>CM072995.1:353585634-363585634 GCA_037038555.1 Rhynchonycteris naso
TGAATGAACATAGACATATATTTATACTTAAAAATAAGACAACTGAGCCCAAGAAATAGACCCAGTATAGTGACCCAAGCGGAAGGAATATACAGATTTACAAGAATGAACCTTCTCAGGCAACCCCTGAGCTATAAGTTTTATTTTCAAATGAGAGATCAAAAAGGACTGGTGTAAATAAAGATTGAATAATTGTCATTTTAAGGCAGTGGTTCTCAAACCTTTTGAAGTTGGGATGCATTTAAAATCCTAAAAATAATTGTAGGCACACTACATAAAAATTTCTGAGAAATATATTATAATACCTAAGTCAAATATTAAAGAAAAAATATAAAGTCCAAGCATGCTTTTTAATGGTAATTAAAATAAATATGACAAAAATTTATTTTGACATTAAAGAACATTTTATGTTACATTTTTTTGAGTTATGCTTTTTAGAATTAGTAAAAAAGAGGGGTTAAAATGACAAAAAAGTTATCTTTTTATATATATAGTTACATTCTTAGTAAGGTTTAGTAAATTCGGCAGGTCTTGGCATGAATGTGTTAAGTTTTTTTATTCTTGTGTTTACGAAAAACATGAGGCTAATGTGTCCTATTGATTTCTTCAATGTTTGGGCATATATTTGAAAGGCATACTCTCATATCCTCATCAATACATTGAAGAATTCCTCTTTTTACTCTTAATTGTGTTGAGTGCAGAAAACCCCTACCATGCATATCATCTTAACTTTACACCAAACAAAGGATAGAAGAAACTTGCCTCCAGTGTTTTCAGGGAACATAGGGGGTAGTATAAACAATCTAGCACCACAATTTAACAGCTTTTTGCAACCTATTCAAGCAAGTGAGGTGGGAGGTTGGGCAGACTGTCCGCTAATAGTCAATTCCCCACACCTCTGTCCCCCCAAAATTTAAAACTCCAAAATCCCTGTTGGTATTTTGGTCCCCAACAGGCATATATTTGTCTGGAATACTATAGGGTGCACCTGGAAATCTTCTAGGGTGCACCAGTATGCCCTGGTGCACACTTTGAGAACCACTGTTTTAAGGCAAAATGACTTCCATCTTGGACCTATGGGTTAATTTTAGTTTGCTTTTAGAATTGTCATTTGGTCTGCTCCACTATTAATAGTTATTATTTTTTCAAAAGAAGTCTATAAAACATGATGGCTCTAGGAATTAGGAAAAGGTTCTATCCCTTTAACAAATAGTGGAGATGACTACACCAGTTAGGAACTCCACAACCAAACTCTCGTAGTGAAAGGAATTACACAAGGTAAAATGGGTCTTAGCAGTTTAACTGGATACCAAGAGCATTACCAGTAGAAACTGAAAATATTACTAATTTTTATTTTGATGGATTTGCCTTTGCTCTGTGAAGAACAAAACAAAAATTATTAAGTTAGTGACAGGGAATACAACCTTCTAACAATTTTCATTAATATAAGACATTATCAGTTCTGATAAGTATAATCTAACTTTATGGATCTTCTTAAATCCCATTAAAGAAGTTAGTCACAGTCTGCTTATTATATAGGACAATGACAAAAATAATCAAATTGATAGTGAGTGTGTCATTTTCTGTTGTTTTTTTTTTTATAAAGGCTTTGTTGGGCAGATAAAATATATTATGCTCACTTTGTTAAAGATGGCGCTGCCCACAAGGAAGCCCATCACCCAGATGATATTATTTGCCCTTATGCTTGGGATGGGTGTGGGGGAAAGACTAATGTAAGCAGGCCAGGTCGTTATGGCCTAAGCCTCGGTTTGAAGAGTGGGTTTTTCCCCACACCCTTGACTGATTGGATGTAGAGTGGTGCACTCTCCTGAGGAATCCCATTATGCCTCAGATGGGTGGCTTTGTATCAGAGACTTTCTTGTATGTATAATTGGATTAAAGGTTTGGATTTTCTATGCTATAAACTGGGGCAGTCCGGGAGCTTGCTCGCTCTTGGTTCCTGAGGTATTAGAGAGGAGAGCAGATTAAAGCCACATGGAGGAGAGAAGCAGCCAAGATGGCAGAGTGCTGATGAAGAAGCCAGTTTGTTAAGAGTTTGTGCTGGAGGAGATGGGGAACAGAGATGAATAAGTCTGGTGAGCTAGAAACCTTTGATTCTAGGAAACTCGGATAAGTCAGTAGCTTTGTGAGCACTGAATGTGTGGGTTTTGGAGCCCAGTGTGTGTTTTTGCTTGCCCGCCGGGTGCAAGCTAGAATTAAAGCTGATGGCTCACCAGTTCTTGGCTCCATTGTTTCATTACCGACTATTCGAATCTAATGCGAACCTGCACTGGCCTGGTGGCTATGATGGTGACCCCGGCTACTGGCTTTACAGGTTTGCATCCTTAAATCAGACTAAAAATATAAGACAATGGATGTGTGTGTGTGTGTGTGTGTGTGTGTGTGTGTGTGTGTGTGTGGTGTGTTTGGTGGTGAGACAACTGTATTATTTCAAAGATCAAAACCAAGGTCCATCCTGCCCAATTGGCTCAGTGGTAGAATTTCAGCCTGGCATGTGGAGTCTTGGGCTTGATTCCTGGTCAGAGTACACAGGAGAAGTGACCATCTGCTTCTTCTCTCCTCTCTTTTCCCATTTCTCTCTCTTCCCCTCCCATAGCCATGGCTTGACTGGTTCAAGTGCACTGGACTCAGGTGCTAAGGATGGGTCCTTGGAGAACCTGCATAAGGTGCTGAAAATAGCTTGATTGCAAGCATGGTTTCAGATGGGCAGAGCATTGGCACCAGACAGGGTTGCCAGGTAGATCCCAGTTGGGGTGCATGTGGAAATCTGTCTCTCTATATCTCCTCCTGTCACTTGAAAAAAGAAGAAAAAGGAAAAGAAAGAAATAAAAAAAAAAAAGAAAACCGAGGATCTATAAATTGAATGAAGTATAAAAACTATAGAAATCCTTGGGTTCTTTCTTTTGTAATGGGACATTATCTAGTTTCATGAATATATGACTAGATTTTTAGGTTTCCTAAACTCCCTAATAACTATTTCTAACAATGACTATTAGAAAGCAGGCATAAATAGACAAGCTGATATGATAAAACCTTTACTCATTATAAACCATTTGAGAACTAGATGATAAAATTATATTGCATACTCCAGATATACCTTGGCTTAATATTATTCTAAGAGTTCATTTTTTTCTCCTTTACTTCATGAATCTTTCCCTGATTTTTTTTTCAGCCCACATGAGAAAAATTTTTCCCTAACTCATTAGTACTCAGTCTCTGGGCTGTATGTATCTTTTTAAAATTATTCTTATTAATGACTTTCCTTTTGCATTAAAAAAAATATAAGCACCATAAGCCTCAGGCTATAACTTGTAGTTCTTCAGAAAACTTTTGATTGCATGGGGGAAATGCAACAGAGGAGGGAGGTCCAGGTTGCTCCCCATGCACATTAAGTCCTGGGGTATTTATGCAAGAAGTGTTTACTGATTAACTCTGTATCAGGTTCTTTACTAGGCTCTAGATATTGATGAAACAAAACAATACACTTCTGGTCCTCGTGGACATTACAAGCTATGAGAAGGCAGAGTTAGTAAATAGTCAAATAAATGACTACAACTTGTCAAAGTTCTCTAAAAGTAACATGGTAGATTCAAGGATGGAGAATAGCAATCAATGTTTGACTCTGTCTAATTTCCACTTTCACTTTTATTCTTGTCAAACCAATTAATATAATCCTAGTTCAGAAACTTCTAAGGTTATGCCACTGTTAGAATTTATTTACTTGTGGCAAGAACTCATGGTGACTGCTTTTTTAAGGCATCAAAAGAATACCTCTCCTGCTTTGAATCTCCTTATACAGGGAAGGCATAGACCCTGCTTTAAATAAATCACTTGTTTAGGTCAAAGTCACCCAGAATAATCTCCCTTTTAATTAACTCAAAGTCAACCGATTAGGGATTTTTTTTTTTTTAACAGGGACAAAGATAGAGTAAGAGAGAGGGATAGATAGGGACAGACAGACAGGAACAGAGAGAGAAGAGAAGCATCAATCATCAATTTTTCATTGCGACACCTTAGTTGTTCATTGATTGCTTTCTCATATGTGCCTTGACCGTGGGCCTTCAGCAGACCGAGTAACCCCTTGCTCGAGCCAGCGACCTTGGGTCCAAGTTGGTGAGCATTTTTTTTTCTCAAGCCAGATGAGGCTGCACTCAAGCTGGCGACCTCGGGGTCTCGAACCTGGGTCCTCCACATCCCAGTTCGACACTGTATCCACTGCACCACTGCCTGTTCAGGCTGATTAAAGAACTTAATTGCATCTTCACACTCCCTTCTTCTTTGTCATATAACGTAAACTTCATCACAGGATAAAACTTTCTAAATCAAATTTCCTGTCCATCCTCAAGATTATATAGGGCTTGAATACCAAGGGTAGAAATCTTATGAAACATTTAATAATTCTGCCTATCATACTGGACCTGCATCTTCTCTTTTCTGGCATTAAAATACATCAGGTGAGTTGAGTAGCAAATGTGTCCCTTTAAAACTAATCAAATTCTCTGAACTCATTATTATATGCTAAAAATGCTGGACTGAGTACAAAATTAAAACTAAAGGTTTCAGTGGATTTTCAAGGTCAACCTACCGAGAAGACAGGAATTCTAACTATGTATGCCTCAAACAACAGAGTTCTGAAATATTTAAAGCGAAAACTGATAAAACAGAAAAAATGGAAAATTACAATATGACAGTTGGACATTTCAAAATCTATTTCTCAACAAATGAAATAACAACTAGATATAAAATTAGCAATGAGATACAAGAACTCAACAGTGATATTCATGGATAGGATCTAATCAAAATTTATATGACACTCTACTGAACAAAAGCAGAAAATACAGTTTTATAAACTTTGTATAGAACATTTACAAAGATAGGTCATATCCTAGACTAAAAATAAGCTTCTAAAATTAACAAATATTGAAACTACACATAGTGTATTCTCTGATCACAATGAAATCAAACTAACAATAACAGAAAGGTAACAGGAAAATCTCCAAATACTTAGAAATCATACAACATACTGGTAAATAATACAAATGGCAAAGAAAAGTCTCAAGAAAACCAAAATTGCATTTAACTGAATAATAATAAAACTATAACATCTTGCCTGAACAGGTGGTGGTGCAGTGAATAGTGTTGGACTCGGATGTGGAGGACCCAGGTTAAAAACCTCAAGGTTGCCAACTTGAGCATGGGCTCAGCTGGTTTAAATAAGGCTCATCAGCTTGAACCCAAGGTTGCTGGCCTGAGCAAGAGGTCACTAAGTCTTCTGTATCCCCCACCCCATCCCGTAAAGGCACATATGAAAAAGCAGTCTATTAACAACTAACATGCCACACAAAGAACTGATGCTTCTCACTTCTCTCCCTTCTTCTCTGTCTGTCCCTATCTGTCCCTCTCTCTGTCTCTCTCTGTTTCTGTCACATACACAAAAAAACTACAACATATTACAATTTGTAGAATACAGTTAAAGTAGTGATATTTATAGCGTCAAATACATTTTATTTTATTTTTATTTTATTCATTTTTTTTTTTTAGAGAGGAGACACAGAGTGAGAGAGAGGGAAAGAGAGAAAGGGGGAAGGAGCTGGAAGCATCAACTCCCGTATATGCCTTGACTGAACCAGTGCAGGGTTTTGAACTGGCGACCTCAGTGTTCCCAGGTCGACGCTTTATCCACGGAGCCACCACAGGTCAGGCACATCAAATACATTTTTAAAAAACTCATCAATATTCTAAATTCCCTTATAAAGACACAAGAAGAAAAAGAGAATTGAACAAAAAGAAAGCAGGAGGTAGGACATCACAAAGATAAGGATATAAATCAATAAATTAAAAAAACAGAAAAACCATAGAAAACATCATAAACAGAAAACTGTTTATTTAGAAAAGATCAATAAAATTGACAAATATCTAGCGAAACTGAAAAATAAAGAGCGAAAATACAAATTACCTATGTCAACAATAAAACAGTGAATATTACTGCAGACCATGTAGATATTACAGGGATGCCAAAAGAATAATTTGAACTATTCTACACATATAAATATTAGTTAATTTAGATGTAATAGACCAGTTCCTCAAAAAGCACAACTCAACACAAATCACCAAATATAAGACATATAATATGAATAGCCCTGTAATTATCAAATATATGCAATGTACATTTTTTTTTTAATTCTTAAACAAAAATACTTTTAGGATCAGGTATTTTCAATGGAGAATTCTAACAAAACTTTAGAGAATAATTACCACTCCTTTTACACAATCTGTTTTAGAAAATAGTAGAGAATAGAATATTTATTTCATAATTTTATAAGGCCAGTATTAACCATTTATCAAAACCTGACAAAGACAGTTGAAAAAAAGAAAACTATGGACAAATAACCTTCAAAATATAAATGCATAAAAATCTTTAATAAAAGATTATCTAAATTAAACAATACATAAAAACATTACACACCCTGTCTGTACACATGGGGTATACTTCAGAGGTTCACCTGAAACCTGTATAATTATGTTTACTAATGTCACCCTTATAAATTTAATAAAAAAGAGACTGATTTAATATTCAAAAAATAATTAATATAAGCTATCATTAGTAAGCCAAAAGAAAAAATCACACTATTATATTCATGAATTCAGAAAAAATGTATTTGACAAAATTTAGTACTTGTTCATACTAAAAATTCTCAAAAAACTCAAAGGAGATTTTTCCACTTAATAAAGGTAATCTATCAAAAGAGCTTATATTGTATGTAGTGGTGAAAGACTATTTTTTCCCCAAAATTGGGACTTATGAAAGGATATCCACTCACCACTGTTTTGCACTTTTTCTATTTTATTGTTTGTTTTTTTATCTTTGTGGCTAATTAAAAATTGAAATGACTCTGGTGCCAGTGACAAATAGTGCCTTTATGTTCAATAACTGCTTATGGAATGAACATGGGTTGTAATAGGAATGTAAAGAAGTTGGTCCCATTAGTATTGGTTCAATAAGTTTTTCTTATATTTGGATCCCACATTTTGTAGAAGAATAAAATAACAATGGGAAAAGCAAATTCAAAATAGCAGATAAGTTCAAATTAGAGGTTTGTTATTTTAAAAATACATGGGATATCACATTCAGCACTTTCATTTCACATCATACTTGGAGTCTTAGCCAATACAATAAAGCAAGAAAATGTTATAAAAGGCATGCAGTTCAAAAGGAAAGAAATCAATTTGTCCCTATTTGTAGATGATGAAATAGTGGAGCAACCATCTTATATCCTATGAGGTACCAAGCATGACAGTGAATACCATTATCACTACGGTAGTTGGTTGGGCAGAAAAGCAGCAGTCTAGATCCTTAATGACTACATTAGTAACACCAGATTTATTTTTGGAATTCCTATTACTTAAGAAAAATAAACCCCTTATGTTGTTAAGAGACTATACCTAAACTCTCTTACAAGTGAAAAACAATCCTTAAGTGATAGTTTTTCTGTTAACCCATTCTCCTATCTTTAACATAACCATAATGAAGTACACCTCTCATAGGAGGTTAAGAAGTTTGTATGGTAACCACAAAGAATGGTCATTTGGAAAGACTTATGACTTTCCCAAATTCATATGTTTAAACATTAATCCTCAATGTGACTGTACTTGAAGATTGGGCCCTTAGGAAGGTAATTAAGATTAAACAAGGCTGTAAAGGGTAGGAAATTGATCATATAGGATTGGTGTCCTTATAAAAAGAGAATGAGACAACAGAACTCTAGGGTGCTCTTTCTCTCCACATATAAACAGAGAAGAGAGCATGCAGAAAAAAAGGAAATTGCCATCTACAAGCTAAGAAAAGAGCTTTCCCAAGATATTGACCCTGAAGCTCATTGATTTTTGGACTTCTAGTCTCCAGAATGGTGAAAAAATAAGTCTCTCTTCTTTACACTACCTAGTCTGTGGTAAACCAAGTAAGTAGGTATTTTCAAAAGGGAACTGTGAACAACAAAATGAAAATAACAAAAAAATTCAAGGCAAGAGAATGAGTATAAATGTCAATTAATAATAGGTATAGAGAGAATAAAGCAATAAGGTAGCAAATTGTTTTTTTATTTGTAAGAAATTATTTGTATAATATCTTAACAACTGTGAGGACACAATATTGTATACATACATTTAGATTTCATAAGTGAAGCCATTTCAGGTATTTCATTATATTCCATGAGAATGAATCAGCAAATATACTGACCATTCCTGTACCATACTAACAGGTATCTAGAAACAGTATAGCTATTGTGTATGTGTTGAATGTTGTACATCTATTCTACATACACTCTAAAAATTTTTTTCAGAATAGTGAAAATGTCTATGAAGAGAAGAAAACAATGTCCCATTGTCCTTAGTATATAAGTAAATAATTTACTAAGAGTTGCTTAATGAGGATAGATTAATTTAAAAAGGTAGTATAATTGTTTAGTTTTTTTAAAAAGGTAGTATAATTTTAAAGAAGTTTTATATTTAATGCAATTATGGTGGAGTAATGGTTTAAAAATACTAAGGAAGAACAGTATAGCCGCCACCTAGCACTTATATACAGAATTGTGGTACTGAGGGGATACAAGAATAAACCACTTGAGGAGCATCTGATAGCAATGAGGCAAGCAAGTTCTCAAGAATAAGTAGTGAACAGACTACATGAAAAGAAGATAATCTAAGGAGTCTTTATTTTGGAAATAAAGCAAAATTTCTCCACTGTATAGCACTGACCATCATAGTGCTTCCTCCTAAGTGTACACTATTCACAAGTAGGCAAACTCATGATCACGTGTTCCCCATCCATTCATATTTCTAGGGCAGAGAGCTTGAAAATCTCTGGGACACATTCCAACACCAGAAATAAAGTGTGGTATGACTGTCTATATTAGTCTGCTGTATTAGCTTAATGTGATTTTTTTTCTGTCCTCATTTTACCCCATTAAATTCCTTCTCTGGAAGAAACTATATTACTTTAGGTATATTCAACCTACAAAGGACTCAGACATAGGTTTAGGGATCGAGCTTAAAATATATAAAGACCTTCATATAATTCAGTAAAAAGGGAAATATCATCATTAACATCCTATCAAGAGGATAGAGAGAAGCTCCTGCCACTGAAATTCCTAAGCTTAATTTTCCTTGGACCTTGAAAAAAGTATGAGCCTATACTACCAAGAAACAAAGTATCTCTGCTGTCTTAAGTCACAAGTCATAAGGAAAAATCCTGAACATCAGCTTTGCAGAAACTCAAGAAAGCAGAAAAGAGAGTACACCACAAGCTATCCTCTATCATTTCAGGGTGAATCAAAGCAAAAATTAGCCTGATCAGGGGGTGACACAGTAGACAGATAGAGTGTTGACCTGGGATGCAGAGAACCCAGGTTCGAAATCCGAGGTTGTCGACTTGAGTGAGGACTCATGAGCTTGAATGTGGGGTCACAGGCCTGAGTGTGGGATCATAGACATGACCTTATGATTGCTGGCCTGATCCCAAGGTCACTGGCTTGAATCAGGGGTCACTGGCTCACCTAGAGTCCCCCTGGTCAAGGTCCAAATGAGAGAGCAGTCAATGAACAACAAAAGTGCCACTATAAAGAATTGATGATTCTTATCTCTCTCTCTTCCTTCCTGCCAGTCTGTCCCTGTCATCTCTCTCTCTCTTAAAAAAACAAAAAGGCAAAATTAAAATAAATTTACCTCACATGAAAACATTTCAATATACCAAAAAAAAAAAGAAAAAAAATTACTGTCTGACTAGGCTTTGGCACAGTGGGTAGAGCATCAGCCTGGGGCATTGAGGACCCAGGTTTGAAACCCCGAGGTTGCCAACTTGAGCATGGGCTCATCCAAGTGCAGACCTATCTGAGTGCTGGCTCATCAGCTTGAGCACGAGGTTTCTGGCTTGAGTGTGGGATCATACACATCACCCCATGGTCACTGGCTTGAACCCAAAGGTCACTGGCTTGAAGCCCAAGATCGCTGGCTTGAGGTCAAGTTTGCTGATTTGAGGAAGTGGTCACTGGCTTGGCTGGAGCCCCACCACCACATTAAGGCACATATGAGAAAGCAATCAATGAAAAGTTAAGATGCCATCATGAAAATATGATGTTTCTCATCTCTCTCCCTTTCTGTCTGTCTCTCTATTGCAAATAAAAGAAAGAAGAAAGAAAGGAAGGAAGGAAGGAAAGAAGGAAGGAAGGAAGGAAGGAAGGAAGGAAGGAAGGAAGGAAGGAAGGAAGGAAGGAAGGAAGGAAGGAAGGAGAAAAGAAATTTTATAGATAGCAATGGCAAGGTGTGAGCTTATTGAAAACATAATTGAAAAACTTTCAGATTTTTCAGTACTCAAGCTATACACTAAGAGTCAAGAGATTTGATTCACCACCTGGAAAAAAACAGAAAATTGGATGAATTACTGTTGTATATGAAGAAAAATTAAAACTCAGCAATATCACCCTATATGGCTAGGAACTTGAATTGTCTACTTTTGTCCTTATATCACTAAGCCATTTACCTACTAAAATAGGCCAGGAATCCTGCTTACATTCATTTCATTTTAGGTTTTATTGAATCTCTCTATATACTAGAAAATATTTAAACTTCAAAATTTAGTGTTGTAACATTTTGTCAGAGAGAACAGTTTTATTTGAAGCTGTTCCTGATAACGAGAGAGGAAACATTTACAGAGTAAATGATTTTGTAGAAAGGGGTTGTTTTGTAATCAACATAAATACCAGGAGAAATTTTTTTTCCTATAAGATTGCAGAGGCCTATAAAATGCTTTTCCTACTCTTCCCCAAACTGCAGAGTATTTCCAGAAATACATAAAAAGAGGATACTCCTCATAGACTTTATGTTTGAGCAGGGTTACACTGCAAGACTTTCTTATAATGTAAAGATTTACATAACCACAATCAGGAAAAAAAAAGATGGGGTAGAATATTATTTATAAAAATCTGTGTGAGAAAGACATAGGCTTACATACTTTAAATAGTGAATATTGTAGAGATTTCTTTATATGAAGTCACTCATTTTGTATCTTCATTACCTCTAGAGCAAGGGCTTAGAAGTCTGAGAAAACAGAAGCATGTCCTAGCACTACAGTTTAGCACTGGATCATGTCAAAGGCCTTTCTAAATTTGTAACTCTGCTAGACCAGGAATATGGCAGGTTTTATTCTGATCTAACATAGTTGCTGTTATTCCGTGGAAGAGAATTGAACTTTCCTGCTGTGTCGTCAGCGCAGGTTTGACCACGTTGTTGGCTTTGCCTCTCACATGAGACAGCTATATGCCTCCACCCCACCAAAGTGAGGAATGGCTATTTGACACACTTTGGCTAATGAGTTCTGAAGAAGTGTATGTGTCTCTCCAGAGGACAAGTGTAAGTCTGTTTATAGTTCTACCACATCTCTTTTCTCTCTGCCGGAAGACCAGTTATATCCTACATCTGACCTGCCTCTGCGTCCCAGAGAGAATACGGAGAAGACAAGAGCCGCAGACAGCCACAGCAAGCAGTAGTATAAACATAAGAATTATACTTTTTGAAAGCTAATGATAATTTGTGAGGTTTTTTTTATTATTAGAGCATACCCCAGTTTATCCTTAAGTTATATACAATGACAGAGAACATGGTGAAAATATGTAAAAATGCAACTTATACTCAATATTATATTTTATATTCAATATAATATTTAAATGGATTTTATATTTGATATTTTAGTACTAGAGAATTGCCAAATAATTCTGATTTCTAATTAACTGAAGTTATACCAGTAGATCATTTGTAACTATTTTTTTTCTTTTTTTCCAAGTGAGAGAAGAAGAGATAGAAAAAGACAATCTTCCACATATGCCTCTACTGGGATCCACCCAGCAACCCCTGCCTGAGGCTGATGCTCTGCCCATCTAGTGCCATCCATGCTGCCAACAGAGATATTTTCAGTGCCTGAGATGGAGGCTCCCCAGTGCCATTCTCAGCACCCAAGGCCAACGTGCTCAAATCAATCAAGCCAAGGCTGCAGGAGGAGAAGAGTGAGAGACAGAAAGAAATGGGTTGGAGGAGTAGAGAAACACATGATCACTACTCCTGTGTGCTCTGACCGGGAATTGACCTAGGATTTCCATATTCTGGGCCAACACTCTACCACTGAGCCAACCGGTCAGGGCTGACATTTATAACTATTAAATATAAAATTAGTTGTTCAGCTCATTTCATGGTCAGTCTATGTACCATCTCAATTAATTCTTTGCACAATAAGAAAGTTCATCAATAACCTCTTCAAAAATAGATGTTCTGGTGAGTTACTTGTTGAGAGAATAAATTTAAAATGCTTTTTAGGAGTGGAATTTAGTAGTATTTCAACACATTTTGAATGCTTTAAGTCAGCAATTTGAATGCTTTAGAAAACTGTGTGATCAGTAAACACATGAACAAAGCTTTATGCAAAAAGCATTACTTATAATATTGAAAAATATAGTAAAAATAACCTGAATACAACAATAGAAAATGAGCTAAGTAAATTCTGGCATATTTTTATAATACACAGAATATATTCTATCAATAGGAACATTAATCCTACAGGAAATGCTCAAAATATTCTAGGAGAAAATTATAATATTATAACCCAATATATTGTGTGACTCACATGTTATTCAAAAACATAAGTGAATAAAAGCCTAATAGTAAAAAAAAAAAGGTGCTTTTCTTTTATTCTTCATACTTATCTTTATTTTCAATATTATCTGTTGTGACTTTGTGTTATGATGAGATAATAGCATCTATTGTATATTATTGAATGGAAAAAAGCACATGAATGGTATGATACTATATAATTATATTTATATACACACAGAGTAATCTTAAAAAGAGGTATACTGAACTCCTAATATCGATTAACTATTACAATGTTAGTGGGAAGCAAATGAGAAAACTGCATGTTTCATGACCTGTACTGTTTAATATTATATGCCTTTTACAACGAGCACGTTTTAATTTTTAATTTTAAAACTTTGCTAATGCTGTTATTAAACATATAGTACATAAACACACACACACACATTTTGAGCTTTGTGAAATGAGAGACAATAGAACTTGACCTCACTGTTATACCATGATGTCTTCGTAGAATACAATAGAACCATACTTAGATTTAAAACATTTCAAGGCAGGGTAAAAGACTAAAATCCAGGCCAAGTTCTATAGGCAGTTTGGAGTTATTCTTAGCTCTGGGATTATTCTCAAGTATCTACTCATTTATTTACTAAAAGAGGATGTACTACTCACAATCACATTTTTCTGGCTTTGGTCCAATGTTTTAGCCTCAAAACAAAAATCACATGAGGAAAAACAAAGGACTGTGTCCCAAAAATTCAGGACACAGAATTTGAGAAGAAATAACTTCACACAGAGGATGGGGTGAGTCGTGGGTTCTCACTTTTTCATTCTGCCTGTGATTTTGGATAGTCCAGTTTTGACCCTCAGTTTCATTCAGCTCTGTACAAGGTATACTTTCCCTCTCCAGCCTTAGGAAAGCAAGGGTTGATTGGGAAATATGTGAGTAAATAGAAAACCAAATGCTTTATCCTAAAGAAAGATGGATTTCTATTTAATCATTATAGCATACTACATTTTATTTGTAAGAAAGTATATGCAGGCCTGACCAGGCGGTGGTGCAGTGGATAGAGCGTCTGACTAGGACGTGGAGGACCCAGATTTGAGACCCTGAGGTCGCCAGCTTGATTGCAGGCTCATCTGATTTGAGAAAAGCTCACCAGCTTCAGCCCAAGGTCGCTGGCTTGAGCAAGGGGTCACTCAGTCTGCTGTAGCCCCCCAGTCAAGGCACATATGAGAAAGCAATCACTGAACTAAGGAGCTGCAACAAAGAATTGATCCTTCTCATCTCTCTCTCTTCCTCTCTGTCTCTCCCTATCTGTCCCTCTCTCTGTCTCTGTCACACACACACACACACACACACACACACACACACACACACACACACACAGTATAATGCAGAATTTTCAGAGGAAAAAGTATATGATATTATTCCCTTTCCTTAATGTTAAAATGTGCCCAATGTTTCATTTTTTATTTGGGTTTATGTTCCAGTGGAACTTTCTCTTTCTGAATGCAATATGATCCATCACTATTTATGGTTCTACAAGTTACATAATGTATCCCAATAAAACTATTATAGCAGGGAAAGAGAATTAACAAGGATAAGGGTAATTGAGTCATAATACACGCAGTCTATGAAGTTAAAAATGTTCTTAATCATTAATGTTGCAATGACTTAAAGGGATATAACTCTTTGAGGCTCTAAATAAACTAAGTTCTGAGTAGAATAATCCTTCTTATACACTGAATAGCTCCCACATGGCAGTGATTATAATAGCAAATTCATTAAATATATAACTTCTAGTTGCTGATAGTACACTTATACATGTACATAGTTGTCAACATTTAAAATTGCTATGAGTCACATCTATTCAAGCCATAAAATATCCATTATCCTTTTACTCTGCAATTTATCATAAAGAATTTAAAGAGGAAAAAAAAGATTGAAGTATTATCTAAAATATTAGAAAATTAGATCAAGATAAATATTCCAAAAATAAGGGGAACTGTTAAAACTTATGCTGTGATTATCACATTTTATGTATAGTTTGTGACCATTTGCAATATAGCCATACATATTAATGACATTGGAGAACATATACCCATCCCAATATTGTAGTATCTAACCCACCTGATCCAAAGTGTCATACAATGTGAAATGAAACAAAACAGGATGACAAATAAAGTATTTTGGTTCAGCAAGATAGAACGCCTTTACATTAGGGCAAAGATGAGCGAGGAAGGAAGCTTGACAGGAATCACAGTTCTGTTACTTGTTAGGTTTCAGAGGGTTTATTTCTCTTTGTGAAAGCTGCTTACTGTTTTTTTATTTTTGTAATTATTAAAAAAAACTGGACAGAAAAGAAAACACAGGGATATTTTCAAGTTTATACGTTCAAGAAAAGAAACTTTAAAAAAAATGTATCTGAGGACTCAGTACGTAATCTTGACCTCTGGAACTTCATTCTCTATGCCTCTTAAGCCAACACATTCTATAAGGTCACACAACATCATAGAACACATTATGTCAACTATTAACAGTTTTAGTCTGTCATTTTATTATGTCCATTTAGTGTTTAACCAATTTCTCTATTAAAGTCAAGTGATTCTGGGAGGGGAGAACTTTTAGTCAATTGGGCTCATTGATTTCAATTAGATATCTAATGTCAAGTTAGAATGCCATTTTCTAAGCCCTATTCAAAGGTGTTGTCAAAAAAAGTGCCATGTGTTAAAAAAAACACCTGTCAGATTTAGCTGTACCTCCCAGACCTGACTTGAAGGTTCACTAGATATTTTCCATAAAAAAAATCAGTAAACAATTAAAAATCCCATGTTTCTAAAGATTGTGGAAAACTCTATTTCATAGCCTGGTTTAATTTTAAAAAAAAAGAAAGAAAGCTAAAAGAAAAAGATTAAATAAAGTTCAAAGTTTCTTACATACTTATATGAAGTAGCACATATAATTTTTTTTTAAATTTTTCTTAAGTGAGAAGTTGGGAGGCATGCACCTCAAACTGGTGATGCTACCCATCAGGGGTTGTTGCACAGTTGCTCAGCAATCAACCTATTTTAGTGCCTGAGGTGAGGCCATAGAGCCATCCTCAGTGTCCAGGGCCAACTTGTTCTAACCAAGCCATGGCTATGGGAGAGGAAGAGAGAAAAAAAGAGAGAGAAGGGAAAGGGAAAGGGAAAGGCATGGAGAAGCAGATGGTGGCTTCTCCTATGTGCCCTGATGGAGAGTCAAACCCGAGACAACCATATGCCTGGCTGATGCTCTACCACTGAGCCAACTGACCAGGGTTGCACATATTTTTCAGAGTTTTCAAGAGACAGGACCTCAGTATTGAGTTCTGTGGGACCAATATGCATGACAAAAGCAGTTATACTTCAGCTGAGATCATCTCTGCCTTCAGAGGCAGAGGTCCTGGTGGTAGTTCTGTGCTCCTGTTTCTAATACATGTGCTATCCCTGGTGACAAACTATGCTGTGCTTTTTTGAGGCATACAGATGAGAACTAGGATCAAATCCAAAACAACTTCTTTCAGCTTGGGACATATGCCAAGAAAGTAAGGAACATAGATTGTTTTAGCATATTGCGTTTTCATTCCTATTTTTTTAAACCATTTCAAAATTACAACTACCCTCCCAAATTCTAACCCTACCTCTGGAAGAAGGGCTTAAAACATCAAAGTAATAAGGCTCATGGTATTTCTTTTTCTTTTTCATATTCTTTTAGTAACTAGAAAATGTTGAATCATGTTAATGTTGTACTGATCAAATTAAGATTTATCTGTCAAAGATACAAAATATAAATTTATTGAGGAGTGTGAAACAAGAGGGACTGAGCTTGCTATTGAATAAAAATTTACTTTTTAAAACAAATAAAAACAGACATTTTTTGGGAAACATAAAACAATATTTTTATCCTTGCTGAAGCATATTGACCAAATTTATACTGCATGCTAATCCTCCCTAGTAAAAGGTAAATGGAAAATATTTTCTGCATGTGTACTATATTTCACAACATTAGTAAGAATCAAAAGTTCTGTTGTTTTTGATATCTAAAGAGTAGTAAAATTTTGCTAGGGGGAAATAAAAATACATATTATAAATATACTTTTTTAATAATGATAGGAATTATAAATATACATAGATCAGAAAGTATATATCACCTCTGAATCTAGTATTTAAAGATAAAAGATGATAGACAGGTATCCTAAAGCCTCTATCTTTTTTCTTTTCTTAAGTGAGAAGCAGGGATGTAGAAAGACAGACTGCTGCATGAACCTCAACTGGGATCCACCCTGCAAGCCCCCTATAAGGCTATGCTCTGCCCATCTGGGGCGTTGCTCTGCTCCTTGACAATCAAGCTTTTCGGCACCTGAAATGAGGCCATGGAGCCTTCCTCAGTGCCCAGGGCCAACTTGCTCTGACCAATCCATGACTGCAGGAGAGGAGGAGAGTGACAGAGAGTGAGAAGGGAGAGGAGCGGGGTGGAGAAGCAGATCGTCACTTCTCCTGTGTGCCTTGACTGGAATCGAACTCAAAACATTCACATGCTGGGCCAACACTCTACAACTGAGCCAACCAGCCAGGGCCAGACTTAATCTTTTAATATTTAATTATTTATGTCTATAACAACCCAAAGGTATTTTTTCAAAGAGATATTTCAATCAAATATCTCTATGCATTTAACTGCAAATAAGAAAAAACCCAAGCACAGGTAAATCAAAAGTGAGAAATGCATTTGTTTTCTGCAGCTCTGAGTCTGAGAATAGATAGAGCTGGTACAGCATTTAGCAGGGGCCCAATCCTCTGATCTTCTATTTTTAGGACGCAATTTTTTGTCTTTGTCCTTGTCACTTCTTCCCCTGGTCACCAAAATGTTCTCCGGGGCTTTAGGCTTCAACTACTAAATATAAACAGGAAGAAGTGATAAAAGAAAGAAGGTGGTTGTTTTGGTTATTTTCCTAGTAGGGCTTTTCATTATAGTATTCCAAAGGCTGTGCTCCCCAGAGACTTGTTTCTATATTGCATTGGCCAATGCACCACATGACTGTCCCTAGAGGCATGAAGTTCTGAGAAATGAGTTGTGTTTTTGTTGTTGGTGGTGGTGTTTTACTTTGTTTTCTTAAGCTGGAATCATTGCCACCAGTGATGTAAACAAAATCATTGTTGCATTGATGGGAAAGAAGCAGGAATAGGTATTATATAGACAATTTGTAGAGACAGGCAGTATATGACCCACTCCATATCAGTCTATATAAGGCTCTTTGAATAGAGAGATCATTGACAAAGCCAAAACAAAATTTAAAAAATAAAACAAAAAATGAATATTCCTTTTTTTCTTACTTGATTATCTTTTTATTCTCTTTCAGACCTGCTTTAAAGCAGCAAAATAAGTTAAGAACAGGAAATAAGTTGAAGAGTAAGATAAAAATGTGAGGATTGTTCTTCTTTATAATGCTAAGCAAATACAGCATAATGTTTATTAAGGTAACATTGTATCAAAACTTGCACAATTTTTTTTTATACCCATTTTGCCAAAATTGCACTGAAATCCATTTCATTATTCTTAATTTTTTCAACCACCTGAACTGCCTCAAAATGCCATAGCATCTTAGACACGTTCTAGGAGCTATGATATCATTATTCTACTGCCTACCATGCAAAGGTTCTCAGTTCTTCTGATCTTTTGTATGTATGCTAAAAGCAAACATAATAATCGAGATTAGGAAGAATACAGGGTTAAAAAATACAGTCAATTATTGCTCCATCAAAAATACAGATATAGCCTGACCTGTGGTGGCTCAGTGGATAAAGCGTTGACCTGGGAACACTGAGGTCGCCAGTTCAAAACCCTGCACTGGTCTGGTCAAGGCACATATGGGAGTTGATGCTTCCAGCTCCTCCCCCCTTTCTCTCTTTCTCTCTCTCTCTCTCACTCTGTGTCTCCTCTCTAAAATGAATAAAATAAAAAAATAAAAATTAAATTAAAAAATACAGATATATAAAAGCATTTTAAAATATGAAAAGACATGCTGAATGAAAAATAAATCCTTTTTTCAAACAATAAACTGAATTTTTAAAATAACCTAATGCTACTTGTTAAGAGACTAAAGTTTTTCAGAAAGAATAGGATATAATTTCTTTCAAAGGCATCACAAATACATAAATGATTAATTCCTAACTTTCCATGTATTTGAGAGTCCGCCATGTAAAACAGGGAATAAACTAACTTTTTGGACCCAGAGAAGCATAACTGACAGATTTTGTTTCACTTAGGTAATAACAGTACTTTGAGTTTTTTTGAAAATGAATGAACTTTCCAAAGACATAATAAGTGCATGGTCATTGGAGCAAATTTTGTGTTCGGTGGAATAAAAAATAATAATTTTGTCCAAAATGAGGAGACTATGAGCAGAATAGAGTGACACAGATAAGTGAAACCACAGTGGGAATAAGGGGTTATGTGATAAATTGGAATTCAACATTTAGACTTTCTCTTTTTTTCCTTTTTTTATTTTTTTGTGACAGAGACAGATAGGGATGGACAGGAAGGGAGAGAGAT
Source organism: Rhynchonycteris naso (assembly GCA_037038555.1). Classification (NCBI taxonomy): domain Eukaryota; kingdom Metazoa; phylum Chordata; class Mammalia; order Chiroptera; family Emballonuridae; genus Rhynchonycteris; species Rhynchonycteris naso. The sequence continues at coordinate 353,604,863 of CM072995.1, forward strand.
GAGAAGCACCAATTTTGCATTGTAGCACCTTAGTTGTTCATTAATTGCTTTCTCATATGTACCTTGACCAGGGGGGCTACAGCAGACTGAGTGAACCCTTGCTCAAGGCAGTGACCTTAGGCTCAATCAAGCTGGTGAGCCTTGCTTAAACCAGGTGAGTCCACACTCAAGCTGGAGACCTTGGGGTTTTGAACCTGGGTCCTCCGTGTCCTAGTCCAACACTCTATTCACTGCACCACTACCTGGTCAGGCTCCCTTCATTCTTTTTTTTTTTTTTTTAAGCAGGAGAGAAAGAAAGAGGGACAGGGACAGACAGTAAGGGAGAGAGATAATAAGCATCAACTCATAGCTGCAGCACCTTAGTTATTCATTGATTGCTTTATAATATGTGCCTTGACCGGGGTCTCCAGCTGAGCCAGTGACCCCTTGCTCAAGTCATCAACCTTGGGCTCAAGCCAGTGACCTTGGTGTCATATCTATGACCTCACACACAGGTTGATGAGCCTACACTCAAGCCAGATGAGCCCACGCTCAAGCTGAAGACCTTGAGGTTTTGAATCTGAGTCTTCAGCATTTCAGACCAATGCTCTATCTACTGCACCAGCACCTGGTCTGGCTCCCCCTCTTTTTTAAAATTAAATTTATTAGAGTAAAATTGATTAATAATATCAAAGTTTCAGGTATACAAGTTTCTAATACATAATCTGAATACTCCATTGTGTACTCACCACCAGCAGTTGGATCTCCTTTTGTCCCAAAATAGTTGACCCCTTTTACTTTTTCATCAGCCCCACATCCAGCTTTATCTCTAGTAACCACCACACCATTGATAATGATATATGTATCCCTGTGCTCATCATATCAGTAACCCCAACAGCCAAGACATGGAAACAACCTAAGTTGCTTTGACAGATGATTGGATAAGAAAGATATATGTATACAGGCACATCTACATAAACAGTGGAATACTATTCAACCATAAAAATAATGAAATATTTATATTATCTGTGATAATATGAATAGACTTTAAGTTTATCATGCTAAATGAAATAAGTCAGATTGGACAAGGACAAGAACCACATAATTTTACTCATATGTGGGATATAAAAGAAAAAGCAATAAACAAAGAAAACAAAAACAAACTTAGAACAGGTGCAGTTTTAACTGTAGGTTAAAATTTGTTGATGTACTTTTATTATTGAAGAACTTCATTAGGAACATCCAATGATTCAACTTCTCCACCTATTAAACACACTGGGATCTTTTCCAAAATGTTAACTGATTTCACTTTATGCTAGTGATTAACTTATTTGACTTTCTCCATTAGGTTCTGTCAATTTTCTATGACTCAGATCCTTAGAGAACTGATGTCATTATCGTCTCTGATTTCTAGAGTTAATTCCTAACTTTCTTGCTTTTCCTCTCAAAAGCAAGAAATCAAAACTTTTCTCAGTGTCCGAATTACAGATTTTTACAATTGGTCATTGAAGTCTAGCGTTGATATCTCCTGTTCTATGATGAAAGTCAAGTTTGAGAAACAATTATTGTGTTCTCTTCATTTTTCTTGTCTTCCCTTTTCTGAGTTTATACATCTTTAAGGAGGTATCTTTTCCTAGTCTCTGACCTATTAAAAAATAATAATAATTGGGTGTGTGGAAGGCAGCAGGCTCAAGGAGAGTAAGAGAAGGAAAAGAGAGAGAAAAGAACTTGAATTTCATCATGGGTCATCATTGAAGGACCACAATTTAGGTTAAAAAATTTGAATTTAAAATTTTTGCTCAGGTACTAATACAACACTAGAATGTAGTAGAAGCCCTCTCAAATGCCCTCAATTGAATGGAAGCACTGGATGAGCTGGCATTTTCAATTCTCCCTACAATGTGCTGCCACACCTCCAGCACACTGTAAGTTTGCCGCTGTGTTCTAGGAGACACATGCCTCTCTGCATCCCTGAGTTGAGATGCATGCTTGTCACATGCCAGTTTCATTATTTCCTAAAAGTATATATTTGTTACTGTAATTATGGCATTTGAGTATTAATAATTAATTATAATATATTAAGTATTCTGTAAACTGGTGAAATAAGTGTGTGTGGGGGAAGAATTTTCATTTATATGAAAAGCAAATCGAATGCTTTGTGAAGATTTGACATTAGTGAGTCACTAAAAGCCTGGTTGTCAAATTGATGTGGATGAGAAAGTTCTAAAAAGTCAAGGGAAAAATAAAACATGAAAAATAAATGAGTTTTGCACTCAAATTTCTTTGTAAGTTTTTCTTTTTAAAAACGATACCACTAGTTCAGAGAAACTGAAAAAGGAATTAAATATTATGTTCCAGGAATGGTTTATGTAAGAACAACGATTCAGAATTCTAAATGGGGTAAAAAATATCCAATAAAGGGTATGGCTCTGTAAACAGTAGATTAGCAAAGGATGCTTTTCATGTTAGATCTTAAGTTATAGAGTATTTTATAATTACTTCCTCATCAAGGTCCTTACTAACCCAACCAAAAACACACAATTTTATCAGATAAGAAAATTTCTATTATAAGCATAAATCTCATTCAAGAGCTTAGTTCTCCTCTATCTTTGGTCATTTCAAACTTACAGAAAATCTGCATGTCAAGAATAATAAAGTCTATATACTTCACCTTGATTCACCAGTTAGTGATAATTGCCACTTCTGGTTTCATCATTTTTCATTTTGCACTCTTCACTTCTACTCCTTTTACTCTAAACCATTATTTATTTGTGTTTATTTGTTTTTGGTAAATTATATGAGTGTAAGTTGCAGGCATCATGACCTTGTACTTCTACCAAATTGCGAAAACCTGGCCTAGATCCCATATAAAAAGGTACATACAATTCACAATCACATTTCAAAAAACACTGTCTATATTTGACTGAAATTGCGTGGGTTTTAACAACGGATTAACTTGAAAACTGGATATTAGGAAACAATGCCAGCCTTCTCTTAAATTGTGAAATAACACGTAACAGGTAATAACAAAAACAGGATGGCACCTAAAACAGATAAATGTCGAAAAGCAAAGAAAGAATGGGCTAGAACTTTATTGAAACCATTAATATGTCCTGGAGAATAAATGCATTGCTTGGAAATGAGGGAGGAGAAGCTTCTAAAGTCAGAAAACAGACTAAGAGTTGTCAGGGGGTAGAGGGTTGGGGGACTGGGTGAGGAAGGTGAAGGAATGCAGTAGTACACATTGGTAGTTACAACAGTCTCAGGAATGTAAAGTACAGCATAGGGACTGTAGTCAGTAATATTGTAATAACTATGTCTGGTGCCGGATGGGAACTAGAAACATCGAGGGAACACTCTGTGAAGTATATGATTGTCTAACCATTATGCTCTACCCCTGAGACTAATACAAAATTGCATTGAATATTAACTGTATTTTTAAAAATATTTAAAAAATGTTTTTTTAAAAAGTCTATGACAAATTAAAAATAAATAAATAAAAGTGAGGGACAGAAGTCCCCTCCACCAGGAGTGCCTGAGCATTGTCCAGTTAGTTAGCACTATCTCAATAAGGCTATGGTTTTACTGGCATTTTTGTTCTTACTATGTATGTAGTAGGACAAATGAGACTAAGTCAGTAAATATTCAGATCAAATAACAAACCCTGATTTTTAATTTGACGCACATTTGAGGGCACAAATTGAAGCAATCTTCTGATGAATTGCCTGTTAAAGAGGCAAAAACAACGGAAGAGACCTTCGTTCTACTGATAAAATTTCCTATGGGTATTTTTTAAATGTTAATTATCATTATTATTATTATTTGCATGATATCGCTTTCTCTGCTCAAAAGCTCCTCACTATTTAAATAAGAGTGCCAAATTTTGAGTCAGAGATTGTAGGTTGTTCATAGTTTTGCCTTGTCCTATGTTTCTAACCTAAAGCATAGACTTGTGACCCAGATCACTATCATCCCACTACATGCCTCTTTCTGTAGTTACATAAGGCCACTGCTTGTTCTCCCAATCAGTTTTCTTTTTCTTCTTCAGTGCTGATGGTGAACTCTTTAAAGTTTTTTTTTTTTTTTTTTTGCAAAAGTTGGTCTCCATAATACTAAACATTAGTCACCAAGCCCAGGCCAAGTCATATTGGTGCCTGAGGCGAAAGGAAAAATCATTAATACTAATCTAATTTTTATTAAAATTTTATTATTTTGTTCATCATGGAATTGTTAGTATTAATATTGATTTTGTAGAATATTGCATTAAAATATTATTTATCTTGATTACTGAGAATTTTGTACTCCACTTAAATGAGAGCTTGGGGCACAAAACTCACTCATATTATTCTAGAAACTCTTTCAGGAAAAATCCCTTGATTCTCACAACTGAAAGTTAACTTTATCTTGTCTAAAAAATCCCAGAGCACTTTATTATTATAACTTTCAACAACTTTACTTTTTCTATCACAACTGCTATGTTCTAAGTTCACTGAGGGCAAAGATACCGGCAGTGTCTTTGTTTCACGTTCATGATTTAGCCTTCTCTTATGCACATTTAATTCTGAAAAACAAAAATAAGAAGCAAAACATTTCAATGGGAAACCAGTATTTCACTGTGTATTCTTCAGTTTATTTTCTACTTAGGGAAATTATTGTAAAGAGCTCATTAGAAATACAGAGTGGCAGACTGTGAATTCCTCATCCATTCACTCAATACTCAGTGGGCACATATGACACACCATGAGCTGTGCTGGTGGAGTATCCAGTAGTGACTGTGTCAAACACAGTTTCTGAACTCATGGAGGCTGCATTCTGCAGGGCAGAAGTTCAATAATTCAATGGTATTCCTCACTATTGTGACTGATATGAAATAGGAAGCATTAGATATCAAGGCAGTTCATGGGAAATCCCTCAACCCTGAGTGAGGGAGTCTGAACAAAATTACTCAAGAAAGGTCTAGGCTCAGAACCGTGATGTTTCACTCCACTCTAATGTCCTCAAATATCATGTACTTATTAGAAAATATTTAACTAGTTGGTTTTCTAGTACCAAATTAATTTCTTCTACAAATTAGAAAGATATATATGTGTGTGCATACTTACACACACATATATACATATGCATCTATATGCATATTTATACATATACATATATGAACATATATATGGAGAGAGAGAGAAATATCAAATGCACAGGGGTATATTACCATGCTGTGCATATCTCAACTAACTAAACCACAACCCAAGAAGAAAAATCTGGATAATTGTAATTGTCCTTGGCTTTGTCTACAAGAATCACTACAAATGAAATTCTCTCCTAATAACATTTAAACACATCTAGGGAAAAATAATCAAGCAACTAACTAATCCCCTTGGGTGGGGGTGAGGGGGAACCAAGCACAACTCAGAAACATAAACTGAATTTTTCAAATTGAAAACATCATGGGTAGTTGGAGATAATATATTCTATGAGCTAGGTAGAGGTTTTATCTTAAAAAGGAGACGGAGCCTCCCTTAGTTTCAATGGTTTGTCACGACCTATTGCTTATTAATCATGGCACGTCAGAAGCTTTATTAAAAAAATTGCTTTCTTGTCTCCCATAATGGAAGAAGTCAAGCCCAAAGCACCCTCCCCCAGTCATCTCTGGTGAATGGAGCAAGTCATTAAACAGACATTTGAATTGAGGAGCTTTTCACGGGATTTTCTGTCAAGGCTTCTAAATAGACAGCCAGTGAATGGGCCCTTACTTACAAACACAGCCTTGTTGCATGTGGGCTGAGCAAACAGACACCATTGTGGAGACAGGTGGAAAAGAAACATGAATGGACAGAGCAGTGTGCCGCTGTGGGGAATCTCATTACTGGCTGACTTTGTGCATGCCTCTATGTCTGGGACAGCAGCCACCCTTCCACAGAGGCCAGTCTTTTCCCTTATGCATCTTAAAGACTAACAACAATAGCAGGCATAATTTGAAATTCTTTAGAGTGTAAATGTCTCTCCACCTCCCTCTCCTGTTTATTTAAAACAACATTCCAATTTCGGAGTACAGACACTACACCTTTCTCATGGAAATGGAAAGGAGAAATGAAAGTATGGAGATCTCTTTACTTCCAGGTACTCTATTTAGTAACCTGAGGGACCTCAGGAATAATGGACATGCCTACGAGAGAGAGTCCTGTGTCCTCCTGCCACATGCAAGCCTAGGTCCTTCTAAAAGAATTGTGTGATTCTTATAACTTGCAGGAAGCCAATGAGTGCTCGATTATTATTCAAAGGAGATAAGCAAGAAGGCAATAGAAACATCCACAACGTTGACCTTGAATAAATAGTATTGATAGAGACTAGCCCTGGGGGAGAAAAGTAAATTTGTTGTCTTGTTCCTATTTTCCCAAAGGCAGCTTGTGAACTACATGTAAGTGACAAATCACAAAAGTGATTTTCAAAGGCCAAAACCTAGGAGTGTTTTCCTCTTTCTGGAGAAGACCAGATATATTTTGGGGGCTTATAAATACCTGGGGAAAGATAATGAACATCTGTTGTCTGCAACAACATGGGCACTGATGGAACAGAACCAACCTTTCACTTCTTGCAAACCTTTTCCTAAGCCACATAGCGCAAACAGTGTAATAGGACCTCCCATAGCAGGAGCTCCAGGCTCCGTCCACACCCTGCTCACTGCTGAGGTGGTTATGACACACCTGCCTCACTGGTGCTGCAGGGCTCAGCTGTGCTGATAGGTGTCTCGGACAATGATGGACAAGGGAGCCTCATAGGCCTGGCAGTTGTTGAAGAGGAGAGGAAGCCCATTGGAGAGGAAGGCAGCATGCAAACAAGGGAATCCATCAGTGACAATTGCACCAGTGGAGGTGACGTTCCCTGAAGCCACATGGACTGCATGGTTCAGTGGGCTGGAATGGAGGTTGATCTCCATGGAGGAGAACAAGGGCTCATCCCCAGAGGAAGCAAGAGGATGGATTCCCAAAGAAGGTTGGAAGTGCGAAGGAAACAGCAGATGCTCTGTGCTGTCTGACTGACTTATTTTTGAGCACACAGGAGACACACCCTGGGTCCTTTCTGAGAAACCTAGTTGGTCTGCTTCCAAATCTCCGCTACTGTATATAATGCTGCAATGAACATACAGGTGCATATATTATTTCAAATCAGCATTTCGGGTTTCTTCGGCTATATTCCCAGAAGTGGAATTAATTGCTGGGTCAATAGGCAGTTTCATTTTTAATCTTTTGAGGTAACTCCATCTTATGGAATTGCATACCTGAAACCTATATCATTGTATTAATCAATGTTACCCCAATAAATTTAATTTTAAAAACTGAAAATAAAGAATAAAAGAAATACCTAGCTGGTAATTTGGGGAATGAGAATGAGAGAAACATGGGTTACACATAGAATATATCCCTTTTCCATCCATCGCTCATCAGATTAATTAAAATTAATCTGCACACGGCACCCTTTTCCCCACATTCCTATGGTCAAATCTGAATTGAGGTGTGGGTACAAGATGACAGTGTCTGTGGCAACTACATTGAATCATGCAGAAATTATTAATAAAAACCAATATGGTAATACCCCATTATAATTTTTCAGAACAGTTTAAAAAATGCTACAAACTTCAAAGCCCCACTCTAGTCACTTTCAGCACATGAATAAACTCAGAAAAATACAAACTCTGCAAACCCAGCCCTTGTCTCCTTTTGACCATCACACCAGAATACTTCTGCCATGTCAGCTCTTGTCCCTTATAGTCATTCAACAGTTGTTTGATGAGTTGATTTCCTACCTATCCTTAAATCTTACTCACTGCTTTGTTTCCATAGAACCTTTTATCCCTACCTTTCAATGGGTTTCCTCTTTTATTTCCTCCAATTGGGGAAGCTTTAGTATTTTAGACTTTACTTTGAGACACTAGTAGAAACAAAAAATCTAAAGCTAGTTTGAGTTGCACTAGTAGAGGTACAGTGTCAAAAATAAGGGAGATGATTTACTCAGCTCTGCTCTGCTTTGGCCAGACTACAGCTCATCTTAAATATAATTTTCAGGTCACATCACATGTTCAAGAGACAACAATCAAATAGCACATGCTCGAGAAGAATTAGGACTATTACATCACTCATGTCTGGCTCAGTGTGATATACAGTACATACTTAATAAAGGTCTCGAACTTGCTCTCCTTTTCTCTTTCTTAGAAGTTGTCTTAGTAAGGCGAGAGGCTGGATTTAGGAGCCAGACTGCCTGGGTTAAATTCTACCCACAGCACTGATTTGTTCTAGAATCTGAATCTAGTTTCTTAATTTCTAAACAAGCTCTTTGGCTCAGTTTACTCAACCATCAAACAAGTAAATTATAGCACACATCTCTGAAGTTTATGTGAAGATTAAATGAATTGAACTCCTTTCAGTGTTTGAACGGACATAAGTTGAATCTTAGCAAGTAACTAGTAAGTGGTTATTACTATTATTGTTGTTGTTATTTATATGAATATTTATCTTATAACTTTTTTTTACTAAAGATTCATAGCAACCAGTCCAGAAAGAAAGTAGAAAGTAACGACTATCAAATAAACAATAAACATTGTATATATGTTTTCATATGTTGACATGAACCTAATATATTTTGCATTTTAAGATACAGATTAAAGTTGAACTATATATAACTCTGTATACTACCTAAGCAATTTTGTGCCAGCCATGTAAAACTTTTAGTACACAGGTTTTAATATATGTTTGACTTTGGATATAGGCTGAACCATAAGAATTGATGATATATTGGCATTTACAACATGGATGGACCTTAAGAACATTATAATGAGTGAAATAAGTAAATAAGAAAAAAGGTAAGAACTATGATTTCACACATAGGTGAGATATAAAACTGAGACTTATGGCCATAGATAAAAGTGAAGTGGTTACCAGGGGGAGAAGGACATGAGGAAAGGGGTTGTGGGGGAGGGAAGGAGAGGGAAGGGTGTAAAGAGGGACAAATACACAGTGATGGAAAATAATTTTACTTTAGATAATGATCAACAGTTCAAATGCTATAGAAATGTTTACCTGAAACCTATGTACTCTTATTGATCAATGTCACCCTGTTAAATTTAATTTTCTAAGTAAATATTTTTTTTAATTTTATAAAAAGAAAATAGGCTATAGATAAATTTTAAATGGCAATGTAGAGCTGTAACAAGCCCAGACTCCAGGATTACTATATCTCTAGTAGCCAAGTAACTAGGCATTTGATTCAATTCAGTCTTTATCAGTGAGAAAACAAGGGAACTCAGTCCTGAAGTTTCTTTGTGAAACTCATGCTGAAACTAACTCAAACACAAGCAGCTTTCTCTAATTCAACTTGTGGGTCTTCTTATGACCTCAGTCAACAAAGCTACACCATGTCTTAGACCTGAATTTTTTTTTAATATTCAGTTTGGGTGGTCATTCTGAAGGCTCACCAAAGATGATTAATAAGGAATCAGTTCTCAGTGCTGACAGGGCCAAATGCTGCATACTTATTTTGTATTTTACATTTTTTTAATATTTCCTACTTTATGCAGAAACCAAAAGAAGGGATTGCTGTTCAGGATTCTCCATCATTTTATTGAAACAAATGAGAACATATTAAAAAAAGGAAAAAAGGGAAAAATACTCTTTTATGATCTTTGGTAGTTAATGAATGTGTTTTAGTCTGATTACACAAACTTATTTTGAAGACAAAAGTCCCCATTTTACTGTAGTTTTCAATTAGGACATAAAATATATGTTGCATTTTCTTTTTAGACAATGTTAATAACTCATGCATAAAGTCTGAGATTTTGTAGCGATTTAGCCAGGAAATACCTTTTGACATTTAAGAGTTAAATCACTAGCCAAAACTCGGAGAAATTTTTGTACAGGCAGTGATCCAAATCTTTCTCATTATTTTACCAACTAGAATAAATCATTTACTAAATGATGTTAAATTGTATTAGCTAACACTGAACATAGAAGACAAGGTTATTAAAGTTATCTTAAGCGGGCTTTTCAGCTTTCTCTTTTCTCTGTCACATGTCATAGGCTTCACATGTTACCTGTCCCTTACATTTCCCTGTTTTGTGACAGTCAGTGGAAGTGTGGGTTTTCATGTCTTAATTATAACATAAGTCTGTGGATGTTATCCCACATCATCTTTATTGTCTTGGGTGGATACATATTGGAATTAGGAGACAAGTATCTATTAAAGCAGAAAGTCAAAAACTGGCATACTTTATAAGGTAACTTTGAAGGTTTAACACTCATAGACAAATGAATTATCATGCTTCTCTATTAATACAAAAAACCTGTTTGGTCTTTCTTGACTAAATGAATGTTAAAAACAGAATAAAAAAAACCCAGAAACTACCCTAAAAATCTGGTTCTTGTTTTCCTCATATCCTCTATCTAATTTTTCAGATGTTAGAATTTCTTAAATGGTTCTGTGTAGAACTAAGCCCTTCAGAAATCCACCATTCACTCTGGAGAAGAGTCAGCTTTCACTTTTGATATTTTCAAAATATATCTTCCAACAAAATATTCTAAGAATGAAAAGGGTTAAAGCAAATGTATGGGCTCTGCCATAGAACGGTTTTATATCAGCACAGTGGGCAGTGCTCTGCAGTGCATGCCAGTTGAGAGTACCATTTGGGCATTCTGATTATGGGAAGATCTGCCCTCAAATCCCAGATGTGCTACATATTCAGTGTCTTAATACATCTGAGATGCTATCACAGAATATGCCATAGACTAAACGTCTCACAAATAACAGAAATTTACTTCTCACAGTTCTGGATACTGGAAATTCCAAGCTCCAGTAGCCAATAGACTATGTGGCTGGTTAAAGCCCATTTCCCTGTTCATAGATAGCCATCTTTCCACCATGTCCTCACATAGTGAGAGGAGCAAGGGAGCTCTCTGGGGTTTCTATTATAAGGACACCAATCCCATTCACGAGGGCTCCACCCTCACCATCAAATTGTTTCCCAAAAGCCCTACTTCCTAATACTATCACAATGGGGAGTAAGTTTCAATGTATTAATTTGGGGGAGACACAAATGTTAAGTCTGTAGTAGTGATCTTAAAGAATCTGTTTAACACCTCTGTGCCCTTACATCTCTCCATGAGGATTTTCTAAGTTAACTACATCTAAATGGATGAGAATTGTTTCTGGTGTAATGTGACCAGATAGGGTTTCTGTACTGTGCTACAGTTTATTTCCCTCAGAACCACAAGGAAACAACAGCCACATATACTATTGGAAACATAACTAGAATGGGACATTGCTTCATGACTTCCAAGGTCACCCTGGGCCTCAGTTCCCCAAGATTTTAGGTGGGAAGCACTATCTTGAGTTGTGAGGAAAGGAAACATTTGCTTTCCTTAAATATAGCAGCCTTGAGTCCATTTCTATTTCTCAAAGAAAAAGATTAGATTTGGTTAAGTTGCTTTGAACAGCATATGTGAAACACTCTCCTTAATTCATGTCCATGTCACATATCTCAAGTCTTCAGGTTTTCTCATGCCAAGCCCCTTTAGGAGCCATTTTGCAATGTTCCTGAATCAATACACCATGATAAAGGCAGTAATTAGCTTTGCCTCCCTTTCTGAGCTTATAGAGCTTTAGCAGTAAAGCAAAGAATACCTTAGGGGCTTTGGATAAATATATTTCAGAGATCACAAACACACAGACCTCTTGTTCATCCAATTGGCAGTAGGCCAATTCTGGAATTGATTAAATTCAGAATTTCTATAGTGCATTCAGGGACATGGGAGTTTTCCATCTTTCTCCTATGCCATCCTCAACATATCAATGTTGTTTCCTCTTAAGGCTGAAATGAACCCAAGGAGAACCAGCAATATCCAGCAAATAAAGTGTTTTCAATGTGTTCATTTGAATTAATAATGAAAATCATTATGCAAGGCTTCCCACTAGAGGTCTTCAAGTGTCATTTTGTCGTGAATTGGATCATGACACTGGCAAGGGAAATTAAACCACAGCATTTGGTTTAACTCTGTGACTGGGAGGGGACACCATGAAAATTGAACACCTGACCCAAATCACGACTCTGACAGCAAGAAACTCAAGAGTTTATGCTGAATCGTGTGAGGTATGTTTTATCTGCCACTCCCAACATAGCATGTACTCAGCCATTCAGTGATAGTGTTTAGGGTACACTCAAGTATAAAATATTTTTAAGAAGATTTACTTAAAAGCCCTAGCTTGGTAGCCCAGTTGATGAGTATGGACCCGACACATCAAGGATGTGGGTTAGATTTTTGATCAGAAAACACAACAGAAACAACCAATAACTGCATAAATAAGTGAAACAACAAATCAATGTTTCTCTCTCTCTCTCTCCTTTTTCCTCTTCCTAAAACCAATTTTAAAACATTAAAGCTTTACTTGGTTTCATTAATATTACTATTAACTTTATTAGTATTATTAATAGAAAACTTTTAATACTCTAATATAGTTATAAAATACAGATCATCTTCTTTAGAAAATTGTTATTTAGGATGCATTCTATAATCCAAAAAGTGCTTACCATTTGCCTAAAAGTTAGATAAATTGTTCAGAGGTCTGAAAGAATAAGGAAGATTCTCTCACCCCTAACTGGCTGCCATTAGTTTTTTCTCTTGCAATGCCATCATTAGTCAGAAATTGTCATATTATCCATTCAGGTCTTCATATAAAGCATTTTCTCTTCTTAAGCATTTTTCAACTATATGCATTTTTAGGGAGACGGGCCAATGGAGATACTGATGCCTCAGCAAATACTGTTTCATTCTTTGAAGCCAAAGACCCTTGGAAATTGGTTGAGGGTGGAGAGCAGGAAATGGAGGAGTGTTTAAACATAAAATAAGGAGAAAAGATATGGAGTTAATGCTGACCTTATCCCATCAACTTAATATTCAGACTTCTAAGCCCTCCTTGAATGTCTGAAGTTTAGTTTCATTGCATATATTAAATAGACAGTTTAATTTAACAAATAAGGTAGTAGTACAATTATTATTGTAATATATTAATCAAAGACAATATATTCTAGGCAAAATACTAGTTGTTTTCTATATCCATATCTTCATCTACATCTATTGAGAGAGAGAAACAAAGAGTTTTATATATAAAGTTTATAATCACATCTCTAGGTTGAGATTATATCAGTTTCACAGATGATTGAGATGATTATCAAAAACGATGCTCTTTGGTATTATTATAGAGACTCAAGACACCGGTTAAGCTTGAGAAACTCTTTTGAGTTTTCTGTTTAAAAAAATAATAAAAGCAAAGACCCCAGTGGTAGTATAAAGCTAGCTGAATCTTAACTTTTCTGGAAAACTCATCGAAAACATTTTTAAACTATAAAGTACACCCGTGTCAATAGTTTGCAAAAATGTCAATGATCTTGGACAAGTCATTTAACAAATTGCAGTTTCACCTAAAATATTTTATCATCTACAAAAGAAGACCAATTACAGTTGCTTTACATAGTTATGAGATTTCAGGGAAGGTGAAAAGTAAGAAGTTATGATAGGAGAAGAATAATCTTTGGAGACCAATGGTCCTGGTTTAGCTAGTTCAGTGGTAAAAGCATTCTACATGGGAATTAATGGTGATCTTGGACCAATTTAGCCTGTTATTTTTATCTCTAATAGAAAAAGATCAATACTTATAATTGGTAGCCAATCTCCAAGATGGTTTTCAATAATTCTCACCTCCTAGTATTTAAGGCCTTGAGTGGGCTCACTCTTATATTAAATCGGGTTGACCACTGTAACCAACAGAATATTACAAAAGTGGTTGTGAGTGATTTCAGGGATTAGATCATAATAGACATTGTAGCATTCATTTTGCTTGATTGAACTGCTTCCTTTGAGGGAAACCAGCTTCCATATTCTAAAGCACTTAAGCAGCCCTACAGAATAAATCTTGTGGAAAGGAAATAAGTTATTTTTCCAAATACCACCAAAACTAGTTAGCCGTGTGTGTAAGCTACTTTAGATCTTCCACCCATAGTTAAGACTTTGATGAATGCAGCTTTAGCCAACTTTTTTACTACAACTTCATGAGAAGCTCCCATTCAGAACTATATAACTAAACTGTCTTTAATACCTTACCCACAGAAACAATGAAAGATAACCAATGTTTATTACTGCTTTAAACCACTAAGTTTTGAGTTAATATGCTAATCAGAAATTGATGACTGACATGGTGAAGCAAACTTAGTTTAAAGAGTTATTGTGAGATTTAGAAAAATATGTCTCTATATGTTTACACTGTGTCTCTACACACAGTTATAACTCAACTAATAGGTATTTTATGATATTGAACTTTCACTGAAAAATATATCATAAAGATTGAACATTTATTTTAATATATAAGGTAAAACAAATGTAGGTTTACAGCTATGAGTACAGAAACCACAGAGTTTATTCTTATACTATTATTTATTATTCATTTTTCATACAAACAACTGTAAATCTACTTTTGCCACACCCTTTATTATGATCTATATATTTTTAACAGCTCCCCAGAAAACATTTCTTTATTTTTTCTTAAATGGTGTTTTACTAAGAAATCTTTTTCCATTTGAGAGCCCATGATTTTCAGGGGTAATGACCTCATGTCCCACTTCTGGAGAGTGTCCCTGGCAAGGAATCACCTCAGGAGTGTATATGTGATGAAGGACATTTTAGCTGTTCTTGAAAAGTTGGTAATGGTGTGTTCTTTCAGTTTAACTGACTATAGAAATCTGTATAATGCACTGTGACTAACAGAAATTCCTCTTCAACGAGGACAGACAGTAATAAGACAATGAAGGATCTCTGGATGACAGAAAAAAATTCTAGGGTTCTTTTGATTAAACCAATTAGGCCCCAAGCCCATGTTACCTTTGGAATTTCCAATCATGAGAGCCAGGGCATTCTTTTTTATTGTCTAATGTCCCCATAACTGAATATTTCATTAAAAAGCAGTATGTTAGGATAATTTGTTCAATTTCTATATTATCATTATCACTACATCTATTTTGATATACTATCTACAAGAATCAAAAAGAGTTTAAATATTCAAAATCTTATTTCTTGGAACTTTAGTTCCATTGGATTGTGAATTATGGATTTAAACACTGCTGTTTTCCTTATACTTAGAATTATCATTTCCTCCTCCTTTACCTTCTCATCATAATTATGCTTTTCTAAATCTCCTTCACTATGTTTCTGCCATTACTGAGCAAGAAAAGCTATTGCTATTCATAAAAGAAAGACAGTTACTTTAATACTTGAAAGGCAGCTGCCAGTGTATATCATAATTTGCTACCATTCTTTTTTTTCCTATTCACTTTCTTGAAGTCAGATTCTGGAATTTGCCGTTGTCAGTATAAAATAAAGCCACAAAGTTGGTTCAAAGAGACTTGGCAAGGAACGATGCTGTGCATGCAGCAAATCAGAAATCACTGACTCCAGTTTTGCAACCTTGTGGGAGAAGCCAGTTCTTCCAGACACTCGAAGTCATTAACTTCAGAACTAGAATTCTGCAAAGGAGCAAACAGTTCTTTTTTCTGTACACAGACATCTTGATCTCAGAAGTCTACTCAGTGACCCCTGATAGACAGCACAACACAGGAAAGAACATACCTTTTTGTTTCAAACTCCCAGATACGCTGCAAATTAGTCTAGATCTGGTGAACCTGAGTTCACTCCAGTTTCCTTGCTGAATAGCAGTTTGACTTAGGACAAGTCATCTAAGCTTGGTAGGCCAGAGCTTTCTCATCTTCAAAATGGGGAGGGATATTATCTATTTCAAGTGGTTAGTGGAAATTGAAATAAGAGTATGAATGTTAACCTAGAGTGTCAAGTCTTGCATATAGTGTAGGGTAGTTCTCCTCCTCCCCCCCCCCTTTTTTTTTGCATGGCCATAGTATTTCTCTAAACTTAGCTTTTTAAATGAATTTATTGAAAAACATGCAATTGATAAGAAAAGGGTTTAAGAAGAAAGTTAAAATATCACACCATGTTTCTCTACCACATACTCCTCTCCTCACATTCTATTTTGCACCAAAGATACACTTTATCAATGGTTTTGTGCATATTCTTCCAATTTTTTTCTAATATTCATAATCATTTGTTTTTATTTGTATTTTTATTATGACCATTCTGCAAATATTATGAAATACCTATCAGTTGTCAAGCACTAGATAAGGCAAAAGTAAGACTCAGAAATGCAATAAGCAAAACACAATAAGAAGAAAAGGAAGAAGTTACTTTGCTAAATTTTAAGTGGATAAAAATCTCATACGTTGTAAATCAATACAGTCTCACTGGAGGACAAATCAGGTATTCACCTATCAAAAGCCTTCAACAAATTGTTAGGATTTTGGAATAGTAAGTCCATTTCTAGGACTTCATTTCAACTAATTAAATACGTATTCAAAGATATAACTATAAAGAAGTATGGCATAGAATTGTTCATAGAATTGGAAAAAATAGGGGAAAAGCTAGATGCTTAATAATAAGGGGTCATTTCAATGAAGAGCAGAACATGCATTCGATAGCACGCAATGCAAATATTAAAGCAGTGCTATAAAAGTAATATGGAGCAACCTGGAAAGAGGCCCATTTTGTATTTTTGTAAAAAACAAGTAATGAAGCAATATATAAAGCATAATCTCATTTTGAATATACCAATGAAAGATGATCACTATTAAAGGGTATTTAGTAATAAAAATTATAAACAGATCTACTAACAATAGATATTTTTAGGTATAGATTTGATGTAACTGCTTTCTCCTCTTAGCTTATCTATAGTTTCTGGTTTATTTTCTCCGAAAAAAGAAAAGAAACAGTTTAACTTTTATATTATACCATATATCTCCTTAGCCTTGCTTGCTAGGGCAAATGACTCATACTGTTAGAAACACAACAAATTCAATTGTTTTGGACTTAGTGGTTATCAGTATTTTTTCAAGATCCTACTTCACCGTTGTTCCCTCTTCTCAAGAGAAAGTGTGGTGGGGGGATTTTCAAATATACTCAGAGCTGCTATTTGTAACACTATGTCCTTCTATACGGCTGTTTGCTTTTCTCAGCTTCTCTTAATTCTTTTATCCACTTTTGCTGGGAGACCAATAAGCTGCTGGTGACCTCTCACAGAAACAAATATCTGATATCTTTCTCCCTTCAGCTCTTTCTAATGAGCTCTATTCAGGGTGTTTCCCACTGTGTGTATGCTTGTGATTATATATTGTGAGTGTGCATATGCACAGGCGTTATTTCCCTAGCCCCTCCTTTCCAGAGAACAGACATTCTGAAAGGAGATGGTGAGGAGTCACACACCACCTCACACTGTAGCTTGTGGATATGGATATTGTCTGTGGCCAATCCTTTCAAATTCTACCTGAAGTCCTCTTTTAAAGCACCAATATTTTGCAAATCAGATCCATTTGGGATCTGATCATAAATAAACCCCAATTTTAGAGGAAGTTCCTATGACTTCTCACTGATTTCTGGAGCCACAGTAAGTAAAAAAATGTGGTTGGGTACCTGCTTTAGAGCTCATGTATCTGTGAAAGTCCTGCAGCTGATTGGCTAGCAGCACATCAACGACCTTTGTAAGTACCTAATGCTTCATGATGCCAAATGACGATTTATGAACCAAGCTAATTATTGTCACTGAAAAAGAAAAAAAATTAAACTATATTTTGTCACCAGGACATTTATGTCAAGAAGACATAAAATGCTACTTAATAGACATAACACTGAATTAAAAAGAAATTAAAATTCTAGTTTTAAATCTGCCACAGAGTAACTTTTGATAAATCAGCTTATATTTGTGTTTATTTTCATATCTGTCAAATTACACATTCATGCAGTAAGACATTAAGGGGTCTTCCCAGTTGAAACAAATTTGCCTTCCCAGAACGAGACAACCATATTTTACTGGCATAGTCCATATTGAACACAAACCAAATAAATTCAAAAACACCCTACACACCCTCATTGCCAACTAAATTTTGATTTGGAACTTTAGTTTCTAAGAATATATAAAAAGCATGCAATTGTGACTAGAGTATCAAATCTTTTTATCACATTTACTAAAGGAATCAACTGAGAATACAAACAAAATTCAATTTACATAGTTATTTTGAGATAACATCCTAAAAAATATGTATATGTGTGTATGTGTGTGCACACATCATCTCTATAGCTTTCAATAGTGGTTTTGTTTTGTTTGTTTAATTTGATTTAGAAAATTAAATTTAAAGGGGTGACATTGATCAATAAGAAGACATAGGTTTCAGGTAAACATTTGAACTGTTGACTGTACTGTGGTTTTGTTCTAAATAGAGATGTTTTATATGCAAGCTTCCTCAAACTTCAAATTCACATCTGACTTCAATTACCATTCAAGGAATGGTAATCCACATATGAAAGAGAAGAAGGAAAGGCTTCAAGGAGGAAACAAATTTTGCAAAAAGTGATTGAGCAGCTCAAAGTCAAAAGGTCAAGGTCTTTTTTATTTTTTTTTCAGTCGGTGATAATGGTGTCCTTGGGATATATTCCTATAAGTAGAATAGCTGGGTCAAAGGGCAGTTCCATTTCTAATTTTTTGAGGAATCTCCATACTGTTTTCCACAGTGGTTGCACCAGTCTGCATTCCCACCAGCAGTGCAGGAGGGTTCCCCTTTCTCCACATCCTCACCAGCACCTAGAATGTGTTGTTTTGTTAATGAGCTCCATTCTGACTGGTGTGAGGTGGTATCTCATTGTGGCTTTAATTTGCATTTCTCTAATGATTAGTGATGTTGAGCATTTTTTCATATGCCTATTGGCCATCTGTATGTCCTCTTTGGAGAAGTGTCTATTTATTTCTTGTGCCCATTTTTTGATTGGATTGTTTGTATTCCTGGTGTTGAGTTTTACAAGTTCTTTATAAATTTTGGCAGCATTGTTCACAATAGCGAAGAGCTAGAAACAGCCCAAGTGTCCATCAGTGGATGAGTGGACTAAAAAGCTGTGGTACATATATATAGTGGAATACTGTTGGGCAGATAAAATATAATATGCTCATTTTGTTAAAGATGGTGCTGCCCACATGGAAGCCCGTCACCCAGGTGATATTATTTGCCCTTATGCTTGGGATGGGTGTAGGGGAAAGGCTGTAATGTAAGCAGGTCAGGTTGTTATAGCCTAAGGCTTAGTTTTAAGAGAAAGCTTTTCCCCACACCCTTGACTGATTGGGTGATGTAAGGTGGTGCACTCTCATGAGGAATCCCATTATGCCTCAGATGAGTGACTTTGTATCAGAGACTTTCTTGTTTGTAGATTGGATTAAGGGTTTGGATTTCTACATTATAAAGTGAGACAGACTAGTAGCTTGCTCTCTTGGTTGCTGAGGTTAGCATTAGAGAGGAGAGCAGAGTAAGGCCATGTGGAGGAGAAGAGAAGCAGCCAAGATGGCAGAGTGCTGAGGGAGAAACCAGTTTAGGCAGAGTTTGTGCTGGAGAAGGAGATGGGAAACAAAGGTGTATAAGTCTAGTGAGCTAGAAACCTTTGATGCTAGGAAACTCGGATAAGTCAAGAGCTTTGTGAGCACTGAATGAGTGGGTTTTGGAGCCCAATGTGTGTTTTTGCTTGCCCACCGGGTGCAAGCTAGAATTAAAGCTGATGGCTCACCAGTTCTAGGCTCCGTTGTTTCATTACCGACTGTCTGAATCTAATGTGAACCTGCCTGGGCCAGGCGGCTGTGATGGAGACCTTGGCTCTTGGCTTTACAAATACTATGGGTCATGAAAAAGAAGGAAATAATACCTTTTGCAACAATATGGAGGGACCTGGAAACTATTATGTTGAGTGAAATAAGCCAGGCAGAAAAAGAAAAATATTATATGACCTCACTCATTTGAGGAATCCAAGGAACATTGAGAACTGAGGAATGGAACTGAGTCAGAGGAAGGATCAAAGGGACCAGAGGAAAAGAGGACAGAGGGAAAGGGGATGACAGGGTGGGATAAACCTGAAGGGAAGGGGGAGGGCGCTTTCAGGAGGGGGACAAGGGAGATGTGGAGAGGAATATGGGGGAGGGGTGATGCAGTCGGTGATACCCTAGAATCTATGTAAACACAATTAATTAAATAAATTTTTTAAAAAGTCAAGGTCTTTTCAAGATTTACAATAGAACGGTGACTTCCATTTCTGTCTAATTAGACATCCATAGCGTATCACACTAGTCCTTTGCATCAGCTCTAAATAGACATTGGCCAGTACATATGGTCCAGTTAACTTCTGTTGTAAAAAAATGTTTCTTTTCCAAACCAGTCCAACTTCCACATCCCTTTTTAGTAACTGTAATAATTTCCACTGCTGTGAATGACAAATCAAGACAAATTTAAGTTGGTGCTTACAACAACTCTCATTTGATATCCCACATTTTTCTTAGGTCAGAAGAAAAAAGAAGCATCACTCCCAAACACATTCTGGTTTTTGGCAAAATTCAGTTATTTGTATTTGTTGGAAGGAGATCCTCTCTTCTGGAAGTGAAGCAACTCCCATCTCCCAGAGGCTTCCCACACTTCCTCACTGTGGGACTTCTCTGGGCCCTTCCACAGCATTGCAACAACAAGAGCCCTCATGTAGAATCTTTCTCACACTTTGAACTCTGCCTTCCTTTTCTGCAATTAGCCAGAGAAAATCTTCTGCTTTAAAAAGGCTCCTATAATTAGGTGAGAACCACTCTGATAATCTCCCCATCATAAATCAACTAATTAGTAACCTTAATTATATTTAAAATCCCTACTGCCACAAATTTAACAATACAATTGCAAACTAACAACAGGAAAGAGAGCATTTGCACATCTTCAGGATTAGGGTGGAGATTCTTGGGGAGTTATCTTAGAATTCTGCCTACAACAGTAACAAAAGGCCAAGTGAATTCTGTTTTATTGAAAACAGTCTTTCCAATTTACACAATTCTAAGGCACATGGCAACTTACTTTTTAAAGTGATTGCCCAACACGAGAGATCTATGGAAACTTTTGAGTTTCTATTACTGCTATAAGATACATTTATTCAAGGACAAAAAAATATTGCTTTTTGAGTTCAAAGGAACTATAGAATTTATCTAATTATCTTTACCAATCCACAATCTACAAATTCCTTTTGAAACATTACAGTAATAACCACTAATGCTTATCTCTTAATGATTTACCTGATGCCAGGCTCAGTTCTGTGCTTCACTTGACTTCGCTTTTGTAATCTTCACAATGAGACTAAGATAGATAACCCTGTTATCATCAACATCATTTTATACTATGAATAAATTAGGCATAGAAAAGTAATTTGCCTGACTAGGTGGTGTCACAGTGGATAGAGTGTTGACCTAGGATGAGGACCAGGTTTGAAATCCTGAGGTTGCCAACTTGAGCGCAGAACCATAGACATGATTTCATGGATGCTTGTTTTGACCCCAAAGGCTGCTGCTTTGAAGTCTCAGGTCTCTGGCTTGAGCAAGGGGTCACTAGCTCAGCTACATTCACCTGGTCAAGGCATGTATGAGAAGCAATTCATGAACAACTAAAGTTTTGCAACTACAAGTTGATGTTCCTCATCTCTCTCCCTTCCTGTCTGTCTTGCAAAAGAAAAAGAAAAACAGAAAAAGAAATTTCCCCAAGATTAAAAAAGTGTTTTTCTATTAAAAACGTGTACATCATCTCTGAGTTTTATTGATCCAGAACCTCCTGTGATCTGAATACCATCCCACTGTCAACAGAGCCCAAGACTGTGTCAGTGCTGATGACAATCATGTCACTATGTTTCTCTTAATCACCAGCTGAGAAGTCTACAAACTGCAACACTGTGCAGACTGCTGTTCTCCAACCTTCTTCAGGATGATACCATGATATAAAATAAACCTATACAAATGTTTGAGTTCAAGAATGTAGTAAAGGTATGGGGGGAAATGAGAGGAAACTAACAGATAGTGCACATGCCAGTGTGCACTGTGGTCAACACTAAATGAAGAGGAAAATGACACTTTCAATGGGAATGCCACTTTACTGCTTTCAAATCTTTTTTTTTTTCTAAGTAAGAGAACAGAAGATAGATAGAGAGACTCCTGCATGCACCCTGATCAGGATCCACCCCATTTTGGGCCAATGCTCAAATCAATTGAGCTACTTTTAGCACCTGAGGCTGACATGTTCAGACCAACCAAGCTATCTTCAGTGCCCATGGGCTACGCTCAAACCCAATGAGTTGCTGGCTGCAGGAGGGGTAGAGGGTGAAAAGAGAGAGAGGGAGAGGGAGAGAATCAGATAGTCATTTCTCTTGTGTACCTATAACAGATATCTAACCCAGGACATCCATACGTTGGGCCAATGCTCTATCAGCTGAGCCATCAGCCAGGGCTACCATTTCCAAATCTGAAATATATCACAATATCCACTTAAGAAAATTGAACTTGCTAAATGTTACTCATCCATTCTCTATAATGTCTGCCAGTAATATACCTCACTAAAATTACAAAAAATCAGGTGCTTTCCTTAGAACCCTGCTTATGTTAGTATGACTAGAACACACCCACAGTACATCTGGGACATTACTATGTCTAGAGCTTGGTGAATGACTCAAAAAAAAAAAAAAAAAAAGAAAAGAAGAGAGAGAGAGAGAGAGATGTAAAAGAAAGTTTAGCTTTCAGGTAAAAAGATAAAAATAAAAATTTTTAGAATAGAGTTTATATTTCAAGGCTAATTTTAAAACAAGTGTTCTACTTTTAAATTATATTTTTACAAGGAGATCACTTTATAGTAATAAAAGCTCTGAATGAGCAACAATATAAATGACAAACCAGACACAGATTTTATTGTGATAAATATCAAAGTACTTTAGAGGTATCTATAAACATTAAAATAGAGTTTCTTAAAACGTGGTCTATGGAGCACCTTTGCCAGAACTACCTGGAGAATATATTTAAAATACAGGACCCAGGGTGCTACCTTCAAATTTCAACTTCCCCAGGGAAGATGCTTTCATGCTAACATTAGACAGACTATTTTAGGAGGAAGTTGAGTTGAAACCACAGTATAACAATTTTTAGAGACATGAACATCAGAGAGATAATAATATTTCAGAGAATTTCTGTTAGGATGAAATGACATGCTCTCTGTAAAGCCCTTACAACAGCACCACACAGACTCAATATGGGTTTGTGCCTTCTCAAATGTAGTCAGGACAGTAAGGACTGGTGTTCTGTCGCATGACCCAAAGTTCTCTTAAAGCCAGATGTCGATGGGGTGAAGAGATTCAGTGAGCAGATGTTTCATCCGTGTAGTCAGGTGAGTGGGAAAAATAACAATGACGTTTGAAGAATATATTGAGAAGAAAGTAAGTTGTTTATGTCTATCAAGCCCCCTTTTCTTGAACCCTTTCTCTATCTGCTGTGCTTTTTTCTTGGAAAGGTATTCTAATATCTTAGAATTTAAAAACTTTTAAAAAGTATTTTATTTATTCATTTATGAGAGGAGAGAGAAAGAGAAAAGAGAGGGAGAAGGGTTAGAGGAGCAGGAAGCATCAACTCCCATGCATTGGGAGCGAAGGGTTTTGAACCGGTAACCTCAGTGTTCTAGGTCAACACTTTACGCACTGCACCACCACAGGTTAGGCATATTTTAGAATATTACACCTGTATCATAAATTTAATACAGAAGTTTGATATCTCTATTTGAAAGTATATGCATAAAGCTCAGTTTGAAAGACTTTGTCAACATTGTTTTTGAAGTTAAGGTGGAATTCTATTTATGGTGAAGTCTTAGTTTTCAGTGAATACCATATAAAAATATGTATAACACAACATGCTATGTAAGTAAAGCCAAGATTGTGTCATGCCTGGTTATAAAATTTGAAAAACATTATGTACACTATGTCCAAACATTTTTCAAAAGAAATTATTTTGGCCTAAGAAGATTGTTTTACATTCCCTTTAAAAATAATGGGAAAATGTGAGGGAAGAAATGGAGGAAAACAAAACAATATGCCTCATATAATACATACATTCAGTTACATCTGTGAATGGACTTTTTACAGAACAAACATTTCATTCCCTGTTCACAGAAAACTCCGTTGTGTTAGATTATACTTTTTGCCATGACTCCAGCTGACTTCACGGGAAGTTGCTAAGCAATTTCGAGTTCTGTGTCTAAAATCAATAGGTTCAGGATTTTATTTAATTAACAATATTTATTAAAGAATTACTATTCTCTAGACACTGCAAAGTCATTAATTTCCTCTCCTGTAAAATGGAGAGGATAATAAGTGTCCTCTCCAATTATGTTTTATTTAATGGGATTCTTGTCTTTATACTTTATGTGTGTTTCTGTGTGCATGTGTGTGAGTGTGTATATGCATCTACTAAAGAGATGTTCCATTATGTTCTCAGAAGAATGCACAGGGGATAAATTATCTAGGTTGCCATCGCAAAAAGAAAGAGCCTGTGTTACAAATGTTCATTGAAGGGTCCAGACACTAAATTAGACTGTATGAAAATTTTTGATTTGTGGATTTTCTCAGGAGTTGCATGATTTTACTTAGATTTTTAAAAGGTTTGTGATACATAAAAATTAAAAGTGATATAGATCAGATGTAGCAGTGTGGGGTTATTTTGGCCATGATTCATAGTAAGATACCAGTTTTGCATTGTAAACTGACCTAACATGTAACTGGCACATGGATGCACACACGCACGCACACACACCCTTAACATTGCAGTGCACTCTGATCAATTCCTATTCTAAATATTAAGTGAAAAAAGCTAGTTCTATCCTGCACAGTTTTGCATCTCAATAACTATAACTGTTGGTACTCTATCACAATTAGGAGAACACTGCTAGGCATTATAGAAATCTCACAAACATCATGGTATTCCTGAAACCACAACATTCTTGCAGATTATGTTGTCAATCATAATATGTAGCAAGGGAAAGAAATCCATTTTCTCCAGTGGCCTGGCCAATGGGCAGATCCCAGTAACTACTTAAGAGTTTCAGAGGCCAAGTAGTGGCTGAGATACAGGGAGACTTAGAATTTAATAGGATACAATGCCATAGACCATATTAAATCCTTCTTTTTAAGTGAGAGAAGAGGAGATAGTGAAGCAGATTCCTCTATGTGCCCGGACTGAAATTCACCCAGCAACCCCCATTTCAGGCTGATGCTCAAGTACAGAGCTATTTTTAGTGCCTGAGGTGAGTGCACTTGGGCCAACTGAGTCATCCTCAGTGCCCAAGGCTATACTTGAACCAATCAAGCAAGTGACTGTGGGAGGGCACAGGAAGAGAAGGGGAGGAGGGGAGAAGCAGATGGTTGCTTCTGCTGTATGCTCTGACCAGGAATCCAACCTTAGATGTTCATATGCCAGGCCAATGTTCAATCCACTGAGCCACTTGACAGGGCCAAATCCCATTCGTTTTCTTTAAATGTTAACATACTCTGAGGAGAAGGCAACCTGTGTTCTTCCCAGTCTGGGTATCATAATTATTTTAATTAAGAAAAGTTAAGTCTAATCTTCCTTGATTTTTTTTTAAGTACAAAGCTTTTGGTAGGCCTGAGCTATGGAGGGACAACCAGAGTTTCCTCACAGGAATGTTGTAGCCTGAGAACAAATGACGGAACACTAATTTCTATCTCTCTTGGATACATTAGTGTTATAATAAGTGTTACTTTGTTTCTTTAATTACCATTTGTTTTTCTTTTCAACCATGAATTAAATGTGGCAGAAACCCAAATGCACAAATAAACCTTTTCAATATAGGAAATGTCGCTGTTTAATAATAAATTGGCTTCTAGTACTCCAAATTACTTACTATATGTCAGGGCCTAAGCTAAGTGTTTTATGTGTGTAAAATTTCATTCAGTAGGAGTGTTAGTATTCATAAGGTCTCACTTTTCATGTTTCTATGCTTGCCCTGGTCTTTGGCAGGTGGTTCTCTGTGAGTGTTTCTAGGGGTCCTGAGGGATGTCTCCTGCCTAGCCAGATTTCTGCTGGTACCTCTCTGCTCTGCATAGTGCTATACCTCTCCCTAGGACTAGCCAGGTCCTTCAGTTCCCTTCCTTCTTGTCCTGTATGCAGGCACCAAGGTAGTTAGTCCCTATTCTTGTAAGAATAGCAGAGGTCACTTCAGGCCCTGCAAGCCAGAAGGAGAGCTGTCCTTCCTATGTGTCCCAAAGCAGGGCTCTTTACCCCTCACTGTATAACTAATTAGTAGAATAGCTCTTTTGTGTATCACTTTGAGCCCTTTCTTTAGATTTTGCGTGTGTGCCTAGAAGAGATTAGTAGGTAAGGCTAGAATTAAAGTAAAGCCACTATACTGCACCCAGTCCAGTGATCCCCCATGCCAACAACAGCTCTTTCAGAGGCCTGCTCCTCTTTCCCATCCCCTTTTGTCGTGTGGCTTGAGAGAGTTCTTTAGGCGGGTGGCCTCTTGGCTCCCTGTAGCTATGTGTAGTACTGCTTCCAACAGCCTTCCTGATCAGCAGCAGTCCATCCTGTCGGAGGTTCTTTAGAAAGGCTTCAGTCGTGACAGGCATCTGTCAGTCCCCTGGCCCTGGTTGTCACATGTTTCTAAGTACCTTTCAGGCTCAACCTAGGACTTTATTCAACATGTAATCTTCTGAACACTCTTGCAGTTTTGATATGTCATCTTGTTTTAAGGCTGGGAAAACTGAGTTCCATAAATTTCAAGTGATTTATCCAAATAAAAATGTGTAAGTAAGATGTGAACTGAGGCTTGCATTCAACCCTGATTGTGCTTTCAATACTACATCCTGTCTTCTATGACAAAAGACTAGTGTATGTGTATGACAAAAGCAAACAAGCATTACTTTCTTTATTGTTTAAATTCCATTGGCCAATTTAACTCCTGGGTGCCTAGGGAAATACTTTCTTCCAGACTGCACACTTGTAACTCATAACAGAGAATAATATGCTAACGTTTTATATTACATCTGCTGTTCTCTCTAAAACAGGCTCTCTTTCCCTTCCCTTAACAAGTTGCATTTCCTTGCATTCTGATCATACACTGACGACCCTCAAGTCTATATCCTCAGCTAAGATCTCCCTTCTGAGCTCCAGACCAAAATTTCTAGCTACCTAATTAGCATATCCATGTGTACACTCAGATGCACAGCATGTTTTATTTGTGGAGGACAATGCTTACTCTCTTTTCTTCTTATAGAAGCTGCCTCTCATAGTTCCAGTTTTGCTTAATGTCAATCAGTTACCCAGTAACCAAATGCTTCTATGAAACAAACATTTCTGTTTTTTCCTTATCATTCACTTTCCGTCAGTCTTCAGATTGTAAATTTTTCAGAGTCTTCATTATATTTATTTTTAGCACCCTGATTCCAGTTTCCCTGAGTCCTCATTCCTTGTGATCTCTTTTCCAAATTGACATTAATAATAAAGCACACTTAGTTAAGTCCCTTCCCTCGTTAAGTCCACTTAAGTTCCAAAACATTGCCATCCCACCATTTGAGAAGGTGAGTTTTAGAAATGTGGGGCTTTTTGGTTGTTACAGTGATGGAGTGACATTTAACAGGCAGAGCTAATAGAAGTTCTGCACTGCATAGACCAGTGATGGGCAATCTTTTGAGCTGGGAGTGTCAAAATTCGCCAAAAAATCAAACATAACTCTGGTGGTGTGTCACTTTGAGAAAAACGGCCTAACCGGAAGTCCCAGAACTAGACGCTCCCTGCCGGAGTTCTGTTGTTTTGGCCTACAGACCTCCGGCACAGAATGTCTACACTACAGCAAATGTTTTATCCTCTGCTACTGCACCTGGCCGTGTAGGAGCCGAGGATAAAATGTCCTTCTCGACATGTGGCCCCATACTTCTCTGGTATGCGGCCGCGTGTCATCAAAAGTGACTACACATGTCAGTGCTGACACGGGTGTCATAGGTTTGCCATTATGGGCATAGACAGTTCCACATGAGGAGGGATTCTGCTAATTCTACCTGATCTTTCAAAGCCCCACTGGACACTGAGTAGGTGAAAATAATGTATATTATTATCTAACAACAGAACTTGATTTCATTTTACATAAACATTCAATTGCATATTGTTTCTTGAATTTTCTAGAAATGATAGTACCTGAGCTAAATTGAGAGAAAACTGAACGTTGTTTGTTGGAACCTTACCAAGAACACTTCGCCTCTTTGGCAACCTACATCAATACGGCTGCGCTGGCAATAGTGACAAAGCACCTGTATGAGGTACATTTGCAGTGGTGGCATTCATGAGCACAGGCGGGAGCATCTGATCACTTATTCTTCTCTATAATTGTGCCTAAGGATCTATATACTAAAATACATATTTTATGTAAAACTATTATCCTTTATTTTTTACTACCATTGGGGTACTTTCGGCACTATTTTAATTTTTTGGTTTAATTATCTGTGTAGATAAATTTCATCATCTATAAATTTAACTTCAGGTTATTAAGATTGTGTTATTTTAAAAAATAAAAAATAGTGATTTTGATCTGCACTGGCTGAAAACTACCTACTTAAAGTTGATTCTAATGTGGTATAGTATCAGAGGCCATGAACATCAGGTCCCTATTTATTTCTGTCATTATGTGAATACTGTGAGTTTCTACTTAAATATAGATTTTTGTTTTGCTCGTGCTAATATTTGTTTAGAATGACATTACTGTAATTTCTTTTTCAGTCCCCAAACTTTTCGAAAGCCTTTTTCTTGACAGAAAGTAAATTATACAGGAATGTATTTTATTTGCTTAGTGTTCTATTTGGCACATTACAATAAATATTTCTGCTACATGGCTAGCCAACATCCATTCTCTTTCTGACAACATCATGATTCCTTCTTCAGTCAGGTCTGTTGGGATTGTAGTCAGGGGCTTGGCACTGCATAAGCTTAAGGAATAAGACCAGAATCCAACCTGAGTTGGATGAAAATAACCAACTTGAAATTCTGAGTTGAAAGAAAAAAGGGCAAATAAACAAAAATAAAATCTGAAAATAATTGGATTTTGTCCATTTCAGACTCAGGCTCTGAACACTGCCTTTCCGTTATGAGACCATTTCTCCCCTGTGCTGCAAACTTAAGTACTTGAGAATTATAGGGTTCTTTTTGGAATGACTTGCTCCATAAATGCCCAAGTATCACCAGCATGACAAAAGTCAAAACTGCAATGCACAAGGGATCCGTCAACACTCCCGGCTGCTTACCTTTGCTTCCCTGACTCTCTGTTGTGTGGTGTCAGCTGACCAAACCAAAACGTTGTACAGAAAAGCAAGTGCCACAAGCATCTAAACTCCTAAGAGCCTCATCTCGAATACAGCTTGCAGTGTTTTCATGTTGCAACTACAACATACTGAACTCTTTCTTTCTGTTTATGACATTTTCCAGGAAAAAATGCATGGTGCTGGTATTAAAATTCTATAACTTTTGTCAATTTTTCCAATGTCTAATGATTTGTTCTCTGTTTTTAATTTTTAGTCATTGATTACATATATATATATATATATATATATATATATATATATATATATATATATATATGATATTAGAGAGAGAGGTAGGCAGGGAAGGACAGAGGGGGGGAAGGAAAAAGGAGCGGGATAAAGAGAGACAGACAGACAGAGATAGAGAGACATTGGTTCCACTTACTTATGCCTTCATTGGTTGCTTCTTGCATGTGCCCTGACTGGAGACTGAACCTGCAACCTTAATATATTGGGATAAAGTTCGAACCAAATTAGCTATCTGGCCAGGGTACTGATGGTATGTTCTTTAATCCAGAGTTCTGTTAGCAACTTGGGGTTTGCCTATTGCTGCATATTTAGCAATGGTCCCCAAAATATTTTCAAGCCCAATAAGAGTGGAATCTTGATTCTTCTAACACGTATGGCACCATAATTAAAAATCACGACTCTGCCCTGAACTGCAGGAAGTAAATCAGGGTAGCTATTAAACATCAAGGGTTCCAGGTCTCAGCTTCTTCACTATTAGACCAACCAGGTGAGCCCACCAAAGAGTGAGTAGAGCAGAGTGCTGGTCCACTAGCACACCCATCCGCAGAAACACTTAAGTATATAAAGTATTGCATCTTAGATTATTTTACTCTAGAGATAAATTAGAATGGCTGTGTATCATTGTAAATGTCATAAAGAGTAGTCCTAAAGTTTGTTCCATTTTCCGGGTAAATTCCAAAGAACGCAACTATAAGACTCCCTTCCCTTTTGTTCAAATATAAAGCAGAAATAAAATGGAGGACCTGAGTTTTCTTATTTATTGCTAATAAAGTAACTAGATTTGTGTGTGTTGTGTTCTATTGGGGAGGGGAGGGGATTGAGGGGACTATTGTGATAGAAGGACCAACAGCAACATGATTATGAAAGGAAAGAAAGAAAAATGAACTTTAGCGCTATTTCCATGGGGACAATTTATGGAACTATATTTGATTTCAACAAAGCAAGAGTGTCTTTTGTAAAAGTTTATGAATTCAGGAGAAAGAAAAATAACAGCAAACTTCGGTTCACTTAATGAAACAATGTAGACATCTTATTCTGTTTCTGAAGGGGAATTCACATTTGAAAGGACAAACTATTTCTAAGAATTGCAAATTAAGATACACCATTTTAATAGGAAAAGGCCAAGCTTAGCTAAAAAGGAGAACACTTTTATTAAAAGAAACATATTTTCTCTAAATACTTTATAAATGACTATTCCAGACGTGACTTCTACTGCATCTTAAAGAACTGGTCAAAATAAATTTTTGAGCAGAATCTTTAGGAAGCATAGGTCTATTTTCACCCTTAAACATATAGCACACTGAACTTTATATTGCTTTACTCTAAAATGAATTAGCACTATCAGTTAAATCATTAAAGAATCAATAATAAGTATTTAAGAATGGCATAGACATTCTGTTTTACATGTCTGCATCTCTTAAGAGTTACTATTCAGGTCTCAAGTTTCAACAATAGATGTGTATGAGAAGCAATAACAGATAGCCTAACTAGAATAGGTATAGAAATATTCAAAAGGCCTCTTTTTCTCTAAATGTCTGTATATTAGTTGATTCCTTTTAATAGCTTTACTTTGCCTATTACCAGCATTCAAGGAAGTGAACTAAAAGGTATTTTATTTAACAATACTTTTTCAGACTAATTAAAGCCGCCCCTCATAGCATGAGAAGTAAAAGGCAGCTATTTACACATTGTACGCTGCAGCTCAATTTGTTTTTACAGATCAACATTAATCTGCTTTTCTTTGGTTGGAATCATGCAGTTGATTGCAAATGCTTATTAGACATGCGGGCTTCATTTGTCTATCTATGACAACAAGCAAGAGGAAAAATATTTCTGAAAAAAAAATCACTATAATTGGATACCCCCACTTCTACATTCCAGCACCAATTGTCTCAGAGGGTTGTTTTCTAGAACACTTTACATTTAACCATCCCACTTTCTTCCCCTATCTGAAATTTACTTTTTTCAGGTTTTTATTAAGAAGTGAAGACACAGAGCTTAGAGGTGGCACTAAGATGTTACCATATAGAGGGTGATAACATAGGAATTAAAAGGAAGTCATTAGAAATCTTGACCAGTTCTCTAGACGCCTAGTACTGCACTCATTCCATCAGCACAGAAAGAATGTCTTTGTGTTACAACATTTATAGTTTGCTGACTTTGCAGAGAGGTCTACAACTTTGAACTAATTTCAGGGAGCTTTCCCAATAACCTTCCTGACTGTCATTGGCCCCGTGTGCATTCTCCATCCGCATTAGTGGTTTATCATTCTACCACTCTTTCTAAAGTGTGAGTTGCTTCAGACTTCTGCTTCTCTTTTACCCACCACATTCAAACAAGTGGCAGATTCAATAATGTTGATGAATAAATGGCTGATTCAGCTCTTTTGTCAGCACCTAACAGGTGCTAAATGCTCTGATACTCATTAAATATAACTATAAAACTAAAAGCTTCTTCTTCCAAAGGTTTTCCATAATGAATGACTTTCCATTCAAATCCAAAGCCTTTGGCCTCAATCTTAGGTCATCAATCTTCACTCTGCTTCAATCTACCCTAACTTCAATGCTATAATCAGCTATCCAGTATGACCTCCAAACACCTACAATCCAATTTTGCCATATATGTTTACCCTAAATCATTTCAGTATCTCTGTTATTTTAACTCCATTACTTATATATGAACTGATTGGTTATACACACATTTCTTAGAACCTACAGCATGTTAAGCCCAGTACTTGGACTACACGGATAAATGAGACGTATTTTCTACCTTAATAGACCCCCTCTTACTAATAAAACCAGAACAGCAAACTGAAAATCTCAGAGAAATAAAAGTGTGGAGGTTATAAAAGTAGAAGTAGTGGAGAAATTTCACTGTCTTTCCTATCTGCCAATATTTTACCTAATTTTCAAGACCAGGTTGAAAGCTTCAGATTCCATGAAACTGTATTAAGATGTTAAAATAATACCCTCCTCTTTATTCTCTAATTTCTTACTGAGCTTTACTTTTCATCATAACACTTATCTCTGCCTGAAATTGTTGTATGAAAATATCCTTATTTATTGTAGAATTCCTCCACAGATGCAACATTCATAAAAGCAGAGATTCTGTGCTCTCTTATTTTAAACTCATACATTCAACAAGCACAGATTGGGTAGCTATTGTGTATTTTCCACTTTATCCCCAGAACCTGTGCTTACAATAGCCTCTGATTCATAATAGGTCTTCAGTGAGGTTTTGATTGTTTAACAAATAAAGGGCTATATTAAGAATAAGGGCTTCCCCTTCATCAGTGAGGGGCAATCTTTTGAGCTAGGTGTGTCAAAATTTGCCAAAAAAAACAAAAACAAAAAATGAGCATAACTCGGGTGGTGTGTCACTTCAAGAAAAAAAACCATAATTTCACGATATTTATAGTTTAAACAACTAAAATGTTTTGGCCTACAGAACTCCCGCACAGAGTGTCTACACTACAGCAAATGTTTTATCCTCGGCTACTGAACCTGGCCATGCAGGAACCGAGGATGAAACGTCCTTCTCGGCATGAGGCCCCATACTTCTCTGGTATGTGGCCGCATGTGGCCGCGTGTCATCGAAAATGGCTACACGTGTCAGTCCTGACACGTGTGTCATAGATTCACCATCACGGCACTACATGCATGGTAATCTTTCTTGTCTCTTTTTCCATTGAACTTTGCTTCTGTTCTCTGACCTTCTTTGTGGTATTGTATTTGAATTACTGTAGCATGAATATGTCTCTCTCACTAACTCATGAGCCTTGGAGGAGAGGAAACATGGCATTCATATTTGCTATCCTGCACAGTGTCTGGCTCATTGTAAACCCTCTAACAGTAGAAATCAATAGCCAGGCATTCCAAGAAAAAATTTACATCTATTGATTTATGGAGCGAAGTTAGATTATTTCTTGTACCTGAGTGGCTATATTTTCCTGCCTGGCATACTGCTGGCTTTGTCACTCAGTCCTTTGTGCCTCATGCAAAATGACTGTTGGGTTTAGATGTAGCCTGTCCTGAAAAAAACCCAAGCAAAAGACTCAAATTAATAGAAAGGGTAGAAATTTATCAGTTTTTAAAAGACTTTCTTTAAACGACTCTTCATTTGTAAATTATAGCTTTCATCCTTTTGAATAAAGTGATTTCATAGTATAATTAAAATATGTATCAATTTACCAAAAGAAAATGCTATTATTTCCTTTATAGGTTTTCAATTATCTACATATTTTTTCTAGTAAGTGTGTATGAAAAATCTTTCCCCCTAAACTCACTACCTTTAAGGACATCTAGTGAGGAAAAAAATATCTGCTCCTGGTAGAGCCAAGAGCTACCACCAAATGCTAAATATATTTTTTTAAGACAAATGTCTTTTTATTTTATTTTATTTTATTCATTTTAGAGAGGAGACATAGAGTGAGAGAGAGAGAGAGAAAGAAAGAGAGAGAAAGGGGGGAGGAGCTGGAAGCATCAACTCCCATATGTGCCTTGACCAGACCGGTGCAGGGTTTTGAACTGGCGACCTCAGTGTTCCCAGGTCGACGTTTTATCCACTGCGCCACCACAGGACAGGGTAAATATTTTTAAAACAAAACAATTATTTTTGTCAGTGAATCTACCAATAAGTGTGTTTGTCATTGTTTGGGAATTTCTGCACTGGTCCTTCATCTTTCCATTTTTGTTCACTCTTCTTGTTGCACAGATAACAGAAACAGGGAGAGTGTCAATAGTAGAAAGAAATGTGAAGGTCCTATGTATTTAAGGGAGGCAGGGATGATTCCTATGTCTCCTTTACTATGGCATTGCCATGACTGAGTTAGGTCTTCAGAGCTATAGGACTGAACAAAAAGGATTTTGACTCAACCCAAGTGGGGGGGGGGGGCTGACAGAAGAGAAGAAAAAGAAAGAGAAAGAGGAAGAAGAGGAGCATGAGGATTAGAAAGAGGAGAAGGAGGAGAATAAAAAAAGAGAAGAAAAAAAAAAAGGAGAAGGCATGTAGCAATTACTGACAATAACCTTTATGTTCAGCCCCATACTAGACCTTTAACAAACACCATTTTATTTATTTTCTTAAATAATTCAATTCAATAGCCATGTGATATATAGAGTTGTAGAGATGTGGGAGAAAGGGAATAAAACATAAAAAGGATAAAAATAGGGGTATATTGTGTAAAGGGAAGAATTTAATAACAGAAGCAAGTCTTAAATGTCATTAAAATTAAGTCTTACAGGCAAATGAAACTTAATTCAGTACCCTCTATGTGTTTGTCATTGTACTGAGCACTCAAAAGCAAAATAGGAAAAACAAATATGGAAAGTTTATTTAGTGAGATGGATCTTGGTTTGAATTCCAACTCTCCCACAAAGCAGCTAATGACCTCAGGCACACTGCTTAATATCAGAATGCTTAGACTCAGATTCTCCATCTGCAAAATTGAGACAGCAATATTTCCTCCAAAGCTTATTGCTTAGAATAAAAGCACATAACATACAAATAAAACATTAAAGGAGTATGTGACACAATGTCGAATAAATTGGGTCTGGTATTAAAATTCTAATAGAGTAGCATGTTTGCAATGAAGCATAATGTTTTGAAATGGCAAAGCCTTCTAGATACTTTATATAAATATTTGAATCACAAAGTTGTCAAACAAAAGAAAAGAATGAAATCACTTCATTGGTCTTGACTTCAATGATCTTGCTCTATACAAGACAGATCAAATATTAGAACCAGAATACAAATTCCTACTTTGGACTTTTATAAGTCATTACTTTTACCAAGATTCTACATAAGAAATAGCCATGTTCTGATATAAATCAGGAGATTAGGAAAATTCACAAGGAAATACAGATCATTATTTAATAAATTTCTTCCCTTCCAGATACGTACTGGACATACCAACTGTATCCCTGGAGACATCCATTTCAAGTCTATAACAGAAAAGAGGCCAAATGAAATGCAGATTGTTTTGTGAATTTTTACATCAATGCACCAGAATCTTTTAGAGGGTAGAAACAATAGTAAAAAGCAGTTTCTTACTGTCTAATTAGAATTGTTTTTTTCAGTTCCTTTTTTAAATTTTAATAGCAAACACATTAGGGGTTAAGATTGTAAAATGCTATGACCCAAACTTTTGTTGCAGCACTCTCTTCCCACCTTTCCACCAAAGCAAATAAAGAATCACATGCTGTTTATTTTTAAACACTACATGCATCTAACAGTTTGAGCTATACAAGTGCACTTTCGCACCTGGAGTGGTGGCCATGTAAGTGCTTTAAGCAGAGTATGCTCAGCTCTCTCCCCTACAGTAACATTGAGTACAAATATATATAACTCCGAATTTTACAGACAGTATCAGAAGATGTCTGATAATGCTGGGCATTTCCTATTTATT
The DNA here is from genome assembly GCA_037038555.1 of Rhynchonycteris naso. Lineage (NCBI taxonomy): Eukaryota > Metazoa > Chordata > Mammalia > Chiroptera > Emballonuridae > Rhynchonycteris > Rhynchonycteris naso. The sequence continues at coordinate 353,640,815 of CM072995.1, forward strand.
GAGTAATATTCTGAGAAAGGTAACTTGCTGGTCTCTTAGTGTAGTTCAAACAAATGGATTTTAACTGAGGAAAAAGACTGAAACTTAGGTTTCAAAAAGGTCTGATGAAACACTAAATATATAAGAGAATGGCTCCAGAACCATATGAGACATTCCCCAAATACTTTAAAGTAAAATTTGAAAGTTTAGAAGAGCCTGACCAGGCAGTGGTGCAGTGGATAGAGCGTCGGACTGAGATGCAGAAGGACCCAGGTTTGAGACCCCAAGCTCGCCAGCTTGAGTGCGGGCTCATTTGGTTAGAGCGAAAAAGCTCACCAGCTTGGACCCAAGGTCGTTGGCTCGAGCAAGGGGTTACCCGGTCTGCTGAAGGCCGATGGTCAAGGCACATGTGAGAAAGCAATCAATAAACAACTAAGATGTCGCAACAAAAAACTGATGATTGATGCTTCTCATCTCCGTTCCTGTCTGCCTATCCCTATCCATACTTCTTTGACTCTCTCTGTCTCTCTGTTAAAAAAATAAGTTTAGAAGAGAAAGATTGTTTAAATATAACTTCTACAATGGAGTACTTATCTAACTGTATTCTCATAATAATCCATGGAGTAACTTTCACTTACTGTTTTTTACTGAAATAGAAAACTGAGAAAAAAAAATTCAATTCACTAGGTTTTCCAACAGAACACAGATAAAATATTAGAGGCAAAACACGGATTCAGCTGTTTACAAATGCTTGCTTTTACAAAGATTCTAAACAAATAGCCCTATTCTTATTTAACTCATGAAATAAAAGGAATTCACAAGCTAAATCCTATATATTCAGTTGTCTTTTCTGTGGCATTTTTGTGAAAATTAGAAAATGATTACATGAGAATATATAAGGCATAAGACCTACTCTAAATCTCCAAGGAAGACCTTAGTCACAAGTAAGACTTCAACTGAAAGCCAGACTTTGGTTCTAGTTTCAACTCTGCATTGATCTTGGTTAGGAGACTTAATGTTTAAACCTCTTAATTCAACTAACCAATTATTAAAAGAGATAGACAGATAAGAGAACAGTCTGTTATAATATTTTATGTATTCAGAGCTTTTTATCAAACTCAGGAACTCGGGACTAAATCTTACTCTGTTCCTCATTAGTAATCACACCTGGGAAAAGTTACTACCAGTCCAGAAGTCTCAGCTTCTTCCTTTAGAAAATAAAGATGACAATAAAGACATAATTAATAGCATTTTTCTGGGGATTAAATGCGATTCGTTATAGGTGTTTTTAAGGAGAATACTACCTTGTGCACGAATAGTGTGCACTAAATCAATGCTATCTAATATTATTAGAAGGAATCTCCACTTATTTCAGTTCTTGAATTTTTGTGAATTTTAATTTGGTGCACTTACTCATTAGAGTCAAAAAAAGTTCAGCAAAAATCAAAACAAGTTAGTAATTCTGAAGCTGTGGTTGCGTCTACCTCCCCATTAATCACTCAATTTTCTCTTGGATGTCTTATTTAGCATTTGGGAAGATAAATAAATACTAAGGAAGACAGAAAAACTTTTAAAAGGTAAAATAAAGCAGTTTTACATGTATGAGCATCTTAAACATTTTGTGAAAGATGATATACAGATAGTCATTAAGCTCGTGAAAATATGCTCTGTATCATTAGGCATTAGAAAAATGCTAATTTAAAACACAAAGAAATATCATTTCAGACTCAGCAGAAGGGGGAAACCAACAACAAAAATACACTGACAATATGAAGTACTGGTAAGAATGTGGAAAACTTGTAATGTTTATAAATTGCAAGCGGAAATGAAAAACATCCCAACTTTGGTAACTGTTGAGTTAAATATTATAAAGATAATCATACATTTAGCCCAGCAGTTCTCCAAGTGTGATCTGAAGACCCTAAGTACATATTGTATAATTTTCTTATGTGAAGTCAAATATCAGACACAACTAATCTTTGACAAAAGAAACCAAATAATGTTTGCCTCTGCATTAGGGAAGATTTGATTTCCAAAGCACAACAGGGGACTTTCTGTCTATCTCAGGTAAAATAAAAGAGCTATTGAAATAGTTATATATTATGAGCTTTTGTCATTTATTTATGTGGAGCTTCTCTGTGAAATAGGTAATTGGGAATCAATGCTATTTTTAACATACTATATTTCTAAGAAAAGTGTGTAATAATGAAAATATCTTTAATTCGTGCTAACAGAATAATAGAAGGCATAATCTTTGATCTCAAGAAATTTATGTTTATCTGAAACAAAGCAGTAATAACTAAATAACTACTTTGATGAAAAGAGTATGAAGGAAAAAAATAAGCCAGGTCCTGGGAAATTGCAGAACCTCACCCAGAGAATGGACATAAGGAAAGGAATCCTTTTATCTTTCTTAACTCAAATGAATTTCAGATGATAAATCCATGATGTGCTCGAGAATCTGTCTCTTATATTTTGAAATATTTTTCACAATTAAAAGCTCTTACTACATATTGTATTTATTATATTTTCCAAAGAGCTGTGTCATTGGAAGTTCACCAAGGAGTGCTGTCAATTTTCTCTGGTATTTTGTGCTAATTTTTTATTTTTATTTTTTTTACAGAGACAGAGAGAGAGTCAGAGAGAGGGACAGTTAGGGACAGACAGACAGGAATGGAGAGAGGTGAGAAGCATCAATCATTAGTTTTTCGTTGCTGTTGTGACACCATAGTTGTTCATTGATTGCTTTCTCACATGTGCCTTGACCGCGGGCCTTCAGCAGACCGAGCAACCCCTTGCTGGAGTCAGCGACCTTGGGTCCAAGCTGATGAGCTTTTGCTCAAGCCAGATGGGCCCGCACTCAAGCTGGCGAGCTTGGGATCTCGAACCTGGGTCTTCTGCATCCCAGTCTGACGCTCCATCCACTGTGCCACCGCCTGGTCAGGCTTAATATTTTTTTTTACTTAGTTATTTTAAAAGTTTGGTTCTGTCTTAATTATTGACTTGTATGTGTATTCAAAAATATTTTCTCGATATAATCTTTTACAGAAATATGTATTAAATATGTTTCTTCCAATCTGTGCTTTGCCTATTTACTTTCTTTATGGTACATTTTGATAAGCAGAATATTTTAATTAGGTAACATCAACTATATCATTTTTCCCTTTTTGATTATGATTTTCATGTCCTGAGTATAAAAACTTTGCCTTTTATAATAGTATAAAGATGATCTCTTGTGCTGTCTTCTAGAAGTTGTGAGGTTTAACTTATATGTTTAGATTGATTATCCTTTTAAAAATTAATATTTGTATATGAAGTGGGATAGGGTTGAGGTTGACAACTATTTCCTTTATAAATATTTAGTTGGTCCAGCATAATTTGCTAAAAATATTTTCTTTTCCATTGCCTTTTGTTGTCATTCTTAACAATTGAAATGTTTCATATCTCTGAACTCTTGGGAATTGAACTTTTAAATAATGAAATGAAATTTCTATTCTTAGAACCAACCTTGGTTATATGACATTGATAAAGTGGCTTCATCCTTAAAATAGGAATAACAGTATCATATACTTCATAGAATTTCCTGTTTTACCCAGGAACTGGGAAATACTAACTTCATTTTTATCATTATTTTATAATTATTATTACCACCACTAGTATCACCACCATACCCCTACTGAGAAGAAATATTAATAAACAAAATCCACAATTGAAAGATAAAAATAAAGAGATTTTTTTTTCCATTCTGTGTTTACAACATAACCACCAATTCCAAAGCCCTTTAACTTCATAGTGTAAGCCTAAACCATTATCAAAGCTAATACTGTGGCTGGGAATTTAGGTTGTCAGATAGAAATCAATTATGGTACTTATACTTTTCTGATACATTGTACTGATTGGTGGCCCTAAATATGTATAGTGAGAAGTAAAGTGAAAATAAAAATAAAAAAAAAGAAGTTAAAACATTTCAACTTGGAATTAGATTTGTGAACAAGAATCCAAATACCTTGCTGCTCTTCAAAATCACACATTCAGATCCTTATAACTTGCCACAAATGCTGTAAAGACTGCATGTGCACAGCACAGTATATTGGTATATAACTTCTCTGCATAAAATATCTCTGCCCATTTATAAAATTTTGGGTGTCATTTTTAAATTACTATAAAAATTATAATTGTTGAACCATTGGGCATACAAATTATATCTAAGTCTGAGTTCAGTTGATAGGTTACAAGCCCCATTTACAATATTACTACAGTATAAAAATAAAATATACTTCATAGGACTTCCCTTTGCAGCATAGATTCCATATAAAACATACCTTAGATCAAGGTTCTGTCCATAATCTCTATGTTCTTAGCATAGATAATTCTCAGAAAATTATAGTCCCATTGTTTGTTGCTTTGACCAGATAGTTCAAGCTTTGATCTAAAACTTCCCAGAATAAAAGACACACAATGATACCCTGGTTGTTGACAGTTCAGAAATGATTGGATATTATATTTTTATTATCTAGGGCTTCCAAATCATCTTAGTCTAACTTTTTCATGCACACCAATGTCTAGTATTCCCCAAAAAGTTACGTTCCCCCCAAAATTTTAAATAGTCAAGTCATTGAAGCTTTGCATCTCCCTCCTTACATTTTAGAGAAAAAAAAAAATGAGTCTAGTAGGATTAAATGACTACTCCTGAATCTCAATGAATAAGAACCACTGTTGTTGGCTCCATAACCACTCCTATCATCACCATGATAATGAAAGTCATTACTACTAACATGGTTACCTCTATTATTACTGACTCTGGGCTATAGCAATGCCAATACTAGTTTAAACATTAGTGGGTTTTATTTCATAACTATACACTATTGTTATTTTATAGAGTATTTTAATTCAGATGAAGTCTATTATGCTATTGGGTCATTAGCCATATGGAGGCACTAAAAAAAAAAATTTATATACTGTGTTCAAAGGTGTTTTCCCCAGATTCTATACTCTGCTCCCTACACAATGGTTTTCTATTCTCTTCCTGGACTAATTACAAATGACCCCCATTTAAAAGCCTGGCTCAAAACTTATTTACAGCTTACATTATTATAGATAAGAAGCCTTTTCCCATTTGTATTAGTTACCTAGGCTGCCATAATCAACTGCCATAGAATTAGTGGCTTGAAATAACAGAAATATATTTTTTCATAATTCTGGAAACAAGAAGTCTGAATCAAAGGGTCAGTTCCTCTAAAGGAATTATGAGAGGATCCTTGCTTGCCTCTCCTATCTTCTGGAGGTTCCAGGTATTCCTTGACTTGTAGCAACATAACTCCAATCTCTGTGTATATTTCCACATGATCCATTTCTCTATGTATTTCTCCTATTCTTATGACATTGGTCAATAAATATAGTGCCTGCCGTATTAATCCAGGATGATCACATCACAAAATGATTCATTTACTTTTATCAGTAAAGACTATTTTCCTAATAAGATCACATTTACAGATACCAGGGGTTAGAACTTGGTACTTTTTGGGATCCATAATTCAACCCATGACACCATTAATGGACAAAATACATGAACATATAACCACAAACTACCAACATCTCTGCATCAAATACCTGATAACTGAAGAGTGAGTTGTAATTCAACTGATTTTACTGGAAGTACAGGGGCGATTAAAGAAAAAATAAAGTAGATATCGGAAACTTTCCTTCTTCAGCAAAATTTACTGTTCCAAAAATTTCTGGCCCATACATACATGCTGAAATAATAAAATTTTCAAGAAAAATTAGATGAATTTTGGACACAATTCAAATATACTTATAGCAATGAACACCTTTATACCTTAATTTCCTATAGATAAGTTACCCAGAAAATAATAGAGTTAAAAAAATGTGCTTAGTCTTATGTTTTAGAAAGTTTTGCTAGTCCAGCCTAAATAAATATATAAAACCTTCCAAAGAAAATATTTACAATGATGTTTAAATACTGTCTTATTTTTTACTTATATAATAGATGTTAATAAAATTGTATATTTGATTTTCATCTATTGTGATGGACTGTGATGCTTTTATGGTATGAACTAATGTTCCAGGAAAGGAGTCCCAATTTACAATATTGTACCTAAGGGAAATAAGAGTCAACTGTTATCCAGAAACCAATTAGATAATAAATTTTGAGGTCCTTGTACTCTATTCCAATTAGTGAATCACAGCCACTTTGAATTTTATTGAAACAACATATAGACCTTTCCACTAGTCAGAGCACATGACTTTTAAATTTCTAGTACATTTGATGAATATTCCTCTGATTTTAGAGATTTGCATTAAATGGGCTACAAAACCTGTTCCTCTGATGTGCAACAAATGCCTTTGGTTCTAGATTTCATAATCTCATTATTTATTTTATTAATGTCTCCTAACCTGCCAACCTAAGCTCCCAAATTCCCCCTGTTCCTATGGAATACCCATGTATATTCCGCCCTTCCGAATCCCAAAAAGTCTTACAAGACAAATTCACCCTCAGCTTTTCTATGAAGCCTTTCTATTTTGAACTCCCTATCAGTGAGTTTCCTTTCTTCTGAACTTCTATATTGTTCCATTGATATCTTTTGACCAAAACAGAAAAACAAAACAAAATAAGCATATGACCAGTGGTTATATTCAAGAAAATCCACAGTACAAAGATAAACACATTTTTAGAATTATTTTTATCTCCTCAGTTAAATGCTAAAAGTGTATCTTAAATTTATCTGTTTCTACATTAAACAACACTGAATAATAAATGTTCAAAAATTAGCAGCTGTTTAATCCAAATGGAGTAAATGATTATTTAAGCATATTCAGTTGCAGATTAAAATACATCTATGAAAATCAAGAACAAATCAAATTGGGGAAGGGGAAATTTAAACACAATTAATTGCTGCTTCTGATAACTGTTGCATTAAAAATGTGAAGAAACTTAAACTAAGAATCGTTATTGATTATTAACCCTAGATGATTCATATCTTTCTCTTGCGCCAGAAATAGAATTCCTTCAACAAAACAAAGACCACTAGGCAATAGTAATGGTAAAGATTCTAGTAAGAGGAGCTCAATTTTCACAAAAAGAGGGCTGAACTGAGAATTGTACTGTATTCTATTTCTTCCTTTTTATACTAAAATTTGGAATTCAGGAAGAAAGTTGGCTGTTTTATTAACTACTCTGTGCTTAGGCTTAGGACAGTGTGTGCCCAAAACTCTGAGTCAGGAAAGTGAAAATGGAGAAAGATAGGTAGTAGAGATAAAGAATAATCATCTTGGTCTATATGCATATTTCATTGTATTTTTAAAAAGAAATTAAAAATCATCTTTATCTTTTCTCATCCCTATTATATTCTAGTTGCTGAATATACAGAAATTAATAAAATAAAAACTTGCTGTTATGGCATTATGATGATCACAGTTTGGTGAGGTCCAACCTAAACTACCATCATTACTAGGCAGGGTACTGCTATTGCCTTTTACCTGGTCTCCTGGTTTCCTTTTGACTTTCCACAGCCCATTTTCCATACAGGAGATAGAATGATGCATTAAGAATCAAAGAAGATACAACCAACCAATGGACTTACATCAAACAATGGACTCACATCAACCAATGGACTCACCATTGCAATTTTTTTTCATTGTAAATTCTTTCTTATGAGACTCTTAGGAGTTGCTACATGATACAACTCCTGCAGATTTCTCTTACCTCATTCAGAGTCTCTGCACTAGAAATGAGAGAAGCAGAATCCCAGAGATTTCTCTACTACAGATTAAAAAATGAAAAGAGCTGCTGAATGGGTTCTAGAATATTTCATCATTTCCAAAAGGTATTTGTAACACAAACTCTTAAAGCCAACATTTACATAAAAATATTTAGTGGAGAACTGTGGGCAAGCATAAAGTCACTCAGATGGACATAATCCATACCTATTTTCCTACAGTATTTGTAGGGGTGACAAACTAAGTGTTCTGAGAAACACAGGGGGTAGAAGGATTGTGGGTGCTTTCATGCATGTTCATTACATCTTCTAATTTATTACCATGTTTACCACCAAAATTGTTGAGTAAATTATACTCTATATCAGGTCCTAAAGGGGTTTTCATCTGCCCAGCTTGGTTAAGAACCAAAGCAAAGCACATTAGAGAGAGGAATTGCAGCAGTTGGTCGTTAATATTTAACGTTATATAGAAGGTGATGTTCCTTAAAACAGAGAGTACTCACCCTTCCAATGAAAAATTAAACCTGTTCTAGTCAATCTACACTTGCAATCGGAAACCCTGCACAGAGCAGCACCCCTAGCCCCCTGCAGAAACAATGAGTAAATAAACATGAAAATAATTTTCTCACTATGAATTTCTGCTAGAATGATTTCTCTTATCTTTAGCAGAAAAATAACAAAATGGACCTCTGCCTGATTCCATTTTCTGTTTATATTTCAATGAGATTAGATTGAGATAAATAAGGAAATGGTGATGTCCTAAAATGCATCTTCCTTGGAAAAGATTAAGCCAACATATATTGGTTAAGTATGGTTATCAGGACATTAATTTAGTAAGATATCCTAGAAAAAACACAATACTCTGTAGTCAAAAAAAGATTGCAAAAATACTAAAAAAAAACCAAAAAACTATAAATACACACCTGAATATGGCACTTTGTTCATGTTATACTGTTTGAAAATTGAAGTATAGACTAGGTAACCTAACTGAAGAATTTGAGAAGGGACAACAGGAAATAGTAGTCAAAAAAGTTTTAGCTAAGTTCTTAATCATCTGTTTCCAAATATAAAATATAAATATACTGACTCTATACTAATGCCAGGCATTAAAGTCATTTTGTGTGCAAATATCTATAATGTAAATGACCTGTCCTTGCCTTCATAATTATAAAATCAACACACTGGAGTTTACCCAGTGTAAACTCCAGACAAATGGAATGAGGAAGTAGGAGCAAACTTCACAGGCTGACGAGCTTCTAGGTGTTCTCCTCAGAGCCCAAATCTCCACCTGTGATCAAAGGGAAAGTGGCTCACTGTGGAAAACTCCTTCAGCGGTCACAGATGTCAACAATAAGGACTGGCAAAAACCAAACCAATCCAAAATAGAAGAAGAACTGACCAAAGAAAGACCGTTATACCACTGTCATTACAATGAAAAGTGATAGCACTTGTAGAAGTGGGGTCTAGGGGGACAAAGGTCAGGACACTTTCAGAAAGGACCATATAAAGAGTAATATTCTCTTCTAACCAGTAGTTGAGGTCAGAATCTGGCACCACAAACTTAGAAACAGCCCACTTTCGGATACACATAGAATTCCAAGAAGTGACTGATCACACAACTCAAATGCAAGTTCACCTGGGGCCACTCAGATGGGTACCTTCCCTTCTTTCAGAGTGGGCAATGGCAGCACTGATATCCTGGCTTCTTTTCCTCCACCTGAATAAAACTTGCCTTCATTCTCACTCCATCTCAATCTTCAATCCTTTCCTGTGTCAGTCAGGAGCCTGGATGTCCCTGGCCATCCTCCAGCCCAGAACCGGCCCAGTGATACCAGAGGAAGACTAAAAAAAGTTTGATATCAATGACTTTGAAAAATATACACATCTATAATTAACAGAAAGGATGCCCCATGTATCCATAAGGAAGGAATGTTTACACTTTACCTTCCACATACTATGGTCTCAACATATGGCATTGCAGACCTAGCTGAGCAAACTCTGACTGAAAGGCCTGAGTTACAGCAGAGGATCACTGATGTTCAGATTATCTCAACTCCACTCTTTGCACCTTAATACCCCACTTCCAGTTTACTTACTGGAAAATGCCCATTTGTTTAATAAATATGAGCATTTTAGGAGAGTTTTAAGCTTAAGTTTTTAAAACTTACACCAACAAAGTGTCTGGATGCCATACTCAGGCACGTGCAGTACATCTATGGCATTTCCAAGTCCTGATGGTACAAATACCACTTGAGCACATGCCTCAAAAATAAGGAGGTCTACAAATGTTAAATTTTTATATTTCAAGGTCCTAATAAAGTACTAAATTTCCAAGTACTCATGCTACTTCACAAACCATTTCTTCATGGATGAAATCAGTCCATATCAATGGATTATTGCAGAACTGCTAAGTACAGGAAGTGCAGGTAGATTCTCTTCTTTTACAAATAAGTTAACAGGATTGTGAAAATGCAAGGTGTCACATAAAGATTTTGAGGAGAGTCGGTGTTTAAATAGTGCTGCACGAAGATGCCCCAGGCAGCAAGTGTCCTAGAAGAAGGAGAAATGGTGACTACTGATAGTTTTGATCTCCTATCCACATTCTAGAGAAGCTCCCTAAGCATTTTTATATTTTTCATTTAGGAGTTTCATATAAATTTTATGGGAAATTTTTAAAAGATTTTCTTGTGCACTGATTTGTTTTCAAACCACTAGATCCAATTGTTTACAAATGAGAAAAATTAAGCCAAGAGAAATAAAGAGCTTCACCCATGGACATAAGAGTAGTTTACTGGATTGCAGGGTGACTTGGCAATGGCATCTGTCATCTAGTACATCATTGTCTGTCAATGTATATATATCTTCATTGTTCTATATGAACCTCTAGAGTGTCTTTCCTAATGGCAGAACCGATACTATAACTGACATCGCTCTTGAATTACAAGGCTGTGAGTTGTATTCTACTATTTCTTACCTGAGTTATTGAGAGATTTCTCAGAAGTGACATAGAAAGTTCATCAGGGATTGGAGAAGGCACACCATTTTCTCATATTGCTTCTAAGTAAATGCCTTTATTCGTCCATCACAATGCACTTTTAAAAAACTTCATTCCATACAAGATAGCCAAAACTCAATTCTAGGTGATCAGAAATCTCAGACACTGAAATAAAAAGTGTGTCTCTCTTCCTGAAAATTAGATACAGATGTTCCACATAATATATCCATATTCAGAACTATACCATCTACCAGAGATTTAATATGCTCCTGTTCTACCAACTCAAAGAAAATCACAGAACTTTAAAGATTAGGAAACATAAACTGAATAGAAAAAGAAAAAAGATAGAGTGCCGCTCTCAAAAAACAATAGTAAATTTCTCTCTTTTAAGTTCTTACAGTTCTGCAAGCTTGACTTTTCTTTCCCCAGCTGACTCCTATTTATTTTACACTTCTTAGGTTGGAAAAAAGTGCAAAAAGGGCACAGGAAATTTAAAAGCCGTTACCTCTAAGCTTCAATATTCTTTTATTACAGGGAAGAAGAGAGATGCTCACTTAAGAGAAAGTTCTGTGCAAAATCTGGTGGCAGATACAGCAAGTGCCCTAGCATTAGTATTTGTTCTGTGTTGACTGACCTCATTGATGAAATGTTAATAATACAGAATTAGGCAGAGAGGGGGAGAGGAAAAGAAACAGAAAAAGAGAAGAAGGAAAGGGGTTCAGGATCGAGGAGCAGGTTGTTCATGTCTTCGTGACTTACAATTTGGGAGCAAGAAAAAGGAAGAAAATAACTATACGTTATTTATTATCACCGAGCTACTATGAGCAGAAGTGTGGGTCTATATTACATCCCCAAATATGTACTCTGTGTAACAAAACTGAAAAACATGAGTATAGTTGCTTTGTAAAATATAAACTTCAGAATTTCCTATCTTTATAATTTAAGTCTTTATCCTAAAAGTAATCATTATATATGTTAATGGTGAATCAAGACACTGTTCATATTGTTAATTCTTTCAAAGTTTTATATATGTACAAATGATGTTCTCTGAGATAAATATGACATGACTCATTTACACTAATGACATATTTTTGTCTTTCAAAGCAATGTGGTTATTCAGGTGGATGGTGTTAATTGAAGAAAGAAATATCTCATATGGTCCTTTCAAATTCTTCCCACTAGAATGAACCATGTAAAATAGTCACTTTTTTAGGTTAAATATGGATAAATATTGGCAATTTTATATGTTTCTACCTAGAGGATAAATAGAATTTAAAAGATTGTCAGAATTCATTCCTAAAGCTCTTAAACTAAAAATAAAGTTTTACAAAACAATCATTGTAATGAAAAACTTAAAAATGTATCCTAATTAATATAAATCAAGTTGAAGGACTTAAGTTGTCTAAATATAAGTATTGAAATAGCCAGATATAACATCAAAACTAAGCTGGCTTCTATATACTAAGATGATTCAAATAAACTTTTGGAGGTGGATACAAACAAATTTCTCTGTTACTTTGAAATAATAAAAAAGCTTTGTTTTTGAAAAGGTATCCAGAGAATTAATAGCCCAAAATACTATGTACAATAGTATATTCAATTGATGTTAAATCGTATTACATACACATCACTGTTTTTCTAGTAGTTGAAGCTAAACTCACTCATCCTATAACAGGTATCAAAAAGCACATAAAAGCATGTTGAACCTTATATATTATATTCTAGCTACTATCAGAGTTCTCAAACTCTTTACCCTCTTGGTTCCAAACTATTAATTCTATATCCACTGGTAGCTCACACTGTGTTTTGTTGGTGAAAATTATAAAAAGGAGACACATTGGGGGTAGGTAACTTATAAAAAGGCAAGACTAACTCCATTGTCTAGACTGACAGTAGGAGAGGGCTAGTATTCATAGGTTGGAGACCTAATATACTATTTTAGAAAAGCACCACTGTGTAGGGCGTAAGTTGCACAATTGTTGTGCAGTCTGGTTGTCTGTCTAGTGGCTTTTAAATCTTAGGTTTCTATAAAATCTTCTTCCACATTTTAGATCATAAACTTTTAATATTCCCTCTGGTGGGACTTTAATCCTCCATCCTCCAACCTTTATTCCCTGGAGATGAAGTCAGAGAGAAAAATGTTGGATATCTTGAGCTAAGGATAGTTCACATTTCTATATTATGTGACATCATATCATTGGTGAAAACTTTCCTGGTCTTGCCTGACTTTAGCATTCACAACAGCAGTATCTGCTGCTGCTTTTCATCAATTTATACCAAGGAAACCTCAAAGCATATCAATTTTCCATGTATTCTTTTGGGAGAGGTACACCATTAGAATAATATACTTGAAAATTAGATGATGTAAACTAGATGTCATCAGGTCAGCATTTTCTCTGCAAGAGTGATTCCATAGATAGGGGAATGAAAGCTAGCATATTATCATCAATAAAAAAGCTGTGGTACATTTACACAATGGAATACTATTCAGCCATAGAAAAGAAAGAAATCTTACCCCTTGCAATAGCATGGATGGACCTAGAGAGCATTATGTTGAGTGAAATAAGCCAGTCAGAGAAAGACAAATGCCATATAATTTCACTCATATATAGACTCTAATGAACAAAATGAACTTACAAGCAAAATAGAGCCAGACTTGTAAAGAACAGGCTGACATCTGTTGAGGAGGGCTTTGTCGAGGAAGGGGAAGTGTGCAAAAAGAAAAAAGAAAAAGAAACTCATGGACAGGAACAACAGTGCAGTGATTGCCAGGGGGATGGAGGAGGTGGAAGAAGGTTAAAGGGACTAAATGGTGATGGACAGAGACTTGACTTTGAGTGGCAAGCACACAATACAGTGTGCAGATAATTGCTGTAGATATGTACCTGAAATCAATATAATTTTGTTAACCAGGTAGCTATTAATGTTTTGGAGAGATCCTGATTAAAGTAATATATTTCTGTGTTTAACTTAGAAATTCCAAAAGCATTTGACAACAGCACTAATTCTTCACACACACACACACACACACACACACACACACACACACATCATATGAGTACATTTTAAGAACTGGACTTAAAGCCAATTAAATAAAAGAATTATAAAATACCATTAAATTAGTAGTCACCCATCACAACAGTAATAAATAAGCACAACTTATGTTAACCTAGCCTGACCTGTGGTGGCGCAGTGGATAAAACATTGAGCTGGAACACCAGTTTGAAACACAGGGCTTGCCTGGTCAAGGTACACATAGGAGTTGATGCTTCCTTCTCTCTCTCTCTCTCTCTCTCTCTCTCTCTCTTTCTCTCTCTGTCTCCCTCTCCCTTCACTCTCTAAAATGAATAAATAAAATCTTTAAAAAAGAAGTTATGTTAACCACTCTGAACTAAATTTCTCCTATAAATCAAGAGCAAAATTAATACCTCCCTAATGCTTATGTAGATAAAGCCCTTCACTCTTTCATACAGGTTAGCTAGGAGTGTTGAGAATGCTAGTAGTTAGTAACCAAGGTGGAAATGTAAGATTATGACTGAATGACAAGGATCATGATGAACAGGCCATTTCTTTTAAAAAATATAACTAATATATATGATATTTTCTTTGAAAATTCTATTTAAATCAAGCAACTAAAATGTGTGTTTTCTTGTCTTGGTGTTTCATTCGACCTATGCTCAGAGAAGGACAAGGTTTCATAAAAAACTTGCTTTTGGGAGGGTAGAAGGGCTGGCTTTGCCTATTTTCTTGGTATTTTCTACTTTTCCAACTTACTTTTCTATATTGATGCTGGCACACAAGATAATTAAGTATGGTTTGTAGTTGCATTATAAGCATTTCAAATAGCTAAATATCTGTTTAAGATATATCATAAAAACTATATATAGCTAGCAGAACCAAACCATAATTTTATAGATATTCTAATTCAGAATGAGACTACTTAAAAGAGAGAGAGAGAGAGGAAAAAAAGAATATTAAAGAAAAAATAATAATGAATACTGGTGAAACACATATAAAAAATTATACAGATAGAATGCAAATGATTAAAATTTGGACAGCATTGCACTATAACAACTCATAAAATAGACCATTATCATATCTATTTTAGAGGCAAAGAAACCAAATCTTCAAGAGGGAAAATAAAGTGGTGAAGACTTACCAGTATACTGGCTCGGCTGAAATTCAAACTCAGGCTTTCTGATTCCAAAGCTCATTTGTGTAAGTACTTCATCTGCTGCCTCACCACTTTGAGAATCTCCTTAACTATGCCTTTTCTAAGCCTAAAACAGCAAAATCATACTTTATTTAGGCATTTCCTCTCCATCTTCCTGGACTATCTCAAAGTCCATTCCCCTGGTATGTAGAGATTACTACTTTCAGACTTCCCGTAACACTACTGGGCTTCAAGCATTCCATCTACATTTATGTCAAAGAATTTGACTGCTTTTAGTCAATGAATTTGCAAGGGGTTTGGAATTAAAATGAGAATGAAATAACCTGACCAGGCAATGGTGCAGTAGATAGAGCATTGGCTTGGGATGCTAAAGACCTAGGTCTGAAACTTTGAGGTTCCTGATTTGAGTGCAGGCTTATCTGGCTTGAGCATGGGCTCACCAGCGTGAAAGTGGGTTCACTGGTTTAAGTGTGGGATCATAGACATGATCACATGGTCACTGCCTTGAGTCCAAAAGTCGCTGACTTAAGCCCAAGATCGCTGGCTTGAGCAAGAGGTCACTCACTGGCTTAGCTGGAGCCCCCTGGCACATATGAAAAAGCAATCAGTGAACAACTAAGGTGCCATAACTATGAGTTAGTGCTTCTCATTTCTCATTTCCTGTCTCTCTGTCTCTCTCTTACTAAAAAAGAGAGAGAGAGAGAGAGAGAGAGAGAGATGAAGTACACTCAGTCTCTATGTTCATGGATTTTATAATCTTATAAAACAGGCATAATTTTTTTAAATTTAAGTGATAAGAGGTGAGATAGACTGACTCCCCTCCCACATGTCCCCCAACTGAATCCACCCAGCAAACTCCATCTGGGGCTGATGCTTGGCATATGTTGGACTGATGCTCACAACAGAGCTATTTTTAGCATCTGAGGCAGAAGCTCCACGGAGCCATCCTTAGCACTTGGGACCAACACGCTAGAATCAATAGAGTCATAGCTGCAGGAGGGGAAGAGAAAAAGAGAGAATAAGGAGGGGGACAAAAGGAGAAGCAGATGGTTGCTTCTGCTGTGTCTCCTGACAGGGAGTCAAACCCAGGACTTCCACATACTGGTTTGATGCTCTGCCACTGAGCCAACCAGCCAGAGCCAGGCATATATTTTTTTCAATCTGACAACCATACTAAACTGAAATATGAGCTACAATAGAGGGTTACATAGTTTTAAGATAAAATAAATGGGGAGGCATTGAGATCATGAAATTATTTACTAAACAAGTGATGCTTAAGCTGAGATTGAATAAAGAGAAGGGGTTGATTAAACAAATTGGCAAGAAATGGAATAAAGTATTAAACCAGAAAAAAAAAACATATGCAAAGAACCTATAAGTGGAAAAAGCAAAAGGGATTTAAACAAAACAAATAAGGTCCACATTGCTGCAGTACAGAGGATGGTTGTGAGCAGAGAAAAGAGGAAGTAAGGATAACTCATGTGGAGGCGTTTTAGTTTTGCATCATTATTTTCTGTTTCACATGCATAAACCTTATTTACTCCTAATGACAAACTTCCTAGCAAGATCAATGTAAATACTCGTTTCTTCATCTTCTCCATGGCAACGACCACAGTGCTAGGCACCTGTGATATTAAACAAGCTGATACCAAAAATCAATTACAAACTGCTACATGATATAAATGGCTTCAGCCTAAATCACAGGAGTCTGTGTTAAAATTTTGGACAGTGTGTTTACCAGGCAGTTTTCCAGGAAATACAATCATGGATTTAAGACAGCAAGACAGCTTGACAGTGATCACAACCACCAGGTGTTAGAGAATATTCATTTCATGAATATGGTGATGTCACCACAGCAGAGTGTTTCTCCAGGTGACGGGAGCACATTTGGAAAAGAAGTCACTGGCTCAACCTGCTCGCTGTTTTTATTTTCATTAATGTTAGTTACCATAAGAAAACATGTCACATCCAAGCTCCAACCATTCCATCAATGTCATCTTCCGGTAGTATTTTGGAAAATGTCTTTCATTGAAAAATCATTCAAACAAATTCACTATAGTAGTATTTATAATATATTAAGATTCATATATATAAACTTTACTTAGTACTTTTCTGACTACCAATTCTACCAAAAGCAGGAGGATGTAGTTGAAACTAAAATAAAGCTTTATATTTATTTAGAATGACTAATACATGGACAAGAGGCACACACTTATATCAGAGGGCCCATACCAATGGGGAAGGCCCAGGAGGCAACCCATTTCTTGCAAGCTCAACATCTCACAACTCCTTCTTTACTCTTTCCTCACACATTTTAAATTTGTTTGCTCACAATTCACAACTTTTTGCTAAAGAACAGAGCAGATTTCTCAAGCTTTGTGCATCATATACAGCTAAATAAACACTTTCTTGACTTATGGATATTAAAAAAAGAAGTAAAAACAAATTCAAAAAAATAAAGGAAAATGCAACAGATTGTATGTCAAGCATATAAATAGCTTCAGCGCAAACTGATTTTGATGAGAATCTGAATGTCTAAATTTCAAGGAAAAATTCTCTCTCTCTCTCTCTCTCTGAAGTTACCTGACATAAGTCCTTGCACACTAGTCAGTTCTGCAAAATCAGTCAGGATCACTAAGGGCAGAAGGTGGGGGATCCTACTTAAGCATTTTTATAAACAATATATCAGTTTTCTGTTGCTGCTATAACAAATATCTTCAAACTTTGTAAGTTAAAGCAACACAACTTTACTCTCTTGCAATTCTGGAGAGTCAGAAGTCTGAAATCACTTTCACTAAGCTAAATAAAGATGTCAGCAGCCATGCCTCAATGGCTGGCTCTAGGAAAGAATCCATTTTCTTGCTTTCTTTCAGCTTCTAGAACTGCATTTCTAAAACTCCTTGGCTCATGGCCTTTTTCTCCATATTCCCAGCCAGCTGTGTGACATCTTTACTTTCTTTGTCTGCTTCCGTTACATGATCTTCTCCTCAGCACACTCTTCCCATTTTATGGTCACAGCTGCAAAGTCTCTTTTGCACCTAAGGTGACATCTACGGGTTCCAAGAGTTAGGATCTAGTTATCTGCCATAGGCAAAGGGGTAGGTACTCTCCCAGAACTTCCTGAGCTCTGTACACCAGGATTTCACATCTCTCCTGGGTAGCCCCGTTGATAACAGAAGTAAACAGAAAGGAGCCCCCCTTTGTTTCTTTGGCTGTCTGCCCTATAACATTTCTTCTTCTTTCTGGGCCAACGAAAGATTTCTCTCTCTCTCACTGCTGCAGAGGGGCCAAGTTAAACAGGCCTTCTTAACTGAGTCTTCAGATGTCCACAACAGGTTTAGACATTTTCTCAATCCCTCTGGTCATAACCTCAATTCTGGGTCATCTTCACATGCAGCAATTGTAGGGTCTTACACAACCAGAGGGTGTGGTGGAGGCTCCAAGGGTCAGTAGTCGTTTCTTTAGCTTTAGTTAGGTTTCTCTTCAAATTACCTATCATAAAATACTTGAAAGCAAAGTATCCAGTCTGAGAGTTCCGGATGGATCAACACTGCCAGGAAACACTTAACCTTAAAGGAATCTAGTGCCAAATGTGCTCTGAATCTGTACATAACGCGTCCTCAACGCCGCCCTCCACTGTGTGTGCATGAACACTCCGAGGGAATCTGCATGCCTTCCTGGCACACAAGACCATAGCTGCTGGCTGTTATATAGCAGAGTGGACTAAATCAAGGAGGTGCTCCTCTCTGTTAAAAGATCATCTGAGGGGTTCATTACAATTTTTAAGTGTTTGAGCAAATATGGGTTTGAATGGGCACCCCTCATCCAAAATCGGTTCCAAGTGTTCCGCTGACAAAAGCTAGGAGAATGGCTTTTAAGAGTAGTCCTTAGGATTTTACAGAGACAGACACACAGACAGAGAGACAGGGAGGGAGAGACATGAGAAGCATTAACGCATAGTTGCGGCACCGTAGTTGTCCATTGATTGCTTTCTCATATGTGACTTCATGGGGGGCTCCAGCTGAGCCAGTGACCCCTTGCTCAAGCCAATGATCTTGGGCTTCAAGCAAGTGAGGGATCTTTGGGCTGAAGTCGGCGACCATGGGGTCATGTCTATGATCCCACGCTCAAGGCAGAGACCCCGTGTTCAAGCTGGTGAGCCCGCGCTTCAAACCTCAGGCCTTGAGCCTGGCTTCTCAGTGTCCGAGGCTGAAGCGCAATCTGTTGCACCACCACCTGATCAGGCTCACTGAGTAATCTTTGAAGCAAAGCAAGGAAACTGGTTATAGTTCAAGTAGCTGCCTTATTTGGGAAGGTCTAATTGGGTGATTGTCACTGGTTGTCACTGGTTGTTCTTATCTTTTTTTTTTTTTCTCAAATATAAATGCATTTACAGTAATTGACTCTAGCTTTGGTCTTGGTTTGCTTGCGTTGGCTGACAAGGCTTTAAAGACACCCAAGTTTAATGGCTTCCTTGTCTAATATACTTCAATATCTCCAAACACATTCTCAATTTAAAGACATCATGAAGAAAAATAAAGAGAAAGTTTACTACCCTTATATTTTTTATTGCTGTTTCCCAAAGAATAATTTTTCAACATTAGCGGTTTGATTTGCTTTCTACTGCCCAGGTCCACAACTCCACAACAACACCACGGTTTACTTTGGCTGCACAATTACCTAATAGCTTCTCCGGTTTCTGCTGGACACAGTTTTAGTTAGCAAGCTATGATCATCTCAACATCAGCCTTAGTAATGAGAGAAAAATCCACAAACAAAATTTTATTAAGTGATCTCATTCAAAATCATATGAGTGATATAAATTACATAGAGGCATATCCATCTTGAAAATGGGAGTTCCATTCCAGTAGGTACTTTTTTAGAAAGTGATTAGGAAGTTTAAAGAATAGAGCTTGCACATTCATAAAGCTTGACCCCTGAAATTCCACTGGCTTACATGAGGGGGTTATTACTCTACAGGTAAGCCCATGTGTTGCAAGCTATTCATTTTCTTTTCTGCCACGTAGTACGCACCCAAAAGTTTACATGTAAGAGAAAATTTATAGGTAAAAGAAAAATACCCTTGACACTATAATCATTTAATGCAATAAGAACTTTCAGGTGAAATAAAGCTTTATGATATAAGCCAATTACCAAAGGGAGAAGAGCCTAGGACAAAATTTGTTGCTTGTTTTCACTTGAAATTGTTCAAATCAATGACTAAAGCTCTGTTTTTAGGAAATCCTCTGAATGATATGTCTGAGTAAAAATGAAGCTTGTTTCACCTACATTAGTGTCTCTCATTAAAACATGAGGGGAAATTACTTGGAGAAATAAAATTACCCCCCCCCCAAATTTACTGAGTTTAGATCCAGATCCTTTGGCATGGCTGGTATCTAAGGTCAGTATGTAACCAACTAGGTCTCTCAAAATTTTCCAATATAATATTTTTCTGTATTATTTAAAGCTAGAATGGCATGTGATGCGTGTGTGTGTGTGTGTGTGTGTGTGTGTGTGTGTGTGTGTTTTCATAATTATGTCCCACAAGTGAATTATTTTTCTGTTCTGAAGAGCAGCTAAAAAAGAAATAGACTTTTGTAAGCCATTTATATAATCATGTTCAGAATAGCAGGGCCTGAACTCTGGGTTTTCATCACATGCTTTGGTCCTGAGTATTCAATTTCTGCAGCATAACTGGAGAAAACCTGCCCCCACACTGGAGAGCCAGCATTCTCCCTGGAGCTCATTTCATATAGAACAATGCTTGATTTCATTCCCAATATAGCTGCATGATGGGGATGTGGTATCTCGTTGATAAAAATTAATCTCAGGAATCAGGTGAAAGTAAATTTAAATTCAAGCTCTACCACTTACTAATCATATGACAGAGAAATATTTCTCTCTTTTTCTCTTTTTATTTTCAGTTTAAAATTGTTTAAGAAATAGTACCCATAGATTTGAGAAAGGATTCCCCGAGATACTATATGTCTGTTAAGTGCTTATTATAATAATGTCTGGTATAAAATAAGCACACAATAAAGCTTTTATACATATTTTTGCCTGTGTAGCACTTGTGCTTTTAAAATAGCTGCTAGAAATGTTTGTTCCTTTATTTGCTTGGTAAAGTATATGAAGCAAATTATATAAAGATATTTGTATATGTGCATGTGTGGGTATGTGGATATGTGTATGTGTGTGTGTGTTCTAATTTAGGCTACCACATCAAATTACCTATTCTGGCTAGCCCACTCTACTCAGCTATGTTTGGTTGCTAACTAATCTTAATTCTAGACTGTATGTATGTGTGTGTGTGTGTGTGTATATACACACACACACACACACACATTTATAGATATGTATGTGTATATATAATCTGTTTTAATAAAAGAACATAATTTAATGTAAAGCAAAGACTATCAATTTGATAGCTGTGCTCTACTGGTGGTAGTGATTTGAAACAATACAATAATGCAACAAAGAATTACACATTCTTAAATGAAATTAAACTGCTGCATAATGCCTTTTGCTTACAAATTATGTTAAATAATTAGTTATTTTTAAAAAGGAGTTGAATATGGAAGTTTTAGTCTGAAAAGTATCCCTATAAATTTTCTATTTTGAATTCCTAACTCCCAGTACCTAAAAATATAACTGTATTTAAGAAATAGGGTCTTTAGTGGGGTGCTTAAATTAAAATTAAGTGATTAATGTGGAACCTAATCCAGCACAACTGGTGACCTTACAAAAATGAGATCAGGCCTCAGATATACACAGAGGGAAGACGGTGTGAAGACACTGGAAGAAGAGCAACCTACAAGTCAAGAAGAGAGGCTTCAGAAGAAACCAACACTGTTGACACTTTGATCTTGGACTTCTAGACCCCAGATTTGTGAGAAAAAAAAAAGAATAAATTCTAGCTCTGACCAGTTTGCTCAGTGGTAAAGCATTGTCCTGGCATGTGGATGTCCTGGGTTTGATCCCTGGTCAGGGCACAGAGGAGAAGTGATCATCTGCATCTCCACCCTACCCCCCTCACTTCTCTTTCTCTCTCTTCCCCTCCTGCAGCCATGGCTTAATTGGAGCAACCTGGCCCAGGCACTGAGGATGGCTCTCTAGCCTCACCGCACAAGCTAAAATAGCTCAGTCGCCGAGAAATGGAGTAGTGGCCTTAGACAGTCAGAACATCACCCTGTAGAGGGCTTGTTGGATGGGTCACAGTAAGGGTGCATGTAAGAGTCTGTCTGTCTGGTTCCCTACCTCCCCCTTAGTAAACAAACAAACGAACAGATAAATAAATTATGTTTTAACTACCTGGACTGTGGTACTCTTTTCTGACAACCCAAGAAAATCAATACAATGGAATATTTCCTTTTTCGGTATGAGGCAAATAAAGACTGAGAAATGTGTTTTCTGTTGTTTTAACAATTTGCAGGAGCAGAGTCAGAATTTGAGTCAGTGTTTTCAATGACAGTCTGTGTTCTTTCTACCTCATTACAGTGCTCCTTGAGTAATCCAGTAACACAGGGTTGGTGCCTCTTTTCAAGTGAAGCACTAGGTGACAAGGCTTTTTTTTTTTTCTGACTAGAAGACAAGCCCCTATTTAACTTAACAGAGAGTCAACTAAGTTGTAGTGATAAAATCTTGACTTTATATAGCTCCCTTCCTACACTATGCCCTTTGTCTTTATCATGAGAGGTGATATTGGAGTAGCTAAACCTGGAAGCAAATCCTTAGTATTTCCTGGAATGTGGTTAAAAAAAATACAAATAGGACCTCCATCTAAGACCTGCTAAATGAGAATCTTGAACAAGGCAGAAGATTGTGATGAGTAAGCTTGTTTATTAAGAAAGTTCCCAGATGGTTCTGATATAGTCAGTCAAGCAACATTTAGGAACGCCAACTTTGCACAGTGGGAAGACTATGAGATTTGAAACAGACACACATAAGTTTAACGCTCAGGTCTGCCTTATAATTTACTTACCATTCTGAATTTTAGATTCTACACATGTAAAACAAAGACAACAGTCCCTGCAGACAATTCTATATGTACATATATGTATGTATGTGTTGATATAGATATACTGTACATATAGAAACCTTTTTTTGTTTTGGATGTTTTCTTTTAAACACTGGATAGGCTCTCAGGAAATCTGACTGAAGCATCTACTATCAGTAATTTGATTTATATTTGATCCCTGAACCTTGGCAATACTAGCCATAACGAGCATCCAAAGGCCTTTCTGCCATATGGATTCCCAGTTACCCAGGCTATTAGGTTCACATTTGCCTTAATGATTCATGAGCTTTCAAAGGTTATCAGCACAGAAAGAAAATTATTCCAGCAGTACATTCAAATTCTTATGTGAACCAGATTTCTGGACCAATAGCAATTCTTTTCCCTTAGTTTGCAGCCAAAATGTGCCAAGTAATTTTACAAAGTGCTTGGGAAATTACTTTCTATGTGATGAGCCAAAACCTCATATTGAGTTAGCATTTCATCTATTTCTTGGAGAAATTTTTTCAGGGTACTCTGATCCCAGGCTTTAAATCATAGCAGATATCTAAGCACCAATCATCATGGCAAGTTTCTTCTCCTTTGTTTCACATAGTTGAAAGCTAGACTCATCTTGACAATCTTACACTCCAATAAATTGCCAACCAAACAGAAGGAGAATCTCCCATTATTCTTTCTGTCATTCTATCCTAAACAATCAAAGTCCAATATGTTTGCCTTTAAGCTCTTTCTAAATCCCTCCTTTCCTTCAGCTCTCCTTTTCATCATCCTTCTCACTCTCATAGGAGTTGAATAAAACACCTTTTTGAGGAAAATCCCATTAAACGTCCAGACATCCAGCACTTCCTCCTAACAAATCCTCACCAACGGGCCAGAGATCAGTAAGCAGAATAAGTGGAGTCCTTATAAACCAAACTAAATTAGGTAATGGTGTTTGCTCTGAACTGGATGGGTCCAAGATTCTAAATAACCTATTAGTAATGCTATTTTCAACTGATGCTCTGAACACTTTAGGTTGAGATGAATCATTATACAATGTCTGTCTGCCAACAATCATCAATGGCTATGCCAGGAAAACATTTGGAAAAATCCTCTCTACCTAATGGCAGAGATACATTGCCCAATATTCCTTGTGGGGGCCAACAAAGAAAAAGGAAGAAAGAACTCTGTTTTACATATGGTCATGAAGCTTCACAGAATTTTTAGGTTTTGGAAGCCATTCTCTAGCATCTGTAGTTAGAGTCATCCCCCCCCCCCCGTATTCTTTTTTTTTTTTACTTTATTTTTTAATTAATTAATTAATTTTTACAGAAACAGAGAGAGAGTCAGAGAGAGGGATAGATAGGGACAGACAGACAGGAACAGAGAGAGGTGAGAAGCATCAATCATTAGTTTTTCGTTGCCATCGCAACACCTTAGTTGACCGAGCACCCCCTTGCTGGAGCCATTGATCTTGGGTCCAAGCTGACAAGCTTTTGCTCAAGCCAGATGGGTCCGTGCTCAAGCTGGCGAGCTCGGGGTCTCAAACCTGGGTCCTTCGCATCCCAGTCCGATGCTCTATCCACTGAGCCACCGCCTGGTCAGGCTCCCCCCCCCCATATTCTAAACATCATTTGTAAGAAACTATATAGGTGGATAGACCAGTTAAGCCTGAGTTTTCACTCCTAAATAGCACAAAAAGTTGACTACTTTTTGAAGAAAGCCTCCTTATCTTTCAGTCTCACATAAATATTTCTCAAAAAAAGTCACTTAAATATAAAACATCTGCTACAGAACCTGACATTATTTTTGTTTCAGAAATACCTATTAGTTGAGCACTAATCAGATGCTCAGCAAAAATCTAAGTGCTCAATAAAACAGGACAAACCCTTTTCCTTATAGACTCTGCATTATGACGAGGGGCAACCTTAGAGGGAAAAGAAGAAAGGTCGTGTCATGTAGCAGCTTCAGAGTTTCTTAGAGAGTGTTACAGAATTATAGCAGGCCTGACCAAGTGGTGGCGCAGTGGATAGAACATCGGACTGGGACACAGAGGACCCAGGTTCAAGATCCCGAAGTCGCCAGCTTGAGCACGGGCCCATCTGGCTTGAGCAAAAGCTTGCCACCAGCTTGGACCCAAGGTTGCTGGCTCCAGCAAGGGGTGGCTCGGTCTGCTGAAGGCCCATGGTCAAGGCACATGTGAGAAAGCAATCAATGAACAACTAAGGTGTTGCAACGAAAAACTGATGATTGATGCTTCTCATCTCTCTCCGTTCCTGTCTCTCTGTCCCTATCTATCCCTCTCTGTGACTCTTTCTCTCTGTCCCTGATAAATAAATAAATAAATAAATAAATAAATAAATAAATAAATAAAAGAATTATAGCAGAACATCAAGGCCAACCTGGTGGGGCAAGTGAGTGGGTATGGAAAAGTATGAAAAGAAGTAACAACTGAGATCATAGTTAGTTTATAAAGATTAAGAAAAATAAAAGAAATAGGGTAGGGACAGGAGATGGGGAACAGGCACTGGAGATAAAAGGATATGTCCAGGATTCATGCTCTATAAGCACCTGCTTCCTGGGTATTGCAAAAACACTGCTGACTCAAGAATAGTGTGTTGTAGGATGAGGTTAAGGGGAGGACAGCAGCTGAATCATGAAGGGAAAGGATGCAGCTATGAGGAACTTAGATTTCTTCCTAGAAATAATAAGCACTCAGAGAAGAGGTTCCAAACAGGGGAACTTGTGTGTTGGACGGTCTACACAGCAACTTTCATGGAGGATGGATTTGCAAAGGGAGAAGAAGAAGGTGTACAGAGACTAATTAGGAGGCTCTTGTAATACTTCAGATGAGAGCTGACGAGAACTTCACCATGGAGATGGAAATATATAGAAAATGTGTTTTGAATTATTCAACAAATACTTTGACTTTTTTTGTCCCCAAAGTCATTTCTCAATACAAGTCACCAAGAAAGAAAAGCATCTCTATAGATTTTGCATGCATTGAGATATGACCCATTTCTTCAAATTCATATTCTAAAAAAATCTCATCCTATATAATTTTTTAAAGCAAGACTACCTAGTTCACTTCACATTAATTAATTACAACAAGCCAGAACAACTTTCAGTTGGGCAATGTGCTGCTGCTGACCCTTCCTCTGTTAGTCTCCATTACAAAGAAATAAAGAATGTCAGCTTTACTACTCAATGACTAAAATGTTTGTGCTTATTCTTTACCCTGCTTGACTATTCTTGCTGAGAAAGATGACTATTTCCCTGCTGGCTAAAAAATAAGTGAAATTAAAAGCAAAATCAATTTTCACTAAAATATGTATTGTTTCTCAAAAGATTTGCAGGCTCTTTGTTTTTTTCAGCCTCTTTGGTATATTAAATTTATCTTACCTGCCACCATCATCTTATTGCAAGCCCTGAAACTTGGGCAGGGATCATGCCATATTAACAATCACTCCCGGGAATGATTGCTGATAAAATGTCCAAAACAATTTATTACATTTGATTCAGCATCTATGCTATTTTGAAAACTTTATCTTAGACCCACAGGAAGATAGATGTAGGTGCAAAAAAAAGAAAAAAGAAAAGAACAAGCTGTTCAAACAATTCTAATATTGAAATTCTGATTTTACTTACATTAGAAAGCTAGATTCTAATGTCTGAAGATACAGAAAAACTCTGGTTTGAACCTTAAAGAAAATGAGTGAGAAAATGAGTGAGTAAAAGAACCTTAAAGAAAATGAGTGAGTAAAACTTCGTGCATGGGAAGTAGAAGTCTATATTGTTTAATATGTGGAAACCTACCCTGCAGCTGAGTTGTGGGATGTTAACCTTGATGTAGCTTGGGTGAAGAAAACCCAACTGGAGCAAAGCAAACATACTATCCATTGTTTTCGGAATCATCCAAATTATAAAAAGCGGATAATGTCTGGCATTGTGCATTACTAAAACCAAAATCTCTTCAAAGAGCATTTACTAAATTAATGAAGCATAAATGGTTATACACAGTTATGGGAAAAGATACAGCAAATGCATATCAGCACGTTGCTAACTCCTGCACACTCAAGCCCTTTCAAAGGCTTTGCTAGGCAACCCAGACATCCTTGAAACACATTGATGTACTTAACTTCTGCCACACTAGTTTCCACAAATACAGAGAAAGAAATTGACAGGAATTTACACATCTAACTGGGACAAGTCAAAAGTACTATATGGGGACCGTACAAATGGAGAGGTAGCCATGTATCAGAAAAAAACAATAATATTTATTGAGCTCTTACTGTGATTATCAATGTTATCTAATCACCACCATACATACCTTATACAATGGTTATTTGAGTATAAATTTGCCCTAAGGAAACTGATATTGAAATTTCATAATATACTCTATGCCATATGCCATTGTTACCTGCATTTAGAGTCAGTCTTAATTCAGCAGGCCATTTCAGAAACAGGAACATTTGGTATGTACTGTTTGACAAGACTTATTTTAACAAGTAGGCCTTTTAACACTATCTAAACTATAAACTATTTGAACTTTCAAGTTAAAGAAAAATTTTAAGTTAGAAAAATACT
Organism: Rhynchonycteris naso; assembly: GCA_037038555.1. NCBI lineage: Eukaryota > Metazoa > Chordata > Mammalia > Chiroptera > Emballonuridae > Rhynchonycteris > Rhynchonycteris naso. Next base: position 353,668,279 of record CM072995.1, read on the forward strand.
ATGAGGCTCTGGTCAGTTGGCTCAGCCATAGAGCATCAGTCCACTGTGTGGAAATTCCGGTCAGGGCACACAGGAGAAGTGACCATCTGCTTCTCCACCTCTCTCTTTCTCTCTCTCTCTCTCTCTCTTCCTCTCATGCAGCCATGGCTAGTTTGAGCAACTTGGCCCCAGAGGCTGAGGATGGCTCCATGGCCTCACCTCAGGTGCTGAAATAGCTCAGTTGCTGATCAACGGAGAAGCAGCCCCAGATGGGCAGAGCTTCCCCCTATAAAGGGTTTGCCAGGTAGATAACAGTCAGGATGCATGCAGGAGTCTGTCTTTCTGCCTTGTTGCCTATCACTTAAAAAGGAAAACACTATGGAGCTGTAGAAACATAGACATTCTTACCCACTTCTGATCCTAACCTCATTTCTGATACCCATTGTGCTGCTGACCTGCAGCCTTAGGGTGAAATTGGGCTAGTGGTAGGGTTTGGAAATAGAACAGGCAGTCAAAAGAACTCAGGTGAGAGTTATGTGTAGTTTTCTTGCACCTAAAAGGAGGTCATGGAGTCATAAATTTATAACTTTCATATATTCCACAAAGGATCATAAATCACTCTGAGTAAATTTTTTATTCTCTAGAAAATTAACTGTAACTTAATGGTCTGTATTTCTAGTTTAATCACTAACAAATTTAACTATTTTATGATAAAACATATTGTTTCCTATTCAAAAATCTAAAAGAGTGGTTTTTTTTCTTGCAGAACTAAGACTATACTAACTCATTATTCATTTAACAAATATTTTGAAAGCTTAAATTCTTTTTCCTGGGCCAAGCACAATAGAGGGGCATATACTAGACATTTTGAGTGACTGAAGTACAATATAATTGAACCATAATATAAACTCCTGGTTTGTATCCACACTAAACAGTGAATTCTCCAGTAAATATTTGTTGTTTTGTTTTTTTGTTTTAGGATTTTTAGTAGTATAGATGCATTGTTTTTAATATATTAAAATAATATGGCCTCATATTTTTTAAAAAGGAATGTAATGCATTTAATTGTGTGTATCACATATAATTACTTTTCTTAAAATATACTTTTATATACATAGCCATCTAAATATAGTGCATTTTTTAACATAAAATAGCAAATAGATACACCTGGCCAGTTTATTCAGTTGGTTAGAGCATTATCCTGAAACACCAAGGTTGCAGGTTCAACCCCTGGCCAGTGCACATGTGGAAAATGACTAATGTCTGAAAAACTAAATGGAACAACAAATGAATGTTTTCTTTCTCATTCTCTTTCTCTCCCTTCCTATCTTTAAAATCAATAAAATACTAAATGATTAAAAATCTAAGTTATTAAGAAATCATTAATTTAGAAAATTAAAATCCTCATAATTAGGGTGAAGATCAAGAATATAGAAAGGGTAAGGGTTTTCTGTTACTCACATTTTTATTTATAAGACAAAAATTTTACATTTTTATAGGGTTGTATCTATATAGCCATATCAAAATATTGTTTTCATAATACCTCTTGCAAGTAGTCCAATTTAGGAATCTAAACGCTCATGATACTTTTACTGTGTGAAGTTCCAAATTATAGATATATAAATATAAAATAATTCTAAACTTTTACAAAAGACAACCTACAAACATAAAAAATCAGTGAGGACTTACAAGCATTTATTATGATCACAAATTAGGACATGTGTTTTAAAAAATAGAACTTTAAGTAAAAGTATAAATATATTTCTACTTGGTATGCTCTCACTTTTGTCCGACATTTAGTAAAATATTGTTTTGGAGTGGTGATAATACCAAACTGAATATCTATCTTTGATTTGTTTAAAAAAATTTTTTTTAATGAACATGAGTATATATACTTATATCAATATTTCATCCAGACCCTGGTCGGTTGGCTCCACAGCAGAGCATTAGCCTGGCATGTGGTAGTCCCTGGTTTGATTTCTGGTCAGGGCACACAGGAGAAGTGACCATCTGCTTCTCTACCACTACCACCCCTCTCTTCCTCACCTGCAATCATAGCTCCAGTGGTTTGTCAAGTTGGCCCTGGGTGTTGAGCATGGCACTATGGCCACCCCAGGCACTAAAATAACTCAGTTGCTGAGCGTTGGAGCAGTGGCCACAGATGAGTAGAGCATCGGCTGGTGGATCCCAGTTGGGGCGCATGCAGGAGTCTCTCTGCCTCCCTACCTATCACTTAAAATAAAATTTCCTCCAGTGTATCCATTAGAAGTCATATCATGGCATTACCTCTTTTTACCAATAGTCAAATATTATAGGCTCAGAGTTACTCATACCAAGTAGTTGAGGCAGAATGTTAATAGCATCATCTGGATCCCTTGTTTACCTATGTTATCTCGATGACCTATTTAAACACTATAGACATTGAACTTAAAACACCTTAAATCATTTATATGGTCCTTTTTATGTACCTAAATATTGGATTGATATTTTTAGTCTCATGTTCTTTTATTATTTATTTATTCTGTGATAGAGACAGAGAGAAGGACAGACTGGCAGGAAAGGAGAAAGATGAGAAGCATCAATTATTTGTTGTGGCATCTTAATTGTTCACTGATTGATTTCTCATATGTGCCTTGACCAGGGGGCTACAGCAGACCGAGTGACCCCTTGGTCAAGCCAGCAACCTTGGGCTCAAGCTGGTGAGCCTTACTCAAACCAGATGAGCCCGCGCACAAACCAGTGACCTCGGAGTCTCAAGCCTGGGTCCTCCATGTCCCAGTCTGATGCTTTATCCACTGCGCCACTGCCTAGTAAGGTGTCCCTTTATTCTTTACCTGAGCAGTCTACAGTATCACCGGATGAACCAAAATTATCACATTATAAGATATGAGCACATGTTGTACTACTTTCAATCAGATGTAAGGACACACTGACTTTACTTATATTATTCAGAATAGGAAAATAAAGTGATAAATATTTCTTTAATAACATTGAGAAAAATCTTACACTATATGTTTAACTTGAATATAATCATGTCATATATTTAACTTCCAATTTCTAAGACATTTAAGGAGTAAACTGAGGAACAAGTTAAGTTACACCAAGAAGAAATAATCATGTTAACCAAGAACTTGTAAGTAAACTCATATGATGTCCTTAAGATACATATGTCAAGAAAAAAATAACAAAGAAAAAAGGGAAGATTGTTTCAGATTAATTAAGACAGGAGAGCCTGACCAGTCGGTGGCTCAGTGGATAGAGCATCGGACTGGGATGCAGAAGACCCAGCTTCGAGACCCCGAGTTCTCCAGCTTGAGCGTGGGCCCATCTGGCTTGAGAAAGAGCTCGCCAGCTTGGACCCAAGGTTGCTGGCTCCAGCAAGGGGTGGCTCAGTCTGCTGAAGGCCCAACGTCAAGGCACATCTGAGAAAGCAATCAGTGAACAACTAAGGTGTTGTGACGGCAACGAAAAACTAATGATTGATGCTTCTCATCTCTCTCTGTTCCTGTCTGTCTGTCCTCATCTATCCCTTTCTCTCTCTCTCTGTCCCTGTAAAAAAAGAAAAATAAAATAAAATTGTAGTAATATGTTCAAAGCTTTTAAAAACAGGATATAACTAAATGTAATATGTAAACGTGTACTGGATCGCAGTTCAAGCAAACCAGTAGTAAAATGCACTGTGGTAATACCTCCTAGAGGTAATTGAATATGGGCAGGGCATTATATAATTCTGAGAAATTATTGTTAATGTTGCTGTGGTGTTATATTATAATTATATAGTAAAATACCTTTTTATTAGAGATCTATTTGAAAACATTTAGAGCAAAACCAGCTTGATTCACATAATTTCCTTTAAAATATTTCAGGAAAACCATTAGTGAAGCAAATATGATAATATACCAAAAATTTCTATACCAGGCGATGGGGTTAGGTATTTATATCTATTATTGTTTTATGTATTAGAACATTTTTAGTCAAATAAAAAACAAAAACTTTTAATGCCAGTTACTAATAGGAAATCAGTAATTATGACATTTTATAGGTTTTTATTATCAATGATGCTTACGTTGGGGAATAGAGGAGATGCATATATAATAGAAGCATAATTGTAGACTACACTATTGTGACTAGAGGATGAATGGGGTTTTTGGGAATGTAGAGACATACAGCTGAAGTCTAAGATACAAAGTTATAGCATATTTGGCATGAAGAGAATCATTTACTATACTGGATCATTATGGTCAATATTAAGTAGAGGTATAATTCCTCCACCTATTAGTCCAACAAATATTTCACTGTCACGTTCTACATATATCTATTATGATGTAAATATTAGTAGAATACAGTTACTGCCTGAACCAGAGCAATAGAGCAGTCAGACAGGCAAAATGATACATGCAATTTTACAGAAGTATTATTATGGCAAAATTTCTCAACCCAGAGTAGAATCTGTAGGTGATTTCTTCAAATACACAATTTTGAAATTGGCTGTTGCCAGGACCAGCAATAAAACCGTGATTTCCTTTTTCTTTTTTTTGTTTATACCAATTGTGGTGTCATATGCCTTGGTGTGGCCTTGTGGGAATCAACTTTCTATTATAGTACAGGTCTATTATCTCTAATGCCACTCAGTGGCTTTACTATAATAGCAGCTTTTCAGCCTTTTTGTGTTTGAGAGCACCCTACCAACAGTCAAGGCAAAACTGAATTGCCAGGACGCAATTGCCCTCTTGAACTGTGAAATAAACCCTTCTATTACATTTATGTTATGGTGAAATTGAGACTCCCTATTAATGTTTAATTGTACATTAGTGCTTCATATAGGGGGAAACAATTGCTTAAATTGAAGCTCTCTGGTAACAGAAGAAATGTACTTAAGGGAAGAAAGTCCAGGAAAACTTCAAGAGAGGCAGAAGCAACATTCTACTAAGAAGAATGAAGAAAGCCAGACTACCATGGACAGTTCAACATCTCTGTTATCAAGAATCAGAGGCATAAAGACAATGTAAAAAAAAAAAAATAGGGTTAAAAGAAGTTTTCTTTTTTGTTTAATATTACCTTTTCTTTTTTTTTTTCTTCATTATTTTTTTTTATAGGGACAGAGAGAGAAATAGACAGGGACAGACAGGAACAGAGAGAGATGAGAAGCATCAGTCATCAGCCTCTCATTGCCGTTGCGACACCATAGTTGTTTACTGATTGCTTTCTCACATGTGCCCTGACCGTGGGCCTTCAGCAGACCGAGCAACCCCTTGCTGGAGCCAGCGACCTGAGTCCAAGCCGGCAAGCTTTTGCTCAAGCCAGATGGGCCCGCGCTCAAGCTGGCGAGCTCAGGGTCACGAACCTGGATCTTCCGCATCCCAGTCCGATGCTCCATCCACTGTGCTATCGCCTGGTCAGGCTCTTCATTAATTTTTAAAATACTTTTTTTTTGTGACAGAGACAGAGAGAGGGACAGATAGAGACGGACAGACAGGAAGGGAGAGAGATGAGAAGGATCAATTCTTCGTTGTAGCTTCTTAGTTGTTCAGTGCTTGCTTTCTCATATGTGCTTTGACCAGGGGGCTACAGCAGAGCCAGTGACCCTTGCTCAAGCCAGTGACCTTGGGGTCATGTCTATAATCCCATACTCAAGCCAGCGACCCGTGCTCAAGCTGGTGAGCCCACGCTCAAGCCAGATAACCTTGTACTAAGCCGGCAACCTCGGGATTTGAACTTGGGTTCTATACATCCCAATACAATGCTCTATTCACTGTTCCACTGTCTGGTCAGGTTCCTTAATTATTTTATTATATGCTTACCCATTTGTACATTTCTTTCTGTATACCCTCTTGTCTTAAACACATGTGTACACACACACCTGCACACACACACACTAACATTAACACATATACTGCAACTTTATTCTAAAAGTGGTAGCACCCTGCACTCATGAGGCTTTTACTATGACAATGAGGACAAGAATTATCTGACTGAGGCTTAACATTTTATTTTTGGACTACTAACTCCCAAATAACTTGTCACTTGCACTGTGGTTAAATATAGCCTACATATGGTTCAAAACATCTGTGATTTTACATTCATGCATAAATTATTTTGTACAGTAGAGTTATTGCACGGAGGACCTCCCATCTCCATGGTTACCAGCCTTTCCTGTAGAGCTCTATATTCATGTTTACTGTTCTTACAATCACAGGGTGAGTGGTAGGAATGAAATGTAGAGATATAATTTCATAAGCTAACGTGATGATGCTTGGTGGTATTCCTAATTAACAAAAAAGTTAGAAATTTAAGATTGGCATGGATTTTGCTTTGGGCCTAAGTTAAGTATTTTATAAAAATGATATAGCATTAATTTAAGTTGGATAAAATAGCTGTTTCAGGATACAGAATAAGGTCCTTTCAGTAGACTTAACTCACCGGAGGTCTTTATAAATACATTTCTTGTCTATCTCTAAAATTGATAAGATGCATGATCACTTTCCTTGGAAATATTTCCTTATGTTTCTGCCTTATAGTTTCTGGCCTCAGGATGTACCAGTGGAGGTGTATTATAAAAATAAGTCTAATGGATAAGTAAGTCAAATGGCAGAATAAAATCTGTGCACGAATATGAACACTCTGTTGAAATAATTAAATAAGATCTATGCTCTCTTAATTTTTCTCAGTATGAAACTTAGTTCTCTCCTTAGTTTTGCTGTCTAAAACCAGCTGGGCCTCCTTCCTTCCAACAGTGATGTGCAAGGTAAAACCAACCATGCTCCATACTTTATCATTTAGAAATTCATACACATACATGCACACAAAACTATTAGTCTTGAGTGACAGTTTAATGAAAAGGTAAGATGATAAGACCGTTGTGCGTTAAAAAATTTGAATGATGTTAATTGAAGGGCAAGGTTGACAAAAGAGGTAATTCAAAGTTGAGGAAGCACAGCTTCAGAGTAGACAATTTAAAATATAAAACCTCTATTTAAAGTTGGATCCTTGTGAACAGAGGACGGTTTTCAGTGAGTTGCCTTTTAATTGAACAAACTAGATATTTTGCTTTGTAGTTAACAGCAACTCAGAACTCCTTAGTAATTAAGAGAGGAAAGTTGCATTTTGTATAGCTCAGCTACCTGAGAGAGTTGAATCCCTTATTTTTTTGGAGTGAAAAATTGTTTATGTTTTGCTTATTAATTACAGAAAAAGATATTCTCTATGTCTCATTTGATAATTCTTTTCATATTTGTAGGGAATCTGACATGTAGATAGAAACTTGCCTTTGGTTGGAGCTGTGGGTACTGATAAAACAGATGCAATGGCTTGAAAAAAGTAAGAGATGCTAGAACTTACAGGTGAACTGAAAAAAATTTTCATGTCTTTATTTCTTTATTAGGATAGGTATCTTAAATATATGAACATCAACCACTGGATAAATTGCAGGAAGCCACTATTAAAATACATCTATAAGCTGGCAGAAAGGCAAACAAGAGAAAGGCTAAATGAAACAAGAAATCAATAAAAAAATAAATAAATCACTTAAGCTGCATTTTATTTGGAGGACATTTGCCAGGTAGGTCCATTTAACATGAGCCTCAGATTCAGATTTTCAGAAGTGTCTTAGTATATCATTTAGATAGCAGATCACATAAAATCAAACCTCATAGGTATGAAAACAAAATAATAAGAATTGAAAATTGACCCAAAAGAAATCAGTTTAAAGAAACAATGAAAATAAAGTGAGAAGGGGAAAAAACACACACACAAAAGAAGACAGAGAGCACAGAATTTGGTGATAGAAATACATTTCAACATTTAAAAAATTGCAACTAAGGTAAACTGATTCAATATCTAAATAAAAGATAACTAGATTCATTGTCTACCAGAGACACATTTAAAACATTAGAAAATAGACATGTTACAAGTACAACTATGGGGAAAGTCTCCAAATATAAATAGACTGGCTTTTTAAGATGATTGAAGGGATACAGAGAGTAGGTCATGTTTTTGTGGTTGTTGACCTTGATTCTGCCCTTGGACTGAAGACTAATTTACGATCAAACCTTTAATTGCTTTTGTTGGCACAATTTACATACTTTATTGAGAATGAACAACTTATAAAAGTTTCGTTTTAAATATAAAGATGTAGCCTGGCCATCAGAAAAACATAATATATCATGATATATATGAATAACTGTGATATATACTCTGAACCATTTACAGTCCTACTAATGTGCTCCATTTGTCTATGAGTATTCCATTAGGATAAGATAAATATTTTTTCAGAATAAATAACACCCACTTAAGCATAACATGAGGTATTCCAGTCCCTTTCACTTAGATATATTTCTATCTTATGTTTCACTTATTGACTTGAGTCAAATGATAAAGAATAGGTATTATATGAGTACTTCTCTCTTCTGACTTATTAATATCTCATACAGAAGAAGAAAGTACTTCCATAAACTCAATAATAGATTAATTGAGAAAACTGACAAGTTGATGTTAAGGGAAAAACAAGTAAACCTTGTCCAAATTCCTATAGCTAAAACATTTTAATAAGTTTGCCATTTATTAATACATTTTTTGAGAGGAGAATCTATTTTATTAAGAAAATCTCCTTTATGTTAAATTTATGTGGCTTTATTAAGTGTCTTAATTTAATAGTGATGTTTAAAGAGGTGTTTCTGAAGAAGTGATAATATGTGTATTTCTGCATACATCCTAAGTGTTCAGATGGCAATTATTGTTGAATGATTTCATTGCTGTTACTGTGTTTAAAAATTACCTAGCCATATTATATAAAATGCTACTATTATATTTTTTGTTGTTGCTGTTATAGAGAGATAGACAGACAAACATACAGACAGGGAGGGAGAGAGATGAGAGGCATCAACTCATAGTTGCAGCACTTTTTTTTACTTGTTCATTGATTGTTTTCTCATATGTGCCTTGACCAGGGCGCTCCAGCCGAGCCAGTGACCGCTCGCTCACTCCAGAAATCTTTGGTCTCAAGACAGCCACCATGGAGTCATGTTTATAATTGCATGGTCAAGTTGGCAACCCCATGCTCAAGCTAGTGACCTTTGGGTTTTGAACCTGGGTCTTCAGCACCCCACACCAACTCTTTCTCTGGGGTGACCCAGGTCACCCCAGTTGTACCAGCACCTGGTCAAGCACTACTATGATCTATTGATGTAATTAAACAGATGCATATGTATTTTTAATATAAAAATGCTTGTATAATGATAGTATGATCAAGAAAATCTAAAAGAGAAAGTGTATGATTGTCTAGGAATATAAAACAATTTTAAACTTGTATGAATCTAAAAACACAAACACATATACACACATACATGCTAAATGCATGAATATATATGAAATATATATACATATATTTTCAGAGAACAAGAAAAAGAAACAGTCAAACCTTTGCTCTTCACTAAAGTTGGAAGCCAATTGTTTTACAATAACTTAAATGCTTCAAAGGACAAAGAGGAAAGGAACTGAACTATCCAGGCATCTCTTGGCTCCAGAATAAACTGGCAACTTCAAAGTTATACTCAGAGATTTGAGGAAGAAGAATTGATGTCAGGGGCACTTTTCCAAGATTTATTTACTTTCTAACTTTTATTTTTAAAATAAGTTTAGACTTACAGAGTTAGAGTTAAGTTCAGACAAAAACAGTGTAAAGTGTTCCCATAGTTCCATCACATAACCTCCCCTAATGTTAGGAACTATAACCACGATATAATTATCAAAGCTAAGACATCAGCACTGGTACAAGTCTATTGTCTGAGCTGCATACTTTGTGTCTTCTTTTTCTGTTCTTTTTTTTTTTTTACTTAAATCAATAGATATGCTAAGAAGGTCACAGAGCTATCTTTGTAATTTGATCAGTTTTAGTCTTTCAGAAAGTATGTAATTATTGTGACTACAATGTGCTGAAAGTATTTATTAATTTTCTACCATTTCCATACCTTAACTAGTTGTTATTTTGATTTATCATATACTTTCTTTTTCACTCAGAACATTCTGTTGCCTCACAGACTAATTCTCCAACTTCTCAATCAAGGTGTGAATGTATATTGTACAGAACACAAGAATGAATTTTTTATGGTCCTGACAATCAAAGTTTCTATGAATACAATAGAAATCACCCCAGCATATAAAATGTGGGGTTTTTTTTCTTCACTCATTTTGCACCCTTCACCACGGGCAAAATTTTTAATTGAATTGATTGGGTGACATTAGTGAATAAAATTATATAGGTTTCAGGTGTACAATTGTATAATACATCATCTGTATATTGTATAGTACTGTGTTGCACATTTGAAAGTTGCTAAGAGTAAATCTTTAAAGTGTTTATTACAAAAAAAAGAAAATATATTTTGTAACTATGTATGGTAACAAATGTCTATTATTGTGTTGATCATTTCACAGTGCAGATATATAGCAAGTCATTATATGGTACACCTGAAACTAATATGTTGAATGTTAATTAGTCAATTATATTTCAATAAAAATAATAAAGAAAAAATGAAATAAAAATGTTTTTTGTTGTTATTTGTTTTGTTTTGTTTTTTTGTTATCTGCGTTCTTTTTTGGAGCAGGAAAATGACTAGCCTGATGGAGATTCATGAACTAATATTTGCTTGGAAATTAACAGTTTGATATGATATCATTCAATTCTATAGAGAATTGTTCCATTTCTTATAAATCCTCAGTTGGCACATGTGCCCACATTGCACTATTTTACAGTAGCTTTAGGCTAATCATGTTGTTTTTCTTCAAGTATAGAAAAATTTTATGACTACATGCAAAACAGGCTCCTGGGGCTAAAATGTTTTTATTGACAGATAAAAAGGATTTTTTTTTTCCCCTGTAGAAAACTAAACAATATATTGTAGGCAATGGGATAGCATGCAGTTCTAGCAGGTAGATAATATAATCATTATAATAATTTAGGGATGTATTTCTGAGGGAAGGTAGAGGCAGGAAGACTGGAATGGGCAGAGATCAGAAATACAGGATTCAGTTAGGAGGCAGGTGATAGGAAGTGAAGACCTTCTGGACCAGATCAGTGGCAGTGGCTTTATAAAGAAAAATATTTTAAACAGATTTTTCTAAGAAGAATCAATAGAATTTTATGTTAGTTTAATGGATATAGAGCAATAATAAAGAAGCCAAGGCAGAAAATAATAAAGATGAGATTAAAGGGCTATTTATGTCATTCAAAGAGATAGAAATACAGAGTATTTTTACAGAAGAGATGAAATTTAACTTCTGATTTGTACTTACTGAATGTTTATGGTAAGTCCAAAGATGTCCAAGAAACAGATGACTGAAGTCATATGTCTCCCTAATCACTTGACAGAATATGGGTGATTCTCATTAAAAAAGACCTTCACAGCTGTATTGTCGAATATGTTCTCCCATTGTGTGGTTTGTCTTTTTATTCTGTTCATATTGTCTTTAGCTATGCAAAAGCTTTTTAGTTTGATATAGTCCCATTTGTTTATTCTGTCTTTTATTTCACTTGCCCGTGGAGATAAATCAGCAAGTATATTGCTGTGATAGATGTTGGTGAGCTTACTGCCTATGTTTTCTTCTAAGATGTTTATGGTTTTATGACTTACATTTAAGTCCTTTATCCATTTGAGTTTATTTTTGTGAATTGTGTAAGTTGGTGGTCTAGTTTCATTTTTTTTGCAGGTAGCTGTCCAGTTTTTCCTACACAATTTGTTAAAGAAACTGTCTTTACTCCATTGTATACTCTTACCTCCTTTGTCAAATATCAATTGTCCATAAAGGTGTGAGTTTATTTCTCGGTTCTCTGTTCTATTCCATTGATCTATATGCTTGTTCTTTTGCCAGTACCAGGCTGTTTTGAGTACAATGGCCTTGTAGTATAACTCGATGTCAAAAAGTGTGATACCTCCCACTTTACTCTTCTTTTTCAAGATTGCTGAGGTTATTCGTGTTTTATTATGGTTCCATATAAGTTTTTGGAATACGTGTTCTGTATCTTTGAAGTATGTCATTGGTATTTTAATTGGTATTGCATTGAATTTATAAATTGCTTTGGGTAATATAGATATATTAATGATGTTTATTCTTCCTAACCATGAACAAGGCATATGCTTCCACTTGTTTGTGTCTTCCTTGATTTCTTTTATCAATGTTTTATAATTACCTGAGTACAAGTCTTTAACTTCCTTGGTTAAATTTATTTCTAGGTACTTTATTCTTTTGTTGTTGCAATATACAATGGAATACTACGGGGCCATGAAAAAGAAGAAAATATTATATTTTGCAACAACATGGATGGACCTGGAAACTATTATGTTGAGTGAAATAAGCCAGGCAGGAAAGAAAAATATCATATGACCTCACTCATTGAGGAATCCAAGGAACAATGTGAACTGAGAAATAGAATTAAACCTAAAGGGAAGGGGGGAGGGAGCTCTTAGGAAGGGGTAAGAGAGATGTTGAGGGGAATACGGGGGAGAGGAGCTGCATTCGGGGAGACACTAGAATCTATGTAAACACAATAAATAAATAAATAAATAAATAAATAAATAAATAAATAACAAAAAAATAAGACCTTCACAATTTTCTAGCCGGTTACCTAGATACAAATTTACACCTCAGTTACAGTAGCAGTTGGCAATGGCTGAAGTTCTAAAACGTCTTTGTTGGCCAAGATAAATGTATTTCAGTAGTTGCCAACAATTCTTCTGGGATGAGATATGCCATGTTGATCTCAGTAGATCACTTTTCCAATGGCAGTTCAAAATTTGATACATTTGTTCTATTCTCAAAATCCCTTTTGCCTTGATATCTTTTTTTAAAAGCTTCTTGTTCTATAACTCAACAGAGAAATGCATCAAATATCCTCTGAATGGCATCTAAAAATATCAGGTTAAAGGAATAAAGAGTGAATTGAAATAAATTTATTATTATAGAATTGTATAACATTTACTTTTTAAACACTTCTTTAAGATGTTGTCTGGTATTTGAAAAAATATATGCTTACACATCCATTTAGCAAATATTTTTGACCTATGATTTTTATTATGCACTGAGAGAGAAAAAATTAGTAATAGACAAAGAAATACTAGGTGGACCAAGAATTTTGATTAGCTTTGGGGTATAGTAATTAGTCCTAGGGAAAACATATTGAAAAACTGAGTAACTAGCCTGACACCTAGGATGGTATAGCCACTAGAACTAGATAATTTGATTCTATAAGTAAATACATACATAATGTATTGCTATTTAGAGACCGTTTAATTAATCTGCCTCAGGCCCTGGCAAGTTGGCTGAGCGGTTAAGCATCTGCCCAACATGTGAAAGTTCAATTCCCAGTCAGGGTACACAGGAGAAGAAACCATCTGCTTCTCTACCCCTACCTCATCTCTCTCTGTCCCTCCCACAACCATGGCTCAAATGGTTTGAGCAAAGTTGGCCCCAGATGCCGATGGTGGCTCCATAGTCTTGCCTTAGACACTAAAATGGTTTGGTTGCCAAGCAATGGAGCAGCAGCCTAGACAGGCAGAGCACCCCCAGGTTGGGGCACATGCTCTGTCTCTGCCTCCCTGCTTCTCACTTAATAAAATAATAGTAATAATAATAATAATAAATTAACTTGCCTTTAAGTTGTTCACAAGGTACTGGGGATACATATATGCTAGAGCATGGGAATTATTGAGCTAGAAGTATGGCACAAGTATTCTAAGAAAGCAGAAGGGGTCATTAAACACATGTCTCTAAGGAAGAGTTACAAGAGCTGGTTATTCTTAAACTTTATCTTAATGAATAAGTTCATTTGGTGAAATGGATAGGAAGATGGTTGGTGAGCTAGAGAGGACTTCAAGGAACATTTACAAAATGTTTCGGGCCTGATCAGGTGGTGGCACAGTGCATAGAGCGTCGGACTGGGATGCGGAAGACCCAGGTTCGAGACTCTGAGGTTGCCAGCTTATGCACGGGCCCATCTGGCTTGAGCTGGACCTAAGGTCGCTGGCTCTAGTAAGGGGTTGCTCAATCGGCTGAAGGCCCACAGTCAAGGCACATGTGAGAAAGCAATCAATGAACAACTAATGTGTCACAATGACAACGAAAAACTAATGATTGATGCTTCTCACCTCTCTCCATTCCTATCTGTCTGTCCCTCTCACTGACTCTTTCTCTGTCCCTGTAAAAAAAAAAGTTTCAGTTGATCAGTGTTGAAGCCAGAATAACCAATCATAGAGAGATGTTAAGCAATAGAAACCATACTATACATAAAGATCCAGGAACACAGTCCTTACCAGTAGTCTCCCCCCCCCCCCCCAGGGACAGAAAGAGAGTCAGAGAGAGGGATATATAGGGACAGACAGACAGAAATGAAGAGAGGTGAGAAGCATCAATCATTAGTTTTTTGTTGCCATTGTGACACCATAGTTGTTCATTGATTGCTTTCTCACATGTGCCTTGACCGCGGGCCTACAGCAGACCCCTTGCTGGAGCCAGCGACCTTGGGTCCAAGCTGGCGAGCTTTTGCTCAAGCCAAATGGGCCTGCGCTCAAGCTGGTGAGCTCAGGGTCTCAAACCCGGGTCTTCCGCATCCCAGTCCGACACTCTATCCACTGTGCCACCGCCTGGTCAGGCATTATCAGTAGTCTCTTGATGAAGGAAGTAGACTTAAGTGGCCACTTAAATATTAATAACTATTTCATAGTTCCCTGGCTGTGCTTCCAAAATTAATAATTAATTTACAAGTAATTCTGTTGTGCAGCTAGGTTTAGAAAGTATAGGTCTAAATATGAAATTCTGCCTCGTTTTTCACAGGTAATTTGGACCACAATGACTTTTAGATAGCTAATCTATAAACTGGCCAGGAATGGATAAAGTAGAATGGTAATTTAAAAAGAAAGTAAAACTCCCTCTAAAAGGACAGTAACAATTAGCAAAGAAAACTGGATTCTCTCTCACTGTTACACACTATAAGGTGAAATAATATTAATTTATTTAGCAGTATGGATTAAGAATGAAAAAGAATCACTGAGAAATAGCACAAATGTAGTCCAAGAAACCACATAGACTAAAAGCAAATGATCAAATACTATAACAGAAAACAAAAATTAGAGAACATAAATCAACAGAATGACCCATGTACAGTAAATTTTGCCAGTAAACACTATGTAATCCCTAGTGCTGCCTCCATATTCCCAACTCCAGGGACCAAACTCTAGGGCTAAACCTGGGATCCAGAAATTGTGGCGCCTGTCTTTTTTCTAAGTTACCAAAATAGGCCCATCACTACTTTGGGTGTCCTAA
Source organism: Rhynchonycteris naso (assembly GCA_037038555.1). NCBI lineage: Eukaryota > Metazoa > Chordata > Mammalia > Chiroptera > Emballonuridae > Rhynchonycteris > Rhynchonycteris naso. Next base: position 353,683,567 of record CM072995.1, read on the forward strand.
GTGACTCTCTGTCTCTTGCTACTGAGAAGCAAATACCTAGGGCAGAAATCAATAGCAATTAGAAATATTAAAAATTAGTACAACTTATAACTAAAGAAAATCAGTTATTTTAAAGTGTTCATTAGAGGTATGAGTAGATATGGCCTATGCATTTGTAACCATATCCTTTCGGTGACGTAAATGACTTAATATGTGAGGAAAAAGGAAGTGAGTGCTTTTTATTTGTCTCTAGAAATATAAATATGCATAAACATGCTTATATTATCTGGTCAAATGTTATGGAAAACTATCTTGCTAGATATGAGATTTGACCTGGCATATGTTTTTTTTTTTTTTTTGTGATAACAGAGCCAGTCTGATATCACAGTTGCCGTGACAGTGAATGTTGGTGTCCCCTCATAGCCATCCCCTCTTCTTTCTTAGCTGGGCACATGTCTTCTCTTAATCAAGTCTGCATTTCCCAGCTTTCCTTGCAGCTGAGCATATTCATAAGAATAAGATTTGGGTAATGTGATATAAGAGGCAATATGCAAATTAGCAAGTGTTACGGGTGTATACATTTTGTTGCTTTTCTTTCTTACTACAGGATAGAGCAAAAGATTGATTTCTGGGTCTCAAACAACATCTTGCACAATGAAGTGGAAGCCATATGTTGATAATGGTGTAACAATTTAGAAGGATAGCTTCTGATGTTCAAAGAACTGCCCCTTTAGCCCTGTACTGCTTACATTTCTCTAAGAAATGTCCCCAAGAAACAGAAAAATAGTAATACTGATCTATGTCTTTGCAGACATATTACACCTTCAGCACAGATCTACCATCATCTTTAAAGCAAGACACCCTCTAAAGGGCTGAAAATTCAGTATTATGTGCTATAGTCACCCTTTATGTGTCATCCAACCCATTCCACAAAACAACATCATAGAACTAGCATAAACCCTAAACTCAAAAAATCCACATGAAGAAGTCCTCACTGCAGGACCTCTCTAATGTTAAAGACCTATTAACCTACCAATACCAGCCCACAAGTGTGCCTGAAAAAACTAACCCAAAAGGTAGCAGTTCCAAAATATTAGTGTGCAACATCACTAGACCGTTATAGTTAGGCTCACCCCTAGAACATTATGTTTCAGTACAACTAAGAATTTGAATTTAATCCAGTACTACTTAGATTCTGAAGCAATGAGATTTTTTTATTACTCTTTAGGAAAAAAAAAAAAAAAACTACCAGTATCAATACAAGGAAATTATCCATTAGTTAGTTAATTTATGAGCAAAGACTGATTTAATCAATACCCACATACAATCAGTTAAGAGGGATAAATCATTTAAAAGAGATAATTAGACTTCAGATTTCAAATGGCTGTCTTGGGACTCTGGAGAGATAAAATATCTACACAGAACTTTGCAGCTTACAAAATGTACATTCACACATACGTAGGTTCTACAAAATACTATAATGTAGATATACTTATGACCCTGACTCACAAATAAGAACTTCAGGTTCCTAGCATGAAAGTCCAGTGTGTACACTTGCACCCGGAGCCCACAGGCTCTGCTTCCAATACTTCATCATTGGCTGTCTCATTAGGAAACAAGAACCTGTAACAAATAAGATGCCAAGCATGATGCAATGTAGGGCATGGGTAATACTGTGGTTGCAAAAGTAGGCAAGAAGTAGAAGAGCACCCTGGATGCCTGAGTGCGAGGAACAAGGGTGAAGAAAAATTTCTAAAAGAAGAATGAAAATGCACCAAAGATAAAACATCCCGACTTTGCAAGTTTGGCTGCAACCAGCCTAATCTACAATGAGAGCTAGCAGTCACAAAGAAAAATTTAAAAAGAGGTGCTTCTACTTTTTCTATAATCGTCTGTGATTAGTAACATCTGGGCAAGACTGTTGGCCTGCCGGCTGTGCAGCAAACATAAACAGGCCTCTGCTAATTGAAAGTCTGCTTGTCCACCCTCCCATAATTAGCACTGAATGATGCTGGGAACATCTTTGATGGTGCTAACTCTGGACATGAATATTTTATTCATTTGGATCATACCCCAAAATTAGCATACTTAAGAAACTATAATGTGCTGCCTGACCAGTAGTGGCACAGTGGATAGTGTTGACTTGCAATATTGAGGTCCTAGATTTGAAACCTCTAGGTTATAGGCTTGAGCATGGGCTGATTTGGCTTGAGCACAGCCTCATCAGCTTGAACGTGAGGTTGCTGGCTTGAGTGTGGAATCACTAATATGATCCCATGGTAACTAGCTTGAACCCAATGGTCACTGACTTAAAGCCCAGGGTTGCTGGCTTGAGCAAGGTGTCACTGGCTTGTCTGGAGCCCCCATGGTCAAGGCACGTATTATAAACAATCAATGAACAACTAAAGTGTTGCAACAAATTAATGCTTCTTATCTCTCTCCCTTCCTGTCTGTCTGTATCTCTCTCTCTCATACACACACACATACAAACTATTATTTTCTATATGTGCTATACTATCTTAATGAGAAAAACCTCTCCAAGAATTAAATTATACTATGAATGAGCAATACACAATATTTACCAAAATAATGGGGACATTTTCTGTCCTGTTTTTGTCCTGCACTATGAATATGCATCCAAAATTTGTATTTAATAAAATTTATGTATTTTTAAAATGCCTAAGAATGTTGATGAAGTTACTTATTTTCTTTGGAATATAACTTGTGGACTACGGAACAAATGTCCTTGTGATTTGCAATAAACTGATCTGTTTTCATCTGCTTCATATACAGAGTTTATGAACCCTTTACAAAAGAGAGAGAGAGAGAGAGAGAGAGAGAGAGAGAATGATACAGGACAGTAAGATGGATGAATCATTTTAAAGAGGTAACTAGATCTTAGTTTTCAAATGGCTGACTCAGGGTTCTGGGGATATTTTCAGTATGTCAACATGAGAAGAGACATTGCCCTAAATCCTCCTGAGCACCTGGTCTACCAGCTCCTGCACAATCTGGTACCTACTCAGCTTTCAGCATCCACACCTCCTACCAGTCCCTTTCTGGGAAATTTTGCCTAAGTCACATAGGCCTTCTTTAAATTCCTTGAATATTTCTAAACACTTCTGTTTTAGGACCTTGGTATCTACTAATCCTCAACCTGGAACTCATTTCTCTCTTTCTTCCAATGGCTACGTCTTCCTCATTTCTCAGGTATCAAAATCATTGTCAAATTTCTGAAATACGATTTTTGTCTGATCATCTTCACATTAAATTAAGCCTCTTGTCTACGAATGCCAGTGTTTGTATATTTTTTCTTCGTAGCATTTATTCCCAATAAAATGTATAGTCATCTGGGTAAACATTTATTGCAGGAAACCCCCTGCTATACCACAGCTCCACGTGGGCAATGGTCAAGCTTGTCTTTATTATGATCGTGTGCCTTTCAAGGAACCTGACATATAGTAGCTACTTAATAGTTATCAGTTGAATGAGTGAGTAAATGAACCTAATCTTTTTTAAAGTAAAAACATTAGCGCGTGTTAGAACTGCAGCATGAAGGGCTGAGATTTACTTTAAAGGCAAAAATAAAACATAACTAGGGCCTTTAAATAGTAGCATTTGTTGTGTGAAAGATTTAATGATACAAGAAATCATCATTTGTTCTATAAACTTTCCCAAGGGACTTGAAAAATATCAAATTAGCAACTCTCAAAGTTTGGGGGTCACAAATACAACATCAAATTTGCTTAATATGTAGCATTTCTCTTTGCCCCACCCCTTCCTTCAGCATTTCAGATACAGTAAGTCTAAGGCGAATGCTGGGAAGCTGCTATACACAAGCATACCAAGACATTTTAATAAAATGACTAGTTCTACAAATATGTATTGAGCTCTTATAGGTGACAAGCATGGCATGAGGTGACGAAGACATGGATGATACTCAAATTTGAGAGTCACTGCAATACCTGGTGACTTTCCACATCACTTCCAATGCTACAATTCTCACTTATTTGCTCATTCTGTAGATATTTATTAATGACCTCTAAAACCTAAGGCTCTATACAATTCTTAAAGTGACATTCTTTTCCCTCAAACTCCCACAATGGCTCAGAAAACGCAGTCACATTTATTGGCTAGCTGCCAAACATCAAGCACTGATAAACATTTTTACCTCTTCTCAAATAGCTATGTTTATGAAGAGTTATTCAGGTCTCTAAAATGTAATATATTTTTGTGCATACTATTTTCTTTTTAGAATCTAAAAATATATTTTAATACTGGCACAATCAGACGCTTATTAAACATTTATGTCCTCACCCTTCTTTCTTGCTTGCCCTTGTTTCTTGCACTCCCTTGGGGTTCTTGCTAAAGCACAGATTTGATAGTTTTTTTTCATTAAGGAGTAAGAAAGAATTTTGACTCTTCTAGGTTTTAAAATGTACTTATTTTATCTTTACTCTTTAAAGAGACTGCATTCCAGATTGACAGCTTTTGTTCCTTGGCATTTTTGTATATGACACCATCGTCTTCTGACACTGCTTACTAATTTTTACTATTGTTATATGCAATGGATTTTAAGTATAGGAATTATTATTATAAGCACTAAGGTAATATTTTGTTGATTATTAAATTACATGGGAATTATATGAAACAATCTAGCTAGTAAGATAAAAGGGAAAAATAAATGTATATAAATAGTTTCAATATGAAGCAGTCAGTGCTAAGTACCCAATAAGAGAAACTATAGAAAAAGAGAGGAGGAGGAAACCATTTGAAAGGGAAAAATACAAAGACAAGTGTGGTGATTACAATACATTTATTATGAAATTTGAGATGAGATTGTTTTATTTATGATTATTTCTACTAGTAAAAGACTCACAAAGGGACTTCAGCCACTTAAGCGTCTGTGTCCCTTGTATAGTGAAAGCCATGTACTGAGTTTTCTTGTCAAGACATTTTCTCCTTTTGTGTCTCAAATACCCATCTACCTCTCCCATTCTCGTGCAAGTAAATGACCAACCAGGGCTTATTTTCACAGATATTCATTCGGCAGAGACTGCCTTGTACTGGGCTCGACAGAGTTGAATGCTTTAGCAGTTTTTCTTTGCAAAGTACTACCATTGCGGAGCGGCCAAATAATTATTAACAAGCCTTGTTTAATATTTACTGCATTTAGGATTTGTACTGGGTTGAATAGTGTCCTTCCCAAAATTCACGTTCATCTGGAACCTCAGAAAGTGTTGTATATGCAACTAGTTAAACTGAGGTTATACAGCATGGCAGTGAGCCCTAAATCTGAGGACTGGTGTCCTTATAAAAAGGCTGTGTGAAGGTCCACAAAGGAAAAAAGGCACGTGATAATGGACACAGAGGCTGGAATGATGCAGTTACAAGCTAAGAAAAACCAAGGATTGCCAGAGGTCACCAGGGGCCAGAGAGATGCAAGGAAGGAGTTTTTCTGGGTGTCTTGGGGGAAGGGAGGAAAAAGATCTTGCTGACACCTTTATTTTAGACTTCTAGACTTCAAAGCTGTAAGAGAATTCATTTCATTTCTAATCTTTAAAACCACTCAATTCGTAATAATTTATTGTGGCAGCCCTAGGGAACTAAAACAGGATTTATCAGCTAAACCTCTGGCCTAAGTCATTATAACAACGGACCTATAGTATCATGCTTTTTTTAATTGCCCAACACAACGTCCTCTGGAATGATTTTCAGTAATGGGGACATATAACAGCACAGTCACTTACACTAGTGACTCCTTAACAGACAACAACCTAATTTTCATAGTTAGAAGTTTGTAAAGAAGAACTGTGAAAACTTCCAAGGATTTTCAGATACAGCTTTCCATTAGCCAAATATGAATGCCAAAACCAGTGTCACTCATATTGTCCATGGGACGCATCTGTGAGAAGAAGTGAAAAAAGTTTCCAAAGTATATCTCCTTGATTGCTGGGATTATTCAAGGGATTCGTGACAAGAAAGATGCCCTTTGACTTTAAGATTAGAGGTAAAAGAATGTTCTGGGTATTGCTATGGACGTGTTTTGCAAAAATACTTTTAGAGAAGGTTCCCAAAGCTGTGTGACATTGAAGAAGGAATGATCTATGCACAACATCTCAATGAGGAAAGTGTGCCAGTGCGTATGTGCGTGTTGAGAAGCAGCAAGCTGTCCCTCTTCTTTCAGATCTTCTCTCTTTCCAGGATCAAACCACCACTGTTTGCAGGGTGATCATAATTTTTCAACCTATGGCCATGCTAAATTTAAAAACATAAAAATGTCCAGAAGAGTTTCAGTACAGTTTATGTGTAACTTATGGGTGGTTACTCTTTGCAGTTAGAGGCAGTGAACTTGAAGAAGAAATATTGAGGGCTTGCCAAAATCTCTGCAAATGAGACTGCCACACTGATACTTTATTCTCCCAGGGAACATCCTACCACATTCCGTATTCAAGAAATACTGTATCACACATTTGTAACAGCAACAGAGCATGTTTCTGATGTATTAGTGCTTCGAGCATGTGCAAGTAAATTCCTTCACATCCCTTCCCCTGAATGTATTTACTCCTCACCAATTAGTCTACATGCATATTAATTATAGTGTGTTTAATCCAGCAATCATATCAAAAATACATAATTCTTAGAAGTCTGGATATCAGCCAAAATTCCTTCATTTCACTTGCTTCCATTCAAATATATGTACAGAGAGTGCTTAGAGATGCTGGGGTTAGGATGACCTGGGTTCGAGCCTCTGTTTGAGTGAGCTTCAAGGATGAATTCAGTTTTAAAGTCTTTGTTCTCTTATCTGTAAAATGGATGTCATAATAGCGGCTTCTATGTGGAGAGGTGATGGACACTGATTCCACTTGCTTATGTTTCCACAGTGAAAAATAAATTTGTGGTCCACATTCAGGATAGAAAATTTTGAATGAAACTCTTCCTATTTGTTACCATACCTTAATTCATTCTACTCCTTAGAGAGGAGAAATTTTATCTAACTGGTGTATTTGCGAGCAGGTACTGAGTATGCCCATCAAACCCTCCCTCGCTCCATTTTCAGACCTGCCTCCCTGCAAGCAGGGCACTCCAGATAGTCTGTGCCATGATCATCTTTTGGGAAAGGCTTGAAGCTGGCTAGTTGGACAAAGCACTGAGGGCACACATCTTTCTAATTCATATGAGATATCTAAAGAAGACTACGGATGAGCCAAGCTGTGTTCTCTAATCAGCTTGTCAGATAAAATGTAGAGGGGGAAATGGTTATTTAATTCTTGCAAAAAAAAAAAATCCCAACAATGAAACAAAACACTAAGAAACAAAAAGATGGGCCTCAATGATGAGTTGTGAGAACTCAACGCTAAGAAATACAAAGCTTAGGAGAATGATGAGTACATGATTATCAATGGACTATTGGTTATTATCATGACAACTATTTTTCTTATTGATGTTACTACCACCAACATTGTTACTACTGCTTTTTATTGTTGTTGCATTGGCATCAGCCAGAGAGAACTGTGACTGTCCATTTGCATAAATGATTTGCACAAGAGTGAGGACACCTTTAAATCATGTTCAGTTCCTTAGTAGAGAAAAAGGAAGAAAGAAAAGTGTATATGATATCACAGCATGTGGCACCTGGGTGGGGGTGCCTTTTGAGCTCATTCTGTACTCTCTGGAGGTCTCCTGTCCATTTCTGCTGAGAGCAGAGAGCAGCTGCACTCTAAGAGGGACTGAAGGCAAGGTAGTGCCACGTGGACTTCCCTGAAGGTTCGTGTCTCTCCGTGTGCTCCTACAACCAAGGCCCTCTGACAACATGATCAGCCTCTGGTCCAGTGCAATCTAAATGTTTCCATTCAGTTTCAATCTGTCCATACTCTGTGTTTCACTCCCTGTACCCTTCAAAACATACACACAATCAATAGCAAACTTCTAACCAAAAACACTGCACAATTTTTTGAGCTTCAGAGAGTAGACAAAAGTAGTCACACTGCCTGACCAGGTGGTGGCGCAGTGGATAGAGCGTTAGACTGGGATGCGGATGACCCAGGTTCAAGACCCCGGGCAAACAAGCTTGAGTGTGGGCCCATCTGGCTTGAGCAAAAGCTCATCAGCTTGGACCCACGGTCGCTGGCTCCAGCAAGGGGTTGCTCAGTCTGCTGAAGGCCCGCGGTCAAGGCACATGTGAGAAAGCAATCAATGAACAACTAAGGTGTTGCAACAAAAAACTAATGATTGATGCTTCTGGTCTCTCTTCATTCCTGTCTGTCCCTATCTATCCCTCTCTCTGACTCTCTCGCTGTCCCTGTAAAAAAAAAAAAAAAAGTAGTTACATGTTTCTTCACTTTCAGAAGCAGTCTTATGTATGAAGACTTCAGTTTATAATGAAAGTTAAGATCACTGAGAGATAATAACAAAGGCAGCAAGGTAATATTGACAGGAAAAGCAGGAAAGAAAAATGAGAAAAGAGCAAAGGTCTAAAACCCTTGCAAGAGGAATCGTGAAGCCACTTTTAGAATTTGTTATGGCCAAGTTTTTGTGTTACACTGTCACAAAAGAAATTAAAATAGATATTAGAAGAAACTCTAGACTTTAGCCTAATTTTCATTACTGATTAAACATGAATTTGAAACTGTAATTTTGAGATTAGATGGTGTCTAAGCCCTTGACTTAGATGTCAAGTCTTTTTGTTTTCTCTTTGGGTTATTGCCTCCATATCCTTGTCTTTGCGATATTATCTGGCAGATGGTCCTCAAATTTTCTTAATAGTTTGCTCACTTAAAACACTGACAATAACAAATAGTAACATGTGTTAAACATTCAACTGTATACTAGGGACTGTTATTAACACTTCATATGAACTAATTTACTTAGTTCTCTCAATGACCTTTTGAAGATATATATATAATATTCTTTCAAAACTGAAAACAATTAAGGCACATGAAAAATAAACAAGTTGTCAGAATCTTAGAAAAAAATAATGATACTGGATACAAATTGAGTCTGTCTCATACCAGAACCCAGAATTAACCTTGTGCTAAATTGTTCTAGATTATATATAAATGGGAATAGAAATTATTAAAATGTGGTTATAAGTTTAAACTTCTTTAATAGTCTGTTTATAACAATTTCAAGTTTTGTATTTTCTGGTGTTATAGGATCAGAAGGAAGGAGAATTCAGTGCATTTTGCTAATAGTGAATAACTTTTATGCCTAGTTGAATATAGAGAGGCAGTAATATGCTCATGATAGGGTAGCAGTCCAAAGCGAGTACAGTAGGTTGAAATTATTATATTTTTCCATATATAAATGACCTTATAGCTCATTCTCTCTTCATTCTAACTTTGTATTTATTTCCACGCCTTAGAAAAGGATCCCGGCTCTCAGCCTCATTTCTTCATGCCTCTTCCTTCCCTTCACCACCACATTATGTTCAGTGGGGATGCACTTTTGATATTTATGGCTGAATTATTCTTTAATGTGTAGGATTGTATCGTGCAGTATAAAAGCTTTCAAATTTCTGGTGTTGGTACCAAATGCCAAATGGTACAAATGTCTCCACAATTTCCCAATTTTTCCAAGGGGTGGCACAGAGCCAATGGTGAAAACCGTTGGTCCAGATCATCAAAGCCAACCAAGGGGTGCTTCACAGAAATCCTTCATTTCTATTTACTCACATTGTTCTGCCTTAGAGTATGTAAATGATGTCCCAACTGCATCTGTGACTGAAGTGGAAGTCCTCTAACATACTCTACTAATCTATATGTTTTCTCTGAACAATTCCTAATCTTCTTCTTCAGAAACAGTTTCTGTACCTTTATTGCAATTTATTTATTTCGCTGATTGAACCCTTTTTTCAAGACAGAAAACCAGGAATGAATGCATTTTAAAATTCCATTCCTGTCCTAGTCGGTAGTCCATTCATTTCTAGGAATGAAAACCTTAATGTCTTCCTTTTGTGGGAAGGTGATCACTACATGTTACACCTGTGCTAGACACTTTATATGAGTAAGCTCCCCACCTTAATGTTTATATCATTTCACCATGCCCATAATGAGAAAAAAAAATTGAGATTTAAAGATAGTAAATAACTTACCAATAATAATGTTAATGAAGGTGCTAGTTATATAAAAGTAATAATAATAACAGCAACAACACAGAACCTGACTCTCCTTGGGTAAGAGTAACTTCTCAGGCTTTAAAGGATTGCATTTCTAAAAGTAATGTTTAGGAGATCTGGATAGTTCTATACAGAAGTTGTATGGGAGACCCATACTGGGCCCTCCCCCAAAAATATCAGCTGTAATATTTGTCTATTTACTGAATAAGGCTTAATGACAAAAAAAAAAAACAACCAAAAAACCTATTCTTATACCCTGGTCATATAGTTCAGTTGGTTGGAGCGTCATCCTGATATGCAAAGATTGTTGGTACGATCCTCAGTCAGGACATGTACAGAAACAGATCGATGTTTCTGCCTCTTTCTCCTTTTCTTTCTCTCTTAAATTAGAAAACTAAATATGTAAATTAAATAAAATAACCTTTCTGATCTATCCAGGGGCATACATATACTATAAAGATCTCTGGATAAAGATCACATCTCTGAAAATTAAAATATCCAGTAGACAATCTAGAACACTCTAGAAAAAAACAACACTGAAGCATCTGAAATTGGATAATTTAAACTGTCATTACTAGTTGTGTTTCCTTGTAAGGTTGTTCCTCAGTCTATTTGAAAAGCAGGACAACTGGATCAGCAACTGCTAACATTCCTACAATAGACTGAGTTTAAAGGCACTTATAAAACTTCTTCATTTAAGTACTGCCCTTGACTTTGTCCCACATTTTATATAATATTCCTGAACATATCTTGAACACATAAAGAGGAAAAGAAGTTAACTCTCTTAGAAGTATGCTCATTTTCTGTGGACTGGCTGGTTGGAAGAGATGGCTTGCAAGGCTAAGGGTAGAGAGGAGAATACACTTTATTGCAATGAGGACATGAAATTATAGGACAAAGGATCAGAGAGAAAAATATTGCCTTTAGGGTGACTGGCTCTCCTTGAAAGGGAAGAAAGACCAAATAATTTATTTTTGTAAAGGTAGTGTAGGGCTCATATTTTAGCCTGTAGAATTCCACAGGATTGCTATAACTAAAACTTTGCAGAAAGGACCTATTAATCCTTTGCATGCTTAGCCAGTAATATTATTTATGAGGCTGCAAAAAAGAGGGCATAAACCTTTAATGTTGCTTTTTCACACTAATTTTTTTTCCTTAAAATTTTAAGAGTATCTGACAATTTGATAGGGCACTTTAAGGAGATTAGAGAAGCAGATGGCTAATCTGCAATGACTAATTTTTTTGCATCGACCACAGATTTGTTATTTGATGAAAACTTCAAGAACAGTGTTCCTTTTTAATGGAGTTGGATGATGCTATCAATAGGAAAAACAAGAGTTTATGCTGCCAAACAACAGAGACTAGATTCAAAAGGGTCTACAAGGATAATAAGGATTAGGACTTAAAAATCAAATCAGGAATCATTTATGACAAAATGGATGTACCTTGATAACATTATACGGAGTGAAATAAGTAAATCAGAAAAAAAGAAAAACTGAGAATAGCATGATTTCATACATAGGTGGGACATAAAAGTGAGACTATGAGACATGGACAAGAGAGTGGTGGTTATGGGATGGGGGAAGGGAGGGAAGAGTGGGATAGGGAGGAGGGGAGGGACACAGGGAAAACCAGATAGAAGGTGACAGAGGACAATTTGACTTTTGGTGACGGGTATGCAACATAATTGAATGATAAGATAACCTGGAGATGTTTTCATTGTACATATGTACCCTGATTTATTGGTGTCACCCCATTAGAATTAATAATAATAAAATATATATATATATATAGATATAGATATAGATATAGATATAGATATAGATATAGATATAGATATAGATATATAGATATATAGATATATATAGATATAGATATAGATATAGATATATAAATCAAATCAGGAAGCCTGACCTGTGGTGGCGCAGTGGATAAAGCATCGACCTGGGAACAGTGAGGTCACCAGTTCAAAACCCTGTACTGGTCTGGTCAAGGCACATATGGGAGTTGATGCTTCCAGCTCCTTCCCCCTTTCTCTCTTTCTCTCTCTCTCTCTCTCACTCTGTGTCTCCTCTCTAAAATGAATAAAATACGAATAAATTTTTTTTAAAAGCTTTCATCTTAAAAAAAAAATCAAATCAGGAAAATTCTACAGAAAATGGAGGCTATGAGGAACCCAGTACTCATTACTCAATGTCAATTTTGAGGAAAGTCTCATGCGAGAATTACAAAAAAGTCAATATTTTAAGAAATGAGGCAAGCAGACCTTGGTTCAAAGCTTTGGACAGCGCTTTGCCCTCTGGATAATTTGAAGTTGTCATTTGGGCATTAGTGTTAGTAAAGGTTAAATGCCGGCAGGAATAAATCTTGTGAAAAATGTTATTATAAGCATTAAATTTAAAAGTGCATATAATGTGTTGAGCTCAGGGCCTGATATTTAGTAAACACTCACTGTTAAATATTTGATGTAAGTACTTACCAGGTTCTTACTTTTCTCCTTAACAGTTTCTTTTCTCCTATATGCTGAGAAATCTAAACAATTTGTACTCCCTTTGTTATTACCTGTTTAATTAGAAACACTGCTTTAAGGAGGATTATTTTTTGGTCATCTTTCTGTGACCTACTCCCAATTTCAGGCGTAGAAGTATTGGGAATCTTATGGATAGTAAGAGGGAGAATGACTCCAGGAAAACATGAAGGGATAGAAAAGAAACAGGAGGCAGCAGTGAAAAACATGGCCTCTAAAGGAGTCTATCTGAGAATAAAAAATAAAGAAATTCTTTAGAGTTTGAGACCATTAGGCATTATACTGGGAATAAGAGGAAGCATTAAATATTATAATATGATAAAGACAGAAATAGTTCTAGAAGAAGTGAAGCAAGTTTCATTGTGTTTATTATATACTGCAACTGTCAATGCAGAAGGTTCTGTTGGCACTGACAGGAATAAAGAAGAAATTTTCTACTTATTTTTTCCAGTAACCAATACATTCCATTTATTCTTTTGAATATTAAGTAGACAAGGATGACTACAACAAGGTTCTGGCTCTCACGGAGTTTTAAGATTAATTTGATAAATGGACAAAAATAAGCATATTTGACCCTGGACAATTGGTTCAATGGTAGGGCATTGACCCAGTGGCAGAGCGTTGACCTGGCGTATGAAATTTTGGGGTCCAATTCCCATTCAAGGCACACAGGAGAGGCAACTGTCTGCCTCTCACCCGCTCCCACCCCAGCCTCTCCTCCCACAGCCATGGCTTGATTGATTAGAGAATGCTGGGCCTGAGTGCTCAGGATAGCTCCATAGAGACTCTGCCTCAGATGCTAAAAATAGCTCAGTTGCGAGCAAGGCCCAAATTGGGGTTGCTAGGTCGATCCTGGTTGGGGTACATGCAGGAGTATGTCCCTGTATTTCCCTATTGGTCAATTAAATTTGTAAAATGTAATTTTTATGTTTGCTCACTTACAGTTTGCATTGGGGGCTGGTCAGTGCCAGGTATATGACTGTGAAATTGCAAATTACCTTCCTGCTTGGGAAGGGCCATCGTCTTGCTCATGTTTGCTGGAAAAGAGGTTTTTGTGCCAGAAAGCTTGGCAGAGAGAAGGAAGCCATGTTTGCAGAGTGAGAGCAGAGAGAATGCAGAGTGCTGAGGAAAAAGCTAGTTGGTGCAGAGAGAATGAAGGTTTGCAGATGGGGAACCAGAGATGAGGGGCTTTTGTGAGCTCTGCTGAGACTGGTGGGGCCTTTGATTCTAGGAGAAATCGAAGAAGATTCTCTTGGTTGTGGAACCGGAGAATGTGTCAGGGCTTTGGGAGCTCTGACTGAATGAAGAGGGAAGGGTTTTCTCTGTGTGTTGCTTGTCAGCCAGTGCGAGACTTGAATAAAGGAATGGCCCACCATTTTTTGACTCTACTGTGTCTTTACCGTCTATCTGAATCTAATGGGAACCTGCATGTGCCTGGCCACAACGGTGGCGACCACTGGCCATACACGCTCCTACTTATAAAAAAAGAAAAAGCAAATTGAAGTAATGCAATGATACAGTCACTGGATATACAAATGACTATGGAAACAGTGAGAAGGAAGTGATAATGTTTTACTAGAAATAAATCTGGTTTTGAAACCCTTTTGAGGCTTTTATTTTATTAGCCATGCAGTTTGGACAGGTTATTTCAATTTCTTAGACCTCAGTTCATTATTCAATTGCTCATTTATTTTTTACTTTCTTCTTGCCTTGAATTTTCAACAATTATTTTAGAAACTTTTTCGTGTGTGTTATACAAGATTGAGAATATTTGGAGGCATTAAAATATAACCCATAGGTTCCAGCTCATTTTTCACTAAAAGAATGTCATTGTTTTCTATAATTTATTTCATGTTGATTACATCCAAAAGGCATTCTTTGTTATCAGAACAACCTCATTTATTTATTTGTCCAATCAATCCACAGACATTAGTGAACACTTGCTATGTAATAGGTATTAAAGACATGAATGGAAATATCATGGACTTTTCTTTAAAAAGCAACTGATATAGACTGAAATACAAAAATATTAGTATGTTACATGATAGTGTAGACAACAGAGTCTGTGGGATTTAAAAAACAGGGGGATATCTAACTATTGTTTAAAGAAGAATGTTTGTCCCATTATTTATCCATAAAATAGTTCATTGATTACATGTCTTCAACAATGATAAAAGCCTTTCACAGTAATATATAAAGACACACTTAATTATGACCCAACAAATGGCAGTTCAATGAACAAATGAAAAGCTTTGGGGAGATGAGATGGGAATTCACAGTCAATAGTGCACTAAGGCTTTCTAAGTATATACCTGATCAGACTCCACCTAAAGCAGTCTATCTGTTAGTCAATGAACGATAGCTATCAAGAAAAGCTTTCCTTCAACAAACATCTGTTGAATAGCTACTCAGTAAGGGCATTATGCCAAGGGTTAGAAAGAGTACAGCAATGTGTATGGCAGTATGGCATGCTCTTTGCCCTTTGTAAACTTCTAATCTAAGAAAATACATTTTAATATTTGTGCTATAGAGATAGTCGCCAATATGTTTTAAGATATCAAAAGAAAATAATCAGCATGCTTTCTACAGCAGGTAGAATTTCTGGTGAACTATGATGGTAGGATTTAGACCTGAAAAAACAGGGAATATCTCCAAGAGTAAATAGCAATAAAAGTTCTAAAGAAAAATAGAGAATCTGGCTCATGTTTCATTGGTTAGGTACCATGAGCCTAATACTAAGCACCATATCTTAAGCATAATGCTTTATTCCATTTTTACCATAATATCTTGATGTATTATTATACCATTTTAAAGATGATGAATCCATGGGTCAGAAAATTTTGAATAAAAATGTTACCTGAGGTCACAAAGTTAATACATGTTTAAGCTTGGATTCGAACTCAAACACTGTGATATCAAAGACTTTTCACGGAGGTATCAGTAATACAGAGAGTCTAGCAGGTCCTCTAAACGGGAGCATTAAAATACGTTATTAGAAAGTCTACTTTGCCAGATTATTGAGGGTCTTAAAAAAATGAGCTAAAAAAAGCTTAATCTATCTAAATACTTTTAAAAAATGCCAAAGAAATTAAAGACATGAAAAAAAATATTTAAGCATATACTGAATTTAATTTAGCTATGTTTCACAAGTTTAATTTAGGAGATCTAAATTCTCAATTGTCTGAGCCTCTAGCACAAATCTAACAAAGATAGAGGAAGAAACAGAAAAACCAATGACTAAATTCAAATAATGGCGCATATATATATATATATATATATATATATATATATATATGTATATATATATATGTGTATATATATATATATATATATACACATATATATGTATGTTTAAATGGAAATACCATGTTCTAATTTCCTACCAAACTCATGGGCTTAAAGAACCTCCTTTTATGAAATTTAGGTGCCACAAGGGGTCCCAACAAAGGAAATAAATGTATGATATCTATTCCTGCTGCCATGCCAGGCAGTGATAAACAACTGATTAAGACCAAATTTGCCAGCTTAGGGTTCCAACCAAAACTTGGCTCTGTCTCGAGGATGGCATTGCCAGGACATATAATTATATTTCTGCAACATGGAAATGAACACATAGCAAGAGGATTGATTTTTGTCCTCTTCCCTGCTCTCCTCCTTTGAGGCCAGCATCATTGTCACTTGCTGCTGATTACATTCTTACCCTCCTAGTCATCTATTCTGTTCACGTTAAATTGAGACTTCCAAGAGAGAAGTGAGAAGCACTTGTTCTCTGTTCCGATTGTGTAACTTGTCATTTAAAAAGACCAAGAGCCACACACACATACAAACACGTGCATCATGGCCTGACCTGTGGTGGCACAGTGGATCAAGCATTGACCTAAAACACTGAGGTCGCCGGTTCAAAACCCTGGGCTTGCCCAGGCAAAGCACATATGGAAGTTGATGCTTCCTGCTCCTCCCCTCTTCTCTCTCTCTCTCTCTCTCTTCTCTAAAATGAATAAAGAAAAATTAAAAAACAAACAAAAAACCCCACGTGCATCATGGAGATAAACACAATACATATTCATGCATTGAAAATAACCCTGCAACAGGAATCAGAGATCCCCAATCTAGGCTGAAAATGATAAATGGAACACCATTGAGAAGTAAATTGCCAGAGGTATTAGAAGATATGTTTTTTTTAATTTTTTAAATTTATTTTATTTTTATTTTATTCATTTTAGAGAGAAGACACAGAGTGAGAGAGAGAGAGAGAAAGAGAGAAAGGGGGGAGGAGCTGGAAGCATCAACTCCCATATGTGCCTTGACCAGACCAGTGCAGGGTTTTGAACTGGCGACCTCAGTGTTCCCAGGTCGACGCTTTATCCACTGCGCCACCACAGGTCAGGCTAGAAGATATGTTTTGGTGATGCCAATAGTGGCACATTTATTTCAATATCTGACAATTGGAAAGTTAAAGGGAGCCCACCCCCATCACTCACTTAGACTGCTGATTGATTGATGCCAACCTTTCTCTCTTTCCCTGCCATCCTATCATCTTCAATCCCTTTCTGACAAGATCCTCAAATATCCTCAAGAAAAGAAGTCATGCCTTAGGCAAGAGCTTCTTATAAATTTTACTAAATAAAGTGGTGATCTAGAAAGGTCATGGTTGTTTTCTAACAAGCTGTCACTCAAACCAAATGCCTTTCAAATGTGACTAATTATCGAATGGGTAGATGTGGCCAGAGTCTCTCTGGAGTCAGATTAGGCAGCATGGGAGATGTCTCTGATAACATAAGGCAAGCATATAAGGAGCTCCAGGGAACATTGTGCTATAATTACTAGATATACATTCATTCCCTGGATTCATTTAAAACAAAATCAGGACTCCTGTCACCACATGACAAGGGTGTGGTTTTAAAGGCAGTGGTGACAGCAATTTTCTTAATGCAGACACCAGCTGGAGAAATGTACTAGAGAAGAAAAATGTGTGTGCTTTTCACACTTAAGTCCAAGATGGATTCTTAGGATGTTTCAAACCACCAATTGGCGGCAAAAGACATACAAGCAATGTAACATAGAAGTCATCATGATTTAAGAACACAAACATAAAACTGGCAGGTTCATTATTATTTAAAATATGTGGAAGATATTCTCATTGTCACTGCAGAATATATATTCAGATAATATAGACGGCATATATTTCTTTACTCAGGACCTGCTACCATTTTATTAGGTGATATTTTAATATACAATGTGTCTCAATAGCTCCAGCAATAATACAGTCCAGAAATATCTGCTTTACTATCTCCTAAAATATTAAATGAAAAACATATGTTATTAAAACTATTTCAAAAAGCTAATGATGTTTTCTAACAAAATAAAATTATATCTGAATAAACATACAATAAATATTTTCAGGGGCCCAAATCCAGGAAAGGGTCACATAAAATATTCTACCATTGCTCTTGCAAGTCTTGATATAAATCTCAGAATGTAAATTTATATATATATGGAAAAGTTACAAAATAATAATAAAATTTAAACATAACTAGAATAAATATTCTCATTTAATTTTCTTGTTTTAATGTTGTCCAGAATGTTTCCTCTCTGTCTAATAGCAGGAAAAACCAAAGAATACAAAATAACAGGTACAAAAGTATAAATAGATAACTACTATTGTACCTTTCTAGTTTACTATATTAATTTCTTCAGGCTCTGCTGTACTGTTAGAAAACAAAAGTAAACAAGAACCATATGCAAACCAAGTGCCATCTAAATAATTTAAATATTTGATAGCAAAAGAGAAGAAATTTAAAAATGCAAAAGGAAAGTATGCCTCTCCCTGAAGGGATACTGTATAGCTTCACTGGATGCCCTGACCTTGGTCTATTTTAAATCATGGACAAGGACAGAAACAAGAAAAAAGTAGAATCCGTGTCAGGATCAAATCAGATCATTCTTATTAAAGTAACATTGGCAGAAGGTGGGGGAGACAGCGATCCCTTGTATCACTGTACTTATTTAGTTAATATTTATTTAGCATCTATTATACTTCAACCAGGGCAAGAATTGAAAATATAAAAATGAATCTTGATCCTGCCATGAAAAGGCGCTCAGTCTAATGAGATAAATATATAAATATGTAAATATAAAAGGAAAACTAAGACTATAATGCTCTAATTGCTGTTTTATGAATACAGATACACTGCATCTCTTTCACAGGGCAGCTATCCCCAGCTTAGGAATCTTAAACTTCGTTTTGGCAGCTTTTATAATGACTTAACGCAGGGAAGCTGAAAATGGCCCAGAAAAGAGCAGCAAAAATGATGGAGGCAGAGACAGACTTATGAGGCAACATTAAAGAAGACAAATAGTATTATTTGCCTAAGTGAGGACATACTCTCAATATTTTTTTTGGTATAGATATGAAAGGAATAATGTAGGACACTTAAGTAGAATTTGAAAAGGTAAACAATTTTGTATAAATCAAGGGTAAAAATGTAATAGCAGGTGTAAATTATAGCATGAAAAAATTGATTTTCTAGAAAGGGTATAGAATTTTATCTCTTGGGACATTTGATTTTAGGTCCTTTTCTCTCCTGGCTTGACTCTAGGAAATACAAAGTTTATTTTCAATTCAGTTCCCCAGGTATTGCTTTAGGATCATGATTGTGCTATGTACTGAGACTAGTGTTAAATTGAAATAAGATAGAAACCTGCTACAGATTGAATGTTTGTGTCCCTACAAAATTCTAATGTTGAAACCTAATGCCCTGTGTAATGGTGTTAGGAGATAGGGTCTTTGGGAGGTGCTTAGGTCATGAGGATGGTGCCTTCATGAATGAGATCAGTGCCCTTATAAGATGGGCCACAAAGAACACTCTCTTCATTCTTCCATTTTCAGTTATAGCCATAAGAAAATGGCTATCTACTAAGAAGGAGGTTCTCATCAGACACAGAAATCTTCAGGTGATTTGATTTTGTATTTCCAGCCTACAGAACTATGAAAATGAATTTCTATTGTTAATAAACCATCTAGTGTGTGGTTTTCTGTTATAACAGCCTGAATGTACTTAGAGAATTTACACTCAGAAGGAATTCTGTGTCTTCCCATCACTCCACATTTGTTCTACTTCCTGTTGATACTTCTCTGGTGCTGGAAGAGTCCAGGTATCTCAGATTGCTTGGTATTTGTATGGCCAGTAGTTGCCACTGTCATGACCATGCACACACTGGTTCTCATTGGATTCAGGCAGATGGTAAAGAAATAGTGGAGCCAAAAAATGGTGGGCCATTCCTTTATTAAGTTTCGCACCGGCTGACGAGCAACACACAGAGAAAACCCTTCCCTCTTCATTCAGTCAGAGCTCCCAAAGCTACTGACACACTCCCCGGTTCCACAACCAGGAGAATCTTCTCCAGTTTCTCCTAGAACAGTGGCTCTTAACCTTTTTTGAGGTACCGATCCCACCAGTTTTATATGCGCATTCACCAAACCCTTCTTTAGCGATAAATAAAATATGATTTTTTTTTCCAAATTCAAGACATAGGTATATTTTTTTTACGGGTGCACAAAATGAGCCGCCGTGCATGAACATCACCTTGCTCAAAGAACAAAACCAACAAAGTGCATGAACTCACAACAAATTACGGTATTACTTTATTCTGGCCTCCGCGGCAGAGGCTTCTCTGAACCCCTGAGGCCGACTCATCGAACCCCTAGGGTTCGATAGAACCCAGGTTAAGAACCACTGTCCTAGAATCAAAGGGTCCACCAGTCTCAGCAGAGCTCATAAAAGCCCCTCACCTCTCTGGTTCCCCATCTGCACACCTCCTCCCTTCCCCTCTCTCACTCTGCAATCAGGACTCCTCCCTCTCTTCACAAACTTTCTGGTGTGAAAACCTCTCCTCCAGCAAACATTAGTAAGACAATGGCCCTTTCCAAGGAGGATGATAATTTGCAATTTCACAGATTACATACCTGAAACTGCCCAGTGCCATTTGTTAACACTAAAAGTGAGCAAACTCAAAAAATACAAATTTTACAAACTCATTTGCCCGACAGTGTTGCTAGGATCAAAACAAGCATACCTTCCCCATGCCACAAAAGCATTCATCTTTCCCACCTTTACCATACACACACTTGCACACTTTATTAAACAAAATAAACTAGGCATTTAATATAGCAGTATCTGTTAATTCTTTTGGTAGCATGTAAAAAAAAAAAAACAATTGTAAGGCCCTGGCCAATTGGCCCAGGAGTAGAGCATTGGCATGGCGTATAGAAGTACAGGGTTCAATTCCCTGTCAGAGCACACAGGAGAATCGACCAACTGCTTCCCTACACCTCCCACCCTTCTCTCTTCCCCTCCCACAACCATGGCTCACATGGTTGGAGGCAAGTTGGCCCCAGGCACTGAGGATGCCTCCATGGCCTTGCCTCAGGCGCTAAAATAGCTCAATTGCTGAGCAGTGGAGTAGTGGCCCTAGATGGGCAGAGCATCGCCTGGTGGGGAGCTTGTGGGGTTCAAGCACATGTGGGAATCTGTCTCTCTGCCTACCTTGCCCTCACTTTAGAAAAAAATTATAAGAAAACATTTTATAAAAAAGTAAGCCTACTATCACAAAGTTATTTTTTAAAAGCAGTATTTTCCTAAAATCAGTCAATCAGCAAATTGTGTGTGTGTGTGTGTGTGTGTGCATGCACGTGCACGCGTGCACATGAGCCTGAAGGAATTTGAAAGGTCTGGGAAGCTTTCTTTAGTAACCCAAGGGCCCTCTCATAGCAGGTAAGTTGAGCATAACAAAAGGCAATGCAGCACCCTCTTTGGTAACTAGCAGAACAACAGGTTCAGGGTCCTGGGGTCACACAGTGAGCACTGCAGGAGTCTCCTGTCCTTTCTCTGGGCCAGTGATCCCTGGTCCTCCCTCGGCACTTAGTCACTTCCTCGGATATGTTCAGGGGTGACCTATCTGCACTGCCGGGATTCACGCCGCTTTTCCAGTTAGAAAACATCTCTGTAAAGGTGTGGTTTACACTTGAGATAACTACAAAAACAAAAGATTGACCAAGTAACAAAGTATTCAACTCTTGGGAAAGTTCTTTCCAAGATTTGGAATAAATGAAACATAAAGCAGGAAATGTGTGTCATATGAATAGAATGTTAAAGTTGAGGAACTGTATACCAAGGGGGGAAAAAGCACTCCGGAAATGTAGCAAAAAAAATGATGAAAAGCAACTCAAAACTGTACCTTTTATTATGGTCTGTAAAACTAATATTATTCTCATCATGATTATAATATACATGTTTATAAAAGTTGATTTTGGTAGATGTAACTGAGCCCTTTAATAACTTTAGAAATTCAGGAGAAAACAAACTGATTTTTCTTGTATATTACTGTGACCGCCTTACCAGACCATACAGCTACCTTTATGTGTCACTTTGACCACGAAACCATGAGATTTTGTTTCTTTAGCGCTCTAAAGTGAGAAATGTGTACATTTGTACTGTCTGAGAAAACAGTCTAAATGTCTATGCAAAATTTTACTTGACGTGTATTTCTGTCCAGCACACTGTTTTAAAGTTTGAGAATTTAAAGGCTTCCACTAGAGCCCTACTTTGGCCAGTAGCGTCACCACGCCCACTGTATTACACAGCTCTCATTTACTCATTTGGAATCTACCTGGCCCCTATAGTCAGTGGAGCTGGAGATGCTGATCCAGTTTAGAATGAGCCTTCTACTATGCTCTGATGTGCCAGATCCTTGTTTTGGCCAGAGGGCAGATATCTGTGTGGCTTTCAGCACGTCCCATTTCTTCTGAAATCCTTTTAGCACATTTATTTTTTATCAGTAAAGTGAAAAAAAGTATATATTTCTCAGTCCCTTTGCTAGGAAAATTTCTCTTTATAATATCAGCTAGTCAATGTTAAATAATTATAGAATTAGAAAAATCATATATATATATTTTTAATTTTAAAGCAGTAATGGATCTAGACAATGATCACCTTAAATCTCTTAGGTGAATCGCTGATGGGAATTATATAACAGATGGTCCTTCCTGAAAACCATCTAATCTCACTGATCAATCTTAATGTCCTCACAGGAGAAAAATCAGATGCCTCCTGCAGGAAGCAGAGAACACCAATGATCAATCTTGTGCGCCAAAAGACCAGAGATCTTTAACTACATAAATGCTTTCTCCACAGAAACTATCTCTGTACTTGTTTATAGATTATACTTGAGCAGTACTTTCTTTGGGAAAAGTGCTGAGAGACAAAAACCAATGGTGTAAAGCCTGTATTAGCGGCCACCATCACAGCCGCCTGGCCCATGCAGGTTCGCATTAGATTCAAACAGATGGTAATGAAACAATGGAGCCAAAAACTGGTGGGCCATTATCTTTAATTCTAGCTTGCACCCAGTGGGCAAGTAAAAACACACACTGGGCTCCAAAACCCACTCTGTCACTGTTCATAAAGCTACTAACTTATCCGAGTTTCCTAGAATCAAAGGTTTTCAGCTCACCAGCTTTATTCACCTCTATTTCCCATCTCCTTCTCTCTGCACAAACTGCACAAATTGGCTTCTTCCTCAGCACACTACCATCTTGGCTGCTTCTCCTGGTCTCCACGTGGCCTTAATCTGCTATCCTCCCTGCTTTCTGCCCTCCTCCTAGAACGCAATCACTCTTCTCCCCAAACGTGATCTCTCTTCCTTTTAAAACCTTTTAGAATGAAAGCCCTCCCGCAATACATATTAACATAATCACGGTTATCCCGAGCAATCACCTGGGCAAGGGGCTTCCACGTGGGCAGCGCCATCTTTAACAAAGTGAGCATAATATATTTCATCTGCCCAAGAAATGGGATTGATCTTGAAATAAAGAACATCATTTTAGAAATGAAAAAGAAAAAACCTGGACTTAAAGTTAAATCCATATAAAAACAAAATTCCATTTTCATAACTTTATTTCCATAGAAGTTTTCAATAAAATATAATGTATACATTGAAGTGCAGTGTTCTATTAAAATTATCTGCTACTCTAAAATAGATGGTAGTTAGCTGGAAAGCATTAAATAAAATACAAGCATCATTGTTTTCCCTCTTTTCATTAAACTGTTAAACATATTCTGTGACTTACTCACAAATCAACAAAAGACACAGTAGCAACTTACTTGTAATACAAAACAACTCAGGCTACATGGCCTTCCTGAGTCAGCCTGAGAGACTAACAGATTGGTCTGGTTAGTTGTATACACTCAGTCTTTATACTAGAAACCCGAAACTTATGTGGTGACAGAAAAATTAAACAGACACTCAGAGAGAAAAGGATTGAAACAGGAAGGTGGTCAGGCAACTAACTCTAAAAAAAGAAACTACTTCTCAAAGAGATAAAAGAATCTTCACAGATCTGCACAATTTTCTACAATAGCCTTCTTCCTCTTTTTCCTCTAGCCTGTCCCACCTTGTTAATCTCACCCTTCAGATTTTGTTGTTGCTACATTCTATTGAGGCAGGACAGAAAAAATTAGGGAAAAATCTTGACAAGTGGAATGAGAAAGTAGGAGCCAACATCACAGGTCAATAAACCATCAGGTTCTCTCTCCATGTATTATCAAAGGGAAATAGTTTATGGCAGGAAACCCCTGTTGTGGTCACAGAAGTCAAAGACAAGACCTAGCTAAAACCATATCAATCCAAGATGGAGGAAAAACTGCCCAGAGAAAACCCTAGAGCGTATTATACTGTCATTATTATGAAAACCAACACTACAAGTAGAAGGACCACGCCCACCTCCAGGGGCAAATGCTATGACACTTCCAGAACAGACCATATTAGGAACAAGGCTCCCTCCCAACCAGAAGGCAGAGTTAGAATTTGGTGCAACAAAGCTTAGAAACAACCCATCTTTAGGAAGACAAAAAATTCTAAGAACTCACTGACCGTGCGTATGTGCAACTCACTCATGAGTTCACCAAGAGCCACTCAGATGTGTGCTTACCTTTTTTATTTCACATTGAGTGACAGCAGCACCCGTGTCCTGGCCTCTCTTTCTCTGACTAAAACTTTGCTTAATTCTCATTCTGACTCACTCTTGAACTATTTGCTGCTGGAGTCAAGAACTGGGAGTCTCTGGCCAGCCATCAGCACAGAACCCAATCTGGAGACATGAGAATTTTCTTTCTTTTTTTTAATTGTTATTACTGATGCTAATACTCAGTTTCACTTACATTGCAAAAGTAATTCAGGATGAAGGGAACAGAGGTTGTTGGATTCACTACAGACCTCAAATCATAAAATACAATAGTTTATATAAGATTCTGGAATGAAAACCTGGACATTCTCAATACAATTTTTTTTTTTCTTCCACAAACACTATTGCCCCAGAATCTGCTTTCTCTTTAGACTCAGTTTTCTTCCACTCATTAAAATTGACAATGCTTCTTTTTGGTAAAGTAGGGTTAGGTGATACCAACAATAGGAGTTATTCTGAGGATTACATTAGTTAATTCATAAAAAGTGCTTGAACAACACATAGTAAGCACTTGTTAATTGCTAGCTAGTGGTTATTATTATTATTATAAATTATTATTATTGATGTGGTTATTATTATTATTATTACAAATGGTGATGGAAGAAGACTTGACTTGAGGTGGTGAATATACAATACCACTACCAATAATGTGTTATAGAACTGTATACCTGAAAACTATATAAATTCATTCACCAAAGTCACCCAAAAAAGTCAATAAAAATAAAACAATAAAATGTATAAAAATTTTAAAATAAAAATATATCTATTCTCAATAAACCAATGTGATGATAGATAACTCTGATATTAACTTCCAAATTATTTGAATCTAGAAAGGTTTGGTCATTTAATCAACAGGCAGGCATTAAATTTGAGGTGCTGCCACTTATTAAGATGTATTACTTGAACAATGCTGTCTTTGAGTTTGTTGCCTAGACCAAGATTTGTGAAGAACTTACAAAGATCATGTATGAAGCTAAGGTTAAATGAGATATCTGACTTAAGACCTCCTAGCAATGTCTGCTACATATTCAGGGCTTATCCTTAAAGAAGTTTGCTCTGGTGCTGTTCAGTCAGACACATCTGGATTCCAAGTCTAGCTCTTTCTCTTCCCATGTGATTCAGGCAACTGCCCATCTTCTATGGCCTGCTGCATTCTCCCTTGTAAAAGGCCCAAGTTTGTTGGTAAATGCCTTTGGTAGTGCTTGGAGTATAGAAAGCTGTCACATATTGATCAGTGTGTTACTCCCCTACATTTCTGAGTCTGGACTGACTGTATCACATTTGGGGAAAAGAATAGGCAAGACTCCTCCCACCATACAAACAAGCTATTCTCTCATCCAATTTAGAAATCAGGACTGTTTTCTAAATATTTAATTATTTATTTGCCCTGCCCCAGGTGAAAGAAAGCAAGCTTTATTTTATGGGTGGAGATAAAGGGTCTGAGGTCAAAGGGGGAAGTACCTCTATAGCACTTGTCTTCACTGACAGCATGGACATGTGCTGAAGGCTTCCTGCAGCCACTCGAGCTGGGACTAAGAGCGGCTTGTTTCCCTTCTTGTCCCTGCTCGTAAGCTCTGTGGTGCTTTCCTGTTTCCTAGGAGCCCTGGTCTCTAAGAAGGTTCACAGCAGAACACTTTGCTCGTCTCTAGAAAAGCAAGTTTAACAGTTCCAGAGATAGAAAGCCAGGGGATAAAAGGTCCAGTTCACCCCCCGCCCCCGGCCGGCTCTAGAGAGATACTAGGAACATCAAATTAATCAAAAGAGAAGATTGTGGCATCTGTTCATCATCTCCCAATGTTCCTTAAGTTTGACCAATGGTATTCTTAAAAAAATAAAAGAAGAAAAGAAAAAGAATTTTAAATTAAAAAAAACAAAAAAAAACAAAAAAACTTCCCTGGCAATTTGATTATTAGGTCACATCAAGGGAGGCAATTTAGGAAACCGGCAAATGCTGCTGGGGGAACGAAAATGATAACATGCAACGCTAATATAGCACCTTTCTTCTTCAAAGCACTTAGAAAACATGAAGTAATTAGGCCAATTAAAACCTGAAAAAGTAGCCTATTTAGATGCAATCTTCTTTTCACATATAGTGCATCTTCTGGAAATGACTCTCGCCTTGTTTTCAATGCAGAAGATGCTCACAGGGAAACAAGATACCCATAAATAACCAGAGGGGATGAATTTCAGAAGGGTCTGGGAGAAGCATTTAAGGCATACAAATCAAAAGTATATTTTCCACATCTTGATTCTCCCCAGAGATTCCCTACCACAAGGCCTGAGTAGGTAAACACCTCCTGTGAGTGCCAGACAGTTATGGATGGATGAAATCAGCAGACAACAAAGATGAAGAGTCTGGGGATTGAATGGGCAGAAGACCCGAGGTATGCCTCTGCATTGTACACTAATGCCCAAAGAGGCATCCTAGAGTAACTGAGCAGAGGGGCATGGTGGAATAAATTAGAAAGTGTTTTCAATTGGAAGGAAGGAGATTTCAGTCCTCGTTCATGTTGAAACACTAATTCACAGCGTGACTTGGGAAAATCTGTTTATGGTTTTGGTCTCCAAACATGAAATGAACTAACTATTGGATTAGAGCCATGGTTTTCACTGTATGTTCTGGAGGTACTGTGGGTCCCCAGTGACCATCAGAAAAAGCTCTGAGCTTCTCTGTTTAAGGAAGAGCCACAACATTCTAATTCATTTAGACGTTGGACTTTGATGAGCTGAGGACAGTTTCATGTTTAATTAAGTAAGAAAACCACTGGAAAGGATGATCCCCAAATTCTCGTGCAACTGTGGTATTCTGGGATGCTATGAAGGTTTCCAAACCCTGTAACATATAGGATGTATTTCACTGAAAACTTTCATTAATTACCTTACCCTGCTAGGATCAGATAAAGAGATAAAAAGCAGCGCTCATGAGTTCTCTATTACACACTGCAAATGAGGGGTAAGGAGGGTTATTTTTCTTTGATTTGTCTAAACCTAGGCTAGCAAGTGTGAGCCGAGGCCCCAACCAGGTCTCTGTGCTTGGTTCCAGGTTCTCTCCTTGCCCCACAGCTGATTCTGATCATCTTGCCTCAAAATGTAGAGTTGGGGAGGAATAGGGAGCTCCCTTATATCCTCCAGCCTGGCCATTTTCAGAGAGACTTATATAAAGCTGTTAGTATCATTTCTCTGATTTCTGAATATGCCCACTCTGTGACCTAGGGCCCTGAAGGAAAGAGGAATAAATGCAAGAATCTGATCAAATAATCCCCCCCAACCCACCGCTAGAAGTGTCTCCATTTTTTCTGGAATCCAGGCTGCTTTATGGGACCATCTCTAACACTGCACTCCAGAAAACTGGTCTGTTAATAAAACCTGTCGTGAATCCCCACCATGGTATTACTGATCTGCATTGTAAACGGGAGGCTGAGACAGAAAGGGTAAGTGCACAGCACCCCAAAGCTCAGGTGCCGAAGGCAAAAACAAAAGATCGGGCTGGACGAATTGAACTCCCGACTTTCTCCACCCCCAAACTGCTTTTCAATTTAAGTTGCATAAAGTCAAGGAAAATAAGTTTTGCTTTCTGTACCGGCTATTCACTTACTCTTTTTCTGCAGAAACTCATAGCGGGGCGACGGAGTAACCAAAGGAAGGAGTGTAGGTTTGGAGTCAGGGCACCTGTCTCTCAAATTAACATGTCAAATGACTTCATGAAAGTCCCAGTGAAAACTATCATGTCTCTAAAAGTTTCTTTTTTCTTATTTACGAGAGTATGAGTATTAATACCCACTCAACTATTTTATAACACTATTATACAACTTTAACATACTATTTGTGGGAACAGTTTAATTACTTTAAACTGCTCTACCTACTAGGCTAGTGTTTTTTAAGATGTTTCCATTTCTAATGTTTTTCATCTTTAGGGCATGACAACTGAGTAATGAGCCACAGTAACAAGTGTTCCAGGAGCACAGATTTCCCCAATGAAAACAATGAATTCCTAATTCCAGATGGAAAGCATTTTGGCATTTCCTTAGAGCATATCAGTAGTGAATTAAAATAGCAATAGATGCTTCTTACTGAGTAAAAGTCTAGCAACTCATTTAAAGGCCTATCCACACTCTAATTAAAATAGCACAATTATCTGGGAAATTGTGAGGAAAAGCCGCCAATACTATTGACCGTTTTTGCAAAGTCAACAATCACAGGAACTATTCAGTGACAACCCTTAATACCCATATGCAGGATATAAAAGCGAAATAGTAAGTTATAGCTGCAGAATATTAGAGAAGGTTCCAATAGTGACTAGAAATAAAACTAACAATCAGCCATAGAGCTGTGAGAGTCAACAAAGGACATTAGTTTAAACTGGCTCACCTAAGCAAAAGTCAACTGTGCATTGTAAATAAACATCTCCCTTTCTATTATGAGCCTAGGTTGAAAAGTAGAGAGGTGACTGAATGCAGGATATGGTAATGTCTCCTATGTCTTAGAAAACACCTAGTAACTCTTGAAAGGGCAAAACTCTTACTAGAAAACAATACCCAAGATTTTGGCCTATGCCTAAACTTACTTCCTCAGTTGTCCCTGGCAATAATGGAGAGCAGCTAAGCAGCACAGGCCCTCTGGGTAAGGATTTGAAGTTCATATGTCCAGCCCTAAAAGGCTTCCATTTTTTTTCCAGATGAATTCCATTGTTCGGGTTTTAGCAGCTGCTAGATTTCTCACTCTCTAATTACCTAGCTTTACTATCAAATACCATCTCTACTTAGGTGAGTCAGTACTAGATTATTTTTTCCTTCTGTAGTTTTACTGAAATATAATTGACATATAATATTACATGAGCCCACAGAAATAATGATTTGATATTTGTACATATTTACAAAATAATGACAATAAGTTTAATTATCATCAATCGCTTTATATAGTTGCAATTTATTTCTTGTGATGTGAACTTTTAACCCCCTACTTTCTTAGCAACTTCCAATTATACAATACCATAGTGTTAACTATAGTCACCACACTGCACCTTGTAAAAATTTTTTAATTAAAATTTTAATTTATTGTGTTAACATGGATTCAAGTGTCTCACTCAACATAGCACCCTTAATCCCCCACCAATGTGCCCACCATTACACCCCCATGACCCCTCCCTTTGAGTCCCTCTCCCCCTTCCCTCTGGGATTGGTTGTCCTGTTATCTATATCTGTATGTTATGTACCACGCTGTACCTCGATCCTCCAAATTTATTTAGTATGTTATAACTAGATTGTTTTACCTTTTGACTGCCTTTACCAATTTCTCTCACCCCTCACCCCTCACCTCCTCCAAGTAAACTAAATATTTTATTTGCCTAAAAGAACGTGATGCGAAGGCCCATTTTATACAGATTGTATATATTAATATTTCTTAATCCTGGCCTTTTTTTCTCCATTGCTGTGGCTGCTCTATCTAACATTTTCTTTTTCAAGAAGAACCATACGTATTCACTATTTTATGTCTTATATTCTGTCAGAGAATTATCTGGCTAGTTCAAAAATTCTTCCCTAATTAATTCTATCTAGCTTCATTCCTGCCCTCATCTAGGTGAAATCTAATGCTAAATGTTAGAGACGGCACCATTCCCCAGGATTAACAGATTTACGTAGACACATCTGAAAACAGACTTCTTTGAGACACACTTATTAACTTTCTCATACTGTTTAGCAACAAAATCTGAAACCACACACACACACACATTTTATAGCTGTTTTGAAAATAAACAATGATTCCCAGAGACAACCAAATCAACTAAGAGTTCTATAATACCTACTTTTATTAGTTTTATAATTTATTTAATCTCACCAACTTTAAGATGAAGTTCAACTTATACTTCTTAAATACTGTTTAACCTAAGGGTCTTCAACTTGGTTTCCAAGAAAGGGCTGCATTAGCTTTTGATCTAAGAGTAGGCTTCATTGGCTTTTGAACAACTTGAAATTATATACGTTATTTGTGAGTATGTGTGGATCTGTCTGTCTTATGTATAAAAAGTTTCTGGGGAGTGTTACTGACTGTATTCTCAGTTTTTATGATGTCATCATGACTTCCTAAAGGGTTACTAACCAGTAATAAACTATCTATGATTTAACCTATGACTATTCAATCTTTAGTTCGTAAAATGACATGTGTTATTATTCTGACTCCATGTATTAATCTAACTTATAATCTTCTTTCTAAAGGTAAAAAGTAATTAAACAGAAGAAAATGTGCTCCTCCCAATGATGCATGATAAATAATATTGTTTTACAAACCTGGTGTTCATGTTTCCCACTTATGTAGTAAATTAGAAAAGACTCAGAAATCAAAGTGAGAACACTCTTTCCTTAGTCTTGTCTTACTGTCATATGTGATTAGAGCCTCGGTCCAATGAGTCTAGTGCTTTTCAAATGGTTACACAGAAGAACCCCATGTATTTGCCATCAGAGCCGGGCATGAATGTACAGTTCAGACCTTGCTTCTGCTCTTTCTCCAATAGGTGGGGGAGCTCTCAATGAATAAATACAATGTTCAGAGCCAGTGAGAGAATGCAGAATTTCCAATAATATTTTTTTTTTAAGACAGAGCTTTTCTATTACTGTCCTCCTTATAAAATCAGCTATTTGAAGGAAATAATGAACCTTCACATAAAGCAAGGTGGTGAAGAATAGATGTACCATACAGGCAAGTATTGCCTGGAAGATGATTATGAGGAGGTGGATGTACGAGTGTAAATTTATTTCTCCATGGCATTAACAGAATCTCACATGACCTTCTTCAGCCTACGAGGAAGGAGGGTGAGCTGATTGACAGTACCAGTAAATGAAAAGGTAACTCTCTGAACACTGAGACCAATCTGTAAGAAGGGCTCCACACCTGAGTCATTGGTTTCTACACTTGACCTTGTAATATCAAACAGAATGTGTATCCTGTAAATTTGTCCATGACAAAGAGGGAGGGAGATAAATAACATGGTAAATGTTTGAATAAATATTCAAAGAGACCTTAATAGCTATAGGAGTAAGTTGAAAATCAACAACGTAAACTGCTACCATACAATAATATAGTATGAAAAATATAAGCTCTGAAATAAAAAAATAAAAGAAAAACACATGAGTTTAAATATCTGCTTTACTGCTGACTACCCATGTAGATCCAGCTAAATTGTTTCTAAGGCTCAGTTTTCTCATATGTTAAATGGGGACTATAAATTCTACCTCATGGGATCACTGATGAAAATTATATAGCATATTTAAGATCATAACATGGAGTCTAGAGTTAAATTATTTGAATGACTTAGTTGTAAGTAGTGTATTAATTTTAAACATTACCTTTACAAATTAAAATAGAGATAAACCTGATATTTATTCTTTTATTCATTTACTAAGTATTTATTAAATGCATAATATTTAATGTTTAAAAACCTAATAAATTCAGTGTTATTCTTGTTTCAGGAATTACAAAGATGACCCAGACCTACCCTATAGGCAGAATTGGGGGGTTGTAATAAAGAAATGAGGAATATATAGAGGGAACAGCAATTCATGGTATAATATTACTAACCACCCACTTCCTGACCCTATACTCTCTGCTCTTCCTCTTGACTATATTTGTCTTTTTCTTTTCTTTTTTTTTTTTTTTTTTTTTAGAGAGACACAGAGAGAGAGTCAGAGAGAGGGATAAATAGAGACAGACAGACAGGAACAGATAGAGATGAGAAGCATCAATCATTAGTTTCTCATTGCCGTTGCGACACCTTAGTTGTTCATTGATTGCTTTCTCACATGTGCCTTGACTGCGGGCCTTCAGCAGACCAAGCCACCACTTGCTGGAGCCAGCGACCTTGGGTCCAAGCTGGTGAGCTTTTGCTCAAGACAGATGGGCCCATGCTCAAGCTGGCGACCTTGGGGTCTCGAACCTGGGTCTTCCGGCATCCCAGTCGACTCTCTATCCACTGTGCCACCGCCTGGTCAGGCCACTTGACTATATTTAAATTAGAGAGGTCACACTTCAAAATGTGCCCTTCTAGGGAAGTGACCCACAGAAACCCTGATGAACAAACAAGCAAGCCTAAATAACTCCAACAGCCATGGTCTGAATGGTCTGTCCCATCAAATTTGTATGTTCAAACCCTGACCTCCAATGTGATGGGATGAGGAGGTGGGCCTTCAGGAGGTGCTTAGGTTATGATGATGGAGCCCTGATGAGTGAGAGCCATGTTTTCACAAAAGACCACCTATGGACCTCCCTTGCCCTTCCACCCTGTGAGGACATAGTATAAAGTTCTCAATCTGCAACTGGGAAGAGTGCCTTCACTAAAATCCAACCAGGTTGGCACGCTGGTCTTAGACTCCCAGCATTCAGAACTGTGAGAAATAGATTTCTGTTGTGTAATAATCCTCACCGTCTGTGGTATTTACTGAAAGCAGCCCAAACAGACTGAGATATCAATCCATGACACAGCCAAACGAACCAGGCAAAGACACCAGATCCACAGTACTTGCTATACGAAACGCTAAAAGCCCTTTCTTAAGAAAATGAACCGACCAGGAGAATCTCTGTCCTGGAAAAAGGAACTAGGAAACAAGGAGAGATTGGTGTAACTGGCAATGACTCCTGCAGAGGGGAGGATGCACAAGAGAGGATTGAGTCTGGGTGGGATGAGCCAAGTCTGTACTGAAATTTTGAAACATGAGACAAATGGTTAAGCAGAGATACCCAGGAAAAATCAGAAATACCATGACAGTGTCTGGGTGGGAGCCAGACACTGTCACTAATACCAACAGCTTCAAATTCCTGATGACAATAATAAGAGCTACCCCCTCTTGAGCACTCACTTGGTGCTAGTTACTCTTCTAAGACATCAGAAATCTCTCCATCATCCCATGGCTTTTGTTTTTCTCATGTAACACAAGAGAACACCGAGACCAAAGATATAAAATAATTTTTGCGAGTTTTCAAGGTTGCTGGAGCTGGGATTCAAACCCAAGCCTTCTGACTTCTGAGTCTGCATTCCTGTCATACTCTCCCGTGGTACCAGTCCTTTTGTGCCCACATAAAAGCCCCTCTGCTGCCTGACCAGCTGGTGGCACAGTGGATAGAGTGTCAGACTGGGACACAAGGGACTCAGGATTGAAACCTTGAGGTCGCTGACTTGAGCGCTGGATCATTTGTTTTGAGCACAGTTCACCAGCTTGAGTCCAAGGTGCTGGCTGGAGCAAGGGGTCACTAGGTCTGCTGTAGCTCCCCCACCCCCTTCATCAAGGCACATATAAGAAAGCAATCAATGAACAACTAAGGAGCCACAACGAAGAATTGATGCTTCTCATCTCTCTACCTTCCTGTCTTGCTGTCCCTGTCTGTCTCTCTCTCTGTTTGTCACAATAGAAATGAAATA
This sequence comes from Rhynchonycteris naso, assembly GCA_037038555.1. Classification (NCBI taxonomy): domain Eukaryota; kingdom Metazoa; phylum Chordata; class Mammalia; order Chiroptera; family Emballonuridae; genus Rhynchonycteris; species Rhynchonycteris naso. Next base: position 353,717,618 of record CM072995.1, read on the forward strand.
AAAACCCCTCTGCTTTTGAGTGGTCTAAAGGAAACTTTCCAGCAGGCCACAAGAAATAAACTAAACAAACAGAACCTTGGACCTGACTGAGACTCAGCTTCTGACAGAGTGGGGAGTCATTAATTCTGCAGGCCTCTGAGGTTGCAGAATGGCTTTTTCCAATCCAGGAATGTCCCACTCTGTGCACAGGACTGAGTTTCTGAAGATCAGCTTTAGATAGTTTTTGAGGAGGCATTTTGGGATAACAAACCTTGAAAGAGGAATGAAGCAACTTTTCTTAAAACCTTCCAAGTACTCTACACACATCCTCTCGTAAATGCCTCCATCATCTCTCCAGATAGATCTAGGGACAACCAAGCCACCCCCGCACCCCCCCCCCCAGTCCCCTCACCATGCCACAAACAGAGGCAGAACAGGACCCAGGGTAGTTTGCCAAAAACTTCTGCAATGATAAATACATGATGTTCACTCAGCGGCACTGCATCATAAGCTCTGTGATTCCGTGACTTTTTCTCCTCCCGACTATAAGGCTTTTAGAGAGTAAAGACTATGGGATTTTTAACTGTTCTGTAAACAGTGTTCAGTGAAGGTGCTGTACATGAAAAATTTCCTTTTAAAAATGGCTTTCGATAAATGAGGGAATAAACATAGGAAAGAACAAAGTATATTGCTGGTGGTATTTGCCTTCCTAAACAGAAATATAAACTTAAATTTGGTTGGTAATTTTACTTATAAAAATGTATGTATATATACACACACACATTACATATATAAAAGTTATTCATGTTATTTTTTATAACTCGAATACAGGTTCTAGAGCCAGTTTTCATGGTTTTTTATCTTGGCCTTCTAATTACAATTTTTTCTAATTTCTCTTCCTCAGTTTCCTAGCTTAAGAGATCCTGTAAAAACTTAATAATTATACCTGCCACATAGGGCCACTAGGAGGATTAATTGAGACAATAATGAGCCCCTAATAGTGCCAACGCGTACTAAGCTCTCAATAAATATTAGCCTTTTTCTTATAACTATTCAATAGATAAGGAAATGGAAGATAGCCCTCTTCACGGTGATACCACAAAGTACATAAATATATAAGCTATATCAGGAGATAATGTAGTAGTTAAAAGTAAGTTTCCAAAATGTATTTTGTTCGAATTCCAATAAGACTTTGGGCAGTTTTCTTTACCTGTCTGTGCTGCAATTTCTTCATGAGTAACCTAGAGATAATAATATTCCCTGTTCTATAGTTTTAAAATTATAGCCTGACCAGGCAGTGGCACAGTGGATAGAGCATTGAACTGGGATGCGAAGGACCCAGGTTCGAGACCCCAAGGTCGCCAGCTTGAGTGCGGGCTCATCTGGTTTGAGCAAAGCTCACCAGCTTGGACCCAAGGTCGCTTGCTCGAGCAAGGGGTTACTGGGTCTGCTGTAGCCCCACAGTCAAGGCACATATGAGAAAGCAATCAATGAACAACTAAGGTGTCACAAGAAAAAACTGATGATTGATGCTTCTCATCTCTCTCCGTTCCTGTCTGTCTGTCTGTCCCTATCTGTCCTTCTCTCTGACTTTCTCTCTCTGTTTCTGTAAAAAAAAAAAAAAAATTATAATATGAGCTCCCATCTGTAAAGTTCTTAGAATAGTTAGTAGTTTATAGTAAGTTTGTAATATAGCAATACAAAGGTTTGCTATTATTAATCATTATTTATACTTACTTGAATGATACCCAAATATAAAGTCCTATATGCTTTATGTCTTTTATCTTTGAAAACGTCTCTGCAGTCCTTACCTTTTATCCCTCTGATATACACTACTACATTCCCATCTGCTTTGACAACTGTTGGAAACTGCTACTAATCCAGAGCTCAGATTTAGTGGGAGTGTCTCAGGAAAACTAATTGAATGGGATGCTAAAAGAAGCATGGCTACTTGCTTGGAGATATTTTGCTCAGATGTTCTGCTAACATTTTTTTTCTTTAAACTTGCCCCGAGTAATTACTGCTCTTAACAATTGTTATAGCTCAGCAGCAAATGCTGGGTGACTCTTGAAATCAGTTTTATCAAACTGACATTCTAACAAATGTCTCTTGCTAAATGTCAAGCGAGATTTCTGGAGGGAAAAGAAAAAATGTTTCTTTGCTCCTTCCACATCCCCCATTTATGTAGATCGAAAAGACATTGCATGGCTGCCCATTGTTTCAGCAATTCATATATTGACAATAATCCTCCAAGAATCCCTAAGCAGTCAAGTCTCCATTTTTAGCACTGGGAAGGATTAATTATAAATCTGGAACGGGCACCGTGGTCGATCTGGGAATCTGAACTGATTGAACTGGTGAGGTCCTCCTGCAGTTGTCAATAATCAGGGAAGACTTCCAGGGTGTTAAGACAGAAGCGAAGTGAAACTGATACCTGGTCCACTATGCAGAACCTTCTTATCCCTCTTGGTATCTGAGTTTCACATTATCCATGAAATAAATACCCCAGAAAATATAACCTTATAAAGATACATATGCAAAGATGATGAAAGCAACAAGTAATGAAATGCAGTGAGTCAGTGAAAAGAAGAAAATGACCTTTAGGAGAGGGTACTGTATTCTGTTTCCTAGTCGATTAGAGAAGTACCTAAAACATTGGAAGAAAAGGTCGTCATTAGCCCTCCACACTATTGCTATTGCCCTACTTCTCCCACGGTAATCAGATTTGGAGTTTGACCACCTATCTGACAGCTGTTGACTTTAGGGGGCTAAGCTCTTCCAAGTTCCACAGGCAAATCATGGTTGACCTCAACCTAAACCAATTACAATAGTCCTGACCTTTTGCTAGTGGTAGTTTAAGAAAGGCCTTGTGACCCAGTTATTATCCATGAGACCTTCAGAAAAATTTGCCAACGGCACGTCTACTAAAGGTTTCCTCATTGCTCAGAAGAGAGGCAGATGGGAAAATCACTGCATGGGGAGGTAAGGCTAACAATTTACTAAAGTTATCTTGTGGCCACGGAAGCACATAGTGTGGATCAAAAGTCAAAGTGATAAAAATGACAGGACACAGAGAGAAAGACCTGAGTCTTTGATAATATCTTTTGTTCCCTGCATCAAAAACCTACAACTAAGCGTACCCCTCACCATATCATTATCTGATACAGTAATTTTTCATTTGAAAGCAATTTTAGTCAGTTTTCTGTTATTCTCAGGTAAATCATCTTAGGCAATATTCTGCTCAATATAAAAATAATCTCTGTTATTTATTTATTTAATTATTTTTAGCGAGAGAGACACAGAGAGAGGGACAGACAGAAACAATAGAGATGAGAAGCATCAATTCTGTGGTGTAGCTCCTTAGTTGTTCATTGATTGCTTTCCCATATGTGCCTTGAACAGGGTGCTACAGCAGAGTAAATGACCCTTTTCTCAAGCCAGTGACCTTGGGCTCAAACCAGCAACTTTTGGCTTTAAGCCAGCAACCTTTGGGCTCAAGCTAGCAACCATGGTGGCATGTCTATGATCCCATGCTCAAGCTGGTGACCCCACATTCAAGCAGGAGACCTGCATTCAAACTAGCGACCTGAAGCTCAAGCCGGCAACCTCAGGGTTTTGAACCTGGATCCTTTGTGTCCCAGGCTGATACCCTATGCACAGCACTACCACCTGGTTAGGCTAATCTATGCTATTTTTTAAAAGTATATTTACAGCGACTTTCTCAGGTAGGTATTTTCCCCTTTCCAAACAACTACCACCACCACAACAAACCTGAGGCTATAAGAAAGCAAACAATTTGCGACCCATCACATCTGGATGAGCTTTGCTCAAACCAAATGACCCGAGCACCACTGGAATGAATGCCCATGAGTGAGTGATGAAAACCTGTTGCTCTCTACACTCTACAGTTTCATCATTGAAAATATATTCATTCCTATTTTATTCAGCTTAGCACCTTTTGGATGCCAAAAAATATACTAAATGGTAGAGGAACCAACATTATAAAAAATAATAACCCCTGTCTGTTAATAATATAGTGTCAGAGTACCTACAAGTAGCATCTAACACTGTTTGGGACTTTAAGTAGTAATGGCTGAGATGGATTTTAATGAAAGAACATGGAGATTTTAGAGAGATAAGATAGAATGGATAGAGTTAAGGAAATCCAGAGAGAGAGAATGATTAGCTCTTACTGGTGTATGAAGCATGAACGAGGTGGGTCACCAAGTGAGAGAGGAGGCGAGCATGCTCATGAAAGCTCACACTGAAGAACTTGAACTTCTGTAGATCATTGGCTTTCTCAGCTTTGGTCTTTAACTTTTTTCCTTCAGAATGGAATCTAAAATACTAAAGCAGATAATAAGAGAGTTTTCTAGTGGAACCCACCAAGCTCACTTTAAACGTCACTCTTTGTGGGGTGATATGATGTCACCTGATGGTTGTAACCGTAGAAGTCCCATAAAAATAATGATACCTCAGAAAGAGTAATCTGGGTACATCATAGAAGACAGGTAGTTGGGGAAAGGAATCAGATGCAGGAAGTTCAGCTAAGAAGAAGGGATATAGGTACTGGGTAGTAAAATAGTTCCCAAAAGTCTCACATAAACACCATGACGGAGAGATCAAATGCCCAAAGTAAGCAGCGGCAGTGAGTCAAAACACAACCTGCTACCCAATTTCTATCCCCATCCTGTATGGTGAGCATATGTCAAAAAAGTGGTGGGGAACAGTGAGACTACCAATGTCAGTTCCATCCATGAAGGATCTGATTAACCGAAGTCAATCAGAAAATCTTATTGCCCAAAGTGATTGGTTTGGGAACTGTTGTATAATACAAACCAGGCTGGAAGAACATTTTGGAGGGAAGAAGACGTCTATTTATCATTTTATTCAGTTATGAGGACAAGCGATGTCCTCCCTGCAGGATGAAAACCCGGAACCACACAGCCCCAGGTGCTGAAGCAGGCCATCTCGTAACTAAGAGGGGAAACAAGCAGAAAATGGTGTCACAGAGAGAAAGTAGAGACATAAATATGCTGCGTTTTGACAGTATAATGAAGCTGGTATAAGACATCTCATTCGAAACCCTTACCACCTCCAAATTTTTCATTTATTTGAACTACTAAGCCTCCATTAATATAGTATTTAGTGTGCTCTGGCTTGAACTTTCTCTTTCTTACAGATGAAATTACTTTAAATAATATAGGATAGTAAGAAATATTTTTTTTAAAGAATGGATTTAAAATAAGGTAAAAGTCAATAGGTCCACAGCACTGACTTAATTTGACAAGAGGGTAAGGGCAGAGTTCAGGATAACTCCCAATAAGTTTGTGGCTTATTTGGGGTAATGACCCTGTACCAGTATGAAGTTGTAGAAGTAAAACCAAACAGGAGAGTTGAGAGAATGTACGAATTCGGGTGTTAGATGTGCTTATTTTAGGTGCTTGCAAGATTGCCTGGTGGTAATGCAATAGACATTGTTTTTAATCAGTCTACATCCCTGAAGAAAGGTACTCACCCATCGTCAAGAGGCCTTTGAGACTGGTGATTCTTGAATGTCATGCATCCACATCTGGGGTGGTTGATATTCCCGGGAGTATGTTTGGGGATTTATCAAGACACTAGCTAAATATGACAAATATTCTAAAGCCAGTAATTAAGGTTGGAAATGCAAAGAAATTCTGTATTCTGATGAACACAGAATTTTAAATATTAATTTTAGACTGAAATAAATAAAAAATGTAGAGAAAAAGTAACATTTACTTGACTTCTCTAAGATAGAAAGCTAGACTTCAAGGAGGTGTCACATTTACCATTGGCTGATTCAGGTGATGACCCCTTCCTTTTCAGGCCCCTTTGAAAACATGGAAAAAAATTATTGTTCAAGAGTCATCGTGATTAATGTTATTTAGGAAACCTATGTATCAGATCAATTTTCCAATATGACCTATAGCGGCATGTAAATCTCAGACCAAATAAATGAAGGCACCTGAAACTGAGAAAGTGGGAGCTTGCAGAATAGTGCAAAGGTCAGGGAAAAGGGACAAAGTCCAATGTGATCAGGATCCCAGTTGTTACCTGGGGCTAGCCAAGGTGCATATTTTATTTCCCAGTAAAAGACTCTTATAGCCAAATACAGGGATAAGTCACTGTTCCAGGTTTTACTCTCCAATAGCCTCTGGCCCAGTAAGGGAGTGATTTTAGACTTACACTATGGCAAAACATCTGGGTGAAAATGAGTTCCATTTGGCAAGGCATCCATCAAATTTTGATAACCAAAGTCTTATAGGGAACACCCATAAGGCATTTTACACATCAAACAGCTCTTACTGAATGATGTTTTGATGAAATAATTACAAATGAATCAGAAGAAGTAAATTGCCCTTGAAATAATAACAATACTTGGCATTTTCATTTTCAAAGTGTTCAACAAATTACTAATTATTTCATTTATATGCTAGCATTATAAGGAAGAAATATCTACTCCAGTTTTTTAAATAGGGAGCTAAGCTATCAGGAGTGGGTGACATGCTCAAGTCAAGAAGGGCCATCTAGAAAGAATGGTAAATGCATTTAAAGTAGCTGTTCTCATGAGTGGAGTCGTCAGTGAGGTGAGCAAGGGAGAGATGGTCCTGCAGTGGAAGCCCAATTTCCTTCCATTCTCTGCCTTTTGAAGCCTTCAGAATGTAATCACATTTTTAAAAAAACTTCTGAATTGAAAGTACGTCTAAAAATGAACATTGCTTTAAACTATATCTTGATAGATCTGTGACTGAATAATTTAGGAAACTGGGCCCTGGCTGGTTGACTCTGTGGATAGAGCATTGGCCTGGAATAAGGATGTCCTGGGTTTAATTTCTGGTCAGGGCACACACAAGAAACGACCATCTGCTTCTCCCCTTTTTCCTTTCCACTTTCTCTCCCTCTTCCCCTCTGCAGTCAGCGCCTAGATTGGTTCAAATGCACCCTGGGCATTGAGGATAGATCAGTTCCTCTGAGAGCAGCAGCCTCAGGTGCTAAAAATAGTTTGATTGATGCAAGCATCAGTCCTAGACAGGGTTGCCAGGTGGATTATGATCAGTGCACGTGTGGACATCTGCCTCACTATCTCCCCTACTCTCACTTAGAAAAAAATAATTTGGTAAACTGGCCCACTTTGAGGGAAATACTTAGCAAGGGCTGAGTTACAAAGGATTCCTTCAAGGCAACAATAGGAACCGTACAGTGAAGACAGCACTATGCAAAATGTAGTTAGAACACAGTAGTAATTTCTTTCCAGATGCCTGCCTCTTTTTTTTAAATTTTTATTTATTGGCTGATTTTAGAGAGTGTAGAAGGGAGGCAGGGAGAGAGAGAAACATTGATTTGTTGTTCCACTTATTCATGTAATCATTGATTGATCCTTGTGTTTATCCTGACCAGGGATCGAACCTGCCATATCCCTGCATCTTAACTGCCTTGACTTCTTTTTCTACTTCTTGTTCTTTCATGCTTCATGTAGATTATAGAATTTGATGCCTTGGTCCTGCCCAGTTAGCTCAGTCAGTTAAGAGTGTCATACTGAAACAACAAGGTTGCCGGTTTGATTCCCTGTCAGGGTACACACAGGAAGCAACCAAAAACTGCACGGCTGAGTAGAACAACAAATGCTTCCCTCTCTCTCCCTTCTTCTGTCTCTCTAAAAATCAGTAAAAGTTAAGCATTGGCCCAATCGCTCTGGAGCATTATCCCGGAGCACAGAGGTTGCCAGTTCAATTCCCTGGTTAGGACACATACAGGTGTAGCTCGATGTTCCTGTCTCTCTCTCCCTATGTCTCAAAAAAAAAATTAAAAAAAAAAAAAAAAAAAAGGATTTGATGCCTCATGTCTCCTGGTGACTTTCTTGGGTTGCTTTTATGAATTGACATCCTGAACTCAAACTCAGAACGAAAGCTATTACTTGCCTGCTGTTTTCTGGAGTTGATGCTCTCTACACCTGAAATTCATTTTGGCAGCTCAGTTCTGTGCTAAAACATCATCATGCAGATGGACCCTCAATGTAGCTTCATATTTAGGGCCAATGTAGCACACTGACAGATGTTCATGTTTCCTTCGGCTGTTTGTGCAGCCCACCCTGTGCACTGTGACTAGGCAAAAGTTATATTCTTTGCGTGAAGGCTTGATGTATACGTTCCTCACCCCTGCCTGTTCTGTATCTATATTAGCAACACAGTTCAGTTATCTGTCACCATAGAACCAACCACATTGAAATGGAGTGGCTTCAAACCACAATATCTGAATCATGATTTCTGACAGAGCTCATCCAGAAAGTTCTTTGCTTCCCATTATATTGACTGGAGTTACTTATATGACCAGAGTCCCCTGGGAGCTCTGCTGGGGCTGAAATATCCATGATGGCTTGTCTATCATCTTAATAGGAGACACACAGTTTCTAACTATTTAATAATCCAACTCAAGAGACAGCAGAAGCTCCCAGTCTTCTTTAAGACTGAGCTTGAAAGTCTCAAAACATCATTTCTACCACATTGGTTTGGTCAAAAGAAACTGTAGCTTAAGAATGAACTCCGACTGCTGGGTTCCCAACAACTATTATACTTGCTCTCAGGCAATAGCTCTATTTCAGGAATTAAAAGGTGATCAGGGTGACATACTGAGCTAGTGACCAAATGAACAGGGGACTGCCATTATAAAAGACTGGATAAACAGGCGATGTTTTATCCTCCTTCCTCCATGTGGAATCTCTAATCATTCATATGGGATAAAAACAGAGCTTGATTTGTTTTCTATGATTTTATGGAGAAAAGGACTTGTTCATAAGTTAGCAGGAAAAATATATTACTCTAAATTACAGAGATGTTGCTTACAAACACTTTGAGTGCATCTATATTTGTATATAAATGATTTACTTGTAAGAGTAGGTCATTAAGGGCACTTAACTTGCTAGTTCTCAGCGTATAAATTTTCTTTCTCATACCACTATAGAAATGACATATGGATTTCACAGGATATACATACCCATTGGTACATTCATACATAACATTTTTAAAGTTTACTGAATGGTTGTACTGCATCTTTTAATTAATCGGAGAATGCACTTCAGATAAATTTGAATTACTCAATTAACTTCATAAAATCATATTTTTTCAAAAATTAAAATGTTAGTATGTACTTATATATTGTATATATATATATATATATTAATTACTTATTAATATTATTGTACAACTAATCTGAATTTTCACATTTCCACCACAGAAAAACATTATCCTCCTCACCCATTTACCATTTATTGTGGATCTACTATGTGAGGCATTATTCAAGCACTGGTGTGAAAAATGACCAAGATAGAATCTTACATTTATTTACTGTCTTCATCTACATGTTCAAAGGAAAAAGAGTTAATAGTCTTATAATTTTGGATACTTCCTGATATTAAGTTAATTTTGAAAGGAACAGAGAGAAAGAGAGAGAGAAAAGCAGGAAGGAAGATTGAAGGGAGGAAAGGGAGAAAAGAAGAAGGAAGGGAGGCAGAAAGACGGAAGAGGTCTCTCTGAGCCTGAAGGGTCTATCAACCAAGTTATAATGAGAGGACAGCTGTATTTGGAGATCTCAGGACAATTTCACTCCCCCAGTCATCATCTGTTTTGTTTTGAAAGTGAAACTAGTAATCCACATGATATTATTTAAACATATGATGGTAAAGCTATAAGATTGTTTATTTTGTCTCTCCATCTATCTGCAAGAACATTTCTGAGTGTGTGTGTGTGTGTGTGTGTGTGTGTGTGTGCAGACGTTCACATGAACACTCACATATACCATGCCCAGTTGAAACACAGGATTTTACTACTGAACCTACATCTTCTCTTGAAATTGATGGACCAAGTTCTGTTTATATTGTCACACAAACACACGCAGGTAATCAGCTCAATGTTTAGTGCCACTACCTTATGTTTACTTCAGAGGATGACACTTTAATAAGACTAGGTCTTTGGAGTTTGGGTCCATATTTGTTTCTGTGGTGGTCCATGCTCTCTGATTTGGTCCAACATGTAATTGTAGGGACATCTAGTGGTGGGGTCCAGAAGTCTGAAAGCTAGAAGAATAATGCAAAAATCATTCTTTTCCCCCAGAGGGACCATCTGCCAAAAGGGTAGTAACAGTGTGGTTAGGCTGAAATGGTCCATCATGCATACATGATTCTATTCGCTGTTCTGGGAGCTTAGATAACTTTGAGATAAAAATAATTAGAACAGTAATAATAATACTCATATTCAAAAATAAAAAAAACACCAAGGTTGATTCAATAAATCTCTATTTATGGTACAATTTCAAGATTCTGCTTTTACTCAAAAAAAGGGACAAACTACTCCCCTGACTCTATATGTCCAAAATGCCACATCAGACAGAGAAACATTAGCATAAGATTTTATTTATATATCAAAATAAAAGTTTCCATGGGAGAGATGATATATCAGTCACTGACACTGTAGTGTGAATCACGGGGACAAAATCTGGAGATGAGCAAGAGAAGAAGTTGACAAGTTTTGGAGAAAAGCATTAAAACGATGATTTCTGGAATAGGAGAAAGGGTGTTCTTGTCATTAGGCTACAATAACACCAGAAAGGACCTAATTTTAGTTACTAAAAGAATGTTGTAGCTATCAATGTTTTGAAAAACCAAGTGGGTTTAGAGGTTACACTATAATTCTGAAAGTGAAGAAGTAGTGAAAAAATTAAAATGTGCAATAATACATGCACACCCATACACAAACACAAAGCCTTCCTAAAAACAGAGTCCTCATAATCAATATGATCAATACTCTGGGAGAGGTTTAAAATTCAATACTTTTCCTTGATCAAAATCTAAACCCACTGTGGTGAGACAAAATTCAGGTCTAGTATCTTTATTTCCCCTATTGCAGTGGGGAGAGATATATTATAATAAAGCCCAACTATCATAAATATTTCTCAAAGCACTTTCTAACTTGCGGCAAGTGCCCCACCTCCACCTGAAACTCTTTGAGATTGCAAATTACAAACATAGTGGTATGTCAAGTATATATCTCAATTGTCTTCTAAGATAGAAAATTGCATTGAGAAGAAGGCTTGGGTGTACCATAAGGAAGGATTCTCCAAGGTCACATTGTGTCCTCCCAGAGCACCAGTAACACATCCTAATGTCCCCAAATAATATCCCAACATCCCAGAGGAGAGAAATAATGCACACTTTCAGCAGACACAAGAGCAGGAAACATGCAAGTTTATAAAGTTATCTGTTGTGAAACCTACAGCTAATGAGTATTATCTGCTCATCAACAGTGTTTTCACTTTTTAGGGAAAAATACTACCACTAGCACTGCACACAGCACTACTCCTTCCCTCAATAATCTTTGTCATGCTTTGTCACTCTTGATTTCTATGCAATTTTCGTGATATGTATAAAGCAAAACTAGTAATCCTAAAAGAAGGAAATTAACATATTCCAAATGCAGCTTCCATCGTTATTTTTTTCTCTGAAAGTTGTCTCTACTTGCCCATAACTACATTTTTAATATCTTTCTCAGCCTAAAAAACATATGAGATCCAAGTGTTATTGCAATTACTGAACTTACTAAATAATTGACAGTTTGAAAAATTCTTTTTTCTTTTTTATTATTTTGAGAGAGTGAGAGAGAGACGGAAGGAATGGGAAGGGGGAGAGAGAGAGAGAGATAGAGAGAGAGAGAGAGAAGCATCAATTTGTGGTTGCTTTCACAGTAGTTGTACATAGAGCTTTCCATGAACGCCTTGACGGGAGCTGTGCCAGTGCCCCTTTGTTCAAACCAGAGACCTTGGGACTTAAACTGGCAAGCACTGGGATTATGTGGATGATCCTATGCTTAGTCCAGTGACTCCACATTTACCCACACTGATGAGATCGCACTCAGAGCCAGCGACCTCAGGGTTTCCAACTGGCAACCTCAGCGTTTCAGGTGGATGCTTTATAAACTGTGCCGCCATGCTTGACATAGTTTTCCTGCATTTACAGATCCTGGTTCACAACCATCAAAATCAATTAGAGCCTCAAGACTCAAATAATAGACAATAGCCTTGAAGCATTGCCAACCATCACCTGGGACCTTTCTGGTAACACACAATCTCAAGCCACTCTCCAGGTCCCTGGGTTATTCATAAGCATGTTAAAATTTGGAAAGCACTTCCACAAAATACTTTATAAGCCTCCATATTATTTGATTCCACTCGTCCCCAAACCTGCAGAATCCCCAGTTGGGAGGGTAGAGAACGGAAAGCAAAAACCTGAAAAAATATGATTACAGGCTTCCCAGATAATTTTTGAAAAACAATCGAGTTTGACAACCTTGTTTATTGACTCCTGTTTGCTTACCTGGGACTTTGAGGCTTAGACTGTGTAGTGTAGTCAAACTCTGGTCAAGTCACTTTGCTTCCCTGAGTCTGAATTTTGTATCTGCAAAATAATCTTCACAGGCTTCTCTGAGTCCCAGGTGATACAATGTACGGGGAAGGAGTCTCTGCACACAAGCAAAAATGCTACAAATAGGAGAACTCATTGCTATTCTGATGTGCCTAAGGATATCTTTCTTTTTTCCATCCCTGTCTCAGTGGTTTCTACTTTTTGAAGACTAGGAAGGGGAGTTTCCTTTTCCTAAAGAGTCAGCTTGGGTAAGTGAGACTTCCTGCCAGGGAAGTACTCAGGGATTTTCCCCCTTTAGGATGCAGGGCAGCTTAAAGTCTGCAGATCAGCTCAGCTGTAGCTCCGTGCACAGCTGGTGATACAGCCTGGGTAGCATGCTGGCTCAGCTAAGAATACCCCTTCTATTCCTGCCTGCGTTTTGTTCCATTTCGTTTGGGACTGAGGTGTTCGGGAAAGAAGCAGTATCTGAGTGCAGTTCCTAGTCATCCTGCATTTTTTAAACCAGCAAATCTTTTCAATCCTCTCCCACGAAGAGGCTGGACCCATCTGTCAGGGAGGCAGCCAATGTTTTGGAGACAATGGAAATGAGAAGTCCACGAGTCCATGCTCCTGGATTTTCACTTAGATAGGATATCAGAGCTGTCTTATAATGCAATCACCACCACCAAAAGTATAGACAATGTCTCAGGGCTAAAGATAGACAACATTATTGCACACAGTATGCTGTATCTGCAAGAGAACATCAATGAGACTGACACTGGCATGTGATCCCAGTAATGTTTGGTGGAGATACTACTGTTACTATGGAAAACATGAGCATATATTAAGGACAATTGCTAGATAAGGATTCAAGAGTCAAGCCCTCTCATGCTCAGACAAAAATATCAGTCCCCAGCAGACCTATGTTCCATTACAAGGGAGTACTATTTGATCTATACCAGCATCACAGAATATTGGTTTTTCAATGCGAATTTATGATTTCACGGTGGTTAACATTTACGAATTATCTGGTAAAAGTAAAGCACTCAAAAAGGTACTCTCCATACATTATTTAAAATGAGTAGGTACCTAAATCTCATGTTCCACAGAAAGTTAAGCCATAAAGAAGTGTTTTATCCTCACACATTCACATCATAGCCACATGGGTATTTGTCAATAAGTATATTTCCATTCATAATATAAGTACGTGGATCAGCGTTTCCCAATGGGTTTCATAGAGCGCTAGTAATTTCTTATGTGTTAACAGATGTTCCATTAAAAAATAGTGTTTTATAGTCAGATAGGTTTGAGAAGCACTGAATTAAATAAAATTATACATGGTTGTTCAATACAAAACTTCTTGGCCCTGGCTGATTGGTTCAGTGGTAGAGCATCAGCCCCGTGTGTAGATGTCCCAGGTTTGATTCCTGGTCAACTGGTTTGAGTGCATCAATGGGGCACTGAGGATAAGCACTAAATATAGTTCCGTTCCGAGGGGCCCCAGACGGCAGAGCATTGGCCCCAGACAGGGGTTGCCGGGTGGATCCTGCTCAGGGTGTATTCAGGAGTCTGTCTCTCTATCTCCCCTCCTCTCATTTGGAAAAGAAAAAGAGAGAGACTTCTTGAGTTCTTCAAACATTTGTTTTTTTACCTACCCTTGTAAAAGAAAAAGAAGTTATGAAATGTTTAAAAAGATGTAAGACAGATCTAGGAACAGTTTCTTCTCCAAATACACAGCAATATCTTGCTTTTTGAAAATATAGTACTTGGCCTGGCCTGTAGTGGCATAGTGGATAAAGCGTTGACCTGGAACACTGAGGTCACTAGTTCTAATCCCTGGGTTTGCCCAGTCAAGGCACATATGGGAGTTGATGCTTCCTACTCCTCCCCTGCTTCTCTCTCTCTCTCTCTCTCTCTCTCTCTCTCCAGCAAATAAGTAAAATCTATTTTTAATGTAAAAAAAGAAAATATACTAGATTGCCTTGGCCAGGTAGCTTAGTTGATTAGAATGTTGTCCTGATACACCAAGGCTGCAGGTTCGATACCCAGGGCACATATAAGAATTAGCCAATGAATGCATAAATAAGTGAAGCAACAAATCAATGTCTCTCTGTCTCTGTCTTTCTCTTTCTAAAATCAATCAGAAAAAAAATATTTTATAGAAAATACAGTAATGTATTTTAGAGCAACTCTCGAAGATGGACACACAACTATTAAAAGTTGCCAGAAGAAACAGGACTATGCTATTTATCCCAATATATATTTTTTAAATAATTTATTTAGTCTCCCTGGTTTTCCTGTTGTTGCCATAAGCATTCAGGGAAAAACTGGAATTTCTGACAAGACTCAGAAGCCCTAAATGAAAAATTGATGTTGTAGAGGCGCACAGCTTAGTTTGAGCCCTTGAGAATCCATACCTGCCTACCAGCCCCTGGCCTCTGCCCCTGAAGGTGAACTAAATGCTGTAACAAACATAAAGTAACATTATCTGGTTTCCTAAGCTGTCATTTTCACCTCCAGACTGAATAAATGCATTGTTTTTGTTTCTTATGCAATGAGTCTCAGTAGCACATGGCCAGATCTTGCTTATGAAAAATAGAACCAAGCATAGAGAAACTACTTGAATAAAGAAATCCTTGCCATGTCCAAGTCCAACAAAGTCTAGGAATTTGGCTGGAAAAAGCAGAGGCTCTTACAGAATTGAGTCATTAGCTTCAACTGTTTGATAAGGTACAGAGATCTTATATGTGGACATAATTATCTCAGAGAGCCTATTTTGCAGCACTAATTTCTACTTCAAAAAGCAAAGCCAGATTAAAAAAAAAAAAAAAAGCATCTTTCCTTGCAAACAACAGCATATCTCTAAATAACCCATTCTGACGTTTCCCATGAGTTGAATGGGTAAGTTTATTCTTCTTTTAAGAGTCCCTAAGACTAATACTTTAACCTTCTAATATTAAGACCCAATCTCCAGCATTTAAAAAGAGAAAGACTGGCCCTGGCCAGTGGCTCAATGGATAGAGAGTCGGCTGGCATATAAACATTCTGTGTTTGATTTCCAATCAGGGCACACAGGAGAAACAACCATCTGCTTCTCTTCCCTTCTCTCTTTCCTTTCTCTCCCTCTTCCCCTCCCACAGCTAGTGGGTCAATTGGTTGAAACATGGCCCCGGGTGCTGAAAAGAGCCAAGTTGGTTTGATAGCATCAGCCTCAGGCACTAAAAATAGTCTAGTTCTCAAGCAACGGCCTCCCACAGGGTTGCCCAGTGGATCCTAGTTGGGGAACATGTGGGAGTCTGCCTCACTATCTTCTCTCCTCACTTAAAAAAGGGGGAAAGGGAGTGGAGACAGAAACATCAGTACCAGTACTTTTCCTATAATGCGCTTCAGTGTAATAATCCAATAAATCTGATAAATCTCAAAATATGATAAATGACCATTCCATCTACAAATATTTTTAGGTTAGTGTCTCTATTCTGATATAAAATACTCGATTCTTTTTAATCTTCTAACAGAAAACAAAACAAAACACTACTCCCAAATGCTACATAATTGCCAGGACAAATGCAAGTACTAGTGAAGCTTCCAGAAATGGGCAACATGAGACATTGGATTGTATGAGAACTGACAACAGACTCTTACCACCAACTCTACTCCAGCATCCTGAGTTAACCCGCCTGAACCAGTACAACAAAAAATGTTCAATTATCACCCGCTGCTGACAAGTGTCAAACTAATAAGTTATTCAGTCTAAGCCCTTTAAAACTATTGTTTACCTTTCACAGTACAACTCATGAACTGTTATCTTTCTTTCCAAACACACACATACAACACATAATCGAGGAACTGTCTTCTGTCTTCCACTCTAGGGATTTAATAATAATTTGGGAGTAGGGGGAAGATAAACATGGTTCGTATCTACACATATACTACAAGCCTTTGTTAACTCACCTCCAAGACTTTCAAGACTTTGTAGATGATCTTAACCCTTGTTTCCTAGAATGTCTTTTGTCTTAACCCAATGTCCATTTACTGAAGAGTTTCATCATTTATTTAATCATTCCATTATGATTTCCATCTTTTTTTTTTTTTAACAAAATCCTCTGACTTCTTTGTGCCAGACTATATGTTGGACATGAGGAAAGATAACTTTAATACTATACCTGTCTTAGGGGATCTCAAGCCTTATGTGATAAAGCAGAACAGGATTCAAAAAAAAAGAGAGATTAATAATGCTCAAGCATAACAATTAGTAGAAACTGTACTCGCCGCTTTGATTCATTTATTATTTGATCTTCATATCAACATGATTCATTTATTAAATATTAAACAAATACTTATAATAAACCTATTAAATTTTAGCACTGATTATATACTAGGTGAAGAAGATTCCTGACTTTACAGATCTTATATTCTAGTAAATTTTTAGTGTATAGTAATGCAATAAAATTTTATATGTTGATCTTGTATCTTGCAACTTACACTGAATTCATTTAACATTTCTAACAATATTTTTGATGGGAGTCTTTAGGATTTTCTACATGTAAAATTATGTCCCCTGACCAGGTGGTGGCACAGTGAATAGAGCATCAGATTGAAATGCAAGAGACCCAGGTTCAAAGCCTTAGGTCACTGGCTTCAGTGCAATCTCACCAGCTTGAGTGCAGGGTCTCTGGCTTGAGCGTAGGATCATAGACATGACCCCATGGTGGCTGCCTTGAGCCCAAAGGTCACTGGCTTAAAGCCCAAGCTCACTGACTTAAGCAAGGGAACAAACACTCTGCTCTGCTGTAGCCCCCAGTCAAGGCACATATGAGAAAACAATCAATGAATAAAGAGCTGCAAGGAAGAATTGATGCTTCTCATCTATCTCCCTTCCTTTCTGTCTGTCCTTATTTGTCCTTCTCTCTGTCTATCTTTGTCACATACAAAAAAATTATGTCAATTAAGACATTTTTACTTCTTCCTTTCTAAATTAGATGTCTCTCTTTTTCTTTTTCTTGCCTTATTGCTCTGGCTAAGACTTCAACCATGTTGAATAAAAGTGGTGAGAGTGGGTATCCTTGTCTTGTCTCTTTAACTAGAGGAAGAATGTTCAGCTTTTTACTATTGAGTATAATACCTTGGACTTGTCAAATATGGCTTTTATAATATTGAGGTACCTTTCCTCTATACCCATTTTGTTGTAAGTTTTTATCATTAAAGTGTTAACAGTTGGCTCAGTGTTAGAACATCAGGCTGGCATGTGGATGTCCCGGGTTCAACTCCCTGTCAGGGCACAGAGGACAAGTGACTATCTGTTTCTCTGCCCTTCCCCCTCTTGCTTCTCTCTCTCTCTCTCTCTCTCTCTCTCTCTCCTCCTCTTCCCCTCCTCTCACTTAATAAAAAAATTAATTAATAAATAAAACACCATAAAAATGTTCATTTTAAGTGCTTTTTCTGTATATATTGAGGTTATCATATAATGTTTATTCTTTTTGTTAATGTCATATTTTATAATTAATATTTTTGAGAAAAGATTTATGTTTGCTCTACAGAGAAAGGACTAAAAGAGAACAAGGGTAAAGGGGGGAAAGAAACATTGATATGGTAAGCCAACAACCATGTGGCCTAGGACCCATGGCAATTGGGTAAGAAACAGATTCCAGATATATTTTAGAGGCTTTATAAATGTCCTTCTCCCAATTTATTGATTTATTTTTCTCTCAGCACTGAAAAAAATATGCAAACATTTCCATTGGAAATTAAATGACAGTTACACATTATACATGAGAATGTACAGTCTAAGAGATTATATTTCAATTCCAAAGATCCTATCTCCAGGATGAATGCTAGTTAACTCATTTATATAATGTTGAGATAACAAACGGGTTCTAAAGAACCAGATTTCTCAGGAGTGGAGGGGCAAGGAAGGTGTCTCTCTCTGTGTTTTGAAGACTACTTGATATGTATGACTAGAGAAACACAACATTGGACCTGCACAGGAAGATAGACTCATGTCTGCTGTACAGTGGTCCCTTGTCTATCGTGGGGGTTAGATTCCAGATCCCTCCGTGATAGGTGAAACTTCACAAAGTAGCAACCTCATATTTATTTTATTATATATATATATATATATATATATATATATATATATATATATATATATATATTCATTCTAAGGCTTTATATCCACTCCCCACACTCTTATAAACCTTTCCCACACTCTTATAAACACTTCCTATCCTCTTCAACACCTTCCACACTCTAGAAAATGCTTATTTTACTGCAAAAACAATTAAAATTATATATAAAAATACCTATATACCACCAAATCCCGTGATATAGCAAAAAATCTGCGATACAGAATTAGATCTATATAATTTACAAATCCACGATACAGTGAGACCGCGGAAAGTGAACCATGATATAGCGAGGGACGAGTTTATTTGATAAGCTTTGCCAAGACTACTAATGAATATGCCAGTGTATTGGTGAGTGTTTCAATGAGAGTCAAGCATACTAGATGAAGAATGGGGCCCCAAAATTGTTTTCTTTCTGTTATATTTTCTTTGTGTCAGTCTCACAGACCTAGGTGGGAGGTAGAAGAAAAGTGTAAGAAAAGCAGTGATTACTAGAAAGAGTGGTGAAGACAGAAAGACAAAAGGAGAACTGGGACTTCCTCTGAAAGAAAAGGATATAGAAATCTTCATACTGGAACCGCCCAGCACCCTGTACTATTGTTAACCATTGTGGTCAATAAGGTTTATCAAACACCCTAAAGTTATTTCTAACCTGCTTTTTTTTCCCCATCTCTCACATACTTGTCCCAGCCTCCATTCCAGGTAGAGATGGAAATCTGCATTTTATTCTCATTTATAGACCAAAGTTGGAAGGCTCTTTTTTTTTTTTTTTTTTAACAGGGACAGAAAGAGAGTCAGAGAGAGGGATAGATAGGGACAGACAGACAGGAACAGAGAGAGATGAGAAGCATCAATCATGAGTTTTTTGTTGCGACACCTTAGTTGTTCATTGATTGCTTTCTCATATGTGCCTTGACCACGGGTCTTCAGCAGACCAAGTAACCACTTGCCCAAGCCAGCAACCTTGGGTCTAAGCTGGTGAGCTCTTTGCTCAAGCCAGATGGTCCCATGCTCAAGCTGGCGACCTTGGGGTCCCAAACCTGGGTCCTCTGCATATCCACTGCGCCACCACCTGGTCAGGTGGCTTTTTTTCTTTTAGTTTAATTAGAGATATAACTGACTTGTGTTTTCCCACTTCTTCATCCTTTGGGCCTTGAATGCAGATAAGATGGTGATAACTTTAGTAGTCATCTGGCAATCAAGAGATAAAGACCAAAAAATCCCTGGCTCTGACACTATTGAGTCATAGACTCATGGCCTACAATTTCTGGACTTCCTGTTAAGTGAGGAAAATGAATTCCAATTCCTTTAGCCTTTTGGAGTCAGAATATTTGCAGCCATGAGTTATATTAACTTATTAACTGGTCCAAACATCTTCTGTTCTCAAAAGTAAAACCATTTATGGAAGCAAAAAAAATAAAAATAAGTCTTCTCATAATACAATCATAATTAGCATCTCAGTGTGATTCTATTTTCTTTCAAATTTACATATGTATGCATATTTTTATGCAGTAGTTATTATACAAAAACTTCCAAGTTGTAAATTTTATTATCTGCCTTATATATATGCACAATTATTTCACCCATATCCTTTTGTTTGACATATAGGTGAATATTTTTTAACTATTACTTTTTCTAGCATATTTGTGCAGTTTGCATTTTTTATATTTCCTTAGGATAGATTTCTGGAAGGGGATCAAAGTAAATGAACAGTTCTATGACCTATAATATATAAAGTCAAATTGCTTTCTAAAAGTGCTATACCAATGTACACTGCACCAGGAAAAAAAAAAAGAATCAATTTATTTATAATTTTTATACTGATTATTAATGTCAAAACACAATTGCTAATTTCATAGAAATAAAAGCATTTTTTTTTAAGTGGAAATTTCAATTCAAGACACTTTTGGACACTCTTCTCTCTCTCTCTGCTGCCCCTTTCTTGATGTGAAACCAAACACTAGATTCCCACACTGTATAATCTAAAATAGTTTATCTACCTTCATAATGCTCCCTAACAATTGTAATACTGTATATATGCGGAATCGTTTGCACAGCAGTAAATGCTATTGAGGTAGGTATGATGTCTACCCTACAAAAGAATAAAGCTGATTTGGAAAGTGCAAGTGAGCACTTCCTGGCTAGCTAGATGAGTAGGTTAACACGGCACTCGTCTCCCCCCCACAAACACATCAAAATTATAGCTAAACTACAGAACAGTCATCATTCAGAACCAACTGAAATCTGGTTAAATGGCACCTCCAAGTAGCAAATTAAAGAAAAAACTGCATCAAGACTGTTAGGAGGGGCAGAGATGTGGAACGAGCTGGTCCCACACCCACATTTAGGGAATTAAAATTGGGAGGGATATTTTGGCTGCAGAGTCCTCTCCTTTAGAAGCAAAGGGTCCCAGCATCACACTCAGTCCCCCCCTCCCCAGCCCAAGGGTTTCAGTGCTAGGAAGAAAAGTCCCCATAACTTCCCTATTGGTAAAAACCAATAGGGATTGAAGCTGAAGGAGACAGAGGGTTGCTGGAGTCCCAGGCTATTCTTCATAAAGGGCCTGTGCACAGACTTACTTAGACTCACTCCCTCTGAGCTCTAGCGATGGGGCAGCAGCTTGATAGGCACCAGAGACATACAGAATTGCTTGGCATCAGAGTTAAAGCTGGGGGTCAGCTTTCTCCCCAACAGAAGTATTGGCAGAAAAAAAAAAAACTGTATTCCTTTGATGAGCTCTTCCCCCTCAAAGCTGGCAGGTGGCCACCATATCTGAAACTTCCATCAACCTATCTCATACTCTTTACCCTGTCCTGGTGATTTCCTGAGACCCTGCCGCACCCAACTATCAGACCCACCCAAGCTGCTTCCAGTGGGTGTTCCATACCAATGGCCTGTTCTGCCCCATGCCTCAGATTTTTCTAAAATCTCTCTACAAGCAGCATCTAGCCTCAGTGTACCCAGTACCTCTTGCCTAGTGGCCCCAGACCTGGCACTAGCATCAGCCAGCCTTGGTTCACAGACTGGCCTCACCTGGGCACCACCAAGCCCAGCACAAGTAGCAGCCATCTGCAGGTTACTCTATAATTCATGCTTGGTGGCCCCAGGCAGAACACATGTGGCAGTGGACCTTGGCCTGTACCTCCCTGGAGGATGCAGAGCCAATGCACCCACTGGAAAACTTCATATCAGGTCAACACATCTCCACCCAAACACTTCCACATGCAAAGGGGCAGAGCCAGAGAGCACCAGATCCCTGTTGAAGTACATCCTGCTCTTTGTGGTGAGTCACTGCATAGCTGATTCTCCACTGTGGTCAGAGGTCAGTATTCCCATCCAGTCCTTGAAGCTGATTTGCCTTGGGATAAATTCCTCTCATTGATGCAACAACAGCAATCAAGGCTCAACTACAAGAGGAGGGTGTACACAGCCCATAGAAGGAGTATACTTTGAGTGCCCAGTGTGGGTGATTGGTGAGGTTGTGCCACTGGACCTTACAAAACATCTACTATAAAGGCCATTCTACCAAGCCCAGGAGACATAGAAGCTCTATATAAGACAAAGAAACAGACACAGGGAAGTTGCCAAAATGAGGAGACACGAAAACATGTCACAAGTAAAAGAACAAAACAAAACTCCAGAAAAAGTACAAAACAAAATAGAGACAAGCAATATACTAGATACAGAGTGTGAAGCACTGGTTATAAGTGGGTTCAATGAACTTAGTGAAAACCTCATCAGCATAAAAGAGGGCCAGTCAGAAATAAAGGATACATGAACTAAAATAAAGAATAATTTACAGGGAATCAACAAAAAAGTAGATAAACCTGAGAATCAAATCAGTTATTTGAAATATATGTAAGAAAAAAGCACCCAATGAGAACAGCAGAAAGAAAAAAGAATTTTAAAATATGACATAGTGTAAGGAGCCTCTGAGGCAACTTAAAGCATAACAACATTGACATCGTGCAGGAACCGAAAGGAGAAGAGAGAGAGCAAGAAATTGAAAACCTATTTGAAAAACTAATAACAAAAAACTTCCCTAACTTGTTGGAAAAAATAGGCTTACAAATCAAAGAAGCCAAGAAACTCCCAAATAAGATGAATCAATAAAGGCCCACACCAAGACACATCACAATTAAAATGTAAAAGGCTTAAGATAAAGAAAGAATCTTAAAAGTAGCAAGAGAAAAGCAGTTATTTATTTACAAGGGAGTTCCCATAAGACTGTCAACTGATTTCTCAACAGAAACTTTGTAGGCCAGAAGGGATTGGCATAAAATATTCGGTGAAGAAGAATAAGAATCTACAATGAAAATTAGTCTACCCAGAAAATCTATCATTTAGACTTGAAGGACAGATAAAGAGTTTCCCAGATAAGAAAAAGGTAAAGCTATCATCACCAAACCAATATAAATACAAAATGTTATGGGTCTCCTTTAAGAAGAAGAAGAAAAGGACAAAAATATGAACAGTAAATTGGCCATAAACACATATCTATTAACAATTGAATTTAGAAAAAAACAAGCAAAAAAAAAAAAAAAAACAGACTCATAATTATAGAGAATATTTTGACTGTTGGCAGATAAGAGGATGTTTAGGGGAATGAGTGAAAAAGTTGGAGGGATTAAGAACTATAAATTGGTAGTTAGAGAAGTCATGAGGATGTAAAGTACAGCATAGGGAATATAGTCAACAATATTCTAACAACTATGTATGCTGTCAGATGGGTGTGAGATTTATCTGAATGATCACTTAGTAAGTTATATAACCTTAGAGAAGAGCCTGTTATGAGCAGGGCAAGAGTAAATTCCATAGATAAAAGATCATTTTGAAACCCTAGTGCTATGAAATATTTATAAAAATAGGTCAGTTGTTAGCATGGTGGCTCTGAAGATAAAAAAAAAGTAGTAATAATGAGTATAGCCTTTACACAGCAGCTCCCCAATGATCCAGTAGAGTAGTTATTAAACCAGGACTTTTATGAAGTTAAGCATAAGCCCTGTCATCTTCTAGGTACCAGAGATCAGTGTGTGTTTACCAGATCATCTGAATTAACCTAATAATTATGGACAAAGATATCGACTATATAAGATCAAGTAAGGTAATGAGATTTTAGAAGGGTAAAAATTAAGTCTAGTAATGAGAAAAAGAAAAAAATATAGAGACGTGTTATTGTGGTATGGGAAAGGTAGTTTAACTTAATCTTTACTCCTTTTTTTTTTAATTTTTAGTAGACCTGGCAGAAGGCTGCACTCTCAGGACCAGCATAAAGTTAAGATTTAGCATGCAATCGTTGGTTCTTCCTCTCTCTTTTTTTTACATGTTCCAAAAATATACTGCACAAAAAGAACGCTGTATATATCCACAAGAAATAACTCATGAAGTGCTAATGAGAAAATCTCTTCTCCCCAGAGTTTATTCTCCTGATACATTAATTCTTAATAAATTGGACGATAAAAGCAAATCAGGACCCATGTCACCACACAAAGCCCATTCTAAGACAAGCTGGATGTCCCTCAAGACACAGCACATGTTTCTGGTATCCAGCAAACAAAATTCTATCTTTGCAAGAAGGGCTCAAAGTCATACACAGCATGGGAAAATTTCAGCTATCAGTCAGTTAAGGGAAGGGCTAAGGTTAGCAGAGATTGAGAGGGGAAAAGGGAGAGAATGGAAAAGAGAAATAAAAGAAGATGGAGTAGAGGCCCCAGGGCTGGCATCTTAGTGCCAGTTGGAGGTTGGATGCATGTTGAGTAGGAGTGGAAGCGAGACGACCTCTGTTTGAGTTCTGAGCTGTTGCTGAGCACTGACATCTTTTGCACCTTCTGTGGCATTCACGTGGTCCGAAGGCTAGGAGCACAGATGATAGGAGCAAGGACAGATTGCCTTATATTCTGGACCCTCACATCACTAAGCACTAGGGAAGGTGGTGCAAGTGAGCAAAATCAATACTGAGGAGGACAGGTGTTTCTGGAACCATACTTAGCCCAGACAAGGAAAGGAAATTAGTTCCTGTTTTGTTTCTGAATCTCATAGTTCTGTCCTCATCAGGGGAGAGTGTCAGCTGTTATTTAAACAGAAGTCTGATGGGTGACTCTGTAACTGACCCAAAGTGGCAGACAGTAATGACCAAAGAATCAATCTGAGTGGCTTCCCCTTGATAAGCAAAAACCTCAGTTGCTTTCTCAAGAAAATGTTGGGGTCGGAATTAGAGCTGACTGACTTAAAATCATCTGCCTTTTGTTTCTCTTGGATTACTCGCTTGGATCTAAGTCCCTAAGCCAAGAAAAACGGCATCCTATGAAGCGCCCTGGCAAATTTCTAAACTTACTGTTTGGAGCTATCATCCCTCTGGCTTGAGAGAAAGAGAAATTGCCATCTACTCCCAGCAGAAAGGGTCTCTTCCCTATCAGAACGGCAAAGTAAATAACTGGTCTGCAGCCTGGAAGGTCAGAGAGCAGCGTTTCCATCAACTCTCCATGGTTGTATAAAGTGTCATTTCATTCTGAGCTGGCAGTTCATAGACGTGTTTCCCTCTGGAACATACCATCAGAGAGGCTGGGACCATCTGCCTGTCCGACAGACCATCTGTATAAAGCATTAGCTCTTCTTCCAAAAATCTGAGGGGAAAGGGACATGCTCAGAACTGTTCGAGAAACAGAGAGAGAGGACACTCCACAGATGAGTCTTTGCATCTCTCATTGTACCCAAACTCTCTTATGGCAATCTCTGAAAGAAAAGTTTCCAGGAAAATTGTTAAAGGTAAAAAAAGTTTACAGCAAAACAAAAAACAATTTTCAAAAGAGCATAGAAAAAATTTTAAAAGGCAATAGGAAAAAATAGAGCATTGTATACAGGTTTAAGTGTTTGGAAGGACAAAGATGAGAATCAGAGGAATCAAGTCACGTGGGCTCCACAGTCAGGTGCACCTAGGCAGACACTGTGTATTGCGCATCATGAGTCATCACCTTGACCAAATCACAAGCAGTTTGAGGTTCAATTTCCTCATCTGCATTCTGAGAATAATCATACTTCCTTCTCACAACTGTGAAATTCCCAGTATGGCACTTGAGATATCATCGTGTAAAATACATGGTAGCTACAAGGTTAAATTTGTGATTTTTTTAAGACCTTCTCCAGGGCATATTTAGGACCAAAAGCAAGTTTCACTTTTTTTCTTACACTTCCCAGCCACAAACTCCCCAGTGATAACTGCATTCTCTGAATCATATACTAACACCATCGTGTTTTGGATCTGAACACTATGTTGCCTGTTTAGCAGGTCAATTTTCTCTTTGTCAATGTAACATCAGCAATAATATATTAACATATCTGAGGAAAAATGAATCATGTTGCTTACAGCTTTTTGTTCCACACTATAACTGTGATATTATGGAGAACATAATAGGTGTTCAATAAACACTTGCAAAATAAATGCCACCATTAAAATGACCACAGAAGCAAAACAATATATTGGTGCTTACAAAAGGATGAGCACTCTGAGTTACTTGTGCAAAAGCAGTTGTGACCCAGATCCAGTCAAATGAGTTTTGGGGAAAACAAAACAAAAAACCATGTATCAGATAGGTAGAATCGAATTCCATTTAGTAAAAGCTTAGAAAAAAATAATGCAGCAGTGTCTACAGTGATTGGAGAGATAGAAATGAAACATGAAGTGGCAAAGTTACACCCCCCGTAGAATCAGGGCAGAAAGGCAAGACAGGTCAAAGAAGAAGAGAGAGATAAAGGAGGGAGCATTGCACAGATGAACACAGAAGGAACTCAGCCATCTATGAACAGGCCAGACTCCAGTTCCTGAAAGTATCTACAGTCAGGAGGCACTCAAAAAAAATGTAAGACTATTTATATATATACTCTTACTATGGACACTGTAATGAGAACAGGTTAATTAATAAAATGTTTACTGTTCAATAGTAATTCAGGTGTGTTGGTTTGTGAAAGACACTAAACAAAAGTCACATGTCAACATTGATTTCCTTTTGAAGAAGGATGAGTGGAGTTTTTTTCCTTGTGTGTATCTATACTCAGTATGGACTTTACTGTCACTATGTATAGTGAATACCGCCAACAGGAAAATAAATATAGCAAATCCATCAACTGTGTTCCTAATGATTTGCTTGTTTTCCGGAAAGAGTTCACCTTTGTTAAAGTGGTTATTCAAAATGCTTACACTTCACAATTATTTTGACTGTTATTTAAGCATTTATCTCGATCTGTATGTAAACTTTTCTTTACTAAAACACTTGTTTCATACTGAGTGTCTACTCAGTTTCAAGTATATATGGTCACAAGTATATATGGTTAACATTTCCAAGTATGTATGGTTAACTCCAATCATAATTTTCCAAAAAAGCAGACCCTGAATCACTGTATGTTCAATGAATCTTTGCTTCTGACTTGTAACCTAAAACATGAATACTAAAATTAAAAGGTTTTACATAAAGGATTGAAATCATCCTGGAATAGCTTAGCATCAAACATTTAAAATGCTAGTTTATTTGCATATAAATTAATATATACTTAATATATGTTAATATGTATTTAATACATTTATATTAAAAGGAGCAGCTAGAACACCAACAACTTAACAAATATCACTGAAATACCTATATTACATACAAAAGCTAGAGAAATTTTGCAGGGATGAGAGAAAAGAAAGTCAAAAGTTTCCTTTTCCTTTCACAGTAAAGTCAAAGAAAGATTATTACCCCTTCTCTTTTCTTTACCAAGAATGCTTTCAAAATGTGGCCCTTTTCTCTGTTTACAGCCGTGCAGCAAGCTGTATTCCCAAGCTCACAGCATCTTGGGGTCTGACTTTAGAAAACATTCCTCAGCTCATGAAACTCTCGCTTTTCCTTATTCCTCTAGTTCCCTTAAACGCTCTGCATGAAATCACTCCTTTTGCATTGACGTGTTTCCCAATGACATCAATATTGCTGGAAGATAATTACTCTCCTCTCTTTCATATTTTTTATGGCCAGACAGACACGGGTATTCACTTTTCCATTTACTCACGTGAAGTGATTATTCGAACAACCTCTGGCACTGTGGAGCACAAAAAGGTTTAAAAGCAGACTGCGATTGCTATATTATCATAATTAGGACTATTACTAATTATTATTGTGAATACTACTACTAATTATTATAATGACATATCCTTTTTTTTTAACACCAAATAAATTCCAATCTCTGTTTTAAGTCCTTTATAAGTATTTTTTTTTCTGAATCTTTTTACAACAACCCTGCAAGGTAAGATAAGGAAATGTGGGTGAACAACAATCTGCACAGAGTTATAAAACTAAGAAGTAGATAAACATGAGAGAGATGACTGTAAGGTGCACACTACACATGCTGCCCAGTGCTGCTTACTATTTAATGTTACAGAGGAGAGCTCTATTTTTTTTTTTTTACTTTACCAATTCCTATAACTGTAGTCCTTTTATATCACTGCCCATATCTCACATGACAGCAAACCTTCCAATAAAACAGGTCATTGTCAAAATTAAGTAGAGTTATGCTTTAAGCTATGGATGACACCGAAGAGCACATGAATGTGGCACTGATGATGTACTATGTCAGGCACCCATTGGTTCACGGAGGTAGCCCTTTAGAGGTCCCTTAGAGACACTAGGACCATAACTACCCACAGATAGAGCAAGTCGTGTTATTAGAACAAGGTTACTTGATTTGCATTTAGAGAAGGTTGACTCTGGACTGCCCATATTCAAGAATTTATGTGAAAAAGCACTGGGTTTGCAAACTAAAAAGAAAACTAAAAAGAAAATTAAAGAACCATATATTTGTGAGCTCTGAAGTGAGTCAGAATTATGGGCAAAGGAATGAATCGCTTTTGCCTCATCTGTAATATGGGTACAATATAATTTTATTCTTTTTCTTCTTTTTGGAAAGTGTAAATAAGTAATCTAACCTACCTAGCACAGTGCCTGGTACATAGAACACATTCATTGACTATATAAGAGAGTTATTTATAATTTGTAATACTGCCTCAACATGTGCTGCCAATAATCTGCAGTTTGTTAAATAGGGAATTTGCTCAGTTAAGTACAGCACTCTAACCACAAATCCTCATGCTTGAAGCTGTAGTAGAGGCCAGCAAACTTGTGTTTACTATTTTGAACAATTGACCTTCCTCTTCTCCTTTTTACTCCACTGGATTTATGTATTGTTTTGTTTTTAAAAAATACAAAACAGGGCCATTAAATGAAGATAACATGTGTATTGTCTTTTGTCTCAGCAAGCCATAAAATAGACTTCATCCATTCATTACAAGGATAGAAGGAACCCACAAGCTAAAGGACAGAACCCTCTCCCCTTGGTACACAGTCAAAGGCTGACTTTGTAGAACAGAAATACCTGGATCAAGTGGTACCAGCCATGCAGAGTTAGCAAGGCAGAATTGAACTCATCACTGACAGTTCAGCTCAGCTACATTAATAGGGACAAGGATTTTTTATATTCCTTGCAATATGTTCTTGAACTATAGTAAATAAAGGTTAGATGCAATGGCAAAGCCCCACATAGGTCAAACTCTCACAGAGAAATCTTAATTCGGTTTAACAATCACGTCCAAATCCCTAGGGGTAGCCTTGAAGATGGCAGCACACCCCATCCAGATGCAGGAATCGCAGCAGAGACATAGTGCAGAGAGAGTCCTTCATCATTCCCCACGGCAATCACCACAGTGTAGGTGTTTACTAAATATGCATCCTTTCTCTGAGTGTAAACAAAATGCCATGTTAGGTAAAGAGCAGTGTTAATACCATGTGCTGACATCTAAATTGTTTTTCTGCAACCACATAAGGATGGGTGCACGTGATTCTCACTACTTACATTCAGCATGACTTTGGAAGTTGTGAGAGTAACTGAAGTGACATCTGGAGAGGGCACTCGGTTGCTCTGAAAAAAGACCTGATGAAACCACAGCACATGAAATGAGTTTATGTACAGAAATATGACTTTCTGTCTCTCTAATTTTACCTATCTCTTAGATTACAGTTGCATAGGTAACATAAACACATTGAATTAGGGTGGTCCAAATTTCTCAGCCACATGAAGAGATGAGAAAAAAATATATGTGAATTATGTGCGTCCTAATGTTGTGTCAAGGGTTTTACCGAGTACTGCATACATTGTCATTTAGTCATTTGTGACAGAGGCCTTCTCGATGACTGATTGCACTGTTTTACAGACCAGAAAAACTGAGTTTCCAAGAGAATAGGTATCTGAGCCCAAGTCTGTCCAACTCCAGAGCAAGTGCTCACCAGTACCGCATGCTCTTGCCATTGTGAGCTCCAACTCAGCCTTTTAGTCCTGCTCTGTTTGCCCCCAAAATGTAACTCAGAATGATAATCATCATGACCTATTATTATATTAGAAATACCTTATTGATACAACTTCTGAGTTTAACTCAAGTTCTATTTAACAGCTTCACTGTGAACTGGAGTTCTCTGAAGCCTACGAACTGCGAAATGCATGTCTTCCCACAAAAAAGACTAGAGTGTCCAAGTCTTTCTTTTCTTTTCTGGATACCCAAGGCCACTGAACTCAGGTCTTCCCACACTTTTTGTTTTCTGTGAATTTAAAATTATATCTTCTATAGATTGGCCAATGACTTGCACATGTATCCATGCTGACATGTGCATGCAAACATGCACATGACTGACTAAGAATGCACCTAAAAAGTTACTGAGAAGAGGTATAGTCATCACAGGTGGGAATACTCTCAAATTGCGTATAACATTGTATATTTTGATCACTCATCATGAAAATACCAATTCTGTTTCATCAATTTAATTTAAATCATCCTGGAGAAATCACTTTGTAGAGTCCTGAATCGTATACAAAGTCATCATTACCATAATACCTTACATTTCAACAGCAATGTATGATTACAGATCATTTTACTCCACAATAGTTCACAATTCTCATGACAACACCACGAGTTAATGTTTATTTTCAGATTATATAAGAGAAAATCAGGGTTCTGACACTCTGAGCACCTTACTGACCCTTAAACAGTGCTATCAATCTTGACTCATACCTCTGACCCTCAATCCAGGTTTTTTCTTCTCAGGATTTTAACCCCAGCCTCCAACCTCCCCCCATCTTAGCAATGACTACTGAGTGGTCCCAAAAGGCAATCAGATAATTGAGTGAATTGATTTAGTCAAGTACAGAACCGCTGTGCTTCAATTAATCTATCTTTTCTTTTGTAATTTATTGGGGCACCCTGAGGTGCTGTTTTGAAACGGTAAGGGTAATAACAAGAATACAGAGAATACATCTATGTATCAACTCTGTCTTCAGAGAGTAAGTCTCCCTCATTCCAGGAGTCTGCATTTTCTGCAATAGGCTGATGCTCTCCTATTAGCACTAGCTCCGATGTCAGCATCAGTTCCCAGTGCTAGCAAACAGCTCCAGGCTGTTGTAATGACTCAGCAATCAAAACTTCAAGTTCAATCCACCTGGTCCTCACCCACCTCAAGGGCCAGAGCTCCAAGAGTTCCTTTTTGCTCAACTTACTGTGGAATTTTTCTGGTTTCCTTTAAAGGTTCTCAGTTGCTGACTTTCCAGCTGTCAGCTCTGTTTGTTAGGGAAGTAAGGAGCTCTTCACGTGTTAAGCACCCTGGGTCTTAAAAGCATAGAAACATGCTGGGGAGTGTTGGGCCTGGTTGGCTCTCTTGAGCTGAGACCCACAGGAAGGCTGGCCAACTGACTGAAACTAAATAGAGAACAAATTGGAATTTTCTTTATTCTCCCCAAATAAATTCAAGGCAAACCTTTATCAGTTTATTCTTTTACAAATACAACCCTGCACTTACTTCTAGGTAACTTTCAGCCTCTTCTTTGGCAACTGTGACATGTCACCTCTACTGAAATGGAAAGCCAACTTCCCTCCCTTCTCTCTTCTTTTCTGAACTCACTAAGCAGGAAAACCAGCCCTCTTCAACTTCGTCACAAAACAAAGCCCAAGAAGACACAAGAAAGCAGAGGGTCAGGAGCCAGTTCTGATGGAAATCTGTTTACCTTTGCTCTGATCTGAGCTGATAATAAAGATGCAAAGGTACAGTCCACTCAAACCCCATCAGGGACCCTTGAGATACCAGGGAGATGCTTTGCACATTGCATGAGCTGTAATCAGAAAATCCGGAGTTGGCTTGTACCCCACTTCTATTATTAGCCTAAAGTGAACAATAATGAAAGTGTTGCTCTTGCTAGTAGATTCACTCATTACAATTATTAAATCTCAAATGCACAAAAGCCAAGATGTGATCCTTATTTTTTTAAGATGGTGTTGAGAACAATTTATGCAATTACATTTTACCAAGACCACAAGTCTAAATATACCCACACTGGCTGAGAATGTGGATGAGAGGAGAAACCATCAAAATTAAATAGCCTTGATAATAGGAGCTTTTAATATGCCAACTTTCAGAACAACATTTTCAAAGGGCGTCTCTTTATTCAGAACAATCCTAACACAAAACAGATAACGTAAAATACTGTCCTCTGTCACTGGGACTGGCTATCATAAACTGAAGGTTAATAAGAGCTGAGCACTCTAAGGAATAGTGACTGTCCTGGAAGAGAGACTGGGACCTCCGATCCCTGACATACCTGTTTGGCACTTGGATATTTAGGGCTTGGCACTCTCCTTGGAACAGTAAACTTTGTGTTTCCTGTTCATATATTAGATTCACCTTCAGCTTTGGTGAGTTCCAGGTTGTTTTCTCCACAAAGAAAATAAAATTTTATTGGGGGTTTCACCTATGTTCAAGTCATTTAAAAATTGGGGGGAATAAAGCTCCTTTCTTGACAGGGGAAATGTAACTGGAATCTGAGCAGCAGAAGAAAATACCCTGAGCAGAAATGCTTGACAAGAGAGATATATCATCAATTATCCTGACAGGAGAGAGTTTCCACCTAGCATTTTTACCAAGGGCACTATGCGTAGTATCAGTTACAGGATGGAAGGGGGCATTTGTAACAGCTGCCTTCCTTCCCCTGTGTCTCTAACACCATCATGCAAAACATTCGACAGACTAGAGAGATAGCCTGTGGTAATACCAGAGTATAATCTCATCTTTCAGGATCCCCCCCCCACACTTTTTAGTTCAGCAATCCTTTTTAGAAACAAGAAACAGTATTAATGTTTTAAGTATGATGATGTTTAACATCTCTTGGCTTGTATGCTGTGATAAAACTTTAACCCAGTCAAATGGCTCTGATTCAGTCTCTTCTGTTATCATTTGTTCCATTTCTCTGTCTGCACACATACATTAATACTTGGAGAGAAACATCTATGCATGTTCTCCTCTGTCTAGTTACTTAACATACCTGTCATCTCCTCCATAAATATGCTCACCAGAACAGTTCTGAGCTGGCTAACATCCCATGAAATATCACCATTCCTTGTAGGATAACCACCCACATGCATCGGAACATAGCCCCCAAATGCCATATGCATTGACTGAGGAAAACTCTGTTACTTTCAACTGAGGTATCAGCCTTTCAGAAATACATTCACAAGTGTTCTCACTTCTTGGGAGAAGCTAATTGATGTCCATGCGAACAGATTCTGTCACAATGAACTGGTATTTTGCTTTAATTATATACCCTCAGGATGGAAACAAGTAAAGTACTCTCTACACTTAACTTTGAAGGAAAGGGAAAGAAAAAACAATAAAAAGAAAAGCTAACTACCAGAAAACACTAAAGAGACTGAGTTAGACAAGATGTTTGACCCAAGTCACCTGAATTCCTGATGCTGCCTGATTGCTTTATCATCCAAGAGGGGACAATTAAGAGCAATTTGCAACCATACTCCTTTCTCTGGAGACCATGTTGGGTAAAGGGAGGTTTCAGGATGAGAGACACAAGTCTTAATCAGGGGATGCTGCAGTCAGAAAGGTTAATGAGATGCACTAGCAGGAGAATCAGTGCAAAAAAAGATAGGTTCAAAATACTCAACAATTTCCACTTTGTTCAAATTTGCTCCAATTAAGAGCTGTTGAAGCAGCTTTCTGTATTTCACGCACTCACTATTCTCCAGAGCAGATTTAACTACTATTCAAGGGGGGAAAAAATAAGTGCTATGGCTATGAAAATAAAAGTCTTCTATTAAGTTATCATAAAAGTCCAGATTATTCTCCCAATTCCCACCCTCACACACTTTTGCCTCTAACTCAAAGCCTCTACCAATAGCTTTCTCTCTTTCTCAAATTTAGAGAGTATTTCAAGGAGGGAGAAGGCTGGCATCATCCCCCCACCTTCAGATTTCATGTATGCAGAATTCACTGTGAAAACGTTAAATCAGTAAGAGGTATAAAAATGGGAAGAAGGATGGGGGGAGGGTGGTTACATAAACGGAAATAATCCCCTTGGCATGAAATAGCCCCCAAATGCCACACACTGAGTCCTTCTGAGCATCACCATCTCAGAAGATGCGCCTGTAAACTGCGTACAGATTTCCGAAAACAAACAGGAAAGCACCAACATCGCCGAGGAAACAGGGACTGAGATCTCAACAGTCCCGTGACTTACCTTGTCTATGGCCCCTCACATTTCGCCAAGGAAAATTTAAATCCTCTAGCTTGTCTTGCACAACTCCCCTGTCCTCTTCTTTTTAAAGTCACATAGGAGAAAAAGAATCAGTTTCCTAAGGTTCCATTTATCTGATCATCCAGCAGCAGCAGAAACATGTCCAAGAGACTCCGCCAAAAAGTAAGCCAAAAACTCATCAAAGGCAAAAAAGAAAAAGGGGGAGTGGAGAAGGAAGGGGGTGGTGAGCGCTGGCGGGTGGGGGGAGGGGTGGCCACAGACTGGGAGCTCAAGTACCCAGAGAATATTTTCACGCGCCTTGCGATCTGCTGTACGATATACCTGCTTGGGTTGTTACACAAACACACGCACTCGCGGACACTCACACATTCTCTTTCACGCAGAAGCAGGCACTCTGCACTCATAAACACACACGCTCGCTCAAACCCGTGCCAATGAAAACTGTCAATAGTAACCTCCAATAGCTGCTGTGCACTGCAGATGGTTCGGCTCACTGTTACCTTCCCAAGATCGGTGTAGGATCAAAAGAACATCCAAAATCAGGGGTGAAGCGTGTGGGGGCAGGGGGGCGAAACTAGGTGGATTCCGGATCTCTCTACCCCAGCCATATGCATCAAGCCAGGAGCGGGTCAATCAGCAGAGGTGTCTGCTTGCAGGGTGCCCCGGATTATGGCAAGGTTATTCATCTTGATGTGCTGCAGCCCCCACCCCCACCCCCAACATTGGGCAGGCTGCATAGAGATGATTGCCAGAGCTGTGTCTGTCCCTGTTCAACTGCATTTCGCTCAGCCCTGTGATGCTGCAAGTGAGACACGGTGGAGGCAAGAATACTAATAAGGTGGTTAGCTACAGTTTCTTCAAGGCAGTCGGCATGCAGTACAGTAAACGTGTACTTCCCAGCGCTCTGTGTGTGTGCCTGCCTATCTGCAGGGAGGGCAGCGGATCCAGCTCCGGCCAGAAGGCGAGATGGCTTGCATCCTGCGTGGGAGGACTCTATCATTGGAATCATCACTGTCCTGCAAAGGCATTGTCTGTGACAGTATTTTGTTTCGATAAAGAAATAAAAGGGGGGGGGGCGGTTAATGGTTTACTAGCCTAGGGCTGGCATTTGAATGAGAGAGAGAATGTCCAGGGAGACAAATTAGCTTTATAAATAGGCTCCAAGGAGACCAAGGCAAATTTTTAACATGCGGCTGCCCTGGCTGTTAAATGAAAATACAAAGCAATTTCAAAAACGAGCTTCAGCCTATAAATCTTGGAGCTGGCAACAAGTATCCGAATTTGACTGATAGGACTGTGGATAAATGGATTCCTGGCAGTATAAAAAGTTTGCTCATGCATTCTGCTTTGTAGCCATGCCCCCCAATGTGTGCAGGAGTCTAGGTAGTGTTCATTCATTTGTAATATGGATTTAGACTCGTATCTCTTCACAGTTTTACTCTAATGTACTTTTTTTTATCACATAACTACCAATTGTAGTCCATGTCACTTAGGGGGATTGGCTGATAATTGTCGATATTAAGTATTACTGTACATAACATTTACATGGAATGAGTTTGGAGTCTTTGATAAAAAAATTAGGTCTCTTTTAGTAACAAGCCATAAAAGAAAATATATGCAGAATATGCTAACTGTATAATTTTTTAGCCTCTGAAAAGCTAATATTTTCTCCTCTATGATTCAGCCTCATATTATAATACTTCTCTAGTCAAGGAGATTCACTGAGTTTCTTAAGAGGAATTAAATTGGCATTATCTAAATAAATGAGTATTGGGCAGTTAGAGAAGGCAGATAAGAATGAATTAAAGAGCAATGTAATATTGGGTATTGCCAGTAGATGTCACAAAAGATGATACAGGTAAAAGAGTTCTTACCAACTGCAATCATTTAACCGAATAGAGTAAACACAGATTTGAATAAAATTTATAACATCAAACAAATACTGAGATTTTATAAAACTTAAAGGTGCAACTTGATGAACAACTTTTTTTCCCCAAATTTTCCTGTCAAATAACTATTTTACAGTAAGTTCAGCAGATTATCTGTTATTCATACTGAAAAGAAGAACCTACACCATTGACTAACATTACATTTGCATCTAACATTATATTTCTATGAGTTAAATCTTTTTTATATGCTATAAAATATAGCACTTAAATATCTTCTCATCTGTAATAGAGCAACTACTAGGTTAAACTACAAAACAGATAAGTGAGAGTAAGTAAATTAGGTAATTAAAATTCATACATGAAACGTTTGCTTAAGGTTTCTATTTTAAAGCAATAATTTTGTTTCATCTTGATCATATCTATAAAAAAATCAATTTAAAGGCATTGCTCATGTTTAGGAGTTTAACATTATTAATCAACAGTGGCATCTAGACAACAAATATAAATAATTTTGATTTATTTTTATTATTTCCATTTTGTTAACATGTGAAAGATTTTAAAAACCTAACATATCACCATAGCCTTTATTTATCTAAATGAAATTAATTATTACCCACAATATCCCAGCCCTAATTAACCCAAATGCCAAAAGCTAAAAGATAGCATCAAAAACTTGAGTATTGTAGTCAAGACAGACCTGGGTTCAAATTTCAGTTCTGCCTCATATCAGGTGATTAGTCTCTGCAAGTCTTTCCCTCCTCATCAGTTTTTTTCTTTTTAAGATTTTATTTATTTATTTTAGAGAGAAGAGAGACAGAGATAGAGAAAAAGGGGGTGGTGGAGAGGAGCAGGAAGCATCAACTCATAGTTGCTTCCTGCATGTGCCTTGTCCAGGCAAGCCTGGGGTTTTGAACTAATGACCTCAGCATTCCAGGTTGACACTTTATTCATTGCACCACCACAGGTCAGGCCTTCCATCAGCTTTTTAAACAATGTCACATGCAAGCAGACATTAATACATATCTAAAAGACATTGTAGGACTGGAATGAATTAATATTTGTTACATGCTTAGATTTCCTGACACATAAGTGATTTCTAAGTACTAGTTACATATATCTTATAAACAGATTTGTTTTCCTTACAATGTTAGTTCTGTCTTTGTTGGCCACAAGGGGAATCATTTAATATTTTTGATAAAACCGTTGAAAGATTTTGGTTTTAAACATGTTTGTAAGTAGTAGTTTTGGTCTTGTTCTTGTGAACCCATAGGGGAGTGATATCAGAACCCTTTTTAAAGTTTATTATAGTCAGATACATGCATACAATTATCTGTGTGTTACCAAATTAAAACAGAAAAGTTTTCTTGATTAATAATTACCTGAGGTCATTTTGACTCAGACTGTTTAGAAAGAAAATCTGATGGTAGTTTACTGCTTGCCAACCAAGACTTGTTTTGCAGACAACAGTACCAGCAAGCACTAAAATATAGATGCTTAACAATACAAAATTCCATTTGGGGAATTTTAACAGGTAGTAATACCATGGCAGATTATAGCACATTATCATTGCAACTCAGATGATTATTTTGAAAAAGAGTGTCTGGTTACTGAATTTCATTGAGCAATTGTTATGTATTCAATACATACTTTGCCAAGGAGAAGGAATACCAAGAATAGGAGCATCAGTGTTTCAAAACCTAGGAAGTTAACCAATTGAAACTTGAAACTGTCCTCTGTACACAGGTGTCAAAAAGAGACCTAAGAAAGGCAGACCACTCCAAACAGGTAGGTGGCAGTTTTTGTACACAAGGGAAGTTACTTACCAGGCTAGTTGGGCACCGCAACAGAGTAGATGTCCACAACTGACCCCCCCCTCCCAAACTTAAATGTTTTTGTTTTTTTTTTTTTAATTTATTTATTTATCCATTTTAGAGAGGAGAGAGAGAGAAAGAGAGAGAGAGAAAGCAGGGAGGAGCAGGAAGCATCAACTCCCATATGTGCCTTGACCAGACCAGTGCAGGGTTTTGAACCAGCAACCTCAGCGTTCCAGGTCGACGCTTTATCCACTGCGCCACCACAGGTCAGGCCCCAAACTTAAATGTTTATATAAACATTTTAACTGGGTTTGTCACTTACTTTATACAGCTGGTCTCAACAGCGCCTTGCTGTATCAAGGTGATGTCCTTGAAATGGTTCACCTGTGGCAATAGTGGAGGGGAATGTGTATCCCCTGTTCCTGCACAGGAAGGGTAAGGAGCCTCCACCCGACCAGGTTTATCTCAAGGGTCAATCAGAGTTTGTGTTCTCTCAATGACCTCTGCCAATAACCACGGGTATTATCCATAAATTCCTTCAGAGTCTCTTAAAGAAGTAAGTGTAATTAAAAAAAAAAAAGAGCTATAAAATTAAATAGCCCATCAGTGTGTCCACTGTTCTTCATCCAGTATCTTGAGAATCTAAAGGAGGTTGAACAATATTTATACTAAGGTTAAAGAAGAGTTTCTTGGAAATCTGATTTTTTAAAAAAATTAAGCATCTCCTTGCTCCCTCTGAGAAAGCTCAGTGTCAACAAGAGCTTCTAGTTCTAACCGGAAAGGTGGTATATTACAGAAAACTGACAACCTTTCCATTCTCTCGAAGACTTCTCCCCTAGAAGTAGTTAGTATCAGAAGTCCTCAACTTCCGAAGTGCCCAGGTACTATGTTTTGAATAGTGTGCTTAGATTAGGGGAAGAAATGCAACTAAATCCATATTATCGCAATAAATTGGTCTGACATAGTGTGTCAACAGCTACCATTAGCAGTAAATAAATGTATGGCTTTAATGTTATGTTTTATTCCTTGAGAGTTAATGCTGAGTATAAAAGGATCCCACCAGTACCACTATAAGCATATTCCTCTTAAAATGCTTATGGAAAAATGTAAATGTTTGTGTTTCTTGTGAACACAGTCTACTTACAGCAGGTCAACATGCTTTTGTTTGCTCCTTATATCACATGCTAGGACATAAGCATAATAACAGGAGCTTGGTTAAGTGTTTGTTCTCTCTTTGGCTTATTATAAAATTGGGTTGTCTGCGATCCAAGTGTTCTGAATTAGCTTATTAGTCTAAAAGATTACATTCTATTATTCCATCTGTGAAAGTCTTTATTAATTATGTCTTGAAATTAGCTTGGATCTTTTATTTATAGTATTTAAACCAGTTATTAAAGCTTGGGCATGATTATGTTTCTCAAATTTTTTAGGCTTCTTCTATATCCAGCAACTGCAACCTCAAATAACTCTACATCAAGAGTTGAGCTATTGGGATCAATTTCTACAAGAGGTCTGCCTGGACCTTTATACTTACCCTCTCTCATCAACCCGAAGAATACTTATTTAACACATATGACTTATTGCTTTATTATTTCATCTACATAAAAGTATTTTCAAAGGACTTTCCTGTTGCCTAGAGACAGCCAAACACAAGTCTTTCCAAACGTCAGGTCCTATATAATTCTTTTTTGTTATGATTAATGAAAATATGGTAGATATCACAACTCAGGGACATAATGTATCATGTCATTGATCATGGTTTCTCCTTTCAACGGAAGCCTTCAATAAAGTAACAGTAGCTTGTGCATAGATTACCTGCTAGCTGTGATGTAATTACTTTACATTATTAGATTTTACTCATTTAAAATAATTATTTATTATTCTCTTAATACCAGTATTTAGTAATTGCCCCTCTCTCATTTTTAATATTGGAAATTTGTGCATTTATTTTTTTTAATTTGTCTGGATAGAGGTTTATCAATTTTATTGATCCTTTCAAAGAATCAGATTTCTATTCAATTGATTTTTCCCCATTGTCAGTTTTTTATTTCATTGATTTCTGGTCTTTC
Organism: Rhynchonycteris naso; assembly: GCA_037038555.1. Taxonomy (NCBI): domain Eukaryota; kingdom Metazoa; phylum Chordata; class Mammalia; order Chiroptera; family Emballonuridae; genus Rhynchonycteris; species Rhynchonycteris naso. The sequence continues at coordinate 353,757,509 of CM072995.1, forward strand.
TTACCTTTTTCTATTTTTTTGGGGGGGGGGTTATTTGCTCTTATTTTAATACTTTCTTAAAATGAAAGCTTAGGTCATTGATTTGAAATAATTTCTTTCTAATGCAAGCTTTTCTTGCAATAAATTTACCTCTAAAATATTCGTAGGCTGCATTTCACAAAGTTTGACAGGCGTATTTTTTTTTTCTTCATTTTGTTCAAAATGGTTTTTAGTTTTGGATTTATTTTTAAGCTTTTGTTTACTTATAGTTGTGTGATTTATTTTACAAATAGATTTGCCAGATAATTATTGATTTCTAATATTAATTAATTCCACTTTGATCAGAAAATATTCTTTGTTTGATTGATTCCTGTTAAATGTATAGACATCCTTTTTTTCTTTTTCTTTTTTTTTTTTTTTTAGCAAGAGAGAGACAGAGAGAGGGACATATAGGGACAGACAGACAGGAACGGAGAGAGATGAGAAGCATCAATTCTTCATTGGAACTCCTTAGTCTTCTTAGTTGTTCATTGATTGCTTTCTCATATGTGTCTTGATTGGGGCACTCCAGCCAAGCCAGTGACCCCTTGCTCAAGCCAGCGACCTTGGGGTCATGTCTATAATCCTGTGCTCAAGCTAGGGAGCCCATATTCAAGCTGGATGAGCCTGTGCTTGAGCATGCACTCAAGCCTGTGATCTCGGGGTTTCAAACCTGGGTCCTCTGCATCCTAGGTCAACACTCGATCCAGTATGCTACCACATGATCAGGCTGTATAGACTTCTTTTATGGCCTAATTTGGCAAATAAATTCTGTGCTCATAAAAATGCATGTTTACCATTGTTGGGTGGAGTTTTCCCTAAATGTCATTAAGAAGAAGGTCTTTCATGATTTTCAGTTTGTCTATACTGTTACTGATTCTCTGTCTACTTATTCTATTATTTTAATTCTTCACTGTAATTTTGGATTTATTTATCAATTTGTTCTGTATTTACATATTGCATTTTGAAGCTCTGTTACTGAGTAAAAACTATTTTATCTGGCATTAATATAACTGCTTCAGTTTTCTTTCGATTATTGTTAGCAGTTTGTCACTTTCTGGATCTTTTTACAGTTAATCTTGTTGTGACTTTATGTCTTATGGATGTTTCTTTTAGACAAGATATAGCTGTGTCTTGCTTTTTTAATTAATCTGACAGTATCTAATTTTTAATTAGAGATTGTTGAAATATAAATTTATTGAGGGTTTTTCAATCTAAGGATGAATATTCCTCACTGCTAAGGCAATGCCATTCTCTGCCTGATGCCCCATGTTTATGGGTTTTTTCCTGCTCTGACTGATAAGAACATGAAATATTTCTGGCCCTATGGTGGTTCTTTCCTTGATATTGGTAGTTTGCTCATCCAGACAAACACTAATATGGACCTTCTTCAGATCTTTCGAGCTTTCTTACTTTGTAGTGCAAATCTTTTGGTACTCTGCCCTGTGGATTCTAGGTGGAACAGCCTCATTGGACTACCACCTCTATTTCTTCATCTAAGGTACAATAGACTGCCTGGCCACACCTGTGTTCCCTTCCCTACTGTATGTCCTACAAACTCTCTCCAAGTAATAAGAGAAGTAAACAGGGCCTGACTAGTGGGGGAACAGTGGCTAGACTGTCACCCCAAGATGCTGAGGGCTCTGATTTGAAACCCCCAAAGTTACTGGCTAGAGCACAGGTGTGCCTGCCTGAGCATGGGATCATTGACTTGATCTGAAGGTCACTGGCTTGAGCAAGGGGTCATTATGTTGGCTTGAGCACTCCAGGCAAGGCACATATAAGAAGCAATCAAGACATAACTAAAGTGAAACAACTATCAGTTGATGCTTCTCATCTCCCTTCTCCCTTCCCCACCCATCCTTTCATCTCTCTCTCTATCTAAAAAAATAAAGAAAAGAAAAAAAAATAGAGTAGTAAACTAAGACACCAATAAGGCTTATCTCATTTATTTCCCTTCCCTCAGGGGTAATTGTCGGAGGATAACTTGTCCAATAAAACTATTCTTTCAAATATTTGTTCATATTGTTTTAATTGTTTAAAGGGGAGAAGGGTGGGAGAGGGGAGTAAGGAGGGACAAATATACAGTGACAGAAAATGATTTGACTTTGTGTAATGGGCACACAATACAATCAATAGTTCAAATGCTTTAGAAATGTTTACCTGAAATCTATATACTCTTACTAATCAATATCAGCCCATTAAACTTAATTTTCAAAAGAAAAAGAAAAAACGAAAAAAAAAACCACAACAGCAAAAATAAAATAACAACAAGAACAAAATTGTTTAAAGGGTGAGAAAAAATTTTCTCTATTTTGGTAGAAGTCTCTAATTGCTCATTCAGGCAGAATTTTAAATGACAACCTTTTTCACTATTTATTTGAACTGAGAATACAGCACTGAACCAGGTAGACTGCTTCTTTGCAATCACGGAGTCTTCCTTGTACTGGCAGACATCTTATAGGCATTAACTAGTAACCAAACTGACAAAGAAACACCTTCGATAGCTTAAGAGCTGTGAAGAAAATAAAATTTACTATATGATAGATAGTGATGGAATAGGGACCTACTTTGGACAGAGTAGTCAACAAGTCTACTCCCAAGGAGTGACATGTGAAGCAATATGTGAATGATGAATAACCAGCCATACAAAGATATGGGGGAGGAACATTCCAAGCAGAGGAAAGTGCTAATGCAAAGCAGCCAAGTGAGGAGCAAAGATGGTTCTGTCAAAAAGGAGGACTAAAAGATTGCTTTCAATAAATCCACCAACTTCATGTGATGCTAGATACCATAGATACTGGCAAAGCAGGTTTTTAGGGTTTTATTTTTAAACCAATTTACTGTTCATAGCAAAATTGCGGGGAAGCTACAGAGATTTCTCATATACTCTCTGCCCACACACATGTATAGCTTCCAGTTGTCAATATTTCTCATCAGAATGGTACATTTGTTACAACTGGTGAATCTTCGCTGACACATCATAATCACCCAAGGTTCATAGTTTACATGACTATTCAACCAAAATAAAATAAAAAAGTCTCACTCGTGCGCTGCTTACTTATTTTGCTGGCTGGCAAAAAGACACAACTCACTGAAGTCTCTCGGGGTCTCAGCTGATAAAACTTTATCTTGACAGGTGATTTCATAACCACCTTTGAATGGGCAGGAAAAATATGGCAAGTAGCACTATCTTCAAAACATCCTGCCAAGAAGTGGCAAATATTACATCTACTCATATTCTGTTTTTTTAATAAAGGTATTTTTCCACACCTTAATTTGGAAGGGTGGATAACCACCATCCTATTATGTTCATGAAAAGCAAAGAGCCAGAAATATTTGGGTATATTGCTGATGATGACCACACTCTCTACCAAGGAACTATATCTCCATGCTTCTAATGAAACTAGAAATTTTCCCTTACTTCCTCAAATTCGGCTTGAATGCATCATTTGTTAAGTGAAAGGTCAGGTCATATACACATAATCATGTCTATTATTAATTTCTTTCAGTTCATTCTCATTTCAGTTGCCAAGTGGTCTCCTAGTTTCCTTCCTATTAAGAAAGAAAGAGAATATAAATGCGGTGACTTGCTCTAAGAAAAGTTCCAGCAGCTTTGAGAACAACTTTCTACATTTAAAAAGCTATTTCTAACTTCTGTAAAACATTTTTTTGAGAGGCAACTTTACAAGAAAACATTATTAAAATGTTTGAGGATTCTATTAGAAATTAAACTCTCTGACAATACCCACCTTACAGAAACTACACACTGAATCTGGGAAATAATTAAACACTGAAGAAAACAAAATGCTTTCAAGGATTTTTTTTTTATTATTATTTTTGTAGTGTCTCCAACTACTAGAGTCCAAGTTCTTTACTTGTATTTCTCACCAAGGGGAAAGAGAACTGATATGTACTTGAATCCATGAAACTAACTATGACACTGGGGGTGGGAACTTTTATGTATGTACAGTATATCTTTGAAAACGTTCTGGTCTTGAGCTCCCTTTTCCCCTTTAGATTCTTCTAGGGAGGATGGTTTGTTTCTCACCCATCCCAGACCTAGGGTGGTTGTCTTAAGTAATCTCCTTCAGGGCCCTAGAGAGTAATGCATGTTTTTCCTTGGCCTTCCTTTTCGTGAGATATCTTTCTGTAGCTTCTCCTCACCAAAAGACACACAGCAAGTTAATCATTTAATGTGACATTGTTTATACCTTCAGCCAAAAGAACAGAAGTAGACAGTAAGCCTCAAGCATAGCATAACAACTCCAACAGCATTGATCAAGGTTTAGGGGAATTCTTCACAAGGTTTTGGCATCAAAGAATAATAATTATAAGCAGCAACTCCAATTTTCTTGGAGAGTCTTCTAAAGTTTCTTCTAACTCCACTATGCAGCACAGGTTGACATGTGGCAACAGGGGTTGGGGTCCAACTTTTGTTTTTTAGTTGGTATCATAACTATTTTCTATAGATTTCCATAAAAGATAGTGTTTACATTAAATGCCCATTACACAAAGTCAAATCATTTTCTGGCTTTTTTCCTAATAATATAAATAACATTGTCATGTTGGCTGATAAAAATATAGATGCTGGCACTTAACTTTAGAGATTTAGAAATCAATGTTAGGAAGAAAATGTTTCCCCTAACTAAAGAAGGTTGTGGTAAATCTGTGCACAGACATACATGAACTCTTGTACTCACCTATGTACGTATAGAATCTGTCTTCTTGTACATAACTGTGACTAGCCACAGGGAGTGGTCCCCATTACTTTGGTCACACTTATTCAGTCACCCTCCTTTAAAAGCAGTTTCCAAAATAATAGGTATATTATATTCTTTTGTCAGTCCCTTTCAGCTTCAAAATTAGTGCTTGTGAAAAGACTCTGTGATAGCTTGAATGACCCAAGTTGTCTGTACTTAATCACCACAAATGAAGTGCACTTTGGTCATGATGGGGAGAAAAGGACTTTTCTCTGTGGCTTGCTTACTCAACCTGTGGTGGTCACTGTGGAGAAGAATTGGAAACACCTTTAATATGCCTTTGTTTTGTCCAGATAATTAGCTAGGCAACTGTTTGTCCTCAATTTATTCTCAAAGATGCATCTAAAGTCTCAATCCCAAAAGCTGATTACTGACATAATCTTTTCTTCCAATATCAATCTTTGGAACTATGGTTGCCACTTTCCCATTAGTCTTAAGAGCCAAAGGATAGATTTTTTTTTTCATCAAAATGTGGGTCAGTAATTCCTATTAGAAGAGTGTAAGGCATTGAGAATTGTTGATGATACACTAGACCAAGAAATTCTAAGGACAACATTGTTTCTGAAGAACATTTCAAACCAAAGAGGAATAAGAAAAACAATGTCACAGGCTACAATATGTGATTTTCACATATTTTTTGGTTTTAAATTTTGGACCTCCTATTTCCAATAGGTATAGATAAATTAGCTTTTGTTTGTTATAAGTAACATCATCGATCTAAGTCATAATATACTTTTATACCAGAACAATTTCATTTGGGTGTTAATTTAGCTTTTTAAAACTTTTTGGTATAAGTCAAGTGGTTCATTATATTAATATGATCATTGAATTAGGAGTAAAGTCCATAAGGCTTAGTAACTGAGATACTGTTCTTTCTTTCTCTCTTTTTCTCTCTTTAATTACCTTATCAAAAGCTAAATGGTTATAATGAACTATTTGTGTCAGGCTGAAGTAGGAATAAACTATTATGATGCATATAAAAGCTTTATAAATACCATTGTAAACACTACCAAATGCCATTATAAATATTACTACTAGTATTATGACAAGGAATAAAATTCAAATTATTGTCATTTTTTACATTGAAGTTAGCTATAAGAATAACCCTGAAGTATTTCCAACTCCATAGAGAATCTGAAAGAAATAGCCAATAAGTACCATAGTGAATAGCCAGGACAAGGATTAGAAATAACTAGGCTATCCCACTCTATCAAGAATAACTAAGAATAGTGGCCTGGCCTGTGGTGGCACAGTGGATAACGAACTGACCTGAAATGCTGAGGTCACTGGTTCAAAACCCTGGGCTTGCCTGGTCAAGGCACATATGAGAATTGATGCTTCCTGCTTCTTCCTCCTTCTCTCTCACTCTCTCTCTCTCTCTCTTTCTCTAAAATCAATAAATAAAATATTTTAAAAAGGAATAACTAAGAATAGTAACTTGAACAGTTAGGTAAACCTTCTTTTTTTCAACCAAATTTGATAGTCATAAAAATAATATCAATATTTTAATAGTTTCATATTTTTCTCAAAACTTAGCTGAATTCTGCCTCTGTGTTTTGTTCTGTGTCAACGTGCAATACTTTGTCGATGTGAGAATAGCTGAGATCAATAGCATCAAAATATTTCATCAGTCTATTCACTTTGACTTCTATGTATGTTTACATGTGTTTGGGTGTTATAATATGATTTAAACTATACATTTCAATTCAAAGCTGAAAATCATGTATATGTCATCTGGGAAGTTATAACAAATATTTTCAATCTAGTTTGGTTGTACTTACATCACATTAACTGGAATTAATTGTCATTACCTCATATTTCAAGGGGAGAGGTAGTTTTACAAAATTTTATTATTTCTAATTAATTAAACATTTAATTGGACATTTCTTATATCTCAGGTGCTACGTAAGTTGATGAACCTGCAGAGATGAAGATGATAGAATGTCTGCCTTAAATGAGCCCCAAATAAAGGAGGATCCAGTTATATCAAATAATTATTGACAAGGTGATTAAACTTTCAAATTGGTCTGTGCTTTCTAGTTTTTATTAGTAGCAATGTCAAATTATCTATGGTCTTTATCCTCAGGGGTCATTAATACTATCTCTATAGGATTACACATTTTCCTGGGAGTGAATTGATTCAGCCCACATATGACTGAGTTTGGGTGTTATTACCAAAGGGGGAAAACTGTTATCAGTAGTGGTTTAAACCATGGAGAGGTAGGGTGGTGCTGACTAAATAATGTTCAGCCTGACCAGGTGGTGGCACAGTGGATAGAGCATAGAACTGGGACATGTAGGTTCAAAAGCTCGAGGTCACCAGCTTGAGCACAGGCTCATCTGGCTTGAGCACGGGTTTACCAGCTTGAGTGTGGGGTTGCTGACTTGAGCATGGCATCATAGACATGACCCCATGGTTGCTGGCTTGAGGCCAAGGTCACTGGTTTGAGCAAGGGGTCACTCTACTCTGCTATATCCCCCTCAAGTCAAGGCACATATGAGAAAGCAATCAATAAACAACAAAGGAATCACAACAAAGAATTGATGCTTCTCATCTCTCTCCTTTCCTGTCCCTAACTGTCTCTCTCTCTGTCACAAAAAAATAAAAAAAAAGAATGTTCAGATAAAGGATGAGGGAGATGACTAACTATCAGGATGCCCCAGGGTCAGGCAGAAGTAAAATATAAATCAGGATCCTGGCCGATTGGCTTAGCAGTAGAGCATCGGCCCCGCCTATGGATGTTCCAGGTTTGATTCCTGGTCAGAGCACACAGGAGAAAAATGCATCTGCTTCTCCACTCCTCCCTCTCTCACTTCTCTCCCTCTCTCTCTTTGCCTCCCCTCCTGCAGCCATGGCTCAATTGGAGTGAGTTGCCCCAGGGCACAGAGGACGGCTCCATTGACTCTGTCTTAGGCACTAAGGAATGGTTCCAGTTGCAACAGAGCAAGGGCCCCAAATAGGCAGAGCATCACCCCCTACTGAGCTTGCCAGGTGGATCCTGGTTGGGGCGCATGCAGGAGTCTCTCTCTGCCTCCCCTCCTCTCACTAGAAATCTAGAAATATATATATATGGATTGCTCAGGTAGAGTAGTCATGGGAACTGCCCTGGCCAGGTCACCTAAAGTTCAACATGGCTAGTTGAGGTTATTGGTAAGGGGAACCTGGACCCAAACCCAGCAGTTAGTTACCTGTTCTTCTGACAAAATGGCTGCAGGTTTCTATAACCCCCTTTCTGAGTTTGAGTCATTTCCTAGAACTGCTCACAGAACTCAGGAAAAATGTTTCAACTTACTAGATCACCAGTTTCTTATAAAAGGGCACAGCTCAGGAGCAGCTGGATGGATGGAGGTACATAGGGCAAGGTATGTGAGTAGGGGCACAGAGCTTTCACACCTTCTTTGAGTACTGCCCTCTTTCAGCACCTCAATGGGGTCCCCAACCTGAAAGCTCTCTGATCCCCTTAGAATTGCTATTTTTATGGAGGTTTTAACACGTAGGCATGGTTCATTACACTGGGGACAATTTTATTTTATTTTCCATTGCATGAGGTTTTAGATTTTTTTTTTCTTTTATTTATTTATTTATTTATTCATTTTAGAGAGAAGACACAGAGTGAGAGAGAGAGAGAGAGAAAGAGAGAAAGGGGGGAGGAGCTGGAAGCATCAACTCCCATATGTGCCTTGACCAGACCAGTGCAGGGTTTTGAACTGGCGACCTCAGTGTTCCCAGGTCGATGCTTTATCCACTGCGCCACCACAGGTCAGGCTGCATGAGGTTTTAGAACTGATTCTATATATCTCTGCATTGGTGATTCCAAATCTGAAATGCATTTTTTGATGCATGCTCTAGTTTATATACAGTTTTAATTTATTTTTGTTACAGTTAATGGCATGCATTGGCTTTTAAATTGGAGTTAAAGGGCAATGACTCTTGGATTGAACATAACCACAAGGCAATTAATGCTTTACAAACATCACTTTTACATAATTGTAGTTGTTTTTAAATGTAAAAAGTTATTATCTGATAAAAAACACACTCTTATTTTGTTTTAAGATTGAATCATGGCTTCTTTGAGTAGGCGTAAATGTAAGAAAAGTCCTGACACCTTCTGTTATATATGTGGCTGTTACACACTTCAACGTCAAAGGCACACTATTTCATTATCTGTGACATGTGCACATATTGCCTATTTTCAAGTTCCCCTTGGTGATCAAGACAAGAATTGGGCTCCTCATATTGTGTGTCATAATTGTGAGGAAATGCTTTGTGACTGGACAAAAGGAAAACGCAAAGGAATGCCTTTTGGTATTTCCATGGTTTGGCGTGAACCTAAGGATCACAGCAGTGACTTTTATTTCTTTCTGATCCATACAAAGGGCATTGGCAAGAAAAAATGGCATATGATCGCATATCCTAATATTCTTTCAGCAAGATGACCTATCTCACACTCTGAGACACTCCCGGTTCCAGTTTTCAATGGTTTTATTTCTTCTAAGGATGAAGAAAGTGAACATGGTGATCAAGTATATTTTGATAAGATGCATGAGGAAATGGTTGTAGAATCTGAAGGGTCTTCTTCTGATGCCAAGCAGTCATTAACCCCTCAGCAGTTTAGCCAACCTGAATTGAATGACTTGGTAAGAGATTTGGGCCTATCAAAGAAAGCAGCTGAGTTATTAGCCTCCAGGCTTCAATAAAAGAATGGACTTCACCGGTCAGCTAAAGTATCCCATTTTAGGAAGTGTACACAAATTTAGGTGGACTTTTTTTCTGAAGTCAAACACTTTGTTTACTGTCACGATATCAGTTGTCTTCTCAGCTAGCTATGTGTTGCCATTTACAGTCCAACAGAATGGCAGCTGTTTCTTGACAGTTCTAAACAGAGTCTGAAATGTGTTCCCCCACACAATGGTAATGTTTATGCAGTGGTTCCAATAGTTTATTCAACTCATCTGTGAGAAGATTATAATGACATAAAAACTGTCCTCCACTTTTTGAAGTATGAGGAGCATAACTGGATCATTTTTTGGGGTCTTAAAATGGTATATTCCAGCGAGGACAACAGCAAGGTTTCACAAAATATCCTTGCTTTCTGTGTTTGTGGGACAGCCAAGCTTGGGAGAAACACTGGACACAGAAGGAGTGGTTGAAAAGTGAAGCTCTGGAAGTAGGGATGCAAAATATTGTGAATGAACCTGTAATCGAGACAGGATCATTTTTTCCCCACTTCACATCAAACTTGGCTTAATGAAGCAGTTTGTTCAGGCTCTGAATAGAGAAAGTGAATGCTTTCAACATATTATTTCTGCTTTTCCTGCCTTGCCTTTCAAAAAGATAAAACCAGGTGTATTTGATGGACTTCCAATTTGAACCCTCATATGTAACAAAGAATTTGCCAGGAACATGAATAAGGAGGAGAAAGCAGCATGGCAGTCTTTGTGGCAGTTACAAAGAACTTCCTTGGCAACAAAAAAGAAGAAAACTATGAACTTCTGGTTCAAAAGATGCTGTTGGCTTTCTGCGACATTGGATGTAACTTGAGCATTGAGATTCACTTTCTGAACAGTCACCTTAATAAGTTTTCCGAAAATCTTGGAGCTGTTAGGGATGAGCATACTACCGCTGACGCATCAAACGAGGAGATAGTTCTCAACAAGTACAAAAACCAAGAGCTACACACGCAAATTTTTGCCTGAATAGAATTTAAATAAGTTTTGCGCAAATTTTATGATTAAATAAGTGTTTTAATATGGCCTATTTCAAAATTGTAGACAAATTCTGATACAATCATATCTTTTGTGTATTAGTGTATTTACTGCATTATATAAATTATTATATTTTCACAAAGATGATTCCCAAGAAGACATTCTACTTCATTATGTTAAACTAAATGTTGAAAATTTTACAATAAGATAAAAACCTAAAATCTTGAATTGCAAAACAACTGTAGCTTACAGAGAAAAGCTCATGTCAGATTTGAGATCAGCACATTCGATTTAGGTAAGAACGAGTCATTTTTTGGATGCAACAATAATTTTGTTCCCCAGTGTTATTTTTCCATTTCCAGTTCTTCTTCCCTTTTCACAGAATAGGAGGGTTAGAGTTGAAAACTCCAAGCTTCTAGTCATGGTTTGATCTATCTATCAGGTGACCAGCCCCAATCCATGAGCCCACCAAGAGTTATTTCATTAGAACAAAAGATACGCCTATCACCCAGGAATTTACAAGGGCTTTAGGAACTCTGTGTTAAGAGACCACCATGTATCTCCTCTAGAATTTCACAAAAAGCCACTCAACTATTGTGCTTTATTAAAGGAGTCCCACATGAACTATGACACTTTCATTTGCTTATTGAAAGCTTACTGTGCAGCTACCACTATGCCAAATTTTGGCTGGAGTGAGGGAGAGGATGAAACCTACCCCTGATAATTTCATGAAATAGAGAGAGAACTGAGAGGATAAATGTTTACTATTTAGTGATAAGTGCTATAATAGATTGTAACAAAGTGTACATTTTACTCTCAAAACAGCTTAAACAGAACTTTGTCCTGGGGAGAACCTAATTTGGGGCAGTTGTCTTGATAAGCTGCTCAGGGTAGAAGGAATGATGTTGAAGACGTGGGTACCGGCAGAAAATGGAAGTTAATGGAGAAACTGTATTTTGGGGCCTGGCCAGATAGATGGCTTAGCGGATAAAGCATCCACCTGGTGCACCAGAAGTCATGTGGTTTGACCCCGGTCAGGGCAATGTAGGAGAAGCCATCAGTGAATACACAACTAAATGGAACAACTAAGTGAAACGAGTTGATGCTTCTCTCTCTCTTTCTCAAATCAATAAAAAAGTTTTTTGGAAAAGCCAACAAACTGTGTCTTATGAGACTAGAAAAGAAACTGGTTGTGCTCCTGTGAGAGGCACCGAAGGAGAGGAAAGGTGAAGTGCTCTGAAAGCCCAGAAGAGATGAGAATCAGGTCATTTGTGGGTGGCTGTGGTTTTCTTCAGATATGGGCCAGTGAAACATTTAAATACACAGGTAAATAATGGCCAATTTACAGTTTTGAGTATCCCTTTTGACATATCTTTAGCTGAGTGCACTTGACTTAGAGATGCTTCATGTGAGTAAAACAAAACAGAGGTCCTATGAGGAAGGGGCTCAGCTTCTTATCTCAGAACAGAACAGCCCCACAGCCAGGAGAAGGTTAGTGAGCACAAGGATATACATAAGCTGTTGGGAAGTGACAAGGTTTCAGAGTGTTATGAGACTTGATATTAGAATGGAAAATAACCTCTTAAATACATTTCAAGGGATAAAATGTCACTAGGTTGTTTTGTTATAAGATTACAAAAGATATTCAGTTATAATGGCAGCAAGTCTGGAAGGCCAAACAAGACCAGATTTTGGCCAATGACACAGCAACAAAAAATATAGCACACAAAAAAAATTTTAATTGTGATGCAGTAAAAGTGTCCTAATGAGATGAGTTCATCAAGTTGCCAGGAGCAGAGGAAGAGAATAGAGAAAAGAATTTAAAAAAAACAAACACACTATATTTAAAATTAGCAAGCAAAATAGCAATAAGAGTAGATGTTCTTTAGACATGAAGAATGAATAAAAGACTAATAGTTATTATGTCCTAAGCACATGGCAGGCAAAATATTAGGGATTAGTTTTTTGTTGTACTTTCTGAATTATATTTATTTACAAACTTATAAAATGTACTATTTTTATGTATATTTCTATAAATTTTGATAAATGCATAGGTTGCCACCATCATGATCAAGATATACACATGCTCTGTCATACCAATTTCCTCCTCTGCCCTTTTGCAGTCTAACTCTTCCACCACCCACACCTCTGAAAATCACTGATTTCATTTCTGTTGTCATTTTGTACAATTCTGCCTCTTTAGAATGTCATAATAATGAAGTTATAAAGTACACTGTAGTTTGAATTGGGTATCTTTCATATAGTATAATTCATTTGAGTCTTATTCATATTGGTTTATATATCGATAATTCATTTCTTTTAACTGCGGAATAATATTCCATTGTAAAAATACATCATAATTGGTTTATCCACTAATCACAAGAAAGACATATGAGTTGATTCCACTTTGAAACAATTATGAATAATGTCACTCTAAATATTTCAGTAGAGTTTCTGTGTGAACATAATTTTTTATTTGAGGGGATAAAGGTATAAGATTAAGATAGATGGATAAATATATATTTATCTACATTAATTTATTTACATTAAGTACTGTCAATTGTTTTCCAGATGGCTGTACCATTTTGTGTTCTACCAGCAATTTGCAGAAGTTTGAGTTCCTCTGCATCCTCACCAAAACATGGTACTATCATTTTTTTTAAACGATGACAATACTGATGATGCCACCAAGGATTTCCAGCAACCATAAGAAGGTGGAAATAGTCAAAAGATTCTTTCCTAGAGCCTTCAATAGGAGCATGGTTCTATTGACCTTGATTTTTTGCTTCTAGTCTTCAGAACTATGAGAGAGTAAATTTCTGTTGTTTTAAGCCACCTAGTTTGTGACAACTTTTCAAAGCAACCCTGGGAAACGAAAACATCTACTAATGATGTTGAGCATCTTTGAATATGCTCCTTTGCCAAATATATATATATATATCTTCTTTGGTAAAATGTTTGTATAGTTCCTCTGCCTATTATTTTTTTAATTTGCCATGGCTATTTTCTTATTCTTGGATTTTGATAATTCTGTACATGTTTGAGATACCATTTCCATTTCATATACGTAATTTAAAGACATTTTCTATTAGTTTGTGGCTTGTATTGTCATTTTCTTAATGGTGTCTTTCACTGAGCATAACTGTAAATTTTAATGCAGTTGAATATCTTGATTTTCTTCTATAGGCAGTGATTGTGGGGACCTAAGAACTCTTGCTAATTTGCATCTTTCCTGCACGTGAAGATCACTGTGGAGCCCTGGGCTTGTGCAGGTTCAGATGCAATGTTAGGAAGTCTCACTCTTCAGATGCCTTCTCCCATATCCATCTACACTTTTCAGGTTTTAGGGGCTCCTTTTCTTGTACATCTGGTAAAAAATAAGGGGTTCTTTCAAAGATTTACTGTTCTTTTCACTACTACCCCCACAGCTCCAATTGATGGAAAAATTAAGGGGAAAAAAATAAAGCATATCTCTTTCCAGGGTGTTTCTTTAATTTTTGACTCTGTTCAACAATCTGTCTGCTTTGGTTTAATTTTTGAAGTGTGCAGTTCTTTATTTTTTCCCCCAACTCTCATTTTCTCTTGTTCAGAATTTTGGAATGTAATCAACAAGAAAGAATGGCTAGAGCAAGTGTACTTTATCTTGTTTACATTTAAAAAAATTTTACTTTACATATTTTTAATAAATTTATCTTCGGGGAATAGCTTAATCCACTTATGCAAAAATATGGAGGGGTACTGTGAGTGAGAACATGCAAAGGTGATTTGGCACTACATAGAACCCAAGTTGACATGCCAATCTAAGGACTCTTGATTTCTATTTCGTAGGCTATAGAAAGCTATAGAGGTATTTTCATTCAAATGCTTCGATGTGATTGGCAGCCCTTGAAAATGGTCTTGCTGCCTTTTCTTTTTTTGTAAAACCATTCGGAAATAGAAGTGAAATAATTTCAAGTTTGCTCCCATATTCTAGTCTTGGCACCAATCTTATTTTCCCAGAAGGCGTTTCTATTACTGAAAGTGGCATTCAGGCGCTGACGACCACACATTCCCTGATTATACATTGCATAACACAAGAAAAAGGACCAGGACCGATAAAGTCTCTGGTCCTACCTACTGTGAACCAACAGCTTTTGTGGCAGAGCTGACTTTATGTTGCAGGCATACATACATCTCATGGACAAGTTGGCTATAGATTAACTGATGAGGCATTATGTATAGATAACTATGTATAAGAAGCAGCATAAAAAGGCAAAGCCTTTATTTACATTTTCTCTTCTGCTTAATTGACTCTGTGGAACAGTCTGTGTTGTTACTTGAGATGGCTCTGGCAAATAACTGGAAGATCAGACATTTCATGGGCACCTATTCCAGGTGACTGCCTTGGGCTGGAATTTCTGAAAACAGAGCATGAGACAGAGAATTGTATGAAGAAGTTTAATGAAAGGTTTTCTGAATCAACACCCATGACGACTGATGGAAACAAAATTTGGCAGAGGGAGAAACTAAACAGGAATCTGATTTCAGCAACAGCCCTGCCAGTTTTGCAGGACATCCTCGAGCTAAGTCAGCCTTTCAGAGGTGCCCCAAATTCAGGCAAGGAGTGAGCCTTTATATTTTCTCCCTGACAAGTCAGAGAAAACCAGGTTGCCCTCTGAGAACTTGCTGTAAACTGTGGTGAGGCAACTCTCTTTGGTAGAGCTCAACTATGAACTCAAGCAGCCAACATTCCAGAGAGCTAGGACAGTGCCTAGTCCTAAGGGGGCTCTGTGTGGGGCACCACAGCATTCTTCAAGGAGTCTAAATCAACCTGAGTTTTCTCATCTGCAAAATGCAGACACCAACCCTAACCCTACCCATGGAGGGTAGAGTGGTCTATTACTTTTGAGGGAGTAGTTGCTTAAACAAACCACACAAAGAGTTGGGTTGAAAGATTTGTTCATATTCATATTTCCATATGTATTGTCTCAAACAAAAGTAATCTCAAAAAATGTTAGCTATTGTCATTATTTTTTTTCCTAGTATATCAGCCTTTAAGTATAAGCAGTTGAGAAACTTTATTTTAATATCCACTAGGAAACTGAGGTAAAGGAGACTGAATGCTTTTGCTAATAATTCCCTGACAGAAGAAACTCTTTATTTCTAAAATGTATGTATGCCCTTGCTGTGATTTCTTTGTGCTACAGCTCTTCACAGCAATTCCCAAGAAAGATTTCAACTCAAATAGCATCAGCAAGGCTTTCGCATGTTTTGTTTTGTGTTATTTTTCTTGTTTCCCCAACACGTTGGTGTTTGACTCTTTCAAGACCACAGGTTTGTATATTCCTCATTCTTTTAAAAAGGGGGAAACAAAACAAAACAAAACTGCATGTTCTGACCTGTCTTTTTTAAATTAAAAAGGAGAGTATGTAGTGAGTTTAAAATAGAAATGTAATTTTAACACATGCAAATATCCCCATGCTGAGAAGACAGTTCTCTTGTATTTTTCAAACATTAAAAGAGAAAGACGAGAGAGAGAGAGAGAGAGAGAGAGAGAGAGAGAGAGAGAGGATAAGAAAATACAATAAAATTAGGGCATACTGGAATGAACACAACACAACTGGACCCTTGGCAAAGCGGACAGACATTGCTGCCAGCATGCAGTGATGCAGCACAAAGGCTCCATTTTTGCTGACCCTCACATATC
This sequence comes from Rhynchonycteris naso, assembly GCA_037038555.1. Lineage (NCBI taxonomy): Eukaryota > Metazoa > Chordata > Mammalia > Chiroptera > Emballonuridae > Rhynchonycteris > Rhynchonycteris naso. The sequence continues at coordinate 353,773,682 of CM072995.1, forward strand.
ATGGAGACCTCTGAATAGGTTATTTTAATTCAGAATGAGGAATATTGCAACTTTTCTTTCACAAGTGAGTCAGTACGATCGTTAACTTGAAATTTGGGAGGTTTTATTTTTTTATTGCTGTTGGATAGAAGTGGGCATATTTATTTACTGTTTCATTATTTTGGAGTGGAATGATGACTTGGCCTATTTGAGTGTGCTTCCGTGTGTGTGTCAGTGTGTATGAGTGTGTGTGTGACTCTAGGAGAAAGTGGGATAGAAAAGTGTAGAGCTGCATGCTCCCTGCTTTCATCTGATAGCAGAGACTGGGGTTACCGTTTCTTCTACCTACTTCCTGACTCATTTCCAACAGGCCTCTATTGCAACAATTGTCACAGCAACAATATTTGCTGTATAGCAAAGAGATTTCCCAATTCACCTATTTCAAAAAAGTCTGATTTCCAGGCTAACAAAAAATGATTGCAATCTCCTGGCTGGCAACAATAGAATCATAGAAAGTATGATTTCACAATAAGCACAATCTAGGAAAGACTCTTTTACCTAGACTCAGAGTCCCTGACGCTAAACAACTCATCTACCTTGGATTCTTGTTCCATTCACCCACAGAATATTGCACATGGAGACATCTGTTGTTTTTGCCTGCCCAGAAGAGATCCTCTTTCATTTGAAACAACACACTGATATCCCTTTGGTGAGCCATCCTTCCCTCATCCCAGGCCTTCAATAGCCTTGACTTTAACCACAATTTCAAGGGAGCACATGATTATGCCTAGCTAAAGAAACAAAAACAAAAAACAAACATCCCCCCCATAAAAATCCCCCACAAAACAGAAAGAAAGGTATATTATTTACTTCCCAGGTCTAAGTTATCCAATGACATTCATTCCAGGCCTTTTATTAGAATTACTGGGCAAGAGCCCCGCTCTTTCCATTGGGATACCTAAGCCTGTATGGCAGTTGACAGAGGCTAATGTCCATCTTAAAATCTGAGCACAGCAAGGAAAGGGCAGCCGGAATTGAAATGGGGGGAAAAGGAAAGCAGAGGTGAACACAGACCAAGTTCTGTGACATGGGGTACCTGGATGGAGCCGCACTCAAAGAAAATTCGATGGCCACGCTTCTCAATTATGGGAGCTAATCAGTTCCATTCTTAAGGCAAAGTAAAGTGCTCTTAATTTTTTTCCACTTAAAATGGAAAACGTGCTGATGAATTCAGCTCTTATTTGTTATCTATTCATTGTTCACTTCCAACTATTTAGAGCATGGAAGTGCTCCACTTATTTGACACCCTTGGCCTTGCAATGCACTCTAACTCCCCACAGGAGAGAAGAGCTGCTTAATCTGCTGGTGATTGGGGAGGCGTATGGGATGGGTACTATCTTCTTTGATGTGAAGGCATCCATGAATGACATTAATGAAGGCATTTTAAAAAATTCTCAGCATTTAGGAAATTTTTAAAGTATTAATACAAAAAGACAGAATTATGCAGTAAGCCAGAATGAATGGAATTAACGTAGGGCCTTTTATACTGTACCCTTAGCATTATAGATTCTCATGACAAAATCTGTAATTTTTCCATTTTCCATTTCATTAATTCAGAGAAAGACATGGTTGTGGTAGAATGATTTATGGGTCTGACATGGATCTAGTTGACATGTTTTGTTATATGGAGGAATAAAAGAGAAATAATATAAATTACTTTAACTGATTTCTGTTTGCATTTTGTTCTCAGCTGGCAAACCCCATCTCTGCAACCAACTAATCTGTAACCTTGATAAAGTTGTGTGACTTCTCTGGGTTTAATAGGAAGTTTGAAACATTGTTGGGCTATCACTTCATCAAATCTCCTTCAGACACCAATTTTAAAAATTCAAAGAAGCAGTGCTCATTACCAGTCCACTGACAATTCCAGCCACATTGTCTGAAGACCAGGGACAAAAATCACACCAGCTGACATCTGATTCAGTTAAAATATACACAGTAAGTGCTTAATATAGAAGGATTTTAGTAATAGCAAAAGCATCTAACATCTTCAATGTCATTTGAAGCTGGTTTTTTCTTAATTTTATCTTTACTGAAAGTGTAGCTTATGGATAATGAGTCTCAGAAATCATTCCTTAACCTCGAGCAGAGCAGCCTGCGTCTGGCGGTCTACATAGACCCATATGGGTGCAACACTATATAAAAACCTACAACTGCTTGGCAACCCTGGTGAAACCATAGAAACATAGTGCCTGAAACTTAAAAGAATCTCTATAAATGCATGTGAAGAGATCTGAATGAGCATGATATTGTAGATTGGGAAGATTTCAGGACTTTAAGCAGACTCAATTTCCCAGCCTACATAGCAATGAGAACATGACCTAGGTGATCCAGTCCTCATTAGATGCTTTAGTCTTTCATGTGGAAGAAGGTGATGTAAGAAAGGAGATGCTCCATGAAATCTATCCATTTCTTGGCATAGCATAGCCAAGAGGCCTGGGGCTCTCGGGACCAGCAGCGGTAGTGACTCGGTAGTTAGGCACACTCTCAGAAGCCAAGGGAAAACCTGGTATTGTATTTAGAGGTGGTGGGATGTATCTGCTCCAATGGCAAAGCATGGGTTGGACATTTTTCTTGGCAGCATGGTTTTAAGTCATAATTATCTGACTGTCCTGGAGATGTTATGAGCTGATTTTTCTAAGTAAAGTCCCTTTATACTTTAAGTAGCTAGAGAGGATCCTGTTCTTTGTAACTAAAAAACTATGAGTGAAACAATTGTATGCCTTTGTCAATACATTTTCAGTAAAATGCCAATAAATTATGCATCAATATATACATACACAATATACATTTAACTAGTTTCTCATTATTTCATTTTTAATATACCTTTAACTCTGTATTCTTTCTTGATTATAATTCAGTATGTGATGTTATTTACAGCTTTAGAACTTGATCCCAAATATGTAAGCAATTTTCTCAGTCTAATTCATTGAAAAATGCTTCTTCCTCCTAAATGTGTGTCATTCGTCAGGTGCCAGCATTTCTTCCTCACGCTTACGCCTTATTCCATTTTTCTATCTGTAGCTGTTGAAGTCAGTAAACGTTTTTAATTATTGTATCTTCTTGATATGTTTTAAATTCAGTAAAGGAAAATGCTCTTATAATTCTCCTTTGTCCAAATTCTATAGGCTACCTGAATCTGTTTCTTCTTATGTATAATAACAATAAGAATCAATAATGTTTCAGTGATTAAGCACTTACTATAAAAGTTTTCAGTTATTTGTAAGTGGGGCAACTCAATAAAGATGCAATTTCTAGACAATAATTTATAAATAGTTGAAAAATGATAGTCTGGATTATGACTTTTCAACTTTGGTGACACCTGAATTATACAAACTGAGGAGATGCTGCAGCTGACATCACAAATGTTTTGCTGCTTTCATCTTGAGTTATTTATTCCTCCTTTCTCTTCCACAACTGGCTTATGATCCAATGCTCTCATTATAGGATTTGGCTCATTTTTTTCCAACTGCTGGAAGCCGTAAGATGTGGTAGACCTCCCTTAGCAATAGATCTTTGAACAAGTAGATCTTTGGTGACTGTGACCCTCCCCATCAAAGTAAGCTGTTCTTTGGCTCCCTGATACCAACCAGCACAAACTTCTATTTTGGTGTCACATTCTAATAGGAAATCTTTTGCTCTGTCATGACTTCTTTGACTGGGTGTCAGATTGTGCAGATAACTACAAATACTGTCCTTCAAAAGCAAACTGATGCTCCATCTAAAAAAGCAACATGGGGAATCCTCAGTTGTTATTTGGCCTGAATTGCCCTATCTTTAAAAATTATGCTTTTTAAAATATTTTTTGAAGGCTGTGGGAAAATGTGTTAAGATTCAATATAACCTCTAATAGAAGCGAGGCTTTTAGCCCCAGGCTTTTTCTGTAATTAAAGGTTCTCCCATGCCAGTTCTATTTTAAACACCTGATTAATTACCTCAGGAATTATAATGACCTTAGATTTCAGTCTCTGTAATAATTCGTAGCACCATTTAATGATCATTTAGCAGTTATGATACATAGAGCTGGTGTGGAAGAACAGGACTGGATTAAATAACAGAATGAAACCTCCATTTCAAAAGCAAACTGTTAAAAAAGCTAAAAGATTTCTGGTAACTCCCATCTATATATGAAATATTACAGATGTGCCTTTCTCATCAGGAAATGGCAAGCTGTGGCTGTCCTTAAAAAAATAAAATGAAAACAATGCCCTTTCTATTTAATTTACACGTATAATTGAATTTCTTGGAGAAGCCAGAAGAGGGCAGAAGATGCTGTATGTAGGACTGTATTTGCATATAAAAAACTTTCTTTACACTTAGATCCAAAATTTTATTTTGGAAGCATGTGAAGACACTTTTGGGGAACCAGTTGTAAGAGAACACAGTTTAGTCCTCATGAGCACATTGCACAGTGGGGCAATTGTGTTTTATTTTCACTTCAGAGAACCATCCTGAATTCTTTCCTTCTGAACCCAGTATCTGAATGAAAACAGTGCAAATCAACATATATTTTTATTATTCAGTGAGAGGAGGGGAGACAGAGACTGACTTTCATGTGTTCCCCGACTGGGATCCACCAAGCAAGCTCACTAGGGGACAATGTTCTTACCCATCTGAGGTGTTGCTTTGTTTGTTGCTCAGCAACCGAGCCCTTCTTAGCACCTGAGGCAGAGGCCATGGAGCCATCCTCAGCAACCAAGGGCAACTTACTACAATCAAGTCATGGCTGCAGAAGGGTGAGAGAGAGAGAGAAGTGAGAGGGAGAGGGAGAGGGATGGAGAAGAAGATGGGTGATTCTCCTGTGTGCTCTGACCAGGAATCAAACCCAGGACTTCCACATGCCAGGCCAACGCTCTATCACTGAGCCAACTGGCCAGGGACAACATTTATTTAATCATTCATTATATCTGCTCCTTTACATTAATAATCTTGTTTAAATCTACAATGGTGAGATTCTATTGTTGATCCCATTGTACAGATGGAGAAACTGAAGCTTGGAAACATGAAGTCAAGAGCAAGATATTAGATAGCTATTATTGTTGTCACAGTGCTTGATTTTAAACTTAGGACATTGGATTCTGCTATGATCTGAAGGTTTGTGTCCTCCCAAAATTTATATGTTAAAATACTAACTCCCAATGGTGATAGTATTAGTCGGTGGGGCCTTTGGTAGGTGATTGGGTTTTAAGAGTAAAACCCTTGTAAATGGGGATTAGTGCTCTATGAAAGAGACCCCAGAGAGATCTCTGCTTTAAAACAAGAAGTAGGCTCTCACAGGATGACTAAGCTAACAGCCTAATCTTAGACTTTCAGCCTAAAGTATTGTGAGGAATACATTTCTGTTGTTTATAAACTACCTTGTCTGTGGTATTTTTGTTGTAGCCGTCTGAACAGACTATGACTGACTCCCAAATTTATGCCCTCATTCACTGTAAATACTTATTTCTGCATAATAATGGCCATCTGATCATTTCAGCACCACCAGGTAAAATTATTTACATTTCAGGGCCTCAGTCCTACAAATGAATTGATCATTTTTCTGCCGTAAATTAAATGTGATTCTTTAAAAATTTATGTTAAAAAGCAAACAAGGCCCTGGACAGTTGGCTAGGTAAATGGAGCATTGGCCCAGCATATGGACATCCTGGGTTCAATTCTTGGTCAGGGCACACAAGAGAAGTGACTATATTCTTCCTCCCTTCTCTCCTTCCACTCCTACAGCCAGTGGCTTCATTGGTTTGAGCGCTGGCCTTGAGCACTGAGGATAGCTTGGTTGGTCTGAGCATTGGCCTCCGGCACTAAAAATAGCTCGTTACTTGAGCATCATCCCCAGATGGGGTTGCCAGGTGAATCCTGGCCGGGGTGCATGTGGTAGTCTGTTTCACTACCTTCCCTTCTCTTACTTAAAAAAAAAGCAAACAAAACCCTGATTTAATGTCAAGTCTGGACACAAAGCCTACTATGGGTAACTGGGGAGTCTGCAGTCTCACAGGGAGAACTCCTTCCCTGTCTTTCTCCTCTGCAGTGCAGCACTTCTGCCAGGAGGACCCTGTTCTTAGCAGCTTCACATTGTGCCCTCCTGGTACCTTCCCATCATCTTGTATTAGAAGGAATCTCAATTCAACAATCAGCATGCCTGGGTCTGCTATATTAATTCTCAGTTTTTGATGTCACTTATCTCTAGTATACTTGCATTTGAAGTAAGAGCAAACAAGCTTATCTGATAGTAGAATTTTAATTAGGGGTGGCAGGGGCTGGAGTGGGAGTCAAATATTCTGACCATTGAAAATCTGGTCCTGAGGAAACCATATATCCACATCAGAGCATTCATCCTTACTACCTTAGAAAAGATTTGGAGATCTTTGCTAGAAGATCTAGGTGTGAGATCTAGAGGAGAGAATCCTCTATTTGCTATCAGGTATATTTAGACCTGGATATATATGAAGAAAAAAAAAAGGTTGAAATTTGGAAGTTTAAGTTGTAAAACTCTGCCAAGTTGGACTCTAATAGTGTTCTCTATCCAACTTACTCCTACTCACTTTTAGTCAATACCCTGAGAGTTCCAGCATCATAGTTAATGATCTAGATGAACATTATACACCTGCTGGGTGATGGATATGACAGTGTGACCACTCCTAAAGACAAAGATAGTGAGAGAGAGGACAGGGCAAGAGAAAATAAAAGAAAAACATTTTCAGAGTCTCATCTATACTATATATACTGAAAGCCAAAGGCACTTAAATGGGCTATTGACTTTCTTTCATTTTCAATTGTGCCTTTTACTTATTTCACCATATCTATTTTATTATTTATACTCTATGCCACTGTATGTTGCTCTTGTTTATCCTAATAAAGAAGAAGGGAGAGAAAGAAGAAAGCCTGGAAGGAAAGAGAGAGAAAAGAGAGAGGGAATATGGCAGGAGCAGAGAGAAAGGAAATGAGAAATAGTGGGAGGAGAAAGAACATAAAGGAGAGGAGTATTTTGAAATTGTGGAATTGAACAACCAAGATTGGAATGTGCATTTGCAGGTTTGAGTTTCCTCATCTCTAAAATGGGAATAATAAGGTACCTACCATCCTAAGTGGCTGAAAGGATTGTTGTAAGAAATGTGCGCAAAAAAAAATGTATACAGAAAAACTTGGAGTAACTTCTGGCACACAGTAAGCACTTGATGAATGGTAGTGATTGTTCTTGCTATTAGCTTCTAGGTCCTATAACCCTTAATAATAGTCAAACCTCTATAGAAATTTATTCCCCCTTGAACCACAAAAGAAAAACCAAGTAATTTTGCTGAACTGTAAATATACCAAATTAAATGCCCAGGCATATGAATCAGCATAAGCAATATCTTTCTACAAATAATCATCTCTCAACACATAATCTTTACCATCAAAGGAATGAGCTACCTAAAATAAGCACATTAGTCAGCTACCGGAGACAAGCAGTGTTAATATCTACAGCCAGCTACAAATTATCCAACAACCACAACACATGTTTTTACAGAAAAATATCAGAGTACAGAAAATCAGCCTTTAGCAAGGCAAAACTCAAGATACAATGAGCTTCCAGAGAGTAAATCAGAGAAATACAGAACACAGAGATCTCTGAGAAGGGAGATGAGGAATGGGGATACATATATTTTTCTTCCTATGTGTAATAGTATGTAAGATGTCACGTTCAAGACTATTTGATAAATTAAATTTAATATATTTTGTCTGATATTTTTTCAGGTCTCATATGTATCTGAATAAAAATCTAAAACAGAACCAACATTTTTCAGAACTTAACAATTGACTTCCCTAATCTTGGTTACTACCAGCCATCTTTCTCCTTAACCAAGGTAAAGTATGAGAAAACTCCATAATTTTAGAAGTTTTTAAGCTGAGAAATAGCACTTAAAAGAATAGATTTTCTAATATTCTTATGTCAAACATGCGAAAAACCTAAAGTTAAATGACTTCTCCAAGATCTTACTTCCTGTTGGTAGCAAAATGGAATTAAAACTGTAGTTAATCGTCAGGTAGAGCAGTTATTCTAGTTTCATTCTTTCCACTCATTGGCTTTATTCACATTGCCCAGGGTCCAGTTTGTGTTTTAATTTCCTGTTGCTTAAATATTGCAGCCCGAGTATATGTTAACTCTCTGCAACCCACTGTTCCTTCTTCAGTTTGCACGCTTAGGTCCAAGGGATTTTCCTCAAGTATGTGTATAAACTTGGCGCTCTTGCTGGCAGCATCACTTGAATGACTCCCCGAAAATCCTCAGGATATGGTGGAAATTATTTGACATGTTATTCAAGGCCCACATATTACATACCCTGCTATCTTCTTCCATGTCAACCTTCTCCCATTACCCACCAACATCCAGCCTTCTGGAACTATATGCAGTGCTCCCCACAGAGCCAGAACACTTGCTCCTGAGCCTCTACACCTGCCTGGGTGCCTTCTCCCCAGGAGCTCAAGTTTACATATTTGAGATTGAAAGTTCCTTCCTCCTTACCTTATGACTGGCTCCGCGTCCTTCCTTTGTGCTCTCCTGCATTTCTTTTAGTCTTGTTCCCATCTGAATGTAGAAGACTGGTTCTTTTTTCTTTCTTTTGCCCTCTGGATTGTCAGCTCCTTGAAGGTAAAAACCATGACATAGTCCTTATTATATTCCCATTGCCTAGAACAAAGCCTGGCATACAGTGAGAGTTCAATAACTATGTTTAATCAAACACCTTAACTCCAAGGCCTGAGATGTTTCTGATATTCCACTCTATGTCCCTAGCACTTAATTATTTGCCATTTACTTCACGTGGATTAGTCGCAGCTCATCAATTATATGATAAGCAACCTGAGGGCAGATATAGTGTTTTATTCGTCATTCTTATCTCCTTTAGGGTTAAGCCTATAATAAGCCATATGTTATTGCTAAAGAAATTTTTTTCAAGTTCTTTTTTATTTTTTTTAAGTGAAAGGAGGAGAGACAGAGAGACAGACTCCTGTATGCACCCTGACTGAGATCCACCAGCCAATGTCATCTGGGACAGACATTCTAACAATCTGTGGCTGATGCTCAAAACTGAGCTATTTTTAGTGCCTGAAATGGAGGCTTGCTGGAGCTGGAGTCATCCTAAGTGTCTGGGGGCCTATGCATTTGAACTCAGCCATGGCTGTGGGAAGGGAAGAGAGAGAGAGAAGGGGGAAGGGTTGGGGAGAAGAAACAGATGGTTGCTTCTCCCGTGTGCCCTGACCATGAATTGAACCCAGAACATCCACACGCCTGGTCGATACTCAATCACGGAGCCAGCTGGCCAGGGCCAAAAGCTTTTTTTCTTTCTTTTTTAATACAAGAAACACTTTCCTTACATAGATTATTAGGTAGAACACAATATAAAATTGAAAAAAAATTGTTTTGTTTTGATTTTTGTGAGGAGGACTATGGCACTGTTATTGCATCGTTTGCAGTTCTTCAAGATTCCAAATGGCTTGATTTAAGAAAAGAAGAGGAGTTTCACCTAACTTTCCAGCAGCTGACAGTACTTTGGGGTCTATTGGCATGAAGACTTGGTAAAGTGACTGGTACACTATTGTACAAAGATAAGCATGGATAGCTTGAAAGTTTGAGCACATCTGAGTTTTAAAAAAACTTCCCTTTAGAGTAAAATCAAAGAGGAACAGTAGGTTAGAAATGCTAATTCTCATGCACATCCCCAGAACTGCACCTTAAGAATTGATGGAATAATAGAATGTTCCATTGGCCGGATGCCCATTGAAATTCATTAAGAATTAGAGAAGGTATCGAGTATGGGAAGGTCTATTAAGACAGTATGGTTCTTGGACCGGGGAGGCCCACAGACATTTCCAGAATCCCCAGGTTGAAAACTGGTCATAAAGAAATCAATGTTACTTGGCTTTTTTGACTCTTCTTAAGTAAACTGGGTTTTCTAACCACATAACTGAAAGAACAGAAAGCAGAATCCTATGAGAACCTAGATATTTTTTATTAAAGATATTCATTGCTAATGCATTTATGAATTATAATAAAGCAGACTACTCTGAGAGATAGAAAGAGAGAGCTGCTCTGGTATAAACGGTGTCAGTGGATCCCTATCCCTAAACCAAAGTGCCCCTGAGGCCAAATGTCTAAATGTTTATTTTTGAAATTGTGGGTTATAGTCTATTAGTAGAGAATAACATTAATTTATTGAATCACATGTGTATTTAGAACATGCTAAAAAAATAAGATTGGATTTCATCATATGTAGTAAAGAAAAGTTTATTATGGAAAATTATCATTCTATTATTATACATGGATTTTAATTTTTATTGTTTTCTATTTAGAATACACATGGATTTTAATTTGTATTGTTTTCTATTTAGAATATAAGCTTTAGAGATCTGTTGTACAACATTGTGCCTACAGTCAACACTACTGTATTACACTTTAAAATTGTTAAGGGGGTAGAATCTCATACTGTGTTCTCACCACAATCAAAATCATTTTTAAGGAGTAAAAAAAAAAAATTAAAATCCACTACTTCAAAGTTCTTCTTTAAGCACAGGTGAAAACAAACAAACAAATAAAAAAACAATCAAACAAAAAAACATCTAGTGCAGTACAATTGTTCTGACTTTGCTTCATATCAGAAGGACTTGAGGGGTTTTATGAAAATTCAGAACTCTAGTCTCCATTACTATATATCTATATATTTTGCTTCCTTAGGTTAGAGTTGAGCCCATGCAACCCCCTCTCTCTCTCTCTCTTTCCATAAATATATATATATATATTTGAGCTTCTTAAATCATTTGTGAAGCATGCATTACTTTGAAAACTAGGGTGATAATGGAAAAGCATCACAAAGTGGGAGAAATCTGAAAATGTGTCTTCTCTCCTGACGTTTGAATATATACCTTCTATTTTGACAACCCTCCTCAAACGGGACAACTCAAAGACAGCCCCCTCTGTTTCTGAGTGGCTTCCACCCTTCACCTGATTCTTAAGCCCTAGAGGATAAATGTAAATCTACCTACCAGATAACAGCTCTTTATTTATTGCACACCTAGCCTCCATGTTCTCATCTTTCAAGGTTTAAATGAGGTTCACAAAAGATCATGGTCAAATGTATATAGATAGTTACTATAAAATGTGAACTAGACTATTGCAAAGAGTTTATGACTATATAGCAGGAGCTCAGTAAATATTTTTTTCATTAGCTGAGAGCTGATACACATGTTTTCTTCATATATTCCATGTTAAGTACCACCCTTCTTTCCAAATTGGCAACTAGATTAAGTTTCATAAAGCAAGGACCCTGTTTTGCTCATCATTAGCCTTGCAGCTCAGTACAATGCTTGCCAGTAAGTAAATATTTGTATATTAAATAAGCTCACAAGATGAAACAAAATTCCTCTCAGTGTTATCGATGTGGATGAGCTGTGTCTCTAGAGACACTTCTCTTGCTCTCTCCCAGCCGGTGCTCCCCAGGTTGGGCATGTGTCTTAGGAAAACCAATTGTGAGATGAATAGACCTCTCAGTATGTTTCTCACAAGCCCACAACCTGCCAGCAATTTTAACAACACTTGCAGTAGGAATCACATAACATGACTCTTTGATTCACAGAAACCTGAGCTGTTCTAAAATGAACTAAATGTCTCAACTAAATACTGAAACAAGGAAATGCATTTATGGGCACACTCTTTTCCTAATCACTGGTTAAACTTGAATGTTCCAGCCTCAATTTATTGCTTGCCAATAACATTTTAAAAACTTTCTCTTTAAACAAGAAATCAGGGTAAATTTTAATCCTGTATTCTTATATATGTTACCATTTAAACATTAAAATGTGGCAGGAATAATTTTTGGCAAACATTTTAAGAATATTTTCATCCATTTTGATGACTGTAATACAAAAATTGAGAAAATGCCAAAGTTTAAATATTATGCCTTTGATTTGTCCTACTTTACAAAACATTAGTCTAGTTGATCGTATAAAGACACGGTTGCTGATGGTCTGAATCTAGGGCATTTTTTCCTGAGGATAGTTTAATACAAAGTATTTTTTATTCATGGAGTGTGATAATTCAAATTCCTGACAAAAATAGACATAAAAAATATAGAGACCCCAACAATAATAATGATAATAATAATACTTAATATCCTGATTACTAAGTGGATCGATCCCCCAAAGAAAACAAGACAGTTACTTTACATGTAAAAACTGTGGACACTTTTTACATCATTTGAATAGCAGATATTGAGGCACTTCTGTTCCCTCCAATTGTTTTACTCTTATCTCTCCAGGCACTACCTTCTATCTGATGACTCAGATGGGGCCATCTGTCAAAGATCTCCAAGGGCTTTGTTTCAGTTGAAGGTCCTATGATGTCAGTATTGCTATACAAAGCATTTTACAAGGAAATCAACATATAATTCAAGGATTTTTTTCAAAATTCTACAGTTACTAAATCACCTACCAAAACTCCATGATGCCAGCAAAACGACTGCAGTGTATGTGTATTTGTTTGTGCACGCGCGTGTGCATCGGAAAAGCTAATGCTGTGTGTGTGTGCACACATGCATGTGTGTCATCATGCCATAAAGTTAAGCTATGTGTGTGTGTGCACATGCATTGGTGTCGTATTATAAAGCCCATGCCGTATTGCTGTATGTGTGTGCACATGCGTGTGTATCATTATATCACAAAGCTAGTGCTATCTCTGTGAGTGCACATTCATTTGTATCATCATACCCTAAAGTTAATGCTGTGTGTGTACGTGCATGTGTGTCATCGTATCATAAAGCAGAAGCCAGCTTCTGCATGCTGTCCAATGAGGCTGCTGTTTGCTCTCTGCTAAATTCCCATTGAAATACCGAAATCAGATACAGGACCAGCTACACCATTTGATAGGTTCTACTGAAATTTAAGAATGTGGGGCATGTTGTTCAAAAACTATTAATCATAGCAAAGCATTAATGCAGGTCTCAGGCCTTGTGTGATTACACAGATCTCATGTCTAAGAAGCTGTTTCTGAATGTATGAGAGTTTTAGTGTGAGGCACTGCAAGATATTATAGAATACTATGGAGATTTGACTTAACATATTAATTGATTCTCTTGTACCTGCAAGCATTCCTGAAATTTCAGTGGCTTAAAACAACAGTTATTTCTCACTTCTTCATCAATGAGTCATCATTCGTTTGTCTTGGTTTGGGTTCAAGTCTGCTCCTTGTGACTTTTATTCTGAAACCAAGCCTGAAAGAATAGTAGCTACCTGGGCCATAGTCTCATCATGGCCACAGCAGAATGTGAGCAGATTCATACAACTCCATTTAAAGCCTCTGCTGAGACCTATCTTTTCACATTCCATTGGTCAAATAAAATCACAGGACTGAGTTCAAAGTTGGTGGGATGAGTTTGAGAATCCTTCTTCATAGAGTTGGGAAGGTAGAGTATTTATACTAGACAAAAATGTAGTTTATTGTGGTTGAAAAGGTACTCTATGGAGAACCTAATTATTTAAAAATATAGGCAGAGTTTGGAGATGATCCCAGATTTGCCCCAAGTGCTAAAGACATCAAATTGGTCACACTGTATATTCTAAGGACAGTTAAAAGAAAGGGACTAGGAGTGAGAAGAAAGGAGGCTTGGGGGTGGGGGGAGTACATCTCTAGCTACACAAGTCATTTAAATATAAACACACAAGTCATTTAAATATAAACAAGTCAAGTGTGCTGAATCTTACAAGAAGGAAAGCCTAGGATTTCATTCGTAGACACAATGTCCATTTGGCCACAGAGTGTGTGGACCTACTCCCCTAGGACAAAAGCAGACAGAAGAGCATGAGAGAGATATGGCGGAGTTAGGAAAGGGAGTGCTAAAGAAACAGTATGCACTTCCATCATTGGGCATGGCATACTACCCATAGCTGCACATGATTTGGACTTGCACTGCCCTGCCCCCTGGGAACACTCATGGGAATCAAGCCTAAGGAGAATTTGGGATAAAGAAATGGAGTCCTAGTTCGATATTTCATGCTGAAGTACTAAGAAGGAGGAGACTGCTACGAAAGCTATGCAAAGAACCAACAAACACATCCTCAGGGAAGAACCAAAAGCTGAGCACTTTCTGCACAAAAGGAGAGTAGATTAGACATTCAGGGTTACTGTGGAATCAATGGGCCTCAGAAAGCAAAAAACGGCCACAAGACCCAATAGCAATTAGTATGGAGAAAGGAAGCCACTAACCTGCCATTAGCTAAAGCCATATTTCGCTCTTCCTCTTCCTTATTTTGACATCAGAGAAGTAGGCACAGAAGAGAAGGTGAAGTCATAATGCTAGGAAGAGGAATTGGGATGTATAAAGTCCTCCTCTAATTCCCAGTCCTGGACTAAAGCCACAACTCTAATGTGTACCTGATGGAATAAGAGAGCTGTAGGTAAGCAATGGAGAGAAAAATTGTAGCTAGACCAGACTATGTCGGTTGTGGTGGTTGGAATGAGTCAATTATACTAACAGAAAGTTTTTGCAATGGTATAACACTGGAATAAAATGTCCTGGCCGTGGGACTCCATTGTCTTCAGCTTACAATCGGTTGTTTTAAATGAAAACGTAGACGGGTGGAAGTTATAATGTCTCTTTCTTTAGAAGGCCACTGAGGAGGACAAGAGGAGAGGGAAAAGGGAGGCATGAGACCTTACTGAGTGTATACTGTGTACACAATACAATGTGTAATGTATGATTTCAGCTGCAGAGGTAGAACATAACAGGCTTGCATAAATCAGAGGGGCATGACGTTTGAAGTAACAAACAGTTGTCTACTATAATGACATAGAATTTAAGTCATGGCTGACTGTTAGGCAGGTCGGTATTAAAATACTAATGTTTATGAATAACTATTTAAAAATACAATTTAAAGTAAATTCAATATTATCTCCGTAAAAAAATTACTGTCACTTTTACATCTATTATAATTTGCTATTGTGAGTTAGAGAATAAATGTCGGTTGAGTTACAGCTAGCTTGTCAAGAATTCCCAGGGACCCACATGGAAATGTGCCATTCATGTAAACACCATCCATCATGCATTTCTCCATGGAAGCCAGTTGAGAACCACCCCCTCTCTCTACATATAACATACCCCTGTTTATTCTTTCAGCCATTCACTGTGGCTAGAAACATTAGAGCAACAGAGGGAATGTATTAATGCACACTCCCTACATAAGGCATTTCCCCTAGTGGCTTCTCAAACAAGATTGGTAGCAATTTGTAAGAGTCAGCTATGCAATAATACTGCATAATAGATTACCATAAAACCTCAGCGGCTCACCACAAGCATTTAATTTTCTCTCTCAAAAAGACTGAGTTGATTGAGATGGCTTTGCCTCAGACTGCAACTGAGCTGGTGCTGAATGATACTCTATAACCTAGCATGGAAAGTACAGTGATTTGGTAAGTAAGAGAAGTCTGCCCTCCAGTACATAATTTGAGGGAAGACCTTAGAAAAAATTGGCATAAAAGAATTAAATTGAGAGTTGGATGGGTAAACTGAGGCTTTTATGTTGCTAATTTGTAAAGCTGAGATAACTTATACTAATTTAAAATTAATAGCTTTCACTCTACCAATAGAAAAAAAGCAATAGCAGTTAATGAATTCTTGAGCACTTATTTTATTCAATTATGATTCCCTATTAAATATTGCATATGTATAAAGACCAATGCATTCTGACTTAAAGAGACCATGTAGTGCAAGAAAATGAAACAGGTATTGATTCTGGATGTAAAATTATTATATGATGTTGAATGTGAATATTATAATTATTATATAAATATTAAATACTATCATTACATTCTTAATCACCATCATAAAGATGATAAAAACTATGAACAGTAGAATAAGGGAAACCAGGATTTAAATCTTTAAATCTGGGTTTAGGATTTTCTACAAATGTAACCTGGGGAAAGATATTCACTAGATTGGCTCTTATCTCATCAATACTGTTAAGAATCTCGAAGGCATGAGGACAGAAGTAGCATTTTTCTAATCCCCGTCCAAAGTTTAGGATTGAAAAATAGAATATACCTGGAGGACATTATGCAGGGTGAAATAAACCTGTCTCAGAAGAACAAATACTGCATTATTCTACTTGTAGGAGAAATCTAAAATAGTCAAATTTATAGAAGTGGAGAATAAAATGGTGGTTGTCGGGCTGGGGTGAGTGGTAAAGGGATGTTATTGCTCAGTGGCTTTAAAGTTTCAGTTACACCAGATAAGTAAATTCTCAAGATCAGCTGTACAATACTATGCCTATAGTTAACAACACAGTATTGTGCACTTACATTTTGTTAAAAGGATAGATCACATGTTAAGTGTTGTTACCAGTCCCTCAAAAAATAGGAGGGACACAGGAAATTTTTGGAGGTGATGAATATGTTTTACTTTGACTGTGCTGATAGTATCATAGGCACATGCATATGTCCAAACTTATTAAATTATATATGTGAAACATGCTGTTTCTTTTTTTTTTTGGTATATAAATTATACTCCTATAAAGCTGTTAAAAATGAAAGAATATGGGCCCTGGAGCATCAACTTAGTGTGTGGAAGTCCCGGGTTCGACTTCCGGTCAGGGCACACAGGAAAAGTGACCATCTGCTTTTCCTCCGCTCCTCTCCCTTCTGTCTCTCTCTCTCTCTCTTGAAGCCATGGCTTTATTGATTCAAGCATGTTGACTCCAGGTACTCAGGATGGCTCCTTCAAGCCTCTGCCTCAGGCACTAAAAATAGCTTGGTTTCCAGCGGCACCAGATAGGCAGAACATCCGCCCCAGATGGGGGAGTTGCTGGGTGAATCCTGGCCCAGGTGCATGTGGGAATCGGTCTCTGTATTTCTCCTACTTTCACTTAAAAAAAAAAAAAAAAAGAACACAGAATTTGAAAGTAAGTTTCTTATCTAGAATATCCAAAACTTTTTAATGTTCCTTCTTCCTATAAGCCTTCAGTTTCTGCCATCTAGTACTGAACAGTGAGAGCCATGGCCTTTGCTGTCACTTTTAAGCAGGCAATTTTAGTCTGGTACTCATGTGTCTACGGACAAGATTTCCTGCTATGGCATAATCTGAGATTATGAAACCTCTCTCATGAAGAAGATTTATGCTTCATTCTTAGATTAGATTTTGTTGCAGGATCACCCAGTGGGGAGGCTTTGATTCTACCCTTCTAGGGTCTTTGGCTGGGACTAACAATCAAAATAACATAAGACAGGTTAAAGGGAAAAATAAATTTCATGTCATATGTATAGAGTTTCCATTAGAATTTAAAGGCACATAGGCACTCAGGCAATTGGGGATTCTATGTCATTCTGAACTAAGGAGAAGGGATAGGAGTCTGGGAATTCAAAGGGAAAAAAAGGCAATTCATATGAAAAAGGAAAAACAAACATTTGCTACAGCATGCAGAGAGAATGAGAGGCAGGGAGGACTTTGGGGTGCTAGCCTTGCACAGGTCCCCGCTGCCATATCCAGCACACACTCTCTATAGCTATCTCTGGTGATAGTGCTCTTCCTGGACCGCGCTGTTTACTAAATCATTTTAGGAAGTTAAGGGAGAGGGAAAAGACTCTTTATGAGCCTTTTGGGCCTCAATTGTCTTCAGCTCAAAATAATCCTCATTCCAAGGTGGCACAATCTGTCAAGACGCATTCGGAACCCCCTACAACTCTTAACACATTCTGCTGATGCATCTGATACCTAAGTCCTAGAGGTCATGAAAATAAATACCTTTGTTGTTTTCAGTACCATGCCCTTTTCCGACTTTTAAATAGTCTAGACTTTCATAACTTACATTACTTCAATGGCTGCTGAAATATTATTCACATTTTGTCTAAAGTAGCAGAATATAAGAATATTTCTAAGTCTCTCTTTACCTCTCTCAATCCTCTATTACTTTGGGGGAAATTCAGTTGAGGTGCTCACACATTATTCTACCCCTTCTGTTCTCTCCTACAGGTAGGGCTAGTAGTAACTGCTGAATCTGAGGACTTTTGATATTTCTTCCTTTTGCCTTGCTTTCCTGCCTAAAATAGGAAGTTATTTTTATTTTTCAGAGATTATTTCTCTAGTATTGTTTACTGTTTTAGTCTCTATTTTGAAGAGGTGAAATAATAATTTGGGGTCTGCTGAAGGAATTGACTTCTTAAACTAATATTGTCTAAGCTCAACTCTCGAAGGTGGAAAAACTCAGATGAGAATTTATTCTCCCTGTTGAACAATGACTAACCCAGACATCAGTGTGATCCACTCTTGTCCAGCCTGGCCCCATTTAGTATGTTTTATTCACTTGCATTTCCAAAGACTTGTAACTCCTACATTTCTTAGACTTATTCTCTCAAGACACAAGGAATATCTTATGATATCTACGTCAACTTTGTGGTCATCTCATAGAGTTTGAGATTATCTATACTGCTCCTGATCTTTTAAATCACTCTATTTCTTTCTCTTATTTATTCTTCAACTATTTTTCAAGGAATGTTACAATGTTCTTGATTCCACTTACAACTTTAAGAGGATACCTCTGGTGAGTCCTCTGTGCCCTTTGGGGGAACAGTCTATGTTTCTCACTGAGATATTGTCTCTCCTTTGGAGGTTAAGCTAAGCATGCTCTGTTCTTGCTTTTAAATTTACTAATCAGATAAATCACCTTTCCCTCTTTGGGAAAGAATTAGGAAGTAGCAAGGAGTAAGGAGAGGCCAAAAATATTCTAACAATTTTTTTTTTTATTCCCAGAGAATGTGATAAAAAACCTCTTTCAGGTATGGAAATTTGACTCTTGGGAAATATAAGATTTTGCTTCTAACAGATATTTAAAATTTTTGTAGCAATATTTAAAAATGTTAGCAGTGAGCACCTTTTTCTCACTCTTCATGTTTTCATGAGGAGGGATTTCTGTTAGAGTAACATCCCTGATTTCCTCATTTATTTTTCCCACCTGAAGAAGAGTTAGTTTTTGATTGTCAATTTTGTAAGAATCAGCTGGGCTTAAAGAGTTCAGACCCTTCTTCTCACTGTCTTCTCTCTCGTTGAATATTCTGTGATTCTTCTGCATCCCCTTTGTGGAATGAACCTGAAGTTAGGAGTAAATTCCATTTAGGCAGGGTGAATTTGCAGGTACACTTGGCTGCATTAAATTACATTCTCCAACAGCTTCTCCAATCAGAAAGCCAATAATTTCATCTTCATTTGTCAATTTTCTTCGTCTGACTTTCAATTGCTTCTGAACTCAAGAAGAGAATAAAAGGGAGCATTGTATAGGCCCCTTTCAGCCCCAATAGTAAACTAGGGGAAATAGTTGATAGTGCCTGGCATGGGAAAGGCAATTAATAAATACCTAGATTGCATTTGAAGTGAAAACATTTACCATATGGATTAAAAAGCCATTTCTTTTTCATACCCCTCCGCCTTGCATATAATTTAAAGGCTATTTAACTGAGTAAAAATCAAGCTTGTCTCCACTCTTTCTATCATATTTCATTTGATCAAGCTAAAATAATACTTTCATTATCTTCTGGCAAACTCTTTTGAGTGTTTTTTTTTTCTTTATATTTCTTTGTCCATCTACAGAATCTGGGCCCAACTGATGATCAGCTTTTTGTCTACTCTCACGGTCTAAACAGCCTTTGTTAAAAGAGCGGGGGAGAAATAATCAGGCAATGTGGTGTAGTTAATTTCTGTGAACCCAAAGACAGCTAATGGGACCATGAAAGCACCATGGGGAGTGGTTTCTTTGTTATAAAATGGGTCAAATTTGTTTTCCATTATGAGTCTGCATTGTGTAAGTCGGTGCTATTGTATTTCTCTATTCTGTTCAGAAAGCTTCTCTCATCCCTGCTGTGATGCAACAGGAATGCCAGTTTTCCCTAAAAACAGATGAGTTTTATTCTGGAGAGATAACACAATGCACATCTCAATTGCAGCTGTCCCAATTTGCAGCCTCCATTCCTCTTGGACAATCCCCAGGGCCATTCTTTAATGACAGCCTTCACATATAAGAAGAGTTATTGTATGGCAAGTCTACTTCTGAATAGGACTGAACAAGAGGAAATAGCTTTAAATTGCACCAAATCTATGCAGGTTGGGCATTAGTAAGAACTCTCAAATAATAAATCTCTTATTAAACATAGATAAAGTTTACAACAGTATAGGATTATCCAGGTTATCTTTAGGAATAACTTGACAGAAAATCAGTGTGTAGAAACCTTTAGGCATGAGTACAGTAACTATCTGGCATAAGTGCCAATATTCCCCAGATCCCTAATTGTGACAGACATCTGTAATTGATCTTGAGACTCCTATTGAGCCCAGTCCCAGCTATAGACTTACTCTCAGTGTTGTGCTTCAGTAAGATCAGAGTAGGCAAAGACTAAGCCTGCAAAAGAGATCTTTGAAGTCTCATAAACACTAGCATTCAATATTTTATTATTAAGTATGCTTTTCTGTGATATAATAAGGCACTTTTGTGAAACTCCATTATTCTCTTAGTATAACAAATTTCAAGAAAATTGGACTACCAATAGTAAAGTTTCTGAAGATGGTGAATCCAAGTATCTCTAGCCTAATCCTGCCACACATTATACTTTAGAGTGTTGAGTTGGAGAGGAACAAAGATATTTAAAGAAAGAACCTCAGTCTATGGAGGAAAAATGTCACTACATAATGAATACATCAAAATATTTTCATCTGTTGTTCTTTAATATATTTAGTAGAACAGAGGTACAACTTTTTAAAAGAGGTTTTAAAGAAAAATGCAAATCAATAAGATGAGAGGTAATTTTGCCCTGGCTGGTTGGCTCAGTGGTAGAGTGTCAGCCTGGAGTGTAGAAGTCCTGGGTTTGATTCTCAGCCAGGGAACACAGGAGAAGCACCCATCTGCTTCTCCACCCCTTTCCCTTGCCTATCACTCTCTTCCCTTCCCACAACCAAGCCTCCATTGGAGAAAGGTTGGCCTGGGCATTGAAGATGGCTCCATGGCCTCTGCCTCAGGCACTGAAATGGCTCTGGTTGCAATGGAGCAATGCCCTAGAGGGGCCAAGCACCGCCCCCTGGTGGGCATGCCTGGTAGATCCCAGTTGGGTGCATGCAGGAGTTTGTCTCTCTGCCTCCCTGCTTCTCACTTCAGAAAAAAAAAAAAAGATGAGAGATAATTTCAGGCTGACATATACCAATCATTAATTATCATGGCCAAGAATGAGCATAGACCTAACAAAACAGAGAAAATGCGAAATTCAGCAACATCATTTTGAAAGGTGCCCCAGTTTGGATAGGAACTGTCCTTGTGGGAATATTATAATTATTATATTTCATGATGCTCCATTTTTATACTCTTCCAAAATAATCATAAACTAATACAATAGGGTTTGTGACATAAGATAGTAAATTAATAATCACAACATAGTAAATTAATAATCACATAACATAGCAAATTAATAATCACAAGATAGCTCATATCTCTCATATTTGACTTATTCCTTTGATGATAAACCACAGGGATACAAAGGTCCTAATAAAAGTAATTAGAAAACATAAACTTAAAGATTTTTATACATGGAATACTTGGGACGAGGAGGCATAAAAATGGCCAACCTTCATATTGCAATTGTCCTGTAGTTTTAAAGTTGCAAGAGCTATGAACAAATGGTGAAAGAAGAAAAATACTTGATATGTGATTGTGGTGCATGTTAGAGAAACAGCCCCAGAGACTAATGGCATTTAAGGTTTATTTGTCCCAACAAAAACATATACTTATACACATCAGATATAGACAGATAGGTAGGTAGGGAGGGAGGGAGGGAGATAGATAGATAGATAGATAGATAGATAGATAGATAGATAGATAGATAGATAGATAGACAGATAGACAGATGAGCTCTTTGTAGTTCTCTACTAATATCATCTTATAAGTAACACAAGGTTGGAGCTAGAAAAACATGATTGAGTCCCAATTCTGTCATTCATTTGGTGTGTGATTTTGAGCAAGTTATTTAAGCTTTATGCATGTCACTTTGAAATCTTTTATGACAATTCTATTTACACTTTTCTGAAGACCGTTAGTGGATCTGCTGACCTAAAGTGATGATTTAGCAAAATCATTTCTATTACCGTATTGTAAAACCCAAACCCAAATCAAATAAATTGATTTAAGTTCATTTGTAGTTTGTTTCCCTCAAAAAAACAAAAAACAAAAACAAAAACCTAGGAGTAATCAGATTAGTGAATTGTTGCCTCCAAACTCAGGATTTCACCTGGTGACAGCCACTGAGAGTTAAGGTCTTATGAAAGACACACCCTGATATCTTTTGGAGTGACTTTTTGTGGGGCTATAAGAAGTTTATTTGCTGGTATAGCATAAACCATATAGCACAATGAGTAGGAGCCAGATTGCCTGAGTTCAAACCCCAGCTCTGCCTGCCTTTTACTAGGTGAGAAAATTTGGAAAAGTTTCTCACTGCTTTGTGCCATAGTTTAATCAGCTGTAAAATGGAAATTCATGGGATGGTTCAGAGAATTAAATGACATTAATCAATGAAACTGTTTAGGGCATTGCCTGATATGGTTAACACCAAATACGTATTAGCTACTAGCATGTTTATAAACTTGTTCGTCTAATACATGTGAAAGTTATTCAGGATAAACATGACTCCTTCCTTACAATAGAGTTTATGCTGTACAAATCCCTAACAATGGGTTTACTCAATGGGTTATGAAATGTAAAGGGTTAAGCTTCCTGACATTTATTTCACGTGAATAAGACTAGCTATACTTAGAGGCAGACCTATCATTTTTTCTTTTCTAGGAAGAAGCCACATTTTATTCTTGGCAGAAAGAGAAGAGAAAGAGATAAAATAATCTTAGCCAATGGACCTGAAATGAACATTCTTTTTTCTAATAATCATAGCATTCATCGGTTCAAAGATATGGCCTTGCTTTACCATTGCTTGATCATACTTTTTCAGCCTCCTGTTCTTTTTATGCCTCTTCATTCAATTACGAATAGTACATTTGGTAGTAACCCTACATAGAAAAAGAACTTTATTCTGATTAAATAATGAACATTAAGGTGGTCAGATTACGTGCAAACAAGGGATGCCTGAGTTAGTGGGGAATCTAAGCACCAAGGAATGGTCCCAAGGAGGCTATCCATTTCAGAAAAGTGACAGAGACATTTATGCAATGGTCTGATGATTATAAATCAGATTGAGAACCCAAAGAAATTACTGCATGTCGGATATATAAATACATATAATCATGCGTACACAACAGGGTTTATGTCATTGAGAGATGCAGGAAACTACATTTCATGTATAAATAATTCTGCATTTTCCAGACATGCTTTTGCCAGAAGACAGAGAGAAAGGATGGAGCTCACTGCTCATTCTCATTGGTTCAACAGCATAACTGGCACGGGAGGACTTCAGGTGTTAGCTTATGTAAAATGATGACTTGTGACTAAGTGGCATTATACTTTTCCTTTCCAAAGTACTTAGCAAACCAGACTAATACATTTTTTAATAGCCCTAGGAGGGAGATTGTAGCATTATCCCATTTTATGGATAAGCACTCCATAAAATATAGGCTTGTGAATCTTCCCAAGGCTAGAGGAGAATGTGTTCCAGAGTTGCATGCAGGGCTTATGCCCCTTTGCTGTAAAAAGGAGGGTGGACTTGGAGCCTGTTTAGCCTGCGAACTTCATTAAATCTCTTCCTTCAGTCTTACCCTCAGTTTCTTCAAGAAAAATTGGTATGTGTATTTTAATCATGTCTTCTAAAGAATGCTTTGCCAATGGAAAAAGAAAATCCATGGGACTGGCTATGCCTAAAATCTTAGCTAGTTTTTCTCATGGTGATTTCAGTTCTACGTTTGCTACATTATACTCAAATTCCTTTGCCTCACTTACCTGCCACTCTGGTGCCTATCAGTTCCTTCCTCCAACCTACTCTGCCTGGTCTACCAGAGAGATCTACCTATAATATGTCTGCTAGCTCATTACTTTCCTGCCCACAAACCTTCAGCAGCTCACAGAACCAGTAAATTTGTTTAAAGTACTTCACGTTCTCTGTTGCATGGCATAGAAATGTTAGAGCAGCAGAGTGGACACTGATTCACCAGCTGATTCATTCATTCATTCATTCATTCATTCATTCATTCAGGTAATAATTATTTATTGACTGTGCCAGGT
The DNA here is from genome assembly GCA_037038555.1 of Rhynchonycteris naso. Taxonomy (NCBI): domain Eukaryota; kingdom Metazoa; phylum Chordata; class Mammalia; order Chiroptera; family Emballonuridae; genus Rhynchonycteris; species Rhynchonycteris naso. Next base: position 353,797,931 of record CM072995.1, read on the forward strand.
ACTTTCTAGGCACTGGGAATATAAGAGTGAACAAAACAAGCAAGTCCTTGTGGAACTTTTAGTGGGGTAGACAGATAATATACTAACAGAGGTGTGTTTCCTTCCAGGAGCATGCCTGAATATTTCTCTTTCTACTCCCTTACTTCCCTCACAGGTGTGCATCTCCAAAACTCTAAGGGTCCCCAAAGGACTGGCAACCAGGAAAGCAATAGGCAACATCATCCAGGGCTAACCCTCTGAACCTGTCGCCAAGACTTCCTCTTTTCAGACTTCTCAGTGAGTTAGAGCAGCCCCACCTTGGCTCTCTCTTGCTGCTTCTTCTGTCCAAAACCCTTTCTTGTTTCACTGTCCCCAGCTTTATTAAACAAACTTTCAGAAAAAGTGAAAAGAAAAGTAAAATATATAGCATGTTAGATAGTGGAAAAATGAAGGAGAAACAAAAAACAAAGTAGAAAAAGGGTATATCAGATTATTGGACGATTGTTAAAATTTTAGATAAGTTAGCCAAAGATGACCTCGAGAAGAGGGTGGCATTTGAGCAAACACCTAAAGAAAATGAGTAGCTATTTTGTACCATGGACTTTAAATGCAAAACAGAACTATGAAGTCAGTGTTATTTCTCTGTTTTGCAGATGAGGAATCTGAATTTAATTACATCAAATAATAATACAGGATTCCCAGTTAAATCGGAATTTTGAATAAGCATATTCCATGCAACATTTAGAACACTTATACTAAAAAAATTGTGTAGTTAGTCTGTAGTTTCTGGTGTTGGTAAATCACTGTGAATTGCCTAAAGAGAGAGAGAGAAAAAATAGATTTTCAGCAGTACTAATACTAATGATATTAAACATGTATGTAGCACTCCCTATGAACCAGGCATTGTGCATTTATTCAGTTCATATTTACAATAAGTCTGTTAGCTAGGTACAATTATTGTTTCCACCTTACAAATGAGAAAACAAAGGCAGAGAATAGTTAGCTTGCAATTTTAAATGCAGAAACTGAATTTGGGGCCGGGAAAATATTTTTTCACGTTGTTTTAAGGAGGATTTTGGTTGTTGTTTTGATTGCTTTGTAACTTATGTACCATCTAAATAGATATTTGTATATTATGTCTATACTGTGCATCATTTCAGCAGTGTTTATTGAGCTATATTATATTCCTGTATTTCTTATATTCTACCTCTATGCCTTTTAACACGCCTTCAATTATTGTACAATATACTCTAATGCATAACATTTCTTTCCCTTCAAAGGGATTCAAGAAAATAACTAAAGAGGAAAGGGACTTTGCCTATAAATCCTAAATTACAAAGCATCCTTGCTAGATAATTGTTCCATCTTTCTGTTACAGTGTTTATCTTTAGATGAAAACTCAGATGAGAATTCAGATGTATCAACTTTTTCAAGAAAGGTATTAGCTGACAAACAAGAAAAGAAACATTTTGTAGTATTTCTTTATAATCTATGTTAATTTCCGTATAGATAAACATGCCAGTTGGAAAGAATACCTGCCTGGATCATTGACAACAGTGGGAATTTGGGCAGTGACAAACAAGAAGGGGACCTGATCACTTTCTAATCCTGATTCTTATTCTACTTTATTTTGGATTTAGTTTAGACATTTGCAAGATATGGACCAAAATACAAGATAACCTAAGTGCCCAATGCCCATCTTATTTAATAATGGCATTGGACACTTAGGATTGGAAAAATGAAAACTGCATGATCTGTCCTCATGGCCCTGGACTCCTGGGTGCTGAGAAAGCTTTGAGAATAGAGAAGGCAGAGAGCAACTGCAGAGAGGTGTGGATGAGAAGCATCCCGGGGTGCTCAGACACAGGGAGCATAGAGAGAGGCAGCTTGAGCAGACACTTAAAAGGCAGGCTAGGCTCAAATTGCAGTTTTTGAATGCTGTGGTAAGGAGCATTGATTTCACCCTGTAGGCGAGTTACAATCACTGAAGTCTTTGAGCAGGAAAATTTCTTCATTTCCCCCCTATTTTCATAATTTAGAATAAGAACGGAATCATCGGTAATAAAGATAGATTGTACAGGTAAGTCACAAAACCTTTCAGCATTTTTTTTTCTTTTCAGTAAAAAGGAAAATCACCCTAGCCTTCTCTTGGAGATCAGAGAGAAAGAGAGAGAAAGTCACGATCCCTTTTAAATGCCCAGCATTATGTGGCACCTACTAAAACATGCTTTTATATAAAAAGTCCCCAAATGGCTTTGTTTCCTAAAGGATCACAGGAGTGGGGCAGTGGCCCTACACGGTTATGCATGCATTTCACTGGCTGTGTTTCTCTATGTCTTTCTTTAATGCGATGCAAAGAAAGCGAAGCTAACCAAAAGATTTGACAGGCTCTTTCCATCTTTCTCAGTCAAGAAAGAGTAAGCAACTTTTGAAGTGGACTTAAACAATAGCATGAAACTTTTTTTCCTCCAATAGAAACCTTCTGAAATTTGTATAATCTTGGTACAACTCTCATTTGAGTGCTACATTAAAAAGGAGCTCTTGTCCTGGTGGGTTGGCTCAGCAGTAGAGCATCTCCCAGGTGTGTGAAGGTCCCGGGTTCGATTTCTGGCCAGGGCACACAGGAGAAGTGCCCATCTGCTTCTTCATCCTTCCCCCTCTCCTTTCTCTCTATCTCTCTATTCCCCTCCCACAGCCAAGGAAGGCTCCATTGGAGCAAAGTTGGCCCGGGCACTGAGGATGGCTCCATGCCTTTGCCTCAGGTACTAGAATGGCTCCCATTGAAGCGGAAGAACACCCCAGAGGGGCAGAGCATTCCCCCTGGTGGACATGCTCCGTGGATGCCAGTCCGGTGCATGCAGGATTCTGTTTGTCTGCCTTCCGCAGCTTCTCACTTTGGAAAAATACAAAAAAAAAAAAAAAAAAGCTCTCATTTCTCAGGGGTTTTGTATCTGGGGTCACCTCCCTTTCTTTGAATTATGCTAGTCCTCCCTTGGCATTGAATAGAGCTTGATTCGTGCACAACTATCAGGAATACCATGTTGAGAATTCAAAGAAATAAGAGTTTAAGAAGAACTACAAAGTAGAGAAACTCAGATTTTTGGAGTTGCTGTCCAACATAGCTGTAAAATCAAATCAATCTGGTTCTAGCTGACTTCAGGATTTGGTGTGCAAACATATATAGATTCCATTTAAAAATATATAAACAACAAAATAGGCAAACATACATAAAGAGACAGTCTATACAGGGGAATTAAAGATGCCAAAATATCTCAGGAAAAGATGTTCAACATCACTAGTCATTAGAGGAATGTATATTAAAACCACAGTGAAATATGAATACTAAAATAATAGCTAAGATTAAAAAAGAAAAATAATGACAACACCAAATGCTAACAAAGATATGGCGAAACTCAATCACTCTTACATTGTTGGTGGGAAAGTGAAGTGGTGAAGCCACTTTGGACAACAGATCAACAGTTTCTTTACAAACAAAACATACAACTACCTTATGATCTAGCAATTGCCCTCTTGGGCAAGTATCCCAAAGACACAATAAATTTTATTCACACAAAAATGTATGCATATATGTTCACAGCAGCTTGATTCATAATAGTCCCCAAAGAGAAAGACAGAAATGTCCTTCAACAGATGAATAGTTAAACTTTGGTATATGGAATGCTACTTACACATAAAATGGAACAAATTATTGATATACTCAACTAATCCAGATAAATCTCCAGAGATTTATTGAGTAAACAATGTCAATCTCTAAAGTTTTCATGCTGCAAAATTTCATTTGGATAACATTCTTCAAATGGAAAAATTATAGTAATGGAGAAGAGATTACCAGTTCTTGTGGTAAAGTATGGCGAGGGAGAGAGAGAGAAGGAAATGGGTATAGTTATTGAAGTTCAAGATGAGTGATCTGTGTGACTATGGAAATGTCCTGTATCTGGATGGGATCAGTGTCAATATCCTGTTTGTGACAGTGTACTAGTTTTGCAAGATGTTACCAGTAGGAAACACTGGCAGTAAAGGATGCATGGGATTTCTATGTATTATTTTTTACAACTGCATGTGAATTTGCAATGATCTCTAAATAAAAGGTTTCATTCAAATTAAAAAGGTACATCTCCTCATAGCCAGCTCTCCTTCATTGCTACAACACCTCTTTCTCTGGAATATAACTGTTCCTTCTCTTTGCTTCAGGACTATAGCTGGTAACGATTTCATGCTGTTATTAGTCTTGGCCATTCTGTAGCATTCTTTGCTGGTTTCCTTTAACCCTACCCCTGCCTCCACCATTGTCAATAATACCTTTTTAATTTTTTTTTCAAGTGAGAGGAGGGGAGACATAGAGACAGATTCCCATATTCTTCCTGACCAGGATACACCCAGCAAGCCCCCTACTAACAATGCTCTGTCCTTCTTGGGCTGTTGCTCAACAACTGAGTTATTTCTTTAGCATGAAGGCAGAGGCTCCACGGAGTCATCCTCAGCACCTGGGGCCAACTTACTGGAACCAATATAGTCCTGGCTGCAGGAGGAGGAGGAGGAGGAGGAGAGAAGGGGGGGGGAGAAGTGGAAAGGGGAGAGGAGGAGAAGCAGATGGTCGCTTCTCCTGTGTGCCTTGACCAGGAATCGAACCCGGGACATTCACACACTGAACTGACATTCTACTGCTGAACCAACAGGCCAGGGCAATAATACAGTTTTTTAAATGTTGCTCTTTCTATTTTCTACAAAGACTCTGAATGATATAAATATAAACCTGTTTTTAACTGGTATGGCTTTGAGCTCTCAGGCAATGCCCTTAGTGAAAGATAAGTTGGGGTGCAGTGGAAAGAGCACATAGGTGAAGGTCAGGAAGCATCTGTATAGTACCTTTCATGCATTGGGTAAAGGTCAATGCTTTTGCATGAATCACATCATCACTTACCTGCTCTAAGTACCTTTATCTCCATTTCATGATGTTTTCTGCTGTCACCCAGCAACACTTCTAAAGGCCTGGATTCTAGTCTAGTTGTGCCCCAAATCCTTCAGAGTATAATCTCCTTCTCATTTTAAGCTTTAACATTGATGTTTCATGAGCAATGTGTAAGGAGTTCATTCAAACTCAAGAACACCTGTTGTGATTTTTGGTCTATTCCAGAAGTCAGTAGGTGAGGGTCACCACTTCCCTTCTGATGCAGCAGCAGAGCAGGCATGAGTGGAACAGGGTGCTGGGCTCCACGTCCAGGGACACTTGCATTAACCTCACCTCTCAAGGGACATTGGATAAGACATTTAGAACTGCTAACATTCATTTTCTCACCTAAAAGTGGTGAAAAAAATAAGATGATTCAGTAGCTGCTTTTCATTCAAACATATTTTGCTTCACTGAAAGAATGTATTTCTTTTTATTTAGTCATTTTTTTTTGTTTTCCTTTTTAAATATTTGTTCATTCTAGGGACATATTTCTTAATTGTCACTTTTTTTCCTGTTCTCTATAGACAATCATTTTCCACCAAAGTATCTTTGCTAAACTCAGAGAAGTAAATATAGATGCATCTCTAACTAATTCTCATTACATTTATAATTTGTTTTTACACATTCACAAGGTCAAAGTTTAGAGCTTGAATGAGGCTGTTTGTAAATTTTTTAAAAAAGATTCTTATCATCTCTTTTACTTATTTTACATTTGAGCTCCCTGAACTAAAATTAATAGAGAGAGAGAGAGAGAGAGAGAGAGAGAGACCTTAGAAGCAATATCATTTCTCTTGACCCATTTTCCATTTTCAAAGTCTTGCCCAACCAACTGGAGCACTTTTTTTTCCCACTTCTGTCCATCCCACAACAGAATGTTCTTTGTATTGTGACAACCTCATCAAAGGAAATGGAACGCATGTCCTGTGTAAGAGTATTTTGCTCTTGCCATTAAAAGTTTGTACTCAACCTGTCAGAGAAGGGTAACCTAATCTCATTTTCATTTAATGTACACTGCAGAAATATTCCTCTGATATGAACCAGAGCCTGGAATTGGAGCAGCAATTGTTGGTGATCAGAAATAAATATCACACAGAGATAACTGCTTTTTATTTACATGCAAACTATGTGCTCACCCATTATATTCAGGCATGTTATTGACACACTATGATCAGAAGCCTCAGAAATGCTGATATGTTTCACAAAGGAAAAGAGCAAGTACTCTCTGGAGCAAGAGAAATGTGCAAAATGAAAGCAGCTACTATTTGTAAAGTACACAGTAATACGGAAATTATTGAACACTTATTATGTAACAGGCATTGTGATAGGTGCTTGACTTATTTCTTTTTGTTCCACTTTAAAAAAAAAAAAAAACCAAGAAGCCAAGAAGTATATCTTATTATGCCAATATTCTTGATAAAGTTAAATAACTTATATAAGCTCATATTATTAAAAGTGTCAATAGATGGGATTCAGATTAGTCCTTTGAACTGACAAAGACAATATCTTCTTTCTACATATAAGATGGTTTAGAACAAAGCTAAAAATAGCCTGCCCATTCATCCATTTAATCATTCATTTATTCTATAAATATTTTTGAGCACTTGATATGTGCCAGACATTATTCTGGGAAATTGAGATACATTACTGAAAAAAATATATCTGCTATTATGATGCTTACATCATAGAGAAGGGAGATAAAGAGTAAATAATCCATATCAATATAATTTTTAAAAATAAAATATGTGGTATGTTAGGAAGTGGTCAGTGCTCTGAGTAAACAAAAAAGAGCAGAGTAAGAAAGGCAGGGTGAGTGAGGGGTATACAAATAGTGGGTGGGGTGGGGCAAAATTTTAAATGGAATGACCAGTATAGACAAAATTGTAAAGGTAACAAACACATATTTGAAGAATGTAAAAGAGTTTGACAGATGGAAATTGGGGGTAGAGTTCTTGCAATAAGGAGAGAAATTTATGCAAAGAAAACAAGACAGGAGGATATGCTGTATGTTTGAAGAAAAAGAATAGCAAGAAGGCAGATATGTTTGAGGGAGAATGACTACAGGGGTGGATATTTGGAGTTGAGCTTGGAGGAGTAATGTAGGCTAACAGAAGGCATTTGATATTTACTCTGTATAAGATGGGAGCCCCTGGAAAGTTGGGAGTAAAGAAATAGCATTGTCTGAGTTAGTCGTAGAAAGAATCACTCTGGCTGCTATGTTGAGGACAAAGTGTACGGGAGCTAAGTGGGAGTAGGAAGACGTGTAAGAAGGCTCACACAGGGTGATAACAGGTGATAAAATGTTTGACATATTGTGAAGATGGAGTAAATAGAATTTCCACTGAGATCAGATGTAGCGTTTGAGAGAGAAAAAGTTAAATCCAGAACTGTCCAAGATTTTTGGTCTCAGGAACTAGAAGGCTAGAACTTTTATAACTGAATTGATAAATCCATGGAAAGAATATCATTTTGGAAGACAATCAGAATTTCAGTTTTGGACACATTGAGTTTAAGATGTCCATCACACTTTCTATTGTTGATATTGAACAGGCAGTTGTACTTGTCAGCCTGGAGTACAGGATCTTGGTCTTGTCTGGAGGTATTAATATGGTAGACTATGGCACCAGCCTGGAGACCAGAATGAGATCATCAAAGAAGTGAGTATAGGAGGAGAAAACATCAGAGCTTATTACTGATTCCTAGAGCATACCTCTGTAAGAGGTCCCAGGAAAGTTGAGAAGAAATGAGATAGGAGGGAAGCCAAGAATATAATATTCTGAAAGTTAAATGATGAGAATGTGTCAAGAAGCAGGAAGTGACCACTATGGGCAAATGCTACTTTATATCAAGTATGATGAAGACTGAGAAGAGTTTATTGGCTTTAGCATCATAATGACTTTGACAAAAACATTGTTATTAAAGGGGATAGAAGCCTGAGGTAGTGAGTCTAAAAGAAAGAAGGAATCAGAAGCAGACATAATAGACAACTCTTTTAAAGATGCAGACTACAAAGGAAAGAGAAATGGTGTAAAAGCTGATGGAGAAAATGGCCTAAGAATATACCTCTTTCTTCAAATGGGGAAAAATAGTAGCAGTTTTGAATACTGATGGGAATGCACCAGTATATAGAGAAAAATCAATTGCAATGGGGAGAAGGATTGATTGCTTGAATGATGTCTTTTGAGTAAGAAAAAGAGATAATCCAGTGAGCAAACAGAGGGATTGATTTTTAGATAGATGTATAGATAACTATACCAACAAGATCCATAATTTGTTTGAGTTCATAGGCATGGTAGTTGTGGGTAGAAAATTTCCTTTTGAATGCTTCAGTATTCTCAGTGAAGTAAGAAGCAAAGTGATCAGAATACAAAAGTACAAGAGTGAGCCACTATCACCAGATAGTGTGATTGCTGAGAACCTTTCAGGGCTTACTTAAAGTGTGTGGTTATAAATTAAAAGTGATACCAGCCAGTGTGATCAAGAGGTTTTTGTTCCACACATAGTCAACTGCATGGGCCTAGATACAAGTAGGTGGGGAGCTGAATTTAACCAATGTTTGTTTTGTCAAATGATATTAATAAATGAAAGAGAGACAAAGGAATTGAAGGTGAATAAAAGAACAAAGTGACAATAATGACTGAGCATGAAATTTAGCTGGGAGAGAATATAAGAAGGGTAAGGGACAGTGAATAGTTGGTAGTGTCAAAGAATGATCAATGAATTTATCATAATAGATGAGATTAATCCAGAAAAAGAAAGATGGTAATTATCACATAGTGATTCACCTACAGTTGAAATTAAAGGAGGATTTCAGATAAAATAGTAGCATGTGAGCCTTTAGGTAGGTAGCACAGAGACACAGCTTATTGGAGAAGAGAAGCTTAAGGCACCAAGACCAAGAACGACTGGAAGGTTTACAGTTGTGAGTATGTGAAACACAGAGTTTATTCTTGTATTATTATTTACTAATTACTGTATTATTTTTCATATGGACAACTGTAAATCTACTTCTATCCCACCTTGTCTATATAGTAGCATTCCACTAAGAGCTGAAATCATTTACATACCAAGGAGAACAGCTTAAAGATTGGTGAGCAACACCAACTGAGGGTGGTAAGCAGATGATATAATATGATCCCATGAGATGTCAAGACAGGGCTTTTAGGGAAAAGATCTGGATGCTTCTGTGTGTAGAGGAAGGTAGCTGTCCCGCTTCCCCTGCCGGGGCTGGTGGTGTGAGAATTGTGGGAGAACTAGCTGCACCTGGGATGATGACTGAGAGCAGTGTTCTCATAGCACATTCAGGTTTTCTTCAGAGCGAGATTATGAAACATTCAGAGAACAATCTGCAAATACAGGAAGCTTTGCTGATGATAGACTGTTAATTCCAGAGGACACAGTAACAAGATTTTAAAAACTGGAAGTCATAGGATAATAAGGAATTTGTGAATGTTATGAAGATTTAAAGTGTGAGAAAAAACGATAGAATGGAACTACTTTATTTTGTGAGCTCAGAACTCCTCTTGCCTCCTGACACTGGGACCAGGGGGATGAGGCATACATTTATGATGATTGAAAGTGGTGAGGCTTTGTGATTCTAAAGAACATCTACCTTTCACACATTCATCTGGTTTTCAACAAATCTAAGATTTTGGGGGTATAGAAATCCACTTTTCTCTCTCTTTTTAAAATATTTTATTTATTCATTTTTATAGAGGAGAGAGAGAGAGAGAGAAGGGGGGAAGAGCAGGATGCATCAACTCCCATATGTGCCTTGACCTGGCAAGCCTGTGGTTTTGAACCAATGACCTCAGTGTTCCAGGTCAAGACTTTATTCACTGTACCACCACAGGTCAGGCTGGAAGTCTGCTTTTCTCTTATCTTGAATTCAGGTTATTAAGAGGTTAAAAGATCTAAGGATTGGAAATTCTACCTCTAAAAACAGGAGGGAATCTATAGATGTCTATGTGACAAGAAGGATATATATTTGTGTGTTCTGTGTATATGTGTATGTTGCATTTGTGTGGGTACACTAAAATAGAAAGCCAGAAAAATATATGCCCAAAAGGGTATTATTATATCACCTGATGATGAGCAGTTGTGTAAACGAGAGACTTTCTTCTCACAAGATTAAAAGCTAACAATTTTTGGTCTTCTAGCCCAAAATAGCCAAAAATAATGAATCTTCTTCTCATCTTTATACATGCCTTTGATAAACCACAGAGCTTCCTGGGATGCATAGAAGACAGGTAGCAATGGCTTGTGTTCTATAAACTTCTTTTTTTTTTCCTTCCATCTCACGAGGAAAGGATATAGGATAATAGCCTTCAAGCATCGTTAGTATTTCCTTCCATTGTGCTAGAGTTCTGCCGGTTACCAAATCATTAGTCAATCCTGAATATCAAAATGTTATTTTTATTCCCATATTCTAATAAGTTGAGGACTATAATCACAGGTATTTGATTTCTTTATGTATCCTTTACTAATACATAAGTTATATGTAAGCCATCATCAACTTCCTTGACAAGAACACCAAAAGGTTTAGGTTTTCTTCACTTTCGCCATTCAGTGTCCAATTTAACTACACTTTTATGCTCCTTCACAATTCCTTTGGACCCTCAGTCCCTTTCCATTTCTCAGCTACCACCAATATTCTTTGAACTTCTTCTTTAACTTATATTTGGCATACAACAATCTCAGAAATTATCTCAATTTTCTTAGCTTAGACAATAACCTACTTCCTGGAAACTTAATAATGATGCCTAAAACAACACTTATCACTCAAAAATTCTGACCTCTTAAAAAACTAACTGTAGCCAATATTGAATTCTTACAATTCAAAGAATCAGTACTGTGGGAAAAGTACTTTTCTTGAATAATCAAGATATAAATATAAAAACCCACTGGTTTATGTTCAAAAGAGAGAGATAGTAAGATGTAAGAAGCATTGTACAAATTTTAACATGCTGCATAAAAGTTAAATTATCTATTCTTTTTTTTAGTCAGAAGCTGAGATATATAGGGAATCAACCCACTTCCCTCCCACAACGTCTACCCAGCTGCCAATATTGAAACAGATACTGTCCTCTCTGTCCTTACCTCTGGCAAACTTGTTAACTTTTTTGAGCCTCATTTATCTCAGCAGTAAAATTGACTATATATGAACAAAATATAATTATATATAAAACAATGTGATTATATATAAACACTCACATGAAAGAGAGAGAGAAAGAGAGTTAAATTATTTCTGCTACTCACAGTGCCCCTCACCCAGGCAATCAAGGGGACTGGAGAACTGTTGTCCAGGCTGGATTTCAAGGAAACTTGCTAGGCATAAATGTATGTATATTAGCATATGTCTGCATATGTCTGAAGTTCACAGAACAGAACAACGTTTCAAGTTTAAGATGAAAGAAAGCCCGGAATCTAAGATTCAGTTTGAAGTACAGATAAGCGTCAAAGACTAATTATTGGATTCAAAGAAAAGAACTGACCTTACAGAATAGAGCTGATGACATAAACAGGTTCAGGGAGCAAATCACGGAATAATTCAGAGAAGCAATTGGTTATGGGATTATAAATATACTGAAATGAAAGGTGGGAGGGGTGCTAAGTTTGTTCGGCTAGGAAGGAGAAAGACACACTATTCTGAGTCTAGTTACAAAAGGATTGTGGGTCTCATCAGATGTGTCCCAGACCCATTGCACATCCTTCAGGATACTTGTTACAGTTGCAGCAACACCAGGTTCTTCTGATGAGGAATGCCAAGAATGACTTCTGAGCCCTAAAAGAGAAACAAAATGATCTTTGGAATAGTGTAAAACTTGACTTAAAAGGTGTTTTGTTTAAACATTACTACTGGTGTGATATAAATACATATGGTGTTTCGTGGCACAGTCAAAATGTGGAATGGTGTTTTAGAGAATGCTCGTTTTATGCAATGCGTTCTTGGTAGAGCTGTCGCTCATGTGGCAAAGGAGAATTGCAAGTGGCTCCTAAGCAGGTCTGTCTGTGGTAGAGCTCTTTGTGCTGTTGATCTCCTACGTCATCGGTTCTCCTGTGATTGAGTGAAACCCAAAGGAGGTGAAAGGGCAGAACAGTTAGAGAGTTGGATTTAATATCTTTTCCTCCTCTATCCCAGAACTGTAATGTTGCAAGTATATCAAGGTCAAAGGTGTCCCTAGATATGCGTTTCCTCAGCCAGGTACAGCACAGGGGAGCCAAAGACCAGAGGTAGTCTCATCTGGTTATTTTTCAGTGTGCCTAAGAAATGTCGCCATATTTTATGTATACCATGACATGACAAAAGATGTAAGAGGAAATCGGAATTGTACATCCATTAAAAAAGAATGAATCTCAGCCTCTGATACCAACAGGGAGCAGGGATGTGTAGAACAAATAGAGAATCTACGACAATTAATTTCTGGTTTTACATCCAGATTCCACCAGTTACTGAAATTTTATTTTATTTAACCCTCCTGAGTTTCTGTTTCTTCATTTGTAATATGGAGACAGAAACCCCATTTCCCAAACACGTACAACAGGGTTAACAACGAATCAGTTGGTTCAGTCTTTAGTGCATAGTAAGTGTTCGACAAACGCTATTTTACTCTCTGCCGTTAGCTCACTATGCCCATGGCTGTATGTGAATTCTATTTCTTCACGTATAAGCCTGAGCAACCTTTTAAACCAGATAAAAGGACGCTAAAGTTAGGGTTTCCAAGAGAAGTCTTTTTTTAACAGTGCCTCAGTTTTTGCTTAGAACATCAACTCTGGCTCTCATTTATTTAAATATGACTCAGTTTCCAGATCTCATTTAAATTAGCTACTCTATGAAACATTTCTTACTTCCCTCGTCAATCTCCCAGAAGTGTTCCTTCTCCTGACATTTGTTTCTGACTCCATCCATCTCTGAATTAGAGTTATTAGGGCACCCTAGGTTTCTTACATGACCTTTTCTAATTCCTTTTCTTTTTCTAATTACTCTATAAACAATTGTTCCTCTTAAACTTAATTCTATGCCTGATAGCAATCATTGGTACTAATTATTAAAACTATATTCTAGAAAGTGTTTTAAGTATTTCTTTGGAAAGATTTCATTTAATACTCACAATGACTCCAACAGATGCATGCTATTTAAGGATAATCACAATTTTACAGATGAAAAAAATGGAGGATAAGTCAATTGTCCATGGCCACATAGCTAAACAGTCATGGAGTCAGCATGCAAACGCAGGCAGACTGCGTCCAGGAGACAAACTCTTAACCACTATGCTGGTATAAGAGTACGTTGATTTAGAAGACAGGCCATCTCTTCCCCTTCCTGTCAGACTGCAGCTGAGACTGTGCAAGTAGAGTAACTGTGTAGGAACGTGAGTGAATAGCAGATATGTGTCTTTCTGAATGCCGTGCAGCAGCAGAGGTATTTAAATTAAACTGTCATCTTCCCTCCCACACACAGCCAAGTATTTGAGTCATCTGTTAGGAGTAGCAGCCTGAGGCTGCAGGTGAACCGCCTCACGCAGCACTAATTTGGATGGCGGTTCCCAACCCAAATCTGCATCTCACCACAGATCAAGGTGGATATCGTCTGTGCTGGAAGACAAATGATGTCAAACATCTGCTAAAAAACATGTCTACAGATTGTAACAAGCGAAGCTTACAAACAAGCACAGGCACAGACATCCCAATTACCTTGGTGGCTGTAGATGTCTCTCAACTGTTTTTTTGTTTGTTTGTTTGTTTTTTGATAGTAAGGACACTCCTCCACAGACAGCAATCATGTAGGCAAGGTGAGTGGGATGCAGAGAGAAGGAACGGCCAAAGAGCGCAGGCATGCAAAGAACCTTTAGTGAGTTCCAGGGACTACACCCTGGGTCAGTTCTTTTAAATGTGTTGTTATTTCTCTCTCTTTCTCTCCCACGTTTCCTCTCTCTCACTCACACAGACAGATGCATACACAAGCATGTGCATGTGTGCATATGCTTAAATTCTTTGAATACGTTTAATTATCAGAGCAAGACTTTTTATATACAAAACATAATTTTTTCACCATTCCAAAGAAATTCAACCAATAAATTTATAGTGAAGAGCTCTCATGAAAACTGTGGCCACCAGGCCCAAGAGAACACAAGCCACAGGCCCCCATGCAGCTGAAATTGTAGAAGCACTCAAGAGCACATCACCACCACAAGCTGGCTTGCAGTTTTGTTCTAAATCAATCAATCAATAAGTAAATGTGTGTGTGTGTGTTATGCTGTTGCACAAATGAGTTTTAGAATAGTTAACAAACTTGCCAAAGATGAGGTGGGCAGAACCAGAAAATAATTCAGATTCAACTTCCCCTTGATTCTATAACTTGTTCTTGTCTTACTGTTATCTAATCTCAAAGAATGGCCTTCATTAAGACTTATATTTTCATTCATTCATTGGACAAAAATGATTTTGTACTTAACAGGTTATAGCACTCTTCTAGGAACTGCAGATGCAACTGAGACTCACACTGATAGTACACAGAACACCTCAAAGGGCCACACAGGGAGATCAAGGCATGGTGCAGGCAGAGAGAGCAAGAGGACTGGGACACATGTCTTTATTAGGGTCTGTGGGTGGAATGCTTCGGGGTTCCAGGTTAAGGCCAGATTGGTCATTTTAAACTAAAAATGGTAGGACTTTGTAAGCTTCATGGGGTCCTTTTTAAGGGTCTCACAAGAGTTTGCTTGTGACTCTTCAGATTGTTAGCTAGTACATGCATGTACATGAAGGGCCTAGTGTCAGCCACAGGTCACATGGCCAAACAAAATGAATGTCAAGGTAGCAATACCATGAAGCAGCTTAAACTTTTGGCAGGTCATTTACTGAGGAGGCCATTGTGAGCGCACATACATCACGGAGGGGTTCTAGTAGACTTCTAACATTATACCTTCTAAATCTGTCTAGTGGACTATTAATTAAGTCCAGCATCTTGAGATGAGGAGATTATCCCATTATCTGAATAGGTCCTAAAGGCCATCACTTGTATCCCTACAAGAAGACACAGGGATATTACACACACACACACACATACACACATACACGCAATTTCAGTTTCAAGTCAGAGGAGGCCAATAGCCATCAGAATCTGAAAGAAGCCAGGAATGGATCTCCCCAGAGATTGCGGAGTTCCTCCTGCACCTTGATTTTGGAGTTCTGAATTTAAGAATTCTGAGACAGAATAAATTTCTGTTGTTTTAATGGCCACCCAGGTGGTGGCAGTTTGATGTAGCAGCCCTCAGAAATGAATACAGTTTGATTCCAGAATTTTAGAAAACAAAGATAAGTATGGAATATCTAGCCAAAAATGGAGCAACTGATAGGGGAACCCTAAAATGAGAAATTTGGCTTCAGTAATAGGTAGCTTTTTAGTTCTAATGAATGGGAGATGTGAAAGGGATAAGAAATAGTTCATCCACTTGCTAGTCTCTATTAATGGTTCCCTGGCCTTTGCTTTGAAATGTAGCAAAGAAAAGTTTACATTTGCAGGAATGTCAGGGAAAGCTTATACTGGGGAGGGACCTGACAGTTAGGGGAAGTTTAAATCACAATAGTTGTTTGTAAAAGCCTAGTCACTGGATTTACTGTGGAAATTTAGGGTTTATGTATTAATTAGAAACTAGTTCACCAATCTTAAATCTTTACTTTGTATCTAAGAAAATAAGGAGTCTTTTCACAGATAATTCCCAGAGGCAGATTGTCCCAGAGGCATCAGATCCCGGCTGTTCCTGGGAGACACCTGACTCTGGCTGTCTTTAAGATTTAAGAAGGATGTCAGATAGGACCATGCTGATTAGGACATCAGAAGAACTTGCAGAGGATGTGTTTCTGAAGCCCAACCCCCACCTTCTGCACATCATTACATGACTAACTGCACAGACTTTTGCTTTTTCTTCTCTTTCCCCTAAACCCTACAAATATTGGCAGCACCAGGAGAGTGTTAGGCATCTTTGTGAACAGGACTCCCCTGCCTTCTTAGGGTAGTGGTACTTCTGAATTAAAGACACTCTTATATACTCAGTGTGTTTTGTCTCTTTGATTGCAATGAGCTGCACCGAATCTGGCTCATTCTGGTAACACAACATTTATTCTTTTTTATTTTCTGTATTTCATCATAAATATTATCTTAATTATAATGCATTTTTTAGCCCAGTCACCAATGTTCAAAGAAAATATATTTAACTAAGTGAAAATGCAAAGAGTGGGTAATTATGTAATCAGGAAGATTCCATGAGATAGTTAAGCCATGTTGTTTTCTCAGTTTTCTCTCAAAATACCTAATGCCCATGGGGAGGAAGTTCTCCTTAGGCAACTATTAGTCAGATTCCTACCGATTCTTTAAGTCAGTGAATCAATGCTCTAAATAAGTAAATAAGTTATAAACTAAATCTCCAAAGAAGATGCTAGAAGGATAAGACAGCTGCAGGCATCTCAAATATGTATTAATTAATTTATTCATGAAACAAATATTATTGAGCCTTCTACTATGTAAATGATATATTTTGATACAAAGAATATAGCAATGAAAAAAAATCACAGAAAGTTTCTTGCTTCATGAAGCATTATACTTCCTTGAGTGGGAAAAGAAAAATACACATCAATTTAGAAATAAATGAGATTATCTCAGGTAGCAGCAATTGATAGAGAAAATAAAAGAGTCTATGGAATAAAAAATGTCTGGTGCAATCAAATGGTGGGAGAGGTATTTGAGTTGAGATGGGAAATAAATTAAAAAATTTAGCCATGCGTTGATCAAATGATATAATGGTCTAGGCAGTAAGAGCAGCAAATGCATCAACTGAAAGCCAGTAAACAGCCTTGGAATGTTGAACACCAAGAAAAGATATGGTCAAATGTGGAGAGTCAAATGATGCCTAGCTACAGAGAGATGACAGGGGAAGGGGAACCAGAAGGCCAGATGAAATGTTTTGGTGGCTTAGACTCTAGAGGTATTATGAGAGATTAATCTTTATTTTTCCTATCTCCGAACATATATTTTCTGGACTGATCACTGGGAGGGAGCATACAAACTTTAGATCTAGACCTTTCAAAAAGTTTATTATTACTTTGTGCACAAGAGAAGACTGTTGAAGGGATTCAAGTGACAATGGACATCAATTGTCACCTGCAAGTGCCACTTTCTTTACTGCCTTGAAATTTTGTATTTTTGTTTTTCACTTTATTATATACTACATTTGTGACCTTCTAAATATTTTGTATGTGCATTTAAATGCACTTGAACCTTTTATTACAACTGTTTTTATTTGCTGAGTAGATACAATATCTTGATATGTAATGCACATCCTATCGTATTTGGGACAAGACCTAAAAAAATATATTCACTAAAATTTTCAAAACTCATGAAGAAGCTATTAAAAAGTTATTTGGTTTTTATAGCTGCTATTCAAAGGTAACAGATAAACACTTTAAAATAGGAAGGACTGATGAAAAACTGAAAAAATAATAGTATGGGAATAAGGTCTGGACTTGATGTTGCCCCAAATTGAAAATGTCACTGAACCTCATTACTCATTTTCTCATCTCTTAAAGTAAAATAATGAACTAACACCTCTCTATTGTTTTTCTTCTAAGATTTCATGAAATTATTATTTATTTCCCACAAACTCAGAGCTTACCCTGTCCCTTTTTCTTACCCATGGTCTGCACCTCACCTATTTATACCATTTTTTTTAAAATTTTCATTATAAGGGTTTATTACTTTTGAACTTTTTTAAATGAATCAAGTCAATTCAAATCATAAGGTTATCACCTTAAAAATTTTCATCTCAACAGTAAATTGAATGTTTGGTTTTTATGTACTACACACATTTCCTTCTTCATATTTAGAAATCTTTTTATGTTTTGTGGTTTCTCAAGCATTTTAAGAACTATTAATTCAAAGTGGAACTGTTCTGGCTTGCATCATATTTCAGAATATACAATTGTTCTAGAAGGCTTTGAATTCATTTGCAACTATTTCCAGATTTATTGAGTAAAACTCAATAATGTTTTTTTCTTGGAGAATATTTAGAGTAAAGATGTAAAAACCAATGTCTCTCATAAAGTTTAATTTCTCTCAGATTACTTCCTACATGGGATAATAACATAATTGTCATGGGAACATATTTCATTCTTTAATATAATTTTTCAGCTTCTCTTATACACTAAAGATAGCCAATTAATTGGCATGCAGATTCAAAACAGAATAATGGCAGAATTCTGAATTCAGAGTCAAAATAAATAATCTCATTTTTTCATACCCCGTTTGTGAATGTGGATTTTAAATCTTTGGCTTATTTAACTTTCTTTCTTCTTTTTAATTTATTTAGAAAATTAAATTTAATGAGGTGACATTGATCAATAAGAGTACATAGGTTTCAGGTGAACATTTTTATAGCATTTGAACTGTTGCTTATTTTGTATGCCAATCATCCAAAGTCAAAACCTGTTCTGTCACTGTATATTTGTTCCTCTTTACCCCCTTCCCCCACTCTACTCCTAATAACCACTTTACTTTCATCTATGTCCACTAGTATTAGTTTTATATCCCACCTATGGGGAT
The DNA here is from genome assembly GCA_037038555.1 of Rhynchonycteris naso. Lineage (NCBI taxonomy): Eukaryota > Metazoa > Chordata > Mammalia > Chiroptera > Emballonuridae > Rhynchonycteris > Rhynchonycteris naso. The sequence continues at coordinate 353,816,473 of CM072995.1, forward strand.
GGACCTTGAGAACATTATACTGAGCGAAATGAGTAAATCAGAAAAGCTAGGATTTCACACATAGGTGGAATATAAAACTGAGACATATGGACATAAATAAAAGTGATGTGGTTACCAGGGAAAGGGTATGTTGGGGAGAAGTTCAGGGAGGGGAGTAAAGAGGGACAGGTATAAAGTGATAGAGAGTGATTTGACTTTGGCTGATAGATACACAACACAATCAACAGTTGAAATGCTACAGAGATGTTTACCTGAAACCTATGCATTCTTATTGATTAATATCACCACTTTAAATTTAATTTTCAAAATAAAAATTTAAGAAAATAAAGAAAATAAAAAGCAATACTAAGCATCTTTGAGTTCTTACCACATAGCAAGTTATCTAAAAAGCACCTTACATATGCCATTTTATTTAGTTTATAATATTACTATAAAAGTATCTTTTCTACAAACATAAAAAACCTGAAGTTTTGAAAAGAAGAAAAGTTCAAGATCTCAGTGACATATATATATATGTCACTGAGATATATATTAAAATTATATATATATATAATTTTAAGACTTTACTCATTTTAAAGAGGAGAGAGAGAAAGAGAAAGAGAGAGAGAGAGAGAGAGAAGGGGGAATGAGCAGGAAGCATCAACTCCCATATGTGCCTTGACCTGACAAGCCCAATGTTTCAAACCCACGACCTCAGCATTCCAGGTTGATACTTTATCCACTGCACCACCACAGGTCAGGCAAGATTGTAGAGATTCTTAATCTTTATGTGGTTGCTGGACTGTGAAATTTATATCTTATGTTGATATTAGTAATTTGTACTGATTTCTATCCTCACAAATTAGAAGCAACATATTAATGACCATAACTTATTTTAAAACTATACTGCTCATAAAAGTTAGGGGATATTTTATCACTTCAAATTTACTTTGAAATATCCTCTAATTTTTGTGAGCATTATATTATCTCCTACTAAGATATGAAAGATGGAGATAATAAAGATGACAAAAATGATGATGCTATTTTAAAAATGATGATACTATTGAGGTTGCTATACTCAAATTAACTTTATAAATAAAAACAATAAGTTAAAGAGATTAAGAGTACAAATTGGTGGTTACAAAATCATCAGGGGGATGTAAAGTAGAACATAGGAAATACAGTCAGTAATATTGTAATAACTGTGTGGGGTGCCATGTGGGTACTTGAATTATCAGGGGGAACATTTCGTAAATTGTATAATTGTCTAACCATTCTGCAGTACACCTGAAACTAATTTAAAATAATATGGACTGTCAACTGTAAATTGTCAGTTAAAAAATTAAATTAAATTAAATTAAAAGAGAGAGCAGCTCAGTGCCAGGGGAAGAAATAAAGAAATGTTAGTACATAGAATAAAAACAAGTTATCGAGTTAATTAAATAAAAAAAGAGTAATAGTCTTTCTGAAAAGATAAAAATAAATAAAATTTGGAGATCAAAGTAAAAGAATGGACAGTTTTACCAAATTTGGCAAGCTCTTCAATTTATGGCAATTTCTGCTGCCCCCAGGTGGTATGCTGTATGCCTAGCCTCTCCTCAGTGCTCATCTCTCCCTCCCCCAGTTAAAATACACCTGTTCTATTATCTGTGTTCTATGATTTTTTCTGCTTGCTCTGTAAGTAGATAATGAGAAATCATGATTACAACTAGGTGGAGTTTAATGACTGGTAATATGTTCAACATATCTATTTGGTCATTTTGGTTAACTCTTTAAAAACCATAAGCAAAGAAGTAAATTTATTGAAAAGATGTCTTGGGGTACATTCCAATATAGAGGAGAAACCATGGAAAAAATCCTAGTGGAAAATTCTAGACAGTCTTAGAAACATAGTTTTTATATCTCTTCCAGGCACCAATACCAAAATAAACAAAGGCCACCCATTAATTCTATTCTTGCATTATTCAGGTCCAGTATCAGAGTCCTGAAAGAAAGAATTCCAACTGATGAAACTAAAGTTATGGTTCAACCACTTGAAAGGACTAGGTGAAGAAATGATCACTATAACAAAAGAATACCTGTTGACTTTTGTAATGGTAGCGAGGGCATCTTGATTTACTAGAAACTAATAAAGATAAAATTTTCTAAAACATGTTAAGTTGACTTCAGCATGGAAAATTGAATATTGGGCCATCAAATTTCACAAATGTCTGTTAAATGTATTATGGTACCAGTCACTTGGTTCTCATTTTAAAATAAGAGTTGTTTCAACATAAATCTTTGGCATACTGATATAGATCACTAATACAATGATAACAGAAACTAGAAATGTCATTAACTGATTTTTCAATAACTTCATTTGTAAACTCTAAAGCCTAGTTATCCAATGATGGGGCTGAGTGCTTTTGAACCTACAACACTTGTATGCAAATATTTGAGTACATGTTTGCATGTGAATATTTTTTTTGGTTGAAATTCTCTTGATTGATTGTATTCCCCAAAGAATCTGTGCTATAATTCAATCCCAAAAGTATAAAATACCTAATTTATTGTGAGTCATGTATACCATAATTTATTATTTATTTATTTATTCATTTATTTTAAGTGAAAGGAAGGGTGATAGAGGCAGACTCCTGCATGTGCCCTGACCAGCATTCACCAGCAACCCCTGACTGGGGTCTATGCTTAAACCACTTAAGCCACTGGCTACAAGAGGAAAGAGAGATAAAAGGGGGAGAGGGAGGAGAAGAAAAGCAAGTGTTAGCTTCTCCTGTGTGACCTGACAGTGAATTGAGCCGGGGATGTCCACATACTGGGTCAACGCTCTATCCATGTAGCCAAGCAGCCAGGACCCCATTAACAATTTTTACCCTCAAGAAGTTCCTAGCCACGTACTCTTGTCAAGAAAATAAATACATATAAAAAGATCATACAATATAATAAAATATTTTTGATAAATACTACAAAAATATCTTTCTACTTGTGTATAGAATGGAGTAACTGGTATCAGACTAGTGCACACACCTATAACAAAAAGAGAAGTTGAATAAAACAGAAATAATCTGTTTTAATAATATAAAATGACAACATAAAAAAATAACTAGGATTCAGTAGCAGAAAATTTTTTTCATAGACATAAACTGATTCCTAAAAATTACTTTTACCCTAGAGACATTTAATTATTACATCTATTAACAGGAGGTCAAGAATCTAAGAAGTAGAACTCCAAAGCCCTTTGCTGAGCCACAGAGAAATAATGAAGTGTTGGCAGATAAGAAAAGGAACCAGGAGTGTATGTGTCATTAACCTATCAGTATATTTGTCAAACTCTAGTTTTGCTTGTGAGAGAAGATCACAAGCAGAAATCAACTAGGAGACAGGACAGAGAAATGTTAGAATTTGTGATCTGTCAAAGGACTAGTTTCCACTAAGATAACAGCAGGATTCCTAGCCAAAAACCTTATAAGCTGATGTCGTTTTACCAGGGATTCAACCTGGTAAGACGACACCACTTAAGATTTGAATAAAAGGTATCAGTCTATACTTGGGAGAAACTGTTGGAAGGAAGTAAATGTGGCAGGGTTTTCATTGGTACATTCTGCCTCCTCTGTTAGCAGAAAAAATCATATAGAAAGAAAATACTGTAAATGCTTTGAATGTGGAGTACTTTTAAAAAATATTAACGCTTTTATGAATAAAAGAAGTCCAGTACACATGAGGCATGTTTGAGAGCTTTCTGTACCAATTCTAGGTTCATTACACATCACATACTATTGCCAGATGAGCATTTTTGGACAGGAAACTTGGAATCATATTTCTAGTTACTACATTAATGATTCCATAATTTAAAAGAGATAGTCTCTACCCCACATCATTGGATAAGGTTATCACATATTTACTGTTGTAGATCACATCGTTATTCCCAATGTTCATTTTTCTCTACATTTGTTATGTGATTTTTCAACTTTTTCCACTAAAGATGGGGCATATATTAACATTGGGCTTGAACATACGACTTGATGTGGCTAATAAAATATGAACAGAAGTCAGTATGCTGGTTATCAACCAAGATCTGAAGAACAATGTAGATTCCTCACTCATTCATCTTGCACTTCTTCTATTGTCATAAAGAGAAAATGTCCTAAGGAGCCCACTGATCCAATAAGAGTGAGAGCTATGTATAACAGACCTGCATCCAATCAACCTTCAGCAACTGGAGACTCAAAACTGACTGTGAATGTAAATTTTTCAACCACAGTTGAGTAACTACCCAGATTTTCCATCACAATATCTAGTATTTCTATTTCTTGGTCCAGACCCCAAAGAAATGCATATGTATGTATTATATATATGTAGGTATGTGTATGTATCTATGCATGCATGTACTGTATAAGTGTATATGCAAAAATGTATGCAAGACCATTGATGAATCTCACAGCATAATGTTGAACAAAAGAAGTCAGACCAAGAAAATTAATAATGTTTGATTCCAAAAGCTCAAAAAAGAGGAAAGGCTAATTTAAGATAATAGATGTCAGTGTAGACATTATACTTGCAGGGAAGTAACAGTAGAAGAAATAAGACACTGTTGGTTTGCTGCTACTACACTTTATTGATCTAAAACATGATTTCTCAGTGTGTTCATTTGTGAAAATTCACCAGGTTTCAGACTCATGATTTATGTCTTTCCTGTATGTATGTTATTCATAAACAAACTGTACATTAAAAGTGCTGGAGGAAGATTAATGAAGGAGGATATTCTATTTTTCTTCCACATGCTACCTCTCTTTTTGGAACAAAAAATGTTTTATCATCTTATAATTTAAAAACAAAATTAATTAGACCAATTTATTTACTGTTCAGTGAAACAAAGGAATTGATTCGAATACACATAAATTACATTTATATTGAGCTTTTTAGATAAGTAGGTGTATGCATCTGGTGGGTAGGTGGTGAAAGAGAAATGAAAGAACATATTTTAGAAGAGAGGCAGTGTTAATAAAGACAAAAAGTAATATAAAATATAAATATCATTAAGTGTTACATGGGGTGTAGAGGGTGTTATTTTGAGTGGGACACTTAAAACCATATCAACACAATAAACTAAAAATAAAAATTTAAATAAATAAATAAATAACATGAAAAGAACTCAGATTGCTTTGTTGTGGCTAGAAGCTGTGGTTAGCCTAATTATTTCAGGTACTCAATAAGATATTATGAATATAGTCAAATAAATAGTATGTGGGTGATAAATATGAAATATATTGTTTGGACAGTTTGAACTTCCTACTTTCTCAATCAGACAGTGGGATGTCTCCTCGGCTCTTAAATTGATCAAAACTTTGCTTCAGAAAACTACCTTGGCCAGAGTCGAGATCAGAGTCAAATAAACCAATTAGAAAGTTTGCCGTAAATTTTTAAGGCAAGAAACAATGTTTGAACTTGATCCATGGAAACTAATTTTTTATGGTAGTTCTTTTTGTAACACTTTTATTTTTCTTCTTCTTTCCAAGTGAGAGGAGGGGAGATAGAAAGACAGACTCCCACATGTGCCCTGACTGGGATCCACCCAACAACTGCTGTCTGGGGCTGATGCTCTGCCCATCAGGGGCCATGCTCACAGCTGAGCTATTTTTAGCACCTCAGGTGGAGGCTCCATGGAGCCATCCTCAGCACTTGGGGCAGATGCATTCAAATCAAAGGAATTATGACTGCAGGAGGAAAAGAGAGAGAGAGAGAGACAGAGAGAGAGAGAGAGAGGAGGAAAGGGGAGGGGTTGAAAAGTAGATGGTCACTTCTCCTGTGTACCCTGATCGGCACTCAAACCTGGGACATCCACACACTGGGCTGACACTCTACTACTGAGTCAACCAGCCAGGGTCTTGTAACACTTAAAACCAAATTATATAAGCATCGGTACAACACTACTTTTTTTATAGGAACAACTTATACTAATAATTCATTAGAAAATAAAACCGAGAAATAATGTCCCTCCCTCTTTACATGGCAAAGTCACCATAATATTGTGTAATGCCTCCATATGGAGAAAAAGTACCTTCTCTCTTAACCCTGCTTTTCTTTTTTTAATTAATTTTAATTTATTGTGTTAACATGGATTCATGTATCCCACTGAATATAACACCCTCACCCCCTACCCCCATGACCCCATTTATACCTCTTTTGCCCATTTTCCCCAACTCCTTTCCCCTTTTCCTCTGGGACCTGCTGTCCTGTTATCTGTATCTCTGTGTTATGTGCATATAATTTCACTAATCCCTTCACCTGCTCTGATTCCATCCCCTCATCCTCCTTTACTCTGACAGCTGTTCCTCTGGTCCCTGTGACCCTGCCTCTGCCTCTATTCTATTCCTCAGTTCACTTTGTTCTATAGATTCCACAGATAAGTGAGATCATATGATATTCGTCTTTCTCTGCCTGGCTTATATCAGTTAGCATAATAGTCTCCAGGTCCATCCATACAATCACAAAAGGTAAGATTTCCTCTTTTTACATGGCCGCATAGTATTCCATTGTGTAAATGTATCAGTTTTTTAATCCACTCATCCACTGATGGACACTTGGGCTGTTTCCAAATCTTGGCTATTGTAAACAATGCTGCAATAAACATGAGGGTGCATATCTTCTTTTAAATCAGTGATTTGGTATTCTTAGGTTTTATTCCTAATAGGGGGATAGCTGGGTCGAAGGCAGTTTCATTTTTAATTTTTTGAAGAAACATCATACCTTTTCCCCACAGTGGCTGCATTCCCACCAGGAATATAGGTATTGCTACCCTAGTTTTATTTTTCATTTCCACTTGCATAAAATATTTTTTTTCATCTCTTCACTTTCAGTCTTTGTGTATCTTTTGTTTTGAAGTGGGTCTCTTGAAGACAGCATATTGTACAGGTCCTGTTTTCTTATTCATGTAGCTACCCTGTGTCTTTTGATTGGAGCATTTAATCCATTTATATTTAAGGTTATTATTGACATGTACTTATTTATTGTCATTTTAGTCTTTAAATCTACATTTCTCTTTTTCTCAATTTTTTTTTCCCCCTTTGCTTTTTTTACAGCAGGCCCCTTAACATTTCTTGCAGTACTGGTTTGGTTGTAATGAATTCCTTGAGTCCTTTTTTGTCTGGGAAACTTTTTATTTCTTCTTCAATTTTAAATGATAGCCTTGCTGGATAAAGAAGTCTTGGTTGTAGGTTCTTGTTTTGCATCACTTTGAATATTTCTAGCCAAGCCCTTCTGGCCTCAAGTATTTCTGTTGAGAAGTTGGATATCATCCTTATGGGGGTTCTTCTGTAGTTGATTAACTGTTTTTCTCTTGCAGCTTTAAGTATTCTTTCTTTGTCTCTTAATTTTGGCATTTTAATTATGATGTGTCTTAGTGTAGGCCTTTTTGGGTTTCTTGTTAATGACACTCTTTGTGCTTCTTGAACCTGTGTGTCTTTTTCCTGCATCAATTTAGGAACATTTTCAGCTATGATTTCTTCAAACATGTTCTCTAACACTTGTTCATTCTAGTCTCCTTCAGTAACCCCTATGATTCAGATGTGTTTTCTCTTCATGTTGTCACAGAGGTTTCTTAGAGTTTCCTCGGTCTTTTTGAGCCTCTTTTCATTTTGCTGCTCTACTTCTGTGCTTATGTTTATCTTGTCTTCTAAGTCACTCATTCAAACCTCTGCTTCTTCAAGCCAACTGTTGATTCCTTCTAGTGCAGTCTTCACTTCTAATATTGTATTTGTCATTTCTAACTGGTTCTTTTTATGATTTCAATGTCCTTATTGATGCTTTCTATCTCTTTATTTAGGTGCTCATTTTGTTCATCCATTGTAACTCTAAGATCCTTGAGCATCCTGAAAATTATTATTTTAAACTCTGCATCTGGTAGTTTATTTACTTCCATTTCATTTAGTTCTTTTTTCTGGGGATTTCTCTTGTTAATTAATTTGGGTTACATTTCTTTGTCTACCGATTTTGTTTGTGTATAGACACCTCCTTTGGGTGTGCTGTTTGTGTAGCGAGCTGAGTCTAGGGTTTGTGCTGTCTGCTACCAGCTACCACTTGTGTTGGTTCTAGATCTTTTTGAGTTGGTGTCAGCTGTTGTTTGTAACCTGCTGTAGGCTACTTGTCTGCATCTACAGCTCTTTTTGCTGTTTGTGTCTATGTTTTCTGTGCCTAAGTAGTGTGAAAGAGGACAAGCTGTGTCTAAGGATTAGCTTCTTCCTACTTAGAACTGACAGCAGCTCCAGAAAATCCCCAAGCTCTGTAAGATTTGCCTCCACTTTTCAGAAGCTTCACTTCCTTTTGCAGATTCTTGGTCTTCCCAGAGTCTTCTATAGAAGGACTGTAGTGTGAGCCCAGACTGGCCTCACCCAACCAACCCCTCTACAAGTTGCAAGCTTGTTAGGTTAGAAAAGCTGAGGTTGGGAATACCTAGGTGGGACCCCTTACTTCAGGGGTCTCTTGGGATCAGTACAGGGATTGTGGCCCCTACTCCAGAGCCTAATCCCTCAGCCACTGCTGGATACTCAAATTTTATTTCTCCCCATCAAGGTGAGCAGCAGGTTCAGATTGAGTGGGGCTGACAATCCCCTCTGCAGAAGTTCTTACAGCTGATGAGAACTTAGTCTCAAGAAGAAAGACTGAGAGAGTCTTTTCCTGGGGCAAACTGTGCCCCCCAGAAAGGGGCTAAGGCCCTCAACCAGATCCAACAATAGGCTCACAGGGACCTACACTTTGAATGTCCATGATCCAAGCCTTTTTCCCTTCCCCCTTTGAAATCTAGCCCAGCAGGGTAAGATATCCAACACCCAGGCCAGCTGACTGTGAAGCACCCCCTATCCAATGCACTTGAGCCGCTGTGCTGGTGTTGATCATGGAGAGCAGAACTCACTTAGGCTGGGCCAGGTGTGAGGAGCCCTTCCTTAAGATACCACTCTAGCAAGGGTTGTTAGGTCCTGAACCAATGCTCTTTGCAGCTGGCCACTGGATATGCCAGCCTTGGGCCTCCCTGGCAAGAATCTGGTGAGACCAGTGGGAGACACTGCCTTTGACTGACCTTCAGCAACTTTCTTGGAGTTACAAGCAATCCAGAGTGTGTAGTTGCCTCTGCTGGGCCCAGGTGCACATGAAAATACCATCCACACATCTAGGCTGGCTTTTACTGGCTTTGGACCTGCAGGAAAGTCCATTTAAAGGGCCAAGATTCCCAAAGTCTATTCTTCTGCAGCCTCTGTTTGCTGGATGCTTGTTGGCCTTGGCCACTGTATAAACCTCTGCTAGAGTTTAGAGCCTGTGGCAATTCAGGGATTAGGAGGGGTGTGGATGTGGCTCTGCCCTTTGGCCCCAGGTGTCAGTATGTCCAGACTTTTTTCACAGACCTCAGTAGAGTGTGACCCCAGAAGTCTGATGGGTGTGGCTTCTGAGACCCAGAGGTATGGTCTGCCTGCCCTCTGGACAGTTTCAACTGCTTCCCTCTTGAGGTAGAAGCACCAGTATTAGACTCATGGGCTTTGGATGGGAGGTGTAGCTCTGGCCTCAACACCAGAAAACTGAGTCACTGATGCACCTCCTGCTTTCTGGCCTCTCAGAACGACCCTTCTCCCTGACTGGAGCAGAATAGACTCCCGAGGGTGGAGCAGTTGCTTTTCCCCAGGCTGATGCCACTCAGAGGGGATTGCTCCACCCAAGAAAGATGGCAACTCCAATATTGGAGAATAACTCAGCACAGGGGTTCCAGTGGTCATCCCCCACATTGTCTCTCCCTGGGCCTCCAACTTTCCACTCTCCTCACACAACTCCAGTCCTCTCAGCTCTTCCCCACCAGAGCCCCATGTAGGTGGCTGTGAAAGAGATTCTCTGTTTGGGCTCTTTATGATCGAGTCTGCATCTCTAAAAGCTCAGTCTCTTTCTTGCATACAGAAACCCTGCTCTTTTCACCACCTAAGGCTGTCTGGGCACCTCTTCTAGGCTTTGGGGCTCTAGGGTGGGGCTCTGGGCCTGGAGCTCCGAGGCTGGGGTTCCAAGCCGGGGGCTGAGCACCCACACCTCTCAGGGTGACCCTCCCCACAGTGAGAGTCCCTACGGACTCTCAGCTGCTGCTCGCTCCTGGGAGCGGAGCAGCTCTTTCTGTGTCTCCACCCTTTCTACCAGTCTCGGTGTGGCTTCTTCTGTGATGCTTGGTTATAGACTCCTCTTTGTTTAGTCCAAAGTTGGTTTTTCAAGATGATTGTTCTTAAGTTGTAATCTAATTTGGTTCTGGGAGGTGGCAGTTAGAATGTCTGCCTACTCCATCGCCATCTTGGAATCTCCAACCTGTTTTTCCTATCCTCTCTAGTTTCTGCCCCTACGCTCTTCATAATAGAGTTTACTTTATCACAAAATGCATGTCCTGATATTTGGACTGTGGGGCATAAAAGCCTGGGGATATGACCTACAGGAAAAAAATCCCCTCAAAATGAAATTTAAAGTAATTCTAGCATTTTACCTCCATCCTTCCTGTGGTGCATGAAAATTTCTGAATCCTGAAGATGACCCACAGGAATAAAATCCCCTTAAAACAAAGCTTAATGTTGTTCTAGCATTTCACCTCTATCTTTCCTGTGGTGCATAAAAATTTCTGGAGAGGTGAATACTGTCTCTTTACTTCTCTTTTGATGTGATTCAGGTTGGTATGTTCTCTTTTGATGTAATTCAGAAATACGAAATACACCTACAGACTTTTGTCTGGTCAGTTAGAGCAGAGAGATGGCACATCAAATTACAGAAGCATAGAATTAGAAGCTTAAAGGGACTTACAGACTATTTAATCCAACATGCTTATTTTACAGATAAGGAAAGCCAAAAATGAAATTTTTATTTGTGCTGGCTCACTCTTCTCGTGCCTAAGAAAAAGAATGTAGTTTTCTGGATTAGCTCACCTATATATAACATTTATTTTTGTGCCACATATGGTTGTTTTTGTTTTTGATTTTTACATTTTGAATGACAACACTGTAAAAATATAAGAAAGTATAGGTGTTTATAAATACCCATATATATATATATGCAAAACAAACATCATGTTCAGTTAAATGGAGCCAGCTGGGGTATATATTTAGTCAATTTAATAATTAGTTAATCAGGAACACTCTTATTAAAACTCACACCTGGTGGAATAAATATAATCACTGGGGATCTCAAGGGATTTGCAGTCCACTGAAAAGTGATAGAAACATTAGAGATCAAATATGCTTTCCAAAATTAAAATACTTGCATGTGTCTAGAAGCAAGTCAAAGTAATTATTATGATACTGGCCGATGTCAATTTTTCTTTTCAAGAGATGCAATACATAATAAATATTCGAAAGGATTTTAAATGCCCCAAAGGACTGCAAGACCAGAAAAGTATGTCCTATAGAGAAGTGCTGAGTGCCCGCGTGGCATATGATACGCTTATTTCCTGCCTTTATTGAGGATTCCACGATGGAAGGGAACTCCATGTAGTGAAAGGTAGAGAAAAAGATGAGTAGCATGACTATGGACTGAATGTTTGTATCCCCTAACATTCATGTGTTAAAGTCCTAATTCCCAGTATGGCTGTATTTGGAGGTGGGGCCTCTGAGGAAGTAGTTAATGTTAAATGAGTTTATAAAGGTAGGGCGTGTACCAGAAAGGATTTGTAGCTATGTAAGAAGAGACGCCAGATCTTGCTTTCTGTGCTCAAACACACCGAGGAAAGGTCAGGAGAGGACATAGCAGGGAAGCAACAGGAAGAAAACCCTCACCAGAAGCTGCCCCTGCCCTGGAACTTGGTCTGATACTTTCAGCCTCCAGAGTTGTGAGAAAATGAGCTTCTGTCGGGTATGCCACCCAGTCTGTGATATTTTGTTAAAACAGCCCAGGCTACTAATACAGACACAAAGAAATACTTTCAACCACCAGTTTCTTCCTGAAGATCCATGAGCTTTAGAAACTTGAAAGGAAAGAAGAAAGTATACCCAAGAACAAGAAAATTAATAATACATCTCAGAGGGGCAGAGAAAATAGAAAAACTTCATAAAAAATCTGGGTCATGGATAGTATGGCTGAGGCGTATGATGAGGTTAAAGAGAAGGATGCTTGCCTCATTCGATTTACGAATTAAGTCCAAAGCATTTCCTTTTGAGAAATAAATCATAATCAGGTACAAGGACCTCCTACCTACAATGAATCCCCTAGTTGCTTAAAAGTGTTTACTTCCAAGTCTTGCTCAACATTAGGTAGTCTCACTTTGAACTGGGAATCTGTGGTGTTAGTAAGTTTCTGTATGAAACTTTTAAACTATAAAGTTTGATAACTGCTATCTTAGAGGTTATAAACATAAATTTTAAAAAAAGTCTCATGTAACTTACCCTAACATTTTGTCCTTGGCTCATTCTGTTTAAAATATTCCAAAGTGAATTAGACATGACATACAGACTAATAAACAATGCTTTCAATGACACTCCATTTTGATGAAAGAAATTCAATCAAGAATTAAATTAATAAAACGTCCCACCCAAGACATCAAATTCAACATGAATACATGCAAATATCTTGAATTTGAACTTTTAAAATATTTGAAAATTTCAAAATGGCTGAGATTTTTTAGAATTTATACCAGGACTCTTTTTTAAAAAAATATTTATTTTATTGATTTCAGAGAGAGGAGGAGAGAGATGGGAACATCTGTAGGTTTATGTATTCTGACTGGGAATTGAACTGGCAACATTCACACCTTGAAATAAGGCTCCAACCAACTGGGCCATCTGGCCAAGGTACCAGGATCCTTTTTGATAGCTCTAGCCCTGCAGTCAACAGGTAATGTGATGTTGATGATCACAGAAAGGTAGAACTTGAGTGAATTTATTAAATTTATGAAATTAATGTGCCACATAATGGCACAACAAGCTATCCCAAGCTTATCACAAAAAAAGCTTATCTAAAAAAGCAGAATATTTTTGTCTAGAACATTCATGAGCAGAAATACCTTTTATATGCAACATTTTAGAAATACCTAAGCCCCATTAAAGAATATTTGTGTACAACTGTGTATTTGTGTTCTGTGTATGTGTGTGTGTTTTGGTGAGGTATAGAAGGAAGTTTATAGGGTACAGAAAAATAAATAACTAGAATTAGTTTTAAAACTCTTCTATTGTTCTCTCCTTTAAGCTACATTATTTTTTTATTTCAACATCTGCTTATAGGACAAATGGGATTTGGCCTTTACTACTGTTTTTGGCACTTGCAAGAGGTTTTTATTATTATTTCTTTTATAGTTCAGAAAATGTATAAAGCCATGATTAGATGTATCTTTTTTATCAACACAATCTACCATTTAAGCTCTTCTATTCTGATGAGTCATTTAATTTTGTTTAAATTTAGGGTAATTTTTAATAATGTGAAAATAATTTTAGCTTAGGGTGATTTTTATCTGTTTCAAGGCTATCTCTTTTTATTTCTTTCTTTCTGGGAGCTCTCTCCTTCAGGATGTCCTTGAACTCACATACTTGGTCTGCTGGGTCTCCGAGATATATCCTGCAGGCCTCTTACATTTTCTTTCTCATTTTTTACATCTTTATTCAATTTTGCTCTCTATATTAAGATATTTCTTTTATTTCATTTTCCAGGCTCTGAGTGTATCATTGGAAATCATGGTTTTCTTTCCAATTGTTAGGTTTTTAAATTTTTAAAAAAATTTATTGATTTTTAGAGAGAGAGAAAAGGAGAAAAAACATCAATTTGTTGTTCCACTTATTTTATGCATTCACTGGTTGATTGTGTGTTCACTGACTGGAGATCAAACCACATCCTTGATGTATCAGGACGATGCTCCAACTGATCTATCCGGCTGGGTCCCCAGATACTATGCTTTTGTACAGCACATGAATATCATCATGTCTTTTACTTTTTTTCTTAAGTGAGAAGCAGGGAGGCAAAGAGACAAACTCCTGCATGCACCCTGACTAGGATCCACCCAGTAAGCCCCCTACCCTACAATGCTCTGCCCATCTTGGACCATTTGCTCCATTGCTCAACAACCAAGCTATTTTAGCACCTAAGGTGAGGCCATGGAGTCATCCTTTGTGCCCAGGGTCTCACCATGTTTTTTGTTGTTTCATTTGCCATTTCTCTTGTTCAACAGTTCTATTTTATGCCCTCCATTTGTTTTACTCCTCTTCTTTGACTGCTACTCTAATGATGTCATCTTTTATCATTGGCTCATTTGGGGTACACATTGTGTTACTTACTGTCATACCTTGTACAGGACTGCTTTGCTCAGGGATAGACTGGCCTGCATTGTAGGAACAGAATTAAAATCCAATTTCTGGGTGACATAAAAGAAGCCTATTAATTACTTAAGTTTCCCATTTTTCTTAGCCTCATGAGGAGGTAGGACTTGGCTTACCCATATAGCATATCCTTGAGTCTTAGGTGTAAAAGTTATCCTAAGAAAAGGAATGTTAAATGTATGTATTGTTTTTAAATAAACGAGTATCAAACTTTCTTTTAGCATAGAATTATATTAATATCTTGGGGCTGCCATAACAAATTATCACCAAAGGAATAGCTTGACAACAGAAATATATTCTCTCGCTGTTCTGGAGGCTGGAAGTCCAAAACCAATGTTCGTAGGGTCGATCCCATCCTCAGCCTGGGAAGGCATATCTAGTCTATGTCTCTCTTCTAGTTTCTGCTGGTTTGCTGGCAATCTTGGCACTTCTTGGCTGATAGCTGTTTTACTCCAATCTCTGCCTTCATCTTTACACCGTGTTCTCCCTTTTGGGAATCTGCCTCTGTGTCCAAAATTCTTATTTTTAAAAGGAAATAGTCATATTGGAGTAGGGTTTACTCCAGTGATCTTATTTTAACTTGATAATCTACAAAGACCATATTTTCAAATAAGGTCCCATCCACGGGTGCTTTAGGGTGAGGACTTTAACAACTTTTGAGAAATTCAACCAATAATAAGAATTTTTTGTTTGTTTGTTGCTAAAATGGTATCTTACTCAGAAACTCAACCATTCAAACAGATAAAATTTAGATCTGGTTAAGAGAGGGTGGAGGACAAGCCTAGTTGACCCTGACTTTACCTCATATCCTTAAACAGCCACTGAAATGCCCTCTAGACACGTACTTCCTCTTCAAAACACAATTTAAAGAATGGCTATTGGACAGCCCCATTTTTAAAAGCTGTATGCTAAACCATTTTCATAATCTGACATTTCTATATATGTTAATCACTTATACTTTCTCACTATTACAAACAACATGGTGCTGAGCAACTGTGTAGCTACACTTTGAATGCTTTTTGATAATTTCTTTAGAAATATTTCCTAATAAACAGGTTTTTAAGTTCTTAAGTATGTTAGCACATATATAATGTTGTGTCTTCTCAAAAGACAACCCAAAACAGTGTTCTAATGTATGTCAAAGCATGCATTTTTAGGTTCAGCTGACCATCAACACAGAATGTATTTTAAGATGAATTCATTTTGTCCTCAATTATTTTCTAAGTCACAAATATTACTGATTGTCTAAGCAGGCCTGGGAACCTTCACCCCAGAGTGAGAGTCTATTCTCACTTTTAAAAAAAGTAGGTTTGAAGGATTCACAGGAGCAAGATTAGGCAGAGAAATAACCTGTAAAAATAGAGTTCACTTTTCAACTGAGGCCCTGTATTAATTTCTTAGGGTTTAAACAAGTTACCACAAACTAAATGGCTACAAATAAAAGAAACTTATTGTCTTATGGGTCTGGAAGCTATAAGTCCAAAATCAAGGTGTTGGTAGGGCCAGTCTCTCTCTAAAGGCTCCAGGGAAGAATTCTTACCTACTTCTTCCTAGCCTGTGATGGTAGCCAGCAGTGCTTGGCATTCGTTGACTTACAACTGCATTACTCCAACCTCTGTCTCCATTATAAGATGACCTATATCCTTCTATGTCCTCTATGTCTTCAAATAGCTCTCTTTTTATAAGAACATCAGTCATCAGATGTAGAGCCCACCCCAATCCTACAGGACCTAATTTTAACTTGATTATATAGGCAAAGACCCTGTTTTCAAACAAGGTCACATTCACAAGTACCAGGGATTAAGACTTGAATATATCTCAAAGGAAGAAAAAAGAATAAAAGAAAGAAGAAAAATAAATGTGGTGTATTTACACAAAGGAATGCTATATGGGCTGTAAAAAGAAGAAGGAAATCTTACCATTTGCAACAGCATGTACAGACCTGAAGGTTGTCATGTTAAGTGAAACAAACCAGGTAGAGAAAGACAAATACCATATGATTTCCTTTATAAGTAAAATCTAATCAACAGAATAAACTGAGGAATAAAATAGAAACAGAAGCAGGGTCACAGGAAACAAATGGGCAGCTGTGGGAGGGAAGGGGGGAAAAGGGACAAAATCAAAAAATGTGAAGGGATTAGCTCCTATATAAGTAACATATATACAGACAACAGGCTAAAATAGCCAGAGGGAAAAGGGGGGTATATGGGGCAAAGTAGCAGAAATAAGGGTAGAAAGAGACTTTGCAGTGTGTAGAGGGTGTTATATTGAGTGGGATACTTGAAACCATATCAACACAATAAATTTAAAATTAAAAAAAATGAAGAAGAAAAAGATTTTGAATATATATCTTTGAGGAACATAATTATCTTACATTAGGCACCAAATGAATTCTGGAGCAAAGGTGACTTTGGGGTGTCCTTAAAAGAAGTCTAAGGGAATATCTAAGATTATCCTGGTCTTCTTTAGTTTATAAAAAGCCTAATCTCTTTGTGACCACTGATTCCTCTCCAAATGACATCATGGACGGAAACTGTTTTCTGTGACATGAAGCTACCTGCCTCTGTCAATCTCTGGATCCTGAAGACAAGCACACAATTGTCACAGAAACTAATCATATCCACGGATGTGACAGGATTACGCAGTCTGCTCT
Organism: Rhynchonycteris naso; assembly: GCA_037038555.1. Taxonomy (NCBI): domain Eukaryota; kingdom Metazoa; phylum Chordata; class Mammalia; order Chiroptera; family Emballonuridae; genus Rhynchonycteris; species Rhynchonycteris naso. The sequence continues at coordinate 353,833,408 of CM072995.1, forward strand.
CCACAATTGCAGCATTGGGTCAGTTGTGCTAAGCGGCTCCATACAGAGAAGAGTGCTAAGTGTCACATTTAATTATAGACTCAGAAACACAGGTTTCTATACATTCTATTAGGGGACAAATGGCATTTTCTGCACCTTTCATTGCAAATATATTTTATATTAGAGTGAAGATAATATTCTTAGAGTGAAACCACCCCAGATTCTCCATGTCACTCGTCTGTGTCTTTCTTCCCACACTGCTTATGGCTGACAAAGAGAAGTCAGGGAATTCTAGGTTTTTCTTCTATAAACAAATATTTATGGAGCAAGAACTATGGGCTTGACCACACCCTGGGTTCTTAGAATACATCACCATAAAAAAAAAAAAAAAAAAAAACAGACGAAGGTCTCTAACTTCATGAATCCTATAACCTATGTTATTCTTCACTGAATATTCTTTTATTTTTCTGTTTCTGCTGTTAATATTGGGTGTCACTTATTTGTGCCTAGTTTTAATTTTAAAATAGAATCACAGTACTTAAGAATGAAAATGTTTTATGCTGAAAAAACCTCATACTTTTCTCTTTTTTGTTATTTTTTGAGAATCTCAAAAGTAGCCTGTGTTATAACAAGATAAATTTGCTACAGGAAACAAAATCTTCGTATTCTTTCTGGTGTCTTTCATCAAGCCTCTCTGCACTGCTCTCTCCCTGAAGCATCTCTCCCAACTCTTCACTGACTTCTTGCTTAAAGCGTTAGCAGTCGTGGAGAATATTCATCGATTTGAAGTTTGGTTTTGATTTATTCCTTTACTTCTCCAGTCAGAAAGGAAAAATAAGACTAATGGACATATAGTATGATGTGACATTTGATTTAATTTTCTATCTCTTCATTTTGTGTATAAGCCCCTTTTTCTCCAGCTATGATTGTAAACTCTGCAAAGGTAAGGAAATGTCTCTTTTGCTGTGCCAGTTATTTCTTATTGTAAGACCAGACTCAGTTTGGGCAGGTTTGCTCAGTGGATAGAGAACCTACCCAGAATGCAGATGTCCTGGATTCGATCCCTGGTCAGGGCACACATGAGAAGTGACCATCTGCTTCTAGTTCCCTCCATCTCCCCCTTCTCTCTTTCTTCCCCTCTGCAGCCAGTGGCTCCCTTGGTTTGAGTATCAAACCCTAGCACTGAGGATAGCTTGCTTGATTTGAGCATTGGCCCTAGGGTAGATCCTGGTTCAGGCACATCATATGTGGAAGTCTGTCTGTCTCCCCTCCTCTCACTTAAAAAAAAAAGAAAAGAAAAAAGACAAGTCTCATTCATGGAGTAGATGTCCAATGGAGTAGGTATCCACTGGGGTAGGTAGCCAATGAAAACTTCTGGAAAGTGATATTTTCAACTTGGCAATTCTGAGGATTCTGTAATTATATTTTATCAAATGCATGTGTTGAGTTTGCAGTCGCATTCAACATCATGAAAAAATAAACAGGTGGTATAAATATCAAATGCCTACAAAATGCTCTCTTCTTTTCCCATACTAAGCACCTATGACTCTTATAATACTCAAAGTTGCACAGAATTTTGAGACTTGAAGCAAACGTCAAATAGCCAAATTTTAGTCTCATTATATTTTATTGAACGTTGCATACTTCACAAGTAGCTTTAATTGTTAAAAAATGTTTGCCTCAACCTGAGTCAAAAACTGCCTCTTTATAGCTATCAATACCGGGTCTTAGTCAAGGATGGTAAAAAAAAAATAATAATTTTTATTTATTGAATTTACTGGGATGACACTGGTTTGCTAAACCATCCAGGTTTCAGCTGTATGACTCAACAAAACACCATCCACAACCTGCATTGTGCGCTTTCTGCCCCAAGTCAAGTCTCTTGTGTCCCCATCTACCTCCCTTTTGCCCATCTCCACCTAAGCCAAAGCCCTCTTTTCCTCTGGCTATCACTATACTGTTGTTTGTGTCTATGTGTTATGCATATATGCTTTCTGGCTAATGCGTTCACCTTTTTTCATTTAGTCTCCCCACCCCCCAACCCTCTGACAGCTGTTCCACATATCCATGCCTCTGTTTCTATCCTATTCATCAGTGTACTTTGCTTATTAAACTCCACATATAAGTGAGGTTACAGGGCATTTGTCTTCCTCTGACTGTCTTATTTTACTTAGCATAATAATGTCCATTTCCAAGAGATAGTAAATAGTTTCACCTCATATGGACAGGTCCTAAGGTGGTCCCTATGTTCCCTGTCTCCTGAAATTTACTTTTGTATGCTGTCCCCTTCCCATAAGAATGTCGGGGCCTGTGACCTGCTCCTAACCAATAGAATATGACAAAAGAAACACAATACACATAATTATGTATACATAATTACATTACATATGATTGTAACACCCATCTTGTGAAAAGATTCTCTCTCCCTTGCTGGTTTTAAGGAAACAAGCTACCATGTTGGGAAGGTCTATGTGGCAAAGAACTGATAGTGGCCCTAGGGGGAAAGATAGCAAGAAATTCAAAACCTTATTCCAGCAATCCACAGGTAATGAACTGCTGACAAAACCACTTAAGCTTGGAAGCAAATTCTTTTTCAGTCAAGCCTCTGATACAAACCTACCCTCAACTGACATCTTCATTGAAGCCTCGTAAGATCCTGGAGCAGATGACCCAGCTAAGTTGTATCTAATAAGCTCCAACTTACAGAAACTATGAGATAATAAGTGAGTGTCAGATATGAATAACACACCAATAGATAAGTCATATGTAGCATAGGGTAACTAAGGTAAAGGATTCTGAAGCCCTCTTTGTTCTCAACAAGAGTAACTGCCATCAGGTATCAGTGATGTTTTCAGAGAGCATATTTATGAGAAGTAGTACACCTGACATTTTTAATTCACCCTATCCTAATTTACACTCTGAAATCAGAAAGAATGAGTGAAATATTTTCTCTCATCAACTCTTGATTTAAGATTAATATTTCGGCAAAAGGTGTAGCACACATGGTCAGGAAAGAAATATAAATATGAGTCAAACAGGACACATGTAAGTGCCTAGGCATAAATTGTGTGAGGGTTGTGACTACAGCAACCCATCACAACTGAAGGGCTCAAGTTCAGTCTAAAGGATTCAGCCATTTATCTAAACCAGTGGTTCTTAACCTGGGTTCGATGAGTCGGTCTCAGGGGTTCAGAGAAGCCTCTGCCGCGGAGGCCAGAATAAAGTAATACCGTAATTTGTTGTGAGTTCATGCACTTTATTGGTTTTGTTCTTTGAGCAAGGTGATGTTCATGCACAGCTCAGCTCATTTTGTGCTCCAGTAAAAAAACATATACCTATGTCTTGAATTCGGAAAAAAAAATCATATTTTATTTATCACTAAAGAAGGGTTCAGTGAACGTGCATATGAAACTGGTGGGTTTGTTACCTCAAAAAAGGTTAAGAACCACTGATCTAGACTAAAAAATGGTGGCTATGGAAGATACTGGCTTAGCATTTCTAAGTTTAACAGTGTGTAAATAAAAGCTGAATTTTATGTGTAATTTTTCATTTTGTAAATATTTGATTAATTTATATGCATATCTCATTTTGTTAGTTGCCTTATTGTTGAACCACAAGCTACTACTAAACTGCTTTCTATATAAAGTCCACAGTTTGACCCATTGTTCAATATTGAAGTCATTTCCAATGTCATTTCCTTTCTACCCATATGAAAGGCAATTATGATATAATCATCCATAAACTTAATTTTTCTCCAGGCTTATATAATTAAGTAGTGGAATGAATATCTGAGGATAAAATACATGGAATGCATAATATTGAGTTAATGATACTAACTCAGTTAGTCTTATGCACATACTTGCAAGGTCAGTGGGAGTTGCTTGTGAATGGATGCACTTGGTCCAGTGAGCTTCTGAAGCAGAAATCGTGATATGAACATGGTAGTTTAAATTTAATTTTTTTTGTTGTTTTTTTACAGAAACAGAGAAAGAGAGTCAAAGAGAGGGATAGATGGGTAGATAGGGACAGACAGACAGGAATAGAGAGAGATGAGAAGCATCAATCATTAGTTTTTCATTGCCGTTACGACACCATAGTTGTTCATTGATTGCTTTCTCACATGTGCCTTGACCTCAGGCCTTCAGCAGACTGAGCCATACCTTGCTGGAGCCAGCGATCTTGGGTCCAAACTGACGAGCTTTTGCTCAAGCCAGATGGGCCCACGCTCAAGCTGGTGAAGTCGGGATCTCGAACTTGGGTCTTCCACATCCCAGTCTGATGCTGTATCCACTCCGTCACCACCTGGTCAGGCTGAACATGGTAGTTTATAATCCATACCAAAGTCTTTTTTTTCAGTGATGTCCAAGATAGTCTAATTTAATTAGTTGATTATGGCCTAAACAACTCTGAATAGCTAATTACTTCTCCAATTTGTTCAGCAATTTTGATGAAGCACAAATGCTTGTATAAGCTTTGAAGATCAGTAAAGAAAGAAGTCATTTTCTTGGCCCTAGAAAGCTTACACTTTAATGCAGACAATGACTATATGACAAACAACTGCAATTATATTACTGGTTTATCGCATGGGCTCATGGGTTGACCTTAGAAGAATTTAAACAGAAAACAGCTTTATTTTTTCTTTCACTGTTCCTACAAATTCATTCTATGGACTAATGAATTTGTTCTAGTGGGTGTAATATTTGAGTGGTCTTGAAGCCTTTCTGGTGTTTTATTTATTAATAAATTGTTTTTGCACATACACTGGAAGTGTATAAATGCCTAATACTGATAGATCTAGTTTGGTCCACTTTTTTGAAATGTTCAGTAGCATTTCACTATGGAATGTGGGGAAACTTAGAACCTATTGCTTCATTGACCTTTGGTGCATCTGCTAAGACCACACACACACACACACACACACACACACACACACACACACAAAATAACAGTGCATTTACAAATGCAATGGAGATAAATACAAAAACATATCAAGTTTTGCGATGAAAAATTATTGAAAGTAAGAGAGTCTATCTAAATGCAGCTGAATGAGTAATAAAATCACACTCGATAGAGCACTTAGAGTATATACTGAATTTTTAAAATCTCACAACAATCCTATAAAAATTTAAAACAGAATTTAAAATATCTGAGTAAGAATGATTTTGTTTAAATTCTCCTTTAGCACACTCATTGATTTTGGGAGAGTATTGAACCTCTAACCTACTCCTCTGTACAATTTTTTTTCCATCTGTAAAATAACGATAATGGTAACAACTAACATTTAAGTGATGAATGTATTCCAGGCACTCTTCTATATATTTTATACAGATTATTTATTGAAACCCCATCATAGCTTTTTAAGGTAAATATTACCATCATCATTGCACCAAATTTGCTAATGAGGAAAATGAAGATTAAGGTGGATAAATAAGTAGTTGCCAAGATCTCATAGATATTTGATCCTCATATATTTGCTTCTAAAGCCCAACATCTTAAATATCTTAACATAGTCTTTACCTGTTATGACTGTAATTAAATGTGATAATGCTTAAAAGTAATGGCAACATAAAAGGTTTCCAATTAATAGTTATAGTTATGAATCAGAGTAGTAATATTCAAAAACAGGAAAATATAGAAAGACTGAAGAGTTATTTTAAAGGAAAAGCAACTGATGTGTCTTCCCTTTTATCTTATCCAAACATTTTTCACACCAGTGTATTCTTTTCTTGTCATCAAAAGACCTGTGTTTTGAGCACTGCATCTTTAGGGCCTCCTATCAGTTAAATATTAATAGCCAAAGGAAAGAGATGTTCTTCCTGCTCCATCCTTTGTCCCCTTTGGAATTAGAGACTAGACCTTGGGATCAACAGAACCAATAAGTGTGCTTCTTCCTAACAGCTGTGCTATTTACAGTTGGTTTCTTTTGCTTTTAATGAGCGGAAACTCCTTTCCAATTTGAGCAGCAATTCTCCATGGGTCTTGCCGGTAGAGCAATGACAGCTAGATCTCACTCCAATTACAAATGGAAGCTAGTTGCCAGTGAACTATCAGAGGACTCATAAGGTTATACTGGCACTGAAATTTAGGTTGGTCCCTGGCCTCCCTTCTAGAAAAAAAGTCAACTCACATAACCCTTTTGGGAAAACAGAGGTTACAAGTAAGAAGGCATTCTTTTCTGCCTGGTTTCTTATCTGTGACACCAGCACCCGAAACATGTTGATCAAACCATAGCAAATCCCTGGTCCATTCTTGGTAAAACGTAACATCCTGGTTTTCTAAAACAAAAATAGCTATTTCTCACACAAGTTATATAGCTTGACCAGATTAAAACATAGAAGAGGTATGTGCATATTTTTGTGTGATAAGTCCAGTCAGTAAAATGGGAGATTTTTTATGCATACACTAAATGTAAAATAATATAAATAGCGATTTTAAATGGTAGGTTGATAAAAGACATTGAAGCATTGTAAAATAATTTAGAATTACAATGGTAATGGCAAAGAGTTACAAGGACATTCATTACCAACATGAATTTAAAACATAAAACAATAATATGGTTATAAAATTTTACTCAAGGTAATTTGAATCCTGATTGCCTTTTGAAAATGTATGATAGAATTACTTTTAAAATATGGTATTATTTAAAAATAAATCCATAGTGTGAGTTTGTGTGTGTGCACACATGACACATCCATATACACTCAAGTTTAATTTACAGAATCAGAGGCAGCTGTAGTGCAGTGGGAAAAACCATTGAACGCAAAATAAGAAAACCTTGGTTTAAGAGTCAGTTTAACTCCATATTATTAGCACTTAAAAAAATCAATTACATAGGCCTTGTTTTCTTTCAAAGGGAGATTATAATTTCTATTTTGTTGTTCTGAGAAGTATAATGAGATGAAATATAGAAAAGTATTTAATGTGTCTGGTTTATTGCAATGGTAGCTCTATATCATCTTGGAAAATAAAGACAAAGATGCATTACACTGGGGACAATTATTTTTTTCATTATCCGTTGCATGAGGTTTTAGAACTGTTTCTATATACTGTTGCATTGCTGATTCCAAAACTGAAATTCGTTTTTTGGTACATGCTCTAGTTTTTATACAATTTTAATTTCTTTTTGTTACAGTTAATGGCATGCATTGGTATTTAAATGGGAGTTAAAGGGCAAATGACTCTTGGATTGAACATAACCACAAGGCAATTAATGTTTAACAAACATCACTTTTACGTAATTGTAGTTGTTTTTGAAATTCAAAATATTATTATCTGATAAAAACACCCTCTTATTTTGTTTAAAATTGAATCATGGCTTCTTTGAGTAGGCGTAAATGTAAGAATAGTCCTGACACCTTCTGTTATATGTGGCTGTTACAAACTTCAACATCAAAGGCGCAATATTTCATCATTTGTGACACGTGTATACATTCCCTATTTTCAACTTTCCCTTGGCGATCAAGACAAGAATTGGGCTCCTCATATTGTGTGTCATAATTGTGAGGAAATGCTTCGTGACTGGACAAAAAGAAAATGCAAAGAAATGCCTTTTTGTATTCCCATGGTTTGGCATGACTGTTCTTTCTGTCTGATCCGTACAAAGGGCATCAACAAGAAAAAATGACATATGATCGCATATCCTAATATTCCTTCAGCAATAAGACCATTCCCACATTGTGAGATACTCCTGGTTCCAGTTTTCAATGGTTTTATTTCTTCTAAGGACAAATAAAGTGAACATGGTGATCAAGTATATTTGATAAGATGCATGGGGAAATGGTTGTAGAATCTGAAGGGTCTTCTTCTGATGCCAAGCAGTCATTAACCCCTCAGCAGTTTAGCTAAGCTGAATTGAATTACTTAGTAAGAGATTAAGGCCTATCAAAGAAAGCAGCTGAGTTATTAGCCTACAGGTTTCAAGAAAGAATGTACCTCACCGGTCAGCTAAAGTATCCTATTTCAGGAAGCGTGAACAAATTTTTGTGGACTCTTTTTCCAAAGACATACACTTTGTTTACTGTCATGATATCAGTAGTCTTCTCAGCCAGCTAGATGTTACCACTTACAGTTCAACAGAATGGCGGCTACTTCTTGATAGCTCTAAACGAAGTCTGAAATGTGTTCTCCTACACAACGGTAATGTTTATGTAGCAGTTCCAATTGGTTATTCAACTCATTTGTGAGAAGATTATAATGATATAAAAATTGTCCTCAACTTACTGAAGTATGAGGAACATAACTGAATCATTTGTGTGGATCTTAAAATTGTAAATTTTCTGCAAGGACAATGGAGAAGATTCATGAAGTATATTTGCTTTCTGTGTTTGTTGAACAGCTGAGCTTGGGAGAAACATTGGACACAGAAGAAGTGGCTGAAACGTGAAGATCTGGAAGTAGGGATGCAAAATACTGTAAATGAACCTGTAGTTAATCAAGAAAGGATCATTTCCCCCACTTCACATCAAACTTGGCTTAATGAAGCAGTTTGTTCAGGCTTTGAATAGAGAAAGTGAATGCTTTCAACATATTATTTCTGTTTTTCCTGCCTTGTCTTTTGAGAAGATAAAGGCAGGTGTATTCGATGGACCTCAGATTGGAACCCTCATATGTGATGAAGAATTTGCCAGGAAGATGAATAAGGAGGAGAAAGCAGCATGGCCGTTTCTGTGGCAGTTACAAAGAACTTCCTTGGCAACAAAAAAATAGAAAACTATGAACTTCTGGTTCAAAGAATGCTGCTGGCTTTCCACAACATTGGATGTAACATGAACATTAAGATTCACTTCCTGAACAGTCACCTTGATAAGTTTCCCGAAAATCTTGGAGCTGTTAGTGATGAGCAGACTACTGCTGGAGTATCAAATGAGATTGTCCTCAACAACTACACAAACACAAGAGCTACAAACACAAATTTTTGCCTGAATAGAATTTAAATAAGTTTTGCACAAATTTTATGATTAAAACAAATGTTTTAATATGTTCTATTTTGAAATTGTAGACAAATTCTGGGCAATCATATCTTTTATTGTCTTAGTGTATTAACTGCATTATATAAATTATTACATTTTTACAAAGATGATGCCCAAGAAGACATTCTACTTCATTATGTTAAACTAAATGTTGAAAATTTTACAATAAGATGAAAACTTACAATCTTGAATTGCAAAAAAACCTGTGGCTTACAGAGAAAAACTAATGTCAGATTTGAGATCAGCATACTCAAATTAGGTAAGAACAAGTGTTTTTGTGGATGCAACAAAATTTTTTTTCTCCAGTGTTATGAATCAAGATGATTTCTTTTTATAAAATATTCTGGAAAGACAAAAAATGTATAATATGGTATAGTGAAACATACCTAGAAAGTAATAATTTCTAACACTTTAATAGTCCTCATTAGCCCACAGTCTTCTAAAGACTTTATACATATAAGTCTACTTAATCCTCACCCCAGTCCCATAAGGTTTCTTAGTATTATAAACTTTCTTTTATAGAGAAAATCTGAGTCATAAAGAGATAAAATAATTTTCCCATGATTCCACCTAAGACTAGTCATTTGATTTTTAAATTTTAGTTTCTGCCTCTGTGATCTGGGTAAAATAATAGTCCCAACTTTAAGGTGAATATTAAGTGAGAAGCTATACCTAAATTGTGTGTCAGTGTGTCATATAGTAAACATTTAACAGTATTAACTCTTAATATAAATTCTTAAGATTATAAAAGTAACTAGAAGCTAGAAGAGACTATCAATCAAGGATTGAGTTTCACTGATAGAAATAGATATCTATATTCACAGTGGCTTTTAGAAGGATTTTGATTTTTTCCTCTTATAAAGAGGGAACCAGAGACAGTCAATTCAGAGCTGATATAAACTAAGAGAACTAACCAAGATTTTTTTGTGCTTCCTTAAGGTTGTGCTTGACAGCTTATGATTACAAAATGTATGCTAGGGTCCAGCCATCAGGTTCATATTTCCGACAGGAAGAAGGGAAGAGGAAAAATATGCAAGGTATGACAGTTGAGCATTCCCTACTTTTAAGATTTCCCAAAAGTCCAGATAAATGGCTGCATTTCATTAATCAAAGTTTTGTGGTATGGCCATAATGAGTAGTCCCACAACAAAGTGAGAGAGAATGGTATTGGACAGGCAGTGAGCAGGTTTTCCCATCCAAAACTAAAGAAATCAGTTTTTGTACTAATTGCCAGTCAATTCTTCTCAAAAGTCAATAGTGTGAATGTTATTCCAAAAGTATAGATAGCCTTAAAAAAAGAAAAAGGCTTTTTTTTAAAAAAATCAATAACTTGATTACACATCTTTCTAGAAATATAAGATGCATCCCTGGGTGAGCTTGAACCACTAACCTTTCAATTGATAGGTGAACATGATAATTGATTGTATCAGAGACCCATGCATCTTTTTAAAATAAAAACATTTTAATTTAAACACTGCTATCTAACATTCTAAGGTGATGTTAGTAAAGCCATCTCCAAAGTAAGCAAAAGAACTGGGTGGAAGGATTAGGTAGGATATGCTCATCTAGTTTGTGGAGTTGAGAAGTTATATAAAAAATAAAACTAAAGGCCTTGGCCAGTTGCCTCACCAGTAGAGTGTTGGACTGGCGTATGGAGGTCCCGGGTTCAGTTCCTGGTCAGGGCACACAGGAGAAGCGCCCATCTGCTTCTCCACCCTTCCCCCTCTCCTTTTTCTCTGTTTCTTTCTTCCCTTTCCACAGCCAAGGCTCCATTAAAGCAAAGGTGGCCTGGGTGCTGAGGCTGGCTCCATGGCCTCTGCCTCAGGCACTAGAATGGCTCCATAACAGAGCAATGCTCCAGATGGGCAGAGCATCACACCCTGGTGGGAATGCGGGGTAGATCCCAGTTGGGCACATGTGGGAGGGTGTCTCTCTGCCTCCCTGATTCTCACTTCAGAAAAATACCAAAACAAACAAACAAACAAAAAAAACTAAAGTACCTCAATTATGATCAAGTTTCTAAGAATCTTGTATCAGTTTCCTAAGACCATTGTAATAAAGCACCACGAATTGGAAAAATTAAAACAAGAGAAATTTGTTTTGTTACATTTCTAGAGGCTAAAAGTCCAAAATCAAGGCTTTCCTAAGGTTGGTTCCTTCTGGGGGCTCTGAAGAAGAATTTGGTCTGTGTCTGTCTCCTGCTTTCTAGGGGCATCTGGCAGTTCTTGGCATTCTGTGGCTCAAAGATGTATCAGTCTAACCTAAGCCTCTCTTGCTCAGGCCTTTCCCTCTGTGTCCCTGTGTTTTATTCTCTCTAAGGACACTATCATTAGATTTAGAGTCTACCCTAATTACAGAATTCAACCCACTACACAACCAAAGAACAGAAGGAAAGGGTTAGGAAGGTCATATGCATAGAGTGTCAGAATCTTAATACCTCAGACTAGAAAAGGGTGGGGATAGAGTCAAAGAGTGCTCAGGACATGAACCCATTGATAAGCAAATCTAGTAGCACCATCATTTGCCTAACTCCTTCAAGGAAAGCACATATTTACCTGATTCCCCAAAGAAACTAAGGCCCAGTTATTCACCTAGTACATTACTTTGTTCTAGACCAAGGGTGCCCACACTTTTTCAGCTTGCAAGCTACTTATAAGATGACCAAGTCAAAATGATCTACCTACAATAAAAATGCAAAACATAAATTTATTTCTTCTATATTATCATGTAAGTTACTATTATTACTATTTAATATTGTGTATTCTTCTTCACCTTTGTCCTTCTCAGCTCTCTTTTCGGAGGAAAGTCAATGTCATAGTTTTTATGAACAGTCCGAAAAAGCCACTCGACATTTCCCTTCTTTGGAATAGCAATGGCACACAGACAGATGAGGCAAACACACGTAGAATATGACATAGTGAAAAAAATCCCCTCCCATTCTGTATGAAAGTGATAGGTTTTAGGCTTCTTACTTGGACCAGCTATGGCACTCATTTTTATACCATTTGTTGTATTTAGTTTAAGTTGAAGGCTAATGTAACTACGCAGCAATGTAACTGAACAAGTTAGCGTGGTTTAACACTCATGCATAGGGTGTCAAAAGTTCAGACGTCAGATTGGCTACTCTGTATGCCAATCAAAAGACAAATGTCTTTTTAATGTCATGCGATCTACCCACACTTCCTTCGTGATCAACCAGTAGATCACGATCAACGTATTGAGCACTCCTGTTCTAGACCAACAGAATCTGTGTCAGTGATAATTTTCTCCCTTTCAGGAGATCATTTACTTTAGCATATCAGGGCCCCTTCATTAAAATTGCTTTCATGGGAAACAATGTAGTTTATATTTTGATTGTAGTTTTCTTCATAACTAACATATTTTGGGGAGTTTCTACAGCAATAATTTTGAAAGCATATTTGTTTATTGGGGCCAACAAAATGAGCTTTGTGTAAAAAAACTCTTACAGTCTCTACTTCTGTTGATTTTTTTCATTACGTCTTTTCTAATAGAAAGCATGACACCAAGAATTATTTTTATTTTCCTCTTACTAAAACATAAAGCAATGGCCAAGTTTCATGGAAAAGGATGACTGATTCTCAGTGTTAGTGCCTTGGAGTCAATGAAGAATCAACAGGACTATGACAAACTGAATAAACCAGTGCCTATTCTTTTTTTCTTTTTACAGGGATAGAGAGAGATTCAGAGAGAGGGACAGACAGGAACAGAGAAAGATGAGAAGCATCAATCAGTTTTTTGTTGTGACACCTTAGTTGTTCATTGGTTGCTTTCTCACATGTGCCTTGACCGTGGGCCTTCAGCAGACCGAGCCACCCCTTGCTGGAGCCAGCGACCTTGGGTCCAAGATGGCGAGCTTTTGCTCAAGCCAGATGGGCTCGCGCTCAAGCTGGAGAGCTCGGGGTCTCAAACCTGGTCTTCCGCATCCCAGTCCAATGCTCTATCCACTGCACCACCACCTGTTCAGGCTAAACTGGTGCCTATTCTAAAACAGACAAACATAACTTGGTTCCTCTAGATTACTGTCCTTGTCCTAAAAGAATGAAGATGCTGGGTGGCCACATCTTCCAAACTGTTTTTAAAATGTAGCCAAAAATTCTATTTTTTTAAAAAAAATAACTCAATTCTAAAATACTGGTAACTAATTAGAAATACTTACTATTTTGATAATCATTAAGCAGATTAATCCTTTGCAGACCAAGCAAAAATTATGTGAGCTAAATTCAATTTGCAATCTCCAAGTGAATACCTACAAACATAGGATTCTGGAAAAACATCACAATTCTAAATTATTAATACAGACACATGCATGTCAAGAAGACAAAGACATGCTTGTCTTTAAGCAACCCTGCGGCATGCGGGTATTTCTGAATTCTGCATAACAAGGTCATATCTTGCCAAAATATTTTTATTTCCCAATCTTGAATATTGATATGTTTATAAATGACTTCTTGTTAGATGGTTCCTTAAAACTTTTGTTTTATAGCTGCAATTTGATATTAAAATGAGCTACATAGATCAAACTGGGTGTAGAGTCACTTTGTGGGTCTTTCTTTATACTTTATATATTTGGCTGCTAAAATGATGCTATTGTCAAAGCCTCTGGAAATAAGTGAAAGATTAAATTTTAAACAAGTCTTCACTTCACAGTCTATCAAGCACTATATTCTATTCCAGGTCTGACTAATAATATATTTTGCTTTGTAGATTAGTTGGCCTGAATTTCAGTGGTGCAAGTTCTCTTCAAGTTCTCAGGAACTTGAATTTCTCTATTCTTTGGCAAAGACCCTTGAGGAAGTAAAGAAAAATAAAAGTCTTTAAACTTTATAAATTAGAGCACCTTCTTATGCTGTGTCAGGTGTTAAAAGACAAAGCATTCAAGTCTGTAGTCCATCGATAAACAAGGTTTCCATTGAATTATTAATCTGCGTTCACCGTTTTTCTAGAATTGAAGATGTCATTTATGTTGTCAACTCTCAAGCCTGAACACTTGAGAAAGAAGATGAGAATTTCTTAGTGGATAATGTGAGTCTCAGGGGTCTCTATAAATGCCCTTTTTGAATACTACCACAGACATCAACTTGTTGACCACACTAATACTGTACCTTAAAGTTCCTGTACTTGTAAGTCCTGGAATTTCTTCTCATCAACCAAGGTTCCATTGACAACCTTAGCCTGAAGGTGCCTATATCAACTCCAACTTTTCAGAAGTTTCCAAATATACATCTAAACTGATAGCACGAAAATATTTCAGAAAAGAAACAAGTGTAATAGGACTCTATTATAACACCTGATCAAAGGAATAAAGAATTATTAATATTTCAAAAGGAAGGCTGAGATTGGGATACTGTTGAGATTTATAATGATAAGGAAGCCAAAAGTTTCAGATTCATGCCTTAAGCTGGTTTGCTTCTGATCCTCACAAGGTTCTCAAAAAATAGAAAACACAGGAAATTAGAGCAAATTAATGTCAATTCCCAAGTTGTTTTTCAGCCCCATAAATCAATGAAAACCTTTGGTGAGTAAGACTAAGTAAATGAGCCTAGGGACTAAATCTAAATTAGAATCTAGGAATGCATCACATGTCAGTTTCAACAGTGAACAAAGCAAAAACTGAGATTCACTGCTCTGTGCTGACCCTTTGCAGCCTTGTGATCCACGCTTTCATAAACATGGCCCAGTCTGTGTTCTACCGTCTCCCCAATCAAAATAGAGTCTGCTCCACTTGGAGAGAAGTGAAGACTGACGTGTATTTGGAGGTTTTGAAAGTACATCCTGTCTCAGATATGACCACCACTTCATGTACTCTCTAAGCTACAATAAGATACAATTCATTTTTTATAGGACAATCTCAATATCACATAAGTATACTTATTAATAAGAGTGAATCATAAAATGTTTAAGAATGTGATTTCCTATTTGTAGCTTATTCTTTTTTTTTCAAGGAATCAAATGTGCACATTTGAAAATTATATCTTTTATTAGAAAACAGAGATGGATTTAAGAAAACGGGTTCTCTAAGTACAGGAACAAATAATTTCAACACTGCACCATCATTGTAGGCACAGAGGTTGTTCCAATAGCAATAGCCCAGATCATGGAGAGGAAGATAAACTCCATGGGAGACACAGAGGAGCCAGTCTCATAAGATGTCACTGAAAAAGCTCCATCTATTTTCCCAGGATGAGTAGGAGTTTGGGAGACAGATGAGGGGAGGATGACTTTCCTGTCTGAGGAAACAAAAACACTCAAAGGTTTAAGAAGGCAAAGCATCTGGTAAGTTTGAGTGAGAGAATAGTAGGCCCCTATGAACTATGTCTTGATATATGTGAGGAGGAAGGAAAGGAATTTATAGAGTTCTAGAAGTGAATATCAACTCCTGATAATATACAGCGCCTTCACAAAAGCTCATGTATTCGATAATCTCCAGTCTGTTTTGATTTGCTCCTCCAAACACTCAGAAATGATTACAATGTATTTCTTTTTTTTTCAATTGACAATCTAATATTTCTATCTGGATTAATAACCTGCATTATCGAAGGAGAATATTCTTGCAGGAAACTAATGTGGGTTCATCACCAGCAGGGGGGTGTTCTGTGGGTGGCTAACACCTGCAGCTTGCCACGTGGAGAAAGAAACACATTGGGAATTTAATTACTTGAGGGTAGGAAGTGGCCAAAAGGCTCTGAGGCATAAAACAAAAGCAGATTTAAGTTTTTTGGGGCAGTGGGAATCTCTTATTATTCATGTAGTTTATTCCAGCAGAATTTGACCAGCGCAGCTTGGTTGTGCAAACGTTGAATACTTTAGAAAAAAAACAAGCAAAACAGATTAAGATGGCTATGTTCATTACAATTCAGAACAAGTGTAATGTCATTCCAGAACATTTTGCAATGTGTACCTACTCCATGCAAAAGATTAAAATAAATGCTTTGCTTAATTTCAATATTAAACTTAAGTTAGAAGAAATTTGGCATTGGCTTTAGCAGACTATAGAGTAGCAACTAGATTATTATTTTACAACCTTCCAATATTGGTCCAATATCATAGAATGTGACAGTTGGGTTTGTTGTTATTGCTATGGGATGTTGTTGTTCTTATTATTTTTAAATTTAATATCTCTCTAAATATTTTCAAAACCAAAAAGCAAATTGGAGTATATATCTTCTCCCAATCTCCTTTTGTTTCTTATGTATTGTTCCAGATAATTTTAATGCATATATGAGCATTAGAATAAAAGTAATAAATAATAAAGGCACAAATCAAATAAATTCAAAATTTTACTTACAGCAGAAAATACTTGCCTTTTGTTTCGTGAGAATTTTGCCAATGAACACCATTATTATAGGTGAACTTCAGGATGAGAAAGTAGATTAATGGAGCCAGAAGTCCCTTAGTTTTCTTTTCTATTGCTTCATTTTAAATTGATATCATTTATTTATTGATAGTACCCAAATATCCAGGCATTATAGCTACAAGCTAATATCAACACATATCTCTTCTTGCATCTGGCAATGGGAGATCAAAAAGTTCTTCCTAATTTGAGAGCCCACTTAAGACCCAAGCGCAACAAGTGGCCATGAGAAAGTCACAGTGAAACAATTAAGAGCAATGAACACATTATTGAGTTTTGAGAGGCAATTCAGCTTCAGGTAATTTATTTCGAACTAGCCTTGTATCAAATAGATGTACTTGTGACCTGCTAACCATTCTAACCCGCGAGCTCCGCAATTCAAAATGTAGCTTCAGGAATTTCCAAAAATAAAAAGAAAGGTAAATTTTAAGAGCTTTTATTTCTTTTTCTTTCTTTCTTTTTTTTTTTTTGCCTGTTAGACAATGATGTTATCTGGTGTTCCGATTCTGACTATTAATGTACATGTTAACCACCTGAGCATTTTGATAAATTGGAGATTCTGAGTCAGTAGATCTGGGGTGAAGCCTGAGCATCAGCCTTTTTGACTAAGGCCCAGGTGGTGCTGGTGCCACAGGTTTAGGAACCACACTTATAGTAGAGAAAGTGTAGAGAAGAGAACTGTGACTCAAATTATTCAAATTCCATCCCTGTATCAGACTCTGAGTTTATGGTGGGGTTATGACCAGTTCCTTAATACATATTCCTGCCAGATCAACTATAATCTGTGCCATTTTCATGAAAAGAACAGAAAAATAAAGCATGTTAATAACTTTTCACATAATTAAAAACAAACAGACATAAAAAGAGAAAATGCAACAGCATCTTCCCATAGGAAGGACAATACTTGATAGCAATTAAATTAGTTTGCTTAGGCTACCAAAACAATGTATCATACTGGATGTCTTAAGCAATGGCAATATATTATTTGATTGTTTTGGAAGCTAAAAGTTCAAAATCAAAGTGTTAAAAGGGTTGATTCCTTCTAAGGTTTATGAGAGAAGAGCCTCTTTCTATGACTTATAAATGGACGTCTTCTCTCTCTCTCTCTTTCTCCCCCCCTCCACACACACACGTGCATGCACGCGCGCATGCCGCGCGCGCACGCACACACACACACACACACACACACAGCAATGCCATTGTAATAATACATCTTAAAGAGAGCTGATAACTACTAAAGTATTCTAAGCAAGACAGTTGCACAATCAGACTATGCTGTAGAAAGATTACTTGAAAATAGTGCACAGCAATTTTTTTTTTCTGTGGCTGGTCAAGCAAGAAATATTTTAAGCTTTTTAGGTCATATGGTCTCTGTTGCAACTCTTAAATTCCATGGGAGTAGTGTGAAAAACCCTGGCATAGACTATATGGAAATAAGTAAGTGCAGCTGTGTTCCAATAACTATTTATTTTCAAAACAGAAGATGGGCAGGAGTTGGCCCATGGGTCACAGTGTGCTGACACTGCTCCAGTGGAACTGCCCCCTTCTTGCCCTTTGATAAGCAATTTTTCACATGAAAGCCAGCACAAGCGTTTTAAAATATAGAGCAAATCATGTCATTAGCCCAATTCATAACCTCCAGTGTCTTTCCAACATATACTTAGGATAAAATCTGCACTTTGTACCATAACATCTTAGCCCTCTAAGACTTTGGACTATGACCCTAAGTTGCTGACTCTTGATTAATTTAGCTAAGCTATTTGAATGTCACTCTGCACTAAATGGCTTACACACCATTTCTGATGCTTTGGGTCTGTTGCACTAGCGGCCTTTGTGGATGGCAGCATTTGATAGACCCTGACTCAATTCCCACAGATGCAAATTGATAGCAATTTCCTTCCTATCTCCCCATCTGTCTCTCACTTCCTGCCTCAGGGCTTCTCTACTGAGGCTGAAGTGAGAGAAAGCAAGACGTCGTCTTGGCACCAAAGCGTGTGCATCCCAGAAATGCAGATTAATACCCTGTGGTGCAATCCCTGGATAATATGATAAGGAGAGATAGTGAATACTGTTTTTCTTTATAATCTTTGAGCTCATTTTTCATGAGATGTCTCAGAGGATGATTCCTCTCAGGCTAACAGTCATTCAACAGTCAGTGTGATTGAAAGAACCCTCTCATTGGCCCTCTTGCCTCCTGCGTTCCTCTCTCCTTGCTCCTTGCTTCCGCTTACCATGTTTTCACTTTCTGAGAGATGCTCAAAGCCTTTGGCTTAGGGCCTGACATTTGGGAACAAAGATGAGGCATACCATCTCTCTTACGCTTGTCCAGCCACACTGTCCCTCTATAATGTGACCTGTTCCTATCCTAGAACATTTGCAGTTGCTGTTCTAGCTGCTCCCAGACCTTTGCAGGTATGGCACCTGCATGCTGTCATTCAGACTTCTCAAATACTACCACCATGAAGGCTTTCTCTCACGACTAAATCCAAACAAATGCCCTTCTACTCTGCACTACACTTTCTGATGTAATTATTTTTATAGGACTTATACATCTACAAAAATTTCAATTGCATATGATTGCCTTCCCCACTGGTCTGGTTAACTCCCATCAGACTTTTAGTGCCTTGAACCCTTTTTCTCATTTCTCACTGCTGCGTCTCTGCATGGAGAACAGGGTCTGGCACCTGAAAAGAATACAATTCATATTGTTTGATGAGTAAGTTCAAATCGAAACTCTGGGGAAGGGCTGTGATTTGAAGTCCCACTTCACTAGAAATTGTGAGTTTCGTAGTCAAAGGAAGATCATGAACTGCATAGAAAATGAAGTTTATCTTTGGATAGCAGATCCACTGTCTGAGACCAGCACATGTGAAGCTAGTCCTACACCCAGACCCCAACAAGGAGAAGAGAATATTTGGAATCCTAAAAGTTGCAAAGAATGTTTTAAAAAATGAATTTAAAGAAAGCTGAAGTTTCTAATTGACAATCTTCACAATAGAAGGCTAATAACTGTGTTAACTCTTTTTGACTGGAATGTATAAATGAACATAGGAAGCAGGAAAGGCAGCTTAATATGTAATATACTAAAGTTCCCTAAGTCAATTAAATGCATCTTGAATCATACCTGGGAATATTAAACACATGGTTGTGAAACAAACCCAAGTATTTGACCTGTTTCAGAAAATCTTTTTAAGAACTTAGTGTATGGCAAAATGGATTTTCCTGTTACATGGATGACAGCTGAGCTAGGAGAATGTGCCTACCATTGCTTGGAGAAACAAAGATTTAGAAAAGTGAGGATTATTAATTGCAATGCAGAATGGCATAAGAACACTTTCTCCCAAATCTGCTATAGGGCCCCATACTTATCCAAGGTTTAGAGTGAGCATAGATTGCATACAACATCCTAAATTGAGCAAAATATATACCCAGTAAATATTAACATCTTTGAATATTGTCATATTTTAAAATAGTTTCTATTCTAGCACTAAAGAATTGTCACAGAAAGTCTGTCCCATATCAATTCCTTTATTTTTCTTGTATTCTTTCTTTTATTAATCAAATTTTATTGCCATTATCTAATAATTGACTTTAAATCTAACATTGGGTCTGGTAACTCAATAAGTGGTTCTAAAATCAAGATTTCTTTTTGTTTGAGAGAGAGGTAGGGAGAGAGAGACGGAAACATGGAGCTGCTCCTGTATGTGCTCTGACTGGGGAATAGAACAGGCAACTTCTGTGCTCCCAGTCAACACTCCAGCCAACCAAACTACCTCGCCAGGGCTTAATTTTTACTTTTTGTTTGTCTTTCCATTTGTTTGTGTATGGCCAGTACCCATGGCCACCATCACAGCCGCCTGGCCCATGCAGGTTCCCACTGGATTTGAACAGTCGGTAATAAAACAAAGAAGCCAAGAACTGGTAGGCCATCAGCTTTAATCCTAGCTTGCACCTGGCGGGCAAGAAATAACACACACTGGGCTCCAAAACCCACTCATTCAGTGCTCACAAAGCTACTGACTTATCTGAGTTTCCTAGCATCAAAGCTTTCTAGCTCACCAGACTTATTCACCTCTGTTTCCCATCTCCTTCTCTCTGCACAAATTCTGCACAAACTGGCTTTTCACTCAGCACTCTGCCATCTTGGCTGCTTCTCCTCTCCTCCACGTGGCCTTCATCTGCTCTCCTCTCTAATGTTAACCTCAGGAACCGAGAGAGAGCAAGCTCCCAGTCTGCCCCACTTTATAGTGTAGAAATCCAAACCTTTAATTCAATCTACAAACAATGAAGTCTCTGATACAAATCACTTATCCGAGGCATAATGGGATTCCTCATGAGAGCACACTACCCCACATCATCCAATCAGTCAAGGGTGTGGGGAAAAGCTTAGTCTCAAAATTAAGCCTTTGGCTATAACAACCCTGCCTGCTTACAGCCTGTCTCCCCACACAATAATATAATTATGCCCATCCCAAGCATAAGAATAACTAATATCACCTGGGCGACGAGATTCCACATCAGCAGCGCCATCTTTAACAAAGTGAGCATAATATTTTTTATCTGTCCAACAGTTTAATAGTTTGTTTTGAGACAGAGAGAAGGAAGAGAGGCAGAGGGAAAAGGGAGACCTTCCTTCGTTTTTCCACTCAGTCGTGCAGTCATTGGCTTCTTTCTGTATGTGCCCTTATCGGGGATCAAACCTGCAGCCTTGTCATTTCAGTATGATGCTCTTAACTGACTGAGCTAACCATCAAAGGCCAAGAATTTCTTTTATTTTATGCAGCCTTTGATTTGAATTATCACTGTTATCAGGAGACAGTTTGGGGATCGACAAGCTAATCCCCTCTCACTATATCATCTTTTCTATATCAGGCTTATATTTGAACTCCTTAACATAATGCACAAATCATTTCCAATAGCAAGAAACAAGTACATGATTATTTATGCACTAGAACAAAAGTTTCTTGAATCAGCTGTTACTATGAGTTTTCAGTGTCCTGGGATATTGTGAAGTCCTCTTTACTGAATACCAAGGCTCAAGTCTGTCTGTTTCTCAAGGACAATAGCAATGTGACTTAGAACAAAACCCAGTCTTACTAGATGAGACATATACAGGACATGAATTGCCTGGGGAAATCCTGGAGTCCTCCCTACTCAGAATAAGCATTTGTAATCCTTCTTTCTCCCTGTGTCTTCTTACCTTCCTTAAATAGAAAAAAAGTAAAAGGCTTTTAAAGTATGCAGATAGCAGAGTCTGAAAAGTCTGTTGAGGTCCTGAAAAGAGGGGAGAGCTGGTTTCTTAGCTGAGAGTTTCTGCCTCTGGCAGGACCGAGGGCAGGAAAATACTTCAAATAGTATTGAAGAATAGACCACACATTCTTGATACCTGGCCCTAATCTGAGTATAA
This sequence comes from Rhynchonycteris naso, assembly GCA_037038555.1. Taxonomy (NCBI): domain Eukaryota; kingdom Metazoa; phylum Chordata; class Mammalia; order Chiroptera; family Emballonuridae; genus Rhynchonycteris; species Rhynchonycteris naso. The sequence goes on from CM072995.1 coordinate 353,855,135, forward strand.
AGATTCAAAACAATAGAGAGAAAGGGGAATGAATCTTTCATAAAGGCCTTAAAAAACTCAACCACCAACTCTATCTGAGATGAGGGGAAAAGTTATCTGAGCTATAATGACCCAGCATAGCATATACTAAAATCAAGAACCTAAGATGATCTCACACTAGAAATAAAGAAAATATGCCTGGAAAGCATGATAAATTTTGTTATGTGTCACATCTCCTCTGAAAAATTTATATTAACCCTTGAAACAGAGAAACAGAGCCTTCACATTAGTCACTGCCTTGAGTTCCTGTCCCCAACTAAAGACTAGTAGACTAGTCTCCAGCTAGTTAAGTAGCTTTTTTTTTTTTTTTTGGAAGTGAGAAGCAGGGAGGCAGAGAGACAGACTCCTATAAGTGCGTTGACTAGGATCCACCTGGCAAGCCCCATACAGAGTGTAGAGCCAGTAGTCGCGGCCATTATCACAGCCGCCTGGCCAGTGCAGGTTTGCATTAGATTCAGACAGTCGGTAATTGTTGGACAGATAAAATATATTATGCTCACTTTGTTAAAGATGGCGCTGTCATGTGCAAGTCATTGATATTAATGTGTACTTGGGGACAGGCTATGGGCAGGCTGGGTCAGTATAGTCTAAGGCTTAGTTTTAAGAGTAAGCTTTTCCCCACACCCTTGACTGATTGCATGACGTGGGGTGGTGCACTCTCATGAGGAATCCTCCCATTATGCCTCAGATAAGTGATTTGTATCAGAGACTTCCTTGTTTGTAGATTGAATTAAAGGTTTGGATTTCTACACTATAAAGTGGGGCAGACTGGGAGCTTGCTCTCTCTCGGTTCCTGAGGTTAACATTAGAGAGGAGAGCAGATGAAGGCCACGTGGAGGAGAGGAGAAGCAGCCAAGATGGTGGAGTGCTGAGGAAGAAGCCAGTTTGTGCAGAGGGAAGGAGATAGAAAACAGAGGTGAATAAGTCTGGTGAGCTAGAAACATTTGATGCTAGGAAACTGGATAAATCAGTAGCTTTGTGAGCACTGAATGAGTAGGTTTTGGAGCCCATTGTGTGTGTTTACTTGTCCGCCGGGTACAAGCTAAGATTAAAGTTGATAGCTCACCAGTTCTTGACTCCATTGTTTCATTACCAACTGTCTGAATACAATGGGAACCTGCACAGGCCAGGCAGCTGTGATGGTGGCCTTGGCCACTGGCTTTACAGTAATGAAACAATGGAGCCAAGAACTGAGCCATCAGCTTTAATCTTAGCTTGTACCCAGCGGGCAAGTAAAAACACATACTGGGCTCCAAAAGCCACTCATTCAGTGCTCACAAAGCTACTGACCTATCGAGTTTTCTAGAATCAAAGGTTTCTAGCTCACCAGACTTATTCACCTCTGTTCCCCATCTTCTCCAGCACAAATTCTGCACAAACTGGCTTCTCACTCAGCACTTTGCCATCTTGGCTGCTTCTCCTCTCCTCCACATGGCTTTAATCTGCTCTCCTCTCTAATGCTCACCTCAGGAACCGAGAGAGAGCAAGCTTCCAGTCTGCCCCACTTTATAGTGTAGAAATCCAAACCTTTAATCCAATCTACAAACAATGAAGTCTCTTATACAAAGGCACTTATCTGAGACATACTGGGAAGATTTTTCATGAAAGTGCACCACCCTACATCATCCAATCAGTCAAGGGTGTGGGGAAAAGCTTACTCTTAAAACTAAGGCGTAAGCTACACCGACCCATCCTGCCCACAGCCTGTCCCCCAACACACATTAATATCAACAGACTTGTGCGTGGGCAGTGCCATCTTTAACAAAGTGAGCATAATATTTTTTATCTGCCCAACACAGAGCAATGCTCTGACCATCAGGGACCATTGCTCCATTGCTCAGAAACTAACCTATTTTTGCATCTGAGGCAAGGCCATGGAGCCATCTTCAGCATCTGGGACCAAGTTGCTTCCACTGAGCCATAGCTGTGGAGGGGGAAGAGAAATATAACAAGAGAAGGAGGAGGAGGAGGAGTGGAAAGGCAAATGGTCTCTTCTCCTGTGTGCCCTGACTGGGAATTGAACTTGGGACTTCCATATACCAGGTTGATGCTCCACCACTGAGCCAACTGGCCTGGGACAGTAACAATTTTTTAAAATTAAAATTATGTGTCACTATGGTAATCTGATGACTTAGCATAGTCGTTGAGATCAGCAGAGAAGTTTAAACTATTCCTAAATAATAAATCAACTTTTCATGTCCTTTGTAATCTCATTGTAGCACATTGCAATGCAGGGCCATTCCACCACATTTATCTTTAATGAATAATAAATGGTACATTGGTATTGACTGAGGAAGCAATTAAATATTCCATAAGGAGCAGAACACAGAAATATTTTTAATTATTAATAAGCCACAAGCTTTACTTGTCAGGTAAAATCATCTTTTCATACAAGCAACTTATTTTCTTTTTTATTGTCATAGACAAGTGCAATCAAATGTCATTTTAAGCCACTCTGGTCATTCTCCTGCCCAGGACTGACACTTCTAGCCTTACCTCTCACCAACTGTAAAGAGCAATAGGCTTGGCAAAATAATATAAAATATGAAAGAGGTGTTCATATAAAAACCCTAGAAAGAAGGTTGAAAATTAAATTAGTTTCTTAAATTTCCCTGTACTGATTTCAAAGGACAGATGAAACATTTTGAGACAAATGAATAAAATTGCCAAGATTTTAAGGAATTGACTTCTACTGTGCATAGAAGAGCTTGTCTTTGCTCTGTAATGGGAAAAATAAGTGGGATAACCCTGCCATAAGTGACATTCTGATATTGGCCTCTGGAAACTTCTGAATGAATTATTAACTACATAATTTGCATACAACTGGAAAAACTTATTATTAAATGTCAACATGCATTCACTGGGACCCAAACTTCCAAAGAAATGCTGGTTTTTTGTTTGTTTGTTTTAACATTTAAATAAGAAAAATACCAAATTAGAATCTCTAGCAAAGTAATAGATGTCAATAAGAGATGATGCTCTCCAAATTTTAATAAAAGCACATTAAGATAAATGAACAAAATCAAATCAAAAAGTTGCATTCAAAAAATATTTTTTGAGCACCTAAGCTATGCTAATCTCCTACCTAAGACTCTGAGAATACATATAAAACATGCTTCTTCTCATTGTGTGCCAGGCCTGTCCTGTGGAAAGAAGAAATTTCACCTTCTCTTTCTCATCAAGCATCTTCATGGAAGAAGTGGCATGTGAGTGGAGTCATAAGGAAGTAATAAGATTCCCGTATGTGGAGCTTGGTGGACAGTTCCGGTTACACCACTTATACCAATCTTGGTGCTTGCCTTCCATAGGAAGGAGATGCTTACCAGAGCCTTTTGGCTACCAGAGCCTCCAGAGCTAAGAACTAAGTGAAAAGGTCTGGCCAGTGTTAGATGCTGGAGGAAAAAAGACTGTACTTATTAAGAAGTTTGAATGTGCTCTAGTTTCTTGAGTATCCCCCTGAAATGATGTTAGAAAACTGAGAGCTATACTACTAAGGGGTCTCTCGGAGGCTTGCAGATCTAACCAGTTAATGAGTGTTGGACCCCTAATTTAAAAGCGCATCACTAGCCATCTAGGTGACCTAGGAGGCAACCTGCCCAAAAATGGGTCTGCCAAATTGGGATGATAGAAATGAGATGTGCATGCCTCTCTGGCTCCCTTTGAGAGCTGGTTCAGCAAATGCACAAAGAATAAACCATTGGCGATGAGATGACAGTGGTTGGTCCAGAAAACAGAAGAGAGGCAGAGATGAAGAAAGCAGCTTAATTTATAATGGTGTTTGCATTTTACCAAGAGTTGAACTGAGTCCATCCAATTAACCTCCTTTTCATAAGATAGCTAAAATAGGCTGCTGTCTTTTGTAAGGGAGACAACTGAACTCACAGAGGAGGAGTGTAGTGCGGCAAAGTAAGAGAGAAAGGATAAAGCATGCAGCTCGGCCTAAGCAATGGGTAAAATGTAGTTTCTGGCACATACGGGCTACACAGAGATACATCATGGACACGCGCACAACACACGTACAAATCCACAGCAGTCCCTTGTAAGCCTTAGATTTAATTCTGAATTTAATTAACTAAAAATTAACTAAGCATATAAAATTGTTGGAACTAAAGAGCCTACAAAGGCAGGTTTGAACACGTGAAGCAATATCTCAGGAGCTTGCCTGGTTTCCCAATGTTCTAAAAAGGGACATGCAGCTGACAGTGACGTTGTCCATGAGAGGTAAGATCTTGCTTGGATCATTTAATACTAATTGTGGCCCTGTTTTTTACACCTAGGGATGATATCACTGTTCTGGAAAATAAGCTGTATTTAAGAGTAGAAGCTATAATAGCCCTTATTACCCGTGTGGCTATTCATGTTTCTTAATCTATATGCTTCTCTGTTTCTTCATTTATGGAATAAGAAAACATCATTTTTTAAAGTAATAATAGTTTTAAAAATAAATGAGTGCACAGCAATACTTACAATAATACCTAAAATATAAGTATGTTATTAATATTTATATTATAATTACATCAAAAATCTATGAATTGCATCTACAGGAAGATTTATTAACATTTGGCTCTTTTGATTTGTAAACCCCCTTAGAAACATGTTAGTAAGGCCATATTCTTATCTGGATGGACAAATAGAGTTCAAATCCTGGAATACCTGAATATTATTTATGCCACTGCCTTCTAGCCTCATGAAAACCTATTCCCCTGCAAGATAGTTTGACCTTCTCCCAAAGTATGGTTCACACTATTTTATCTGTCCCCACTGTTCACCCAGGGGAAATGTACATAAGTAATTTCATTGCTCTTTTATACTTCTTTATTTAAATTAAAACCTCTTCCAAAGAAGAAGTAAACTCTAATAGGCAGAGACCATGTTTAATTTATCTCTGTAACTCCAATGCCTGCATCATACTCAGCACAGCTTTCACATTGGTTCTGTACCTGTTGAAATGCAGACTAAATTAAGAAGGGTAACAAAGAAACAAGATGACAAGGTTAGACAAAAGGCTGTAGGATCGTATGGCTTTGTAGTCAGACAAATGGAGTGAATTTCAATTTCCTAACTTTCTTGATGTGTGATTTGGGGCAAATTGCTTAATCTGTAGAAGTCTCAGTTTTCTCATCTGTCAAACTGAAATTATTATAGCATCTACTTTACACAATTGTAGTAGGGATTAAATATGAAATCCATTTAAAGTGCCTGGAATAAGATTAGTGCTTAATAAATTTCAGTCATTATTCTTTTTATTCTTGTTGTTTTCATTATTGTATCAGTGGGTTGAAAGCAAAGAGTCTATTAAGCAATATAAAAATGTTTTAAAATATTATGTAATAGAACTGAGAAAATTTACAACCTAAAAGAACTCATAAATCCTACAAAAGCATCGTAATGCATTTGAAGATATTCTGGAAAAAAAAATGTTTACCTAGCAGGTATTATAATGAGCTATTGCAGCTTGTTGACCTCTATATCAGTTAGAATTTATTCAAAAAAACCACAACCACATTAAGAATTTCAATAGTATGATTAAATCTAGGCAAGTTCTTATGTTTGTGTCAGAGGGCTGAACAGCAAAAGAAAGCACCAAATTAACCAGTGATGCAGGGTGTAGCTAGCATCCCTCAGGCTGAGGAAATAAAGGGCAGTGGTTGGAGTTACGAAAACTAGGAGAAGACAATTTAAAAAATCAAATGGAGAAGAGGCTGGAGGCAGGAAACTACAGCAACTGCTGAGGTGAAGAGGATGTCTGGGGTGCTGAGATGATGTTGACAGGAACCAAAACAAAGGAAAGAAGTAGTCCTTTCTGCCCTCCTGCCTTCCAATGTCCTGCTAGCCCCCTCTTGGCAGATACTTAGAGCAAGACCGTTGGTAAGTAATGGCTTGCACTATAGAGACTTGAAGCTGAAAGATGGTAGCTTAATAACTGACTCAACCTTACACCTACTTTTCTTTATTTTATTTTTTAACAGAGAGTAGTCACTTACCTTTACTGTGCTCACCATGGTGAATTTTTTAAAGACTTTACTTATTCATTTTAGAGAGGAGAGAGAGACAGGGAAAGAAAGAGAGAAGAGGTGGAGAAGCAGGAAGTATCAACTCCCATATGTGCTTTGACCAGGAAAGTCTAGGGTTTCGAAACGGCAACCTCAGCATTCCAGGTCAACGCTTTATCCACTGCACCACCACAGGTCAGGCTCACCATGTTGAATTTTAATCCTAGCCTTTTCTCTTCTTAAACTGAAAAGGCACTTCCACACATTTTACCATGTTGACACTCATAAGCATCCTGCAATAACAATATTATCTCTAGTGCATTGATCAAGAATCCGCAACTCAGAGCAGCACAGCTAATAAGATGTACAAACAAATCCCCAGGAGACTTTGTTAACATGATGATTCTGATTCAGTTTTTCTAAGATTGGATCTGAGAATCTGCATTTCTTTTTTTTTTACAGGGACAGAGAGAGAGTCAGAGAGAGGGATAGATAGGAACAGACAGACAGGAACAGAGAGAGATGAGAAGCATCAATCATTAGTTTTTGTTGTGACACCTTAGTTGTTCATTGATTGCTTTCTCACATGTGCCTTGACCACAGGCCTTCAGCAGACCGAGCCACCCTTTGCTGGAGCCAGCGACCTTGGGTACAAGCTGGTGAGCTTTGCTCTAACCAGATAAGCCCATACTCAAGCTGGCAACATCGAGGTCTCGAACATGGGTCATCCGTATCCCAATCTGATGCTCTATCCACTGCGCCACTACCTGGTCAGGCAGAATCTGCATTTCTAATGTACTCTCACTAATACTGAGGCTGTGGACCCAGGGACTACATTTTGGACATAATCTATGTTAAGAGGAGGATTCACAAATCACTCTCAAGTATTCTCGTAACAATACGATTCACTTATTTATACATAACACAACTTTCAGTAAAATAATAATTTTCTACTATCATTTTAAGATTATTTTATGAATTTACTATAAGTAAAATTGAATATAAAAGTATAAGTAGTCAGGTTCCTTACATATTATAGCTTATGATAATATATAAGCTTATGTGATACATATAATAGGTATATAATACATATTATAATATTGGAGCTTATGATATTGTATATATGCAATTCCTAGGTTTTTCCTTTCATGGGTAAAATGAGATTCATTTTAAAGATTCTTCTTGGGCAAGCATGAGATTTATAGATGCCACTATCTTCTCTTCTCCTAATATTTCCCTCTGGTTTTGATTCTCAGATTTGACCTATGCTTAAAGAGCAAAAAGTTACATCATTAAAATGCAGTTATGGTCTCAAAAGTGCTACTCTTCTATCTGTTCCAAAGTGCACTTTAGTGCTACAATTGCTGACTTTACCTACAAAAATACATTGTGCTCCTGCTAGCACTGCAGATTCTAAAGAGCAATGGGCTGGATACACCGAATTCCGTTCTGCATTAGAATTGTCAGCACAGTGCTGATGGCTGAATCTCTTCAACTTGACCAAAGGTACCTTGTTGGCTGGCTTTACTAGGAGACAGGGAGCCTTGTAGCTTAGGAAGACTAATTTTTGGATTGCAAACTCAGCTTCTTAAGGATGGATGGATGCTTCAGCTTAGATACAAAGCCAATGTCATCATTTTCTTTTGGACTTTTTAAAGCCAGAAAATACACTTAAAAGCATGTTTTAAGAAGAGAGCAGTCCCAATATTTGTTTATCACAATTTAGTGTAAATAAGTGAGTACACCCTTTTTATGCATCATTCATTTACTTGTTATCTCTTTAAGAAGATCAGATAATTGGTTCATTCTCTATCTCATGGTTCAGAGTGATGCAAAATATTATCAAGGTAATATATATTTTGTATACCTTTGTATAATTAGCAAAAAGGACTAAGCATTTTTATTTATTTTTTTAAAGATTTTATTTATTCATTTTAGAGAGAGGAGAGAGATATACAGAGAGAAAAATATATAGAGAGAGATGGAAGGGGGGAGCAGGAAACATCAACTCCCATATGGGCCTTGACCAGGTAAGCCCAGGGTTTCGAACCAGTGACCTCAGTGTTCCAGGTCGACACATTACCCACTGGGCCACCACAGGACAGGCATTTAAGCATTAATTTTAGTGCAGCAGTTCTATCAATATTCAATCATTCTCAGATTAATCATTTTGAAGGCTGTCAAGATAATGCCAGGATACTTTACTGACCTTTATTCTAATTTTCATATTTATATTTTCTAAATAAAACTAAATCACATATCAAAGTTATATCTTCTAGTTCTGCTATTCTGTGCTCACTGCCAGACAGTATACAATTTCAGGGAAGAGGCCATGCCACATTTTCCTAATTTAAATCTGAAATCACCCTCTCACCCCATGTTACATATTAAGCAATCATCTCACTATTCATTCCACTGTGCCTTTTGAATTCTTTCTAAAATGTTATTAACTTCTGTTTTACCTCTATTTGGAATGTATTTTTTTTCTAGACATGTTTTCCTTATCCTTTTTACTTTTTTTAAATTAACCTTTTTATTTTGATATAATTGTAGAATCACATGCGATTGTATAAAATAATACAGAAGGATCTCATGTACCTTTTACCAGATTCTCCCAATAATAATTCTTGTAAAACTATAGCACAATTTCACAAGGAAGAGTTGATATAGATGCAGTCAAGATAAAGAAGATTTTCATCACAACAAGGATCCTTCCCATTGCCTTTTTTTTTTCCCCATTGCCTTTTATAGCCATAATCACATCACTCCCTTTCTTCTTTGGTAAAAGGCGACTACTGACTTGTTTTTCATTTCCATAATATTGTCCTTTCAAGAATATTATATGAATGAAATGATATAGTTTGTAGCCTATGAGGATTGGCTTTTTCTTTTTTCTTTTTTTTACAGAGAGAAAGTCAGGGAGAGGGATAGGGATGGACAGACAGGAATGGAGAGAGGTGAGAAGCATCAATCATTAGTCTTTCATTGCCGTTGCGACACCTTAGTTGTTCATTGATTGCTTTCTCAAATGTGCCTTCACCGCGGGCCTTCAGCAGACCGAGCCACTCCTTGCTGGAGCCAGTGACCTTCGGTCCAAGCTGGCAAGCTTTTTCTCAAGACAGATAGGCTCGCACTCAAGCTGGCGACCTCTGGGTCTCGAACCTGGGTCTTCCACATCCCAGTCCTACTGCGCCACTGCCTGGTCAGGCAGGATTGGCTTTATTGACTAAAAATAATTTGGCGACTCATACAAATTGTATCAGTTGATTGTTTCTATATGTTATTGTGCTGATAAGGGTTATTGTGCTCATTGCTGTGAGTAACCGTGGCTCATTGAGTCTTTCGCCCATTGACAGACTTCTTCTTTCCAGTTTGAAGTTATTATGAATAAAGCTACTATAAACATTGATTTATAGATTTTGTTGCAAATTCAAGTTTTTATGTCTTTGGAATATATGTCAGTGAGAATGATTGCTGGATCATATGTCAGTAAAGTATCTGCTATGGAGAGAATTGAGTTACCTCAAAATTTGTATGTTGAAGTACTAATCCAAAGTGACTACAGTTGGGGACAGGACCTGTAAAGAAGTGATAACAACTAAATTAGATTATAAGGGTGGAACCCTAATACTACTGGGCCGGTGCCCTTATAAGAAGAGGAAGAGACATCAAGGCTCTCTCTCTACTCCGTGAGGACACAATGAGATGGCAGCTGTCTACAAACCGAGAGCTCTCATCAGAAACTAAATTGGCCTGACCTGGCGGTGACGCAGTGGATAGAGCGTCGGACTGGGATGCGGAGGACCCAGGTTTGAGACCGCGAGGTTGCCAGCTTGACTGCGGGCCCATCTGGTTTTGAGAAAAGCTCACAAGCTTGGATCCAAGGTCGCTGGCTCCAGCAAGGGGTCACTCAGTTTGCTGTAGCCCCACAGTCAAGGCACATATAAGAAAGCAATGAACAACTAAAGTGCCACAACAAAAAACTGATGATTGATGCTTCTCATCTCTCCCCATTCCTGTCTGTCTATCCTTCTCTCTGATTCTCTGTCGCTGTAAAAAAAACAAACAAACAACAACAACAAAAACACCTAAATTGGTCAGTTCCTTGATTTGACTCCCCAGCCTTCAGAACTATAAGAAACAAATTTCCGTTGTTTAAGCTACCCACTCTGGTATTTTGTTTTGGCAGTTCAAGCTGACCAATAGGGTGGCCTATACTATCTTACATTTATTTTTATCAGCAATGTATGAGTATCCAGTTTCTTTGCATCCTTCCTAGCATTTGGTTATGCCAATGTTTTTTATTTTAGCCACTTGGATAGGTATGTAATAATATCAATTCTGGTTTTAGTTTAGACTTCCCTAACAGCTAATGATATTAAGAATTGAGGAGTGTGATTGGTGTTATCTCTATACCATCTGGTGAACTGGTGAAATATGTGTCTGCATCATGTGTACATTTTTTGATTGGACTGTTTGATTTTTTTGCTCTTAATTCTTAAAGTTTTTAATATTTTCCATATGTTACTTTTTGTTAGATATGCTGTTTGCAAACATTTTCTATGAGGCTACGGGGTTTTTGTTGTTGTTTTTTAAGCTCTTACAGTAATATTTTAAAATGCAAAGACATTTATTCCATCTCCCCATCTCTCCAGAGTCAAAAACCAGTTTTCTTTGTCTTTGGGACTTTAATATAAGAACATTTCCTTTGTAAATCTTTCCAACCACTCCATTTCCCTTGGTGGTGATACTTCTTTCTCTGTAGACTCCCAGGCACTTTTATTGTAATTTACTTTCCCCTCATGGCAGTCTCCATAAGCTAGATGTATTAGACTATGAAACTCTTTGGGGTTCATGCTTGGCCTTATTCTTTCTTATGTTCTCCTATTATTGGCACAATAATTTGAACATAGCAGCTAATGTTTATTAAATTAATTAAAAGATGAATGAATGGTATAGCTTCTCAAATATTTTATCTATCTATCTATCTATCTATCTATCTATCTATCTATTTATTTTGAGAGAGAGATATGGAGAAAGAGACAAGAACATGGAGCTGCTCATGTCTGTTCCCTCACCTGGGAAATAGACCCAGCAACCTCTATGCTCCAGAAGGACATTCCAACCAATCAACCTATCTGGCCAGGGCTTAATTTAAAATAATTTTTTTTTTTTTAGATACAAAAGGAGGAAGGGAGAGAGAGGAGAAGGGAAAGAGAAGCATTCATTTGTTGTTCTAGTTAGCCATGCATTAATTAGTTGTTTCCCATATGTTCCCTGACTGGGGATCAAACCCATAACCTTGTTGTTTCCAGAATGGCACTCTTAACCACCTGAGCTAACTGACCATGGCCTCAAAATAATTTTAAGATACATAAAACCTCTTCCAGAGAGCCTCCTATGAAATTTCCAAACTGAGAAAGTTTCCTACAGATACTCTCACGCTATCTCCTGTGTCCCTTAAACATTTTATAACATCATCATTATTCAATTTTCTTCCCTTACTACACAGCAGGAACCATATATTTGACTTTCTCTCTTGAGTTATGGGTGGAGATTCTTGGTCATAGATTATATGTTGAATGACGTCAGGAACCGTGTTGGTATTGGCTCATGACTCAGAGGTATTCCAGAACTTAGCACTGACCTCAAGTACATAGTAGATGTGCAAAAGTATTTGTATAATAAATAAATAAAATTTTGAAAATGGATGACAAAATAATAATAACTCAACGTATTATGAATGACTCTGTATCTGTTGTATATGTTATGTAAATAAACCAACCAATTTTCCTCTCCAAAAATGTCAAATTTGTCTCCTGACCTCAAAATTTATGAATTACACAGTTTTTTCTAATTACAGTAACATAAGTTTTGCTACATAAACTTCTTTTCATTGAACCACTTCAGAAACTGAGTGATGAACTTGTCTGTGAGTTACCTATATATGTTTCTTTCCAAATGCCGTAAAGAACTTCATTGTATCTCTGTAATAGTTTATGAGACGGAAAGAAATGGAAAGGGAAATAGCTTTTTCATGGAATAAGTGTTAGTAAACTGCACCTAAAGGGCTCAATCAGAGGCCAATCTGGATATATGGCTTTGCTTACTAGTCTCATAAATGTCCAAATCTATTCTTGTTCCCTTAGTAACTCAATAACACTTCATAAGTGATTTCTCAGTACTCTACTTCCAAGTCTGAAATTCATATCTAAACCTTTAAAGTCCTCATCAGTAAAGAAATCTTCTAGAAGAGTTATTTTAAGGGTTTTAGGATTCCCAAATGAACACTCATCTTGCAGAGTTAAATTTTTTAACCTCTTCTTTGTAAGCATTGCTAAGAGTGAAGCCAATGAGAAGAGCTGTAAGGAAAGAATATTTCTTTTTTACACACAGCTCCAAGGAGAGACAGTGACAAAATATTACTGAAGGAGTGAAAAAAGATCCCTCTGAAACCACAATGTCTCAAAAATAGGGACAGATTCTTTTCCCCCAACCTAATCCTTTGACAGTCATTTCATTACATGACATTAAGGTCAGGACTTGGTGTTGGACATCTGCTCTGGAGCTAATATTTTAAAAGCTCAATCTTATATACATAAAATGGGTAAAATATAAATGTTCTGATATTGCCATATCTCTATAAAGTAGATAGCCTAAGGGGTTCCATTGAGTTGGAGCATATAAGTCACCTGTGAAGAAATAGTGATGATGATATTTCCCCAAAGACTTTAGACAGATGTAACACTCTACACCTAATAAAAAAATGTAGAAAAAAGAAAGAGAAAAAGGAGTTACTCTGAAATTTGTATTTCATGAGGGCTTATTTGCAAAAGAATTAATAAAGACAGTTAGCTAGCATTTAACAGTTAGAAACTATGAACATAGCTTATATTATGTAATGGAGAAAATGCAACTCAATAGTAACAACTTATTCTCAGGCAAAAATTTCATATTGCTTTTTTTTTTTTAGTTACAGTTTACATTGAGTATTATTTTGTATTAGTTTCAAATATACAGCATAGTGATTAGATAATCATATACTTTACAAAGTAATTGTATTTTTCCCCTAATATTTCCAGTACCCACCTGGTACCATACATAGTAGTTATTATAATATTACTGACTATATTCTTTATGCTGTACTTTAACATCCCTATGGCTATTTTTTAACTACCATTTTGTCAATCTGTACGCCTTAATTGCTTCATCTTTTTCACCCAGTTTGCTAATAACCCACCCCTCTGGCAACAATCAGTCAGTTCTCTGTGTCTATAAGTCTATTTCTATTTTGTTTGTTCATTTATTTTGTACTTTGGATTCCACATGTAAGCGATATCATATGGTGTTTGTCTTTCCCTGACTTACTTATTTTACTTAACACATGCTATCTCAAATGGTAAGATTTCATTCTTTTTAACAGCCAAGTAATATTTTATTGTATAAATGTACCACAGCTTTTTTATCCACTCATCTATTGATGGGCATTTCAGCTACTTTCATATCTTGGCTATTTGAAATGATACTGGAGTGAATATAGGGGTGCATATACAATATTCTTTCAAATTAGTGCTTTGGGTTTCTTTGGATATATATTCAGAAATGAAGTTGTGAGGTGCTGCTTATCTTTTTATACTAAGTGGAATCATAATTACATCTACTTGAAAATATTAATTGTGACTAAAAGACCCTAAAAATATAACAAATATTCTTTATACCATTCATGTTATAACGTTGCCTTTCTACTTATGGATAGCTGCTCATTTGAAGATAACTGTCTTTCTGTAGATAAGTACACTGAATATTCATAATCGGCTTACCATATATTAATTGTGCATTACTATTTTGAGAATGTAGCTTAGATCAAGTCAGAAACAATGAGGTACACATATTATTTTTAAGCCTCTGATAAAGGAGTTGGCACTAGACCAAGCTCCTCAAGACCAAGAGCCCTGCCTTATTCATTAATGGAATCCCTGGCATCTGACTTAGAACCAGCCAAAAAAGTTTATGCTTAATGAAAGTGATCTATTTTGTTTAACCAAATTGTCATGTATGGCTCACTGAATTGGCCATGGGTTCACATGGCCATCTACAAAATTAACAAAACTTATGTAATACACCATACTATCTTTCTACTCAATTCATAAAAAAATGCCTTGTCTCTACTTCCTCTTCTGTGTTTCTGGAGAAGATTCTCCGTTTCATTTGATAAATCATTACAGTGGTCAACAGATATATTATCCTTGCATACTTCTAAGTATTTCATTTGAGTCTTCAAAAAAACATTATCTGTGTGATAAAGGTTGATATATTTAAATACCTATAACTCATCCTATATCTATAAAACGAGTAATTACTGTGTAGCTGGTCCATTTGGATACTGTTCCATCTAGTCCTCACACCAAGAACAATGTAGCAGTTTTAAGTCAAGTAACAGGCATTAACTAGAAAAAAATGCTTAGAATTTTCCCATCAGTCATAAAAGATACTAAAACTACATTCCTCCCACTTTTCTACACATTTCTCTAGTCTAAATCATAAATTCTTTTAGATTATATAAAAAGTCTTATTCTCTGTTTTATTTTTATTATTACTACGTATAGGCCTTCACCTCTTATTCAGCTTCCTCTTGATTTCTAGATGATTAGACAATCATGATGAAGCACAGTCTCTAATGTAGAAACTATTTATGGAGGCAAATCATTCTGACATACATAGCCCTGCACTAAATGAACCAGAAAGCCCACCATCCATACTGTATATTCTCAGTTATTGTTTTAGATGTAGTACTTAGAACAAAAATACCTTTAATTGCCTAAGACAGCGTTTATGTACTACCCCAAAGCAAACACTGAGGCTTCCAAATGAACCAAATTTGTGAGCCACCAATATGAAAAGTTATTTAATAATTAATCCTTATCACAGCAAAAGACTCATTCTGCAAAAGAAAACAAAAAACAGGTGTTCAAACAACGTCCATTCAGTGAGACTCATTCTTACTAAACTTTCTAATATTTATCCTCTTCTTTCAGAAACTGACCATTCCAATCAACCAGACATAAAAGGAACATGAGCTTCCCTTTCACACAGAAGGACCAGTCTGTTTTGATGGATTTTAACCAACCACTAGTGGAAAACCCTTGTGTGGAGGTACAAGTGGCTTAGCACTCAAATGTAGCACTAAAAGTTAACCTTGCTGTTTCACTTATATCTAAGTTATGCAAAGTATCACTTCAGGGAGATACTTAACTAGAGGAGCACAGGATTCCTTCAGGAAAGACTCTCAGAAGAATCCATCAAAGTATAACCATCAAAGTGCAGCCACCCCCATCAAAGTAGAGCCACTCATTTGTCTAGATTATTAAGAAATACAGAACATTCAGCTGATAGCCTATACAGAATTGTACAATATTTATTTCTCAGCTCCTTCTCTCTAAACGGGATACCAGTTGGACTCCAGCTAAATGTGGCTAACAAGCACTTAAGTGCTAGACAGTGATTTATGTTTCTAGCATACATAGAGTCTTTATTTATGACTTTATATGAGAAGCTTTATATTTCCTACCGAGTCTGGTCCTTAACTGGGCATCGAGAGAGCCTTCTGTCTAGATGTTGTGGTATTAATGTATTACCTTCAAACCTATTTTACTAATGTTTATTTTATTGATTTCAGAGAGAGAAAGGTAGAGAACAGGAGAGAGACAGAAACATTTGTTTTTGTGTGTGCCCTGACCAGGTATCAAACCTACAACCTCTGCACTTAGGGATGATGCTCTAACCAATCAAACTAGCTGGCCAGGGCTTGAAGTCTATTTTCAAGGAGGACAGAGCAAATATGTGGCTTAGCTCTGACATGTGTATGCATAAATTATATGCGAAATCCAAATTTATCTAGTTTACTATGAAAACACAGTCTGATTTTTTTGTGTGTAGTGACAGAATACAAATTGGCAATAAACATTTTTCTGTCTATAGATAAAGAGTTATGATTTTGGCTTGTTTTGTTTTTACCTTTCTTTAAACTATTAATATATGCTTACATTAATGTTTAAAAAGTACAGTAAGCAAAGAAATGTTGAAAAGAAACCTGATTTTATAATCACACCACACAAGTTAATCACATTAGGTGCATTATCTTTAAGTGTATTTCATGTACATATGTTATCATATGTCCACATCATATAAACAACATTTTGTCCTGTGTTTTTCATTTATATTTTTACTACTCCCCTTGTTACTAAAAGTTATTTATAAATATCTCTTTAAGTGCATATTTTTTTCTAATTCAGAACTACTTGAGTATTTTAAAGTTTTGAATAATACTGTTAATTATAAATTGTATTAACTTAAAAAAATCAGTGTTTCACATTTTAGATCACACTATTACCATACAAATATATCAAAGACTATAAAATTTATAGCATATGTACTAGTTATGTTTACTTATCGATATGATAGAGCAAAGATAAAAAAGTTAGAAGTTGAGGATTCTCTGACTGAGAGGATTCTTTTAGTTTTCTTTAACAGTTCTAAATTCAATTGAAATGTTAAAAGGAAACAGATAAAATAATTTATTTTTCATTCTGATGAGATTTATTAGAAAGGCTGAAAAGTCAAGAACTCCCTACAAAGTTGATATATTTAAATACCTATAACTCATCCTATATCTATAAAACGAGTAATTACTGTGTAGCTGGTAAATTACTTTTTTATCTGTTAAATTACTTCTATTCTAGGGTAGGACTTTCTTTTGCACATTTGATCAAAGCATTATTCGGCATTTTGCAGCCTACTAGCTTGCCTTGGTCCTTTCTTCAAACTTGAATTTGCATATCCACACACAAGTAGTCATTTTCAATGATTTCTATTTAGTACTGAGACATGAGTAAGATCTACTTTCATAAACAGGGACGACACACCCACCTTTGTCATGCTAGCTAGCATTCTCTGAAATTGAAGGTGGTCAACAGAAAGGAAAGAAAAAAGGTACTGAGAATCTGCCCTCATTGTCATGTGCTGGAGACTCACACTTGTTTTATTTCCTATGATTGTATGTCTGTTGGGGAAGACAGAAATGTCTTTTTTTTTTCTAGTTTGCAGTGAGGTGTTGTAGAGATAGCCATGTTTACATGAAGGTCACGATGTGCAATCTCAATTCTAAATTCAAAAAATAACAAAATAAAAAAGGAAGAAGAAAAACACCAGGCAGCTTATGCGTCCAGGACTGAAGGAAGTAAGTACAGGGAAGGGTATGGGTGGGTGGAAGAGAAGGAAGCCACAAGGAAGTTAGTTGTGCAGTCTCAGGGTAAGTGACTCAAGGCAGGTTCCCTCACTGTTCCTCAGGACTTTGGTGTTAACAAGAACAGACCTCAGAAAACCTATAGGATTTTTCTATATCATGACTTCTAGATCAAATCAGAACTGAGAAAGGTCATCCAATGACAATAGAGGCATTTAGAAGGCTTAAGGAAGAAGAAGAAGAAGAAGAAGAAGAAGAAGAAGAAGAAGAAGAAGAAGAAGAGGAGGAGGAGGAGGAGGAGGAGGAGGAGGAGGAGGAGGAGGAGGAGGAGGAGGAGGAGGAGGAGGAGGAGGAGGAGGAAGAAAGATGTAAGTTGACTAACTATAGCAGAAACCTGAACACATTAGTATAAAATAGAATTCGAGGCATGTTACAAAAATTTGACGTCGTGAAAATGCATATAAGGGAATAACAATTTAATTGGGCAGCTCCCAACAAAATCTTTTATGACTGTACTGTTGCATCACAAAAGTAGCAAATCATGACTATTTAGACACAAACTACCACCTATACAAGACAGAGTGAGAACAACAGAAAGCATTTCACCCCAGTAATGATGAAACAGCAAAGCAATCTTGCAAACAGTAGCTGTTTTCCCCTTCACAAATCCATTTGTTTTTCCCACGTTGGAAATAATATTGTATATAGAATTTAAAGGGTGAAGTTTGAGGGGGGAGGGGTTGTAGACTCAACTCTCCCACAACTGCATCATCACTTTTCTCCAAGGCAAAGCACACAACGCTGTGTTAAACTCTTTCAGTACTGCAGATAATTGAATGCTAAGAGACAGAAAAACCCTGAAGTCAGTCTTATGGTTCAGGGTCTATGCTTTGAAATTGAAGGAGGCATTGATTCAAACTACTCCATTTTATCTTTTCCACCTTGGTCTGTTGTTTAAGCATTCTGCATCTCAGTTTGAAAATCAATACCATTGATTAAACAGGAAAAGGTTTTTCTTTAAAGTTGTTATTGGAGTACCATATTCTTAAGGAAAAGTGTGCATAGTCAATTGTATAACTCAATACATATTTACAAACTGAAAACATCTCTGTGAGCAGCGTCTAGATAAAGACATCGACCGTTACCATGACCCCAGAAGTAGCCTTTTCAATCATTCCCTTGTTCAAGAGAAACGTTTTACTAACTTCTTACAGGATATTAGTTTTTATTGTAATTGAATTTTATATAAATGGATTTACACATTATGTACTGTTTTTTACTTGACTTCTTTGGCTAAAGTTATTTTTGTCAAATTTCCCCATATTGTGCAATTGTGAAGGTTTTTAAATGAGAATTCTTGTGGAAATAGGGCAATGCTTTATATAGAAAAAAGCAGAATGAATATTTCTTGGTATTGTTATAGGCATTAAGTTATAATAAGTAGTAATAGAAGATAATTATTCAAAGTGAGGAAAGCTGCTGTATTCAGGACTACTCTGCCAACATATGCAGTATGACTTCTACTTAATATGGTCTAAAAGCCCAAGTTACCCACTAAGAATAGATTTTGAGAGTGATGTCTGTGTCTCCGCCCATAGGTAAATGCAAGTGGGACAGCTTTTGCATCCAAGCAAAGGCTCAGTCTACACCACAGGAACACTGACATTTAAAGATATAGTACACATTTATCACAACTGTCGCTTGCCATTAATTTACATTCCCTTTAAGCATGTGTTCAAAAATAATGAGGATTTTATGCTGTGGTAAATATGCTTGTTCATCCATTAGTGCAAAGCAAAAGATTAATTGCATTACAATGGGAATCAAGACTACAACACTCTGAGCCACAAAGATAACGGTGACAGCTGGGTTGCCCACAGTACTTTGCTCTGATAAGCTTCAAAAACAAGTGTAGATGGGAAAATAATTAAATCACCGACAAGACGGCACGAGCTTTGTTTTCCCTCCTCTTGCATTCCACTCACAGTCACCAAACAAAAAGATTCTCACTGCAAATTAGAAAAGGTTATTTATTATATTTATATCTCCAAATGCACTAGTTTAGCATTATGAGCCTGATTGCTTCTTACTAATGATCAGATCTCACTTTTATTTAGCCTCCTATCATTCATCCCAACAAGCAGGAGAGAGAGTGGTTGACCTGACCCAGCCTCTTTGACCAGTGGGCACTGAAAACCTATAGATAAAGCCAGCTCTAAGGGCGTGCATCCAGCGTAGTCATACAGAGGCTGTTTCATGCTTCAATGTCAACACAGTCATCCCTCACCATATTGTGCTTTGCTTTTTGCGGTCTCACTGTATCGTAGTTTTAAATTGTATATATCTAATTTTGTACTGGTGACTTTTCACATCACGGGATTTTGCAGTATATAGGTATTTTTATATTTATTATTTCAATTATATTTGCAGTAAAATAAGCAAAATAAACGTGGGAAAGGTTAATAACAGTGTGGGAAAGGTTTATAAGAGTGTGGGGAGGGTTTATAAAACCTTAGAATATATATAAATAATAAAATAAATATAAGGTCACTACTTCGCAGATTTTCACCTATCGTGGGGGATTCTGGAACCTAACCCCCATGATAGATGAGAGAACACTGCATCTTGAAATTCTTAATGATTTTTTTAACAAGAGGTCCCACATTTTTATTTTGCACTGGGCCACATAAATTGTGTACCCAGTTCTGCCAATAGATGTGAAAAACAGTCATGTAATAATGTAATTGTGTGTGTATGTGTGTGTGTGTACACACACACATACACACACAAAATATATATCAGCAAATACATTCACACACATACTCACTGCAGAATCTCCCCCAAAAGAAAACAGTCAAGCAAGCTTTTATCCCCCCCCTCACCCTCCCCCCGGTCAATTAAAATAAGAAGTGGTGCTATTGAGTGAAGCAGGGCATCTGTTTTTTTGAGGAAACATCTGAGAAGGAAGAAAAGTGCTATCCTTATACTCCAATTGTCTATCTCCTGGCTATGGATATTTTTCTATGGTTCAAAATACACTGATCATTGTTTCAGTGACAATGGAAGTTAATGTGTTTAACCCTGGACAGGAGTTTATATCATTCAAGAGAACATCTGTGCAATGATTTGAGTGGTGATATAGCCTACAAACCACACTGCACCCTCTGAAAGAAAAGAGAAAGAAACGGTTACAGAAGAGCTCAATTCAAAACTTCATTCATTGATGCCTAATCAAGGTGGCAACAACAGGCGGAGAGTTACTCCCAACTCTGACAGTCCCACAAAAGAAGTAACTAACAGATGGTCACGATTGGATCCAGAATGTTTAGATAATCATCTTTGATGAATCATTTATCGTGGAAGCTCCTCTTGTGGGTGGCAGTGACTTCCTTAGAGTCCCCTAAAAACCTGGCCCATGCAGGAACTGCTTGTTGACATAATATTGCTACTACTCAGAGAGTTGCCTGAGCTTATCCTTCTCTATAATTTTATTTTTCAAGGTCCTTAGATTTATTACAAGTTATTTATCACAATCTTTCTTCTTCTTCAAGTTTGAGAATAAGAGAGGAACGTTTGTTATTGATAGGGGCTGAGGGCCTCAAAAATAAATCAAGTAATGTACCTGACCTGTGGTGGCACTGTGGATAAAATATCAACCTGGAGCAGTGAGGTCACCAGTTCGAAACCTTGGGCTTGCCCGGCCAAGGCACGTAGGGGGGTTGATGCTTCCTGCTTCTCTCTCTGTCTCTTCTCTAAAATGAATAAATAAAGTCTTTAAAAAAATAGGTCAAGTACAACAACGAAACTAGACAGCCGGCTAAAAGGGAAGGGAGATGCAAATGAACTACTGTAGAACAGGGTACATTTTAGTCCTGGCAGCAGCTGCTGAATAATTAGGGCCCAAAGGCCTTCATAAAGGTTATAAGTCTTGTTACTGTGACTAACCAAATCTGCTTGAGTAATTTTTCTCTCACTATTGCAATTATGGAGTTTTAACTCTCACTAGGTAGCTGATTTTGTGGTGTGTCAATGTGTCGGAGAAAATGAGCTTCCAGGGTTCCCCTCTGGACCACTTTATTTTTACTTAAAAAAAAAATTAAATAACCATGTGTTTCACGCTTCACAGAACAAACTTGTTCTTTACTATTAAGTTCATTATGAACTTGGACCACTTTAGAGCAATGATCATAAATCCTCACTAAAGAGAAAATGGTTCTTAAGAGAAGCAGTTTTAGGAGAGGGTGGAGGAAAAAATGGAAGAGGCAAGCATCTGACAAGCAGGGGTTCTGCACAATTGGATTGCAATACCACACAATATAATACATGGTATAATGTAGTGTGATATGTCGCAATATATGATATTTTGATGTCATATAATATATGTTTCATGCTTTTAATTATTATTACAGATAAGAATTCATTCTAGATTTTGCTAGAAAATGTGATACTACTAAGATTTATTCTTCCTATGAGGAAGTGTCCCCTGTCAGAGTCGTGAGACCATGGTTCTTACATCTTTTACCTTTTGCTACATAACCTTGTGCATTCACCCTTTGTCTCACTGGTCCCATCATCAAAGTTTGTCTCTTTCTCTCCTGACACAGTCTCTGGTATTAATATTGACAGAAGTGTCAATGGTATGAGAGAAGAAATGGGCTTGATTTCTGGGAGTAACAGTTCAGTTCTATGAATTGGATACTATAATTAATTTATTTGAACTACAGTTTCCTTATTTTAAAATAGGAAATTACTACCTTTAGAGGTTTTTAAGGACATCAAATATAAAATTTTATGGAAAAGTGCTTTTTAAAGCTTAAATTATATTTGCATATTCTATCTATCTATCTATCTATCTATCTATCTATCTATCTATCTATCTATCTATCATCATTTCTTTCAACCATCTACCTATCTACCCATTTACTGTCTTTCAGGTGAAGACAGCCAAGCTGACACAGCTTAAACATTTCAATTCACTTTTCAATTCATTTTAAATAAAATGAGATCTATTTTACCAATACTTACTTGATATAATTTCAGAGTACTTCTTACATTTAGTTAATAATGGGAAAAATTATTAAAATTATGGTTTTAATGTGGCCAAAGAAGATATTTTATTCACAGCTGAGCATATAATGAACCCAGGAATTGGTACTGTGTTGGTACTTATATCACTGAAGGGTTCTAGTAAATAGAAGAGTATTTGCACCTCCACAGATTATACTATATTCCATCCCAATAATCCTGAGTCAGCAAAGTCTGCTTTATTACAGACAGGAGAAATCATTTTTAATAAGTATTTTTTAAATATAGCTATTTTAATAGACATTTGAATTTATAAATTTTAATTATTTTCCCAACTAATTACAGTCTTAATTTTTTTTTCAGTATACAAGTGCCTCCTACATATTACTTTTTTAGTTGGTGAGGCTTAAATCATTTTATGTTGATTAATAAAGTATATTTTTATTGGAAAGAGACATGACCCAGGATTATGTTAAATTCTGAGTAATTATAGGGAAGGGGGGATGTTGAGAAGTCAAAAGGTAGAATCAGTGTCAGTGACAATTTATAATTTTGAATTTATCAGTCTCTTTCATTGTGACCTAACATAAAAGGATAACGATAATACTGTTTGATGTGGACAGTTAATATTTTTGAAATCTTATGCAAAGTGTGTATTTTAAAAGTCTAAAATTACTTTTATTCTGAAAGAGTGTACATGCACAAATACAAATGCTGGATAGAGTCTCTAATTCCTATACCTTCCAATGCTCCCAGTGACCTGAACGATACCATTCAGTTCTTATTATATGAATTGGATTATTATATTATATTAATTATTATATTATTATATGGATCAGAATCTGATAATTATAAGCCAAAATAAAATTTAGATGATAAAGGTGTTCATACCCTAGAGTGCTCACCTGAGTACTACATTGTAAGATGGGAAAACAGAAAGGGAGTGGTCTTGTGTCTTTATAGGTGAGCTTGTCTGTGATTAAGCCAGACTGGCTGAAAGAGTTCCACTCAGAGTAGGACAAGTCAAATACTTGTATCAGATGACTCTCCACCTAACTTCTACTTGATCTAATATAGGACTGGGCTCCAGCCTCCACTGTTGTGATAACCCAAAAGAGTATAAAAGCCATATACAAAATTAGAGAGGAACTCATACATTAGTGATAGACAAAATAAACTTTAACCACTGTGTTGGGTCTGCCAAACATAAGTGATAGTGTCTGATTCTCTTGCTATAGCAAGCTCTTAATAAATAGCCTATGCTTTTCTCATTCAACTGATCTTTATTTCCACACTCACCTTTCTAATGTAGTAAAAATATCTTCAAACTTCTACCTTCATTTTAATAAGTTGCCCCTAAATTCATATACATGTGTATACAGGCTGAAGTTTGAACCAGTTTTTAGTATATATTCAAGATTTTTCCCTTAAGATTTGGTTGAGTCTGGATAACAAATACATACATTTGCACATAACTATTACTAGTTTGTACTCCTTACGGGCTCAGTTCTAAGCTCTTTTTTTTTATTTTTATGTTTCCTTTCTCCATTAACATACCTGTATAAAAAAATCCTTTTTTAATTTATATGTCTTGTCTAGATCTTTCATTTTAGCTTCAGTCCTTACAGCCTACTACTACCTCTTGGGTTTCATAAAGACACCATCAACTAAACATGGGTAGAAGATCTTTCTTCACAAATCTGGTATTCTTCCAGTGTTTCCAATGATAGTGAATGGCCCCACCATTCATCTACTTGAGCAAGCTAGAACCTTAGGTGTTATCACTGATAGCTTCTTTCCTTAAACTCTATATCACGTCTAATCATCTATCCTTTACAATTTTATCTTTGAAATATCAGTCAGTATTCTGAAAATGAGAAACTATTTCTCTGTTTGTTCCATTGACATTTTCATTCTAGTCTGAGCTGCCTTCTTCATCTTTTACCTGGTCTTCTGCACTAGCACCTGGATTAGATTCCTAAAGCAGCTATGACAAAGTATCAAAAACTGGGTAGCTTAAAACTAACGCAATATATTGTCTCATCATTCTGGAAGCTGGGAGTCTGATATTTGGTGTAATCTGATATTTGGACCATGCTGTAGGAGAGAATGCTTCCATACTGTTCTGGATTCTAGTGTTTCCTGATAATCCTTGGCATTTCTTGGCTTATAGATGCATCACTTCAGTCATATGGCTGTCTTCTCCTTGTGCCTTCACATTATATTATCTCTGTACATGCCTGTTCCTTTGTCAGTACTTCTCTGTTTTATAATACAATATGAAAACACAATGACCTCACTTTAACTTGATTACTTCCATCAAGCCTTACTTCCCAGTAAGGTTGCATTCTGTGGTACACATTCTGGAGTTTAGGACTCCAAAATATCTTTTGGGGAGATACAATTCAACTCATGACAAGATCAAAATTGGTCTACTTGATTCTCTCTGGTTGCTCAGGTATGCATTTCCTCTTCAATACCAGAGTAAAATTTTCAAAATTTAATATGATCAATTTCTTTCCATGCTTAAAATCTTTGCATTCTGTTTAACCACTCTTAGGCAAAAGCTGAACTCCGTTAATATGGCCCTCAAGAAACTGTTTGGATTGGTCCAGCACACCTCCGGATTATGCCCTGCCCAGATCAACTCTGCTTAAACCAAAATTTTATATTTTCTCCTCTTCCTGTCTCTCCTGTTCCTTCTTGCTCCAAAACATTTTTCCTTTACTATTTCTTTCTTTCTAGAATGCTCTTTTC
The DNA here is from genome assembly GCA_037038555.1 of Rhynchonycteris naso. Classification (NCBI taxonomy): domain Eukaryota; kingdom Metazoa; phylum Chordata; class Mammalia; order Chiroptera; family Emballonuridae; genus Rhynchonycteris; species Rhynchonycteris naso. The sequence continues at coordinate 353,880,191 of CM072995.1, forward strand.
TTTCTTCTTTTACCTAGTTCACTCATATTCATCCTCAGAATATTTTTTTATAAAATCCTTCTTCAGCAGTATTTTTCAGAATTATATTCTGCTTCCCCAGAATTAAAATTTTGTATCTATGCTAAAAATGTGATTTATATCTATCCCTTCAATTAGACTTTGAGCTTTATTGAGAGCAATAATTATGGCAGGCATAGTTTATCAATCTCCAGTTGCTAGTATAATGACTGACACATCATGGATGTCCAATATATATATATTTTTTAAAAAGGATCAATGATTAAATGAATCATATTTATATGCTCATCATCTCAGACTTCTTATGGTGATAGATTAGCTGATTTTCTCAACCTTTTGTGAGATAGGAAAGTACACTTAGGTCACCATGAGCCAATAGTCAATAATTTTCTGACTAGTGTCAGTTCATAGACTATATGCAGAGTAGACCTAATCTCTATATCTTCCCTAGATTAGTGATTTTTGTTATTCTAAGAATTTGGAACTAAACTGATTTTTTTTTCCAGAAAAGGAACTTATATAATTGATTTTTAAATATTCAAACATGTACAGTAAAGCATTGCCATTAAACTCATTCACTCGCCCAGCAAACTGCAACCTGATCACAGGACAGTGCTCAGTCAAGGGTAGCTGCTGGTTGTTCATTCTCTTTTCACTCCCCTCATGGCTTTTTTAAGGGGGAGCACCCAACTCTAAAGGAAGCCCAGAATAGCTATCTGTCACTTCGATCAACTTATCTGGCTAACATTTGTCTGATCCACTACCATGAGTCAGGGTGATTACATATGTGAGCTCTCTCCAACTGCATGTGGTGGTGATAGATGTTCCCAGGTTGTCAAAGGTACTGACTGCTAACTGAAGAGTAACTGCTCGTAGTCTCATTTCTATCAAAAAGAGATGGAAAATCTAACTGGATATACACACCAAACTCTTTATCAGCCAAGATTATACAGCACAGTATTTCAAACTCTGCATCTTAGGAATAGCCATATTCATGTATTTACAAACTTTGTTGTTGTTGTTGCTTTTGTCATGATTCATATGAATTCAGAGAAAGTTTACCAGTCAGTTGAGTAGGTGCTCTATCTTTGTCTTCTGTAGTCCTGGAAAAGTTTCTAGCAAAAATTTTCTATCTTGTGGAGGCCTACTCATTTTAAATAGACTAGAATGATCAGTCTGGCACAAAATTACTTTTTTTTTTTTACAGCAGGTGGTGTATTATCTAGGACATTTACACTGATAATTATTGAATAAATTTCCAAACACCAAGAAGATAAAAGGAATTTTTTTTTTTTTGTCTAAACCAAAGATTTTTAAATCTTGAACTAAACTAAGATTTCTTCCCAGAAGGCCTGGCTGTCACATCAATCATTGCTTTCACTAATAAGTATTCATTACATCATTGTGCTATGAACTCTACTGAATGAGACGTGGAACATTAGCCAGGATTCTGAAAGGAAAGAGATGACATATTCTGCCATAGAATGCCATAGTGGTCCTATATTTTAGAGGAGCTGTTGTTTCCAGCAACATTCTTTCCCATAGGACAAAGTGTCTATGGTGTAAGAAGTCATGTCCTTGAGGAGCCATGTTCTCATGCTTCAAGTATGTGGTACTGTTAGTATTTCCTGCCTAAATGGTCTGTATACACTTGGAAGTTCTGTGAGGACCCCTTCAAAAAGATCAACATGCCAAAGGCAAACGACATAACCAGTAAGCAAACCCTTAAGGTCGATGGGTGGCCAAAAGATGACTGTGTCTGCAGATGGATCTTAAATATATAGGTTGGGGTGCCTACCCATATGTGCATGAGGTCCCTCAAAGTGCAAGAGAGTATCCTTGTGAGAGAGAAGAGAGAGACAAGCAAAAGTGCCTCCATGTTCTAGCATGAAACTCTAAGGAGTTCAGTCATCTTATATTCAAACATGGTCTTCCAGGTCATTTGTAATAAAACATTTGTCATGATAGAATGGAATATTCTCTAATTAGTTTAGTAAAATTATTTAAATCTCATACATATTTGGTGTATACCATTTTTGACATCTGAAATATGACATGTGTCTCTCAATATCCCTTATCCCTCCTCATATATGTTAAGGAAGATCTGCAGAGGGTAAAGATAATTTAATGAACTAATGTTTACAGATGCGTTAAAAGGATTATGACAAATCAGATGCTAGCAACAGCAGGAATCCATTACCATTTTTAGGCCTTAGGTCAAGGAAGCAATTTGTTAATGGAACCTGGAGACAAAGCAGTCAAGGAGCAAACTTTCTCTAGAAGTTGTAGTTTTTAATAAGAGAAATGCAGTCACTGACAGCCACAGCTAGGCAGAGACTGACAGGTAAATGGCTACCACTCACTTCTCTCTTCTTCTGCCCTTTCATCTCATGGTGGTACTTTCTTTTGGTGAAACCCAATCAGAAGTCAGGTGGAAAGAGAGACTGATAGAATCTGTAGAGTATGGTCTCCCAGATTACAGTGCAGGATGGGGAAGGGGAGAGGGAAAAAAGAGGCAAAAGAAAAGATTCAGCATAGCTGAGGTCAGAGCTCAGATCTAAATTATATCCCTTTATAACTAAGGGCCCTTGAGTAAGCTATTAATTAATCTGAAGTTTTTATTTCTTCCTCTGCAAAATGGCTCTTTTAATAACATAGCCATTGTGAAGATGTGGGGATTAAATATTAATATTTGTAAAGCATTTAACACAGCATCAAGTAACTGGTAGATGCTTAACAAACATTAGCTTATACTATGTGCCCATGGACATCTACAGGATAAAGTCAGTGCTCTTAGTACTTCCAATCACAGGTCCTATCATTTTTTTGTCCATCAAACAACCAGTTCTTTGTGTCTACTATGTTTGTATCAGTGACTGGACTATGAGGTACAGAAATAAACAAAACAGGTGAAAATTCTTGCTGTGTTGGATAAATAAGAAAAAGAATTCTACTTTAAGGTACAAGTAAGCAAGTGGTTTCTATATAGGAAAAGATGCACATGGAATGCAATGTCTAAGGGCTCTGGAATCAGACTTTGAAAGACTAATCTTAGATTATTTTTTTACTAGAGATTTTTTTTTTACTTTGAGTAACATTTGAGTTATTAGCAAAACTTAACAATTATTTTATTATACTCACAGATTCTGTGGCCATGGACTTAGAAAGTGCATAATAATAATTTATTTTTACTCCATATGCTGGAGTTCCATCTAAGAAAACTCAGAGGCTTGAGGTGAGGATGGCTCAGGGCTGGAATCACCAGGCAGCATCTTTATTCACATGTCTAGCAATAAAAGCAGTCTAGCAATAAAAGCAGACTGCGAACTTACATGGCTGTTGGCCAGAACCCAATGGGCAGGCCCTGTACCCTAGGCTTTCTCATGGCATGGAAGATGCAGATCTTTTATACGATTCCTGAGAGGTCCTAAATGAGCATCTCAGAGATCCAGGTGAGAGTCGTAGATACAGCTCCCAAACTAGCCTTAGAAGGCAGAGAAAGTCTGGCCTTCTGTAGTCACAAATCCACCCAGATTCAAGGATAGGCGGCACAGAGCACATCTCTTAGAAGTACCAAAGTCACATTATAGAAGAACACGTAAGATGAACCCCACCTCAGGTATCTTATGAGAAGTACTGCCATACTTGATCTTTTTATAACTCTATTTTTTTTAATCTATAAAATAAAAAATTAGTTTAAAACCTGTCTTGTCTGGGCAGGATGTATTTGCAAAGCAAGTGAATAAAGAAAGCATTGCTTCACTTCTTCATTGAATGTATTTTTCCTGGCTTAGATACACACACTAAGAAACAATAACTGATATTCATAGGTCAGAATTTATGCTCATATTTCAAAATCTAAATTTATTCATTCAAAAAAAAATCTGCACTCTAATTTTAACATATGGCAGTACTATAACATATAATATATAAAGTATATAACCATTTTCTAAGGCATGACCTCCTGGAAATAGGACTGCATTTCAGCAAATATACCATTTGTTTGTAGTTATTGTATATAAATAAGTCAATATACTTCAATTATCCCAGAACTTTTCACAAAATAATTATTTTTTACTTTTCACTAACATTCCTGAGCATGTGTTTTAATTCAGGTACAAATTAAATGTAAAAGTACTAAGTTTATGTTCAATAACTCAAATAAAAGGTTGAAAAGATAACCTTGTGACAACTATCAAAATGCAATAATAAATGCATTAAGAGGTAGCTGGATCTTGATTTGCTTGGAGTGGTATAAATGATAAATACTCTAAAGGATTATAGACCTAGCTTAGATTTGAAGATTGATAAAGATATATAAGTAAAGAACTGAAGGTTTGTGCAAGTTCAAAAGACACAAGTTTGGGGTATAGGTGTTTCTGGGACTTTTAACCCCAATTCTCTCATTAGCTATGTTACTCTGAGAAAGGCATTCTACTTACCTCTATAAGCCTATTTTCTTTTCTTTAAACTTATTATAATTTCTATTTTATATGAAATAGGGATGATGTGACCATTAGGTCAACTTATACATACATAAAAATGAGTCATTGACTGCAAAGTCACAATGCACACTTCCTAGGGAAAGTCTACCTCCCTCAAAGCAACTTTTTCTCTCTTTCCTGACATTTTGTTGGCAGCCAAGCTCCTGAAACCCAAGAGGAGCTCTACGAAGTATAACAGCAGCAAAATGGTTGAGGATTTTATCTTTGCCTAGAGAACAGTGTCAAGGTAGGAAGAGAATACTGCATAGAAACACCAAATGTGCCTGACCAGGCAGAGGCACAGTGAATAGAGCATCAAACTGGGACAAGAAGGACCCAGGTCCGAAACCCCAAAGTTGCCAGCTTGAGCATGGGCTTATCTGGTTTGAACAAAGCTCACCAGCTTGAGCTGGCTTGAGCAAGTGGTCACTGGGTCTGTTGTAGCCCCCAGGTCAAGGCACATATGAGAAAGCAATCAATGAACAACTAAGGTGGTGTAACAAAGAATTAATGCTTTTCATCTCTCTCCCTTCCTGTCTGTCTGTCCCTATCTGTCCCTCTCTCTGTCTGTCTCTGTCACAGACACACAGACACACAGACACACAGACACACACAGACACACACACACACACACACAAATAAAAGAAATACAAAATGTAATAGGCTTTTAATTTGTGAGAAAATGATTATCTTAAATAAGGTGATGAAACAGAAAACTTAAAAATAACAATTCTTCATTTTAGGAAATGTAGCATACTAAGAAATCAATAATACTTGGAAGCCATCTATATAAATGCTTTAGAATAATAAAACTACTAAAAGAATACATAGAAGATATACCCTAGCTCATAGTTCCTTTCCTGTGAGTGGATTTAATTTTAAATTAACATAGAATTGTATTTAAAATTTGCTCAGATAATGTGTCAAAATTCTAGAAAATAACAGAGATGCTCTAATTGGAGACAATAATAAAGAACAGAAAATGTGGGGTTTCATGGTGAAGCTTGATGAATCCAAATGTAAGCCTGTGTTTTTAAAATTACATTTTTTAGTATTTAGAAAGATTGTTATCCTTCTGCATTAATGCTTGTAAATAAAGTTTTTGAAGAGAGTCTTTAATATATTGAACATCTTATCCGTATTTTTTATGCTGATGTAGTAGTGAGGAGAACATATTTTTTCCTTAGGTAACATCTCTATATTAGAACAATTAAATTGAATTTCATAAATATTCATTGTGTAAATGTTACATAAAAATCACAAGGCTAGATAGATACTGGGGCAAAGATGAACACTTTTATAGAACAATATACAAGTGTATTGAATTTGACAAGGAAACCAGAGAATGTAACAACAATCCTGCACCTATGACAATTTTAACCCTAGAGTAATATTAACTAGTGCATAACAAAATCACAAATATAGAAGCTGAAACTCTTAAACTGACCATTCTTTGTCACAAGCCAGCGTGACTTGTAATTATGAAGGTCTTGAGTGGAAACAGTGGAGGATTAGAAAATAAACACAGAGAGAAAAGGATGGGATCGGGAGGTCTCATTGCCAAACTGATGTCTTGCAACAGGGAGCCTGTATCCCCAAAACACTTTATTTATAGTGCTGAGAGCAAAGCCATCTGCAAAGCAAAGAGAGCTCAGATACAAAATCACATTTCTGAGGCAAACCAAGAATTCTCCCAAGTGCAGAAAACCCCTCACCATGCATAACATCTTAACTTCATAAAGAAAGGGTAGGAGGGATATGGAGCAAGTGAGGGATATGGAGGATGGGACAAGTAGAAGCCATCAGTTTTATAGCTAACATGGAGGTGTGGGGAAGGGCATGTAAATTGCCCTTACCAACTTAAACAATCAGAGGTTGTAGGGAAGAGCTTAGCCCTATGGCTTAAGCCTTAAACTGCGAGGACTTTTGTCAGCTTCCAGTCTCCCACAATTCTTAGCAACAAACACTTTAAAACTTTATTTATTTATTTGTTTATTTATTTATTGAAAGAGACAGAGAGAGTTAGAGAGAGGGACAGATAGAGACAGACAGAAAGGGAGAGAGATGAGAAGTATCAATTCTTCGTGTGACTTCTTAGTTGTTCACTGATTACTTTTTCATATGTGCCTTGACCCGGGGGCAGGAGGGATTACAGCAGAGCGAGTGACCCCTTGCTCAAACCAGCAACCTCTGAGCTCAACCAGTGACCATGGGGTTATGTATATGATCCCATGCTCAAGCTAGCAACCCTGTGGTTAAGCTGGTGAGCCCATGCTTTAAAGCCAGCGATCTTAGGGTTCCAAACCTGGGCCCTCTGCATCCCAGTCAGACTCTCTATCCATTGTGCCACTGCCTGGTCAGACAGTAACTAACTTTTAACTAATAACTAATTTTGTTATTCATGCAACCACTAAATAATAAACTTTTGCAGGTTATGAAGGACATTTCCACACACTATTTGAAAGCAATTCTCACAAGAGTTCTGGGAAGTAGAAAGTAATGCTAGAGAGGTATAAAGATTTAGCCATGTCATGGGAGTCACAGGGCATTGGAAAGTGCTAAAACACAGACTGTACATTTTTTGGGTTTTTTTTTTCGGGTCTTCACTGATCGAGGTTTAAACCAACTTCTTTTCCCAATGCATTCCTTGACATTGGGTCCTGATCTGGCACAAGTTCAAATTCCCAGAGTGGTTTTTTTTTTCTCTTTTTAATGTGCTATGCCAAGGATGATTTAAAGAACATGAAGCCAACACTCCTTCCCTATTTAAGCCCTCCACCTTAATATCAGCCTCCCAAATGTATCAATAATGTTCTTTGTCTAGGGTTCTGGCCTCCTTTCCTCTAAGCCCCAGAATCCTGAGTCCTAATTCCTCTTTCTTTTGAACATTCATGGGAGGGCTATGTGGAGACATGGGGACCTCAGGATGCTATGTGGCTCCTTTCACTCAGTGACACTTCTTTATTCAGTGCCAGCGGGTTAGTTACAAAGTTTTGACAGAAATGGACCATGATGTTTCATTGCTTATTTTTCAAAGTGTTGCTAAGTGTGTCTTGGCAAATATAAAAACCCATCTAAAGATAAAGGCCCAAAGTAAAAACATGGGATGCAAACACAGGGACAGAACCTCTTTGGAATGAGGTAACACACTCTAAAAAGGATACCAGAATGATCTGGAAATTAACACCCATGCTGTATAAAGTAGCTTCCTACATTTGTCACTAAAAGGCGAATGGTAGAGATAAATTTCTGAAGGCACATTCTAACTTTGGCAAGAGTACAAATGGAGAATTTTTTGCCATATGTCTAAACAGTTAAGAGATATAAATCAAGCTCACTGAAACAAAACTGTTTCAATCCTGACATTTATACTGACCCAGAGGTCAGATTTGAATTTCGAATTCTGATTCTTTTGATTTCTGTGCCAGAAACTGGCTGCATGGGAGGCGTGGCCTGGCCCAGCAATCTTTTTTTTAATATCTCTTTTATGGTATTAGGGGGGCTCTCGCGCATTTGGGGCATAACATTGCCTATAGTCTCAAGCCCAACCCACAGGTCCCTTCCCAGAAGACCTTTCTTGAGGCCAGGAGGTCAGCAGATCACAAGCAAAGTCCACCGTCAGGGATGGATTCAGCATCGGAAGTTCAAGTACAAATTAGATGTACAAGTGCCGGGAATTTTTGGGTTATGATATCTACAGCATAATCTATAAGAGGCATGAGCTAAAAATGGACCCATTTCTGGGGACCCAGGTGATTATTGCTTAGTAAGAAAGAGTATGACAACAGGAGAGTCAGAACAAACTCATTAAAGAGCAGGATGTAAGGCTTGGGCCTCTCCTATCAGGGTCAAAGAGAAGTACCACCCCTCCACAATCACACTTCAAGCAAACAGGTAAAACCATCCATGAGCTGCCCACCTTGAAAGTGATCATATAACTAATTTCAGCTTATAGCAAAATGGAGTGAGTAGTAAGGACACTGACTGAGCAGATATTTAAGATGCCACCATGATCCTCCGTGAGCCCACCAACCAGAATTGATAGACATAGGAATATGAAATTCCAAACATCAAAGGCATAAAATTAGTAAACGCAAGAAAGTTAACACCTAAGTTATCAATAAACAAAGAAATAACATACCTGACAGTGGATGAGGAGACATTGATAGAAGGAAGTAGCCAAAGTCCCATTTACAGTGACTGGAAGAGATTCAGTCCCTGGTCTGTCCCTAAAGCCCCATGCTTTCACTCCTTCTTGGAAACTATCTTTAGGCATGAAGATTCTATGAGAGATACCTGCTGGTCGCTTCCTTTCTCCTGTATTTTGCTGCGGAAATATTTTAAAGGACCACTTGTTAATCTTTAGCCTTGCCTCACATGTACTCTTAACTCCCTTTCCACTGGTTCCTTTCAGAATCAGATAGGATGACTCATTTTCGTTTTATTGTCCCTTTTTCCACCACCTGTGTTTCCTCTGTATTCTGCCTACCAACTCGCCAGACTTCCAGAATTCGGCTTTGTGAAGCTCAGCAGGGAATATTATCTGGGCATTTCACAAGAAGGGACAAACTTGCATTTGAACAGCCAACTCTATCTGTCCCCCATGCCTCCCTTGGCTTATTACCATGTTTGTAAAAAAAAAAAAAAGAGAGAGATTCTTCCTTGCGAGGTCCACACTAGGTGATTATGAGAATTAAGTGGTATAAATTTCTTAATCAATTTTATGCTGAGAACATCAGCAACTTTTAACATAAAGAGAATGACAAGGGAATTAATACTCTATCTACTTTGAACGTTGCTCTGTATCCACCCGGCAGGCCTGGACACTCAACATTGTCAGCAGAAATAAACAATAAATCAATGCATAAATAAAAATAGCAGTCCTCATTTATTACGCACCTTTTGAAATACTAGTTATGAGGGGTTGTGTGTGGAAGGACAGTGACATTTACAACTATTCTGGAATGTATGGATTCTTAAAGATCATATAAAATAGATCTGGTTCATAATGCTTTAGACTTACAATTTGAAATCTCTGCGTTTCTTTATGAGTGACTTCTCTCCTTTTATAAGAGATGAGAATAAAAGATGAGAGTTAGAGAAAGTTGCCCAAGGTCACTGGGGAGAAGAGGGAGAGTTGTGATTCCAAATCATCTGTGAGTGAATACAGCTTGACACTGAACCGTCCTGCTTCTCCAAGGTATGCCAAGGAGAAAAAGAACTGAAAATTTAGGAGGAAATAATCCTAAAACTTAGGTCCAACACTTGTTGTATCCCGAGAATAGCCTCAGTTTATTCTCCTCCATGGATCAGAAGTCTCAGTAGTTTCTGGAGTGATAGACTAATATGGTAGAGAGGGTGAGGTTCTTGAGATGAGAGAGACCTGGGTTAGAACCTTCATTCTCTCTTTAATGACTTGTGAGTCTGTAGACAAGTCACATAACCTAAATCTCAGTTTACTCACCTAGGAAATGTGTATTACAGATATAAATTCTAGTCCACAGTGAAGGTGAATAGAAAACTATTTTTTTTTTTTACTAATTTAACTACATTTCTATTTATAATTTCCATTCTGCAAGGGAAGAGAGAAATATAGTCCCAGTCAGTGGATGCCCCATCCTACTCCCTTCCTCCTGGAATTTGAAAAGGTTTACAAAGGGGTCAGTGGTGAACAATAACGAGGAGTTGTTCAGAGTGTCTGTCTGAACAGCATCCACTGGGCCAGCAGTAGCTTATGTTGTCTTTAGACTCTGATTCACGAAAGCCACCATTGGGCCCTCCATAGGTCTTGGGACTTTCTTAGTTACATTGTCACCTTTATGGGACATATGGAATCTTTCATCTGATTCTAAAACATGCCAGGACAAGAGGTCCTCTATGACACGACAACCTTAGCTACCCAGTAGAGCACGCACCATTTCTATTGTAAGGTCTTCACCTACCACTGGGCTTTAACCACAAATTCGGCCAGTGGTGGACATGCCTACCTATGTAACATGTTTGTGGCCCAGAGATCTTATGTATAAACTCCTTCTGTGTGTGTCAAAATTGTTAGTAATAATCATGAATAATATATTTATATTATACCTGAATAACAATAATGGTCATAAAAGAAATGTTGTCTTTTATTAAACTTTATATGTATAATCACACCAATAAAAAGTAATAATAAATATAACAATACAAAAAAAGAAACATAATGAATTTGTACTTTCTAATAACACTAATGTTTCTTTAGAGGAAGTTTAAAATAAATAGCACTCTATTGCTGTGATAACACTATAATGATTTAATAACAATTATAATAAGAAGATAAAAAATGTTTGCTAAGGATATGATTTCAATTCAATAAATATTTTATGCATGAACTAAAATATATACCCAACCGACAAAAATATATCTTATAGTTCACGCTCTACTTAACTCTTTTAAATTTTAAGCAGAAATAAAAATTTCATTAGTCACACATTATGACAGAAGTAAAATAATTCGAGTTCTATTTTCTCATCTTCATACTCACTGTGCTATTATTATTTATTTCAAATAGTGTGCTTAAATGCAGGGTAAGGAGCCATTGACCACTGCAGAAGGAAGCTGGACTGACAGCCTTCACAAGGTCACTCTAGAAACAAATTTGTTTACAGTTGAGAGGGCTCTATTAGCTCTCTAGCATGGCTGCATCAAATTACTTGGTGGTTGAAAACAATAGCAAAATCCAAAATCAAGGTGTTGGAAGGGTCACCCTCCACCCACAGACCCTATAGGAGATATTGCCCATCTCTTCCAGTTTCTAGTGGCTGTCAGCATTCCTGGACTGGTGGCTACATCACTCTGATCTCTGCCTCTTCCTTCAAATGTCCACTCCTCTTTTCTATGTGTCTCTCCCATATGTGTCTTCTGTATATTCCATTGGATTTGGGGCCCCATCCCTCAATAATCCAAGATGATTTTATCTCAAGACACTTGATGACATCCTCAGAGACCATTTTTAAATTTCACTCAGGTTCTAAGAATTATGGTGTGGGCATATCACTTTGGGAGCCACCCCAGAGGATAATTAAATAACTGGGGGGGTTCTCTGAATAACCTCTATGTAGAATTCAATATTCATTAAAGAATCATTTCTATAAAAAAAGGTCAAACTAATTGTAACCTTGTATGTTATTAAAACTGAACATTAACTGCAATAATAATTCAGAACTTAGACTAAGAAAATATTTCTGTTTGGGAGAAGCACTTTATTGCTGACATTGTTCAGAATAACCTGCACATGGTTATAATGAAAAGCAGGCTTCTAGTTAGTTTGATTGCTGTTGGTGAATTGCTGTCAGACACTCACCCCTCTGTTTTCCCCAGCTGCCCCTGCTCTCTCCTGCAGGGCACAGCCTCTACTTTCATTCCTATAAATGCTTCTTTTGGTTCACCAGTTCCTGGGACTTGGCCCTGGGGGTTGGCATGGGGCTACCCCCTCTGGGATTTATCCCTAATACTGTTTTATTTATTTTTTATGAATTTCATTTTTCTCTCATCCTAGAGAATCCTTTCCTAGTGTGAAAGACAGAGAGTAATGTGGAGATGGGAACAAATGAAACTGAAAAGTCTCATGCTGTTTTCTCCCCAAGTTCTCCCTATATGCCAGATGTAGGATTCCCCTGGGAGCCTAAGTACGCTCAACTGCGTCGTCATGAAAAGGCTCTGTCTTCCCTGCTTTATGTTTCCCATATTTTCCCTAAGGCACGCCACACTTTGAGAACACTGCTCGTTTGGGTTAGTTGCTATGTTTCCGCACCAGCAAGTAGCAGATGTAGCCCCTTAAGGCTTATATTTTCCAAGTGCTTCACTTGACCAGAAGTTTAAAATATTTATCCTTAGGTCTCCAGCTTCAGCATCTGCTAAGTTCAGTTAGCCTGAAAAAGATATGAATACCAATGACTTCTAGGTTGAAGGTTCAATTCCCAGATCCACAGTAAACACCAAATGCATATATGATGTAATATACATATGGTAATGTGTCTGTATAGATACATATGACACCCAGGTTGCAGGTTTCACTCCTATATCCCTGGTAATCACCTTATACAGGGAGGGAGGTTGTGGGTATAGAAACTCAGTGTACCCACCTCCTTACCAGCCAAATATCTAGTCAATGCATGTACCTTCACATGACATGCTTCCATTGAAATTAGAAGCTATAACATACAGCACAGTTCATAAACATGACAGGCCAATAATAAAGTGCATGATTTAGTCCTTAGTTCTTGCAGACCAAAGAACACTCACTATATTATCTTTCCCAAGCACTGCTCCCACCCATTGGCACCTTAGCTCCCGCTTCAAACTGTGACCCTTAGACCAATGTGATATGTGTCCTGTGCTATTCAAAAATTAAAAGGGTAAATGAGATCTTCTTTAAAAGGCACAATTTTTATTCTGGTACTCTTCCCAAGGAACAGCTTTGAATTCCTAAAAAGGGATTTATTAAAGTTTTTCATTTGCTTGAGTTTCATATTTCATTCACCTCCAAGAGAGCTAGATGAGGTCTAAATGAGAATTGTGTTTTTAACCACCGAGCTTCAGTTCATCTGCCATCATGGCATTTCTTATATTTTCCACAAAGTTGTCATTTCCCTCCTTCTATACTTTATTATAAAGTTTGTCTCGTTTTAGATACCGTATTTGTAAAATGGATTTGTGACTATTTTGATTGGAGGTTTCTTTTAATGTACATATATTTTCAGGCAAGATCCAAACGCTATTTAGGAGGATGGAAATATGAGTTTGCCAACTGGCAGCCTTCTAAAAAAAGGTACAGCTTTGAGGACAGAGCAAGAAGGGAGGATGCAAGTACCAGGATTGTGACCAGTGAAGAGTGCAGTTATCGAGGTCAAACCAGGTCATTAACATTTCTGTCTAACAAAAACCATTCAGAAAACTTCAGAACCCAACAGTAAGTAGAAAATATTATCTGGAAATTAATGCCTGGCATCTAATTGCATTTAGAAGAAGAATGAAAGCAGAAAGATGGGGAAAATATATGTTGGCCTTGTTTTATGTCAGCTATTTCATACGTACTACATATCTCCTGTAATCTTATAGTAATTCTGGGAGACAGGGATCGGTATCATCCCATTTTATAGGAAAGAGTCTAACTAGGTCAGTTTCTCTCATAACACAGTCTTTTCCATAATGTTCATTGCAGCCAAGACTTTCTATTTATTTGTAGATTCTTTGATTGATGTTGTATTCCCTATATTATTAATCTTCACGATAGCAGGGACCATGCCTCTTGCTTAGGTGTATGTTTGATTTTAAAAAGTACTCCTAGTGACAAGTAAAGACACGATTATACACAGTGGTGCTTAATAAATATTTGTTAAGGCCTTGGCCAGTTGTCTTAGTAGTACAGCATTGGTCTAGAGTTTGGAAGTCCCAGGCATACAGGAGAAGTGACCATCTGATTCTCCACTCCTCCCCCCTCACTTTTTTCTCTCCCTCTCTCTCTTCCTCTCCCACAGCCATGGCTAGATTGGTTTGAGCAAGTTGGCTCCAAGTGGTGAGGATGGCTCTGCAGAGCCTCCACTCGGGTGCTAAAAATAGCTTGGTTGCCAAACAATGGCCCAGGACGGGCAGAACATCGCCTGGTAGGGGATTTTCCAGGTGGATTCCAGTGGGGGTACATGCAGGAGTATGTCTTTCTGTCTCTTCTCCCCTCATTTAAAGTAAATATTTGTTAAATGAATGAACCGGCTTTATGCCTTAATATTAGAAAATGACAGTGCTGACATTGGGACCTCTGCCTCTGATGGAAAAACTCACTATAATAATTAGCCTATGGTTTTCTTGCCAATTTACTTCTAACAATCACTTCAACTCTACAAGATGAATCTCTGGATAGTGTTGCAAACAGACATGATCATATACATATGGTATAATCTCTGGGCTGTTTGACAGCCATTTAATGATGACATTTCCCACCAATCCCAGGAATCCTGTCATTAATCGTGCAGTGCATGCCAAAGCTCACCTGCTAGATCTACAGTTTTTACTGACATTATTACTCATTAAATGCATGATTTGGGTCTTAATATTAAAGCCCTGGGAGCCTTACAGAGAACTGTTTCAGCAATCTGCATTTGCAGATTTCCCCTTGGCATCTACAAATAGCATCACTGTGGTAACAGATGCCTGCTAAATTTAACAGCAAAACATATATATATATATATATATATATATATATATATATATATATGTTGCTATTTAAATATTTTATTAGTGACTACAGAGGTTACAGGAGGATTCCCACTATCTAAAGTCAAACAGCAAGGAGCTTGATCGATTCATATTAAAGACGTTGGATCTAACCATACCTCATTTTGCACACACACATACTCCTTCCTGCACAAAGCTGTGATGATGCCCTAAACATTTCTAGAATTAAAAGATGTATACCCTGACTGGTCATATCATCACTCTTCTCATAGTCTCCACCACCAGGTTGCTACCTCTGTTCTCAGAGCTGTCTCTCCAGGGAAAGCTCCTTTCATCAAACACCAACCATTGAATAAGTTCAAGTATTGCTCCTTGCCAAGTTGGTTCTCTGCCACCTTAACTGCTTACTAGTAACAGATGAAAGGTATAAAAAAATAAGCCAAAACCCAGATTAGTTTAAAATATATTTTAAAATTAGGCTCCAAGGAAATTCATGAAAAGAAAAAAAAAGTAAGATAAGGTCCAAAGCCAGCATTCTGGAAGCGCAGTGTCAGAAGATGCGCAATGCTAAGAACTCACTCACACCAGTGTTCCAGTAGATAGAGAAATTCAATCTTTCATTCTTTTCAAAAACCCTCTCTTGGGGATCTTGAAATACTTTAAGTAGATATATTGATCACTTCTCCAGATTTTTCACTTGTTTTTAGCAACCCACAGAATGTTGTAATTTTAGAGTCATGGTTACTTTTTGGATCCACTTGAATTCACATTTTTTTTTCTATTGTAAGTACAATCAACACAGTTTGAGTAACTATTTGCAGAGGTCTAAATCTGTAATACAGACGGGGTCCCATGCTATATTATTTTTCTTGGGATTAAAATTTAGAAAGAAGAACAAATTTTATTTTAAATGATTTTTAGTTTCACTTTACTTATCATTTCTCATGTCTGTGTGTAGTGTTGGACTACGTAATGCTGCTATAAAAATAAATATCATTGGCTTAGGACAACAATGATGTACACCTCACTTACATTTCCTGTCAATTTCTGGTTGGTTGGGCACTCACTCTGCTCATAATCATTGCTTTTCATGCTGATGGAGGAATCACTGTGTGAAAAGTCAAAGGCTGTCACAAAAAGGAAAGAAAGAACTGGAGGAACTTTGCACAAGCGATTAAATTCTCCTACAGGAATTGATACATGTTACTTTAGCTCATTTACTCATTGACCAGGACTATCAATTCTCCCATTGAACAAAGGGAGTCCAAGAAATGTACCCAAATCAAATGCCTGGAAAGTAAGGTGACCAATTTTCCTCCTTTAGTGAGGTCAGTTCTTCTTTTGTAAGTTCCGTCCTCCCTCAAAAAGTGTCCTCCTTTTTGATATTGGAAGACTAATCTGTAAATGTCTGTATTCGATGCAGAGTCGATCTCTTGCATGTGATGTGACAAATTTGTATCTAAATAAGTACCTTTTTCTTATAATTATTATTAAAAATTAATAGGCATGTAAGCATAATTACAATATAAAATATTACAAATATTTTTATTATGCATTTATCATATTATAGTGTATTATTGTTACAATGAATAAAATGTTTCTTTTATTTACAATATTGTTTTCTTCAATTTATTTTTGTCCTCCTTTTCATTTTAAAAAAGTTGGTCACCTTACTAGAAAGTAATGAGGAAGAAATTGTTAGTAAGCAGCATTAATAACCACATTTCTTGAGATTTATAACTTTAAGAGAAAAGAAGAATAAGCTAGTGAGAAGACCTCAAAAAGCAGATCCTTCAATGGAATAAGGCTTAGAAGAGTCAAGTTTATTTCAATCTGTCTTCTTGTAGGGCTTCTAATATTCTAGACCTTTTGTTTGTGCTTGTCTTCTTTCTTTTATTATTTAACATTCCAGTTGATATTCTACATTACCATTTATCTTAGAATATATTATAGACTCCATGAGTGAAAGATTATAGCTGACTGGTTTTTCTCTTTCTTTTATTTGCTATGTATGTTATAGTAAAGTCCTAGCATACTCATTTTCTCTGTTGTCTCTGAAATCTGGGGAGGGGTGGAGAATTTCTGATTCAAAGCAAAATATCCGGGGTCTAATACTGAAAAGAATTCTTGTAATTTTTCGGAATTCCATTTTTTTTAACTTGATCTTTTTTTCTTTTCTTTCCTTTTGATTCAAACTGGCCTCATCCAGCACCGTGATTCACCCACAACCCTGTCCATTGAACATCTACTTTCTTAATTATTAAGCCTTCTGGTAATCATAGGGACAAAGCATAGAGTCTGTTGACCTCAGAGACAAGAGTATCAATCAAATTAGAGATAACATCTAGGTCTCAGTTGTGTTTCAGCTTCAGACCCAGAAAAGTAGAATGGCCCCACCCTTGTGAAACAAGAGGGAGCAAGGGCAATGGCTGACATGAGGAACAGATGCAATGATCAACTAATCCCTACCCTGGCCCAAACCAATCAATTGAGATTACCAATCTCAATTCCATTAGCCACCATGATTAGTGAACCCATGGCATGGGTTCCCCCTATAGAACCCATGCCCTAGAACCTATGCCCTGGAAGCCAGCAGGAAGCCAGGTTTTTGAGCACTGTTGTACCTATAACTCTGGGGTTAGCTCCATTTCCTCAACTAATAAACCCTTACTTTCTTGACATCAACCTTTTTTTCACAATTTATTAGGCTTTGATGTGCATAGGCAAAGGAAACTCTTTAGTCTGGTAACTCTGATTAATAGATTATCTTACATTGATTAACTGTTTTATATCAAACTTCCATATAGTGGACAATTTTCTTGATAAAAATATTATTAAAATGGAGAGAAGGATCTTCATCTCTTTATATATCATGAATCTTTAGGGAAGAAAAATCTGTCATTATAAAAGGGATTGACTAATATAAATGGAAAAAATCTAATGTTAGAGCTGCATTTGAAAGGCTCATTCCCATTCCCTATAATAATGGCAAAAAAAAAAAAAAAAAGATAAAAACACTTCTTAAATTTCTGCAAAAAAGAGAAAGATTTGTCTCTTTTGCAGAATTGACTGGGCCACCACAAAAAGTTCAGTCTACAGAAGAGATGCAGTATTGACAAACGGAAATAGAGACAAGAAATTAAAATAGAAATAACATAGAAGGAAAAATAAAATACATTCATAAAAACATAGCAAATTAAATGTGTTTGTTTTATCCTGTATTCATATTATCACTGGAGAAAACATTATTTATTCAAATGCTCTTCCTTACTTTCCCCTGTAAATGCAGAGAGATGTCATTGCACTCAAGGTCCTCTGTGTAGTAAAGGATTAACCTCTTCCAGAGAAATGTTTGGTCATCTGTCTTGGATCCTCAAAGGTAATCCCTAAATCTTTAATCGATCCTGCCTGATAAGAGGGTCTTTGTTTACCTGATGACCTTGGGCCACATCAGATAGTCTATATTAACAATGTGATTTATGGTGATGGTGGTAGGGGGAGTTGAACCATGTTTGTCAGCTTAACACCTGTACAGAGGCTGAAGGCAACCAACAATGTCTATGTGACCAAGCCCCATAAATACTACAAATACCAAGCGTTAGGTGAACTTCTCTGGTTGGCAATATCCAAGCATATTAGCTCACATCATCATTAAGAGAACTAAGCACCACCTGTACAATTCCCCTCAAAGAGGACAATTGGAAACTCCATGCTTGGAGCTCTCTAGGACTCTCCCATATATGCTTTTTTCTTTTTTTAAATCTGCTTTTAATCTGGATTTTTCCACCATGGTAACCTGTTACCATGAAAATAAAGGTTTTCAGTGAGTTCTCTGAGTTCTAGCAAATTATCAAACCTGAGGATGGTTTGGGGAAACACTGACTTGGAAATTGATTTCAAAAGTAAGGATTTTCTAATGGAGCCTCAAACTTACCCATCATAGGCTATTGCATTCAAGGTTTTCCATCACATGATTCTAGTTCTATATAGTAGCCACAGCATTTCTCAGGTACCAGCCCACTGTCAATGGCCAGAAACTCAAAACTTATCTTTCAGACATTTTTTTATTTGGTAAAGATTATGTGTTGAATTAATATTTGACCAATTGATGATTTTTTTTAACATTTGCTTATTTTGTTTCTTTTCATTCTTTTCCTACTTTTCCTCTGAAAACACAACTTATTATAATTCAAAGATTTGGCTTAAGTTCCCTCAGTGTTTTGAAATTTTTTGTGATTTTTCTCTAATAAAATGTATATTCTTCTACCATTGAACTTTCCAGAGTGTGTACCTTAGTGCTATCAAAGCAAAAATTTCAATAAACTAAGTTAAACAGGGAGGAAAATGCCTACTGCAGTAGGAGAGTGAAACCAGAGTACAGTCTGAATGCAATTCCATCGAGCCAAAAGATGGAAGTGCTTTTGAAGAACTGGAACAAAGGGGGAGGGGCCCTGGCCAGGTGGCTTGGTGAATAAATGGTCACCCTGGAGCAGGTTGGACCCCCACTCCCCCGCCAGAGCATGTACAAGAAGCGACAATGAGTGCATAACTTATTGGAACAATTAAGTGAATCAACAAGTTAATGTTTATCCCACCACCCTCCTTCCCTCTCTCCCTTCCTCTGAGATAAATGAAAAAAAATAAAAAATTAAAGAAAAAAAGAAACTGGAGTAAAGGGGTTTGCCAAACTCAAAAAATTAGGTACTGGTTCTACTTAACTGATGCCAACCTGCTGAATCCCTCCACTAGAAGAAAAGTAAATTTTTATCTTTAAGAATAAAGGGATTTTGCAACCTAAAACAGGAAAGTCAGGTTTCTATCCTCCTACAGAAATTGGGAAATAGGGACATTATTATCTTTGGTAAGTATATTTCCAAGTGATGACTCCCAAGCATTGAGACAGTCCTGGGTTATAAAACTGGTAAAAGACTTTTTTTAAAAGAGTTACATCTCAAAGGGGTAAAGAAATAATCATTAATTACAAATTTTCTAAAATAAATGCTCTAAGAAACATGAGGGAAAAGACCTCTGTATTTTAAGCCATCTGGATTCTGCAAGGGGCAGGGTGAGAGGGAGGTTGGGGGCATAAAGAAACCCATCTAAAGTTCGGCCCAAGAGAAAAAAAAAAAAAGAGTGAAGCCATTGTGGTGAGTGCTGTATCTTCTTTGGAGCCATTTTTTTATTCCACGTATTAAATTGTGAGCTTTGTGAGGGTCTGAAATCTGTCCTGTTGCCATTTGTACCTTGTGCATGTGTCATTGTAATTAAAAGGTAGTTATAAGGTATGTATTAAATATGTAAAGGTAAATAGTAGACAATGATAATTGTGTGTATGTGTCTATCTGGTTATTTCTGAAATCCTCCTATTGCTGTCCCGTTTGAGGAACTCATTTGCCTTCTCTGTGTGCAGTGTTAGACAGAATTCTAATAATGCTTGAAGAACTCACTCTAATCTTCTGACCCCGAGATGTGCTGACAACTCATATTAATCGCTTATTTTGCTGACATTTCTCTGGAAGTAGATATCGTTTTCTCACAGAAATGCTCTTTGAAAAGAAACTGTAAAGCAAGGAAGTCTGCATGGAAATACCAAGTGTGAATTTTGATGAGGAGACAGACCTTCCATCCTCTTCACAAATGTCAGCTCAAAATCAGACCAGTGAGGACGAAGGCAGGAAAGGGTGAAGACATGTGCTGAACCTGCAGGGGAGGCCATCGGAGTCTGCTCCAGCATGTGTTGTGACTAATCATTCATCCATAGGATCACTTAGAAAAATAACTTCTACATTGCTTATCCCCTTAAGTTTACACCCCAAAGGTACCGGGTGTAAATGATTTGCCTCTGAAATAATAAAGCCAGAAGCCTGGATGTTTGGCTCAGTGGTAGAACATTGATTGGCCCAGCATGTGGAAGTCCTGGGTTTGATTCCCAGTCAGGGCACACAGGAGAAGTGCCCATCTGCTTCTCCACCTCTTTCCTCCACCCTCCTCTCTCCCCCCGTCCCTTCCCACTGTCATGTTTTGCAAGCAAGTTGTCCCTGGTTGGCCCAGGCACTGAGGATGGCTTCCTTGCCTCCACCTCAGGTGCTAAAAATAGTTCAGTTACAAGCAAGGGAGCAATGTCCAGATGGGCAGAGCATTACCGCATAGGGGACTTGTTGGGTAGATCTTGGTGGCAGGGGGGCATGTGGAGTCTGTCTCTTTGCCTCCCCTGGTCTCACTTAAATAAATAAATAAATACTAATAGTAATGCCAGCATTCATAGTCAGAAAGTCTATAATCTGTCTTTACAAACACAGAAAAGCAAACAAAAAAGAACCTAAACAAATATTTTGATAAATGAATCCTAGGTCTCCTTAGTATTATCTTTTGAATGCAGAACTAGATGTGTGTTTGCTCCAGCTCTGATCATTAAAGTCTTTGCTTACCATAAAAAAAATTAAAACAAAATCAGCCAATGTGCAAAAGAAAGTCAGTAATTCTAGAGGGTCTTGCAAATACATTGGTCATTTGAAGGGATAAATCACCTCTAATTGCAACCCAAATTCAATACAAACGCAATCTTATTTGGAGCATTCTCATTTCCAAAATGGCAAACATTGAGTTGCTTTGTTTTGCTTTGAAATATGATCAGGAAGTCTTTGCTCAACATTTTATTTATACAGTAGAGACGGCCAAGCACTAAACCCTCTGGAACCCTTTGCTGAGAGTGAATGCAAATGCATGTGACCCTGGCCTCCAGCATGAAACGAGGTTTTTTACAACAACAAACTCCAACCCTTGTTCTCCTTTGCCTCCTCCTTTCTCTGTATTCCATGGAAACAGATTCACTTGATGAAAGGAGATACAGATGTAATTTTAAATCATAGTTGAAATCAAGTTGGTGGTGTGGGTTGAATTGTGCACCCCGCAAGGAAGAAAAACTTTTCCTTTCTTCCTTTCTAGATGATTTTGCTGGCCTACCAATTAAATCAACATAAAACAGATTAACAGGAGAAAAAGCTTAACTTTGTACATATGTATAGGAGCTCATAGAATTATGAGAGCCCAAAGAAATAATCAAATCAGAAAGCGTTTACACCTTTTAGACAAAAAACAATAAATTTGCAAAGAATTTGCAAGACAAAGAAGTTTGGACTTGGCGTAGTAAATTAGTAAAGAAGTACAAGGTTTGTTAATAGAACCTTTTAGGCCTTGAATTCCTTCTCTCTGCTGATAAACTGTGTCTTTACCTTTTTGTAGTTTTCATATGAAGATTTATATTCTGCTTTCAGGAGGTCAAAAGAAGATCAGAGTATCCCTCCCCTCCCCTCAAGCAATTTCTTAAGTAACTTAAATTCAAAATGAGGCAGGATACTAAGAAGTTAGAAAAACATTTTCTTGGTGAGTGGAATGGGGAAACTGAGGCATCTGACCCACACTGGCCTCATTCAGCATTCTGACTCATCTTGCTCCCTTTCTCTCCTGCATAAGCACTCCCTCAAGCATTAAGACAGTGAGATTCTTGGTTAGTTGCCTTTTGGGAAAGGAAGCTGGGAAATGTCACAAAATGTTTAAAAGGAATAAAACTATTGTTTTCCGGGACCTGAAGTATCATCCTGGACTTTGGCATTGGACATTGCCTAGTGAAAGGAAGAACCCTGACGAATTTCCATTCAAAGTTCAGCCCTGTCCCTTCTTGGCATTTCTTTCAGGGAGGTGATTTAACCTCTACAAACTTGGTTCCTTTCTGCAAAAGTGGATGTAATATTAGCCTTCTGTTCTGTTTTATCTTTGGGATGGATGGAGATAGTATATGTAAAACACACCTGACATAGTTAAACATGCAGCTCCTGTAGGTCCTTTTCTTTCCTTGGTAGGCACACCCAACCATCCATCAACTCATCCTCCCTGTAGTTTCAGCGGATAATAGCGTCACATTTTATCTGCCCCAGAGATATCTGTAATTTAACAGATGACCCTTACAGGCAGTGGAACCCTTGCGGCCAAAGCAATAAATTCAATGGCAAACTTCAGGCTTTTAGAAAGTGAAGTAAATATTGTTTTGAATTAAAGAATTTTGCAGAAGGCACTCAGCTCCTACCCAAAAAGGCCCCTGGTCCTACCCATGTGGCTCTCCCAGCCTGGTAATTTTTTTTTCTTTTTCCAAAGTGAGAAGCGGGGAGGCATGCACATAACTGGGATTCACCCAGCACCCAGGCCAACTTTTCTCCAATGGAGCCTTGGTTATGGGAGGGGAAAAGAGAGATAGAAAGGAGAGGGGGAAGGGTGGAGAAGCAGATTCTCCTGTGTGCCCTGGCCAGGAATCAAACCCCGTACTTTCACACGCTGGGCCTGACACTCTACCGCTGAGCCAACTGGTCAGGGCCATTTTTTTTAATTCAGAAAATTGACTCTTTATATTTTCTAATCTGTCATTTCTTTTCATATACTCAGTTATTAATCAATCATTTCTACATTCCTTTATTCATTCTTTCTTTCAATTGAAGTATATAGTCTAACCAATTAAGGAAGTTATACAGATCAACCTAGCAAAGCTACTGCCTGCCTCTAAGGAGCTTGTATTCTCGAAGAGAAGACAAGACACTCTTCTAAATAAATAATCAAGATGAGATAGAAAGTTCTAATATTTTGTTTATGTGAGACTTTCCTAAGCAATCATTCAATTTCATTATTTTCCCAATTTCGTTGCTTTTACTTTTTCTCTTTCTTTTTTCTTTCCTGCTTTGTTTTCTTTTTCTCTCTTTATCTTTCCTTCATTTTTAATCCTTATCCCCCTGTTTTCATTTACATGTTTATGACAGGAAGAGCCAAGGGGTTCGTTATGGAGCCACTTTTTCTGTGTTTGTCTCTGTTCGTGTGTCTGTGACGATCTGAAACTGAAATGTGCTTTTTCTGATGTGCTAGTCGAAAATATTTATACTGTTCCCTTTTCCACATTTATTCCCTGAGTATTAATCTTGGTTTTTCTCTTCCATGAGCACAAAGTCACTTCATCACTCGACATTACGGAGCATTTCTTATATGACCTTCTTCTACGTCGGGCACCACATGAAGATGCTTCCTCCATTCTCTAGTTCCTCTAGTCCACGGAGCACAACACTGGCACAGTAATTCTCTTAAAGCAATTTTCTTTCTTCTGTTTAAATGATCGCTAGACTTAGAACCAATAAATCTGAGTTTATGCTTTGCCTCTATTTCTTAAATATTTGTCAGATCCTTCATCACTAATGATAATAACAACAGTTTACAACAGAAAAAACGCTTATTGAGTACTTACTCATGTACTAGCTCCTGTGACAAAACTTAAGAAAAATTAGATTACTATGCCAGTAATGCAAAGGAGAACATATTCAGTTTTAGATTTCTAATATAGGCTCCCAAAGGTCCTATCAGAAACAATAGCTTTTAAATCAAATGCTTTGATTTGCATGAGGCAGAAGTTTCTGAGAAAAATCTATTGGAAAACAAAAAGGAAATCCTTCCAGGAAGCAAGATATAGATAATAAAATGTATAGAGAGTAGGTGCCTTACCAATGGGTTGAAAAGAAAATAAAGAATAAATTATGTCTTGGAGAAACTAAATGAGGATCAACCAGGCAGGCTGGGAAGGAGCAGAACACTGGAGTTTAAGAGGCATGATCTTGGATACCTAGGACCAGAAGAGCGGGGCTGCAGGTACGAGGGGCCACATAAACAAATTGAGACACAGCCAGACATTATCACCATCACTGAGATTACAGAGTCCTGGAGTTGTTTATCAACGGGTATGACAGGTTTTTCATGTGTCAATTTGCCTGGTTAGGGGTACCCAGATTACACATGATTTCTGACTGTGTCTGTGAAGATGTTTCTGGAGAAGATTAGCATTTGAACTGGTGGACTCAGTAACTGTCCCTCTCTGACATAGATGGACATCACCCAACCCACCGAGGACCTGAATAGAAGAAAGGCAGAGGAATGAGGAATTCCTTCCTTCCTGCCTGATTGCTCTGAGCTGGAACACCCATCTTCTTCCTCCTGCAGCCCTGCTAGATCTCAGGCCTTCAGACCTAGACTGGAATATACATCATTGTCTACCCTGCTTCTCATAGCCTGGTTCTCAGACCAGCAGTGTGGCATGCCTTTGCACCACATTAGAAGTTCAAATTCTTACCTGACCAGGTGGTGACACAGTGGATAGAGCGCAGAACTGGGACGCAGATTACCCAGGTTTGAACCACGAGGTTGCCAGCTTGAGTGCAGGCTCACATGGTTTGAGCAAGGCTTACCAGCTTGAGCAAGGGGTCATTTGGTCTGCTGTAGACCCCCGGTCAAGGCACAGATGAGAAAGCAATCAATGAGAAACTAAGATGCCACAACAAAGAACTGATGCTTTTCATCTCTCACCCTTCCTGTCTGTCTGCCCTATCTGTTCCTCTGTCTGTCTCTGTCCCTGCCAAAAAATAAATAAAAACAAAGAGAGAGAGAGAGAGAGAGAGAGAGATTCAAATTCTTGAGTTCTACTCCAGACCTATAACAACTTAGAAACTGGGGTGAAGCTCAGCACTCTAAGGTTTAAAAAGCTCTCCAGGAGATTCTGATTGTACATTACAACCTGAACACCACTAACATACTGATTGGGAATACAGACATCCTCAACTCAAACCGTAGCTCTTTTATTAACAGCTGACTCACATTAAGCAAAATAATCTGATTGTTTCTGCACCATAAAATAAAGATAATATTACTACCTGCCTCAGAGGGTTATTGAAAGAATTAAATGAGTCAGCATTGCCTGGTCCCTCCTACGTACCAGCCAATTGCCAGCTCTTTCCTCCAGGGGTAGGAATGGCACAATTGTTGAGTTCTGCATGGCCTGTTGCTTAGACTAGTGTTTTTCAACTTCCAGTTTGCAGACAGGTCCTCCAGAAATTTCGTGCCGGTCCGCAAAAGAGTTAACCACCTTGATGTTGTATGAAGATTATAGACCCCAAGACTTCAGTCTAATTTGCTTATTCTCAGGGCAATTTTTGCCTTAGTTATCCCCAAATTAATTCTCCTATTTTCTCCAGTCCCCAAGTATAAAAAGGTTAAAAACCACTGGTTTAGATCTCAGAAACACTGTTTGTAGAACTGTTCAGTTGTTTTCAATTATAAAACAAGAACAGTGAATTGTCCTTACCTTCCTTTAACGTTTGAAACGGATTCTTCAACATGACGTTGCTTTTCTGTCCTTAATTGGAAGAAAAATACCCCTTACATTCTGATACTGAAAAAATACCCATTACATATAATCTACTCTTTCTGCAAGCCTCAGGACACATGTTTCCAGAGTGAGTTACAAGAGCCACAGGCAGCAACTATTGCTTTTCAAGCAACTCAGTAATCCATCACTCTACCTTTACTCACTCTCCTGCAATTCTCTGGGATGCAAAAAGGTTTCTTCTAATTTGTATCAAAATATTGGGAATTCAGGCTCCAAGCTAAAAATCTTTGTCTTCATTTTATATATTATTTTAGAGCATCTGGCTCATTAGTATATTGACTGACTATCCAAGGAGCAATTGAAACGCTTAATCAATATCAGTGACTCATTTGGTGCCGTATTGTCTTTTCAGAACAGTAGGTGGTTAAATCCCTTTGTCCTTCTCTTTTAATTAATTCCACTATTTATTAATAAGCCCCTTGCAAGCTTTCGAAGCTCTGTAAACTTGCTTCTCTTGAGAAGGAACTTTCCCCTTTGAGTTTCCTGAAATCAATGAGAGTGAAGCCAAAGCCACAGGAAGCACAGGTGGCATGGGCTGTAGGGGACAAAGGGTGAGGGACCCCATGAGCTGACCTGGCAGCTGATAGATGGAAGCGTAGACCTGAGGTAGATCCCTACAGAATGTCCCCACCCTTGACATTTGGCTCAGGGCAGAATACAGGAATGGCTAATTGGCATTTCTTCTGATTTCATTGCTTTTGCCCAGAAGCAAAAGTCATTGAAACAGAAAAAAGTAATTTGAATTCCCAGAAGGAGCACCTATAATGCTGCATGGTGCACTCAACTCAAAGTCAGTGACTGGCTGCCAATAATGAGAATATGTAATTTTTGCAATTCGCTTCCCCTGCATGGACTTCAAGTTTCTTCATTACACAAATTACAGGATCCTCCTGGCTGGTTTCTTGAATTCTTTTATACCTCTGACATTCTAAAATTACTTTATTTCTCCAGGCCACTTCTCTCACTATAGACATAATTAAGAGGACAAGGTTAACCTGACCTGTGGTGGCGCAGTGGATAAAGCGTCGACCTGGGAACACTGAGGTCGCCAGTTCAAAACCCTGCACTGGTCTGGTCAAGGCACATATGGGAGTTGATGCTTCCAGCTCCTCCACCCTTTCTCTCTGTCTCCTCTCTAAAATGAATAAATAAGAAGAAATTAAAAAAAACAAAAACAATCCTTTAAAGAAAAAAAAAAAGAGGACAAGGATTGTGCAGATCTGGGTCCCCTGAACAAATGTCAAATTCTATTCCCTTATGAATTATTCCACAGTACATTACAGATGTTGCACACAGATAACCAGATAACCGTAATTGCCTACTATAATCAACAAAAATACATTCACAAGGGCTAAAATTCAGCATTACATATATTTAATTCTTTTACTCAGAACATTATTTTTAGACAAAAAGAGATTAAAATAAAAAAGTAAAAAGAATTGGTTAACCAATAACTGCATGTACCATCTAAAATAAGATTATTTATGTTTAGCAAAATTTACTTCACCTAACCTTTTAAATTATCAAAAGCAATACATTATGAGTAAAGTTAAAATGTACTTTGCTGGGATAGCTACAGTTCTATCCCAGCAAACTTCCTTTCCATCGACAGACAACTATGTTCATAAATTTGATATGTATTATTCTAGTCCATTTAAAAATATAGATGAATATATTAATGAATTGATAGAAAAATAAATAAATAAATAATGAATGCATAAATATTCCTAATAGGTATAGATAGGAAAGTAGAACTATAGCACCCATGAATATAGATATGTATATTTATCATTACCTATAGTTTTAAATTTGCATATATATATCATCTATGTATAATTATTCAAACTACCTATTCCTCTCAAAACTAATGTTTTTGAAAGGATATATGTTATAAGAAAGTTTAATTCTTTATTTTTTAACTGATGTCCAATTATTGAATTGTGCAAATATATCACATTTTACTTTTTCATTCTTCCAGTATTATGTTTTTAAAATTTTTAGTGTTTTGCTGTTATCAACAATGTTGCCACTACATTCTTTCACAGGTCTCTTATTGTACGTGTTAAAGAATTTCTGTAGGGGATAAACCCAGAAATACAAAATATAGTCATAGGATTTACAGATTGACAATCTTACTAAATATTATCAAATTGTTCTCCAAATTGTTAACATCATTTTGTGATTTCATTTTTCCACATCTTTGCCAACACTTGTTACTATCAAATTTTACTTTTATTAACCTGGTGTGTGTTAAATGTTTTTATCAATTTGTTTATTTCACTTTGTCTCATGTTTACAATTTCTAGATCAGTGAGGTTGAGTTTTTTTATATGTTTAATCATATTTCAAGGTTTTAAGAATTTTTATGAGACAGTCACATAATTGGCAACTAGTTTGTTTTTGTTGTCTCTCTTTTTCCAAGGGAGAGGAGGGAGATAGAGACACAGACTCCCATGTTTGCCTCGAACAGGATATATCTGGCAACCCCCATCTGGGGCCATGCTCACAACCGACCTATTTTTAGCACCTGAGGTGAAGGCCCAATGAAGCTATTCTCAGTGCCCAGGGCCAATGTGCTTGAATCAATAGAGCCATGGCTGTGGGAGAAGAGAGAGAGAGAGAGAGAGAGAAAGGAGGAGGGGGGTGGAGAAGCAGATGGTCACTTCTCCTGTGTTCCCTGACTGAAATCCAACCCTGGACATCCACACAGAGTACTGATGCTCTACCACTGAGCCAACTAGCGAGGACAAGAAAATTAATTTGTTATGTATATTAAAGGGTATTTAGATTCAAGAAATGTTAATTTCTGGAAAAAAACATAAAATAACTGTTACTTTGCTCTTTCTAGATTACTAGTTTCTTTAAAGGATCTGTATGATATTTAAACATAATATATTTCTTTCTTAAACTGGTCTCTGAATTTCTCATACCCAGAATTGGGAAAAAAAAAAGTCTCAGACATAACGAAGACTCACACTGGTAGTCCCAGAATCTAAAATGTACTGTTAGACCTTTAAACAGTTTTATTTTTGCCTCAAATCTACCAACTTTTATATTTAGTACTGACTATAAATTATTTTACTAGCACCCAAATGGGTTCCCATTTCAGTAATAATAGAAAAGATAGCAGCTACCTCTAATACCTCTAATTTAGTCTTTCTAATATGGATGAATTAGAAGTATCCCAATAGGCATAAAAGTGAATTGAGAAAGAGAGGCATATAGAGGGAAAATAAATTATTAAGCTACTATACTAATACTAGAATTTTGCTATTATTTGCTAACATTATTATTATAAATTTTTCTAATGGAGGTAACATCATTCTCATATTATATGATAACATAATGCATTTCAGAGTAGTTTGTGCCAATGGTTATAGAGCTAGAGATCAGAAGATTTGGCTTTCTATTTTATTCCATAAGCCTCCTTAACATTCTTTTGGCAATATACCTTCTTCAGACTGATCTTTTAATTTGAAATCAGAACCATAGTAGCACAATAAAAAGATTAAATGTTGGTACTGTCATCATAAATGTGAAGTTGAGTGTCTTTTTTAACTTTATTAGTATATTTCACATACATAGTCTGAATTGCTAGTCACAGCAATGTTATAACATGTGTGAACATATATCTGAGTTTGTCTGAAATATATACCTATTGTCTTAAATCCTGTTTAATTCAACATTTGTCCTAGGTTTTACATTTTTTAGTAATGCTTTATTAAATCTAATTGCACTAAAATTTTATTTTGAGCTTCCGTCATGGGCTTTATAAGAGTGGGTGAAACTCACTTGCAATGAAGAATTTTAACCTTAACACATAGCTATCTGGAAGAGTACCACTCTTTTTCCACATACAATATAACAAATACTTTTCAAGGTCAGACATCAAAATATTTTCTGATAAAATAAAATGACTACAATTGGCCAACTAGTAAAGAGCTACATTTTACAGTTCAAGGGTGGAAACAGAAGTTTTTGACCCAGCTACGCACTGTTGTTCATTTTCAATATTAGCCATTGATGTTAGGATTTGTGCCATTGTTTTCGATGTCCCTAGTCCATAAGATTTCCAGTTAGCCAGGTCAATGTAAAATTATACATTGATGTATACTTGAAAATTGTACAAGAAACAACATCTGTAATACTATCAAAAAATCTAGAGTAGTCTGAACACGCCTGCTAAGTGGTTTTGATATTTTTTAAAAGTAAATCTGTATGCATTTACCTAATTTATTTTCTCAGTTGTATTTTATATTATTTTTGCAAGTAACTATTTTGGCAGCAATAAACTAGAAAATTTAACAATTTATTTTCAAAATTTCTATTTATCCAAAGTTTACAAATGTTTAACAAGTAAAATATTGATTACTATTACCATCTATTCTCAGGAAAGAAAAACTACAGGACACTAATATGCAGAAAAAATATCAATATTACCTTCAGAAACATTATCCAGTTAAATGAACTATACCTGCCTGACCAGGCGTGGCGCAGTGGATAGAGCGTCAAACTGGTATGCGGAAGACCCAGGTTCGAAATCCCGAGGTCGCCAGCTTGAGCGTGGGCCCATCTGGCTTGAGCAAAAAGTTCGCCAACTTGGACCCAAGGTTGCTGGCTCCAGCAAGGGGTGGCTCAGTCTGCTGAGGGCCCGCGGTCAATGCACATGTGAGAAAGCAATCAACGAACAACTATGGTGTCGCAACGGCAACAAAAAACTAATGATTGATGCTTCTCATCTCTCTCCATTCCTGTCTGTCTGTCCCTATCTATCCCTCTCTCTGTCCCTGTAAAATAAATAAATAAATAAATAAATAAATAAATAAATAAATAAATAAAATAAAAATAAAAAATAAAGGAACTATACCTAAAGTGACAAATGTGTCCAGCTTCAGAAGAAGCATTAAAGTATCACTTTATACAATAAGACCTTTCATTTAGATCCACTGATTTTTTCCAAGTGACTATGTTCAAGTTGTCTTGGGCAAATAGGAGACATGAAAAAATAGATGACACTATTGATTCCACTAGCAGAAAGACTCACAGACAATTAAATGATGCAAGTGTCATATCAGTATTACCATAAGTTTCAACTAGGGAATCAGTTAATTGCTTTTTTAAGTCCAATTTATGCAAAGTAAAGTTTTACAGGTTTATTTTTTTGAAAGCAAAATAGATAACAGCATTATGCATGCTGTTAAAATATCCAACATTGAAGCTAAAATATTTACCTTTTCCAATGATAAAAAACATGAAATACTAATTTATTAGGCTCCAATCTTGCAGTAGATATAATAGTCTTACTAAAGTAAAAGAACCATTGACTAGAAATACACTTGGAGCTCCTTATGGAACACAAATTAATGACCGCACTGAAATAAACTGTAGTCAAAAATTAAAAATGCTAAATATCCAAAGCTAGAAAAACTTTATAGTTTGTATGTGTATAATTAAGCTGATGTTGCATGAAAAAAAATTTTTTGTATGAGTTTGTGCATTCTTTCTTGCCCATTATCAGTTGAATTTTAGCAATATTTTAACATTTCACAAATTATTTTGGGCCCTGGTCCATTGGCTCAGTGGTAGAGTGTCAGTTTGGCATGTGGATGTCCTGGGTTTGATTCCTGGTCAGGGCACACAGAAGAAGCGTCCATCTGCTCCTCCACCCTTCCCCCTCTCCCTGTCACTTCTCTCTCTTTCTTTCTTCTCCTTCCCTCCTGCAGCCATGACTTGACTGGAACAAGTTGGCCCTGGATGCTGAGGACAGCTCCATGGCTTCTGCCTCAGACACTAAAAAGTATATGGATCCAGTCGCAACAGAGCAAGGGCCCTAGATGGACAGAGCATCACTCCCTAATGGGCTTCCTTGGTGGATCCCAGTTGGGGAGCATGTGGGAGTCTGTCTCTGCCTTCCCTACTCTCACTCAAATAAAAATATAAAAAGAATTATTTTGAAAATCAACTAAAGTGTTTTACATGGTATTGAACTTTCTTTGTAAAAAATTTTTAAATTTTTCTTGTGTTTTGTTCAAAATCAATTCAAAATATTCAACCAATTCATTCAAGAAATGAAAGAACAAAAACTTTCAACTTCTTAAGATTTAATGAATTTAAATTATTAACAAAGTTTGCAAATAGGGAAACATTGAATTTTATTTAAAATTTATTCCTACAAAAGTAACAGAGGATTTGAGCAAATTAATTATGAGAGTTCAAATAGAAGACAAAATTTAATATTAAAACTTAAGGTTAATTTTATAATATTTCTACTTTGAAAAACACATATTCATGGAGCTTTTACTTGTAATTTTAATCATTTGTTTTTTATTCTG
The DNA here is from genome assembly GCA_037038555.1 of Rhynchonycteris naso. Taxonomy (NCBI): domain Eukaryota; kingdom Metazoa; phylum Chordata; class Mammalia; order Chiroptera; family Emballonuridae; genus Rhynchonycteris; species Rhynchonycteris naso. Next base: position 353,912,482 of record CM072995.1, read on the forward strand.
GAAATAAATGGAATTAAGAAGACATTTTTGTCATCTAAAGCAGGTGAAATACTATTTTAAAAAGTCATTGAGACACATTTTTAACAAGGATTATCACATAAAATATTTGTTAAAGACAGTGTTCTGAATTTAAGCAAAATGACCAGCAAAATGGATATTTTGAGATATAGATATTTTTATGTACATCTTTTCCCTTTCCTGGAATTACTTAATACTTAAAAGGTACAGTGCAATCTTATTGGCTTGGTAAAGTTTTTCTTAAAATTTGCCTTAAACTCTTATTTGCACTTCTGTAGTTTTGTATTAATTAGAACATTCTAAACATTGGTTTAATATTAAATTTTTATCTCTTAGTTTCTTCCAATAAAAAATATGAACCTGAAATGAAAAATGTTTTAACTTACCAGTGTAGTTCCATTACCTGAGACCATGATAGTCATACAAGATATACTTCTTTGCTACTTGAGAAAAGGAAGTACAACTAACCAAACATCCTTTGGGTGAATTACTTATACTTATTAAAATTCTTATATTTTGAAATAGCTGTGATTTTTTTTCTTATAAAACATTGCTCTGCTTCTGTATGCTGAAAATCATCCTGAAAGCACAATATTTCTCATAATTATATAAGCTAAAAATATATTCATTTGTATGAATACTTATGCATGCTTTGCTGTAGTGGAATTAGTCCAGAACCAAACACCATACTGAGAGCATCTATTAATATAGATTAGTTGATTTCACAAAGTGGGCCTGGTATATTTACTAACATACTACAGAGTAGCATCAACATAATTAAAACTGAATCTATTAAAATAAATTAAATGCAGCCAGGGCTGCACTATTCTTACTTCTATATTACTTCTTTTTATTTACTAGGCAACCAGAAAATATGACAATCATCCATGGGTGTATTAGTTTTTTATGGCTGCTATAACAAATTACCACAAATTTAATAGCTTAAAGCAGTGCAAATTCATTCCGTTACAGTTCTGGAGGTCAGAAATTCAAATGGACCTCAGGGCTAAAATCAAGGTATCAGTAGAGTTTTTCTTCTTCCCAAAGCTCTCGGGAAGTATCTGTTTCTTGCTTTATCCAGCTTTTAAATGCCACCTACTTGGCTCATGGCCTCCCTTCTTCATCTTCAGAGCTAGCATTACCTGGCTGAGTTATCACACTGCATGGCTCTAGTTCTCCTTCCTGGCCTATCTCATCTACTTGTTAAGCTCTCTTATGTTTATATTGGGCCCAATCCAGAAAATCCCAAATAATCTTCCTGTTTTAAGGTCAGCTAATTAATAATCTTAATTCTGTCTGCAAGCTTAATTCCTTTACTAGGTAACCTAACTATTGCAGGTTCTAGAGATAATGCTACAGACACCACACAGGATGGGGAGGTGGGCGTTGTTCTTCTTCTTCCAATGAAAATGTGCAGGAGCCACCTAGTTTTCGGCAATCTCGAATCATGATGCAGCCCTCTATGTAATCGTCACAGAAGGATTGAATCTTAACAAATGAATACGGCAATTTATAAATGGTTAGATTGCATATATCAAGGCGGGATATATACAATGAGGGTTTTAAAGCCTTTTTCCTTCCCTTTTTCATCCTCTTTTATTCTTTCACTCTTCTTCCCAAAATGTTTACCAAATAGCTACTATATGTTAGGCCTTGTGATAGCTGGATAATAAAATTATCAAAAAAATCTCATGATTGGAAAGCTCACAGTTTCTTATATAAATTGACACAATGAAATACCTATAATATTGTATGACACGTGGACCATTAGAGGCATCTCTCATACCCCATCTCTGTTACCAGTCACACAAGTGTAGCTTCTATCCTCCTTCAACAGTATGAAATAATGTTTTCTGATTTTTAAAACATTCAATACAGATGGAATTACACAATATGCACTATTTTTGTGTCTAGCTTCTTTTACACATCATATAGCTTTTGAGTCCTCCATACAGTTTACTTGCTGTCATAGCTGTCTGATATTTCACTGTGTTTATCTTTTCTAGTACTGATGGCTGGTTCCATGATCAATGTGTTACAGATAGTGCTGCTGTGAACATACTTGTATAAGACTTTTGGTGAACATAAGTGTGCACCTCTGTTGGGTTTACACTAGAGGATAAAACTGCTGGTCCTAAACTTTGAGTTGGTTCAGTTTTAGTATTACTAACAATGTCTTTTCTAACATGGCTATCTCCATTTAGACTTTCATAAGAAAAGTATAAGGATTCTGTTGCTTCACTTCTTCTATTTGGAATGATCAAACTATTTTATTCATTGCCATCATCCCCGGGGTTGCAATTTGCTTTTCCATGATGTCATATAAAGGTAAACATACTTTTGTTGTTCATTTGGATATTTTCCCCTTATTTTTCCAAGTAATAGGAGGGGAGATAGAGAGACAGACTCCTGCATGAGCCCAGACTGGGAGCCACCCAGCAACACCTGTCTTGGGCCAATGCTCTGCCTATCTAGGGTCATGCTCACAACCAAGCTATTTTTAGCACCTGAGGCAGAGGCTCCACGGAGACATCCTCAGTGCTTGGGGCTGATATACTCAAACCAATGGAGTTATGGCTGCAGGAGGGGAAGAGATAGAGAGAGAACGAAATGAAAGGGGTAGGGAAGCAAATGGTCACTTCCCCTGTGTGCCCTGACTGAGAATCAAATCCAGAATATCCACACATCAGGCTGACACTCTACCCGTGAGCCAATTGGCCAGTGCTAGATTTCTTTTTAAAGAAAAGTTTGTTCAAACATTTGTACACTGTTGGTGGGAATTCAAAATGGTGCAGTTACTATGAAAAACAGTATGAGTATTTCTCAAAAAATTAAAAAAAACACTACCAGATAATCAGCACCCTCATAAGCTAATCACTTTCCTAAGGCCTCACTGCCAAGTGTCATTACGTTAGGAACTTGCTTTCAACATATGAAGTTGGTGGGACACAAACAAAGTCTATAGCACATACTATGCCATGTAGCTCTTCACAGCATCAGTCACAATTGTCATTTATTTGGGTGGTAGTTTGGTATTTGTCATGTGCTAGGCTTTAAGCTCCATGACAGCAGAATACTTACCTGTTGTTGGTCGCTATTTTATAAAGAGCAACTAACATAGTCCCTCATGTGTAGTAGATATAAAGTAAGCATTCTTAAATAAATGGCTTTAACAAACTGTACCTCTGTATTCTTTCTCTGGAAGTTAGGACCACCCATTTCACAGTAAAACCAATTCCCTTTAATCCTGAATGGAAATTTAGCCCCAGGAATGGTTTAAACTCCCCTTTGATGATGAAAAGCTGTGCCTTTAGCCCAATTTTAGAGATATTTAAAAGAGTTTCCTAAAAAATCCTATCTTAGAAATGAGTTAATTATTTTTGTTTGCATTATGGTGATTCTGTAATTATAGATTAATTAGTTCCATCTGCTCTGTGATTTTCCAATTAACAGGTAATATCTTTCGAAAGTTGGTTCATTTCTGACATGTGTAGAAATGTATATAAGATGGGAATTTTTACCCTCACGCTCTCTGTGGCTCCTTCTTTTTCTTCTTCTCAAGTCCTGAGGCAAAAGGTATATTCTTCCTCTGTTAGTTGAAACCTCTTGAGGATGAAATCATCCTGAACAGTATCATAAACTTTTTTCATTTGCAATTGGTGTTCTGAGTTCATTTATTATTTGCTGCTGTTCCTCATGCTGATTAATGACAATAATTGTTAAGACTAGAGAAGTTTTATTATTTTTTTAATTTAAACATTGATTGATTATTTGATTAAGTTTCCTCCAGCTGAGTTTTCATAGTATAGAGATGTTTTTATTGCAAATACCTACTGTAAGTGGATGGGAGAAGCAGAGATTAGAGAGAGGGAAGCTTTCAAAATCATCTGATAATAAATATTTGACTCTAACACTTCCTACTAGAAAACTGACCTCAAATAGTATATTACTTAATTGTAGGTATTATAAAACACTTAAAGTTTTTGGAATATCTCCTTTCCTCTTTATTATCATAAAATCCATCATTAAGGTCAAATGATTTTTTGAACCTCCAGGGTATAATTTATATGATTCTGCTAAACAATGACAATCTGTGGGCTGTAAAAGAAAACTGGTGAAATAACCAAAAACATCCTGTTGGATCTGTGTTTTCTCTGTGAAATAAAAACAATGTATTATGAAAAGTGAGAACTCAGACAATAAAATGAGATTTACTTATTCATGTATTTATTTATTCAGCTGACGAATATGTTTTATCATATTACTATGTGCCAAAACAGTTCTAGGTGGTTGGCATACCTCAGTAAATAAACCATAGACATCTGTTTTCTTATAAGGCTTACATTTTATGTTAGGTAAGATAAACAATACAGAAATTAAATAAGTAAGGTAGAAATTTTTACTTCAGGCCATGGTAGATTAACAGAGACTAAATTTGTCTTCCTACTTAAAAACAAATAAACAATAACAACAAAACAGAAAACTAGGCAAAATATGTGCCATAGGGCTTTTAGACACTGGACAATAGGCAGCACAAAATTGTGGAAAGTTAAATAATGGTTAGCCCTATTGTTGCCCCAATTTAATAAATGGAAGCAGTTTTCAGGTCAAAGTGCAAAGAGAAAGAGTTCAAATAGACCAGATACTTTACTGCATTGAGGAGTCATAGGGTAGAGTATTAGAAGATAAGAGGATTGTAAATTGTGAGGCAGAGCATTGGAGACAAAGAAAAGAACAGGAAGGGAAGCTTGGGGAGCTACACGGGAGTACCCTGAAGTTTTTGGCTGAGTACTGATTTGTGTTAGCCTGAGAGAGACTACCCAAGACAGTAGAAGAATGACCAAAGAGCAAAAAATTCCAAAAGCTGACACAGTTAGGAGCAGTTTATGTTTATTCCAGCCAAGGAGGGGGAGACCTTATGGTTCTCAAGGCAGGAAGTAGAGACCTCATGGTGCCTCAGAAGGACATCATGTTAATAATGAGACCAAATTAATGCTAGAATAAAGCTTAATCTGAGCCTTTGTTAACAAAATTTAAAAACAACCCCCCCCAAAATAAACTGATTTTAAGTAACTTGACTGTGTATATAAAAAGTTCACATCTCTTAAAGAAATACAGCAAAAGCTAGCATCCAATAACATAACATTTACAATGTTTGGCACACAATTAAAAATAATTAGGTGTTCAAATAAGGAGAAAAATTTGAAACTTAACCAGAAAAAAATCCATAGAAACAAACCTACAAAAGATAGATATAACAGAATTAGCAGACAAGCATGTTAAAATAGCAATTATAAATAACTGAATTTGTTCAGGACCATAGAGTACAATATAAAAACTACAAAAAAATAAATAATTGATTTAACAAAAGGTCCACATAAATTTCTGAAATTGAAAAATATATGAAATAAAAAACACACTGAGGATGTAATACCACATTTCTATGCTACAGAAGAAAAGGTAAGTCAATTTAGGGCCATAGCAATAGAAACTATTAGGAAATGAAGCAGAGATAAAAACAAAAGATTCAAAAATATTAAAAATGACCGGGGGCATAGTATCAAATGGTTAAGTGTATCTGGAATTATAATCCCAGAAGAAAGAAATAAAAGACAGAAAAAAATATTTGAAGAAATAATGGTCAAAAATCTTTTGAAATTTCACAAAATTATCAGTCACAAAAAAGAAGGTCAATGAAACACAAGCTGAATAAACATAACAAAAACAACCCAGACCACAGAATAAGAAAGTCACTGAAGACAAGTAATAAAACAAAAAAATGTAACCTTAAAGGAAGGAGAATGAAAAAGCCATGTTGAGAAAAACAGCAGATATGTCATCAGAAACTCTTTCTGCTAAAAGACAAATGAAGGAGACATCTTCATAATATTAAATAAATAGAATGCTATATCCATTGTAAATGTCTTTCAAAAGTGAAGGTGAGACTCCAGATTGGGGGGGTGGAGAACAAGGGTTAGCAATGTCAGTTGAAGGAGAGGAGGAAAAATCCATCAAGGATATATTCACTTCCTGTTCAAACTGTTGTACCTGGTGGTGATCAGTGCCTCCTCTAGCAGAGAATGGAGAGAGGGTGCTTCCAATGGACAGAATGCTTAGGTTATTGAGCAAGAGAACTGCCAAAGATTTCATGGTCAGCTCTGTGATTCTATAAATGGAGACTCTGCTCTGTGCTGAGAGCACGCAGAACATTATCCTGAGCCCTGTTCTCTGTGGCGGAGAAAGATAAGCTCATGAATATGATTCAGCTGGTAGCAAGGTGTTGACCTTGAAGGTCTTTGCCACACTAAATTATATGATGTAAATTCTACCCTCCTGCTGGGAGACAGAGATATTGTGGATGAGTTCTGGCATCCTCTCACCTGCATTTGAACCCTGTTGTAAAGACATGTAAGCATTACCTAATAAAAAGAACTGAGTCCATGTTTTACCCAGGCACCAGGTCCTGGAGCAAAGTGGCACATGCACAACTTATTTAGGATACAGCAACTGGGAAAAAGCATGAAATGCCAGCTATTGACTTCATTCCAAATGGCAAGTGGCAGGCAACTGCTGTGAGCTCATCAGGGTGCAGAGTCTTGGACCAGTGTGCACTCTCCCCATTAGATTCTTCATAAGAACAACCAGTCTGTAAAAAAGGGAGCCAGCTAGCACCTCCAATTCATCATGGGCCATCTGCCATTTCACTTATTAAACCAGAGAGTGAGACATAGGAGTTTACTTTTGGGAATACTTTTCCCCAGATTACCTGAAAATTGTGGACAACCTTAAATGAGATGACATGACTAACAACCAAGATGTCAATGCCATCCTATATGACCTGTCCTTAGGAGCTAAAGAAGATGTCCAGGTGCCTAGCTCATGTGATGTCAGCACCGCTAATCTGGCATAGCTGTCCATGGCTTCACAGGTTGAAACAAGTTATAAACAGGACGCTGCAGCTGAGAAAAGTGATATTCACTGGTGAAATTCTGAAATTAACCTCTTTAAGAAGCATATGAGAATGGTAGATTAACCAGAAAGCCTGAGATCACTGAGCATCAGAAGAAAGTGAGGGATGTGACCTCACAAGCAGAAGGTGGAGAATCTGGGAAGGAAGGAGGAGAAGTGGTCAGAGCTAAGAAGATAGACCTGTTTTTCAGATCCTTAGTCTAGCACTGGTCCTTAGTCTAGCACTGGCAGAATGAATCACATTCATATTTTAGAAGTCAAAAGTAAGTTAGAATGTACATCTACTTCTAGCATTTCAAATAGTCTTAAAAAGAACATAAGGAGAAACTTTATCACGGACCAGATAATATCTGATGCTTGTCAACCTCAGTCTGGTGGAGGCTGTCTCCAAGCCAAGAAAATACACAGACGATGACTGGCCATGCTATATGGAGTTTGACGAAAAAAAACTACCCCTGCTGGAGATAATTGTGAGGATGGACCACAAATTTTGCCCGATTTCTCAGCCTGAGAGACACTTATAAGCAGCAGATTGGTAGAAAAGAGGACTATGTTACTGCTTATTCTGAGGTTGCTAACCACCATCTGTACAATTTTGTGGAACCCTGAAACATTAAACTGTTAATATATTTGAGCTTTCGTTAGACTACACGGTGGAGGCTGGATTTTTGTGATTCAAAGGATTAATGACTTTTTAGTATGGTACTTTTGTCTTCTAAAAGCTTTGCCTGCCACTTTTTAAGTCTGAGTAAATCAAGGCTGGCCCTGTGTCAGCTGCTGTGCATCCAAACTCTGTTTAGGAGAAAGCTGAGAACACCTCCATGCTTGTTTCATGTCTCAGCCCTGCGTCCCTCTATCGTCGTCCTTTCTCTGAAAAGGTGGGCAAGCATATAATAAGTTTTGAGATTAATATTAAAATAATAATAACAATAATAAATTAATGGTGATATCTCAGACATCAGTGTGACTACGAACTGAAGGGTGAGGCATTTTTTCCATTGAATCCAGAGTCTGGGTCTGCTAGCTGGTCCCTGGGACTCACATGGAGAATCTGTACAATGAGCTGCAGATACCAATTTGCTACATCTGTGCAGGAAATAGGGGGGGGGGGGCTGCCATGAACGCTTTGGGATCGATTTCTCCAGGTCTGATTTGGGCCAATGCTTTTCTTTCTCAGGGGTGATGATAGATTCCTTAAAAGAAAGATCCAGTAACTTCCCATATTGTCACCTCAATGCTAGCTGTCAAAGCTTGTAGATTCTGAAAACTCTGCTGCCTCCTGGCAATAATGCATGGGGGTCGCATTCTCAGTATAAGGTGCCATCCTTGCCACGTCGGCCTTACGCCTACGATGAGGTTATCTGTAGATGTCCCGTCAAAGTGCAAGAAGGCCTTCTCAGAGCACAACGCCTCAGTTGTAGAGGGAGCTCCTAACAGTGCCTACAAAGCCTGCTGCAAGGCTTTTCTGACCTTGATCTCTTCCAAGGAGCCCATGCATATTTACACAGAAGAAAATCCACTTTCCTACTGAAAGTGCAGGCAAGAGGGTCTGCGAGTCCCTGAACCCGTGTGATTGTTCTAAGGCTGCGGGCTATCCCCCGCAGAGCAGCCCTCTTCTTGACTCCTCCCACCGACTTTGCATTCTGAGTCTGCTGGTGCCTGCAGTAGGACCGAAATAAAACTCATTGGGTAGACAGTTAATGGCACTGAAATATTAAGCTGCACAGTGGCTCTTGCAATGTTAGAAAACAAAGTGGCGGATTAATAAATGTAATACTTGTTTGTTCTTTTACATCTCTGAGTCTGTGCTTCTGTGAAAGGACGCAGTACGTAAAACCGAGTTTTATTTGGTTTGAGGGATGAAGTCAGAAGTAGTTTGCAACTGATATGGTTAAAACTAGCACATTTAAAAGAAAAAATTAAAATACAAAAATTTTTAACCATTTTTATATAATTCTGTGAATCATTAAATTGCATTTAGGTGACATCTCTGATAGCAATGTTACAAGGTGGGGCAAAAGTAAGTTTACAGCTATTTGTATGGAAAGAAATACAATAATTCATAAATAATAATACAAGAATAAGCTCCAATTATGCACACACAACTGTAAGCCTACTTTTGCCCAACCCTGTATTTATTTGTGCAATGATGCATAACATGTTTATACATTAACTCTAAACCTGTCTAAAAGTGAGGAAATGTCTGCCACAAATATTTTAAATTGTATCACAAAGTTGTTACAAGCCAGCAGAGAAACCTATTTTTATTTGTGTCTTATTTGCATTCACATACACTGCACTTTGATGATGCTGCAACTGGATCCAGAGTAAGCAATGTCTTGAATTATTAGGTGACTATACTTTTTAGAACAACATTGTTAAATAAAAAATAGGTTTTACTGGATTATTATAAAGTTATTTGTTATAAGACTTGGTGTAAAAAGTTTATATAGCTGGTTGGCTCAGTGGTAAAGCGTTGACCTGGCATATGGAAGTCCCATGTTTGATTCCTAGTTTGTGCACACAGGAGAGGTGACTATTTGCTTCTCCCTTCATCCTCTTCTCTCTCTCTCTCTCTTTCTCTCTCTTTCTCTTTCTTTCTTCTCCTCCCACAGCCATGGCTCAACTGGCTTGAGCATGGCAACCTGGCCCCAGCACTGAGAATAGCTCCCTGGAGTCTGTGCCTCAGAGGCTAAAAATAGCTTGGTTGTGAGCATGGTCCCACATGGGCAGAGAATTGGCCCCAGATGGGGGTTGCCAGGTGGATCCCGGCTGGAGTGCATGCTGTTTCTCTATCTCCTCTCACTTAAAAAATAATTTATATAGTAAATTAAACAATGGTGAAGCTTAAATAGAGCTACAGTAATTGATATGATATTGAGTGAAAAAATATAAGCAAATAAGTTGAACAGAATGAACAGTTCAAAACAATATGAATCTTTGAATTATGATAAAGTGTTATAGAGCCATGGGAGAAATAAATATTACCTCAATAAATGGTATAATGACAATTATATATCCAGATTGAAAAAAAATTCCTTCTAATTGATACTTGAGTAAACATAAAATTCCAGTTGGATTATAGATACATATATATAAATCACAGTTTCTGTTAGCCAAGCAAAAGTGCCCAGGTATCAAACAAGCAGGAATATTTGACCTTTCACCGTGAGAATAATTAATTAATAGAAATACAACCAGAAGTGATAAAGATGATGAAATTTATAGAAAAGTATGTTAAAACAACCATTCTAAACATATTGTATATTTTAAGATGAAAGAATAATCATAAAATTCATGAAAAAATGGAAGATATAAAAAAAATCCTTACATGCAATATATAAAATTGAAAATAAATATCTGAAACAAAAATAAAAAAAGAAGATTAATGGTAGATTGGAAACTCCAGAAAAAAAAGATAAATGAAGTTGAAGACATAGCAATAGAAACTATTCAAAATGAAGCACAGTTAAAACTAAGACTAAAAATTTCTCTATGAAAATGTAAAACTACAAATTTCTAGAAAATAATATAGAAAAAGTCATTGTGGTTTTGGAGGAGGGAAAGAGCTCTAACTGGAGTCAAAGAATTGTAGTTGAGGTAATAGAAACTCAGTGTCAGTGGAAAGAGAGAAGGTGTGATTAGATGATGGGATGCATAAAATTGAGATTATGAAAAGCTTATCTGATGACTACTAGGCTATTATCATGAAAGTGAGTGGTTGAGAAAGAATAAAGAATGGATTATTGATGGAGATAAGTGCACAGAAATGACAGGTACAGAGTTACATAATTCTCTAATGGTTTTGTAGTGAGTTAATAATTGACATAACTAGGCTACAAATCAATTCTTTCTAAATTCAAAGGCATTTTCTTTCAAAAAAAAGTTTAACCCTTTTGAAAATGTAAAATATGACACAATAATTAAACCTGAAAATTTTGTGGACCCAAAGTAAATGTTTCTTATCTGGATTGAAGAAGAATGTTAGAATCAGAAGATTCCGAGTTCTGTTTCCCCAGAGAACTAACCTAGCAAACCAGTGCTCTATGCTTGCATGTGAGCCAGCCATGCTAAAGCCATCCATCATCACCCTAAAATCATTATAATGGCACTTGCCAAATTATGAATTTAATTAACTAATGAGTTTGCTAGCAGTTCTTATGGTGCATTTATAAAAATTTGGCTTTAACTCTCAGGTTTACTATTTCCAATGATTCATGTGAATGCTACAGTCTTTCCCAGTGCCTCTGCATAAATGTGTATTCCAGGTCAGTGGGAAAGCCTAATTCTGAATTTGAGAACTAAAGAGGAAAAAAACAAAATAAAGATACTTTAGGTAGGAAGATACAAACAAATAATCATTCTTTCAATAAGATTCGTAAGATGAATCACTGGGGAACAAATTTTTCATTTTCTGTTGCATGAGGTTTTTGAGCCTATGCATCACTGATTCCAAATCTGAAATCTGTTTCTTCGTGTATGCTCTGGTTTTAACGCAATTTTAATTTCTTTTTGTTACAGTTAATGGTAGGCATTGGTTTTTAAATTGGAGTTAAAGGGCAAGGACTCTTGGATTAAACATAACCACAAGGCAATTAATGTTTTACAAACTCACTTTTACAAAATTGTAGTTGTTTTTAAATGTAAAAAATATTATCTGATAAAAACACCCTCTTATTTAGTTTTAAGATTGAATCATGGCTTCTTCGAGTAGGCGTAAATGTAGAATAGTCCTGACACCTTCTGTTAATAAATGTTACACACTTCAAAGTCAAAGGCGCAATATTTTATCATTTGTCACTTGCATATAGCCTATTTTCAAGTTCGCCTTGGCAATCAAGGCAAGAATTGGGCTCTTCATATTGTGTGTCATAATTGTGAGGAAATGCTTCATGACTGGACAAAAGGAAAAGGCAAAAGAATGCCTTTTGGTATTCCCATGGTTTGGCGTGAAACTAAAAACCACAGCAGTGACTGTTATTTCTGTCTGATCCATAGAAAGGGCATCGGCAAGAAAAAACAGCATATGATCGCATATCCTAATATTCCTTCAGCAGTACGACCTATCCCATACTCTGAGACACTCCCGGTTCCAGTTTTCAATGGTTTTATTTCTTCTAAGGACAAATAAAGTGAACATAGTGATCAAGTGTATTTTGATAAGATGCATGAGGAAATGGTTGTAGAATCTGAAGGGTCTTCTTCTGATGCCAAGCAGTCATTAACCCCTCAGCAGTTTAGCCCACCCTAATCGAATGACTTAGTAAGAGATTTAGGCCTATCAAGGAAAGCTGCTGAGTCATTAGCCTCTAGGCTTCAAGAAAAAATTGGACTTCACCTGTCAGCTAAAGTATCCCATTTCAGAAAGCGTGAACAAATTTTTGTGCACTTTTTTTCCGAAGACAAACACTTCGTTTACTGTCATGATATCAGTAGTCTTCCCAGCCAGCTAGGTGTTACCACTTACAGTCCAACAGAATGGTGGATATTTTTTGAGAGATCTAAACGAAGTCTAAAATGTGTTCTACACAACGGTCATGTTTATGTAGCAGTTTCAATTGGTTATTCAACTCATCTGCAAGAAGGTTAGAATGACAAAAAAATTGTCCTCGACTTACTGAAGTATGAGGAGCATAACTGGATCATTTGTGTGGATCTTAAAATGGTAAATTTCCTGCTAGGACACACTGTATAAGACAGGTTATCTCACCTGAGGCCACTCTAGGTCAAATCCAACCCCACCCAGAAAACTTAGGAAGTTTTAGGCAGAAGAAGAGTGGGCATGGTCAGGACCCAAATGCCAGCCAAATTCTTAATTATTTCATTGAAACTTGGGAAAAGCAGTGTTTATAGATATAATGAGACATTAATGGGCTTTGAAGTTCAAATTCTGCCTGCCATTTGTTAGTAGCCTCAGAACTTTAATGGTTCTGGACCCCTATTGCCTTGGTGACAAATAAAACAAACAAACTTGGCAAAATTGTTAAAAATTGAATGAAACAATGTTATTAAGTGTTTTGCGCATAGGGTCTTATTCTATGGCTTATAATTGCCCGCAAGAGAAAACAGTACAGAAGGTCCCAGACTTAACAAGAGTTCACCTTACGATTTTTTTTAAATTTACTATGATGCCAAAGTGATATGCATTTAGTAGAAATTGTACTCCAAAATTTTGAATTTTTGTCTTCTAGACTACCAAGATACAGTGTGATGCTCTTTCATGATGATGAGCAGCAGTAGCCAGCCATAGCTCTCAGTCAGCCCCACAATTCTGAGGGTAAATAACTGTTCATTACATGGTATTCATTGTGGTAGATGATTTTGCCCAACTAAAGGCTAATGTAAGTGTCCTGACAACATGTAAAGTAGGCTCGGCTGTGTTATAATGTTTGATAGGTTTGTTGTATTAAATGCATTTTGACTTAAGATATTGTTAACCTACAATGGGTTATCAGGATGAACTCAAATCGTAAGCCAAGAGCATTCATATAGGCCCAGAAACCTCTCCTGGCATTTCTTGACCCAAGATATCCTCCCAAATGGTTGCGAGTATGAAATTACATATTAGCCACAAATTTAAAAAGTGAGAACTAGGAAACCAACCAATTGATATTTGCAGAAAAATCAGACTTCGATTCCAAATTAATATTAGCAACCTACTCCCCCAAACACATGAGCATGCAAGAAAAGAAAAGGTATGAATTCCTTGGTGATTGAAAATTCTTTGCATTCTTGGGTAAAGGTAGAGACCAGCTGCTAACTGCGTAACTGTGATTACTATGATCAATGTTAATTTAGTATATACCAGGTTTGATTATTATTGTTTATCTAAAAACAACATATGCAAAGGGACTCCCTGTTTGAAATCATCTCTATGGTCTTGGCGAAATAGGAATTAGGAACAGATTTCAAGATAAACAAGAATACTTCTTGTTCTGATTCAAATGTGAAACATAGAAAACCTATAAAAATGGAAACTGCATTAATGCCTAGGTTGAAAAAAGACATTCAAACTGTATCCACTTTCTATGTACACTTTGCCTGTCTATCTCCAGAGGATAATGGTTTTATGGATATATTCTTATGTTCAAACTCATCAAGTTGTATACTTTAAAAATGTAGGGTTTTTTTTGTGTCAATCATAGCTTGATAAAGTGTTTTCAAGACAATGAATTGCATTAAAATTGGAGACATTCTTCTAAAAAAGTCAGATAAACAATATTGATTTCTATTCTGAAAATTTTAAAACTTATTCTCAAGCATCCTTATCTGCCCAGAATTCCAAATAAATGATTGCCTCTTTACACATGGGAAAAGAAGGTTAAAAAAGTCTTATTTCATAAAAGAGTAAATGTTATATAGGGTCTCTTGCTTGCTTAGTTCCACTAAGCAAAATGGATAAAACTGGGCAATCCTGGGGAAGGAATAATCAAAGTTATTACATGAAAAATCATTTCTAAAGTCAGTAAGAAGTGGTCACTTTGTATGATTCAGGAAGACTGAGCATCCCCAAGAGAACAAGTTAAAAGTAGAGGAAGCTTATTAGTCTTATTTCTGGTTTCTTTCTAATCAGACTAGTCCTTTCTGTTCATGCCTGCTCCTTGGAGTTAAGTCTCAGAAGTCAGAGGAAAAGGAATAAGTAACCATCATCTTCCCATCCCTCTCACCATAGAAGCCAGTAAACATTGCCTGATAACTCAGGTCCTCCAAAAGCACAGAAGCCATTTATACACATTATTAATACAACATCAGGTTGCAAATTCTAGTTTATCAGAATTCCAGGATGTCAAAGACTGTTAAAAAAAAGGATCCAGAACTCAGTTAAAATGGTTGACTTGCCTATTTAAAATAGCTTTTCAGTATAAGATGCAGTCTTCATGTTTTTCATGTCTTGCATAAGAATTTCCTGTTGGAACTATTGCCTAGATTTAATCACTTACATCATGGTTCTTTTAAATTTACCTGAAAAATTAATGAATGCTTTGGCGTGATGACTGTGATACAGAGATGTCAAGGCTGAATATGTAGTTGGTGTGTTCAGCATTTGCCTCCCTAAGTTAGGTGAGCCCATCAAAAAACTGGTGCGTACCTACTAACTACAACCCAATAGCCTGCTCTTGTTCAATTAATATGTACTTCTGTGTTGTTTGAAGAAAAAAACAAGTAAATAATTAATGATGCTGTTATAGAAATAATGTTTTGTCTTACTGACAAGCTATTTTTGACATTTATTCCCAAAAATATCATTTAGAAAGAATTATCCATGATATTTATGTTTTTTATTTGTACAGAATTTATGGCCTTTGATAAAGTGCAGGATGTGTTAGTTTTTATCAGCTATTGTTTTATGCCATCACCACCTTGTCTTGGTTATTATACTTTAAAAAAAATAATTTTTTGAAAAAGTGCAAGATGTGTTATAAATCAAGTTATAAAAAGGTGATTTAAAAATTATTTAATAATTTATAACAATATAAAAGGGTAGCAATCAGGGAAAATATGAAACTATATTAAATTAGGATGAATAAAATAATTAAGTTGATCAAATTATAGACAATTTTAATATGAAAGAGAAAATATTTTTTACATCTGGGAAGAATATTTTGAAATAAAATAAATTACATGAAGAAAAGATGGATATGTTTGACTGTATGTATAGATAAACATAATTATAAGTATATCTGTAAAATTAATAAATAGAAAATCATATGCACCTCCATGTTCACTGCAGCATTATTCACACTGGACAAGATAGGAAAACAACCAAAGTGTCCTTCAAAAGTGGATTGGATAAAGAAGATGTGGTATATATATACAATGGAATTCTATTCAGTCATAAAAAACGATGACATAGTATCATTTATAACAACATGAATGGACCTTGATAACATTATACTGAGTAAAATAAGTAAATCAGAAAAAGCTAAGAGCTGTATGATTTTACACATAGGTGGGGTATAAAACTGAGACTCATGGACAAAGATAAAAATGAAGTGGCTACCAGAGGGAGAGAGATGTGGTGTAGGGGTGAAGGGAGTAAAGAGGGACAAATATACGGTGATGGGAAATGATTTGGCTTTGGGTGATGGGAACACAACATAATCAACAGTTCAAATGCTATAGACATGTTTATCTGAGACCTATGTTCTTTTACTGATCAATGTCACCCCTTTAAATTTAATTTTCTAAATAAAATTAATAAAAAAAAGAAAAACATAAATGTTCAGGCAATTCAGCCCTGGCCGGGTGTTTCAGTGGCTGAATACAGCATTGTCACAGCGCACCAAGGTGGCAAGTTCCTTTCCTGGTCAGGGCACATATGAGAAGCAACCAATGAGTGCACAACTAAATGGAACAACTACATGAAACAGTAAGTTTTTTCTCTTGCTCTCTCTCACACACCTCCTTACTCTCTCTCTCTCTCTCTCAAATCAATTGAAAAGTTTAAGCAGTTCAAGATATTTAGGAATACATTCTGAAAAAGTTAACAGCATCTATGGAAGTAGGACTATATAGAACTTTTACTTCTTTAACCATACACTTGTAGATTTTATTTTTATTATATTTATTATTTGAAGTTATAAAATAAAATTATTTCTGTTAGATAATACAAAAAATGTAATTTGATGTCTAAAATCCAGGGCACATTGAGGATAAACCCAGATATAAAAGTTGTGATTCCTTTTCTCTTGCCTTTGATGTTAGAGGAATGATTGGGAAAGACTGATACTTTAAGTCATTTCCATTCCTTTAATGGCAGTGGAAGATGGCTTAGACACTTAAGAGAGTATTTTTATACAAACAGGGTGGGTATTTAAAGATAAGCAAAATTTGGCATCAACTGGAAAACCATTCATTTTAACAGCATTTAAATCATGGTAGACTGAATCCACTGAAAATACTTATATAAAGTAGTTATGAGTATTTGAAAATTTCAAAAATCTATGAAAAATACTCTGTATCTACATTTGAATATTAATGAATGCAGATAATATTTCATAAAAAAGGAAAATATTTCTACACTAAGTGATCTCTACCTAAGTGTTGCTTGTTATCTAAAAGTGCATTTAAGTTTAAGGCTAAAAGCTCTTATATTTGCAATTGCATTTTTAATCTAAAATTCATGTGTTTAAATTTTTTGTAAAACCCAATTATTTCTTTGCAAGCAAAGCATTAAATTAATTACAATTAATGTAATTATTTTAAAAAGTGCCCTGTGTTAAATAGAATCTCTGCAAGATTCAGTGGTTATAGAGGTGGTTAAGAACAAATTCCTGGCCTCAGGTATCTAATTTCCATCTTGGTAGCTACTATAAGATTTCTGTAATTTTGTCTCTTTTAGTCTAATCCAGGGCATTTGTTAAAAAGCACACTCTTCAGGGTTACTCCTGAGACTTTTGCTTTCTTCTTCATGTCATAGATTTTGAGAGCTGAATAGAAACTTGAGAACATTAATAATAACATAACAACGACAAATATTTATGAAACACAGTAAGAGTGCTGAAGAAGACACATAGATTACTTCATTCTCTCAATAAGATTTCAGAGGTGCCATGTGTGCCCCCATTTTACAGAGAAGAAAATGGTGGCACAGATAGGTTTACTAACAAATAACAGAATAGGGCCCTTAGCCAAGAGCCATTTTGTTCCAAAGACCTCATTCACTTTTTTTTTTGCCAAGGCTGGTAGTTGATAGTGGTTCCAAAGACCATTTTGGGATTTAATCACAATCTGTTTGAATACCTAACTGCCCCCTTGATATCTGTGCTACTCTGTCCAAAGCAATTGATCTCTTTGACATGTTCCCTCCTCTATAAAATGAGCACACATTTTGTAGTTAAAGGAGGCCATGTGAACTAAAGAGAAGATATATGTAAAATACAGGGTAGGGCAAAAGTAGGTTTATAGCTGTCATACAAATAAATAATAAGATAATAAATAATAATACAAAATAGACTGTACTTCATGTACCCTCAACTGTAAACCTACATTTATCCACCCTGCACTTGGCACAGTGCCTACCCAATTTTAAGTACTGAATACATGGTAGTTATATTAAACATTCTTTTATAGATGCCTGCATTAGTCACAGAAAAGGGAACTTACTTTCCCAATGTTTGGTAGTATCAGAACTTGAATTTAGATCTCTTGAAAATCAGCTATGGCTCATCTCTCAAGACATTTACAAGCCTGACCAGGTGGTGGTGCAGTGGGTAGAGCATCGGAGTGGTACTCGGAGGACCCAGGTTCAAAACCCCGAGGTTGCCAGCTTGAGTGAGGGCTCATCTGGTTTGAGCAAGGCTCATCAGCTTGAGCCCAAGGTTGCTGGCTTGAGCAAGGGGTCACTTGGTGCTGTAGCCCCCCAGTCGAGGCACATGTGAGAAAGCAATCAATGAACAACTGAGGTGCCGCAACAAAGAATTGATGCTCACATATCTCTCTATTCCGGTCTGTCTGTCTCTGTCACACACACACACACACACACACACACACACACACACACTCACACATCTACAATACCCATGTGGCCCACAGCAAAAACATTATATATCTATAAATACATATAAAATTCAAACAATGTTTCAAATGTTCATATGCTTCATGATGATGTCTGACAACTTTATAAATGTCAGTGTCTGACTTGGATGATGGGTCAAGGTTCCATCTTTTCAGATGGAATCTATTTAATAAGCCAGACCACCTGTCATATGTGATTCTTCTGTTACCACCAGATACCTATGACCCTCCTGTCCCAATACGAGTCCATCTCCATGTTGGGTTTTAATATTAATCACCTCCTGCCTTCCTTCACATTTTGAACTGTCCCCATTTCAGAGAAAATAGCTTGCCCTGTATATGTGAAGGCATATTGGGTTTATCATTATCAGGGGCAGAGGTGTCAAAGTCCCCACTAAAACTAGTGATGGAATTTTGCTGATTGGGAGGTTAAGTTCCTAAAGCTATAGTGTACCAAATCGTCCTTCTCATCATCATCATTATAATAATAAAAATAGTTGTAAATGGCATAACTGTTTTTAGTGTTCAAAGAATTTATGTATTTATTATTTCATCTAACCATAATAACCAAGTTACATTATTTCTGCTTGAACAAGAAGAAAACTAAGGCTCAGAGATGTTAAAAAAACTTACTTGAGGTCACAGTTAGAGACATAGATAAAATTCAAATGAATGATTGGTACTTTTTAAAATTTACTGCATTCTGTATTCCTCTTTAGTGAGGCATTTTCCTCTTTGAATATAAATCTCACTGGGACATACAAAGGCAAAAGTTCAAGTCCATGTATAGTGGTCATTTTGAGAAGACCTCATTTTTCTTACTCAAAAGGAAATTAAGAGCAATCACTAATAGAAGAAGTCAAGATTCCCTGATTTAAATTTCTCTAATAAATTCTGTGGACTTAGGTAGAAAATTATTTAATGCAATATAGCTATTTTCAGGAATTTAAATCTTAGTTCAGAGATTTGAGTGCACAAAGAGTATAACATCATTTTCTGAAATTCAATGTAATTTCTATTTTGAGTTTCCTTTCCTTTGTGTACATATGTGTGTGTGACTGTGGCTTAGGCATCCCTCAGTGTTGTATAAAGAAGCAGGGCATGAAGGCAGAGACGGGGTCAATTTAGTTCTTAATGTCATCTGAACACAGAAACCCATTGAAATATTCGTGTTCTTGGTGACTAGGTCTTATTGCTTACACAAAGGCATCATCAATTCCAGTTCCAGTGGCCACTTTAGGTTTACCAAGTCTGCCTACGTACCTCCAAGACATCTCCGGTTGCATCCCTTAGTTTTAGGAATAAGATGTCATCTTCTTGTTCTTACATCTCATCTATAGATTTGAATATTTAATTGCTTCTTTGGAACCTGTGCTGTGGAGTTTAGGCCACTTTCTCAGGGACTCTCTGATTATTGTCTTGTCCTGGCCCCTTCTCCCATGACCTCTACCATTACTTACTTCACAGCATAAAGAATGCTTTTCTAGTGTACATTATGCAACAAATTGTTTACCGTTCATCATGTACTTTCCTAAATAGTTTAGAATTATTGTTGTTTTATGGCTCAAAAGCTAGAAGGAGTCTTTTTTGAATCTTTGATTTGTTGCCAATATCTTCCTAAAAGCAATGAATGCAAAATAGATTACTACTCCCTGTATGGGAGTGGAGTGGGGGAAACCAATGATGTTAATCAATATTCCCAAAGGGGAAGTTTCCACTGAATATTTACTGGGAGATGTAAAACTGTACATGAGAGAGAGCAGAATTTTAATAGAATCTCAGAACAAAGAGTAAGGGTGATATAGACCATCAATTAAAAAGGGGTGAGTAAATTTGTTTGCAAAATCCACTCTAATAATAACTTTAAAAATCCAGTGTTTTCTTAGTGTCATGGGGAAAGTGATACCATAGGCATATTTCCTGCAATTAGACAATTTTATGTTCAAGTCTTAGTTTCACTATTTGCCAGCTGATACCTCTGGGAAATCTTTCTTTTTTTAATGAAACATGGTTTCTTTAGTAAAACAATGAGAGAGAGAGAGAGACAGAGAGAGACTATTTTCCTAAGAAATTGTATCTCAAAGAGATAGGTATAGATATATTGATATCTTACATAAGTTGTCTAGAGCTATCTTATATGCTTAGGTGAAATAATGTGAGAAGATACTTTATAAATTGTAAAACTCTAAAAATTTAGATAGGCAGCAGATATCATGGAAATATCACAGAATTTGGAAGAGTCTGAGTTTATTCTGAGCCTATCATGTACTAGTTGGGTGACCTTCAATGTAACCTCCTTATATTTGAATTTCATTCTCTACAAAAGTTCATCAGAGGATATCTTTTGAAATAAACAACGTAATACATAAAAATCACCTTGTAGCCTTCCTGCAGGTAAGCACTCAATAAATTTGGATTTATAATTGTTTTGAGAGTAAATTAACCTCTTAATTGCATCTAAATTTTATATCATCTATTTATCTCTTTTTTATCTTCCTCTATGATAAAAATGCTCAAGACAGAGGAAAGAGAGCTTCCAGAACACATCCTCTGCAGTTGTAACCAGCGAATACTTGATACCTTCCATCTTGAAAACACTGATGGAGCTGCATGGCATGGTAGTTTGGGAAGCAGTTGCTTCAAGCCCTCGTTCTTGGCATTGAGCTGCCACGTTAGGCTGCATAGCTGGGTTTACATGGAGTAACAGGATTCTGGCCTGAGTCCTTTCCCCTAGTCAGATTCATCCTTTTTTTTTTTTTTTGCCATAGAAAGTGAGCTGAGAGGTGTATCTTCTGCACTTGGCACTAGGTCAAACCCTTCACAAGGATTTGCCTCCATCCACTGAAATTTCCAAATCACTAAAAGCATTTTATTATCTCTTGTTAAAAATATCTCCCCTCTGCTCTATTTCTATGCATTATGTTATTTAATAGAAAATATTAAAATTTGGTTGGCTTCTGGAATTGTTCTGTTTTCAAATGTAAATGAAAATGCCATTTGCTGTTAATTTTAGTAAGTCATTTAGCTGTAAAACCTTACTCTCTTCAAGGTATGCTAGATGTTTGGAGTCTTGATGAATAATTTAGCAAGAAAAACCAAACAGAATAAGTAAACGTTATTTTCTTTCAATCTCAAAAAATGTATAATTATTTTCACTACAGCATTCATTTGCATTGTTTTGCATCACTAATATCAGTTAATGTTTATTAATAACAACAAAATAAACTTAATGATGAATATTTAGAAAAAAATATTTATAATATAGATTGTTACAATGCAAACATTTTGCAGATGTAAAAATAGAGTCTCTGTGTCTTTTTTGTTATTTTTTGATCACTAAATAAATATGGAAACCAATGAAGTCATACAGCATTCATTGCAGGAATTTACATACTAAATCAGTAGTATTTCTTTTTTGTTTGTTTTCTTTTTTTTATTTTTCTTAAGTGAAAAGTGTGGAGGAAAAAGACAGAAGACAGATTCCCACATGTGTCCTCACTGGGATCCACCCAGCCACCCCCTTATGAGGCAATGCTCTGCCCATCTGAGGCCATTGCTTCATTGCTTGGCAACAGAACTATTTTAGCACCTGAGGTGAGGCCCTGGAGCCATCCTCAGCTACCAGGGACAACTTGATTCAAATGAGCCATGGCTGTGTGAGAGGAATACACAGATAAAAAGAGAGAAGGGAGAGAGGGAGGGGTGGAGAAGCAGATATTGGCTTCTCCTGTGTGATCTGACTGGGAATCTAACCTGGGACATCCACAATCCATGCCAATGTTCTATTGCTGAGCCAACTGGTCAGGGCCTAAATCAGTAGTTTTCACAATTTGGCACTACTCAAAATCACCTACAAGTCTTGTTAAAACATAGACTCCTCGGCCTCAGGTCCATTTTTTGATTTAGTAGTTCTGGAATGGGACCTTAGAATTTGCATCTTTAGAAAATTTCCAGGTGAGATGTTGATGTTGTTGCTTAAAGGATCTCACACTGAAAACAATTATTTTAAACCATCCTGAGTGAGCGTATTTGGGTAATATGAGCAAGAAAAAGGAAAGAGAACTATATTTAGAAATTTTGCTCTGTATTAATTTTTCTCCCCAAAATAGATGTTTCTGTGCCGTTTTTAGAGGTATATAAATTGAGGCATAGATGTGTTAAGAAACAGTCTCAAATCTACATAGGAAACAATTAAGTTGGAATTCAAAAGGATGCCAGTGGGATTCCAAAACCGGGTTGGAAAAGTCAAATATGTTCTAGAGAAATACATTTAATATACTTGAAAGAAGCCATTTCTTAATGATAAATGGCTACAGATACTCAGTCCCAGGTTCAGGGTGGCAATAAAGAGCAGTGAAGATTATGATGATCTTGTAAACAGATCTCCATGGCTCAGATCCACTCAATTATTACCGCAGAGACGGTTATGAACTGAATTACATCCACCCTGCTACATTCATTAAATAAGAAGGACATTAGACTGAGGTGGTTTGCATGCAGGGGCAGCTTGCATAAGCAAACCAAAATCTAAGCCTGTAAATGCCTCACAGTTATGAAACCAAACCCTAAGGATAACCAAACACAAAAAACCAACTAGGCTTTAAGCGATTGTCAATCAAATAATTTCCTTTCTTTCTTTATCACTTTCTCTATATGTCTTTCCTCTGGTTCCTATCAGTGAAATGCTCCCAGACACTTCCAATTTGGTTCTTCCTGCCTTGAATCAATTTTTATTCTAATAAACTCAGACATTTTTAAAATGCCTCATTCATATTTTAGCCCAGAATTAATATGGTAAAAGCCTAACACCCTGTACCTCAGAATGTAATTTTATTTGGTGATAGGATTGTTAAAGGGGTAATTAGGGTTCAGTGAGGTTATATGATAGGTCTTAATCGAATGTAACTAGTTTTCTTATATAAAGAGAAATTAGAATATTGCATGCCATCCTTTACTTGTTTTTGCTAGTTGTCTCTCATTCCCCCTAATGATTATCCAGATGTCCACTGTGTTTCTCTTTACAAACACTATCCCATGCCATTAATTCTTAAAGATGACTTACATTCTTATTTTACATATTTTAAAAAATGACTATGAATTCCTTTTAGTTCCCTGATTTTGTATCTACAATTTTATCTTTGCACACATCCATTGTCAACATCAACATTGGATCTCCAAGGATGAGATTTCTTTCTGTTCTCCAGGTTTAAATTGTAATAATTTGTGTATATATTATCTTCTACCTCATTAGACTGTGAACTATTCAAGGGAAGCTACTATTTCATTAATTCTGAACTGCAAACATGTAGCAAAATGTCTTGTCTTGTGCATAATATGTACTTAATAGATAGCTGAATAAATGAAGAGGAAGGAGAAGAAGAAAGGGAGGAAGAAGAAGAAAGGAAGAAGAAGAAGAGGAGGAGGAGGGGGAAGAGGAGGAGGAAGAAGAAGAAGAGGAGGAGGAGAAGAAGAAGGAGAAAGAGAAGGAAGAGGAAAAAAGGAGGAGGAGGAGGAGAAGAGATTAAGATACCCACAGATGGAGAGATGACCTTGTAAGATAAGAATGAGAGAAAATTTTTTTTTTATTCTTTAAGCCACCTTGTCTGTTGTATTTTCTTACAGAAGACACCCTAACAGGGACTATCATCTGTTATCTTCAGATTGTTTTAAAGTTTGAAGTATGGATTTCATGTAAAATCTTCTGATATATTTAAAACACTGTAAGGCAGAACTCTACTGGTAAAATTTACATTTTATATATGGAGATTCTAGCCCAAATGATTGTTTAACAAATGTTAGTGTTTCTTTTCTTTTCAGGATGAAGTAGATTTTTGTGGCATTGCTGGAAACACAGCAATTTATCTTGAAGAGCTTCCCTGGAGGTTTGGGAACAGAAACTACTTATACTTACTTTGTCATCTGCCTTCCCTGTCCTTTCAGTTTGAAGCTGAAAAGATACCCTTGAGAGGATTGAGAAATGTGAAAAGAGAGTCAATTTCTGCAAATCTCTGAAAAAGAAAAAGGCACCAAGAAAAAGTAAATTTATGGCAGGTAGAACAATTTTTGAAGAGCTCCAACATGGAGGCCATGGCTGGATTGGCCCTCAGTAGACACTTAGAATGATACACATGAATAAGAGTAAGCCCCTAGTTATCAATTTTACAAAACACAGGCAGAATAATGGGAAAGGTGACTGAGAGATATTTACTTCCTTCTGAGTAAATTATGAATTTAAAAAAGTGAAGTGGGGAAAGGATCAAAGATGATACACAAATCTCAAGACTAGTTTAATGGAAGTTTGAAGCTTTTTTGTCTTTGAAGAAAAATAAAAGCAGCAATTTAAAGTAATTCAACATCAGAATCTTCTGCTACAATGGTACCTCAGAATGACTTAAATTTTTCACTGCAACCTGAAATGAAAACATTTTTACACCATTACTTTATATACACATATGTATAAACAGAGAGTGGAGCAAAAGTAGTTTTACAATTGTTTGTATGGCAAATAATACAATAATAAATAATAACACAAGAATAAACTGTTTTGTGTACTCACAACTGTAAACCTATTCTTGCCCCACCCTGTATAACTAAAAAAAATATTTTATAAAAGACTATGTGTGTTGTCTCATAGTATTTGCTATTGTTTCATTTTTAAAAAAATATTAGTCTTAGCCTGACCAGGCAGTGGTGCAGGGAATAGAGCATCTGCCTGGGATGCACAGGATCCATGTTTGAAATCTGAGGTCATCGGCTTGAGCTCGGATTCACCAGCATGAGCGTAGAATTGCTGGCTCAAGTGCGGTATCATAGAAATGACTCCATGGTCGCTGGCTTGAGCCCAAAGTCACTGGCTTGAGCAAGGGTCCCTAACTCAGCTGTAGCCCCCCACTCAAGGTACATATGAGAGAGCAATCAATGAACAACTAAAAGGCCTCAGTGAAGAATTGATGTTTCTTATCTCTCTCCCTTCCTATCTGTCTGTTTCTATCAGTCCCTCTCTCTGTCTCTCTCACTAAAAAAAAAAGAAAAAAAACATGCCACCCATAGTTACCAAATTGATTTTATGATCGTCTGAATTGGTTGCTACCCACAATATAAGAAGCTGCTTTAAAAATCTTATCATATTAAAATAACTTCAGAAGAGTGCATTCATGTAATTCAGTATGATCTATGCATACCTATAGAGCTTATTCTCACATTAGTCTAACTAATGGACTAAAAGTTAAAATTCATGTATTAGTTGACAGCATACTAGATTTCGGCTACTGTTCTAAATGATTGTAGAAAGGAAGATAAAATTTTAAGTAAACATATTTCTCCATCATGGAGTACTGATGAGGAAATTGTTAATAACAAATAAGCCTATAATATAATCCTAGGTCATAATAAATGCTATAAAAATGTTCATAGCCTTCTGAGACAATGAAGACTTTCTGATAGGGTCATGTTTTTAGAGAGGAAAGTCAGAGCAGGTTTTCCAGAGGATTTGACTTTTGAGACAAGACCTGAATGAAGCTAGGGAAAGAGGCATGTGAAGATTAGTCTATTAAAAAATGTGGAAGGCAGGGGAACAGCCCTGCCAAACCTTTGAGGCAAGAATGAACTTGGGTGTGTTGAAAGAACCAAACAATCTCAAGAGTCTAAAGTAATAGGAGCCCAGATTAGACATGCACAATATGGAGAACCTTTCAAGCTTTTTTTGTATATGTAATTTTATTTTCAGAACAATACAGAAAACCATTGTAGGATTTTGAAGAGAAGTGGACAAACTAAAATTTTACAAGTTTGCTGGCTTCTTAGGAGATAATTGTAGTGCAGAATATGAGTTGGGGGCCAATTCAACATCATCCAAAACAGTGCTTTATGATAAAGACAGTTTTTATTATGGTAGATAGATAGGGATATATTTTCAAGGTAAAAACTGGCAGGGTTTTCAGATTACCTAGATGAGAAGTACAATTAAGAAATGAGAAAAATTTTAAATGACATCAACTTTTTTGGTAGCTGAGTGCATGATAGTGTCCAATATTAAAATGAAAAACTTGAAAATGATTTTAAAAAATTGGAATGGATATCAAGAGCTTTGGAAATGATATATTTGAAAGGTTTATTATACTTGTGTAGAGCTGGGGAGTGGGCAATTGTATATAAAACCTGAAGCTTAGGAGAGAATACTCAGCCCAGTTATATGTTTGGCACATAGATGATATTGTGGAGGTAAAGAACAAATTTTCCTCCTACCCCAACAAAGTTCTTCTGACTACACTAATAACCAAATTAACATAAGACACATTAATAAGACAAAAAAACCTCATTCATGATGTGTATATGTATTTTATAAGAATATGAGACCAGAAGACAGATTGAGAAGTTAAGGCTTATTATATGCCATCTTGACTTAAGAAAAGGTGTATGGGGGGACTTCTAAGGGCAGGAAGAATATTCACACTGAGATGGAATACAGATGTTTAGTAAGTAAAGTTTAGCTCATTATCCTTAACAATGGGACACATAAAGGACTTTAATCAAATGGGCCTTGCTAGGTTCCTTTCTGTCTTTAATATGAATCCACCTAATCACATTAACTATAACTATTGCTGTTGATATATTTTTTTCCTGGAGCAAGCCCTAAAATTCTTTTAGGCAGTTAGTGGGAAGGTTAGACTTTTTCTTTCCCCTTGAGTTTCTTGTTCCTTGAAAATAACCAGCTTAAAATAATATCCCAAAGAAGCATACTTTGGCATGGCAAACATTGCTTTCCCCTCAATAGTTAAAACCATGAAATTAGATAAGCATATCTCAGAGAGTAGTGACAAAAAAGGAAAGAGAAATTTTAAGACCGGATCCTGGAACATCTAATATTTATCATTTAGGAAAAGAAAGTGAGACTAGCTAACAATATTGAGAAGAAATTGTATAATTTAGAAAGAAAATCAGGACAATTCTGTGTTATGGAAGACAACCAGAATGTTTTAAGAACATTCATTGTGTAAAATGTGGCTGGAAAGTCACCAAGAACTAAGGCCATTTCTGAGTCTGGAGAGATAGTCTCTTCTGATAAAGGCAATTTCAGTGAAGTTCTGGAGAAGAAAGCCTGCAGAGAGTTGATTCCCAAGAAAATGTGAGGTGAAGAGAACACATTTAACATTGGTTACACTGATAAGAAAATCTGCTATAAAATGAAGAAGAAAGGTGATAGATACTTGACAATGCTTCATGAAACAATGACTTCTAGATATTCTGTTTGTTTTATTTCTGATGAAACATCATTCTGGCTTGCATTCTGACAGACAGAATACAGTAGAAAAGGATAAATTAATGGCACAGGAAAGGGGATAATTAATTTCAGAAGCAAAGATTTTGCATATGTGACAATAGACTCTCCAGTGAGTAAGTATAGAAAAAAATCTCGATAAAACTGAAGAGTTTATTGTGACCAGAAGAAAGACAAATGTGTTTGTATAAACACAGGTTCATTGATAGACATGATGGTAGATAGACAAAATAGTTCACTTATGTTTGTTTCTATTTTCTCAAGAAATAGTTGATTATTTGTTAACCATGAGGAGAAAGTGAATTGGAATCCCCAGGAAGTACTGAGATCTCACTTGCAGTTTAGAGTCATAAATTTAAAGGCTAAAGGGCATGGTTATGTGTTTTTCTCTAATTTAAATAGAGGTAATCAAAACTGAGACATTAAATTACCAGATGAAACATCTTCATAGATATTTTAGCATCAGGAATAAAAGTGACCAAATGCTAAAGCCATTGATTAAAAAATGTTCATGAGGTCTATAGATGTCTTTACGTGAAGACTGCCAGATGATATAATCCTTGGTACAGTTAAGAAGAGTTGTGTTTTTCCCTTTGAAAAAAGAAGAAAAGCCTTCTCAATATAGAACTATAAAACAAAAATACTGATCCCAAATTTAGGCCCAATGGTAAATATTGTTTGTGATCATTTATCATCTTCATCATTATCATCATCATCACCATCACCATCATCAACATCATCAGTGCTGATAGTAATGGCAGTGTTAGTACTAGTAATAATAACCCATATATACACCTCAGTTTCCTTATCTGTTAATTAAGCTTCTCCAAAGTCTCTCTTAGATCAAAATATACTACGCCTTCATAAATCTATGATTCAACCTAAAAAAAAAGAACTATATATACTTTGGAGAGGACTGGACACAGAGAGGAGTATATAGGGACCCAGAAAAAAGAAAGCCCACTTTTTCTAAAGCATCTTTTTTTTAAAATTTCTTTTTATTTTATTCATTTTAGAGAGGAGACACAGAGTGAGAGAGAGAGAGAAAGAGAGAGAAATAGAGAAGGGGGGAGGAGCTGGGAGCATCAACTCCCATATGTGCCTTGACCAGACCAGTGCAGGGTTTTGAACTGGTGACCTCAGTGTTCCCAGGTCGACGCTTTATCCACTGCACCACCACAGGTCAGGCGAAAGCCCATTTTTTCTATATGTTCTCTATCAAGTCTCTTTCTAGAACAGTGCATGACAAATAGAAGAAACTCAGTAGTACTTTTGGAATAAAGAAGAGATTACAGGG
The DNA here is from genome assembly GCA_037038555.1 of Rhynchonycteris naso. Taxonomy (NCBI): domain Eukaryota; kingdom Metazoa; phylum Chordata; class Mammalia; order Chiroptera; family Emballonuridae; genus Rhynchonycteris; species Rhynchonycteris naso. The sequence goes on from CM072995.1 coordinate 353,941,560, forward strand.
AAAAAGGTGGAAAGGTTACAGATGAGGTTAGGTACTCCTGACCGTTCTGTCATTTCATTGCTTTTTCAGAGCCCCACTAATATACATCCTGGTCATGCCAAGTGAGGACGGGCTGGGTGGGGGTCAGGGAAGGGAGCATTTACATCAGGCAATGAGGGGAAGTTTCATACAGAGAAGAAATAAAATCTTGCTCTTGAAAGGTCCAGAGCTCCATAGTGACTGTGTTTTTCACTGGGTTCCCTAGGGAAACAGACGTGGAAGGAAACTGTGCTTCTGACGTAGAGTGAAAGTCTACTTTATATTTAGCTGTGACTACCGAAAGTTTTACCTGTTTCAAAGAAAGTTATTTTAAAGCTGTTTTTGTAAAGTTTGGCCTCCCTGGTGTAAGCTGTTGCATTCTGGGGAGAACTGCTATTTCACTCAGCATTGTCCTGTAACACCGTCTCTCAAGAAATTTCTATCCCAGAAAAACTCATGGCCATTGCCTCACACATAATGACACTTAGCATCTAAATGGTACTTATCATATTAAAGGCACTTCACAAGCATCAACTAATTAGTCCTTAGAAAGACACTGTGGAAAAAGCAACACCAATATATCCACTTAGAAGGCTACAGAGGGTTTTCGAGTAGGATCTGACACTTGGAGAGAGTACTCTCCAAGGTTATGATAAATGAGATTACAAATTAACATTGTGGCCAGTAAACAGTGAGACCATTCCTTCAATTTTTTGGTAAAATGATTGTAGGGAGTTAATATGGATAAGAAAATTGGACAAATTTGATGCTAATTTGAAAAGCTCTGTAGGTTTATCTATTTAAGAATGTGACTCATTAATCTGTGCTAATGATTTACCAAGTTAAAACCTTCTCTCTTTCATACAGTTGAACACAAGAGATAAAAATTAATTCTGCCCATGCTATTTCATATGATTCTATTTAGACAGTGTCTTTCAGAGACATATTTTCTATTCTACTTATTTATATTCTACAGAATTGTGCATCAAGTGCGTGGTATATACTAGATGTTCTGCTAGACACTGATGACAGAATGCTGTATAAGATAAGATAAGAAAGGTCTTTGTATTTAAAGTATCTTCTGTCTAGAGGAGAAGACAGGAAATTAAATGAGCAATTACCCTGAGACTTACGATTCTATGTCAGAATAATAGGACACCTTGGATATGGTAAAAGATAGATCAGAGACAAGAAAATTTTCCAAAAACAAAACAGTAATATTTAAGAGAGATATAATACATGCATAGGAATTAGACAGATAAAAGGATGAAAAGGTGAGTTTTACCTTGATTTCATAACCGTAATGATACTGGCATGTATACTGTTAAATAATTGACATCGAATCTTAAAAGTTATTATCTGATTGGAGATGTCTAACCCCCTTGTGAAGAAGTCTTGACATTAATTGTCACCAAGAAAAAGCAAAAAGCCCAGAAAAGTTTAATTAAGCAAGAGTTAACAGCTGAGTCGTGGGAGAGCTAGAACTTAGGGTCAGAATTTGAATCCTATTCACCAGGTTAACTCAATAAAACTCAGTTTGGGTCTTATTTAATCATGAGATACCTTCTCTACAAGGTTTATTTTATGGTCTATTTTAACTAGATGCCTAACTTCCCCTTTTGCTGAAAATTAGATGGGAATTTTTTTTCTTCTGAAAGAGAGTGTACACCAATTAAAGTATGAAACTTTGCTTTATAAACGATTGCACTCTCACTCACAGGAAATGAAAACTCAAAAAAAAAATGTATTGGGTATTGGGACCTCTTTATCAATACAGCCAGGTGACCATGATTTTTCTCAGCTTTAAAATCATGAAGCAGCAGCATAAAATGTAGAGTGAAAAAGCTCTTATTCAAAACACAAATACCTGCAACAGTAGCAGCAGCATGTGACATAAAAGTGGCCAGGGAAATTGATTTTTGAATAATTGTTTTATATGCATTTCTCTTCACCAATGGTAGAACTACACAAGCAGTCCTGGGCTTGCACATTTCTATAAATCACCTTCTTTATTATGGGTGGGTATTCTTCAATCTGTTGAGGCCTAAATGGAATAAAAACGTGGAGAACGGTTGAATTCTTTCTGCTCAACTGTTGCATTTGGGAAATCAATCTTCTCCTGCAGTCATTGCTCCTGTTTCCCAGGCTTTCAGGCCTGGACTGAAAGCCACACTATTGGCTCTCCAGCTGCCAGGCCATCAAACTATACCAGCAGCTTTTCTGAATCTCCAGCTGCCATCAGCAAATTGTGAGACTTCTCAGACTCCACAGTCATGTAAGCCAATACCTTAGAACAAATCTCTTTCTATCTAGCTAGCTAGTTAACAGTCAATCTTCTATGGTTCATTTTCTATGGAGATCACCAACTAGTATGAAGGGCATTGCAAAAATCCAAGGAAAAAATGAGATACATTTATCTTAAAGAGGTGATGATAGAGATGGAAAGAAGATAATATATTCAAGAGTAGGGTTAAGTGTCAAGGATAACATCTAGGTTTCTGGCTGTCAAATTCATATAAGGTAGAAACACTCACTGAGAGAGTTGATATAGAGAACCTTGTAAGGGGATTAAACTTGAAGTGAGGGGAGCCCTCATAATTTATTCTTTTTGACATAAAGAGAGTGAGTTTTCTTTCAAATGCCAAGTAGAGATGTTGAGTAGGCAGTAGGGTTTACTGATTTATTGCTAAGAATACATATCAGGATTGAATTCATATACTTGAGTCATTTGCATATACATTTGGTAATTGAAGTCTTAGGAATAGAATGCCTTACTTAAGTAGAGAATATTTATCTGGCTACATATGGCCCTGTCTTGTCACTTGCTGACACAGAGAACAGAGCCCTTGAAAGACTTAGTTTGGACAAACTGAGATTTATATGTCTGGGTCACCTAAATTGATAGAACCAACAAGATGGACTAGAAAGGTGGATTTGGGAATATATCAGTTTCTTTGGGATGCCGTAACAAATTGCCCCAGAAAAGGTGGCTTAAAGCAACAGAAATTTATTCTCTCATAGTTCTGGAGACTAACAGCCTAAAATCAAGTTGTTGTCAGGGCAAGTTTCTTATGAAAGCTCTGAAGGATTATTTGCTCCACATGTCTTTCCTAGTTTCTGGTGTCTACTGGTAATCTTTGATATTCCTTGCTAGGTACTACACCACTCCAATGTCTACCTCTATCTTTACATTGTCTTCTCTGTGTCTTTGTGTCCTCACCTTTTTAAAGATATAACTTTTTGGATTGAGAGTCTACTCTAAATCCAGGATAACCTCATCTCCAAATCTATAACTTAATTACATCTGCAAAGACCTTATCTCCAAATAAGATCACATTTACAGGCACTCAGAATTAGAATTTGAAGATACCTTTTGGAGTACCCAAGTGAAATAACAACATAGATGACAGCATGCAAAGATTGAGATTATACAGGAAGTGAATATAATGTATTCAGGGACAGTGTGAAGAATGGAACCCTGAGGGAAATAGTGACATTTAAAAAGACTGAAGCAAAATGATCATGAGACTAAGGTGTCACAAAAATTAAAAGAACAGAATATTTTGAAAATAAAGGTGAAGAAAACAATAAATATAGAAGAAAGATTGAAAAGCAATAACATGGTGGCTGATTTTTATCTGAAAATACCTCAATGGAATGATGATATAAAATCCTCACATATCTGCAGTTATCTAAATTTTATATTAACTATCTAATGTTATCTAAAATTTCATAGGACATCATAAAGATGCTGAGAATCACAGGTGATAACAGTTGGAGCAAGAATATAAATTGCTTTTCTTGCTAACTCTCAACAATATACTACACAGAGTAGAGTTTGAAGTCAGCCATTTTCAAATGCCAAGTAGAGATGTTGTGGAGGCAGTAGGGTTTACTGATTTGTAGCTAAGAATACATATCAGGATTGAATTCACATATGTACATAAAGATTTTATTTATTGAATTTAGAGAGAGAAAGGTGAGGGAAGGTGGGAAGAGGAGCTGGAGGCATCAATTCATAGTTGTTTTTCATATATGCCTTGACCAGGCAAGACAAGATTATGAAAGGGTGACCTCAGAGTTCCAGATTGATGTCTTACCCACTGCATCACCAAAGGTCAGGCTGACCTTGAATATATTAACGAAACACTTTGAGCCTCAGTTTTGACAGCTGAAAAAGTAGGTTAATAGTAATATTTGCTTCCCAGAATGGTTGTAAGGAAGAACACAGAAGATGGGGGTTTCAAGTGTACTGAAAATTATAAGGGGCTATACAAATGCTTGCTCTTGTATTGTCTTTTCATAATAGTAGAGACCAATATGTTAGGTCATATTTAGAGATTATGGATAAGATGTCTCAGCATGTAGTAATATTTGCAGCAGAATTTTAAATGAACCCAAGTGTAGGAAAAAATTGCTTCCTTGGTTTTGTTGTATAATTACTGACAAAACACTTTTTACATTATTTTTAATAACATAAAATCCTTACAAAAATATCATATATATATATATATATATGAAGATAACTGTAGTTTCCTAACTTTTTAGAACCTACTTTAAAAAGCATACACTATTTTCTTCTTGTCAAATGACTTTTTATCATCATCCTATGATAATACAAATTATAATGATTCACATAACTAGAAAAAAAGAATCCAAGCTATTGGTGGCATCTTTTAAAGAAGTGGTTTAGGAAAAACATGTCTAAATATATTAAAAATATTTTTCAGAGTAACTAAGAGCATAAGAAAAACAGGTGAAATTTCTTTTCTATTTACCATTGTATATGAAAATGTTTATTGTTGTATCATCATCTAAAAAAAGTAAAATGCCATAGAGTATTTAGAAGATTATAATAATATATCCAAGAAAATATTTTTTATCTTTTAGTTTTTATTAAAGCCAAAATATAATAGATTTTTATTTTATTTTTTAAGTTATCTACTTATAAGAACAATAAATAAATTTGCAACAGGAGTTCTAGTTAAGTGACAAAAAGGAAGATCGCAAAATGACACAGTTTCAGCAACATAAAAATATATTGAACATGAAAAGATATTGAAAAACAGCTAGTTTTGTGACCTCAGTTACATATAAATGTATTTTAATATATATGTATTTTAAATAATATCCCTAAAGAGAATTGTTTTAAGGTTATAGAATTTAACGTATTTTCAAACTTTTAAAGAAAGTTGTTAAATGTTAGACTTTTATATATTTTTGAATGAAATTTAAAAATGTACTTTTTTGATATCAGAATTTGAGAAATTAATTGAACCAGAACATTATGTGTGTCACTGAATACAATTCAATTCATTCTCACACTCCTTTCACATTTTCTATATTTGTTTAATACCCCCAACTCCATCATCCTCTTCTTTCAGAATAACCTTCTTTTAAAATAGAGAACAATGACATCACCAGGTACCATTTCAACTTTTTGCCACCTAATCTATGTCTATCTAATCATATCATCACCCATCTTTTCTTCTTTATCTCCCATTAGATACTGAAGTTATCTATCTGAAGTCTCAGAAACTCAACTCAAACTTTCTCCAGTTATAAGAATTGGTTTATTTATTTGAACGTCTGAGGATTGAGCTGACTTGCATCACAGGCCTGTACAACATAGCTCCAGAGCTCATTTCTCTGTTCTACTTGGTGTGTTGACTGTGTTCTCAGACAGACTTCCTCTGTTACACTTCTGCATATGCACTGTATTCTCTGGTTTTATCATATTATTAAATGAGGCTTTTACTCTTCAAAAGTCTAAGGATGACAAATCTAAAGATGGAGACTATGCATAAATTGAGAGGTTGTCCTGATATTGACAAAATAAAAAAGTTTCATGAATACCTGGGTAAGTCTGCTTCTCATTCAATAATCACTCAGTATAAAAATGATGGAAATCAAGTAGAGGCTGCAATGCTGCAGTTTTAAATTATATTGATTTTTAAGAGCCAAACAACCCAGGATATTTCATAAAGCCTAGTGAAAACTGTCATGGTCTCCCCAGTTTGTTGAATGGGTTTCCTGATTTGTCAAATTTAGAAATTCTGAACTACCATTTCTTCTCCTCTCTTTATTCCATTTTTCATTTTTTACTCCCTTCCCTTAGCAATATGTAGTGATCTAACCTATTGCTTTTAATAATTACATAATATTTGATATTATAAATTATTAAATATAATGTATCCACATTTTCCTTATTTATGCAAAAATCTCAATTTCTTTCTCTGCTCTAAAAATATTGACATAAATTTCTTTATATATAAATCCTAATGTACTGGTGTTTTGGTTTCCTTAGATTAGATTTACAAATAAAGGTTTGGGAATAGTTTTTGAGCAAGACATATATTTTTCATAAAGATTAGATAGAGGTTGAATACTCAGATTTACTAAAGGTATAAAACTTCTTGACGAAACACTGTTATTTCTTAAACTTCAAAGAATTTGATTTCCAATGATGCTCTAATAAAATGGTTATTTTTAGAGATAATAGAATGGTTTTATTAGAGAGCTTTAGCAGATGTTTCCTATTAGTTCTTTCTTATTGCTAGTCAAGAGCCATTAGTTGTCATCCTTCTGATGTTCTGTTGTAGAACTGGCTACTTTCCCACTTTGGACAAATAAAAAAATGAGCAGTTTTAGTTCTTTTACAACTCAGTGTCTTCCTCAGGATACAATTACTTTAAAGAGGGAATCATTGTACCATTTATCCATTTTGTATGATGCATATTTCTTGTGCCTTATACTCTTGTATCAGGAAATGCTGCACTCTCACATGTAATTCTCAGCAGGTTAACAGCTCAGGCCATCTCATTCATGATTTTCATACTGATTGCTGATACTTACATCTGTTTTGAATATCTTGTTTTTCTCCCATAATATTAATGATGACACCAACATTTTAAACACTTCACGTGTTTTATCTCATTTTATCCTCTTACGACAGTCACCTGACACAAGCAGTCTTTCATTTCCCAGTTTAAATAGATGAAGATTAACACAGTTAAGTAATGTGCTTGAGGTCAGTTAGTAGAATATAAAACCTAAATTGAAGTCAGGAAATATGAGCAAGAGTCTATACTTTTAATATCTAAAAGTTATTGCTTGGAACAGTGCTGACTTAGACTAGGTACCAAGAATTGACATCATTCAATGAGGTTTGAGAAAGTCCAATACTATTTGTTATAGAAAAGGGTAACAGAGACTATTGTGTTTTAAAAATGCTCTGCTTAGTTAATTGGTGCTGAGATGAGTTTTGGGAGAGATAATTTGTTAGGTCCCCACATTTACCCATTTTATATACACAGCTCCTGGTCCCCTGTTCTACCATGTATAGAACTTTATATTAAATCTGGATTGACAGCAACACAATGACCTTATTTATATCTTCAAGAGCCAACCAACCACTGTCAAAACCCAAGAATCATAAAAGAGTAAACAGTTGCCAAATAAATCCTGTTCTGGAAGGACGCTCAACAGGAATTTGTGTTTTTTAGTATTTTGGTTTTGAACTGTCTGGATTGCCTATTCTGCTCCTGATTGAACAAATAGTTCCTTCCAATCAGATTATTTCTGATTACTGGAAATCACAACTGCTCTGAGCTCTGTTCCAATCCTTGATTCTCAAACTTAAAGCTCTCCTAGGTATTTAAGCTTTGATAATATTGTCCTGTGTCACTGTTTGGCCATTCAACTACTATATGGTTGTAGGGCCAGTAGTTGCAGCCATCATTGGGGCCAGGTACATGCAGGTTCCCATTAAATTTGGGTAGACAGTAATGAAACTGCAGAGCCAAAAACTGGTGCGCCATGTCTTTATTCTAGCCTCACATCAGTGGGCGAATAAATACACACAGTGGGAAAACACTTCCCTTTCCATTCAGGGCTCCCAAAGCCACTGACTTTCTCCTGGTTTTCCTAGAATCAAAGGTTTCAACATTCAGTCATTCAGTACCTTCTGGTTCTCATCTCCTTCTTTCTGCACAAACTGGCTTCTCCTTCAGCACCCGCCATCTTGGCTGCCTGCCTCCTCTGCAACAACATGGTCTCCGGCCTCCTCCTTCTTCACAAACTTTTCTTGATGCAAAAACCCCTCCTCTAGCAAATATTATCATAACAAAGCCCCTTCCCAAGCAGGAAGGTAATTAGCTGTTTCACATGGGCAGCAGCCATTTTTAACAATAAAAGTGAGCAAACACCCAAAATACAGATTTTACAAACTCATTTGCCCAACAATGGTCATTTCTAGTTGATTCTCATTATTTGGTTCTCTTAGGTCTCTTATTTGATTCCAATTTATAAGTGTTACTATTCTAAGAAAAATGTCTGGATTGATGAACACTTCCACATGCTGCGATGGTAGTATAGCAATGTCACAGGGACAGAAGCTCTATAATGAGGACCTCTCTAAACCTCATCTCTTCATCTGGCTGTTTCTTTATATGTCTTATTATATTCTTTATAATAAACTGGTAAATGTAAGTAAATATTCCCCCCTGTGTTCTGAAAACCATTCTAGCAAGTTATCAAACTCAAAGAGGAAGTCATGGGAACCCTGATATATGTTTCTTTTTTCCTTTCTGTAGATCTGCACAATCCATGTATCTCAATTACTGATTGTATTTCACTCATGAGAATTCAACAATTATGCTAAACACCATGTTCTGGGAGCTCCTTAAGGTAGGCTCATTGAAACCCTCTTGAAAATGACCAATGCAAACAGATTTGCTTTAGGGGTCAGGGCTGATATTCATGACTTAGGTACATATGCCATTCTAGGAAATAGCAACCCTCTCCTGAGTGTGAAATAGCCTAAGATCATTGCAACCCAGTTCCTGAAGATTATTTTAAACATTGACTCATCTGCTTGAAAAAATCTTTCTAAGACAGACAAAATTAAGAGTCAGAGCTGGTGTAGGCTGTGGCTGTTCAAAAAATAAGAAGCTCCAATAAAATGTAAAATCCACACGGAGGAATCTTGAAGGTGGGTGAGAAGTAAAAAAGGGGTATTGAGGAAAACATGCAAAGGAAATGAGGAAGTCCTTTGTAGCTAAATTCTTAGGAATGACAGACATGTTAATAGATAGACACTAAGCAGAGTAAGCTGTGATACACAAACAGCAAATAGGTGGGGGGTTACTAATGTATGAGGGGAGAAAGTAGCAGATTGAGGGTCTGTTCTTTGCCTCCTATGCAGGGAGCTGTGCACCTTTTCTGTGGCAATGTATGTTCTGTGTGCCCCAGCTAGTCTCCCACTTCCCTTGCCATTATTGTCAAATGTTTGTGAATAAAATATTTTAAAACTAGTCATAATTTGCCTTTCTCAGCCCACTTCCAATCCCTTCTCCCACACATTCCCTCCGCAACCCAGTATCATATTTAAGGCAACTTTGAATAATTGGTATACCTTAATGACCACATTTTTCATTTTCCCTTGATGTACACTACTGTGATGTTTAAATGAGGGAAATTACTCGTTAGTCCTTGGTCCTTAGTATAGGTCAGAGGTCAGCAAACTTTTACTGTGAAGGCCAGATAGTAAACATGTTGTATATGATACGGGCTATCCAGCCTCCACTGCAAGTACTTAATCTGGCCATTATAGTGCATAAGTAGACATAGGCAATATGTAAACAAATGAGTATGGTTGTATTTTCATAAGGCATTATTTAGAAAAACAGATAGCCAGTAGGCCAAAGTTGGTCCAGCTGCTATAGTTTGGTGTCCCTGGTACAGTGCCTGGCATATAATATGCTTAGTAAATGTAAACTCTCTATGAGCTACTGAGATAGGCTATGTGGCACAAAGCTGCAGTAAAGAAAAACTACAGGAGCTGTAAAGAAGAAGGAAGACCATTTCCCACCAGATATACAGCTGAAAACCAGCAGGGTTCTGCTCATCCAACATGGCAACTAATTTTGCTTAATAGTAACCCCTAACCTCATTATATGCATTTATTGTAATACAGTAGCATGCTAAATGATGCACACTATGCCACCATGATAGATAACAGATAGCTCATATAAGGACACAAAATGACTTATAGAGGTCTTCTGTGAATATCCACAACTTTTCCTGGAAAGATCCTGAATATTCTTTTCCCTTCTTGAATATCCTATCACTAAGATTAAATAAATGTCAATAAAGGAAGTAAATTCTTCTAATGGGAGCTGCTATGTCTGTGGGGGTAGACCATTCTCCATTTCATTAAGAAACTCACTTTCCCTTTAAAGTCTATTCTGGCTTGTGTTTAATTCTTTCTTGTGCAAAGCCAAGAACCCACAGTGGGTTATGAACCCTTGGGTCCCTTGACCCTGGAATGCCTGTATCACTACCAGTTTCCTCTTTTGGGAATGACATTCTCCCCTCCATCTCTCTTATTCCTCTAGACAATTCCAACTCTTCTCATATAAATCTTTCATCTGCATCTCTAGGAAAATTTCCCAGTATTATTTTTGGTATTATAATACCCTATTTAATCCCATTTATTACTGTTTTCAATGTGCTAAGTACAATGTTTTTAAATGGCTTTAAAAACATTACAGTATCTCAGTGTTCACAAAGTACCATGCAGTTGTCATAATCATGTTCATTTTTACAGATAAGAAAATTGTTGTGTGGAAAGATTAAATAATGCACCTAAAGCCACTCACTTTCACTATAAATGTTCCTTTGTCTGCACACTCACTGCCAAATATGACACAGGCATCTGGTAATCACTTTGCATTATCACTAAGGCAAGTTTTTCGTCTCTGTGTTGTTTTTGGCTGTGTTATGAGATATACATCGTGTGAGTCTATCCGCCGGTTTGATAGCATGCAACAGCCGCAATTTGTACCCCGTAAAACAGAGACGTTTCTTTAACACTTTATGAACTGTAGTCTTGCTTAGGTGTAATTGTCAAACACACACACACACACAGATTTTTTAGGGCTCCTTAGGTAGCTATCCCATATAGCCTCCACAGACTCGTCACTGACTGATGGCCTACCAGAATGGGGTTTCTCCACCAAACTGCCGGTTTCCTTCAACTGCTTATCCCACCGAGTAATGTTATTCCTATGTGGTGGCGCTTGGTTATAAACGCGCTGATATTCACGTTGCACTTTGGTCATGAATTCGAATTTAGCGAGCCACAGAACACACTGAACTTTCCTCTGTATCGTCCACATCTCGTTTGGCATGGCCGTGGGCTGCTCCGCTGTATACACAGTGTTACGTCATCATCTGCGCATGCGCACATGCTGCCACATCATCCTACAGAAACTGGGAGGGTTTTTCTTTAATTTGGTGATTTCACATTTTTATTGTCTTTTGTTGCTTTCCTGTGACCGATCAAAAGTGCACCATGACTTTACGAACACCCTGCATGAAGCTGGAGTTCTTGATTTGTGGATGTGAATCTTGAGACATGTTTCAAGAGTTTTTACCAGTTGCCAATATCTTCCCATTCAAGCCCAAAACTTTCTAAAATTTCTAGTAAAGTGCTTAAACTCTGTTAGGGATTTTAAAGTACAGAAATAGAAAATATGAAATAATGGGCATGAGATAAAAAGGATAAAAATGAGAAGATCTAACAGGTGTCATATGTAGATGTGCATAAAAGTGAATGAATGTGGGAGAGGTAATATATTTATTTATTTACTTTTTATTTCTTTTTATTTACTCATTTTAGAGAGGAGACACAGAGTGAGAGAGAGAGAGAGAGAGAGAGAGAAAGGGGGGAGGAGCTAGAAGCATCAACTACCATATGTGCCTTGACCAGACTAGTGCAGGGTTTTGAACTGGCGACCTCAGTGTTCCCAGGTCGATGCGTTATCCACAGCGCCACCACAGGTCAGGCAGAGAGGTAATATACTTAAAAGAAAGAAAAAGAAATAAAAAATTCCAGAATGTATAAAAACCATATATCTGTTCGTTCGAGAAGTATAATTCAATCAAAAGTATAAAAAGTCAAAACAACATACAACAGATTTATTGCAAGAAAAACTTCAAAACCAAAAGACAAAGAGTAGTTATACACAGTGAAGGAAACACTAATTATGTATAAGGAGAATCCATTAAAATGATACAGATTCAAGGGAAACATTTAAAACCAAAAGTAAAATAATATATTTCACCTCTTTCTCTGTAGATGGATGATAGCTAGGTAGGCAGGTAGGTAGGTAGATAGAAAATTTTTACCCTTGAGATTTTCCAGGTCTCCAGTGAAAAATTACACAGAAGTAAATTGAATAAAATACTGTAAACCAACATGGATGAATCTCAGATATTTTGTTAAAACAAAGAAGCTGATCACGAGAGATTCCAATTATAACAAGTTCAAAACCAGGAAAAAAATTTTTGTCCTAATAAAAAACCCCATCAGTGGTTTTTTGTGTTCAGAGAGTAGCATGAAGAAAATTGACTGCCAACAGGTGAAAGATAACTTTCTGGGAGATGAAAATTCTCTATATCTTAATTGGGGGTGCTGGTTACATAGGTATTTACATTTTCACAAGTCATTGGCCTTAATATGTATAATGTGTGAATTATATTGTATATAGATTATCTCTCAAAATACTTGATTTTAAAAAGTTTCTAAATGTTTCATTGTGATATACAGATATATACTTTTTTCTGGTTTTGCTATATATATAAATTTTATTAATAAGATACACTATGTTAATGTGTACAATTTTGAACAGTTTTGAAAAAATATACGGTATATATATGTATGTACAGTACATATACAGTTAATTAAATATATATTTTTCTATATTACATGTATAACATAGAAAAATATACATAGATAAAAATACTCCCATAAAACTATTACCACAAAGCTGTATAGTGATAATTTCTACGATACTATGATAGTCACATCATAAGTCTGTCCTGTCCTAAGTAATTTTTTTGGCTCTTTTTTCTTTTTTTTAACCTGTAGTGGTCTATCTGAATGACTTTCAATCCTTTTTATTTTTTATGTATTAGGAGAAAATCTCACACTAACTGGCTCTAGCTTCGGCTTTGCTTGATTCACGTTTGTCCATCCAGCTGTAAATAAATAAATGTATAAGTTTCAGAATCACAGAAACCTAACAGAATGTTGCACAGCCAAAGCTTTGGGACAAAGAGGCTTGAGATCAGAAAGCTCCTGAATTTTCTCATTCTCTTCAAATCTGAAATTCCATCTCACCATCAGAGATTCCCACACTCAGGGGCAGAAAATGGCAAGATTGCTTTTATGGTCTATTCCAGGGTAGGATTAGCTTTCACCCATTCAAAGCCTCTTTTTTGATGCTAATTGGGTTTCAGGTAACATTTCTATACCGCTGACATCTTTTCTCTGCTTCCCTCCACCTTAGAAACTCTTAAGAGGCAGAAGAGTGATGAAAGAGATGGACCCAACACTCTCAAGGATGGCTGGTGGCAATGCGTAAATTAGAATTCAGATTCCATTTCTCCCAGCTCCTCCGCTCATTCCACCTCATCTGGCTTCAGTCCCAGCTTCTTGTTCTTCGTTTATTTCCTAACTGCTGTTTCTTTCCACGAGCTGCATTTCTGGTGCCAGGTGGGAACAACAGCTGAGCCCTGCGGAGGCGTAAGATACGCAGCGCTGGACGAGGCTGCTAACGACGTGCTCCCGCAAAACATTTCCATCCCGGCTGCGGTGATGGATGGCCTTGCTGGAGAAAAACCCACAGAAGTGCTCAAATTTTCTCATGAATTTGTCAGTTTCTTCCGAAAAAGTGAATTTTTATCAAGTGGTAGAACAAGGCATCTGTTTTCTCCAGCAGTGACTTCCAGACAGGACAACATGAAATTGAATAGGACCCAAGATCCAAGTCCTATTGAATTGATCTAAGTTCTGATTGCATTTTTTTTCAAACTTTAGAATAGGAATTACCTATGTGTTGCTATTATTTTTAAAAGTGTATTGTGCACTCCAAAGAAATTCAGGATGTGAAAAGGTCGCCCATTCGCTTGTCAACAAATATTTACTGTGTGTGTATTATGTGCCAGGCTCTTTGCTGTATATTTTACCATCATTATTCATATGTGGGCCACAGAGAACTGCAGCTAAACGTGTGTGTGTGTGTGTGTGTGTGTGTGTGTGTGTGTGTGTGTGTGTGTGTGTGTGTGTATACTTCCCTGAGTTAAGGGAAATACTTCTTACTAGGTTTGTATTTTTTGCAGGGGAAAATGGCAAAAAATTTAAGCTATCATTAAGTACTATTGTTGCCCGGGGCTCAAGCCCAGCAGCGGGAGCTAGCATTTCCAGCTCGTATCTGGAAGATGAGGAGAATTGGGCCAGAGTTGCGATTCACAGACTCCAGAAGGTAAACAGTGGCAGCTGAGGCAGGAGGATGAACAGACATCCCAGGAGCCAAGCATGCATCGCTGAGTAGCCACTGGAGCGGCAGGAAGTGCCTGCCAAGCTGCTGGTAGGTCTGTGATTTTGGGGACATAGGGGTGAATGCCATCATGCTCCCCAGAGCAGAGATGGAAATGCTGACTGCCATTGCCACATGCTTCTCTTTAGGACAGTGTGAGACCTGCCATAATGGCAGGAATGAGGGGGGAGGCTAACACCCCATGTGCGTGGACTGATTTCCTGGACTATGACCGAGTGAGCACTGGCTCCTTTGTTGGATGGACTTACGGATTTTGGACAATGTGAAATACCCTGATGGGGGTGGGGGTGGCTTTGGTGAAGCCCCCCCACCCCTGCCTCAGGAAGCTTTTCCCATGGCTAGAAAGAAGGCCGAGGACATTTTGCGATTTTGGCAAAGTGCTCAGAGACTGGTGAAATGTACCTTTGTAATTGTTGAAATTGTATGATTTGTCATGTATTTGTAATTTGTGTAATGTGCCTTATTGCCTTGCATAGGGATGCCGCTAGTGTAGATTGTGGGTAGTAAAATGAGCATGGGGTGGATTGTTGGGCAGATAAAATATATTATGCTCACTTTGTTAAAGATGGTGCTGCCCACGTGCAAGTTTTAAGAGTAAGCTTTCCCCACACCCTTGACTGATTGGATGATGTGGGGTGGTGCACTCTCCTGATGAATTTCATTATGCTTCAGATGGGTGACTCTGTATCAAAGATTTTTTTGTTTGTAGATTGGATTAAAGGTTTGGATTTCTACACTATAAAGTGGGGCAGACCGGGAGCTTGCTCTCTCTCTGTTCTTGAGGTTAGCATTAAAGAGGAGAGCAGATTAAGGCCACATGGAGGCCAGGAGAAGCAGTCAAGATAGCAGAGTGCTGAGGGATAAGCCAGTTTGTGCAGAGTTTGTGTAGAGAGAAGGAGATTGGGAACAGAGGTGAATAAAACTGGTGAGCTAGAAACCTTTGATTCTAGGAAACTCGGATAAGTTAGTAGCTTTGTGAGCACTGAATGAGTGGGTTTTGGAGCCCAGTGTGTGTTTTTGCTTGCAAGCTAGGATTAAAGATGATGGCCCACCAGTTCTTGGCTTCATTGTTTCATTACTGACTGTCCGAATCAAATACGAACCTTCACTGGCCAGGTGGCTGTGTTGGTGGCCTTGGCCACTGGCTTTACAGATGCCTTGCCCATGGCCAGGGCTTCAATGATCCTTCATAGCTTTTGGGTAATGTCTTGGGGGACTAATTGATTGTCTTGTGTAGTGATCTCTTATCAACTTAGCAGTGATAGAACAGAAGCTGTAGGGTCAGTAGTTGCGGCCATTGTGGCCATTCACATGCAAGTTCTCATTGAATTTGGGCAGATGGTAAAGAGACAGAGGAGCCAAAAAGTGGTGGGTGGGAAATTCCTTTATTAAAGTCTCGCACCGGCCCATACACAAACACATAGGGAAAATACTTACCTATCATTCATTCAGAGCTCCCAAAGCCCTGACACATTCTCCAGTCCCACAACCAGGATAATTTTCTCTGTTTTTTCCTAGAATCAAAGGCCCTACCAATCTCAGCAGAGCTTGCAAAGCCCCTCACCTCTGGTTCCCATCTGCACTCCTTCTCTCTTCTCTGCACAAACTGGCTTCTTCCTCAGCATCCTGCATTCTCTCACTCTCACTCTGTAAACATGGCTTCTCTCCTTTTTTTCCTCTCTTTTTCAAAACTTTCTGTTGTGAAACCTCCCGTCCAGCAAACATTAGCAAAACAATGGCCCTTCTCAAACAGGAAGGCAATTTGCAATTTCACAGACCACATATACCTGGCACTGTCCAGCCTCCAATGCAAACTATAAATGAGCAAACATAAAAATCATATTTTACAAACTTATTTGACAAACAGAAACATAAGAAAAAGTATTGCATTTATTTTTCTAGAATTAAATTTACATAGAAACAGCATAGTTAAACGTAAGTGATGAATTGTAATGCTACACCACTTTGATTTTAGCCATTTTCAAGAGTAATTTATCTATTTAAACGGGTCTCAGTAAGGGCCTTTTGGTACCTCCAACGCATGTCAACAGACAACCACAGGAACATGAAAACAGAAGCCTAACTTCTTTTGTGGTTAAGTTCAACCATACCATTTGATCTACTAACAATTCTTTTTCTCTAATATTACCTGCTACACAAAGTTGTGAGAGCAGAAACCTGGCAACCAGACACAAAGCTCATTTGAGAAAGATTTTAGGGTCTGAGATAATCTAATCTGACTCAGAATATTTCAAGTGAGACAGGTGAAGCCCAGAGAAATAATTTATGGACTTTAGGGTTGGCAAAAATAAAACCTGTGCTTGTTTCTAAACAGGTGACAACAACAGCAACCATTGACCATAGATCAGGAGTGCCCATACTTTTTCAGCTTGCAAGCTACTTATAAGATGACCAAGTCAAAATGATCTACGTACATAAAAATGCAAAACATAAAATTATTTCTTCTATATTATCATTATTTAAGTTACTATTATTACTATTTAATATTGTGTATTCTTCTTTCACCTTTCTCCTTCTCAGCTCTCTTTTCAGAGGAAAGTCAATGTCATAGTTTTTATGAACAGTCCGAAAGAGCCGCTCCACATTTCCTTTCTTTGGAATAGCAATGGCACACAGACAGATGAGGCAAACGCACTTAGAATATGACATAGTGAAAAAAATCCCCTCCCATTCTGTATGAAAGTGGTAGGTTTTAGGCTTCTTACTCAGACCAGCTATGGCACTCATTTTTATACCCTTTGTTGTATTTAGTTTAAATAAATTGAAGGCTAACTACGCAGCAATGTAACTGAACAAGTTAGCGTGGTTTAACGCACATGCGTAGGGTGTCAAAAGTTCAGACGTCAGATTGGCTACCCTGTATGCCAGTCAAAAGACAAATGTCTTTTTAATGTCATGGGATCTACCCACACTTCCTTTGGGATAGACCAGTAGACGGCAATCAACGTATTGAGCACCCCTGCCATAGATAAATAGTAACTTTCTGCTTTTCACATGTTTTTCTATTTTTCCTCTCTTGCTCCTTTGTCTGTCTCTCTTCATACCTCTTTTCTCCCTTTCTATCTATAGTTTGTATTTTTTTTCCAAAAATAATTTTTTGGTTGATTGTTAAATAGAATGTAGTAAAAAAGAAAGAAAGAAAGAAAGAAAGGTGGCACAAGGATAACAAAATATCTAAATGCAAAATATCTCACTTTGTGTCATCTGAAGTAATAACAATGTTACAGAAAGATTTTCTATTATTTACAGCTATTATTTAAGATTGCATTTTGACATTTTTCAAACTGTAATAGTTTGCAACCCATTATTGTGCCAATAATATAACTTGCATTATAAGATACAGAACAGAAGGGAGAAATACTTAGAGGTTTTTGTATTCTTCTTTTAAAGCAGAAAAAAAAAGATAAGAAATAAAGCAAACTCTCTAGCTGTACACCTAGGGATTTAAAGAAAAAAACCACATCCAGAGTAGCAGGAGGGGCAGAGATGCTGAAAGGGCTGGTCCCACACCCATGCCTGGCGGTTTAAAACTGGGAGGGACATCTCAGCTGCAGAGGTCCCCCCTGAGGAGTGAGGTTTCCCACCCCACACCAGGCCTTCCAGCCCAGGGAGTATCAGGAAGAGAAGTTACTAAAATTTCTGGCTGAAAAAAACAAGGATTGTGGCTGAGTGAAACAGAAAGCTACAGGAGACCCAGGCAGCTCCTCTTAAAGGGCCCACACACAGACTTAGTCAAACTAACTCTGTCTGAGCTCAAGTGCAGGAGCAGCAGCTTGAAAGGACCGAGGGACATACCAGGAGGAACTGGGTTGTCTGGCATCAAGACAAGAAGAACTGGGAAGGGGGGGAGGTTTCTGCCAGATAAAAGTGTTCTTTTCTGAGACCCTTCCCCTGCCCCACTGAGCTGGCAGGTGGGCACCATATCTGTTTCTATCAACCTGGCTCAAACTGTTGGCCCCACCCAGATGGCTTCCTGAGACCCCTGTCTGCCCAACTGTGGGCTCAACCAAGCCATTTCCAGTGGCTTTCCATACAAATACTCTCTCTTGCCTCATGCTTCAGACTTTTCTAAAATCTCTCAAACAAATAGCATCTTGCCTTTGTATACCCTGTACCTCTCGTTAAGTGGCCCTAGGCCTGGCTCTAGTGGCAGTCAGCATTGGTTCATAGCTTGGCCTCTCCTGGGCACTTCTAAGCCCAGCACAAGTAGCAGCCATATGCACATCACTCTGTAGCTTATGCCAGGTAGTCCCAGGCAGGCCAAGGGCAGTGGCTGACCTTGTACCTCCCAGGAGGTCTCAGAGCCAGTGAACCTGGTGGAAAGCTTGAAATCATGCTGGATTATAACCCTACAACCTCTTTGAGCCACCCACTCAAGGGGCAGACTCAGTGAGCACCAAAGACTTACTGAAGTAAGTCTAGCTGTATAGCGTCAACTCCTATACAGCTGCTCCTGGTCTTTGCAGCTGATTGGCCTGAAAGTCAATCCTCCCAGTGATGCCAACAGCAATCAAGGCTTAACTACAACAGGATAGTGTACACAGATCACACAGGAGCACACCTGGAGCATTCAGCTTGGGTGACTGGGGAGGCTGTATCATTGGGTCCTACAGAACACCTACTACACAAGGGCCACTCCATCAAATTTGGGAGATGTAAAGCCAGTAGCCACAGCCACTATCAGAGCTGCCTGGCTCATGCAGGTTCGCATTTGAATTGGAGAGTTGATAATGAAACAACGGAGCCAGAAACTGTTGGGCCATTAGCTTTAATCCTAGCTTGCACCCAGCGGGCAAGTAAAAACACACACTGGGCTCCAAAATCCACTCATTCAGTGCTCACAAAGCTACTGACTTATCCGAGTTTTCTAGAAAAAAGGTTTCTAGTTCACCAGACTTATTCACCTCTGTTCCCCATCTCCTACTGCACAAACTCTGCACAAACTGGCTTCTTCCTCAGCATTCCGCCACCTTGGCTGCTTCTCTTAGCCTCCTTCATGTGGCTTTTCTCTGCTCTCCTTTCTCTGTTCTCTCCTCCTAGAATGTAATCCTTCTCCTCCCCACAATGTGATATCTCTTCCTTTTAAAACCTTTTGGTGCAAAAGCCCTCCCCCAACACATATTAACATAATCATGCCCATCCCAAGCAATCACCTGGGCGATGGGCTTCTATGTGGGCAGTGCCATCTTTAACAAAGTGAGCATAATATATTTTATCTGTCCATAAATCCACCCCTATGCTCACTTTACTACCCACAATCTACACCACCAGCATCCCTGTGCAAGGAAATTAGACACATTACACAAATTACAAATACATGACAATTTCAAAATAACAAAATCATACAATTTCAACAATTACAAAGGTACATTTCACCAGTCTCTAAGCACTTTGCCAAAAGCACAAGATGTCCTCGGCCTTTTTTTCAGCCATTTGAAAAGTTTCCCGGGGCATGGGGAGGGCCTCCAACAAAGTTGCCACCCACCCCCATCAGGGTATTTCACAGTGTCCAAAATCATAAGTCCATCCAACAAAGGAACCAGTGCCCACTCTGGTCATAGTCCAGGAATCAGTCCACGCACATGGGACCTCAGCCACCCCCCTTATTTTTGCCATCCTAGCAGGTTCTACACTGTCCCAAGGAGGAACATGTGGCAATGACAGTCAGCATTTCCATCTCTGCTCCGAAGAGCATGACAGCATAGCATCCACCCCTTTGTCCCCTAATCGCAGACCTACCAGGAGCATAGTAAGTGCTCCTTGCTCCTGGGCTCTCACCTTCTGGAGACTGCAGATCGCAACTCCAGCCTGATTCTCCTCATCCTCCAAAGATGAACTGAAAACAACAGCTCGTGCTGCTGGACTCGAGCCTGGGGCCGCTGCCGCCTTCTGCTCTGCAGGCCTTGCAGCTCCAGCCCTGGCCTCCTGCCACTGCTGGCTCTCCACAACTTCCAGGGCAACCTGCAACTCATGAACCTGTGAATTCTCTTCCAGTAGCTGCTTCATTTCTAAGCAAATCTCACGAACCTGGTCAACCTCCTCTCATAGTTGCTCCAGCTCCAGGGTCGGTATCTCTTTCTCCCACGTATGCTCCAGCTCCTTCTGCTGCTCGGCCTGCAGGTCCTGGGCAGTCTCTTCCACAGAGCTCTTGGCTTCCCCATGTGTGGCTGAAAAAGTCAACTAGCCTACGGCCCCAAAAGGACAGCCATGGGAAACCAAAACAGCAGCCTGTCCTCTACTCCACTGCTCAAAGGTGGTGACAGCTCCTGCCAATCTGTATCGAATTCTGCCACAAACTATGCCAAATGTAAAGCTATTAGCTGCGGCTACTATCAGAGCCGACTGGCCAATGTAGGTTTGCATTTGATTCGGACAGTCAGTAATGAAACAACAGAGCCAGAGACTGGTGGGCCATTAGCTTTAATCTTAACTTGCACCCATCAGGCAAGTAAAAACACACACTGGGCTCCAAAACCCATTCCTTCAGTGCTCACAAAGCTACTAACTTATCTGAGTTTCCTAGAATCAAAGGTTTCTAGGTCACCAGCCTTATTCACCTCTGTTCCCCATCTCCTTCTCTCTGTACAAACTGGCTTCTTCTTCAGCACTCAGCCATCTTGGCTGCTTCTCCTGGCCTCCTCCATGTGGCCTATCTCTGCTCTCTTCTCCTAGAATGTAATCCTTCTTCTCCCCGAACAACATGATCTCTCTTCCTTTTAAAACCTTTTGGCGTAAAAGCCCTCCCCCAACACATATTAACATAATCATGCCCATCCCAAGCAATCACCTAGACGATGAGCTTCCATGTTGTCAGTGCCATCTTTAACAAAGTGAGCATAATATATTTTATCTTCCCAACAGGAGACATAGAGGTTTTACCTAATATATAAAAAACAAAAACAAAACATAGGAAAGCAGCCAAAATACAGAAACAAAGAAATATGTGTCGAATAAAAGAACAGGAGAAATCTTTAGAAAAAGAACTAAATGAAATAAAGGCAAGCAAACTACAAGATAGAGAGTATAAAGTGATGGTTATAAGGATGCTCAAGGAACTTAGTGAGGATGTAGAAACCATTGAAAAGAACCAGTCAGAAATGAAGGATACACTAACTGAAATGAAGACTATTTACAGGATATCAACAGCAGAGTAGATAAAACTGAGAGTCAAATTAATGATTTGGAATATAAAAAAGTAAAAAACAACTAATCAGAACAGCAAAAATAAAAAGAATCCAAAAATTAAAGACAGTTTAAGGAGCCTCTGGGACAACTTCAAGCATACCGACATTTGCATCATGGAGGTACCAAAAGGAGAAGAGAGAGTGCAAAACATTGAAAACTTTTTTTAAAAAAATGACAGTAAATTTTTCTAACCTGGTGAAGGAAATAGATATACAAGTCTAGGCAGTACAGAGTCCCAGATAAGATAAAACCAAAGAGTCCCACACCAAGACACATCATAATTAAAATGCAAAAGTTTAAAGACAAAGAGAATCTTAAAAGCAGTAAGAGAAAAGCAGTTGTTTACTTAAAATGGAGCTCCCACAAAACTGTCAGCTAATTTTTCAACAGAAACTCTGCAGGCTAGAGGGAGTGGCTAGAAATTATTCAAAGCAAGGACCTACAACCAAGATTACTTTACCCAGCAAAGCTATCATATAAAATCAAAGAACATATAAAGAGCTTCTTAGATAAGAAAAAGCTAAAGGAGTTCATCACCACCAAACAATATTTTATGAAATGTTAAAAAGTATTTTTTAAGCAGAAGAAAAAAGCATAAAAAATATGAACAATAAAATGTCAATAAACACATATCTATTAATAATTTAATCTAAAAACAAAATCAGTGAACAAGCAGAACAGAAACAGGCTCATAAGTACAAAGAACATTTTGACGATTGCCACATAGGAAGGGGTTGAGGTGTTTGGTGAAAACAGTGACGAGATTAAGAAGTATAAATTGGTGGTTACAGAATAGTCATAGGGATGCAAAGTATAGCATAGGAAATATAGTCAATAATATTCTAATCACTATGTATGGTGTCAGATGGATACAAGACTTATCAGGATGATTACTTAGTAAGTTACATAATGTTTAAATACTGGGCTGCACATCTAAAACTAATATAATATTGTATGTCAACTATAATTGAAAAATAAAAAATAATTTAAACATAAGAAATAAAGCTAAAAAGAACTTTATAAGATATTATATGCAACTGAGCTTAGCCTATATGACCATTCAGTGTTATTAGTAATACATGAGTAGAATGAATGCAGCAAAAAAATTTTAAGAAAGGAGTATGTGAATTTAAAAGTCTTTTGAAAAAAGAAGAAAATATCATTTGCGTCACCCATTCATTCTTGTGCTAATATATATCACCATCTGCTATCTCTCTCTCTCTCTCTCCTTCTCTTCTTTCTTTTTCCTTCCTTCTATTTATTCTTCCTTTCTCTCTTATTCTCCTGCTTCCACTCTGACTCTCATTCTCCTATCATTCTGTCTCATGGTAGAGAACTTAAGCTCTCTGTGTCATCCTATAGTTGATATAGATAATGGGTATTTATATAAGTTCGTGAAACACAATTGTGTTTTGTCAACTTTTAACAGCAATATCCCAGAGATGCCCAGATGGAATTAGTTTATTTCTGATATACTGAAGGCAATTTTCCAGGAAAGAAACTGAGTCACACCTTTGGGAATAACCAACATTTCCACTCACAACTAGCTTCCTCTGTCCCAGAGTAAATAGCAGTCAAAGGATTTGGGATGGTGCTCAGCATATGACTAGTCTTTCTTTGTAAAATTTGCTCTCATAACTGAATATGAGATTTCTTCATATTATAATAACTGAAGGATATTTAGAGTGCAAAAAGGGGGTTATAAGCTTTAAGGGGGTAGCCCTTAGTTTGGGGGTGCTGGCATCAAGGTAAGTGTTTACTGTGTTATTAAAATCCAATATACCACAGGGAAGTTTCACAGCCTTTCCACAGATTGCTGGGAAGAGAGAATTAAGGAAAAGAAAGAGAAGGAAGGAAAAAGAACAGGAAAATAGAAAAGTGAGGAGTTATTAGATAGCATAAGGACACAATACAAGTTGTAATTAGCATTCCTGATTAACGTGTGGTCACAATGTTAGACCGTGTGTAAAAGAGATAAATTAGATTATATAATGTCATTGGAATGCACCATTCTCAATCAAAAGGGCCTCTTCTAACCCCCTTTGCCATTTTTCTGTATTTCTTAGTTTGCTATTCTCCTGGTGTTCCTTCTTCATTATAATGTTTGAGGCATACGTTTTGTTTAAAAAAGAAAGAGAATCTTTGAACTGCACCTTGAGCTTTTCATAAGAAAAGCAAGAAACTCAAAGGATATGCTAAAGAAATACTGCTGAAGTGAACCGCTTAAGGGTGAACCCTCAGACTTTAACAAGACTTTCTCAACATAAATCATGAATCAATTCAGTTCTTTCCCAAGTGGAGAGTAAGATTATATCTTACTTGTCTGTTCTAGCTATTTCCTTTACTTCTCTAAGTGCTCTCTCTTTTTTAAAGCATTATTATATTTCTGGTACATTATTTTAATAAACTTTTAAAAAGTTATTTCTGCATCTAGCCTTCCACATTGGCTAATATGCAATATAAACATGATGTCTCTAAACTCTTTTACTGAAAGATTAGTGGGGTCTTGGTAAGTGATACATTTCAGGATGAGACAAATTTTGGTTGCAGACCATGCCACTTTATTAATTGTAGAAATTTAGATGTGTTATTTAATGTTCTTAATCACAAGTTCTTCATTTATAATGTGAGGTACTGAATTAGCCCATTTTATAATGTTAATAAAAACACTAACAAAGCAAGGTTTTACCATAGCAGTTATGGGTGAGATGGGTTCTTCTGCTAAACTTTGCTAGACTGACTGCCTCCATACAGCCCAGTGCTTACCTATTCCTTAAGGTCAGAAGTCACCAGTCAATCATTAGCAGTCTTACCTTTTATAGTATATCAGAGAAGGTTTGGGTTTCTTGACTTTAAATAACTTACTCCATTTTTTTTTCATCTTTATTTATTCTTTCTCAGAACCTTAGACTCTGTGTTCTATTGGATTTCTTGCCTAGCAATTAATAAACTTTTTAAAAACTCATTCAAACTTTGGATAAAGCGTCGACCTGGGAACACTGAGGTCACCAGTTCAAAACCCTGCACTGGTCTGGTCAAGGCACATATGGGAGTTGATGCTTCCAGCTCCTCCCCCCTTTCTCTCTCTCTCTCTCTCTCTCTCTCTCTCTCTCTCTCTCGTGTCTCCTCTCTAAAATAAAAAAAAATGAAAAAAAAACAACTCATTCAAACTTAATAAACATTAGCTACCCAACCCTACTCTTAACTCTGTAGAATCAGAGTCTGCATGAGTCATGTTCAGCTTTCATGACATAACAATATGTTTAAGGAAAAACTCCTTCAGTATCTACCAGGGTTTTTCATTTGATAGAGTCTCAGTGTCAGGGAAGGTCCAGTCCACATTGGTACCCCAGGCATTCTAGCAGCCTGGTACCCCTTTAAACTTACATGCCATCAAAATTTTTAAGACTTATTTATAG
Organism: Rhynchonycteris naso; assembly: GCA_037038555.1. NCBI lineage: Eukaryota > Metazoa > Chordata > Mammalia > Chiroptera > Emballonuridae > Rhynchonycteris > Rhynchonycteris naso. The sequence goes on from CM072995.1 coordinate 353,966,608, forward strand.
AGAAGGATAAATTCTGTGTAGAATAAGGGCAAAGAGTAACAAAGAAAGACCACTATTTATAGCTTTCAGGCTCTCTTTTACTTTACTGAGAAAATAAGCTCAATTTCTGAAGGTGCAAACTCACCAATCAAAAGCCCTACAGCTAACCATACCTAGTCTTCTCAGAAAAAAATTTTAACTGTCTTTATTCTCAATATACAACTTGGGGTATCAGCTATACCCCTTCCAAATACAAAAGTAATCCTTCCAATATTTGAGAGTTTTCTTGAGAAATGCACTTTGTCATATTTTCAATATTTATGAGTGTGTATTTGTCCCTGTGTGTGTATCTGATAACTGTCTCTTTGGATATCCTTCCGGGATTACTGGTGGGTAGAGGACATTTCGTCTCCAGAAAGCTATGGAATAAATAATTCCATATATTAATTAAATTACATATAATCTCACACTAAACTCAAAGATAAAAATTTATACCCTATTTACTTTCTATCCCAAATTAAATTCAGCCTCATTTATCTCAAAGGCTTTGAGGGGTTCTATAATAAGGTTAATTGATAAGAGAAGATGCTCTTATTATAAAATTTCAACAAGATAAAGATGTCTCCAAGAAGAAATGAACTCCCTTCCCCAAATTAAATCACTGGAAATAAATAAATCTAATATGACGTCCCTTTGCTGTTGTAAATTCAAGGTCAAAGACAATGATCTTGTTCTTGTGAGTTAAAGTACAGAAATGATTCAAAAATATTAAATTGTCCAAAGAAATTAAAGTCCTTGCCTGCTTTCTTATACGGGGCAAGGGGGTGGGCTGAGGTTATGACATAGTTCTGTTCCTGTGACTGTGACATAACCTGATTTTGGTGTAAGTCAAAACACACCCTAGCCTAACACAAATGAAACACTTGTGTATTTAGCAACCCAGAATGGAGAAGGTAAGCATACTGGGGGACGCCAACTCCCTCACTCATATACTGGTTATTAAATATCTTTCTGCCACACACAACCAAACTAGTTCATCCACATAGTCCATATGTACCATGCTAATGTCATAAATGGAACACATCTCAATTTTTAAGTTTTTATGGGAGTGAGCATTGTAAACTTGAAACACTGTATATCAAGACTGTCATAAACTGAGGACCACCTGTACTGTTTTGGCTTAGCTAGGTGGCTTCTTCATTGCTGGTGAAGTTGACATTTGGACATCATCAGTTGACTCACTATCTTACACTGGAATTTCTGTGTGTATTAGTTTACCAGGGCATTCGTAACAAAATACTACAGAATGGGTGGTTTAAATGATGGAAATTAGCTAGGAGATAATAGACAAAAATATATTTAAATCCCAACTTTCAGTTTATGAGACATAAATTCTAATAGAAACAATGTGGTTAGGGTAATTTGTTTCTGGACCACTCAGTGGCTTCATGGATGCAACATTTAAAAAGAAAAATAAATGTTTGTGTAACCGTGACATTAAATGATCTAAGCAGATAAAAAGGGAACACTGATACAAAGAAGCAGTGCAAAATAGTTTGTTATTATCATCACCACTCTTATTATGTATTGACAATTTACCCTGCAACCTATTTAATTTTGAGAAATTAACCATATGCTTAATCCCCTACAGAAAGTTCAATAAGTATGAGTGGCCTACAATTCAACAAACACACAAATTAATCAATTTTTTACAATAAATATACTAAAATATATTTTTTATAAATAAAATCACTTTACATAGAAAGCTATTTATAAATAAAAAGTATAGTAAAAAGAATGAGAAAAACATTCTCACTCAGGGAACCAATAGCATACATTAAAGGAGAACATAAATGTTATTACCTGATAGTCAGGAATTAATCAACAATTTCCACCATCAGTATAATAGCTAATAAAATGTACTATTAAAACACATTTTATTAAAGAATATAACTTCCAATTTAAATAAATGAAGGAAAAAACTTAACTTTCAATATCTCAATTACTTCTTAATGAATTTGTAGATGTTCAATTACCTCTGGATACATTTATAAATGATTCCAACTGAAATCAAAATCTCTATAATTAGAAAATTTGACAAAGTTGTTTTAAAGAACATGTAAAAGAATAAAAAGGCAATATTACTAAGCTATTTTGAGGGAAAAAGACTAATGTGAGGGAACAAATAGTTCTAAATTAATTATTTAGAACTCTATAATTTAGAACTATTTATATTTAATAACTATATACATATAATTTATAATAATTTAAACTTGTGATATTTTCTCAGAAACAAATGAGCAAATAAAACAAAGAATACACAGAACTCAAAATTCTTAGTAAAAGTAAACTAGAAACCTTAAACCCATGGGGAAAGAAAGGCTTTTCAATATTTTGGGGAGTGTCAATTAATTACTAGAGAAACAAAACAAAAATTGAGATCCACTTCTCTTATCATAGACACTATGAATCCCAAATGTATTGCAGAACTAAATGTAAACTAAAAGTCTTAAAGCAAAACATAAAAATGTAGAAGCTTTTAAAAGTACTAATAGATATAACGTCTTAGATTACTTTAATTTTAAGTAAATTACTGAGATAAGGAAAGGATGTATAAATAGAGATATATAGCAATAGATTTAGAGATTAAGGATGTGACTTCAGTCATACTTTCTCATTGTGGGATGGGGAAAAAGAATTCATAGGAATTTTTCTTTTTACTATATTTGGTTATATATAGCATTATTAAATTATTTCAACTTTTATAAAATAATGTAACCAACTTTAAAAGGGAAATAATAAATTGAAAAAATGTGCATACTTTATCTAAAATATGATTAATATTCTTCATAAAAAAAAGCTATCAGCAACTGATTATAGGAGAATGACAATAGCCGCCAGACCCTTCTTTCTTCCCTGCATGGCCTTCACAAGGGAGGAAAACCACTGAATATGAGACTGATGTTTTTAAACTAAACAGACCTTTCATTAACTATTTCAAAGATGAAAGCTCTCCAAAGAGCTATTAAGGACTGTCCAATTTTCTAAGGGGAAAAAGGAGTTGACATAGCTCAACTGGATTAAACACTTGAAAAAAATCATGTTTGTGTCTGAACTGCTTCAGACCACAGAAAACACCATTTTTATATACACCCTACACAAATACATATAGCTGGATAAACCACAACCAATACTAAATGTTAGCCACAGCTATCTTTACGTGATAAGATACATAAATCTGTTTAATATCTTCCATGCAGCTTTCTGTATGTTCCAACATTTCGTGATGGATATGTATTGATTCTAAAAACAGAGAATAAAAGTGTTATAGAAAAATGAATGCAGAAGGTGCAGTTCAGGGATAAGTCAAAAAGAGAAATAAAAATATATATATACATATACACACATATACATACTTGTGTGTGTGTGTGTGTGTGTGTGTGTGTGTGTGTGTATCCCCCCACCTTGGGATCACTTAAAAGTTCTTGCTGTCAGGCAAGTCTCAGCACAGAAAAACTTTGGGAGTCACCAATGATAATCCACCCTCTGCCAATCACTTCAATTAGGCTGCACAAACACCACAGGCTAGTGACAATGGAGATGTGGGGGAGTGACGAGAGAATCCAGTGACAAATGCCCCAAATACATATTAGGTTGTAAGGCGTGTTATGGGAGTTGTGTGGGAGAGAAGAGAATTTTGCTGAACTCCAAATTCTCCAATTACCAGGGGACTGTGTGTATTTGTACAAAATTCTCAGTCTCCAGATATCACTATAATGAAGGTTGTATTCTTATAAGTTTTTAAGAATTTAGATTTCAAAACCAGGCAGCAACACACACAAGCTTTGTAGTTTTGAATTGTTTATTTCTGATCACTGTTCCTTAGTCCTTCTCTGAAAATTGGAAGTGCTATAGATGTAATGTTTTAGGGTGTCCTTATTAATTTTGAGAAGATTAAATGAGATAATACATGGAAAGAGTTTTGAGGTGACTTTACGGACACACTGTATAATAACAGAATTGGTGATTAACAAAGTGACTTTAGGGACTCCCTGTCTTGATTTTTATCACAGCTCCATCATTTGGGTAAGTTACTTACCCTTTTTGTGCTTCAATTTCCTCATCTGTAAAATAGTGAGAGTGATGGTACGATTCATTACTGCACTTATTGTGAAGATAACTGAGTTCACATACTAAGGTTTGGAGGAACGTCTCATGTTTCTTTAGTGTCAGACACTTTTAATCACCATTTTATAGATAAGGAAACTGAGACACAGGAAAATTAAGAAACTCGGCCAATGTCACTAAGGAGTCAATGGAAAAATTTGCATTCAAACCCAGGCTCTCGTATCCTAGTTTGTATTCTTTACCATGGTACTGAGTGTGTTCAATACATATGAGGTACTTTTATTCTTCCTATTAGTTAAGTCAGAGGTGGCACAATGAGGATAAACTCAAACATTTTCTAGAAACTAAGAAGGAAAGGACAAAGGAAGATGTAGAAATAAGTACTGCTCATTTCTTGCGTAATAGATACTGCACCAATCCGAAAACAGTCAGGTGACCCTTGAACAACATGGAAACTGTGTAGTTCCACTTATACTGGGAATTAAAAATAAATAAATAAATAAATAAAGACTGGAAATGCATTTTCTCTTCCGTATGATTTTTAAAATAATATTTTCTTTTTTCTAGATTACTTTATTGCAAGAATACAGTATGTAACACAAATAACATACAAAATATGGGTTAATTGACTAGTTATGTGATCGTTAAGGCTTCTGATCAACAGTAGGCTACTAATAGTTAGGTTTAGTAGGGGGTCAAAAGTTATATCTGGAGTTTTGATTGTGTAGGGCTTCAGCTCCCCTAACCCCTGTATTGTTCAAAGGTCAACTATAAAAAGATATACAGGATGGGGCAGAAGTAGGCTCACAGTTGTTCATGTCAAAAAATAATACAATAATTTCCTGTACTCACAACTGTAAACCTACTTTTGCCCCACCTTGTATCTCACATTTAGTTCTCCTCCTCCATGATGCATGTATTGTGATTCCTACTTAGAGGTGGAGGAAGTTGAGCCTAAGGAAAGTTCTGCCTTAATTATGGAACCAGTTAACATTAAAATTCGAATCTGTCTACCCTCAAAGTCTGGGTCCTACTACTACACAATGCTTCTCCAATATCTTAATATTGCCCAGCATAGTCAGTCTCCTTCGACCTAGTTTGTTTGTTCTGTATGTAGAGTAACTCACAAAAGACATTTCCACATCTTGGTTTCCCTGCACGTCTCTGTCTCTCAGGAAAACCAAAATGGGTAGTCCGGAGATTGCACAAAATAAAATAGTTTTTCACTGACCTTTTCTGCTCAAAAGGACCCTTTTCAGAAAAATAAGAACTTGTATTGGTTCATGATGAAAATAGTACACTGATTCCCATCTTCAAAGGCTTTTGATATTACTGAGAGGAGAGCATCCCTGGTCCCAGAAAACATGGATACCTTTACTTCTTCTCAGATCTTGACCTGGCATTCTTGAACATTCTGGTGCCCAGAGTCTGTACGTAGTCTCAAGATTTTCAGGATAGTTGCTCCAAAGGGATGCTATCCCTACTGTAGTGCTGGGTAAACACGTGGACTTCAGGCAGGAGACCTGGGATTGCCTCTGTCACAGGCCTTCCCTGGGGGCTTCTTCAGCGTCCTTCCTGTTCCCCCTTCCTTTTCTGCTTGCAGCCCTCCAGTTTGCTTTTGGTAAATTACTTCTCTACCTTAATATTGCTTAGAAACATTTCTGCACTCATGAAATGTTAGAAAAAATGTCATAAAAGGCTATCGAATGAGAGTTGAAGGCGGAATTTAGGCAGTCTGTGAATTTTACCAATCACATACCTCCATTCTCTTTTTGGAAGCCAAAAACATTGCTGTTGTCTTGACTGAACCCTCAGGCTAGAAAAATTGCTATTTTCAATTATGAAATCAGAATATTATCAACTCCATTTGGCAGCGACCAGTGGAAATTATCTTGTACATGGTATATTTGAAAGAAATCTGTCTTTGGAACAGAAACATTGGAATTTAACATTGGACATGTATCTTATTAGCTGCTCAGTCTTATATAAGTTATTTAGTCTTAGAATGCATACATTTCTCCATCAAAAATGCATAGAGTAAAATTCAGTATGAGGATTAGATGTAAGTGAAACCATATAGTATGCTTATTGAATGCCCTATAAATTCTTCAGTGGGTGACTCCATAGTTCAATTGTGTGATGCATAAAACTACTGGGACCCACTCCTGCTCACAATAGCACAAGGAGGCTATTAATTCAAGAGAGAAATGGCAATGAAAACAACGTGTTCTAAAGATGGTGGTGGTGAGGGTGGGGGTGTGGATCAGAGGATTGACCAGTGAGACCCAAAATATAAAAATATATTTCAAAACAGCATAATTTATTCTTTTTGTTTAATTAGAATGTGGGGCTTTCTAATCAATACTTAATCACCTTGACATTTAAATTTATTTTTGTTCTTTTATTTATACCAAACAAGGAGAATACTATGCTATACACATGATATACAATACACAATAATATTGAATGCAAAAAACAGTTGTTTTTTGTATGCCATAATTCATACCACTGTTTGTAAAATCTAATCACTATTAATTATAACCCAGAGTGAAAATAATAAAAATAGCAAACTATTCTTAAGTGCTTTCTCATGCCAGGAACTGTTGTTATCAATTTGCATATATTAATTAATTTAGACTTCACAACAAACCTAATTGAATAGGTGTTGTTATTATAATAAAGTTCATTATATTGGTGAGACAACGTGGGCACAAAGAACTGAAGCAACTTGCTCCCTTTTTCTTCACTAGGAAATATCACAGCCTGGATTGGAACCCAGATAATCTGTCTCTTGGGTCTAGTCTCTATTGATTGCTTGGCACAGCAAAATGTAATTGTTACCTCCTCATTTTTCCCATGTGCCTGTTTCCAATACTAGCAGACCCATGTAATGTAGCTTAGAAATACCAAATCACATAATTCAGACAGTGCCCTCCATTTTTTCTCAAAGAAACTATCAGTATTATGGGTAATATGGAGACAGTCTACCTTCTAAATGAACCGAATGGATATATAAGAAAATTATTAAATTGATTAGAAAGGTTTTGCTGTGGTTTGAGTAAAGTCTTCTTTTAATGTCCATTGTGAAATGGTCCAAACATCTGAGTACACAAGTTTAGGACAAAAAAAAAACAAAAACAAAAACAAAATACTATACACTAACAAACATTAGAATTTTAAGTAGCATGTAAATTTATTATTTACATATGCAGCTGAGTAAAATAGCAAAGACAAAATGGTTTCCTAAACAATACAATTTGCTTTTGCTTTTAAATTAATTTTTAAATTCTGTGTAATTAATTTTACTAATTATTTTAAAGGTAATATGTAAAATATTCATTTTTTAAAAAAAATTATTATTTTAGAAAACACCCAAGTGTCTTCCTGGAAGGAAGATAACTGGGTTGCCTCTCATCTTTATGCTTCAAATATTTTCTCTTTTTCTCACCACCACTTTAAATTAACCCGTTTTTTAAAATCTACCTTGTTAAATTCCTCTTCTCTATCTTAATAACAAGAGCCAGAATGATAAATTAATTCTTGATAATAAAATGTTGTGTATTTTCTGGTCTTTTTCATACATAAAATAATCATTTGATGTTTGAAAAGTCTAAGAAAAAAGGGAATAATAAGTATAGTTTTGGAGTAATGAGGGGTTTGTTCAATCAACCAACCAATCAACCAAACCAAACCCCAAACAAAAACAGTTAAAAAATTAAAAAAAAGATATATAGAGATTTTAAAATCATTTTCTCCTTCCTGCCTTTGCCTCATTTTGAGGTTTTTAAAATAGAAGGAAAGAAGGAAGGAAGAAAGGTAAAAATTAAATAAACTAGCAAACGTTTCATAGTCAGAGGTATATGGGTGGGACGCATTTTTATTCTTCTCATCTATGATCTTTATTCTTGGCTTTTTTTCTGCTCTTGCTTCCCCAGGCACCTAGGCTTTGATAAGGAGGCAACTCAGTCACTCCAAGGAATCCAACGCCATGTGTTGCCTACATAATTAGAGACTATGGTAATAATTTAATATATATAATCAGTGTTTTTGAACACCCTCAATTATTCAATCCCTATCATTGAGCAATAAGGCAGGAAATATGTTTAGTCTCACATTTTATGAGATAAGCAATAGACATATATTTATTGTTTTGTACAATCAGATGCAAAACAATATTAATTAACATAGTTGATTAATAACTAATTATTAGTGTGTATCTAACACAGCTCCACAATGTGACACAGACTTGGTGCCCAAGGCAAACTGGTTAGATACATTTCATGATGATTTAGTAACCATAATTTTAATTTTTTTCCTGAATTAATTTATTACAAATGAAAATGCATGTCAAACACGCAGCTTTTGTCTTAAACATAACTTCCAAAGGAAAAAAAAATAAAGGCTAATGTAATAAAAATTCAAAAATATGAGTAGTATATATGTCACTAATCTGTTTTATGTACCAAACACTGACTGACCAACATAAGTTTCCTTTTGGTATAATTGGATGCAATATTTGCACTTAAGATTTACAGATGAATTGGTGTGCTGTAGTTAGCATATAGCGGCTAACTGACTGATCAGAACCAGACTTCACTGAGAATCACATTGGACAAGAGAAAACATGTTATCAATACAATAAAATTTAGATTCAAATGAAACTCTTTCTCTGCACCAAAAAATAAGCTGAATATAGCTTCTCAAATCATTTTTTATGGTATGAAACTAAAGTTCTGAGAATCCTTTTTCACATCATTAAAACATGGTCATTCTTTACAAATTTTAAAATTGACTCGATAGGTATTTTTTTTGTATTATATGAGAGGTTTGTTTGTACTTGAAGTGGTATTGCAGAGTGGGTTGGAATATAGAAGTTGGAGTCTGACTTCCAATGTTCAGATCCCTGTGCATCATCTTTTCACAGGTGTAAACCCCTCTTACTGTCTATTTTATCATCTATAAAAAAAATCATGATAATAATATTATGGACCTCCTAAGTTTTTGTGAGAATTAAATAAGTTAAATAAAGTGCTTAAAACAGAAGTAATATTAAATATAGTTTCAGCTGTTATTAAATACATTTTGCCCACCCAACTGGGATAAAAGGAAATGGCTCAATATGGAGTAAGGGGTGGAGGACGAGGAGTAGAGAATGGAGAGAACACATGTAAAGTATATTTTCTAAGGCTCTGTTCCTCTTTATTCACTGGGCAGCCTTTGGTTAGTTGGGATGTTAGGGTCTTGATGAAAAACTCCCTAGGACAGCAAGAGGAAGAACCCCTGGCTAGCAGGAACAGATGGGTGATGTCAGGAGTGAAAAAGGGAGAACAGCTGGCCATTTCCACTGATGCGACAAGTTTGTTTGCAACATAAGGTATTTGACTGTAGGCTCATATTTTAAGCCTCATTTTATATATTTATTTAACAGACTAGCAGACTGCAGCGTAAATTCACCTATTGTGCTTTCCTTCGTGTAATGAGCTTCCTAAACCACATTATAATGTCATCTACTCAAAGTGCTTTCTCTCTTTTAAATGAAGATTTCAAGAGGAATGAGAACTTTATCCACAGATGTTATCCTCATAAGTAAAAAATAAAAAAAAATAAAAGATTATTCTTTGTTTTCCCTTGAGGATGGTAGAAATAAAATAAATTAAAAATGACTTGCCTCAAGACTACATCAGTAAAACATTTCCAGGCATATGGGATTTAAACCTCTTTTTCACTGTGTAATCTCAATTAAATTATTTGATTTTTCTAAAATTTGCTTTTCCAGTCATGAAATTGGAATTATACCAATTCTAGTTTGTAGAATGAATGGGAGGTTTAAGTGAGCATATACAGAGTTTGCAGAACAGGGTTTGTATGTAATAACTACTCATCAATGTTTGCCTATCTACCGTCATCATCAGCAATTGACATATGATGGAATGGGTCCTATTAAATTGTTTTAAATGAAACATCTCATAATTATAATACATTTCTGGAATATGATGTAAGAAGGAACTGAAACAAACCAGAGAGCAAGTGCATATTTATCACCTACTTTTCTATGAAGACATAAACACCTATAAAGACGACAGTTCATTTTACTCCACACCTCAGTGAACCAACGCTCCAGACATGACCCCCACATCCTTTTACAAATGATGAAATTTGTCAGTTGTCTCTCTTTAAAACAATGGTGCTTACCCTACAATTGTGAATATGGTTGAACTCATTTGTGGGTAACATTTCATGAACTTGTCTGGTGTCCCACACTCTCAATCTTAAAAATCAAAGTCATCTTGGGGGGGCATCTTTCTCTTTTTTCTTTCTTTCTTTTTAGAATTGAATTTATTGGGGTGACACCGGTTAACATAAGTCCACAGGTTTCAGGTGCCAAGTTGTACAACACATTTCTGTAAGCCGTATCATGAGTTCACCCCAGCCCCCAAGTCAAGTCTCCATCCATCACCATTTATCCCCCCATACTTTCCTTCACCTCTTTCCCCTGCAACTGCCACACAGTTGTCCATGTTTATTTGAACTGGATGCATTCACAAACAGAAATAAACAGCATAGCTTACATGACCATCTTTTCAGGAAACTACAAAACCATATCAATAATAAAGATATTCATTTTGAAAAACTCAATAATTTGTTCTGAATTTTAGGGATGGAACTGACTTGGAAGGCTGGAAGGACATATGGAAGGGAAGCTAACTTGCACTGAACATCTATGTCCTAGAAGCCCTTCTAGGTGCTTCACATATTGAGTCTCATATGACACTATAGCTTTAGCACCTTTAAATTAATTTAGCTTACAGATTGTTTACCAAGTTAAAACAATGACAGTATCATGAGTCAAAATCCTGGGCCAGCCTGACCAGGCAGTGGCACAGTGAATAGAGCATCGAACTGGGATGCAGAGGACCCAGGTTCAAGACCCCAAGATCACCAGCTTGAGCGCGGGCTCATCTGGTTTGAGCAAAAATCTCACCACTTGTACCCAAAGGTTGCTGGCTTGAGCAAGGGGTTACTCAGTCTGCCATAGACCCACAGTCTAGGTACATATGAAAAAGCAATCAATGAACAACTAAAGTGCCACAACAAAAATCTGATGATTGATGCTTCTCATCTCTCCCCATTCCTGTCTGTCTGTCCCTATCTGTCCCTCTCTCTGACTATCTCTCTCTGTCTCTGTAAATAAAACAAAAAATTCCTGGGCCAGAAGAAGTATATAATAGTGATAAAAAATTATTTAAGATCTTATAAGCCCAGATATAAAATATATACATATATACATCCATATATATATATATATATATATATATATATATATATATATTTCCTCTGAAGCTGAGAGAAGAGACATTTTTTTTTCATAAGAAAAATAGAATCCCTACAGCATTATGTGGTGTATCATACCTGCAGTTAGAAATCCCAGTTAGTGGAAAGATATGCTGGTTCACAGGAACTTGAGTTCTGCCCTTTAAGAGACTGAGTTTCCTGTTCCGCTCATTGCACCTTAGTCATCGTTCTGCACAGGAATGGCTTGTCTGTGTCCCCTTCTAAACTGAATGTTTGGCAGCCAAAGACCAGGTTTAGCTGTTTATTGCCCTCCTTTTCTCTAGTTATTAACATAAGCCTTAATTTTAACAAATCAATCAATGAATCAGTTTGAGAAGTTCTAAAATCTTACCTCAACAGCCCCATTCAGCTCAAATGGTCTTTTATTAGTATTTACTAAGGATCAGTTAATGTAACAACTATACAACAAACATATCCAGAAACAGTCTATATTTTGAATATTCTATATTACTGTTATATTAAATGTCAGAAAATATGGCTCAGTTTCTGCTTTGAGAAACATAAATACAGTGGATACACCACACAACTGGTACAGACTTCAAAACCTGCCACTCACCTCTAGTGCTTTAGGCAAAATGACATAAAGCAAAAAATATGATCCTGAGAATCTAAGGGTCCTGTGTTCAAATCCTTTTCTCTTAATTCTTAGCCTATCAAAATCTTACATGGAATCCAAACGTTTATGATAGATAAAGGCAGAACTTTCTTCTTGAAGTGGGGGGGGGGGGGAAATGCAGACTTCAGCTCACTTGAATTTTCCTTTTTATCATGTCTAAGCCAATGGGCCCAGGAAGCAAAGCTCTGTGGAACAAAGTTTGAAAAGCACTGATGTTTTGTTTTTCAGAATTTGAGTTTCATCATCTCCAAATTGAGAATGCTAATACATGAATCAAGTATATTTAAACTGAAAAGATTTCACAGCCACAGCACTTGTTTGGTCTTCGATTTTTAGTAAGTTGATGCCTTAGGACCTTTTATAATATGACCGATGAAAAAATATTTCCCCTGCCAAATTCTTACTTATTCTAGCTGGACTAATAATCAAATTAACAAAGGATAAGATTAACAGGAGAAAACATTCAGAGTTCATTATAGAAATGCACATTGGGGCATATTCAGAATGAGATACTAAATACATTGGGCAGTTGAGGCTTAACTGCCATTATGGACAAAATAAGAGAAAACTGAGTTCTGCGATTTTGAAGGGCAAATAGGAAAATTACAGGTAGCCAAGAAAGAATCATGGTATACAAATTCCTGTTAGGCAACTCAGAAACAATGAGACACAAGGAAAGAATCTAGCTAACAGGGCCCTGCTTGGATCCCTTCTGTCCAATGCTAAGGTTAAAATGCTAAGATTTCCTTCCTGCATCAGGGTTTTCCATCTTAATTTCTTAGGCAGGAAAAGATAAGAGTTAAAGTTTCTATCTGAGTTTTTGTGTGTTTGTTTCTTAACAACAGCTAAAAACCAAAATCCCAAAATAGCATATTTTTCAGGTGGCAAAACTTTAGTTCTCTTCACTCACTAGGTAGCATAGATTTGTGAGTAGTTTAATTTCCCAACTCAACAAATTCTGGCTTCCAACATTTTCTCTAAACCTTGCTTGCAATTTGAACAGCATCCACTTTAACTTATGTCTTTCTCTTTCTAGAGCTTAACATACAGGAATAGAAAATTGAAGGGGAAGAGAGTTAGACTCCAATACTGATGTAAAGAGGACCATGGGCATATGAGATGGGTGAAATTGTTGGTGGCCATCTTTGCAAGCATCTATCACAGACAAACCCAAAATTGCCTTAGGCAACAGTTTCACCAATTTGTTCACAGGCAGAGAACATGGATTGTCACCTTTAAAGCCTCCACTAACATTTAAAATTTTTTTCTATTCTTGACTAATAGCTTCCTTGCCAGCTTCTTTTAAACAATCAATCTCAAAGCCAGTGAACCTACTTTAAGTTTTTGTTACTCACTATACAAGTTCTGGAATGAATTTTTTATTGATTATTTACTGCTCCATTAAAAAAAAGAAGCAAGAAGTAAAACAAATACTATATATGTATATATGTTTATGATTCTCTGGGCTTGAAGTTTTGGTTGTGTTTCAGCAGGTGGCTTTTAGCTGGCTTCAACCTGGGATAATTCATGAAGCTGTACTTATATACTGACTCAATTATGAATGGATGCTCTACAATAACTACACCCATATGTTCAGTCTTTGTCAAGCTGTCAGCCAGGCATCTCTGTTCTCTTCATTTCCAGCTTGCTACGTCAGGCTCATTGCCATCTTGGTCTTAGAATTGTCACTACAAACAACAGAAGCTAAACCTCCACAGGCAAACACCTTTCAAACTTCTGTTTATGCAACATTGGCTAGTATCACATTGACTAAAATGCCACATGCTTAAACACGGACTCAAAGGTTGAAGAAATGCACCTCTTCTTTTGGTAGGAAAAATGCCAAAGCCAAATTGCAAAGGCGTGTGCATACAAGAATGAGAGAATTTATGGCAGCCCTCTTTTTTTTTTTTTTTTTTTTTTTTACAGGAACGGAGAGAGAGAGCCAAAGAGAGGGTTAGATAGAGACAAACAGACAGGAACGGAGAGAGATGAGAAGCATCAATCATCAGTTTTTTGTTGCGAAACCTTAGTTGTTCATTGATTGCTTTCTCACATGTGCTTTGACCATGGGCCTTCAGCAGACTGAGCCACCCCTTGCCGGAGCCAGCAACCTTGGGTCCAAGCTGGTGAGCTTTTTGCTCAAGCCAGATGAGCCCGCACTCAAGCTGGCGACCTTGGGATCTTGAACCTGGGTCTTCCGCATCCCAATCCGACGCTCTACCCACTGTGCCACTGCCTGGTCAGGCTGGCAGCCCTCTTTGAAAACAATCTACCACAGATTTATTGTAATCAGTTGCGAACTGTTTTTGAAAAAAATCTACTTTTGTCCTGATAATCGAGTGAAACCTAGGAAAGTCTTACTTTTAAAAAAATGAATTATAGTGGACTCAAATTGTTTCTCACTTACTTGAATTTTGATATATTTTTCTAGATATGAGAAAGGAATATGGGATTATACCCAGTATCTTGAGAATTATTTGCTATCCTAGGTTGGAGGCCAAAATATTCCTGGAATGATAATGACAACTCACAACCTCTTGAGAGACTGAAGAACAAGGTTCTAAAATTTGTAGGCACAAAGGCAATTAAAGAGACTATCACACACACACACACACACGCACGCACACACACATGCACACGCACACAGAGGCACAGTGATCTATTACTAAAATAGCCTCTTTTACTTTCCACAGAGCAATCGCCTGCAATAGCCTATCTTAGATTACATTCTAGTCCTCACCCAGGTGAGGACCAAACAAGTAGATGTGGTCTTCATGAACTAGATTCATCATCAACTAGGTACTACTTCAGGTGTTTATGATCCCATGTGGAGGAAGAAGTGGATGCTGGCAGCCACTAAACAGCAAAAGTCCACTTACTCTGCCTGATAAGGATTGTCATACCTGGGTAAAGGCTTCTGACAAGTCGGTTGCAAAGAAACAAGTAAAAGTTTGAAAATTGCTTTTTAAAAGTATTGACTAAAACCTACGATAAATCAATTTTAGGAACCAGAGGGTCTTGCTTATTTTTCTTGTAGATCAACATTAAAGAGTTTAGGTCTTGGCAAGGGGAATTGTGACAAGGTTGGGCAGAATACCTGAAAACCCTTTCTTTAATATGACTTCTAGAGCATTTTCCATCCTGTGGAAGGCCTGTCACTTAGGAATGAAAAGAGCTGAGGCATCACAGTACCTGATGAATTAGCATGTCGTCTCTGGGAGTCTCGTCCTCCTCATACCTGTGTTAACTGCCCGCTCAGCAAACCCTTCATGGCCAAGGTCATAGCTCCACTTCCAGCTGTGGCTGTCTGTTGTGTGGTGGTTCTGAATCTGATGACTCAAAAAGACCATCCCAGGTAGCAGCCGGCTGTCTTTGGATTTCTCTCTTCTCCTAATGTTCCATTAACCTCTCACAGCTGGCCTCCCTCTGCACAATCAGCAGTTCAGCTAATCGCTCCCTGATCTCTCCTCCTCCTGCAGGAGGCTCATCATTAATAGATTCTGGCTCCGCTCAGCTTACCAGTGCTCCCTATCAGTGCATACTGTGCCAGGGGCAATTCATCCCACTGTCTGCTCAGCACCAGCTTTGTTGGGTTTCAGCACTGTTGGACCCTGAGGCGAAGTATGTCCAGGCCCATTAGACACTGTGTTGGAAGCAATGTTAGGATAACCACTTGCGTATGAATGTGAGTTCTAGGAGAGTTGAGCCCTATTTCCCTCATTTGGTCTGCTGACATGCTCTTGTTCAGATTCCAATATGTATAGGTTGATGTTCCCCTCCGTGGATATAGCTCAATTTAATTACAACACTAAAAATCATAGTAACAATGGTTAATACAAAAACAATAAAAATGATATTATGACAGTAGTCAATTGCACATAGAGTGTTAACTGTACTGGATCTGTGCCAAGTGCTACAGTACCCGATTAAATTCTAGCACCATCTCTGACTTAGGTAATTTGGGTGAGGAAATACCAAGTCACAGAAAGTTTAATAAAGCAGACCATAGCCAACTAACTGGTAAGCAAAGAGCTTGCACTTGACCCTGACTTCCCTATGATTTTTCAAGCTTGAGCTTTTAACAATTATGTGCACTAATAAAATAGCTACCGGTTATGTTACTTGGGATTTTACCTGTATTGACATTTCACAAGTAAATGTAGTCTAGTATTCAACTCATTATAAAGAGTGACACAAATTAATTTAGTGTATTTAAATATATAGTTTATTAAGTTTGTATAAATTTAAAAATAAAACATGGAAAGAACCATCAAAAGAATTTGTAAGTGTAATCCCTCTTCCCTGTCTTCTACTTTTAAGGGAAATGTAAGTGAAAAGGTTAGAAAACACTGATGTCTTGTGGCTATTTTATTAATAATTATTTCTCTATGTTGTTATAGATTAGAGTGTGATCAACAAGAGAGCTGGGGATATGTCTACTTCCCTATCCCTGGTATAGTACCTGGCATATTGTGCATATTTAATAGTTGTTTGATGAGGGAGGGAAGGGAAAAGAGAAAATGAATGATGAAAAGTAAGAGGCCTATCAAATTTTAACAGTACTGGCTCTTAGCAACTGAGTATATGCAATATACTGGGTATGTGCAGTATACTGGGTATGTGCAGTATACTGAGTATGTGCAGTAGGTCAGTGCCAGCAGTTCCCATCCATACTGAAGGTTTTCCCATATCTCTCAATCTGAGGGCATTATTTTCCCATAGGAGTGCTTGCCCCCCAACCGCAGTCTGTTCAGAAGCACTAGAGAATAGAAGTCCCAGAAGAGCTCTCAGAGAATGAGAAATCCAAGTATGAGGAATTTGATTTTCTTTGCCCCTCAGTGGATTCTGAGTGTTCTTTTTGTTTTTTTGTTTTGTTTTGTTTTTTGGGGGTTTTTTTGCTGAGTTTCTTAGAAGGAACAACAGTCATCATCTACTGCGAAAACGTGCTTATCAGTGAACATTTTCTTCTACCTACTTCCACTTCCCAACTCAGCCCCAGCACATCCCTCACCTTTCACATAGACTGTTTGCACTCAAATTCCTTTCAGAGAGTCTGTTTTTGGAGGACCCAAACTAAGACAGGAAGTAAAGGAGTACTGTGTAACAGTGGGGGGAGGAAAGAAGAAAGAAAAGAGAACAAGAAAGAACAAAGGGAAAAATAGACATACAGGAGGGCAAACAGGAAAAAGGAAGGAAGATAGGAAGGAAGGAAGGAAGGAAGGAAGGAAGGAAGGAAGGAAGGAAGGAAGGAAGGAAGGAAGGAAGGAAAGAAGGAAGAAAGGAAGGAAGGAAGGAAGGAAGGAAGGAAGGAAGGAAGGAAGGAAGGAAGGAAGGAGAGAAGAGGAGGAGGGAGAGAGGAAGAGAAGGAAAGAAGGAGGGAAAAAGGGAGGGAGGGGAAAGATAAAAATAGAAAAAAATAGGCAAAATGGAAGAACAGAGTAAAAGAAGAAGAGAGGTGGGTAGTCAAGAAAGTGTAAGAAAAATAGAAGGAAAAAATAAAGAAAGAAGAAGAAAGTTGAGAGCAAAATGAAAGCTAGAGGAAAGGATAAAATGGAAAGGAGGAAAGAAAGAAGTGAAAAATAAAGATTAGAAAGATGAAAAATAAGGAGAAAGAGACTAGAGGGCAAATAAGAAAAAGAAAGAGGAAGGTTTTTAAAAAATAAGAAAGGGTAGCGCTTTTAGCAGAAGTATGGGCTTAGGGATGATGATGGCAGGAAGACAAAGAGCATGTTGTAAAAATATTTTTCTAAATAAACTGCAATTAGTTTTGCTTCTCCTCTAGAAGGCAAAGAAACATTTCCTTGTACTGGTGATGATGCCCGACTCAGTGCTGAGGGCATGTTGTGAATTACTGCAAGAAGGTCTTGTCTATCTTCTGAAGGTCTGATTTGTCTGCATCCCTGTGTATTTGAAAAGTTTCCCCTCTTCTTCTGCCTGGGGCTCTTTGGCTGTTTCCCAAGAATGACAAGTGTGAGAAGCACTGGTCTGGGCAGCTGCAAAGAAGCCATCTCCACCTGGAGCATGTCAGTACTTTTCAGAGGACTGATGGGACAAGTGTCATGTGGGTAGAGCCAGGGAGAACATAGAGTCAGAAACAAATTCACTAAAGCAAGATAAGTGTCTGTCATTGGCATGACATCCACTGTGATCTAATGCATTTTTATTCATAAGGGGAAATAATATTTTCTATCACAAGGTAATAATTTATAGCCCAGCCATTGGGAAAATTATTTATTTGATTTTCTCTGCAATATTGTTCATTTTAAACAATTGTTTTCTTTCCCCTAGGTCAAAAGGATGGAGGAAACCTCAAGAGGAGAAATAAGAATCAAGAGCCTTCAGCTTAGCATTAGCTGTGCCACCAGCTGGTGACGTGTGCTTATGAACCATGTCATTCCTACGTGATGAATTCTCCAGCATTCAAGGTGAGCTTTATAAAGCACCACCTGGGCCCTCCCAGAACTGGGGAAATGGAGAAGGAACAAGACCCCCTGGCCAGGCTTCCATTTAAAGTGGTTCTGATGCTTTATTTTCCCTTTGAGGTTAGAATAACCGTTCATCTTAAGAAAAGCTTCTGCTAAAAATATTACAATGTCAATATTAATATAATATTGATTATCATGGAATAATATGAATAATCTTGAAAGTCCTTCTCAAGTCTAAACCACACTCTAATTCTATAAACAAGTGAGTAAACCAAGATAAATATCCTCTAATAAGACGTTGAAGCAAAGACGGCATTTCCTGTCAATGGAAATGAACAAAATTATTGTAAAGTAAAAGATAAGAACATAGTAAATTATATAGATGTTACAGCCAAATTACAGATATTACAAATGCAGACTGTTTTGGCAGGGGTGGGGGTGGGAGTGCTGATTATTCTTAACAGTCCTTTGTCAGCCTCCTGGGCAGACTGAAAGGAGGGATGCTGGGCTTTCTGAGACACACTGCAAAGGGATGTCTTTAAACACATAGCTTAGGGGACGTTCCACCTTCCTGTCCCTGTGCTCTTATCAATATGTCAGAGGAGCACACACGCAGGGATGATTTCTCTCCCCTTTCACGTGCATGAGCCCTCAGTCTGTGGATTAGATGACTGTCACGGCGGCTGGAAAAAAAAGGGGAGAAATACATTGAAATATTTCTTGCCTCCTGCGGTGTGTCCAGACCAAAAAGGAAGTCAGAAATGCTTCTCTCCAGGGTTGGCAATATCCAAGAAATCAAGCAGGACACAAAGGAGTGTTCAGGACAGAGTGGCTTCTCCAAGTCCCGCAAGCTCCGGTAGTTTTCTTTATCAATTGAAGCAGGAAGAAGTGAAAGGTGTTGAGAAGATGCAATGCCAGAGTAGGTGGGAGCTCTTTGCAAACCGATGCTCCAGTTTAGTTTAAGAAAGGGGCCCTGGGTAGATGCAGCAATTTTGCGAAATTGGGACTATTATTCCCAGTTATTTCTGAATTCCATCAAACGCTTCGCCATTGCTATGACTGTGTTTAGTTTGTTCCAGGCTTTACAGCCCCGTACCCCAGGCTTCAATTCACTCCTGCAGATAAAGACATTGTTCTGGGTCTCCCAGACTCCCCCAGTTCTTCTGAGGCAAATGGAAACCTTCACCCCCCCCAAAAAAAACCTGCCTGTTTACAAATCAACTATTTTTATCAAGTGCTTCTATGAAATGTTAATTCTTTAAAATTTATCATATTGAGGCGTCGACCTGGGAACAGTGAGGTCGCCAGTTCAAAACCCTGCACTGGTCTGGTCAAGGCACATATGGGAGTTGATGCTTCCAGCTCCTCCCCCCTTTCTCTCTTTCTCTCTCTCACTCTATGTCTCCTCATCTAAAATGAATAAAATAAAAAGAAATTATAAAATTTATTATACTGATTCTCTTCTAAGTAAAGAAAATGAGAAACCATGCAGTAGATTTATGATCTATTAAAAAAACGTTTTGAACTCTGGGTCTATTTTTTCCTAGCTGGGTGACCATAGAAAAATTACTTCATCTAAACCTGTTTTCTTACCTGTAATATATGTACGATAAATATCACTTTCTGGCATTGTACACTTGTAAACAGCTTAACACATTACCTAGGACATAGTCTATTTATTTATTTTTATTAAAAAATGTGAAGCACTCTACATAATAGCTTGAAATTAAACTATGGAACTTAATGAAAAGACACAAATGCAAGTATTTTCTGAGTGTCCTGGTTACAATTGGTCCCTTTATTTTATTTTTTGTAATAAGTTACTTAAAGTATTTATCAATTCAAATGTTCAAAATACTCATGATTTCCATCTATAGCTATCATGTAATTATTAGCATAAAAGTTTTGAATGACAGCCTGACCAGGTGGTGACACAATAGATAGAGTGTCGAACTGTGACATGGAGGACCCAAGTTTGAAACCCCAAGGTCGCTGGCTTGAGCACAGGCTCATCTGGTTTGAGCAAGGCTCACCAGCTTGAACTGAAAGTCGTTGGTTTGAGCAAGAGGTTACTCAGTCTGCTGTAGCCCCGAGTCAAGGCACATATGAGAAAGCAATCAATGAACAACTAAGGTGCCATAATGAAGAATTGATGCTTCTCATCTCTCTCCCTTCCTGTCTGTCTGTTCCTCTCTCTGTCTCTGTCACCAAAACAAAAAATAAAGAAAGTTTTAAATGACAACTAAAATTTTTAAGTAATAGGGAGCCATAGAAGGTATTTGAGCATGGGATTCATTCATTCCTTGAATAGATATTATCGGTCTGCCATGTGGCAGGCACTGTTCTAGATGGAAACTGAAGACAAAGGTTTGCAATAGATAAAACATTAAGCTTACATTTTCATGGTGATAAAATGAGGAGAGATGTTCTATAATGAGTGATAATCTGGTGAGCGAATTCATGGAATTTCATAAAATGAAAAGGAAACTGAACAGACTGACTACTGTCAGAGGGTAAAGGGGTAGGGGCTGGGTGAAAATGGTGAAGGAATTAATCTAAACAACAATAACAACAATAAAACCCTCATAGACAGACAGCAGTATGATAATTACCAGAGGGGAAGGGCAGTGGGGGGAGGTAGAAGAGGGCAAAGGGGGGAACAGATGGTGATAGTAGAAGACTTGACTCGGAGTGGTGAGTATGCAATAAAACATACAGATAGTGTCTACAGGATTATACACCTGAAACCTGTATAATTTTATTAACCAGTGTCAGCCCAATAAAATCAATAAAAAGAGAAAGAAAAGTGAAGAAGGGGGTGGTGGCTTAGAAGACTATTCTACTACTTCAAATAAGAGGAAAACAATTTGTTATACCAAAGTGATGGCAGTAAAGGAGTCTCTGAGTTAATGTGTGGGAGAAGGGATAGATGAATAGCAAGGTGACAGGAAGGAAAGGGACAACTTTTTCCTTCTATAGTTTTCCAGCAACAAAAAGTATTCTAAGCAGAGTATCTATTCATTTATTCAAAATGCAGTGGTTGTAATGAAAACTTACACATATTAATAAAAAAGGGACTCCAATTTATGCCCAAGATACTTCTAGACTGTTAGGGTTTGTCTGATACTGCATTCTCTCTTTTTGCCTCTGCAGGTAAGAAAGGTAAGCCCATAGTCAGAGTATGTATCTATTCCAATAAAGATACATCAGTGCCCCTTAAATGGCGGAAAGAGTTACTTTTAAAGTCTGATGTCATATCAGAGGCTTAATATTGATTTTTGTTTCTGGCAGGTGAGTCACTCTGTGGCAGAGGTGGCTTTGTCAGCTCTGGCCATTGAGAGTTCATGCTGTTTCCATACTTAGCCCTATGTGTAACTCATAAACATGCACATTGAGCCAGCAGTGAGATGGGCAATGACAGAGATGGACTGCATTCAAATGACTGAACAATTCTGACTTCCTAACTTCTTAGGTATTTGAAACTTCTCTATGGTGCATGCTTGCTGGTAAATATAAACATGTAACACAAAGATCTTCACACTTGATACTCACACACTTCCACTGTTTTCACAGGCCTTTTTCATACTTTCTTGTCCCTGATCTTCCAAACTTATTTCTTCAGACAATTGACCAGTCAGCCAAGACCTTTGCCTCTGCTCATGAATCCATACTTCTCTTTTCCTTTTGGTCACTTCTCTATCCATATAAGGTAGATACATACTTCAGGACCTCTAACCATTGGGAGGCTTTCTCATCTCTGCTGTCTTCCAGGACCACTCTTATGTGGGACTGTAACACAGCCACCATCCAATTTGCCTCTTCCAATATACCAGTCCTGCCCTTAGAGAACCAGTCTTAGTGTTTTCCTTTCTCTTCTCTCATGGTCAAAACGCAAACCCAGCTGCCCATGGGCTTTAGCTGAGGAAGCAGTAACAGTACAACAGGGGATGTCATAGGGTTCTGGGCCAACTGTTTGTGCCGCTTACTGTGTCTGACTCTGCTCCTGCTCCATCCTCAGTCTGCCCCTGTCCTTCTCATCGGGCATCATTGCTGGGCTCACTTAGCTGATAGGATTGAATCCTAAAAAAGCACTTACAGTACATTTTATTTCATTTTTTTTACCAAATGACTTTAAAAAAGAAGTCTCCTTATGTCTGGAAAGAAAGAGGAAAATCTTTGTCCTTTTAATCAAGTGGAAAAAGACCACACTTCTTCAACTCTGCAGTAGCTGACTTTTGATGTTTTAAATTCATTTGATTAATTAAATGCACTATTTAGCTTACCTATATAATTTCCTCTCAAGAATTTTTTCCACAAATCTTCTACAACTTTCACAAACCTTTTTACCTACTCAAAAATAATATATATATGTAAAAAAGCACAAGTGATTGAACAAAAATACATGTTTATGAATTAGAGGACTTAATATTGTTAAAATGTTTATACTATCTAAAGTGATCTACAAATTCAATCAATGCTTATTAAATTTCTAATGGCATTTTATGTAGAAACAGAAAAACAATCCAAGAATTGATATACAGCCAGAAAGGAGCCCAAGTAGCCTAAAGAATCTTAAGAAGAGTAAAACTGGAAGCGTCACACTTCCTGACTTTAAAATACACTACAAAGTGACAGTAGTTTTAACACTATGGTTCTGGCACAAACACTGATATGCAGACTGATGGAATAGAATGGAAAGTCCAGAAATAAAACCATGCATAAGTGGTCAACTGATCTACCAGGCTGCCAGAAACACACAATATAGAAATTATAGTGTCATATATGGATGGTGTTGGAAAAACTGGATCTCCACACAGAGCTGTTCTTTTTTAAGGCACACAATTCTCTGCTGGAGATGGCGTAAATTTTGTCCAGTTTATATCATAATTCTCATCTGAAGAGAGCTTGCTATAAACTATAGTCTATTTTCCTACCACTGAAAGTTTTTATACTAATAAAGTTTTCTCAGCTACATGACCCAAGCAACAGGTATGTATGCACTAAGCTATTGTGACACCCTATATAGATTTCATAGTATTTCTGGTATGAAATACACTGCTTCTAGAAACCAAAGTTCTTACCAGACATTATGTTTGCTACTTATTGTACGGTTAAGAGAAGCAATACTTTGTCCTTTATTTTAGAGAAGAGTTTCTGATATTACTCCAAAATCTTCATAGGCTTTATCTCTTCCTATCTTCGGGATCTAACACGCTGCAAGGCCCAAACTGTATTTGACACTTCTTGATTATATGATTTGATTAACACTATGTTATTGATATACTGGGTCAAGGTGAGATTATGTGAAATAATTATACTCAAAGTTCCTTTTATACTTTAATATTAGAAAGGGTGAGAGTATCAAGCATACATCTGGGTAAGAATGTAAATGTATATTGTTGTCTATCTTCTGTGATGATAAATTGCCTTTCACCTCCTTCTTGATAGAGATGGAAAAGCAAGTAGTTGCTAATCAATGACTGTGCACATGTAAGGCCATGTTCATCTGTTCTGTTAATATTCTATTTGTCAAAACAGCTGCAGTAAGAAGTGTTACTTGGTTGAGTTTGGGGCAATCTACTTTCACACTATAGAATTCATCTGATTTCTTTTGTGGAAAATTAAATGTGAACCCCACCATTCATCTTTTAGGTGTTTAGGAGTGTCATCAGGCCATTAACAGATGAGTGAATTAAAAAGGTTGTGGTAAATTTACATAATAAAATACTACTCAGCCTTTAAAAAAAAAAAGAATGAGCCTAACCAGGCAGTGGCACAGTGGATAGAGCATTGGACTGGGACACGAAAGAAACAGGTTCAAAACCCTTTGGTCACTGGCTTGAGTACAATGTTGCTGGCTTAAGTGTTGGATCATAGACATGACCCCAGGGTCACTGATTTGCACCCAAGACCCCTGCCTTGAGCAAAGGATCACTCACTCTGCTATAGCTCTTGGTCAAGGTACATATGAGAAAGCAATTAATGAACAATTAAAATGCAGCAATAAAGAATTGATACTTCTTATCTCTCTCCCTGTCTGTCTGTCCATATCTGTTCCTCTCTCTGACTCTCTGTATATGTCAAAAAAAAAAAAAAAAAGAGCCTGACCAGGTGGTGGTGCAGTAGATAGAGCATTGGACTGGAATGTGGAGGACCTAGGATGGAGACCCTGAGGTCGCCAGCTTGAGCGCGGGTTCAACTGACTTGAGCAAAAAGCTCACCAGCTTGGACCCAAGGTCGCTGGCTCGAGGAAGGTATTACTCAGTCTGCTGAATGCCCACGGTCAAGGCATATATGAGAAAGCAATCAATGAACAACTAAGATGTTGCAACAAAAAACTGATGATTGATGTTTCTCATCTCTGCTCCATTCCTGTCTGTCTGTCTCTATCTATCCCTCTCTCTGACTCTCTTTCTGTCCCTGTAAAAAAATAAATAAGTAAATAAAATGAAATCCTACCTTTTGTAACAACATGGATAGACTGAGAGGGTATTAGACTAAGTAAATAAGCCAGTCAGAGAAAGACAAAAAAATAGATGATTTCACTTATATGTGGGATCTAATGGTGCAAATTAAAAAGAAAATAGAAAGACTCATAGATTTAGAGAACAGACTGACAGTTGTCAAGCTGGGGGGTGGCTGGGTGAGAAAGGTGAAGGGATTACATTCACAAATTGGTAGTTACAGAATAGTCACAAAGATGCAGATTACAGCGTAGGGAATATATTCAATAATATTGTGATAAATACCTATGGGACAGGTAGAAACTTGAAGCAGCAGGAGGACCACTCTATAAAGTACATGATTTTCTAAACATTTTGCTGTACATCTGAAACTAATAGAAAATAATATTGAATGTAGATTGTTATTTAAATTTTTTTAAATTTAAAGAATTCCATTAATTTCTGCTATGGGGGTGATAATGCTTTTGATTTACTGTCTCAGTTGAGAATTGGAGTGAACAATTTCCAATTTCAGATGAGTTTATTTGATTTTCTCTACTATGATAGCTCTAAGCCATAGGCCAGGGATCTAACGTAAATGCTGTATAAATATTTATTCTAATTATACCTTTAAAAACTGGAAAATAACAATTGGATGGGTTGTTTCATGGCTTTGGTGGATAACTGTGAGCTGAATATAAAAAAGAATTTATTTAGTACCTGACCCTCATATAATTCCACTTCAATACCATCAGTAATATGTAAATATCAATAAAAATTCAGACCCTGTGTCCAACAATTCTTAGATTCTCTTTTTCTCAATGTATAATCTTAGGTACGGGACAGGGAGAGGGCATCATATTGAATACATATGGTGTTGCAAACTCTTTCTTCCTGATGCAACAGACTCACCTTCCAAAATTGGGCTCTGGATTTGAAAAGTGGCTCAGATCATAAAACAAGTCTAAGGATCCTGTTATCTGTTATTTTAGAATGAAATTATTTTCACCAGTATCAAAGAGCCCAGTTCTATAACATTAAAAGTTACATAAATAAAAAAAAATACAATCACTAAATATACTACATACTCTTTAAGCAGGGAAGTTTCTAGGATCTCCTTTTATTCTTCTTGTCTATAGCTATACCATTTTATTAACTTGTCACAAGTCTGTGTTTTATTTCCTCGCCTATAAATGTGAGTTAAAGGTTTGACTTTGTTTACTTTATGTTCCCTTTGCATTTTCCTCTGGATATATTCACAGAGTAAGGCTCATAGTAGATATTCAATAAAACTCTTCAGTGCTTTAGCTACCCTAATTATGTTTTGAAAGAATCCCATTTGAGACTTTTATAAAGAAAATAATTTCTATATTCGTTCAAATTGTGCTTCATCTGGTATTTTTTCCATTCATTAAATATTCTTATTCCTCATATATATATTTTTTTATTTTGGAATCATCATAAATCTCTTCTTAAGAGCTTTTGACTGATTGAACTTTGATCCCCAAGGGGGCAGAGTATGGAAGAAAAAAGAAAAGTATGAAAAGCATTAAGGGAAGAGGTGGTAAGTCACAAGTAATATTGACTGAGAAGAAACAGAAATTTTTCTTTGCCTTTCAAATTCAACTCAATTTACTTTTAAAGTCATTTTTAGCAGGAACTAGATGACAAACATACCATTTTCCCAAGAGATCATCTACTTCTTTTTATCCTTTGAGCTTTTCAATAAAACGAAATTAGGTGGGTAGAGCTTGTGAAACAGAAATTCCTTTCTTTAGTTGGAGGATGAGATTTAAAAAAAAAAGTTCTTCACTCATGAAACTATCTAGTGCATTAAAGATTACAGTTTACTGAAGTGGTGTTTATTTCACCTTGGGATTTAAAAGTGCTGAAAAAGAACAACTTCCTAAATATACCACCATGAAACATGGAACAATTCATGTACCTGCAAACCAAGGTGAATGAAATAGAGCTTGAGCAAAGAGTTACAGGGGAAAAAAATTACACTCGAAGCAAAAATTCTCAGTCAACAGATTTGATGGCATCTGTTTTTGCACCAGATGGTCTTTAGAATGGACAGTGGTCCTCATTCTTTTTCCTCCCATGCTCATTTTTCTAAAATGTATTTTTATTTATGAAAAAGAATAGGATGAGTCTGACACAGTAACTTGGAAGAAGAAAAGCATTCCTAAGCAATGTACTAGCAGTGAATATACTTTAGCATTATTGTATTAAAAATTAAAATTTTTAATAAAGATGTTTGTCATCATTGTCACTGAAAAATATTCTATGATCCAAGATCAACAAGTCCAGAACGGAATCAGGCAACATGGATATTCTGATGGAGTTCAGAAGAAATGATTTAAACTTGCCTCATTTTGAAATTGAGACCGGATGATTTAATTATTCTTATATTGTGCCATTGCCAAAGACTGTAGGGTACACAAGACGGAAGCAAATATTAATTAAGAATCTAAATACAGACTGATGTTGTGAAAGTTGTACTTTGCCTGCCAGCCACATGACCTCATTCTAGCTTTCGTCTGGCATTAATTAGTATAAGATATAGTATACTACAGATCTTCGCCAAAACACTTTGCTTCTCTTCTAGCTATAAAATAATACGGGATATAAAATAATGAATGTGAACTCAGTGATCTTAATAGGACCTTCAAAATTTCTTTAAGTAATAGACTTCTTTGAGGAGCTGATAAATTCCCTAAAAAAGAAAAACACACAGAATTTTGCTCTCAAATTCAAGGGTTGATCTACCTGTACTATGAAGAAAATAAAAGAGAAAAACTCTGTCCCAAACTCATCTAGTTAAGGACACAAAATATGTACAACTGAAATGACTTGAGAAAAATATAGTGTTACAGTTACAATTTCAAATATGATTACAGGGCAGCCAGATAAGCAATATAAATGTGTAAAGGGACATTGGCAAAAGTTAGTGCATCTTTATTATTCTAAAGCACTGATATTTATAGATTGATGCTAGATAGTTGATGATGATAATGATGATGATGGTGGTGGTAGATAAATATAGATAGATAGATAGATAGATAGATAGATAGATAGATAGATAGATAGATGATAGATACACACATACATGCATATACTGCATATATATATGAACATATACTGTGCAGAAGAAAAAAGCAGTGTGAGTTGAGTGATTGAGCCTTTCGGCTACCAGTCTGTGGTCTTTGAAAAAATGCATGGCTATGAAGTGAAGCATGTCTATTGCAGACAGCCCTCAGGAATGCTCACTGGAGTTAGGAAAAGAGTTAAGGCATAGTTTATGTTATAGTGGTTACAAAAGTAGGTTCTCGATGTCATGTAAAAAAAAGTTATTGCAGTCAAGATTTGCTCACATTATTTACATACAGTTGACCCTTGAACAAAAGGGGTTTAAACTGCACAGGTCTACTTTTATGTAGATTTTTTTCAATAAATTTCTCTATTGTTTTCAGTTTATGGTTGGTAGTGCAGGGTGCAGAAGCATGACTATATGCATTAATCTGCATTACTTTATATAAGGATCTTGAGCCACCATGGATTTTGTTATCTGCCAGGAGGAGTGTCCTGGAACCAATCCCCTGTGGATACTGAGGGGAAACTTAAGTTTTAGGGAAGTCAAAAGTTATGTATGGCCTGACCAGGTGGTGGCGCAGTGAATAGAGCATCGGACTGGGATGCAGAAGAACCAGGTTCGAGACCCCCGAGCTCACCAGCTTGAGCGCCAGCCCATCTGGCTTGAGCAAAAGCTCGTCAGCTTGGACCCAAGGTCGCTGGTTCCAGCAAGGGGTGGCTCGGTCTGCTGAAGGCCCGGGGTCAAGGCACATGTGAGAATGCAATCAATGAACAACTAAGGTGTTGCGACATCAACAAAAAGCTAATGATCGATGCTTCTCACCTCTCTTCGTTCCTGTCTGTCTGTCCCTATTTATCTCTCTCTTTGACTCTCTCTCTGTCTCTGAAAAAAAAAAAAGTTATATATGGATTTTTTACTACAGGGGAGGTTGGTGCCCCTAACCCCCATGTTGTTCAAGGGTCAACTGCATTTATTAATACTGACTTAAAGGATTTTGACATTCATACATATAATTTCCAAATAGTGACCTGGTTTTCTAAAATCTATGTCTTATGTGAACATGCCTGCTCTCCAGTGTGTATATAATTGTTCTTTTAGTTGTGGAGTGATCTTTGAATTTTATTCCCTGTGCTATTACCATTCAACAATATTTTTCCAAATACTAGTTCCAAAGCCCAGGCTTTGTGCTGGCGTTTTGTAACTAGTGCTGTTTGTGGATTCCGTTGAGTTCGACGGGGAAAAAAAGAGAAACAGTACAGTTTTAAACAATCAAAAAGCTGAAAATGAAACTTCAGTCAACCCAAGTGGCAGCAGATACTCATTAAATATGACAAGGAATGAATTATTATATTATATTCTTAAAGTTTGTAAGGGCTGATAACTCTTGTTTGTTACTTTTCCCAGGACAATGTCATTGCACTGCTGTGAACGTTGCACGAACTTATGTTATATTCCTTTTTCTTTCTCTTGTATGAATAGTGCATTTGTGGACTAGTTATCCTGACATGAATCAAGTAGGGCCTGTGCCAGTGTTTTCTAATGGAAGTTAATCTCCGTTGCCTGGCCCATGGTCATCTTGAGTAGGGAGTAGTGGTTAATAATTGGCTCAAGAATAAGGCAACAGATTTCCTGCCACTCTTACCCACATGTGTCGTTACAAGAAGCTGTTTAAGCCCTCTAAATCTGAGTTTTCTCACCTATAAAATGGAGAAAATAATAGTAGTTCTTCCATTGAGTTTTGGGAGAATCGAATAAAGTATTTAATTTAATTTGACAACAAATGGCATATTGTACAGTCTGAAAATTGTTAGCCATTGTTATTATGTGGGCTTTGTTAATTTTACTTTAGAATTGACTTTAACCTTAACTGTTAAGCTACATACATTAGCTTGCAAACACTTCTAGAATAGCAATTCTAAAGCTCTGCCCTAGTTGTTGTGTGCCAATAGTGCTGCCTGTTTACATGAGAGACCACATCTATCAATGCAAACTAATCAGTAAGTCCCCAGAGCCAGAAGTCTAACTTTGTCAAATTGTAGGCATCATCAGAAGTACGATGAGATTTTATTTATATTTGGCTACAAACAACAACAACTAAGCATCACAAAATCATTTGCAGAACAAGAAGAAAGGTATACATGTGACATGTGAGTCTACATCTGCATGCATGTAAACATACAAATATTCACACACATATAACACACACACACACACACACACATACACACACACAGAGGCATGCCTATATGGCTTGGGTAAAGCAAGACTGAGAATTCAATAATGGTTTTTCTCTTTTTTCGCCGAGTAGTGGTCCTCTTAAGCCTTTCTTTGTGACTGTACCTTCTCACCATCTTCCTCTCCCTCTCTCCCATGGCTCCCACTTCTCATTCCAACCCAAACTTGAGACATCTTAGCAGGAATTAGTGCATGGGCACCTTTTGAGAGACATGACTGTGCCTTCTACTACACTGTTGTATGTAGTATAGAAGATTGTTATCCTTTACATGATTTATATGAAGAATATAGGGCCGGGCAAAAGCATGTGAATAGTTGTGAGGACATGAAACAGTTTATTCTTATTTATTATTGTATTATTTTCCATACAAAAAACTGTAAACTTGCTTTTGCTCACCCTGGTATATATCTGTGTAACTTGTCTGGCAAATGAAATGTGAGGTAATGGTTGGAGCAGAGCAGAACAGAACAAAGTGGAGAAAGAAGCCCAACCAATAGCCATTGGTAAGTTATATAAAAAAGAAATGTGTTGGCCCACTGATATTTGAAGATTGTTTACAGCAAAGCTGATGAATAAAGTTCTAGGAAGGGAGGGACTTTAGAGGACCAATAATACAACCTACCAGTCTCTCATTTTAGACACAGATATACACTTCCCTACTCAACACAAACTATCCTAAAGCCCTCTCACTCAGTTGGTTCACAATGATCCTCACTTTCTGCTCCTTATTTTCTTGTAGAGTAAAACCTATTTATTAGTTTCTCCAAAAATCAATGTTTGAAATAATTTTGCATTTAAAAAGAGTCAAAAGCACATTTTAAATGATCCTGAATAATTGGACACACTTTTTTACATATGTTTCTCATGATTTAAACATATCTCTTTAAAATAAGATGAAAAGAAAAGGAATCCTAGAGAGAAAAACGAAGATCAGTTAAAATGTTGTTCTCCTAGTGGCAGCAAGATGGCAATGGAGTAGGCGGATGTACCAACTTCCACCTCCCAGAACCAAAGTGGATTACAACTTAATTTTAAGAACCATCATTTGGAAAAACCAACTTTGGACTAAACTAAGAGAACTCTTCAACCAAAGAACACTGAAGAAGCCACACTGAGACTGATAGGAAAATCAGAAACATGGAGAGGGCTGCCCAGCTATCCAGAGCAAATGGCAGCCTGGAGAGACTCGCGTGGCAGGAAGTGAGTTTAGTGTAGACAGTAGGGTCCTGAGCCCCAGGAACAAAGCCCTAGAATGCAGCCCCAGAGCCTAGAAGAGGCGGATGGACAGTATTTAGCTACAAAACAAGTCAGGATAATGTTGTGAGCAAGAGATTTCTCAGACCCAGGATTCTTTTTAAAGGGACCACACAGAAAACCTCTTTCACGACCACTCACCCGGGGCTCTGGGAGACGGGGACAGAGGAGAGGACCAGAGCAGCAGAAAGAGTGTGTGGTTTGGAAGGCACAGGGAGAAATACTTTGAGGGACAGCCACCCTAACCCCTGGGCTGAGTCACTCCCCTAATCTGAAATGAATATTTCCCTGAAACCAATAATACCAACAAAAAGAAGCAGGACACCAGCAAAACAAGTTCTGTCCCGGCACTCAGAGCAGAGTTGCTTAGAAAGAGGGAGCTTTTGGGCCTACAGTATTGAATGTTAGTGTCTGAGCTGCAGTGCCCCCATCCACACGGCTGAGGGCTTGTTGAAGGGTGGACGGCAGCAGGACACAGAAGCATGGTCCATCGGTGAGGGCAGATGCCGGCCAGCCAGGACTGAGGCCTGAAGGTGAGCTCAGACTTGCCCGGTGTGGGCAGAGGGACCACGCAATAGCTGTCTGGCCTGGCTACAGGCCCACCTGTCATCCCATCTGTGGGGGAAGGGCAGGAGCCTGAGAACAAGTGGAGCCCCGCTGCTGAGCAAGATCGCGCCGGTGCAAAGCCTCGGCAGAGGCGAAACCAAGGCTTGTGGCTGGACGCACAAGTCAGCTGCTCCCGCGGGGGCAGGGTGAAATCCAGGGAACAGGCGAGACCCACAGCTGAGCAAAGGTTCTCACCCCTGCCTTTGGTGCCCAGGTTTGTGGCCTGGGCACAGTGCATAATCTCACCCATGGGGGCAGGGTGAAGACCGAGGCTAGCTGACGCTTGTATACCAGGACATGTGAACACAGCCCCCACCATGGAGGAGAGGCGGAAACCGCAGCAACAGCTGCAGTGAGCTGGCACCAGCAACACCCATGCCCAAACACCCTAGGCAGCAGCAGAGGTGGTGGCAGGCCTGCAGATAGACCACACCTAGGGAACACAGGCCACACCCATTGGACTCCAGTGGCCAAAACCTTCTTATACATAAACAAAATGGAAAGGCAGAATACTGCAACCCAAATGAATCAAGAGAAATCCCCAGAGAAGGACCTAAATGAACCAGATATAACCAAATTACTAAATGCAGATTTTAAAGTAACAGTTGTTAGGATGATCAAAGATCTTAGAACAACAATAGATGGTCATTACGAACACCTAAATAAAGAGATAGCAAATATTAAAAAAGACACTGAAATAATAAAAAAGAATCAGTCAGAAATGACAAATACAATATCAGAAATGAAGACCACAATGGAGGATATAAAAAGCAGGATAGATGAAGCTGAGGATTGAATCAGCGAGTTAGAGGACAAGATAAACAAAGGCACAGAATCAGTGCAGGAAAAAGAAAAGAGACTCAAAAAGTCTGAGGAAACTCTAAGAGAGCTCTGTGACAACATGAAGAGGAATAACATCCACACCATAGGGGTTCCTGAAGAAGAAGAGAAAGAACAAGGTATAGAGACTCTGTTCAATAAGATCATAGCTGAAAACTTCCCTAAATTGATGCAGGAAAAAACCTCACAAGTTCAAGAAGCACAGAGAACTTCATTAAGGAGGAACCAAAAGAAATCCACACCAGGACACATCATAATTAAAATACCAAAGTTAAGTAAGAAAGAGAAAATTTTAAAAGCTGCTGGAGAAAAAAAGGCTACATTCGACTTCTCAGCAGAAACACTTGAGGCCAGAAAGGAATGGCAAGAAATATTCAAAGTAATTCACAACAAGAGCCTACAACCAAGAATATTTTATCCAGCAAAGCTATCATTTAAAATTGAAGGAGAAATAAAAAGCTTCCCAGACAAAAAAAAAAAAGATAACTCAAGGAATTCACTAAAACCAAACCAATGCTACAAGAAATATTAAGGGGCCTAAAGTAAACAGATGAAGGGGGAAAAGAATATAGCAAAAGAGAAATACAGCTTTCAAGAATAAAATGACAATAAACAACTATGTATCAATAATAACATTAAATGTAAATGGATTAAATGATCCAATCAAAAAACATAGGGTAGCTGAGTGGATAAAGAAACAGGACCCATACATATGCTGTCTACAGGAGACACACCTTAAAACAAAAGATGCATATAGACTGAAGGTAAAAAAATGGAAAAAAAATATTTCATGCAAATGGAAACGAATAAAAAGCTGGGGTAGCAATACTTATATCAGACAAAATGGACTTTAAAACAAAGGCTAGAGTAAGCGATAACAAAGGTAACTACATAATGATAAAGGGAGCAATCCAACAGGAAGATATAATCATTATAAATATCTACACACCTAATATAGGAGCACCTAAATATATAAAGCAGACTTTGATGGATATAAAGGGTGAGATCAACAGCAATATTATAATAGTAGGACATTTCAAAACCCCACTAACATCACTAGATAGATTCTCAAAAAGAAAATTAACTAAGAAACAGCAGACTTAGAGGACACACTAGATCAACTGGATTTAATAGATATCTTCAGAACCTTTCACCATAAAGCAGCAGAATATACATTCTTTTCAAGTGCTCATGGTACATTCTCAAGGATAGACCACATGTTATGGCACAAAAGTGGTCTCAACAAATTTAAGAAGATTGAAATCACATCAAGCATTTTCTCTGATTACAATAGCATGAAACTAGAAATCAACCACAACAGAAAAACTGAAAAATATTCAAACACATGGAAACTAAATAGCATGTTATTAAATAACAAATTGGTTAACAATGAAATCAAAGAAGAAATAATAAAAATTCCTAGAAACGAATGATAATGAGCATACAACAACTCAATATTGCCTGACCAGGTGGTGGTGCAGTGGATAGAGCATCGGACTGGGATGCAGAAGACCCAGGTTCGAGACCCCGAGGTTGCCAGCTTGAGCATGGGCCCATCTGGCTTGAGCAAAAAGCTCGCCAGCTTGGACCCAGGTCACTGGCTCCAGCAAGGGGTGGCTCGGTCTGCTGAAGGCCCACGGTCAAGGCACATGTGAGAAAGCAACCAATGAACAACTATGGTGTCACAATGGCAACAAAAAACTAATGATTGATGCTTCTCATTTCTCTCTGTTTCTGTCTGTCTGTCCCTATCTGTTCCTGACTCTCTCTCTGTTCCTGTAAAAAACAAAAACAAACAAATAACTCAATATTTATGGGACACAGCAAAAGCAGTACTGAGAGAGAAGTTTATAGTATTACAGGCATACCTTAAGAAGATAGAAAAAGCTCAAATAAACAACTTAACCCTGCATCTAAAAGAACTAGAAAAACAACAGCAAATAAAGCCCAGAGGTAATAGAAGGAAGGAAATAATAAAGATCAGAACAGAAATAAAGGACATACAGGCTAGAGAAACAATACAGAGGATCAATGAAACCAAGAGCTGGTTTCTTGAAAGGGTAAACAAGATCGATGAACCTTTAACTAGACTCACCAAGAAAAAAAGAGAGAGGACTCATAAATAAAATTAGAAATGAGAGTGGAGAAATAACAACTGACACAACAGAAATACAAAGGCTTGTAAGAAAATACTATGAAGAACTGTATGTCAAAAAATTAGACGACCTAGATGAAATGGACAAATTCCTTGAAACACATAATAGTTTAAAAATCAATCGGGAAGAATCAGAAAACCTACAGACTGATTACAACATATGAGATTGAAACAGTTATCAATAAACTCCCAACAAAGAAAAGTCCTGGACCCGATGGCTTCACAAGTAAATTCTACCAAATATTCAAAGAACAACTAATTCCTATCCTTCTCAAGCTATTTCAAAAACTTTAAGAGAAAGGAAGACTTCCAAACTTCTTTTATGAGGTAAGCATAATTCTGATTCTAAAACCAGGCAAAGACAACACAAAAAAGAAAGTTATAGGCCAATATCGCTGATGAATCTAGATGCTAAAATCCTCAATGAAATATTAGCCAACCAGATCTAGAATATATGAAAAAAATCATACACCATGATCAAGTGGGATTATTCTGGAGAAGCAGGGCTAGTACAATATTCGTATATCAGTCAGTGTGATTCATCACATAAACAAAAAGAAGGACAAAAACCACATGATAATTTCAATAGATGCAGAAATAGCATTTGATAATATGCAGCACCCATTCATGATCAGAACTCTCAGCAAAATGGGAATACACGGAACATACCTCAACATCATAAAGGTCTTTTATGACAGGTCCACAGCCAACATCATACTCAATGGGCAAAAGTTGAAAGCAATCCTTTTAAGATCAGGAACAAGGCAGGGGTACCCCCTTTCGCCACTCTTATTCAACATAGTCCTGGAAGTCCTAGCCACAGCATTCTGACAAGAAAGGCATTTAAATCAGAAAAGAAGAAGTAAAACTGTCATTATTTGCAGATGACATGATATTGTATATATAAAATCCTAAAGTCTCAGACAAAAACTACTGGACCTAATAAACAAATTCAGCAAGGTGGCAGGATATAAAATTAATACACAGAAGTCAGAGGCATTTTTATACACCAACAACAAAATGTCAGAAAGAGAAATTAAGGAAACAATCCCCTTCACTATTGCAACCAAAAATATAAAGTACCTAGGAGTAAATTTAACCAAGAAGATTAAAGACTTGTACTCGAAAAATTATAAAACACTGATAAAAGAAATCAAGGAAGAAACAAACAAGTGGAAGCATATACCGTGCTCATGGCTAGGAATAATAAACATCATTAAAATGTTACCCAAAGCAATTTATAAATTCAATGCAATATCAATTAAAATACCAATGACATACTTAAAATATATAGAATAAATATTCTAAAAATTTATATAGAACCAAAAAAGAACACGAATAGCCTCAGCAATCCTGAAAAGAAAGAGTAAAGTGGGAGGCATCACACTTCCTGATACCAAGTTATACTACAAGGCCATTGTACTCAAAACAGCTTGGTACTGGCATAAGAACAGGCACATAGATCAATGGAACAGAACAGAGAAACCAGAAATAAATCCACACCTTTATGGACAAATGATATTTGACAAAGGAGGTAAGAGCATACAATGGAGTAAAGACAGCATCTTTAACAAATGGTGTTGGAAAAATTGGACAGCTACCTGCAAAAATATAAAACTAGACCACCAATTTACACCACTCTCAAAAATAAACTCAAAATGGATAAAAGACTTAAATGTAAGCCATGAAACCATAAGCATCTTAAAAGAAAGCATAGGCAGTAAGCTCACCGACATCTCTCACAGCAATATATTTTCTGATTTATCTCCACAGGCAAGGGAAATAAAAGACAGGATAAACAAATGAGACTATATCAAACTAAAAAGCTTTTACAAAGCTAAAGACAATAAGAACAGAATAAAAAGACAAACCACACAATGGGAGAACATATTCGACAACACGTCTGATAAGCGGTTAATAACCAACATTTATAAAGATTTTGTAAAATTCAACACCAGGAAGACAAACAATCCAATCAAAAAATGGGCCAAAGAAATGACACTTTTCCAAAAAGGACATACAGATGGCCAATAGGCATATGAAAAAAAAGCTCAACATCACTAATCATTAGAGAAAAGCAAATTAAAACCACAATGAGATATCATCTCACACCAGTCAGAATGGCACTCATCAGCAAAACAACACAGAACAAGTGCTGGCCAGGATGTGGAGAAAGGGGAACCCTCCTGCACTGCTGGTGGGAATGCAGACTGGTGCAGCCACTGTGGAAAACAGTATGGAGATTCCTCAAAAAATTTAAAATTGAACTGCCTTTTGACCCAGCTATCCCACTTTTAGGAATATACCCCAAGAATGCCATAACACTCTTTGAAAAGGAGAAATGCACCCCCATGTTTATGACAGCTTTGTTCACAATAGTAAAGATCTAGAAACAGCCCATGTGTCCGTCAATGGACCAGTGAATTAAAAAGCAGTGTTACATATATACAATGGAATATTGGCCATGAAAAAGAAGAATATCTTACCTTTTGCGACAACATGGAGGGACCTGGAAACTATTATGTTAAGTGAAATAAGTCAGGCAGAAAAAGAAAAATATCATATGACCTCACTCATTTGAGGAATCCAATGAACAATGTGAACTGAGAAACGGAATTGAGACAGTGGAAAGATCAAAGGGACCAGAGGAAAAGCAGACAGAGGGAAAAGGGATGATTGAATGGGATAAACTTGAGGGAAGTGGGGAGGGTACTCTGGGGAGGGGGGCAAGGGAGATGTTGAGGGAAATATGGGGAAGGGGGGATGCATTCGGGGCAACACTAGAATCTATGTAAACATAATAAATTTTTTTAAAAATGTTATTCTTCTAAATTATTACATTTTTTCTCTTAATCTGTGGGTGAGGGAAGCTTCTCAATCCCTGTAGCTTCAGCTTGGTGTACACACCACTCTTCATCAGTGAAGTCTGAATCTTTGGATCAGCAATTCTATTAAGTAGTCATCTCATTAAATATTTCATCAGGAAGTTGGTTGCTTTGCTCATCTGCTTATCCATATTCAATTACAATGACTATCATTCTTTTATGGGAGATAGATGCACGTAACTTTTTTAAATGCCTTTAATTTTTCTGTTCTAAAATTGACAAATTTCATGGGATTTTCATAGAATATTACTGATAGGCATTGAAATTCTGTCCTTTTATTCTCTCTCTCTCTCTCTCTCTTTTAATTAAGTAAGAAGCAGAGAGGCAGGAATACAGGGAGGCAGAGAGACAGACTCCTGCATGCCCTCCAACCAGGATCCACCTACCAAGCCCCCTACAGGGTGATGCTCGGCCCATCTGGGGCTGCTGCTCTGTTTCTCAGCAACGGGGCTATTTCAGTACCTGAATCAAGGCCAGAATCATCCGCAGTGCCCAGGGCCAACTTGCTTGAAGTATTCGAACCAGGGCTGCAGGAGGGAAAGGGAGAGAGTGAGATAAGGGAGATGGGGAGGGGGAAGAGAAGCAGATGGTCGCTTTTCCTGTGTGCCCTGACCAAGAACTGAACCGAGAGCTTTCACACGGCAACCCGACAATCTAAGTCTGAGTCAACTGGCCAGGATCTGTCCCTTTATTCTCTAACTCATTTCTGAAGTCAGATCTTTTCTACCTACATCAACAGGACTTGTTAGAAAAGGAGGTGTCAGACATGGCACAAGATGATGATTTTATTTCTACAGCAGTCCTCCATTTTTCATGGTTTCAGTTCCCCTGAAAATATTTGATGGAAAATTCCAGAAGGAAACAATTCATAAGTTTTAAATTGTGCATCATTCTTAGCAGCTGGATGACATCTTGTGCTGTTTCCCTATATCACACCTGGAACATGAGTCACCTCTTCATTCAGAATACCCATGCTATATATGTTACTGGCCCATTAGTCACTTAGGACCTGTCTGGGTTATCGGAATGATTGTTATAGCATTGCATTGCTTGTGTTCAAGTAACTTGACAAGCCTAGTGCTATGTCACAACGCCTACATCATTCACCTCCCTTTATCTCATCACATAGGCACTGTATCATCTCATCACAGGAAGGATGAGTACAGGACAATGTGATATTTTGAGAGAGAAAAAAGAGAGACCCATTTCACATAAATTTTACTATGTCCTAGTTTATTACTAGTCATTGCTGTTATGCCTTACTGAGCCCAATCCATAAATTAAACATTATCATGAGTCTGTATTAAAAAAAAAAAGAAAAGAAAACATTGTCTATATAGGGTTTGGCACTATTCTAAGTCTCAGGCATCCACTGGGGCCTTCAAATGTATCCCTGTGAATAAGGGGGATATTGGCAATTTGTTATGAAATACAGACCAACTAAAATACTACACATTTCTTATTTATTGGAGAAGAAATCCCTGGGAAACATAAATTGACTTTAGTTTATGACTTGAGCTTTCTATAGAGGTTCATGAAAGTACAAGTCACAATAAAGATTGTAGAAAACCTAAGAAATATTAGCAAATTATTTAGTCTGTTGCCTGATTTTGTAAATGAAGATGAAGTAATTAGTCCAAAATGACCTAATTAGACCAGGATTATAACTTGTTTTTTCTATTTGTATTTTTTCACCCTATAATTCCTCTAACAAGGGGATCAATTCTCCTATACAAATTGCCATATACATTTTTTTTTCATAATCATCTTTCTCTTTACCTTACCTGTGAATACATATGCCAACGAGATTTGGTGTTTTGTTTGTATTTTCCCCACTTCATTTGCATTCTTTTTAACTCAAAGCTTTATTAGAACAATTTTCTCATTTACATAAAGTTTTATCTCTTTGATTCCATGTGTCCGTCAGAGGACGAGTGGATTAAAAAGCTTTGATACATATATACTATGGAATACTACTCAGCCATAAGAAATGATGACATCGGATCATTTACAACAAAATGGATGGACCTTGATAACATTATACAGAGTGATATAAGTAAAACAGAAAAAAAAAACTGAGAACAGCATGATTTTATACATAGGTGGGTCATAAAAGCGAGACTATGAGACATGGACAAGAGTGTGTTGGTTACGGAGTGGGGGGAGGGAGGAGCCAGAGGGAGAAGGGGGAGGGAGACGCACAAAGAAAACCAGCAGATAGAAGGTGACAAAGGCAATTTGACTTTGGGTGATGGGTATGCAACATAATTGAATGATAAGATAACCTGGAGATGTTTTCTTTGAACATATGTACCCTGATTTATTAATGTCACCACATTAAAATTAATAAAAATTAAAAAAAAATGTTTTCCTACTTGAAACATAAGTTATTTGAGAGTAAGAAGTCGAGATTTTTACCTAGGTGTTACCAGGTCCTAGAAAAATAATCTGGCCAATACCAGGGATTTCGTAAATAATTGCTGAATGAATGAACCATTTTGTTTCAGGCTTTTTATGAAGACTGGGTCATTGTTACAGCCATTCACCCAAAGAGCTATTTAGGTTTTTGTTTTCTTTGACAACTTCACCATACCTCTTCAATTCTTATCTTTTATCATGGTGTAATAATAAACGTAATTAACTGGAACTTCTGAATATAACAGAAATGAAAATATTTACATCATCTTTTTCTATGTATACAAGATCAAAGTGGACAATGGCCTGACCAGGCAGTGGTGCAGTGGATAGAGCATTGGTTTGGGATGTGGAGGATTCAGGTTTGAAACCCCAAGGTTGCTGGCTTCAGTATGGCCTTGTACGGCTTATGTGGAAGCTCACCAGCTTGAGTGAGGGTTCATAGACACGACCCCATGGTCACTGGCTTGAGCCCAAAGATTACTGGCTTGAAGCCTAAGGCCGCTGATTTGAGCCCAAGGTCACTGGCTTGAGCATTGGGCCACTCACTCTGCTGTAGCCCCCTGTGTCAAGGCACATATGAGAAAGCAATCACTGAACAGGTAAGAAACCATAATGAAGAATTGATGTTTCTCATCTCTCACCCTTCCTGTCTGTTTATCCCTCTTTCTGAGTCTCTGTCTCTGTCAAAACAAACAAACAAACAAACAAACAAACAAAGTGGACAATGGACACTCAAAAGAATTCTAAACTATCACATCTATTTTCTAGATTTCTTAAGATACATCAGCATATTAAATTATTGAGAATTTTCTTCTTTTTCTATTTCTCTGAGCCAGTATTTGCTCACCCACTTAAACCACTATTTATTGACTAACTCCTGTAAGCTATACAGAGTTTTTAGAAATTGGGAAAAAGCAGTGAACAAAACTAATGCTACCACTGACCTCATAGAGTTTATATCCTAGAGTGAGAAGAAGAATAGAAAAAAAATGTATTAAAATCTAAAAATTGAAACAATTGTTAAGGAAATAAAAATTTCTATGTATCCACTTTTCCAGTTTTTGGAGCATGTATTTAGAGCAAACTTTATAAACACACAAAATGTTGAACTGCAAATCCACCAATTCCATTTATCTATCTTCAAGCCATGGATATCTGGACAGTCTGTTCTAAATGTCTTTGTGAAATAATAAATCTTTGCATGGTCCATATAGCAGTTTTTTTCCAGAAATGGAAATGGATTCTCTTTTGTCCTAGTTTTCTCACTTTATTAAAAATATTAGTAAGCATTGCTTATTAACAAGACACTGCTAAACATTATGGCTTTAATGGTGAACAAATGAAAGCAGGCTCTGAAGGAACAGCTTTTCATCATGCTTTATAATGCTTTTGATACTTACTATAGACTGTTGCTCAATATCTTTAGAAGTCTGTGAGCTTAGGCCTGACCAGGCGGTGGTGCAGTGGATAGAGCATTGGACTGGAATGCAGAAGACCCAGGTTCGAGACCCCAGCTCGCCAGCTTGAGCACGGGCCCATCTGGCTCGAGCAAAAGCTCGTCAGCTTGGACCCAAGGTCGCTGGCTCCAGCAAGGGGTGGCTCAGTCTGCTGAAGGCTCGTGGTCAAGGCACATGTGAGAAAGCAATCAATGAAGAACTAAGGTGTCGCAACGACAATGAAAAACTAATGATTGATGCTTCTCACCTCTCTCCGTTCCTGTCTCTCTGTCCCTATCTATCCCTCTCTCTGACTCTCTCTCTGTCCCTGTAAAAAAAAAAAAAGTCTGTGAGTTTAGGCACTGATGTAGCAGTCCATAGCCAGGCCTACACAGATGTATGTAACTGTGCATCATGAGATTATGAGA
Organism: Rhynchonycteris naso; assembly: GCA_037038555.1. NCBI lineage: Eukaryota > Metazoa > Chordata > Mammalia > Chiroptera > Emballonuridae > Rhynchonycteris > Rhynchonycteris naso. The sequence goes on from CM072995.1 coordinate 354,008,910, forward strand.
TTCGTGTGGACCCTCGAGTATTAATGTTGTCTCAAAGCTAGCCAGATGGTGTGAAAGACTACACACAAAGCTCTAGCCTTCAGAAGTACTTTTCTCATTTCCAGTGGGCTTCCTGGACCATGAAAGTTCAAATGTCCCACTATAAGGAGGCAGCGAGGCATTGGGGTCCACGCCCACTCCTATCCTTAACTCATATATTTCCTTTGCACTGTTTCTTACTTCAGTGATAAAATGAAGTCAAAGCAACCTTGGACTGAATCCTAATCATCATGTTATTTGCACTGGGAATGTAGATTAGGTTTTATGAGCTAGTCAACATATCAGTCTTCCATGTTCCTTATAGTAAAACCATGTTTAATAAATTTCTTCATTTTAGGGATTCTGAAAAATTCATTCTCTTCATACTCACTGGTGTTTCACATGTAGCTTTTTTTTTCTAATATGGAGCTTCGAAAGTTTAAAATCATAAGAGGTTAGAGTGTTAGAAGTATTCAGCATGTAGATGCAAAGTCACCCAGCCTGATGACAAGTCAATGAGAAAGGTTGAAGCAGCCATCATTGTCTTAAATGTGAGGAGCAGGATTGAGAGCAAGGTCAATAGATGGCCTCAAAGAGGAATATAGAGAGTCTTAGTAATGGTTATTAAAGAAGAGCCTGAAATTTAACCCCCGTATGTGTGTATCAGCCAAGTGACCATTCAATTCTACTGATTGAGAGAGGATTCCAACGTCTGAAGAATGTTCTCCAAATGCACATCAATCTAGAGGCCAGGGATAGTTGGCATTTTTATCTTAGGATTACTAATGAAACCTGTCCAGACTAAGTAAGAGAAAAGGGGAAAACACTCCAGACAGCATTTTAAAATCAAGATTAGTTGATTAGTTCTGCTACCTACTTAGGAAAAATATTAGAGCCTATTTTGCATGAATTGTTAACTTCTGAAAAAAAAATAGATGAGGACAAAAATAACTCAGTAGGGATTGTCCTCTTTTAAAGAACTCAAGAGAAAAATAAAACAGAAAGGAGAGGACAGAGAGAGAGGAGAGGGAGGCAATAGAACTCTGAGTCTCTGACAGAGTATATGTTTTATAACTCTATTTATTTATTGGAAGCCTGAGTGGGATCAAAGCACTATACAGTCTCAGAAAGCATATAATTTATAGCAAGATTTAATATCTACCTCCCTCAAGAAGATAAAGTTTTACCTGTGGAAAATCAGCAATGGAACATTTACATTAACTAGAGCAGCAGCTACTATTGGTCAATAATTTAAAAGCCTCTAGACAATGCTATATATGACAAGCCCCCAGATCTGCAGTAATGGACATCCTCATAATCAGTGCTCATCATTAGTTGTTTAGTGTAAATTATATTTGAGGTTACTACCCTTTCTCATTTGGAGATAATACTACCTTTTATGCTGGAAAATGCCATCTTCTGCGATGACTGACAAAATGGGGATTATACGTTCAGATCTTCTTAAGAAATTTAAATCCTCCTTAATAAATATTCTCAATAGGCAGAGAGCAATGCAGAAGAAAGGGTTCCTTTTGAATTGACTGTTTGCTCAACCAATGAAGCTCTTACACAGCTCATCTATCCAGGAAGGTTATGTGACAAAGTCACTGGAGGACCATGCTTCCTTGTTCCAAGTCTTATAGCTTATATTCATTTAACTAGTAAAATAGACTCCATGTTCTGATGCCTCCTTATTCCCACCACACACATCACTCCAGCCCAGGCCATCATCATTCCTTCCTTGGACCAAAGTGGTCACTTCTTGATTGGCCTCACCACTTTCTTTTCTGCTCTCTCTCCTTTCTATATAGCAGCTAAGGTGGTTCTTTTAAAAAATAAACCAGAACAAGTGCTATTCACCTGTTCAAAATCCTTCAAGGATGTCCTTTCACATTCTTAATAAAATATAGACTTTTGCCATGGTCCACAAGATCCTTCCCAACCTCCTGACTCTTCACTCTTGGTTTCTTCTCTGATATGAGATTATACACACACACACACACACACACACACACACACCTCCTATTTCTTTACTCACTATAACAAGTCACACTGAGCTTCTGCCTTTTAGGCAAGTCCCTGCTCAGACTAGTGGTACTTGTTTTTGCCTATGCTAGAATACTCTTCCTCAGATGCTCCCCTGGCTTGCCCTCGAGTTTAATTTAGGTGTCTTCTCAGATTACAATGGGCCAACAGGTTTACAACAGAAACATTCTGATTGTCACTTGCTTGGTTTTTCTTCATAGTGATCACTCTTTGCATTTAGTTTATGACCTTCTTTCCCACCCTTTTGATGACATAACATTGGTGTTGCATTTCTAGTGATTAGAACACTTTCTGATGCATAGAAGACATTCAATAAATATTTGATCAATGAATAAAAGAGAAAGAAAGGGAGGGAGGCAGGCAGGAAGGGAAACATAGAAGAGAAAAAAGATGGACCTTAAATTTAAAAAAAAATAAAATAAAAACTAATCAATTAAGATATTGACTTGTTTTTATAACTTATTACCCAAGAGGATAAAATAAAGAGCATTAGCATATCAAACAATTGCAGGTGAAACCCCAAATCCTGAGAAAGTTTGGACAAGCCTATCTCTTTTGACTGAAAGGAGAGGTATCACCCCTATTTGTGATAGGGGTGTCTGAGTGGTAATGAAAAGGAAGAGTGGTTCTAAGAGTTATTCATTTTATTTTATTTTAGTTGATTAACTAATTACTGACAGACAAACAAAACCATATAAACATGAACAAACAAAAACAGAGAACTGGGATTGTTCAATTAGCACCAGCTGTGAATAAAACCTTGCAATTTGTGATCAGTTACACTAAATAATGAATCTTCTTATCTAACTAGCAGGACACATGCTGGCTGATAGGTGAGAACTTACTACAGAACCCCTCTTATAGAAACTTCTCATTTGCCTAATCTGCTCACCTAGTGGGAAAAAATAAAAACCCAACAAACAAACAAACAATAAAACACCTCTACTTTGCTTTGTGAATAATGTCCTCTCAATTTTGATCATAGAAAAAAGGAATCTGAGCAGATATTTGGCTTTTACCTCATTCAACCTACCGTCTAGTGGTAAAGTGGGGAAGAGTACCATGTTTGTTCTCTCGACAAGCATTTGTAAAGCATCCGCTGTGTGCCCAGCATTGTGCTGGGTTCTGTACTAAGCACAGGTGAATAAACACATATTTAGAAAAAAAGTCTCTATTTCAGATTCTGTCCTCTGGCATCATATTTAGAAAATTGTAATGGCAAATATTATCTAAAGGTAAAATAGTGTTTATTATGCCAGTCTCTCTGCTGGGCATATTTCAAATGTAACATTTCTAATAATACAACTTCAAGGTGAGTATCATTGTTCCATTTTGTAGGTGAGGGAAAAAAACTAAGAGAGGTCGACACCCAAAGTAGCCCAGCTAATAGGTGTAAGATACCATATTCCTACCCAGATCTGTCTCATTCTAAGTCTCTACCAGAGGCAGATTAAGGTCGGTTGAGGTCCTGGGTGCAGAAGAAAATATTGTAAGGGTCCTGGGCCCCTTACATTAGAAAAGAGTGTAAAGTTGGGGGTTTGTGGGGCCCTTCAGAAGTTGGGGCACAGGGTGCGCGCCTGGTGCATCTATCGTTAAATCTGCCTCTAGTCTCTGCCCTTACCTACAACATCATTTCGCCTCTTATTAAGTTAGAGATATCATATATGTCTGGATTATTATTTTTTTCTTCTGATAAATTAGCCTAAACTTGGCAGAACTGACAAACAAGTAGTTATTATATAATCTTATTGAATTTTAGTTTCCATAGCAATGATGCTTGACCCACTTGGTTCCAAAATTGTTTAGGGAATAATTTTTAGTGTATGTACAAAAGAGAAATAGCAGTATGCAGATTGACAACCCTTAAAGAGTGAGAACTTGAGAAAGTCCACAAATAATGATTGAATCCAGTTCTCTATAGAAGTAACCTTCACTAAGCAGTGAGTATACAGTGTGTCTGTAAAGTCATGGTGCACTTTTGACTTTTGACGGGTCAAAAGTGCTCCATGACTTTACGGACAAACTGTATTTCTGGGGGTAGAGATCAAACACAGTTGAAGTGATAAAACATGAGAGAATTTGAATGTATATTATTAGCAAATATAAAACTACATTAAATACAACTAGCAAAACAATATGGCGAAGAAAATATGTATCTAGAAAAGATGAACTCAAAGAGTAAGAATATTTCAATGTGTTTTGAGAGACATTAAAGTTATTTACAATATTCTAATTCTTTCAGGCTTGGAATATGTGTGGCATGTCCTATGTTTCTTAAATTTCTTCTATTAATTGATTTTTAGAGATAGAAAGGGAGGGGAGAAAAGAGAAAATGTCCATTTGTTATTCCACTTATATATGAATTCATTGATTGATTCTTGTACATGCGCTGATTGAGAATCGAACCTGTAATCTATAGGGATCACATTCTAACTAACTGAGCGGCCTAGCCAGGGTTGTCCTGTGTTTTGAAATCAGCCATGATGAGTCATCTTTCTTTAGCCAATGGAAAGCAAGAAAAAGCTTTGTGTGTCACTTCCCAGGGCCCATCCATTAAGAGCTGGTGCAAAATTTGCCTTATTTTCTTTTTCCTGGCACAATGACCTGGTGAGGTTCCTGGTGGTGGAGTATCTTATCAGCCTGTGCCCCAGATGATAACCATGAGGACCAGCTCCAAATGGACATGTGGTACAAATGAGAAATAAACCTGTGTTATTTTAAGTTATTGAAATTTGGACATGGCTTGAATCACAGTGTAAGTAGCTCATCCTGAGAGAAGAGGGGGGACTAGAGGGAGAGTCCAATCTGAAACTATTGAGGGAAGAGGGTCTCCTGACTATCATCATCTTTAGGTCCACCTGAGAAACACAAATCATTCCATTAGTAATCATCTTTTTCTTTCTTCTTTTTTATTGATTTTAATTTATTGTGTTTATATAGATTCTACTGTTACCCCAAATGCATCGCCCCTCCTCCTTTGAGAGATCAAAGGGACCAGAGGAAAAGGGGACAGAGAAAAGGGGATAATAGGACGGGATAAACTTGAAGGGAAGGGGGGAGGGCGCTATAAGAAGAGTGTCAAGGAAGATGTTGAGGAGTAATCATCTTGATGTCACGAGCCACTGATATTGCCTAATTAATTACTTTTTATCTGAATATTACTTACAAAAATATCTTCCAATGAAAACTTTTCTTACCATATATCCTGCAAAAAGATGGTACATAATATGAAACATCTCTCTGTCCATCAGTTATATTTCTTCATTAATAAACTGATCCCTGGGCATCTTAAATTATTCACAGGGTTTCTATTAGTTTGGTTACTGTAGCTTTTGCTCCAAGAAAGTGACAACATTCGTGTGTACTTATTGGCTAAAATGGATTTGGGAGTCACACTACTGCTTCTGAGATGGATATACAGATAGAGAGGGAGAAGGAAGTCAAGAGGGAGAGGGAAAGAGAGAAATTGCTTGGCTATTTCTATCAAGACCCTTGTCTAAATTCTGCTCTCTGGAGATGACCAATCACACCTTAGTCCTTCTGAAGCTGATGAAGCAAAATATGTTCATAAAACTGTGTCTGTACTTTTCATCAGTGTTCCTTAGATATTTATTTCTGGTCAAGGAAGCAGGTGGGAGAAAGTGAAAGCAGGGGTGTCTCTGTTTTCCCCATTGGATTTCCAGATTGCCTCATGTGCTCGGATATTTTGTTGAACAAATAACCTCTTCCATCAATGTGACAGGTCTTTTTGGTTAACTTGTTTTCATAATAAATGTTCTATCACCTACATCTATTTTTATTAAACAAGGTGTGGTGAGAAAGGAGGAAAGATTTGATACAGTTCAGTGGGCACTTCTGATTTCAGCAGCTATTTTGTATTTTTAATTCGCATTTATTTATTATGTTAGAATAAAATGCATCAGATTACAAATGCCAGGCTGGTAATAAGACTTTTTCCCCCTATTTTCATAGAAATTCATGGACAGATTATACCAGTTCAGACCCACAAATATTTGACAGCACCTGACTTATAAATTACTCTGTTCCTTCAGTTGTTGATTGATTTCTGGACATAAATAACAAAGGAAATGCCAGAGCAATAATTTATCCATTCTTTGTGGTCACGACTTGTGTTTCAGAAAACATTGTTTATTTTTGCTTGGGTTCTGACTGGATTTATAATTTCTCAGGCCCTCTGCACACAATGCTTCTCTCCACCCCCACCCCCCACTTCTGCTCTTAAAGATTATCATCCCAAGCAAGGTACAGCCAGGATCCTACATTCATGTGACCAAAATCAAACTTTTATCTCTCTATGACCACCAATTCTGAACTAATATTCTAGAAAGAAGCTGGTATAAAATTGTGAAACAGCAGTAATTAAATCCATTTTTCTGTGGAATTAATTTCAAAAGCTCAGCCTGATATGGAAGATCTTTTATGGTGTTGCCTTTGATTCATTTATTACTTGCCTCCCTCCCTTACCACTATTCTTTCCTCCTTCCTTCCAACTTTCTCCACTCTTCTATCCCTTCTTTCTTTTATAAAACATTCATTAGTGTCCAAGTAGGCTTCATAAGCTCAACTGGACTATTTTAACACTCTAATTTTTTTCATTCTTCGCCATCTCTGAGGCCTTGCTCACAGCATTTTCTCTACACAGAATGCTTTCTTCCTTTCATTTTCTATGAACACCATAAGTAGCCTGTATTTTGAGAAGAGGGTGGGGCAAAAGTAGATTTCCAGTAGTTTGTATGGAACTAATTAATACAATAATTAGTAAACAATAATATAAGAATAAACTCGGTGTTTGGCATGCTCACAACCATAACCCTGCTTTTGCCCCACCCTATATTTGCTCTCCCGCAGAGCCTTTCATGAACACGTGATTCTGTGTGCAACTCCTGACTTGTAACTCTCTACTGTAGCATTTACCAAAGTTGTCATTATTTTGGAATTATTTATAAGTTCACCATTTTGATCCTTCTAGATTGTTAACGTGCTCACTGCCTGTGGGAAGAGTTTTGTCTGACTTTGATGCACCTGCAGTGCCCGCACAGAACGCATGAAAAACCCCCTGAACAAAACCCCACACAATAACAAAATGCTACAGAAAGGGCACAACTCAGAATGTATAGCTGTGGCACACTATCCTTCCCTAGTGATAAACAGTCTACAGCTCCCAACTTTCCAAACAAAACTGTGCTGCGCAAGCTCACACATCCTTATGGACACACACAAGCGTTTCTTTGAGGGATTATCTAGCCATAGGATATATTCAGATTAAGTTTGACTAAATATTACTTTAGGGATTTTAAAATGACTGCACCAGTCTGGATTCAAAAAGGAAATACTCAGGATTCATGTAACATCACACCCATTCCCAAGCTTGGAACTACTCAGCTTTCTTAATGTTTCCAATATGAGACATGCAAAGTGATATCTAATTGTTTTGATCTATATATGCTAAATATGAAACCATATGATTTGTATGAAGGCAAGGAATCTTGGCTGTTTTGTTTAGTGATGTATCTCTGGGCTCTATTGCTGGCAAGGGTGAGGGTTCTCAGTAGGTGTCTGTTGAATGATTCATCACATACTGAAGATCTATTTGGGAATATACTAGTACAATAACCATTGTAGTATTATTGTTATTTTCTCTATTGGGTTTTTTTTTTCATCTCTCTTTTGATTTGCATGAGTTTGTAGTATACTATAGATATAAATGTTTGTAAGTTGTATTTAAAATTTCCTCCCAATCTGTTAACTTTTCATCTTTTAACTTTTTCACATTTTATTAACATAACAAAAATCCTTAACTTTGGTATAATCAAATAAACAAAATGTTTTTCAATGTAGTCTGTTCTTTTATAATATTGTTGCAAAAAAATTCTTTCCAAGCTTATAGATCATATAATTGAGCTCCTGATATTTATAGTTAACTTAATAGTTTTATACTTTACACTCTGGTTTATGATCTATCTGTAGTACATGTTTAGATATGGTATTACAAAAGAGTACATTTTATTTCCTTTTAATAGACACTGGTGTGAATTATATTTCACACCAGTGTCTATTAAACAGACTGTCTTTTCCTCATTGATTTGTGGAGCCATATTTACCTCATAGCAAGTTTCCATACAAACATGGTTATATTTCTGGGTTCCTTAGTAAATCTCACGTGTCTGTGAGTTTTGTACCAAACACATACTCAGTCTGTGGTTTTTATAGTACTTCTTCTCCTTTCTCTTTTTTAGTTTTCATTTTTCAGAATTGGCTTAGCCATTTGTCGATGCTTATGTTTTCACGTTAATGTGTGAATAAGTTTCTTAAGTTCATAAAAAGTGAATTTTGATTGAAATTGTACTTATCTTAGACATTGGTCTGAGATAAATTGACATCTTTAGAATAAAAACTAATTTTACTCTGAAACATAGAATGTCTCCACATTTTTTCTTTTTGTCTTAATAGAACTCTATTTTATCTTCATACAATCATGAATGCTTTGTTAATTCCTAGATATTTTGTGTTGGTTTTCATATAGTATGTTATTTTTATTGTATTTTTAAATTAATTTTTGTAAGTTGATCTTATATAAGCAAGCTTCTTTCTAAATTTTATTGGGAAAATTAAATTTAACAAGGATGACATTGATCAATAAGAGTACCTAGGTTTCAGATAAACATTTCAATAGCATTTGAACTGTTATGTTCTATACCCATCACCCAAAGTAAAATCGTTTCCTGTCACCTTATATTTATCCCTCTTTAAACCCTTGCTCCCACACCCTGCCCTGTCCAACTTCCCTATGTCCCCCTTCCTCAGGTAACCATTTCACTTTTATCTATGTCCATGAGTCTCAGTTTTATATCCTACCTATGTGTGAAATCATTTGACTCTTAGCTTTTCTGATTTACTTATTCCATTCAATATAATGTTCTTAAAATCCATCCATATTGTCGTAAATGTCACTATGTCATCATTTCTTATGGCTGAATAGTATTCCACTGTATATATGTACCACATCTTCTTTATCCAATCCTCTATCAAGGGACACTTTGGTTGTTTCCATGTCTTGGCCACTGTGAATAATGCTGCGATGAACATGGGGCTGCATGTGTCTTTATGTAGCAATGTTTTTGAGTATTGGGGGTATATACCCAGTAGAGGGATTGCTAGGTCATATGATAGTTCTATTCATAATTTTTGTAGAACCACCACACTTTCTTGCATAATAGTTGTACTAATTTGTATTCCCAACAGCAATGAATGAAAGTTCCTTTTTCTCCACAGCCTCTCCAACACTAGTTATTACTTGTCTTGTTGATAACAGCCAATCTAACAGGTGTGAAGTTGTATCTCATTATACTTTTGATATGCATTTATTGAATAGCCAGTGAAGATGAGCATCTTTTTAAAACTATCTTATTTCTTAATTTTTCAGAGGCATTTCTGGGTCAAAAAGCAGTTCCATTTTTAATTTTTTGAGATATCTTCATACTGTTTTCCACAGTGGCTGTACCAGTCTGCATTCCCACCAGCAGTGCAAGATGGTTCCCTTTTCTCCACATCCTCACCAGCACTTGTTCTGTGTTGTTTTGCTGATGAGTGCCATTCTGACTGGTGTGAGGTGATATCTCATTGTTGTTTTAATTTGCATTTCTCTAATGATTAGTAATGTTGAGTATTTTTTCATATGCCTATTGGCCATCTGTATGTCTTCTTTGAAGAAGTGTCTATTCATTTCTTCTGTGCAATTTTTGATTGGATTGTTTATCTTCCTGGTGTTGAGTTTTACAAGTTCTTTATAAATGTTGGTTATTAACCTCTTATCAGACATATTATTGAATATGTTCTCCCATTGTGTAGTTTGTCTTTTTATTGTCCTTATTGTCTTTAGCTGTGCAAAAGCTTTTTAGTTTGATATAGTTCCATTTGTTTGTCCTGTCTTTTATTTCACTTGCTCATGGAGATAAATCAGCAAATATATTGCTGTGAGAAATGTTGGAGAGCTTGCTGCCTATGTTTTCTTCTAAGATGCTTATGGTTTCACGGCTTACATTTAAGTCTTTTATCCATTTTGAGTTTGTTTTTGTGAATGGTGTAAGTTGGTAGGCTAGTTTCATTTTTTTGCAGGTAGCTGTCCAATTTTCCCAACACCATTTGTTAAAGAGGCTGTCTTTACTCCATTGTATGCTCTTACCTCCTTTGTCAAATACCATTTGTCCATAAAGGTGTGGATTTATTTCTGGTTTCTCTGTTCTGTTCCATTGATCTATATCCCTGTTCTTATGCCAGTACCAAACTGTTTTAAGTACAATGAACTTATAGTATAACTTGATATCAGAAAGTGTGATATCTCCCACTTTATTCTTCTTTTTCAAGGTTGCTGAGGCTATTAATATTTTGTTTTTATTTTTTTGGTTCCATATAAATTTTTGGAATATGTGTTCTATATCTTTGAAGTATGTCATTGGTATTTTAATTGGTATTGCATTGAATTCATAAATTGCTTTGGGTAATATAGACATTTTAATAATGTTTATTCTTCCTAACCATGAGCACAGTATATGCTTCCACTTGTTTGTATCTTCCTTGATTTCTTTTATCAATGTTTTATAATTTCCCAAGTATAAGTCTTTAATATTTGTGGTTAAATTTACTCGTAGGTACTTTATTTTTTTGGTTGCAATAGTGAAGGGAATTGTTTCCTTAATTTCTCTTTCTGACAGTTCATTATTGATGTATAAAAATGCTTCTGATTTCTGAGTATTAATTTTATATCCTGCTACCTTTCTGAATTCATTTATTAGGTCCAGTAGTTTTTTGACTGATACTTTAGGGTTTTCTATATACAATATTATACCATCTACAAATAATGATAGTTTTACTTCTTTTTTTCAAATTTTGATGCCTTTTATTTTTTCTTCTTGTCTGATTTCTGTGGCTAGGACTCCCAGAACTACGTTGAATAAGAGTGGTGATGGAACTGCCTTTTGACCCAGCCATCCCACTTTTAAGAATATATCCCAAGAACACCATATCACTAATTCAAAAGGAAAAATGCATCCCCATGTTTATGGCAGCATTGTTCACAATAGCAAAGATCTGGAAACAGCCCAAATGTGCATCAGTGCATGAGTGGATTAAAGAGCTATGGTAAATATATACAATGGAATACTATAGGGCCATGAAAAAGAAGGAAATCTTACGTTTGCAACAACTTGGATGGACCTGGAAACAATTATGTTAAGTGAAATAAGCCAGGCTGAGAAAGAAAAATATCATATGACCTCACTCATTTGAGGAATCCAATGAACAATATGAACTGAGGAACAGAATTGAAGCAGAGGAGAGATCAAAGGGACCAGAGGAAAGGAGGACAGAAGGAAATGGGATAATAGGATGGGATAAACCTGAAGGGAAGGGGAGAGGGTGCTCTTGGGAGGGTGGCAAGGGAAATGTTGAGGGGAATACAGGGGTGGGGGATACATTTGAAGCAACACTAGAATGTATGTAAACACAATAAGTTAAAATCAATTAAAAAAGGCATTTCTATCTTTTAAGAATAAGAAAAATCTTACTACTTTCCTTCTAGTTCCTATCATTGGTAAGTCTACCACTAATATAGAAACAGTGGTGATTAGTGTCACTGCACAGATTTCTACAGTTTGTGTCCTGCTTAGTCCTCTGAAGTTCCATGTACTTTCCAGTCTACATGAATGCTGTCCTTGGAATTGTGCAATGCAATAACTTGTCCTTCCGTAGATGTTGTCCCTGTGCAACACTGACTCATCTCCAATGCAATGACAGTGTCTAACAATTTTCCATTGGTAATAATATATGCTGTGGGATTTTGGTAAATGATATTTAACCAAAATAAAAACATTCTTAACGTGTAAAAAATTTTTTTAAAATTGAAAATAAATGTCAACCTATTTTTTAATTGCTTTGGTTAATAATCAAGTAAACTTACATTAATTAATTTTCTAATATTAAAAAAATTAAATCTGAATTAAATATAGCTTGATTATATTTATTTAGAGTACTATAGCTTTTATTATGCAAATTTTAAAAGTATTTTGGTGTTTATAGTCTTCCAATATACTATTTCATATTCTCATTAGTAATGAATGGGAGTTCCTGTTGTCCCACATCCTCATTAGCATTTGATGTCAGTGTTTTGGTTTTGACAGTTCCATTACTGTGCAGTGGTATCTCATTGCTTTAATTTGAATTTTCCTAATGGCATATAATGTTAAATATATTTTCATATGCTTATTTGCCATCTGTATATCTTCTTGGGTGAGGTATCTGTCTAGGTCTTTTATCCATTTTTAAATCAGGCTCTTAGTTTTTTTTTTCTTGTTGAGTTTTAAGAGATTTTTGTATATTTTGGGTAACAGTCATCTTGCAGATACCTTAAAATAACAAAATAATCTTAATTCCTTCCTCCTTTTCCTTGTATCACTGTTACTCATTTCACTAATTAGTAGGCATACTTAAGCATATACATACACAAAGATACAGGTACATATTTATATATGTACCTAAAATTGAATACATTGTTGTTATTATTTTGAATACACTATTATCTGTTAGATCAATTAAGAGTAAGAAAAACCTTCTCTTATTTCTTCTCTGATGCTCTTCATTTTTTTATTATATTCAGTTTCTGACCTATATAATTTTCCTTGTTTATGAAGAACTTCTTGAAACCCCTAGCAGGGCTTATCAACTGTCAATGAATTTGCTCAATTTATTTTAGAAAGATAATCTCACAAGTTTAAGAGTTCTAGGTTGGCAGATTTTTTTCTCTCAGTACTTTATATATTTCAATCCAGTCTCTCCCTGCTCACTGGCTTCTGAGCAGTCAGAAGTCATATTTTTGTTCGTAGTAGGTGTTACTCTCCTCTGGTTTCTTTCAGGATTTTTATTTTTATTTTCTGTAGTTCTAATTTGATATGGCTGGGTGAAGTTTTGAAGCACTTAATCTGCTTTCATTCTCTGAGCTTCCTGGAAATGTGGTTTGATGTCTGATAGTAATTTGGGAAAATTTTTAGTCTCTGTCTCTTCAAATACTTCTTCTCTTTATATCTCTTTTTCTTCTCCTTCTAGTATTCTCACTTTATTTATGTTCCCCATTTTTGGAGGAAGGCATTCTGTTCTTTTTTTCTAGACCATTTTATCCTTCTATAGTTCTTCTAGAAGTTTCTATTTACCTATCTTAAAGCTTAGGGATTCTTTCCTCAGCCATGTCTAGTCTACTGAGTTCACTAAAAGCATTCTTTACTTTTGCTATAGTTTTTTTTTTAATATCTAGCATTTATTTCTTATTCTTTCTTTGAATTTTCATCTCTCTGCTTATATTTCCCAACATTTCTTTTGTACTGTCTACTTTATCCATTAAAGCCCTCAACATATTAATCATAGTTGTTTTTAAATGACTGGTGTGATAACTCAAACATGCCTGCCATATCTAAATCTGGATCAGATGCTTGTTCTGTCTATTCAAACTGTGGTTTATGTGTTTTAGTATCCTTTGTAATATTTTCCTGATAGCTGAATAAAAAATACTAGCCTAAGGAAACTGCTGAAAATATGCCCTTAGTAATGTGTTAGTAAGGTGTAAAGAGAGGGAATGCATTCAATTGTGTTATGAATACATCTCAGTTTTTAATGAGTCTGGGCTTCTGAATCAATCCCTTTCTCCCTTCGGTGGAAAAAGATAGCTAAAGTGGGTGGGAGTTGGGTATTTCCTTCCTCCAGATCAATAGATACAGAAAAAAACCCAATAGTTTAGGCTCTGATAAAATAGTATCTTCTGAGAACAAACCTTAAAAAAAAAAGAATGTTTTGGTGTATTTCTAAATGATTACTTTCTCACCCCTTTGTAAAATTACAAGGAGATTTTTCTCCAGCATTCAAAAAGAGAACCTTGTCAGGCTCCTGGAGATAAAATTCACAAAGTCTGGGGACCCTCCTCTAACTGGGCCACACTAAAGTTTTCTTTTATTATTTTTTACTTTCTAGCAAGAGAGAGAGAGAAAGAGAGGGAGAGAGAGAGAGAGAGAGAGAGAGAGGAAAGGAGAGAGAAGAGAAGCATCAATTTTTTGTTGTGGCACCTTAGTTGTTCATTGATTGCTATCTCATATGTACCTTGACCAGGGGGCTACAGCAGACTGAGTGACCCCTTGCTCAAGCCAGCAACCTTGGACTCAAGCCAGTGACCTTACTCTTCAAACCAGTGACTCTTGGGACTAAGCCAGCAACCATGGGGTCATGTCTATAATCTCATGCTCAAACTGGTGAGCCCACGCTCAAGTCAGATGAGCCCATGCTCAAGCCCAGTTCAAGTTTTGAATCTGGTTGTCTGCATCCCAGTCCAACACACTATCCACTGCGCCACTGCCTGGTCAGGTCACACTGGAGTTTTCAACTCTCAGACATGTCTACAATGAATCTTAAACAATTTGTTAGTTCCAGTTTAGGTTTTCACACCCTGGCACTGGTGCCCACAGAGATTTCTGCTCTTGGAATTCTGCTCTGGTAAGTGGTGAAGATCTGTATTTTCCTCTCTGTTTCTTCAATTTTAGAGGCAGCGGTTTGCCTTTTGAGCCCAGTTCTCTGAAGAATCTAAGAAGAGTAATTGATATTTCAGTTTGTTTAGCTTTTTACTTAGTGTTAGAAAATTTGGATAAATTTCAGTCTCCTTACATGCTAGGCCAAAAGCCAGAAGTCCTTACTTCTTGTATTTACTAAATCTTTTATTTGAGCATAAGGGAAGTTCATATACTATCTTTGCAACAATTTTATAAAACAAAATCTATTCATTCATTTATTCCACATAAACTTACTAAGGCCCCACTGTGCATAATCACTGATTTATGCATTAGGAATAAGGTAATAAAAAAAAGAAAACAGACAAATTACCTACTTTTATGGAGATTTTTTCTACTGTCAGATAAGGATAGTCAGAGGTGGAATTCTCATATGTGAACAAAACAATGAAACAAAACTTCACACATTACATGTATATCATCCATGTGAAAAATACAGACCTATACTTACACATACTGAAGTTAGCCTAAATGGACCACAGTACTTGGAACTCACTGTGGACAAACTGCAAAGTAGGCAGTGATGATCTTTCAGTACTCTCTAGTTTCTCTATCAAGCAGTGACTTATCCAGGTCCTTTACTTATATGTTCATTCATTACAAATTACTCTACACAATTGTTATAACATCAAGACGGCATATTTCATCAACTTAATTTTTCAAAACCTTTGAAAAAGAAATATATATCTAAAAATTGAACAGAAAAACACTGGAGGTAAAATAAGCTGAAGTTCTTTGACCATCTAAAAATATAAAGTCTATCACAAACCCGGACAGCAAGCTTATCTTGCAAGGAAAGGGGAGTAGATTCAAACAAACAAACAACAACAAAATAAAGCGTACTGATTTTTTTCTATATAAAATTATCAACTACTGATTAAAGGCACAAACTACACAAAAACAGATGTCAGCAGATAAGAAAATAAAATCATCCCTAATCATAGCCTCTAGGAGAATGTGCTTAATATATTTCTCTCTTTTTTTTTTTTTAACTCATTAGGCAACAACAAAAACAAAAAGCTTAAAGCAATTTGCGTTGGCAGCATAGAGACACTTTCTGATGATACACTCCATGCAGCACTCTGGAAAAGCCAATAAAACCAATTACTGGGCAGTTGTGTTGCTCTTTAGGTGATCAGCATAAACACACGTTGGTCCAAGATCAATCTCTGTTTTTACTAGAAGCACAGGGAGCTTGGTACCTGGGGATGGAGGAGTCATTTAGGACAAAAAATGGAGAAGCCACCATTATTTTACCTCTGAGATCTTTGTCCTGCTCAACAAAAAATTAGGTATCGGTTCTGCTGAACCTGTGTGAACTGGCTGAATCCCACCACTGTCTATACTGTTTATATATACTTTTGGTTTACAAGATTTTTTTTGTATTTTTCTGAAGTGAGAAGTGGGGAAGCAGAAAGACAGACTCCCACATGCACCCAACTGGGATCCACCCGGCCCCCAACTAGGGGGCAATGCTCTGCCCATCTGGGGCATTGCTCCATTGCAACTGCAGCCATTCTAGTGCCTGAGGCAGAGGCCATGGAGCTGTCCTCAGCACCTAGGCCAACTTTGCTCTAATGAAACCTTGACTGCAGAATTTGAAGAGAGAGATAAAGAGGAAGGAGAAGGGGAAGAGTGGAGAAGCAGATGAGTTCTTCTCTTGTGTGCCCTGGCAGGAATCGAACCCAGATCCTCCACATGCTGGGCTGATGCTCTAACACTGAGCCAGCCTGCAAGGGCCAGTTTACAGAATTAATACATAAAAACTACTATCATATTTTATTGGCTCAATAATTGTGTTGTATCTATATTCAAAGTAATAACTCTTCTTGCCCCAGTAGCCTAACTAGTAATGGAACATAGGGTTGGATAGGTAAGTGAGCTGGCATTTGAATCTTACAGAAGAGCAAGATTTATATTAACAATAAACCAAAGTCTTTATGGATGTTTGGGAGAGGACATATTTCAAGAACCAAATTTAAGGACATTTTGGGATGTACCAAATATCCTGCAAGGTTAAAAAATACCTGAGTGAATGTCAGAAAAGTAATTTGCAAGCCTTCATGGGTTTGTGGTGATTTTAGAGCTACACATTGCGATGACATACTTCAAGAGTGTCTGCACTCAGGAGTATCTAGAAGGTGGTACAGAGAAAATTAGCTCCCGGATGATTCATTTCTATGGTTGGCAGTCTGTTCCTTTTAATCTTGAAATTGGCCTTAAGGTCATCATCAACAACAACAAAAATAATTTTTAACAAATATAGAAACAAGTAAACAAAAGATATTTTTTAAAACAATTATGTTCTGTGTCAAGAAAAGCTCTCTAAAAATGGTGAGCTATAAGATCATTATACAAATTTCTGGTCTTTTATTCACATACTTAAATGGGTATCAAGGTTAGATTAAGACTTATGTAGGCCTGAACTGTGGTGGCGCAGTGGATAAACCGTCAACCTGGAACGCTGAGGTCACGGGTTCAAAACCCTGGGCTTGCCTGGTCAAGGAACATATTGGAGTTGATGCTTCCTGCTCCTCCCCCTATTATCTCTATCTCTTTCCTTTCTCTCTCACTCTCTCTCTCTCTAAAAATGAATAAATAAAATCTAAAAAAGTTAAAAAAATAAATAAATAAAAGTACTAATTGTGTACATTAAAAAAAAGGCTTATGTAAAAAGGACAGGGGGAGGGAGAGAAAGAATCTTTTTCTTACAGCACAATTGAATAGAGAAAAAGACTCCTTTTTCTAAAAGATAGTTAAATAAAATATACCCTTGCAATGACTTTGAATAGTCCAGATTCCGGTGCAATAAGTATACATTTTCAAGTTAGTGATTTGCAAGCATTATTCACCTGCGGCTGAATTTATGAACAACAAAACATTTATACATAATTTGTTTCTGAATACCAGCAGATCCTAGCAAAACACAGGACTGTTTGCAACTCTTTGCATTCTTCTGGTGTGAGCTGCAGATGCTTTGATTCATTATTGATAATATGTATTCAATATATATATATATATATATATATATATATATATATATATATATGCAGAGACTTGAAAATTTGGAACTTGTTTTATTATTCAAAATATATTCAATATGCCTCTAAGCCTTGTCTCTACTCAGTGTCCCTCCTGTCTTTTCCTCACTTCTCTATAAATAGCTCGCTTGCATTCTTTTCACACCTAATCTTGTCTATATTGAGCTGAGAGACTGAGAGATTTTTTAACGCTCCAGACCCCAATCTTGCTCATTTTCCCTTTCTTCTACGTAAATCTGTATTCTGACATGGTGTTTATTTTTATCAAACTTTAGCTAGAAGCGTGAGATGAACATACTTTGACTGAAAAACAGTTTCCTTCATTCCTGGCTATGAGACATTGGCAAGTTAGATAACTTCTCCAAGTCTCAGTTTCTTTACTTGTAATGGAAGAAAAATACTACCTATCACATAAATTTATTTTTACAGATAATAATATGTTCTTCCTTGTTTTAATAAGGATTTAAACAAAGAGTTAGTTCTCCTTTATTTGATTCTCAGGTTTTTTTTTTTTGAGAATATACCTGATTATGAAAATATGTACGTACAGTATAGCAGCAGATCATATTACAGTATAGGTCCTCTCAATGGTTACCTTTACATGCATATGTATAAATAACAGAAAAAAAAAGGAAACATAGTTTTACCTAACATCTTTGCCTTATTATATATTCCAGATATGCCAATCCAATAACCTACTACTTTCAGACCAAGGTTGCTTTTTGGTTGTCCTTGTGCTTTTAGAATTCTACACAATAAGCAAAATACATTTGAAAGGAATTGTTAACTGAAATAACTTTAACTTCTCCATATTTATCTCGGTGCTACCATCTCTAGGATAAAAATTTGATAGGATCTTTTAAAATTAGTAACAAGGACGACATATGTCCTATCAAATTTCATTTAGCTTGTATCCATATCTATGCTAAACTAAAATATTGGTATAAGAGATAACTTAATGCAGCCGATTCTCTGAGCTTTCTTTTATATCTTCCCAAAGTATGTGTGCCAACAAGTGACTTGAGAGCCTTCTTCCTTCTCAATGACTTCCTGAAACCCAACATAGAGCCAAGCTTCTTCCTGGCTAGACCTTCAAGAAAATAAGAATTTTGGGTATCTGGAAAGTAACATCTGTTCCAAGACTTAATCATTTTCCATAGAATATTTTACTATAAAGGGCCAGTTACTAAACATTGTATGATTTGAAGGCAATATGGTCTCTTTGGGATCTATTCATCTCTGTGGGAGGCAGCACATAAACAGCCTCTGATAAAACAGAAACAAATGAGCATGGCTGTGTTCAAATAAAACTATATTTATAAAACAGGTAGAGATCAAGAGCTGTACTTTGCCTACTTCTGCTATAGATTATACAGAGTTAATGTCTATGGTTTGATATTATTTCCTTTCAACAGGTCAAGATTAATATACAATATCAAAATAGGAAGATCAAAATGATGTTAAGGAAAATGTCCAGTGGGATGAGCAAAATTAGGACCAAGAAGAAGACAGATATTGAAGTCCTGACTCTAGTAGGAAAGTGAATGTGTCTGTAGACTAAGCCCCCAATTATGGGATGTGCTGGGGTACCTCTCAGATTATCAGTGGTTATGAACCAATTTTTTTTTTACTCCATTATGGATTGAAAAATACAAAACCAACCACTTAACAGCAAATTGCTTTTTAAAAGTCCTAAATATTTAACTTCATTTTTTGTACTTATCTCTGTGTGAACCAGCAGCAGGCAGATATGGATGAGCAGAGATCCATGGACTGTGCTCTGAGGATGGTGAGTGATATGTAAGAAAGCAAGTCAGCCTGGATACATTTCTCCCCTGAAGGCATTATCACACTTGTTCACAGAATTCTCTGTTGCATTCCTTGGAAACAAAGATGGCACATTATCTTAGTACCTAAGGTCTTTCATAATCTAGGGCCAGCCACCTTGTTTTGGTGGGAGAATGTTCTCTGCACCCATACAAGGTGACCTGTGCCCAAACATACCTCTGCTTTCTTACATCTTGTCTTTGCTCATGCTATGCCTTCATTCTATCTTGCTTCCAAAGTTTATCTTCAGTATCCTTCAGTACTCCTCCATGAAGCCATGTTTCCTCTCCCCTGGGTGCATTCTGGTCCTCCCCTGGACAACCATGAAACATTGCATGCTTTTTCCTAATTCTATTTGCTTTAAATAGTATTTTTAATACTTCCCATACTTGTCTTACCTAAGGCTAACTTTTTACACTAGAGCTTTATGTTGTATATGATGTGGTATCTCTCAGAGTGCCTCACACAGTGTCTTTCATCAAATGGATGCTCCTTACCAATTAGTCCACAAATGACACTGAACTCATACCTTCCACATTCTTGCTTCAGGATCCCCTTCAAAATTTTTTTCAGGAAGGTACACCTGTGCCCCCTGTTCTTTTTCTTTCTGTCACTTAGGACAAATAGGCTTATCAGCAAGAGGTTATGGGTGTATAAAATTACAGGAAATAACAACTGCGGCATCAAAAGCAAACCAAACAGATGCATGACTCATTAACAGAATTTATAAAACGGAGACTGGAGAATGAAAATGCAATTTATAGCTCATTTATACTACTCTGAATGTCACTGCAAAATACATATTTTATGGGGCAGAAGGAAGCCAACCATGATTAGCATTCAGTTCAGCCACAGCCCATGACCACTTTTTGTCTCTGCTGAGATCTGTAAGACTTAGCTTTAGGATGAAACCTTAATTGGACATAGTGAAGGAAAAAGCTGCAGTAGTAAATGGGTCAAATTTTATAATCTCCATCAAAGTTATATTCTTCCAGAATTATGAAACCAAGTTGGTATATACCTGGAAAATTAATATAATCCTAAATAATAAAAAAAGACAGAATTAAACTATATTAGTGATACATGGTGAGAAAATAGCCAATGACTCACTTAGGTAATTATTTATTATCTTCTTATTACATCTGAAACAAATTACGAGTTTTATGATCATGCTGCATTTTATTGGTTTGCCTATATAGATAATACTTTTGAATATAAGCAAAATTCTGATGCAAATTTTCTGGGTATATGGTTCAAAATTATTTCTTCCATAGAAAACATCTTTTCAGATCAGAATGTTGATGGTAAAAGTGAATATGCTTTGCCTGGCAATTTCTGCTGCTGACTTCCATGGGATTAAGGAAAAGAGCCAAAGAATGGTAGACATTCTACAAGATATTCTTCTTGCTAAACTTCTTCTAGAGAACTTTTCCATTGCAGAGTCTGGAAGGACTAGCTCTGTGTACTCTGCTTTCTTGGCCTCTTCCATCTCACCATTGATTGCCAAAAACTAATAAAACCATTTCTTTTGATTATTTTAACTAAAAGAGGGGAGAAATTTTAAGGGACCAAGTGAAAAAGGTGAAGGTATTGAGCAGCACTTATTGGTAGTTACAAAATACTCATAGGACATGAAGTACAGCACAGGAAATATAGTCAATAATATTGCAATAATGATGTATGGTGCCAGGTGGGTACTGGAAATATGGGGGAAGCACTTTATAAACCATATGATTGTCTAACCACTATGCTTTACACCAGAAACTAATATAAAATAATATTGACTGTAAATTGTGATTGAAAAATAAAAAGCAACCCTGGATGGTTAACTCAGTGGTAGAGTGTCAACCTGGAATGTGAAAGTCTTGTGTTCGATTCCTGGTGAGGGCACACAGGAGAGGTGACCATCTGCTTCTCCCCTCCCTACTTCTTTCTTTCTTTCTTTCTTTCTTTCTTTCTTTCTTTCTTTCTTTCTTTCTTTCTTTCTTTCTTTCTTTCTTTCTTTCTCTCTTTCTCTCTCTCTCTCTCTCTCTCTCTCTCTCTCTCTCTCTCTCTCTCTCTCTCTCTCCTTTCCCTTCCTCTCTTGCAGCCATAGCTCAATTGATTCGAGGGCATCAGCACCTGGGTCCTGAGGATGGCTTTGTGGTCTCTGCCTCAGGTGTTAAAAAATGGCTCAGTTGATGAGCAATGGAGTAACGGCCCCAGATAGGCAGAGCATCGTCCTCATATGGGGGTTGCTGAGTGGATCCTGGTCCAGGCACATGTCCAGGCACATGCAGGAGTCTGTCTCTGAATCTCCCCTACTCTCACTAAAAATAAATAAACAAACAAACAAACAAATAAATAAATATAAAATAAAATAAAAAGGAAAGAAAACAAAATGAAGAAATAAAACTGTTTAATTGTGGGAAGCTAAGTAAAGGGTCTAGCTGAGTAAAGACCTCAAGCAGCATCATGACATATTAGGTGTCAGTTGGCTAGGCTACACAACCAATTACTTAATTAAACACTGATCTGTCTAGTTGTTACTGTAAAGGAATTGAGTAGATATGATTAAATTCTAAATCAGTTGACTTTAAATAGGGGAGATTATCCAAGATGATGTGGGTGGGCCATTTTCAATCAGTTGAAAGGCCTTAAGAGCACAGCTGTGATTTCCCTGAATAAGAAGTAATGTCCTCAGTAGAACACAACTTCAGCTGTCCCCCTGAATTTCAACCTGTGCTTCTTGTTTGCCCTACAGACCTCTGACTTCCTTAGCCACCCTCCACAACCACGTAAGCCAGTTTCTTGTCATCCATGTTTTAATAGATGTCTGCTATTGGTTCTGTTTCTCTGGTTGAACACTGATGGATACAGGAAGTGTCCCAGGAAACCAAATGACCAGAGACTGAGTCACAGTAAACAGAGCAGAAATCTGATGAGTAGGAAAAACAGCAGTCTCCGTAGAGAAGCAGCAAGGAACAGTAATGTGGAGATAGAGAAAACACAGCCATATTCTCAAGCCCTCAGGTTTTTTTCCCTAAGAGTCCTAGTACTATTTTATCCCCATG
The DNA here is from genome assembly GCA_037038555.1 of Rhynchonycteris naso. Classification (NCBI taxonomy): domain Eukaryota; kingdom Metazoa; phylum Chordata; class Mammalia; order Chiroptera; family Emballonuridae; genus Rhynchonycteris; species Rhynchonycteris naso. The sequence goes on from CM072995.1 coordinate 354,031,515, forward strand.
AGTTCTCATGTATCTCTTTGAATTTTTTATTTTGTTAACTTGAATGTATTTGTTGTAACCAAATGGCCCTGATGAAAAATTACCATGTGCCTTGTACATTCTAAAAGAAGGCAAAAGTGATACTTTTTTGAAAACACTTTTTTTATTGATCCAATAAATATTTATTAATTATCTATAATTTGTAAGATGTTCTGTAATAAGCACAATGAAGGCACAAAGATGAATTTGGAATAAAGATCCCACTTTCAAAAATTTTATAACCTGGTAATGGAGATATCCATAAATACACCCAATCCACAACTAAAAGTGATCTATGGAGCAGGCAAGGCCTACGCTAGTGAAATGGGGTTTCAGAAATGGCTGAGAGGATCAAGCAAGGCCCCTTGGAGAGAGGACAGTTGATCCCTGCCGAGGTCTCCCCTCGCAGGCCTGGTGCAGAATCCAAAAGGAGAGCCACATATATCTAAAGCATCTAAAGCAGACTAAGAAATTGAAATAACCCTCTGATAGGTTGTATCTACCTTGACAAATACACTTTTGCCGAAACATGGAAAGTGAGGATTTAATTCAGAATGATCGGCTCCTAGAGCTTCAGGCTCCTTTCCTCCTTATGCCTCGTTCTAACTTGCAGCACAAGTGGCCTCACAAACATGCATGTAGACACTGCTGCCTGCACATCCCAGCTCCATCCTCGCCTCCTGCAGGCAGCAACCTCGTGGCCTTGCCCTGAGCCCAGGGTACTCACACTGGCAAAGAAGCCCACCTTGAGGAAGACAGACTTAGAAAGGAGACCACCGAGGTGGTAGGTTTGAAGTGCAACTTCGTTGGGTATTTTCGCTTGGCTCATTTGATCTCTCCCTCATTCCTTGGAGAAAGTACTAGAAAGGGGCTTCCTAAAGTTTAGGTACAAATCAAAGATCCCAGTTTTTTGTTGTTGTTGAACTCTTTGGGGTGGTGATTTTAAATCCTCCAACAATTATTAAGTACTTTATATTAACAAGTGTGAAGTTTTTAGTAGAAAGATATAATTCTTTTTTTTCAAGTACAATCATGTGCCGCATAAAAATGTTTTAGTCAACATTGGGCCACATAGGTGATGCTAGTCCCATAAAATTATAATGAAGCCAAAGAATTCTTATTATCTAATGATTTCAGAATTATCATAACATCATAACTCAATGCATTACTCATGTTGGTGGTGATACTGGTGTATAGCACATACAATTATGGACAGTACATAAACCTTGATAATGATAATATACTGCTCAAAATGAATATGAAGCAATAAAATATCCCCTAATTTTTTGTGTGCAGTATAGATGGTTACTGGTTTATGTATTTAGAATATTATCCTTTTTATTGTTATTTAGGGTATACTCTTTCTACTTATTAAAAGAAAAATGTTTGCTGTACGGCAGGTGCCATGTGCCTAACCAAGCAGTGGTGCAGTGGATAGAGCATCGGACTGGAATACAGAGGACCCAGATTCAAAACCCCAAGGTCTCAGGCTTGAGCACGAGCTCACCAGCTTAATCATGGGGTTGCTGGCTTGAGCACGAGATCATAGATATAACACCATGGTCGCTGGCTTGCACTCAAGGGTCACTGGCTTGAGCCCAAGGTTGCTGGCTTGACCAGGTCACTTGCTCTGCTGTAGTTCCCTGGTCAAGGCACATATAAGAAAGCAATGAACAACTAAGGAGCCGCAATGAAGAATTGATGCTTCTCATCTGTCTTCCTGTCTGTATTTTCCTGTCTGTCCCTTTCTCTGTCTCTGCCTCTCGCTAAAAAAAAAAAAAAAAAAAAAAATACCATGTGATGCTGGTAGCAGCTTTATAACATCTTGTGTTAACTGCATCTTTTAATGGCAACATTTTCCTCTTGTGTTAATTTCCTCTCATGTTTTGTGCATAGGCTTGTAGCCTCTCAGCAATGGGTTATAGCACATAGCCTGGGTGTGCAGTAGGCTGTACTACTTAGATGTGTGTAAGTGCACTCTTAAATGCCCACACAAGGAGGAAATCACTTATGAATGCGTTTCTCAGACTGAATCCCCATCGTTAAGCATTACATGAAGAAAATAATCTGGAGAAGAGGAAATATCTCACTTATGTTCTTTCTGTATATCTGCATTTATAATTGCTTGGTGACTATTTGTGCAATGCTAGCATACTTTTTTAAATGTGTAGGACCTATGCAGGTGGTGATGGAGCTGGAAGGGAGTAACACATAAAGAGAGGACATAGGCAACAAAACAAAGGAATGACAAATTGTTCAATGCGGTGAGGGGGATGACCTCATAAGAAGAAGAAGTGGACAATAGTTTTTGAAGGCAGGTAAAAACAATATTATGGAGAGCTTAAAGATACTGAGGAGGTCCAGCCCATATTGTTTGTCCTATTTTCCTGTTTTCCCAAAAGGAAGGAAAGAAGGATGAAGAAAGAAAGAAAGGAAGGAAGAGAAGGAGGGAGGGAGGGGACAAGGAAGGAAGGAAGGAAGGAAGGAAGGAAGGAAGGAAGGAAGGAAGGAAGGAAGGAAGGAAGGAAGGAAGGAAGGAAGGACAGGGGGAGGGAGGGAGGGAGGGAGGGAGCGAAGGAAGGAGGAAGGAAGGGAGTAAGGAAGGGAGAAAGGAAAGGAGGAATGGAGAGTGGGAGAACAGTCTTTTAGGTTTCTTCATCTATAATATAATTTGGCAAAGACATCCTTTAATGGTGTGTGTGTGTGTGTGTGTGTGTGTGTGTTCAGTTATAGTTGGCACTGAAAAAGCAATTAAACCATAGTTAAAGCAGAGAAAATGTGATTATCAATTTTTATGTGAAACACAGGAACACTTTGTTCCTTTTCCAGAAGAGCCTTCATTTAACATTTATATGTACATACACAAAAATCCAAGAAGAAGGGATGGTAAATGGAAAGTTCTTCTAGCCTCCAGGGTAGCTGCAAAAATTGGCAGTGTCCATTAACTGGCTGAAGCGAAGGCAGGGATGTCCCACTGTGCAGCTGAGCGGACTTAAGAATTCAAATTTCTTCTCTGACCTTAGTGCTCTGCGTGTGTTTTCACGTGCTTGTGAGGATGTGAGCACAAACGTGTTTTCTCAGAGAGAAATTAAAGCTGGTTATCAATGCTAAATGGAGAAAGTCAAAGTGAACAACCATGTTAATGTTGCTCATTTAGCCATAAAAAGTGTTGCAACAAATACTTTGGGTTGTTTTTCTGTCCTTGTCCAGAAATAAAGTATCCTGAAAAGTGAATTTTTAATCTCTCCATCAAGTGTGCTAACTCAACATCTGAGCAGTAAGGAGTGTGTGTTTATGTGAAAGTCAATTTTCATGAATGAGGCACAGGGATTTGACACATTGACCACATCCAAACACACACTATTTTATAGAGATGAATATGAGACTAATAAATATAGTAGTTTGTAATGTTTACTGAACAGTTACTACTCTATGTCAGAAATTGTGCTAAGCATTTTACCTGCCTTATATCATATTGAATACTGATAACAACTCTAGGTAGTAGGTTCTATCATTATGCTAATTTTTTAGGATGAGGGATCTTGGACTTATACAAGTGTTAGCACTTGTCCAAGGTCAAAAGGCAAGTAAGTAGCATAGCAATGATCAAACAAAGCAAAATATAGTAGGTATGCCTTTTTTCCAGAGGTCCAGTTCTGAAACCCGGCTGCTTTACTCTCTTACATAGAAATGTCACAGAAGGTCAAGTGCTGAGTAGAAAAAGACATAACCCGGAAAAAAAAAAACCCTTAGATTTTAGTCTCAAACTTTTCTGCTAATTATATATTGGAGTCACTTCCATCACCTTAAGCACAGGAAAGAATCTTGGTTAGTTTCATCAGTTCTCTTCAGGGTAGGTCAGCGCACTCTTTCCAGGGGATTTTAATTATTATTTTTTAATCTGTGTTATTATTATACCTGGAATGATCTGTACTCCACATACTTGCCAGATGCCAGTTGCTCACTTTTGTAATTTTAATCAAAAGCTAAATTATGAGATTGAATATTAATATATTAATGTACCTTAAGAATATTTTATTCATCTTTTAATATTTATTACAGATATTTTCTTAGATTAAGCCATGCTACCAGAAAGATTTAAATTTGACCACTTTCTTTTTCCAAACCATAGAATTATGAAATGTCTTAGCTTGGACTTGGAAGCAACCACGTGGCTTTTTAGGATGCAAATATATGTGGGTTATAGGAATTTTATTGAAGATGTTCAGTTCATGACTAAAGTTTCACTTTGAGTAGTCAATGGAGAACTGTGTCTTTGACGTTCACCTAGAAAGGAATTTGGTGTTGCTAAGCAACCAATGCTTGCTGATTATATAAGTAAGGAGCTCATGAACTACAGCCCTTGGCCCAAATGGAAACACTGCCATGTCTGTTTATGTATCTCTTGTCTAGGGCTGCTTTCACTCTCTAAAAGCAGATCTGTGTAGTTATGAAGAGAATGGCCCACAAAGCTGAAAAGATCTACACTCTGACCTTTTACGAAAAAGTTTGCCTACCCTGAAGATAATGTAAATTTTAAAACAATTGCTTATTCCTTTTGCTTTTTTAAAAATTATTATTATTGAGAGGTAGAGAGGCAGAGAGATTCCCGCATGTACCCTGACAGGAATCCACAGGCAAGCCCCCTGCAGGGCAATGCTCTGCCCATCTGAGGCCGCTGCCCCTTTCCTCAGCAACCAAGCTATTTCAGTTCTGATGTGAGGGTATGGAGCCACCCTCAGCACCCAGGGCCAACTTGCTCAAATGGAGCCATGGTTGTGGGAAGGGAAGAGAAAGAGAAAGAGAGAGAGAGAAAAGAAGGGGAAAGTGTGGAGAGGTAGATGGTCGCCTCTCCTGTGTGCCTTGAGCAGAAATCAAACCCAGGACTTCCACATGCCAGGCTGACACTCTACCACTGAGCCAACCAGCCAGGGCCTTCTTTTGCTTTACTTACAAGGAAAATCTGAGTCAGATATTTTTATCAATGTTAAGAATTGGAAAAACTTTGTTATGCACAGTCCCCACTTCTATCTTCAATTTCTTTTACATGTCTTTCTTTTCTTCTAACTATTTTATTTTATTTTAGTGGAAGGATTACAATGGGCTATACATAACTACTGTTGAACGCACAGCATCCAGGACAGTTACATCCCACCATAGGTAGGTGTGGCCATGTTGCCAACTGGCTAACTAAACATAAACAGAATTTACAGGTCCATGTGGGAGCTAATAAGTGATTCACCATTCTCTTCATTGCCATGACCTGTAATATTGCAGATAATACAGACACTTTAATTCTGTTTCACTGAATGCAGGTTATGTTGTGAAGCTACCACCTTCCTCACATGGTCATAGAACTTGAGTTTGAAATGAAACATTTATAAATTATTGAAATATGAGAGTCATCATCCAGCCTGAGCTCACATGTGTAGTAAATTTTCCCCAAATTATGTTTCAATAAGAAAAATTATAACTATTATAACTATTAACAACTATAATATAAATGAGTATTTAGGGTTCTTGAAATTTTGGGGAGTCACATACCCTTTTGAAAATTTATCAATGATAAAAGCTTTTTTTTAATCTAACTGGTTGTGTTGCAGTGGATAGAGCGTCAACCTAGGACACTGAAATTTCAGATTAGAAACCTCCAGGTTGCTGGCTTAAGCTCAATAGCTTGAGCATGGGGTCACTGGCTTGAAGCCCAAAGGTTGCTGGGTTGAAGCCCAGGGTCACTCGCTTGAGACCAAGATTGCTGGCTTGAGCAAGGGGTCACTGGCTCTGCTGGAGCCCTCTGGTCAAGGCACATATGAAAACCAATCAATGAACAACTAAAGTGAAGCAACTAAGAGACAATGCTTCTCATCTCTCTCTTTCTCTTCCTGTCTCATTCTCTCTCTTTCTCTTAAAAAAGTAAAAAAATAAAAATATAAGCTTTTCTTTTCAGAGGAAAAATAATCATATACTTTCTCTCTATACATGATATATATGTGTATATAAAATATTACATATGTATAATATGTATCAAATATTATACAAATCTATTATATGCATGATTACTATATTAGATATCAATATTACGTGTATGTCAAACAAATAAAATAAATAAGGGTTGTTTCAAACCCCAATTCTGCCACTAAATAATTAGGTGCACTTGTTTAACTTACATAAACTCTGAACCTCAACTCTCATCTCTAAAAAGTAATCTTAATACCTACTTTCGTTCAAAATTGTGAGGTGCAAATGTGACAATATGCAATTTTCTGTCATAGTATTTAACATAGTATGTGGTTAACAAACACTTGCCCCCTTTCACCCTGTAGTAATAGTCACAGCAATACAGTAAACTGATCTCAGGTTAAGCCAACTCCAAACTGGCATAGGAAAAAGGAGGTAAGAATGCCCCCACCAACATTTATAAAACAACGCTTTAAATCTGTTAAAAATCTATTACTCTTTTCAGCTATACAATTCTATCATTAGACAAAGGCCCCTTTAAAAGCAAATAGGTATAACTGGAATAACTCAGTAAAGCGGTTTTACCTCATTGATTTTAGAAGTTCTCCTATCACAGAAATATACCTTCTATATGCATGTATATGTCATCTTCAATCTAATATAGTAGGTTATACTCAAAGTTTTCCCTTTGAAAAATTTCAGTATCAATGTCATCATGTAAATGAAGGCTTTTATGGTGATAACACATTGGGAAGACAAAGCATGTGAATATTTAGGCTTCTACCTCTTTTAAATATTTTCTCCAATATACATTTCTGAATATATATGGTCATTTTAGAGGTTACTGAAATAGTCATGCAATCACAGTGGTTTGAAATGAACAGGACCTTTATTCATTTAGCCCTAAATATCATTATTTTATAGATGTAAAATTTAAACCCAGCAATATTGAGTGATTTTAACAGAGGTAGTGACCTATGTGTACAAAGTGGAAATAGAAACAGTACATTTAAACCTAGGCATTCCACTGCTCCTTTTCAATGCCCCTCTACTATGGTACCTCAACTCACCAGACCTGAGAGGGTTCAGTATAATCTATATTCCATGAGACTGATTACTGGGAGACTGGACAATGGAAGCCCACTTGGTTTCATCAAACACAGATGGTAGAATATTTCAGACATGGTAGACAACACACTGATCCTATAGAGACCCCTGCCCCTTCTTACTGATCCATAAGCTCAGAATGAAAAAGCAGAATGATGTTCTTACATAGATACTTTCTTCCATGAAGACCTCCATCTTATTTGTTATGGGAGCTCTTGGTGAGCCAATTGGACAGACAAACACAGATGGCTAAGAACATGTAATTCATTATTTAACTCATCACCAGTTGTGTGGTTATGCTTACCTGAAGTGTGTGTGTGTGTGTGTGTGTGTGTGTGTGTGTGTGTGTGTGTGTGTGTGTGTATGTGTGTGTGGAGAGAGAGAGAGAGAGAGAGAGAGAGAGTTGAAAAAATCCCAAGCCTGAGGGGAACTTGGACCTCTGTGAGAATTTCATCCTAAAGATCATAACTGTCACACTGCCCTGATTACCACTACGATTTGTTAAGCATTCATATGTAAAAATTATTAATAATTTAGCACTAAGCTAAATATGTTACATGCACTATTTCTTTATCATTTTATAACACATCAAGTTTTTAATTATACACTTATTTCATTATTGTGAATATTTAGTTTTATAAATACAGCGGACGATACATTCTGTGAAATGACCAATTTTTCTTTCTCTTTTTATTTTCACCAGTGTGCCTTCAGCACACATCACAGTGACTAGTGAGTCAGTAAATATTGATGGTAATAAATATTTTTAAAATGAATGAAGAACTCTCCCATAAAACACAGTTTTTCATTTTTTAATAAAGAGATTGAAGCCTAAAGAGTCTCTTAAATTTTTTTACCCAAAATGTTGGCACTACCGCTTCACTCCAAATTCTTCCTATTCTGAAAGTCCACTTGGTAAATGAAATTAATGCACACAATCATTGCTCAATAAAAATACTTTTGCTTCATACTTTATTTAGGGACTTTATTTAGGAAGATACCGCTCCCTGTAGAATTTTAGGCTGTTTCTTTTACCACTGCCCAGGGACCCCAGGTGGTCATTTTCTGTCTGGAGTTTCATGCCACCCCCACACCCCACCTCTACCCCTACCACAGAATTACCTGAAGCACAGCCCCGTCTGCTCTCTCTCTTATCTTTTTTCCTTATTTCATTGGGATAATTTCTTTCTCCTTGTTTCTATTGTCAATGTAAGTAATATCCAGTCCTGTAAGGAATTTTTATGAGTTTATTTGAGCCAAACTGATGAAAATTGCCAGAAAGCAAAATTTCGAACGATTGAGAAAATGCTCCAGAGAATGTTCATTTTTCACCCCATTTTAAGCATTAGAATCAAAAGAGGAGGCATAAGGGTAGTTCCATGGAATTCATTGGTGGTGGACTAAGGGTGTAGGAAAAGCAACATGGGGAAATCTCTGGGGATGGATGAAAAAGAAAACAGAGAGAAACACACTTCCTTTACATTGTTGGATGGGGTAGTTAATAACTAACATTTACAGCACATAGAGATGGTATGTACGGAACAAGCTAGCAATGAGGGGTGTTTGCAGCCTTGTCTGGGTGTGCCCTGAGGGGTCTGGAAAAGAAGATTACTGCAACATTCCTAAGGTATGTCATTTTAGATACAAAAAGACAACAGAGAGGCTCACTTATGTAAAGATTGACCTTTGTCACGGGAGCTATAGGCCTAGGATGGGACTACCTGCCATGACCCACTTCTAGTTTGAAATTAGTGTGTTCAAACCATCCTATTCAGTTTCATCCATCTCCAAGTTTGTATGGCCCTGAACTTGTCAGGTTTAGTATGGGACCCCTTTCTCATCCACACTACCTAAGACATTTTCTCTGTATCTTAATTCCTTTCCCATCTCCACTAGTTGGTTTTTCTCCTCATAAATGCAAAGGTTGCTGCTGTTAGCACAGCATCCTCCCTTGGCTGAGGAAAAAGCACGGGAGATTCTCTCTGCAGGAACAGGGGTAAAGGAAAGAGACATTCAGAAAGTGTAATGTAAACAAATGTGAATTGCTATTTTCAACCATTATGCTGGTTCATTGTCACTGTCCAGCTCCTCCTCCTCACCATCACTGTCACAGCGATCAATATCAAGGTGATCAGCCGAGTGTCTAAACCCCTGCTAACACCTTTTCTCAGAATCCTTAGCCCAGAGCAGTACTTCATAAATGTTGTTACTTTCTTATAGCACAGACAGCACAGCCTCAGCAGTCACATATTTGTGGGTTCAAGTCCCCAGCCCACTGTTCAATATCCTTGGGTGTCTAAGCTATGCCTGAGTCTCCTCACCTTTCTGAAATGAAGATAAGACTAATCAGGTTCCAGTTCTGTGATTGAGAGTACAGCTTCTTTACTGGACACAATCCCAACAATTATTTACTAAACACTGGGTAGCTATTGTCAGAGAGGAAAGGATTATTCTCAGATTTCCCTGAAGCCCCTTAATTTCCAAGAGCTCCCGCTGCAGAAAGGCTGTGGTTCAGGAAGCGGGGATGCCTTGTTGATCTGCGTTATTCTTTGTACACAGTCCCTTAAAGCAGCTAGCATGTATGCCCTAGGCCCTTCCTGCCTTATTTAACATTAACCTGCCTCTTGCAGGGAACCTAGGAAAGTAAATGCTAAGTCACTAAGATCACGAATTAATTATCGGAACAGCAAAACCCAGGAAAGCAGTTGGCAGGAGGTGCCCCTTTAAAATGGCAATTTGTCAGGCACATTTGGGGAAATGAAGACAGAAAACCCAACAGCCACTTCCTCTCCCTTTGGCTTGAAGCACTTGGCTTTCATTTATGAGGCCATCGGGTTCAATTAAGCCTCTGCATAACACGTTGTCAGTCACCATCAAAGCACCTTCCTGGATACCTGTCAGAGCAGCCTCCTGCTTGCCACTTCAATCTTGTTCTAGAAACCTGTGAGCTAGATTTCAAGGGCTTGAGCTGGTGCATACTGTGTAACTCTGTCTTCCTCCCTCCCCCAACCCTATCCCCGCTATTTTTCCAGAGGCTTATGCCATTGCAGGTCAAGTTTGCCCAGAGCTGAGAGGGGGGGCAGGCCTAGGAGTCCTCAGGGAGTGCCCATCTTGCTGCGCTTTGACAAGGACATCATTCTGGGAGACTGCAGCAGAGGCTGATCAGAGCAAGCAGCCCTGGGCCATGGCTTTTCTGAGGGTTTGCATTAACCCAGCAACGATGAAAGGGGGCGGGGGACACTAATCCCTGAGATCAAACGAAAGTACTGAAAAGTACTCCTTAGGTGGTCGGCTGTGCAGACGTTGGCTCCCTTTTCACCACCTTTTAAAGCCTCTGTGCTTCCTCACCACCCCTGCCCTTGCTATCAGACACACCTGACAGCTGACATCTCTACATGTGGCACTCAACTGCAATAACCCAAATTAGCTCAAGCACCACCCTTTGCAACTGCTCCAGAAAGTAAATCTAAATACAAATGAGAGAGAGAAAGGTGATGTGTGAATAACCTCATATCTGCTGCCTTTACAATAATGAGTGACACCCCCAAACTTTACTACTCTGTTCTCAGTAACAAATTATTTGGACACAGTTTATCAGTAGAACAAGGTATATTATTGTACCATAATGTTGTGGCTGAGAACGTGTGAGACTTGAATGTTTCAGGACAAGAAAACAGATTCTCTTTTCCATCTAATTCAATAAAGCACTACAGAGTGGAGAGCATGCAGCAAGAACCACACTGGGGATGCTCCTGTGTGCCCACTCCCATCAGATATCATAGTAACTCCATGGTGGACAGAGAGACCTGTTCTAAGAAGCGATGCCCATGGACTCAAAAGACCTGATTTTGCACCCCTCTTCCTGTACCCTGTGACCTTGGAATTGTTTCTGAACTTGAACAACTCATGACCTTCAATTTCCTCATCTGTAGAGGGAAAGAGAGATATTGAGCACAAAATTGGTAGTGGGCATAAACAATAATTGCTAATCATATGCTAGGCAACAGCTTAAGAGCTCTACATGGATTCTCTTACTGTTTCCTTTATATAGATGAGAAAACTGTGGCTTGGAGACTTTATGACAATGTGTCTGAGCCTGGATTTACCCCATAGTGACCTATTTATATGCTGAATCATTCTGCTATATTGTCTTCGTTGGTTTAAGTGAACAATTGTTGCCCATTCCCAAAAACTTAGCAGTAATTTCTTTGTCTACTAATGGTGAGAGGATTTCAATAAATAATTGAGCCAAAGTAATAAGAGATATTTCCTATAAAACAATATATAAATATACATAGTGATTATCACTTTTTATAAACTAAATAAAATAATTGTAAAATTTTAGTGTCAAATAATACTTTAGAATCCTCTTCTTCCAGAAATTTCTAATCAGCACATAAAATCCACTTGGAGTTTTTTAGCTCTTTAGGAGTGCCAAATTTTTAGTTTTTCCTACCAAAACTGAATTTATCAAATGAAATTTTAAATTCTTAAATATTATAAAGTATATATATATATATATATATATATATATATATATACACACACACACACACACACACACACATACCCATATGACATTCAGATGTACACATATAATGCCTAAGGTATGACTAAGCATATAGAAAATATTACCCCAGAAAATGAATAGAAAACCACTGTTTTCTTTAACTTTTCTCTCTATTCAAACCTCAGTTTAAGTGAATTATTTCAGATAGGCTTTGCCTGACTTGTAGGCTAAGTTTTCTTATTATGTTTTATTTTTCCCCTCTTCACACCCATCACCATAATTGTTCTTATTTCTTTGCCTGTACTCAGGGGAAGAATGTAAGTGCCTTGAATGTGGGTTGTGTAAAAATTGCTTCTCAAGGCCTCCGTATAATTCAATGACATCTGTATAATTCACTGGAACTTTCTTTCAGCAACACCTCTCTGTGTCGTTCTTGGAACATGTGTGTGTGTGTCCTTCCTTCCCACTTCATTTAGAACTATAATAAGAATAAGTCCTTCAAGGTCAAGATGGAATAAAGAAAGAAGACATCATTGTACCCTCCATGATCTGAATATGTTTTTTCACCACTAAACATTGATATCCTCCATCTGTTCTGAACTTGGATTCACTAAGACTAGTTCAAACATTTCTCTTTTGACTCTTCCAGGTAAACTTGGAGTTTCTTCTGAATCTTTATAGCTATTTGGTGCCTCCTTTGGAACTAGTCCTGAAGCTTGGAAAAATCCTGATGTTGTTTGAATGATAGCAAGCAGAGATGGATAAATCACCTCTTCTTGCTTTGCTCTCCAATCTGCTTTTCCAGTCCGTCAGCAACTCTCTGAAGGACACAATGGGAGTTTCACTGTACATATACTTCTAGCCATAGAAGTATTCATCCTGTCTTTCGGAATTGACTTGTATGATTGCACAAAGTTAGGAGAAAGATGAATATATAAAGATATACAAATGTACCCAGTTGTCAGTAAATATAGAACATGCCCTGAATTAAGCCCTTACTCTGACAGATATTTCAATCAATATTTCAGATACGTCATAGTTTAGGAAGATTGAAAATTTTCCCACTTTGACAAGTGAGGAAATTATAATAAGGGCAACAATGGCTAACATTTATTGAGTACTTTTCTTATGACTTTTCTAACTAACCTGTATGTATTAAGCTTTCACATATTAACTGATTACTCTTCACAGTAACTGGTGAGATAGGCTATTGTACTACATTTTATAAATACAGAAACTACAAGGTTGAAGAATTTGTTCACTTGGTAAAAGGCAGAGCTGAAATTTGAATTTCATAGTCCAGATCTAGAATCCATACGTTGGAAACTTGGGCTCAGAGAGGTTGCACAAAATGCACAAAGTCTTTCTTGATCTAGAATTCTGTCTGGAATGCAGGTATGTTTAACAATAGTCTTCTGTAATTTGTTAGTGATGTCATTTGTCATTCTGCTTACCATGCTGAGAATTATCATTTTCTGCTTTCTATGCTAAATATTATTTACAAGAGGCGTCAGAGAGAGAGACAAATTAAACAGCTTTATTTACACTATTCAGTAGGAAAATTGGCCAGGATTACCTGAATAATAACCTTACAGTTCACATTTTCCTTAAAACTTTCTGGGATCTTAACAAAGCACATCCTCTCATCCCTTTAGTCAAAGGCACTAGTTAGGATCTAGCTAAAAGATCTCCCCATTCTTCTCAGAGCTCTGTTCTAGCAAACCAAAGCCTTCATTCATCTATGTTTAATAAAACTGCCTTGAATTAAAGTTTGTTTTTTATGCGTCATTGTCACGGTCTACTCTGACCCAGTAAAACCCTTATAATGGAAAGACGTTCACTGGATTGCTAAGAGAGCAGCTTCAGGGTCCCTGACATTTCAGCAAGGAACAAAGAATTTGCCAGTTTTGCTTTTTGCCATTCTATTTTCCCACACACGAAAATAAACAGGAGGAAAAAGTGCTTGCCTAAAAGATGCTTAATTAGCACTTTTGTTTTAAGCCCTGTGTTTCGACAGACATATCCAGCCCAGCTTAGTCTTGTGGAGTGGCATTAAGCTGCCTTTCAGAAACTTTTGCAGACTTAATTATCTGTCATCCAATGATGACACCTTTCCATAAATCCTGGCCCAGAGAACACACAAAGTATGATCAATATTTATGTTGGGACAAATCAGACTTCTCTGGAGGAGTTCCTTGCCACAATTATATAAGAGGAAAATGCTTCACTCTCTAAATGTAAAAGACAGACTTTGCCATATGTCTTATAATGCTGATTGCATCCCACTTCTGTGTTGTGTTCACGCAAGGTTTAAAAAATGCTAAGTTAATTAAAATTGGCTGAGATACCTGTCACCTAAATGACCTGAAGACCTAAGCATCAAATCAGATCTCATGAATGAATTTAACATTAGTACAGACCCTTTAAAATAGGTGTTTTCTTGTATTTCGCTCTGGTTTTCAAGGGCATTAAGTCTCCTACCTCAGGTTCTAATTGAAATGTTAGCTGGTTGATCATACAGGTAATACAGGTTAATTATACTGTGGTAGCTGAATAATTACCTAGCAATTGGCATCTTAGATTAGTGTGATAATTATTTGCCCCTCTTCACCAAAACATAGATTGTCCTTGTTAATTACTTATGGATTCACTGAGCACTATTAATGGAGGCCTATTAAAGACTGAAAACAAATTGTAATCATAGCCCTAAAATCAAGAGAAATAAAAGTCCACAAAACACCCGCCAATTCAATGAGGACTTTGTCTTGGACATATAGTATATTGTTCTATTTTAGATGGCAGGTGAAAAAGTACTGAGGGAAAATAGGGCATTAGGTGATTATTTACTCTATTTTCCCATGTATGAGATGCACCCTTTTTAGAAAAATTTGGGGTCTAAAAACTGGGTGTGTCTTATACAGTGGGTAAAGAATCATATAAATTTTATGATAAATAAAACTTGAGTTCAATAACAATTGAACAATTATGTAATACATTATTTTTTCAAATTTTGGGCTCCAAAATTAGGGTGCATTTTATATGTGGGAGCTTCTTATACATGGAGAAATAAGGTAAATTTCAGTGGTTTCTATAGAAAAGGGGAAAAGTAGTAAAGAAGAAAGAAAGAAAGCAAAGAAAGAAAAAAAAAGGGCATAGGGAAGAAAAAAGGAGGGTAGAGAGAAAGAAGGTGGTAAGTACTGATGAACAGACACCGAGAAAACCGGAAGTTAAGGATTGACAGGGTAAAAGAAAGGGTTGCTGGAGGTTATTATGGAGTATCCAGGTGGCCCCTAAATGCCATCAAAGGTCTCCTTAAAGGAAGAAGGCAGAGGAAGATTAGAAGAGACAGAAAGAAGATGGTATGACCAGGGAGACAGAGGTTGAGATGAAAAAATCCAGCAGCCACAAGAAGTTGAAAGAGACAAAGAATAAAATTTTCCCTACAGGCTCAGATTAAGCATGGCCCTGCCTCTACCTTGATTTTGGCTCAGTGATACTGATTTCAGTTTTGGGGCCTGAAGAACTCAAACAGGATACAGTTGTGTTGTTGTATGCCACCACTTTTGTGGTCCTTTGCTAGCATAGTCATACAGAACTGATCTAATCATTTAATCATCCACAGTTTTTATCTACTGCCTATCATCAGTACCAGGTGCTGCTCTGAACCCCAAGAACCAAAGGAGGTGCCAGGTGGAGAGAGCAAGCTTAAAGAAACCGACATAACACAAGATGATTTTGGTTCATGACAGAGCCAGTGAAATGCAGAAACAGGAATCAGAACGTTCTCCATGGAGGAGAAGGGGCAGCGTGAGGGAGGTGGGACCAGGCAAGACCACTGAGAGGGTGAGATTTGAGCCCAGTGTGACCACAAAGCATTTCCTCACGTCCTGGAAACCAACATCACTTTCTAGTCTCCAAACAACTTTTGAAGATAATAGCATCAACCACATTTCCCAGAGGCTTAAATGGAAGAGCTAAAATATCTTTCTCAAAAATACAGAACTAGGAGTGATAGAAAAGAGATTCAAACTCAGGTAGGTCTACACTACACCTTCAAGTTTTTTCACATGACATGCATGTAAAAAGAAATTGCTCGGCATAAATTACAATGTCACAAAAAGTTTCCCCAATGACCTCAAGTGAAAATATTAGATTTTCTTTTCTTTTTAGACTTACATAATTTGACAGCTCATGTCAAGTTCTCGAAGGCACCAACAATCACCAGTTTCAACAGGACCCTCTGTGACTTGAAGAGCAAAATCTGCTACCTCCCTGGGTCAATGAGACTCTATTTCAACGAATAACCACCAGTCTTCTTTCCCCTCAGTTTGACTCAGCTGTCCCTGAAGAATATTCCTGACACTTATGTGAAAATATCATATGCAAATGAATGTGACAGGCAGGTTAATGCCCTGGAGTGAGCAGGGAAAATAAGTTCTCTCGCTCAGGGCCTGAAGAATCCTAATTTGCTAGTTAGGACCTTTGGCTTGATGAGAGAGAGAGGCTTGCTGTCCTGCCGTGTCAGCTGGCAGGCTCCAGGGACGGGCTGGCCGCTGCCAGGCAGGGCCTGTCTGACTTGTTACCAGCAGGCGAGAGCCACGGAACAGCACTCACACCGCGATTGCTAACGGCAGAGCCCGGCTGGCTCCACAGCTTCCCAGGGGAAGCCTACAAGCCTGTCACTGCTTGTCAGTGTCACTGTGACAACTGGACACTCCGGAAGGAGCTGTGGTAAAGGAGAAGAGCGGATAACAAGTCCACCTGGGGCAGGCCTGTGTGTTGAGCACCTGGGGCGTGACGCCACGCGGGGAACTTGGGGGTGGGGGAGTGTGCTTCACATTGCTAGCACTTGTTCGCAGGAGTTAATAAATTCGCATTCTCCAGATGAAACTTGTATGCCAGAAACAATTCCTGCCAGAGTCAGCGATGATTTCAGAAACGGAGACCTTTACCATAGCTTAGGTTACCTTCAAGAGAGGTATAAACAAGGACAGCAACCGCAGGGGTAGCTAGCATTCCTTCTATAATTGTTCTCTGCCAGGCTTTGTTGTGCTTGAAGCATACTGATTCATTCTATCCTCACAAGAGCCCTCTGCAGTAGATGTTCTTATTATCTATCCCTTTTCTACACATACTTCAGGAGAATGTGAAGGTGACATACCTTAAAAGGAAAATGTCACTAAGAGTATTAAGTCATGGGTGAAGCCAGGCGGTGTACTATTTTTAGAGATAGATGTAGACATTGAGTTTAGATTACCTGAATTGAGATTCTGGTTCCACCACCTACTAGTTGAATAACCGTAAGCAAAATACTGTATTTAACCTCTCTAAGACTCAGTTTTCTTATCTGTAAAATGGAGACAATAGCATCTGTATTGCATGGTGGCTTGGACGGTCAATAAGATGATAGGTAACATATTCAGAATCATTCATAATAAAGAATTTTACCAACAAATGTTCATTGAAGCTGTTAAATCAGAGATACCTGGGCACAGGCTCACTATCTAATCTCAGCTTCTCTCAGTCTGTTTGCTCACTTATGAAATGAGGCCATTTAAACCTACCTTATGGGTTATGCAAAAATAATTATAGCTGATCATTTATTTTAAAGTGCTTTCTAAAATAACAGTCCCTGTTGAAATATTGGATAACCTCCTTGATACTGTCCCATTATTTTTTAAAATGTGAGTAAAAAGCGTTGGTTGTGAGGTCAGGGTCATGAGGACTGGATAAGTAACCTGTAACCCATCTAGCACCTGGAATGCTCAAGGTACAATGGTCTGCACTGAATTACTACCAGTTTTTATTTCAAACTGACTGTGATTACTAAAGAGTCATATGGGTGCACCGTACCTCAATCTCCATCAGATTTTTCTTCTTGAATTCTAAATTTTTTAATTTTTTTCTCAAACATATAATTGCACTCACCATAAAACTACTGCCTCGTTAAAGATTTTCTTGCAACTACAAGTTGGTAAGGTAACATTTCGTCAGACTTTAGCTGTCTGGTTAATTTTCTCAAGGGGAAAAAATGCTGTCCCTGGAGGACATTATTACACAAAATTGTTGAACCTGCTTCTTTGACTACGAGGAAGGAGCATGACAAGTCACAGAAAAAGAAAAAGACCAGTGGGAAGCATGTGCTTTTTTGTGTAAATAATTTATGGGCTGTTCCTCTCTGCTGTAGCTAATTTGAGATGGTTGGGAGTAGGTCACTTTGGGTTGTTAAAAAATACAAAACACCACTCTCTATTAGCTGACTGAGTCTGCCACAGCTAGATCCTCTGATGTTCAACCAGAGAAAGACATCCAGTAATGAATGATTGTTACTTGCTGGGATGATAATCCCCATATGCAGCTTTTAGAAAAATCAGTAATCACACATAATGGTTTTGGTATCTCAATCAGCTCTTCAAAACCAGCTAATGCTCTGGGTACCTGTGATGTGGATAAAGTTAGAAACAGCTCATTACTGGAAATGATGGTGTTGAGAAGTCTTGGTCACTAGCCTTTTGTGAGCAGCTCTAGGGACTCTCCTTCCAATCTTGCTGAAATGCTACATGATAGATAATTCTCTCAGTTCTGACGAAGGACTAATTAAACCGAGGAAGAGCAGAAATAAATGACGTCTCCTTCAAAAAAACCTGGGCCTCCATTATTCTATAAGAGGTGGAGGCTCTGACTTTCAAAATATCATAGGTGAGTAGAGGTTGTGGATGGGAAATAACAGAAAAGAGGTGTTTTCTGGTTGAGATGTAATCTTAAGCACCATAAAATCCCAGTAACATTCTTCTCTTCAGTGCCCTTATCCATGTATTGTTTCATAGAGGATAAAACAGGCCAGACACATGAGTTAGCAGCAAAAATTTACACAGCTAGTGAAAAACAGAGCTAAGACAGGGATGGATCAGAGCCTCAGAATCAAAGCCCTCTTGATTTTTCCACCACAGCAAGTTTGCTAACTCCTTAGTGATCACTTACATCATATGGCTTATTTTACACATGTTCAAACACAGACCCAAATGGTTTAAATGACTGCTCTAACGTTTGCAAGTTGTTAGAAAAGGATTTCTGGTGTGTCTCAGGCAACTGGTATCTTATAGGACTGCATTCACTATCGTCCTTCAGAGATTGTTCTCCACACACCATGTTCACCAAACTATCTCCAACATACCGAAACTCCTCCCAAGACTTCATGAGTCACTTCAGACTCAGATGTTTCACTACTTGTAAGAACTAATGGGACTGCCTTTGGGGGGACACTAGAATCTATGTAAACACAATAAGTTAAAATCAATTAAAAAAAAAGAACTAATGAGACTCATTCCAAGTTGGTGAAAGTGCAACAAAAATATCTCATACACTGCCAGCTACTGCTTGATAAAATAGACTGGTGTGTGTCCAGAATACTGCCAAGAATGGTGAAGATACTTACAGGGTGATAGTAGAGGAAGACCAAGTTGTAGGAGTTAGAAAAATCCTCATGGTGGAGAAGAGTTATCAGAAACTCTGAGCAAAGTAAATAATAGTGCTCTTCTCAGGGAGATTAACCTCATTCTTTATGCCTCTACAATTTTAGGGATCAATGGAGCAAGAAGCTTTCAGAGAGATAAATTTGGTCTTATTAAAAGGGAAAATGAATGTTCTAACAGCCAGGGTCAGCTATAGGTGCTTCAAGAATGAGCACAGAGCAACTGAGAAGAAACCAGTGACCCAGAGACAGAGATCCACTGGTAATGAATATACAGCCATGGGCTGATCATTTATCTTTCCCTGGCCTTGGTTTTCTTTTTTGTAATAGTGTGATGTTCGAATAGCTTTTTAGGGTTGTTTCCAGATTTAAATTTTTAATTTTATTTATAATTATAATTGAGGTGCTTACACAGAAGCAAACCACCATAAGTTTAAGGTATTATAGGAGACTTCACCATAAAATATAAGATGAAATTAAATTTACTTTGAGATTGTTTCTCACTCTAGGAATCAACTCATTTGACCCCAGCTAAATTCTTAACACCACACCTCCATGAATGAGATTTTAACTCAGGCATGATTAAACATTTCACATTTATCACAAAATATAAACTCTTAGACACAGACAACAGTATGGTGATTACCAGAGGGAAAGGGGTGTGGGGGAGGTAGAAGAAGGTAAAGGGAAAATAAATGGTAATGAAAGGAGACTTGACTTGAGGTGGTGAACACAAAATGCAATATACAGGAGACAAATTGTACCCCTGAAACCTACATAATATTATTAACCAATGTTACCTTAATGAATTCACTAAAAAAGAAAGAAATGTTTGGTTGAAATGTTTAATGAGAGAGAGATGAAGGGGCAGAATGCCAAAAGTAAGAAAAAAAAATTTTGCTTTCTTTGTATACATTTTTAGATAAAATTATTTTAAAGTGTTATGATATGTTGGCATTCTTGGCGTAGAGTTGATTAAGGCACTGTGCAATGCAATGCAATGCATGGCACATAACTTGGTTAAGTGTAACCATAAGGAACTATACAAATTTACCATATTTCTAGTGATGACATGGTGAAAATCCTGCTGAGTATCACCAAAATCTCAGCATACAACATTGGATGTCACCACTAGAAATTCTTCATTTACAGTATCTAAAATTTTCATAGACAGACCTCTGCTGTCCTTTGTCCCCTAGACCTATTCTGTGTATTCTTTGCTGGTTTGAAGCATGGATTCTGACTCAAGGTCTAGGGCTGCTATGTGTGAGCATAGGAATTGAATGTGCTCGTTTCCTAGCTGCTAAAAAGGCTAATAAAATGAGTGTTTGGCATTTTCAGCCACGGAAGCCAAAGAAAGCAAATGTGCTATGGAAAATGAAATGATCAGTGGTGTCCAACACAGCAAAGAGGCCAACGGAAATAAGATCGGAGATGATGCTTTTGAGTTTTGCAAATAAAATGTTATTGAAACCTATTAGAATCAGTTTCACCACAGTGTTAGAATCAGAAGCTAGATGTTGGTGGTTTAGAAGTGAATGCAATCAGAAGAATTATCATAAATAACCAACACCTGGTTTCTCTGTTGATTAAATTCAAGAATGGGCAGATTCCATATTCTATTTCTAATAACTCATAGGTAATTGGCCCTGCAGCCCAGAGGTGATTGCTACACTCAGGCTCTCATGTGGGAAGAATCATGGGAGTCATGAAAGTTCATTTACTCATTTATTTATTCATTCAACAAATGGTTTTAGAGCATCTACTATATATCAAGTGCTCTTCTTTTTTTAATTGATTTTAATTTGTTGTGTTTACATAGTTACAAGTGTACCCCCGAATATATCTTCATCCCTCCCCCTCTTGTTCTCCTTGATACTCCCTTTTAAGTGCTCTCCTTACTCTACCAATTATTCCATTTCTGTATTTTTCATCATCTATCACAAAAAAGGTATTCATTAAGTATTGGCTAAAAGAATAAAAAATATATATATGGATATAAATTGAGGGGACACAGGCAATCCAAATATTGCACACAAACAGACATCTTGGATAAATAGATTAATATTGCAGGTTTGGTAGCTTATGTAATTATGCAAAATTAATTAATATTAATCACCCACTATCACCAACAAAAATGTGTCTCAGACAGATTAGTGCATGAGTGACACAGAGAGAAACATTCTTGCATGCTTCACATAGATGCTATCGGCAGGGTTGAAATGCAGTATTGAGGCAGCCACTGAAATTCTCACAAAATTGTAGATGTCAGAAAGTGAAATGTCTGATGTCAAGCAAAAAGGAAGTATCTGTCAGAGCATTCTGATGAGGTTTGGTATCTGCTACCAGCAATAATAATGAGCTCAGCGGGGTCCCAAAGGTCAGAGTTCCAGGAGTAAAAATGTCACCTGGGAAATATAATGCATTGAACTATAAAGAATTAGGATTGGCAAGTTATTAGGATACCAGGGATTTATTCTAGGAGAGAAAAAGAGCCAAAGAAGCAGAGTTCTACAACAAACTCAGTGAAACAGGAGCTAGAAACCAGTAAAATCTAGTTATACAGATTAACGTTTTTGAAGTTGAAGCATATAGTGAGTTCTTTGTAACTGTTAAATCTGAACTGATGTTTTGAACTATGATAGAGAATTGTGTAGCAAAGAGAAAAATCAGAATTAACTGATTTAGATAAATTTAATAATAAAATATCCACATTACAGTGATAACTATTAAAGTTACAGACAGTATATGAAAAGGTGATGTAGGAGAAGAAGTATTAAAAGTTGATGGCTTTTGGATATTTTAAATCTATCTTTCCTTTTTGTGATTAAGAAGAAATTTGGAGCAATAATTATTTAGGTTGAAATCTCCAAAGAAATCCCCAATGAAAAACCTGTGAATGCCTTGTAATAGAAAAGTAAAACTTATCATTTTAAATCTATGATCACCACTTTTAGCATATTTCCAAAGTAGTAGGGATTAATAATTTGTACAGATGACATTTTGTTGAGTTGTACACTTGGGATCTGTATGGTTCTGTGAACCTATGTCACCCAAATAAATCTAATAAAACATTTAAAAATAATAAAATAAAGTAAAGCTGAGTTTTATAGAATAATAATAGAATTGAATTCATGATTTGGATTCACCCCTTACAAGTAGGTTGCTATCCATCTCTTTATGACTCACTTTTCTCCTATGAAAATAGAGATAAATAGGACCTTATTTTGTGCACCACAATACTACTAACCATTAACAAGTGCTGACTATCATTACAATATTTAACTACTTTTTGCCTTAGTTTATTCACTTATAAAGTCTTAACTATATTAAATCCTACCTCATAGAAGCAATGTGAAGTTTAAACACATTTTAAAAAATGATGCTAGGCTAATAGAAAATATATAATACTCGACCTATATAGCAAACGATATGCACAGAGAAAACACTATAAGTATTAGCTACTTAGACTGTGGAACAGAACAATTTAACTTCCTCTCCCCTTTTCTTACCCCCTCTAAATATCTCATAATATCTCTTAAACCCTCTTTTTAATTTACAGCAATTTTTATCTTTCCTTAGAAAATTGCTGTAGCCTCCACATTTAATTTTTTATAATATAAAATAAAAAATATTAAATTATAAAATATCAAATACAGAAAAATAAGAGATTCTGTACCATAACATGTAATTACAAAGGGGATGCACATACAACCAACACTCACATAAAGAAACCAAGCAACACCAGTATTCTATAACAACATTCCCCTCAACCCTTCCTAATCACAACTCCTTGTTACCCTGCTAACCATAACTATTACCTTGACAACTAAACTAATAGATCTCTTGCTCTTTTTATTGTTTTATCACATGTGTATGTATCCTTAAAGACTATAGGTTAGTTCTTTCGCATTGAACTTTATATTAAATAAATTGTTCTTGTATTTTGAATTTTTCATCAGTGGTATGCTTATATAATCCATCCATATTGTTATGTAAGCTATGTTTTATCCATTTTAGCTCTTATCTAGAATTCAATTGTATGAACATATCATAATGTATGTATTCATTCTATTTCTAACGGACATTTGGATTCTTTCAAGTTTGGGTTGACTTTAAAGGATGGTAAAATAAATACTTTTGAACTTAACCCTTGGTTTTCACCTGTAAATATTTCTGTAGCTTACATATATTGCCATGGAATTCTAGGTTGTACATACTTTACAATTTACTAGATAAATAAAATAACTAGATTATGTAAACCTGGATAACTTGGAAGAAATGTATAAATTCTTAGAAATATTTAATCTACCATACTGAACAGACCTAGTATGAAGATTAAATCTATAATCAAAATCCTCCCAACAAAGAAAAGCCCACAGCCAGATGACTTCACTGGTGAATTCTACCAAATTTTTGAATGAAAATGAACACTAATCCTTCTCAAACTCTTCCAGAAATTTGAAGCAGAAGAGAAATTCCCAAACTTAATATATGAGGCCAGCATTACCCTGATACTAAAGCTAGATAAAAAACCCCACAAGAAAACTGTAGGCCAATATTACTGATGAATATAAATGAAAAATCCTCAGTAATCTTAGCAAATTCAATCAATCCAATCGCATATTAAAAGTATCATACACCGCCTGACTTGTGGTGGCGCAGTGGATAAAGCGTCGACCTGGGAACACTGAGGTCGCCAGTTCAAAACCCTGCACTGGTCTGGTCAAGGCACATATGGGAGTTGATGCTTCTAGCTCCTCCCCTCTTTCTCTCTCTCTCTCTCTCTCTCTCTCTCTCTCTCTCTCTCTGTGTGTGTCTCCTCTCTAAAATGAATAAAATAAAAAGAAGTTTAAAAAAAAAAGTATCATACACCAAGATCAAATGCTCTTTACCCTAGGATACAAGACTAGGTCAATATACAGAAATAAATTAATGTGCAACACTACATTAACAGAATGAAAGATAAAAATCAAGCAATTATCTCAATAGATAACAAAAACCATATCGACAAATTTAGTACCTTTAATGATAATAACTCTTAACAAACAACAATCTAGATACAGAAGAAATGTGCTTCAGCTTAAAAAGGGGCCTAGATCAGTGGTAGTCAACCTGGTTTGTACTGCCCAATAGTGGGCATTTCAGCTTTCATGGTGGGCGGTAGCGGAGCAACCAAACAGCGTGGCAATTACAATAATTTAACTATAG
Source organism: Rhynchonycteris naso (assembly GCA_037038555.1). Lineage (NCBI taxonomy): Eukaryota > Metazoa > Chordata > Mammalia > Chiroptera > Emballonuridae > Rhynchonycteris > Rhynchonycteris naso. The sequence goes on from CM072995.1 coordinate 354,055,790, forward strand.
AAGTTGTTTTATAAAGATTTATTCTGCCAAACTTAGCAAAAATCTGACATAAAGTACTTGGTAAGTAATTATTATTATATAAAATCCACTTTTGTATCTCTGTTAGCAGTAAAATTTCCTAACCACCCACTGGTTCCACAGTAATGGTGATTTATAAAGTAGGGAAGTAACTTTACTTTATAAAATTTATAAAGCAGAGTTACAGCAAGTAAAAGCATATAATAATAATTACTTACCAAGTACTTTACATCAGACTTTCACCAAGTTTGGCAGAATGAATCTTTATAAAAAAAAAATTACTATAGTTAAATCTATATTTTTATTTACACTCTGGTTAAAATGAAAGCTGGAATGCCCACTAGTGGGTGGGATGGACCAGTTTGACTACCACTGGCCTAGATGATGATCCCAAGATAACATAATACCCCAAAGGTGAACAACTGAAAAATTTTTTTCTAAGATCAGAAACAAAACAAGATTGCCCACATTTGCCACCACTTTTTGATATAGTACTTAAAATTCAAGTAAGAACTAGGCTAAAGCAAGAAATAAAAACTACCTAAATGGGAAAAGAAGTAAAATTTTCCTGAAAATTTTAGAACTAATAAACAAATTCAGTAAAGTTGAAGGTTATAAAATCAAATTTGGTTAATAGCCATAATGTATAAGGAGCTCCTACAACTCAATAGTGAAGAATACAAAAAAAAAAAAATTCATAAATGGGTAAAGGGTATAAAAAAACTTTCTTTTAAAGAAGACATATAAATGGCAAACAGACACATGAAAAAGTGCTCAATATCACTCATTACAGGGCAATAAAAATAAAAATCACAAGGAGATATCACCTTATGCCTGCTAGAATGTCTGATATAAAAAAATTTAAATATTCAAGATGAGAAGAAAAGGGACACCTCATACATTGTTTCTAGAATAGTAAATCTGTGAAGCCATTATGGAAAACAGTACGGAAGTTCTTTTTTTAAAAAAAATTAGAACTACATATGATCTAGCAAACTCTTTTCTAAGAGGTATGTGTGTGTATATATATACATATACCTCCCAAAGAAAACACAATCAGTATCATGAAGAAATATCTGTGCTCTCATGTTCAATGCAGCATTATGCACAATATCCAAGAGATGGAAATGACCTAAGTGTCTGCTGATGCACAAGTGGATAGAAATTGTGGTGTATACATACAATAGATATGATGCATCCTTAAAAAAGAAAGAGATTCTGCCATTTGCAACAACATGGATAAATCTGAAGGACATCATATTAAGTGAAATAAGCCAGAGGAAAAACAAACAAACAACAACAAAAGCTGAAAATTCTCACTTATATGTGGAATCTAAAATAAGTCAAATATATAGGATCAAGGTGGGACCATGATTACCAGGGATGGGGAGGTGGGGGAAACAGGAAGATGTTGGTCAAAGGATTAAAAATTGCTGGGTTTTTTGATAAATAACTTTAGAGGTCTAATGTATAGCATGATGATTATAGTTAATACCATATTGAATACTGAAAATTTGCTAAGAGAATAGAGTTCAGATGCTTTCATCAAACACTACAAATTGTAATTATGTGAGAAGATGGTATGTTAATTAACTTGACTATAGTAATCATTTCACTATGTATATCAAATTATCATGTTGTAAACCTTAAATATATACAATTTTAAAAATAAAATAGCAAACAAAACAAAAACAAAAAACATGATGCCTTTGAAAAATGCAAAAGAATAAAATTGGATCATTATTTTATATCACACACACACAAAAAAAACTCCAAATAGATTACAGACTTAAACGTAAAACCTAGGCTTATAAATCTCTTAGAAGAAAACATTGAGGAATATCATTATGACATCAGTCTTAGCAAGAACTTTATAAACATGACACCAAAATTATAAGAAACAAAACCAAAAATACACAGGTGTGACTATATCAAACTAAAAATTTTCTGCACAGCAAAGAAAATATTAAATAGGGTAATAAGTCAACCAATGAGAAGCAAGGAAATATTTGCAACCATGCATGTAATAAAAGGTTTTCTCTCTCTTTCTCTTTTATTTATTTAGTATTTTTAGTGATAAAGAGAGAGAGAGATAGGCAGGAAGAGAGAGAGAGAGATGAGAAGCATCAACTCATGTTTGTAGCACCTTAATTGTTCATTGATTGCTTTTTCATATGTATCTTGACCAGGGGGCTACAGCCAAACCAGTGACCTCTTGCTTAAGCCAGTAACCTTGAGCTCAAGCCAGGGACCTTGGGCTTCAAGCCGGCAACCTTTGGGCTCAAGCCAGCAACCATAGAGTTGTGTCTATGATTCCATGCTCAACCCTGCAACCTCACACTCAAGCTGATGAGCCTGCACTCAAGCTGGATGAGCCTTGCTCAAGCCAGCAACTTTCAGGTTTTGAACCTGGGTCCTAAGTATTTCTGGCAGATGCTCTATCCACTGTGCCACCACCTGGTCAGGCTTTACTTTCAATATATACGAAACACCTACAATGTTACAGTTTAAAAAAAAAATGAAAGCCAAAAATAACACAAATTAATAACCCAATTTAAAGCATAGGCTAAGGACTCAATAGACATTTTCTAAGAAAGACATAAAAATGGCTGACAGGTATATAAAAATGCTTAAAATCACCAATAATTAAGAAAATGAAAATCAAAACTTCAATGAGACATCACCTTACACATATTACGATGACTAATTTTTAAAAAGTATTGGTGAGGCCACAAAGAAATTGGAACACTTGTAACTGCCAGTTGAAATGCAAATGGTTAAAAAATGCCATTGGAATTTTGATGGGAATTGTGTTAAATTTGTATATCATTTTGGGTAATATAGTCATTTTGACTATATTTATTCTTCTTATTTAGGAACAAGAAATATTTTTCTATTTCACTGAATCTTTTTTGATTTCCCTTAACAATGCTTTGTAGTTTTCATTATATAGGTCCTTTACATTCTTTGTTATGTTTATTCCTAGGTATTTCTTTTTGTTGTTGTTGTTGCAACCATGAAGAGGATTATTTTTTTGAGTTCATTTTCTGATGTTTTATTGTTGGCATATAGGAAAGCAATGGACTTTTGTATATTAATTTTGTATCCTGCGACCTTACTGTATTGGTTTATTGTTTCTAGTAGTCTTTTTGCAGAGTCTTTGAGGTTTTCGATGTATAGGATCATATCATCTGCAAATAGTGAAACCTTCACTTCATCTTTTCCAATATGAATGTCCTTTATTTCTTTTTCTTTTCTGATTGCTCTGGTTGGAACTTCTAGCACTAAGTTGAATAAGAGTGAACAACCTTGTCTTGTTCCTGATTTTAGGGGGAAAGTCCTCAGTTTTATGCCATTTGATATGATGTTAGCTGATGGTTTATCATAAATGGACTTTATTATGTTGAGATATTTTCCTTCTATACCGATTTTGTCGAGTGCTTTAAACATAAAATTGTGTTGTATTTTATCAAATGCCTTTTATAGATTTATATGGAACTATAAAATCCCCAAATAGCGAAAGCAATTCTAAGGAAAAAGAATGAAGCAGGGGGCATTATAATACCTGACTTCAAATTATATTATAAAGCCACAACAATCAAAACAGCATGGTACTGGCAGAAAAATAGACACTCAGGCCAATGAAACAGAATAGAAAACCTAGAAATAAAACCACATATATATGGTCAAATAATTTTTGATAAAGGGGGCAACAACATACAATAGAAAAAAGGAACTCTTCAACAAATGGTGCTGGAAAAACTGGAAAGCCATATGTAAAAGAATGAAACTCAACTACAATTTTTCCACTTGTACTAAAATTAATTCAAAATGGATCAAAGACCTAAATATAAGACCGGAAACAATAAATTTCATAGAAGAAAACATAGGTACTAAAGTCATGAACCTTGGTTATAAAGAGCACTTTATGAATTTGACTCCAAAGGCAAGGGAAGTGAAGGCAAAGATAAATAAATGGGACTACATCAGACTAAGAAGCTTTTGCACAGCAAGAGAAACTAACAGTAAAACGAACAGACAGCCAACTAAGTGGGAGATAATATTTTTAAACAACAGCTCAGATAAGGGCCTAATATCCAAAATATACAAAGAACTCATAAAACTCAACAACAAAAAAAACAAACAATTCCATAAAAAAATGGGAAGAGGACATATAAACAAACACTTCTTCCAGGAAGAAATACAAATGACCAACAAATATATGAAAAGATGCTCATCTTCATTAGCTATTAGAGAAATGCAAATTAAAACTACAATGAAATACCATCTCACACACACCTGTTAGATTAGCTATTATCAACAAGACAGGTAATAACAAGTGCTGGAGAGGCTGTGGAGAAAAAGGAACCCTCATCCACTGTTGGTGGGAATGTAAAGTAGTAAAACCATTATGAAAGAAAGTATGGTGGTTCCTCAAAAAATTAAAAATAAAGTTACCATATGACCCAACAATCCCTCTACTGGGTATATATCCTCCCAACTCAAAAACATTGGTATGTAAAGACACATGCAGCCCCATGTTCATTGCAGCATTGTTCACAGTGGCCAAGACATGGAAACAACCAAAAAGCCCTTCAATAGATGACTGGATAAAGAAGATGTGATACATATATACTATGGAATACTACTCAGCCATAAGAAACAATGACATCGAATCGTTTACAACAACATGGATGGACCTTGATAACATTATACTGAGTGAAATAAGTAAATCAGAAAAAACTAAGAACTATATGATTCCATGCATAGGTGGGACAGAAAAATGAGACTCAGAGACATGGACAAGAGTGTCGTAGTTATGAGGGGTGGAGGAAGAAGAGGAAGGGGTGGGGGAAGGGAAGGGGCACAAAGAAAACCAGATAGAAGGTGACGGAAAACAACTTGACTTTGGGTGATGGGTATGCAACATAGTCAAATGTCAAAATAACTTGGATATGTTTTCTCTGAACATATGTACCCTAATTTATCAATGTCACCCCATTTAAATTAATAATAAAAAATAGGAATGCAAAATAGTTTAGCTGATATGGAAAACAGTATGGAATTTCTTTTAAAATTAAAGAGAGAGTTACTATATTATCCAGCAATTCAATTTCTGAGGTTTTACCCAAGATAATTGAAATCAGTATCTCAAAAAGATATAGGCATTTCTATGTTCATGGCAGTACTATTCACAAGAGTCAAAATGTAGAAATGACCTAAATGTTCATCTAAAGATGAATGGAGAAAGAAATTGTTGTTTATGACATATGGTGGAATACTATTTAGTTTTACAAACAAGGAAATTCTTCAATATGCCACAAGGCGGATGGACCTTAAAGACATTATGGTAAGTGGAATAAGCCAGTTACAAAAAGACAAATACTGCATGATTCCATTTACATGAGGTATTTCAAACAGTAGAGTTGATAAAATCTAAGAGTGGAATGCTAGTTGCCCAGGTCTAAGGGAAGGGAGAGAAATGGTAGTTAATAATCATTAGGCACAAAGTTGAAGTCAAGCATGGTGAATGAGCTATAGAGACCTGTCATTGAATATTGATTGTATCTACAGTCGACAATAATATTTTGCACACTTAAAAATTTATTAAGAGCAAAGATTACATTTTAAGTGTGCTTTCTGCAGTAAAATAAATGAGAGAGGGAAATCAGCGAACTGTACCAAAAAAAGCATACAAAATGCTAGTAAACAAATGTAAAAATGATCATAATTAGTTATGAGAATGATGCATATTAAAGTCACAAATACATTGCACACCTATTCAAATGGCTAAAATTAAGAAGACTGATAATAGCAAGTGTTTGAGAGAATGTTGAACAACTGATATACTCATACATAACTATCTGGAATGGAAATGGTTCAAGAATATGAAAATAGTTTGACTATCTTTAAAAAGTTAAAGATGGACTAACCAACAACTTCATAGTTCTACTTTCAGATATTTATTTAAGAGGAGTGAAAACACATCCACAAAATGATATGTATCAAAATGTTTGTAAGAACTTTATAATAGACCTAAACTGGAAATAAGACTAATGCCCACCAACAGGTGAATGAATAAATAACATGAATTAATAACGTGCAATAATATTTGAAACAACAAAAAAGCACATAAATATATGAAACAACATCAATGTTGTTTCAAAAAGAGTTATTCTGAGCAGAGGAAAGTACAACAGATTACATGCAATGTAAGTCCACGTATGCAATCCTAGACCAGGCAATAGTAGTCTGTGATGGCAGAAAAGAGGTGATTGATTGCTGTAGGCTGGGGTATAGGGAATTGATTACAAAGATTATGAGAAAAATATTGGAGTGATGGAAATGTTCTGCATAGTGATTATAGTAGTGGCTTCATTGTCTCAGCATTCAAAATGGCTGCATTTTAGTTTTTGTAAATTGTATTTCAAATTATTGTAATTTTCAGTTATTTTCCTCTGTGTGGTTGGTATAGTTTACTTCTTTGCAGTTACCACACATGTACCTGCCATCTATTCATTATTAACCTCCTTCCATCCATTCCCAGCTTCTTGACTAGAGTGATTATTTTGTGATGCAAATCAGACCTTCTTGCCATCCAAACTTAGAACGTTTCAGACAAGATAGGGCACATTCAGGGTGGTATGGCCATAGACACTTAAAACATTTCAAAGGTTTCTCACAGCAGTTAAGATTAAGCATTAAATTCTCAACCTGGTCCATAGGCCCTGTGTGTCCAGGCTTCTGCTGACCTCTTTAGCTTCACACTGACAGCTCTTTTCATGAGCAGTTTGGTACATTCTGTCAATGTGCCTTACTGACTCATCATGGGGAACTTGTGTTCACTACCTGGAATTCAATTCCTCATCTCATTCTTCCTTTGGTCAATTGCCTCTGACTATTCTCATGGATGCCAGCTCAATCACACTTTCTCCAGAAGTGTTCCATGACCTCTTAGATTAGGTCACTTATTCTTATTGGACACTTTCATAGGACCATGCAATAAAAGCACAAATCCTAGTAAGTTGGGGATTGAAGTTTAAAAAGAATCATCATATTCTACTAGGTTTTGAAGCTCTGAATTAGAGTCTCTTCAAAATCATTTTAGTTCTAAAATGTTATGAATTTTATTACTATTGAATTATATAAATTGAATTACTTCTACTTGAATTCTGTGAGAGCCCTATAAGACAAGATGCCAAATTCCAAAAAGATTACTGTAGTTCCTTAATTTGTCTACTCTAACACAAGTATCACTTGCAGTATTTATTTGCCTTTTTTTCTAGTCACAACTATTATGTTTCAGAGCAATATTGTCATCTGTCACCTGTGAAGCTTCATCTACCAACACTGGGAATAGACACACTTGATATAGAATTAAATTTCCCATTGTTTTAGGGCATTCTTTTAGCATAGTCAGGGAGCCTGGGTCAGGACTTATTTTTATAAAGACCCCACAATTTGCTGTCCTGAAGTACAGAGGTTGTTCATTCATTAATTGAATCTTTCATTTTACCTATTATTTTTAAAATGAGAAAATTATTTATTTTATTTTATTTTTACAGGGACAGAGAGAGAGTCAGAGAGAGGGATAGATTGGGACAGACAAACAGGAACGGAGAGAGGTGAGAAGCATCAATCATTAGTTTTTCATTGCTGTTGCGATACCTTAGTTGTTCATTGATTGCTTTGTCACATGTGCCTTGACCGCGGGCCTTCAGCAGACCGAGCAACCCCTTGCTGGGCCAGCGACCTTGGGTCCAAGCTGGCGAGCTTTTGCTCAAGCTAGATGGGCCCGCGCTCAAGCTGGCGACCTTGGGGTCTCGAACCTGGGTCCTCTGTATCCCAGTCTGACGCTCTATCCACTGCGCCACCGCCTGGTCAGGCTAGAGAAAACTATTATCTACATTACTAGAAATATATTTTTTATATTATTACTAAAATATTGCCAATTATATTAGAATGAATGTGAAGACTCTGACACACAGTAGGTATTTATTCAATCAACAGTAGTCATGAAAGAATTAAGCAGTAGAAAAAAAAAAAAGAAAGGTGGAATTCTTGCCCCCCCCCCATTTGCTAAAGCCTCAAGTGCTGGTAGAGAATCAATATAAACCACTTACTTAGGTCTTGAGGCATAATTGAGTTAAAACACTTTTGTCCTCATCTGCAATTCTATTAATAGATGCCAGGCACTTTAATCAATGTGTCCCAGGCTTGCTCGCCTGCACAGACACATGCCTCTTTAAAGTACAGACACCCACATTTGTATGAGTGTCACAGCTGGGGGACTGAAGTTAAGCCTAGACAGAACAGAACAGTTGCTACTCTGGGGTTAGAATCCCGCTAAGTTAATACTACATTAATTCTCTTTTAGAGTGATTAAAGAAATTCGTTTCTATTTCTATTTCCCGTTGCCCAAATAGACTCACCGCCATTCCAATTTTATCACATAACCCTGTCTCAACAATTTCCATTCCAAGATGGAAAAGCCAGAATTGTGTACTTTTATCTTTCTTGAGGGCCACCCGGATTTTGAAAATCTATTTTTAAAGGTCAAATTTCAGAAAAATCATTACATTTGAAAATCTGACTTTTACTATTATTAACAAATATTTTTGTTTACAAAACTTAAAACCCAGTTTTAAATGATACTTTTAAAAAATAATCATTTCTCAATCTGCAAAATACAATTAAGAAATAGAGAAGGTCAGGTTTCTTTTCCAAAGTGAAATAGAACAAAAATAACCTATTCTTTAACCTGGTAAAGGTGTTCAAAATTGAGATAAGAATATCAACTTGAGGATGGTTTAGGAGGGAAGAAGAAGAGGATGGGGGAAGAGATAGAAAATATACTTTTATCTCATGGGTGGGAATAATAAACTCCATCTTTTAGTGTCTACAGTGATCACACTTCTTTAGTCATTATTAAATCACTGGGTTCCATTTTCAGAACTACTTGAACTCCTTGTATTTTATTAATAGATTACAGTCATTTATTTTCTGTGGATTTCCATGTATCTATTCTCGGGTATGAGATCATCCCACCTAGACAAAGCAAATGCCCTAACAGGTGGTCTCATATTCTACCCTTAAAAATCTTAGACATTTTACCCTTCAAGACAAGATGTAGACTGATAACTACTATAATCAGTTCTTCAAAATGATTGCTCAGTATTTAAACAACAATAAAATTAATCTGCAGTTAGATAAAATAAGTTTCTAATGTCTATGAACTGCTTCAACAGGGAAAGTTTCATCAAAGGAGAAGCTAATTCAAATCTCTGTCATTCTCATGTAGCCACGCTAGACTTTACCTCCTTTTCTTAACAGTTTTATTGAGTGGCTATAGTTAATAATACAGTGTTGCACCAAACTGAGCCACTGACATTATTTTAACACCAACAATTCATGTATTTCCCAAACTGTTTTGTTTTAAATATTGATAACATGCAGAACAGTTGAAAGTATAGCAAAATATGCACTCATATGCTCTCCATCGACAGGAGTGGACAGAAGTAGGTGTATACTTAGTTGATTACATAGAAAAAGCCACACAGATTATTATTATTACAATATCTTTATTAACTGAAAACATAAAGTCACAATGTCACTGTAAACCTATTTTGCCCACTCCTTTATTTAGTGTTTGTCTTTTTCTTTACACACACACACACACACACATTTTGAAAAATTTTTTGAAAAAGTGTTCAATCATTATGACACTTCATGCCTAATAACTCAAGTTTCTAATAATACAAGTTGCATTATGGTTTAAAATAAGTAAAATATATTGCTCTTTGTTTCCATTCCTGACACACAGCTCCTAAAACTCTTGTAATTACCTAAGTGGTAAGAGCAATGTGGAAATCTTCTGTTACAATATTTGTATTTTTGCTCTCAAAGAGTTCCAGTTCCTGAAACAGTCCCAGAGTGATAAAGGAAAAGAGTGTGTCTTGTTATTCAAAACAGCTCTTTCCACTACACCTAGGTTTATAGTAAGCAGATGACTTTTAGGAAGTTTCCAGGGAGCGGTGCTGGTTGCCAGAGGAACCAACTATATGATTAAAGGGTTGGCATTTAAGTGACCCCTCTAACCTCCAGGGAAGGGAGAGAAGCTAGAGTTTGAGTTAATCACCAATGGCCAATGACTTAATTATCATGCCTAAGTAACGAAGCCTCTAGAGAGACCTAAGACCTAAACAAATGGTTTCTGAGAGCAGCTGGAGTCCGTAAGCACATAGAGATGCTGGGAGAGTGGTATGCATGGAGGGGATGCAGAGGCTCAGGGCCGCTTCCCACCCATCTTGCCCTATGCTTCTCTTCCACAAGGCTGTTCTCGGTTAGTTCATTTTATAATAAACTGGCAATTTAGTAAGTAAGCTATTTTCCTGAGTTCTGTGGGCCAATCTAGGAAATTAATTGAACCCAAAGAGGGGATTGTGGAAACCTCCAACGTGTAGCCTGTCACACAGAAGCACAAGTAACAACCAGAACTTGTGATTGGCATCTGAAGTGGGGGAGGGGGAGAACAATTTTGTGGAATTGAGCCTTTAACCTGTGTAAGCTGACTTTATTTCACGTAGATAGTAGCAGGATTGAGTTAAATTGTAGCCTGCCCAGCTGGTGCTACAGAATTGCTCGACATAGGGCAAACCCACACATTTGTTGACCAAAAGTCAAGTGAAATATTGAGAGTACAGAGACACGCAGGAGGTGTTTTATCTTTTACACAAAGACATTTTATCACATAATCATAATAATGTCATCATAACTAAGAAAATATCCATAAATTTCCTAGTATTATCTGATCTCTAGTTGATGTCTAGATTTCTCTGATTCTTAACAGGAGTTTCCATGATTTATTTTTAATTTCTATTGTATTGAACCAAGAACAAAACAAAGCTTTCATATTATATGATGACCCCTTTGCTTCCATCATCATCTCTTTAATCTGGACTATCTTTCTGCCACCTTCCCACCTTCCTCTTTCAAGGGTCCCAGCCAGTTGATATAATGAATGTACAACATTCTGGACTTAGCTGTTTCCTTATGATTTCACTTACCTTGTATTTATATCTTTTATTTTTTCTATAATCTGAAAATTATAATTAGGACTTGATGAGTTTTGACTTAAATATATTTGGCAAAAGTACTTACTTCATAGATAATATGGAATTTCACGTGAAATCATAATGGGACAACTATTGTTACAATCTGCCATTATTAGAGATGTTACTTTTTATCACTTGGTCAAGGAGTCTACTGATTAGTTATGCAATGCTACTTAACAAAATTACCACAAATATAGTGAATTAAAACAATGCATACTTATTATCACATCTTTCCTCTGGGTCAGGATTCTTGTTATGGTTTAGTTAGGTCCTCTCTTTCAGAGTCTCACACAGGGAAATCAAGGCATAAGCTAGGAATATGGTCCCACCTTACGTCGACTGGGAAAAGAGTAGCTGCCAACTCACATGATTATTAGCAGCATCAACTTCTTACAGGCAGTCAAGTTAAGGGCCGTAGTGACGTGGGGTCTTTGGGCTGGAGACAGCCCTCAGTGATTTGCCATATGACTTTCTCTATAGGACGTCTCACAACATGGCAACTTGTGGTTTCAGAGCCAGCAGAGAAAAGAAGGTCTTCGCAAAACAGACATTACAGTATTTTGTAATTCAATCACATATGTGTAACCATGTACACTCTGTTATCTTTGCTATATTCTGTTGGCTAGGAAGCAAGTCACAACTACTGCTCACATTCAAGAGAAGGGCCGTATACAATGTCATGAACATCAAGAATCATGAGTAATAAGTATCACCTTAAAATCTGCCCACCACATGGTTATAGCCATATTTCTCCATTGTAAAGGTACACTTTACAATTAGCGATGAATAAACACTATGAGGTGATACTTTAATAGCATATTAATAATTTAATATATTAATTTTAAAATATAAGTTTTAAATATTTTAATTTGAAAATATTTAAGTTTTATTGAAATGTAAAAATAATATACCTATATTAATTATTTATATAAGCTTTATATATGTATAGTATATTATATATAGCATATATTATTTAAATGTACAGATCTTAAATGCATATTATATAGATGTATATATAATATATATGTGAATATACATACATACTTGAATATACATATTTGAATTCTGAAACTCATAGATAACCTCAATCCAAATGAACACTTATAGGGTTTTTCAATGTATCTTTTATTATTTTATGTTTGCATGTTCTTTCCAAGTGTTCCTAGTAATATCAAAATATTTTATTATTTGATGTATTCTACAACATACAAAGAACATTCCCAGATTATAATATCAAAATTATTATTAATAATAATCTTACTAGGTAAAATCTTATTTCTTTCTCTTAGAATATACTCCATGAGGGATAATAATTCTGCTGAAATGAATAACTTGTTCCTATGCTGTTTCCTACTTCTGTAAGTGTATCTTCAGGCAACATCACTTGTAGAAGTCCCCAAGAACTCGGAGATAAAGATTAGTGAGCAGGAAGTTTATTAGGGATGTTCTTCATAGCAATGCACGAGGGGGGGCAGTGTTGAACAGAAGAAGGAATCAGGATGCATTACATTATTGATTAAGGCTTCAGCCAACCATACAGAGGTCTCTGAAGCTAGGGTAGCCCTTCAGAATTATCACATGTTAGGATTGGGGGTCCAGGCTTCATATCACGGTGACAATCAGCAACTGGATATGGGATACCCTGCAAAGCAGGTGTGATTTTGGGTTAGTCAACCTTCTTCACCTGATAACTGAAACTTTCCCGCCAGCTACTAAATCAACCATTGCGTGACTATCAAACCGAAAAGAGAGACCAATGCTGCATGACACAGACTCTATCACCATTTACAACCTTCTATCACTTGAATCCATTTGCATCATACTAATTCAAGGATCTGACGGACCTTTTCTGGATGAAAGAAACTCACAAGAGGGCGATTAGTAGGATGAACTGCTACCCCCATTACTGTACCTGGTCTTGGAGCTGCAACAGATTATCACCATCTTCACCCATCGCTACCCTGTCTAGATTCCCCTGGACCTCAGACTTCTCGTCTTTGTGGCTCTCTCTGTAGGGTGAATAAGACTCGTTCCTAAATAGTCTGTACCCGTTTCCCACGTCATTTTAAAGCTTTGGCCACTAGAGTTATTCATTTATCATCAAAATTAGGCCAGAAAGAAGTGAGATGTTTAGGATAACATGGAAGCTATTGTCTGGGAGCAGTCCTACACCCTGCTCATGATTCAGGTTAATGGCCCTACTAGGACTGTGAGTTTTATTTGTCCCTGTTGGTGCCTTGAAAGGAGGAGTCCACAATACTTGAGTTGCAGCCTTAGTGTAGGGTTCACTGGATCTTTAGCATGTGGCCTGATAGAAGCATTTCCCTCTTTGGGAAGCATAACTTCTAATCGAGAAAGAACACAGAGTCAAGGGGGTGTGTAGATCACAGATTCCTCAGGTGAATCACTGGAAAATCTGTAAAGTATAGTTCTATGAAAAGTATAGTCCCAACTTATTATTTTATATATTCTACTCATTGAAGACACAGAATCATATAGTAAAAGTTGATATAAGGTTTATGTTATGTCTGGAGGATGGTGCCCTATCCTCACAGGGTATTATCTCCAAGCTGATACCTCTGCTATGCCTTCTACAGCTCAGTTTATTGCTCTATTAAATCAGTAGTTTCTGAGTGGTGAGGTATAAGAAAGGATGCATGAGTTCTACATACATACAGTATATACTTGCCCTCGGCATTTTCTATAAAGTGGGTCCCTTGGTCCTCTGTGATGTCATATCGGATGTCATGTTGATATATAAAACATTCTGCATGGTCTTACTTAGCGGTTCTGGCAAACAAATTGGTGATGTTAGTCATTCCTAAGTATAGTATGACTGATATCCAAATTCATGCTCTTAGCTTCTCTACCATTCTATCTTTATTCCTTTACAACTCATGTATTACCAGAGGGCTTAAGATTATGCTGAAACAAAGAAGATTGAGCTGAAACCCTGAGAAATACACAGCAAAATGAGGAGCTCACTCCAATAATATGAAGGGAGACATAAGCAGTTCCCATACCATTTTTACAAATTTCTATAAATCAGTACAGGCAATATGTACTGAAACATGTGCTTGTCAGTGTTCTAGGTATTTAGCTTTGATTATCTTTTTTCAAGTGAGAGGAGAGGAGATATAGAGACAGACTCCTACATGTACCCTGACTAGGATCCACCCAGCAACCCTCCTCTGGAGCCATTGCTCTGCCCATCTGTGGCCATGCTCACAACCCAACTATTTTTAGCCCCTGAGGCAGAGGCTCCACAAAGCCATCCTCAGTTCCCTGGGATGATGCGCTCAAAACAATTGAGCCATGGCTATGGGAGGAGAAGAAAGAGAGAGAGAAGCAAGAGGGGGAGGGAGGGAAAGCAGATGGTCACTTCTCCTGTGTGCTCTGACAGGGAATTGAACCCAGGTCATCCACACACTGGACCAATGCTCTACCTCTGAACCAACTGGCCAGGGCCTATTCTTTTAAACTTCTCAATAATTATGTAAAATAGGTGCTCTGACTATATCATTTTGTTATTGAATACACTGAGGCAGAGAGAGATTAAGTCACTTGCTCAATTCCTCTTGTCAGTAAGCGTTGAAGCCTGAATTCTAACCTGTGTCATTTGGCTGCAGAGCCTTTGCATTTAAATCCACATTGCTTCTAGAAACAGGGTGGGGGAAATGACCCAGGATAGGTTTCCTTCAAGAACTCCCCTAACTGATCATCACCAGGTTCACAAACCAAGTATATAAATATTCAGCATCAGCTTATCATGGAGAAGAAAGAATGCATTTTTCCTAAGTGGGAAGGGCATCAGTCTTGGGCTTGAGTCTTGCTTTTGACAGTTCTGGTTAAGGGACCATAGCAAATCTTAGCCCTTTGGCTTTCAGTTTCCACTAAAGTAGGATTTGATGCTTTCTCAGGTTCTTCATCTATTTCATAAACAAAAGTCATTGTCAGCACAGGTTATATTGAACTACCTGGAATTTGGTAGAATGGATTTGTGTTTCCCACATAAATGGAACCTCAGGTGCTTACATAAGAATGTCTTAACCATCACAGGAGAAAACATCAATACAAATCTTTCAACCCTTAGCTTTAGTGGCTCTCATTTGAGTGAAAGGTGGAGACCTATCCTAGAAGATAAAACCTGGTGGGAAAAGGTCAGACAGCTTGGGTCACAATGAAGGAATATGCCTTGCTTCAAAGCTAGCAATCAAAGTGCTATGCTGTGTGACAGGAAGGTGAACTTTAAGAATCCCTGATAAATTGGTGAATCCATTAGCATTGGCCATTCTGATTGCAAATCAATGACTCATTTACGCACTCTCCTGACAGCTGCTGAGTTGTTTCCTTAAGATAATTATTAAATGAAAGAAAAATACTGTAAATATGAGCTGCTTGGTTTCACATAAAGGTAGCAAACAATAAAAACTAGGCTATCTCTCTCCATTAATAAGCTAAAGCAAACCAGCCATCCTTGCAAAAATAACTGCCTCTCTCTCACTTTCTTATTAGTTAAGCTTAACTAAATTTAACTACTATCCTTCCAACCAGCATTCTGCTCCTAAAACTGATGCACCATGGACATCTATTAAAATATCAGGCACACAAATTAGCCAAAGAGAAGAAAGGAAAAAGTAGGTAGTATATGTGTTCATTCATTCATTTACCAAAAAAACAAACAAAGTGTTGACAATTTTCTAGATTTCATGTTATGCATCAGAAACACAGAAGTGAAAGAGGACAGGTTTTTTTTCCAATGAAAAAGCTTATAATTTAGCATAGAAAATAGAAAAATATATCTACAATTATCATAGAGAGTGCAAAATGCACAGCTCAGTGGTCTCAAAGCAGTAGAGGGTCAGCTTAAGTCCTTAAGACAATCAGAGAAGGGTTCCTGGAGGCCATGTCACAACCTCAGTTTTGTAAAGAGATTTAGATGAAGGAGCCAAAGTTTGTCAAACTTAACAGAAGGTAGAAAGTTCTACGGTGAAGGCTTTCACATGAAATGAGAGCTCAGACTGAAGAACATGTCAGAGTTTCTGAAGTCTAGGATTTCGTTATACATTTTATTAAAATTAGCTTTTTTTTCCTTTTTCTTTCTTTCTTCTTCTTCTTATTATTTTGTGTGTGTGTGTGTGTGTGTGTGTGTGTGTGTGTGTGTGTGTGTGTGTCAGAGACAAAGAGAAGAAAAAATAAGCACCGAGAGACAGGAAGGAAGAGAGATTAGAAGCATCAATTTTTTGTTGCATCTCCTTAGTTGTTCATAAACTACATTCTCATATGTGCCTTGATAGGGAGCTACAGCAGAGTGAGTGACCCCTTGCTCAAGCTAACAACCTTGGGCTCAAACTAGCAACCTTAGGTTACAAGCCAGCAACTTTTGGGCTCAAGCCCCCAACCATGGGGTCATGTCTATGATCCCACCCTCCAGCCAGCGACTCCATGCTCAAGCCAGATGAGGCCACGCTCAAGCCGGAGAACTTGGGGTTTTGAACCTGGGTCTTCTCTGTATCAGTCCACTGAGCCACTGCTTAGTCAGGCAGAAAATGAGCTTTGTCAATGTAAAAAAAAATGAATACACAAAAAATAGTTTAAAAATACACACTGGTTCTTAGGTCAAACATACATTTACCACTATAAATTACATCTAGTCCTCCATCTCCCAACCTGAGTATGCATTGCACAACTAAGAAATTTGTGTAAAGAGATCTTCCTAAGAAAAAAAATGATAAAAAGGAAACAAACAGCACATATTTAACAAATATTTATGCAATAGTTGTATATTATGGGCCATGAGGGAAACACACAGACATAAAATAACATAGGCTGGTTAAACTACATACATCATAATACATCTATACTATTTAATAATGTATAATTTTTATATATTCTCATGGTAGAAGATCCATTTGAGTGACTAAAATAATTTATGAAAAGTCATATATAGTAGAGTACTATTTTGTCAAACAAAACAACTGTATAACTGTGTATATATGTATGTAAGTGGATTTTGAATATGTTTATAAAAACATAACAACCAATTGTTTATAATCATTGTTATGGCTAGAGGGGAGGGATAGAAAAGTTTATGGGGAATCTTAACTACTTAAAAAATTTTATACACTTTATTTTTTGCAAGATCTTTTTTAAATATGTTAAAGTATAATAAGTATTATTTTCTTATATTATATGTACTTTATATATACCATGCCATAATATATATGTATGTATATTTTCTTTTAATTATATCTATAAACACAAATATATTATCTATCTAATTTTTCTTCTGAGTCTTTTCATTTCTAATGTGCTTCAAACATATTTCCCATAGGCTTACTGTGGCTTTTTTGTTAGCCATGTGATGATTTATGTGACCACTAACTCTCATCTATTCTCTGGTAGGTTTTATGTGAAATGCTAAGTATAAAAGGTCAACCCTTTTATAACAACTGACCACAGTCAACCATACTCCTGAGTCTACCAGTATTGGCCCACTCTAGGACACTGGTCCAGCTAATTCAATGAAGCCATCAATTTCAACATAAATCATTCCATTCACTTCTTATCCATAAGAATTCAAAACATATAGTATACAAAAATATATTGTTTTCAAATAAGAATCCAGTCTTTGACCATAGCCACCACAGCTTGGGCAAGGCACTTTTCTTCTCTGCACTGTTACACATGAAGGTAATAAGCAAAGGAGACAATATGTGTTGAGTTGTTTTAAGAAAATGACAAATTATAGGCAAGCAAGTTTTATTATGGCATGGGTCTATTTTATCATTTAATACTATTCAGTGAACACTTAGAGGAGAAGATATTCCTAGAAATTTTCTTTATTTAACAAATACTTAGTAAGCATTAACTGTCCAGAAGGCACCAATTTAGATGCTGCAAAAATGAATATAAAAATATAAATATATCCTTATCCTAATAAAGCTCACCTCATAATGGAAGGAGACAAAGCACAGCAGAATAAATAATTAAAATATGTGCATTTGTATTCTGTTAACTCTAAAATGCAAATTGTTTTTATGCACTTTTAATATTTCTGAAACCAGGATGCATCTTACTGGCAAGGAGATGTTATTTAATTTGTTTTCTTTTCTTCTAGTACATATAAAAGAATTGCATCTCATAATCATTGTTGTCTAAGACTGGACTACATATGGTGAACTATAAGGGTAAATGAGTAAAAAACTATAGTTCTGGAAAGGATAAATTTAAATAGTGTGAGAACATGCTGGAAATGTGGTATTTGAGCAAGAACCAGAAGGAGGTGAAGGACCCAGCCACGCAGCTACACAGAGGAGATCATTCGTTATAGGTAGATAGAATACATAGACCTGACTCAGTGTGGCCTATGTATTTGAGGAGCAGCAAGGAGATGTATGTGCCTGAAGCAGAGTGAAAGAGTGGAAGGAATATAAAGTGAAATTCCAGAGCAGTTACCGGGACCATACCCTATGCAGACTTATAAATGATCATAGGGACTTTGGTTTGTCTTCAGCATGAAATAGACTCTGTCAAAGGGTGTATATAAAAGCAATGGTATGGTTGTGAAAGAGCTTGGATCTGCTGTGTTTTGAAGGTAGAAATTTCAAGATTTGGCTATAGAATGGAGGGAGGAATGAGACACAGTTGACATTGGGAACTGGTCAAAGATGATGGCAATGTTTTGGTATGAGGAAGCAAACCACTCCTACAGATACGCTTCTGTACCCAAAGGTATTCATTCCTGAGAGATTCCTTCCTGAGATAATAGATGAGAAGAATTGATTTGTTAAATGGTTTTGTACATACAATATGGTATTTCCATGCTTCAAGGGATATATAAAAGGAGCTGTTAGACTTCAGTAGGGAATGGATGTTTAACAGGGTGTCATAATTTTGAGCATTTGAGTTCTGAACTAAATTCTGCATGGATCTGAATAAAAGGTCTCATGGCATACTGGTCTCTGCCATTCTCACAAACCCTTGAATAAAATGTTCTCTGCCATGGTTTGCCTGGATCCCTCCTTGAAGTTTTCTGAATGGTAATTATTCATAAAGAGTTTAAATAAAACTTTATTAATTCAGTATTTTCAATCATTTGGATTTATATTATCACACTATGAGGAGTCATATCTAACCACAAGGAGCCACAACATCAAACATATGTTTTTTTTTTTAAATCACACTCATGCTACCATTTATTAACAGTCAACTATTTATCCGGTCATTTACCTTAAATGTATCATATATAATTCTCTCAATTCTTCAAGGTAGATGTCATCATACTCATTTTACAGATGAGTAAGTACAAATATGTAAATGATACACAAGGACAAGGATAATGCACTTAATCTTTCAGAGCTATTTCCACATTGCTCTATCATAATCACTGCAGACCATGACAATGGTCCTAATATGGTGCAGTCTTCTGCATTATCAAGGAAAATCCAATCTTATGTAAGGCATTTTAATATGCTGGGCATTGCACTAGAATATTTCATAGAAATTTCAGCCTACTACACTTACTAAAGCAGAGAACAGGCTCTTGCATTTTAGAAACACTAGACACAATTATATTTTTGAAAATAGAAGGATTGAGTTGATCAATAAGCTTATCATCAAAAAAATTCTACTATAAGAAAAAACAAATTAGTTAAAATTTCACAGTGTAGCAAAAGAAAAACCAAGAGCTTTGGAGTGTATATATCTAGATTCAAACCCAGGTCACATCTTAACATAAGGGATTCAACTCTCTGAGCTTATTGTTTTATCTGTTAATAGAGAGAAGGCTGACTGCTTTCAGTAAGAACCAGGTATAACTATATGTAATACAACCTGGTCTATAAAAGGTAGCTAATGTTAGTAAGGAAATTTCTAGTGAGGCAGTGTGGTATGATGATATAAAGTTGTGTGTTTTCTTCCATTCTGGCTGCTACAACAGAATGCTATGGACTAGGTAAATTATAAACATTGAACATTTATTTATCACAATTTGGGGGGCTAGGGAGTCAAAGGACAAGGAGCTAGCAGATTCAGTGTTTGGCAAAGACCCTCTTTCTGCTTCATAGACTGCCATCATTTTCACTATTTCTGTGTAGCAGGAGGAGCAAGTGGTCTCTTTTATATGGACACCAATCAATAGCTCTCATGACCTATTACCTCCTGAAAGTCTCACCTCCAAATGCCCTCACATTGAGGATTAGATTTCAATGTATGAACTTTGAGGGGATACAAATCTTTAATCCAGAACACTGTGGTATCAAAATAGTGACACCTCCAAAGATGTCCATGTCCTAATCTCTGGGACCTGTGGATATTTTATGTTATATGACAAAGAGGAATTAATGTCAAAAATAGAATTAAGGTTCTAATGAGCTGACTTTAAAGTAGGCAGGTTATTCTAGATTATATGTACTGACCCAATATAACCAAAAGAAGCCTTAAGAGGGAAAGAGAGAATATGGAGAGAAAGAAAGAGAGATGGCAACATGAGGAAGATTCAACTTGACATTGTTATTCCTGCTTGTGAACATGGAGGGAGGCAGTTATAAGCGAAGGAGAACAAGTGGCCTCCAGAAGCTGGAAAAGAAATGGATTGTCTATTAGAGTCTTAAGAAAGAACATAGTCCTGACAATACTTTAATCTGACCCAGGGAGACCCATTTCAGATCTCTGACTTCGGAATTATAAAATAATATGTTTGCATTGTTTAATTCATAAAATTGTAGTCATTTGTTATATTAGCAGCAGGAAACGAGGAGCCAAGAGGTCCAACTTCAAATTCCTGCTCAGCCACTGACTAGTCCTGTTATCTTGAAGAAATTCCTTAATCGTTCCATGTCCCACATTTCTCATCTGAGCAGTGGGAATGGCAATATAAGCTACCTACCGATTTAAGGGGCTAAAAGAGTTAATACACAGCTTAATCATTTAGAGTAGCACTTGGCTCATGACAATTACTTAATACTTATTAGCTATTAGTTTTTTAGAGGTCAGCAATAATTATCTCAGTGAATTGGTGTTTATCTCTAATTCTGTAAATATGCAATATATAAAAATTTAAGTTAAATGCAATATATAGATATGTAAATGTGTGTGTGTGTTATATCTTATTTAGAAAAGATAAAATATGTAAGTACGAAATGCTGGAGACATCTTTGTTTCTAAACTATTTGTTGCATAAACTTAGAGAATAGTTAGTAGAGTGTAGAACTCACACCCGGGGGTAAGAATTGAGGTCAGGCTGGTGAGGAGGGCAGAAGCAAGAAAACAGGGCCCTCAGCTGTGATAATAAAAAAGGAACAAAGAAAAGTATGTAAAAATACTCACAACAATGACAGACCAGTGGCCATTTTTAACCTGTTTTTACACTTTTTTTCTTTAAAGAACAACACCCCATTGTTTTCAATCATGGATGCAGAGAATGTACATTATTATTTGGCATTTCAAAGAAATAAAATTTGAAACAGCCGCTAAAGTCATCCATCTCTCTTTTCTAAACTGGAAACATCAAAAATAGACATCCTTGGCATGATAACACACTGAAGTCATTTTGTAAGAAAATTAGAATTTTCATTTCTCATTTTTCTTTCTCCCCAGTCAGGGTTTAAGCAGATGGAAATATCAATTTAGTTACTTGACATTTAGAAGGATAAATGACTTAAGAGCTTTACGATCCCATCTCATTGAAGCACATTTGATAACATCTGCCCAACATCTTGCACTCACATTAGAGCCAAGTATGATTTAACAAGAAGAGATTGGCTTGAATCCAGGACCTCAGGATTTCATCCCTGGTCCTGATACTAACAACTACCATTCAATCAGTCAAATCCAAGGATAAATATGGCTTCATATTTCAGGGACAGTTTGTTTACCATTACCCAATGAATTGATTAAGACTAAAAAGTTAGGGGGCGGGGAGGCTAAGAAGTTAGAAATAGAATATGTAATAATTTTTTCAAGGAGAAAATAATAGTGCACATGGCAGTAAGTTTTCATTCTAAACTCTAGGTTCAAAAATATCTATCTTACTTCAGATTGTATTAAAGAAACTGCAAAAATAGTGTATACTATGGCCGAAGAAAGGTTATTCTCTTACTATTTTTTCTGAAAACATGTTTACATCTTTACTAGAAATTCAAATTCTTCTTTTTTATATAATAAATTACAGTACTTTGTTTATGTTCTTACCTCAGTAGTTATCAGTCCTAAGTCCAGAACATAAAAAAAATATCTAGTCTAATTTTTTCATTTTATAGTGTTCTTTTTAAGAAAAGAAGAAGACTGTCATCCCTAAGACATTTATAAGACTTATTGAGCAACCTCTACCAGATAAGAGCCATAAAATAATTATCAACATTCATCAAAATCACTTGAACAAATATAGAGCAGGCACCTCTCGACCCAGTATTCACATTTAAGTGAAATATAAATCTCTCCTGATACCTCCATCTGGACATTGGCTAACAGATAGCTTTTACTCTCTCAAAATTGTCTTCTCTTGGAAATCTATGTGAATTCATTCATGTACTGTTTTGAGAAACTATGAAATCAGTCAAGACTCAGTATATATTTGCTGAATTAACAGCCAGATGAGTTAATTTACTTATAGTGCTCTTTCATTCTATTGGCTTGGCTTGTAAAATTAAGGAATTTTCTGGTATACGTAGTCTCATTGGAGTTTAGTTTGCTAAGTCATTCTATATAAATAAGGGTAAGAAAGCATGGAATTCTGAAATTTAAGGAGATCTTTACGGTCAACTGACTTAATATTCTGGTTTTCCAATTTTTAAAGTGATTTTAGCATTTCAGGGCCCTCAACAGGTCATCTAGTCAAAATTTGACAAAGCACTTCATGAAAGATGGTAATATACTTTATGCTCTGAACCTGAATTAAATGCCAATGTTTTAGTCTAGGAAACAGTTTGAGGTTACATTTCACTTGCTTTAAAATTATATGTGTTTATGAAATATGACTCTGCAAATGCTCAGAGCTTGCTGTCTCTACTACCTAGAGGTCTTTATCTGGATGAGGAATACATATACATCATTTGCTCCAGAGGTTAAAATTAAGCTTAATTGTATATTAAGAAAATAAAAATGTTTCCAATATTTCAACTACATAAAAATAAAATAATATGTTCCAGTGATATTAATTTAGCTGTCACCTAATATATTCAGTTCAACAATTAAATTTAAAATTATATATTTACATAGAGTTTTCTTATCTAATGTCTTTAGAATATAAACTCTGTAAGCATGGGATGATATGTATTCACAACAAAGGACATTGCTTAGCACCTACTGGATCATCAGTAATTAATAGATAAAAAAATGAATTAAAAGAGAAACTGAAGGACAACTCAGATATTTTGTTCAGATAGTTATTCCCTGCTGTGAGATCCACACACAAACAAGCAAGCAGAATCAAAGCATTAAGTGAGGAGAAGACAGTTATACTGGGGCAGGAGGGATAGTCTTTTGAAATATTAGTATGCTGATGTGGTTTAAACACCTAGAGTCATAATATACCATCTCTCTCTCTTTAATTTAAATCTGTCCACCTATATGTACAAAATACAATTTTGTTCTCTTTAAAAGAGATCTCTCCCAAAATACAAAACTTTTAAATGGGCATTTGATCTTGACTGTCCACTGTCCATTCTCTCTTCTTATAGTAACAACTTACTGTTTGCTTTGGGTATTATTTGCATCCCTCCTTTGGATTCCAGTTGAAAGAACTAACAAGTATGGTACACTACTCATTGACAGCAAAGATGTGGGAAGGTGGCCCAAGATTTGACAGTGTATGTTCTTTGCTTTTTCTCTGAAAGTTGTTGATGGCAACCAAAAGACTGAAACTTTTTAGTGTGGATCCATAGCAAGGGTGGAAACCAAAGATTCTGTCTGATAATATCTGCAACTTAAATGCTCAGGGCTTCTCTCCTTCTCACGCTTTCCTTTATATTAATCTAACTGTCATGTATTTTTAGTAATTCACTTTCTGCTTATATTAACCATTGCCAGTTTCTGTTGTTTACAAACAAGAAAATTAAATTGATGCAAAATTCAGGCGAGGCCTTTAGAATCCCAATATCTAGATGTACATATGCATTTTGTCACTGGTTCATCATGTGATTTTCACCACATGTTGCTCTACCTAAGCCCCAATTTTCTCACCTACAAAATGGAGATAAAAAAAGAAATTTAACAAGTACAGTTGGTACAGGAACTAAATTAAATGGCATTTGTGCAGTATCAGGCATTTAGTAACTACTCAATAAATGATTGCTGACTAATATGTACATCAAAAGTAAAAGGGTTTTTCATAGAAGTACTGTAACCAAGAAATAATTAAATATAAAATAATCAATTCTCCAAGTTTTTACTAAGCATATTTGTAAGAAGTGTTAATCGGATACTAATAGAATATTTTTTTAATATTAAGATACACAGATCTTTTTTTAAAAATCCTACACTTGGAATCATTGGGTGGTTAATCTATCTTTTCACTTAATGAGATACTGTTTCCTTAATTCTTTTTAGTTTTTCTCCTCAAAATTCTTATTAAATTGGTGATGAAGTCTGACCAGGTGGTAGCACAGTGGATGGAGTATCAGCCTGGTACACTGAGGACCCAAGTACTAAATCACAAGTTCACTGGTTTGAGTGCGAGCTCACCAACTTGAGCATGAGGTCATCAGCTTGAGCATGGGATCACAGACATGACCCCATAGTTTTTGGCATGACCTCAATGATTGCTGGCTTGAGTCCAAAGTTCCCTGGCTTAAAGCCCAAGGTAACTAACTGGCTTGAGTCCAAGGTTGCTGGTTTAAGCAAGGGGATCACTGGCTTGAGTCCAAGGTTGCTGGTTTAAGCAAGGGGATCACTGGCTCAGCAGGAGCCCCCTGGTCAAGGCACACATGAGAAAGTAATCAATGAACAAATAAGGTGCCGCAACTATGAGTTGATGATTCTCATCACTCTCTCCCTTCCTATCTGTTTATCCCTGCCTGTCCCCCTCACACAAACGTGTGCTAAAAATGAATGAATTGGTGATGCAGATTAGTTTAATCAATAAGATCCTAAACTAGAAAATACGGAAGCTAACAGGAGTTGTCAATAACCCAGGCACAACACACAGTGGAAGGGAGCCTATCCATTGCACATTCAGCCTTTATACTCTAACTCAGGTTTACTGAAGAAAGCAGTTCAAGTAATCTTACTAATCACGTGTGCTGACCTCTGCTTGTCTTAAATAGAAATGCAATTCTGGTTAGCCTTCATCAGGGGAGCTCTGTGCTCAGCTTTCTGTTGTTGTGACTGTTGTAGTTGAAGTGTATTTTCTGATGGGACAGCAGGTAGCTGTTAATTAAAGTGCATACTTCCTGACCTGTGATTTTCTTGATGTTTTTGCCTCTATGGTCATGATCTTAGAGAGAAGAAAAGAAAAGCATTCTCTGCTGGAGCTGAATTTTGCTCATGTTATATGGGCAATGTCAGCATTCACTGAGAGGTATTGATTTTCCTTTGGGGGAATCTTGTCATTTGCCAAGTTACCTCAGTTTACTAATTTATTACATAAGCTAAATACTTGCTACTGTATACAAGGGGTAAGAATAATTGATTAATTTGTATAAAAAGCCTGGAGATCCAGGGACAATAAGCAATAAAAAGACACAGTGGGTTGTCTTGTTGGTGTTTTTTTGTTATTAATGTTGATTGAAAGGTATTGAGCCAGCTAAGTACATACAGCGTCACATTGATCTTCAAAGTGAGCATTTAACTGATGCATCAACATGAAATCTAAACAAAATTCTACTGTGGAAAATAGGTTGCTTTGATGCAGGGTTATTAGAAGCATGTTGGCCTTGGTCCCATTAGTGTCTGAAATTGCTCAATTCCAGTGTTCAAATAAAGGATACTGTAATGCCATCATCTGGCCTCATAATCTTAATAATGTATTTGTTTACCATAACTGTATGATAATTTTGATGTATAGGGAAAGGAGAAAATGTATGGCATAATTTAAAAAGTAGCAGGTTTGGAGTCATACAGGGGTGAATTCCAAACTTTGACATACCATTTGCCTTAGATGAGTTACTGGCTATCTCTGCATCTCACTTTCCTCATATGTGAAACAGAGATAATCTTAGCAACAGCCACAACTGTTGTAAAGTTTAAATGTATATGTAAATTAAGTATTTGACTATTAGTGGGAGTGCTATGGTAATAGAAGGAAATACTTTCTGTGCACTACAAGGGGGAAAAAACAGTAAAATAAAGACAATTTAAGCTCCATGACCACAACACTTTATAATCAGTCCTCAAACAATCTGGAAACCTCCCAAACCCTTTCTTTGCATTTTTAAATTTATTTTTTATTAATTTTAATGGGGTGACATTAATAAATCAGGGTACATATGTTCAAAGAAAACATCTCCAGGTTATCTTGTCACTCAATTATGTTGCATACCCATCACCCAAAGTCAAATTGTCCTCTGTCACCTTCTATCTGGTTTTCTTTGTGCCCCTCCTCCTGGTAACCACCACACTCATGTCCATGTCTCTTAGTCTCTTTTTTATTTCCCACTTATGTATGGAATCATGCAGTTCTTAGTTTTTTCTGTTTTACTTATTTCACTCCATATAATGTTATCTAGATCCATCCATTGTGTTGTAAATGGTCCGATGTCGTCATTTCTTATGGCTGAGTAGTATTTCATGGTATATATGTATCACATCTTCCTTATACAGTCATCTATTGAAGGGCTTTTTGGTTGTTTCACTGTCTTGGCCACTGTGAATAATGCTGCAATGAACATGGGGCTGCATGTGTCTTTACGTACCAGTGTTTTTTAGTTCATCCCATTGTACTAAAATTAATTCAAAGTGGATCAAAGATCTAAATATAAGACCTGAAACAATAAAGTACATAGAAGAAACATAGGTACTAAACTCATGGATCTTGGTTTCAAAGAGCTTTCTATGAATTTGACTCCAAAGGCAAGGGAAGTGAAGGCAAAGATAAATGAATGGGACCACATCAGACTAAGAAGTTTATGCACAGCAAGAGAAACTGACAACAAAATAAACAGACAGCCAACTAAGTGGGAGATGATATTTTCAAACAACAACTCAGATAAGGGGCTGATATCCTAAATATACAAAGAACTCGTAACACTCAACAACAAACAAGCAAACAATCCAATAAAAAAATGAGAAGAGGACATGAACAGACACTTCTCCCAGGAAGAAATACAAATTGCCAACAGATACATGAAAAGATGCTCATCTTCGTTAGCTATTAGAGAAATGCAAATCAAAACTACAATGAGATATTACCTTATGCTTTTCTATTTAATTAAGTGAGAGCAGGGGAAGCAGATAGACAGATTCCTGCATGTGCCCCAACCAGAATACACCTGGCAAGCCCCCTATGGTGGAATGTCCTGCCCATCTGGGATGTTGCTCTGTTGCTCAGCAACTGAGGTATTTTTAGTCCTTGAGGCAGTAGGCCATCGGAGCCATTCTCAGCACCAGGGGCCAACTCACTGGAGCCTATCAAGCCATGACTGTGGGGACAGGGGTAGAGAGAGAGATGGGGAGGGAGAAGGGATTGAGAAGCAGATGGTCACTCCTCCTGTGTGCCTGACAGGGAATTGAATGTGGGACATCCACATGCTGGGTGGATGCTCTACCACTGAGCCAACCAGCCAGGGTTTCCCAAGTCCTTCTAAACCAAATTCTTTTTCTTCCATTAATTATAGAATCATAGCTAATATAATGAGATTAGATTATTTTCTTTATCTATAATTTTCCACTATTACTTATCCAGAGAAGGTACTTATTGACTCCCATGAGCACCGGGCCCCACATGCAGCATAAGTAGCATTGGTAAGTTGTAGGCAGAGGGCACTGCGTGGAGAAGACAAAATACAAAAATAGTAATATAATAAAATAACAAAAATTGAGAAATGAATCTAAATGTAAAAGGGGAGAAAGTATTAGGAGAAGGAAGACCTCTCTGGGAACGAGCCTTCCATAGAGACATGGGGAAAGTGAGTAGGAGAGCCTTGTAAATACCTAAGGGATGGCATTTCTGACAGAGGAAGCAGGCTGTGTAACAGGGAGGGAGAGTATGGATGGGCATGGTGGACAGGGTGAGAACGTTGGAAATGAAACGGGGTTGTGATCACGGTACATGCAGTGGCTTTGGTTTTAAGTCCAATGGGCAGTGATAGAGGCTTTGAAAGGTGGAGAGATGTGATCTCACAACTCTCAAAGTTAGTTGTGTTTGATGTTTTAGAAGAAGACAGTGACCAATGTCATTTTGGTCTCTCCCTGCTTGACAATATTGATGGGCATGATGTTTATACTGGCAGGGTTTTCACATAAAAATAAAGAGGGTGGGGGGAACCGATAGTGTAGGAAGAAGCAGTTACTCTTTTTCAACAGTTATTCTATTAAAACTATAAATATCTTAAAGGAATGAGTTAAACAACTGTGTCATCCTTCTCACTGTTAATGATACTTTGAAATGAACTTTCTAGGGCTAGCTTTGAATTTTGTATTATTCTACTAATAATTATGTGTTTATCATTTAGAAAAGATCCTGAGTCTTAGTTTTGTACTTCCAGCATTTATTACAAACACACAATGTGTTTTTTGTTTGTTTGTTTTTGTTTTGTTTTTTTTACAAACACACAATGTTTTATAAAGTTCATGAAATGATGATGAAATTAATGCATCGTGAAGACTAACAAATACTATATCAGAGTTGGCATTTCAATTGCTTTCACAGTTATTATTATCTTCTTCGATCCTAAAGGTAATCCACAGAGAGAAGCTATGGTATCTTATTATACCCACTTTAAAGATAATATCACTGAGGGTAAGGGGTTAAGCAACAGTTCAAATTAAAAGTGACAAGAGTCAGATACAAACAGTAAATCACATTATCTCTTGCTAAGATCCTTTGCCACATTTGTACCTCCTGAGCTAATCCTTCTCTCTAAATCTATAGCCCAGAACTAATCCCATTTACAAACTGTCTACCACATCTCACACACAGGAACTGGCTGATGGTCAACACAGGCTAGAGACATCTTCTAAGTATCCATAAACAAGCAGGTGGCATAAGGTCCTGAGTGAATTTTCAGACATTAGCAATGCACGTTTTTCATCTTTAACGAGTTGGAACCAGGGTTCTTCCAAGAATAAGAGAAATTACATGAAGGCTCTATTTTGACAGATTGACAACTGACTACAGTGTCAACACATTTATGCATTGGTCTAGACTCAGAGTTTTAAGAAGGCCTCTGAATTTAGTGGCAGATAAGAGACTTCATTGCATGCCCACATGTTGACTGTTCATTTTGCCCTGGCAAAACTGTATATGTCTTTCTCCATGGTTTTTGTCATCTGCCCCCCACCCAGATACCCACTATGGACCTGTTTCCATTTGTAAAGATTAAATTAGTTTGTCCTACAGTAAACTAATACCCCGCCTTTTAATAAGCCTCACACAACATGCCAAAAGTACTCTGGACTCACAGTTTAAACCCAGGAAAATCAGACTCATTATCAAATGAACATTGAAGCAGCCTTTTCACACCTGAGAATCTCTGGAGACAAAGGCATCACCCCATTTCCTCTCTTCTGCTCCCCATCAATGACTCTTGGGGTCTCATGAAATTATTTGGTATTTCAAAACTGAAGCAATTGTTCTAACACCAAGGGCATCACTCATTGCCACCAAATAAAATAAGGCAGCAAAAAAAGTGCTAGTGTCAGCACGCAATGAGGGTCCAAAAGGAAAACAGATGCACAAATGATTCATCATCATCAACAGGCCCCGTCAAGATAAAGTGGAAAGAGAAAAAAATCAGAGGCTCCTTCCAATGTGCTAACGGGCTGTCAGAGACCAACGGGGAGAAGAATGCCCCCAAGAGCAAGTAGATTTTGCTATTTGATTTAATTTTGTTAACCACTCAGTTCAGAGATACAGAGAAAGGGAATTTGATATACTTACTTAGCACAAACTTACAGTTCACTTACTATGTGTCCTACTCAGCGCTCTAAACTTTATATAAACTTCACAAATATTACAACATCAGAAATCCTTGGTCAGCTTCTTTTCTGCACAATTTCTTTACCTTGTCCTTTATCTTCTTTGTCATCAGTATGAAATTTTTCTATGATTTTTCCTAATTTGCTATAAATAATAGTTAACACCCTGCCCCTTACCCAAGAAACTGTATTTTCCACAATATATTTATATCTATTTTTATAATTTTAATGGAGTGACATTGATAAATCAGGGCACATATGTTCAGAGAAAATATTTCCAGGTTATTTTGACGTTTGATTATATTTAGTACCCATCCCCCAAAGTCAAATTGTCCTCCGTCACCTTCTATCTGGTTTTATTTGTGTCCCTCCCCTCTTTCTATCCCCTCCCTCACCAGTACACTCTTGGCCATGTCTCTGAGTCTCATTTTTATGTCCCATCTATGTATGGACTCATGGACTCATATAGTCCTTAGTTTTTTCTGATTTACTTACTTCACTCAGTATAACGTTATCAAGGTCCATCCATGTTGTTACAAATGATCCGATGTCATCATTTCTTATGGCTGAGTAGTATTCCATAGTATATATGTACCATAGCTTTTTAATCCACTCATCCTCTGACGGAAACTTGGGCTATTTCCAGATCCTTGCTATTGTGAACAATGCTGCCACGAACATGGGGGCGCATTTCTTCTTTTCGAACAGTGCTATGGTGTTCTTAGGGTATATTCCTATAAGTGGGATAGCTGGGTCAAAAGGCAGTTCGATTTTTAATTTTTTGAGGAATCTCCATACTATTTTTCACAGTGGCTGCACCAGTCTGCATTCCCACCAGCAGTGCAGGAGGGTTCCCTTTTCTCCACATCCTCGCCAGCACTTATTCTGTGTTGTTTTGCTGATGAGCACCATTCTGACTTGTGTGAGGTGATATCTCATTGTGGTATTAATTTGCATTTCTCTAATGGTTAGTGGTGTTGAGCATTTTTTCATATGTCTATTGGCCATCTGTATGTCCTCTTTGGAGAAATTTCTATTTTCTTTTGCCCATTTTTTGATTGGATTGTTTGTCTTCTTAGTGTTGAGTTTTATAAGTTCTTTATAAATTTTGGT
The DNA here is from genome assembly GCA_037038555.1 of Rhynchonycteris naso. NCBI lineage: Eukaryota > Metazoa > Chordata > Mammalia > Chiroptera > Emballonuridae > Rhynchonycteris > Rhynchonycteris naso. Next base: position 354,087,109 of record CM072995.1, read on the forward strand.
TATTAAACCCTTATCAGATGTATTGTCAAATATGTTATCCCATTGTGTGGTGTGTCTTTTTATTCTGTTCTTATTGTCTTAAGCTGTGCAAAAACTTTTTAGTTTGATATAGTCCCATTTGTTTCTCTTGCCTTTTATTTCATTTGCCAGTGGAGATAAATCGGCAAATATATTGCTGCAACAGATGTCGAAGAGCTTACTGCCTATAGTTTCTTCGAAGATGCTTATGGTTTCACGGCTTACATTTAAGTTTTTAATCCATTTTGAGTTTGTTTTTGTGAATGGTGTAAGTTGATGGTCTAGTTTCATTTTTTTGCAGGGAGATGTCCAATTTTCCCAACACCATTTGTTGAACAGGCTGTCTTTACTCCATTGTACGCTCTTTCCTCCTTTGTCAAATATCAGTTGTCCATAAAGGTGTGGTTTTTTTTTTCTGGGTTCTCTGTAATGTTCCATTGATCTATGTGCCTGTTCTTATACCAGTACCAGGCTGTCTTGAGTACAATGGCCTTGTTGTATACTTTGATATCCAGAAGAGTGATACCTCCTGCTTCATGTTTTTTTCTTTTAAGATTGCTGAGGCTATTCGTGTTCTTTTTTTGGTTCCATATAAATTTTTGGAATATGTGTTCTATATCTTTGAAGTATGTCATTGGTATTTTCATTGTTATTGCATTGAATTTATAAATTGCTTTGAGTAATATAGACATTTTAATGATGTTTATTCTTTGTAACCATGAACACGGTATATGCTTCCACTTGTTTGTATCTTCCTTGATTTCTTTTATCAATGTTTTATAATTTTCCAAGTACAAGTCCTTAACCTCCTTGGTTAAATTTACTCCTAGGTACTTTATTATTTTGGTTGCAATAGTGAAGGGGATTGTTTTCTTAACTTCTTTTGCTGACAGATCATTGTTGGTATATAAAAGTGCCTCTGATTTCTGAGTATTAATTTTATATCCTGCCACCTTGCTAAATTCATTTATCATGTCCAGTAGTTTTTTGACTGAGACTTTGTGGTTTTCTATATACAATATCATATCATCTGCAAATAATGACAGTTTTACTTCTTCTTTTCCAATTTGGATGCCTTTAATTCCTTCTTATTGTCTGATTGCTGTGACTAAGACTTCCAGAACTATGTTGAATAAGAGTGGTGAAAGGGGGCACCACTGCCTGGTTCCTGATCTTAAGGGGATTGCTTTTAATTTTTGTTCATTTAGTATGATGTTTGCTGTGGGTTTGTCATAGATGGCCTTTATCATGTTAAGGTATGTTCCCTGTATTTCCACTTTACTGAGGGTTTTGATCATGAATGGGTGCTGGATTTTATCAAATGCTTTTTCTGCATCTATTGAAATTATCATGTAATTTTTGTCCTTCCTTTTGTTTATGTGATGAATCACATTGATTGATTTGAGAATATTGAACCAGCCTTGCCTCTCCAAAATAAATCCCACTTGATCTTGGTGTATCATTCTTTTCATATATTGCTGGATCTGGTTGGCTAATATTTTGTTGAAAAATTTAACATGTAAATTCATCAGGGATATTGGCATATAATTTTCTTTCTTTGTGTTGTCTTTGCCCGGTTTTGGGATCAGAATTATGCTTGCCTCATAAAAGGAATTTGGAAGTCTTCCTTCCTCTTGAATTTTTTGAAATAGCTTGAGGAGGATAGAAGTTCTTTAAATTTTTGTTAGAATTCACTTGTGAAACAATCAGTCCAGGACTTTTCTTTCTTGGGAATGTTTTAATAACTGTTTCCATCTCATTTGTTGTAATTGGTCTGTCTAGGTATTCTGACTCTTCCAGATTGATTTTGGGAAGATTATAAGATTCAAGAAATTTGTCCATTTCACCTAGGTTGTCTAATTTTTTGGCATAGAGTTCTTCATAGTATTTTCTTACAATTTTTTTGTATTTCTGTTGTGTCAGTTGTTATTTCTCCACTCTCATTTGTAATTTTATTTATTTGAGTCCTCTCTCTTTTTTTCTTTGTGAGTCTAGTTAAAGGTTCATCGATCTTGCTTACCTGTTCAAGGAACCAGCTCCTGGTTTTATTGATCCTCTGTATTGTTTCCTTAGCCTCTATGTCATTTATTTCTGCTCTGTTCTTTATTGTTTCCTTCCTTCTACTAGTGTTGCGCTTTGTTTGCTGTTGTTTTTCTAGCTCTATTAGATGCAGTGTCAAGTTGCTTATTTGAGCTTTTTCTAGCCTCTAATGGTATGCCCGTAGTGCTATGAACTTCCCTCTCAGTACTGCTTTGGCTGTGTCCCATAAATTTTGAGTTGATGTATGCTCATTATCATTCATTTCTAGATACATTTTTTTTGTTTTTTTTTTTTATTCATTTTAGAGAGGAGACACAGAATGAGAGAGAGAGAGAGAGAGAGAGAGAGAGAGAAAGAGAGAAAGGGAGGAGGAGCTGGAAGCTCAACTCCCATATGTGCCTTGACCAGGCCAGTGCAGGGTTTTGAACTGGCGAGCTCAGTGTTCCCAGGTCGACGCTTTATCCACTGCGCCACCACAGGTCAGGCTAGATACATTTTTATTTCTTCTTTAATTTCATTGTTAATCCATTCATTATTTAATAACATGGTATTTAGTTTCCAAGTGTTTGAGAATTTTTCAGTTTTTCTCTTGTGCTTAATTTCTAGTTTCGTATCATTGTGATCAGAGAAAATGCTTGATATGATTTTAATCTTCTTAAATTTGTTGAGATCACGTTTGTGTCTTAACATGAGATCTATCCTAGAGAATGTACCATGAGCACTTGAAAAGAATGTATATTCTACTGTTTTAGGGTGAAAGTTCTGAAGATATCTATTAAATCAAGTTGATCTAGTGTCTCCTTTAAGTCTGTTGTTTCTTTGTTAATTTTCTTTCTTGAGGATCTATCCAGTGATGTTAGTGGTGTATTGAAATTCCCTATTATTATAGTATTGCTGTTGATCTTGCCCTTTATATCCATCAAAGTCCGCTTTGTTTATGTCGGGGCTCCTATGTTTGGTGCGTAGATATTTATAATGGTTATATCTTCCTGTTCAATTGTTCCCTTTATCATTATGTAGTGTCCTTCTTTATTTCTTACTACAGCCTTTGTTTTAAAGTTCATTTTGTCAGATATAAGTATTGCTACCCCAGCTTTATTTTCATTTTCATTTGAATGAAATATTTTTTTCCATCCCTTTACCTTCATTCTATGTGCATCTTTTGTTTTAAGGTGTGTCTCTTGTAGACAGCATATGTATGGGTACTGTTTCTTTATCCGTGCAGCTACCCTATGTCTTTTGATTGGATTGTTTAATCCATTTACATTTAAGGTTATTATTAATATGTAGTTGTTTATTGCCATTTTATTCTTTAAAGCTGTATTCTTCTTTTGCTTTCCCCCCCTTTGATCTGTTCACAACAGACCCATAGCAACTGTTGTAGAATTGGTATGGTTTTAATAAATTTCTTGAGTTTTTTTTGTTTTTTGTTTTTTTTTGTCTGTGAAGCTTTTAATTTCTCCTTCAATTTTAAATGTTAGCCTTGCTGGATAAAGTAGTCTTGGTCGTAGGTTCTTGTTCTGCATTACTTTGAATATATCTTGCCATCTCCTCCTGGCCTCAAGTGTTTCTGTTGAGAAGTCAGATGTCATTCTTATGGGGGCTCATTCGTAGGTGATAGTCTTTTTTTCTCTAGCAGCTTTAAATTTCTTTTTTTTTTATTTTATTCATTTTAGAGAGGAGACACAGAGAGAGAGAGAGAGAGAGAAAGAGAGAAAGGGGGGAGAAGCTGTAAGCATCAACTCCCATATGTGCCCTGACCAGACCAGTGCAGGGTTTTGAACTGAAGGCCTCAGTGTTCCCAGGTCGACGCTTTATCCACTGCGCCACCACAGGTCAGGCTCTAGCAGCTTTTAAATTTTTTTCTTTATCACTTAGCTTTGGTATTTTAATTATGATGTGTCTTGGTGTACATTTCTTTGGGTTTCTCTTTAATGGAGTTCTCTGTGCTTCTTGAACGTGTGAGACATTTCCCACCTTGATTTAGTGAAGTTTTCAGCTATAATTTGATTAAACAAAGTTTCTATTCCTTGTTCTTTCTCTTCTTTAGGATTTCCTCTGATGCGAATGTTGTCAGAGAGCTCCCTTAGAGTTTCTTCAGATTTTTTGAGTCTCTTTTTTTTGCTCTGCTTCTGTGCCTTTGTTTATTTTGGCCTCTAACTCCTTGATTTGATCCTCAGCTTCATCCATTCTGCTTTTAATTTCTTCCATTGTGGTCTTCAGTTCTAATACTGTATTTGTCATTTCTGTCTGATTTGTTTTTATTATTTTAATTTCTTTTTTTACACTTGCTATCTCTTTATTTAGGTGTTCATAATGACTATCCATTGTTGCTCTAAGCTCTTTGAACCTCCTATCATTATTTTAAACTGAATCAGGTAGTATGGTTATATCTGATTCATTCAGGTCCTTCTTTGGGAATTTCTCTTGATTCATTTGGGTTGCATTTCTCTGCCTGCCCATTTTGTCTGTGTGTAAGAAGGGTTTGGCTGCTGAAGTCCATTGGGGGTTGCCTCTGTGTTCCCTAAGTGCGGTCTGTCTGCAGGCCTGCCACCCCCTTTACCGTTGCCTAGGGCGGTTGGGTATGGGTGTTGCTGGCGCCAGCCACTGCGGCTGTTGTTGTGGTTTCTACCTCGCCTCTGCAGTAGGGGCTGTTGTCTTGTGCCAGGCTCTATAAGCCTCAGCTGGTCTCGGCCTTCACCTCTCTCCCATGGGTGAAATTGCATACCACACTCAGGCCACAAGCCTGGGCACCAAGGGCCAGGGTGAGCACTTTTTCTCAGCTGCCGGTCCCTGTCAGCTGGTTCCTCCAGCTGGGAGGGGCTGCTGGTACACTCAGCTGCTAGCCAGTCTTCCGCCCCGCTTTCGCCAACCTCGGTTCCTCAGCTGAGAGGGGCTGCTGTTGCACACTCAACTGCGAGCCCTGGCTTCTGCCACACCTCCCTGGGCAATGCCAGTTCATGCAGGGCTTCAAGCCTCGAAGGCCGGTGAGGCTGCATGCCCGCTCGCCCCTGCTCAGCAGTGGATCTCTCCCTGTTCCAGGCTCCCGCATTTCCCCCTCAGTTGGGGTTGTAGGTGGGCTCACATCCGCCAGACCACTTTCATGTGTTTCCTTTGCCCCCACTGGGCTAGACTGAGCTCACGCCAGCCGGCTCAGCCTCTGCCCCCACCAATGGAACTGCGCTTCTGCAGCCCATCCCTGCCTACCCTCCAGCAAGCCCTCAGAAGTGTGGGTGGGGGTGCTGCAGATCAGACCATAACACTCCATATTGTAGTCCTGAAAACTCCTTCCTTCTAAGCAACTGTGCTCTAATTGCTGCAGGGAGCCTGTTTGGCTGGTATCCTGCTTCCCTTTGTTGGTTTCAGGGGAAATACTGTTTCAGATTTGTGGAGTGACTCAGCCCAGGGTTTAGGGTGGCTTTCCCTCAAAGCTTTTCTCCCTGTGCCTTCCAGACCGCACTCTCTTCCCGCTGCTCCAGTCCTCTTCTCTCTCCCTGTCTCCTGGAGTCCCGGGTGAGTGGTTATGAGAGACGTTTTCTGCATCGTCCCTCTAAGAAGAATCCTGGTTCTGAGAAAATTGTCTCTTTCTCACAAACAGTATCCTAACTTGTTTCACATCTAAGTTCTGTCTATACGCCTCTTTTAGGCTCTGGGTCTGTAGGCTGAGGCTTTGTTCCTGGGACCCAGGTTCCTACCCTTCTGCTAGCCTCTCTTTCCACCACACGAGTCTCTCTGGGCTGCCTTTCGCTCCAGGGAGCTGGGTAGTCCTTTCTGCATTTTCGCTTTTCTTACCAGTCTTAATGTGGCTTCTTCAGTGTTCCCCAGTTGAAGAGTCCTCTCAGTCCAGTTCAACATTGGTTTATCCAGATGATGATTCTTTTTATTTTTCCCAGGGACAGAGAGAGAGAGTCAGAGAGAAGGATAGATAGGGACAGACAGGCAGGAATGGAGAGAGGTGAGAAGCATCAGTCATCAGTTTTTCGTTGTGACACCGTAGTTGTTCATTGATTGCTTTCTCACATGTGCCTTGACCGCGGGCCTTCAGCAACCCAAGCAACCCCCTGCTGGAGCCAGTGACCTTGGGTCCAAGCTGGTGAACTTTTGCTCAAGTCAATGGGCCCCCGCTCAAGTTGGCGACCTCAGGGTCTCAAACCTGGGTCTTTCGCATCCCAGTCTGATGCTTTATCTACTGCGCTACTGCCTGGTCAGGCTAGATGATGGTTCTTAAAATCAAGTTATAATCCACTTTGGTTCTGGGAGTTGGAAGTTGGTATGTCCGCCTACACTATCGCCATCTTGCCCTCCAGTATTTCTCTATCTCCTTTCTTCTTACCGTATTCGCTGTAGAATCTCCAACTCCCGCCCCACAATATATTTATTTTTATTATAAATTTTAAAAATTTTATTTTTCAACATGTTATTATGCCATCTTATTTACAGAAACCAATTTAGGAAGGAGGAGGAGGAGGAGACATCAATAAATATATCTCTCCCCACTGAATAAGTAATTTTTCTTGGCACCTGGCTGGAGAAAAAGTTAACACTTGGTGTGTTTCACTTTCATCTAATGAAATCTCCATTTGCTCTGAGTTATAACTATAAACAAGTGAAAAAGAAAAAGTGAATTAGAAAAATGCTAGTTCAACTTTTATCACCAACCTGCGGATAAAAATCTTGATACTGAAATAAGAATAAAAATCAACTCATGGTAGTGTTGGATATTTTGAAGGAGGTTTAGCTTCTCAGCTAATGTGTTCTCTCTGTTGCAGTGAAATTTTAATATGACCAAGTGACTATTTTTCCTGTTATTTCTCTAGACAGGTGATGGGTAGGGGGAGGATGAAATTTTGTAAAGCTGTCCCCCTGTAGCAGACACTGCTGTCTTCTTGAACGTGAATGTATTGAATCATAGTGACACAGCTGACAAAAAGAGTTATGTCTTTTCATGAGCTTGTGTTCTTTATTGCTCACATTAGCTTTTGGGGAAAAGAAAAAACAGGTGAATTCAACCAACAGGCTATAAATCTTCTATGACATATAGTATGACACTGTCTCCCAGTGAAGGGTTAGGGTTAGGAACAACAGCACCTTTTTATGATGAATGGAACATGTGTGGAGGACAGAAAGGGAGAGTGACAATCCCAGAGATTCTGATCTGTCCTCCTCAAAGGAGTCTTTCCCTTTATAGTTTTAAAATATGCCAATAATTGAGAGAGATGACAGGGCCACCAACGATCTCACTGAACTAATAACTCCTTGTTTCCAAAGGTTAATTTTATTTCTAAGTATACAAACTGCATTATGGAAAATATTCAATGCCCTGTTTATACTATTAAAAACAAAAACAAAAAACAAAAAAATAAATAAGACAATAACACCAGCCCCAAGACATTGGAAAAATAAATCTAGCTTAATATGGAAGAGCACTATTAATTCTCAATATGTCCTTCAATGCTCTTAAAATACCCACAAAGATATTAAAAAGGGCAAAAGCTAACAGCCAGACTATAAATGAAAAATAAGACCATAAAGCAAGGTGTGAGAGAAATCTCTAATAATACAATCAATGAAGATGGATGAAGAAGAATATTTTTAAACTACACATAAACTAGTTTTTTCTAAGTCAAACTAGCCTACATGGCCACAAGAAGCTCTAAAAAGAGTTAAATTCACTGATTTCCCCCCACCCAACTCCTAAGTCTGGGGCAAAGAAACTTTCCTGAAACAAATTTCTCTATCCAGCCATATCTCTGTCTATCTATCTACCTATCTTTATATCCATCTTTCTATTTACACATACACATATATGCATATATTTAAACAAGCACTCATAAATTCACATATATCTATTTTTCTCCTACATGGAAACTCACTTCTGAGGAGCCAGATGTCAGAGCCTTCCTGACACTCACCTGAGACTAGCTTTCCCATTTCCCATAAGCTCCTTTCTTATTTTGCACATCTATTAAGAAACTACGTATTTATAAGCTTGGCTATAGTAACAAATGGCCACAAAATCCCAGTAGCTTATAACAACAAAGATTTATTTCTCACATATGTTACTTGTCAACTGCAAGTGTGATGATGGCTCAGCTACAGCTCTTTTCAATTTTTCTTTATATTAAGATTGTGCTGAAGAAGTGGCAGCAATATGGACGATAATATTCTCTGGTATAGGAAAAGGGAGGAGTGGATCAGAATTGACCCTCCATTGACGTATTATAAGAATTACACTCTTTTTTGTTCCTTCTAAGAGCCTGGGATTTTGTGATCATTTGTCAATAAAGCAAGAGTGACTAAAGTGTAATGATAAGAAAAACTGTCAAAACAATAAAAAAGACACCCACAATATGTGACATTGACTTCAAGGTTCGGTGTTGAGCACTGAAGAAATTATAATGGAGATTACAAAAATGATTTCTGTTGGCATCCATTCCTTTATCTTTCCAACTATAAGCATTATGCAATGGCAAAGTACTTTATGATGCTTTGCTTGAGATAATTTGGAGGGTCAAAAACAAAAAAGGAATCCTACAATGTCAAGTAATGGAATAGAACAGCTGAGTTTTACCAGTTTGCCTTATTAGGTGAGTATGACAGGGTACTAAGAAAAAAATTATTCCCAATCCCTGGTAGTCACACCTTTATATAATTGCCTTCCTTTGATTACAGGCAGGACTGTGCCCTGTTTCTAAACAACAGAAACAGAATGGTACTCCTATAATTACATTACATATGTCTTAATTGCATGACTTCTTGCCAGTAGACACTGTCTAGAGATTCTTCTTCTTGGCCTGATTAATTAAACAGCCAGGTTGAGAAAGCTGATGGGTCAGGGCACTGGGGCCACCTCTAGAAACTACGGTGGCCTCTCATTGTCCAGGGGAAGCTTCTAGCCAATGTCAATAAGAACCAGCAACACTGGGTATTGAAGATATAGGAAATGGACTCTACCAACAGGAAGCTTTGAAACAGACTCTTTGCCAGCTCAGTCTCCAGATGACAAAAAAGCCCAGCTGACCCCTTGACTGCAGGCTTGTGAGACTCTAAGCAGAGAACCCAGTTTAGCTGTGCCCGGACTCCTGATCCACAGAAAATGTGAGGTCATCAACGTGCGCTATTTTAAACCACTAAATTTGCAGCTATTTTTTATGCAGAAGTATAAAACTAACACAGTAACAGGGGACATAAAATTAATATATTACTGATCTTGGACAAAGGAAGGACTGAATTTAACAGTTATAATATACAAAAACAGGCTCATACATAGTATCATAGAAACCAGCTACCTTTTCATGAAAACTCTTTCACGGGGGGGGGGGGGGGGGGCTTTGCCTTGTTTTAATAGTCTGAACAGGGCATTGCCTATTTTCCCTAATATGGTTGACACCACACCATTGAATGAGAGTTAGACTCTTACTGAGTTAATCCATGGATACTAAGAGTTAATTTTTAATAACACACAGAAGTGCCTGACCTAACATACATATTATAAATGTATAAGTACTTAGCAAGTATTTAGGCAGCTGACTTTATTTTTTACTAAAAGCAGAAAAAGTAGCAAGTAGAATCAGCTATAAACTTCTCTTCAATTCTAAGCCAAATTAAAGTATATATTAGTTACATGAGATAATTATATTCTGTAAAAGTTAAAAAAAATACATTCGAGAAATTTATAAAACATGATCTCTCTACAAAACATTTGAAGAATAATTATATATAAAACAGATTAAATGCTTAGAAAACCCAGGAGTTAAAATTAGGAATCGGAAAACTATGACACATAATCCAAAATGGCTCACTGCCTATTTTTGTAAATAAAGCTTTATTGAAACACAGACTTATTTCTTCATGTATTATCTATAAATGCTTTTTCATACTACAGTGGAGTTAAGTAGTTTCAACAGAAATTTCATAGCCTGCAAAGCTGAAAATACCCACTATCTGGCCCTTTGTAGGAGAAGTTGCTGTTCTCTGAATAAAACAAAACAAACAAATAATAGTTCTACTGTATTTTATCTTAAAATGCAGCATTTTATGTTAACACTTGTTTTTCCAACAAGCACATTGTTTAACAATCTTTCTTGACAGAGTTTTGAGAGAAAAAAAGTTGTGATTTGAGAAATTTATAGCTAGATAAGTTTTCATTTATTTGTGAAGGTAACAAAAAGCCAACATTTGATATTCTGGACTTGTGATCATTTTAATATCCCCTGAGAAAAACAACTTGAAGATGTATCATAGCTAAGAAACAGCACAATATCTTGGTTCCACATACAGGGCTTAGAGACAGACAGCCTGGCTCTCAGGTATAGATTAACATCAGTTCTATATTAACTTGATGTCCTTATATCCCCAAAGGCGATAATAATAAAGATGACATGACTATTAAATTAGATAATTCCTGTAAGGTCCTTAGCACCATGTGTATTACAAAGTACATTATCAATATATTGCCTACTATTATTAAGACAGCAAGGAATAACAAAACAGCAAAAATTTAAAGTCATAAATCATAACAGGAAAATCTTATGAGAATAATGAAACACAGTACTGAATATACAATTTTATTATAAACAGCCTAGGTAACTATGGTTAGAAGATTGAGAGCAAAAATAATCACAAATCAGGGAAGATGTTTGATATATAATGTAAAAATAAACTCTCAAAAGTTCCATCTGTTGTGCCAGTTTAAATTAATTATTTTTTTATATTTGGCAATTCAAGACAGTGAAAGAAAAAATATTAAAACCACTTTTTAAAATCAATAAAACAAGAAATATATATTTATCTATCAAGTAACAGTTTTTATAAAATAATACTTCAGGACAAGGGCGTGTTGATGAAGATATATTTTTATATTAAATTGAGTGTTTAATTTTATAAAAACCATTGAGGAAAACAATTAAGCAACATGGATAAAAAGATGTAGGCTTTGCTTGACCAGGCTGTGGCCTGACCAGGCCGTGGCACAGTGGAGAGAGTGTCGGACTGGAATGTGGCGGACCCAGGTTCGAGACCCCAAGGTCGCCAGCTTGAGTGCGGGCTCATCTGGCTTGAGCAAAAAGCTCACCAGCTTGGACCCAAGGTCTCTGGCTTGAGCAAGAGGTTATTTGGTCTGCTGAAGGCCCATGGTCAAGTCACATATGAAAAAGCAATCAGTGAACAACTAAGGTGTAGCAACAAAAAAAGACGTAGTCTTTCACTTTGCAAGCCTGAATGTAATAATTGATTTCAGCAATGCTCATCAATTGTTGCTAACACCTCCAGAGGAAAAGTAAACAGAGAATTTATTGATAAAATGAAGTATTGTTCTATGCAGAACTTGCTGATCATATAGGGAAACATGAACTTGGAGCTGGGGGGGCCCTAGGCAATCAATCCTCTGAATAGCAGGGCAGTATGTGACTCCTGGTGTGAGGAGATAGGAAGGACAAAGTACCTAGAAATTTTGCCAAGATTTTAGGTTCAACTACCAATTGATAAGAAGAATAAAAGATGTAATTTGAATGACAATATGAATAAGCCATTAGGTGAGTCTACAATGTGGGAAGTTCTACTGAGAACCTGCTTTCCTTAAACCAGTAAACAGCCCAGGAAAGTAAGATGAAAGGCAAAAACTCATAAATTAAGAGATTTAAGAAGCACAATAGGGGACAGCCAAATTCAGTGGGTAAACATTGATGGAGACTGATTCCAAATGATCAAGTAGATAGTAGGACTTTTGTTTTTCTTGATTTAAATACAGGCTGGGTATTCAATAATGTTTTCAGAATTTAGTTGTTCCTTTCTAGATTAAATAATGATTTAGTCATTATGTAAAATTTTCTTATTCGTAGTTTTCTAAGAAAGGCATTTACTGATGAACAGTATTTGGGTTGTTTCTAAAATGCTTCTGCAAAACTGATTTTTAAAATAGCAAAAAGGAGTGAGAAAGAGAATAGATCAATGTAAGGGGGAAATGTTGGTTATTGTGGTGTATGAGTTTAGTGCTAGTGGAGGATTTATTATGCTATTCTTGTTACTCTTAGACATGCTCAAAATTTTCCAGAATAAAATACTAAACTTTTTTGTATTATATTATTTTTTAACCTCTTATTTAGTTTAACTAGTTATATTTTGGGCAGTAATGCTATGGCAATCATTAGAAGTGCAGACAAATTATTTTACAAAATGATTTTGATCAAAGCATTATTTACATTGAACAAAAAAAATCTGACTTTAGGGTGATAATTCACATCTAGAGAATTAAATTCTAGTGAACCTTAAATTATTATGCTTACAGAAAATTTATAGTGGCATGCAAAAAAATCCTGATATTTAATGAAAATGTTAGATAATTGAAATACATACACATAAATGCATATACACACATACACATAAATGTGTAATATTAAGTACACAAAATAAATATAGAAAGATAAAAATAAGTGTAAAGATGGTGGCAATTATTTTCTTTATGGGCAATTGTGTGTGTGTGTGTGTGTGTGTCTTTAAACTCTACTCTGCTCATCAAAATTTCTATACGTACAAATGAATTTGTTAGTAAAAGAAACAAACAATATCTAAGTAAATGTTTTTTAATTATTTTAGGAATTCATCTTATTTTCAATTTGTAAAACCTTTGTTTTTATAAGTACTTATAAAAGTTAAAGAGTAATCTAAAGCAAAATTTTAACTATCTCCCAAAGAATTTGATAAAGCTCTTCACATCCTTGGAGATACCTTGCAACGTTTAAGAGTCATTATTAGCAAATGCTTTCTATTTATTAAAGCTGAAATTTATAGTACTAGTCTGATCATGATTATGCTGAAAAAGTTAAAATTTAGTTAATCTTGATGTGAGCAATAGAAAATTCTCAGTCTACTTTGAGATTAGAATTCTAAAGCTAAAACACCAAACCACATGAAACAAACAAACCAACCTCCGAGACACTTTCTTGTCTCTGATTTTTACCTCTAACTCTAGTATGAATAAGAAGGTGTGATACGGTAGCTCAGTAAGATATTCAGAAAAACATCCTGCAGACTCCTGCTTATGGTTTCATTTCTGCCTTTCCTACCTTAACTCTGACATATACTATTCATTTTGCCGTTTAATTATGGATTGCTTCAACTTATTTTTAGAGAAGCAACGTTATGTATGTTTTATAAGTACTTATAAAAACATGGAGTCTTTGAATCAAGTCTGGATTTGAATTCAAAGCCTGAAATTTTCTCCTCATATAAATCTCAATTTCCTCATTTACAACGTGATGATAATATCACTTACCTCAAATTCCTCTTGATAATTAAATAATATGTTAGGCAAAATACCTATGATAGTATCTGGTAAATGTTTAAACAAGTACATATAATATTTAAATTATCCCTCCCACATTTTTTATTTTTATTTTCTGGTCCTCTGAAGAAATTCTTTTTGAATTACCATGCCAGTGATTATTTAACTTTATAACCAGAAAGGCACTCTTTTAGAATGGTTAGGGTAATATTTATCCGGCTTAGCAACTGAAATGGAGGGTTTGGAGGAATTCAAATTCTTAGTCTTTACAAATATCTTAGGTTTTAAAAATTATTATTATTTTTAAAACAAGTCATTTTGAAAAATGGCTAGCACCTCTTCTCTCCCATCTGGAACCCAGAGACACTGAAAAGTTAAAATTTAAAGTTATTCCAACAAAAGACAGCCTTGCGATTTTAGTTAGCTCAGTCTTCTTGACAACACTAGGTTGCTAGACAGTGAGAACAGGATATCAACAGATGTCAGCCAGTTATTTTTCTCTCCCTACTCCATTTAAGGTGAGATTCATGTAGAAAAGGTCCATGTTGAACTGACATCCATTGGGTTAGGTTTCTAATTCAGTATACTCACTTGATTTTGTTTATTTATTTACTTATCTGCACAAGGATTTGTACTCAAAACTATAATTTCATTATTATTATCATTTTCTTCTTAATTCTCATTGCATCTTGGAATGAATTTTCAGTATGAGGGAGCCCCTGCCCCACAGAGATTAAGCATAGCAAACCTCAAGTGTGAGCTGAGAACTGGGAATATATTCCAGACATATTTTCTTGGACTCTTTAGTCTTCACAGTATCCTGCTACAACATTTATACTTTATGAATATAGATATATATCGTTTAATAATTCACAGAGCTGGATACTCCTGCTACAAAGCAACGTGATGTTCTCATTTGATCTACTTTGGTAGAATCACTTTCTGCCAAGGAATTTGCTGTAATGATGTGCACAGTAAATATTTAATAGTATTAGAAACATCCGAGTTTATTTTTCTTTGAAGAGTGCTTAATTATGTCAATTTCCCCTGATGAGATGCTAAAGCCAGTGTTATTTGAATTTGAAGTAACTGGGTGGAGGTAGAGAAGTCCATATGTGAGGCTTTCCTGCCATAAGAAGTCAGTCAGTGTGAATTTAAAAAGCAATATAGCAGAACCGCAACCTCATTAATTTGGGCCACACTAATTAAATATTTGTGATACTTTACCTGTGTTTAAGCTAAAGTTTACCCAGTACTATCAATGAACAAAGGGTTGGCTAAGCTATAAAGAAACATAAACAACACAGGGGGAAAAGTTAAATCTAATTTTACTATGTCCTCTTTTTTTATGCACTTTGGTGGCTCTTACTTGCCTATGTATTAGGTTGAGTCATATGGTGACATTTCACTGTTTTGACCTAAAATAATGGACATTTCATATAGGTCAATGTATAAGCTTTAATCCATTTAATACAAAAGCTCTGATGATAGACAGAACAACATTTCTGTCAATCCTTTCCAAGTGGTGACAAACCACATTGCATTCTTGATACATTTTTTTTTTTTTTTTTTTGCATTATCACTAAGAAATCCTACGCCAAGACCTTAGCTGATGGAAAAGGTGACAGGATAAGCAACACATTCCACTTGGCTTTCCAGATAACTGCATGCATTTGTTCTCGATAGCGAGAGTTATAACTCACAACTCTTCGTAAAGTCAGAACATATGGCTTCACCAGGAAGAATAAACTAGAACATGGCTCTCTGTGCGGTATCACAGATTTGACTCAAATATCTCACTGTAGTGTTATTTTTACATCTTTTATAGAGCAGACTTTTTAACATTTGTGTTTTCTTCTGGAAAGAATTAATAACATTAGATTTTTAAAAGAACTTTGCTTTGGAGAGGTTTGTTTACAGAGTTGTGGTAATGATTAATCTAGAAAGCAAAACACATAAACATTGTATAAAAAATACTTATACTAGCCCTGTCAGGTTGGCTCAGCGGTAGAGCTTCAGCCCGGCATGTGGAAGTCCTCGGTGCAATTCCCTGCCAGCGCACACAGGAGAAGTACCAATCTGCTTCTCCACCCTTCCCCTTCTCCCTTCTATCTCTTTCTTCCCCTGCTGCAGCCAAGGCTCCACTGGAGCAAAGTTGGCCCCAGCACTGAGGATGGCTCCACGGCCTCTGGCTCAGGCGCTAGAATGGCTCCGGTTCAACAGAGCAACAGCCCAGATGAGCAGAGCATCGCCCCCTGGTGGGCATGCTGGGTGGATTCTGATCAGGCGCATGTGGGGAGTCTGTCTTTCTGCCTCCCTGCTTCACACTTCAGAAAAATACAGTTAAAAAAAAAAAAAAGAATACTTATACTATTAAGTACCAAATATTTTTTTAAATAATAATTTGACACAGGATTTTGACAGAGTATTATAGAGTTTTGTTCGCAGATGATATGATGTGTACTAACATGTTCTTGAAACCCAGATGTAAAGAGGCAGACATTATCAGATTTACCAGTCAGTTTCTGAGTGGTTCTTTTCTTTACCAGGTGGTGAACTCTTTTAAAACAGAGAAGATCACATATACCATCAGATCTCTCAGAATACCTAGCAGACTACCAGGCACAAAATTTGTGGTTGATAGTACAGACTTGTTCTATCAAATTGTATCCTTTGTATTATATCACCTGCACTGATACCCAGTCCATGTGTGCATTTCATACCCCTGGCCACCAAGTTGGTACAACAATGAAGTGGGTCCTTGGGTCTTAATTATGGGATTTTTGCTGGAATTGTTGGTGAAAAAAAAACTTTTTTCTTATTTTTTAGTATAAAACAGGTCACCATCACTCACTTTTTCAAAGAATAATTGCAAAGCACCTATTATGTGCTGAGCTCTATCTAGCATAAAAGGAAAGTAAACCTAAGAAGAAAGTTGAGAAAAATTATAACCTGATAACCTTATTTGAATACCAGAATCCTGCTATCACTGAAGGTCATTGCTGAAGTTTATAGTTTATATTTAAAGTTTAAGATAATTTGTTGAGTTGCCAGAGGCAACAAAAAAAGTATCTGAGAAATATAAAATGATTTTCAAACTCAACTTCCTTGAGTTTAGGTATTATTCAGACAACTTTACTGTATCTTATACCCAACTCATAGTCCTGAGGAGATACGGCTAATAATCATATAACACATGAATCTGTGTTACAGAAATCCAATTATTGGCGCATACACACACATACATCACAGACATACTCCCTCACATGCATAGATTTTATACTATATAATCTATATAATTCATGTATGTATAAAACCCAAATTGTTCAGATGATCAGCCTGGCCCAGAACAAATGTGAGAAAATAGTAATGTATCTGTTCTTCTTTCAGATGATTTGAAAGTGTATAGTCTTCTCATACTGTAAGTGTTACATGATGATGATTACAAATTTAAATAAGTATTCTTTATATAATATGTTTCCCTGTGGGTGAATTATAATTTTAAAATTACCCCTTGAGTCACTGAAATATTGTTTATCATAGTGAATTATTGGAGACACATAAATAGCCACTACTTTTGTAAATTATAATATCCCTATAGTATGAAATACTATATTGCCTTTAAAAATGAGACTTATACTGAAATAAGTTAGTGAATGGTGAATGGCATTTAGATGATAGTATTAATTTTTAAAATGCCACTTAAGAATATAGGATATATGTTTATTTATACTCATAGTAGTCATATATATACTTGGCACTGCTCACGGGAGCACACACACACAAATGCCCACAAAGTACTACACAAATATGTTAAATGTAATTATCCTTAGGAGGTCAATTGTTTTTTAAAGCTGTTGGAATCTGCTCCAGTATTTTCTTAATATAACCAATAATTACAAGTAGATCCAAGAAACCTGATAAAGTAATTCAATACCCAGAAACCATCAATTAATTATCAACAGAACAAATTAGCTATTCAGTTTGTGTTGTATCATTTTTCTCCTGTGTATCATTCTTTCAGCTTTAATTACATCAATAGAGATCAAAATCCACGCTGTCTTCAAAATGTAGGCAGTACAGAGAGGAACAGGACACTGGATTAAGTTCAACGCTCATCCCTTCCTCTCATGGTTTAGATACACCTCTTATATTTCTCTTGGCCTAAGCCTTTATCATGGATTTAATTCAACTCAGGACTTTCACAATGCTGACCTCCTCTGGATCTTTACTGTGATCTTTCTTGACCCTTTGCTGCAATTAAACTCAACCTTAATTTGATCTCTGCCACTGTCCTAATACTTAGGTCAGCATTTTCATTTTAAGTAATGTGTGTACTCCAAGATTCTTACCTTCTGAACTACAGATGTAGGTCTATGCAACAAATAATTTGTTTCAGGAAGCATCTTCTTGCACTAAGAGATGACACTATGGAAGCAACTGTTATTTCAGCCATGAACAATATTTTAAGTACTTCTAAGGAATCTAAAATTGGCTTTATCATTTAAAAGATAAACAACTCTACTACTATCTATGTTTAAAAGCTCTCATAAATCTGGTCACCATCTGGTCCCTCTTCAGAAAAGATCTAATTATTCAACTGCTACCTGAACATCTCTAATTAGGAAGTCTTCCCACACACATCTCCAACTCAAATGCTAAACTAAATTCATGCTTCCTCTTATCCCAAATCAGCACCAAGCCTTTTTATATTAAGCATCTCAATTAAGATGTACCACTTATTCCATTGCCAAACCTATAATTTGGCAGATAGGGTCTCTCAAAACACCCTTTTCCCTCATATTTCACTTTAGGTTAAGCCTATTTACTCTTCCTCACTACTATACTTCAAATCAGTCTTCTAACTTCCATTACTAGTTTACTACTTTAGTTCATAAATGCATCATCTTTGACACACATCTTTGTCAATTTTCAGTCCCCTTCTCATTGTCACCAAGTAATCTAACTAAAATATAAAAATCTAATTCTTGCCATCTTAAAGTAGTTCAGTGGCTTGACCATTCCAAGATAAGTAGTCTGAAATTTTTATATTGTGTACACCATAAGTAAAAAATAAAAAGAGAAAACATTTTTAGGATTTATTTACAAATTGTTTATGTCTATATTACATACAATGTGCACCTTACAAAACACACACAACATAAACAAATAAGAGGGATATAAATCTAAATAGATGTTCTCTATTTTCTTCCACTGTCCCAATGGGCTGCTCTGAGCATCTGTGAAAATGGTTCATTCCCCTTTGGAGTCCATTGTTCTTGTGGATAAAACACTTTTTCATGAGTCATTCATTCTTTTGGGTCATTTTGTATCCTGTTTTTTATTCAACCCTCTATGTTAACATAATGACTTATTAATTATAGTTTATGTGTGATAGGAAAATGTGCAGGGTAAAGATTAAGTTTGAAGTAAGAGTTAGACTGAGCCCCTTGAGGGCAGGATATAGTACACACCCCCTTTAGGTAATCTGAGCAATTAGCACATTGCTTAAAGTATATTTGCTAAATTAATTTTAATAAAATAATGTAATTAAATATATATTAGTATACAAATGAATTTAAATTGAGCTGTTTTAATGAAAAATGTATTTGTTTGAATTGTCTCTGGTCTAAAATGTATTCTTTCACTTCATTTACAATGTACTCTATAATAATGATATTGTTTCAAAAATCGGGAAGAGGAAAATTTTGCTTAAAAGTATAAACAATTGCTGAGTGTTTTAGAGATACTTTGTATCAAAATGAAAAGTCCTAATTATAAACAAAACCTATCTATTTAGTTGTCAGGCCCTGTTTCATCCGAAATTGGAAGTATTTTGCACGCAGACAATTCAACCAACTGTGTGTTCTTAGAAAAATAATAAAAAACCAAATCTCTTTATCATTCTTTTATGGTCTGGATCCGGGTTGTTCCCCAAAGTGCTGTGTTTTCTTTGTTTATACTCTTCGTTTCTGCAAAAAATTGATGCTGACAGGAATTATCATATTTTGGGAAAGATTGTTGCTAAGCTTTCAACTGTCTGAGTCTCTTGAGTTAGAGAGATTGAAGGGACTGAATGCATGTTTTCGTGGTTTACTTCAGTCACATCACCTTCATCCAGATGCCTACTGTTTAACTGCCTTTGTGAGTGATAAATAAGAGCCTTTGAATCCATTGCAGTGCTGACCCCCTCAAAAACACACAAGAGGGGATGCAGTTTGCAAACTGACACTCCCTGAGCAATTTCAGAAAATGGCCTCCCGAGGCAAGTTTCAAATAGATCTCAAGAAAGAGGTAAGATCTTAGTTAGCATCATGCATTTATCACTTGTTTTCTTAAAATAAAAAATGGTATAGAAAGGAAGAAATTTTAATAAGGATCAAAATATGGAAAACTCAGGGAGGAAAAAAAAATCTATTCACATGAAACTTAACTAATTGCTTTAATTTTTGTGAAAGCAAGCCAACATGGAGCCCAGATATGAATCAGTGGCACAAATTTTCCTTTTTTTTTTCTTACAATGTGCCACCACCGTTTCGGACAGATTGCTACAATGAAAACTCATTATCCTTCTAGTGGGAATCAGAGCCCAAGGAGACTTTGCCATTTAGAATTTCATCACCAGTTTTCACGAGCTAAGTTTCTCAGTGTGCCATGCAGACTCTTGTGTTAGCTGATCCCCTAAGACTTCCTGCATGAACGGGTATCACTAATAATAATAGCAATTAACATGAGCATGAAAATTCTTTCCCTCCAAAGTGCTTCACAAACATTCTCTAATCCTGCCTGCTATAAGGAAACTTTATTCCCCTCAAGTTATCGTAAGGCTTGGCATCTGTTTGAAGATCACCTTTCACATTGGACGAAGAGTGGTTTTGATAGTAAGAACATAAAAGAGATTTAAAAAGAGGTGGGGGTTAGAGTCACAAAAAGAGAGAAGTAAATCATGTCCAATGGGACGGAATGTGTATTACTGAGAAGCTACTAAGCAGAAGGCATCGATCTAGACACAGCTTACAGAATGATGCAAAGACGAATGTGACCAGGACCAAGACAAAGTCTTTATTGAGTCGCAGTCTGTATTTCTGTGGTTAGAGAATGGAAACACGGTAGAGGGTATTATGAAAACTCACAAGTTGGAGACACTCTATCCATAGGCAGATATTATAGATGTAAGAACGGGAAAACTTTTACAAAACTCTCTCTAAGTCAAAGAGAGGATACCCCTGGAAGCAAGATCTCAACAGGCTGAGAAAAATGCTTTGGGGGATAACAGCTTGCAGTTGCTTTTCTGCCTTTGAGAGTAAGGAGGGAATGTAAGGAAAATGACGCGGAGGTGGGAGAAAGCAAGCCAGGGATGGGATGACAGGAGAAGTCAGTTTATGTGCTCTCTTGAGGGTAGTTAAGTCCTAGAAGAAGGGGTCTGAACGGGAATGAGCAGCTATTAGAAGGTGGTACCTGCAAGGGGGCAATGCAAAGGTGCATTCACCTAGATGCACAGACACAGTGAACATAGCTTGCTTAAGGCCAGGAGATGCCATTTTAGTAAAGCAGTTATATGCCTGGGGCATGACCACCCCATAATTTACCCAGTTAGGAATTTATGATCAGATCCCCCTGTGAGGTTACTTTCCATACAATGCCCTCAGCCCCATTTTCCACTCAATTGCATGGAAGGTCATAATGGAGAAGCTGGTATTTGAGAAATGGTATCTGAAAAATGGGTAAGTAGAATTAGCTGCACAGAAGGCATTCTTGACAGAAAGGCAGACGAGCCCAAGCACAGACGGGCCGCGGGGAGTATGTCCTGGCAAAGCAGTGCAGACAGCTGTTTGGCCAGAGGAGTGGAAGCCCTCGGGTGTGAGGTGCAGGTGAGAAGCATTTTCTAAATTCTAGCAGACTCGGTAGAGCAGGTAGGGCCTAATTCAGTAGGCGGTGGCAGCCCTTGAACATATTTTAGAGGAAGATTGACGTGATCAGATTTCTGCACTGTTCACAGCACTCTGCTAAAAGCAGACTTTTACAGCTGTCTTGAGCAATGCCAAGGCTTCCTGTTCATGTAAAATGTATCCATCCTGATAGTTGTAAAAAAAAAAAAAAGGCTCTAATTGAGGTGTCCTACAAATGTATCCCATTCTGCCCCAGAGCCATGAAGAAGGCCCATTAAGGGGTTTCCTTCAAGACCCTCTGTGGCTAATGAGGGAGATGGTGTGTCTTGCTCTATCTACAAGGTTTTTCAATGGCTGAGGCTGCCGAGGAATCTAATTTAAACTTACTTGGATTTATCTGGCCTAGGGAAGTTGCTGCAATATTTTAACTGACAAGACGGGGATTAACTATTAAAGAGTGATAGAAAAATCAGCCAGGTGTCTTGTCTGAGAGGCTGCTAGGGTTGCAAGCCGGTGAAGGGGTGGCATGGGCGGCCCCAGTGAGGGTTCTCAGAGCAGATAGATTCCTGGGGGCTTCTAGCCCTTCCCGTGGCCTGAGCAGGCAGCTCACAGATTGCCCATCCCAGAAGGGCTGATGGAGTTCCCGCAGCGGGAATGGACTGGTGGTGCTCTGAGCTCTGACAACTCTGAGCTCAGTCTCTTCATCGGGTCCTCTTCTTAGGAGGCTGGCAACAGATAATTGTCGTAAAAGTGCCCAGCTTCGGCAAGGCCTGCCCCACTTGGAGGTAAGGATAACAAACTGCCCCCTCCATTAGCTTCTTTCCCTCACCTGCTTGGCCAATTCAAACCTCTTTAGGCAGCTCCGCGTTTCTGTATCTCTTCGCATCTTAATGTTTTTGGCGAAGAGCTCCATAATCATTCTAATTGTGATACTTTCTAACTAGCCTTTTTTTTTTCTCCATAGGGAACCCGGCTCCCCAGATCATGTCCTGCCCCTACTAGAGTCAGTCAATCAGGTGTGGGTCCCACTTGACCTCCTCCTGACGCAGCCACTCACAGAACCATCTTCCTAGACTGTAAAGGATGTACAGGGAAGGATCATCAGTGTTGTTCACTGCTCTGTTTCAGTGCTAACAAAGGGCTTCTGACAAAGAAGGGGCTTAGTACATAGGTATTTATTGACAGAATTAATGAATGAATGGATCTTTCATTGAACACAATGGCTGCAGAGCTCTTTGCCTCCTCCAACCCCTGCCAACACACACACACAAGCACACCCTGGTCTTATATTGATATATTACAGATCCTGGCCTGAGACTAATGTAATTTTACACGTCTGAGGCTATCTAGTAAAATGAGTGATGAGACATTGAACATTGAGGACTTGGTTGGCTTAGGCTACTTTTGTCAATGTGAGAAGAAAGTGACTGTCCATCCTTGCCTAGAAGAGGGGATAGGAAAAGGCAGAGCATGCAGCTGCCCAAGCCTGTGATTAGGGAGGCCTCAGCCAGGTGCTGAAGGCACTGCTTGCCTGAAGGACACCAGCAGAAAGCAAGGTAGAGGGAAAACCTTGCTCTTCTGCAGAAGTTAGCATGGCTTCGCCAGGGGAAGACCACTGGGATGTGGGGCTGTTTCCACATCACACAGTTAAGGACAGACCAGGAGTTAGTAGCCTTGAGATGAACCTCAAAGAGGTAAAGATGACAGAAACAGCAGTGGCAGGACTGAGACAGTAAATGGTCAAGGGAGGTTGTGAAATGATGTCAGAGAAGAATAAAATCATGTAAAATAACTCCTGAGAATCGTTAAGCCATGTCATTGAGTATTTTGTGATGGACCTGCATTTATCAAATAGGGACTACACCAGCATAAAGTGATTTCTGTGTCTTAGTCTATGACAGCATCAGCATTCACAGCTGATGGGGCCTGAGAGTATGGGGGTTGGGCATACAGTCACTAGGTAGGTGCACAACCAATTTCCTCCACCTCGCAGACTTCTCCAGCTAGTATCATTTATTTTTTTCCTTCTTTTTCCAAGTGAGAGGAGGAGATAGAGAGAGAGACAGACTCCCACATGCACCCTGGCAACTCCTGTCTGGGACCATGCTCATAACCTAGTTATCCTTAGTGCCTGAGGCGGACACTCCCTGGAGCCATCCTCAGTGCCCAGGGCTGATGCACTTGAGCCATGCCTCCAGGAGAGAAAGAAAGAGAAAGACAAGGAGAGAGAGAGGAGTGGAGAAGCCGGTGGGTGCTTCTTCTATGGGTCCTGACCAGGAATCAAACCCAGGACTTCCACATGCCAAGCTGACGCTTTACCACTGAGCCAACTGGCCAGCACCAGCTAGGATCATTTCAATCTCCATTCAGTTGATCTGGAAATGTGCAAAACTCCTAGGTAGCTTATAGATGTTTATGCAAATCTTCAGACAGGTTCCCTAAATTCTCGAGACCTAGGGAAAAGCTGCAGTTCTGTGTCAGTCTCCCCCGAAACAATCTTTGGGGATGATGAAATTTTAAAAATACCCCACAATGACTCTGCTGATTTGTTCCTATGTTATAGATACTCTTGTGTAAACCACAATGGTTTGTTCATCTCTGGGGTGGAAACTGGAATTGTGGTATTGTGAAGTCCTGCAGCATAAGTCCTGAGAATGTTATACTGATCAGTCTCATGCTGCAGTTTGTGTGGTGATCTATCTGTCTCTATGGAGGACTGAGTGTTAACACTGATAAGTGGTCATACTAGTACCTAGTGCTACCAACAGTCATTCTTAGTAAGAGCTTCTTTGAGCTCCTCTTTGCCCTGTCTTAAGGAAGGCTGTACGTCCATCACCTGGAGCTGGCAAGATCACTTTGACAGCAGTGTGACTTGCATCCCAGGGGAGGAGGACACTGCGCGCCATGCAGGACCACCCACAGGGAGTGGTACTTGGGAACAGAGTGAAGTAGGGTGTGGTGACCCCTGATTCCTGAGGATGCAATGGACATATTTGAATGGAAATTTATACAGTACACACACACACACACACCGTGCTTATGCTGTTCCTCATGACAAGGAGATTGGTTTGGCTAGGGGACACCTCTGAGGAGTAGAATGGGAAGGAGCTTTTGGTTAGGTCACTGGAAGCCCTCCAGGTTTCAGATGCATCTTTATTTCAGGCCTTACACAATATAGTAGGAACTAATTGAATGCTTCTTTGTGCTAACTGCTAGGACAAGTGTTTCAGATGGGTTTCCGATTTTATTCCTTTTTTTTTTTTTGTGGCAGAGACAGAGAGAGAGACAGATAGGGACAAACAAACAGGAAGGGAGAGAGATGGGAAACATCAATTTTTTGTTGCATCTCCTTAGTTGTTCATTGATTGCTTTCTCATATGTGCCTTGACCGGGAGGCTACAGCAGACTGAGTGACGCCTTGCTCGAGCCAGCGACCTTGGGCTCAAGCTGGTGAGTCTTGCTCAAACCAGATGAGCCTGAGCTCAAGCTGCCCACCTCGGGGTCTCGAACCTGGGTCCTCCACATCCCAGTCCGACGCTTTATCCACTGCGCCACCACCTGGTCAGGTAAGTTTCCTATTTTATTTCTATAATAATCTTATACCCACTAGAAAGTACCATGAATTTCTTCTTTTCATACATCTGGAAATGCTGCTTAAGTTCTCATAGTAAGGGCTAGGGCTGATATTTGAAGCTCTTCTTGATACTGTATATATTGCCTTCAGTTAGTGTTAATAATGGCATCAAGTTGGTTTAGGCTTTTAAATGCAAATTTAATTGTGGAATGCTTGAATTTTGGAGCTTTAATGGGTCTGAGAGATCTCATTGTACCTTGGAAAAATTAATGACATAATTCTTTTGAAGTCGAAAAATAGGACAAAATATAAGATAAAGTAATTGTGGACCAATTTTGAACTATAATAACATAATGCTAGTTATACACAAGCATTTTTCTAAAGGTCTAGGGAACTTATTATTACTTAAATGGAATAGTAGTGTAATATGAAAATGATATGAACTGTTAGAAAGACTTCCTTTAATGCAGACACTCCTTTCTAAAACAATTTGTTTTAGATGACTGAAGCTTTGTGGACCTCAGCGGTCTGTGGAGATGAATGCAGTCACGTGACTATGAAGAGTCCATATTTAACTATCTCTTGTTCCTACTTACTTAATCATATGTAACAACAACCCTCCCAAATAGTCATGCTACTACTCAGGGGATGTGCATTGTCAGCCCACTTTACTCAGCACCCCTCCCAACTGTGCATTCCTGAGTCTTACCATCTCCACCTGCCAGGGTCCACCACCTGCCAGGGTCCCCCACCTGGGTCAGACACCTCACTCATAGCTGAGTATTTCTTCATGCTGTCTTCCACCAAGCAGGACAATGGTACAACAGTGGTTCTATAGTCCCTAATGTCCCTTAGCTGCCATGTGCTTTATGGCAATAGGAGAAAATTCTTTTTCCTTATTCTACTTCTTTACAATGATTCTAGAGTGGTGCTAATTCTTGAACTTTGTCATGAAGTGGAACTAATTGCTGTTTTTGTTTCTTTCTGAGAGGGTATATACTCCTTTTATTTTTTCCTTTATAGTCAAAAGTTCATAGAGATGGATCCTTCTAAATTCAGGTTTCTGGCATTCCTGTTATAAGATCTCTTAACCTTGCTATTTTTAAAAATTCAAGTATAATTTACATAGAGTAAAATCCTCCTTTTGGCGTCCAGTTCTATGAGTTCTGACGGGAACACACAGTTAGGCAGCCACCCCTACAATCAGGGTAGAGAAGCATCCATCATCTCCGAAAGTTCCCTCTGCCCTGTGCTGTCAACCCTTCACCCACCTTCAGTATCTGGCAGCCGCTAATCTATCTGTCTCTATAGTTTTTTCTTTTTTAACTATGTCAGATAAATATGTGTCCTGGCCTTCTTGTTTTGATTTATGACAAACATGGACACCATTTTCCTGGGACTGTTTCAGGTTGTGCATAATTATCAATAGTACTTTTTTCACTCTTGAAAGTGACTCTGTCTTGGTGATAAACTAGAGGATTATGCTCCTTACAGTAACACACACACACACACTCCAGGGAGGACTGGTTTGAGGCCACATGTGAGAAAAGAAATCTTATGCACTACTCAATAGTCTCCCTAATTCTTCTACCCACACAATGAAAAGAAAAATGAAACAACTAAAAAGACAACTCAACAAATTTGGATCTTTAAATTTTAAAAATGGTTATTTTTTTCAAATTGATATTCATGTGCATTAGAATATTTAAATTTTAACATATAATATAAATAAGATGGTTTGTGATTTATGTACAAGTCCTAGTCCCTTGGCTACCATGTCATACTTTCTTTTCCTTCCTGCCAATAACACATAAATACATCATGATTTGTAAGGTAAAAACTGTTGCTTTAATATGCTAATGTTTCTAGTGTAGTAAAATATAAAGGAACTTATCAATGGAAGTATCTATATACAGACAGATCAGCTACTTCACTGGACCATGAGCAGATAATTCAGGAGTCAAAATGGGAAGAAAGGGCGATGGACTTTCTGATATCTAAGACCCATTCTAATCTAAGACAGTGGTGGACCACATCTAGAAAGACTGCAAACTTTTAAGTTAAACCAGCACTTGACTTCTAAATTTGCTATTTCTTCCTTTGTTTATGTGTCTTGATCTGTCAAATAAGGATCATACTTAACATCGTTATTAGAATTGAATGGGATAATGCATGTGATTTGTTAGCATAGGGTCTGGCACATACTAAGAATCAAAAAGGAAAGGTAGCTGTTATTAAATGAAACCAGAATGTTTATCTGTGGCTTTTTTAGAGTTTATTAGTGCTTAGAGTAATGGAAGCAGAAATGGTCCATTGAATAAAGCTTGGTGAAATGCAGCAAATTAAATTGTGATTTTTATCCAATAGAAGCTAGCTATTTAAAGTTTGCCCTTCCTTTTTAAAGCTTATGAAATGGAATATAAAATCACACTGGTTGTGCACTGTGTCAGAGCCTGCCAGAGCTCACCACAAGGAGCACCCCTAATACTTTTGGGGCCTAGAACAAAAGTACAGGTGGAAGACTACATGCAATACATCTCAATGTTATAAAGCAAACTGACAGCCTGCTAAATAAAACATATTCTAGCTACCTACATTATCAAATACATCCATGACAACGGGGAAAACCAGGTTTGAATCTAGAGTATTTGGACTCCGCTGAGTTCCGCACTGTAAAAGGTCTGTGTGAGAAGACCTGTGCCAGGCCCCCCTCCCTCCACCATGGCCTCCCCCTTATTGGCCCATCTGAGTTCATGCATGCCCACTGTGCCCATGCAAGTTTTGTCCAAATTCGTCACAAACAGCCAGTCCTTGGCTACCCTGAGATGGAAGGATATGTATGTAGGAGGCACCATCAACCTTTGGGAAAATAAACCTAGGAAGAGCAACAAGGGTAACTATAAGCAATTTTTTTCCCCAGAGAGTTTTTGCATCCTCAAAACCCTGGCCCCTGGCCCCATGGTCTCCTTTCCTGTAGGGAGTGGGGCATCTGGAAGAAATTCTGAGAGCATCTGTCTAAAAAGCTAAAAGGCCAGGCTCGGAACAGGGATCTCTCTTGCCCAGTGTCTAAGAGCAGTATCAGTCTATTATCTTCCTGAGAGCATGTATAGATTCCATATCATAGCTCCCTAGGACTTAGGTGCAGGTATTGATATATGAGGAATGTGAGAGAAGAATAAGCATGCCATTTCCAGTTTTGGTCTTTAAAACTTTATATATATATATTCATTTTCTCTATTCATTCATCAGCTGTCCAGATGCAGAAGATTCAGGAGAATATTCCAGGGTTTAGGGAATGGGAGAGTCATTAGCTAAAAAGAACCTGAATCCTTAACTATAATCATGAAACAGAACTATATACCCCATCACAAATTAAGAGTTCTTGTTTTGAACCATTGTATGTCTGCATGTGTGTGCATGCATGCACCTATGTGTGTTAGCAGTGGACCGTACCCAACACATCCACTCCTCTTGAAGTTTGTCTGGATGTATCTTGTTTAGATGCCCCTATCTGATTCTAATTCTGTATCCCTTTAATAAACAAACAGAAGGACTTTTAGTATAACTGTAGGAAGAAAGGAAGGCAGGAAGGCAGAAAGGAAGAAAGGGAAAGAGGGAGGGAAGGAGGGAGGGAGGGAGAGAGAAAGGAAGGAAGGAAGGGAGGGAGGGAGGGAGGGAGGAAGGAAGGAAGGAAATAGGAAAGAAGGAAGGAAGGAAGGAAGGAAGGAGGAAGGAAGGAAGGAAGGAAGGAAGGAAGGAAGGAAGGAAGGATAAATTAACAAAATAGTATCCAGATGCTTCCCAGATAGGCTAATGACAGATCCAAAAATGTATTACTCAAAATTTAGAAACTGAACTATTTAGACTTATCCTCAAATTATTATTTCTTTATACATTTTCCCTATTTTCAAGTCAATAGTTGACATTCATGACACAAGTAGTAACGTGGACACTGTTGTGTCTCTACCTCCCTTCGTGCCCAGTCCCTAGTTTTTAGTGACTGACCTGATTATTGTCTCTCCGTTTTTTCTCTTCTTCTTTTCCACATAATTGAAAAGGGAGCAATCAACACTTTCTAGCTTGACTCTGACTCTTGGACACAATTTATAGACAGCAAAATAGACAATAGACACTCCAGACTGGATCAATCAAAAGTCCTCCCCGAAAATTTAAAACTGAGGGAAATAAAAATCACAGTCTATCTCAGGTGAAGTAATAAACTTAGTCATATACCAGCAGGTGCATTAGAAAGCCCGGTAAGAGGGAACACATAAAATAACAACAGATGTGCGAAGGAAAGGAGAGACAAAGGGACCATGAAGGGGACTTCTTCAGCTCCCTATCTTTTTTTAGTCCTTAGCTTCAGCCTATTCCTGACATCCATTTTAACCCTTTAGGTCCATAAAAATAAAAACTTAAACTTTTATGAAAAAGGTGCCTTAGAATAGCCTTAGAATAACTTGTATACATAACAGTGTGTGTTGTTAGCAACCCCGATTGATTTAAAGACAGAAGCCAAGCATTAAGGGGCAACCCCCCGCATTTC
Organism: Rhynchonycteris naso; assembly: GCA_037038555.1. NCBI lineage: Eukaryota > Metazoa > Chordata > Mammalia > Chiroptera > Emballonuridae > Rhynchonycteris > Rhynchonycteris naso. The sequence goes on from CM072995.1 coordinate 354,116,457, forward strand.
TTGTTCTGGACCTTTTTTATATCCATCTTGATCACAAACCTTCATGTCACCTTAAAATTATTCAAAGCACTCAGCGACTTTTGTCAAAAATAAGAAAGGCAGGGCTCTTCCGTTTTTGAAGTTATACTGCGTTTACCATTAAAAAAATAATAATAAAGTCTCTTAAAGATTTTTTTTTCAACAGGGCAAAGTAATACAAGAGTAAGCATCTTTGTAGTGAACTATAATATAGAAAGATAATTAAATCTCAGGGGCTTTTTTTTTTTTTTTTTTGGTCTAATGCAGTTTTTCTCAGAAAGAAACACAAGCATCAAGGCTGCTTCCGAAGACACTTCCCAACCTGCGATTGCAACTCACAGGAAGTAGAGAAATGAAAATTTCTAAGCTTGATTTGTTTTTCTTTTCAAAAAAAAAAAAAAAAAAAAAACCAACAAACAAAAACCGAGGCTTGTTATTCATTGGGGAGGAAGAAAAACACCTCTGCTCTTATTTTCAAGGGGCTGAAAGGTTTGTTCTCATCACTGAAGGTGTTCATCTTATACTAAGATAGTTGCTAGGGAGTTAGCCAATTTGAACGAATATTTTTGAATGTTTAAAGAACTAAAAAGCAGCATCATTGGCAATTCACTTATTGGCAGAACTGAGCCAATTAGTCGCACTGCTCGAGTGACTGCACGCAATCGATTTCACGGAGAGGCGGATGGATAATGATGCGTCCTGCCGGAGCTTTTCAAACCAGAGTTAAATCTCCGATAAAGGCAATGAAAAACGCTTTCCTACTTCAGGGCATTCTGAGTGTTCAAGTCTGAGGTTACAAAAACACATAAGAGAGCATTTTTAGGCAATTTGGATACATTTTCAACCTTTTTCTTTCCTTCTTAAATTAAATAAATGACAGGATCAGCTCTCCTTGAGGCTGGAGATTAGTTTTGCCGACAAAGATCAATGTGCCCCCATTTTATCCGCTGTAACTATGCAATTCCACCACAACCCTCATTTTCATTGTTTTCCTCTCATGCTTCCTGATCTATCATTTTAACAACAATGATCATCAGCTGTGTTTATAAGAATAATAATAATTTTAAAAGCAGAACAAAACTATCTATGCACGGGATTCTACCAATAAGCAAAACAGAACAAAAACTTGCCATGGTATGAAAACTTACAGTTCATTTGTTCCCCTGATTGTTCCTTTGGATGGACTTCTTTTTATTATTATTCGTTTTAGAGAGGAGACACAGAGTGAGAGAGAGAGAGAGAGAAAGGGGGGAGGAGCTGGAAGCATCAACTCCCATATGTGCCTTGACCAGACCAGTACAGGGTTTTGAACTGGCGACCTCAGTGTTCCCAGGTCGACACTTTATCCACTGTGCCACCACAGGTCAGGCTGGATGGACTTTTCTTGCTCCTTTTTATCCACATCGCATTTCCCTATTGTTAAGAAAAATAACACATGTGCGATTATAAAAATATATCAGATTAGTGAGTGTCATGGGTTGAGTTCTCTGGGAACCAGACGCTAAGGAGTAAGAAGGTAGGAGGTTCTCTAGAGTGTTATGGGGATTAGCCAAAAAAGGAAGACAGCATGTTTGGACAGAGAAATAACTGGGACTGCCACGTGATCTCAGTGAAGCCTGCAGGTAAGGCTACATGGGCCTGAGAAATGTGACAACCCTTTCAGAGTTGTTCTCAATGGAGCAGTGGTGTTGGGCTTTTAGACTCCTGAGCAAACCAGTCATGGAGACTAGCAGCCCAGGCATAGCCTGGGGCAAAGTGGCTCTCTCTAGTAAAGATGATCTCTGAGATGGACCAAGAACTACAGTCTCCTGCTCATGGGACTTGCAGGCACTGGGAGAATAAGTTCATCATTCCTGGAGGGAGGTCTAGGCAGCACAGTACAGCATAAAACCATTCACATTCACAAGGACTACTCCCTTTTCATGAAAAAGCAATGCATGGCATGAAGCGGTGTAAGTAGCTATCAGCCTATTACTTTTGCTCATAACATACTCTGTGTCAAACACTGCAAGAGATACACTGGAAAGGAAATCCAACCAGTCCAGAAAATTTTGTTTAAGACATAAATGTACTCAGGGGGCACTATCAAAGGACAAGGCAGGATGCTACAAAGTGATAGCTGAGGATAAGAAATTTGGTGCCACAGACATATGCAGGGGATGGTGATGAATGTTAATGAAATCGACAGAAATGAGCTGGGATGTGGGTTGCATTTCTGAAAGCAGAGTTATGATAACACAGGCAGGTGAGCATAGGACTATTGATGCATAAAAGAAAAGGTTGTGCACACCATAGACAGAGCAAATAAACCATACAGTAATCTGTAGGGGGGTAGAGAGTGCGGGTGCTTGCCTTGCAGCCAAGGAAGGTAATTTAGAAAAGATAAAGAGGTATTCCACAATACAATTATTTGAATGCCAGGTTGAAGAGACTAGACTGGACACCATTTCAAAATAAAATGTGGAGCTATATACTTGATATGGATGTCATACAACAAAAGTGAGGCTCTTAAAATTAATCTGGCCGAGGGATAGGAAATAAAATGTAGAAGATGTGACTATCAATCTATTTGAATAAGTTGCCAAGATGGGAAAGGTGAGATTTCTGAAATTTTATGCCACATGAAAAGAAATGAGGACTCAAGAAAATGACAAAATGTAACTTTTCCAAAGTTACAGAATGAAGAAGTACTAAAGCTGGGGATCAAACCCACCTGTGTTTGCAAACTGACTCTTTCACCACCAAGCCACCTGCCAGGATTTTAGAAAATCTACCCGCAAAGTGGTTTCCTTCCCCCAAATTACTCAGAAAGTAGGAAACAAAAATGGTGGTACTATTTTGGAGTACAATATTATTTTCAAGTTTTAATACTATATGGAGAATTAAATCTTGTTTCTGTGTCACATTTTTACCATTAAAAAAAAAAAGCGCTCTCCTCTTAAGGCCACTTTCTAAAACATTTTATGTCATTAATTAATGGATTCAATAAATATTTAATGACTGCTTTTTCTTTGCCAGGAACTCTTCTTAGTGTTGGAGAGAAAGTAGAATATAAGACAGTCCTATCGTTATGATGCTTATATTGTATTTGACAAAGACCAATAATAAACATAAATATAAAAACCAATTAAAATCATACACATATAATAATTTCAACTATTGTGTATTTTAGGGAAAAAATGTACAGGGTAATTTTATTAATAGTTACTGGGTCAGGGAAGGGGAGGTAGATAAAGTAATCTGGGCCTGAACATATTGTTGGGCAGATGAAATATATTATGCTCACTTTGTTAAAGATGGCACTGCTCACGTGCAAGTTTTAAGAGTAAGCTATTCCCCACACCCTTGACTGATTAAATGATGTGGGGTGGTGCACTCTCATGAGGAATCCTCCCATTATGCCTCAGATAAGTAACTTTGTATCAGAGACTTTCTTGTTTGTAGATTGGATTAAAGGTTAGGATTTCTACACTATAAAGTGGGGCGGACCGGAAGCTTGCTCTCTGGGTTCCTGCTATCACCATTGCAGGGGCCTCACTGATCCCTTGACCTCCATGGGAAAAGCAGGTTTTCTGCTTTTCCCTTATCTTCTCTTGTGGCTTGCCTGTCTTGGTGAGACACCAATAAACAGAATGGCCTACCATCCTCTGACTCCACCGTTTCTTTATTGTCTGCCCAAATCCAATGGGAAGCTGCATGTCAATGGCCACGATGGTGGCTCCTGGCCATACAACTGGCATAGTTTGTGGCAGGATTCAGAGATCGGTATTGGGTCACCCCCTTGAAGGGGGGGGTAGAGGACAGATTGCTGATCTGGCTGCCCATGGCTGTTCTTTTAGCGGTCATGGGCTGCGTGTTTTTTACTCAAGAGGAAACCAAGAGTTCTGTGCAAGAAGCTGCCTGAGGTTGAAAGCTTCAGTATGAATTGCAAATCGAACGGCAGAAAAGGCTGGAATTGGAGCAAAAACTGGAGAAGGAATTACAGATTTATGAGTTGCAGTTTGCCCTGGAAGCTGAACATTTGCACCGGCAGTTGTTGAAGCAAAAACTGCAGATTCAAGAGCTCGAGTCTCAGCTTCTGGCCAAAAGCCAGCAGCCATAGGAGCCTAAACGGTCGTCAAAGGAGTAGCAGCACCCGTGCCAGTGGATTGGCTTTGAATCAGCGGGAGCAAGCTCTTGCAACTCCTCTTCTGAGGATGAGAAGGCTCAGGCTGAAGCTGCCATACGCACACTGAGAGCCCGACCAGTGGTCGCCAAGAAGGTAAAAACCCAGCAGCGTAGAGTCCCTCAGGGGCAGCCACAGCCTCCTGCCCAGGTAATGGAACACTCTGTGGTCCAGCCCTATACCTAGGCAGAGCTGATGGAGTTGGGGGCACAATTTAGGCAGAAACCTACTGAATCCCTGGTAGCCCGGTTACTATGATTATGGGACATAGAAGTGGATGGCATCATGCTCTCTGGAACAGAGATGGAGAAATTGGCTGCCATTACCACATACTCTTCTTTGAGGCAGCATCTTCATAACTGCCATGGCAACCCAGGAGACCATACCCGATTAGAATGGGTGATGGCCACCATTCGTATGGTCTGGCAGAATGCTGGAGAATTGCCAAGGGCAATGAGTTGATGGCAGTGCTACAGTGAGTCAGTAAAGGTCCTTCGGGAACTAGGTATGAAGAATGCTGTTTTCAACCCTGGGTCCCGTGGGCCAGACGAGGAAGTGTTTACGGCAAAAATGAGGGAATTTATCCTTGCTTGTGCCCCACCAGCCCTTTTTGGGTCACTTGTGGCTATCTTGGGCCCCTATGTGGGGCAGCCCATCAATGCAGTTACACAGATGGTAGCAGATTTGGGAGAGCTGGAGGCTGCTAGAGATCATAAAGCAGTGAGGGCTGCTGCCCATGTTGCCCCCCCCCCCAACTAACAAGGGAAACAGGACTATATAGGTTACCCAAACACTGATATTGGTAGTAAAGGGAGCATAGGGGTGGATTGTTGGGCAGATTAAATATATTATGCTCACTTGTTAAAGATGGCACTGCCCACCTGCAAGTTTTAAGACTAAACTTTTTTCCCACACCCTTGACTGATTGGATGATGTGAGGTGGTGCACTCTCATGAGAAATCTTCCCATTATGCCTCAGATAAGTGACTTTGTATCAGAGATTTTTTTGTTTGTAGATTGGATTAAAGGTTTGGATTTCTACACTATAAAGTGGGGAAGACTGGAAGCTTGCTCTCTCGGTTCCTGGGATGAGCAAGGGAGAGGAGAGAAGAGAAAGGCCATGTGGAAGAGGTCAGGAAAAGCAGCCAAGATGGTGGAGTGCTGACAGAGAAGCCAGTTTGTGCAGAGAGAAAAAAAAGCAGCCAAGATGATGGAGTGCTGAGGGAGAAGTCAGTTTGTGCAGAGAGAAAAAGAAGCAGCCAAAATGATGGAGTGCTGAGGAAGAAGCCAGTTTGAGCAGAGTTTGTGCAGAGAGAAGGAGATGGGGAACAGAGGTGAATAAGTCTGATGAGCTAGAGACCTTTGATTCTAGGAAACTCAGATAAGTCAGTAGCTTAGTGAGCACTGAATGAATGGGTTTTGAAGCCCAGTGTGTGTTTTTGCTTGCCCACCAGGTGCAAGCTAGAATTAAAGCTGATGGCTCACCAGTTCTTGGCTCCATTGTTTCATTACCAACTGTCCGAATCTAATGTGAACCTGCATGAGCCAGGAGGCCCTGATGGTGACCTTGGCCACTGGCTTTACAAAAACCCACTCATTCAGTGCTCACAAAGCTACTGATTTATCCAAGTTTCCTAGCATCAAAGGTCTCTAGCTCATCAGACTTATTCACCTCTGTTCCCCATCTCCTCTCTGCACAAACTCTGCTCAAACTGGCTTCTTCCTCAGCACTCCGCCATCTTGGCTGCTTCTTTTTCTCTCTGCACAAACTGGCTTCTTTCTCAGCACTCCACTATCTTGGCTGCTTCTCCTGGCCTACTCCACGTGGCCTTTCTCTGCTCTCCTCTCTACTGCTAATCCCAGGAACTGAGAGAGAGCAAGCTCCCAGCCTCCCCCACTTTATAGTTTAGAAATCCAAACCTTTAATCCAATCTACAAACAAGGAAGTCTCTGATACAAAGTCACTTATCTGAGGCATAATGGGAGGATTTATCATGAGAGTGCACCACCCTACATCATCCAATCAGTCAAGGGTGCATGTAGGCAGCGCTGTCTTTAACAAAGTGAGCATAATATATTTTATCTGCCCAACACTGAGTTTAAATAAGTATATATATAAACGTTCCTCTAACCAGTGTTTAGAGAAGAGCTCAATAAATGCTAATTCATTATTAAATGCTAATCATATTCTGGAAAAGGAGGCTTTAATTTTTCCATCTCTTCTCTACTATGCAGAAAAAGCAATCACATCTGCCCTGAACAGTTAAAGGTAAAATTTCCCTCTTGAGATTATTCTCTGTAACTGGGTACAAGTTGGCCTCTCCCTCACTCACTAACCTGATTAAATGGCCACTATCTGCTAGGCATTAGCTTCCTTAAGGTGACTATATTTCAGAAAGTACTCAATGTAAATTCCTTGGGTTTGTTTTGTTTCTCTGCAAACCCCCACACTGCTTTCTTTATCAGCCTGCAGAAGAAGCAGAAAGATAGCCTCAGGCTCTGCCAGTTGGGCCCAGCCCAGATATCAAAGAATATTATGAATGTGTAAAATTGCCTTTGGCAAATACTATTTACAGACCCTCAGGCACAGTTATGCTGAAATGATAAGAAATGTCACTGCAGCCTACTGCACTGAATAATAAACATTTCCTTCCTTCAATAGCAACTACTCACTTACCAAGAACCGGAATGTTTTACAATAACATGAAAGGTAGAAGGCAAGGGCTTCTATTGTCTTCTCATTAATATGCTGCAACTCTTCCTATTAATTAAATCAGTAGTATAGCCAGGAGTACAACTTAGTAAGATTATCTATATTATGCACTTGAAATATAGTTTATCCATTTTAATTAAATAAGTTCTAAATATAACCACTTTTAATTCTTCTACACCTTGGAAATAATTAAACATGAAATTAGTTATCGTGTCTCTATGACATCATTAAAAACTGTTCATATAAAAATGCAAATATCCCTAGCATCTACTGCCTGTTTACTTAGATCTCTCTGTGATATTGATGACCAGAGGATTAAAACTTTGCATGAATACAAAACTCTGGGTAGAAATTGTTTTCTTTCTCAAATCTCTCTCCATGTCTAGTCATCTCTCTTTGTCTCATCTTGGCACGTTCCAGACACTGGTTGGAGCTCTGGCGGCATAATAAATGTCATTTTTCTGGTTGTATTGTTTCAGAGACTTCACATTAGGCTGACACAAAGATGTCAATCTCCATCATTTACTTTCTAATAGCACACATTTAAGAGCCTCTGCATGTATTCAAGAGGTCTTTAGTGGTTAGAAACTATTAGTGCAAGAGATGTGTGAAGCAACATCTACGTCCATGATGGCGAACCTATGACACACGTGTCAGCACTGACACGCATATCCATTTTTGATGACATGCAGCCACATGAGGTCGCATACCAGAGAAGTATGGGGCTGCATGCCAAGAAGGACGTTTCATCCTCAGCTCCTGCAGAACCAGGTGCAGTAGCGAGGATAAAACATTTGCTGTAGTGTAGACACTCTGTGCTGGAGGTCTGTAGGCCAAAACAACAGAACTCCGGCACAGAGCGTCTAGTTCTGGCACTTCCGGTTAGGCCGTTTTTCTCAAAGTGACACACCACCGGAGTTATGCTTGGTTTTTCAGTGAATTTTGACACACCAAGCTCATAAGATAGCCCATCACTGATCTAGGTCAATAATATGTTCTTACATGAAGAAAATAGAGGTTGAAGGAGAAACGTAAAAATAAAACTCACAGTTCTTGACAATTGATTAAACACTCCATTGAGATTATCTTATTTTTCCCCTAAGATAACCCTATTTTTATCATTCATACATAACATGAGAAGAAACTGAGATTCAGATATTATGCTCTGGACCACCATGCTTGGCCAATCAGCTGGATTATTCCTCCCCTGTTGAGTCAATCACAATGGCCAGGTGTAAAGCCATTAGCCTGCCACCATCACAGCCGCCTGGCCGTGTAGGTTTGCAATTGATTCCGACAGTCGGTAATGAAACAACGGAGCCAAGAACTGGTGAGTCATTAGCTTTAATTCTAGCTTGCACCCAGCAGTCGAGTAAAAACACACACTGGGCTTCAAAACCCACTCATTCAGTGCTCACAAAGCCACTGACTTATCCGAGTTTCCTAGCATCAAAGGTTTCTAGCTCACCAGACTTATTCACCTCTGTTTCCCATCTCCTTCTCTCTGCACAAAGTCTGCACAAACTGGCTTCTTCCTCAGCACCCCACCATCTTGGCTGCTTCTCCTGGCCTCCTTCACGTGGCCTTTCTCTGCTCTCCTCCTAATGCTAATCTCACGAACCAAGAGAGAGAGAGCAAGCTCCTGGTCTGCCCCATTTTATTGTGTAGATTCAAAATCTTTAATCCAACATATGAACAAGAAAGTCTCTGATACAAAGTCAGTAATCGGAGGCATAATGGGATTCTTCATGAGAGTGCATCACCCTACATCAAAAAGGGTAGGAAAGGCTTAGTCTTTAAAATAAGCCTTAGTCTATAAGGATCCTGCCTGCTTACAGCCTGTCCCCCAACACACATTAATATAATCACGTCCATCCCAAGCAAGAAGGGCAACTAATATTATCAGCTGGGTGACAGGCTTTACGTGGGCAGCACCATTCTTAGCAAAGTGAGCATAATTTATTTTATCTGCCCAACACCAGGTCTACTGAATACACACTTTTTTGAAGAAAATGTATGGATAACCAATGGGTACAGGAAAAGTGAGCAACATTACTAGTCATTAGGGAAATGCAAATCAAAACTCTAATGAGACCATGCTCTAAACAACTGACCTTAAAGGTTTCATCCCCAGTCAGGTCACACACAAGAATCAATCAAAGAATACGTGAATAATTGGAACAACAAAATCAATGTTTCTCTCTCTCTCTCTCAAATCAATCAATAAATATTTAGAATAAAACCCAATGAGATATCACTTCATGCCTATTAGAGTGGCCATTATCAACACAATAAATGCTAATAGGGACATGGAGAAAAGGGAGCCCTTGTGCACTGTTAAAATTACAACAGTATTTCTACTTTTGGGAATATATCCAAGGAAATAAAAACACTAACTTGAAAAGATATCTGCACTCCCCTGTTCACTAGCATTATTTACAATAGCTAAGACATAGAAAAAACTTAAGTGTCCATCAATAGACGAATGAATAAGAAAGAAATATATACAATGGAATATTTTCATCTATATAAATTGAGAAAAATCCAGCCTTTTGTAACAACATGGATAGACCTTGAGGACATTATGCTAAGTGAAACAACTTAGACAGAGAAAGAAAAATACTGTGCAATTTCATTTCTGTGTGGAATAAAAAATATTTTAAGGAAAAATAAACCAAACTTATAAAAGAGTGCAGATTTCTGGTGACCAATGGTGGGCGTAAAGGGGTTAGGTTGCGGGGGAAATTAAAGGAAGGCAATCAAAAGGTAAAATTTCCAGTTGTAAGAAATGAGTACTAGGTATGTCATGTAAAACATAAGACTAGAGCTCCCACTACTTTCTGGTATATATGAAAGTTGTTATGAGAGTAAAGCCCATGAGTTCTTATTACAAGGAAAAAAATATTTATTTCTTTTATTGTATCTATATGAGATGATGGATAGTAACTAAACTTATTGTGGCAATTATTTCACAATGAACTTAAGTCAAATGTTTATGCTGTACATTTGAACCTTTTACAATGATATATGTCAATTATATCATAATAAAACTAGGGGAATAAAACATGGTCATGTCTAGAGCTCAATCATTTTTTCCAAGTCTATTTTTAACCCAATAAAATTCAGCACAATGTCAAAAATATTGTCATCTTAAATTATAAAATATTTCAGCCCTGGTGGATTGGCTCAGTGGTGGAGTGTCGACTCAGTGTGTGGAAGTTCTGGGTTTAATTTATAGTCAGGGCACACAGGAGAAGTGACCATCTGCTTCTCCATTCCCTACCCCCCCTCCCATTTCCTCCCACAGCCATGGCTCTAATGGCTCCAGCAAAGTTGGCCCCAGCTGCTGAGAATGGCTCCATGGCCTCACCTCAGGCACTAAAATAGCTTAGTTACAGAGCAACAGAGCAGCAGTCCAGATAGGCAGAGCATCACCTGGTAGGGGGCTTGTCAGGTAGATCCCAGTTGGGGCACACATGGGAGTCTGTCTCTGCCTCCCTGCCTTTCAATTTAAAAAATATTATGATTTTTTTCTAATCAAGAAGATCTTCATAAAAATGTGGAGATGATGACCAATCAAATATACTATGGTTGCATACTTAATATCATCCAGGTCATGTGCCATTTGCTAAGGCATAGCCAGAAGAAACGGGCAAAGCATATTCCTCTATAGCCAAGAGAAGAAAAAACCATAAATGTCTGAAAAGTGGAATAATTTTTAAGAAGATTTAATTAAGAACAATTTTCTTTTGCCCCAATGCCTTTAATGATCTAGTCTCAGTAGTTGTACAGTGTCATTTCCACTTTATTCTATTCATTAAGAGCATCCTCTATGCCTTGCCTTATTTGATGCTACCCAGCTATCTAATTATTATTATTATTATTATTTCTACCTACAGAAGTCGGATTGAAATTGAGAGAGTTTAAATAGTTGACCAAAGCCATCAAGAATACGTACTAATAAGGAAAGCATTCAAAATCAATACTCTGTCTGTGACTTCAAAGTCATGTTCTTTTGAACATACAATTTATCCATGTTTGAGTAAAAATAACTTCATTTCTCTTCAGCCTTGAACACTGCCATTATTTCTTCTTAAATGATTAATTCCTAAACGACAAAATAATTTTCAAAAAACACTTGATGCTTGTAAGGAAGAGAAAGATTGGAGTAATAGATATGCTTTTTCTCTTATTGTTTTGTGATGGATTAAGATTAACTTGAAAGAAATCATAGTATAGTCATTAAAAGCATGGTTTGTGGATTTAGATGAGGCTGCTTTTCGTACCATTGCTTGGCTATGTGTGTCTTTGGACACAGTACCAACATTCTCTACGCTTCTGTTCTCATGTTTGTCAAATGGGCATATGAAGAGCATATGCCTCATACCGTTGTGGTGAGAATTAAGTGAAAAAATAAACATAAAGCACCTAACCCACTCATATGTATTCAATATGCATTAGCTACTATAATTTTTATTCGTTAACTCACTAAAGCTGGCTATTAGCTCTTACAGTTAAGTAATATAACTTTTCTAGTATTGATGGGCCCACCTTCTCACCGTGCCAAAGTGCCAAGGATAGGAAATGTGCTTTAATGAATTTTAAAAATTATCTTCACCTGTAATGTGCTGCAATAAAACTTCAACCCTCTCCCAGAAGCACTGCTTAGGATGCAACATAATTAAAATAAGGGAACAATCAACAGCAGGAATGTTAGCATAAAATCAAGTAAATTATTAAGAAACTAAATTGAACAACATCATTAAGAATCACCAGAGGCTTCTATAAATATGTAAGTCATATAGCAGTTGAAATAATACAGAAGAGAAACTCCATAAAAATAAGTTTGTGTCTATGGACATGGCCGACATAAGTATTTGCAGGTTTTATGACTCAGAGTGGTTTCTTCAATGAGGGTATCATATGATGGTGAATCAAATATTAGATAACATCCAGCCTGGTTTTCAGTGGGTGCTAAAGCACAGATTACATTTATTCTTATTCCCAAGTGTAGTAGCTGAGCCATTAAAACAACACTGGCCCACTTCTAAAAAAAAATAAAGACCCTACCAAAGTAACTCAGACTTTGTATCAAGAGTTTAAACTTTCCTCAAGGCACCAGATTCAAGTTATGGTGTACCGAGAGTCTCATATTATTACCCATACCAAAAGGAATCACATTGGAATTATCCTGGTAGGGTAATGAGTCCAAAAACTTATCAGAGCCATACCTCTAGTATTATAGTTGTGGAAACCGAATTAGCTAAGGCAGAAACTCCACTGAGGCTTCAAGTCTAAGTTTCAGCTCCTGATTTTATTTGTGAATATCTATCAGGAATCTCCTTGACAGCTCCATGCCAAGTTAGCCCTCCACTCTGAAATTTTGAGATGTATTCACTTATTTACTTTTTTTCTTATTTTTAAATTTTATTGAGGCAAGAAAATGATGTGAGATTTACCCTCTCACCAAAATTGTAAATGCACAATGCAGTACATTTAACTGTGGACACAATGTTGTAGAACAGATCTCTAGAACTTATTCATCTGGCATAATTGAAACTTTATGCCAGTTGGTTAGCAACTCTCCACTGAACTACTGATCTCTTCTTCTGGTATTTTATCCATCCCAGTGCACTGTGTCTAGAAATGCATGGCTTGCCTGTGCTTTATAGAACAGGTAGATGGTTAGCCAGAAAAAAATAAGTGGCATAAACTAACATGGAGAAGACTCTTAGTGCTGAGAAAGCATTGCTTTGTTTGGGCGTGACTGGAGTGTGGCATGTAGGAGGAAGAGTGGTAACACGGACATTTCAAAAGGATGTAGAGATAAAGTCACATTGAGCCATATGTTAAAAAGCCTGGGTTTTAGTCTGCATGCAATGAGTAGACATTGATAAGTTGTGGCCAAAGGAGTGATTGAATCTGTACCATAATCTGTAAGAAGTGCTTTAGCTCTATATGAGGAATGATCAGAACGGGGAAAGAATGAATGGCCAACTAGGTAGCAAGACAGGCTGTGATGGTGGCATAAACCAAGAGGGTGAAAGCGAAGATGGAGAAAAGTAGACAGACACAGATCTTTATTGGATATAGAATAAAATATTCTTACTGGTAAATGACACGTAGGTGCTTACAAAAGGCAAGTTGTCAAGAATTTCAAAGTTTTATGCTTGAGTGATAATAAAGAACTTGCACTGGGATGGATAAAATACCAGAAGAAGAGATCAGTAGTTCAGTGGAGAGTTGCTAACCAACTGGCATAAAGTTTCAATTATGCCAGATGAATAAGTTCTAGAGATCTGTTCTACAACATTGTGTCCACAGTTAAATATACTGCATTGTGCATTTACAATTTTGGTGAGAGGGTAAATCTCACATCATTTTCTTGCCTCAATAAAATTTAAAAATAAGAAAAAAAGAAAAATTTCAAGGCTTAGCATGTTAATTTGACTTATGTACGAGGCATTCTAGTGGAAAGTTCTAGTAGGTCATTAAGTATGAATTTGTAGATAAGAAGAGAACTTAGCATTGCTCTCCCAGTCACATGTATGGGTTGGGTCATTACAAAGCAATTTTTTGTAGGTTTCTGTGCCTAATTTTTTCCTGAGAGCCAAAGAACAATAAGACAATTACTGTTAGAAGCAACATTGCTCAAAGTTCAGATGACCAGGTAACCTCTGAAATAAAAGGATGTTGATTAGACCTCTCTGACAAGCTGTGCATGTTGCTTTGTAAAAACAGCACAAAAATGTTTTGCAAAAGTAAAACACAAAAATGATCTGACCATGGATGCTAAGCATTTGAAAGTTGTGCTGTTCTTGACACTTTTGAAGATATCATTATCTTGTCCAAATTTCTACCCATTGAATTTTCTGAGCCCCAAATAAATTCCTATTTGTAACATGAATACAAGAGGACTAATAAAAGTAGCATAATGCTGACATTTTGTGAACAACATGCCTTCCTTTAGGTCCAATGAGAAATGAGCTGAGCTCAGTTTTTTGAGAGCTATGCTAATCAGACAGCAGGATCTCAAGAGACTGGCAAAAGCATGACCCCGCCTAAAATGCTGATGTTCAAACACAGGGTGATAGCATAATGATTCGTGAAATGAAGCCATTTCTGATCAAATTGGTCTTTTTCTTTACTTAGCTCCTCTGCCCAGTGCCAAATAACTTCTTCCCAAGCTTCAATTTCAAGTAATTGAGGCTCTGCCGACTTTACAATATGAAAGCCTACAGTTATTGATTCCAACCATTGCCACAGCATACAAAGCTTGACTAAGCAAAGGAATTTATGGATTTGGCCATATTTTGTTGTTTGCTGCCTTCATTTACACCAGATACATGTTCCTCCCTGTTTTCCAAGATAGAGTGGATGGAACTGAGGTAAAAATGGTTTTAGTAATGCATTAGATTAAGAAAAATATTTTGGCCCTAGCCAGCTGGTTCAATGGTAGAATGTCAGCCCAATATGTGGATGTCCTGGTTTTGATTCCCTGTCAGGGCACATAGGAGAAACAACCATCTTATTCTCCACCCCTCCACTTCCCTTTTCTCTCTGTCTGTCTCTTTCTTCTCCTCCTGCAGCCATGGTTTGACTGGTTTGAGTGCATTGGCCTAGGCACTGAGGATGGCTCTGTGGAATCTGCCTCAGGCACTAAAAATAACTCAGTTGCCAGCATGGTCCCAGATGGGCAGAGCATTGACCCCAGATGGGGGTTGCCAGGTGGATCCTGGTCAGGGCACATGAGGAGTCTGTCTCTTTATCTTCCCTCCTCACCCCTTGGAAAAGAAGGAAAAGAATTCTCTTTGGGGTGTGTTTAAAAATAGCATTCCTTTTTTTCCTATTTAACAGTAATATCCTTTTTTCAGAAAAAATTAGAAATACAAAAATAAAGAAAAAGTAAAAATTATTCATAGCCATATAACATAATGATAAACACAATCATTTTAGAGTTTTTATAAAGTTCTCTTTCTAAGTATATATATACATATATAAAATCATGTATATTTTTAATAAAATTAGAATAAAGATATTTGTATGCTGGTTTTTCCATGTTCTTTAAAATCTTTTAGAATATTTTTAATGTTTGCAAAATAATTTGTTAAATATATGTATAATCACTTATTAATCTTTATATCATATTCTAATTAATATTTAGTTTGTTTAGAAAGGGCTTTTCAAAAGTAAGTTTATATATTTATATTATATATTCACATTCCAATGACTCATAATTTATTCTAGAACTCTTTGTTTTAAAATTTTTATTAAGAATAATAAGAGAGCCTGACCAGGTGGTGGTGCAGTGGATAGAGCGTCGGACTGGGTGGGATGTGGAGGACCCAGGTTCGAGACCCCCAATGTCGCCAGCTTGAGCGCAGGCTCATCTGGTTTGAGCAAGGCTCACCAGCTTGAGCCCAAGGTTGCTGGCTCGAGCAAGGGGTCACTTGGTCTGCTGTAGCCCCCGGGTCAAGGCACATATGAGAAATCAATCAATGAACAACTAAGGAGCCACATCGAAGAATTGATGTTTTTCATCTCTCTCTCTTCTTGTCTGTCTGTCCCTCTCTCTGACTCTCTCTGTCTCTGCCAAAAAAAAAAAAGAATAATAATAGAAAAAAACAGAAGTTCTGAATTCTAAAATTATATCAATATAATATAAATGTACACATTGAAATGTTTTATACATCACAAAAACTAGCAGGTTTAAAGATAGTGGACTAATTTACATCCTTCTCCCTGGACTACCATTTTGCTGTATAAACCAAACTTTCTATAGCACATTTTCCATAAACTATGAAAATGGCAGGGTGAAATGCTTACCTATTGATAGGCTCATATGTGGTTCATAAACATTTTAAGTTCTTTGTTTCATAGCTTTTTGTAATGCAACTGATAACAGCAAAGAACACATACTTCTCACAATTATCCACTTGCATCAATTTATAAAAGTCCTTTTTTTCCTATTTTCAGGTTAAGTGACAATATAGGATCAAGGAGTTTATTATTCCTAAAGATGACAACTGTCTATCCTAATCCCAGTGAAGCTAGAAGTGAAGCTAGCTGAGTGTAGGGTCACTGTATGAACAAACAAAATGTTTCTACTGGCTCATAGTTTTGAACATGTCATCCTTACACCTCATCTAAAATCCCCATATAGATTCCTAACTCTCCTCACTTCCTTTCTTTTCACATTCTGGTTTCTGACACATACATCAGGACAGCCTCTTTTCTCTACCTTTTTTGAGGTGCCGAACGCACCAGTTTCATATGCGCATTCACCGAACCCTTCTTTAGTGATAAATAAAATATGATTTCTTTTCCAAATTCAAGATATAGTTATATGTTTCTTACTGGTGCACAAAATGAGCCGTGCATGAACATCACCTTGCTCAAAGAACAAAACCAACAAAGTGCATGAACTCACAACAAATTACGATATTATTTAATTCTGGCCTCCGCGGCAGAGGCTTCTCCAAATATAACACTGATAAGTATAATGGTTTGTAAATGTTGACAACCTTTTCTCCCTTTGCTTTTGTAACTCAGCAATTCTTAGTCTTTGTAAGAGGAGTTCTGCTTTTTTCTGTACCATGGTTTAGGGGGTTTCTAATGTGAAAGGAAGAAAATAACAGAAATGAAATATGAAGGTAAGAACTCAAATCATACTACATAGACAGCTGAAAGAAAAAAGAGATAGAAAGGAATAGAGTTCTTCTTGGCCTTAAGAGAATCAGTGATGCTAATTTGAAGTGAGGAGAGAAAACTTGTGGGAACCTAACAGTTGATAATGGATAGAACTGGGGAGAGACAATTTTTAAGAACGTATTTAAGCAGGGTTTATCAAATTCAGCATTATTGACATTTTGGACTAGATCACTCTTTGTTGTATGAGCCATCATGTGCACTGGTGCTCAGCAGCATACAGGGCCTCTTCTTGCTAGATGCCAGCAGCAGACCGTTAGCTGTAACAAACAAAACTGTGTACGATCACTGCCAAGTATTCTCTGAAGGACGACAGTTTAAGTAGAACCTCTGCTTTAAAATGTCTTGTCTCTTTCTCTTTGCTTAGTACACCCCACCCCACCCAGCCATTTACCAATTCACATTTTCTCTAGATATCAAATAAACATTAGAATTGTTCCAGCTATAGTTTTCTATGGCTTGTTCTTTCTCGGGATTAATTCTACACAAAGACTAGATGTTATGGGGTGCCAACTGTATTTAGTCTGGATTTTCAAATTAACAATTTGCTATATAACATGCATCATTATATCGACTGTTAGTAACTGCTGAATAAGGAGGAGACAAAAAAGGGGGCGTTGTAGGGCTGAAGATCATGAGATGTTAGTTTTGGCCTTTAACGTATCAATGATTGAAAGAAATTTGTATTCATAGGTTTTGACATCATTAAAATAGGCATTATCACCACGTGCCTTTCAGACTGTATGCTCAGTGATTCAGTTATATTTCAGCCCTATTACAAACACCTTAATGCAAAGAAACTATGTTCACAGTGTTGCATACGTAAAGTCAGGAAACTTCTAGATCATAAAGAAGTGTCTATGGTAGGAAAGTCAAGAGTTGAGGGCAACTTTGCTGATAAGAACACCTTAAAGTAAAGAGAGTGCTGGCAAACCCTCCAGTTTTGAAAGCTATAATCTATGGGCCCTATTCTTACCTCGATTCTTCCCTTCATCTAATCAGTGGTTGTCAACTCAGTCTCCTGTGCGTTCCTTTTCTTATGTCAACATATCAAAAATTTGACCATGAATTTCACAGTTGAATAGAATTCAGTCTGTTGGTTTTTTGGTAGGAGCACTTAAATTTTTGTAAAAATAAAAATGTTTTATGTATATTGGCGTTGGGGAATTGCACTGGTGTTAGAGAGAGAGCAAATGGGATTTTTCTGTCCCTTTATCAATATAGTGAGGATCTGAGCTTTAAGAGCAACAAACACCCTTGTTCTCCTCTTCACTTGTCACCAAATGATGGCCGCAGGTTTAACAACGAGGCCAAAGACTTCAAGAGCATTTTAAAAGCTACTTTGTTATTCAAGGATTTGGAGCAACAATCCCTGTGGACTTGTAATATCAGGAAGGAGAAAAACGGACTGAAGTTGTAGGGGCTGGTTGTTGTGGAGTGTCACTGTAAAATCTAAAACCCATAGTCCATTTAGATTTCCTGTTTGAAAGCTTTCCTACATCATAAAAAAAATATGTTTTCTATCCATTAGTTGTCTGTCACTGAGAAGTGTTGAATTTGGATGTGATTCTAACCCTTGTTTGGTCTTCCTAGTCTCCTGCAACTGAAAAAAAAAAGGGGCCAGGAGAATTTAGAACTTCTCTTTATACTTTTATGATTAAAAAAGACAGAAAATCTTTCACTATTGTCTTATAATTTCATCAATGATTCAATTAAAGCCCCTTATTTGCTTTTTTTCATAATTTTACTTTTTCTTTTTTTTTCTCTACTTTTAAAATGCAGAGGAATATTTTGCAGTTTTTCAAAAGCATTCTTGATCAAGTGAATAATAATTATTCTTTATATTGGAGCATTAGTGAGTCAGAGCTTTGTAATCATTCAGGGAACAGCACAGGATTAGCAAGATATGAATTCAGCAAGGGATTAAGGAGAAAGGAATCATTTGCCAGAGTTGATTGAATCCTGAATCTTTCTGGAGGTTAAAAACTATTTGATTAGCTCAATTTTAAAAATTAATTTTAGGCCTTGTTGATGTTTTCCAAATAGGAGCATTAAGATTCAGTTGTAATTTGGAGGCTTCTGCCTTATGAAATCTATTTTGTTTATCCTGTTAATCAGGTACCTAATATTTTATCTATCAAGTCTTTCCTGTTGGAAAGGTTTGGGTACAAAAAGCAAATGATCTAAATCCCAATAAATAGAGTATCTGACAAGGTGAGTTATATCAAATTGGACAGGAAGAGATAAAAAAATGATAACCAAGATGCTGACTTATTTTCCAAAAGGGAAACAATTAATTTAAATATTTTTTTTCTTTTCCAAGTGATAAAAAGGGAGATACAGAGACAGACTTCCACATGCACCCCAACTAGGGCCAATGCTCTGCCCATTTTAGGTCATGCTCAAAACCGAGCTATTTTTAGTGCCTGAGGCAGAGGCTCCAGGGAGCCATCCTTAGCACTAGGGGCTGATGCACTCAAAAAAATCAAGACATGGCTGTGAGAAGAGAGGAGAGAGAGAGAGAAGGGGGAGGAGAGGTTAGAGAAACAGATGGTTGCTTCTCCTGTGTGCCCTGACCAGAAATCAAACCTGGGACATCCATACACTGGGCCAACACTCTACCACTGAGCAAACTGGCCAGGGCTAATTTATTCTTAACATTAGGATAGAATTTTATTATAAATTATTAATCCATTACTAAACAATAACATCAGAAATGTAAACATGGCCTTTCTTTGTTACACAAGAATGGTCATGCTTAACAGGCTAGTACATATAAATACACAAAAATAAATTATTACTTAAAAAATAAAATGAGGGTCCCAATATGCATTTTCACCTGTTACCTGCCTTTTTTGAACCAAATAAATTTTGTAAATACTTTTTTGGTATCTCTATATAGAGAGCTGTATAATGTTTTCTTTTGAAATCAAGGCATATTTTTTCATTGAATAGATAAATAAGAATATTGCACAGTGATTAAGAGCATAAATTTTAGAGTCATATCTAAGTCTAGATTTGAGTTGGGGCTTTACTAATTAGAATATAAGTATTCTTGACATTTAGCTTACTTGCTCCTAAGCATAGTTTGTTCTAATTTTTTTAATTGAAGAGGAAGATAATGGAGATAATAATAATATCTAATTTGTAGACTGATGATTGTGAGAATAAAATTACATAAATAAGTGACTTGAAAAGTATGCACAATTTAGCACATTGCTTGGGTTCAACAAAGGTATTATTATTGTCACAATTGATTTAGCCAATTTTCTATATAATTTAATGTTTGGATTGTTTTCTATATTCTCTATTATCTCTAAAATTAGAAGACTCTTGTGAAACCAAATGTACTTGCCTGATTATTTCCGTAGGGTAAATCCCTTAAAGCAAATTTCAAAGATGCAGAGTTTGTTTGTTTTTATAATTTTGATTTCTCTGGACAAATTACTCCATACTAAGAAAGTGGACCAATTTCAAATCTTATTAGCAATGTATAGACATAAAAGAATTTCTTTACTCCACTTAAACAATTAAGATAGTAATTTTATGTTCATCAGTAGAGGTAAGAAAACTCTTCAAACCATGCAGAAAGAACTTCTCTAAGCCACTAAAAGCCTCCTCTAATGGCCTTAAAATTGTTATGTACCTTTCAACAGATTTGAAAACAGTGAAAATTATAATTCTTGCTAAACAATTTCCAGAGAAACAGACATTTTATATTCCCCCAAATAATCATTTATATGACTCAATCAGGCAATTTTTAGTTCTATTATTAAGTTGAGTATAATTATTCTAACGTTTAAGAAATGCTATCTCTTGTAGGGCCTTCGGATATCACAGTGACACAGGACCTACAGCGGAGAGGGCACGGGCTTCAGAATTAGATAAAATGGGGCTCTGGTTCTTGTCTCTTGTGTATGTATCGTTTGTTCATTCTTTAAAAGCACAGTTAGACCTTTCTGATACTTCATTTACTCATTTCTACGTGGGGAAGATTACACTCTAAGGAACATGTCTCCACATTTGCTGCTTCAGTGGCCCTCCTTTCTCTTCATCTAGCAGAACATCGAATTCTTTGAGAAACACCTCATCACCCTTAACTTAACATTACCTTCATTGGACAGTCTATTTCAGTCCCTCTTCTAGCCTCTTGTTATAAAATTATTCATGGAATATAAATTTGACCAATCTTAGTATTCATATTCTTAGCCACAAAGACTGGTTCAAGAAAGGGCATATGACCCAGACAGGCTAACCAATATCCTCTGAGTTACTCAAATGATTTAAGCTCCGAAAGCCAAGTTGCCCTATCCATCCTACAGTGCATGGAATAATGTTACAACCTGAGGAGAAAGAGAGGAGAAAGTAGAGGGAGACAGGAAGTAAAGGCATCTACGACTTACATTCTGAGACCCTCAAGTCTCATATATGCTTAGCATGGTTTGTATTATGACTCTGTCACTGCAACAAGAAGTACTAATACAAAAATTTATACCATAGGGTGTTGTGTGTCTTGACTGAGATTTAGTATATAAAAGTGCCCAGCATGAGACCTTCTAAATGTTACTCTTTCTTTTTTTGTATGTGAAGTATTCATTTTTAACTACCAATCAAGTTCAAGAAAGTAAATAACCTATCTTGTAGAATGGAGATCAAAGAGTCTAGAACCTTCACTCAATGAGAAGACTGTCAGAATTTCTGGGAAGGATTCCAGATGAAGAGGTCACTCAATGAGGGGGGGGGTCCTTTTTCCACTTCCAACCCCTCTTTCTTCAAAAGTCAGCAGCCTCAAGAGTTCTCTCCAGCCATAACCAAGGAAGTGCTTTAATCAGGCACAGGACACCTAATGCATCTCTCACAAAATCCTTAGTAGAGTAGTGTAGCTCTCACTTCCAGAGCAAGTGAACTATACTCGGTGCTGTTTCCAATTCTTTCTGAAATCATCAAATGTCTTAGGGGGCTCTTGCCAATTGACCCAACTTAATGACCAAATTTAGTCTTTATTTGCCCTTTTTTAGCTCTTAATTATTTAGCAACTAAAATTTTCCTGCTTGAATGTTATATTCTGACAATATTTATTATATTATTTTCCAAAGAAAAGTCTAGGCTGGAATAATTATACAGATGTTCACTTTAGAAAACAAATGGGCAAGAGTAACAACAACTGACATTAAGGGGATAAAGTGTGGAAAACTTCACTTTACCTCTATGGGTTCTAATTATCATATGAGAGAATTGGAAAACAATCCCTCTGGCTCTAACATTTAATGTTATGCTTTTATAAAACAAACATTTTGGGACTTTCAACCTTCTGGATCATTAAGCAGTTGGTTTGTGTTTTATTATTTAGACATCAGACAAGATAGTCTTATGAAAGAACTACATTTCCAAGTATTCCTTAGCAACTATAGATTTCTGTAGGAAGGAAACTAGGTCTGGTCAGGAGCATTAGGTTGTAACTCACTGTGTGACTTTCTACAAATCATTTCTTTCTCTGGGACTTTGTTTTCTCATTTGCAATATAATAGGTTTGAATAAAAACAATGGTCTTCATTACATTTCAACCAAAGAACCCTTTCGCAAATGAAAATGAGAAATATTGCCCTTGCCTCTCCAGTTTGTAGAGGTCTTCTGTAATCCCTGGTTCATTGACCCCTTCGTCCATCTTCAATGCCAGCAATGTTGTGTCTCCCTTTCATAGATGCGTCCCTCTCTTACTCTTTCTCTCTCACCTCCCCATTTAAGGACCTTAAAATTACATGAGACACACCCATATAATCCAGTGTAATCTCCCCATTTAAAGCCAACTGATTAGCACCACGATCTCATCTGTAATCTCAATTCCTCTATGCTGTATAGTATAACATTCACAGACTCACATAACTAGGATATGGACATTTTGCGAGGACCATTATTCTGCCTGCCACACTGTTCAAATTGTCTAGCACGTGTATATTGTGATTAGAAACTATGGTTTACTCTTCATATCAAGGCCAACCCAGAACACATTTAATGCATGTACTTAGCAGAATTGAATAAGATATCATTCAAATAAGAATACTTTTTTGTGAGTAAAAGAGACACTCAGAGTAATTTCTATAAAAAGACAGAGACAATTGTTTTAATCCAGGCAAACTAGTACTCCTGTTAACACTGCAGAGTGCATATTCCACAAATTTGTTGAATTTGACACCTCATAAAAATTTTATAGACATTTTATTGAATGTTTAGTTATATGACAAGTGTTTTAGAAATTCAAAACATACACTCATGTTGGATAGAAATTATTCCTGCATGCAATACTGTGAGCTAAATTTTCAGATGCACCTAATAAAGTATAATTTAGAGAAGAGAGACTATCTGTGAAGGCTGGTGTTTAGTAGAGGTCACATGGAGATAGGAACCTGGAAAAAGATAACCGTACTGTAGAAAGTTGAAAATGCTCCAAATTTTCTACAAATTAAACTTGCATTGTTATAGTTTCTTATAGACTTATTAAATCATTAATATAACAAGGCTGACATAATTTTACATCTTACTTCTCTTACTTAAAGTATAAGCAAGTCTTCATCTTCCATAATTATTTCCATAATTATTTCAATAACTAATATTTATGTGACTTTCAAACATCTGAACTATGTATGGTTCTTTTTATATTTTAGATTATAGATACATTATTAATTCAACCCTAGGAGTCGGAAGGTATGTGTGCTTCAGGTTAACTGAAAGGCAAGGGCCAAGAGAAGGTAAAAATAGTTCATATGAGAACAAATGCAGGTTTTAGAGTAGCTGAATAATGCCCCACCCCCCACTAAAGATGTCTATGTCCTGATCCTCAGATCCTATAAATGTTACTTTATATGGCAAAAGAGACTTGGGAGATGTGATTGAATTAAGGATCTGGAGATAGAAAGTTCATTATGGATTATCTGGGTGGGCTCAGAATAGTCCTACCTAAATCTCCTTATAAAAAGGAGGCAGGAGTCAGTTACAGAAACTGGTATACGGACAGAAGTAGTCAGTGAAGATCTAACAATACTAAACTGATGACTTTAAGGATGGAATAAAAGACCACAAGCCCTGGAATGTACATGGCTTCTAACAGCTGGCAGAGGCAACAAAGCAGGGTCTCCTCTAGACCAGTGGTTCTTAACCTGGGTTCTATCGAACCCTAGGGGTTCGATGAGTCGGTCTCAGGGGTTCGGAGAAGCCTCTGCCGTGGAGGCCAGAATAAAGTAATACCGTAATTTGTTGTGAGTTCATGCACTTTGTTGGTTTTGTTCTTTGAGCAAGGTGATGTTCATGCATGACTCATTTTGTGCACCAGTAAAAGAACATATACCTATATCTTGAATTTGGAAAAAAAATCATATTTTATTTATCACTAAAGAAGGGTTCGGTGAATGCGCATATGAAACTGGTGGGTTCGGTACCTCAGAAAAGGTTAAGAACCACTGCTCTAGACCCTCAGAAAAAAACCCTGCCAATATCTTTAGCTCAAAAAGACTGATTTTGGACTTAAGACCTCTAGAAGTATAAAATAAATTTGTGTTGTTTCAAGCAGTAGTGTGTAGTAATCTCTCATAGTGTAGCAAGAGAAAACGAATGCAAGGAAACGTCCAGGTTAAGAATATGGGTGGTGCCGTGCAGAGCTGGAAGAAGCTCAGCCTCTCTGAAGTAGAGTGTCACTTTGAAGTGAACCCACAGAAAGTAAAGCTGGGTTGGAGGCAGGAGGTGAAGGAAAGGGTTTCTGCAACAGCCTGATGGGTTCAAGTGCAAACTGTGCTATAAACTCGAAGAACTTACTCTGTTGTTTTGTAAAATAGGAAAAAATGCAACTAGCTTTCTGGATTTCTCTGAAAATTAGGCAGATCATCATAATGATTAAACGCATAAGCTTTGGAGCTTTGGAGCTTTGTGTGCTAAGCTCAAGTCCTTTGTTCAACTGTCAATTACTAATTCTATTGATTTAATGATATTACATATCTTTGTAATGTTATTTTTTGTTTCTAAATGAGTTAGTAATAATGTCTCCTTTATAGGGTTGCTAAGAGTAAATGTACATAGTGCAACATTATGTATTCAATCCAATATATACATATGTATATTGAGTTGATTTTTGCAGAAGTATTCATTCATTCATTCATTCATTCATTCATTCATTCATTCATTTGTTATTTATTGGATTTCCAC
The DNA here is from genome assembly GCA_037038555.1 of Rhynchonycteris naso. Classification (NCBI taxonomy): domain Eukaryota; kingdom Metazoa; phylum Chordata; class Mammalia; order Chiroptera; family Emballonuridae; genus Rhynchonycteris; species Rhynchonycteris naso. The sequence continues at coordinate 354,141,254 of CM072995.1, forward strand.
CCTAGAGCAGAACAATTTAAAAGAATTCAGGCTGTAGCAGAACATAAAAGACAAGTACCCTGCCCTGTAGATTCCTTTTTTCCCCCTCTTAATTAAGTGAGAGCAGGGGAGGCAGAGAGACTCCCACATGCACCCCAACCAGGATCCACCCAGCAAGCCCCCTATGGAGGGGAGCTCTGCCCATCTGGGGTATTGCTCCATTGATCACAACCAAGCTATTTTTAGAGCCTGAGGCTGAAGACACAGTCAACTAATTGGAACCAATTAAGCCACGTCTGTGGGAGGGAGGAGAGAGAGAGAAAGGAGGGAAGAGGGTGGGAGGGGTAGAGAAGCAGATGGTGGCTTCCCCTGTGTGCTCTGACTGGGAATCAAACCCAGGACATCCACATGCCTGACAAATACTCTATCCACTTAGCCAACTGGCAAGGGCCATAGAGCCCTTTCTTTCATTAAAAATACTTTTTTTATTCTCTTTCCTTCATTGAAAATGATTTTTAGTATTTTTCAGTGAGCTCACTTTCCAATGAAGTCACTGCCTCAGCCTCAAGTGTGAAACTCTTCTAGGAAGAATTCTAATTGATATTCGGAAGAGATCCCACAGTAACATGTCACCTGTTCAGGCTGCGGAAGAGCCACCACTCTGTTCACAAGGCTATCCATCACCACTTAGCACCAGGTTAATGACATATTAGAGAAAATGACTTTTAAGACTTTCTCATTCCTGATGAAATCCCAGAAATAATTCCTCTGTTTGTGACCTGAGGTTCACGGCACTTGCCTGAAGAACTGCATAATGATTTTTTTTTTTTTTTATGTGACAGTTGGAGAAGCACAGAGGTATTCAGTTTCACTCTCCACAGGACTGAAAAAGGTAGTGATCAGGCTGGCCGGAGCGATCATGCTGTTATAATGAATGTAAGCTCAACTAGTAAAGGATTTAATGATTGTAAGACCTTTATGAATCATTATAAAATGTACCTCCATCTCCACAATGAGTCTATTTTACTAAAATAATCTCTGTCATAATGTTCCCTCCCTGGGCTCTCCCCTCCCATGAATTTATTCATGATGCCACCCCTCGCCAATCTTGTCCTCTAGGGAGAGATCCATAATGAGAGTGAAAGGTTTGATTATTTGCTTTTAATCACTCTGCCTCCCAAATCCTACTTAATGCAGCAGAGATTCTACATTGAAGAACATGCCAGAATTATTTGAGGATCAATCACAATTGGCAATTAATCATAATCACAGCCAGTAATCCTAGCTGCAATTACCAATTGATTCATTAGCGCAGCTCTTCAAATGCCAGTAGAAACTTAATATCATATTAGATTCAGCTCACTAACCATAAACTTCTACAATTACTTTCCAGCTTAACATTATTTATGTCATATTTGTTTTTATTATTAGTTGCTATAATTATTTATTCATCATTTTATACAAACAGGCCGAACTCTTTCATTGTGTTTTTTTCTTTTAATATTGAGAAACTATTAAAATATATTTAAGTTGTGGATTAAATAAATCTGGTGTCAGTACCAAGCAAGTATGGGCAAATTTAAGACATCTATTTGCATTGCCTTTGAAGCCAACAATTTCCCTCCCAAAAAATGGGATGAGGTCATTATATTCTGCATATTCAAAGTTAGAAAATGTTGCTACATTGGATTTATGCATGCAAACCATCATCTTATTTATTAACCAACTATTGCAGGTTTGGCACAAGAAATTTTATGCAACCTTTTTCTGTATGATAAGTATCAGGCCAATAGTAACCAGAATCATCTCATATGAGCAGTAATCCTAATATTGGTAAAAACACACCTTAAAAAATTTAGGAGAGATGTAATGTAAACAGAACAGGGAATCTGTTTAAGAATTTCAGCATATGTTTACTTATTTAAGATTGTGGATTACATTGAGCCAATGCAAATCATCACCAATTACATGATACTTTCATTCAACAAACAGATTTTAAACACTCTGTGCAAAATAATGTACTAGATACTGAAGAAAAAATAGAGGTAAATAAATCCTAGTTTCTTACCTTGGGTTTATTGTCCAATAAGGGAGATGATACATGGCCCATTGAACAAAAGTCTACTGTGCAGATGAATGTGAGAAATGGGATGTAAATAAGTAAAAAAATTAAAAAGCATTTGCCAAGATTTACTGCCTTTTTTATGGGCGTCCTTCTTCTTCAAGTTACTGGCAAAATCAAGGGTAAAAATCTAATTATCTGCATTTTGAATCGTTTTTATTCAAGAGATTAATTTTCCTCTTCCAAATCCCTATCTTTAAAATCCCTCAAGTTTTGTAACATGAATTTGTCATTAACTTGATCTTGTATCTCAGGAGCAGAAAATTTCTTAACTCCTGATTACAGCAACCAATGTGACAAAATAATGCTACTTTCATCAGAGACATAAAAACCATAGATAGCTAACCATATGCATTCAACATATTAAACTGATAGCAGTAAAGTACAAGTAAATAGTGAGCAAGATTTTAGAGGCATAAGTGTTATGCTGCTATTGAGTTTCTGATAATTGGGAGATAACCTTGGCGTGACTCATACTGTCTGGGCATGTAGCGTATGTCCACGTGAAGATGGCATGGGTGAATAACTAATAGTTTCTCAGCTCCCACTCCATTTACAGCTCCACACTGCTGTGCTGTGCAGAATAATATTCACTCACATTCAAAGCGGTTCACTCAAGCTATGGAATCAGGAGCTGTTGAAAAGGTAATAGACATTGATGAAGACTGCATTACAGTGGATATTTTGATAGCATTGTGTATTACATATCTATTAACAGCAAATTTCCTTAGCATGGATAATAGCATTTCACAACAAACATGCAAAGAATTAGGAACTATTAGCCTTGTCCTCAAAAGCAGTTTCTGCCTCTTAAGAGGTGAATTCTGAGAAATAGATGATGAGCCTCATATATCCTTAGACAGTTCACTGCTGTCAACCCACTCTGAGTTTTATCATTAGAGCCTCCAGTTTGCTAAACCATGCAAATTCCAGTGCTTCTGGGAGCCAAATAATAGGAGTTATACATTGTGTAAGTGCTGCTGATTCAACTCTTATTTCCCTTGACACAACTCAAAGCAACGTCCGTTCAGTGAAACAATCTTTAGAAAAGTAAAGAAGAAGCGGATGTTTTAACACATCATCTGTTTAACGGATGAGATGTCATGGTCTCCTGGCAAGCGAATACTTCAGTGGCATGGTACTTTGATTTGCAACAGTTATAAAACAGCTATTCCTAGAGCAGAGTTAATTACCAGTAGTAAGCAGTTTGGAGGGATTAATTTATGTTACAATGCTTTGGTTGGCATAAAAAAGACGAAGGCTGTCAGAGTAACGTTTCTGCCTCCTTTCCCAAACAGGTTGTTGCAAATTCCACAGCAAGGGTTCCATTAAGATATTAACTTAAGATAAATTCAAGTGGTGATCTGAGTAGACCTTGACTGATCTGAACAAGTCTGCCTTTGTGACTATGATACAGGCACCCCTGAGGGTATATTGAGAAGGTTCTAGTGGCCATGCCAATGTTTTATAATTTCAGAGGGTCCTGGATAACCACTATGAGTTCATCTATATCTTGAGGCTCAATATTTTTATGTTGCAATAAACTGGAACAATTAACAATATCCCTTTACAGCACATTTATCAATGGCATTAATGATGATAGTCATTAGAGCATAGCCAGAGCGTAGTAGGAAGATCTTACCCAAAGCAAGTGGGAATAGAGATTTTATCATTTGAGCCCTTACAAAATACTTGCTTAGGTGTTTTCCTTTTCCAGTAGATACTACATAATCCCTGAAGGGCAGAGACAGAAAATATTTTTCTATGTATCCCCATATTTGTTTCCTGTTTTCACTGAAGAGGGAATTGTATTATAACTCCTCTTTTACAAAGAGTCCCTTTGATGTACAGAAAAATGCTTTGCTCACATCTTATGAAGCAGATGTACCCGAGTGGGATCCACTAGGCAACCCCCATGTGGGGCTGATGCTTCAATCAATGGAGCTGTTTTTAGCATCTGAGACTGATGCACTGGAACTAACCAAGCCATCCTCAGCACCTGGGCTGCTGCTCAAACCAATTGAGCCACTGGCTATGGGAGGGGAAGTGGGAGAGAAGGGGGAGAGGAGGGGAAGAGAAGCAGATGATTGCTTCTCCTCTGTGCCCTGACAAGGAATAGAACCTGGAACGTCCATATGCCAGACCAACACTCTATCCACTGAGCAAACCAGCCAGGGCATGATACTCAGAATTAAAACAAGCTAGCAAAAAGAAGAAAACTATTGATAAAGTTCAAACTTCTTCCTATGACTGTGAGATCTCCCTCTCCACCTGCCCTCCTAGCTACTGTCTCTCCTTGGCCAAACTCAAGTATAAGACAGAAACCATGGAATCCAAATAAAGCAATATTTATAGATCAGGCTCTCTCCCTATCCAGGGCAAAAAAACAGAGCATAGACTGAGGGAAGAATGGATGGGTAGAAGAATTGGTTTGGAAACAAAATTGAACTATGGAATGGTGTTTATAAATAGAGATGCCATACCAATACTAGTTACTTAATTTTTGTTAATAGTAGAATTATCAATGTAACAATAAGTCAAAAGTTTTAGTATTGCATAATTTTCAATATGCCAACTATAAATTGAAAAAGTTCAGGTTATATCAACTGTCAGAGTAAGCCAGAGTCTCCTGATGCAGTGAGGTTGGTGTTCTATCTGACAGGGCTGTTGCAACCACCAGAAAAGAGCATGCCACATTCTTCTTATTTCTGTACCTTTATAATAAACATTCAACCCCCATTATTCCTATCTCCCTCATTCATAAATAATTTGTGAATTTACCAATATGCTGCTACTTACTTAGTTGTCATACCTAGTTTCTAATTAGTTGCTGGGGACTACAGAAGCAATGGCTTATAATGGGCAGGTGCACATCATCATGGACAATGAGGAGCGAGCTTACTTTATAATAAAAGTTGAATCAGGCCTGACCTGTGGTGGCGCAGTGGATAAAGCGTCGACCTGGGAACACTGAGGTCGCCAGTTCAAAACCCTGCACTGGTCTGGTCAAGGCACACATGGGAGTTGATTCTTCCAGCTCCTCCCCCCTTTCTCTCTTTCTCTCTCTCTCTCACTCTGTATCTCCTCTCTAAACTGAAAAAATAAAAGAAAAAAGAAAAAAAAAAGTTGAATCAAGAGTCTTGCTTTTCCTTTCCATTCTTTCTTTTTAAGAGATGACTCCAGGCTTGTAGTTTCCCTCTGCTGTTGTGCGATTTATTGGGCTCTACTGGAAGGAACACACATTCCCCACCCAACTGATATGGGACTTGATCTATGACTTACTTTGGCAATGAGATGGGATCAGATGTAACACAGGCATGACTGAACACATGCTTTCAGAGCCACTAAAATTTAACAGCCAGCCGTCTTGTTTTTTCCCCCGCTGTCACAAAAATTTCATGTCCCCAATAGGGGCTGCTTCTTCAGCCTGTGTCTTACAAATAAAGACAGCTCATGAGGTAAAAAAAGGCTGTCACTCACCTAGAGCCACCAATGTATAACGAGAGTGAGAAATAGGCTATTGCTTTTTTGTAAGCCAATGAGATTTTTGCAATTGTTTGTTACTGCTGCATAACTTAGCAAAATCTAATATAATCACAAATCACACTTAAAATGTTTAATAGTTTTTAAATAACTTTTTTGAAAGATATTTTAAGAGTTTTATTGGAATTGTTACCAAATCTTTAAATTATTTCTTTCCCTCCCATTACTCTGTAACTTTTAATCTGCTCTTTGCAATACTGGACTTCTTCCTCATCCATGGCTTCTCTCTACAGAACCAAGAAATGTTGACCCTCTCAGCATTTTATAAAATTGAATGATCTCTTAATTATCTCACCTATTTGCTTTTCCTGCCCTTGTCATAGGGCTGTAGCAAAAAGACATAAAATCTTATATACCTTCCCAAAGCCATATTCTTTGTATTCTAATAAGTTATAGAGTTGAACGGATTTTACATTCACTTATTCTTTCTATTCTAAAAAACCTAGTTATTCCTTGTTTACCAAGATTTACTCTCAGAAAAGACTTTAAGGCAAAACTAAGAAGTATTTAATGTGTAATTTTCCAGATATGTGCTTTTTTACCTCTGTACTTTAGTTCATTATTCGTTTGGCTTATCTTCAAATTTTTAATTACATCAAAAAGCAAATTTACTTTTTCTAAAATTAAATTTCAGCTTTAATTTTATTTTTCAGTTTTTTTTATATATATATTTTATTATTATTAATTCTAATGGGGTGACACCAATAAATCAGGGTACATATGTACAATGAAAACATCTCCAGGTTATCTTATCATTCAATTGTGTTGCATACCCATCACCAAAAGTCAAATTGTCCTCTGTCACCTTCTATCTGGTTTTCCCTGTGTCCCTCCCCTCCTCCCTATCCCACTCTTCCCTCCCTCCCCCCATCCCATAACCACCACTCTCTTGTCCATGTCTCATATTCTCACTTTTATGTCCCACCTATGTATGAAATCATGCTGTTCTCAGTTTTTCTTTTTTTCTGATTTACTTATTTCACTCCGTATAATGTTATCAAGGTACATCCATTTTGTTATAAATGATCCGATGTCATCGTTTCTTATGGCTGAGTAGTATTCCATAGTATATATGTACCATAGCTTTTTAATCCACTCGTCTTCTGACGGACACTTGGGCTGTTTCCAGATCTTCGCTATTGTGAACAATGCTGCCACGAACATGGGGGCGCATTTCTTCTTTTCGAACAGTGCTATGGTGTTCTTAGGGTATATTCCTAAAAGTGGGATAGCTGGGTCAAAAGGCAGTTCGATTTTTAATTTTCTGAGGAATCTCCAAACTGTTTTCCACAGTGGCTACATCAGTCTGCATTCCCACCAGCAGTGCAGAAGGGTTCCCTTTTCTCCACATCCTCGCCAGCACTTATTCTGTGTTGTTTTGCTGATGAGCGCCATTCTGACTGGTGTGAGGTGATATCTCATTGTGGTTTTAATTTGCATTTCTCTAATTTTATTTTTTATTTAATTTCTAACCTAAGTTTCAGAGAGCTGAATGAATTACGTTGATCAGTTTCCAGCAAACTATCCTCTTTACTCCATGCCAAGTTTCCTACCTTAGTTTGCTGTCTTCTATTTTATCTTTTCTCTTGATATGGCACTCCTCCCCCTATCCACCAGCATTTATTTTAATGCACTTAATATGTGTACTTTTAAAATATTAATTATTATGTTATGTATGTATACATGTCTTCACTTACTTAAGAATGTATTGTGTTATATATCTCATGTTTTAAAAATATATGCGTATTGGTTAATGCACATCTAATTTATTTCTCTTGGCTTTTATATGGTAACCCATGGCATTATATCCATCCCATTTTACCTATTTTTTATATTTATGAAGAAAACATAAGGTCATATCAAAAACAACACCATATAATAGTCTGCTTATCATTAAAGCTGAGCATCTCAACCTATGGATCACAATTTACCAGAATATAAGAATGTAAGTGGGAAATTATGTACTGTTATTGTGAGATACATATTGATACTATTTAGTTTTCACGTGATCATTTTTACGATATGGATCCTTATTTACACTAGACTTAATGATCTGAGTCTAGGTTTTTTTTATCAATGATTTCAAACTATGATACTTTGTACCAGACTTAAAACAGACTATTGTGTCCACTCCATTGGTGTGTATAATTAGTTTTTTAACAACAACAAAAATAATAATAACCAGAAATACTGATGTTTTGTCATTATATAAACCCTTAGTAGTAATTACAAAAAGTTCTTAGGGACAAATTCATTTATTATAATGCAATTTTAAAAAATGACATTACCAAAGGAATATCAGACAATCCATTAAGCAAACTTTTATGGAAAAGTATACATATAAGAGTTGCAGATTGCCCTGGACGTTGTAGAGAGCCAGCAGCAGCAGGAGGCCGGGGCTGGAGCTGCAAGGCCTGCTGAGCAGAAGGCAGCGGTGGCCCGGGGCTCAAGCCCAGCAGCAGGAGCTGATGTTTTCAGTTCCTCTTTGGAGAATGAGGAGAATCGGGCTGAAGATGCAATCCAGCAGCAAGGAGTAGCTACACTCCTAGTAGGTCTGCGATTTTGGGACATAGGGGTGGATGTCATCATGCTCTCCGGAGCAGAGATGAAAATGCTGACTGTCATTGCCACGTGCTCCTTTTAGGGACAGTGTACGAGCTGCCAGGATGGCAAGAATGAGGGGGAAGGTTAATACCCCATGTGCATGGACTGATTTGCTGGGCTATGACCAGATGAGCACAGGCTCCTTTGTTGAATGGACTTACGGTTTTTGAACAATGTGAAATACCCTGATGGGGGTGGGGGGCGGCTTTGATGGAGGCCCTCCCCCTGCCCCGGGAAGCCTTTCTAATGGCAAGAGAGAAGGCCAAGGACATTTTGCACTTTTGGCAAAGTGCTCAGAGACTGGTGAAATGTAGCTTTGTAATTGTTGAAATTGTATGATTTGTCATGTTGTTGTAATTTGTGTAATGTGCCTAATTTCCTTGTACAGGGATGCCAGTGGTGTAGATTGTGGGTAGTAAAGTGAGCATAGGGGTGGATTGTTGGGCACATAAAATATATTATGCTCACTTTGTTAAAGATGGTGCTGCCCATGTAGAAGCCCGTCACCCAGGTGATATTAGTTGCCCTTATGCTTGGGATGGGCGTAATTATATTATTGGGTGTGGGGGACAGGCTGTAAGCAGGCCAGGTTGTTATAGCCTAAGAAGGCTTAGTTTTAAGAGTAAGCTTTTCCTCACACCCTTCATTGATTGGATGATGTAAGGTGGTGCACTCTCATGAGGAATCCTTCCATTATGCCTCAGATAAGTGACTTTGAATCAGAGACTTCCTTGTTTGTAGATTGGATGAAAGGTTTTGAATCTATGCTATAAAGTGGAGCAGACCGGGAGCTTGCTCTTGCTTGGTTCCTGAGGTTAGCATTAGAGAGGAGAGAAGATTAAGGTCACATGGAGGAGAGGAGAAGCACCCAAGATGGCAGAGTGCTGAGGGAGAAGCCAGTTTGTGCAGAGTTTGTGCTGGAGAAGAAGATGGGAAACAGAGGTGAATAAGTCTGGTGAGCTAGAAACCTTTGATACTAGGAAACTCGGATAAGTCAGTAGCTCTGTGAGCACTGAATGTGTGGGTTTTGGAGCCCAGTGTGTGTTTTTGCTTGCCTGCCGGGTGCAAGCTAGAATTAAAGCTGATGGCTCACCAGTTCTTGGCTCCGTTGTTTCATTACCGACTGTCTGAATCTAATAAGAACCTGCACTGGCCAGACGGCCCTGTTGGTGGCCGTGACTACTGGCTTTATACCTGGCAACCTTTGAGTTTAGGGAGATGCACACCTGTGAGGGAAGATGTCAGAGTGTGTCCTAGAACCTTCATTTTGAGGGGTTTTAAAGTATGAGGGTTAAAGGGAGGTATTAGGGGAGGATGTCAATAGAATATTCCTCAGCCTTATGCTCATGTGCCAAAATATGATTTATTCCCTTAATTTCATCTGTTTGTGTGGTTGGGTCACAGGGTACTAATTGGATTTCTGCTGCCTATCTACCTAGCTAGAGTTACTTAAGCTATCTACCTTCTGTTTGGGAAGAAGTGTAAACCATTACTCTTAATTGTCCTTGGTTTGGGGAGATAGAATTTTGTGATTTACTAGATGGCTGTAAACTGCTTGGCCATTTAACTCTGTGTCTCAGTTTTCCTATTCCATTTGTCCTGGCTTACTCATCTGTCTCACCAAAGAGGCAAATTTTGGAGAGGTTTATTTTGGAATTCTTCACAATATAAGTAAATAGTTTCATTCAATAAAAATACCATAAAATAATGTATCTATGTTAATACAGTGTGTCTCTCTAAAAACATTTTTTATAGTTGTTATTAATTCTAATTAATTCTTGCCATATACTTAACAAATTTCCACATGAGCAGGGTTCTAAATGCTAAGATCAAACAGTTCCTTATATTAAAAAGTTCAGTTTATAATAAAATTTAGCTTTTGAACTCATAGAGCTCAAGCTCACTGTACATGTATTGCATCAAAGGAAACTGGGCACAGATAAATAGTTATTCTCTCATTTCTCTGGCTTTCATTGATTATCCTGGTGATTCTCCATGGTGATTCAGGGGGTTCTGTGAAACGCACTTCCAAAGAAGAAACAAAGTTCTGTCAGAAAAAATACAGTGCACCCTTGTAAAGCCAGTAGTCACCATCATGGCCATTCACATGGAGGTTCGCATTTGATTCGGACAGTCGGTGTAAGGCCAGGAGCCGCCATCGTGGCCGTTCACATGCAGGTTCCCATTGGATTTGACCAGACGGTGAAGAAATGGTGGAGTCGGAGGATGGTAGGCCATTCTGTTTATTGGTGTCTCACCAAGACAGGCAAGCCACAAGAGAAGACAAGGGAAAAGTAGAAAACCTGCTTTTCCCATGGAAGGCAAGGGATCAGGGAGGCCCCTGCAATGGTGATAGCAGGAACTGAGCACGCAAGCTCCCAGTCTGCACCACTTTATAGTGTAGAAAATCCAAAACCTTAATCCAATCTACAAACAAGAAAGTCTCTGATACAAAGTCACTCATCTGAGGCATAATGGAATTCCTCATGAGAGTGCACCACCCTACATAAAAAAAGGGTGGGAAAGGCTCAGTCTTAAAACTAAGCCTTGGACTATAATGACCCAGCCTGCTTACAGCCTGTCGCCCACACCCAATACAAACTATAAGCGAGCAAACATATATATCATATTCACAAACATATTTGACCAACATTCCATCTCTTTTGCTCGCTTCATAATCTAAACCACAGGTCTCTTCCATGATGGTCACTGTGCAAGGAGTGGGGTACATTGCATAAACAGAAACAGTACCAACTACAGCAATAGGATTAACAAATCAAAAGCTATGGGCGAAATGACAGAGCTGTCAGCAGCACCAAGAGAGGCAAATCTTTTCCCTCTGGCAGAATACAGGCCAGAGTTTTGTCTGCAGACAGCACTGTAGCTGGTACCAGAGGCCGCCCTGAGCGGGAATACCAAACCTTATTGGCCAGTACACCAGCATCTGCTCGTTCTACGTGTAGTAAAATAGGAGAATTCATTATTGGCCATAAAGAAATTACAAAGGTGCTCTTCATAATGCTGTCCCCCTGAGCACTCAAGGAATAATACACTTCTACCTTAGGTGGCCAGGTGCTGGTTGCCCAAGGAATTAACTGGAGGTCCACCTCTAGCCCCTTACCCCATGGTGCCAACAAGACCACCCATCTCAGATGGGGGGCCTGGACAGTCCAGGGCCAAGTCTATCGAAGCTGTTGGCCTTTAAGAAGGGCTGTTGGGGCAGGCAAGAGCACGTTGCCCTGCTGTCCAAAACCTGACTTGAGTAAAATGTCCTTGGTGTGTATCTGCAACCGAATAGGGGCAGCTGCCCAATGCAGAAGGGCCTCTACTGGAGTTGGGCTCTTACATTGAGGTCTCTCATTCAAAATCTGGAGTACTGTCTGTAGGGTGGTTAGCAATGGGGTAGTCAAGTGGGAAATTAGAACCCCAGTCTTTGTCTGGGATTGCCCACATGGCCAGGCAGGCGGAAACTACACTTCCCATAAACCTTTGGGAAAAAAGTGACTGTCCGTCAGCCAGTGAGATTTCACTATGTCATATTAGCTAGATGACCTCGGGAGGACCCCTTTTAAAATCTGGCACCATGCGGTCCCTGGCGCGAGATTCCTGGCATTCATCTCCTGTGCCAATCAGTCCCGACTGAGAAACGCTCTGTACCAAATAAAGCCTCAATAATTAAGACTTAATAACTACGCTGATTTTATTCTTTCTTGGCGGGGAAATTACCTTACATTTTTGGTGCCAATAACCTGGGAGGAGTTTGAAGTCTGCAATGGACCGCTCCTCTTTTCCTGTCCCCTCTGAGGAAGAACAAGGACCCAGGATATCCGACCGACCTTCCACCTCAGTGCACGGTGTGGTAAGCTCCCTGCCTCCAAACCCCCTCAGGTTCTTTCTGCCGAGGCTCCCTGTCCGAAAACCGTAGCTACATCCAGGAAGCCTTTTCCATCCAAGTACATGTGTGCTTTGGAGACATTCAAGCATATATTTACTTTCCCTATCCTTTCCGTGGCCAGAGTCTGAGTTTTGGGACGCCAGTAACTCATCTCTTGACCATTCTCCGAGAACTGAGGGGTGACCATGGGGGCAAAGAAATCCAAGCCTGACTCTAAAACACCCCTGGGGTGCCTTATCCGAAACCTCCCAAACATTGACCCCTCTCTAAAAAGGAAGAAACTAATTTTCTTCTGCAGCGTAGCCTGGCCACAATACCCACTGTATAACCAGATGAGGTGGCCTCAGGAAGGAAGTTTTGATTTTAACATCCTTATTGGTTTATAGAACTATTGCCAAGAAGTTGAAAAATGAACAGAGATTGCTTATATACAGGGGTTTCTTCAGTTGCATTCTCGTCCTAATCTCTGAGCTGGCTGCTCTACAATGCAGGTCCTTCTGGCCTCAGCCAAACTCTCCACTCCAGATCTTTCCTCCTTTGCCAACTCCCCTGAGGAACTTTGTTCCCCTCCTGAACCACTCCCTCGGTCCCATCCCGTCTCTTCACTGAATCCTGTTTCTCTTCCGCCTGCAAATGCTGATCCCTCTCTCTCCTCCCCTGTTTGTGCTCACACCCAATCCCACTCCAGGCCACAAGAGGAAGCTGACCTCCTATGCCCTCTCTGCAAGGTGGCCGGGACTGAAGGGGTCGTTAGGGTCCATGTGCCTTTCTCCCTCCTGATCCGTCTGCAATTGAAAAGCGTTTGGGCTCCTATTCTTCTAATCCTACCAACTATACCAAGGAATTCCAATACCTTACTCAGGCATATGACCTTACTTGTCATGATCTCTATATTATTATGTCTTCTACCCTTACCCCCGATGAACGAGACCGGATCCGGACAGCAGCGCAAGTTCATGCAGATAAGGTTTACACCCCTAATGCTCAAATGCCGGTGGGCCCAGAGGCGGTCCCTGACATGAACCCCAACTGGGATTACCAGAAGGAACAACCAGGAAGGAGACGACGTGATCAGATGGTAGAATGTCTTATAGCTGGCATGCAGGATGCAGCACAAAAGGTAGTTAACTATGACAAGTTAAGGGAAATTACTCAAGGACCTGAGGAAAATCTGGCTCTCTACTTAAATCGCCTCACTGACGCTATGGTTCTCCATACTTATTTAGACCCTAATTCCAGTGCCGGGGCCACTGTATTAGCTACTTACTTTATTTCTCAGTTGGCCCTGGACATTCGGAAGAAACTTAAGAAGGCAGAGGAGGGCCTGCAAACCCTTATCCGAGACCTGATGAACATGGCATTAAAGGTTTTTAATGGTCGAGAGGAACAGGCTGAGGTTTTTTGCCGGGCCTGCATGCAACAGAAGGTAGCACTCCAAACCCAGGCTACTGTGGCAGCCCTTAAGCCAGAGGAACAGGGGCAAAGCACAAGAGGTGCTCAACCTAAGTCTGGGCCACAAACAGGATCCCCACCGGTAGCTTGATTTAAGTGTGGCAAGGAGGGTCATTGGTCTCGACAATGCCCCTGCCCAAGGCTACCCACTAAGCCTTGTCCTAAGTGCAAGCAGCCTGGTCAGAGGTGGAGAGATTTCTCCCTCTGAACAGCAGACACATCCTTGGCATCTCAGTGTGGAGGACAGGCCGCTCAAATGGGAGGCCAAGCTAGCGAAGTAAACCCATCATTCGAATTCCTAGGCCTCATGGACAGCTGACACGTCCTGGACTCGGAGATCCCCCCTCACTCTCTCTGAGCCAAGGGTGAAGCTACAGGTAGCGAGTAAGTCCATTTCATTTCTGTAGACACAGGGGTTACCTTCTCTGTTTTGCCACCACACCCTAGACCTCTAATTCCTTCACAGGTCTCGGTTAGGGGGGTTGATGGGACCCCTTCTTTTCATACACTACCCCTGACATGCAGTCTGGATGGAATCCCCTTTTCACACTTATTCTTAGACATACCATCGTGCCCTGTACCCCTTCTGGGTCAAGACATTCTACACAGTGTCAGAGCCACTATCCAACTGACAACGACTTCCCACTTACTCCTACCATTCCTCACTACCAAGGGCTCCCCCTTAATCAATGCTACCCTCATTTCTAACCAGGTCTCTTGCCTCAAGCTTGCTCCCATGCAGGATCGCTGATAGGTTGAAACCACTGGGCCCTACTCGTCTGCGGCTCACCAAGAGATTGGGCCCTGCAGATTCTCCTTCTGCATCCTGTCCCTCCCACCAGGAACCTGTCACCGGAGTGAACTGAACCAGGGAGCAGTGCTGTTTGAAGTGCATCTGCAAAGTTTCTCGACTCACGGCCAAACTGATGTTCCTCCTGACACCCCTCAAAGCCACCACCAGTCAAACCCCCTTCCCCACAATGCCCCTAATCAGCAGGAAGCAGACAGAATGATAAATGGTGCACCACTTCTATGTAACCAAAATAGGCTGGGATGTAGGCTGGTTAGCAATGGGGTGGTCAGGTGGGAAATCAGAGCCCTAGTCTTTGTCTGAGATCGTCCACATGGCCAGGCGCGCGGAAACTACACTTCCCATAAACCTTTGGGAAAAAAGTGACTGTCCGTCAGCCAGTGAGATTTCACTACATCATATTAGCTAGACGACCCCGGGAGGGTCCCTTTTAAAATCTGGCACCATGCGGTCCCTGGCGCGAGATTCCTGGCATTCATCTCCTGTGTCAGTCAGTCACGATTGAGAAACGCTCTGTACCAAATAAAGCCTCAATAATTAAGACTTAATAACTACACTGATTTTATTCTTTCTCGGCAGGGAAAAAACCTTACACTGTCCATAAGCGGCGTGTCCATCCAGTAAGGGAGCTGGTGCCCCCCTCCTGTCGCAGTTCCTGCTTTAAGAGTCCATTATACCGCTCAACTATACCGGCAGCCTGGGGGTGGTAGAAAACATGGTATTTCTAGTCCATCCCCAGCTCTTGAGCCTATTGCCTCACCATTGAACCAGTTTAGTGGGTACCATTGTCACTTTCAAGGACCAGAAGTCACCCATATGCAGCACTCAGGCGGTCCAAAGCCTGTATGACTGCCCTCTGGTCAGGATTACGGGCGGGATAAGCAGCAAGCAGACCGGTGGCAGTATCCACACAAGTGACTGCATACTGGTACCCTTCTGACTTTGGTAAGGGTCCAATGATGTCTATCTGCCATCGTGTCAGTGGAACATGACCCCTCTGGATCTGTCCAGGTGACACCAGTGGTCTCCGAGGGTGCTCCTTGGAACATACTGCACATTACTCACAAGCTGCAAGTACCTCTGCATAGGACACAGGCAAGTTCCACGCCTTAACCGTAGCCCACATAATTTTCTGTCCCACATGGAGCAGGCGCCGGTGGAGCCATTGCGCCACATCACCTGCAGGTATAGTCTCCAACCATCACACCTTTGTCAACGTATCTGCCTTATCATTCCCAGGATGGGCTAGAGGGGCATGCCCCGTGACGTGATGTACTGTCACCTACTTCTGGTGTCCTATTTCCCATAAGTCCTGTCACATGGCCTGACCCCATAGTGGACGGTGTATTACCATCCACTGGTTAGTGTGCCAAGTAGCAATCCAAAGGGTCAGTCCACGATATACAGCCCAGCTGTCAGTGCAGATCACCAGAGGTGAAGGTTCATTATGAGCAACTAGCCAAACAGCTTTTAATTCTGCCCATTGGCTGCTTTGGCCTGTACCCGTGTCCATCCAAATAGTCTCAGTGGCCGGATGGAAGGCTATGGCTGTCCACTTGGCAGGTTGGCCCCTGCTGGAACCATCAGTATACCAGGCATCCTCGGGGATGGGCACCCGCCCTTCCTGGTAGGGACTGACTTCAGGTTCTGCCTCCTGAGCCCCCGCTGCACCTGACTCTAAGGTTGCATAGGTGACTGGACCCAAGACTTCCTGCAGTTCTTCCCTCAATGGGCTGGTGCAAAGAGCACAGCGTTGTTGCAGGTAGGCACCCCACTTGGCCAGGGTGGACATTTGGGCCATACCACTACGTGGTTTGGTCGCTCAGTCTCTCACCCATCCTGCAATATGATATGTTGTCTTGACTATAACTGGTGTTGTGGTTGTAATACTCTCAGTGGCCAGGAGGGCAGCATACACAGCTGCCAGCTGCTTCTCCACTAATGAATAACAAACTTCAGCACCTTTCCACAATTGGTACCAAAACCTAATAGGTTGCCATAAGTGCTCTGTTTGTTACCACAAGCCCCATCCAAACCCCTCTGAGGTTACATGAACATCCAGCTCACAGGGCCTGGAAGGATCAAACACATTCAAGTCCTGTGCCACCTTGACAGCTCTCTTAGCTGATGCAAATGAACCTTGCACCTGCTCAGTCCAATCCCAAGGAACCCCCTTCTGAATAAGGTTGTACAAGGTGCGTAGTAACTGAGCCAAATGGGGTATAAACGCTCGCCAATACCCCAACAAACCTAAGAATTCCTGTAACTGCTTTACTCTAGTGGGCACAGGGTATGCTTGGATCTTATCTATAACTGCGTCAGGGATAACTTTTGTCTTACCTGACCAGACAACTCCCAAGAATTTAACAGATAACCCAGGTCCTTGTAATTTGTTCTCTTTGACTGCCCAGCCTAATGCTTTCAAACGGGATAGCAGGGTAGGGACTGCTTGCTCCAATTCTGGAAGAGAATCACTAGTTAACATAATATCATCAATATAATGATACATGCGAACTGCCTCTGGCAGTTTCCATTTAGCCAGGTCAGCAGCCACCAGCCCATGGCACAAGGTGGGGCTGTGCAAATAGCCCTGGGGTAATACTGTAAAGGTCCATTGTCTCCCTTCCCAACTGAAGGCAAATTGGTCTTGACTCTCTGCAGCTATATCAATGGAGGAAAAAGCATTGGCCAAGTCTGCCACAAAGTGGTATGTCCCCAACTCATGGCTTAGCCGATCCATCATGTTAGCTATCGAGGGAACAGCAGCATGCAAAGGGGGAACAACTTTGTTAACTTCTCTGTAATCTACTGTTATTCTCCAGGTTCCGTCTGGTTTGCAGATAGGCCATACTGGGGAGTTGTAAGGACTGTGTGCTGGCCGAATGATCCCCACCTTTTCTAGTTTGAGGATTGTCCCTGTGACTTCTTCATAACCACCTGGCAGGCGGTACTGCTTGGTGTTAGTCACACGCCGAGGGATGGGCAATTGCAAAGGGGAATGTGATGGGTGTCCCCGCAACATTGCCTTCACAACCCTGATCCACAGCCGGAACTCCCCGGCTATAGTTTCCAACCATAGTCCTTGCAAGACATCTACCCCCGAAATATATTCAGGAATAGGAGATACATACACCTTATATGGCTTAGGAGGCAGTCTTCCTATCCCCAATGGAATAGTTACTGGCTTCACTTGAACAGTTTGGCCCCCATAGCCGTCAATGGCCACTGGGGTCCCAGCAAACCGCTTTGGGTTCCCATAGAGGAGGGAACATTCTGCACGTGTATCCACCAAGGCCAACACCCGTTGTACATTGGAAGGGGACCAGTGGATAGCCAGTTCCATGTGTGGCCTCCGGTCCCCGCCCATCCCTGTTAGACAGGTCCCTTGGCCTTTTTCCTATTCAAACTGGTATAGTGGGTCTTGGGAGTTCTCCTCTCCCTCGGCCATCTCTATCATATAATCTTGTAACCGAGATGCCCGCACACCGAACATTTTATTGGTAGCTGCTGGGGCCTTTCGTCTCAGTGGCTGGATCTTCTGTTCTGGTTTAAGCTGCTGTCAAAGCTCCAAAAGAATTTTATTAGGCTGGCCATCCAATTTCCCCTTATCTGCTCCAGTCGCAATCAAATCTACCCACATCTGTGTTCAGGTAACCTTTATAGGACTGTTTCCCTTGTTAGTTGGGCGGGGGGGGGGGGGGGAACATGGGCAGCAGCCCTCACTGCTTTATGATCCCTAGTGGCCTCCAACTCTCCCAAATGTGCTACCATCTGTGTAACTGCATTGATGGGCTGCCCCACATAGGGGCCCAAGATAGCCACAAGTGACCCAAAAAGGGCTGATGGGGCACTAGCAAGGATAAATACCCTCATTTTTGCCGTAAACACTTCCTCATCTGTCCCACGGGCCCCAGGGTTGAAAACAGCATTCTTCATATCTAGTTCCCGAAGGACCTTTACTAACTCGCTGTAGCACTGCCACCGACTCATTGCCCCTGGCAATTCTCCAGCATTCTGCCAGACCATACGAATGGCGGCCATCACCCATTCTAATAGGATATGGTCTCCTGGGTTGCCAAAACGCTGTCTCAAGGAGGAGTGTGTGGTAATGGCAACTAATTTCTCCATCTCTGTTCCAGAGAGCATGATGCCATCCACCCCTATGTCCCATAATCATAGTAACCAGGCTACCAGGGATTCAGTAGGTTTCTGCCTAAATTGTGCCCCCAACTCCATCAGCTCTGCCTGGGTATAAGGCCGGACCACAGAGTGTTCCATTACCTGGGCAGGAGGCTGTGGCTCTCCCTGAGGGACTCTATGCTGCTGGGTTTTTACCTTCTTGGTGACCACTGATCGGGCTCTCAGTGTGCGTTAGCCTTCTCATCCTCAGAAGAGGAGTTGCAAGCGTCTGTTCCCGCTGACTTAAAGCCAATCCACCGGCATGGGTGCTGCTACTCCTTAGGCGACCATTTAGATTCCTGTGGCTGCTGGCTTTTGGTCAGAGGCTGAGACTCGAGCTCTTGAATCCACAGTTGTTGCTCCAACAACTGCCGGTGCAAATGTACAGCTTCCAGGGCAAACTGCAACTCGCGAACCCGTAATTCCTTTTCCAGTGCTCACTCCAATTCCAGCCTTTTCTGCCATTCTATTTGCAATTCATACTGAAGCTTTTGACCTCCGGCAGCTTCTCACACAGAACTCTTGGTTTCCTCTTGAGTAAAAAACACGCAGCCCACGGCCCCTAAAAGAACAGCCATAGGGAGCCAGAACAGCAACAAGTCCTTTACCGCACCTCTCAAGGGTGGTGGCCCAATACCAATCTCCAAATCCTGCCACAAAATACACCAGTTGTATGGCCAGGAGCTGCCATCATGGCCATTCACATGCAGGTACCCACTAGATTCCGGCAGGCGGTAAAGAAATGGCAGAGTCTAAGGATGATAGGCCATTCTGTTTATTGGTGTCTCACCAAGACAGGCAAGCCACAAAAGAAGACAAGGGAAAAGCAGAAAACCTGCTTTTCCCATGGAGGGCAAGGCTGCTTCTTCTGGCCTCCACGTGGCCTTAATCTGCTCTCCTCTCTAATGCTAACCTCAGGAACCAAGAGAGAGCAAGCTTCCGGTCTGCCCCACTTTATAGTGTAGAAATCCAAACTTTTAATCCAATCTACAAACAAGAAAGTCTCTGATACAAGGTCACTTATTTGAGGCATAATGGGAGGATTCCTCATGAGAGTGCACCACCCTACATCATCCAATCAGTCAAGGGTGTGGGGAAAAGCTTACTCTTAAAACTAAGCCTTAGGCGGGGGGAAGCAAGATGGCGACGGAGTAGGCAGACGTACCAACTTCCAACTCCTAGAAGCAAAGTGGATTATAACTCAATTTAAAGAACCATCATCTGGATAAACCAACTATGAACTAAACTAAGTGGACTCTTCAACCAAGGAACACAGAAGAAGCCACATTGAGACTGGTAGGAATAGCGAAAACGCGAAGAGGGCTGCCCAGCTCCCCAGAGCAAACGGCAGCCCGGAGAGTCCCGCGGGGCGGGAGGAAAGTTTGGCGGAGAGGGAGGGACCTGGGTCCCAGGAACCAAGCCCCAGCCTCCAGTCCTAGAGCCTAGAAGAGGCGTTTAGACAGTATTGAGCTGTGAAACAAGTGAGGGAGCTCCCAGGCTTACAGCATGGAGTATTAGGTCCCTTCTTACTCTGCTGAGGGCTGCTTAAGGGTTTGGGGCGACAGGACGCTGAATGCGGTTCTGTCGGCATGGGCAGAGGCCAAGCCGGTGGGAGCTCGGTCTAGCCCAGAGAGTCGGAGGGGACACGCGAAAGCGCTCCGGAAGCTGTGGGCCCGCCTTTAATCCCACTTACGGGGACAAAGCGGGAGGCCAGGAACGGGCAGAAATCTGCTCTGTGACACTGCGCAAGCCGGCCCTGACCGCGGGGACCAGGCTAGGACCAGGGACGGGAAGGGGCTCGCGGCAGAGCTCACGCTACCACCCCCCCATCCCCGCCGGAGAAACCGCGGTTGGCCAGTATACATGCGCGAGCGGGCTCCGAGTGCGGGAATGGGCTAGACCCCGAGACAAGTGGAAGCTCGCAGCTGAGCTCACGCTACTATCCCCGCCCGGCCGGAGAAACCGTGGATTGCTTTCATACGTGCACCAGCGAGCTCCCAACGCGGGGGCGGGGTAGAGTCCGGGACAAGCGGAAGTATGCAGCTGAGTGGAAGCCAGCCAACACGTCCGGCCCAATAAACCTGGGTTTGCGACTCTGCGCAGAAGGGCCCTGGCCTCGAGGGCGGGGCTAAATCTCCAGACGGGCAAACGCTCACAGGTGAGAGCACGTCAAAAGCCCAGCCCAACATGCGAAACTGTGGCAAGCAGGCTCTGAATGAGAGTTCTGGGCAGAATTCCGGAAATAGGCTGGATCCGCAGCTGAGCAAAGGTGCTCACCTCTGCCCTTGGTGCTAAGACTTGTGGCTTCAGTGACAGCCCCTCACACGGAGGAGAGGCAGAAATCACAGCAAAAGCCACAGTGAGTTGGCGCTGGCAACGCTCATACCCAACCACCCTAGGCACCGGCAGGGGGGTGGGGGGCCTGCAGATAGACCACACCTAGAGAACACAAAGGCAACACCTACTGGACTCCAGTGGCCACAACTTGCTTATACACAGAAAAAATGGGCAGGCAGAGGAATGCAAACCAAATGAATCAAGAGAAATCCCCAGAGAAGGACCTCAATGAACCAGATATAACCAAATTACCAGAAGCAGAATTTAGAATAATGATAGTTAGGATGTTCAAAGAAATTAGAGCAACAATGGATAGTCATTATGAGCACCTAAATAAAGAGATAACAAGTATAAAAAACGAAATTGAAATAATAAAAAAGAATCAGACAGAAATGACAAATACAGTATCAGAACTGAAGACCACAATGGAAGGAATTAAAAGCAGGATGAGTCACGCTGAGGATCGAATAAGTGACTTAGAGGACACAATAAACAAAGGCACAGAATCAGAGAAGAAAAAGGAAAAGAGACTCAAAAAATGTGAGAAAACTCTAAGGGAGCTTTGTGACAACATGAAGAGAAACAACATTCGCATCATAGGGGTGCCTGAAGAAGAGGGGAGAGGACAAGAAATGGAAACTTTGTTCAATCAAATCATAGCAGAAAATTTTCCTAAATTAAGGCTGGGAAACACTCCACACGTTCAAGAAGCAGACAGAACTCCATTAAAGAGAAACCCAAAAAGATCTACACCAAGACACATCATAGTTAAAATACCAAAGCTAATGGATAAAGAAAAAATTTTAAAAGCTGCTAGAGAAAAAATGCTATCACCTACAAAGGAGCCCCCATAAAGATGACATCGGACTTCTCAACAGAAACACTTGAGGCCAGAAGGGAATGGCAAGATATAATCAAAGTAATGCAGAACAAGAACCTACAACCAAGACTACTTTATCCAGCAAGGCTAACGTTTAAAATTGAAGGAGAAATAAAGAGCTTCCCAGAAAAAGAAAGCCTGAAGGAATTCATAAAAACCAAACCAATTCGGCAAGAGATACTGAGGGGCCTCTTGTGAACAGTTTAAAAAGAGGAATGAATAGAGCAAAAGAAGAATACAGCTTTAAAGAATAAAATGGCAATAAACAACTACATATCAATAATAACCTTAAATGTAAATGGATTAAATGATCCAATCAAAAGACATAGGGTAGCTGCATGGATAAAGAAACAGGACCCATACATATGCTGTCTACAAGAGACACACCTTAAAACAAAAGATGTTCATAGACTGAAGGTAAAAGGATGGAAAAAAATATTTCATGCAAATGGAAATGGAAAAAAAGCAGGGGTAGAAATACTTATATCAGACAAAATGGACTTTAAAGCAAAGGCTGTAGTAAGAGATAAAGAAGGACACTACATAATGATAAAGGGAACAGTTCAATAGGAAGATATAACTATTATAAATATCTATGCACCAAATATAGGAGCCCCGACATACATAAAGCAGACTTTGATGGATATAAAGGGCGAGATTAACAGCAATACTATCATAGTAAGGGATTTCTATACCCCTCTAACAACACTGAATAGATCCTCAAGAAAGAAAATTAATAAAGAAACAGCAGAATTAAAGGAGACACTAGATCAACTTGATTTAATAGATATCTTCAGAACTTTTCACCCTAAAGCAGTAGAATATACATTCTTCTCAAGCGCTCATGGTACATTTTCTAAGATAGACCACATGTTAGGACACAAAAATGGTCTCAATAAATTTAAGAAGATTGAAATCATATCAAGCTTTTCTCTGATCACAATGCCTTGAAACTAGAAATTAACCACACACAAAAAAATGAAAAATACTCAAACACTTGGAAACTATATAGCATGTTATTAAATAATGAATGGATTAACAATGAGATCAAAGAAGAAATAAAAAAGTTTCTAGAAACAAATGATAATGAGCATACATTAACTCAAAATTTATGGGACACAGCAAAAGCAGTTCTGAGAGGGAAGTTTATTGCACTACAGGCATATCATAAGAAGCTCGAAAAAGCTCAAATAAGCAACCTGACCCTACATCTAAAAGAACTACAAAAACAACAACAAATAAAACCCAAGACAAGTAGAAGGAAGGAAATAATAAAGATCAGAGCAGAAATAAATGACATAGAGGCGAAGGAAACAATACAGAGGATCAATGAAACAAGAAGCTGGTTCTTTGAAAAGGTAAACAAGATTGATGAACCTTTAACTAGACTCACCAAGAAAAAAAGAGAGAGGACTCAAATAAATAAAATTAGAAAGGACAGTGGAGAAATAACAACTGACACAACAGAAATACAAAGCATTGTAAGAAAATACTATGAAGAACTATATGCCAAAAAAATTAGACAATCTTGGTGAAATGGACAAATTTCTTGAATCATATAACCTTCCAAAAATCAATCTGGAAGAATCAGATCACCTAAACAGACCAATTACAACAAATGAGATTGAAACAGTTATCAAAAAACTCCCAAAAAAGAAATGTCCTGGGCCTGATGGCTTCACAAGTGAATTCTATCAAAAATTCAAAGAAGAACTAACTCCTATCCTTCTCAAGCTATTTCAAAAAATTCAAGAGGAAGGAAGACTTCCAAACTTCTTTTATGAGGCGAGCATAATTCTGATCCCCAAACCAGGCAAAGACAACACAAAGAAAGAAAATTATAGGCCTATATCCCTGATGAATTTAGACGCTAAAATTCTCAACAAAATATTAGCCAACCGGATCCAACAATATATGAAAAAAATCATACACCATGATCAAGTGGGATTTATTTTGGAGAGGCAAGGCTGGTTCAATATTCGCAAATCAATCAATGTGATTCATCACATAAACAAAAGGAAGGACAATAATCACATGATAATTTCAATAGATGCAGAAAAGGCATTTGATACAATCAAGCACCCGTTCATGCTCAAAACTCTCAGTAAAGTGGGAATACAGGGATCATTCCTTAACATGATAAAGGCCATCTACGATAAACCGACAGCAAACATCATACTAAATGGACAAAAATTAAAAGCAATCCCCTTAAAATCAGGAACCAGGCAGGGATGCCCCCTTTCACCACTCTTATTCAACATAGTTCTGGAAGTCCTAGCTACAGCAATCAGACAAGAAGAAGAAATAAAAGGCATCCAAATTGGAAAAGAAGAAGTAAAACTGTCATTATTTGCAGATGATATGATATTGTATATTGAAAACCCTAAAGTCTCAGTCAAAAAACTACTGGACCTTATAAATGAATTCAGCAAGGTGGCAGGATATAAAATTAATACTCAGAAATCAGAGGCATTTCTATACACCAACAATGAACTGTCAGCAAAAGAACTTAAGGAAACAATCCCCTTCACTATTGCAGCTAAAAAAATAAAGTACCTAGGAGTAAATTTAACCAAGGAGGTTAAGGACTTGTACTCGGAAAATTATAGAACATTGATAAAAGAAATCAAGGAAGATACAACCAAGTGGAAGCATATACCGTGCTCATGGCTAGGAAGAATAAACATCATTAAAATGTCTATATTACCCAAAGCAATTTATAAATTCAATGCAATACCAATTAAAATACAAATGACATACTTCAAAGATATAGAACACATATTCCAAAAATTTATATGGAACCAAAAAAGAACACGAATAGCCTCAGCAATCTTAAAAAGAAAAAATAAAGCGGAAGGTATCACTCTTTCAGATATCAAGGTTGATTACAAGGCCATTATACTCAAGACAGCTTGGTACTGGCATAAGAACAGCCACATAGATCAATGGAACAGAACATAGGACCCAGAAATAAACCCACAGCTTTTGGACAACTGATATTTGACAAAGGAGGAAAGAACATACAATGGAGTAAAGACAGCCTCTTTAACAAATGGTGTTGGAAAATTGGACACCTACCTGCAAAAAAATGAAACTAGACCATCAACTTACACCATTCACAAAAACAAACTCAAAATGGATAAAAGACTTAAATGTAAGCCGTGAAACCATAAGCATCTTAGAAGAAAACATAGGCAGCAAGCTCTCCGACATCTGTAGCAGCAATATATTTGTTGATTTATCTCCACGGGCAAATGAAATAAAATGCAAGAAAAACAAATGGGACTATATCAAACTAAAAAGTTTTTGCACAGCTAAAGATAATAAGAACAGAATAAAAAGACAAACCACACAATGGGAGAACATATTCGACAGCACATCTGATAAGGGGTTAATAACTAAAATTTATAAAGAACTTATAAAACTCAACACCAGGAAGACAAACAACCCAATCAAAAAATGGGCAAAAGAAATGAATAGAAATTTCTCCAAAAAGGGACATACAGATGGCCAATAGGCATATGAAAAAATGCTCTACATCACTAATCATTAGAGAAATGCAAATTAAAACCACAATGAGATATCACCTCACACCAGTCAGAATGGCACTCATCAGCAAAACAACACAGAATAAGTGCTGGCGAGGTTGTGGAGAAAAGGGAACCCTTCTGCACTGCTGGTGGGAATGCAGACTGCTGCAGCCACTGTGGAAAACAGTTTGGAGATTACTCAAAAAATTAAAAATCGAACTGCCTTTTGACCCGGCTACCCCACTTATAGGAATATACCCTAAGAACACCATAGCACTGTTCGAAAAGAAGAAATGCGCCCCCATGTTCGTGGCAGCATTGTTCACAATAGCGAAGATCTGGAACCAGCCCAAGTGTCCGTCAGAAGATGAGTGGATTAAAAAGCTTTGTTACATATATATTATGGAATACTACTCAGCCATAAGAAATGATGATATTGGATCATTCATAACAAAATGGATGGACCTTGATAACATTATACGGAGTGAAATAAGTAAATTAGAAAAAAAGAAAAACTGAGAACAGCATGATTTCATACATAGGTGGGACATAAAAGTGAGACTATGAGACATGGACAAGAGAATGGAGGTTACGGGGTGGGGGGAGGGAGGGAAGGGTGGGATAGGGAGGAGGGGAGGGGCACAGGGAAAACCAGATAGAAGGTGACAGAGGACAATTTGACTTTTGGTGATGGATATGCAACACAATTGAATGATAAGACAACCTGGAGATGTTTTCGTTGTACATATGTACCCTGATTTATTGGTGTCACTCCATTAAAATTAATAATAATAAAAATATTAATAAAAGGTAAGGAATTCAGGCTTCTTTTATGTCAAGGAGATGGGAAATGGGAGGAGCTGTTTTTGTAAAACTACAGCTCAGACAATTCTCTTAATGATTAAAATGTCTATAACAAGACCAAGCAGGAGCTGTTAACCTGAAGGCCACAGAAACAGCACAGGCTTGAGCAAGGTGAAGTCAGAGGGACAGACAGAACCTTTTATTCTGTTACATGACCAACAGGTTACTCTTTTAATTCTCTGCATTTAATTAACAAATTTATTTAAGACAAAGATGGAAAGGGCAGTGTTATGGGCTTAATTATGTTCCACCCCTCTCCCAAATTTTTGTGTGGAACTCCTAACTCCCAATGCCTCAGAATGTAACTATATTTGGAAAGTGGTGATTAAATTCAAGTAGGCTGTTAGGGTGAGCCCTAATCCAATCTGACTGGTGCCCTTGTAAGAAAAGAAAACTTGGACACACAGAGACACCAAGGGTGCTCTGCACAGGAAAGGCTATCTGCAAACCAAGGAGAGGGGTCCTAGAAGAAACCAAATACTCCAATACCCCAATACCTTGGATTTAGGCTTTTAATCTCCAGAATTGTGAGCAAACAAATTTCTGTTCTTTAAGCCACCCAGTCTATAATATTTTGTTATTAGAGCCCTGGCAAACTGATATATGCAAAAATGAAGGAAGAAAGGAAGGAAGGAAGGAAGGAAGGAAGGAAGGAAGGAAGGAAGGAAGGAAGGAAGGAAGGAAGGAAGGAAGGAAGAAAAGAAGGAAGGGAGGGAGGAGAGAAGGAATGAAGGAAGAGAAGAAGAGAGAAGAAAGGAAGACACCAAGATTTTTATAACAAGCATTCAAGTTATCCTCTAAGACACTGTGCTATACTTAGATGAGAAGTGACATTATTGTGTAGCTTGGCAAAACAGTATATTTTTATAGATTTATGGTGTTAACTTACGTTTATTCAATCATAATTATTGTACATGAACTATTTGTACATTATCTATAAGCTATATATCTGCTCTGAAGGAGTTTATAGTATAATTCTGTAGATAAACTAACCAAATAAGTAATATATAAGGTGAGGTTACATAAGCAACATAAGAGAGGTCACGTAAAAGGGTTATATGATTTCAGAAGAATTCACATACAGATAAGTCACCCAATAATAAATATTATTTGTTAATCAGTTATATCATAACAGGCACTGAGCTACCCCTTTATATTCAGGGACTCATTTAATAGTCACAAAATTTCTGTGACCTGGGCATTAATACTTCAATTTCTCAAATAATTTAAACTGAACCTCAGAGATTGAAGAAGTTGCTAAAACCACGCAGATATTAAGTGGCAAAGAGAATGTGAACTGAGGTGAATCCGGAGACAGAGCCTGTGTGATTAAATATCATACTATCGAGAGATTCAGTCTTCAAATATTTCAAATACCCATAAGAAAAATTTAGTATTTTTAAAGATACTTCTCAGAGCCTTCATGTAAAACATAAAAGGTATTTATTAATTTACTTGCTTCATTCTGTCATTCTTATGTATGGTTTTTCTTAAGTAATTTATTAAACAATGCTAAGAGCAGGAAAAGACGTTCAAGCTATTTGTGTTCAGATCTCTTACTTTCAGTTGATGAAACTGAAATCCAGAGTTGTATGAGTCACTCAGTGCTATAAAGCCAAAAGACATCGCTACTCCCAATGCCGGTACATGGACTGCTTATTACTATTTTATGTGGTTTGCAACAGAATATTTAAGAGAAATAGTAATAATTCACTGCTTCCTTCATGGAGAAAGTTTTGCTATGAGAATTATCAGTAGAAATCTAACATTCTGCTTAGTGGCTTCATTTTCATTCAAAATAAGATCCTTATCTCTTTGTGCAGAATTAACAGTCTCAAACAGGAAGTACTTTACAGAGCCAGTCTTGAGTATCACTGGAAGACACAGGACCAGGACCTTTAATCCTAATTTAACATTTCTTCTCTTTCCTGCACTAGATAAAGAGGCAGAAAGACTTGAGCTCCTTGAGTTCAAATTAATCGTCCTTTACCTTACTGGCTATGTAAGCCTTGTAAATTACATGTTTGAAATAACAAGTTGCCATCTCTACTGTGAATAAATAACACATACTTTCTGTATAGTCTATCAGGTAAATTAGAGATCATTTACATAAAATGTGACACATAGTAGGTGCCCAATGAAGCAACTAAAAATATGTACATCTTATGGAGGAAAGTTTATTTAGGGCACCTATACCTCTGATTTAATTTATGACAAAGAAAATTAACTAATAAACACAACATTTTTCTCAAAAAAGATACTGGAGTTGCTGAAGTACTTAGTCTCTGAAGAGCAGTAGCAGCAGCAGGACAATAACAGAAGCAATTGTGGTGGGGTTAATAGTTAAAGCTACCAGAACAGAATGCATGCCCACTCTTATAACTTATAAAAGCAGCAATAATAAAAACGAAAATTTCATTCTCAGTAATGATATAATAAGTTGGATTGACTTATATCCCTTCTCTATAGAAAAATTTTAAAAGCAAAAAGTACTGTATATTGAAAAAACTAACAAACTGTTTTCTGAAAGTGGATGACAGTTAGCACAAGATTGTTTTATTGGAAGAAAAAGGATGACCCTTATATTGGCCACAGATTTCTGCCTGAAGCCATCTCTGGAGAGCAATGCAGTAGGGGAGGTCGTAAGGAGAAAAATGGCAGTCTCACTGAGTAGAAGAGGCAGAGATATGAGTTCAAAGAAAATGAGGTAGCTGGAATTTATAGACTTTCTGAAAATAGTGGAGCTATGCAGAAAACAACCTGAGTCCCCCTGACATTTAACTGTGAAACTCCATAAGACTAAGCAAAGGACACTCAATGAATAGTACACCGAACAATTTCAAAACCTTGCACAGGGCTTGACAATATCTGACTTCCAACCTGTCAAATGGTCAGTCCTTATTGAGTACCAAGAGCCTTCAGAAAAAGCCCAAAAGTGTCATGCCTTAATACTATGGCTCAACTATATCTAAAGTAAAGATATCACCAATAGGCAAGTAACTTAACTACCTGATAAAACAAAGCTCACCATTCTTTAGACAATGGCATAAAACTGGACATCCAGCAATGTAATATATGATGATTCCAGCATTCAATAAAAAATTGCTCAACACTTCAAAAATCAGAAAAATGTGACCCAAACCAGAAGAAATGTTAGTGAATATAGACAGATCCAGAAATGTTAGAGATGATGATATTAATAGACCAGGATAACAAAGCAGCTATAACAATGAGCCTAATAATTTAGAGAACATTATGAATATAAAAGTGAGAGAACCAGAGAGAAGTTTTAGGAAGAATTATTGTCACAATATTGATGTAGGTTACATGGAACTGAAGTACCACCCTCCATGACAAAAGGCATTCAGAAGCCACAAACTACCTACAGAGTAGAGTTTTCCAAAATATGTTTTATAAAACACCAATCTGTGGAGATGGATTCTATAATAAAATAAATCAAGAAATAACTATGCATGGTTTATCTCCTTCCTGGAGAAATAGAGGGCATATTAGTACATAAAAACTTCTGACAAGCCCTGTAGCTAAGGAACCTACTTAACATTTCCTAACCAATGTCTAATACACTTTCCTTTTTAGTAATGAAAAAATAATGCAAATATAAACAAAAAGAAAAAGAAAAATTGTGGGTGGAAGGGTGGATAATTTATTGGTTTATAAACCAAACTTGGAAAGAGTAATGACTTCAGACACAGCTCTATTGGCTAATAATCTGACATTGACTTTCTATCTCTTTTATCATAGTCTTTACTTCTCTAATGCTTAATTGTCTAAGGGCAACTTTCTCCAAAAGATGGGATTAAATATTTACTGCTTTGAAGGTAACTCTCTTCAAATTAGAAAAATGCACAGAGGATCTTAATTTGCCTGGTTTTAACTCTGACTCCATTCCTGACCACTTCACAGTATCTAGGGAGATGGCTTATTAGTTAGCATATCCTGGGTAGGTGGGGCTATGCGGAGGTAACAAACAACTCCAAAATTTAAGTGGCTTAAAAATAATGATGACTTATTTCTCACTTGTAACATAGTCCATCACTGAATTAACTGAAGCACTGATCAATGTATGTCTTCAATCCCAGACCCAAATTGATTGAAGGGCCTTTACATGGAATATTCACAATGTCATAAATAGGAAAGAGTCATGGAACAGCATAGATCGGCTCACTAGACAGGATACTTGTTATTTCTGCTCACATGTCATTGGCCACATGAGCCCTTGGCCAAATCTGATATTGGAAAGTGAAAATGTTATTTTTTTATAGGGAAAAATAGAAGATACTTTTAAGCAATAATATAGTCTACCACAGTTTACCTTCCTGATCACAAATACAAAGATTGGTAAAAGTAGGTTTACAGCTGTTTTTAAGGAAAAATATATACTACAAGAATAACTAATAATACAAGAATTAAAAACTACAGTGTGTCCGTAAAGTCATGGTGCACTTTTGACTGGTGACTGGCCAAAAGTGCACCATGACTTTACGGACACACTGTATATGTTTTGTGTACTCACAACTGTAAACCTACTTTTACCCACCCCTATATTCACCTTCTTCCTCTTCCACATTCAGAGCATGTTATCACTATTTGGCTCACAGACACTTTCTATATGGAACATTTTTTACCTCATGAAAGAGGGAACTGTAGTATACACTCTTCAAAGTCCTCCCAGTAAACTCTATTTACATTTCATTGGCCAACGCAAGTCCCATGAGCAAACCTGATGTTAATAAAATGGTAGACACATCCTCACATGGGGAGGAATTTGAACTATTTTTTTTATCAAAAACTTAATTATCATACCTGGTATACCAACCATTTGGTGAGGGAGTTAAGCATGCTGTGTGGCAGCCTCAGTCAGACTGCAGTTTGTGATAAATATTTGGATTACTGATAATGTGTGTAAATAAATTCTGCAGTAAGTTGACTTTAGAAACTGCTGAATACAGGATCTTTTTCTTGGCCATTTGCTATGTATGTGAGCATATTGAACACTATGAGTGCTAGTGTACTAAAGAGGTCTAGCTAGTTTAATCCCAAGTTTTTCAAATTATTGATTTGGAGGCCTCTTTGCATGCTGGGAAATAACACTAGAGATATTAGCACAACACTGAAAACTATTGTGACACAGTAGACCTAAGACATTGACAGAAATATTTCCTGAGAAATCGGCAAACCTTTGTTGGTAAAACATTTCTCATCAAGCTTTCTGCTTTATCATATTCCTGCATTCCCTTTGCCACAGTTCAGTACTCCTTCAAATTCATTTAGAGTTGCTTTTATTTTTCCAGAAAATGTCCTTTTCATTTCTTACAAAAAATACATTATATTACATTATGAGAGCTCCTACATTTGGCATGAGAAGAAAATAAAAAGCCATAGTGTTACATTTTTCCATTTATTTATTGTGGTAAAAAATATATATCACATAAAATTTGTCACTTTAATCATTCTTAAATGCACAATTCAGTGACATTAATTACATTCACAATGTTGTGCTACATCACTATTTCTTGTTTCTAAAACTTTTTCATTACTTCACACAGAAACTCAGTGACCATTAACTAGTAACTACCCATTCTTCTAGTCCATGATAACCTTTAATTGGCTTTCTCTCTATATATAAATTTGTCAATTGTAGATATTTCATGTAAGTAGAATTATATAATACATAACTTTTGTGCTTATTTCATTTAGTTTAATGTTTTTAAGGTTCATCCCATGTTGTAGTGTGTATCAGAAATTCATTCCTCTTTATGGCTAAGTAATATTCCATTATATATATATATATATATTACATTTTATTTATCTATTCTTCTGTTGATGGATACTCAGGTTGCTTCTAGCTTTTAGCTATTGTGTGTAATGTTTCAATGCACATTTTTATCTGTTTATGTCTTTGTTTTCTTTTTCCTTTTTTTGGTTATATACATAGAAGTAGAGTGGTTGGGTCATTTGGTAATTTTGTGTCTGGCTTTTTAAGATGCTGCCACACTGTTTGCACTTCTGCTTCATCATTTTACCTTTCTACCAGCAATGCACAGGGTTCCATTTCTCCATAGCCTCAGGTTGCTTATTTTTTAAAAGCTAAAAGTCATGAAAACCAGTTTGCTGTCATGCAGGATTTAAATTCACAGTTTGAAAATCTTATGAATTATACACCATCACTCATTCGTTTATCTCCGAAGGTGTTAAGGTTATTTTCATTAATAGTAATGATAATAATAATAACGTCAATATACATAAAAGATCTACTCTAATCAGAAACATTGGGAAAGTAGCTTAAACTGTTGAAAGAATTTGACTCTGATAAAATAATTTCTTTATGGGTCTTCCTGGATCTGTTCCCATAACTGCATCAAGTAACCGATCTTAATTTTTTTTTCCAAATAGATTTCCTGCCAAGGAATGAGATATTCATCCATTGCAAATCATTAAATGAGCTGTCTAGTATGAATAAATCCCTTGAGAGTCGGGTAAGACAATCTATCTCTATTTTCTAATATGTGAATCCCCAATACATCCAAGAGTCTCAGAGATGAAAGAAAGAAAGGGGGTAAATTCATATCCACAGAGTTCCTACTTCAGGAATTTTCTCATTTAATTTTTTTATACCATGAGCTAGGGAAACTGTGTAGAGGAGTCATGAAGCTCCTAGACTGTACATTCAGATTATTTGGGTTCAACTCTTAAATTAAACCCTAAATAGTTACATCATCTTTAACAATTTTTCCTCTTTATTTTCTCACTCTTTCTTTCATTCTTTCCTTTTTTCTTTCTTTTATTCTTTTTTTTCAACTCATACTTATTGAGCATCACATTGTTTAAGTGCCTGCAGTGATGAAAAAATGGCACAATTCTGTTCCTTAGAAATTACACACTAGTTGGAAAATTACATATATAAATGAAAATGCTATCCTGGATGGTTGGCTCAGCAGTAGAGTGTTGGCCTGAAGTGTGAAAGTCCCTGGTTTGAGTCCCGGTCAGGGCACATAGGAGAAGCAACCATCTGCTTTCCATCCCACTATTTTCCCCTTCTCTCTCTCTCTTCTCCTCCATGAAGCCATGGCTCAAATTGTTTGAACAAGTTGGCCCCAGGCACTGAGGATGGATGGCTTTATGGCCTCGCCTCAGGTGCTGAAATAGCTCAGTTGCTAAGAAATGGAGCAGCAGCCCCAGATGGGCAGAGCATCACCCTGTAGGAGGCTTGCCAGGGGGATCCTGGTCAGGGGGCATGCAGAAGTCTGTCTCTCTGCCTCCCTGCATCTCACTTAATAAATAAAAAAATAAATAAAATAGTTTAAATAAAAATGGTATGAACAGAAAAATACAACATGAAAAGAGGTTAGAAAATAACCAGATTAATCACCTGAAAATGTGCTATTAATAACACCAACCTCAAAGAGGTGTTGACAGACTGAAATGATTCATACGAGGTGCTTATCCGAATGCTTGGCTCAAAGGGAGTGTTATGAGGTGAGGAAGAAATTAAGGTCTAGATAAGCTAAGTACCTAGCACCAAGTCACTCAGCCAGTAAGTGCAGGACTAAAATTGAACTATATGATGCCTATCCACATCATCTTTCCATTAGCTGATTCTGCCTCCCTGAGATTCTAAATGCTAAGAGGAAGAGAGATACCAAAAAGATGCATTTCCTGAATGGCATTTTTCCTTTACTATTATTAAAAACATATTTCTCATATATCATATACCTACCATGAAAAGGGAGTTGAGATGAGTCCTTCCATATTTGTAGTCAAAATCAATGTATTTCTTAAATTGTTCAATGTAGGGAATTTATAATATACCTTTCTTTCTCATAGTCATTTAATATCTGGAACAATATGTCATATAATCCTTGAGTTTGAGTTCCAAGGAAAAGTTATCTATCTTTGAAATTCAAACAAGTCATCAGGTCAGAACAAAAATTTGGGAGCTCACCAACTTCCTTGACATCAACAAGTCCTATTCAGCCTCTTTGCCAGTGTCTGGATAATTGGTAGTAGTTAGAAGCCGTACCCACTGCTAAAGTTGACAATAGGGTAGGAATATGCATTTGATCCCCTAGCTTCTTTGGGCTTTCATGTAAACCAGGTGACAGCATGTCCCACTTTGCCTGAGATAATTCATGTGTATGCTGATTGTCCTGCCATAATTATTAATATTCCCTTCTTTTTCCTGTCAAGACTATCCCTTTTTGAATAATAAATCACATGTTCATCTTGTATATAAGCACTCAAGCAGAAAGCGGGGAAAAGTTTCTAGGTTAGAACTTCTCAATGAAGAAATTTACTTTGGGTTATTGAATTGATGTCCTGGAAGGTGGTCAAAAATCCATTCTTTCTGAGCACTTGGTAGTTTGATACGGTCAGTTTCAGTTTGAGAGTTTACATTTACTGGTTTACAATGAAACTGTTAATAGTACTTGTCCATTAGTTTATGCGCTCAATTCCACATACCTGCAAGTGAATAATTGCTTGTCTAAATAAACCCAGGGTAAAAACCCACTGTCTCCGTGGTGGCATGTCAGGTTTTTGTCTTCTTGAATAGAGACAAAAAACAAACAAGCGTGTTCAGCGGAAGGGATGCTAATCTAAGAAGAAGGTGAGGATTACTGTGCTTCCAGACCTAATGCGGCTTTAGTTGCTTTGTTCTCTAACTGCAAATTAGTAAACAGATTAAAAAGACATCACAAATAAGCACAATCTTGTGGTAGGTGTTTGTTGGTCAGAAGATAATATTTTAGAGGAGCTTCAACTCATATTATCCTCTTTGGTACCCAATGAAACAGCAAAATAAACAAATTCTTAAAATATCCCTTTGGCTTTACATCAGGGGATGAACAGTTATCTTGGGGAAACATATACATTTATGCCTTGTTCAAAATCTGATAGTTTTCTCATCCAGTTCAGTTTTAGAAATGGGAACTTTGAACAAAAATTAAAGCCTACACTTCTTAACTTGACATTGACTACACAAACTGGCGTTACAATCAAAATGAACTACCCGGATACCAGAAAAGCTGCTCGTCTTATTTTCATAAATTTATTCATACTGTTCCTTCTACATATGGTGGTTTGTCCATCCATTGAGATAAATCTAAATCCCAGGTATTCCTCACAGTCTAGCTTAATGGTCAAAGTCTAGTCTGTTAAGTTTTTTTTTTATCCAAAATTATTTCTTTCCACAAATTTTCATCTATAGCTGAATATTACAGTGACTAGTACACACACTTTTCTATAAACAAAAATGTAGCTCACAAATTTGTTCAAAATGGAAAAAATATTTTTATGAGTATTTCTTCTATAATTTATTTTAAATAAATTCAACTTCTTCCTTCTTCAAATATCCATAGAGTAGTTTGCCTGAGTCCCCCTTTCAAACGTAGGTTGTCAATATAAATGAATCATTTGATTTGTTCTATAGTAGATTATAAATTGACAGAGTACAGGTTTTATATTTAATTGATCTTTTCTAACT
Organism: Rhynchonycteris naso; assembly: GCA_037038555.1. Taxonomy (NCBI): domain Eukaryota; kingdom Metazoa; phylum Chordata; class Mammalia; order Chiroptera; family Emballonuridae; genus Rhynchonycteris; species Rhynchonycteris naso. The sequence goes on from CM072995.1 coordinate 354,176,952, forward strand.
CACTAGTACCACATTGCTTTTGCAAAAATGTGGTGTTCTTTGTAAGTTTGTCAAAGAATAAATAAAAAAATAGAGTTGATAATATTGTAATAACTATGTTCAGTGCCAGGTTGATATTTGAAATATCTGGGGGACCACTTTCTCTAATCCCTTTGTTATATACAAAATAATATTGAATGCAAACTGTAATTGAAGAAAATAGTAAATTGATACGGAAGGAAAGAAGGAGGAGAAAGAGGAAGGAGGGATGGAATGATAAAAAAGGAAAAGAGAATGAGAAAGAAAAAGATAAATTATAAGCACAATGTTTCCAGAGCATTAAAGCATCACTCTCTGTGGTTTATTGTCAGACCATAGTAAATGACATATGTCACCCCTCCAAAAATGAAACAGATGTACCCTTTTGAGGTATGCCTTAGATGAATTAGTCTATTAAAAGATCTGTTGGCACACAATAAGCAATTTCTATGATTATTATTTGAGACAGTGAACATCTTACATATGCTATTTACTGAAACTCATAGTGGTTTAGAATAATGGGACAGACACAAAGTTTGATTCAGAGAAGTCAAATCTCAGCTCACCCAGTTATAAGGCACATCCACCTGGCCAAGTTATTTTATCTCTTATAATCAAAATTCCCTCATGTGTAAAATGAGGGTTATAGAACTAATGCCACAAAGTTTTGCTAATTATTAAATGAAATAGTGTTCCGGACATAATCAGTCATTTAATAAATGGTAGTCATAGTAGTATTAAAGATACTTTTCTAATCAATTTATTATTTTTAAAAATTGTTAAAACCCATGGGGGACTTCTTAATCTTCATTAATTGATGTATTTTTATTCTTCTATTCTGTGCTCCTAAAGGGCTGGTTGGCGAATGCAAGTCAGATCAGGTGTGGACAATTGTAGCAGGAAGGACCACTATTGTAGAGATGAAAGAACGCTCACTGGTTTCACACAATCCTCTCTGATGCCTGCACACATGCTAGTGTGTTAACAGCGAAGCCCATCACAAATGACTATTTCCATTTTCAAATAATCTCTTATTGCTGCGCAGTGACTGTGAGTAGGTTTAATCTATTCCTCACCATTCAAACCACTTTATTCTAACTACAGAATAACATTTCCCATATTCCAGGAAAGGCTGAATCATTTAAATGGAGTTTGCATGACTTACTTAAAGCTGACATTTCACACATGTGAAATTAAAACTCTCTAGAAGCCTGATGAATTCCCCTAGATTTTATTAGTTTGCAATTCTTTGAAAAGTATAATAACACCCTAGCTTGAAGGGATGATGGTGATACAAAAAAAAAGGCTTTCTTAATATCAAGATAAATCTTCTGAGTCAGGGTCAGCACTGAATTTTTGATTGGTAATTCTCCCTAAACCAGATGTAGAATTGTGAATTCTATACTTCTTTCTTATTTTAAATCACTTTTACATGAATTTGAATTGATTTTCCCTAGGGACTTTAAGCATCTTCCATAATATCAGGGTCTTATTTGTATGACAGTAAACAGATGTGATTGGAAAGAGTTTACCAGAGTATGCAGATGTAAACATTGTCACAGGAAACAGTTCAGTGTGCTATTAAAATTGTTAACAAAACTATATATATTTTAAAGAAGTTTCTCAACAAAAACTTCCTGCTGTCTTATTTGGGTAGATGAAATATGACATAAAATTTTACATGCCGAATATTCTCATTAAAAGAAAATAAATGGAAAGTTAATCAGAGGTAGCTGCCCATATGGAATGCCCGTATTATCATATACATTGAGGGAAAACACTATGCCACACAGTCATATGAACATCAAGATCATAAAGTCCACAAACAAGTTAGAACAATCATACTTTTCACATAATCTAGTTTTGTGACTATGTGAAAGATACTTAACCAACAGTATGTTTAACATTTTCTTATCTGTAAAATGAGGCTAATGACAGGTAATTTACAGAGTAATAAAGATAAGTGATATAAAGTCATGCACATAATAACTTGTCAAAAAACAACAGTACTATTTCTTTTTATTTTCTTCCTAAATGTTCTTCAATTGAATAAGCAACATGCTTACAACCAACCATAAACCTAAAACTGGGATAAAATCATAAATGTACTTAATTTTCTCAAAATAGAACTATTAATTGAACAATGAACCAAACCAGTTTAAACTATAACTTCTCTTTGTGTTTATATTTAACTGAACTAACTCAGAACCAGAGCATAAGAATAGCCTCCTAATGGGACCTTAATGAAATTATATTTGATTCAGTTTAGCTCCATCACTGACTCACTGTTCCACCTTCTGAAGATAACACATCCTTAGATATTTACAAAAGAGCTTATTTGTTTGCTGTTTGTTACCCAACCTGGCTTATAGTACATATAGTTAATTTGTGTTAAAAATAAATAAAGCCATTTAACTTGTGACATGATTTCTTCTTCTCTATGGAATGGTGATAACAATATATGTATCTCTTAACTAACCAGATGTTTGAAATCCTATGTCAGATAACAGACATAAAACCGCTTTGAAAATATATTGTGCTGTGAAAAATCACTATCATTTAACATAGCACCAATACATTACACTATATTTTAGTATTAGTAACATTTAAATATTGTTGCCAGTATAATTTACCATTTATGGTTATTATCCTAACTGTAATTATTCCTGCCCAATTATGTTCTGAAACAAAAGTTTTAACATAGGGATAGGTTTTCTTTGAACTTCAGAAATAAGACAGATATCAGCCAGAAAACCAAGAATCTAAAGTCTCTCATCAGTCTTCATGATGCAGTGATAAAGAACAATGGAGAAAAAAAATAGTAGCTGTTGGGCAGATAAAATATATTATGCTCACTTTGTTAAAGATGGCGCTGCCCACATGGAAGTTCGTTAATATTAATATGTGTTCTGGAACAGGCTGTGGGCAGGCCGGGTCATCATAGCCTAAGGCTTAGTTTAAGAGTAAGCTCTTCCCCACACCCTTGACTGACTGACTGGATGATGTAGGGTGGTGCACTCTCTTGAAGAATCCCATTATACCTCAGATGGGTGGCTTTGTATCAGAGACTTTCTTTATGTATAATTGGATTAAAGGTTTGGATTTTCTATGCTATAAACTGGGGCAGTCCGGGAGCTTGGCTCTTGGTTCCTGAGGTATTAAAAAGGAGAGCAGAGTAAGGCCACATGGAGGCCAGGAGAAGCAGTCAAGATGGCAGAATGCTGAGGGAGAAGCCAGTTTGTTAAGAGTTTGTGCAGGAGGAGATGGGAAACAGAGGTGAATAAGTCTGGTGAGCTGGAAAACTTTGATGCTAGGAAACTCGGATAAGTCAGTAGCTTTGTGAGCACTGAATGTATGGGTTTTGGAGCCCAGTGTGTGTTTTTGCTTGCCCGCCGGGTGCAAGCTAGAATTAAAGCTGATGGTTCACCAGTTCTTGGCTCCTGTGTTTCATTGCCGACTGTTCGAATCTAATGCGAACCTGCATTGGCCAGGCTGCTGTGATGGTGACCGCGACTACTGGCTTTACAAATGGAGGAAAAAAATAGTAGCCTAGACAGACTACAAATTCTTCAACTCCCTTCACTCTCAAAATTACTCATATTCTAGGTTTTTTACACTTTGATCCATCTATAAACTCAAAACCAGGTCATACTTTAGTTCATTTTGTCAAAACAGTGACACTAACTTTGAGGATTCTAAAAGATACTGGATATTTGGTAATACTTGACAAAATGCATTCCTTAGTAATATGTGGATTTACAAGGAGGCAGTATATCAAGGTGGTGAAGAGTCTGGACTCAAGAGTTAAACTGTTAGGGTTCCCCAAGCCCCTGACTTTGAATCCATGGGCCAGTTATTTGACCTCTCCTTAACGATCTTTCCTCTTTTTAATTTTTATTTTATTTTTTAGTGAAAGAGAGAGAAAGGAAGGGAGAGAGATGAGAAGCATCAACTCATAGTTGCACCACTTTAGGTGTTCATTGATTGCTGCTTATACATGCCTTGACTGGGAGGCTCAAGCCAAGCCATTGGCCCCTTGCTCAAGCCAGTGATCTTGGGCTCAACCCAGTGACGTTGGGCTTCAAGCCAGTGACCTTTGGGTTCAATCCAGTGACCTTTGGGCTCAAGCCAGAGATGATGGTATCATGTCAGTGATCTCATACTCAAGCTGGTGAGCCTACACTCAAGCCAGGGACCTCGGGTTTTGAACATAGGACCTCAGCATCTCAGGTCAATGGTCTATTCACTGCACCCCCACCAGTAAGGCATTACTTCCGCTCATTTTTAAGATGAAAATAATAATGAAATTTTAGTTGTAGGATTAAATGATATAACATATATTTGAAATATACTTAAACCTGTCTCTGAAATATTTATTAAATTATTTCTGAGGTTGACAGTTGATATTGTTTATTAGATTATATTATAGAAAAATTGAAATTTTCTTTACAGAAATATGTAAATTTACACAATGCCTGCAGCTCATTCTTTCATGGACAACCTGGGGTCCTTTCTGGCTGAGAGAAAGGTGTTTATGAAGCATTTTTTTTCCCCTGTGTAGACACTGGGAGTGAGAATGATCCAATCCTGACTTTCTTTTGTTAATGGAATACAAAGGTACCTTTTTTCTAATATTTTTGTAGAAAATTAGAAAGTGCTTTTTTAACATATGAAAGATTACACCTCTCAGTTCCCTTATAGCTTGGTGGAGTTATATAACTAGCTCTGGCTGTCAAGTTCCCCCAGTAACTAAGGGTATTTTTACTTCAAAGACATGTGTGCAGTCATGTGAAGGTTACATGACTTCCTGGTCTCTATGACCACCCCTACCTAAAGGGCAGTCACCAGGTTTTCAGGAGGAAGACAAGTTTATGTTTGACTTCCAGCAAAAATTACATTCTCAAAGACACACCTTGTATTCCTAAAAAGAAAGTATTTGTAATCATAATGCCTTCCTCCCAAATGGTACTTACATGAGTTAGAGGGCACAGGGTTATCATACCACCAATGTGGACTTCCAGCCAACTGGTGGTCATGAGGTATCTAGTTCAGTTTGAATGATTAAATTGCCTCTTTATTTTTGAGAAGATTGCTTGAAGTCAGTTAAATCTGTCCTGATTGTTCACATTAACATCTGGTTGGCATTCATCTGGTTTCCACAGGAAGACTTGGTGACAATTACAGAAATAGGGATGGGTAGACAGCTGGATGTTTTGATGGATATTTTATATGAAGGAAATGAGGATCTTGTTTGATGGGCTCACAGGCAATTGATTATCTGGTTGATGCCATCGTGCCTTTAATTTATGTCCTTAATGATTCAAAGTTCATTTGAATTAGGCCACTTAAGAATAGGGAATACAATCAAAGTTTGAACTCAGGGACTCTTTTATAAAACTACGCACCAGCCTTTCAGATGATATGTTGACGTTGTTGCTACTGTTGGTGACAATAATGATAATAATAATAGTTATAGCCACCAAAATTAATTTAACATTTTTATATATGTGACACTTTCTCAGATATATTTGTAGATGTAAAGCCAGTAGTCATGGCCACCATCACAGCAGCCTGACCTACGCAGGTTCGCAATAGATTCGAACAGTCGGCAATAAAACACAGGAGCCACGAACTGGTGAGCCATCAGCTTTAATTCTAGCTTGCACCCGGCGGGCAAGCAAAAACACACACTGGGCTCCAAAACCCACTCATTCAGTGCTCACTAAGCTACTGACTTATCCGAGTTTCCTAGAATCAAAGGTTTCTAGCTCACCAGACATATTCACCTCTGTTTCCCATCTCCTCCAGCACAAACTCTTAACAAACTGGCTTCTCCCTCAGCATTCTGCCATCTTGGCTGCCTCCTCTCCTCCACGTGGCCTTAATCTGCTCTCCTCTCTAATACTTCAGGAACTGAGAGTGCAAGCTACTGGTCTGTCCCACTTTATAATGTAGAAATCCAAACCTTAATCCAATTATACAAACAAGGAAGTCTCTGATACAAAGTCACTCATCTGAGGCATAATGGGATTCCTCAGGAGAGTGCACCACCCTACATCATCCAATCAGTCAAGGTGTGGAGAAGAGCTTACTCTTAAAACTAAGCCTTAGGCTATAACAACCCCAGCCTGCTTACATTACAGCTTTTCTTCCACAGCCATCCCAAGCATAAGGGCAAATAATATCACCTGGGTGACAGGCTTCCATGTGGGCAGCACCATCTTTAACAAAGTGAGCATATTATATTTTATCTGCCCAACAGTGAGCATAATATATTTTTTCTGCCCAACAGTAGACTTCCAATAATTCTTGTTATATACACTCTCCTATAGTCCTTCTTCATTTGTCTCCAGATGATGGGTTAAGATAAGAACAAGGAAATGTACTGAGGCTGGAACCGCCACAATAAGGAGTTTTATCTCTAGCAGTTTGCACTTTTTTGGGCTCCTTGTGAGCCCAGGTTTCACATGTTGCCATAATCTCTATAATAAATGAGATTTAAGCTTATCTCTCAATTATCTGGCTTGGTCTGGGAGTCTCAGGAGAAAAGGTTAATAATAAAGTATGTGGTTTAAGCTTTAGGTCAGAGGCATAATATCAATATTTTCAACTGTGTATGATGTAGCTGCATTCAGCAGAATGAGGGGTTTCTTGTAGATTTTAGAATCTTATCCTAGGTTTTCCTGACAGCAGGACAATCCTTTGCCTTGGCCTTTTATATCAAACCCACACAACTTAAATGTTTTAGGATGAGCAAACTGATAACTTCTGATACTATGCAGAACTCCCCTATCTCTAGTCCACGACTGTCATACTCCACAGGACTGGCTTAAATAAACATTTTGCATTAGCAAATATAAGTTAAGTTTGTTAGATGTGCAGTTCAGACTTCATTTTCCTTTTTTTCCCCCTAGATTGTCATAGACCAAGATCAGAGATTTTACATGTTCCCAATGGAGTACAAAATATGTCTTAAACTTCCAAGATATTCCAAACATGTACTTTTATTGTTTGTGACCGATATATCCATTAATCTCTCTTTGGTCTTAGCTTTTGACCTGAAAGACTTAGGTCAAGTAAACATCGATGATTTCAATTTTTCTTCCTTTCACTTAACAATCACTCCTCAAAGCCCCCAGAAATGAACGCCAAGCCATTCCACAGAAGACAGTGATGATGTCAATACATAAGCAGAATTGTTCATTTTCAGGTCTTCACTGCTCAAGTGACTTTTATCTTTGCAGAGCAACTTAGTTAATGGCAATGGCGGAATAGGCCTTGAATTAGGTTGGTCTATTATGAATCTGAAGCAGACAGAAAACAGACGCTGTGTTCTTTATCTTCACCAAGATAAAAACGTGGTTCAAATGCAAAATAGAGTTGCTTAAAAAGTTAGTCCATTCAGATTTATTTTCAATGGGGGTGGGGGGGGCTCAGTGAGTTGCAGTGTGTTCTGCTTTTCTTCCAGGTTATTTTTTACATGTCACCAAGGATAATAAAAAGCTTTCTAAAGTATAAGGAAAGAAACTCAGCTCAAATTAAGCAGAGGCTTAGTCCTTGGTGGCTCAATTTTCTAATCTTCAAAGGGAAGAAACCAGTATCTGTAGGAACCACCACATTGTGTTATGAGAATTAAAGAAGATAATGCTTGTGAGGTTGCTTTGCAAATTAGAAATCTCTCTATACAGGTACAGATTATTACTTTGTTCCATGTCATTCAATCAGACTCTTCAAATATCTTCAAAGTTTGATGGAAAGTTGGAAACATTTCTCCCTTTTTTTGAAATCCCTTGTATCTTTTTACCCTGTAAATTTGACATGAGGTATAAAATTGCTAATCTACTGTCCTGATAGCTATTTAAGTAGTCATCTCAACATTGCCATTAGCAACGCTTCACAGATGGCCATGTGTGAAATTCTATGACCTTGAAATTTTCCTCACATCCTATGTTAAGCAGGACCTGAAAATATAAACACATGCTCTAAAAATAATAACTTAGTGAGAAATTCTTCATTATCTCTCTGGGTGACAAGTTTTTAAAAATCTATTAAAATTGTAGATGATAGCTTTGTCCAGCCAAGTCAGATTTTGACATACGATGGATCTTGACATTATGCTGACTAATGATCTATGGTGCTAAACCATAGATCATGATCAATATCAGTGTGTGTATGTGTGTGCACATACATGTTTGTGAATACATGTATGTGTATGAGAGAGAAAGATATAAAAATCTTGAGTAATTCAATACAGCTATTCAATACAGCTTATAAAAACAACATACATTTATTGTGAACCTGAAATGTATTGTAATAAGTATAGAGAGAAAACAAATGTAAATAAAAGATCATTCTGCCCTATAAGCAGCTTTTAACCTAGAGGATAAATCAAAAAGTTTCTCTGACATTTTTCATTTCCTTAAATGAGGTAGGTGAACCATGTGATACTGAAAGTTTAATCAAAAGCTAAATAGTGAGATTATTCTTAATTTTTACATTTAAATATTTTACAAGAAGAAAACTCTTGAGCATTGTAAAGCCTGTGGCAAAGGCCGCCATCACAGCAGCCTGACCCGTGCAGGTTCGCATTGGATTCAAACAGTCGGTAATGAAACACAGGAGCCACAAACTGGTGAGCCATCAGCTTTAATTCCAGCTTGCACCCGGCAGGCAAGCAAAAACACACACTGGGCTCCAAAACCCACACATTCAGTGCTCACAAAGCTACTGACTTATCCGAGTTTCCTAGAATCAAAGGTTTCTAGCTCACCAGACTTATTCACCACTGTTTCCCATCTCCTCCTGCACAAACTCTTAACAAACTGGCTTCTTCCTCAGCACTCTGCCATCTCGGCTGCTTCTCCTGGCCTTCACGTGGCCTTACTCTGCTCTCCTCTCTAATACCAACCTCAGGAACTCAGGAACCAAGAGAGAGAGATCTCAAGCTCCCAGACTGCCCCAGTTTATAGCCTAGAAAATCCAAACCTTTAATCCCAATTATACATAAAGAAAGTCTCTGATACAAAGCCACCCATCTGAGGCATAATGGGATTACACCCTACATCACCACCCTACATCATCCAATCAGTCAAGGGTGTGGAGAAGAGCTTACTCTTAAACTAAGCCTTAGGCTATAATGACCTGGCCTGCCTACATTACAGCTTTTCCCCCACAGCCATCTCAAGCATAAGGGCAAATAATATCACTTGGATGACGGGCTTCCATGTGGGCAGCGCCATCTTTAACAAAGTGAGCATATTATATTTTATCTGCCGAACAAGCATAAAGAAGGAAAATGTTTTCATGAAGAAATGAGGTATCTTCTCCCTTCCTGGAAGGATAAGATTAATCAAAAAGAATTTCAGCTTCGAAGCTAGAATCTGTTTGTTTGTTTGCTTTTTGTTTTGTTTTTTTAAACATTGGGAGTGAATAAGAAAAAAAAAACACTGTATTAGGGAAAAACTGGTAGATAACATTTTCATCATTCCTTTCTTAAGTCACTTGTACACTTCATTCCTTTAGCCCCAAGTTAGACCTAGATTTAAGTGGACATCCCAGAACCCTGGTATAGATTAATGACTCTTTCCAATGGCTGTCCATGAGAAAACATCAGCATCTTTAGAAAAAATATGGCTTTTTCAGCTTTACCCCAGCTTCACTGAATTAGAATCTCAAAGGCAAAGAAATGTATAGTTTTTTTAAAGCTCCAAAGTTATATGTAACTTGGCAGAAGTCTGTAACCAATTTTAGAAGAACCTCTGAGTTAGAGAATTTCACTTACGAAGTCACTTGTTCCTTTCCTTGTAGATGAATTAGTTTTACCTTATTCCATATCTAGAATTGTCTATTATTTCAACTAAGCATATTCTTCCTCTTGCATTTTTTTTTTACCGGAGATAATTTAGTTCTATTCCAGCATGAGTACTTTATGAACACCTTTTTATATTCCATTGTTTTCACCCTGAAATTACTCACCAAATTCTGAGGTATAATTTTTTATTTTAATAAACTGCCAAACCTGAGCTTATTTTTCCCCTGACATGTTAGATCAGAGGCTTGTTATCTTCTCTCCTCCCTCCAAGACACCTTATTTTTCAAAATATAACCCATTTTAAACTAGCTGACTCTGGTCCAGGTAAGGATATAGATCTCAAAGCTCTGCCACTCATTTCTTTGAGTCATAGGAAAACTAGCCAGCAAGACTATTTTAACATTCTCCTAACTGCTCCCATCTGATCAGCTCTTCCTTTGTATCAAACATTCCTGATGTTTTCTGAGAATTCAAAGTCATTTATAATATCATATCATTGCACATTTCCAAATACATTTAACATTAAACCTCATATCTCCCCAAGGTTGATACTCCAGTCACAAGATGACTCACTCTTTCTGGAACACGTCCTATGTGTCCTGACTTCCAAATCACACTGGAGGGCAAAGGCAGCATCTCTTTTATTGATTTTCTTTTTAATTAAGTGGGAGAAGGGGAGGCAGAGAGTCTGACTCCCACCTGAGCCCCAACTGGGATCCACCTGGCAACCCCCCTATGGCCCGATACTTTGCCCATCTGGGGTGTTGCTCCATTACTTGGCAACTGAGCTATTTTTAGTACTGGGAGGGAGAGGCCATGAAGACATTCTTTATGCTGGGGCCAACTCGATGGAGCCTATTTAGCCATGGCTATGGAGGAGTGAAAGAGGGAAAGAGAGAGAAGGAGTGGAGAAGCAGATGGTCACATCTCTTATGTGCCCTAACCGGGAATTGAAGCTGGGACGTTCTTACACTCAGCCAATGCTCTACTACTGAGCAACCAGTCAGGGCATTTTTCATTTATTTTTATGTTCTATAGTACCTAAAACTCTGCATCTAGTCAATTCTTTCTAAATAGATGCCACACTACTGCTGATCATCATCTCAGTCTATACTCCTAATCTATGCAATTTATTATCTAACCCATGCTTATTGAACATCTGCTATATGCTAGGACTATTTCTAGGCTCTGTAGACAAAGAACTTATGTAAATTATTTGTTTTCGTTGGATCGGGCAAGAGAATATGGAGTGTGGAATATTGCTGTCTCTGTTGGTGCACTATCCCCTCTACTGGGAAAACAATCTGCAGTGCTTCCTAATGGTGTTCCTAGTGATGTGTCAGTTTTATTGTTTCATATTAGAAAGGGCAGAATTTGTTTTTCTGGTGATTAAAATACTAGCTACAATTTTTTAAGCCCCTCTTATGTATATTAGAAACCTTATATTATATTCACCCTGTAGAGGTGTATCTTATTCCCATCTACTCATATAGAGAGGAGAAATAGAAGGGCTCATTGACTTAAAATTTGGAATCACAAATTTAACCCGGCCCTGACTTCTCCACATGAGAGCTGTTTTCCTCCTACACGCTGCTTTCCAATCGATGTGCTCTGAAGTGGTCCCTTGTGGGTTATGCTTCCAGGAGAACACTGCTCCCCTTCTACCTCCCTTCACGTTCCCCTTTGCCTGGCACCACATGAGGCATTGAGAAAGGTTAGGAGTTTGCAGGGGTTCCTCTTTCATAGTGAGAAGCTTGCTGTGAAATCTATCACAGTAGCAAAAAGATACGAGTAAATGTTTTCCAAATAGAAATCCCTCCGTAAATCCAAGAGAAAAAAAAGGTATAATTTTCCTTTGGTAAATGCAACATGCTCACGTTATTTGAAACAGCTGGTTCAAGTGGAAATGAATGACTTCCCCAGGGTCACAATCTGACAGTAAGTGCTTGCTGCTTACATGTGTGAAGAGGGAACAGGGACAGATTTTGTAATGGAGCAGAACAATTTCTCCACCTCATCAATTCATGAATATTTGAATGGGGAGTGTGTGATTTGGAGTTTCTCCATGACTTTGCTTTATTTTCTCTGCAGTAACCCTCTCATCTAGTGACTATCCATCGTATATCTCCTATGAACCAGACACACTGTGGGGCACTGTGGTCATAGACTTCAATACTACATGTTTCCTTGCCTCAAGAAGTAATCTTCTTTGTATTATTCTCCAAATTGTCATACAATCATATTAGAAAAAGAAGGACAGAACCCTTGCTTATACAGAGTGAGGGTGTCATGAGCGAGAGCCTCCCTGAACAAAATCATCACATCACACATGTTTGTGTCCTTCCAAAATGCCAAGGTTATTAGGGGAGACCTCCCAATAAGCGACTAGAGTCACACACAGATTACACACAGAGTGGGATATCACACAATACAAATGGCATCCTACCCCAGTGAGGGGTAGGAGGTGATGGTCTTAAGCCAGGCAGCTGCCGTGATGGCACATGTTTGGTTCAGTTAAAGTCAGCAGGGCTATGAGCATATTAGAATACTTATGCACCTCAGCTAAAATACTAAAAAATACATTGAAAAGCTTTATATTAGTGATGGTGCTGGTTAGCAAGAACTCTTTGCTGATACCAAGTATGGTGATTACTGCTTTCTTTACACCAACTTTTTACAACCTTTCTTAGAGAAAGTAAATTACATGGGGAAACAGAAATCTAACCTGTTTATTCAGACAAAACTGCCAGAAAGTCAGGGCCACCTGTTTCAAGTGCTGTGGGTTGGCGCTTGTGGCATCCTAGCTCTATTTAGCAGAAGAAGGTGGAAATGTGTATTTAAAGGAACTGGGGAGGAGGGGAAGCCACTATTCATCAGTGTCCAAAAAACAAAGAGGGAAGAAGATTAATGTAGGAGGTGAAGAGAAGATTGATGTGGGGAAATCCCATGTTTTGAAGACTGTATAAAGAGCCAATATGATTTATGACAGCCAGGACTTTGGAATTTTTGGAAGAAAATGAACTATAGGAGATAACGGAAAGGGATAATTACTTCCAATATGAGGTGTGAGGTATATTCTCAGTTCAGAACTCTGGGTGATGATAGAGTATCAATGAGGTGGACTCGTGATTCATGTCAACCTTTAATACATAGATATTTCTTCAGCTCTGTCAAAAGGCTAAGAAATTTGTAATTGCTAAGAACATAGTGTGATACCAAGAAGCAAACTACAATCTTGTAGAAAAATATCTAAATCTACTTTTTCTCAATCATTTATTTGTCAAACATAATACAGGTTAAAGAGTCTTTTTTCTTTTTCTTCTTTCCTTTATTTCTTCTTTCATCCTTATTTTTTCTTTTTCTTCCTAAAGCAAGTTGAAATCTTTGAAATATTTTGAAGAAAATATGCTCTATATAGACAGGAAAATCAGTTGATGACTAGAAAGAGTGGCAGTGATCATGGGCCCCATGTGGAAGAGTGGCAGATTATAGAGTTCTAAATTAGTATAAAGTCAAGAGCTGAAGATTCATGGGAGAAAAGAAGGTTATTCCATTGTCTTCCCTGATTTCTGAAAAAGGCAACCATTCATAATCCAGGTCCATAAGAGAAGACTTATGGCAAGGATACTAAAGAGATTCTATAATAAATTACAAGAATTACAGCCCCGCTTTGCCTCTGAAGAATGGAAACAGGAACTGTAGTAATTACGGTGGTTCTCTGCACACGCCATATGGTGTATTACCTTCTTTTTCCAACTGCCCTAAGTAGCTAATTGTTTAGTCTCACTCAAACCTGAGAGTCATTTCTCTCCAACACAGTAGTGGGTAGAGGTATCTTGCAATCCATTCAGGTCCAAAGAGTTACTAAGATGTCAGTCATCACAGAAACATTTCAGTAAATCAGTGAGTTGAAATGCAATTTCTCTGAAACCTGACTCATGAGTTGAGAATTGCCATAAGAGAGGTGATAGTTGGCAGATGAACCAAGTGTTGTGTCAGCAAGGTGTTAGATTTAAATTGGTGTGTCATGTTTGGTTAACAAAGAGTGGATGATGGGAAAACAGGTAGGTGCATATGAACCACCTGTTCTTTAACAAACTTGGAAATAAACCAGTGGCGGGGAAGTCCTAGGAGGAAGACAGGGTTCATCAATAGCTTGACTGTGACCAACATACACAGAAACTGGCGCAAAACAATGTAAAATCATGATGAAGTCGCATCTACCATAAGGAAAATAATATGAGACAGGTACTATAGATTCATAAAGTTAAGAATAACAATATCCAGAGAATTTCAAAATCCCTTAGGATTTTGGGCCAAATAGAACCATAACAGATAGTGATCACACATACAGTTTCATCTTTATATGGGCACACCAGAAATCTCTATTCACTATGTTCAATTTTTCAAATGGGCTGTGGAGGCTACAACTATTTAAGTGCAAATCTAAAATCTTACTGGTTTTTTCATTTCATTTAACTTTATTATTATTACTTTTTTTTTTTTTTTTTTTTTTTACAGAGACAGAGTCAAAGAAGGATAGATAGGGACAGACAGACATAAACGGAGAGAGATGAGAAGCATCAATCATCAGTTCTTTTTGTTGTTGTTGCCGTTGCGACATCTTAGTTGTTCATTGATTGCTTTCTCATATGTGCCTGACCACGGGCCATCAGCAGACTTAGTAACCCATTGCTGGAGCCAGCGACCTTGGGTCCAAGCTTTTGCTCAACCAGATAAGCCCATGCTCAAGCTGGCACCCTCGGGGTCTCGAACCTGGGTCCTTCTGCATCCCAGTTCAACACTCTTTCCACTGCGCCACCACCTGGTCAGGCCTCATTGGCTTTTTTAGTTGGGTCATACAGTAACCATATCATGGGGACTGATGTCATGCAAGGTGCAGTGTCGAAACCAGCAGTTTGCCCATCACTTTGGAGCTTTTCAAAAGAAAAACTATGACCCCTCACTCCAATTCAATGAATCAGAATGTCTGGCTAGGGGAATGGAGAGAAATCAGACAGAAAAGGAGAGAGTTGAGAAGCATCAATTTCTTGTTGCAGCACTTTAATTCTTCACTGATTGCTTTTTCATATGTGCTTTGACTGGGGAGCTCCAAATGAGCCAGTGACCCCTTGCTTAAGCCAGTGACCTTTTGGGCTCAAGCCAACAACCATAGGTTCATGTCTATGATCCCATGCTCAAGCCAGCAACAGCATGCTCAAGCTGGAGATCCCGTATTCAAGCCAGAAGAGCCCGCGCTGAAACCGGCAACCTCAGGGTTTTAAACCTGGGTCCTTTGTGTCCCTGGTTGATGCTCTATCCACTGCACCACCACCTGGCCTGGTAGCATTCAATTCTATTCAAGTTTTTACTTTGTAGAAAGCATTTTTATGAAAACAGGACATTCAGTGACGAGCAAGACAGACAGGGTCCTGCTCTTATAAAACTGAGCAAATTTTAGCAGTGAAGAAACATATTAAGCAATTTATTCAATTGGAGATTTTATTGTAATTGAGATTAATGTGTTAAAAATAGAAACAGGGGAATGTTGAAGTATTTGGAATTATCTAATGAAGGAACCAATGATATATTTGATACATCTCGGCATTGTGATGATATATATGAAAATATATAGAATATCAGATATTAAAATAAAAAAACTTTCTTTTTGCTGAAATAACCCAAAGATGGCCTCTCAGATTACAAAACCAAGGAGGGGAGGAGATATATCTCACTCTTAGGCTTCTCTCTCCCTTTAAATAGAATTAAGTGATTCAATAAAACCAATATCAGAATCTATTCTAATTCAGTCTCCAAGGAATAATTTAACTCCTTGCTGTTCAGTGCAATGATTCTTAAATTACCTTGGCACTTTCAGAAAGACCAGGATTACTTAGGCTTGAAGGTTAGAACAGGACATATGCAAAGACATGTTGAATAAAAGTTTGATTTGATCGTTGAACAAGGGACAGCCTCTGCTTCTTCAGTCCCCATTGAACACTTCAAAATTTTATCCTGTTAACTTAAAAGAACTATTTAGAGGAATTAGATAAAGAAAAATGAACTGAAATAAATTGAAGTGTACTTGCCAAGTACATTTTTATAGCTTCCATGCTTTTTTTTTCTATGAAAGATTCAGTGTTTCAAATGTACTATTGAAAATTGAGAGAAGTATTATCTATCTTTGCAACCTAATATTTTTCTTCTTATTGTGGATGGGGGACCGAGAGGAAATGTGATTCTGAAATCTCTTATCCCTTTAGCTAGAAGGAATTTTCTCTTTTTTGTCCTTCTCTTCTATTTAAGTCAACATTTTATTTTCTGTCTGATGTTATGTTGTATTTGATTCAATACTTCATGGTACCAGTCTAATGCCAATTGTATAATATGGTGCCTAACCTGTATTAGATTATTTATTAGATAAAGATTTATCTGTCAGATGAGTAAATGTGTGTTGCTTTAACCTACTATTGGCAAGCCATCTAGGAAGAGTTGGAGTAAAGAGCTGTCTATAAGGTTGGTTTCAAACCTGGATTATGAGTTGGGATTGTGTTGAATCCAAGTTCACTAGCAATACCTTGTCCTAATGACATCTCCTTATACTTAAGCAATTTTAATTTATTTCTAATATGATGAATAAGTCTCCTCCATCAAAATGACAGGAGAGACCAGTTTTTTAAGAATGTAGCAATTTCTACAATAATACCCTGAATTTAGAAAATACTCAGTAAATGTTGGCTGAATAATGACTTATCTTGAAGTTGATCCTGAGGCAACTTGATTTAAGTACAAGTATTTTATTTGGGAGTTGAAGGAAACATCTATAAAAGAGTAGGGAATAAAAACCAGAAAAAATAAAGGCAGTAAACAAAGGGTGTGATACCAAGAGTCTAGGCCCTGGCCACTGGTTCAGTGGATGGAGTGTCAGCCAGGCATTAGAACATCCCAGGTCCTATTGCAAGTCAGGACACACAGGAGAAGTAACCATCTTCTTCTTCGTCCCCTTTTTCTCCTTCTTTACCTTTTCCCCTCCCTCAACCAGGGACACTATTGGTTCCATCATGGTCTCAGGTTCCAAGGGTAGCTCCATTGGAGCTCATCAGCCTCAGGCACTAAAAATAGCTCAGTACTTGAGCATCAACTCTAAATGGGGTAGCCAGGTAGATCCCAGTTGGGGCATATGTGGGAGTCTGACTCACTATCTCTCCTAAAATACGAGTCTTAATTACTGGGCACCACCTCATTTTGCTTCACTGAGATCAAGTAGGGATAGAGGCTCAGCTCCCCACTACACCACTCTGACACAAAGATAAGGAGTTGTTTGTGGCCAGGAGTGGAGCACTAAGCAGCCCTGCCTCACCTTGCCTTGATCATTCTGTTTGATTCCAGGTGGGTTTGTGGAGATTCAGTTTCCCACCTGGTACCACTATCACCAAGGTGATGGAAAGTGGGGTGCTGATTTTCTCCATTTGGTGGAGTTTCATTGCTATTGGATAAGGTGGAGACTCAGCTAGCCACTGGGTCTTGTGGACACTTCACTTTCTGTCTACTTCTGCTGGGTGGGGGATAGAAGACCAACTCCTGGCTCACAGCCACATCCACTATCTCAGCTGCCTGGAGAAAGTCAGTACATTGAGTTCGGATGGAAGATTGGGTCATTGCTAGGCACTCTCCTTGCAAGGTAGAGAAACTGTAGCACTATTGTCTACTTCTGAGGGGTGGCTGGGTGGGTGGCACAATAACAATTTGATTGACCCTCCTGAAATCATGGTGGAGGGATAGCAGTTTTCCCAGGGGTGTTTGGCTTGAGTAGGGTGGGTTTTACCAAAAAGGTTTTTTCGTTCTCTTAGGTCATTGCTTCCCCAGTCATCTGATGAGGAATAATAGGCTTTCTCAGAGAATCTTTTGATCTCTTGGCTGTTCTGGGCTGAATGCTTCCAGAACACCCTGTCTGGAATATATGGTGGCCAGTGAGGAAACAGGGAAGGCAACACTATGTCTTTCCTCAAGTCCCAAAATATGTAGGCAATGCACTTTCTTTCTCCTTTCCACCTCTGTTGTGTTATTTCCAGTGTTTTATAGTTGCAATAAGGACCTTCCAAGCTGTTTTTTTTTAGATATAATAATAAAGGAAGATAAATAAAAGATATTTACATGCTAAATTTTTAAAAGTGTTCTTAATATTTTTTCTTAGTCACTATATTCAGGGTACCCATAGATGCCATGTACTCTATTTTTCAGCTTCATTTATTTAGAAATTAACCTTATACTCAAAATCCAAAATCATTTTCAATTTCCCAACTACCATGACCTAAAATATGTGCCTTAAATATAACTCCATAGACATGTTTATATTTAATCAAGCTCTGTCTACTGCTGTGATTCTACAGGAAGGACTTTGAGTAAAACTTTATGGGATCTAGCCAGTTCTGGGCAAGAACTTTTCCTCTCAACTTTACATAGAGCTCGTATACTGGTGATCAGTTTACACTACCAGAGTTTCTGTTAATGGGGTGTACAAAACAGAGATCTAAGAATGAGGATTAGAAACAACAACATTGAAAAAAAAATGCATCCAGATTGTTTTACTCCTGATCTTTGAAAAATGATCTTGTGAGTAAAACATTCATTCACTTCAGTGGGCACCAAGTCTTTCTGAGTTCAAACCCTCATAATCCCATGACTGTGTATGTGAAATGTTAGCAAATTACTTAACACCTATGACTCAGTTTCTTTATCTGTACAATGTTTATAATAATAGTACCTACATCAGAGATTGATATGAAGATTGAAAGAGTTAATAAACATGAAGAAAAAAATAGAGTTTGGTAAGACTTCAGTAGTCAACAAATGCTGGTTATTTAGTAATTATTCGACAACCAGTTATAAAATTTTTGTCACCTTTAAAAAATAACTTAAATCTACTAATATTTATGTAGTTATCTGGAACATCAATGACAAGTGTAGCCTTTGACATGAAATAAATTAATATGTTTTAGAAATAAAGAGTGGAGAAATTATGAATTTGATTAACATTATGGCATGCACACTACATGTACCAGTTGATAATAGGAATTATTGTCCCCATTTTGGTACAAGGGTCAGTAAGTGGAGAACTGTGGTCCAAGTCTCAGAGTTCAATGCAAATATTCAAATGTAGGTGCTATCTAAAGTTACAGATTATAAGAAACTTTCTAATAACATTAAAGTAATTGATAATCAAAGAAAAATTAAGTGTTAACTTATAGGCTGAAGGTAATCAAAACTCACCATGAGCTAATGTCATTTGTACCTTGTCAATGGCCGTAACATTCCTAAATGATAGCCTAAGTATCGGTAGAGGAAGAACTATCAGTCGAGGCTCCCATTGATACAATGAGGCAAGAATAATGGATATCTCTAAGACCCTTTGCTGCTGTAACAATATGCAACCCTATGAATGTTTTCATTCTGAAACTTCATTTTTATATTATTAACCACAATATTGGGTGCTGTTTGATAATTAGAATAAAATTTAGTGAGTGGGTTTGTAGCCAACTATGAAGGAGATTGGTGCCATTGGAGAAATTATTTTCAAAATTTTTATAACATGAGAAGAAGGACCCAGACAATTATAGAGTTTAGGGATGGAATAGGGGAACCACTCGGGGAGGACAGTTGTAAAATTCTTGGAGGTTCCACAAGACCCTATGCTCATTCACTGATTATGGCTCTGAACACCATGGCTAAACCCAACACTTAATGTACATTATCTTGTTTAATCCTTACAAAAGCCCTGTGAAGTTGGAGTATTTAATCCCCAATTTATATGAATGATGGAGCCTCAGAAAATTAAGTAATTACTGCTACAAGGCCACACAACTGGTTTGTAGGGATGCTGTAATTAAAATCTAAGTCTACATGCAACAATGCCCACTGTCTTTCTGATGTTTTCCAAAACCTCTCAAAGTTTTCAATGTATACAAGGCACATGCACTCTCATGCATTTATGTAAATGACAGTGTGGGTCACTACTGATACAATCATTATTTATAATAAGTATTGATATTAACCTTTCTGAATACTGAAATAAAAGTGCTATTTTCATTCACTGATGAAGCTGGGCCTTTTCCTTAGAAAGTATTTTGAAGAGATAAAAAGACAAAGGGACTGATATTTGTAAGTCCAGTAATGCTCCTTATCTATGGTTTCACTTTTTGTGGTTTCCGTTACCCATGGTTAACCATGGTCCAAGAATATTTGATTAAAAATTCCAGAAATAAACAATCGATGTTTAAAATCGTGCATTGTTCCGAGTAGCATAATGAAATCTCAGATGATCCAGCTCTGTCTTGCACAGGAAATGGATCTCTTTGTCCAGCATATCCATCTGTGGACACTACATGCCCATTAGTCATTTAAACTGCTTCCGTTATTAGATCAGTTAGCAGAGACAGAGAAAGAACACATTTACATAATTTTTATTACAGTATATTGCTATAATTGTTCTATTTCATTATTTATTGTTCATCTCTCACTGTACTTAATTTATACACTAAACGTTATCATAGGCATGTGTCAGAAAAGAATAGTATGTATAGGGTTTAGTATTATCTGCAGTTTCAAGTATCCATGGCATGGGGCGTCTTGAAATGAAACCCCCACTGAGAAGGGGAACTACTGTACTTACTCTAAACCAAACACTTAACATGCATTGTGTTATTTAAACAATACCTTTTTGGGAGAATATTTTCCCCCTTTTCTAACAGAGGAAGAAATTAGGGCTCAGAGAGAGGTCCCTGCAATTCCAAAGCCCCTGTTCTTTTGAACCCCATACTGCTTTCCATTGCCAATTTCCAAATCAGACTAGTTTTTCTCTTTATCATTGAACTTTCAACTGCCATTTTCTGTAAGTTATTTATTTAGGGCATCTTCAAAAGCTCAGAAATATACACTGATATTAGCGAATAAAATATATGTTATTCAGAGGAGAGTAATCATATTATAGTCTCACAACTCACATCGCTGGTGTCTGACTTACATCCTACTGAGCACTAAAGTATAAAATTTCATTAATTCCTTCTCATTGTAGGCCCTCAATATGCATTTGATTATTGAGTAATTCAGTTATTTTTATTACCAAAAAAACAACCATGATTTCTTAAGTACTGACAACCTTATTGAGTCAGTTTGAAAGTAAGTGGTGATAGTTCCTTTTCCCCCCAGTAAGTAAATCTTTTCTTCCCAAAAAATACTTATTTTCAGTCACTTAAAAGTTCCCTACTCAAAGAATTCACATCCCTTGACACATACACCTAATTCTTTATAATTTTGGAACAAAATCTTGATTTGCTATATGCCATAACTAAATGGATATTTTGGAACACATATTTATCTGGAGACAAAGGCTTGCCCTAAACAACAGCTTCAAATATTTTAGTGGGCACCTATTGACATGATATATTATACAAGCAATTCCTTGGTAGTTATCTGTAGAAACAGCTCAGCTACTTAGATATAAATGAGCGCTAAAACCAAGGTGAAGTGTTCCCCAAGTTCCCATGCTGAGCTGTTAGTTCTGTCCTCTGTGTTCCCATTGCACTTTTTTCTTACTTCTGAAATAGCATTCCCCAGTCTGTATGTACTTGTTTACATACAAGTCTTCAGCTACACTTGATCATTAATTCTTCAAGGTCAAAGAATAAGTCTTATTCCTCATTTTATCTCTAGAATCTCACACAGTGCCATATAGGTAATAAAAATTTAATAGATAATAATTGAGTGAGTGATTAAATGGAATAATAGAGGTCTCTACTTTTCTCTGTTAGAATTTATAGGAACCAGTATTATGTGTTATCCGGGTTCTCCTTCAACATTTTACCCCCAACTCCTGGGAATATTGTCAGTAAGTAGCCAGTGTTTAGCTATTAGCACCTTCAGGGTGTGCCTCACCAGCAAAGAGTGGCTTAGTTCAAGGATACACCCATCCCCATGATGGGTCATGCCAATGACTGATCACTGTGGGACTACAAAACCATGGCTGCCTTGGCAAAATGGGGAAAAACTGTGACAGGCCATTCAAGCTACAGAGTTCCCTTTGGGTAGACGAATGCTGCCATTGGACCTACAATATCAACATAACTTTTCTCTATGCCCAATCCTGCTTTCTTTCCTTCCATGAGTGTTGATCCCAAGGGGGCTCCTTAATAAATATTTTGCAAGCTAATCTTTGTCTTACAGTCTATTTCCTGAGGAACTCAACCTGCAACCAATTTAACAAAACACATTAAAACAAAAGTTGTAAGAATCTTCTTTATTGTCTTTTGTCTACCCTTATACCTCTAAAGAACATCTATGATGATTTATAGATCACATGTCAGGAAATATGTAGTTTCAGCTAGGTAACCTTTTATAATTTTTTTTATGTGAGAGGAGGGGAAATAGTGAGGCAGACTCCTGCATGCATCCCAACTGGGATACACCCAATTACTTCTTCTAGGGCCAATGCTTGAGTACTGAGCTATTTTCAGTGCCTGAGGCTGATGCCCTCCAACAGAGCTATTCTCTGCACCCAGGGCCACACTCAAACCAATTGAGCCACTGGCTACAAGTATTTTTGTTTGAATCCCAAACTTTACATATGTAGCTCAATGATCATAATGAAAGTGTTCAACGTCTTATAGCTCATCTGAAGCTAGTAGTAAATTTTTATTGATCCCCGAATAAGAAAGGCAAGAACTAAATTGGAAGTTTGAGAGATTTTATTTTATCCTTCAGACATGCCATGAGACCACAAGCTTGTATAAAGTATGACCATATGTCACTTTCATTAGGTGATTGTTGAAATGTTCTACAGAAGTAACCTTCTCTATTTCACTGCCTTCTCTATTTTTCTTTAAAAAATAGATAAAAAAGAAAGTGTGTAAATTTTTCTTCTTTTTTATAATAAATCCTCATCTTCATTTCATGGATCTTAGGTTGGTTTCCCTAGAAATAGAGACTGAGATGAGACCTCCTTATTCAAGCAATTTGTTAAAAGAGGAGACTGGGAAGAGAATGAAGAAACCAAGATAAGAAGGAAAAAAATATTAATCCAGGTTATGTTTTCATTAAAGACTACCTTCAGTGTGATGTCAGTGTCTGGGCAATGAATGTACCACAAGGTCACTCCTTCCTTGAGGCAAGGGGACATCCTTTTGTACTGCTGTGCAACCAGATGTTAACTTTGGGCTGCCTCCCCAGGGCAGGTATAACCAACCAGGTACCAACTGGTAAGCAGAGATTAATTCTTCAAAGAATGAATCACCTGTGTGCTATTAACAGTAAATTTACAGCAGGTAGGGGATGAACCACGGGGACCTGTGAAGGATACCAGAGTATCCACTACATCAGGTATTTTTAATAGCCCATGATCTACTTTAATCCATTAATATTATTTGAGTACCTACCAAGTCCTGAGCTTATTCTAGGTACTTGAAATACAGAAGAAAATAAAAGAGCAACAACAACAAAAAATCATGCTCTGTTGGAGCTTACATTCTAATAGAATAAGCTAGGTAATAAACAAAGAAAGTATCTATTTAATATGCCAGAGGTCATTAAGGTGAATGAAGAAAAATAGAGAAAGAGAGGGAGTGAAATTTTAGATGAGAAGGTGAGGGAACACTTCATTGAGAAGACAATGTGGGATCAAGGATCTGAAGGAGGTTAGTGAGTAAGTCATACAGATATTCTGAGAAAGAACTTTTCAACAGAAATAAACCCAGATGGTACAAAGTTTTTAAAGCAGGAGTGATCACATACGAGAAACAATAAGGATGCCAGCATGACTGGACTAGAGAGAACAATGGATAGAAGAAAAGAGATAAGACCTGAGTAAGCAGGTCACTGTGAGTACTTGACTTTTACTTTGAGAAAGATAGAAAATCATTGAGAGGATTCTCAGAAGAATAGCTTTATCTGACTCACATCTTGGATGGACACTACCTGCAGTTTTGAGAAGAGGTAGTGAATGGGGAAAAAAACAGAGACACCAGTTAGAAGACTATGATAGTATCTATGAGAGAGTAGTTTGTTCTAGGGTCAGGATTTGAATCATGCGATAGGTGAGATTTTTTTTTATATTTGAAATATGTTTTAAAGATACAACCAACAGTGACTTATTAAATATGTGGGATGAGAAAAGAAAACGATTCAAATGCAATTCCAAACTGTAACATTTATAACAACTGAGCAGTAATTGGCCTTTGTTTTAGATTGAGGGTGGAATTTATTGGATACAATGGTTCACTAAGCAACATGTTTCTGTTGTATTAAGAAAAGATGCAGGATAGGAATCGATGTGGAATTCAAGACCATAATATAGCAGAGAGCTGGTGACTCACATGAACAATTTCTGAAACCCTCAAATCACTTTTTATTTAGCATGCACAAGTTCATAAGAGAAGTTGAGTGGAAAATGTTGTTGTCAGCCCAGGGAAAGCATCAACTCTGTTGTCCCTTCAGCTTGGACACTTTGTGTCCATTTTCTGGTGCAGCTGTATCTCATAAATATTGGTTAGCCACTACTCATAAACAATCTCAACAATGAGTTACAGGTGCTTGGTCCCATACATAATGATGTTGGCCAAAATCCTACTCAATTCAGATCTGTTATATTCCTAGAAATTTCATTAATTAGTGTAGTGGGAAAAAATTTTATCAAGATCTGAATCATTAGTTGTCCCTAAATATTAAGAAGAGGCCACTAATCAACCATTGGTGCTTTCCATAAATATTTTGGCCTTACCACCTGGAAGAATGAAATTACTCTTCTATGGGAGCAATGTCTTGGGAGGTTATAGGTAAAAGATAACAAGAATTTTATTTTGAACACACTAAATTTGAGGTATATTTTATGCATTTAAGTGGAAAAAATGAATAGAAAATTTGATACATAATCTGAATGTCAAGAGAGAAGGCTGATAGAGATAGATACAGTGTGTCCGTAAAGTCATGGTGCACTTTTGACCGGTCACAGGAAAACAGCAAAAGACGATAGAAATGTGAAATCTGAACCAAATAAAAGGAAACCCTCCAAGTTTCTGTAGGACGGATGTGGCAGCATGTGCGCATACGCAGAGGATGACGTAACACCGTGTGTACAGCGGAGCAGCCCATGGCCATGCCAGTCGAGATGTGGACAGTACAGAGGAAAGTTCAGTGTGTTCTGTGGCTTGCTAAATTCTAATCCACAACCAAAGTGCAATGTGAATATGGGCTGCTGAACATCCTCATGCCTACGTAGAGTACGAACGTAACACCCCTAAAGTGAACGTGTGGTGTGGCCTGATGCATGATAAGGAGATAGACCCATTTTTTTTTTCGCGGAGCAGTCTGTGACAGCAAACACCTATCTTGATGTGTTGGAATTGTATGTAGTGCCACAATTTCCAGAAGGTGTCATCTTTCAACAGGATGACACTCCTCCACACTACGCCACTGTAAACCCAATTGCTGGGGTCAGGATCATAGCCACCTGACCCGTGCAGGTTCACATTAGATTCGGACAGTCGGTAATGAAACAACGGAGCCAAGAACTGGTGAGCCATCAGCTTTAATTCTACCTTGCACCTGGCGGGCAAGCAAAAACATACACTGGGCGCCAAAACCCACTCATTCAGTGCTCACAAAGCTACTGACTTATCCGAGTTTCCTAGAATCAAAGGCTTCTAGCTCACCAGACTTATTCACCTCTGTTTCCCATCTCCTCTCTACACAAACTCTGCACAAACTGGCTTCTCCCTCAGCACTCTGCCATCTTGGCTGCTTCTCCTGGCCTCCATGTGGCCTTAATCTGCTCTCCTCTCTAATACCTCAGGAATCAAGAGAGCAAGCTACTGACCTGTCCTACTTTATAGTATAGATTCAAAACCTTTAATCCAATCTACAGACAAGGAAGTCTCTGATACAAAGTCACCCATCTGAGGCATAATGGGATTCCTCAGGAGAGTCTACCACCCTACATCATCCAATCAGTCAAGGGTGTGGGGAAAAGCTTACGCTTAAAACTAAGCCTTAGGCTATAATGACCCAGCCTGCCCACAGCCTGTCCCCAAACACACATTAATATCAATGAACTTCCATGTGGGCAGCGCCAACTTGAACAAAGTAAGCATAATATATTTTATCTGCCCAACACTAGGAAACTCGGATAAGTCAGTAGCTTTGTGAGCACTGAATGAGTGGGTTTTGGAGCCCAGTGTGTGTTTTTGCTTGCCCGCTGGGTGCAAGGTAGAATTAAAGCTGATGGCTCACCACTTCTTGGCTCTGTTGTTTCATTACCAACTGTCTGAATCTAATGTGAACCTGCATGGGCAAGGCGGCTGTGATAATGGCCTCGACTACTGGCTTTACACTCTGTTACACCAGACGTCCTTACCCATGTGTGGCAAGAACTTTACTATTGTTTGGATGTGTGTAGGGCAACAAATGGAGCCCACATCAAACTATACTGAATAGGTATGAAACTGGGAGAGCTTTCCATTTATTTGGTGCAGATTTCACATTTCTATCATCTTTTGTTGTTGTTGGGCAGATAAAATATATTATGCTCACTTTGTTAAAGATGGCGCTGCCCACATGGAAGTTCGTTGATATTAATGTGTGTTCTGGGACAGGCTGTGGGCAGACCAGGTCGTTATAGCCTAAGGCTTAGTTTTAAGAGTAAGCTCTTCTCCACACTCTTGACTGATTGGATGATGTAGGGTGGTGCACTCCTGAGGAATCCCATTGTGCCTCGAATGGGTGGCTGTTCGACAGATAAAATATAATATGCTCACTTTGTTAAAGATGGTGCTGCCCACATGAAAGCCCGTCACCCAGGTGATATTATTTGCCCTTATGCTTGTGATGTCTGTGGGAGAAAAGTCTTAATGTAAGCAGGCCGGGGCATTATAGCTTAAGGCTTTGTTTTAAGAGTAAGCTCTTCTCCACACCCTTGACTGATTGGATGATGTAGGGTGGTGATGTAGGGAGGAATCCCATTATGCCTCAGATGGGTGACTTTGTATCAGAGACTTCCTTGTTTGTATAATTGGATTAAAGGTTTTGAGTCTGCTATAAAGTGGGAGAGAACAGTAGCTTGATCTCTTTCTTGGTTCCTGAGTTCCTGAGGTTAGTATTAGAAGAGAGTAGAGCAGAGTAGGGCCACATGGAGGCCAGGAGAAGCAGTCAAGATGGCTGAATGCTGAGGGAGAAGCCAGTTTGTTAAGAGTTTGTGCTGGAGGAGATGGGAAACAGAGGTGAATAAGTCTGGTGAGCTAGAAACCTTTGATTCTAGGAAACTCGGATAAGTCAGTAGCTTTGTGAGCACTGAATGTGTGGGTTTTGGAGCCCAGTGTATGTTTTTGCTTGCCCGCCGGGTGCAAGCTAGAATTAAAGCTGATGGCTCACCCATTCTTGGCTCCTGTGTTTCATTACTGACTGTTTGAATCTAATGTGAACATGCACAGGTCAGGCGGCTGTGATCCTGGCCCCGACTACTGGCCATACATTTGGCATAGTCTGTGGCAGGATTCGATACAGATCGGCATGGAGCCACCACCACCTTTGAGCGGTGGAGTAGAGGACTGGTTGCTGTTATGGTTTCCCATAGCTGTTTTTTGGGGGACCGTTGGATGGCTGACTTTTACAGCCATGCGCGAGGAAACTGAGAGATCTATGAAAGAGGCTGCTCAGGACCTGCAAACCGAGCAGTGGAAAGAGCTGGAGGAAACGTGGGAGAAAGAGGTGCAGACCCTGGAGTTGGAAGAAGCACCGGAGAAGGCTGACCAGGTTCGTGAGATTCGCCTGGAAATGGAGCAGACGCTGGAGAAGGAATCACAGGTTCATGAGTTGGAGATTGCCCTGGATGTTGTGGAGAGCCAGCAGCGGCATGAGGCTGGGCCTGAGGCCAGGGCCGAAGCTGAGGCCAGGACCGGGGCTGAGGCCGGGGTTGGAGCTGAGTGGCCTGCTCAGCAGAAGGCAGTGGTGGCCCGGAGATCAAGCCCAGCAGCAGGAGCTGGTGTTTTCAGTTCCTCTTTGGAGGATGAGGAAAATTGGTTTGGAGTTGAAATCCGCATCCTCCAGAATTTGAGAGCCCAGTAGCAAGGAGTAGCTATGCTCCTGGTAGGTCTGCGATTTTGGGACATAAGGGTGGATGGCATCATGCTCTCCAGAGCAGAGATGGAAATGTTGACTGCCATTGCCACATGCATCTTTTTAGGACAGTGTGAAACCTGCCATGATGGCAGGAATGAGGGGGGAGGCTAACACCCCATGTGCGTGGACTGATTTCCTGGACTATGACCGGAGTGAGCACTGGCTCCTTTGTTGAATGGACTTACGGATTTTGGATAATGTGAAATACCCTGATGGGGGTGGGGGTGGCTTTGCTGGAGGCCCTCCTGCCCCGGGAAGCTTTTCCCATGGCTAGAGAAAAGACTGAGGACATTTTGCACTTTTGGCAAAGTGCTTAGAGACTGGTGAAAAGTATCTTTCTAATTGTTGAAATTGTATGATTTGTCATGCTGTTGTAATTTGTGTAATATGCCTAATTTCCTTGTACAGGAATGCCAGTGGTGTAAATTGTGGGTAGTAAAGTGAGCATAGGGGTGGATTGTTCGGCAGTAAAACATAATATGCTCACTTTGTTAAAGATGGTGCTGCCCACATGGAAGCCGTCACCCAGGTGATATTATTTGCCCTTATGCTTGTGATGTCTGTGGGGGAAAAGTTGTAATGTAAGCAGGCCGGATCGTTATAGCTTAAGGCTTTGTTTTAAGAGTAAGCTCTTCTCCACACCCTTGACTGATTGGATGATGTAGGGTGGTGATGTAGGGAGGAATCCCATTATGCCTCAGATGCAAGCTAGAATTATGCAAGCTAGAATTAAAGCTGATGGCTCACCCGTTCTTGGCTCCTGTGTTTCATTACTGACTGTTCGAATCTAATGTGAACCTGCATGGGCCAGGCGGCTCTGATAGTGGCCTTGGCCACTGGCTTTACAGTGGCTTTGTATTGGAGACTTCCTTGTTTGTGTAATTGGATTGGAAGTTTTGATTTTACACTATAAAGTGGGACAGACCAGGAGTTTACTTGCTCTTGGTTCCTGAGTGTTGGGCAGATAAAATATATTATACTCACTTTGTTAAAGATGGCACTGCCCACATGGAAGTTCGTTGATATTAATGTGTGTTCTGGGACAGTCTGTGGGCAGGCCGGGTCATTATAGCCTAAGGCTTAGTTTTAAGCGTAAGCTTTTCTCCACACCCTTGACTGATTGGATGATGTAGGGTGGTGCACTCCTGAGGAATCCCATTATGCCTCAGATGGGTGACTTTGTATCAGAGACTTTCTTGTTTGTATAATTGGATTAAAGGTTTGGATTCTACACTATAAAGTGGGGCAGGCCAGGAGCTTGTTCGCTCTTGGTTTCCGAAGTATTAGAGAGGAGAGCAGAGTAAGGCCACATGGAAGAGTCCAGGAGAAGCAGTCAAGATGGCAGAATGCTAAGGGAGAAGGCAGTTTGAGCAGAGTTTGTGCTAGAGGAGATGGGGAACAGAGGTGAATAAGTCTGGTGAGCTAGAAACCTTTGATTCTAGGAAACTCAGATAAGTCAGTAGCTTTGTGAGCACTGAATGTATGGGTTTTGGAGCCCAGTGTGTGTTTTTGCTTGCCCGCCAGGTGCAAGCTAGAATTAAAGCTGATGGCTCACCAGTTCTTGGCTCTGTTGTTTCATTACCGACTGTTCGAATCTAATGCGAACCTGCACTGGCCAGGCTGCTGTGATGGTGGCCTTGGCCACTGGCTTTATAGTTGCTTTCCTGTGGCCGGTCAAAAGTGCACCCTGACTTTATGGACACATTGAGATAAATGAGAACAATGACATCCAGAAAGAGTATAGATAGATATATCAACAAATTGAGAATTTTGTTGTTGGGGAGGTAAAAGAGAACTAACAAGGATACTGAGATCAAAATGCCAGTGAGATAAGAGAGAACCAAACATCTCTGATGCCTCTAAGGCAATGAAAGAGAGATTTAGAAATTACGGATATAGCAATCTACAACATCAAATTCTGATAACTAAATGACCAGAAGGAGGACTGTGAGTTTAGCTGCAAGTAGGTCAATGCCAATGTTTTCAAAAGCAGTTTTGTGCAGTGGTGTGGGAAGACTGATTTGAGATGGATCAAGGGAAAATCGAGGAAAAGAAACCAGAGATAGCAGGTATAGATAATCTTTGCTAAGAATTGCAGCAACAGCTAAAAAGAGAGTCATCAAAAGAGAGGTTTTTGTTGCTGCAGCTGTTTTTTAAGATAAGAGATAGGATCTCATAGATAAGGAAAACTAGTCATAAAATGGGAGAAAAATTACTGGAATGATGTTCTTACATGGGTAAAAAAGAGGAGAATGCAAAGATTTCTTTTTTTTTCTTTTTCTTTTTCTTTTCAGGAGGAAGGAAAGAAAACAGGTAAAGAGGCAGGCTGGTGGATGGGAATTTGGGGAAGTTTTTTCTTTAGTTTTATTTTTCAGTGAAATAGAACACAAGACAAACATCTGAGAATTAGGAGAAAAGAGGACATATTAGATATCAGAAAAGAATAGAAGGTGTGAACTAGTTGTATGGCAGAATGAATGGATAGAGAAATGTAGTTAGGATTGGTGGGCAAAGAGTCCACCAGACAGTCATGGCCAAGGTTATACAGTTAGACAAAGCAGAATGGCTGCAGGTTTTTTTCCAGCCATGTTCAGCTGTGAGACTTAGTCAACCTGTGGGAAGAGAGTTAGAGATGATCAAAGTTAGAATTTTGTCAGGAAGCTATGTATAGTGAGAAAGGAGAAAAATAATGGAAGGCATATGCAATGGAATTATTCCAGTGATGGCCCATGAGATTCAAACTGTTCAGGAATCAAAGTGAGGACACAGAAGGTAGAGAAAATGAAGACAATTAAAAAGGAGGTAAAATCAAAAGATTGAAGGTCCTAGCAAAGTGGAAAATTTGTTAGTCAAGTGTTCCAAGGAGCATAAGAGATGTGAGGGATGGTCTAAAAGTGGGATACCTAAAATTTAAAGTACAGAGGGTCTACATTTGCAGGTCACACTAGACCAGTGTTTGGCAAACTCATTAGTCAACAGAGCCAAATATCAACAGTACAATGATTGAAATTTCTTTTGAGAGCCAAATTTTTAAAACTTAAACTATATAGGTAGGTACATTCCTTATCGAGGTAGCGCCCACATATGGTATTTTGTGGAAGAGCCACACTCAAAGGGCCAAAGAGCCACATGTGGCTTGTGAGCCATAGTTTGCCGACCACTAACCTAAACTATGACTTTGGCAATAAGTGGTTAATATAGTAGAGGACATAATTATTGGACCACAGAAAGCTAAAAATTAAAAGTTCAAGATAGTTTTAGGCTTGTCATGTAGGCATAGAACTAGAACAAACAATCCTAAAATGTATATGGAACCACAAATAAATTTGAATAGCAAAAGAAATCTTGAGAAGAACAAAGTTGGAGTTATTATATGTTCTGGTTTCAAACTATACTACAAAGATAGAAATCAAAACAGTATGGTGCTGTCACAAAAACAAACACAAAAGGCAATGAAATAGAATTGAAAGCTCAGAAATAAACCCACACTTATATTAGAAATTAATCTATGACAAAGGAAGCAAGAATAAACAATAGAGAAAAGATAGTCTCTTCAATAAATGGTATTGGGAAAACTGGACCAATTACATGCAAAAAAATAATAATAAAACTATATCATTTTCTTACACCAAATGCAAAAATAAATTCAAAATACATTAGATAAATGTAAGCCCTAACACCATAAAACTTCTAGAGGAAAACATAGACAGTAAACTCTTTGACTCAGCAATATTTAATTTAGATATGTCTCCTTAAACAAAGGCAACAAAAGCAAAACTAAACAAATGAGACTATATTAACTAAAAAGCTTTTGCACAGCAAAGGAAATCATCAATAAGACCAAAAAGCTACTGAATTTAAAAATATATTTGTAAGTGATATATCTGATGTAGGATTATTATACAAAGTACATAAAGAACTCATACAATTCAACATTGAAAAATCCAATTAAAATTGGGCAGAGGACCTGAATAGACATTTCTCTAAAGAAGACATACAGATGGCCAACAGACACATGAAAAAATTATCAACATCACTAATCATCAGGGAAATGCAAAGTAAAATCACAATCAAGTATCAACTTACACCTGTCAGAATTGCTATTATCAAAAAGACAAGCATCAGCAAGAATGTGGAGAAAAGGGAACCTTTGTTGGCAGAAATGTAAATTAGTGCAGCTAATATGGAAAACTGTATGAAGATTCTTCAAAATATTATAAACAGAACTACCATATGATTCAGAAATTCCACTTTTGGCTATTTATCTGAAGAAAACAAAACCAATAATTCAAAAAGATATATGCACACCTAACTTCATTGCAGCACTATTTACAATAGCCAAGATAGAAGCAGTCCAGGTGTCCACTGATAGATAAGTGGATAAGTAAAATGTGTTACATATCTACAATGAAATATTACTCTGCTAATAAAAGGAATTAAACCTTATCTTTTGTGACAACAATATGATTTGACTTATCTGTGAAATCTAAAAAATAAAGCAAAGAAACAGGATGAAACAGAAAGTCAGACATACAGAGACTAAACTGATGGACGACAGAGGCAAGAAGGATAGGGAGATATAATAAAAGTTTCAAGATAATGGAACTCTCATCTAGATGGGCACTAAAATCACTGATAGGAATGATGGGAGCAATGTCGGAGAATAAAACAGTGATCCAAGGACTACAATCTTCAAGGAATTAAGAAGGAACCCAAGGTGAAATCAACAAGGCTGGTCATGGAAATCTGTATGTAAGTGGAAGGAAGAATCATCTTGAAGCAGCATTTGGAAGCAGGCAGTGTATACACCCTTGTTCCAACCCCGAGGTGGACTGTAGGATATTCAGTGTCTCTGAGGAGCATGCATGTTAAAGATTTAATGACACAGAGACTATGTCAATCCTAACCAATTCGAAATTCTGGCAGTCAGAATCTTATTTGTCCAACTTGGTTTTGTTGGTTACTACTGATCCACACAGTTATCACAGGGACAGTCAGCCATACAGGACTACCAGAAGCAGTCACAGAGGACTACCATGGCTGCCAGGGCCTTCTGTTACTTTCAAGACAGGGACAGGACTCTTAAATATATATATATATATATTATAACTCGTTTGTACCAAAGGAGAGTTGCTTTCTAAAATAGCATTAACTCTTTTTTATTTTTTTATGTATCCCTTTTTTAACCTTTTCAAAATTCAGAACCAGCAATTCTCTGCTTATCTAAAAAGAGCTGAGTCAATGATCAGGCGAGGGTTCACCCTGTTGAGATCCAGCTGGCCATCCTAACACCACTACCCTTAATTACATCACTACCCTACATACAGAAACATCCCCACTCAAAATCAGTTCCCTAAGAAGCTGAGGCAACTAACCTGAGATGGCAGGGTTTATTGTTGTGCAAGCAGCCTCGCTTGCCACAGGACATCTTGATTTGTGTTAACATTCTAGTGCACTAATCTTCCTAATACCCTTATATTTATTTATGACACAAATCAAATCCTGCTCAGAACTAAGTTGTTACTACTTTTTTTCCCCGTCCAACTCTCCTGCTGGGTGTATTTATGTTATGCTGTGTTGTGTTGCTACTCTTGCTGCACATTTATCTGAGTTTCGACTTTTACTGCTGATTTAGCAAACATTTTATATTCTGCAATGAACTGTAAACATTTTTTCCTTCTGACAAATTCATTATGACAAGTGTTATAAACTCTTCACTGCAGACTGCATCTCTTCTATTGAGCGGCTCTTTATATCAATTTTACTATGCAGAGAAAATGACGCCGGTAATATTGCACCTGTCTGAGCTCAGCTGGGGAAATCAGTAAGTCCTGCAACATGGAACATTTATATACTTGTTTTTATTACATCTGTTTCTGGTTTATATAGCATGTTAGTGGGAATCAAGTTTTAACAGTAGTCAAATAAGCAAAAGCTACCCCATGAACTCCAGCTTCCTTCCACTTAAAAGTTTGTGTATAAACATACAAAACATTTTAAGGAGCTGAGAAAGCTTCCCGTTTCTTATCAGGTCTAAAATGTCATAATGTATCTATATTAAACCCAGATTACATCTGAGAATAAATATTAATCCCCATAAAAACTTCATCATGCTAAATCATGCCCACACCCTTTACACTTTTGTGATGATGGTGGGGTCTATCTTTTATTTAATGGTAGTTTTTAATAAATAAGAATATAAAACTCCTACCAAAAAACAGTGAGGAAAGAATAAGAAAGGAAACTTATGTGTTACAGGCTGAATCGTATCCCTTCGAAATTTCATATGTTAAAGTCCTAATGCCAGTACTTCCAAAGAAAACTGTATTGAAGATAGGTTCTTGGAAATAATTAAGTTGAGATCAATAGTTTTGGCCCTAATCCAATGTGTCTGGTGTCCTTATAAGAAGAGGTGATTAGAACACAGACACACAGAGAAGAAAGATTGTGTGAAGATACAGGGAGAAGAAGACGGCCATCCACTAACCCAGGAGAGAGAACTCAGTAGAAACCAATCTTGCCAGTACCTTGATCTTGGACTTCTAGAATTGTGAAAAAATAAATTTCTGTTATTTAAACCACTCAGTCTACGGTACTTAGTTATGGTAGCTCTAGTAAATTAGTACACTATGTTTATTATATCTTATATCTAATTTTTCATAGAAATTTTCACACATTATTTCATTTAATTTCTACGATAATCCTAGGAGATGCACCTATCACATTTGTATTTAAAGAGGAATAAAACTGAACCTCAGCGAGATTAAGCTATTTGCCCTGGGTCACCCAGGTAGAAGTTAAAGAACTATGGTTAAAATTCAGGTTCTTCAGGCTCAAAATCCATGCTCTTTTCTCTTTACATGTTGTGTCTTCTGTATATTTAATTCTATTGGCACAATAATGAAAGGGGTAATTCAACAAGATGGAAAGGAAGGTCATGTCTAGCTATATGTGAGTCTTCAAAGAAGTATTTCACCTCTAGTTAACACTCCCATTCCTGCTGAGTGAGGCATGTGTTTAGGGACATTTTTCCAAATAGA
The DNA here is from genome assembly GCA_037038555.1 of Rhynchonycteris naso. NCBI lineage: Eukaryota > Metazoa > Chordata > Mammalia > Chiroptera > Emballonuridae > Rhynchonycteris > Rhynchonycteris naso. The sequence continues at coordinate 354,211,980 of CM072995.1, forward strand.
AGAACAGCCCACTTAAGCCAGACCTAATTATTAACATACTTGGAACTGTTCCTAAGAGAGACTAGAAACCAACATTTCCTTTGAAGAAGACATTCTGGTTCACAATACCATATGCCTTGAGAATACTTTTAGAGTTTCCTCTTTATTTTTTAACTTGAAATTGAGCAAATAGCTGTTAACGGTCATCTGCATTTTGGGGACTATGTTTGCCACAAAGGATGCAAAGTGGTCGAGGCAGGCATGATCCCTGCCCTCACACAGATTTCATTACAATAATCACTCTGAATTTGATGGTATTTGTTTGTTTGCTTGTGTTTGTTTTGCTTTGTTTTGAATACATCTCTCTTCTGCCTATATGGAAAGTCCTGAGGTCAGGGACTGTGTCTCGTTTGCCTTTGTGGCTTCAATGCCTGGCAGAGTGCCTGGCACATATTAAGAGCTCAATAAATATTCTTAAATTGAATTGGGATTCCAAATTTAGAGTTGATGAAGATGAATGAATATCCTGTCACTTGACAGGAGTTCAAGTGACATTCTGAAAACTGCTGATGGCAGCCCAGCTTAGTGCACCGCACATAAATAAATACCAACCACTTACATGGTCCATGAAGCTGCACTATGGCAAGAAGATCATCTTATACACCAGATCGCTAACTGTTTTCTTCTTTCCCTACTTTTTCTATTTCTATGTTTGTAACATTATGTAATTTTATAACATTTTTTTCCTTTGATTTTAAAATAAGAATTATAGAAAAAAGAAAGGCATAAAATAGAAGTTATCTCATCTTTATGTCATAATCTATATACAAAAACTTATATTTTTAAAAATATATCCTTCTAGTCTTCTATGCCAATAGTTACTTAAATATATTCCTTTATGGTGGGAATCGTACTATGCAGAACGTCCTCTAGCATGCCTCTTTTACAAAATAAAATTTATTGAAAAATATTTCCCCATATCATTAAATATTTAAGAATGGTTGAATAGACTTAATGGATTTAATGGGTAGCATTTATTTTTCATTCATTTATTCAGTGCCTATTTACTCTTTACGAGGCATTATGGTAGAGAGTAGAACTACAAAGATTAAAAGGCTGAGACCAAACATTTAAAGGCTGCATTATGACCTTTGGATATTTTCTTTCCACTATATTAAATTATTAAATTAACCAGCATTAATTTATTTCTTTGCTTAGTATTAACTTTTCCAGTGAATATTATGTTTTCAACGTAACTTATATACTAATTCCCACTCCTTCAAACTATTCTTTTATTCACAATATTTACTGAGTATCTAATACATGAAGAGCCTTATCCTAAGCAATAGGGAGATACCAGTGAGCAAGACTATTAATGTTTCTGTTCTCCTGGAGTTTAGTTGTTCGTAGGGAGACAGAGAAAATACACAGGAGAGAGAAACTAGACTATATTAAGGTTAAGAGCTATGGACAAAAATTAAACAGAGTTGGGGAATATGAAACTGTGGGGAGAGGATGCAGTTTTATATAGGGTGGCCAGCATGGTCTTCAGACATAAGCTGGCAGTTCAGATGGCACCTTATGATGTGCGAGAGCAAGTCCTTGGGGTATCTGGGGAAGAGTTTCAGGCAGAGGACACAGCAAGTGCAAAAGCAGGAGTAGGAATATATATGCCTTGCTGCCTGGACAAAAACAGAAGATGTAATGAGAGTGGCGTGAGCACGACAAGGGTGACGGTAAGGAAGGAGACTAGTAAGGTCTAAGGGGAGCAGTAGCTAGCTAGATACCATGGTAGCAGAAACTTCTGGAGTTCTTTTCTAGACATTTATTTTCTCAGCAAAACAGGAATTGAAGTCATCATTGGAAAGTGGGGAGGAAAAGAAGCAAGAGGAAACTCATCTTGAAGGACAGTAAAAATGGACTAAGATATTCTTAGAGACGCTACCACTTCTCCAGTGGCACTTTTCTTCTCGCCCCTACCACTATTAGTCTGTTCTTCCTATTTGGTTCCACAGAACTTTCCTCATGACTCTTCCACAGCCCTGACTGAGTAGTGCTTGATTCACCAGGGTAACCACAGCTCAGCTCTGAACACACAGTAAATAACTATTAAATCTTTGTGGCATAAATGTATTTGATTGACGTGTGTTCTTAATGACCTGTATAACCTGTTTATTATTTATTATTATTATTATCATAATCATTATTGTTTTAATTATCATTATTTGTTAATGGACTCTGAAACTTAGACCAAGCCTGCATACTAAGATTTATCATCCAGCCCTACTGGAAGAGTTTTGGACTTTCTTAAAATTTTATTTTTAAGAATCTAGTATTACATAGTTTTGTAATCAGCATGTTTTGTCTTCCAAAAAGAAAAAGTTGCATTAAAAAGTGCATGAACATAGGAGAGGTTTAGAATGTTAAGTCACCCATTTATTTAATCTGTATAGTCCCAGGTATGGAAGAAAAATAAGGCTTATCCACACAGACACTTCTGGTGATTGGTAGTGGCCGCATGTTTAAAAGGACCCAAGAAATCAACTTGGATTGAGAATGGAAGAGTGGCATCTTCAGTTAGAGATGCCTGCCTTGAGTATGGTATTGATGGATAGTGATATGCCTGCAGTCAAATGCCAAGTATGAATAAAGCTATTGTTAGACTTTAGCTAAGTCCAAGACAATGTTTGTTTTCTTTCAATTACTCAGTTATTCCACACTATTTATTAAAAACTTCTCTGCTCATTGTGATATATACTGAGACTACATTGATAAATGAACATGAATTCTTTGTGTTCTCTTACAATGTATGGAAGAGAACAAAATAAATCTATAATACAAAATGAGGGGAATGTCTTAGAGGAAGTTTAAGGTACAATAGGAACACATAATATAAAAAGGGACTTAAGTCAAAGTTGGGGAAAGCAAAGAATAGTTGTCTGAATAAGTAACTTTTGATTTCCTGTTCTGTACATTCAAAGCTTGCAAGTTGCCACTTTGGCCCAACAACCAGAAAAATGTTAGACTGAAAATTCAACGATCCTTCTTAGATCCATAAGATAAAAAAGAACACAGGGTAAGTTACTATCCCTAAGATTGGAGAGACAGACAGGTAAACACAGGAAGTCATGGCTTACTGGAGCAGAGATGCAGAAGCAAAAGTGGTGACAGGAACCCATGGGGGGATGGGAGAAAGGAACTATGATTGACCAATTGCGGGAAGCTCATAGTGGACAACTGTGAGAGTTAAAAACTCCAAGGGCACTCAGTCATGGGGAGGTCGTCACAATATTTTGAGATTTACCTCCAGGAGCTCAACCAAATCTCCTCAGTAATTATGTAAAAAAAAAAAAAAATTCCATTATACTTCTGCTGGAGGGAGGGGAAAAGGAATCATTTTACCATATACCAGAGCACTGATATTTAAAAAGACCTGTCCTGAGAAAAAATAGTTAATCAGAACCTAACCTGCTAGAGTATTATCAAGCCTAACTTATTGAGGTAAAGGGCATGATCATTCAACTCTAACCTACTCTAGCCATCCTGTACTACCTAAGCAGGAGGGAAAACACTGAGAAACTATTGTGAAGCTCACAATCCAGAGACACAGGCTTACAAAAAGACTGAGACCTAATTTTAGGACTACAGAATGTTCCCCGCCCTCTCCACCTCTCCACCAGTTACTGAAGGATTATTTGTAGCAGTTCCTTTTGCCCAGCATACCATGTTTGACTACCAAGAAAAAAGTACAGAGCATACAGAAAGAAGTAACTTCTGAGCTAGAAAATAAAGAACAAATAGAAGTTAACAACAACAAAAGATAAGAATGCTCTAGACAAAAGGAAGACTATATTCAAAGACCCCTAACTTAAGAAGGAACCCAGTAAGTCTAAGAAAATGAAAGTAGGCTGATGAAGCTGGTGTAAGAATTAAGGGGGGAAGCATAATCCAGATTATAAATCCTAAAACTGGATAAAGTTGGGCCTTATTTTAAGAACACTGAAAAAACTTTGAAAAGTTTTAATAAGGACAATGACAAAATTAATTAGGCAAGATAAAATAACCATTCCACCCACATTAGGCAGGATGAATAGTCAAAGGTCTGGTGACAGGCAGACAAGTAAGCAGATGTTGCAATTATCAGACAAGAGATAATGGTGGCCGAGACTGGAATAATGTCAAGAAAATTAAAAATAAATGAATGGAGTTGAGCCATATTTAGCAAACAAAATCAATAAGACTTCGTACATAATTAAAAGTTGGTAATACAAGAGAAAGACACACACCCTTTAGGTTACCTGTCTGGCCGACTAAACAAATAAAAATAAAATCTAAGGAGATGGGGGAATGAGCAGCAGGTTTAAAAGAGAGTAATGACTTCAATTTTGCAGGTTCAATTTTTGGGGGTTGTGGGAACATTTAAAAGGGTATGTCCTCTAGGCAGTTAGATATATGAGTTTAAAGCTCAAAGGCAAAACATATATGAGAAAAATAATTCTAGGAATCTTAACCGATAATACTAATTAAAACCATAGATGATGATGAGATGACCTAAGAAAACAATAGAGCATAAAATGAATAAATTGATATTGTTTTAGATGTCTGTCTGATTCCCCAAGCCCCATTGATGTTTCTGATTCTGAAACACTTCTGTTCTGAAATGCCATTAAATTCCAAGCCTACATCCCCTGGACTCCTTCTCATATATGGTCTCTTCTTATATCTATTATCAAAAACTTTTAGTGTTTCCTGCTTCATAGGTAGTCCCCATGCTCTTAGGGCAAACCACAATATCAGGACTGGCATCCACTATTTTGCACAGAAATTCCTATTAGGGTGACTAGCCATGGAAGAGTAGAGTACACCTTGGACACCTGCACAAAAGGGATTTGGCCCTAAAAGTTTGTGGTCACTCTAAGGACCAGAACCCAATGCACTGTTCATATCAAGGACAACAAGAGCCTTTTCATTAATGAGTCTTTCTAGCAGTCTTAAAAGTTGCATTTCTTGGCCTCTTCTCAACAAGTATCTGTGCTGAGAAGTCTCAACTTGAAACAATCTCTTCCCATTAAGTTTTGTGCCAACACATATTTCGCAATTTGTTGCGGCATCTGCGGATACTCATCAATATTTCGTGTTCTCCTCTTCCTCTGCCTGAAACTTTAATTGTAGTTACTGAGGGTAATTCACAAAATTTAGTTTTTTCTCTGCTTTTATTTTCTTGAGTTATATTATCAGTTTGCATGATTTTTTTGTCTTTCATTGCCAACCTTTGGTTAGGTACCGAATCCTGTTGATTTTCCTTACTAAAATACTACTCAACTCTTTTCACTTATCTTTATCTTTCTTCACTTTATCCCATTCCAGCCACTATCACATCTTATCATTGCAATACCTGCTAGGTCAGCCTGTAAGGCATACAGAACAGGAATTCCCAATTCCATGTACAGTTCATTAAAACAGCTACATTCATTAGGGCCTTCCTTTTATTTCATTAATGAATCAACAAATTTCAAAAAAAGTTAATTTTTTGCACTCTCCAATTTCCAATTCTAACCTATTTTATATTTTCCAGGACAGATGATTTTACTAACAAGATATATCACAAGAACAGCTCAGAAATGCATTATGAGTAATTATATCTCAAGACAATTTATACTCTGGTATAAACAGTCTCCCTCTGCATTAAAGCCCCTTAGGAAATGATTCTATGGTAATGTTAAATCCATTTCATAAAGCTCCGGTTGATGTCAATGAAATTATAGCCAACACTTTTTGTTAAATAATAAGTCATATTAATGTGTGTATGAAGCATGTTTTGACAAGACAGTATGATATTATTATTATTATTTATTGTATCGAAGGCACCTCTCAGCCTGTAGGAAATTGGCTTTCATATCGCATTACAGCTCATCTAGCTCCTGCTTTAATGGGCTTCCAGAAAACAACAGCCTGTTACCACTCCTTTAAAATGGTTTAGAGAAACTGATTGCTCCTGCTGAGCTGGTTTCCATGAAGTGTGAAGTTTTTAATCTGATCTCTGTTCAGCCTCAAGCATTTAATTTGCAGTTTAGGAATCAGTAGAGGTCTGCCATGCAGATCAACAAGGGTCAAAGCTGTTACGATCTGCGAATACACACTGAAGAAAGCTGCGTGGAGCAGAGCAAGGCAATTGCACCGGCAGAGACTGTACACCAGAACCTGGAGGGCTGAGTTTGCTTCCCATTCAGAGTGTGAACACTCCCTGCACTGCCCTGACACACCACCACACTCTCTTCACGGAGATCCCATGTGGGGAATTGGTGAAGGGGCGCCTGGAATTCCTGCAGCTCAGAGAAATAAAAGGAAGCTTCAAAGCAAAAGAAAGCAACTGGGAGAAACACAAAATGCCAACTAGTTAACCAAGAATTAGAGTTGTGAGATTTTTTTATCACATAATGAAAACTTTATAATTGTTGCCAGTTCTCACCTTCTGATGCAACCAGAATTGTTAAATCATCTAACCCCAGCCCTCCACCCACACTATACCACACTCCTACTAGTCAGGGCCCTCTGCCAAACAACCTGCCTCCGCTGCCAAGGTATCTTAATTCTACTTACCATCATGGCTCAAACTACTATATATTCCCATACTCATACCTGCTTAGGAAATTTCTGGACTATTCCAAAACCATACCATACCCATTGTTCACTTATTTTACATACATATGAAATAGTTCAAAACAAGTGGTGCAGTGTATGGTACTGATTATATATACACTGTATCATTTCATTGTTTTAAATTGTTGGTTCTTCTTCTACAGTTGAATTATAATTTCAGAAAGATCGGACACCTTCTCTAAGGGTGAGGTGTCCTGGACCTAATGCTAACTTTCTTTAAAGCTTGGTCAGGGATGTCACAACATCATGTGAAAAATTTATATAATTTCATTTAATTATATGAAAAAATTGCCATTCTTTTACTTAAAAATTTTTATTTAGCACCTTCACACAGATAATGCTGAAGTGGATCAATCTATTTTCTTTTACAGTTCAAATATTTTATTTATAATTGCATTGTAATTTCTCTATAAACAAGTGAATTTCATTTTGGTGGCTGCCCGGCTGCCTGGATTGATGGCTGACTAGATAGCTCTCTGGATGACTGAATGGATAGATGGATGAATGAAATAATGGAAGATATTTGTATGAGCTATTTGGAAGGAATCCATTTCTTCTTGGCATGCAGTAGAAAGCACAGATTGATTTATAACTGGATACTTTCTTTGCCCAACAAAGAATGTTATGAGTGGAGACCTGAGACTCTGCTCTGCTGGAGAGATCACAGGACAGACACTCTGCCTAAGAAATGAACTTGTCTATGATCTATTTTTCTGGAGTTCTAGCAATCCCTAGGGTTTCATAGGTAATGCCCAATACTGAAAGAGTCTTAGATCTGTATGTAGCCAAGGAAAAGAAAAAAAAATTTCAAACCATCTATTTTTTTTTTCAAAAGGAAAAGTTGCCCTCTTTTTCCCATTCAACTATCACATAACGAAAATGTCTCCCAGACAACATCAGAGTCAATTGGAACTCATAACTCCCAAGCTCATTTTTCACCCCATTGCTGGCTGGTCTATTTTTCACTTCAACTTAGCCTTTTGACAAGTCATATAAAAGAAAGGGTGAGAGAATGTCTCTGGTGTCAAAACCAGTCTCTCCTTCTCTCTGTCTGGAGCATATCATGTCATGTAGGCAGGTGAGAAATACCCCTATTAATAGTGCTTCTCAGAACTCAGAATGGCTAAGGTTTTCTTTCTTTCTTTCTTTTTCCTTTTCTTTTATTTTTCCAAGTGAGAGGAGAGGATATAGAGAGACAGATTCCCTCATGCACTCCGACTGGGATCCACCTGGCAAACCCCATCTGGGGCTGATGCTCTGCCCATCTTGGGCCATGCTTACAACCAAGCTATTTTTAGTGCCTGAGGCAGAGGCTCCATGGAGTCATCCTTAGCTCCTGGGGCTGATGTATTCAAATCAACTGAGCCCTGGCTGCAGGAGGGAAAGTGAGAGACAGAGATAAGGGGAAGGGGAAGAGAAAGGGGTGGAGAAGCAGATGGTTACTTCTCCTATATGCCCTTATTGGGAATCAAACCTGGGATTCACACGCCATGCTGACACTTTACCACTGAGCCAAACAGCCAGGTCCAGCTAATGCTTTCTAATGGAGCTTTTTTGCCTTGAACAAGTGTATTCTGCTTGGCCTGTTAATGGGCAAAGCTACACAATGCCATGTCGTCAAATCACTATAGAGTAGAAATAGTCAGATAATCTAATGCAGTTGCTAATATTTAGAGCAGTGATGGGCAATCTTTTGAGCTTGGTGTGTCACTTCAAGAAAAACGGCCTAATCAGAAGTCCCAGAACTAGACGCTCTGTGCCAGAGTCCTGTTGTTTTGGCCTACAGACCTCCAGCACAGAATGTCTACACTACAGCAAATGTTTTATCCTCAGCTACTGCACCTGGCCGTCCAGGAGCCGAGGATGAAACGTCCTTCTCTGCATGTGGCCCCATACTTCTCTGGTATGTGGCTGTGTCATCTAAAATGGCTATGCGTGTCAGTGCTGACACGCGTGTCATAGGTTCGCCATCACGGATTTAGAAAATTCAGTCATTTAGATTCTATTAACTGGTCGAGGGACACCAATTTCATTTTTGTGGAATCTAACAAGCCTATGTTTGTGTTTTCTATATATGTTTGCTGCATTCTTATATTAATTTTTAATATCAAAAGGAGTAATGTAAGGGAACACCAGTAGGGGTAAGCTGGATTTTTTTTCCAGACTACTCCATGTTCCTTTGTATATTAGCAATCTCATTTTCCCTTAAAATAGATAAGTTAACCTACCTCCAAACTTCCAGTACTCTCCATTTACCCACTGACAAAAGAAGCTTGATATGCTTCTAATTTAATAAAAAGTGTTTTCTGGATCAGTGTTGGTTTCTCTGGTAAAAACATTCCTATTTGGGGCATTAAGACATCTGTACTTATAGGACCCAGAGCCATAGAGTCTAAAAGCAAATATGTCACTAGTAGATAATTAGGATAATAATAAATAAAATGACCTTTGTTTCTGTCCTATGGTTCCAGGATCCATGTACACATACTAGGCTGTGTGCTATATGTTCTATTCCAGAGGATCCCAGGCTTATAAAGGATGATCTCCAAGCTAGAGATTACATGAGTTTCCCTTGACATTCTACCATTCTGTAAATTGATCTCTTTGAGCGAGAATATGAAAAGACCAGTGAATCCTCTATATTTTTCTTTGAAAACTGGGTTCATTTTGCATGCAATAACATTATAAGGCATTCAATAAATTTCAGGTGATATTTCAGGCAGAAAAGAATGATGCGCTACAAGAAGCAAATACCAACTCAGATGTTTTTAAAGTTAGGATAAATTATTATTTTCTATCTAATTAATGGTGGTTTACCACAATCAACTTGTTGCTGTGTGGCTTCTGCTTACTATTAAGCCATGTCATTTGGGGGCCAAAGTTTGGTTGCTATTGCTTGCATGTTGAACAGTAGCAAGAGAGAAAGCAACCTGGTAAAGGGAAGTCTACATTATTAAACCCATTCATACTTTTCACGACTACTTAATTCACAAGCTTATTGAGCAAAAATTTTGAAGAGATGAGGAAGGAAATTCACTCTTATCTGATCTATCTCTTCTTCATTACCTTCTTCACAGGAAGGACACTGAGTAAAAATTCATTTGGGAAACAAATCCAGAGGTGGGCAAAAGTAGGTTTACAGTTGCAAATATATGAAACACAGAGTTTATTCTTGTATTGTTACTTATTAATTATTGTATTGTATTTATTATTTTGTATCCTTACTAATGATTTATATTTTTTATAATAATGACTGATAATTTAGCTTACTTTTTTCCACCCCTATATTATCAAATGTTGGACCCATATCAAGAGATTCATCCATATAAGTCTTCCACAAGTGTCTTTACTCTGAACAATAGATCCTTCTGAGTCCTTGACCATTCCATCGATCCAAATCATTATCTCATTGGGAAGATTTTCCTTCCCCACTGTTTTTTAGTGCCAGATTGGGTTGGAATGAATTAGTAGTCAACTGGCACTGGATGCCAATTTATTACTCAGATTTGTCTAAAGAACTCATGATTATTTTTTCCTCCTTAGACAGCTGGTCACAGGTAACAGCTCATGACACTATAATTACAGATTGAATATGGGATGGTGCTGCACCAGAGTAGTCCATTGAAAATATGCAAAATCCTGTGTCTTTGATACCTTCTTGATTTGGACCTGTCATTTTCACATGATTATTATTGAGTAGTGAGTTTTTTGTTAACCCTTTGAATGAGGATGTATATGAATGTCTGTACTACTCAAAGGGTTAAATGTTGCTAGACAAAACCAATCTGAAGGATCAATGGGAAAATAATAAAAATTTTATGATGGGCAGCTTGTGTTGCATGGCCATTTGGTATTTCAGAGCTATGTATTTATTCTTAGTCTCTCATAGGAGAGAAAAGCTATTTTGTTAAATGATGGGAAATAAGTTTAGAGGATTGTATATTTTGCTCCAAAATTGCAAAGGTCTCTATTGGGAATCCATTACTGGAGTACATCACAAGGTCCCATATAACTTCTCCAGCTTTCCCAGAAAGTCCCAGTACTCCTGGGTCTCTCCCTTCACAAGGGCCAGTGACCATGCTGCTTGCTCATTCATCTACTGAAATATCTTTTTATCTTCTGTTTCCTATCCCTAAACCAGAAGTACTTCAGGTCATCTGGCAAAAATGCATCAGAGCAGCATACCAAAATCTGGTTCATTTCACTCTCAAATTTCACAGATGCATATCAATTCTTGAGTATATTTCTTAGTATGGGACATGGCAATGTCCTACACTTTGCAGGTGATACCCCAATCCATAGAAACCTCACTTAGGGTCATATATTTATAGTGAATTTTATCTCTAACGTTATTATGTGCACATTTTACCCTGAAACATCTAGAATACCAGCTACTTTTTGTTTTCTAGGTACTATCAACACAAAGATATCACTGCAGTCAATCTGCATAATGGACTGATCCTATGGACTGATGAGACACTCAACACATCAGCAGATTACATTGTGATACAAAGCTGAAAAAAATGCCATAACCCTGGTACATTATAACACAGGTATATTGCCATTGTAGCTAAATAACTACAGAATAACAAGGGTTTTCAGTTTCTTAGGAGAAAGGAAAAGTATCAGGTCAATAGCTATATCAAGACACTGATGGCTATTTTGAATTTCTGAAATAAGGACACTCTCTCTAGCACATGAGCTTCAATCAGTCACCCTCTGAGAAGTGTGAGAGCTTCAAGGAAGGACCTGATGCTATCCTGCAAGAAGTGTAGTTAGGTGAGAGCTTTCAGCTGGCAGCATCTTCAGGTTCATTACCACAGAGCTGAGATTATATGCTACACTTCTCAGGGCAGCCCTGGTCAGTGATTTAGCAAGGCGATGTGTGGAAAAATAACCTAGCTGTTTTTGTCTTAAGTGGGACTTCACTAATGAGAAGTCTTTGCCCCAGAGCTCCTGCTGGGTTGGCAGAGATTTTTGTCAGATCTGCACCATGGTTCTTGGGTCCCCTTGCACAATCCCACTTCCTCCGCCTCTCTTTTCACAGATGGTGCAGAGCAGTACATCTCTTGCACTCTAATTTTCATCTCCACCCCAGCTTCCAAAATAATCTAACCTATAGCATGAAGTATGCAATGGTTTCCTGTCTATTTTTTTTCTAGAAACTACTGTCCTCTGCACCCAAGCTAGAAATTTAAAGGAGATTTGAAAGAAAAAAACAAATAAAACTCATCCTCTATTCACCTGCTAGTTGTTCAGTGATGGCACAAACGGTTAAATCTTTCAGAGGTGCAGTATGGGTTCACCGTGCACTCTTCTGGTGGGCGGGGTTAGCGCCCTGGTGGTTTCTCTGGCCTTTCCTGACTAACAGTCATTCTGTGGATTAAGGCATCTCTGCAGGGACTCCACTAGGTTCTGAGTCTGCACCAGCTTTAACAGGGGTCCCCAAACTTTTTACACAGGGGGCCAGTTCACTGTACCTCAGACTGTTGGAGGGCCGGACTATAAAACAAACAAACAAACTATGAACAAATCCCTATGCACACTGCACATATCTTATTTTAAAGTAAGAAAACAAAATGGGAACAAATACAATATTTAAAATAAAGAACAAGTAAATTTAAATCAACAAATTGACCAGTATTTCAATGGGAACTATGGGTGCGGATGCATCCTGTGCTCCTCTCACTGACCTCCAATGAAAGAGGTGCCCCTTCTGGAGGCAGGATAAATGGCCTCAGGGGGCTGCATGTGGCCCGCGGGCCGTAGTTTGGGGACCCCTGAGCTATAGCTTTAGGATCTTGAAAAGAGATACAGGGTTAGAATGGTTTGATTGTACATGTGGTCTTGTTTAATCTTGGCATTGTCTCTTTTTCATGAGATTATCTATTTATTTATTTGCTTTTTGTCTTTAAAATTACAGAATTCTCTCAACTGTTCGGCGATCTTTTTATTTATTTATTTTTTTAATTTTTTTTTAACTAAGCGAAAGGCAGGGAGGCAGAGAGACAGACTCCCGTATAGACCAGGATCCCGTAGACAGGGATCCCATAGACCGGCAAGCCCTCTACCTAGATGATTGTTGGGCGAATAAGTTGTAAAATCTGTATTTTCTGGGGTTTTTTTTTCACTCTTATTGTTAAAGATGACAGCTGCTCCTGCGGTGATGCTCTCATGTGATACAGCTAATTGCCTTTCATGCTTGGGAAGGGGCTTGGTTATGCTAATGTGTATTGGGAGAGGGCTTTCGCACCAAAAAGTTTTAAAAGGAGGAGCTAGGAGGCCATTTTGCAGAGGAGACTGAGCTGTGGTAGGGAGGAGGAGCCCATGTTGTAGCAGGGCAGGGAGGCCACATGGAGGAGGCAGCCAAAATGGCGGAATGCTGAAGGAGAAGCGAGTTTGTGCAGAAGAAAGAGATGGGGAACAAAGGTGAATAAGACTGGTGAGGGTCTTTGATTCTAGGAAAAACATGGAAAGATGGGTTTTGGTGCCTTGTGTGTTTGTTTTTTACTCGTTAGCCGGTGTGAGTCTAGAATAAAGGAAAATGGCCCACCAGTTTTTGGCTCTGCAGTTTCTTTACAATTGATCTGAATTAAATGTGAACCTACACGGGCCAGGCGACTATGATGGTGGCTGCGACTATGGCTTTACAACAATGCTCTGACCATCTGGGGCCACTACTTTGATGCTTGGCAACCAAGTTCTTAGGGCCCGAGGCAAGGCCATGGTGCCATCCTCAACACCCAGGGCCAACTTGCTCCAACTAAGCCATGGCTGCCAGAAGGGAACAGAGAGATAGAGAGAAGGGGGAGGGGCAAGGATGGAGAAGCAGATGGTTGTATCTCCTGTGTGCCCTGACCAGGAAATCAAACCCAGGACTTCCTCACACCAGGCTGACACTGTACTGCTGAGCTAACTGGCCAGGGCCTGTTTGGTGATTTTTAGCACTCTTTTTCTATTTAATATTGAAACAGAAAAAGTTGATTGGTGACTGTTAAGCCAGTAGCCAGGGCCACTATCACAGCAGCCTGGCCCATGCAGGTTCGCATTAGATTCGGACAGTCGGTAATGAAACACTAGAGCCAAGAACTGGTGAGCTATCAGCTTTAATTCTAGCTTGCACCTGGCGGGCAAGCAAAAACACACACTGGGCTCCAAAACCCACTCATTCAGTGCTCACAAAGCTACTGACTTATCCGAGTTTCCTAAAATCAAAGGCTTCTAGATCACCAGACTTATTCACCTCTGTTTCCCATCTCCTTCTCCAGCACAAACTCTGCTCAAACTGGCTTCTTCCTCAGCACTCCACCATCTTGACTGCTTCTCCTGGCCTCCACGTGGCCTTAATCAGCTCCCCTCTCTAATACTAATCTCAGGAACTGAGAGAGAGTAAACTCCCGGTCTGTCCCACTTTATAGTGTAAAATCAAAACCTCCAATCCAATTACACAAACAAGGAAGTCTCCAATACAAAGCCATCCATCCAAGGCACAATGGGATTCCTCAGGAGAGTGCACCACCCTACGTCATCCAATCAGTCAAGGGTGTGGGGAAAAGCTTACTTTGAAAACTAAGCCTTAGGCTATAATGACCCGGCCTGCTTACATTACAGTATTTCCCCCACACCCATCCCAAGCATAAGGGCAAATAATATCACCTGGATGATGGGCTTCCATGTGGGCAGCGCCATCTTTAACAAAGTGAGCATATTATATTTTATCTGCCCAACAGTGACGTTTTGTGTGTATCCCTAGCTTGACAAACAGTAGCCTTCACTATATAGGATGGTCATTTGTTGAGCTGTTTCATAAGAACACCTCTGTCTATTTCTATAGACATTTTTTTCTTTTTTTTTTTACAGGGACAGAGAGTCAGAGAGAGGGATAGATAGGAACTGACAGACAGGAATGGAAAGAGATGAGAAGCATCAATCATCAGTTTTCCGTTGTGACACCTTAGTTGTTCATTGATTGCTTTCTTATATGTGCCTTGACCAGGGGCCTTCAGCAGACCGAGTAACCCCTTGCTCAAGGCAGCGACCTTTGGTCCAAGCTGGTGAGCTTTGCTCAAGCCAAATGAGCCCGCACTCAAGCTGGCAACCTCTGGGTCTTGAACCTGGGTCCTCTGCATCCCAGTCTGACGCTCTATCCACTGTGCCACTGCCTGGTCAGGCTCTATAGGCATTTTCTTCTGTGCTAGTCAGTTTAGTCAGGGAAGAAACATCTGTCCTTCCTCTCACAAGGTTTAAGCCTGGCTGCCAGCATTCGGAAACTGAACAAAGAAAGGGTGTTAAGCAGTCTCATCTTTCACTTAACCACTATGATCTAATAATGACTCCGGAGCCCTCAGCTGAGCCCCATGTCACCAGAGATCAGATTCCCTGGCTCATCTCATTTAAGGAATCAGCCCCCTGCTTCTTTCTTGGGTAAGGAAGAAGATATAGTTGTCTCAATAAATCTTCCATAGGGTTCTAACCAGTCTTAATGCTTTTTAGGCACACACCCAGCCTGTTTTCAGAGGTATTTTTCATCTTTAATTACTGATATCTGCTGTGGTTCAGTGGTGGTAATTCCCTCGCGCTTGCTTTGAGAACGTCCTGCCCTCTGCTTTAGGTTGGTTACCTGGCCTGCTAAGTCAGCGGCTAATCACCAGCCATGATTTCTGTCCTGCGGGTTATAGCTTACTGCTTCCCAGAAGGGTTCAGACTGAAAATGTTAGTGCCTGATCCACTGTGTAAAGTAGAAATGTCTCCCCCACCCCTGCTTACTTTGATCACACATTCCAGAAATAAAGGCCCCCTCCCAGACATCAGGTTGGCCTCAGTGTATTCTTAAGCCTTAGCAGCCAGAGGTTCCAGTAAACAAAGCAGCTTGGCCTTCAATCAGGCTTCTCTCACAAAGACTGAAACAACAGAAGCTTTAAACATATAAGATTTCAAAAGCTCACCAGGCAAAGGGTGATGAAGAGGAAGAGAGGACATCTATTATGCTTCGCCTAAAGCCATCTCATGCCAGCCTGCCCATAGTGAACCGTGTCTTCCTGAGCTTTCTGTCTGTCATACTGCATCTATTCCAAACTTGTCCTTGAGAAGCTAGCCTCAATAAGTATAGCCTCAATAATTAATAACCTGATAATAAGAATGAGAAGTCCAGTGACAATAACTAGAGTTTTATCATCAGACATTGAAACTATTCCTTTTTGTGATATGAATAAATGATAGCAGAAAAGTGTCTCATTCTCTAACTTGATACATTCTTAGTCAATAAATGTAAACAGGCTTCTTTCTGGTGGGACTTCTCCAGTGTTCTAATTCATGCTAATGACTACAATTTTAAAATTTATACCTTCAGTTCAGACTTCACATCCTGAACTTCTAACCCATATATCTAACTGCTCCCTGGATATCTCCATTTGGGTATCTCATAAATAAACTCAGCATCAAACTGTTCACAAACAAATTCATCATCTGTAAACATGTGCCCTCTTCAGGTTTTTTATTTATTTATTTATTTTTTAAGAATGGCGTCAGCAACATTCTGGGAACTCTATGTAAACCTCTGGGCATTTTCCATGACCCCTTCCCTTCTGGAGCATCCATCAAATGCTGCACCGAATTATCTATTCCAAGGGTGCCCACACTTTTTCAGCTTGTGAGCTACTTATTAGATGACCAAGTCAAAATGATCTACCTACAATAAAAATGCAAAACATAAATTTATTTCTTCTATATTATTATTATTTAAGTTACTATTATTACTATTTAATATTGGGTATTCTTCTTTCACCTTTCTCCTTCTTGGCTCTCTTTTCAGAGGAAAGTCAATGTCGTAAGTTTTATGAACAAATCTGAAAAAGACGCTCCACATTTCCCTTCTTTGGAATAGCAATGGCAAACAGACAGATGAGGTAAATGCACTTAGAATATGATATAGTGAAAAAAATCCCCTCCCATTCTGTATGAAAGTGGTAGGTGTTAGGCTTCTTACTCAGACCAGTTATGGCACTCATTTTTATACCCTTTGTTGTATTTAGTTTAAATAAATTGAAGGCTAACTACGCAGCAATGTAACTGAACAAGTTAGCGCAGTTTAACGCGCATGCGTAGGGTGTCCAAAGTTCAGACGTCAGATTGGCTACCCTGTATGCCAATCAAAAGGCAAATGTCTTTTTAATGTCATGCGATCTACTCACACTTCCTTCGCGATCGACCAGTAGATCGCGATCGACGTATTGAGCACCTCTGGTCTATTCTGTTACCTTGCAGCATCTTGTATTGGTCAACTGCATTCATTTATTTATTCATTTTGCATTTATTCAATGACTTTTTGTGCCAAAACCTGTCCTAGATTCTGGAAAAATAAAGATCAACCCATGTTTCTTAAACTATCTGGGTGCAGGGTCACTTTTCCTTTCTTTTTTAATTTTCAATCAGTCATAGATAGATTCTTTTGTGAAGTGTAATGAAAATCAATTACTAGATAAATAAAATAGAAAAGGACATACAGTGTACAAGCTACAGATTTTTATTATTGGGTTCAATAAAAATAAAATTGCTCACCAAATTGCTATAGAAGTTTCTAAATGCTTCCCTCATTTTCTCTACCTATATTGTTATAAAATGGTGAATTTTGCAAACTGGTATCATCCATGAACCACACTTTAACTTGAAATGAGGAAAGACTGATTGTTTTATAATTTGAAAAACATATTGTGCCATTAATTTGTGCTTTTCCTGAGGAATCAAAAAGTAGAAGAATACATAAATAGAAAACAGGATCCATACTTTTTCCATTCCTGGTCTCACTGTCAAGAGTTTGTACATCATTCCAGAATTTTCTATATATTTTCAAGCACATTATTTTTAAATAAAAATATAAATGGAATCATATCTTGTATACATATTATAATTTGTTTTTTATTTAATTAAACATATTTTGGGGATGTCTTTTTTATAAACATATGGCTCTTCTTTTAAATGGCTGGATCATATTAGGTAAAACATGAAATTGGTGAGATTTGATCACTTTTGGTTTACAACATGGCAACTTCAAATGGTTCAATGTCATATTTTATTATATGGCCCTAACATAACTGACTTGGGAAATCCTCTATTAATGGTTGTTATGGTTGATTACAGTAATATATGTGTAATGTCTTTACAAACTTTGAAAAAATAGTACTTCTGATACATTTAATTGGAACAATTGAGGGAACATTTATCTCCTAAAACTTTACTTTTTTTTCCCCAGAAACTAGAAACACAAATCAAATGGATTTTTTTATAAAAGGTATGCCATGCCTAGGTTGATTGTTAGCCTTGAGGAACCTGGATCTTAATACTACCAAAAAGAATATTGTGAAGTTCTAAAGCACATTTTAATAACAAACTGATCATTTTACATGTATAAATGCAAATGATTCAAATGGCAGAGGGAAGTACTTATGAAATTCATCACTGTCAGCTCAGAGAGAGGAAGTCCTAAAAATATCTCTGCAGGCAGCAAACTAAGTGGTAAATAACTAGCAATAAAGATTATCTGTAGTATAAGCTTTAATATGTATTTGCAGCAATAAAATGGTCCAAAAAAATATCTGAAATAATGCAAAATTCGATATTTTCTATTTAAAAACAGCAGCTGTACGAATATGTTTATATTAACAAAATGGAATAGGTAAAATTAATAAGACTACAAAACCCAGATCTCAAGGCACTTTAGAAATATACGGCTAATCAGAACTCAATTGTTATTATTACAACTTCTTGACATCCACTTCATGGTGATGTATTAACACTTGTTTTCTCTCCATAGAACAAAGCAAAAATGTGAACTTTTAATGAAAGGGGCTGCAAGCTAAACAGACCTTTCAGATTGTTCAAAGTGGTTTTTATTTTTATTTTTTGAAATTGAATAGGTACTGAAAAATAATCTCTTGTGTTATGTAAAAGTCTTAAAAAGAAAAGACTATTTAATCCGCTTCAAACCTGAGTAGCCCTTCTATAGTATAGCTAAATTTTAAGTCATAAGTAAAGGCATTTGTAGTACCCAAACTTTAGTTAGTTTTTTCATTCCCCATAGATAAGAAATGAAAGAGTTCATTTTGAAATTGTTAAACATGTGTTGTCTTTGGTCTTTATTGTTTCCAATCTTAGCCAGATGCTGACTTAAGGGGTAAAGATGTCCTCACAGACTTCATTGTCCCCATTGTTTGCATTTCAGTTTATTTAGGACATTTAAAGCTGTATTTTAAAAACAAAAACAATATTATGGTTAGAATTGTTAGTCATGTTTCTATCAGAAGAAAGCTGACTTGTGAACAAGAGCTTGGTTGAATGAAGAATCTTGGGAACTGCAATGTTAACCAGAATGACCAAAACTATTTTAAAAATTGAAAGAAAATAACTTGACTCAGGCAAATAAAGGTGCCCTTGAAGTTGTTCTGCATTCAGGATATTATTACTTAGTACTAGGTGAGGACTTTTGTGAATAGTGAGATTTGTGGGTGCCCTGAATGAAGGGCTCCTTCTCCTTTGGCCGCGATTAGATTGTGCATGCAGTAGCAGACTCACTTTCTTTCTCCCTTGATGACAGCAAAGAAGGGAGAGTCCATATTGTGAGGACATCTACAGAGAGGGCCATGTGTCAAGGAACTGTAGTGCCTTCTAAGAACTGAAGGCATCCTTTAAAAACTGAAAGCAGCCTCCAGCCAACATTCAGAAGGAAGCTGGAGCCCTCAGTCATCTAGTTGCAAGGGAATAAATTCTGCTAAACATTTGAGTGAGCTCAGAGGTGGATCCATTGCCAACTGATCTTCCAAATTAGAACCAAGTCTCGAAGAGGATTTTCCATAGGATAGGAAACCCTACCATATGTCTTGAAACAGGAGAAGCAGAATATTTTTCAACAGTACTAATGATAATCAAACCTCTTTTCTCTAAGTGATACCACTTATACACATTCGCCATTTTGAAATTCATTTTTCTGGCTTAAGCATTACTTTCTCCCTCAAAACCCCTTTTATGGTTCCTAATTACAAGTTAGTGTCACTGCCCTCTCCCGGGAGAATTTGGTGTTCAAATGCTTGAAAAAGGCAGTCAGTGCTTCTCAACAGCAGGGAAGTTACTGATGCAGAGCTGAGACTCCCTAAGGCCATGCAAGTAAACAAAGAATTAGGACATTGGGGAGAGTTTTCAGAGGTTCCCTTTCTGTTCAGATAAACCAAGCAAGACCTGGCAAACTTCTTCCATAAAGGTGCACAGTGTAGATATTTTAGGCTTTGCAGGCCATATGGTCTTTGTTGCAACTACTTAGCTCTGCTATTGCAGTTTGAAAACAGCCATTAACAATATCTTTATGAATGAGAATACTTTTGTTCTGATAAAATGTTATCTACAAATGTAGAGAATAAGCCAGATTTGGTCTTCAGCTATAATTTATAGACCTTGAATTAAGCCATTGATTTCACACACTCTTAGAGATATATATGTGACTACAAGATTTATCCTCAAATACTTCATCTTGTAGAAGAAGAAACAGGTCTGGAAGAGGGAAAATCACTCGAGCCCACACTCACAAGACTAGTCAAGAAACCCCACTGATCTGGAAACCAGATCTCCTGATGCATAGATCAGTAAGCTGCCATCATATTGTGCTACATCTCTGTTCTGATATGTTCTGATTTTCTTTTAAAAACCAGTTGACAGTCTTATTTTTTTTATTTCTCCTTTATGCCAACTTTGAATGTTCAAATTTCTTTTCTTAAGTATAGGGATAAATGTTGTCTAGACTATTCAGATGAAGATTGGGAAATGCATTTTGATACCTAAATGTAGGTATTAAACTCAAAATTTCTTCAAATGGGAACTAGGGTTTTAATTTTGGAGGGTTGCTCATTTCATGGGTGATATTTCAAAACAAATCCTACTTAGGTAGCCTTAGAGATTCATTTATCTGAACCTGTCAGCAAAATTAATTATTACATACACTTTTTAGTCCTATTTGGATTTCAATTACCCATCTATCTATTAGGCTGTTTGACATCGTTCCACTGTTATTTATAATCTATCCAGTTTTTTATATTATTTTGCTCTGTGAGCTTCTTTAATGTTTATTGACCTGTTTTCAAATCCATTGAGTCTTTCCTCTGCAATGTGCATCCTTCCATTGGGTCTAGTTAGTGCTTATTGTTCTGATTTTTGCTTTGCTTTTGTTTTGTTTTTCATTTCAGATATTACATTTTTTACTGACAAAATTTTGACTTTCTTTTTTACAGATTTTCCTTGGTTGAGAGTCCACATCTATTTCAGTCATTTACTCATTCAATCTTTACTGTAAGTCCTTAAACAGTTTAAAGGAATTATTTAAAACTTTTTGCCTGCTAATTCCAATAATTGCTGCATATTTTACATTTTTAATTGTAAATAAGGTATTTCATGCAGAGAAATAGTGAAATTTGAAGTAGACTACTGTTTCTACTAAGAATATTTTTTAAGTGAGAGAGACAGAGACAGAGAGAGAGAGGAACAGACAGAGAGGAAAGGAGAGAGATGAGAAGCCTCAATTCTTTGTTGGAACATCTGAGTTGTTCATTTACAGCTTCTCATATTTGCCTTCATGGGGAGGAGGGCGCTATAGCTGAGTCAATGACTTTGCTCAAGTCTGCAACTTTGTATTCAAGCCAGCAACCTTAAACTTCAAGCCAGCGACCTTTGGGCTCAAGCCAGCAACCCTGCACTCAAGCTGGTGAGTCCATGCTCAAGTCAGATGAACCTGCGCTCAGGCCAATGTCCAAGGAGTTTCAAATCTGGGTCCTCTGTGCCCAGGCCGAAGGTTTATCCACTGCACCACTACCTGGTCAGGCAGAAATAATGACTTCTTTTCTATGTCTGGCAGCTAAGAAGACATGTCAGATTATCTGCAACTGAGATTCAGCTTTAATAAGGTTGAATACATTTTGGTTGGTCCAACATTCAACCAGTGTGTTACTGTGGTCCCTTTCATGAGGGGCGGATGTCTTTTAATGCTATAATTTGGTCCAAGAGGCAGTTGGTTCATGCTTTGACCTTCAGAATCAACAGTAGAGGCCACTTTGTTCCTAGTACAATGAGAATGCTGAAGACTGCAGAAACCATTTTGGCCTTGTTTTTACTGTCTTTTACTTAAACAAATTGGGTAGAATTGTAAATTACTAAGCTAAAATTATTACTTTGACTTTTATTAAATTTGCAACTCCAAATCTCCTTACCTTCCCCACCACAACCAATAGCTTGACCTTGCTATTTGTCTTTCTCCAACCCTGCAAATTTCCTAAAAGACATCTCCTCTTGTCCACACCAAGACCTGGTATTTTTCCTCAAGAACCAGGACTCTTTCCTCTCTTAGGAAGGGCTCTTGTCTTCTGAAATGAGTTCTTCTAGACTTACTTGGATCCACCATTCTTTGACAGTCTTAAATATAGGTGTGACTTTTCTGAAATATTTTTTTTAGTGTTAATAGCCTCTTACATTCTAATTTGAAATGGAACTTTCTTTATTTACTTCTATGTTGTTCTCTCAACTCCCCTCACAGAGTGCTTGTTAATATAGTTCAATCTAGTCTCCAGTTGATGCATTTACTAAAAACTTACAAGCATCTGACTAATCTCAGAGCCTCATATCTGCCTATAGGTTTGTCAGAACCAATATGCTACAAAAATAGAGCATGGCGTTTTTACTGTTCCTAGATTTATCTTAAGAGTTTTGGGGATTCATGTCTTCATTTATCCATTCTTTACTCTTTTCAATTAGACATTCTTCTTAGGACAAGTTTTCCAGAAGCAGAGCCTGCTGTTGACATTTATGGGTATTTCAATTTATGATGAGAAAGTTCCAAGGAGAAACTAGGTAGGGTGACAGGAACACGGAGGAATGCTGAAGGGCCTGAGAAGGATGAGGGTTCACATGAAGTTTAATTCAACATGTTCCCTCAGGGATACCTGAAGTCTGAATTGCACCAGAGGTTTTCTTTCCTCAAAGCAAGGGAATAGAGTGATACATAAACCCCACACTTCTCTAAGTAAGGCAGCTTTAGTCTCTAAAGGAAAATTTTAAGACAAAGAAGACAGGTGTGAGTCATCAGTCAAAACCCCACAGCAGTTGGGAGATGGATGCCACAACAGAGTTGGTAAAGTGAATACCAGGGCACTGGCTAGAGAAAAAATAGCATTATGCTAATGTTTGTAATTCTCCTTCCATTACACATTGCTTCTACGTGAAAGCCTCCTGGGAATGATCCAGACACAGAAATAACCTTCGCTTTAGAGAGGCTTTAAAAGATCTGGCATACTAAAAATTAATTACCTAAGACACAAGTTGTTTCTACCTTTCTGCAGGGAAAACTTACATGATAAAAAAAAGTCAGATATATTATTATTGAATTGCAGACAGAAATACCAACAGCATGGTAGCTTCAAACAATAGTTGGTGAGCCAAAAGAGAGAGAGGTCAGGGCATAGGTTGCATGTTTTATTGGCAACATTATCTATTTAATCATCTGGGGTCATAAAGAACCTGACCACTGGCCCATTTGGCCTGTCTTGGGTTAAACTAAAGTGTCAAGTGTTTTCATGGATCATGACCCCTGCTGCCAATTTTTAGAACTCTTGCTCATAAATGAGGAGCCCATCTTGAAAGACTTTTCAAAGAGAAATCTTGGATTTTTTTAATAGATTTTATTTTACTTTTCTAAATATATATGTATGTTTAAGTCCAGTAACAGTTTCTTGTTGAGCATTAATCACAAAGAGACTGAGACTTCAAAAACAGTCTATCGTAGTTTCTCTTTGTTAAAGTTAATTTATTTTTATTAATTTTAATGGGGTGACACTGATAAATCAGAGCACATATATTCAGAGAAAATATTTTCAGATTATTTTGACATTTGATTATATTGCATACCCATCACCCAAAGTAAAATTGTCCTCCGTTTGATGGGGCATAAGGTTATAAAATGAATTTTCTGTCTGGGAATAGGAATACATAGTCTTTCTAAATAGAACACTAAGTAATAAACTATTCCAATCATATCACATAATTTCATGTTGGTGATAAAATTATAGATGTATTTTTCTTAATTTTTCCTATGTAAATACTTTGGTGGGCTAATTTTCCTAATATAGATGAATAATTTGTTAATGCATTGTTTTCTTAGGTATGTTCTGTGAAACACTGTGTGACATGTCTCATGGGAAAATATTAAAAGGATTTTATGGTCAATTAAGTTATCTCCCCTCTACACTGTCATGCTTAAAGGCACAGAAATGTTTTAGAGCAAAAACATCTGCTTAATTTTGATTATTTTAGTGTTGATCAAATTATATTTTGACCACCTATCTCTCTTTATATTTATTAGTGATACTTTTATTTTCTATTTCAATTAAAATTCCCAAATTCTGGAACATGGTTTGGGACATGTTCCTCTAGAGTCATGTAGGCCTTCAGCATAGGGAATCTAGGTGAAATAAAAACTTTGGAATATTTTACTTTTTCTTTCTTTTCATCAACACCTTTAGTACTCCTACTTTTTCTCTGGGTGTGACATGCTCTCATGATGCCATTATCTCACTGGGAGATGGAGATAATGAATCTACACTAATCTGTTTTTTTAGTATTGGAATGAACACGCAATTTAATATTAAAAATCTGAATTCAAACAACAGATCACCTAATGATTGGCCATGTAACTTTGGTCAAGTTAACCCCCATTTTCTTATAGAGTTAATATGGTCAGAAGTGCAAGGTTTAATTAATAAGTGCTCATTTGTTGGCAGTGATTTTTTGGACACTGAAGTGCTATGCAAATTTTGGATATTTTTATAGGTATATAATTGTTATACATATATAGAATATACATATAATGCATATTGTTATGTGTACATATTTATGGCCTTGTTACAAAAGGAAAAAACATGTTCGATAGTCATAGTCTTAAAAATAAAATTATTTTCAAATAGAAATCTAGAAATTAGATTCAAGAAAAGATTAGGGTTAGATAGTAAAATCAAAGGAGAAAGAATTAATATAAAGAGTTGCATATAGTATGGACAGTTTATATGATTAATTGAATTACTACTCTCTTAAATGCTCTAGTCAAAAGATAATTTCTATAGCCAAAGTGAAAAAAATATGAATGTGGATAAAAGTTTAGAAGAAATTAAAGAGATTTCTTTAGGGACAAAAAAAAAGTCATTTAAATCTGATTTCTTAAAATTCCAATTTATTGGTAACATAAATAAAAAGTTTATCATCTAATATTCTATCAAACTTTCTGTAATTCAATCAGAGAAGTTGATCCAGTGACCAACACTGAAGATTTTATTATTCAGCATAAGGGTACATGGAGCATAATTATCCTTTGTGAGCCACTGAAAAAGTAAACATGGCAAAAATATTTGTCATTTGTTTCTTTAAAACCTAAAGATATTTATGCAAGTATTGCCTAAGATAGTGCTTTCACTCTTAAACACAATATTTAAGTAAAAATCTATTTTAAAAAATTGTTTTACTTCATTCATGTCTTTGATAACATTTGAATATATTAAATTATTTCTTAATATTTTTTAAAACTTATTACTATTTATCCGTCTTTTAGCCTGAAACCTCCCCAAAAGAAACACCATGATTTTTTTTTTCTCTGCTCTATAGCCCTCGGACTAGCATACATGCCTCTCAGTAACTACATATGGAATAGATAAGTGAATAAATGACTGAAAAGCTATTCTCCAACAAATGTCTGGTAAGCAGAAATTCTTACGAGGAAAGTTAGAAAGCAGGGAGCCTAAATTAATTAAAACATAAAGCTATTATTGAATGAGAAGAACCATACTACCACATAAAGTTACTCTTACTTTACTCTTACTTTACTATAGTTAGCACAGAAGTATCAGAAGTCAGAATAGTGCTAACTCTTGTAGAGAAGAGTATCTGAGAGAGAACATGATGGAGTTTCTGGGACAGTGGAAATATTTTGCTTCTCAATCTGGTGCTGGCTGTTCCGGTATTACCAATTTTGTGTAAAAGCCATTGATATTTGACCAGAATATTATTCTATATGTATGCTACCTTTATAAAAATGTGTTCAGAAACAATACCTAATTCCCTGGAGCAAAAATAGATTAGATTGTTTGACTATCCCTTTCCTAACAGCAAATATTAAGTGAATATTCTGTTCAGTTTTAGACACTCATGTCCTCTCTTCAGTTTAGCTTTCATGAGACATTTGCAAGAGGAAGAGTCAAATCATCAATGATCATCACATCACAGATTCCCCAGAAGAGACATGCACTTGAGCATGACAACCTTCACAGCAGGCTAATTTTGCATTTCTCCAATACCTACCTCTTCACATTCCTGTTAAGCTACACAACATTGAATTGGATTTCTCTCTATTCTTTCCGCTATATGTCATGAATTATTATCTTCCTTTCTATAATATTTCATGCCCAAAAGATATTTAATGTTTTTCCAGGTAGAGAAGCAATAAAAATATTATCCAATAGTCATGCTGAACAGACTGATCTATCATTCTTTTTCACATTTTCTTCTTGTGGTTGATAACCGTGTCAGTTTATTTACTGAATGAGTGTCAATTTCTTTTTCTTTTTTCTCTCTCTCTCTCTCTCTAATTAAGCCACAGTCTTGGATCTCATTCTTGCTGGAAAAACATCCATTCTTAGTGATAAAAGTCTGGCATGAAATCTTTCCTAAAGGCAGATGTGGAGTAACAGGAACTCTAATTCATTACTAGTGGAAACTCAAATTTATTGCAGTGGTGCATCTATATTGGAAGGCAGTTGGGAGGTTTCTTATAAAACGAAACATAAACTTACCATATAATCCAGCAATCATTTACTCAACAGAGTTAACACTTATGTCTATATCAAAAACCTGCATGTGGATATTGTAATCTTATTCATAACTGTCAAAATTTCAAAGCAACCAAGATGCCCTTTAGGAGGTAAATTGATAAATAAAGTCTATTATAGCCAGGCAAGGAAATATTATTTAGTGCTAAAAAGAAATGAACTATTGCAGGAAAGCAAAATTTGCTATCCCCAAATATGTCCTTCTGGCACGAGGATTGCTTTTGAGAAACAAAAGACTTAGGAAAAGCTTTGGATATTTGCCCTTCAGGATCTAAAAATAATTGCAATAGAGGCTCTGTTCCATGAAGGGCACTATTGCCAGAGATAACTACAGTATAATATGACCTAGGCATTGTTGAGGAGACCAGGCAGGACCTAGACATTGGAGTCCACTCTGTGTCCCTTTGCCTCTGCGACCCCACACACATTGGTTTACTAAATTTTGCTTTTCCATCTTCCTGTGAATTGTCTACCTCCACTTTGAAGTCCCAAGCCATGCTTCCCTTTTCCATTACACAAGATGGCATATTGCCCTCACTGTTATTTTCTACTGTTAATCTGTCTTATGTTGATTTAACTCTTAAACTAGCCAGAAAAACCTAGAGGGTAAAGGAAGACTGTCTAACCACTGTGCTGTATACCTGAAACAAATGCAAACTAATACAGTATTAAATGTCAACTGCAATTGAAAAAATTAAAAAATAAAAATAATTCCAAAATACGTTAAAAACTTTTATGATGGTGTAGAATGAAATACAAAACATAGTTAAGGCATCATTAAGAAGAATTAGAGGCTGAGCAGGATTCTTCTATTCTCCGCCACAAGGAATTTCCAAGTTGGGGCAACCTTTCCTTTCAATTGTAAATCATTTGCTGTGTTGTTACACAAGTTGCATGGAGTCTTCAGTCAAGTTTTATATATTCACAAATGTCCTTTTCAATTACTAGTTGGAGAAAAATCAAAGGAAAAGAGCAGAAGACCATGCCTCAGTGCATGACCAAGAGAAAAGAAAAAAAAAGTGTTGTAATTAAGATAGACTGCTCATGAAAAGAAAGGTGATGAGTGAAGGTGAGTATTTGGAAAATGTGCAGAACTCTTTTGGACAGTACCTTGCTTTTGTAGAATAAGGGGCAGGGCAGGTCAAACCAATTTTCTTTAAATATCAAAGGCCTGCATGACCTTTTAATACCTCAGTCACCATATAACTAGAGGGTAGAATAAAAAGTAGGAGCAAATGACCTCTAGGGCCTCATCCAGCTCTGAACTGCTTTGATTCCCAGAGAAGCATATGACTGTTTTGCAACATATCAAATACTTGCCACTGTCACTGTGCTTTGGACCAATTACTACATTTATTTATGGTTTGAGAACTTCATTTAGGGCTTGAGGTACAAGATGAAAATAACTCAAGTTCAACGAAATAACAGTGACATTGACATTTCACACTGATCAGCAAGTCTTCCAGGGAGGTACAGAACGAGTACATTTGTAAGTCACAGCTGCTGCTCGTCAAGTGGAGTAAGAAAGAGATTAGTGGAGAAAACTGTCCCTTAAAGCCTCATTACAGAGTAAATCAAACCTGAACTGCTGGCCCAATGTTGCTGTCACATCAGGAGAGACCAAACCACTACAAATGGCAAATGCAGTTGAAAGCCTTATTGTTTCTTTGGGGTAAAACAGAGGAGAAAAAAAGGCCGAACCAAGTCATTTGGCAAATTCTTTCTAAACATGAAGGCCCTAGACAATACCTGCATTTCGACTGGATTACCCAAGACAGTTTGTAGTTAATTATCAAAAGGAAAAATCAATGTTCGCTTATTAACTCTGGACAAAGACATTTTAAGTGTTGCCATAAAACTCTGAGTCTAGTTACCTTAACCACAACAGTTCAGTGATAAGCAAATTGGCCACTGTCATGCTTGTTAGCTCTTCATATGCTGAGATTTTCAGACAGCAGAGAGAGCGTCTATATTAGGATGATAATTTGAATAGTAGAGGGACTTCTGATTTCTGATACTTTGATGTATTAAGAGTGCCCCCAATGAACATCATTCTGTTATTTTAAAAAGGCCTGACAAGTTTAGCAAGATACAAAGTTTGTGAAAAGGAAGGGGCATATTTTTCAATAGAATCATGGCTTGAACTCCAAAGAAGTGATAAGGATTGAAAACCAGTAGGTAGCACACACTATCCTAGACATATCTCATTTTGGAGAAGGTAAGCACCTTGCTTAGAGATGGAGCAACAAAGCTATGGAGCTAGAATTCAAAGCCACCTCTTATTTTTTGCATTCTAAGCTATATAATATTACATGGTAGAATAAAATGCATGTGACTAAGATTTAGGAAGTTCAGGCTCTAATTCTAGCTTTGCCACTAACTAGCTGGGTGACATTCAGCAAGTCACTTCACCTCTCTGGCTCACTTTGTCCTCATCTGCAAAATGAAGGAGATGAACTTTGTGACCTCCCTTCCACATGATAAAGTTTACAATTCATTTGCTATCTTTTCATTACCTTTACATTAGAGCTTAGAATTCCATTCTGAATAATCAGAGGTGTCATTTTCTGGGGTCCAGAGACGTAGCCTTATGCAATCACTCCTTTATGTCTTGCAGAAATACTCCAACCCCTCATTTGCCAAGTTTAAATGCCCCACTATACTCATTTAACTTGAAAGAGCATTCCCACTGAGCTCTGTGTGAAAAGAAGTTGCCATCATATGAATATTTACCCATCAAAATTAAACTAAACATGGATATATTTCAACTACTCCACTCATCCTATTAATATTTTGGTCTAATGGATATGGAAGAATCACTGATTTCTGGTCTGTTTCCTAGCTGGTCTCCACAGAAAGAAATGAAACAATGTGTACATACATGTAACATACTAATTACATAATATGATGTTTCAGGATCACTCTGACCCTCTGCAAAGCAAGACACTGCACAATAAAAGATTTCCATACAGGAGAGGCCAGTGTGACTTTTCAAGATCCCAAGATTGTACGTATTACTTAGAATCATTTTAATAATAAGAGATGGAGAACCAATTTCCAGTTGCTTCAAAACCGAGCATGAGGATGCACGAATATGTTAGTGCATAGAAATGAAAAGTGACGTGATATCCAATTGGACTTTGTAAAAATCGTTCTTTTCGTCCATTTTTTCATGCACTATCTGCCCTTCTTCAGCCTTCTCCCAGATACTGGAGGCTAATTTCTGTTATTAGCCTCACCAATTTTCTTGCTAGCTTGCTCCTCATTCGGTGATGACAAGGTAGTTACTAGCCAGAGATTAAAGGTCTGGGTAAGAAAAATATCTAAGCATTTCTCTAATCCTCACTCTGTCCTTTGGGCTGACTTTTCATCTCTCTGACAAATACTCTCTCCCCTGCAACCCCAACCCACCCCTCCAAGGCACTCTCCAATTCTCCAGTTTTTCCTGACCTGGAATAACACTATTTCTTCACCTTGTCCTCTTCATCTCCAGAGATGGTAACAACTTTACATTTTTCCTAGATTTTTAGTGCCTCATCCTTCTTTATTTACCCTTTTACTTTTTGTCACTCTTCTGTAAATAATTGTTCCATGAAAATATTTTCATCCAAACCATCTGGAGTGAATTCTGCTTCCTCCTGGGACCTGACTGACAGAAGTCAAAGGCTGTTTGATCTGGAGTTTAACAGTGTTATCACAACCTCCTCTTTTTCTCTTTCTCAGCTTTTTGCTCCTCCATCTTGGTTCATTTTCTAGGTTCCATGTAGTAGCAAGATGGTTACTAGTAACTTCAGACTTACAGCCTTCCATTCTGGAGTCTGATTTCTTTTTTACTTTCTCAGAAATTTAAATAGGAATCTTATTATTTTTTTTAAGATTTTACTTATTGATTTTAGAGAGAAGAGAGAAAGAGAAGTAGGGATGGGGAAGGAGTGGGAAGCATCAACTCATAGTAATTGTTTCCTGCACATGCCTTGACTAGGCAAGCCCGTGAATAGGAATCTTGAAGTAACACTCATTAGCCCAAGTTAGGGCATACACCCAAACCTCAACCAAACTTTGTGGCTCAAGCAATGAAATATAATACCTAGTCAGGCAAAAATCACAAATCCCATCCTCCCCACACTGTCAGAAACAAGGGCTGGATTCAACACTAGGACTGCGAGTGATAGATAGTTCTCTAGATTAATTTCTACATATTGTTTTCAAAAAAAAAAAAAAAGGAAATACTGATGGCCACACATGATCAATGCTCACACAAAATGAATTCACTTAGTTGGGACCATGAAGCCTGAGCCTGGGAAAAAATTGTATTTCCTCTCTTGTAGCTTATTCTACTCCTCTTTACCCAAGTCCCGGAATGATCTTCATTTTTCTTCCTGTCTCTTGGTCCTCTGTACAACGAGGATGCCATAATTGGATCACTGCTTCCATTTTTGGAACATTTTGATAACCTCATTCTGTCAATTTTCCATTTGTGTTTTTGTATTTAATATTTATTAAAATGAACATACTTTTAGAATAAAATCCAAAGAATTTACCGTGGCTCAGAGAACACTACTAAATCTGGTTCCCCTCTTCCTCAATGATCTCATTTTCTACTAGGATGTCCTCATATGTCCACACTGGAGCTTCATTAAACTACTTAAATTTCTGGAACATATTAAGCGTGTTTCCTGCTTAGAGATGTTGCATTTGCTTCTACTTTTACTTAGAATATTCTTTCTCCCATTTTCACAGTCTAATTCCTTCTTACCATTCAGGTATCACACCAAATGCCCCCTCCTATGCTCCCTTACTCCATCTCATGGTTCTCATATAGAATTTATCATTATTGAAAAATATCTTACTACTTTATTTTTCTGCCTCCCACCATAGTGTCTACAACTCCTGTTTGACACATAATAGGCACTCAATAAATATCAATTGAGTAGATAACCATAGTAATAAAGTGACCCAAAGTAATAACTGCTTTTTGCTATAAAAGAATAATAGAATTTCAGGTTCAAGAGAGAAGATTAGGAAATAATCTATTGATGTCCTATAAATCTTCATTCATATATATATATATATATATATATATATATATATATATATATATAGTTAAAATTTGCAAGTACATAAAATTTTAGATGTGAAAATAGAAATATACTTATTGTAACATAAGACAGGTTTGTCAAGGTGTTTTCTTCTTTCTAATCAGGTAAGGAAAGCAGAAGAATAAAACAATGTGAGTAGGATACAAACATAATTGTTGAAGCCAACATTGGAAACCACTTTTGCTCTTAAGAGACACAGTATTTGCTGAAGGGGTTCAGAAATATGCCACAGAATGATTATTTCAGAGCACCTATTTTCAGATTCCCATGTTTCTAGTACAAACAACTTCTCCACCCCACCCCACTCCCACATGCAATGCTGAGGAAGAGTGCAATCAAAGATCTAAGTGAGATTGACAATGGCTATGGAATGAATGGTGCTATACATAAGAACAGAGGGCCAGGACCAATAAAGTATTTCGGTAAATGCCATGTGGCTTTGTGGTAATGAACAATTGAAAATCTCAGGTCCATATAACACTGATTAGGCTGAGTTTAAGTCACAGAGAATTCTGACTGCTTCTCTTCTTACCTGGTAAATTGGGCAATTATTTTTACCATTCTGAATCTCAGTTTTCTCATGTTAAAATTGGTGGTAATATTATTCATATAGTAGCATGATATCAATCATAAAATGTACATTTTAGTATGATTATAAGGAAATAATGTTATTGTAAGGTATTTTTCCCCACCGAGGAAGAAGCAAGGGTGTAGCCACGAAGTGTGGAGTAGCAAAAACTTTATTTAGTACAGTGCTTCCTGGACGATGTTCTATGGTCCGCGAGAGGGAGGCCAGAGAAATTGTGCAAATTTTCCCATTTGGGGGTAATTTATAGGGTCAGCAGGGTGAAAGCAAGTTAATATAATGTGGCAAATTCTCATTGGCTGATGGACAGTCTCTTTTCCAAGTGCTCCCGGAAAGTCTCCTTTGGAGGGCATGGGTGTGGACAATTTCAGCCAAAGTTTCTGGGTCTGGCTCCCCACGTAACCCTCCCCCATTGCCAACCAACCTCACAGTTATATCCTATGTAAAGAACTTATCTCATTGTCTGATAGACACAGTAAACTCTTGGTCAGTATTGGCTTCTACTAACACTATCATCATAACTGCAGGCCCCACTCTTAGAATTCAAAGAAGTTATCAATATTTATTTTCAAAGCCTAATAGAAATCAAGTCAAAAATCCCTCCAAATTTGAGATTTATCCCTAAGTACATGATTCCTACCCAAAAGAAACATGATTAAAAAATAAAGATTTAGTCTGACCTGTGGTGGTGCAGTGGATCAAGCATCGACCTGGAATGCTGAGGTTGCCAGTTCAAAACTCTGGGGTTGCCCGGTCAAGGCACATATGGGAGTTGATGCTTCCTGATCCTCCCATTCTTTCTCTCTCACTCACTCTCTCTCTTTCTCTCTCTCTGCCTCTCTTCTCTAAAATGAATAAATAAATAAATAAAAGACTCAAATACTTTAAAAAATTTATTTTAAAAATAAAGATTTAGTAATATATACAAATATTGCTAGTATTTTATCTCTTTGAAATTTACTTTTCTTATTAAATAAGAAATAGAAGAAATACCAAACTATAAAGATAATTAAAATGATTAAATAAAATAATGAGATTTAGCAGAGTGTAGATGTAGCAAACTGTAGATGGTCATTATTATCACTATTATTACATATTAAGTTTTAATTTTTAGTTTATATATTAAGAATAACTTTTTAGTAGTAGTTTTTTTTTAATATTTTTATTTTATTTTATTTTATTCATTTTAGAGAGGAGACACAGAGTGAGAGAGAGAGAGAGAGAGAGAGAGAGAGAGAGAGAGAGAAAGGGGGTAGGAGCTGGAAGCATCAACTCCCATATGTGCCTTGACCGAACCAGTGCAGGGTTTTGAACTGGCGACCTCAGTGTTCCCAGGTCAACGGCTTTATCCACTGTGCCACCACAGGTCAGGCTTTAGTAGTAGTTTTGATAAATTTTATTAGGTCTACTGTGTGTATAAAGGAACCGAGTCTCAGAGAAACTAAAGATTCACTTAGGTAAAAGTTAGAAAAGAGGATCTTGACCTCAAGTTCTTTTTTATATCAGTAGCTTCACTCTTTGCATCATACCATGTCACTTTGTATTTGTGGTTTTACTTAAAGTTTCTGTCACAGTAAGAAGACAAGTCTATTACCTGCCTATGGCTTCACTAGAAGTTCCAAGGGAAGGAGTGCTTCTACAAGCAATAGTAGGATAACTCATGTTAGTTCCATGAGATGCAAACCTATTAGGTCAAAATTTACTCAGCAGAGAAGAAAATTCTGCAAAGGCCTAAAGCAAAGAAAACCTCTGTACAGCACTCCTTAGTCTACTTCCCACTTCTGAATGCAAATGGTGACCAGTTCTGGATGCAAAGGGCAACCAGGTCTGGATGTCCTTGACGTAAGGTCATAGTTTGTATCAGCTAGAGCTGATCCTCTTAACTTGAAGCAGCTTCTGTTTTCACTAGTTCTTCACAACATAAGACATGTTCCTTCACTCTGTTTATGGTGTCTTACCCCCTTTTTATGTAAATTGCTTTCACATCTTTTTCCCTCATTTTCTATACACCACTTTTCTTTTCAGCACCTACCACCCGGTTTTACAGCTCCATGCACTGTTTCCTGTACCTGGAACATTTCATTCTCCCAGTCTCAATCCCTGTTTTATATATGCCATTCAATATTGTTTTAATTTGCTTAACAAAATGTGTAGAATTGTACTGTCTCAGAAACTGTCCCAATATCTTACAGAATAAACAAGCCAAACACAACCCTCATGGTTTTGTCAACATAGTATATTTAACTATGGGCTTCAGCACCATGTGTTATGGGTACCATGAAGTCAAAGAGTGTGTCTCCTTTACCATCAGATTTACAATACCTACCACAATGCCTGGCACATACTAGTTACTGATTAAATACTTGCTAAATCATAATGGTTAAGGAGTTGTATTCTGTGTTATTATAAAAATTTGTGCTTCAGAGTCAGACAATTCAGTCTAATATGTGACTTTAACAGATTCCTGAAAGACTAGTTTCTTAACATTAGAGGCAGTGAGTCTGCCCTTCAGCACAATTTGTTGACTTTGACGAGTTATTCCCTCAAGTATTGCATCAAGCTTTGCTTAATGAGATGCCAGAGGAGCTGGGATCATTGTAGACAATATTTAGCTGCATGATCACAGCATTTACAGCTAGAAAAGACTCGAAGGACATTTGAGAAACATTATAGATAAGGGAAGCTACCTTTTCATTCAAAATAAAGGAGGAATAAAGCCCCAGTTTCAGAAAGTATCTTGGTACACACATTTCCTTTCGCAAAAGGCAATTGGAAATGAACAAGAAAATCTTTTAATTTCTCAGTTACCCTCAGAACTGAACCAGGGTATCTTAACTGATGGTTGTAATCCATTTTAATCCTATTCTATCTTTTTTAACATATTTATTATATAACCTACATGACAAATACAAATAGTATTCATATTTATCTATTCAACCAACATGTGCTGAGAACCTATGAGATGTCAGAGCCTATAAGAGACATAGAGTTTAAAAGGTTAAATAAGACATAGTCACTAACATTTTCTGCTCTTTGGGGGAGGCAGACTCCAGGGCAGAATATATATAATAATGTCAACACCACTGATGCCATAATAAAGGTATAATAACTCACTGGGAAATCCCAGAAAGGTAGCCATTAGGTTTGGCCATTACATAGAAAACCATCCAGAGTTGTTAACATTTAGCTGAGATTTGAAAGATGAGAAAAAGAGGTACTATGGACTAAATATTTGTGTCCCCATTCCCCAAATTTATACATTTAAACCTTAACTTCCAATGTGATGGCATTAGTTAGAAGTAGAGTCTTTGAGAGGTAATTAGGTTAGACAAGGTCATGAAAGTAAAGCCGCATGACAAAATTAGTGTCCTACAAAAAAGACATGAAAGAAATCCTCCTACATGTGGGGATATAACAAGAGGTGGCTGTCCATAAACCAGGAGGTAGACCCTCACAAGAAACTCAATCTGCTGGACCACAATCTTGGGCATGTAGGTCCATAAATTTGGGATTTAAATGTTTCTTATTTAAGCCAGCCAGTCTATGGCATTTGTTACTGAGCAGACTAGGTTCATAGTTAGAGCAGACTAAAATCAAAACCAGTGCGACGAAGTGGGGTATAGTTAAAACTATGGGAGGGGCTTTGGAACTGGGCAATGGGGAAAGGCTAAAGGAACTCAGAGATATATTTTAGGAAATGCCTATACTGCCATGAACAGAATTATAAAGATTCCGAAAGCCCAGGAGGGGGGGGGGAGGAAGAGAGAGAATGCGGCTGTAGAATAAGCTTCTGCCTTAGAAAAAAGTAGAAATATGGGCATTCAAGGTTATTTTGGTGAGGTCTCAGACAGAAATGAGGAACACGTTATTGGACAATGAAAAGAAGGTAATCTTTGTTATAAGGTGGCAAAACAATTGGCTGAATCTGTTTTTTCCTTGTGTTTTGTGGAAGAGAGAACTTGTGAGCAGTGACATTGGATATTTAGCTGAGGAAAGTTCTAAGCAAATTGTTAAAGTCATGGTTTGGTTTCTCCTACTGCTGACAGTGAAATGCAAGAAGAGAGAAATGAATTGTAGAAGGAACTGTTAAGCAAAAAGGAACCAGAACCTAGGATTTGGAAAATTCTCAGACTGTCCATAGTGCCCCAGATGAGAAAAATGCGTTCAGAAGGAAACGTTAAAAGTATTGTGGGCTAACCATTTGATAAAGGGCTTAGTGTGAGAGTGAACCACAGACTTAATCAGCCACCCAAACAGGAACACTGCCAGTTGGAGATGGAGACAATGGAGACAGAGGGGAATGAAGAAAGGTAATCAAACTGCTTGAATTTTCTAGGACCAGACTATAGAGCTATTTGTGAATAAGAAACATTTTCAAAAATTTACACAAGTGAAGAATGACAATGAAGTTTAATTCAGAAAGCATTAGGGCTACCTCCTCAGTTTCAAAAGTTGGAGACAGGGGTGGCATTGCCTAGATTTCAAAAGGCCGAACAGGTTCTACTCAAAGCCTTTGGAGTGGGGCCAACCAGAATCTGCTCCTTGGACAAGGCAATCTAAATACTTTTGGGTACCTTTGCAATAGCTGTCTCTTCCTGTCTGAAAGCCACACATACCACCCCCTTACCACATGGTTTGCATGTTTCATATATTTTGTCATTTAGTTCTTAGTGAAAAAATGGCTGCTCAGAGAGATCCTCACTAAATGCCTCAAATGAAGTAGATTACTCTTCCCCAACTGTTTACTATTTATCCCAATTTTTAGTCTTTCAAATAAAAATTTGAACACCATGAAATAATGGATTGATAGATTCAATCTGTCTTTGGACATTGCTTTATCCCCAGCTCTAGAAGAGTCCCTGGTACATAGTGTGCCCTTTAAACTTCCATACATAATTGATTTCTCATCTTTCATCCCTTATATGTTGATTTATCTAATATAACTTATAAAAATATTTTATCACCCATATTTTGGAGTTCTTGGGAGACTTCCAACTTCTCTTCCCATGTGTATTAATTTGGTATGACTGAAAACAACATGCCATATACTGGGTGGCTTAAACAACAGAAATTTGTTTTCTCACAATTGTAAAGGATAAAACTTTGAGGTTCAAAGCATCTGCAGGGTTGGTTTCTTCTGAGACCTTTTTCCTTGTCTTGTTGATGGCTGTGTTCTTTCTGTGTCCTCACAAGGTCTTCCTTCTGTGTGTGTGTCTGTTTCCTAATCTTTTCTTACAAGAACAATAGTCATATTGGGTCCAGACCAATCCTAGTGACTCCATTTAAACTTAATTACATCTTTAAAGAGTTTATCTACAAATATAGTTATATTCTGAGGTGAGACTTCAACATATAATTGGGGCAGGGGGACAAAATACATCCCATATGATCATAATATATACCACCCTGAATCTCTATATTAGAAAATGAAGGGGTTATTACACAAAATAATTTATAATTCTTAAAACTTTCTTGATTCAGAGTATGGGTTTTGATTTTTTTTTCAGTAAACACTGATATAATGAGACATATTCTAAGCTCATGGGGGAGAAACCTCAAAATAAAGTAATTTAAGCAAAATAAATGTCTCTTTCTGTCTCAGTTTATAAGTAGGAGGAGAGTCCTTAGTAGGTGGGCAGTTCTGCTCTACAAGGTCATCCAGGAATCCAGTTCCCTTCCATCTTGTCATTTTACTACTTACCAAGTCAGTTCCCTCACGTCTGCATGATGGAACTAGTTTTGCAGCACAACTTTCTCTATTCGACAGAGAAAAAGGAGTAGAGAAGAGATAAAGAATAAGCAGCTTTGTGTACAGATGTGGCACTGAAATTAAGCTCTTCATTTCCTATTTCATTCTATATAATTAACTTATTTACATGTTCACACCATTTACAAGAGCTTGAAAATTTAGTATCTGTCTTGGTGATCGTAAACAATGCCATGTGTGGGGGCTGAGGAGTTCTGTTACTAAAAGGAAGAAGGAGAGATTGCATGTTCGAGGTAAAATTAATCTCCAGCACAGCAGCTTACAGCAGTATTCCGGACAGATAATAGTATAAGACATCGTCCTTGCCATTTGTGTGATATTTTGATTTAAACGTTTAAGATTAGCTCAATCTGTTGTAATTATCATTGGAACCTGGGATTAGTACCCTCCCAAGTATGGTATAAATTCCATTTACTTTGATTTTATTTGCTAATCATCTGAGGATTACCTATGAGAGAAATTGAAGTCTAAATATTATGCATAATTTTATGATATTTTACATCAATTAGAGGCACGAGAGAAAGCCAGACCAAAAGTAAAAACAAAAAAATCAACGAGGAAAAGATAGAGGCAACAAGATGCTCTTTAAAGTACAGTTTTGGAAGGGACACTGAATGTACATTAGCGAACCACCGGCAGAATGACTGTGGGTGAAAAAGGTACTTCACATCTTCACATGTAATATTTAGCACAGGGACTGCCCAAAAGGCTTAGACTACTGTGTGAAAGCCAAACTGCAGAAACTCAGTAAACCTTAATACAGTTGGGTAGTTTCCTTCATTTAATAACATGGTTTCTAGGTGAGGCATTCTGATATGTATTTAACAGTAACATTGCACACTTCTCTTAAACATTCTATATTCCAGTTCTCAACTATAGAATAAAGGTAACAATAGCACTAAATTCATAGTGTTGCTGTGAGGTTTGAGTAAAGCTGCCTACAGAGATGCTTTTTGCATCTTAGAGTGTTCAGTAACCATCCCAGCCATGATTTTCCCTCTGCTGGATACTGGGGCTCAGGTGAGACAGGGGTCTTCCTCCAGCCCCAGCTGACCCTGTAGCTCCCTATAATTGGGCTATATCGCTGGAGAAAAAGTAAAGATGCACAGCACATCTGTTTCCCATTTAGGAGGCCTGCAGGCTGGGTGCCTTAAAAATTAAACTGCATTATTGCCATTATCCGTGTGAAGTCTTCTTTTCATGGTGAAGCTGTTCATACTTAGAGTGGAAAATTACAACTTCTAAAATTGTGTCTCCCCAGGGAAAATCTAATGGGTATGTACTTTATTTGGTGTCTCTTTTAAATGATCCCTACCCAAATGGAAAAGAAAAACAGATAAAAGTCATGAAAACTATTTTTAACAGAGAGTGACAGGAACACTGTGGAGCATGCCTCTAGCCATATTCATTTTCTCATTGCCCCCTTGATCCATTAACTCAGCAAGAGTATTTAGCTGCTTTATTTTTTATGGCAATGGAAGTACAAAAGAAAAAGTTTTAGACTGCAAGTAATTGCCCATTCGGGGTAAATAAGGTCAGGCTACTAAAATAGCCTCCAAGAAACATCATTTAGCTCAAAGAACATTAAGAATTGACATCACCTATTCCCATAAGACATCATTTTCTATAGCAGACATGCTATTGTGGTATAAGCCAAGAATATACTCCCATCAAGCTCTGAGACATATTTACTTGTCTCCAATAATGCTAGCTGGGCACTGGCGATTCCCATGTCAATTCCAAAAGTCCTGCTGGAACCAGTTAAAATAATTGTTCAAAAAATAAATAAATAAAGCAACCTAATTTGCCACCTTCTGGAAGTCTGTGTGCTTTATCAACTGAATAGACAGAGAGGTGACATGAATAGCTTAAGGAAAGAAAAAGCATCTGAGAATAAAACTAACATTGAAGTAATATGCACTGTTGGCACTTGGTTTAAAACCACAGATTCACAAGCATTTGTTGTGGATGAAATGGAAATAAAATAGAAAGTGTTCTCTGTGACATAGAGACACTGACAACTAGGAAATCGGGTCTTTTCACATTTGCAATTTGTTTGCTTCCTCATCACTAG
This sequence comes from Rhynchonycteris naso, assembly GCA_037038555.1. Classification (NCBI taxonomy): domain Eukaryota; kingdom Metazoa; phylum Chordata; class Mammalia; order Chiroptera; family Emballonuridae; genus Rhynchonycteris; species Rhynchonycteris naso. The sequence continues at coordinate 354,252,043 of CM072995.1, forward strand.
AGTCAAGTTAAACTGTTATGATTAAGAGTATTACAGAGATATTTTGCTTTTTACTTCTTTTTCCATCAAACAAGGAGACACATCTGGTACGGCCTTCCCACTATGAATGGTGCAGATTGATGACCCGATTCATGTACCAAGTAAATCATCCCATGTGAAAGTACATTTATGCTTTGGAAATTTTAGGTAAACTGTGGGGAGATACCTTGGGAATAAGGAAATATTCTGTAACTAATGGGTTTAGAATTCTTTGATAATGCTTGTCTAAATAAATTATTACATTGACTGTTGAAAAATGATGACTTTGTAATTTTAACATTCTTTGCTTCAGCTGAGCTCTATTTGTTCTTTTTTTTAAAATTTATATTTAGTATTTTTTATTATTAATTTTAATGGGGTGACATTGATAAATCAGGATACATATGTTCAGAGAAAATATCTCCAGGTTATTTTGACATTTGATTATATTGCATACCCATCACCCAAAGTCAAATTGTCCTTCGTCACCTTCTATCTGGTTTTATTTGGGCCTCTCCTCTTCCCCTATCCCCTCCCTCACCTCCCCACGCCACCCCCGGGTAGCCAGCACACTCTTATCCACATCTCTGAGTCTCATTTTTATGTCCCATCTATGTATGGACTCATATAGTTCTTAGTTTTTTCTGATTTACTTACTTCACTCATTTGTTCTTATCTTGCATATATTGGAGATCTTCTAATTTTGCTTTGGTTGTAGGCAGCTCACAGCAAGATTTGAGCTGAGCTCTATTTATAATGATCTTTCAAAAGCTTCCAGCATGGATCTAAAAGTCCCAACCTTTCTTGCACCTCCCTTCACTATTTTCACACCCCGATTTTATTTTATTCTGATTTAGTTCATGTCTTTCCATTCTGCCTCAAATTCTTTTTGCAAGAAGGTTTGTTTTTAAAAAAATGCACACTTCTAGAACCTGAAGAATAGTTTTTCACTCTTTAATAGCCAGACAGGGAGAGAAGGAAGGCCCTTTATGCTGTGTCAGATATGTTCTCAAACCATATTAAAGAACTGATACCCAACTTTTGGAAAATGTTTTCTGCTTTTACAAGGAGGATGGCAAGATTAAAGAAACTCAAAGTCCCTGCAGAAATATACATTACACTGATTTCTAGTCAATGGGACTTAGTGCTGACATTTGTCAACTTTATACATAAATGAAGACCTTACTTTATCATTTGTTTAGAAACATACTATCTCAAGGAGTAGAAATGTTACTTCCTTTCAATAGATTGTAAGAAAAAGAACAGTATAGCCTGACCTGTGGTGGCGCAGTGGATAAAGTGTCGACCTGGGAACACTGAGGTCGCCAGTTCAAAACCCTGCACTGTCCTGGTCAAGGCACATATGGGAGTTGATACTTCCAGCTCCTCCCCTTTCTCTCTCTCTCTCTGTCTCCTCTCTAAAATGAATTTTAAAAAAATTCAAAAAAAAAAGAAAAAGAGCAGTATAGAAAACCTATTTCAAAATGCAATCTGGTATTTATAGTCTCCCTTAATTTTTCAATTTTTTGTTTGCAAAGAAAAGAAAAGGCAATACTGCTTTCATCACTCATTCATAGGTCTGTGAATTTTTTCTCAAAACCAGTTTGCCATTTTTTTTTTCCAGCAAAGTGTGTTTATTGCCAGGAAAATGGTTCCACATTAATGTGCCATTTCAGTTTGATGTTAGGCCAAATTGCTCACACTCCAAGAATGATTTTGTGAAGCACTGAAGTGGAACCCTCCAATTGTGCTGTTTTAATATATTGCAACAAGTTCTCTGGAAGAAGGTTGAGAGATTCTATTACCAATTGACCAGACATAATTATTATTCTCTAATCCTGAATTCTGCTCTATTACCAAATTGCTCAGCAGTTTACAGGAGAATGTCAATAGGACCAAGCATTTTGACAACACTGACGCTTGCATCTCCAGCCCTTAATCAAAGCATCAATCCATTCAATTTAGAATAGCCTGTCTATAACAAGAAGATATTGAACTCTTTCCTGTCAGCTGTCATCAAGCTGAGTTGAACTAGTAGGGCAAAACTGTGGAAGGCACCATGGATACTTGGCTCATGGGTGTCACTTAACACCCCTCAGTGGTTTCTGCAAAGCTCTCCAAAACTCTTCACCCACCTTATACAGCCTCACACCAATTACTCTATGAAATACCTGGAAACACTTTGCCTCCCACTAAAAGCTAATGTCTACAAGATGCTGGGAGATTGAGGCACTGAACTGAGTGCTTATTTCAAATCAAAGGTTGTATTTTTCAAACATTATTAATCTAAAACTTTTCAACAACAGAATGAAAGAAATAAAATTTCTATGAAGATACATATTGGTCATTACTATTCTCAGGACTACCACTCTTAGTATCCTCCTTTCCCTCAAGAAAGTTGTAGTAACAGAGAAAACACAAAAATACATTACACATTCTTTTGAAAAAAATCTTTGAATAATAACTTGATGTGGTAGAAAAACTAGGAGTTAGAATTCCAAAACTTTGCATCATGGTTGAGCTCTTGGGTGAGTTGTCCTCTCAATACCAACACCTTCACCTGTAATATTAATATATCCTGCTTATGTATTTTTCTGATGATTGAAAAAGTGAAATATATAAGAGCACTGGCATAGACTTGAATCAAATCATGACATTGGTAATTTGATATTAAACAACATACGAAATATAACATATCAAAGCCTTTCTCAGCAACCACCAGGTGTATAATTACTGTTCATTTCTACATCCATCAACATATAATGAGTACTAGTTATGTGTCAGGCACTGTGCTAAGACAAGACAAACACAGTCCTGGTTATATAAAAAAAAAAATTACATAATGGCTGACACAGACATGTACAAGGATGACTGCCATTTGGTAGAGCTGTGGATAAGTACAAGACTTGACATCTATATCAACTCCACCATTATTTTATAACTGTCTTTATAAAAATACTTAAGGAGCCTGACCAAGTGATAGCACGGTGGATAGAGCTTCGAACTGGGATGCAGAGGACCCAGGTTTCAAGATCCCGAAGTCGCCAGCTAGAGCGCGAGCTCATCTGGCTTGAGTAAAAAAAATAAACTCACCAGTTTGGACCCAAAGTCGCTGGTTCGAGCAAGGGGTTACTCAGTCTGCTGAAGGCCCGCGGTCAAGGCACATATGAGAAAGCAATCAAAGAACAACTAAGGTGTCACAACAAAAAACTAATGATTGGTGCTTCTCATCTCTCTCCATTCCTGTCTGTCTGTCCCTATCTATCCTCCTCTCTGACTCTCTCTCTGTCCCTGTAAAAAAAAAATACTTAAGGAGAAAGAGTTTTATTTAAGAGCTCAGAAGTCAAACAGGTCTAAATCCAAGTGCTATTCTTCCACTGCTTGGTACTCATTAAACTGTATAACCTTGAAAGTGTTATCTAACATCTTTTTTATATATTTTTTTCACCAGTACTAAGAGGTAATAATAGGACTTACTTTATTGGTTTATTATGAGAATTTAAGATAATAGAACCTAGAACAGTGTGTGGCATGTTTAAATATTCGATAAATTGTAACTGTTATTAGAGTCATTGATACATCTATTTAATAAAATTATTATAGAGTGCCTTTTGTATTGGAATTTATTGGGTTATTGGAATATAATGGGACAAAATATAGTCATAAGCCCTTAACTCATGGAAATTTCATTCTTGGAAGGAAAAAAAATCAAATCACAAGACTTTAATGGATCATTTAGTCCAATCATTTTATTTTACAGATAATAAAATTGAGTCTCAGAGAGGCATAAATAATATAGAAAGCTAATGGTTACTATAATGCTACTATGCATATACCTGTTTTTTTTTCTAAATGCTTTAGATGTTCTAAGTCATTGGATTCATACAAGTCTACAGCATATTTACTATTACTGTTCCTATTTACCAATAAGGAAACTGAAAAAAAAAAAAAAAAGATTTTCACTCAATTGTCTAAGGTCACACAGCTAATAAGTAGCAGAGATAGAATTTGAATAGAATTTGAATTAGGCAGTCTAGCTCTAAGGTCCAGGCTTTTAACCACTAGGCAATTCTTTCTTTAATGTATATGACTTATCCAATGAGCAGTAGTGACAATAAATAAATAAGAGTGGTAGTGACAAATGAGGGTCTAGAAGCAAGTGTGTCAGATGCAGAATAGTAGGTAGTCACCACATTATACACACCCAGGATATATTTAAGTTCCGGTTAAGGAGAAAAGTAACTTCAATTCCAATCTCCATTAGGTTGTTGATTGTCTTCTCAGATGATTTGAAAAGGTCAACTAAATTTCTGCATTAATAACTAAGCACCAAATAAAAAATAACTTGCATTAAATATCAAGTCACAGGGTTTTTAAACAAAAGGAGAGACAATCTAAACTTAATTTTTATTTATAATAATTTATTCAAAATGCCTGAAGTCTTTATCAGGTCTTAAAATTATATTGTCTGTCTATGCTTATAGAATTAACAGAGCAAGACATGTTTTTATTGCTTTTGAAGTAAATTATTGCCTTACTTTTATGTTAGTTCCCAGGGAATAATTAACCAGAAAGGCCTTCTAAGAGAAGAAATTATTAAAATCATTCCTGTTATAAAGATAGATCTTTATATGTATAAAGAGATAAAGATATATACTATTAGATAAATGTATTAGTCTATGTATAATTTAAGTAATGCAGCAGTGACAAACATCCCCAAATTATATTGGCTTATCCCACTATGTATCCGATTTTACAGTTCCGTTCCACACAAGACCTAAGCTCATAAAAATTCCATTATCTTGTATTTGCTCCATCTTGAATAGGACTTTAATGATCACTTAGCAAAGGAAGAGAGAATTGAAGGGTAACTGGCTGTCTCTTTTATTCTTTTGCCTAGTTATGAAACACATAGATTCTAGTGCAGTTTATGGGCAACACTAGCACTTTGCCCTGCCTAATTGTAACGGGTTGGAGAGGTGTAATATTACTCCAGGAGCACAGAAGAAAAAGGAGCAAGCTTTGGGTAAGCACTAGAAAACCTCTACCATGACAAACTCATATAGACTTCCAGCTGCACAGATGATGATATCAAACTTTCAATGTAATGGTACTACTATTACTCCTGCTATATTATTACTCTATCATACAGTGAGCACAGATTATGTGCTAAGCATATGTAGCAACTTTTATATAGCACCTAACTCCATAAAACAACACTTTGAAGTAAGTATTATTATTTCCAGTCCACAGATAAGAAATCTGGAGTTCAGAAAATTTAGTGTCCGCAGATAAGTGATGGGTACTTTACTGACACATAGTTTATTCTTACTTCAACGCATTTGCTATATTGCTATGAAATATCACCTTTCTCTAAACATGAAAAACCTGCTGGAAATTGAAAGCAAAGCAAATTAGATAAAACATCCATGTATTAAACAAAAGCATGAAGAATCTCTCTCCCTGAAGGGACTTACTATTTTATAAATAATTAAGACATGCAAAAGTAAGTGCAACATAGTTTCTTAGCATTCTGTACTTAGAAAGAAAGCATGAGGAACACAGACCATTTACTGGACATTGTATGATTTCCTCTCCCTTTGTCCCTTTGCATTGTCTTTCATTCTCATCACATTTTTCTACTGATGACAGACACATTGATACTGTATTTAGAGCATGTCCTCCAGATAAAATGTTGGAGCTCATACATCAGTATATCAAAGCTTACATAAACCCTGAACAGTAAATATATGTTTACCCCCATGTTACTGATGAGAAAAACTGAGACTTAGAAACTTCAAGTGGCTTGGAAGAGGCTACAAATTATAATTGAAAGATCTGGGATTTGAATTTAGATTTGTTGGGAACAGAAATCACATTTTGAACTATATAATACCACTTTAACCTACTTCTTCTTAACATCCAATGCTCAGCTAAAGGATCACTTGTACTGTGAAGCATTGTAGACACTTTCAGTCAGAGTTAGGTGGGGTCTCCTCCTCCTCAAAGAGTACTAAGTAAGAGCTACCATTTTAGAAGTTATCACATTTTCTGTAACTGTGTATTTACATAACCATCTCACAGACAAACTTCATATTTATGAAGTCAGCCTAGGGAAACAGGTGGTGAAAATTAGCTTTAAAGAGAAATGGGATGATTGCACAGAGGTGTCCATACCCCAGACCACCTGTCTAGAGTAAATGAACCATCACTGACTTGGGCAGCAAGTTAGTTTCAGACTGCTCTTGCAGTGCCCGACTTTCTGAATAGGCTCAGGATATGGGCACAACTGCTAGTAAGGGACCTGAAGACATTTAAAGAACACAAAAATGTTCTTTGGTTGCACAGACATTTTATATCCACTACCTGTAGGCACTGGGGTTGCAACAGTAAATAAGACAGTAATGGTCTGTGACTTTATAGATCTTACATCATAGTGAGAGAATAGAGAAGAAGCCAAGAAGCAAATTATGAGAACAGTCAAAAGTTGTGGTAGGTTTAAAGTAGTTCTTTGAGAGAAAATCAACATTAACATCACTGTAAAAATGTAATAAAATGATAGATGATAGATAGATAATAGATGGATAGATAGATATAGATAGATCAATAGATAGATGATAGATAGATGATAGATTAGATAGATGATAGATGATAGAGATAGATAGATAGATAGATAGATGATAGATAGATAGATAGATAGATAGATAGATAGATAGATAGATAGATAGACAGATAGACCTAAACAGTGTTATGTGAGAGTTAGAAGTGGTCTTTTTCATGGGGGGTCAGGGAAGACCTCACTTAAGAATGTAGCATTTAAGGTAAGATCTGAATGTTAAATAAGAACGTTTTAGGCAAAGCAGAGACCTCAAGGTGGGAAGGTCAAATCTCTTCTGACAACTTCTATATATAACTGAAGACTTCAATTCCCTTCCTGAATTTAAGGCATACAGACATTAGCACTTAATGTTTAATAAAAATTTGAATTTTAACAAATTCTTTATTTTCTCCAAAGTATTTTTCTTCTCCAGTATTAACAAGCAGTTCTATAGTTCACCTACTTGCTATAGCCAAAAAAATCTCTAATTTTTTTTAAAAGATAGAACAAAAAAAAATTATTGTTGGCTCTACCTTTAAAATATTTTCCAAATCTAAGCATCATTCTTCATTACCTTCATCTCTACCAAACTATGCTACCACCATTTCCCTCCCGGACAACAGTAAATGTCCTCATTGATCTTTCTACATCTATTCTTGCATTCCTACATTTTATTCTCTGCATAGCAGCCAGAGTTTACATCCACCTTCTGCTCAAAATACCCATTTCTTCCCTCTATCACTTAGAATAAAATTTAAAATCTCTACCACTGGTGGCCCCTTGTTCCTTGATACCACATTTCTTGTCATTCTCTCTCCCTCTCCCTCTCTCTCTCTCTCTCTCTCTCTCTCTCTCTCTCTCTGTACTCCAGTAACTGTGACCTCTTGATGGTCTGTAAACATACTAAAAATATTCTTGTCCTTTGTGCTAGGTTACAAAATATATGAACACAGTACTTGCTATTTTATTCATTCTGCAATCTTTAGCATCTCTATCTGAAATATGAAAGTTCTCAATATATATTTGTTGAAGGAAGGAAAAGAAGGAATGAAAGAACAAAGAAGGAAGGAAGGAAGAAAGGAAGGATGGAAGGAAGGAAGGAAGGAAGGAAGGAAGGAAGGAAGGAAGGAAGGAAGATGGGAGGGAGGGAAGAAACAAAGGAAGAAAAGAAAGAAACAAAGAAGGAAATGAAGAAATATATAGGCAAGCTGTCAAGAAGGTTCCTTATGTTTCTAGAAACTCTCAAAGGCTGTTAGTTTGGAGTATAAGAAGAAAGGATAATATGAGGGGATGAGAATGTAATTGAACAGAAAAGCTTATGTTATCTTTTGGGCATCAGTAAGAAGTTCAGATTTTATTCTAAGTAGAGTGGGAATTCTCGAAAACACTTTCAAAATAAACATAAGTGAAGTACACTGATGTTATAGTTACACATATGAACAATCTGCACTCCCCTGTTTTTTGTTTTATCCACTGAAGACATCTTAAATATCTGAGCTGCTTAAAAGAATTAATCAATTCCGGTCAAACTGATGGTGTTGAACACCTACCCTAAGAGAAATATCTGATACAAGCACACATACTTTACCCACCTTAATTGCGCTGAAGTATACACATGACAAAAACAATTCACTGAATAAGGCCTGACAAAAGCATAGGTTTCATACAATTGTTTCTGACTTTAGGAAGAGCCAAGGACGTAAGTATCAGAAAGACTGGAGCCTGAAGTACAACCACCTTTCTAGCTGGGTGACATTAGTCATACAACCTTATCTCTCTGAATGTCAATATCTTCATCCCTAAAACAGAAGTAATTATACTTACCTTACCTTTCAACCTTGCTATGACCAGTAACTGAAATAGGATACAGAAAGAACTTGGAATACATAGGTCTCCTGTTTTTCTAGTCAGTGAAGAACAAGAGAGGGGGGCCTTCATCACTGAGAATCTGCTTAAAAAACAGACACTACCCACTGGAGGGCTGCTGCTTTGTGAACTTCCGCCGTCTCTTACTAACAAGCCATAGAAAGGGATGTTGCATTACAAACATTGGAGAAATATGATATAAGAAGAAATGCAAGAAAAAAAAAACCCTATAAATCTTATGACAATGTTCGGTGCCGAGACCAGACTCCTTGTTAATGTAGGGAGGTTGTTTCATAGGAACATGCTTCATAAAGAACCTGAATTGTTTGTTTTTGAGATCTAGAGCTCAGGTATGAGTCTGCTGGCTTCCAATAACTATGATTTCTGTAGTATTCAAACAAATAAACCAAGTCATATTCTGTGTCTAAAGGTTTCTTTGCATGGAGCCAAGTAATGGTTTCTTTTGGGTTAAAAAGGGACAGCTTCCAGAATGGCAGTGACCACACTTTCAAAGGATAACTGCAAAATAGTGTCCCACAGCTTTACAAAAGCCAACCGATAGACTTTTGTGTGACACTTTCAGGGCTTTCCAACTCATTTTCTTAACCAGCAGTAAATTTATTTACACAAAAAGTCTGGAAATGACTACTTCAGAAATAATGAAAAATGTTTCCATTGAACAGACACAAATATTTATTGGACAGAACTCACTGTCTTGCACAATTATCAAGTGTTGCCACTGTTTATGCCCACAGAAGATGTAATCGTTCTGTTTCCATCACCTGTTGCTTTTTAATTTCCTCTCTCATTGAGAATCCCTTTGCCACACAGACAGTAACATCACTGTCTATATGCATCCACACAAACTGTGCAGAGTTTTGGTGCTGGGACAAGATATGTTAAAATAATAAAGGAAAACAGATTACTCCTTCCAAAGGAAATACTGAAGATGAGCTCAGAGGCCATGTTTACACAATAGAAATTATGAGAAAAGAGAATCACGCATTTTCTGAAATGTATTTGAGTATCTTTCAACGATAATTTAAAATTGTCTAATAAAACTCTCAGTGTTGCCTAACCAGGCAGTGGCACAGTGGATAGAGCGTCGGACTGGGATGCAGAAGACTCATGTTTGAGACTCCGAGCTCGCCAGCTTGAGCGTGGGCCCATCTGGCTTGAGCAAAAGCTTGCCAGCTTGGACCCAAGGTCACTGGCTCCAGCAAGGGGTGGCTCGGTCTGCTGAAGGCCCGCAGTCAAGGCACATGTGAGAAAGCAATCAACGAACAACTATGGTGTCACAATGGCAACGAAAAACTAACAATTGATGCTTCTCATCTCTCTCCGTTCCTGTCTATACCTCTCTATCCCTCTCTCTGACTTTCTCTCACTGTCCCTGTAAAAAACAAAACAAAACAAAACAAAAACTCTCAGTGTTGTTGAGTTTTTAATGGTTTACTCCAAAGAATTAAGAGACTGTAGAGGGATACAGACATAAAAGTTCTGTATGTCTTGATTCAAGACATGTCAAGTATCTTGGTTCAAGATTCAAGATATGAACCTGAATGTTGATATATGAATTAATTGATTATTAACTATAAGCTCCAGTCTCTTCATTTGGACATGAGGTAGCAAATACTTGCTCCCAGGTTTGATATGACTAGCACATGATCGTATAGGTGAAAGTTCTGTGTATATATTGTAAATTAGGGTACCAAATATTGGTTATCATTTTATATTATATAATAATAAATGTGCAGAAAACTGGTGGGTATTTTAAATCCCTTCAATGTTTGAAAAAAAGTAATTTTTGCATGACCAGGCTGTGGTACAGTCATGAGACATTGATGACTTAGGTTTGACACCCCAAGGTTGCTGGCTTGAGTGTGGGCTCACCAGCTTAAACACAAGTTTGCTGGTTTGAGAATGGGATCATAGACATGACCCCATAGTCGTTGGACTTGAGCCCAAAGGTCACTGGTTGGAAGCCCAAATTTGCTGGATTGAGCAAGGGGTTGCTGGCTCACCTGTAGCCCCTGATCAATGCACATATGAGAAAGCAACCAATGAACAACTAAGGTGCGGAAACTATGAGTTGATGCTTCTCATCTCTCTTCTTTCCTGTCTGTATGTCTGTGTCTGTCCCTCTCTCTCTCTCTCTCTAAAAAAATAAATAAAGTAAATAATTGTTCCATCTTTTTTTGTTTTCTAGAGTAGAGCTTGTACCAGTTAAGTGTTAGTCCTGTCAGGGCTGTACAGGTCTTCACTTTACCCTAAAACAGCCTGGGGCAAGGCCAGGACCTGAGTAGGAGGTCCAATTTTATACTGCTCCTCAGTGATCTAAGATCTGAACAGATTTGAAAGTAGAAATCAAAGCCTGCTTATACCTTCTCCCCTTCCCCCAGGAAAAGTGACAAGTAATCATGAAATAACTTCCCTTCCTTTGTAGTGCATTCTGGTGACATAGGAGCAATCAATGATTTTAGGAGATTTGGGGGCTATAGCTGTATCTCCAGGGTACACTTTGTGTCATGCAGGGACTTATAACTCAACCTTGAATTTAAAAGGGTAATTTTAATCTATAGAGAGAAGATTTAGAGAGAAATATTATATCTTCTCTGACGTAGTTTTCTAACATTTGGGTGAAGAAAGGCCATCAAACACCACACTCATAGACTGTCTTTTGATTTCTTTTTTTTTTTAATAATTTTAATATGGTGACATTAATAAATCAGGGTACATATGTTCAAAAAACATCTCCAGGTTATCTTATCATTCAATTATGTTGCATACCCATCACCCAAAGTCAAATTGTCCTCTGTCACCTTCTATCTGGTTTTCCCTGTGCCACTCCCCTCCCCCCTCTCCCACCCTCTCCTCCCTCCCCTCATGCCATAACCACCACGCTCTTGTCCATGTCTCATAGTCTTGCTTTTATGTCCCACCTATGTATGAAATCATGCTGTTCTCAGTTTTTTTCTGTTTTACTTATTTAACTCCGAATAATGTTATCAAGGTCCATCCATTTTGTTGTAAATGATCCGATGTCATCATTTCTTATGGCTGAGTAGTATTCCATAGTATATATGTACCAAAGCTTTTTAATCCACTCGTCCTCTGATGGACACTTGGGCTGTTTCCAGATCTTCACTATTGTGAACAATGCTGCCATGAACATTGGGGAGCATTTCTTCTTTTTGAACAGTGCTATGGTGTTCTTAGGGTATATTCCTAAAAGTGGAATAGCTGGGTCAAAAGGCAGTTCAATTTTTAATTTTTTGAGGAATCTCCATACTGTTTTCCACAGTGGCTGCACCAGTCTGCATTCCCACCAGCAGTGCAGGAGGGTTTCCTTTTCTCCACATCCTCACCAGCACTTGTTCTGTGTTGTTTTACTGATGAGTGCCATTCTGACTGGTGTGAGGTGATATCTCATTGTGGTTTTAATTTGCATTTCTCTAATGATTAGTGATATTGAGCATTTTTTTTCATATGCCTATTGGCCATCTGTATGTCCTCTTTGGAGAAATTTCTATTCATTTCTTTTGCCCATTTTTTGATTGGATTGTTTGTCTTCTGGTGTTGAGTTTTATAAGGACTTTATAAATTTTGGTTATTAACCCCTTATCAGACGTGTTGTCGAATATGTTCTCCCATCGTGTGATTTGTTTTTTTATTCTGTTTTTATTGTCTTTAGCTGGGCAAAAACATTTTAGTTTGATATAATTCCATTTGTTTATCTTGCCTTTTATTTCATTTGCCCATGGAGATAAGTCGGCAAATATATTGCTGCTAAAGATGTTGGAGAGCTTGCTGCTTATGTTTTCTTCTAAGATGCTTAAGGTTTCATGGCTTATGTTTAAGTCTTTTATCCATTTTGAGTTTGTTTCTGTAAATGGTGTAAGTTGATGGTCTAGTTTCATTTTTTTGTATGTAGATGTCCAATTTTCCAACACCATTTGTTAAAGAGGTTGTCTTTACTCCATTGTATGTTCTTTCCTCCTTTGTCAAATATCAGTTGTCCATAAAGGTGTGGGTTTATTTCTGGGTTCCCTGTTCTGTTCCATTGATCTATGTGCCTGTTCTTATGCCAGTACCAGGCTGTCTTGAGTACAATGGCCTTGTAGTAAACCTTGATATCCGGAAGAGTGATACCTCCTGCTTTATTTTATTTTTTTTAAGATTTCTGAGGCTATCCGTGTTCTTTTTTGGTTTCATATAAATTTTTGGAATATGTGTTCTACATCTTTGAAGTATGTCATTGGTATTTTAATTGGCATTGCATTGAATTTATAAATTCCTTTGGGTAATATAGACATTATAATGATGTTTATTCTTTCTAACCATGAGCACGGTATATGCTTCCACTTGTTTGTATCTTCCTTAATTTCTTTTATCAATGCTTTATAATTTTCCGAATACAAGTCTTGGTTAAATTTACTCCTAGGTACTTCATTTGTTTGGTTGCAATAGTGAATGGGATTGTTTCCTTAATTTCTTTAGCTGACAGTTCATTGTTGGTATATAAAAATGCCTCTCATTTCTGAGTATTAATTTTATATTCTGCCACCTTGCTGAATTCATTTATCAGATCCAATAGTTTTTTGACTGAGACTTTAGGGTTTTCTATATACAATATCATATCATCTGCAAATAGTGACAGTTTTACTTCTTCTTTTCCAATTTGGATGCCTTTTATTTCTTCTTCATGTCTGATTGCTGTAGCTAAGACTTCCAGAACTATGTTGAATAAGAGTGGTGAAAGGGGGCACCCCTTCCTGGTTCCTGATCTTAAGGTAATTGCCTTTAATTTTTGCCCATTTAGTATGATTTTAACTGTGGGTTTGTCATAAATGGCCTTTATCATGTTAAGGAATGTTCTCTGTATTCCCACTTTACTGAGAGTTTTGAGCATGAATGGGTGCTGGATTTTATCAAATGCTTTTTCTGCATCTATTGAAATTATCATGTGATTTTTGTCCTTCCTTTTGTTTATGTGATGAATCACATTGATTAATTTGCAAATATTGAACCAGCCTTGCCTCTCCAGAATAAATCCCACTTCATCACGGTGTATGATTTTTTTTTCATATATTGCTGGATCCAGTTGGCTAATATTTTGTTGAAAATTTTTGCATTTAAATTCATCAGGGATATTGGCCTATAATTTTCTTTCTTTGTGTTGTCTTTGCACGGTTTCAGGATCAGAATTATGCTCACCTCATAAAAGGAGTTTGGAAGTATTCCTTCCTCTTGAATTTTTTGATATAGCTTGAGGAGAATAGGAGTTAGTTCTTCTTTGAATTTTGGTAGAATTTACTTGTGAAGCCATCAGACCCAGGACTTTTCTTTTTTGGGAGTTTTTTGATAACCGTTTCGATCTCATTTGTTGTAATTGGTCTATTTAGGTGTTCTGAGTCTTCCAGATTGATTTTTGGAAGATTATATGATTCAAGAAATTTGTCCATTTCACCATGGTTTCCTAATTTTTCGGCATAGAGTTCTTCAAAGTATTTTCTTACAATATTTTGTATTTCTGTTGTGTCAGTTGTTATTTCTCCACTCTCATTTCTAATTTTATTTATTTGAGTCTTCTCTCTTTTTTTTTTGGTGAGTCTAGTTAAAGGTTCATCGATCTTGTTTACCTTTTCAAAGAACCAGCTCCTGGTTTCATTGATCCTCTGTATTGTTTCCTTAGCCTCTATGTCATTTATTTCTGCTCTGATCTTTATTATTTCCTTCCTTCTACTGGTCCTGGGTTTTATTTGCTGTTGTTTTTCTAGTTCTTTTAGATGCAGGGTCAGGTTGCTTATTTGAGCTTTTTCTAGTTTTCAATGGTATGCCTATAGTGCTATGAACTTCCCTCTCAGTATTGCTTTTGCTGTGTCCCATAAATTTTGAGTTGATGTATGCTCATTTTCATTCATTTCTAGAAACTTTTTTATTTCTTCTTTGATCTCATTGTTAATCCATTCATTATTTAACAACATGCATTTAGTTTCCTAGTGTTTGAGTATTTTTCAGTTTTTCTTTTGTGGTTAATTTCTAGTTTCATGGCATTTTAATCAGAGAAAATGCTTGATATGATTTCAATCTTCGTAAATTTGTTGAGACCCTTTTTGTGTCCTAACATGTGGTCTATCCTAGAGAATGTGGTCTGTCCATGAGCACTTGAAAAGTATATTCTACTGCTTTAGGGTGAATACTTTTGAAGATACCTATTAAATCAAGTTGACCTAGTGTATCCTTTAAGTCTGCTGTTTCTTTATTAATTTTCTTTCTTAAGGATCTATCCAGTGATGTTAGTGGGGTATTGAAATCCCCTACTATTTAGTATTGCTGTTAATCTCACCCTTTATATCCTTCAAAGTCTGGTTTATGTATGTTGGGGCCCAATGTTTGATGCATAGATATTTATAATAGTTATATCATCCTGCTGAATTGTTCCCTTTATCATTTTGTAGTGTCCTTCTTTATCTCTTATTACAGCCTTTGTTTAAAGTCCATTTTATCAGATTTAAGTATTGCTACCCAGGCTTTGTTTTCATTTCCATTTGCATGAAATATTTTTTTCCATCCTTTTACCTTCAGTCTATGTGCATCTTCTGTTTTAAGGTGTGTCTCTTGTAGACAGTATATGTATGGGTCCTGTTTCTTTATCCATGCTGCTACCTTTTGTTTGGATCATTTAATCCATTTACATTTAAGATTATTATTGATATGTAGTTGTTTAGTGCTATTTTATTCTTTAAAGCTGTATTCTTCTTTTGCTATATTCTTTTCCCCCTTAGAACTGTTCACAACAAGCCCCTCAGCATCTCTTGCAGAATTGGTTTGGTTTTACTGAATTTCTTGAAGCTCTTTATTTCTCCTTCAATTTTAAATGTTAGCCTTGCTGGATAGAGTAGTCTTGGTTGTAGGTTCTTGTTCTGCATTACTTTGAATATATCTTGCCATTCCCTTCTGGCCTCAAGTGTTTCTGTTGAGAAGTCAGATATCATCTTTATGGGGGCTCCTTTGTAGGTGATAGCCTTTTTTTCTCTAGCAGCTTTTAAAATTTTTGCTTTATTCCTTAGCTTTGGTATTTTAACTATGATGTGTCTTGGTTTAGATTTCTTTGTGTTTCCCTTTAACGGAGTTCTCTGTGCTTCTTGAACATGTGAAATGTTTTCAAGCCTTAATTTAGAGAAGTTTTCAGCTATGATTTGATTAAACAAAGTTTCTATTTCTTGTTCTTTCTCTTTGTCTTCAGGAACCCTTATGATGCGGATGTTGTCCAAGAGCTCCGTTAGAGTTTTCTCAGAATTTTTGAGTCTCTTTTCTTTTCTCTGCTCCGCTTCTGTTCCTTTGTTCATTTTGTGCTCTAACTCGCTGATTCAATCCTCAGATTCATCCATCCTGCTTTTAATTCCTTCCATTGTGGTCTTCAGTGCTGATACTGTATTTGTCATTTCTGTCTGATTCTTTTCCATTATTTCAATTTCCTTTTTTATACTTGCTATATCTTTATTTAGGTGTTTGTAATGACTATCCATTGTTGTTCTAATCTCTTTGAACATCCTAACTATCATTATTTTAAACTCTGCATCTGGTAATTTGGTTATATCTGGTTCATTCAGGTCCTTCTCTGGGGATTTCTCTTGATTCATTTGGGTTGCATTTATCTGCCTGCCCATTTTGTCTGTGTATAAGAAGGGTGTGGCCACTGGAGTCCAGTGGGTGTTGCTTCTGTGTTCCCAAGTGTGGTCTGTCTTCAGGCCCCCCACCCTTCTGCCGCTGTCTAGGGCGGTTGGGTATGGACGTTGCCAGTGCTGGCCCACTGCGGCTGTTGCTGTGATTTCGGCCTCTCCTCTGTGGTAGGAGCTGTGTTCTCGTGCTCGGCTCTACAAGCCTCATCCTGTCTGGGCCTTTGCCTCACCCCCACAGGTAGGGTTGTGCACTGCACTCAAGCCACAAGCCTCAGCACCAAGGGTAGGGTGAGCACCTTTGCTCAGCTGCGGGCCCAGCCTGTTCCCGGGCTTCTGCCCAGCCCCCATGGTCAAAGCCTATTCACCGCAGTTTCTCGGGTCAGACAGGGCTGTTGGCATGCTCTCAGCTGTGAGCCTCTGCCTGTCCTGGGCTTTAGCCCTACCCCCACAGTCAGGGCCAGCTTGCACAGGATTGCAAACCTGGGAGGCCAGGTGATGCTGCACGACCATGAGGGGTCCTGCTCAGCAGAAGATCTCTGCTCATTCCTGGCCTCTCGCTTTTCCCCCACAGGTGGGGCTGCTGGTGGTTCCATAGCTGCCAGACCGCTTTCGCGCGTCCCCTCCACCCCTGCTGGGCTAGACCAAGCTCATACTGGCTGGACCTCTGCCCCCCCCTGCCAGAACCATGTTTCAGCGTCCCGCCACCACTGTCCCTCCTGCAAGCCCTCAGCAGTGTGGGTAGAGGCACTACAGCTCAGACCCTAACACTCCATACTGTAGTCCTGGAAGCTCCCTTCATCTAAGCAACTCTGCTCTAAGTGCTGCGGGAGAGCTTGTTTGGCTAGTGTCCTATCTCCCTTTGCTGGTATTGCTAGTTCCAGGGGAAATATTTGTTTTCAATTAGGGAAGTGACTCAGCCCAGCAGTTAGGGTGGCTGTCACTCAGAGTGTTTCTCACTGTGCCTTCCAGTCCATACTCTCTTCCCGCTGCTCTGGTCCTCTCCTCTGTCCCTATTTCCCAGAGTCCCGGGTGAGTGGTTGTGAGAGAGTTTTCTGTGCTGCCCCTTTAAGAAGAATCCTGGGTCTGAGAAAATTGTCTCTTTCTCACAAACAGTATCCTCACTTGTTTCACAGCTCAATACTGTCCAAACGCCTCTTCTAGGCTCTGGGGCTGCAGGCTGGGGCTTTGTTCCTGGGACCAAGTTCTTCCTTCTCCGCTAAACTCTCCTCCCTCCATGCTAGTCTCTCTGAGCTGCCGTTCGCTCCGGTGAGCTGGGCAGCCCTCTTCGCATTTCGCTTTTCCTACCAGTCTCAATGTGGCTTCTTCAGTGTTCCATGGTTGAAGAGTCCACTTAGTTTAGTTCAAAGTTGATTTATCCAGATGATGGTTCTTAAAATTAAGTTATAATCCACTTTGGTTCTGGGAGTTAGAAATTGGTATGTCCGCCTATTCCATCGCCATCTTGCGATCTCCTGTCTTTTGTATTCTTATCCACAAAGTTACAGGGTTCTTTTCTTCCAAATAAGGCACAAGTTCTCAAGAAAGCTTTTCCTGATCCCTGCTTCCCCTTCCCATCTACAATCCATTCTGGTTTAGTCATTTTCATTTCTCTAGTCCACATTAAAGAATTATTCTTTTCTATTAATCTCTGTCTCTTCCCCACTGGGCTACTAGCTCACTGATGGCACAGGGCACATGTGGGCTCTATTTAACTACTACCACAGTGACCCCCACATGGCGTATATAAAGCCTAGTACAAAAGCTGGATGAACTAATAGCTGATAGATCTTTTGGAAAGCAGCACCAGCCTTGCTCAGGAATGTGTTTTACTATGTTATTGATCAGATCAGAACAGAATATAAAACCCAAAACAATAGGACAACAATATTCCCGTTACCATCTTCAAAAGGCAATGAGATATCCTGTTCAGAGACCTCGAAAATTCAGCCAGGTGTTTTAAGTAGTAACTGCCTCAGCTTTGTTGTTTTTGTCCTACCATTTCCTTAAAGGGACCACCAGTAAAGTCTTCCGAAAAAGAAGAGTCTATAGGCTAGGGCTTGTCTTTTGGTTGGAAAAAAGGAGGGCAGTTAGAAGGGTATTAAAAATATTATCACTGCCAGATGTAAGAAAACAAAAGATAAATTTTGTTTATATAATAGAAGAATAGAGAGGTGGGTGTGGATAATGAATCAGGAAGAATAATGCTAGCAATACAAAGAGAAAAAAACTGCAATAAATAGATACTAAGTTCCATATGCAAATGTAACTCATGTATGCATATATACATGCATGCATATTGTATTTATATTTAAAATATAGAATACATACAATATATGGTCTTGAAAAATTAGAAGATAGAAATAGCCTGAGAAACTGGAACAAGAAAATACAGTAGATCCTCACTTAATGTCATGATTATGTCATTGAAAACTGGGACTTTAAGTGAAATAAATGTGAGCTATACATACATTCAAGAAAGATTAATAAACAAGTAGGATCATTATTTTTTAACCCACTTATTCCAATTCAGGGTCGCAGGTGGTCAGAGCTCTCCCAAGTTCAGGGCACAAGGCAGGAACCCACCCTGGACAGGACATCTTTACAGTACACCGCTCATCACACACACCCACGTTCACTCAGACTGGGCAATGCAGACACATCGATTCAGCTCATGTGCAAACCTCAGGGATATAGAAGGAGACCAAAGGACCTGGCATAAACCCACACAGATAGGGAAAATGTGCAAACTCCTGCAGAGAGTGGCCCTGGCTGGGAATCAATTTTTTTTCTCTCTCATAAATGTTAAAATAAAACAACATTGAAGGAAATGATGTTATTTGAGAATCTGCTCTAGAACTTTTACACAGGAGCTTTTATTCAAAATAAAATTATCTGTCACCTGACCAGGCCAATGGCTAAGTGGATAGAGCTTCAGACTGGGTCGCGGAGGGCCCAGGTTCGAGGCCCTGAGGTCGCCAGCTTGAATGTGGGCTCATCTGGTTTGAGCAAGGCTCACCAGCTTCAGCCCATGGTTGCTGGCTTGAGCAAGGGGTCACTGAGTCTTCTGTAGCCCCCTAGGCATATAGGAGAGCAATCAATGAATAACTAAGGCACCTCAAGGAAGAATTAATGCTTCTCATCTCTCTCCCTTCCTGTCTGTCCCTATTTGTCCCTCTCTTTGTCTCTCTCTGTCTCTGTCACACACACAAAAATTATCTGTCATATGTGAAAAAAAATACTGCTATCTTCACATATCCCTGTAAAGGGGGTAGGGGAGAGAGCGAGAGAGCCCACTATGACATGGTTATTTTCATAACTTGGTTTCTTAGTGTAATCTTTTAATCTTAAGGTCTGATTTCTTTCACTCATTGATTGTTGGCCTCTTTTGGCCTCATATGTCAAAAAAGAGGAGAAAAACAAAAGCCTTCTTGTGTGTGTACACCAGATCCCGAACTGTAAACAGGATTTTTAAATCAATATTCTGCAAAACTGTTAAAATGCCTCCATTCCTGGTCCTTCAGGTACTCTGACCATTCAGGCTTATTTATGAGATAATGTCTTATGGTATTTTGTAGCCCTTATATGTCAGTCATATGCTTTCACATTTTCAATCCCCATTATCAGAAGAACAACTGGGATGAGCTCTATTCATGTCCATATTTTTCAAAATGTAAAGGAGGCTCAGAGAGACCCAGAACTTGCTTAACGTCACACAGAAGGGTAGAACCACGTTCAAACCCAGTCTTTTAAAGTCTAAGTTATGTTCTTCCTTTTGTTTATTTTTGTGTTTTGTCATATCTGGGATGAGAGTGTTGGGGAGAAAAAGTAATTTTGCTACTACTTTTCTAAATTCTTTCAGTTGGTTTAATAATCAGGTTGACATGAGCTAGATTAACAGGAGAAATTAACCAAATTTATAATGTACATACACACCGGGGTTCCATAAGAAATATGGGACCCAAATACATAGTGGAGAGTTGAGGCTTATATGCTATCCTGACACTAAGGGAGGGAGCAGGCATCTGGGCATTCAAAGGAAAGGTAGGCAATTCACAGGTAGATGAGGAAGAGCAAACATGGTAAATGAATTCCATCCAGAAACAATGGGACACAGTGGGAATCTACTAAACAGGCTTTGCCAGGTTCCTCTTTGTCTGACACACTTCATTTATAATATGCTTAGGTGATAGTTCTCTTCCTTTACAAAGGTTTTTCTATCTGAATTTTTTTAGGCTGATCAGGGGAGGTAAATGGTTCTTCTTAGTCTTTCATTTACTTAAAAATAACCAGCTTAAAATAATATCCCCACAAAGCATATTTTGGGGTGGCAAACTTTGCTTTCCCTCAATAGCCTTAATATGGTGTCTCTAATCCCATCATTAAAGACTTATTTATTCATTTGGTAGTTAAAGGATTTTGGAGTCTCAAGAATTAAAAGAGCCTGACCAGGCAGTGGCGCAGTGGATAGAGCGTTGGACCGGGATGCAGAAGACCCAGGTTCGAGACCCCAAGCTCGCCAGCTTGAGCACAGGCCCATCTGGCTTGAGCAAAAAGCTCACCAGCTTGGACCCAAGGTCGCTGGCTCCATCAGGGGGTTGTTCAGTCTGCTGAAGGCCTGCTGTCAAGGCACATGTGAGAAAGCAATCAATGAACAACTAAGGTGTTGCAACGGCAACGAAAAACTAATGATTGATGCTTCTCATCTCTCTCTGTTTCTGTCTGTCTGTCCCTATCTATCCCTCTCTCTGACTCTCTCTCTGTCCCTGTAAAAAAAAAATAAAAGATAAATATTCCTAAGAGAAAAATATATATCTAATGCCTCAAATAAAAGCAGAAAAGAAAGCACCAATTATTGCAGCATAATGGTTAATGATTTAAAATTGCCATCCCTATATTTAAGGAAAATATGAAATATATAGCATTATTCCTGTTTTACAGATGAGAAAGTCAGAGTTCAGAGGGTTTGATCCACTTGCTAAAGATCTACAAACAATTATGGGAAAACAATAATTTGAACTCTGTTCTTTCTGGTAAGAATGTCTCTCATCTTAGTATTGTACCTTCTCTTACATTTATATAATCTCCAGATTCCAGACTTTCACACATAGAAAACAGCATCAACAAGTTTAAAACTGTTCAAATTGGTCCGGTCCCTTGTGGGAACCAAAGCGTAAGTTCCCACTTGCCATTCTGAGTAAGATTGCCGGATCTGGAGCCGTGCATCACTTAAGATCATTAGTGTCAAATCAATGGCTGCAGGAAATAATTGTAGCTATCCCTGCAACCTTGCCCCCTGTGGTGCTTCAGCCTTGAAGGTTATTTAATTAAAGCCCAGCAAGAAGGGTTAGCTCTGGAGTGGGGCATAAAGTGGAATTGATAAGACACCAGAGAAAAACAGCCTCCACTGTCAGCATTGCAACGTGTGGCTGAGGCAGAGAAAGTCTCATCATACCTGGACACAGAACACAAGATTCTGTGAAAGGGTGCTCACTGCTTTGCAGGGGGATAAATCTTCTTCTCTGGCTTTGGGAGAAATGAACAGTACAGTATAAATGGGCAATAATTATTTAGTAAATGTCTGTTAGAATACCTATCTAAAAGTGACTATATGCTAAATTCTCAGCCTATAACAAAACTCGGTAGGACAGCAACTCTAACTAACCTCCAGATCATATCTGAATGGAAGCAAATGACCCAATGTCTCCTAGTTTGATAGTTCCAGAGGCATAATATCAGAACTTATCTTTCAATTACCTAGAATCTGCAAACTCTGGTAATGGAAGTAGGTGGAGTTAGTTTGAGCTTTTGTCCTATGCCACCTCTCTCTGAATTCAGGCACCAATACTTCCCCTCCAGTGTCATCAGTTCCCAGACTCCTATGGTCCACACTTCCCCTGGCAGTCTTTGTTTCATTTCTAATATTTTCAGACCATCACCCACCCTCAAATTTATGCTGCTGCATTTTGTTGCAAGAATATACTTAACCTCTTTGTACCAAGTACGCATTCAGAACCTCATTTTTTTGTTGTTGTGTTGTTGTTCACAGAGCAATGAAAACATTCATTCATTATTTGCTCATTATTTCAACAAATATTTATTATAAAACTCATCTGAAACCAACATGGTCAGTTATAGTTGTTTTATTAATACCTAATGTTTTGAGAATTATATATTAAAACAAAGATTTTATTTTTTTTTGCCCTGATAAATTCATATTGTATTTACTTCATATAACATGTTCATAAAGTCCTCATTAAGTGTCATATGATTTTTTAAACACTAGAGATATAGCAATAAATAAAATAGGTCAACTTATTTGTTTTGAGGAACTTGTATTTCCATTAGGGAGACAGATAACAAACTAAAACAAATTTTTTTCTCCAATCACAGTTACACTGCCTCTACTTCTCTGATAGATAGTCATATTGATCCTAGAAGTGGACCCAAAGAACAGAATCTTAAAGATGGGAATCCATAATTGGTTCTGTGATGGGCTAGATTTAAAGGCACAAATAACATGAGTGCTAACAGTAGGTAGAGTTCACGGAGAAAACAATGGCAGCATAACCATTGAAATTATTCACCAGTAGTTTTCTGGAATCAAATGTCTATAAAAGACAAGGCTTTAAGAGACCTTAAAACAATTCAGTCTACTGAACTTTGAAAACAGGGGTGTGAGAACCTCTGTGGATTTACCTGTCCCTCCATAGAAGCAACAAAAATATTGACAAAATTCTCCAAATACACTTTTTCAGAATGCTGAAAATTAACCAAAATATTTTCATAATCTGAGGAACATTTATCCAAGAAACACTGAAGACCCTCAGCAAGAACAGTGGAGGTTTAAACATTTTAAATTGGCCGAGTTCTAGCTTTCTCCCCAGCTTATGGTAGTCTTTAAACCCAGGGGTTTTGCAACCACAGGAGGAGGGGCACCCTGGGTGTGGGTCTCCTCACAAGGCTTCTTCTCTTTGATGGAGCAATGCTACTATTTGATGCCACTCAGGACTCTTGGGAGATCCCAGTTCACAGGGCATTGTCACAATTTGACCTGACTGAAAGCTCACTGAGTGTGAGAAATAAATCCTACGTCCTAGCCATCCTGTAGAACAGTGATGGGCAATCTTTTGAGCTTGGTGTGTCAAAATTCGCCAAAAAAACGAGCATAACTTGGATGGTGTGTCACTTCAAGAAAAACGGCCTAATCGGAAGTCCCAGAACTAGACGCTCTGTGCCGGAGTTCTGTTGTTTTGGCCTACAGACCTCCGGCACAGAGTGTCTACACTACAGCAAATGTTTAATCCTCGGTTATTGCACCTGGCCGTCCAGGAGCCGAGGATGAAACATCCTTCTGGGCATGTGGCCCCATACTTTTCTGGTATGCGGCCGCATGTCATCAAAAATGGCTACGCGTGTCAGTGCTGATACATGTGTCATAGGTTCACCATCATGGCTGTAGAATGTGGAGCAGAAGGCAATTTCTAGTGGAAAGGAATAGAATCGTAAGGCTTTGTTTTTATTTATTTGATTTACATTGAGTAGTTGGCAGCTGGTTTAATCCCCACCATGTGAATTTCGGAAGAGCTTGCCAAGATGGAAATTCAGGCAGGGAAGAGGTTCTAGAAAAAGTGAGAAGGCATGCCTAGAGAAGTCCTAGATGAAGATTCCACCCATACCTCCTGCCCGTAGTTTTTGAGGTATGGGTGTTCTGATTTGGGACTCAAGCTATAACTTGAGAATCATGGTGTCTAGAAAACTGGAGTTTAAATTTAGGAAACATGAGGATAAGAGGAAGGACCAGGGAGATTCCTGGGCATAAAGAAAGAAGGGGTGTGGCAGGGAGGTACGTATCAGGGAGCATAATGATGTCTTTAATATCTGTTCCTTTGACCTCTAAAATAAAGACTATTTTCAAGCCTCGGTGTCAAAGAAGAAAAAGGCAATGGATATTCTCTAGGAGTAATGAGGTGCTTCTCAGTGAAGGTGTTCTTGGGAAAGGTGGGTGAGCAGGCATCAAAGTAGTTAGCCGGTGCCTGGACCTTCTATAATGACTAGAATGGAGATAGAACAGGACCGAGACAGAATTATGATATGGTAAAAGAACGGGTGAATATTTTTCACCAAATGGCAGAAAAACATGTGGGATCAGCAGAGCAAACTGGTAAAACTGTATTTTGATGCTGACTCAGGCTTTTTTTATTTTTGAGGTTTGGTATCATTGAGACAAAATACTGTACATTATAGTCAGAGTGGTGTGTGTGACTAAATTTTTAAGTTTCTAATATGTTTTCCACAAGAGCTAAGCTATACATTTGCAATCACCTTGGACCCATCTTAGGTTAGGTTATCAGATGCTGCCCAGGTGTTTCCTCTGGGATTTCAACTAAAAACAAAATTTTTTGTCCCTTCCAATTCTGATGTGACTCAGCTGTAGCTCCAGATTATAATTCAGCTATGTTCAAAATCCAGGTGTGGGAAGATCCATGGGAGAGTGGTGGTATTCCTGGTTTTGTTTCTACCTTAGTGATTTTCACTATAAGATAAATTGGCATGTTTTAGAGAAAGGATAGCACACTCAAAGAAAAGAGTATTAAAACCTCACCTACAGTGCAGTCAGAATCAGCTAAGAGTGTGCTCCCTAATTGCAAGGTTTGTCATATTCCAATTATTACAGCCTCCATATCTATTTGCCATAGCATAAAATCCCTTTATAAATATAAATATATAAGTGAGTGAATAAAGGAATAAAATGGTGAATTAATTATAAATGAGTGAGTTAATAGTATACTTTGTGCATACTACATTGCACAATATTGATTTTTTTATCTTTTTTAATTTTATGTAGTCAAAAATATATTATATATATACTGTTACTTCATTCCTTTTACACTTAGCATTAAGAGAATGAATTAATATGGGGTTGTGTAGTCTCAAAAATATGAGTTTAAGTAGCTTTGTAATATTCTGTCGAATAATTGTTTGGCTAAACTTACCAGTATTCTATCTTTAGGTCTTAAGAATGCTTTTCATCACTTCTTATTATAAGTAGCATTGCAAATAATATTTTTTATTTCTGGCCACTAATATTTTCATTAATATGTGGCATAGTAATATAGAAACATATTTTTCCCATCAAATGTATTCTTGACACCCCACATGCACATACCTTTTCCTACATTTTTCAAAGTTTTCTTTCTGTGGAAACTGTTTGAAGGCTTAAATTTTGCTTCAAGGATTTTACTTTGTTTCTTTGTGTGTGTGTACATGCATGTATGTGTGTGTGTGTTTAGAGGAAAATGTTCAGCTGTTTTTGCATTATTAATATGTTACACATTGTATAACATAAAAATGTTCAGAGGCCATTTACATGCTCTGGATATAAGCTGCTATAAGGTAGAAATTCAGACAAACAGCTTTTCACATGTACCTGGCTGACTTCCAGAGAGAAAATTATTTGTGAGTCAAGGTAGGAGGCAGGTATTATTCTCGTTGGCACATTTTATAGATGCATAAGTATGCTAATTTGTCAAGGAAGTAATACATTTTGAACACTACCCTCCTCCAACCAATGTTTCAAAAGTTCACCCTCCCCAAGAAATGTTTGAAAAAGTTATTTTTACTTATTCCCATATCTTTATGTAGTCTGCAACCAACAACTCTCCTTTGTGAAGATACTTCTTTACTTGATAAAATTATTACATAACACAGAGGCATCCTGGGAAGCATCAGATGCTATAACTATTTGATCTTTATCTGAACATAGGCTTAACACCCAAACCCCAAATCAGGCACAAGGTAGCTGAGTTGAAATATGTTGAGTTAGTTATAAGCCACATGCCTTGGTTTTTCATTCTCTTATTAGTTAAAATGACAGGTACATATATTTGTTAACTAACTTTACTTTCATAATGCAATTGACTGGTATGTCAGAGCAAAGTTATAAGAAATGGAGTAAAGAACGTGTTTGAATCTAAAGCAATAGGCCCACCACTCACACACAGGGGCAGGATGCAGAGTGAGGAAACTTGGTTGTGATTTGACTTTTCAGAGAATTTCTAAATCTAGCACTCCTTTGCTCCTCAGATATGTAACTCTTGTTTTTATTGTTGCACATTGCATGCTTTTCTGAAAGGTTTATTTTACTGGTCTGTTTCTCCCAACAGACAGTGAGATCCTTGAGGATATGACGGGGGACTCAAAAATTAGAAATTGGGTGTACTAATAATAGCTTTTAGCTCTAATCAATAGGATTGATGGTTAATACAAGTAAAAAGCTTTGCTCTAGGAGCTGGATACATGAATGGGCCCATGTGACTTCATGAGGCTGCAAGCAACCCACCTTTGTGCCCCAGGCCCAGGAGACTCACAAACACAACAGTGTCTAAGCCCAATGCTCCCAGGATGGAATGGCTACTGAGAAGAATGCAGATGAAGAAGTATTTGTCAGCAGATGAAAAAACACTGGAAGAATCCCTGGACTGTCAGTTTTATTTAATTAACTCTACCCTAAATTCCAAACCCCTTACTCATCCCCATCTTCTCTGAGAAGAGGTGTTATGGTTTTTGGGTACAGAACCCTGGTCTTCTCAGATCGCTAGCCATCTGAATAAAGAGCCCATAGATATTCAGTCTTTATCTGTACTTATTTGGCTGAGTGGCAACAGGCAGCACAAACAGGAATAGTTTTTCAGTTTCAGATACCATAATTTTGTATTTTTTAAATATCTATACCTGTATAATTTAGCCTAAGGGTTAAAAGATACTTGATACATTTATGCCTATCAAACAAATTTAACATTGACTAGCTCCAATGCTGCGGGACAGTCATTTTCAGAAAAAAAAGTAAGTGACATATTGAGCATTAAGATCACTTTGGTAGAAAATATAGATGTGGCCATTACATGATCAAGCAGAGTAATCGATATGCTAGGTATATATTCTTAAAAGCAGCTGAAGGTTTTTTGCCTTTTTTCTTTGAAAAATAAAGCAGAAAATTAAATACAGCAACATATATTAATTACAACATTAAGAGTACTAAATTAAACAGCAACTAAATCGTAAAAAGCAAAAAATGTATTTAATTTCCCTATAATTATTAACCCATCCACGTTAAGCAAATGTTAGCTTTTAATTAGTAGTTAAGCTCAAGAATTCATTCTTTAATTAAATGAAAAACCTCCTTTCATGCAAAATTACATTTACAAATGTAAGGAGCCAGATTTAAGACAAAATCCAAAGCTAAGCTTCTTGCAAGAACATGGAGTACATAATAAACAACGAGAAAGTAACATCTTACGTTCTATGTGTATAATGTAAGCAAATATTGTTGTAAGCAGCTTAGAGTCTGTCTACACTAACAACTTTGCTGCTTTCATTGGCAAGATTAAGTTCCTTCTAAGGCTAATGCTACCCCACAGAGGTTATTTTTCTTTTCTCTTTTTTTGAGGGGTGGTATAGGAGGAGGTGAGGTTTATTGGAAGTGGAATTTGACAATCTTATTCTTAAACTAAACCTCTTAAAAGAATTTCTGCTTCAGTTCTTTAGAGCTATGCAGCCAAGCCAGGCCACTGACCCAACATCCAAAGAAAGAGTGTTTGCATATCTTACCTATGTTCTTGGCAAATATCCTGGTTCCTCATATTTCAAGGCCATCTTTCCTCTTCACTGTCTCTTTCGTTTATTCATCGCAGATTAACTTGCCCTTTAAACTTGGCCTTCTAGCCCAATCAATCCCCAATTCCCAAAGCTTGCCTTTGGGCATCAATCAGCATCTTCAGCATCTCCTCTAGGACTTTCTTGACCCCTCAACTGAATGCGACCAAATATAACCTTAAAAGGTTTTACAAGTTTTGAAAGAAGTTGTTCTTATTTTTTAAAACTCACCCAATTTTACAGCAAGATTCAAAGTCCCACACCTTCAACATTCAAATCTATGAATGCTTACCTATTTTTAATTTTTCTATCAATGTTCATTAACATTTAGAACATCTGAAATCAAAACAAGGTTTGTAAAACTGACACCAAATATTACAAATAGATGCTAGCCCTCGCTTGCCTTTTCTAAGCAGATGTGTGGGTACTCAACAATGAATTTGGTTTTCTCCCGCCAGAATGCTTAATAAACACTGACAGCAATTATATAAAATTAGGATTTTATTCAGGCTTCATTAAATCCCAGGAATGGATGCAGAAATAAACAAAGGCTTTGCAAATACTCCAGGGGAGGATGCCTTCAGAATATGGCCTTCCTTGAACAAAATCCATCACCTGCTGTAGTCCCTTTAAACTGTTGTTGGGGATTATCCTCATTAGAATTGCCTTCGTTCTCAGTACCTCTTCTGGTTAATTAAACACTCCAGGAAAAAATATATATCTTACCTTAGCAAAGTTGATTTTAGCTATCACAACCCATGTTCAGAAGGCCAAGTTTTGATGACTGGACAATCTTAGTCCAGTCAGTGTCCATATTATAATCCTAGATTCCTCATCTCTCATATAGAGAAAATAACGGTTTCTATTTTATATATTTAGAACGGAATCTGCCATTTAGATAAATGTATACAATGTGGGTGGCAGAGCAGCTGACACACAGTAAGGTCTTTAAAATAGTAAAACAGTAGTATTCTTTTAAGTTTATTCAAGGTATTGTCGTGCTATTGGTTAATAAAATTATATGGTTTCAGGTGCACAATTCTACAACGTATCACCTGCATATTGCATTGTGTGTTCACCTCCTGTGGGCAGAGTCTCCCTCTAAGGTAGCCATTATTTTCATTCATGTTCCCTACAGTTTAGGCTCTGTGCTGTTTTGTGACTAAAAGAGAAAGATGGTATTTATTATATTTCACATTTAAATATTAAGTGAATAGATACATTTTCTATTTTTTTAAGCTTTTTATCCCTGATGATTTTGCTTATTTTCCTGAAGCACTAAGTACCTTCTACCTTTTTCTGCAAGTGAATTTCAGAACATAATAAAAATACATAGATGAATAAATAATAACAATTTCTCTGAAACACTGACATAAATAGCTTTAATTTTATCTTAATTTAATTCTTCTTTTTCTTTATTATTATTATTATTATTATTATTATTATAGGAAGGGCAAGAGACCATAGTGATGAGATGTATGAAATCTTGAGTAAGACTGTCTTAATGGTCTACTAGCTTTCTGACCTTAGACAAGTCACAAACCTCTCTATGTCTCAGATTTCTCATAGTCAAAGTAGAGATGATGGTAGGATCTCTAGGATTTTGTAATAACCAATTAGTTAATATTCTTAAAGAGCTGACAACAGAGCTTAGTCATAAAAAAATCAACAACAATGAATGCATAAAATGGAATTAATATTCTAGGACAGAATGAAGATTTTCCATACTGCATTACCCAAGCAAAATTGAGATCTTCAAGCAGGAAAAAGATTGGAAAGAATGGAAGAAGACCCAGTCAGAGGCTACAGCCCTCAGTCATCTCAGTCCTATGTTATTTCAACAAGTACACCAAACACTGAAAAGAAACGTATAATCTGGATATGGATACACACACTGCATTTAGACAGCCCAAATGGAGACTTGAAGTCACATTAATTTAAAACACTCTCAGATTGCCTGAGGGGCTTTATTTCATCGGTCCCAATTAAAGCCGCCTATCCCAATTAAACTTTCTGTCAAGACCTCTATTACACAGCAGCCTCTCTGTGGGCCAAGCATGGGTGCAGGGCTACTGGAGGCTTTTCTGCACTATACACACTTAGAGATCAAAGGTCGCAAATGTAATTAACTCCAGAGCAGGATTTCTCAACTGTAACACTATTGACATTTGAGGCAGATAATTCTTTGCTAAGAACGTTGGTCCTGTGCATTATGAGATATTTAGTGGTATCTCTGGTCCCTACCCACTAAATTTCAGTAGAAA
The DNA here is from genome assembly GCA_037038555.1 of Rhynchonycteris naso. Taxonomy (NCBI): domain Eukaryota; kingdom Metazoa; phylum Chordata; class Mammalia; order Chiroptera; family Emballonuridae; genus Rhynchonycteris; species Rhynchonycteris naso. The sequence continues at coordinate 354,282,126 of CM072995.1, forward strand.
CTCTTTCTTCTAGCTACAATAACAAAAAAATTCTCCAGATGTTGACATGTGTCACCTCAGAGGCACAGAGTCTTACTCAGGAGAAAACCATTGCTCTAGCGATATAAAAAATGACCTCATAAGTAAAAAAACAAACAAAAAAACCCCATCAGAGACTGTTATTATTGGTTATCTCCATAGTCTTGTCTTTGACGGAATGTCATATCCTTGAATATGCCTTATGCAGCCCATTCAGATTGACTTCTGTTACTGAGAAATATGCATGTTTACATCCTTCAAAGCTTTTCATGGCTTGATAGCTCATTGATTTTTTTTTATTGCTGAGTCATAGTTTATTGTCTGGAAGCATCATACTTTATTTATCCATTCACCTTCTGAAGGACCTCGTGTGTACTTTCATTTTGGCAATTATCAGTAAAGCTGCTATAAACATTCATGTACGGGTTCTTTTGTGGACATAAGTTTTTAACTCCTCTGGGTAAATACCAAGGAGTGATACAGCTGAAGCATATGGAGAAACTGTCAAAACTGTCTTCCAAAGTGACTGTACCAATCCGCATTCCAGCCAAGAATGAATGAGAGTTCCTGTTGCTCCACATCCTCATCAGCATTTGGTGTTGTTAATGTCCTAAAATTTGGCCATTCTAACAGGTATGAGTGGTATCTCAATGCTTAATTTGCATTTTCTTGATGACATAAGATGCGCAACACTTTATTTTACATGCTTGCTTTCTATCTAAACATCTTCTTTGATGAGATGACTGTTAAGGTCTTTGGCCTACTTCTTAAACAAGTTGTTAATGTTCTTATTGTTGAGTTTTAAGAGTTCTTTATATATTTTGTATAACAGTACTTACTTAGATATGTCAGTCTTATTTTTAATTTACAGCATTTATACTATTTCTTAAACATAGAAATGTGCTCTTGTTTTATATGTCCTAAAGTCTCTCTAAGAATAGATAATTAAATGTAAAGTTTTCCATTGTTTGTAAACTGTTTCATTGGACATTAGTTTTCCTTGTTGTTGTGTTCCTCTTCTTCTTTGGGGGTTCTCTTCACTCTTAAGTGAGTTTTGGAGGCCCATGGATTTCTGTTATTGACTTGAAGAAAAATCTTTGTTTACCTACTGAGAATGATCATTCTAGGTATTAAGAAGCTGTCAGCAAACTAAGGTGGGCACAGGAAAGACTTCACCTCATGGGACCTCACTTAGTTTCCTGACTCCAGGGTTCACTGGGGATTAGCTGTGTTTGCAACCTTAACCAGAAGTCAAAAGCTTGCATCAGCTCCCCCTGGCCCTTCCTCCTTCTACTGGGCCTAAAGTGATTTCTTGATTCTGACTGATTCTGTCTGCATCTCCTAGCAGCCCTGCTGGATCCTCCCCAGGCAGAGGCATTCTGTTTTCCAGACCATTTTAATAAACTCACAGAAGGTAGATAGGTGAAGCAAAGTAAACACACCAGGGACAGGGAGAGTGAGAAACATTTCTTAATCATTCTTTACATTTGATACTTCCTGCTGATACAATCTTTTAATTCAACTCATTTAATTCTCACAGCAGCTCTTTGAGATAATTATAATTAGGTCCATTTTGCAGAAAAAGAAAATGAAGCATATAGGTCAAATAAATTGATAAGTTCAAAGGGGCATCAAACGTTAGCATTTAGTTTTAATTTTTATTTTGAACCTAGTCTTTTGCCTCCAGAAGTGTTGATATGGTGTACCTCAGGTAAGCTCAGGTAGACTTTCTGATACCTAATAACCAACCTATTTATTTCTCTCTAGGCTGATGCAACCCCTACTCGATTTTCTCAAGGGTTTCCAGCTCAGAAGACTGTGGCTCAGAAAGATATATCATAATAGGTCACGCTTTTAAAAGGGCAAGAGAGTGCCATTTATTTTGTAAATTGAAAGGTATTTCTCAACGTAGATCCATATATTTTAATTCTCTTCACCATGAGCAGAATATAAGGTATCATTATGACACTGGGCAAGTCAAGGACTGTCACAATTTATTCTCCTGGACATACTGGCTAGACTGTGTGCCCTTTTCCTCCCTCACCACAAAGTATATGGCCCTTTGGACTCATTCTCTGGATACAATGAAGAAAACCATTCTTTAATTAAGAGTTCAACCTCAAAAATGTCAAAAGTTACTGAGGAGAGAAGTATACAAGATGGCAGTTATAGAGATCTAAGATAATGGATTGGGGAGACAGAGTGGTCAGGTAAAAAGGTCCTGACTTCAAGAATCATTTGACTGGTCTGGGACCCAGGTGGATAAAAGACATCACATTCATCTTCAACAGTGCTTATGGGCAACTATTCATAAGTTATAATTATGGGAGGAAAAAGAAAGATCTTAGAGAGGCAGTGTAATAAGAAGGAAAGAAGACCCCTGTTTTGTTTTTGCTGTTAACTAACTTTTCTTCAATCCACTTACCCTCTTTTTTTTTTTTTTTGTAAAAAGAGGGGGTTGCACTGATTTCTAAGGCTCTTTCTAACACTTGAGACCATGTATCTAAGACACACATCCCACAAGCTAGAGCCCAAGGTTATATCCAGGAAGAGAAAGAGGGCAACTGGCACATGTAGGTGTCAGGGGTGTGCAGTGTATAAAACAAGGGTGTGGTGGAATAAATTTTGTGCTTCTTCCCCTTTGAAGGTTTAAACAAAAAGAGTTTTAGAAGTCCTTTGCAAACTGGAAAGTTTCAGACAAGTATGAGATCTGATGTTTTTTTTAATTGATTGATTTTAAGGAGACAGAGAGAAGAAGGGAGAAGCATTCATTTCTTGTTCCACTTAGTTGTGCATTCTTTGGTTGCTTTCCAGATTTGCCCCGACCCAGGATCAAACCTGCAATCTTGGTGTTTCGAAACAATGCCCCAACCCACTAAGCTAACCAGCCAGGGCCCGAGATCTGATTATTTTTAACAGACATTTACTGATCACTGTTTTAAGCACCAATGATTCTCAAGTGCTTTACTTAACAATGTAGAGGGCAGTTCTTTTTGTAAGCAGTGAATACTTCTGCAGATAATATGATTAAACAAAGTTTTTCCTCACTATATTTGGGGCCAAGGCAGAGATTTGGGGGTGTTTTACTTGGAGTGAGGGTTGAAAAGACAAGCCATAAGGCAGTCTTCCCTTGGGTACCATGAGCTGGCTCCTATAACCCAGCAGCAGCTTGAGCTCTGAGGTTCCATAAGGTCCTACAAGGTGAACAAAATTTGAGTCCATGCCTGCCAAAATATTCTATTCTATTTTTATAATAAGCCAGATTATGAATGAGTTATTTGGAAAGATAAGAGATAAAAAATATGAAGGCTTACTTGTGAGTGTATAAAAACGTTTCCCAAATATTTATGCTTAAAGCTGTGTTTTCCTAATTAACAGAAAGTCCACACTTTCTTCATATGTTTTTCCCAAATACTACCAAAACTTAGGAGGTGTGTACCATTCTGGTTATCAGAGGTAAGGTCCCTATTCTTCTTAGAGTCCCCTGGGCGAATGTGCAGTGATGTCCTCTGCTTCAGTGGTCACTACACTTTCAATTCATCTTTCTGGTGGGTCTCCTCTGTTTTCATGTCCTTGGGCTGCTGTGACAAATTACCACAAACTTGGTGGCCAAAAATAACAGAAGTGTATTCCCTCACAAGTTCTGGAGGCCAGAGTCAAAGATAGGTTTCATTGGGACAAATCAAGGCACCAGCACAGAGGAGCATCTGTTCTCGGCCTCTTCCAGCTTCTATTGGCACTGTCACTCCTTGACTGTGGCTGCCTCACTCCAGTTTCTGCCTCAGTGTCACACTGACTTCTCTTCTTCTATGTCAAATCTCCCTCTGCCTCTCACTTTGTAAGTTTTACCCTTGGGAGTCATGAATAGCCACTCAAATAACCCAGCATAATATCCCCATCTCAAAATCCCTAAATTAATCACTTCTGCAAAGGTCCTTTTTACATATAAAGTAGCATTTACAGTCTTCAGCAGCTAGGACCTGATATCTTTGAGCTCCACCTTTTCCGGCTACAACACCTTCCCTCCTACAGTGATCTATTACTCTGCTGCTTAGAGGTTCATAACCATGTATTGCAAAAATCTCTAGGTCTGTGACCTTCCCAGGCCACTATGTCTTTTCCAGGCCTCTGGAGTGCATCTCCTTCCCCATTCATAGAGAAATGGTTTTGCTTACCTCTTTGATCTTTCCTACAAGGGTTTCCACACACACACAAAAATAAAAATACTGTCCTCTAATTAGAGAGCATTTTCTCTTATACCAGAGTCCTGTGCATGTCTCTATGAGGTGAGCTGCATGGTTAGGGTAGGATTTAAGCTGTTATAAAACATTAACTACTCCACCAAACAGGTCCTGCTTCAAAATTATGGCTCACTCTGCTATACCCTTGATTTATATATAATGATCTTCTTACATGCATTGTAATAATTGATTTTAAGTGTCAACTTTTCTGAGCTGAGAAATGCCCAGACAGGTGGTAAAATGTTATTTCTAGGTATATCTGTAAAGGAACTTCTACCAGAGGTTAGCACTTGATTCAGTAAACTGAGGAAAGAGATCTGCCCTCACCATTGTGGGTGAGCCTCATCCAATCTGATGGAGACTCAATAAAACAAAAAGCCAAAGGAATGGTGAATTCCCTTTCTGTGTTCTTGAGCTGGGGCATCAATCACTTCCTGTCCCTAGACATCAGAGCTCCTGGTACTCAGGCCTTCAAACTCAGAATATAATCTGGTAGCCTCCCAGTTCTTAGATATTTGGACTCCCACCAACGTTCCTGGTTTGCCAGCTTGCAGATGAGAGGTTGTAGACCTTCTCAGCCTCCATAACTATTTGAGTTCATTCTTAGTATAAGTCTACTCATATATATCTATATCTTATCAGACCTGCTTCTCTGGATAACCCTAATACTGCATATTTGTCCTTTTTGATATTAAACTTTGTTCAGTGTGCCAATTCATCAGAAATACATAAAAATGGAAAAATCCCATTTGTCATGAGGGTTACTTACCATCTCATAGAAGAGATAGATTACTCCCCTTCTCACCTCCCTTCCCAAAATGGAGTGATGTTACATGGGGTGAGATTAAGTCCTTTGTGATAATAAATCACCTTGAAACTCCACACTAAAGACCCTCTGGGGGAAGGATGCTCAGCTATATCTTTCCACATATATTTTTTTCTGGGGTTAATTAGATGGTTTAGGTTGCAAAAACCTGAGAGTTACCTAAGTTCTTCAAGCAATGGATATTTATTGAATAGCAACAAATCCTTTACATCAAAGTAACTATTGGAATCCAACAGAAATAATTAAGATCGATACTTTGCCATGCCTGTATGCTCCATAAAAACTGGGACAAAAACACAGCTATAAATGTATAAGGGCACAAGAAAAAGAAATACATAATCAGAAGTTAAAAAAAAAGGAAAAGCCCTATCATCACATCTTACAGAGATGAAAACCTAGTTTAGCAACTAAAAGGTTGGTCTAGATTCAGTACATATCCTCTGACCTCATTGACTCTGCCATATCTCCACAGCAATAGCTTGCTAATCCCCATCTGGTGTTTTGCCATTATTCTAAGTATGCCATTTACTGCATAGCTTGTCAATTACCTTTATTCCTCCAGGAAGATGATCTAATTGATCCAGTATATCTCCTCTGGAACTGGTCAGCAGAGATTTTATTGCAGTTCATCCCATGAACGTATAGATTGACTTCCTTTGGGGCAATTACCTACTTATGGATCAATCAACTATTAATGGTAAGGTCATTAAAACTGGTTGGCCATCAATATGGTTAAAAGCCATTAGTAAGGCAGTGGAAATGGGAACTTCAAGAACGTGGACTGGAGCATAGCAGATAGCTTGGCCTATCCAGTGCTACTACTTGGTCAGAGACCATGGAAGTCAACGCCACATCACTACAGGTGAAGCTTAGACCAAAGCTTTCTTTCACTCTTAGAGTGATGGTGGAAGCCCAGCTGTATAACAAGACTTATCTGGAGAATGGCGACCATACACACACAGTCTGCTACTTCCCAGAATGGGACACTCGAAGGGAGAAAGGTAGGTAACCTGTTAAACCTTCAACACAAGCTGAGTGCTGTGTCAGCACTGAGTTAGCCCCTCTCTTTGGTGCTGTTAGATACACATGGCAAAACTTCATTCCCATCATGTTTATTGTTCCAGCATTGCCTAAAGGGGGTTATAAAATCTAGTAGGCCTGTGTAATTTTTCTGGCATGACTAAGACAATAGCCTTGAACCTGGAAACTGATCTCTGGGTATAAAGTGGTAATGAGCTATCATTCACGCCATTCCTTCCTGGCTTCATTAAATAACACTTTGGTATTTAGCCATAATTCAAAATCTGCAGCAACTGTGTCAGAGGGAAGGCGCAAGTTCACCCAGTTCGACTGCAATTTCAAATAAATGCAGTGAAGAGTAGTCTCGTTGCACCTACAGAAATTATTCTCGGTCCAGCTTTTTTAATTTGAGTAAATGTTGAATCCTGCACATACAGAGGAAAAGAAAAAAGTGATTGTGAGGGAAATGGTTGTGTCACAGAGTAGTGGAGATAGGGTGTGTGTGTGTGTGTGTGTGTGTGTGCGCACACACTAATAGGATTTTATTTTTTATCGGAGTCTTGGCACTGAAAAAGCAAACCATATTTGAATACATATATAAAAGGAATGTGGAGAAAACATCCTGAGTTAGGTATTAAAACACAATGTCATTTCACTTCAGGGAGACATGAATTCACAAGCCCAAGATGGTGGCATAGTCTTTGGGGATGGGAGGAGCTGCTGTCCTTGCAGAGTGTCCATCCTGTCCCTGGACACCTGTGGCCAGAAGCAACTGCTGTTTTCTTGAGGGGCAGAGAACACAAGCCTTTGTGTGTGTGTGTGCACGCGCGTGTGTGTGTGTTTCCAGAACAACCCCCTTCTGATAAACCACTAAAAGCAAAGAAAAAGAAATCAGATGTCCTATGAGATAGGTGAATGGGGAAAGAACTTCCTTCCTTGGTTCTTGGGAGATAAAATTGAGAGTAAGTGAAAACTATTAATATCTTATGTACGTGGAAGCAGTGTAGTGTAGTCAACAATTACAATACACATTGATACATTTTCCTATCAGGTAGATTGCAATTTGAATCCCAATCAACCCCTTGCTTTCTATCTAAAAGACTTTGACCAAGTCATATTAGCTGCCTGAATATCGATTTCTTCAACTGTCAAGAAATAATATTAATGTGTATAGGTGAATGCCAAGTAAGTTGGGTGGTATGTGCATAGCACTTAGCACAGTGCCTAAGACATGAACATGGCCTGGCCCGTTACGGGCTGACTCCCGCCTTTCCTGACGACCTCATTTTGAGCCCGTTTCCTACTCTGTCTCTACCCGTCTGAGAACCTGGCCTTGCTTTCACTTCTCAAGCCCTCCTGGCTCTACCTCTTGCACTGCATGGGAGGCTCCCTTAGTCTCAACCTCTTATGTTGCCTGGGTAATGTTTCCCACCATTTAAGTTTCGCTTTTTAAATGAGATTCCTCAAGTAAGCACATTAGTCTATTTATAGGCACAGAACAGGTGAGAGCTGCACGTGTGTGTTTTGCTTTGCTTCTCTTAGCACTGTGCAGGCTTCTGCCACTGTGCTTATTACAGCCTTGGTTAAATATATAGTTGATAAACGGTCTTTTTAAGCATCAGTCTCCTGCACTGAAATGAAAGCTTTATGAAGGAAACAACTTACTGTCTTATTCACTAATTACCTCCTGCCCCTGCTATGGGAGTTACTCAATAAATCCTTATGGATTTGAGTTCTGTTCCCTGGATTGTGATTGATGGGAAGAAAATTAGTGAGCATTACTGATCTGAAAACACAACGTCTTAAAAAAAAATAGAAAACATTATCTGGATGCAGACAAGGGGTCACAGTCACCCTAGGAAGGCCAAAATGTACTTCACAGAACTTCAAAAAGTCAACTCTGAAGGATTATACCACTGGTGCATGTGCTTTCCATTATTATAGAAATCTTCCTTAAAAGAGGGCTATGTTTTATTGTTTCTGTGTTCAGTGCCTGAAAGAATATCTAGCACCTAGTTGTACTTTATAGTTACTGTGAATGAATGAATGAATTAGTGACACAAACAGAAGCTAGTAACCCATATTTCAGTATATTTGAGAAGCATATTTGTTGAGTATCTGTTTCAGATATTCTCTTAATTTAATACATTATTTAACTCATACAATCTATGAAGAATTACCCTCTACTGATAGATAATAATGATAAAAATCCAGCTTTTCTTAAAAGCAGCACAGAGCCCAACTTTCTGGAGCCAACTTCAGCATGTAAGAAAGACAATTTCAGAGCTACACAGAAAGCTCCAAAGAATGCTATACCTAAAAATTATATACAAATAGATGCATCTATAGAATGAGATCTATGGTGATACAGGAGCACATAGCAAATATAAAATCCCCATGAATTACAGGAAATTTTAGAAAACAAGTGATGTTATTTTGACACCAAAAGAATGAGAAGCAACTACCCAGACAACGAGCAGTGAGTAAAAATTCCAGGATGAGGAAATAGCTATTGTGAAGGCTGGTTTCAAAGGTGACCTTGCACACCTGAGGAAGTCACAGAATCTGGGTGGCTGGCAGACAAATAGGTTTAGGTGAGGAGTTGTGAGAAATCAGGTTGGGGATTAGGTGTATGAGGTTGGACCAGAAACAGTTCCATAAACATCAGATCTGGAGGAACCATTACATGCCTTTAAATGACTGAAGGTATAAAAATATATATATTTTTAATTTTTACAGGTTTATATTTGCTTTTCATGTAGAAAATAGAAATAGAACGGCACACCTAGAAGAAGTGATTGAAGGTCAGAAAGAATGCATCAGCACTCAGTAAGGATTGAAGTTGTCCTGTCCTAATGGGGGGTATGTGACAGTTTGAATGGGGGATGTGACTCTGTCTTGAGATATTCAGGAAAGAATCAACATCTCGTGTGGTAGGTATCATTGTGGCAAATTTGTAGACAAGAGATGCTGAGGTTAACAGAGGGAAAGTGGTTTCTCCAAAAGCCCCATCAAGAGCAGATGGTATCTGATGGAGACCACCAACACCCACAATAACCCCGTTCTCTTTGTAAGGCATTCCCACAATGAATGGGCTTCTTCTGCTTCTTCCTCCAAATGCCAGCCAGTGTGCAAAACACTTGAAATCATCAGATCCAAATTCTCTTTGAAAATTAATTTCAGAGCGCTTAGTTAGAGACTTGGTTGTGCACTTATTGATTGAAAGCAGAAAAGTTAACAAGCAGATCAAATCCAGATGACCTATGTCTCTGATACATATAACATCATCCTACACTGGCAGAGATAAAATGCTGCTGCTTAAAAAAAATATATATATATTTTTTGGTCCTGGCAAGTTGGCTCAGTGGTAGAGCATTGGCCAGGTATGTGGATGTCCCAGGTTCAATTCCCTGTCAGGGCACATAGGAGATATAACCATCTGCTTCTCCACCCTTCCCCATCGCCCTTGTCCCTCTCTCTCTTCCCTTCCCATAGCCAAGGCTCAATTGGTTCTAGTGCATTAGTCCTGGATGCTGAGGATGGCACCATGGAGCCTCTGCCTCAGGCACTAAAATAGCTCGGTTATGAGCATGGCCCCAGATGGGGGTTGCTGGGGGGTCCCAGTCTGGTCACATGCAGGAATCTATCTTCCCTCCTCTCACGTGAAAAGGAAAAAGAAAACATAATCACCTTTGTTGGCATCTCAGAAGCATGCACCCCTTTGCTTATTTGCTTCTTTCTTTGACAAGAATGAACAAATCTTTGAAAATATAATGAGTCAGATCATTCTCTCTGTGGCACATAAATGATGCCAAGGGATTCCAGAAGGCCCCTGTTGAGGGTCATTACCTCTTCCAAGCCCTCTGGGAAACATTTGGTAAATAATTGCTTCCCCCTATTACATGGATACCCTGGTGTTCCAAGCATGGGCCAGGGCCAGGGAATAACTTCTGAACTGGGAGGATCTGGCTGATTAACTTTCCATTAAACGCTTCCAGGCTCCATGCTGAAATTTCAGGAATCAAGCTGAGAGCTGAGTAAAAAAAAAAAAAAAAAACAATCTGAATGCTTGGCTAGTAATTAACCTCACCAGGTGACAAATCAATACTACCTGGCTGTTCCCATAAACAATGATAACCGGGAGAACTGAGGTTTCCAGCCCAAAGCCTCCTGGTTATTTTTCCACAGCTCCTGTTGCTTTAAAGGCAGAAAGGGAAAAGAGAGTTGGATGGTTTTTCTCCAGCTGCAGGTGATAGGGAGGCCTGAAGACACAAACAAACCTTTCAAGGAAAAGAGGCTTGGCAGAAAAACGGAAATGGAATACAACCTGAGATGTTGAACAACAACAACAACAAAAATGTAAATTTGGGTGGGTGGTTTTTAATCCTCTGTGTATGTAAGAATTAACTAGAGGACTGGTTAGAAATGCAGTTCCTAGAAATTCTGTTTTAGGAGTATTCATTTTGCTTCCCTAGATTATGTTGATGCAGGTGGGCAATAAATCATAGTTGAAGCATCACTGTTAAATAACTGAGAACTTCATTTATTAGGTAGTTAGAGCCAAACAACTTAAGAAGTATTTAGTCCCTGACAACTTGCTAGCTCTCTGCAAAAATGATGCATTTAAATTGAAGAAAAATGAACTTTCTTCCTTCTTAAATTACCACAAGTGGTGCATGGTAATGAGGTGTGCACACCTGTTGGGCACAGCACAGCTTTTCAAAGCTTGAATCAGCCCAGGCACGGCCGCCCTCATTTCCTGCTCATGTTGACTTGCACACGGGGCTTGCTTTCCATCACGGCAACTGCTGAATACCCAGCTTCCCCAAAATAAGACACCACTGGATGCAACAGAAAGTGACTGTGGGAAATGTGGACTACTTTAAGCTAGTAATTCATACGGTGATCAATAAAAGTCGAATATTGCTGTGTTTTTCTAACAATTTAGAATATCTCTAGGCACACCTGTGAGTTTGGTGTAGCACTCTAGTTAAGGACAGCACGCACTTTGGGAATCAGGGATGTGAGCAGCAGTAAAAACAGAGGAGATGGGATCCTCTCAGACCCGAGTCTCCTTATTGGCAGACATTGGCAATTAGGCAAATACTTGGGGAGGAGGAATTTCCCAGCCTTTGGAGATGGAGGACACTTTTCTATTTGGGGATAGGTGATATCTAACACTCTAGCTTTAGGCTTCTCAATAAGCCTAATTAGAGCAGCGGAGCAGTGTTTTAGTAAGTTTGTATGGTTTACATAGTTAAGCCTAAAGAATTTTACAGTTAGAAATGCTTTCTTTTTTCTTTTGTTATTTATTTATTTAGGCATACCTGCTACTATGTTCTAGGAAAATAGTAAAATACCTTCGTTAGGTCATTTAATATGACAAACCTGTGAAGTGTTGTTATCTTCATTTTCCAGGTGAGAAAGCTTGGGATCAAGTTGCCTATACTTATCGAATAGTCTATGGGGAGTAAGTGTTGCAGTTAGACCTGGAACCCAGTTTAAACTGGCTCTGAAAACCCAAGCTCTTTGCTCTATAAGCCAGGGCTCTATTTCTGAAAGCAAGCCCCCTTTGGTGGCCACCACATAGGTGTAGGAGATTCAGCTTGAGGTGCTTACTTTATTCTTACTTCACCATTCAGTAGTCATATGATCTTGGGAGGCTTACTTAACCCCAACAGCCTCATCATCAAAAGATGGTTAATAATAGCAACTCACTACTTTGTAATGCTTGAGAATGAACTGACATAAAACCCTTTGCACAGTTTCTGACACATAAAGAAGGATTTCATCAGTGATAAGTGTTACTATAGCTACATAGGCAAGACTGTGAGCAGGTGTATGTTGCCTATGGATTTACGTCAAGTATTAAGAAAAAGAGATTATATTATTAAAATGTAGGCTGTACTTATTTTACTTTAGTTAGAATACCCAATCATTCAGAAAGCTGACAAAGCTTTGGAAAATATATAGATCTCCTATATAACCCCATTGTAACCTTTAGGTGAATATATTTTTCATTCTTCAGTATTTCACTAGACTTTTGGTGGCAAGGAGTTTTTTACTGGCTATTATATTATTATTTAAAAAAAAAACAAATAAAATAAATGGAAGATGCCTCAAGGAGATTCCCATATTGACCTGCTTTTCTTCACTCCATATTTTAAAAGTTGGGGTTTCAGAGCATTAGTTATGTATCAGTGATTGAAAGAAAGGTAAAAATTAAGACACACATAAAGCTCTAACTGTAGTAAAGGTTAAAGAATCCAGGAAAACCTTATTTTTTAGTATTACTATTCCACTTACACGCACATAATAATACTGATTTACATATACTTTTCCAGTATCCTTCATATTATTCAGTATTAAGTATGGGTGTTAAGTATTATTATTAAAGGTTATTTTACTCTCTAACTTGAAATATAGGTATTGATGACATAAACATAAACATAGATCCAGTCACAGACACACATAGATGGAGGTGACCATTTACAAGTGAACAATGTCCTCTCTTCTTTATACTCTGGGATTTCCCCAAAGTTGTAATCATTCTAATGTGTCCATATCCAAGGCAGGGCAAAGACAAGGAAAACAGTGTTTTCTGTATTCTTTTCCCTTGGTTTCCTTATCCCAATGACTCAATCTTGGTATTACCATGAAATCTTTATTTACTACTATGTATATATTTTTAATTGAGGAGTAGTTTATAGATAGTGGGGAAGAAGAGAGAGAAGAGGTGAGGTATTCATTCTGTCTTGATGATTTTCATTCCAAGACCCTTTTGACTCTTTAGTGGTAAATGCTCCCATTAAGCCTAGAAAATGAGCGACATGATTCTCATTAATGTTACGAAGGTCCGCTATTTACCATTTTCTTGTCTGTGTTTAGAACTCCATAGTTGACTGAGTGAATGTTTAGCAGAGTCAATATAGGATTAAAAAGAAAAATCCCATGGCGCAGTAAAACCAAAGAAGGAAAGCATTTAGTTACTGAGTGAAATTGGCACTGTTTTGACAGCTAAGTTCATGTTTTTAAAGTCAGTGTATTTAACCTCTTTCAAATGCCTGCTGTATTGTTTGGAGTAGAAAGCAGGGGTCAGTGGTGAAAACAATTCATTCAATCTTTTGGAATTTATAACACAATTAATTTCATACTGTCCTCATAGCAGTCTCTTTAGGTAGGTTTCCTGCCTCCATTTTATCAATGTGGGAACAAAGTTCCAGAGAGGAGAAGTAATTTGTCTATAGGTAGAAGTATTGGAACCAAAGTCCAAAATCTAGTCCCTTTTACTACCCGGCTGCCTTCCACCTTGGTATATTGATAATCCAAAAGTAATTAATTTTCTAGCTGTACGCCAGTATGTTTTTAACACAGATTGGTTTCATAGATAGTATTAAACTCTCTGGCAGCTGCTTGATGACTATTTTAACTTTGAACATATATATGGTAATGATAATTATTCATTAAACCCAAGAGTGAGTGAACCACAGGACTTCATCTAAATGTTCAGGACACAACCATTAGGCTGCAAAAGTCATTATAAGGAAAGAATATAGCCCTGGCTGATAGCTTGGTTGGTCAGAGGATCGCTCTGAAGCAGAGGTTGCCGATTAAATCCTGGTCAGGACATATAGAGAAACAGACCAATGTTTCTGTTTCTCTCTCTATCCCTTCTTCTTTCTTTAAAACTAATAAATATTTTTTTTAAAAAAAGGAAAGAACATATTCTACTTACATCCCCATTTTAGATGATAAATATTCCAGAACCATCCTTCCCAAATGTCCTCTGCTCAACCACCTCACCATCACTTACAAAGCTTGTTAAAAATGTGGACTACACACTCTATTGAATCAGCATCCTTAGGGAAGAAAAAAAAGACTCTGAAGAATCTGTATTTTAAATCATTTGTCCGGGTCATTTCAGTCTACAATAAGTATGGGAACTAGTCCCGGAGATGTGAAATACTCCGCTACAGATGGGGAAGTAGAGTTTCATGACTCTTATTGCTAAAACCTGAATTATTAAAAGCTCAAACCTCATCTAAAAGAGTAGCAAGTTCAGTACTTTTCTCTAAGAGGGGAGTGGACACCCCATCAGCATTGTTTAAAAAATAAACAAAGGCTTATGCAAACAATGGTTTCTACTACTGGACTAAACAGGGAGAATCCTAGACTACAATTAGTTCACCAATGCCATTATTTTGTTTCTCTTCCTGACACACTGTTGCTATTAAATTACATCTCTTAAGATTAAAATTTTAAGATTAGACAGTTGAAGAAATGTGACTTCAGTCTTGTGATGCTGTATTCATGGAAGTCTGCTTTGTGCTCCAAGTCCTCTTTTAATCCTCAACTCAGCCATCCCCTAAGGTTCCCCAGGAATTATATCAGATGTAGCATCCACATTCTTCCCTCAAATTTCAAAGCCAGGGAGTGCCTTCTACTCCTTTTCTCAAAGAAGAGAGCTTGATTACTTCTTGTGGGACAGAAAACCTTGGACCAAAAACAGATTCACTTTTGACAAATGTCCAACTTTTCTTCTATCCTACCTTTCTCTGAAAAATTTTCACACTTTAGCTTTATCATAAAAGGATAAGGCTGATTATATTCTCATTCCTTGCCAATAAAACTTGATTGGTGCAAAAGACACTGTTTCCTGGGAAGATTCATCAATTCAGGGTTTCAATCAAATGAAATTCACCCTTCCTGGGACCACCAAATAAATCTCTGAGTCTCGTTAAATGCAGACAAAACTAAAACAAATTAAAGCTAGAACAGTGTAAATCTGCTATAAATACGACATTGCTTATTATTGACACCATTACCATTATTTCTTTCAATTATCATGTTCCTTATGTCACAATAAGATACAGCAGAAAAAGCCACTTTCTAAGAAGGTACACCGATTTCTTCCTAAATCATCACCCTAAAATATCAAGGGAAATTACAGCTCTCTGCACCACAAATGTGTGAAGTGACGCGTCAGCACCTTTTCAGTTTTTATAAACTGCTTTCTCTCTACTTCACAGAATACAAATACCAGACAATGCATGATAACTTTCACACATACCAAAAACAGTTTCCTTCAGCAAGTGTTTTTGGAAAATGACAAGTACAATAATCTCTTTTAATACAAGTTCTACAGAGCATGAATCTACAGATGAAGATATAGTAGTCAAGTTTTCCTCAAACTAAAATCATGGACTCATTTTCCATAGAATATCTTGCAAGATTGACATGCTACCAAGTTCACCATAGGAACTATTGATTCCAGTAAATTTCTGTTATTGACCGTTCTATCAACAAACATTTTTGAGTATCACCTGTAGTGGAATAATCCACTGCATGACCTTAGATGGAAACACAGCCAACAAGAAAAGAATGTTTTGCCAAGAGAATTGTTTTGTGATTTAAAGGCGAGTCACTGAAACAGGTCTATGTGACTGAAGGCATGCTAGACTCTTCTCAGTAAAACATTCTCATAAATTTTGCCACTCCCTTCAAGGCTATCCCTTGAGATAAAGGAATGTTGTGGGAACCATAGGAGCAATAACAGTTAATGCCTTTTAATATTGTATTGTTATTAAGCTATCATTCAGATGTATTCCATGTATCTTTAAGTAAAGGTTATGCTTGATGCTGTGCCAGTTTCTAAGTAAACAAGCTTTTTGAAATCTTGTGAATAAAAATAAGATGCAACACAAACTCGGCGCCATTTGCCTGAGCAAGCGGTGGTCCTTTGTTAGTTCACCATTATTTCATCTGCTGATCTCTCTCTCTGCGAACCTGACTCACAACAACAGTCATCAATGTTCTTGACTATTAGCAGTACTTGGGGCACTAGAGCAAGAATAGAGAAATGTCTAGGAATTAAAGGTGGGAGAGAACAATTAGTGTTCTTGTCACACACAAAGATGTAATAACTATAATAACTACCTCATATGCTTTCTCCTTGAATCCTTTCAAGACCTTTCCGAAGTCCTGCAATTGTACAGAGCACTGTACAGTTCTTCAAGCTTTTTCCTTGCATTTAAAAATTTTATCTGTGAATGCACACTTATAGGTATACAAAACTGTAATCACATCATATATATTGTGACTATTTTAAATAGGTATTTGTTTATGTTTTTCAGATTTTATTATTTTATAGCAGTTTAGGTTCATAGAAAAATTGAGAGAAAGATACAGTAATTTTATATGCCCTGCCCCCACATATACATAGCTTCCTTATTATTCACACACCCCACCAGAGTGGTACATTTATTACAATCGATGAACCTTCATTGACACATCATTATCACACAATCCTATAGTTTACTTTAGGATTTATTCTTGGTGTTGTGCATTCTTTGGATTGGGATGCATATATAATGACATGTATCTATCATTATAATACTGTTAGGGGGGCCCAAAAGTTAGAAATATGACTTCAGTAATAGTAGCTTTTTATTGTAATCAATAGGAGACTATGTAAGGGTTGCTTGACTAGTTAATGTATACCCATAGTGTAGACAATAGGTTATAGGAAAGAAAATCTGTTTTATATCCTGCAACTTATCTTAAGAAAAAGCAAATAGCTTGACTTATAAACAATGTGATCTCTGCTTTATGTCCCTGTAAAGAATGTGAGGAGTTATTTGACCAATGAGTTCTCAGGAACTCAGGATGCCAGTCCTTCGGGAATAAAATCTATAACATCTAGACCATCGCTGACATCAACCAAACATCCTGCACTCCTTGGAAGACATTCCTATGTGCTGGATCCTCCTAATTCCCTAACCTCCTACATCCTGTTAATTAACTGACTGCACACTCAGTAATAAACTACTAACCTTTCCAAAGATATATAAACTGACCAGTCAGCTGAGACTGGGAAGACAGTTTTTTGGGCCCCAGTCCACTGTCTTCTCAAGTTGCTTCAATTTGAATTAAGATGCTTAATTGGTCCCTTCGCTCATGAATTGGCCAAAAGTGCAACAGGCAACGCGAATCCAGTAACGACATCATACAGAGGTTTTCCACTATCCTAAAAACCCTCTGCTCTGCTTATTCATCCCTTTCCCATTCCCAACTCTTGGCGACTACAGATCTTTTTATTGTCTCCATAGTTTTGACTTTTCCAGAATGTCATATAGTAGTTGAAATCATACAAGATATAGCCTTCTGAGATTGGCTTATTTCACTTAGTCATCTGCAAGTCAGTTTCCTCCATGGCTAATTCTTTTCAGTGCTACGTATTATATCCCACTGTATGAGTGTACGACATTTTATTTATCCATTCACCTAGGTAAATGGATAAATGGAAGGGAAATGTTTTTGCAATTATGAATTCAGTTTTCATAAACATTCTCAAGCAAGTTTTTGTGTGGATATACATTTTTAACTTCTTTGGGTAAATACTAGGAATATGATTGCTGGATTGTGTGATAAGAGTATGTTCACTTTTGTGAGGAACTGTCCAGCTATCTCCAGCTACTTTAGATCTTGCATTCCCATAAGGAATAAATTAGAGTTTCCGTTGCTCTGCATCCTTGCCAATGATTGGGTGTTTTTAATGTTCTGACCTGTGACCATTCTGATACGTCTGTAGTAGTATCTCGCTGTCATTTTCATTTGCAGTTTCCTGCAGGCACATAATGTGAACAATCTTGTTATATGCTTATTTGCCATGTGTATATATCTTCTTTAGTGAATGAAGTGTCTGTGAAGGTCTTTGGCCAATTTTTCTCTGTGGGTTTTTTCCTTATCATCGAGTTTACACCAGCTCCACCCCAGATACCTCATGTTAATAGACTAATGTATTTTCTATCACAGCTTTCTCAGTTACCATATAATTACTTACTCAGGCTTGTACATAGTTCAACAATTCTAAGATGCATCTTTCTCACAATTTAATGTCTCTGAAATTAATATACATTTTTTAATTGCTGTGGGACACACAAGAGGTGACATTGTTGCTATTGTCAGCACATCAGTATCTAAAGAATGAGAGTTCAGGACCCAATATATAAAATAATCTAGTTTTCTCATTTTAAAAATGCTAATGATCTTGAGTGCAAAGGAAGACTGTGTGTGGAAACCCAAAATATCTATGACCCCCGTTTGAAAAGGGACTCAGAAAAGTCCTACTGTGAATATGAAAAAGTTTTAATAGAACCTTGAACAACTTATTTTGCTTACATGTTCCTTTTTTACATGTATGACAAAAGTTATATAAGTCAAACATTGATGTAAATCTAAAAGCACTCTTTAAATGAAAGTTAAATTTTGAAGTGATAAAAATGCCTTCTGTCATAGCTTAATTTTAGCCATAATTTCTTTCTTTTTTGTGTGTGTGACAGAGAAAGGGAGAAAGACACAGACAGGGACAGATAGGGACAGACAGACAGAAAGAAAGAGAGATGAAAAGCATCAATTCTTTGTTGTGGCTCCTTAGTCTCCTTAGTTGTTCATTGATAGCTTTCTCATGTGTGCCTTGACTAGAGGGCTTAAGTGAGTGGCCCCTTGCTCAATCCAGTGACCTTGGTCTCATGCCAGCAACCTTGGGCTTCAAGCCAGTGACCTTTGGGCTCAAGCCTGTGACTATGGGGTCATGTCTATGATCCCACACTCAAGCTAGTGACCTTGCACTTAAACTGGTGAAACTGCGCTCAAGCTGGATGAGCCTGCACTCAAGCTGGTGACCTCTGGGTTTTGAACCTGGGTCATCTGCATCCCAGTCTGATTCTTCATCTACTGCACCACCGCCTGGTCAGGCTCTTTCATCTTTTAATTAAAATAAAATTATATTTTATAGTTTACTTTTATTTTGTTTGTCTCACTCACTGAGAAATTCCAAATCCAAGAGGCATAACCCATATCCATTTATTTTATTGACAATATTTCACAGTGAGTTTATTTCTTTTTTCCTCCATTGATAAGCATTCATTTTGTTATTTCTTTTTTCCACTATAAACAATGCCATACTAAGTTTTTTTTATTAATGTGTCTTTACCTACTGTAGATTCATCTATTTGGGATAGCATTCCAAAATTGAAATTGCTAGGTCAATATGTGTACGCTGTATAAAATTTAATAAAATAGAAACAGTTCTAACTTATTCTAGCAATGTATAAAAATATCCTTTTTCCTTCAATCATACCAAAAATATATTACTGCTTTTTATTAAAATCAGCTATATCTTAATTTAAATCATTGTTACTTAGTATTTTCCAAAACACCAGTGATTTTTAACAGCTTTCCATATGTTTATGTTATTAGGCTTTATTTAGAATTTATTTATTTATTTTGTCCTAAAATTTTAAGAGTTGTTTGTGTATTATATATACAACATTTTAGTAATCAGAGACACATTTTTTCCAAATATTTTTCTGTTGAATTATTACATGATAATTTTTTCTCATAGTAATCTTAATTTTTTACCTTTATTATTTATCTTATAGCTTCAGGGTATCCAAATTTGGTTAAATTCTACTAGATTTTCTTGCACAATTTTTGTTTCTTCTCCCTTGTCTTAAGCTTTTATTCTATTTGAAATTCATTTTGTTTATATAAAAATATAGATTGAATTTTATTTTTATCCAATGTGTCATCACTATTCATGAAATATTGTATCTTTTCCTACTAATATTATTGAATGCTTAATTTTTTAAATGTTTTTTTTCTTATAGACACAAAAGCATGATCTGAATTACCTGTCAGGTTCCAGTGATCTGTCAGTCTTTCTCTCTGTCAACAACACAAAGACTCAATAGTGTATTTAAAGGACAAATATCTCTCACTGATTTTTCATTTTTTCCTCAATCCTTTATCTATCCCTTTTCAGACATTTATTCTGCTGTATACACTCTAAGAAATTTTCATCTAACCTTTTGAAATAGCCCTTGCTATTTAATGAAGGAAGAATTTAGCCTCATACTGGTTAGGTAATGTGCAAAAATAACAGAAGAATGGTTTATCAATGATAGAGGAAGCATGGATCCCAGCCTGCTCTGACTGGAGAACACTTTGCCCAGCACCATCCTGCCCCATGTACAGACCCCTCTGATTCTCATCAAAAGACAGCTGCTCAGATTTTCTATTCTTACAGATGAGGAAGTGAGACTAGGAGAAGAGGGGCTCATTGCCGACTTTGAGTCCAACTGTCTTGTTCTTTCCACTATATTATTACATCCAGAAAACTGACAAAAGGGTTTAAGTTAGTAAAGCAAATACACTATTACTTGGGTTTACATAATTATTATAGTTTTTTATTTAGGTGAAATTCAAATAACAAAATTAACCATGTTAAAATATGCAATTCAGGCAATGGCATTTTGTACAGTCACAACACTACACAAATATAACTTCTATATAGTTTCAAAATGTTTCTACCACCCTTCAAGGAGACCCATGTGCCCACTAAGCTGTTGCTCCTTATTCCCCTACCACCACCCTGGCAATCACTAATCTGTTTTCTGTCTATGAATTTACCTGTTCTAAATATTTTATATAAATGAAAATATTCATATGTGATTGTTAAAATCTGATTTCTTATCTCTTTCTTTACAGTACTTTTTATGATGAATGATAAATTTATGCATATAACTCAGTTTGTTTATCCATTCATCCATTAATGGACTTTTTAATGGTTTTTACCTTGTGCCTATTATGAATAGCACTATTAAGAACACCCATGTACAAATATTTGTTTGACTATGAATTTTCAGTTTGAAGGGGTATGAGGGAGAAGAATTGCTAGATCATATGGTAACTCTATGTTTAAATCCTTGAGATGCTGCCAAACCATGTTCCATAAGGGCTGTACCATTTTACATTCTCATCAGCAATGTATGAGTTCTAATTTCTCCCTATTCTCATCAACACTTTCTATTTTCAATTTTTTTTATTATAGCCATCCTAGTGCATCTGAAATGATACTGCATTTAAAATTTTCTATATATGGTATTGTCATCTGAGAATACAGGTAGTTTTACCTCTTCTATCCCAATTTTAATCAATTCATTCATTCATTCGATCATTCATTCATTGCCTAATTTCTCTGTACTTCCAGTACAATGTAGAATAGAAGTGGTGCAATGGGTATTCTTTGGTTATACTGGATCTCAGAGGAAAAGCTTTCATTCTTTTACATGATGATGTGATGGTAGCTGTGGGTTTGTCATAAATCCCCTTTATCAGGTTGAGGAAGCTCCCTAGTTTGTTGAGTGTTACAATAAAAGTGCACTATATTTGTCAAATGTTTTTTCTCATAAATAATATTTTGAGTAGAATGGAAAGGGTAGATTAAAAGAATCTTGAACAATTAAAGACAGCAAGGTGTTGATCAGGAAACCTAAAATTAAAGAATGAAAGCATTTTTACTTAGAAAAGTAGAAGAAAAATAGGAATGTATATTAGATGTAGAGGAAGCAATATGATCAAATGCTTATAGACAAATTTAAGCATGAGTTAAGAAAGAATAAGCAAAAAAAGAAAGAAAAAAGAAAGAAAGAATAAGTAGCCTGACTATGTGATGGCACAGTGGACTGAGCATTGATCTGGGACACTGAAGTCTCAGGTTCAAAAACCCAAGGTCACAGATTGAGCCCAGGGTCACTGGCTTGAGTAAGGGGTCACTGGGTTATCTGAAACCCCCTGGTCAAGGCACGTATGAGAAAGTAATCAATGAACAACTAAGGTGCCACAACAAAGAATTGATGCTTCTCATCTCTCTCCCTTCCTGTCTGTCTCTCTTTCTCTTCTATCTCTCTCACTAAAAAAAAGAGAGAGAGAGAGAGAGAGAGTAGGTAAATTTTATCTAGTTTTTACTAACTTCCTATATTATATATATAAACAAGTCTATGCTAGTGTTCCAGCAACAGCTCTTACTGAGGTGTCAGCCGACAGCCAGCATCAGTGTCAGCTATGTGAGTGCAGAAGTTTTCAAACGGTCTTCCACTGACTAAGAACCACCTGACTGAGCTCAGTCAATCCCCAGAATCATGAGAGATAAATAAAGAAAGGGCTGTTGATGGAAACCCCTGAGTTTATGGGCTTCCTAAACTCAGCACACAGTAGTAGATAAATAGGAAAAAGAAACACATAAGCAAAATCTAGAAGGAAGACTGTGTTGTGAATAAAGAAGTAGATGTCAGGCCAAATCAGGGTATAGCAGTTTATAAATTCAAGTAAACATCCACTGGGCATTTTATCTAACATGCATGAAGCCAGGTCATAGAGACTGAAGAGCTACACATAAGTACAAAATAATTCCTGCTCCAGAGGAGGTCCTGACCTGAGGAGATGGAGAGACATTATCTAAAGCAAGCAATAATACAACGGTATGTGCTCTATGAAGATGACGTGGATTTAGTGTTCTAGGAGCACAAAAGAGGGAATAAGAAATTTTGCATAGAAACACGGAAAGGAAGGCAATTTTTAAAATAAAAGAGTGAATGCATTTTGAAAAGTGGAAAGTAAGAAGAAAGTTTCTAGAAAAAAGAAACAACATATATAAAAGTACAGAAGTATTTGATTATGTGTCTTATGTGGTCTGTTATACACCAGAGGTGGCTTGAGTATCAGTAGGGGTGATAAGAATAGTATCAGGGGCAGTGCATGACACTTTGAAGAAGTTCAGATTACCCTGTGGGCCAAAGAAAGACAATCACTGAAATGAATGCTAGCATATTACACTGATCAGAGATCAGAAAGACGATCCTAATGGTTTTAGAGTTTTTTAGAAGAGTAAGAAAAGCATTTACTCCATCAGCATCACTACTGGGTCCACTGTCTTCCTTAGTAAGTAATAGTGGAGATGTAGGTACTCACTGTAAGAATTCTTTGAAGGGCATCAGTCATTCAAGTTCATTTACGATATGCACCTGAAGTTTACTACATGAAATTAATTCTATGATATGTGTCAAACGGTATTCTTTGTCATTTTTCTTTCCTGTTTCTGTGCTCAGAAAGGAATAAATTGCATTTCAAAGCTGAAGGAAATGATCATCACAAATAAAAGTGAATCGCTGCCAACACGTGAAGGCATTGGTATGTGACAATGACCCGATCATCTCATTGAGACATGGTTCCAAGAATTCCCAAGTTATCTTATTATGAAAGGACTCTTTATCATCTTTCTTGGCAGCTTCCTTTCAGTGAGACTCAAAAATTACCAGTGCTCGTTGGAAGTGCTCAGCTCTTACACTGTCAGCCGAAATCTCTCACTGACACCCATGAGGTACTAGCAAGGACTAGAAGTACAGCTTCCAAATAAACATAATTTGTTGGATACTGACCAAAACAGTGATAAATGCCTCGCCCATGCATTGAAATTAAATTACCCTGGATCTATGTAAACTATTTTGAACATACTTTATATGAATATTTACTGTTAATAATAGTGCTAATAATAATAGCTAACTCTAAATAAGCATTATGTGCCAGATGGTGATATTAGCATTGTACATTAACTAATTAACTTAATCCTGACAGTAGCACTGTGAGTGGTTCTCTTTCACTTGGGATGCTTGCTTTTGGAACCCAGAATGTTGTAAGGAAGCCTGGGCCACATGCAAAGGTCACATGTCAATATTTCAGCCAACAACCCCAGCAAGCAACCAGCATCCACTGCCAGGCAAATGGCCTTCAAATGACATTAGCCTCAGGCTTCAAATCTTCCAGCTGAGGTATTAGAAACCATGGAACAAAGACAAGCATCCCTGCTGTACTCTGTCTGAATTCCTGACCCATAGAAACTGGGAAGACTTTTAGTGTAACTTGGTAGGCAGAAACAGATAACTACTATGGTAATAAAATGGGCAACTAACATTCCCACATTACAAATGAGGAAGCCCCGTTGTAATTATGTATGTATTAAAATGTCTGTTTCCTCCAATAAGACCATGTCTGATTAGCTGTTGCATTTTCTGCTCTAAGCACTGGTTCTGGCACTAACATAGATCTGTGAACACTGACTCAATGAAGAGATAATGAGAACCATAGATGGGTAGCGGAGAGAGCTATTCTCCAAAGCACATTTTGCCTCTCTTTATCCAATCCCCCATGAGAATAGTCAGTGTGCTCCTAGGCAAGTAAACCGAAATTGTTCATTTTATTACAAAGAAGGAGGTCTGTGAAAATTACATAAAGGGGGTGAATTACAATCTGGAACTAATTTAAGAGTTATTTTTGCAGGAAGATTGTGGAGCCAAAGTACCCTTTTGCCAACTATTGAGGCAAAGAATGTTCCTTTTTCCTAACATAATGTGTATCGTTGGAAGTCCCTGAAGCCAATAGATGGCACTGCCACCTGTAATAAAAGAGCGCAAAGACCAGAATTCTTTCTGTCTTACAACGTTCACCTACTGACACATTAGTGCCCTCTCAGATTCTGGGGCCATGCGCCTTGGTTCTATGTACAGACAGCAAAGAAACACATGGAAGCCTACACAGATTCCCTCAGTTCTCCTGTGGCTGTCCATGTGCCTCCCTTGCCTGGCATCTCCATGTGCTTTGAGCCTATTGGCCTTCACCATGATGAAGGCCTGCCTTCTTCACCTGAGAAGTCTGCCTTCCACTACTACCACCATTTGCCAAGAAGTGGTGGGGAGATTCTGTCCCCTTGGGGTAAACCGTAGCCAATGACTGATGGGATAGCCCTATGAAAGTTCAGCTCTCTTGGAGCTGAGACAGATTCTTAAGTGTAGTTTCAATTCCAGGCTGCCTTTTAGAGGCCATCTGAGCCAGAACCCGAGCTCTTCCTCCTCCTTGTCCACACCCCCAACTATCTTACAGACTACTTCTGAGTGTACATCTTGAATGACTTTACTGTACACAATCCTCATCTTATGGTCTTCTTTGGAAGACCAACCCCAGGGCAAAGGGTATCAGCAGCTTCGTTGTGGAAGACAAGTAAGCATCCTATTAACAGACAATCATAAGGTAGGAGACTGTTTCAACATCCCAATCCATTACTAACTTTTTAAGTATATTCAAATTTCCCCCAGGGTACTGCACCAATGCAAAGAAGAAAAAAAGACAACTCATCAGGCACATAAAAAATGTGAGGATAGTGACTTTATAATGTTCACAGTCACCTTAGGTGAAGATAATAGTTCAAGTGCTCAGATATGTCATTATGTAGATGTGTGCATTATAACTTTGTGTGTAAATTATATGTGTTATATATTAAAATAAAGAAAAACTTATCAGGATAATGAATAGTATTATTTCTATTACAAGCAAGACACTGCAGATCCTGTGATCAGGAACTAAGTAGCAATCACAGGTAAGGGCACAGAAAGATCAACTGGACCACGGGATTAACCGCATCCATCTGGTAATAATGAAGTCCAAGTCAAATATTACAATCTGAATGTGGTATAAAACCACATTCAATCTAGGGAACTATTCAAAAGAGTCTAGTTTAAGTGGAATCCCGGTGCTCTGTAGAGTGTCACACTGGGGTTTTCAGTAGCAATTCTTGGCATTGATTAAGAATAATATTTTCTATTGACAGTAACTAATGTGAGGGTGGCTACAACCAGGATCTAACTCCCTAGGAAAAAAAGCTGGCATGAACCAGGTAAGGGGTTCAGATTCAGAACCATCTTCCAGATTGTTGCATAGAAATAAGGCAGCAGAGATCCCTGTATGATGACTCGTTTTGCACTCAATAAAGTTAGCAAAGTGACTGCAGTACAGTCCTCACATTGTATTAGGGTTGATATAATGAATTTCTCTCTGCTTTTGCCCAGGTAAGAGGTGTTGGGGGCTGGAGAGTCTTCAAGTGTTTAGAAATCCTACTTCTCATGAGGAGGGGGGTGGCAGTGCCCAGCTCTAATTATTCTGATGGGTACTAGTGTAATCACCATCATCATTCTCTCCTCCCCCTTCCCCCTCACTACTTTTCTCCTCCACCTTCTGCACTTTTTCTTCCTCCTTCATCCTGATTAGTAGTAGCAGCATTTATCTTGTACTTGGTGCTCTTGTAAACAACTTGAATGTAATCACTCAATCACCATAAGAGAAAGAGATTAAAAAACCACCATAAGAGAAAGAAATTAAAAAACCTTTATTTTACAGATGTGGGGACTGAAGTACAGAGGACTTATATAATTTATCCATGTTTCCAGTACAGTCAGTAATGATGGATCCAGGAGTTGAACTCAGGCAAGTTACCAGAGCCCAACTCTAGGAAAATGCATGCTGGTAGACAAGGGTTACTATACAAACAACTAAGGTAGTGCTGGTTGTGTACAACTATGGCTGGTTGTGTCTTAATATCCAAGGAAATACCTTTGAATTTGGAGAAAGGGATTTCTTTTCTTTTTTCAAATTCTATTTTAAATTCTTATTTCCAAAATTCTCTGGAATACATGTATTTCACCTCTTCACAAAGACACCTCTTCATTATTTGAAATCCTTTATTGTTTATTTGGGACTTAACCTATATACTGAATGACCAGTTCTCACTTCATTTATTTGCCTTCTCACCCAACTACATTAAATTATCTCTGAAAGAAGATACCACATCTTCCAAGAGATGCAAATGATGGAGACTTAAGAGAAGAATTCTGTTGACATATTAATTGCAAATTGATAAAGTGGGGATATGCCAATAATAGAATATACTGTCGAGTGGATGCCTTCAAATCCCCTTTCAAAGAGATATTTATAATAGGATTCAATCTCAGCCAATTCAGGTGATTTACTGTGGTCCTACTTGAAGTGAAAGGAACTATCTCTAAAAATCCCTTCTGCCTATGACTTGATACCTATGGGATTTGTTTTCCTAAACCTCCATATCCCTTCCTTTCACGGTATTTGTGGCATAAGAATGGATAATCTCACCTTTATGTATAATGTAATATTTTGAAAATATCATAACCTTTGGGGACAGTAAAGCTTATTAATTTAAGGTTTATAATGTAATAGCTAAGTAATATTGTTCAATTTTCACATCTCTGAACCTGTTTCTTCATTAACAAAATGGGCCTGATGACAGTTCCTTATCAGGTTATTCTAAGAAAATGTAGAAATGTGGAAGTTAATGTAAACATAAATGCTTAACAAATTTTAGCCCCTTTTCCTTTCTTGAAACTTAACCCTTAATAAAGTCAGATTGTTCTATTAGTTGTACTATTTCCATAGAAAATGGCCACTTAACATGTACCCATTTGTGAATTTGCATAAGTAACATATGAACTAGTTTTACCACAAAGCTCAATAAGGTAAGTAGAAGACAGGTAAACCTCAGATGTCAACAGTAGGGTTGGCAATGACCTGATACCACACACACACACACACACACACACACACACACACACATACACACACACTAAAACCCATATGTTATACAAGTTCTATGTAATAAAAAATTTTAGTAGCATTTAAATCATAAATTGTTCATTTTTAGAAAATGAGGTACAATGTGATCGCCATTTATTGTAGTAGCTCAGAGAGACAAGGAATCCAAAGCAGTAGCAAAAGCTATAGAAAGCAGATATTAACAACTGGAGAAGATTTTAAATTATGTGAATTAGTGTGATAGCAAGTAAGGATAGAAGTAGTAGACTAACTAACAACAATGCAGTTCATGAGTACTGTATGAGAATGTCTCCACTTTGAAGATTATAAGGGAGACAAAGAATAATGTGAAATTAACATATTAACATTGATATTAGTGGTTATTCCATTTGGGACTGGGAAGGACAGCCAAAGAGAAATCAAATGATTGTGAAAAAAATGAAAAATCAAGAATAGAACAAACTTATAATTGTAAGCCATTCCAGGCTAAAAGGTTCACCACAGTACCCTAATGAAAAGGACTTGGCAATACTAGAGAAAATACATTGTGGTTCTATATGGATATTAATACTTGTTTAGGGAAGTAATAATATACTTATAACTAAAATATTTAGTGACTTCAGTTTTTGTTCTATAGATTTAGATTCTTCTCAACAAACTTTATAGATTTTTTAATCTTTCAAGAGTATCATGATTTTTAAAATTCCTTTAGTTTTTTAAGTATAGAGAATCCAGCACCATTTATTGTCAAAGTCTTGGTTTCCAGAATGACTTAGACTCAAAATTAAGAAATAATCTCTATTACTATATCCCTTAACTATATTTTATCTTCTTCATGTGATATAGATTATATTGGCATAAAATATTAATTAAATATATGCAATCATTTGTTTCAGTGCACACACACACATACACTCTCATAATTTAGTTTCAACATTGTATCTTATAGGAGAAAAATGTTACAGAACTTACAAAATAAAGAAGTCAATACAGGATTCACTAACTTCTCTGTCTAAACACCTTTAAGTTAGAATAAACAACTCTCAGGAAACTAACATCATCAATCACTCAAAATAAATATGAAAGAGCTCCACATATAAAGATAATAAATGCTAGAAATATTTGTACATATTCAACATATGTGAGAGTTTTACTTGGGAACTGTGTAAATAAAATACATTTAAAATTTTGCATTCGTGACATTTCTTGAGTTGGTATTTAATAGGAATTATAAATTTAATTTGCCTTTGTATACACAGGCAAATTATGCAATCCAAGTTTAAATTAATTTTCAATAATAAAAACAATATATTTCATTGAGACTATCCAACTACATTCAATTGCATATGATTTAGCCACTAAAATTCATCTGAAATAAGCAGTAATTTAATATCTAAAATATTAATTTTAAATCCAAATTATATACTAACTACAATCTTTAGACAGTTAATTACTTCAGTTTGAAATACAGAATTATTTAAATTTTTTAAACACTTGCTTAACTTTGGGCATTATACCTTTTAAACATGGATATTTCTCCATTTGTATAATGACATTCTGTGATTTTATAGGTAAAAGAGTATAAATTAACATATGATTACTTTAGCCCTAAGTACTTGATGTCATTCATGGAACATAGTTAAGCAAACAGGACATCTAGGGCCATATCATGTCTACTTCTGAAAAAGTCTAGGTCCTCTGAAGTAGGCAGCCATGACATCATTAACTTAAAAAACCCATCAGTACCTGCCATATAATAGATGTTCTGTATATAAAATAAATAGAACCATTAACATTATTATTTGGGTAATTGGACACTTCGTGGTTAATGCACATTTTCCTACCAATAAAAATTAAATTAGTCACTTTACCATAAAATATATGTCTTGGTAGTAGGATGGGGAGATCTGGAATAGAACATGCCTTATTAAATATGGTGAGAGACTGAATATATAAGTGTCCAGTGGCCAGATCATGTATACTGTAATCATAGAGTTCTGGTGCGCAATTGGCAGTGACCATTCCAGGGAGACAGATGACTACCTATAAGTCAAACTTGTAAGATAAGACCATCTGTAGTAAAAATCCAGGAAACCAGACAATAATACCTGTAACAATCAGCCTCAAATGGCTAAACTTGATTAATAACTGACAGCTTTCCCAATTGTTGTTCCTACTTCCAACTTAGGACCAACCAGAGAAAGCAAAATATGCACCTCTCACTAATCCCATAGGATTCCCCTCTTGTAGTTAGTTAGCCCACCTATAGCCTTCACTACCACATATGAGAAGCCTCCCCATTTTTCACTATTAAGCTTTCTCATTCTTCTACCAGCCCTTGAATCTCTACTAAACACAAACGATAGTGGTTATCTCCTTTCCTATAGCAAGTTCTCAATACATAGACTGTATTTTTTCTTCTCCAGGCAGTCTTTATTGACACAACAAAAAATTGTGAAAGGAGAGTTTATAGATAACTATTTCTTTACATTTTTTCTATAGATTACCTCTATTTTAGTGAGTTAATAACTTCCAAAATAAAAAAAAAATGTAAGTGCTACTTACAGATAGAGGAAATACACCCTTTATTCTGCTATGACCATATACTCTGAACGCATGTTTGCGTAGACAAGGGTAGCAGCTCAGGAGAAAAACTTAGCTAGACTGTGTTATGTATCCTCAATGTGAATGTTACTTTTCCTTACTGGAAACCACCTTGAAGTGCTGCAACATGCTACTTTGTAGTTTTCTATCCAACTCAAGAACAAACTATCAGAATTCTGATATTTTCTAACTCTTGATATCTAAGCTTTGAAATGCCCTTTGCTAACAACCACTAATGTCTGACAACTAAATGATGACCATCAGAAGACATTGTTAAAATTAATACTTTAAGTTCATCTAAAGAATACATATGCCTTAATTATTGTCATAAAACCTTGTTGGCCATGCTTCCCACAAAATGAATAATCTAGCTTTAAAGGGATATGGGAAGAAAAATAGCCAGCTATAAATGAGTAATTGCAATGTGACAAGTATTCAATATTTTTACATGTATGCTACCATTTAATTTCACAAGAATGCAATATGACAAGTACAATTAGAAAATAGAGACCTAAATGGATAAGTAGCCTGTCCAAGATAAAATGCTTACTACTGGCTTAACTAAAGGAGTAGTTAACTAAGACATTGTTACTCCAAAGCTTATGCAGTTAACCATTAGCTATAATCTCTCCCTACCCTAACCATCAACACACACACACACACACACACACACACACACACACACACATATGAACATACACACATTACTATAAAATATGGGTTGAGCACTAATAAGAGAAGGAAATTTACCATATTTTCTTTTTTTTAGGTCTGATAGTCTAATATTCATATTGCTTCTCACATACCTAGGTTTCACCCATACCTAAGAAGTTATGATTACCACACTTCACAAGCAAACAGATAAATTTCATTTTGAATAGTTCAAAATGTAAAAATTAAATTTTTTACTAAATATTTAAGACGGTAAATTTACTTTTCTATTTTCTAAAATGGGCATTATAAATTACATAAGATACAGACTCTCAATATATAGCATAAGGAAATGGTGACAAGTGCAATCTATAGATTTAGGGTCTTAAGTTACACCTTTACAAGCTGTGTGATCTCTGAGAAGTAACTTAACTTCTTTGTGACACAATTTCTACATCTGACAAATGGAAATAACCCATGCAACCTTTCTTTTGGGTTGTTGCAAATAGTAAAAAAAACAATGTTTTTAAACACTGCATCAGTGACTAGAAGGATCTTAAAACATTCACATCAAAGTTTCTCTAGTTCAAAAACAACATAAAATTTTGGAAACATTCTCAAGCTTGTATATCTGTAGTGGATCAATGTCATGCATTCCTAAAAGCCTCTTTAGAAACAAACTAAACAGATTTCCAAAGAAAGAATACCTTTGTGGGAAAGGAAAAGCAGGAGAAGGGAGAGGAAGACTGCAGACAAAAGAAGACAAAGGTCAATGGAAAAGAGAATAGAGTAGAAAAGAGAAGGCCAACATGGCCACTATTGTTTTGTTATCCATTTATAAAACAGTCTTCTGATGTACTTCAAAAATTCTTCCCACAGTATACTTCTCAATGGCTTCCAACTTGTGTCTTAGTTCTTCAGAGAGAGAAAAAGCCGTTGATTGTTTTCTGGTATAATTAGAAGAGAATTTTTAATTAAGTTAATAATGAGACTAATGCATTTAAAGTTTCTGACTTTGTCATCAAGGTAAAATAGTAATTGAAAGCAAAATGGTTAGAAGGTGGCAAATAGGTTATAGGTTGAGCTGATATCAAGTTGTTCTTAGTAAATAAAATGGCACAACAAAGTCCTTCCTGACTATTCTCTACCTCTTGGTCTCTTGTGTTCTTTAAATTAGGAGATATTTAGTGTAGGACACTGTATTTCCTAAGTATAGATGATGTATGACCAAAAACTAAGGAGAGTAGGAGAAACAAGAGAGTAAATGAGAGAAAAAGAAGAGAAAGAGAAAGTATTTCTACAAAAATTTTAGTTGATTGTTTGGAACTATCCAATGAAAAATTATTTCCCATGCCAAATCCAGGGAAAAGCCATTTGGATACGATTATTGAGTGTCTTTTTAAACAACTGTACAGGTTATTTTTTATTTTTTCAGGGAATTCTTGATGAACATAAAATATTCATAGAGGACAGATAATATTTAAATGACATCATTAAATAATTAAAGCTGTGATGGTCTCCACTGGGAATTACTACATTAGGACTGTGAATACATTCTCATTATCTGCTCTCAATTTCTGAGATATTGTGGAATAAAAGGAACTTCTGATAATTTTTGTATGCAATTATTAAGAGAGTGGAAATCTACCTTCAGAGAGACTTAAACTTTACATTAGCTTTTTAGCAGAATGATTATTTAAATATTCTTGAATAAATTTAGGGACCTAAAAGTTGAATGCAATATGGAATAAAGAACATACCAAATGTTAACACTTCCAAATATCACTGTGACTAAAGGTACAAGAAAAAGTTTTTAACTATCCAGAAGATTGAGTTTCATCTCAGCTATTCTACTTACCATGTATATATTCTGTTTCCATGTTTTCTATAACTCAATTCCTACCTGGTTCATGGCTCTATCTGCTTGTGCATGGCTTGGCAATAGAAATAAATATGGGAATTTCTCAGCACTAGATTATTTCATTTAATTGTCTTACTAAGTCTAGAAGAAAGATACAATTATTTTACAGGTGAAGAAACTGAAGCTAGGGACAGGAGATTGACTGAAGTTATACAAGTGATAAATGGCCATGGCAGCTCTCTATGGTCAGGCCTAATCATAAGCTTTATTATCTTTTCCAAAAATCATAACATTGTACTTACTTCTTCATAGCATTGCTGTGAAAGTTAAGCTGCTCTACAAATTACACAAAGATTCATAAATAGGTTTTGTTGTATACTATTCCCAAACTATTACAACATTTTTTTCTGTTACTTGCTCTAGGTATCAACTTGTTATTTCTAGATATTTTAAGTATAATTTATCCATTATTTTATAATAGAAGTAGGATTATCAAAAACATCAGTAAGAGGGGAATCAGAATATAGAATCATTAATATGACAAGTGAAATTAATAGTATGTATTAAAAGTTTCTTGTGCATTCAGCATTATGCTTAAAGCTATGAAGGATTGCAAAGAATACTAGAACAAAATATATATGTTCTTACTTTTAAGTTTAAACCATAAGCAAGACATTTTAAAGTAGTAATTATAATATTTAAAGAACAGCAACACCATTTATTGTGTGCCAAGAAATATTCGAAGCATAGCATATGTGACCTA
Organism: Rhynchonycteris naso; assembly: GCA_037038555.1. NCBI lineage: Eukaryota > Metazoa > Chordata > Mammalia > Chiroptera > Emballonuridae > Rhynchonycteris > Rhynchonycteris naso. The sequence goes on from CM072995.1 coordinate 354,315,401, forward strand.
ACACATATACAGACAACCATGAATAAGGAAATTTTTCACTCGCTACCTCAATTTTTAATTGCTGTTACTTACTAACATCTTAATATTCATTAGTCTCATCAGTCTAGTGCTCTCTCAAAATTCATCATTGTCTTCCACATCAACAAATCTTGCAGTCTGTTCTTTATTATTCCCTGAAATGTTCACTACTAAGGACCTCTTTTTGAAATTTTGGGCTCTGGCCAGTTTGCTCAGTGGTAGTGTCAACCTAGCATGTGGATGTCCCAGGTTTGATTCCCAGCCAGGGCACACAGGAGAAGCACCCCTCTGCTTCTCCACCCCTCCCCCTTATGCTCTTCTCTCTCTCTCTCTCTCTCTCTCTCTCTCTCTCTCTCTCTTCCTTCTCCTCCTGCAGCCATAGCTCAATTGGAGTGAGTTGGCTGCAGGTGCTGAGGATGGCTCCATAAACTCTTCCTCAGGCAATAAGAGGAGCTTGGTTGCTAAACAGCAAAGCAATGCCCCAGATAGGCAGATCATCACCCCTAGTGGGCGGATCCTGGTTGGGACACATGTGTGAGTCTTTCTCTCTGCCTTGCCTCCTCTCACTGAATATAATAAAAATTAAAAAAATTTTGGCCTCCCCTGGATGCTATGATATTACATTATCTAAGTTCTCCTCAATTCTTTGATACTATCTTTGCCTATTTTATTAATATTTCTTCCTCACTTAACCCAAACTGTAGAGATATGTCAAGACTCTGTATTAACATAACAGACCCAGCCAATCCTATGACTTCCAATTTGCATCTCATCAGGTAGAGAGAAGTATTTAAAAGTCAAATGCTGACAATTCAATGATACACTGATTCCTCATGTATTGAGCACCTTCTCTTTGACAGAGATATCATTAGGTGATGCCAATACTGTAGCAACAACAACAAAAAAGGACAGAAACTCATGTCCTTATAGAACTTTGTTTCTAGTGCTGACTGGGAAATAATGCTGTTCTAAATCTGCAAATGGATTTTCAAGTAAAAACAGCAAAACAAAACAAAACAAAAGGAGGATAAAAAAGGTTTTCTTTAGGAAGATGAAGACAGTTATTAAGTTGTGCTTCTGCAAACTATTCAGAATTGACTATTTGCAGTGCACACTTTTCACAGCCATGCTTACAAAAGAGCAGAAAAATGTTGGACCTTCTTAGTGTTAAGATGCAACCAAAAGAAAATGTGATAAAAAGTGATGTAATTCAGAGTAGTGGGTTTTTTTCTCATGTACAAAAAATTCTATGGTACACAGATGAAAGCAAATTTGCTGTCTCTAGTACTATCAGGGACTTAAGTTCTGTATACATTTCCTTCATCCATTTTTTTTTATCACATCAGCATTACATTCTATCAACATGTTATAAAACTGTGGATGCTGACCTTCATTGTCTGGCTGAAGTAATGTTTTGTCCAATTTCTGCACCATAGAGTCACTCTAGCTTTCTCTTTTCCATACTGTACTCTTTGGAAGGAAGTCCCTGTGCACAGCCCACACTTCAAGAATGAGGATTTAAAACCCCTCTTGTGGAGGACAGTGAATTTACATAATTTACTTTGAATTCTTCTGCACAGATTTGTCTCCTCTCCTTTAATTATTAATTTCATCAAGTATTTATTTATATCAGTCTGGATGCATAGATATTTATTTTCTACTTTGGGTTACAGCCCAATATTACGTCATGTATTTTGTTGCTTAAATTGTTCCAGCCTTGGCCATTGGGAGTACTTTCACTTGCTTCCTGTGCCCCTTTGACAAACACCAATCAATGTGTTTTTTGTTTGTTTATTTTTTGTTTTTTTTTTTTTTTGAAGTGAGAAGCACTTCTAAATCTGCAAATGCAAGGAGGCAAAGAGACAGACTCCCGCATGTGCCTGACTGGGATCCACCTGGCAAACCCACGAGGGGACGATGCTCTGCCCATCTGGAGCATTGCTCTGTTGCAACCTAAGCCATTCTAGTGCCTGAGGCAGAGGCCATGGAGCCATCCTCAGCATGAGGGCCAACTTTACTCCAATGTAGCCTTGGCTGCGGAAAGGGAAGAGAGAGATAGAGAGGAAAAAGAGGGGGGAAGAGTAGAGAAGCAGATAAGCGCTTCTCCTCTGTGCCCAGGCTGGGAATCAAACCCGGGACTGTCACATGACGGGCCGATACTGTACCACTGAGCCAGCCAGCCAGGGCCCAATGTGGTTTTCTTGATCTGTCTTTCTGTTTGTTTGGGAAGTTGTATATTTTCTGATGCTATAACATGCTCTGGGCTCATCTCACATATTGCCTAGAATCAGTCATTCTCCAGGGACCACTACTTTTTATGACTAGTAAATGGTGTTAGAAACCAGATCTGGGTGCCAGGTTTGCTCATGGCCACTGTAGTGTAATTTCTCACAGGCACTTTCAGCAGACAGAATAAAAGAAATACATATGTATATTAACTCATGTATAGCCACATACCATTAAATATTTCTATATGTAACCATGCACATCTATATTAAATTAAATATGAGTTGTTCCCATTGTCTCCAACTCTAATTCATTGCCAGATGGATTATTCTAGCCTCCTTCTCTTGCTTATCTGCAAATTCCCAATCCAGCAGCAAGAAACCTGGCTCCCAGCATCTATCATCCACTTACTTAATTGTTCAGTTCCAAAATACATGTATAGAGGTATCAAAATTGTCACTCCTATCCCCTTAGGAAACATCTTTATCAACCACAGTCCAGTGAGCATGCAGTTTCTTTAGTCTTTTCATTACAGGTTCCACTCGTTTCCACTTAAGTGAGCACTTATCCCCTTCACCATCTTCAGTGATGTTGTTTTATATATTTAAAATACAGATGGATATTCCTAACACACCCTACATTTTTGCCTGTGATAACCAGAGCACCTAAAGATTTTTATATTTCAATGCATCAAGGTACCTTATTTGTGCTTTAAAGTCCTATGCATTTTTATGCATAATGACATGTCTGATACATTACAGTATCATAAAGAAGAGTTTCACCGCCATGAAATTCCCTTGTGTTTCACCTTTTTACCTCTCCCAGACCCCTGAAAGCAATAATGTTATACTATCGCCATAGTTTTGTCTTTTCCAGAATGTCATATAATTGGAATCATACAATATATAGTCTTTTCAGACTGACTTCTCCCATGTAAAAGTGTATAGTTAATGTTTCTACATGCTTTTACATTTGCTAGCTCATTTCTTTTTATTTTCAAGTAGTATTTCACTGTATGGATATACCACAGTTTGTTAATTAATTCATCTATTGAAGGACACCTTGGCTGTGCTCAGTTTTGATCTCTCAATAAATAAGTTTAGTGTATTTATTCTGACCATCAATCCTGGGAACAAATAAACCAGTTATTCAATAAGTTTAATAAGCATAATGATCCAGATAGCTTCAGAGCTAAGTATTTACCATTAATCTGTCATGGCTCCCTTAGGAGACTTGTGGGTTGGTGAAGGAGAACAGAACATGCCACCCCAAAATATGCTTCTTTGGCACATTATTTGAGCTCCTTTATTAAAAAAAACTGCAGACACAGAGGAAGCTTTGAAAACTAGGAAAATTACCCTTTTGTAAGAGATATTTACATTTATAAGAGATACATTTGTAAAGAGAAAAGGATGTGTCAATTTCTAGAAACTCTTAGCAATGGAGAAGACATGAACTTAAATCTGAAAAACAACCATAGCCTTGTTTAGTGTGCTTTTCCCAATAGCCTTCCATAACAACTCCATAATATTTACTCTGGCTGACATACTGTAATGCAAAGAGATTGTAATGCTACATATTTAAAAGTCATTTCAATGGCTTTAAAAGTAAAATAGAATAAAACAAGATTGCTACAGTGTTTCCATAAAAGAATGAGAATTAGACAAGACTGTGGATATATTTGACATTGGATCATCAGATGCATGCTATTATCACTCATTCTGTGGGTTTGGCATTTAAGAGAAGAGAATCCTGCTCAGAAATCTTGACAGTCATTAGGATAGCTGGTGTAAGCATAAACACCCTGTGCATCTCAAATGAAAGGGACATCAAGAACTTTTACCATTTGAGCTATGTCCCTGGGCTGCAGATAACTTCAGATTCATCCCTTAGGGAGTTTGCTTTGGACATTCTTGGGAGAGTTTTATTGCTGTTGCCCAGGTGAATGATGTGCTCACTAATGGTGATGAAGAAACTAACATTTGTGTCCTCCTTTTGGGTGCTCAAGAGTTTGCATTTTGTTTATAAGATTTACCTCATTCGCTTCTCAGTACGCCGGTGAAGTCCATATAATTACAGCTATTCTTTTTTGGAGCAGCTGCACTGTGACAGCGTGTGGAACTCTCCCCAGGACAACCGCGGAAATGCAAACTACATTCCAGCACTAATTTTTAAACACGCGTTGGGCTGCGATGTGACAAAATATACTCTTTAGAGTGAGCCCTGCTGTGCTCTTCTTCTCTCTGTTTCCCCTGTTATGGACCATTGTGAAATGGATCTGACTTATATTAGAGCCAGGAGAAATGGAAGAAGGCCGTTCATTAACTACTAGAAAGTGTGGGATGAAAATGATTCCTATTTAATGAATAGGGGAAAATACATTCTTTATGAGCATAAAATTTTCATTGTTACACAGTATTTTTATGTTATAAGTGACAACATTTAGGCTACTAAAAAGAAAAATTAGCATGTTAAATCACCATTCAAATGAAATTAACTTATCAACTTAAAAAAACACACTTACCAAAGGCCTACTATGTGCCAGGAGCTGTGCAAAGACTGGAGATATGATAGCTAACAGGACACATTCCCCATGCTCAAGAGTATCATTGTTGTTGTTATGGTTTTATGTACTATTAGTTATATTTCCCCTAATTGACTTTAATCCTTTATAGTATTATAAAGTTACAAAGATGCAGCGTAGTGCTTATTTCCTATTTCTTCATTTTGGTCCTTGATCGCTCACCTCAATCACAGTTACATAGATGACTCCCAAATTCAAATCTCAGCCCGTCTCACAGGCCCCAGTCTTGTTTTTACAAAGAACTCGCTCAGCCTCTGAATAACCTGCTGACTGTTCAAACTCAATCTGCCCCAGATAAAATCACATCATTTTCTTCTTTCCAAACTTGAGTCATTCAACCATTAAAATATAGGTTCAATTTGGGGTTCTCTGTGTGACCTACACCGGCTGTCAAGTCGAATCAGTTGTATCCTTTCAGGCCTCCATCTCTAGGATTCCTTCATATCAACTTTTTGTATTTCTCAGTGTCTTCACATCCTTGCTAGGTATAGCTCTAATCATGTCAGCTATGCTCAAAATAATGGCAGTCAACCGAATGTACTCAAATTCCTCAATCCGCTGTTGATGACCTTTTCTCATCTGGCACCAACTTCCCACCTGGCTTATTTCCACAACCTCCAATGTCCAGACACACAGGAAACATGTCAGGAGAAGATGCCAGCACATTTCTTCTCATGGTTTATCCACAGAAACCCATTCTTTACGCACATGGCAGCCTCTCCTCATCCTTCTAGGATAATCTCGAAATGTATCCATGACTTTCATGAAGCATTTCTGATTCTTTCCAGGTTGAAGAGCAGTTCTATCTCTCCTTTAATTCTAAGACCTTTTGCTTATATCACATTCATGCTCCTTAATACTTTTTAACATAAAGTTAAAATTATATGTTGAGATACCACATATCTCCTAGCATATGTGAACTACAAGAAAAAATGTGTCTCATTTATATCTGCATCTATATACATATAGAAATCTCAATAACATAGATCCAGAAAGTGCATAAATCACAAATGTACAGCTGAATAAATAAATATTCACAAAGCTAGAATACCCATGTAGCTAACATCCAGATGAAAAAATAAATAAGTTATCAGAACACCAGAAGCCACCTCATGGTCCCCTTCAGTCACAACCCCCACCTTTAAGTAAATCTACAGCCCTGAATTTTAACAACACACCCTGTTTATAAACATTTTATAAATGGGGTCAAATGCATACATTATTTTTATCTGACTTCTTTGGCTGTAATGTACATTTATGAGATCCGCCCATGGTGTTTTATGTTCAATCACTCTCATTGTTACATCGTATATCATTGCATGAACATCTACTTTGTTTATCCATTCTTCTGTAGGTGTTCATTTGGCTTGTTTCCAGTTGTGGGATGTTACAAACAGTGCTGCTTTCTGGGGTCAGTCTTCAGGTGAACATATATAGTGCATTTCTATTGGTTATGTAGCATCTGATATATTTTTGTGTTTCTCACAGGATTCATTTCAGGGCTCTGCTACTTGGAAAATGTAGATGTGAGTAAATATATGTAGTCTGTCTTTTTTTCTTAAATTGATTTAACTTGCCTAGGTATTATACATTCTTGTGTACTTAGGCACTGATGTTTTGTTCAAAATAAACGTGTCACATAAACTGGATTATAATTTTTCCTCGTCTTTCAAAGATGAATGTCACAGGTTAAGACCTTGTATTACTTAGAATTTGTGAAATGCTAAAGGAATGTGTTTTTATTGTCCCTGTACTTGAGACAGTGCTAAGGATGAGTGAGATTTTCAGTGAGTGGCAGAACCTGACTTATTCCTTTATCAGAGTGCACAAGAGAGGGAGTGGGTATGACATTAGTTCTTATAGAGGTTCTGACAAAGAATATGAACAAAAACAATAAACCCAGCATCCAAAATCAGATAAGATTTTAAAGTTGTGTGCTAATTTAAAAGCTAGAGAAAGTTTTCACAGGTGTTTAGTGTCTCTCAAACCTCTAAGAAAGTGATTCAAATTGTTTTAGTTTATTCATTCATCAACAGAGAAATCTGCATTCTGATGGTTATTAAAACACTTCATCTAAGAAGAGTGAGACTCCTTCAAGTAGCTAAAATGGACTTATAGTATTCATATAATATGCATTTTATCTATTTATCTTTCTTGCTCTGCCTTTCTTCTTCCCTCCTGATCTTCTGCTCTCTGTATTTATCTATATCTTTTTATTCCCTCTCTCCCTTCTTCTTTCCCTTCACCCTTCCTCCATGTGTCTCTTTCTTCTTATTACTTGGGTCTCACTAGAAGTAGGCCCGATACACAAATGTGCATGTAAGGACGCCTTTGAGAAGTGAAGGGAGCAGTAACGGAATAAAAAATGATACATGGAAGAAACGGCAGCTCAGTAACAGTGGTAGACCTGGAAATAGCACAAAATAACTCACAGTCATCCCAGCCAAGGGCTGAGGGAGGTGGGTATTCACATACTAACCTAAGAGCTACTGATAAAAACCACTTTCCCCAGGGGAACTAATTTTCTGCCACTTCTAGCCTTCCTGCCATTTCCATGCACAGGTGCATTACAACCTTCCGCAGTTGCAGAAAGTGACCTCACACAGAGCAGATGTCAGCAGGTCCCCACTAAAACAGTAGGGTCTGAGGCAATATAGACAGAATGCTGACAGTACTTATTCTTTCTTCCTTCCTCTAGTTCACGTTTTCTCTTTGTTTCATTTTTTTCTAGCACCATAACCACCCGAAAATAAAAAGGGGGGGCTTCAAATTTACCTGGATATCTCTAAAGAGCATTTTAAAAAACAAATTAAAACTGAAAAAAATCTAGACTGTAGGAAAATAAAATTTAAAAAGTAAAAGATGAGCCTGACCACGTGGTGGCACATTGGATAGAGCATCAGACTGGGATGCGGAAGACCCAGGTTCGAGACCCCGAGGTCGCCAGCTTGAGCGCGGGCCCATCTGGCTTGAGAAAAAGCTCGTCAGCTTGGACCCAAGGTCGCTGGCTCCAGCAAGGGGTTGCTCGGTCTGCTGAGGCCCGCAGTCAAGGCACATGTGAGAAAGCAATCAATGAACAACTAAGGTGTTGCGACGGCAATGAAAAACTAATGATTGATGCTTCTCACCTTTCTGTTCCTGTCTGTCTGTCCCTATCTATCCCTCTCTCTGACTCTCTCTCTGCCCCTGTAAAAAAAAAAAAAGTAAAAGATGAATCCAAGGTGGGGTTAGCACCCAACATATTTTTTTATGAATGCATAAGCCATAGATTCACATGAAAGTGTTCTAGCCACAGGTGAACATATTATCTATGGAAGAAGGAAGTAATCCAGTTTCCCAGGAAAATCACTTTTTACTAGTTGCAGAATCATAGAGACTTTCTCCATGAGATCCCCCTAAAGAGAGCACTGTGCAATTAAACAGTAGCACTCAAACTTTCTAGAGCAATAGCTGTATAAAGCTGGAGGGAAAGAAACTTTTACGGCTTTGGAGCAAAACAAACCTGAAAGGAATCATGCCCCACCTCACCCCCCTTAACATCTATCCTCCAACTTCAGAATATCAAAAAACAATACCTTTAGGAAACAGTTGTCACAACTAGGAATCTCTAATGGCATCATAAAGAAGTCGGTAATTGGCCTGAAGAAACTTCAAGAAACTAGTGACCATCTCAGTGACACATTGACCTTTGAATAGCCTCCAAAGAAGCATTAGAGATAGTCAATCAAAGAGCCAAGGAAACAACATTCAAGAATTAAAATTGTCACTGTCACGATGCTGTCCAAATATGACTGCTGTAGTGACTGCCACCATGCTGGGCTGCAGGGGCAGAGAGACAAACAGGGCTGGCAGCCAAACACTGCAGATGGAGTAGCAATTCCTCCATCAAGAAGACATAGAGTCACACTTCACACTGTTTAATTAGGCCAGCAATAAAACTAGGATCTATCCAGCCTTTCATTTCTGTCGTATAAGTCCTCCCCATTACCCTAGCCCTCTAGTCTCCAGAGTTGCTACCATTGAGATTCTTGATTCTAACTAATTATACCCTATGCTTACCTTTCTAAACTTTGTGCTCTCTTGTCCCCAAACACTACTCAATAACAAGCGAGCTCACTTTTACCTTTGATCTCCTTTCTTAGCTTTCTTTTTACTTCCTTCCTTTAGTGAAAATATGGCTTTCTCCTTAAGATACCGTTTCTGATGATGATTATGTCTTCTGTCAAAGCTTACGTTTTCTAAGTTTGAGGAAGGAGTGATTTTTATTTTTATTAAGTTCCAGAATTAGCCAAAATAAGCTAGAATGAGACACAGTAACAAAGAGATTCTGAAATGTCAGGGTGTGACACAAAACTTTATTTCTCACTGAGAGATCAGTCTGACGTTCCTCAAATCAGTCACTTTGGGGAGTTATTCCACCATCTTTTGACATTACAGTCATCTTGGCATCATTCAGCCAAGAAGGAAAAAATAATAACTGAGGTGACTACACACCATGTACTTATTCACCTCAGCTGGCAAGTAACATGTTAGTTTTCCTACCAGCACATCACCCAGAACTCAGTAATATGGTCCTGACTGAGCTGAAATAGTGGTTTCAAAATCTAGACATCTAGGAGTCCCAGGCAGAAGAAATAAGACTGATGAGTGTCTTCCACAACTCCATATTCTGGTCAACAAATATTCATTTTATTATTTTCCCAACACATAGAATACTCTTTTTTTCTAAGAGGTGCAAGCCAAATTACCATGGGGTCACTACTACTTGTTCAAAATCAGGTTCCTCAGGTGATCTGCAGTCCTCTACATCAAGTCCACATGTGGCTTTTCCATATAGATAAAACATATGCTTCACTTCGGTATACAGTATTGGAGAGCGGACAAGATATACACATTGGAGAGCTCTATTTAAAAAGAAAGGTGTAGAGAAGAACAGGAGAGACACAGCAGTTACAGGTTAATAACAAGTTTAAAATTCAAGGGACCAGGCCCTGGGAATTATCCTTGTCTGGGAGGTAGTAGAGAATCTGTGAACTGGTTCTTCTCTTTAGAAGGCTCTATCTTGGTCATAGCTCTCCATGTCCTCAACTTCTTCTCTTGAGAATTACTTTTCTTCCTATTATCCTAATTGGACACATCTTAAATACGGATTAGTGTGACCTCCTTGAGGCAATGCAGACTTGAAGGCTGTTTCTTGATTGTGGGAACTTAAGGGACCAGAAGTTGTTTTAATACCCACAACAACAGCATCAGAGTTTTTAGTCTAGTTTTGAGTTCTCCCTAGCAATACATTTTTCCCAAAAAAATTTATTAGACTGGGGCTTAGTCTTTTTCTAGTCAACTCATAGCCCAATAACCACATACAAAGATCTTTGTAGATATAATTCTTGAGCTGTGATTTTCTCTATGTTTATTGACTATTTTCTTTCTTTCTTGAATTAAATATGAATACAGACCATATATTCTACTTTATCTTTACCCTGAATCATTTTGGTAAAATGAAAAACTGAGCTGGATTTTGATACTCCAAATATTTTGTAATCCTATTTATTACTATGCACAGTCTAGAAAGAGGCTTTTCTGACCCTATGAGGCACAACATTTTTGCTGTCATTTATGCTAGAAAACCAGTCAATTTTTTATAGTGCCACCCTTTTCTTATAAAACTCTTGTCAAATGCAGTAACAACCTATTCACATTAATTATATAATTTTTCTTTGCAAATATCTGACACTAGAGTTACCAGGTCAGTTTGTTAAATCATCGGCTTCCAAACGGACAATTTTTCCAAAGTTTTATCCCAACATAATATGAGTTACCTTTATCCAACCTTCCAATATCATGTCTGCCCTGCTGACTTTCTTACAACTAAGCCCATGCCATGTATTTGTGGAAATATTTTTTGTGTGATATTTATTCACATCTGCTCAAGACCCAACCTACCAGCTGCTGAACAAGTAAGTATTCAAAACATCGTGACTTAATAGAAGTTTAGTGCCAGCCCATATCATCTTCAATTGTGAAAGTTAAGATTTCCTGGCAGCTTTTCTCTCAGTGGTGACTCATAAATCCTGTTTTCTTCTATTACATTCCTCTGTTATCAGAATCCTTTCTTCATTCAAGAAACTGAAAGGAAAGATAATGAATGGGCCAAGGAGTTCTCACCTGGTTTGAGAATTCAGGTCTGGAGAGAGCATACATCACTTCTCCCCACATTTACTGGAACACCACTAATCATATAATGATGACTCAGTTAGTTGAAAAGAAGGTTGGAAATTTTAGTCTTCTCTTATCTTAGGAAAAGGACATAAAATTCATATCTAGCTCAATATTCCTCTCACACATATGAAATTCTCGCTGCTTCAGAAAACTAAACAACTCAAAGTCTTTATTTAGTTAGTTACTACCTTGGGCTAAATTTTTGGAATTAATGGATGAGGGCCAGCCATCCCTGTCATTTTGGATAAAGTTTATCGTGACACTAGAAACTTTGGACTAAAATGATAACTTAGCTCCTTGTCACATACAGAAATGCACAGACCATGTGTATTAGTGAAATAGGGACAAAGTATCAGCAGTAAATATTCCCATTTGAAAAGATGAAGAATAAAAATCTCATCACTCTCACTGATCCAATTCTGCAATGTTGCTGGGCAGGCACAATTTAAGTCTTCATCCCAGGGTTTATGTTCTGGCTTTTGGGGAGAAACCTTTTGTCCATTGGCCTCCATGGTTCTTGGACCCCTCTCTTTGGTAATATTTTTTAATCTTAATTACATTACTGCCTTGTCTAATAAATGCAGTTGGAATATTTTGCACTTGAGAAGTGACTCAAAGATTAATCTGTTTCCATCTTTCGGTTCTTACATCTTGCAGTTTTAAGTTAATTCTGACAACATCTATCTGCAACAGATGGAGGGGGAAAAATCAAAGGGAAGATATACTGATTATTTATTCATCTTGTCAAAAGACTGACAACATTACTTATTTTTGTATACCAATGGCTGGAACTCAGTCATGTGGCCCCAGTCTAACTGCCAGGGGGATGAGAACTATTGTCCTCCTACAGGACCAAGAAGAACAAATGGGATGGGTAGTCAGTCTCGGAAACTCTTCCCCACTCTCTTATAAAAGTCTGCTCCTTGAGAGCTATGGCCATTTGATTCTAACATGTTTCTTGCTCCTAAAACTGTCTTTCTCAGTAGTCCTTCTCTTTTCTTCCTGCATCAAAAACCTTCACATTTTGAAAATTTTCTACTTTTATTGTCACTTACATGGTAAACCCATCCAAAACACTGCCCTCAACTTTCTTGAGTTCCTTAACAATAATAACCTTCTTCAACATGATATCTCAAACACCCACTCTCAGAGCCACATACTAGAACTTATTACCCCATGAAACATCTCCCTTTCCAAAATCAATAATTGCATTTCACCCTATCTCCCCCACTCCACCCACCACGGTGGTCCAAATAACACCATCTTTATCTTTCTTACCACAAAAGCTCCCTCCTAATTCATCATTTACAATCCATGTTTAACCATTTTTATCTAGTCTTAATGTTCATGGTCTATTAATCCAGATCACTTAATCAATTGACCTCTTTATGCTACTTAGACTAACAAATCCCTATTCTTTTCCCCAATCCAGTGACCTTCCCCTTTCACTAATTCTCTCATTATTCAGTTTAGGTTCTTTGGTACATCATTTCAAAAATATTCCTGCTATCACTTTTCCTTTGCATTTTTAATGCCCATTTCAAAAAATACCAACCTTGAACCAAGTCAAATATTTCCTTCCCTTCTCCATTCATCAGAACAACTGAATTCTACTGGAGAAAACCCACAAAAAGCAAGTCGATACCACAAGTTATTCACAATCTTCAATTTGAAAGAGGCCCTAACACTTTCATAAAATCAGACTTTTTTTTTTGGTTAACAAGTCTTGTCCACATTCCACAAGTATTTTAAACTTGTGTGCTCCCCACTCCTCACAAAACTCTTCCTTTTCAGCTCTTGGACTCACCCTCACAGTCTAATACAAAAAGAAATGTAAATCATGAAACAGGGGTCATTTATCACCTCACCAAAAGGCTCATGAACCTACTTTCTTCTTTTCCTGAGCCCTTTTACCTCTCTCATATTAGAACAAAAGAGGTATACTTTCTCCAGTATACAGGTTACCTATACCTCAGTATCCATTCTCAGCTGGCCTCATAGAAAATTAATTCATTCTTCTCCCTATATTATTAGTCCCACCCACAAGTGTCAAGACTATAGAACTCACAAGTGTCAAGACTATATTTAACTCTCTGATACATATTTCTGATCTTTTTAAATAGCATTTAATTCCACTTAAGTTTGTCTTGTATAAAAACACAGTCAATAAGTTACATTCTTATTTATACCAAAAGTTTCCATCTCTATCTTTATGTTGATGACTGCTAATTTTCCTCTGAGCTTTAACACCCTTATGTTCAATCCCTCTTAACAAAGTATAAACAGGTTGAACTGAACATATCCCAAACTGGAATCACTGGCTGTTCTGTTCTCTGAAATTATTTTCTATGTCTTCCTGTCTCAATGAATGACACTAGTATTAATCCCATTCTGCATGGCAAGTGCCTGGGAAACATCTTTGACAACTCCCTCTCCTTTTCTACCTCCATTAACAAGACTTGGATGCCACGTCTAAATATATCTTGAACACATTCACTCATATTTTCCTTACCAACACTACCCTGGTCTTTCTGGAACATCAGAAGACTCCCTTTCTACCTTCATGTTTTTAAGTTCCCACTTAACCCCATTTAATCAACTCTCTTCCTTGCAAATCTGGTGATGCCTCACATGTCTGAGTAAAATCCTTCAGTAGATTATTTTTGTTCTTTTCTCTTGGGGTACAATTAAAATAATTAATACGGCTCAGCATGGTCTAGGTCCTAAAACTGCTTCCTCTCATCTCTCACTAGGACCCCTCCTAACTCCACTTTCAAAGCTCCAGCTACATTAAATTTCTTTTTAATCTTCAGACAAAACATGCTCTCTCTTACCACAGGACTTTATATATGCTGCTCTATTTTTTAACACTACCCTTTCTCATCATTCAGCACCATTTCTTCCCAAGCACTTTAATTCACAAATAAAATGCTATTTCCCCAAAAGGGCCTTCCCTGCCTTGTCAGACTGGGTCAAATGCCCTTTACACACTAACATTGCACATTGTTAATGTCCTTCATAAGATTTGTGATTTTATACTCATATATATGTTTTAACTTTATTTGTGTTATTACTTCATTGCAGTCTATCTCAACCCTTTCCTAAGAACTCACAAGTGTCAAGACTATACTTAACCCTCTGATACATATTCCCAACACCTAGTACAGTACAGAGATATAGACGGTGCTAAGTAAATGTTGTTGAATAAAAAGTATTAATTAATTTCATGATGGAGTGAAAACAATTTATACTACCAGATAAGCCTCCTGAGAAAATTCTGAGTTAAATTAGTACTGTATTTCAGGAACTCCAGGTTAAGAGTAGTCATGATTACATAAGGATGCTTTCTAGAATTATCTCTGTTCAGTGTGGTTACATAATGGAAGGGTTGAATTTTAGAGTGGTCACATAATGGACTCCAGCTGTCTCTTTACCCAAAATGATGATATAGCAGGATAAATCCTTGATTGGGAGTTAAAAATATGTTTTCAGGCCTGGCTTGGCCAAAGTGTAACCTTCTGCATATTGCTGAAAGTCTCTGAATCTCAGTTTTGTATGCTTATAAAATGAAAAGGTGAGCTTATAAAATCCCTTCTACATGTAAGATTCTCGGGCTCTTAATTCAGCATTTTGATAATGTTTCATTAACAATCATGATGGGAAATTTTGAATTCATCTGGAAACAGGGTTATTTAAGTACTACAGAATAAAATACAAAATCCAAACAGTGAGAAAGCACACACACACACACACACACACACACACACACACATAAATAAAACATTAAAAGTTTTTATGGTTCCTTGTTTTTAGCCCACTTAGTTATATTATATGACATCTTAAAAGACATACTTTATTCAAGTATTATGATTTTATAAAAAATCAAGATGAATATACTACCAATCTTTCTGCTGACTATGCAGTTATTTCCTACAATGTTTGGCATGTGTGTGGGTGGCATGACAATATACTATGTCCTGATTTTTTCTCCCCTGGGTGGGCCTAGACATTATCCCAGAACAATGAAGGCAAGAAAGATTAAGAGGGGTAGTAAAATGACATATAGATAGAATATAGAAATTGTTCATAAGCTCAGGAAGAGTTTATCTCTAAAAATAGCTGCCTATGGTAAACAGAGAGCTTCCCTAAAGCAGTAGTTGCTAATAGAGCTAGGTCATTAAAAATAAATAGTTTTGGTGTGTTATAAAACTTGGAATAATAAAGCAGCACTTGGTTAAACTAATAAAAGTACATTCATTAGGCTGTGCCAAAAAATGGTAAGATTTACTAAAGAGAGCAACTGTTTTTTAATGACCAAATAGGAGAGGGAACAGAGCCGGAATCCTCTCTAGCAGAAGCCAGCAGGTGAAAGTTTCAATTTATCTCAAGTAAAGAACAACTTTCCTTCTGCAATGGTGGTAAATAAGGAAGTGTTTATCAGTTAGATGCTGGTAGATAAGTCTAACCCCCTAGGGTCAGGAGCTGTCCTCTGACAGAAGACATTATCCCATGGGAAGTTACAGAAGCAAAGACTATATAGCCATGAACATCTTTTGGGATAACATGCACATCAGTATAGGCCATTTCCCAGGTCTCGACCAATTTCTCTCTCTGGTGGGTCAGTTTTCCTCAGTGGCAGAACAAGGGGAAAAAAAGCTTTCTTCTTTCAAAGGGCTTTTGCTTGGGATATTGAGGTTGATTTTTCATTGCCAGAACTATGGTGGAGAAGTCTACAGAAGAGCTCTCTCCCAAAAGAAAGTAGAAGGTTGCTTGAACAAAGAACAGATTTACTGAATAATCAGAATCTGGTTAAACTACAGCAACAGACTGCCTCTAGACTAGGTTAAGAAAATATAAAGAGATAATGTTGCACTAGTCACTCACTGCCTGTACAGCCAAACACCTCCCATTGGCCAAACCTCAAATGCCTGACTTGGGGATTGGTAATTAGGCTTGAGAGACTTGGCACCTAGGATAGTAATCATGGCCGGGGCACGGGAAGCATCCCAGAAATGTGAGTTCTCCAGGTACACAAAACTGTTTGAATGTGTCTGTACAGAAACAGCCATGGTAATGTTTGCTAATTTGTTGTCATAAAATCAGCAAATTGTCTATCCATTTGTGTGGTAAATGTCATAGGTTGGTTTTCTAGGAAATAAACAGGAAATGCAGAAATGCAGATCATTCTTAGGGAGTGTTTGCAGGAACAATGCCTACATGAAAGTGAGGAAAGCAAAATTGGGTTGAGAGAGAAACTGAACTCTGATGGGGTTTCAACAAAGGCCTCACTGGATTCCATTGGGAGCTCTGGAAATTTCAGTGATGTACTCTATTGATCTGAGGCGGAAGCCTGGGACTGGGCCTTTGTATCCTCAGTTTTACTATTTAATGGATGCAAACGACCTGTGGAAAGGATGCACTATCTAGCTGTGAGCTATTGTTGGCAACAGTGTTGCACATTACAGCATTCACTACGCCAATGTGATGCTTCACTGTGCATATTTAAAAACCAACTTTTAGTTCACTGTCTGTGTTACTTCGCTCAACTGTCTTAGCAGCCCTCTGCCTCAATCACCACATCTGAAAATGAAGATAACAATACTACCTACTTCATAAAGTTCTTTCAAGAATAAAATACAACTAAAACACTTAGAACACTGACTAGATTATAGTAGGCAATTAATAAATATCAGTTGTTGTTGATCTTTACAGTCACGGCTGTAAAGATCATCAAATTTTAAATTTCACCTAATATGGAAAAGTATCGAATAAGAGAGCTGATTTTCATTATTTGAAGATTCCGTGTTTGTAAACCTGCCAACTGGTAAAATTTATTAGTAACCATCAAAGCAATACTCATGTTTTCACAGTCAATCAAGAACATGCCCAGTATGGTAAATAGGCACAGAGTAGCCTCATGCACACACTCCCAGCAGAGACCCAAAAAGTCAATGCTCTGTCTTCTTGTTTCACTTCTCATGCTGTAAAAAAAATATCTTTTCTGTGGTCTCCTACTGAGTTCCGCAGAGTGGTGAGCATTAGAATCCATTTGTTATGTATACCAGAGAACCCACCTGCTGATTGCTCCCTGGCTGAGTTCAGAGGTACCTGCACTTATTAAAGCAGTAAGCATACACTGGTAGGGGAAGAGGGGCAATGACTGCACTGAGAAGCGCAGTGTTCACTGTCCCTTTTAGAGCAGGATTAATAACAGAAATTAGTATCAGAAGTTCTACTCTGGACTTGTGGTCAGGGAGTTGGGGGTCACTATTGTCAATGGGAATAGTAGGACTCTGGTAGATCAGAGGCAAGATGCTGGCACTTATCCTTCTGAGGAAAGGGGTATGGATGACTGTAATGGAAATGAGAGAGCCTTGCTACTCAGGGAACTGTCGCTATATCTAATAAATTATGATATTCCTAGAGATGAAATAGATGGACAGCTAACAAAGGATTGGCTGATTTATTTATATCAAGAGCTTGTAAATTCAGTTACTTAAATGGAACTTCATGATCTCTGAGCTAGCATCCAGATTTGTGCCATTTTGAAACCCAGATCCCTTCTACTAAAGGAGAGGCCCAGCTTACTTGATAAAAGATCTTACAGACGCAAATATACATATTAAATATTCCTTTGCCAAAGGATCCTATGGCTATTCTTCAGTGTAAATGTACACTGGGGAAAAGGAAATAATTTTACCATTTTAGGGTTGTCAGACACATTGGTTGCTCTGAAAACCAGGAGCTCTGAAATGCTGGGATGAGTCCTTGTTAGAGTGAAGGTGTATAAATTCCAGGTGACAAATAAAATCCTGGCTTATGTCTACATCACAGTGGTTCCGATCAACCCACAGAACTGTCCTAGTTTTGCATGTCTATATATACATACATTTGCATATATATACAATGCCTGGCCTACTAGTAGACACTGGTTGAACAAGAGCTGTTGTCTTTCTTTCCATTCTTTTTTAATCCATTCATTGAAGAAACAGCATCTTTCTAAGGCTGAGGTCTGTGACCTCTTAAGCAAAATAGCCAGAAGGCCAATTTGTTGGAATCATATAACAGCAATACCCGAAGCAAGTATATCACAGCTATGTGTTTTTTTTCTCTCACTCATGAAAGTGATGGTTATGTACTCTGAATTGTTTTTCCAAATAAAAATTTTAAAATATATACAACCATCCACAAAGAAGCAAGTCATCATAGTTTCAGAAGTTGAATGTGTTGTATTCCTCCTGTTTAAATGGAGTCAGAATTCTGCCAGGCCATTAATTAGCTTTGATCTAAGATGGGCCTCCATAGAACCAAAGCTGAAGTAGGGAATTTACTCAGAGGCTACACAGAAATTCAAAGGTGGGAGTATGGGATAATGCAATGTTCCTATGAGGACACCAGCCTCCAAAGACCAGCAAACTGCATACACACAAGCTATATATGTGCATATATGTGTATATATATGTGTGTATATAGATATGTGTGTGTGCATGCATGTATATCTATGTCTATCTCTATACAGAGCCAAATATTTAGAATTGAGATGGCACAAGATATGGAGCATAAGAAGGCAATCTGTGCATACTTAGAACATAAGTTCTACACCTTATTTCATTGGGTTGTTTGCAGCTTGTGTACTAAGTTCAGACAGCTCATCAGAATAAAAGCAAAATTGAAAAGTGTCTCTAAATATATCTGACATCCAACCCCTACAAAAAAACAACCTTTCTCATTTGACCCCCTGTCATGAGACTGAGGTCAGTTTTACCTCTATCCATTGACCTGAACTACAGAGAAGCACTAAGAGAGAGTAGACAACAGTCACTAAATTCTCACCAAATGCCTCTCACAGGCATTCCCATCCTGTAGTCCCCACTGCACTGGCTGGCCCTCCATCTGGCTTTCCTTCTCCCTGCAGACATTGAGCTGGGTACAAATATTCATCTGGATGCAGGCCAAAGGAATGATAAATCACTGCCTCATTTGCCTACTGTTCTCTTCTGTTTTCTCTACCCTGAGCTCTTTCTTAACTTATCATTGAAAAGGAAAGAGGAAACAGGCCACTGGTGAGTTTTGTATTTCATAAATCTTGTAATCCAGGCCAGCCTTTAATTAATTACTCCTCTGATTATTCAAGCAAGGGAACTCTATGAATCAAATATATCTTTCTCTGGGGGGACCCCTGAGGGATACCCATAGCTAAGCCCTTTATTCCCAGGACAGAAAACACAAAGGAATGCCACATGCAAGGTCAAGGTTCTTTGTGTGGCCAACTCATCGCCTTTTCCCACAAAGCACAGCTTTCAAAGACAGAGTTAAGCTGGGAGGCTATCAACGGTAACAGAATTTGTTAAAAGAAACATTTGATTTTTCCTCGGGGTGCAGAATATTTGCATCTATGAACATCTATGAAGAAGAATACCTTACAAACACAAAAGAGCTCTGTATACTTCAGTGTGCTAGAGATAAAAAATATTACGTGGTTGTTATAGCACTTTACCCTCTGAAGTAGAAGTTCTGGCACAATTTTGATATTTTCATAGATGAGAAAATGGAATCACTAAGAGTCTAAATAATTGGATCACCATGTTGCACCTCTCAGCTGGGAGGCTAGGACCAGAATCTCAACCTCAGAGCTGCTGGCACTGCACTCTACTGCCCACATCATCTATCAGAAATTTGGAAATCCTTTGTGTGCTTGCATGACTAAGTTCTCTTCTTGGCTGGAACCCACTCTGCATCTTCTGTCATTTCTTAGAATAAAATTGAGAATTAAAAGGGAAGTAGATCGTGTCAGCTTTGTATCTCTTCCCTCGCCTCTCTCTGTAACTTCGCAGTGACTTCTCTTTCATCTTTCACAACATTCAAAATAGGATCAGAATATAAAGAAAAATAATCTTCCACCACAAGAAACAGCCCCGCAAGGGCACCAGGAGTACAAATACAATTTAAAAATGTGTGTATAAATAGGATGGCTTCCTCTTCTTGACAAGCCTCTTCCACCCACTTGCCCCACTCTGGGACTAATTAAATTGCTAATGAGCAAGGAATGACCTCTGTGCCATGCTGACAGGTTTTAGGCAATTATTCTTGCAAAATATTTTAGAAAGAGTTGTTGGAGAGCGGTTCTCACATCCCAAGAACCTGATATCTGAAATCAAATTACAGAATACATGAAGCAGAGAGTCTTGGAAGTCATCAGGCCTGAATTCCTATTAGACAGTATCCTTAGACACTGTTCTGGGTGGTATCTGCCACTTGCCTCTCCTAATCCAATCTTCGTGTTTAGCCCACCCCATGCCTGGGAGGCTACCTACAAGGATTCCTTCACAGGTTCTTCAGACTTCTGCTTCTCTTTAGGTTTGTCCAGTGATAAACCATAGCAAAAAAATCAGAAAGCAGGAGAATAGTGAGTTTGTGGCCCCTATAGCTGCATCTCCCTTTCCATGGGCATCTTTCCACCACAGGTGTAAGTTCCAATCAAGCAGCCCTATCCACACTGCTGTTCTCCTTTCTCTGGGTCCCGGAGAGACGGCCCTTTCTTCTCTGCTGTCAGTTCTGGGGTATGAACAATGAGGTTACAACCCCACGTAATTGGCTTCCCTAGTCATGTCTTTGTAAATAGCCCTTTTACTACACTCTTTTTATTTTAAATTACTTTGTGTTACCTGTTTTCTGTTGCCATTCTGACTAATCAAGACAAGTTACTTAATCTCTTGAGGTATTTTTCCCCTGGTGTACAAAATAAGAATATTTACCTTGCATGCTTCTTGTAAGAATCAAAATTCGTAATCAATAAACAAAAAACCATCAAGGTGTAAGTATGTGTCAGGCAATTAGCTAGGTTCCAGAAATCCCCAGTGAATAACACTGACAAGGTATAAGTTATATATTGCTATGTAACAAACCATCCTCCAAATTCCACAGCTTGAGTCAAGCATTTTATATACACATGAATCTGCGGGCCCATAATTTGGGCTTAGTACACCTGGATGATTTTTAACCTACTTCTGCCTGGAATTACTCATTGAAGTTGGCAGGCAGGTAGTGGCTGAGCTGAAGTTGCAGAGTCTAAGATGGTCTTATACATGGGCTGAATATTGTTGCTGATCTCTCTCTCCATGTGGTTACTCATCCTCAAGGAAGCTAACCTGGGCTGCTTTATATGGTGGCCTTGTTTCCAAGAGAGTGAGCACAGAAACGACTAAGAAATCTTCAAATGCTACATCTATTGCACTCCATCAGTCAGAGGAAGACAGAAGGTCAACCTAGATCCAAGTAGCTAAAAACAAAACAAAACAAAACACACCACCTTTTCTTGGGAGGAGCAGCAAAATTATATTTCAAACAGGTTTTGCATCCAGGCTTGGGAGAAATTTTTAATCTTTTTTATTTTTCTTTTTTACAATCTACTACTGCACAAGGTTCTTGATCCCACAGAACATACAAGGTAGGGTAAAAGTAGGTTTACAGTTCTGAGTATGTGAGACACAGAATTTATTCTTGTATTATTATTTCTTGATTACTGCATTAATTTCTATACAAACAGCTGTAAACCTATGTTTGCCCTACCCCATATAGTCTATATAATATAAAGTACACAGATGTATTCATTCAACAAAGATGTGCTTGGGTGCTTGGGAAACACCAAAACATAGTGGTTAACCGCATATGAAATAGCTAAAAGTACTCATTATCAACCTGCTGCTTCATCTCCAGTTGTAGTCAGAATCCATTAATCAGGAAGAAAACTCTTTGCAACCCACATCCAAAGGCCCACACTTCAACTCTGACAAGGCATATACTGGATAATGACAGTAAGCCTATCTCCCTTCTGTCCTGCTATTAATCCTACTGTCATCCCCTGAAGTGATAGAAATAATGTCCTAACTCCACACTTCCAGCTATCTGGCAAGCTTTTGTTGGGACCATGCTTTTGTGGCCTCTGACTCCCATTCCAGGTCCATAGGGTTACACGGGCAGTCTGGCATCATCAGCAGGGACACCATGCTCTCTTATGTTCATTCTTCTTATGAGAATTTTATATAGTGGCAAGCTTGTCCAAATAGTCCTTGGGCCATCACTTCCCTAGATATCTTATTAGTAATTACAGATATTTTTAGAATGACACCTAATCATTATTTGTTCATGTGAAAAAGCAAGCCAAACATGAAGTAATTGGGTTCCCTTCCAAATGGAGTGCTAATTGGATGCTATTAGCACCCACGCACACTGTTCTCCCCAGTCTCTCAGCTCACAATGATATCTGCCAATTTTGTCCTCTGGCTGCTCTCCAAAATTCACACACTCAGAATTGTTCTGGGGAAAGGATCTAAGTTGCAGGTCCAAGAATGCTAACACACTAACCCTTGCCCCTACTAAATGGTCACATTGGTCTTCTCCTTTCTTTACTCAAATGTGTGTTAGACTCTCGAGCTCTCCATCTTCCCATTTCATGTTTCACTGTTTTGGTGCACCTGGCCAACTCCTTGTACACAAAGTCCCAACACAAACACCAGCTGTTCTCTGAAGCCTTGCTCTATTTGCCAACGTCAAGCTGAGTCATTCAAGCCTTGAAATACCATAGAATTCCATACACATTAATCCTTGTCTCATCCTGTCAATTATTTTCTTTATGAATGTTTCTTTTCCTTACTTGGAAATCATCTCTTAAGGAAAGAGTTTTGCCTCATGGTTTTCTCTGCATCCGTGCCTGGCCAAACATGAATGCAGAATTAGAATTCATTGGAAGTTTTCTTTCAGCTTGGTATCTAATTTACCAGGGTCTATCCTCCAATACGTTCGTAATGACTCTTGGGCTAGGGATATTCAGTTCCTCTCTTGTACTCAATCAGCTCATTCCATTAACCCAAAATCAATCTGGAATAGCCACTCTAAAAAATTAAACTCGACTTTTTCTCATTCAGAAAAGAATCCTAGAAATTCTCCAGTCTTCAGGCAGTCTATTGACAAATATATGAGATTTTTAATGAAAAAAACTATATAATTGGTTTTCCTCATTCAGGTATCCTCCTCTGTTTAAAAGTTCAAGGTACGCATGCCTTTTGCTTTTACCAAAGGCTGCATTGGTACCTATTTTTGCTAACAGAAAATAATCTGAAGAGGATTTTTGCTTTTAAAAAGAAGGAAAAGAGTAAAAGTAACACTGAGCATTTGTTTTGCACCCAGCCCAGCCGTGATAGAGGCAGCTCACACCCCAAGTAGCAAGAGCGGCACTGCCTTTACTATATGTTTGAGTTATTTTAGCCTTCACATGTTATTTGGTATAATTTGGTAGGTTATTTTGGGAGGTCTTGAATGCTCAAAATTTTTTCCATACAAATTGATGGTAATTGCTTCTGCCCTTTATGCTGTCTTGACTTAGGTTTTATAGAAACACTCTATTTTCAGATGGTGCGGGAAACCTGTAGTCCCACATGGCTGAAACTGTCACTGCCAAATTCTTGGCCACACTACCTCAGTTACCTGAATAAAAAAGAAGGGATCTCTGAGTTTCTAATTCACCTTCTTCATAAAGGTGAAGGTTACATTTTTTGAAAGGCAACTAATGGGAGTACTTCAAATAGAACATATAATATTTAGGGTTCTGAATTGTTTGCCAACAGTCATCCTCATTTTAAAAAAGTCCCTTGCTGGACATTTGGATCCTGTAATATCCTTATCTTATTTCTTTCTTTGTCAAAATTCTCCTTAGTTAAATTATAGTTAATTTTAAACCAAAGGAAAAATAGGCATTAAAAAGAATAAAGACACAGATTTTTATTGCTCATGCAGGAATCTTTTTAATAAACAGGTTTCTTGGAATAATATACTAGAATAAAAAGAAAAATACAGAGACAGAGAAAATTTACTTTCAAAATGGAATAAAAGTCATTTTATCTTGTAATTAACATATGGGTTCATTGAACTCTTTTATTTGTAAAATAATTTAAAATTATGAATAATATAAATGTACAGTAGATACAAATGGTAAATGGGAATGAAATTTTTCCTGAAATACCAAGGTTTAAGGTATTTCCTTTGATGACTTTGTTTCTCTGCAATTCTTTATTTCCTGCAAGGAGAGTCAAACCACTGTGTCTGTAAGTTTCTTTGACTAGTTCTATCACCAGATAACCATTTAAGTTAATTGCTTTTAGTTTTGATTTTTTTAAAGTTTTACTTTGTTGTATGATACTTACATTACTCCAAATTTAAATCAACAAAGAAGCACACATATTAAGTACAATATATTTTATACCTTAATGTAAGTATATATATTAATACCCCCTCTTTTTAAAATAATTAGACTCATAACAGTTACCTATTTCTTTGTAATAAACCACCCCTCCCTCCAAATACAGTGATATGAAAAGCAGTCATTTATTTGTTCCCTCTGGTTGTCAACTTGACCACCTGGTCATGTGCTGTCTCACCCTCAACGGAGTTGGTTCAGGCTTTTTTACATGGAAACCTTAGGAATAGAAAGAAACATTAGGAGCTATAATGCACCTGACCTGTGGTGGTGCAGTGGATTAAAGCATTGATCTGGAACACTGCGGTTGCTGGTTGAAAACCCTGGGTTTGTCTGGTCAAGACACATATGGGAGTTGGTGCTTTTAGTTCCTCCTCCTCCTTTTTCTCTCCTCTCTAAAATAAAAAAATTTAATATTTTAAAGAAGCTATAATGCGTTTAGAGACTTAAGATAAAAGAAAACTCACAAAGGTACTGAAATTCATTGGCTTAGACAAGTTCTAAGGCAAGTCTGGGTTTGTAAGATGGAAACATAAATTCCACCTCTTGAAGGGAGAGTCAGCAAAGGCACACTACATGGAACATACATACAAAGATAGGAAGAAATTGTGGTGACCATCTGATCTGTTTTTAAGATCAGATTCCCCACCTATCTTTGAAAAAGTTTCAATAGAGCAACTCATGAGCAAAAGAGAGCAATAAATAGTCCAGGCTTTAGTCAACCATATTAGTAACTACCCTGCCTTTCTGGAAAGAAAATAGAAAGGTGAGGAAAAGGAGGCAGAGGTTTCCCTTGAGAAGGGATTTGCTTGCCTACCCAGAAATTCAACTGTGCTCTACCAGACACAGCTCCAATTTCATACAGATGACTCCCTATCCCCATGATACTCAGGGAAGTGACCCCATCTCTAGGTATTTGGAATTATTCAGTGAGCGGCACTCTTGAATATCCTTCTAATCCAGTGATATTTTGAGACATAAATTGGCCCAATCAAACTAAATT
Source organism: Rhynchonycteris naso (assembly GCA_037038555.1). Classification (NCBI taxonomy): domain Eukaryota; kingdom Metazoa; phylum Chordata; class Mammalia; order Chiroptera; family Emballonuridae; genus Rhynchonycteris; species Rhynchonycteris naso. The sequence goes on from CM072995.1 coordinate 354,340,703, forward strand.
AAAGGGCATACATACAATCTTGGCAAAGAAGTCTCTCTTTCTCTCTCTCTTTCACCCCTGCTGGACAAAAAAATAAATCCTTTTGGTCATCATTTTTCAGCACACTATTTTAACATCATAAAGGAAATTAACCTTTGATATAGCTAATACTGAAGATAGAAGATTGGAAAAACAATAAGTCCCAAGCACTTTGATGACATTCTAAAGTCTTTTGCAGCCTGCCCTGCTATGTTTCCATCCATGCAAGATTTAAGTGTTCTTACTTGAAACAGGTAAAGATTCCCTTCATCATTTAACTTTGGATTTTGCATTCACTTGTACAAGTATTTCAGTTTAGAAAGTAATTTTTATATTCATGATATATAACTTTGATGCCACCTCATCTGCCTACTACCAGTAAGACAGGAATTATAGTTCTTGATGACCTTTTAGAAATAAAGAAACTTAGGCCCAGACGTGTTAATAAAATAAAATGATTTGATGAATGGAACAGTGTGTTAGACCCAGTCCTGAGCTCATGGTAAAGGTGTGATAAATGTGAGTCTCAAAAAGACATTCTCATTTCTTAAGGGCCTTACTACAACACAACTAGCCCAAAACTTTACTAGCAAAAATTTTTAGATTCATGGCTGCAATTCAAGTTCTATATCCTTTCTACTATGACATGGCACTTTAAAGTTAGTATTTGATCCAGAGATTCTTTGGTGAGATCAAGCCTTTGAAGGAAACAATGTTTTGAGATAAGGAAAAGAATGAATTTTTGAGCATTAGAACATTTTCTAGAGGGGTAGACCTAGGAAAAGAAACTTCCACGGGCAGCAGAAAAGTGGTGCCTCTTTAGGTATGAAGAAGACAATAGAGTAACCTAAAAGGGAGCAGAAAGGATAACAGATTCACACCAATGAAAAACCCTGAAAAGAGCACTGATTTTGGAATCAAGCAGCCTGGTTTAGAATCCCAAGTATTTCTTGGATGTTATCTCTCCAAGACACTATCTGTGTTTATAACACAGAGTGAACAATACCTTCCTAAAAACTAAAAACGATTAACTGACATAATACACTTAAGGTTCCAAGCACAGGCTATATGCTTCATGTCCACTGTTCTGTAAATGTTCCTGCAAAGACATACACTGGTGAGACTTGAACTGATATTGTTACATTCTGGCTAGAATTACGGGGTGAGAGTGTGTATGTGTGTGTGTGTGCGCACGTGCATGTGTGGCCTCACACGCACACATTTTGGGGTGGACTTCCATTGCATAGCCAGAAGTATTTTTCTTTTTTTTTTTAGTTTCTTTCTTTTTTAGCATACTAAGTCTTGATCTCAACTTTGGGGCCACATTTTCTTTCTCTTTTATAGAAAAAATATTTTGTTTCTGCAATAGTTAAGCAAAGCTAAAGAAAAGTAAAGAAGTTTGAGATAATGGCCCATAGGACTATATAGTTGCATTATACTAAATATTATATTTATTTTTTTAATAAAGAAAATGCTTCTTTTCTAAATATTGGTTAAACTGTTATTTCCCCCTCCAAAAACGTGTTAATTCCTAGATTCTATGCATGAGCTAGCTAGCTAGTGTGACCCCCTGGAACCTGGCATAGAGATTGCTGACAACAGTAAGTACTCAGTTCATGAAGTACAGAGAATCTGAGAGGGAAGGTTGAAGCCTAGTTCATGTCTTCCACTGAAGTCTCTATTAGTTATTCTCTCAAACTGAATAACACAGATATCCTGGCAAAAAGACATGCTCTTTGTGTAGGGGGAAGTGTTTTCATGAAGATAGATAGTAAATATTCTGTCAACCATTATGGATAGCAGAAATATTTAGGGCGTTTCCATTTACTTATGTTTTCCTTCATTCAGTGGACTCTTATTGAGTAGCTATTCTGTACCAATCACTATACAGGTGTTTGAAATATAGGAACAAGACCTCTTTTTCACTCTGGTTGGAGACATTGACAATAAACAAGTAAAAACAATAAGCAAGCAAAATAATGCAGCTAATGATCATAACTGTGAAAATAGTTATTTTTATGATCAAGGGAGACCCTTCTGAGACAGTAACAGTTAAGCTGATGTCTGAACAATGTAAAAAGACAGAATAATGGTTGTAAGAAAGATGTTCACCTCCTCCTCACTGAGACTGTGAATGCGCCTTATGTGGACCTTGATGTGGGAAGATTATCCTGTTTGATTGATGTGGACACTATCTAATCACTGAGTCGAAGCACGGAAAAAAGAGGTAGAACAGAGTCAGACAGATGTGGCATAAGAAAAACTAGGTCCCCTGCCCCTGGCTTTGAACATGGAAGAAAGAGGCTCCAAACCAATGAGTGTGGCAGCTTCTAGGTACGTAGGAACGGCACTCAGCTGACTCCCAGGAAGAAGACAGGGACCTTCGTCCTGCAGTAACAAGGAACTGAATTCTGCCAACAACCTAATGAGCAGGACGTAGATTCTCCCCTAGAGCCTTCAGAAAGAAACACAGCCCTTAAGACAACCAAGTTGAGTTCTGTAAGATTTGTACTTGACTTCTGATCCACAGGTCTGTACGATAATAAATGTGTCCACTTGTCTGCCCTAAAGTTTGGGGTAATTGGTTACAACAAACAGAACATTAAAGCACATGCAAAGGCAGGACTACATCCAGAATGTAGATACAACAATGCACAAGGCCTAGGACGGCTCCAGTGAACAATGACAATTAGGACAGATATTTACTATGTGTGGACACTTTCCAGAATTCTCAGATATACTTGAAGAAGAAAGTTTGGTAAAGATATTTAATGCATCCCAATCAACTGAGGTACGGGTCTAGATTATTATAAATTGGAGGGAAATGAAAAGAAAGCATTACCATGCAAACTTGTGAGATGGAGAGCTATGGTGTTTGTTAGTAGCCCTTTCCAGCTGAATTCACACAGAGCCTCTCAGAGAAAAGTTTCCCCAGAGGAGATAAAGAAGCAGCCTGCATTTGTAAAGCCATCTGATAGAAGGACATGGATGAAGACATCACTATATTACAGTAGCACCATAGCTCTATGATCCCTAATAGGGTGTGGCACCTGACAACAAAGGAAGAATCAGCAGAGAAGGGGTGATTCTTGATGAGCCAAAAGGGCTGTTTATAGTCCCAAAAGAGCTTTTCTTATTGCGAGAGAGGGAGGAGCCTTTTTCAAGGTCGATGCCATTAGCTTCTTCATAGGGGACACTGACCCAAACAATTTTACCATCTTTCAGAAGCAATCTCTCTGCTTTTCTATTTTACTGCATTTCATTCCAACTTTTCTGTTTTTCTCTAAATTGGGTAGCCATTGCAGACACATCCCAGAAAAAGGGAAGAAGGGATGCCAGTCTGTACTCTGGCTCCCACCCGTGCACTGCCCCTTTGCTCGTTTTACAAACTAGGGACGTTACATTGGCACAGGGGATAAAGGCTAGCATAGCTATTGGACAGAGCTTAGAACAGGGGTGACAAATCCTGGCATGCTGAAGCCTGAGTGTCAGTGCCCACACTGCCACTTTTGAGCTGTGAAACCTCAACACTTAATGCACCCTCTTGCATCTTAACTTTAGTTTTCTTCACCTTGTTGAGGTATCGTGATAATTACATATTGTTTATCAAGTTCCAGGTGCTTCAATGCACTCAGCAAATAGCAGTAGGTGCTACAACAATTCTTGACACTTACTGTTTTACAAGTTTTAATGACACTTACTGTCATTAAGTTCTAAATGATGGTTAGACACTTTGCTACAAACCAGGAAGTTAATAGGAATACACACCTCTCCTGAGAGGAGACACAATAAAATCAGCAAATGTTAGAGTGGAAAAATACTCTGGGGATTACTGAATCCAATTCTATTAATTGACAGGTAAGAAAACTGAGGCTCAGAAGGTTTTATGATTTGGTGAAGGTTAGAAAGTCTGCAAGGGATGAGGCAGGCATGCGACGTCTGTGCTGTCTCACTCTCACTCTGTGACTCTCCAGTCAATCAGTGTTGGTCATTTTGAATCCATGATTTAAAATCATCACCTTTGCCTGACCAGGCAGTGGCACAGTGGATAGAGCATCGGACTGGGAAGCGGAAGACCCAGGTTCGAGACCCCGAGCTCGCCAGCTTGAGCACGAGCTCATCTGGCTTGAGCAAAAGCTCGCCAGCTTGGACCCAAGGTTGCTGGCTCCAGCAAGGGGTTGCTGGGTCTGCTGAAGGCCCGCGGTCAAGGCACATGTGAGAAAGCAATCAATGAACAACTATGGTGTCGCAACGGCAACGAAAAACTAATGATTGATTCTTCTCACCTCTCTCTGTTCCTGTCTTTCTGTCCCTAACTATCCCTCTCTCTGACTCTCTCTCTGTCCCTGTAAAATAAATAAATAAATAAATAAATAAATAAATAAATAAATAAATAAATAAATAAATAAAACATTAAAATTATCACCTTCTATGATACCTGCAACTGAAACCATGGAAATTACATACATGTTTCTTCACACCACTGGCTCACATGCATTTTATTCCCACCCAAATCATACTTCTGCCAGAGAGTAGACTCTGCCTGTCAACTGTGCCTTCATTTTTTAATTTTCCAGTTTAAATACCCAAACCACCAATTCTAACAATTTCAATATTTTTTAGAGAAATTAAAAAAAAGTACTATTTAGAGTTTATAAAGAACTGTTGCCAACCAACAGATAGTTTTGTTTCTCCCCTTTTGATAGTTTTGTCAACCTTTTGAATTCCGTTATCTCCTCCAGTTTTTCATAGGCTCCACTATTCCTATTCTTAGGCTGTTTTATTCATACATTTCTTGTGTCTGGTTGGCCACTATAGGTTTGATTTAGTGACCTGGCTTGTCCATGCCTTTACTAATAAAAATAATACAGGTTTCTATATAGACATTTTCATTACATTACATTGATAAGAAGGTCATATGTAATTTCTAAGAGTTTAAATTTCTGGATTTAAGCAGAGAGGATTTTATTCTCCCCCAGGGCATGCTAGCTAATTCAAATTCAGTGTGTCTTCCTGGCCAGAGTTATAAATACTAATTTAGGTGTTGCTGTGAAAATATTTGGTAGATGTGGTTAGCATCTGCAATCAGTTGACTTTAAGTAGAGGAAATTATTCTCAATTATGTGGGAGGGTCTCATCTAGGCAGAGGAAAGCCTTTAGAGAAAAACTGAGATATTCCTGAGGAATAAAATATTCTGTCCAAGATGGAAGCATAAGCTCCTGCCTGAGAGTGTCCAATCTGTAGGACTGCCCTCTTGATGTAAGTCTTACTGTTACAAGGGACCAAACTTGTAACCCCCTTTACATTGTAAGTTACCCAGAACTAGCTTGTATGTCTAACATTCCTTAGCCTTAGCATTTTACTATTTTTGTCTATTTTAGGGAAGTTATTATGCAGGCTCAATAGTCTGCAAAAATGCAGATGTTAAGAGGCCTGCAAATGACTGTTAAGAAATTTGGACCACATAGCCAAGATTGTTCTAAAGATAACCTTAGCTTAACAAGCCTGTTTTGCTTCTGTAATCCTGCCTAGTTAGGTGCCTGTATCCTACTCATCTCCTCCTGCCCAAAAATGTAGTTTTTGCCTTTAAAAGTAAACCCCGAGCTTGTTCAGGGTTGCATGATTTGAGTCTGTATTGAGCTTCGTGCAAGCCACTGACAATAAAACTCCTCAAATTTCTTCTATAACTTTGGTGTCTCTTTGGAAGTCGCTAGTCACTTTACAACATTACCAGCCCCCATGACTGCATAAGCCAATTCCTTGAAATAAATCTCTTGATAGGAAAGTAGATAGATAATAGACAGATAGAAAGATAGATGATAGAAAGTTAGATGATAGATGATAGATAGATAGATAGATAGATAGACAGATGATAGATAGATAGATGATAGATAGATATAGATAGATGATAGATAGATAGATAGATAGATAGATAGATAGATAGATAGATAGATAGATAGATCATACAGGTCTGTATCTCACAAAGCCCTTACTATTGCATGGTATAGAAAACATTAGCCAATGGTCCATGGAATACATTGCCAAATGTTTTAGATATGGTAATGGTAGCTACTAGAACAGACAGATAGTGAATCTCTGCAGCTTAACCAATTAGATCACTTCTTACTTATGTAATGAAAATCCAAGGTAGGGGTGGGAGAGAGATTCAGCCTAGCAGACATATGGACACTAACTTGGAGGTCACCTGAACATCAATATCAATCAAAGAGACAGGGGGAGAGTTAGAATAGAGCACCCTGTGAAAGGTTGCATGAGCAAAGATCACTTCTGTGCACAATCTATTGGCTAGTACTTCATCATATGGCAATACCCATCTGTAAGGAACCATCAGTTAACTTTCCCAGGAGAAACTAAAAATATATATGCTCAACAAACAGCCAGTCTTTATCACAAAAAAATAATTGATAGAGAAACTTCTTGGAAAACATGATATTTCTTGTGAGGGCCACCATGTTTGCTGAACTTTGTGACTAACTTGTTAGTTATCATGGTCTCAATACAAGAACAAAAATAGAAAATGAAAAAGAAAAAACATAATGGAATGAGATGGCAAAGAAAGCAAAGTCTGAGGAAAGAGACAATTTAAAACAGCAATCAAAGTCTAATTAAATCCAAAGTTTGGTATCATTATCAGAAGTGAGGACATAGCTAATTATGCTGAAAGGAAGTTTCAGTTCAGGTTATGCTCATTCAAAAAGAAAATCTTTTGTCCCCAGCAGAAAACTCTGATTTTAAAAAGTACTTTTAAAGATTCTTAATAATGGATGGTTTGTGTGCACAAAATTTTAATCTCTTTATTCATATTGTCTGTGTGGTATTTAGTCTTTATACTTAAATCAACAGTAACTGTTTGTGGTAGCATGAGAAATTTCTGCTTCATTGATTTTCATAGCACTGAAATGTCACATTAGCTCAAGGTGAAAAGCTAATAGAATGTGAAGAATGATAATAATAATCAGAATGATAATAGAAGGATTCATACACTTGAATGTACATTAAAATCCTCTATTGAGTCTTAGGGCTCTGGTGACATTCAAACCCCAGGAGAAGAGAGAGAAAATAATTTGTTAACCCTCACCTTTCTAGAATCCCATTGAAACCTTGGCTGCACATTTTGGCACAAATCACAATTTGTAGAATAAATAAATGTTCCCCCTCAATTTTACTTAGTTTTAGGTAAAGTTTATTGATATTTAGTCTTCCACATTTCTGTCTAGGACACACATGTACACTTGTAAAAGTAGATAAATTTCAAAACAGGTATTTGGAATTTGTGATTCGCACAGGCTCATGGAGTAAATGCACTCGGGTTAGATATAGCTCAGAATCCCAGCGAGACTAGTTGTTACCCAGATACCTCATGACATTCACTGACTCTCAGGAACATTTTCCCAAGGACACCAGCATATGCTGCCAATATTAAAAAAATATAAATAAAAGAAATATTCTTAGATCCTCTGAGCCCACATTAAACAACTAGTATCTTCCTTTGCTTTTTAGGTGTGATAATCCCCTGCTGGTAACTGCAGATGCATAATTAGAAGCATATAAATCTGTTATTTTGTTATTATTCCAAAAAGTAGCTTCAGGATCCAGCCCCCCTGCCAGCTCTATTTTAGTCCACGGTGATACCTTCCCAGGGAATTCTACACTTCTTTACAGCATGTTGCCACTTAATAAATTACTTACTGAATTTTTAAATTATTGTTCAATGTCTGTCTCCCCATCTAGGTTGCATGGCAATAAGCTTTCTTTTACCATTCAGTTCTGTGTTTGCCAGGATCCAGAAGAGGGCTAAAGACAGACTGGTCCTCAATCACTGATGTTCTGTGATTGACCTGGGAACACCTCATTCTCTCTATATAAGAGTTACCAATGATTTTACTTTTCAGGTTGAATTTTATCTTAGTGTTTTATTCTAGAATCTGCAACTACCTTGCCTCCAAATCCATATTTTTCCAGCAGCCATCCAATTGATCTCATAACTCTTCACAATATTTTTATTGGTTCAAACCAAGCCTTTCTTAAACTCTTCACCCACATGATTTGTTATTACCTGTTAGTCCTCACTCCATGCCACTAGGCTTAGTATTAGGCTTATGTCATACTAGGAATGTTCCTAACTTTTCCAAATAATCTTAAAGATTTCTGGGCATTGGGATAAGACATTAATGAGATGCTCCTAAAATATTTTTTAAGAGGAAAGAACTATAAGTTCTCAGAGGTAAACTATAAAATCAACTCAAGAGGTATTGTAATAGTGACACGCAATTGCCTAAAATGGAAAGAAAAATTCTCAAACCAAATCAAGTTTTGATACTAATCAAGCTAAAGCAGATGAACGTATATTGTATCAGGTTTAGAAGAAATTTCTTAGACAGCTCTTACAAACAATGACTCAAAATCTGACCAAAAGGAAGGGTTCTAAACTATTTACCTGATATCCTGCTACTGGAGGAAAGTTTATCACAGAAAACAATCATAACATTAAATTGTCCAGTTTTATAACTAATCTTTATTACCACTCATACTTACCAAGCTAGCCTCTGATTATGATTTTCCAAGAAAGAGATGAAACCAACTCTTATTTTATCCAAAAATTTAACCAGTCACCTTCATTTTGGTATCCATACTTTAGTCTTCTGTGAGACCTCTCAGCATGAATCAGTTTCCTGGATCAATCCAACTCATCTGAACTGAGAAATTCAAGTATCTGAAACCTTACTGTATTAGTTTGTTAGGCAGGATTTCCAGAGAAACAGAACCAACAGAAGAGACTAAATATATTTTTCTCTGTACATATCCATATAACTGTCTATCTCTCTATATATAGATATATATTGAAAAAATATTTATTAGAAAGTATTGACTCACATGATTATGGAGGCTGAGAAGTTGCACAGTCCACCATCTGCAAGGTGGTGACCCAGGTAAGCCAGTGGTGTTAGTTCAAAGGCCTAAGAGTCAATGTTGTAGATCCCAGTGTGTCTCTAAAGGTCTGGGATCCAGGAGCCCTGAGGGCAGGAGAAGATAGATGGCTTAGCTCAAACAGTCAGGGAAAGAGCAAATTCTGCCTTTCTGTTCTATTCAGTACCTCAATAATGACACCTATCTATTGGGGAAGAAAAATTGCTTTATTCAACCTACTGATCGAAATGCTTTCTTCTAGAAATAACTTCACAGACACACCCAGAAATAATATTGAATCAAGTATCTTGGAATCCCACGTCCCTATCAGTTGACAAACAAATGAACTGCCACACTTGGAGAGACTACTACTTTATAAAAACTCTGACTCTGTGGTAATATTCACCTATTAGTTTCTTGAAGGCCAATCAGGCAACTTTCCCTGAAGATTCTCCAACATCTCAGTCTCTGTCTTTTCCTTCTATCAGAAGGAGTACTTTGTGACTGACCCTACCTATTACACATGCATCTTGTTTTGTGGCTTGTCAGAATGTTGTGCTAGACAACTGTTTACATATACAAGCAAAACAGTACATGATGGCCATTTGTTGCCATGTAAAATGATGATGATGCTTAGGATTATGCAATACCAACATGCAAGCATATTCATTAACTGTAAACTCTAATTGTTTTCTGACTGTTCCCATATACTATAATCACCATGATTTATAAGCTCTACAGAAAATACCAAAATTAAATGTTCTCTCTCTCTCAAGATTTCACAGGTCAGAATGATTCTAAAATCCTGAAATCATCTCATTTATACCTCTTTTGAGAGTTAAGCTATACACATAGCTCTACAGGGATCAGTGGACACCAGTGACATATTTGGTAATGGCACTAAGCAGAGAGGCAGAATAAGCAGGCAAGCTAATTCCCAATGTCAGAAGCAATTAGATATGCTAATTAACAAATAATGTATGCAAATATTCAAACGTATGTGGGAGTGATGATTATCCATCACATACTGAAAATTCCATTTCTTTCTACAGAATTCTCTTCTTCCCAGAGGATCTCAGCAGATACCTGAAGCCCATATCTATCATTTACAAATAGGCTACCATCTCAAGTTGTGCTTTAAAATCTAAGCCTGGGTTAGCAATGATTGGCTTTTGAAGTGCTAGGTACTTTAGTGTAAAAAACAAGCAGTTGGGTTTCACATTATAAATTCTCTGGTGAAAGTTTGAGAAGCCTTAATTGAATATCTCTGATCATACAGTAAAGAGCAACACTCCAAGTGAAAAGGAGTAGCATCCAAATTTATCTTTAAGAACATTTTTCTTTCACTCTGTCTCTTTAACCAGCAGAGAACCATTAACCAGTGGTTTAACCTGTCTAGTTTCCTTGAGCCTACAGATTTTCATCTGTAAAATAAAAATGATCCCATGTACCTAATGTATCTTAAAAGAAATTATTGAGAGAAATCATATTGAATAGTGAACATGAGTGTTGTGAAATAATAAAATATTAGGGAAATTTAAATTCTTACCAGTTTATGTATAAGCAACAGAATGAAGAACCCGAAAACTGATGAAAAAGAACCTGTTGAATTGAGATTTGAATTAATTTTTGTTTTTATTTTTTTTCCTTCTTTGACTCTAAATAAAGTTGAAAATGCTCTATGATGAAAAACACACCAATGCATGAAAAAGTGAACAGTATCATCTAAAGAAAATGGATTTAGACTATGAGTTAGAACTACGTCTGGTTCCAATTTCCCTGTTTGAACCTTTGGTCTCATTTTTTTCCACTTTCAAATACATATTTCTTACTTCTCTGATAAAGCTACTACATGAGAACCTTAGGTTATCTCCTTAAACTCTAGAGTATTGTCAGGGGATGGAAGACCAAGGAAAAATCTCATTTACAAAGAAAGATGAAGAAACGATAGAAAAAAATAGAAGATAAATTAGTTATGAGTAGCACCATTCATTTTCAAAAGTCTTTAGAGTTTATATTCTACAACATCTTATACAGTCTTCATAACCACCTGTGGGGTGGGTATAATTACCTCTCTTATGGAACAGGAGACTGAAGATAAGAAAGTTTACATAAGACTATAAGGACATACAGAGCTAATAAATGTGGCCTTGGGTGGAATAATTCTTCTTTAGGGCTCAAAATGAATGGCAATCAGAATCCTTACGCTGTGACATTTTGAAAGATAAAATAAATCCAAGGGTGAAAGACATAACTCATTGATCACAAAAGGATTAAACACCAAAAGAACAAGTCATCTTTCCCCAATTAAAAGAAATTGGTAACGAATGCATGTGTGTTTGTGTGTGCATGTGTGTGTCCATGTGTATCTGTGTAAACAGGTAAGCAAGAGCAAAAACCAGTTTTCATTTTAGAAGCCATAAAATCATCACCTAAATAAGATGGTTTGCAAACTCCTCTGCCTGTAAACAGAAGTGTGGGCCACAAAAATGACCAGTTTATGTTAGTAATTGAGAGCATGATCTCGAGTTTGAATCTTAGCTTTGCCGCTTACAGCTGTGTGACAAGCAAGTGGTTTAATCGCCCAGTGTCTTAATTTCTCCTTTCTAAAGTTTGAAAAATAATTGTACCTACTCATTATAGGTATTAAAATAATATAAAACATGTAAAGTCCTTAAAATAGTGTGTACCACATATTAAGCACTCAAAAAACATAGTGCAAAGGAGAACTGTGAGGACCCCTCACAGATACCCAATGCAGGTGGGCAAAATGGCTTCAGCAAGAACCACAGCTATAAGACAGGTAATATAGGAGTTGTTTCTTGCTGGATTGATTGAAATGGATAAAGATCTAACAGGTGATTGTTTTTGGATTGTTTTGTTTTGTTTCCTAAACTGTGATAGAATTATTCTTTTGTTATCTATCCACCACATATTCTTTGAAATGTTCTTCTACTTATAAGTCACTCTTAATCAAATTTATTTTTTTCTCCTTTTCTGCTGGTTTATTGAGTTCATATTAGTCAAAGGAGCTAGAAATAGAGTGGCTAAAACAGAAAAGAAAGTACGTTACAGAAATCTGTATAAGATGTCTTTTAACTCATATGTCAGGGTTTAATTGATAGCTACAAATTACATTTTATTTCTATTATCATTACCACTATTATTTGATAGTGATGCCATTATTTTACAACTGGCAGTGGCCATCACATACATTGTTTTTATTCTGTCAACAAACCTGAAATGGTAGACAGGAAAGGTTTTGGTCATTTTTACAGTCTAAAGGAAATGAGTCTTTGGTGGCAGAATTTTAGACTTAGTGACAAGGAATGAGAAAGTCAACTCTGGGATGTAATATACAGGAGATATTTCAATGACTTATTTATTAATAATAGGTACTCTTTTTTGCTTTCACTGTCTGCAAACTTCCTGGATGGAGCATGGGAAAGAAAAGAAATTGATTAGATATTAGTCTCATCTGATAAATACAGATTCTAAACTCCTTCACATAAAGTGATCTCATTTCAGGTAGTAATTTGGTCAGCTCTAGGCTAGATACTGTTATTTTCTTTTATACTTTTATTCTCCACTACCAGAAAGAACATCTCGGGAGGCTTGCCCACAAAAGTGTGTGTGTGTGTGTGTGTGTGTGTGTGTGTGTGTGTGTGTTAGAGAGATGGCAAATGGTTCAAACACTTCTCTGTCCCTGTGGAAAATAATATCTACTAGTTGACAACCCAGACTAGTTGACAAACTTGTTATACCTGTTTATCTATCACCACCCACCCAACCCAACCAGTTCCTAATATAGCATTACCTGGCTTCTAACTCCCTCTAAGTTGCTGGCAAAAAAAAAAATAGCTAAAATTTTAAGGGATGCTATATGGTTATTAAGGAGTTTATTGAAGCTTCTCTTTGAATAGATCTCCAACATTGGTAACCCTAAAAAGGTTCTTCCTCTCCATGCTATAGGGGTTCTGCTCTATTTTCTACCTAAATTCTTTTGCTCTGGTCTGGTTGCTCATTTAGGGGTTTTGCAAAGTAGATGATGAACAAAGTGGAGGGAAATTAGCAATCATACAAATAAAAGAGAAATAAGACACATCAACCTTTCCTTCCCATCAACACCACCAACCCCAGCCACAAAAGAAAACGCACAGAAGTGTACACAAAGTAGGGAGAATTCTTGAACTAGAAATAATGTTTGCTAATCAAATAGAAATACCCCCCAATAAAAATCTGACCACATTCATACACAATGATTGATTTAAGAAAAAATATCTTAAAGAATGAAGCAAAATATTTGAGCTGGTGAGATTTTCCCCTTTCACCTAGAAAAATAACCTTGAAGCTGAGAAAACTATAATACCACACTTAAAAATGAACTAAAAATTCTCAAACATTTGGAAATGTGAAGATAAAACTGTGAACTGGATATACACTAACACCAAAGGCTGGTGAGGATGTGGAACAGCCGAAACTCTCATTCAAATGCTGGTGGGAATGCAAATGGTACAGCCAATTGGGAAGGCAGTTTGGCAGTTTCCCTTACCTTGTGATCTCTCAGTTATACCCCTAATAAATTGAAAACTTATATTTTGCACAAGGATATTTATTGGAGCTTTATTCATAATTGCCCAAATTTGGACATAGCCAAGATGTCCTCCAGTAGAAGAATAAATAAATAAAATCGTACATTATAATATATCAATATGCAAAAGGAGCAAGTTATTATTTATTAATAATGATATATTCACAAAGAAATTCTACCTCATTTTTTCATATTTTATTTGTGGAAGGAGAGTATCATGTGACTAGTTATGGTTCTCAAAGCCAAGGTACTCACTCATTAATTTTGGGGACCTGGAAGGAGGGCTTCTATGGGTTGAATCATGACCTTCCAAAAGACATGTTGAAGTCCTTACCCTGAGTATTTGAGGATGTGGTCTTCTTTAGAGATTGCAGAAGTAATGAGTTAAGTTAGGTGATGTTACACTGGTGTAATATGGGCCTCCAATCCAGTAAGTCCTTCTAAGAAGATATAATAGAGACACACATGGAGAATGCCATGTGAAAGTAGAGGCAGAGAATAGAGTGATACTAGCCAAAGAATACCAGAGAGCTACAGCCATCGGCAAAACCAGGGGAAGGCAAGGAAGGATTTTCATATGAATTTGAAGCTTTAAAATGAAAAGATCTGAACCTTAAGAACTAAAATAATGCCATTTTAATAAACTGAAAGAATCTAAAATGTTATGATATTAGATACTATGAAAGGCACCTGCTACCCTGTGAGAGTGAGATGAAGTGAACATTGTTGGAACTTATTGTTAGAAATAATAGAACTATTTTATGCTTACACCTCCATTAGCCAAGACACCGACTCAAGGGTAATTATAATAATCTTAATAATAAAACAAAATAATGACATAGATAATCTTACCTTTCTATCTCATAAGCAAAATGTTCCTTTCCCATAAGAGAAGACTTCCTTTCCTGATTATTTGAGCACCAAGCTCCTTTCAATCCTAGCACTGAACAAACAGTTATTGATTAGCAAAGAATTCAATGGACTCAGTGAATTTGGCAAGGCTTATGGGTTTCTAAATGATGAACATTTTAGTAAGTAAATGATGGAGGTGGGGAGGTCTCCAGAGAGCCTTGTGTCTTGAAATATAATGAGTTTCTTTGGGGAGCAATTCATTAGGAAATGAGAAAGCAAATGTTCTGTCAAGAGGAAGCCTTCAAAACTATTCCTCTGTTTTAATCAGCAGGCTTGATTCTCTATTAAGAGACAAGAAAAAATAATGTTCTCCCTGGCCAGGCAACTTTTTCAATGGGGAGAAATTGTTGGCTTTTAATAAAGGATTTTTTGGGGGATGAGATAATTGGTCCATTCAGGAGGTCTGCAGAATTTCTGAATCAGAAAAATATGTATGGAAGAGAAAGTCACTAGCCCTAAGTAAGCTAGGTGTGTCACCAGGGAAAACATCTTCACCTTTCTGAGCTGTAATTTTCTCCTAAATGAAAGTAACAACATTTTTCACATAGAAGTAATTTTAAGTTTAAAATGACATATGTAAAGTGCTTAGCAAGAAGAGCTAATAAATAGCAGAGCCAGGATTTGAACCCTAGCCGGTCTGACTACAAAACTCAAGTATGTACTTAATTCATTGCATCAACTTTGACAAAGAATTGTTATAAAGATCCTATATAAATACCAGAATAGAAGTACAAAGGGCAATATAAATATAAATTTCAGAGTATGCCCCGATAGATCCAGGCTTTGTAATCAGGATTAAAGGTTTTGAGAGATGATTTGAAGAAGAAAAGAAAGAGCTACATTAGTACAAACACTTTTCTTTTGCTCCCTGCTTTGGCCTCAGCTCCACAATGCATAGCGCTGGCTTATTGTATATATGTGTTGAGAGGACAGCCTATAACCAAACACCTATCAAAGGAAGGGACACATTTGACAAAACCTATTTCAAGACAAATTCCTGTAAAGGAGGAGACATCATAATCTTTAAAGGTTTAGCACACTTAAAAAAGTATCGACACTTACCTAACCAGGCAGTGGCGCAGTGGATAGAGCGTTGGACTGGGATGCGGAAGACCCAGGTTCGAGACCCCGAGGTCGCCAGCTTGAGCGCGGGCCCATCTTGCTTGAGCAAAAAAGCTCGTCAGCTTGGACCCAAGGTCGCTGGCTCCAGCAAAGGGTTACTGGGTCTGCTGAAGGCCGCGGTCAAGGCACATGTGAGAAAGCAATCAATGAAGAACTATGGTGTCGCAATGGCAATGAAAAACTAATGATTGATGCTTCTCACCTCTCTCCATTCCTGTCTTTCTGGCCCTATCTATCCCTCTCTCTGACTCTCTCTCTGTCCCTGGGGAAAAAAATAAATGAAAAAAAAAATAAAATAAAAAGTATCAATACTTTGCCTGACTAGGCAGTGTCGTAGTGGATAGAGCATTGGACTGGGATGCGGAGGATGTGGACTGGGTTCGAAGCTCTAAGGTCACCGGCTTGAGTAGAGGTTCACCAGCTTGAGTGCAGGATTGCTGGCTTTGAGCATGGGATCATAGACATGACACCATGGTCGCTGGCTTGAGCCCAGGGTCGCTGGCTTGAAACCCAAGGTTGCTTGCTTGAGCCCAAGGTCACTGGCTTGAACAAGAGGTCACTCACTCTGCTCTAGCCCTCTGGTCAAGGCACATATGACAAAGCAATCAATGAACAACTAAAAAGAATAAGGAGCCGCAACAAAGAATTTATACTTCTCATCCCTTCCTGACTGTCTGTTCCTATCTGTCACTTTCTCTGTCTCTGTCACACACACATGCATAAGAAAAATCACACTTTAAGGAAACTTTTGCATAGATGTTGATCATTTTGAGCTTAGCCTAGTACACAGATAACAAGAAAAAATCATTTTAAAAGATGCTATGACTTGATGTGCAAAAGTTATTTCTTATCTAGTCAGATATATTAATTGAAAATAAATTGAGATTACATCAGAAAAAGACTCCATTTGCATATTCTCGTCAGGCTTCCCTAAGCCTTCTAAGCCTAGACCTTGATGTCCATTGTAGCAAGAATCTTGCTAAGTCACTTTAGCAAGAATTCCCCTCACACCAACCCCACTCCAATATCTGATCCAATTCCTCCTCCTTCAGTGTACCCCAGCTGATATCTAATTGCTCTGAACCATATCCAGGAAAAAGCCTGCTTTACCTCTGATGTTTCACCACACTAATATTCCATCCATGGTATCCCCTGGGACCACTCTTGCTTCATTCCTTGCCCCAGTTCTATTAACCTTTTAGCTGCTCAGATGTGCCATCCCTCCCCCCACTTCAGGGCTTTATGTGCATAGTTCCCATCAATTAATCAGTTCCTATTTAGCATCTTCCAGAGTTCAGCACAGAGGTTATTTCCTTAGAGAATTATCTTCTAACACATCAGACTAAACCAGGTCATCTGGTTGTAACTTTTCAAACATATACCAGGCATATAAAGAACTCATCACAGTAATAATATATATTCACTCTCCTTTCTCTTTGTCCATGATGTAAATGATACATATGCATGACCCATTTTAGAAATCCCTTACTCAACTGAAATGGCAAAGAAAGAATTTCTAACATTCAATCCGAAGCCCTTGTTTGAGGTTCACATTTCTCTTCTTCCTACATCTTCTTCCTCTTCCATATCGTGTCTAACATGTTTTTTTTTCAATGTCTACAATATATCAGGTAATTGGTGATACTCTACTAACATCATCTCTAAGTCTTACAATAATAAACTGTTCAAAGAAATTGTTATCCTTCTATTTGATAAATGAGCAAACTAAATTTTAGAAGTCTAATCACTTAAACCAAGCAGCACAGAGAGCAGGTGCTTTGTGGAATCTGGAGCCCAGGGCGACAGAGCTTGAAGTCCATCATATTCTCTCCAACCTTCAAACTCCATATGTCTCATCCATCCTCTGGACACCCTCAGAGCATTATTACTGTATGTACCTCTTCTTTGTGTGCATGCACTAGTACTTGCCTGTTATGTCTGTAGGTGGTCACAAGATTGAAAATTCAGGTCTAGCAGTAAATGTATCTTTCATTTTCTTTATACTATCTTCATAAACCCGAAGGGTGTTATGGCAGAAATAGGTGCTTGATGCATATGTTACTAAAAAAAAATCACAAAATGTGACAGCAGGAGGAAAAGCTGGTCATCGGGTCAGGTTTCTTATACATAAATAAGAAACTTAGTCTCCGATAATGTGACCTATCTAACCCAAAACAGCACTAAGTACTTGGAGAGAATTGAGGACTCAATGCCCCAGAGTTTAAATTTTCTGTTGTGCCTTGTTGCATACCCTTTCCCTTATTAGTGAATGAATGGAAAGATAACTCTACTTATTATTTTAATGAATAATGTTAGTTCTCAGATGCTCTATTCTTTTGGGGTGCTTAGTTCTGTGTAGATTTTCTACTCCTGGTTACTGTATCAAAGAGGGTTTTAACCAAAAAAGGAAATGGAGGAATGAGAACCAAATGCTCTCATTACCTCTTCCCAAATGCCATGGTCCTTTACTGTGCACTTGCAGGTCAAAGCGCTTCTAAAATACTGCCCAATATGCAGTTGTGCTGCCCAAGCGATATGAGAGAGTAAGTTTTGTCTGTCTTTTTTATATCCTTCTGGAGAAAAGAACCATTTATAGTTTGGGTTCTGCAATGACTTTTATCTAGTGTATAAGTGAAATAGGCATACATATTTATACATAGGTACTTATATATAAACATATATAGTTAGAAAAGTTTAGCCCTGGCTGGTTAACTCAGATAGTTGAGCATTGTCCCAACACAAAAAGGTTGCAGGTTTCATTCTTGGCCAGGGCATATATGGGAAGCAGCCAACAAATGCACAGCTAAATGAAACAAATAAATGCCTCTCTCTCTGTCTCTCTCTCTCTGATTTCCTCTCTCTGTTTCTCTAAAAACAATCAATAAATAATTTTTAAAAAATTAAAAAAAAATTTAGATATACAGGTAGTCCCAGGTGATGACTGAGATGGGTTCTATAGGTTTGTTCTTAGGCTGAATTTGTATGTAGATTGGAACAGGTACATTTACCTATTAAATGCAACTTAGACAGATGTTTGTCTTAACATAGTATTTATTTTTATCTTTCTGTGCATATAAATTCTTAAAACATTTTCAATCCAACAGAACCTATCTCATTTGTAACCTTGGGACTGCCTGTATGTATATAATTTTTGTGAATACTAGAAATGATAAACTAAATGTATTTAAGCAATACCACTGGTTTGCATAATCAAAAGAAAAAATGAACATTCTAAATGAATATATGAGGGAATGTTCAGTCATGCAAGAAATCAAATTAATGCAAATTAAAACAATGAGTTTATATTTCATTGCTATTATATAGATGAACTTTTAGTGTGTGTTTTTTAATTGTATTTATTATTTTTTTGTGACAGAGAGACAAAGAGAGGGACAGATAGGGACAAACAGGCAGAAAGGAAGAGAGATGAGAAGCATCAGTTCTTCATTGTGGCTCCTTAGTTGTTTATTGATTGCTTTCTCATATGGCCTTGACCAGAGTAACTACAGCAGAGTGAGTGACCCCTTGCTCAAGCCAGTGACCCTGGGCACAAGCCAGCAACCTTAAGCTTCAAGCCAGTGATCTTTGGGCCCAAGCCAGTGACCATAGGGGTCATGTCTATGATCCCATGCTCACGGCAGCGAAACCACACTCAAGCTGGTAAGCCCGTGCTCAAGCACGCGACCTCAGGGTTTCTAACCTGGGTCATCTGCATCCCAGTCCAACACTATCCACTGAGCCACTGACTGATCAGGCTACATAGATAAATTTTTAAAATAAATCACAATTGCCAATAATATTGAAGATGTGTTGAAGTTTATACTCAAATAATTTGGGATGCACTTGGAATGTGGGTCTATCATTTTAAAAAGCAATATATCAATGCAATAGAAATAAAAATATCTCAGTAACCCCAGTCTCATAAATTATTCTGAAGAAGCCAGTCATATTTTTTTAACAGGGACAGAGAGAGAGTCAGAGAGAGGGATAGATAGAAACAGACAGACAGGAACGGAGAGAGGTGAGAAGCATCGATCATTAGTTTTTCGTTGCCGTTGTGACACCTTAGTTGTTCATTGATTGCTTTCTCACATGTCCCTTGACCTCAGGCCTTCAGCAGACCGAGCAACCCCTTGATGGAACCAGCAACCTTGGGTTCAAGTTGGCGAGCTTTTGCTCAAACCAGATGAACTCGCGCTCAAGCTGGCAACCTCGGGGTCTCGAACCTGGGTCCTTCCACATCCCAGTCCGACACTCTCTCTATTGTGCCACCGCCTGGCCAGGCAGTTCTTTTTCTTTTGATTAAGATGTTTACAATAATTTAAATTATAACACTAAAAATGAGAAATAATTAAAATGCCCCAAATTATGCTATACTCACTCATTGACGTTATACAAATAGTTTTAAGACATTATTTTAATTGGCAACATTATTTAAAATATATACGGCATAAAATTAAAAGACCAAGATATTATATTCTCCATTTATACTAATTACAACCATGCAACAATATATTTGCCTATATTTTGGATGAATATAATATCCTTTAATTGTTTTAAACTGTTGGCATCGGGAATGTTTTTTTAATTTTTAACATTATGCAATTTTCTCAATTAAAATGGGGAAAAGAGTAGACTGAGCCAGATCCTATTGTCCTGAAATACAATTATTTTTTTCATTGTAGAGGGTGTGCATGTAGAAGTTAAGGAACTTCTTCTGTATTCTAGTAGTTAGAAGTCAGTAGAACAATTGAGTTTGTAGCTGCTCCTTCCCTTGGTAGATGTGAGACCTTAAAAAGTAATTTATATTCTCTGTCAGTTTTCTCTTATGAAAGATGAAGATAATTTTTTCTCATAGGCAGGGAGAGTTGGGGAAATAAAGTCTTTATCACTTAGCAAAGTTTCTGGCTTATAGTGTTCAAGAAACAATAGCTTTGTTGTGTCTCATATTTTTACAGCAACCAATTTTAGGTTAAAAAAAATACAACCTAGTAAGTCTTTTTAATGCCAGAATGTCTTACCACAGTAAAAAAACAAAACAAAAGTCTTTTAGGAATATGGCTGATAAAACTATTCCATATAAAACAATATATATTTGTGAATTCTACTTTTTTATTTCATTTTCTTTTAGGTACTTGAATTTTGGACACAAGGTTATTACAACAGAAATGCTTCCACAAAATTAAACTTAAGTCCATATCTACATTTGAAACGGGACACTGAAAAGTTACACAAGTATTTTGATTTTTCTCGGTAAATAAAATATTCAAGTAGCTGATATATTAAGTATAAACAACTCCTTTCTCTTCCTCACCTCAGAGCTAATACAGCCATGTCTGCATCTATACTTAGTCGCCTCAAAGAGTTCATCGTCCCCCTCCCTACTTCTACCAAGTTCTACCAAACAAATGAGCAGTTTACTTCATTTTTTATTTCCAGTGGGGTCTGTCCTATTTCATATGGGAACAATGGATGTAGGTTCCAAAGTATCCCACTGACCCACGTGTTACAGAGAACTTCTAATACAAAAGTCTGTGGAGACAGCTTTTAGATTTTTCAAATATCCAATTTTAACTTGAAAGCTGTATACATTTGCTCTAGGAGAAGATGACAATGGCCCCTAAGCATTGTTCCTTTTTCCAATGGAACCACACTTGAAAGAATTTCGTTTCTTTAGCAACAAACGTATCCCAAGGACCCAAGGTCCTCTGTGTTCACATCTTAAAAAGACTCCACGTGAGAAGAGCCACTGTGGCTTCTTTTGAAGCCTTCATCATTGTCACTCAGCCTATCTGGATCAGTGGTGGGAGATGGGCAGTCTTTCTAACCTGAGACTTGAGGTGACAAAAGAAAAAGCAGCGAGGTTTATCACCTTCCCTTCATGTTGTATTTTGGCAGCAAAAAGACCCAGGAAGTGCAGAAGCATACTGTATACATAACAATTTAATGAGATATTGGAGACTTTGGTTCAATGAGCATTTCATGGGGAAATGTCTTTATTTGATGGCTTTTTATCAGTAAATATTTCCCCAAATGCAATTGAGAGTTTGCAACAACTTTGAGAATTGAACAGGAACTCACAAACAGAATTTCCTCTAGTCAAGTACTATGGCTGTTAAACAGAAAACTACTGTTTTCTGTTAAGGGAATTTTGTCTTTTCTTGAGGGAGTACAAGTCAAAAGATCCACTCTCTGAGTTACCTAAGAATAAATAATTTATTTATTTTTAAATATGCACATTTCTGTATGAACCAGATGGTACCTCCATTTCAAAATATGCTTAAAAGAGTGGTTAAACTATCTATCTATCATTCATTCATTCATTCATTCAGCAAATATTTTCTGAGTAGTGTTTATCCTATGCCAGGTAATAATCTAGTGCAGGGGTTGGGAACATATGGCAGGCAAGCCAGGTGTGGCTCTTTAAATGACTGCATCTGGCTTGCAAACAAATCTTTAATAAAAAAGAATAACGTTAAAAATATAAAACATTCTTGCCTGACCAGGTGGTGGCGCAGTGGATAGAGATTTGGACTGGGATGTGGAAGACCCAGGTTTGAGACCCTGAGCTCGCCAGCTTGAGCACAGGCCCATCTGTCTTGAGAAAAAGCTCTCCAGCTTGAACTCAAGGTCACTGGCTCCAGCAAGGGGTTGCTCAGTCTGCTAAAGGCCCGCGGTCAAGGCACATGTGAGAAAGCAATCAATGAACAACTAAGGTATTGCAATGACAATGAAAAACTAATGATTAATGCTTTTCACCTCTCTCCGTCTCTGTCTATCCCTATCTATCCCTCTCTCTGACTCTCTCTCTGTCCCTGTAAAAAAAAAAAAATATATATATATATAAAACATTCTCATGTATTACAATCCATTCATTACATATTGCTCATGTTCATGGTTGTGGTTGGCTGGAGCCAATCACAGCTGTCCTCAGGGAAAACACCAAATTTTTATTGGATAATGCCTAACGTACACAGGTCATTGTGAGGTCGGGAAGTAAACTTTCCTTCTTTTAATCAAGTAGTCAGCTAGCTAATTGCAGAAACCCTTTTGAGGAAGAAGATGGCTAAAAGAAAAAAAATGAGGAGTATTGTACTTTTCAGCAGGAATGGACAGAGGAACTTGCCTTTGCGAGGGAGCAGGTTCTGCAGTGTGTCTAATATGCAATGATAAAATTGCATCGATGAAACAGTCAAATATAAAGCAGGTATTTGACACATGCCATACTACATTTGCATCAAAATATCTAGCAGGGAACAGTAGAAAGAAAGCATATCAAGAACTACTGTGTGGAGTGCAAGCTAGTCAGCAGCACTCCATGTTTGGACCCAACAAGGTGACTGAAATTTGGCTAGCTTTGCTGGTGCTTTAGCAATTGTGAGAAATAAAAATTCATTCACAGATGGGGAGTATGCCAAAACATCCATGCTTGATGTTGCCCATAAAATTTTTAACTACTTTTCAGATAAAGACAAGATAATTAAAAGAATAAAAGACATGCCTATGTTGGCAAGAACTGTTCATGATGGCAAATCAAATTGAGGCAACACACATGAAGGACATAAATGCAGCACCATTCTTTTCCATTGCTTTGGATGAGTAAACAGACGTAAGCCATTTATCCCAGTTCAGCATGATTGCAAGGTATGCTTACGGTGACACTACTTGAGGAAAGTCTTGCTGTTTCGCCTATAAAAGAGACAATAGGAGGGGAGGATTTATTCAAGTCTTTCACTGAGTTCACTAAAGAAAAAAAAATCTACTGATGGATAAACTTATTTTGGTGTGTACTGATGGTGCTCCATGCATGGTGGGGAAAAAAGAGGATTTGTAGCACTTCTTTGTGAACATGAAAAGAGACTCATCCTAAGTTTTCACTGCATCCTACATCAGGAGGTACTTTGTGCTCAGATGTGTGGCAAGAAGCTTGGTGAGGTGATGTCGCTGGTCATTCGGTGGTCAACTTTATTGTTGCCCGAGATTTAAATGATCGCCAGTTTAAAACACTGCTGGATGAAATTGGGAATAATTATCCTGGTGTGCTTCTGCACAGCAATGTGTGTTGGTTGTCAAGAGGGAAGGTTCTCAGCCATTTCGCGGCTTGTCTGAGAGAAATCTGGACTTTTCTTGAAATGAAAAACATCGAGTAAAATAAGTAAATCAGAAAAAAGCTGAGAACAGCATGATTTCATACATAGGTGGGACATAAAAGTGAGACTATGAGACATGGACAAGAGAGTGGTTGTTACGGGGTGAGGAGAGGGAGGGGAGGGTGGGGTAGGGAGGAGGGGAGGGGCACAGGGAAAACCAGATAGAAGGTGACAGAGGACAATTTGACTTTGGGTGATGGGTATGCAACATAATTGAATGATAAGATAACCTGGAGATGTTTTCGTTGTACATATGTACCCTGATTTATTGGTGTTACCCCATTAAAATTAATATAAAAAATAAAAAATAAAATAAAATAAAAAACATCGAGTATGCTGAGTTAGCTAACACTTAGTGGCTCCTGAAGTTCTACTATCTCGTGGATATGATTGAACATCTGAACCAGCTCAATGTGAAAATGCAAGGCGTTGGAAATACAGTCTTATCCCTTCAACAAGCAGTGTTCGCATTTGAAAACAAGCTAGAACTCTTCATTGCTGACTTTGAAACAGGTCCTTTACTATACTTTGAAAAACTGGGAGAGTTTAAAGATGCATGCACAGCAAGTGACCCTGCTCAACATCTTGATCTCCAGCAGCTAGCGGGCTTCACATCTAATCTCCTGCAGTCATTCAAAGCATGCTTTGGAGAATTCTGTGAGTGCACTCAGCTTTTTAAGTTCATCACCCATCTAAACGAGTGTGCAGTAGACAGCGCTGACCTGAGTTACATATCCGGTGTCTCCATCAGAGATTTTGAGCTACTAGCTGCTGACCTGAAGGTTTCAGACATGTGGGTGAATAAGTTCAAGTCACTGAATGAAGATTTGGAAAGACATGCATGACAGCAAGCAGAGCTGGCGAGCAAATACAAGTGAGGAGAAATGAAAAAACTTCAACCCACGGACCAGCTGATTGTCAAAACTTGGAACGCACTTCCCGTCACATACCACACACTGCAGCATGTGAATACTGCTGTACTGACAATGTTTGGCTCTACGTATGCATGTGAGCAGTCTTTCTCACATCTAAAGAACATTAAGACCAACCTACGATCACATTTAATGAATGGAAGTCTCAACACCTGCATGAAGCTTAACCTCAGCACGTATCAACCAGACTACAAAGCAATCAGCAAAACCATGCAGCACCAGAAATCGCATTAATGGTAAGAAGTACTTTATTCATCATTGGTTAGCAACAGCATAACAACGTTATTAAAAAGAATTCAGAGACTCATTGTCCTTTAAAAGTGTTGGTCTTATATAAAATGCACACATTTTCTTGCACTTAGTGTTAAACATATTGTATGGCTCTCACAAAATTACATTTTAAAATATGTGGCATTCATAGCTCTCTCAGCCAAAAAGGTTCCTGACCCCTGGTTTAGTGAAGCAAAAACATTTTCAAATAAAACAGGTAAAAATAATCTCTGCCTTGTGAAGCATCATACCAAAAGAAAGCGACAGAAAATAGACATAAGAACACATAAATAATATAGCATGCTAGAAGTACAGGTATTTCACAGAAGAACATTTGAACAGAAAGGACAACCAGTGCAAAGTCCTTCAGACGAAAGCAACCCGGACTGAGGATGGCAACACAGCTAACGTGTCTGAAGCAGAGTGAGCCAGGAGGAAATCAGCAAGACACAAGGTCAGCCTGGTCAGAAGTGCCTTGAGTTCAACGATAGGATGTTGGTTTTTACACCAAGAACATGGAAGCAGAAGAGCAATGCTGCCTGAATTATATGTTGAAAGGATCATTCTGGTTGCTTGACTGAAATAGTGTCAAGTGCTGTATCTGCTAGGAAGTCTCACCTGATATGACCATCTCAAAGGAGCAATCTCGCCAGAGTGCTGCCAACACACTCATGTATTCATCAACTGCATTTTCTAAACATCAGCACTATTGCAGGAGCTGGAAATAGAGTACAGAAATGAGTAGTATCTTGTCCTATTTGGTCTCTCCAGCTCTAAGGCGAGGGGCCGCCACCATGGCCATGCAGGTTTTCATTGGATTCAGGCAGATGGTAAAGAAACCGTGGAGCTAGAAAATGGTGGGCCATTGTGTATATTAAAGTCTCATAAAGGCCGACAAGCAAACAGGCAGAAAAGACGGTTTCCCTTTCTCTCAGGACCCCCAAGCCCGACTCACCTTTCCTGATTTACTGGATTTATTTTCTGAATTTACCTGGACTAACAGGCACCCACTAGCCTCAACACTCTAGCAAAACAGGTCAGGTAGAAATAACCCTTCTCCCGGCTAACAACAGCAAACAATCGCACCTCCCATGGAGACAGGCACTCCACAATTTGCAATCTGCCACCCTGAGAGAAAGAGACTTTTGTTCCCAAATATTTTTCACATTGTCTTGATTTGAAAAAAAAATTAAGGAAAATAACCTTTATTTAGGGTGAAGTTGTGGAGTTTGTTTTCCTGGATGTCAGCCTCTGTCTGGTACCATCCTTAGACAGAGTTGATCAACAGGCATTCTGCAATGGTATTTACTGAAATGTGGCAAGTTCCTTTTGGTCTTGTGAATATGACGCTAATACTTTGATGATGATGATGATGATGATGATGATGATGATGATGGTCTCTGCCACTGTCTCAGGCTTTAGGTCAATATACAAACTGTATGTCTTTCCTGATTTTCATATTCTGAGTACTCCTCTATCCCCAAAGGCAACAAGAAACTCCTGTTTGCTATCTCCAAGGCTGGCTACAACGTGTGAGACAATATAAGGCTAATCTCAAGTCAGTCCCCATAAGGACCTTCTTTAGAAAGCACTACTCTGGCCTGACCAGGCGGTGGCGCAGTGGTTAGAGCATCGGACTGGGATGCAGAAGACCCAGGTTCGAGACCCCCGAGCTCGCCAGCTTGAGCGCAGGCCCATCTGGCTTGAGCAAAAGCTCGTCAGCTTGGACCCAAGGTTGCTGGCTCCAGCAAGGGGTAACCCGCTCAGTCTGCTGAAGGCCCACGGTCAAGACACATGTGAGAAAGCAATCAATGAACAACTAAGGTGTCGCAACGGCAACGAAAAACTGATGATTGATGCTTCTCATCTCTCTCCGTTCCTGTCTGTCTATCCCTCTCCCTGACTCTCTCTCTGTCCCTGTAAAAAAAAAAGAAAAAAAGAAAGCACTGCTCTGTTTTCACGTGGTGTCATATGCTGGGTTTCTTAATCTTGCCGTATTTTTTCCCCTAAGCTCAAAGAATACCATGCTTACCACTTGTTTTCAAATTCCCAACATCACTTATTTATTCCCTTTCTTCTCTTTGTCTCTTTTCTCTCTCACTCTCTTTTAATTCTCTCTCTCTCTCTCTTCTATCTCCTCCTTATTATTTTATCTTGGGCTCTTTTTTTTTAGACTTGAATATTAACATGTAAACCTAACTATAGGAG
The DNA here is from genome assembly GCA_037038555.1 of Rhynchonycteris naso. Classification (NCBI taxonomy): domain Eukaryota; kingdom Metazoa; phylum Chordata; class Mammalia; order Chiroptera; family Emballonuridae; genus Rhynchonycteris; species Rhynchonycteris naso. The sequence continues at coordinate 354,367,835 of CM072995.1, forward strand.
TTTTTAGAACACCCCTTTCACTCTCACCACCGCCAGTTTTTGTTTTTATTTTCTTCACACAAAAACCACTTGCTGAGTCTCCTTGTAGACTCAGAAACTTGATTGGGAAGCTCAAGGCTGGGTTCTAGGCTGGGTTCTCACCTTCCCAAAGTAATCAATACCTTCACTGTGGTGACTAGAGAGACAGCTGCAGGGCACCCAGGAATACTAAGCTTTTCAAAAATGTTATTGTCCCTATACTAATGAAGACCATGAAGGCTCATACTTGTGGAGAGCCTCCTCCATACCCAGGTCTTTCTGTTCCCCAAAAACTGCCTCATAACACTTTCCCCCACTAAAACATAAGTAGATAAGAAAGAAACGCCTTTCTCAGACCAGGCTTTGGGATAATGCTGTTCAAGAAACTCAGGCAGGCTTTTTAAAAAAATAAAAAGTATATAAAACCTCAAGTTCCTGCTATCAATATTTACTTTAAATAATAAGAACAAAGAATTCATTTGTTGAATACTGTTAGTATATTTCACTAGATTTCTCGCAATCTGTATCACAAAGCATATAATATTTTGAATATGAAAAGTACTTAAATAGTGATTTTCTAAAAACTGGGGTTGAAAAGTGTTAACTTTGGCCAAGGTCACATGGACTAGGAGTGTGGAGGGCTTGTGCTAACAGACACCCTTTTGTTGAAGTTACAGTACAAAAAGCATGCCGAAAGTCAGAGGCTCTGACAGAGATAATGATTCCTGTTTTACTGTATTTAACAGTGTTTCCTACAGATGACTTTGACTCTAGAGTGGGGAGCAAGTTTCTCCTGCTTACGGTGGCACAGGGAATGGAAACAACATGAAGTGATGGTTGACCCGTGATGGACCATCAACAGGGCAGCAGGAGCTCCATTTACTCAGCAAATGTTTTGGAGCACATACACAGCTTCAGCCATTCTGTTAAACACCGGAAACATAAAACTTGGCAAGATACCCTGTCTGTCCTCAAAGGGCCGAGTCCATGTTATCAACTTCCACTAGAGCAGTCAGTTCTCACATTTATTTACACAGGAGCTGTGAAAACACAGTTTGTCAAGACCCACCACCAGATTTCTGACTCAGTCTATCTGGATGGTGCCAAGAATCTGCATCTCAAACAAGCCCCCAAGTGATGCTTTTGCTACGGCTTCCAGGGGCACACTTAGAGAATGGCTGCATTAGGGTGCCCGAATGCTAACTACTTCAGGATCCTGGGAATACATTTTCTGTCAACTCCCACAATTCCCAGAAAACATAGAAGTTCAATATGATCTTAACTTATCAGTATATCTGCATGAATGGTAGTATAATAAAACCACAGTTATTTGTCTATCTTGGCCATAGAAGTGTGGGCATATGACATTTATCACTGTCCTTTCACCCTCGCAACAAATCAGTGACAGATTTGTTGATCAGTAGTGAGTGTCTGATGTGAGATTGTCGGAGGCACTGACAGAGCAATCTGAGCTAGCCAGGTGCTGAGCTGGGTTTCAAACCTGTCCCTCTTCTTCTAAAGATTCTGAACCTGTCATTCTGCTTTCCTGCTGAGAACAGTTCATTTGATGGTAGTGGTTGAGAGGTAGAGACAAGCATCAGAAAGCCTCAATAAAGAATGAATTGAGCTTTTTTCCCCCTCTTTTCTTCTTGCTCATGAGGAAAGTGCCTCATCTGTTAAAAGACAGCAGCTCAGACAGCAGTAACAAGGTAGAACAGAAGTGGTCCTCGGCTTCCCTGGAGTCTTAGAACTTCTCCCCACACCTGAGTTGATTCTGGAATTCAGCTTTCTGTCCCACCCCAACCCTCCAGCTTAACCGCAGAAGTGGAGGTGACAGTGCCACAACATCTGTGGAAGGATTATATGTCAGCAGCACCACCAGCAGGACATTAGTAAGATGGACCTCCTTCTGTGTCGCATGCCTAATCCTCATCTTGCCCTGGTTGCTATGGTGACAAGGGTACAGTGTGTGCAGGTGCCTTATTGTGTCTGAGACACGTGTGACTCAAATGAGAAGGGACATGAAAGAGGACCTGTAGCTGGCTGGCCCTGCATCTCTGCAGGAGGGCTCTGAACCCTGTGGTGCTCTAAGCAGTGGTCAAAGAATTAGGAAGGCTAAAGAAGAAAAAGCATCCAAGTCAGGTTGTCCTGGGAGAACTCCCCACCCCCACCCCACATGGCTTTGCCTGCCTGGAAGCTTTGAGAGACATAGTCTGGAGGGGCAGGCCCCAGACTCGTTAGTGATGATTAACAAAGGTGCTTTATGTGTTGTGTTCTCTCTCCCTCACTCTCCTGCCAACTCTTCCATTTGCAGGGAAAGCACAGGAGCCAGCTAGGAAGGCAGAGCAGAATCCACAGTCTCACTCTGTGCATGCAAGTGAAGAGGCAAGAAACAAGAAAATGACTCCAAAGAGTGAGCATGTTTCTGGTGTGTGTGTGTGTGTGTGTGTGTGTGTGTGTGTGTGTGTGTGTGTGTGTGTGTATTGTATTGTATTGTATTGGGTGTTGGGTGTTTTTCCTTGAAAAACCGTTGACTACTGTATGGCCAGTAGTCACGACCATCACAGCCAGGCATATGCAGGTTCACATTAGATTCGGACAGATGATAGAGAAACTCCAGAGCCAAAAACTGGTAGGCCATTTCTTTATACTAGCCTTGCAACAGGCCAGCAATTAAAAACACACAGAGGGCACCAAAACCCACTGACACATTCTCCGGTTCTACAACCAGGAGAATCTGTTTCAGTTTTTCCTAGAATCAAAGGCCCCCATTGGTCTAAATCACCTCTGGTTCCCCATCTGCCTACATGGCTTCTTACTCTGTACAAACTGGCTTCTCTCTCCTTCCCTTCCATCTTGGCTTCTTCTTCTTCTCCTTCTTTTTCACAAACTTTTCTTGGCGTGAAAACACCTCCTCCAGCAACACTAGCATAACAATGGCCCTTCTCAAGCAGGAAGGCAATTACAGATCAAATACCTAGGCAATCATTTTTAACAATAAAAGTGAGCAACTCAGAACATACAAATTTTACACTCATTTGCCCAACAACTACTTCTCCAGTATCGGGGAGTCATTTCAATTAGATTTCGACTGTAAGAGTAAAAGAAATCACAGTTATAAAGTTGAAAGTCCCCCTGCTCTTGTCTCCTACCACACATGGCTTCCCTGCAGCCCTCTCCCCACCCAAGTCCACAATCCGTCTCCTCTCTCCAACTCTACCAACAGAAGAAACAGTAATACCTGGCCTCAGAAAAGAGAAACAGAACCATAACAGATAGCACGAACAGTGAGCTAGGTGTAACCACACAGAAACTTCATTTCTTTAGCATGACCATTGCTCCTCTCTTTCCTATGGATTAAACCTGGCCTCATCCAGCCCCCTGACTCCCTCCTCCCTTGCATGTCCACTCTCTTAATGATTAAGCCCTCAGAATAATGAGGCTCTGGTCAACATCAAATAATCTTAGGAACAAAGCCTTGAGTCTATCGACCACATAGATAGAGTTTTAGTCAAACCAGAGATAACATCTAGACCTCAGTTTTGTTTCAGGTCCAGGCCCAGAAAAGCAATAAAACCAGACAAAACAACACCATGGCTGACATCAGGACCAGATGCACTTATCAAAGACTCTGTAGCTTAGCACTAACCAATCAATATCGACCATGATCCTGACCACAACACTAACTCCTTTAGTCACCATGATTAGTGATTATTTCCTATACAACCCCTCCCCTGGAAGCCATCAGGAAGCCAGGTCTTTGAGCACGAGCTTACCTGTCTCCAGGCATGTGCTACTTCCTCAACCAGTAAACTCTTACTTTCTTTGCTGCCAATTCCTGTTTGTGTCTTACGGGGTTTGAAGCACACAGGCAAACAGACCCCTTTAGCCTGGTAACAGAGGCATTTGATGAACATTTTCTCATGAAATCAGACAGGACAGCACTTGGAGATTAGTGCAGTCATCTCCACATACAGATAAAGATACTGGACTCCAAAGAGCTTAAGCAACATGCCCTTAAATCGGAGACAGAACCTGGATTCATACATAGGTGTTTATTGTCACCAAAGTTCAATTTTTATCCCTACTACATTGCCACACCACATTGCCCCTAGAAGAAATTACTCCACTCTCATCTCTGGTAATTTAGACATTTAACTGGAAACACTTCAAATCTTGCTATTTTTGATGTCATATCTAAACACACTTATCCTAGTTTTTATTATTAATAACCAATATGTGTTCAATATTTTGACTATGTCCACTTTATATCCTGATGGCATAGATAATATGTTAAAGGATTTCATTCAGATAAAAGGTATGCACATTTAGGCTTTAAGAAGATTGTGCAAGGTGGCATGGGTTATGTAGCTCTGAGTCAGGCTACCCGATCCCAGGTCTATCTGTTTCCAGAAGAGAGTACTTACTCCCTATGCTGTGCCATGAGGCACAATTCTTACAAGCTTTCTGGGAAGTCGGTTCCCATGGAAATAAAGCTAAGTCATAGGGGGTTGAGGATTAAGCAAAGCCATTTCAAGAAGTGTAAGAACCCTTCCCCTTATTTTTGGTGGGTTTTTGTTTTGCTTTGTTTGAATTCTGGAATGTTCCCTCTGCCTATTGTTTGGGGTTGAGTACTTTGTATGGGCAACCTAAATCTGCTACCCAGATGATATTCACAAAGGCTTTCCTTCCAGGATGTGCTTGATAGAGATCAATGCACTTAATATTCATTTCAGGCTAATTAGCTAAAGCAAGGGTCCCATGAGCACCAAGAGCCAGGAGAAGGGACAATTCAGGATAATTTTGTCTAATTCCTTTTTAAATGCTAATAGCTTTGAGATTATTCTATTAACAGGCAGTATCAGAAAAGGGAAAAGGGGGCTGTAGCACTTAATGAAGGGATCATCAGATGGACTGGGATGTTTGTAGCAGCCTCAGTAATTATCTGTTCATCTAGGTCAAACAACTGTGGGCATCAGGAAAGTATAACTAAGGAGAGTAATTCAATTTATGAATAGCCTGCAATAGTACTTCCTTGAGAAATAATCCCTTATCCCTGTCCATCTATCGGCCTCGTAGAAAGCAGATCAGCTCTACAACAGAGAGTGAAGACCCCTTTTCTTGGAGTGTCAGAGCTCCAAGTCAAATATTTATTTTATTATTATTTTTACTGAATTTATTGGTGTGACATTTATTAATAAAATCATAGAGGTTTCAGGTGTATAACACCACTATATACCATCTCCATATTGTATTGTGTGTTCACCACCCCAAGTCAGGTCTCCTCTCATCACCCAAATATGTATGATATAATAAATAAAAATCCATGTTCTAACGCAACCCATGTTGTTACCCAAACAATGTGTTTGGGCAAAGAGGCAGAAGAGGCTGGGACTAGGCACTAAACGTCATCTAGAAAATCAAAAAGACTTGTGGCCAAATCCTGGTTTCTCCTTAGTAATCCCAAATACACCCACCACAGGCTCCAAGAGTTTTATAGTGCTATGTCTTTCCCATTAGTTATTAGAATGTTAATTAGGCACAGAGATGAATAGGTACTGTATAATTCCATACATATACATTCATGGCCATAATGACAGCAACAGAAGGCAGAAGAGTAGTCAGCTCTGGTGGTGGGGAGTGGAATTGGGGCAGGTTTCATGGCTGCGTGTCTCATAAGCCTCCACAGTTACAAAGGTCCTGTGCTTAATTTAACGCTCTGCTCTCACCACCTCAAAATGCTTAATACTTTTAGAACAAGGAGCACGTGTTTTCACTTTGGACTGTGAGCCGCAGATGATACAGCTGGTCCTTGGTATAATCAACTAGAACACAGGAAACGGGGATGTCCTTGGTGTTGGAAATAGTCCACATCTTGATCAAGGTGGAAGTTACACGGGTATATGTATACATTACTCGATTGAGCTATACAAATAAGATTTGTGCTTTTTACTGTATGTAAGTTATAACTTAATAAATGAAGTTTAAAAAATATGTGAAAGAATAAACAGAACATATAGTGACATAAAGAGCAACCTTACCTCCATTGCTGGAGGTTGGCCGTGGGGAGGATTCTAACCCTAAGTGAGTGTAGCTGTTTGAAAAAACAAAAGAATAATGAATATTAACACATACGGAGTAGCTACTGTACAGCAGGCACCACAGAAATCACTTTACATGTCCCAAATCATCAAATCTTCACCACAGCCTTGTAAGATAGATAGCATTAGCCTAAGTTTATACATAAAAAAGTGATTCAGAGAGGTCAAACAGCTGTCTAACGATGCATAGTATGTCCGTGGCTACATGGAGTTTCAAACCCTGAAGCATCTGCTTCACAGACACACCTTCCCCACACCATTAAGCCACCTCAATTTCTAAAATTCCCTTGGTTCTCTATTTGGGGAGACAAAAAAGCTGACCGCACTCGAAAAATATTTTAATATGACATAACTATTCAAAGGCTAAATGCGATGTGGAGAAATCCTTTTCTTGCCTTTGCAGGCATGCTGTGCCCTCCCAGGGCATGAGATCTGATTTTATCCAGTGAACATAACTGCAGGGATTAGTCCTGGAAATACAATTACCCATTTTAAGTATTTGACTCAAGGACTTGGTTCAGCCTCTGATTCTACAGCTTGCCGATGGGTCATAAGAAATAAGCATTGTTATGTGACCTTCAAAACATGACAGATGAGTAGCCAAATAAATGATTCATTTAATGGGCTTAGATATACAGGGCCTTTCCCTGCTTCAGCACTGAGGTCTTATTGATGGCCTGGTCTTAACTGAGTTTCATTGTGTGGAAGCTTTGAAAAGCCATTATGGTCAAAACCTGTCACAGGATTTATTATTAGAATGCTTTGAAATTTTCTATGTACAAAACAGAAGCAGAGAAACTTTTATGTCTGTTGTATAAATGCAAAAAAAAAAGAATCACTTAAAACAAATTTTGGAACATTTGACAATACAAAAATAAAAATGGAAAATAATCAGTACCTAATCTAGTTTAAAAATATATGAGCCCTTTACATAAGTTTTATTGAGTGGATTATTCAATAAACATGCATTAAGCATCTTTACAAATATGTCAGTATGCTGGGGATATTTAAGCATATAAAATGAATATGACATATATTTGACCTGCAAGATAAGAGTAAAGTAGATAATATTACATCTACTCTACAGGTCCATACTACCAAAGATGATGAAATAAATTAAGGAATTGTAGCACCAAGAGAAGGGAGGGTGGGAGGAACAAGTCCTCAGGAAAAGTTAGTGATCACCAGAAACATAAAGAAATTGCCAAATTAATATGAAATTAGCTATGTGGTCTGTGTAGTTACTATTATCTTTTGTTTTCCTCCAGGCAGTCTTAGAAACTAGCCATCTTTATCTTTAAGCCATGTCTCCCTTCCAATCTCTATTTCTATCTCACTGTGCTTCTTCCTTCTCTTTCCTTACCTGGACCAGAATTCTTGGGAGAGATTAAGGAGGAGATACCTAGGAGGATGTGAAATCACTGTGTCCTGATTTAAGGCCAAATACAGTGCCCTTTTCAAATATTTTAGTCTCCCTTTGGATAATAGGGACATAAGAATGTTCTGTAGTCTACACAAGATTGAGCACAAATGTTTTAAAAATACAAGGCAACATCATGGTGCTGAACAAATTAGATGGCTATTGGTTTCAGATCCTACACAGGGGAAGCTCCTTGCTAACAAAAACACTTTAAAGATTTCCACCACCTTTTCACCATGAGAAAAAAAGACAGAGCAGGCTCAGGCCAATAAAGAAAACAGGACAAGAGAGGAGAGGTGGGGGAGGAAAAAAGGAGGGAGATAGAAAGGAAGAGAGGAGAAAGGCAACATTGCATACTGTTCATCCTCAGATTGAAAAGAAAATATTAAACCACCTTAGTTTTTAACAAATAGGCTCTCAAGTTAGAAATGGCCATAGTATGACTGTAGAAAGGATATAGAAGTGGGCAGTAAGAGCTAACATTTACTAAGCACTTACGATGTTCAGACATCATTCCAAGTTCTTCATGCTTTAACTCATTTTCTCATCATGACAATCCCAGGAAAGATGGAGGTGATACTTAAAAATCATGGCCACTTTAAAGGTGAGAGAAATGAGGCAAAGGTTGATTAGGTAAAATGACTAGTCACAACATATGCTCGTAAGTAATGAGGCTGGAATCCAAACCCAGACAGACTAGCTGCAGAGCCCTCACTTTGAACCACCACGCTGTATCACCCAGGGCAATACAACTATGGGACATAGAAAAAGGGATCAAAACAAGAAGTATCTCCAGTGTGTCTGGGAGTCAGTTTAGTCTCTGTCTTCACCACGCAATCTGCTTAACTCAACTACTGAAGTTGGAATAAGGTGGAATCGTGTCGCTAGAAGCAGTCCAATTATAGATACAAAACATCAGAGAAATCAAGTGATTTCTCCTAAATTGCATACCAGAAAAACAACCTAGGTACATTAACCTCAATGACCTATGTGCTTTCTACTTAGGCATACTAACTTATGCATCTAATTCTAATGCCTTCTTGTTCTCCTTCCTTTCGCTATCTACCAGCCACATGACCTATCATTGCACTTGAATACATCCACCACAATCCAAATGTCCAATAGAATCTTTGGACATTAGAAAAAAAAATAGCCTTACCTATGACCTGGAACACCCTTTATTTCCCAGATGTGTTATATCTAGATGAGAAGACTGAGGTTTAGGAAAGCAAATGATTTGTCCCAAACTCATTTATACAACACAGCTAATTGGAAGTTAATTTCTTCTCCTCCCTACTTCAGTTTTCCTCCTGTATAATACAACATCCCAAATACTCACTTTTATCTGTAAGAAATTATTTATCAGCAATGACATATATTAGATCATAACTTAATCCTCTTCTACCTTAAATTTCCACATTGAATTCTCAAAAAGACTCATGAAAAACACATTATGCTCATTTTTCTGTTAGGGCATACATTGTTTTGCATGTGTATATACACATACACATAAAGATATATAATATTCAAGAAATACAAATACATCTTTTACATGACCGTATCACACTATAGCCCTTTATTTAAAATTGCTACACAAAATTAATATATAAAAAGGCTTAATTTGAAATTGCTGACATAAACTATTCATGACGATAAGAAACAGTAGGCAAATTCACCCAAGTAAATAATCTTTTATATATCTCCTGAAGTTTTGCTTATTTAGACTATAGTTATTAGTGCCAATATCTTATCCTGCTTTTATTTATTATTCAAGGCCAAAAGGCAATAAAATTAAATCGGGTTTCCCTTTGAGCTTTAAAACACAAAAAAATAGCTGCTAAGTCCAGCAGCATGTGGCCCCAGACCTGAAAATGGGTAGAAAGAAGACTAAAACTTTCACCACAAGACTCTAACACAGAAGAGAGTAAAGAGAGTAGTAGAGCAGGTCAAAGAACCCAGAGAGAATCCCTCCTGAATTTCAGAGAAATTAAGGAGCTGGCATTCAGCAAAAATATAACCAGCTACTAATCAAGAAAGGAAACAAATCCAAACCAACCAAAGGTACGCCAATCATGGACTTATTTTAGCATCATTGAGATCTATCCTTGGCAAAGCAACAGTTGATTATTTTACATGGAAGAGTTTGGCATGCTCCTGGCTGTAAATACAGGCATGGTGAGCATTCTTCCCTGTGCTCCTTTCTAAATGGTGCTTGTTATATTTTTAAAAAATCATTTTCTTTCACCACTGTAATCAAAATGCTCGGTGGTATTCTGTGCTTCTTTATTAATTACCACCTAATAGTAGCTCAGCACTCAGCACCATAGAGCCATTCATAGAAACCCAGGATTGTGCTGGATACTTTCAGTGCATTATGGCTCTGAATCCTTAGAGAATCTCTGTGAGGCGAGTTCTTTTAGGATCTCAATTTTAAAAATAAATAAAGAGGACTACAGAGGTCAAGCAACTTTCTTAACCAGCCGCACTACTCAGCAGTGTCAAATGAGGTCATAAACCAAGGTCTATTTCATGCCAAAGGCAGAGCCTTTAACCACCAGACACACTATGGAGAGAAAACAGCATTCAGAAAAGAATATAAATGCAGATTTTATTTAAAGGCACACAAAAAGAGAGGCTGCTGAGAGACAGTTTCTAGCATGTTGGAGGGGGCTCTCCTTTCTACCTCTATGTGAATTTTTTTTTTCTGAAGTGAGAAGCAGGGAGGCAGAGAGACATACTCCCATGTGCGCCTGACCAGGATCCAATCAGCATGCCCACCAGGGGGCGACGCTCTGCCCATCTGAGGCATTGCTTCATTGCCACCGGAGCCATTCTAGCATCTGAGGCGGAGGCCACAGAGCCATCCTCAGGGCCAGGGCCAACTTTGCTTCAATGGAGGTTTGGCTGTGGGAGGGGAAGAGAGAGACAGAGAGAAAAGAGAGGGGAAAGGGTGGAGAAGCAGATGGGTGCTTCTCCTGTGTGCTCTGGGTGGGAATTGAACCCGGGACTTCCACACGCTGGGCTGACACTCTACCACTGAGCCAACCAGCCTGGGCCTTTTATGCAGAATTTTAAGGAAAACAGAATCCCTTTATCCCCATCCAATCATTGGACTATTGATTTTGCCCTTAACCTTGACAATTTTACCTACTCTTTCTTCAAAACACCAGGGTCTAACCTTTTGGGAGAGGGGGACAATTCTAAAAGAAAAGCTGACCAAAAATAATCTCCACTCTGACAGCAATTAAGGGACCCAATTTCAGTGGATTGAGGTGTCAAAATTCATCACAAGCATTCACCTCAGAAAAAGCCTCAAATGTCAGTTTATCTTTGCAGTGAGAGTACATTGAAGCCAAAATTGAGAACACATCCCAGTACAATAACTTCCCTTAGCCATGGGCTCCTCTGAACCACTGTTAACGTCTCTTCATTTCAAAGACACTACGGAGCAAAATTAATTCTGCAGTCAGTGAGCACGCTGTCTGCCTCTCTAAAGATGCTCAGCTCTATTGGTTTGCTGAGGCTGCCCTAGCAAATAATAAATTACATTGGACCAAGCGGCTTAAATGAGGAATTTCACAATACCAAAGGCTAGAAACCTGAGATCAAGGTGTTAACAGGTTTGGTTTCTTCTAAGTCCTTTTTCCTTGGTTTGCAGATGACCTCTTCTCCCTGTGTCTTCACCCGGTCTTTTCTCTGTGTGTTTGTGTCCTAATCTCCTCTTTTTCTAAGGACTTTGGTTATATAGGATGAAGGTCCATCCATATGACTTAATTTTACCTTAATTATCTATTTAAATGTTCAATCTCTAAATGCAGTCATATTCTGAGGTACTGGGGGTTAGAACTCCAACATCTGAAATTTGAGGGGATAAAATTCAGCCCATAATATAGCGCAATTAAAATAATCCCCATTCAGTATTGTTTTTCCCGGGGCCTCTGAAAATTTCAGTTTCAATTCAACAGCCTATTCTTACCACTGAGCAGTCCTTCTTCCCAATCTCAATCCTATTCCAGAATATAGTGATGAAACCCAGGGCTGCTTGTACTCCCAGGCTGTGGGCTTGGTCCAGGGATTAGCACATGCCCGTAGCAAGAAAATGAAGTGTAATATAATTGTCCCTGGAAGAATGAAGCCCCCTACTCTAGCCTCTTGAAGAGAGAAACACATCCTAGCCAGAGGGCCATGTGAGCAAAAGCAGAAAGCATGAAAGGGCAGAGCTCAGGAGCTCAGGATGCCAGGACTGCAGAATATGGAAGAGATGGGAGGCAGGCAGATTGGGTAAGAAGGCCTTATTAATAGTGAATTAAACGTACCAGATTGTTTCTTCTCTCCTGAAAAGAATTCAGAAGGTAGGAAGCTTATGGCTTCAATTCAGTAGCTCAAGGCTGTCCAAAGTTGGCATTTCTGAAATTCTGCCTTTTCTTGGTGTTTTCCAGCCCAGCAGTTCTAGGTGTTTAGGGCAGTTTCAGACATCCATGTTAAAGGAGCCAAGTCATACCAGTTCCTGAGAACTGAATGCTCAATTTTTTGGAACTCTGCAAGCTAATTTTCCAATACAGCCATTATTAAAACTTCTTTTTGCCATTATTAAAACTTAAATTATATAAACTTATAGTTAAATAAATAAAGGAAACAGCTAATCACTTCCTAATTATCTAACCATATTCCACCATTATCTGTGCTCTTGAGGTTCCGGTTACTGTGTTTCTATACATAATGAAATACGACATAATGGGTTACTGTTTCTATCTCTTTCCAACTCTACTTTCACTGATATCTCATTAGTGATATCAGTACTGAAAAAGGTGACAGCAGAAGTATTTATGTATGTCTTGAAGGCAGTGAATATTACAAATCAAGGCTTGATTTATTGTTTCATTGATCGGCTAACATAAGAAAGTGATGCTAAATGTTATTAATAAAAATTAAACTTAAATTGTGTCTTGTCTAAGAGCAATATATTGTAAATAGCACAAAAATTTGAGAAAGTAAAATTTGAGAAAGTATTTTTCCATCACTATTATTACGGTAAGTAGTCTCTAACCCTTAAAACATCTTCCCACCTGACCAACGGTAGCACAGTGGATAAAGCATTGACCCAGGATGTTGAGCTCCCTGGTTTGAAACCCCATGGTTGCCAGTTTGATCATAGAGTTGCTGCTTGAGATCAAAGGTCGTTGGCTTGAAACCCAATGTTGCTGGATTGAGTCCAAGGTTGCTGGCTTGAATTCAAGGTCTATAGCTTGAGCAAGGGGTCACTAGTTTGGCTTGAGCTCCATGGTCAAGGCATGTATGAGAAACAATCAGTTAGCAAATAAAATGAAGCAACTACAAGTTGATGCTTCTCGTCTCTCTTCCCTCTCTCTCCCTGTCTCTCCCTCACTTTCTCTTTCTAAAAAGAAAGAAAGAAAAAGAAACCTCTTCCCTTATCCTTTAAAAAAATCAAGAGATCTTGATTTCCTTTTTCTTTTTCTTTATTATTATTATTTTTTTTTTAGCAAGAGAGACAGACAGGAAGGGAGAGAGATGAGAAACATTAAATTCTACTTGCGTCACTCTAGTTGTTCAATTGCTTCTCATACATGCTCTGACAGACTCCAGCAAAGCCAGAGGACCCCCCACACACACACACACACACACTGCTCAAGCCAGCAATCATGGGCTTCAAATCAGTGACCTTTGGGCTCAAGCCAGTGATGCTGCACTCAAGCCGAATGAGCCTGTGCTAAAGCCAGCAACCTTGGGGTTTCGAACTTGGGTCCTTATAAATGCTCCATCTACTGTGCCATCACCTGGTCAGGCAAGAGATCTTGATTCTTTAAAAACTGGAAATGCAACTACCATATAACCAGCAATTGCACTCCTGGCCATTTATCCCAAAACAATGAAAATTATGATCACAAGAAGTCCTGTACATGAATGTTTATAACAGGTTTATTTGTAATAGCTCAATGGTTGTGTCCTTCCATGGGTAAATAAACAGGCTGCAGTACATCCAGGCCATGAAATATCATTCAGAAAAAAAAAAAAAAAAAAGAAGAAGAAATTTTTGACACCTGCAACAGCATGAATAAATCTCCAGAGAATTATGTTGAGTAAAACAGGCAATCCCCAAAACACATACTATATAATTTCACTTACATAAAATTCTTGAAATGGGTACATTATAGAAATGTAAATAGTTAGTGTTTGCCAATGGTTAAGAAATGAGTGGGGATGGGAGAATGTGGGTGCCACTATAAAAGGACATTAAAGATCTTTGTGCTAAGTAAAATGTGTGTCTGTGTCTTGACAATATAGATTGCACAATATTATCATTGGCAGAAACTGGCCTAAAGGTACATGGTATTTTTTTATAGCATTACTTATAATAATACATGAATCTACAATCATCTGAAAATACACAGCTTAACTAAAAAATAGAGATAGATACCAATAGATTATTGTACAATAACAAACTTTAAGTATTTTAAAAATAAAAGCTTTCTTAATTCTTCTCCTGCCTCTCTGTCTGCTCTTCTTACTCTCTTCTTCCTTCCTCCTTTCTCACTTTACATATTATATATTCTCATAGATTCAATTTCCATCTGTAGGATAAAGTTTCCCAACATTACAAAATGAGCATGTTCAAAACTTATTACAAAAGAAATTCAGTGGAGAAAGGTTAGTGTTTTCACAAACTGTGCTTAAACAATTGGATATCCATATGCAAGAAGACAAAATTTTACCAATACCTCAATGCAAAAATTAACTCAAATGGGTCACTGACCTAAACCTAGTACCTAAAACTCAAAGTTTCTAGAAAACAAAATGATGAAGCATCTTTGTTACCTTGGATTAAGCAAAGATTTCTAGTGTACACCAACAAATTTATGGTTCAGAAAGAATGACAAATTGATCCTCATCAAAATTAAAAACTACTGTACAAAACACACTCATAAGAAAATCTATAAACAAGCTATGTATAGGGAGAAAATATTTGCAAATATATATATTTATCACAAAAAGGAAAGAGAATATACCATACACAAGTATATGGGTTTTGAGGTAGATTGTAAAGTTTCCTTCTTGTGTTTGGTATGTTCTCTGTAAAGAGTACAGGATAAGGGAGATTCTGAAAATTATAGGAAGAAGTTTGAGGTAACCATTATGGAAAATGGGAACAGTGGTGGTGTTCCTCCAGGGTAATCTTTCCTGATTTCCAATAAATCTTCTCTTAATAAGTCATCATACCATCTTCTACTATTTCTTCATAATACGTGTCACTTTTGTTATATTGCATATATCTGCATGATTATTTGTTTCACACCTTTCTCTTCAAATACACTAGATGACAATCTCTGGGAAATAAAAGACTATTTTATTGTGAACTTCTGTGCTCCTAGTAGCATTCTGGCAGAATGCTTATCAGAGAGTAGGCACTGTAGAAACACTACCGAATGAGTGATTAAGTAAACTTAGAAGGACCACCTCACAGCACTGATAGTACAGAAGAGGTTGGAGGCTGTGATTTCTCAGGGGTCCCTGTCTGAATGATTGTGTTATTTTTTTTTCCATCAGTGTTTGGTCAGCCAGAAGTGGATGGGTGCTGAGATGATAAATAGCTTCACTGACTTAGTTATTGTTTCCCCATGATAGCACAGTGAAAAAATATTGGGCAAAGCCATTGATTTGTGATAGATTACAAATCTGTTTTCACTAAGAAATCAAATTGAAAAAAGGATTAAACTTTAACAACTGCAATAATTTTATAAATACTTGAAGTGACTCAATAAAACAAGTCATTCAAAGTCAATTGCTTACAAATGAATAATTGAGTTTTGAATAATTGACTTTTTCCCTTAAGGCATTATATTATGGAAAAATTAAAAGAATTCAATCTAGAATATCTTTTCCCAACCCTTGTTTTTACTGTAACTGTGGTAAAACCACAGATTCAATAATTCACTTTTTAAAAAAATAAATACTTCATTTTTTAGAGCAGTTGTAGGTATACAACAAACTGGAGAGGAAAAGATACAGAGACTTTTCCATGTACTCCCTGACTCCCCACACAGGTAGAGCCTCCTTCATTGTCAACATCACTCAACAAAATGATACATTTTTTTACTATGGATGAATCTACAGTAACACATCATAATCACCCAAAGTTCATAATTTACATTAGGAATCCCTCTTAGTGAATTATATACTCCATGTGTTTATAAAATGTATAATGACATGTGTCCATCGTTACAGGATCGTGCAGTGTTGTGCCACGGCCCTAAAAATCCTCTGTGCTCTGCCTATTTATTTCCCCACTCCACCCCCAACTCTGATTGTTTTACTGTCTCCATAGTTTTGCCTTTTCTACAATCTCATATAGCTGAAACATCAGTAGGTAGACTTCTCAGATGGGCTCCTTTCGTTTGGTAATAGGCATGTAAGGTTCCTCCATGTTTCTCACAGCCCGATAGCTCAGTTTGTTACTGGACAGGAGACCTGCCCTTTGATCTGCCTAGAGCAGATTCTTGACTTCTTACTAGAAAAATTTTCGCAACACAAGTCCAGGTGACTTTAAAAGTTTATTAAAGCTGGGGACAGTGAAACAAAGAAGGACCTAGACTAGAAGAACAGGAGAGCCCAGGCGGGATTGCTTTGGCTCACTAGAAAGTCAGAGAAAAGGGGGTCGTGGAGACAGGATCCGGGGTTAGCCCAGGACACGCTGTTGCTGCCCACTGCTCCTCTGGTCTCAAGTCTTGTGAAGACCCCTAGAGTTTAGGAAATACATACTTGTGTGGGAAAAAGAGGGAAAGGGTGAAAGGAAAGGTGCAGGCATGCGCCCTGGAGGGAGAGCGTGCAGGGTCCTCAGTCTAAAGGGACTTTAACGGTGGGGTTCTTAGGGAGTTCCAGGGGAGGATCTCAATAGAATATTCATAAGCTCTCCAGATTTGTCCTTTTAAGGTTGTGGTCTCAACTGATTGGTTAGTGCCAGAGCAGGGGATCATCAGTCAGTGCAGCTGACCCTGAAGTCTGTAGTGGCATCACTTGTCTGGTTTTGCTGTTTTTCTGGGCCTAGAGCTGAAACAGAGTTGAGGCCTAGATGTATGTATTTGATGAGAGTCAGAACCTCCTTATCTCAGGAACTTGAATGCTTAAGGGCTATTCTCTGGCTCCCTTGTTCATGTTTCTGCTAAGGCATTTTAATCCACATGACTAACAACATGCCAGGGGAGGAAAAGTCAGGGGAGAGCTCAAACCGCATGATCAGAGGTATGAAATCATGGGGTCTAAACTGCATGGCCGGCAGTGTTAGTAGAGGGAAGATTGGCATGGGAACAAGATCCTTGTCATCCCTGTTTTGCCTATTGTTAGGCATCTGGGGCTTTCTGCCCTGATGACCTTCTGTGCCTGGCCTATGGGCCTTGCTCTGCTCATGTCTAACTGCCTACCACAATTTCATCTTGGTGTTAAATAATAAAATAATATTTAATTGTCTGGATGTACCATAGTTTATTTTTTTATTTATTTTTCTCCCCTATCCTCCCCCCCCGTACCATAGTTTATTTATCCATCAATCTATTGAAGAACATCTTGGATGTTTCCAAGTTTTGGCAATTTTGAGTAAAGCTGCTCTAAACATCTCTTTGTGGGGTTTTAGAAGAACATAACATTTCAACTACTGTGAGTTGAAACCAAAGAGTATGATTGTTGGATAGAATGGTATGTTTAGTTTCAGAGAAATATCCAAGTTATTTTTTAAAGTAGCTGTGCTATTTAGAATTCTCCCAAAAATGTTTGAGAGTTCTTCTTGATCAACCTCCTCAATGGCATTTGGTGTTATCCTGAATGAAATTTTGAATATTGGCCATTCTAATAAGTGTGCAGTGGTATCTTTTTACTGTTCTAGTTGGCATTTCCTTAATAGCATATGCTGTGAAACATCTTCTCATATGATTTTTGCCATCTGTGTGTCTTCTTTCATGTGGTATATATGAAGGTTTTTGGAAGATTTAATAACACTGGGGAACTTCTTTTTTTTCATTTTCTCTTCCATGAGGTTTTAGAACTGTTTCTATATAATACTTCATCACTGAATCCAAATATGAAATTTGTTTTTTGGTGCATGCTCTAGTTTTTATGCAATTTTAATTTCTCTTTGTTACAGTTAATGGCATGCGTTGGTTTTTAAATTGGAGTTAAAGAACAACGACTCTTGGATTGAACATAATCACAAGGCAATTAATGTTTTACAAACATCCCTTTGACATAATTGTAGTTGTTTTTAAATGTAAAAAATTATTATCTGATTGAAACATTCTCTTATTTTGTTTTAAGATTGAATCGTGGCTTCTTCAAGGAGGCATAAATGTAAGAATAGTCCTGACACCTTCTGTTATATATGTGGCTGTTACACACTTCAAAGTCAAAGGTACAATATTTCATTATTTGTGACACGTGCATATATTGCCTATTTTCAAGTTCCCCTTTGCGATCAAGACAAGAATTGGGCTCCTCATATTGTGTGTCATAATTGTGAGAAAATGCTTCATGACTGGACAAAAGGAAAACGCAAAGGAATGCCTTTTGGTATTCCCATGGTTTGGTGTGAACCTAAGGACCACAGCAGTGACTGCTATTTCTGTCTGATCCATACAAAGGGCATCGGCAAGAAAAAACGGCATATGATTGCATATCCTAATATTCCTTCAGCAATACGACCTATCCCACACTCTGAGACACTCCCGGTTCCAGTTTCCAATGGTTTTATTTCTTCTAAGGATTAAGAAAGTGAACATGGTGATCAAATGTATTTTGATAAGATGCATGAGGAAATGGTTGTAGAATCTGAAGGGTCTTCTTCTGATGCCAAGCAGTCATTAACCCCTCAGCAGTTTAGCCAACCCAAATTGAAAGACTTAGTAACAGATTTGGGCCTATCAAAGAAAGCAGCTGAGTTATTAGCCTCCCGGCTTTAAGAAAAGAATGTACTTCACCGGTCAGCTAAAGTATCCCATTTCAGGAAGCGTGAACAAATTTCTGTGGATCTTTTTTCCGAAGACAAACACTTTGTTTACTGTCATGATATCAGTAATCTCAGCCAACTACGTGTTACCACTTACAATCCAACAGAATGGCGGCTATTTCTTGACAGCTCTAAATTAAGTCTGAAATGTGTTCTTCTACACAACGGTCATGTTTATGCAGCGGTTTCAATTGGTTATTCAACTCATCTGCGAGATTATAATTACATAAAAATTGTCCTCGACTTCCTGAAGTATGAGGAGCATAACTGGATCATTTTTGTGGATTTTAAAATGGTAAATTTCCTGCTAGGACAACAGGGAGGTTTCATGAAGTATCCTTGCTTTCTGTGTTTGTGAGACAGCCGAGCTCGGGAGAAACACTGGACATAGAAGGAGTGGCTGAAATGTGAAGCTCTGGAAGTAAGGATGCAAAATATTGTGAATGAACCTGTAGTCAACTGAGACAGGATCATTTTTCCTCTACTTCACATCAAACTTGGCTTAGTGAAGCAGTTTGTTCAGGCTTTGAATAGAGAAAGTGAATGCTTTTAACATATTATTTCTGTTTTTCCTGCCTTGTCTTTCAAGAAGATAAAAGCAGGTGTATTTGATGGACCTAAAATTCGAACCCTCATACGTGACGAAGAGTTTGCCAGGAAGATGAATAAGGAGGAAAAGCAGCATTGCAGTCTTTTGGGGCAGTTACAAAGAACTTCCTTGGCAACAAAAAAGCAGAAAACTATGAACTTCTGATTCAAAGGATGCTGTTGGCTTTCCACGACATTGGATGGAATATGGGCGTTAAGATTCACTCCCTAAACAGTCACCTTGATAAGTTTCCTGAAAATCTTGGAGCTGTTAGTGATGAGCAGACTACTGCTGAAGCATCAAACGAGATTGTCCTCAACAAGAACACAAATGCAAGAGCTACAAAAGCACATTTTTGCCTGAATAGAATTTAAATGTTTTGTGCAAATTTTATAATTAAAATAAGTGTTCTATATTAATATGTTCTAGTTTGAAATTGTAGACAAATTCTGATGCAATCATATCTTTTAGTGTATTAATGTATTTACTGCATTATATAAATTATTATATTTTCACAAAGATGATACCCAAGAAGACATTCTACTTCATTATGTTAAACTAAATGTTGAAAATTTTACAATAAGATAAAAACCTAAAATCTTGAATTGCAAAATAACTGTAGGTTACAGAGAAAAACTAATGTCAGATTTAAGATCAGCACATTCGAATTAGAATTAGGTAAGAACAAGTGTTTTTGTGGATGCAACAAAAATTTTGTTCCCCAGTGATCAGGTTTGTTTTATTATTGTTAAATTTTAAGAATTATTTGTATATTTTTTATTAGTTCCTTATCAGATATGTCTTTTGCAAATGTTTTCTCCTAGTCTGTGGCTTGTCTTCTCATTCTCTTGACATTATCTTTTGAAAAGCAGAAATTGTTAATAAATTTCAGTTCATTATTTCTTTTATGGATTTTAATCTTTGATTTTGTATCTAAAAGGTCATCTCCATATCCAAAGTCATCTGGGTTTCATTCCTGTTACCTTCTAGGAGGTTTATAGTTTTGTATTCTATATTTAGTTTTGTGATGCAGTTTAGTTAATTTTTGTTAAAAGTAAAAGATCTGTGTCTAGATTTGTTTTTCATAATGACATCCAGTTGTTCCAGCATCTTTTGTTAAAATGACTTATCTTTGCTCCATTCTTTTTCCTTTGTTCCTTTGGCAAAGATCAGTTTTCTATATATGTGTGTTTAGTTCATTGTTCTCTATTCTTTTACAATGATTAATTTGTCTGTTCTTTTGCCAGTCCCACACTATCTTGATTACTGCAGCTTTATTGTAAGTCTTGAAGTTGTATAGTGTCAATTTTCCAACTTTGGTCTTATTCTGGGCCTTTTGCCTCTCCATATAACCTTTAGAATCAGTTTATTGATTTATACAAAATAATATGCTAAAATTTGGGTTGAGATTTCATCTTTTGGTCAAAATAAAATAAATTGATATCTTGACAATATTGATTCATTCTGTCCATAAGTGTACAATATCTCTCCATTTATTTACTTCTTGTTTGATTTCATTTATCAGAATTTTACACTTTTCCTCAAGTAGATCTTGTATGTATTTTGTGAGATTTACCTAAGTATTTTTTTGAATGCTGATATAAACAGTATTGCATCTTTAATTCAAATTCAACTTATTTATTGCTGGAGTATAGGAAAACAATTAACTTTTGTATACAGCATTAGCTTTGCATTCCAACATGTTTCTATAATCACTTATTAGTTCCAGGAGTTTTGGTTTTTGGGTTTTTTTGGTCACAATTTTTTGGTTTTCTTTGTGTGCAATCACGTCATCTATGAACAAAGACCATTTTATTTCTTTTTTCCCAATCTGTATACCTTTCATTTCCTTTCCTTGTCATATTTCATAAGCTACATCTTTCTGTACAATGTTGTAACCATTGCCTTGTACCTGATCTTGATGGGGAACTTTTAATTTTTACTAAGAAATAAAAATTAAGTATAAAAATAGTTATAGATTTTGTGTAGATTTTAAAAATCAGATAAAGGATGTTCCCCTCTGATTGTAGTTTGCTGAGATTTTTTTTATCATGAATGGGAACTGGATTTTGTCGAAAGCTTTTTCTGTATCTATTGATAGAATCATGTGATATTTAAAAACACTACTTGTGTGATGAATTACATTAGTTGAATTTTAAATGCCAACCCAGGATTGCATTCATGGGATAAATGCAATTTGGCTATGTTATATAATTCCTTTTATACATTTTTAAATTCAATTTAATATTTTGTTGTGGATTTTTGCATTTTTATTCATAAAAATTTGTCTGTAGTTTTTTTTCTTGGAATGCCTTACAAATGGTTTCTATATTACATTAATGTTGGCCTCACAGAATGAGTTAGATAGAATTTTCTCTGCTTCTCTCCTTGGAAAGAGATTGTTAAAAATTGGCATAATTTTTTCCTTATTTATTTGGTAGAATTCACCGGTGAAGTTATCTAAGCCTGGTGCTTTCTGTTTTGAAAAGTTATTAATAATTGATTCATTTTCTTTTAAGAGATATAGTCTTATTCACTTTCTCAGTTCTTGTATGAATTTTTTAGAATTGAGCTATTCTAAAATTGGATTTTCTCTAGGTTATTAAATTTGTGGACACAGAATATTTCTTATCATTTTAATATTTATAGAATCTGTAATAATGTTACCTTCTTCTCTAATATTGGTAATTTGTGTCCTCTCTAAGTTTTTAATAGTGTGGCTAAAGGCTTATCAATTTTGTTGATTTTTTAATGAATTAGCTATTGATTTCATTGATTTTCTCTTGATTTTCTGTTTTTGATTTTGTTTTATTTTTTTTGTTGTTGTTGTTGTTCTAATTCTGATTGTTTTTCTTCCACTTACTTTGGATTTAATTTGCTCTTCTTTTTCTATTTTCAAAGGTGGAAATCTAATTATTATTATTTTAGATAATTTTTTTCTAACATGTATTTTCTAAAATTTTCCCACAAATTTTGATAAGGTATATATATTTTTTATTTTTTTAAAAATATTTTTACTTTTACTTGAGATTTCTTTATTGACTCATCTGATATATAGCCGTGTGTAGTTTAATCTCCATATTTTAGGGGTTTTTCCAATTATCTTTCTGTTATTAATTTCTAGTTTATTCCACTATAATCTGAGAGCAGTATGATTTCTAATCTTTTTAAATTTGTTAAGGTGAATTTTATAGCACCAATGTGATATTACATGGTGAATATTTTATG
Organism: Rhynchonycteris naso; assembly: GCA_037038555.1. Classification (NCBI taxonomy): domain Eukaryota; kingdom Metazoa; phylum Chordata; class Mammalia; order Chiroptera; family Emballonuridae; genus Rhynchonycteris; species Rhynchonycteris naso. The sequence goes on from CM072995.1 coordinate 354,390,199, forward strand.
TAAACTTAATAAAATTGTGTATTCTGCTGTTGTGGGATAAAATAGTCAATAGATGCCAATTATATTTAGTTTATCAATAATGGATTTTGAGTTCAACATGTCCTCATTATGTAATAATGCTCATCTTTATCTTGATAAACTTTTTTACTTTGATGTTTGTTTTGTCTGATATAAATACTCCTGTTTTCTTTTGATTAGTGTTAGTATGGTATATTTTCCTATACAGTTACTTTTAATCCACATGTCTTTACATTTAAAGTGGGTTTCTTTAGCACAACATATAGTTGGATCATGTTTTTTAATCCACTCTGAGCATTTATTTTAATTCATGCATTTATATCATTGGCATTTAAAAAAACTATTGATATAGTTGGATTAATACCTAACATATCTTCTTTTTGATGCCTTTGTTCTTGTTTCTACTTTTGTTTCCACTACTTTTCTGCCTTTTGCAATTTTAATTGAACACTTGATATGACTCATTGTCTCTCCTTTCATAGCATATCAGTTATACTTATTTAAAAAAAATTTTAGTGGTTTCCTTAAAGTTTGCAATATACATTTACAACTAATGCAAGTTCACTGTCAACACCATATCACCTTATGGATAGTATGAGAAACTTATAATAAACTAATTCTAATTTCTTTCTTTTATCTTTTATATCATTGCTGTTATTCATTTCATTTATATAAGCATATATAAATATTTATGTATATGTAAATAAATATAAAATATATACCTAAGTATACATAGTAGAGTGTATTATTACTATTATTATTTTGAAAAAAGTTGTTACCTATTAGATCAATTAAGGATAAAACAATAGAAGTGGTTTTATTTAACTTTCACTTATTCTTTCTCCAATGTTCTTCCTTTCTTTATGTAGTTCTGAATTTCTGACATATAATATTTTCTTTCTCTCTAAAGAATTGCTTTTAACATTTCCTGCAAGGCAAACCCACTGGCAAAAATTCACTAAGCTTTTGTTTGAGAAAGTTTTTATTTCTTCTTCACTTTGAAAGGATAATTTTGCAGGGTACAGAATTCTAATTGGGTGGCATTTTCACCCAATTAATTATTTCTCCACTGTACTCTTGCTTCCTTTTCTTCTGAGAAGGTATTAAGTGCAATTCTTAGCTTTATTCCTTTATAGGTAAGAATTTTCTCCCCCTCTGACTTCATATATATATATATATAATTTACATTTTGATTTTCTTTAGTTTGAAAATGATATACCTAGGCATAGTTGGATTTGTTCTTCCTCTTTGTTTGTTTGTCATCTATCCTGCTTGGTGTTTTCTGAGTTTCCCGAATCTATGGTTTGATGTCTGACATTTACTGAGGGAAATTCTCAGTCATTATTGTTTCAACTATTTTTTCTGTTTCTTTTTCTTTTGATATTCCATTATGTGTACACTTTTCACTTTTTGTCGTTGTCCTATAATCATTAGCTATTCTGTTCTGGTTTTTCTCAGTCTTTTTTCTTTGCTTTTTCGTTGTTGGTAATTCTATTAATATGTCCTCTAGTTCAGGTAGGTCCAGTGTACTAATAAGCCCATCAAAGGCATTCTTCATTTCTGTTACATTTATTTTGTTTTTATTTCTAGTATTTCTTTTCAATTTTTTTCTTATGATATCCATATCTGTGCTTGAACTCTCCATCTGTTCTTCCATATTATCTACTTTATACATTAGAGCCCTAAGCATATTAATCATAGTTGTTTTCAATTCCCTGTCTGGTAATTCCAACATCTCTGCCATGTCAGGGTCTACTTCTTCTCTGTCTCTTCAAATTGTTACTTTTATTTGTTTGTTTTGTTTTGTTTTTGCTTTTTCTTGTATGCACTGTAATGTTTTATTGTAAAAGAAACTGCTACAAGCATGCCTTCACTATGTGATAAGGTACAGGAAGAGGGAAAGTGTTCTATGTATTGTGATTAGGTCTCAGACTTTCAGTAAGCCTACATCTGTGGACTATAAACTTCACAAGTGTTTCTTGAGGTTTTTCTCCCCCTTATCTGAGAAAAGATGGCTAGAGTGGGCTGAAGTTGAGTATTTTACTTCCTCAGGTCAATTGCACTCTGATAATATTCTGGTGGGTTAAGCTCTGATTGACTTAGTTTCCCTGAAAGCCAGCATTGTTAGGAAGAACAGAGGGCTCCAGCTAATTTCAGAATGGTTCTTTCTCCCCTCCCCCTTTACCTTACAAAAGCATAAAGGAATATTTCTCAGCTATTTAATTTGAGACTGTGGTTGAGCTCCCAGAGAATCACACTATATTGTGCAGGCTCTCCCATGGCTGCATCCCCTGGAGTCTTAATGTCTCAGAGTCACCCACACACAGCTTCCAGCAATTCATCAATTATTGTTCAGGTTATCCTACCTCAGCACTGAATCCTATGAGAAATTCTGCTTGTGAATTTGTGCTCTGTAAACTCTGACTCCCTGTCTTTCCAATCTTGGTGGCAGTGCTCTGCCTGTGCCCTCCCCTTTCTTATGGTTTCAAAAAGAGATATTGATTGTCAAATCTGTTCAGCTTTTTACCTTTTGTTAAGACAGAATGGCAACTCCTAAGATCCATACCTGTGAACCCAGAAACCCAAAGTCTCTTTAATAATGCACTTTTAATAAATAATAAAAACTGGTTAATTGGCAGAAACTGTCATGAAGAAACCACATGGTAATGCCATCGATTTTGGTAAACTTGTGGAAATTTATTACCCATCGATGCACACTCATTCTTTCAATAAGATCTTGAATTTTCTCCAATAAAAGACTTTGTGTTTCTTTATTGCTTCTATCTGCGTTGGGCATACAGCTTGTTTTAGCCAATAAGATATGACAGAGTGAAGATGAGGCAGTCTGAGAGTAGGTCTCAAGATGTGTTGCATAGTCTACTTTCTTACACCTCTGCCAAAGCTAGCTTGCTGGAAAAATGACAAGAATGTAGAGTACAGAAACATTAACTCAGCCAAACCAATCTCAATGAGTAATTTATCTGCTCACCATTTCTTTCAGAGGGACAACAGCGAGGAAAAGTATGTATCTATAAATAATGATACCAGGGAGTAATGGCTCCGAGTATGAAAGCATTGGGAAAAGAGAATTGAGGGAAAGAATGCTAGTATAACAGTGATTGGATTTCTGCCTTATTCAGATCCCATTCTAAACTATGGATGGAAAACTCATTTAATTCAGGAAATGACTTTTTTGTTTGTTTGGTTTTGGTTTTTTTGTTTATTTTTTTAAAGATGGCACTGCCCACATGGAAGTTTTTTAATTTATTCATTTTAGAGAGGAGACACAGAGAGAGAGAGAGAGAGAGAGAGAGAGAGAGAGAGAGAGAGAGAAAGGGGGGAGGAGCTGGAAGCATCAACTCCTATATGTGCCTTGACCAGACCAGTGCAGGGTTTTGAACTGGCGACCTCAGTGTTCCCAGGTCGACGCTTTATCCAATGTGCCACCACAGGTCAAGCCAGGAAATGACTGTTTTAAAGTTACACCCTTCTATGGATTTTTTGCAATAATTTGATTTTTTTTAAAAAAAAATATTATTATGACATTTTTGGAAAATATCTGTAAAGTGTTTTTAAATATTGGGTATAATTACCACATATGTTTACACCATAGTTGGCTTTCACACCTGTTAAAGATACCTGTTATTTTTGTTGATTTGGCGTCCATTCACCCTTTTCCCTCTTATCTCCACTTCCAGCAGGGAATTTATTCTCTGATATTGGAATAGAGAAAAGCCCAGAGGAGTAATCACAAAACTCAGGCTTGGTCAATCAGAATGTACCCTGCCCCTGACTGGGTCGGGAATAGATGTATGCTTTACCCTATACAAGCAAGTCTTTCATAGGAGTTCTCTGCTGTATATAGTGAGAAAGATTACCATTTTCCACTGGGTTACTAAACCTCTTAAGATGCAACTCCGAGGCCTCTGGATTAATCTTGCCTATTATTTTGCCAGAAAACTTTTATGGAAGATGGAGAGAAAAAGAGCATCCTGATAATATCATTTAAGTCCCTGGATAGAGTCATGACTAAAGCTTATATGTTTGTGAACTTTCTAGATATGTGAGCCAATAGATCCTCTTTCATGCTTAATGTCAATTTCAACTGTGTTCTCATCTCTTACAAAAAACTATTTCTAACATATATATCATGGCTTTAGGATATTGGTAACCACCTCAGATCAAGAACTAGCTGTATCATTTCCTGAAGGTACAAACTGAAGGTACATCTCAAGGAAAAACACTCCCAGGCAAGCTTTCGAAAAGGTTACATAGGAAAAGTATGAGAGCTATACATGCAAGAAACGGCACATAGAAATAGCAGAAACAAACGCAAAATGCGTAAGATACAGAAAAGCACAGTATCTGACAACACTGCCACATACAATAAGAAACAATTAATTTATGCAAGGTGGAACAAGTGAGCTCAATTTGCCTTGTGTATATTCATGGTAACAATGAAAATTTGCGGAGAGCTTGTTGATTAGGAGCCTACAAAATCTGGCACTTCCAAGGAAATGAGATGAAGGGAGAAATTGGACAGAAACCTGCTCCCCATAAAATACTAGATGCAATTTTCCCCCGATTGCCCTCAACGTTTCTCTTATTAAATGGCTGTGTGTACATTTTAAGTTATTTTCAGGCTTAGGTGTGCATTGTTCACAATGGTGGCATCCAAGGTCTACTCATGCTGTTTAAATCATTATTATATAAGGAAAGAAGCAAGAATCCCAGCACATCCCTTACCAGTCTGTGTCCTGGCACCTACCCTGAAGCAGGTTATGAAAATCTTGTCAACAAAATCTCTCTTGATCATTGACTCAGCAGCAGAAAACATTTAATCTGAAACACTTGTTTCTTTGGGGAAAGGAGAGATACACACAGACAAAGCCTCTCATTATAAAAGTTGCGGAAAACACAGATATTTCCATATCCCCACATGTGCCTCAGAAAATCAGCTCTTTCAACGGAGTCTCTAGTGTGGAAAAGTGTTCAAGCAATAATCATAAAAGTGAAGTAAGTAACTGGTTATTCACTGTTTATATGAAAATAAGTAGAAGAGAACTTTTTAAAAAAAGGTCTTACAATCAGATTGTATTTTAGTATTTGAAAAGAACCTTCTGGGATATTAAACTTCTAAACAACCCTGAGAGGTAGATAGGATGAAATACACAGTTGTATGTATTTTATAAGTATAGCAATTTTAACAGAGATGTACTTTATTTAGTCAAGCCATATAGAGACTTTGCTTATAGAAAGGTATAATTTGCTTACTCAAGTTATATAGCAACTAAGTAACAAAGCCAGGATTCAAGTGGAATATCAGAAGGGTATTCATGTGTTCATTTATTTAATAAACCACAAGTGACCACCTATTAAAGTTCTTAATGCTTGCGTAGTGGAGATACAAATTTACATCTAAAATTAGATCATTTAATCCTGGCCAAGGCTCAGCAATGAAAGTATCATCCCAGTGCACTGAGATTGCAGGTTTGATCCCCAGTCAGGGCACATATGAGAAGCAATCAGTGAGTACACAACTAAATGGAACTAAGTGGAATAAGCACTCTCTTTCCCCCTTTCCCTTTCTTTTTCTTTCTCTCTCTCCCTTTCTCTCTCTCTCTCAAATCAATAGAAAAATTAAAAATAATGACATCACTTATACCAACTTATATTCTCATGTAATTTGTTACCAGCATTGAGGTTCCTGCATTCCCCAAAATACAAACTGAGAGAAAACCCCAAAGAAATTTCCAGACAGATTTTATTAAGCTTATGCTCAAGCACAGAGGAGACAGAATAGAGGAAAAGAAGTGGTTCAAGGGTGGCTCTGCTAGGCTACTTTTATAAGCTGGAGGGAAAATGGGCTTGCAAAAAAAATGAAGTGGGCTTTTTAAAAAAGACAGGCTTGCAGCCTGACCTGTGGTAGTGCAGTGGATAAAGTGTCGACCTGGGAACACTGAGGTCGCCAGTTCAAAACCCTGCACTGGTCTGGTCAAGGCACATATGGGAGTTGAGCTTCCAGCTCCTCCCCCCTTTCTCTCTCTCTCTCTCTCTCTCTCTCTCTCTCTCTCTCTCTCTCACTCTGTGTCTCCTCTCTAAAATGAATAAGATAAAATTAAAAAAAATAAAAAAAAAGACAGGCTTGCAGACTTTTTCATTCCAGAGTCATCAACTTCCTTTTCCAGCTCCATTGCCTGGGACCTTATGCTGTACCTGTACCATGGGCGCAAGATGGTAGACTGGTTATTAGCACCTTATAAAAGTCAGAAGGTGCCAAACCTTGATTGACTGTACATATGGGTAAGTAAATTAAGCAGGCCATTATAAGGGAGGGAAAATCAGCTACCTCTGTATTTTGGGGGTATATGTAGCAGAGAGGGTGACATTTTGGTGGTCAGCTTATCCAGAGTTCCTTCTGACCACTTGGTCTTAACTTGGCTTCCTGGCCACCCAGTGTTCTCCAGTCCTGGACCCAAGTCCTTATGCTGCCTCAGTTTCAGGGTAGAAGAAGAAAGGGTAGCATTAAAACCAACATTTTGAGAATTGCTTAAGACAGTATGTTGTAATATATCACATGAGTTAGAAAACGAAAGAATACTGAAACATGGACACATAAACAAGTGTTCTACAGGAAAAAGCAGAAATCTTCAGGTCAAGTGATCAGTTCTACCTGGTAGAAGTTGGAGAAGTAAAAGTAAAAACATTTCTTTCCAGCATAGATGAGATATATGAACTAGGCCTTGACATCTGTATCGAGTGGAGTATGTAAGGGAATTATGGACCGTAAGAGTAAGAGGGGAAGGTGGGAGGAGAGGCATGGACTCACACATGAAATCATCACTTATAGAGGATCAACAAGGACACATGCTGAATAAAAGACAAGCAATCCTTCTCAAGGACATGTTAGCACTTTTTCTTAACTTCAGAGGATGTTGGTTCCTAAAAATAAATTCTTCCCATACCTCTTCCATTTAGTTTTAATTTTCTTTATTTCACTCTGGTGTAAAGAATACAAAAACTCCTTTCAAGAAATCCTACCTAACTTTTAAACTGCATGTTAAAACCGAATATAACAGTATCAAGAAGCCTGGAGAAAAATAAATAAATAATAAATACCCCTGAAGAGAGTGTTTGTGTATATGTGTGTATAAATATAAATATTGTTTTATTTTTCTAAAAATAAATGAACAGGAAACTAAGGTCAAGATAAACATTGATTATAAATATCAGAACGATCATTATGTACACCCTGTTTTTGAAGACTGAGAATTGTCTAAATGAACTCTTATTTACACTATGTAGAAATAGGAGGATTGGATACCATTCTGACTAATTTATGAAGCTTCCCATCATCATGTTTCATGTAATCTCTCAGACTAACCCAATATCATTGACTTCTAAACTCTTTTATTGTATTTATGAAGTTTTATTATTCATTCAAGAAATATGTCTCGGGAACATTTTATGTATAAGTTATGAATTCTGGCACTGCCATGGTAAAATTTCATGCAGCAAAAATGTATTCTCTATATTTTCAAGTCACCTGGGTAATAACACAGGTACAAATATATCCATTTAGTCACTACCATATATTACTTGCTTCTGTAAGAATTCACTTTGGCTAAAGGCAGACACTGGATTAATCAAACATCATTGACTAGCTCTTAGTGACGACTATTAAAGATTAATTACTCTTTTAAAGTAGTGAAGTTTTTCGGTCAAGTCAGATATTATGTACGTATGGTCTCTTATGTCAGTGTTGCAATTCTTTGTGTCCAGGGTTCCCATTTTTGGCTTCAGGACCCTTTTATATTTTTAAAAATTATTAAGAAGCTCCCACCAATTTTTATTTGTATAAATTTTATATATATATATATATATATATATATATATATATATATATATATATTTACTGTATTAAAAATTAAAGCTAAAAAATTTTAGAATATCTATTTATAAACTAATGTAAATAATAAACTAATGACATATTATATTAATGTATATATTATTATAAAACTAAAAAAACCATATTTAATAAAAATAACTATATTTCCCTAAACAAAAAAATAATTAGTAAGAAAACTGGACCTTTTATTGTTTATTGTATATATCCCTTCAGTGGCTAATAATGGAAGACAATTATAGTCCCTTAACTGTATCCACGTTCAATCTGTTGTTGCAACACAGATCACATTGGCCCCCAAAACTTTTCTGTATACTTATAAGAGAATGAGAGTGGGAAGGCAAATAATGCCTAAATATCATTATGAAAAAACTTTATGATCTTGTGCTTCTTTCTTCCCTGCCAAAAAAAAAAAATCCTCATAGGCACCCTAGGGATTCTGGGGCCACACTTTGAGAACTACCTAGAAAGCCTAGAAAGATTAAGTTCCATTTCCATTCTACATGAGGCTGCCGCTCCCAGAAGTTTCTGTTTATTGAAAGCCATGATGACGGGAGCAGAAATGGCACACCAGTTATTAATACCACTAAAGTACAAAAGGTGGCAAACAGCTTGCCAGCTAACATGGTAAAATAGAGACCCATTCCTCATCCAAACTACCAACATCTATTATGCCAGAACCCTGCTCTACCTAGATGCAGTCTTCCCTCCTCTCAATATGTTTTCCCACATAGCTACCAGAACAATCTTTTCTTCTAGAAAATCTAATAGGACACCCCCCTTTCTTAAAACCTTTCAGTAGATCACCATAATAAGGCTTATGTGGCTGGGCACAAGTGGCCCCAACTTAACTCATTAGCTTTACCCTGCTTTGTTAGTTCCAATGATATTATTGTCTATTAATTCTTTGGACATAGGCTGCTTCTCATCATGGGGCTTTAGCAAATTTATTTCCTTCTACCTTGAATACTCTTCCTTCACATTATATCGTGACTACCTACTTCTTCCAATCTGCACTCTCTTTTCATTTCTTAGAGGAAAGTTTTCCCCAAACCAAGTCAAATCTCTCTACTACCTTACTTTCCTCTTTCCCTTCATAGTATTTATTATAGTTGTATATTTTTACATTTCTTTCCCTGATTAATTGACTAATATCTATCTGAAGCAAGAGAATATAAGTTACCTGAAGGTAGAAATTTTGTTATTTCTGTTTCTTTGTTTGTTTGTTTTTGTTGACCATTACATTCTTTACATACACAGGAACATCAGATAATAAACAAATATTTAGTAATTGGTAAATGAATATATGTATGGGGCAGCATGAGGTTCAGAGTTGGACAGACCTAAGTTTGGGTCCTTTCTCTGTCATTATTGGTTATTCTCTTTGAACAACTCACTTTTCTTCTGAGTCTCAGTTTCTTCATTTATAAAAAAGGGATAATAATAATCAATTTACAAATAATAAATAATAATTGACTATTTTAATATTCCCACTGCTATGTTTGCAGTTGGGGTTCAGTGGTTAAATGTTAGAACTAACTCTTATGCTTATTGAACTGATTTTCTCACTGAGGAGACAGACAAGATACGAGTAAATAGAGCAATACAATTCTACTATGAAGTGTATACAAAGAGGGCTGACATGGAGTCCTGCCAGGGGTTACCTACGTCAGACAAGTGTGCTGAGAAAAGACATCTCTGTTCAATAAAACTTAAAACTGAGAGCTAAAAGTTGAGAATTTTATGGGAGAAAGAATTCTAAGCAGAAGAAACAATATGGGCAAATGCCTTGAGTCTAGAAAAATATTTCAGGGAGATGAACGAAGATTACAATGTTGAATGACTGTGGCATGACATGAGTTTGGAGAAATAGTCAAGGGCACAATTATGTAGAACATGGCAACCTGCCTGTTAAAGATACCCTGAGCTTCAACTGAGAAAATGTATATGAAAGTACTTCAAGGAGGGAGCTGGCACATAAGGAGTGCTCAATATATCGAAGTTATTAGGGTCACAATGAACTCTTCACAAATAATTCTAAGAAGACAGCACATAGATAAATTATTGGAATTGGCACAGTCCTCTAAAGAGGTGGCTTGGTCCCTATTCAGAGAGAATTTTGACTTGTTAATTAATATCTCTAGAGAATTGAATTTCATGTAAGTCATTAATGGTCTCTCTAGTTAAAGGTGGCCATTTACAAACAGTATCAACAAAAACAATACTGGGAGAGAGAAAGAGATTACCGTATAATGCTTAAGTTAACATCTCACAAATCTTGCCTTCTCTCTCTCTCTCTCTCTCTCTCTCTCTCTCTCTCTCTCACACACACACACACACACACACACACACACATACATTGTGTAGGATATATATATTTGTATTCTTTTACTTTACAATCAGGATAAAATACTTGGCTTCCTATCCCCAACTTCTACAAATACCTTTTTGATCAAGTGTTCTGTTTTAAAAATGGTCACATTAAATATATATTTCCTGTTGAGTTTCTGAGATTGCTTAGGGTCTATTCTCAGATTAAGTCATTTTCAACAGCATGTTTAATATGACATGAGAGTATCTGTCCTACTCATCAGAGCAATAATTTTTTATAAGTCTGGAATTTTCCTGGGTGTATTCTCAGCTATATTCTCCCACAGTTGAGTATTTTATCAAGCTAGTGATATTTTTTCTTGAGATATTAGATTTTATCCCACAATGTACTTCTTAGTTGATTTGATAGTAATTAGTTCATAAGTGTACCTTCTTTGTGTTATAATTGCATTCACCCCCCAGCTTTACTTTTTCCCTCTTCTCAGCCATAGGATATTGGTCAGAATAGACAATTCTATGCTGCAGTAACAAATAACCCCAAAATATAAATGGCTTACAGCAGTAGTTTATTTTCTACTCACAAGTCCATCACATGTTGACTGCACTGCTTCCAATTATCCTCATTTTGGAATCTTATATGTAACATTGCTGGTCTTTTTGGCAGAAGGCGAAAGAACACAGATCTATGACTTGGCTCCTAAAGGTGCTGCTCGGAAGTAACACATGTTACTCTAACTCATATTAACTTGCCACAACAAATTCCACAGGGAGGCCTGAGATCATTGGAACATAAAAGTGTAATCCTCTTACAAGGAGGGGTAGTAAATATCAGTGAACAATAAAAGAGTATGTATGGTTCAGGCAGGCTTTCCCAGTGAACAGTTCATAATTTCTGGAGGGAGAAGTTGAAAAAAGTCATGGGCTTCTAATCAGAGACGTAGATCTGGCCCCTCGCTTTGCTACATAATGACTATATCATCTCATTTAATTATTTTCAATTTTTGGTCTTCTGTTTCCTCATCTGAAATATAGTCGTAATAGTGTCTCAAAGGAGCATTGCAAAAATCAGAGGAAACATATAGAGCCCAACATCAATCCTTTTAGCTTTTACCTTGCATTGCTTGTTTATTTCCTCCATTTCAAGTCTAGATAATAGCCACTACAGCATGACTTTTCTCCACCATTGCACCGCTTTGTGTAAGGTCATAGTGACCACTTACCTGCCAAAAGGATGCTACTTAGTCCCTTGCCTTCCTGACTCATCAGTTACCATCACTGACTACTCCCATGCTGTAATTATTTCCTGTCCTCCCCGGGTTCATAGCGCTGTGCCTTCCACCTCACTAACTGCTCTTTCCTTAGTTTCTCTCCTTTCTCCGTCTTGTGTTCTAGATGCTGACTGTGCCTGTGGTTCCAGCCTGGGATCTCACCTATATCCTTCTTTCCCATGTGACACAGGTGCAGTTAGAAATGGGTCTGGATCTGACTTTTGTTACTTACTCCTCCTGCATGACCTAACTCACCATTTCTTCATTAGCAAGATCAGGATACTACTATCTACTTCAAAGGTGTATTGGAAATATTAAATGAGAAGATCTACAGGCAACACCTAGCACTGTGCTTAGAATATATCAAGCATGCAACACATTTCACTTCTCTCCTCTGTCCACACCTGCCTTGAAGATCTGCAAATTCTACCATTTGATGTGAAAGATATTCAAAATCCTAGCTGTGCAATAACTGCATTGTCATAGTGTTTCAATAAATAATGTCAATGTTTACTGAAAATCCCTTTATCTTAAGACTACCTATGTTTTGAAAAGAGACTTCTAGGTGAGAGCGCACACAACACAGAAGAATGTATTGATAACTGTGTTTACCTCAGATTATAACAGGGCATGATTTTCACAGTATAATGAGCATTTAGGAGTTTGAGATTCAGAGCTCTGTTTGATTATTGGCTCAAACTTCCTAGTTCCAAGAAGTCATTTAACTTCTTCTTACCTCACTTTCCTCTACTGTAAAATGTGTATGATAACAGTAACGGTCTCAATGGAGGTTGGGAGGATTCAATCTGTTCATATAAGTAAAGTGCTTATAGAAGTGCTTGACATATATAATAAGCATTCAATCAATATCACCAAAAAATTATATTTCTGGAAAGAGAGGTTTTGCATTGCCTATCAAAAATATCATATCACTGTTAGATTGAGAGTTACCCTCATCTCTCACTGAAGGTTGCTGTTTGTACTACATTTCCTTCTTACTATTTTCTCTCCTGCCAATTCATGGTTGCAGAGTATTTGCTCCTGGCCCCAGAGTAGTGTCAGGAGGATTCATGAGACGACACCTGTAAGGTACTTTGAGCTTCCGGGAGATAGGTGTTTGATAAATAAAAGGTTATTACCATTGTCCGTGATATCTTATATTACTCTAGCCCTTCTCAGCCCGGAGAGATCCTGAAGTGGTTTGCAAAACTAGAAGCATAAGCAGAAATCACTCAGCAAGAGCTGAGATGAAGCAATCACTCCATATCCAGCCACTGATTCTTCATATCCCCCAGTGATCCAAACCCACTGGTTCCATCAGGGGTATAAAAAGCACAGACATCGATTCAAAGGAAACTTTGAAATAGTATAAAGTACATGGGGGGTCAATCTATTGAACATAATAGGAGGCAGACACTAATTTAGACACTCAAAATTATGTGGAAAATCACAAGTCAGTGAGGAAAACCAGCAGGTCATTTCCCAAACTGAACAAGGATGAGGCCTGGCTCAGTACAGAATCCTCTGGAGCTTTCCCAATGCACACTATTGCAGTCATACACTGCAAGTCTAATCTCTGTAAAACAAGTTGCTCCTTTAAGACAATACAAATTAAATAAACAAACAAAAAGTCTGCAAATATGCAAACATGCTCCTGATCATTCAAAGTTAAATCCTTCAGGGCTACCCTAGTACAGTATTATTTCTGCAGTCCATCTAAAATATATTAACCTTGAAACCAAGCTTTCCCATCTGGATCATTCACTTAATTCTCTGGAAGTCTTGACTACGCCCACCAATTCTGCCTTATCGAATGCAAAGACTCCCACATAAACTATCATAGTACTTTAACCTTGGCCACATTTCCCAATTTCTTCATTCTAGCCTAATAGCATGACTCTGGAATTTGACCCTATGTCACATGACTCCATGGGTTTAGTCATTGATATTCAGTGTAGGTCAACAACAACAATAATAACTGTAAGTACAGGTACAATGTTGAATAGCTGGTTCACTGGCCTCTTTGTACTGTGACTTTTAGTGAAGACTGCTACAATGAACTACAATGCAGTAATATCGCCATATCAAATGATTCAGATCACTCCAAACATAAGGTCAAATGTTTGCAGACAAATGTATCCTACCCTGTACAATCAACAGTCATTTTCTTTTTTTAAAGCAAACTTTTAACTTTAGGATCCTAATTTAATCTGCCTCATTAAAAGTACCTTCTCATACATATACCACAAAGATGATTCAGAAATATAGTAAAAATATTTTTAAATGAATTAGTACTATCTCTCCCAGTTTTAAAACCAATGTATTAGTTGTATAATTTTACACATTTGGAAATAAAACATAATGGAATAAAAAAAATAAACAAGGTTAGTGTAGACTACATTTGGGTGTGGCAATATTTGAGTAAAACAAAAAAAAAATTAGTCAGGTATATTAACCTTATACTCTATGCCAAATATATTTTCATTGAGATGTTATATTGAAACACAGAAAAAAAAATTACGCCTTAAAAATTCAGGAAGAAAATACTGGAGAATTATTTTATGATCTCAAGGTAGGTATGGTTAATTTTAGTGTGACCTTAACTTTATGGACTACATAGAAAAGAATCTTTTAATATTATTATAGAAAATAATAAACCAGAGACAGCAAGATGGCAATAGAATAGGCAGAGGTACCAACTTCCAACTCCCAGAACCAAAGTGGATTATAACTTAATTTTAAGAACCATCATCTGGATAAACCAACTTTGAACTCAACTAAGTGGACTCTTCAACCAAGGAACACTGCAGAAGCCACACTGAGACTGGCAGGAATAGCAAAAACGTGAAGAGGGCTGCACAGCTCCCAGAGCGAACGGCAGCCCGGAGAGACCCGTAGGGCGGGAGGAGAGCTTGGTGGAGAGGGAGAGACCTGGGTCCCAGGAACTAAGCCCCAGCTTGCAACCCCAGAGTCTAGAAGAGGTGTTTGGACAGTATTGAGCTGTGAAACAAGTGAGGATACTGTTTGTGAGAAAGACACAGTTTTCTCAGACCCAAGATTCTTCTTAAAGGGACAGCGTAGAAAACCTCTCTCACAACCACTCACCCGGGGCTCCGGGGAACAGGGACAGAGGAGAGGATCAGAGCAGCGGGAAGAGAGTGTGGACTGGAAGGCACAGAAAGAAACACTCTGTGGGACAGCCACTCTAACCCCTGGGCTGAGTCATTTCCCTAATCAAAAACGAATGTTTCCCCTGGAACTAGCAATACCAGCAAAGGGAGACAGGACACCAGCCAAAAAAGCTCTCCCACGGCACTCAGAGCAGAGCTGCTTAGATGTAGGGAGCTTCCAGGACTACAGAATTCAGTGTTAGGGTCTGAGCTGCAGTGCCTCTACCCACACTGCTGAGGGCTAACTGGAGGGACAGTGGCAGCAGGTCGCTGAAACACGATTTTGTCGGTGGGGGCGGAGGCCCAGCTGGTGTGAGCTCGGTCTAGCTCAGCAGGGGTGGAGGGGACTTGCGAAAGCTGTCTGGCAGCTGTGGGCCAGCCTGCAGCCCCACCTGTGGGGGAAAAGTGGGAGGCCAGGAACAGGAAGAGATCTGCTCTGCGACCCTCTGCAAGCCAGCCCTAATGGAGGGGGAGGGGCTAGGAACAGGTACAGGTGGAGGCTGCGGCTGAGCACATGACAGCAACCCTGCCCAACCTGAGAAACTGAGGTTTGTGATCCTGTGCAGGCAGGACCTGGCCTCAGGGGCGAGGCTAAAGCTCCAGACAGGCAGAGGCTTATAGCACTGTGCATGTCAGCAGCCCCATCCAACCCGAGAAACTGAGGTGAGCAGGTTCGAACCGCGGAGGCTGGGCAGAAGCCTGGAAACAGGCTGGGTCCGCAGCTGAGCAAAGGTGTTCACCTCTACCCTTGATGCTGAGGCTTGTGGCTTGAGTGCATGCGCAACCCCACCTGTGGGGGTGAGACAAAGGCCCAGGCAGGCTGAGGCTTATAGAGCCAAGCACCAGAACATGGCCCCTCCCATAGAGGAGAGGCAGAAATCACAGCAACAGCCGAAGTGGGCCGGCGCTGGCAACGCCCATACCCAACCGCCCTAGGCAGGAGCAGAGGAGGTGGTGAGCCTGAAAACAGACCACACCTAAAGAACACAAAGGCAATACCAATTGGACTTCAGTAGCCACACCCTTCTTATACACAGACAAAATGGGCAGGCAGAGAAATGCAACCCAAATGAATCAAGAGAAATCTCCAGAGAAGGACCTGAATGAACCAGATATAACCAAATTACCAGAAGCAGAGTTTAAAATAATGATACTTAGGATGTTCAAAGAGATTAGAGCTGCAATGGATAGTCAATACGAACACCTAAATAAAGAGATAACAAGTATAAAAAAAAAATTGAAATAATAAAAAGAATCAGACAGAAATGACAAATACAATATCAGAACTAAAGACCACAATGGAAGAAATTAAAAGCAAGATGGATAAAGCTGAGAATCGAAACAGTGAGTTAGAGGACACAATAAACAAAGGCACAGAAGCAAAGCAGGAAAAAGAAAAGAGACTCAAAAAATGTGAGGAAACTCTAAGGGAGCTCTGTGACAACATAAAGAGAAATAACATCTGCATCATAGGGGTTCCTGGAGAAGAGGAGAGAGAACAAGAAATAGAAACGTTGTTCAATCAAATCATAGCAGAAAACTTCCCTAAATTAAGGCTGGGAAACATTTCACATGTTCAAGAAGCACAGAGGACTCCATTAAAGAAAAACCCAAAGAAATCTACACCAAGACACATCATGGTTAAAATACCAAAACTAAGAGATAAAGCGAAAATTTTAAAAGCTGCAAGAGATAAAAAGGCTATAACCTACAAAGGAGCCCCCATAAGGATGACATCTGACTTCTCAACAGAAACACTTGAGGTCAGAAGGGAATGGCAAGATATATTCAAAGTAATGCAGAACAAGAACCTACAAGCAAGACTACTCTATCCACCAAGGTTGTTTAAAATTGAAGGAGAAATAAAGAGCTTCCCAGACAAAAAAGCCTCAAGGAATTCATTAAAACCAAACCAATTCTGCAAGAGATGCTAAGAGGTCTGTTTTTAACAGTTCAAAGGAGGGAAAGAATATAGCAAAAGAAGAATACAGCTTTAAAGAATAAAATGGCAATAAACAACTACATATCAATAATAACCTTAAATGTAAAAAAATTAAGTGATCCAATCAAAAGACATAGGATAGCTGCATGGATGAAGAAACCGGACCCATACATATGCTGTCTACAAGAGACACACCTTAAAACAAAAGATGCACATAGACTGAAGGTAAAAGGATAGAAAAAAATATTTCATGCAAATGGAAATGAAAAAAAAGCCGGGGTAGCAATACTTATATCTGACAAAAAGGACTTAAAACAAAGGCTGTAGTAAGAGATAAAGAAGGACACTACATAATGATAAAGAAAACAATTCAACAAGAAGATATAACTATTATAAATACGCACCAAATATAGGAGCCCCGACATACATAAAGCAGACTTTGATGGATATAAAGAGCAAGATTAACAGCAATACTATAACAGTAGGGGATTTCAATACCCCGCTAACATCACTGGATAGATCCTTAAGAAAGAAAATTAATAAAGAAACAGCAGACTTAAAGGAGACAATAGATCAACTCGATTTAATAGGTACCTTCAGAACTTTTCACGCTAAAGCAGTAGAATATACATTCTTTTCAAGTACTCATGGTACATTCTCTAGGATAGACCACATTTAGGACACAATAATGGTCTCAACAAATTTAAGAAGATTGAAATCATATCAAGCATTTTCTCTGATCACAATGCCATAAAACTAGAAATTACCACAAAAGAAAAACTGAAAAATACTTAAACAATTGGAAACTAAATAGCATGTTATTAAATAATGAATGAATTAACAATGAGATCAAAGAAGAAATAAAAAAGTTTCTAGAAACAAATGAAAATGAGCATACATCAACTCAAAATTTATGGGACACAGCAAAAGCAGTACTGAGAGGGAAGTTCATTGAACTACAGGCATACCATAAGAAGCTAGAAAAAGCAACCTGACCCTGCATCTAAAAGAACTAGAAAAACAACAGCAAATAAAGCCCAGGACCAGTAGAAGGAAGGAAATAATAAAGATCAGAGCAGAAATAAATGATATAGAGGCTAAGGAAACAATACAGAGGATCAATGAAACCAGGAGCTGGTTCTTTGATGAAGGTAAACAAGATTGATGAACCTTTAACTAGACTCACCAAGAAAAAAAGAGAGAGGACTCAAATAAATAAAATTAGAAATAAGAGTGGAGAAATAACAACTGACACAACAGAAATATAATGTACTGTAAGAAAATACTATGAAGAATTCTATGCCAAAAAATTAGACAAACTAGGTGAAATGGACAAAGTTCTTGAATCATATAATCTTCCAAAAATCAATCTGGAGGAATCAGAACACCTTAACAGACCAATTACAACAAATGAGATCAAAACAGTATTCAAAAAAGAAAAGTCCTGGGCCTGATGGCTTCACAAGTGAATTCTACCAAAATATAAAAGAAGAACTAACTCCTATCCTTGTCAAGCTATTTCAAAAAAATCAAGAGGAAGGAAGACTTCAAAACTCCTTTTATGAGGCGAGCATAATTCTGATCCTGAAACCGAGCAAAGACAACACAAAGAAAGAAAATTATAGGCCAATATCCCTGTTGAATTTAAATGTTAAAATTTTCAACAAAATATTAGCCAACCAGATCCAGCAATATATGAAAAAAATCATACACCATGATCAAGTGGAATTTATTCTGGAGAGGCAAGGCTGGTTCAATATTTGTACTCATTCATGCTCAAAACTCTCAGTAATGTGGGAATACAGGGAACATTCCTAAACATGTTAAAGGCCATCTATGACAAACCCACAGCCAACATCATACTAAATGGACAAAAAATAAAAGCAATTCCTTTAAGATCAGGAACCAGGCAGGGTGCCCCCTTTCACCACTCTTATTCAACATAGTTCTGGAAGTCCTAGCTACAGCAATCAGACAAGAAGAAGAAAGAAAAGGCATCCAAATTGGAAAAAAGAAGTAAAACTGTCATTATTTGCATATGATATGATATTGTATATAAAAAACCCTAAACTCTCAGTCAAAAAACTACTGAACCTGATAAATGAATTCAGTAAGGTGGCAGGATATAAAATTAATACTCAGAAATCAGAGGCATTTCTATATACCAACAATGAACTGTCAGCAAAAGAAATTAAGGAAACAATCCCCTTCACTATTGCAACCAAATAAATAAAGTACCTAGGAGTAAATTTAACCAAGGAAGTTAAGGACTTGTACTCGGAAAATTATAAAACATTGATACAAGAAATCAAGGAAGATACAAACAAGTGGAAGCATTACCGTGCTCATGGTTCGGAAGAATAAACATCATTAAAATGTCTATATTACCCAAAGCAATTTAAAAATTCAATGCAATACCAATTAAAATACCAATGACATACTTCAAAGATATAGAACACATATTCCAAAAATTTTTATGGAACCATAAAAGAACACGAATAGCCTCAGGAATCTTAAAAAGAAAAAATAAAGCAGGAGGTATCACTCTTCCAGATATCAAGGTATACTACAAGGCCATTATACTCAAGACAGCTTGGTACTGGCATAAGAACAGGCACATAGATCAATGGAACAGAACAGGGACCCAGAAATAAACCCACAGCTTTATGGACAACTGATATTTGACAAAGAAGGAAAGAACATACAATGGAGTAAAGACAGCCTCTTTAACAAATGGTGTTGGGAAAATTGGACATCTAACTGCAAAAAAATGAAACTAGACCATCAACTTACACCATTCACAAAAACAAACACAAAATGGATAAAAGACTTAAACGTAAGCCGTGAAACCATAAGCATCTTAGAAGAAAACATAGGCAGCAAGCTCTCCGACATCTGTAGCAGCAATATATTTGCCAATTTATCTCCACGGGCAAATGAAATGAAAGCCAAGATAAACATATGGGACTATATCAAACTAAAAAGTTTTTGCACAGTTAAAGACAATTAGAACAGAATATAAAGACAAACCACACAATGGGAGAACATATTTGACAACACGTCTGATAAGGGGTTAATAACCACAATTTATAAAGAACTTATAAAACTCAACACCAGAAGACAAACAATCCAATCAAAAAATTGGCAAAAGAAATGAATAGAAATTTCTCCAAAGAGGACATACAGATGGCCAATAGGCATATGAAAAAATGCTCAACATCACTAATCATTAGAGAAATGCAAATTAAAATCACAATGAGATATCACCTCACACCAGTCAGAATGGCACTCATCAGCAAAACAACACAGAATAAGTGCTTTCGAGGATGTGGAGAAAAGGGAACCCTTCTGCACTGCTGGTGGGAATGCAGACTGGTGCAGTCACTTTGGAAAACAGTATGGAGATGCCTCAAAAAATAAAAATCGAACTGCCTTTTGACCCAGCTATCCCACTTTTAGGAATATACCCTAAGAACACCATAACACTGTTCGAAAAGAAGAAATGCGCCCCCATGTTCCTGGCAGCATTGTTCACAATAGCGAAGATCTGGAAACAGCCCAAGTGTCCGTCAGAAGACGAGTGTATTAAAAAGCTTTGGTACATATATACTATGGAATACTACTCATCCATAAGAAATGACGATATCGGAACATTTACAACAAAACGTATGGACCTTGATAACATTATACAAAGTGAAATATGTAAAACAGAAAAAAACTGAGAACAACATGATTTCATACATAGGTGGGACATAAAAGTGAGACTATGAGACATGAGCAAGAGTGTTGTGGTTACGGGGTGGGGGGAGGGAGGAGAAGGTGGGAGAGTGCGGATTGAGGGGGCACAAAGAAAACCAGATAGAAGGTTAAATAGGACAATTTGACTTTGGGTGATGGGTATGCAACCTAATGGAATGATGATAACCTGGAGATGTTTTCTTTGAACATATGTATCCTGATATATTAATGTCACCCCATTAAAATTAATCAAAAATAAATTATAATAAAATAAATTGAAAATAATAATACCAGAGGTCATAAAAATATGAGGGTAAAATAAAAAAAAAGAAAGAGGGAAATATTTTTGTAATTTAAATGAAAAACAAAATGTTAGCATTGCTGGAGGTAAAATATGCCTATAAGATAAAAAAAAAAAAAAAAAAAAAAAGAAATCCTAAGAATGAACCAAAGAGAGGTGGATTAGATTTCCAAAAGGTAAAATATAACACAAGCGCAAGATCCTTAAAATCACCAATAAACAAATTCTATGTAAGTTAAAACAACAATGAGGTGCTATTTAAAGAGAGTCAATGAGCATATAGGGTAAAAGGCATTCATATAAAGGTGGTGGGGATACAGATTGGTCTGTTTTTCAAGGCAAATTTTTCAATATAGAATTTACCTGAGTATGTCCTTTCATATTGCATCTTTAATTCTATTCATCTATTCTAAAGATATACTACACAGCCATGGTCAGTGGCTTAGTGGATAGTGTCAACCTGGTATATGGACATCCCTGGTTTGGTTCTCAGTGCAGAGATGCAGGAGAAGTGATCATCTGCTTCTATCCCTCGCCCCTCTTCTCTCCCTCTTTGCCTCCTGTAGCCAGCTCAGTTGCTTTGAGTATTGGCCCCAGGTGCTGAGGATAGCTTGGTTGGTCCAAATTTGTCAGCCTCAGGCACTAAAAATAGCTCGGTACTCAAGCATTGGCCCCAGATGTGGTTGTCAGATGGATCCCAGTTGCGACGCATGTGGGAATCTATCTCATGATCTCGCCTCCTCAATCAAAAAAAACCCCAATATACTGTACCTACTCAAATATATATGGATTCACAAGGTGCCTGGAACAGTAAGTGACACAAACCATGCCAATCAAAATATCAGTAACATTGATAATGCTTATTTCTTTGCCCTAGAGCTTCTCAACTAGGGACAATTTTGTCCATCAAGGAACACTAGGTAATGTCTGAAGACAGTTTTGGTTGTCAAAGTTGGGGGGGTACTTCACACTACCATCTAGTGGGTGGAGGCCAGGGGTACTGTGAACCCTCCACAGTGCAGAGTTTACCCCCACAACAAGGAACCATCTGACCCAAAATGTCAATAGGACCAAAATTCAAGAACCCTAACTGTATTTGGTAGTTTCTGAAATCCAGTAACTCATGGTCTGTGTCAGTTCAGAGGAACTTAAAGAGAATATTCTGACAGTGCATACAGACATACAGATGCAACCAAAGGTTTCCTTGAAAATCTTACCACTCTCTTTTCAACCACTTCAAGACTCTGCATGCCTTGTGTTCACCATTCAGGTTACTGCACTGCTTTGCCGCAGTACCTTAAAGCCCTTTTCCTGCTGTTCATGTTCTTCACTGTGGCAATGATGGTACTCCTTCCCTCCCCAAGGCCCCAGCCTTCTCTTTATGGTCTTTAAAATCCAATTTAACTGATTTAGCAGCTCTGGCCAGTTGGCTCAGTGGTAGAGTGGCGGCCCAGCATGTGAAAGTCCTGGGTTCAATTTCTGGTCTGGGAAGCACCCATCTGCTTCTCCCCGATCCCCCTCTTCTTCTTCTCTATCTCCCTCTTTTCCTCCTACAGCCAAGGCTCCATTGGAGCAAAGTTGGCCCAGACACTGAGGACGGCTCCACGGCCTCTGACTCAGGTGCTAGAATGGCTCCAGCTGCAATGGAGCAACACTCAGACGGGCAGAGCGTCATCCCCTGTGGGGCATGCCAGATGGATCCTGGTTGGGTGCATGCGGGAATCTGCCTCCCCACTTCTAACTTTGAAAAAATACAAAAAAACAATCTAATTTAACTGGGTTAAATTGCCTTTACATTCCTCCACTCCTCTAACTGTAAGTCCCTCTAGTTCTCTCTGTTTGTTTTTTCACCTCTACTACTCACTAATTGAAGTTGATATATTAGCATCAATTTATTTGGAAGATCTACATAATACACCATAGAAGTCATCTATAATAGATAATAATCACTTTTTGCTATCCTGTTACAACAGTAAAGTTAATAAGATTGACATCTTATTACAACTAATAAGCATAATCTTAGTAAAAACTAAAACAAAACAGAGAAAACAGTAAACATTGGTTAGCCCATCCTATTCTCTCTCTTGCCAGAAGGACTGGTTATCTAGACTGTTGTTTGATGCCTGCACATGACGATCCAGATCTTACTTGATGAGTAGTCCCAACCACACTGGCTAATCAGCAGGTGGGTTCCAAGGATAGGAAAGAAACCTGGAACTTCACTGAATGGTTAAAACTGAGTGGCAATCTCCAAAGGTGCTAAGAGGGAAGTACTTAGACAAGGAGTCTTAAATGGAAGAGGAAAGGGGAAGGATTAGAGTCTGACAAAGATATAGCAATGAAAGCAGAGGTCCGAGTGCTGTTATTGCTGGCTTTGAAGAAGGAATGAGGCCACGAGCCAAGACTGCAGGTGGGCCACACATACCAGAAAGGACAGAAAGCAGCTCCTCCATCTGCAGAGGGAACACAGCCCTGCTTATAATGCTTTAAGTCCAGTGAGACCCGTTTCGAGCTTCTGACTTTTAGGCACTTAAGATAATAATTTGCATTGTTACTGGGTTATAGTAACCATAAGAAATAAATATGCCAATCATAATTTCTAACAAATATCTCCATCATTAGCACTAACAGCACAATAGAAAAGAAAATCCAGCCTCAAGTGCACTTACTAGAACATTTAATAGAGAGAAAGGCAATTTTTCTTGGCTCTGCCATTCAACTTACAATGTCCCTGCGGGTGAGGTCCTGTCCCTCCTTTCATCAAGTACAAAGTGCAAATATTATTATAAATTCCTGGCGATAGACTTAATCTTCCATATTCAAAATGCCATCCAAATAACAACTCTGGCTAAAGCTTTTAAATTTTTTTTCTTTTGACACACTCTGAAGGTGCAGCTGGACTAGACCAACAACAAGAATAAAAAAGCATTTTCCTCCGTTAGGCAACTGACAAACATGCTTTTCATTCGCACCAAGAAAAAAAAGAAAAAAGAACTGAGATTGAAATGCATCTTCCACAAATTATGATGGATTGAATATTTTAATTTAGCGCAATTCAAGTAAATTCCACCTATTGCTTCTAATTATACCATTTTCCTCTTTTGTTTTGTTTTGTTTTTTTTTATGGAGACTAGAGATCAAGAAAGAAAGAGCACTAGAAGATTTTTTTTTAAGGAATGCATTTTCTCAATTCAAAATGGGAAAGGCTTTCAACAGCAGGTCTGTAGATGTTCTAAAATCCTAATTAGACGAAATTAAATGACTAAAATGCTACTAATTACTTTTTAATTTCAAGAGAGATGTTTACAAAGCACAGTATAATGAGTAATACAGCACTTCAAATGATTACTAATGTTGCCATGCTGTCTGACTTAATCTCAATTAGTATAAATCACATTGTCATCATTGTTAATTGCCATTTATTTCAAGTAAAATGCTAATTTCTCTTTACAATCTTACAATAGCTGTTTGTTTTCTTCAAAATATTCCATTTGAAAGGCCTAATAAAACGAACATTCCTAGCCCCCATATTTCCCGGGGTCTGAAGTAAGTGCACTTGGTTGTTGTTATTCTATTTGGAGGAAGGCCATAATTCTTATTTTCTTTTCAGTAAAATGAAACTTTTAATTGTGTTGTCACGCCCGATATAAATTCATGAGTGGCTACAATGCCACAGAAGGGTCTTTTTCATCTGAATGCAGGGGACAGCTTTCTAAGGAGATAGAAAAGGCATCATTTATGTCCCACCACTTTGAAGAAATTCAGCTCTAGAAAAGGGAGGAAACAGTCTTCAATCAAGAGAACATAGAATTGTTCTGTTTTGATTTTGCATGTGTTTTTCTCTAGCTTTTCCCACCGTTCTCCCACTAATAGAAAGTAAAACCTCTCTCTCGAGGCAATTTTCTCATCAACCATAGGTTATTGGTTTTTCATTCCTCCATGTCATTGACCATCCTTGGGATAATGTCCCCCATTTTGCTAAACCGTAAACATAGAGAACCATATAAACCGCGAAGGTCCAATAATTCTCAAATGAGAGTCTGACATTACGCCGTTGTTTTAGAGCTCTTTAAAGGCTTAACCTCAGTTTTTTTTTAAATGTTTAGAAATTGATGATAAGCTGTTTTAAGTGTTTGTCACACAGTATCTTTCATGAGGCTTTGGTGCCTGTTTTGTTTACTTAATGTCACATAACAAGCTACCCCAAAACTTACTAGTTTATAAAACAAAACACTGTATTCACCCATGAGGGTAAGAATTTTAGGGAGGGCTCAGCTGAGTAGAAGTGGCAAGCTATGTAGGCTCTCCTTCCAAGATGGCTTCTTCACGCACATGTCTGGCAGTTTAGTTTTACTCAGTTTATCTTAATCCACACAGTGACTCATCCTTCACAGTCCATTTGCATGGTTTGGCTTCTCAGAGCATGATGGTTTATATGCTTATGAACTTCTTTTGTAGAAACTCCAGGAGCAAATGTTCCAAAAAAACCCAAAAACTGGCTGAACTGCATTTCAAAAGTTCCAGGATGTTCTTTCTCCCAAACCTATTTTTCAAACAAGTTATTAAGGTCAGCTGGTTTCAAGGAAAAGGGAATGATACTCTCTTGTAAAAGGAGAAATAGCTAAGAATTTGTGTCCATCTATAATCTACTACAGTATGCATAGATTATAAGCAATCTAACATCAATGATTTAAAATGCAAATATATTTATGGAGAATTTAATAATATCCTTGTTTATTACTGTTGTGTCTGCTGTTTTTTCTTCCAAAATATAAAATATATGTGCTGTGGACTGAATTGTGTCCCTCAAGAAATCATATGATAAAGCCCTAACCCTCAATGTGACTATATTTGAAAATAGAGTCTTTATGAGATAAAATTAGAGGTATTAAGGGTGGTGGTCCTCATCCAATAGGACAAGTGGCCTTATAAGAAAAAAACCATGTTCAGAGGAAAGACTATCTGAAGACAAGACAGCCCTCTCTCTTTAAGCTAAGAAGGAGACCTTACTGAGAACTAAATCAGACAGCACCTTGATCTTAGACTCCACAACTGTGAAAACATCAGTTTCTATTTTTTAAGCCAGCCAGTCTGTTATAGCACCCCAAATTGACTAATAATCATGTTTGGGATTTTTATAGAGTTTGCGTGATAAAATTACAATTTTGGGCAGGTAAATCATGTTTAGTAGTTACGGAGGCATGTTGATTTTAGCCTCTTCTGTATCCATTTCTCCTTCGGTTAATAGGGAACTGATTTTTCTTTAAGAATTCACCTTTCTTGCTTTGGATGCACTGTTCTGAGACTGTCAAAAAAGACCCCTTTGCAATCGGTTATTTGACCTAGGCCAATAATATGCTTTCTCCTAGCATTTTGATCTCAAGAAGAGTGACACAGGATAAAAATCATTTGGTGTTCATACCTTGTGATGGTGGTACCCTGTTACTTCTAACTCTTTACTCTATTTAAGCACCTTCATCCAAAAGGTTTCCAAACATGGTCCTTTAGAGCTTTCTATTAATTCTGTCACCTACTTTTCATTTTTTTAGTTGTTGTTATTGTTCTTGCTGCTCAAAATAGCCATAGTTTCTTATTTTTTTCAAAACAAAATAAAAAAAGCCTTAGTATATAGAGAAATTGGTATGAGTGGGGTTACCCATAAACATTAAACTAAAAAAAAGGTTAGCCCTGGCCAGGTGGCTCAGTGGATGAAGCATTGTCCCAGCATGCCAGAGGTCATGGGTTTGACCCTGATTAGGGCACCTATGAGAAGCAATCAATGAGTACAAAACTAAATGGGACAACTAAATGAAACAAGTTGATGCTTCTCTCTCTCTTTCTTCCTTCCCCTTCATCTGTCTCTCCCTTCTTCTCTCTTTCTCTCTCTCAAATAAAAGGAAACATATTTTTAAAAGGTCAATGAGTACAAGGATACATCAGGAATCATTAGATATTAGTAATATAACTTCAAAATGTACAAACATACCTTGTCTTATTGAGCCCACTTTATTGTACTTCACAGATACTATTCCTTACAAATCGAATGCAAGATTTTCCACCAGCAAAATGGTTATGACTCACTTTATTGTGGTAGTCACTTTATTGTGATGGTCTAGAACTCAACCTGCAATACCTCTGAGGTACATAGACCTGTATTAAGTAAACACTTGTAGACATTCAAAAAGAAAATAACTAGTCCAGGATCATAGGTAGAGACATATCATCCAGCAATACTCAATATACAAAGAGAGAAGGATGAATCAGAGTGGAGGTAAAATTGATATTTAATAACTAAAATATCTACCCTTATATTTCTTTAGCAAGCTTCAGAGCAATTTTCATGTGCTTATTCATATGATCCTTCCCTTACCTCTCTAAAGTAAATCAGTTGAACAAGGAAAACTGTGACTTGTGGAAGAGTTGTAACTCTTAGAACTCAGGTCTCCAGGTTTCAAATTTTATTCTTTTCCCTCTACTTCTGGTTATACAATTTATTTTCTCAGTTACACCAACCAGCTCACTAATCCCTGTTCACAACCCAAAATTTCAAAGCAGTACACATATGCTCCTAAATGCTGATTTATGAGACCAACTCACAGGGACATCAATCTAAATAATGGATAGAAGGTGTTTGGCCAAGTTTGCTGCCCAAGTGAGTAGTCAATAAACAGCAGTTATTACTATTTCTGAGTGTTATGTGAAACTTTTTTATTTTCAAGTTTATTTTTACTTTACCTTGTGCTTCAAAATAATTATTTGTAGTAGTCAAAGCCCTCAGCTAGTCTCAAAATACTCTCCTGATTGAGATCTCAACTTTGTAACCTTTCTATGTGGCAGTAACCCTTGACATATCCATTTATTAAATGGTAAGTGACATGGATCTGGGATCAAAGCAGAGAAGGCAAACCTTTACCAACAAGGCAGTTTTTGCACCTTTGAACTTCTCTTTCAAATGCCATAAGGGTGCTTTTTCCCTGCCCTGATTCTGCTGATCTGATATGAAAGAAAATTCATCTAGACAGCAGCCCAGCATCAGAATTTCTTCACAGGCACTGAGCTTCTTTTACAGACACTACAGGTTGATGCTTTGCAAAGTCATGTCTTTGAGGCTGATTCAAGGACCACGGTATAACAAGAGTTGAAATTTAATAAAACCAGTGATATTTACTCCTTAATGCAGTCCCTCTTTTCAGGGTGTGCTTTTTTCTGAAGAATGATCACAGTTTTTATTGTGTGAGCTTGTAAAATGCAAAATGATTAAAGGTACGTCTATTTTTTAATCCCATCTCTGCCATTCCTTTCAACGGCATCGCAGACCTGGCGTTTCACACATGCCTACATGAAAGGTCAAGTTTTGCCATCAGCACTGAAAAATATCTTAAAGGGCAAGATTGCTTCTCATAATGAGTTTGAGTAGCACCGTGGGCTGACTATAAACTGCAGGACTTGAAATCTTTCTGAAAGTTCCCCATCTCGTTCCTCTTCCCCAGCATGAGCCTCACTAAGTAGATCTATTTCCATATCATTATATAGCATAAAAAGGAAATTTCCTCTCAAGAGCTACAGCTTGGAGTCACTTTGGTAGTCTCTTCCACTTTCGTGAACCCCAATGGCTGTTTCTTTGACATTCCAGAATGTTTCTCCCTTTTGACTTCTACTTATTTATCCTTTTGACTTCTACTTATTTATCCATCTATTTATCCTCCTTGCTGACTGCCCCTGTCTCTCATCCTTTCTTTCTGACACTCAATTCTGTTCATTTCTTCTCTGTCCCAGATCAAGCTTCCCAAATGCACATTTACTTTATTTAAGAATTTTACTGTGTCAGGAAGCTTTGCTGAGCAAAACTGTTGTGCGTGGAGAGTGACTGAAGCGAAATGGTGTAATATGTGCTCTGAATAGCTTATACGGTCACTTTAGGCCACAGGATAATACTTTCACTGAATGAGCTACCTCTTCCCAGATGGCCTCAAGTAACCAAGGTATATGCACACACATACGTGTGTGTGTGTGTGTGTGTGTGTTCCACAATACTCTGGACCATGGTTGTTTAAATTTGAGATCCTATCTCTCCCATAGAGTAAAGGCAAACCTATAAAGGACACCTGTCCCTCCAGTCCTAAGGTGGTAGGAAATTGGCTTGTACTATAGCATAACTTGACATAGTAGGAATTAGGTTGCAAAGAATCCAAGATTTTTAGAAAGAAAGCATGGTCACACTTCATATTATAGAAGTAAGAATGGAGCCACAAACACAATACAAAAACCAGAGGTTAGAGGTTAGAGAGTCAACTTGTGGAAAACAGGTATTAGAGGATGGAAAGAGGTCATATGTTCTGGGTTCAAATCACAGGACTATTATCTATTAAGACTTTGGGTAATTTTCCTAAAAATCACAAGCTTCCATTTCATCATTATCAAATTGGGTTCAATGTAATGTTCCTCTAAGGTCATCGTGAGGATTAAATAAAATAATGGATAATTTGGGGGAAGAATATTTATTAAAATATGACATTCCTGTGGAAATAAATGAAGACAAACCAAATGAGAACTAGCAAAAGTTATTTATTCAGAGATTGATTTCTCAAGGGAGTCAAGAGATTCAAAAGCAGGCAGAGGATGAGAAGACTTTATAATGAAAAACCTGGGGAAATTCAGGTGCTCCCCAATTGGACACTGTTGGCATGAGGAAGCTAGAGGTACACTAACTATAAGTGGGGCATCCTACATGGTTAGGGAAGCATATTTGTTTATTTCTGGTTGGTCTTAAATTGGAAGCAGGGACAAAGTTAGTAAAGCTATCAGTTATCAGTCAAGCCCTGGCCATTTTATGCCAATTTTTACAGGGGTTATGGTTTGGTTTCTTAGGCTTATTGCTAGAGATAGTGGTCTGGCTTCCCAAAAGCCTGATTTATAGGAGGTTGGCTTCCCAGACTGGTTACTGTCAATAATTAATGGGTTAACTTCCTGAGCTAGTTGCTGCAGATTGTAGGTCAGAGTTCTATTTCTATATGTGGTATGGCCATCTGTTTGTTGAGTATCTTATGCCTGTAGTTTTCATTTCTCTTAAGTAACTGATACCTGGAACTCCTCCACCAAGTCTCACAATGTTTTAATGTTTTAGTGGGAAAGTGTATATAGAAAGTAGAACAATGAAGCTATTGATCAGGCTTTTAATGTTTTCTGTAAGTCCCTACAGAGACAGTAGTCTCCAGAGTGTTTGTTTGCAAAAGGCCACTTCACATCAAGGTACTGAGCTCAAAGAAATCCTCGTGTCCGTGTCCGTATTAAAAGTTGTTTTCCAGGTTCCTCTAGGGAGTGCTAATTAGTTACATATAAACACATTTAAAAGTTTTGAAACAATATGATTGACTGAGCTCTTCCAGTTTCCATGAGTATGCTAGGGTCATTTTTGCTGAACTGAAATCATATGCTATTCAATGGTTCCCAGAGGAGTCTTAGCTCTTAGTATTGTCCTCAAGAACACCTGAAATTCTATGAATGAATTATTCTATAATGGGTCTCATCATTTCTTCACCTCCTTTTTAAAAACAAAAATGTCAGTTCTTTTTTGTGTTTAGTTCTTTTGATGTGTTGCATTTAGGAAACATTTGCACAGTGGGTAGGGGGATGACAGTGAGGAGACTCAAGGCTCTGTCACATTAGAGTGGAATAAGTGTTTCTTAACGTCAGCACCACTGCCATCTTGACTAGATAATTCTTCAGAGTGGGGGCTAACCTGTGTGTATTTGCATGATTAGCACCATCCCTGACCTCTACTTGCTGGATGCCAGCAGCACCCCTTCTCAAGTTGTAACAACCAAAAAAATGTCTCCAGATATTGTTAAATGTCCCCTGGGGTACAATATGTCCCCAGTTGAAAACCGTGGACAGTGAAGATTTATGTACTCACAGAATCACCTGAAGAACTTATTTCAAAATAACTGACTCCAGAGATCCACTGTGGTGATTCTGATTCAACAGCAACAAAAAGCCGGGTACTTTTTAAGTTCTCTCAAGGTTTGATAATTGGCCAATTTGGAAATCGCTTTTTGGTTAATAACTATGAATAAGAAATCACTCAAAGGGACCTTATTGTTGTCTTCATATATATATAATTATCTGTAGAAATGAGATTCAACTTCTTTATTTTATTTTGTTTTTACAGGGACAGAGAGAGAGACAAACAGACAGGAACGGAGAAAGACGAAAAGCATTAATCATCAGCCTTTCGTTGCCGTTGCGACACCATAGTTGTTCATTGATTGCCCTCTCACATGTGCCTTGACCGCGGACCTTCAGCAGACCGAGCCACCCCTTTCTGGAGCCAGCCACCTTGGGTCCAAGCTGGCGAGCTTTTGCTCAAGCCAGATGGGCCCGTGCTCAAGCCCAGCGACCCCGGAGTCTCGAACCTGGGTCTTCCGCATCCCAGTCCAACGCTCTATCCACTGTGCCACTGCCTGGTCAGGCTCAACTTCTTCTAAAGGAGTCAAAAAGGGAGCTCTGACCAAATTACAAAACAGAAAACAGTAAAAGTCATTCTAACAGAAGGGTAGGTTTTTAATCACTGAAGGCACTTAACGAAACATTGAAAGATTACTGGTCAGGAGAGTTGTAAAAATGACCCATTAATCAAGGAGGATTTTGAACCAGTGATCTTTAAAGCATATTTGAATTCTGAAATTATATGATTCTATTTAAATAAATTACCCCTTAGTGTGAAACAGAACATTAGATCTTTTTTAGTCTAAGTGAAAATAAAGAGAATTCATGTTATTTATGTCTAATACCCAGATTCTCAATAGAACCACCTGTAGAGCATTTTTAAAAAATACAAATATTGGGGCTCATGGGAGGTGACAGTCATTGAATTATGCTGTACCAGGTTTTCCTCAGCTCCACTCTGAGCACAGATTCATTGTTGAGCATTTAGAAGCAAGGGCACTAAAAGAAAGGTTACATCATTTACTTAGGGCCGTGTGACTTTCAAGCAGTAAGACTGGAACTTAGTTTTCTCCGACTTCACGGACCAGCGTCCTCCCTCCTGAGTTGCACAGAGACTTACCAAGGAAGGAAGGAGAGGCAGATATATCTGAGTGGCTGCTGTCTCTCACACCCTTTCTGAGCCACCTTGAAAGAGGTTAAAATGACTTCCACATGACAGTTTTAACTCATGTTAACTAAAGGGCAGAGCTAAAATAATAATAACCAGAATATATAGATGTTATTGAAACAGAAGAATAGATACCTTTTTGCTTTACTTATATCATTTCATTTATTCTTCATATATACCATCTCCAGCTGCAAAGGTTCATTACTGAAATATATATTTGAAATTAAAAGAAAAAATCTTTGCCTTAGTTTCCCAGAGAGCAATATGTATAGAGAGAAGTAGGCGTGTCATCCTGTGGTTTAGTGATGAGCAGTCTGGTACCTGGCTGGGTTTATACAGATTCCCTCCACTGCTGAAAGACCTGATCCACAGCTCACAGATACAGGTCAGGCTCCCAGTCCTAAGAAGAGCCCTCAAATATGAATTTTAATAAGATTAACGACTTAAGTAAGGTTTATATCATATCCTAAAATATACTGATGTGCCTCTCCTCGTACTGAAATGCATGTCATGATAGAGAAGAATCCAGTTTCTATTGGACATGATTTGATACAATATGGAGATAAAGGAGGAGAGGTGGGGAGCAGAGGAAGAATCAAGTTGATGAATTAATATAAACTTGAAAAAAAGAAAGGAAGGAAGGAAGGAAGGAAGGGAGGGAGGGAGGGACGGAGGGAGGAAGGAAGAAAAGAAAGAAAGAGAGAAAGAAAGAAAGAAAGAAAGAAAGAAAGAAAGAAAGAAAGAAAGAAAGAAAGAAAAGTCTGGAACAGCAATAATCTGTGATATGTATGTATCAAGTGTCAGAAAGTGTGCTAAACACTTTAGATACATTTAGCACAGTGAACAGTTTCAAAAGTGCTATCACGTTATCATTTCCATTTTATTCCTAAAATACAGAATCCAAGACAGTCAAGCACTTGCCTAGGGTCACAGAGATGCAGCACATGGATGCAAACCAAACCTTTCTGTCTCTGGCATATGTACTCCCAACTACGCCCAGACACCCTCTGCTCTGTTCCCACACAGTTCTCTTTATTCTTCAAGCATCAGTAAATGCTTGGCTCTGTGGAGATGTCAGAAAAGAATCTGTGATTTTGTTCCATTCCCTTTCCACCCACTCTTTTCAGTTTTGTTATTGGAGTTCATCATTAAAAGTTAATTTGGATGCCCCACTGACTTACAGAACCTTCTAACAAACATAACAAAAGTGAAGGAGGCATCTGCGTTCCAGGATGCTCTCAGCTCTTCCATTGCAGCCTATGTGGGAGGGTGAGTCAAACTCATTAGGAGTCAGGGTCAAAAGGTCTTCAGCCTGAATATAACTGAGCAGATGGACAAATTCTCCAAGATTCTGAGTTTGTTTCTGCAAAAGTAAGGCAGCTGAAAAGCAGGAAAAGCTCTGACTGGACCCAGAGGTATTTCAATTTTCTGCTTGAGTGTCTGGGCACACTAAGTGTTTTCTCAGGACATCAGAGAGCTTCTACCTTCTGAGAGCTGGCACCCATGGGTGAAATTTAGGACTGTTGGAAAGACAGGTGTCTAGTGACATGTGTTTCCTGTTGCTAAAGTGAAACCCTCACACTTCACTGCTTTACCTTAAGGCTTGTTTTCTCTTAAAACCCAAATGGCCTGTTTTTAAGCCTCTCTCAGGAACCAGTCAAGCCCAGGCAAGTTTATTTTAAGCCACACTAAACATATATTTCTTCCTCACACCAGGCACCATGCATGGTAAAGGGGGCTGTGGCCACCAACTGGGTAGCCTTCACTCTTCATCGCCCAGGACTGCAGTGCCATGCTAGGACTGCCTTGTATTCCACTGCCAATACTCCTGCCTTCTTAGCTCCCACACTCCTTGCCTTCCTGTGCTTTCTACCTGGAGTTTATCTCTTCAAGGCTAGCCTTTGACCTCCAACCAAGCCCTTCTTCCCATGTTACTGCCTCCATCTGCTCTGAGTAAAACTTACTCATTTTTGCACCTCTAGGCACCCCTGCTCGCCCATCTTTGGCCTCCAGATGATAATAAGATAGTGAAACAGAACATGAATTGGGATTTGGAGATTCTACAAAGAGTAGAGCAGAGTGGAAAACCTGGATGGAGGCCGGTGCCAGGGAAACCAAACTAGGTTGTCATCCCTCTATTGAGTGAGTTCCACAGACAGATAAAAAGTGAAAACAGAAAAACAAGATGCTCTGTTGGGCCATGACAGCATAGATACCTACCTAGTGTGTCTACCTGGCTAGGTAGTGGACCTAACAACAGTAATAAAGAAAGCATGCATTTTCCTTTGTATCGCACAAACCACTTTTACTTATATGATCTTGTTCAATGTCTTATGAAACCCTCCCAAATAGACTGCTAGGTAGAGATTATTATGCCCATTTTAGAGATTATTCAATTGAGGCCCAGTGAAACTAAGTGGTGAGTGCAACAATATTAGATACTAATAAATTCACAATGGGAGTCTGAGGTCTGTTTGACTCTAAATCGTATGCTTGTTCAGGGCACCCTCTGGCCCCCTGCTTTGTTTTTTCTCTTTGACACAGTCTGGATGATAATAATGATATCCACTCCCCTTCCTCCTGGGCAAAACCATAGAAACAAGAGGACTGAGTAGGAGTAAGACAAAGGGCCCAGTTGCCTGGGTGTAGAATTAGGTTAAGTGGCTAAATTATTTTGTTCATACATTTCATATTCTTTTAAGTAATTATTGTACCAACCTCACAGGATTTCTGTATTAAACAAGGTAATTCATATAATGATCATGGCACATGGCACACCTCTTTCCCTCCATTTTACATTCCCACTAATATTGCACAAAGATTCCATTCATCTTTTCCACATCCTTGTCAACATTTTTTATTTTCTGAGTTTGTCTGTTTGTTTTTTGAATTTGAAAAAAAAAATTTTTTTGAGCATGGCCATCCTAATGGTCCTGTGAGATGGTACAGCAATTTCTATATATTGATTTTCCTTTGCTTAATGACTAGTGATGTTGAGCATCTTTTCACGTGTCTATTGGCCATTTGCATATCTTCCTTGAAGAAATGTCTATTAAAGTCTTTCACCAATCTTTAAATCAGATTTGTTGTTGAGTTTTAGGAGTCTTCTATATATTCCAAATATCTCTTATCATATTTATATTTCTCTCAGTTAGTTGCCTCTGGTGGCTGATAATGTCCTTTGATTAATAACAGCTTTAAATTTTCATAAAGTCCAATTTGTTAATTTTTTCTTTGTTGTCATGCCTTTGGTGAAAAATCATGTACCATCTTTCATTGCTCAATATACTTACTTCTCTTTCCTCAGAAAGCTTGATTGGTTAATTCCAATCTTAAGGGACTCATGCAATGAGCTTTAACCATGTGAAAGTAGTTTGGCTCTTCTTCCTTGAGCACAAAGAGGGTAGTTAATGTTATGATTAGAACAGTGGGTCAGGCAGAGTTTCACTGTCTGCATTTGGACACCAACTCTACCACCTAAGACAGTGATGGGCAATCTTTTAAGGTTGGTGTGTCAAAATTCGCCAAAAAAAACAAGCATAACTCAGGTGGTGTGTCACTTCCAGAAAAACAGCCTAACCGGAAGTCCCAGAACTAGACGCTCTGTGCTGGAGTTCTGTTGTTTTGGCCTACAGACCTCCGGCACAGTGTCTACACTACAGCAAATGTTTTATACTCGGCTGCTGCACCTGGCCGTGCAGGAGCTGAGGATGAAACGTACTTCTCGGCATGCAGCCCCATACTTCTCTGGTATGCAGCTGCATGTCATCGAAAATGGCTATGCGTGTCAGTGCTGACACTAGCTAGTGTCAGTTTTGCCATCATGGACCTAAGAACTTTGTGACCTTGAACAGCTGGTTAACCCTTTGAACTTCCATTTCCTCATCTGTAAGAAGAATTATGATAGTTTCTAATCTATACAGATGTAAGGATTAAGTTATTTTGATGAAGTTCTGAGCTAATAGTAAGTCTTTAGAAGCCTGGAGAATCTGCACAAAGCTCTATCACTACTCACTGTTACAAGGAGGAGTGGTTCAAAATTAATTATGGGATAAAGTTTTTATATAGCTCAAATCAACAGTTTAATAGTGATATGCCAGGATATTCTAACACAGGTAGCTAATCAAGGTGAGTATGCAAGCTAGAAAGTTCAAGGACCCTACAAGCAAGGCTGGGGAATCACTTCCTGGCTATTTCTTGTACACTCAGGAAAGTTTAGCAAAGAAGAAACATTATGACAGGCACCTCACAAATTTAATAGCCATGATCAGTGAATAAAGATAAGAATAAAAATATGTTGTTTTACAGGTTTAGTGATGATGTCAAATGGGAATAAGACACTTTAAAATTATTGAAGGTTACTAAATGCTACACATTGTTGAAAGTGCACAAAAGACCAGTGAACAAAACAGCCACAGTCCTTGCTCTCTTGGAGTATATCATATGGACAGGGTTGTGCAGAAACATGATAAACACACACATACAGTCTCTATAAAAAGATCCCCTAAATCAGGGATTAGAGGAAGTAAATGATTAAAGGTGTATCATTTTAAACAGATGGGCAGGGGAGGTCTCTCTGACTTTTGGGCAGAGAATTATATAAAGCTCTTGTGAGAGACCCATATGGAAATCTGTAGGATAAGTATACCAAACAGAAGCAATAAGTGCAAAGGCCCTGCACAGAAGCTATACTCATTGTATTGAAGCAACAGTAGAGTGGAATGAAGGGAAAAATTGAAGGAATTCTAACTAAAATTTAATGGTGTATATTACTTATTAGCTTCTGTCTTCATCACTAGAATTTACAAACTATGAGGACAGGGGCCGTGTTGATCTTTTGTACCACTGAGTGCCCAGGGACGAACAAGATGGTTTATACAAAATTTACCTTAATTAGATACATTTTATTCTGTGGCAAAAGGAAGCCAGAAAAGAACAATAAATAATAGATAACAGAGGGTTGCTTAATACTGATAATCTGGCTGATCAGGGCTCTCCATGAAGAGAACCTCAGGACAAAGAATTCAAGGTAACTTATGTAGGAAACACAAACTGATACAGCCAAGGAAACATTAGGCAATGCGCTTGTACTTACATTCTTCTATTTAAATCACTGCCTAGAATTAGTTACTTTTATTTATACCATATAGTACAAAACACATTGTGGTAGATTGTAATGATGACCCAAATTCTTCAACTAACCCTGGATCCATGCCCTTCCCCACGTAACTTTTCAATGCCTTCTGCCTGTGCACGGGGTGACCCACATAGCCTCTAGATTCAGAACTTGACTCTGTGATTTGCCTGAGCCTAGAGAATGAGGTGGTATTCACCCTGTGCCTGTTCTAAAGTTGAGCTTCAAGAAGACATGCCTGCTTTTTTGTTTGCTTCCTACATTTCTATTACGGCGAGAACATCCCTGGTCTAGCATGGTGGAGAATGAGTGACATGTGGGACAGAACTGAGTCATCCTAGTCGTTCTAGCAGAGATCAGCCAAGATCAGCAGAGCCATCTATTCAATTCAGGCTGGAGACATACACATGTGCAATAAACACCTTTTGCTATGAATCACTGAGCTTATATAATTGTCCATTATAGATCAGAAACTAACTGATAAACACATCCTTTTAAAATTTCATCTGAAATGTCCTTCAAGTTCTTCTTTATGACAAAGCAGAAAAAATAAAATTGTGTAACAGGAAGTCTCCCTTCCCCCATTTACAGGAAATTCTTTGATATGCTTTCTTCATCCTCCTATAGACATAGCTGCTGTATTAGTCAATTTAATGTTCCCTAGCTATTTGAAATACATTTTATTTTCTCTCTCCTCAACTGGCTCATGTATGATCAGCTACTGTTACATGTTTTAAGGGAACTAAACAGCCTTTATGTTTTAAGGTGACTAAATTCAGCTCTACTTATTTTACCATAAAAACATATTTATATAGAACATAAAAGGTATGACAACTAGAAAATAAAGTGATTTTCCTACATGACCTGAGATTTCTATAATCAAACTCCTTAAAACACATACTATACCCATTTCAGCAAAACCTTTCATATTTGCAGGTGTTTCCCACTAGTTAACTAGATGATCCACTGAGCTCTGTTTTGCACTGATAAAAAATGATAAGGAATGTTTTTATATCTTTTAACAAGTTATCATTTTCTAAATTGTTTTAAGAGTGTATCAACCCAGGTTCTTGCCTATAAGCAACAAAAACTTCCCTTTATGAATTTAGCTGAAAGTAAAAGTTTGGGCAAGAATAGTAGAAAGCTAAATGGCTAAATTCATATAAAAGTGTGTGCCATAGGGTGAAATTTATCTGAACACACTGTCATTGAACACCAGACACCATTGCTGCTGCCATCACAGCACATGGACCCTGGAATTTCTGATGTGGATGGAACAAATTCTCCATTGACCTTATATCACTCAGCATAGCATCAGTCTGAGGTAATAGCATAGAATTAGCTAAATATAGAAAACATGCACTAAAATTTCCATAATCAGGAACCCTTTAGTACCAATCAAACCAAGACAGTGGTAGCCCTGGGAGGGGGGGTGAATACCTGATTTTTTGCTTTCTAGAGCAGTAAGTAGGTTCTTATATACCCCTGACATATGTAAATCAAGAATTTCTCCCAAATATAGTAAGAGCATTTAAAAAAATGACAAATTTGTACAACACAGATGATATATTGTTTAACTCAGGAAAAATAAACATGAAATTTCCAGGGAAGGTATCATCATAAATATCTGATGCACAAGAATCTAGGAATCATTTAATAACTCATTAAACAAATATTCTTTGAATGTGCCAGACATTTTGTAAGTCTCTTGGGATGCTCATGTATCCAGGTGCTTTAAGTAAATGAATTTATTATAAAGGAGAGTAACATTTGCTATGAAGAAAACATAAGTAGGGTAAGAAAATCATGATCAGGTGCAGAAATGAAAAGCTATCTATTTTTAAAATAGCAGTCAGGAAAGTACTTTCTGAAGAGTTGACAAACAAGGACATTTTGAAGTGAGAATTCAGTGTTACACATTGAACAAAGACATTCCAGGCAGAGTAGAAGCAATAATAAAGACCCAAGTCTGAAGCGAACTTGGCATGTTTTAAGAATAGCAAAATGACAAATGAAACAGAAGAAGCAAAAGACAATGAATATGGGATATGAAGAAAAAGACACAGTCATAACCAGATCATGAAAGTTTTATAGGATATGGTAGACCTACATCATACACCAATTCAGAGAAAATAAAAAAAGGAACATTTGAAAGTATGAAGTTGAACTGTATTTAATTAAGCTCCTTGTCAAAACAAACTCCAACAATGTATTAGGGAAACCAACCATATCCCAACTGTCAACATTATATGCATAAAGTCAAGTAGTCAATAAAAAATAATATGAAAAGAATCAGGAGACTGTGACCAATAAACAAAGAAAAGTCAGTCTGTAGAAACTGGCCACCAAATGATAGAAATGATGAAAGTAGAAGACCAGAGCTTTAAAATAGCTATTATAAATATGTTCAAGGATGTAAAGTAAAAACAAAAGACCTAACAGGCAGAACAACACAAACTCTGAGAAAGAACCAAAAGAAATATGAAAAATTAAAATATACAATATATAAAATTGAGAATTCATCAGATGGGCTTAATGACAGATTTGGCCCTGCAGTAGGAAAGATCGGTAACCTTAAAAACAATAACAATTATATTTGAAATGAAGGACAAGAAATAAAATTCTGAAAATAGTCAACAGTTTCAATAACTTCTAAGACAACATAAAGTGGCCTGAACTATGAAAGTCCAAGAACTAAAGGAGAGAAAGGGGAGGAAAAGTCAAATAACATGTGATAGTAAAGTATCAAAATTTTCAATATTTGATAAACTTTATAAAACTATTGTTTCAAGAAGCTCAGCAAATGCCAATCTAAATAAACACTAAAAGATAATAAGTGATGAAATTGTTATAAAATAGTGATAAAACCGCAGACTCAAGATTCATTGTGAACCAAAAAGGAATCTAGATGTAGCATAGTAAAATTACTACAAAATAAAAAACAAAGAGAAAATCTTAAGAGCAACCAAGGAAGTGGGAAGTGATAATGGAAATAATATTTCAACAATTTCAGAAAATTCCAAGCAAAGTAAAGAGTGCAAACACACACAAACACACACACACACACACACACACACACACACACACACACACGTAGATACATCATGGTTACACTGCAAGAATTTTTAAAATTTTAAAGGCACCCAGAAAAAAAAAACAAACATTAACTACAAAAGTAAAATGATAACAATTAGTGTGTTTCTCATTAGAAACTAATTACAGTATATTTCTCATTAGAAACTATGCAAGACAAAGGAACGATATGTTTAGAGTATAGCTAAAAAGAAAAACACTGTCAGCTCAGAATTCTATATCTTTAAAAAATACGGGTAAAGTAGAAATTTTTCAGATAAACAAAAACTAAAGAAATGCATTGTTAGGAGACCTAGTAAAGCAGTAAAGGGTTAACTCAGCAAATTTGAGGTGCTCATAGTGCAGTAAACAGTTAATTCAATGGGATTAGGCAAGTTCAAACTTTGCACATAGCAAAGAAAGGTCTGGCTCCTGGGATATTAGTTCTTGGAATACTTTACCATATATATATATATATGGGATTTCTTCAAGCAAGTAGAATGTTACCAGAAAAAAACTGGGATCTAAGAAAATAAATGAAGAAATCATGCACAATAGAGTACACACTGGCCTGACTTGTGGTGGTCCAGTGAATAAGTGAATAAAGTGTCAACCTGGAATGCTGAAGTCTCCAGTTCAAAACCCTGGGCTTGCCTGGTTAAGGCACATATGATAGTTGATGCTTCTTGATCCTCACCCCTTCTTCCTCTCCTCTATAAAATGAATAAATAACATTTTTCTTAAAAAATGAGTACACATTGCATGTTTCCATGTCTTGCAGTTTTGAAAATAGGTAGCACTAAGCTTTGATGATAGAGGTGAGACCAATGTCTTATTTTTGGGAGGTAATGACTGTGAGGGATGCTGGTCAGTTTCCATATATTGATGTAAATGTTAGTTACATGTATGGTTGCCTTTATAAAATTTTACTGAGTTGTAAATGTAATGTATTTGTGAACATTACAATAGATGATAGATCAATACATATGTACGTACATATAGATAATTACTTCAATAAAAATGTATAAAACATGTTATAGACATACAATTGGGTGGGTACCTGTAAAGAAAGAGATTCCTAAGAGAGGAGATTATCATGCTGATATAAAGAGTTTTAGTCCCCAGATAAGGTAGCATTGTAGAAAAATTATAAATTTGTAAGTCAAAATGATTTCAGTCTGCTCTTATGTGAACTCCTTTACCTCTCTCAGAATTAGTTTCCTCATCTGTAATATGAGGAAAATCATATTACCTATCAGTGTTATAAAGAATTAATGAAATAATATCTGTAGAGGGACTCAAGAAAGACTAGTACAAGTTAATGATTTCTGCAAGCTATCTTTTTATTCACAATGTTGTTAAGAAGATGCAAAGGAAGAGGAAGAAAAAGAAAAAGAAAGATAATGAGGATATTTCAGTTCATGTCAAAATATGATCAGGTGAACTCTTTGTTACTCAAAAACAAAACAAAACAAAACAAAAAAACAACTATTATCAGTACCCACATCCTCAGAAACTCTTTTTTAGTTTTTCACTCATTTTGGCTCAAGTTGGGAACAAATGTTAGAATAATTACAATAGGTAACAAATGCAGTACAATATGAATATACCTATGCAAAGTTGAACAAAAATGTTCAAGAAACTGGAATTGTATGTAGAGATTTTGGCATTAAAAAAATCAATATATTTGCAAATCTGTGGAATTTGGAGTTTCCGCACTCTGATGGAATTCTAAAAGAAATAATAATAAGAAACAGAGTACAAACATAAAGTAAAATTAAAATTTAATTGAAAAAGTATTGTGGTGCAGCAACTACTGATATTTATGCCAGGACAATCTTGAGAAATTACTATGTCTTGCTGTGAGTTAATGAGCTTCCACTTCTGGCATTTCAATCATTTTATTTCTCAGTTTCAGGAGACATCAGAAATCTTTGTCCCCATCATCCAGTCCCCTTAGCAATGAGAAAACAGGTTTAGAGAAGGAAAGTGATGTGCCTGGACTCACACAGCTTGTCACTACTACTAAGCCAGGGACCAACACTAGTTTTCTGACTCCAAGCCAAATGCATTCTCAAGAACTCAAACAAAGAATGGACAAGTTAGAGCACAGCTTCCTAATCAGATAAATAGATTTAAATCTTGTTTTGCCATTTTCCAGAAGGTACTTTTAACCCTCAATCATTTTGTTAGTAAATGGCAACCTATTTTAAGGAATATTCTCATGATAAATATAAATAAAGACTAATGCACTGCCTGGAACATTCAGTGTCACCAATCAATGTTAAATGTTAGAATGTTCATTAACAACCTCATATTCAAGAATGAAATCTTGACAAAGATGATGCCACTGAACACTGTAAATCAGCCAGAAACAAGGTTCTCCAAGTGTTTTCTTATTATGAATAATGAATCAAAAAGGTCATTTCAAAATAAGTCATTAATTTTATTTTTCCTGCTTATAACATGTTTCTAAATCTGCTTTCTGTTGTAAATGAGTTCACACTTGGGTCAGAGGAATTAAGACCATCTATGGAGGAGTTCCCAGAGCCTTTGCCTATACTCTGACACCAGAGTTGTTTTCTGGACTTCCCCAAGAAGCTATTTCTGCCATTTAGGAAATATAATTAATTTCTGTGCGTACATGTGTGTATTCATTTTTCTGTGGTACTATATGTCAGAACATACACATCCTTTGCTTAGATCATTCCTTAATGAGGGGACATAAGGGAATAAAAAAATGTTTTTGTCTATTAGACTTAGATTCAACTCTACCTTTTCCATCAGTCAGCTGCCGAGACAAATTGTTTAACTTTTACAACTCTTATTTTGTCATCTGGAAAATATTGGAGATAATGCCACCCACTTCACTAGTCTGAAGAGCAGTAGAAAAGACCTATAGTCTGTCTCTGTCATTTCTTTCTCACTTCTGGGGAAAGGATAAAACAATGCTCAATGCTCAAAGGAAAGGGGAAACAAACCTGAAAAGATTACCAATAAATGATGAGGTTTTTCTTGCTTTAACTTAATCTAAGGCTGTGTAACTCATTGAAGAAAATAATCCTGCCACATTTCATGAGACCTGGACTACAAATAAGAATGTTAAAACAAAAGGTCCATTGTTCTTAGAAGAACACGGGGTGGAAATGACATAAAGAACTTTAATACAATTATAATGACCACCATGGGATACCCATCAGAACACTTTAAAATAAGTAATTCTTTAAAAAAAAAAAAAACTTATTGTTTGATTTTATAGAGAGAGAAAGGGAAAGAGACACACAGAGAGAAACATTGATTTGTTATTCTACTTATACATTCATTGGTTGATCCTTGTATGTACCCTGATTAGTGATTGAACCTGCAACCTTGGAGTATTGGGATGATACTCTAACCCAGTGGTTTTCAACCTATTTATACTTAGGAACCAGTAAAAATAAAATAATTACTTTGAGGTCCACTGAGGTAGAAAGCACCCTGAGCATAAGCAAATTCAGCTAATATCATTGGGTCTATAATCTTCATGCAACTTCAGGGTGGTTAACTCTTTTGTAGACTGGCAGAAAATTTCTGGTGAACTGGCACCAGTCTGAGGACCAGTGGTTGAAAAACAGTACACTCAACTGAACTACCCAACTAGGGCCAAAAATAATTATTTTTAACATATGTCCTTAGCAAAAACCAGTCTTGCACATGCTGTCATTCTTTCCTTTTAGCATGATATGCCAGTCTTTTGCAGTGGTCACTTGGATTGATGTATGAACATTAAGTTAGACATAGAAGGCAGAGGGAAGGAAGATTAACAAGTGGGGCAAAATAATTAACTGGTTTAAAGATACTAACATTAATAATCCATATTCATATTCATTATTTTTAGAAATATTTATTGAACCTGGTGCCAGTCATTAAACTGGATGCCAGAAATATAAAGATGAATAGTGTCCAGAGCCTCAGGGAACTCACAGTTTAGCGGGATGAAGAAGTAATGAAGAAGACAATTCCACCACAGCACGCTAAGTGCTATAGAAACAGACTGTGAGGTTACAAGAAAACTACACCCTGACTGGCTCCTAAAACATATGAAGGAAGTGAGATACAGAGTAGGAGTCAGAGACAGAGACATGGGGGAGCATGGTGTTCTGGAAAATAGTAGGTATTTTGATGTGGTTGTAGAATTAAGGTAAGGTTGGACGTTTGAAGATAGAAGAGGCTAAAGAAGTAAGGGACATGTCACAGAAGTCCTCTATGCTAAAATGTATGTATTTTTAGATGCTTCCCCATGGGACAGAGAAAAAAGTAAATTTAAACCACTTATATATAAATAAATTTAATATATATATAAATTATTATATATATTTTAAATATATATACTATATTTTAAACTATATATAGTTCACTTTAAACATATATATTTAAAGTAGAATTATGTAATCAGCGTTACTTTTTAATAAGAGGATGGCTCAAAACAGTCTTTGCAACTGTCCACCCAAGTTCAGGACTGGATATGGGAATGAAAACAAGAGGTAAATACAAGTTAAAGATCCAGAAGCTGGTGACCAATGAGACAAGAGGAATGAAGCAAAGACCTGATCCCAGAGATTGATTAGCTTACCTCCTCCTCTGATCCATTCAACATACCTTCATGTCACATCATAGAATGCAGGTTATACTCTTTTATTTTGTCACATGGAGATTGTGATGTACAATTAAGCTGTTATTTCTGCTGTTTCTTAAACATACCACTTTTCAACCTCAAGCTCATCACATTTGCTAGAGATGATTTTTCCCAAAATAACTGTGAAACTAATCCCGTAATTTAATTCAAGTCTCAGTGCTATCTCTTCAGATAGAACACTCCTCATTACCTAAAACATATTCCCCTTCCCAGCCACTCTCTTTCTAGTCTATTTTAATTGTTTTTATGGCATTTATTAATACTTAAAATTAAATTA
This sequence comes from Rhynchonycteris naso, assembly GCA_037038555.1. NCBI lineage: Eukaryota > Metazoa > Chordata > Mammalia > Chiroptera > Emballonuridae > Rhynchonycteris > Rhynchonycteris naso. Next base: position 354,435,144 of record CM072995.1, read on the forward strand.
CATATTTGTTTATTCATTGATTATCTTCTACCCACTGTAAACTCTCCAGGGCTAGTGGCTTTTTCTCTTCATGAGTCTATTCCTACCATTGAGAACAAAACTTATCCAAAGTAGTAGGCATTCAACACATAATTCCTTGAATATATGAACTGTGCATATGTTTTGTGTCTTTCAAATTAAGTACAAAACTCCTCAACATTCTACAATCTTTGAATCACAGTTGCACTGGAATCAATCGAGATAAACCATGTTATTTTCAAGGTAAAGAAATAACAACCTCAAAAGGTTGTATTATTTCTTTAAAGTCCAAAAGTTAATTATTAGTAATATCCAGGATATCTAATCCCAAACACAAGTCTCTCCACTTTTGGGCATACTCTCTCCACTGTGGCTGGAAATCAGACCTTCAAGATTTTCTATTCCTTCCCAGCAAACACACACACAGTACCTATAACCATACTAGATGCACTGGTACACTGAAATATTTATTTTTATTGAACAATTAACACATTCAATATCTCTTACCCACAATAATAAAACCAACTTTTTAATTATAACTTCACCTGAAATTCTGACCTTTTTTCACTTAATATAATAGTATTGATTTTATAAACAATATTATACAAATAATGTCAGAATCACCCCTACTGGCTCTTCATGACTTCAGGGTAGGATGAGAAAGTATTGGGATAAGAAAATCAGGTTATAGTTCTTCATGAGTAGAGATAACTTTTGAATAAAATAAACTTTAACTATTAGTCATGAATAAAACCAGTAGAACATATAGTAATTTAGCTATGAAGGTCCAATGTTTTAAACTTATGCTAGAATAAAAAGACTTTGATAGCTATTTTTCATGCCTCGACAAACAGTTGCATTTAGCTCCCCAAGCTGTCAATGGTCACAGTCATTTTTCACTCTAGAGGGGCATATCGCCTTCAATTTTAGATTAAGATATTGCACCAAGGCTTGATATATTGTCCTTTCAAATACACAAAGAGTATTGTGATTATAACAACCATGTCAAATGGTAATATATAAAGATATTTCAACCAGGTTTCAAGGAGTGGTAGAAATAATACTATTTCATAAGGTATACCATTATATGGTGTCAATTGCACTAACGAAACCTTCTAAATTTGACTTGTAACTTCTATGTTTTACTGATTGATAATGCTTTTCTAAAAAATGTGTTTTTTAAAAAAACAACAATAAATAGCACCCCTAATTAAGGATCCTTACTGAAGTTTCTTCAGACAGTTTGGATTATTCGAAAACTATTCACTCCCCTACTTCCACTGTGGGTAGAGTGTACTTCTCCAAACCACTGATGCAGGGTTGGCCCACAGATCTCTCTTCAACCAATGAGGCATGAGTGGACAGGATGCATGCAGAGAATTGAACTGGGCTTGCATGAATAGACTTGCCTTCTGACGTTTCAGTGATCAGCTATGAAAAAAGATTCCCCTTGAAAGCCTTTGATACTCCAGCCAGGGCTCAAAAATGCAACAGATAGAGCCAACTTGAACTATATCCTCAGCCTAAACCAGAGCTGCCCAGCTGATCAGCAGACCATGAGAGACAAAAACAATTGTTTGTGTTGTAAACCTCTGAGCTATGGTGGTTGTGTGCTAAACAGCAAAACTGATTCAAATGGGACACATCCCCAGACTCTTTCTGATACTCAAAACCACTCAGAGGATGATTTCCATGATGCCCATGGATGGATGAAAAAATCTGAAAACGAAGCCCAGTAGTCTTCAATCTAGTTCCTGGTTTGGTCATTTAGTCAGGTAAGCTGCTTTACCTTGCGTCACTTTGGCTCCTTACTTATAACATGGAGCTAATAATATTTGCCCCCAGCAGTTAGAGTGGATATTAAATGAGGTAAGTTCTGCAAATCAACTAGCACAAAGCCTGCTCAGAATAGTGCTGGATCCAAGGACAGATTATGTCTCCAAATCCTGGATCTCACACCATCTGACTAGGAATAAAGGACTTTGAAATAAATTTTGACTGCCCTGTGCTCTCCCTGCCTCTATTCTGAACGTTTTGTCCTTCAGAGTGGGTATGTAACTACAACTTGCTAAGTAAAAGTACTACACTACTATGTCACAGTGATCAGATTGCGGATGGGCACATGACTAAAGCCTTGCCAATCAAGACCCTTGCTAAGGTTTTTTTCTGAAGCCACAGAGAGTAAGATGCCATCTTTTCCCAAAATCGCATGCTAAAAGTGCAAAATATGCCTAGAGCCACACTGGTCAGTACTGACAACACAGTGGGAAAATCTGTGTAAAAAAATGAAGCCAACAAAGAAGACATTAGACCAAGATAAAGAGTGTAAGTATTTCCTGATTACATTATTTAAGCCTCTGAATCCCTCTTGGGCTCTAGACAGGATCAATGGACATTTCAGTAATGTGAGCCAATATACTGCAATTTGCTTAGGCCAGTTTGAGATGGCAATCATCCCTTGAAAATAAGTAAGTATAATCTTGGAGAATTTGGCTAACTTCTTTGAATCAAATTAATATTTTAATCTATAAAGTGGAAAGAATAATAGTAGTACCTCATAGCATTTAAGTGTGTTGCTGTTGTGGATATTAAATAAGGATGTGCCTCCCACATAATATGTGGCCAATAAGAATTATCTGCCATCAGCATAATCATCATCACCATCATCATTTCCATCACCATGGGCTTCTATTTCATATCTGCTTTGAAAAATGTCATAGACCAATATGCCAGTAAGAACACATTTCTCTACCCTCTGTCTACTGCGCACAAACAATCGGGGGATTCTATAGCACTATTCAGAGGTATAGAAATAAATGGAAACAGAGAGGTTTGATATTCTCAAAACCTTTTGTGGGCTAAGGTAATATCTAGATGGACTACTAAAGTGATACAATGTAAAGGGATTGAAAAAAAACAGTAATTCCTGAGATGATGGACTCGACCCACAGAGTTAACAACAAGAGTCTACTTGTAGGAAAAAAGCAAAAAGCATAAAAAGAAAAGCATTCTTATATTGAGTTCCTTTCTGGATCCTCCCAGCCTGTGAGAATACAAAATGGTACCTAATGAGAGGAACAGGCTTGAAGACCTGCCAAGTCTGCAATCCTGAAGACCTGATTGACATGAATAAAACCAGTAGAACATATAGTAATTTAGTATTTAGATGTCAGGGTTTCTTCAGCCCCTAGGAGGAAGCAATAATCACATGTCAGCCCCTCCACTAAAGGAAATCGGTAGCTCTTTCTAAGTAGGTACTCCGATAGACAACTTAGCAAGAAACAGGCAAAAGCCAAAACATTTCTCTCTGTAAGACCCATATACCTATTGGCAGGCAGGACCCGATCTGCACATACAGCTCAGTGAAAAGCTTTTATTTCCTGGTATAGCAGAACTGCCCACCCCCTTGCCTTTGAATACAATAACCCAGCCAGCACACCCCCATCAAGCCAGGCACTTCCTGTCTGACCACCCACCTCAGCCTTATCTCAAGGCCGACCGTGTCCAACTTTTCTACTCTCCCCAACTATACATCTTTTCATTTTTACTGCAAATCTCCATTTCCCTCCAATCTCAGAGAAAGTTCTCCAAATATTTCTGTTCAGGATCAAGGAAAATTGTTCTCCCATAAATCCAGTATGAACTGCTCTTGCCATTCCAACACTGTTTTCTCATTTTCTTGTTTTCTCTTCTTTCTTTCCTCTGGCCATATTCCCTGGCTATTTCTCCTCAGATTTCAAACAGACTTATAAATTTTCTGACCCACAAACAGAATTAAAAAAAGGGGGGGGGAGTCAAAACAAATACTACCAATAAAAGAAAATCTCTTTTCACCTGTTATTCTATTTGGCTTCCGTTTCCTCTTCGATCTCTTAAGTACTACCAATAACCTTAAAGAACAGTCTGATCACTCTCACTGCCCACTTTCCTGAGATCTGAATTATGTTACCTAATTAAAACTGCATAATATAAGATGAGAGTAATAAGATAAATCAGGAGGAGGATTGAAGGGGTATATTGAAACTATTTGTTCAAAAAGTGAGGTCAATTAATTTAAAGAAATGATAATGCCTTCATGCATAACGTTAAATTAAAATCAACTAAGATTTTGCCTGATGAGGCGGTGGCGCAGTGGATAGCACATTCGGAAGGACCCAGGTTCGAGACCCTGAGGTTGCCAGCTTGAGCGCGGGTTCATCTGGCTTGAGCAAAAAGCTCGCCAGCTTGGACTCAAGGTCGCTGGCTCAAGCAAGGGGTTACTCGGTCTGCTGAAGCCCCACGGTCAAGGCACATATGAGAAAGCAATCAATGAAAAAAAAATCAACTAAGATTTTGAGGTATAAAACCCACACAAATGTATACTACAAAGTCACCAATGATCTTTCTAAGCACCCACTCTAATGGCCTTCCCTTATGTTTCTTCCTCCTTTACTTCTGCACTATTAGACACTAAGGGCCTATTTTCAGACAGCCTGGGATGTAATACCTGGATGTGTGATGGCTATTTTTCAATCCCATCTTGGTAACAAAATTAATAGTAAAATTCTCATGTAGCAGTTGAGAAAATAGTAATTCAAATACATCATAATGCTAATAAGTGGTAAATGACTGACCTATAAAAACTCAAGTACTCATTCTCAACAGAATAGTATGCTTTTCTTTACCACTTTGAACCCTAAAACTCATTTCTCTTCTTATCTTCTCTATGTCTATGAAAGGCACTGTCATTTTCCTACTCTCTCACTTATAAAACCTCAAGCATTTTCATTCACATAAGGATTCAAGGGTCCCTTCCTGTAACAAAATGGGCCCTAGGAGACTAAAGATCACTACTACTCTAAACTAACTTCTTTCTCTTCATAGATATGGAGGCTGAAACTTGGGAGAAGGAGAGTGAGGGGAAGGAATGACTACCTACGATGGTACTGTTTGTACCTACAGGCTTTAGACTCTACCTCTAGTCTGTTCATTTTCAGTCTAGTCTGCCCCAACCCCATCAGGCTGTGACTCAGAGAGATTTAAATATTGAGTCTATTGTCAGTGTCAGTGAATCAGTCTATCAGCAAATTTACTGTCCGAGAAACTCTGCTTATTTCTAAATACTGGCTCTCATTCGTTTAGGTAATTAGGCTCTTGGTACTTCCTACTTCCTACATTCATAATGATCAAATTTCTCCAGGGGTCAGCTAAATTTTTCACAATTTGGCAGATCTTCCATAAGCCAATTTGTGAATATTAACATTATTGCCCATCCCCCCCCAAAGAATGCCCAGTAATGCTCTCCATCCCATAGGTATCATAAAGTCAAAATATATGTGAGCATTTGGCTGAAGCCACCTGTGTGGATTGAGCCTGAGCAAAGCTAAAATCTGATGAAAAGTGAGACGATACAGAAAAATCATAAGGGGCACTCATTTGAAGAATAAAAGTATTGGCAGAAAAAATTCAGTTAATTTTTTAGTTATTCTCAAATGGCTATGTGCTCTATACCATACTTGCCATAAAAACCACAACTCAAATATTTACTGATGAACTTGTAAATGTTAAAAGGCCCATAAGTTTTATACAATCCCCTCATTTTATAAATGAGAAAACAGAATTTTTTATTTGATAAAAGCCAAACACAAGGCCAAACCACTGCAGAGAAGAAGGAGAAGGTACCTTAGATCATTATGGTCAATCCTGGCTTGTTTTTCCTTCATGAAATTCTATGTGTTTAAACTTAAATAGAACAGGTGCACACAGAAACTCACACATATACACATGCACATAAGCACAGGGTAGTTTAAATTACTTGGAACTTTTTCTGGGCTGATTTTTGTTCTCCTCGTTTTACCCACCCACCTAGTCCCTATAGTGTCATTCTCTCTCTTTCCTATAGTTTGCAGCATTCTTAATTTAGCTTCACCTGAAAGCATAATTAAAGTGCCGTTTATCCCCTTTTATATAACATGAATTGATAAAAATGGAAAAGTTGAAAACTCCTAAATACAGTTGGTTTCGATTTCAGGTTCCTTCCTCAGGTACCAGGAAGACTACAGCTATAATGCCCCCCACCACCCCATCCCCACAAAGTCCTGATAGTTTTTTGAAAAAGGTGATCATATAAATCCAAAGTAAGGAAGTATCCAATAAAATAGAAATATTTTTCTGGCTAGCGGAGAAAAGAAATGTTGAACATGCAGCATTAGAATCATGCAGATGAAGGCATAGTCAAGTTTACAGATGGAGTTCAGGGCATGTGTGCAAATGAAAAAATAAAGACATCAGTTTATCTTCCTTTAAATCAAATTGTTAAAACCTAGGAGAGAGAATAGAAGGCAGCTAGGGGAACCCTCCTTGTCAAAATCGTAATGAAAGAAAAGAAATCATGTCCCTAAGATAAAAACCACATCAGATTTAAAAAGAGGTAAGAGCTATGAGCTAGTTTTTATATTGTGTGTGTGTTTTCACTTCTCTCCTTCAATTTGACTTTCAGGTAGTTCATTCTTTGTCTTTAGAATGCTAATTGAACATTTAGCTGTGACCATTCTATTTTACAAACCTCTTTTAATACTTTACAAATTAGTAAATCAGGTGAAAAAAATAATTACATCTTCCCACAACTCTTCTTTCATTGAGATTAAAATAGAATGACCTTTAGAAGTTATAGTGCTGATAGTCACCCCTATAATGAGCAAGGATCTCTTAGGAGATCAGCTTAATCAGGAAGTTATCCTCAGAGTAAAATATTACCCATTTATCTAATGAAATTTAAATATGATGATGTACAGTAGTCACAGGGGCACTTCCTTGATGTTTAAGAGTATCAATCAGTAGAGGCAAAGCTAAAACAATGCAGTCACTCTGGGTTGCAACAGTAACCTCTGGCATGAATTTACACTTTAAGAAAGATGATTCTAATAAAGGAGGACTTCCTAGGAGTGGAAATTAACCATTACCTTTATACAAAATTAAAACTGTAGCTAACATAAGATTATCAGATGACAATTGCCTAACATTTTATGGAGGCCTATAGATTTACATGCATTCCTCTGAGAGATCAAGATTCAAAGGATAATGACTTAAGCAATATTCCTAACTTGGAGTCTTAGGGTGGAAAATATAGTAATGTTGGGGTAATGATGGTAGTCTTATGTTACAAGGGACTCTCAGTAGAACTCAACCAGGCTTCCAATGGCTTCTTCAATCACAAGTAGAGATTTTAAAGATCACTATAGGATAAAAGACAAGATTCTCTCCTAGAAATCAATAATCACTATTTTATTCCCAGTTTAAATACAGATAAAAGGATGTCAAGTTGATGCTGAGGTAAGTAAAATAAATATAAAACTGAAACACTTAAGAAGCTCACAAATTTCAGAAGAAACTATCCAAAAACAAGAAGACTTTTATTGGGAATAAGATATGACCCACTCTGTTCTCTAGGCGTTTCAATAAGGATGTGAAGATCAGTCTCATTCCTGCACTCTCATAATAAGTCTTGGGCTTTTCATTATGGCTGGCTGATAATATGAAAGGAAATTAGTGCAGGAGGCCAGTTCTCTAAAGCCATGCAGGAATGGCCGTCATATATTCAATTCTCTTTAGTTTTATGTTAAGAGGTATAAAGATTGTCAGGTAGCTTGTGGGCATTCCTAGGATAAGTCAACCATTTGAGAAGTAATGACCTAGTCAGGAAGTTCCACCCTCACCCCATTTTATTAGATGAATACCCCAATAAGAGGCCACAACTTCAAGGTGACAAATCTAAAATAATAGACTTATTTAGGAAATTATTTTGAGGTAATCCTTTAATCAAGTTTTAAATAGTTTCACTGATGATTGGTGCTAGCTGGCACTTCTAGAAAGTTGTAGGTTGTCAGAGAAAATGAAGAGACAGAAAAACTGCCCTATCCTTTATGTTTCAAGTGAATAGATTTGTGCTTGTCAAGATGCTTCTGGGTATTATTTAATATTTACAATTACAGCAGAGGTGAACTTTAATAGGAGACTCAATGAGAAATAAATTAATTAATTTTTCCATAACTGTAAAGAGGATCCAGGTTAGTAGTTATACGTAATATTTTTATAAATATATAGGTATATGTTTGTTTATTTATGCATATTTAAATTTGTTTGATCTTAGCATTGCATCTACTTCTTAAGTGTCCTGGGCCACATTCTGTGAAGAGCAAAAGGTTTGAGAACCACAAAACAGTCATCATTTATTTCTTCCCATGATGGATCCTAAATTCTAAGTAGCATAAACTATATTTACTCACAAACTGTGATTTTTCCTTTCCTTATTTGTTAGGGCTTTTTCTCTTTTTTTATACAATAGCTGCCTCTTCTAGATGTAATGTTTTTGGCTCTTATTGTAATGCCTTCCCAATTCTATGGTAAGTGTGTGCCTCATTTTATCTTGCTGCTAGAACTTACCTTAATTTGAATACTTGGATTTCTCAAATTTGCGTCTTAAAGACTTACCTAACCCACAAAATGAAATATTTTTACTCTATAAACTTATTAAATATGGCATATATTAAATTCCACACAATCACGAACTAAACTAATCACAATACAAATTTTTAGAGTATAGTATGAATGATTGTCATTCATGATACCTAAATATTCTAAAAGGTGCAGAGGATTTTCTGTACAATTCACATTATAATTAAAAGAAGTTTAAGAGACTTTTCACTGGTAAAACTCCCTACCTGAATTAGAATGCAGCAAGCTCAAACCTACTTATACAATGTCATTGGACAGCCATAGTACTCATACAGCTGCATCTAAAGAAACTTGAAAGCCTCCTGAAGTAGAGAGTCCTGAAAAACAAAGGAAACAAAGTACATTTGCAAGAAGGAAAGAATTATATATTTGGTTTTAAGGCTCATAGCGTAAATAAGTAATAAATAAATAAATAAGTGAAATAAAACATGGCCAATTACAAAATCCATAAGTTATAAACTAATATGTCCTTCAAACAAAGCAGTGGTCTGCTACTTCTTTCTTCTTTTTAGTTCTCCTGCATCAGATTTCTACCTTGGAGTCTCATGTTTGTGTTGAATCATTGCCTATATTTTCAATAACATTCTTACAGCAAAGAAAAAGACTAATACTATTATTTTTTTTTCAGTTTTATCTGTTAATGTGAAGGGAAGTAGAATTTGTCACCATAAAATATGCCTTTGACATAAAGATTATTTTAAGGTAAAGGCAATCAAGACACGTCAGAGTTGAGGAAAAGCTATTTCCCTCCCCCTCAACTGCCTAAATTTACACTGGAAAGGGGGCTTAAACCAGAAAGAGAGCTAATATCAAAGATAACATTTTATTAAAGAATTTATCTGTATAACAGGGCAACCTTTGTTTCCCAAGCACCTCTTCTACCTTTTGTGAATGGCTTCTCTCTCCCTTATATGCCCAGACTCCTATCCCTTTCTTAATTTCAGGATATGTTTTATAAACCTCAATTACCTAGCTGTCTTTTAGGTCTCATATTGTTATAAGGCTCCTTTATCTATAAAATTAAATTTGTTTCTCCTATTAATCTGTTTGTGTCAATTTGATTATTACATCAGTCAAAGAACCTAGAAGGGTAGAAATAAAATTTTTCTGCCCCTTCAGATACAAGCTGAGGCATAATGCTAAAATACTATGTTTCTTAAAAAGAAAGAAAGACAGATTATTCTAAATTCTCAGCTCTTTGATGTCCAAAATAAAGTATCTACAATTGTGACCATACAGAAACTTCATTTCTTTAATATGATCATTTCTCCTTCCCTTTTTTGATTCAAAGAAGCCTTATCCAGGAGTCAGACTCAACTACTTTCCTTTCCCTTGCACAACAGCTCCCTTAATCATTAAACCCTCAGGACAATGAGGTTCTAATCGGAATCAAATAATTTTAGGAACAAAGCCTCAGGTCTGTTGACCACAGAAGCAGAGTTTTGGTCAAACTAGAGATAACATCTAGAATGCAGCCTCAGTTGTGTTTCAGCTCCAGGCCCAGAAAAATCAGTGATATCAGATGAAGCAACATCAGGACTAGCTGCAATGACCAAGGACCCCCTCCTCTGGTGCTGACCAATCAGTGAAGACCACATGCCTGACCACAACCCTAACTCCCTTAAGCACCATGATTAATGACCCCAACCCTCTGCCATATAATTCATTCTCTAGAGGCCACCAGGGAGCAAGGTCTAGAGACCAATGGCTCACCTACCACTCTGGGTTTTGTGCCATTTCCTAAATAAACCTTGACTTGCTTTGCTGAAAATTCCTGTTCACATTTTATTGAACTTTGATGTGCACAGGTAAAAGAACCCCCTTTAGTCCAGTAATATCCTCATAAAAATTCCTTGAGGTAGGTATTTAAGAGAGGTTAAGCAATTTTCCCACAGTTACAAAATTAAAATTTCAGGCACTCAAAGTCCAGAACATGGGCTCCAAAGGATTATGCTTTACAAGTAACAGCAAGGCCCAAATAGCCACAGTCAAAGAAATGTATTAAATAGACATTCCTGTGAGACATAAAATTACTATAAAGCTTTATTAAATATATATTCATACAATAATATAAATCTTTCCTGCATTTCATAGATTGTTTTAAGCAATGTAATTCAATGTGTACTTTGAAGACATCTCATAATTAGCTCACCTGAATGCTTCATTCCTGGCTCCCCTCTCCCCCAGATCTATAAAATCTTTCTGTACTAGTCCTTAGGAATCTGTATTGTAGCAAACTCTACATATCATTTATATGCATAATACAATTTGAGGCCTCTGGTATAAAAAGCTTCACACTAATAGGAAAAACAAGGAAAGGCATCTAAAAAACACATGTGGTAGTTCACATTCTCCAAGAAGCAGACAACGAGAAAGGATTAGGCATGCAAAATGAGAAGGAAATCAAATGGCAATGTTGAACTTTACCTGAACGCCATGCTCATGAAAAACAGTGATAGTTAAGAACCTCCCCTTCCCCATTTTGTGTTCTAAGAAATGGCTTACTGTAAAGAACCACCATTCTCCCTCAATTTAGAGAAGATTGGGAGATAAAACACTTGTTTATTTATGACAATGCCAGACACAGCCTCAAAATTCCCATTTTATACCTCATAAATTATTGACAGAATTGTTTGTCAAGGCTGTCCAACTAGATAAAAATCTACATTAATTTGACTTAATCAAACTTGAGTCAGGCCTCACTACTCCCACCAAGTCCTTGAACTTTAGCCTGCCCTTGAGAATTGAAACATAGAACAACCCTGTCTTAGAAAGTCCTCCAGGAATCACCTGACCTCAGGGGAAAATATTCCCTGATTGATTGTCTAGTCACACTACTTACTCATTCCACTGGCCCACACCTAGTTCTTTCTAGCATTATTTAACCCTTCCTATATAAAAAAAAATGCTCTTTTCTACCTGCGATGGAAACTCGTGATTAGAGAGATCTTATTCCAATGATCCCCTCTCTTTATTACAATAGTCCTTTTCAATAAGGCTCTTCTTACCCACACTGGATTTATTTCTTCCATAAGACTGGGAGAGCCAGCACATAGGATAGAAGTCTGCTTCAAAGTAAAGAAGGGAAAAAAGGAAGGGTGGGTAGAAGCATTCCAGTCTTGCATACAGAAGAAGGGATGTTTGCCATCAGAGGAGGCCATGTCTCCCAGGAACAAGCCTGCTCCAGGAACCCACTGCACTCAGTCATTGGCTGGAAGCAGCCTATGAAAACATGTTCAGACACATTAATGGATTCAGAGAGCACATCTGGGGCCCTTATGAATCAGCTAGGCTTCCTGAAGTTGAAGTCTACAGAACACATGTTCACTGCTGTTAAAATGTGTTTCAAGTTATAATTCCCCAGCTCTGTAGGACTCCTTCCTTCACCCACCCCAATACAACAGAGCAGTGAGCCAGTACTAGAGATAATTATACCCTCAAATATATAGAGTTGGTAAAAGTGAAGGGCTCCTAGGTGTGGATAATTGCTTATGAGTCTGAGTATGCTATGACTAGACTGTAGAATGAGCAATAAATTGCAAGTTTGTAATGGGAGAATATCTAACAGATTTGGAGGCTGGGAATACCAATTTGGAAAGACATATGCACATTTCCTCAGTGAGCTCAGTCTGAAAAAGTGGGAAAACCAGGTAACATAGATGAGCAGTGACATCATTGGAATCCAGCTTTGGTGAACCTGGACAACTCATTTTGCCTTGCTGGTTTTCCTGATCTGAGAAAGAATACGTATTTACCATTAAACCTCAGAGGGATACTAGAAAACAGCATGAAATGCCAATGAAACATTTCAATATTCTTAGGAAAAAGAAACAGTCTAGATGCAGATTTGAAGACAATTTGAGTTTTTAGCAAGATAAAGGAGAGATGTCATTTTTGTATGGTGTTGAGGTATTGCTTAGCAATTCATAGAAACTGTAGGTCCTTTTTGAGTTATTCCATAAATTTAAAGTTTTTAATGTAGTATTTAGATATGGAAGGAATATATGAACAACAGGATAGCGGGGATGAAAGCCAAAAGAAGAGAGACAATTAGATTTGCTAATTTCCTGTTCTGGTGTCTATAACTATGCAAAGTACAGACTTAACCACACATAATGACTTTGCAGTTAGGGAATAAGCTCCATCTTGAAAAGTGATAGTGCATTTTGGACACTGACTCTCTTGTTTTTAGTATGATAATCTTTTCTTCCCAAACACATTAAATAAATACAGTACATAAGGTAATATGTCAACATTATGGCTTCAAGCAAAGACATAATCACCAATTTACTTGACAGCAAAGTTTCCAGTTAGAGAATATCATAAAGAATAAATTCAAAGGAGTTACATTTTGAATGAACTTAAATGGCTTGGCTTTGCATGTAGGTGCCAAGCAAGTGTGATGACAAGGCAGCACTGTCTAAGACTCTTCAGCTTACTTGCATGTGTTTGTTCCTAAGTGTTTCTAAGTACCATTGTTGTAGCTCTATTTATGTATAAAAGAGTTTTTTCTTTGCTATAAGTTTATTAGGTATAGTTTGAGAACAAGATAACAAATGCTGAAAGCCAAACACAGCTTAAAATTTTTTGAATGAAATAGTTTTAAAATAATAAACTTGAACACACACACACACACACACACACACACACACACACACACATATATATATATATATATTCAAAAGAACATAAAGACAGGACATCAAAGAGATACTCACACCCACATGTTCACTGTAGCATTATTCAAAATAATCAAAATATGGAAACAAGTGTCTATCAATGGATGAATGGATAAAGAAGTTGTGGCATATAAGTACACTGGAATATTATTCTTCCATAAGAAAAAAGGAAATCCTGCCATTCCTGACATGGATGGAACTTAAGGGCATTATACTAAGTGAAATAAGCCAGACAGAGAAAAACAAATATTGCATAGAATCACTTATATGTGGATCTAAATAAAAAAAGTCAAACTCATAGAACCAGAGTGGAAAAGTGGTTTCCAGGAGCTATGGTGGGGGGTGAAGAATAGGGATAGAATGCTAAAAGGGTACAAACTTGCATCTAAAATATGAATAAAGTCTGAGGAGCCAATATATTACATGGTGGCTATAGTTGATAATACTGAACTTTATAATTAAAATTTGCTAAGGGTGGGGGGCAGCAACATGGTGATGGAGTAGATAGACATTCCAACTTTCACCTCCCAGAACCAAAGTGAATTACAACTTAATTTTAAGAACAAGCATCTGGAAAAACCAACTTTGGGCTAAACCAAGATTAATCTATAACCAAAGATCACCAAAGAAGCCACACTGAGACTGCTAGGAAAAGCGGAAATGCAGAGAGGGCCGGTCACCTCCCAGGAGCGAGCAGAGACCTGGAGGGACTCACGTGGTGGTGGGGTTTTACTGGAGAAGGGAGGGTCCTGAGCCCCAGCACTGAAGCCCCAGCTTGCAGCCCAAGAGCCTAGAAGAGGTGTACAGACAGTATTTAGCTGCAAAACAAGTCAGGTTACTGTTTGTGAGAAAGAGATTTCTCAGACCCAGGATTCACTTAGGACCGTGCAGAAAACTTCTTTCAAAACCACTCACCAGAGGTCCCAGGGGTCAGGGAGAGCTGACAGGACAGGAGTAGCAGGAAGAGAGTGAATCTAGAAGGCACAGAAGAAACACTTTGAGGGACAGTCACCCTAACCTCTGGGCTGAGTTACTACCCAAATCTAAAGTGAGTATTTTTCCTGGAACCAGCAATACCAGCAAAGAAAAGCAGGTCACCAGCCAAATGAAAGTTCTGCTACAGTCAAAGCAGAGTCGCTTAGAAGCCCATCAGGGATACAGTATTGAGTGCTGAGGTCTAAGCTACAACGCCACACCCACACTGCTGAGTGCTCGCTGGAGGGCAGGTGGCAACGGGATGCTGGAGCACAAGGCAGAAGCTGCAGAGACCTTAGCAGTGGGCTGGCACTGGCAACACTCGTGCCTGAACGCCCGAGGCAGCAGCAGTGGTGGTGGCAGGCATGCAGACAGACTACACCTCGGGAACACAAAGACCACACCCATTGGACTCCTGTGGCCACACCATTCTGAGGGCTGAAAAGAATAAAAAATATAAAATAAAATAATAAAATAACATAATAAAGAAGGTTGGATAGAATGACAACTGAGGCTAAGGGGAAAGCCATATCCAATACCTTAGCTAACTCCTGATTTATAGTACTGAGACCAACAAGTGGCCGCCAATAAGAGGTGACAGAAAGCAGATATCAGGGGAACCTGAACATTTCAACAAACATCTTCCAGGCCAAAATTAGATAAAAGTCAGCCTAAGTTGATATTAACAACGGCACCTGGGCTCAGCAGAAGCAGCCACAAGATCTGGATCACCTGTTGCCCCCAAAAGATAGATAACGGCCATTCAAAGGCAGTGACCCCCACTGGTCTGAGCCAGGCTCCAGCCAAAAAGGTCCAGGGAAGGCACATCCAGAGGCCAGACAGGGATAGCATCAGTTCAGGACCTAACAACCCTAGTTAGAGTGATATCTTAAGAAAGGGCTTCTTACACCTTTCTTAAGATATAGAAAATGGAAAAGCGGTACAACTAGTTAAGGAGCCCAGAACTCGAACAACCCTATAAACCACCAACAGAAACAATGCGAACACAGGAACGTAAGCTATATGAATCAACAAGAAAAACCTCCAGAAAAAAATCTGGATGAAATGGAAGTAATCAAATTACCAGATGCAGAATTTAAAATAATGATTGCTAGGATGCTTAAAGATTTAAAGTTACAATGGATGGACTTAATGAGCACCTAAATAAAGAAATTGTAAGCATCAAAAAGGACATGGAAATCAGAAAAAAGAACCAGACAAGAATGACACCACACAATATCAGAAATGACTACACTAGAAGGAATAAAAAGCAGGCTAGATGAAGCAGAGAATCAAATCAGTGACTTAGAGGACAAAATAAGTGAAAGCACGGAAGCAGAACAGCATAAAGAAAAGAGGATTAAAAAGTCTGAGGAAACTCTAAGAGAGCTCAGTGACAACTTGAAGAGAAACAATATCCACATAATAGGAGTTTCTGAAGGAGAAGAGAAAAAAAAAAGGAATAGAGAACCTGATTGAAAAAATTATAGCTGAAAATTTCCCTAAAGAGATGCAGGAAAGAGTCATACTGGTTCAAGAAGAAGAGAGAAACCCATTAAAAAAGAACCCAAAGAATCAACACCATGATACATCATAATAAAATGTCAAAGCTAAGAGATAAAGAAAGAATACTAAAATCTGCAAGAGAAAAACAGTCAATCACTTACAAAGGAGCCCCCATAAGAATGACATCTGACATCTCAACAGAAACACTTGAGGTCAGAAGGGAATGGCAAGAAATATTCAAAGTAATGCAGAACAAGAACCTACAACCAAGACCTCTTTATCCAGCAAGGCTATCATTTAAAATTGAAGTAGAAAAAGTTTCCCAGACAAAAAAAAAAACACAAAACAAAAAAACCTCAAGAAATTCATCACAACCAAACCAAGGCTGCAAGAAATGTAAAGGGGCCTGCTGTAGACTGAACCAGGGGGGAAAAATCTAGTAAAAGAAAAATGTAGATTTAAGGAAATATATGGCAATAAACAACTATATATTAGTAGTAACCTTAAATGTAAATGAATTAAATGCTCCTATCAAAAGATGTAGGAAAGCTGAGTGGAAAAAAAATACAGGACCCATACATATGCTATCTACAGGAGACCCACTTCAAAACAAAAGATACACATAGAATGACAGTAAATAGATGGGAAAAAATGTTTCATGAAAATGAAAATGAAAAAAAATCTTGGGTAGCAATACTTACATCGGACAAAATAGACTTTAAAACAAAGAGCAACTAAACATATAAAGCAGACTTTGATGGACATAAAGGGAGAGATCAACAGCAATACTATAATAGTAGGGGATTTCAATACCCCAGTAACATCAATGAATAGATCCTCAAGAAAGAAAATTAATAAAGAAACAGCAGAATTAAGGGACACACTAAATCAACTTGATTTACTAAATATCTTCAGAACCTTTCACCCTAAAGCAGCAGATTATACATTCTTTTCAAGTGCTTATAGTACATTCTCTAGGATAGACCATATGTTAGGGCATAAAACGAGCCTCAACAAATTTAAGAAGATTGAAATCATATCAAGCATCTTCTCTGACCACAATGGCATGACTAGAAATCAACCATAATAGAAAAACTGAAAAACACTCAAGCACTTGGAAACTAAACATCATGTTATTAAAAAACAAATGGGTCAACAAGGAGATCAAGGAAGAAAACAAAAATTCCCTTAAAACAAATAAAAATGAGCATACAACTCAAAATTTATGAAACACAGCAAAAGCAGTCCTGAGAGGGAAGTTTATAGCATTACAGACATACTTAAGAAGCTAGAGGAAGCTCAAATAAACAACTTAACCCTGCAACTAAAACAACTAGAAAAAGAATAGCAAGTAAAGCCCAGAGGAAGTAGAAGGAAGGAAGTAATAAAGATCAGAGTGGAAATAAATGACATAGAGGCTAGAAAAACAATAAAGAGGATCAATGAAACCAAGAGCTGGTTCTCTGAAAAGGTAAACAAGATTAATGAACCTTTAACCATACTCACTAAGAAAAAAAGAGAGAGGGCTCTAATAAATAAAATTAGAAATGAGAGTGGAGAAGTAACAACTGATATAGCAGAAATACAAAGGAGTGTAAGAAAATACTATGAAGAACTCTATGCCAAAAAGTTAAACAACCTAGGTGAAATGGACAAATTCCTTGAAAAACATAATCTCTCAAAAATCAATCTGGAAGAATCAGAAAACCTAAATAGACTGATTACAACAAATGAGATTGAAATTGTTATCAAAAATCTCCCAACAAACAAAAGCCCTGGGCTAGATGGCTTCACAGGTGAATTCTACCTAACATTCAAAAAAGAACTAACTCCTATTCTTCTGAAGTTATTCCAAAAAATTCAAAAGGAGGGAAGACTTCCAAGCTTCTTTTATGAGGCAAACATAATTCTGATTCCAAAACCAGGCAAAGACAACACAAAGAAAGAAAACTATAGGCCAAGATTCTTGATAATTTAGATGCTAAAATTCTCAACAAAATATTAGCAAACTGGATCCAGCAATACATGAAAAAAATCATACATCATGATTAAGTGGAATTTATTCTGGGGAGGCAAGGATGGCACAATATTCACAAATCAATCAATGTGATTCATCACATAAACAAAAGGAAGGACAAAAACCACATGATAATTTCAATAGATACAGAAAAAGCATTTGATAAAATCCAGCACCCATTCATGATCAAAACTCTCAGCAAAGTGGGAATACAGGGAACATACCTCAACATGATAAAGGCCATCTATGACAGACCCACATCCAACATCATACTCAATGGGCAAAAGTTAAAAACAGTACCCTTAAGATCAAGAACAAGGAAGGGGTGCCCCCTTTCACCACTCTTATTCAGCATAGTTCTGGAAGTCCTAGCCACAGCAATCAGACAAGAAGAAGAAATAAAAGGCACCCAATTTGGAAAAGAAGAAGTAAAACTGTCATTATTTGCTGATAATATGATACTGTACATAGAAAACCCTAAAGTCACAGTCAAAAAACTACTGGACTTGATAAATGAATTGAGCAAGGTGGCAGGATATAAATCAATACTCAGATATCAGAGGCATTTTTATACACCAACAATGATCTGTCTGAAAGAGAAACTAAGAAAACAACCCCCTTCACTGTTGCAACAACAAAAAATAATAAAATACCTAGGAGTAAATTTAACCAAAGAGGTTAAAGAATTGTACTTGAAAAATTAGAAAACATTGATAAAGGAAATCAAGGAAGATACAAACAAGTGGAAGCATATACCGTGCTCATGGCTAGGAAGAATAAACATCCTTAAAATGTCTATATTACCCAAAGCAATTTATAAATTCAATGCAATTCCTATTAACATACCAAAGACATACTTCAAAGATATATAGAACAAATATTCCAAAAATTCATATGAAACCAAAAACAAACCACGAATAGCCTAAGCCAGTGGTCAGCAAACACATTAGTCAAGAGAGCCAAATATCAACAGCACAACAATTGAAATTTCTTTTGAAAGCCAAATTTTTCCAACTTAAACTGTATAGGTAGGTACATTCCTTATCGAGGTTGTGCCCACGTGTGGTATTTTGTGGAAGAGCCACACTCTAGGGGCTAAAGAGCTGCATGTGGCTCACAAGCCGCAGTTTGGCAATCCTGAAAAATAAGAATAGAGTGGGTGGTCTCCCTCTTCCTGATATCAAGTTATACTACAAGGCCATTGTACTCAAAACAGCCTGGTACTGGCATAAGAACAGGCATATAGATCAATGGAACAGAACAGAGAACCCAGAAATAAACCCACACCTTTATGGACAACTGATATTTGACAAAGGAGGTAAGAACATACAATGAAGTAAAGACAGCCTCTTTAACAAATGGTGTTGGGAAAACTGGACAGCTACCTGAAAAAAAATGAAACTAGACCGTCAACTTACACAATTCACAAAAATAAACTCAAAATGGATAAAATTCTTAAATGTAAGTCGTGAAATCATAAGCATTCTAGAAGAAAATATAGGTAATAAGCTCACAGACATCACTCGCAGCAATATATTTGCTGATTTATCTCCACGGGCAAATAAAATAAAAGGCAAGATAAACAAATGGGATTATATCAAACTAAAAAGTTTTTGCACAGCTAAAGACAATATGAACAGAATAAAAAGACAAACCACACAATGGGAGCACATATTAGACCATATGTCTGATAAGGGGTTAATAACCAAAATTTATAAAGAACTTGTAAAACTCTACACAAGGAAGATAAACAATCCATTCATAAAATGGGCAAAAGAAATTAATAGACACTTCTCCAAAGAGGAAATACAGATGGCTAAGAGGCAGATGAAAAAAATGTTCAACATCACTAATCATTAGAGAAATGCAAATAAAAACCACAATGAGATATCACCTCACACCAGTCAGAATAGTGCTCATTATCAAAACAACACAGAATAAGTGCTGGTGAGGATGTGTAGTAAAGGTAACACTCCTGCATGGCTGGTAGGAATGCAGACTGGTACAGCCACTGTGGAAAACAGTATGGAGATTCCTCAAAAAATTAGAAATGGAACTATGTTAGGTGATGGTTGTGTTAATTAACTAGATGAGGAAATTAACTAGATGAGGAAATTCTTTGCCAATGTCTATGTACATCAAATCATCACAGTGTACATTTCAATGTCTTACAATATAATGTTAATTATACCTCAAGGAACCTGAACAAGACCTAAATAAAATAAAGGCGATGCACTTCTTAAAAACAACTCTTTGCATCTTTTGTTACAACCATCCATCATCTGCCTTTTCCTACTCCTCCAGTGAGTAAGCAAACTTTTGTTATTTTAAATATTACATATAAAACATATTATTTTAATTTCAAATACTTGTTTATTACTTACATAAACTTATTTACATTATGCAATTCATATAATTTTTCAGTCTTTTAAAACCATCTGCCTTAGATTAGGATCAAATTATCATAACTTTTCATTAAAATTAAAGAACTATATTTACATTTAATGTCTTTTCAGTCAGAGGCAAAGTTATCAGGAATGATTTAGGCCATTAAGAAAATGACCTAACTGAGCATTCTTTCATTTAAATATCACAGCAAGTCCTCAGGTGTGTATTTACATTATTGGTATTATTATTGTAGGAAATAGTATTATCATTATCAACACAATTAGTTTGTTTTTTATCCATTAATTTCCCAATAAAGAAATTGAAGTGTAAGGCAGTTTTGAGACTTGCCTAAGACCACATGGCTTTAAATGACAGAGTCATGATTCCATCTCCAATCTGGCTCTGAGATCAATACCGAAAACATTCAGATTAATATGAGCAAACTTAACAGGGAGTCAACCAAGACCTTTATTTTCTAACTCTCATACGAAGCTACATGATATATTTCATCCTTTGAAATGTCACTAACAGAACATTGAAATAATCACCATAGAGAATACAAAAATAACTGAGTATAAAGGAAATAAAACTTTGGGTGTCTCTATTCTGGTGCTGTGGGGAAAGTGAGCGGAAGGCTGAACAGCAGCAATCCAAGGTTACAGACAACTTTGATCAAAGCAGTTTCTTTTGTGTGTGTATGTTTTATGTATTGAGATTTCTGCATAATACTATTATTTGAGAAAACGATTAGCTTGTATTTTTATTTACAGAAAATAAATTTGGAAATCACTTGTTCTAAATGAACTCCAAAGAATCAACTCTGAAATTCTGTGCTTCCCTGAATCTGTGCAGCTTACTAGAGCAGCGATTCTCAAACTTGATGGTTACATAAGGTAGCTAACATGCAATGTTGAGGTCTCTTATTAGGAATAGTTCAAGCATTATATGAGTAAAATATTTAGAATTGATTCAAGGTTATCCTATTCACTATGTCAACTACCATTTATTTGAATTTTTATATACTTTCTTAAGTGGGAAAGAACAAGGAAGAATAATCATCCCTAACATTGTATGGGTGACAGCCCTTTTAGAATCTAATAGAAGCTATGAGTCTTCTCACATACACACACAAGAGCATAGATTCTCATACATAATTAGTGTGTGCCTGTGCACTGATGCACCTGAAGCTAACACCTCAGGACCACCCACTGGAGTAGGTTGTATTTGGGAATGCCATTGCTGACTACCATTAAAATACAAATTTATTTTTGCACATGTGAAGATGAAAGTAACTCTTTCTAAACAGGTGTACATAGCTAATTTCACCATAGCCTATGACACAACTCTGCCACCTTGAAAGATTTTATTCACCATTGCCCATCTAGCTTACATTTGGGGATTGCAAGGTAAAATATTCTCAGAAGTCTTTTAATATCCCCAAACTTTTCAACAGTTATAATTTCAGTCCCCACCATCTACACAAAACTGAGTGTCATTTTCTCAAAATGGGCAGCTACATTGTGCCTAGAGAGACCTAGAACAGATTTTTTTTGTCAGTTTATTATTACCTTTGAAAAATACCTCATTAGTGTCACTTCTAATTCTATGGAAGAAAACCAGGTGGGAATCCTTTTGTTGTTGTTTCACTCTAATTTGCTGTAAATGTGGCATTTCACTGCTAAACAGATTTCCTGATAAAAGAAAACAGACAATTATAGCAATAATCAGTATGCAAAAATACCTCTAGTGAGGAATTCCCAGTAGAAACTAAGCCCCGAGGTAGGCCTGAGGGATACGCTAAGTCTTTGGAAAGAGGATATGTAGTTCCTTCATTCAAGCAGGAGAAGAATATTAAAATTAAACAAGCTAATCATATGGTATTGATTAATGTCATCAAAATTCAAAAGCTATCTAACATTTGCATCTGTTATTCATACTTGTTTGGGGACATATATCATTATACATTTACTCCTTCTATGCATATTTCTCATATACAAAATCAAAAAGCAACTACTTCTTACCATTATTTCAAGTAAGCTCATTATTTTTAGGTTTGCCATGTTTAATAAGCCTCCTAAAACTGCACGAGGTTAACTATTACTGCTCATTTTCATACCACCAAAATAAGCATTAGGCAAAATTCTGTTAGGCTCATGTAGGACATTCAGCTCTATTTTCTTATTTAAAGTTCACAACATCAACATGACATGTGTTAGTATTCTCCTTTCAAAGAAAAATAATTGTTAAGTGACTTACCAGGTATCAGAGACACTGCTTCCTATACAAGTCCTTTGTACAGATGATAAATTAGACTTTTTAATTCAAGCTATTGCAGGACACATAACAGCTAAGCTATTGGAAGACATTTAAATTCCATGGGTGCTACTGCTAATCAAGAGATTTCTAGAATGTTAATTTTCTTTTTCTAGAATAAGATACTCTACTGACGTTAAGCCACAGAAAGCATTTGGTAGAGCACTACTGTCTCTGTAATCAATCTCAACCCCAACCATTCACTAGCTCAGTGTTTAATGTCCTGTAGTGAAGAGTCTATTTGGTCAAGCCTATATCTCTCACTTATTCCCAAAATAGAATATAAAGAAAAAAATATTAAACTTCCCACCATTTCCATAGAGTGAGTCATCAAGAGGAGGCAGGGACTAAGATGTCCCTTCTCACCAAGAGAGCACATTAAGAGAATGTACCCTGATGGGAAATCAGGTAACTAATAAATAGACTAAGGGTCAGATGTCAAAAAGAAAACATCCAAAGTCCATAAGGACTATGCTAGCTGACATTTTCCCATACAACTTTCATTTTATCCTTACTGCGACTTTTTGTGGTCAACATGATGAGGAGGAAACTGAGTTGCAAAGAAGAAATTTGTTCAAGGTTATAGAGATCATTTGATCAATTCATGACTTGATTACAGATAACTTCGACTCCAAAGCCTATAATTTTCCCCAAATTCCACAAGGTCAAGAGTGTTTTTAAGATCCATATATATAACTCATATTTTCCTTTAGATTATTCATTTCTTGGAAGCAGAAAAAAGCTGCTCTGTAAGTATTATGTTTACCGAAAGTTCACTCACAGTATACTATTCACTTAACATCACTTATTCTTTAAATAAACTCTTCACGTATAAAATAAATGTACAAATCTAATCCAAAAGCAAAAATAAAGAATTATCTTTTCCCTTTATGCAATGCTGTCTTTGTTGTTCTAGGATATTCTGAGATACGATATGAGAGGGTAGTAAGAATACAAGGAGCCTGACCAGGCCGTGGCGCAGTGGATAGAGTGACGAACTCGGACACAGAGGACCCAGGTTTGAAACCCCAAGGTAGACAGCTTGATCGCAGGCTAGTCTGGTTTGAGCAAGGCTCACCAGCTTGAGCACAAGGTCGCTGGCTCAAGCAAGGGGTCACTCAGTCTGCTGTAGCCCCACGGTCAAGGCACATATGAGAAAGCAATCAATGAACAACTAAGAAACTGCAATGAAGAATTGATGTTTCTCATCTCTCTCCCTTCCTGTCTGTTTGTCCCTATCTGTCCCTCTCTCTGACTCTCTCTGTCTCTGCCACAAAAAAATAAAAAAACAAGGAAAATGACACCTTAGCTGAATCCATTAGAAACTAAAGAGAAGGCAATAGGTCTCGGAAAGCAACAAAAAGAGACAACATGACTGGTAGAGCTGAAGAACAAACTCAAACACAGAAAGTAAAGGAGTCCATTGCCATTCCCGAAAAAGAAGGGTTACTAATAGATAAAGTTTGTTTCTAAACTGTTTTCTTTTAAGGCACATTCTTAACAGGGTTCAGACATCCTGGAGTAATAAACCTTCAAACAAAAGTGCTACTGCTAATCAGGAGCTGGTGGGCTTGGTTACGTCAAGTCTAAATTGTATAAAATTTAGAAGCCAAGTGTCTGGAGGAGATGATCCTGAGTTTTACAGAACTTAATTAATGAACTTGGCAAATCACTAGCAATTAATTTCAAAATGGAATTATTATACTTAGCCAAAGGGGGAAATGAGACATAGCACCAACACCTACATAGTTAAGAAATAGAGTTCATGGGCTATTCATAAGAATATGATAGACTATTAGCAGTGAAACAGTAGGATATTAAAAAAAATAAAAACATTAGACTGGGGAGAATCTCCATATTTCATAATCATACCTACAAAGTTCTTTCCTGGGAGAAATGATGCACTCTCTAAATATATTATAGGTCCTTATGTCACAGCCATGACTTTTATGTATCACTAAGTTAGGCTTGGAGAGCTCTGTTCTACAAACATGCAGAGATAAATAGATGGAATCCCATGTCCACTGTATGCTCCAAATGGTCTCACCCAAATCATCTCATGAAAAATCCTAAGTCTACAATTTACTTTACAATTTTTCACTCTGTCATCCCTACCTAACCATCCACTTAGTGTTCTTTAAAAATGCGTAAAAGGATCAGGCTCTTATTTCCTGAGAAAGTTGGTAAGTCTTTTATGATGGTCTTTAGAATTAGATCTTGGGTGTTCTCTCAATTCAATCACTTTATCTATCTGAGATTTTGGACAAGTTACCTGACTTCTAGGATTCTTGCTTTTCTCTTTTGACAGTGGAAACTACTAAGATCTACATCATAGGACTTCTCAGGTATCTTATAACATATTACAGTTAAAATTTTAGCCATAGGAATTTTCTGGAGTTAGGGAAAGTGCTCTACACTAGGAACCAGAAAAACTTGGGTTAAGCCTTGGTTATGCTTCATGCAAGTTATCTGGCTTCATAATATATACATTCTAGTCTCAGAGTATAGTCAACTCTAAAATAGAACTGACATTTGTACAGTAGCCAATGGTTTTGATAATATACTTAAATAATAGGCATGGAAGCACTTTGTAAACTGTAAAAGTGCTACCCATAAACTCGAGGTAACTGATTCAGGCAAAGCAGAGAGACTGTTCAGCTGACACACTTCTCAATCTCCGTATTCTTACCAGAAGTCCAACATCACTTTTCTCTGCCTAGTAAACCTACACCAACATTTTCTATATTTTTTAGTGGAATTATGGTTCTCTGCTCCTCATATCATCACCAAACCAATCAGACAAATCCTAGAACAATAAACATCATAGAACCTGTGGAATATTAGCACTGGGAAAAGTGCAGAGCACATTATTATATTGTTATTTTTCTTTAATGTATGGAGAGATTGAGTCCCAGAAAACAAGTTACTCAACAGAGCAAGGTAAAGACAAGAGTCAGAAATCTCATTTTTAAGAAAATTTTCCCCTACCGTACTATTTTTCCTGTGGGGCTCTTAGAATATGAAATACACCTTGAAATAATAGAACATCAATCAGGGCTTAAAAAGTAATTTTTGGAAATGAAAAAACAAAAAAGCCTGCAAGATTAATGCATTAGATAATGGGACTTGACCTGTATTCAGGTGAATTCAATCTTTTCTCTTGGGATGACTTGTTTTCCTCCCTCCAGTTAGCTCGCCTTTTAAGCTAATTTTGTAACATTTGAGGTTACTATTTTCATTTTCCAATTTGTGAGCCCCTTTCCATTTTCCAGATCATTACCATTTAAGATGTTCTGATCATTTCTTTTGAAAGTTCCTGAAGTAACTAAAAGAATTCCTCTGGATGGGTCCCTGACCTTTGGCAGTACTCTCCAAATGCTAAGACTGTCACAAAGCTCCAAGGTGTTATTTATACCCCTTCACTGTGGTGTCTCATAGGCACACTCTCACTTATTCCTTTGAAAGAGATGTATTAAATGCTAATACTATCGTGTTCATCACTAGGTTAACTTCCTTCTTAGGGAGTGAAACTACAGTTCCAATATATTCTGATAAGAGCTCTGATAAAAGTAGTCACACATTCTGCAGGAACCCAACATGATGGGGCCTGGCAAGATAAGGTTCTCCGCAGAGGAGTGTGACATTTACAGAGCACCATCAAGGGGAAATCATAGTATTTGTGAACTGTCTGATGTTCCAAATGGCCAAAGGATGGGTGCTTGCACCCTGAGTAAATTAAACAGTAAACCCTCTTTATTCTACTTTCTAATTGTAGGCAAATCCATCCACTTCAAGATCTTCCCCAATGCAACCACTGTTGTTCAAGCTTTCACCATCTCTTACCCAGATTATATTCCTTAGCACACTAATTGCACTCTGATCCCACTCTCACTCAGTGAAATTCATTCTCCACCTGGCAGCCAAGATTATTTGTTGACAAGCAAATCATATCATGCTTAATCCTTCACTGGCTTTCCACTGAATTTATCATCTTCCATGTTATGACCTGCCAGATCCTGCGTTCTAGCCCCTGCTTACCCCTCCAGTCCTTACTTCTTGCTTTCCTTTTCCTTTCCTTTTTCTAAGCATCAATAACCTTCATTCTAACTCTAAAATATGAGTTCTTTCTTTCCCAACATGAGGACTTCATGCTTGTTATTCTCCTTGCCTGGAATGACTTAATCCCAAATATTTGTATGGGTGAGTACTCAAGTCACATATCACCTTCTCAATGAATCCTTCTCGAACAATGCACTCTACTCCTAAGTACTCAGACCATGTCTACTCCTATGTACTCAGACTATGTCACATCACCCTTTTTTTCCTTTTTTCATCGCAATTATCACTACATAAATTCATTCATTAATTTGTTTACTTATTGTTTGTTTCACTGCACTAGAATATCATCTCCAACAATAAGGACCTTATTTATGCTATTTTCCACTATTTCCCAAATTCCTGAAAAGTATATAGGATAAAGTATGTCCTTAATAAGAATTTGGTGCTTGAATGAGAATATAGAAATAGGTAAGCAATCGATAGAAAAGCCTGATATATGTTGAGACTACACCAATAAATAGGATGTACCACCAACTAAAATGTGATTCAGATGTCAGGATCGATGATGCCACATCCACATGAAGTGGGTATGAAAATGTTTATTAATTACATAATGAGACTTTTGGAAAGAAGCGGAAAATTTTCCCAAGCTGGTCCAAAAATGAAAGACTAAGGAAAGGAGACTGGCTTGGGGTTTTCACTGTGATTAGTACTTTCATACAGATAAACCGAATTTTGTTCATTCATCAACTGAGAGGTGTTTAGTTTGTTTCACCTTCTGGCTATTACATATAATGGTGTTGTTGACATTCATCTACAAGTTTTAGTGTGGGCTTATGTTTTTATTTGTCTTAGATAAATACCTAAAAGTAGAGTTTCACAGTAATATAACTCTGTTTAACATTTTAGAAACTGTCAAATTCTATTCCAACATGACAGTACCATTTGGCAATCCCATCAAAATTTTAGGAGGAATTCTTGTCAATGTTTGTTGTTGCCCAGTGGGCATAAAGTAATACCTCATTGTAAATTTAATTTCAATTTCCCTAATTACTAATGGCATTGACCATCTTTTAATGAGCTTATTGTCCATGAGGATAAAATATACATATTAGGAGAAATTGGGTTAGTTGTCTTTCTTGTTGAGTTATAAATATTTCACATACATTCTCGCTCAGTATCCATTATCAAATATGTAATTTTCAAATATTTTCTACCATTCTGTGAAATGCCTTTTCATTTTCTCAATGGTGTCTGTGAGGTACAATACTTTTTAATTTTGATAAAATTAAAATAATTAATTTCCTCTCTGTCACTTGTGCTTTTGATATCATAACTTAAAATTATTGCATGACAAAAGGTCATGAAGAATTACTTCTGTTTTCTTCTAATAATTTTACTGTTTTAGCTTAATATTAATGTCTATAATCCATTTTTAATTAATTTTGGTACATTATATGTGGTAAGAACCAACTTTATCCTTTTTCATGTGGATATCAGTTGTTCCATCACCATTTATTCAAAGGACTCTTATTTACCCTTCACATGGTCATGGCAACCTGTCAAATATCAATTGACCATCAATCATAAGGGTTTATTTCGGGACTTTCAGTTTGTTCCATTTATCCTTATACCAGTACTGTATTGTCTTGGTTATTCTCACTTTTTTGTAAGTTTTCAATTTTGGGAAGTGTAAGTCCTTCAATTTTGTTATTTTTCAAGGTGTTTTTTTTTGGGGGGGGTCTACTCTGGGTCCTTTGCATTTCCATGTGAAATTTAGGATCAGCTTGTTAATTTCTGCATGGAAGCCAGCTGGACTTTGAGAGGGATTGCACTGAATTTGTAGATTAATTTGGGGACTATTGCCATTTTAGTAACATTAAGTCTTCTAACCCATGAACATAGGATGTCTTTCCTTTAAATTAGGGA
Source organism: Rhynchonycteris naso (assembly GCA_037038555.1). Taxonomy (NCBI): domain Eukaryota; kingdom Metazoa; phylum Chordata; class Mammalia; order Chiroptera; family Emballonuridae; genus Rhynchonycteris; species Rhynchonycteris naso. The sequence continues at coordinate 354,463,521 of CM072995.1, forward strand.
CTTTTAAATTATTTTAAAATTTCTTTGTAGATTTTAGAGTATACATTTTGCATTTTGTATGTGTGTCTGTGTGTAAAATTTATTCCTAAATATTTTTATTATTTTGATGCTATTTTGATTAACTCAGATTTAAACTGTTTATAGCTAGTGTACATAATTTCAATTGCTTTCTGTATATTGAATCTGTATCATCCAATCTTGTTGAATACGCTTAATAGTTCTAGTATTTTTAACTGAACTTCTTAAGATTCTGTATATAAAACCTCATGTCATCTGTGACTAAGAAGAATTCTAATTTTTCTTCCTATTTGGGTTGTTTAATTTCATTTTCTTGTGAACTGTCTTCACTAGAATTTCTAGTACAATGTTGAGTGCATGTGATAAAAATGTCTATCATTGTTTTGCCTTGATTTTAGAAAAAAAAACTTCAGTTTTTTACTATTAATTATAATGTGAGTTATAGGTGTTTTATAGTTGCTCTTTAGTAGGTTGAAGAAATTCCCTTATATCTCTAATTTATATAGCCTTTTACCCATGAATTATTCAAATGCTTTTTTCTGCATTTATTGATATTATCATATGATCTTTTTCTTTTATTACATCAAAATGATGTAGTGCATTAATTACTTTTTAGATGTTAAACTAACCTTTCATTCCCAGGACAAATCCCATCTGGTTGTGGTATATAAAAAATACTTTTGTGTATGTTTCTTCATTTGGTTTTGGGATTTTTTAAAAGGATTTTTGCATCTATATTCATAAGAGATATAGACCTACAGTTTTCTTTTCTGTGGTGTCTTCTTTATATTTTGATATCAGGGAAATATTGACATCACAGAATGAACTTCAAAGTGTTAACATATTCTATTTCATGAAGAGAATGTGAAGGATTAGTGTTATTTTTTTTTTAATATTGGGCAGAATTTATAATAAAGCCATTTTAGTCTGAGCTTTTTTTTGAGAAAATGTTTTAAAATTATTATTACTAAATCAAACTACTTAGTAGTTCTAGATATATTCAGATTTTCAATAACTGCTTGAATCGGTTTTGATAGTGTATTTCTCTCTAGGAAATTTTTTATCTGTTAATTAATTAATTGGCATACAGTTGTTCTTAGTATTCCCTTATATTCTTTTTATTATTATTACTACTTGGTTGATAGAAATGCCCATCCCTTCTTTCACCCCTAATTTTATTAATTTGAGTCCTTTTTCTTATTGGTCAACCTAGCTAAAGAATTGTTAATTTTGTTGATCTCTTCAGAGACTCAAATTTGGTTTTGTTGCTTTTCTAGATTACTTTTTTATTCTCTATTTCATTTATTTCCATTATAATTTTAATTCCTCCCTTTAGTACTTTGGATTTACTTTTCTTTTTCCAGTTTCTTGAGGTAGAAGATTAGGTTATTTATTTGAGATATTTCTAATATCACTTATAAGTGTAAATATTTCTCTATTGTTTTAGCTGCATCAGACAATTTGGCATATTTTCATTTTCATTCATCTGAAAATTCTTTCTAATTATTTTGTGATTCTTTTCTCATTGATTATTTATAAGCATATTTTAAAATTTCCAAATAAGTTGTAAATTTTCTAAATTATCTTTTATATTTAATTTCATCCCTTTTTGGTTTTAATACATATATTTAATAATTTTAATCCTTTTTAATTTACTGATACTTGTATTATAGTCTAGGACATAGTGCATCCTGTAAAATTTTCTTAATGTATTAAGAAAATTATTTCCTTGCTTTTGGATTTGATGTGTCTAGATGCAATACTCTTTGAGTGTAGTCTACCTGGAGATTGTGAACTTCTTGAATGTGTAAATGGATTATTTTCCCATACCTTTAAAACAATTCTGTGAATTATTCAAATATTCTTTCTGCTCACCCCTTTGGTTTTCCTTCCCTTCTTGGATTTCTATTATGCATATGTTGTAAGCTTGATGGTGTGTTCCACAGGTTTTGGAGGTTCTGTTTTTCCTAATTCTTTTTCTCTTTGATCTTCAGAATGCAAAATCTCAACTGACCTATCTTTATTTTCATTGATTTTTTCTTCTACTAGATCAAACCTGCTACTGAGACCCTTTAGTGGTTTTATTTTTCATTTCAACTATTATACTTTCAACTCCAGAATTTCTCTTTGATGCTTTTTAACTTTTTTCTCTCATTTTCTTGGCAGTCCCTACTTGAAGAGGCATTGTGCTTACACTTTCCTAAATTCTTTAAACATGGCTTCCTTTGGTTCTTTGAACATACATACAAAATAGTTCATTTAAAGTCTTTGTAGTAAGTCTAACTTCTGAACTTCTTCAGGAACAGTATCTATTGACTGCTTTTTTTCCCATGTATAGGTCACACTTTCCTCTTTCTTTGCATATCTTCTAATTTTTTTGTTGTTGTTTAAAACTGGACATTGTAAATAATATACTTTGGCAACTCTGAATACCTGAAACTCCACCCCCTGCAGGGCTTTTATGTTGTTGCATTATGTTGTTGATGTTGCTGCTGCTGCTATTCATTTATTTAATGTATATCTTGATTGAATTCTGAAAATTCTGTATTTCTTGTTTTGTATGATCACTAACTAAAGTACCTTCTTGGTTCCTCAATGGTTAACTAATGATTAGACAAAGATTTCTTAAATTCCTTGAAATAATGTCTCCTACCCTTTGCCCTATGGTTCTGTGTGTGTGCTAGGGCACATTTTAGACGCTGAAAATGTTTACAAGGGCATTAGCCTTTACCTCCTGCTTGTACAGACCCTCCAAGTCAACCATAGGGACAAATTAGGGTCTTCTTAGATCTTTTTTGAGTGCACAAACAGCCCTGCATACGTTCATGGCCTTATGCATCCCCAGGAACACATCAGAGCTTCTCAAAGCCCCCAGCAGATAGCTCATTCCCAGATTTTTCTTTATGTTATTTAGCCAGTCTCTTGTTTGCCTCAATTGACATCACTGCCCTAGACATTTGTGATGTTAAATAATTGTCAATGGTTGTCAGCAAATGCCCTAGGAAAAGGGCTTTTTCCACTGAGTGATCTCTGAGTCAGATCAAATGAAAACAAGCCCTGTGAATGGGTTGTGTTTTCTTTCAGGAAGCTGCCATGTAGGTCAACTAATGACAACATTCTCAGAATAGGGCTTTGTGAGAGGCTCCAAACCCTTTGTGCCCCTCCAGTGGCTGTTAGGCTTCTGGATTTCATAGCTACCATGCTTTCAAGGCTGCTAGTTTTCACAACTATTGAAGAGATGGGCGGTGAGAGCTGGGAATAGGGCACATTAAAACACCGCAAACTCATTGATTTTACTGAGCTTCAACCATGTTTTTAAATTTAAAAAAATCTCATATTTTTGTAAGCCTTTAGTTAATTTCTGAAAAATATAATTTTATCAATTCTTGTCACTGTTGCTTTTATGAGGGAGTAGGCTTCTGATGTTTTTACTTTGCCATTCTGGTAAATCTCCTAAAGTAACATTTTTAAAAAAATTTATTTAGAAAATTAAGTTTAACAAGGTGACATTGATCAATAAGAGTACTAAAGTAATATTTTTAAAAGCACTAGTTTAAGCATTTAATACTTCTTTTTTAAATTATGCAATAGTTCCTTGACGGGTGGTAGGGAAGTGAATAGAGCATCAACTTGGGCTGCTAAGGACACAGGTTTGAAACTCCGAGGCTGTTGGCTTGAGAACGGGCTCATCAACTTGAAAGTAGGCTCACAAGCTTGAGTGTTGGGTCTCTGGCTTGAGCCTGAGATAATAGACATCAATCCATGGTCGCTGGCTTATAGCCCAAGGTCGCTGGCTTAAGCAAGAGGTCACTGGCTTCGCTGGAGACCCCCAGTCAAGGCATGTATTAGAAGCAACCAATGAACAACTAAAGTGATACAACTACAAGTTGAAGTTTCTCATCTTTCTCCCTTCTTGCCTGTCTCTGTTCCACCTCTCTCTCTCTCTCTCTCTCTCTCTCTCTCTCTCTATATATATATATATATATATATATATATATATATATATATATATATATATGCAATAGCTTCTGTTCACTTTCAAATAAAGCCCTAAAAATGAGCTCTAAAACTCCATGTAATCTGGTCCCTCCTTTGGCTCTTAGCCTCAGACTCCACTTTCTCCCCACAGGCCTCCTTTTATAACAAACTCCCTTCCTACATGCCTTTTGTACAGATTATGCCTTCCTCTGTAACCCATTCCCTCTCCCCATCTGACCTCCCACCATCTTATTCTTGTCAAATCTCAGGTCTCCTTGTATCTGTCACTTCCTGTCTCTGACTCACAGGCTAGATTCCGTCTTTATCAAGCACCCTCACAGCACCCTGCATTTTTTCTTTGTGGTGCTTATCATAACTGCAGTGAAATGTAATTTGTAGTATTTGTGGAATTTTAAAATCCATGATGGCAGAGATTTAATCTGGCTCAGAGGAAAACGTTCAATAAATGTTTGTTGAAATTATCGGATAAATAAACAGGAGAACAAAAGAAATGCATTATGCAAATATCTGCCCACAAAAGGTATTCCATGTTGGGGAGAGGTGATGAGAAAAGGAGCAGGTAATATCAGAAACGCAGCTCCGAAATTCCACAAACATGATATCGCTTCAGCCAGTGCAGAGCTTAAAAATATTTCTTTTGGAAATTAAAGAAGATTATGCTATTACTATAAAAATCATGGACCCAACTTCTTCTTTTTATAAATGAACATACAGACTCCAGGTATTCATTCAAGGGACTCCTAAAGCAGTTGTCAAACCAGGCTACAAATTACATGAGGAAATTTTAAAATATCCATGCCCAGACTACAGCTCCAGAAATTCTATGATAATTTGCCTTTGATGTGGCTTAAGAGCATGGGTGTTTTTTTTATTTTTAAATCTCTCTAAATGATTGCAATCTGCAGACAGATTTTAGAGCCGTGATTGGTAAAAAGGTGTCTTATCCCAGGTTCGTTTCTGCCAACTTTTCATGCAAGGTGCTCTAGTCCACACAGCAAGGAAATGTAATAAGACTGGCGAAAAGTCTGATAGCTGATCTTCTTAGAAAGGAAAACAAGAAGCAACTTAGGTGTGTCTCAAAATCCAAAAACTAAAGCAAAGGTATTCTTCACGTTTGAAATTACAGAAGGAAGCTTGTCCCTGGGGACAAGAAAACCTGTTTTCTGCTAATAAACTCCAGGGTGGCTTTTGTGGCTGCCTTGACTAATTGGTGCGGATGAAATAACCAGTGCTTAGGGATACGTGAGACAGCAAAGGATTGTAAGTGACAATTTGCTGTTAAAATTCATCAGCCCCTGAAACCTCCTTGATTAATGAAGTCGCTGCGCCTGCCTGCGCTCTGAGGAGGGGGCCGCTGTGGAAGGAAAGGGGAAAACAAATTTGCAAGGATGCTCGCTTGCTAAAGAGGTTGGGCACCCGCTTGCTTTTAATCTGTCTGCTGTTCCATTACACAAGTACCTTCTCCCTCTCACTTGTTCGCTGGCGCTGCCATTAATCACCGACTACCGTAAAGAAAAGGGGAGGAGGGAAGAGGAGGGCAGCCAGCGCCTCCTTCCCGGCTTGCAGAGGTAGAGAATGATGGGTAGGCAAGGGGCCCAGGAGGAGAACTGCTGGGTTATGACCAACCGGAGGTACTTAAAACAGGATTCACAAAGTTGAGCCCCAGCAGGCCACAGCTGGATGCTCCTCCGCCTGCCACCGCCTCAGCGGGGCAGGTTCTCGGTGCAACATCGCCACCTACAGCTGACTGTGAGAACTGCTCCGAGACAGTCGCTAAGCTCCGGGAAGGGCCCAGAAATCAGATCACTTACAAATCCAATGGCTTTAGCGAGTCAGTGGACTCACTGGCCAGGGAAGTAGGACAACATTGATTTTCGTAGTACCGAGACTGCCTTCCTGAGTGCCTGGACCTATATAGCATGTCATCTAGCAAGCAAGGTTAAGCTAGTGTCGATGTGAATATGCCACAAAGAACAGATTCCCATGAAATCATATGAATGACTCCTTTGTCTCTAGGGCAAAATACACCTGCCTGTTCTGATATTATTCACAGTTTCCTCAGTCACAGGAGACTGCTGCACTGTGTTGGTCCTTTCTTTGAAAACAGTCTTCAAGAGTTTGTAAAACCCAGTGGTAAGCTCTCTATGTTGCTATACTCAAGGTAAGAAGACCTCTGTTTTAATGTGAGATGGCCATAGTTTCCCAAGTGTGCATCATGTGTAACATCTGGAGGCTCTCTAATACACAATGAATAACCAGTCAGTATTGGAACACCTCAAGATTCTAAAGTGTCAGAATTGGAAGGGTCTCTTTGGAGTCTCTGTAACTCTCCAGTGTCCCTGTAGTTAAACCTGTAATAAATACAACCGGTATTCTCAATTTATAGATGAGAATAATTCAGATTAGAGGTCTTCAAAAAGATCTAAGCTCTCTCACGGACCAATAAATTAGTCTCCAACGTTGGTTCTGTCAGTAAAAACAGCTGTGCCCTCCCAGCCTCCACGAATCCTGATAATTTACTGTTAGAATTTTTCAGCCCTGCAAAGCGCCTTGATTAATGAAGTCGCTGTGCCTCTATAAGGACAATGGACTAGTTCACCAGTAGAGGATGTTTCATCCCAGCTCTGTTACTGCCAGCTGTGTGACTTTAAATAGGTCACTTGACCTCTCTGAACCTCCTATTTCTTTTTCTTTAATTTTTGCCTGTACACTGATTGAGGTTCAATAAAAGGATTTGTTTTTGGATGCTGGAATAAAAGTTGAAAATTAAAAAAATAATGAAGGCTGAGACCTCTTAGCTCACAAATCGAAGTGACTCAGTTGCTGAAAATGGGTCAAGCCAACTGGACGATTCCACGGTTTATGACAACACGAGGTACTTGTCAGGCACGGACCCCATGGTCCATGGCTCTTTGCTTTGGGCAGAGAAACGAGTACGGACAGGTAGAACTGTCTCTCGTTCCTTGCCTTTGATAGGCAGTAGAGGAAAGAGCTTGGGTTTGGTGTTTGATGTAGGAAAAAGCCTGTCTGCCTTCCTATGTCACAGCATTCAAGGGAAGTTAACCTGCCCGATGCCTGTTGTCAGCACGTGGCCCACTTCTAAGGGGGCTGCCCAGCAGGAGGATCAGGGTGTGGGTACAAATTGCTCCTGGAATTTTTTGTTTTATTTTGTTTTGTTTTTATGACAGAGAAAAAGAGAATAACAGAGAGAGGGACAGATAGGGACAGACAGGAAGGGAGAGAGATGAGAAGCACCAATTCTTTGTTGCAGCACCTTAGTTGCTCATTGATTGCTTTCTCATATGTTCCTTGACCGGGGGGCTACAGCAGACTGAGTGACCCCTTGCTCAAGCCAGTGACCTTGGGCTCAAGCTGGTGAGCCTTGCTCAAACCAGATGAGCCTGTGCTCAAGCCAGCAACCTCTGGGTTTCGAACCTGGGTCCTCTGCATCCCAGTCCGATGCTCTATCCACTGCGCCACTACCTGCTCAGGCTGCTCCTGGAAGTGTTTAAACACAAAGAAACATATACACATATATTCTAGAAATCTTAAATTATACACACACACACACACACACACACACATATTTACAACCTCTTTTATAAAGCCACCTTGGAATAGGACAAGTTTGACAGCATTTCCCCAATGTTAAAGATAGCATTCAAACCAGAAAATTACTCACTGATTTGCCCTGTAAAAGATAAATGTCTGTTGAACGATGTTATCCCAGTGCGGCCCTTATTGTTTTTTAGCAAAACAGTCTGAGCGAGTCTCCCTAATGAAGCAACACAACATGTAAATGCAGCAAGCACATGGCACCAGACGAGAGGCCTTGCCAACCAAATGCAGCACCCCAGAAGGCCACCCACAGCTCCTGAAAGCAGGGTGTGCATGCCAGCCTAACTAGGGTTGCTGGGCTCTCCCGGTGCCACAGTAGACACACAGCCCAGGTGGCAAGTGAGAATTCTGGCTAAGGACGGAACAGAGGCAATAGCTTTATAATTCTCCTCCTCAAGAGCCTCTGAAGTCACTACCGTTTTGGCTTTGGCTAAAGACAGTTTTTGTAACGACAGGTGACTGCCATCTGTAAGACCCTGCCAGACTACATATGCCTAATAATACTCTCTCATTTTTATCCAGTGTTTTACAGCTCACAACGGACCACCACATGCCCAGTCTCATTTGATTCTCTTAACAACCCTATTAAACAGGTGCTGCCGGTACCCACTGCACTGGCTGCATTTGTTTTTTCAGAGAGATGCTGTCAGGTAGTATTGCATCTGTTTGCTCATCCAGTGAGCACATACCAGAGCCAACTTTGCTCTAGGCACTGGGCGGAGGTGGAGGAGTGAGGAGAAGGCAGGAGAGAAAGCAGGGGTGAGTCAGATGTGCTCTCCATATCAATGCAGTCAAGGACTTAGTACATCTCAAGAGGAGGCAGATGGTTAAACAGATAACTAATTCAACGTGTACTCAGCTGAGAGGGGGGTATTTGCAAGCCCTAACAGAAAGGCAGGGGCATGGTGACATGATTTTGAAGTGTTTTCTGAATTGTAAAAAGAACTTGTAAAGCCTGCCTTTCATTCTGATTTGTGTGTGTGTGTGTGTGTGTGTGTGTGTGTGTGTGTGTGATGTTATGTAATGATCATAAAACGATATGTAGATCAGTTAACAAGCTTATGAAATATTTTATTATTGATTATTTCCTTGGCACTAGCAGCACAACTTCTGGGTAAGACAAGCAAGCAAGCACTTTATCCTTATTTTACTTAGGCTCACAGAAGTTAAATGGCTTGTGCGAGATGACAGATTGGGAATTTGAGTCCACAAGGGAATTGTTCCATGCTCAGTTCTAATCTAGATTCTAATCCAGGCCTTCTCAAACTTGATGTATATGCAAACCATTTGGGGATCTTGTTAAATTATAGATTCCAGTTCAGCAGGTCTGGAGTGGGATCTGCTAAACTTTCTAACAAGGTGCCAGACCATTCTGATACACAGACCTCATTCCAAAGCTCCAGAGTGACATCTGTGCCCTAAAAACTCATATTAAAAGGGGAGGGAAAATCGTAGTACATAAATGTAACTAATGGTGAATCAGTTAAGCAGAAATTAGAAAGAATGTAGGGCCCTGGCCTGTTGGCTCAGCAATAGAGCATCCACCTGGTGTGTGGAAGTCCTGGGTTCGATTCCTGGTCAGGGCACACAGGAGAAGTGACCATTCGCTTCTCCACCCCTCCCCTTCCCCCTTCTCTCTCTCTCTCTCTCTTTTTCTCTCCTCCCTGCTCTCTCCTCTCCTCTGGCTTGATTGATATGATCATGTCTTCTCCAAGAGCTGAGGATGGCTCTGTGGAGCCTCTGCCTCAGGTGCTAAAAATAGATTGGTTACAAGCATGGCCCCAGATGGGCAGAGCATGGGCCCCAGATGGCAGCTTGCTGAGTGGGTCCTGGTTGGGGCGCATGAGGAAGTCTGTCTCTGTATCTCCCCTACCTTCACTTAAAAGAAGAAGAAGGGAAGGAAGGAAGAAAGGAAGGAAGGAAGGAAGGAAGGAAGGAAGGAAGGAAGGAAGGAAGAGAGAGAGGAAGGGAGGGAGGGAGGGAGAGGGAGGGAGGGAGGGAGGGAGGGAGGGAGGGAGGGAGGGAGGCAAGCAGGTTCTGGCCAGTCGGCTCAGTGGTAGAGTGTGGGCCTGGTATGTGAATATCCCAGGTTTGATTTGGGGTCAGGGCACACAGGAAAAGTGCCCATCTGCTTCTCCACCCCTCCCTCTCCCCCTTCACTTTTTGTCTTTTCCCCTTCTACCACCATGGCTCTATTGGTTTGGAACACATTGGCCCCAGGTGCTGAGGATGGCTCCAGGGAGCCTCCACCTCAGGTGCTAAAAATACCTTGGTTGTGAGCATGGCACTAGATGGGGGGTTGCCAAGTGGATCCTGGTTGGGGCACACATGGAGTCCATCTCTCTAGCTCCCCTCCTCTCACTTGGAAAAGGAAGAAAATAAAAAAGTGAGAAATTAGGGGAAAATAACCTTAATATTTAAGGACAGACTCAGGGTTTTGAAGACCTAATATAGCTGAACAAGGCCATTAGTGCCAAACTGGGAGTTCTCAAAACTCCTGGGACCCAAGAATGACTCAAAGAGGATTCTTGAGTTATTGTAATTTAAAAAACAAAATTGGAAATGGAATATTTATACCAAAAAGGCCTCATTTGTTAATGAAAACATGAACTCAATGGGATTTACTACTGCTTTGTTTCTGTTTAGTCTTTCCATTGTGGGCTTAATACTTGTTGTTTGTGCTACATGCTCATATATATATTTTTTTGATTAATTAAAAATAGAAAAACAAATTAAATATTAATAAATGCAGTTCAAGTTGTAAATGAAGATTAAAAGAAGAATACTTAGTAGTGCAACTATTGAGAACTAATTCAAACTCCTTATTTCATAAAGTTTTTTTATTATTTTGTTTGGTCTTTATAAGGTTTTATTTATTTATTTTTGTATTGAGTTTGCATTAAATTAGGCCTATAAAAATTAAGTAACTAAGCAAATAAAGGAACCAGAATCAGGACTCAGATGTCCTGATTTTAAGATAATAATAATAGTTACTATCACAAACAGCCTATTGTGTGCCAAGCACCTCTGTTAGTTATCACGTGAAATCATCAAAATGACGAAGGGGAAAGTCACCTTATATCAGCATTTTAGAAACGAGGAATTTGGGACTCAGAGACATGCAGTAACTTGCCCAGGAAAACGCAACAAGGAAACACTTATGTACAGATGGAGCCTAAAACTGTACCTCAAAACCTGTTCTTGCCATCAAAATCTACATTTCAATTCTCTCAAGTTGCTATCAGGCTCCAGGATCTTTTTCTAATGAATTTGAACAATGAAGAGAAATGACTGACTAGTTTATCTATTTGAACCTGTACTCATTATTCCAGAAATGTCTGTCAGAATTAGGAAAACGTGACTTAAGAGCAGCCTTGATTTTTATCCACAGCAGTGTTCCCCTGAGCAGCCTACCAGCATGGTGCCATTTCTCTTACAGATTTGGAAATTTCCACTCCTACAGATGCACAAAGGAGAAGGTCACGAGCCCCCAGAAGGATACTGGTGAAAATGCAAACCACATTCTCTATCGTTTGCCCATATGTTGGTGGAGAAACAGCACCAGGTGTTAGAGCTCAGTTCAGCAACCTCGGTACTTGCGTTCTAGCTTAGAAAGAATTCAGAGGCAAGATTCAAACTAGTATAAGAGAAAGCTTATTTAGAAAGTCACAGAGGTAGAAGAATTGAGCCGTAGGAAAAAAATGGGCTAAGGAAACAACTTACAGAGGCAAAGGAAGGGCCATTGGAGCTCAGGAGAGGGGGTGGAGGAGAGAGATAAAGAGAGAGAGAGAGAGAGAGAGAGAGAGAGAGATGCACCTTGAGAGACAAAAGAGGGGGAAAAGGCAAGGTCATGCTTCAGAAAAAGAGAGAGGAACCGATCAATCCAGATGTAAACCCAACTCCCCATGTACTGGCTTATAACTATTGATGGATAACTGGCCTCTCTGAGCTATTTTTATCATCCCATAAAAGAGGAATAATACCACAAATATGACAGAATTCAATAACCTTGTGTAGGTAAAGCCCCTGGCACAGGTCAAGAACACAGGAGTTCTCAGGTTACAACAGCCTCAACATATGACATTTCAAGTTTACAATGCTCACTCCCATAAAAACTTTTAAAAAAAATGAGATGTGAGTTTTTCAGGCTTATGCCATTAGCATCATTCTTATGGACTATGGGAGCGAACTAGTTTGCTTGTGCGTGGCGGAAGAAGACGCAGTAACACGGCCTATGAGTGAGGGAGTCCGCCTTTCCCAGTATGCTTACGTATGCCATTTTGGACTATTAAAAGCACAAGTGTTCTATTTGTATTAGGCTAGGGCAGTGGTTCTTAACCTGGGTTCTATCGAACCCTAGGGGTTCGATGAGTCGGTCTCAGGGGTTCAGAGAAGCCTCTACTGCAGAGGCCAGAATAAAGTAATACCGTAATTTGTTGTGAGTTCATGCACTTCATTGGTTTTGTTCTTTGAGCAAGGTGATGTTCATGCACGGCTCATTTTGTGCACCAGTAAAAAAATATATACCTATGTCTTGAATTTGGAAAAAAAATCGTATTTTATTTATCACTAAAGAAGGGTTCGGTGAATGCGCATATGAAACCGGTGGGTTCGGTACCTCAAAAAAGGTTAAGAACCATGGGGCTAGGGTGTGTTTCTACTCTCACCAAAATTAGGGTTATATCACTGTTGTAAGACTGGAACTGTGTCATAACCCAAGGACCCCATGTACCAAACAAAAACCACTAGTCCTCGTCAGGTTGACAGTTACCTACCACCTTGGAAAACAACTTACTTTTGGCATGTCTCAGCCAGGGCCTGGGCTCCCAGCAGAGGCTGTTGCTGTGGCTTTGGGTAATGAGGATGAAAAACCAGAGCATTGGTTTACCCCATCTTATTTCAGGAGTATTTTAAAACACTGGTGACCATAGACTAATGACATTATCCATCCTGGAAATAAATGTCACTTGACAAAGACAACTGACGTGGCCAGAGCAGAATCAATGTGACCAACCAGAGGGTGATGTCCATTTCTCAGAGAAAGCATCAGACTGGATATATCCTAATTTGACTTCATTTTTGGTCTCTTTCCAGCAGACGGAAAAGATGAGTCTGGTAAAGTAACTTGTTTTTCTCTCCCCCCACCACCACACCACTTCTCTCTGGCCCAATCATAGTTTGTTTTCTGTTTTGGGGTGGGTTTTTTTTGTTGTTTTTTTTTTTGCTTCACTCACTCTGAAAAAAAATTTTTCCCAGCTAGCACCCCAAAGGAAGAAAGCATAACGGAAGAGCCCTGCGGTGCCAAACTGGTGAAACTGTGTCATCTTGGAGTGTCAAAGGGTGGACGGCAGAACAAAGCAATGTACCCTTGTCCTTCCTGTCCTTCATGGCAGAGAGCAACAGTTTTGTTCAGGGAACTAGAAATCCTGGAGAAAAGAAAACCGGGACTTTGATTTTTAAAGACCCTCGGTGCTCAGTGAAACCTGCTGGCGCCTCTGTTTCCTTTCCTCTATTCAGAGTCTCTTTGGATAGCCAGCACCAGACCTCCTGTATTCAAACGCACTGACAAATATTGATTTGTAACACCGCCAGTGAAGGGCTGCTTCGTCGGCTCTCAGAGAACACATGTGTGCAGAATCAGTTTTGCAAGTTGACTCAAGTCAGCCCCCACTGGCTCCTTTTTTCTGCTGAAAAGGCAAGCCCAAAGAGGCAGCCTGGGTCCCAGCAAGGGGCAATCTGCCACGCAGTCATCGCTTTTTGAGAATCCCCTGTACTTCCTGAGACATGGGGTACTTTCCAGAGTCAGAGGGTAACTAAAGAGCAAGCCCTAAGTAAAGATATTTGGGGTTGAATTGGATGAACAGCAGGGAGTTTAGGAATTCCTCTTCAAAGTTGTATAAACCTGCCAAGTCTATCATGATTTGAGTTAGCTCGTGTCTCCAGCCTCATGACTACACTTCCTTGCCCTTGGGGCTCCAGCCAAATAAATTACTTAAAGGTCCTTGAATTCACCCTACCTGCTCTCATCTTACAGCTGTGCTCAAACATTACATCCTCCAAATGCATTTCCTTTCAGTAGGCATATCCCATAGTATTGTAGATGCCTGTTTACTCTCCATTATTCTCCATTGTATGGTGAGTTCCCTGAGCACGGTGTACTGGACATTTATAACTCTGCACCTTCAGTGCCTAATAATGGGCGTTTACTAGAATTTCTGACTAAATACTAAATGCATGAGTGACTAAGTAAAGGAAGAATGAAAAAAGGCAAGAGTCCATTACCAGTCCTGTCTATCTCCAGTTGGCTATTGAGACTGTATTAAGCCCTACCATTTAATGAGTTCCTACTTTGTGTTAGTAACAAGCTAAGTGCTTTCTAGACAGTGTTTCTTTTTATCTTCACACTACCACTGTGAGATAGTAAGAATTATGAGTCCCACTTCAGCAGGAAAAAATACATAATTAGAGGCTGAGGAAATAGAGGAACGTACACAAGTTCACACATTTAGAAAGAAACCATCAAGATTTACCTGCTGACGTGCTGTCTTCCTGTGATGCTCAATATTTGAACGCATGCTAAGGACACTTGGTATAGGGAATCAAAATTCCTCTCCTGGAGCCATCCATTTTGTTCACTCATTCATTCATCTATCCATTTTTGCATCCAGTAAATATTTGTTTAAAACCCACTTTAAACAGGGCTCTTTGTTAGGTTTGAGGGAATGCAACAATGAATTTCAAAGACCTCGCAGTATGATTGAAAATATGGTAACATAGAGTAAGAGCTAGGGCCATGATGACAAACCTATGACACGTGTAGTCATTTTTGGTGATACGCAGCCGCATGCAGCCGCATACCAGAGAAGTATGGGGCCGCGTGCAGAGAAGGAAGTTTCAACCTCGGCTCCTGCACAGCCAGGTGCAGTGGCTGAGGATAAAACATTTGCTGTAGTGTAGACACTCTGTGCCAGAGGTCTGTAGGCCAAAACAACAGAACTCCGGCACAGAGTGTCTAGTTCTAGGACTTCCGGTTAGGCCGGTTTCCTCAAAGTGACACACCACCCGAGTTATGCTCGTGTTTTGTTTTGTTTTTTTGGCAAATTTTGACACATCAAGCTCAAAAGGTTGCCCATCACTGAGCTAGGGTATAGAATAAAAATTAAAGGAGAAGATAATTTCTATTATAGGAGTTTTTAAGCAGACCCTTGTCTCTTTCCATCCCCCAAATAGTATGGCATCCCTTAACCAGCGGGATTATTAAGAAATAACCCATCTTTTAGTTAACCACTTAATGATGTATTTGAATATGGTGTTGTCTGCTCAAAAACATCCAGTTTTTACTCAATAAGCAAAAACTCTTAACTTATTAACATGCTATAATCTAGTCCCACCTTCATTTTCAGGTTTATCTTCTACATCTTTATTTATTGATTAATTGATTTATCTATTTATTTTTAGAGAGAGACAGGAACATCGAACTGTTCTGGTACGTGCCAGGACCAGGGATCTAACCAGCAACCTCTGTGCTTCAGGACGATGCTCCCACCAATTTATATCTCTTTTTAAATCCCAGACTAGTTGTCACCACTGTCTGAATCTATTCTGTACCTTCCTGCTTCCATTTCTCTGTTCAAGCCATGACCATTGGGATTACATTTCTTCTTTCTATTTAGGCTCTCTTTTTTTATTTGCCTACTATACTCCCTCTCTTTCCTGAATTCTTCTAAAAACAGTTTGCTTCATATAAGTATCTCCACTTTTATAGAGCTTTGTCAGAAAATATTGAACTATCCTAGGATGAAATTAACTGTTTATATGTCAGACTCCTGTTCCAGTGTATGAACATCTTAATAACCACAACAGTTTCTCATTCATTTTTGTACCTAGAAGTCTAGCCTAACACAATGCACATGCTATATACTCAGTGAATGTCTGCTAAAATGAATAGGCTGGCCAGTCTTGTGTAACATTTACTTGCTCAAACATCCTATTTCCCATTTAGTTTGTAAGCTTTGTGAGAACTGTGACCAAATATATACCTTTTGTTTTCACCTTATCATGATTCCCAGTACAGTTTTTGTATACAGTAGGAGCCCAGTGATTATTTGTTGATAAAGGAAAATTGTTTATTTCATGATAGGAGTAATGTCATCTAGTTATTCATTACTACATTTTTTTAAATTGATACAGTAGCTATTAAATAAGTGATTGTCAATTAAATATATAACATTCGCAACTATCTAGGCAAGGAATATCCTGGACATACTATTTCCCTGACCTGTCATGCTTTTCTGGTCCTTCCTCTACTTCCTACATGGTAATTACAGAAGTAGTGCTTTATAAAATGTGTGACTTTGTCTCAGCTGGAGTTGATGGGTCTAAGGAAAAGAAACTATAACCCAACTGCTCAGGGCTCTTTCCTTGGCTTTTTAGTGTTGGCCATAGGGAGTTAAGTTGATTAGTTTGAGCTGATAGATGAAAAAATTAAGGTAAAAAGAGAGTCACGATGACCTCAAAGTCTTTTAATGTTATTGTCCCTTAGGTTCAATTGCAACCCTGTGCTTTCTATGACACAGTTGTTTTGTATGACATCTGGGTGAACACCTAATGCATATTTTTTTCTTAAGCTTGTTCAAAATGGATTTGCGTTACTTGCTTACAAAAGAGTCTTAATGATTGCAGAGACCATTGTGATAAAAGGCAGGTGATGATGGAGAACAAGAGAAGATAAATTACACTAAATTACACAGCGGAAATACAGATATTTACCTAAGACCTTTCCAAAGGCAAGAAAGGGAGACTCAAACAATAAGAAAAGCCATTGAGAAGTTGTCTGACCAAACAAGATGTTGCATCATAATTCCATAAGAAACCACTAGACAATTGAGAAAGGAAAGTGGGCTACATCATATCAATGGAATTGAAAGAGCAATGAGACTCAGCCCAACTGGATTTAGAGTGGAACAGAAGAGAGGACAACACTAGAAACAAGGATAACAGTCTACTATGTCACAAAAAAATTCCTTCCTTTCTACTTTTTTTCTCTGTGTGTACATGTATGTGTATTCTATTATGTCCTGAACATCACACTACTTAATGTTAAAATAATGGAAAATAAAGACTTTCTCTTTACCTCAAGAATCTCCTGACATTCTGGTGTGAGAGGCAGAGTACACTCTGATTGATACCATATCTAGAATTATATTATGGGAGTGTAGGGTAGGGGAACCAAGCCTGTAGAAAGATTTCATGGAAAGTTGAACTAAAAACTAAGCAATGTTTGAGAAGCCCTAAAAGATACATAGCATTTACCTTTGACAGAAATGAGCAGATGGTTATATGTGTAAATAGATAAAGAAACACAAACCCATGTTGTTGAGGTATTTGAGATTATGTAAGACTTCCTGGAGGCAACAACACCAGGGATGAGTTTGAATAATAGAGATATTCCAATAGAGAAGAGGTGGTAAAGGAGGGTTTTTATGCTGAATGAACAGTACCTGAACAGAAATTGGGGAGCTTGACTTAATGGCAGACTGAGTGCTACATTCTCTCGGCTTCAGAACAACAGGGAAAGAAGGGCCTAATTTTATCATAGTGCTAAATATTATTTTCCAAGAAAAGAGACATTCTAAAACAGAAGTAGCATATTCAGTACAGGGAGCAGAATATCAATATAAAGGGGGTAAATAGTCCAGATGGGAGGGATTAAATGGTTACATGGAAACTGACACTTGGCTGCTGTGCTCAGAAGCAGTGGAGTGGTGAGGACTGTGGAAAGTGGTGTGGGGTGGGGCCTATCAAGGTGCGTGGCACTCTTCAGTTCTAGGCCATTGTTGTTATTCAGGAACACAGCCTATAGAGCTACTAGATATTTCTTATTGCCAAGTAGATCCACATTGTGTGTGTGTGTGTGTGTGTGTGTGTGTGTGTGTGTGTAAGAAATTCCCTATACCAATGTCACACTCCATGGGATGTCACCCTTTGTGGTAAGCAAAACATTTTTGCAAGTCAGAAGCATATCAGAATCCAAAAGCTTGTGATATTTGATGGCAGACACGTTAAAAATATAGCTCAAAAATCTGTCGTAAACGTTTGCCTTCCAAGTTTGAATTAAACTTCAGAATCAGTTGGTATATGATATCTTAACTTATGTTTTCTTTTTCCAAAGGAAAAGACATAACCTGTTTTGTTTTGTTTTTCCATTTCTTTATGACCAAAGATCTGGCCTGAACTGAGAAGTAGAACAGAATTGGACAGCGGTATCAATTAGCATGTGCTCTATTTCATTTCTATCTTTTTTAAAAAGAAAAACCCATAAAAGCTGCTTTTCCCCCTATTTCCTCACGTCCTGAGACCTGGCTTATCCTGACTATTCTATCAGCCACTTGAGAAATGATGGGGTCACTCAGGATGCCACCTAGCAATTAGTGCTACCATGCCTGATTACAGAGCAGAAGAAAGATTTAGTTGGAGGGAGTAGAGAAGAGGATGAGAAAAACCCTGACGTGCCTTCCTTTTGCTGCATCTTCCTACTGAGACTCACTTCTCATGCTCCCTGCTCTCTCTCCCACTTATTTCCTCTAAATACCACTCACATAGTGGGCAGCGTTAGATTGTCGCCCTCACTTGCCTCCATGGAACATATAAATGTTTCATTTTGCTGTGCTAAAAATAGTGATTAACTGCAAGAAATGTTATAGCTATAAAAACTGAGGCTCAGAAAGATCAATAGTAATAGTATCTAGCATTTATATGATGCTTTTAGTCCTCCAGGTGCCTTTCTGTATCCTAACTCATGTGACCCACATGATTACATTTTGGCTAGATGGGGCAGATTATCACCATCTTTATTCTGCAGAGGAAACTGAGGTTGGAACAAGTCACAGTTCCACCACATTAACTGTGTGAGATTAGACAAGGTGTCTCGGCTTCAACTCCGAAATAAGACCACAGAACTTAAAACGTTACTGTTTGGAGATCATAAGGGATCGTTCATGGGGACCCAAAGCCTATCTTCACATAAGGGCTGCTGCTATAATCACTGCTGTAAAGATGTTAACATTAACTATGAAACACTTGAACCCTGGAACCTTATATAAAGCTGAGGGTGGTGGGAATAGTAGGCAGATAGAAACAGGCTTTGCTACACTCAGGAAGCCTGACTCCTCCATCAGCCTCTAGGGCTTTGGGGTCCCTGGAAGGATACCACATTCTTGGCCTATATATAAGGAAAGGGGGAGAGAGTTAGGTGAGGATTTTTATAATCCAAGCCTGGAAGTGGCCCTCATTATTTCCCACCCAGATCCCATTAACCAGAACTTTGCCACGTGACCAAACCAATCACAAAGAACCTGGGAAATACAGTGTGTCAATAAAGTCATGGTGCACTTTTGACCTCTGACTGGCCAGAAGTGCACCATAATTTTACAGACACACTGTATAGCCTAATGGTGGGCTTAGGAAGAGCGGAGAATGGCTTTGCACAAACATAGAGCACTTTCTCTGCCACAAGAACAGTCTGTGCTCAGGATCCCGCAGCTGATAACTGTGAGAACTTGAACTTTAAAGAAAGTCATCTGACTCTGGGTCCAGAACTCTTCTCTATACAATTGCCCAAGGTCTTACATAAAACAGAAATCTGATGTCTTGATTTTGGATTCCAGGATCTTTTCTCTTACCCTTTATAGCTGGCAAAATTATGTACGTCAACTGATTATAAATGGTGGGGTCATTTCCGTCACTACGTTGTGCTTTATTACAGGTGCTCTGACAGATAACACATTCTCTAAACTCGAAGCCTAACCTTTCCCTTCTTTGATGGCTAAAACAGCAAAGAATGATCTTATTCTATAATTGCATCATGTCATGTCTCCCTGAGGTGACAGAGCTGATTATCCATTTCCCATAGAGGAGACCAATTCAGAGCAACTAATTGCATAGTGAGTGTTTATGGGTGTGGGATTTATGGTATGAGGTCATATCGCTACAAAAATCAATCTGGAAGAATCAGAACACCTAAACAGACCAATTACAACAAATGAAATCGAAACAGTTATTAAAAACTCCCAACAAAGAAAAGTCCTGGGCCTGATTGCTTCACAAGTGAATTCTATCAAAAATTCAAAAAAGAACTAACTCCTATCCTTCTAAAGCTATTTCAAAATATTCAAGAGGAAGGAAGACTTCCAAACTTCTTTTATGAGGTGAGCATAATTCTGATCCCAAAACCAGGCAGAGACAACACAATGAAAGAAAATTATAGGCCAATATCCCTGCTGAATTTAAATGGTAAAATTCTCAACAAAATATTAGCCAACTGCATCCAGCAATATATAAAAAGAATCATACACCATGATCAAGTGGGATTTACTCTGGAGAGGCAAGGCTGGTTTAATATTCGCAAATCAATCAATGTGATTCATCACATAAACAAAAGGAACGACAAAAATCACATGATAATTTCAATAGATGCAGAAAAAGCATTTGATAAAATCCAGCACCCATTCATGATCAAACTCTCAGTAAAGTGGGAATACAGGGAACATACCTTAACATGATAAAGGCCATCTATGACAAACCCACAGCCAACATCATACTAAATGGGCAAAAATTAAAAGCAATCCCTTAAGATCAGGAACCAGGCAAGAGTACCCCTTTTCAACGCTCTTATTCAACATAGTTCTGGAAGTCTTAGCCACAGCAATCAGACAAGAAAAAGAAATAAAAGGCATCCAAATTGGAAAAGAAGAAGTAAAACTGTCATTAATTGCAGATGATATGTTATTGTATATAGAAAACCCTAAAGCTTCAGTAAAAAAAACTACTGGACCTTATAAATGAATTCAGCAAGGTGGCAGGATATAAAATTAATACTCAGAAATCAGAGGCATTTTTATATACCAACAATGAAATGTCAGCAAAATAAATTAAGGAAACAATCCCTTTCACTATTGTAACCAAAAAAATAAAGTAAATAGGAGTAAATTTAACCAAGGAGGTTAAGGATTTGTACTTGGAAAATTATAAAACATTGATAAAAGAAATCAAGAAAGATACAAACAAGTGGAAGCATATACCGTGCCCATGGTTAAGAAGAATAAACATCATTAAAATGTCTATATTACCCAAAGCAATTTATAAATTCAATGCAATACCAATGAAAATACCAATGACATACTTCAAAGATGTAGAACACATATTCTAAAAATTTATATGGAACCAAAAAAGAACACGAATAGCCTCAGCAATCTTAAAAAGGAAAAATAAAGTGGGAGGTATCACTCTTCCAGATATCAATGTATACTGCAAGGCCATTGTACTCAAGACAGCCTGGTACTGGCATAAGAACAGGCACATAGATCAATGGAACAGAACAGAGAACCCAGAAATAAAACCACACCTTTATGGACAACTGATATTTGACAAAGGAGGAAAGAGCATACAATGGAGTAAAGACAGCCTATTTAACAAATGGTGTTGGGAAAATTGGAAATCTACCTGCAAAAAAATGAAACTAGACCATCAACTTACACCATTCACAAAAACAAACTCAAAATGGATAAAAGACTTAAATGTAGCCATGAAACCATAAGCATCTTAGAAGAAAACATAGGCAGCAAACTCTCCGACATCTGTAGCAGCAATATATTTGCCAATTTATCTCCAAGGGCAAATGAAATAAAAGGCAAGATAAACAAATGGGACTATATCACACTTAAAAGTTTTTGCACAGCTAAAGACAATAAGAACAGAGTAAAAGGACAAACCACACAATGGGCAAACATATTCAATAATACGTCTGATAAGGGGTAAATAACCAAAATTCATAAAGAACTTATAAAACTCAACAACAGGAAGACAAACAATCCAATCAAAAAATGGGCAAAAGAAATGAATAGACATTTCTCCAAAAAGGACATACAGATGGCCAATAGGCATATGAAAAAATGCTCAACATCACTAATCATTAGAGAAATGCAAATTAAAACCACAATGAGATATCAACTCACACCAGTCAGAATGGGGCTCATCAGCAAAACAACACAGAATAAGTGCTGGCGAGGATGTGGAGAAAAGGGAACCCTCCTGCACTGCTGGTGGGAATGCAGACTGGAGCAGCCACTGTGGAAAACAGTATGGAGATTCCTCAAAAATTTAAAAATTGAACTGCCTTTTGACCCAGCTATCCCACTTATAGGAATATACCCTAAGAACACCATAGCACTGTTTGAAAAGAAAACTACGCCCCCTTGTTCGTGGCAGCATTGTTCACAATAGCGAAGATCTGGAAACAGCCCATGTGTCTGTCAGAGGACGAATGGATTAAAAAGCTTTGGTACATATATACTATGGAATACTACTCAGCCATAAGAAATGATGACATTGGATTATTTGTAACAACATGGATTGACCTTGGTAACATTATACTGAGCGAAGTAAGTAAATCAGAAAAAACTAAGGACTATATGAGTCCATACATAGATGGGACTTAAAAATGAGACTCAGAGACATGTACAAGAGAGTACTGGCTACCCAGGGGGGAGGGGGAGGTGAGGAAAGGGGGAGGAAGAAGGGAGGGGCAGACATAAAACCAGATAGAAGGTGAAGGAGGACAATTTGACTTTGGGTGATGGGTATGCAATATAACCAAATGTCAGAATAACTTGGAAATATTTTCTCTGAACATATGTGCCCTGATTTATCAATATCATTCCATTAAAATTAATAAATATAAATAAATAAATAATAATTAAATACCTGCTAGGGAGAGAGTAGAGATTAGTGCATATTGTATAGGCTCTGAAGGCAGACAACACTCATTGCACATTTCATTATACCTCATAATCACTGTAGGGCAGAGGTTGACACAGTCCAGGCTATGGGCCAAATCTATCCTACCATCTATTTTTGAACATACAGCTATATTGGAACATGGGCACACCCATTCATTGATATATTGTCTATGGCTGCTTGCATACAATTACAGAGCTGACTGTGTGGTCTGCAGTGCCATGAATATTTATTGTTTGGCTTCTTTCAGAAAATAGGGTGGACCGTCAATGTCTTAAGGTTAAGCACAGGTACTTATGTCTAATGAAAAACTGCGGTGAGAACTAAATAAATCATTGTATAAAAAGCGTTTAGGGCAATTCCATTCACAGAGTAGATGCTCACTAAGTAGAGGGTTTCTTCTCTCCAGTTATTTTGTGTTGGGGTGTGTTTGGGCAACAAAGTCCAGAGACTCAAGGAAACACCAATTCAATGTGCCATGTAGAAGAGTAAAATTCTTAAGAAGTAACCTCACCCATGTGCAGCTCCCAAACCAAAAGAACAAAGGAAACATATGAGCACTCATGAATATTGTCAGTACTCTTGAAGAAGGTGGGGCCTTCCACTATCTTGATATCACTGTTACCAGGTAAATTAGCCCTTCCTGATACTTTTTTTTAAAATCTATTTACCTAAGAAAGAGCCAGCAAGTTTTTATCTGTCTACAGGGTACTGAAACTCTTTAAAACTCCCCTGCCCCCAAACAACCCATCTTACTCTGGAATATCTTATATGCGTATATCCTTATTTCCACAGAGAACCAAGTATGTTCTGCAATTCAGAGGAGGGTCTAGTATTCTTATTGTTCTAAGACACATTTATTAGTAGTCAATGGGTGTGGCTCTAGATTAGGCAATTTGCCTCTATGATAAAATCTCATCTTCTCAACAACTCTTCAAGACATATACATATTATCATTCTGAATTTACCGATGAGGAAAGTGGAGAACAAAATAGCCATCCAAGCCTGACCTGTGGTGGCGCAGTGGATAAAGCATCGACCTGGGAACACTGAGGTCGCCAGTTCAAAACCCTACACTGGTCTGGTCAAGGCACATATGGGAGTTGATGCTTCAAGCTCCTCCCCCCTTTCTCTCTCTCTCTCTCTCTCTCTCTCACTCTGTGTCTCCTCTCTAAAAATGAATAAAGTAAAAATAAAAAATAATAAAAAAATAAGATTATAAAATTAAATTAAAAAAAAATAGCCATCCAAGTTTGTGCAACCAGTACTGGCATTGGTTCAATTCAAAAGCCAGTCTGACTCTGTTCTGACTCAACCTGATCTTTGACAAAGGTGACAATGTCGGCAACTATATAAGGACTGGATTAAACCCAACTAGTATTGCCAGAAAGCCTGCACAGCTGGCAAAGGGGGGACAGAAGAAACAAATTTTATAAATATATTTTGAATAACAACCATCAATATTTTTAAATCCTTTTTATCTTTCATATGTCTCAAGAAAATTATGAAAAAATAAAAAGCCTGTGGTACTGAAGTAAAACATTCTGAGCTCTATTCTTGAACAAGCCGTTCACCTTCTCTCAGTGTTTCTCTTTGTAAATGAGAAACGCAAGTGGTCTTTCAGGTCACTCTGCCTGAATGCTTATGATTCTTTCCAGTAGCTGGGTGAATCAGGTAGTGTCTGCTGCAATGGTATCATCATCATCATCATCATCATCATCATCATTACCTATTATTATTATGAGAATGGCATCATTCTTATTATTATGAGAATACCTCATTTACAGGAAGACTGGGAAAAATCCATACACCCTCCTTGAGTTTAAGGTGGAAGTCAGGCCAAGGCCAGTAAGAGGCTATCCCTTGACAGGAAGATATACATTTCAGATGACGGTCAAAAATGGAAGCCCTAAACTGGAAGCTTAATCAGACAACCTAAAGCATCTGTTTCAGACCCTGCTCACAGTCAGGGGAACAGATCCCAGCCTCTGTGATTTACTGAAGATGAGAAGCCCTGAAACAAGGCAGCAAACAGAGCCGGAGAGAGACGACACTTTTATCACAATAATAAATGCATGTTCCCATAATCCTTGAAACCTTTTTATTGTTAAGTTTTCTACCCCTTACCTAATACAATTAAGTCCTGAATTAATTATACAATGGGTAAACAAAGAGATCTATGGCTTCCCAGAGACTCAAACACAGATTTCAATTGCCTCCCTACACTAACACTGCTTAACAAATAAACCTTCAGCTCAGGAGTAAATTAGCATTAGACATTGCTTGAAAAATATTAATATGCCCCCTAATTTTCTGATTCCAGGTGGTCTTGAATAATTCTTATAAAAAATTTTCTCCTTGCTTCTGCTTCTCATTTTTCTTTGAGCAGGATACACTTGCTATTATTAAAGTTATGAGAATAAGTCATTGGGGAAAAGGTAAGTGGATGGACATGTGAAGATTTTTCCAAAGAAACAACTTAGAAGTCCTAATACCTCATGGTGAAAACACATCTGAACTTGGTTTAAGGAAATGAGAGTCCATGCTCTTGATTTTAGGACTTTAATCATGGTGATGGATTCTTCTAAATATGGGAAGCCTAGATTGATGACAAATACAACTGGTTCTGGGGGACAATATTTAAGAAGGTATATTTTAAAGCTGCACTGTCACTGGGAGAAACCAAATGCCAAAGCCCTTTCACAGGAAAGAAGGAACGTGTGCACTAAGCACAGATGTAGGCTTGAGTTTCGGATCTGAAGTTGATCAAGCTGGCTTATTTCTTACAAGTTCTTCAAAGTCTAAGAATCTCCATTTCTTTATTTGTACAACGGGAAAAATAATGTTAGGCATCTTATAGTTTTATTGTGAGGATTAACAGGGGTAATTGATGCAAGATATTCTGGGAAGCATTGCCCAGAAAAAGCTCTCAGTACCCAGAAGGCATTATTCAGGTGTCAAGTACCTTGTTGTATGACTATGGGTCAGCCCGGAAGTCTTTGAGAAGCTCAACAATTCACCTGATGGACCAGAATACCATAGCAGTGGAATAACTGAGTGATGCTGAAAGATAAGCTAGCTACAAAGGCCTCACAATGTTGGCATGACATCAGTTGAAAAGGCAATTTTAGATAAACTGAATGACCGATTATTTGGTTGGAATGTCTTTTAGTTTTCTATCACTGCATAACAAATTACATGAATGTAGAAGCTGAGAACGACACACATATTTATTATCTCATGGTTTTTGTGGGTCATGAGTCTGGGCACAGCTTAGCTGAGTCCTCTGCTCAGTGTCCCAAGACTATAATCAAGGTGTTGTTTGGACTGTGTGCTCATCTGAAGGTTTCACTGAGAAAGAATTTCTCTCCCTATTCATTTGGGTCATTGGAAGAATTCACTTCCTTGTGGTCAGAGGATTCAGGAACTGGCTTCTTGTAGGCCATGGGCTGAAGGCCACCATCAGATTGTGAAGCCCACCTGCAGTTCTCAGAGGCAACCAACAGTTTTTTGCCATATGGGCTTCTCCAACCTGGTCAATTACTTTATCAATCCTCCAAAGGCGGTACACTAAGAGGGGCTCTTGTTCAATGTAACATGATCACAGGAGAGATTTATAAAGAGACCATCCATCACCCTTGTCATATTCTATTGGTTAGAAACAAGTCATAGATCCCACTGGCACTTAAGGGAATAGAATCATAGGTCTGTGTGTACTAAAGAGTCTGACTACTTTTTTTTTCTGTTTGCTGACAGATTTTAAGCTTCACCCCTCCCTCTTTCTCTTCTGCTTCATATCTGAACAAGCTGATTAGAAAGTCCAAATGCTCCCTTACTCGACACTGGAAGGAAGTCCGACTACATCAGACCCTGGCCGTGCATAGGAACCCTCGTTCCAGGCCCATACCCTAAACGTCATGAAAACCTCAAGCCACCTTACACATTCCTGGGAGCCACCATGGCCTTCTCAGAAAACCTCATTATTTGACTAATAAACATTTTCACACTTTCTTGCACGTGTGGATAGTGTCATCACTCTTGATATCTGAACCAAATTTGGGGTGGGGTTTCATTCCATTCTGTGTGGTGGCTATGTTGTGTAGTTAGCTCATGGAGAAAGCATGGGGACACCCTGAAGTCTGAATCCAAACATGGCTATTGGTAAAATAAAGAGGGATCTGGAGCTTTTAAATGATGACTCTACAACTGTATCAAGCACTGAATGACCTGAACTTAGTGGTCATGAGTGCAAAGGGTTTAAAATGAACCATTTAAGTGCTGAAAGGATTAATCTGCTTATTTGGTTCACTCATTCATGGTTTCATCCATCCATCCATCCATCCATTCTAACGGGATTTATTGAGCCTCTGCTGTGTTCCAGCCCCATGTTAGATGCTAGAGATACTGGAACACACAAGGCGTACAGTATTCCAACCTTCAGCTGTTTCCCACTTAATGGAAAATCTAGAGAGGTAAATAGACAATTTTGCATCACTAAGTGCTAAGCACTACAATGGCTTAAATTTCTGGTGGAAACACTGAGGGGAAACACCTGCTCCACTTAACTGTAGGGACCTAGAGTGAGAATTAAAAAATAGGGATTAATCAAATAAATTGTGGGAGCATAAATATGGGGTGGGGGTTGTTATGGAAAAGCAATCATGGGCATGTGGAGTGGTCCAAAAAGAGAGAGAGACTGTGTGAAAAGGTCCAATAGCAAAGAAAGAATTGGACTATTTAAGGAGCTAAAAGTATTCCAATAATTTAGTGTAATAACAGAATGTGTCTATTTTAGTCTCTAAAGAACTGCTCTAAAATAACACAAAAGCATAGCACATCCAATGTTATAATCAGAATCAGTAAACTTTATATTCGGAACAGTTATATTTTTTGTTTTCTGGTGTATAAAAGTCAGATCTAGATGCACTGAATTACAAATTTTCTGCAATGTTTTCCATATTAAGGGGAGTCCTAACACATGGCTATTGGCCTTCCTATACAACTGCACAGACAGGTTTAATTCTTCAGTTTTCTCTGGAGTCATCACGATGTATCAAAGGACAGACAGCTACGTATCTGGCTGTCATGCTGAATATGCTATATGTGCAAATTTATGGGTTAGTGCCAACACTTAAAAGCTGTGTAGTTTTGAGTTTCTCTGAGCCTCAGTTTCTTCATTTGCAAATAGGCAATAATAATATTTGCAAAAATATCATTCAGGAGAATATGAGATTTCTTTGATTACATGAACTCTTCCTCTGTACCATCCCCAAGAGATGCCATTGGAATCCACTTAGAAGTTAGAAAGAGATAGCAAATATCCTCAGAGGAAAAAACCTCTGATGCAACTTGGCTTCACAACAAAGGCCCCTCCAGTCCTCATAGTGTGGCCTGCCATTGTCGATGTATTCTGTAGCAGGGCCTGAGGAACTTAATGAGTTGTACTGCTATTTATGGCGGCCTTCAGAATCTCAGGACGTACGGTTGAGATATGAAGAAAGACAAGAGAAAACAGAACTCTTTAAAGCCAGAGCCCATGCCAGAGTTTGTCTCTTCACTTTGGGTTGACTTCTAAATAACTTCTAAGGTGTCTGTATGCTTTCACTAAGGCTGAGGGGAGGACAAGAGAGAGAAAACATTTAAAGGATGTAAAATATGTTCATATATAATTTCAACTAATATTCATTAAATATATATGCAAATATTGTTTACTTTTTTTTATTTTTCAGCAATGTATTAGTAGAGAGTAAAATCTGTCCCAAGACAAAATTAGAGGCAGGAGGTTCCAGGTCCTGACAAAGCTATGCTACTATGAGAACCTAATTCTGAGGGTGACCTATGTTCCCTGAGATTGGTTAAGAAGCAGAGGCTAGCACATAGGCTAGTGTGGTGAAGCCAGTCAAAACCCCATTCTCATCTTTCTCTAAAGACTCCAAACATGGCCCGCAGTGAACCCTTCTGTCTTCAAATTCAATCCAATGAGCGTGTACAGGTACCAACACAATCTTTATGCACCTTGAACTTCTCCAAAGAGGGAAGCCAACAAAACCACCTATTTATCACCTCTCAGGATTCTTCATTTCTTGATTGGCTTGTTAGTAAGGAAAGACTCTTCAGGTTAATGAGGGCTGCAGTTATAAATATCATGCTTCTGTTTTACAACACAAGCTTCCATTTTAGGGGAAAAAAGGACTCACTCCTTCTGTGATTTTTTTCCCCTTATTCCAGATGTTGCTTCTTGTTGTTCAATATGGTAATCAGACATCACACACGCATCTGCAAAACAACTCTCTTGTGTACCAGTGATGACTCTGTCCCAGAGACTGACACTAACAGCCCCCAGAACAGAGCCCATGCTGCCATTTTATAAAAGAGCAAAGCAATGACTCCTGAAAGATGACCCAAAAGACCCTGGAAATCGGTTAAAATGCTTTCAGAAAGTAAGGGTTGTCAACAGGGCTCATTTATAATAATGGAGTTGTAAAATCAAGCTAATTGTCTAAAAGCAGGGGATCAATTAAGTAAAGTATGCTATAACCTTAAAGCGAATTTCTGCACGGTCATTACAACTGAACAATAAAAGCATATTTGAAGGCACCAGGAACTGCTCCTGCAAAGTTACAGATACAAAGTGCAACAGTGCAATTTTATTCTTGCAATATGTTAATGTCTAGGATGTTCTCTCTCTTTCTGTCTCCCGCTCTCTTCCTCGCTCTGTATGTAGCATGTACTCACTGTCATCTTTCAGATTTCACTCAATACTTTCTCATCTATGCCTTCCCTGCACACTCCACATAAAAGCACAAGCGCTTCTCAAACACTTCAATACCCATACCCGTGTTTATTATTCCTCCTTAGCATTTATAACTCTGTAACATACTGTATTTATCTGGCAAGGTCCTGAAAATAAATATGTGGCCCTCAGAGTCTAGTAAGTAAAGAGAATTCAGTGCAGGTACTATTTACAAGGATGTAAGCAAAATTAAAAAAAATTAGCAAGATAATACAAAGCATCCCAAGATGCACAACTTGAGGGAGCCAATGGCATCCCTGGGAATGAAGGACAAGAGGAGAGAGCAGTTATCAGAACCCGGAGAGGAAGAGGTAGTAATTGCAGAAGAGGCAGCTGGTCAGGAACCATGGGCAGTGGGAAGGAACAAAGTCACTGCCCACCGAGGAAGAATATGCTGGCCTCTCTTGCCTCTGCTTTTTGATCCCACCATTGGCTCCCACTTTTTGAAGCCAACCAGAATCAGAAGACAAAGGGGCTGGCTGATGTGGGCCTTATGGTTCATTCTCCCACAGAACAGTGTGGAAATGTCCAAGAGGAGACAATCCAATAGTTGCATTGTTTATTTATTAATTAGTACATTGACTCACCCCACTAAAATGGAATTTCTACAAGGATGGGGACTGTTGTCTGTTTTGGCCACTTATGCATTCCCAGCACCTGGAAGGCAGACTATGTATCTGATAACTTAGTAAATATTTGACGAAGAAATAAATTGTTGTAGGTATAACATTTTTGTATTTGGATAGTAAGTATATGGGTGATTTTAATTTCTTCATGTGACGTCCTAAATTCTTCAAGTTTCTTCAATAAACATATTTACATGTTATTTTATAATGACAATATATGCGAGGGAGAGAGAAAGAGAGAGAGGCTGAAGGTTTGGTAAGGAAGTAGGGAGAAGAAAGTCAATTCCTATTCAGCCATTCTGGAATTCATCAAGTAATCAAATCAAGTGTTCCCAGCTCTGGACCATGTCGACTCATTCATGTCTAGCAAGCATTAATCCATGTTGCCTTTCCAGACATTAAAAATACTCCAGACTAACTAATAATATTTAGGCAATACATAATTATACACAAGCCAATTCCAAAGACACAATTAGTACACTGATCATGAAAGAATCCAGCCTTATTCTGACAAAAGATAAGATGTCCTTCAAGGTTTGACAACTACTTTTTAATAGAACCAGATAAGCAGCTTGGTGGTCTCTTCTCCTAGCAAAGGTCCCCAACCTTTAGCAATCTATGTCCCAAGTGAATATCATCACTTACCCTTTTATCTAGTTACCTCTAAATTATAGTTACCTGCATTACAAGCCCAATTCAATCATTGGTCCCTAAACACAAGGCCAGCACTGGTTTCTAGCAATGTGTCTCCCAAGACAGAAGTTATTCTGTCAGCAGCAGCAATAATGATTGGGTGACATATAATTGTATTTTATTAGTTGACTCAGAACACATATAGTAAAGTCCTGTTAAAAGTACCTCATTGTACCCAAGTTTCACCTGCCCCACATACTAGGTGCTCCATCATGCAGCTGTCACAACAGCCAAAGCCTATCCATAGAGCAGAGCTGCTATATGTTCACCAGCCTCACAATAGGGCCTGCTAGTGTTCAGAATAGAATGCAAAAGATATTGATTTGCCACCCATGTGCGAATGTCGCACTTTCCTTTTACCACCTTCCAGTTCAGAAATAAATGAGCTTCTATTTCTGGTCACTGTTGCACTGTTCCTCACTTCTTGCTTTTTAGCATTTTGATTGCACCTAGAAAACCTAAATACTCCTTGAATGATGAAGAAAAACCTCACCAGAATGCACAAAAGTGTCTTGTCAATCAATAGAAAAAAAACTTAGATACAGTTTATAAACAGCATTAAATCCAGGAAGGTTTCAAGTTATTGTTTAATCTATGTTATTAGTCATATATTTATTTACATATTTATTTATTCATTCGTATATTTATAAACTAGGCTTTTGGTTTGTTTTTTTTCTTGTAGTTAGCATGAAATGTCATGAAGAGTATCTTATCCTTCAAGAACAATTCACAATCAGGTCAATGGCAATAAAAAAAATGTAAAACCAGGCATTTTGCTAAGAAGAGGAAGAAGATGCAACAGCTACTGCTCGCTGATGCTGCCTGGCACAGCATTCATCCACTGAGTCTCTGGGTTCCAAGATTCCTGGGCACCCTGGCCAGGACCTGGCTGGTTCATCAGGAGTGTCAGCAAGAGTGGCAGCATTGGCACCTTTGACTAGAGCAGTGGTTGGTAAACCATGGCTTGCAAGCCACATGCGGCTCTTTGGCCAGCTTAGGAGGACCCTAATTAAGTTAATAACAGTGTACCTACCTATATAGATTAAGTTTTAAAAATTTGGCTCTCAAAAGAAATTTCAATTGTTGTACTGTTGATATTTGGCTCTGCTGACTAATGAGTTCGCTGACCACTGGACTAGAGTGATGAATTAATAATTGATAACCAGGTTTAAACAGTGTAATGACAACTAATTGTACACCAATTCATCAGGGTTGTATCTTCATGCTGGGTCAGCAATGGCAGCCTCATGAAAGGGGGAAGGTCAGGGCTAAGAAGGGTACATAGCAGCCCAAATGAGAGCACAAAAGCCTTTCCTAGGAATTGGAATGAGAAAGGAAAGAGACTTCTTTGGTAAATTATTTGCTCTGTGGTACAGCATCATTTAAAAACTGATTCATATGTTCAACTAACTTCCTTTCATGCAGTTAGCAAAAGCCCCTAAAAGACCAAAACAAATAAGGAATAAAACACTGAGGAGATACATCTATATGTACATCTTAAATGGAGAAAGTAGATATAGATATATAATACATAAAATATTATATATAAATATATAATATAAAAATATGTATATTATATATAAAATACAAATATTGTCATATAAAATATATATAAAATATAAAAGGGAACCCATATAAATGATGGATTTGGGCACAGTTTTATAATTCACATCATTTAACTAACATTCCTGAATATCTACTAGGTTCTAGGAGTTCTGTCAAGCCTGGAAGATTTAACCTAAAACATACAGTCCTATGCCTTTGAGAAGCTCAGACTCTGATGGAGAACACCAACAAGAAATCAGTCTGGCACTAGAGATAAGCCCAGTGTCCCTAGAGAGGAAACCTGACCTAAACGGTGGGCAAAGAGACAGCATCTAAGAAGAGGTGGTGTTTAACTGACCCTTGAGAACCAGTGGAATGTGACCATCTGAACAAGGCAGGAGGCAAGCACAGAATGACAGAATATAAGAGACAGAATGAGGTCACTGAGGAGACGCAAATAATTCTCATAGCTGCAGTCAAGGGAGATTTTGAGCTGGTGAGCGGTGGAGAGATCATATTCACTTTGCTTCATAAAACCATAGCACAGAAAACAGGGCCAGAGTCAGACCTGAGTCCACGTCTTTAATATATCACATAAATGCTTATAATTTGGGGCAAATTTCTTCATTTCCATGAGCCTTAGTTTTCTTAAATGGAGAAAGTAGACAACAGTAAACCCCTTCTCATGAGGCATATAGTAGACTCAAAAAATAAATTTGGTAGTAGATGTTATTCAACAAAACTACTATTATTGGAATCCATTCATCCATAGTTCTTAGTCTGTCCCTTAAAGAAAAATTGCTTCCCTTTAGCCTGCTGTTAGTTCATTTCCAGAAAGAAATTGGTCACATCTTAGGGAAAGTAAAGTTTGCTACAGACTACCACAGACAGAAGGTTGGCAAATAGAGTCACATCATCTCGAGTCTAAGGCTGGTCAAGCACTATAACTGTCTACTGCCTCCTTGAGGCACCCCTGGTTCTGAAGAAGCTATTGGATCTGCCAGTGCTGGGTATCCAATAACCATCTCCTCTCAACCTGCTGCTAGAGCTTCCACCTCAGTACCACAGTGCAGGATTGTCAATTAGGTTCACTCTGGTTCCGACAATATGGTGGTTTTTAAGTGCCCCAAACTCTACAGGAAAGAAAGCAAAGAAAAAGTGACTCCTCTTTGTGTTTCTAGACACAGATACTACTCCCCTCTCCCACCTGCTACTGTGAGAACCGATGATTGAAAGTGAATAAGGCTTCTATTGACTCAAGTACAAAGGGACTTGATTTGTCCTGGGGTGCAGGAGAAAACAAGAATAATACAGGTGTGACCTTGGCCATAAATTATGTAGGTTTATTCCCTGCAAATTTGATAGTGTTAGTGACGCTGAGAACATATGGACTCAAGTGTGTAGGGTAAAACTGTAACCTGGCAGTCAATTGTTTACAGGGTTGACATTTTTATAACATCTGTTTTAAGATTTTGAAGTTTAAAACTACCACTTTTCATTGACCATACTGACATTTCTACCAAGCTCTGTTTAGCTAAACTGGAACCTTTGCTTGTTTAATTTAGAAAAGCACAGGTATAGCTTCAAAGTCTCTGAGGACAGTGCAAAGAGGAACACACAATACCCTGCCTCTCCCTGTCTTTTGAGAAGCAGAAAGCAAGTTGTTGCCCCTCTTGTGAGAAGACTGACTCCTAGAACTTGGGTCAAAGAGTTAGCTTGCAATTTTATTTTATTTTTATGAGTACTGCCAAGTCAGCATACTGTTTCTTTGAAAAGGGAAAATTCCCAAGTCCTTTGGTATCTGTGAACAGAGTATGATATCTGGTTGGTTAAGGATTAGACTATAATTGAAACTATTGCTTTGTTTATTGTTGTACTCCTAGGCATAGTAAAAATACAGTGGACTATCTGGAAGGCATTTAGCAATTATTATTTTATTAGTGCAAATAAAGTAGCAAAAGAAATGAGAGCCAGTTAATGAAGCTGGCCATTTCTGGAAGAAAAGAAAAAGTAGAGACAGGCCTTTGAACAACAGAGGGGATTTTATGTGGAATGACAGTAAGACTCTAACATTACTCACAGGGTTTGGCAAAATCTAAGAACTTATCAAATGTCTGCCCAGTGATGAGTTCAAGGTTATTTCAGAGTGATTTCCTGAAGTCCTACAATAAGTCACAGAGATATAGGAAGAGTGTGGGAAGCAGGGTGTAACTGTTATGTTAGGTCAGACCACATTTAGATGCCATTCCTAACTTGGCCAGCCTGTCTTCCCACCCTGCCTCCTCCATAATTCTGTCAAATAAGAAATGTAGGTGCTGCAGTAGAGATATTTGGTATATGTGAATACAGTTCATAATCAGTTAATTTAAGTCAGGGAGATTATTTTAGATCTTTTGGGTGGGCTTCATTTAGTCAGTTGAAGGTCCTAAAGAAGAGGGCTTCCCTAAAAAAAAAAATCTGCCTAGAAATAGCAGCTTTAACACCCCGTACCCCCCAGAGATCTTTCCTGGTTGACTGCTCTACGATTGGAAACTTTCCTAGCCAGCAGCCACAATTGTATGTGCAGATGTTGGGCAGCAAATATCTTCCTGTACATCTCCTACAAGTCCTCTTTTTCTGGGTTGAACCCCAACTGGTGTACTCAAATATGGGCAAGGGCACATGGCTCAACCAGATAGGAGGTCATTTGACAGAAGAAAATATCACATAGGAAAGAAACGTAAATTAACTGAAAATGAGAAAATAAAATTTTAAATGACTCAAAGAATGTGGCTATGTTGCAATTGAATATTGCTTTCTCTGTAGCTTGTGTTGCTAAGATGTCGCACTTCCTTATATTTGTTATTTTAATGTAAAGACATGAATATGTAAAACAAATATAAAAACATCATTATAAAATATGATTTAATTATGACTTGGTGAGGCTTCCTCTATGTCACTACTTTCTAGTCGATTAGTAAAAAAATTGGGACAAAAGTGATATAAATGTTGAGAGGAAGGTTAAGAAAAAATTTTCAAATTTCCAAATTGCTCAGGAAAGAGAGACCTTATCAAAGAATTTTGGTGAGATGGATAATGGAAACGTGTCACCTTCCTTGCTGATAGAGGTGACATTCAGCTTTACCAAATGCATAGTTTTAATAAGGGACACTATTACTTGCCCAGTGTCCCTCCTTCTTTACATCAATGTTTTACCATCACAAGGCCAGTGGAAGACAGAAAATGTTAAATGTCTGAAGATGCATTACTTCTGTCACACCTTGCACAAAATTATAACTATGGCCGTCACCTGAAAACACTTTGGAGTCAACTACAGCTCTGGGGTGGAAGCCAAAGGACTGACCCTGACTGTAATGAATGAAGTAAACTAGAGTCATAAATGATTTTGATGAAAATGATAAGCACTGAGTAGCACAGGTAAGTAAGGTTTTACATGAATGTTCAGAATCTGAAAGACTCACTTTAAATGAAAATGTATGGTTTTACAAACACGGGACATTTTGAAATGGACTCACATGCAGGGAAGAATAATGAAGAGAAACACAAAAGTTAAGGTGCAAAGACAGCAATGACTTTTGCACTATTTCTCTAAAATTCAGCACAACTGAATCACCAACAGGTTCTATATTTAAAAGGAGGTTGTTCTGTGACACTATCAATCCAGCAGGACTATTTTAGTTACTTACCAAGTGATTAAACCCTAGTAATTGATTCCACCTTTATACCCATATTCCTCCTCCCCCAGGATCCTAACAGATTTTACTGCTTCAAATAAAGCATTTCTACTCTAAATAACCAATATTGATCTAACTATATCTTATTATTTTTTAGATTTCTTACTTTGCATGAACTTCTGACCTCCATACAGTTTCTAAGAAGATAAAGGATCTCTTGTCTAAATACCCTTTCTGAGGTCTTCTTCTGTGTCTTTTCCTGCCTGCCAAGGCAGGATAATGACATTTGACAACACTCATAATTGTGATATACTTTGTTGCTCTCAATGGACAACTTTTAAAGTAAGAACTGCATAGAAATGTAAAATCCCATGCTTCTGAATAAACATTTAAGGCAATATTGAGCTAATTAGCCAGCCTACCTGATAAAACAATGTTTCCCACCATGTATTCCTTATACCACTGGGCCATGATGGATTCGAATCTAGGGAGGAGCTGAAAGAAAAGTAGAAGAAACCAGTAAATACCAGTAAGAACCCCATTATTTAAAAATGTTAATGTATTCTATACAAATATATTATTAGTGTCAAATATAAAAATTATATATTGCATTGTATAGTTTAGCATTATATATCATAGAAGAGAAGGTTAAATTGTGGTGGAAATTTATAAAAATCAATTGCACCGCCCTGGCAACTCTGTGAAGAGTGTCGGACGTGCATAAAAGTTGCTATTTTGATTCCTGGTCAGGGCACACACAGGAACAGCTCATTGTTCCTCTCTCTCTCTCTCTCTCTTTCTCTCTCTCTTCCTGTTTCCTTCCTCTCTCTCACTAAAATCAATAAATCTGGTGTAAATGAATCAACATTAGATCTAACTGTTGTCAGGTCCTCATAAAAAATTTGATAAAAATCAACTGCAACAATAATAAAAAAAAATCAGAGTTTGAGAAATATCTTCAGATATCATTTGCATCACCTGTTATGTTGGTCATCCAATTTCTTCTGTTTTTCTTTCCCCATTCTATTTAAAAGTATATGTTCATTCCCCTCTTTAAGAGTACTTTGGTGAAAAAGTGTTATCAGTATTATGCTAGAAGTGTTGATCCCGGGATGTGGTGTTTCAGCATTGTGATCAGTACAGATCATGTTTACTGAGAATGAATCAGACAGGTTCTTGAGAGCTAAGAGCTATATAGTTCCTTGAGCGACAGTCTGAATAAATGTCCAGTTTGTTAAGGGAGTCAAAAAGATGGGACATAGTAAGTAGGCATGTTTCAAAGATCCTTGAATCCAGGAACTTCTAACGAGATATGAGATCGTAATTGCTATTAGCGTGTTTCTGTTGACATTTCATATAGAAACCCTAGACATAAACAAGCAAGGCCTTCAGAAGCTGAAAGACTTCTGTTGGTCTCCAGCCAGTGTGCTTTACTGTCGCTGTCTTCAGACAGACCCACATCTTTAAGACCACAGGCTTGTCTGGAATAATACAGGGGGTGTGGAGAATTGAAATCAGAAGTCTCAATTTCCCCCTTTATAGCAGCTACAAAACTCTGAGAAGTAGACAAGGCCTCTGATCAGATATAATCTGGCATAGCTCAGTTCCATCTTCAGCTCTTGTTCACTGAAAAACATTTAGGGGCCAGACAGGCTCTTTTTCATGAGAGTACCATTCAGTCAGCAACACCACTTGGAAACACCATACTGGAAAAAGGGAAGTTGTCCAGTGTCAATGGAAGGCCACTGAGACGCGAGGGATCCTAGTCATCAACTCAGGAATACTTGTTTCATTCCTTCTTTGTGCCTGCTCCCATTTACTGAAACGGAGAGCATGACTCCACAAAGCCCCATTGAGATAGAAATGCCTGGTGCTTTTCAAAAGACAGTTTAAAAATAACATTTACAGGTTTATTTCATATGTATTTATATATGTCTCCATCAAAATCAATGAAATTGTGTAGGAAACAAATAAGGACATTTAGTATGGTCACTAGTCAAGTCAATAGATTTATTATACAAGTTAAAATTCTGTTTATTAAATTAAAACCTTTAAACTATTTATAAAGAGTAATTTTCAAAGAATATTAACTGAGCCTGACCAGGTGGTGGCGCAGTGGATAGAGCATCGGACTGGGATGTGTAAGACCCAGGTTTGAGACTCCGAGCTCGCCAGCTTGAGCGCTGACCCATCTGGATTGAGCAAAAGCTCATCAGCTTGGACCCAAGGTCGCTGGCTCCAGCAAGGGATGGCTTGGTCTGCTGAAGGCCCGTGGTCAAGGCACATGTGAAAAAGCAATCAATGAACAACTAAGGTGTTGCGATGGCAACAAAATACTAATGATTGATGCTTCTCACCTCTCTTTGTTCCTGTCTGTCTGTCCCTATCTATCCCTCTCTCTGACTCTCTCTCTGTCCCTGTAATAAATAAATAAATAAATAAATAAATAAATAAATAAATAAATAAATAAATAAAGCTTAAATTATAAAAATATTAACTGAGATTAAATCCTCATGTTGTCAAGCCAGATGTAAAGTTGAAAAGCACCTTTAGATAATAATGTGTTAAATTTAATTTGCTTATTAAAATTTTCTCTATGAAAAGTAGACATCTTAATACAAATAGGCAGATGGTTACAGCTGATTTAACAAGGCATACTTGTCCTTTACCTCTGGTATCAAACATCTCCCCAAAACTGGTATTCATAAGCCAGAATCTGACTCCCTAGAAATGGTAACAGCTCACATAACTTGTGATTTTTTCTGTCTTAAATTTCAGACTTTTCTGTGCATTTTTCATGGAAAATTTTAACAAAGTTTATAAAGCTTGACATTTATTTGTTTTTTAGTTTCTTTTCTTAGCCCTACTTTAAGGTCCCCAGTTTAGTATAATAAATCAGATTCTAATTTAATAATTCTTTCCTTAGTGAACAAAGTATCACTTTTTGAGCTGAACTCCCCACCAGGGACATTCTAGAATTTCCTAGCATTTTGCAGAACAGGTCATTGAATTTCTCACCATTTGTACCAAAGAGTTCTGCACCTCCAGAGAGCTCATATTCTGAGTTTGAATAGTACTGTCTCTCATACACATATACCCCTTTTATTTACAATATCACCTGTAAGTGTGTTCGCTGACAAGGCTCTTTTCTTACCCACATTCTTTCAGTCAGAAGCAACAAAAGAAATTTAGTGCTTGTGCCCTTATCTAATCCATGTTTACCGCACAGATGTCAAAAGTGATCTGACGAAAGAAAAAGGAGATATAGGTCTCTGTATTGTAAAGGAAAGACTTTGTATTGGGATTTCCTATGTATGTATCCTTGAAATACACATGCAATCATGCTAACACAAAAAGACCTGGCTGCCTTTTCCAATAAACAGCAAGACTGTTAGCCCAGTATCTTACAGGTAGAAAACGGTGTCTAGAAAAACACAAAAATTATCTTACAGCTGTATTGCACCTTTCTCCAGAGACTCTTAAAACATTTTGGAAATGATGGTCCAAATCCCGTGCTCAGCATATAACTTTCCACCTCTGGTTCTCTCAGTGAGAAATACTGCTACATCACGGTGGCTAAAAATGAGTGTTCATAATTCTCTCATGAAATACCAGTAT
This sequence comes from Rhynchonycteris naso, assembly GCA_037038555.1. NCBI lineage: Eukaryota > Metazoa > Chordata > Mammalia > Chiroptera > Emballonuridae > Rhynchonycteris > Rhynchonycteris naso. Next base: position 354,502,898 of record CM072995.1, read on the forward strand.
TTTGGACAGGGACATACAATTCAGGAAACCAAAGGTGTACAAAAACCTAAGAGCTCCTTCCCAGGAGATTCAGACTTACAGGCCCCAAGGACTGAATCCAATTCATACATATTGTTTGCTTGGCCTGTACGTGTTTGAAAGGTTAGAAGAATTCATGTAAGGTCTGGGTTTCCATGTTCTCTTGAAATAAGTGAGGGGTCTCGCAACACTGAGCCCACATCTCTCTTGGCAGTAATTCGCCACCTCTGAGTAGCAGTGATTCTCTCTTCCCTACCCGGCACAGGATACAGAGTTTCCCAGTAACCTATTTTCCTACATTCGCCACACTTCCTCTATTTACTTTTGCTGTTCACCCTGAAGGTAATTAAGCTTGAAACCCTACTTGTAATCTGTGCAAACACACTATCATCCTTAAATACGTTGTTGTTTCTCCAGGTACTACATAGTCACACTTTAAGACTTAGCTACTGAAATAACCATGAGGTGACGGTCCATATTGCAACCTGGGTTTAATTATTTCAAGAAAACAATTGTCATATATGCAAGGCCAAAAGTGGAGAACCGCAGACTAGATGGAAAGGGGTCAGACATGAATAGTTTCCCTGGAAAGCCACTGGTCTGATCAAGAAGACAAAACATGAACAGAAATTTCAAGGCAGAAATGTAGCAGCTCCACAGGAGGAGTATGTGAAGGGGCTAGGGTATCTCAGAGAAAGGAAAAGCCGTGTGCATGGGGAATGGGGGAGGGAGAGCTTTGTGAAGGAAGCTTTGTCAGTCTCCTTCTCTGGGAAGCAGATTACAAATTGGAGGTTTACATGAAGGTGGCTTATTAAGGGTGAATTTTAGAAAGACCTAAGAGTAAACGCAAGAAAACTAGCTAGTTGGAAGTATTCCAGTAGAAAATAGGATGGTGCCTTGGATGAAAATGGTCTCAGTGAGGGTGAAGAGAAAGTAATTGGTTCAGTGATCTAATGAATGTCTGCAGCCCTGGCTGGTGGGCTCAGTGGTAGAGTGTCGGCCCCGTGTGTGGAAGTCCCCGGTTCAATTCCTGGCCAGGGCACACAGGAGCAGCGCTCATCTGCTTCTCCACCCTTCCCCCTCTCCTTTCTCTCTGTCTCTCTCTTTCCCTCCCACAGCTCTATTGTAGGCTCCGACTCTAGATATTGGGGAGTCCCACTGTTCTACTTGGGACCCTTTATTTCATCTTTCAGTTGAGTCTCCATAGATACATTAATCCGGACCTATGACTTAACTATCATTTAACAACTAAGCTAATGCTCCTAAATGCTATCTCTAATTTCGACATCATTCCTGGAATTTCAATGGCATGCATATCTTCACACAAAAAATGTTACAAATTTATTGCCTTGGAGCTCCATTAGAGCAAAGTTGACCAGGGCACTGAGGACGGCTCCATGGCCTCACCCTCATGCACTAGAATGACTCTGGTTGCAGTGGAGCAAAGCCCTAGGTGGGCAGAGTATCACCCCTTAGTGGGCATTCCATGGAGATCCTGGTTGGGCATAAGCAGGAGTCTGTCTCTCTGCCTCCCCACTTCTCACTTCAGAAAAATACAAAAATAAAAAGTAATAATAATGAATGGTATGTCTGACAGAGCACGCTGATAGATCGAATGTGATGAGGAAGAGAGAGAAATATAAAAGATCGACCATTCTTTCTCCTTTAATTTTTGGGTTAGAACAACTGAATGCACATTTAGATAAAAGCCTGAGAATAGAGTAGATAGAGAAGTTCAGAGCTAAGAATTTTGTTTTGACTACTTTCAATCTGAGATGCCTATTAGACATTTTATTTCTTGGTGGGTTAACTTTCTTTATTCTTTTTTTATTTAATTAATTGTGTTTACATACATTCTAGGGTAACCCCAACTGCATCCCCCCTCCCCCATATTCCCCTCCACATCTCTTTTGCCCCCCTCCATACAGTGCCCTCCCCCCTTCCCTTCAGGTTTATCACATCCTATCCTCCCCTTTCCCTCTGTCCTCTTTTCCTCCAGTCCCTTTGATCCCTCCTCTGTTACAATTTCTTTTCTCAGTTCTCAATGTTCCTTGGATTCCGCAAATGAGTGAGGTCATATGATATTTTTCTTTTTCTGCCTGGCTTATTTCACTCAACATAATAGTTTCCAGGTTCCTCCATATTGTTGCAAAAGGTAATATTTCAATCTTTTTCATGGGCCCATAGTATTCCATTGTATATATGTACCACTGCTTTTGGTTTTTTTTTAAATTTTTTTTTATTAATTTTAATGGGTGACACCAATAAATCAGGGTACATATGTACAACGAAAACATCTCCAGGTTATCTTATCATTCAATTATGTTGCACAGCCATCACCCAAAGTCAAATTGTCCTCTGTCACCTTCTGTCTGGTTTCCCTGTGCCCTTCCTCTCCTCCCTATCCCACCCTCTCTTCTCTCCCCCCACCCCGTAACCACCACTCTCTTGTCCATGTCTCATAGTCTCACTTTTATGTCCCCCCTATGTATGAAATCATGCTTTTCTCAGTTTTTTTCTGATTTACTTATTTCACTCTGTATAATGTTATCAAGGTCCATCCATTTTCTTGTAAATGATCCGATGTCATCATTTCTTATGGCTGAGTAATATTCCATAGTATATATGTACCACTGCTTTTTAATCCACTCGCCCACTGATGGACACTGGGCTGTTTCCAGCTCTTCACTATTGTGAACAATGCTGCCACGAACATGGGGGCACATTTCTTTTTTTCAGTCGATGATATGGTGTCCTTGGGATATATTCCTATAAGTGAGATAGCTGGGTCAAAGGGCAGTTCCATTTCTAATTTTTTGAGAAATCTCCATACTGTTTTCCACAGTGGCTGCACCAGTCTGCATTCCCACCAGCAGTGCAGGAGGGTTCCCCTTTCTCCACATCCTCGCCAGCACCTATAATGTGTTGTTTTGTTAATAAGCGCCATTCTGACTGGTGTGAGGTGGTATCTCATTGTGGTTTTAATTTGCATTTCTCTAATGATTGGTGATGTTGAGCATTTTTTCATATGCCTATTGGCCATATGTATGTCCTTTTTGGAGAAATGTCAATTCATTTCTTGGGTCCACTTTTTGATAGGATTTTTTGTCTTTCTGGTATTGAGTTTTAAAAGTTCTTTATAAATTTCGATTATTAACCCTTTATCAGATGTGTTGTCGAATATGTTCACCCATTGTGTAGTTTGTCTTTTTATTCTGTTCATATTGTCTTTAGCAGTACAAAAGCTTTTTAGTTTGATATAGTCTCATTTGTTTATCTTGTTTTTTATTTCATTTGCCTGTGGAGATAAATCAGCAAATATATTGCTTTGATAGATGCTGGAAAGTTTACTGCTTATGTTTTCTTCTAGAATGCTTATAGTTTCACGGCTTACATTTAAGTCCTTTATCCATTTTGAGTTTATTTTTGTGCATGGTGTGAGTTGGTGGTCTAGTTTCATTTCTTTGCAGGTAGCTGTCCAGTTTTCCCAACATCATTTGTTAAAGAGGCTGTCTTTACTCCACTGTATGCTCTTTCCTCCTTTGTCAAATATCAATTGTCCATAAAGGTGGGGGTTTATTTCTAGATTCTCTGTTCTGTTCCATTGATCTATATACCTGTCCTTATGCCAGTACCAAGCTGTTTTGAGTACAATGGCCTTGTCGTATAACTTGATATCAGGAAGTGTGATACTTCCCACTTCATGCTTCTTTTTCAAGATTGCTGAGGCTATTCGTGTTCTTTTTTGGTTCCATATAAATTTTTGGAATATATGTTCTGTATCTTTGAAGTATGTCATTGGTATTTTCATTGCTATTGCATTGAATTTGTAAATTGCTCTGGGTAATATAGACATTTTAGTGATGTTTATTCTTCCTAACCATGAACACGGTATATGCTTCCACTTGTTTGAGTATTCCTTGATTTTCTTTTCAATGTTTTATAATTTTTCGAGTACAAGTCTTTAACCTCCTTGGTTAAATTTACTCCTAGGTACTTTATTTTTTTTTTGTTGCAGTAGTGAAGGGGATTGTTTCCTTAATTTCTCTTTCTGACATTTCATTGTTCATGTACAGAAATGCCTCTGATTTCTGTGTGTTAATTTTATATCCTGCTACCTTGCTGAATTCGTTTATTAGGTTTAGTAGTTTTTCGACTGAGCCTTTAGGGTTTTCTATATACAGTATCATATCATCTGTGGATAATGATAGTTTTACTTCTTCTTTTCTAATTTGGATGCCTTTTATTTCTTTTTCTTGTCTGATTGCTATAGCTAGGACTTCCAGAACTATGTTGAATAAGAGTGGTGAAAGGGGGCACCCCTGCTTTGTTCCTTATTTAAGGGGAATTGCTTTTAATTTTTTACAGCCGTTAATTAGGATGTTGGCTGTAGATTTGTCATAAATCACCTTTATCATGTTGGGGTATGTCCTCTGTATTCCCACTTTGCTAAGAGTTTTGATCATAAATTGGTGCTGGATTTTATCAAATGCTTTTTCTGCATCTATTGAAATTATCATGTAGTTTTTCTCCTTCCTTTTGTTTATGTGGTAAATCACAGTAATTGACTTTATAAATGTTGTACCAGCCTTGCCTCCTCAGAATAAATCCCACTTGATCATGATGTATGATTTTTTTCATGTATTGCTGGATCCAGTTTGTTAATATTTTGTTGAGGATTTAAGCATCTAAATTCATCAGGGATATTGGCCTGTCATTTTCTTTCTTTGTGTTGTCTTTGCCTGGTTTTGGAATCAGAACTATGCTCGCCTCATAAAAAACTTGGTAGTGTTCCTTCGTCTTGAATTTTTTGAAATAGCTTGAGAAGGATAGGAGTTAGTTCTTCTTTGAATATTTGGTAGAATTCACCAGGATATTCCTCTGGCCCAGGGCTTTTGTTTTTTGGAAGTTATTAGATAACTGTTTCATCTCTTTTGTTGTACTCGGTCTATTTAGGTTTTCTGATTCTTTCTGATTGATTTTTGGAAGATTATATGTTTCAAGGAATTTACCCATTTCACCTTGTTTGTTTTAGTTTTTGACATACAGTTCTTCATAGTATTTTCTTACAATATTTTGTATTTCTGTTGTGTTTTGTTATTTCTCCACTCTCATTTCTAATTTTATTTATTTGAGTCCTCTCTCTTCTTTTCTAGGTGAGTCTTGTTAAAGGTTCATCGATCTTGTTTACCCTTTCAAAGAACCAGCTCTTGGTTTCATTGAATCTCTGTATTGTTTCTTTAGTCTTTATGTCATTTATTTCCGCTCTGATCTTTATTATTTCATTCCTTCTACTACCTCTGGGCATTACTTGCTGTTCTTTTACAAGTTCTTTTAGAAGAAGGGTTAGGTTGTTTATTTGAGCATTTTCAAGCTTCTTAAGAAATGCCTGTAGTGCTATGAACTTCCCTCTCAGGACTGCTTTAGCTGTGTCCTATAAATTTTGAGTTGCTATATGTTCATTATCATTCGTTTCTGAAAATTTTTTATTTCTTTTTTGATTTCATTGTTAACCCATTTGTTATTTAATAACATGCTATTTAGTTCCCATGTGTTTGAGTATTTTTCAGTTTTAGTTGATTTCTAGTTTCATGCCATTGTGATCAGAGAAAATGCTAGATATGATTTCAATCTTCTTAAATTTGTTGAGACTGCTTTTGTGTCCTAACATGTGATCTATCATAGAGAATGTACCATGAGCAATTGAAAAGAATGTATATTCTGCTGATTTAGGGTGAAAGGTTCTGAAGATATCTATTAAATCGAGTTGATCTAGTGTGTTCTTTAAGTCTGCTGTTTCTTTGTTAATTTTCTTTCTTGAGGATCTCTCTAGTGATCTAAGTGGTGCATTGAAATCTCCTGCTTTTACAGTATTGCTATTGATCTTGCTGTTTATATCCATCAAAGTCTGCTTTATATATTTAGGAGCTCCTATATTAGGTGCATAGATATTTATGATGGTTATATCTTCATGCTGGATTGCTCCCTTTATCATTATGTAGTGACCTTCTTTATCTCTTACTATAACCTTGCTTTTAAAGTCCATTTTGTCAAAGATAAGTATTGCTACCCCAGCTTTTTTTTTCATTTCATTTTCATGAAATATTTTTTTTCATCCTTTTACCTTTACTCTATGTGCATCTTTTGTTTTAAGGTGTGTTTCTTGTAGACAGCATATGTACAGGTCCTGTCTTTTTATCAATGCAACTACCCTATGTCTTTTATTGGATCATTTAATCCATTTACATTTAAGGTTATTATTGATATGTAGTTGTTTATTGCCATTTTATATTTTAAAGGTGTATTCCTCTTTTGCTATATTTTTCCCACTTTGATCTGTTTACAACAGACCCCTTAACATTTCCTGCAGCATTGGTTTCATTGTAATAAATTTCTTGAGTTTTCTTTTGTCTGGGAAGCTTTTTATTTCTCCTTCAATTTTAAATGATAGCCTTGCTGGATAAAGTAGTCTTGGTTGTAGGCTCTTTTTCTGCATTACTTTGAATATTTCTTGCCATTCCCTTCTAGCCTCAAGTGTATCTGTTGAGAAGTTGGATGTCATCCTTATGGGGGCTCCCTTGTAGGTGATAGCCTTTTTTTTCTAGCAGATTTTCATATTTTCTCTTTATCACTTAGCTTTGGTATTTTAATTATGATGTGTCTTGGTGTAGGTTTCTTTGGGTTTCTCTTTAATGGAGATCTCTGTGCTTCTTGAACTTGTGAGACCCTTTCTTGCATCAAGTTAGGGAAGTTTTCAGCTATGATTTGGTTGAACAAAGTTTCTCTCCCTTGTTCTTTCTCTTCTTCTTCAGGAACCCCTATTATGCAGATGTTATTTCTCTTCATGTTGTCACAGAGCTCTCTTATAGTTTCCTCAGACTTTTTGAGTCTCTTTTCTCTTTTCTGCTCTGATTCCATGCCTTTGTTCATCTTGTCTTCCAACTCACTGATTCAATCTTCAGCTTCATCCATCCTACTTTTAATTCCTTCCATTGTGATCTTCATTTCTGATATTGTGTTTGTCATCTCTGACTGATTCTTTTTTAATATTTCAATGTCCTTTCTTATACTTGCTATCTCTTTTATTTAGCTGTTCATAATGACCATCCATTGTTGTTCTAAGATCCCTAAGCATCCTAACAATCATTATTATTCTAAACTCTGCATCTGGAAGTTTGGTTATTTCCATATCGCTCAGTTCATTTCCTGGAGGATTCTCTTGTGGTTTCATTTGGATTGCACTTTTCTGTCTTCTCATTATGTCTGTGTGTTTGGATGTGTTGTTTGTAGAGCTGGTTGAGTCTAGGCTTGGTGTTGTCTGCCTCCAATTTTGAGTTGTATTATTTCTAGGTCTTCTTGGGTTGGCTTCACCTGTCTTTTGTAATCCACTGTGGAATTTAGCTTTTCTAATAGAGCCCCTTTGAAGTCTTGATTTGCTTGTTTTCTTCTCAGTTTTCTTAACTCAGTGGTAGTCTTGTTTACTGATCTCAGCAGGCTGCTTATTTAAAACTGTATCCAAGAATGTGGTGGGTGTAACCTGAGACTCTGAACACCTGATCTGCCTTTACTGTCTCTTGGGGCAGGTTGCTTTCTCTGCTTCTTCAGTAGGGGAAGGTATATCTCAGATTCTCTGCAGTAGGGGAAGGTATATCTCAGATTCCATGGGGACCTGAGTTACTCCTCCCCAACTCTTGTTTTTAGCTCTGTCCTGTTGTGCTGATTGGAGCTGGAATGATATCTTCAATGGTTGACCAGGAACCACTTTAGTCTTGTGTTATGTGGAAAAATCAACCCCTCCCCTAGCTATGGCTGCCTCCAGCACCTCCCCAGGTATGGCACTGGATTAGTTTGCTGCTCAGGTCCTCCCATACATTCCTCTGTTTGTCACCGGCTGTCTCTCTCTCTCCCCCTTTTCTTGAGGAAAACAACCCAACTCTTTCAACACACCTTGTTCCCAGGTCCCCAGGCAAGTGGCTGTGAGTGATATTTTCTACTGTTTTCCTTGGATTGAGAGCCTTTCTGAGCTCTCAGCCTAACCCCCGCCCCCTTTGTTCCTGTAAGCAGGAGAGGCTCACTGGTCCTCAGTGCTCCCCACCAGTCTCGGTGTGGCTTCTTCTTTGCTATTGGTTTTTGAGAGCAGTTCTTGTAGTCCAGATTTGGTTTTTCATGCTGGTTGTTCCTAAATTAATTTGTAATCTAGTTTGGTGGTGTGAGCTGGGAGTCTGTGCATCTGCCTATCCACTGCCATCTTGTGCCGTCTTAGACATTTTTGTGTTAAGATATGCATGCCCTTGAAGTTCCAGGGAGATGTTAAAATTAGAGATAGCATTTAGGAGCATTAGCTTAGTTGTTAAATGATAGTGAAGTCATAGGTCTGGATTAATGTATCTATTGAGACTCAACTGAATGATAAAATAAAGGGACCCAAGATAGAACAGTGGGATTCCCCAATATCTAGAGTCAGAGCCTAAAATAGAGAGCAAATAAAGGAAGACAGTGAGAAAGAACCATCCATGAATACTGAGAAGAAAGAGCAGGCTAAAACAAACATTTTCTAGGATGATTCGGAACACCCTGAAATACACTAGCAAATTTCAGGAACTTCACTTTACTGAAGGAAGTGTTCAGGCATATATATCCTCCTTGAAACAATTCTACTTGAAGGGAACTATAAAATATTTCATTTGAGAACAGAAATGAGGGGAAATCCTGTAGTGTGCTTGTTAGCCTGCAATGTTTGTCAAACTGTTCAATATTATGGTTCCCGAACCTTAATATACATTAACAGAGCACTTCATGTGTGGGAGCATTTTGCTAAGTGCTTTTTAATCAACAGTAACTCACTCTTTTAGTCCTCTCAACTAGCTTTTAAGAAAGCACTAATATATTAAGAATAAATGTGGATTCAGGGCTTCTTATGAGTCCAGCCCTGTTCTAAGCACCTTACATAAATTAACTTATGTAATCCTCACACCAAAACTATGGGATGGGAACTATTCATATTATCCTCATTTTACCGATGAGGAATTCAAAGCAATAAATCTGTAAATAGATTGTTCAAAGTGACATAGATAGTAAGAGGTAGACCCAGGGTTTGAACCCAGCAATGTGTCTCCAGTGTGTGAAATTTCCACTGAACTAATATATTACTTCTGAACAGCACTCTGCTATAGGCATTTCCCAAGTGCTATTAATAATTATACTAAGCCAATTTTACAAATGAAGAAACTAAATCTTGAGAGGCTTAGGAGATTTCACCAAGATCACTTGCATAGTGAGTGGCAGATGGCACAAGAGAAAAGGTGATTCACTTATCATTTCTCCCTAAATTAATGGCAGAAAGAGGCAAAGAACCAAGATCAAGGCGTTAGCTTAAAGTCAGCTTGGTCTTGTGCTTATAGGCAAGTGCCAATTCCTCTTTACTTCTCCTGCAGACAAGGTCCAGCATGGTACTCTGTTTTCAGTTCCCAAGTATGCATACCCCTCTTCCCATCAGAATTCTGGCTACCTACTTTTGAGGAGCTATCTGGAGTTGGGTGTAGTTCTCCACCATTCTTAGTACCTAATACTCTGCTTTACTTCCAAGAAAACCATTTCAGTCTTGAAATGGACCACTCTCGATCTCTTATTGGCTTCCCTTTTTGAAAAATCCAGATTTGTAATAAAATATATAACTTTAAGGTAATTTTTTAGAAGGTAGTATATGCTCAATAAATATCTCTTAACTAAATAAGTGAACACTAGAGCTATTGAATAGATCTAATTAGATAATGTTTACAAAGCACTCAGTTCTGTTCCTGGAACATTGTGACTACCTGAAAATTGGCATCTCTTGTTATATTTTTGTTTTCATTGATATTTATTTATTTATTTATTTACTTTACAGGGACAGAGAGAAAGTCAGAGAGAGGGATAGATAAGGACAGACAGACAGAAATAGAGAGAGGTGAGAAGCATCAATCATTAGTTTTTCGTTGCCGTTGCAACACCTTAGTTGTTCATTGATTGCTTTCTCACATGTGCCTTGACCACGGGCCTTCAGCAGACCGAGCACCCCCTTGCTGGAGCCAGCGACCTTGGGTCCAAGCAGGCGAGCTTTTGCTCAAGCCAGATGAACCCACGCTCAAGCTGGCGAGCTCGGGGTCTCGAACCTGGGTCTTCTGCAGCCCAGTCCGACGCTCTATCCACTGCACCACTGTCTGGTAAGGCTGTTTTCATTGATATTTATTAAAGGAGGGAAAAAATATACAGATGCATAGTAAACCCAAAATATAAGCTTGGTTACTGAAAAGAATTTATACAGGGGAGATTATTTTTCTTCAGAGACTTCAGAGGGATGATTACAACCCAGTATGGCATACCTTCAATTCAACATCTCCCAGGTGTGATCTGGATTGGTCATCAGATTTAGATTGCTTTTATATATAAAAATCAACTGAGAAAAAATGATGACTTACTTCAACTAATAGTTTAGTAATACTGTTACTTGACTTATTTCAACTATATAGTTCTTTTTTTTTTTAACTAAAAACAATATTTTTAGATGAGAGGACAGAAGATAGTGAGGGAGACTCCCACATTCGCCCCAACCAGGATTCACCTGGCAACCTCGTCTTGGGCTAATGCTTAAGTAACAAGCTATTTTTAGCACCTGAGGCTAATGTGCTTTGACCAATATAGCTATCCTCAGCAACCGGGGCCATGCTCAAACCAATTGAGTCACTGGCTGCGGGAGGGAAAGAGTGAGAGAAGGGGGGAGGGAGGGAGGGAAGAGAAGTAGATAGCTGCTTTTCCTATGTGCCCTGAATGGGAATCAAACCCTGGATGTTCATATACCAGGTCAACACTCTATCCACTGAGCCACTGGCTAGGGCCTCAACTACATAATTATAAAATACCTAGTTATTATTTTAATTATAATGGCTGATAATAGAAAATTTAGAAAATCAAGATATATAAAATGAAAAGCAAAATAAAATTATTTAATAATTTTATGAATTACATATGAATAATATTTTCATATATGTATGCATACATATATTTTAGTGTTACATTTAGTATTACTAAAATATTTAGTACTTGGTTACTACTTAGTATTACTAAACTATAATTTAAATCATTTGGGCAGATAAATAGATATATTCTTTCAGAATTTTCTTATTAAATATATCTTCATATTTCTATCTCCCCCTTTATGCATATATACATGTACACACAAACATATTTACATACTCTGCTTTTAGAATTGCAAGTTTTTGTGGTTCTTAATAACTTTGTTTATGTGTATGAAGAGGTTTTCAGATTTCCTTGCTATGGCAAGCATCTGAACCAGAATAAAAGTAGCAAGGCTTAAGGAACACTTTAGTAGACATTAATTTTTTTTTAATTTTTAAAATTTATTAATTTTAGAGAGAGGTAGAGAGAAAGAGAGAGAAACATGGATTCATTGTTTCACTCATTTATGTATTCATTGGTTGATTCTTGTATGTGCCCTGAACAGAGATAGAATCCACAATCTTGGTATATTGGGACAGCACTCTATAAACAACTGAGCTACCTGGCCAGGGCAAAATTGATTTTTCTGACTATGCACTAACATTTCACCATTCTTAGTTCGTGAACGTTACGTGGGGCATCTTCTTTTTTCAGGTGGAGAGCACATCACCCAGTCCCAGCCACTTAGCAAAAGGAATTCCTTTGCCACTTTAAGTGGTCTAGCATCAGTAGACCAACCAGAATGTATCTCAAGACAAGTGTAAGAGTTCCCTCTTTTCTGTGAGAGCCTAGGCCAGCATATGAATGCTTCAAGTGAAACTAACACAAGGACTAGTTTTGATGGGAGACAGTAAAAGTGTCAAGAATGTATGGTAATTTCTAAGCCCCTAGATTAGTGGTTCTCAAACTTTTTGAAGTCGGACCACATTTAAAATCCTACAAATAATTGCAGGCACACTATATACAAATTTCTGAGAAACATGTTATAATAATTAAGTCAAATATTAAAGAAAAAATATATATAAAGTTCAAGCATGCTTTTATGGTAATTAAACAAAATAAATATGACAGAATTAAATTTATTCTGACATTAAAAAACATTTTTATGTTACAGTTTTTGAGTTATGCTTTTAGAATTCGTAAAAAAGAGGGGTTAAAAATTAAAACAAAATTACAAAAAAAGTTATCTTTTTATATAGATAGATACATTCTTAATAAGATTTAGTAAATTCAGCAGGTCCCAGTACGAATGTGTTTTTTCATTCTTGTGTTTATGAGAAACATGAGCCTGATGTATCCCAGTGATTTCTTCAATGTTTGCGCACATATTTGAAAGGCAAACTCTCATTTCCTCATCAATAAATTGAAGAATTCCTCTCTTTTTACTCTTAATTGTGTTGAGGATAAAAAATCCTAATTCACATAAACAGAATATTAAAAATTGTAGTAAAATTTACAAACCTTTTTTAGATATTGCCACATATTCTTCTTTTATAGAAATCCAAAAGGCTTCAAGAGATAATTCCTTATGTTTAATCATAAATCCACAATCAGTGGATATAGCTGCCAGTTCTTCTTCTTCTGTTAATGTTAAACCAAAATCACATGAATGGGTTTCTAATCCAATCATATTGTTCAGTGTTAAGTGATGAAAAATGCTATAAATTAAATTCTACCCATCAGCCTTTAAATCCTATTTACACTTAACTTTTGCTCACTTCCAGAATTGAATTCTTTAATATCATGCTTCTTTTTGAGAAATTTATTCATTTTATTTGGTGTATTTATCTAAAAATAATATAATGATATGTTAATAATAAATGTAATAATGATGTGTTAACAAAAAGAGCTATATTTCTATAATGAAATGGTATAATAGAGTAACTATATTTATTTTTATATCTGGGTATATGCCGTGAACCAGTGCAGTTAGTAATAATCCCAGGTCCCAAGTGGGAATAGTACGGATTAAGAAAAAACACAGAATTAAGAAAGTAAAAGGTTGGGAGGGCCCTATAATTGCTGCTGACAAGAACAAAGCACGCCCAAAAATTGTATCTTGCTTTATTTATAGGGCAAAGTGGGTCATTAGCAAATCAATGAGATCTTTGATCATGTTTTCAAGGCAATCCAAGCTTTTATCAAGTGCAGAAAACCCCCACCATATCTATCATCTTAACTTTATACCAAACAAAGAATAGAAAAACTTGCCTCCAGTCCTTCCAGGGAACATGAGGGGTAGTGTAAACAATACAACACCACAGCTTTTTGCAACCTAATCAGACAAATGAGGTGGGGGGTTGGGCAGACTGTCAGTTTACAGCCAATTCCTGACACCTCTGTCCCCCAAAAATCTAAACTCCAAAATCCCTGATGGTTTTTTGGTCCCCAAAAGGCACATATTTCTCTGGAATATCATAGAGCTCACCTGGAAATCGTCTAGGGCGCACCAGTGCCCCCTGGTGCACACTTTAAGAACCACTGCCCTAGATCAACATCTGAGTAAGTTTGAACTCTGGTCTTCTCAATTATTTAAGCAAATAAATTTCTATTCCTAATTTAGCTAATTTGAGTAAAGTTTTGCTTATATGCAATATAAATAATCGTAACTGTTACAATCACAAATCAGAGAAGCCAAACTTGAGTTTTAGTCCCAATGACTCCTCTCTGTGCCTTTTGCTTGATAAGAAATTCCTTTTCAGTGTAAACTAATGGGCAAAGAGGGTTAGCATACTCAAACTCAGGACAGCCAAGAACACATGACCCATTAGAACAAGTCATCCCATCTGTCTCCTGTTGGAAAGGTCTTTCTTTATGTTTCAAATACCCTTCTGTGTTATGAGGCTCTAAATTTCTAAAGTTGTTCTAATTCTTCAAGCTATATAAGCCAATGGAAAGTACAGAATTTTGATAAACATCAACCAGGAAAGAAAGTCTTAAACCAGATTATAAAAGTTCCCTAAGGAGGTGGAAAAGAGATTTGTGGTTCAAAATAACAAAAAGTTATTTCCCTGTCTGTTCTTATCAAGTTTAATAAATATGTTAGAGAAATTATAACCTTTTTCATTACCGAATTCTACTTTCTGGGAGGGATTAGACTCCCCAGCACATCAAAATGAACCCTCACCCCCGGCAGAAAGCAATAATATCTCCAGCCATCATTGCGATGGGCCAATATGGAAAAGCCTTTCCCAAATGAAAATACAAGCTTTGTATCAAAGAAAGGCATCAGAAGACCATCTTTGCAAACTAGAGTGAAGGGCAGAATAATGTAGTCAGATATATTCAAGAGGCACACTGTACAAATACGCACACTGTTTTACAGTATTTATATTTTGAAGGGAACACTTTATAGCTATTTTAAAACCTTGTTATGTTCTGTAATCTCCCTAGCTTATCCCATTCATAGCAATTTATCTGTACCTCTCCTGTGGAATTTATCATTTGCTACTTTTATTATCATTATATGTGTATGTCTTATCTTTCCTACAAGACTGTGGACTCCTTTAGGATGGATCTTGTTTATACTGTATCTCAGATATGACCTAACACAGTAGCTTGTAGATATTGGGACTTCCATAAATATTATAGAAATGGGAAAAAAAATGTTTTAGTGTGTTTTTTAAAAGTGGAGTAAACCAAAATGAAAACAGAAAGCATTTTTTGCTTATTAAAAAAGACCATCTTAGAAGAAAGTTGATTAAAAGTTGTAGTTCAAAATTTGGTGAGAAAATTGGTTCTTTGTGAAAACTCAATCATTCATTCATACATGTTAACTCATTCATTAACTGAACTAATGTCCTTAAAAGCTATTGATAAAATTAAGAATAGAAGGAAAATTAGAGTAAGTTAGTTCTGTGGCTAGATGACAAAGTTCCCCATTTTTTAAGTTCTCAGTATTTTATACAGTTTGCAACATCATGATAATCATTTTACCATTCTTCTTGTTTAATTGATAGAAGAAAGCTAAGGTGATAAGAGTAAAGAATTTTCAAATAAAACATGTTTTTGTGTATATCAAGTTATTAAAAGAAAATTAAATCATCTCTTGTTTGTTTTTGTGTTAGAAAAATTGATTGGATTATAAAGAAGAGAAAGCAAGACAGTGAGAAAAAGATTATGCACAGCTGCTCTAAATTTCCGAAGAAAACAGAATTATGAATAAGTCCTGAAAAGGCTTCTGAGCTGAGAGGAAAAAGATACCATGTTGGTTGACAAAGTCTTTCTTTCAAGCCTAGTAGCTTATCCTAAATACAAAAAAAAAAAAAAAAAAAAAAAAAAAAAACTGGATTAAGAACAGTCTAAATTGGCCCTGGCCAGTTGGCTCAATGGTAAAGCATCAGCCCAGTGTATGGATGTCTTGGGTTTGATTCCCAGTCAGAGCACACAGGAGAAGCAACCATCTACTTCTGCCCACACCCTCTTCTCTCTCTTTCTGTCTCTTTCTTCTCCTCCCACAGCATGGCTCGATTGGTTCAAGTGAGTTGCCCCCACGCACTGAGGATGGCTCTATGAAGCCTCCATCTCAGGTGCTAAAAATAGTTCGGTTGCTAGCATGGCCCCAGATGGGCAGAGCAACCCCTTTAGGGGGGTTGCCCAGTAGATCCAAGTGGAGGCACATGGGGGACTTTGTCTCTCTGTCTCTCCTCCTCTCACTTAAAAATAAATTAATTAATTAGGGAAAAATAAAAAGAAGAGTCTGAATTAGTGAGATATGAGTAACAAGTTGTACCTTGTTCATCGATTTTATTCAAACCTAGCTCTAAAATACACAAATAATTTAGTATATTGAGACCTCAAAATCTATAGCTTTACACTAAAAATGTGGTAGTATCATTTATTATTTAACCTTCTTTTATGTTCAGAAAGAACTTTGATTCACATATAATGGAATCATTAAAATAAAGTATAAAACAAGAGGCCAGTAATGATGATATGCAAATAAGATACTAAAATCTTTGTCATAAAGAAAAATTTTCTGTTAACTATGCTGGAAAAAGAAAACTGTATGTAAAATTTTCTGGAGTTCTTTTTTTGTTTTTTACTACAATTACTTTGTAAAAAGAAAAAATTTACCTTTTAGTTTGTTTCCATTCATATAAAAAATATTACAAAATCACATACTCCCCGGTAAAGTATAAAGACTAAGAAAAATAATCATTATTATCTGAGTAGAATCCTAATTTTATAAATGGTAAGTAAAGTGTTCAACAAAATAACTGTATTTGAAATACAACAATACGTTTTCTTCTAATTCTCTGAGTGGGTGACATCCTAGTCCACAGTTTAAGTATACAAAGGGACCCCTATATTTTTTCTACAGAAGCATAATTTATCTTTTAAGATCTGAATAATTTCTTGAAATCTGAGCCTATTTGATGCTTCACTTTGCTTCCCCTTGGGGAAGCTTCCAAGTTCCAGACGGGTTTGTATAGGTTGCAGGAGTCAAGGTGGGCATTCTCTTCCTTGAGGGGATTTCTCCATGGAGGCATGAGTTGTTAAGTCCATCATCCTGGTTTGTCTTTGGTCATAGGTCCACAAAGTTAGCTACAGAGATATGCCTAATTCCCATTCACATGAACAGGTACAGTCTTTGCTGATTCCGTGAAATGCTTGATACTGGAGCGGCCAATCAGCTCCTAGGTCACTCTGGGACACTCTGTGAGGCTTTGGAAAGACCCCATGGTGTTGGACTTGACAAGCAGCAGCCATTTCTGAGGATGCTGCTGCTTCCTAGAGTTCAGTTTAGGTAAATCTATTCTAGGGCAGATGGTCACTGATAATGGTAATCTGAAGGGATGGGACTGTGGAATGTGCAGAGGGGGGCCAGGGTTGGAACACTTTTCCTATGTCTCATTATGTTTCTCCAAACATTTTGTCTGGGCTTGGAGCCCTCTCAGTTCTCTTAAGTGCTGCAGGCTGTAAACCAGAACTAGAGAGAGATTGGCAGGCTGTTTCTTTTCTTCTTTCTTGGCTTGCCACATCCCCTTCCTGAGGCAATGGCCCAGGATGCCCTCACTGTTTGAATAAGAAGAAAGTTCAGAAGGATGGAATTATCAGAGGGGGTAAAAAAAAATTGTTTAATATTTTAAAACTTTCCCAGGAAATAGAAAAAGTGTCTATGAGGTTATATAGAAGAAAATTAGCATAAAGTTGAGGTTAGGTGAACAAATTAGCATAAATTAGAATAAAGTACTCTGATTTTGCAGATATCTTTGCCTCCAAGCAATCTTATAGAAAAGAATTTTGAATCTCTTTTAAATAGAAAAACTTGGAACAAAGGTACATATTCTATTACATATTCTTCTATAGGTTTTGTAGTACACTCTGAAACATCTCTAGGGATAAAGTTTTGTTTTCTTCAGTAGAGCTCACTATTAGTAGTTAAACTTTTCCCTCTATAAAATATATCCAATACCAATAACTGGTCATCTGGCCTTTCCCTTGAATGTGTTTCTAATTCATGCAGATAAATTCCTTTCCAAACTCCTTAACAAATTAATCCTTTCCAAACGAATGTAATCTATTCAACTATTTCCCTTCAGAGTTTATAAATTCCTTCACAAGGAAAGTGTCACTAAATGTCAGACAATGACTAACGGGTATCTCTGACATCATGCAACACCAGAAATTTCTTATTGATGTGGTCATTTTGTTCTATGTTCACTACAAAAAAAAAATAATAATCCAAACATGCACTAGTCTGGGAGGACTCTAAATAGCTTGACAAAGGTGTAATTTATGGATTAATGAAAGTTCCTTTTTATTAGAAAATAGTTCAAATGTTTCAAAAGCTCATAAGCCTCTGATACTGTGTACAAATTGTCTACCTGCCTCTGTGCAGTGAACACACACCATTTGTGGCTTCTCAACATACCTGAACATCCACCTTCTAGTCTGGTCATTTTCTACTTTTAGGAATTGTACCACTTCAAGGTAGAGCCGGAGAACTTGCATCATCAGAGATCTTTGCTACTAGGGTACCAAAATGTGACATATGCCATGCCCATGTACCTGAGCACATTTAGGCCTTCAAGAAGGTAAAAGACACACACTTCTGTGCATTTGCAATTGGTGTTCTGGCAATGGTGGTGAGGGAGGCACCTGATTCTTTGTGAGGAGCAGTGGCAAAGCTTCTAGAATCCAGACCCACATATCATAGAGTGTCAGAAGAGGCCAAGCAGTGATGGGGTGACATTTTCCTGTAAAGGTCCCTTTAGTAGATTTAAGAATTGTCCCTGACTTTGTGGCTCAAGAATCTGGTTCTCACACCCTCCTGGAGAATACAGTAAGTCCTCGTTTCATGTCATCAATAGGATCTTGGAAGTTCAGCAGAATGACCAATATATAAGAATACCAATTTTACCATAGCTTAATTAATATAAACAAGAGTTAAGTTCCTAGGCATCAATGTAATAATGAAATGACATTGAATGAATAGACATTATTTGAGGATCTGCTGTAACCTTTTATAAATTCCTTTTCTGGTTAAACTAGATGTTGTTTTGCAATACAAAACACTTTTATAGTTCCTGAACAAATAAAAAGTTAACCTTTAGATGTTTAACAAAAAACTAATCTTATTCATGTTGACATATTAACACTGTTACTGACATTCTAAGGGGAAAAAACACAAATATTTAAAACACTAGTCCAGGGAACATTGTGACCTAATCTTAAGTTTGTTAATAGACTTTTCATTTTATTTTTTTGTATTTGTATGGTTCATGCATGTATTTTTGAGTTGTTAAAAGGAAGGAGTGGTCAGAGTTATAGTTTTTATTACTGGTGATTCATCTATGGAAGATGAAACTGGGCTGCCCAATGCAATTACTCTAAACACGAAGACATTCATTCTGTGAGCAAGTACTACTTTCTATGTATAGTAAGTAGCAAAGACAAAATGTACCAAATTAATAATAGGAGACAGTCCTAGTTATCAAGTATCCCCACTATCATATTTTCCTTGGAATAAAAATTGTTCCAAAAAAAAGTTCTTATTATACCTCCCTAATTTTCATTCATTTCTTGAATCAATTGTTCTTTCTCAGGAAATTATTTATTACTGACTATTCATGAAAAATAACCTATTCTGTACTTGTAGGCTTCATGGGTCCTCTTGAGAGCTACTGTGTTATATTAAAGAATAATCTGATTGTAAGGCTCCCATGGGCCACATATATATAATGAATATCCTTTGGGAAAACAACCATATGAATCACTGATGTATCTCCAACAATGACCATGTGCCTTGTGAGAATGCCAGAGCCGGCCGCCCATCCTACTCTCATCCTCACAAAGCCCTGCTTTGTGATATCAATAACTAATTACATTACAGTCCTGCCTCAGTAACATAGATTGATGGTTTCATTATACCATTTAATTAGAACTGTTTTTAATTTATCAGGAAGAAATGGTGTAATTGGTGAAAGAACAGCTGTTGCAGGTCGCATGGAAAGAAAATGATTGAGTAACAGAAAATGGTAAACTTTGCTGGAAAACCAAGTGGCATTTAAGTCTTTTGGAATTCATTAACATGGAGGGAAAGGAAGTCTGCCATCTGTCAGATTTCATCTAAACAACATCTCTGAACTTGATAACTCATGTTGCTGGTCCAGGATGCCTGGGAAACAGTACAGAGAACTTGCAAAACCACTCTAGCTCAGTAACTTCTATTTTCCCACGGGTCCACCTTGGCTGCAAGGGATATGAAGAACTTTAGTCCTTGAACATAGTATTTCTTGGATATTAAACACTAAACTTCTTGTGTTGTTCAAACCAGCAGTTATAACTATTTCTTTTATTAAAGGAATAACCAGAATTAGATTCATCACACACTAGCTTGATTTACTCTTTAAGGATGGACCCCGCCCTCCAATTTTATCATTAGCAGTTGCCTTGTGCAATTGTGGGGAATGGCAAGTTTAAAACATGCTGGCCAGCTGAAAATTCAATTGATCTTATAAGTCTTGAGTCTAAAACTGGTGGGTCAGGCCTACAAACCAGAAATTCAGGCAGAATTTCTATGTTAAATTTTAACACAAAATTTCTTCCCTTAGGAACCCCAGATTTTGCTCTTGAAGCCTTCAACTGATTAGATGAGAAATTACCTACATTATGGACTGTAATTTCTATTAAAGTCAACTGATTCCAAATGTTATTGACAGCTACACAATTACTTCACAGCAATATGTAGGCAAGGTGTTCATAAAAGCCTGGACACCATAGCTTTACCAAGTGGACATAAAATTTAATCATCACACCTGTTAACAGAAGAACCTGCCAAGGTTCTGTGTTTTCATATATCTACCCTTAGCTCTCTGGGACAAGAACGGCATATCCCTGCATGAATGTAATCGCTCTGGGTTCAGGTATACAAGAAACACATTGTTAGTCAATTATAATACTTTTTTTCCACTAAGTCCAGAAATACTTCTTAACCCAGCACTACAAAATGCCACTTCCATTTTATGAGAGCTAGCATGCAAAAGAAAACATATTGACTTTCCTTTCCTAAGCAATTTAGTCACCTTCTGCTTTTAGCTTTTGTTTCTCCACTGATTGTCACAATACCATTGGGAACTGGCTCTCGAATATATAAGAATCATTCAAACAAGAGGCTGTAGTCAAAGATAAATGCAAGAAAAAAAATAGTGCATCTGAAAAATCTAGCAGTGGCACAGAAGGACTAAAGGATTAAAATGATAGTCTATCTGTCAGGTAATACTTAGGGCAATTATACATGAGCACAGAATAACTTCCCATTTATTTATGTCTTCAATTTTTTTTTATTAATGTCTTATAGTTTCAACATACTGTATACCTAATTTTGTATTGCAGATTTTTTCACTGTATCGTGGGATTTTGCAGTATATAGGTATTTTTAGATATTTATTATTTTATTTTTCTGGTAAAATAAGCATTTTTAGCCTAAAAAAATTGAAAACAATATAAAAATATTTATTAAAACATATTAAAAGAATATTAAATTAAAATAAAATAGTACTGGTGAGTACCCATATAGAATTTTATATGTTGTTAAAATTACATAGGTTTAAGAGTACAGAAAGTGTTTAAGAGCATAGGAAGTATTTATAAGTGTGTGAAAAGAGGTTATTAACAAAATGTTAGAATTAATAACTTCAGTAAATTTGCTGGATACAAAATCAATACACAAAAATTTGTTGTATTTCTATTCACAAATAATGAACTATCAGAAATAGTCAGAAATGGAAATTAAGAAAAGAATCCCATTTAAAATTGCATCAAAAATAAATAAAATACTAAAGAATAAATTTAACTACAAATGTGAAAGAACTATATAGTGTTCCCTCACAGTTAGGTTCCAACCCCCCCCCCCATAATAGGCGAAAAGCCATGAAGTAGTAACCTTATATTTATTTTATTATTTATATATATTTTAAGGCTTTATAAACCCTCCCCACATTCTTATAAACCTTTCCCACACTATTCAATTAGAGTTCTTAGAGTTGTCTATATATACAATTATGTCATCTGCAGACACTTGAGTTTTATTTTTCCCTTTTCAATTTGGATGACATTTATGTTTTGTTGTTTTTTATTTTAGGGAGAGAGGGGGCAAACAGGAACAGACATGGACAGATAGACAGGAAGAAACAGAAATGAGAAGCATCAACCCGTAGTTGCGGCACTTTAGTTGTTCATTGGTTGCTTTCTCATATGTGCCTTGACCAGGGGGCTCCATCTGAGCCAGCGACCTTGGACTTCAAACCAGCAACTATGGGGTCATTTCTATGATCCCACACTCAAGCCAGCAACCCCGTGCTCAAGCCGATGACCTCAGGGTTTTGAACCTGGGTCTTTAGCGTTCCAGGTCAATGCTCTGTTCACTGTGCTACCACCTGGTCAGGCCTTTTATGTCTTATTGCCTAATATTTCTGGCTAGAACTTCCAATACTCTGTTGGCTAAAAGTGGGGAGAGTGGGCATCTTTGTCTTGTTCCTGATATTAGAGAAATGGCCTTTATTACATTGAGGTCCATTCCCTCTATACCTGCTTTGTTGAAAGTTTGATTATAAATAAATACTGAATTTTGTCAAATGCTTTTGCTGCATCTATTGACATGATCATATGATATTTATTTTTCATTTTGTTAATATGGTGTATTATATTGACTGATTCACAGTTGTTGAACTATCATTTCATCCCTGGAATAAATCCCACTTGACCATGGTGTATGGTCATTTAATATATTGTTGAATTCAGTTTGCTAATACTTTGTTGTGGTTGGGTGCATATATTTACACATGTTATATCTTCTTGTTGGATTGACCCCTTTATCAGGGTGTAACACCCTTTTTTTCCCCTCTTATTACAGCCTTTATTTTAAAACCTATTTTATCTCATATAAGTATAGCTACTTCAGCTTTCTTTGTGTTTCCATTTGCATGGAATGTCCTTTTCCATTCTTTCACTCACAGTCTGTGCATCCTTACATCTAGAGTTGTTTGGAGGCAGCATATCAATGGGTAATGTTTCTTTGTTCATTCAACGACTCGTTGCCTTTTGATTAGAGAATTTAGTGCATTTACATTTAAGGTAATTATTGGTAGGTAAATGCTTACTGCTATTTTGTTTACTCTTTTCTAGTTGTTCTTTTAGTTTCTCTCTGTTCCTTATTCCTTCTTATTTTTCCCTGTCGGGTTTGATGACTTTCTTTAGTGGTATGCTTAGATTTTTTTCCTCTTTATCTTTCATGTATTTACTGTAGGTTTTTGCTTTGTGGTATTCACATGTTAACATTTTTTTTTTACCTGTGTCTGCATCTCCTAAGCAGAAATCAGAGTGATTCAGGCCCCCCAAAAGGTAGAGTTTTTATCTTTTGGTTCTTTTGTTTGTTTGTTTTTCATCAAGCCAATCATAGCTAGAGTTTGAAATTCCCAGATTGGGCCAGACTGACACAAGACATTCCAGTAGAGCCTGAAAGATATGCAAAAGAAACTCCACACCTTCCATAAAATCCAGGTTCACAAATAGTTTGTTTTGGTGAAGTGAGACAGCACAGAACATGGTCAAGGCAGAGAAAATGTTAAAAGCAGAATTCTCTCCCCTCGATTCACCAACATGTAGATAAGCATTAGGCCTCTACAGAGCAGAGGAGACATAAGCCAATGCACCTTGTTCTCGACAGACAGAGAGGTTCCCCTCTGACATAATAATGTATCAAATTCTGTAATTCAAGGTTTTAGAGAGAGACTCAAGATGATTATAAGCAATCATACTATTAAATCTCTGGAAAGACTATTTTTCTCAATTCCCCCCCCCCTGAATTTTTTTCATCTCTTTTACTTATTTCTTTTAGCTTTAATTGATACAAAAAAAACACACCACATTTAAGTATTTCTTTATTCATTGAGTCAATCTGTTAGTTTAGCTTCAAACTCTCAGAATTTTGGATTAGTTCCTTTCTGGGATTACCACACCAATCCTGTCCTTTACTCCTAATAGGAAACACTATTCTGACAAAGAGCTGGATAATATTAACAATTCCTAGTGTCTTCCATTACAATTCGTGCTTCTGGAAGCAGCCCGAGGGAGTGTACTAACAAGTCCATGCATGACTAATATTCTTGAGGACGCATGTCCCAGACCCCTAAAGCCCATGCAAACTCTCGTAGGGGCCTGGTGGTTTTCAGGTCTCAAGGACACTAGAGAAATGACTTCATGTGTGAAAGAGTCAAATTCTACCAGTGAACACAGACCCTAATCTGGGCTCTGAGTCTGATATCATTAATAGTAGTAATGCGAATAACCTACCTTATAATATTAGTAAAAAAATATAGATGTCATTCACTTAGCAACTAGTATTTTACAAAGTGCTTTTGCAAACAATTGTGCTTTATAACAGTCCTTTCAGGTAGAAAGGGTAAAAAAAAAATGTTATTTTTATATTGATGTTAAGCAAACTGGGCAATGAGAAATGAAGACTTTTCCCTAAAATAGCACAACCAGTGGGTATCAGGAAGACCTCAGATGCTTTTCACTGTATATATCTGAATGGACATACTTATCCTTTCAAGAGTTGAAAAGAAATTATCAGGAAATACCACATTCAACTTTGCAGCATTGTTGAGAGAAAAAAGAGGGAGAAGATACTTATTTTCCACTACAAACAGAAAAACCAAGTCACATAGAGGTTAAGTACTCAAAGATGTCTAGCCAGCCAGATTTGGAGTGGTAAGATTCCAGAACTTAGCATCTGAGTTCCTTTCAGACCCTTATTCCTAACCACACAGTAGGGAAAACAATAGGGGGGTGTGAAAAGCAAAAAGACATTTCCTTCTAAGTTAGCAGCCCTTATACCCTACCTCTGGGGAATCATTTGATCATCTTAGCTTATAATTTGTAACTTTAAAAGCCTAGTCAGCCAAATGACGGTGGTTTTATTACATTCTCCAAGATATCATGGTGATTACTAACCTCCTAGAAAACAATACAGTCTGTTGTTGTATCTTTAGAGAAGGAGGTAAGTTGGTTCTTGGTGAATTATACCTAGTGGGTACCACTAACCTTCAATATGCTATTATGTTATTTAACTCCTAGACGTTTTCACCAATTCCTGATTATTCATATGATTTTAATATCCAATAGTGCAAAAGGGCAATAATGTTGTAGAGCTAAGACAGGAGGGAAAGGTAAAATTATCATCACTATTAGTGATTCACTGCGGGTAGGTGATGCTAAAATATGCTTTATTACTTGTTTCTAACTTAACAGTTCAGAGGAAAAAGGGAGCCAATCAATCAAAGTGCCAGAAAAGAGGGAATCGCTAAATTCTTTCTTCATATATGATTCAGCAAAATTGAGATTTGAAGGTACTCCAATCATCCAGAGTAACAAGTGTTTATTCACTGGTTGACGGCACCAACTATGTGCATGGCCATGGATTAGGCATCCAGGCTCTAAAACTTCCTCTTTTCAAGTGTGTAGAGATTAACTGGGGAGTCAAGTAGAAAAAGAATAAATCACATTGCATGTGGTACAATAGAGAAATGTACCAAGCAACCTAGGCTCAGAGGAAAGAATGACATTTTCTTCCTGGATAAAGCCAGGGAATCTCAAAGAAAAAGGTGAAATTAGGTAAAAGACAACAGTTCCCTTACCTGGAAAAGAAAGGAAGAAAAAGAGGAAGGGCCGTGTACAGGAGCCTCTGGTAGACGGTGCTCACAATCAGGGATTTTTCTGTCTTGTTCACTGTCAGATCCACCACCTGGCCTGTTGCTGCTGTCACTCAGCAAATATTTATTGGATAGAAAGATAAACTCTGGTACAAGGATGACAAGAATGTGAATTTTGTTATCTTGACTCATATCTGACTGTAATTTTCCTATCTTGTCTGCTTTCCGACTCAGGTTCACAGTTCATGTTTAGCAATGCCAAAATACAAAAACTTCTGAAAACTGAAAGTACTGTCAATTCATTTAGTGTCAAAAATGTAACCTGACTTGACCTCATTTGTGGAAAAATCTGACCTGGACTGACATAAGGCTATTTTTAATCTTTATTTACTCTAAGTAGGGCAAATATGTATCCTCTCTGCTGAGAAAGGAATACATGTTGTGTTTGATAATGGGGTACTGCCCCAGCCCTTGTCGGGGGTGTTGCATAATGTGAATTATTTGTACTGCGGCACCTTTCCAGAATCTGAGAAATTCTGAATTCCAAAGCATGTTTGCCTTCAAGAGTTTTAAACAAAATATTGCAGACCTGTAAAACAGTACAATGACCCTGATGAAATTCACGAATGCTATCATGTTTGCTTCTCTGCCTCCTTCTGGCTTATTGTTCAGAGTTTGTCTTACATGGAACTCAGTGCAGGTTGCTGTGCTGTCTCACTGTGGTTCTGCGTTATTGGTACACCATGTCTGTGATCGATCTAGTCCATCCCCACTTGGGGTTGACCTGCCCAGCAGCCCAATATTGGCCCCAAATGGTCCAAGGGGCCTGTGATACCTGACCCTGATATACATATTATCACTGTTTCAGTAACCATAAACTATATAATACCTTTATAATAGTAACGAAGGCAGCCTCTATATGCCAAATGGAAAGAGACAGCAAAAGTAAGAAATTACCTCACCTTAATGAGCATGGGCTATTGTTGGGTGCCTTGGAGACTGGAAAATTCAACACAGCGAAAGAGAAAAGTGAAGAGAAGCAAGGAAATCAAGTCAAAGACAAATGTTGTCTATTGCAAATCTCACCAAGGACAAATAGGGAACAGGAAGATAAAGAAAATCTACATATTCTGAGCAACTAATATGTATTAGATGCTGCCACTGATGATTTCTTGTCACTTTTGACCTTGCAATTACCCAGAGAAATATGTTTGGATCCTTCATTATGTGAGAAAAGGAATATTAAGACTGAAAAGCTCCCTTCAAAGACATAGAATTGGGAAGAGGCAGACGTAGGACAGAGTGAGGTTTCTCCTGCATACTATGCCACCTGGTCTGACACAGTGCTGAGCTTAAAGTCACATGCAAAATAATACTGGCTAGATAAAATGGCCAGCATCTTAGGTGCATGCAGAATACCTAGCTTAGCTTTCACTGATTAGCAGCAGTCAATAGTGAATAGACAATAGGACATGTTTTGTGCATAGGGTTATTAGTTATTGTTATTGTTATTACCGAAAGCAATGAAAAATTAAGCAACTGCTATGGCCTGGATCTTGTGCTGAACACCTCATTTATAGTGAATCATCTTTCCTGCACCCTGCAAGACAAGCATTACTCTTTGTGAGATTCAGTGAAGTAGCTAGAAAGCGGTAGATAAGGGATTTAAATATACAATTATCTAACACTAAAACACATGCTCTTCCTGCTGCAACACTTTTAAATACAAAGCAATTATTGAGATTGAATTATAAGGGCCATCTCTCACAGCACTTACCCTTGAGCCATTACTGAAGGACAAAAAGGCTCATTGTACTGCCACACTCATCCTCTCCCAATGAACAAAAGACACAAAAACACATAAGTAATTTGGAACACCCTAGCACAGCCACCTAGCTGTCTCACTCATTTAGCTCTGAGTTAGATCTCCTTTCAGAAGTTTGAAACTGAAAATATTTAAGTCTACATGTTGTAGTTCAGTCATGCTTCACACACACTGAGAAAGCCATCTGTAGATTCCAGGTAGTTCTCCCAACTGTACACCACTGGGGCACGCTGAACTGAGCCAAAATGGACAAGCTCACCAGTCACTTGAATTTTCAAATCCTGCTCACCTAGTGTATGTCAGCGTGGATGACTGGGCACACAGACATGAGAAAACTGACCCTCTGCTTCCCCTGAGGAAGACAGCAGCAATGATGTCTTCTAGCTGTAGAATGGAATTGAAGAAGGGGAATAAGTTATGAGCACAGAGCTCTGCATCCACCATCCCCAAGCCTCCTCCCTGAAGCCATAATCTCAATGATCTATAAGTGGTTCTCAATCATGGAGAATACTGTCTACCTCCCGACCCCCAGGTAGTAATGCTTGGTGATGCAATCTGCAAATGTATACGGTGTGAGAAGTGTTGCTATTGTCACATGGACTGGAAACCACCTACTAGGTCTGTCCTTTAGTGGGTGGGAACCAGAAATCTAAAGGAGGTACATGAAATTGTCTCACAAAATGTCAAGATACCAATTTCTTTACTGCCGCAGAACTGGCATTTGATCCCAAGGCTGTGGTTGAACTCTGATGTCAAAATACCTCCCTGCTGCTCAGTCCCACAGATCACCATACTGCTGCCACACAAAAGGGGTGACTAAAAGACTAGATCACCTCAGATAGTTTCTAAAAGTGTCGCCAGAAACAATAAATAATGAACAAATGGGAGGAATAAAACAAAAATTCTTAATCAAAGTTGCAGATAATAGATTTCTTGATTTTTAAACCCAATTTAAATGGTAATTTTTGTTGTGTAATTTTATCAAAATTAACAACAAAAGAACATGAAAAAAAAAGAAAGGAAGGAAGAAAGGGAGGAAGAAAGGGAGAAAGGAAGGGAATAAAAAAGGAAGGAAGGAAGGAAGGAAGAGAAGAAGGGAGGAAAGAAGGAAGAGATGAAGGAAAGAAGGAAGAATCATCATACAAAAAATATTGTTCATCATTGTTCTAGAGTTATCTCTCCTACTCCCCCCTAATTCTACATTGTGCTTCAACTCTTTTTTTTTTTTTTAAAGAGAGAGTCAGGGAGAAAGAGACAGAGGGACAGGAGCATCAGTGGTTCCTGGATGTGCCCTGACTGGGGATCAAACCAGTAGCTCCTGTGCTTGAGGACAATATTCCAACCAACCAAGCTATCGAGCCAGGGCTTAACTTAGACAGAAAGATAAAGGGAGAGAGGCGGGAGGGAAAGGAAAGCAATCATTTATTGTTCCACTTAGTTTTGTATTCATTGATTGCTTTCCATGTGTGCCCTGACTGGGGACCAAACCTGCATGCAACCTTGTCATTTCAGGACAACGCTCTAACTGACTGAGCTAACTGGCCAGGACCTCGACTCCAAATTTAATCCTTGAGAAGATTAGATGGATAAGATATCACTGTTTGATTATCTGTTCCATACTGATAGAGGTATATTTTGGCTGGGTATATGAGTATATAATGTATAGCAAGGTCAGCACGTTCTGGCCTGCAGGCCACATTCAACCATGCCCTGTTTTTGTATGACCTGAAAGTTAAGAATGTTACATTTTTTGAAGTGTTGCTAAAAAGAAGAAATGGGAAAAGGAATGGATGAGAGGGATGCGGAGGGCATGTGACAAAGCTTGTCTGTAGCCTCCCAAAGCCTAACTATTAACTACCTGGATCTTTACAGAAAGTTTGCTGAGATCTGTGTTAATAATCTGTACTTCAAGCATTTTGAGATCAGGGATGCAACTCTCTTTGGAAAGCATTGGTTAGTCACAGCACCATTCCAAAAGGCCTCCAACCTAAAATATATTTTAATAACAAAGGTGACTGAACAGTTCCTGTCGTGCCACACCTGCATGTGGTCTGGAAGCAGTCATCAAATACAAAGCCTCATGCACCTTAGCAAAAGATAAGTCTCACTGCTTATTCAGAAGAACACCCTAATTTTGTCCTAAGGTTACTAATAGACCTCTTCTCTAAGTTTTTATCTCTGTGTTAATGATTCAGGGGCTCAAACAGTCATCCGAGGCTCTTCACTCCTACCTCAGTTTCCATGAATTCTTTGTTATTGAGTTGCAATAAACTAGGCAAATATTGACAAGAAGGGAATTATGAAGATCATAATTAACAAGGGAGAGAATTGGAGGATTTATAATGAAGGCTGATCCTAGTCTAATTTCACTGGGAAAGAGCATTGTCTCAATCTCATTTGCCAGTAATTAGCTCTGCCTTTATTGCCTTGTAAATACGGCTTTAATTACCATGCTCCTGAGTTCAGAAGATGGAACTCAGTATCCCTATTGGATTTCAGATTCTGGCAATCCCTCCTCCTCACTCTCTGAGCCTCTGCTGAGCACAATAGAAGTATGTAAATGCAACTGGCAGGCAGCGTGAGGGGATTATAAGAGGGTAGAGCCAAGCAATAGGGGAGATGCACAGTTCTGGAGAAGGAACTGCCTGCCTCTTCCTAATTATCATCCCGATCCCTCTTATTCTGGAGTCTCAAGAGGAATTAGCCAGCATGGATAAGGCAACCCTGTTGGGATAACTTCTGAAAAGGCTCAGTGAAGTCAGTGGTGATAACAATCTTCAGGATACCCAGGCTACAAAAAAGGAAGCAGTCATTAATTAGGCATTAATCAGCATCAGCTAAAAAGTGAGCCAAGAGGTCCACTGGTCAGAGTTCAGGAAATGTGAACTGAAGATTTAGTTCGTTCACTAATTCACTGTGATACTTGGACAAATCTTTTCTCTTTTTGTACCTAATGGAGTTGGATTAAATGGTTGCATAGAATCCCAGATCAAAAATTGTATGGATTTATAAATTTTATATTGAAAGACATTTTAAAGAGCATTTATCCCAATGCTGTGTGGCAGACTTCACATCCCCACCTCTGACTTCAGCTGCAATTATTATGAACAGTTCCATGAAAGGTTCTGCTTCCTTCACATGGTCTGTTTCCCACCACAAGCATGTGCCCCGCCTTTCCACTTTCTGCTCCAGGGTCAGCTCACTGAGCATCATGCAAGTACTGCCCTTGAGTTTGACCCTCAACGAAAAGGCACAGGAGTGGGTAGATAAGTGCTGTAGTCATTTATTTCTCAGGTAGATGATTCTGGGCCACATTGGGTAGGCTGCTCAGGAATCTCAGAAAAATTGAACCCTGTTGCCAACAGAAGTGACCTCAATGGTGTTCCCTCACATTGGCTTTTCTTCCTTCCTTTCTTCTTCACATCTGTTTCCTAGGTCCACTCCCTAAAAAACTGCTTCCATCCAAGTACTTATCTCGGGCTCTGCTCTGAGGAAACATGGACTAAGTCACCTATTTTAGTTTAAAGACAAAGAAGTTAAGGTGAGAAAAAAACAATGATATCAGACCAAGAACAGTGTTCTTACCACTATCTTATTTATAGAAGGCCATACAATTGTCAAACATATCTAGAAGAGACCTACTGTTCTTCATTCTTGGCATCTCTTCCAAAATGACACAACCTAGTTAAAGAGAAACATTAATAAACTCTCTTGTATAAAGGGTAAGCAACATCATAGGTGATAAAATTTATCAACAAAAATAAAATAAGAACCCATGCCCTCATAGCAAATGGACCTAGATTTGAACCCTAGCTCTGCCATTCTATAGCTGTGTGACCTTTTTACATAAGCTTTATACACTTTACTATTTTTTACCTGTGAGGATATCAGAAATAATGATATCTAAAATACAGTAACCTCCCTAAAAATTAGCATTATAATATCATATTTTGTTATATATAATAATTTTGTGATTGTAATCCAAACTAAAAAAAAAAGTGTCAATGTGGCAAATGGTAATCTTACTCAAACATTGAGGTTTTAACTACCCTGTGTCTTTAAAAACACCACTGAGTGAGTTTTGTTTCTTCTTTTCTAATTTTTGCAACACAGAGACACTGGAAAACACAAATGGAAAGTGTTCGTCAAATAAGTTTTTAAGTATGACATATATGTTTTCTCACTTTGGGTGTGGGGGACAGGCTGTAAGCTGGCAAAGTTATAGCCTAAGGTTTAGTTTTAAAACTAAGCTTTTCCCCACACCCTTGACTGTTGCATGTTGGGTGGTGCACTCTTATGAGGAATCCCATTACGCCTCAGATAAGTGACTTTGTATCAGAAACTTCTTTGTTTGTATATTGGATTAAAAGTTTTGATTTCTATAATATAAAACGGGGGTAGAGCAGGAGCTTGCTCTCTCTTGGTTCCTTTTTTTTAATAGAGACAGAGAGAGAGAGTCAGAGAGATGGATAGATAGAAACAGACAGACAGGAATGAAGAGAGATGAGAAGCATCAACCATTAGTTTTTTTGTTGTCGTTGCGACATCTTAGTTGTTCATTGATTGCTTTCTCATATGTGCCTTGCCCGCGGGTCTTCAGCAAACCGAGCAACCCCTTGCTGGAGCCAGCGACCTTGGGTCCAGGCTGGTGAGCTTTTGCTCAAACCAGATGAACTCGCCTTCAAGCTGGCAAACTTGAGGTCTCAAACCTGGGTCCTTCAGCATCCCAGTCCGACATCCTATCCACTGTACCACCGCCTGGTCAGGCTCTCTTGGTTCCTGAGATTAGCATTAGAGAGGAGAGCAGAGAAAGGCCACGTGGAGGAGAGAAGCAGTCAAGATGTCAGAGTGCTGAAGGAGAAGCCAGTTTGTGCAGAGAGAAGGAGATGGGGAACAGAGGTGAATAAGGCTAGTGAAGTACAAACCTTTGATTCTAAGAAACTCAGATAAGTCACTGGCTTTGAGAGCCCTGAATGGAAACGGAAGTGTTTTCTGACTGTGTGTATTTCTTGCCTGCTGGGTGGAAGCTAGGATTAAAGCTAATGGCCCACCAGTTCTTGGCTCCATTGTTTCATTACTGTCTGTCCAAATCAAATGCAAACCTGCATGGGCCAGGTGGCTGTAGTTGTGGCTGAGGCTACTGGCTTTACAGAAAGGAACACTGCAAACAGCATCCCCTTTCTCCCTTTGTCTAGGACACTGACAGAGGCCCATTGATGATACTTGGCACTGGCGTGCTTCCATCTTTTGGGTGGGGGACTGACATTCCTGGGGTTGATAAAGGCTGAGACAGAGATCCACCCTTCTTGGCTCTCCATATTTCCAAGCCATTTGTGCCAACTGTTGGCTGGGAGACATCCCAGATTCTGCAGAACAAGTGGGCAAGCATCCAGTGATAAATACGAAGGAATGCAAAGCCATGTCAGAAAATCATCCAATCTCAAGGACTTTAAATGTCATCAGATCCTGACTACAGCCACCTTGCCAACTGGTTGCCCTGCTTCTCCTAACACTGCCATATTCCAAGACAACTGATTCTGTATTTAGACAGCTCTGACGTTTAGACAGCTTGTTTTTATATTCATCTAAAATATTTCCTGTGTAGCTTACATTCATCATTTGTCATAATTCTAATCTATTAAGTCATTTAGAACAAAAATGAATGCTTTCTCCATATGGCAACCCTTGAAAAAATTTGGAAATCCCAGTCAGGTCTTCTCTTGGTTGCCACTTCTTTTGGCTGGACACCTCCATATCCTTCTTCATTTCATCACTTATCAACCACGACTCAGGGAGATCAGAGGAATAACTTGAAAGTGTCTAAATATCCCTGACCATTTGGCTCAGTGGTAGAACATCAACCCAGCTTGTGGATGTCCCAGGTTTGATTCCCAGTCAGGGCACACAGGAGAAGTAAGCATCTGCTTTTCAACCCCTAACTCTCTTCCTTCTCTCTTTCTCTTCTCCTCCCACAGCCATGGCTCAATTGGATTGAGCACATGGGCCCCAGGCACTGAGGCTGGCTCTGTGGAGCCTCTGCCTGAGGTGCTAAAAATAGCCCAGTTACGAGCATGGCCCTAGATGGCCATAACATCAGTCCCAGACAGAGATTGCCTGGTAAATCCTGGTCAGGGCAAATGTGGGAGTCTATCTCCCCTGCTATCACTTAGAAAAAAAGAAAAAATATTATAAAAATAAAGAAAGTATCTAAGTAGCTGTCTTTGAAATTAAAAATAATAGTACAGTTTCATTCCTAAACAAATAATTGAGAGTTGGCCTTATGATCAAATAGTCTAAAAATATATGCCACATAAATGGTAAATGGTCATGTAGGAAGAACATGAACTTCAGAATCAGGCCAGCTTGAATTTAAACTTTGAACCTTCCACTTACTTGCTGAGTGACAGTGCACAGATTACTTAAACTCTCTGAGTCTCAATTTTCTTATCTGTAAAATGGGCTTAACCCATCTGTCCCATAGGGTTACTGCGAAGATTAAATGAAAGCAATTATGTGAATGTATTCAGCAGGAAGAACATGAGTTTTGAAGCTAGAGGAAGGAGTTGGAATCCTGGCTGTGCTACAACTAGTCTATGAAAATTTGTACTAGTATCACAGGTGTCCTGAGCCTCATTTTCCTCACTTGTCAAATACCAAAGAACACTGAATTTGAAAACATATTGCAAATATTAGAAATATTGTTCGTAAAGCACTAGCACAAAGCCTGTTACTTTAGTTATCTTTACTTTTACAAACTCATAAAGAAATTTATTTTTCCTTTTACTTCCATGGTACCTCATTAGAAAGTGTAAAACAGTATAATCTGCTATTTCTCAATCTTTAAAACAAGGTGGTAGTGAGAAAAATGGTGTTATAAAAAGAAGATGACTTGACCAGGCAGTGGCACAGTGGATAGAGCATCAAACTGGGATGCAGAGGACCCAGGTTCAAAATCCCAAGGTCACCAGATTGAGCACAGGCTAATCTGGCTTGAGTGCAGACTCACCAGCTTGAGTGTGGGGTCGCTGGCTTGAGCATGGGATCATACACATGACCCAATGGTCACTGGCTTGAGCTCCAAAGTCGCTGGCTTAAAGCCCAAGGTTGCTGTCTTGAGCAAGGGGTCACTCACTCTGCTGTAGCCCCCCAGTCAAGGCACATATGAGAAAGCAATC
Source organism: Rhynchonycteris naso (assembly GCA_037038555.1). Lineage (NCBI taxonomy): Eukaryota > Metazoa > Chordata > Mammalia > Chiroptera > Emballonuridae > Rhynchonycteris > Rhynchonycteris naso. The sequence goes on from CM072995.1 coordinate 354,537,070, forward strand.
AATGAACAACTAAGGTGCAGCAACAAAGAATTGATGCTTCTCATCTCTCTCCCTTCTTATCTCTCCCTATATCTCCTTCTCTCTGTCTCTCCACTTCTGTAAAAAAAAAAAAAAAAATTAGATGCCTCACATGAATTTATTAAACACAAACAACAATCCAGAAGATATCCTTATGAAAAACAGAATTTTTTAAAAAAGTAATTAAAACAATGCCAATACAATATACATTTTATTTTTTTTACATGCTAATGTTCAATAAAAGACCAGAAGAGACATAACTGAGATAAACCAGGATACTATGAATTCAGTGAATTTTGAGTTTAAAATGTCCAAAGAAAAATTCATAGGAATGAAGCCAGATCGTAACTGTTTGGACCATTTGGGAAGAATGTCAAATGTTCTGAAGGAGCCAGAGGAAATGAAATGAGCACGTCGACTCTCTATCTAGGAACACACCTTTCAAGAGGCAAGAGGCACGGCCCTGCTCAAGATGTAATGAAAAGATTACAGTGAGCTCAGTGCTAGTCAACACTGCCCTTGGGAAAATATGCCCCAGACATACACCCTTTGCAGAAGGATCGTCTCAGAGTATGAAAGGCAAATCAGAAATGACAACCTACAGGGTAAGGACATCATGACTTCCAAGCCTGAAGTTAAATGCAACTTGAAAATGTGCAGTGGAAGAGCTATTGGAAGATTTCCCTTTTGACCCATTCTTCACTCTGCTTTGTTCCTTGAACAAACTACTTCGCCCCTTCTCTGTGCCTCAGCAGAGCATGAAAGACGGAGTGAGGTGTGCTGCGTAATTTCTGAGGTCCCTTTCACCCCAATACATGCTGTGTTTCTTTTCTGTCAAAAGTATTCAAGAGTGCTTTAGCAGCAAGAAGTCAGCAAATTGCCAGGCAGCTTGTAGCATAGAGCCTGGACAAGTAGAAGTTGAGTAAGAAAATATGCTGGAAGTGAACGGCTTCAATATTAACATCAGTGAATGTCTAGTTAATGCTCAAAGTGTTTATTAACATATTGTTAACTGAAACATAACATGACTCTAAGGACAATGGCTTTCACTACATTGGAACCAGTATAGACCGAAACCCAGACCCTGAAACTCTTGGGTTGAAATATAACTTTTTCAAGAACATAAGAGTCTCCCTCAATTCTTTTAAAAGGAGTTCTTGTTCAGAGTCTGAAAGGTGGTAATGGGAGCTACTATCTTCTAAGCCAAGAAGCAAGTTTCTAGCTCCTTTCCCACACACGTCCCTCCAACTTTTCTCCTAGTCTCAGTGCCTGCCACTTCCTTATCATGAGGCACAGGCTCGGCACATTCACGTCTGTGTCCTGTGGAGAAAGCAGAGATGAGTCTGGGGAAAGGGATGGTGCCTGGAGGCTTTGAGGATAATGCCTTGTCTCTCTTGGCCATCTCTAGGGAAGCCATTTGCCCTAATGAGTTGCTAAAGAGACCACTTCTGAGCCCCTCCCCTCAGGATAAAGGAAAGGCAAAATACATCTTGGGCCACCCACTCCCTACCTTACTCCTTGTCCTCTTCATTAAATGCCTTTGCCATTCCATTCTAGCAACAGAAGGCTGGAGTGGTCCAACCGGATGGCATGGTGCTGAAATCGTTCCCCATAAAAACGTGCCTGCAATGTTACAACAGCTTTGATGCTGTTATAATGCACCCATAAAATCAAGAAACATATGTAGAGGCAGCTGCTGGTGGCAGTGGAGGGATGTAAAAAATATGGGGCTGTTGAGAAACTTTGATAGATTTTACTGCCAGCCAAGTGTGTGTGTGTGTGTGTGTGTGTGTGTGTGTATTTAATGGTCTCCTATATCAACCTACAAAAAAAAATTACACTTTTCTTTAGTGTGTTTATTCATTGCATTGTTTATAACAAATTTCTGAGACCAACTAGGAGACTGGATGGTTGGTTTTCAAACCAGTGGTTTCTGTTTAGTCTTAAGAAACTCGGAGAGAAAGGGAAAGGCTTTTAATAACTGGTCCTTGGAAGGCACTGTGGAAGCCTCAGGTGTTAGGAAGAGGTTAATGTCATTCTTTATAAACCATTTTCCTACATCACAGCCCCTGGATGCATCAGGACCCTCAGAGAAGAGCTGGCATGAATTTTGCCACTACGGAATGAGGGTCAGGCAGAGATATGATAGTATACACAAGAAAATCAGATTACCTAAGCCTAAGGGTAGTATCAGCACACAAACCACATATGGGTGCACAAGGTAATCAACAGGATGTGGGAAGAAAACCTTAAAACTACTATTAAAGCTATTGGTATGTAAAATAACAGAGAATATGGTATGCTTTACTAATATTTACTATGCATTCAATGGGCGTGCTCCTGTTACTAAGAGGTCAATGCAGGTGAGGACTCGAGCCAAAATTTATATTCTGTGTGTGCACATATGGGCATAAATGCTCCAAAATCCCCTATTATAAGCATGTGCTCAAAAAGTTTAGAGATTGCTGACTTAATAGTACAAAAACCTTTACTTAACTGCAAGAGAGAATCCATATCATCAGTAAATAGATAATTCTTATATGTTTCAGAGCTTGAAAACCATGGCAAGTTTCCAAATGTTTTTATTTGACTGGAACATGTGTTCTGCGTTTGGTTGGTTGGCTTCTGCTTGTTTGTTTTTGCTTTGAATGTAAACCTTCTGTGACTCCCATGTTGACACGTTTTCTTTTTCTTATAGTTTTTATTCCACTGGCATCTTAATGAAGATACAGGAGAATTAGAATGCATATGTCTATACTGTCCCCTTCTCCTGCTCCATCTAGTATGCCAGTGCTTCTCCTTGCTGCAAGCCAAATCAGGTTCAAAAGATTAAAAGGATACTGAGACTTGTCCATGGCTAGAGCAACAGCTATAACTATGAATTTTAATAACAGAATGTGGCATTTTTTTTTAATTCTGCATGTTTAAGAATGGAACAGGGTTTCTATTCTGAATCTGCCACGTATATAGCTGTGCATTAACTGGACCAGTAACTTTGTCTTAACCGCAATATTATGACCTATAAAATGGAGATACTTTACATGCATCTTTACAGCATTGATGGTCCTTGATAAATGGAAACTATCATTATAAATATTGTAACATGGTATTTTCTGTTAACACCTGTCCCACCAAAGAGCAAGTAACTTAAAAGATTTAGCATTATCCTGGTGAAAGTGGGGTTAGAAAAGGAGAAAATAGTAGAGGAAAATAAGAGAGGCTTGAACAAAGAACGAGAATTAAGAAATTTAGAATATGGCCTAATGAATCTCTTTCAGAGTCCTGCTGAGCAATACAAGACAAGGGAGTTAACATAATCCCAAGAAGCCAGAAACTGCTGTCTTCAGGAAAGACACTGCTCACGTTAAATCTTTCCAGCCTTCTTCAATGATTTATCTCTTGGCAACACAGGAACCAATGAAACAAGCACATTTCTATTCTTGACTTCCAGAACTCAGGTAAAAATCTATTAATAGGCAGGAAAGACCAGATGGACTGGCCAAGGCCTGGAGCACAAATGTTGGTTTCACAGGAACCATCTGGGCCTGCTCTTACGCCCTAGTTAAAAAGCCAGTGAGAGCCCAGCACACAGCACAATTAGGGAGGCAGAAGTTGCAAGCCTGCTGGTTTTGTCAGCCTTGCAAGGCTACAGAAAAATGCTGGTTTGGATAAGGAAATAACTTACCAGTTAATTTCTTCTTCTTTTTATTATTATTTTTTTAATTTTCATAAACAAGTAAACATGTTTGGGTAGTAAAAAAAAAAAAAAAAAAAAAAAACAGAGAAATTAAAACTCATCTAGGTACCAATTTCCAAGTTTCACAAGAGAGTTTCCAGAACACTCTTCCACCATCTGATGTGTTGTTCCCGTGATGGGTGGGAGGGATGCTTGGCTCTGGGCAGTTGCCTGCCTAAAATCAATATCACCCACCTTCCTGAAGAGTGCATGTATAACTTTCAGTAATATTGAGTTTCTGATATAAACATAAATGCCTCGATGATCACAATAATGGGACAGAATGGTTTTATGTGTCAGCCCTTTACTTACTGAACTATTCAGAGCTGCAGTTTCTTCGTGCTAAATAATTACAGTAGAGTTTCTTCATGTTAAAGGATGATTAAAGAAAGAAAAAGTGTACATAAAGAAAAACAAAACCTACCACAGTTTATTCCTTGTTTTCACAATGAAGGCACAACACTGAAAAGATACACAGTATCCTAGCTCATAGCAGATATATTTTTCTAAAAAAAAAAACTGCATAAATGTAGGAAATAGAAAAGGAAGTGAATTTTTAAAGCCTGTAACCCTACTGGTCATCTATAACCAACTGTAATATTTTTATAAATTTTTTATTTTTATTCATTTTGAAAAATAATAACTTAGATAAAGCTAAAAAAGTGTAAGTCAACTATAAATGGTGGGCTTTCTGTTGGACTATGTTATAAACAATATTTAGAAAACACTTTTTCTTAATTTTAAATTTTTCTATTGTGCATAACCCAATTCTTAAATTAGAAGGATATTTTAAACTTGGGGATAAATGAGGCAAAAATAGTATGATCTGAAGCAGAGAAATCTCATCTTGAATCTAGGCTGTGCCTTTAACTGGCTGCATAATCTTGGGAGAATTTAGTTTTTCTAAAAGTCAGTTTTCTCATCTTCAAATTTAGTTAAGATTTTTTTTATATGCTATATATGATATACTCTTACCAATTTTTAAAAGAACATGAACATTTTCTCCTTTATGATATTAATAAATGCTTGTCTCAAATTCTTTGGTGAGTTTATAACAATTCTATAAATAGAGTTTGGTTTTTTTTGTTTGTTTGGTTTTTTTACAGGGACAGAGAGAGGGATAGACAGACAGGAACAGAGAGAGGTGAAAAGCATCAAGCATTAGATTTTCGTTGCCATTACGACACCTTAGTTGTTCATTGATTGCTTTCTCACATATGCCTTGACCGCGGGCCTTCAGCAGACCGAGCAACCCCTTGCTGGAGCCAGCAACTTTGGGTTCAAGCTAACGAGCTTTTGCTCAAGCCAGATGAGTCCGCGCTCAAGCTGGCGACCTCGGGGTCTCGAACCTGGGTCTTCCGCATCCCAGTCCCATACTCTATCCATTGCACCACCACCTGGTCAGGCTATAAATAGAGTTTTTAAGTGTATATTTGACCTTAGGAGTCATGAGAAAAATAACTATTTTGAATAACTATTAAACAAAAAATGACAGCATGGAACATGTTAAATTTAAATGTTGCAGAACTTTTGCATCCTCTCCTAATACATACTTTCAGGTATAACAAACTTAAACCATTCAGTATTTAAGTCTTTTTAAAAAATGAGACTATTCTTGTGACTTGATCACACGAGGGATTCAAGTTATAGGAGTGAGAGGTTAAAATTTTATGTTCATCTGTTGTTTGGTTGGTGTTATTAATTAAAGAAATTGTCAGAAATTCTCAACCTCTATCACCGCCCAAAACAAAACATACCATTGGTTTGAATAAAATAGAGGTTGGGTTGTAGGTAACTGGGTAAGTATGCTGAATGACCCATTTGAGGGATAATGTTCAGCCATAGAGAGAAGCAGCTTCTAAGTTAAGAAGTCCTGGAAGTTCTATTTTTAATTTTTTGAGGAACCACCATACTTTGTTCCATAATAATTGTACTACTTTACATTCCCACCAACAGTGGATGAGGGTTCCTTTTTCTCCACAGCCTCTCTGACACTTGTTATTACCTGCCTTGTTGATCATAGCTAATCTAACAGGTGTGAGGCAGTATCTCATTGTAGTTTTAATTTGCATTTTTCTAATAGCTAATGAAATGAGCATCTTTTCATATATCTGTTGGCCATTTGTATTTCTTCCTGGCAGAAGGGTCTGTTCATGTCCTCTTCCTATTTTTTATTGGATTGTTTGTTGTTGAGTTTTATGAATTCTTTGTATATTTTGGATATTAGGCCCTTATCTGTGCTGTTATTTGAAAATATCATCTCCATTTAGTTGGCTGTCTGTTTTGTTGTCAGTTTCTCTTAACGTGCAAAAGCTTCCCAAAACTCAAAAACACTGGTATGTAAAGACACATGCAGCCCCATGTTTATTGCAGCACTGTTCACAGTGGCCAAGACATGCAAACAACCAAAAAGCCCTTCAATAGATAAATGGATAAAGAAGATGTGGTACTGGGCAGATGAAATATATTATGCTCACTTTGTTAAAGATGACGCTGCCCACGTGGAAGCCCGTTGCCCAGGTGATAATATTAGTTGCCCTTCTTGCTTGGGATGGGCGTGATTATATAGATGTGTGTTGGGGGAGGGCTTTAATGCCAAAAGGTATTAAAAAAGAGAGAGATCATGTTGTTCTGGGGAAGAGTGATTACTTTCTAGCCAGAGAGCAGAGAATGGCCACGTGGAGGAGAGGAGAATCAGCCACGATGGTGGAGTGCTGAAGGAGAAGACAGTTTGTGCAGAGTTTGTGCAGAGAGAGGGAGATGAGAAACAGAGGTAAATAAGGCTGGTGAGCTAGAAAGCTTTGATCCTAGGAAACTTGGATAAGTGAGTGGCGTTGGGAGCCCTGAATGGAAAGGGAAGTGTTTTTCCTCTGTGTGTATTTCTTGCCTGCCGGGTGCAAGCTAGGATTAAAGCTAATGGCTCACCAGTTCTTGGCTCCGCTATTTCATTACCGTCTGACCGAATCTAATGCAAACCTGCATGGGCCAGGCAGCTGTAATGGTGGCCATGGTTACTGGCTTTACAGGTACATATATACTATGGAATACTACTCAGCCATAAGAATTGATGACATCAGATCATTTACAACAACATGGATGGACCTTGATAACATTATACTGAGTGAAATAAGTAAATCAGAAAAAACTAAAAACTATATGATTCCATACATAGGTGGGACATAAAAAAGGCTCAGGGACATAGACAAGAGTGTGGTGGTTACAAGGGGGGGGGAGGAAAGGAAGAGAGAAGGGGGCGGGGAGGGGCACAAAGAAAACCAGATAAAAGGTGATGGGAGACAATTTGACTTTGGGTGATGGGTACACAACATAATCAATTGTCAAAATAACCTGGAGATGTTTTCTCTGAATCTATGTGCCCTAATTAATCAATGTCACCCCGTTAAAATTAATAATAAAGGGAAAAATAAAAATAAATTAAAGAAAACAAACAAACAAAAAGAAGTCCTGGAATGAGTCTTCTCCCTGCCTTCTCTTTCTCCCACTAAAGGCAGCCATAAAGATAATAAAAGAGAGAAGACAGAGACAGAGGCAAAAATGCATACCTACTCTGTCTGTCCAAACTTCCCTTTCTCCCCTTGCTGAGAAATTTGCAATGTTCATCTTTATGACAAAAGATATGACATCTGCTCAGCCGGATCTCAGGCCATGTTAGGCTCCTTCTAGTTGTACATCAGTAGGAATTCTAGAATTTTAAAAGCCTACATTTTCTTCTACCTAGAGCAGGAAGCTGACCCTCAGAAATCCTAACCATCACCTCCTCTAGCCTACCTCTGTGTTCCTACTGTTCACAATTGAATTCAAATCATTGTGATTTACTTCCCTAATTTGTGTCTTAGCACCTAAAGTGTTCACACTTTAAGGGTAGGGCTACAAGTCATACTTCTCTTCTGTGCCCCATGATTCCCAGCACTGAGCAGCTCTGAAGATTCGACAGAGATTCCCCAGTAGTGTGGGGCCCGAGTATGTATAGTATCTGTGTACACTATACAAAGAGAGAGACGGCACCACCCAATATGCAATTCTTACTAGGGAAACACACACACACACACACACACACACACACAAACCTTATGTTAACAATTTTAATGTCTCTTGGTACAGCTACTTTAGAAAGCAATGAAATGATTCTCAAAGCACAACTCATTTCTTACTGGAAGAGTGGCCAATGATCCAAAAAATCTTATTGCTTTCCTAAATTCCTACAAGTGAGTATTGCACAATCCCATAGACTTTCATTCTTTCAAGGCACTTCACTAGCAAACATCTAAGTCGGGCATTAAGAACTATGAGAATTTCCATAAACTAAAATTAATGTTTTACTGGAATTTACTAAATAATTTAATTTAAAAATCTACAAAAACAAAAAAGGAATAACACGGTCCTTTAATTGAAAAATCACTTCCTATGGATACATGCATCGGTGGGCACACTTACAGGCACATTATTGGAATCCTGATTAAAGTGACCCAGGTGGATTATGTATTTGAAGCAGGAAAAAGGTTAAAGTGAAAAAATAAGGTGCTAAGACATATTTATTCTGGTTTAGATTAGAGTTTTCATAAAAATGTCTATCCCACCATTACCCACTGAAATGGCTATGAACCAGACCATAATAGTCAGTGATGGCATACAGAAATCAACACCATCTTATACTGCTGGTGGGGATGAAAATGGTGGCACCACTTTGGAAAACCACTCGGCAGTTCCTAAAAATTTAAATACAAAGTTACCATGTGACAATGTGACACAGGAATTTCAATTCACTCCTAAAAGAAATAAGAATCCATGTCTACACAAAGATCTGTACACAAACATTCACAGCAGCATTGTTCACAAAAGCTGAAAACTGGAATAACTCAAATGTCCATGAATCGGTGAACGAATACAAAAATACATATCTTTCCAATGGAATACTATTCAGCAAGAAAAAGGAATGGGAATACTGATATGCACTAAATCATGATGGGATGGACTTCAAACACCTTGTGCTCAGCAAAAAAGCAAGGCATAAAAGAATGCATGTCATATGATCTATGCACATGAAATATCCAAACAAGACAAACCTATAGAGAAAGACATGATTGTCTAGGGCTAGATATGGAAATGGGAGTAACGGTAAATAGAACGAGCTTTCTTTCTAAGTTCATAACATGTTCTAAAATTAGATTGTAGTGATGGCTGTGCGACTCCAAATATACCAAATCCATTTGACTGTGTAAGTAAACAAGGAGAAGGGTGATTTTTTTGGTATCTAAACTGTATCTCAATGAAGTTAAGAAAAAAAAAAAAGCTTCCTCGACTCAGCTTTGAGAAAAAGGCAAGTAGAACAGGGTACATTGGCTGCTGGATGCGACTAAATGAGGAAAACATTCTCATTTCAGGGGTCTGACCACCTGCAAAGGACATTCAAAATGAAAGTGACAGGAAGCATTCTCAAACTGGGTTAGGACATTCCCAGACAAAGTGGCCTAAGACTCCCCTCATGAATGAGAAATCAGATCTGTATTTAAAGTGGAGCAAAGTGGTTAGAAATGCAGTTTGTTGCAATGCTAAAAAAACAAAAAACAAGACTTAGAATTAGGTGGCCTGAGGTTCACACCGTTCTGCCTCTCTGAACCTCAAATTTCTCATTCGTTAGTATTCATAGCTGTAGCCCATTCGTGAAGCATCTACCACCAGAGGGTACTCTTTCAAGTCGCCTATTTTTTTTTAAAAAAAAACTTCTTTTTATTTATTTTTTATTTTATTCATTTTCTTTTTAGAGAGGAGACAGAGTGAGAGAGAGAGAGAGAAAGAGAGAAAGGGGGGAGGAGCTGGAAGCATCAACTCCCATATGTGCCTTGACCAGACCAGTGCAGGGTTTTGAACTGGTGACCTCAGTGTTCCCAGGTCGACACTTTATCCACTGCACCACCACAGGTCAGGCCTCAAGTTGCCTTTTATGTGTTAACTTACTTAGTCCTCAAAACAATAGAAGGTGTTATGATTATTCCCAAACCTAGACACAGAGAGGTTAGTTAATTTACCAAAATCCACATAGCTAATGAATAGATAAACTGCATAATATTTAAATCAAGTAGCATGAGTCTAGAGCCTGAGAGTTTTTCCATTTGACAATGCATGCTATATTTTCAGTATTCTCACCCAGGTGGAAAATTTGAGCGACATTTCAGAAGAAAGGTTTAGTGGTGTTCAAAAAGAAAGGTAGCCTCCAAGGAACATAGGGTAAACAGCCCCACAATTGGGTCTTTTAGTAGTAAATCATGACCTTGAATAAAATGCCTAATTCTCAAACCTTCAATTTTTCTAATATGTAAAGTAGAAATAATAACAAAATATATTCCCAAGCATTCAGATATACACAGTAATGCCAAGAAAGTGTAAAATCTAGTGCTTCGCTCTTACTCATAAATGTTTATTATTATTCTTGGCATTTTGCATATATAAAAATAGCATATGGGTCAATAAATGCTGGCTGGATCTAAATCTGAACTTGTCATATGACTTTGCTTGAGTAACTTTGTCACTCTGGGCATCAGCTTTAAAGAAAACTCAGAGAAATGGACCCTATGAGCTTTCAGGTACTGCTCAGATCTAACAATTAATGACATAAATCCATCCTTTTATTAACAATCACTATAACAATTACAACCACATTATTATATTATTAATTTACTCTGTTAAAAACTCACAAAATACCATAAAACCCTGAAGTCTACCACTTATCAAGCACCAACTATTTATAATATTATATTTTTGTTGTTTGTTTCTGAGAATTCTTTTAAATTTAATTTATTGGGGTGATATCAGTTAATAAAATTTAATAGGTTTCAAGTGTCCAATTCTCTAACACATCATGTGTATATTTCATTGTGTGTTTGCCACCCAAAGTCACATCTCCTTCTGGCACCATATATTTGACCCTCTTTACCCTTTACAACATATCCCCACCCCACTCCTCCCCTCTGGAAACACCACACTGTGTCCTGTGTCTATGAATTTTTGTTTGCTTATATTATTTCATTATTAGTTGCTGTCAGTTTTATATCCCATATGTGAGGGAAATCACATGGTTCTTGACTTTTTTCATCTGACTTATTTTGCTTAGCATGATATTCTCAAGATCTATCCATGTTGTCACAAATGACAATATTTTATCTTTTCTTATGGCTGAGTGATTCTTATCAATCTTCGTAGTTTTCTTAGGTATATATTACACCCCCTTCCATATAAGAACAGTGAGAACCAGTTGTCTTCAGATTAGAAGGAAGTTAGCCCCTAAATTTACCTAGCTAATAAGGAATAGAAAAGGAATTCTTACCCGAGTCTTTCTGGTTTCAGAAATACTCACTATAGTCCATTATATCATTTGTCTCCCCAGACTTTATCTGAAAGCCAGGATAATGTTTGTAGCTCACTCTAGAAAAGTCAAGGTGAAGATGACTTGATAATGTTGAGACAACGTTCTCAAAAAGAAAAATCCAACTCTATCTTCACGCTCCTGATACATCATACCTCACATCCAGATTTACAAATACTGCATGGCATCACACATATAGTATATGGAACCCATGACCCCAAAATAAGCCAAAGTCATAGCAAGAGTGGAAAAATGGTTGCCAAGGGTTTGGGGATAAGGAGAATAGGGAGAGGTTGGTAAAAGGCTATCAACATGCAATTAGAAGATGAATTAAGTTCTGGGGAGTCTAAGGCTTAGCCTTGTGATTATAGTTAACAATATTATATTTTACATATACTTGGAAGTTGTTAAGAGACAAATTGCATTTTAACAATTTTTAAAATAATTTGAAAATATTATATGCTTATTTTGGAAAATTGAAAAACTAAAAAACTTAAGACAAAAAATTAAAATGACCCCAGGACACCTTTCATAGCTTAACCACGGTTGTTTTATTTCTTTTTTAATCTTTATATGTATGCCTATGTTCTACAAAAGGTACAAAATATATTCTACCATCTCTCATTAACAGGTTTGTGGTAGTAGAAAATTGTATAATAGAATATGTAATTTAAAAAATTTATGGCTGCATCATAAAATAGAACATGATGCAGCCATTAGAAATATTTTAGCAAATAAAATGATATATGAAAATATAGTAAAATATAAGCAACTCTTGATTAATATTACCAAATTATGCTCCAGGAAAGCATTAATTGTTACTTGTGTCAGCAATATATGAGTGTCCATTTCCATGGATACTTACTAGGAGGAAATACTATTAATTTTTAGTGTATATATAAGTACTAGGTAAACTTTTGTTTACCACTTTGGAGGCAAGTCCTGTAATCATCCTTGATTCATCGCTACACCTGTCACATGTCAGAACCAAGTCTGGCTGTCATACTGTGCATCTCCTGGCTTCAGGTCCAGAGTTACCTCCACTACACTCTGTGACCTCTACAATTTGTCCTGACCTCGCTTATGTTTTAAACAGCAAAGCATTTTCATGCTAGAGCTTTTTTAAATATCTATTTTCAACTGGTATTAGAAGCACATTTTGCTGCTTTATTTGGGGTCACTTTTATATTGGATGAGATGGGCAAATGTGAGTCACTACAAACACAAACACAGCAGCCGATGTCAGACTGAGAACACATGCCGAAAGGATGCCGATATTTAATATGGTTTTATGGTAATACTCAGTGAATAAACAAATACGACTATAAGATGGGATGACAAATATTCAATTTGAATGTGTGGACATTTGAACCTGAGTTATCAGGTCGTGTCTACTCCAGAAAAAATACACTGCTCACAACATTTAGGAAATATTTCAAAATGAATATGGAGCTATAAAACAGGCCTTCATTTTTTTTTTCTAAAAGAAAAATGAATGTTTATATCATGTTGGGGTTGAGAGGAACTTTTAAAGCATGACTTTAAAAAAAGTGGAAACCAGCCTGACCTGTGGTGGCGCAGTGGATAAAGCGTCGACCTGGGAACACTGAGGTCGCCAGTTTAAAACCCTGCACTGGTCTGGTCAAGGCACATATGGGAGTTGATGCTTCCAGCTCCTCCCCCCTTTCTCTCTTTCTCTCTCTCTCACTCTATGTCTCCTCTCTAAAATGAATAAAATAAAATAAATATTAAAAAAAAAAGTGGAAACCATAAAGAAAAGATGAACAGATTTGACTTAATAATGCAAGACATTTGTATATAAAAATATCACAAAACACTAAATTGGCTATAACAAGCTGAGGACCATAATTGTGACATATACATGAGGAGTATATAAGAGTTACCATCTTTAATATATAAAAAAAAAATTTTGAATCAATAAGAAAAAGACAAATACTCAAGAGTTTAAAAAGAAACAGAGAAGAGAGACTTGATTTTCATAAAAGTTCTACTCCACAACCCCACAGCATCAGGGGCTGGGACTCAACACCATGCCACTACAGGCCCTCATTTTTGAGAGCAGCATATATAGAAATGTGGATTGTGGGATTCTACTCATATCTGTCTATCTCCAGTGTTCATTAATGAAGTTGACATTTAAGTCTTTAATGCTGGATTTCATGAGAGCTGAGATAGGAATTGTTCCTTCTCCCCGCACCATGACATATGATGGACCAAAAGGAGGTATAAATAAACTCCACTGGAGGATGAAAGTGTGCCATTTAAGAAAGAAGAGACCTATTTCCACCATGGATATTATAAAGATGAGATCTTCTCTCTGATTGGTGGGTTCAAGATGAAATATGGCTTGGTTTGAGAAGACAAATCATTCAAATCCTCTCAATTCTCCACAATGGAATTAACTTACTTGATTAATCCAGACCAGCTATTTCTCATACACTGCTTCCCCGGCACAAAGGAATCAAATCTCTGACACTCACAGCAGAGGGGTAAGTACACTACCTCTGGAGTCAGCAGGTTCACGTTCTGCCTTATTAGCTAAATAATTCTGGGCAAAGTTCATATTGTGTGTTAGTTTCAACATCTATAAAATGAAGATAATGACATCTTATATTTCATCATGCTGTGCAGGATTAAAAAAGATAGTGTTAACCAAAACACATGAAACTCATCTACAGTTATTGAGGAGGAGAGAGTCTAATGCAGTGGTTCTTAACCTTTTTAGAGGCACCGAACCCACCAGTTTCATACGCACATTCACCGAACCCTTCTTTAGTGATAAATAAAATACAATTTATTTTCCAAATTCAAGACATAGGTATATGTTTTTTTTACTGGTGCACAACATGAGCCGTGCATGAACATCACCCTGCTCAAAGAACAAAACCAACAAAGTGCATGAACTCACAACAAATTATGGTATTACTTTATTCTGGCCTACACGGCAGAGGCTTCTCCGAACCCCTGAAACCAACTCATCGAACCCCAGGTTAAGAACCACTAGTCTAATGTCTTCGGGACTTCAGGCTTGGTTTGGAGGGTTATTATAGCAATTTTATTTTATAGATAAGAAACAGCCTGATCATGTAACTCTGTCTTCGGACAGGACTGATTTATTATACCTAACTGCTACTGAACTTATTTTTTTATGTTTTTTTAAATTAATTAATTTATTTTTATTAATTTTAATGGGGTGACATTGACAAATCAGGGCACATATGTTCAGAGAAAATATTTCCAGGTTATTTTGAGATTTCATTATATTGCGTACGCATCACCCAAAGTCAAATTGTCCTCCGTCACCTTCTATCTGGTTTTATTTCTACCCCTCTCTTCTCCCTCCCGCCTCCCTCCCCTCCCCTCCCCCCGGGTAGCCAGTACACTCTTGTCCATGTCTCTGAGTCTCATTCTTATGTCCCATCTATTTATGAACTCATATAGTCCTCAGTTTTCTCTGATTTACTTACTTCACTCAGTATAATGTAATCAAGGTCCATCCATGTTGTTACAAATGATCCGATGTCATCATTTCTTATGGCTGAGTAGTATTCCATAGTATATATGTACCAAAGTTTTTTAATCCACTCGTCCTCTGATGGAAACTTGAGCTGTTTCCAGATCTTCGCTATTGTGAACAATGCTCCCACGAACACGGGGGTGCATTTCTTCTTTTCGAACAGTGCTATGGTGTTCTTAGGGTATATTCCTAGAAGTGGGATAGCTGGGTCAAAGGCAGTTGGATTTTTAATATTTTGAGGAATCTCCATACTGTTTTCAACAGTGTCTGCACCAATCTGCATTCCCACCAGCAGTGCAGGAGAGTTCCCTTTTCTCCACATCCTCGCCAGCACTTATTCTGTGTTGTTTTGCTGCTGAGCGCCATTCTGACTGGTGTGAGGTGATATCTCATTGTGGTTTTAATTTGCATTTCTCTAATGATTAGTGATGTTGAGCATTTTTTCATATGCATATTGGCCATCTGTATGTCCTCTTTGGAGAAATTTCTATTCATTTCTTTTGCCCATTTTTTGACTGAATTGTTTGTCTTCCTGGTGTTGAGTTTTATAAGTTCTTTATAAATTTTGGTTATTAACCCCTTATCAGACTTGTTGTCGAATATGTTCTCTCATTTTGTGGTTTGTCTTTTTATTCTGTTCTTATTGTCTTTAGCTGTGCAGAAACTTTTTAGTTTGATATAGTCCCATTTGTTTATCCTGCCTTTTATTTCATTTGCCCTTGGAGATAAATTGGCAAATATATTGCTGCTACAGATGTCGGAGAGCTTGCTGCCTATGTTTTCTTCTAAATTGCTTATGGTTTCACGGCTTACATTTAAGTCTTTTATCCATTTTGAATTTGTTTTTGTGAATGGTGTAAGTTGATGGTCTAGTTTTATTTTTTTTGCAGGAAGATGTCCAATTTTCCCAGCACCATTTCTTAAAGAGGCTGTCTTTACTCCATTGTATGTTCTTTCCTCCTTTGTCAAATATCAGTTGTCCATAAAGCTGTGGGTTTATTTCTGGGTTCTCTGTTCTCTTCCATTGATCTATGTGCCTGTTCTTATACCAGTACCAGGCTGTCTTGAGTGCAATGGCCTTGTAGTAAACCTTGATATCCAGAAGAATGATACCTCCGGCTTTATTTTTTTTTTGTAAGATTGCTGAGGCTATTCATGTTCATTTTTGGTTCCATATAAATTTTTGGAATATGTGTTCTATATCTTTGAAGTATGTCATTGGTATTTTAATTGGTATTGCATTGAATTTATGAATTGCTTTGGGTAATATAGAAATTTTAACGATGTTTATTTTTCCTAACCATGAGCACGGTATATGCTTCCACTTGTTTGTATCTTCCATGATTTCTTTTATCAATGTTTTATAATTTTCAGATATAAGTTCTTAAACTTCTTGGTTAAATTTACTACTAGGTACTTTATTTTTTTGGTTGCAATAGTGGAGGGGAATGTTTCCTTAACTTCTTTTGCTGACATTTCATTGTTGGTATATAAAAATGCCTCTGATTTCTGAGTATTAATTTTATACCCTGCCACCTTGCTGAATTCATTTATCAGGTCCAGTAGTTTTTTGACTGAGACTTTAGGATTTTCTATATACAGTATCATATCATCTGCAAGTAATGACAGTTTTACTTCTTCTTTTCTAATTTGGATGCCTTTATTTCTTCTTCTTGTCTGATTTCTGTGACTAGGACTTCCAGAACTATGTTGAATAAGACTGGTGAAAGGAGGCACTCCTTTCTTGTTCCTGATCTTAAGGGTACTGCTTTTAACTATTGTCAATTGAGTATGATGTTGGCTGTGGGTCTGTCATAGATGGTCTTTATCATGTTAAGGTATGTTCCATGCATTCCCATTTTACTGAGAGTTTTGAGCATGAATGGGTGATGGATTTTATCAAATGCCTTTTCTGCATATATTGAAATTATCATGTGATTTTTGTCCTTCCTTTTGTTTATGTGATGAATCACATTGATTGATTTGCGAATATTGAACCAGGCTTCCCTCTCCAAAATAAATCTCACTTGATCATGGTGTATGATTTTATTCATATATTGATGGATCCGGTTGGCTAATATTTTATTGAGAATTTTAGCACCTAAATTCATCAGGGATATTGGCCTATAATTTTCTTTCTTTCTGTTGTCTTTGCCTGGTTTTGGGATCAGAATTATGCTTGCCTCATAAAAGGAGTTTGGAAGTTTTCCTTCCTCTTGAATTTTTTGAAATAGCGTGAGAAATATAGGAGTGAGTTCTTCTTTGAATTTTGGTAGAATTCACTTGTGAAGCATCAGGCCCAGGACTATTCTTTGTTGGAAGTTTTTGATAACTGTTTCAATCTCATTTGTTATAATTGGTCTGTCTAGGTGTTCTGATTCTTCCATATTGATTTTTGGAAGATTATATGATTCAAGAAATTTGTCCATTTCACCTAGGTTGTCTAATTTTTTGGCATAGAGTTCTTCATAGTATTTTCTTACAATACTTTGTATTTCTGTCATGTCAGTTGTTATTTCTCCACTCTCATTTCTAATTTTATTTATTTGAGTCCTCTCTCTTTTTTTCTTGGTGAGTCTAGTTAAAGGTTGATCAATCTTGTTTACCTTTTCAAAGAACCTGCTCCTGGTTTCATTGATCCTCTGTATTGTTTCCTTAGCCTCTATGTCATTTATTTCTGTTCTGATCTTTATTATTTCCTTCCTTCTACTAGTCCTGGGCTTTAGTTGCTGTTGTTTTTCTAGTTCTTTTAGATGCAGGGTCAAGTTGCTTATTTGATCTTTCTCTAGCTTCTAATGGTATGCCTATAATGCTATGAACTTCCCTCTCAGTATTGCTTTTGCTGTGTCCCATAAATTTTGACTTGATGTATGCTCAAAATCATTCGTTACTAGAAATTTTTTTATTGCTTTTCAGATCTCATTGTTAATCCATTCGTTACTTAATAACATGCTATTTAGTTTCTATGTGTTTGAGTATTTTTCAGTTTTTTTTTTGTCATTAATTTCTAATTTCATGCCATTGTGATCAGAGAAAATGCTCAATATGATTTAAATCTTCTTAAATTTGTTGAGTCCACTTTTGTATCCTAATATGTGGTCTATTCTAGAGAATGTAGCATGAGTGCTTGAAAAGAATATATATTCTACTGCTTTAGGGAGAAAAGTTCTAAAGATATCTATTAAATTGAGTTGATCTAGTGTATCCTTTAAGTCTGCTGTTTCTTTTTTAATTTTCTTTCTTGAGGATCTCTCCAGTGATGTTAGTGGGGTATTAAAATCTCCTACTATTATGCTATTGCTGTTAATCTCGGCCTTTATATCTATCAAAGTCTACTTTATGTATGTCGGGGCTCCTATGTTTGGTGCATAGATACTTATACTGGTAATATCTTCCTGTTGGATTGCTCCCTTTTTCATTATGTAGTTTCCTTCTTTATCTCTTACTACAGCCTTTGTTTTAAAGTCCATTTTGTCAGATATAAGTATTGCTACCCCTCCTTTTTTTTCATTTCCATTTGCATGAAATACTTTTTTCCATCCTTTTACCTTCAGTCTATGTGCATCTTTTGTATTAAGGTTTGTTCTTGTAGACAGCATATGT
The DNA here is from genome assembly GCA_037038555.1 of Rhynchonycteris naso. Lineage (NCBI taxonomy): Eukaryota > Metazoa > Chordata > Mammalia > Chiroptera > Emballonuridae > Rhynchonycteris > Rhynchonycteris naso. The sequence goes on from CM072995.1 coordinate 354,555,346, forward strand.
ATGGGTTTTGTTTCTTAATCTACGTAGCTACCCTGTGTCTTTTGATTGGGTCATTTAATCCATTTACATTTAAGGTTATTATTGATATGTAGTTGTTTATTACCATTTTATTCTTTAAAGCTGTATTCTTCTTTTCGCCCTTTGAACTGTTCACAACAGGCCCCTTAGCATTTCTTGCAGAATTCATTTGGTTTTAATGAATTCCTTGAGGTTTTTTTGTCTGGGAGGCTCTTTATTTTTCCTGCAATTTTAAATGTTAGCCTTGCTGGATAGAGTAGTCTTGGTTTTAGTTTGTTGTTCTGCATTACTTTGAATATTTCTTGCCATTCCCTTCTGGCCTCAAGTGTTTCTGTTGAGAAGTTGGATGCAATCCTTATGGGGGCTCCTTTGTAGGAGACAGCCTTTATTTCTCTAGCAGCTTTTAAAATTTTCTCTTTATCACTTAGCTTTGGTATTTTAACTATGATGAGTCTTGGTGTAGATTTCTTTGCGTTTCTCTTTAATGGAGTTTTTTGTGCTTCTTGAACATGTGAAACATTTTTCTGTCTTAATTTAGGGAAGTTTTCAGCTATGATTAGATTGAACAATGTTTCTATCCCTTGTTCTTTCTCTTCTTCAGGAACCCCTATGATGTGGATGTTATTTGTCTTCAGGTTGTCACAGAGCTAGCTCCCTTAGAGTTTCCTCACATTTTTTGAATCTCTTTTCCTTTTTCTGCTGTGTTTCTGTGCCTTTGTTTATTTTGTCCTCGAACTCACTGACATAATCCCCAGTTTCATCCATCCTGCTTTTAATTCCTTCCATTGTGGTCTTAAGTTCTGATACTGTATATTTTATTTCTGTCTGATTCCTTTTTATTATTTCAATTTCCTTTTTATACTTGCTATCTCTTTATTGAGGTGTTTGTAATGACGATCCATTGTTGTTCTAACCTCTTTGAACCTCCTAACTCTCATTATTTTAAAGTCTGTATCAGGTAGTTTGGTTATATCTGATTCATTCAGGTCCTTCTCTGGGGATTTCTCTTGATTCATTTGGGTGGGATTTACTTGATTCCTTTGGGTTGCATTTCTCTGCCTGCCCATTTTTCTGTGTGTAAGAAGGGTTTGGCTACTGGAGTCCAATGGGTGTTGCCTCTATGTTCCCTAGGTGTGGTCTATCTGCAGGCCCACCACCCCCTCTGCCACTACCTAGGGCAGTTGTGTATGGGTGTTCCTGGCACTGGCCGCTGCAGTTTCCAACTCACCTCCATGGGAGGGGCTATGTTTTCATGCCCAGCTCTATAAGCCTCAGCTGTTCTTGGCCTTCACCTCTCTCCCACGGTTGGGATTGCACACCACACTCCGGCCACAAGCCTGGGCACCAAGGGAAAGGGTGAGCATTTTTTCTCAGCTGCAGGTCCCTGTCAGCAGTTCCTTCAGCTGGAAGGGGCTTCTGGTGCATGCTCAGCCATGAGACAGGCTTCCACTCTGCCCACGCCAACCTCAGCTCCTCAGCTGGGAGGGGCTGCTACGCTCTCAGCTGCAAACCCAGCTTCTACCTCACCTCTGCGGGAAAAGCCTGTCCGTGAATGGCTCCAAGCCTCGGAGGCCGGGTGAGGCTGCATGCCCACTCACCCTTACCCTGCAGTGGATTTCTGCCCATTCTGGGCTCCCGCTTTTCCCCCACAGATGGGGTCGCAGGCAGAATCGCAGCCGCCACACCACTTGCGTGCATCTCCTTTGCCCCTGCTGGGCTAGACTGAGCTCACGCCCCCTGGCTCAGCCTCTGCCCCCACCGACAGAACTGCGCTTCTGTGTCCCACCACAGCAGCTGCTGATTGCCCTCCAGCAAGCCCTCAGCAGTGTGTGTGGGGGCACTGCAGCTCAGACCCTAACACTCCATACTGTAGTCCTAAAAGCTCCTTCCTTCTAAGCAACTGTGCTCTAATTGCTGCAGGAGAGCCTGTTTGACTGGTGTCCTGCTTCCCCTTGCTGGTTCTAGGGGAAATATTATTTCAGATTTGTGGAGTGACTCAGCCCAGGGTTTAGGGTAGCTGTCCCTCAAAGCTTTTCTCCCTGTGCCTTCCACACCACACTCTGTTCCCACTGCTCTGGTCCTCTCCTCTCTTTCTGTCTCCCGGAGTCCTGAGTGAGTGGTTGTGAGAGAGATTTTCTGTGCTGTTCCTTTAAGAAGAATCCTGGGTCTGAGACAACTGTCTCTTTCTCACAAACAGTATCCTAGCCTGTTTCCCTGCTAAATAGTGTCCATACGCTTTGTTCCTGGGACCCAGGTCCCTACCCTTCTACTAGCCTCTCTTCCTGGCACACGAATCTCTCCGGGCTGCCTTTTGCTTCAGGGAGCTGGGCAGCCCTTTCCACGTTTTCACTTTTCCTATCAGTCTCAATGTTGCTTCTTCAGTGTTCCCCGGTTGAAGAGTCCTCTCAGTCTAGTTCAGCATTGGTTTATCTAGATGATGGTTCTTAAAATCAAGTTATAATCCACTTTGGTTCTGGGAGTTGGAAGTTGGTACGTCCGCTTAATCCATCGCCATCTTGGAACTCCGCTACTGAACTTTTCAATGTGACTAGTGTTTGACCCTGATAGAAGGAAGTTGTTAAGTGCTCTGCTGTGAAACCAAAGGGTCTAAGGAGCCATAATTATGGGAGAACTGAGGACCAAAACAACCATCCTCTATTCTCGGCACCGCTCCCACATTACAATGCTCCAGCACCCTTTTACCACTCTTTCCCTTATTTCTCTATCATTGAATCAAATAGGTACTAAGTCTTATAAATTGTTAAGCCCTATGGAAATAGGAATTATGTAAGATGATTACCCGCATGCTTTCATCGTACACATTAAAAAATAAAAGTTGCCTGGACATGAGTTCAGCATTTGAATTCTTCTCTGACAATTTATGACTTTTCAAACCTATTTTTCTTACTCTCTTTCATTCTACTCTGGGAAGAGAAAGGAATAATCTATAAAGATATCTATTCATAAGAGAGTCAAGACCATCAAAATAAAAAGAAAAAATTATTTTTTTCAAACTAAAGAAAAACATTAAGGATGTATTTGTGTGTGTGTGTGTGTGTGTGTGTGTGTGTGTGTGCGCGCACGCGCACACATAGAGCATGCGTGTGCATCTATCTCTCTTTATTTCTGGGGGAAATATGAGAAAAATATTGAAAGGTGAACTTTTTTCTTCCTATTTTTTTCTTATTAAACTTTAAGCAGTCCTCAACAAAATATAAATGAACTAAGCCAGCAACATATAAAAATAATACACAAGTGACCAAATGGGATTTATATCAAGAATGCAAGGTTGTTTTAACATCTAAAATTAAATAATATAGTATTTTAATAGAATATAGGACAAAACATACATAATCATCTCAATTAATACAGAAAAAGCATTTGAAAAAAATCCTATACCCCTCATGATAAAACCATTAATAAGTAAGCTAGGAATATAGAACACTTGTACAACCAAATAAAGGGCATCTATGAGAAATTCACAACTAACAACACATTTAATGGTGAAAGACTAAATATGTTTCCCTTAAGATCATGACCAAGACATGTCTATTCTCACCATCTCTATTCAACATGGTACTGGAAGTCCTAGCCAGTACAGTTAGAAAAAAATAATAAAATATAAGACACTCATATTGGAAAGAAAGAAATAAAATAATCTTTGTTTGCAAATGCTTGATTTTGAATGTAGATAACACTAAGAAATCCACTAAAAGTTAATTAGAACTAATAAAAACACTCAGCAAGGCGGTCGGTACAACATCAGTAACTAAATGAAGAAACCTTTTCATAGGATATACATGCATCCAATTGTATATGGATATACAATTTATACTTTAAATATCTTATAATTCTATTTTTCAATTATTCCTTAATAAAGTTGAAATTTAAAAGAAACAAAAAACTCAATTGTATATCTATCTATAAACTAGCAGTGAACAATTCCAAAATAAAACTAAGGAAACAATTTTATTTATAGTAATATCACAAAGAATAAAATATTTAGGAAAAATATTAAAGAAGCATAAAATTTATATTCTGAAAATTCCAAAACATTGTTGAAGAAATTAAACACTTAAGTAAATAAATAGAAACACATCTGCATTTGTGAGCCTAAAGACAATATTGTTAAGATGGCAACTGTCTCATATTGACCTACAGAGTCAATCCAATATTTTCCAAATCTCAGCTGATATATTTCAGAAATTGACACTGATCCTAAAATTCTATAGAAATCAAGGAACATTTTTTCCAAATTGTCTTAGTATTCTTGGTTTCTTGAATTTAAGGGTATTAAGAATAGTAAGATAATTTGGAAAAAGATTAAGTGTGGGAGTCACACACTTCCCAATTTCAAAACTTACTAGAAATCTACAGTAAAGAATTCAAGATGGTCTTGTCAAAAGTAGACATTTAGATCAACAGAATAGAACTGAGAGTCCAGAAATATACCCTTACAATTATGATCAACTGAATTCAACAAAGGTATTAAGATAATTCATTGGTGAAGAAAAAATCACAAAGAAATATCATGCTGCAACAACTATATGTTCCTATGAAAAATAATAAAGTTGGACTTTTACTTTTGCAAAAAAAAAAAAAAAATCACTCAAAATAGATGAGAGACCTAACAGGTACAGTTAAACTATAAAACTCTTTAAAAATATATGACTAATTCTCATGACCTTGAGTTAGTCAACATCTTTGTAATGACGACACTAAAAGCACAAATGATAAAAAAAATGTAAATTGTACTCTATTGAAATTAGAAATATTTATGCTTCAAAGATACCTCCAATAAATACATGAAAGTAAAATAAAAACGTGAAAAGATAATCCAGAAAATGGGAAAAATATTTGCAACTCACAGATAGGGTGGGGTATAAGTAGGTTTCCAGTTGTTTGCATGGAAAAGTAATACAATAATTTATATGATACAAGAATAAACTCTGTTTGCATATTCACAAATGTAAACCAACTTTTGCCTCACCTTGTATCTGCTAAGAAACTCTTTTTTACAACTTAGCAATAAAAGACAAAGAACCTAATTTAAAAGTGGACTAAGTATCTGAATGGACTTTTTTCCAAAGAAGATACACCAACTGACAATAAACACGAGAAAAGTTGCTCAGCATCATTAGCTATGAGGTTAATTTAAATAGAAACCACAATGATGTATCAGTCTATACCTAACAGGATGGCTATAATCCAGTAGAGAAATAGTAACAAGAGTTGGTGAGAATGTAGGGAAACTTGAATGCTCATTCACTGATGGTGGTATTGTAAAAATGGTTTTCAGTCATTTTTGAAAACAGTCTAGAAGTTCCTCAAAAAATTATACATAGAGTTACCATCTGACCGTTAATTCAACTCCTAGGTATATATCTAACATAAATGAAAACAGACGTCCACACTAATACTTGTACACCAATCTTTATAGCAGCATTATTCACAGTAGCCAAAAATTAAAAACAGCCCAATGTTCATAAACTGATGACTGGATAAATAAAATATGTACTATTCATATAATAATCTATTATTCAGAAATTAAAAAAGAATGAAGCATTAGTATATAGTACAACATGGATAAACCTTGAAAAATGTATTTAAAGTAACAGAAGGCAGTTATAAAAGATCACACACTGCATAGTTCCATTTATATGAAATGTCCAAAAATAGACAAATCTGTACAAATAGAAAATAGATCAGCGTTTGGGAAAGTAAGTCTAGGGTTTAGGACAGGGAGGAAATGAGAAGTGACACGAATGGGTAAGGGGTTTCTTTAGGGGTGGTGAAGATATTCCAAAATTAATTATAGTGATAGTTGCACAATTCTGTGAATATACTAAAAACCACTAAGCTATATGGTATATGAATTATTTTTGAATAAAGCTCAGGGGGAAAATAATTCAGTCATAAGTCTTTGACTTATGAACCTCCAGGACAAGATACTGTGCCATTTTCTCTCCTACATTATTTTACTACATTTGTTTCAGGCTTCTGAAGACACAAGTCATATTTCCCTGCGGACAAATATAATTCTTCCATAAATTATTCACCTAATGTGAAAACAATCTTCTTAACTGCCCTATTCTTTAAAGAAGAATGAGGCTGAAGACTATGTGGAATCAACTCCTTCACTCTAGAACAGTGGTTCTTAACCTTTTTTGAGGTACTGAACCCGCTAGTTTCATATACGCATTCACCGAACCCTTCTTTAGTGATAAATAAAATACGATTTTTTTTTCAAATTCAAGACATAGGTATATGTTTTTTTACTGGTGCACAAAATGAGCCGTGCATGAACATCACCTTGTTCAAATAACAAAACCAACAAAGTACATGAACTCACAACAAATTACAGTATTACTTTATTCTGGCCTCCGCGGCAGAGGCTTCTCCGAACCCCTGAAACTGACTCATCGAACCACTAGGGTTCCATAGAATCCAGGTTAAGAACCACTGCTCTAGAAGATGGTGGAAATAGCAATAACTCACAAGAACTATTTTGTTCTGCAGAAGTGTTCTTTTGTTTTTCCTGTTGTGGCCACTAAAGCATGGTAAATGTAACAAGTTCCACCTATATTTTGACATGAAAACTCCAAAGTTAGGCTTATCTGTGACACATTATAGGATGCCATTAGATACATTCTTTGAAGAAGACCGCCTTCTCCAGGATAAAATGAAAATACTCCCTTCTCTCAGGAAATAGAAAGGTAATCAAAACAGCCATTGTGTTTATTTCAAAACTGACCCTGGAGTTAAGGGGAAGCATTTATTCTGTGGTTGATAGCTTGCGCTCAGTAGTGATTTGAATTCAGACACTTCTTTGTTAATCATTATGAGCTGCTGCCAGAGAGAAAAAGAATGTGTTTGTGTAAGAGATTGAGAAGAGATGTGGGAAAGCTTTTGGTGTGGAGGGATAAAGGAAGCACAGATGGGGAGCTGAGAGTTTGAAGGAGGCAGAAAGTAAATAAAAATTCCAGTAGACCAGGGCTGGAAAAGTGATACAACAGGGGGAAATCTGATAAGCATTTGTTAGTGGGGGGCCAAGAGAGGGTTGTTTTTTGAGCACCCCAGCACTCCTTACTGTTATTGATGGCCAACCAGATAGGACTGCTCTTGGGTCCAGACATCATGTGAACAAGAACTTTCCTCTGGCCACACTCAAGCCCTCACTATGAGTAAGGGTAGTACTGAAGACAGCTCTGCCACTCTCTGAGTGTCCCTTGGGGGTGCCTGCCTGTAGGGCTCCAAGGACAAGTGTAAGACCAAAGAGTATTTGAAAAGAGGGTCTCTGAGGCAAAGTGGGGCCAAAAGGGAAAGCTTCAACACCCATATCTGAAAAGACTGCAGTCAACAACTTGTCCACTAAGTGCTTCCATAAATGACAGTGTTACACAGATCAGGTGTTCATGGCTCATATTTTTTAAATAGGATTGCTTGTAAGAGAAGCCTTTTGGAAGAGGATTTTATTTTGTAGAAAATATTATGATGTACAGCTGAGTCTGGTACTTGAGGTAGGATTAAGAATAAATATTTTAAGGGATAATCTTACCATTTATTTAAAATGTCTACTGACTCCCAAGCACTGTTCACCCGCATTATGGGAGGAAAACATCTTTTCCATTTTATGAATAAGCTGAGTCTCTGAAAGAATGAACATCTAACTCAGAGACACAATTCCATGGCAGAGAAAATCTCACTTTCACCTTCAAACATATCACACTGAGTTTGTGAAATATTTTGTGATATTACTCTTACTTGATTGATATAGTGCTTCTAAAGAGTGAATGAGCAGTAGAGGCACCATTAGGAAAAAGGGCACGGTGATGTATTTGTAGATAGCAAGGTAATATTGATCTATGTAGTTGCAAATTATGCAGTTTTTTATAATTTTTTATTGAGATATAATTGTATTTGATAGAAAAGAAAAGGACATGGAGCTGTTCAGAAAACTGATTGACCTGTATGTTATAATTAGAGTTTTTGTAGCTCCACTAATATCTTAGAATCCCCATCTCTTTGCTAATAATATGATTACCCCCTTCTGCCCAGGTGTCTGATCCCAGCCACAGCCCCTACAGATAACCCAGTTCCAGAGAACACCCAAGGTGAAATTCTATGTCTAGTTTCACTAATAATAAAAGCCATATATCATCACTGTGAACTGCCAAGGACCCTGGGGTAGGCTGAGAGGAGACAATGTAATGGCTTTAGTTAATTACTAGGCACAGACATTTACCAGAAGAGGAAATAGAAGAAGTTACATCTCAGGTATAATCCAGACAGTGAGAGCGCTGAACCTTTGTTCTCCAGGAACCCCCTGCAATTCAGATAGTATCACAGAAAGCACTAGAAGATTCTAGCATCTTCGTCAAAAAATTCCAAGTTCTAAGGATGAATGAAGCTGAATATGCGGAACACACTGAAGTTTAAGATTGGCCCAGAGGAAAACAAAATAAACAACTATAGTTTTCTTCACTCACCAATTCATCTTATAAACATAATTACCAAGACAGCAGGTGGATGCTATGAGTTCTAAAAATAAATTGCTTTGAGAAGAAATAAGAGAGATATCTTAAGACCTTCAATGAGACTCAGAAGCACCCTATATAGAATTACACATATAGGCCATACCTTTAAGTAAAAGAATGTGAATAGTTATTTAAAAAAAAAAAATCCCTCAGTATCAGCCAAGTGTGAAGTGAGCTTATTTTTAGCTGTCATTTCCTCTCCAGGATGTGAAATGGAATGCAATATGAGCACTCGGTTCTCTTAGACCCCATTCATCAGTGAGATCCCCTGGGAAAATTTCTCATTACTTTACCCAATATGTCTGGGTACTGCTTCTGATGCCATGTCCTATTTCTCTCTCTGTCCACACATTTAGTTCAATTGGGCCACCTGGACTTCTATCACCGAACAGGGGCAAGCTCAGCTTAATTTCCAAATCGTATCAGCTTTCTATTCACTTAGTGTCAAAATCCCCGATGGCTTTCATGTTTTTAAATACAGGGGACAGTTCCTGGTCCTTAACACACATTTGTCACTTGACATCCAGGATCCCAAACTCCCTCGGTTTTCCTCCCACATCTTTGGTTCTCAGGACCCCTTACAGATTCTTCCTCATCAACCTTCCCTCTAAATTTGGGTATTTTAGGTCTCATCTGTTGAGCTTCCCATTTTTTATCTCCATTCGCTCCCCAAATGGTCTCATCTAATCTCATGGTTTTAATTGTCATGTATATACATTCACAAATGTATTTCTCTAGTCCTGACCGACTAATTCCCTGAACTCCAGAGTCAGCTAGCCTACAGCCTACTCGTGTTCACTTGAACATCATCCGAAATTTAATACATATTCATTTCTATCTATATTTACAAGCATGTGGTCTTCCACTCTTAATATGCTCCTCCTCATATCTCCGCCACACTAAATGGCAGCTAACTCATCATCACTCAGTGCTCAGAGCATACCTTGGTGCCACCTTAGTTCCATCACTTTCCCTTACACTCCACATCCAACCCAGCAACAAATCTTGATGCACACTGCCCTTTAAAGTCTACCCTGAAACCTATCGCTTTCTAACACAGCACAACCATCCCAACCTAAGCAACTAACATACTTACCTGGGTTAGCCTAACACATCCACACATATTTGGCTTTGTTCCCCTAGATTCTATTCTCAGTAAAGCTACCGTGATACCTTCGAAAAGTAAGTCAAATTGTGTTACCCTTCTATTCAAAACCTGCTTCTATCTCACTCAGAGTAAAAGTCAAAGTCCTTACAATGGCTTAGAAGACTTTAAATTATGTGTTCCCTCCAAACCCAACCCCCTCTCCAATCTCATCCATTGTGAGTCTCACTGTAGCACAATGGCTCCTGCTTACTCTTCATTGAACACAACAGTCAAGTCCTATTTAAATCTTTGCACTTGCTCTTTCCTCCGCCCAGACTGTTTCTTCCTACACTTGTCATTTCCTTCTGTTCTTTGATTAAAATGTCACCTTCTCTGTGAGAACTTCCTTGAGTATTGTACTTTAAATTGCAACACTCTCTCAGAATTACCTATCACTCTTCTATGCTCTGGTTTTTATTTTTCTTCCTAACGTTTGTCCCTACGTGACACACCATATATTTTATCCTGTTTGCTATATTGTCTGTCTTCTCCCATGTACGCAAATTCTATAAAGTCGAGAATTTTTACCTTTTTAACTCAAGGCTGGGGTCCAGTTCCTAAATCAATGTGTGTCAGATTCAGCATAGGCACCAAATATATTTTGAGTAAATAAATGAATTCCTTCTACACTTATGCACTTCATATTTAATAATATAAAATTTTTGCTAAATGACAGATCAAACAATATAGTAAACCACCATCTTCAAAATCATCTCATCCATTACCTCTCCCCATATTGATAAGAAGGCTAAGGTCTGAGGCAGACTCATACCCCCTGTTTCTCACTCTGGGGGCTTCACCTAAAAGGGTCTACATGGACCCTGTACACAGCTCTTTTATAACATGCAGTTCCATCAGAGCTACAGGAACCTCCCATTTCCTTCAAGACAGTTTTCCAACTATTTTGTGCCAATACTAAGAATGACAATGATGATGACGATGTGATATACCAGCTAACACTGACTAAGCATTTACTATCCATTAGTCATTGTACTATTTAAAGAGTTTGTCATGCTTCATCTCATTTAATTCCTAAATCTATCAGATAGTTTCTATTATTAATTATTTTTACAGATGACACAAGACTTAGCAAGATTAAGCAATATGAAAGCGTTCATACCACTAATTACTACCAGAGTTGGGTTATGAGCTGAGATCTGCCTGACTCCAGAACCCAAGGTCTGAGCCTCTACCTTACTCTGCTTCCCTCAAGTCCCTGCCTCAGCTGTACCCAACCCCAAAGGATGGATTCTCCTGTGAAAGTCCTGATGATGATCACCAGGAAGAAGAGGGGTCATTAATGAAGCACCCAAATATTTAATGTTTTAAAGTCCTTTCTGTTGAGGACAAAGCCTCTCTGTATAAATGATTAAAACTAAAATGACTAAAATTGTAGATTTGAAATCATGCATCTGGGTCTAAGCAAAGAAAAATGAAATGTTATGAAACTTTCAATTGCAGCTTCTATTTCAGTTCCCAAACCCACCCAACACATTAGCAGGAAAATTTGGATTCACTGAAACTCTGGATGTAAATGTATATTCTCTTCTAGCTCATAAACAAAAAATGACTACATGCAAGACTTTGAAAGCTCTTGCCAGCTTGCAATTAGGGCCTCTAAATAAAAAGTGTGTTAATTGACAAAGTACAATGGCATATGATCATTTGTTAGAGTTTCAAGAGAATTTCTGAAAGTATTTTATTAACTTTTCCATTTCAGAGACAGCAAGCCTTGCTATTGTGGGTTTTCATTGATCTTTTGGGTTTTATAAGTATAGAGCTTAGAAGGAAGATTGTGAAGTATTGAATGGTGAAGTTACCTACATATCATTATGAAAAACTGAAAACAATTCTTTGTGCTTTGACTCTGTGAGTATGTGTGTGTTTGCCAACCCTGCCATGTGGTCTTAGAACAAATGACAGAGTCAAACAAAGTGCTTCATGAAGTGGAGTATTCTCAAAGAGAAAGAAATGCATGATTATTTTTTATAATGAATATATAATCATTCTTTATAATAAATGCATTTATTATAAGGAATAGGCTGATATGATGATGGAGGCTGAGAGGTCCCATGATCTGCAGTTGGCAAGCTGGAGCCCCAGGGGATCAAGGTGGATGTGTACATAGATATTTCTCCTCAGGGCCCTGCTTCTCTGATTGAAGACTAACTGATACATATTATTATCAAAACTGAAGCTTAGATAGCAAGAACCCCCCTAAGGGTCGACTGTCTTTTTTCCAGAAAACCACTTAGAAAGCCTGAGGCCATTTTTATCTGTCAATATGTAATAACTTTAAACATGTTCATACGCATCAAAAGCCATGAGACTGAGGTGTCAGTAAAATTATAGGATGATAGTATCTCATCAGAGAAACAAGAATGTTGAAATCATACCCTTAGCCATAATCACCTTTTCAAGCAAGGCAAAGTAAGAGGATGCATAGATGGATATATGTATGGTGCTGATGAAAACTGGTGTAAAAGATAATTCAATCTCACTTTCATAGTGTATATTTGATGGACCATTCCCAAAATTTAAGAATTAACAAGTGCCAGTACAAGCACATTAACTAAAAATATAGAAATAAATATCAAAAGGATCTACAATAATAGAAAATAGATGCTTCTAGGGAGAAAAAATCTTGTGGTGAGGACAGAGAGGGGAATAACATAGTGTTTGTTTTTTAATGTGCCTTGTACAAGAACTTGATCCTTTAAAATACATGCATGTATAGCTTTGATGAAAAGTTTAAAATCGGTGCAAAAGATTTATAGACAAAGATGCTAATCACAGGGTTGTTTACAAAAATTAAAAAATAATTCAATATCCATATTCACAAAATGAATAGCTAAATTACTATCTGCTATATAATGGATTGTACTACTAATAAAATCATCTCCTAAATGTTTTAGGTAGACAACTGCTTATAAAAAGTCAATAGAGATCAGCAGATTTTAAAACTGCACAATCAGCATTGTTTCAAATAGGAGAAAAATTAACTGTAGTAGGTGAGAAATTTACTGAAATAATGGAAATATCTAGATGTCTAAATGATGAGGTAAAATGATTTTTTCCTGATGTATTTTGTATGTGTATTTGTGTTTTTCAAAACTGTTAAAGTGGATGTAAAAGAAGTCTAGGGGCCTGATCTGTGGTGGTGCAGTGGATGGGGCATAGACCTGGGGCACTGAGGTTGTTGGTTCGAAACCCTGGGCTTGCCTGATCAGGGCTCATGTGGGAGTTGATGCTTCCTGCTCCTCCCCCATTTTCTCTCTCTCCCTCTCTCTCTCTCCTCTCTAAAATGAATTTTAAAAAAAGTAAAAATACTTAAAAAAAAAAGAAAAGAAAAGAAGCCCAGGGAAGGCAGAAGAGAAAGGAGAAAGAGAAGGGAAGGAGGAGCGGATGGAACAGCAGAGGCGAAGAAGGAGGTGGCAGACGTCACTATGACATCCCCAGCACCTGTTTGGTCTTGGCTCCAAACCCTACTTTCCGAACCTTCACGTCGAGTAGAGAGAATCATGGATAATAGAAAATATTTGCATTTGGCACTACTTCAAAGACTCTCCCAGACCATTCTAAGGAAAGTAAATTTTATTTTTTTAAAGAAGAAATTTCCCTGAAAATTGTATAATGACATGTTTTTCTCTGCATCCTCTTTTTTCCCTTTTAAAGTATAGCATACCAACAATAAAAATGCTCCCATGTAAGGCAATGCTTTGATGAGTTTTGACAAGTGTTTATACCTGTGTAAAATTCACTGTAATTGAAATGTAGAGCATTTCCATCATTCCAGAAAGTTCCACGTGTCCCTTTCACACAATCCAACACTTCCTAGGAAACCACTTGCAGTTACCATCTATCATCATAGTTTATCTCTGTCTGTTAAAAATCTTTTTATAAATGAAAATGTATTCTCTTTTTGTCTGGATTCTCTTGTCCAGCATAATATTTTTGAAATTTATCTGTCTTTGTATGTATTAAGAGTGTTCTATTTTTATTGCTGATTAATACTCCATGGTATAAATATATCATAATTTATCCATCGGTTTCTGGCTATTTGGAGAGTTTCCAGTTTGACCTATTATGAAAAATAATTCTATGAAAATGTTTGTACATGTCCTTTTGTACATATATGTCTTCAATTCTTTTCAGTAGTTATAGAGATAAAATTGATGTGTCATACGGTTGGTGAATGTTGAACTTTTTAAAAATTGCCAAACTGTTTTTGCAAGATCATTCTTTTCCATCTCTGTAGTCCCTACAGAGATGGAAAAGAATTCAGCTGGTTCCACATCTTCACATACACTAGGCATTGTCAGTACTCTGAATTTGAGCCGTGATACCAGGAGAAAGTAAAATCCCATGATATTACATGTGTTTCCGTTTTAGTCATTTGTATATATTTCCTTTGGTGAAATGTCTGTTTAAGTTTTGTCTTTGTATTTTGCCTATTTTTATTAGGTTGTCTTCTTATTGAGGGATTGCTTTTTAATGTTCTAGATATAAACTACTTATCAGAAATATGCATTGCAAGCATCTTCTTCAGACAGTGGCTTGCCCTATTTTGAATGTTGTCCCGTGATAATCAGGGGTTGTTGTATTTTTATATTTAGGAGATTCAGCACATCATATTTTTAAATTTTATTTAGTGCCTTTTGAGTTTTAAGAGATCTTTGTGTGCCCCAAGGTTATAAACATATTATTCTATGTTTTTCCTTAGGTATCTTATTTATCTCAAATTAATTTTTGTGTCTGGTATAAGGACAGAATTGAGTTTAATATTTTGTTCTGCTTTTCCCTATGGCTATCCAGTGATTCCAGCTGGTTTGTTAAAAATATTTTACTTTCTCAGTTGAGTTACTTTTCTGCTTCTGTAAAAAAATAAATTTGTTTAGGGTCCTATAGGCATCATTCTTTCAGATCAAGGGTGGCTTGGAATTTATATGTTTACCACCTACAAGAACAAAGGTATTTCATCTTTAATTTTTTGAGGAACCTCCACCCTGTTTTCCATTGTGGTACGGGGTCCAGTGGGTACTGAAAATAGCAGGGGGAAAACCCTGTGAAGTATATGATTGTCTAATCACAATGCTGTGCATCTCAAACTAATACAGAATAAAATTCAATATAAACTGTAATTGAAAAATAAAGAACAAGCAAGAATAAAGACAAAATTATTGTGAAATCCTGCCCCTCTCCTCAGTTGTTCCCTGATGACCATCAAGCACTTCATCTAAGAAAGGAAGCATTTCAAAGAAGCTACATGATGACTACAGAAGTCTAGATGTTTGTCCATGCCTCATACCTCTCTGATGCAAATCCTCATGTTTTCAAGTTAAGCAAAAGCAATCAACATTTGCCTAAGTGTTTATATTTTGCAGGTACTTCAGCAAATGCTTTAAAAACATTATCTCAATGAATGCTTCTATTGATACTACAAAGTGCCTATTTGAATCTTGTTAGGTGGATAAAAAAACTAAGTGCCCTAGTCACTTGGCCAGTTGGTGATAGAAGCAAAATTTGAATCCATGTCCACCTAAATCCAAAACCACAGTTCTTTCTGTTATTTCAGGTGATCATTCACAGAAGATATCTGAAGAACATCCCATTCAGAGTCAAGTAAATAAATGGAGATTATTTTCAGTTATTCTTGACCTACCAGATCAATGATTCTCTTTCAAAATCCAGAAGTTTTCTTATCTTCTTTTAATCCTTGAGCTAAATTTCAAATAATAAAATATCCTCAAAGTTACTGTGCTATGAGCAGATCCTCTATTTGCAGGGATATGTGTTGGTAACTCAATTACAAGAGTAAAGATAGCTTTGATACATTTCCAATCAAATTTTAAAAACAAATATGTTTATTGTAAAGCAAATTTATTGGATAACAACATGCAAATTTACTTATAATTACTTCCTTCCCCATTGGTGTGCATGTGCACCTTTGAAACTAATTATTACAGGATTTTCTTGATAACATTTTACTTCCCATGCTGTAAGTAATCATCGTCAGCTATAAATGATAATAAAAAGGTCAGCTTTTACATTGCATAAACGAGTTAAGGTGGTTGTACTAATGTAAAGAAATATGGAAGACAGATACTATCCCTAACAATCACGGAAATTTATGGTAGTCATGTAAAGGTCTATTCTGTTAATTTGAGAAAATCAGTTATCATTCCTATATCTTTCTCATTACACTGTAGAGCACATTGGTTTTTATTTGGGGAATGTTATAGATAATGAGACACATATTTATTAAAATACATTTGTATTGCCTGACCAGATAGTGGTGCAGTGGATAGAGCATTGGACTGGGATGCAGAAGACCCAGGTTCAAGACCCCGAAATTGCCAGCTTGAGCGCGGGGCCATCTGGCTTGAGCAAAAGCTCACCAGCTTGGACCCAAGGTCACTGACTCCAGCAAGGGGTGGCTCGGTCTGCTGAAGGCTCACGGTCAAGGCACATGTGAGAAAGCAATCAATGAACAACTAAGGTGTCGCAACGGCAATGAAAAACTAATGATTGATGCTTCTCACCTCTTTCTGTTCCTGTCTGTCTGTCCCTATCTATCCCTCTCTCTGACTCTCTCTCTGTCCCTGGGGGGAAAAAAAAAAAACCTTTAAAATACATTTGCATTTTCAAATAGACTGAAGGCATACAATATTTAAAGCTACTAGTATATTTATGAAATTATACTTTGTCATAATGTGAAGGGTAAGGCATAGGGACCATATAATGATTTTTACCTGCCAGCAGGTCTTTGGGTTTCTTTTGCATCATTTCCTAGAGTGAAAAATAAACAACCACCTAGATCATAATGGGTTGAGTCTGGGTTACCTTCCACCCTATTTGCTGGAAATGTGAGGAAGACACGCACTCCTGAAATGATGGCATCGAAGACAGGTGAGCTTGGTGCTACCATGAGCTCTCTTCACTCTCTCATGCCAAGAGCTTATTCATGTTTCAGACTAATGAGGAAAAAACTGAACTGACAAATGAGTGAGACCGAATGATGCAAACTTTGGATTCATCTGCCCCTAAGTCAGATTAGGTTGCTGTATCTAGCAACAAAACTATCCCTGACAGATGTTCAAGATAAGTCCATGGGGCAAACCACCAACCATGTTGCCAGCATGGATTGATACACAAGCATCAGAAAATTCAAAGTGGACATGTAAACAGATTTGAGGGACCAGAAAAAAGAAAACCTTTTTCAAGCTGGTTTCTACTGACAGATGTTTTCTGAAGACGGTTTTGAACTAATACAAAGGACAAACAGAATAGAACAGATTCTACATGGTGGACAAGAGACAGGTACATCCTGACACACATCTGCCCTACTTACTTGGCACTTAGTCATGTTCTGACTAGTGACACTGTTCATGGCTCATGTTGTTATTTAGCCATTTATGTGAACTTGCCTTGAACCTCCTTATTACATTTTAAGCAACTAAAGAAAGTATCATGTTTGATGCTTAAACTTCCTAACAGTGTCTTGCACAGATCTTCAAATGTAGTCAATTCTTAATAAATACTAAGTAAATAGAGAAATAAAACATCAAATAGAAGAACAAATACCAAATAATTATTATTTAAGAAAGTCATTGAGCCTGACCAGGCGGTGGCACAGTGGATAGAGCATCAGACTGGGATGTGGAAGACCCAGGTTCAAGACCGCAAGGTTGCCAGCTTGAGCGAGGGCCCATCTGGCTTCAGCAAAAGCTCGCCAGCTTGGACCCAAGGTCGTTGGCTCCAGCAAGGGGTTGCTCAGTCTGCTGAAGGCCCGCAGTCAAGGCACATGTGAGAAAGCAATCAATGAACAACTATGGTGTGGCAACGGCAATGAAAAACTAATGATTGATGCTTCTCACCTCTCTCCATTCCTGTTTGTCTGTCCCTATCTATCCCTCTCACTACTCTCTCTTTCCCCGTAAAAACAAACAAATAATAAATAAATAAATAAATAAATAAATAAAAAGAAAAAAAGAAAGTCATTGAATAAATAGCATTTTATCAAATCCAATCTGTATGCTTGATTCTGTTTTCTCCTTTCTTGTCACTGTTCAAAATAACCCTCTCATACGTCTTCAGTTCCCAAAGTGACACCTATATAAGAAGTTTGTATGCATCTGTTCAAAACTCAAGGAACCTTCTCTAACCCTCTTCTCTTAGTTCACATTTTTATCTTTTTAGTGTTGGATGATTTTTCTTTCTTTGTAACTTTTTTCTTTAATATATAGCTTATTGTTCCATTGTTTTTCCAAAGCAAAGATATCAGTGAGTAGACACAACATTGAGAAGTAATTCAGGGGGTGAAAATTGTCCCCTTTCTAATTACAAGCCATGTTCATTGCCAAATTAGAATTAACTGCATAGGATTGCTGTTTAAATTCTGATGACTCCTTATCCACATCCCAGATCTAAATTCATCGACTCATATTGCTGGTGATGAATGTCAGAAATTCATTCATATTCTCTCTCTCTCTTTTTCCTCTGTGCTCACTAAGAATAAGGATCACTGTGCATTTTTTTAATTTGAGGGACAGAGAGAAGTTCTAATTCCAAATAGCTCAGTATGGTCACAGAGATAAAGTTAATTGTTTATAAGCACCTGCTTTTGCTAGAACAGGAATATTCTTAAACAAAAGAGGTTATTTTGGACAGCCAAAGGCATCACAAAGAAACATTCTACTCCAGAGCTGTGGAAGTCAGAAGCTATCTAGTATCCCAACATCAGGTCTGGGAATCTCTTCCAAATTATTTTCAGGACAATAAAGGAATCTCAGTTTCAATTACAGGCTCAAGAAACAGTGGTTATTTTTGGACATTCATCTCCTCTTTGTTTAGGATACAGCGTCTAGCTTGTGGGTTTATACTTAGTAATTCCCTTGAATGTTAGTAAGACAATCCTGTCAAAACCCTCAAACTCTGTGTGATTGTAAACCCTTGGGAAATCTCCCTTTAGGAGGCCCAAGACTTCTAGAAGTACCAAGTAATGATTTCTTCCTTCTTCCCAGATAGATGTCTTGAATAACTGTAGTTATTTTTTATATAACATATACTGTTTTCTTTTAACCCTGTGTAAAATATAAGCTACATATCTACAATACTTAGAACAACATGAGATCCAAAAATTTCCTCTCTTAAACTTATCCTGTGTTAAGAAGTCATGCTTGCCTGGATTGTACATTTCTATGAAAGCTTGGGGAAATTTTGGCCCATGATATCATAGGTAAGGTAGAGAGTAGTGTGATTTAAATGCATGTGACCCATAACCTCTGCTCTGGAAGAGAGAATAAAAAGGACCAGAAGACCTCCCAACTCTGTAAGAATCCCTCAGCATAGTCCACAGAGTGATACGAAGAGTGGAGATAATACCTGAAAATACCTTGGAAATACAGCACTTTGGTTCTACATTTGCTAATGTGGGGGTGGGGGTGAGGGGTTGCACATTCCTGTATAATGTCAACCTCGCTGTAATTTAGAAAACTAAATAATAACTGATCAAAACTAAGTTGGTCCAGAAAAAAAAATCAGCTCTTAAAACGTCCTGGCTGGATAAGATATAAATGGAGTATAACACGTTTTCGATAACTTTAAATATTTAGACCATGAAATTTTGATGCTAGAAAATCCCTGAGGTAATTCAATTCATCAGGTCTCAACCCTGGCTGACCAAACAAATTATCCCAGGCTTTACTAAATCAGACTTTTTAAGGTCATGTGCCAGGAATCTTTAAGTCCCTGAATGCATCGGAGAGCATTCGGATAGATGAGGAAACCGAGGGATTAAATGAGTGGTTGAAAGTTGCCTATCCTGTCAACAGCAAAAGCAGTTCTAGAACCTAAGTCACAAATTCTCAGATTTGAATGTATTTAGAAAGTCATCCTAGCATAACTAAGAGTGGTCCTTGGAGTGTAAAAGATTTTCTGAGGGAACTTGGCTCCCAGCCCCCCAGCGTAAGACATTCTCAAATGCTGAATCCGATTTAAGCCCAGCGATGTGTTCTTTTTGTTTGTTTATTTATTATTTATTTAATTATTTATTTATTTTTGCGATGTGTATTTTTAACAAGCCATTGAGTTGATTGGGCACCTTTTAGAAAATTCTTCCTATGAAATGAATAGAAATTTCTCCAAAGAGGACATACAGATGGCCAATAGACATATGAAAAAATGCTCAACATCACTAATCATTAGAGAAATGCAAATTAAAACCACAATGAGATATCACCTCACACCAGTCAGAATGGCACTCATCAGCAAAACAACACAGAATAAGTGCTGGAAAGGATGTGGAGAAAAGGGAACCCTTCTGCACTGCTGGTGGGAATGCAGACTGGTGCTGCCACTGTGGAAAACAGTTAGGAGATTCCTCAGAAAATTAAAAGTCGAACTGCCTTTTGAGCCAGCTATCCCACTTTTAGGAATATACCCTAAGAACACCATAGCACTGTTCGAAAAGAAGAAATGCGCCCCCATGTTCGTGGCAGCATTGTTCACAATAGCGAAGATCTGGAAACAGCCCAAGTGTCCGTCAGAAGACGAGTGGATTAAAAAGCTATGGTACATATATACTATGGAATACTACTCAGCCATAAGAAACGATGACATCGGATCATTTATAACAAAATGGATGTACCTTGATAACATTATACAGAGTGAAATAAGTAAATCAGAAAAAAAAAACTGAGAACAGCATGATTTCATACATAGGTGGGACATAAAAGTGAGAATATGAGACATGGACAAGAGAGTGGTGGTTATGGGATGGGAGGAGGGGGGGGAAGAGTGGGATAGGGAGGAGGGGAGGGACACAGGGAAAACCAAATAGAAGGTGACAGAGGACAATTTGACTTTTGGTGACGGGTATGCAACATAATTGAATGATAAGATAATCTGGAGATGTTTTCATTGTACATATGTACCATGATTTATTGGTGTCACCCCATTAGAATTAATAATAATAAAATATATATATATATATATATTAAAAAAAAAGAAAATTCTTCCTATGAAATTTCCTCACGTTTGTTTAAACTCATTCCAAGTAGACACTTAATACCACTGTGATACATACTGTCCCTTTCTTGTAGGTCAGTTAGGAACAGCCTAATAACTTTTCCTAGAAACCTGCCCCTAAAACTCTCCCCAACAGGACTTAATTCTGCTTTCCTGGGCCATCCAAAAGGTTTGCTCCCAAGGCCATATTTAGCCTTTTGAGCGTTTGTATTTTTGCCAAAACTCTTCTCTCCAGGAAAGAACAGAGATTGAAAATTCTTTTAGATCCTCTCTCACTCTCGTCACTTTGTGACTTCTCTCACTTGTAGCCAAAACGGTTCTCACACACACACACAAAAAATAAAATAAATAATAATAATAATATTTAAAATCATTGACCGAAGCGGCTTCTCGCTGCCTTAATGCACGCGGTCATAAGGCTTATGCAAAACAGCTGGCTCAGGGAACTAGAAAGGGCCGGCTGCACGGGAACAGGGCCAGACCTGTTTTCCAATAATTAACTTTTCTCAGCCACAGTCATTCTCTGGAATAAAGTCAAAGGCAGAGTGACTTCCTCCCCACAGCTTCCCAGCCTGAAGGGTGACAGCACAGCACAAGTGGACGCCCGTGGGAAAGCGAGTCTGAAATGATCAAGTTGCAGGTGCGCATTGTTACTGCCTCAGCTCCACTCCCGCTGAGCAGACAGGTCTCCCGGCTCCCAGCTCAGCTAAGCAGCTGTCTTTGTTCCCTGCCTTCTCATGGCTCTCTCTTTTTGTTTGCTGTTTGTTTAGAACAAAGTGTCTTCTTCCATGAAAGGGATGGAAGCCGACACTCTTCTCAGAGACTACAAAGAGTAAGAGAGATGGAGGACATATTTAAAGTTGAAAATCATTCAAGGGCATGTGTAAAATACCCTGCAGTGTGGAGAGAAAACTAGAACTGTGCTTAATTTTATAAAGGGTTTGAAGTATTTTGAAGGCACGGGCTCAGAATGAATATGGGAGAAAAGGAAAACGGAAACTTCTGAAGACGGAGTGAAAAGAATCCCAAAGGCAGTAGACTTGACTGTGCAAACATGCAGACCCTCTCCCTTTGCCTGCTTCCACCCGGGGCCTAAGTGTGGTGATGGAGATTCTCAGTACAGGTTCTGAAGTCAGGTGGTCAGGGACGTGTTGCATCCCCGCTCTGTCAATTACCAGCAATCGCCTAGTCTAGTCTACCTCTCAAATTCTTCCTTTTCTTTTCTTTATCTCTTTCTTTTTTAAATCAGTGAGAGGAGGGGAGGCAAATTCAGACTCTCGCATGTACTCCAGCCAGGATCCAACTAGCAAGCCCACTGGGGGGCAATGCTCTGCCTATCTGGGGCATTGCTCCGTTGCTCAGCAACTGAGCTATTTTTTTTAACACCTGAGGCAGATGCCACGGAGCTTATTCTCAGCTCCCGAGGCCAACTCTCTGGAGCCAATAGAGCCATGGTTGTGGGAGAAGAGAGAGAAAGAGGGAGAGGGAGAGGGAGAGGGAGAGGGAGAGGGAGAGGGAGAGGGAGAGGGAGAGGGAGAGGGAGAGGGAGAGGGAGAGGGAGAGGGAGAGGGATGGAGAAGCAGATGGTCACTTCTTCTTCTTCTGTGTGCCCTGACCTGGGACATCCACATGCTGGGCTGATGCTATACCACTGAGCCAACCAGCCAGGGCCTCTACCTCTCAATTTAATCAGCTAAATATGAAGGCAATAATTCCCATGTATATTAGCACAGGCTGGGTTCAGCAATAATCCCACAGGTTCAGGGGATGCATCTTCCAAAAGTTTATTTGCCACTCAAGCTGTATGTCCCACACCAGTCAGCAAGGGGCTCTACCATCTGCAATAACTTCCCATTTCAGCAGCCAGGAAGCCAGGGCCTTGTCATTGTCATAGGGAACAAGAGGACAGCACCGGGCTTCACACAGCCTCAGCCTGGAAGTCAAGTGTGTTCCTTCCACTCATGTGTCACATTCATGTGAACTAGCTTGTGACCTAACCACCTCTTCCACCACAGGGCTGAAAATACAGTCTTCTTGATGCCTGGGGTTAAAAATAGATCATCTGATACTGATAAACCTTAGCATTTACCAAAGGAAGGCACAGAGCTATTGTAAGAATTAAGTGACAAAATGTCAATTTCATGGTCAGTGAAATACCTGGCCTGCCACTATGGCAGTGTTCAAATAGCAGCTGTTATGCTCTGGCCCAGTAGCTTGGTTGGCAAGAGCATTGTCCTGAAGCACAGAAATTGCCAGTTCAATCCCCAGCCAGGACAAAGACAGGAACAGATAAATGTTCCTTTCTCTCTCTCTCTCTCTCTCTCTCTCTTTCTCTCTCTCTACCTTCTTCTCTCTCCCCCTTCCTCTCTAAAATTGATAAAAATTTCTATTTAAAAAAATAGCTTTTATTACTCCAAAGCCCTGTCATCAACCTTGCCCCCTTGCCGTAAGAGATACTCAGAGCTCATTATTTCCCTAATACACGTGAAACCCCTCACCCAGCATTGAAACACATTTGTGAAGTAGAGGGTAGGAAAGAGTCTACTACAGCTTAGAACCTGTGGCCCTTGGCAGGTCACTAACGAAATGGAACCAGTGTACAGGGGTTCACTACTTAATGGAAAAAAAATGTGATAAACTTAAAAAGTAGTGATTTGAATTCCAGTGCCAACCCTGTGATTTATTGGCAGTAGGACCTTGGACAAGTCATCTTGTCTCCCTGGAAATTGGTTTTCTTATCAGTAAAGTGAGTAGATTATGTTGGATTATCTAAAGCTCCATAAACTATCTATAATTACAAATAATGTTTTGGCAAGAATGGCCTTATATCCATTGAAGATTGGAGTTTTCAATTACCTAGTCAATTCTAGAGCCCCAGGTCCTGGCTTCTATCTACTTAAGCCTTCCCAGAACCTTGAATAACTTAACTCATGCCACACTGGATGGGTCACAGTAAAGCAAAAATGATTCCCAGTTGCTCCAGAAAAAGGAGGATGTGCTGCAGTGGTTGGGAAACTCAGTCAACAGAGCCAAATATCAACAGTACAACAATTGAAATTTCCTTTGAGAGCCAAATTTTTTAAACTTAAACTATATAGGTAGGTACATTCCTTACCAAGATAGCACCCTGTTGAGTAGATAAAATATATTATGCTCACTTTGTTAAAGATGGTGCTGCCCACGTGGAAGCCCGTTGTCCAGGTGATAATATTAGCTGCCCTTCTTGCTTGGGATGGGCGTGATTATATTAATGTGTCTTGGGGGAGGGCTTTCATGCCAAAGGGTTTTAAAAGAAGAGATCACGTTGTTCTGGGGAAGAGTGATTACATTCTAGGAAGAGCCCATGCTGGAGGAGAGCAGAGAAAGGCCACGTGGAGGGGAGGAGAAGCAGCCAAGATGGTGGAGTGCTGAAAGAGAAGCCAGTTTGTGCAAAGTTTGTGCAGAGAGAAGGAGATGGGGAACAGAGGTGAATCAGTCTGGTGAGGTAGAAACCTTTGATTCTAGGAAACTTGGATAAGTCAGTGGCTTTGGGAGCCCTGAATGGAAAGGGAAGTGTTTTTCCACTGTGTGTATTTCTTGCCCACTGGGTGCAAGCTAGGATTAAAGCTAATGGCCCACCAGTTCTTGGCTCCATTGTTTCATTACCGTTTGTTCAAATCAAATGCGAACCTGCACGGGCCAGGCGGCTGTGATGGTGGCTGTGGCTACTGGCTTTACCACGCCCACATGTGGCATTTTGTGGGAGGGCCACACTCAAGGGGCCAAAGAGCCACATGTGGCTCACAAGCCGTGGTTTGCTGACCACTGTATTAGAGTTACAAAAGATAAGTTATGAGTGTTCTTAGTTTTGCCCAACATGAATTTTAATTTTAGCTCACTCCTAATCAAAAAGTCTCTTTTCCCCCTAATAAGTGATATATAACCTCTAGTAGATTATAAGAAGACAACAGAGAATGATAAAAGAGAGAGAGCTTTGAATCAGGGTGCAGAGATAAACAGGTAGAAGCTCCAGACAATAGCAAGTTAAACTATCTCTCTATGTAGTGGGCAGAATAATGAGCCCTGCCCCCTCCCAAGATATTCACATCCTGATCCTCAGAACATATGAAAATGTTACAGTGCAGGGCAAGGGAGATTTAACATGGCAAATAGAATTAAAGTTGCTTATCAGCTCATTTCAAGATGAGATTATCTTGAATTATTCAGGAGAGCCCAGTGTAATTACAAGAGGCCTTTAAAGTGGAAGAGGGAAGCAGATAGGTTAGTGTCAGAGTGATGCAGCACTAGAAAGGCTTGGCCAGTCATTGCTGATGAAAGGGGTCATGAGCCAAATAATGTGGGAGCCTATAAAACATGGAAAAGGCAAGAAAGTGGATTGTTTTCTAAAGCCTCCAGAGGGAAAAACAGCCCTGTAAACAGCTTGATGTTAGCCCAGTGAGACCCACTTCAGACTTCTGACATCCAGAACTGCAAGATAAAAACCATGTGTTGTTTTAAATCACTAAGTTTGCGGAAATTTGTTATAGCAGCAATAGGTAACTAATATACTTCGTGATGAATAATTAGCAGCAGATGTTTAGCAGAAGTAGGAACATAAAAATCAGTTGATAAGGATTATATGATAGGTAGAAGAGCAAATGTATGTGCAACAATTACAATGTTCTAGAAATGACAAAAAAATGCCCTAAAATATATACCAGTAATTTTGATGTATATTAAAGACAAAAATATGGACATCTCTTTCTAGAAGTGAAAAGCAACTAACAGTTTAAAATCCAAACTGCACTGAATGTCATCTACAGGTTTTAACATATTCTGAGGCAGTAAAATCTCATGATTAAGAGCATGGGTGCTGACACGAGAATATTTAACTCTGTCAGTTGTTTATTCTGTTGACCTTGGGCATAAATACTCAAAGCTTGCATTTTTTTATACATAATATGAAAGATAATAACATTACCTTATGGAGTGATGAAAATTAAATAGGTTAATTCAACATCAGACATATAGCACAGTACCTGTATCAGTTCAATAAATGTTATCTATTTGTATTATATTTAGATTGTTATATTGATATAATTCTCATCCCAAATGTTGGCAACTTAAACTAATTATTTTGTTGCTTTCATAAAGACCCAACTAAATGATTGCTCTCTGGGTAGTACACTGTTAGGATGCGGTGGGCCCATTTGAAGAATCATAGTCTATATTCAGGTACCATACAGTAGGAAAAGCCAGGTAAGCATCTCTGCTGCCAGAATTTTGTCTTAATGAGGGGTATTTCTGCCTGGGTGAACTACACATTATGGCAGCATCTGAAGCTAATATTTGTACCCAGTAGGTCTTTGTGGACACCAATAACTCCCATTCCTACTAAGAGAGAGGAGTAAAGAGTTGAATTCAACTGAAAAGGAAGCAGACATACCTGTGGTTCTTAGCATTACTAAGACTACAGAATTTCTGAACTGTTTCTCTGTGCAGCAACACAGATGCTAGTAATTGCACCTGTGCTTAGGTGTGAAAAAGACAAAAGAGTGGAGAGAGGAGAACAAAAGAGAAACAACAACATCATGGGCAAAAGAGGCCCATTCTCAGCAGTATTCACATAGACTATCATTCACAGTTGTAGAATAAATAGCTGTTTGGGGACCAGTGCTCCTCACCAAATTATGAGTGTTTCAACTACAGAAAATGTCTTCCTCATTGTAGCATCTCACATAGTAGATACTCAACAAATATTTTATTCAATATTACCTCAAAGAGTTAACTACTATAAAATACAAAATTATGAAATGTGTGGCAGGTTAATTTATTAATCATGATACATTTTTCCTACTGAAGAAGTATCAGGAAGCTTTAGATATAAAATATTCATCCCTAGAGAGAAGACATAAGTCTTTGTGTTATGAAATCCAGAGATCCCCACAAGAGAAGTAAGTTGATTTGTTGTTAAGAGCTAAGGCTTCCAGAGGACAGAAGAACTACAGTCTATGTTCAGGCTGGAGGATATTGCCCTGAGATACATGAAAGGAAATGGCCCGAGGTAGATGAAGGGAACTGGGAACTTGAGGGAGATTTATGAGTGAAGGATGCCCAAGGGACAAGACCCTTTGACCAAGTGGCTTATAGATGTTGGAAACCTCAGCACTAAGAGTCATGGTGTTGAGAGCTATAGTTTTCAAGGCCTTGGATAAAGCTGCCTGGTGCAGTGGGATGGAGAAGGTGGATCAAGATAGCCTAGCCAGTAAGCATCTCAGTTTGGATTGCATTGGATTAAATAAAGACTAGTGACTCATCATTTTGGGGGTACCACGTGAACCCCCAAAATTCCTGTGGGATGCGATGCAGGGAGAATAGCAAAGAGAATGCAAAGACTCATTTCATTTGATTTGGAGAAATAAGAATGTGTCATGCTTCTGCTCCCAGTGTTGTTGGGCTAAATTCATACACACGTATGATAAAAGATAGAACTATACTGAGGCATTAAAGCAGTTGTTGCATGGTGCTATTATAAATAATATTTAGTTTTTCCTCATAATTTCATGTATACTTTATATAAAATTATTTTCATAAATAAAAGCTCAAAAAGCCCACCTTTCTCCCCATGACTCTGCAAATGATAATGCAATGATTTTTCCTGGAAACAATGGACCCAGCCCTGCTGCGGAACAAAGTCAAAACGTGGTGCCTAGTGCTGCTGGCCTTAAGAAACTGAAGAAACTGTGACATTCAGAGAAATACTCTGCTTCTTCAAGAACCAGAGTGGTCTATTCCACCACACATATCATTTTGTTGACGTTGAAAAAGAATACAAAGTTCTCCAAGCAAAAAATAAATAAAAAATAAATAAGAACAAAACAACTCTTCCCTCCATTGGCAACATCAAGTCACTGAAGTTACTGAACTTAGAAATGTCTATGAGATTCCATGTGACAGTAGTGTATGCATGTGGATATGGGTGTGTTTGAATATATATTATTTCCAGTGCCCATCATTTCTTTACATAGATACATATTTCCAGTTGATATTATCGCCTTCTGCCCAAAGCACTTTCTACGAGAACACCCTTTTCTATAACCACAATGCCATCATCAAAATCAGGATATAACCACTGATACACACTGCCATCTAATCCTCACATCACATTCAAGGCAGTTATCATAATACATTCCTTCAGAGCAAAAGAATCAAGTTGCAAAATCATCATGGCTTTTTTTCTTCCTTTAGTTTGAAACATTTTCTCAGCCTTCTCTCACCTTTCACACTTTTGAAGATAACAAGCAAATTATATATTATTTTATTATGTTAAAATAAAAAAGTAACATCTCATATACCATATTGGAAAGTACTTTTAATGAGATCACCAATATCCTAAACTAAAATCTTCTTTATTTGAGGTATAGTATTATTTCTGTATGACCAACAAGATGTCTGTAATATGATGGGTTCTTAGTAAAAACTTGTTGAACAAATGAATGAATGTTAGAAGTCAGTGGGGGTTGCTTAATGGGCACCGATAAAGAGCACCATTCTGTTTTCTAGATTCATTCTTTTACTCATCCTTCAAAAAATATTATGACCATCTGCTCTATGATGACTGTCAAAAATATGGCTCTTAATTGGAGAGGACAGCTATAAGCAAACCAGAACAATGCAATGATTAAGGGCTCTAAGAGACAGTCAGGGGAGAGCTTAGGACCAAATAAATTGCTGTCCAGCATGAAAAAGCTCTGTCCACTCTGCCTAAAGAAGTCAAGGACAGTGTCCTAGAGGAGGCCACATTTCATATGATTCTTAAGGGATGAGTAAGATTTTTTTAAACCAATGGGAAGAACAGAGCACTTGATAAGCATTATCTTCCTGTATTATCTAGCAGAGTCCTATGCTTTGAATTGTAACTCAATATTATTGACTGATGAATAAGACTAAACTGACTAACCAGTAACTTCATTGAATGGAAGTGAATTCCAACTCTAACATAGTCTACTGATTCAGTTAATTTGAGGACCTACAGCTCTTCTCTTGTATAAGGAGATATATATTTTTTGAAGTGATATCCTCACTGTTGGGCAGATAAAATATATTATGCTCACTTTGTTAAAGATGGCACTGCCCATGTGCAAGTTTTAAGAGTAAGCTTTTCCCCACACCCTTGACTGATTGGATAATATGGGGTGGTGCACTCTCATGAGGAATCCTCCCATTATGCCTCAGATAAGTGACTTTGTATCAGAAACTTCCTTGTTTGTAGATTGAATTAAAGGTTTGGATTTCTACACTATAAAGTGGGGAAGACCGGGAGCTTGCTCTCTTTCGGTTCCTGAGGTTAGTATTAGAAGGGAAAGCAGATAAAGGCCACATGGAGGAGGCCAGGAGAAGCAGCCAAGATGGCAGAGTGCTGAGGGAGAAGCCAGTTTGTGCAGACTTTGTGCAGGAGGAGATAGGGAACAGAGGCGAATAAGACTGGTGAGCTAGAAACCTTTGATTCTAGGAAACTCCAATAAGTCAGTAGCTTTGTGAGCACTGAATGAGTGGGTTTTGGAGCCCAGTGTGTGTTTTTGCTTGCCCGCTGGGTGCAAGCTAGGATTAAAGATGATGGCCCACCAGTTCTTGGCTCCGTTGTTTCATTACCGACTGTCTGAATCTAATGCGAACCTGCATGGGCCAAGCGGCTGTGATGATGGCCTTGGCCACAACTACTGACTATACACTCGCAAAGCATTAAAGCTGCCTCTTGCATGATTTGCTTGGTCCTAACATTTCTAGTTTTGTTTAATTCTACTGTAATCTTCCAAGCTGAGATTTCTTTGTGATGATCAGAAAGTCTGTACAATAGACTTGTTGCCTTAAGAGTAGGTTTGATTTTATTGATTTTCTTATAATGCCTGTAATTGTTACAGTGTGTTGGAGTATTTTTTCTTCCTTTTATATTTCTAATTGCTTTATCTTTCACACACACAAAAAATGATCTTTCTGTAGCTTGTTGATCTTTTCCTTCATTAAGAATTTATGCTGCAGATAGGCTTGGTGAAGAAAGGCAAAATTCTATTATCAAAAATTTCATTATGCCCTCTTATGTATGTTTCTCTTTCACAAAAAGACTGCAAAATGGCTTTGTCCTTCACTTTATGAGTAACTATGCTCTTTGGAGAATGAAATATAATTTGTTATGTTCAGTACTTTTATTCCAGTGTTGTGTTAATAAAAACATTTTAACTAGGTTATTAGTGCCTCTGCATTATAACCTGTGGTTTAACAGATGAAAGAAGGAGCCATCCAAGGTCAGTGCAAAAACTCTGAGGAGGAGCATCCCTTCCTATGAATACATTCATTCAGCAAACAACTGAGCACAAACAAAATGCCAAGTAGGTTATCAATTACTGGGTATAAAGAGAATACAATTCAGATTTCCTGACACTAAAGCTGAGTGAACATACAAAGAGGATTGAGGCCCATCAGAGCCTTCAGTTATGATACTGCATAGCTTTTAGGTTTGGACCAGGGACTCCAGAATCATGCTAGTATAAGTTCAAGTCCTAGTTTTGCTATAAGGTCAGCGACCTCAGGCAAATTACCCGAGCTATCTGCATTGCAGTTCTTCTAGCTATAAAACGTGGATACTAGAAGCACCTGCCTCAAGATTATTGTGAATATTAAAAAAAAATATGGCAGGTAAAGTGTTAATCAGAGTATCAGGTACAGCTTGACCAGGTGGTGGAGCAGTGGATAGAGCATCAGACTGGAATGCAGAGGACCCAGGTTCAAAACCCCGAGGTCCCTGGCTTACATGTGGGCTCATCTGGTTTGAGCAGAGCCCACTAGCTTGAACCCAAGGTCGCTGGCTTGAGCAAGGGGTCACTCGGTCTGCTGTACCCCCCCCAGTCAAGGTACATATGAGAAAGCAATCAGTGAACAACTAAGGTGCCGCAACAAAGAGTTGATGCTTCTCATCTCTCTTCCTTCCTGTCTGTCCCTAGCTGTCCTTTTCTCTGTCTCTGTCTTTGTCACACACACAAAAAGAATAGTATCAGGTACATAGTAAATACTCAATACATTTTAGCTCCGTTATATACTGATCCTGCCTCATTTATGTTAACCTAAGTCCAAAAGAGCTGTAAAAATTACTGAACAGAAAGCTCATTTAAAATTAAGTCAGGAGGCCCGAAGGAGGAGCTCTCACACCCTCCACTGATCTGAGCTCAACAGGAGAACTCTGAAATAGCCCTCCCAACTTTCTCTTCTCTATCAGAGTTCTCTCCCCTTTGTTTCTTTTTTTTTTTAATTTTTTTAATTTATTTTTATTTTATTCATTTTAGAGAGGAGACAGAGAGGGAGAGAGAGAGAGAAAGAGAAAGAGAGAAAGGGGGGAGGAGCTGGAAGTATCAACTCCCATATGTGCCTTGACCAGACTAGTGCAGGGTTTTGAACTGGCGACCTCAGTATTCCCAGGTCAATGCTTTATCCACTGCGCCACCACAGGTCAGGCCTCCCCTTTGTTTCTTGAGACTTACACATGATTAACCATTAGACGGCATGTCCCAAATTGCAACTTTTTGTTGTTCCTAAACAAACCCATTTTGCTAGAGAAATATCTATTTGTTTATGGTCAACAAAAGGCTCCCAATAAATGTTTGTTGACTAAACCAGTCCAAATATTCCATCAACAGAGTAATGAACTGATGCAACATCAGACATTAAATTGAGGATTTCAACTTAAATTGGGAGAATTAAAGGGTTATTTGGGCATCAGCATAGGGGTGTGGTGAGTATATAACTTGTCTATTGCAGTCTAAATCTCCCACGTTTACACTACGTCCAATTACCTGTGTTCATACAATGATCAGTGAGCAGTCTGCAAATCTACTGATGTTCCGCAATCTTAATTTCTGATTAAAGAAAATACTTTAAAGTATTAATCATGCAGACAATGAATTAGAATATACTTCTTTCATCCTTTTGCTTATGGTAAATGAGCAGGGTATGTGTCCATCAGATGTCTCCTCCATGCTGTATGGAACAATAAAATAAGGATAGCTCCAGGAGAAAGGAGGACCATATATATCTGCAATGAAAACTTCCCAGGAAATTAGCAACATATTAAAAATCATCATTTGAAAAAGTAAGTCAATAGTTCTTAAGGAAGGAGAATAGCCAGTTTTGAAAAGCAATTGGTAGTTAACTATTGAGTACTTACTTTTATGCATCCAGTGTTTTCCAGATTCGGAATTGGAAATTCTCTGACCATGTGGATTAGGTATTAGGTATAAGAAATAAAATGAAATAAATTCTACTGAACTAGTAAAATAAATTACCCAAAAACATAGTTAATTTTACATAAAAATAAGGTTTTAACAAAAGATACAGAGTGGTATTATAGGCAAATTTTCTGTGGAAGTCTAAAATAAATTTGTTTAAGGAGATATGTTTAAGGCAGATACTGTCAAAAGTAGCATATAAAAAATTTAGATACTGACTGTGGTTTATAGAATTCTCCTTTTCTGAAGGTTGATATTTACTATCATCATGATAAATGCGTCTTCATAGTCAACTCATTCTTTGCTGGTCCATACTCCCACCTCTATTTATTGTATAAAGGAATGTTTCTGAGACTATTCAGAGATAAATTTCTTCATTGATGGAAGGTTTTCCCACTGCCTATTATGCGGCTATCTAGCCTCAGCCAACAATTTATTACCAGTTGAAAAAGGAGGCAATGAGGTAAAAGACTGAATTGTTTTTATGACCATGTCTATATTTCTTGAAGAGTAAGAACCTTTATAGAAGAAATTCATCCTGGAACCACATGAACCACCATTTATTTGGAATAAAGTGAACTTGTTATAAAATATTGAAAACAGAATCAAATTCTATGAGGCTGTCACTCTGTTATACTACCAGGAGCTATTAAAATCCCCACCCAGTTACTTTCTGCCTTTTGCCAACTAAAATACTGCTGTGAGCCTACACCCATGAATTCCTTTGACCTCCACAGATATTGGCTAGAGTCAACACACAGCATTAGAATGCAGGGCCCTAGCACTACCTTCATTTAAGGGAAGTCTCCTCTGCTAAATATAAAATTTGAATTCTTATTAGCCTTGAGGTATATAGTGTGGCCATTGGCGAGAATATTAGAATACGAGTCTAAAAACATTAGTTTTATTTCTACATGTATCACTAGCATAACTTGTTACCTTCAACAAGTCATTCATCTTTTCTGTGCCTCACTTTCCTAATGTGTATAATGGGAGTGTAGACCAAATCACTTCTGACTTTTAGGTTCACAAATCACTTTTATTTTAGGTTCTATATTATTTGAATCTGTATTTACCAACCAATACAAACCTCCAGGTATGAGTCCGTCTTCTCAACACCACATCCACTATAAAGTAACACAGTTTAGGTTTTGCTGGCACGTGGACTTTAGAAAGCATTATCCAAAGCAAGATATATCAATTGAGCAACATCTATTTGACATCTATTTTAACACTGACAAAATCTGACTTTATGAAGCCATTTACATTCAATAAAATGAGCAATCAGTAGTAGGTTATTATGCAATTGCTGGATAAAATAACCAGATCTTAGGCACAAATCAACAGATTTGTCCTTTTCATCCACAGTATAAGTGTTAAGATGTACTCACTACCCTGAATCTCAAAATACATACTCTAATGTGGAAACACTGCCAAACCCTAAATAAGCAGACTTAAGTATCAAGTAGATGTTGTGCCAAAAAAAAAAAAAAAAAAAAAAGGCAAAGAAAGAGACAATAATGTCAGTTGATAAATATCTTTATGCTTGGCTCAGAAAAAAAAAAACAAGCAAGGAACGGCAAGGTAAGGCAAAGCAAGGAAGTCAACATGTCATTTTCGTGCTGTTCTGGCCATCACCATCCCTGGCCTTACTTGTTATCTGAGAGGTCTACCCTCAAACTCTAGTTGACTTTCTTTGGAACTAAAAGCACCAGAGGACTGCAGTCCATTTTGATTGAATATTCCCATAGTAAGACTCATGTGGCCCAAACACAAGCCCCAAGAAAGAGGAATGTCCTGATAAACACAGATCTCTTCAGGGAAGAGACAGCTTGTGTACCTTTATAACCATGGGGATGTGCATTAGGCCCCTTTTCATACATTTAAGAACCAGAATGTTCTAACAGCAATATTTCCTGGTATGCTGAGACCTACAGAAGGCATGTAAAGGACTTGGGAGCCTCTGGTCCCATGGCAGAAAATAATTTTATCAACTTAAATATATTATTCAGCTTTATTGAACAATAAGCCATAAAGTTGGCCAGTTAAGAGCATGCAGTTTGATGAGTTTTGACAAATGCATACAATAATGCAACTACCACCGCAGTCAAGTATGAAACACTTCCTTCACCCCAAAAAGTTTCCTTATATCCCTCTGCAGATAATACCCATCCTCCACCCCCAGAAAACCAATGATCCTCTGTCACCATGGTTTTTCCCTTTCTAGAATTCTATATAAATGGAATCAACATATAGTATTTAATTTTTTATCAATAATATTTTATATAGGATAATGTTTTGAGATTAATCCCTATTATATTATAAGTATTAATATTTTTACCTCTGTTATTACTATGTAAAATTCTATAGTATGGCTATCCCAGATTTTTCATATCTATAAAAAACATGATTCTTTTGACACTAAATTATCTCTGCACCTGTAATTAAGAGTTTGACTTCATGTTTGATCAAAAGTACTGACAACTTTCAAGCCACACTGTCCTCTTCCCATTCTGCCCTACCTCTACATGGGTACCAGCAAGAAACTTAAACTTTCCCAAGCTCCAGCCAACATTTAGCAACTTTTCCCCAGTGCTACTACAAAGTCCCAGATTACTTTCTGCCTCACTCAAGCCAGCCGGGAACCAGCTTGTGCTTGACCTGCACTCCCCAGGAGTCCATTGTGTGAATAGTATATCATCTCTCAAATCCCCTTAGTGTATGGGGTATCATCATCCCACCTATTCTTTGGAAGGTGGTCCATATACCTCTGGCTTTGGGACCACAAAACATCTTTGTCAGAAATCAGTTCACCGGCACCAGCCAGTTGGCTCAAGGGTTGAGCATCAACCTGGAGTGTGGATGTCCCAGGTTTGATTCCCAGTCAAGGGCACAAAGGAGACATGATCATCTGCCTCTCCACCCCTCCCCACCTTGTCTCTCTCTCTCTCTCTCTCTCTCTCTCTCTCTCTCTTCCTCTCTCTCTTTCCCTTTCACAGCCATGGATTAATTGCTTCAAGTACATCAACCTGGGTGCTAAGTATGGCTCCATGGAGCCTCCATCTCAGGTGCTGAAATTAGCTCACTTGCAAGCATCAGTCCCAGATGGGGCTTGCTGAGTGAATACTGGTTGGGGCACATGTGAAAGTCTGTCTGTCTCCCCTCCTCTCACTTGGGAAAAAAGGAGAAGAAAATAAGGAAAGAAGAAAGAAAGAAAGAAGGAAGGAAGGAAGGAAGGAAGGAAGGAAGGAAGGAAGGAAGAAAGAAAGAAAGAAAGAAAGAAAGAAAGAAAGAAAGAAAGAAAGAAAGAAAGAAAGAAAAGAAAGAAAGAAATTGATTCACCATATGAGTACAGGCCTATTTTTTGAGTTCTCAGATCAATCTACGTGTCTTTTTTTTTTTTATTTTCTGTCAAAATCATATGGTCTTTATTACTGTAGCTTTACAATTAGTTTTAAAATAAAAAAGATTAGTTTTAAAATAAGATATATAGATAAATTGGTTTTAAAATCAGACAGACAGATAGATGAGATATCTACTGTCTCAAAACTATATGGTCTTGGTTTTTGTAGCTTTAAAATTAGTTTTAAAATCAGTATAAGTTTCCCAACTTAAGTCTTTTTCTCAGAGTTGTTTTGTGTATTTCAAGTATTTTGCTATTCCATATAAATTTTCAGATCAGTTTGTCATATTATTTTAAAAATTTACTGAGATTTTGATTTAGGTTACATTAAACCTAGAGATAAATTTTGAGGAAATTGCTATCTTAAAAATATTGAGGCTTTTTTTTCAATCCAAGGACATTATGGAACTCTCTCTAGTTCCATCTTCTTTAATTATTCTCATCCATATCTTGTCCTTTGGAGTAAGAAGGCCTTACATATTAAAATTTAGTTCTATTTGTTGTTTAATTTCATATTCCATTTTCAGTTGCTAGCACTACAAATATAATACATCTTTTTGTATATTAATCTGGTACCCTGTGACCTTGCTAAATCCACTTATCAATTCTAATATTTTTAGTATGCTCCTTAGTTTTCTATAAATTTGACCCTGTCATCTTGAATAAAGACCAAAAACACTTCTTTCTTTCCAATATGTATGTCTTTTTCCCCTTAGTTTATTGCACTGGTATAGTATTACAGGTCAGTGTTAAATAGAAGTGATCAGAGTGAAATATTTTTCTTGTTCCTGATATTAGACAGGAAGCATTCAGATTTATTGTAGTGTTATTCGATTCTTCACCCTTCTATCTATAACCTTTCCAGTATAATCATATGGTTCTCTACCACTCAGCCTCTGGATCTGCCTATTTGACTTACTTTGTCCCAATGAGGTTTAAATGGATATGATTCAAGAAGAGGTAGGAACAAGTGGATATACACTTCTACTCACTCTCTTGCCCTCTTGTTTCAATAAAAATATGCCTGAGCTAGACTTCTAGAAATAAAAAAACACATGTAGCAGAGCCAAATTGATCCAATCATTCATGCCGAGTCCATCACAGATCAAACTCATTATCCAGTGACTTCCAGACATATGTGCTAGCCCAGCCTGAAACTGCCAAACCACCTCGTCAAGCTGCAGCTGACTGCAGGTCCATGAGCAAGCCCATGTGAGATTCCCTGAGCCAGGGCAAAGCAGAAGCTTGCAAACACATTTATTGCTCTATGCCACTAAAATTTTATGACTGTTTATTATGCAGCACTATTGTGACACTAGATAACTGATACAGTAGATTAGAATCAGCCTGTGTAAATACCATTTGCTTCATCCAAGAATACCAATTAGTCATCTGAAATTCTTCCATATTGTCAAAGCATCAAATATTGTCCTAGCCTGCAACTGTTTCAAAGAAAAGGGGCATGGGCTATTCACATCACAGTTTAAATAAATTTTTCATATTCAGAGGCTTCCTGCGATAATATTTACAGTGTCCTTGACAACAACATTTATATGCACGTGGGGAAAGGGAGCGTGTGGTTGGAGAGAACCAGGATTGATAAATTGAACCTATTGTTACATGCCAAGAGTGCTTATCACCTGCCACATTTCTTTCTCCAGCTCCAAAAGCAGTTCCCCTTCCTTGTGTTCCATCATGAGAGTAGTCTTGGCAACGAAAATGCAACATTCCTCTTGTGCTTCCAATTTCACAGTTGAATGAGGAACAAGCATGAGCAAAGAGTATCCTAAGAAAGGCTAGACAAACATGGCAGATGGGGGAGCCTAGTCATTTATTCTGCATTCCTCCTACTTCCCATGACCCTTCCACTTTGTACAACAAAAAATTAAAAGTGGGCTTCAAGTCTTGAGGAGGTAGTTACCAGTTACAAACTTTTACTTTCCCAAATGACTAAATTCCGAACAGACAGAAACACGAGGTTTGTGTTCCTCCACAAATCTCAAATTTGTTTCTGCTTTAAGTTTATTTAAAAAAGTAAATTCTCCTTCAGATCTGTGCAACTGGAAGAGACAGAGAAGCGAGGACAGTGAAAGTGACATCTGTCAGCTAGCAGCAATTAAGCAGAGATGTGTGGAGTTTCCATGTTCTAAATGGTCCCGTTAAAGTGTTGATGAGGAGTGAAATGTCTGGTTAAATTTTCAGCAGGGATAAATGGTCCAGCCCCACCATAGAATAAGGCTAATGGAGTATCAGACTGAACAAATTAAATGAACAATGTGTCAGTTCTAGGGAAGAAACAAGCTGGCACAAATATGCCTCCTCTAGAGTCTGAACATAGCTTCTTCTGTCTTGTTACAATGAATAGATCTGCAAGTACTCCCTGTGCTTCAAAATGGGTCACTGCAGTGGCAAACACATCAGTTTAGATATCAGAAGACTAGATATATTGAGTCAGGAAGACCAGAGGTGGAGTATCATATAGCTTCTAGTGACAAAACTTCAAAATTTGCAAAGGAACATGAGATGTCATTATGGAGTAATGGAACTGCTGAAGATGATTTTTTTCTTTTTTCTCAGTGAAAGCAAGGGAGATAGAGAGACAGACTCCCACATGCACCCCAACCAGGATCCACACAGAAACCCCCATCTAGGGCCGCTCTTCCCACCTGGGGCCATGCTCACAATCAAGCTATTTTTAACCCCTGAGGTCTACCTCCTCATGGAGCCATCCTCAGCACCTGGGGCCAATACGCTCGAACCAATTGAGCCATGGCTGCAGGAGGGTGAGAGAGGGGAGGAGAGAGAGAAGGAGAAGGGAGGGGTGGAAAAACATATGATCATTTTTCCTGTGTGCTCTGACTGGGAATCAAACCCGGGACACCCACACTCCAGGCTGACCCTCTACCACTGAGCCAACCAGCCAGGACTCTGAAGATGCTTTTGCTTCAATTCTTGTTGATCAGAAAATCACTCAACAAGTTCAATGAATCAGTAAAAGAATTACAAGGGTCTAGAACTCAACAGGATCCTAAAGATCACCAAATCCAGGTCTTGTATTTGGTATTTCTCTTATCTTCTTATTATCTACAATTATGAGTTAATGCTTTCTCCATCCTCCACATTTACCATCTCCTTCAATTCTCTCTTTCATGTTAATGATCATACTTCATCCTTCATGAGAAAGTAGGAGCTTTAAACATGAACTGCCACACATCTCACTACAGAATCTACAAATGTGTCATCATCTTCACCTTTCTTGTTTTTAACAACAGAATTCAAACAACCTCCTATCAGAAGTCTTAGTTCTTCTTCCTTGACTCCTCAGTAATCTCACTTCTTAAATTATTCTTTCTTCTCACTTTTATTTGTTTTTTATTTTTATTTATTATTGGTTAATAAAATTACACAGGTTTCAGGTGTACAATTCTATAATACATCATCAGTATATTGCACTGTGTACTCACCACCTCAAGTTAAGTCTCCTTTCATTACCATTTATCACCCCTTTACCTTCTTCTACCTCCCACCGCCTCCTTGGTCTCTGTTAATAACCATACTTTGTCTGTGTATATGAGTTTTGTTTTATTTATCATCATTTTTTTTCTTAACACTTTCACATTTTTTGAAGTAACTCTATAATGTTTTCCACAGTGGCTGCACCAATCTGCATTCCCACCAGCAGTGCAGGAGGGTTTCTTTTTCTTCACATCTTTAAAAACACTTGATGTGTGTTAATTTATAAATGATTTGACATAGTACTGAAAGTCCTAGCCACAGCAATAAGGCAAGAATAAGAAATAAAAGGCATCCCAACTGGAAAGAAAGATTTAAAACTATCATTATTTGCAGGTGGCATAATGCTATATATATAAAGAACATTAGAGATTCCACCAAAAAACTACTAGAACTTATAAATTAATTCAGTAAAGTAGCAGCATACAAAATAAATATCCAGAAATGAGTTCCATATTTTTACATCAATAATGATCTATTAGAAAGGGAAACTAAGAAAACAATCCCTTTTACAAATGCATCACACAATAGTTATAAAGTTCTCTAGTTTCAAGATTATTTCAGAGACTGGGGAGCAATATGGTATTTTGCACATGAGTGATTCTCCAAAAGATTCTTTTGGTAATAGAAAGATGAAACCCACAGAAAGAAACAGATTTATGCTAATTTAATGTGTGGGGTTTGAGTTTTATGTTTGGGGCACTACTCTAAGACACTAGTACATTATAAAACCTTTATGATGACACATTCTCATTCCATATACGTAAGCTTGTTATAAGAAACCCTGTCATGGCTCTTGCACGTGTCCTATGCCCTGCCTTACTTCATCTATGTAGTGAACATAAAGCTCTATCCTTATTTTTTGAGATTTTTTTCACCTGACTTGGTGCTGACTTAGGACCACTGCACCGCAGCTTAGGGATTCCATTTCCCTCTTACAAAGGAGAGATAATGAATTGTTACTCCTTCCCTTCTCATAAGAACATCTAAAGAAACAATGAGTACATCACATCAAACAGCCTAAATAACTACAATTTTCCAAGTGCTTATCAGGAATTCAGTGCTGCACTAAGGATTCCATATATATTATCCCGCTTCATTCATTCTTTATAAAACCTCTGTGAAAGAGATATTATTATCTCCAGGTCACAGACAAAGGAACTGACTCAAAGAGGTTATGTAATTGTCCCAAAGACCAGAACTAGGATTCAAGCTACACCTCTCTTAAAGTAAAGATAATTACCCAAATCCTACCTATCTGGAGTTCCCAGGTAAAGAAAATAAAATAAAGCCACCATCACTATTTTTTATCTTTCAGTATGTCTATGTTCAGAATTCTCTAAATTTTCCAGATGCCACCCACAAGAGAAGTTTAGCCACATGTATTACCTTTGTGAAACATCAATGTTTGAGATAATTAGACATTATCTTTAAATCAATTTTTTTAAATATTTAAAATATTTAATCCCTGAAAGTTTCAGAATTAAATACAAGAAAATATTTGCTCAAAGACCGCAATCCTCACAGTTAGCTTTATGGGCTTTTCTTCATATGCAGACAGCCATATGGGTATAATAACCATGTACTTTGCTAGGTAGTCATATTACCATTTTTTAAAATGGCTTCATAATATTATTGTTTTGACTTATCATGCCAAAAGTTATTTAGCCAACCTCATAATGAAAGTGTTTTTTAAATTTATTTCAAACTGTTAATTATAAATAATTTTGTGATATATATCTTAAATATATTTCTGATTTTGTGCTTAGCAGGCTAAATATTATCAGTTCATTATAAGTAAAGTGAATATATAGTTTGCAAGATATTTATTTTCTCACCCATACATAAAAATAGTCTCTTTTTATCAGTCAGCATTTATGCATGAATACCTATTCTTTAAGGTTCTGATTCTATTTTCATAGTGTCAGGTACTATGCTAGGATCTATAGCATATATTCCATTTGGTTACATGAATAGCCCTATTTCATCAATATCCTACAAGCAAATACCCTCAGGGTTTCCCTCATCATGAATTACCATACAAATCATACAAGAAAGGAATGTAAAATGAGAAGCATGACTTTCAGCCCTGCCATCTACTCTCCTTATTGTAGCTTGAGTTTAATGAGCTGCTAGGCACATGGTCTGGTGCCTGGAAATGGAACAAATTTCTAGGTCCCATCTTTCCATGTCCATTTCAGCTATTTTATCAGCGAACTTGACCAAGTGTGCTAGAAACTGACCCTCTCCTGTGGTGACAAGCAGTGCCATGGGTAACAAAGAAACCCATTGTTGCTTTATAGTAGAGGAGAGAGGGTAATCCTTTGTCACATTCCTGTATGGGGTCTTTTTCCTTGTTCCAATTACCCAGAAAGTGATGGCATTTTCTCATCCACAGCCTTTCAACACCTGCTGACATGTATTTAGACATGACTAAGTCAGTGAATCTTAACCACACTATGCTCAGAAATTCTCATGAAAAATAAAAATGACAAAGGCACACAGGTGATTGAGACCCAATATATTCTAGATATAGACAACACACATTTAAAAACTAGAGAAAAAACTAAGACAGAGAAAGATTCTTTTTCAATCAAAATATTTATTTAAGTCCAGAAATAACATAAAAGCTGAAATAAAGCTGGTCATTGAATACAGAATATTACTATTAATCAATATCTTGATTTTACTAATGAGAAAGCTAATTCCCTAGAAAATGTAATGACTTGCCTAAGCTTGTCTGTGACTTAATCCCTAAGGAAGATGTGCCTTGAAACGTCGTTTGCCTTTTTCCATCATTAGCAATTCAGATTTCATCATTTTTAATAGCTTTTTACTCATTCACCAAATAAGTTTTAAGTGTCTTCTATAAAATTACCACACAAGGCACTAGGGATCCATCCAAGGTTGGCACGTAGTGATGCTGAAATATAAAATAAAAAGCCAAAGTCTGGCGAGGAGATGGGTTTGTAGACTGATAATTAAAATGCAATGTGATGAGCGGAATCA
The DNA here is from genome assembly GCA_037038555.1 of Rhynchonycteris naso. NCBI lineage: Eukaryota > Metazoa > Chordata > Mammalia > Chiroptera > Emballonuridae > Rhynchonycteris > Rhynchonycteris naso. Next base: position 354,597,256 of record CM072995.1, read on the forward strand.
AAACAAATAAAAGCATAAGAAATGTAGTCAAAGGACTGCCTGTGGGACTCACAGAGAACCCCCCCAAACATTGGTCCTTGAACTTACTTGAAAGAGTACCAGAAACCTACAACAGATGAAATAGGGAAGAGTATAGGGAGGCAGCCAGAATATCACTTAAATGGGATAGGGTATGTGAGAAACTACATAAAATTTGCCCTATTTTTTGAACTCTGATGAAATACTACCTTATTGAAAACTTTTTTATTTTTGGTCCCCATAGCATCTTGTTGGTGTCCTCTTTCTCTATTAATGATTGGTGTTCCTAAAGGTTCCTAAAGACTCTGTCCTCTGCCTTTGTTCTTATTCTACACATTCTGTCTTGTCTTCTCTCTCTCTCTCTCTTTCTGTGTGTGTGTTTGTGTGTGTGTATAATATATAAATAACTTCCCAGATCTCTCTCCTAAGCTCTGGAGAGATTAGACAAATCTACTATCAATAAAGACAATAGTATAATGGAAATATTCAAAAAATATAACAAACACCTCAAACACTATATATTTAAAATATTTTCAACATTTTTCTTCAAAACCAATGCTCCTACTCCTGTGTTACTTTAGTAAATGGCATCATCACCAACATACAAGAAAATAACATCAGCATCATTCCTGACTGTTTTCTTTTCTTCATTATTCACCCTGTTTGTCACCAAATAAGCCAAAATTCTCTTCCTGACATCTATTTCACTAGCCTGACCCAACCCAGTCACAAAGCTCATGAGTATATAGTAGAAAATTTAACTGGCTGTCATGACCCTAGTCATACCCCCATCCAAACCTATATCTAAACATCATCTTCATTTCTTAGAAACAAAACTAACCACGTCACCCACCCCAAAACACTTAAAACTCTTTGGTAGGTTTCCAAACAGTAGGTAATCATCTTAGTCTTACTTCTTTCACTCAGCACAATATTTTGAAATTTTTACATATATTTTTCTAGCATCCACACATTGATACCAAGAAATAGAATCAAGAGAAAAAAAAACACATAATAAAAATAAACTCTCAGATGATCCAATATTGGAACTAATAAGAAAATGACTTTGAAATTTTTAAATTAACATATGTAAGAAAAGAATAAAGATTTTTTTCCACAGAAGTAAAGTGTTTCTCGGTAGAGGACTAGATAAAAAAGATGTGGTACATATATACATTGGAATACTGCTCAAATATAAGAAATGATGAAATATTGCCATTTATGACAATATGAATGGACTTTGAGAATATTATACTAAGTGAAATAGATAAATCAGAAAAGGCTAAGAAATATATGATTTCATACAGAGATGGGATATAAAAATAAGACTCATGAGAAAAGTGAAGTGGTTACCAGGTAAAGGGTAGAAAAGAGGAATAGCTATACAAAGTATTTATTTATTTGACAGAAAATGATTTGACTTGGGGTGATGAGCACACAACGCAATCAACAGTTCAAATGTTATAGAGATGTTTACCTGAAACCTATGCACTTTTATTGATCAATGTCATGCTATTAAATTAATTTTCTAAATAAAAAATATATGATGAGAAAAAAAAGTGGAGCACAAGGAACTAAAAAACTGTATAATAAAAATCAGAAGCTCAGAATAGTTTGTAATGGAATTTTAAAAGGAATCATAAGGAAAATTGGAAATATTTTAACTGAATAACATAATTATGACATGTCAAAAGTGTGAAACTTGAGAAATGAAGGGAAAGTGTTTTTCCCTATCAATCATCTTACCACAGAAAACTAGAAATGACATGAGAAACTTGACAAAGCAAACCACGCATTAGTCTACTGTAGAGTTTAACTGCTGATAATAATATGTAGGGCTCCGGGGCTACCCAAACTAGGACTAGAATCTTGACTCTTCCTCTTACCAGCTGTGAGCCCTGGAGCAAGTCTGTCATAGCACCTTACACTTATGGCTCAATGAAGTGTAACAAAATTTAAAGTGTATGTAGAATAGTCTGATATGTAACAGACACACATAAAATCGCATGGGTATAGTTCAAGTGGTATAGTCATTTATTTTCTATAGTAACTGATATAAAAGCAGAAGGAGGTTTCAGTTAGAGTCTGGCCCCAGTCTGATCCTGCAGAGCTATGTGAGGCATGAATGTTACTGAGTTGTCTCACTTTGAGAAAAGGGGGCCAGGGTATTATATCACTGTATCAATAACTGTATGGACACAGGCATCTCCTGGAGGAGAGTAAATGAGGACCAGGACTACAGTGAAGCAATCAAGGGACCTAGGATACAATACTTAAGGAGGCGCTCACACTTTAGAGCTGACTCAGTGTGTATACTGTCCTGAGAATGAATGTGTCCTTAAATATTGTTATCTAGGTGTCTTGCTTATGTTACCATAGTCCTGGTTCTGGATACAATTTCCTAGGTTTTTATATGCAATGTGATTCCTTCACAAAGGGATGTTCTTAAAAGAGGGACGCCTTTTGAGCCATTAGCAGTCAATATTTCAATAGCTGGAGGATGGCCATACCAGTTGAGTAAAGGGTATTTGGGTAAGACCAAGAATACCTGTTCCCTCTATATCTTGTACTATTCAAAGCCACTTTTGTGTTAGATTGTTTATTCCTTCTGGATACAGACTCCTTAAGATTCTGGTTGATTACAGTCTCTGAGGAAATTAACAAGCAGAGGAGCAGTAGGATGAATGTCAGCTCCAGCTCCTGAATTTGGTTTTGACGTGGTAACCAATACTCATCATCATCTACTACACAGAGATCTCCCTCACGTCAGCTGGTGGCTTTCCCAGAAAGAAGACCCAGATCCTTATCTCCAGGGGATCTGAGCATTTGCATATCATGCCCTTATCAGACCATGATTGCTATATTTGCCACTTACTGTTAAAACTTGGCATGCTAGTGCCAAGAACATGTCCAATATGTTCTTTCCCGCTTCAGTGATATAGCAGCAGCCTTACCGCCTCATGATAATCAGGATCAATGACCCCTTCATTTGTTACTCTGCTCTGTGCCTGCTTATCTATTGGCATGAGAAGGCCAAGGTGCCATATACTTAACACTAAGTTTAGTGACAAGGAGAAGTTATACAAAATCCCATGTTAAAAGTGCTCTCAGACACTTGTGTTGACTGAGCACTGGAACCAAAAAAGGCAAATTATCCCTAGAATATGTATGTCAGTACAAATCTAGGTAAATTGTTACCTTTTTCAGAATGCTAACGGGGTCTAATGTAATCAACTTTACACTAACAAAAGGCTGGTCTTCTCCAGGGAAGGTATAGTATTGAAGGCTCAGTCTTGATCTCTGTTACTGAAAAGATGACATTCAAAATTGGCAGTAAACAGATCAGCTTTAGAAAGAGGAAACCCAGACTGTTATCTTCCATTTCTGGAAATAGAAATTCCTGGAAATCCAGGTATAGCCTCCAATTATACCACTGTTTATTTTCCCTTCATTCATCCACTGTGTAATCAAGGAGTGACTGAGGACAGATACTGGCTACCATCTACTAGCCACGTCATTCTATATACTAGGTGTCTTTTTTTAATCCTCTGCAATAGATAGTCCCTGATGAGCACTGTATAATACAAAGATCCCATACTTTGTATCTGCTCTCATAGGTCCACATACATGACCCTCCCCTAGAGCTTCTAGGCATCTTCCAGTCTTGCTCCTTTCATGCTCTTAACCAACCAGTAAAGCAGTTCAACACCACACATGAGTCTGTGTAACTCAGGCTATGTCTTTGTTCATAAAAAAGTAGATGACCAAGCAAAGCCTTTTCACTCTTCCCATTTGGAGGATTTGTACTCACCACTATTTCAGAGGACTATTCATGAGTAGGGCTGTTTTGAAACCACACTCTGTTTTTGGTTTGCCCCAATATATGAGAACTGGCTTCTGCATAAATCAAGGACGATTTGTTTGTTTCCTCCTCTATTAGCTGATCATAAGGAACTCCCCATGATATCACAGGTTTGAATGGAGAAAGTATCCTCAGTGCCACAACAGTGAGTGACAGGGCCACCTGCTCTTGCAGATTACCAGCGACCTCTGAACCTAATTATAAAAGTACTAAAACATCTTGCAATGGATTGGTGCTGGGTCCACTAAACCTTAGAGTTGGTAGATCCAAGAACATGTACTTCATGATAAACACTGCTGGCTCCAAACTCATTTGATACCCCATAGTCATGCAACTGGTTTATACCAGGACCCCATATTATTCTAGCAGCTATTTTTTGAATTGTGTATCATAATATTTTGCAGATGGTATGGCCTTGCTCCAGAACCTGAGGGGTCTTTACTATAACACCTACTGGGTCTTGCCAGAGACACCACATGGCATCTTTGCTCAGTACAAATACCTCTAGGAACATGGGATCAGATGAACCATATGGCTCAAGTGACAGAGCAACAGCCTAGACCTGCAGCAGAGGATTTTCTTGCTCTAAGCCTCACTCGGAGCACATAGTCTTCAACATCATATGATAAATGGATAAAAGCGGGATTCACAATTACAGAACATGCTACTTTTAAAACCCAAAGAATCCTTGCCATCAGCTCAGAGGGCCTCCAGATTCAGATTATATCTTTTGGAAGTGCCAAGTAAGCCCACTAAATTTTACATTTTGCTTCAAATTAGTGATTACTAGATGCAAAGCTGAAATTTTCTCTTTTCAATACATTAGTGATATTTTGCACCACTGGCCAAGCCCACAAGCCATTTAATTAATATTTCAATAAAATTCTACTGAAGTTTCATAAGCCAATGTATCCACTTTCACTTCTATTTCATCCCAGGTGAAAACCTAAGTGATTTCACTGCTGCAGGTCCAATCCAGGGATAATCAGTACTCAACCAGCCACCAATGACAGGGTCCTCATTACCATTCAGCCAGTGAATAACCCAACTCTAAAATCTCATTTTTAAAAGACAACTTTCTTGGATTACTCCTGATCTTAAGTCAGATTCCCTAGAAGTAGAGTATAAGATGGGAGTTTTCTGCAACTGATTTATTGAGAGAATGTTTGTAAGAGAAAATTATAAAAAAGACAGAAAGTTAGGATAGAGCAGGGGAAGAACTTAAGCAAATGTGTAATTTTGCTGAAATCTAGCATTAAACTGATCTCTTAGAGAGCTCCAGAACATATATATATACCTACAATATTGCCCTGTTTTGAGGCAAAGTATCAGACTTTTGAATCCCTACAGTTGTCAGTCATTGGCCATGGACCACCCCATGAGTGTGGGCATAATCTTCCAAACATTTGTATATAAAGAGGTTCATGTCAGCTAAGAAAAGTTCTTAGGAAATAGACAATCTATGAGACAAGCTCTAATAGACAAGCTCACATCTAGTGAGCTTTTACCAGTCAATATTTTTAGCAACTGGGAGATGAATACACCAGCCTAGCATAAAGTATCTGGATGGGCCAGCAAAGGAGCCTGCTGTATGAAACATGACTTCCCAGGCACTCATCATCTCTGTACTCTACCCATGAGTCAAGCCATCAACCACCCTGCTGGCTACCTTCCTAGATTGCTACGTGTCACCTTTACCATAAACTTCCCAGAGACCAAACACTGACTGTGTTCTTGGGTACTGCCTGGTGTCAAATATCTTTATCATCTGCTCCAAACAGAGAACTTATTTCTTCAAGCAGCATGGTGCATATAGATGAGTCATAGAAGGTAATCAAAACACAATTTTATTTTGTAGCTCTCTCTCCCTTTTTTTTTAATAAAAATACATGATTGTTTTATTTTAGTCATATGTTAAAATGTTATTAAAAGCATTACATATACATTTTAAATTTATTTTATTTTTATTTTTTTAATTCATTTTAGAGAGAAGACACAGAGTGAGAGAGAGAGAGAGAAAGAGAGAAAGGGGGGAGGAGCTGGAAGCATCAACTCCCATATGTGCCTTGACCGAACCAGTGCAGGGTTTTGAACTGGCGACCTCAGTGTTCCCAGGTCGACGCTTTATCCACTGCGCCACCACAGGTCAGGCAGCATTACATATACATTTTAAAATATTTTATGATCAGATGTTAGGACCTTGTAACAACCTAAATAATACATCTGATTCAAAACATTTTTTTAATTTTGTATTAACTCTAATTTATTGTCTTTACATGGATTCAAGTTTCCCACCAAATATAACTTTCTCACCCCCACCCCGTTTCCCCCTTTATACCCCCTTGTCCCCTTCCCATCAACACCCTTCACCCTTCCCTCTAGAATTTGCTGTCCTGCTATCTATATCTCTGTGTTATGTATATTTAATTTATGAATCCCTTTACTTCTCTGATCTCATCCCCTCATTACCTTCCCTCTGAATGCTGTTCCTCTGGCCCCTGTCTCTCCCTTTTAACTGTGCTTTAAAAGTAGGGAGGTCTTTTCAATTGCTTCCAAGTGCAAACTCAGGTGGACTCTCCTTTAAACTTTTCTCACACTTTATAGGCAGACTAGAAATTAAAATATCTAAACCAGTGGTCAAAATTACATATTTTTTGTAGAGTTCAAGACTCTCCCCTTCCTGGGCTTGGCTCCCTAAATTTGGAGAATGGAAGTATGGTTGATTGCTCTTCCTGAGCTGGTTCTAAGGAGGGAGGAGAGATGAAGAGGTCAGAGATAGAGAGGTCAGAGGCTAAAATGTTCTTATTCAGCAGGCATTCTCATGAGTTTCTTTATTCTCTCTAGGATCAGTACATATAAGACCTGACTTTCTCTGAAAGACACTTGCAAGTTTTTCAAAACCATGCCATTCCCCATTGAAATTTTCTTATCTATAATGCTGTTGACTTTGACCAGTAAATTTATTTTTTTGCCACTTACTCTTTTGTCAGTTCCTAGAAATCTGGTGGTAAGGTCAGTTCCTGTTGGATGGAGAATGTTAAGCCCACTCTGCAGCCATAATATGAAACAAATTCCAGTTTTCTGTCCCACCTTTGAACCATGGGAAACACTCACTAAATCTTTCCCCCAAACCCTGGGAATGTAAGACATCCCTTGTGCTATAGTAAACATCCTTTGCTACACCAAAGAGGACACCTATAAAGCCCTGGCTGTTGAAGGCGGTCATAAAGTTTGAGTTACAAGTTAGGAACCTTCCCCATCTTGCTTGGGGTGAGTGATGGGATTCACAGCACACCAATAGCTTTCTCCAGAATTCTTCTATACAAAGATTCTTGTCATTTTCACTTTTTATGACTTGTTTTATAAACTCTAATATAGATAAGGGTTCTAAGAGTTTTATAATCAGTTTTTTGGCTAAGTCTTTTCAAAGGGCATCTGTTTCTTGCACTTCACTTTGAATGTGGTGGTTTCAGTATGTTAGCACTCCTGTAACACTTTCACTTTAACATATTGTCACACGCAGTTTTAGTTCCAGGTCTGACCTCTTCAGCTCTCTCTCAGAGCTAAGATTTTAAATTGTTCACTTTTTCCAGTTCCCAACCAGACTTTCCCATCCAGTCATTTCACATTTCATAAGCCCAATCCTACACGGACTTATTCAATATTCAGCTATGTTGAGAAGATAATGGATTTGCCCACATTCAGAGCTAGTGATATAAGATCAATTCCAGGCTCTGTCAATTATTGATTTTGTGACCTTAAGTAAATGTCTTTGCCTCACTAACCCTTATCTATAACATACCTGACTCAGAAAATCATAGTAATGATTAAATAATCTAATAGTTATAAAATGTCAGGTACATAGTAGAGGCTCAACAAATATTAAGCCTCCTACCTTTACCCACAAATTTTTTTAGGTTATGAATTCGAATTTTTGTCACATAGAATCCAGTCAACTTTCAGCATTGTTTTCCTTACTATCTCCCACAGAACTATTGAAAATCAACATCCTATTTTCAGATTTGATAGCACCAAGATGGAAAAGTAGGATACTTAGGTTATATCTCTCCACAAAGATCAACCACTTGACAGCTATCCATGAACAAGACCAGCTCTAAGAGAGCTCAGGAACCCATTTAAGATGTTTCAGCAACACAGTGGAACAAAAAGGGGAAGGAAGAAGAATATCAGTTTGCCTGCTTCATCCCATTGTGAAGGTTGACACTGCTCAGTGCCCAGCTAAAAAGAGTTTCCCTCACCAGGAAAGGAAGAGGAGAGTAAGCAATCAGCTTCCCCAGCATTTGCGGGCACAGCTGGAAGGACCCACTTTGGTTTATCCCACTCAGAGACCAACAACACTGACATGAATGGAAATGGTTAGGAACAAGGGAGAAGAGCAGGAGCAGCTGATATCAGCCACACAGTGGGAAGAACAGCAGCCCCCAGGAATTCACCAAGAAAACAAGGAAGGACCCAAAGAAATAAAGTTAGAAATCAAAAATGAGAAATAACTGATACCAGAGAAATACAAAGATTCATAAAAGACTATAAACAATTATATACCAAGAAATTAGAAAACCTAGAAAATATGAATAAATTTCTGAAAGCATGAACCTGTCGAGACTGAATCATGATGAAATAGCAAATCTGAAGAGACTGATCACAAGTAAGGAGATTAAATTGCTAACCAAAAACCTCCCAACAAAGAAAAGTTCAGGATCATATGGCTTCACCAATAAATTCTACCAAACACTTAAAGAAGAATTGATGCCAATGCTGCTCAAACTCTTCTGAAAATTTAAAGAGGAGGAGCGAAAACTTTCAAACATTATTTAGCCAAAATTACCCTGATACCAAAGCCAGATAAGGATACTACACCTATAGTTTGTGTCTATGTGTCTGTATCCTTATCTGGATACAGACACATAGACACAAACTATAGGTTAACACAGATGCAAAAGTCCTCAACAAAACAGCAAGCCAAAGTTAACATCACATTAAAAGGATCATTCACTATGATCAACTGAGGTTTTCCCAAAGCAGTCTTTGAAAAGAACAAAACTGAAGGCATCATACTTCCTGATTTCAAATAATATTACAAAGCTGTAGTAATGAGAAAGGTAATAATACTAGCATAAAAACAGACATATAGAGAATATAATTGAATAAAGAACCCAGAAATAAACTTATGCATATATAGTCAACAAAAAAAAAATGGTAGTTATGTAAGTTGAAGGATGTGTTAACCATTATCATTGGAAACATTTCACAGTATATACATGTATCAGATCATCCCATTGTATGCCTTAAATTTATACAATGTTATATGTCAACTATATCTCAATAAAGCTTGAAGCAAAACAATAAAATCTATCAAACTGTCAAGAAGAGAGTGATGTCCCTCGAATTTGAAACTACAGGGAGTCCTCGGGGTACAACACAGTTCTGTTCCTATGACAGTGATGTAACCCAAATTTTGGTGAAACACTCTAGTCTAAGTCACTTACTATCCTAACACAGTTGTTAAATCATAATCTAGAACATAAAAACACAAACAGGCCGCGTTACTACGTATTCTCCCACCTCATGCAATCAAACTGGTTCACCCACATGGTCCATAAGCATGATGAGAATGACATAAGCTGAAACATCCATGTCTCAATTTGTTTAAGTTTTTGTGGGAGTGAGTGTCATAAACTTGAAACGTTGTATGTTGAGACTATCATAACCCAAGGACCCCCCTGTACATGCAAAAAGCTCTAAATCCAGAAAAATGAATGATTCAGGGTCCCTGAAATGGGACCAGCTATATAATTTTCAGGATATATCATAATACAAAATGAAAATAGGGGACCCTTTATCAAATCTCATTAAGAATTATAAGATAATAACAGAGTGCTAAACCAGGCACAGGATTGTACCTCATGCCAGGCCCTGTCAAGTTGGCCCTTCACAGAAGTCTGAACTCTGTGATTGGATCCTGCCTCTTGTTTCCACTCTGCTGTTCTAGCAAAAGTTACTCAGACAAATGAAATAAACTTGTCCAGCTTCACCTTAATTGAAGCTGATTAGGCTAAACCTAAAGAACAAGATAATGACCTTTCGAATCCTCTTTTGCTGATAAAGGGAGTTTTACATGGTTACCTCCTAGGCCCTAGTCATAGCTGACAGACACTGTCAGAAGGCAAAATCTTTGCAGAATTGCTACTGTTTAAATGTCTCTATCAATACCAGGGAGCTCATGACCAGAGCAACTTGAGATCTCTGTTGTTAAAAGAAAAGAAAGAAAGAAAAAGAAAGAAGGAAAGAAAGAAAGAAAGAAAGAAAGAGAGAGAGAGAGAGAAAGAGAGAACTGAAGGAGGGAGGGAGAGAAGGAGGAGGGGAAGGGTGGGGAGGGGAGGGGAGCGGGGAAGGAAGGGATGGAGGGAGGAAGGAAGGAGAAAGAGAGAGAGAAACAGAGAAAAAGACACAGAGGAGGCGGCAGACAGCCAGCTGTAGGCCTCACCAAAACAGTGGCTGGTGTTCCTAAAAGATGCATGTCTTAACTACACAAAAGGAAATCCTGACTTTCTTCAGTTTGGTGTCAAAGCATTAGAGACTCCTAGATCCTTCCAACTCGGCCACCACCAGAGAATATGTGACATCAATTAATAATTTTGTTCACTCTGGATAAAGGCAAGAAAGTGTGACAAACACTGAGACCCCATGCTTTCAATTCGTACTTGGATACAAGAAGTTTTATTAAAAGTATGGTCTAGAATGTATAATAAACTCTTGCAATAGAAAAAAAAAAACAGGCCACAGATTTTGTGTTTCCAGGCTAAACCAGGTCTTTGAGGTCCTATGGTGTGAGGGTAATCGTTTTTGTGGGGGAGGGTCATGAACCGTACACCCATTCCACAAACCTCCCAGTCTAAGACAAGAGAGGGATAGTAACCCAACCTTTCATACTGGTGTTGGGCCTCAGCATTCCTATGGTCTGAAAGCTCTCAGACTATGGCTGTCTTAATAAGCAAAATTTTAAACTATTTCTGAAAGGATTCTCAATATTTATTGGGAAGGTGCATCAAAGCTGTGAAACCGAAAAGACATACATTTGAGAATGCACAGCCACCTCTCAAATAGAGCTCAGACTATGAAGATGTCTTTTCCCAGATTACTCAATGTTCCCTAGTGAATATGATGGCTAGAAAAATGAGAAAAGGAAGAATAGAAAAAGGGAGGAAAGAAGGAGAAAGGAAAAAAAAAGGAAAAAGAAAGAAGGGAAGGAAAAAGAAGGGAAGGGAGGGGAAGAGAAGGAGGAGGAAAGGAAGGAAGGAAGGAAGGAGGAAGGAAGGAAGGAAGGAAGGAAGGAAGGAAGGAAGGAAGGGAGGAAGGGAGGAAGGAAGGGAGGGAGGGAGGGAGGGAGGGAGGGAGGGAGGGAGGAAGGAAAGAAGGAAGGAAGGAAGGGAAGAAGAAAGGGAGGGAGGGAGGGAGGGAGGAAGGGAGGAAGGAAGGAAGGAAGGGAGGGAGGGAGGAAGGGAGGAAGGAAGGGAGGAAGGGAGGAAGGGAGGAAGGGAGAAAGGGAGGAAGGAAGGAAACATGCACACGATTAGGGTGCCAAGCATTAAGCTGGGCACTTCACATACCCTGCTTTGTTTACTTAGGATTAAGCCCAGAATGTAGTGTCAAACTTGCCATCCCCATATCAGTATACTCCAACAGCTGCTTGTTTTCTCATTTGCTATTTGAAATGATGCCTTCTAGAACATGGGGCTAATACTTCCTCTAAGGAAAGACCCACATATTTTATACATTAAACTTGGCTTTACTGTTTCATTGAGTCCTTTTTCAAGTGTTTAGACAGTCTTCTCAGTTAGTTGGAACAAAACTGAGCAGACTGGTAACAAAGACTCATTGTTCCACAGTCTCAGAGCAACTCCTAATGGCCTCATGACTTTTCATGTAATTCCTATCTGATGGATGTAGTGCAGGGAATGGAGCAAAGTGAAGAAGGGGAGGGAGAGGCAGCCCTACAGATGACCTTGGAACAGTGTGAATGATGTCTAATGTTCGGCAGTTATAGACTATCAGACACTAATATACTCTCTGGGCTGAACCGAATAGGCCCATTACTCTCAACCGCAATTCACCATCTGTGAAGTGAACTGGTGGCTTCCGACAAGACTACAAATTGCACCTGTTACCAAAAAAGACAGAGAGGGGATTATGATATAAAACCAAGGGAAGAGCAGACAGAGACCCAGACAGAACAAAGGCCATGAAAGGACAAGAGGAAATGAACCTTAGCCTTCGGAAGAGCCCCAAAATGAACCTGACAATTCACAAGATTGAATTTCAGTATCTTAACTGACTATATGGAAGTTCTGGGATCAAACGTTCAGTGTCATTAAGAGACATGTGCACAGCTGGAGCCCACAGAACCCTCCCACTATTGGGCAGCTCCTTTCAGTCTGTTGTCACAATTCATTAGCTCCTTCTGACATTCATTTGACATCATTTCAGAAAATGGATCTAACCACAACCCAAAGAAAAGAAAGAGAATGGAAAAAAAAAAATGATGGCTGCAGACACAGAGCAGCTCATCAGTTCTGAATAAAGATGAGGATGATAATGATAAGCCATGATGCTGACCAATGGCATGCTTTTATTCCCGTTATGAGCAATGCCACCTGACAGATGTGGTTTTAAAATTCTTCATGACACTCTTTTTCAATCTGAACTCTACCACTTAGGAGCTGTCATTGGATAGATTGTGTTCCTCCAAAATTCATACTTTGAAGGCCTAGCCCCCCCCTTCAATGTGACTGTACTTAGAGATTGGGAATTTTAGAAGGTATTTAAGGTCAAATGAGGTCATTAGAGTGGGTCACTAATCTGACATACTTGTGTCATCATAAAAGAAGAAAGATGCACTGGAGATTTCACTCCCTCTACATGTGCAAGCCAGACAAAGAGGCCTCTCCAAAAATCAACTGTGCTGGCATTTAGATCTTGGACTTCCAGACTCCAGACTGGTGAGAAAATAAATGACCATTATTTAAGCTATCCAACTAATGGTATCCTGTTATGGGAGCCTGAGCAGGCTCATACAGTAGCAATGTTAGCTCAGGCAAGGTATAATGATATCTTAGATAGTTTGAGGGCATATTCAATATTTATAGAATATCAGGAACCTAGCATGGTGGCATGCATCTCTAAGTACCTTTCGCAGTGACATTCTAAGCAAAGCGACTGTGCTGAGGATGCATAAACCCTGATCTTCAGCCTAAAGTCACCAGGTACCAGAATCTGGATCTCTGGGAAATAGCAGAGACCTTTCACTCTAATTTAAGAAGTGGGAAAAGGAGTCCTTGTTCACTGAGGACCTTCCGTGGGAACCACCGTGCTCACTGTCTCTTTCTTACAACTTTGTGATGGAGATAACTGCCACTTACAAAGTAAGGGGTTTGCTGAAGAATACAATAATTAAGTAGAGGAGATGAGAACCCAGATATCATGGACTGCAGATTCATTTAGATTGATCCACATGGCCCCTCTTAGGTAAGCCTAAATGCAGAGGACAAGTAGCCTGGCACAGTGAGCCTGCTCACCGTAAGCATACATAAGACTAGCAGGCAAGAGGTCTGATCCAATAAAGTATGACAAGGCAAGTACCATGGAGAACTTAAATCAATCTCTTATGGGACTACCTAATGCCATGCAGAAGTATTATGATAAATAAGTGAAAAGCAGTATACACAACAATTATAAAGAATGATTCAGCTCTGGCCAGGTAGCTCAGTTGGTTAGAGCATTGCCCCAATATGCCAAGTTTGTGGGTCCAATCCTCAGTCAGGGAACATATTAGAATCAACTATTAAATGCACACATAAGTGGAATAACAAATCAGTGTTTCTTTCTCTCTCTCTTCTCTCTAAAATGAATCAATAAATAAAACCCTTACTAATCTAATCACTTATTCATGTGTCTCGCTTCTTTATTAAAGGACTTAAGGTATCTATCCACTGGTGTGTGAGCCTTGAAGAAAGTTTCCAGCATGGGCTCTAGAACCTTAGCCAGGGACAATGTCTCCTCAGAGTCACCACCACCCTAGTAACTGAACAACTCAGGTGACTCTGAGTTGAAGTGCTGTTGAGGTAGCCAGGATGGTTCCTGCCACTTCAGATCGTGACAAGAGCTCTGGCTACTGTGGGCTTTGCTGACAGAAAGGGTGCTTTCTACCTCCTGTTCTGCAGATCCCAACTTAAATCTTTCAACGGAGAAAAACTCAAATTTGGGGAGGGAGGTGCTCAAACTCCATCACCTTTCATGTCCTTTATCCTGTCTTAGACAAGCAGTTGCTTTTCTTGAACGGATTCAAATAAAATATATTAAAGCAAAAAAAAAAATTAAAGAAAAATGTATTATTTAATTTGTGCGTGTATGTATTAAACAGTCATTTGACAATAATTTCAGGGAAAAATCTATCTTATGGTATACATATACAGTACATATGTAAATATTTACAGATATAAAAGACTAGAAGGAAATATATATTTTATAGAAAAGTTTTCTTTTCCTTTATACTTTTAATGTTTTCTATAATTTTAAATAATTCTGCATTGTCTTTTTTTATTCACTGAAACTCATATTAGTTAGGTTTCTTCTATTTTAAACTGATGTCTTTTTGTTGTTGTTGTTCTTGAATCCCATCCAGGATATCACATTACATTTAATGATCATGTGTCCTTAGGCTCCTCTTGGCTGAGACCGTTTCTCAGACTTTACATGCTTTTAATGAGCTTAATTAGTTTGAATATTGCTCAAGTTTTTTATATAACATCTCCCAATGGAGATTTGCCTGATGGTTTTTCCTGATTAGACTGGGGTTATGTGTTTTGGGGAGAAAGACCACTGAAGAAAAGTGCCATTTTTATCACATCATATCAAGGATACAGACCATCACCATCACTTACCAGTGTTGATTTGAGATAGTGTTGATCAGATTTCCCCCTTATGTATGTACTCCTTTTGCTCCCTGTTTATACTGTGTTCTTAGAAGGAAGTCATTATGAGCAGCCTGCGTGTAAAGAATGGGAAGTTACGTTCTACCTTCTTGAAGAAGAGTGCATACAAAAACTATTTGGAATTTTTCATGAGAAATTTGTCTAACTTCCACCATTTATTTGTTTGTTTGTTGACTTCATCATTTGTTTATATCAGTATGCACTCTCGAATATGTATTTCATACTTTGGGATTTAATAAAATACTGTTTTGTTGCTGAAATTGTTCTAGATTTGTCCATTGGGAGCTCTTCAGTTGACTGCTGTGTCCCATTGACCACGGATATTTCGTTTTGTCTTTTAAATCAGTTCTTTACTTTCTGATACTGAAAGATGTTCCAGACTCAATATTTCCTGCCCTAGTCCCAGCATCAGCCATTTTATCCACTCTAACATACGCTGGCTTTTAATTAGCATAGTTAGGTTATTCATATTTAAACATGTTATTAATACATAAATGTAATTAATACATAAATAAATAATAATAATTTTTTTAACAGAGACAGAGAGAGAAAGTCAGAGAGAGGGACAGATAGGAACGAAGACAGTTGAGAAACATCAATCATCAGTTTTTCGTTGCGACACCTTAGTTGTTCATTGATTGCTTTTTCATATGTGCCTTGAACGCGGGCCTTCAACAGATCGAGCAACTCCTTACTGGAGCCAGTGACCTTGGGTCCAAGCTGGCAAGCTTTTGCTCAAACGAGATGAGCCCATGCTCAAGCTGGCGACCTCAGGGTCTCAAACCTGGGTCTTCCGCATCCCAGGCCGATGCTCTATCCACTGCGCCACTGCCTGGTCAAGGAATACAGTTGATTTAATATTCTCCATGCTTGTAACTG
Organism: Rhynchonycteris naso; assembly: GCA_037038555.1. Taxonomy (NCBI): domain Eukaryota; kingdom Metazoa; phylum Chordata; class Mammalia; order Chiroptera; family Emballonuridae; genus Rhynchonycteris; species Rhynchonycteris naso. Next base: position 354,613,024 of record CM072995.1, read on the forward strand.
TTTTCTATATATTGTATTTGTTCTTTCTTTACTAAAGCCCTCTTCTTTTGCCTTCTCTAAATTTAATACAGCACTTTCTATGATTCTACTTCACCTTTTCTCTTAGTATATTATTTATATTTCTCCAAGTTTTTAGTGGTTGCTATAGAGTTCCCAATACACATTTCTAACTAACCTAATTCCACTCTGAAATAAAACTATACCACTTCATGTATAGTGCGAGTATCTTAAAAGAGTATTCCTAATTCTTCTCTCTCATTCTTTATGACAATGCTGTCATTTATTTCATTTATCCAGATGCCATAATTACTCAATTCATTGTTACTATTATTACAATGATTTAACCACTTGGTTTAAACAAAGAGTCTTATCATAACTACTCTTTGGAGAGAATATTTAACTTTTTATTTCTTCAAAATAAATACTTGAAAGTAGGGGTACTATCCTCTATGGCTTATGTAGTTGCCTAGTTCAGACCATACAAGGTGGGAAAAAGTAGCATTACAATCGTTAAGTATGCAAATCACAGAATTTATTCTTATGTTATTATTTAATTATTGTATTACTGTTTATACAAATAACTGGAGACCTACTTTGGTCCCATCTTATACATAAATGTTCAATTGTAACACCATTGCTAGAGCGTGATGTTTGCCTGAAAATAGATTCAAGCCATATTTCTGTCACCTACCATCAGCTGGGCCAGGCCAATTAACCTTCCCTCTCCTCATTAGTGAATCTGGGGTAATATTTATATCATAGAGATGTTATTGGAATCAAATAACATCATCTACATGGAAAGCACTGTATAAACTGTGAACTTCTATTTCTGTGCAAATATATTGATCAAAAGTCTTTTACAAGAATGAATTCTCTCTGTTTCACACACACACACACACACACACACACACACACACACACACACTTTCCAAAACTATGACAGATCCAACTCATCAAAATGAAAATGCTATTTATCTTCCCAACAAACCATTCCAAGATGCTAATCTAGCATCCTTTTAGACTATTTTTGGCTCTTCCTTAGGTAGGATTTTCTTTTATGAATGCAAAGGCAACTATTTGTTAAATTTCCAACTATTACACCAATGGGTATAAGAGCATGAGAGAGAAAAAATTAAAAAGACATTGTGTCGACTGGAAATGAGTCATTGGTATGTCTCATGGCAGTCACCAAATCTCACGGCTGTCACAGCACAAAGGCAAAAGATGATAGACCTAGAGGATTTTGTCACCAACTTTTTCTGGCATCTTCCTCCACCCCTCCTGCCATCTCTCCAAATGTTTCCTTAATGCTGCCAAAGAAATCTTTTCTAGGAGTCTCCAATTCTAATTCCTCATGCACCGTAAGCTGAACCTTTAAAATAAATAAGAAATTAAGAAGTTCCAAGTTCATCAGTACATTGATTAGGAAGTCATCAGTGCATTGACAATTGTGTGAAAAGTTCAGTGCTTCAGAATCAATGCATGTGGACTCTTCTCTTAGAAATGAGCCCCCAAGATTTTAGTTATGATCCAGTGGCTGAGAAAAAAACTAATGTGAAAAAGAGATCTCCTATTATTCTGTGTTTATAGCTCTTGTTACATGCATACTATAATTGTTGTGTTGTAGAGAGGAATTGTAATAGCATTAAGTGGAAAGTCACAACCTCGTAGTCAAGGACTGGGTCAACTAGAATGTTGATCATCTGAAAATGATCTTTTAGATAAAACTCCCAAACTGGCTACACATCATCTGGAGAGTTTCATGAAAGTCATCATTCAACAGGGGCAGGATTTTGTGAACACATTCCTGATTTTACATTATCCTAATCTACATTATTCTGGACACTGTAAGTTTCACACTCATCAGTCTTGCTCCTATGAACCTAATTTTTCTACACACAAAAACTCTCAATCCCTAGTGTCTATTTGGTTCATTCTGCCACACACTAGCTCCCCTGGGTTTGGAATCCTGCTCCTTCCTCCCCTTTGAGTCTCTAATTAATCTGCAATAAATGAAGGCTCCAAGTGTTTTATAGCATTTCAATTTTCCATTCTCCTCTGACATTTGGAGGAAAAGTGGAACACACAGCAAGACCTTTGAACAAGAAGTAACAGCCGTTAAATTGAAACACGGTGCGAGGTTTTTCTAATCATGAGTTCATAATACGTGTGTTCATGGAAAGTGATGTGCTTGTTGCCTGCAGCAAAACCAGATGCTCTCTGATTTCAGTTGATCAATGTTGCTATGAGGTGGTAACTCCATATCTGAATTCAAGAAAGAGAATTAAAGAGAGTGTGATAATTCAACCTCCACAGGTTATATTACAATAATGGTGATGATTTAAAAAGCAATGAGTTTTAGATTCTATTCAGTGAATTAAGCATAGAATTGTGGGGAAAATAATTATACATGAAAACTGATACTTAAAATTGGGTCCCAACTTTGTTACTTTCTGGTTATTTGGCTGAAGGAAGGAAGAATATCTCACAGCAAAACAGTGACATTTACATAAAATAGTGTTTATAGAAATACTACCTAATACCTGCTCAGAAGATGTTTGCTGAAGAGGAATGTAAAATCGACATTGTAATATATCTGAATATCATATTTATGTTTTTCATATAGAAGTTATATTAGTTTTCTAGGACTATCAAAACAAAATACCACACTTGGAGGCTTAAACAACAGAAACTTATTTCACACAGTCTGAAGGCTGGAAGTTCAAGATCAGCATATCAGCTGGTTTGGTTTCTTCTGAGGCCTCTTCCTCAGCTTGTAGATGGCTGCTTTCTTTATGTGTCCTCACATGGCCTTTCCTTACTGCATGTACATCCCTAGTGTCGTTCCTATTATAAAGATTCAAGTCTTATTGAATTAAGGCCCTATTCTTATAACTTTACAGCTAATGCTCGACTTACGACCATGATTGGTTCCGACAGATTGGTCGTAACACAATTTGGTCATAAGTTGAGTAGGCTATATGTACAGTACTGTGAAACAATGTTATGAAATTTTTTTAAGTCAAAGACAAAGACAATTTCCACTTGGTAGACATCTTGGGAGGGGTTTGATGCAAAATATCCAAGACACAAAACACAAATTGCTGTACCAAGTTTGGGATAACAGTTGAAATGGTGCATGCGGAGATAACAGTGCTGCCGGAAGCTGGTTCGCACTGCCGTAGGCCCAGCAGGGCAATGCTTGTGCTGCCAGATGCGCAGTCGTGGCTGGCGATTGTGGTAGTAAAGTCGAATGGTCGTAAGTTAAATAGCTCATAAGTCGATCAATACCTGTATTTAAATATAATCACTTCTTTAAAGGCCCTATCTCCAAATACAGGCATGTCGGGGGTTAAACCCTCAACAGATGAATTTTGAGAGGTACAATGCAACCATAAGAGAAGTATTATAGATATCATTTTATATAATGATATTATAAATAACAATTCAATTTTTTAAAAACTCTATTTACCCTTCTGAGAAATTCACTAGAAAACATAAAACATTAATTTTAGCTTGTCTCTGAATAATATTTAGCATTTTTCCCTTGCCCTACCTCTATTTCTGCAAAGTAAACATCAGTTTTAGTTTCTAATGCATTTGAATATCAGTTTCTTTGATTGATCCAGATTCTGAACCACCTTAGAAATAGATAAGTTGACTAGACATCCTCCTTCTGGAGCTAGGATTCTAATCATTTCCTTTTGTAACATCCTTCCACTGAAGTAAATATTGAAGGACAGAGAAATAATCAGTGATAAACTCTGATGTTGGAAAATGTAAGCAAGATTATCAGAACAATATTTTGTTCTCCTCCTGGTCCAATTAACCCCATTCTCTCTCTTATCTAATCAATTGCACTTACCGCTGCTGAAGTAAGCATTCTCCACTACCATTTTGACCATTCTACTCATTTTTAAATTAAAAAATTATCAAAAACCTGTTAGGGTTCCCTCTTACTTTTTCTACTAAATTTTCTTCAGATTTCTCAGGATACCCTTTGAAATTTTCCCCCAGATGTTTCCACCCAGATTCACCACCATCATTTTTTATTCTCCCACTCAATACCTGCCTCCCATTCCCCAACCCACTGCCAGGTGAGAGCAAATTTTCAGGCATTCTCTGCAGAGCACAAAGTTCTGGCATAAGCATGCAGTTGGCCGGAGCCCCAACTGCTCTCAGACCTTGTCTTTTCACCTTTGATTCCCCAATTGCACCAGGATAAGGTACATAACCTGGTATAAAAAAAGGAAAATAAAAGATAAATAATGAAAAGAGGGAATGTTTTCTTGTTTCTGTCTATTTAAAATCTATTTCTAAATTTTGCCCTTCCAGAAACTCCTCTAAAGACTAATCCACCTGACAGATCACCTTTTGACTCTGTGGCCCCGATTCTCATTCTTGGGTTAGATGTTCATGACAGGTACTTGTTGACAAGTTGCTTTGAGGGTGACATTTCATTAAAAAGCCACTTAATAGGAAAGTTCTGTGTCACCCAGACGGTAGAATGAACCTTTTTGCACAATCACTCAAATGTTATTTTTGATCAACAAATGAAACCAATATTTCATTCACTTATATAGCCCATACTGCCACTTATTTCTGAATTTAAACACAGATGATAGATAACGAAGTGTATTATTAAACAAAGTTTCTTTTAATTTTTTCCACTGATTTGAAAGAAAGAGAGAAGCATCAACTAGTTGTTCACTTAGCTGTACCCTCATTAATTGCTTCTCATACGTGCCCTGACCAGGGATTGTGCACATGACCTCAGAGGACTAGGAAGATACTTGATCTATTGAATCATCCAGCCAGGGCCTATTAGACAAAGTTTTAAAATGCATACTTTGTAGCAGGAACTGGCCTGAGGGTGTTATATACATGCATTATTTCTCATGATCCTTATTTCCAAAGGAAACTGAGATTAATCCAGTTTACCCACTAAACCAAGGTCAGAATAAATGTTATTGAGTCAGAATCACAATGCAAACTCTTCTTCCAGAGCCCCACATTTATCCCATTATGTTTTGGTACCTTTAGAATAGACTGTCTACTTATTTCTATGCCAAAAACAGACTTTGCGAGATGTTTCTCCTTCGCACATTCTGTAAGGAATAAAATCAATAGGCAGAGATAGACTTACATTCTTTCTCCCTAAACACAGATAACTTTGAAGGAGAAAGAGAATTCTATTTAATAAAGTCAACTTGGTCTGGAGCAAATTGGAAAAGATGCAAAAAGGTCATCTAGGTAAGTCCCTGCCACCAAATAAAAGCATATCTTAAACATCCAAGATTAATTATTGATCATCCTAGGCCATCTTGACTCTGTAAGCAGTATCAGGAGAGCCATTTAAATGCCAATAAGCAGGCATTCATATTTCTTATATGAGTCAGTGTGAGACTGCCTCAGTGTCTTAGCAATTTGCAAAATTTTTTAGCATTCATTCAATTAAAAGAGACGTATTTACGTGGAGCTTTTTACTGTTTGGGTCTTTTTCTTTAAATCCAGCTAAATAATTTTCAAGTTATTAATTACAGATTGCTTCCATCTTTGCCCTGGTGAGAGGAAAAGATTAAAAACTGCATGTGCATACCAGAGGAGATGCTTTCAAGAAAATGCAAAGTTTATTCATCAAGAAAGATCAAGAAAATGAAAGGAAATGTCTTTTAAATACATCTGAAACCAAGAGGTTTTCAAATGCCCGAGCTCTGATTGAAGTCCTGTTGGATGCAATTATAGGGAGTTCCTCATTCCACAGATGAGTTTTAATTCCATTGGCTAAGGGAGACAGAAACATACATTTCCTAGCTGATTGCAGATGTAAATCATCTCACTGCTTGCATTTTTATTTAAAAGATGCAGGATAAGGTATTTCCTTCTTGGAATGAGTTGAAGTTGGAGGGAAGAAAAGATATTCTGTGCTTTGGGATCCTTTGTTAATAGCACAAGAGGATACCTAACAACTGGAAAACTGAATTAGCACTGGAAGAAGAAATGTCTCCTTATGGGTCATGTGTGCATGTGCACATGTGTGTGTATGTGTGTGTATTGGTTTTATTGAATTTTTGTTTCTTTGAGATTTAACTACACACTATCAGAATGAAGCATAAAATTATCAGGGCTAAAACCTTTCATCTTAGCCAGTCCTACGGTTACGAACTGAATGAAGCTCCTTCAGAAAGATAAATCCTCAGGATTTCATATTATTCCCCATCAATCCACATCCAGTGACCAAGACTTTTGCTGATGAAGATGTCAAGTTCAAAGCCCATGTAGGAGATGCTGAATGAGAAAAACTGGTATATTCATTCTACATAATAATACCAACTGGCTTTTTTTTTCAGTAGTGCAACTTTGGAAAGGGAACGAAAAACAATCAGAAATAAACAAGATATTAGTATGCCTTGTGACTTTTGCAGGGCCTTTTGCTATGTGGCTTTGCAGTGCCTACTTACACTGAATCTCCCTACTCCTTGTCTTTGGGATCTGTGATGTGATTTGCTTTGACCAATTGAATGTCAGCAGACGTTACACAAGCAGAAGATTGAAATGCGCTTGTAGGGCTGGGTTTTCATCTATTTCTTCTGCCACCACCATGAAAACCACATATACCAAGTGACTCACTACATTCAGAAGGGTGAGTGACACAAGGAAATATCTGACCCAAACACATATCCTGAAGCAGAGTCCAGCCCAGTCCACTGAGATCATCAGAATGACCCTGGCTGGCAAAGAAGCATGTGAGTGATAGTAAAAGATGGTAATTTAAGTCACTGAGTTTTGGAATGTTTTGTTACAAAGCATTTTGAGGGATAATGAACAACAGAAGCTTTTAATCTGGTCTTGTTTAAAGACTTTTTTTTTTAGAATTATGATGAAAACTGTGGGTTTTCCTACTAAAGTAGATACATACGTTTTAAAACTTGCATAGTTTCAGAGGACTCATTGACTTAAATATTCCAAGAAGATCTGGTTATTAAAAATACTTTCTGTATTAATTATCTAAATAAAATGTCTGAGCAAAATGGTAGGTTGCCTTGCAATAATATTCAGAGGAACAAAAATGTATCTGTTTCATTTTACAAATCATTTTAACAATTTCTTTAAGTATGTTCTCTTTTTCCCTCAGCATCTCCATTCAATCCATAAAGAAGTCCTGCTGGTAGCATTTCAAAAGCATACTTTAAAACTATCCCCTGTTATCAAACCTTCAATGCTAGTATCCTACATCCATCCACCATCATTTCTCACCAATCTGAATACAATCACCTCCTACCTATACTTCGAGCCTCTTCTCCTGCCTCTTCATAATTTATTCTTTACCCAACAACCAAAGTTCTTTTCAAAAATTTTCTCCAGCAATATTTTGCTATTCTAATTCAAAGGGCAATAGGCACTTATATCAAGAAATAATTTTAAAACTCAGTTAAAATCCAGAATGCACTATAGGAAAAAGGCATAATGCTTTTAAAATAGATTACCCATCTATTCATTCATGTGCCTACATAGTTCATAGAATAAATAAGAAATTTAGTTAGTAAAGAATCTGACAGGGTGGTAAGCAGAATGCTTTATAGACCTACTTGTGTGCATGTGCAAAAATATTGTTGATATAAGTCAAGAGGAAAATTCTGACTAATATATAAAATAAAAGTGAAGCCTAATATTAATTGGGCCAAGCCACTAATGTTTGCTAGTTGAGAAAACTCAAACCAACAAAGACACTGCATGCACCTAGGGTTCTCAACAAATTTGCAAAGTTTGGTTACTAAGAAAGAACTAGAAAATAATTTGTATAACATATTTGTGTGCATGTCTGATAATGGAGGTCTTGCCCATGGGCACAATCTGCAAAGGTATAAAAGACAATAATCAATGCTCCTAACATCTGCAAGTCTAATTCATCTAGAAGCAGAGCACTGATACATGTTTCTCTTTTTTTTAATTTACTATTTATTATTTTTCAATTACAATTCATGTTCAATATGGTTCTATATTAGTTTTATATGTACAGCACAGTGGTTAGAAAATCATGTACATCATAGAGTGACTCCACTTACGTACCCATCTGGCCATAAACCTATTTATCACGATACCACTGACTATTGTCTCTGACTACTCTATGATTCCCTTCCTTGTTGGCCGTTTCATCTTTGGAGATCAGAAGAGGTAATAAGACTACCTAGACTGAATTGTGGGGAAACCAATGGGGATATTTAAATCACAGGAATTCACAAAGATAGTGGGTTCTATGGAATTTTATAAGTTAAATTATTCTATCAACAAACAAATGAAAGCTATAATATTATCAGATCCTTAACCTATAATTTAGGAAGGCATATTTTTAAATTATAAGAAAAAAAAATGAGCCTAGAGTCAGAAACTCAAGAGAAAAATTACTCATAAAAGAGAATGTATAAAATGAGCATACAGCTATGCAACAGTTATGAGTGCACAGGGGACTCCCCAGTACTCTCAAATAAACAGTGATTTGGGTGATATCAATCTAAGTGTCACTTATTCAAGTCAAAACCAAGACTTTTCCTCACATTTTCTATATTCCTCGACAGAGCATGCAATGTGCTTCAGTCTTCTACATATTCTTATACCTTTATACCAATGTTATTGATCTCATTGATAATAGCACCATTCTGTCATCTTCGTACATAGCTTTCAAAACTTCTGAGCCTATTAAAAATGCTAAAGACGATTAGAGAAGAAGGTAGCAGAGTAGGCAGACACACAGACTCCCAGCTCACACCACCAAACTGGATTACAAATTAATTTAGGAACAACCAGCGTAAAAAACCAACTCTGGACTATAATAACTGTGCTCAAAAACCAAGGAGCAAAGACAAAGCCACACCAAGACTGGTGGAAGTGCCAAGGAGCAGTGAGCCTCCCCTGCTTACAGGAACAAAGAGGGCAGGGGGTGAGGCTGAGAGCCCAGAAAGACTCTCAATCCAAGGAAAACAGTAGAAAATATTACTCACAGCCACTTACCTGGGGACCTGGGTTGAAAGAGCTGGCTTGTTTTCCAAAAGGAAAGGGGGAGAGAGAGACAACCGATGACAAACAAAGGAATACATGGGAGGACCTGAGCAGTGGATTAATCAAGTGCTGAAGGCAGCCATACCTGGGGGAGGTGCTGGAGGAGGCCATAGCTGGGGGAGAGGTTGATCTTTCAACGTATTACAAGACTAAAGTGGTTCCTGGTCAACCATCTGAAGATATCCCTCCAGCTCCAATCAGTACAACAAGACACAGCTGAAAACAAAAAGTAGGGAGGAGGGACAGTAACTCAGGTCACCATGGAGATCTGAGATAACACCTTCCCCTACTGAAGCAGAGAAAGCACCCCACCGACAGAAAGAGTAACTGGAAGATAAGGTCTTCAGAGTCTCAGGTTGCTCCCAACACATTCCTGGATACAGTTTCAAATAAGCCCCCTGCTGAGATCAGTAAATAAGACTACCACTGAGTTAAGAAAACTGAGAAGAAAACAAACAAATCAAGACTTTAAAGGGGTTCTATTAGAAAAACCTAATTCCACAGTGGATTACAAACAGCTGAAACCAACCCAAGAAGACCTAGAAATAACACAACTAAAAATTGGAGGCAGACAACACCAAGCCTAGATTCAACCAGCTCTACAAACAACACACCCAAACACACAGACAAAATGAGAAGACAGAAAGGTGCAATCCAAATGAAACCACAAGAGAATCCTCCAGGAAATTAACTGAGTGATAAGAAAATAACCAAATTTCCAGATGCAGAGTTCAGAATAATGATTGTTAGGATGTTTAGGGATCTTAGAACAACAATGGATGGTCATTATGAACATCTAAATAAAGAGATAGCAAGTATAAAAAAGGACATTGAAATATTAAAAAAGAATCAGTCAGAGATGACAAATACAATATCAGAAATGAAGACCACAATGAAGGAAATTAAAAGCAGGATGAATGAGGTTGAGGATTAAATCAGCGAGTTGGAAGACAAGATGAACAAAGGCATGGAAGCAGAGCAAAAAAAAAAAGAAAGACTCAAAAAGTCTGAGGGAACACTAAGGGAGCTCTGCGACAACATGAAGAGAAATAACATCTGCATAATAGGGGTTCCTGAAGAAGAAGAGAAAGAACAAGAGATAGAAACTTTGTTCAACCAAATTATAGCTGAAAACTTTCCTAAATTGATGCAAGAAAGGGTCTCACAAGTTTAAGAAGCACAGAGATCTCCATTAAAAAGAAACCCAAAGAAACCTACACCAGGACACATTATAATTAAAATACCAAAGCTAAGTGATAAAGAGAAAATATTAAAAGCTGCTAGAGATAAAAAGGCTATCACCTACAAAGGAGCACCCATAAGGATGGCATCCGACTTCTCAACAGAAACACTTGAAGCTAGAAGGGAATGGCAAGAAATATTCAAAGTAATGCTGAACAAGAGCCTACAACCAAGAGTACTTTATCCAGCAAGGCTACTGTTTAAAATTAAAAGAGAAACAAAGAGCTTCCCAGACAAAAGAAAACTCAAGGAATTCATTACAACAAAACCAATGATGCAGAAAATGTTAAGGGGCCTGTTGTAAACAGATCACAGTGGTAAAAGAATACAGCAAAAGAAAAATACACCTTTAAAATATAAAATGGCAATAAACACCTACATATCAATAATAACATTAAATGTAAATGAATTAAATTATCTAATCAAAAGACATAGGATAGCTGCATGGATAAAGAAACAGGACCCATACATATGCTGTCTACAAGAAACACACCTTAAAACAAAAGATGCACATAGACTGAAGGTAAAAGAGTGAAAAGAAATATTTCATGCAAGTGGAAATGAAAAAAAAAGCTGGGGTAGAAATACTTATATCAGACAAAATGGACTTTAAAACCAAGGCTATAATAAGAGATAAAGAAGGTCACTACATAACAATAAAGGAAGCAATCTAACATGAAGATATAACCATTAAAAATATCTATGCACCTAATATAGGAGTTCCTAAATATATAAAGCACACTGATGGATATAAAGGGCAAGATCAACAGCAATACTATAATAGTAGGAGATTTCAATACACCACTTACATCACTAGATAGGTCCTTAAGAAAGAAAATTAACAAAGAAACAGCAGACTTAAAGGACCACTAGATCAACTAGATTTAATAGATAGCTTCAGAACCTTTCACCCTAAAACAACAGAATATACATTATTTTCAAGTGCTCATGGTACATTCTCTATGATAGATCACATGTTAGGACACTAAAGCAGTCTCAACAAATTTAAGAAGATTGAAATCATATCAAGCATTTTCTCTGATCACAATGGCATGAAACTAGAAGTCAACCAAAACTGAAAAATACTCAAACACATGGAAACTAAATAGCATGTTATTAAATAACAAATGGGTTAACAATGAAATCAAAGAAGAAATAAAAAATTCTTAGAAATGAATGATAATGAACATACAACAGCTCAAAATTTATGGGACACAGCTAAAACAGTTCTGAGAGGGAAGTTCATAGCACCAAAGGCATTTCTTAAGAAGCTTGAAAAAGCTCAAATAAACAACCTAACCCTTCATCTAAAAGAACTTGTAAAAGAACAGCAAGTAAGGCCCAGAGGTAGTAGAAGGAATGAAATAATAACGATCAAAGCAGAAATAAATGACATAGAGGCTAAAAAAACAATAAGGTGGATCAACGAAACCAAGAGCTGGTTCTTTGAAAGGGTAAACAAGATTGGTGAACCTTTAACGAGACTCACCAAGAAAAGAAGAGAGAGGACTCAAATAAATAAAATTAGAAATGAGAGTGGAGAAATAAAAAGACACAACAGAAATACAAAATATTGTAAAAAAAATACTAAGAAGAACTCTATGTCAAAAAATTAAACAACCAAGGTGAAATGGATAAATTTCTTAAAACATATAATCTTCCAAAAAATCAATCTGGGAGCATCAGAAAACCTAAATAGACCGATTACAATAAAAGAGATTGAAACAGTTATCAAAACACTCCCAAAAAACAAAAGACCTGGGCCAGATGAATTCACTGGTGAATTCTACCAAATATTCAAAGAAGAACTAGCTCCTATCCTTCTCAAGCTATTTCAAAAAATTCAAGAGGAAGGAACACTACCAAGTTCCTTTTATGAGGCGAGCATAATTCTGATTCCAAAACCAGGCAAAGACAACAAAAAGAAAGAAAATTATAGGCCAATATCCCTGATGAACTTAGATGCTAAAATCCTCAACAAATTAGCAAACTGGATCCAGTAATATATGAAAATAATCATACACCATGATCAAGTAGGATTTAATCTGGAGAGGCAAGGATTGTTCAATATTCGCAAATCAATCAATGTGATTCATTAGATAAACAAAAGGAAGGACAATAATCACATGATAATTTCAATAGATGCAGAAAAAGCATTTGATAAAATCCAGCACCCATTTATGATCAAAACTCTTAGCAAAGTGGGAATACAGGGAACATACCTCAACAAGCTAAAGCCCATTTATGACAAACCTACAGCAAACATCATAATTAATGGACAAAAATTTAAAGCATTTCCCCTAAAATCAGGAACAAGGCAGGAGTGTCCCCTTTCACCACTCTTATTTAACATAGTACTGGAAGTCCTAGCTATAGCAATCAGACAAGAAAAAGAAATAAAAGGCATCCAAATTGGAAAAGAAGTAAAACTATCATTATTTGCAGTTGATATGACACTGTATATAGAAAACCCTAAAGGCTCAATCAAAAAACTACTGGACCTAATAAACAAATTCAGCAAGGTAGCAGGATATAAAATTAACACACAGAAATCAGAGGCATTTCTATACATGAACAATGAAATGTCAGAAATAGAAATTAAGGAAACAATCCCCTTCACTACTGCAACAAAAAAATAAAGTACCTAAGAGTAAATTTAACCAAGGAGTTAAGGACTTGTACTCAGAAAATTATAAAACATTGATAAAAGAAATCAAGAAAGACACAAACAAGTGGAAGCATATACCATGTTCATGGTTAGGAAGAATAAACATCACTAAAATATATTATCCAGAGCAATTTACAAATTCAATGCAATACCAATGAAAATACCAATGACATACTTCAAAGATATAGAACAAATATTCCAAAAATTTATATGGAACCAAAAAAGAATCTGAATAGCCTCCGCAATCTTGAAAAAGAAGCATAAAGTGGGAGGTATCACACTTCCTGATATCAAGTTATACTACAAGGCATTGTACTCAAAACAGCTTGGTACTGGCATAAGAACAGGCATATAGATCAATGGAACAGAACAGAGAACCCAGAAATAAACCCACATCTTTATGGACAATTGATATTTGACAAAGGAGGTAAGAGCATACAGTGGAGTAAAGACAGTCTCTTTAACAAATGGTATTGGAAAAACTGGACATCTACCTGCAAAAAAATGAAACTAGACCACTAACTTACATCATGCACAAAAATAAACTCAAAATGAATAAAGGACTTAAATGTAAGCCGTGAAACCATAAGCATTCTAGAAGAAAACATAGGCAGTAAACTCTCCGACATCTATTGAAGCAATATATTTGCTGATTTATTTTCACGGGCAAATGAAATAAAAGACAGGATAAACAAATGGGACTATATCAAAATAAAAAGCATTTGCACAGCTAAAGACAATATGAACAGATTAAAGAAAGATACCATACAATGGGAGAACATATTCGACAACACGTCTGATAAAGGGGTTAATAACCAAAATTTATAAAGAACTTGTAAAACTCTACACCAGGAAGACAAACAATCCAATAAAAAAATGGGCACAAGAAATGAATAGACACTTCTCCAAAGAGGACCTACAGATAGCTAATAGGCATATGAAAAAATGCTCAACATCACTAATCATTAGAGAAATGCAAATTAAAACCACAATGAGATACCACCTCAAGCCAGTCAGAATGGCGCTCATTAACAAAACAACACAGAATAAGTGCTGGTGAGGATGTGGAGAAAGGGGAACCCTCCTGCACTGCTGGTGGGAATGCAAACTGGTGCAGCCACTGTGGAAAACAATATGGAGATTCGTCATAAAAATTTTAAATTGAACTTTTTTTTGACCCAGCTATCCCACTTATAGGAATATATCCCAAGGACACCATATCACCAACTGAAAAAAAGAAATGCACCCCCATGTTTATGGCAGCATTGTTCACAATAGCGAAGAGCTGGAAACAGCCCAAGTGTCCATCAGTGGACGAGTGGATTAAAAAGCAGTGGTACATATATACAATGGAATACTATGGCGCCATGAAAAAGAAGGAAATATTACCTTTTGCAACAATATGGAGGGACCTGGAAACTATTATGTTGAGTCAAATAAGCCAGGCAGAAAAAGAAAATTATTATATGACCTCACTCATTTGACGAATCCAAAGAACATTGAGAACTGAGGAAAGTGATTGAGACAGAGGAGGGATCAAAGGGACCGGAGGTTAAGAGTACAGAGGGAAAGGGGAGGATAGGATGGGATAAACCTAAATGGAAGGGGGAGGGCACTGTAGGGAGGGGGGTATGGGCGATGTGGAGGGAAATATGGGGGAGGGGGGATGCAGTTGGGATTACCCTTGTATCTATGTAAACACAATTAATTAAAGGTTATGGGGTGGGGGGAGGGAGGGAAGGGTGGGATAGGGAGGAGGGGAGGGACACAGGGAAAACCAGATAGAAGGTGACAGAGGACAATTTGACTTTGGGTGATGGGTATGCAACACAATTGAATGATAAGATAACCTGGAGATGTTTTCGTTATATATATGTACCCTGATTTATTGGTGTCACCCCATTAAAATTAATAATAATAATTAAAAAAAGAATAAAAAAAATAAAAAAATTAATTAGAGAAAGATAAAATAAAATAAATAAAAATGCTAAAGACTACAAATAGTACTTTCAACTTATAATAATTATTAATTTTCATTTATATTTATTTTATTTTTATTTATCTAAACAACATAGGAAAGAACTACTCATCTACATGAGAAAGGAGGTGTTATGATAAGAGCAGACTACATCAAAAGCACATCCAACAGAAGCTCATTGTCCACCTGCTTTGTGCCAGGCACGTTGCTAGGCCCTGGGGATATAGAAACAGGGGATATAGCACAACTGAAGTGGGTCACAATCTAGCAAGAGAAGCTGCTTTCATTTGGTGGTCCGGGCAGACCTTTCTAATGAGGCTTAAAATGCTGCCTGAAAGGCAAGAGAAGCAAATCAAATAAAGACATGTGATTAGCAAGTCCGAAGGCTGGGAAAGTAATAAACTGTGAGGGTATCAGAAATAGTTGAATATCACAGAAAGCTAGAGCATGGTAAGTAAAGGGTAGGAATAAATTAAAGTCAGACAGGTAGGGCTGGGCTGGTTCCTATAGAACTGACCAGGGTAAAATATTAATATTTTATTCCAAGGACAACGGGAAGTCAAAAGGGATTTTGAGCAAAGAAGTGGATGTGGCGGAGGGGGGAAAGGAGTATAAAGGGACAAATGCAAGGTGACAGAAAATGATTTGACTTTGGGTGATGGATATACAACATAATCAACAGTTCAAATGCTATAGAAACGTTTACCTAAAACCTATGTACTCTTACTGATCAATGTCACCCCCTTAAATTGAACTTTCTAAACAAAATTTTAAAAAAAGAAAAGAAAATCATTATCTGGTCACCATCATAATCATAATAACAACAAAAAAACCCCTGATGCTATGATTTATGGGTAAAATTTGGATGCAGATGGAATATTTACATAGTATCATAGTACTTCCAAAAATACTTATCAATACAAACATAAAAGAGGCACTTTAGAGTGATGTAAACATTACTAATTAGACAAACTGAAATTGCGTGCTACCTGATAAGGTGCAATGAATAGATCACACTGAAACCTGAATCCAAACTGTATAACCTCAATCTAATCATGAGAAAGCATCAGAAAAACCCAAATTAAGAAACATACAAAATAAATGGCTTGTCATCTTTAAAAATATTGTTGTAGTAATATAATGTTATAGTGGGTAAATATATAGAAGTATAGAAAGTGTGGAAGATGTGTAAAAGTAATTAAAATATAATATTAAAAATAATTAAGGAAATTAAAGTTATGCGGTCTAGATAGGAATTAATATAGTGAGTACAGATGTGATAAACAGAGTCTGACTTTCAAGCAGGGCCCAGTTAGTGTGTGTGTGGATTTATACATAGGTAAGTGGCTTGGTGTCATAACTTTGTAAATTAACATAAATAAGAACATCTTAAAAAGTGGTTTGACGTAAACATTTCAGTAGATTAACATAAAAGGGATTCCCTGAGAGGAACTCCCAAAAAGGTGATTTGAAGTGATAATCCTGTAGATTGACACCTGTTAGGAAGCGTTGGCCAGAAAAGGTACTATAAAGCTGAGGAGCCCCCTGCTGCAGTAGTCCCCCAGATTTCAAAGTGAACGTGAAATGTCTCTACCCTGCTGTGAGCTCTGACCAAAGACAGCCAAGAGGAGCACGCAGACGGGGCCCCCTTAAGCTGTACCCAGGCACGCCAAAAGGATTTGTGAGTAATAAATAGCCTGTGTGATTATTGCAACTATGTGTCGGTCGTGTCTTTCCTCCAGTGGCAGTTAGTGTTGGCACTTATCATTAGTATCATCATAGCCACCTCAAGAGTAGTCTTGAAGAGGCTGCCAGCCCTGCTGATAAACCAGAGTGTCCCAGTGCACAGGGAAGTCGAATCAGGAATGCCTGAGTGACGTAGAGCTTGGGCTCTACTGGGACAAATATCAAAGTGATAAAAGCCATGAAAAAAAATAAAGAAATTTTTTTCCCAAATTAAAAGAACAACAACAAATACGTAAATGAAACATGATTTTGATTAGATCCTAAAGAACATTATGGGGATAACTGGCAAGACTTGAACGAGTTCTGTGGAGTAGCAAATTATCCATATTAATTTCCTGATAGGGACAGCTGCATTGAAGTTTATAGGTCTAAGATAATGTACTTTGCAGAAATTAGATACTGAGCTATTCAAGGGTGTTGAGGCATCATGAATGCAACTTTCTCTCAAATGGTTCAGGAAAAGAAAATCTCTTTGAACTATTTTTGCAACTTTTCTGAAAGTTGAATCATATCTTTAAAGATATAGAAAAATAGCTGAATTATTGCACTACTGTAATTTTATTTTGTTTTGTTTTTGTAAAGATTAATTGCCTTTAAACTGAATTGAGATACAGAGGCTAAGATAGATTTTTTAAAAAGATAGTAAGAGTCTCTGAGCAAGAATGAATTAGACAACAGAATGCTGAAACCCAGATATATTCATATAATCATGGTCTGACATCTCTTTTAACATTCATAGTGGATTCAAGTAATGCCAGAAGATTACAGATAGAAAAATTTCCTCTCCCACCTAACAGTGGCTTTTAGAACTACAAACCAGAAAACCTGATCATTATCTAAAGCTTCATCTTAAAACAGGTAATTAAGAATGTGGCTTGAAGCTTTTAAAAATGAATAGCAATCATTTGGAGCAATTGAACTATAGTAACTGGAAACTAAAGGTCATGGTTTCCTTTTCTCTTTTCTTCTTTAGACAAGTGGTTTTAGGTTGACAAATCATGGTATTGTTGCAGTGTTTTTACTCACGGAGGACATGAATTATGTCTTTTCCTTTATGTACTAGGGAATAATAATAATCTGCAGGGATAGATTTGGTGCTCAAGAAATGAGCATGATTTGAGTGAAAGGGAGGGGGACAAGAAGGGTGAGAAGGAGGGAAGAGAGAAAATGCGTGAGCATGGTATTTTAAAAATATTCAATAGTTTATTTAGGTAAATCAATAAATGACCAGATAACCATACTGAAAACATGTCATTCAGGAAATAAAGCCAATGTGTTCAAGAATGAGCAGATGTAAAAAAAAAAAAAAAAGAATGAGCAGATGTATCTTCCATTTCCTCCAAGATCCTCTTGTCAACACTAATCCTGCAATGTCTTCTCTATTAAATAGTTTGAAAATATATTCTACCATCCTTCTCTGCTTCTACTTTCACTGGTCCTCTTCAGCTCCATCATTCTACAAAAACTGTTCTCTCAATATATACCAATGACACTCTAGTTTCTTAAGGCAAAAGCATTTTTTGAACTCACTCCCATAAAAACCATCCTTCTAAGATTGCTTCTAAATAAAATGCTATGACTTTAAGCTCTTTTCATTGTGTGTGCGCCTGTCTTTAAAGTAGATGTTTTTACAGCATGGAGACGCTGTTATTAATAGTGTTTACGCCAACTTTAAAACTCAGAGCAATTTAGCCTTTCAAAGAACTTTTAAAATACATTCTGCATGTGGCATATGATTTAAGAGTTGCTTTAAGTGAAAATACTAAAAAGAAATTAGATAAAGATATATTAAAACATAAGCGTGAAATAAAAGAAATAATGGCATGGATCCGATTAACTTTGTCCCATAATATAAGACTATGACAGTGTTTAGATCATAGAAAAATGATCTTTACATAATATAGAATTAATCCAGGGAGCTCTGAATCAAGGGGTATTATTGAGGTAGATTGCAGAGCAAGTGTAAAGGTACGAATGAATAACCTTTCAGATCAGAAGAAATTGCAT
Source organism: Rhynchonycteris naso (assembly GCA_037038555.1). Taxonomy (NCBI): domain Eukaryota; kingdom Metazoa; phylum Chordata; class Mammalia; order Chiroptera; family Emballonuridae; genus Rhynchonycteris; species Rhynchonycteris naso. The sequence continues at coordinate 354,631,722 of CM072995.1, forward strand.
AGTGCATTCCAGAGACTGGGAGTTTTTAATGGTCTCTGTTTCCAGACGCAAGGGAGAGGCAATCACCATCTCAACCCACTGTAGCTAAAACTCTCAGCATACAAAATAGAAATTCTTTGTTTAGCTAGAGCCTGATTAGCTGTACATATGTGTGCTGTACATAAGTGTTTGTGCACATATACAATCACACACACAAGTGAACTTGATTAAGAAGAGATAAAAACATAACCAAAATAAAGCAAACATGAAAGAACTAGGATTATATTATCTAATATTTTCATTGATGGAAAAGAAATATGCCTGATCAGTTGAGTAATATCCTTTGTATAACACTGTGTTGAAAAGAAATAACGGTATAATACAGTTCTAACTCTTTTTCTAATGATTAATTTCATAATATTTACTATATCTAGAGTTTTCGGTTAAAAATAAATACCTTATTCACTAGAATACCAGTTTGGAAAAGGATCAAGAGTTCAAGGTACTAGTTTAGTCTGTGTCCTTGAATGGTGATGAGATTTCAAGTAGAAAGATGTAATAGAAAGAATAAGAGCTTTGAAGCCACAAAACCCTGATTAGAATTATCAGTTTGGAAAGTCTTCACCAATTGTATAACTTTATCTAGTTATTTAAATCATGAGTCTCTATTTTGTATCTTTAAGAGGGGAAACTGTAATAGAAGGTAAAACTTCCCTTTTCATGGTAAGAGCCCAGTAAATATAATTTTTCTTTCTTCACTAACAAACCAAGAGTCTTAGTTTCTATATCTAAAAAAATAATGATAATTGTTGGCCAACATATCTTAAAGGGTTTTTGAGAAGATAAAATGATATTACATATGTGAAAATACTTTGAAAAGTGAACATTAACCACAAAGATTGGGGTAGTATGCTATTCTACTATTCATTATTGATTTGTGTACAAAGTTGTCAACAATGGATGATATACCAAAAATAGATGAGAACCAAAAAACTAAAAATAATTTGTAATTTTATTTTTATAATTATCACTTTTATTTATGAAGGTTATGAAATAGTAATGCCTACCTTTTTAAAAAATCTGTGTGATGAACGATGTGTTAAATCTCTACACTGCCATTTACTGGCAACATGACCTTAGATCAGGTCAGTTGCATGTCAATTCTGCATTAAGCAATATTCTAGGTGTATAATAGATACCTCATTTAAATCTCAAGCCCCCCAAATTTATTATTGCTTTGTATCTTCATTCTTTCTGGGTGACTGACTGCATGGATAAGAATTAATGTACAAAACTCACTGGACAAAATACATAGTAAGTATTTTAAACACTATAGTTATTGCCATAGGATCATAGGAGGAGGATTTCATTTCTTCCATAGATGGGAAGCTCCAGATCAAAGAGGATAAATGGTTACTCACAGTTACAAGACCAGTCAGGCTCATATACTATCTAATGACCCTTTAGACTCAGACCATACATTTATTATTTGCTCTTTTGAAAACCATTCTCAAAACCAGAAAATATTGATTCCACCTGAAGATTAATTGATACATGTTAAAGCTTATTTTATTTTTATCTACCATGAGACCTAAAATAAATAGTCAAATTGAGGAGTAGCCATCAGAACTGACTTTTTTTTAGTAGTTCCGATTCAAAATGATATGCTCACAGAAAGCGCTGGTCTATTGCTAAATTGTGTGCACCTCTATCCCTATTGGGTGCTGCCCAGAATTCCTTTACTATATGGTTTTCATCCAGGATTTGACAATAAAAGGAACTCAAAGGAAAGTGCAAATGAAGCTGAGTTCACAAATTCTAAGAGGTTATAAAGGTCAGACAAGTTAGCTTCTCCTGACTTGATAGTTTTCCATAGTTCCCCAGAAGCTCCCTACTCTGCAAACCCAGCAGCTTAGCAGGACTTGCCATAGACTCCCTCTTTGTACCACCCATACTCAGGTAATGTCTCTAACTTCCTCGAAAGCTTCCACTACTGTACCCATGCCAATGCTTTGGATCAAAGTAGTCAATGACTTTTTCACAGTCCTCTTGCTAGAGCCTCCACTTCCCAGCTTCTTCCACATTTGCCTGCCTGATTAGTCCCCAAGTTACTACTAACAGGATAGATTCTGTACGTTTGTTCTTAAGTTAAATTTGTAAGTAAGTTGGAACAGGTATATACCTATTAAATGCAACTTAGAAAGATGTTTCTCTTAACATAGTATTTATTTTTACCTTTTTGTGCATATAAATACTTCAACATTTCCAAACCTACAGAACCTATCTCATCCATAACCCCAGGACTGCCTGCATTTAATTCTAAAAGCAGTGAAACGTCACAGAACATTTTTTAGGAAGGATACTTAATCAGATTTATATAATTTAAACAGTATCTTGACTAAAAATTAATAAGTAAATTAAAGAAGGGGCAGAATAAAAGATGGGACTTTAGAAAACTATTGCAATAGCTGGGGAGAGGGAAATAATTGTTCACATACAGGAAGGCTCAGAGATGATAGGTAGCTAGAGTAATAGTGAATAAAACAAAGAGAAGATGATGAATTCAAGACACATTTACAAGGTCAAATCAACATGACATAGTGTTGTCTGTATCGGATGTATGGAGAAAGGGAGAAAGGGGGGATAAGGATTCACCCCAGATTTCTGGGTTGTACAACTGGATAGATGGTGGTACTATTTACTAAAATAAAAATCAGTGGTCTGGGACCAGACTATGAGGGAGGACATGGGCTGACTGTGGACCTTTTTAGTTTGAAGTACCTTTGAGATATCCAAGAGAAGTCAAGTAAGCAACTGGATATCTGTGTAGTGGGGTCAAAACTATACACTCTGTAAATCAGAGGTACTGCCTTTTAAAAAAATATTTTCTAAGGCTTGTTTTATCATATTCTTAGCCTCAATTTCAACTGTCCAGGTAACGCATTATCTGGAAGCCCTGATCATCTGAAGTTGCCTAAGGCAAAAAGGAAAGACAATCATAATTGGATTTGTCATGCAGAAAAACAATTATAGTCCAAAATATTTGAATGGAAAGTACAGGACCAGTGACAAAATCTTCAAACCCAGAGCTGTTAGAGTAAATAAAGAATGGATAAGAGCCACCTCAAATGAGAGTGACTGTAAATAGTTAATTGAGTGGTTAAGGGTGGGACTTCATCTTGTTCCCCAGATAAGCTCCCTGGGGTAAGATCCTGAAGATCCAAGTAAGACAAGCTAGAGACTCACTCAGAGGAGAAGTCGGTGATATGAAATTCCCACTGTAAAGTCTAGCCTCAAAGACTTTAAGAGCCAGGCACACAAAGAAACTACTGGAAACATGCTGATTATACCCACTGAAAACAAAACAAAAAAATCTTGGGGGAAAATGTAGTAGAAAGTTATCTCAAAAAATTATTTGATGAAAAAACTTCCCTAAATATTACATTTGCTTGAATTTTGGATAAGACATAAAATTTTATTTTATGTACACTAGCATATTTTGCTCAAAAAGATGTTTTTGGAGGACCTAGACAGGTACATTTTTGTTCTCTAGAGGATGAAAGTATGATCTCATTGAGGTAAAAATTATGTCATGATGCATGTAATTGAGATTCTGAATTCTTTTCACACAAGATATTTTCAGTGAACCTTACTTAATATTTAAATTTTACATTAGGATCATAGTATGCAATGAGAAATAATGATAAATATTAATTTGCCTTCTCCCCATCCAGCTCTCCACCATCTATCTCCTCTTTATCTCTATACCAAAACAGCGAATATACATGTACCACTTCAGGCTAATGTTAAGTCAACTTTTAATACAATTGATCCTTATCAGTAAAGAGTATCATTTAGCTCTCTATGTACTTATTTTAATGGTCCCTTTAAAGGAACAGATGGATATTGTGACTCTATGTACCTTAATTGTATCTTCAAAAATTAAATTAAAAATCTTTTCAATGTAAGAAACTACATGCTCCTTCAGGGCATGCCTAGTCTGGGAGGAACCAGAGAAATTCACATATGATTGAATTTAGACGTGCTGTGGTTCATTTAATCATTCAGTATTTGCTGACCATCTATTATGTTCCTGTTGCTGGAGTAAACAGTCTGGAAAGGAAAGGAGTTGTAGGGAGACAGAATTTACACTCTTTTGATCCCAGGTTCAAGTTCAGAGGAGAAAAGAAGAAATACAGAAAACACTTTTAACAAGTGTTTCAGAGCCTATAACCCATACGCTGAAGTAAAAACAGCTGTAAGCTGGATGCAGATAAAAAGCTACAGGAATTCATAGCAGTGATCATGCTAATTGTGGAGTGTGGATGTAGACATTCGGAAGGAAAATGTTGGGTAGATAGCGGAGTGGTGAGAGCTGAATTACAAATAAAAGTAAAAGAAAAGGCAGTGAGGTAGAAAAGAGGGGGTGAGCAGAGACAGCAGGTCAGTCAGCTCAAACTCTGCTAATTCTCACTTTTGAAGTCTTTGCGCATGGTGCTCATCCCCACTTCTCATTACACAGCACACCCTTGTAGTTTATACTTATCTTGAACGTAGCTCTAAGGAGCCATCCCTAAATCTAGATGAAATTAAGTGACTTTCTTTTGTCCTGTACTTCCCTGTTCATGGCATTCACCACTCTCTATGATAATTACCTATCAACCTGTTGGTTGGTGATTCCTACTAGACTATGGATGGCCTAAAAGCAAGGACTCTAGTAGGCTGAATAATTACCCTCCAAAAGATGTTCGTGTCCTAATCCTATGAGTATGTTATAGAGCAAAAAGGGACTTCACAGAAGTAGGTTAAGGACCTTGAGATTGGGAGATTATTCTGGAATAGATGGATGGCCCCAATGTTCTCCCAAGAGTATTTATAAGAGAGTGATGGGAGGATGAGAGTCAGAGAGAAGATGTAATGACAGAAGCACAGGTCAGAGAGGAGATGCTAAGCTGTTGGCTTTGAAGATGGATAAAGAAGCTATGAGCCAAAGAATGCACGTGACCTACAGAAAATGGGAAAGGCAAGAAAAATTCTCCCTTAGCACCTCCCAAAGAAACCTAGGCCAGCTAATGCCTTGAGTTTAGCCCAGTGAAACTAATTTTGGACTTTTGACTTCCAAAACTGTAAAATAATAAATTTGTGTTGTTTTAACCACCAAGTTTATGGTAATTTTTTTTTTCAGCAGCAATAGGAATCTAATACAAACTCTATCACACTTTTTTCTCCCCTAACCGGAGGCTAAAACACTCACTCAATAATATAATTATTAGATAAAAGAAGAAATGCTGTCGGGAATCACGGACATCGGAAACCAAAGATAGAAGTGATAGAGGTGTGAGTAATATCATAGGGCTTCTGAACGGTACTGAGATGACACCTAGCATGAGCTGGTGAGGTACCAGTACTGGTGCAGGGACAGTGACCATCTCTCTGGAAAAGCATAAACAGAAAGAAAAGAGAAAAGTGATCAGAAACTTGCTGCCGGAAAAGGTTAGAATGTACCTGGAATGAGCTTGAAAAAAATTAAGAAATGCTATGAGCAAAATCTTCTGGTTGTCCTGGGGTTTTCAGGAGGACAGTTTTGACTTCAAAGAGTTCAACTGTGAGTTAATGCTCCAAACAACCTGATTTAGAGAGATGGGTGGGAATACCGTGTTCTCTTACTCATTTAACTTGACATGACTTCAAGTACATATCAAATGATTTTGATTAGATATTTTTAATCTCACTTTTAGAGGTTAAAACCTTTTATATTCTACACCATCGTGAATGGTTTACATACAATTTCTTTCCTGTCTTATTTATTTTCATTTATCCCAAATATTCAAATATATTTTATGTCTACCCTTTTATTTGTAGGGGTCCTTACAGACATGTATAATATTATTTTTTCTGCATGCATTTTTGTACATAGTGTTGTTATAAATCTGTTTATGTCTTACTTTATAAAAAAAATTTAGCATTGCATTTTTAAGATTTACATATGTTGTTCTTTGTACATCTATTCTGCTGCTTCTAAATGTTACATAAAGCTCCTTAATGGAACCTACTACATAGTACCTATTTAATTCTCCAGTAATGAATATCCAGGTCATTCAGATTGCTCCCAAATCTTTACAAACAATGCTGCAACAAATATCTCCATACACGTCTCCTTACAGTTTTGAATGTACACTCGGAGGATGACTTGCTGTGTCATAAGGCACAGGTGTATATGTTTGAGTAAATATTACCAAGTTTCTACCCTGAATATCTATCTGCACCATCAGGAATCTGTTAGGGTCCCTACACTTCTCCACAATAGAGGAGGGCCCCACAAGTAAACCTTTCAGGTATGCAAGAGCGAGGTAACAACTGAGACTTTCCTAAGCCAGAACCAATAGTATCCCTGAAGCTAAGGTTTCCCTGCTTAGATGAGAGTTTTTCCTCCCCACAAAAGCCAGTGACAGAACATATAAACAAATTAAAAACGCCTACAAAAAAAAAAAAGAACAATAAAAATCACTTAACAGCCTGACCAGTAGTGCAATGGACAGAGCATCAGTCATCAGCCTGGGATGCCGAGGACCAAAGTTCAAAACCTTAAGTCACCAGCTGAGCATGGGGTCATGGCTTGAGCATAAGATCATAGACATGGCCCCATGGTCGCTGGCTTGAGTCCAAGGTTGCAGGTTGCTGGCTTGAACCCATGATTGCTGGCTTGAGCAAAGGGTCTCTAGCTTGGCTGGAGTCCCCCAGTCAAGGTACATATGGGAAAACAATCAATGAACAACTAAGGTGCCACAACTATAAGTTGATGCTTCTCATCGGTCTCCCTTCCTGGTTGTCTGTCCCTGCCTGTCCTCATACACACACACACCACTCAACAAAAAGATGCTTTCACTCTCTTTTCTGCATTTATAGTCATTGCCCTTACTGTCTCCTCCATCTGTGAGGACTAGAAGACAAAAGGTTCTTGGGCTGAAAGGCACAGGGGCGAGGGAGGAGTGAAAGCTGAGAAACTCCAGAGGACAGCTCTGTCCACACTGGTCTTTTATCCCCCTGTGGTGACAGTTCTGGTCCCATGACCAGTTGAGACACTGTCTCCTTACAGAGTTGTCCTTCACCAAGCCAGGACTCAGTCCTTAGCACTAACACCAAGGTCAAGTCCCTCTCCAAGTGAGGAAAGGAAGGGGTAGCAAGCATCCCAGCCAGAGGCCTGTTTATTCGGCTTCATACCAAAAGGCTAAAAAATAAATATTTACTGCCTCCTGGTCCCCTTCTAAGCTGCAGGCTGGGTGTGCCCTTTTATATGTGCCCTTGCAACAGCTCAGCCAGGTATCACCCACCTGGCATGACTTCAAAATGCCAAGTCAGGGGGTCTGGATGCTCAGGATCTGCCACAGTGAGGCTAGCTAAAGCCAAGAGACGGCTCCCCAACTCCGCACGTGAGCTTGCCAGTCTGAGCTGCCATCAGAGCTGCAGACCACTTTCGCCCTGCTTACAGCAGGAAGAACACACAGGACTGCGAGGGATGGAGAGGCAGCCGTTAGGTCACTCACAGGTGGATTCCTGGGGTGAACTGGGCCCCAGGTGCCTGGAAATGCAGAGCCTGGAGGGAATGGTGTGGCAGGCCAGGAAAGGCCCTTGAGCTTTGCTGTCCCAGAGGAGAGTGTTAGAACCAACATGGCAAGACCTTTCTGGCAGATGTCCACAACGCTAAACTCATGCTCTTCACTACGTGAGGTAAGAGGCAGGTAGAGTCCAACTATGATGGAAAGAATTTCCCGGAATAGGCAGGTGGGCTAAATCAGGTGTCATCTTCTGCACAAATCTCACTCCTGCCTGCTCTGTGCTAGCTCAGGAATAATAACAACTAGCATCTCTAACCTTCCCTGTAGCATTGCTCTATTTTCCTCGTGATTAAATCAGGCCCAGCAAGTCTGTAGCTTGTCTAAGCTACTGCCAGTAGCAGAGCCAGGATTCAAACCTACATCTTGGACCCTGGAAATTACTATTAACAAATATAAACTGCTTCTCACCTTCATTATTTTATAAATCTACTTCTCTCTCTAAATCATTATAATTTCCTTATATTACTCTATGATTCTGGAGGCAGGGATGATGCCTTACTCCTTTTTGCACCCCTCCCACCACACATAGTACTAAGCACAAAATACTAATAAACATGGACAGAGAACTTACTATGTGCTCAGACCATTTCCAGCACTTTGCCTGGATGAACTCATTCTGTCTTTCCAACAACTCTGTGATACAGGAACTATAATTTGCCCTGTTTTATGGAGGAAATTAAAACACACAAAGTTAGTCAACAAGTCCAGAGTCACGTAATTAATCATTGAGGGCTCTGGAAAGTCTAGATCCAGAGTCTGTACTTTTTAACCCTGCATTACTCAATCTTTGATATAAAAAAATGTCTGTAGGATGCATTTTTAACCTTTTTAGCTTAGCACTATGTCATATTTCTGCTTTCAAAAAACAGGTCCCCGGGGAGCAAGATGGCGACGGAGTAGGCGGACGTACCAACTTCCAACTCCCAGAACCAAAGTGGATTACAACTCAATTTTAAGAACCATCACCTGGATAAACCAACTTTGAACAAAACTAAGTGGACTCTTCAACCAAGGAACACAGAAGAAGCCACATTGAGACTGGTAGGAATAGCGAAAACGCGAAGAGGGCTGCCCAGCTCCCCGGAGCAAACGGCAGCCCGGAGAGACCCGTGTGGCGGGAGGAGATTTTGGCGGAGAGGGAGGGACCTGGGTCCCAGGAACCAAGCCCCAGCCTGCAGTCCCAGAGCCAAGAAGAGGCGTTTGGACAGTTTTGAGCTGTGAAACAAGTGAGGGAGCTCCCAGGCCTACAGTGTGGAGTATTAGGTCCCTTCCTACTCTGCTGAGGGCTGCTTAAGGTTTTGGGGCGGCAGGACGCTGAAAGGCGGTTCTGTCGGCGTGGGCAGAGGCCAAGCCGGTGGGAGATCGGTCTAGCCCAGAGGGTCGGAGGGTAAGCGCGAGAGCGGTCCGGAAGCTGCGGGCCCGCCTTTAATCCCACTTACGGGGACAAAGCGGGAGGCCAGGAACCGGCAGGCCCTGCGCAAGCCGGCCCTGACCGCGGGGACCGGGCTAGGACCAGGGACGGGCGGGGGCTCGCGGCTGAGCTGACGCTACCAGTCCCCCCACCCCCCCCCCGCCCCCACCCGGCCGGAGAAACCGCGGCTGGCCAGTATACGTGTGCGAGCGGGCTCCGAGCTTGGGAACGGGGTGGACCCCGAGACAGGCGGAGGCTCGCAGCTGAGCCCACGGCTGCTATCACCATCCGGCCGGAGAAACCCCGGATAGCGTTAATACGTGCACGAGCGGGCTCCGAACGCGGAGGCGGGGTAGAGTCCGGGACGAGCGGAAGTACGCAGCTCGGCGGAAGCCAGCAAACACGCCCGCCCCAATAAATCTTGGTTTCCGACCCTGCGCAAAGGGCCCTGGCATCGAGGGCGGGGCTAAAGCTCCTGACGGGCAAAAGCTTACAGCTGAGAGCACGTCAAAAGCCCAGCCTAACCCGCGGAACTGTAGCGAGCAGGCTCCGACTGCTGGTTCTGGGTGGAAGTCCGGAAATAGGTTGGGTCCGCAGCTGAGGAAAGGTGCTCGCCTCTACCCTTGGTGCTAATCTTGTGGCTTCAGTGACAGCCCCTCCCACGGAGGAGAGGCAGAAAGCACAGCAAAAGCCACAGTGGGCCGGTGCTGGCAACGCTCATACCCAACCACCCTAGGCGCCGGCAGAGGGGGTGGGGGGCCTGCAGATAGACCACACCTAGAGAACACAAAGGCAACACCTACTGGACTCCAGTGGCCACAACTTGCTTATACACAGAAAAAATGGGCAGGCAGAGGAATGCAAACCAAATGAATCAAGAGAAATCCCCAGAGAAGGACCTGAATGAACCAGATATAACCAAATTACCAGAAGCAGAATTTAGAATAATGATAGTTAGGATGTTCAAAGAAATTAGAGCAACAATGGATAGTCATTATGAACACCTAAATAAAGAGATAACAAGTATAAAAAATGAAATTGAAATAATAAAAAAGAATCAGACAGAAATGACAAATACAGTATCAGAACTGAAGACCACAATGGAAGGAATTAAAAGCAGGATGGATGACGCTGAGGATCGAATAAGCGAGTTAGAGGACACAATAAACAAAGGCACAGAAGCAGAGAAGAAAAAGGAAAAGAGACTTAAAAAATGTGAGGAAACTCTAAGGGAGCTTTGTGACAACATGAAGAGAAACAACATTCGCATCATAGGGGTGCCTGAAGAAGAGGAGAGAGGACAGGAAATGGAAACTTTGTTCAATCAAATTATAGCAGAAAAATTTCCTAAACTAAGGCTGGGAAACACTCCACACATTCAAGAAGCACACAGAACTCCATTAAGGAGAAACCCAAAAAAATCTACACCAAGACACATCATAGTTAAAATACCAAAGCTAATGGATAAAGAAAAAATTTTAAAAGCTGCTAGAGAAAAAAAGACTATCACCTACAAAGGAGCCCCCATAAGGATGACATCGGACTTCTCAACAGAAACACTTGAGGCCAGAAGGGAATGGCAAGAAATATTCAAAGTAATGCAGAACAAGAAACTACAACCAAGACTACTTTATCCAGCAAGGCTAACGTTTAAAATTGAAGGAGGAATAAAGAGCTTCCCAGAAAAAGAAAGCCTCAAGGAATTCATAAAAACCAAACCAATTCTGCAAGAGATACTAAGGGGCCTCTTGTGAACAGTTTAAAGGGAGGAAAGAATAGAGCAAAAGAAGAATACAGCTTTAAAGAATAAAATGGCAATAAACAACTACATATCAATAATAACCTTAAATGTAAATGGATTAAATGATCCAATCAAAAGACATAGGGTAGCTGCATGGATAAAGAAACAGGACCCATACATATGCTGTCTACAAGAGACACACCTTAAAATAAAAGATGTTCATAGACTGAAGGTAAAAGGATGGAAAAAAATATTTCATGCAAATGGAAATGAAAAAAAGCAGGGGTAGCAATACTTATATCAGACAAAATGGACTTTAAAACAAAGGCTGTAGTAAGAGATAAAAGAGGACACTACATAATGATAAAGGGAACAATTCAACAGGAAGATATAACTATTGTAAATATATATGCACCAAATATAGGAGCCCCGACATACATAAAGCAGACTTTGATGGATATAAAGGGCGAGATTAACAGCAATACTATCATAGTAGGGGATTTCAATACCCCTCTAACAACACTGGATAGATCCTCAAGAAAGAAAATTAATAAAGAAACAGCAGACTTAAAGGAGACACTAGATCAACTTGATTTAATAGATATCTTCAGAACTTTTCACCCTAAAGCAGTAGAATATACATTCTTCTCAAGCGCTCATGGTACGTTTTCTAGGATAGACCACATGTTAGGTCACAAAAATGGTCTCAATAAATTTAAGAAGATTGAAATCATATCAAGCATTTTCTCTGATCACAATGCCATGAAACTAGAAATTAACCACAAAAGAAAAACTGAAAAATACTCAAACACTTGGAAACTAAATAGCTTGTTATTAAATAATGAATGGATTAACAATGAGATCAAAGAAGAAATAAAAAAGTTTCTAGAAACAAATGATAATGAGCATACATCAACTCAAAATTTATGGGACACAGCAAAAGCAGTTCTGAGAGGGAAGTTTATTGCACTACAGGCATATCATAAGAAGCTAGAAAAAGCTCAAATAAGCAACTTGACCCTGCATCTAAAAGAACTAGAAAAACAACAACAAATAAAACCCAAGACAAGTAGAAGAAAGGAAATAATAAAGGTCAGAGCAGAAATAAATGACATAGAGGCTAAGGAAACAATACAGAGGATCAATGAAACAAGAAGCTGGTTCTTTGAAAAGGTAAACAAGATTGATGAACCTTTAACTAGACTCACCAAGAAAAAAAGAGAGAGGACTCAAATAAATAAAATTAGAAAGGACAGTGGAGAAATAACAACTGACATAACAGAAATACAAAGCATTGTAAGAAAATACTATGAAGAACTATATGCCAAAAAATTAGACAATCTTGGTGAAATGGACAAATTTCTTGAATCATATAACCTTCCAAAAATCAATCTGGAAGAATCAGAACACCTAAACAGACCAATTACAGCAAATGAGATCGAAACAGTTATCAAAAAACTCCCAAAAAAGAAAAGTCCTGGGCCTGATGGCTTCACAAGTGAATTCTATCAAAAATTCAAAGAAGAACTAACTCCTATTCTCCTGAAGCTATTTCAAAAAATTCAAGAGGAAGGAAGAATTCCAAACTCCTTTTATGAGGCGAGCATAATTCTGATCCCAAAACCGGGCAAAGACAACACAAAGAAAGAAAATTATAGGCCTATATCCCTGATGAATTTAGACGCTAAAATTCTCAACAAAATATTAGCCAACCGGATCCAGCAATATATGAAAAAAATCATACACCACGATCAAGTGGGATTTATTCTGGAGAGGCAAGGCTGGTTCAATATTCGCAAATCAATCAATGTGATTCACCACATAAACAAAAGGAAGGACAAAAATCACATGATAATTTCAATAGATGCAGAAAAGGCATTTGATAAAATCCAGCACCCATTCATGCTCAAAACTCTCAGTAAAGTGGGAATACAGGGATCATTCCTTAACATGATAAAGGCCATCTATGATAAACCGACAGCAAACATCATACTAAATGGACAAAGATTAAAAGCAATCCCGTTAAGATCAGGAACCAGGCAGGGTTGCCCACTTTCACCACTCTTATTCAACATAGTTCTGGAAGTCCTAGCTACAGCAATCAGACATGAAGAAGAAATAAAAGGCATACAAATTGGAAAAGAAGAAGTAAAACTGTCATTATTTGCAGATGATATGATATTGTATATTGAAAACCCTAAAGTCTCAGTCAAAAAACTACTGGACCTGATAAATGAATTCAGCAAGGTGGCAGGATATAAAATTAATACTCAGAAATCAGAGGCATTTCTATACACCAACAATGAAATATCAGCAAAAGAAATTAAGGAAACAATCCCCTTCACTATTGCAGCCAAAAAAATAAAGTACCTAGGAGTAAATTTAACCAAGGAGGTTAAGGACTTGTACTCAGAAAATTATAGAACATTGATAAAAGAAATCAAGGAAGATACAAACAAGTGGAAGCACATACCGTGCTCATGGCTAGGAAGAATAAACATCATTAAAATGTCTATATTACCCAAAGCAATTTATAAATTCAATGCAATACCAATTAAAATACCAATGACATACTTCAAAGATATAGAAAACATACTCCAAAAATTTATATGGAACCAAAAAAGAACACGAATAGCCTCAGCAATCTTAAAAAGAAAAAATAAAGCCGGAAGTATCATTCTTTCTGATATCAAGGTTTACTACAAGGCCATTATACTCAAGACAGCCTGGTACTGGCATAAGAACAGGCACATAGATCAATGGAACAGAACAGAGAACCCAGAAATAAACCCACAGCTTTATGGACAACTGATATTTGACAAAGGAGGAAAGAACATACAATGGAGTAAAGACAGCCTCTTTAACAAATGGTGTTGGGAAAATTGGACATCTACCTGCAAAAAAATGAAACTAGACCATCAACTTACACTATTCACAAAAACAAACTCAAAATGGATAAAAGACTTAAATGTAAGCCGTGAAACCATAAACATCTTAGAAGAAAACATAGGCAGCAAGCTCTCCGACATCTGTAGCAGCGGTATATTTGCCGATTTATCTTCATGGGCAACTGAAATAAAAGGCAAGATAAACAAATGGGACTATATCAAACTAAAAAGTTTTTGCACAGCTAAAGACAATAGGAACAGAATAAAAAGACAAACCACACAATGGGAGAACATATTTGACAGCACATCTGATAAGGGGTTAATAACTAAAATTTATAAAGAACTTATAAAAAGCAACACCAGGAAGACAAACAACCCAATCAAAAAATGGGCAAAAGAAATGAATAGAAATTTCTCCAAAGAGGACATACAGATGGCCAATAGGCATATGAAAAAATGCTCAACATCACTAATCATTAGAGAAATGCAAATTAAAACCACAATGAGATATCACCTCACACCAGTCAGAATGGCACTTATCAGCAAAACAACACAGAATAAGTGCAGGCGAGGATGTGGAGAAAAGGGAACCCTTCTGCACTGCTGGTGGGAATGCAGACTCTCGCAGCCACTGTGGAAAACAGTTTGGAGATTCCTCAGAAAATTAAAAATCGAACTGCCTTTTGACCCAGCTATCCCACTTTTAGGAATATACCCTAAGAACACCATAGCACTGTTCGAAAAGAAGAAATGCGCCCCCATGTTCGTGGCAGCATTGTTCACAATAGCGAAGATCTGGAAACAGCCCAAGTGTCCGTCAGAAGACGAGTGGATTAAAAAGCTTTGGTACATATATACTATGGAATACTACTCTGCCATAAGAAACGATGACATCGGATCATTTATAACAAAATGGATGTACCTTGATAACATTATACGGAGTGAAATAAGTAAATCAGAAAAAAAGAAAAACTGAGAACAGCACAATTACATACATAGGTGGGACATGAAAGTGAGGGTATGAGACATGGACAAGAGGGTGGTGGTTATGGGATGGGGGGAGGGAGGGAAGAATGGGATAGGGAGGAGGGGAGGGACGCAGGGAAAACCAGGTTGAAGGTGACAGAGGACAATTTGACTTTTGGTGATGGGTATGCAACACAATTGAATGATAAGATAACCTGGAGATGTTTTCATTGTACATATGTACCCTGATTTATTGATGTCACCCCATTAGAATTAATAATAATAAAATATATATATAAAAAAATAAAAAAAAATAATAAAATAAAAACAGGTCCCCTGCCCTGGCTGGTTGGCTCAGAGGTAGAGTGTTGGCCAGGCATGTGGAAGCCCTGGGTTTGATTCCCAGCCAGGGCACACAGGAGAAGTGCCCATCTGCTTTTTCACCCTTCACCCTTCTTCTTTCTCTCTCTTCCCCTCCTGCAGCCAAAGCTCCATGGGAGCAAAGTTGGCCCCGGCGCTGAGGATGGCTCCTTGGTCTCTACCTCAGGCGCTAGAATGGCTCCGTTGCAGCAGAGCAATGCCCCAGAGGGGCCAATCATCGCCCCCTGGTGGGCATGCCACATAGACCTCAGTCAGGCGCATTTGGGAATCTGTCTGCCTGCCGCCTCTCATTTCTCACTTTGGGGGCGGGGTGGGGGAAGGTCCTCTATCCAGGGTACAAAGAGTCAAGGCATATACTTGGTCCAGAGTGGGTAGGCCAGGAAACAAAACCCAAGCCTCAGAGTCTGTGCCTCTTCTCCATCTCCATCAACAAATCGACATTCCTTTTTGTCATCAACACTCAGGATTTTGTCATGAATGCTTAATATTATCACAGGCATTGCTGTTAGAGTGAAGTTGGATTCAATTATTCAGAATATCATCTGGTCTGTTTCCTAGGTGTCAGAAAGTTCAGTGTTACCTAAGAACTTAGAATTATTGAATAAGCAAGAGATTCAATGCAAGGGAGAGCTTGAGTATCTGGCACTTAAGTTAATATTTTAATTATAAATGTAGTCATGTAAGGCAGAAAGTCCCACACGGCATTATCTGATATGCCGGTTCTTCAGAATTTAATAAATATTACACATACATAAGAAATCCTTTGCTCTGATAACTTTGAGCAATCCTGAGTTAAGAAGCAAAGCCAGATTCTTTCCTGTGGGACTTTGCAGTGCCTTTAGCATGTTGTAGACTGTGATTCTCTTAGACTAACCTACAGAAGACAGCTTTTCACAAACTGATCAGAAAAAAATGTACACGCTGGGTTATAAATAAGACTTGCAAATTCAGTCGCCTCCAGCATAGGGGAGATATCAGGTTATACTATTGCAGAGAAGAAAAGATCGTTCACTGCACATTTGGGCCTTATCCTGAATTCGGGGACCCAATCAGCACTTACAATGAGTAAAGCGACAAAAGTAGATATATGAGTAGTTGAGAAGAAAGAATATCAGGACCAAATAGGTCAGGAAGTTAAAGATATTAGACTTCACATTTAAATTATCTCGATTATCTTGCCTGCAATGGGCACACGGGGCTTTATCTGCAAAGGCAAGCAAATTATTCGCCAAGTCACCTGGTAAGTGCTACAGAGAGTGTGCATGATAGTTTGATAACAGATCCGGATTACTACAATTCTAACCCACATAGTTATCTCAGCTTCAGATCTACCCTCCTTTATTACATCTTAACTCATAACAAAATTAGATGTCTGAAACAAGAAGGCAAGGATATTACCCTTTTATGCAATCTTTCACTCATTCCTTATTGTATTTTGTCTAAAATCCGAACTTCTCAGTGTGGTATTCAAGGTCTCCCATCTGTTGATCTGGACTTTTCCTATGTCACTGAACCTCTCTCCCCAGTGGTACCAAATTGCCTGGAGCCCCCCAGGTCACGCTGTTATTCTTTCTCACACATGGACTTTCTGCGTAGAGACAACCCCCAGGCCCCTCCCCTCCTGTTAGGAATTAGATTTGAGAGTTCTATTCCAGGAAGCCCTTCTCAACCACATTTCAAAATTATGGGCTTATGATATCCATTCTCATTGCATACTTAAATAAACCTATCGTGACTCACATTGCATGTCTAATTCACCTCGGAGCCCTAAAAGACTAGCATGGCACTGAATGGCACAAAACAATGGCTTGATACTATTAGACTGTCCCACTTTACAAATGGGATGGAAACAATGGCTTATAAGTATGGCTTCAACTCATGTCCCCCACCTAACCACATAAGCAATAAACCTAGTCTTTCCCTACATAGAACCCCTTCCCCTGCTTGTCCCAGATTCCCAAACCTCAATAAAGCCAGTTAATTTCTTTTGCCAACTATGAAAGTCACTGCTCAGTGGTGTCCCCATGTGGCTGGCACATTCCACAAAAAAACTAGAGAAAATCGGTTGCTTGGGAAAGAGCCATGAACTTGTTGCTCTGGCTATCTCATTTGAAGCAAAGAAGTTAAGGCCAGAACTTTTGCTCTATACCCTGATATTTATACAACTCCTTGCCAAGAATTCAAATGGTCTTCAACGTATAAGAAAATAAAGTTTGACCACTTGTAAAAGAGTTGATTCTGATCCACCCCCAAATGGACCTGGTTTCCAGTATCACAGCTCTTAAATAGGTCTCTCTCTCTCTCTCTCTCTCTCTCTCTCTCTCTCTCTCTCTCTTTATTTCCTCAGGGCATAAATTTGCTGTAGGGAGATGCACAGGGATGGGGAAGGACCTGGACCATCATTTCCTCAGATACAGTCTGACCCATACCTCTGCTACTTTCAGTGGATTCGGAGCAGGAGCCTTTGCTTACCCCATCTCTTCCCACCTAGTGGAGATTTTATAGCAGAAGTCATGGGACCAACACAATGCCTGCCCTGGCAATGTGATCTGAGTTTCCCTGGTCCACTTACCCCATGGAATTCGAGTGTAGATTTAGGATCTCTGTCCCTTCTCCCAATTCCTTATGCAAATAGGTCTATATTTTTTGAACAAACTTTCTGCATAATAGCAGTTTTTGTCTCTCACACACGTTTATATATTTTAAGCAAGGGAGGAATCCAACAGATATAAACATCAAACCCTACAGAAAGAGGCTAGGCTGATAGAAAATCAGTAAGCACTCCCCCTTCACACACACAGACACACCAACTGCTGCCTGAGAAAGATGTTTTTACCCCATAACTATGTCTTTGCGGGGGTATCAAGGCTTGACCCAGGTTTCTATGCTCAGAGCCCAGCCAATCCTTACAGAATTAAGGCTCAGGTGTTCCCACTGGGTCCCAATACCTCACCCTTGTTTTACCTTAATGGCTCATTGACATTTCTATTTCTCATTAATCAGCTTTAACATAGTTTATAAATTGTTGTGGTAGCACGTTCTCCAATCTCCTGCATTTGTAAAACTCACCTCACTTCCTAAATATCACATTTGACAGAAAATGTGTCATTTTCCATAAATATTGAAAAATCAATAATTTCTGCCAGTAATCCTGTATTTGTTCAAACTCGAGGTAAGATGAATAATGAATAGAAATACCATTCCCTTTTAGAGTTCAGAAACAAAACAGATTTGATTATTTATTCTTTTGATGTTTCTGTATTGTGTCTGGCTTCAATAATCAGGGGCCCAGCTTGCCTCTCTTACTCTTTCTTCTGCTATGGTTTTATTATTTCACATCTAACACTAAATGAACATTTAGATTTAGCTCACAGTCCTCATGCATGGGTGGGAGACACAGGTCTAGACTAGGAACAGATGCATACAGCTGGCTGGGGTGGAAAGGAGAGGGGATTTAAACATAGGCACATTGTCCTAAAGTAATGCACTAGCAGTACAAAATCTTGAGTTGAGTTCTCTTTCGATAGATGGATAGATAGCTACAGACACAAATATATACATAGATATTAAATGTATTTATATTTTCTATGCTACTTTAAATATATCAGTATATGTATTATATGACTGAATACTGTCAAAGGGTACAGTAAATATTAGAAAAGTTTACCCTTTAAATATTTTAGAAAAAATAAGATTAAAATGTGGTATACACACACATAATGTAATATTATTCAGCCATGAGAAAAAAGGAAATCCTGCCATTTCTGACAACATGGATGGTCTTAGATGGTGTTATGCTAAGTGAAATAAGCCAGATAGAGTAAAACAAATACTGCACAGTATCATTTATGTGGAGTCAAAAAACAAAAAAGTCAAACTCATAGAAACAGCAAGATAAGAAGTGGTTGCTAGGATACTGGGGTGCGGGAATAGGGAGAGGTTGGTAAAGGGTTCAAATTTTCAGTTATAAGATAAATAGGTCTGATGATTTAGTGTAAAAACATGGTGACTGTAGTTGGTAACACTGAATTGCACATAATTGACATATGCTAAGATAGTAGGACGTACATGTTCTCACCATAAAAAAAAAAAAGATAAACATATGAGGTGATGGATGTGTTAATTAGATGAGGGGAATCCTTGCATATTGTATACAAACAGTGTGTCTGTAAAGTCATGGTACACTTTTGACCGGTCATAGGAAAACAACAAAAGACAATAGAAATGTGAAATCTGCACCAAATAAAAGGAAATCTCTCCCAGTTTCTGTAGGACAATGTGGCAGCATGTGCACATGCATAGATAATGACATAACAACGTGTATACAGTGGAGCAGCCCACAGGCATGCCAGTCGAGATGTGGATGGTACAGAGGAAAGTTCAGTGTGTTCTGTGGCTGGCTAAATTCGAATCCATGACCAAAGTGCAATGTGAATATTGGTACGTTTATAACGAAGTGCCACCACATAGGAATAACATTACTCGGTGGGATAAGCAGTTGAAGGAAACCGGCAGTTTGGTGGAGAAACCCCGTTCTGGTAGGCCATCAGTCAGTGACGAGTCTGTAGAGGCTATAGGGGATAGCTACCTAAGAGCCCTAAAACATCTGTGCATGTGTGTGCTCGACAGTTACACCTAAGCAAGACTACAGTTCATAAGGTGTTAAAGAAACATCTCTGTTTTACAGGGTACAAATTGCGGTTGTTGCACGCTATCAAACTGGCGGATAGACCCACATGATGCGCGTTTGCTACAGATATGCTTCACGAGATCGACAATGATGCAAGATTTTTGCAGAAGAGTGTGTTTAGCGATGAGGCGACTTTCCATATCTGTGGACATGTTCATCGCCATAACGTCCGAATGTGGGCTGCTGAACATCCTCATGCCTACATTGAGTACAAATGTAACACCCCTAAAGTGAACGTGTGGTGTGGCCTGATGCATGATAAGGTGATAGGCCCATTATTTTTCACGGAGCAGTCTGCGACGGCAAACACCTATCTTGACATGTTGGAATTGTATGCAGTGCCACAATTTCCAGAAGGTGTCATCTTTCAACAGGATGGTGCTCCTCCATACTACGCAACCATTGTTCGTGAGTTTCTGGATAGAACATTCCCCCGGTGGTGGATAGGCAGGGGTTCTGTCAAGCCATGGCCACCACGATCCCCGGACCTGATGCCCTTAGACTTTTACTTTTGGGGTTATATGAAACAACATGTGTACATTGAACATTAAATGACATTAATCGCTTAAAATAGAGAATCACAGACGTTATTAACTCTGTTACACTAGACATCCTTACCCCTGTGTGGCAAGAACTTCACTATCGTTTGGATGTGTGTAGGGCAACAAATGGAGCCCACATCGAACTGCACTGAATAGGTATGGAATTAGGAGAGTTTTCCTTTTATTTGGTGCAGATTTCACATTTCTATTGTCTGTTGTTGCTTTCCTGTGACCAGTCGAAAGTGCACTATGACTTTACAGACACACTGTATATCAAATCATCATAATGTACACTTTAAATATCTTATAATTCTATATGTCAAGGATACTTCAATAAATTTGATTTTAAATAATCTGTAATTAAGGAAAACAAGAAAAAAATACAAGCTGAAATACATTTTTCTGTTTTTCCAATTTGCTGTTTTGTATATCACCTAGTAAACAAGTCCCTCCAAAGACCACTAGTTTAAACCTTTTTCTGTAAATAGCCAGATAGTAAACATTATAGTCAGTGTTTATCAATGGCCACTCAACAGCACCATTCCTGTGTGAAAACAGCCACAAACAATACGTAAATAAGCAACTGTGGTTGTATTCCAATAAAACTATACTTAAAAACACAGGCAGCAGGCCAGGTAGGGCTACACTGGCTGGCCAGATTTGCCAATCCTTGGCATAAAATAAGATGAAAAGATATTCAGGGAGGTAGTGTGAAGGTAAATTCATGTGAATTATTAAGAATAGTCATTAAAGCTGCTATCTTTTCTGTGTTTATTCTCCCCCAAACTTTCTTTTCCTTGTGACCCTAGACCTTTTGCCCCTGATTTAGGACCAGGATCTAAAAAGATGAGAATGAGACTAACACACATCAATACAAACAACAGAGAGAGAATCCTGACATCATTTGTGAACCTGGACCCAGCTATCCCTGACATTAGCAAAACCATGGCTATGCTTCCCACGTTAGGCTGCAGAGGAGGAAAGTATGTTTCCTCTACCCTTCTTAGGTCCTCTACTGGGTTTCTACAAGAAAAAGAGAAATTAACAAAAGAAAAACATACACATTTACTGTACATAGCGTAAGTTTCACATGACCTGAGGGCCTTCACAAGGAAACGAAGACAGAAAGAAACAACTAAACCTGAGTGTATTGATACGAGGTTTGGTATGAAGAATGGAAAGTCATGGAGAAAATGTAATAAGAGAAGGGATTATGAGCTAAGAGTAGTAAATTAGGAAAAACTTAGGAAAACTTTATTTAAATTCCTCTCAGCAACTCTTTATCTCTGCAGATAAGTATGCCCCTTTCCTTCAGGTATAAGGAGGGCACCTCTCAGAGAAGGGTCACACGACCTACTTCAGAAGACCATCAGAGGCTCATTAACAAAGCAACACAAAGGAGGGCAAGATGGCGATAGGATAGGCGGACATACCAACTTCCAACTCCCAGAACCAAAGTGGATTATAACTAGATTTTAAGAACCATCATCTGGATAAACCAACATTGAACTGGACTGAGAGGACTCTTCAACTGGAGAACACTGAAGAAGCAACATTGAGACTGGCAGGAAAAGCGAAAATGTGGAAAGGGCTGCCCAGCTCCCTGGAGCGAAAGGCAGCCTGGAGAGACTAGTGTGGCGGGAAGAGAGGACAGTGGAAGGGCAGGGACCTGGGTCCCAGGAACAAAGCCCCAGCCTGCAGCCCCAGAGCCTAGAAGAGGCATACGGACAGTATTTAGCTGGGATAAAGGTTAGGATACTGTTTGTGAGAAAGAGACAGTTGTCTCAGACCCAAGATTCTTCTTAAAGGGACGGCGCAGAAAACCTCTCTCACAACCACTTGCCCAGGACTCCGGGGGACGGGGAGAGAGGAGAGGACCAGAGCAGCGGGAAGAGAATGCGGTCTGGAAGGCACAGGGAGAAAAGCTTTGAGGGACAGCCACCCTAAACCCTGGGCTGAGTCATTCCACAAATCTGAAACAATATTTCCCCTGGAACCAGCAAGGGGAAGCAGGACACCAGTCAAACAGGTTCTCCTGTGGCAATTAGAGCACAGTCGCTTAGAAGGAGGGAGCTTTCAGGACTACACTATGGAGTGTTAGGGTCTGAGCTGCAGCGCCCCCACCCACACTGCTGAGGGTTTGCTGGAGGGCGGGTGACAGCAGGACGCAGAAGCGAGGTTCTGTCGGAGGGGGCAGAGGCTGAGCCGGCTGGTGTGAGCTCAGTCTACCCCAGCAGGGGATGCGCGACAGTGGTCCGACGGCTATGGGTCCACCTGCAATCGCTCCTGTGGGGGAAAAGTGGGAGCCCGGAATGGACAGAGATCAGCCGCTGGGCAGGGGTGAGTGGGCACGGAGCCTCACCCGGCCTCTAAGGCTTGAAGCCCTGAACAAACCGGCTTTGCCCACAGAGGTGGGGCAGAAGCTCAGGCTCTCTGTTGAGCATGAACCAGCAGCCCAGCTGAGAAGCTAAGGTTGGCAGGGGCGGGGCGGAACCTGGCTCGCAGCTGAGCGTGCATAAGCAGCCCTTTCCAGGTGGAGGAACTGGCTGACAGAGAACTGCAACTGAGCAAAAGTGCTCACCCTTGCCCTTGGTGCCCAGGCTTGTGGCCAAAGAGTGGTGCGCAATCCCACCCATTGGAGAGGGACGAAGGCTGAGACTGGCTGAGGCTTAGAGAACCTGGCATGAGAACACAGCTCCTCCCACGGAGGCCAGGCGGAAACTGCAGCAACAGCCACAGCGGCCAATGCCGGCAACACCCATACCCAATGGCCCTAGGCAGAAGCAGAGGCAGTGGCGAGCCTGTAGACAGACTACACCTAGGGAACACAGAGGCAACACCCATTGAACTCTAGTAGCCAAACCCTTCTTACACACAGACAAAATGGGCAGGCAGAGAAAAGCAACCCTAATGAATCAAGAGAAATCCCCAGAGAAGGACCTGAATGAATCAGATATAACC
Organism: Rhynchonycteris naso; assembly: GCA_037038555.1. NCBI lineage: Eukaryota > Metazoa > Chordata > Mammalia > Chiroptera > Emballonuridae > Rhynchonycteris > Rhynchonycteris naso. The sequence goes on from CM072995.1 coordinate 354,654,897, forward strand.
TAACTACCTGATGCAGGGTTTAAAATAATGATAGTTAGGATGTTCAAAGAGCTTAGAGCAACAATGGATAGTCATTACAAACATTTAAATAAGGAGATAGAAAGTATAAAAAAGGAAATTGAAATAATAATAAAGAATCAGACAGAAATGACCAATACAGTATCAGAACTGAAGACCACAATGAAAAGAATTAAAAGAAGGATGGATGAAGCTAAGGATTGAATCACCGAGTTAGAGGACAAAATAAACAAAGGCACAGAAGCAGAGCACAAAAATAAAAAAGAAACTCAAAAAATCTGAGGAAACTCTAAGGGATCTCTGTGACAACATGAAGACAAATAACATCTGCATAATAGGGGTTCCTGAAGAAGATAAATAACAAGGGATAGAAACTTTGATCAATCAAATCATAGCAGAAAACTTTCCTAAATTAAGACTGGAAAACATTTCACATATTCAAGAAGCACAGAGAACTCCATTAAAGAGAAACCCAAAGAAATCTACACCAAGACACATCATAGTTAAAATACCAAAGCTAAAGGATAAAGAGAAAATTTTAAAAGCTGCTAGAGAAAAAAAGGCTATCACCTACAAAAGAGCTCCCATAAGGAAGGCATCTGACTTCTCAAAAGAAACACTTGAGGCCAGAAGGGGATGGCAAGATATATTCAAAGTAATGCAGATCAAGAACCTACAACCAACACTACTTTATCCAGCAAGGCTAACATTTAAAATTGAAGGAGAAATAAAGAGCTTCTGAGACCAAAAATACCTCAAGGAATTCATTAAAACCAAACAAATTCTGCAAGAGATGCTAAGGGACCTGTTGTGAACATTTCAAAGGGGGAAAAGAATATAGCAAAAGAAGAATATAGCTTTAAAGAATAAAATGGTAATAAACAAGTACATATCAATAATAACCTTAAATATAAATGGATTAAATGATCCAATTAAAGGACATAGGGTAGCTTCGTGGATAAAGAAACAGGACCCATACATATGCTGTCTACAAGAGACACACCTTAAAACAAAAGATGCACATAGACTGAAGGTAAAAGGATGGGAAAAAAATTTCATGCAAATGGAAATGAAAGGAAAGCCAGGGTAGCAATACTTATATCTGACAGAATGGACTTTAAAACAAAGGCTGTAGTAAGAGATAAAGAAGGGCACTACATAATGATAAAGGGAAAAATTCAACAGGAAGATATAACTATTATAAATATATATGCACTGAACATAGGAGCCCCAACATACATAAAGCAAACTTTGATGGATATAAAGGGCGAGATTAACAGCAATACTATAATAGTAGGGGATTTTAATACCCCACTAACATCACTGGATAGATCCTTAAGAAAGAAAATTTACAAAGAAACAGCAGACTTAAAGGATACACTAGATCAACTCGATTAATAGATATATTCAATAAATATCTTCAGGACTTTTCACCCTAAAGCAATAGAATATACATTCTTTTCAAGCGCTCATGGTACATTCTCTAGGATAGACCCCTTATTAGGACAAAAAAGTGGTCTTAACAAATTAAAGAAGATTGAAATTATATCAACCATTTTTTCTTATCACAATGGAATGAAAGTAGAAATTAACCACAAAAGAAAAAACTGAAAAATACTAAAACACTTGGAAACTAAATATCATGTTATTAAATAACAAAGGGATTAACAGTGAGATCAAAGAGGAAATAAAAAAGTTTCTAGAAATGAATGATAATGAGCAAACATCAACTCAAAATTTATGGGACACAGAAAAAGCAGTACTGAGAGGGAAGTTCATAGCACCACAGGCATACCATTAGAAGCTAGAAAAACCTCAAATAAGCAACTTGACCATGCATCTAAAAGAACTAGAAAAACAACAGCAAATAAAGCCCAGGACTAGTAGAAAGAAAGAAATAATAAAGATCAGAGTGAAAATAAATGACATAGAGGCTAAGGAAACAATGCAGAGGATCAATGAAACCAGGAGCTGGTTCTTTGAAAAGGTAAACAAGATCAATGAACCTTTAACTAGACTCACCAAGAAAAAAAGAGAGAGGACTCAAATAAATAAAATTAGAAAGGACAATGGAGAAATAACAACTGACACAACCGAAATACAAAGTATTGTAAGAAAACACTATGAAGAACTCTATGCCAAAAAATTAGACAACCTAGGTGAAATGGACAAATTTCTTGAATCATATAATCTTCTGAAAATCAATCTGGAAGAATCAGAATACCTAGACAGACCAATTACAACAAATCAGATCGAAACAGTTATCAAAAAACTCCCAACAAAGATAAGTCCTGGGCCTGATGGCTTCACAAGTAAATACTGCCAAAAACTCAAAGAAGAACTAACTCCTATTCTTCTCAAGCTATTTCAAAAAATTCAAGAGGAAGGAGGACTTCTAATCTCCTTTTATGAGGCAAGTATAATTCTGATCCCAAAACCAGGCAAAGACAACACAAAGAAAGAAAATTATAGGCCAATATCCCTGATGATTTTAGATGATAAAATTCTCAACAAAATATTAATCAACCAGATCCAGCAATATATGAATAAAATCATATACCATGATCAAGTGGGATTTATTCTAGGGAGGCAAGGCTGGTTCAATATTCGCAAATCAATCAATGTGATTCATCACAGAAACAAAAGGAAGGACAAAAATCACATGATAATTTCAATAGATGCAGAAAAAGCATTTGATAAAATCCAGCACCCATTTATCATCAAAACTCTTTAAAAATTGGGAATACAGGGAACATTCCTTAACATGATAAAGGCCATCTATGACAAACCCACAGCAAACATCATACTAAATGGGCAAAAATTAAAAGCAATCCCCTTAAGATCAGGAACCAGGCAGGGGTGCCCACTTTTACCACTCTTATTCAACAAAGTTCTGAAAGGCCTAGGCACAGGAATCAGACAAGAAGAAGAAATAAAGGCATCCAAATTGGAAAAGAAGAAGTAAAACTGTCATTATTTGCAGATGATATGATATTGTATGTAGAAAACCCTAAAGTCTCAGTCAAAAAACTATTGGACCTGATAAATTAATTCAGCAAGGTGGCAGGATATAAAATTAATACTCAGAAATCAGAGGCGTTTTTATATATCAACAATGAACTGTCAGCAAAAATAAATTAAGGAAATAACCCCTTTACTATTGCAACAAAATAATAAAGTACCTAGGTGTCAATTTAACCAAGGAGGTTAAGGACTTGTACTCGGAAAATTATTAAACGTTGATAAAAAAAAATCAAGGAATATACAAACAAGTGGAAGCATATACCGTGCTCATGGTTAGGAAGAATAAACATCATTAAAATGTCTATATTACCCAAAGCAATTTATAAATTCAATGCAATACCAATTAAAATACCAATGACATACTTCAAAGATATAGAACACATACTCCAAAAATTTATATGGAACCAAAAAAGAACACGAATAGTTTCAGCAATCTTAAAAAGAAAAAATAAAGCAGGAGGTATCACTCTTCTTGATATCAAGGTATACTACAAGGCCATTGTACTCAAGGCAGCCTGGTACTGGCATAAGAACAGGTACATAGATCAATGGAACAGAACAGAGGACCCAGAAATAAAGCCACACCTTTATGGACAACTGATATTTGACAAAGGAGGAAAGAGCATACAATGGAGTAAAGACAGCCTCTTTAATAAATGGTATTGAGAAAACTGGACACCTTACCTGCAAAAAAATGAAACTAGACCCTCAAGTTACAACATTTACAAAAACAAACTCAAAATTGGTATAAGACTTAAATGTGTGTCGTGAAACTATAAGCATCTTAGAAGAAAACATAGGCAGTAAGCTCTCCGACATCTGTCGCAGCAATATATTTGCCGATTTATCTCCACGGGCAAATGAAATAAAAGACAGGATAAACAAATGGGACTATATCAAACTAAAAAGTTTTTGCACAGCTAAAGACAATAAGAACAGAATAAAAAGACAAACCACACAATGGGAGAACATATTCAACAATACATGTGATAAGGGGTTAATAACCAAAATTCATAAAGAACTTATAAAATTCAAAACCAGGAAGACAAACAATCCAATCAAAAAATGGGCAAAAGAAATGAATAGAAATTTCTCCAAAGAGGACATACAGATGGCCAATAGGCATATGAAAAAATGCTCAACATCACTAATCATTAGAGAAATGCAAATTAAAACCACAATGAGATATCAACTTACACCACTCAGAATGGTGCTCATCAGCAAAACAGCACAGAATAAGTGCTGGCGAGGATGTGGAGAAAAGGGAACCCTCCTGCACTGCTGGTGGGAATGCTAACTGGTGCAGCCACTGTGGAAAACAGTATGGAGATTCCTCAAAAAATTTAAAATTGAACTTCCTTTTGACCCAGCTATCCCACTTTTACAAATATATCCTAAGAACTCCATAAAAAAAGAAGAAATCCACCCCTATGTTCGTGGCAGCATTGTTCACAATAATGAAAATCTGGGAACAGCCCCAGTGTCCATCAGAGGATGAGTGGATTAAAAAGCTTTGGTACATATATACTATGAAATACTACTCAGCCATAAGAAACTATGGCATCAGATCATTTGTAACAACATGGATGGACCTTGATAACATTATACTGAGTGAAGTAAGTAAATCAGAAAATACTAAGGACTATATGAGTCCATACATAGATGGGACATAAAAATGAGGCTCAGATACATGGACAAGTGTGTGCTGACTACCCAGGGGAAGGGAGAGGTGAGGGCCACAAATAAAACCAGATAGAAGGTTACAGAGGACAATTTGACTTTGGGTGATGGGTACACAATATAATCAAATGTCAAAGTAACCTGGAAATATTTTCTCTGAACGTATGTGCCCTGATTATCAGTGTCACCCCATTAAAATTAATATAAATAAATAAATAAATAAATAAATAAATAAATAAATAAATAAATAAAAAAGAAGAGCATCAGAAAGCCCTTCCTGAACCTACTGTTTCTCAAATTCTTTCTTAGTAAAATATCGAATACGCCATTGGTGTACCATGTCCTGAAACCCATCAAGCCTCTAAATTCCCTTTTAACTTCTGTTAGTTTGGGTTAGTGTTAGAATCCATGGAGTCCGAAAAGACCAGGGTACAGGCTTTAAAGGAAGGAAACCTGCCAGGCTGGCTGGCAAGGGGAGTCGAACCTAGTACAGGGTCGAACAAGGCTTTAAGGTTCTTTTTGGGGGAGGGGGAGTGATAAGGGTCGTGGGCATCATCTAATTGGCTGCTGGACAAAGGATTGTCTTTTATGGAAGTTTGCCAGAACTTCTCGGCTTGTGATGTCAGACATTCCTTTGTGGTCAGTCACCTGCAGTGAGCCATGAAACAAGGCTCACCGGCAGGGTTAAAGAAATAAAACCTAAGAGTTAGATTCTTGTCACTTGCCACTATGAGTGACTATTGCACTGTGATTAATAATGCATTATTTCATTTAACCCTAATACAATTTTGTGAAAGAAACTCTTTTTGTTTTGTAAGTGAGAAAACTGAGAGGCAATTTACCAAAGTACACTCTTCTGGGAAGCAGAGTGGCCAGGTTGTGAGTTCTGGAGGGGTTGATGATCCCTGCTCTTTCATGAGCCCAAGCCGCCCTGTGATACTTGACTGTCCATCCTGCAAACTCATGAATCTGGGTGTAGCCCTCAAAAAAGAATAAATACACAGAATCAATTCCAGAAGCCACCACTTGTGTCACTGAGTTAAATTCCTATTTAACTAAGAGAAAATGGGTATCGACCACAGTTGGCTTGATTGCAAATGTCAGGCTCGTTGAATTATTACAAACAGCAATGAAAAATTGATTACATTTAAAACATCCTGTGAAAAGTTTTACAATTGCACATTAAGAACCTGTGTTAAGCAAATAAGAACTAATTGTTCTCAGCTGCACTGGTAATAACCCTGTCTTCCTTCCCAGTACAATGCATATTCATTTCATTTGAACAAGAAAAGTAAAGAAAAATAAAATGTCCCAGATCTCATTCACATTCAGTCACTTTATTTCTGAGCCTAAGGTTATCCTCCTAAGGGAAGATAGCAATGCCCCAGCTAATGCTTTTCGGATCAGGTCAACTGGTCTAGAAACCCCTACCTGCCCACATGCAATGCTGAAACCAAAAAGAATTCACAGGAAAGACCACCACATACCATGTAATATCTGTGCATCAGAAAGTTTACATGCAAATTTAAGGAGTGGATTAAATTATTTTAAAGGTCCTCAGGGAGTTTAATTAAAAGACAAAGCAAAAAAATGCCAAAGTAAATATGGCCCCTGCCTCCATGTGCCTCCAGCAACCAGTGTCGATTGGCAGGACTTTGTTCCAGATACTAATTAGAACTCTAAGTTTAGCTAAGCCCACTGGCCTTACTACTTCATACTTCACAAGGAGTCAAAATAGAGTACTCTAGTCAGCTCCCCATCTCTACTCCCCTCCTCATACTTTGATTCCTCTCCTCCTATAGCAGTCAAAACAGGCAAGGTCATGGTGCAGTAACTAACCATGTCTAAATGTTCAGGATCTCAGAACCACAAAGGTTTATTTCTCAATCAGGCAAAATGTCCACCACCACATGACCCACGAGTAGGATGGCTAACATTTCCCGATTTGCCTTGGACTTTCACAGTTTAAGCACTGAAAGTTCCACCAAACAGGGACAGCTTGTCATCATGTCCAGGAGAGCTCTGTACTATATTGTACCACATCACTGGGCAGTATATTCCTTGTTGGACTTTTCCTCTCAGCCCACCCAGTTTGAAGTGGGTGTGACAACCATACTCTCAATAGTTTACTCTTCCAATCGGGAGGAACTTGCTGTGTATATACTTTCGTTCTTTTCATTCCTGATGCAAAATCTGTCTTTTCTCTCCAAATAAAGCCATCTACAACTAACACATGATGCTAAAGCTTTGTTCTCTGAATTTTTACCCTGAAACTACATGTTCATTGGCACATGTTATTCCTCCTAACTTACGTCAAGTGACAGATTTACCAACTGCTTTAGCACAGAAGAGCATAAGTTGTCATTCTTTCAAACTTTGAAGAACCTCCATGCTTTTTTTTATTGCTCAGTAAATGCAATATATTTAACTTTTTTTTTTTATCACAATGCCACTTTGAGGCACTAATGTCTATATCAGTCAGAACAAGTGAGGTTATGCTGAGGTAAGAAACAAATTCAAAATTCAAGAACTTAAAAAAACCCAAAGGTTCAACTCCTGTTCCTGCTTCATGTCTATCAAAGATCAGCAGGAAAGCCCTGGGTCAGTACTCTTGGCTCATATAGAATTCAGTATTTAAAATGTCAATGGTTGCCAAGGTAGAGGGAAGTGTATATAGTACATCTTGAACTAGTTTTTAAAGGTTCCATCTTAACACACATTGCTTCTGCTCACTTGTCACTTTAGTCCAAGCAAGCCATATGGGCACCCTTAATTACAAGGGGATGGAAAGTGCAGTTATTCCACGTACCCTGAAGAAAACTACAAGAGTTCTAGTCATCCTAACGGCTACCAACTCCATACAACCCCAACCCCAAATTCACTCTCCTTTATTGAGATTTCTGATGCATCCTCTAAAACTCTTGCAATCATTAAAAGTGTATCTGATCTCAGAATACACTCTTAACCTCTTGCCTGAACTAATTCTCTCTCTCTCTTAGATAACCATCCCTCTCATACCCTTCTCCAAACTTCTCCTTTACTCTTTCTTTTCCCTTTCTTTCATATACACAGTCTTCTACTTCTCTCAGAGAGAGCATGTAGGGTCAGAAGACTTCTTATTTCATGAAAGTCTAACTCCAGCCCATTACTCTTCCATCCTTGTATAAAAAACTGCTTTCTTTGAAGTTTTTTTTTTTTTTTTTTTTTTGTGTGTGTGTGTGTGTGTGTGTGTGTGTGTGTGACAGAAACAGAGAGAGGGGGGGGAAAGATAGGGAACTATAGGAAGGGAGAGGGATGAGAAACATCAATTCTTCATTGGGGCACCTTAGTTGTTCATTGATTGCTTTCTCATATGTGCCTTGACCAGGGGGCTACAGCAGACCGAGTAACCCCTTGCTCAAGCCAGTGACCTTGGGCTCAAGCTGGTGAGCCTTGCTCAAACCAGATGAGCCCATGCTCAAGCTGGCAACCTCCGCATTTCAAACCTGGATCCTCCACATCTCAATCTGACGCTCTATCCACTGCGCCACCACCTGGTCAGGCTGAAGTTTTTATATATGACCATAGCCCTTCTATTCTTTCTCATTACTACCATCCATGCCCAGCTTCTTTGTTCATTGACCTTGTTAATACTAATGAGCTACACTTAATTTTCAAATTCAACCACTCAATCTCATGCCCATAGTTTGTGCATTAACCTAGAACCTATGCTTCACTTTCAAATCTTAAACTAGAATATCCTGGTCTCAGCCTCCTGTCCTTTCATTCCTACCAGTATTGCTTTCTGTTTCTTTATTCACTCAATTGTTAGAGTAATTCAAATGCTAAACTGACTGTCTCATTCTCAAACAGCCTACCCGCTTAAAACCCTTGAGAAGGCTCCCCATAGCACAATAATTTTTAAACTTGACTACACATTAGAGTCACTTAAGGAGCTATTATAAAATCCTAATGCCAAACCACATCTCAGATCAATTAAATCAGAATTTTGGGAGTGTCAGGCATCTACATTTTAAGCTCTCAAGTGATTACGGTGTGCAGCCAAGGTTAAGAACCATTGGCCTAGAAGATAAAGTCCAACTGTGAAAGATAAGGTACTTTAAAAATTGGCAAATATTTTTCCAAAATATCTTTTTCTAAACCACCTGCACCAGAGTCATCAATGTTGCTTATATCCCTGGGCTCCACCCCAGAATACTGAATTACAGTGAGTCTAGCTACATCCCCAGAATCTGATTTTCAGTAACTCTCCAGGTGATTTCAGTGCACACTGAAACTTGAGAACCACTTCCTGGTTTGTACACATTAACTTAGTCACACTGAACTTTTGATAGGTTCTGACAAATATGGACTATGGTAAGTTAAGTACATTAGACAGAATTATGTCCTATAACCCATACCACACTTCTGTTGCATTAATAAAAGTGTGGAAAACAATGAAGCAGACTAGTAGACAGAAACAAAGACAGGAGGGATCATTAAGACCAAGAGAGAAGAGAACCATCCTAGATTCTGATGTTGCCTGGTCAGGTCCAGGGTGTCTTCCATTAACCCCCCTTTTCCTAAACAAAGAAACAAACAAACAAACAAAAAACAATGTGAATCAATTCCTTCAATCACAATTCACCTAATGAATACATTCCCCACTTTTAGTATTTTTCCAGCAGTAACCCTCTCCCCTCCCCCTAAGATAAATGAATAGGTGTTGAATGAATCATTTCATTTCAGTGTACAAAAGTTCTTGGTAAAGGGGAGAGAATTTCTGGGCACCGCTCTGTCACTAAGGCAATCACTATACAAGTGCCATATCGTTCAATGTACTACATATTTGAAGTCCCAATCTATCCCTGCCAGAAATTTTGTTGTCTTTCCTCTCTTAAAATACATAATGTTCCTCCATATGCCAACCAAATACTAAGGGCATCACATTTCTTACTCATCTAAGCCAGTGATATCTAAAAACCAGCTTACAGAAGGCAGCTGTTAAATATGCAGAAATTCTATCAGCTGGTTCTCAAAACTTTTTGTTAGCTTACAATCAGCCACAGTGGGAATATTTATACCACAGGAATTGGTAAATGCTATAAATCAAAGCTTTTATTTGTTTATTTTGGTAAAGCCAGTTTACCATTAAACCACTACGCTCACATAAATGTCTTTTTTATATAGTCATTTAGAGTTTATAAAATTTATCAAATTTATTATGACATTTGAATGCAATCATAAAAAGTATTAATATGAAGTAAGCATTGCTTTCTCCATTTTCAAAGAGAAAACTGAAGCTCAAAGTGGTTAAATAACTTGTCCATTGTCACTGAGATTCAGAAAATAAAATCTGACTTCTGGTTTCTGCCTTGTTTCAGAGCAGTACTTTATTAAATAAGGTTAATTACTACTAAAAATAAGGAAAAAGTTATAAATGCTTTGCCTGATTCAGTCACTCCATTCTTTTATTCATCAACAGACATTTATTATGTAACTATTGTAATGTGTCAGACTCTGCGCCGGGCACTGGGATTTACAAAGATGATTAAGGTAGGGTTCCTGTCCTGAAGGACCTCCCTGTCCATTTGGAAAGAAAGACATCCTAACATATAAATCACAGTAGAGTGTGGAATATAGAGCACTGGGCCTGGCCCCTCATACATTCACTATGGCTGGAGAGAAGTTAGATGTCTGCCAATGAATTGTGTTCTTGACAGTAATAAAATTGACTCCATTTTAGGACAACCAGAAATATCACTTTAAAAATCTCACAGCCTCATTCCTCCCAATACATGTAGCACATGACATGACAATTCTATAGGACATATCTCAGCCTAACTGATATGCCAAAGATCAGAGACAGGAAAAAAATACCCATTTTTCCCTTTCCAGTGTACATCCAAGCAATGCAAACATATTATGATTGGTTTCCTTACAGCTGCCAAGAGGCGATGTCAAATAAATAATTTAGACCAGCTGAGGCACCACAGGAAAACAAAGCCATCAGTCATCTCAGCTGCATTATTGATTGCCAATAACAAGATACTTGCTAAGACAAATGACTCAGCTATTATAATAGCCAGGTTTTAGCCTATCTGAAATACATAAATCATATTGAAGTGTTTGTTGTTTTAAGATGTACAAACACATCTATAATCATCACCCCATTTTTGCAGTCTATCTAAGGTGGGTCTCCATATGCAGAATCTCAATTCATTATTTACCCACTTACACAATTTTTCTCTTGCTTTCTCAAGTTACCACGTGTCTGTTGCATCTATCTAATGGTGAGCTACATTTGAGTATGCTTATTCCTCTAATATCTTGCTATTGGTTTAACGATAAAAGAAAGAGCCAAATGCAATCACTTAAATAGAATTAATTCATTTCAGATAAATCAAGGCATAACAGAATAAAATAACTGTACAGCTTTTGGAGTCAGAAGACATTGGTTCAAGGGTAGCCTATTTTTGTGTGTGACCTAGCACATCTTTTTCTTATCCAAGTCTTGGTTTCCCTTAGCAGATTGGAATAACATCACCTGACCTGCCTATCTCATGAGGTTATTATGAGAATGAAAATCTGAGAATGGTCAAGCACTCTGTGTAGATGAGAAACCTGTTTCGACACAAACATGTCCTTTTAAAATATAAATTAATTATCCAGGTGTATCTGTTTGGCATTGCCAGCAGAAACAAATGAAACACTCAAATTAGGATAATTCTGGAGGGCAGGAGCATTGATTTATCGGGACTAATTATAAAGGTCTGGGTAAGAGTAGAGAAACCACAAGGGAGAGTGCAGGAACTTGAGGATAACAGCATCATGCCTAGGATTATTCCAAGCCTGAAAGGATGTCAGGTGGGAGAAATAACCTAAAGAATCCAGAACAGCAGACTCATGAAGAGCAGGTGACTTTGAAAAGAGCAAAGGTCTTCTTTCACAGACACAGTCAGCCAACAAGGTCACCTCACAGTGAAGGAACTAGAGGGATGTATTCTGGTTTCTCCCCATTGGCCACACCCTGCCAACAGCCAGAAGACACGAGAGCTTTTGTATCTGTAACTCACTCAGGTGAGGATACTAGGGCAAAAAGCAAGGTAGAAAGAAGAGGACAGTGTATCTGGATGGACAAAGGTAGAAAGCCAGCCCATTGGGAAATAATCTTTAACATCACTATTCTACCACTCAGGCTACTGACCCCAAAGCCATATTCTACCTTTCCTCTCCAAACCTCCATTTCAACTCAGTGATGAAATCATGTCGGCTTTCTCGTTGTCATCTTATTCACATCTGGCTATGCATATCCATTGCCTTGGTTTATGCCAAAATTAGTTAGGAATCTTTTTATTAAAAGTGTAGAGACCAGCTCAAACTGGCTTAAGCAATAAAATAAATGCATTGGCTCATTAATTGAAAACTCCAGAAAAATGATATCTTCAGCCATGGCTAGATTTAAGAGTAGGATCATTTTATTAGTATTAAGTCTTTCTTTGTCTCTTCTCTGTTGTCTTCTTTCTCAGGCTGTGTTTTCCTTTGTTGGCTTTCTTCTTAGGTGGGCTCTCTTCCTAGCATGATTCTGGACCTTATAGCACAAAGGCAAAAGGAGTCTTGGTGTCCTATATCTGTTTATATTTATATTCTAGCAACAAATTTCTAGCTACAAACTATTAGTTTTTATGTACTTGGATTTCCTTCCCAGCTCATCTCCTTTAAGGAGGTGAGTCACAATAGCACTGAGAGATGACAACAAACATCATAGCTGGTGAAGTCGATTATACATTTATAAATTCTGGCTCTTTTTGAATTGTATTTGACCCTTGACCCATATTGGAACTCTTCCTCACCCTTTTGGGGTAGAAAGAGATGGGAAAGAGAAATCCTTTGCACTAGTTTAAATTTTAGTGCATGCAGCCAATCTCTACAGCTGCCTTGTTGTGAATATTAAGTGATACTCTTCAAAGCACCCGCAGAGATGGTAGCTCAGTAAATATTATCACCTTTTGCTTGCATCTAACTTACTGATACTCTAGAGACATGGCCAACAGTACATGTTAGAATTCTCTCTTCACAAAGAAGGAAACTGAGCCTTTCAAAGTATTCAGCTTGTAAATAGAAAGCCATGATTCAAATATGGATTTGACTCCAACTCCCTACATTTTTATAATTTAAGGCAATTAATGCCCCTATTGCTTCCAAATTGGCAAACATATCCACACTGAAAGGGTGACACAGTCAACTCCACAGGGACAGAAGCTTTTGTACTCAGGACTCTCCCACACCTCACCCTCTTCATCTGGCTATTCATTTGTATCCTTGATCATATCCTTTAATAAACTGATAAGTGTGTTTCACTGAGTTCTGGGAGCTGCTCTAGCAAATTAATCGAAGCTGAGAGAGAGGTTGTGGGAACCACTGATTTATTACCCAATCAGACAGAAGTTGTGGGTTACCTCGTCTTGTGGGACTGAGCCCTGAACCTGGGAGATCTGACACTACCTCCATGGAGATAGTGTTAGAATTGAGTTACATTGTAGGACACCCAGCTGGTGTGGCAGAGAATTACCAGTGTGGGGGAAACCTTCATAGGTGTGGTGACCAGAAGGGTTAGAAGTGAAGTATTGTAAGTGTGGAAGTAGTATAAAAAAGTAAAGGAGAAATGCACAGAACAGTAGGGTTTTGTTGTTGTTGTTTTTTAAGAGCTGAGTATATGCAACATGGGTGAGGAGATGCCATTTACTGTAGGTCATATTACTGATGCCATTTACTGTAGGTCATTTACTGCCATATCCTATATGTTGGATATATAGGAACCCTTCATCAATCTACAAAGCCATCATTTATACTTTAAATACCCAAGTGCACACTGGACACCTCGCAGTTACTCAGCTTCATCTTGTTGGAAAGTCATAACACAAAGACAAATTTTCTAAGTGATCTCTCCAAATGGGTTGGAGTTTTTTCTACTCTTCTGAAAGACACATTTTATTTATTATTATTTGAGCAGCCAGGAGTGGCCTAGTTACAGCTATAAAACAGTTCCACTGGCTGCCAACCATTTTTCACTCTAACCAACCATCACCTCAATCCAAATGCCCAGATACTTATTCATCTCACATCAACTGATGGATAAACTACTACAGTTCCAGAGACGCAAAACAGAATACAAGAATAAAACTTTAACATGAACCCAGCTTTAATATGCAGTCATACTATCCACCCTGGGTCAGAGAACAGCTGTAAGAAGAACCCAAGTTAACCATTTCCTGACTATATTTTGCTGCATTTTCACAAGACGAGGAAATACAATGAACTTTAGATTTAAACAATCCTGACTTTGAATTTTACTTACTACTGTCCTTATGATTTTGAGCAAGTTACTTTACCTCTTTGAGCCTTGGTTCTAATGTTCAAAAAATGAGAATAATACCATTACTTTATAATAACTATCTCTGGGTTATTGTGAGGTATTCAAAATTTATACCACAAAGTCAGTGTGCAATATCATAAAATAGCTTTAACAATTGTGAGCCTAGTTTTCTATTTTAAAATGTGAGTCTAGAAACAGCAGCAAGAAGCTTCTTCATTCCTATTATAGCTGGTGATTCTTTCCTTTTAACAAGTCTTGAGGTCTGAGCTAGGTGATGATATCACAATGGAGCTCCCTGGTAAGCTAATTATTCAACTAAGGCTGGTGACTAAACAACCCTTTAAAATGGTATTCCCTAGCAGTAACATATTGGAGATGTTGTCTTAATTGAGGTCATATAGACAATAGCACAGTTAAAACAGAATTCAATTTATTCATTTTTTTTATTTCTTCTTCTTTTACCAAGTGAGGGGAGGGATATAGAGAGACAGACTCCTGCATGTACCCCAAACAGGATCCACCCTGCAATCCCCATTTGGGGCCAATGATCTGCCTATATGAGACTATGCTTGCAACAAAGCTATTTTTAGCACCTGAGACAGAGGCTCCACAGAGCCATCCTCAGTGCCTGGGGCCGATACACTCAAAACAATCACCCCATGGCTGCAGGAGAGAAAGGGAGAGGGAGAGAGAGAGAAAGAGAAGGGGAGGGGTAGAGAAGCAGATAGTCACTTCTCCACTGCCCTGACTGGGAATCAAACCCAGGACATACACATGCCAGGCCAATGCTCTACAACTGAGCCAACCAGCCAGGGCCTAATTTATCCAATTCTCTGCACTTTAATTGCTTAAAACTACTAGGATAGACATGTGAGCAAAGGGAAAGTTATGATCCAGGTGACAGACACAATAATGACCACCTTGGAAGATCACAGAGGAGGGACTCAGGATCTAATCTTGGGAAATCAGAAGAGACTTGCTTGAGGAGAGTAAAGAGATGTCTTTCTAAAAAACATTCATTGAATTTATTGGGGTGACACTGGTTAATAAAATTATTCAGGTTTCAGGTGTACAATTCTGTACTACATCCTCTATATATAGCATTGTGTGCTCACCACCTCAAGTCAAGTCTCCCTCCATCACCAGCTATTCGCCCTCTACCCTCCTGCACCTCCCTCTATACACCTTTTCCTCCTGCAGTCCCCACACTGTTGTCAGTGTCTATAAGTTTTGTTTTCTTCACTTAATTCCTTCACCTCTTTCACCCAGCCTCCCAACCCCCAACCCCCTGACAGTTGGCAGTCTGCTGAAGGGATGACTTTTAAGGTATGAATATTGCAGGAAAAGGAATAGCACATTCAAAGTGAGAGAGAATGTGACTGTCAGAAAATTGAAATTGTTCCAATGGCTGGAGAGCAAATTGCTAACAGTGAACAGGAAAAGATGAGTCTGAAGAAATAAATACTCAAGGACCTAACAGAACAGGCTTTTTCTCTTAACGCTAAGAATGTGGGCTTCATTATAAAAATATAGAGACCTTGCGAGACCATCTCTCATCAAATCAAACCATTTCCTCTTAAACCCAAACCGAAACAGAAGACAACTTAGGCTATCTTCCCAAAACAGTCAAGATCAGTGCCCCCCCAAAAAAGGTTACCCCTATTTTAGCAAAAAAGAGCATTTTGATTTAAATGATAATTACACATAAACCTGACAAGATTTTCCTGAGATCATCTGTGTTCCGAGAGCTGCTCTTCCAAGTCACCTGCACATTCACGTCGGTCACTCTCTCCTGGGGATGATTGATGAATGGCTGTGGTGCTCTCAGCCAGCTCAAGCATTCTGATGGAACGTGACTGTCAGGTGATTGGATTTTCAGGACAACTTAACAGATTTCCATTTCCTTCTAGGAGACAATCAACTTGTAATAAGGCATTACATTTTTTTCATTTACGTGCATTTTGTTCTACCAAATGCACACACAAACACACAGAGTCATTTAGAACTGGGTGTCTCCCTAAACCAGCAAACACACACACATACTAATAAGTGGATACATATATCAGAGTGGCACATCCAGAATATACAACAGTAATAATTCTCGTATTTGCATAATACTTTTATCCATAATTTATACACAGCTACTCCCAAAAAGGATGTTAGACAGCTACAGCACTTTATAATTTATAATGCATTCCATCGTATGATAAGTCAGTGAGATAGAAAGTACAAAGTTTGATATTTTTGTCAGGAAAACAAAAGGAAAGGAAATTGAGGCTCAAAAAAGCTAAGGTGACTTCCCTAAGCCCATATCCAAAACTCATAAAGCCTTAAGTTGTGTCCTTGCAATTGGATTAGGCCATCTCCTCTAACAATCTGTGTACCAATCAACTCTCTTTACAGATGTCCTGGGAAATTAATGAGTATAAAAATCATCACAAGTCTGTAAACCATGTTCCAAATACTGCATTCACTCTCCACGCCCTCAGTCTTGTGTCTCAGTGTTAAGAATAACTGCTAATATTTATGGAGTGACTAGGATGTAAATAGCCCTGCTGTATGTATTTTGCCTGTATTACCTCATTTAACCCTCACAACAGCCCAATGAGGGACAGTTTATTTTGCCCTATAAGTTATTTTGCAGAATGGGAAAAAATCAAAGGATTTTGTACTCTGGTGAAAAGTCATCTATACAATAACCTCCAGATTTATTTTCAGAGATACTATGGTGAATCATGAAGCCCCTCTGCATTAGTACTACAACTGCTGCCACCAAGCACATCTACTGCTGTATCCCCCAAATCCTTAACTCCCCACTTCCATTCCCACCAGACGCATGTACTGCTGCTCTCTACGACCCTGAATCATCACTGTACATTACAGTATTTCTGATTCTTCTAAACCTGAACTGCTGATATTTGCTACCCAACTTTACCCAAGGGTCATTAACCAGGTGAGCAATGGAATGGTCATTAGAGACAACTGAAAGAAGGAGGAGTAAGAAATTTAAGTAGAAATAAAAGGGACCAGGTTCTTGGACAATAACTGATAGTAAAATAAATTTCCAGGAAGTATAAAAAGAAAGATATATTTATATTGATATTCTTCTTAGATATCACAAATGCCAAGAAAAAAAACAAAACTAATCATTACTGAACTGTAGAATAATGGAAGAATTTTTTTTTTTTTTACAGGAACAGAGAGAGAGTCAGAGAGAGGGATAGATAGGGACAGACAGACAGGAACGGATAGAGGTGAGAAGCATCAATCATTAGTTTCTCGTTGCCCTTGCGACACCATAGTTGTTCATTGATTGCTTTCTCACATGTGCCTTGACCACGGGCCTTCAGCAGATCGAGCAACCCTTTCCTGGAGCCAGCGACCTTGGGTCCAAGCTGGCAAGCTTTTGCTCAAACCAGATGGGCCCGCGCTCAAGCTGGTGAGCTCGGGGTCTAGAACCTGGGTCTTCCACATCCCAGTCCGACGCTCTATCCACTGCGCCATCGCCTCATCAGGCTGGAAGAATATTTTAATTGACCCAGGTACAACAAAGACTGTTAGTTACCTACACAATATCTATTCTCTCTTCTTCCTTACTGAGTCCAAATTTTGTTGGGAGCCAAAATATATCTACATTAAAAAATAATAATAAAGAAGAAATTAATTTTTCAGACACTCCTACAAATAGCAGTGGCCATATTACACAATTCTGGCCAAAAAGACATAAAAAGGGGTTTCTGGGGAGATCTAGGGGGGGAATCCTAAAAAGATGGCCAACTCTCTTGGTGATACCCTTTTTGCTCTACCCTATACATTCCTCTGCCCTATATATTTCTTCTTTCATGAAACCAAGAGTGAATCAGCTATCTTAAGACTGAGGAGGCAGACAAGAGGCTCTATTTCAACATAGAGTAATTACCATACTAGTCATGGGTATCAAATCTATTCTAATTTGAAAAAACAAACCCACTAATTTTTCACACCATTATTCTTAGAAGTCGCATTGCTCACAGCTGAGCGCAATCAACAGTGAGGTACCATGCCATGCTAACCTGTGCAAATGTCAAGGTGAATACACAAACTTATTCTAGCTGAAAAGCAAAACCCCTTCAGAGATTTTCCTGAGATGGATGTTATCATTAGTTGAGTTATGCTAGAGTACTTTTAGGTTTCCTTGATATTATTTTTCCTAACTTGATTTTTGTCTTGCTGAATCATCAGTAATCCACAGCCTATTCCCTCCTTCCTACATTGAGAGCTCCATATAGGATACATACCTAAGGGCCATTCAACATACTCTAATCTTGTAGCAAGGATATAGGACAGCTACTGATTCAAACTGTCAATGTCAGGATCAACCTCATGAGATTTAAAAACTGCCTGTCCACTTTCATTGAGAATGTCCTTGTTTAACTGACAACTGATTACATAGGAGTAATCAAAGTATAAATTGATATTTAGGAATGTCAGTGCCTACCAGCAAACCCAAACTACATATTTAATGTAGCTGTCATGCAATACCTAGAGAGAAAGAGAAGAATAATTAAGAAAAAATAGCTGCACATAGTTTCTTTAGCACTAGACTATATTAATAAATAAAATACAAGATATTTTTATTTAAATATTTATAAACCATTGATGATATTTTAAACAATATTGAAATTTTAGTAAGTGCCAGGCATTATACTCAGTGCTGTATGTGTATCATTTTATTTTTTTCTACCAGTGATGCAGGTGATATTTTAGACCCTTCTCCCATTTTAAAGACCTGAAGCTCAGACTGATTAAGGACTTGTCCAGTCACACACTTGGTTAGCGGAGCCAAGATTCTAACCAACCCAGGCTGTCTGATCCCTCAGTGAAATGAAACCTTTCACTCTGTCACCTCTCAGCAAGCAACAAGAAACTAGAAAATAAAGTAAATGCTGACTGTTTAAAAAATCGATTTTAATACCAAACATCAACCAAAATTTTCATCAATTGAAACATGTGCTGTAGAGTGGGCAGGGCTGCAGGCAGGCAGAGGGACATCCAAACCCACTCCTTTCAGCCTTGCTTGATAGAAACAGATATCAATGAACAAAGTTTGGTAACAAAAGGTAAATTTACACGATTATTAAAAATTTAAGAGCAATCACTGGTAAACTAAAAGTAAAATGTCTAACTGTGAAGCTCAATGTAGGAAAGAGAGAATAGGCTGTGATTTAGTGATGATTCAGCAAGACAGAAATCAAGTTAGGAAAAATAATATCAAGAAAACCTAAAAGTACTCTGGCATAAGTCAACTAATGATGACATCTATCTCAGGAAAATCTCTGAAGGGGTTTTGCTTTTCAGCTAGAATAAGTTTGTGTATTCACCTTGACATTTGCACAGGTTAGCATGGCATGGTACCTCACTGTTGATTGCACTCAGCTGTGAGCAATGCGACTTCTAAAAAATAATGGTTTGAAAAATTAGCGGGTTTGTTTTTCCAAATCATAATAGATTTAATACCCATGATTAGCATGGTAATTATGTAGAAATGTTTAACTGTAGGAGAAAATAAAACAAATGGCATCAATTCAACAAAATATAGGAAAATAGTAGAAATACAAACCACCTGTGGCACATGGTATTTTCTAAAGGTGGTCACACCCCTATATGTACCATCCCACATGTTCCTCCTCCAGTGGGTTGTTGACATATCTCCACTGAGAGATATTTGTATCTAAATGTGGCTTTAGTTTGCATTTCCCTAATGACTAATGATGGTGGGTACCTTTTCAAGTGTTTATTTGCCACGTGCATATCTTCTTTGATGAATTCTAGATACAAGTCCTTCATCACATATATGTTTATAGATATTAAAATTTTTTCCTCAAAAGACACTTTCAAAAATGAACAGTTTACAACTCAATAATAAAATAATAAAAAATAAACACTTGGGAAAAGTTTTGAACAAATGCTTGACCAAAGTGAACAGTAGGAGAAATAGCATTCCAGGATGGAATCATTATGAGTAAACATCCTGAGACAAGAAAGGACTTGATGTGTTTATGGAACTGAAAATAGACCTATGTCACTGGAGAGTTACACAGCAGGTAGATGGCACAATATGAGGTTGAGGTTGGCAGGGGACAAGATCATACAGGATCCTGAAGCCACTGTAGAGAATTTGCTACCAGTGCAAACTTGGGTAACTTTCTTAAACTCTTTGGGTCTTTATTTTCAAAAAATGTGAACTCAAGGTATGATTTAATTCATAAGTTAATGAATTAGGAATTGTGAAACATTTACCACAGTCTCTGGCACACTGTAAAAGCTATAAAGCACTTGCTTTAATATTTCCACTGCAGTACATAATACCCTACCTATATCCATTATGACATCACAGGCTGGAATTCAGATGCCTAAACAATAGGATTTACAAAACAAATTGTCTTTTACCATTTTCAGTGGGACTTATTTAAACTCTCAGCTATCTCTGTAAAATGCAAATACCTGTGGCCAAATATTAATAATGAAACAATGACAGAGAAAAGTAACAGCAATGGTGTTGCTCCACCTTTTTCCTTCCCTCAAGACGAGAGTTCCTGCTGTGATTTGAAACATTTGCAACTGTTATCATACAGACTAATCTGTGACTCTATCTTTTATTTGGAAAAATAACAAAAGCAACAAACAGACAAATAAAGCAAACTCAAAGACGCAGACAACAGTATGGCGGCTGCCAGAGGGGAGGTGAGTTAGGGGGAAGATAACAAAGGTAAAGGGGAGCAAATATATGGTGATGGAAGGAGACTAGACTTTGGATGGTGAGCACACAATGCAATATAGAGATGTGTTGTACAGTGTGTCCATAAAGTCATGGTGCATTTTTCACCTGTGACCAGTCAAAAGTGCACCATGACTTTACAGACACACTATATTATAGAACTGTGCCCTTGAAACCTACTTCTGCCCAACTATATTTGTAACCCATACTCACCAAATTGCTCCTTAAGTAATTATCTGTAGTATGTTATTGGTATGAAATACAGTAGGATAATGAAAACAATAGGGAGAGTTTAATGTGGTAAATACTAATGTAATCACCATCTAGAATTTTAGCAATTTATGAAATGCAGTCTCCCATATGTCCTGCCTATTCCCATGTTCCTCTTTCCTTGGCCCCTGCAGTCAATCATTATCCTGGATTTGGCCTTTATTCCAAGGCATGTTTTGAAATGTTTCCTGTACGGCTATGCATCTGCAAACAATACGTAGAATTGTATAGCCGAGATTAAGCTCATATAATTGGAATCATACTGCATGTCTTCGTATGTGCTGCTCTAATCTCCCTGCTCTAGTGGAGAGCAGTTGCCTGATCACCACCGCTGCTGCCCTCTGGACCCACCCTGCCTCGTGCTACACTTGCCACAAGCTACTTCTGCTCAATAACTGAAGATAAGACAGCTACTAATACAGGCCCATTCTTGCAAAATTCAGGGCTACTTTAATGGACAACTTTGGTTCCTCCACAAGACTTAGACCTGCATTATGCTCTGAAAGCTCTCCACAACTTCTCCAGCATCTCCCTCATTTCTCTACCAAGAAAGGTCTTGCACATCTAATTGTGTGTTGGCACCTACATTTTAGAGAAACTGAACTAACATAGTGTCTTTTTCAATTTGCTTTCTTCGCTAAGCACTATGGTTTTGTGATTTATTCATACGGATACATTTATCTTCAGTTCATTAATGTTAACCACTGCAAAGGATTCTGTTGTATGATTATAGCAGAATTAATTTATCCTTTCTCCTTTTAATGGACATTTACATTGTCTTCAATTTTTTTGCCATTACAAGCAATGCTTCAATGAACATTCTAATACATAGGTCATAGGGTAGACACTCCTGTACCAGCTATTGTCAATTACTCCCCCAAATCATTGGATCCATTTACACTTCTCCCACCAGTGCATGACAGCGTCCACGGTTCCACTTCCATGCAACAAATGAAATCATTAGTCATTTTAATTTTGTCAGTTTCACTGGTACTAAATGATGCCTCATTATAGCTCTAATTTGCGTTTTCCTGGATACTACTGATATTATGCATTTACATACTTGCAGACCTTTTCAGTTTTTTATTTGGTAATTTATCTGATCACTTTTTTTTGTTTAGTATTAAATTGAATTGTTTGTATTTATCTTCTTGTCTTCCAGGAGTTCTCTAAGGATGCTGCACAATGATTCTATATATGACATTTTTGTTTCAAAAATCCTCTCATTCTGTGACAAATACCTTCTCACTCCATGTTTGATTTCTATAAAATTAAGATATCTAAATATTTAACATAGTTCATTTTATCATTCCTTGCCTTCATAGTTTTGCTTTACATTTTCTAAAGAAATTCTTCTCTAGGCCAAAGTCCTGTTGATATATTTCAGAGACAAAGGATTTTATTATTTAGGGTACAACAAGCAGTATCAGCCCAGTCAGTTCCTCTTTCCCCCAAGTCCAAGGAGCAGGATGCTGTGAGCCCAGATGTATGCTGTGTACACAGTAGGTCTGGGTTACAGCTAGAAACACTGAGCCATGTACCCATAAGTATGTATGCTCCTTGCTGAGGAGGGGGATTCTACCTCATCTTTCAAGGTTGCTCATTGCAAACACAACCCTAAGAAATGGCCCGGGTAAAGATTGGTCTGAGCCACGTATCCCGTCCACACCCAGCAAGATATGTAGGAATGGGAGAGACCCAATAGGAGACTATCTCCTAATGATGTAAAAATATAAATACAGTAGCATAATGTAGAAGTAAGGATCTGAGAGGAGTGTTAAAATGTGTGTCTATTTAATAAAGTACCATTTCACAGCATATAATTAGGTTATACAGTTTAAATTTAAAATAGATATTAATTCTTATTTTAAACTATTTGAAAGTCCTATTGCTTTTCCTATAGACTATCATAAGCAACAACTTGAAAAAAAAATTTCCTTTTCTCCTTTCCTCTCCCCCTTATATTTTTAATTTTATTTTTCATTATAGGTTACATTCAATATTATTTTGTATTAGTGTCAGGTGTGCAGCATAGTGGTTAGACAAACACATATCTTACAAAATGGTCTCCTGATATTTCAAGTACCCACCTGGCACCATATGTAATTAAACAACAGAATTTTTTACTATGTTCCAATACGCTGTACTTTACATTCCCGCGACTACCAATTTGTAATTCTCTATCCTTTCACCTTTTTCACCCGGGCCTCCAAGCACTCCTCTTCTTTGACAACAATATGTCTGCTTTCTGTATCTATGCATTCTATGCATGTGTTTCCATTGCCTTTGTTCATGCATTTTGCTCTTTAGGTTCCACACAGAAGTGAAATCATACAGTACCTGTCTTCCTCTGTCTGACTTATTTCACTTGACACAATACCCGCTAGGTCCATCCGTGCTGTTGCAAATGATAAGATTTCATTCTTTTTAATGGCTGAGTAATATTTCATTATATATATATATATATATGCAGCCTGACCTGTGGTGGCGCAGTGGATAAAGCATCGACCTGGGAACACTGAGGTCGCCAGTTCAAGACCCTGCACTGGTCTGGTCAAGGCACATATGGAAGTTGATGCTTCCAGCTCCTCCCCCATTTCTCTTTTTCTCTCTCTCTCTCTCTCTCTCTCTCTCTCTCACTCACACTCTGTGTCTCCTCTCTAAAATTAATAAATATAAAGAAATTAAATTAAAATCAATATATATATATATGCACCGCAGTTTTTATATCCACTCGGCTATTGATGGGCACTGGGTTGCTCTTATATTTTTTAATATTGTGTCCTAAAAACGGTTAAATCTCATTTATCAGATGTTTCATCCAAATAGAATTAATCTTAGACTGTGTTGTAAGGAATAGATTAAATTTCACTTTTTTCTTAAGGGTAACTAAATGTCCTATAATTCCTTTTATGGTTAATTTTTATATCATATCTCTCCACTTATTTGGGCCTTTGAAATCTTTCAACAAAGATATGAAAGTTTCTCTATAAAATTACACATTTTTTATTATTGATATTGTAAATATTATCTTATATTACACCAATTGTTTGTGGTTGATATAAAAAAATTAAAGATGTTATATATTAGTCTTATATCCAGTCACTATATTAAACTCTTATTAATTCTATTAGTTCATCTACAGACTCTCTTGGATTTTCTATAGAGGCAAAAATAGAATCTGAAAATAATAACTTTTGTTTCTTCCTTTTCAAATTTTATACCTCTTAGTTCATTTCTGTGTCATATTATGCAGGTTAGAGCTTCTCATACAATATAAAATATAAGTTGTGTGAGATGCATTATTGGTTGGTTGGTCCAAGTCTTTTAAAAAAAATTATATATATATATATATAATAGTTTCCCATCAGGCACCATATTTGTTCTTTGTTTCTGTTATATACCTTCACACAGTTAAGGAAATTCCTACTGCTTGTTGCTAGTTTACTAAGAGATTTGGGGTCATTGTTGTTACTTGATTCATTTTTCTACTTCTAATATGTTTTTGTCTTCTTTTATCTGTTAACGTGGTAAAGCATTAATAAATTTTCTAATGCATTCTTAAAATAAACTCAAGTAGCTCATAATATGTTTTCTTTTTTTTTTTCTATAGGGACAGAGAGAGAGTCAGACAGAGAGAGGGATGGAAGGGACAGACAGGAGCAGAGAGAAATGAGAAGTATCAATCTTTAGTTTTTTTGCTGCCGTTGCGACACCATAGTTGTTCATTGATTGCTTTCTCACACGTGCCTTGACCGTGGGCCTTTAGCAGACCGAGCCATTCCTTGCTAAGCCAGCGACCTTGGGTCCAAGCTGGCGAGCTTTTGTTCAAGCCAGATGGGCCCACGCTCAAGCTGGTGACCTCAGGGTCTCAAACCTGGGTCTTCCGCATCCCAGTCCAACGCTCTATCCACTGCACCACCACCTGGTCAGGCTATATTCTTTTCTTAAAAACACCTGGATTCAACTTTATTTTATTTTAGCACTATTTAATTTTGATTTATTAATAAGATTGGTCTCTAATTTTTCTTTCTAACATCTGATTTTAATATCAAGATATCTGACTCTTAAAGAGAGATGAGAAGCATTGTCTTTTTCTGTCCTTCAGAACAGTTCGCATAAGCTTGGAATTAGCTCTTTTCAAATGTTTGATAGAACTTACATGTAAAACGTCATCTCATCAATATGATTTTTCATTTTTTAGATTTCTTTAACCACTTGTTTAAGCTCCATAACCTATCTATCTATAAAAAAGTTTTCTATTTGATTATGAGTATTATTAAGTTATAGCTTTCCAGGAAATTATCTATTTGCCTACATTTAAATTTATTGCTATAAAGTTCTTAATAGAGTATATTATTTCTACCTATTTATTTGCAGCAAGTAACTAGAAGAGTTTATTGGCTGTGCAGGTAAAAAGAAAAAAGGAGCCCTTGAAGACAGGTTCAGGGAACACACCTTGAAAGCTGATGAATATTCTATTGATATCCTCCCCCCAAACCTTTCTTAATATCTTCACCTCTAAAAGACCTTAGGATGGAGGACCCAGCAAGCTTCCTAGAATAGGCCCTCACCTTTCCCCTTCTCCTAATTCCTCCTTTTCTTCCCTCAGGCATGTTTTGCTTGCCCCTTTCTTTTTTCTCAGCTTTAAAGTACCCCAGGAGGCATGCAACCATGATGGGCAGTGGCAACTTGTCTAGTCCTGGGCTAACCCCCTAAGTGGCTTGGCTTCTTCACTCTGAGGGGCTAATTAAAACTCAATTGGAGAGTCCTTATGAGATTCCCAGAGAATTATTATTTTTTAATTTCTGCTCTACTAGAGTATGTTCCATTATTTTATTTCTATAATTTTTATTGTGAGCCTCCTCCTTTTTATTCTTGATCAATTTTTCCAAAAATATACACTTTTTATATTTTTTAAATAACTTGATTTAAGCTTGAGTTACTCTAGTGTACCTTTTTTATTCATTAATATCAGTTGCATATATCAATTTAAGCCTTACATTCCTTGAGTTTCCTCTGTTTTTCTTTTTCTAACTTTGAGTTGCTAATTTATTTTATGAATTTACAGTGTGTCTTTTTTCCCAAGATGATTATTGAGGACTCGGTATATTGATTTAGTTGTTTGATGTGCAGTTTTTATTTATAGTTCAATTTTAAGTAATTTTCTGATGTATATTATGCTCTATCCTCTAATTCATGAGTTGTATACAATAATTCTTTTTAAGGTTTCAAACCTAGGTCTGAACCTATATATCATAATTTTCCTTTGGTTAACATTTGGTGTATCTTTTCCCATTCTTCCCCTTTTTAAGAATAATATTTTAGTCTGTCTCATAAGAAGCTAATTGATGGATTTTTGTTTTAATTAATTCTAGTCATTAACTCGAAAATCCATTTATAATTATATTCTTTATATTTTTACTTACTTTTATCATTGTACTCTGTACTTTTTATTTAGTATTGTTTTCCTATGCTTATATTTTCTCTGCTTTCCCTTATTTCCAATTTTGCCATTTTATATATCTTCTTGGAGTCCTCCAATAGTTAAAAAGATGCTATGGAAAATTTTCCCTGGGATTTTTTAACAACAAAAAATTTAAAGATGTTTAAAGTAACACAATTAGTCCTTTTCCCGATATTCTGACATCCTGGAGGAGGATTTCCATCCTTGGGGACCACTTTGAAATGTACAAATTCTAACCCATCTGCAACTTTTTGCTTCTATCCTCACACGTCCTTTCTCATAAACAAATCACTCTAACACTTGGGCAGCGACTTCTAATGAGCCAGAACATTATATCCATTAACCCTGCATTACTAGTGAGAAACTGGCATAGAAGATTTCAGTAACTTGCCCAAATTCATGCAGCTCTTAGGGCTGGAACTGGAATTTAGAACCACACCTCTCCAATTCTAAGCCCAATGGATTCTTGGGTATTCCTGTTTTCTCTATGCTTCTGAGAAGAAAACACAAGCAGAGCCGTTCTTGTTGAGAAGAGCTCATTTCAATATTCACAATATCATCAAGAACACATCAGAGGCAGAGGGAAAAAGAGAAATGAGCACCGTCAGAAAACTGATGTGATGTTAAGCCTTTCCAAAAAAACTCAAATTCAAGTATATCATTTGAGAATATATAAATATTATATTTGTTCCTTTGCTACTTCTGAAGAGCACTGATGAGCTCAGTGATGGAACACCAAACTTTAGGAAGGCAACAATAAGCTCAAAATGGAGACTGACAGAACAATTCTGGATGCTGAGCAGCTGTGCTCACTCATCAGGGTATTATTGTGCCTAAATTTCACCAGTGTCATCTCATATGTAAATTCTCCCAATGGCCTTGACCCACTATTAGCTCAGTTTTCCTGAAGGTAATATGTTGACCTGCATGTGTTCTCTTATGTTTGAATTCATGTTTTTTCTTCACTGTGAAACTCAATGAAATCCACATTTTCTGGTATGAATGAAGTATGGAGCAGTTGTTTAAGATGTTTTTCAAAGCTTCAAGTTTACTGTTTCTGCTAAGTCAGTTAGAGCAGCCTCTGTTGACAATCTTTTTCACTCTTTTCTATCCTACAGAGAAATCACTTCTCTAATTCTGGCTGTGCAAGTCCTGAATGGGAAAATGATTAATACCAGAGGTCAGGGGCATTATCCTTGACTCTCAGGTCTGGATGTGGTTGTAGCCTTCTCTGGATACATTTTTCTTATACCCTCAAGAAAACTGGCCAACAAATTAAAAGGTGCACAGCCTTAAGCTTTCTCTGCAACCCCTTTTGGTATTAAGGAATAGAGGGTGGATCAGTGAGTCTTCTAATAAGTTAGAGTCTTAACGAAGACCAGAGGTAACTATATGCCAAGAAAAATATCCACAGAAGAAGCAGCATTTGTACATAGAAGAAGAAAACTAGAGTTGGTTGGGCAGTTTACCTTCTTCCCTTGAGAAAAGAGAAGTCTATTTTTAACTGATGATATGTCAGAGATGGTAAGATAAGTCTAAAAATACTGAGGATTATGGAAACCAAATAACTCTTCTTTAGGTCACATCAACACAAGTCAAAGTGGTGATGTTTAAACCTAATACCTCAATTGTCCAGCCCTCAAGAGAATTGCAGCATCAGTTTTAAATTCTGTTGACAAGATTGATGCGGCTATGTTCTACTCACTACTAAACAAAATCCTCATAGCATCATTTTGTTATATAGTAGATTGGCCACACAACAAATTAAATGAAGTATTCTTCTCATGGTCATACCAAAGAGGTAACCGCATAAGTCCCATACATCACGATATTTTCAGTGCTTTGTGGCATACAAAAATATGGACAAAAGACATAGAAACATCTCTTAAGGAATTAATACTCTGGTTAAAGTCATGAAATACAAGTATTTTCTTTCCATGATTTTGCTCATGTGAGGTGTACATGTTCTTGGAAAATATTTTTAAAATTCTTTCTAATCCAGAAAACCTTCTGAACAAAGTAGGGGAAACAAAACCATCTTATTATTGAATGAGCTTAAACCAGAATGTGAGCACAGGCCATCTTCTAAGATACTGCAAAAACTGAATGAAATTTCACCCTTTTATGTAGCCAAGCAGATAGAATCCATTACATGCATGCTTTTAAGATAAACAATAACTTGTCCTTAAGTCAGAGAACTTTATGGGGCCATTTGTCATGCATAGTTTATCCTAAATTCACTTGGTAATTAGGGTGGCCATCTGTGTTAGCAAATTTGCTTTATCAAAAAAAAAAAAACAAAAACCTCTTCTCTTGTGTTTATGACAAGTGTAGTTTTGCAACTTGGATTGAGGCACCTGCTCAAGTTAGATCTCTACCCTCCCACAAAAACTGCAATAAAGATACATGCATTTTCTTCATAATTACATATCAAAGAAACAGAGCCAGGTTCTTGAGAAAGACATCCCTGGTTTATGAAGCTGATAAGAGGCTTATTTAACATTTAAAATGATTTACATACATTTCAAAGAGACTGAGAAAGAATTTACAATAAGTTTCCTAAAGTAGATGCTCTAAGAAAAGGGGAGAGGGTGAGTTTCTTCCCTGATATGAATAGAAAGAATTCTTTTTCAAATTTTATTGAGTTATAATAGATGATTAAAAATTGCATTTGTTTAAGATGAACAACTTGACAATTTAATGGAAATAGAAATTGTGACATATTCACCACAATTAAGAGGGAGAATTTTAGATTTGCCATTACAAGGTATGTACCCAGTCCCACTGTTTGGGCAACACAAGAGGGGAGGTTGGTTAAGCTCTTACAAAGGAAGGCAGTGCCAAGTTTTGCATCAGGATAATGTTCTTAGTCTCAGTCTGTGGTTCTGGAACTCTTAATTCTTCATGCTCTCACATTGAAATATTGTGTTTCAGCGAAATAAATAAATAAATTCATTGTTTTAAATTTAAAAAAAATGTGTGCAGATGCAGCTACCATACCGTTGGAATGCTATGGAAGGTCTGTCCCAATTTGCAGTCTCTAATCAACTGGCAAGATAACAAGAGCCACTATGACATCTCCGACAAGCTTTGTCTACTTCAGAGAAGTCTGCATTCTGAGTGTGGCAAATTGTACATTTATCTACTGCAGCAATTTTCAACCAGTGTGCTATAAGAATTTTTAAAACATGAAATACCTGACTATTTAATCGAGGATGCTGACTGACATCTTTTGCCTTAGATTGTCAGATGAAAAAAAATGACAACAGCTAACACAATAGCCCCCCAGTGTGTATGAATCAAAATTACACACTTTCTTTTAGTCAGGTGGGCAAAAAATAATATATTTTTTGGTGTGCTGCAGAATTTTAGTAATTAGTTTATGTATGCCATGAGATGAGAAAGGTTGAAAATTGCTGATCTACTGTATGTAATTATGCGTGCATATTACTAATGCCAACAGTTTAATATCAAATGTACCTTTCATTAAACTCAACAGTTTTTATATTCATTATAATAAGAATTAAAATATCACTGATAAGAGTGTTCACTCACAGGTGTGTGTGAGTATTGGGTGGTGAGGTTTGAAACTAATTAAATTCATAGATTAAAATATAAAAGGCACAGTAGAGTACAAGAAGGTAGGACGATCTCAGGGGTAAAGTAGAGGTTTGAAGAAATAAGCCTTGCCTTTCAGTTCCAGCCTGACCACAGACTAGCTATGAAATTTTACTCAAGTCATTTACTCACTCTCCCTAAACTCTTAAGCCCACATCTGTTCCTTGGGGGCTGGCTTCTTTATACATCAAGTGAGAATAAAAATAACCTCCTAGCTGTTTGATAAGATTACCAAGAAGATTAAAATAAATTCATAAATACGAGAGAATTTTGAGAAAAATAAAAGTGCTACACAATGTAATTATTCATTGTTATAAAATTAACCATGATGGACAAATGCTAAATTCTTTAGGACTTTGGAGCTGGAATTTGGCTGATACTTGGTAAAGGGGGCAATCAGGGTAGACACAATACCTGATGTGTATTGTCTTTATTGATAAGGATGAAATATTCAGGAGCAGCATTACCATATAAGTGTGTTCAGTTGAACTTCAGATGCTTGGCCTACAAATAGACAAAAAAGGATAAGGAAAAAGAAGTTCCCTCCTAAAACAGCAAGAGCTTAATGGAGCATTATCTGCATGATTTGAAAGGTAAAGAACTGAAGGAACACCCTTTGTTGAATATGACCCAGGTCTCAAAGTGCAAGTGGCCTCCTGGATACAAGTAGCCCCTGAGAGGACATGAATGCCTTATATAGAGGCCTAAGAAGGAATAAAACAAAAGAGCAAATGGCCAACAAAGTTCTTCAGGCAATAAAAGAGGATTTGGGGGGTCTATCAACTGGACAACAGAACTCTATGGGCTATTGCATAATATTACTAAACCCATATTAATTTTGTCACATATGTTTTTTGCATTTACTCCCAAGGATCAGAGGTAAAACATTTATTTATTTGTTTGTTTGTTTATAAAGCATTTAAATGGAAAGGATTGTGTGGTTATCTCCAAGGGACCTATAGACTAAGTCTATGTACAGCCAGACTTGCAGAAGGAAATACCAACCAAGAAAGATCATTAGTGGTAGGTTTTTAAAATCATTGTCAAGGGCCTGTGACAAAGATAAAAAAGAGAAAAGCACAGAAGTTAACCCAGATCTGAGAAATGGCTAAGGGAATTCAACAGTGGATGGCCTCGGTTAGCTAGTGGGTTGAAGATGGTCGACAAAATACAGTGTGTCTGTAAAGTCATTGTGCACTTTTGACCGGTCACAGGTCAAAAGTGACTTTACAGACACACTGTAACGGTGGAGGCTGTGTATAAACATTATCCTTCTTCCATGATTCCAGACCTACTTTGTACTCAATGAAAAGCTAGTATCTACACTTATTAACTCTATCATGAGACAAGTCCTCTACCATTAATGATAATCTTTGCAATGACCCTGAAAAGCATTACCTAATATACAGATGGAAAAAAACTGAGGACCAAAGATGCAAAGCAACTTGCACAGTATAAATTCATATCATGTACCTCATAGTTTCCCAAACATTTTAACATTTTACCCTCGTAACTCAGGTCTTCTCACAATAAGCCTATAAAGGAAATTCTATTATGTCTTCATTCTACAAAAAAAGAAAAAACAAACGAAGGTACAAAATGGTTAAATCAGAGTTGGTATTCTAAATAAGGTCAGACTACATCTTTTTTTCCTATATATTCACAGCCCTGGGAAGTAAACCAATTAATGTTCATTTTTATGAGTAGAAGTTGGTGCTAGTTCTAGGAATCGGAACACAGTTAGTGTGTTCCATGCATGAGAAAACTTGCAGACACCTCAACACTCTACTATATCTCTACCCTTCTCCCCACAATGCACACACCCACATGCCCTCTCATGTGAGCTTGTGCACGAGGTCCTGAGCCTTGATACCTCCTTATAACATGTCGTTGCCATGGTTGTTAGGAAAGCTGATAAGTTTTCCCTGATTCTCAGTAAAAGTTAATTTTTTAAAATTTATTTTATTTTTATTTTATTCATTTTAGAGAGGAGACACAGAGCGAGAGAGAGAGAGAGAGAAAGAGAGAAAGGGGGGAGGAGCATCAACTCCCCCCTTTCTGGAAGCATCAACTCCCATATGTGCCTTGACCGGACCAGTGCAGGGTTTTGAACTGGCGATCTCAGTGTTCCCAGGTCGATGCTTTATCCAATGCGCCACCACAGGTCAGGCAAAAAGTTGATTTTTTATCCCCATTGTTCAATCTCCAAATTTTGACAAACGAAGAAAAAGGAACCAAAAGTGGCCTAATTAATCTGTTTTCTGGACAAGAATTACAATGGAAATAGACAGTGGTACTAAATGAACATTCTTACAACAAGACGAAGGCAGGAACAGAAGTGCCTGAGAGCTGTTTGGTTCTCACTGAAGAAATGATGGTAGGCACAGGTGTTTTGGAAAGGAGTGGTCGACTCTTAAAGAGACACAATCCCATCCTTCCCACAAACCTTGGGAAAGCAGGCAAAATCACCAACCGGTCCTATGTGAAAGATGTTTACATTTAAGTGTAGAGTTTTGGTATATTTGCATTGGATAGAATTCAGGGAGTTGGATTCTTACTTAATTTACCCTCTTAAGAAAGGTGTACCAAATGTGAATTTGCTTTCACAGTTGAACAGCAGCCAGCTCCCCTCTCTCCAAGAATAAGAACACATCACTACCCTCTTTTACATGAAGACCATAATCCCAGTTACCTTCTCACTCTAAGTCTATTAAAGCAAGGGATTTGTCTCAGAGGGACAGAATTTTAATGATGATTGAACTAATTACTATAGAATGGGAAGGCATTGCTCCAGAAGGGAAGCCAGAAACAAATTTAAAGTTTTTAAATGTTGACTTGAAGGAGAGACTTGCTTCCCATTTAATTCAACTTCTAAAGAAACACTTAAAATATTCTGACTGGCAAGCACAGCATCTTTGCATTCTGCTCCTCTGGTGCATTTTCACAGTGGCCCTCCCTGCTTGAGCTTGATTCAGACTGAGGATTTCTAGTGGTCTGTTTTCTTGTCTTGTAATGGTTCCTTTTCTAACAACACTGTTCTTTGGCAGTCAGCGATTTGCTGAGCTGTTGAACCTATTTTGTCTTAAATTAACTCCAACCATCTGAAAAGAAGATAGCATGCTTTGAAAATGCAAAACGCCACAGTGAAAAGTAATACAGTTGTGGGCAGATGACCTGGTAGGGCAGCAATACAAAGAACAGAAAATCCAATTTGAATAAAATAAGAGAAAGCAACACCTGAGCCTTTTTCTGAACACCAGAGGTGGGGAATCAACTTCCTAGGGGCTGTTTAACCCTGATCTGTCAGGTTACTCTTTGCCTTCTGGTACCTCCTGACGTCCTTCTAAAGTTTACAACAACTGAATGTCAGCAATATCCTCATTTTATACATAAGAGATCTGAGGCTTGGAAAGTAGTTTCCCCAAGTTTATACATCCAGAGAGGGTCATATTGGAGCATCTGAACCCCGGTTAAGACAACCTTAAAAATGCAGTCCTGTTTAACTCTACCTCACTGCCACCCAAAATAGGATAAAAAATCTAATATTCCTTTAAGCAATGGAAAACATTCAACTCAAATAACCAAGACTTTTTGTAGAAAAGGGTAACTTCATTTCTTCCCAACTACTAAACTAGCAAAATTAAAAGCCCCAGATGCGTCTGGAATACCTAGGGATAGGTAAATCATAACCTTAATCTCCTTCCCACAAGGCTTTCTCTGGTTCTTCCAAATCACTTCCTCCTGCCAATTCTTTAAAAATATATATATCACAAGGATGTAATGTACAGCATAAGGAAAATAATCAATATTATTGTAAGAACTTTGTATGGTGACAGACGGTTACCAGATTTACTGTGGCAATCACATCATAAAGAAAATAAATCTCGAATTACCATGTTGTACACCTGAAACTAATATAATATTGTATGTCAACTATACTTTAATAAAAATTACATTAAGATAAATGTTATAAAAATAACTAGGACTCTGATAGACACCTGCTTCATTCTATTAAAAATAAAGAAGTATGCTGTATTGGCTTTGACTAACAGCTTATAAACTTTTCATTAAAAAATAAACATTTCTAAATAAAAAAATTAAACCCCAATGATCTAAAATAACAGTAATAATAGAATTCAAATTTCTCATACCCAACACAACCTTTACAATTATTAGCTACACCTTTCCTTGCCAAGTCCTTCCTGAGAAGCTATAGTAAATAGCAAAAAGTAAACAAAAACAAGAAAATCTGGTTAGCCCTCAATGATATTCTTTTTTTTTTTTTTTTAACAGAAACAGAGAGGAGAGAGACAGAGAGAGGGGATAGACAGACAGGAACGGAGGGAGAGAGATGAGAAGCATCAATTATCAGTTTTTTGTTGTGGCACTTTAGTTGTTCATTGATTGCTTTCTCATATGTGCCTTGACTGTGGGGCTACAGCAGACCGAGTGACCCCTTGCTTGAGCCAGTGACCTTGGGTCCAAGTTGGTGAACTTTGCTCAAACCAGATGAGCCTGTGCTCAAGCTGGCGACCTCGGGGTCTCCAATCTGGGTTCTCGAACCTGGGTCCTCCGCATCCCAGTCTGACACTCTATCCACTGTGCCACTGCCTGGTCAGGCTCAATTATATTCTTAATGGACATTCTTATTATAAAAAAAGGTGATAAGAAGGTGACCAGAAGAACATGAGTTAGATTTTTACAAAATATGTATGGTTTTACAAAATCCTACTTTCTAGAGTGGGTAGGCGAGGTCACCAATATATCCGAGAGCCAATGCCTGAAGAATCTGGTCTACTGGGAGTGTGTCACTGTACTCCCAGGAGCTAGACCAACAACTGGCTTTCAGAAGATGCTCAATTAATATTTACTGCATAAATTTAAAAACACCAGCAAACTTTATCTTTCTGAGCTCAATTTTCTTAACTGAAAAAAACATTGAGTAGCTAAGGTTTTTGTAATATTTTATTTAGCTGATAACCTCATTTTGGTTTTTTAAAAATCCTTATGCTGAGTTTCAATATAGAAAACAGAAAAAACAGAGGACGAATGCAAGAAGACTGAGAACCCAGCTCCTCATCCAACCCTTGCCTCAGGGCACTTCCATGAAGACAAGAATCCCAGGGACCATGGTGATCCTAAATGTTCCTCTTCCCGGTTCTCACATTGCATGATTCTGCGGCATCCACCACAAGACCATTCTACCCTGAGGTAGAATGCTGAGAAACAGACCTTTGCCTGATGCAGTAAAGACAGACGTGTATCTGGAGCATGGGAATAAAAATTTACCTTCAATCTGAGATGCCACTCATTCCCCCCCACACACCTGACATTATGGGTTTATAAAGCGAGAGCGGTTTCCACCCAGCCTTAGCTTTTTTGATAAGCCTCAGCAAAGCTGAAAAGCAATCAATTGTGCCCCTGGGTGTGTAATGGTTCAAAGGCGATTTATGGCCTGAGATGTTGGTAATGGTTACAATCAAGCTTTCATTTCAGACAAAGTCTCAGCATACACCCAAGGCTAATGTCAAAGAATATAATTACCTTATTAAGAAAAGGTCAAAGTGTAGAACTTGGGGCTTAGATATGCATGTAGTATGGCCAGGGTGGGGGTGAAGAGAAACATGAAATTTACAGTTGAGGAAAGGAATTAGCTCTTCTATAGTTTGCAGACTGGGATCTGTTTTCTAGAAAAGAACTGTGGCATGAGACTCTAAGGATCAAGTAGATCCATACTGTTTGTGTCTGAATATTATTATTAATAATAGCTTACACTTACTGACATCATATAAATGCCAGGCATAGTCTTCACTGCTGTCATATTTAAACAGTTCAACAACCCCTTGAACTTGGCACACGTTTTTACCTCAATTTTGCAATGAGAAAAAATGAAGCTCAGGCTCACTAAGAAACAAGCTCATGCAGATAATGTTATAGAATTGTATACTTGATACCTGCATGGTTTTATTAACCAATGTCACCCCAAGAAATTCAATTAAAAAAAGAAACAACCTCGAGTTCACATAACTAATAAATAGCAAAACCAAAATTCAATCTGAAGCCTATCAAATGCATAAGTTGATACATATAACCCTTGTTACTCCGGGCCTCCTTGGAATCTATTTTGGGTAACAAAGACACCTTGCAGAATTCCTGTGCTTCTGTTATGGACCAAGACACCTTGAAATCAGGGGACTTTCTTAATGACCATTCCAGCCCCATCAGTCCTGCATTTTCCTACCTCTGCCCTTCTGCCAGAGTCAGGTACAACAGAGTTTCTAACAGGCTGGAATGCCAGTTCATGTTCTGTGATATCTTTTTAGTTTCCCCCTTGCTTAGTTTTGTCAAGCAGATAACAAAATATAGAGTTGCCCAGAACTCATCTATTAGTAAGGATTAAGAATGTGCCAAATGTTATGCCTGTTAGATGCTCATCTGGATGTTAAAAATATCAACCCAGCATAAAGTAGCAGAGTGTAGGGTAGGAAAAAAATGCAACTTGGGTCCGACTCTGAGCTCTGCAGTGTAGGCTGGATAGCTTGGGAAATCATCTAAATGCTTTCAAATTCAGTCTCCCTATTTCAATAGATGGATAATACTACCAGACTGCATACATTAGGATTGTCAAATGAGATGAACTGAGCCTGTTAATAATGTCAGTGATACACTGACACTGACCATTCACCCCTGAAATTTGATTGCCTTGGTTCAAACCTCAGCTTTGTTACTTGATTGCTGTATGATTTTGGACAAGTGTTTTAACCTCCTTGTACTTTGATTTTCTGAAATGTAAAATAGGTAAAATAATAGCAATACTATAAAAGGATATAACACAGATTAAATGCAGTAAGAGAATGACTGGCACTAATAATAATAGTAATAATTTATTGAGTACTTACTATGTGTTAGGCATTATTCCTACTTTTTAAATATGTAATGTCAATATATAATATATTTTTTATTATTTTTAACATTATCATTATTTATTCTCATGAATATCTATCTGTCTTAGGAATCAATCATTTCAAAACCCATTTAAGCAGGCTAAACTTAAAGAGATACATTCTGATATCATCTGAGCCTCTGAACCAAACCAAGACTGATGCTAGAATGACCTTAAACCTTTCAATGTTGTGAACTAATAAATACATAAAAAGGTTTAAATTTTTCATTCCCTCTCTTAAACCTAGGAAGTCTAAATTAAGAGAACTGAATTCACTCATATTAGCTGTTACTCTCCAATGCTGTAAAATTGATTAAAAGAAAATACCATTCAACCATGGTTTTCCTTTCAGACAGTTCTGAAATATAGGCCCTGTCACTGACATTCACTAGCTGGAGAAAAGTCTGGAGCAGATGTGTGTGAAAAATGAACAATTCCATGTCATATCTGGTCTGAGGCCCACATAAGCTACTAAGAAAATTATAATGTTATGATTAAAAAAAACTGAAAAGGACTTTTAAGTAGTGGTTTAAAAGGGTCTGATATCTTAGGAGAGAACTATGCAAGTAGAAGCTGCAGAGAAAAGAGTCGTGGGTTGAATCCAACACAAGGGAAGAATACATATTTTTTCCTCCAATTAAAACAACAGACTGGCCCCTGGCTGGCTAGCTCAGTTGGTTAGAGCATTGTCCTGCACTGCTGAAGTTGTGAGTTCGATCCCTGATTGCACACATACAAGATCAACCAATGATGGCATGAATGAGTGGAACAATAAATCAATGTTTCTCTTTCTTTCTCTGTCCCTCTCTAAAAAAAACAATATATAAAAACTGAAAAAAATAATAATAAAACAACAGACTGAACTCAAGCATAGTCTACCTACTTCTAAAACCCTATTAAAATAACAGTAAAGAGTTTAAAAAGACAAAGCCCACAAGAACAAATACAAATGTGGAAGAAAACACAACAGCAACACAAGTTCATAATTTTAGAAGTTGGAAAGTGAATAGATGAGACATAACTGATTTAGCAGAACAGGGAGAATTTAGCCAGCAGTGGGAAATGACAAGAAACAAGTCATTTCTACCTCAGGATTCTCCAAAAGAATCAGCAGTTAGCAAATGCTATATACCTTTGGAAATGTGGATGAAGGTTTTTTGTTTGTTTGTTTGTTTGTTTGTTTGTTTTATATTTTTCTGAAGTGAGAAGTGGGGAGGCAGAGAGACAGACTCCTGCATGTGCCCAACTGAAATCCACCCGGCACACCCAGTGGGGGCAGGGGATGCTCTGCCCGCTGGGGAATTGCTCCTTTACAACGGGAGCCCTTCTAGTGCCTGAGGCGGAGGCCGGGGAGCCATCCTCAGTACCTGGGACAACTTTACTCCAATGGAGCCTTGGCTGCAGGAGGGGAAGAGAGAGAGAAAGGAGAAGGGGAAGGATAGAGAAGCAGATGGGTGCTTCTCTTGTGTACCCTGACTGGGAATCAAACCCAGGACTTCCACACACAGGGTCAACACTCTACTAATAAGCCAACCTGCCAGCTTGGTTAGGTTCTTTTTAATTTTTATTTTTTCATTTTGAAATTAAACTTAATGAGGTGATATTGATTAATAAGAATACATAGGTTTCAGGTGAACTGCTCTATACGATTTGAAATGTTGATTGCATTGTGTGCCCATCACCCAAAGTCAAATCATTTTCCTACACCAATTTGGTTTAAAGTATTTCAACAGCTGTTAGATTTCAAGATTGCCTTTTCTTGACTGACCAGGCAGTGGCGCAGTGGATAGAGCATCAGACTGGGACGTGGAAGATGCATGTTTGAGACCCCAAGGTCGCCAGCTTGAGCACGGGCTCATCTGGTTTGAGCAATGCTCACCAGCTTGGACCCAAGGTCACTGGCTTGAGCAAGGGGTCATTTGGTTTTCTGTACCCCCCCCTTCCCCGGTCAAGGCACATATGAGAAATCAATCAATGATCAACTAAGGAACTGCAATGAAGAATTAATGTTTCTCATCTCTCTTCCTTTCTGTCTGTCTGTCCCTATCTGTCCCTCTCTCTGACTATCTCTGTCTCTGCCACACACACAATAAAAAATATAAAAAAGATTGCCTTTTCTCTCAGTATAAAGCTGAGGATTATACTCTAAAAATACTAAGACGTGGAGTGTCTGGGCTCAGAGCACTGAGGCATGTTTCAGTCAGGACCTCCGCAGTGAGTCCATACTGAATATTGAGACCCCAGTTATTTTTCTGCATCTGCTCTTCTACCATGCTGGGAGCAGCCATATCTCCACTAAGCAAGAGACTAAAAGATCATCTACTGAGGAATCTGACTAGCCCAAAAGAAAGGGAGTCGAGATATAGATATGGGAGTTTTCTCTAGGAAATACTCAAGCCAGATGGCCCTGTACTGACACCCAGAGTTAAGAGGCTTCATCTATACAGTTTCCAATCTGCTTCTGAGTGTCCGACTCTTAAGTATAAGCAGGCAGCCAGGGATCACCTTCTATTTATGGCATGCTTCTAAAATAACTGAAAGAAACCAAACAGACAGAGAGGAAGAAAAAAAAATATTGGTGGAAGAATAACTAATGGTAAATAGAACTAAATAAACTACTAAGCAAAAATCTAGCATTTAAATCATGAATTTATAAGAACAGACATATTGCATTGATGAATAAAGAAAGAGTGGTCTGAAACACAAGAATATTTATAGAATAAAAATAGTCTTTGGAAATAAAAATACTCTAACAGAAATAAATAAAAACAATAAAGTAACGGAAACTTTTTGTTTTTGTTTTTTGTTTTGAAGAGAGCAGGCACATAAGGAAATGGAAAATAAGAGAAAAAAATATTTTAAAACTAGAAAATTCATCCAGGAGGTTCAATGTCAGAGTAATGATATTCCAGAAATAAAAAATAGAGAGGGGAAAGAAAGAAAAAGAAAGAAGAGATGGGAAAATCATCAAAAGAATGATTCAAAAAAATTTTCCAGAACTTAAGGAAAAAAGTTTACAGACAGAATGAACCATCACATGACCAACGTAGTAAATGAAAACAGACCCCTTCCATATGTATCATCATCAAATTTGAGAACACTAAGAATAAAGAATATATCCTAAAAGGTCCCAGAGAAGAAAAAGAATGATAACTTCATACAAAGTTTTTAGAATTAAAATGGCCGAGGATTATTCAATGGCAACACTGGAAGTTAACAGAAAGAAGCTTTAGCGTTAACTAAAGAAATCCTGAGGAAAAAATAATTTACAACCTATAATTGCATATCTAGCCAAACTATCAATTGTGAGACTATCATAAAGATATTTCTAGATTTTCAAGGTGTCAAAAATTTGTTTCCCATGTTTCCTTCTAAGTTATAGATGGAGATAAACAGTTAAGACTTATATTTACAGTCATACATTGTTTTATTACACTTCACTTTATTATGATTTGTAGATATTACATTCTCTACAAAAAAATACAACTTACTGAAGCTCAGACGATGGCAGCTTTTTTAGCAATAAAGTATTTTTAATTAACGTATGCACATTGTTTTTTAGACACAATGGTATTACATACTTCATAAACTACAGTATAGTATAAATATAACTTAACTTGTATATGCACTAGGAAACCAAAAAATCCACGGCTTGCTTTTCTTTGCAACATGTGATTTATTGCAGTGGTCTGGAACAAAACCCACAATATCTCCAAGTTAAGCCTGTATTCAATTAATATTTACTGTGTATCCAGGGGGTCTCCTCCTCCTCCTCCTACTACTACTACTAATACTACTACTAATACTAATACTATTGCTACTGCCTCTATCCCTCCCTCCTCTTCTTCTTCCACCTTTTCTTCCTCCTCATCCTCATTATTTTCACCATCACAACAAAAAAAAATGATTAAACATTTCTTTGTGCCATATTATTATGTCAAAAGCTTTATACAAAAATAATGCCATTTAATCCTCATAACTACAAATAAGAGTTGTTTTAATACTTCATTCTACAGCTGAGGAAACTGGAGCATAGAAAAGATAACTTGCCCAACTTAGCACATATATGGAGTGATAAGCCATGCAATTCTATTCCAGAGCCCAGGCTCTTAACCACTGGCTAAACTGCTGAGTACAAAGAGGGTATTCTATAAATTATTTTGAATAAAAATCAAACAAGTACATA
Organism: Rhynchonycteris naso; assembly: GCA_037038555.1. Taxonomy (NCBI): domain Eukaryota; kingdom Metazoa; phylum Chordata; class Mammalia; order Chiroptera; family Emballonuridae; genus Rhynchonycteris; species Rhynchonycteris naso. Next base: position 354,696,215 of record CM072995.1, read on the forward strand.
TTATGACAAAGGAAGACAAAAGTGAAACAGAAATTTAGTCCCTGAAATCAGGGAGGTTGCAGTCTAAAGGCTTAAAGGCATAAATCTACATCCAAGTCTATTACATGTGAAGTTGTTTCTAATGGGTTAATTGCAACTGCTACAGTGGATTGATCTCATTTTCAGCCATGCCATGTCTGTTTGCAGTCACAGTGCATGCAGGTACCGCCTCTCAGAGGCTCTTTACTCTCCTATTTTGCAAACAGAAAAATCAAGGTCCAGAGAGTTTTTATAATTTCTCCAAAGTCAGATAGAGGCAAAACTAGGATTAGAACTAGGTCCCTTGAAAACCACATTAGTGCTCATTTATACTTAGTCAAAATTTGCATAAATAACATCTCACACCTTCTAACAATTAACAGCTGCCCCTTGCACCCACAGAGCCAGTGGCCTCACTGTTAGCCACTATGAAAAATGGATCTGAGCAGGACATCTTAAAATAACCAATGAACCTTTAAAGTAAAAGAGGCCATATTTTTATATTGCCCAAATTGCCGATATTTAGTTTATAATATTAAAATACTTATAAATATATATATTTAATTTCAACTCCTCTCTACCAGAAACCATAATGTAAACCTTAATCAGCATTTTCCTTAACATTTGAAAGGCAATTATAAGACTATATGAACATTCATCTTAAATGGCTTCTTTAAAAGGCCTCAATTGTTTAATGCCGTTAAATCAGTAGCAAGTGCACCATGTGATATCATGAACAGAGCCGATTTCAGTTTACTATTTGCTTACCTAAAACATTTTGCCGGGGGAAGCAAGATGGCAACGGAGTAGGCGGTTGTACCAACTTTCAACTCCCAGAACCAAAGTGGATTATAACTCAATATAAAGAACCATCATCTGGATAAACCAACTATGAACTAAATTAAGTGGACTCTTCAACCAAGGAACACAGAAGAAGCCACATTGAGACTGATAGGAATAGCGAAAACGTGAAGAGGGCTGCCCAGCTCCCCAGAGCAAACGGCAGCCCGGAGAGACCCGCGTAGCAGGAGGAAAGTTTGGCGGAGAGGGAGGGACCTGGGTCCCAGGAACCAAGCCCCAGCCTACAGTCCCAGAGCCTAGAAGAGGCGTTTGGACAGTTTTGAGCTGTGAAACAAGTGAGGGAGCTCCCAGGCCTACAGTGTGGAGTATTAGGTCCCTTCCTACTATGCTGAGGGTTGCTGAAGGGTTTGGTGGTGGCAGGACACTGAAATGCGGGTCTGTTGGCATGGGCAGAGGCCAAGACAGTGTGAGCTCGGTCTAGCCCAGCGGGATCGGAGGGGACGCACGAAAGTGGTCCGGAAGCTGTGGGCCCGCATTTAATCCCACTTACGGGGACAAAGCGGGAGGCCAGGAACGGGCAGAAATCTGCTCTGCAACCCTGCGCAAGCCGGCCCTGACCACGGGGACCGGGCTAGGACCAGGGACGGGCAGGGGCTCGCGGCGGAGCTCACGCTACCAGCCACCCCCCATCCCTCCCCCCCCCCCCGCCGGAGAAACCGCGGTTTGACAGTATACGTGTGAGAGCGGGCTCCGAGCGCAGGAACGGGGTAGACCCCGAGACAAGTGGAAGCTCGCAGCTGAGCTCACGCTACTATCCCTGATTGGCCGGAGAAACCGCGGATTGCATTCATACGTGCACGAGCGGGCTTCGAACGCGGGGGCAGGGTAGAGTCCGGGACGAGCGGAAGTACGCAACTGAGCGGGAGCCAGCAAACACACCCGGCCCAATAAGCCTGAATTTGCGACCCTGCACAGAAGGGCCCTGGCCTCGAGGGCAGGGCTAAAGCTCCAGATGGGCAAAGGCTCACAGCTGAGAGCACGTCAAAAGCCCCGCCCAACCCGCAAAAATGTGGCGAGCAGGCTCTGACTGCGGGTTCTGGGCGGAAGTCCGGAAATAGGCTGGGTCCGCAGCTGAGCAAAGGTGCTCACCTCTACCCTTGGTGCTAAGACTTGTGGCTTCAGTGACAGCCCCTCCCACAGAGGAGAGGCAGAAATCATAGCAAAAGCCACAGTGGGCCTGCGCTGGCAACGCTCATACCCAACCACCCTAGGCACCGGCAGAGGGGGTCGGGGAACTGCAGACAGACCACACCTAGAGAACACAAAGGCAACACCTACTGGACTCCAGTGGCCACAACTTGCTTATACACAGATAAAATGGGCAGGCAGAGGAATGCAAATCAAATGAATCAAGAGAAATCCCCAGAGAAGGCCCTGAATGAACCAGATTAACCAAATTACCAGAAGCAGAATTTAGAATAATGATAGTTAGGATGTTCAAAGAAATTAGAGCAACAATGGATAGTCATTATGAACACCTAAATAAAGAGATAACAAGTATAAAAAACGAAATTGAAATAATAAAAAGAATCAGACAGAAATGACAAATACAGTATCAGAACTGAAGACCACAATGGAAGGAATTAAAAGCAGGATGAATCACGCTGAGGATCAAATAAGCAAGTTAGAGGACACAATAAACAAAGGCACAGAAGCAGAGAAGAAAAAGGAAAAGAGACTCAAAAACTGTGAGGATACTCTAAGGGAGCTTTGTGACAACATGAAGAGAAACAACATTTGCATCATAGGGGTGCCTGAAGAAGAAGAGAGAAGACAGAAAATGGAAACTTTGTTCAATCAATCATAGCAGAAAACTTTCCTAAATTAAAGCTGGGAAACACTCCACACGTTCAAGAAGCACACAGAACTCCATTAAAGAGAAACCCAAAAAGATCTACACCAAGACACATCATAGTTAAAATACCAAAGCTAATGGATAGAGAAAAAATTTTAAAAGCTGCTAGAGAAAAAAAGGCTATCACCTACAAAGGAGCCGCCATAAGTATGACATTGGACTTCTCATCAGAAACACTTGAGGCCAGAAGGGAATGGCAAGATATAATCAAAGTAATGCAGAACAAGAACCTACAACCAAGACTACTTTATCCAGCAAGGCTAACATTTAAAATTGAAGGAGAAATAAAGAGCTTCCCAGAAAAAGAAAGCCTCAAGGAATTCATAAAAACCAAACCAATTCTGCAAGAGATACTAAGGGGCCTCTTGTGAACAGTTAAAAGGGAGGAATGAATAGAGCAAAAGAAGAATACAGCTTTAAAGAATAAAATGGCAATAAACAACTACATATCAATAATCACCTTAAATGTAAATGGATTAAATGATCCAATCAAAAGACATAGGGTATCTGCATGGATAAAGAAACAGGACTCATACATATGCTGTCTACAAGAGACACACCTTAAAACAAAAGATGCACATAGACTGAAAGTAAAAGGATGGAAAAAAATATTTCATGCAAATGGAAATGAAAAAAAAGCAGTGGTAGCAATACTTATATCAGACGAAATGGACTTTAAAACAAAGGCTGTAGTAAGAGATAAAGAAGGACACTACATAATGATAAAGAGAACAATTCAACAGGAAGATAAATTATAAATATCTATTATAAATATCTATGCACCAAATATAGGAGACCCGACATACATAAAGCAGACTTTGATGGATATAAAGGGCGAGATTAACAGCAATACTATCATAGTAGGGGATTTCAATACCCCTCTAACAACACTGGATAGATCCTCAAGAAAAAAAATTAATAAAGAAACAGCAGACTTAAAGGAGACACTAGATCAACTTGACTTAATAGATATGTTCAGAACTTTTCACCCTAAAGCAGTAGAATATACATTCTTCTCAAGCGCTCATGGTACGTTTTCTAGGATAGACCACATGATAGGACACAAAAATTGTCTCAATAAATTTAAGAAGATTGAAATCATATCAAGCATTTTCTCTGATCACAATGCCATGAAACTAGAAATTAACCACAAAAGAAAAACTGAAAAATACTCAAACACTTGGAAACTAAATAGCATGTTATTAAATAATGAATGGATTAACAATGAGATCAAAGAAGAAATAAAAAAGTTTCTAGAAACAAATGATAATGAGCATACATCAACTCAAAATTTATGGGACACAGCAAAATCAGTTCTGAGAGGGAAGTTTATTGCACTACAGGCATATCATAAGAAGCTAGAAAAAGCTCAAATAAGCAACCTGAACCTGCATCTAAAAGAACTAGAAAAACAACAACAAATAAAACCCAAGACAAGTAGAAGGAAGGAAATAATAAAGGTCAGAGCAGAAATAAATGACATAGAGGCTAAGGAAATAATACAGAGGATCAAAGAAACAAGAAGCTGGTTCTTTGAAAAGGTAAACAAGATTGATGAACCTTTAACTAGACTCACCAAGAAAAAAAGAGAGAGGACTCAAATAAATAAAATTAGAAAGGACAGTGGAGAAATAACAACTGACACAACAGAAATACAAAGCATTGTAAGAAAATACTATGAAGAACTATATGCCAAAAATTTAGACAATCTTGGTGAAATGGACAAATTTCTTGAATCATATAACCTTCCAAAAATCAATCTGGAAGAATCAGAACACCTAAACAGACCAATTACAGCAAATGAGATCGAAACAGTTATCAAAAAACTCCCAAAAAAGAAAAGTCCTGGGCCTGATGGCTTCACAAGTGAATTCTATCAAAAATTCAAAGAAGAACTAACTCCTATTCTCCTCAAGCTATTTCAAAAAATTAAAGAGGAAGGAAGACTTCCAAACTTCTTTTATGAGGCGAGCATAATTCTGATCCCAAAACCGGGCAAAGACAACACAAAGAAAGAAAATTATAGGCCTATATCCCTGATGAATTTAGACGCTAAAATTCTCAACAAAATATTAGCCAACCGGATCCAGCAATATATGAAAAAAATCATACACCACGATCAAGTGGGATTTATTCTGGAGAGGCAAGGCTGGTTCAATATTCGCAAATCAATCAATGTGATTCACCACATAAACAAAAGGAAGGACAAAAATCACATGATAATTTCAATAGATGCAGAAAAGGCATTTGATAAAATCCAGCACCCATTCATGCTCAAAACTCTCAGTAAAGTGGGAATACAGGGATCATTCTTTAACATGATAAAGGCCATCTACGATAAACCGACAGCAAACATCATACTAAATGGACAAAGATTAAAAGCAATCCCCTTAAGATCAGGAACCAGGCAGGGTTGCCCACTTTCACCACTCTTATTCAACATAGTTCTGAAAGTCCTAGCTACAGCAATCAGACAAGAAGAAGAAATAAAAGGCATACAAATTGGAAAAGAAGAAGTAAAACTGTCATTATTTGCAGATGATATGATATTGTATATTGAAAACCCTAAAGTCTCAGTCAAAAAACTACTGGAACTTATAAATGATTTCAGCAAGGTGGCAGGATATAAAATTAATACTCAGAAATCAGAGGCATTTCTATACACCAACAATGAAATATCAGCAAAAGAAATTAAGGAAACAATCCCCTTCACTATTGCAGCCAAAATAATAAAGTACCTAGGAGTAAATTTAACCAAGGAGTTTAAAGACTTGTACTCGAAAAATTATAGAACATTGATAAAAGAAATCAAGGAAGATACAAACAAGTGGAAGCACATACCGTGCTCATGGCTAGGAATAATAAACATCATTAAAATGTCTATATTACCCAAAGCAATTTATAAATTCAATGCAATACCAATTAAAATACCAATGACATACTTCAAAGATATAGAACACATATTCCAAAAATTTATATGGAACCAAAAAAGAACACGAATAGCCTCAGCAATCTTAAAAAGAAAAAATAAAGCAGGAGGTATCACTCTTCCTGATATCAAGGTTTACAACAAGGCCATTATACTCAAGACAGCCTGGTACTGGCATAAGAACAGGCACATAGATCAATGGAACAGAACAGAGGACCCAGAAATAAACCCACAGCTTTATGGACAACTGATATTTGACAAAGGAGGAAAGAACATACAATGGAGTAAAGACAGCCTCTTTAACAAATGGTGTTGGGAAAATTGGACATCTACCTGCAAAAAAATTAAACTAGACCATCAACTTACACCATTCACAAAAACAAACTCAAAATGGATAAAAGACTTAAATGTAAGCCGTGAAACCATAAGCATCTTAGAAGAAAACATAGGCAGCAAGCTCTCCGACATCTGTAGCAGCGGTATATTTGCCGATTTATCTTCATGGGCAACTGAAATAAAAGGCAAGATAAACAAATGGGACTATATCAAACTAAAAGTTTTTGCACAGATAAAGACAATAGGAACAGAATAAAAAGACAAACCACACAATGGGAGAACATATTCGGCAGCACATCTGATAAGGGGTTAATAACTAAAATTTATAAAGAACTTATAAAACGCAACACCAGGAAGACAAACAACCCAATCAAAAAATGGGCCAAAGAAATGAATAGAAATTTCTCCAAAGAGGATATACAGATGGCCAATAGGCATATGAAAAAATGCTCAACATCACTAATCATTAGAGAAATGCAAATTAAAACCACAATGTGATATCACCTCACACCAGTCAGAATGGCACTTATCAGCAAAACAACACAGAATAAGTGCTAGCGAGGATGTGGAGAAAAGGGAACCCTTCTGCACTGCTGGTGGGAATGCAGACTGGTGCAGCCACTGTGGAAAACAGTTTGGAGATTCCTCAGAAAATTAAAAATCGAACTGCCTTTTGACCCAGCTATCCCACTTTTAGGAATATACCCTAAGAACACCATAGCACTGTTTGAAAAGAAGAAATGCGCCCCCATGTTCGTGGCAGCATTGTTCACAATAGCGAAGATCTGGAACCAGCCCAAGTGTCGGTCAGAAGACGAGTGGATTAAAAAGCTATGATACATATATACTATGGAATACTACTCAGCCATAAGAAACGATGACATCGGATCATTTATAACAAAATGGATGTACCTTGATAACATTATACGGAGTGAAATAAGTAAATCAGAAAAAAAGAAAAACTGAGAACAGCACGATTACATACATAGGGGGGACATGAAAGTGAGGGTATGTGACATGGACAAGAGAGTGGTGGTTATGGGATGGGGGGAGGGAGGGAAAAGTGGGATAGGGAGGAGGGGAGGGACGCAGGGAAAACCAGATTGAAGGTGACAGAGGACAATTTGACTTTTGGTGATTAATATGCAACACAATTAAATGATAAGATAACCTGGAGATGTTTTCATTGTACATATGTACCCTGATTTATTGATGTCACCCCATTAGAATTAATAATAATAAAATATATATTAAAAGAAAATTAGAAAGGAGAGTGGAGAAATAACAACTGACACAACAGAAATACAAAGCATTGTAAGAAAATACTATGGGTAACTATATGCCAAAAAATTAGACAATCTAGGGGAAATGGACAAATTTCTTGAATCACATAACCTTCCAAAAATCAAACTGGAAGATTCAGAGCACCTAAACAGACCAATTACAACAAATGAGATCGAAACAGTTATCAAAAAACTCCCCAAAAGAAAAGTCCTGGGCCTGATGGCTTCCCAAGTGAATTCTATCAAAAATTCAAAGAAGAACTAACTCCTATTCTTCTCAAGCTATTTCAAAAAATTCATGAGGAAGGAAGACTTCCAAACTCCTTTTATGAGGCGAGCATAATTCTGATCCTGAAACCGGGCAAAGACAACACAAAGAAAGAAAATTATAGGCCTATATCCCTGATGAATTTAGACGCTAAAATTCTCAACAAAATATTAGCCAACCGGACCCAGCAATATATGAAAAAAATCATACACCACGATCAAGTGGGATTTATTCTGGAGAGGCAAGGCTGGTTCAATATTCGCAAATCAATCAATGTGATTCATCACATAAACAAAAGGAAGGACAAATATCACATGATAATTTCAATAGATGCAGAAAAGGCATTTGATAAAATCCAGCACCCATTCATGCTCAAAACTCTCAGTAAAGTGGGAATACAGGGATCATTCCTTAACATGATAAAGGCCATCTATGACAAACCCACAGCAAACATCATACTAAATGGGCAAAAATTAAAAGGAATTCCCTTAAGATCAGGAACCAGGCCAGGATGTCCCCTTTCACCACTCTTATTCAACATAGTTCTGGAAGTCCTTGCTACAGCAATCAGACAAGAAGAAGAAATAAAAGGCACCCAATTTGGAAAAGAAGAAGTAAAACTGTCATTATTTGCAGATGCTATGATATTGTATATAGAAAACCCTAAAGTCTCAGTCAAAAATCTACTGGACTTGATAAATGAATTCAGCAAGGTGGCAGGATATAAAATTAATACCCAGAAATCAGAGGCATTTCTATATACCAACAATGAACTGTCAGCAAAAGAAATTAAGGAAACAATCCCCTTCACTATTGCAGCCAAAATAATAAAGTACCTAGGAGTAAATTTAACCAAGGAGGTTAAGGACTTGTACATGAAAAATTATAGAACATTGATAAAAGAAATCAAGGAAGATACAAACAAGTGGAAGCATATACCGTGCTCATGGCTAGGAAGAATAAACATCATTAAAATGTCTATATTACCCAAAGCAATTTATAAATTCAATGCAATACCAATTAAAATACCAATGACATACTTCAAAGATATAGAACACATATTCCAAAAATTTATATGGAACCAAAAAAGAACACGAATAGCCTCAGCAATCTTAAAAAGAAAAAATAAAGCAGGAGGTATCACTCTTCCAGATATCAAGGTTTACTATAAGGCCATTATACTCAAGACAGCCTGGTACTGTCATAAGAACAGGCACATAGATCAATGGAACAGAACAGAGGACCCAGAAATAAACCCACAGCTTTATGGACAACTGATATTTGACAAAGGAGGAAAGAACATACAATGGAGTAAAGACAACCTCTTTAACAAATGGTGTTGGAAAATTGGACATCTACCTGCAAAAAAATGAAACTAGACCATCAACTTACACCATTCACAAAAACAAACTCAAAATGGATAAAAGACTTAAATGTAAGCTGTGAAACCATAAGCATCTTAGAAGAAAACATAGGCAGCAAGCTCTCGGACATCTGTAGCAGCAGTATATTTGCCGATTTATCTCCACGGGCAACTGAAATAAAAGGCAAGATAAACAAATGGGACTATATCAAACTAAAAAGTTTTTGCACAGATAAAGACAATAGGAACAGAATAAAAAGACAAACCACACAATGGGAGAACATATTCGACAGCACATCTGATAAGAGGTTAATAACTAAAATTTATAAAGAACTTATAAAACTCAACACCAGGAAGACAAACAATTCAGTCAAAAAATGGGCAAAAGAAATGAATAGAAATTTCTCCAAAGAGGACATACAGATGGCCAATTGGCATATGAAAAAATGCTCAACATCACTTATCATTAGAGAAATGCAAATTAAAACCACAATGAGATATCACCTCACACCAGTCAGAATGGCACTCATCAGCAAAACAACACAGAATAAGTGCTAGCGAGGATGTGGAGAAAAGGGAACCCTTCTGCACTGCTGGTGGGAATGCAGACTGGTGCAGCCACTGTGGAAAACAGTTTGGAGATTCCTCAGAAAATTAAAAATCGAACTGCCTTTTGACCCAGCTATCCCACTTTTAGGAATATACCCTAAGAACACCATAGCACTGTTCGAAAAGAAGAAATGTGCCCCCATGTTCGTGGCAGCATTGTTCGCAATAGCGAAGATCTGGAACCAGCACAAGTGTCCGTCAGAAGACGAGTGGATTAAAAAGCTTTGGTATATATATACTATGGAATACTACTCAGCCATAAGAAACGATGACATCGGATCATTTATAACAAAACGGATGTACCTTGATAACATTATACAGAGTGAAATAAGTAAATCAGAAAAAAAGAAAAACTGAGAACAGCATGATTACATACATAGGTGGGACATAAAAGTGAGAATATGAGACATGGACAAGAGAGTGGTGGTTATGGGATGGGGGGAGGGAGAGAAGAGTGGGATAGGGAGGAGGGGAGGGACACAGGGAAAACCAGATAGAAGGTGACAGAGGACAATTTGACTTTTGGTGATGGGTATGCAACACAATTGAATGATAAGATAACCTGGAGATGTTTTCATTGTACATATGTACCCTGATTTATTGGTGTCACCCCATTAGAATTAATAATAATAAAATATATATAAAAAAACATTTTGCCAGAGTTGAATTAAAGAAATTAGCTAATTATCATACAAGGCTCAGACACAATTCCATAGTTGACCTGTCATCTTGGTGAGAATATGATCTCTCTACACTGGTTGAATTAGTCACCAAATACCACAAATGAAATGAAATTATCTTCATCAACTACAGTTTTCTACTTAAACTTTAAAAACATTTCAAGAATACTGTATAATGAAAGAATTAATAAGATATGTGGGCAAAGAAATAACCTTTATATAAATGATAGAACCCCACAGACAAAATTCTGGATGGCATCTTTGCTGCATGCTGCCTATGCTAATGGTTACAGAAAGGATTTCATTGTGCTCTCATTGTCAATTATTATAAATCACTGAACTTACTTTCAGGAGCCTGTTGATCTTCCAAGACAAAGGCTGTACTTGAAGATTAGAGTCCTGACTTTCCTTACGCATCCAGGCTAAAAAATAAAAAATCAGTCATTTTTATCTTTAACCCACCCTCTCTATCCATTTGACGTATCTGGTTGATTCCATCTTTCAAATCTCTTCCTCTCCACTCTTCACTCTCCACCATCATTTCTATAGTCCAAATTTTTATCTCTTTCTTGCCTGGTCCAACTCACTTATTTCTAACAGATCTTCCTCTGATCTAGTGTACCTGGTAAGCTCATATTTTATATTATAACCATATATGAGATTCTAGTGTTCCCCTCAAGTCCAAATTCTTTAGGCTTACATTCAAAGCCATATCCAATATGTCCCCTTCTACCGGGTTTACTTCCCACTAAATCCCCCACACCATACAATAGAATACAAGTCATATATATGGTGGCAATTTGGGGCTGTTTTGTTCTCTAAAAAAATCTTCAATGCTTAACACAGTGTCTAATACTTGGTAGGTGCACTGTAAATATTTACTAGACACAGAATGAATTTGACCTACACTCAAATTATATTGAACAAGCCATTGAATAAGTACACTCGGCTTTGTAAGCTCTAGGCTCCAATAATACTGGTCAAAAATCCCAGCAATCTTTCAAAATTCTCTTCAAACAATGCCCCCTCTAATAAGTATGGCTGGCATCCTTAGTCAAAATTAGTGCGTCACTTGTCCCCACAGGACTGTATCTCTTTACTACAACACTTTTTAAATGTAATAAAATATAAAATATATAAAATTTCCATTTAAGGGTATAGTTTAGTGGCATTAAATATGTCCCCATTGTTGTACAGCGATCACAATCATCATCTCCAGGACTTTTTTATCTTCCCCAATTAAAATTCTGTACCCTTAAGTAAGAACTTCCCATTTCCTCTTTCGTTCAGCTCCTGATAACTATCTTTCTACTTTCTGTCTCTGACTTTTACTACTTTGTGTCTGGCTTATTCACTTAGCATAATGTCTTTAAGTTTCACCCACGTTGTAGCATATGTTAAAATGTATCTTTATTAAAGCTGATAAATATTTCGTTGTATGTATCTATACTCTATTTTGTTTATCCATTCATCTTTCAATAAACATTTGGGTTTGTCCACCATTAGATATTGTGAATAATGCTGCTAAAAATATCTGTTTGAACCACCAATTTCAATTCTTTAGGATATATAACCAGAAGTAAAGTTGCTGGATCGTACAGCAACTCTATGTGTAATTTTTTGGGGAACCACCATACTGTTCTCTAAAGCAACTGTATCACTTTACACTCCCACCAACAATGCACAAGGATTACGAATATCCACATCCTCACCAACACTTGTTATTTTTTGCTTTGTTTTGTTTGTTCATTTTGATAAAAATGTCCTAATATACATGAAGTAGCATCTCATTATGGTTTTAATTTTCACCTCTCTAATGATTAATGATGTCGAGCATCTTTTCATGTGCTTATTGTTCATCCATATGTCTGCTTTGAAGAAATACGCCTGTTCAAGGCCTTTGTCCATTTTACAATTGAGTTGTTTCCTTGTTGAGTTGTAGACATTTTTTACATAGTCTAAGATTAATCCCTTATCAGATATATCATTTGCAAATATTTTTTCTTATTCTATGGATTGCCTTTTCCTTTGTTTATGGTGACCTTTGATGAACAAAAAATTTTAATTTTAAACTTTAACTTTAAAGTTCAATTTATCTTATTTTTCTCTTCTATTGCCTGTGTTTTTGGTGTCATAACCTATAAATTATTATCAAGTCCTATATCATGAAGTTTTTCCCCTATGTTATTGCTAAGAGTTTTGAAGGTTGAGCATTATCATTTAGGTCTTTGATTCATTTTATCTTTGCATATTGTGTAAGCTAAGGGTTCAACTTCATTCTTTTGTATTTAGAGATCCAGTTTTCCAAGCACCATTTGTTATAAAAACTCCTTTCTCTATTAAATGATCTTGACCCTCTCATTAAAATCATTTCAATATACATGGTGATCTATTTCTGGGCTGTCTATTCTATTCCATTGTAAATGCCTGTATTTGTGCCAATCCCATACTGTTTTTCTTATTTTATTTTATTTTTTTAGTGAGAGGAGGGGAAGCAGAGATAGACACCACCTGCATGCACCCCAACAGAGTTCCACTAGGCAAGCTTACCAGGGGGTGATACTCTACCCATCTGGAATGTTGCTCAGCAACTGAGCTCTTCTTAACACCTGAGGCAGAGTTCATGGAGCCATCCTCAGAGCCCAGAGCCAACTTGCTCCAATGGGTTGATACTCTACCCATCTGGAATGTTGCTCAGCAACTGAGCTCTTCTTAGCACCTGAGGCAGAGTTCATGGAGCCATCCTCAGAGCCCAGAGCCAACTTGCTCCAATTGAGCCATGGCTGCAGGGGAGGGAGAGAGTGAGAAAGAGAGAGAGAGAAGTGAGAGGGGAAAGGGTGGAGAAGCAGATGGGCACCTCTCTTGTGTGCCCGGACCAGGAATCGAACCCAGGACATCTAAATGCTGGGTGGTGCTCTGCCACTGAGCAAACTGGCCACGGCTTCTATTTTTCTTATTTTTAATAGAATTTATTAGTCTTCCAACTTGCTTTTTCAAGATTTATTTTTGCCAAATTCTTTTTATTTGGGGTTCCTTGAAATGCCATATAAATTTTAGAATGAATTTTTACACTTTTGTAAGAAAATGTTAAGATTTTTCCAGAAATTGCATTAAATCTGTAGATTTGGAATTAACATCTTTATATTAAGTCTTTTAATTTATGAATGCAGAATGCCTTTCAAATTATTTGTCTTCTTGAATTTCTTTAAGCAACATTTTTTAGTTTTTCTGAACAAGTCTTTAGTCTCCCTGGTTAAGCTTATTCCTAAATAGCTTGTTCTCTTTAATTTTAGGTAAATGAAATTGTTTTATTACTATCCTTTTTGCAACTTTTCATTGTTAGATATCTAAAAATTTAACTGATCTTTGTGTTGATTTTGTATCCTGTAACTTTGCTGAATAAATATATTGGTTCCAACAGCTTTTTGTGGAATCTTTAAGGTAATACTGTAGTTGTTATTTATAGTCATTTATGTGTCTGCCTATCTCTTCCAGGATGTAAATTATTTGAGTAATAAGCTGCCTTTCTTTACAGCCCTTAGCCTACTATTCACAGATACAAATAATTTAAACAAATAAATCAGTACTGATTTTAAATGAATATCTATGATCCTGAAATATGGCAATAGTCTAAGAAGGGACATTCCTAGAATGTTTCTCTTACAAACCCTCTGGTCTCCCTGTGACATATTTCAGGGTCAGAGAATGAGGAGAAAAAAGTGAACAGTAACATTTATTGAACATCTACTCTCCACCAAATGCAATGTTCCCTTCATACTCACAACTGTGATGAAGAAATATTACTTAACGCATTTTTCTAATGAGATTGTGGATTTTCAGACAAGTTAATTGAGATGATACGAGGAAGAAGAGAAGCCAGAATTCTATGAGGAAATTATTAGGCAAGGAGAATTCTGGGGAGTTGGGAAGAGTAGAAAGAGAGAAGATGGCAAATCAAGACTAGATATCTTTACCACTGAGTCTTAGAAGATAAAAAGTTAGCCTTATCAAGATTGGAAATGTGATTCGGAATTGGGAACAGGAAAAGATTCTGAGATGTGTTTAGGGAGCTCTAATAATATCAAATCAGTTCATCTTCCTACTTTGTGCTGGGCCTAGGTATGAAGTATTCATGGGCAGGGCTGAGGTTGTATCACCCTGTGCACTGAGGCGGGAGCTGAGAAACACCCCCTGGATGCACATGTCAAACTAAGTGGTGAATAAAAGTTACTCAGAACTTCTGCAATATCAGGAAACCTGCTGATTATGCACCTATGGAGCCCTAGGAGTTATGAGTCAATACATTTAAAACCCTGGTGTGTCTGACTTTTATGCCTGCTTTTATCTTCATCATACAAACATCAGATTAATAATTTCCTAGAAATGTATCCTTCTCTTCAAGGTACTTTATTCTCAAGATACTTCAAACATGGCCAGAATTAACTGCACCATTGAACCTTACAAAACTCTTTCTGCATTTTCCAAAGGAGGTATTTGCCTTTTCTTATTTACCTAATTTAAGGAAGGAAAAATTAGATAAAAAGAATTTATTTTATAGCATTCTGCCATTACAGTGTTTAATAAATACTAAATGATATACTTAATATCACTAAATATGGGCAACAGCTGCAAGTATGGATTAGAGATCTTCTCTCTGAAAAGGTTTCATTATATTTGTTCAATGCTGAGATGACACTGATGGATTTGGGGTTTTATTCTTTTGTTGTGAAATGAATAATCACAGAAGAGACTTAAGGGATAACATTCTGAGGAACATTATCTATTTCTCGGTCTTGTTTTGTTTGTTCTTAGATTTAGGATCTCACATTTGCAATTTCTGTAATTTTCTTTTTATTCATTATTTATTTTCAAGGTAATATTTTCCTTCAAATGTTTGCTTGAGATGGAAAATAGTATGTGTGTATACGTGTGTGTGTCCATGCACATCTGGAGATTAAACAAGTAGGGATTAGTTGATCTATTTCTAAATGTAATCTAAAAGAACTGCTGCTTGTGATCCCGATGGCATACTTAAAATAAATTTCAGTAAATTTCATATGTCCCAATCTGTTTGTCAATGACAGTAGTCCTTACATCCACAGTCAGACTCTCCACAGCAAAATTTAGAAAAACAAAATCTTAACTTGCAATAAAAGTGCTTCCACATTCTGCATGGTTTATAAATTTCCTGTTTCTCCTTCCCTCAGCCTACTTATTTATTTTTGATATTTTTTTAAACCTTGACATTTGAAAGATAACTTTGCACAAGAACTTTACTCATTTTTCTACAAAACGACTCCATGAAAATTTCCAGAGGAGAATTTGCAAAGTAATTTCCCATACATGCACAGACACACACACACACACACACACCACAAAATGTTCTGATTTTCAAAAGGAAAAATGTCTTTTTTTTTTTTTACTGTGTCTTGTCAGTTCTAGAGCTCTCAAAACAACTACAGGACAGCTGACATCTCAATTTTGCCTTTCACATCGACAAAATAATCCTTAGCTACAATTTCAACTATGTATAATAGTGTGGGTGGCTAATAAAAGAGTTAGAAAGCAGGTGGCATGTTTTTCCAAACCCAGGCAGAGATGTGGCTGTGTCTGTAGAAAGCTCCCCTGAGACTCTGCCCTGGAATCTATAGAACCCTACAAAGGGAGTTTGGCAGAAACTGTCTCCTCAGCAACTCCCCTGTACTTACTTCAACAGAGTGGCGCTCTTTCTTTCCATATTGCTGAGGACACGGAGGCGCTGATACCACTCTGAGGGGTTCTGTGGAGCTCAGTTGGAGCCTTTCCTTCCTTTGGATCTTAGCTTCAAAGGGAGTCAGGCAGTTCCCTGGTGTTAGGAAAACTGTTCCATGGCACTGAAGTCTACAGGAGAGCGAAGTAGGGGATGTGATGACTGTGGCAACAGAGGAAGAAATTCACTGATCTGCAATGTGCTCTGTCCACATACGGAGCAGCGGGCACAGCAGTGAGTCTGCTCTTGGCAGCCTCCACTTTTATCTCTGAAACTGAGACTCAGAGAGTACATGTCTGTGAATCCTTTTTGGTTTATTCTATCTGTCCTGACTTTTCAGCCATTCTTCCTGAGTGGTAACCACAGACCAAGAATGGTCACTCAAAGTTGAAAGTGGGAAAAGGAGACAAGTGTGATGGCTTAGCTTGTAAGTCGCACCCCCAAGACTAAGGCTACAAACTTGATTGTCAAATTAGGTCAAAGAGAACAATATCTTACTATACAAAGAAACCAGTATTGTAAATCACAGGCTTGGCAGAGTAAGAGTGAGGGAGAGACAGAAATGAATGCAAGGGAATTGAATTTCGTCATTTGAGAATAGCTGTCTGTTCATCGTATGGGTGGCAAGTGATCTTTAGTTACAACCTGCACTGGGTCAGAGGCTAACAACCAACATTACCAAAGGGAAGAATTGAGACTAGGACACATGTCAAAAGAAAAAGCATCTGATTGTCCACAATCAATGAACTTGGTCTAAACACTTAAAAGAGATCTTCACATCACCGAAGCAAAATACTTACTCATTGCTTCATTCTTCATCTTTACAAACCTATTTCGTTTTTCTTTCTTTTTCTTCTTTTTTTTTTTTTAGTTTTCTTATGAGGCTTTTTGTCTAAAGCAATGTTCAATTCAGAATCTATCCATGAGTCAAGAACATCTGAATCTGTGAGAGTGACCATCTTTAGAACAGGTTACCCAAGCTTCCTGGGTTCCTACTTCCTACTTGTCTAATTGTGAAATATCCATGACAACAGTGACATACAGCTGATGACCTCACACAGAATGGTCCAATTGAAAAGGAGTTTGAAAACGATTGATCCTGAGGTTAAATCTGGACTGAGGTCCAGCAGAACCTGTCCAGTCCCAACTCTGCTGTTGACCGGCAAAGTATTCTTCTGACTAAACCTCAAAATCCTCATTTTAAAAATAGGTGATATTCCTCTAGTTAATTTTCAAGCTCTATGCAGGTATAGCAAAGGCCCATAGAATTTTAAAACAACACTATTATTGTTGATCATTTCAACCAAATTATAAGATACCCACTTAAAAAAAAAAAAACACTTTAAAGTTCTGAGAAGACATAGGGTAATGCTAAATTGACAGAAATCTCTTCTATTCCAAAACCTTCCTGCCCAGGTGATTTAGAATGATGGTCATAATTCAAGAAAGTCAAGTCAAGAATACTTCTGCCTTTGCACCATGTCAAATTTAAAAGGTTTTAATGCATTTGTATTCTATTCTCTGCTCCTGGGTCCCCTGATGCAGTTATAAGCGGGTATTGATTGAGGCTTTCTGAAAATGAAAGGGGGACAAAAGACTTTTATTCCTCATCCCCAAGTGCCACAAGTCACAGTTTCACATCTGACCTCATCTGCTTTCCTGCATCTGTGGTCCAAGTACAGATAAGGCATTTGTATCCAAGAGGCAAAGTTCTCTTTTCCTTAACCCTAGATTTCTATAAAATAAAATCTTATTTGCAAAACAAACAGAAAAGACAGGGAGGAAACTATCCTACTTGACTAGTTCTGATCCCAGTCTGAAAGCATGCCTAAAATCTGACAGGATTGGTGTGATATAGTGTGATGCAGCAGCAAAACATGACTGTAAATTGTTCTTTTCCAACCTGTTTTTTGAGCCTCAAATTGATGTTTTGCTGTCTGCATCTTCAATGATGGTTGATACATCCCCTGAGTAGGAAAGTATGGATCTCCTCTGTCCTGATTTAGTAGCTGAGCTGAATATATATGTATATATATATATATATATATATATATATATATATATATATATATAATTATTATTATTATTATTATTTAGCAGTCACCAAAGTCAATGAAGTCAAAAAGGAAGGAGGGTGGGAAAGAATAAATGGAGTCCAATTTGCTATAAGAGGCAAATAATTTCCATATTGAAACAACTCTCTCATCTCAGTTAAAATGTAATCTGCTTTGGTCTGAAACAATAAAAAGTCATAGTATTTATAACAGGGTCTTTTTCTTGGTGTGTGTATCTATGTGTGTTTGCTTGTTTGTTTTTAAATCAGAACAACTCTATACTTTCTGCAGTAATTAGAAAGGAAACATTTTTAACAAGCCAAAATGACATCTTAAATTAAATAAAGAGGGTAATAAATGTATCAAGTATGTTTGAAAATAACCCAGAATAGGGTCCTGAGACTTTCCCCCCCCCCAGGGACAGAGAGAGAGAGTCAGAGAGAGGGATAGATAGGGACAGACAGACAAGAACAGAAAGAGGTGAGAAGCATCAATAATTAGTTTTTCATTGCCGTTGCAACACCATAGTTGTTCATTGATTGCTTTCTCACATGTGCCTTGACTGCAGGCCTTCAGCAGACCAAGCAACCCCTTGCTGGAGCCAGCGGCCTTGGGTCCAAGCTGGCGAGCTTTTGCTCAAGCCAGATGGGCCCCGTGCTCAAGCTGGCGACCTCGGGGTCTCGAACCTGGGTCTTCTGCATCCCAGTCTGACGCTCTATCCACTGCGCCACTGCCTGGTCAGGGTCCTGAGACTTTAGGAAGAATCTAATGCTTAATCCTTCGATTCACATATGATTCACCTGACTTATCAAGGCTTCACATCTGAGAAAAGTAATCGAGTTGGAGATTAAACAAGTCTTTCCAGGGAAAAGAAAGCAACTAAAAATTGAAGAATAGAAATTAATCAGAGAAGGAAAGGGCCTATTATACTCCACTCTTGTGCAGGAATGAAGAGACATAAAATATTATGTTTTAAAAAAATAATAAATGAAGACAGAGGAAGAGAAAACATGTTAATAGAATTCTCTAACAAATGCTAAGCAATGGATCAAATCTTATAATTAAATTTAATATGGATAAATGCATAATCCTATGTGTGGATTCGAAATATTCTTTTTCTTAATTCTAAACACTCTACTCTATAGGATGAAGTAGACAAAGATCACTAGTAACACCTGCTCTAGGAGGTGCTAAATGTTTCTGCGTCAACAGATATAGAGACTTCCGAGTTCGAGAAAGATCAGAGTCCCGCCCTTTCACCTCTGCCCTAGTCCGGTTATTTGTGAAATGATGTGTTCTGTTCAGTCTCTTCTGACACAAAAGAAAGATCAGAGGAAACTAGAGGATAATCCAAGAAACATGACTAAACTTGTTGTAAACTTGAAGCCATAAATAAAACAGATCTGGAGGTGGTGTTGCTCTAAACGTGCACACATAGAATGTCTGAGCCAAGTACTTTCCTATTCTGTGCCCACCTTATCCTCAGGGGTGGCAAACAGGTGCCCACTTGTTGCTTAACAAGTATGGCCAATTGGCTATAACTTCCCAGAATGTGTGACTAAGGTGCTGACACTATATGTAAGTGCAGCCAAGAAATCAATTAGTGGTAACTGCCACAGCCATGAAGGCAGGAGCGGTAGCACTTATCTTAAGCTTTGGGCATTTCTGTCTGATCAGCTATGTACATTGACCAGCAGAAATTCAGTTCTGGACAAGAACATACAAAGGTTAAGACAGTCTCTTCAATAAGTGGTGTTGGGAAAACTGGAAAAATATATAGAAAAGAATAAAATTAGGTGTGATATAGTGTGATGCAGCAGCAAAAACATAACTGTAAATTATTCTTTTCCAACTTGTTTTTTGAGCCTCAAATTGCTGTTTTGCTGTCTGCATCCTCAATGATGGTTGATACATCCACCTTCTTACACCATACACAAGAATAAACTCAAAATGGATTAAAAATTTTAATGTTAGACTTGAACCATAAAAATCCTAAAAGAAAACATAGGTAGTAAAATCTCAGACATTTCTTAGCTCTGGCCAGTTGGCTCAGGGGTAGAGTGTGAGCTCAACGTGTAGAAGTCCTGGGTTCAATTCCAGGTCAGGGCACACAGGAGAAGTGACCATCTGCTTCCTCCACCCCTCCTCACCACCCTCCTTTTTGTTCCCACAGCCATGGCTTAAATGGTTCAACAAAGTTGGCCCTGGCACTGAGGATGGCTCCATGGTCTCATCTTAGGTACTAAAATAGCTTGGTTGCTGAGCAACAGAGCAGTGACCCACATGGGCAAAGCATTGCCTGATAGGGGGCTTGCCAGGTAGATTTTGATAGACATGCAGGAGTCTGTCTCTGCCTCCCTGACTTTCACTTAAAAAAATCTTAGACATTTCTTGTAGGAATATTTTTTCTGATCTATCTCCTCAGGCAAGGGAAACAAAAGAAAAATTAAGCCAATTGGATTACATTGAAGAAACAATTATCAAAATGAAAAGACAGCTCACTGAATGAGAGAACATATTCACCAGTGATACACCTGACTAGTGGTTAATATCCAAGTTTTTGTAAAAATCTTGTAAAACGCAACACCAAAAGAAACCAAAATTACCCAATTAAAATATGGAAGAAGAACCATTTTTAGACACTTCTCCAAAGAGAACATATAAATGGCCAATAAACACATGAAGTGATGCTCAATGTCACTAATCATCAAAGAAATGCAAATTAAAACCAGCAAGATATCACCTCACACCAGTCAGAATGGCTATCATCAATAAGTCAACAAACAAGTGTTAGTAAGGATGTGAAGAAAAGTGAACCCTCATGCACTGTTGGTAGGAATGCAGATTGGTACAGCCACTGTGGAAAGCAATATGGAGTTACCTCAAAATTAAAAATGGAGCAGCTGCCTTTTGACCCAACCATCCAACTTCTAAGAATATATCTGAAAAAAACTGAAACACTAATTTGAACAAATATATGCACCCCTCTGTTCATTGCAGCATTATTTACAACAGCCAAGATTTGGAAGCAACCCAAGTGCCCATTAGTAGAGGAATGGATAAAAAAGCCATAATACATTTACACAATGGAATACCACAAGGCCATAAAAGACAAGAAAATCTTACCTTTTGCAATGGCATGAATGACCTAGAGAGCGTTATGCTAAGTGAAATAACCCAGTCAGAGAAAGACAGATTCAATATAATTTCACCCATTTGTGGAATCTCACGAACAAAATGAACTAACATGCAAAACAGAGATAGATTCATAGATAGAGAGCTGGCTGACAGCTGTTGGAGGTGAGGAGCTGGGTGAGGGGGTTGGAAGAATTGAGAGAGAAAAAAGAGAGAGAGAAACTCATGGACACAGACAAGAGTGTAGTGACGGAAAGGGGGAAAGAGATGGAGAAGGGTAATAGTGATAAAGGCTTGACTTGGGGTGTGGACTGAACACACAGTATGGTGGTTATACAGAGATGTGTTGCAGAATTGGACTCCTGAAACCTGTAGAATTTTGTTAACTGCACCACCCCAATAAATTCATTTTAAATTTTTAAAAGAGGAAATTCAATTCTGAGCCTCAGGCTCATCTTCTCCCCAGTCTCAGAGTGGCCTCTCCATAAAACTCTGGTTAAATCCTTCTGGAAAGTAGCCAGGTCAAAAGAGGACTATAAAGCCACCTTAACGAGCGCCGGTGAGGCTGCAGCTGAATATTAAACTCCTTTGCTTTCCCTCAGTGCCCTTCAAATGAATTAGAAGGAGCATGTCTGAGCAAGTGCCACAGGTAAATTGTCATACTGAAGAAAGTAGAAAATGAATTCTGATAAGTCATCCTGGTCCCTGTGAATATACCCAGAGAAACATAGCTTTAAAAGATAAAGAATATAACACCTAGAATAAGACATGTAAGAGAAAATCATACCTTCAATAGGCCCTATGGTGCATTGTCCCCCCTCTTTCAGGCTTTTTCTACCAAATTTTTGACTCATGGGAACACAAAGTCCAAATAGACTCATCTTGAGGAGGCATCAGAAGACAGCAACATGGAATGCTATGGTGACCGATGAGGTCCCTAGGCAGAGTGGATATTTAAAGCACTTAACAGTTTGCTCTCGCTACCACAGATCAGGCCTCTTTGGCATAGTGCAGCAAGTCAGAAAACCACATTTGAGTCCAAGTTTTTCCAGATAAGATCTTAGACAAATTATTTAATCCTAGTAGAGAGTAAAACACAGAAAGATTAATATTATTCATATTATGGGGATATTTGGGGGATTAAAAGATGAATCTTTTTCAATTCTTTTTGCTTGCTTTTAAAGTGATAGATGATCATTGCAGAAAATAGAGGAAGATATAAAAGGTGTTTATATAGGGAGAAATAAATTATTTCTAAGCGTACAACCTAAAAATAACCACCATGACCATTTCAGTGTACAACATTTATTAAAAAGAAATAGGAGAATCATGCGCCTGATCTGTGGTGGCGCAGTGGATAAAGTGTCGACCTGGGAACACTGAGGTCACCAGTTCAAATCCCTGCACTGGTCTGGTCAAGGCACATATGGGAGTTGATGCTTCCAGCTCCTCCCCCCTTTCTCTCTTTCTCTCTCTCTCTCTCACTCTGTGTCTCCACTCTAAAATGAAATAGGAGAATCACATAGTATTCACACACACACACATAGGGCTACAGTGAACAATTAGATTTGCTTTTGTCCCAGAGTCCAGGAATAACAAGAACCAAAGAGAATGAATGAGAAAAAAAATCAAGTTTCTTGTTTAGCCTTCCAAAATTTTACTAGGCAAGAATAAGCATTATACATAAATTTATATATTTAAATAAGTCATTTAAATGTATTTTAGAGAACTTTTTTTTTATGTTGGTAAATACACCATATAACAGCAAGGTAATATTTTTATTGATGAGCCCTACTTCTAAGACAGAAAGGTTGGGGGACATTATTGAGCTATACAATCCCTGCCATACTACCAGAAACTACAGAGGCTTCTAAAGTGGTAGATGCCCAAATAGATGTCCATTATTATTATATGATCCTTGACTCCAAATTACAAGCTGGTCTTCTGTTTAGCTTACCACATACAGTGCCGTATATTGTATATTCTAGCAAAGTCAAGCAGTCTTTGTCTTGGCCTCTTTCCTCCAGAATCACACACTCCTTTGGCCTTCCTGGATTTCGGCACTAGAATACTGAAAGGAGCGCACAAACTAATCGAAATAAAAAATCAGAGAGATGGGCCTAAGAGACTCTTTCCCTATTCTGTCCTTCTGGAGAAAATACCAGACTACAGCAAACTTATGAAAGAGAAGAGAAAACCACATTCAAGGTTTAGATTAGGGGTCCCCAAACTTTTTACACAGGGGGCCAGTTCACTGTCCCTCAGACAGTTGGAGGGCCGGACTATAAAAAACTATGAACAAACCCCTATGCACACTGCACATATCTTATTTTAAAGTAAAAAAACAAAACGGGAACAAATACAATATTTAAAATAAAGAACAAGTACATTTAAATCAACAAACTGTCCAGCATTTCAATGGGAACTATGGGTGTGGATGCATCCTGTGCTTCTCTCACTGACCACCAATGAAAGAGGTGCCCCTTCCGGAAGTGCGGCGGGGGCCAGATAAATGGCCTCAGGGTCAGCATGTGGTCTGTGGGACAGAGTTTGGGGACCCCTGGTTTAGATAAAACCTTCTTCTGCCTGACCAGGTGGTGCAGCAGTGGATAGAGTGTCGGACTGGTATGCAGAAGACCCAGGTTTGAGACTCGGAGCTCGCCAGCTTGAGTGCAGGCCCATCTGACTTGAGCAAAAGCTCGTCAGCTTGGACCCAAGGTGGCTGGCTCCAGCAAGGGGTGGCTCGGTCTGCTGAAGGCCCAGGGTCAAGGCACATGTGAGAAAGCAATCAATGAACAACTATGGTGTCGCAAGGGCAATGAGAAACTAATAATTGAAGCTTCTCACCTCTCTCCTTTCCTGTCTGTCTGTCCTTATCTATCCCTCTCTCTGACTCTCTCTCTCTGTCCTTGGGGGGGAAAAAAAAAAAACCTTCTTCTGTTTACTTCCATACAACTCGCTTCTCCTTGAGTGAAGGGAGTGAAGGAGAAAGTGAACACCCTCTAGAGGTTAATCAGGGTGGTAACCTACTCAGTTCAGAGGTCACTTTCCTTAAGAGTAGAGTCACGTGTCTGGCTATCAAAGAGAATCAATTAACTACTGGAGTTATAATCATCCCCAAGGGGCTACCTAATTGGGAATAGAAATTAAGTTCAATGTCGTTCCTTGGCACTGACCCTGACATTAATTATAAAGGTCATGTGAGCACATATCCAATCAAAAGTGTTATCTATACACATTTATCATCAATTCATGAAAACCGGTTTTAAGTGGCAAAATAGGGACTCAACGAAGTTAGGCAAGGATACCTTTCACATGGGCACCAGGAACAAAAATCACCACAGTAGACAACAAAATTACATAGGCAAAGGTGCTCCTGAAAATTCCATAAAGTGTTCAGAAATTATAGGAAATGATTTGTACTTATATGAAATATTTTCATCAAATTTTCAAATTCTATGTCATTTTTAAAGTTTCTTTTAGTTTTGCAAAAATGTCAACAGTTGGTCAACAAGTAGTTTTCATATCTTTGAATGATCAAAACCACTTTTCCATAGAATTAACTTTTACAGACCCATTTGCCTCTGACATGTGCACCTGGAAGTGAGTAAAGTATGGGACCATTAATCTTCTTTAATTTGACATTAAATCAGTGAAGATTTTTAAATTGAATAACATAAATTTTATTTGCAATGGTAGATTGAAGGGAAAAGATATTTTGGACATTCAGACTAGAGACACTTAGGGATTCATATTCTCTGATTCAGCACTCTAAAGTCAAACAACAGGAAAGTGACTACCTTTTAAACAACAACAGAAATATCTACTTTGTATTCAGCTCCCACTTTCAGCCAAGCACTGTGTTAAGCCCTAGCAACAGCCTTTCAAGTTTAGCCTTTCAAAATATCTCCATTTTATAGCTGAGCTTAGAGAAATAAACTAACTTTGCTCAAGGTTTTGAAGCAAATAAATTGAAGCCCACAGTTTGAGCTCAGAAGGCTCAAGTGCATATTCTTCCCATCTGTCCACAGAAAATCCATTCTTTGAAAATGGGGTTTGAATTTCTTACATGTGATAAATAACTCTTCTGCTTCCAATGAAGGTGTCACTAGTGACAGAGAGTAAATCATCATATGATTTATTCTAGTGTATGACCCATCTCTAAAGAAGTTATTTCTCCTTCTTGCTGGCACTTTCTGGACAGTTGATCTCATTCTGAAAACACTAAATCTGGGGCCTCTCCTTGCCCAGTGTCAACATTCTTTAGTCTGTAAAGTGCTCCTCGGTGAAGATCGAAGCAATGGTTCTGAACATGTCACCAGTCAAGCAGTATCAGCACCACTTGGGAACATACCAGAAAAGCAAAGTCAAGGGTTCTTCTGCAGAGCTGCCAAGTAAAAAAGAAACCCTGGGGTGGGGGTCAGTAATGTATGATTTAATTAGCTCTCTCTGCGATTCTATGGCATGATAAAGTTTGAGAAACACTGACCTGATCTACAGCAGGAATTTCCATAAGTTTTCCCCTAAATCACTCAGACCCTGACAGAGCCTTCTTTCTGTAAGATTCATACCAAAGGCATTGTCAAGCCTCTGAATTCAAATGATTGGAAAGTGCCAAGTCTAAATTTGTTAGATTATTTGTTCCTTTCCTGAAATAGAACTTTAATTCCATCAAAAAGTCCATGCAGAACAAAGAAACTTGCTTTCCCCTAGGAGGCATTAAAGAAGTGGAAGCAGAGTATCTAAACACATTCATACACAAACATAAACCCAAACACACAAGCATGAGGGGAACTCTGTCTAGATTCAATGTAGTCTTATATGTCCCAGGATTCCTTGTGTAGGCTTAAGCCTTGTGTACTCTTAAGAGTTCAGGGGCATTGCTGGACTCAACTATAGTGAAACTGCCTCGGCATGCATTCGTGTATAATGCAAGAAGCTCTGGACTTTGTGCCATGGGCTTGTTTTATGACCTCAGGCAGGTAATTAACCTCTTATTTTCAGTACCCTCATCTATAAAATGGGAAAGTTAACATTTGTTTGGCATTTCCTCCATGCTGAGGCATTTCCTAGATTTGTTGAGCATTGTCCTGAATGTTTTCCAAGTATCTCACATTTAATACTTATGACATAACTTCCATTAAGGTATTGTGGCCCCTGTTTTACAAGTTTGAGTTCAAAGAAGCCAAACCAACTGTCTGATATCAGACAACAATTTAATAATGATTGAGCTGGATTTAATCCTTGTTTGTGATTCCAAAGCTTGTGCTCTCATCCATTACACTGGGGAACATTTTTTATTTTATTTTCTGTTGCATGAGGTTTTAGAACTTTTTCTATATACCTCTGCATTAATGATTCCAAATCTGAATTCGTTTTTGGTGCATGCTCTAATTTTTATGCTATTTTAATTTCTTTCTGTTACAGTTAATGGCATACATTGGTTTTTAAATTGGAGTTGAAGGGCAGCAACTCTTGTATTGAACATAACCACAAGGCAATTAATGTTTTAAAAACATCACTTTTACATAATTGTAGTTGTTTTTAAATGAAAAAAAAATTACTATCTGATAAAAACACCCTCTTATTTTGTTTTAAGATGGAATTATGGCTTCTTCCTTGAGTAGGTATAAAGGTAAAAATAGTCCTGACACCTTGTTATATATGTGGCTGTTATACACTTCAACGTCAAAGGCAAAATATTTCATCATTTGTGACATGTGCATATATTGCCTATTTTCAAGTTTCCCTTGGTGATCAAGACAATAATTGGGCTCCTCATATTGTGTGTCATAATTGTGAGGAAATGCTCGGTGACTAGACAAAAGGAAAATGCAAAGGAATACCTTTTGGTATTCCCATGGTTTGGCGTGAACCTAAGGATCACAGCAGTGACTGTTCTTCCTGTCTGATCCATACAAAGAACATCGGCAAGAAAAAACAGCATATGATCACATATCTTAATATTCCTTCAGCAATACGACCTATCCCACACTCTGAGAAACTTCCAGTTCCAGTTTTCAATAGTTTTATTTCTTCTAAGGACGAAGAAACTGAATATGGTGATCAAGTGTATTTTGATAAGATGCATGAGGAAAAGGTTATAGAATCTGAAGGGACTTCTTCTGATGCCAAACAGTCATTAACTCCTCAGCAGTTTAGCCAACCTGAATTGAATGACTTAGTAAGAGATTTGGGCCTACCAAAGAAAGAGGCTGTTATTAGCCTCCAGGCTTTAAGAAAAGAACGTACTTCACTGGTCAGCTAAAGTATCCCATTTCAGGAAGTGTGAACAAATTTCTGTGGACCTTTTTTCCGAAGACAAACACTTCGTTTACTGTTATAATATCTGTAGTCTTCTCAGCTAGCTAGGTATTACCACTTACAGTCTAACAGAATGGCGACTATTTCTTCACAGCTCTAAACAGAGTCTGAAATGTGTTCTCCTACACAACAATAATGTTTATGCAGCGGTTCCAATTGGTTATTCAACTCATCTGTGAGAAGATTATAATGACATAAAAATTGTCCTCGACTTCTTGAAGTATAAGTTGTCCATAAAGGTATGTAAATTATAATTTATAATAATACAACTTATAATACACAAAATACATAATTTTATTCATAAAATTATGTTTGGGATATCCAGAGATGACATGGCTTGAACAGGGAATAAAGTAAGATGCTTGTTGCTAAGCACCCCATACCTCATCCCAGAGGCATTTCTAGAATGTACCAATTCTAGAAATTAGAAACATGACATATTAAAGACAAAAAAGGCTCAGTATGCAAAGCAATCAGCAAGTTCAATACCCACTTTCTATGTACTCAGAGATAAGCTACAGGTTTTGTTGATGTTGCTTCCCAGTGACATAGTTCTTGACCCCTTTACTAGAAATAACAGGTAAAACAATCTCTGCTATAGTGATGGGTGTTATGATTAGTTTTATTAATTATCAACTGCCAAACAGGATATTGGGGGACTAGAGTCCTCTGGTGTATCTACTATGGTCTGTATAAACAAACAGCAGCCCCTTCCTTCAGGTCCCCAGGTGACAATCATGAGTGTGCAACCTAATTACTTCTTCATTACATATTTTTATTTATTATGCAGAAACATTGTTTCTTACTCTGCCTTTCATTTCTATGAGTAATATGGGAACAAAAGAGTTGAAAATCAATTACCTAGCAGGTCCTCCATCAAACAGGGTCCAATATTGCTAGTGGCTTCAACTGAATTATTTGCTGGCTATTTCGTTCTTGGGTGATCTGAAACACTGATGGAGGAGGCACTAGACTGCATGTCAGTCATGGGATCAAAGACAGGAAAGAGCTGAAATAGGAGGCAGTGTGGCGTAAGGCAGCTGTTCTCACTTTGGCTGCACAAGATAGAGAGGGAGGAGGCATTGAGCATTGAAGAAGGGGTGAGGACAGAAAGAAAGAGGGAGGGAGAGAAGGAGGGAAGAATTGCTTTCCTTGTCTACTGACTTACTTGGTTCCAGAGTGGGCCAGTACATTGGGTAATTTGGATAAGAATCAAGGGTAGTTCTAATATTAACACCAGGATTGAGAACCACTGACAGTAAACAACAGAAGTAGGGCATTAGAAACCAAGAAAATTTGAAAACATGAATTTGGGATCACTATTTATCAACAAGTTCACCTCTCTGATTAAGTATCCTGTTGTATAATGTATACATAATGTATTCACAGTATATACAAGTAAATACACTAAAAAGCAAGAAGTGATAAAAAAGCACCATAAAAAGAATAATGAAATCTTGGCTGACCTCAGTGTGAAAATGTATACTACCACCTAGGGGGTAAAGAGGGACTAGAACAGTGGTTCTTAACCTGGGTTCTATCGAACCCTAGGGGTTCGATGAGTTGGTCTCAGGGATTCAGAGAATCCTTTGCCACAGAGGCCAGAATAAAGTAATACTGTAATTTGTTGTGAGTTCATGCACTTTGTTGATTTTGTTCTTTGAGCAAGGTGATGTTCATGCACGGCTCATTTTGTGCACCAGTGAAAAAACATATACCTATGTCTTGAATTTGGAAAAAAAATCATATTTTATTTATCACTAAAGAAGGGTTTGGTGAATGTGCATATAAAACTTCTAGGTTCAGTACCTCAAAAAAGGTTAAGAACCACTGGACTAGAAGAAGGCTTTTAGACAAATGTGGTGATTTCAGGTATGAA
Organism: Rhynchonycteris naso; assembly: GCA_037038555.1. NCBI lineage: Eukaryota > Metazoa > Chordata > Mammalia > Chiroptera > Emballonuridae > Rhynchonycteris > Rhynchonycteris naso. The sequence continues at coordinate 354,725,558 of CM072995.1, forward strand.
TAGGCTGGAGTTTTCCAGGGAAAAATACCATCTGGATATTAAACCCAGTTGAAATAAATATGAACTTCAAAGACCATAAATAAGAATTCAATTTTTCTGCATTTTTTGTCCCAAATATTTTTCTACCCAATAGAAATTTTACTTAGTATTTCCAGGTGCACTCCATCTATTCTGGGTAAACTCAGTCAATGTATGGTTAAGATAGGACAGCTATCCTATCTCAAGACGGGGGCAGGGGGAGGAGCTTATCTAGCATAAGACAGTGGTGAGTGAAGTAGCAAGTCCTCATCCATCCTTGGATTTCCATGACCTTCCATCTAACTTGTCCCTATGATCTGCAGTCCTTGCTGCATCTGGTGCTCATGCCCTCGATCCTGCCATAACGTCCAGTTGTCAGATCCCTGCTGGAAGTCACGCTGCCTTTTCCAGGTTTAGGCTCCTCAGGGCTGCCACCCCCCAGCTGGCTACTTTCTTGCCCCTGCTCCATGGGAATATTTGTGTATGTGAAAGGCTCAGGGGCTTCCCTCATCCCTCTAATTCCTAGAGAGCACCGTTCCTTTCCAGCTAGTATCTCAGAGTAAGGAAGCTTTAGCACTGTGCTCACTTTCCTGGGCCTCACCCCGAGAAAATGAACACAGGTCCTTTCTCCCACAAATTCCCTCCCCGAACTTCACTGGGGTTTCTACAAATCCCCTGTCCATCATAGCAGACTCTGGCAGTAGGAAGAGAGCAGGGACTCTCTAGAGCCTAAGCAGTGGTCATTATTTCTTCTGAGTGGCTTTCTCTCTCCCAGCCTTGGCTCTCGGTTACCTTTCAGGGTAAGAGGTAGTTTTACTTTTACTTATTTCAAAAGGATTAACCCCAAGTCTACTTTTTAGGTTATAAGCTATAGTTTTTGGTGCTCCTAATAATAATAATAACTACATCACAACAAAAAAATATTTAAAAATGGTAGATTCTGGCAACACAAACACATTTTACTCTCAAATATACTGTCTTCATCTAGGGCTTCAAAAGTCAGTTTTTTAATTTCACAACAAGCATTAACTCATTTCTTTCTCTCTATATTGAGCATTAATCCTACACAGAGGACTAGAAATGAGGGAAGAAAAGGTGTTACAAGATAATCCCTGTTTAACAAGGCGTAGAGGGGTTTAAATTAGATTGAAATATTATCAATTACACTACAGAACAAAATTTCTGTTGCATCCACAAAAACACTTGTTCTTACTTAAATCGAGTGTGATGATCTCAAATCTGACATTAGTTTTTCTCTGTAAACTACAGTTTTTTTTTGAAATTCAAGATTTTAGGTTTTCATTTTATTGTAAAATTTTCAACATTTAGTTTAACATAATGAAGTAGAATGTCTTCTTGGGCATCATCTTTGTGAAAATATAATAATTTATATAATGCAGTAAATACACTAATACACTAAAAAATGATTACATCAGAATTTGTCTACAATTTCAAAATAGAACATATTAAAACACTTATTTTAATCATAAAATTTGCGCAAAACTTATTTAAATTCTATTCAGGCAAAAATTTGCGTTTGTAGCTCTTGCGTTTGTGTACTTGTTGAGGACAATCTCGTTTGATGCTTTAGCAGTAGTCTGCTCATCACTAACAGCTCCAAGATTTTTGAGAAACTTATCAAGGTGACTGTTCAGGAAGTGAATCTTAATGCTCAAGTTCCATCCAATGTTATGGAAAGCCAACAGCATCCTTTGAACCAGAAGTTTATAGTTTTCTGATTTTTTATTGCCAAGGAAGTTCTTTGTAACTGCCACAAAAGACTGCCATGCTGCTTTCACCTCCTTATTTATCTTCCTGGCAAATTCTTCATCATGTATGAGGGTTCAAATTTGAGGTACATCAAATAAACCTGCTTTTATCTTCTCAAAAGACAAGGCAGGAAAAGCAGAAAGAATATCTTGAAAGCATTCACTTTCTCTATTAAAACCTGAACAAACTGCTTCATTAAGCCAAGTTTGATGTGAACTGGGGGAAAAATGATGCTGTCTCGATTAACTACAGGTTCATTCACAATATTTTGCTTCCCTACTTCCAAAGCTTCATGTTTCGGCCACTCCTTCTGTGTCCAGTGTTTCTCCCAAGCTCGGCTATCCCACAAACACAGAAAGCAAGGATACTTCGTGAAACCTCTCTGTTGTCCTAGAAGAAAATTTACTATTTTAAGATCCACACAAATGATCCAGTTATGCTCCTCATACTTCAGAAAGTCGAGGACAATTTTTATGTCACTATAATCTTCTCACAGATGAATTGAATAACCAATTGGAACCGTTGCATAAACATTATTCTTGTGTAGGACAGGGGTCGGGAACCTACAGCTCGTGAGCCAGATGTGGCTCTTTTGATGGCTGCATCTGGCTTGAAGACAAATCTTTAATAAAAAATAATAATGTTAAAAATATGAAACATTCTCATGTATTACAATCCATTTATTTCCTACAGCTCATGTTCATGGTTGTGGATGGCTGGAGCCAATCACAGCTGTCCTCTGGGACAACACCAAATTTTCATTGGATAACACCTAACGTACACGGGTCGTTGTGAGGTCAGGAAGTAAACTTCCCTTCTTTTAATCAAGTAGTCAGCTAGCTAATTGCAGAAACCCTTTTGATGAAGAAGATGGCTAAAAGAAAAAAAGATGAGGATTTATCGTACTTTTCAACAGGAATAGACAGAGAAATTTGCCTTTTTGGAGAGAGCAGGTTCTGCAGTGTGTCTAATATGCAATGATAAAATTGCATCAATGAAACGATCAAATATAAAGCAGCACTTCGACATACGCCATACTACATTTGCATCAAAATATCCAGCAGGAAGAAAGCATGTCAAGAGTTACTATGCAGAGTGCAAGCTAGTCAGCAGCAACTCCATGTTTAGATCCAACAAGGTGACTGGAATTCAGTTAGCTTTGTTTGTGCTTTAGCAATTGTGAGAAATGGAAAGCCATTCACAGATGGGGAGTACACCAAAACATTCATGCTTGATGTTGCCAGTGAACTTTTTGACAACTTTTTGGATAAAGACAAGATAATCAAACAAATAAAAGACATGCCTCTGCTGGCAAGAACTGTTCAAGATCGTACCATCATGATGGCAAATCAAATTGAAGCAACACAAGTGAAGGACATAAATGAAACACTATTCTTTTCTCTCGCTTTGGATGAATCAATAGACATAAGCCATTTATCCCAGTTCAGTGTGATTGCAAGGAATGCTGTCAGTGACACACTACCTGAGCAAAGTCTTGCTGTTTTGCCTATGAAAGAGATAACAAGAGGGGAGGATTTATTCAAGTCTTTCACTGAATTCACTAAAGAAAAAAATCTACTCATGGATAAACTTATTTTGGTGCATACTGAGCATGGTGGGAAAAACAGAGGATTCGTAGTGCTTCTTCATGAACATGAAAAGAGACCCATTCTAACTTTTCACTTCATCCTATATCAGGAGGCACTTTGTGCTCAGATGTGTGAGCAGCTTGGTGAGGAGATGTCACTGGTCATTCGGGTGGTCAACTTTCTTGTTGCCCAAGCTTGAAATGATCACCAGTTTAAAACACTGCTGGATGAAGTTGGGAATTTATAACTATCCTGGTCTGCTTCTGCACAGCAATGTGCATTGGTTGTCAAGAGGGAAGTTGCTCAGCCATTTCACAGCTTCTCTGAGCAAAATATGGACTTTTCTTGAAATGAAAAACGTCAAGCATCCTGAATTAGGTAACACTGAGTGGCTCCTGAAGTTCTACTATCTCATGGACATGACTGAATATCTGAACCATCTCAATGTGAAAGTGCAAGGCATTGGAAATACAGTCTTATCCCTTCAACAAGCAGTGTTTGCGTTTGAAAGCAAGCTGGAATTCTTCATCGCTAACATTGAAACAGGTCGTTTGCTACACTTTGAAAAACTGGGAGAGTTTAAAGATGCATGCACAGCAAGTGACCCTGCTCAACATCTTGATCTTCAACAGCTAGTGGGCTTCACATCTAATCTCCTGCAGTCCTTCAAAGCATGCTTTGGAGAATTTCATGAGCACTTTTTAAGTTCATCACCCATCCACAAGAGTGTGCAGTGGACAGCACCAACCTGAGTTATATCCCTGGTTTTTCCAGCAGAAATTTTGAGCTACAATCTGCTGACCTGAAGGCCTCAGACATGTGGGTGAATAAGTTCAAGTCACTGAATGAGGATTTGGAAAGACTTGCACAACAGCAAGCAAGGTTGGCGAGCAAACACAAGTAGGGAGAAATGAAACAACTTCAACCCGCGAACTAGCTGATTGTCAAAACTTGAAACAGGCTTCCCGTCACATACCACACACTGCAGCATGTGAGTATTGCTGTACTGACAATGTTTGGCTCTACATATGCATGTGCGCAGTCTTTCTCACATCTAAAGAACGTTAAGACCAACCTACGATCACCTTTAAACGGATGGAAGTCTCATCGCCTGCTTGAAGCTTAACCTCACCACGTATCAACCAGACTACAAAGCCATCATCAAAACCATGCAGCACCAGAAGTCACATTAATGGTAAGAAGTACTTTATTCATCATTGGTTAGCAACAGCATAACAACGTTATTATAAAGAATTCAGAGACTTATTGTACTTCAAAACTGTTGGTCTTACATAAAATGCACATATTTACTTGCATTTAGTGTTAAACATATTGTATGGCTCTCACAGAATTACATTTTAAAATATGTGGCATTCATGGCTCTCTCAGCCAAAAATGTTCCCGACCCCTGGTGTAGGAGAACACATTTCAGACTCCATTTAGAGCTGTCAAGAAATAGCCGTTATTCTGTTGGACTGTAAGTGGTAACACCTAGCTGGCTGAGAAGACTACTGATACCATGAGAGTAAACAAAGTGTTTTTCTTCAGAAAAAAAGTCCACAGAAATTTGTTCACGCTTCCTGAAATGAGATACTTCAGCTGAGCAGTGAAGTACATTCTTTTCTTGAAGCCTGGAGGCTAACAACTCAGCTGCTTTCTTTGATAGGCCCAAATCTCTTACCAAGTCATTCAATTCGGGTTGGCTAAACTGCTGAGGGGTTGATGACTGCTTAGCATCAGAAGAAGATCCTTCAGATTCTATAACCATTTCCTCATGCATCTTATCAAAATACACTTGATCACCATGTTCACTTTCTTCGTCCTTAGAAGAAATAAAAGCATTGAATACTAGACCCGGGAGTGTCTCAGAGTGTGGGATAGGTCGTATTGCTGAAGAATATTAGGATGTGCAATCATATGCTGTTTTTTCTTGCTGATGCCCTTTGTATAGATCTGACAGGAAGAACAGTCACTGCTGTGATCCTTAGGTTCACACCAAACCATGGAAATACCAAAATGCATTCCTTTGCATTTTCCTTTTGTCCAGTCACAAAGCATTTTCTCACAATTATGACACACAATATGAGGAGCCCAATTCTTGTCTTGATCACAAAGGGGAACTTGAAAATAGACAATATATGCACGTGTCACAAATGATGAAATATTGTGCCTTTGACGTTGAAGTGTGTAACAGCCACACATATAAAAGAAGGTGTCAGGACTATTTTTACATTTACACCTACTTGAAGAAGTCATGATTCAATCTTAAAACAAAATAAGAGGGTGTTTTTATCAGATAATAATTTTTTACATTTAAAAACAACTACAGTTATGTAAAAGTGATGTTTGTGAAACATTAATTGCCTTGTAATTATGTTCAATCCAAGAGTTGTTGCCTTTTAACTCCAATTTAAAAACTAATGCATGCCATTAACTGTAACAAAAAGAAATTAAAATAGCATAAAAACTAGAGCATGCACCATAACACGGATTTCAGATTTGGAATCAGTGATGCAGAAATATATAGAAAAAGTTCTAAAACCTCATGCAACAGAAAATGAAAAATAAATTGTTCCCCAGTGTTATTCAATGAAAATCAAGCAGTAAAAACAGGGAGTAAAACAAAAATATAGTCTGATATTTAAAAGTTTCCTCTGGTCCATATCCCTCGTTCAACTTGCATAATATTGACTCACTAAACAAAATGTGAGATGAGGTGGGCAGACATCTCTCTTAGGTGGAATCTCAAGCTGCATTTCCCAGACTGCCCTCTGCTTCCCTGCAATCCCAGGTGTTCAGGATATTGACTGGGGCTGAGTTTCTGCGCAGAGCTCCCTAAGTCCTGCTGTCTTCAATGACTCTCCTGAAGACATTTTTATCTTTCTTCTTTAAACCCTTGTCTTCATGATTAAATAACCTAATCGCTGGTAGCCATGGGGTGTTTTTCACCTGCAAGGCAGCACAATAGAGCTGCATGCATTGGCTAAGAGGGCAATTTTGTTCAGGGAGAAGAGACCACCACATGCTCGAACTGGGGCAGACAACCGTTCGCTACTTTCCTGTTGGGTGATTTTTAGTTTTCCACTTGTATTGCTGCGACCAAAATGAGAATTTTCACATTTTTGAATATGGCATAATTTATGCAGTAGGCATTTAATAATGACTCCAGCAAAAGACAACTCTAAAATTAGCCGAGCATCCTTGGGTCCAAAAATAAATGCTCAAAACAATTGCTAATTGAGCTGTTTAGATCTTCAATTTTCTCTTTTCAAGAACCAAAGCCCCCAGTAGAATAGATCTATGGGAAACCACAGACATCTGTCAACCATACATCCTACCATAAGAATGCCCATGCTGTCTTGCTTCAGAGCCAGTATTAGATGCCAGGGATGAGAACTGAGGAGATGTGGTATACGAAAGGGGTGACCCTAAAACCTACTGGGTACTAAGTGGGCACAACACCCATCCATGCCCTGCCTTCTCAATTCAAAACCATTGCCATTTGAGAGATGTCCACTTGTCTCTTCAAATGTGGAAAATCAGGAGATGAAATCCACAGTGGAGTCCCAAACCGCACTTGCTGAAGTTAGCCCTCTTCAGCTCTATCCTATCACTTCTCTACTGACTGCTTAAGAACATTGTTTTAATAAAGGGTCAGAAGTGTAAATTATGTGTGCCATGATATTTTCCTCTCATGACCATCACAGCCATCAAAATCTACATATGCCAACCTTAAACTAATATAATAGTGGATAGCAACCATAATTGAAAAAAAATTTTTAAATTGAAGTATGCCCCACTTTTCCACTGAGCCTAGACTTGCCCCACAAGCCTTAGAGGCGTTTATAATCAAATAGAACAATTTCCTCAGATACAACTTTGTCATTCTGGATGTATAAGATTTAACGATGGATTGTGAATTTGACATAAATATTTTACCTGACTGGCACAAACTGTTTCAGATTATTCAGCTACATCTCTGTTTTATCTCAGCTTCAAACAGAGGAGAGATGGGTTTCCGGCCCCAATGATGATGGGGTAACCTGTTTGGAACTTGCCTTTCTGCTACAGCAATTATAAAACTGGAAATACTCAGTGAGACAACTGATTTCAGAAACTGAACAACAATTGTAATGGCATTGTTACAATACTGTTCACTGAGAGAAAGGAACTACAGGAGGGTAGACCACATTCTTCCAGCTTCTTGCTTGGGGGAAGTTGCAGAACGGGGGCATCGGGGTACACACAAAATAGAGCATGGGCTTCTCCCTGAGCTGAGGAGCAGGAAATAGAGTTCAGAGCAGATTGAACAATGTCATTTGTGGGGAAATAGTTCCAGAGAGCAGGAAGCTGACAAAAATCGGGTCACATGGGGGTTCTCATCAAATTCATATCCTGAATGAGGCTATAATGCAGCAGCCGTCTGTTCTCAGCTTGTACACAAACACCAGGCCCTGCCATTCATGGAGCAAATGCAGGGCATTCCATCTTCCTTCAGCCATTCAGCCGGTCTTATGAGACTGCCAGATGGTCATAGGTGTGAGAAAAAAAATGGGGCACTGGTATAAATTACTTAGGTCTCCAGCTTAGGCTCATACCTAAGCGTTTCCTTCTCAGGATTGATTGTCACTGGCCCTTCTGCAGTATGACCTGCCATGTCCAAAGAACCAAAGTCAGCTCCAGACTTTGGTCACTTGGTGCTCCATGGCCCCCTATCAGTAAGCTGTTTCTAAAAGTCATAATTCAATTCTGAGAATGTCATCACCTGCTCCAGTTTCCCAGGGTCTGATGCCTTATGATGCTGCCACAGGGCCTTGCCATAAACTCAATACTGCATCTTTCCTTGCCATCAACTCCTTCTAAGCCACAGGGTCTGCAGGATCATCTGGTCCAAGGAGCAGGGGTGCTGGCCCTGCAGCCTGGACCTGCTGCAGAGCCCATTCCTGCTCCAGGTACCAGCTCAAAGCTGGAAGCCTTCCGTGTGGCCAGCTGAAAGGACTGGAGCAGCATTCCTGGGTGTGGAATGACTTGTGACAGCATGGATTGACCTAGAGAGTATTATGCTAAGTAAAATAAGCTGGTCAGAGAAAGATGAGTACCATATGATTTTACTCATATGTGACATCTAATGAACAAAATGAACTAACAAGCAAAACAGAGATTCATAGATAGAGAACAGGCTGACAACTGGGGTGGGGTGGCAGGGATTGAAGGCTAGAGTAATTCAGAAAAAAATAAAGAGAAAAACTCAAGGGCATAGACAACAGTGTGGTGATGGGGGAGGGGGAGGGGGAGGGGGAGGAGAGTGTACAAGGGATAATGGTGATGGAGGCAGACAACTTGCAGTGGTGAACATTGTACAGATGATGTGATGCAGAATTGTGCACCTGAAACCTGTATAATTTTGTTAAACACTGTCACCCCAATAAATTCAATAAAAATGAAATAAAATAAAATAAAGTTTAATGAATCAGTTAGATTTCTGAAAGCCTTCCTTCTGCACTCAGAATGTAGAAAACTGCTATAATGTTTAAACCTGAAAACCTCACCGAATATCTTTGCTATGTTCCTAGAAAGTCGCACACCTAGAAAGTCAGCTGCTAGGTACTTGTTAACCAATTTTTAAAAAGGGGGAAGGGGGACAGGGCATGAGACAAAGCATGTGAAGGGAGAACAATTTCAGCTCAAAGACAGTCTTAGTAAAATCACTAAGTCATTTTTTCTTTAGCAAAGTCCAACCTTAAAATGCATTCTCAGGAGTTCCCTAAGATGACGATAAACAGATGCCCTCTCTCCCGCTGGCTTGCTCACTCTCTTCCTTCCGGTATTTAGGAATCATTTCCAAAGATGTCTTTCTGTTTTAGTGTGTTTTAGCAGAAGCCCTGGTCATATTTTTATGACATTGGGGCATATTAGAGAATGCACACATCACACAGGTAGATTATCTTATGCATGTGTACAAGCTCCAGCAAGAAGTGAAGAAGGAAGCAGTCACTGAGTAATACTGAGCTCTGACATGAGCAACGGGGTCAGGGGGCTTGTTGGAGCAGATTCTGAGTTACAGTTTATTTTTCATTATTTGAAAAACGGTTATGTTATTTTAGAATCACATAATAGATATTAAAAGTTGTTTGATAAGTTGGGGATAGTTATATGTGAATTTAACTGTTAAATTTAGTAATATTATAAACATGCTATGAAAATTATTTATAGGGATTTCTTGGAAATATTTTTACAGTGCAAAGAATCCATCTTTGATGTAGGTAATACTCCCTCTTTTATTATACTGTATACTTTGCTGTTTCATACATCAGAATTTAATAACATGGTGCTCATGAAGAAAACAGGTTGTCTAAAACCAGTAACCAAAGAAAGGAAGAAAAGGACCCAAGTCTGTGCATCTGAGAGGTTAGAGCTCACAGGACCCAGGAGTTTCCTGCACTAATATCATCTACCAAGGGCATATAGAAGTCGCCTTGCTAGGGATGCTTTATTACTAGGACTTGATGTTTTAGAAAGAAAGACCAGCTCCCGCCTTTTTTGGTACCTTCAAAGGAAAAGACACTGACCCTTCTCTTTGTAAAGGTTTTACTGATAAATAAACACTTTAATTGAGTCAATACATATTTATTTTCCCCTCCTCCAGGCAAGATATTCCACGTTGGAATTAGAATTCTTCAGCTCATTAGACAGACATAGAAGTCATTACCATGAAGTGGTGGTGGTGGGGAGAGAAAACAAAAAGCACACTTATGGCAAGTTAGAAAGATTTTTTAAAATATATACACAAATACCTTGAGTCACTGGAAGCAAAAAAGATAAATAAGACACCATGCATGCCCTCAAAGGTCCAGAGACCAGGGAGGGAGGCAGGTAGGCGTACAGGTTATTACAGTACAGCTCTGTGTTGTATTAAGTGCTTAACTGCCTCATTGAAGCCCACAACTTCAATTAACTAAGTTACCCAGCCAAGGACTCTTCCGGATGTAGAATGGAAATGACAGTTTATGATAGACAATTTCTGTGGTGCTGACAGCCCACCAGCTCCTCTCTAATCTAAAAAGTATTTCCTCTTCCCTAAAGGACCTACCCTGTGTCGTGTATGGGCAGAAAAAATTTTGTTGAGAGCAGCTAAATGCTGATCAGGAATAGTGTGTGTGTGTGTGTGTGTGTGTGTGTGTGTGTGTGTGTGTGTGTGTGTGTGTGTGTGTAGAATCATTGCTATGTCATTCCAAAGAAAGGAAATACTAATAGATTCATTTCTTCTAACACACAGTATAGAGTTTCCAGATGGTTTATTAGCTCCCAGCTGATGATACACGAGAGCTTTTGGGGTACATAACTCACCTCACCAGTCCAGAGCCAGCCCCGTAAACCTTAGCAGCACTCGTCCCCACTGTTCCCACTAAATAGAAGTTACTGAGCAGTTACAGCTCTGTTGTGTATGATGTTCATAAATGTGCCACACTGAGGGTCCACTCTTTTAAGTAATTCTGCTAACCTGGACACATAGTCGGAGAGTTATAATGCCGCATAAAGTCTGAGGGGAATGCAGGGAATGGCTTTATAAATGGGATTAGACTAGCTGTCTGTCTTACAATTCTGACAGGACAGGAGGAAAGGTGTTCAGAGGCACTTGTGGACAATGACAGAGGGCAAAAATAACAACAAAAAATATATTGAGGGAATCTCTACAGGTTTACTAATTCTAGTCTGGCTTACTCTAGATTCAGCTTTGATTATAAAAATTCCTGTCTTGATAAAAAAAAATTCTCTGTGTGAAAATTAGCATATTATGCCCTTCTGCCAAGTTCTATTTTGCAATTCTAGTTAGTGAACTGAAACATGGTACTAAATACTTTAGTAAATATCCGTTAAGTGAATAAGTGACTTTAAAGTCCTTAAGTTTGTGACCACTACTCTGCCTCATGCATCCAAAAGGGTGCCTAGTACCTAGTAAGCAGGAAACGATGATTGTTGGTAGAGTGCAGAGCATTTACCTAGCAGCTGCAACTGATGCAATGTTGTGAGAACACTCCAGCTCCCGAATCCCTCCTGGGAACACCCAGGAAGGGAGCTCGCCCACTATACAGAAATGACTTAGTGCCAGCCAGGCAGCCTCCAGACCGTTTTCGGCCATTTGCCCTACTATAACATCCTATTGGCTGAACCCATGTATATAAGCTAGTTTACTTCCTGAATAAAGTGGATTTGCGTCACTGAACCTTGTCCCTGGAGTCGGGTTTCGGTGCGTCTCCGTCGTCCTCACCCCCAGGCGGGCCTTGTCCACAAATGATATCATGAATGGATGATAGAAATAGCAATATGTCTTACTATTCTCAATTGAAACTTCAATCCAGCCCTGTCTCTGACCCTGAAAAGGGACAGTTTACAAGTAAATTGTCATTTTATTGACATTTTACAGATAAAGAAGGTAAAAATGAGTGAATTCATTGGGATTATTTTGAATAATAAATCATTAAGAATGTGAGATACAGAAACCCTGGGATTCAACAATGTAAAGAAACAAGGTGGCAGCAGGATCAGATGGCCCCATGGAGTTGGCTTCAGCTTTTGGGGAAAAGCCAAGGACTCCAGTTTCCAGCCTAGAGCCAGATAACGGAAACATGCATTAGTGATGTTAGACCATGACCTTAGTCCTTAATCACTCTCCCTGGAGCCTCAGTTCTTTCATTTGGGCTCCTTCGGGAAAAGCTGCAATGCCTTATCTTCCAAAGGAATACACCTATGTCTATTATCTCTCTCTCTCTCTCTCTCTCTCTCTCTCTCTCTCTCCATACACACACACACACACACACACACACACACACACACACACACACACATACATCCCAAGCCCCGAGTCAGTGCCTCTGATGTATCTGCTTTCACTAAATTCCCATCTTCTCTCCATCAGCCACAGTTCTCATATATGTCCAGTTTGATTTTTTTTTAATTATAATGCAGTAGGCAGGGGGAAAAAGACCCATATGCATAGGACTCTTATTTTAAGTCATATATAGCTCTATTCAGATTATCAGTGTCTTTCACAGCTTGAAATGTATGAATAATGCTAACTCAAATTTAAAACTATCTTACATTTTTCTTACTGGTTGTCCATATTTTGAAGACACTTGTGACAAAGTCTATTTCTCTGGCTTACTTTAGTCAACACATACCACTGTCTACTTTTCATGTCTGAATGGCCTCTTTTCTCCCACTATACACTGTTTTCTGATTTCTATTCTGCTTTGCAGCATACTTCCTTGGAACCAGCTAAAGTAGGAAAAGGCTCAGCTCAAGTGTCTAATTATATTGCAACTTCAATATCTTCCCTTATGATACATTCTAGCATTTTGTATCAGTCAACTTTTGCTGCATAACAAAAGACTCCAAAAACCTACTCATTTAAAACAGTATTTAATGACTTATAATTTTTTGGGTTGGCAATTTGAGTAGGGCTCAGCTAGAACAACTTATATCTGTTCCTTGTGCTGCCAGTTAGGTTCACTCAAATAGGTACAAACCTCAGGTGAGACAACAGGGATGACTGAGACATCTGGGGCCTCACTCCACATAATCTCATTATGTGCATCATGGTAGTCCAAGCTTGTACATAGAACCACTGGATTTCCTGACGAAAGTTAGTCTTATAAAACCTCTAAGGTTTAGACTTAAAAATTGTTCATCTCCTCTACCACATTTAATTGGTTAAAAGAAGTCACCAGGATAGCCCAGGTTCAAGGAGTAGAAAGAATAGATTCAATCTCTTGGTGGAAGAAGATACAAATAATTGATGGCTAGTCTTACAATTTATTACACATTCTAATTTTTAAAAGCAATCGCACAAGCTTTAAGCACAATTGAAAATAGTAAAAAAAGAAAAATCTGTCAAATAACTTAAAATTTCTTGAATGCCAGTGCCAGACATTAAATGTAACATAGATTTTATTCTTACCCTATGAAATAGATAAGGGATTGGCAAATTATGGCTTGTGGACCAAATTCAACATGTTGCCTGCACCTGTTATTTGTTATAGCCCATGAGCTAAGAATGTTTTTTACATTTTTTAGTGGTTAAGAGAAGAAGTCAAACGAAAAATAACATTTCATGACACATGAGAATTACATAAAATTTATATGTCATTGTTCATAAATAAAGTATGATTGAAACACAGTCATGCCCATTTATTTACAAATTATTTACGTATGTCTGTTTTCACATTACACCAGCAAACTTGAGTAGTTGTAACACAAACCATAGGCTAGCAAAGACTAAAATATTTACTATCTAGCCCTTTACAGGAAGTTTACTTAGAGACAGAATTTGAACTCAGATCTGTTTAACTCCAAAAAATCATCACTCCTAGCACAATGACAAAATTTGCCTTTAATTACTACATACGTGTGTCATAATGCCCAATCCTTACAACAGATCTATAAAAGATGGTAATTATCCCGAAGGCATAAAGAACTGAGAGATGAGCTATGCCATAACTTGACAAATTCTATATGATTAGTGAGTGGCAGAACTAAAATGCAAAATCAGGTATCTCAGACTTCAAAGCAAAAGCTCCTAGTAAAAGTAACATTTGTAATGGAGAAATACAACCGGCACCACCTTAGCCAATTGTCAAATTTAATATCACCCATAACAGGGCAAATGGACCTTGTAAGCTTTCTGATGTCAGACACACAATGCCAACCATGGAATACTCTGGTCAAAAGTATCTATCCACAATTAACTCCTAAGGAAACAATTGGACAGATTCAAATCAAAACCACTCTTCCAACAACTAGCCTTGACTCTTCAAGAAGTCATAATTGAGAAAGATAATAAAAGACTAGTAAATGGCTCTAAATTAAAAAAAATTAAAGAAGCATGATGAGTATATGTCACATGTGACTCTTGATTGGATCCTGGATAAAAGAGAAAATTTAAAAGACAATACTGAGAGAACTGGAGAAATCTGAATATGGGCTGTATATTAGAAATAGTATAATATCACCGTTGAACTTAAGTGTGATCATTGCATAGTTATTAGTCTTTGTCCTTGAGGTATAGTTTCTGAAGCATTTAGGGACAAAGTGTCACGATGCTTGCAACTCACTCTCAAATAGTTCAGTGCACACACATGCACACACACAAATTGTGTGCATCATGTATATATGTGTTGTGTATGGAGAGAAAGACAGAAAGAAAGAGGAAGAAAGGGAGGGAGAGGGAGACGAAGGAAAAGCAGAAATCGGTAACAATTGGTGAATCTAGGTTAAAGTCATAGGGATGCACTATTATACTTTTTCTGTGAGCACAGCCCTTCTCTTACCACCACACTACATATGCTTTCAAACACACACACAAAAAAACTAGTTTGCTTTCCTTCTCATAGAGACCTCTCTGCTCCCAAATGCAAATATAGCTTTTGTGAACTTCTGAAACTGAGAGAATAAACCTCTGGACATCAGACAACCAAGCAGTTGTAAAAGGACTTCTGTTCATACCTTACAAGAAACTTTGGCACTTTGAAGAAGTTAAAGTTTTCATTCAACTTGTCATACTGTGCTAGCTTAAAGCCTTCAAGTACACTGACCCCCATTCCGCAAGTAATTTCCCAAAGGCATCTGTGTTTGGAACACACACAGACAGACAGGCTGCTGGAAGTGCCCATTAGTCTTCAAACCTGAAATGCCCCCCTAAATGAGTTACAGTGAAAAACACACACTATCTCAAATAAAAAATTGCAAAATGCATCAAGAGTTCAAAAGGCAAAAGTTGAACAACATGATCCCATTTCATGCTACATTAATACGTCACTCTAATTTTATATAGGAATGACCCTTCAGACTTCCCATCCAGAATTCTGAAAAATAGAGGTATTCAAGCAAGTAAATTTACTTCATAAATGGGGAGGTGGGAGGCTTACACCTGTAGTTCAGAAATTTGTCCAAAGTTTTTAGTCCAATAAATACTAAGAGAGAGAACAGGAAGGAAGATAAGGAAGGGAAGGAGAAAGGAAGGAAGAGATAGAGAGCATGAGAGGGAAGGGAAGGGAAGGGAAGGGAAGGGAAGGGAAGGGAAGGGAAGGGAAGGGAAGGGAAGGGAAGGGAAGGGAAGGGAAGGGAAGGGAAGGGAAGGGAAGGGAAGAGAAGGGGGAAAATGAGAGGGGTGGAGGTGGGGAGGGGAGGGGAGATGCAGGTAGGAGAGGGGATGGGAGAAAAAGAAAAATACCAAACTTCTGTCCCATTCTAGCCTAAGAAAACTGCTTTTGTTTTCCTTGAGAGAATGCCTGGCTTGGATAAGAGCATGAGAGCTAGTGTTAGACTGCCTAGAGTTTATGTCTTAGCTCTACTACTTTTTAGTTATGGGGATCTTGATCCTACACAGGACTAAAGTTGTCTGCATGCCAGTTTCTTCATCATAACATGCTAATAACAATACTATCTACTCTTAGAGTTGCCACGTGAATCAGACTGAGATAATTCATAGAAAATGTGAGTATTTAATACATAGCAATAAACTTTGAGATATTTTTACTGCAGTAATTTCAGATCAAGTATGAGGAAATTGCAAATCATCCCAGGTCTGAGTGTCAACATTAGTATTCTTTAATGCAGCATCAAATCATCTCACCAACACTGCTTGAAAAGAAATCGCTTTCTGGACCTCTTACTTATTATACCCTCCTCTTCAAGTGGTTAATCCATAGATGATCAATTTATCTCACACCAAATCCCACAAAAAGAACTACAATGCAATGCAAATTCCATGCATATCATCAATAATTGCAAACTTAGACCATATTCTTTCAATGGTCAATTTCTTGCAGTGCCCACCCCCCTTAATCTAATTGCCCAAAGATAATTTCCCCTCAAAGAGCCTTCCTCTTTTCTGGAGACTTTAAAGAGACACACACACCTCACAGCATTCCCTCTTCCTCTGCGCTCCTTTAGAGCTATGTGGGGAAGCCTTGGTTCTCTGAAGCCCATACCCATCACATCAAGTCACATATACATGCAAAGGTCCCTATATGCCTCCAATGCTAGCTTCTTTGGTACATACTTCTTTGTTGATATTATTGTCTTCTGCCTCTGGTAATCATAGCTCATGGTCCTCTTGGTGAACCATGGTTCCATCACTGTCGATCTGAACCATGCCTGCATCACTGTCAATCTGAGGAGTTTGGGAGGCCCTGATTCTAATACCAGCATGCGAACCCGTTCAGACTAGTAAGAGTCAGGCTCCAAAACATTTGTAAGAACTACTGATGAAATAAGAGATTAAAATAAAAGCCTAGAATTGCTGGCTGCCACCTTGACATCACAAAAGACTAAGACATTTGATTAGAGCATCAAAATAGAATAAAGCCTGGTTGGCGGGGCAGAGAGAGACCACATGGTAATGGCTTCATTTGAGCCTCTAGATTTAGCTTTGCATAAACCTAGAAAATACACCCCAGAACATTCTTATTAAGAGAGCTAGTTGATGTCCTTTATGTTTGAATCAGTTTGGGTTGGATTTACTGGTATCTGTTATTGAAAGCAGTCGAATAACACTGCTTCTAATTTTTGGAGTGCCACAGCCTTTCTGCACTTCATACAGAAGTGAGGAAGAGTGGCTCCCCTTTAAACCCTATGCCCCAACTTAGTCATTAAGCCTCGATAAAGCTCTGCATATGCTTAGGGTCTTCCAAAAATCTGATCACACTGTGGGCCTAATTTTTCCAACCACAAAGTATCAAAGCCAACCCAGTTGTTTCAACCCAAAGCAGACACTGAAACATCATTCTGTCCTCATATATTACCATATATTGACCCCTCCTCAAAACAAAAATCCCTCCTTCCCAACCAGTTACAAGATTAAAGCTGCTATATATCTCAATTGACTGAAACAACATACGGGAAAGAGAGTCATGAATGAAAACAAGTACTTAGCCTGTCAGAGATGCCTTGGTACATACCTTTGCTTATCTTTGTGCTGCATGAACTACCATTTCTTTCTGCTTGATTATTACGCACTAAGATTATGTGTCACCCGCTGTTTACAAAAGGCTTACCCATAACCTTGGACCCCCAGCCTTATGTTTCCCATAAAGTCAAACATTAGAAGGATTCTCCCACTAATAGGTTCTGAGAAACATGGCTCTTTCTGGGAAAGAAAAATAAAAAATTCAACATAAGTATCATAGCTGGAAAGAATTGATTAAACATAACCCAGTCACACGTTGCCATTCAAAGCAAATTTATACCAATTTTTAAATCACCTAATCTTTCACACAGACATGAAAATCAATTATGCCTCTATTGATTTCTACTGTTATCACCTAGAAAACCTGGGATGTAACTTTTAATAATCACCATCATCATTGGCAACACTGCCATGTGCCAGCAGCCTTCATACTCTTCCACGTGATAAATTTAATGACACAGGGGAGCATATTGATGCTTCTTGCCACCATTCATTTTTCTAGCTATTGAATTTCACCCTTTTTCTATCTTCCTACTTCTCCCAATTGTTAAGGTAATTTTCAATTTCAATCCTGTTTCCAAGGCATTAACCAAC
Organism: Rhynchonycteris naso; assembly: GCA_037038555.1. Classification (NCBI taxonomy): domain Eukaryota; kingdom Metazoa; phylum Chordata; class Mammalia; order Chiroptera; family Emballonuridae; genus Rhynchonycteris; species Rhynchonycteris naso. The sequence continues at coordinate 354,743,495 of CM072995.1, forward strand.
ACATCCAACATGCTGTCAATAGGAAAATTAATAACCACGCTCATTCCACTCTCCAGTACATTAATGAAATTTCTAAATACCATAATAGAACTTCTCTGAAAGTGTCTTCTTTTCAAATCACAATGACCCCCTGACAAATACTTTCAATCTGAGCCAGCTGTGTACTTAACAGTAAAATGAGCTAAACCCTATTTTCTCCATTTCTTGATGACTATGACATTTGGGTCCATATTTTAAAAGCTTTTGGAAGCATAATAAAGGGTGGGAACAGACTCATTTGCCATTCTCAGACACAATCAAGAAGAGCAACTCAATCAGGTAGTAAACCTAATCTTTTAGAATTTTTCTGAGATTTCTAATATACTTTAATCTTTAGGTGTTTTCCTGAAGAGTTTAGCACACTTGGTGCTAAATCCAATCTTTGCCACATTGTGGGATTGGGGAGGGGGAAGGGTAGGGTGGGGGAGCGGAGTAGGACTTTTCTTTTTTTAACCACTGAGCTTGTTCTCTTGTCTGTAAAATGGACATAATTCTGAGCTTTTAACTTTGTTCCAAGGACTAGCAACATGCCTTTGCCAGAGGATAAATTCAGTTAAAAGCTGATCTTCCTTTTTTGTCTGTCATTAAGAAGGTTGTGGCTACATTATAAAATCTCACTTCAGTCAAAAAGCAATTCCAGGCTCCTACTTAATAAATTTGTGAGAGGCATAACTAACTCTCTGTACCAGTGACATTTGGACTCTTTCTAATTTCTCACATCCTGGGGTTGGTGGGGAAGCAGTGTAGGTTTAAGAATAGTCTTGGACTCAATCAGGGTGAATCTGACTATACCATTTATTAATTATGGGCCTCATAATTTTTTCTTAAACTCTCAAAGTGTGTTTTTGCTCCTAAAAGTATATGACAATAATACATTGTTTATAGTTTTCTTTTACACTAGATTTTGAGTACTTAGTCTTTGGCTCATAGTAGCATTCAACAAGTGAATGCTGAACATGAAAATATAATTCTTGCTGGAACCTTACACATATGCAATGAATTTTTATGCATCTGCTAGAATTCCTTCCACTTCCCTACTTATCTCTGATTCAATAGGACGCTCGATGCAAATATGCACCTGGCCTATTTTATTCAATTTTATAGACCCTGTTCCTAGAAAAGTACTCATCACATCATAAATGCTCAATAAGAAGTTGTTGATTAAATGGTGGATAAGTGAATAAATGCCAATAAGGATTGCATAAGACTGAGTCTTAAAAGACTGAGCAGCTGTTCATTGATCCTGCCCACTTTATCAACATGAACACCACCTCTGATTCCTTAATTAAGTTTCTCCCGATTTCTAAAGTGCATCAGAATTCAACATAAAAAGACTTTGGGAAATATAATATATATAATTAACTACATGGTATTGTACACTCACAATGTTGTTAAGAAGGTAGATCTCATCATGCAAAGCTTTCTTTCCTTAAAAAATGGGGGAGCACAAGGAAACTTTTAGAGGTGATTGATATATTTATTACCCTATTGTGGTGACAGTATCACAGGTGTATGCATATCTCCAAAAACATTAAATTCTATACATTAAACATGCAGGTTTTTTTCAAGTCAATTTTACCACAATTAGACTGTATGAAAATAAAAAAACCACTTTGGGTGTACATCTCTAAACATCAACAGAATGATTTGTTTTCTTAAAATTCTTTAATTCTCCCACCACACCCCCAAAAGAGTATATTATTAAAATATAAATACAAAAAAATCTAAAATGATTTTATAATAGTCTGATAGAGCCATTGTTCTCAAACTCTCATCTAAATTCTTCAATTGGCAGAAGAAAATTATTGAGTGTTCCTGAGGGATCCAAGAGCATAGGATACTCCCTCCAACCAACGTACCAATATTTTAAATGTCACGTTTTATCCTAAGAACAATCAGATGCACAAAGAAAATATCATGATTTTCATAACTGTGAAAAATGAGAATCTAAATGTATATAAAATATAGTAACTAAATGAATTATAGTTTATCTCAATTATGAAACTTTATGTACCTACTAAAAACTATATTAACTACAAATATCAAAATACTGTACATGAAAATATTTGCAAAATTATATTGTTAAATGAAAGAATCTGTTTTATTCTAGTTTATCACCACTAAAATGAAAACAAAGCGATTTTTAAATAAAATGTCCATACTGGCAAAGAGTATACAGAATTATGGGAGATGAAAAGTAAATGAAAATGTGGAAGCTTTCTTGTAACCCAAATGAATCTAAAACTTAAGCTGGCACTGGGAAGTCTGAGAAGTAGATGCTACATGTTACAAAATCCCAGAAATACCCCAGAATGAAAAATAATATCAAACACTGCAAGAGGAAGTACGCATAGTTTAGAAAGCAAATTTCTTTGCATATTCTTTCAACAAAGACTTTAAATCCAGGATCGATCTCAAACCCCACTACCACTCCCGCAGAACACTAAGGACTTAGTCTCTGAAGAGGTTGATTCAAAAAGGCTCTGGGCTTGAGGTCACCTGGCATAACTGCTGTTAGAGTGCGATACTAAAAATATGTGGACTCAGTGAAATTTTAAACACTGCGTCATGAAGTCCCTGGCCTCTTTCCTCCATTCACCTTCAGAAATGTTAATGTCTCAAGTTCTTACCAGCTTGGTCTGAAGGCTGCACTCAGCATTAGTTTCTTTAAAATTCTTTTGCTTGGCAAATTTCAAGTTTAAACAAGATCTCAGAGGGAATATTTAACCTATTAAAAAAAAAATAAGTGTTTTAATCACTTAATCCCATGCTTTACAAACAAGTTTTATAATCTTTGTAAAAGGTCTATAGCTTTACTAGTGCTGATTCTTTAGAAGGTTTACCCGGAAACATTATACTTGATATGAAGTTTTTAAATTATCTTCATGAGCTGCAAAATGGCATTTAATAGAATACAGTCCATAGTTGACACTTTCACTCAATCTCATTTGTCTTCCCCCAGTTGGTTTGCACTAGTCATTGTATTAGGAGAGTCTACCCTAGTGGTTTTCAATCTGGGAGTGGTACGGGACAAGGTACTCCATCTCCACCTCAACTACCTCTCCAGCTCCCAACCAAAATGTCAACCAGGAACCCAAGAAGGTCTTTATAAATTATACATATACAGCCCTGCCTCCCAAAACTCTGCAGACCCTTCAGTCACCTCCTAGGTGAAAATCACGACACCCCCTTAAAGGATGTGATGTACACTGAAGTGGCATGAACAGAAAGTATGGTAAGAAAAACATCACTACACAATATAAACATTTGACCAATTAAACAAGTCTAGAAAATCTGAGTGTTGGGCAATGATAGGGAAGCATGACTTCTAAGGTCCTTTTCCATTTGATAATTTTTATAATTATTTAGTGGAAATAGTGCCTGGCCCCTTCCATGGGAACTGACACATGACCCAGGTTGGGCGAGTCACTCCTCTGGTCCTGCCAGAATGCTTCCCTGGGGTTTTTTAAAGCAAAGCTCTTATAAAAGCACCTTTTGCATTTGATCACAGAAGTATAGGTATATGAGAGTGAAGCTTCCAGATAGTCTGCCCTCCACTCCAGGAAGAAACCAGGTTAAGAAAATAAAGCTGCTGCACAGAGAAAAATGGAAATCCAGAAAGGAAAAAAAAAAGAGTCCTAAAGGGATTTTGGCTCTGATTACAGGCAAGCTTATGAATTCTCCTCTGACCTTAATCTAGTTCTGAATTGGATTAAGTTGGAATTTTGCTACTTCCAAACAAGAGGATCTTGCTAATTCCTATTCTGTTTTTGAATTGTAAAGTCTAGGAGGGATTATAAATCAGGAATGATAGACATTATATATGGGATATGCTGCCTGAATAGTGGCACTCACAGTGGCCATGCTGAGGACGGTGATAATAATACGTACCCTCCATTGAATACTCACTACACCCCAGGCACTGCTTTAGTACTGTCACGGCACCTGTGATGTAGATGCCATAGTATTATACCCATTTTTATAGTTCAGGAAACTGAGGCACAGAGATGTGAGGTAAGTTGCCCAGGATGGCATAGCTGAAGTCACACTGTGCCACAATCTGAACCTCAGCAGCCTGGCTCCAGAGCCCACACTCTAAACCATGGTGACCATCTTCCTCATCATGACAAGTCAGTTAGCTAAGCAGTTAGCAGTGTATCCTCTAAACAAAAGCATAAAGGCCAAAATAACTCAACTTTCAGACTGCATGACCTTCTGAACATTCCAGCGACTTTGACATTTCAGATCTTCATGAAAGGAACCCTACTTCACTACCAGGATTTACATCTGAATTTCTTAGAAAACACTCTGAGGAAACAGCTCCATCTGTAAGTAAACAGAACATGACACATGATGACAGTCTAATGGGAAGTGTCTTCTAGAGGCTGAAAACCCTGATGTACTTCAGCTTGACTTGTGGTTTGACCTTGAGCTAATCACTCCACCTCTGACCTCTCAGGTCTCTATTTATTTCTTATTTAATAAATGGTAATTTTCAAAGTCCCCTCAAACCAGGAAAAGGGCATTTTTTTAAGACAAAGGATAGCAATGCATAAAGTTCTCCATGTTTCTTAGAAGATATTAGCTAGACAAATTTAACCCATTGAGTAATGAGTTTTTTTCATACTTGCTGACCCCCGGGAGGGAGTTTTTTGTTTTTTGGGTTTTTTGGGGGGTTTTTATTAATTTTAATGGGGTGACACCAATAAATCAGGGTATAAGGGTACATATGTACAACGAAAACATCTCCTGTTTTTTTTTTTCAAGAAATGAATTAGTTTCAGTTCCAGTTTTATTAACTTAAAATTATGTTTGTTTGATAGCCAATTTTTGGAAACAAGAACATACATTTGCCTTTATTAAATGTTTTCTTACACATTTTTAAAATAAAAATGTTTGTGTGATTGTACTCTGGATGGTCAGGAAGCATGAGGATGTACATGAATGTTTGTACTATTCAAAGGGTTAAGGCAGTGGTTCTCAAAGTGTGCACACTAGAAGATTTCCAGGTACGCCCTATGGTATTCCAGAGAAATATGTGCCTGTTGGGGACTAAAAGACCAATAGGGCTTTTGGAGTTTAGATTTCTGGGGGACAGAGGTGTGGGGAATTGACTATAAGCTGACAGTCTGCCCAACCCTCCACCTCCTTTGCCTGATTAGTTTGCAAAAGGCTGTTAAGCTGTGGTGCTGGATTGTTTACACTACCTCCCATGTTCCCCAGAAAGACTGGAGGCAAGTTTCTTCTATCCTTTGTTTGGTGTAAAGTTAAGATAATATGTATGGTGGGGGTTTTCTGCATTCAACACAATTAAGAGTAAAAAGAGAGGAATTCTTAAATGTATTGATGAGGAAATGAGAGTTTGCCTTTCACATTTGTGCCCAAACATTGAAAAAAATGCTAGAACACATCAGGCTCATGTTTCTCATAAACACAAGAATGAAAAACTTAACACATTCACGCCGGGACCTGCCAAATTTACTAAATCTTACTAAGAATGTATCTATATATATATAATGATAAGTTTTTGGCATTTTTTTATTTTTAACCCCTCTTTTTTATGAATTCTGAAAAGCATAACTCAAAAATGTAACATAGCCTGACCAGGCAGTGGCACAGTGGATAGAGCATCAGACTGGGATATGGAAGGACCCAGGTTCGAGACCCCGAGGTCGCCAGCTTGAACGGGGGCTCATCTGGCTTGAGCAAAAGTTCACCAGCTTGGACCCAAGGTTGCTGGTTCCAGCAAAGGGTTACTCAGTCTGCTGAAGGCCCGCAGTCAAGGCACATATGAGAAAGCAGTCAATGAACAACTAAGATGTAGCAACTAAGATGTAAACAAAAAACTGATTGATGCTTCTCATCTCTCTCCGTTCCTGTCTGTCTGTCCCTATCTGTCCCTCTCTCTGACTCTCTCTCCGTCTCTGAAAAAAAAAGTAACATAAAAATGTTTTTTGATGTCAGAATAAATTTAATTTTGTCATATTTATTTCATTTAATTACCATAAAAGCATGCTTGGCCTTTATATTTTTTTCTTTAATATTTGACTTAATTATTATAACATATTTCTCAGAAATTTGTATATAGTGCACCTACAATTATTTGTAGAATTTTAAATGTGCCCCAACTTCAAAAAATTTTAAAACCACTGGGTTAAGGGATCTCACTGCAATAGTATTAGCTAAAACCTATTGCTTACTTATCATGTGTCAGCAATCCACAATGTGCAGGTATTAGCTCACTGAAGCCTCACGGGAACCTTATATTGCAGGTACTACTATTAACCCTGTTAATCAGGGGTGGAAACATTTGGGTCGTTAGATTACTGTACTTGTGGATATTTACATAGTGCAATGATTAATTCTATACGTCAGCTGGGCTCAGCTATGATGCCCACATATTTGCTCAAATATCAGTCTAGATGTTTCTATGTTGATATTTTCTAGATAAAATTAACATTGAAATCAGAAGACTTTGAGTAAAGCAAGACTACTCTCCGTAATTGGGGGGGACTTCATCTAATCAACTGAAGACCTTAAGAGAAAAAAGACTGTGATTCCCTGAGGAAGAATGAATCCTACCTACTTCTAGACTGCCACCAGACTCACGCTGCAACAGTGACTCGTGTCTGGGACTGTAGCCTGCTGGCCCTCCCTGCAGAATTCAGACTTCTCAGGCCCTGCAATCACATAAGCTCATTCTTTAAAACCTCTTTTTCTTTCTCCCTCTGCCTGTCATGTGTGTGTGTGTGTGTGTGTGTGTGCATGTATGAGTGTATGTGTGTATGCATGTATGAGTGTGTGTGTATGCATGTATGAGTGTATGTGTGTGTGCATGTATGAGTGTATGTGTGTGTGCATGTATGAGTGTGTGTGTATGCATGTATGAGTGTGTGTGTGTGTGTGTGTATCCTACTGGTTCTATTCTCTGGAGAACCCTAGCTAATACACATATACACAGAGTAACTAGAAAAGTTTGGACTTAAAAGACTATCTTATTACAAAACCTGCTCCAAGCTTTTTATAATTCATAAAATTTTCTTCAGTCATTCTCATTCTTTATGAGGCCATGGCTTTAGTGTCTCTGAAAACTGACAGTACCATTGATCTGATTAAAAATAAAAAAGATAAGGAGTATTCTATCACTTTCTTCTATGGGATTTAGTTCTCTTGCTCACAGTCTAAAGTTAATCCAGTTCAATCAAATGTCTTGCCCCCAAACCTAAGTGATTTGTCATGACTCAGTGTTAAATTGCTCAGTCTGCAGTTCTTCTGCTTGTCCTATCCCCACTTCCCTATGCAGGGACAGGATGAGAAAGACTGCTTTGGCATGCCCAGGCCACTTGAGATTCCATTGTGAGCACACATCTTGTGTAGTGAGAGAAGGAGTAAGTCTAGTAGGAAGTACAGTAGCAGAGTCGAAAGAGCAGCCTTTGAAATCAGGCAGTTCAAGGTTCAAATCCTGGCTTTATTACAGACTCGCTTTGTAACCTTGAGCAAAGTGCTGTAAGTTTCTGAACCTCACTTTTCCTACCGGTGAAATGGGGATGGTCAGAGAAACACACGCAAAGCTAAAGCATTCAAGAAATCCTACCTCTTATCATTAGCAGCACTTTGACCTTCGAGTTTAAAGCCAATGTCTGTTTCCCAAGCTCACGTATAATCAGACATCTGATGTCGTTTGACCATATTCCATTGACATTGCTGTGATCTGGGCCGAAGGCTAAGCCTGCAATTATCCCCTCTCCTATGTGACTGGGCAGCATGTCACATAAAGTGCTTCAAAACTCTGGACTCCCTTTTGAGTCCACACACACAAAAAAAGAGGGTTAAGGGTGGAATCAGAAAATCAATTCTGTTTCTGTCTAGGCAGCCTTTTTGCTATAATGTTTCTCGAACAACATAATGGCTCTGTGGAGCTGATGACAGAGGCCACCAGAGAAAAGCCCAGTTTTGATACAAGCTTGTCTGCTGCATCCAAACTGGCTTTCCAAGGACAGTCATATCCTCAGCACTAGGGGTAAAACTTGAAAAAATGATACCATCCACCAACCTCAGGTATGCATTGAGCATCTATGTGCCAGGCCCTGGGCTCTGTATACTGCCTGCTGTATATACTTTAACTTTGTAAATAAAGTTTGTTATGAAATTAATTCATGGTCTTTATGAAATGTCTGGAAAAATCAAAAAGTAGACAGAAAAAAATCAAAAGTAGACAAATTATTTCTAGTCCTAATAATCGAAGAAAATTATTGTTAATATTGCACTAAAGTCTTTTCAGTTTTTACTAATTTTGAGCATTGGTGAAGATGTGACCATACATTCCACTACATAGTCAATCACATAACATCCTGGACCAGGAGGTATCAAACTACAGGCGAGAGGCCAAAGCTGGACTGCGGCCTGTTCCCGTAAGTGAAATTTTTAGAACACAATCATGCCTATTCATTTAAAAACTGCCTATGGATACTTCCACACTACAGTGGCAGAGTTGAGTGGTTGACACAAAGACTCTCTGGTCTGAAAAGGCGAACATATAGACCTTTGCAAAAAAAAGTTTGTCAATCCCTGCCCCACACATACAGTCACTGAATGCACTGACTGTGACCCGCAGGGGGATTCCTGCCCCCACCCTATTCTTTGCATACCCACATCCTCACCATCTTTCCAGGCCCAATACGGTTGCCATGGTATCAGGGAAGCTTCCTCTTCTACCCCCAACAGGAAGTCAGCTCTTCCTCTTCTAAACCCCCACAGATCTTCATCTCTATTTTTCTTAATATCTTCTCCTCTGTCTACCACTTTTACATGTATGAATTTTTATTAACAGACTAATTTTCTTTCAACCACATCACTGAGCTCAGTGCCACACTTGAACACCTAGCTCAGTATTAATTTGCTAAATAAAAGCATTAAGATATGGCCTCCACCCTCCAGGAGTGTTCAGCCTAGTTGGGAAAAACAGCACCTGACACATAAAAACAATGAAGCATGGTTTTGATACAATAACTGTTAAGAGCAGGAAACTGTAGGTTGGACTGATATAATCAGGAAAGACTCCTTGAAACAGTAGGGAATGAATTGGGCCCTAAAGGGTAATTTGGAACTGCACAGAGAAAGGATAAGAGGAAAGCAGCAACAGAGGCAAAAGAATGGGAAGTTCACGGCTTAATCTAACCCGGTGAAGAAAGATCCTGGCAGGTAGGAGGGTGACCTCAAGCAGGAGAGAGAAACGGTACAGAGAGACTGAGTGTGGCCAGAAAAATGTAGGACCTTGAAAAGCAGTAATATAATCACAGAAAGGGAACTGGGTTGAGTTCCCAAATCAGCAGGCTGTCCAGTATATACCTTCATTGACAGCCTGCTTAGAATTCTACAGTGCAACATCACCGCTCGCTTCTGCCACACTCTGCGTCTTAATAAGCATCATCTGTAAAATATTTGAATAGGCTGGTCCCCAGCTTAGACATGACAGGAAGGTGGATACAAAGCCACCTGCCCTGTGGGCTCCCACAGGACTCTGTACATCATCTTCTTTGTAGCACAATCCACGCACCATCGTAACTGTCTCTGTTTACATGTTCACAGTTCTTGCGGCAATGAACTTCTTCACGGCAATTTAGTCATGTATAATTTAATTATAAGAGGGGAAGAAAGGCCCACTTTTTAAAAAGTAGCTCAAGTAAAGACAAACTTATTTTAAGGTTGTAGTATCATCCTATAGACAACAACTCGGGACGGGGGAATTATAGCCCGCCTTCACCAGGGAAGTCTTCACTCTCTCTTCCTGATGTCTTCTCTATTAGGTGCAAAAAGTTTAAAGATGAAGACATCAAGGTTGGACCTGGGATCAAATCCTGGTTTTGCCATTGACTGATGTATGATATTAAACAGGTTGGTTAACCTATCTGAGCTCCAACTCATCTACGTGTAAATACCTACCTCTCAAATCTAATCGTCACACATATAATAGGATTGATATGTATTTTCCCCATTTACACTTTGAAATCCATAAGTTGAGAACTATAGCTAATGTATGTATGGCTTTATCATCATTCAGACTTTGGTCAATGAATAATTATTGAGCACTTAATATATGCCAGGCTCCAAATGAGGATAAAGGGCTTAATCCAATGCTAGGAAGAGTCAAGCTTCACAAAATTTTGTTCAGCCTCATCATCAGCTGAGCTCAGTGACTCACTTTTAAGAGCCTATTATAAATGGCAGGTACATTAGCAAGTCATAAAGGGCACACTAGACTCCATTAAAAATAACACTACATATACTAATAGCAGCAGCTTATTATATCAACAGAATAAAAGTGCAATGGGAGGAAGTAGTTAAACCTTTACATTTGAGCTAATCTGACTGGCCTTATACTGTTCAATAACAGCTTGGGCAGGCAGCATGGCTCTTGGAGCAAGATTGGAACAAAATGATCTTATTGCCACTCGACAATGGTAGGGAAATTTTTAAATTCAGAGTCTTAATTTCTCATTATCTAGCCTGTGAAAGGCTTCCCAGATCAGACTTTTAGCACCTGCGAGGAAAGACCCTGGACACCCATTAATAGGAGATGACGGAGTAGTTTGCACCCTTTCTGGTTCCCTGAATGAATGGCTGCTGCACTGATGTATGATATCGGCTTGGTAATCGGCTGTCAATCCTGGGCATCTGATCTGCCCTGAACTCCACTGATGCACAAAGACAAAACAACCCTGTTGATTGACAGAAACCTTTATGCCCTCCTCAGATTCCAGCATATGTGAGCTGACCCTAATGTTGATGGCAAAAAGACTTCCTTTTCACCTTCATATACTTATAGTGACCAGGCCAGACCCTGGGAAATATTGGACACAGTTTGCCTCCAGCAAGCCGGCCTGCCTTCCACTATTCTCTCACAATAAGCCAGCAGATGCTTCCCTAGCACACAGACTAACACACAGAGTGGTCTGATATCTTACCTAAAGCATTCTATTTTTCATATTCAGTTATGTATCAACCTTTGGACTTTTAGAAAAAATCTAAAATGCATCAAATGCTTACTAAATATTCCAGGTGTCATTAAGTACCTTGCATACATTAGCATACTGATTCTTCACAAGAACATTATGAGATAGCATATTTCTATTGCTTTACAGAGGAAAAACAGGGACCTAGAGTCATGCAAGCAAACTGCAGCCTTTGCTCTGTCGGGATACAGAGTGCATGCCCCTCACCACTCTACTGCACTGCCTCCTAATATTTATCCATGAAAAGTGTTCTACTGAGTTGGAGCAGTTGTCAGCAAATTCTTTCTGTATAGGTCCCAGCAGTAGATGTTTTGGACATTGCCCACTGTGAGGTCTCTGTCGTGACTACCGAGCTCCACTGTTGGAGTGTGAAAGCAGCCAGAGGCAGCAGGGACACACGCGGGCATGGCAGCTGTTCCCACAATACTGATGTACAGACACGGGCAGTGGCATGAAGGCTGTCTGGCTCTGCAGAAAGGTGTGCCTGCCCCAGTTGCTTGGGACTTCCAGGGAACAGGCCCAGAGGTGACAGTCTCTGCATTCCTTCTGCAGACACCACCTCCCGACACCCAGCTCCTGCTCCCCTGGGCAGGCATCTCTGAGGTAAGGCCAGTGAAGGTCCCTTGTGTCCTCATCACTGAAAAGGGAGAGTCCTTTTCAGTGGCTTCTCTCATCAGCAGTCCTCTGTGCTATAACAAAGCCCTCCAGCTCAGCCCTTCATGACCCCCCTTCTACAATACCCACTGTGCCTCTCACCATGTGGCCTGCGTCAGGCTCCCCTTCTCCCTGTATACCTGTTCCTCCTGTGGAGGAAGGCCAGTGACCCTCAAAATGCAAAACAAAATTGGAGAAACAACTGGAAAATTGAAATACGGTCTGCTGTGAAAAGGTAATAATAATAGTCGATGTGTGCCTATACACCGTTTGCCATTTCTGGGTAATGACCATGCAACACAATAACAATTATGAATATTGATTGGGAGATAAGAACTTTGTGGTAGGTTGTATTTGATTATGACAATAAGCTGCGTTTGTGTTTTCAGCTTTCACAGTTTATTGCCCACGAAGCCTGAGTGTGTCCACTCACAATTAAATATCGGGATACAAAGTATCATCCCCCATCCCTGGTTTTCTCTAACATTTTCCAGATAATCCATATAATGTCCACACTAATAAAAGAACAAATCTTCTTGCTATAAGGCTGCACATTCTTTATGCAAACGGAACACTAGACTTAAGACTTAGAATACTAATTGCAAGCCTTTAATCAATGTGTCAGACACAGTACTAAACAGACTGCATAAATTATCTCATATTAACCTCAGCAACTTCATGATGTAAGTACTACTATAATCTCCATATTACTAATGAATAAACTGAGGCTTGCCTTCAGAATAAGCTGTTCTTTCCCCCATTGCCTTCATGACAATATAGGGTTTCTTGTCACCTTCCTAAAAGAAAATAGTAGAACTTCAGAAACTGCCAAACATATTTTTAAATGTCCGTGCTTCTGTCATAGATCAAAACCCTGCATAAATTGCAAAGGAGCTCCCCTGAGACCATCACATCATCGCTTCATTCTGATGTCAACCAAGTATGAACAAGCTGTAGGATCTGAGTGGGTCAGCATGCCAGATACTGGCATCCCTTTCAAGGTCTTAGGAAGAAGAAAAAGATTAGCTAGAGGTAAAAATTAGATATTCATACAGCAATGTGGGATAGATTTTTTTTTTTTTTTTTTTTTTTTTTTTTACAGGGACAGAGAGAGAGTCAGAGAAAGAGAGAGATAGGGACAGACAGGAATGGAAAGAGATGAGAAGCATCAATCATCAGTTTTTCCTTGCCGTTGCAACACCTTAGTTGTTCATTGATTGCTTTCTCATATGTGCCTTGACTGCAGGGCTTCAGCAGACCAGGTAACTCCTTGCTCGAGCCAGCGACCTTGGGTCCAAGCTGGTGAGCTTTTTTGCTCAAACCAGATGAGCCCGCACTCAAGCAAGCAACCTCGGGGTCTTGAACCTGGGTCCTCCGCATCCCAGTCCGACGCTCTATCCACTGCGCCACTGCCTGGTCAGGCAATGTGGGATAGATCTTAAAAGCACAATGTTGATTTTTGAAGAGGGAAGATGAAATATTTGACATTATACCACTTACATAATTGTAAAGTACATGCATATAAAACAGCAATGCACATCTTGGAAGACAGAGGTACAACAAAGCAGTATGAATTAAACCATTAGAATGGTTGCTATAGTAAAGGAGGGCAGTGGGGGTAGGTATAAAATAGAGAATAAAAGTGAAGAAAGAAATAAAATAATGGGGATCTTACAAGGAGTAATAAGGATCATGCACTGTGAACCTAGATGTTTCGTTATTCAATCCATTGAAACTGAGGTTTCAGAAAGAAAAGATAAAACAAATAAACAAAAAATAAAACACATGTCTTCCATCCAAAGGAGAGCCAAACAACAAAAGTGATCATGATAAAGAGGCCCGTGTAGGAGGGGCAGAGCTTCATCTAGTCTGAATCAGCTGCATTCCCAAAACAACACGATACGGACTTTTAGAAAATAAAAAATGTCTGTAATGTAGCCTTGACAAAACAAGGGCACAGACACTGGTGACGCAAAATTACTCTTATTGAGCAATGATTCTGACCCAGTCATATTTTCTCAGGGATAAACTGACAGCTCAGTAATACATTGAAGAGACATAGCCATTAATAATTCCACTGTACTAATCCATTTCTTAAATTAACATTGTATAAAATTAAATGTCACACAAACAAGATATACTTGTTCATTAAACACAGTTGAAGAGAGGGAAAGGGTGGTGATCTCTAAAGCTAATGGGAGTCCTGAATCAAGCCAGACACACTGAGGCTCTTTCTGGTGCTGGCTAATGCAAATAGGAGGAAAAATGTGTCACGTACAAGCCAGACTTTTTAAAAAAAGTTTAGATCATGGCATAGGAGGAATCTTTGCTTCCTCTAATTCCAAACATTGACATGTTTGATCATCTCTAGATGAGTCACCACCAGCTACCCTAAGAGCCAATGACTGCTGAATGAAGTAAAAACATACATAGAGAGAGAGAGATGGCTCTCTCACACAGCTCAGGTGATACTGGAGTTTGGGGAGAACTCATTCACTTTCAGATATACACGCCTGACAGCCTCCTCTCAGAGGAAAGCACCTACATTTGCTATCATCATCTACTATCTCACTACCAGGAACATTAATGTGAGAATGACAGTTTCATGGGTGCCGATCAAGTTCACAAAAGCTATACCCACATCTGATGGACTACCTGAATGAGAAATCACAAAATATGGCAGCATTGACAATTGCAAGAATGACAGTGAATTTCAAGGGACAGATACCCTAACAGTTATAATATCAGCTAGTCTAGTAATTGAGGCAAGGTTCGATATGTGGTCATCATCATTCATCTCTACAAGAGAACAGAGTAAGGATGAGTGTGCCCATATGGCATGGCCCAGGGGTAAAGAACATCAGTTCTAGAGGAAGACAACCCTGGGGCTGAATTCTGTCTTTGCTTCTTTGCCAGCTCTATGATCTCAGGCAAATTATTTGTCTTCTCTAAACCTTAATTTTCTTATATGTAACATGGGAGAAATAGTAGTATTCCTTGTAAGAATTTAATAAGATAGGACATATAAAAATTTAGCATAGACTGTTGAACACAGTTAAGCACTTAATAAATATTAGTTGCTACTAAAATCAACCTGCCCGTGGACACTAAAGGATTTAGTCAAAGTAGCATCTATTGATCATTCAGTACTCACCAAGCGCAATGCTAGACACTGGAGATACTTAGGGCCAAGCAAGCCACAGAGATCAGTAATCCAACTTTCTAGTTTTTCAGTTGTTTGCATTGCTGCTGCTAAGACTGACCATTAACTCTATTAAATCCTGAATTCTTACCAGTAATGACTCAGTGTACTTAAAAAAGGAGGAACGTCTTTTTTCTGTGTCAAACTCTACAATACCAATTTGCTTAGTGACTAAAGCATGTGCATAAAAATTAGAGAAGCAGAGAACAATTAAAAATAAAGGGAAGTGCCCTGGCCATGTAGCTCACAGTTGGTTAGGGAATTGTCCCAGTACACCAAGGTTGCAGGTTCAGTTCTGGTTAGGGCACATACAAGAATCAACCAATGAATGCATTAACAACAAAAAAAAAAAATCAGCATTTCACTCTCTTTTTTCATCTCTCTCTCTCCCTCTCTCTAATCAGTAAATAAAACAATTTTAAAAAAATAAAGGAAATGAGTTACACTTTTTTCAGCAATTGGGAATTTATAAGTTTAAAGGAATTGCTACTTATTGAGTGCTTTCAGTATGCCAGGTCCCACACTGAGCACCTGACACTGAATCTTCCCTTTCACCCTATGACCTCGCAATGCCAGGAAGCACAGGTTTGGACATTATGATGATTCCCAGTTCTGAGAAAGACACACTTAGAGAGTCTGGGAAGATACCCAAACTGGGATTTCCATCTCTAGTTCCAGAGGATGAGTTAGACTGGTATACCATATTTCCACCTTATGCAGCAAGATGTTGTAGGATATTTATATTTTTGGAACTAGCATAAATTTAGATATTATCTAATTCAACTTCCTCATGATATAAAGGAGTAAACAGACCAAGGATGCAAGGTAGCATGTCTAACAGCACCCAACTGTTGAACAGTGGATCCAGACTTTCAACCTGTGCTGTCTGACCTTAGGTCAGGGCTCTTCCATTCTGCACAGTGGTTCTATTTAATCAAGGCTGTCCTGAAGGAAGCACATTAAATAGGTATAATTAGAACAGATATGCAGCTTCAGTTCCCACCCCTGCCTTACCAAAGCACAAGGATTGCATAGCATTTAACACTCGCATTCCTATGGCTTCAAGTGAAGCTAATGAAAATGCAAGATGACTATATGTCCTCTGAATGCAGTGTCAGGTTAGCACTCATAAGCCTAGAGTACTCATTTCTCCACTTCCTGTTTCTATGCTTAATATCCTTCTAAAAGGCATTGTGATCAATAGAAAGTTTATGAGATTCTTGAACCCCAGTGTTGCTCATTGCCGGCCACTAAGATGACCATGGATACCAAGGTCAAGACACAATGCCATTCTTTATAAGACTAGGCACAAGGCAATATGGTATGGTAAAAGCTATGCCAAGTTGGCATGCGCATGTTTCAGATCATATAAGGGGTGAGCTCTTACTCAGTTCTTGCCCATCATTCCCACAGAGACACACAGCCCATGATGCCAGATTTTTTAATGTTTAAAGAAACCATGTAAATATGTCATTTTACTTAAAATTTTCCATATTATCAAATACATTGTCAAGCTAAATATAGCTTGCAGGTTTCCTTTCTTTTTTAACTTAGTGTATGTATTCTGAGCTCTCACACCTGCCAGAAGTCAGAATTGCTTCGCCCTCCCAGACATGTTTCATTTATATTTTAAAATATTTTTGTATATGTTCCTAAATCTCTACCCCATCAGAGTTTATAAACTCCTTGAAAATAGAGTTCTTTCATAAGTCCAAGTCTCTGGTGCATTGTGATCAGTACTCAAAGAAAGAAAAGGGGTTGATCTTTTCTGAAAGGTAAAGCTGTATGTGTCCATTAAATCAGTCAACAAATATTCCTTGAACACTGCTTATCACAGCCAGAAACTATTAGCTTCTAGGATTACGGTAGTGAAAAATAAAAATAAATTGTGAAATCCCTGGTTCTATGAGCACAGGGGAGGTTTCCTAGCCTTTGTAGCATTTACTTGTACATCCTTTATTATTTAGCAGTTCACTAATACCCACCGCTTTGAGGTGGGAAAATCACTGGTTAACCTGCATTTTTTAGGGTTGATATATTAACCAGCACTATTTCAGTTCATAGGAGCAGCAGTAATCTTACTCAAACTTTTAGCAAAGAATGGAGAAAGATATTGAGATAGAGGGAGTGGAAGGAGGAAAAAAAAGAGAGAGAGGAAGGAAGGAAAGAAGAGAAGATAGAATTTGTTCAAATAACCAAAAGGACTTGGGGATAAAACAGTGGCTTCTAGCAGAACAGGAGCCTTGGACTCAAGTATTGTTATCAGGGATCAACTCTGAAACTCCAGCCATGTATATAAAAATTATAGTCATTGACACCATGAGACTCACACTTTAGATCTTAGCACTATCAGAGGAAAAGAGAACTTCTCCTCCAACCGCACTGATGGAAAAGTCCCAGAGAGGATTCTTGGTTACATAATCCATGCATAAACCAAGGACCACAGGAAGGAAGGATTCTATTAACAAAGTAGGAAAAGGAAAAGGGAAATCAACATATGACCCCTATTTTAGTAATGGAGTAAAAGCCATCGAAACAACATGGTGCTGTCTTTCTGGCTATCCTGAGGAAATGGATCAAAACTGGAAACTATTTGGGTTAAGTCAAATATTCTCTGTGTTAAGTAAGCAAGAAGGAAATATAGAGATTCATTTGTTTTCCCAGGATGTCATGGTTATGTTTGATTCCAACATAGTATCAAGTTTTACATTTAATTCCTACCTTAGAATCTCTGAAAGAGTAGTTTTAAAAAAAGAGTTCAATTTTTTTTTAGGATGAAGGGGGTATTAGTAGTCAATTAAGTTTGGAAAACTTTGGGTTATATAGTTAGAATTTTACTGAAAATCTTCTAAGAGATTGTATTATGCTAATGTGAGTCATGAATCACCAAAAGTGGCAACATAGTATACTTTAGTTCTCAAATCCACTTGGCAATGGAACCCTTTGGTTCACAGAGAACCTTGTAGGCCTATGTTCTATTGAAAGACACACTAGAATCCTCAACTCCACAATGAGACCTGAACAACCAGTTTTCTCTGTGCATTTGAAACCTGCTACACAGTGCTGTGAAAACAGCATCGATTTTCACATTACTACTGTGTTTAATCTCAGTCTGTGACTTTTAACCTAGATTAGATTATTTAAACCTCTCTGAATCAAAGTTGCTTCACTATATAAATTAAGGTGCTATGACTTATAACTTGTAAAAAAAGTCTAAGCTAATACCCAGCTCATGAAATACACTAGTTGATGCTAGTTTCATTTCATTTTGAATTGATCGAGGCCTGATTTAAACTTCTACCTAATTTAGCAATCAGTGGTAATCCTGCGAAAAGTGCTTTGTTTCTGATTCCCAGCATTAATGCAAGTCTTACTTAGAATAGTCCTCTAGTATATATTTAGATGTTCAAGGACAGAAAAAATCAAAACACCTTTGATGAATTAAAATGAAATAAGCTGTTTTAAAAGAGCCTGAATTTTTCTAGGCAGGTCCAATGTAATCACATGAGTCCTTAAAAGTATAGAACCCTTCCTGCAGTTGGAGAAAGATAAATAAAGGAGGGTCATATAGTTGAGACAGGAAAACCCAATACACCATTGCTGGCTCTGAAGATGGAGGAAGGGGACCATGAGACAAGACATGGGCAGCCTATGGAAGCTGGAAAGGCGGGAAAGTAAATTCTCCCCTAGAACCTACAGAAGTGAACACAGCCCTGCCAGTACCTTGATTTGAACCCACTGAATCCCATACAAAACTACCAACCTGCTGTAAGATAATACATTCATGTTGTTTTAAGCCACTGATTTTATTGCAACTGGTTACACAGCATTAGAAAATTAATATACAAAATAAGTCCTTTAAATTTGGGTTTTACTCATGGATAATTGAGAAAGACTATTATAATCAAACCACAATCCACCTTCAGCCTTTGGAACAAATGCATCACATGTGGAATGTCTGCTACAGTTCTTTATAACTTGGAAAAAATAACTTTAAATGGTATTTGATGCAGTACAATGCCAATGAGGATCCTGAAATGGTCACACAGCTGGTCTAGAATATGCTCAGATGCTCTTTTTGGATTAACACATAAAATTAAACGGTTCTCTAAAAGAACCCATGGGACTCCATGAATGCATCTTCGTTTCTTAGTTTGAGAATTATTTCCCTGTTATCCCAGAGTCTACCTGCTTTCTTGCTTGCTTGCTCTGCAGGTAATTTGTTCCTTTCCCACAAAGCTGCTCACTTTTCATCTCTTTCCTAGACCTAACTCCCACTTACTTATCCACAAGAAGAGTTGATGATGTGACCTATCTAGGCTAAGGAGATCCAACTGACTCGATCTACAGCCAGAGTCGCTCAAGATTTTATTTGGGGTGTGTGTGTGTGTGTGTGTGTGTGTGTGTGTAAATTCTTTTATTTTAATTCACAATATTTAAGAAGTTAGTTGGGCCAAACATTCTGCCCTCTACTCTTCTCTAGCCCACCACCACTCCTCAAAAGAAGACCTTGAGTAGATGACTTACCTTAGTTCTGCTCTGGGCAAAGAGGCAAAATCTTCCTTCATTGACATGATATTCCTAAAAGAGCTTTCCCCACAGTTGGCTCTCCTCCCCAATATTGAAGAAATAAGTGAATGAGGGCCCAGGAAAAACTTACTTCTGGACAATGAAAGGGAACATCATTATAATACATCAGAGGACCACCTGGAGGGTAGAAATATAGCTTCAAAGACTGTGCATTTGCTCAGTTTGTTGAAAATATCTTTGGAGCATTATTAAGACTGGACAAGATTCAGGTTTCCAAGATACTTGACCCCTAGTCAATTAAAATATGTATCTATTATTTTAAAAACCCCAGACACAGAGAAAATATAGCATTTGTAAAGAAGCCTTTGAACTCCAGTGTCCTTTTAGCTGCCTGTTGGAGGGTTTCTTCTCCAAAGGCACTATATCTATACCAGACATAAAAATTCCAGGGCTCGTTCGTGATACCTGCCTCATATACTAACAGCCTGAAGGAAAGACAATAGCAGAGGTCACTTAGTGACCCTGTAGCTAGAGCAGTTCAAACACAAAATCGGGACCCACAGCCAGAGTGAACCTGCACAGAATAGATGAATACAAAGAAAGAACACACACCATCCTTTCTACCCATATGCTACATATGCTTTCCAACAATAATAGTCAACATGAATTAACCACTTAACTCTGCATGAAGCATTGCTCTCAATCCTTTCTATTTCCCTAAAAGGTGTATGTTGTTATGATCCCTATTTACCAAGTGATGGGAAGGAATTACACACAGATAAGTCAAGTAACAGAGCCAGATTACCCAAATAGTTAGTGGAGAAGCCAGGCCGAGAACCCAAGGCTTGTGGCTTACACTGCACCGTGCCAGTGCTGTACTTAAAGAGACAAGTAGATGGCAAACTCAGTATGACAGAGGTAAACAGTAGGAAGAGGACAAAATGAAGAGAACAGTGAGTCTAGGGGTGACGGCTAATTTCAGAAAAGATTCCCCTGTCATAGGTTTGAATTCCTCTCATGCTAATAAATGGGCCATCAAAACAGCTGGCTACACTCTTATAACTGCCATGAGAGTTATTTATGCTAATCTTTTCCCTTAAGCCTGGCTGGACAAGGAGGAAAATCCCCGGCATCCAATATTAAAAGAGACAGAGGAAACACACAAGCCAATTTATAGGGTTTCACTTGACCAGTTTTCTTCATTTGAGTCCTATTAGCTCTGATAATGTATCCTCACTATTAATCCACCAGAAAGAGAAAGGTAATGAATGCAGGCACAAGCCTGGTGGCCCTCAGTGCTGCTGGGAGGGCCAGCTTCCCAGCAAGGAACCCTGAAAAAGTAGGAGAACACCTAAATGATCCATGTAGGTTTTATAAAGCATAGAAGTGGTCAAGTCAGTGAATATTACAAGGAAAATACCAGGGAGGTCTAATGTCGGGCAAGTTTGGAAAGCTCTGTCACTATCTTGCAATT
Source organism: Rhynchonycteris naso (assembly GCA_037038555.1). Taxonomy (NCBI): domain Eukaryota; kingdom Metazoa; phylum Chordata; class Mammalia; order Chiroptera; family Emballonuridae; genus Rhynchonycteris; species Rhynchonycteris naso. The sequence continues at coordinate 354,764,406 of CM072995.1, forward strand.
ATTTGCAGAACGCATTAACTAACCTCTCAAGGCCTCAGTTTCTTCAACTTTAAAAGAGAAGAAATTATATAGTCTACATAGGAGTTGTGATGACCAAGAAAGTATGGAAATGATGGTCTTGGTACAATACTTGTCACAGAAAAAGCACTTATCAACAATATTAATTAGCTATTGGAGGGGGCCAAGATGGCAAAGCAGGAAGATTCTGAGCTCACGTCCTCCCACAAACAGACCAAAACTACAATTCCTTATAGAACAACTATCACTGAGAATGACATGAAGACTAGAACAGATTTTCTACATCTAAGAATAGAAAGAAAAGCTACATTGAAACAGAGAAAGGACAGATGCAATATCATTGAGACCTATATCCCTGTTGCCCCAAGTGGGAAAAATATCACCACCGTGGAGGTCCCCCCTGTAAAGCAAGGGGCTGGAGTCATACATCCAGCTCCCCAGTGAGGAAGTTGCCCCAGGAAGAGGGGTGCCCATGACATCAAGCTTTGAGCACCCCTGGGGTTTATATCCAAGAGAGCCAAGTGACAGTGCCAAGGGACAGTTGGAAACAAAGAATCAGTTCTGATGTGCTAGCACACAAACTCAATTGCATTAGTCCCAGTGCAGAGGCAGCAACCAGAAAAGCACTTGGGTCACATGCAAAGGCTATCACATTTAACTAATTTTAAGACAAGTACTTAAGGATAAGGATAAGTCGCAACTTTCTACAGGGACAGAGGTATTGATAGAAGTCCCCCCACCCTTTTCTTACTGTCCTTTTACCTAATGGGACTGGGACTGATGGGTACCATTTATGATACTCACCACTGATCTTGCTAACACTGTTCACCTTGCCCTGGTATTTACCAGAGGTCCTGCCACACCCAACGCACTCATCCCTCAAAAGCAGCTTTTCCCCACCACACCCAGCGAGCAGCCTCAACTGGCACTGGCACTAATTTAAAGCAGCTCCTATTCTTGGGGGCCAGCCCCTGCACATCAGCACACCCACAACTATCGAGGCTAAGTTCCTGCAGCCAGGTACACTAGGATTATGCTCTAAATGCCAGCATACCTTCAATAGTCACAGCCAAGCCATGCAACCAGAAAAGATAAGGGACCAGCCCTGGTTACAAATGTACCCACAGCAGTCTCAACTACACCTCACAAAGACACCAGGACAGGTAAAAGCCACACCCACTTGTATTCCAGCAACAACTGCAGTCCAACCACAAGAGAGAGCACACACGCACACAGCAAACACCCCTAAAGCATCCAGCACTGGCAACTAAGAATTATTGCACCACTGGGCTCCACAGGACATTTCTACATAAAGCTACTCTTTTAAGGCATGGCTGATTGACCTAATTAATACATTAAAACAAAGAGTTAAACAATATGAGGAGACAAAGAAATATGTTCCAAACAAAATAACAAGATAAAATTATAAGCAGTGTACCAGATAAAGAATTAAAAGTAATGGTCATAGAGATGTTCATCAAACTCTGGGGAAGAAACAATAAACACAGTGAGAACTTCAAAGAGAAAATATAAAAACTACCTAATCAGAACTGAAAAATACAGTAACTCAAATGAAAACTACAATACAAAGAATGAGTATCAATTTAGATGATATATAGTGTGTCCGTAAAGTCATGGTACACTTTTGACCGGTCACAGGAAAGCAACAAAAGACAATAGAAATGTGAAATCTGCACCAAATAAAAGAAAAACCCTCTCAGTTTCTGTAGGATGATGTGGCAGCATGTGCGCATGCGCAGATGATGACGTAACACCGTGTATACAGCGGAGCAGCCCACAGCCGTGCCAGCTGAGATGTGGACGGTACTGAGGAAAGTTCAGTGTGTTCTGTGGCTCGCTAAATTTAAATCCGTGACCAAAGTGCAACGTGAATATCGGTGTGTTTATAACAAAGCACCACCACATAAGAATAACACTACTCGGTGGGATAAGCAGTTGAAGTTTGGTGGAGAAACCCCGTTCTGGCAGGCCATCAGTCAGTGATGAATCTGTAGAGGCTATACGGAATAGCTACCTAAGGAGCCCTAAAAAATCTGTGCGTGCGTGTGCTCCACAATTACACCTAAGCAAGACTACAGTTCATAAGGTGTTAAAGAAACATCTCTGTTTTACAGGGTACAAATTGCGGCTGTTGCACGCTATCAAACCGGCGGATAGACCCACATGATGCGCGTTTGCTACAGATATGCTTCATGAGATCGACAATGATGCAAGATTTTTGCAGAAGATTGTGTTTAGCAATGAGGTGGCCTTCTATATCTGTGGACATGTTCATCCCCATAATGTCCGAATGTGGGCTGCTGAACATCCTCATGCCTACATTGAGTACAAACGTAACACCCCTAAAGTGAACGTGTGGTGTGGCCTGATGCATGATAAGGTGATAGGCCCATTATCTTTCGCAGAGCAGTCTGTGACGGCAAACACCTACCTTGACATGTTGGAATTGTATGCAGTGCCACAATTTCCAGAAGGTGTCATCTTTTAACAGGACGATGCTCCTCCACACTATGCCACCATTGTTCGTGAGTTTCTGGATAGAACATTCCCCCAGCGGTGGATAGGCAGGGGTTCTGTCAAGCCATGGCCACCACGATCCCCAGATCTGACGCCTTAGACTTTTACTTTGGGGTTATGTGAAGCAACATGTGTACATTGAATGTATCAATGACATTAATCACTTAAAACAGAGAATCACAAATATTATTCACTCTGTTACACCAGACATCCTTACCCGTGTGTGGCAAGAACTTCACTATCGTTTGGATGTGTGTAGGGCAACAAATAGAGCCCACATCAAACTGCACTGAATAGATATGAAACTGGGAGAGTTTTCCTTTTATTTGGTGCAGATTTCACATTTCTATCATCTTTTGTTGTTTTCCTGTGACCAGTCAAAAGTGCACTATGACTTTACGGACACACTGTTGAAGAATGGATTAGTGATCTGGAATGCTTTATAATGGAAATTACCAAAATGGAACAATAAAAGAGAAAAAAAGAATTTTAAAACTAAGAATAACTTCAAGGAATTATAAGACAACATCAAGCATACTAACATTTTCATTATAAGGGAAAAGAAAGAAAAAGGGACAGAAAACTTATTAGAAGAAATAATGGCAACCCTGGCTGGTTGGCTCAGCAGTAGAGCATTGGCCCAGTGTGTGGAAGTCCCAGGTTCAATTCCCAGTCAGGGCACACAAAAGAAGCACCCATCTGCTTCTTCCCCCTTCCCCCTCTCCTTTCTCTCTATCTCTCCCTTCCCCTCCTGTAGCCAAGGCTCCACTGGAGTAATGTTGGCCTAGGCACTGAGGATGGCTTCATGGCCTCCACCTCAAGCACTAGAATGGCTCTGGTTGCAATGGAGCAACACCCCAGATGGGCAGAGCATAAGCCCCTAGTGGGCATGCCAGGTAGGACCTGGACGGCCACATGCAGGAGTCTGTCTCTCTGTCTCCCCGCTTATTTCATAAAAATATAGACAGATAGATGATAGATAGATAGATAGATAGATAGATAGATAGATAGATAGATAGATGATAGACAGATAGATAGATAGAAATAATGGCTATAAACTTTCCTAACTTGGTGGGGAAAAAAAGGCATATAAGTCCAAAAAGAACAAAAAGTCTGAAAAAATATGAACCCAAAGGGAACAACACCAAGACACATTATAATTTAAATTTTAAAAATTAAGAATAAAAATCTTAAAAGCAGCAGGAAAAACAATCAACTAGTTATATACAAGAGAAATCTATTAGCTTATTTTTAAACAAAAACTTTTTAGGCCTGAAAGAGTGACATGATATATTCAAAATGATAAAAGAAAAGAGGCTACATCATAATCAACCCAGCAAGGTTATCATTTAAAGTTGAAGAGATAAAGAGTTTCCCAGAAAATGCTAACAAAGTTCATCAACACAGAACTGGCATTTCAAAGAAATGTTAAAGGGACTTCTTTAAATGAAAAAGAAAGATACAACACTAGAAATAAAAAAATAAGACACAAAAGAAATCTTACTGGTAAAGGTAAACATAGAGTAAAGACACACACAAATGATCTAAACCAGGAGTGCTCAATAGTCAATCTCAATCTACTGGTTGATCACGAAGGAAGTGTGGGTAGATTGCATGACATTAAAAAGACATTTGTCTTTTGATTGGCATACAGGGTAGCCAATCTGACGTCTAAACTTTTGACACCCTCCGCATGCGCGTTAAACCGCACTAACTTGTTCAGTTACATTGCTGCGTAGTTAGCCTTCAATGTATTTAAACTAAATATGACAAAGGGTATAAAAATGATTGCTGTAGCTGATCTGAGTAAGAAGCCTAAAACCTACCACTTTCATACAGAATGGGAGGGGATTTTTTTCACTATGTCATATTCTAAGTGCGTTTGCCTCATCTGTCTGTGTGCCATTGCTATTCCAAAGAAGGGAAATGTGGAGCGGCCTTTTCGGACTGTTCATAAAAACTATACATTGACTTTCCTCCAAAAAGAGAGCTGAGAAGGAGAAAGGTGAAAGAAGAATACACAATATTAAATAGTAATAATAGTAACTTAAATAATGGTAATATAGAAGAAATAAATTTATGTTTTGCATTTTTATTGTAGGTAGATCATTTTGACTTGGTCATCTTATAAGTAGCTTGCAAGCTGAAAAAGTGTGGGTACCTCCGATCTAAACTTATACCTGAAGGAACTATAAAATAAAAACAAAGCTCTAAGTTAGTAGAAGGAAAGAAATAATATCAGAGCAAAAATAAATAAAATATAAATTAAAAAAACACAGTTGAAAAACTGATGAAACTAAGAGCAATTTCTTTGCAAAAATAAACAAAATTGATAAAATTTAGCTAGGCTTATTAAGAAGAAAAGAGAGAAGTCTCACATAAATAAAAATAGAAATAAAAGTTATAATCAACACTGCAGAAATAGGAAAGATTATAAAAGAATACTATAATTAAACACCAACAAATTGGACAAACTAAAAGAAATGAATAAATCCTATAAACACAGACTTCTAAAACTGAGACAAAAAAAACCCAAAAAATCTGAGTAGACCAATTACTAGGAACAAAATTGAATCAACGTTCAAAAACCCACAACAACCAAAAGTCTAGCACAACATGGCCACATAGGTGAATTTTATCAAACAATCAAATGATAACACTGAGGAACAAAATTTTGTTGCATCCACAAAAACACTTGTTCTTATGTAATTCGAGTGTGCTGATCTCAAATCTGATGTTAGTATTTTTCTGTAAGCTAGAGTTTTTTTGCAATTCAAGATTTTAGACTTTCATTTTATTGTAAAAATTTTAACATTTAGTTTAACATAATGAAGTAAAATGTCTTGTTGGGCATCATCTTTGTGAAATATATAATAATCTTTGTGAAAATATAATAATTTATATAATGCAATAAATACACTAATACACTAAAAGATATGATTGCATCAGAATTTGTTTACAATTTTGAAATAGAACATATTAAACACTTATCTTAATCATAAAATTTGCGCAAAACTTATTTAAATTCTATTCAGGCAAAAATTTGCGTTTTAGCTCTTGCATTTGTGTACTTGCTGAAGACAATCTCGTTTGATGCTCCAGCAATAATCTGCCATCATATTTCTGTTCCATCCCCTCTGATAATACTTTTCCATCATCTTCAGATCTTGATGAAAGCATTCTTCCTGCTCATCACTAACAGCTCTAAGATTTTTGGGAAACTTATCAAAGTGACTGTTCAGGAACTGAATCTTAATGCTCATGTTACATCTAATGTCATAGAAAGCCAACAGCATCCTTTAAACCAGAAGTTCATAGTTTTCTCCTTTTGTATTGCCAAGGAAGTTCTTTGTAACTGCCACAAAAGACTGCCATGCTGCTTTCTCCTCCATATTAATCTTCCAGGCAAATTTTTCATCACGTATGAAGGTTCAAATTTGAGGTCCATCGAATAAACCTGCCTTTATCTTCTTGAAAGACAAGGTAGGAAAAGCAGAAATAATATGTTGAAAGCTTTCACTTTCTCTATTCAAAGCCTGAAAAAACTGCTTCATTAAGCCAAGTTTGATGTGAAGTGGGGGGAAAATGATCCTGTCTCAATTAACTACAAGTTCGTTCACAATATTTTTCATCCCTACTTCCAGAGCTTCATGTTTCGGCCACTCCTTCTGTGTCCAGTGTTTCTCCCAAGCTCAGCTGTTCCACAAACACAGAAAGCAAGGATACTTCGTGAAACCTCTCTTTTGTCCTAGCAGGAAATTTACCATTTTAAGATCCACACAAATGATCCAGTTATGCTCCTCATACTTCAGTAAGTCAAGGACAATTTCTATGTCATTATAATCTTCTCACAGATGAGTTGAATAACCAATTGGAGCTGCTGCATAAACATTATTGTTGCATAGGAGAACACATTTGAAACTTCGTTTAGAGCTGTCAAAAAATAGCCGCCATTCTGTTGGACTGTAAGTGGTAACACCTAGCTGGCTGAGAAGACTACTGATATGATGAGAGTAAACAAAGTGTTTGTCTTTGGGAAAAAAGTCCACAGAAATTTGTTCACACTTCCTGAAATAGGATACTTTAGCTGAGCAGTGAAGTACATTCTTTTATTGAAGCCTGGAGGCTAATAACTCAGCTGCTTTCTTTGATAGGCCCAAATCTCTTACTAAGTCTTTCAATTCAGGTTGGCTAAACTGCTGAGGGGTTAGTGACTCTGTGACATCAGAAGAAGACCCTTCAGATTCTACAACCATTTCCTCATGCATCTTATCAAAATACACTTGATCACCATGTTCACTTTCTTCGTCCTTAGAAGAAATAAAAGTATTGAATACTAGACCTGGGAGTGTCTCAGAGTGTGGGATAGGTCATATTGCTGAAGGAATATAAGGATATGCGATCATATGCTATTTTTTTCTTGCTGATGCCCTTTGTATGGATCAGACAGAAAGAACAGTCACTGCTGTGATCCTTAGGTTCACGTCAAACCATGAAAATATCAAAAGGCATTCCTTTGCGTTTTCCTTTTGTCCATTCACAAATCATTTCCTCACAATTAGGACACACAATATGATGAGCCCAATTCTTCTCTTGATCGCCAAGGGGAACTTGAAAATAGGCAATATATGCACATGTCAGAAATGATGAAATATTGTGCCTTTGATGTTGAAGTGTATAACAGCCACATATATAACAGAAGGTGTCAGGACTATTCTTACATTTACGCCTACTCTAAGAAGCCATGATTCCATCTTAAAACAAAATAAGAAGGTGTTTTTATCAGATAATAATTTTTTACATTTAAAAACAACTACAATTATGTAAAAGTGATGTTTGTAAAACATTAATTGCCTTGTGGTTATGTTCAATCCAAGAGTCGTTGCCCTTTAACTCCAATTGAAAAACCAATGCATGTCATTAACTGTAACAAAAAGAAATTAAAACTGCATAAAAAATAGAGCATGTACCAAAAAACGAATTTCAGATTTGGAATCAGCGATGCAGACATATATAGAAAAAGTTCTAAAACTTTATGCAACAGAAAATGAAAAAATATAATTGTTCCCCAGTGTAATTAATGCCTATCTTTTTAAAAAAAAAAATTCAAAATATTGAAGAAGGAACACTTCTAATCTCATTCTATGAAGCCAGAATTACCCTAATACCAAAACCAGACAAAAACACTACAAAAAATAGAAAATTGCATGACAACATTTCTGATAAACATAGATATAAAAATTCCCAAGAAAATATTAGTAAAGTAAACTATACATTAAAATGATCATGCACCACAGTCAAGTAGGATTTATACTGGTAATGTAAAAATGGTTCACAGGCTTAGCTATAAGGTAAAAGAGAGGATCTATGGGGTCAATAATGTGGAAAGATTTCAAGCATCACACACAAGTAGAGGACTTCTGAACGTAAGATTCATTTATTTTGCCTGACCTGTGGTGGCGCAGTGGATAAAGCGTCGACCTGGGAACACTGAGGTCGCCAGTTCAAAACCCTGTACTGGTCTGGTCAAGGCACATATGGGAGTTGATGCTTCCAGCTCCTCCCCCCTTTCTCTCTCTCTCTCCTTCTCTCTCACTCTGTGTCTCCTCTCTAAAATGAATAAAATAGAAATAAAATAAATTTAAAAAAAAAAAAAAAAAAAAAGATTCATTTATTTTCTCAATTTCTAAGCTTCCCAATATCCAAATAATAGTAAGTCATGTCTACACTTACTATGATGGAAGCAGCTGACTGAGCAGATTGACTGTCCCATCGTGTCTTCAGAGGCTGTGGGCTCAGGTTCTCTCCCCACGGTCTCCACACAGCATATGTTGTCTCCTGCAGAGTGGGAATAACTGCATTAGCCTCCGTACATACAACAGGCCATTTAATGAATGCTCAACACACTTTATGCATTAGTAAATGTCACTGTCTCCCCTGTGGAACTCCAAGGCATCTGGTAAACTTAACTCTCCCTCATGTCATGATCTTGCTTGTTTCCCTTACATTCAAAAGGCACAAATCACATACTCTGAACTTTGCTCAAAAATCATGGTAAGCCCTATCTCTAAACACTCTTTGGCCTTCAACCTCTCTCTTTGTTGACTGATTTAACTGTATAAAGTTTATGATTGTCAGCCTTAGTATGTTCAAGACTTTCATTCAAGACCCTGGCTGGTTAGCTCAGTGGCAGAGCATCAATTTGGTGTATGAAGCCTTGGGTTTGATTCCCAGTCAGGGCACCCAGGAGAAGTGACCGTCTGCTTCTCCCCCCCTCACCCCACCTTTCTCTCTCTCTCCCTTCTTGCAGCCATGGCTTGAATGGTTTAAGCATGCTGTCCCACGGCACTGAGGATGCCTCCATGGCCTCGTCTCAGGTGCTAAAATTGCTCAGCTGCTGAGCAACAGAGCAGCAACCCCAGATGGGCAGAGCATAACCAAGTAGGGGGCATGCCGCATGCAGGAGCCTGTCTGTCGGCCTCCCTGACTCTCCCTTAATAAAACAAATAAAAATAATAAAAAGACTTTCATGACCAAAAACATAGGATTTTGGTGTCACGTGCACAGGGATTAAAATAAAAACCCAGTTTTTTGAAACATATATATTCAGAAATAAAGTAAAAATGTGTTGTCACTACTTTCTTTTGTTGGTCATCCCTTAGGCTTTGCATTAGGATTTGAATTAAACTTTTTTTTACACTAATGAAGTTGAGTTTTCTACACTACTATGGCAAGATCCTTTCATATGTCAGTTCAAAAGCAGTTCATCTTTGGCCTGCCATGAAGCTATACATCAGCCATCTTACTTGACAAACTGTACCCTCTCTACAACCCTTCATTGCAGGAATCCATCTCCCAGGTACCACTGTAACCTGTGGAAGTTTGCTGGAACTCTAGTCTGCCATGATGCACAGGTTAAATATGCAATCTAAGTTCTGTTGTAAGCCAAAAATATATATATTTGAGAGTTCAAAACCAGGAAAGAATTTTCTAAATTATAAAGATAATTTATTGTATACATTTTGGTTCAAAAGCAGAGACAAATAACTGAGAAAAATTTCTTAGCTTCTAACAGAACATAAAGGCCTAAGGCTGCCAGTACAACCCCCAAAGCATCTGGAGGTACCCATTCAATTAGTCAAAAGCAATTGACCATACTTAGCATGATAGCTGACATCTTAGTATTCCCAGGACAATGTTAGTTTGTGCCTATCATCCAAGTATCTCAGTGTTCCAACGATAGTGTTTCCTTTCACTTTCAAACATGTCCTAATTTGAACAATATATTATTTGATCATCTCAGACAAAAAAAAAAAAATCCCAAATCTTCTAACCAACTAAATGCCTAAATTTTCCTCCCAAATTTTAACTATTGTTGCAAGGACATAGTTCTCTAAAATATGAGTTAATGGAAGCCATCACCTTTCAAAAAGAAATGCAAATTTTATTTCTATTGATTTTAATTTTTTAGAAAAGTCTTGCGATTACCAGAGGCACTGGATCAAACATTGTCAGTTGAAACAAATGTGTCTGGCTTTAATCATTTTGTAGGTTCTGATTTGCCTGAACCAGCTCTAGCATTCATACTTATACCTTTCATTCAACAGATACTCCATTTTAAGCTACACACAAACCTGAGTGGAAATGACTGAAGCTTGGCATTAAAATTTTGAAGCAGAGTGAGTTGTCATTTTGTGCTTTTGAATGTAGGGCTATCTACTTTAAATATATCTTATTAGCTTCCTTTCTGTTCCACTTCAGTCTTTGTTCATGTTTGCAGTTTTGAATCTTTAAGCAACAGTTTCATACATTTACTTCATTCTTCCAAACATTCAGAACTGTGCATAGGACTCTATCTCCTCTCAGACTCTACCCAGTGGTTTCTGGATATAGCCCTAATCCAGAATTCCTGCTATTTTTCATTACTCTTTGCTAATAGCCTTCTAAGTGATTGTTTTTTGAGACAATTGAATTCTGTTTTTAGCCAAGCTAATTTCACCAAAATTTGCAAGTGAAATTTCATGACAGGTATATCAAATGCTTTATTAATTATAAAATATACACTCTAGACTCTTCAGTAATTTCATACTCTTCTTTTATATACTAGAGAATTTATTTTTCCAAGCCTTTTTCTTTAATATCTATATGTAAAATACCTCCTCTTCTCTTTTAACCTCCCTGATGTTTTCTGTTAGTAATAGATCATACCCATTGATATGACCACAGAGCTGTGTTCTGTTTTTCTCTTTAAAGAATTCAACTGAGCCTGACCTGTGGTGGCACAGTGGATAAAGCATCAACCTGGGAACACTGAGGTCGCCAGTTCAAAACCCTGCACTGATCTGGTCAAGGCACATATGGGAGTTGATGCTTCCAGCTCCTCCCCCCTTTCTCTCTTTCTCTCTCTCACTCTCTCACTCTGTGTCTCTTCTCTAAAATAAATAAATAAATAAATAAATAAATAAATTCAACTGAAAGAAACAGAATACTTGTTCTATTCAAATAATGCTATGTAAAAACATAATATCTACTATACAGGTATCTAAAGAATTGTCAAACTGTAGCACTTAGAAGCAGAACCAGGACCAGGAGAAAATATGTATAGTGGTAGAATGCACCTCAGTATAAATAATTCATTCATTATTTCAGCAAACAGTTCATTGAGAGCCTTCTAAATATAAAGCATTATTTTGGACATGGGGAGGATGCAAAGAAGAATTAATTCAATTCTTTGCTCTCAGTCTTTTCCAATTATGGTCACATAATGCATGGGAATAAACACAATTGTTCAACTCTGAAACGAATGGAGCCTTGCAGCAAGGAACAGTTGGTCACTAGAGAGATACAGGTAAAAATTGAATGGCCACCTATCAAGTATATTGTAGGAAAGAGTCCTGTATCATGTGGATATTTACTTTTTTATTCTCTGCCTTGTTTCAGAAAGGCCTCCCAATCCAGACTTTTCCCCCCTAAGCCGTTTCACAAGTAACAGAGATATTAGTTTGGGTCTGCCTTTTCCAGTAAGCCAGCATCTCCTTCAAAATCCCTTTGCCATTCAGAAACTAAGCAAGGAGGAAAAAGTAGAATACATAGAAAGAAGTTGTTGTCAAACAGAAAGAACTATAAAGCAACTTCCATTGGCCCTGTGAATATGGGAAGACATACAGAAGGAAAGTGAAGAGGTCACATGCACAGGTCTTCCTCTTCCCCTCATTAGAATGAAACCATCCCCCTCATTAGGAGGGAGGAAGAGATAAAAGTATCACAGTAGTTGTAGGAGATCCTTGGTATTGGAGGGATGATGGCAGAACTTATCAGTTCAGCTTGGAAGAAGCTGTAAATATCTAGGAAAAGTCTCAACAATGTCCACATGCTGTAAGATATAGTTGACCAGATGTATTATGCCAAATGTATGGGTTTACAGCAACACCCTTGGAGAAATACAGCTTGTGTATAACATGCAGTTGAGCCAGAAATGGCCATGTGTCCCACTGAGGAAGCCCAGAGGTGCTGAATAGGCAGGCAAAATACTAAAGCCTTGGGCTGGAACAAAAGCCCGCTGTGAGCAGAGGTATTGTAAATGGAGGCAAATGGCCACAACCATGAACTCCATTCATATGTACCACCATAATGTCTTAAAGGGCCAGACACCATCAGTGGGAAACCAGAACCACCACCACACAGCCAAAATCAGTAAGAATTCTTGGGATGACTAGTAGATATCAGATTACCACATTTTTCTCCAATACAACAGAGTAACATAAACCTCATTTTAATTTCCAGATATGAACTTGGAGAGAAACAGAGAAAGAGAAATCAGAAAGGGTGAATATAGCCAACATAATCAGAAATCCAAAGTGGACCGGTTAAACTGGAAGAGATAGAAATTTCATTACTAACCGGTAAATTCAGGTTTTCTCCCACTGCTGCCCAGCAAGACACAAAGAGTTCACAAGACAAACTTGATTTGTTTTAGATAATCAAGAAAATAAAATATTCTATTACATCTAAGCAGTAATATGTATAGATTCTTGATCTCAACACAAATTCATAAGCATATATATTCACAAATGTGAAGCCAAACTGTTAATTAATCACAAAAATGGTAGAAAGAGGGAGTGAGAGAGTCGGGCTTTGGGCAGGAACATTAGAGGCCCTTACCTAGGTTCACACTGTTTATTTCTGTCTTCTACAGTGATTACTTCCTCAAACAAGATTATTGGCCTGTTTTAATGCTGTATTTTTTTTTATTAATTTTACTTTATTCTGTTTACATAGATTCTAGGGTTGCCCCAAAATGCATTCCCCCTCCTCCGTATTCCCCTCAACATCTTCCTTCCCCCCTCCCATGCCGCCCTTCCCCCTTCCCTTCAGGTTTGTCCCATCCTATCATCTCCTTTCCCTCTGTCCTCTTTTCTTCTGGTCCCTTTGATTTCTCCTCTGTCTCAATTCTGTTTCTCAGTTCACATTGTTCATTGGACTCCTCAAATGAGTGAGGTCATATGATATTTTTCTTTTTCTGTCTGGCTTATTTCACTTAACATAATAGTCTCCAGGTCCATCCATGTTGTTGCAAAAGGTAAGATTTCCTTCTTTTTCATGGCCCCATAGTATTCCATTGTATATATGTACCACTGCTTTTTAATGCACTTGTACACTGAAAAGCACTAGGGCTGTTTCCAAATCTTCACTATTGTGAACAATGCTGCCATAAACATAGGGGTGCATTTCTCCTTTTCAAACAGTGCTATGGTGTTCTTGGAGTATATTACTAAAAGTGAGAGAGCTGGGTCAAAAGGTAGTTTGATTTTTAATTTTTTGAGGAATCTCCATACTGTATTCTACAGTGGCTGCACCAGTCTGCATTCCCACCAGCAGTGCAGAAGGGTTCCCTTTTCTCCACATCCTCACCAGCACTTATTCTGTGTTGTTTTGCTGATGAGCACCATTCTGATTGGTGTGAGGTGATATCTCATTGTGGTTTTAATTTGCATTTCTCTAATGATGAGTGATGTTGAGCATTTTTTTCATATGCCTATTAGCCATCTGTATGTCCTCTTTGGAGAGGTGTCTATTCATTTCTTTTGCCCATTTTTTGATTGGATTGTTTATCTTCCTGTTGTTGAGTTTTACAAGTCTTTTATAAATTTTGGTTATTAACCCCTTATCAGACATATTGTCAAATATGTTCTCCCATTGTGTAGGTTGTCTTTTATTCTGTTCTTATTGTCTTTAGCTGTACAAAAGCTTTTTAGTTTGATATAGTCCCATTTGTTTATCCTGCCTTTTATTTCACTTGCCCGTGGAGATAAATCAGCAAATATATTGCTGTGATAGATGTCGGAGAGCTTGCTGCCTATGTTTTCTTCTAAGATGCTTATGGTTTCACGGCTTACGTTTAAGTCTTTAATCCATTTTGAGTTTATTTTTATGCATGGTGTAAGTTGGTGGTCTAGTTTCATTTTTTTGCATGTAGATGTCCAATTTTCCCAACACCATTTGTTAAAGAGGCTGTCTTTACTCCATTGTATGTTCTTTCCTCCTTTGTCAAATATCAGTTGTCCATAAAGGTGTGAGTTTATTTCTGGGTTCTCTGTTCTATTCCACTGATCAATATGCCTGTTCTTATGCCAGTACCAAGCTGTTTTGAGTACAATGGCCTTGTAGTGTAACTTGATATCAGGAAGTATGATACCTCCCACTTTATTCTTCCTTTTCAAGATTGCTGAGGCTATTCTTGTTCTTTTTTGGTTCCATATAAATTTCTGGAATATGTGTCCTATATCTTTGAAGCATGTCATTGTTATTTTAATTGCTATTGCATTGAATTTATAAATTGCTTTGGGTAACATAGACACATTAATGATGTTTATTCTTCCTAACCATGAGCACAGTATATGCTTCCACTTGTTTGTGTCTTTTTGATATTTTTTATCAATGTTTTATAATTTTATGAGTACAAGTCTTTAATCTTCTTGGTTAAATTTACTCCTAGGTACTTTATTTTTTTGGTTGCAATAGTGAAGGAAATTGTTTTTTTCATTTCTCTTTCTGACAGTTTATTGTTGGTGTATAAAAATGCCTCTGAATTCTGAGTATTAATTTATATCCTGCCACCTTTCTGAATTGATTTAGCAGTTTTTCGACTGAGACTTTAGGGCTTTCTATATACAATATCATATCATCTGCAAGTAATGATAGTTTTACTTCTACTTTTCCAATTTTGATGCCTTTTATTTCTTTTTCTTGTTTGAGTGCTATAGCTAGGACTTCCAGTACTATGCTAAACTCCTCAAAAAAATATTAGCAAACTGGATCCAGCAATATATGAAAAAAATCATACACCATGATCAAGTGGGATGTATTCTGGGGAGGCAAGGCTGGTACAATATTTACAAATCAATCAATGTGATTCATTACATAAACAAAAGGAAGGAGAAAAACCACATGATAATTTCAATAGATGCAGAAAAAGCATTTGATAAAATCCAGCACCCATTCATGATTAAAACTCTCAGCAAAGTGGGAATACAGGGAACATACCTCAACATAATAAAGGCCATTTATGACAAATCCACAGCCAATATCATACTCAATGGGCAAAAATTAAAAGCAATCCTTTTAAGATCAGGAAGAAGGCAGGGATGCCCCCTTTCACCACTCTTATTAATGCTATATTTTAAGCTTCTTCATGTTCTTGAGTTCTAGTAAATTTTCGCCATATTCCACATTGTTATCAATTTGAATTCTTGAAGAATTCTATTATCCTTTTATTGTCGTCGTCATTGAATTCAAGAATCTATTTTATGTGAAATGTGAATTACAGCAGCACAATCACTAAAATAAATTTGTCTCCTCTTTCTATACAGTATCTTATTCCTTGTCCTGATGGGTGGTACTTCTTTCTAAATTAATGCAGGCTTCTCTTCATTTTAAGATATACTTGTGGTTTTCTACAGAAATCAAAGACTATAGACCCCTGTTCCATTTATATTAGCTTGATGGTGCTCTAATACCATATGGAATTATTGTCTACAAAGAAATGTTTTCAATATATATTATAGGTCCATATAATACTCAACATATATTGTAGCTACAAAGATTTGCTCAATCAGGTACATTATAACAAACCATCAAGTCTCAATATCTGGAATAAAGGAATATAAAAGATTATTACCAAAATCTGCCCTATGTATCTGATGTTTCATTTCTCAAAGAAGTAAAACAATTATCTAGACTCTCTCAATTTATCATTTGGTGTTCCAAGTGATTGAGATGGGGGGCGAGGAATGTCAGTAGAGCCATTAGAAAGCAAGACTATCATAGCCATGAAAACTAGAGAGATGGGCAAAGTATTAATGTAGCTAAATGAGACCTAGATCAGGAACCCTGGAACTCAGGGAGAGATAAAATTAAAGCACTGAGGGGGTAGCTTTATGATTTCCTGTTCCTCTGTATTCTCTCAGCTTACTCCAAATATCAAATTCAGAGAGAAATGTGGTAATGGTCCCAATAGCTATTTAAAAAAAACTCTTTCCCTGTTATCTTTAACAGGGTAGGAAGCTGGTTATATATACCACTTGGATTTTCAATAAGAGATCATGTTGCTTTTATTACGAAGGGTTAGAGTGATAAGTAAGGCAGTAGTGCCTTTGAGTCTGGTCTGTACACACAAACACACAATCAATCGTGGACATGTTTCTTTGCTTACACTAGCTACTGAAAAGCTATTAAGTCTCTGAAAAGCTATATCAAATACCAAACAAAACCCTGAAAGATGACAAAATTGAAAGGGAGTGCTGAAAGCAGCCAGTCAATGCCTGAAACCCAAAGTCTTTGTCCGCACAGTTGCTTTTTGTCATCATCTCTGAGATTATAAGTTCTTTACAGGCTGTGAAAGGAGTCAAAAATATAACCTACTTCAAAAGTTAGGCAAAGACTAGGTTATCAGATTGCTTACTCTTACCCAAAGCTCTTTAGGGGTACTAAAAAAGAAAATAAACACATTTGAAGACCTAATACACAATTATTCCCAGAGATTTAAAATAATGTCTAAAAGACACCTTCTTCCTAGATAAAAAGTCAAAATGCAATTCAGAAAAATATATCTTCTCATTTTTTTCTTCTGCCTTCTATAATCTGTCGGGGCTTTGTATTTGACTGTTGAACCTTTGCTTAAAGAAGACTTCAAAAGCACAGTACTTGCTTTTCCACTATCAGAGAAAGAAAAAGGGTAGGGGAAAGTTTAAGTTTCAGAAAATGCTATGGTCATTATTGTTTGGTTTGGGAATGTGTTATTTTATCATTAAGATTACAGCTAATTTGGACATATTTTCTGATATGTTAACTCTAGTCCCTAGGATTCATAAAGAAGCAAAATAAGACAAGAATCTCTTTGTCAAATGTTAGAACTTCTTGATTTCCTGTCATCCTCTATGCCATGAAAGTTAAGAAATATGCTGAAACAAGGGTGATTATAAAGAAAAAAAAATTCAAAAAGATTTTATGAGTAGCATGACTTCTAAAGTCCCCCATCACCAATTTTACCCTGCTCCCAATTTAAGAATACTGCTCTACCTACATCAATAATGGAGGAGGGGTATATTATAGTCTGAAAAGTATCTTGCTGAAATAGCAATTTTTACTTTTTTATATTGGAAAGTTGTTTTACAATCCTCTAATTTCTTAATGAATCATAACAAGAATCTTTAATGCCCCAAGAATCTTTAAAAATCTTCCGTTTTTATACCATATTAGAGGAAGAATAAATTTTATTAAAAAGTAGTATTTTAATTCAATTAACTAATATGGAAAATATTTGATGGCATTCAAATCAATAAAAGTTAAGAAAAAGGCTAGGAAAAATTTATCAGTCTTGT
This sequence comes from Rhynchonycteris naso, assembly GCA_037038555.1. Taxonomy (NCBI): domain Eukaryota; kingdom Metazoa; phylum Chordata; class Mammalia; order Chiroptera; family Emballonuridae; genus Rhynchonycteris; species Rhynchonycteris naso. Next base: position 354,781,841 of record CM072995.1, read on the forward strand.
AAGTTTCTTACTTCTTAGGCCTTTTCATAATTAATATCTGGTTTCTGTACCTTAGACTTCAACACAAGTTTTATTATAATGAATTTGCATTTTCTAAACAAATCTAATTATCAGAAACTTCTGCTTCTATCTATGAAGAAATAACAAGGAACAAATTTATCTTCCTGCCTTAAACAATTAAAAAACATAAAGAAAATATATGAAACAACAGTTTTCACACATTGAACAATAGGCAAGGTGGCCATTGAACCTGTAAAAAAAGAAAATAATGTGAGCTCAACAATATTATTCAGCATAGGATGCCATAATGACATACCAGAAACTGAGTAGCTTCAACAACAGAAATTCATTTCTGACAATTCTGAAGACTAGAAGTCTAAGATCAGGGTGCTAGCACAGTCAAGTTCTGGTTAGAACCCTCTTACTGGCTTTCAGACACCTCTTTCTGCATACTCACATAGTAGGAGAATAAGGAGAAAGGGAAAGAGAATAAGGGAATGGAAGGGAGAGAGAAAAAGAGAGGGAGAGAAATAGAGCATGCAAGCAAACTCTTGTTTCTTTCTTTGGTTAGAAAGAACTAATTTCATCATGAAAGCCTCACCTTCATGACCTTATTAAAACCTAATTACCACCAAAACTTCATCTCCAAACACTGTCAATTTAGAAATTAAAACTTTAACATATAAACTTTAGGAGTCATAAACATTAATTCTATATAGTACCAACAATTACCTCGATTTACTAAATGTCATTAATAAAGTCTGACGATTTTCTTTAGTTGAGGAGACCGAGTTGATAATTCAAGGGGTATACAGCACCTAAAATTGCTAGGACATACTATCAGAAAAAAAGAGAACATCTACATAAAACAAAATCCAGACATCTACAAAGGGTACTAAATGAGTCCTATCTGAGTAACTATTACCAACTACATGTGTGGGAACTACAAAAGGCATGGGGAAGAATCATCAGAAAGATCAGATTACATCATTTTTTTTGAGATCACACAAGATCAAGAATAGATGGTAATGCCCACTTCTTAATGTGAAATTTCAAGTGAAGTACTCAGAAGAGTTTCACCTCAAGACGGGACCAAATTATGCATGGAGGAACTGCCTAAGAACTTTAAAGCAAGTCTCAAATGATCAAATTGTTTCTAAATAACTTAGCAGCTACATCCCATAAAAAAGCTCCCAAAATACTAAAGAAAATATAAAAACACCATCACCCTAAAAAGTGAAATTTACAATGCCTGACATCCCATTAAAAATTAACAAGCATGTAACAAAGTAGGAAGATAGAAATCATAATGAGGAGAAAAATTAATACAAATAGATGCAGGAGTGGCATAGAAAATAGAATTAGTAGACAATGACAATAAAGCAGTCATTATAAATGTATCTCATGTGTTCAAAAAGGCTGATCAAAGTGAGAATGATGAAAGACAAAACATATGTTTAAAAAAATTCTAGATAAGATAAAAAAAAAATCTAACTTTTAGCCTGACCAGGCAGTGGCGCAGTGGATAGAGCATCAGACTGGGATGCGGAAGACCCAGGTTCGAGACCCCGAGGTCGCCAGCTTGAGCGCGGGCCCATCTGGCTTGAGTAAAAGCTCGCCAGCTTGGACCCAAGGTCGCTGGCTCCAGCAAGGGGTTGCTCGGTCTGCTGAAGGCCCGCGGTCAAGGCACATATGAGAAAGCAATCAATGAACAACTATGGTGTCACAACGGCAATGAAAAATTGATGATTGATGCTTCTCACCTCTCTCCATTCCTGTCTGTCTGTTCCTATCTATCCCTCTCTCTGACTCTCTCTCTGTCCCTGTAAAAAAATAAAATAATTGTAAGGCAAAAATATGGATACAGAAAAGTCATTAATTGGGAACACCAATACAATCAATCTATTATGCACTATTATCTACTTTAGTGACAGTGAATTAACCTACCTACTTAGATTATTCATACACATAAACACTCTACATAATCTACATAAAGGTAAACTCAGAATTTACTCTGTTTAGATATCTTTTAAATCTTTTCCTCATCATGAGTGATAATTGCAAAGCTATGGTTGGCAGAGAATTAAAGATACAGAAAGAAAGGTGAAGAATAGATATACAAAGAAGAAAAAGGAATATATGACAAGAAGTTATGTTTTCAGTGATTGAATCTGGGATATTTAGAGTATTAAGAAAAGCAATAAATCAGGACGGTATGAAGGTAGTGATCAAAAAGGAAGGCAGAGGCAGGAAAAGAAATGTAAGACATCATAATCAATAACTAGGTAATGAAGCCAAAATGTCCCCTGGACAAAATGTTTATGTATTCTTTCTGGGGTCAGCAACTTAAAACCAATAAATAAAATTACTAAGTGAATATACCAATGAGATGTCCAAACTGACATATTTTAGATGAATCATACTATTTAAGGAATAATCAATTTTATACTAATCTATAATTCCCAAAAACAGGCCACCAGTTTTCAGAAAAGACAAATATACAATGATAAGAAAAGGAGAAAAAGGCCTCCACTTTATAATTAGAATGTCATGTTATGTTTCTACAAGGTAGTAAAAGTTCTATTTACATTACACTGTCATCTATTAAGTGTGCAACAGCATTATGTCTAAAAATGTACATATCTTAATTTTAAAATAGTTTATTGCTAAAAAAAATATCAATCATAATCTGAGCCTTCGGTAAGTCTTAACTTTTTTGTTAGTGAGGGGCCTTAATGTTGATGGTTGCTGACTAATCAGGGGGGTGGTTGCTGAAGGTAACAATGAAGATTGCTGCATCAAATGATTCTTCCTTTCACAATTTCTCTGCAGCACGTGATGCTGTTTGATAACACTGAACCCACTTTAAAATTAGAGTCAATCTTATCCAACCTTGCCACTACTTTATCAACAAAGTTTATGTAATATTTTAAACCCTTCACTATCGTTTCAATAATCTTCACAGCATCTTCAGCGCGAGTAGATTTCATATGAAGACACCACTTTCTCTGCTCACCGTAAGCGGCAACTCCTCATCTGTTCAAGTTCTATCAGGAGACTGCAGCCATTCAGTCCCACCTTCAGGTTCCATTTCTAGTTCTAGTTCTCCTGCTGCTCCCACCACATCCGCAGTTACTTCCTCCACTGAAGTCTTGAACCCCTCAAAGTCACCCATGAGGGTAAAATCAACTTCTTCCAAGATTGTTAGTGTTGACAGCCTGAACTTATCCTATGAGTCACAAGTGTTCTTAATGGCATCTAGAATGGTGAATCCTTTCCAGAAAATTCTCAATTTACTTTGCCCAGCCAAATCCATTAGCAGAATCACTATCTATAGCAGCTAGAGAGCCTTACAAAGTGTATCTCAAAAGTCAAAATTACTCCTTGACGCATGGGGCTGCAGAATGGATGTAATGTTAACAGGCATGAAAACAACATTAATCTTGTACATTTCCATCAGAACTTTTAAGTGACCAGGTGCATTGTCAATGAGCAGTACTGTTTTGAAAAGAATCTCTTTTTCTAAGTGTTAGGTGTCAATGGTGGGCTTAAAATATTCAGCAAACCATGTTGCAAACAGATGTGCTGTTGTCCAGGCTATGCTGTTCCATTTATAGAGCACAAACAGCAGATTTAGCATAATTCTTAAGGGCCCTATGATTTTTGGAATGCTAAATGAGCACTGGCTTCAACTTAGAGTCACCAGCTGCATTAGCCCCTAAGAAGAGAGTCTGTTGAAGCTTTAAAACCAGGTATTGCTTTTCCTCTCTAGCTCTGAAAGTCCTAGACAACATTTTCTTTCAATATAATGCTGTTTCACCTATACAGTGAAAAATCTGTTGTTTTCATTATGTCAGGATAATTGCCTTTGGCTAAATTGCTGTAGTTGCCCGGTCAGCCCTTGCTACTTCCTTCACCTTGCACTTTGATGTTACAGAGGAGGCTTCTTACCTTAAAAATTATGAACCAACCTCTACTAGCTTCAGATGTTTTTTTCCTGCAGCCTTCACACGTCTCTCAGTCTTCATAGAATTGAAGAGAGTTAGGACTTTGCTCTAAGTCTTTGGTTTAAGGAAATATAGTTGATCTTCTATTCAGGCCACTGAAACTTTCTGCACATCAGCAATAAGGCTGTTTTGCTTTCTTATCATTCTTTTGTTCTCTGGAGTAGCACCTTTAATTTCCTTCAAGTACTTTTCCCTTGCATTCACAACTTAGTTAACTATTTGACACAAGAGTTTTAGCTTTGAGCCTATTTTGCATTCCAATATGTCTTCCTTACTAAGCTTACCATAATTATTACTAATTTTTATTTAAAATGAGAGATGTGTGCCTGACCAGGCAGTGGTGCAGTGGATAGAGCGTCAGACTGGGATACAGAAGACCCGGGCTCAATACCCAGAGGTTGCCAGCTTAAGCGTGGGCTCATCTGGTTCAAGCAAAAGCTCATCAGCTTGGACCCCAAATTGCTGGCTTGAGCAAGGGGTTACTCGGTCTGCTGAAGGACCGCGGTCAAGGCACATATAAGAAAGCAATCAATAAACAACTAAGGTGTCACAACAAAAAACTAATGATTAATGCTTCTCATCTCTCTTTGTTCCCATCTGTCTGTTCCTATCTATCACTCTCTCTGACTCTCTCTCTGTCTCTGTCAAAAAATAAATAAAAATAAAACATAAAATGAGAGATGTGTGACTCTTCAAACAGTTAGAAGCCACTGTAGAGTTATTAGACAGCCTAATTTTAATATAGCTGTGTCTCATGGAATAGGGAGGCCCCAGGAGAGGGAAAGAAACAAGGGAATGGCTGGTCAGTGGAGCACTCAGAACATACACAACCTTTATCAATTAAATTATCTGTCTTATACAAGCAATCACAGTTACAACAGTAACATCAAAGATCACTGATTGTAGATCACCATAACAAATAATCATGAAAAATTCAAAATATTGTGAGAGCTACTAAAATGTGACACAGAGAAAAAAAGTGAGCAAATGCTGTTGGAAAAATGATGCTGATAGACTTGCTCAATGTAGGGTTTCCACAAATCTGCAATTTGTAAAAAACATATTATCTGTGAAGTGTAATAAAATGAATCACAATAAAATGGGGCATGCATTACTATCTGTAACTGCTTTCACACTGCAATGGCAGAGTTGACTAGCGGCAACAGAAACTATATGGTCCACAAAGCCTTAAATATTTACTATTTATCTCTTGACTGAAAAAAAATTAACCCTTGGTAAAGTGTAAAGAGTATAGCTTTAAAGTGAAATAAAACAGGATTCTAATATTCCTTTTGCTAATTGTGTCTCTGAACTTCAGTGCATCTTTTTTAAAGGAGGTGGAAGGTAGGAATAATAGTATGCATATAGTAAGGAGTTGAAGAAATGATGGGAAATGTGCCTGGCACAGGAGAAAAGCAAGAATAGCAAACACACACTTTTTTATATAAGGAGATAACAAAAGAAACAGGTAAAGAGAAATATTTCTCTGAGTAGTGTGAATTGGAAGTTTACGAGAAGATTATTTTTCATTATCTAGCTAGAAAATCGTTGGACTTCTATTTCCTTGATTAAAAATATTTTATTTTTGCCTGACTGGGTGGTGGCACAGTGGATAGAGTGTCAGACTGGGATGCGGAGGACCCAGGTTTGAGACCGCGAGTTCGCCAGCTTGAGCGCGGGCTCATCTGATTTGAGCAAAGCTCACCAGCTTGGACCCAAGGTCACTGGCTCGAGCAAGGAGTCACTTGGTCTGCTGTAGCCCCACAGTCAAGGCACATGTGAGAAAGCAGTCAATGAACAACTAAGGTGTCCCAACGAAAAACTGATGATTGGTGCTTCTCATCTCTCTCCGTTTCTGTCAGTCCTTGTCTATCCATCTCTCTGACTCTCTGTCTCTGTAAAAAAATAAAAAATAAAAAAAAATATTTTTTAAATCATTGTTTTGTCAGTCATTCTAGAATGTCATTTATTCTAGAGCTAAATCAGTCCTATTTCTGGGGCATGACCTTACAAGGTTCTCTACTGAATGTCAAGGGTGTTCAACAATGTCTTTCAACTCTGAATAGAACATGAATGTCTCCCAGGTCAGCTCACAACCCTCCAGAAGTTGTTCTTTTTTCAGTAATTGTTTTTTTGCTGGGTCATAAGGAATCTTCCTTCACTGTATAACTCATATTTCCAGTTCCTTTTCCACCTCATAAATTCCAGATTCCTTATTAGCCCCAAACTCTGAACTCTAAATGCTCAGCTCAGTGTTAACATTAGGCTCTATCTGGGTTCTTCCTGCACTGCAGTCTAGAGAGTGACTCCAGGCCTTGTGGTAGTATAAATGTCCCATTTATGCCATTTAGAGTGATCCTAGAATATCATTTACTCTAGGGCTATATTAGTCCTGCCTCCGGAGCGTAACCTTTGTAGGTTGTCTACTGAATAGCATGGTTACCCATTATGTCATTTTAGGTGAAATTTCCAAGGCCAGACTAATACAACCCATTTGCCTTCCACTGTGCTCTGTAAAAGCTCTAGCCAGATGTTCTTTATCAAATTCTGTCTTGTAAGCACTTCATATTATAGAGAAAGGTATTTTATCCTTTGTACATTGAGAATCCTCATTATATTCTCCAGACTGCAGTTGGTTTTGGGATAAGAAGATGAGCTGAAGACAAGCCTTCCGGCAGGTAATTAATCATTGTAATCAACATTTATAGCCATTCACAGAAGGTGAGAGTCAAGTGGAGAAAGAAGTGACTTCACTATCTTTTCAGGGTTACTACAAATCCTGCTAAGGTTACACTCATTAAAATTACTATTAACTTTATTTTCCCATCAGGATAGTTAATTAATTCTTCCTCAGATTTTAAGATTAAGGCAAGTAAGGGGGGAAAATAAAAATTAACATGTCCAAACATGGGGCAAACTGATTCCTTCAGAAAGTTGATAGAACAGATTCCTAAAAGGCATATACAAATGAAATTTTCCAATCTTCTTCAGTGTATACAATGACATCCTGTACTCCATTTTATTGTCAGTGATTTTATATTATCTGTGATGAGTTTATTCTTTACCTTCTCCATGCTTTTCCGTAACATTGTTGTAAGCCTGGTGAATGCCTATTCTTTTGATAGTAAAATAGCCAGTATTTTGAAGAGTTTACAATACACTGGATAATCTAGGTTCTTTGTGTATATTAACTCACTTAATCCTGCTAACACTTTAGGAAGTAGATACCATACTATTTTCTTACATTTTATAGATGGGAATGAATACTATGTCCAAAATCACACATGGTGGGTCATGAGTGGGGCTGGAGGTGGCTAAGGGAGGTCATAGTGGGCAAGCTCAGTAAAAGAGATCCCCAAACTTATGCCTGAGCACACTCACAAAAGAACTCCACTGGCTTTTATTGATTCCAATCATGAGAATGAACAAGTTACATACAAATTCCTGCTGGGGAACTTCCCCCTCAGACTATTAGCTATAGCCTGACACATTGCTCAGAAAAAATGAGGTCTACCTGACTTTCTTCAAAAGAGACCAGCAGTCATGAAAAAGAAATGACCTCTCTCGCTTTACACAAAGTTTTTTTCCAAATAATTTCTATAAACTCATCCTATCTTATTTACCTAACTCAAATTCTATATGTAATAATCATGTCTGTATGGAAAGCCATTTGTGGTAGAGATATCTATTATAAAGCTAAATCTTAGTTATTAAAATAGTGCATGATATACTCTATGGGTACATAATTAAAACATTAGACATACATTTTCTTTACCCTCTCTGCCTATCTTAATTCCTGCCTCAGCTGTAACCACTGCTAACAATTTACTGTGTGTTTTTTCGGACTCTGTTTTTTCATAGAAAACATGCAGCATTATTTTGTGGATTTTTCTTTAAAATATACATAGCAGCTTTTTTGGACTGCTGACTTTTCTCACATAATAATTTCTTTTGGAGACTGAGCAATACTTCATGAAAAATAAATGCTGAATAAATAATGAATAAATTAATAAATTAATGATAATTTCAAAGATTAATGATTTCAGGCCCCTCAGTGAAGCAGACAAGTTTGAATCTTAGCTCTATTACTTACAAACACTTTAACTTTGGAAAAATCCTAACTTGTTTTAGCCATTTCTTTACCTCTAACATGGAGTTAGTACTACTTATCTCATAGGATTATGGTAGCAAAGTACCTGGAACAGTGTCTTCCTAGGGAGAAGAATCTTGATTTTATTTCTGCCTCAACTTCATTCTCTCATAATGCTTGATACAGCATTCTTCTCTTAATTGGGTAGGTGATTCATACTCCATTAGTAAGATCTTACAATTGAGTCCAGGAAATGTCCACCATGGTGTCCCAATCAGTGTCCTGAAAATGATGGTGCCTTCTTCCTATGGAACCTGTGTCTACTCTCTGGGTCACACACATGGCCTCACTGTGCACCTCGGTAGTTCATTACACATTCTGGCCTTCTCCAGCCTCCTCTGCAGTTCAGGTCTTCAGGAGCTTTCTGAAATTAGAGCCTTAACCTTGTGACAAAGCAATTATCTCCAGCATCTTATATACTTATGCCAACTCTTCATTAGCACCATTTACCAATAACTCTATCACTGAGAAGAGTCAGCAGCTCCAGCATGGCATTCAGGGCTTTTCACCATTTTGCCCCAAGTGGTGTTTCCAAGTGTATTTTCCATTACCAGCAAAATCAACTGTTCTCTGTTCACTGTTTGTGCTTTCCAGTCTCTGTCTTTGCTCATGTGGTTCCCACTATCTCAAAAACTCTCCCACCATTATCTCTGCTCATTTAATTCCACCAACACAAAATAGAGTATCATAAATTAAAACACAGAGCTTAGAGCCAAAAATATCTGATTTCAAGTTCTAGTTCCATCCTGAATTAGGAGCATGACATTATCTTTTTAATATCTCTTTTCCTCACATATTAACAAGAGTAGTTAGAGAAACTACCTTACAAGATTTGAAGAAGAAATGGCGACACACACACACACACACTCCCACACACATACAATTTAGGCAGACAACTGGTGAGAAGCAAGCATCAAGTATTACTATCAATATTATTATTTAACACCTACTTCAAATGCCATTGTGTCCATAAGGCCCTCCCTAATCCTGCAAGATACATCATTTCTGAAAAGTAATAACATTTCATTGTACTTCTTGTAAGGTATTTACAGCTTTATATTTTACTGTGACATTTCCCTTGATTACAATTTTTAACTCAAAATGCAATAGGTTTTCCAAAGAATTTTTAAATCCATGTCAATTGTAGAAAAAGTCTCAGAGAAAGTAGTTTGGTTGTGGAAAACAGATATTTCTAAAATATTTTGATATTTTATAGAGAGTGTAGCAGAGACTATTTGAAATCAGACCTATATTAAAACTGAAAACACAAGGCCACTGCACACGTACATACTCCAACCTCTTTGGGATAGGGACTGGATTCCTTTTTGACCTCACTATTACAGTCAACATAAGACATTCCCAAAATTTACATGAATAAAATCCTATTTGCATTAAAAGAATGAAGCAAACAGCAATACCCTAACATTGAGTGTTCAATCAGATGTTCTTTTCCAATGTTAATCATGTCCCTGAAAGTCCTCTAACTGATCACATGGAACATTACATTAAAGTTCAGAAATGAGACAGATAAAAAAATTCCTCTGACCAGGTTAAAGGAAAATTTTATTTTCACAATGCTTCTCTGGTGATGTATCGATGTAAACTTTGCTGAGGTCTCAATGATGCTTTAAGTTAACAATAATTTCAAATATAGGTCCAACGCCATAACTATGTGGAAGAGTGCTTTAAAGGAATGATTAGTGGAGCCATGCACCATCAAAATAATCAGATTTTCCTTATTTGACAAGGTAACATTTGACTTTTCTACATTTATGTTTTTGGGTTTATTTTTTTTTTAAGAAAATTAGTCCAAGGTCATAACAGGATTTTAAATGTTGCCTGGACTCTCTTTATTCTTTGTACTTCCTTTTCATGAGCACTAGATTGAAAGGGATGCTCAGAATGTTCTGTTGCAGATAGCTGTCCTGCAAGATTTCAGAATCTGGAACCACAGAACAAGTATGTCGTCAGGAACAGAGGAAAGAAAAAAAAAACATTTGTGTGGTAGCAGCAATATTCCTGAACAGTTTGTGCTACCAACAGATTTAGAAAATACGAATCATCAGCAGTCAATGTTCACAGTAAATTACATATAATTCATAATTCAGATACAATGTACCTATAATTTAGATTAATGTATAGACATGCAATCTGTGTGCATGTATGATCTCAGTGGTCTCCCCTGCACTGTGTAAAATGCTCTATTTCATATTATATTACACTACTATATTGTATTATATTCATATTATAATATACCCTATATTCTATTACTGTATAATACATGCACTTGTTATTATTACATGGTTCATATCATAAAATTTAACATTATATATGAGCAAAACCTATAAACTACTATATATTTTTCAGAATAAATGCTTTAAAATCTAAATCCTGAATAAAGGGATGGCCACTTTTAAAAACTTAAAACTAGACTTTAACAGATCTATCAAGGTTAATAAAAATGTGTTAGTAAGTACCCTTATTTTATCAAGTTCTCTATTCCATGGGCTAGGCAGAAAAAGCAGGTCAAGTATTAAAAACAATTTTGCTGATTATAATATATATGCAGCCATGCTAGAAAGTGTAGTGTATAAGTACACAATCATCTCTTTCCATTTCTGACCCATAGAATAGAGTGATTGCAGAAGAGAACAAAACTAGTTAGGACCTCTCTTGAAATTCAAAATTTTTAAAATAGCAGTAATTTTGGGATGACTCCTTCATTAGAACAGAGATGATAAAAGAATAGCTAAAGGTACTTTTAAATTCCAGAATGGCTGACCTGCAGATAATCCCAATGGCTAGATGCCCACACTGTAGCCAAAGAAATAATAACAGTTCAGTATTTAGAGCAGTAAATTTATATATTAAGTGCTGATAAAAATGAAAAATTAGTGCAAAAGGTGCCAAACTGTACTTAAGTTTTTATGTTTTCATGGACTATTGTTCTAAATTGTGTATACATGCATCATCAGTTAGAGATTAGTTCATTGTTATGCTTCTTTAAAGATAATTGCATTTTCATCCAAAAAGCATCATTTTTTAGCTAAAAAGACCTAGAAAATTACCTAACCTTACCATCTCATTTTACAAATAAATAAAAAGTAGACTTCCTGCATATTTTTCAAATGTATATTTTATTGATTTTAGAGAGAGAAAGGGAGAGAGCAGGAGAAAAACAGAAACATCTGTTTCTGTATGTGCCCTGAATGGGGATCAAACCAGCAATTTCTGCACCTCAGGACGATGCTCTAACCACCCAACCTATCCAGCCAGGGCTAGACTTTCTGCATATTTCTATGTCTTCTCCCAGGTTACCCTGGTAGAGATGGTGTTGGAAGCACTGCTAGCACTCTATTTAGGCAATGCACTACTTATCATTAAGTGCTTTATGTATAGACTTAGGTCACCAATCATTTGCTATGTAATTTTGAGTAAGACCTCAGTTTCATCAGCTAAGGATAGTAAGTGTATTTGCCTCATAAATACACAGAAATCTCCACAAAAATTACATATCTGCTCCACACAAAGACAACTGAAATATCTGGTATGTAATAAATGTCCACTAAGCACTATTATAATTATCATTGTATTGAAATCCAGAACTGCATCAAACTCAAAAGGGATGCCTGCAATTTATATCAATGTTTCTCAACCCAACTTCATCTAAAAATATTATAAAGAGGTCCTTTGAAACACAGGTCTTATCCGCAACATAATTTATCCAAACTTTTAGGGGAAGCATCCTGGGATTGTGTACTTTTTAAACAAGTTCTCTCAGAGAATTTTGGTATCAAACAGATGGTATTGGCTCACAGATCAGCATTTGGAAACTACTGATAAGACTACAAAGATATAATCTAGGAAAATCTTTCTATGCAAAGAGATAAAAATGGACATGCAAATGGAGAGCCCAGTAGTCTAGAAATAAATAAGAAAATCACTAAATAATAGCCCATAAACCAATGGAAATAGTATATAGCATTGTTATCATCAAAATTGCATACAGAAATATCCAGAAATTCTCAGCGTTAAACCTCATCCTTGTCCTGCTCCTGGTCTTTGCTTTTACATTTAGAATAATGGCCTAAATGTGCTTCTCGGGCATCATTATTCTATTCAAGCAGTATTTTTCTATTCCTTGCAAATCCTTAAGTGAAAGGGGATATATTCACCAAGAATTGCTTTATAGCAGCACAGAAAAAAAGAATTCTTCAAATCGGTTTGCAAAAACAGCCACTTCAGCGGCTTCCTATCACTGCCCCAGTTTCCTAAACAGCCAATAATAATTATTCCCTATAAATCAGACCTCCCCGAAGTTTTATTCTTCTTTACAGTTGTAGCAAGCTGACTGCTTTCCCCTCATTAGATTTTATGTCTTTGTTTTGTTTGCAGAGTCTCCTTTTCTTTCTACCATTGTAATTCTCACTGTGTCACAAGATACTAAATTTACGGGTGGGGAAACGTTGGTTTCCTAGCAGCTCTTAATAAAAAATGTATCTTAATTACAAAAGAAAGGAATAAAAATAAAAACACTCCACTCTTTGTGAGGACTGATCTACTTGCACATTCTAACCAACAACCTGTGAAGTGTCAAGTTACCCTAAAGGGAACCCCATTTCCCATTTCCTGGCCATTCAGAGATCTATAGACACAGCAACACTCGGTAAGAGAACTCTTCTCTGTGTGAGAGAAAAGTTATTCTATACATATGGTTAGCATCAGTGGGGGAACAAGAAGAAACATGATAGGAAAAGCACAGTCAAGTCCAGCTTCTCAAACACTGATGATCTCTCTAGACAGAAGTCCTAAGATACAACCCTTTAACCTTAGAAGAAAGGCTTAGGAATCAAAGAAAGAAAACTAGTGACTAATTGCCCTAACGCATTATTTAAGTAGAGGTAATAGCTACATAAACAGTTCTCTGAAAGGTTCAATATCAATTATACATTTGTAAAACATGACTTCTTTTTTGTGTGTGTGTGTGTGACAGAGAGAGACAGAGAGATGGACAGAAAGACAGGAAGGGAGAGAGATGAGAAGCATCAGTTCTTCGTTGTGGCACTTTAGTTGTTCATTGATTGCCTTCTCATATGTGCCTTGACTGGGGGGCTACAGCAAACCAAGTGACCCCTTGCTCAAGCCAGCGACCTTTGGCTCAGGCTGGTGAGCCTTGTTCAAACAAGATGAGCCTGTGCTCAAGCCAGCGACCTTGGGGTTTCGAACCTGGGTCCTACACATCCCAGTCCAAGGCTCTATCTACTGCACCACCACCTGGTCAGGCAGACATGATTTCTCATTCAATTAATCCTCTCATTTGTGCTATCACTTCTATATTGGACATATTATATTATTGCACGTATATATGGTATGTATCTATCTAGCTATCCTCTACAATAAGGATGGGACACTTCAAAAGGTCCTGGAGTTCATCATTTTTTATCACAGAGACCAGCTTAAAAATAGCATGCCAGAAAAGCATATTTGTTGGGTATAGACTTTGTAAGGAACCTTAGCAATTAAGGACAACCAAGGAGAAGACAAAATCGCTTTTACTAATTTCCCAATTTCAACCAGGTAACTAGATTGTTAGCATAGGTAGCTAGGTATTGATAAAGGGAGCAAAGGGACTCAGACATTAGGAAGCCTAATCAACTAGGGAGCTGGACTGGACAATAAGCTGCTTCACTAGGAAGTTGCATCATTCATAGGCTCCCCAGAAGATCACAGCATTGCCCTACCGAGGAAATTAAATCTCCTCTCTCTTCTGCGTAGGGAGGAGGAACAAGCTTTCCAAGTTCCCCAGGGTACAACCAGCCATTATCCCGGACTACCGAGGGGAAATTCCTCTGCTTGGTACAAGCCCAATAGAAGCCAATATGGTGAGGAGGAAGGTCTTTCTACTATGAGTCATGCACAGTAGGAACTAAAATGGTGACCAGAAAAGGTGGAGCCTAGCTTGGAAAGAGGATTGAACTGGATAGGAACACAGAACTCCAGAAGATCTAGGAAATGGATTGGTTGGGGGAAGGACCTAATATAAACCTGTCAAATGTTGGAAAGTAGATTACTTAATTTGAAAAGTGCATAGTCCTTCTCAAGCCCAAAATAATATAATCCAAGCTTAACAAAGTTAGTTCTCTCTCTCTCTCTCTCTCTCTCACTGGCCCAGTAACACCCGCTCACACCTTGAACTAGCCCATTTTTCTCTATATAGCAACTGTGTGGCCCTAGCTGGCATGCAGTCACCAAAGTGCAGACTGAGTACAACAATGCAAGACCAGCCAGAGCACAGCAGGGAACAGAGACTACACAAACTGGACAGGGACAGAGACTAAACTGGACCATGCACTGGGATAGCATAGAATCACTGGACACTGGTTTTTTCTGGGCTTAATAAGACAAGACTGGACTTTTCCACAGCAGGATGGATGGAGATAAGACACTGGGAAGCTGGAAGCAGTTTTTACCTTCCATATGTGGGTCCATGGACTGCTTTCTTTGCAACTCTGGGAAAGGGCCCCATTTTCATGGCAACAGAATCATTCCCAAATGTTGCCTGTGTCTTTCCCCATTTAAGCTACTTCTGAGGGCTCCACCCAACTGGCATATTTTAACAGTCCAGAAAGATATTTAATATGTTGTTGTTGTTTCAACTTACTAAAAAGGAAATGATATTTTAAGTTCCAAAGCCCCAATATCTAATTATGATACTGTTATACTTAACGTAACTAAACAGATTATTTTAAAGTGCTTTTTACAGCACTTCCATGAAACCTGAAAAGGATAATCTGAGATTAAAGTGACAGTATGTTAATATCAAACAATTAGTTGAGGTAACTAAAGAAATACTGTAGAGACTGACTAGCAATAGTCCCATCAATAAATGAATAAGATACAAAACTCTTATCTTCATATGATTAGCAGTAACAAAATTATTGAACCCCAGGCCCATCTGCTCCAATTTTATATGTCAAAAATCAAAATTGCATAAACTGATAAGTACTCAATCTTCACAAACATCAGAGTCAAATTAAGGAAATTACCCAACACACCAAACACAGCTCAGCACATCATAAACCATTAAAACAGTGACCTTATACCAAAAAAGAACCATACACATTAGGATCTTGTACAAGTAGAATAATAATAGCCAGATGGAACAATAAACTCTGATGCTTGGCAGCATGATTCTTGGCACAGTGAATATATGTCATGTGGAAAGTCAACAGGGGTTCATCATAGAATTATCCAAATGAGGCTCAGGAAATTCTTCCCAAACAGAGAAGAAAGACCTCAGGTTTTAAGAAGTCAAGATTACCAGACGATCTGGGTATAACAGAAACAGCAGGGATAGTGAAGTGGGACAGACTCAGAAACTAACAGTAAATCTACCATCTATTAGTGGTGGCATTAAATTGTTAGCTCTTTTATTTCTTTTAGAAAATGAGAGTCATAGCACCCACATCACAGAGTTGCCAGGGGCAAATATTTAGACTCTTCTAACCCTGGAAAAGTCAGAGGCACACTTTCTCAGACATCCAACATGTAAAACATTGTTGATTGTTTGAGAAAACACAGTGAGAACTCCTGAATAGTGTCTATGATATCACAGGTTTTCATTGTTAATATTATCATCACTACAAAACCAGTAGATTCCTGTCTTCTAAGTTGTGCAATGTTCTAAATTTCAAAGTGGTGGCTGCCTATAATGGTGACAATGCTAGCACGTGCAAATTGTTCTCCCTGAACACACAGGTGGAAGTTTCCAAGCCTCAGGAAGAATTAGGTTGAGGTCATGGGACTGGGTTTGGGTCAATTAGATGCAGGCATAAAGGACATGCCAGTTCCAGGCCTGCCCTTAAAATTTCTTGTGAAAATGGTTTTACATCTTTCAGTCACTGATGCTCCACCCTGACATGTTATGGTCTTTTTTCCATCCTGTAGATATTATATATATTTTAGAACTTTCTGATTATTTTATTTTTAATTTATTTATATTAAATTTACTAGGGTGGTACATCATCTATACAAGTTGTATTGTGCAACTTTGGGTGATGGCACACAGTGCAATACACAGCTGATGTGTCATAGTTGGATCATAGAATTATACACCGTATGTTTATGTTTAATTGTTAAAACATAGTCCAGTCTAGCTAAAACTTCAGCATTCAAAACTCTCCCCACCCCCTTTCCCAATACAAGCTTCTGTGGTTCTGGCTTCCCCGAGTGCAGAAAGATCACAGGAATGGCCGCAGACATGCCATCCCCAGCTCACTCATCTGTGTAGAGACTCTGATATTGTGATCAGGGAGGAGGAGTGGGGATGGACAGTCGTTCTGCAATGAATGTCTACCTGCCAATAGTAAGGATAAGTCTTGGCCTCATTCTAGTTCATTTCAACTCTGATGTTTGTAAACCCCTTTAACGAGTAGGTCTTCACATCAGCAAGAGTTTCTTGGTGATGGTGCTCATCTTCTCTGGTGCTCATCTTCTCTCTGCCTCTCTCCCCTATTCAATGGAACAATGATTCTCTCATAAACTTTGCCTACTATACCACCCGCCCTTTCTTCTTTAGGTTTAGTGTCTCTTGGCCAGGCCTAGAGACCACCTGGGCAGTTCCTGGCTACTGGTTCCTTTCTAGGATCTGAACTCCCCTCTGGGGAGCCCTTGGAACAGTTAGGTCTGAATGTGCTGACAGCAAAAATGAATGGAATGTGATGGAGATTGCTCCATGTACTTCTCAATACACCTCACTGTAGCCCTTTCAGGTCTATAGATTTGGGCTGCACCAATGGTCTCCCACCTTCAGATCCCAATAGAAAATTCAGGTATTAGTCTTTATGTTTACTAATACCCATGTCTGCTCTCCCGAAAATTCACCCTATGTGTTTTGGAGCCAGCACCAGGGTGGGCCAGCTGAATCTCAGCAAGTATTTTACTAAGGAGTCAGATGGCTCTTTTTTATGTATTCCTGATGTTTATGGTTGATTCTCTGGGAAATGCTTCACTTGGCTCCTCTGCACTCCCAACCGATAGGGAGAAAAGCTTTTAAGAACACAGCTCTCACCACAAGACCAATCATTCAATGGCTCTTGCCCCCATCCCCGTCCCCTTCATTTTTAGATTCAAGCATAGGTGTGCAAAAGCAGTGGAAGGGGGACCATTTCTTCCAACTCTCAAAAAAAAATGTTCAAGGAGGTATCTGGCCCAATGATAGGCAGTTCCCTACAGCTCTCCTTAGAACATGGAGTATTTGAATCTTCTTATTCTCAGCTTTGAACTTAATCTAATTCTAGTCAACAGCCAGAAAGGGACTTGAGGTTCAATTGACCTGATGCCTCAATACTTAAGCCTTATGCAGCATTCTTGAACCCAGATTTCTAAGACAAGAACAATATTTCACCTCAAGTATTTTACCATAAATATATTTCTGCTAATTTTGGAGAACTTTGTCTGCTCTCCTGTCTGTCTCTCTAAACTAGACTATGAGTTATTTACAGGCAGGGATCATATTTTACCCATCATTATGTTCTCAAAAACCAAATTATCTACAAGAGCAGAATTTGTGGCAAAGACTAAAGAGCTGGTACTTGACCTGACAGGTGAAGGACCAGAGTGGCATAGACCAGGAAATAAGGGGAAGTGAGACAAGGAAAGATGTGGTACAGTGAGAAGCAGGGTGTTACCATGCCAGCCATATGGAGACCCTGCACAGCTCTCGGCAGGCGTGTTCCCTCAGCAAGCAGGACTTCTCCACAAGGTTGGCAAGAACAGAGTGTACCTTGGAACAGTCTATCTAAGAGGAAAAAAAGAGGGTAATTGATCTTTCTAGCTGGTGGAAGTTTATCCCATGGGAGCTGGCTCTCCCACACTTCCAGGTTCTATGATATGACCCTTGATGGTCACCCAGGAAGTCTGGTTCTATACCCCACGGTGTGGCATTTTATTTGTCCAGAAATGAAGGGGTGAATCAGTCAATGTACCCTTTGGAAGCTGAAGGTTTGTGGTCAGATTCTCACCTGCATAAGTACTTAGCAAGGATGTCAGGAGAGGCTGGAGCTGCAACACAGCCTGGGAGGCAGTCAGCAGCTTTCAAAAGAAGGATGCCAGTAAAATGTTTACATTTAATATATGCATTTACTACCTCTTCACTTTGAATTCACTAGGAAGAAAATAAGTGATGTAATTTGTGACTTAGAATGATTCAGAGACTACACTTTTGTGCCATTTGAAGATAGAGAACTTTGAGTTCGACTTTGTGCTACATAACTGCACACCATTTCACGTTGCCAACATGAACATACATTTTACCTTCACCAAGCAGGAAACTAAGCTCTATTAGTTGCTCATTCTGATTCTTGGAAGATGTTCTATTCACTCCAAGCTCAGGAAGGAAAATGGAGTTGCTTTTGATAAATTAAAGCAGGAAATGAACTTGTGCTTATTTCTGGGCAAGACAGGGCACACTCTGTCATTCTCTGATTGCTGCAGATTTCCTATTTGCTGAGTCCTTTAAGGAGATCTTCTCAACCATATTGCACGTACATATCATTTGAAGGCTGAGTGATGCCAAAGACCTTTTGCACTATAGTTCAGAGGAGAGGCATCAGAATTCATACACTAAAGCTGGTCTGGACAGGAAAGGGTAATGTTAAAAACATGTAAAGCCTGGGTGATTTTTTCATTCACCTTTGGCTGATGGAAGAAGGTCTGTGACTAAGTGAAGGATTGGCCCACAGTAATGAAGCTGTCTGCAGCAATGAGAGCTGGGTGGCCATGGCATATAGCTCAGAATTACTGCAAGTGCCTGGGTGTCAGAAGCCATCAATTGTCCCAGGTTCACCTGCTAGGCTCACAGCCATGGACTATGGGTCTAAAATACCATCATTCTCCCAGATGAGACCCACACTTACCTCTTCATCATTGGGTTTCTTTCCCCTTCCCCAAACATTCCCATTGATCAAGTCCTGGTATTTCCCTGGGTATAAGCCATAGAACATAGAGTTGCATCATCATTCTTACCCACAATTCACATCTACCAAGGAGTTATTTCCTTGTGCGGGGTGAAGAAAATCCAGGAAGTTCAGTTTTAAGGTAAACAGTTCTCTCCATCATTTCTGCCACTTGGTCAAAAAGTTTTTCTTGTCCATTCACATCCACAGAGTGCTCTACATCTAAGCCATGAAGCATACATGGAGAGAGTGCCCTGACTTTGAACTGGAGGCCACTTTAGAGCTCTGAAATCAATCATCTATGCATATCAGAAATTCCATGTGAGGATAGTCATCCTGTTCTCAGTTTAAACTCTTCCAATGAAATGAGGTCAAGACTGTCCCAAAGCTGTCACTTCATTGATGGAAATACCTAATGGCTACACATTTCCTATGAAAGTGACCCAGCATCTACTTCCTTATAACTTTAACCCATTGGGCTATAAAATATACACTAAATTAGCCTTGAACATAACAGGAATTCAAGTGTTAGAAAGTCCAACCATTCTCAACTCTCATAAAAATGTAGTTTCCACAAACATTTTCTTCTAACTTCTCCAGAAGTATCCTTTTTAAATATTATGTGGAGAACCATATTTAGTATTTCAGCCATGATCTCATCAGTGAGGCACAGAATAGGATCCTTGCTTTGGGACATTTCTTTCCTTTCTTTCTATAAAATATACTCCAACACTGCATTAAATATAAATATAGTAAAAACTGCATCATACTTTGCTACATAATAAGCTTACCAATTTAAGCTCTGGCAAGATCTTTAATAAATATTTTAAAGCTATATTTCCCCTAGTTTGTGATGCATTTAATTTTTTAAACCTAAATGTTGCATTTTATATTTATATTATTTGGTCCATCACTTCAACTATTACTCTCTTTTTAGATTCTGACTCTCATTCAGTGTATAAACTTTCTTTTCTGGCCTTCTATCACTTCAAAATGTAATCAATGAATTATAGCCTCATTCTAATCATTAGTAGGAAAAGTAGAGGCCTGCGCCTTGAAGTACCTCATAAAGAGATAATTCAAAGTTGACATTAATACACTAGCCAATATTCTTTGACTGTATATTTCATTACTTAAGAACCCATTCATTTAACCATATTCAATTCAACTTATTAAATACCTGATCAGTCTCTACTCTGTGCCAGGAAACACAAACAGAATAGAATCTGTCCTCTTCCCTCATGAGGCTCACAGTCTAATTGGAAAATAATCCTGCAGTCAATACAGCAGTTTCCAGTGATGGGTAGAATCATGTAAGTGGACTTAGAGTCCAAGAGGAGCTCAAGAAGGAATACTATACTCTACCAGGAGTTCTTGATGAAACCTCAAAAAAATGAGATGTTTTCTAACACCTCTTCTTTTTTGTTTATTTATTTTTTTAGTTGAGTCTCAAGAGTATGAAAAGGTAGAGGCTTTTACTGTAGTCCTAACAACAAGGGTAGTGTAGAAGAGGAAAGATTGATTAAGCTTAGGTCTCCCCAAGTATAGGTCCATTCCACATGATTACCTTCCTACTATGTTCTCAGTTTTCCAACCTCTAGCTCTGAGGTTTATAAGTGTCATGGGTATTAAAGAGAGTTGTCTACATATGGTGAAACATATATAACACAAACAGGCTTCATTAATGCCGGGCTATCAATAGGCAATATTGCATTTGAAGGGAGGTCATAAAGGACAATGAGAAGGTCAGGCTAGACAATGAGGTCAGGTAAGCAATGCCATGTGGCAGGTTGCTATATGGTGATCATCAGCTCCAGCCTCCTCATTCTAAGCCCTCTACTATCTAGTCTCCATGAGAGAAGGTTTCATTTTTATACATCAAAGTAGTCTTTTAATGGTTCTCCTTTCTAACCAAGAGTTTTCTCTGTTTCCCTTAAGACTAAATCTTTTGAAATCCAAAGCCAATGACAAATGTCTTTTTGATGTCATCATCTATTCAAAGTTATATTTGCAGACAGCCTAGCTGATTCAAGCAGGACAAAGGTTGGAAAGGAAAAAGGAAATGTTGGTTAATATTCCAAAAGTATTATCCTGCTTCTAATGGGTAGGCAATCATCAACAGATAAGGAGAGGAAGAGTGTTCTAGACAGAAAGTATAGTGTAAGGCCAGTAACCACAGCCACTAACACAACCTGCCTAGCCCATGCAGGTTTGCATTTGATTCAGATAGACAGTAATGAAACAACAAGCCAAGAACTGGTGTGCCATTAGCTTTAATCCTAGCTTCCACCAAGGGGGAAAGAAATACACACAGTGGAAAAACACTTCCCTTTCCATTCAGGGCTCCAAAAGCCACTGACTCATTCGAGTTTCCTAGAATAAAATATTTCTGCCTCACCAGCCTTATTCACCTCTGTTCCCCATCTCCTTCTTTCTTCTCAAACTCTGCACAACCTGGCTTCTCCTTCAGCACTCTGCCATCTTGACCGCTTCTCCTCTCCTCTCTTCCACATGGCCTTCCTCTGCTCTCCTCCAGCATGGGTTACTCTGCCCCATTTTATAGTGTAGAAATCAAAACCTTTAATCCAATATACAAACAAGGAAGTCTCTGATACAAAGTCACTTATCTGAGGCATAATGGGATTCCTCATGAGAGTGCAACAGTCAATGGTGTGGGGAAAAGCTTAGTGTTGAAAAGATGTTAGTATTGAAAGGGTGGGAAAAGCTTAGTCTTAAAACTAAGTCTTAGGCTATAATGACCCTGCCTGCTTACAGTCTGTCCCCTACACCCAATGCAAACTATAAGCGAGCAAACTTATATATTTACAAACTTATTTGACCAACATATGGCATATACAAAATGCACAAGAAAGCACAATGTATGGTAAATTTTTCTAACATCCTGCAAAAATATAGATATTTTCCATCAAGTACATTCCCCTCTAATCACAATCATTCAATGACAAAACCAAACAGAGGAAATCAGATTAGTTTTTTGGAACTCAATGTTTTCGGTGATTTCATCCTCTTTTCCAGAGCTCTCTCAATTCATCTGTGCAGTCATGTGCTGCATAACAACATTTTGGTCAAAGACAAATCCCATGGAGAAAGGTGGTCTCATATGATTATAATAGTAATGAAAAGTTCGTATTGCCTAGTGACATCATTGCCTTCATGATGTAGGAGCACAATACATTCCTCATGTGTTTATGGTGATGCTGGTAAACAAGCCTACTGTGCTGCCAGTCATATAAAAGCATAATGTACAATTCTGTACACTACACAGTACTTGAGAATGATAATATGTAACTGGGTGATGTATTTATTATTCTAGACTTTTATTGTTATCTTAGAATATACTCCTTTTAGTTCTAAAAAAATGTTTGTAGGTGGAAAAGGTGAAAGGATTAAGCAAAAGTAATAATAATAACACCTCATAGAGTCCCTGGCAAGGTGCCTCAGTGAATTAAACTTTGTCTCAGCACAAGTTTGCAGGTTTGTTCCCCAGCATGTACAAGCAGCAATCAATGAGTGCACAACTAAATGAAACAAATAAGTGGAACAACAAGTTGATGTTTCTCTCTCTCTCTCTCTCTCTCTCTCTCTCTCTCTCTCTCTCTTTCTCTCCCTTCCCTTCTCTCTTTCTCAGACCAATGGAAAAATTAAAAACAAAGTCTCATAGGCACAGACAACAGCATGGTAATTACAAGACGGAAAGGGGAGTGAGGGGAGGCAGAACAGGGTAAAGGTGGGATAAATGGTGACAGGAGGAGACTTGAGTTGTGAATGCACAATACAATATAAAAATGATGTATTATAGAATTGTACACCTGAAACCTATATAATTTTATTAATCAATGTCACCTCAATAGGTTCCATAATAATAAAGTTTTCTGTAAAACTATGCTATATTACACTGCCAACAGCCTCACACATCTTGTCTTCATCACTTCTCTTGATTGCATCATTTTCTCTTGTGCTTGATTTGATATGGTGCTGTTTTAAAGGTAACATGCTGTACAGGCTTATAGACTAGGAGCAATAGGCTATATCGCACAGCCTATGTGTATAGCTGGCTGTACCGTCTGGCTTTGCATAAGTGCACTCTGTGATGTTCACACAGCAATAAAATTGCCTAATGACACATTTTACAGAATGTATCCCTTTCATTAAGTGACACATTACTGTATTTTGTTCCTGAATTTGATCATGGGTCAATGTCACATTTATTGAGGCGTTCTTTTCAAAATTAATTTCATTCCTGTTTTTGAAAATTGATGATTTTCCCATTTCAATCATCCAACAACTTTTGTCCTTCCTGGCAATTCTATCAAAAGAAATATGATGAAAATTTTAGTACATTTGCTGAGCACTTACTCTGATGTAGGCACTGTCCTAAGTGTTTATTTACATCTATTATATTTCAGGTTGGTAACCATGTCTTTCAGCCCTTTGAACCTGAAAATTATTTCCTCAATACAGAAGACAGAAGCAAAATAGACACTGAATCATTCTCATTCTTTTCATCAGTCAACTATACACCATCTATCTATCCAGCCAGTGAGTCCATCCCTTCCTTGTTCTTCTTGCTTTAAATATAGGTAAATGGAACCCTCTGCTTTCTGTGAAGCACATTTCACTGAGCTACACCAATTCCTCATAGTTCATCAATGTTACCTTTGCAAATCTGCTCCACGTTTTGGTATCCATCCTGAATATGCACCACTGCTTCTGTTTCTACGCATGTGCTCATTGAAAGCCAAGTCTGAACCTAAGTGTTTATTACTAGAGAGAAATGGCTCAATTAATTACACTTATTTAATTATATAAAATACTTTGCAATCATTAAAAAAGTGAAGTGGTTCTCTATACTTTGACATGGAAAAATATCTCTGATATATTGTTGGATAAGGAAAAGAAATTAGAAAGCAACAGATATTTAATCCTGCTTGAATTCTTTTTTTTATCATATGTTTAACAGAAATACCATTTTACAAACATTACACCACTAATTTTTAAATTTTCTCCTTGAAACATTAACCCCTTTTCGCTTTCAACCTTCAAGATGAGGCCATGCATTGGGTTCTTTCTGCCAATGCAGGAGAAGGTTAAGTACTTAATATCTTTAGTGAAGTAATAGGGTTGAAATCTAGACTTGGTAGACTAGTCACAGAATAGTGTTTCACAAAAGAAAGGTCCAGACAGGATGAGAGAGGGGACAATTGTAACCTTGCTGGACTAAGATATTGTGGGAAGAAAAGGGCCAGAGGAAAACTGAAACTGAACTAACAGGAGTAAGTGCTTAGCAATTGGGTTCTGTGCGTGTGTGTGTGTGTCACACACATTCTCTCTCTCTCTCTCTCTCTCTCTCTCTCTCTCTCTCTTACATAAACACCATCAAGAGTAATTCTGTCTCAGTGCTCTGTTAGGAAGCACATAAAAAAAAACATTGAGAAAGCAACTAGATCCCAAAGTGAGACTTCTGGAGATATGGCATTATTCACAGAGGGAGCAGGTGTTCCCTGAGAAAGACTGAAGAGTTCTTGAACATCTAGCTTTCCTTAAAGTTCAGGAGTAAATTTATCAGCCAATATACATGGAACTGGAAGTCCTATAGTCATGTCAGAGGCACAACACTGTTCTGGTACTAGGACAAATGAGCATTAGGGTGGGGCTTTATCATATTTAATAGGGAAATAGCTCTTCCATTTGAAGAACCTCTCTAAATATCTTATCAGTATTGCTTTTACAACTTGATTCCTGAAACGTCTTTTTATCAACATGTTAATATTGATTCAACACATAATCTTTAATGAAACACATAATCTTTAATGGAAAAAAAGGCTGTTAGTGAAACACTTGGTAAATGCATTAACTCTTTCTTTTTGCTTTGATACTTCAATTCATAGGATAAAATTTTAAGTAGAAATGTGATTCCTGATAAAAGCAGTGCCCATGAGGAAATGAAAAGAACTTTGAGTGGAAGAAGATGTGGAGGGTGTGCAAGAGAGCTCCATCTGGAATACTAAGTACACGGACACTTAGAGCCCATGTTTATCTTGAATTACAATATTAGAAGAGGAGACTGAACATGTTCTGTAATTCCTCAGTTTGCCCATCAGCCATGAAGATATGAACAGACCGAATCAGACAAAGATGACCTGATATAGAATCAGCATCCCCCTCTCAAGCTGACCCAGTCCCCTCACCTAGTGTCAGCCTCTACCAATGTCCCTGCTATGGTTACTGTCACAATGCTCACTGTACCACACACTCCCTCACACCTCTGTCCCTTCACACAGGCTGTTTCTCCCTGGATGCATTTGTCCACATTGCAACCTAGAAAAATCTAACTCACTTTTTATGGCCAGGTTCAACCACTACGTCCTCTATTACCAAACTCTCTTCTGTGCTTCCATTGGTCTTTATACGCACATCTCCTGTAGAAATCACCATATATAATTGGCCTCTGGATTCTGTAGCTATAGTCAGATGGTCCACAGACACAATCAAGGATAATTCTGTCTAGATACTTGACTTAAAAACCTCATAAAGATGTTGAAAAAGAAGCCAAATTTTTACATAAGACTTCTGGGAATTTAGTGTTATTTATAGAAATTCTGTGTGTGTGCGCACACACACACACACCCCAGGAGAGAAAAGGAAAATTGACACTTGTTCATCTATTAGACATACTCAAATATAAATATAATGTCTTATTCACTTTATACACTCAGCACTGGACCTTGCACTTTGTATATACAGGGTGTTCAGTGAGTATAGACAGGGTGAACTTCTGGAAATGAAGTGAAAGCCATGGTATTTCTACAAACTATACTTTCGCAGTCTTCCCAAATAAGCAAATATGAAGTAAACTGACTAGTGGCATGCCTTGGGTCATTGTTTAATAACTGGAAATATCTTGTTAATGTTTTGTAAGATAGAATACCATTTATAAATCACATGCCATTTTCCAGAAGCAAATTGCTACTCACTGAGCAGCAAACTTTTTAGACCCACTTTTGTACAGATAAGACTTCCTAGTTCTCAAAAGTAATAAGTCATTGTTCTCATAACTTTTTAAATAGAATCCGATATATTAAAACTGAACCAAGAACTGTTGGCTTTGGAGTAAGTATATATATGTAATTCCCAGAAATGTCATTATATTGTCTTTTAAAGTAGATGACCAAGACAGAGCTTGAGTTTTTATGCAGGCAGCATGAAATGGTGACATTGGTAGATAGCTTTATCTTCAGTGATAATAATAATGATCATCATCATGTCCTGCATTTCATCTCACAGAATGGCAAATGGGTTTCCAGGGTCCTCTCTAAAGAATTAGAGGTTAAAGCAGAAAAATGAAATATGACACTATCTGAGTGATAGTTGGAAAAATGTAACTTAGTACAAAATCATTAGTAAAGAGAACAATTTCTCTGACTCTTATTTTGCTCTCGCACATTGATTGTGCTGTCTGGTCTCAGGAAATCTTTGAGTTTCAGTTATGAGAATTAATACCCTCAATCTTTAAGTTACTTCCCCATTACCTCTGCCCCATCTTCACTTGGAAGAAAGCGGAGAAACCAGTCAGCTCAGTGCCTGGACGTGCTGGACATCTCTACTCAGGAACAGCTCAGCTTGCTTACTGTCTTCCTCTTCAGAACATAGACTAGTGTAGTTTCTAAGCCCTTAACCAAGACTTGGAAAACCCTCCCCACTAAAAGTTTTATTTGCCTTTCCAAGAAGGATGCTATGGTGCTAGTGCTGACTTTCTTTTGTCTCCAAACATTAGTTGTCTTCTCTACAACTTACTCCCCATCACAACTTTCTCACCACATCTATTGTAAAAAGACCTATATTAGCTGTCAGGAATCCCCAGGTCTACCCCACTGCTACAAAGTAGCTAGTTAACCATTTAATATGTTAATAGCACTGTTAAGTTTATTGTAAAGTTCCCATTTAATTTCATCCTCACAACAATCTTAAAAACCATGATGGATATACTTGCCATCTAGAGTTAAAAAATGTTAGCTGTAAGAGTTTACGCCAGGTGGAAAAGGCTTAAATCCCTGGGGACTTTAATGTAATTGGGAGGAGCAACAATCACTGTCTACCTGTGCTAGCCTAGTGTCCCTATTTCCTCTGCTATGCACCATACTATTGTCACTTTAATACATTTAAGTTCATTCACATGAAGCTCCAATTTAATGTTAGAGTTAGAAAAGCTAAACTATTTTTTTTGGTCACCCCCTACATTTGTTATGTAGACCTATCTATTGGTGCTAGATATGAGAGAAATTCTTACCATTTTAAAGCCAAGAATCCAGATGGCAGCTTTCAAATGTTAATTGACCCATGTATAACAACACCCAGAAATCACCAAATGAGAACATCAAGAGAAACACTTTCAGAACATAATAGATATAGAGTTTGCCAAGCTCTCATTAAAACTGTGTGTACTAGTTGTAAGGGAAGCAGTGAGACTGAACAGTCAGGGATGTAGCAACATGCAAAGGAGGTTGAACCTATACCTACACTTCCACTCACAATGCCAGCAAGTATCAGGAACTCTGTCTGCCTAAGACTCTGCGAGTCATGTGCGGTCCTTGGGTTTTCCACGTCGCCTCCAAAAGCCTAGGAAGGTCAGGTCCCAGGAGAAGGGTACTAGGATCAGAGCATGGTCACAGCTGGCACCTTACCCAGTTCCTTTGACTCCAGTTTTATTTTCCTTGCTCTATCTTTCTGCTTTTTAGCTTCTCTGGGTTTCTGTTTCCACATCTGCTAAATGAGAGGGTAGAGTAGAGGCTATCTAAGATTGTTCATACCCCAAATTCTTTCATTTCCTTTCCTTCTTGTAGCATCCCAGCCCAGCCCAGACTCTTCCCTTGTCACTGCACACACTAACCTTCCTTTCTCCCACATCCAACTGAAAAGAGTGGACTAAAGAGGAACCAAAGTTTCCTACTCCGTAGTTGACAGCTTAAAACAGTCTCAGTGAGAAATCATGTGTACCAGTGTTGTTGTGGACAAAAGATCATTATGTATGTTTACTTAGGGCTAGGCAAGCCTCTCCTTAAAGTTTAATTACCACAGAATGAGAAAATTTCTTCTATATATTGAACGCTTGAGATACCATGGCATTTATTTTTTGCCGCCATTCAAATTCAATTTATTTTCTACCCTTCTCTTTCCTTTTTCAGTGCTACTCTGGTGAAGTATTACCCACTATTTGAAAAATCCATATAGTCCTCAAGCAAGGTCAGAAAGCTTGTGGTGGACTCCTGGTCACCAGTGGTTCAAGTGTGTGTTGCTTCAGAGAATCACTGATGGCATCTGGAAAAAGAAAAGATCAAGTAATAACCTGGCCATTGATTTCAAGAAAAAGAAAAGGCAAAAAGAGAAAGTCAGACCGGAACAATCAGCCACTAAAAAGCACATCTCAAGCAGCAGCAACTTTAAGAAACATTTGCAGCCTGACCTGTGGTGGCGCAGTGGATAAAGCGTCGACCTGGGAACACTGAGGTCGCCAGTTCAAAACCCTGCACGGGTTCCGTCGAGGCACATATGGGAGTTGATGCTTCCAGCTCCTCCTCCCTTTCTCTCTCTCTCTCTCTCTTTCTCTCTCTCACTCTGTGTCTCCTCTCTAAAATGAATAAAATAAAGTTAAAAAAAAAAGAAACATTTGCAACAGGGAGAGTTTTTCTGGACCCGTAGGAGAGGCATTCCAGGGTGGGCGATGGCTTCTGGGTAGAGGTGAAGGACATGCCATTTATTTCTGACCCGCTACCGGGGCTGGTCTGCGCTCTTCCACATGCCCGGTCTAGCTGCAAGACTCAACACTAACGCAACCCTACCCTCTTCCCATTTGCTTTCCTCCGCAGAACTCAAGCACCCTGTAGGCGCTGCTACAACAGGTGTCTTACTGCCCTTTCCCCGCGGTACGGTTGTCTGCACCCCTTACCATCTTCTGCCCAAGCGCCCATCACAGAAATTTCCAACCCACTCACATCTGTCACAGTTCGCATTTGCTGATTTGAGCTCATATTCAAAATCACCACCCTCCAGGATTCCACCTCCCACTCCACACACACATACGCACATGAAAAAAAAAACATAATTAATTAATAAAAGTTAATGTCATGAATTTTGTCTTGGTAATTAATGACATTCTTTGAGAGAAGTATCAGTAAGAACAGAACTGCTCCACGGTTTCGTTCTATGGAGCTCTTAAATTAATTTGGAGGAGCCAGAGCCTGGGGGTAGCATTCTCAGTATAAAAATACCCACAGCCGCTGGCAAGGGAGATGGATGCTTGCCAAGGACAGGAAACAGCAGCCACGGACACGCACCTCTTGATTCTCCAAGTAAGAACCTGCTGTGAGGAGTGCAGTGAGCTGACAGCCCCAGCTGCAATCAGTCTACTGCAGGATTGGGGCCAACACCATGTTTTTCTCTGAACTCAGTGGGGACTCTAGAACCTGGCAATTTCTGCCCAGCACGGCATTCCTCTAACAAATACTTATCAGGCTGAATGAGACCTTCTCAGATTTACACTGAAGTCTGAGGATCTTACAACCCGATCCTCCTTCCTTTCCCCTCTGCATTCACGTGTCAGACCCACCTCATCTGAAGATTTTCTCTGCTTATTCCTATTCCTTCTCCTAACGTTTTTGAGCTTGACCTTCAAAAAAGCCTTTTAATTTATTTTTATTTATTCATTTTTTTTATAGAGGAGACACAGTGAGTGAGAGAGAGAGAGAAAGAGAGAAAGGGGGGAGGAGCTGGAAGCATCAACTCCCATATGTGCCTTGACCAGACCAGTGCAGGGTTTTGAACTGGCGACCTCAGTGTTCCCAGGTCGACGCTTTATCCACTGCGCCACCACAGGTCAGGCCCAAAAAAGCCTTTTTCATTTTAATTCTATCGCCATATCTTCCTTCTTTCGGTCCCAAACTGACAAATAAGGAGATGGTGACCCTCTCGGGAAAGGAGAGAATTAGAAAGGCTGTAAGGAGACAAGTTTTATTCACCATGTTATCTTCAGTGCTAAGTGGAATGAGTATGACATCCATGGCCACCGGCTGTATTGTGAAATAATGGGTGGATATGCCACATTGGCACCCATTGAGATACTAGTCCCCATCTGGTCCCAGTAATCAAGCCACCCAAGTCACCAAGTCATCCATCTAAGGTCTCTTCAGATCCACTAGTTACTTCCAAGCCCCATTTAGAAAAGTGTGAAAAGTTGTTGGATATTTCCCACCCTACTTTGTGATGTTAGCACAAGTAACAGAGCAGTTTCAGACCGTCTCTACCCAGATATACTGGGTCACTGTTCATTGTCCTCCACCAACCTCCAGATTGCTGAGCATGGAGACTCCATAGTATTTGCCCGCACTCTAAATGTCACGTGTGTTTAATAATCAATAAAACAAACAAAATCCATGCATTATTCCTATCTGCTATCAAATTCCCAAACCTGCCAGATATTCAGGTTTCAGCTCAAATGAGACCATCTCAGAGAGGTATATCAAAGATATCTAACCTAATCTGGTAACCCTCTACCCCTTCACCCTCTTTGTAGAACTTACCACTGCTTAAAAAGTTCTTAATTATTTGTTTCCAGGTATTGATCGACTTAGGACCTATGTAACTTACGACCATTCAACTTTACGACCACAATCGCTAGCCACGACTGCTCCGCATCTGGAGCAGTTTTTGTATGCACCTGTATTTTGTAATTTTGTATGTTTTGCAAATATTAAACCAGTTGTACTGGTAATGCAATGTTTTACTTAAACCTGATGAATCTAAAAATAAGAAACAAAATGGTGTAGAGATGATACAAATGGCATAAAATGAACAAAGAAAATTATGATATATAACAATAATGAAAGAAAATTATGATGAAATATGACTTAAAGATTTTTCTAACATCATTTCACAGTACTGTACATATAGCCTACTCAACTTCCGACCAAATCGTGTTACGACGGGTCTGTCGGAACCAGTCGTGGTCGTAAATTGAGCACTAGCTGTAGTTATTGACTGTTTAGTTTTTACTCTAGAAAATATACTTCAGGAGAGTCAAGATGTTGATTATTTTGCTCTCTCCTATATCCTTAGATCCTAAAATTATGTCTTGCATATACTTCAATGAATAACAGAAATTCCCCGTCTCCATGGAGCATGTACTCTATTCAGGAAGGCAAAAAAATGAGTAAACAATTGCAGAATATTTTACAATCTCCTTTGGAGAATCCAAGCCCCAACTCAAAGAGCTATTGTATTTTCCTGCAGGTTCCTTGTCCTTCATTCACTAGTTTCTGTGGCTATATTATTATTTTTTAACTTCTTTTCATTTATTTATGCTCTGATCTTTATTATTTACTTTATTCTGCTCACTTTGGATACAGTTTGTTTGTTTTTTTCTAGTTCTCCTAAGAACCAAGTGTGATTGTTTATTGCAGATTTTTCTTGTTTCCAGAGGTATGCCTATAATGCTATGAATTTCCCTCTTAGGATTGCTTACTCTGTGTCCCATAGATTTTGAGTGGTTGTGTTTTCATTTTCATTTGTTTCAAGGTATCCTCTGATTTTTTCTTTGATCTCATTGTTAACCCATTCATTGCATAATAGCATGTTATTTAGCCTCCACGCCTTTGTTTTTCAGGTTTTTTCTTGTGATTGATTTCTAGTTTTATACCATTATGATTAGAGAAGATTCTTGATATGATTTTAATCTTAAATTTATTGAGACTTCTTTTATGTCCTAACATGTGTTCTATTCTAGAAAATGTTCTATGTGCACTTGAAAAGAATGTATCCTGTATTCTGCTGCTTTGGGACAAAATGCTCTGAAGATATCAATAAATCCAGCTGATCTAGTGTATCATTTAAGGCCGCCATTCCCTTGTTGATTTTCTGACTGAAAACCTATGAATTGAAGTCAGTGAATGTTAAAATCCCCTACTATGACTATACTGCTGTCTATCTCCTTTTATGGCCATCAAGATTAGCTTTATATATTTAGGTATTCCTATGTTGGGTCAATAAATGTATGTCTAAAGTGTTATATCCTCTGTTGAATTGCTCTTATTATCATATCTTGTTTTTTACTATAGCCTTTGTTTTAAAGTCTATTTTGTCAGATATTATTATTGCTACACCAGCTTTTTTTTCCTTTCCATTTGCATTTAATATCTTTTTCCATGCCTTTATTTTTAGTTTGTGTGTATCTTTTATTCTGAGGTGGGTTACTTGTAGACAGCATATATATGGGTTGTTCTTTTATCCTGTGTCTTTTTTTTTTTAATTTTAATGGGCTGACACCAATAAATCAGGGTACATATGTACAATGAAAACATTTCCAGATTATCTTATCATTCAATTGTGTTGCATACCCGTCACCCAAAGTCAAATTGTCCTCTGTCACCTTCAATCTGGTTTTCCCTGTGTCCCTGCCCTCCTCCCTATCTTATCCTCTCCTCCCTCCCCTCACCCCGTAACCACCACTCTCTTGTCCATGTCTCATAGTCTCACTTTTATGTCCCACCTATGTATAAAATTATGCTGTACTCAGGTTTTTTTTCTGATTTACTTATTTCACTCCATATAATGTTATCAATGTCCATCCATTTTGTTGTAAATGATCTGATGTCATCATTTCTTATGGCTCTTCATATATATATTCCATAGTATATATGTACCAAATCTTTTTAATCCACTCGTCTTCTGACGGACACTTGGACTGTTTCCAGATCTTCGCTATTGAGAACAATGCTGCCACGAACATGGAGGCACATTTCTTCTTTTCGAACAGTGCTTATCCTGTGTCTTTTGATTAGAGCATTTGAGTCATTTTCACTTAAAATAGTTATTTATAGGTATGTATTTATTGTCCTTTTATTCTTTTAACTATATTTCTCTTTTCGTTTTCTTCCTCTTCTTCTTAAAGAGGACTAACACTTCTTGTAACACTAGTTTGATAGTAAAAAACTCTTTTAGCTTTTTTTTTTTTATCTAGGAAGCTCTTTATTTCTTCTTCAATTTTAAATGTTAGCCTTACTAGGTAAAATAGTTTTGGTTGTAATCCATTGCCTTTCATCACTTTGAAAATTTCATGACAATTCCTTCTAGCCTGAAATGTTTCTGTTGAGAAATCAGCTGACAGTCTTACGGGATCTCCCTTGTAGGTAACTAACTGGTTTGCTCTTGAAGCTTTTGAGATTCTCTCATTATCTTTAACCTTTGCCATTTTAATTATGATATATCTTGGTGTTGGCCTCTTTAGGTTCAATTTATTTGTGATTCTGCAATTTCTGAACTTGTGCATCTTTTTTTTTCACCAGATGATGAAAGCTTTTGGTCATTATTTCTTCAAATTATTTCTTCTTCATTATTTCTTCTTAATCCCTGGTTCTCTCTCTCTCTCTTCTCTTTTTGGTACCTCTATAATGTAGATGTTGTCATGTTTCGTGTTATCTCAAAGATCCTTTAAAGTATCTTCAATCTTAAAATTCTTTTGCTTTTTGCTGCTCTAATTGGGTAGTATTTTTTCTACCTTGTCTTCCAAATTGCTGAATTGACCCTCTGCTTCATCCAACCTATTATTTATTCATTCCAGTATATTTTTCATTTCAGATATTGCATTCTTACTTTCTGGCTGGTTCTTTTTTATGGTTTTTATGTCCTTTTTCATGCCATTGAGCATCCTTATAATAATGAATTTGAACTCTATATCTGATCAATCACTTGCCTTCATTTTATTTAGCTCTTTTTCTAGAGATTTCTCCTGTGGTTTTTTTTTTCTTTTCATTTGGGACATGTTTCTTTGCCTCCCCATTTGACTTCCTCTTTGTGTTCTTATATATTAGATAGTTCTGCTATAATTCCCAGTCTTCATGGGGTGGCCTTATGTAACAGATGTCCTGTGGGATTCAGTTGTACACTCTCCTTGATCACCTGAGCTGGGTGCTCCAGGAATGTTCCTTGTGTTGGCTATTGGACCCTCCTGTTGTAATTGAGTCTTGATTGC
Source organism: Rhynchonycteris naso (assembly GCA_037038555.1). Classification (NCBI taxonomy): domain Eukaryota; kingdom Metazoa; phylum Chordata; class Mammalia; order Chiroptera; family Emballonuridae; genus Rhynchonycteris; species Rhynchonycteris naso. The sequence continues at coordinate 354,815,993 of CM072995.1, forward strand.
TATTGGACAATTTGTACCCAGGAATGATCTTCATTCAGGCTTGCTGGCTGTGAAGCTCAGTCCAACCACAGTGTGTGAGCTGCTGTGTAGGTAAGAACCACAGGAAGCAGACTTTGCCTAAGCAGGGTTTGTGCCTGCTGAGATCTCCCTTTGGATATGCCACATGTGAAGCTTATTGGATCCTGCTCTGATGATATCTGAAGCTGGCCACTAGGTATGTTGGTTCTGGGTTCTTGGCAAGGGTTCTGGGGCAGACCATTGTCAGATGCCGCTTGTGACTGCTCCTGGGAAGCCTGTTTGGAGCAGTTTCGATGTGGCTTCTTTGATAAATCCTTGGGTATGAGACTTCTCTTCAGCTAATTTTCAGTTGGATACTCAGGATGATTGTTCTACAATTTAGCTGTAATTCCAGTTTGGTCTTGGAAGGAGGTGAGTGTAGCTTCTACCTACTCTGCTACCATCCTGTATTCTCAAGAAAAAATAGTATTTGAACATGAGAACTGAGTAAAGCAGATGACCCTGCCCAATCTGGATAGGTACCTTCTAGTCCACTGCAAATCTGAATAGAACAAAAGAGTGGAGGAAAGGTGAACTTGTTCTCTGCCTGACTCTGTGAGTTGAGATGCTGACCATCTCCTGTTCTCAGTACTCCTGGTTCTCCATCCTTCAAACACATACTGGACTCTACCTCATTTACTCCCCAGCTTTCACGCCTTTAAATTATACCACTGACTTTCCCGGGTCTCCATCTTTTAGAGGGCAGAGTGTGAAACTTCTCTGCTTCCAAAATTGCATGAGCTAATTTCTTAAAATAAGTCTTATTAGATAGATAAATAGAGAACTAGATATAAAGGCAAAGGGACAGAATATTGGCAGAATATTGACATATCAAGAAATAAAAGTAAAAACAGTTGAGTTACTATTACTCTGTGTTTCCACTGTTCACACATACAGTTATTCACCACATAGCAACATTTCAGTCTATGACAGACCTCAACTATTACAATGGTCCTATAAGATTATAATGGAGCTAGTAAATTCCTATTGCCCAGTGACTGCATAGCCATTGTAACATCGCAGTACAATGCATTATTCACATGTTTATGATGATGCAGGTGGAAACAAACCTGTATTTACCATTGTGTTACAAATGCCTACAGTATTCAGTACAGTAACATGCTGTACAGGTGTGTAGCATAGAAGTGATAGGCAATACCAGATAGCCTCGGTTTGTATTAAGCTATCCCATCTGGATTTAAGTACTATCATGTTCACACATGATAAAATTGTCTCAGGGTACATTTATCAGAACACAGCCCCATTACTTAGCAGTATATGACTATACATATACAAGTAATATAATACAAATTGTGTGTTTTCAATGATTCTACATAACAAGTTTAATGCTCTTATATTTGCATTTAAAACTAACATTGCATAAGTAGAAACAAAAATTGTAGATATGCTGAACAAAGAGATGATTCATATAATAGATGGGGCAATATAGGATGACAAGAGATTTCATTATACTATACAGAACACTGTGCAATTTAAAACTTATGAATTGTTTATTTCTAAAATTTTCCATTTCATATTTTGGACTGCAGTTGGCTATGGGTAACTGAAACCATGGAAAGTGAAACCACACATAAGGGGGTGACTATTGTACTTTTAAAACACCTTTCTCTAGCTGAGAGGCTTAAGGAGTCTTTGGAAAATGGGAATCCAGATTTTGCTTTTCAGAAAGCTGATGATACTTTCTATGTACAATTGAAAACCATTTGGTCCACATTTTGACAGCTACACATTGGGTTGCAGGCCAGTTGTCAACCAAGTCTTTAGTTTTATGGGAAATGGTAAGAAAAAGCCAGAATGAGAGAATATATCTTAGTTTTCTTAGAAAACAGAGGATTGGGCAGGGATTTATATGCTGCCATTTTGAGAGATAGAATCCTCACCCAGATTGAAGGAAAAGAAAAGTGAGAGAAGCTTAGGAGACAATGCAATGCGCTCAGTTAGCATGGTAATGACCAAAGTGTAAAAAAGCCACAACACACAGCTAGTATGTAGGCACTTATATATACTGTGCAGTGGGGACTTCCCCAGTCAGGTACACGATGAACCTGTGGCACAGAGATGTCCAGTACAAAGAGGAAAAAGACAGAATTTATATGCCCTTCTCCCCTGCCTCCTCTTTCCTATTAGACACAATTCACCCCGTGAAAAGGTAACTCCCCAATATTTCTGGAAAACATCATATGGTCCCTTCAGATGCACCCAAGAAATCACATCCCACACTCTACAGTGTGGGCATTTCAAGCCAATACACATGTACGTGGAGGAGTCAGACACTCTATGCATGTGGCTGGTTGGTCTTGGAGGCGGCTGAGGTTAAGATAGCAACTGAGAGTCTGGGAGGTAGGAGAAGTCATGACCATCCAAGATGACATGTAAGATGTGCCCAATATAGTGAACGTGTGCAAGGTCCTTCTTGCCACATTCAGCAACATTCAGAAAGACACAGATGAAATTAGTCTGGAGCTAGAAAGACTACAAGGAGAGAGGGAAGGAAATGCCCATACGCTAAGAAAAAGACTCTGCTAGCAGTTTGCAATTTAAGTTAAGCAGTGGTTCCACAATTTGAAATTTTGCAATTGAAAATGATAGGTTCTTCAATGACCTGAAAATAAAACTGATAAAAAGGGCAGCCGTAACACTGCAGGCAGGCCTTCCCCAAACATCTATTATAAATGGTTCTCTGCAAGGAAGAGGAGTCTAACCTGCTGGTATTGAAGGGGCTAAGAGGTTGTCCCACCACTGAAACCTACTATCCTCATCAGCCTCAAAACAGAGGCCATGAAGCTAAAAGGCAGGATGATAGTGAGACCACGATAGGTAACAGGGGAGAATGATCAAGCTTAAAAACATCTGAACAAGATGTGTACTATTGTTACTATCAAAGGTAATGAATAGGCTGGATGCTGCCAAGAATTTTGAGGAAACATTTTGCCAAAGGAAATTCCAGACCTGGCTGCCAATGGTCTGTGACTATTTAACCCCTAAGATAATCCCCAGGTCCTTAGCTCCTATCAACAAGAAGGAGGCTGTGGAATTAGTGAAGCCCCATGTCTGACATCTTTCCCAACACCCTCCTCAGCTTTGGCCTTGGAGGATAACAGACAAGAACTATAGTCTCAGCAAATGGAGCGAGCAGCTGCCAATCAATGACCAAGGCACATAGTCCACTAAATGCAATAGGGCAAGAAGGCATCACTCATACTACCAGAGGATCTGATAGTTGTTCTCAACTTGTGTGTCTCCAATTCTCTTCTTTTTTTTGAATTGAAATTTTATTGTGGTTATTATCCTCTTCCTTCTCCACAATTGTAAATGGACACGTATAGGAGGGGACAAAAATTTTCATTAAATGTAATCATTATTGGAACTCAAACACCTTGAAATATTTTAGGACCTTGAGTTGAATATTATAATGGAATAAAATCTCTAGGATGATGACCTATGTCTCAAAAGAAGGGTATGCATGGATGGTGTTAACAAGGGTAGACAATGGCAAACACCAACCATTACCTATGCAGTATCTACACTCCTATTCTTCCTTCCTTGATTAATAACTCTATATCACATAAAATAGCAATGTGACAGATTCTATGGCTCATTGAGGTGGCCCTTTCCTGGCCATTGACATACTAAGTTCTTAAAAGGAAGGCAAAAGCATTTGGATTGTTTCTACTGATTTTTGTTTTCCTTTTAGCCTACACCCTCTCCTGTCTGCAATTTGAGTGTGATACTAAGATAAAGAGCTATTTTGTGGCCTTAAGAATGGGGACACAACACAATCAACAGTTCAAATAGTATAGAAATATTTACCTGAAAACTATGTACTCTTATTGAGCAATGTCACCCCATTAAATTTAATTTTCTAAATAAAATTATTTTAAAAAAAGAATAAAAACGACACCACAGATATGGCAGAATGAACAGAGAAAGGATTCTGAGTCCTTGACAACACATAGAATGATTGAATTGACTCAGGCATTTTTTTAAGCAGGTGAAATAAATCCTTATGTGATGAAAGTACTGTTATTTGGGATTGTGGTGACACAGTCAAAAGTAAATACTAATGGTCCAGACCTCAGAATGGAAAGGCCCAATAAGCCAATAAGAAAGCTTTTCCAGCAGCTAAAAACAATCACTGCAAGGTGACGTGAAGCAGAGCTGGAAATACGGGAATAAGAATTTCTTGCCAATTCTTTAGGATAAATTAGAAACCACCAAAGGGTAATTAGGTGAGTTCCTCCCCTTGCCAAATTGTTACTTTGTGCTCTCCAGTGGCTGAAAGAGACATCAGGTTCATGTTTGTGTGTGGGAGAACCCTGAATGAATGCCAAAAGCACCTGGCCACACACTGACACAGCACATTTCTTGCAAACAGTCTCTCTAAAAACAAAAACAAACAAACAAGTCAATAAACTATAAGAAAGATCAATATTTGAGTATTGGCAAATCTCTTACTTACTATGTAATCTTCTTGACTTAACTTCCTAATTAAGAAGTTAGAACAAGATGACCTAACACATGATGATGCTTAAAGAAGGTAATTGTATAGCCCTAAACAAAGCTGTAATATCCCCTAAGGCGCCACTGAATCAGAGTAGTTGTCTCCCAAAGGGATATACAAAGTGTCGTCAAATTTTTTTCATTTATAAGTTAGCTCTTTTTTTTTCATTCATTCAATCAAACGTTATTAATCACAACTCTAGGCAAAAAACTTGAAACGCAAAGGAAAGAAAGAACATAGCCTGCCTTCAAGTAGTTAGCTCACTCTCCGAGGAAGCTAAAAGGCTACTAGATCAAAAAGACCAACAGAGGAGGCTAATGACAAGAACTCAGCATATGGTAAAGTTCCCATACAGTAAACGCAGGGCAAACACTGCTAGAAACTTTCTTATTTTAAAGCCGCACATTTTACTTTAATTTCCAGATGACTTCAGTCTGAAAAGGAAACACTATTATTTTTATTGAAATAAAATTGCCATACAATATCCTATTAGCATCAGGTGTACACCCTAGTGATTTGATGCTTATATAAGTTATGAAATAAGCACCACAATAAGACTACTCACCCTCTGTCACATACAAAGTTATTACAATATTGACTATATTCCCCATGCTATACATTACATTGCCATGAGTCAATTTATTTTATAACTAGAAGTTTGCAAATCTTACCTCCTTCACCTATTTTTCCCAACCCTAACCCCTCCCCATTCTGTGAACTATCAGTTTGTTTCCTTTATCCCTGAGTTTGTTTCTGTTTTGTTTGTTCATTTGTTTTAATTTTTTAATTCTACCTATAATCAAATCATATGGCATTTGTATTTCTCTGACTTATTTCACTTAGTACAATACCTCTAGCTCCATACATGTTGTCACAAATAGCAAGAGTTCATCCTTTTTTAAAAGTAATATTCCATTATATATACAGTTCATGTACACACACATATACACACATGTATACAACTGCATCTTCTTTATCCATTCATCTCTAAATGGACACTTAGGTTGCTTCCATATCTTGACTACCATGAATATTGCTGCAATAGCATAGGATTGTATATATCTCCTTGAATTAGTGGTTTCATTTTCTTCAGATAAATAACCAGAAGTGGAAGTGCTGGATCATATTGTAGTTCTATTTTTTTTTTTTTAAGAACTGCCATACTGTTTTCCATAGAGCTGCTGCAATTTATATTTTCACCGTGTACAGTGTACATGGATTCCTTTTCTCCACATCTTTGCTAATATTTGTTTATTTTGGGGTTGTTTCTTTTTTTGGCTTTTTGATAATAGCCCTTATAACAGGTGTGAAGTGATATCTCATTGCTCATTCAAATTTTGACTCGAATATAAGAGCTGAAATCATAAAACTCCCAGAAGAAAACATAGGTAACAAGCTCTTTGACATCAATCTTAGCAATAATTTCTTGGACTAGTCTCCTCAGGCAAGGGCAACTAAAGCAAAAAAGGAACAAATGGAATTTATCAAATTAAAAAGCTTTCGCACAGCACAGGAAACCATCAACAAAATCGGAGAAGATATTTGCAAATCATACATCTGATAAGGAGTTAATATCCAAAATTCAGAAACTACTGACACTATTTCATATCAAAAAGACAAATAACCCAATTAACAATATGCAGAGGATGTGAATAGATGTTTTTTCAAAGAAGACATACAGATGGCCAACAAGAATGTGAAAAGATGCTCAACAGCACTAATTATCAGAAACACAATTTTTGATATGCAGTAAACAGTGAGATAATTTTCCAGTTTTCCACTGCTGGACATTTACTTATTTCCCTCCAGAGAAGTCTGTTTGCCACAGACTGTACAACATAGCTACAGTAAGTTTGGGAGTAAGGTGCAAGGAGAGAAGGGTGTAGAATTGAAAACTTGGGAATATTTTACTTCATACCATCAGTCATTGATCTTAGCATAGGCCAGATTGACCAGGGGACATCCTTCACGTAAACTGCTCTCCCAAACTACAGAAAAAATGCTGCTTAAAAGCAGGAAAGAACCCACCATTCTGATTGGCCAATATATGCCAGTTGTCCTTTTAAGAATACAGTATTTGAATCCTAGATGACCAGAAATACAGATTAACTACTAATGCCTGTTTTTAAAACAGGGCATGTAGTGATTCTACACAGGCCTCTTCAGTCCTTAGATTCTGGGGATGTAAAGAGAGTTAGAACTAAGTTGCTCTCCTTTGGATGATAACAGCCTATCATCATGACTTCCCTCCCCATTGTGTCCTTGTTGATATTGCCATGATTGAGTCTGGCGATCTTCAGACCTCTAAAAAGGAAACCAAGGTCCTGACACCATGTGGTCATTAATGAGCTCATGATGCTAGCAGTCAGCTAAGAGGGTTACTTACTGACCTGATTTCAGAGGGGTACTGTCATTCTGTCTTCCCAAGAGAGTATTTATGTCATTGCAATGATATAAATTAATCCTGGTTTTTTATTTTAGATAAGTCCAAAATGGAAGGCAATGAAAGTTTAAACATTCACCAGATAAGAGATAGTAATGAGTCACTAATATTGATCATAACCCTAGATGATCATAAAAGGAGACTAGACCAATTAAAATCCTTTGACAAAGAGGACATGGGAAATATCTGGGTAAGTACATTATCATGTGTCAAGTTTCCTGGATGGCAGTGTCACTTCCTGATATAGAAAGAGTGGATGGAGGAGGTAAAATTTAATATTTCTATTTTGGCTATATATGTTTGAGGTACTCCTTAGACATCCAAGTGAAGAATTCAGAATAATTGCTAGATATATCTAAAATCCCACCTCACCCTCAATCTAAAATCCCACCTCACCCTCAAAAACAATGTCTGGGCTTTAAGGGTCATCAGTAGATGGGTGGTATTCAGCGTCATAAGCCAAGATAAAGGTGTCATAAATAAATGAAAAACTTCTCCCATTTTTAGAAGTCTGGTTAAAGAGGATTAGTCAGTAAGACAGGCTGATAAAGAGTGATAATCCTCCTAGGTGATGGAACTAGATAGATTTTTCATTACAACAGCCTGGAAAAGACAGTGTCCAGCCAAAGAAAAAGTCCTCAATGTGTCAAAGGCTGCTGAGAGATCCTGTTAAGATGAGGACAAAGGTCATCATTGACTTGGGCATCACATCAGTCATTGGAGACCTGGATAAGAACAGTTTCAACAGAGTGAAAAAAAAAATTCTTTAGTTAGGGAGAGAACTAATGTGAAAAAGTAGAGAGAACTTTAACAACTAGCTCAAGAAGTTTTTCTGAGAAGGAGAATAGAGAGATAAGACTTGTGAAACCCATAAGAAATTGTAGCAGGAAGCAACCTGATGGAGGATAGACACTCAGATAACTTAATCAATGAAGGAAGGAGAATTTATTAAAGCTGGCAAAGCACATGGGTGGGGTTTGTAGCTCCAAAACATGGCCTCCCCAGAGTTGATTTCCCTACAGGTTATATACCTTTATAGTATCTAAGCAATGAGCATCTGATTTCTTTGTTTAAGGTTTCCCAGGACTCAAGGAGAGGGGAGAGAAAGTTTCAGCAAGAGGGAAGGGGTTTCCAGATCACTGGTCAGAGTTACATACAGATCCTGCTATTCTTGCTTTGTGTTGTGACTCTAAGCACCCATTGAGAGAACTATAGGATATAGTTTATCACTGGCTGACTTGGTTACCCCTGCTGGCTCCTTTCCCTTGTATTCATTTTGTTTCTTCCTTCTAAGTCAAGAGGGGACCTGCTGCTCCTTCCTCATTCCCCGCTTTGAGACTTCAGAATTTCTTTTATACTGGCATCTCACGTCCTTCATCTGATCCCAAGGGGAAGGCCTGATAGTGGTGGGCAAAGTATACATGGGCTGTTGTTTGTTGCTGTACTGGGGCCTCTATCATGTTCCTTATGATGTTCATTAATAGTGACAACAAACATGAATCTATTAAGCAAATTCCTAGAAGTAGTAAGACTGCTCCTATTAGGGTTTTAAACCCACCAAAGGCTGAGAACCATCCCCTAAAAAAGGCTACCAGGGTTCCATCTGTGTCAAACTTGCATGAACATGTGTGCCAGTTTTGTCATCTTTTTGACAAGGTCCTCAACTGCCTGGCCATCTATTTTCAGGCAACAATTAGTGAGATTGAATTTCCCACACACTCCTTCTGCTGCTAACAGATAGTCTAGTGCCAATCTGCTTTGGAAGATGGCGTTCCTCATCTGAGTTTGCTGATGTGCAAGGAGGGTCAGGGCTCTCCAAGTCTCATTGGTAATGATTTCTAAAACTGCTTGCAATCAGATAATCTGGTCTAACATATAAATGGGGGTGCAGTACCCCCAAGGAAATGAAAGGTCTAAGGAAGGTGTTTTAAAGCCATATTGAAGCACACTTAAGTGCCAATGTCCATGATCTAGTAGAGTGGGGTAAGTTTTTGTTGCTAGAGAAGATGGAGTCATCAATGGGCTAAATTCTTCAGCATGTGGAAGGAGGGTGAAATCAAAGAACAAAGGGAGCCTGACCAGGTGGTGGTGCAGTGGACAAAGCATCAGACTGGGATGTGGAGGACCGAGGTTTGAGACCCCAAGGTCGCCAGCTTGAGCAGGGGCTCATCTGGTTTAAGCAAGGCTCACCAGCTTGTACCCAACTTGGACCCAAGGTCGCTGGCTTGAGCAAGGGGTCACTCGGTCTGCTGTAGCCCCCCAGTCAAGGCACATATGAGAAATCAATCAATGAGCAACTAAGGAACCGCAATGAAGAATTGATGTTTCTCATCTCTCTCTCTCTTCCTGTCTGTCCCTATCTGTCCCTCTCTCTGACTCTCCCTGTCTCTGCCACAAAAAAAAAAGAAGAAGAAGAAGCACAAGGGGAAGGAACAGCCTTAGACAAGAGCATGGTCACTTCTTTCCTTGTGTTAGAAGGAAAGGCAGAATTTGTGGACACAGATGCAAGAGGTCAATAGAGTTGCTGTTGGGTTGATTTATTTTTATTCCATTGCCTCCTTTTTTCCCCCTCTGTGAAGTCTGAAGTGAAGGAAGGCATCAATGATAGAAGAGGGGGTATGAGAAATTTGAAGATAGAGAAGGATTTAGAGAATATTCTTGCTGACTGGGTAAAAAACTAGGAAAGTATATTAAAATTAGCCAGTAGTGTTGAGTGTCCATTTAAGATGAGTAGTCATAAATTTTAAGTAAATGCATAAAGTATTGTGTGCAATTTTTCAAATCTTTGGCTGGTTGCAGAAGCTGGGAATGAGAAACTGTTCTTTTCTCAAACCTAGAAAGTGCTAACTTTCTTATATTTTCTCTAAATTGTTTGGAAACAAAGAGTTTTTTTTTTTTAGCTGGTCATGCTCTTCCCTTTACTTTATGATAGGCAGAGAAAAGGAACCACTTGGCACTTTCCACATTCTTCCTGAATATCTCCTTGCCAAATCCATGAACTCCTTAGATATTCATTGTCTTCCATATGACCAAGGTAACAGTTCGACCTATTGTTCTACCAATACCTAACATCAGTCTCACTGTCTGCAGCCTCCAGCAGAATTTCCCGCCACTCTTCCAGTCTCCATGCCAGCTTGTGTAGGGCCTTTGGGTCCCTGCCAGCTGCCAGCCATTCCCAAAGCCAGTACTCTGGGTTTTACACTTTTTGTTACAGCAGTGGTCTACTGTGAGTATCAAAAATTACATATAACTGTAAAAAATACATATTACTGTAAAACAAACTATCTCTTAAAACTTAGTGACTTACAACTATCTTATTATTGTCACAATTCTGTGAGTCAGGAAGTCAGGCAAGGCACAACAGCAGGGTTTATCTCTGCTCTGCATGATATATGCTGGAGCTTGTCTATTCTAAATGGCCTCTTGTCTCACAGGTATGGCCCCTGGGCAAGGATGGCTCAGACATCCAGGGACTGGGTGCAACAGCTTGACCAGGGTCATTTATCTGAGTCATATTTCTGGATGTCAGCTGGGCTCCTTACTTCTCCATGTATTCTCAGACTCTCTTTGTGATCTCCCCATATGAGCTCTGCAGAACTGTTGCTCAAGCCCCCCAAGTGTGCAAAAGTAAGAGCTACCTGGACTTCGTATGGCTTGGGCTTGAACTGGCACAGCGTCACTTTCTCCACATCTTATTAAGTAAAGCAAGTCACAGGGCCATCCAGATCTATAAGTACATGAATACTGTGAGGCATAGTGCATTGGGGTCACCAAATTAACAGTTTATCCCACATACTAACCATCTGAACAAAGAGAGTGGAGCCTATTTTAATTTATACCATGCCATGTTCCTTCGACTTCAATAATTTTATGTTCTTTAGCAATAAAAGGACCACCTCAATCTTCTCATTATTCTCTAACCACATTTGGCTTCATTTTTCTGTGAATCTCCTTGGTACAGTCAAGAACTGTCCTGTGCCCCTTATCTCACTTTACATTATAGTACAACCGCCTACCTTCTTGTCTCTTTTTCATTAGCTATATTAAAAGCATCTCAAGAAAAGGGAATTCTCACCCTCAACTTTTTACTCCTCTACTCCCACTCCCTGAAAGTAGTAGTGGTTCTATTAATATCCCTAGAATTGGTCTTAAAGAAGCTTGAAGTCTATAAAAGATCTATTGAAGAAACAGGCACCAGAAAATAAAGACAGTCATTAAAGTGTTCCAGTTTTTTAACCCACTTGTTCAATCAACATCATGGCTACTACATATTTAACACCTTCTCCTCACAAGGCACCATAAGCAGCATTACGAATCCTATAAAGAACACTGGAGCTAAAGAACAACATCTCTATGTGATAGATGCCACAGTTGGAGTTCAGAGAGGTTATCTGACTTGCTGCTGTAAATTACAGATACCTGTGATTAAAACTCAGAGTTGTCGCATTGAAAAATCCACATTCTCTTCACCTCTCCACACTGACTGCATTGATTACAAGTCATCAGAAAAAGCAACTCTGTGCTTAGAGCCACCTTCATGGGCACATTACCCCACTCAGAGAAGAACTTGTGCTTGGTTTAATGTTCTACAGTCACTGTTTTTGAAACTAAATAATCCATAAACAAGAAGTCTTCCATTTTCATGTTTCACTGGCCCCACACATCATGTAGCTGGTCCTGTCTCTCTGCTCATATGGAAAACATTCTGGCAGGTAGTACTTACCCTTTCTTGTAACTAGGTTTGTCTCACAAATGTGGGGGTTGCTGCATGTGCATGCAGAATGGGTGCATGGCATGAGATTTTCTACTTAAAATCTACCCCCAAAATTCTCCCTCAAAATCAAGGTATTCATTCCTTTAGGTTAGCAAACAACTACCCCACCCCCCGCTACAAATAGTTGGATATATCCTATGATCTCATTTCACATACCTTGAATACCCTTTTTATTTCTCTCCCCTAAACAAATAGTTTCCAAAAATCACTCTTTTCATTCTGTTTAATAATGCTATGAGGACACCCTTTAATAAAAATTCCAAATCTATACTTGTAAGGAGGTAAATTGGTGGGTGATTATTCACAACATGAGAGAGTAGTCACCATAGATTCCTTTAAATGTACAATGAGAGCTCATTCCTTGTTCACGAGCCATTAACCACTGAACATGATCATGCAGGAAAACAAAGCAGAGGACTGGCTACTCCAGTCACTGATGTGGGGCAGCAGACTGCAGGGAAAGTGGGCTGGCGTGAGGACGACAGTGAGTGGAGAATCTGGCACACATGCATAACTTGAAGCATAATCTTAAAGATGGATTTGGAGCCCAAACACAGGTGAATGCTAAGGCTTAAATAGGCATAACAGTAGGGTGTTATGCCCAAAAGAAAAATTTAGAGTATTCAGTAGATTATCTAGTGATGTGAAACATTAGCTTAATGGACTAAACAATGAAAATGTGAGTCTGAGGTGACTATATATGAACAAGTAGATCCCTTCCTGGGTTGCCCATGCTCAGACAAGATTCATCACCTTCTGGTGATAGGCTGATGGAGCACCCCAGTAATGGGAGAAGCTCTGAATTCTAGGGCAGCAGCTTTCATCTTTAGTGGCTTTTAGGGTTGGCTCCTGATTCAAAAGTATATAAGGCAACTTGGTCCAGATCATTAGTTTTGATTGATGCATGGCATACCATTGTTCTCCATAGCAGTTTCCTGTGACATAAAGTTCATTACCTGTGCAAGAGACAACCATGTCAGGGGAAGAATGGTCCCTAGTACCCATACAGAAAGCAAACCAGAATCCTCCCCATCTCCAGACTAATTTAAGAGGGAACAAGGAGATCATCTACAGATTGCAAATTCTATAATACCTGCTTAAATTCTTTCATTGGTTTTCTAGTGCACTGGATTAAGATTCATTCTCATTATTGTGTCCTGTTTTACCTGGCCTACCCTCTCCAGTCTCATCTTCTCCCATTCTCCCCCTCACCCACTCTAGCCACACAAATCATCTTGCTGTTTCTTGAATAGATCAAATTTGGACCCTCCATGTGGCATTTGTGCTTACTGTTCCAGCTTCCACACTCCCTCAGGCCCCAGATGTTTGCATGACTATTTCTTGTCATTTGGAGCTCAGATCAAATTCATCTCTTAAAGGGGATGCTCTCTGAAAAGGCATTCTTATGTACTGGTACCTGGTCATTATCTGTCTCCTCCTGCCCCATCAAAAATCTAAGCTCCATGAGAAAAGAAACCTTACCTGTCATTTTTGCTATAAATCTCCATTTCCTAGAGTAGTGCCCTGACACATAGAATGCAGCTAATAAATATTGAAAGAATAAATACAATGGTATACGATCAATATTTAGTGGCAGCCTGTAATCTGGATGCTGGAAATATGTGAACAAAGTGGAGGCATGGCATTGATGAAGGTGACTAAATGACTTCTTAAGTGTGGGTGCCCAAGGAGGCACAATGATTAAACATTAGGTCTTGGTATCTGTTTAGCTCCATATCCCAGCTCTGTCACTTCTTCACTGTGACCTTGAGCAAGTTACTGGACTTCCTGGTGCTTCGGTTTCCTCATTTTCTAAAATGGGGGTAACAATTTAACCCATCTCATAAGGTTGGTATGAAGATTAAATAAGTTAGTGAGCATACAATGCTAAACTGGAAGTCTAGCACGTTGGAGGAAGAAGGAAAAAACTCGGGAATTCAGAACATGATGGGCAAGGGGAAAGTGGCAGGTAATGACATCAAAAAGGTAAGCAGGATAAGGATTAATCTAGGGTAAGGAGCTGGGGTTTTATTCTAATTTTGTGAGAAACTACTGCAGAGTTATCAGCAAGAAAGTAATACGACTCTTACAATAATTTTATGAGAGGGGCAACGTTGTCTCCATTTCACCAACCAGGTCATGGAGGTTCAATGTGGTTCAAAACACTAACTGATGTCACATAGTTATTGACTGGTGGAGCCAAAATTTGAACCCAGCTCTATTGGGCTCTAGTCCTTCCCCTCAGCAAGGCTCATACTTTATACAAAGAGGATTCCTGAGCAGTTCCCTTCCTGCTACAACTGACTTCCCATTAATGAAAACAACACTCTGCAAACATTTGTCTAGAATCAGCATGGTAGGCACTTAAGTTTCTATGATTTGCTCTTGAGTGTCCTGAGAGGAAATCCAGACTCAGCAAGCCAGGCATTCAGGAAGATAAATTGGATAAGGTATCAAACTGGCCTTCTCTGAGGAATCCCGGCTTCCAGCAACATCACATATACTTTGATGTAACTGGTTGCTTACTAATTGTCACCCAGGACTCCTGGGACCTGGCAGTCTTTTCTTTCTAATTGGCATGTTTGATTACTTGGGGCGCAGGAGAATATCTCCATTTCTGTGCTCTTCAGCCAACTTCAAAGGGGAAGGCAGGGAGAAAAGGAACAAGAGGCAGAGGAGGCTAGAAAAGCTTCTCATAGTTATTAAATGAGTCTGTCTTTAGTCCCCAGTCTACCCCAAGCACTCAGAAGAATACATTGTTCTGTTTCGATGTATTATTTTTTGCATTAGCACTCTGAAGAACTGTTATCAGAGACTCCAAGGCAAAGGCTGAGGACTGGCACCAGCTCTTGTAGATCTTCAAAGTTATTGAGCCGTAGTACAGCTCTACTCTCCACTACTCAGTAGATGTGTAAATCCATTTCAACTTTCCAGCAGTGAATGAGTACAATTAAGTTCATAAAACAGTTATAATAGTGAGCATTTTCATGTTTCAGGCACTGCTAAGAGCATTATCTCACTTAGTACAGCAGCCAATAAGGTACAGGGAAATGGAACATGCTGAGGAATATGGGTGGGGCCCAAAGTATCTGCTGGATGCTGACTCCTGAGCTACCTGACTTCAAAATGCACATGCAGAACCGCTTGTGACATCGAGAAACGCTGAGTCCTTCTTCTTATGTTAGGTAATGTAGGATATTCAAAGGTGAATTTGAGTCTTTCACTTCAGGGGATCTCGGTCACAGAGTTTATATACTATTAAACCTCAGAGATCCAGATGATCTAAGGAAACATGGAACGATGTAGAAATGGCAAAGACACGTTCCTCCTCTGTACCTTTCTCTAAGCACACATCACTCATCAATCACATATCAATCACATGACTATCCTTGGCTTTAGAACCCTTTTCAATACAGCCTACTGGCCAACTGCTACCATTAGCTTAGTAATTTATTTCCCAACAAATATTTATCCAAAATATATTATGGTCTAGGCACTAGGAAGGTAGAGGGGAGAAAGGCACTGGTTTCTGAATTTCTTCCAAATCACATCCATATTGAGAATTTTCAATTATTCTCCTCATACCCCACTTTAACTGTAATGTTATATCTCACTTGACAAGTATCTTTTACCTAGAAACCGTTTCCTGACTTGCTTGTGCTTTTCTCCCTGTAGAGCAGTAGGTGATTACATCCACATTACAGGTTAAGGCTATGACCTGACTGAGCATTTTACTATAATTTATCCAAACGCTCCCTACTTTAGCTAAGAACTTGTGGAATGTCTCCAACTGTGGGTAGAGCAGACGACCCTGTTTTATTGATGGTGTGGTTGGTCATATTACTTGCTCCAGCCAATGGAACATTAGTAGACATGATGGGAACAGCAGCTCTCAGTGTCCTGTTTTGCCTATGATTTGTCATGAGAAAACACCTGCCTGGAGAGCTGCTGGCACAAGGAAAATGAAGAAACATGCAGAGCTGACCTGAACCCAATCCACTACTTGGAGCCAAGCCCAGCCCATTCCCAGCTGAGCCCAGCACAGTTATAGCCGACCTAAAGGTCTGTGAACAAGGGCTAAGTGTTTATTGTTGTAAGCTACTGAGGTTTTAAAACTGCTTGTTGTGCAGTCAAAACAATACATCACTCTCATTTTCTTAGAACTCTTTATGTTTTTTTTTTCATTTCCACTTTTAGGCAGCTATTGCTTTTCACAGGTGGACCATACCTCACCAAGAAACAAAGTTTCCTCTCTTTATGAGAGCTATCGTGATGAGACCACCATCAGTTTACCAAAAAAATGTCACTTTAATATATAGACACTGGCCTGTCCATTAGATGTACTCACTACCTAGTACTATACACATTTTCTAATATAAATAATTCAAATCAGAAGTTTAAAATTGCCTGACCTGTGGTGGTGCAGTGGATAAAGCATCAACCTGGAACACTGAGGTCACTGGTTCAAAACCCTGGGCTTGCCTGGTCAAGGCACATATGGGAGTTGATGATTCCTGTTCCTCCCACCTTCTCTCTCCCTCTTTTTCTCTCTCTCTCTCCTCTCTAAAATGAATAAAATCTTAAAAAAAAAAAGAAGTTTAAAATTACTCACCACAAGGTTTAAGGTCAAGCAGGCAACAGTCAACTTATTATCAATCAGAATTAATCAGGCAAAGAATAATCACTACAGGTATTTAGAATAGGCTTTTACTATAGGAAAATAGAGACTTGCATAATTATTGGAAGGCTGCAGGATCAAAGGGCAGGAAGGGTGCTGTTAGAAAACCCAGAAGTACAGAGATCACAGGGAAGCTACTACCAGTAGTTTCAGATACCTTCAGGGCCAAAGCAGGTGATTCTCAAGAGGATGCTCAAAAGTTGTGGACCAAACATCTCTCTTCCCATCAGCAATTTCCACACACCTGCCCAGAAGATAAAAGATGTATTATCTTCTATCTCACCTTCCAAATAGCACATAAGGGCCTCACATTGATGGACTCTTAACTAAAATCCTGCAGACGAGGGAGTCCAGTTTCCAGGCTTACACCCTGTAACACAGGGGAGAACTTATAAAGATTGGTATAAGACTCAGCATCAAGAAACAATATCTTTCTCCCATACCATGGTCTAGACACTCAGGGTTCAACAAAACAGATACAGCCTCTACCTTCCTGAAGCACACAGTCCAGGGATGTTTGCTTAAAATCAATTGAGCCTGACTGGGCAGTGGTACAGTGGATAGAATGTCAGACTGGGATGCAGAGGACCCAGGTTCAAAACGCCGAGGTCGCCAGCTTGAGTGCAGGCTCATCGGCTTAAGCACAGGCTAACCAGCTTGAGCAAGGGGATCAAAGACATGACCCCATGGTCACTAGCTTGAGCCTAAAGGTTGCTGACTTGAAACCCAAGGTTGCTGGCTTGAGCCCAAGGTTGATGGCTTGATCAAGGTGTCACTCAGTCTGCTATAGCCCCCCGGTCAAGGCACATATGTGAAAGCAGTCAATGGACAACTAAGGTGCCACAACGGAACAAAGAATCGATGCTTCTTATCTCTCTCTCTTCTTTTCTGTCTGTCCCTATCTGTCCTTCTCTCTGTCTCTGTAAAAAAAAAAAAGCAATTGAAATCTGGTGACTATCAAGGATAATTACAATGTGATGTGATATGCACAACAAAATACTGTATTAAAAAACAGAGAGGACATGATTCTTACCCACCTAAGGAAATGGGCAGTGGGAGATCAGAGAAACCTGTTTCTCATTCACAGTCACTTACATATATATATATGCGTGTGCACAGGCACTTTGGAAAAACACTGCACACCTGGCATACAGAAGCCATCATGTAGCCCTAAGGACAATGACAGAGAGTGAAAGAAGTAAATGGAGTTCTAAAGTATTTGGGGTCTGTTACCACAAAAGCCCTTCTCATTAGTATAAACTGCCCTTAACCTAAAATTTAGTCTTAGGATCAACATTGAGGCCTCAATTCATATTTTTTGAAAGTGTGAGCTTCCTAGGGTATACTACAGGAATCCGTGAATAAGCTAACTTCTGAGATTTCAGTTTAAAGATACCTGCTTTCTACAACCCGGGTGTCCCCTGCCAATCCTTATGTGGTACTTTAAATTAAGCTTTTTTCTTTCTTTCTTTTTTTTTTTTTTTTTTTGGTATGGAGGGTTTCCCCTCAATCCTTTTCTCATGAATTAGTTTGAGGCTTTGTACTTTCAAGAAATTCTAAGGTGTGATATGTTAATAAAAGCATTTCCAAATGGACAGTGGGTGGGTAGGCAGTGAATTAATTGGAAATTGCACAGTACTGTGCTTTAAGAGAACCCCTGTCGTTTCTACATTTCCCTGCCAAACGGTGTTCTTATGATCCCAATTTTTAAAAAGGCAGATATTGCAGAGCCACAAGACTCCAGTTTTATTTAACATCCTCTTTCCCAACCAAACCCCCAGAAATACAGCAGCTACCCATGGTGAAACGGGGGACAAGGCTTGCATTTGCCAGGGAGTCTGCATAAGGATGTGGTTTAAAAGAGGTCTGGGCCTATTTCCAATCAATTTCCTTGAACACTCCTATGAACAAAGGGCAACAGCCCTAACATTTACTGTGACAAAAAAAAAAGAAAGAAAAAGAAAAGAAAAAAAAACTCAGCTTGGCTTAAGCAAAAGAGGAAATTTATAGTCTCCTGTTGCAAAGAAGCCTGGAGATTTCTAACTTCAGGCATGCCTGGATCCAGGACTCACACACAGTGTCAGCAGGAATCCATCTTTCAGCTCTGCTTCCTCCAGGGTTATTTTAATATAAAGCAGATTTCTCTTAAGCAAGGGCAAGCCAGCAGCTCTAATAGTGCCGTGAAAGCCATAGAGCTGGTACTCAGAAGACTCAAGTGGGTTCCTGACCCAATACTGTGTCTAAGAGAGTGGAGTACAACATTGTAGGCAACTGAATACTGAATCTAATGTTCAATCAAGAGGCTGGAGCTAGAGATATAAACTTAAAAACTGTTAACAGAGGGATGGTGGTTAAAGCCATGGAGCTGCAATATCTAAAGAGTAGAGGTAGATGGTATGTAATTCTGCAGCAGCAGACGTACATACAAACATAGTTTATATGATGATATATGCCCATGCTACATCTGTAATCTAAATCATAGATTTTACCTCCGCCAACCACCTTTATAGAGCAATGAACACATATGCCATGTTCATACCTAATCGGTAGGTGAAAGGTCTACTGGGTTTTATCACAATTACTCTTTTTGAAAGAAAAAACAAACAGGTGTATTCCCAAAGATGGGGTTATACAAAGCAATGTGCCGAAACATCCCAAATTCAACACTTCAAAAGAGGGCTTTCCCAGAAATCAAAGAAAGAAAGAGAAAAATGTACAAAACGTCATGTGGCCTTGGAACCCATGCGTATTTGATTGGCAGCCATCTACTCTTTATTTCTACATGTCTGAAGCACCTGCTCTCACTACCAACATGTGAAATGTCCAGTGTGCTGGTCTGATTGGGGATGGAGGACACCTGCTAGCCCAGAGAACAAGTCAGATTGCTGAAGTCCTGGAACCAGCTTCTCCTGACATCTGGACTTGGTAATTAAACCTCTCCCAAGTGGACAGTTGTTTACATCAGTCTAATGGTCAGAAGTCTATCTCTGGGCAAAAATTGTTCATTTCCAATAAGCATAATAAATATTATATGGCATCGCTGAACATATTATTTCAGGGTAATGACACTGTCTTTAATTTTAACATCAAAATGGGTGTGAATGGGAAGGGCAAGTCAATGTGGAGTAAAAATAAGTAACACTAGGAGGTCAAGAATCCTAGATTTTAGTCTCAAATCTGTTATGACTTGGCATGGACATGGCCAAGTTACGTGGAACAGCTTCTTAATTGAATTGTACTGAATATTAAGGGGGAGATATGAAATTTACAAGCTCACTAGTTCCACTTTTTCTATCTACAAATACAGAAAGCAAGGCTCAGCCCTTCCTGGGTTCTCTTTGGGGGATCAGCCATTTACCAAGCACATGTATGCTAGTCTGTCCTCTGTCATACAATTTTAAAAACATTGTTCCTACACAAGCATCCTCCAATGCCAGTGACTAGGTGGGTAAATATACTAAGAAGTGAGGTGTTTACAAGTTCATGTGCCTGAAGGTCTAAGAGTGTGTGTTATAGTAACATTTAGCAGAAACAAAGAATGATTCACTTGGATCCACACTCAGAGATCAAAGAAAGAAGTGACATTTATACATTCCCTTCAATCCCCAACAATTGTTCAGGCATGATAAATGGAATATTCTTATCAAAATGTAAACATTTTACCTGGAAGAACTGATATGAACCAATGAATACCTACATACTCATTAGTGTCAGTGAGTCACAGAGCAGAGAGCTGTCCCTGAAGAAAAACAGGGCCCTAGAAGAAGGTATACAAGCCAGGCTAAGTTTAACAGATAGGTAAAAGAGTATTGGAACAAGAAAGCTAGAGGGGATCCAAGATGGTGGAGTAGGTGGATGTTACACTGACCTCTTCCCAGGACCAAACTGGAATTACAACTAAAGTACAGAGCAATCAACCTGAATAACCAACTGAAGACTAGCTGAAGAGGAGTCATACAACCAAGGCTTTTCAGAAGCCACACTGAGACTGGTAGGAAGGGTAGAGACCTGAAAAGGCCTGGCCCCTCTCCATAGGTAGCAGCTGAGATTCCTGAGGGGTAACTCCACTGCAAAGGTCCTCCCTGAGAAACATAGGGTCTGAACTGCAAGTCAGGCTCACCATCCCAGAGCATTAGAGCTGGGAAGAGGTGCCCACATGATATCTGGCTCTGAAAGTCAACAAAAATTCTGTCCACCAGGGAGAGACAGCAGCATGCTAGAGGCACACTCTTAAAGGGCTAATGCAAGATTTTGTTCACAGCCACTCACTCTGGCCTCTGGTAGGGGGAGTGTGGAGTGGACTACAGTGTGTAAGGAGAGACTGGGTTTGTGGCTCCGGGGAAATAGCTGAAGAGACAGTCACCAGGATCCCTGTGCCAAGTCACTCTCCCAAACCACAGACACCATCTTCCTTGAGTGAGGAATTCCTCTCCATCTGGTATCAGCCTTGGGGAATGCAATTGCCCTAGCCTAAGGATTCCCTGTTGCCCTGCAATGGAGAGCTTGTGGCCTGCTGAGGAGTCAGCTGCCTGGATCAGGGTGTAATAATCCAGGCAGACTCAGAGGGTGTCAGTGACTGAGTTGTGTGGCTTTGGGGTAGAAACCTGCTGCGACCCAGGCAACAAGTCTATTCCAGGGTCTCGAGAAGAAAATGGTACAAAATTGAATAAAAAATAGACAGAGACTGAAAAGATACATAAAGGATGGGTTCGGGAGGATGTCACAGCTCCTTGCCAATAGTCACTACTGTCCTGGCTGAGCCACAAAAATATGGCCGCCCCCAGAAAACATCCTTCTATATTTATTGGGCAAGGTGGGCCATTAGCAATTCAATGACGTTTCCAAGGCAACCCAAGAAAACCACCAAGTGCAGAAAACCCCCCACCATCTTAACTTTAAACAAAGAAGTAACTAGCTACCCCAAATGTCCATTAGAGGACGAGTGGATTAAAAAGCTTTGGTACATATATACTATGGACTACTACTCAGACATAAGAAATGATGACATCGGATCATTTACAACGAAGTGGATGGACCTTGATAACATTATATGGAGTGAAATAAGTAAAACAGAAAAAAACTGAGAACAGCATGATTTCATACATAGGTGGGACATAAAAGTGAGACTATGAGACATGGACAAGAGTGTGGTGGTTACGGGGTGGGGGGAGGGAGGAGAGGATGGGAGAGGGGGGAGGGGAGAGGCACAAAGAAAACCAGATAGAAGGTGACAGAAGACAATCTAACTTTGGGTGATGGGTATGCAACATAATTGAATGATAAGATAACCTGGAGATGTTTTCTTTGAACATATGTACCCTGATTTATTAATGTGACCCCCTTAAAATTAATTAAAAAAATAAAAAATAAATAAATAAAAAGAAGTAACTAGCTTCCAGTTCTTCTGGGGAATATAGGCTGGCAGGATGAGTACTGAAGCACAGCCCTTTGTAACTTAATTAGGCAGGTGAAATGGAGGGTTGGGCCCAACACGTCTGTCCCCTAGATATCCAAACTGCAAAATACCCTGTTGGCTTATTTGGTCCCCAACAGAAACCAACGTCCCCCACTTTCCTGTGAACCTGCTCGATGCCTCCCCTTCATGGGATATCCTCTAGCTGCTCCCTCCTGACTCCTGATGGCTCCACCCTGCCAAAGTCTGGGCAGAATCTGGGACAGACTGAGTTGTGTGGCTCTGAGATAGAGAGACCACTCCTCCCACCTTCTCCTAAGCCCAACCAGCACCTCCACCTTTACAGGAGAGCCACTAGTCTCATCCTCCTAACTCCCAGAGTCTGGGACAGAATGAATTGTGTGGATCTAGAATGGGGAAAAATTTTCCCTCACATGCCTACCCAGTACAGACCCTGCCTGCACATAGCCAATCTTGGTCTTCTGGGGCCTAATACACTCTGCTGTCCTCACCCTGACAATTCACTGAGACACTGCACCACCACAGAGGGGTGTGAGCACCCAGCAAGTGGCAGTTAGATTTGTTATACCCTGGGACATTTGGTGAACAGAGTCAGACCGAGGACTGGCACCAAGTTTGAACCTGTATCGATCTGGTGAACACCCTTTGCTCATACCTGGTGCCTGAGAACCTACCTCATTTAACTCAACTCCCACCAGAGGCTCTTTCTGTAACTAAGCCTAACAGGCAGCCAGTAAGTAGAAGCAAGCTGAGATGTATCTTAGGTGACAGGACTGTTGCTACCTGCCTCCAGGCCCAGTGCTGGTAAAAGCTGTCCTTTGTATGCAGGGTGGTCCTTCCTTTATATATCCAAACCCAGCAAAGGCAGCCACAAACTGGGTGGCTTAAAGAAACAGAAATTTATTTTCTCTGATGTCTGAAATCAAGGAGTTCACAGGGCCACATTTTTCCTGGAGGCTGTAGAAAAAAAAAATCTGTTCTTTCAGCTTCTGGTGGCTCTAGGCATTCCTTGACTAACGGCCAGATCACTTCAATTTCTTCCTCTGTGGTCACACTGACTTTTCCTCTCTGTCTCTTCTCTCTGAGAAGAGTACTATGGTGCCATATAGGGTTCACCTGAAAATCCAAGGTGATCTCCTCATCTCATCATCTTCAATCACATCTGCAAAACCCCTTTTTCCAAATAAGGTAATATTCACAGGTTCCAGGAGTCTGACACAGGTAGCTATCTTGGGGGGCAGGGGGGGGAAGATCCATGAAGCATTCTTTGGGGGGGCAGTGAAGCAGGTTTTGGCTTACCATGGTCAGTAATGGTTCCCCACTGCAAGGGGACCCCACTCACTTATTAAAAAAGATGTTTGCTAAATGAAATCATTATTGACAGGATCCTGTTTTTAAAAATAAAAGAAAAGCCCTTTTCTGGTATTGGTACTTCCCAAACCCAAATTTCACAGTTTTAAAATATCTTTAATATGCTTTGTTACATAGATTTGAATTATACGCTTTGTTACGTAGATTTGAAGGCTTGCACATCTGAAGTGAGCAGCCCACTCCTCTCCCTGACCTCCAGGCAGGTCCCCTTTCTCCCAGACTGAGGCTCCGAGGCCTGGGTCACCACAGTGTCAGCAGACTTCCTAGAATACCTAAGGGGACTGAGCGTGACACCAATTCACAACTTTTCAAACGCACTGCTGATTGTCGGTTGCCTTTGATCAGGAGAAACAGCAACGTTTTGTAGGTGTTGGAAAGCCAGTCTACCCCGCCCTTTCTTGCAATCAAGTCTGCTGTGGACTTTATAAAAAGTGTGTGTGCAGAGTAAGGCTCTGACACAAGGCAAGACACAAATCCCAAGGCCCGCAGCAGCCCCTGGGCAAATAGCACCAGTAATACAGCAGCCCAAAGGCACCCACCAGACAGCAAGCCCAAGTCCAAATACAAACTGGAACAGGCAGATGGAAATGGCACCTCCTCTAAGGATAAAAGGTATTAAGTCCAATGGCAGATGGAACATGGCCTTACACTAATCCCCGCTCCATAATTAAATTCCACAACCATGGCAGCGAAGGAAGATGGTATTCAAAAATAGCATGTGCCTTCTAGAGGTTTTTGCCACAGAAGCTTTTTTTTTAATCTACTGGGTTTATAGCCTAGAGGATGAAAAGCCTGGTGAGGTTACTATCCGATAGCTCTACAGAGGAGACCAGAATGAGTAGCTGCAGCTTTTATATCCCCTGGGACAGGTCCGGCTCATAAGCAGATTTCATTTCTTCTAGGCTCCTTCAGCTGTACGTGGAGTTTGTTGATGAGGGGGCAGTCACAGGTATGGAGCAGTTCCGGAAGCAAAAAGAACTGCCCACTGGCCTAAATCAGTACACCTCCCAGCTACTGTGCATCTCAAAGCTGCACCAGAGAGATGATTAAAGACAATGGTCATTAATGTGTCCCAGTCAATTCTCCAGCATTGTACAGTGGCAGTATGACAGACTGGAGAACTAGACTCTAGAGTCAGATGAATCTCCATGGTTGTCCAATTCTACAACTGACTGGTATGGGATCTTAGGGAAGTCACTAACCCTCTCTAAAATATGGGGGTTTTTTTTCATCCATGATAAGAGACTATAATATTTTTTACATCAGAGCAATACAGTAAGAATGAGTGATACACTAACGAGGCAATTAGTTCATAGGATGGCACATGGTAAAAGCGTCAATAAACAGTCACTTTTAAGATAATACTGATTAAATGGATAGAATGTATTATGTGGCTACCAGGAGCACACAAGAAAGGTTATCATGCATACAAACTCACAGAGAAATAAAAAGGAGGCAGCAGTGCTCAGAGCTTTTATTTTGTTGCCTCAGGCTTGGGGGATGCTTTTTCCTTGCACCAGGTTGCAGCATGCAAGGAGGGGGGACAGAGACCATATGATTGTCACACAGTGCAAGCTGAAACTCAAACACAGGGACTCGGCAGCACGGTGGGGCACATGCCCCCCCTTCTCTCAGCAGCCCACGACCTGCTAGCCTCAGGCACAGCTGGACACATCACCACTTGTACTCCAGGAAATGAACCCCTTCCCTGCTGCTTTCTCTTTTTACAGAGGTTTCAAGGAAGCCACTTTCCCAGTCTTTTAAAAAAAAAGAACAGTATGAGTTGAGGCACCAGCGACTCAGCAGAGTTGCACAACAGGTATGAAAACCCCGCAGAAGGCACCTGGAGAACTTGTGGGAAGTAAGGGCACAGCCCAGCCGCTCTGTCCGACCAACACCTACCGTAAGGGGACCACATCTCCCAGA
Source organism: Rhynchonycteris naso (assembly GCA_037038555.1). NCBI lineage: Eukaryota > Metazoa > Chordata > Mammalia > Chiroptera > Emballonuridae > Rhynchonycteris > Rhynchonycteris naso. The sequence continues at coordinate 354,841,198 of CM072995.1, forward strand.
TGCTGCCTTTGCAGGCAACCACGTGAGAACCATCCAGCCCATCCAGGGAACAATCCTGTCTGTATCCCCATAGTCTTTCTTCAGTTAATCAAACATGGATTCATCGAACACCTATTCTGGTCTGCAGAGAGATGTAGCCCATCAACACCGTTAGACGTTTGCCGAACTTTGGAATTCAGCAGTCATAGCTTCAAACTACAGCTTCACTGCTGCTTAACTCTGTGATTTGGGGGCATTCAAGATAGCCTCTCTAAGCCTCAGTTTCCATAGCTGCAAAAGGATAAAATTGTACCTACAATCATAGGATTGTTTGGAGGATTATATGAGACAACGTGCAAAAAGCTCTTAACAGCCGGCCTGGCTCATGACAGCATAAAGTGCACAGTGCCTCGGCTACACTGGATTCCACACTGAATGTTTAAAGTGCTAGACAGGGTCTCTTCAACTCAAGTTGATACTTAGGGTTCAACAATGTACCTGTGTGGGAAAAAAATCCTATTATTTTCTTCCAAACCACAAAGTATTTACAGTTGAAGATGAAGATCTGAAGATAAAAGATCTACTTTGACTTTTCCTCTCCAACCCCACAACCTTGGTCAGAGTTCATAACTGCTATTATAAAGATTCTCCACTGTGTGACTGCTGTAGTTTCTCTGGTTCCCATCCAACATTCCACCCAATGGAATTCCATCCTATATTCCTTACCCTAGTTCTTCTACATCTCACCTGACCTATTTCTGGGAGTATCTTTTATTCAGTCATTCATTCTTTTCACAAATACTGACCCATCCGACTCTAACAGACCTACACTATTCCAAGACTCGAGATATAATAATGAGCAAGATAGGCAGGGACTCTCTCCTCAGAAAATCTACAATCTCTGAAGGGAGGCAAGCAAATAAACTAGTAAAGCCAGTGCCTAGTTAAGAGTAAGGGTAGTTCAAAGCAGGTGCAAATAACCTAGTCTTGAGGGAGTGGATATGGTTGATCAAGGAAATCTTCCAAGTAAAAGTGACATTTAAGAAAGCTTGGGAATTGCCCAGGGAAAGAAGGAGTAAAGAGTGTTTCAGCCAGACCAGACAATGGTGCAGTTGATAGAGTGTCGGACTGGGATGCAGAAGACCCAGGTTCGAAACTCCAAGGCCACCAGCTTGAGTGCAGGCTCATCTGCTTTGAGCAAGGCTCAGCAGCTTGAGCCCAAGGTTGCTGGCTTGAGCAAAGGGTCACTCACTCTGCTGTAGCCCCCGGTCAAGGCACATATGAGAAAGTAATCAATGAACAACTAAGGTGCTGCAATGAAGAACTAATGCTTCTCATATCTCTCCCTTCCTGTCTATCCATATCTGTCCCTCTCTCTGTCTCTATCACAAAAAAAAGTGTTTCAAGTGGCCCTGGCAGGTTAGCTCAGTGGTAGAGTATTGACCCAGTGTGTGGAAGTCCCAGGTTCAATTCAGGGCACACAGAAGAGATGACCATCTCCTTCTCCCCCTCTCCCTTTCCTCCTTCTCTCTCTTTCTCTTTGCCTCCTGCAGCTACAGTTCAAGTGATTTGAGCACCTCAGCCCTGGACGCTGAGTATGGCTCCATGGAGCCTCCACCTCAGGTGCTAAAAATAGCTTGGTTGCAAATGACTAAGATGGGCAGAGCATTGGCCTGAGATGGGGGTTAGATCCTGCTCCAGGTGCATGTGGGAGTCTGTCTCTGTATCTCCCCTCCTCTTACTCAAAAAAATTAAATTTAAAATTTTTTAAAAGACTGTTTCAAGCAAAGATCATCTAACTATCATTCTTGACCTCCACTTCAGACCCAACTCAGGTTTCAACAGCCTAGCAATAGCTACTCATCATGGCCATTAATCCTCCCCTCCCACCGGAAAACCCTGACATATTAGAGTTCACATCTTGTTAAAATTTCTGCACCTCTCTAGCACTAAGGCCTCCCCAGTCCAGCCTCAATGTGTCCAGAGAAGGGGAGAGAAGGAAAAATGGGTTACATGCAGAAAAGCTCCAGAGCTCTCCCTCTGAATCATGGAGGATACTTGTTGATCAGATTGCTGCCTTCCTTCAAGACAGAAGCCTCAAACTACCTTCAAACCCGAACAGAGAATGACCCCATTGACAAGGTCAGGCCATTCCTTTGCCTGTCAAAAAAATGGACTTTCTCAGTTTCCACTGTGGATGAAAATGTAATATTTCTGTTTGCAATTTCAATTTCACAGCTGACTGGCATCTGCAGAGACAGAGAATCCTAATAAAATTGCAAACGCATTTAATACAATGACTGACAGATGGGGAAAGGGTTTGTAGTGACTCCACTTTTCTGATTATATTAACAAAACATGGCATGGGCTTTTCTAATGCACTGATTTGGTTTTATTTACAATTTAAATCCAATGGCTAAGAACAGTGATTAGGACTTTTGGGGGGCAAGGCTGTTTACCACCTGAATGGTTTAATAATATACAGATCCATTTTTCCCCTTTCCAATGAAACAAATTAGCAATCCGAGTTCTGCACTTAACAAAGTTACACAGGGCAATTTCAAAAAATTGTCTGAGTGCAACGTTGCATCAATAAATTATTTATGCACACTAGATTTGGAAATTAAGCAACAATGAAGTGTTCTTTAACCATAATAGAAAGTCCTTTAAAAACAAAGTAGGCCCAGTGGAACACTGTAAAACTGAGGGCCATTACTGATGGACCAGGATGAGGTCTTTGAGTACCAATTGCAGGGCAAGTGGCTACTCAGCGGGTTAAGAAGAGACATGCCGGCACATTCTCATTTAAAGTACAGCCACTCTGTCAACACTCCCTAAGTGGTCACTGGGAAGAATGGCTACAGATAACCATAAAGCCAGTTGTGGGGACAATGTGCTTACAACCTTGCTCTGTCAGTGGCCAAGTTTCTTGGGCCTCGGTTACAACAGTCAGAAGTAAAGAATGTTCGACTGGATCCCAGGTGCTGGTCCTTGGACTAGAGGCCCATTGGCTGCATACGATTCACATGCAGAGACTGGTTGGCGCTCCTCTTAATTCAGATTCCTGGGACTCCTTGTCTCCATCCATCAGAGTCAACCCAGCGAGGCTGGGGTAGGGTTCAGGACTCAATATTTTTAGGTTCCTAAGGGACCAGGTTTGTCCACACAGACAAGGAGAAACTCAAGGCACAGACTTGTATATGACTAAAAATGGCAAATATGTAAGTATATTTGTTTTTACTAACCGAATTTATAGCTATAGCTAGATGTTCTGAGACAAGATGTAACTCCAGGCATTTGTCAAGGTCACTTTACTTAAGATGAGCTGGTAATTCCTTTTGTCTTCAGAGCCAGTTGTGCAGCTACATGGGGCTTGTGCGAGCCACAGGCACACAAGGCTGAGCAGAGAGGAGGGACCGAATTCCGAATTCAAAATCAAGAGCTGCCGGAGAGACAGAGCCAGACAGAGAGCAGTCCAGCTGGGGCAGAGGTTTCTTCCCTCAGGGCCCGGACAAAACCTGGAATCCACCACAGGCTCTGCAGATAATCCCAATGTTCTTGGAGAAAAACAGGTCTTTCTTTCTCCTGACTCAAATCATAGGCTTCTCCTACACAGATTCAGGCAACTTATACCAGGAGGTCCTCAAACTGTGCTCTGCCAGTTAAATATTGTTTCATTTTTCAGAAACCATAACAGGCAAATACTTTCAAAGGTAAGACACAGCATCTGAAGGTGTATCATTTATTGTCTAAACTCCTCACCTTGAGAATCAGGTAAGAGAAGTACTCCGAGAGAAAAGGCTTTAGAATGAGAGAGAGAATGAACCATGGTGGGCTGAGTGACAAGAGAAGCACCAAGTTCCACCTCACAATATTTCCCGACAACCACCTTGCCAATCCATAAAATAAAAAAAATGTCACACTGGGCCTTCCCACTTCTCTGAAGGCTTGCAAGGTTACAGCTGATGGTGTCATCACGTGTCCTTGTCCTATGAGGAAATGAGCTGCCCAGATCCACCCTGGTCCCCTCTCGCCTAGGGCAGTTTGAATGACAAGTTTAGCTGATGATTGGCAGGAGAGTACTTAAAGAATACCACTTCTGTCGTTTCGTTCTCTGACCCGCTGCCAGTTGAGTCTCCCAGCCTGTTCCCAGTCTCATTAGTTGCCATGGATGCGTCGCCTTCTCTAAATGACATTTCAGTCAACATCTGCCCTATCACCGCCCCTAGAGAGCTGTGTGAGTTTTCCAGGGAGGACTACGGAAACATCTCAGCCTGTTTCTCTATTCTCATTATTATCATCATCATCATTCTCATTATTTTATTATGTAGTGTTCAGCTCATATGGACATCTACCCCTCCTGTTCAAGATTCATATAATAAGATCAATGAGTAATTGAAATGGGACCTGGAAAAATGTTCAACTTGACATCCCCAACTTATGCACATTAGTTCAGAGCACAAGTGCATGGTCAGTTCTCTAAAACAACGGCTACCCCACATTGTCTCACTAGTTCAGCAGGACAAGAAGCATGAACTGTGTACCTGTCCATGCCAAACACCGTGCTAGACCCATTATACCACACATTTAAGCCTCTGGGCCTATGGGAGACTGACTTACCCTTTACACAAATAAGGAAATGCGGGTTTAACATGGGTAAGTGTGATGGAAACTACCACGTACAAAAGCCCTTAATATGGGCCAGGCCTGTTCTAGGAGTTTTATGTGCATCGACTGACTTAATCCACACAAGCACTTAGGAAATAGGTTTCATTATCCTCATGCTACAATGAGCACACCAAGGCCCAGAGAGGTTAGACAGCTTTGCATATAACACAACGAGTCAGCCCCACAGCCAAGGAATAGACCCAGGCAATTTGGCTCCAGAGTCTGTACACTTTCCCACCACTCTGTTTTACTGGTGGATGGCCTACCGTTATGGAAATAGCAGGTAACGGAGATGGATTCACTCATGCAGACGCCAGGTAGGGTACCAAATCTGTCCATGTTTCAGCACATTTCACCTGAACACAGTTGCTTTCAATTTGGATCAGAATCTAAATTCTTTCACAGAACCCTCATGGACTCTGAGAAGAACCTAAGCTTAGCACATAAGTCAGGGATGCTTATTAATCAACTGACAAGCGAGTTAAGGCTGCATGTTGAATCCTTTCTAAGCTGTGTATTTCAGAAGATACATGCATTCTAAAACCTCAGCTCTGTACAGCCGGGGGATTCCAGGCAATGATGCTTAGCACTTAAATGATGGACCAGAGTTAGCAAGCAGGAGAATACCACAAAGTAGGAAGGTGGAAGGGAAGGAAAGGGAAAGGAGGAGACAGCAGAGTAGCAGGAAAAAAAGACATTTATCAAGTGCCTATGATGTTCCAGGAATTCTGCCAGACAGTCTGCATATGTCATCACACTCTACCCTCATAGTAACCTAGGAGGGATGCGACGATGTCTCCAAGGTTACTGTACTAGCATGAAGAGCAAATCAAAATTGAAGTAGCATCTATCCAACTTCAAAGCCCAAGTTCTTTTCATCACCCTCACACTGCCTCCTGTAAGTTAAGCTCTTTGATTTCGGTTCCAGTGAGCAAAAAAATATGTGCTCAATCTCCCCCCTCTCCACTTTCCCATCTATAAAATAGGGATCACGGCAGTTTTTCCTCAGACTTGTCCTAAAGATGAAGTGAGATAGTATTTGTAAAGCACTTAGAACTGTGCTCAGGCTCAGGGTGACCACCCAGTTATCATGCCATTAATTGAGGATGCAGTGGTGATGAAGAGAAGGAAGACATGCCAGGCACTAGACTAGGTGCCAGGTTAAAAAATTGTGCCAGCCTGAACAAACAGACCACAGGCCAGCACAGCTTACAAGGCTGCCTGAGCATCTCCAAGACCAGCAGGGCATATTCCTAAGCGGTGCTTCTCCAACTGTTAAAACAGCGCACAAATCACCAGGGGCTCTTGTTAAAGTGCACACTCTGATTCAGGAGGTCTGAGTGGGAATCTGAGATTCTGCATGTCTAACAAACTCCCAGGTGACACTCCAGCCTGGAGACCACACTTTTGAGCAGCCAGGACCTGAAGAACTGCTCTCCCATTTCCTCCTCTCTAAATTTCCCCTCTCAAGTGACTGAGATAATGAAAACAAGCCAGAGAAAATAAATCATCTTCAACAACCAAATGTCAAATAAATTAAAGTCTCGAGCGCTGAGACTATAAAAGCTATTGAAAGCAGCTTCCCAGGGCTCCTGGGACTGAAAGTCCTTCCTGCTCATTCTCCTGGCAGCCAGACAATCACAAAAGGAGTGAATGCCTCCATTACCTCCTCCCTCCTTCTGAATTAAAAGGGGTCAAGATAAATCGGTTGTGTGGCTCTCAGTCCAATTTGAAGGCTAAGTCCTTCTGCAATCCACCTGAACTCCCAGATTTATCCAAAGAAGAAGGAACACTAGTTAACTTATATTGGTTAGAATATTTGTAGTCTTTTTCCTCTTTTTGTGCTCCTGCTGACTGACTTCCGCTAGCTGATTTTTTCCCCACCAGCAACATTCCAATTTAACTTGCACTGTTATGAAGACAGATGCTATAAAGTTCATTTGTTATTAAATGACCACAGGAAGTGGCAGGAGTTCTGATAAGTAATTGGAATTATATCACATAACAGCCAGCCAGACCCTCTTCACTAGTGCCACTCAGGATCCCAGGGTAATATTAATTAAGACTAATTTAGACAAAGAAATTTGGGTTGGAAGAAATATTATTTTTTCCAAGAAGTATTACTGGCCCCATAGTGAGGTTCAGGCCACGGGAGTCAAACGTTTCAAGTCTGACTCGGAGAAAAGCTTTCATAAATATTGTATGAACTCTAAAATTACAATGATGCACCAAGTAGTTCTTTCTAATTCTACTGCTTTTTCAAACACAATACCAAGACCACCCATATCCAGAAAGAGAGCTGTGGGGTGAATAGAGCCCATGCAAGGAGCTTGTTCCTTTCACTCTTTGACTTAGGCAGTCAAATATCCCATCTTGTCCTGGTACTATTAGAATTTTATGAGCCTCACCTACCCTGGTACAATGAAGAAGCCAAGCTATTCCAGAAACTAAAGGATGGATTTTTTCCCATTTTTCACACATCTGGCCTCTTTTGCAGGAAGCCCTCTAAATGGTCTCATTCAAAGCACGGGAGAAGGTACACTGTTCAAGAACGCAGACTGCAATCAGATTTGGGGCTCTGGCACTTAATATCAATGTGATCTTGGATTAATCTAAGCTTCTCTTAGCCTCAATTTATTATTTCAGGGGTGCTCAATACGTCGATCGCGATCTACTGGTTGATCGCGAAGGAAGTGTGGGTAGATCGTATGACATTAAAAAGACATTTGTCTTTTGATTGGCATACAGGGTAGCCAATCTGACGTCTGAACATTTGACACCCTACGCATGCACGTTAAACCGCGCTAATTTGTTCAGTTACATTGCTGCATAGTTAGCCTTCAATTTATTTAAACTAAATACAACAAAGGGTATAAAAATGAGTGCCATAGCTGGTCTGAGTAAGAAGCCTAAAACCTACCACTTTCATACAGAATGGGAAGGGATTTTTTTCAATATGTCATATTCTAAGTGCGTTTGCCTCATCTGTCTGTGTGCCATTGCTATTCCAAAGAAGGGAAATGTGGAGCGGCTTTTTCGGACTGTTCATAAAAACTATGACATTGACTTTCCTCCGAAAAGAGAGCTGAGAAGGAGAAAGGTGAAAGAAGAATACACAATATTAAATAGTAATAATAGTAAATTAAATAATGATAATATAGAAGAAATAAATTTATGTTTTGCATTTTTATTGTAGGTAGATCATTTTGACTTGGTCATCTTATCAGTAGTTCTCAAGCTGAAAAAGTGTGGGCATCCCTGTTATTTATTCATGAACTGCGGTTAATAAAAGTAGCAACCTTTAAGGTCACTGTGACAATGAAATAAGATAATGCCTTCAGAGTGCTTAGCACAATGCCTGGCATGTGTAAAAACTGTTACTACTCTGCCTTGCAGAGCTCCCTAACTGTAAATGAAAGAGGAAGCAAAATCTGCAAGATTTTGTCCCCTGTAACTATACTGCTGGTTCCATTTTTATTTAAGTCACTGGGTGATTAATAATGTAATTCAACACCTAAACTGTTCATTCACTCTCTAGGACTCAATAACCTGATCTGTAAGATGAACGAATTGTATTAAATTGTGTAAGGATGCCCTCTCAATTCCAACAGGAGCTGTCCAGATGTTATTGAGCAATGTTCCATGTTGCAAGGAGATCCCCCAAAGATCCCCTCCTTAGAGCAAAGGTGGGGTCTGAGCCCACACTAGGGCTGCACAAACAGTAACTCCATCACCCTGCCTTACCCAGTACTGTCAGTGTGTATTTTCATCCCTTCATCTAATAGGAAGGTTGCTACCATATGCTGGACACAAACTGAGGTGCCAAGGTGGCCGGGATGTTTAGATGGGTGAGATGTGGCCCCTAGAACCACAAGACTCACAGGCCAGTTACTGAATCAAGTCCTGTAACTAATGAATGCAAAGGTTGAAGGTGTCAAAACTGGAAATATCTGTTTTGCTACCAGTGCTATAAAAAAAAACTGTTGATGGTGCCCTTCAGGGTGTCCCCCATGTACTCCAGGACTTCAGGAAAAAAAAAAATAGCAACCATTACAACTTCTATATTAGAGCTACTTCTGCGGGTACCAGTGCTTAAATATCTACTCTGTACCAAACCATCTATCCTGAACCCTCTATAACAGTCCTCTGAATTAGGCATTTTTATCTTCAATGAGATACAAACATCAGCCATCCACCTGCTAGGGCTTCTTCTAATAGCAACCAGCTCATTCAGTTGTTTAGCCTAGGAGGCTACACTTAATCAATATGAACCCCTCCTGATTACAGACCAGAATGAGATCCAGAGCAGCAAGTTCATGGGCTGGCTGAAAGAGTTCAACTTGGCCGATTAAATTCTCTGGGTTTTCTCTGTCTAGGCTACACAGTATATTCACCTACTGACCTTTTTATACACACAGGTACCAGGCTCCATATAGACCAATTTAATTAGTCTGGGGGAAAGAGGAGCTGAACAAACATATTTCGCAAAGCTCTCTTGTTGATTGTAATAGGCAGCCAAGGGTGAGTGTGTCACGGCTTTAGAGCAGTGGTTCCCAAAGTAGTAGCATCAGCATCCTGTGGAAACTTATTAGAAATACACATTCTCAAGACCCACTCCAGACCTACTGGATCAGGAACTCCGGTGCCCAGATCTGCATTTGAGCAAGACCTCTAGATGATTCTGATGCACACCAAAGTCTGAGGCCCATGGCTCTAAATCCTTGCTACCCAAAATGCGGTCCATGTACCAGCAGCCTCGGCATCCCCTGGAAGCATGCCAGAAACACAGCCTTCCATCCACCCTGGAATTCAGGAATCAGAATCTGCACTTTTGCTACATTGCCTACTGACTGGCATGCACATTAATGTTTGAGAAATACAGAAGAAAAAAATGAATGTGTCTCAAAGGAAGAAGTCAAAAATAGCCTAAACTGAAAGTAATGATTCTCAGCCAGGGAGGTGGGCTTTATCTAAAGGGGATGGATTCATCAGAACCAACTCAGGGGCTTTCTCACCCTTCTGGTACTTATACCCAGAGGTTTTAGTATGTAACAATCACAGCTACTGGTCAGTGTATGGGATGGAAACCAGGTACAAGGCAGAAACTTAAGAAACACTGGTAGAGAAAGCATGATGAGCATGGTGAGCCCAAGACATGAAAAAGCAGAGAGAGGACCTAGCCAGTGGCTCAGTGGATAGAGCATTAGCCTAGAGGATGAATGTCTGAGGTTTGACTCCTGGTCAGGACGCACATAAGAAGCAACCACCTACTTCTCTCCCCCTCCCACACCCCTTTTTCTCCCTCTTTCCCTCTTGCAACCAGTGGCTCAGTTGGTTCAACCATGGCCCCGAGCACTGAGGATAGCTCAGTTGGTCCAAGCATGTCAGCCTCAGGCACTAAAGCTAGCTCAATACTCCAGCATTGACCCCAGAGAGCGTTGCCAAGTAGATTCCTGTGGGGAAGCATGGATGAGTCTGTCTCATTATCTCCCCTCCTCTCACTTAAAGGGGTGGGGTGGGGGGGCAGAGGGAGATAACTGTGTGAAAATAACTACATAGACAAGCAGAGAAGGCAGATGAGGAGTGGGTAAATAGAAGAAAAAGAAAGAGAATGAAAAGTAGCTGATCTCTAGAGTTACCTTAGTGTCTCCCGCCTTCACAGTTCAGGGTCTAGTTCAGCATTATCCTCCTGATCAAAAGCTTTTCTTGAGATGATCCTGCCCATGTAACTACAAGCATTCGTTGCATGTTGCAGCCACCCAAGAGAGCGCACCAGGCAACTACAATCCCCTCCAGGTGCCAGTTGCTAAGGTAGAATCCCTCCTGAGACCCACTTTGCACCCCCAAACCAAAAAAAGAAAATGCCTAGAGAGAGAATATTAACAGCAAGCACAGGCCAGATGGTGGAAAACAGGAGTTTCCTCCTGAGCAGAAATTCAGGAAAGGCTTCAGCTACGAGACTCCCATGTGCCCTCATCTTACCTGACACCACACCTGCTCGGCTTGTTCCTCACACCTTGCCAAGGCCAGAGGAGGAAGGTTTGAGGCATAAGCAGAAAAGGCACAAAACAAAATGAAAGCCATCTAGAAAAAAGCAAGCCACCAAAAACTGTTTCTTCGATATCCAAGAAATGGGATTTGCCAAAATCATGGAAATTGATATACTTAATAACAGACCCTCCCCACCTCCTGTGGAAAGATTTTTACAGAAAAAAATAACTAAATGTATGATTTAGACTATCTAGTTTTTAAATCTTGTTTGAGTATTTTTGTCCATCACTGAGTCCTTAGTCCCCTGAACAGTGCCTGGCACACAGCAGCCACAAATAAGAATTTGTTTAGTCAATCAATCAGTGGAGGAGTTCGATGTTTTTAGAATAAAATTTTAACTTATAATCCATACATACACTAAGTATGACAAATATAGTGACAGAGAAAGTACAGGACAATCTGGAGCACGTAAAAAGGGGAACCAACCCCAGACTGAGAGTTAAAAACAGTTCTCAAGAATCTAGAATCCGAGCTCATTAAGATCCGCCATTGCACCTGACCTGTGGTGGCGCAGTGGATAAAAGCGTCGACCTGGGAACACTGAGGTTGCCAGTTCAAAACCCTGCACTGGTCTGGTCAAGGCACATATGGGAGTTGATGCTTCCAGCTCCTCCCCCCTTTCTCTCTCTCTCTCACTCTTGTCTCCTCTCTAAAATGAATAAATAAAAAAAAGAAATTTAAAAAAAAATTTAAAAAAAAAAAGATCCGCCATTGCTTATAGCGATATGAAGAGGGGGAACTGTGAAGCCTCACAAACACACAAGCAACAGAAAGAAGAAGAAAAAAGGCCAGACTACTTAACTAGTGTTCAATCAACTCAATGGGAGGCTCAGAAGTGTCTAGGTTTACTTTCAAGCTGGGCCCCAGCAAGGCAGGTCCCTCCTACACGCTGCAAACCATCCTCCCTAGCCCCCAGCGAGGCCATACTGGGTCAAAGGCCTGGGGGAAGGAGTCCGGCTCCCCTGCTGAGTGTAATGTCATCCAGGCTCAATCATGAAAGGTGCAAAATGGAGAGACCCTCAGCCTTCCCACCGAGTCTGGGTTTAGAGAACAGTGAGAAATTACAAGTGCCAGCTCTTCCCAACCTGCACATGTCTGTGGACAATAACTCCTCCGCAGCAAACAATGTCAGTCACTTTCCTTAAGGGAGCAGCCTGGGAACAAAGAGAAGCTGAAACTACCGTGATTCCCTGGAAGTCCAAACCACACACTGCTCCAGAGCCCGTTGTCATTCAAATAGTCCCCTGCGGAGGGAGATTAAAACCAGGCTCTTACTTTCAGCTGCCTTCCAAAGAAATCACAAATGAAACTCAAGCTTTGCCATTGAGGTTTATTTTTTAAAAGATCAAAATAGACAGGTTAGTTTAGTACATAAAAACAGACACAATGTTTTGAGTGTAGCATCTTTTTTGTATTTAAAGAGTTATCAAGTTAACCAAAATCTGCATGTTCACACGCAAAAATCCTCTTTGACCCCTCTTGTTAGTTCTCATCTGTCCTAGCTCGGGAAGAAAAAAAATGTCACTTTTTTTTTTAAGGACTTGTATGTGGATCTTTGGCTCCACTAGCTGGTGGTATTGAACATAAATGAAAGTGAAGTGAAGTGGTGGTAGGGAAAAGTGGGTAAGGATAGAGGTATGAAGTAGAGGACTACCCTAGAACTAGATCCTTCTTTCCAAAGGTTCAAGTCACCTGCTTAGGAGAAACAGTGCTATTGGGAGTTTATAGGACACCCGTCCTAATTCTAGTGAGTCTAAGAAAAGCCCATCATTCGCCAGTGTTGGAGAGAAGGGTTTATTTTCCCACCAATAGAATGTTCCCAGACAGGATCGCTATGACCCTAGCTTTTTTTCTGTATCTTGTAATATTTTAGGGCCTTCCATGTCATCAAACAGCCTCTAGGTTCTTCTGCAATCTGTTACCTTATTTGTCTGTTGGCTTCTGTAAAGCCAGTGGCCAAGGCCACCATCAGAGTCACCTGGCCAGTGCAGGTTCGCATTAGATTTGGACAGTCAGTGTTGGACAGATAAGATATATTATGCTCACTTTGTTAAAGATGGCGCTGCCCACGTGGAAGTCCGTTGATATGTGTGTTGGGGGACAGGCTGTGGGCAGGCTGGGTCGTTATAGCCTAAGGCTTAGTTTTAAGAGTAAGCTTTTCCCCACACCCTTGACTGATTGGATGATGTGGGGTGGTGCATTCTCATGAGGAACCTTCCCATTATGCCTCAGATAAGTGACTTTGTATCAGAGACTTCCTTGTTTGTAGATTGGATTAAAGGTTTGGATTTCTACACTATAAAGTGGGGCAGGGGGCAAGATGATGATGGAGTAAGCGGACATACCAACTTCCAACTCCCAGAACCAAAGTGGATTATAACAGGATTTTAAGAACCATCATCTGGATTAACCAATGCTGAACTGAACTGAGAGGACGCTTCAACTGGGGAACACTAAAGAAGCAACATTGAGACTGGTAGGAAAAGCAAAAACGCAAAAAAGGCTGCCCAGCTCACCGGAGCAAAATGCAGCCCAGAGAAACTCGTGTGGCAGGAAGAGAGGCCAGTGGAAGGGTAGGTACCTGGGTCCCAGGAACAAAGTCCCAGTCTACAGCCCCAGAGCCCAGAAGAGGCATTTGGACAGTATTTAGCTGGTGAACAGGTTAGGATACTGTTTGCGAGAGACAGTTGTCTCAGACCCAGGATTCTTCTTAAAGGGACGGCACAGAAAACCTTTCCCACAACCACTCACCCAGTACTCCGGGAGACAGGGAGAGAGGAGAGGACCGGAGCAGCAGGTAGAGAGTGTGGTCTGGAAGGCACAGGGAGAAAAGCTTTAAGAGACAGCCACCCTAAACTCTGGGCTGAGTCACTCCACAAATCTGAAACAATATTTCCCCTGGAACCAGCAAGGGGAAGCAGGACACCAACCAAACAGGCTCCCCTGTGACAATTAAAGCACAGTCGCTTAGAAGGAGGGAGCTTTCAGGACTACACTATGGAGTGTTAGGGTCTGAGCTGCAGCAACCCCACCCACACTGCTGAGGGCTTGCTGGAGGGCGGGCAGCCACAGGATGCAGAAGCACGGTTGCGTTGGTGGGGTCAGAGGCTGAGCCAGCTGGTGTGAGCTCAGTCTAGCCAAGCCAGGGCAAAGGGGTCACGCAAAAGTGGTCCGGCCGCTGCAGACCCGCCTGCGATCCCACCAGTGGGGGAAATGCGAGAGCGCAAAATGGGCAGAGATCCACCACTGGGCAGGGAAAAGCAGGCGCGTGGCCGCACCCAGCCTTCGGGGCATGAAGCCCTGACAGAATCGGCTTTGCTCGCAGAGGTGGGGCGGAAGCCCAGAGCAGGGCTGAGCGCATACCACAGCCCCGCCAAGTGGAGGAGTCGAGGTTCATGGGGGCCGGGCTTCTGGCCTAGGCTAGCAGCTGAGCATGCACCAAAATGCCCTCCAGGCTGGAGGAAAAGGCTGACAGAGGCCTGCAGCTAAGCAAAAGTGCTCACCCTTGCCCTTTGCGCCCAGGCTTGTGACCCAAGTGTGGTACACGGTCCCAGCCATGGGAGAGGGGTGAAGGCTAAGATTGGCTGAGGCTTGTAGAGCTTAGCATGAGAACACAGCCCCTCCTGCAGAGGCGAGGCACAGACCTCAGCTGTAAAGGCCGGCGACAGCAATACCCACACCCATCTGCCGAGACCGGCTGAGGCATATATAGCCTGAAACGAGAACACAGCCCCTCCTGTAGAGGTGAGGGAAAAACCGCAACACCAGGAACACCCATACTCACTGCCCTAGGAAGCGGCAGAGGGAGTGGTGGGTCTGCAGAAAGACCACACTTAGGGAACATAGAGGCAACACCCATTGGACTCCAATAGCCAAACCCTTCTTACACACAGAAAAAATGGGCAGGCAGAGATATGCAACTCAAATGAATCAAGAGAAATCCCCAGAGAAGGACCTGAATGAATCAGATATAACCAAACTACCTAATGCAGAGTTTAAAATAATGATAGAATGTTCAAAGAGCTTAGAGCATAAATGGATAGTCATTATGAATACCTAAAGAGATAGCAAGTATAAAAAAGAAAATGGAAATAATAAAAAAGAATCAGACAGAAATGACAAATAAAGTATCAGAACTGAAGACCACAATGGAAGGAATTAAAAGCAGCATGGATGAAGCTGAGGATTGAATCAGCGAGTTAGAGGACAAAATAAACAAAGGCACAGAAGCAGAGCAGAAAAAAGAAAAGAGACTTAAAAAATCTGAGGAAACTCTAAGGGAGCTCTGTGACAACATAAAGAAAAAAAACATCGACATCATAGGGATTCCTGAAGAAGAGGAGAAAGATCAAGGGATAGAAACTCTGTTCAATCAAATCATAGCTGAAAACTTCCCTAAATTAAGACTGAAAAACATTTCACATGTGCAAGAAGCACAGAGGATTCCATTAAAGAGAAACCCAAAGAAATCTACACCAAGACACATCATAGTTAAAATAACAAAGCTAAGTGATAAAGAGAAAATTTTAAAAGCTGCTAGAGAAATAAAGATGATCACCTACAATGGATCCCCTATAAGGATGACATACGACTTCTCAACAGAAACACTTGAGGCCAGAAGGGAATGGCAAGATATATTCAAAGTAATGCAGATCAAGAACCTAAGACCAAGACTACTTTATCCAGCAAGGCTAACATTTAAAATTGAAGGAGAAATAAAGAGCTTCCCAGACAAAGAAAGCCTCAAGGAATTCATTAAAACCAAACCAATTCTGCAAGAGATACTAAGGGGCCAGTTGTGAACAGTTCAAAGGGAGGAAAGAATATAGCCAAAGAAGAATACAGCTATAAAGAATAAAATGGCAATAAACAACTGCATATCAATAATAACCTTAAAAGTAAATGGATTAAATGATCCAATCAAAAGACATAGGGTAGCTGGATGGATAAAGAAACAGGACCCATACATATGCTGTCTACAAGAGACACACCTTAAAACAAAAGATGCACATAGACTTAAGGTAAAAGGATAAAAAAATATATTTCATGCAAATGAAAATTAAAAATAAGCTGGGATAGCAATACTTGTATCTGACAATATGGATTTTAAAACAAAGGTGTAGTAAGAGATAAAGAAGGACACTACATAATGATAAAGGGAACAATTCAACAGGAAGATATAACCATTATAAATATCTATGCGCCAAAAATAGGAGCCCCAACATAAAGAAAGCAGACTTTGATGGATATAAAGGGTGAGATTAACAGCAATACTATAATAGTAGGGGATTTCAATACCCCACTAACATCACTGGATACATCCTCAAGAAAGAAAATTAACAAAGAAACAGCAGACTTAAAGGATACACTAGATCAACTCGTATTAATAGATATCTTCAGAACTTTCCACCCTAAAGCAGTAAAATATACATTCTTTTCAAGCGCTCATGGTACATTCTCTAGGATAGACCACATTTAGAACACAAAAGTGGGCTCAACAAATTTAAGAGGATTGAAATTATATCAAGCATTTTCTCTGATCACAATGGCATGAAACTAGAAATTAACCACAAAAGAAAAACTGAAAAATACTCAAACACTTGAAAACTAAATAGCATGTTATTAAATAACTAATGGACTAACAATGAGATCAAAGAAGAAATAAAGAAATTTCTAGAAGGCAATGATAAAGAGCATACATCAACTCAAAATTTATGGGACACAGCAAAAGCATTACTGAGAGGGATGTTCATAACACTACAGGCATACCATGAGAAACTAGGAAAAGCTCAAATAAGCAACTTTACCCAGCATCTAAAAGAACTAGAAAAACAACAGCAAAACCCAAGACTAGTAGAAGGAAGGAAATAATAAAGATCAGAGCACAAATAAATTACATAGAGGTTTAGAAGACAATACATAGGATCAATAAAACCAGGAGCTGGTTCTTTAAAAAGGTAAACAAGATCGATGAACCTTTAACTAGACTCACCAAAAAAAAAAAGAGAGAGGTCACAAATAAACAAAACTAGAAATAAGAGTGGAGAAATAACAACTGACACAACAGAAATACAAAGCATTGTAAGAAAATACTATGAAGAACTCTATGCCAAAAAAATTAGGCAACCTGGGTGAAATGGACAAATTTCTTGAATCATATAATCTTCCAAAAATCAATCTGGAAGAATCAGAACACCTAGAGAGACCAATTACAGCAAATGAGATCGAAACAGTTATCAAAAAAACTCCCAAAAAGGAAAAGTCCTGGGCCTGATGGCTTCACAAGTAAATTCTATCAAAAATTCAAAGAAGAACTAACTCCTAACCTCCTCAAGCTATTTCAAAAAATTCAAGGGGAAAGAAGACTTCCAAACTCCTTTTATGAGGCAAGCATAATTCTGATCTTGAAACCATGCAAAGACAACACAAAGAAAGAAAATTATAGGCCAATATCCCTGATGAATTTCGATGCTAAAATTCTCAACAAAATATTAGCCAACTGGATCCAGCAATATATGAAAAAAAAATCATACACCATGATCAAGTGGGATTTATTCTGGAGAGGCAAGACTGGTTCAATATTCGCAAACCAATCAATGTGATTCATCACATAACCAAAAGAAAGGACAAAAATCACATGATAATTTCAATAGATGCAGAGAAAGCATTTGATAAAATCCAGCACCGATTCATGATCTAAACTCTCAGTAAAGTGTGAATACAGGGAACATTCCTTAACATGATAAAGGCCATTTATGACAAACCACAGCAAACATCACACTAAATAGGCAAATATTAAAAGCAATTTCTCTAAAATCAGGAACAAGTTAGGGGTGTCCCCTTTCACCACTCTTATTCAACATAGTTCTGGAAGTCCTAGCTACAGCAATCAGACAAGAAGAAGAAATAGGAGGCATCCAATTTGGGAAAGAAGAAGTAAAACTGTCATTATTTGCAGATGATATGATATTGTATATAGAAAACCCTAAAGTCTCAGTCAAAAAACTACTGGACCTGATCAATGAATTCAGCAAGTTGGCAGGATATAAAATTAATACTCAGAAATCAGAAGCATTTTTATATACCAACAATAAAATGTCAGCAAAAGAAGTTAATGAAACATTCCCCTCCACTATTGCAACCAAAAAAATAAAGTACCTAGTAGTAAATTTAACCAAGAAGTTTAAGGACTTGTATCTGAAAATTATAAAACATTGATAAAAGAAATCAAGGAAGAGACAAACAAGTGGAAGCATATACCGTGCTCATGGTTAGGAAGAATAAACATCATTAAAATGTCCATATTACCCAACGCAATTTATAAATTCAATGCAATACCAATTAAAATACCAACGACATACTTCAAAGTTATAGAACACACATTCTAAAAATTTATATGGGACCAAAAAAGCACATGAATAGCCTCAGCAATTTTAAAAAGAAAAAATAAAGCAGGAGGTATCACTCTTCCGGATACCAAGGTATACCACAAGGCCATTGTACTCAAGACATCCTGGTACTGGCATAAGAACAGGCACATTGATCAATGAAACAGAACAGAGAACCCAGAAATAAACCCACACTTTTATGGATAACTGATATTTGACAAAGAAGGTAAGAGCCTACAATGGAGTAAAGACAGCCTCTTTAACAAATGGTGTTGGGGAAAATTGGACATCTACCTGCAAAAAAAGGAAACTAGACCATCAAGTTACACCATTCAAAAAACAAACTCAAAATGGATAAAAGACTTAAATGTAAGCCATGAAACCATCTGCATCTTAGAAGAAAACATAGGTAGTAAAAGAAATGAATAGAAATTTCTCCCCCCCCCCAAAAAAAAAAAATAGAAAAGAAATTTCTCCAAAGAGGACATACAGATGGCCAATAGGCATATGAAAAAATGCTCAACATCACTAATCATTAGAGAAATGCAAATTAAAATCACAATGAGATATCACCTCACACCAGTCAGAATGGCACTCATCAGCAAAACAACACAGAATAGGTGCTGGTGAGGATGTGAAGAAAAGGGAATCCTCCTGCACTGCTGGTGGGATTGCAGACTGGTGCAGCCACTGTGGAAAACAGTTCGGAGATTCCTCAAAAAGTTAAAAATCAAACTGCCTTATGACCCAGCTATCCCACTTTTAGGAATATACCCTAAGAACACCATAGCACTGTTCGAAAAGAAGAAATGTGCCCCCATGTTCATGGGCAGCATTGTTCACAATAGCGAAGATCTGGAAACACCCCAAGTCTGTCAGAGGACGAGTGAATTAAAAAGCTTTGGTATAGCCTGACCAGGCGGTGGCGCCATGGATAGAGTGTCTGACTGAAATGCGAAGACCCAGGTTCAAGACCCCAAGCTCGCCAGCTTGAGCGCGGGCCCATCTGGCTTGAGCAAAAGCTCGCCAGCTTGGATCCAAGGTCACTGGCTCCAGCAAGGGGTTGTTCAGTCTGCTGAAGGCTTGCAGTCAAGGCAGATGTGAGAAAGCAATCAATGAACAACTAAGGTGTCATTATGGCAATGTAAAACTAATGATTGATGCTTTTTACCTCTCTTCATTCCTGTCTAACTCTCTCTCTCTGCCCCTGTAAAAAGAAAAAAAAAAAAAGCTTTGGTACATATATACTATGGAATACTACTCAGCCATAGGAAATGATGACATTGGATAATTTACAACAAAATGGATGGACCTTGATAACATTATACGAAGTGAAATAAGTAAAGCAGAAAAAAAACTGAGAACTGCATGATTTCATACATAGGTGGGACATAAAAACGGGACTATGGGACATGGGCAAGAGTGTAGTGGTTACGGGGTGGGGGTAGGGAAGAGAGGGAGGGAGGGAGAGTAGGAGGGGAGGGAAACAAAGAAAAGTAAACCAGGTAGAAGGTGACAGAGGACAATTTGACTTTGGGTGATGGGTATGCAACATAATTGAATGATAACCTGGAGATGTTTTCTTTGAACATATGTACCCTGATTTATTAATGTCACCCCATTAAAAGTAATTTTAAAAAAAGTGCGGCAGACAGGGAGCATGCTCTCTCTTGGTTCCTGAGGTTAGCATTAGAGGACATTTTGCACTTTTGGCAAAGTGCTCAGAGACTGGTGAAGTGTATATTTGTAATTGTTGAAACTGTATGATTTGTGCTATTGCTATAATTTGTGTAATGTACCTAATTTCCTTGTACAGGGATGACTTTGGTGTAGATTGTGGGTAGTAAAGTGAACATAGGGGTGGATTGTTGGGCAGATTAAATATATTATGCTCACTTTGTTAAAGATGGCACTGCCCACATGCAAGTTTGAAGAGTAAGCTTTTCCCCACACCCTTGACTGATTGGATGATGTAGGGTGGTGCACTCTCATGAGGAATCCTCCCAGTATGTCTCAGATAAGTGACTTTGTATCAGAGACTTCTTTGTTTGTAGATTGGATTAAAGGTTGGGATTTCTACACTATAAAGTGGGGCAGGCCAGGAGCTTGCTCTCTGGGTTTCTGAAGTATTAGAAAGGAGAGCAGATTAAGGCCATGTGGAGGCCAGGAGGCAGCCAAGATGGCGAAGTGCTGAGAAAGAAGCCAGTTTGTGCAGAGTTTGTGTAGAGAGAAGGAGATGGGAAACAGAGGTGAGGAAGTCTGGTGAGCTAGAAACCTTGGATTTTAGGAAACTCGGATAAGTCAGTAGCTTTGTGAGCATTGAATGAATGGGTTTTGGAGCCCAGTGTTTGTTTTTACTTGACCGCTAGGTGCAAGCTAGAATTAAAGCTGATGGCTCACCAGTTTTTGGCTCCGTTGTTTCATTACCGACTGTCCGAATCTAATGCGAACCTGCACTGGCCAGGCTGCTGTGATGGTGGCCTTGGCCACTTTACAACCCCTTTAAATACCTCTCACGCAGTCTAATTCGTGGGACTCCTATGGCCTCTGAACCCCGGGACCAGAGGATATCGTTGGGCAGGATGTGTGGTACTTAATAAAGTCATTTGTTATTTCATACTGTGTGGTTCCTGGCCCCTCCTTTCTTCTTTCTTCGTGGGAAAAAATATCTCACAAGAGGTCTGGAACAGATCCTTTCAGCACAGCCTTAGAAGGAACCAACCCTGCCAACAACTTGATTTTGTATTTCCAGCCACCAGAACTGAGACAAGAAATTTCAATTGTTGAAGCCTCCCACTTTGTAGTACTTTGTTATAGCAGGTCTAGGAAACCTGCAGTCCCACTTTTCCTCTTCAGGCTATATCCTCAGGCTCCATGGGCACACTGACACTTCTTTGTCAACAAGTAATGCCATGATCCAGGACAGAGCCAAGAGTCAGATTGCTAGGGCCCAAAGCTTGCTTCTACCACCTGCAAGTTGTGTGACTTATGTTACTTACTCTCTCTTTCCTTCAGTTTTTGCATCTCTAAAAAGAGAACGTACCAGAATAATGCCTCAAAGTCCAGTTCTGAGGATTAAATGGGATAATATAGGTTTTGATGGCATACATAGTTTATGGGAGCAGTAACGGTTATATATGCATTATGATATATATGAAAAGAAAAACAGAATTTCAATACAAACACCCAGATTCAAACTCCAATTTCTTTTCTTCATAGTTTCATTACTTTAGAAATCTCATTTCCACCTCTCTACACCACAGGAAATAAGAGAGAATCTAAGAATCAGAGATAATCATGTATCTGTCATAGAGTTGTTATGTAGATTAACTGAGAGAATTAACATAGAGCATTTAGTACAATCTCAGGCTCAGAGTGAAGCTCTAATAAATGGCCACTGTTCAATTCAGATGCTATGATTCCTCACCTCACTGCAATTTGGTTTTCTTCAACCACATCCTTTCCTCAGGCCTCAGAAAGATCCATAATTTTGCAAGACAAAAAAGAATGGAAACAGTTAAGCAGCAGCTGTTCATCTTTTCAACTAACTGTAGTGTGGGCACTACCATTAAAATGCATTAGTGCCTCCGTACTAGAAGGCAGGCTCAACCCAAGAGGGCAGTTCATTTTTAAGCCCACATGTTCTCCAACCAAAATGAGCCATGCATCCCTCAAAGGCACTTTGAACAGTATTTCAAGGTCACTTCCTAGAATAGGAAGTTGTCCCTCAGCAGTCACATAGCTGACATTGCCTTTCATTTACTTTCAAGGACCCTAAAGTCTTCTGAGTGAAATCCTTTTGCCTTCAAAGATTGGGCTGCAGGTGGAAGTTCCTGGCTGCTCTGTGCTTGGGGCCCTCTATTTCAAATGACTCATAAAACATGCCGGTTTCTAAAATAGTATCCATAAAGAAACTAAGAAGGTTTCCTAAGGAATAAAGAGCCATTTTCCATCTTTTGCACCTTTTGAAAAACTTGAAAGATCTTCTCAAATATTTTATCAATGATTTTGAGCAATTGTCATTGTCCCTCACATAAATGTAAAGCCAGGCCATCAAATAAACCTAGGGCAATAGTAGAAAGAAGCACGGGTCAGTACTGTTTTCATAATCCTTTGAACCCTTATATCCAGAAATCACTTTTCCAGCAGGAACTAAATATTCCTATACATTATCCTTTAAAACTACCATTTTAAATGATCTCTCCAAAACTCAGGAAAGGCAATTTTCTTTTTACCTGATGGGAGGGGAAACCAAAGTTTAATGTCTAGCTTGTAGTTTACGCAATGTTCTCTAAGTACTGTCCCTACTGCCAGGCAATTGCTCCTCCCACCAGTTTCCTAAGTACTTGATTGTCACCTGTGAATCTGTCCTCAGTGTTCATGGATCCAATTTATGAGGAGTATTTGGAGAGCCACTCCAGAAGCAAAATATCCCCCTCCAGAACATACATCTGAAGAGGTAATATTGGGGGGGAGTGCGCTTCTTATTGTCAAAATAAAGGCATCTAGGCATGAGATTGGGGGACAAGTTCTAGCATGAATTAGGCTACGAGAGCGCTCATGCCACCTAGCACCGGTCAGTGAGCTGAATGAGGATGAGGGTCATCTCTGGCTCATACCGTGTTGCACCCAGGTGCTGGTCATGGCACTGACCCAGAGGTCCCTAAGTATTTTGTAAATGCCAGACGTACACTGAGACTCTTTGACAGAAAGCACACTACTTTATTATTCAGTTTTATATCCCACATATACCTCCGGGGGGGAGGGGGGGGCGTGCATGTGTGAAATATAATTATTTACCTGTTTGGTCATCAATGCTATTAAATATTCTATGTTTTGGATTAGATACTAGACTATGTGTTATCTCATTAATATTTATAATACTCTTACTGAGCAAAGTATCATGTCCAATTTACAAAGAAAAAACAGAACTCAGGAACATTAAACCAGTTGCTCTAGGTCACATAGCAGTGGGTAATAAATTTGAGCCCAGGTCAGTCTGACTGCAATGCCTGAGTAATGGGAATTTCACTCAGTTATTATAATTTTCTTTTTAAAAAGTGC
This sequence comes from Rhynchonycteris naso, assembly GCA_037038555.1. NCBI lineage: Eukaryota > Metazoa > Chordata > Mammalia > Chiroptera > Emballonuridae > Rhynchonycteris > Rhynchonycteris naso. The sequence goes on from CM072995.1 coordinate 354,864,348, forward strand.
CCTGGTCGGTTGGCTCAGTGGTAGAGCGTCAGCCCAGCATGTGGAACTCCTGGGTTCAATTCCCAGCCAGGGCACACAGGAGAGGCTCCCATCTGCTTCTCCACCCCTCCCACTCTCCTTTCTCTCTCTCTCTCTCTTCCCCTCCAGCAGCCAAGGCTTCATTAGAGCAAAGTTGGCCCGGGCACTAAGGATGGCTCCATGGCCTCTGCCTCAGGGGCTAGAATGCCTCTGGTTGCAATGGAGCAATGCCCCAGATAGGCGGAGCAATACCCCCTAGTGGGCATGCTGGGTGGATCCTGGTCTGGCACATGCAAGAGTCTGTTTCTCTGCCTCCCTGCTTCTCACTTCAGAAAAATACAAAAAAAAAAAGAAAAGAAAAACATAAAAATTTTTAAAAACTGAACCTTTACCTTTTGCAATAGTTTGGATGGACTTGGAGAGTATTATGCTAAGTGAAATAGTCAGAGAAAGACAAGTAGCACATGATTTCATTTACATGTGGAATCTAGTGAACAAAATAAACTAACAGGCATAATGGAAACAGACTCATAAATACAGAGAACAGACTGACAGCTGTCAGAGGGGAGAGGGGTTGGGGGACTGGGTGAAAAAAATGAAAGGATTAAGCAAAGAAGAAAAGCCTCACAGATACAAACAACAGTGTGGTGATTACCAGAGGGAAAGGGGTGGGGGTAGGGGAGGGAGAGGAGAGTAGAGGGAGGGTAAATGGTGATAGAAGGAGACGACTTGGAGCGGTGAGCACACAATACAGTATATGGATGATGTATCATAGAATTTTATACTTGACACTTATATAATTTTTAACTGATGTCAGCCCAATAAAGTCATTTAAAAATTTAAAAGAGAGCCCCCAGCTTCCCTGGGTCATCGTTGATACGCTCAGCAGCAGCCTCATCTTGAAGGTCCAGAAATACATGGGAGTGCCAAGGTAAGAGGACTATTTCACCAAGGGGAGTATCTTCCAATTGTTCTCCCTTCTCTTGTTCCAAATATGTCCTTTTTGACATCTCTTGAGGTTCCCTGTTCTTTCCTTCTCTCCTAGTCAAAAGTTTGATATTTAGTCAGATCTCCAAGGGAGCTGAGTAGGAATAACGGCCTCCATATTTCATAGAAGTTGAACACTGGGGATGTAGCTGAGAGACTTCTAAAATCAACATTCCAGATCCCCAATCTGAAAAGTTACCTTTCCTATTTTCTCCTGTGATGTATTTTTTAATGTGACTCAAGACAAGCCTTGAACAAATTTTGTATGTCGTTTTGAATGTATCTCCCCCTTTCCCTTCCTGTTGACCAAGATCAGATTCTCCACCTCAGATGCTATTCCTAAGGATCTACCTACCATGTCTGCAGCACAACATCCCACTCATTCATTCACTCAATCACTCTCTCATTCAGTTAATAGATCCTGTAACATACAAGAGTGCTGAGAATGAAAAATGAAAACGACGTTGTACCTGTCATTGTTTACAACTTATCTGGATACTGCATTCAAAGACAGAGGCTGCCCTGGAGGTAAGGGGGCACAACAGTGTTCCCAGAATAAGGATGTGGAGATTTCCAGGTAGATTTTCTCATTCATTCTACAAATATTATTGAGTACCTACCACGTGCTAGGAACTATTCTAGACATTAAATGAGACAGACCATCTCTTTTTTCTTATGAGGTTCACATTCCAACAGGAGAACAGAGATTAAAGGTAAATTTTGAAAAGAAAATGTCAGGTCATAATAAATGGTTTGTTGAAAATAAAGAGGGTAAAAACTATAGAAAGTGGCTGGTGATATATTTCAAGTTGGATGATGAAAAAAATACTTACTGAAGAGATGTAGTGAGCTTGGACTTGAAAAACGAGGTAAGTATGCCAGGATCCAGGGCGATGGTTTCCAGTCTGAGGAGACAACTAGCACAATGCCTCAAAGTGAGGACAAGCTTGGCGCATTTTTGTTTTGTTTTGTTTTGTTTTGTATTTTTCTGAAGTGAGAAGCGGGGAGGCAGAGAAACAGACTCTCGCATGTGCCTGACCAGGATTCACCCAGCATGCCCACTAGGGGGTGATGTTCTGCCCATCTGGGGCATTGCTCCATTGCAACCAGAGGCATTCTAGCACCTGAGGCAGAGGCCATGGAGCCATCCACAGCACCCGAGCCTACTTTGCTCCAATGGAGACTTGGCTGCTGGAGGGGAAGAGAGAGAGAGAGAGAAAGGAGAAGGGGAATGGTGGAGAAGCAGATGGGCACTTCTCCTGTGTGCCCTGGCTGAGAATCTAAGTCAGGACTTCCACACGCCAGGCCAACACTCTACTGCTGAGCCAACTGGCTAGGGACAAGCTTGATGGATTTTTAAAACAGAAAGAAGAGTCTGGTAGCTGGCACTTAAGGAACAAAAAGGGGCAGGCAATGGGGTGGGGACATATCATGCAAAGCTTTGCAAGTAATCCCATGTAAGGTATTTGAATTTCTTTATCATGAAAAGGGCTTATCAAATGCTTTTAAATTGATGAGTGGCAATACTATTTGCTATTTCCAAAAAGGATTGTGGGAAGATAAGCTCTAACCCTTCCCTTCAGTGGTTCAAGGCAGCGTTCTACACAGCAACCTTTCAAATCTTTTAGTTACCAACACATGTCATACTTGTGATGACAGAGGAAGCCTTTTGTCTGATTTCCCCATGCCCCCTTCCCTTCATACTTAACCAGCCTCGAGTCCATGGCTTCCTTGAATTATACCAGACATCATTTTCTCACACATGACCCAAGACAAAGGATTTTTTTTTAAGTTCCCTTGAACCATTTTCTCAATATCTTCATTTTGCCATTCTCTGGAAGGTCCCTCCTATCACTCACTGGAGTCACTAACCTTCCTGGAAAGCACCAAGGTCACAACCACATTTACAACTCTATTCTCAGTAGAAATTCCAAAGCATCTGAAATGTATCAACCAGATTGATGATTACTCTCTCTTCACATATAATATGAGCAGAAAGAGCCACACTGCTTATTTTGCCTCTTGCTTTCTTTCCCCTCACCCCCTTTCAAAATTTAAGAATCACACATATTGTCCCATTTCTTGCCCTTTGTTGATGTCCTTTCATCGACTAATTTCAGCCTTGGTGGCATTCAGATAAAGTTACTAAAGTTTTTTATTCATTCATTCAAAGCAAAAATAAAAAATTAACAGACCACTGACTGCAAGATAATTGAGACATAGATTCTTGTCCACTAGAGCTATGAGGGATACTGAAGATTAAAGAAAGCAGAATATGCAAAAGTTCCCACAGGAATGGTGATTGGAGTGAAAGAAATATTATTTATACTAAACAACACTTAAAAATGTTTCTCATGTCTTAGTGACACATAGGTATGCTTTCAAAACACAACCTATAACTTTATTTATAATTGCTTTTTTTCTTTAATTATAACTTTTTTTCTTACTGGAAAGTCTATACATGTTTATGATAAAAGACAGAAAATACTGTTGATCAATAAGCAATAATAACACTCCAGTTTTCAATACCCCAAAATAATCACTCTTAAGACCTGAAATGAAACTTTTTAAGTAGACAAAAAGATAGATGATTGATAAAAAAAAAAATAGACAGACCTATATAAGGTTAATTTGTTAATAGAAACTGAGTAATGCTCCACGTTACCTTAAACATAAAATTTTTACTTTATACATGAAATAGATCTCTTTTCATGTCAATAAATGTTTGCCTAAAAATATTTTAATATTAATTTGCTCTTTTATTCCCAGAGTCTTCCCACTTTGTGTTGACATCTGCTGCTTTGTGCTTATTCTCTCCACTTCCCACCACCCCAACAACTCTGGGACACACTGGACAAGCTCTTCCCAAAAGAGACTTCCGCTTGGTGTGTTCAGAGCCGTTGGGGTACAGTGGATAAGCCCATGAACTCTTGGATCCTCCTCCAGCCACACCTCTATCTAGCTGTGCATCATTTAGCAACCTTTCTTTTCGTCTCTGGGTCTCAGATTCCATTCTAAAGTTAAATATGAATAGTATTTCTTATTTTACACCAGTACTCCTTCCTGATTCTTTAGAAAATTAGGTTATGTGTCTTCCAGTTATAAAAGACACCATTGTTCTCTTTCATCTGGTCTAATGGACAGGAGTACTCACTAATTAACAGACACAAACTGATCAGAAAATTCCAGACTAAAACAGGATGAGCTAAATTGCCCCTAATAATGTTTCAGACAACCTTCAGATACAGAGGTGATACAGGGGAAAGCAGGAAGCTGGAATCTGGAGCTCATTACTATAACTACTTTTGACCAGCAGCCAACCCTACCATACAACTTGAGGACTGTGAACAATATGGAGAAGTACAGTCAGAAGACTAAACAGAATATCAGAAAACCATTGCTGAAATCCCAAAGACTCAAGAGTTTCACATCTGGACAAATGACCTCATTCAGATTTCACTCAGAGTGGAATAGAAGATGTGTCTCTGATTGCTAAACTAAAACAAGTTTAAATTGCCCTTTACCAACTGCTTGACATTATCAGGGAAAAGGAAAAGGCATTATCTGAAACAAGAAGAACTCAGAGATAGAATGAGACAGATCTTCCTGACAGCAAATAAAATACTTCAAAATTATTCTATAATAACAAAAGAATTGAGAGAGAGGGAGGAAGGGACAACTGAAATGAAAGAATAATAAGGAACTGGTTAAATAAATTGCTACTTTTATACAACAGTCAACTAAGCAACCTTCAAAATGAAAGTTGTATAAGTCCCATAAGTTGTTCAGAATCCATGGTTAAGGTAGAAAAGGCCAACTAAAAATCACCACATGTAGTACAATTCCTTTCTTAAAAAAGGAAAAGTCTATCTTTACATCATTGTAATGAGATTTATATCTGGGTAGTGAGATAAGCACATTTTTTTCTTAAGTATATTTCTAACTTTTTATGTGCTAAAAATTATGAAAATTCTAAAAATTAGATGCATCTACATTCTTTCTTTTTCTACCAGCCTTTTGCTATGGGCTATTCCCTTCTTCCCTGTTCATCTGAGGTCTAACAATTTTTTACACCTGAAATATATACAATTTTCATTTGTTAATCATTCCTCAATGAAACCAAAAAATATCAAAAAAATGAGGTGAGTAAAGAAGGAAGGGGAAATGGGGACCAAAAGAGACTTTGCTTGGGGCAAGGGGTGTACAATGCAGTGAGCAGATGATATTTTATTGAGTTGTACACCTGAAATCAAGATGGTTCTGCAAACCAATGTCACCACAATAAATTCAATTTAAAATATTAGCTTGATATCACCAGTAATTAGAAAATTGCCTCTAAAAGTAGCAACAAGAGCATTTTTTTATCAGTCATTTATAAAATATTTTATTTAATTTTTGAGGTATAAATTTTAAAACTGCTTTACCTCTAACTCTTTTATGAGTATCTTTTATCATTCTTACTTCTAACTTGTTTCTCTCTTTTCTGCTCTTTTCTTATGTCATTCTCCAAATCATCCAGTCTTTGAGTTGGAATGGATGTTAGATTTTATGCACTCTGAACTTCAACTCTGCATCAAGTAAGATGCAGATCAGTTAAGAAGCAGAAAACCTTAACCGTCTAAACTGGGGTTCAACAAAGTACCACCTGGGTACTCAATACTGTCAGCTACCCGTTTTTACCAAGTTTGATTAGAACACAGACCTGCTCATTTCTTCACATATTGTCTATGGCTCCTTTCACATCACAGTAACAGAGTGCCCTACAAAGTATATTTACCCTGTGGCTCTGTACAGAAAAAGTTTGCCAATTCGTGGTCTAAACAACAAAACAAAAGATTTCATTACTCCACAAAGCTAGAAGCCCAAAGATTGAAAACTCCAGGATTTGGCAATTTAGTGACATCATTAAGAATGTGATTCTTTCCAAATAGCCACTATTCCATCCTCACTGTATCAGCTTTATCCCTAGAGCAGCTTCCCTCATAGTTGTAAAATGGCTATGGTGGTTTCAGGCATCATATTTTGACTCAGATCTTGTCTAACACAAGAAGATACCATCTCTTCTGATAAGCTTTGAGAGGGGGGAAGCTTTTCTCACTGGGGAAAGCACATTCCACCTCACCTCTCACTGGTCAAATTTCATCAGCTGCCATCACCTGAGCAAGCCTAAGTCAATCATTCAAGATACTGGAATTTCCTAATGGCTGAGACGAATCAGTTTACTAATGAGCTTGAGCTAGAGATGTGCTCTGAGAGGTGAAGTATCTCTTAGGGACTGAGCTTGACTTTTTATAACATGGTATCCAAATTACAGTGACCTATAGCGGCCATTACTCTTTCATGTTACAAGTCCAGAAGAGATCCAAGACTGGTTCAAAGGTTTAAAGATATAATGTGCAATAGTTATATCTGCATTTCTCTTAGCCTTTACCTGACTATCTGTTGCAAGGTGGTTACTGTAGCTCTAAACATCATGACCACAGTTGATGGAGGAAGAAAATAATGGACGAAAGACCAAATGACACTGCTTGCTCCCTTTCTAAGAACTTTTCCAGAGTCTCATGTAACAAGTTCCCTTTTCATTTCATTGGCCAGAATTATGTCATATGATTGCTCCTACCACATGCAACAAACCCATAGTATATGCTTAACAATGAAAAATTGAAAGCTTTTCCTATGAGATCAGGAATAAAACAAGGATACCTACTCTGACCACTCTTATTTAATATAGCACTGGCAGTCTAAGCTAGAGCAATTAGGCAAGATAAGGAAATAATAGGCAACCAAATTTCAAAGGAAGAAGTAAAACTGTCATTATCTGGAGATGATTTTGTATATAGAAAACCCCAAAGACTCAACCAAAACCCTGTTAGACCTAATCAATAAATTAAAAATACATATACATATATGCATTTTTATATGCGTGCACGTACATGCGCATGCACACACACACACACACACACACACACACACACACACACACACACTGAATGGAATATTATTCCGCCATAAGAAAATAAAATTCTGTCATTTTGCAACAATATGGACAAAACTTAAGCACATTATGCTAAGTGAGGTAAGTCAGAGAGAGACAAATATAGTATGATATCACTTATGTGTGGAATTTAAAAACATCAACTTATAAAAAAGAGAGCAAGATGGTGGTTACCAGGGGCCTAGGGTAGGAGAATGGGAAGTATTATTAAGGGTACAAACTTGCAAGTAGTGAATAAATAAGTCCTGGAGATGTGATGCACACTATAATGAATATAGGCAAAAATACTGCATTATAATCATCAAACAAGCTTAGAGACAAGCTCTTAATTACTCCCACGACAAAAAAGAAATGCCAGTTACAACAGTTACGTGACCTGTTAAAGTTGCTATCTCTATCACTACAATGGGCATCGTATTACAATGTATAATCAATTCAGCATGTTGAACACCGTAAATTTCCGTGTTATATCTTAAATATATTTCAATTTTTTTAAAAAAAAAGAAGCAGAACATCCAGTTCTTTAACTGGGCGTTTTACTTCTCATAATCAAACTAAATTTCTGTGTGTAAAAACTGATATCCCTGAACAGGGTTTTGAGCCAAAGAAAAGGGGCTGAGGATTAGGTAAGTAATCCACAATATTTACTATGTCCAGTGAAGAAAAACCTCTATAGCATTTCTGATAAATAATTATATTTTATCTCCTATTCATCTCACATTGTCCAGTCCAGACAAGAAAAAAAACTGTAAACAAAGCTCTTCCTTCCCTTTATTTTAATAGAGAATATCTCAGCTGCACTGGGAATTAATGTCCCCTTGTCCTCTGCACTCATTGGTTTAACGATACTGTGAAAGAAGAAGAAAAAAAATCCTTGGCCATGTCCTTTTCTTTTGGAGTCCTCATCTGACCCACCTCCTGGGCATGCTGTTCTTTAATTAACATTTGGGATAAAAGGTGACACAGAAACACCACTGTCACAGAAAAAAAGGCAAAAACAAACTGAAAATATTTTCTTTATGGCACAGAGTAATTTTCATCCCTGAATTTCTATCCATGCCATTAGAAATAATGTTTAAAAATCACTTCAATTTCATTCATTTCATCTGACAAGTTAGTGTTGTGATGGTTCTTTAAATATTTAATAATTGCTTGAGACATTTCCCTTTATTATAATTCTGTGGTCAGAATCCCCTGGCTCTTTCATCAATCCCAGGGTCTGGAACAAACAGAGGCAGTTAATTTCCAGGCAAACGCCACATCACGTGATCTCTATTCCAATTTCCGGAAGGTCAAATGAAGCACTCCTTTGAAGGGGGTGTGTGCCTTCCTGTCCTTTGCTTTCACCAGTCATTCCTTTGCTGCCCATCTGACTCCCCCTCCCCCGCCTTCACCCACACACACCCTCCCAATCAAATCAAGCTGGGCTTCTCTTAATCATCATCAGGGAGACAAAAAGGTATAGCTTTGCAGCATCAAGCCACAATTTCACACTCCATTTGCACAAGAACTCAGAAGGCCACTAATGTGCTGTTTGCTTTTTAGCAAGCATCTCTGCAGTCATCATGAAAATGTCTTTTGGCGTGTATCCCGGGGCATGGGAGCTATTTGTAAGAGCTTGTCTTGAAGAGCCTACATGCAACATTAGGATGTCCAGGGCCATCTGCAAACAGGGCATGGCCCAGAGACATTTGGGAACAGACCAGGAGAAATATGATATATAAAAAAAGGTGAATGAAAATGCTGCTTTCCATTTATTTCAACCCTGTCTGCCTCTCTACCAATCCAATCCTACTTACCAGGCTTTTATACGATCTACCCATCATAAACCCTCCTCCAGATCCCTCGACAGTATAAAATCTTGTCTTTTAATCCATGGTGTTGACCCAGCTCACATCTAGCTTTTCTCTACACTCTCAGCTCATTAACTTATAATGAAAACTATCTCCAGCTTGCTGTCTTCCCTGCCATCCAATACCTCCAGATCAGGAAACCCCCTTCCCTGATATGCACCACATGAAGCAGTCGAAGTAGCAACAGAAACAAAGGCCAGATAATCCCCTCTGTCACACAACTGTAACCTGAAAGCCAACACCTCCTGCCACACTTCCTGAGTTCTGAGCCCTTGCTATTCCAGTCACTAAGAAACAGTTTAGAAGTAAAATCATTTCCATTCAACCTCTAATTATTATTAACTATGTGATAGGCATCAAAAACAAGGAAGAATTCCCCCTCAGGAGAAACTTGTTGTCTACCAGGTTCACTGAAACAAACTACACACACACACACACACACACACACACACACACACACACATACACACACACACGAATTAAAAACATATACATATATATGTTCAATTTAGGATGGTGGTGTGCATACATGGACACATAAGCACACAAAGAAGGGGCACTTCACAAAACCAGAGAAGTTAGAAGCTCCTTCCTACAGAAGAATATACATGATGAGTTATATCTTGAAGAAAGTAGAAGATCCTTTTCAGTCAAGTGGAAAAATAAAAGCATGTAGGGCAAAGAAATCTCAGGACCAAAGGTGCAGAAGCAAGAAGCCCGAGGGGAGGAAGCCAGATACAGATGGTCTGTACTACAGGAGTGAATATGTGAGGCCAGGAGAGAAATGAGATGAAGCAAGAGAAAGGAGCTAAGGCCAGGTCACAGAAGGCCTGGTATACCCTGCCAAGGAACATAGATTTTATTCCATACTGGAGAACAATTGCCTTCAATTTTAGCAGGAGAGCTATATGATGAGATTTATGCTTGGGACTGGGTGACTCAGGTACCTGAGCAGAGGATGGATTTAAAAGAGAGAAGCAGGTGGGAGTTAGGAGGCTGTGGCATAGGGCAGAAAGGAGGTTATGAGAGCAGCCGTCATGGAGACAAATGGAGGAGGCAGATTCCAGAAAATGCATGGGAGAAACAATTGGCAGGATTTGGTGATTATCTGGACTTACGGAGTGTGAGAGGTGGGAGATTATGATGACTCCCACATTTATGGCTTCTGTAACTATGGATACAAACATAAAAGAAGAAGTTGGTGTGAGGAGGAAAAAAGATACTGTGTTCTGTTCTGTGGATATCAAGCTTAGAAGATGCTTATAGGATAACTCAGTGAATGTGTCCAGACAATTACTGGCTAACAGCATGTGGAAATAGAGGACAAAGTCAGGGCAGGTGGCAGAGATATGTGAGTTATTTGTCTACATGGGTTACTAAAACCATGACACATTGTGGAAGTCACTTTATCAAAATATATAACACAACAATAAAAGCAGAACCAGTGAGAGAGGGCTAGGAAAGACCACTGTTGAGGGGGAAAGAAAAACAAGAGCAGCCCATGCAAAGCAGAGAGGAGGGACAGACAGAGCTAGAGGAAGAGCATCAGAGCAGTGAAAGAATAGAGAAGCCAGGGACATGGCGAGTTTCAGGAAGAAGAATGGATTTGTGGAAAACAAGGCAAATTCAACATATATATTTACCACTTCCCTTCCAAAACAAAAAAATTAAAACTGATTATAAAAATGTTTTTAATTGAATAAAGGCACAATAAGTAGAACAGGAGATAGCAGCAGATTGGACATGTCGGCAAAATTTCAGAAGTGGTTAAGAAGATGGGCAAGTATGACTGACTTAGGAGACCAAAGGAAACTGAAACAGGTTTACAAGGGTTTGGGGTGAGGTTGAAAAAAATACAGGAAAAAAAAATTCTATTTCTACAGCATGCTTGGGAACTGGAGAGCAAGTACCTTTGCAGTTCCAAGTATGGGCTGAAATAAAGAGTTTGAAAATTTGTACAAAGAAGGATTAAACTGATGCTGCTGCCCCACACCAACCCAAGATTGGACTTTTAACATCTGGAGAAGTTGAACAGAGAGATTCTGGTCTGAACAACGACAGATCTGGATGACAGTAGGAACAAGGAATCTCACTGAAAAGAGAATTAATCAGTGCAATTCTGGTATTGAACCTCAAGACTCCTGTCTTCTTCCTGGATCTCAGAAGGCTGGCAGCCCTGCTTGTCTTCTCCCCCACCCCACCCCAATCCAAACCCCCCCATACACACCTCAGGCAGAGATAGAGGTCTCTTTCTCCACAGAAAACTGACCTACTTAGGGGAGAAGAACTACACATACTGACCATTGAAGATGCACCAATGAAAATGCCACGTCGTCATCTTATCTTCACTGAAGCTTTGTCATCTACAAGAGCTTCCAATTTCTTTCAAACACTTTTCCATAATTGGAATGGACAGTCAGTGATCACTGCACAATTGTGGAAAGCACTCATTGTGAAAAACAGAGTCTGAAAAATATTTTTTAAAGGGATCTGGAAGAAAAAGAGGCAATGCAATAAAGTTTTTAAAAGCTATTGTATAATTATGACCTGTGATGGTGCAGTGGATAGTGTTGACCTGGAACACTGAGGTCACTGGTTTAAAACCCTGGGCTTGCCTGGTCAAGGCACATATGAGAAGCAACTATTATGAGCTGATGCTTTCTGCTCCTTCCCACTCTCCTTCTCTCTCTCTTTCTCTCTCTCTCTCTCCTCTCTTAAAATCAATAAATTAAAAATATATAATTAGTATATTCAAGAGATGAAAGAACATATTGCACCTATGATGCAAGAACAATATGTATTTTCTAAAATTAATGAAACATAAATGGTGATTGACAATGGTATGTATGATATCAGAACATTTTTAATGTTAATAGATAGAATTAGAAGATAAAGTCTCCCTGAAATAGAAAAACCAAACAAAAAAGTAAGAAGTTTTAGATATAGACAGCTAAGGAAACAAAGAGAGATTACTAAGAAAATAAAGCAAGAAAACTTTCAGAACTGAAGGACATTGGTTTTCTGAATGACAGGATTCAGTACAAAGTACCCAGTACAAAGGACAAAGAATAACCCCTCTAAGGTACATCACTGTGAAATATCAGAATATCAGGAAATATCCTTTAAAATTCTAAAGAAACAAAATTGGTCACCTATTTATTTATTTGCTCACCAAACACTTATTGAAGGCCTATTCTGGACAGGATTTATTCATAAGATGGTTGAAGATGGCAGGACAGAAGGAAATTTGGGAGTAAGCTTTATGGTTACAAAGAGGTATAGCCAGAGAGGATAGTGCAAAGGCCCTGAGATGGAAGTGTTTCTTGACATGCTTGATGTATACCACGAAAACCAGTGTACTCAGAATAGAACAAGTGAGCAGAGTGGGAAGGGTTGAGGGTTTATAACAGATTAAACCCAGACTTTGATCTTGGACTTCCAGCCTCCAAACTGTAATGAAATCCCTTTCTGTTGTTTAAGCCACTCAGTCTGTGGTATTTTGTCATGCCGGCACTAGCCAAGAATACGGGTGGACAGGGCAGGATTTCTTAGTGGCTTATAAAATAATGTGACCTGAAAGTCAAGAGAAGCGGCAGTGGCAGATGGCTAAGCTTTAAAATACTGGTTAAAAAAAATGGAAATAGTTGCTATGTAAGACTGTTTCATTTGAGGTTGGTCCCTTCTCAGTGGACAGATGACATAGTGAATACTGGACTTATATTCCAGGTCAGTTGTTCTTAACAAAGGGCAGTGCTGATCCCACAGGCTATTTGGCAATGTACAGGGACATTTTTGGTTGTCACACCAGGAGACAGAGATGGGGTGGGCAGCTAGTGAGCAGAGGCCAGGGATACTGTAAAGCATCCTACAATGCACAGGACAAACCTCACAACAAAGAATTATCCATCCCAAAATGTCAATGCTGGGAGGCTGCAACACTCTACATGTGTAAGAATCGGATTCTTGACACAATATCAGATTCTGCGGATTACAAAAATTCATTATATAGGGAGAGACTAGAATCCACAAAAACAAATTTGAGCAATTGTACCCAGAGCTTCATGTTGAAAACAATGCCAGCCTGGGCCATGCTGTCCTTCTAAAAGGGCAACAGAATGAAAAGAACGTGGACTTTGGAGTCAAAATTGAGGTCAAACTTCAACTTGATAGCTGTGTGATTTTAAAGAAGCCATTTGACATCATGAGCCTCAGAAAATTGAGGGGAAATGCCTTGAATTAATAAGTGGATAAAATAAGACATTACATATTAAATACTCATTGCATATAAACAACTGTCACAGAGTAATAACAGCTATCTTGTTTTAAATGCTAAATATATGCCAGGCATTTCTGTAAGTGCTTTATAAGAATTAACTTAGAAAATCCTCACAACAACTTTATATGGTACAAACTATTACTATACTCATTTTACAAAAGAAAAATTTAGAATTGCAACTGAGCTCTAGCACTAAACCTCATCATCTTTATGTAACCCATAAAAATATATACTAAGCACTTGTTACCTATTTAAGTTTTACCTAGTCCTAGAATCAGTTCAGTTTCTAGCTTCCTAATCTACAAATCACATAGAACACATGCCAGCTTTCAAAATTAAAACAAATGTCTAAATGAGAAGGATGTTTCTTCTCTTGGTTTTACTCAAATGGACCACTTCATCTTGATACTTTTTCTGTATAAGATCTCTCCTACAAGGCCCTGGCCAGTTGGCTCAGTGGTAAAGCATTGGCCTGAAATGTGGAAGTCCCAGGTTCAATTCCTGGCCAGGGCACACAGGAGAAGTGCCCATCTGCTCCTCCACCCTTCCCCCTCTCCTTTCTCTTCATCTCTCTCTTCCCCTCCTATAGCCAAGGCTCCACTGAAGCTAAGTTGTCCCAGGTGCTGAGGATGGCTCCATGGCCTCTGCCTCAGGCGCTAGAATGACTCTGGTTGCAACAGAGCAATGCACCAGATGGGCATGCTCTGTGGATCCCAGACAGGTGCATGATGCATGCTCTGTCTGCCTCCCTGCTTCTCACTTTGGAAAAATACAAATATATATATATTTCTCCTACAATTGCCAATTTCACTACTGCATTAATAATGGGTTTCCTGAGGTGGTGGTCCTAAAAATGTGTTTCTTTGATCTCGCCTCTCGAAGCTTTGGATTTAAGTTGAATACTACTCACCAAAATCCTTTAAAATCAAAACATTACTGAAGATATGAGGCTGAGAAGTCAATGTTTCTACCCACAAGTTGCTAGCAATCCCAAGGGAAACAGATACTGGGGCAATTCACTAATCTCAGCCAAGGAGGATAAGTATAATTATAGAGAGGTAGGCAAAGTACTGTAAGAGAAGAGAAAAAAATGAAAGGAAGGAAGGTATTAAACATAGAGGTTATGGAAAAGACAAGATATTGGTGGCCAAAATAATAATAATAATAACAACAACAACAACAATAATAAAAGAGGTATAGTGAAGTGAAAATGTGGGACGAGGTCAACAAAAATTCACCCTTAACACTGAAACTATCAAAAATCAACATGTAACAATTGACATTAGCCATCTGGGAAAATAAAACAGATTGAGCAATGAAATTAATTCATAACAGTGACCATGGTCCAGCGGCTATATCACATACTAAGAATGCAAGACAACTGTCTTTTACCCTCAAGAAGTTTGCAGACTGGTGGGGGAAACAGAGGAGAATATCACAATGCAAAGTAGTATCTGCCATGGCAGACTCAAGCACCAGATGCTAGGGAGCACTCGGCTGGCACTCAACCCAGGCCTGGAGGCAAGGGAGAGGCTCTGGGCTGTGGGAGGCGGGTTCTTCTAGAGGAGTAACAGCTTCCTCTGCATTTTGAAGATGAGTAGGAGTTAGCCAGAGGGCCTGGGGGAAAGAAGAGAAGGACATCCCCAGTCAGAGGGTCCACCAAAGGGTCTCAGTCAGAGGGGGCTCCTAATTAGATGTGTATCTCAGAAAACACTGTGGCTACAGTCTGAAGAATAAATCAGAGGCATAAAACTGTGCAAACAGGACCAGTTAAAGGAACTGTGGTGAGGACAAGGCATCTAAATGAAGGTAACATCAGTGGGGAAGAAACATAAATAGATTTGCGTGCTGTTCCAAAACCATAATCAACTCTAAATCTCTATTTAAATCAAAATAATAGCTAATGCTATTTACTAAGTGGCTGTTATAGGCTGGGCCCTGTTTTAAGTGCTTTCTGGTGTTAATATGTTTGTCACTAACAGCAACCACATGAAGTATATATGAGGACACTGGAGTGCCTGTTAAGAGGAAAAGCTAGAACTCCGTGTAGGCCATTGAATTCAGAATTTGATGCATAACCACCCACCATGTTACCGAGTTTGAGCTGAACATATGTTCAGAAATGCAGAGGGGGAAGCCACACCTGTATTCCAATGCTGCCTTGGAGACCTTGTGCCCAAGGATGTCCATCAGTTAGCAAGCCTAGCCCTCATTCTCTCAGGGCAGATTGAAAGGAACAAGCGAAAGGGAGATGATGAGACAGGGAAATGACAGGAGGTTGTGACTGGAGGGAAGAAGACTGACTGTGATGAGATGTGGAGGAAGTCAAAGATGTGTTCAAACTGGGAGAAGAGATCCCACTGAACTTGAGAAGGCCAGACCTGATACAGCAGAAAAGTTAGCTACATGGAGAGATGGTCCTGATATGTTGTTAGATAAAATTATATTCCTTAAAAGGCAAGAGTATGATCCCATTTTTGTAAGATGGTATTTATAACAGTAAAATACATCTCTGAACTGTGAATACATTTTTTCTTCCTTTTGTTTATATTTTTCTAAAATAATAAACAAAAGGTAAAATATTCAAAAAATGGAAAGGAAGACTGAGACAATCCCTGAAGTTATGGGGACAGGAAGAAGGGCATTGTGGGGATGAACAGCTGACATCAATGAGATTGGAAAGAGGGTGATGTAAAACGATTGCATGAAATTCAAGAGTGAAAAGGTGAAACCTCAGAAGCAGGTTATAAACAAGGACTGGTCTAACTCAACCATGTGTAGCAGTGACATGAAGGGGGTTTCTAGCATTAGACTATCATCAGGGAGAGACAATTTTTTTTGTTTGGGGTTTTTTAAGTTTTTTTTTTTTGAATGCTAAAAAATATATAACGCTAACTTTACCATCTTAACCATTTTTACTATACAATACAGTGGAATTAAGTCTATTTATGTTGTTGTGCAATAGATTTCTAAAATTTCTTTATCTTACAAAATTGAAACTCCATACCTATTGAACACTAATTCCCCACCCTTGGTAACATTAAATTCATATTTGTATTTAGCTCTGTCCAACACTTGAGCAAATGAGATGCATATTCTAATGCTGCAAAGGAGTAGAAATTTAAATCCTCTACGGTGATAATCAATGCTTTGGGGAGCATCTTGATGGAACAAGTTAAGTATCAGTCTCTTAGGAGGAAGAAATCCTCTTTTACCACAAGTATCACCTTTCCTGGACTTTATCAAATTTTTTTTGAAGTTTCTAATGGCATTTCCTGTGATTAAAGAACCCAAAACTTCTCAAAGTTACTGGGAAGATGTGCTAGGTTGACAGTTAAGAGAGAACCATGCGAGAAACTACTATAAAAAATATATCAGAGTAGTAGAATATGACATATTTTTGTGCCCTAAATTAACAGCAGGCCAACTCTAGAGAAGATAAAATAGCCTGATATTGAGAATAGGAGATAAATAGGTCAAATGACACACTAGCACAATTCCAAAATGTCACAATATCCCAACAAGCTAAGAATAGAAAGAACAAATTTACACCTTCAAGCATGTAATTTTCTCTACTCAAAACACAAACATAACCCTATTAATCCAAATCAAACAACAACTTGTGACATTTTTCTCATTTGAAAGATTAACATGCAAGCAAGCTACTTAAATTTATAACCCTGAGTTCAAAAATCTAAAAACTCACCCTTGCAAAGTTCAAGAATGCTCGGTCTTTTGAGACAAAAAACACAATATAAGATAATGTGTGTCACCTCACTACATCATGAGTTCTCCAAGGGTGGCTGCCAAACCTAATTTCTCCTGCAACACCCGTGCTCAGAAACAGAGACTGGGGGTTCAAGAGCTGTCCCACATGGAGTGCTGATTTACTTCCCACCTTTCATTTCTCTTGTTCTATATAAGTTGAATCTCTCCTTCTTATAAACACAGAATTTCTACTAGCGGTTAAATGTTACAAGATTTCTATAGATAAAATTAATGTTATATTTTTTCAGTCACCCATTCTCACTAGGTCTTCCTGGCGTGCATTTGAGACTATGAATAAAAAGTTCATAAACCTATTTAAGTCTCAATACTCTAATGCTAAACTCATTAACTGAGTGCCCTAACTAAAGATAAATAAATTGTCATAGACCAGTCATATCTTCAGCAGAATAGTAATATCCATAAATATCAAGAAAATAATACACAGTTAATTTTTTTAATTTTTTAATGGGGTGACATTGATAAATCAGGGTACATATGTTCAGAGAAAACTTCTCTAGGTTATTTTGACATTTGATTATGTTCCATACCCATCACCCAAAGTCAAATTGTCTTCCGTCACCTTCTATCTGGTTTTATTTGTGCCCCGCACCACCACCACCACCCCCCAGTAAACAGCACACTCTTGTCCATGTCTCTGAGTCTCGTTTTTATGTCCCATCTATGTATAAATTCGTATACTTCTTAGTTTTTTCTGATATACTTATTTCACTCAGTACAATGTTATCAAGTTCCATCCATGTTATTGTAAATGTTACGATGTCATCATTTCTTATGGCTGAATAGTATTCCATAGTGTATATGTACCATAGCTTTTTAATCCCCTCGTCCTCTGATGGAAACATGGGCTGTTTCCAGATCTTCGCTATTGTGAACAGTGCTGCCATGAACATGGGGGCGCATTTCTTCTTTTCAAACAGTGCTATGATTTTTTAGGGTATATTCCTATAACTGGGATAGCTGGGTCAAAAGGCAGTTCGATTTTTAATTTTCTGAGGAATCTCCAAACTGTTTTCCACAGTGGCTGCACCAGTCTGCATTCCCACCAGCAGTGCAGAAGGGTTCCCTTTTCTCCACATCCTCGCCAGCACTTATTCTGTGTTGTTTTGCTGATGAGCGCCATTCTGACTGGTGTGAGGTGAAATCTCATTGTGGTTTTAATTTGCATTTCTCTAATGATTAGTGATGTTGAGCATTTTTTCATATGCCTATTGGCCATTTGTATGCCCTCTTTGGAGAAATTTCTATTCATTTCTTTTGCCCGGTTTTTGATTGGATTGTTTGTCTTCCTAGTGTTGAGTTTTACAAGTTCTTTATAAATTTCGGTTATTAACCCCTTATCAGATGTATTGTCAAATATGATCTCCCATTGTGTAGTTTGTATTTTTATTCTGTTCTTATTGTCTTTAGCTGTGTAAACGCTTTTTAGTTTAATAGAGTCCTATTTGTTTATCCTGTCTTTTATTTCACTTCCCTGTGGAGATAACTTGGTAAATATATTGCAGCAAGAGATGTCGGAGAGCTTACAGCCTATGTTTTCTTCTAAGATGCTTATGGTTTGATGGCTCACATTTAAGTCTTTTATCCATTTTGAGTTTATTTTTGTGAATGGTGTAAGTTGATGATCTAGTTTCATTTTTTTGCAGGTAGATGTCCAATTTTCCCAACACCATTTGAAGAGACTGCCTTTACTTTATTGTATGCTCTTACATTCTTTGTCAAATATCAGTTGTCCATAAAGATGTGAGTTTATTTCTGGGTTCTCTGTTCTATTCCATTGATCTATGTGCCTGTTCTTATACCAGTACCAGGCTGTCTTGAGTACAATGGCATTGTAGTTTAACTTAAAATCAGGAAGAGTGATACCTCCCGCTTTATTCTTCCTTTTCAAGATTGCTGAGGCTATTCGTGTTCTTTTTTGGTTCCATATAAATTTTTGGAATATGTAATCTATATCTTTGAAGTATGTCATTGGTATTTTAATTGATATTCCATTATATTTATAAATTACTTTGGGTAATATAGATATTTTAATGATGTTTATTCTTCCTAACCATGAGCATGGTATATGCTTCCACTTTTTTGTATCTTCCTTGATTTTTTTATCAATGTTTTATAATTTTTCAAGTACAAGTCTTTAATCTCCTTGGTTAAATTTACTCCAAGCTACTTCATTTTTTTTGTTGTTGCAGTAGTGAAGGGGATTGTGTCCTTAATTTCTCTTTTTGACATTTCATTGTTGGTGTATAAAAATGACTCTGATTTCTGAGTATTAATTTAATATCCTGCCACCTTGCTGAATTCATTTATCAGGTCCAGTAGTTTTTTGACTGAGACTTTAGGGTTTTCTATATACAAAATCATATCATCTGCAAATAATGATAGTTTTACTTCTTTTCCAATTTGGATGCCTTTTATTTCTTCTTCTTGTCTGATTGCTGTGGCCACGACTTCCAGAACTATGTTGAATAAGAGTGGTGAAAGGGGGCACCCCTGCCTTGTTCCTGATCTTAAGGTGATTGCTTAATTTTTGCCCATTTAGTATGATGTTGGCTGTGGGTTTGTCATTGATTGCCGTTATCATGTTAAGGTATGTTCTCTGTATTCACACTTTGCTGAGAGTTTTGATCATGAATGGGTGCTAGATTTTATCAAATGCCTTTTCTGCATCTATTGAAATTATCATGTGGTTTCTGACCTTCTTTTTGTTAATGTGATGAATCACATTGATTGATTTGCAAATATTATACCAGCCTTGCCTCCCCAGAATAAATCCCACTTGATCAAGTTGTATGACTTTTTTCATATGTTGCTGGATCCGGGTGGCTAATGTTTTGTTGAGGATTTTAGAATCTAAATTCATCAGAGATATTGGCCTATAATTTTCTTTCTTTGTGTTGTCTTTTCCCAGTTTTGAAATAAGAATTATGCTCCCCTCATAAAAGGAGCTTGGAAGTCTTTCCTCCCCTTAAATTTTTTGAAATAGCTTGAGGAGGATAGGAGTTAGTTCTTCTTTGAATTTTTGGTAGAATTCACTTGTGAAGCCAACAGGCCCAGGACTTTTCTTTGTTGGGAGTTTTTTGATAACTGTTTCGATCTCATTTGTTGTAATTGGTCTGTTTAGGTATTCTGATTCTTCCAGGGTGAATTTTGGAAGATTGTATGTTTCAAGGAATTAGTCCATTTAATCTAGGTTGTCAAGTTTTTTGTTCCTTTTTTTTAAATAAACTTTAATGGGGTGACACCAATAAATCAGGGTACATATGTACAATGAAAACATCTCCAGATTATCTTACCATTCAATTGTGTTGCATACCCATTACCCAAAGTCAAATTGTCCTCTGTCACCTTCTATCTGGTTTTCCCTGTGCCCCTCCCCTTCTCCCAATCCCACCCACCTCTCCCTCCCCCCACCCTGTAACCACCACACTCTTGTCCATGTCTCATAGTCTCACTTTTATGTCCCACCTATGTATGAAATCACGCTGCTCTCAAATTTTTTTTTCAGATTTACTTATTTAACTCCGTATAATGTTATCAAGGTAGATCCATTTTGTTGTAAATGATCCAATATCATCATCTCTTATGGCTGAGTAGTGTTCCATAGTATATATGTACCAAAGCTTTTTAATCCACTCGTCTTCTGACGGACACTTGGGCTGTTTCCAGATCTTCGCTATTGTGCACAATGTTTCCAAGAACATGGGCGCGCATTTCTTCTTTTCGAACAGTGCTATGGTGTTCTTAGGGTATATTTCTATAAGTGGGATAGCCGGGTCAAAAGGCAGTTCGACTTTTAATTAATTGGGGAATCTCCAAACTGTTTTCCACAGTGGCTGCACCAGTCTGCATTCCGACCAGCAGTGCTGAAGGGTTCCCTATTCTCCACATCCTCGCCGGCACTTATTCTGTGTTGTTTTGCTGATGAGTGCCATTCCTACTGGTGTGAGGTGTATCTCATTGTGATTTTGATTTGCATTTCTCTAATGATTAGTGATGTTGAGCATTTTTTCATATGTCTTTTGGCCATCTGTATGTCTTCTTTGGAGAAATTTCTATTCATTTCCTTTGCCCATTTTTTGATTGGATTGTTTGTCTACCTGGTGTTGAGTTTTATAAGTTCTTTATAAATTGTGGTTATTACCCCTTATCAGATGTGCTGTCGAATATGTTCTCCCATTGTGTGGTTTGTCTTTTTATTCTCTTCTTATTGTCTTTAGCTGTACAAAAACTTTTTAGTTTGATATAGTCCCATTTGTTTATCTTGCCTTTTATTTCATTTGCCCGTGGAGATAATTCGGCAAATATACTGCTGCTACACAGGTTGGAAAGCTTACTGCCTATGTTTCCTTCTAAGATACTTATACTTTCACAGCTGTGTTTAAGTCTTTTATCCATTTTGAGTTTGTTTTTGTGAATGGTGTAAGTTGATGGTCTAGTTTCATTTTTTGCAGGTAGATGTCCAATTTTCCCAACACCATTTGTTAAAGAGGCTGTCTTGACTCCATTGTATGTTCTTTCCTCCTTTGTCAAATATCAGTTGTCCATTAAGCTGTAGGTTTATTTCTGGGTCCTCTGTTCTGTTCCATTGATCTATGTGCCTGTTCTTATGCCAGTACCAGGCTGTCTTGAGTATAATGGCCTTATAGTAAACCTTGATATCTGGAAGAGTGATACCTCCTGCTTTATTTTTTCTTTTTTAAATTGCTGAGGCTATTCGTGGGTTTTTTTGGTCCCATATAAATTTTTAGAATGTGTGTTCTATATCTTTTAAGTATGTCATTGGTGTTTTAATTGGTATTGCAATGAATTTATAAATTGCTTTGGGTAATATAGATATTTTAATGATGTTTATTCTTCCTAGCCATGAGTACGGTATATGCTTCCACTTGTTTGAATCTTCCTTGATTTCTTTTATCAATGTTCTATAATTTTCCGAGTACAAATCCTTAACCTCCTTGGTTACATTTCCTCCTAGGTATTTTATTTTTTTTGGCTGCAATAGTGAAGGAGATGGTTTCCTTAATTTCTTTTGCTGACAGTTCATTGTTTCTATATAGAAATGCCTCTGATTTCTGAGTATTAATTTTATATCCTGCCACCTTGCTGAAATCATTTATAAGGTCCAGTAGTTTTTTGACTGAGACTTTAGGGTTTTCTATATACAATATCATATCATCTGCAAATAGTGACAGTTTTACTTCTTCTTTTCCAATTTGGATGCCTTTTATTTCTTCTTCTTGTCTGATTGCTGTAGCTAGGACTTCCAGAATTATGTTGAATAAGAGTGGTGAAAGTGGGCAACCCTGCCTGGTTCCTGATCTTAAGGGGATTGCTTTTAATTTTTGTACATTTAGTATGATGTTTGCTGTGGGTTTGTCATAGATGGTCTTTATCATATTAAGGAATGTTCCTTGTATTCCCACTTTATTGAGAGTTTTAAGCATGAATGGGTGCTGGATTTTATCAAATGCCTTTTCTGCATCTATTGAAATTATCATGTGATTTTTGTCCTTCCTTTTGTTTATGTGATGAATCACATTGATTGATTTGCGAATATTGAACCAGCCTTGCCTCTCCAGAATAAATCCCACTTGATCATGGTGTATGATTTTTTTCATATATTGCTGGATCCGGTTGGCTAATATTATGTTAAGAATTTTAGCGTCTAAATTCATCAGGAATATAGGCCGATAATTTTCTTTCTTTGTGCTGTCTTTGCCCGGTTTGGGGATCAGAATTATGCTCGCCTCATAAAAGGAGTTTGGAAGTCTTCCTTTCTCTTGAATTTTTTGAAATAGCTTGAGGAGGATAGGAGTTAGGTCTTCTTTAAATTTTTGATAGAATTCACTTGTGAAGCCATCAGGCCCAGGACTTTTCTTTTTTGGGAGTTTTTTGATAACCATTTCAATCTCATCGATTGTAATTGGTCTGTATAGGTGTTCTGATTCTTCCAGATTGAATTTTGGAAGATTATATGATTCAAGAAATTTGTCCATTTCACCTAGATTGTCTAATTTTTTAGCATAGAGTTCTTCGTAGAATTTTCTTGCAATGCTTTGTATTGCTGTTGTATCAGTTGTTATTTCTTCACTGTCCTTTCTAATTTTATTTGAGACTTCTCTCTTTTTTTCTTGGTGAGTCTAGTTAAAGGTTCATTAATCTTGTTTACCTTTTCAAAGAACCAGCTTCTGGTTTCATTGATCCTCTATATTGTTTCCTTAGCCTCTATGTCACTTATTTCTGCTCTGATCTTTATTATTTCCTTCCTTCCACTTGTACTGGGTTTTATTTGTTGTTGTTTCTCTAGTTCTTTTAGATGCAGGGTCAGGTTGCTTGTTTGAGCTTTTTCTAGCTTCTCATGATATGCCTGTAGTGCAATGAACTTCCCTCTCAGTACTGTTTTTGCTGTGTCCCATAAATATTGAGTTGATGTATGTTCATTATCATTTGTTTCTAGAAACTTTATTTCTTCTTTGATCTCATTGTTAATCCATTCATTATTTATTATCATGCTCTTTAGGTTCCAAGTGTTTGAGTATTTTTCAGTTTTTCTTTTGTGGTTAATTTCTAGTTTCATGGCATTGTGATCAGAGAAAATGCTTGATATGATTTCAATCTTCTTAAATTTATTGAGACCACTTTTGTGTCCTAACATGTGGTCTATCCCAGAAAACGTACCATGAGTGCTTGAGAAGAATGTATATTCTACTGCTTTAGGGTGAAAAGTTCTGAAGATATGTATTAAATCGAGTTGATCTAGTGTGTCCTTTAAGTCTGCTGTTTCTTTATTAATTTTCCTTCTTGTGGATCTATCCAGTGTTGTTAGTGGGGTATTGAAATCCCCTACTATGATAGTATTGCTGTTAATCTCGCCTTTATATCCATCAAAGTCTGCTTTATGAATGACAGGGCTCCTATATTTGGTGCGTAGATATTTATAATAGTTATATTTTCCTGTTGAATTGTTCCCTTTATCATTATGTAGTGTCCTTCTTTATCTCTTACTACAGCCTTTGTTTTAAAGTCCATTTTGTCAGATATAAGTACTGCTACCC
This sequence comes from Rhynchonycteris naso, assembly GCA_037038555.1. Taxonomy (NCBI): domain Eukaryota; kingdom Metazoa; phylum Chordata; class Mammalia; order Chiroptera; family Emballonuridae; genus Rhynchonycteris; species Rhynchonycteris naso. Next base: position 354,888,321 of record CM072995.1, read on the forward strand.
CGGCTTTTTTTTCATTTCCATTTGTATGAAATTTTTTTCCCATCCTTTTACCTTCAGTCTATGTGCATCTTTTGTTTTAAGGTGTGTCTCTTGTAGACAGCATAGTATGGGTCCTGTTTCTTTATCCATGCAGCTACCCTATGTCTTTTGATTGGATCATTTAATCCATTTACACTTAAGGTTATTATTGATATGTAGCTGTTTATTGCCATTTTGTCCTTTAAAGATGTATTTTTTTTTGTGCTATATTCTTTCCTCCCTTTGAACTGTTTACAATAGGCCCTTTAGTAACTCTTGCAGAATTGGTTTGGTTTTAATGTATTTCTTGAGGTTTTCTTTGTTGGAAAGCTTTTTATTTCTCCTTTAATTTTAAACGTTAGCCTTGCTGGATAGAGTAGTCTTGGTTATAGGTTCTTGTTCTGCATTACTTTGATTATATCTTGCCATTCCCTTCTGGCCTCAAGTGTTTCTGTTGAGAAGTCCAATGTCATCCTTATGGGGGCTCCTTTGTAGGTGATAGCCTTTTTTTATCTTAATCTAAAAAAGCTTTTAAGATTTTTTCTTTATCCATTAGCTTTGGTATTTTAACTATGATGTGTCTTGGTGTACATTTTTTTTGGGTTTCTCTTTAATGGAGTTCTGTGTGCTTCTTGAACGTGGGGAATGTTTCCCAGCCTTAATTTAGGGAAGTTTTCTGCTATGATTTGATTGAACACAGTTTCCATTTTCTGTTCTCTTTCCTCTTCTTCAAGCACCCCTATGATGCGAATGTTGTTTCTCTTCATGTTGTCACAGAGCTTCCTTAGAGTTTCCTCACATTTTTTGAGTCTCTTTTCCTTTTTTTTCTCTGCTTCTGTGCCTTTGTTTATTGTGTCCTCTAACTCGCTGATTCGATCCTCAGTGTGATTCATCCTGCTTTTAATTCCTTCCATTGTGGTCTTCAGTTCTCATATTGTATTTGTCATTTCTGTCTCATTCTTTTTTATTATTCAATTTCGTTTTTTATACTTGTTATCTCTTTATTTAGGTGCTCATAGTGACTATCCATTGTTGCTCTAATTTCTTTGAACATCCTAACTATCATTATTCTAAATTCTGCTTCTGGTAGTTTGGTTATATCTGGTTTATTCAGGTCCTTCTCTTGGGATTTCTCTTGATTCATTTGGTTTGCATTCCTCTGCCTACCCATTTTATCTGTGTATAAGCAAGTTGTAGCCACTGGAGTCCAGTAGGTGTTGCCTTTGTGTTCTCTAGGTGTGGTCAGTCTGCAGGCCTGCCACCCCCTCTGCCGCTGCCTAGGGCAGTTGGGTATGGGCATTGCCAGCACCGGCTCACTGCGGCTTTTGCTGTGATTTCCGCCTCTCCTCTGCGGGAGGGGCTGTCACTCAAGCCACTAGCCTCAGCACCAAGGACAGAGGTGAGCACCTTTGCTCAGCTGCGGACCCAGCCTGTTTCCGGAAGGCTTACGCCCAGCCCCGGCTGTCAGAGCCTGCTTGTCACAGTTTCACGGGTTGGGCGGTGCTTTTGACGTGCTCTCAGCTGTGAGCCTTTGCCTGTCCAGAATTTAGCACCGCCCTCGAGGCCAGGGCCCTCCTGGCAGGGTCGCAAACCGCGGTTTATTGGGCCTGGCGTGTTTGCTGGCGTGAGTTCCGCTGCTGCGTGAGTTCCGCTGCTAGCTTCTGATCGTTCTGGACTCTACCCCACCCCCACATTCGAAGCCAGCTCACACACGTAGGATGGCAATCTGCGGTTTCTCCAGCCGGGCGGGGCTAGTAGCGTGAGCTCAGCCACGAACTTCCACTGTCTGTTCAGGGTCTCCCCAGCCTGCGCATTAGAAACCCGCTTGCGCACACAGGATATTACACCGTGGTTTCTCCATCCGGGCGGGGTTGGCAGCGTGAGCTCAGCCGCGAGCTCCTCGCCCATCCCTGGTCTTAGCCCCGTCCCTGCGGTCAGGGCCGGCTTGCGCAGGGTCGCAGAGCAGATCTCTGCTTGTTTTTTTCCCTGCAGGTGGGGTTACAGGCGGGTCCGCAGCTAAAGAACCGCTTTCGCTTTCGCGCATCCCCTCCGCCCCTGCTGGCCTAGACCGAGCTGACAACAGTTGTGCCTTCGCCCACACCGACAGGACCGCGTTTCAGCGTCCTGCCACCACCATACCCTTCAGCAACCCTCAGGGAGATGGAAGTGCCCTAAGTCTCCACACTGTAGGCCTGGGAGCTCCCTCCCTCTAAGCAGCTCTGCTCTAATTGCCATGGGAGAGCTTGTTTGGCTAGTGTCCTGTCTTTCTTTGCTGGTATTGCTAGTTCCAGGGGAAATATTCGTTTTCAATTAGGGAAATGACTTAGCCCAGGGGTCAGGGTGGCTGTCCCTCAGAGTGTCCCCATGCCTTCAGTCCACTCTCTGTTCCCGCTGCTCTGTTCCTCTCCTCTGTCCCCGTTCCCCGGAGCCCCGTGTGCATGGTTGTGAGAGAGGTTTTCTGCGCTGTCCCTTTAAAAAGATACTTGGGTCCAAGAAAACTCTCTCTTTTTCACAAACAGTATCCTCACTTGCTTCACAGCTCAATACTGTCTAAACGCCTCTTCTAGGCTCTGGGACTGCAGGCTAGGGCTTGGTTCCTGGGACCCAAGTCCCTCCCTCTCCACCAAACTCTCCTCCTGCCACGCGGGTTTCTCCGGGCTGCCATTTGCTCTGGGGAGCTGGGCAGCCCTCTTTGTGTTTTCGCTATTCCTACCAGTCTCAATATGGCTTCTGCAGTGTTCCTTGGTTGAAGAGTCCACTTAGTTTAGTACAAAGTTGGTTTATCCAGATGATGGATCTTAAAATTGAGTTATAATCCACTTTGGTTCTGGGAGTTGGAAGTTGGTATGTCCACCTACTCCATCGCCATCTTCCGTCCCCCTAGGTTGTCTAGTTTTTGGCATACAGTTCTTCATAGTATTTTCTTACAATATTTTGTATTTTTGTTGTGTCAGTTGTTATTTCTCTACTCTCATTTCTAATCTTATTTATTTGAGTCATCTCCTTTCTTTTCCTGGTGAGTCTAGTTAAAGGTTCATCGATCTTATTTACCTTTTCAAAGACCCAGCTCCTGGTTTTATTGATCCTCTGTATTGTTTCTTTAGCCTCTATGTCATTTATTTCCACTGTGATCTTTATTATTTCCTTTCTTCTACTATCCCTGTGCTGTACTTGCTGTTGGTTTTCTAGTTCTTTTAGATACAGGGTCAACTTGTTTGTTTGAGCTTTTTCTAGCTTTTTCTGGTATACCTGTAGTGCTATGTACTTCACTCTCAGTACTGATTTGCTATGTCCCATAATTTTTTTTTTTTTTTTTACAGGGACAGAGAGTCAGAGAGAGGGATAGATAGGGACAGACAGACAGGAACAGAGAGAGGTGAGAAGCATCAATCATTAGATTTTCATTGCCCTCGCAACACCTTAGTTGTTCATTGATTGCTTTCTCACATGTGCCTTTACCGCGGGCCTTCAGCAGACTGAGCAACCCCTTGCTGGAGCCAGGGACTTTAGGCCCAAGCTGACGAGCTTTTGCTCAAGCCAGATGGGCCCGCACTCATGCTGGCGAGCTCGTGGTCTCGAACCTGGGTCTTCCGCATCCCAGTCCGACGCTCTATCCACTGTGCCACCGCTTGGTCAGGCTGTGTCCCATAAATTTTGAGTTGATGTATGCTCATCATTATTTGTTTCTAGAAACTTTTTTATTTCTTCTTTGATCTCATTGTTAACCCATTCATTATTTAATAACATGCTATTTAGTTTTCAAGTGTTTGAGTATTTTTCAGTTTTCCTGTTATGGTTGATTTCTAGTTTCATGCCATTGTGATCAGAGAAAATGCTTGATATGATTTTAATTTCTTAAATTTGTTGAGACTGCTTTTGTGTCCTGACATGTGGTCTATCTTAGAGAATGTACCATGAGCACTTGAAAAAAAATGTATATTCTGCCGCTTTAGGGTGAAAGGTTCTGAAGATATTAAGCCGAGTTGATCTAGTGTATCCTTTAAGTCTGCTGTTTCTTTGTTAATTTTTTTCTTGAGAATCTATCTAGTGATGTTAGTGGGGTATTGAAATCCCCTATTATTATAGTATTGCTATTGATCTCACCCTTTATATCCATCAAAGTCTGCTTTATGTATATAGGTGCGCCTATATTCGGAGCGTAGATATTTATGATGGTTATATCTTCCTTTTGGATTGCTCCCTTTATCAGTATGTAGTGTCCTTCTTTATCTCTTACTATAGCCTTTGGTTTAAAGTCTATTTTGTCAGATATAAGTATTGCTACCCCGGCTTTCTTTTCATTTCTATTTTCATGAAATATTTTTTTCCATCCTTTTACCCTCAGTCTATGTGCATCTTTTGTTTTAAGGTGTGTCTCTTGTAGACAGCATATGTATGGATCCTGTTTTCTTATCCACGCAGCTACCCTATGTCTTTTGATTGGATCATTTAATCCATTTACATTTAAGGTTATTATTGATTGTAGTTGTTTATTGCCATTTTATTCTTGAAAGCTGTATTCCTCTTTTACTATATTCTTTTCACCCTTTGAACTGTTTACAACAGACCCCTTAGCATTTCTTGCAGTACTGGTTTGGTTGTAAAGAATTCCTTGAGTTTTTTTTGTTTGTTTGTTTGTTTTGTCTGGGAAGCTTTTTATTTCTCCTTCAATTTTAAATGTTAGCATTGCTGGATAAAGCAGTCTTGGTTGTAGTTTCTTGTTCTGCATTACTTTGGATATATCTTGCCATTCCCTTCTGGCCTCAAGTGTTTCTGTTGAGAATTCAGATGTCATCCTTATGGGGGCTCCTTTGTAGGTGATAGCCTTTTTTTCTCTAGCAGCTTTTAAAATTTTTGCTTTCTCGCTTAGCTTTGGTATTTTAATTATGATGTGTCTTGATGTAGATTTCTTTGGGTTTCTCTTAAATGGAGTTCTCTGTGTTTCTTGAACATGTGAGACATTATCCTGCCTCAGTTTAGGGAAGTTTTCAGCTATGATTTGATTGAATAAAGTTCTATCCCTTGTTCTTTCTCTTCTTCTTCAGGAACCCCTATGATGTGGATGTTATTTCTCTTAACATTGTCACAGAACTCTATTTAAGAGTTTTCTCAGACTTTTTGAGTCTCTTTTTGTTTTTCTGCTCTGCTTCTGTGCCTTCATTTATTGTGTCCTCTAACTCGTTGATTTGGTCCTCAGCTTCATCCATTTTGCCTTTAATTCCTTCCATTGTGGTCTTCAATACTGATATTGTATTTGTCATTTCTGTCTGTTTCTTTTTTATTATTTCAATTTCCTTTTTTATGTTTGCTATCTCTTTATTTAGGTGTTCATAATGACCATCTATTGTTATTCTAAGCTCTTTTAACATCTTAACAATCATTATTTTAAACTCTACATCAGGTAATTTCGTTATATCTGACTTATTCAGGTCCTTCTCTGGGGATTTCTCTTGATTCATTTGTGTTGCATTTCTCTGCCTGCCCATTTTGTCTGTGTATACCTAGGGTTGGGCCACTGGAATCCAATGAGTGTTGCCTCTGTGTTCCCTAGGTGTGGTCTGTCTGCAGGCCCTCCACCTACTCTGTTGCTGCCTAGGACGTTTGGGTATGGGCATTGCCAGTACTGGCCACTGCGGTTGTTGCTGCAGTTTCTGCCTGGCACAGGAGGGGCTGTGTTCTCGTGCCCAGCTCTACAGGTGTCAGCTCGTCTGCACGCCATGCACAGGCAACAAGCCACAGTACAAGGACAGGAGTGAGCACCTTTGCTCAGCTGCGGGTCTCCACCTGTTATTAGGCTTCAGCCCAGCCCCCACAGTCAGAGCCCGCTGGCATGTCAGACCGCAAGCCTCAGCTCCTAGGGCCTGGCGGGGCTATGGTTGTGCACTCAGCTACAGACCTCCACCTTTTCCTGGGCTTTTGTTCTGGCCCCATGGGCTGAGCCTGCTCACGAGTAGAGTCACAAAGCCTTGACTCCATGGGCCTTGGGGGCTGCAGCAGCGTGCTCAGCCGCTGACCTCCACCTTTTCCAGGGTTTTTGCCCCATCACCACAAGCAGAGCCAGCTCGCGCATAGGGCTGCAAGCCTCGGAGGCCAGGTGAGGCTGTGCGTCCGCGGGCCCTTGTTCAGCAGCGGATCTCCACCTGCTCTGGGGCTCTTGCTCCTCCCCCACTGGTAGGGTTGCCAGCGGCCCATATCCAGCCGGACAGTTTTTGTGCATCCCCTTCACCCCCGCCAGACTAGACTGAGCTTACACCTGCCAGCTGGCCTCCATCCCCACCAACAAACCACTCTTCCACGCTTTGCCGTGGCCTGTTCTCCTGCAAGCTCTCAGCAGTGTGGGTGGGGATGCTGCAGCTCAGACCCTAACACTCCATACTATAGTCCTAAAATCTCCCTCCTTCTAAGCGGCAGTGCCCTGAGTGCCATAGGGGAGCTTGTTTGGCTGGTGTCCTGCTTCCCTTTGCTGGTATTGCTGGTTCCAGGGGAAATATTCACTTCAGATTTGGGCAATGACTCAGCCCAGGGATTAGGGTGGATGTCCCTCAAAGTGTTTCTTCTTGTGCCTCCTAGAGTACACTCTCTTCCTGATGCTCCAGCCCTCTTCTCTCTCCCCATCCCCTGGAGCCTCGGGTGAGTGGTTATGAGAAAGTTTTTCTGCACTTCCCCTTTAAGAAGAATCCTGGGTCTGAGAAAACTGTCTCTTTCTCACAAACACTATCCTGACTTGTTTTGCAGCTAAATACTGTCCATACGCCTGGACAGTATTTAGCTCTGGGGCTGCAGTCTGGGGCTGCAGTCTGGGGCTTTGTTCCTGGGGTCCAGGTCCCTCCCCTCTCTGCTAAACTCTCTTCCTGCCTCATGAGTCTCTCTGGTCTGCCGTTTGCTCCGGGGAGCTGGGCAGCCCTTTTTGCATTTTTGCTTTTCCTACCAGTCTCAATGTGGCTTCTGCTGTGTTTCTTGGTTGAAGAGTCCTTTTAGTTTAGTTCAAAGTTGGTATCTCCAGATGATGGTTCTTAAAATTAAGTTGTAACCCACTATGGTTCTGGGAGTTGGAAGTTGGTATGTCCACCTAGTCCATCACCATCTTGCCGCCCCCACAGTTAATTTTTAATTATCCACACTAATGAAGGGGAACAGTAGCATGATGAACCCAAAATAGTTTATAATCCAATATTATCTATATCAGGATTTGGAATTCATTATGTGAGTTTCTTCCCAGAAGATTTACCTTCTGATTATGTTTTCCATGATGACTATTCAAGTGAATAACTTATAAACACCAGCCTCCACCCCAGGTTCACAGACCTATAATGTAATGTCTTTCACTAAAATTTAGGATACTGCCATAACTTCTTATAATCCTATCCTGAACTTCCCATAGATGATGAGTTATTAGTAGATTCTAATGTCATGCTTTCCCAAGAAGTAAATACGTAAGGATTCAGCTCACCATTTGTGAGCTCTTCTTCTCTCATCTTTTTAACACAGTGTCTTAGTTTGGGCCTGCTATAACAAAATATTACATACTGAGTAGCAACAACTATCTATTTTTCACAATTCTGGAGGCTATCAAGATCAAGGCACTAGCAAGGTCACATTTTGATGAGGGCTTTCTTTCTAGCTCATTCTTACTGTGTCTTCCCCTGATATAAGGGGCTAATAACACCTGTGAGGTCTCTTATATAAAGCATCAATCCCATTCATGAGGGCTCTATTGTCATAACTAGAACCCAGTAATTGTGAGAGAGGCTGAAAACAAAAATCTGTCCTATAAGCTAAGTTTAGGTTATAATAAACATAATGGATCACATTAATGAGTTCAGAATTCATCTTATTGGCAATGAGGAGACTGGTGGATTTCACTCAGGAGAGCAAGAGGTATCAGTGAATATCTTCATAAGTTAATTTTAAAAAGATACTCAGTGGCAGGGTGGAGGAGAGATTTGAGGAGGAGATGCTGAAAGTGGGAAGGTCAGCTAAGGGACTATGACAGTCCTACAGATAGAACAATGAGTACATGAGCCAGGGCAGCACCTAAAGGAAGGAAGAACAGAGAGTCAATTTGAAACACATTCTAGCTATGAAATTAGAAAATAATAGATAAGAGAGAGGGAGAAGAAGGAGGAGGAGGAGGAGGAGAAGGAGAGGAAGAAAGGAAGAAGAAGAGGAGGGGGTAGAGGAGGAAGAGGAAGAGGAAGAAGAAGAAGAAGAAAAAGAAGCCACCGCCTGGTCAGGCAAAATTGCCCATTTTTCAACACCCCCTCCCGCATCAAACTGGGATGCGGTGGACCCCGGTTCAAGACCACGAGGTCACCAGCTTGAGCGTGGGCCCGTCTGGCTTGAGCAAGGGTTCGCCAGCTTGGACTCAGGGTCACTGGCTCGAGTAAGGGGTTTCTCAGTCTGCTGAAGGCCCACAGTCAGGGCACATATGAGAAAGCAATCAATGAGCAACTAAGGTGTCTCAACGAAAAACTGATGATTGATGCTTCTCATCTCTCTCCGCTCCTGTCTGACTGTCCCTGTCTATCCCTCTCCCTGTAAAAAAAAAAAAAGAAAATAAAAAGAAAAAGAAAAAAGGGCAATTTCAAACTCTGAGACAGAACCTATGCTTGCAAATGCACAGGATCAGGGAGCAAAAACTCCTAATGGTACTGAGGCATGTATTACTTCAACATCGTCTAAATTGATGTCAGTGCACCTATAATGCAGTCCCTCTCCCTCTACCCCCCCCCCCACTGGTCATAAGCCCTCAGATGCAGAGTACAATGGCTCTGCTATTTCTCCATCTTTCCATAGTCTCTAGATTGGAAGGAATGAGAGGGGAGGAGCTTGGAGGAGCTCTTAGAACTCCAAGTTCTCAACAGAGCCAAGTGAAAAACAACAGAGACAGATCTGTTTCAAGCCTGGTTCGCCAGCATTCACCAGCTGTGTGATGTTGAACAAGTCCCTTCAACTCTCTAAGCCCCCATTTTTGCATATGTGAATGAAAATTAATACCTACTTCTCTGCCTATAGTGGTGCTAGGATAACATTATCCCAAAGGTCTACATCCTCAGGTACCCTCAGAAGCGTTAAAATATTTCCTCCCTCATCTAATATATTTCTTTACTAAACTGAGGATGATTTGCTAAAAGGACTATCAAATAAAACTGCTTACAAAGCTTCCTCAAACTGAAAGTCTGCAGAGACAATGTGTGGTTTGTGCAATAAGCTAACATGATGCTCACTTCCTATCTTCAATCTTCCTGCTACTTCCTCTGATGAGAAGAGCCAGACCAAAATTCTAAAGACCAGCCATCCATGCTGAGAGTGAAGCCGTGGGTTAAGATAGACCTTTTAAAATGGTCCCAGTTATAATTCTAAATAATGGTAGCCATTATCAGTATTATTAATAAAGGCTATTTCACCAAACTGGTGTGTGTGTCCTGCTTAACTGTGGGCCAAAGAGGTCAAGACATGAAGGAAGAGGGTGGATTTCTCTTATTTTTTTTTTCAGAATTTTCTCAGGGTAATTTCTAAAAAGATTCAACCAACAAGGAAAAGAGGCACACAGTTTCTTCTGACTTTGGATCCCTTCCTGCAGATCAAACATCCTTTCTGCAGCCTACAACCCCTCCCACCCCAGTTTGAGAATTAATATGCAAATTTCCTAATACATGGCCAAGAATTTTACAGGTCTCACTCAGAATAGTAAATGATTTCCTTGGCCTCTGCCTTCCATAGTAGGGGGTCTAAGAATGTCCAAGTTCAGGACCATCATAGAAACCATTAGTGTCACTGAATTAACAAACCCTCAGAATTAGCCTTCTGACTCAGTGATGTGAGAACAGAAGTACTTTCTTCTATGATTAACTTTTAGAGTCCTGTTAGGCTATTCACATTTCAGCCAATGGGGAACTGACTAAGGAATCATTAAAATGTCCCTAGAACCAGAGTCTTTGGGCCATATTCCCCTTAGAATAATCAAATTACTTATCCCTTCAACTAACTGTAAGTCTCTTTTACAGTTATTCTGGGAAAAGATATGTAGATACAAAAATGTAAAATAATGGTCCCTGTCTCTTAAGAAACTCTCTATTTAATAGATAAAATTATTATTGTCATTTCTCTTTCTTGCTAAAAGTAACAGAATATCTTTCATATCCATTCTTTCTCTCTCTTCTTTTTAAGTGAGAGGAGGAGAGATGGTGAGATAGATTCCCACATATACCCTGACAACCAGCAACCCCTGTCTGGGGCAGATGCTCGAATCAATCAAGCTACTTTTAGCATCTGATGTGCTCAGACCAACCAAGCTATCCTAACTTCCCGGGGCCAACACTTGAATCGATTGAGGCATTGACAGCAGGAGTGGAGGAGAGAGAGAAAGGGGAGAGTGAAGGAGAGAGAAGCAGATGGTCACTTGTGTACTCTGACCAGGAATTGAACCTGGGATGTCAATATGCCAGACCAACCCACTGAGCCAACTGGCAAGAGCTCATAGGCATTATTTCATTAAAATGTTCACAGCTATCAGAAATGGATAGTACAGAAGTCTGATGGATCAAAAAGTAGTTTATAAAATATCTGCTATGAGCTAAGCACTATGCTAGCGACTGGGAAACAAAAATGCAAGCTGATGCCACCTCAGCCTTCAAATGACTTATATTCTAACAGTAGACAAGGCATGCAAGGTCATCTCAATTTCCACATGTGATCTGTGAAGAAAGAACAGCTTAAATCCCCAGTGGGCATTGTATGATTCCTCCACAGCCATCGGTTTCTTTACCAACTATTTCCTATTAAACACATGAGTCGTGGCAAAGCGATAGCCAGTAGGTTACTCAGAATGTATTAGCATCATCCTGGATCTCAAACTCAGGCTCTAACAGGTTGGTAAAAAGCAAGAAAAAAAGGCTGAAAGACAGGTCCATCCCCTTGGTGTCAGGCACCCTCTGCAGCAAATATTTGTCTAGGTGATCCTGAACTTAGGAGGTCATGGGCAAACTAGTTAAACAGAAAACAGCAGGAGAGCCATCTCGGAGATAGGCACTGATAAAGCAGTCTTTAGGGGCCTTATTCTGGGGAGGATAAAGGGATTCCTTAGATGCGTTGATTTGGGAGGGGGGGATGATAAACAGGCAATACAGACCTTGGATTTGAGGGTGAAACTGCAGTGGTTTGAATCCCACCTCTGCTACTTAATTATATGAATTTGGACATGTTACTAATCTCTCTTGACTCCACTTTCCAATCTGTAAAATGGGGATGATTAATAACAGTGACTACCTCATGGTGTGTTGTAAGAATGACAATAATTCACTAAAAGATGAGAAGTTCTTAGAATAATACCTGGGCACATAATAAACACAATTTAAGTGTTAGGTACTCTTATATGTCAAGGCTGAGGGTTCATAGAGGGACTTAGTCACTCTAACCTGCTTCAAAAGCTGTAATTAAATCAATTAATTAATTATATTTGAATCTTCAAATGATTACTTCCAAAACACAATTCAACTGATCACCCCAAAGCAAGTTATTTAACCCCTTGAAGTCTGTCAAAACCTGTATCTTAATTTTGGCAGGCTTGGTGGGCAAGACAGCTTTGACGAGTATTGCCCAGTATTGACTCGTAGTCTTCTCTCTGAAACCTTCCTTATTCACATGTGCACAGAGACACTTACACACACACACACTTATATTCACACACATCAGTGTAGTGTAGGACCTTTTGTGTCTGATAAACCCAAGTCAAATCCCTTACCTTTTATCCAACTGTGTGATGGTGGGGAAATTAGATAAATTTTCCAGCCTCAGTCTCCTCATCTGAAAATAGGAGCAATAAAACCCATCTTAAATGAGAAGAGGTCCTGTGTATTAGCACCAGGTCAGAGCCTGTCAAGAGGAGGAAGTCTACAAATGGCAGTTACAACACTCATTGGACATTACTCACCTGGAAAGGGGCCTCATAAAAATGATGCAATTTTTCTTTCCAATGAGGTTATTGATTCCCTTTAAAGAAACTCTCAACCAAATAAATTATCAGTCATTATTTTTCTGGCAGACTCCAGACATTTAGGGGTGCCAAACAAATTGGACTTACCACATCTATGAATGCCAAAGGTTGAGGGGCATTGCTTCATAATGGCAGAAAATTATCATATCAATAAAAATTGTCCACTGTTTCTCCAAAAAACATGACTTGGAATATTCTGGAATGAGAAGACAGGGCTGACCAAGATCTACCATCTTTATCCAGGATGTCCGTAAGGGCAAACCAAACCAGGTGCAGTCATGAAAAAAAACTAGAGTGGAAAAGAACAACTGATTTTCCAACTCAGTCAACCACCCACACTGATTCTGAAGGGATGCCCTAAAATCTGTATTTGTCTATGTCACTTTCCCCACAATGTAATTCCATGGCACCCCATTTCCCATAAGCTAAAATCCACCTTTACTTACCCTCCCTCGCTCTACCTCTTCAGCCTCATCTCTTGCCATTCTTTCCCTAAAATTTACAATTTATACTCCAGTCTCACCAAATCTCACTGTCAACTCATCCTACCCAACTTAGATTTAAATTACCATTTTTTTAGAGAGATAGTGAGAGAAAGGGAGAGAGATGAGAAGCATCAACTTATAGTTGCATCACTTTAGTTGTTCATTGATTGCTTTCTCATATGTGCCTTGACCAGGGGACTCAGGCTAAGCCAGTGACCCCTTGCTCAAGCCAGCAACCTTGGGCATCAAGGCAGTGACCATGACCAAGATAGTGAGCCCATGTTCAAGCTGGCAACCTGAGGGTTTTGAACCCGGGACCTCAGTATCTGAGGTCGACGCTCTATCTACTGTGCCACTACCGGCCGGGCACACATCACCTTCTTAAGTCAACCATTTTATTGTCATTTTGACTGCAATTCAAAAGACTGAGTGATGACTACCTTTTTTGCTCACCTTTCAGCCATGCCCAGTCAATAATCAAACCACAGATATATTTTCATAGTGACCAGTTTTTACATACCTTGTTTTAGGTCATCACCAATTTCCCATCAATTTTGACATCTAGGGGGCTTATTACTTAACCATACTGGAACATCAACTTCGGCATTTGAGCATGTCTACAATATCTGAGGTCACTCATTGAAATTGTCCTTATACTTCAGCTCATGTTGAAAATAATATGCCAACCAAGAGAAGCTAGGCTGGAACTGAGGATCTTGATCAAGATGAAAAGAACAATCTGGTGAGTTAGCTGTGATACTGTAAGGAGAGAGCCCTATGGCCATAGGGGGTGCATGTTGCATCCACTTCTTAGCACATCAGAGTTAGGACAGTGTTAATAGTGTAAGCTCTTGAGACAAACTGCCTGTGTGTTCTGGCTCTGCCACTGATGAGATGTGTGAGCTGGTGCACGTTATTTCACTTCTTTGTGCCTCAATCTCATCTTTTGTAAAATGGGGATAATAATAGGACCCAACTCATAAGGTTGGTGAGGGGATGATGAGAGTCAGTAATTGTAAATACACACCCAGAGAATAGGGCCTGGCACATACTAAACACTGTACAAATGTCTGTTGAGTCAAATAAACACAATATTGTGTGGTTATGATGTTCATTGCAGCAAAGGCCCCACGACAGCTGTCAAATGCTAAAACTTGTGGAGGTTTCTTTGTTAGGGTAATAAAGTAGGCATTATCTCCTATTGCCAAAAAAATCCCAATTTTGTTTTTGTTTTTCTGGGTTGTTTTGTTTTGTTTTGTTGGTATTTTTACTAGAAATGAAAATCAGTACCATTAGCCTTCATCAGACATTACTAACAAAAGTCAGAAACCTTCATTTCTCAGGGAGAAAAATTGCCCAAAAGCCACGGCTATAAAGTGTCAAAACACCAGCATCAAAATATCCTGCTTGATCCAATGATACCCTATTCCTCTGAAAGCAAATTTCAACCAGGAAATATTAACACCTCCACACAGCACCTTTGATAACTGGGGCTTACACACCCCTTTATTTCATCCTAAATGATCTCTTCTTTATATGGGGATTACTAGCTACCACCAAGAGAGAAAAAGCAAATAGAAAAAACTACAAGGCAGTATCTGAGAGAATTTTAGAGTAAGGGAAAGAAGGCTAACTCAGTCTGCTACTATTGAGTCTCCTACTAGCAGTACATCTGCTACAGCTTACAAGGCACACTAAAATAGGCAAGAAGCCAAAGGGTTCTCAGTCCTGCCCAGGTTTCCCTGGCCACAGGAGGAAGGAGCAACTGACTGTGCACCTGGAATGATTCAGAGGAAATAGCATGCACAGGCTTCCTGGCTTGAAACCCACTGCTCTTAACACCTACTGTCTATGATAACCTGGGTAATGTATTTGCTTTCTTTGAGTCTGTCTTCCCAAGAGTAAAATGAAAATAATACCTCACTGAGCTAGACTGGTTGACATAAGCCTTTATATGTTGACTGATACACAGAAGACACTCAATTTTCTAGCTCTCCTTTTCTGTTCGACAAAAGTAGCAAATCTTCTCCAGATTTCGTGGAAGGAAATCAGGTCAGTTATGTGATCCTTATTATCAAGTGAAAAGTAGACATGCAATGCACTTCCTATGCTTTACACATCCTCAATTTTTCCCAACATGTACTAAGTACCAAAAGTTCTTATTGCAAATGGAAGAAACTGACTTCTGAACATTTAAGAAAAGGAATTTATTGGAAAGATCAGTTAGAGGCACTGAGGTCTAGGCTTGAAAAACAGGCAGAAGCCAAGGATGCTGTGGAGGTTAGCAGCAGGATTCCCCAGAAAGAGTCACTCAAGAGGCACCTGCCATAGCACAGGACATATCTGCCACCATGCTGAATCTGATCTTCAAGTCTCCCTCTTTCTGTAGCTCCCTCAGGGCTCATGTTCCTAGAGCTAACATTACTTAGAGAATATGCCTGCCCCTGACTGTCCCAGAGCATGCATAGAGAAGAAATCCAACCTTCTTTGCTTCCAAAGAAAAAAGGAATAGACAATGTCACCTACCAACACCATGAAGAATTCTGCAGAAGGGAGATGGAGGTACTAATAGAAAGAAAAACCTAGATTCTGGGTAAGCAAAAAGTGACAAATCATAGGTTTTGAGGGGAAAAAAAGGAGGGAGATAAATGACCTGGGTCATTCTCCCACTTTTGAAACAAACTCTAATGTACCTCCATTCATTCATTCAACAGATACGTATTCACTACAATGTTCGGTCACTGAGGACACAATGGTCAAAGGTTTGTGGATGATTCCTGTCCTCAAAGAGATAAATAAAAACAATTGTCATGGTAGGTCTTACCTAAAAGTAAGCACATGTCACAGAACCTAATTCAGCCTTGAAAGAGAGACAGGCAAGATGATAATAAAGTTGAAATGCAAATAATAAATAAGCCTACCTCTTCATCCCACATCTATACTCTGTGCCCCCCTCTTGATTCCCATATACAACTGATGTCAGGCCCACCCTTTGAGCCTGGTCTAATTTAATCACAGACACCACCACCTCTCTCTGACCTCAACTCAACAACAGTTAAACAAGCTTAAGGGAAAGGATTAGGTCTAGCCCTGAGCTAAATTCTGAAGCAATCTATCAGTGGCTCTTTTCCACTTCTTTTTCTGTCTTTGCTTCACTTTCTCACATTCCAACCACCCTTCTGCCAGATACCCTAAAATCCCAAACCCTTACTGTACTTGCACCTACACCTGAGATGTTCCACAATGTCTTAGAAATAAAAACTTCAAAAAAAATAAAATGGTTTTCTAAGATGTATATAATAAAATTAAGACTTCATGGGGGTGGTTAGCATCTTCCTAAGCAGAAATTTATATATAAGTAACAGAATCATTTTCTAAACTCAGGCTCCCAAGTGAAGCTCTTTGCTAGAATTCTTCCAGTCACCCCTCTTGATCTACTCTCTACCTTTTTCTACCCTATTCTATTCCCTGTGAGGTCAACTTGGATAAATCAAATCAATAAGTTTCCTTGATGAATCTATTTAAAATACATCTGTTCATCATCTATTGCTGCATAAAACAAAACTCCCAAAACTTAGTGGCTAAGACAACATACATTTATATCTCACAGTATGTGGGTCAGAAATCTAGATACAGCACTGCTGGTTCCCAGCTTTAGACTCACTTATAGACTGCAATCAAGGTGCCCACTAACCTATAGTGATCTCAGGGTCAACTGAAGAAGTATTAATTGCCAAAATCACTCACATGGTAGTTAGCAGGGTTCAGATCCTCAAGGGCTATTGGCCAGAAGCCAACCTCAGTTCCTTGCCATGTGGACTTCTCCAACATGGCAGCTTGCTCCACTGACATGTTCAAGATGAGCAGGCAATGGAAAGTCTTAAGATAACAGTCACCATCTTTTGAAGCTAATCACAGAGATGACATCTTATCAGCTTTGCCATATGCTGTTGGGTAAAATAAGTCACTATATTCAGTCCACACTCAAGGAAAGGGAATTACAGAAGGAAGTGAGTCCCAGGAGGTGGAGATCATTGCAGATAATCTTAGAAATCTGTCCACTACAAGACAAATTACCAAAGGAAAAAAATACCCTTCTCACAGATTCAGTGGAATCTGTGGGGTTTCTTGAGAAGTGGAGTCTGAGGCCATTGCATGTCTTAATTGGAAAAATGAAGATAAACTAGAACCTTAGAAAAGTGCTAGAGACATGGAGGCAGTATTTTGCCAAGTCCAATATCATCTAGAATATTGGAGTAAAGGCATTCAGAACCTCACTGGCAGGGGACGGAGAGAACCAGAATTCCCCTGTCATCTATTAGTTGCAAATATTTTAAGTCTTCATTTGATTCTCACTTCACCATTACAAGCTGGATATTACTATCCCTAATTTGTAGATAAGCAAATTGATGAATCCGGTTAAATTTCTGTTCTGAAATCACACAGCTAGTAAAAAGAGTACTAATTAACACAGACATTAGAATCAGAATTTACATCCTACCATTTACTTTCTAGGTGACTATTTGAAAGCAATTTGTTTGTATTGTTTACTACTATGTCCTAAATGTCCATCAGGTGCTCAGTAAGTATCTCAATTAATTAATCAATCAATCTCAGTTCTATCTGTAACATGAACTTAATAATGGCACCTACTTCAAGGGTTGTTGTGAGGATTATATAAAATTATTTAAACACTTAGCACAGTGTCTAGCTCAAAAAAAATGTTAGTTTCTATTATTATGCTCCTTACCCTAATTCCAATCTTAACCTCAAACACTGCATCTAGTCTTAATGCAATGTTACCTGTATGATACCATAAACCTCCAGCTTCCCAGTGTTCATCCCATCCAGTCTTCTAGGGAAACACTCATTTCCAAATCTTAATTCCCAGTGCATTAAAATGGACATTACCTACTCAAAAACAAAAAACAAACAACCTCTTCCCCATCCATTCTGCATAGATACAACAGTTCCCACATCCTCTGATCCAGAAAAACTGAACCCTACCCATTCCCGCATAGACACTTTATGGTCCCACATCTTCCACATCAGACCTGGACTCTACCCTTCACATGTAACACATAGTTCTCACAACCTCTATACCAGGAAAATTGGCTTCTACCCTCTTCCTGCATGAGCATCACACGGTTTCACATTGTCTACTTCAGGACACTGGACCCCACCTCTTCCCTCATGGACACTGTATGGTCCCACATGCTCTACAGCACAAAGCTGGGTCCCACCCTTCCTGTGTAACTACATGGTTCCCATATCCTCTGCTCTAGGAAAACTGGACACCATCCTTTTCTACATGGATACTACATGGTTCCCACCTTTGTATCATTGCCAACATTTGTGTCTTATTTGGTTATATAGAGACAAACCAATCTGAATTCAAGTCCAAGGACAGTGATGGGCAATCTTTTGAGCTTGGTGTGTCAAAATTCGCCAAAAAAACGAGCATAAGTCGGGTGGTGTGTCACTTCCAGAAAAACGGTCTAAACGGAAGTCCCAGAACTAGACGTTCTGTTGTTTTGGCCTACAGACCTCCAGCACAGAGTGTCTACACTACAGCAAATGTTTTATCCTCAGCTACTGCACCTGGCCGTGCAGGAGCCGAGAATAAAACATCCTTCTCGGCATGCGGCCCCATACTTCTCTGGTATGCGGCCGCATACAGCCGTGTGTCATCAAAAATGGCTATGCGTGTCAGTGCTGACACACATGTCATAGGTTCACCATCACAGTCCTAGGAAGTTCTATAACCTCTTTGAGTTTTGGATGCAATAGCTATACAATGTAATTCTTAGCAAATGGCCCAAGGAAATACACTTAGTGTCCTTGAAGGAAGCCAGCAGAAATGGTCGCCCTGCTTCACTGGTGCCTTACCTTGGGCTGTACTGGAGCTTAACCTCAGGAATAACATTGCCATCATTTTGCTTTATGTGGTCTTATTGTTTCTCCATTTGGGAGCCAAATTATAGCCTCATAAAACAGCAGGAGTGCCAGGAAATTGCTTAAATACAGTAACTAGTAAAACCTCAAACTGCTGTGCTAATTAAATTGCCTTATCGCTACAAATTTTGTAATACAAGGCAAGTAAAAATTCCAGTCTCCTTCTTTGGCAAGAGGAAACAACCCCTTCTAGTTTATGCTCACATTTGACATCAAGGCAGAGCTCAGGCCAGGAGAAAGTGTATGCTGGGATCAGGGGGTTAGATTCCCCTCTTCTCCAAGAAGGCGTCCTCCCCTCATCCGTGAAGGTGACTTGGAGCTGGGGCTTAACAACAGGAAAACAAAGAAGGGCCAATGAATGAGGGTTGATTGCTGGCTGGATCCAAGAGTTCTGAAGAGAAGCTCAGAGGATTTTGTGCAAACAATTGGTCAGTAATGTTGAGCAGCTGGTGTCTACCATGTACTGTGTCAAGTCACCTGTGCGTGAAAAAAGAACACTTGGTATCTTGTTCTTGCCTAAAAGGGAGAGAGACAAAGGCCAAACAAAAAAGATATATAATGTACAGTTACAAATCAGGAAGGTCAGTAACAGGCTTTGGAGCCAGACTGCCGGATTTGAACCCTAGTCTAGCTGAATGACCTTGAACTAGTTACTTTACCTCTCTGTGCTCATATGCAAAACAAGGCTAGTACCAACAGGTATATAAGAAGGTTGGGTTAGCAGTGAATGAGTTAATATATGAGAATAACTTAACACAGGGCAAACCACAAGTCTGTCTGCACTAAATTCAGGAGTATTATTACAATTACTATCCTTGAACAGTGTAAAAAATACTGATTAGGAGATTGAAATTCTAGTCCTGCCTCTGCCTCTAATCTGAGGCCATTTCCTGCTGTGTCTTTAAATGTATTTATTTGGAAACTAGGGGAGAGTTGAGCTACCCTTAAAATCCCTCCTAGCGCTAAAACATTATGACCAATTAGAGTTGTACTGAGTTAAGTATCATATATTCCAGCAGAGTGTGGCTCAGAGCAGGGCATCAAGGGGAAGTTGTCAACCGGAGCATCTGCTGAGCCTCTAATGAGTGCCAGGCATTGTGCTAGACACTGTTGGCCACTGTCAGCGAAAGGACCCTGGGCTGAGTCCAAGTACATCAGAACACAAGCCCCCGGCTATGTAGATCTGGTTCTCTTCCCTCCGCCTTTGAATCCAGAAAACATGTGCAGTGCACCAGTCAGGGTCACAGCCAGGAAGAGTCAGCACGTCAACTAAGATCATCAAAGGAGGGTTTACCAAAGGGCCTGTCTGCAAAGGGCAGGGCAGCGTGGAGGGAAACAAAAGAGGCTGCCCTGCTCTAAAATGTACCCAGGATGTTGTCTTTAGTTGGGGATGGCGAGACCAACAGACCAGGCGAAAGACAGCTTCTTACTCACTTTTCCCAAGAGAAGGTGGGCTGCCACACCATGGGAGGGGTCATATGGGGAAGTGCCAGGGTCCGTCAGGAGGCAGAGAAAATGGGGGGAAAACGCAGGCAAGAGCCTTCACTGTGGATTTTTCTTGGGAAAGGAACAGGAGAGGCTGTGCAAGTAGGCCAGGCGGGTTTAGGATTAGATAGTTTGAATAGTTACTGTGGGCTCTGGGATTATAGGAGAAGGTCCTAATTGGCTGGTACCTGATCCTGGAGCAATTTAAGGCAGAGTATCTCGGACTGCAGGAGCCCGATAAAAGGAGCTGGTTTGGCCGGTGGACTCAGTACTGGCAGGTTGCTTATCAAAGGCATGCTTCAGGCAAGTCTTTTACTATCTACAACAATAACCTAACTCTGGGCAGAGCCGTCCCTCCTACCGTCCCTCCTACCGCTCCAGTCCGCAAGGCTCCAAGATGTCACAACATCATAAATAAATTGAAATGTGAGTAATATACACCTGTAGGCCTGAAGGGACAAGACAGGAAGTGGTGACCAGAAGCCCAAAACAGAATCGCCTAAAGAGGGTGACACCTTGAAAGGACCCACAACACAAAGTACCGTATACAGTAAACCAATGATGACAAGAACACAGACAGTCACCAGCAAGAAAAACAAACACCAAACCCCTCTCCTCCCTTCCTGAGATTTCTTGTTAAGGCCCCATATTGACAAAACCCAACTGAAAGCCAGAGGGCAGGGGAGACCATGATGTGGTCCATCCTGATCTGCCCGCTCACTCGGCAGAGCAGGATGGGCCGAGGATAGGAGGGAAACTGCAGGGGCAAGGGGAAGAATTAGCACACACAGAAGGACACATCCAAATCAGGACTAGAACCACACTGGGAACTGCTTCTGTTTCAGAGAGCTCCTGAAAAAACCCTGCTAAGAAAAAGAAAAGAAAAGAAACTGAGTTGAAGATTGCCTAGAGCTGGAGCAAGCAAAGATGAAAGAGTGAATTTATCTGCTCATTCCAACCTTCAGCCTCTGCCCTCATCTCAGTACAAACATGGAGCACCGTGGAGGAGAGGCTGGTGCGATTTCATGCATCTCCACCCAACGGGACCCTCTGCCAGGGCACCCTTCGGGCACTCCTGGGTAGTTAAAAGCCTACAGTGTTCCAAGGACTGCTGACCCCACCTCTGTTGTCAGGACACTTGCTGCAGACTCTAGGGCCTTAGCACGTACATCACTGCTGTCCCCAGATAATCCAGGAAGAAGTGATGGGCTGATGCCGCTGTCGACAGTTGAAGCAAAGTGAGCAGCACTGACCTGGGCCATTTGAGAGAACCAGCTTTGCTCCTGCAGGTATGCCTACAGGACACACCTACAGCAGGTGGTTGAAGAAGACCGAACAATACTGTTCAGACATGTTTAAGTGAGCCGATTCCGTACTTGGTTCTAGAAATGAGAAACTATAATATAGGTGATATATTATAGAATGGCATACCTATATAATTTTATTAATCAATGTCACCCCAATAAACTTCATAATAAATATTAAAAATTAAAATGTGAGACTAAAACATATATGACCCTACCCCCAGGATTCACCATCTGTCAGCAAATCATTTAACTTCACCCAACCTCATGTCCTCCTTCTATAAACTGGGCAGGACTAACACCTACAATATTTATCAGGTGCCTAATACAATCCCAGTAGGAGTTACTGAGAATAGAACAGTGAGTGAAGCAGTCTCACTCCTTATGGAGCTTACATTCTAACAGAGTATATAAGAAATAGACACATAAACTAATAACTATGTCATAGAATGTCAGAGAGTGATGAGCATCGACAATAAATATAAAGCAGAATAGGTTTTAGAATAAAGAGTGGTAAGTGCTATTAGGCAGAGTTCCTAGGGAAGAACTCTTTGAGAAGGTGACACTTGAACACAGACACAAATTAAGTGAAGGAAAAAACCCTGAAAATCTCTGGGGAAATAGTGTTCCAGGAAAAGAAAACAACAAATGCAAACATCATGAAATAGTAACATGTTTGGTGTCTTTTGAGGCCGGTGTTGCGAGAGCACCATGCAAGGAAGATCGTGGTGGGAGAGGAAGTCAGGAAGTAGGAAGATCATGGTGGGAGAGGAAGTCAGGAAGTAGGAAGATTGTGGTGAGATAGGAAGTCAGGAAGTAGGAAGATCGTGGTGGGAGAGGAAGTCAGGTAGTGAGCCAAGGGCCAGGGTCTTAAGTGTGACCAGGGATAAGGACAGGAAAACAACATGATCTGAATTGTGTTTCAGGAGGCTGCCCCTGACTGCTGTGCAGAGAATGGATGCAGAGGCAGGAAGAAAAGCGGCACAGTTAGGAGGCTACTGATGTAGGTAAAGCACTTCACATTGCAGCTCACGCGACAAATATTCAACACACAGGATCTTTAAAAATCCACCTCAAGGCAAAAAACATGAAAAATTTCCATCATGCTGCCCTGTCATTTCTTAGTGCCCATATCAGAGCTGAATCCAGAGCCGAATAAAGCCACTCACTGGTCTCATCATATGGCGTCTAATAAAGAATATTTTATTCAGTGCCAAAAAGTTCAAAATTCTACCCATCGCCAGTTTCCCAAATTCCCACCAAATTTTAAGCATAAACTAGCTTCATGTGCCAGTGCCTGAAATGCATGGTAGGTAATCAGCAAATAAGTGTTGAAGAATGAATGAATGACCCTAGAAAATCTGTACTGTGGAGGCAAGAAGCCTAAAGGATTATTATTAATTTTCCCCTTTGGAGCTGTTTATCTGATAATTAGTAGAAGTACAGAGTCTCTTTTTGATCATTTATTTCAAGATTTTAGGAAGTCAAAGTGGCGGCACTGGGTATAAGACCAACACTTAGCTAAACACCTTTTTTTATTTTTTGTATTTTTCTGAAGTGAGAAGCAGGGAGGCAGAGAGACAGACTCCTGCATGTGCCCAACTGAGATCCACCCAGCATGCCCATCAGGATGTAATGCTCTGCTCATCTGGGGCATTGCTCCATTGCAACTGGAGCCATTCTAGCACCTGAGGTGGAGGCCATGCAGCCATCTTCCATGCCCGAGCCAACTTTGCTCCAACAGAGCCTTGGCTATGTGAGGAGAAGAGAGAGAGAGAGAAAGAGAAAAAGGAGGAGGGGGAGGGGTAGAGAAACAGATGGGCACCTCTCGTGTGTGCCCTGACCAAGAATCGACCCCAGGACATGCATACGCAGGGCCAACACTCTATCACTGAGCCAACCAGCCAGGGCCCTTAGCTAAACACCTTTAAAATACATTTTGATTAATCATGGCTTCTTAGGTAGAGATAAGTATCCAGCAGGAGTAATACCTACAATAGTTACAATAATACCTACAAAAGGTCAATGCCTAGACTATAGTTGATGCCCAATAAATATTTGCCAACTTAGTTGAAAAGTATATGAAGAAAACCGTTTTAAAAGATGCTTGTACCATTTTTCCTTGTTTCAATATATTCTACTTCTATCAAATTTTCCACACACAGAAGAACTAGTGACTGTTCTTTACTTAAAATCATTTGAAGAATGTTATGGAAAATAAAACAAGATTCCTTTTCCAGCCTGACCACACTTTCTTTATAGAATTCAACTCCAAAAGGCTCATCTTGAGTACATCAGCAAGTCAAGAGATGGAAACAGTGCTCAATGAAAAGCCTATTGGAGTCATACCTATTACTCCTAATAATGGTTGTCAATATCAGCCATCTATTCCCATCACAAAGGAAGGAAGAAGAATTGATGGGAGAGCTCCTCAGAGGAGCTCTTATTCATAAAGTGACAAGCTGGAATGGAAGAGATCTTTTCAGATACATCTGTCTTTGAGATACATAGCATTTCTCACCTTTTTCATCTGGACCTGAATTAAACGCCAGGGATTAGGTAATTAAGGATTTTGAGATGCCAAGGCAGTTCTAATTTACATACCCTTCCCTGACTCCCTGGTCTGTCCTCCACTACTACCCATCTGAAGCAAAGAACAGGATGTCTTCCCCAGTCTTCAACCAGTGGAAAATGAAAAAAAAAAAAAAAAACCTGACTTTCATCCAATATCATTTTTATCTTTCATCTTAATTATCACCACCAAAAGTACAGAAATTATTATCTTTACAATGATGAACACCCAATTAGCATTTCCCATATAAATTTCATACTATAAAGGAGGTTGTAACGGATAATGCAAATTGCTAATAGCCTTTTTTCCTGAGCTGAGAAATGGAGGTGCTTAACAAAATGAAATTAAATCTGAGCCACTTTCATACAAGTCAAGAACTTTAATTGCTTGATGAGAAAAGAGGAGAGACCAACTAAATTTTTTTAATGGTTATATTCTTAAATAGTTTTCCTTTCCAACACACTGCTTATGCTGTTTTTCCAGCTAGCTAAATGTTTGTCTTGTCATGCTCAATGGGTTTTAAACTATTGTGAAAATTGTTAAATGTGACTTTTTCATTAGTAGTACTATTTAATAAGTTGGAAGCTTATTTCAAATAAACATTCTGTTTGCTCTATGGCATTTTAATTAGTTCCCATCCCCATAGCTCCTCACAAAGACAGATCTTATAGATTATATCATCTCCTCTCTAATTAGAACATTTTGATTTGACCAACAATGTAAGATACTATAATTTGCAGGCTAATATTGACCAGTCAGATCAAGCTGTCATAGCTGTTAGGTAACATGACTGTGGTTGAACATCCATACCCTGAAGTCATACAGATTTGAGTTCAAAACCTTCACTACTTACTATCTCCATCAATTACTCTCCATTAAGTAAGGTAAAGGCAACTTCTTAGAGCTACTGTGAGGATTAAATAACATATATAAAGCACCTAGAACAACAATTGAAAATAATGTGTTCAACAAACAGAGAAAATCTCAAATCTGACTATAAAACTTGTAAATAAATTATTTATTCATTCAATAAGCATACATTGAGAACTCAATATATACTAGACACAAGATAAATCAGGGAAGAAAATGAACCGCTCTCCCAAAAAAATCTGGGGATATAAACCATAAATAAAAACAATGAATAGGTATGTAGTAAGTGCCCCAAAAAAGAAATTAAAATACAGTCAAGTAAGGAAAGGATTGGGTGAAGATGACTTGCTGATCACAATTTTAAATAGGGTAATCTGATTGAATTTCAGATTTTATAAGTAGAACCAGGTCCTGGCTAGTTGGCTTAGTGGTAAAACGTCACTGGGATGAGGATGTCCCAGGTTCAATTCCCAGTCAGGGCAAACAGAAAAAGCAACCATCTGCTTCTCTTCCCCTCCCTTTCTTCCTTCTTTCTCTGTTCCTCTCTAGCAGCCAGTGATTCAATTTGTTTGAGCGTAGGTACCGGGTGCTGAGGATAGTTTGGCTGATTCAAGCATCAGCTCCAGACAAGGGGTGCCAGGTGAATTCTGGTCAGGGCACATGCAAGAGTCTATCTCCCTCCTCTCACTTAAAAAAAAAAAAAGACAAATGAAACCCTCCCACTGATATTAACTATCATGTAGGAACAAAGTAAACCCTTATTCCACATCTTACCAACTTTAAATTATTCTTACATATGACCACACACTACAACTTTCTCTTTTTAGATAGAAAGAAACAGATTTGAGCCTGATCTGTGGTGGCACAGTGGATAAAGCATCAATCTGGATTGTTGAGGTTGCCTATTTGAAACCTCAGACTTGCCCAGTCAAGGCACATACGAGAAGCAACTACTACAAGTTGATGCTTCCCGTTCTTTCCCCTGCCTTTCTCTCTGTGTGTCCTCTTTATAAAATCAATAAATAAAATCTAGAAAGAGAGAAAGAAAGAAAGAAAGAAAGAAAGAAAGAAAGAAAGAAAGAAAGAAAGAAAGAAAGAAAGAAAGAAGGGAGGGGGGAGGGAGGGAGGGAGGGAGGGAGGGAGGGAGGGAGGGAGGAAGGAAGGAAGGAAGGAAGGAAGGAAGGAAGGAAGGAAGGAAGGAAGGAAGGAAGGAAGGAAGGAAGGAAGGAAGAGATTTGAAGCTAGAATTCTTGGAAAATACCTTACATTATAAATTAAACTATGGATTAGTGTATAAATGAACTCTCATGCTGTAAGACTTGCAAGTTGTACTTACTGGAAAGCCTCTGATCTCCAATGTGGAGCTCCTAAGAGTTACCCAAAAGTATACCATTAAAATTCTCCTGCGTGGAAGTTACCCTCATGGCTATGGGAAGCCAGCCTAAGGCTTAGCTTTCTCCCTTGTCTCCCAGGGAATGCTTGTCAAAGATACTCTGCCATGACATTTTCAGCAAGTTGGTTACATGGTCAGACTCCCCTGGTCATCAAAGGAATACACCCATGTTGGAGTTATCTTTACCTTTTCTACAACTTGTACCAAATCATCCATTTATGTTCTTTCATTTGTACCATTTGTTCAAATAAGTAATTTGCTATTCCCCAAAGTTTTTAAAATAAAATAAAATTCTCTTAAAAGAAAACAAAGTCCTACTACTACTCCATTTCCCTCCTCCCTACTCCACCCTCAACCTCCAAAACCCCAAACACTGACACGGGTTTATTGCAGGGAATAAAAAAAAAAAAAGGAATCTAACACTACAGTTTAGAAAACCTACTTCCCAAAGATCTCAGCTGTGAGAGTGGAAAATTAGCAGGGGCACAATAAAATAAGACTAAACTGAATTATACTTTATTCCTTGTCCCATGGAGCCATGGCCTATTCATTCATACTCACTAACTGCAATCAGTATTCTATAATGAAGCCATCAATTGCTCTATGCCTGAATAAACAACCAACACGCTAAATCCAAATTAAAAAACAGGCTCAGCTTGCAGACACTGGCTTGAAACTCACACTCAACAGTACAGTGAAGAGTTAATTTTCTGCGGGAGGCAGTCCAGGCATTGATGGTCATTTTACACACTCATATTTACAATTGCTCCTGCACCCTCACTCTCTTCCTTAGCTCCAACTCATGCAACAGATGATAAAAAGTTGGATTCATTTTTCTTTTTTCTTTCAGATTATAGAGAATATAGTAAGTTAAAATGCTTTTTGACCTATAAACATCAATCAAGAGTTTATCTTCCATGTGGCTTTCAAAAATCCAAAGAACTCTAGGACTTTCAACTAAAGATGGTGGGTTAGCCACATATATGACTCTCAAAATGATAGTAAAGGGAATCAACTGTATGGTGATGGATAGTAACTAGACTTTCAGTGGTGAGCACTATATATAAATATCAAATTATAATGTATATGTAATATATAATGGTTATACACTTGAAATTTATACAACTTTGTATACCAATTTTTACCACAATAAAGAAAAAAGAAAAGATTACTTATAAAGTAGAGAAGGAATAGATTGAAAGAAATAGATCTGAAGATAGAATTCTTAAAGAATACCTTGTATTATAAATAAGACTTTGGAACAGTGTAAAAAGTTTACATATATTATAAAATAAAACTAAAAGTAATTCCTAAAATTCAAAACTTGATGAAATAAATGAGCCTACACATAGTTAGTACTATAACCACTAGGGAATAATAAGCTATTTTAAATCATAATAATTTAGCTGTGCATTCCTAGTAAAATATACACAAAAGACAAAAATAATATTTTCATTCTTTTGAATCGTCATATCATCAGCGGTAGTGATGTTAATGTTGGTACTGTTATTTTTAGACTGATTTCTGTGTAGTGTGAAATAAAGTCAATAAGTTATATATGGTATGCAGATGAAATTTTATTGAGTTATTTGAAAACTGCAAGGTTTTATACACCAATATCATCCCAACAAATTCAATTAATAGAAGTTATTATTTGGGTGTCATTGAGCACCAATATTTTCATTATAGATGAAAATATACAGATGTAAGATTGATGAGATTATGTAAAATTCTATAATCCTAAATTTGACTTTAAAGAAGCAATATGAGACTATGAAGTATTTTCTCTAAAAATTAAAAATATGTATTCCCTAGACCTCTGTAAAAGCCCAGAAGCAATAACCCAACCAGGAGTAATGAGCACTCAGTATCTACACTGTAGTTGCCAAAAACTATTTTCCACTATAAGAAAACAGGAATTCTTGGATAAATGACTGGATACAGATCTAGGGTGTAAAGTCAGTATTTGCGACCACCAACAGGACCACCTGACCAGTGCAGGTTCACATTAAATTCGGACAGTCGGTAATGAAACAACAGAGCCAAGAACTGGTGGACCATCATCTTTAATCCTAGCTTGCACCCAGCGGGCAAGTAAAAACACACACTGGGCTCCAAAACCCACTCATTCAGTGCTCACAAAGCTACTGACTTATCCAACTTTCCTAGAATCAAAGGTTTCTAGCTCACCAGCCTATTCACCTCTGTTCCCCATCTCTCTACACAAACTCTGCTCAAACTGGCTTCTCCCTCAGCACTCCACCATCTTGGCTGCTTCTCCTGGCCTCCTCCACGTGGCCTTTCTCTGCTCTCCTCTCTAATGCTAACCTCAGGAACCAAGAGGGAGCAAGCTCCCAGTCTGCCCCACTTTATAGTGTAGAAATCCAAACCTTTAATCCAATCTACAAATAAGAAAGTCTCTGATACAAAGTCACCCATCTGAGGCATAATGGGATTCCTCAGGAGAGTGCACCACCCCACATCATCCAATCAGTCAAGGGTGTAGGGAAAAGCTTACTCTTAAAACTAAGCCTTAGGCTATAACAACCCTGCATGCCCACAGCCTGTCTGTCCCCCAACACACATTAATATCAATGGACTTCCATGTGGGCAGCACAATCTTTAACAAAGTGAGCATAATATATTTTATCTGCCCAACATAGGCCATAAAATTTCTATCTTGTCTTTGTAAATTCTTATTTCCGATATCACAGATCATATGGAAAATATTAAAGAACAAAATTAAATATGCTTTTATTGACCAAAGATGGGATCATTTGAGTATCAACAAAGAAAATAACTACAATTATTTTAAACCCATAATATACAGAAACATAGGCAGTTGCCCTCAATTTTCTATATAAGTCTGTGGGGAAGTTGTAAAGTTAAAGAGAACCAAGATATAGAAACAGTAATATGACGAAGTCCAAGATGCAGCAAAGTTAAGAAACAGAATCTATGATAGAGTGACCAGCTTAGACCTCTGTTTTAACACAAAAAGTCCCACATTCCAGGAAACTCCTCAGTTCTAGGCAAACCAAGACAGTTGGTCACACTACCTATGGAAATACTCCCAAGGTCAAAGTGCACTAAAGGGACAGAAGACAGATTATAACAAAACTACTCTAGCACTTGCTTGAAGGCCTAGCTTCTTCCCTTGAATGTCTCTCATTTTAAAAGGGTTACTGATGCTGACTTGTAATTGATAAACAGTAGACTGTTTTTATCCATAATAATAATAGCTTCTAAGTAAGAACTTGTCTTCTGCCAAGCTTCATATAAGCACTTTACAAGAATTTCTCACTAAATCTTCATGCTAATCATATAAGTTCTATTTTAATTTTCATTTACATTAAAAAAACTCAAGTTTTCATGTATAGTACTCCAGCCTGCTGGGAGCTACCAGTGTTGGATAGAAAAAACCTACTCAAGACACAAAGTTCTGTCAAGAAGAAGAAAGAGGGAGTCCTGCCAAGGGAGGCAAAAGAGAGACCTCCTGCATCTCCTTCTCCCTTAGCTTTTATTATCAGAAGCAGAACAGAGATAACAGGATTACAAGGGAGGGAGGCCAGGTGACAAAGGGTAAGAATGACAAAGGACTTTTTGCTGACATGGAGAAAGGGGTAATTTGGTCAGAACATTCTTTTTTTTTCTTTTTGCTAGTTAACAAGCACAAAGGAAAGGACAATCTAGGATCTCTAGGCTAACTTTCTAAAGCCTGTTCACCTGCATTCCTTTGTGTCTCCACAAAGGTCAGCCACTCACACTTTCTTAATGTTTGCATCCAAGAGACACTCACTCAGGGATTTTAACTAAAATCCCCCAATCCAAAGCATAGAGGGTTCAAGATTAAATGGGTGATCCTCTACACCATGGGTTAGGTTATTGTCCCAAGGTGGCCCAGCTCCTAAGTGGAAGAGTCTGGATCACTAAGGTGACCAATCATCCTCCTTTAGGGAAGACAGTCCTTCTTTTGTAAGTTCCTTCCTCCCTCGAAAAGTGTCCTCCTTTTTGATATTGGAAGACAAATCTGTAAATGTCTGTATTCGATCAATACAAAGTCGATCCATTGTATGTGATGTGACGTATTTGTATTCAACATGACAATTCGTCAATGATCAGTACAGTGTGGCAAGACGCATGCACTCCACACGGGAGGCCCTGAGAGAGAGCGCGATATACTGAGAGCAGATATTGTTTTGTATAGTTCTTACTGAAACACGACACAGCACATATGACATTATAGACTCATGATTATTTCTTTCTCAGTGAATATTCAATCATAGACAGGTAAGCACAATTCATGTTTTATTATTTCATTATTTAATAATTTCTAAATACGTATAACTTTATTTACAAGTATTTTCCCAAAATTAGAGTTTTAAAGTGGAAATCTAACCTCAAACCATATCTATTAATAATGCATTTTGATTAAATAGTTGCATAAAATAGATTAAATAGTTGACATTTTTTAATTAGAAAATGATAAATACACCCAAATATCACTCCAAATTAGTGGTTTTGTTTGATATTAAGTTTTACTAAATGAGTACTTTTTTCTTACAATTATTAAAATAGGCATGTAAGCATAATTACAATATAAAAACAAATGTTTTATTATGCATTTATCATATTATAGTGTATTATTGTTACAATGAATAAAATGTTTCTTATATTTATGATATGGTTTTCTTCCATTTATTTTTGTCCTCCTTTTCATTGTAAAAAAGTTGGTCACCTTAGGATTACAATTTATGTATGTCTTCCTCAAAAATATTTAGTCTTTATATTATGCCATATTGTCTCTTGCTTACTCTCTCTACCAAGCAAATATTTCAATCATCAATAATATCAAGATCAATGTTCGGCAGATAAAATATAATATGCTCACTTTGTTAAAGATGGTGCTGCCCACATGGAAGCCCGTCACCCAGGTGATATTATTTGCCCTTATGCTTGTGATGGCTGTGGGGGAAAAGTTGTAATGTAAGCAGGCCGGGTGGTTATAGTTTAAGGCTTTGTTTTAAGAGTAAGCTCTTCTCCACACCCTTGACTGATTGGATGATGTAGGGTGGTGATGTAGGGAGAAATTCCATTATGCCTCAGATGGGTGGCTTTGTATCAGAGACTTCCTTGTTTGTATAATTGGATTAAAGGTTTTGAGTCTATGCTATAAAGTGGGAGAGACCAGTAGCTTGATCTCTCTCTTGGTTCCTGAGTTCCTGAGGTTAGTATTAGAGAGCAGAGCAGATTAAGGCCATGTGGAGGAGAAGCAGCCAGGATGGCAGAGTGCTGAGGAAGAAGCCAGTTAAGAGTTTGTGCAGGAGGAGATGGGAAACAGAGGTGAATAAATCTGGTGAGCTAGAAACCTTTGATTCTAGGAAACTCGGATAAGTCAGTAGCTTTGTGAGCACTGAATGTGTGGGTTTTGGAGCCCCAGTGTGTGTTTTTGCTTGCCCACCGGGTGCAAGCTAGAATTAAAGCTGATGGCTCACCAGTTTGTGGCTCCTGTGTTTCATTGCCATCTGTTCGAATCTAATGTGAACCTGCATGGGTCAGGCTGCAGTGATCCTGTCCCCGGCTACTGGCTTTACAATCAAATAATCAAGAATTAAACAAATATCAAGAATTAAACAAGAATCTTAAAGTCCTTCATCTTCTCCAAATTTGAGAAATGTTTTTGATAGACTCAGAAAATAGAGGTTGAGAATATTATTCTCCAAGCTACCAAATCTAGGTTTAAACCAGCCTATATCAATTTAGCTTTGCTTAATGTTAAAATCGAAGCAGGAGTCTTTATAACCTATAGATCCAATCGGGGGTTGTCTTTAAAAATCCAATAGATTATATGGAAGAGTGCCAATTTTAATACCCACACAGATAAATAACCACAGAATTTTAAATTTCCTGACAGAAAACAAAAAAGCAAACTCATAAATGAGAATCAACAGCAAGGTAAGTAATGGATACTGGAAACTCACTCATTAAGATGTCTTAATGATAACTGGCAAGTTTCTGCATTCATGGAAGCAGAAAAGTGAGCAAGGAGACCCCTTTGTGTGTTCCCAGCAGATGGCCAAGGACCCAGTTTCTAAAATGCAGGCCTAACAGGAAGCAATAAAATATACCCATCACAAAACTAAATAGAGACCACTGGTGGTTAAGGAAACTGAAACTGAACCTCAGGCTCAGTTGAGGTTCTCCTATGACCAGAGTTATAGCTGCCAATCAATACACAGACTAGAACTGCAAGTGATTAAAAGAAATTAGGAAAAACTTTAACAAATACGTGGGAATCCACATAGTATAGCACAAAAATATGGAATACCAAATATGGTACCAAACAGACTCAGGATTTCATCTTAACTCTTCCAGTTAGTAATAATAATTATGATTATGACTATTGCTAACAGTTATTAACTATTTAATGTATGTCAAGCACAGTCAAGGTATTTGACTGTGCCCTCAAAAAAGGTCACATAGGAAAAAAAAAAAAAAGGTCACATAGGTAGTGAGTGATTCTAATCTAGGTCTATCTGACTTTAAATCTGTTCTTCACAATGGAAACACCTTCTCACAGATGTCTGGGATCGCCTAGCACTGGCAGAGAGGGTGGATTTCTTCCTCACTACTCTTTCCACATAGCCCATCATTCTCATTCTATGTACTTACTAGATGTGGAAATTTGGGGAATTGCTATGAAGCCTTGACTTTTTCATCTTCCAAGTGTATATAAAGGTACTTATCTCATTGGGTTGGTGCGAGAATTACATGAAATCATAGCTCAGTAAAGGGCTAACTCATAGTAGGATTTTAATAAGTCTTAGCTTTCATCGTATATAACTATAATTGTTAGTTATATAAAACTCAGGTATTATAAAATCCAGCTCTTCCTCTTAAAATGTTTACATTTAATTTTATATTATTCATAATGGGGAGCAAATAGTCTAACCTTACCGGTCATGTCTTGACACGCACATTTGGATAAAATTTTGGGCAAGGTGACATACTCAGTTGACCCAATGAGACATTTAATTGCCTTTAGGTCTTTTGTTTATGTAATATGTTCTCATGATGTTTCCTACTTCTAGGGAAAAGAAAAATTGAACTTAGTCTCAACCAAGGAAAATGCACCCGACTTCCTGGCACCATATCCACTGCCAGGCATGTTCCCAGAGCAGGGCAGATCCTGCCTGGGCTTATAACAGAAGTTTTGAAATGCAGTGTGTCCCTTTCCTTGTAGACAGAGATTTGCAACTCAATTGTTATCAATAATGGTTTAAATGCCAAAGTAACCAAATGCTTTTATTTTTTATGAATTTGAACATTATAACAATTAAAATATTATCATTCTTATGCTAGCTCCCTGATACATTTGGTTGAGTAGGAGAATGGTGAACTTATGGTCTGCTCACTGAAAATTGATCACAGGAGGGTCACCCAATGTAGATATCAGGACAGAAAATTAGGTTGAGGACAACTGAGCTGTTGGATCAGCAGCATTGTGAAAAACAAGTGAAAAGCGTTTTTATCCTAAACCAGGACATCAAGATTAATATATATATGACAGTCTATTATATTACCAAATGTTCTTCTTATACATTAATTTAAATTATGGCATAATAAGTCAATTAACTACTTATCCAGGCTATGCATTCTCCATTTCAAATACAGTGTGTCCATAAGTCATGGTGCGCTTTTGTCCTGTGATCAGTCAAAAGTGCACCGTGACTTTACGGACACACTGTTATTGTCACATCATCTTTCCTCTTACTCCCTCTGTACTTCTGAATTTTCTTCTCAAATCCCCAATTAATTATTATATCCACATCACCTATAATTAGAAAAGAGATTCTGATTCTCCTACTGGCATAAGTATTCTAAAACCAATGTTAAATAATATTCATTTTCTGCAAAATATATCATTGCTGAAATGTACATCTCCATTCATCCACCCAGATATTTATGAAGCACCTATCATTTGCCTGATTCCCCACTAAGTCTTTACAAGGTTTAAAGATGAATTAAGTAAAGACATTGCCTTTTGGGAGTTTATAATCTATCCTTGAAAATAAGACATTCATCAATACCAAATTAATATACCAGAGGAAACAACAGTCAAGCTCAGTGGTGAAGACTTCTAACTTTAGATTCAGGTTGCTTAGAGTTGAGTTCCGACTCTGGCAGTCCACAGCTTTGTTTACAGGGAGAGTGGTGACAGTTGTCATCATATGAGGGAGTATTAGACAGGGACAGTTGATTGTGGGGATATAAGGGTTAAGATGCATGAGTGCTGTGAGGAGTGAGGTGGTTGTAAAACAAAAAATACAAAGTGCTTCCAAGTTCCAAGCTGGGAGGGCTTCATTCCATTGAGGTTGTCAAGAAAAGCCTGGTGGAGAATGTGGTATTCCAGCTTGGTCTGGAAGAATGAGTGATTATGGACACATGAAGGAAGACCAGAAAAGGGGCGCTGATGACAACAGAAACATATATAAAAGCAAAGTGAAGGAAATGTAAGATGTAAATGCTGCAAGCATGGGCTATTCAATCTGAAGAGCAAAGACAGAAACGAGGTTGGAAGAAAGGTGCAGGTCAGACTGGAGAATTTTAAACCTTCAACAAGCTGCGGGATTTTGACTTTAATTAGCACGGACATTCACAAGAAGCCTAGGAGTGCTTCTTAAAGGAAAGTCATCTTTATAAGGCAGAAGTTCCAGTACAAGGTGATAGTTTAATACATTTCTGCTACTATTATCACAGAAAAATCAATAAGTGTATTCCATGCTGGAATCATGCCTGCTAACTGTCAACAGACAGAGATATGACTTCTGGTAACTAGACATGCAAGTTGAGGGAAAACGTGTTTATTGATGCTAAGTTGAATTTAGTGCTGCTTCAAGGGCTTGACAAAAAGAGATGACAAGCTTAGGAAAAAATTGCAAGGGTGGTAAGATGGCTCAGACCGTTTTAAGGAAGTAGAGGAATATTTTGTTATCTCAAACTATCAAGACACAGAATCAAGTTAGTACAGAAGCAGGCCCTTGAAGGATTTAGAAATTATAAGGTATTCATGAAATCAACCCAAATGTCACCAAATCAAGATTTCCCTGTGGAAAAGTTACTCACTTTTTCACATTGCTGCTAATTAAATAAAAATTCTGATAGGGTAAAAAGAAAACAAAAATCTCTAAGACTTTATAAAGTACTGCAATTACATATGACTGTGACTTTAGCTTCTGGTTATATTAGACAGGCCTCTTTCAGCTACAAGTGACAGAAACTCAACTCAGATTAGTGTATACAAAAAATAAATCGCTCATACAACTGTAGAGTTTAAGAATCTAGACACAGACAATTCCAGGTGCTCAGATTGTTTCACAACCCATATTCGCCATCACTAGCTCTGCTCTCCTCTGAGCTGGCCTTACTCTTTTCATCGGAGATAGGAATTGCCACAGCAAGTCCAAATTATATTACCTTTATAACTTCTCATCTTGCTCAAATTAAAAAAGCAAACCCCTCGGAGAGCAAGATGGCGACGGAGTAGGCGGACGTACCAACTTCCAACTCCCAGAACCAAAGTGGATTACAACTCAATTTTAAGAACCATCACCTGGATAAACCAACTTTCAACAAAACTAAGTGGACTCTTCAACCAAGGAACACTGCAGAAGCCACATTGAGACTGGTAGGAATAGCGAAAACGCGAAGAGGGCTGCCCAGCTCCCCGGAGCAAACGGCAGCCCGGAGAGACCCGTGTGGCGGGAGGAGAGTTTGGCGGAGAGGGAGGGACCTAGGTCCCAGGAACCAAGCCCCAGCTTGCAGTCTCAGAGCCTAGAAAGGCATTTGGACAGTTTTGAGCTGTGAAACAAGTGAGGGAGCTCCCAGGCCTACAGTGTGGAGTATTAGGTCCCTTCCTACTCTGCTGAGGGCTGCTTAAGGTTTTGGGGCGGCAGGACGCTGAAAGGCGGTTCTGTCGGCGTGGGCAGAGGCCAAGCCGGTGGGAGATCGGTCTAGCCCAGAGGGTCAGAGGGGACCGCGAAAGCGGTTCAGAAGCTGCGGGCCCGCCTTTAATCCCACTTACGGGGACAAAGCGGGAGGCCAGGAACGGGCAGGCCCTGCACAAGCCGGCCCTGACCGCGGGGACCGGGCTAGGACCAGGGACGGGCAGGGGCGGTGGCTGAGCTGACGTTACTACTCCCCCACTCCCCCACCACAACCCCCCCCCCGGGCCGGAGAAACCGCGGTTGGCCAGTATACGTGTGCGAGCGGGCTCCGAGCACGGGAACGGGGTGGACCCCGAGACAAGTGGAGGCTCGCAGCTGAGCCCACGCTATTATCCGCGCCCGGCCGGAGAAACCCCGGATACCATTCATACGTGCACGAGCGGGCTCCGAACGCAGGGGCGGGGTAGAGTCCGGGACGAGCGGAAGTACGCAGCTCGGCGGAAGCCAGCAAACACGCCCGCCCCAATAAACCTTGGTTTCCGACCCTGCGCAGTAGGGCCTTGGCCTCGAGGGCGGGGCTAAAACTCCGGACGGGCAAAAGCTTACAGCTGAGAGCACGTCAAAAGCCCCGTCTAACCCGCGGAACTGTAGTGAGCAGGCTCCGACTGCTGGTTCTGGGCGGAAGTCCGGAAATAGGCTGGGTCCACAGCTGAGCAAAGGTGCTCACCTCTACCCTTGGTGCTAATCTTGTGGCTTCAGTCACAGCCCCTCCCACGGAGGAGAGGCAGAAATCATAGCAAAAGCCACAGTGGGCCGGCGCTGGCAACGCTCATACC
Organism: Rhynchonycteris naso; assembly: GCA_037038555.1. NCBI lineage: Eukaryota > Metazoa > Chordata > Mammalia > Chiroptera > Emballonuridae > Rhynchonycteris > Rhynchonycteris naso. The sequence continues at coordinate 354,925,181 of CM072995.1, forward strand.
CAACCACCCTAGGCGCCGGCAGAGGAGGTGGGGGGCCTGCAGATAGACCACACCTAGAGAACACAAAGGCAACACCTACTGGACTCCAGTGGCCACAACTCGCTTATACACAGAAAAAATGGGCAGGCAGAGGAATGCAAACCAAATGAATCAAGAGAAATCCCCAGAGAAGGACCTGAATGAACCAGATATAACCAAATTACCAGAAGTTGAATTTAGAATAATGATAGTTAGGATGTTCAAAGAAATTAGAGCAACAATGGATAGTCATTATGAACACCTAAATAAAGACATAACAAGTATAAAAAATGAAATTGAAATAATAAAAAAGAATCAGACAGAAATGACAAATACAGTATCAGAACTGAAGACCACAATGGAAGGAATTAAAAGCAGGATGGATGACGCTGAGGATCGAATAAGCGAGTTAGAGGACACAATAAACAAAGACACAGAAGCAGAGAAGAAAAAGGAAAAGAGACTTAAAAAATGTGAGGAAACTCTAAGGGAGCTTTGTGACAACATGAAGAGAAACAACATTCGCATCATAGGGGTGCCTGAAGAAGAGGAGAGAGGACAGGAAATGGAAACTTTGTTCAATCAAATCATAGCAGAAAACTTTCCTAAATTAAGGCTGGGAAACACTCCACACATTCAAGAAGCACACAGAACTCCATTAAGGAGAAACCCAAAAAAATCTACACCAAGACACATCATAGTTAAAATACCAAAGCTAATGGATAAAGAAAAAATTTTAAAAGCTGCTAGAGAAAAAAAGACTATCACCTACAAAGGAGCCCCCATAAGGATGACATCGGACTTCTCAACAGAAACACTTGAGGCCAGAAGGGAATGGCAAGAAATAATCAAAGTAATGCAGAACAAGAACCTACAACCAAGACTACTTTATCCAGCAAGGCTAACGTTTAAAATTGAAGGAGAAATAAAGAGCTTCCCAGAAAAAGAAAGCCTGAAGGAATTCATAAAAACCAAACCAATTCTGCAAGAGATACTAAGGGGCCTCTTGTGAACAGTTTAAAGGGAGGAATGAATAGAGCAAAAGAAGAATACAGCTTTAAAGAATAAAATGGCAATAAACAACTACATATCAATAATATCCTTAAATGTAAATGGATTAAATGATCCAATCAAAAGACATAGGGTAGCTGCATGGATAAAGAAACAGGACCCATACATATGCTGTCTACAAGAGACACACCTTAAAACAAAAGATGCTCATAGACTGAAGGTAAAAGGATGGAAAAAAATATTGCATGCAAATGCAAATGAAAAAAAAGCAGGGGTAGCAATACTTATATCAGACAAAATGGACTTTAAAACAAAGGCTGTAGTAAGAGATAAAGGAGGACACTACATAATGATAAAGGGAACAATTCAACAGGAACATATAACTATTGTAAATATCTATGCACCAAATATAGGAGCCCCGACATACATAAAGCAGACTTTGATGGATATAAAGGGCGAGATTAACAGCAATACTATCATAGTAGGGGATTTCAATACCCCTCTAACAACACTGGATAGATCCTCAAGAAAGAAAATTAATAAAGAAACAGCAGACTTAAAGGAGACACTAGATCAACTTGATTTAATAGATATCTTCAGAACTTTTCACCCTAAAGCAGTAGAATATACATTCTTCTCAAGCGCTCATGGTACGTTTTCTAGGATAGACCACATGTTAGGACACAAAAATGGTCTCAATAAATTTAAGAAGATTGAAATCATATCAAGCATTTTCTCTGATCACAATGCCATGAAACTAGAAATTAACCACAAAAGAAAAACTGAATAATACTCAAACACTTGGAAACTAAATAGCATGTTATTAAATAATGAATGGATTAACAATGAGATCAAAGAAGAAATAAAAAAGTTTCTAGAAACAAATGATAATGAGCATACATCAACTCAAAATTTATGGGATACAGCAAAAGCAGTTCTGAGAGGGAAGTTTATTGCACTACAGGCATATCATAAGAAGCTAGAAAAAGCTCAAATAAGCAACCTGACCCTGCATCTAAAAGAACTAGAAAAACAACAACAAATAAAACCCAAGACAAGTAGAAGGAAGGAAATAATAAAGGTCAGAGCAGAAATAAATGACATAGAGGCTAAGGAAACAATACAGAGGATCAATGAAACAAGAAGCTGGTTCTTTGAAAAGGTAAACAAGATTGATGAACCTTTAACTAGACTCACCAAGAAAAAAAGAGAGAGGACTCAAATAAATAAAATTAGAAAGGACAGTGGAGAAATAACAACTGACACAACAGAAATACAAAGCATTGTAAGAAAATACTATGAAGAACTCTATGCCAAAAAATTAGACAATCTTGGTGAAATGGACAAATTTCTCGAATCATATAACCTTCCAAAAATCAATCTGGAAGAATCAGAACACCTAAACAGACCAATTACAGCAAATGAGATCGAAACAGTTATCAAAAAACTCCCAACAAAGAAAAGTCCTGGGCCTGATGGCTTCACAAGTGAATTCTATCAAAAATTCAAAGAAGAACTAACTCCTATTCTCCTCAAGCTATTTCAAAAAATTCAAGAGGAAGGAAGACTTCCAAACTCCTTTTATGAGGCGAGCATAATTCTGATCCCAAAACCGGGCAAAGACAACACAAAGAAAGAAAATTATAAGCCTATATCCCTGATGAATTTAGACGCTAAAATTCTCAACAAAATATTAGCCAACCGGATCCAGCAATATATGAAAAAAATCATACACCACGATCAAGTGGGATTTATTCTGGAGAGGCAAGGCTGGTTCAATATTCGCAAATCAATCAATGTGATTCACCACATAAACAAAAGGAAGGACAAAAATCACATGATAATTTCAATAGATGCAGAAAAGGCATTTGATAAAATCCAGCACCCATTCATGCTCAAAACTCTCAGTAAAGTGGGAATACAGGGATCATTCTTTAACATGATAAAGGCCATCTACGATAAACCGACAGCAAACATCATACTAAATGGACAAAGATTAAAAGCAATCCCCTTAAGATCAGGAACCAGGCAGGGTTGCCCACTTTCACCACTCTTATTCAACATAGTTCTGGAAGTCCTAGCTACAGCAATCAGACAAGAAGAAGAAATAAAAGGCATACAAATTGGAAAAGAAGAAGTAAAACTGTCATTATTTGCAGATGATATGATATTGTATATTGAAAACCCTAAAGTCTCAGTCAAAAAACTACTGGACCTTATAAATGATTTCAGCAAGGTGGCAGGATATAAAATTAATACTCAGAAATCAGAGGCATTTCTATACACCAACAATGAAATATCAGCAAAAGAAATTAAGGAAACAATCCCCTTCACTATTGCAGCCAAAAAAATAAAGTACCTAGGAGTAAATTTAACCAAGGAGGTTCAGGACTTGTACTCGGAAAATTATAGAACATTGATAAAAAATCAAAGAAGATACAAACAAGTGGAAGCACATACCGTGCTCATGGCTAGGAAGAATAAACATCATTAAAATGTCTATATTACCCAAAGCAATTTATAAATTCAATGCAATACCAATTAAAATACCAATGACATACTTCAAAGATATAGAACACATATTCCAAAAATTTATATGGAACCAAAAAAGAACACGAATAGCCTCAGCAATCTTAAAAAGAAAAAATAAAGCAGGAGGTATCACTCTTCCTGATATCAAGGTTTACTACAAGGCCATTATACTCAAGACAGCCTGGTACTGGCATAAGAACAGGCACATAGATCAATGGAACAGAACAGAGAACCCAGAAATAAACCCACAGCTTTATGGACAACTGATATTTGACAAAGGAGGAAAGAACATACAATGGAGTAAAGACAGCCTCTTTAACAAATGGTGTTGGGAAAATTGGACATCTACCTGCAAAAAAATGAAACTAGACCATCAACTTACACCATTCACAAAAACAAACTCAAAATGGATTAAAGACTTAAATGTAAGCCGTGAAACCATAAGCATCTTAGAAGAAAACATAGGCAGCAAGCTCTCCGACATCTGTAGCAGCGGTATATTTGCCGATTTATCTTCATGGGCAACTGAAATAAAAGGCAAGATAAACAAATGGGACTATATCAAACTAAAAAGTTTTTGCACAGCTAAAGACAATAGGAACAGAATAAAAAGACAAACCACACAATGGGAGAACATATTCGGCAGCACATCTGATAAGGGGTTAATAACTAAAATTTATAAAGAACTTATAAAACGCAACACCAGGAAGACAAACAACCCAATCAAAAAATGGGCAAAAGAAATGAATAGAAATTTCTCCAAAGAGGACATACAGATGGCCAATAGGCATATGAAAAAATGCTCAACATCACTAATCATTAGAGAAATGCAAATTAAAACCACAATGAGATATCACCTCACACCAGTCAGAATGGCACTTATCAGCAAAACAACACAGAATAAGTGCTGGCGAGGATGTGGAGGAAAGGGAACCCTTCTGCACTGCTGGTGGGAATGCAGACTGGTGCAGCCACTGTGGAAAACAGTTTGGAGATTCCTCAGAAAATTAAAAATCGAACCGCCTTTTGACCCAGCTATCCCACTTTTAGGAATATACCCTAAGAACACCATAGCACTGTTCGAAAAGAAGAAATGCGCCCCCATGTTCGTGGCAGCATTGTTCACAATAGCGAAGATCTGGAACCAGCCCAAGTGTCCGTCAGAAGACGAGTGGATTAAAAAGCTATGGTACATATATACTATGGAATACTACTCAGCCATAAGAAACGAGGACATCGGAGCATTTATAACAAAATGGATGTACCTTGATAACATTATACGGAGTGAAATAAGTAAATCAGAAAAAAAGAAAAACTGAGAACAGCACGATTACATACATAGGTGGGACATGAAAGTGAGGGTATGAGACATGGACAAGAGAGTGGTGGTTATGGGATGGGGGGAGGGAGGGAAGAGTGGGATAGGGAGGAGGGGAGGGACGCAGGGAAAACCAGATTGAAGGTGACAGAGGACAATTTGACTTTTGGTGATGGGTATGCAACACAACTGAATGATAAGATAACCTGGAGATGTTTTCATTGTACATATGTACCCTGATTTATTGATGTCACCCCATTAGAATTAATAATAATAAAATATATATATTAAAAAAAATAAAATAAAAATAAAAATAAAAAAATAAAAAAACAAAAAGCTTTTAAAAAAGCAAACCCCTCGTTTTATCTGAGAGCCACGACCCTCATTTGCGGAGTGAAGGCCTCAGGCCATGTCACACCCCTGCTCCAAACCTTTACTTTGTATGAAGCCTTTACTTTTTAAATATTGTACAGTGTATACAAATGCAGTACTCAGCATCCCTTATAAAAATTGATAATTGAACTCCAAAATATAGATAATTGAACTCACCATGACCAGGTGGGCTGGAGGGAGTACAAAAGCTGTGGGAATCTGACCCTAGCCTATTTGGACATCAAAAACAATGATGCTGTTCTCACCAGCTAGAAATAATGTTCCCTACACCCACATCTTGACATATGGATGTGCACGGGTATGGTGTTGCGATGAAAAAGTGAGAAGTTATTGTAATTTTAAATCTTATATAATCTTGTGAAAGCCTTGTTCTCTGAGTCAAGCTTGGATTAGGAAACTAGACCAATAAGTGCTCCTAAGAATCTATCTGCCAAAAGGCCTCTCATTAATCTCCTGACTCCAATGGAGTATGATTACTGGTAAGAACACAAAGGGTTCCTGGTACTTAAAACACTGAGAATCTCAGCCAGTAGATTCTACTGCCTAACACAGATTAAGCATCAATAAATCTTCAAGGAAGGAAGGAGAAGGAAAGGGAGGGAGGGGGAAGGAAGAGAAACAAAGGTAGAAAGGAAAAGGGAATAGGGGAAATAGAGAAAATAGAGAAGGGGTAGAGGAGGGGGAAAAAGGTAAATTTAAAGTTTTTAATGGTTGGAGAGGTTTGTTTCAGTGCTTGATACACCTAGACATGCATACACACACACACACATACATACACAAGGATACCCGCTTTCCCTTTGCTAGAGTCATAACACATCCCCTGGTGCCCAAGGAAATGACTTTCAGCAACCTTCTTTGTCAGGAATGAAAGGGGGTTTATAGGAAATAAAACAGCCCATTAAATGCAATCCTGTCTGCTGACACCTATGTCACACAGATGACATTCCCATGTGTGTTTATTATGAGACCGGTCAGTAGGAAAATATTTGGTTTATGATAACAACCCCTATAACATTTAAATATCAGTCAGAGGAGAATAAATGCTATAACAAACAACTCCAAAATGTAAGAAACATAGGCAATTTCTCATATCACTGTGCCAAGTGGGTTAGCCATGGGGAAATGGGTCATTTGGGGTAACTCAGGAACTTCCTATCTTGGAGTTCCACCATCCTCGCAGTCCTTGGAATCCTTCCAATTCAGCAGTGGATTGGGGACAAAGAATGGAGAAGCCCTCATAGGATGTGGGCCAAGCCTAGAGTAGCCTACTATCTTGCCCACAGTCCATTGGTCAGAATTCAGTCAAATGGCCCCACCTAACCATAGGGAAGGCTGGGAATATAATCTACCTCCACTCAGGAGGAGAAGAAAAATGGTTTCACAGCCAACCAGTCAATCTCTGACACAAATTACACATTATTTCTCCGTACTTTTCTTACCAATTCCAGATTTGTGCTACATTTCTGTGACTGCCAATGCCAAGACTTTTTTTTTTTTTTTAGAGACAGAGAGAGAGTCAGAGAGAGGAATAGATAGAGACAGACAGACAGGAACGAAGAGAGATGAGAAGCATCAATCACCAGTTTTTTGTTGCCGTTGCGACATCTTAGTTGTTCATTGATTGCTTTCTCATATGTGCCTTGAACGCGGGCCTTCAGCAGACCGAGCAACCCCTATCTCGAGCCAGCGACCTTGGGTCCAAGTACTGCTCGAACCAGATGAGCCCGCGCTCAAGCTGGCAACCTCAGGGTCTCGAACCTGGGTCCTTCCGCATCCCAGTCCGACCCTCTATCCACTGTGCCACTGCCTGGTCAGGCCAAGATTTTTTTTTTTAAATAATCTTTGTAGCGGCTGATTTCTTTGTACCCAGAGCTGATTTCACTAATTGATAATGAAGAAGGTAAGGCAGCACCTCTGCCATCCAACTCCCATTTCAGCAGAAATATGAAGAAAGACAGTAAAGAAAAGAAAACTTTGGGGTTGCCCAGGTGAGCATCCCAAGTGGACCAATCAGTATCTTCTCCCTGACTGTGGCTGAATCTTCTCCAGCCACAGTCAGGGAGAATGCTTCAGAAAGGCAAACCCAGCCACATGGAAAATCATGTTGAATTCTGCCACACAAATCATGTCATACCATCTCTGGTCAACCTTTTAAACCCCTTCTCTCTTTAAGATAATCAGGCCATGTTTAATAACTTTGCTTCTGGTAACTAGTGCTAGCAGCCCACACCTTTAAAGGTGGTGAGAAGTTCACACTCTACTGAAACCAGTCTCAGTTTGGAAAGCTGAGCCTGAGGCAAGGGCTTAGGTGAGCCTTCTGTATTTAGGAATTCAAACACGTGCCGTAGAAATGAGAGACAAGGGAAATGAAACAAGGAAAGGAGACGAGATAAATTAAAACATTGTCAAGCTGGTTACCACGAAGTACAATGAATTGCTCTGCTTTGAAGATCATCATCTGAAAAGCTTCAAATGCTGCAGGTTAAGTCTCCCCTCATTCTATTTCAAATTTCCAGAGAGGAAATCACTTTCAAAGCCATTCCACAAACATCATGAGTTATTGGCTATGCCATACATCTCCCTGCCTGCCCCAAGAATTTCCCACTCCTGGTTATATTCACTGTGATTGAGAAGTAAGGCTCTGCCCATTATTTGTGACTCCAGAGGACCAAATCACCCCCCTTTCCAAATTCTAACCAACTAAGGCCAGCAGAAGGAGGAAAGTCAGCATCAATAAAAGTAATAAAGTCAGCTTTATTACTTACTGGTTTACCTGGGCTAGAAACCATGGCTAGGCTTCCCCACTTCCACATCTGCTCTGAAGGAATCCACCCAATCACAGACAGAGAGCCGAGAACAGAGAAAGTAAAGGTCTGGGGAAACTAGACTCCCTTTGGTCAATGACCAAATGTAAACCAGAGAGGAAACCTAGCCCACTCGCTTGAGCACAGGCTCTCTAAGAAAGAGGAAAAGGAAAGCATCTGGTCCTAGTAAACTCCTGGAGGACCCACAGGTAACTTGGACCAATCTGACTAGTCATTTGTCCTCCCAAAGAGACAGCCAAGTAAGGAGGCAGGAAAATGAAAACATATTCCTCTCCATTCCTTCACATGCTGTCACATGTTCTTCTGTGAAAAGAGTTAGAAAGGTAATGTGAGATAAGAGAAGGGCTTCCCTCTACAGATTCACCACGGTTTGCAGACTTTAGTTCCCATGAGCTTCCAGCACCCACAGAGAAGTAAAAAAGTCTTGCTTCCCAGCCTGACCTGTGGTGGCGCAGTGGATAAAGCGTCGACCTGGGAACACTGAGGTCACCAGTTCAAAACCCTGCACTGGTCTGGTCAAGGCACATATGGGAGTTGAGCTTCCAGCTCCTCCCCCCTTTCTCTCTTTCTCTCTCTCTCTCTCTCACTCTGTGTCTCCTCTCTAAAATGAATAAAATAAAAATTAAAAAAAAAAAAAGTCTTGCTTCCCAAAAGAAGTCAGAGCAGACCCAGACAGAGAGCAGGAAGAAGGCTGTTCAGTGATATTTAAAACTCCATAAAATAAGAAACCTATTGTATTTTCCTGTTGCTTCTAAATTGAAGTCTATAAGATGAGGCATCTGTAATCTAAATGAATTTCAACCCGGAGAGGATATTACTCAGAAGAAAGACAAGCAATCAGCATGGACAGCTGTGTATTCCTGATGGAAAGGCACTGTGGAGGTTGTTCAGAACTGTTGCCTCTCTTGCTGGCCTGGCAGATTGAAAGCCATTTCTTGGAGGTCAAGAGTGAATTTGATCTTTTGCCTGTTTGCCTTGCTTTGGGCAGGCTGCAGGACTCAGCAAAGGAGCTCAATTCCCTAAGCAACCCCCTGCAAAAAATCTTCCTTCTCTATTTATGGTTTGAATGACTTGTCTCAGCATTTGCCCAAAGTGGCAGTATAACTACTTCTAAGTAGGCTCTTGATGCATAGATATGCCTGAACCGATCACCCTATGTCCATAGAGGGTGGGATAAGGAATTGCATGTGCTGGAACAGTATTCTTCTCACGTAGTTTGGGGTACATTCCAGTGCACAGACAGACAGGCAATAAACATCCCCAAAATCATATGCAGACCAACTGTGGGCTTCAGTATGGAAAGAGGATAAAGTGATTCATTCATTCATTCTTTTATTTGCTCTTTATTCAACTATATATATTTAATGTCTACTATGTGCCTACAGTTACTACAAATCCATATGCACTAAAAATTTGTAAACTGGAATATACATTCATCTTGCATATACAGTGTGTCCGTAAAGTCATGGTGCACTTTTGACTGGTCACATGGCCAAAAGTGCACCATGACTTTACGGACACACTGATATGAATGATTTTTAAAGTAGGTATATAGTGCAGATAAGAGGCTACAGCTTTGCTGGCTTCCTCCCTTCCCTTACCTTTCTAAGTTACAATGCTCCAAGCCTTATGTCTCTTCTCTACATATACCCAGTCTTTGAATGATGACACCAATTTTGTGGTTTTAAAATGATCAGTTTTATATTTATATATCTAGCTCAGACTTCCCCAATGACCTTGAGCCTAGACCTTTCCATTCCTTGCTTGGCATCTACCCACTGATGTCTATAGCCTAAACGTGCCCCAAACTAAGCTTTTTATCTTTCTTCACTTAGCATGCACCTTTCACAGTCTTTCCTGTTTAGCAAAAGGTAACCCTATTCTTAAAGGGGCTCATCCCAAAATCCTGAGACATCTTGATCACTTCTCTCTTGATAATAAAAATAACCAGCCAGCAAATTCTGCCAGCATGACACTCAAATTATATACAGAATTCAACCACTTCATACCGCTAATACCACCACAACATTCCTGGACCAACCTCTTCAGCTCTCACCTGGATTATCATAATTGTCTTCCAGTCTATCTCTCTGCTTCTACCATTGGCTCCTTAGCATCTGTTCTCAAGGCAGCAACCAAAGCGATCCTTTAGAAGCATAAATCAGATCAACTCACTCCTCTGTTCTAAACCTTCCAATGGCTTCCTAGTCCACTCAAAATAAGACCAAAATTCCTTCCAATGGCCCATTGAGGCCCTTTATTATATGTACCACACCCACTCACCCCATCCCACCCCCCTCCTACTCATTCCCTTTGCTACAGCCACATGGGGCTCTTTGCTCTTCTCTATAACAATTAAGAGGACTTCAACCTCAGGGCCTCTGCACTTGGTGTTTCCTCTTTCTGCAATGGTCTTCTCTAAATTATCAATGTGGCTCACTTCCTGCTGACTTGTCAATATATATATATAACATTCTATATGAAATCACTACTCTCCCTCAAGACTCCTCACTCCCTTACCATGTTTTACTTTTTCCTCTGTGGTATTCTCCAGACTAGGGATGTTACTGCTTTTCTTTCATTGCCAGCAAAACTAAAAAGATCTAATTATAACCTCTACCTTCAGAATATTAGGCTGTTTGTCTACCTCTTTAAGAGTGGCAACCATAGGGCAAGATGGCGATGGAGTACGCAGGTATACCAACATCCAACTCCCAGAATCAAAGAAGACTCTAATTTAATGTTAAGAACCATCATCTGGGGGGAATGAAGATGGCGATGGAGTAGGCGGACGTACCAACTTCCAACTCCCAGAATCAAAGAAGACTCTAATTTAATGTTAAGAACCATCATCTGGGGGGAATGAAGATGGCGATGGAGTAGGCGGACGTACCAACTTCCAACTCCCAGAACCAAAGTGGATTATAACTCAATTTTAAGAACCATCATCTGGATAAACCAACTTTGAACTAAACTAAGTGGACTCTTCAACCAAGGAACACTGCAGAAGTCACATTGAGACTGGTAGGAATAGCGAAAATGCAAAGAGGGCTGCCCAGCTCCCCGGAGCAAATGGCAGCCCGGAGAGACCCGCATGGCGGGAGGACAGTTTGGCGAAGAGGGGGGACCTGGGTCCCAGGAGCAAAGCCCCAGCCTGCAGTCCCAGAGCCTAGAAGAGGTGTTTGGACAGTATTGAGCTGTGAAGCAAGTGAGGATACTGTTTGTGAAAAAGAGATAGTTTTCTCAGGCCCAAGAATCTTTTTAAAGGGACAGCGCAGAAAACCTCTCTCACAACCACACACCCGGGACTCCGGGGAACAAGGACAGAGGAGAGGAACAGAGCAGCAGGAACAGAGTGTGGACCGAATTCACAGGGACACTCGGAGGGACAGCCACCCTGACCCCTGGGCTATGTCATTTCCCTAATCAAAAATGAATATTTCCCCTAAAACTAGCAATACCAGCAAAGGGAGACAGGACACTAGCCAAACAAGCTCTCCCTCGGAAATTAGAGCAGAGCTGCTTAGAGGGAGGGAGCTCCCAGGCCTACAGTGTGGAAACTTAGGGCACTTCCATCTCTCTGAGGGTTGCGGAAGGGATGGTGGCGGCAGGACATTGAAATGTGGTCTTGTCGGCGTGGGTGGAGGCACAACCAATGTGAGCTCGGTCTAGCCCAGCAGGGGCGGAGGGGACGCGCGAAAGCGGTCCGGCAGCTGCGGGCCCACCTGTGACCCCACCTGCGGGGCAAAAAATGGGAGGCCAGAAACCGGCAGAGATCTGCTCCGCGACCCTGCGCAAGCCGACCCTGACCGCAGGGACAGGGCTAGGACCAGGGGCAAGGGGGGACTTGCGGCTGACCTCACGCTGCCAGCCCCGCCTGGCCAGAGAAACTGTGGTTTGCCATCCTGTGTGCGCTAGCGGGCTCCTAAAGCGGGGGTGGGGTAGACACCAAGACGAGCGGAAGTTCGCAGCTGAGCTCACGCTACTAGCTCCGCCCGGCCAAACAAACTGCGGATTGCCATCCTACATGCACGAGCTGGCTCCGAACGTGGGGGCGGGGTAGAATCCAGAACGATCGAAAGCTAGCAGGTGAGCTCACGCCAGCAAACACGCCTGGCACAATAAACCGCAGTTTGCGACCCTGCGCAGGAGGGCCTGGCCTCGAGGGTGGGGCTAAATTCTGGACGGGCAAAGGCTCACAGCTGAGAGAACGTCAAAAGCCCGGCCCAACCCATGAAACTGTGACAAGCAGGCTCTGACTGCGGGTGCTGGGCCTAAGCCTTCCGGAAACAGGCTGGGTCCGCAGCTGAGCAAAGGTGCTCACCTCTGCCCTTGGTGCTGAGGCTTGTAGCTTGAGTGACAGCCAGTCCGCAGAGGAGAGGTGAAAATCAAAGTAACAGCCCCAGTATGCTGACGCTGGCAACGCCCATACCCATCCACCCTAGGCAGCGGCAGAGGGGGTGGCAGGCCTGAAGACAGAACACACCTAGAGAACACAAAGGCAACACCTACTGAACTCCAGTGGCCACAACTTGCCTATACACAGACAAAATGGGCAGGCAGAGGAATGCAAACCAAATGAATCTAGAGAAATCCACAGAGAAGGACCTGAATGAACCAGATATAACCAAATTACCAGAAGCAGAATTTAGAATAATGATAGTTAGGATGTTCAAAGAAATTAGAGCAACAATGGATAGTCACTATGAACACCTAAATAAAGAGATAACAAGTACAAAAAATGAAATTGAAATAATAAAAAAGAATCAGACGGAAATGACAAATACAGTATCAGAACTGAAGACCACAATGGAAGGAATTAAAAGCAGGATGAATCACGCTGAGGATCAAATTGGCAGTTAGAGGACACAATCAAAAAAGGCACAGAAGCAGAGAAGAAAAAGGAAAAGAGACTCAAAAAATGTGAGGAAACTCTAAGAGAGCTCTGTGACAAAATAAAGAGAAACAACATTCGCATCATAGGGGTGCGTGAAGAAGAGGAAAGAGGACAGGAAATGGAAACTTTGTTCAATCAAATCATAGCAGAAAACTTCCTTAAATTAAGGCTGGGAAACACCCCACACGTTCAAGAAGCACACAGAACTCTATTAAAGAGGAGCAAGATGGCGACGGAGTAGGCAGACGTACCAACTTCCAACTCCCAGAAACAAAGTGGATTATAACTCAATTTTAAGAGCCATCATCTGGATAAACCAACTTTGAACTAAACTAAGTGGACTCTTCAACCATGGAACACAGAAGAAGCCACATTGAGACTGGTAGGAATAGCGAAAATGCAAAGAGGGCTGCCCAGCTCCCCGGAGCAAACAGCAGCCTGGAGAGACCCGCGTGGCGGGAGGAGAGTGTGGCAGAGAGGGAGGGACCTGGGTCCCAGGAACCAAGCCCCAGCCTACAGTCCCAGAGCCTAGAAGAGGCGTTTGGACAGTTTTGAGTTGTGAAACAAGTGAGGGAGCTCCGAGGCCTACAGTGTGGAGTATTAGGGCCCTTCCTACTCTGTTGAGGGTTGCTGAAGGATATGGTGGCAGCAGGATGCTGAAACGCAGTTCTGTCGGTGTGGGCAGAGGCCAAGCCGGTGTGAGCTAAGTCTACGCCAGCAGGGGCAGAGGGGACGCGAGAAAGCGGTCCGGAAGCTGCGGGCGTGCCTGTAATCTGACCTGTGGGGACAAAGCGGGAGGCCAGGAACGGGTAGAGATCTGCTCTGCGACCCTGCGCAAGCCGGCCCTGACCGCGGGGACGGGACTAGGACCAGGGACAGGCAGGGGCTCGCAGCTGAGCTCACGCTACCAGTCCCGCCCGGCCGGAGAAACCGCGGTTTGCCATTCTAGTGCACGAGCGGGATCCGAGCGCAGGAGCGGGGTAGACCCCAAGACAAGCGACAGGTCGCAGCTGAGCCCACGCTACTAGCCCCGCCCGGCCAAAGAAACCACGCTTTGCCATCCTACGTGCACGAGCGGGCTCTGAACATGGGGGCGGGGTAGCGTCTGAGACGAGCAGAAGCTCGCAGCTGAGCGGAAGCCAGTAAACACTCCCGGCCCAATAAAACTTGGTTTGCGACCCTGCGCAGGAGAACCCTGGCCTCGAGGGCAGGGCTAAAGCTCTGGAAGGGCAAAGGCTCACACCTGAGAGCATGTCAAAAGTCCCGCCCAACCCGCGAAACTGTGGCGAGCAGGCTCTGATTGTGGGTGCTGGGGGGAAGTCCGGAAACAGGCTGGGTCCACAGCTGAGCAAAGGTGCTCACCTCTACCCTTGGTGCTGAGGCTTGTGGCTTGAGTGACAGCCCCTCCCACGGAGGAGAGGTGGAAATCAAAGCAAAAGCCACAGTAGGCCGGCGCTGGCAACGCCCATACCCAACCACCCAAGGCAGCGGCAGAGGGGGTGGAGGGCCTGCACACAGACCACACCTAGAGAACACAAAGGCAACACATACTGGACTCCAGTGGCCACAACTTGCTTATACACACAAAAAATGGGCAGGCAGAGGAATGCAAACCAAATGAATTAAGAGAAATACCCAGAGAAGGACCGAATGAACCAGATATAACCAAATTACCAGAAGCATAATTTAGAATAATGATAGTTAGGATGTTCAAAGAAATTAGAGCAACAATGGATAGTCATTATGAACACCTAAATAAAGAGATAACAAGTATAAAAAACAATATTGAAATAATAAAAAAGAATCAGACAGAAATGAAAAATACAGTATCAGAACTGAAGACCACAATGGAAGGAATTAAAAGCAGGATGAATCACGCTGAGGATTGAATCAGCGAGTTAGAGGACACAAGAAACAAACGCACAAAAGCAGAGAAGAGAAAGAAAAAGAGACTCAAAAAACGTGAGGAAATTCTAAGGGAGCTATGTGACGACATAAAGAGAAACAACATTTGCATCATAGGGGTGCATGAAGAAGAGGAGAGAGGACAGGAAATGGAAACTTTGTTCAATCAAATCATAGCAAAAAACTTCCTTAAATTAAGGCTGGGAAACACCCCACACGTTCAAGAAGCACACAGAACTCCATTAAAGAGAAACCCAAATAACCTACACCAAGACACATATTTAAAATACCAAAGCTAATGGATAAAGAAATAATTTTAAAAGGTACTAGGGAAAAAAAGGCTATCACCTACAAAGGAGCCCCCACAAGGATGATATCGGACTTCTCAACAGAAACACTTGAGGACAGAAGGGAATGGCAAGATATAATCAAAGTAATGCAAATCAAGAACCTAAAACCAATATTATTTTATCCACCAAGGCTAACGTTTAAAATTGAAGGAGAAATAAAGAGCTTCCGAGAAAAAGAAAGCCTCAAGGAATTCATTAAAACCAAACCAATTCTGCAAGAGATACTAAGGGGCCTCTTGTGAACAGTTTAAAGGGAAAAAAGAATATAGCAAAAGAAGAATACAGCTTTAAAGAATAAAATGGCAATAAACAACTACATATCAATAATAACCTTAAATGTAAATGGATTAAATGATCCAATCAAAACATAGGGTAGCTGCATGGATAAAGAAACAGGACCCATACATATGCTGTCTACAAGAGACACACCTTAAAAGATGCACATACACTGAAGGTAAAAGGATGAAAAAAAATATTTCATGCAAATGGAAATGAAAAAAAAGCAGGGGTAGAAATACTTATATCAGACAAAATGGACTTTAAAGCAAAGGCTGTAGTAAGAGATAAAGAAGGACACTACATAATGATAAAGGGAACAATTCAACAGGAAGATATAACTATCATAAATATCTATGCACCAAATATAGGAGCCCCAACATACATAAAGCAGACTTTGATGGATATAAAGGGCGAGATTAACAGCAATACTATCATAGTAGGGGATTTCAATACCCCTCTAACAACACTGGATAGATCCTCAGGAAAGAAAATTAATAAAGAAACAGCAGACTTAAAGGATACACTAGATCAACTTGATTTAAAGGATATCTTCAGAACTTTTCACCCTAAAGCAGTAGAATATACATTCTTCTCAAGCGCTCATAGTACGTTTTCTAGGATAGACCACATGTTAAGACACAAAAATGGTCTCAATAAATTTAAGAAGATTGAAATCATATCAAGCATTTTCTCTGATCACAATGCCATGAAACTAGAAATTAACCACAAAAGAAAAACTGAAAAATTCTCAAACACTTGGAAACAAAATAGCATGATATTAAATAATGCATGTATTAACAATGAGATAAAAGAAGAAACAAAAAAGTTTCTAGAAACGTATGATAATGAGCATACATCAACACAAAATTTATGGGACACAGCAAAAGCAGTTCTGAGAGGGAAGTTTATTGCACTACAGGCATATCATAAGAAGATAGAAAAAGCTAAATAAAGCAACCTGATCCTGCAGCTAAAAGAACTAGAAAAACAACAGCAAATAAAACCCAGGACAAGTAGAAGAAAGGAAATAATAAAGATTAGAGCAGAATTAAATGACATAGAGGCTAAGGAAACAATACACAGAATCAATGAAATCAGAAGCTGGTTCTTTGAAAAAGTAAACAAGATTGATGAACCTTTAACTAGACTCACCAAGAAAAAAAGAGAGAGGACTCAAATAAATAAAATTAGAAAGGTCAGTGGAGAAATAACAACTGACACAGCAGAAATACAATGCATTGTAGGAAAATACTATGAAGAACTATATGCCAAAAAATTAGACAATCTCGGTGAAATGGACAAATTTCTTGAATCATATAACCTTCCAAAAATCAATCTGGAAGAATCAGAACACCTAAACAGACCAATTACAACAAATGAGATCAAAACAGTTATCAAAAACACTCCCAAAAAGGAAAAGTCCTGGACCTGATGGCTTCACAAGTCAATTCTAACAAAAATTCAAAGAGGAACTAACTCCTAACCTCCTTAACCAATTCAAAAAATTCAAGAGAAAGGAAGACTACCAAACTCCTTTTATGAGGCGAGCATAATTCTGATCCCAAAACCGGGCAAAGACAACACAAAGAAAGAAAATTATAGGCCTATATCCCTGATGAATTTAGATGCTAACATTCTCAACAAAATATTAGCCAACCGGATCCAGAAATATATGAAAAAAATCATACACCATGATCAAGTGGGATTTATTCTGGAGAGGCAAGGCTGGTTCAATATTCGCAAATCAATCAATGTGATTCATCACATAAACAAAAGGAAGGACAAAAATCACATGATAATTTCAATAGATGCAGAAAAGGCATTTGATAAAATACAGCACCCATTTATGCTCAAAACTCTCAGCAAAGTGGGAATACAGGGAACATTCCTTAACATGATAAAAACCATCTATGACAAACCCACAGCAAACATCATACTAAATGGACAAAGATTAAAAGCAATCCCCTTAAGATCAGGAACCAGGCAGGGATGCCCCCTTTCACCACTCTTATTCAACATAGTTCTGGAAGTCCTAGCTACAGCAATCAGACAAGAAGAAGAAATAGAAGGCATCCAAATTGGAAAAGAAGAAGTAAAACTGTCACTATTTGCAGATGATAAGATATTGTATATAGAAAACACTAAAGTCTCAATCAAAAAACTACTGGACCTGATAAATGAATTCAGCTAGGTGGCAGGATATAAAATTAATACTCAGAAATCAGAGGCATTTCTATAAACCAACAATGAACTGTCAGCAAAAGAAATTAAGGAAACAATCTCCTTCACTATTGCAGTCAAAAAAATAAAGTACCTAGGAGTAAATTTAACCAAGGAGTTTAAGGACTTGTACACGGAAAATTATAGAACATTGATAAAAGAAATCGAGGAAGATACAAACAAGTGGAAGCATATACCGTGCTCATGGCTAGGAAGAATAAACATCATTAAAATGTCTATATTACCCAAAGCAATTTATAAATTCAATGCAATACCAATTAAAATAGCAATGACATAATTCAAAGATATAGAACACATATTCCAAAAATTTATATGGAACCAGAATAGAACACGAATAGCCTCAGCAATCTTAAAAAGAAAAAATAAAGCAGGAGGTATCACTCTTCCATATATCAAGGTTTACTATAAGGCAATTATACTCAAGACAGCCTAGTAATGGCATAAGAACAGGCACATAGATCAATGGAACAGAACAGAGGGCCCAGAAATAAACCCACAGCTTTATAGACAACTGATATTTGACAAAGAAGGAAAGAACATACAATGGAGTAAAGACAGCCTCTTTAACAAATGGTGTTGGGAAAATTGGACATCTACCTGCAAAAAAATGAAACTAGACCATCAACTTACACCATTCACAAAAACAAACTCAAAATAGATAACAGACTTAAATGTAAGCCGTGAAACCATAAGCATCTTAGAAGAAAACATAGGCAGCAAGCTCTCCGACATCTGTAGCAGCAGTATATTTGCCAATTTATCTCCACGGGCAAATGAAATAAAAGGCAAGATAAACAAATGGGACTATATCAAACTAAAAAGTTTTTGCACAGCTAAAGACAATAAGAACAGAATAAAAAGACAAACCACACAATGGGAAAACATATTCAACAGCACATCTGATAAGGGGTTAATAACTAAAATTTATAAAGAACTCATAAAACTCAACACCAGGAAGACAAACAATCCAATCAAAAAATGGACAAAAGAAATGAATAGATATTTCTCCAAACAGGACATACAGATGGCCAATAGGCATATGAAATAATGCTCAACATCACTAATCATTAGAGAAATGCAAATTAAAACCACAATGAGATATCACCTCACACCAGTCAGAATGGAGCTCATCAGCAAAACAACATAGAATAAGTGCTGGCGAGGATGTGGAGAAAAGGGAACCCTCCTGCACTGCTGGTGGGAATGCAGACTAGTGCAGCCACTGTGGAAAACAGTTTGGAGATTCCTCTGCAAATTAAAAATTGAACGGCCTTTTGACCCAGCTATTCCACTTATAAAAATATACCCTGGAGACACAAGATGGCGACGGAGTAGGCGGACGTACCAACTTCCAACTCCCAGAACCAAAGTGGATTACAACTCAATTTTAAGAACCATCACCTGGATAAACCAACTTTGAACAAAACTAAGTGGACTCTACAACCAAGGAACACAGAAGAAGCCACATTGAGACTGGTAGGAATAGCGAAAACGCGAAGAGGGCTGCCCAGCTCCCCGGAGCAAACGGCAGCCCGTAGAGACCCGCGGGGCGGGAGGAGAGTTTGGCGGAGAGGGAGGGACCTGGGTCCCAGGAACCAAGCCCCAGCCTGCAGTCCCAGAGGCTAGAAGGGGCGTTTGGACAGTATTGAGCTGTGAAAAAAGTGAGGGAGCTCCCAGGCCTACAGTGTGGAGTATTAGGTCCCTTCCTACTCTGCTGAGGGCTGCTTAAGGTTTTGGGGCGGCAGGACGCTGAAAGGCGGTTCTGTCAGCGTGGGCAGAGGCCAAGCCGGTGGGAGATCGGTCTAGCCCAGAGGGTCAGAGGGGACCGCGAATGCGGTCCGGAAGCTGCGGGCCCGCCTTTAATCCCACTTACGGGGACAAAGCGGAAGGCTAGGAACGGGCAGGCCCTGCGCAAGCCGGCCCTGACCGCGGGGACCGGGCTAGGACCAGGGACGGGCAGGGGCTGTGGCTGAGCTGACGCTACCAGTACTCCACCCCCCACCCAACCCCCCACCCCCGGGCCAGAGAAACCGCGGTTGGCCAGTATACGTACGCAAGGGGGCTCCGAGCGCGGGAACGGGGTGGACCCCGAGACAAGTAGAGGCTCGCAGCTGAGCCCACACTACTATCCCCATCCGGCCGGAGAAATCCCAGACAGCATTCATACGTGCACGAGCGGGCTCCGAACGCGGGGGCGGGGTAGAGTCCGGGACGAGCGGAAGTACGCAGCTAAGCGGAAGCCAGCAAACACGCCCGCCCCAATAAACCTTGGTTTCCGACCCTGCGCAGAAGAGCCCCGGCCTCGAGGGCGGGGCTAAAGCTCCGGACGGGCAAAAGCTTACAGCTGAGAGCACGTCAAAAGCCCCGCCTAACCCACGGATCTGTAGCGAGCAGGCTCCGACTGCTGGTTCTGGGCGGAAGTCCGGAAATAGGCTGGGTCCGCAGCTGAGGAAAGGTGCTCACCTCTACCCTAGGTGCTAATCTTGTGGCTTCAGTCACAGCCCCTCCCACGGAGGAGAGGCAGAAATCATAGCAAAAGCCACAGTGGGCCGGCGCTGGCAACGCTCATACCCAACCACCCTAGGCACCGGCAGAGGGGGTGGGGGGCCTGCAGATAGACCACACCTAGAGAACACAAAGGCAACACCTATTGGACTCCAGTAGCCACAACTTGCTTATACACAGAAAAAATGGGAAGGCAGAGGAATGCAAACCAAATGAATCAAGAGAAATCCCCAGAGAAGGACCTGAATGAACCAGATATAACCAAATTACCAGAAGCAGAATTTAGAATAATGATAGTTAGGATGTTCAAAGAAATTAGAGCAACAATGGATAGTCATTATGAACACCTAAATAAAGAGATAACAAGTATAAAAAATGAAATTGAAATAATAAAAAAGAATCAGACAGAAATGACAAATACAGTATCAGAACTGAAGACCACAATGGAAGGAATTAAAAGCAGGATGGATGACGCTGAGGATCGAATAAGCGAGTTAGAGGACACAATAAACAAAGGCACAGAAGCAGAGAAGAAAAAGGAAAAGAGACTTAAAAAATGTGAGGAAACTCTAAGGGAGCTTTGTGACAACATGAAGAGAAACAACATTCGCATCATAGGGGTGCCTGAAGAAGAGGAGAGAGGACAGGAAATGGAAACTTTGTTCAATCAAATCATAGCAGAAAACTTTCCTAAATTAAGGCTGGGAAACACTCCACACATTCAAGAAGCACACAGAACTCCATTAAGGAGAAACCCAAAAAAATCTACACCAAGACACATCATAGTTAAAATACCAAAGCTAATGGATAAAGAAAAAATATTAAAAGCTGCGAGAGAAAAAAAGACTATCACCTACAAAGGAGCCCCCATAAGGATGACATCGGACTTCTCAACAGAAACACTTGAGGCCAGAAGGGAATGGCAAGAAATAATCAAAGTAATGCAGAACAAGAACCTACAACCAAGACTACATTATCCAGCAAGGCTAACGTTTAAAATTGAAGGAGAAATAAAGAGCTTCCCAGAAAAAGAAAGCCTGAAGGAATTCATAAAAACCAAACCAATTCTGCAAGAGATACTAAGGGGCCTCTTGTGAACAGTTTAAAGGGAGGAATGAATAGAGCAAAAGAAGAATACAGCTTTAAAGAATAAAATGGCAATAAACAACTACATATCAATAATAACCTTAAATGTAAATGGATTAAATGATCCAATCAAAAGACATAGGGTAGCTGCATGGATAAAGAAACAGGACCCATACATATGCTGTCTACAAGAGACACACCTTAAAACAAAAGATGCTCATAGACTGAAGGTAAAAGGATGGAAAAAAATATTTCATGCATATGGAAATGAAAAAAAAGCAGGGGTAGCAATACTTATATCAGACAAAATGGACTTTAAAACAAAGGCTGTAGTAAGAGATAAAGGAGGGCACTACATAATGATAAAGGGAACAATTCAACAGGAAGATATAACTATTGTAAATATCTATGCACCAAATATAGGAGCCCCGACATATATAAAGCAGACTTTGATGGATATAAATGGCGAGATTAACAGCAATACTATCATAGTAGGGGATTTCAATACCCCTCTAACAACACTGGATAGATCCTCAGGAAAGAAAATTAATAAAGAAACAGCAGACTTAAAGGAGACACTAGATCAACTTGATTTAATAGATATCTTCAGAACTTTTCACCCTAAAGCAGTACAATATACATTCTTCTCAAGCGCTCATGGTACGTTTTCTAGGATAGACCACATGTTAGGACACAAAAATGGTCTCAATAAATTTAAGAAGATTGAAATCATATCAAGCATTTTCTCTGATCACAATGCCATGAAACTAGAAATTAACCACAAAAGAAAAACTGAAAAATACTCAAACACTTGGAAACTAAATAGCATGTTATTAAATAATGAATGGATTAACAATGAGATCAAAGAAGAAATAAAAAAGTTTCTAGAAACAAATGATAATGAGCATACATCAACTCAAAATTTATGGGACACAGCAAAAGCAGTTCTGAGAGGGAAGTTTATTGCACTACAGGCATATCATAAGAAGCTGGAAAAAGCTCAAATAAGCAACCTGACCCTGCATCTAAAAGAACTAGAAAAACAACAACAAATAAAACCCAAGACAAGTAGAAGGAAGGAAATAATAAAGGTCAGAGCAGAAATAAATGACATAGAGGCTAAGGAAACAATAAAGAGGATCAATGAAACAAGAAGCTGGTTCTTTGAAAAGGTAAACAAGATTGATGAACCTTTAACTAGACTCACCAAGAAAAAAAGAGAGAGGACTCAAATAAATAAAATTAGAAAGGACAGTGGAGAAATAACAACTGACACAACAGAAATACAAAGCATTGTAAGAAAATACTATGAAGAACTATAAGCCAAAAAATTAGACAATCTTGGTGAAATGGACAAATTTCTTGAATCATATAACCTTCCAAAAATCAATCTGGAAGAATCAGAACACCTAAACAGACCAATCACAGCAAATGAGATCGAAACAGTTATCAAAAAACT
This sequence comes from Rhynchonycteris naso, assembly GCA_037038555.1. Classification (NCBI taxonomy): domain Eukaryota; kingdom Metazoa; phylum Chordata; class Mammalia; order Chiroptera; family Emballonuridae; genus Rhynchonycteris; species Rhynchonycteris naso. The sequence goes on from CM072995.1 coordinate 354,948,000, forward strand.
CCCAAAAAAGAAAAGTCCTGGGCCTGATGGCTTCACAAGTGAATTCTATCAAAAATTCAAAGAAGAACTAACTCCTATTCTCCTCAAGCTATTTCAAAAAATTCAAGAGGAAGGAAGACTTCCAAACTCCTTTTATGAGGCGAGCATAATTCTGATCCCAAAACCGGGCAAAGACAACACAAAGAAAAAAAATTATAGGCCTATATCCCTGATGAATTTAGATGCTAACATTCTCAACAAAATATTAGCCAACCGGATCCAGCAATATATGAAAAAAATCATACACCACGATCAAGTGGGATTTATTCTGGAGAGGCAAGGCTGGTTCAATATTCGCAAATCAATCAATGTGATTCACCACATAAACAAAAGGAAGGACAAAAATCACATGATAATTTCAATAGATGCAGAAAAGGCATTTGATAAAATCCAGCACCGATTCATGCTCAAAACTCTCAGTAAAGTGGGAATACAGGGATCATTCCTTAACATGATAAAGGCCATCTATGATAAACCGACAGCAAACATCATACTAAATGAACAAAGATTAAAAGCAATCCCCTTAAGATCAGGAACCAGGCAGGGTTGCCCACTTTCACCACTCTTATTCAACATAGTTCTGGAAGTCCTAGCTACAGCAATCAGACAAGAAGAAGAAATAAAAGGCATACAAATTGGAAAAGAAGAAGTAAAACTGTCATTATTTGCAGATGATATGATATTGTATATTGAAAACCCTAAAGTCTCAGTCAAAAAACTACTGGACCTTATAAATGATTTCAGCAAGGTGGCAGGATATAAAATTAATACTCAGAAATCAGAGGCATTTCTATACACCAACAATGAAATATCAGCAAAAGAAATTAAGGAAACAATCCCCTTCACTATTGCAGCCAAAAAAATAAAGTACCTAGGAGTAAATTTAACCAAGGAGGTTAAGGACTTGTACACGGAAAATTATAGAACATTGATAAAAGAAATCAAGGAAGATACAAACAAGTGGAAGCACATACCGTGCTCATGGCTAGGAAGAATAAACATCATTAAAATGTCTATATTACCCAAAGCAATTTATAAATTCAATGCAATACCAATTAAAATACCAATGACATACTTCAAAGATATAGAACACATATTCCAAAAATTTATATGGAACCAAAAAAGAACACGAATAGCCTCAGCAATCTTAAAAAGAAAAAATAAAGCAGGAGGTATCACTCTTCCTGATATCAAGGTTTACTACAAGGCCATTATACTCAAGACAGCCTGGTACTGGCATAAGAACAGGCACATAGATCAATGGAACAGAACAGAGGACCCAGAAATAAACCCACAGCTTTATGGACAACTGATATTTGACAAAGGAGGAAAGAACATACAATGGAGTAAAGACAGCCTCTTTAACAAATGGTGTTGGGAAAATTGGACATCTACCTGCAAAAAAATGAAACTAGACCATCAACTTACACCATTCACAAAAACAAACTCAAAATGGATAAAAGACTTAAATGTAAGCCGTGAAACCATAAGCATCTTAGAAGAAAACATAGGCAGCAAGCTCTCCGACATCTGTAGCAGCGGTATATTTGCCGATTTATCTTCATGGGCAACTGAAATAAAAAGCAAGATAAACAAATGGGACTATATCAAACTAAAAAGTTTTTGCACAGCTAAAGACAATAGGAACAGAATAAAAAGACAAACCACACAATGGGAGAACATATTCGACAGCACATCTGATAAGGGGTTAATAACTAAAATTTATAAAGAACTTATAAAACGCAACACCAGGAAGACAAACAACCCAATCAAAAAATGGGCAAAAGAAATGAATAGAAATTTCTCCAAAGAGGACATACAGATGGCCAATAGGCATATGAAAAGATGCTCAACATCACTAATCATTAGAGAAATGCAAATTAAAACCACAATGAGATATCACCTCACACCAGTAAGAATGGCACTTATCAGCAAAACAACACAGAATAAGTGCTGGCGAGGATGTGGAGAAAAGGGAACCCTTCTGCACTGCTGGTGGGAATGCAGACTGGTGCAGCCACTGTGGAAAACAGTTTGGAGATTCCTCAGAAAATTAAAAATCGAACTGCCTTTTGACCCAGCTATCCCACTTTTAGGAATATACCCTAAGAACACCATAGCACTGTTCGAAAAGAAGAAATGCGCCCCCATGTTCGTGGCAGCATTGTTCACAATAGCGAAGATCTGGAAACAGCCCAAGTGTCCATCAGAAGACGAGTGGATTAAAAAGCTATGGTACATATATACTATGGAATACTACTCAGCCATAAGAAACGATGACATCGGATCATTTATAACAAAATGGATGTACCTTGATAACATTATACGGAGTGAAATAAGTAAATCAGAAAAAAAGAAAAACTGAGAACAGCACGATTACATACATAGGTGGGACATGAAAGTGAGAGTATGAGACATGGACAAGAGAGTGGTGGTTATGGGATGGGGGGAGGGAGGGAAAAGTGGGATAGGGAGGAGGGGAGGGACGCAGGGAAAACCAGATTGAAGGTGACAGAGGACAATTTGACTTTTGGTGATGGGTATGCAACACAATTGAATGATAAGATAACCTGGAGATGTTTTCATTGTACATATGTACCCTGATTTATTGATGTCACCCCATTAGAATTAATAATAATAAAATATATATAAAAAAATATATACCCTAAGAACACCATAGCACTGAATAAAAGAAGAAATGCGCCCCCATGTTCATGGCAGCATTGTTCACAATAGCGAAGATCTGGAACCAGCTCAAGTGTCCTTCAGAAGACAAGTGAATTAAAAAGCTATGGTACATATATAATATGGAATACTACTCAGCCATAAGAAATCATGACATCGGATCATTTATAACAAAATGGATGGACCTTGATAACATTATACGGAATGAAATAAGTAAATCAGAAAAAAAGAGAAACTGAGAACAGCATGATTTCATACATAGGTGGGACATAAAAGTGAGACTATGAGACCTGGACAAGAGTGTGGTGGTTACGGGGTGGGGGGAGAGAGGAAAGGGTGGGGGGAGGGAGGGAAGTGTGGGAATGGGAGGAGGGGAGGGACACAGGGAAAACCAGATAGAAGGAAACAGAGGACAATTTGACTTTGGGTGACGGATATGCAACACAATTAAATGATAAGTTAACCTGGAGATGTTTTCATTGTACATATGTACCCTGATTTATTGGTGTCACCCCATTAAAATTAATAATAAAATATTTTTAAAAGCTTTGGTACATATATACTATGGAATACTACTCAGCCATAAGAAATGATGACATCGGAACATTTACAACAAAATGGATGGACCTTGATAACATTATACGGAGTGAAATAAGTAAATCAGAAAAATAGAAAAACTGAGAACAGCATGATTTCATACATAGGTGGGACATAAAAGTGAGACTATGAGACATGGGCAAGAGTGTGGTGGTTACGGGCTGGGGGGAGGGAAGAGGTGAGAGAGGAGGGAGGGGAGGGGCACAAAGAAAACCAGAGAGAAGGTGACAGAGGACAATTTAACTTTGGGTGATGGGTATGCAATATAATTTAATGATAAGATATCCTGGAAATGTTTTCTTTGAACATATGTACCCTGATTTATTAATGTAATTTCATTAAAATTAATTTAAAAAAAAACTACTGGACCTAATAAATGAATTCAGCAAGGTGGCAGGATATAAAATTTATACTCAGAAATTAGATGCATTTTTATACCCCAAGAATGAAATGTCAGAAAGGGAAATTAAGGAAAGTATCCTCTGCACTATTGCAAAAGAAAGAAAAAAAGTACCTAGGAGTAAATTTAACCAAGGAGATTAAAGACTTGTACTCGGAAAATTATAAAACATTGATAAAAGAAATCAAGGAAGATACAAACAAGTGAAAGCATACGCCATGCTCATGGTTAGGAAGAATAAACATCATTAAAATGTATATTACCCAAAGTAATTTATAAATTCAATGCAATATCAATTAAAATAACAATGACATACTTCAAAGATAGAGAACACATATTCCAAAAATTTATATGGAACCAGAAAAGAACACGAATAGCCTCAGCAATCTTGAAAAGGAAGAATAAAGTGGGAGGTATCACTCTTCCTGATATCAAGTTATACGACAAGGCCATTGTTCTTAAGACAGCCTGGTACTAGCATAAGAACAGGCATATAGATCAATGGAACGGAACAGAGGGCCCAGAAATAAACCCACAGCTTTATGGACAACTGATATTTGACAAAGGAGGAAAGAACATACAACGGAGTAAAGACAGCCTCTTTAACAAATGGTGTCGGGAAAATTGGACATCTACATGCAAAAAAATGAAACTAGACCATCAACTTACACCATTCACAAAAACAAACTCAAAATAGATAACAGACTTAAATGTAAGCCGTGAAACCATAAGCATCTTAGAAGAAAACATAGGCAGCAAGCTCTCCGACATCTGTAGCAGCAGTATATTTGCCAATTTATCTCCATGGGCAAATGAAATAAAAGGCAAGATAAACAAATGGGACTCTATCAAACTAAAAAGCTTTTGTACAGCTAAAGACAATGAGAACAGAATAAAAAGACAAACCACACAATGGGCGAACATATTTGACAATACGTCTGATAAGGGGTTAATAACCAAAATTTGTAAAACTCAACACCAGGAAGACAAACAATCCAATTCAAAAATGGGCAAAAGAAATGAATAAAAATTTCTCCAAAGAGGACATACAGATGTTAGGCATATAAAATAATGCTTAACATCATTAATCATTAGAGAAATGCAAATTAAAACCACAGTGAGATATCACCTCACACCAGTCAGAATGGAGCTCATCAGCAAAACAACACAGAATAGGTGCTGGCGAGGATGTGGAGAAAAGGGAACCCCCTTCTGCACTGCTGGTGGGAATGCAGACTGGTGCAGCCACTGTGGAAAACAGTATGGAGATTCCTCAAAAAATTAAAAATCGAACTGCCTTTTGACCCAGCTATCCCACTTTTTGAAATATGCCCTAAAAACGCCATAGCACTGTTCGAAAAGAAGAAATGCGCCCCCATGTTCGTGGCAGCATTGTTCACAATAGCGAAGATCTGGAAACAGTCCAAGTGTCCGTCAGTGGACGGGTGGATTGAAAAGCTTTGGTACATATATACTATGGAATACTACTCAGCCATAAGAAATGATGACATCGGATCATTTACAACAACATGGATGGACCTTGATAACATTATACGGAGTGAAATAAGTATATCAGAAAAAATTAAGAAGTATATGACTCCATACATAGATGGGACATAAAAATGAGACTCAGAGACATGGACAAGATTGTGCTGGTTCCCGGGGAGCAGAGGGAGAAGAGGGAGGGGGGAGGGGGAGGGGAGGGGCACAAATAAAACCAGATAAAAGGTGAGAGAAGACAATTTGACTTTGGTTGATGGGTATGCAACATAATGTCAAAATAACCTGGAGATGTTTTCTCTGAACATATGTACCCTGATTTATCTATGTCACCCAATTAAAATTAATAAAAACAATTAAAAATAAGAGTGGCAACCCTGAGACTTAAGGACAAGCGCCACCATTCCAAGAAAAGCTAACCTCAGTGGTTTTAAACACATTTATTCTCCTAAAGGGGTGCTCCCTACATGACTTTAAGGTGATCATACCTATCCTACTGAATGAGGGGGATCTGCCTGCTGGTTCCAAGGTGATTTCCTGGCACCCAGGGGAAAGAAAAAGTAATCTCTTTTTGTGTGTGTGTGACAGAGAGAGGGACTGATAGCGACAGACAGACAGGAAGGGAGAGAGATGAGAAGCATCAATTCTTCCTTGTGGCTCCTTATTTTTTCATTGATTGCTTTCTCATATGTGCCTTGACCAGGGGCTACAGCAGAGCTAGTTTTACCCCTTGCTCAAGCCAGCAACCTTTGGGGATCAAGCCAGCAATCATGGGGTCATGTCTATGATCCCACGCTCAAGCCAGTGACCCCACAGTCAAGCTGGTGTGCCCGCGCTCAAGCCAGCAACCCGGGGTTTCAAACATCGGTCCTCTGCATCTCAGTCTGATGCTCTAGCGACTGTGCCACTGCCTTGTCAGGCAGAAAAAGTAATCTCTTGAGGGTGACGTTGCCATATGCCCAACTCTGTTATTAGAAGGACCCAATGTGATTATGTAAAACTGCTTCATTAATCATAGTTATACCATACCATAGATAGATGAAGCAGTGTAGCAGTGGAAAGAACATGAGCCAAAGGGTAAAGCCGACTAGGAAAGAAAACCAGCTTTGCCACATACTACGTGTGAAATTTTGGGCAAGTCACTTAACCCCTCTGAGCATTCATTTGTAAAATGGGAATATTATATTAATACTAGAACATTAATTACATTAATATGTCACATTAATGTCACTATAATGTTATATTAAGAATATATTAATAAAATATTAATAACTATCTCTTGGAATTATAAGGAATATCAGTCAAAACATCAATCAAACAGGTAAAGCATCTGTATTAACTCTAGGCACAGAATAGTAAGTGCTCAATAAATTGTAGCTATCATTATTTTGCTAAAGTTCTAAACTGCAGCTAATGTTTATTAAGTACAAGGTACAACAAAACCCACTTATATGTACTACTTAATTAAATGCTGATCTGTATGGTAGTTATCATACTGCCTATTCTGCAGATAAGGCAATTAAGGCCTAGAGAGAGTGAGTTGTCAGAATTATATGACTAGATCGTAGCAGAAGGAGTATTTGTACCCAAGTGTCTATGCCAGCTATATAACAAACCACGCCTATCCTGTGTGACAACAGCAGCATTGATTTTCATGCTCAGGAAGATTCTGCAGGCCAACAGTGATTCAGCTAATAAACCCTCCTCAACTGTCTGGCTTTGCTTCAGGCTGCAAATTACAGGTCTGCTCCACATACCTCTGGCTCCCAGGCTGAAAGAAGAGCTCCTACCAGGGCTGTCTTTCCTGTAGCGGACAACAAAACACAAGGGGCAGACCCAGCCACACTCATATATTTCAAGTCTCTGCAAAGCAGGTCCCATGGCTAAGCTCAACATCAGTGTTGAAGGCAAGAATACCACTCTAAAGGGCAATGGGGGAAGGGTCGTTTCAGAACAAAAATTCATACTATCACACCAGTCTCACCAACTCCAGAATCTGAGACCCAATTCATTGTCCTATAATGCCTCTCTACTGTTCTACGACAGTATCTCTCTAACCAAAAAAAAATTATTATTAAACATCTTTTTTTACTATTAATCTGCATGAGATTTTAGGTTGTTTCCTTTACTTATTACCTATAGTCAGTCACCTGGCTTGACTCCCTAAACAGCTGAGAGAGCCCAGCTGGAGGGTAAATGTAAAGTTGATAGCCTATCACCCCATGCTCATCACAGAAGCAGACTGTGCATCCCCAATAAGCAACCTGCTGGGTCTACAAATTTGCCATGCTTCGCTCTGTTAAAATTTTATTGGGCACAGTATGGTGACTCAATTAATAGTCAGAATGACACTGGCAAGTGTCACTGGAATTGCAACCAATTATTTTTTCCTTAGTATCTTTTTAAATCACAAGCTGACCAAGCTCAACAGGAGCAATGTCCTTCCACAGGGCATACTGAGTCTGTCTCGGCCTTCCCCATTAGCCTCCATTGCCAGAGTCCCACAACTCTGTCGCTAGTTGTAAACCTCTCCCTTCTCCCAACAGCAGTGTAGCTTCCCCGCAAAGGAGCTAACTGCAAGCACAAATCAAGCAATTTGGCAAAATTTTGTGTTATCGGTAGATTGTTTGTTTGTTCCCCACATAAATCAATAATTTGCTGGGGTTTTTTTCTTTTTCTTTCTCACACTGGTCCTGACTTAGAAAGCACAGACACAGAAACAAACCCCAAAGCCAAACTGAATCACCACCTAAAGAAATGCATGAAAATGAATTCAAAATCAATTAGCACCTACCCTGAAAATTCCACTGATGTCTGGCTTTCCAAGGTGCCCTGGACCCCAGCTGTCCCATTGGACATGCCATCTTCAGTACAAAGTTGAAACTTGTCTGGTTCAGAGTAGCCAGGTGGGCTGCATATCTCATGGCTAAAAGTCGAAAGATAACTGATTTTATTCATAAGCAATTGCCTTGCCAATCTACGATCCTCAAAAAAGAAAAATTCTACCATATGCAATGTTCAACCCAAAAGTCTCCTGATTAATAGTTGTTCTGAGTCTTTTAAGCTAAAGTCCAGATGGGCAGGGGATGACCCTCTGTATTAAATACATATTTGTCAAATTGAGGAAGTCTATGTCATCAGAAAAGAGAAGATATATGTATGTAGAGCTTCTCTCAGAAAAAGAAAAAAAAATTTTCCTTCTTATCACTTGGGATTAGATTCTGAACATTACTGACTGAAGAAGAGCTACCTGAACTGGTGCTGTCATACTTACTGCAGCCCCACTCGGCCTGGTATTTCTTGTCCCCACTGAACCTATATGGATAGAACAGTCTCTCCCATGTCTCTGGTCACACACAGCAGATTGAAATCATCTTCAGGTCAGCTCACCATATCCTTATGTGTAGTTTTGGGGTGAATGTAGTAGAACACAATTTCTGGGCTCCACCCAATCTGAAACTCATAATACTCCAGGTAATGTGTCTTCATAAAATCTTCAGCTAGCTCCATACAGTCATCAGTCAGACTATGGTGTATTCCCAGAGCCCGGGTCCTAAGCAAAAAATGCACTAAATGATCCATGGTGGCTGTAATTTTGCCATCCACAACCTCCCCCTACAAATGTCAGTTTGTTGGGTTCAGACTGCTGAATCAGGTGCTTTTTTTTCCTTCTATTAGCTTTAATATGGTCTTATAGAAACTGTGTGTCTTTCCTTCCTGCTTGAATCCACTTGTACAGCAGAGATCTAGCTTCCGAAAGTGAAGACCCCCTGGAGTAAAGAAACCACTGTGGCTATAAATATGAGCACTAGCTCATCATGCTTCCCAGGCAGAAAAGGCATATACTTGTTCACAACCATCTCTGCCTCCCGAAACATCTCATCACCAGTGCCACGAGAGAGCTCTCTCATCTCCAGCTGAATGCTCATCACTTTTGACACCACAATGACGTCTAAGGAGGCCTCAAGTGACCATGTTTCTATCAAAGTACAATGGAAAGAAGTTCATGCCCAATCAGAAAGGCTACCAGCAAAAGAATTAGAAACTGTGAGGGTAACTTCCCTTTCAGCACAGCAGTGTGTCCTTCACCTGCTGTGGCCCGCCGAGGCTCACAGTCACCGAAGTCGCCTCTCGAAGCAGTGGCTCAGGCTCTGAGCACAGGTTGTTCCACTTCTGCTTCTGTGTTTTCTTCCTGAGCGCACCCGCAGCCAAGCCCGTGCAGCGCGGCACCTGCACCTGCACCTGCACCTGCACCTGCGGCTCTGTTTGGCCAATTTTTACACCACGAGCAAATTTAGTTACTGGTCTGGTAGCCATTCGGGTACATTCTAGCCCTGTGGTTTAATAGCACCAGATAACACAATGTCTTTACAGTGAGCTAATGAAAAATATCGCCTCATAAGGAGCCAGTGGCCTTCCTCTGCACAGTGATGTTTTAACTATGCCTGGAACAAACTCATGCAGTGCTTCTCAAACTTGTGCATGCCTGAGAATTGTGAGGGTGCATTAAAGCACCGGCCACATGTCCCTGTTTCCAGAGATTCTGACTCAGTAGATCTAGGGTAGAGAGGAGATTTTGCTTTCCTAATGGTTCCCAGGTAATGCTGATGCTGCTGGTTCACAGAGCATGCTTTGAGAACCACTACTTAGACTTCCAGAGGTTCTAGAAGAAATGGAGTTGGGGATGCCGAGATGGTAAGGCTCAGGACCACCCCCCATCTCCTTTGACCAGTACAGGAACTCTTTGTGTTTTGCATATCTGGCGTTAAGATGAGATTTCATTAGGGTTTAGGTTTCTGCACTAAAAATGGTTGGATAATCCTTTCTCTGAGGGAAGTTAACATTGGGGATTGTTCCAACTAAAGGCAGAGAAAGAGTTCCTTACCTTAAGAAAACCAAAGGAAAGAAAAGAAAACAAACACTTTCATTTATGCAGCAAAAGCTGAGAGTAACTAGAGGATGAAGGGTTGTGCTTGTTGCTGGGGTGAAAAGACAGATATGCCAGAGACCGACTCACCAGGATGTACTTCTAGTATAACAAGATAAACATACAAAACAAATGTGTCCTCTTTACCAAAAACAACATAGTTCATGTGTGACTCACAGAACTATCCTCCCACCTCCCATTCCAGAAAAGACTTTACTATTTCATCACAGTAATCCTCCTAACAGGTCCCAGATGTGAGCTCAGAATCCTTCTCAACATACCACTCTAACACGGAGCCACGAATAATTGATTGAAGTTAGCATTCAAATTGAAAACAGGGGACTCTCCCTGATTCAAGTTCTGGTTGGAATAGTATCACAATTCTATTCTCACAATTCTATCTACGATATTTCTTCATGTATAAGACGCACCTTCTTTCAAAAAAATTTGGGGTCTAAAAACTGGGTGTGTCTTCTATGGTGGTTGTAGATTTTTTTACTTGCATTTCCCGCTTTTTCGCACTTGTTTTTGCACTCGTTGTAGATGAATAAAACTTGAATTCAATAATTTTATGTAATACTTTCTTTTTTCAAATTTCAGGCCCCAAAATTAAGGTGCATCTTATACATGGGAGTGTCTTTTACGTGGGGAAATACTGTAGGTGTTATAAACTGAATATCTGTATTCCCCCAAAGTTTATAAGTTGAAACCTAATTACAAATGTGATGGCATTTGGATGAGGCCTTTGTGAGGTGATTAGATCATGAAGGGAGAGCCCTTATGAGTGGGATTCGTGCCCTTATAAAAGAGGACCCAGAGACTCCTTCATGCTTTCGACCATAAGAGGACATGGTGAACCAGGAAGCTGGTTCTCACCAGAAACAAAATCCGCCAGCACCTTGATTTTGGAATTCCCAGCCTCCAGCACTCTGAGAAATAAATGTTTGCTATTTAAAAGACCCCCAATTTATGGTATTTTTTTAGAGCAGCCCAAATGGACTAAGACAATGACTTTAATAAATAATTCATAGAAGAGAAGAGATGGTGGTTAACAGGACTTTGAAAGGTAAATATAAGAAATACAGGAGTTGCCTGACCTGTGGTGGTGCAGTGGATAAAGTGTCGACCTGGGAACACTGAGGTCGCCAGTTCAAATCCTTGCACTGGTCTGGTCAAGGCACATATGGGAGTTGATGCTTCCAGCTCCTTCCCCCTTTCTCTCTTTCTCTCTCTCTCTCACTCTGTGTCTCCACTCTAAAATGAATAAAATAAAATTTTAAAAAAGAAAAATTTTTAAAAATGTTTAAAAAAAAAAAGAAATACAGGAGTTGAGGGGGGTGGGTGAGGGAGGAGGTGGTGCTGGGGTATTCCAGCCGATGGAAAGGGATTAAACTCACTAAAAGGATTAAGAAATGAATGGTAAATGGAGCCAGCAATTATAGAACGTGCCTTTGTGGATCATAAGATTACTAGAGGTGCCTAGAAGTACATGCAAGGTCAAGGGACAATTTTTTAAAACTTGACAGGATTGTGTTTATGAGCTATGCAGAATGATGTTGAGAGAGAGATGGGAAAACAACAGGCAAGAAAAGAATAACATCTTGAACAGATCCTCAGAGAATACCTGAATTCAGTTCTCCCTCCCAGCATTGCCTTGAGATTCTCTGAGTCCCACACTTAATAGGAAGACTGTGATGGAAGCAGGAGTGCACACCCACAGGGGAGGAATGCTAAACATCAGGACTGATGGAGACCAACACTGAACCACAGAGCATGCCAAGAATGGTTTGGGGTGAGAGGGTTCTAGAATAAAGAAGGATAACATGCCCATTGGGATTTTCACTGCCCCCACCCCAAAAAAGGTCTGCATAACAAGATAAAATAATTTTTAATGAAGTGGAGTGAAACAGAAGCACATGGTCTGTTTTAAGATTATGACCGGCCTGACCTGTGGTGGCGCAGTGGATCAAGTGTTGGCCTAGAACACTGAGGTCACTGGTTCAAAACCCTGGACTTCCCTGGTCAAGGCACATATGGGAGTTGATGTTTCCTGCTCCTCCCCCCTTCTCTCTCCTTCTCTTGAGGAAGGAGGGGCAGGCCCCATCTTCCCTGAGAAGGAAGAAATGAAAAGAATACAAGGGAAAGAAGCCAGCAGGGGTAACCAAGTCAGCCAGTGATCAATTAACTATATCCCATAGTTCTCTAAATGGGTGCTTAGAGCCACTTATAATACAAAGCAAGAATAGCAGTATCTGTATGTAATTATGACCAGCTATCTGGAAACCCCTTCCCCCTTGCTGACCCCACCTAAAATTTCCCTCCCCTCCCCTTGAGTCCTGGGAAACCTTAAACAAAGAAATCACATGCCCATTGCTTAGATACTGTAAAAGTATATAATCTGTTAGAAAATCAACTTCAGGGACCCCATGTTTTGGAGCTACAAACCCCATGTGCTCCACCAGCTTTAATAAATCCTACATCCTTCATCAAGTTGTCTGGGCATTTTTGTCCTCCTTTGATTCCTGCAGTACTCTCTCCTATCTAAAATGAATAAGTTAAAAAATATTTTGTTGTTTAAAGAAAAAAAGATTGTGACCAATCCTTAAGGAAATCATTTGCCCAACAGGTTCTTTTTAAGCTACAAATTTTTTTCTACAATGAGAAGTAATAGCCAAAATGTGCCAGGCAGTGTGCAAAATGCTTTATATAATCATCTGTTTTAATTCAATTCTTATAATAACTATGAGATAGGAATCATTGTTATTTTCATTTTACATACAAGAAATCTTATGTTTTTGGAGGTTAAAGCACCCGATAAATGTGTGTGTAACGGAGCTGGGATTGAACTCAGACACTCATGGTCCCAGGGCGAGACTTCTATCCTACCCGCTCTACTTTACATATTTTCTTTTTCTAAAATACCTCTGGACCAACAGAAACACCCACTTTTCACTGAAAAAAAGTTTGTCTTCATTTATTTTTTAATCATCCTTCAAGGCTCACCAGCTTTCCCTCTGGGAAGCCTTTCCCAGCAACCCTAGCTCAGTTAGTGGTACCTGCTCTGCCTTTCCCTAGTGTTCCAGAACACTTCATATTTCCACTCCCAGAGCTCTCACTCCATTTGATGATAGCTACCTGTGAGCTCTCCTGTACTACTGGGTTGAAGCAAGGCATCAAGGAAAGGATATAGCCTTTAAATTTAGTGAGAATTCATTCAAGCTCCATCTGTATAAATATGGACAAAATACTTAATCTCTGAGTTTGATTTACCTCATTTGTAAAATTAGAATAATTCATCAAGGGAACTGTTGTGAACCTTTAAATGAAATAAGATTATGTCAAGCCCTGACATATAGTAGATACTCAATAGATGGTAGCAATTATAACTGTATAACTAACTGTTAGGTAAATGGAAGACAATTTTATCTTGACCCACAATTGTCTCTGTGCTCCTGACAACTTGAGATGGCAATTTCCTTACAACAAACTCCAAGAAAAATCTTTAACCTCTTCATTTAAGAAAAACAAGCTTTTTAAAGGCATATATATACAAACAATTAAGGTATTTCTTTAAATATCTTTCTAATAGTTGTCAAAATAGATTCCATAGACCTTGGCTTTTCAATAGTCAGTTTAATTTGAGTTACTATAAACCTTTAAAAATAATAAAACTAGAATTGTCTTTAAATAGCTGTCAAGTTCTTACTAAATTAGATTCCAACCTCTTTTCTCCAATTTTTCTCAACGAATGAGTCTTTATTGCCTTTACATTTCAAGTGCAAGAGTAAATAAGACACAGAAATCTCAAATCCGCCTGACCTGTGGAGGTGCAGTGGATGAAGCATCGACCTACAATGCTGAGGTTGCTGGTTCAAGACCCTGAACTTGTCTGGTCAAGGCACATATGGGAGTTGATGCTTCCTGCTCCTCCCCCCGTTTCTCTCTCTCTCTCTCTCTCTCTCTCTCTCTCTCTCTCTCTCTCTCTGTCATTCTCTCTCCTCTCTAGAAAATGAATAAATAAAAAGATATTTTAAAAAGAAATCTCAAATCCAAATGTTGTTGGAGAACCATAGCAAAAGGTTCCTTGAGATTAATTGTAGGGCAAAAGGGTTTCTAAAGAAGACTGAAAACAATTTTCTGTCTACAGTAAATACATCATCATATGAAGGTGTATGCAAACCAAGTGTGTGTTAGGCAAATGGAGCTTTATTATACTCTTTCTATATAATATAGAGATATTTGAAATATTCTATGACAAAAATATTTTTTAGAAAAGGAGCAAAGCCCTGATCAGATAGCTTGGTTGGTTAGAGCATCATTCAGACATGCAAAGGTTGCTGGTTTGATCCCTGATCAGGACAAATACAGAAATAGATTTGATATTTCTGTCTCTCACTCCCTTCTTCTCTCTCTCTAAAATTAATTAATAAATTTTTTTTAAAAAAGAAGCCAAAAATGTTGTTGTCATCAATGTCACCATCATTATCATTTATTAAATGTATTAAGTGCAACATCTCTCTTTATTTATAAAGTTATCACTTCCTTTTGAAAAGAAGAAAATTTAAGCTTAATGAGATGACATACATACCAAATTCACTCTCCTAATAAATAGCTGATTTCAAGGCCCAAAATATTAACCATCTCAAGATATCAGGAAGGAAAAAGGGGGAAAGAAATAAGTTTCCTTCTTTGGCATGAAAACTAAGCAAAAGCCCAAATTGAAAGCAGTGTAACAGCTGTAGACACTTATGTGGCCTATGGCCTCCCAAGGTTGGAAGAAGCAGAGCAGACAGCAGCTCTAACTGGGGACAGAGCTGGCAGAAGGGAGGGATCAGTGCTTCTCTGGGGATCTATCAGAAAGGTAGATGAATCAGAGAATTTGTTAAATTAGACCGTTTAGAATGTGCTGTGTGCAAAAACTGAAGAAGGAATGAATAATCCACCCTAATGGAGAGCTATCCAGATGTTTCTTCTCCAAGAAAAAAAAACATATGAAGTGAGTTCTTCTCTTTGAGTTTCAGGAAATTCAGGCAGCATAACCAAGGGAAGCACATACCCCCTCGTTTTTCAGGCAGAATGCAGTCTCCATATAAGCAGAGGAAGGAAGTGGCCTTCTAAAGCCCAACGTCAACCAGAAATTCTCAGTGACAATATGAGAGCTATGCACTTAGTGTTCTTGGTCAACATGCAACAAATGTTTGAGCAAATATTATGATCAACACTGTGCCATATGATGAAATACAACAGTGAACAAGACAAATTTAATTCTCCTAAGCCAGTGGAGGAACAGACAAAACAAGTCAAACAACAAATAAATAAAATAAAAACTTCTAAGTGCCACTGTGCTTGTTATCTGGAGTTGCCATAATAAAATATCATGAACTAGGCAGATAATACAACCAAAATTTATTTTTTCACAATTCTGGAGTATAAAAGTCCAAGATCAAGGTGTCAAAAGGTTTAGTTCTTTGAGGACCCTGTCGTTGACATTCTCACTATGTCCTCACATGGTCGTCTATCTCTCTACATATTGTCTGTGTCCTAATCTTCTCTTCTTATAAGGACACCAGTCATACAGGATCAGGGCCCAACCATATGACCTCATTTTACCTTAATCACCTCTATAAAAGCCCTATCTCCACATACAGTCAAATTTTGAGATAGTACGGGTTAGAAGTTCAACATAGGAATTGTGGAGGAATACAATTTAGCCCATAACAGCCATGAAGTTGCAAAACAAGATGCTGGTCTCACCTCTTCTGGATAGTTCTGCCTATCAAATTTGACAAGGCTAGAGTCTACTTTCTAATAGCATGGGGCACCTCCTCTTCATGATACCTTTACAGTTGTAACTTGACATTATCTTGTGTGATCACTTGCCTAAGGTCTTTTCTCCCCTCCTCACTGTAATCTCCAAAAGGGCAAGAAACTCTTCTGCTTTTGCCTGTCATTGTATCCTAACACTTAGCAGTAAAGGTGCCTGACATAGAGCAGGTGCCATGCCCATAAATGTGTTAAATAAAAGAATGAATGAAGGAATAAATGAATGAATGATCATCAAGACTGAGAACAGTGGCTGAGTGGCACATAGCATCTACACTGAGACCTGAAGGATGAGGTGAGTAGCTAGCCATGGAGGTAATAAATGGGAGAAAAACAACTCTAGCCAGTGAGTATATGTGAAAGGTCTGGGGAAAAAAAAGGTAAGAAAAGAACCAAACATGTTATGAAATATATGTTACCAGTGCCGTGTGTTAAACATAATATGACATTGAAGTATGACTGTCTTGTGTTTCAAATAGTCTTGGATATGCTGAAAAGTTGGGGGTGGGGGAAAAGGTTAGCAATAGCCTATAAAGCTAATTACATTAGGGAATTCAAATTAAAGTGAAGCAACAAGAAAACAGCAGGGACCAATAATCCCTAATTTTTTCCCCATCTGAAAACAAGGGAGTATCTTCTTCAATCAGAAGTAAACCCTCCCAAACTGCAAAACAGTAATCACCATTCTTTCTTTTTTTTTTTACAGTTCTTTTTTAATTTCTTTTTATTTATTTATTTATTTGAGAGAGGAGACACAGAGTGAAAGAGAGAGAGAGAGAGAGAGAGAGAAAGGGGGGAGGAGCTAGAAGCATCAACTCCCATATGTGCCTTGACCAGACCAGTGCAGGGTTTTGAACTGGCGACCTCAGTGTTCCCAGGTCGACACTTTATCCACTGCGCCACCACAGGTCAGGCCAGTAATCACCATTCTGCAGAAATTCATCACGCTCACAAAAATTAGGGGATCAGGGAACGTGCGATACTCCAGTACTTTCAGCCTTTTGTATAGTGCATTTCCACCAATAAAATAAAAGTTGGTTTTGCATCTCATTTGCATAATTGCACAACTTTCTTTGATTTGTTTGCTTTTCTGATGTTTTTGTTTAATAAAAAAATGCGTCTTTTTCTTCATCGCTTCATATTCATTTTGCAATATCCCCTAATTTTTGTTAGCAGTATATAAATAACCTCTGAATATGATAAGACTTTATTATAACTTTGCAGCAAAGTTGTATATGACTTTGGGCTCAGTTTATTGTTACTGTACGGGAGCTTTTCAGAGCCCTTTCGGTTCCAGGAATTCAAAGGTCACTCCACTGGTTCTGAAACTCCTGCAGTGGAATAACTCTTTCTGTGTGTGCATATAACTTTAAAAGACTGCTAACACAGGGCTTTATGAGTCTTCATGGAGAGCTGCAGTTGGTAAGATAAGCAATAAACATGTTTAAGCTTCTGCTCCTGAGTCACCCATTACTGGAAATAAATAAATGTATATACATCTTTTATGAAATAGTCGCACATACAATGCCATGCTCGCCAGGAAAAAGCAGAATTTAATGGTCCAAATAGCCAATTTTTGAGTCCTAACCTTGCCAGCAGGCAGCCGTATGACCTTGACCACAACATCATGATCTATTCACGCGTGTGTGTGTTTTCTCCATCTCTAGATTATAATCACATGAGGGCAAAGGCCATGTTTTATTTTCTTTCCATCTCTACCAGCCCCCATTTTGACAGGCACTCATCAAATAAACATTAGTTGACTGGCATGGAATAAAATCCAGCAAAAGATAAGATAGGTGTTATCCTGTTTACGGAAATAAGACATATGTAAAACAGTGACAGATGGAAAGTATATCTAAATAAGGTGAAATTCTATGGTATTAATAACAAATTCAATAGAAGAGAAAGAATAAGACAAATCAATTTGTGTCCAAACTTAGCCATGACTGTTTTAGGCTCACTTAAGGATAGGGTTAGGAATATGTAAGTTGCCCAGCAAGGGAGAAGCAAAAAGACTAGTAACCCCTGTGGCATCTGGGTTCTCCACCCCAGGTCACATCCTCTCCCCACTCCTTATACTCTCTCGAATGTATCCATACTCACGATCTGCTGTAAAAGGAAGTGAAAGCTGCCCTTTTTTCAACTATTATACTTTTCAAGTCTAAAATTTTTACTTGGATCTGTTTTAGAAGATTGCAAATACCCTCCTTATTTCCTAAGTATATTAATCATACTTATGTTAAGTTCTCTTTCCATCTGTTCCAATACTTTGCTTCAGATGGTAAATGTTAACTAATTTTGCATTATCTGTCTTTTGGGACAGTCATATTCCTCTGGTGCTCGGTTATTTTGGCTCGTAATCTCATGTTCCCTAGTAGTAACAGCCAGCTCCTGCGGCCATGCTTGAGCAAGGTCCAGAGGCCAAACCCTGTCTCTGTCACTACCACAAAGATTAAGAAGAGGGGAGAAGTTTGGTCCCACTGCAGAGAATCCTCCACTGGTCCACCATGCCTACTTGTTGTCACCTTGCCAGACAATTTCTTTAGCCAGGTTTTCAACTTTTAAACCCTTATTTAGGGAGAAGCAGCATGGGGAGGATGCATTTCCCTAGTTTGCAAACAAGTAGCCCCTAGCATTTAGGGAGGAGGGGCATTAATGCCCAAGAAAAGTTTGTCCACACTTATTTCCATCAACCTCGTCATCCCAATAAAGCAGCCACTGGTACTGGTAGCCTAGCACTAAAAGAATTAGCCATGGATTTGTCCTAAGGCAGTGGGGAAAGAGCTAAGAGTGAACCCCTAATAATGTCCCTGTAGCCTCTGGCTTCCCTGTGCCCAAGCCACAGTTACCCACTGCCTATACTTACCATCCAGGTAGCCTTCAGTTCCCTGAAGACTTCTCATGCTCTGCTTTGTGTGTACCTGGATTCTACCATCCTGGGTTGTTCTTCCATAGAATCCCTAAGGTTGACACCTACAGTAGGTTACCAAGAGCCTATGCTACTTTGCTTGTTTTTAGGACCTGGAAGCCCATCTTTTCAATAGGTTACTTTTAACAAACTTTTTGGCCTGCTTTTATGTATCAATTAGTCAACGTGTAAATTCTAATACCTTATGAGAAGCAGTTTAGCCATATGAATCAAAACCTTCCAATGTGTCTAGCTATTCATTCCACTTATAGAAATATATCCTGAGGTGATAAGCTGATACCTATACAGGAGAGTTTAAGGTTGTCCATCGCAGTATAATGCTAATAGGAACAATTAGGAAACAACTTAGTGGTCATCAGCAGGGGCCTGGATAAGTAAAAGCTGGTGCACAAATGCCACCCAGCTACTTAGTCATAAAAATTATGGTATAGATCTATGTTTATGAACATAAAAGATATACTCAGTGATTGTTAAGTTGCATTTATTATATGATTTCACTTATGCAAAATGAAATTAAAAAGGGAGAAATAGCCTGATCAGTGGTGGCACAGTG
Organism: Rhynchonycteris naso; assembly: GCA_037038555.1. Taxonomy (NCBI): domain Eukaryota; kingdom Metazoa; phylum Chordata; class Mammalia; order Chiroptera; family Emballonuridae; genus Rhynchonycteris; species Rhynchonycteris naso. The sequence continues at coordinate 354,967,456 of CM072995.1, forward strand.
GATAGAGAGCATCAACCTGGGATGCTGAGGTCTCAGGTTCAAAACCCCGAGGTCGCCAGCTTGAGCACAAGATCACCAGCTTGAGCATGGGATAATCAACATTATCCTATGATCACTGGCTTGAGCCCAAAACTTGCTGGCTCAAAGCCCAAGGTCGCTGGTTTGAGCAAGGGGTTGCTTGCTTGAGCAAAGGGTCACTGGCTTCGCTGAAGTCCCCTGTTCAAGACATGTATGAGAAGCAATTAATGAACAACTAAAGTGCCACAACTATGAGTTGATGCTTCTTATTTCTCTCTGTTCCTCTCTCTCTCTCTCTCTCTCTCTCTCTCTAAAAGAAAGGGGGTGGTGAAAAATTGCTCCGGATCATATACAGCAAAATGCTAATAATTGTATTAAATTGCACAAAAATGCAAAATGATTGTCTCTGAGTTTAGGATTTACGATTATTGTTGCTGTCTTCATTATGATTTTCTGCATTGTTTGATATGCACACACTCATTTTTATCATCTTCGTTATCAGAAAGAAATACAAATCTATTTTCATCTTTGAAAACCAAAAAGAAATAAATATTCCCCCCCATGATGAAGCCACAGCTTAAACCTCCGTGATGACTCAAAACTCACTTGTGTAGCAGCAGGGGCTTCAGAATAATCTGCCGCAGGCCTTCAGCAATAATTTGCTTGTTCTATAACTTCACAGCCCCTGTAACCCAAGGGTACAATAAAATAGGAGTGCTAATTCAGTAGAGCTGAAGGAAGACTAATTATCCTGGGGAGAAGACTTCCCCTGAGTCTAGCACTTGTAACCCACCAGTAAGAACACCATGGGTAAAAGAGGGGCCACTGCAAGCTGATGAATTATTCATGGTCTTGACTGCTTCGAGGGGTTTATGAAGCAATGTTTATGCCACTACTTCCTGCAAGTCTGAGGTAGCCAATCTGCTGCTGATGTTAGGTTGGGGGAAAGGGTAGCATTGTCAGGGTCAATTGTTGAAACTGACTCAGAAATGAGTCATACGATTAGCTAACCATTATGCTGCCCAGCTGAAACTAACACAAAATAACATTGAATGCAAACTGTAATTTTTAAATTTTGTAAAATAAAAAATGTTAAAATTTGAATCAGAAAGGAGCAGAGCTTTATCGCTGGTTGCAAAGGTGACAAAAAGAATTCCATTTATTATCCTTTTATGCAAACAGATGTAATTCAAAAAATGTTGACATTTCTCAAAGAAAAAAAAACAATGAGTCAGATAGTTTGCTGATGCTTACAGCCTTATGACCTTGAGATTCTTGGCTTAGAGTCTGGAAACTTAATTCAAATGAGCTAATGGGCTCCCCTAGAGCAAAATAGCTTTTGGTCTTGGTGAGAAATGAAGAGACAGCTATAGTTTCCTGAAGCATCAGGAAAGGATCAACGCTTAGTCCAGATACAATGGTCAAAGCTTCCCAGGATGAGAGAAAAATTAGTCCAGGTCAGCAAGATTCAGGAAGCTGCTCAGTGTTGATTATTGATATTAAAATACATTTACATCTATTAGAAATTTTAAGAAATAAGATTTTTCCCACTATTCAAAGAAGAGTTGCTGAGAATAAGAGACCAAGTTATTTCACAATCTACTTTCATTTCTATATAAGGACATATAAAGTAGCAGCCACAGCTTGGCAGGTGGGCTAAATGACCCAAGGAAAAATCATTATGCTGATGATTTCAGAGTCAATTTAGTGACTATAAACTAAAAGCATACTTATCTGCTCTGTGCCATGCACTATACTGTGTACTTTATATGCATAATCTCATTCATTTCTCACAGAACTGAATAAGATAGGGAAATTATCCCCAAGATGCAGATAAGAAGAAGAATGGGGATCAAAAAGTAATTATCTTGGCCAAGATTCAAAACCAGTGAAGAGGTTATACCTAGGTTCAAGACTCAGGTCTGTTTGGCTTCTGGAACAGAATAAATATTCTTTATATTCACTCATTACATGGGCTCTCAAACTCCTCTCTTGGCCCAAATAGCTGCAAATCAAAAATTCTTTATTGTGACCTCTACATTTTAATGATTTGGCTGGGTTGTTTTTTTTTTTTACTAGGCATACCAAGGCTTCTATGATGAACTGCAAGCTTGTTGATTGTTGATTCAATATCAATTTTTTCTTCCCTGAGCCTGATTACACCTCCAAGCAGTTCAGGTACTTCAGGGAATTCTGACTAGGTCCCAGCCCCAGGGCAAAGCTCCACTTTACTCAAACCAACCACTGCACTGCATTATGTTGGCTGAAATGATTGGCTAGGGGGAAGGGGAAAGGATGTGACCTAAACAAGTCTATTAAGGTGTAATGCAGGATTCTTGCTTGGAATGCTAGCAGGGCCTGGTGTGCAGATGCAAAGCCTGGAACTGCTGCAGCCTTTTTAACATCAGGAGGTAAACAAGGTCTGGGATGAAGCTGACACAGTAGAGGGCAGAATGAAAAAAAAAAAAGAGAAAAAAAAATAAACTGGATCTGCAATAACAGCATTAAATTGCTAGATCGGACAGACTTGTGTCAGGATTTTCCTATTGTATAAATCAGTAAATCTTTATTATTATTAAGGCAGCATGAGTTTTGACATTGTTTTCTAGCTGATACAGAATTTGGTGCCAGAAGTAATGGAAGTCATAAACCTAGAAATGTGAAATTGGTTGGGAAGAAAACCCATTGATCTGAAACCCAAGATCTGGGTTGGTTATACTATAACCTATTAATAAAATGATCAGAGAGTTTATTGTCCAAGCAAGAATACATTTGAGGATGAAAAAAAAATGCCATTATTAATTATGTCAAAATAACAGTTTACTCTTCAGGGGTTTTTTTTAATTTATTTAATTAATTGTTTTTACATAGATTCTAGGGTGACCCAGACTGCCTCCTCCCTCCCCCATATTCCCCTTAACATCTCCCTTACCCCCCTCCCTACAGCACCCTCCCGCCTTCCCTTCAGGTTTATCCCATCCTATCATCCCCTTTCCCTCTGTCCTCTTTTCCTCTGGTCTCATTGATCCCTCTTCTGTCTCAATTCCTGTCCTCAGTTCGTAATGTTCCTTGGATTCCTCAAATGAGTGAGGTCATATAATATTTTTTCTTTTTCTGCCTGGCTTATTTCACTCAACATAATAGTTTCCAGGCCCCTCCATATTGTTGCAAAAGGTAATATTTCCTTCTTTTTCATGGTGCCATAGTATTCCATTGTATATATGTACAAAAGCTTATTAATCTACTCGTCCACTGATGGACACTTGGGCTGTTTCCAGATCTTCGCTATTGTGAACAATGCTGCCATAAACATGGGGGTGCATTTCTTTTTTTCAGTCGATGATATGGTGTCCTTGGGATATATTCCTATAAGTGGGATAGCTGGGTCAAAAGGCAGTTCCGTTTCTAATTTTTTGAGGAATCTCCATACTGTTTTCCACAGGGGCTGCACCAGTCTGCATTTCCACCAGCAGTGCAGGAGGGTTCCCTTTTCTCCCCATCCTCGCCAGCACCTATAATGTGTTGTTTTGTTAATGAGCGCCATTCTGACTGGTGTGAGGTGGTATCTCATTGTGGTTTTAATTTGCATTTCTCTAATGATTAGTGATGATGAGCATTTTTTCATATGCCTATTGGCCTTCTGTATGTCCTCTTTGGAGAAGTGTCTATTCATTTCTTGTGCCCATTTTTTGATTGGATTGTTTGTCTTCCTGGTGTTGAGTTTTACAAGTTTATTATAAAAATGGTTATTAATCCTTTATAAGATGTGTTGTCAAATATGTTCTCCCATTGTGTGGTTTGTCTTTTTATTCTGTTCATATTATCTTTAGCTGTGCAAAAGCTTTTTAGTTTGATATAGTCCCATTTGTTTATCCTGTCTTTTATTCCATTTGCCAGTGGAGATAAATCAGCAAATATATTGCTTCAATAGATGTTGGAGAGTTTACTGCCTATGTTTTCTTCTAGAATGCTTATGGTTTCACGGCTTACATTTAAGTCCTTTATCTATTTTGAGTTTATTTTTGTGAATGGTGTAAGTTGGTGGTCTAGTTTCATTTTTTTTGCAGGTAGATGTCCAGTTTTCCCAACAACATTTGTTAAAAAGACTGTGTTTATTCCACTATATGCTCTCACCTCCTTTGTCAAATATCAATTGTCAATAAGATGTGGGTTTATATCTGGATTCTCTGTTCTGTTCCACTGATCTATATGCCTGTTCTTATGCCAGTACCAAGCTGTTTTGAGTACAATGGCCTTGTAGTATAACTTGATATCAGGAAGTGTGATACCTCCTACTTTATTCTTCTTTTTCAAGATTGCTGAGGCTATTCATGTTCTTTTTTGGTTCCATATGAATTTTTGGAATATTTGTTCTATATCTTTGAAGTATGTTGTTGGTATTTTAATTGGTATTGCATTGAATTTATAAATTGCTTTGGGTAATATCGACATTTTAATGATGTTTTTTCTTCCTAACCATGAACATAGTATATGCTTCCACTAGTTTGCATCTTCCTTGATTTCTTTTATCAATGTTTTATAGTTTTCTGAGTACAAGTCTTTAACCTCCTTGGTTAAATTTACTCCTAGGTACTATATTTTTTGTTGTTGTTGCAATAGTGAAGGGGATTGTTTCCTTAATTTCTCTTTCTGACATTTCATTGTTCATGTATAGAAATGCCTGTGATTTCTGTGTGTTAATTTTATATCCTGCCACCTTGCTGAATTCATTTATTAGGTCCAGTAGTTTTTTGACTGAGCCTTTAGGGTTTTCTATATACAGTATTGTGTTATCTGCAAATAATGATAGTTTTTCTACTTCTTTTCCAATTTGGGTGCCTTTTATTTCTTCTTCTGATTGCTGTAGCTAGGACTTCCAGTACTATGTTGAATAAGAATGGTGAAAGGGAACACCCCTGCCTTGTTCCTGATTTTAGAGGAATTGCTTTTAAATTTTGGCCATTGATTATAGTATTGGCTGTGGGTTTGTCATAAATGGCCTTCATCATGTGGAGGTATGTTCCCTGTATTCCCACTTTGCTAAAAGTTTTGATTATAAATGGGTGCTGGATTTTATCAAATGCTTTTTCTGCATCTATTGAAATTATCATGTGATTTTTCTCCTTCCTTTTGTTTTATCCTTTTGTAAATGTGTTTGTGAATCACATTAATTGATTTACGAATGTTGTACCATCCTTGCCTCCCCAGAATAAATCCCACTTGATCATGATGTATAATTTTTTTCATGTATTGCTGGATCTGGTTTGCTAATATTGTGTTGAGGATTTTAGCATCTAAATTTATAAGGGATATTGGCCTATAATTTTCTTTTTTTGTGTTGTCTTTGCCTGGTTTTGGAATCAGAATTATGCTCGCCTCATAAAAGGAACTTGGTAGGGTTCCTTCCTCTTGAATTCTTTGAAATTGCTTGAGAAGGATAGGAGTTAGTTTTTCTTTGAATATTTGGTAGAATTCACCAATAAATCCATCTGGTCCAGGGGTTTTCTCTTTTGGGAGCTTTTTGATAACTATTTTAATCTCTTTTGTTGTAATCAGTCTGTTTAGGTTTTCTGATTCTTCCAGGTTGATTTTTGGAAGATTGTGTGTTTCAAGGAATTTGTCCATTTCACCTAGCTTATTTAATTTTTTGGCATACAGTTCTTCATAGTATTTTCTTACAATATTTTGTATTTCTGTTGTGTCTGTTGTTATTTATCCTCTCTCATTTCTAATTTTATTTATTTGAGTTTTCTCTCTTATATTTTTGGTGAGTCTCGTAAAAGGTTCATCTATCTTATTTACCCTTTCAAAGAACCAGCTCTTGGTTTCATTGATCCTCTGTATTGTTTCTTTAGCCTCTATGTCATTTATTTCTTCTCTGATCTTTATTATTTCCTTCCTTCTACTACTTCTGGACCTTACTTGCTGTTCTTTTTCAAGTTCTTTTAGATGAAGAGTTAGGTTGTTTATTTGAGCTTTTTCAAGCTTCTTAAGAAATGCCTGTAGTGCTATGAACTTCACTCTCAGAACTGCTTTAGTTGTGTCCCATAAATTTTGAGTTGTTATATGTTCATTATCATTCGTTTCTAGGAATTCTTTTATTTCTTCTTTGATTTCATAGTTAACCCATTTGTTATTTAATAACATGCTATTTAGTTTCCATGTATTTGAGTATTTTTCAGTTTTTCTATTGTGATTGATTTCTAGTTTCATGCCATTGTGATCAGAGAAAATGCTTGATATGATTTCAATCTTCTTAAATTTGTTGAGTTTGCTTTTGTGTCCTAACATGTGATCTATCCTGGAGAATGTACCATGAGCACTTGAAAAGAATGTATATTTTGCTGCTTTAGGGTGAAAGGTTCTGAAGATATCTATTAAATCCAGTTGATCTAGTGTGTCCTTTAACTCTGCTCTTTCTTTGTTAATTTTCTTTCTTGAAGATCTATCTAGTGATGTAAGTGGGGTATTGAAATCTCCTAATATTATAGTATTGCTGTTGATCTTGCCCTTTAAATCCAACAAAGTCTCCTTTATATATTTAGGAGCTCCTATATTAGGTGCATAGATATTTATGATGGTTATATCTTCATGTTGGACTGCTCCCTTTATCATTATGTAGTGACCTTCTTTATCTCTTACTATAGCCTTGGTTTTAAAGTCCATTTTGTCTGATATAAGTATTGCTACTCCAGCTTTGTTTTCATTTCCATTTGCATGAAATATTTTTTTCCATCCTTTTACCTTCAGTCTATGTGCATCTTTTGTTTTAAGGTGTGTCTCTTGTAGACGGCATATGTATGGGTCCTTTTTTCTTATCCATGCAGCTACCCTATGTCTTTTGATTGGATCATTTAATCCATTTACATTTAAGGTTATTATTGATATGTAGTTGTTTATTGCCATTATATATTTTAAAGGTGTATTCCTCTTTTGCTATATTCTTTTCCCACTTTGATCTGTTTACAACAGACCCCTTAACATTTCCTGCAGCATTGGTTTTGTTGTAATGAATTCCTTGAGTTTTCTTTTGTCTGGGAAGTTTTTTATTTCTCCTTCAATTTTAAATGTTAGCCTTGCTGGATAAAGTAGTCTTGGTTGTAGGCTCTTGTTCTTCATTACTTTGAATATTTCTTGCCCTTACCTTCTAGCCTCTAGTGTTTCTATTGAGAAGTTGGATGTCATCCTTATGGCTGCTCCTTTGTAGGTGATAGCCTTTTTTCTCTAGCAGCTTTTAATATTTTCTCTTTATCACTTAGCTTTGGTATTTTAATTATGATGTGTCTTGGTGTAGGTTTCTTTGGTTTTCTCTTTAATGGAGATCTCTGTGCTTCTTGAACTTGTGAGACCCTTCCTTGAATCAATTTAGGGAAGTTTTTAGCTATGATTTGATTGAATAAAGTTTCTATCTCTTGTTTTTTCTCTTCTTCTTCAGGAACCCCTATGATGTGGATTTTATTTCTCTTCATGTTGTCACAGAGCTCTCTTAGAGTTTCCTCAGACTTTTTGAGTCTCTTTCCTTTTTTGTGCTCTGCTTCCACGCCTTTGTTCATCTTGTCTTCCAACTCGCTGATTCGATCCTCAGCTTCATCCATCCTGCTTTTAATTTTTTCCATTGTGGTCTTCATTTCTGATACTGTATTTGTCATCTCTAACTGATTCTTTTTTAATATTTCAATGTCATCTTTTATACTTGCTATCTCTTTATTTAGGTGTTCATAATGACCATCCAATGTTGTTCTAAGATCCCTAAGCATCCTAACAATCATTATTCTAAACTCTGCTTCTGGAAGTTTGGTTATTTCCATATCGCTCATTTTATTTCCTGGAGAATTCTCTTGTGGTTTCATTTGGATTGCACCTTTCTGTCTTCTCATTATGTCTGTGTGTTTGGATGTGTTGTTTGTAGAGCTGGTTGAGTCTAGGCTTGGTGTTGTTTGCCTCCAATTTTGAGTTGTGTTATTTCTAGGTCTTCTTGGGTTGGCTTCAGCTGTTGTTTGTAATCCACTGTGGAATTTGGCTTTTCTAATAGAGCCCCTTTGAAGTATTGATTTGTTTGTTTTCTCAGTTTTCTTAACTGGGTGGCAGTCTTGTTTACTGATCTCAGCAGGGGGCTTATTTGAAACTGTATCCAGGAATGTGGTGGGTGTAACATGAGACTCTGAAGACCTGATCTGCCAGTTACTCTCTCTGGGGGCGGGGTGCTTTCTCCACTTCAGTAGGGGAAGGTATATCTCAGATCTCCATGGAGACCTGAGTTACTGCCCCTCCTCCCCACTTCTTATTTTCAGCTGTGTCTTTTTGTGCTGATTGGAGCTGGAGAGATATCTTCAGATGGTTGACCAGGAACCACTTTAATCTTGTGTTCTGTGGAAGGATCAATCCCTCCCCTTGCAATGACCGCCTCTAGCACCTCTCCCAGGTATGGCTTCTTCCGCTTTGGATTAGTCCCGCTGCTCAGATCCTTCCCAGATCCTCCCGTGCATTTCACTGTTTGTCACTGGCTGTCTCTCTCTTCCCCTTTCTTTTTGGGAAACAAGCCAGCTCTTTCAACACACCTCATTCCCAGGTCCCCAGGCAAGTGGCTGTGAGTGATATTTTCTACTGTTTTCCTTAAATTGAGAGCCTTTCTGGGCTCTCAGCCCCACCCCCACCCCTTTGTTCCTGGAAGCAGGGGAGGCTCACTGCTCCTCGGCGCTCCCCACCAGGCTCCGTGTGACTTCTTCTTTGCTCCTTGGATTTTGAGAGCAGTCCTTGTAGTCCAGAGTTGGTTTTTCCACTCTGGATGTTCCTAAATTAATTTGTAATCCAGTTTGGTGGTGTGAGCTGGAAGTTTGTGCATCTGCCTTCTCCGCTGCCATCTTGTGTCTCTCTACTCTTCAGGTTTTAACCCACTGTCTTTCTTAGCCATGGAGCCTAACAACGCATTTATAATACATATTTGTTACAATTTATTTAGGATCTGGTGTAGTGCAAGCTCCCCCTTAGAGTATGCAGTTGATCTTTAGAGGGGAAGTCCGAGTCCATAACAGTTCCTTACGGCTGGACTGAAGTTGCATGTAGGAAGGAGGGAGGCCAGGAGAATAGAAACTTGGCAACAGAGAAATCACACACACACAAAAGGGGGGCAGGGGGGCTGCTGAGCTCGGGAGGCAGACTTGATGTGAAGGTGATGGGAAACCACTGCAACAGTTTAAGAAAAGTAGTAACCTATCAATCTTGCATTTTTTAAAGAATCACTCTTTTACTATAAAGAAAACAGATAAGAGATAAGGAAGCCACATGTGCACTATTGCTCTAAGGAAAAAAAAGCATTTTTAACACAGAGAGTGGCAGTGTAGATGGAGAGAAGGGGACAAATTGGAGAGATGGAAGCAAGAGAAGACTGATTTGCTTGAAGCCACTCTCATAATGACATATCAGCCTAAAGTTCTAAATTACAAACAGGTGCAACACAAAGAAGACCGTTTTATCCCATTTTGAGAAAGTGCGTATTACTTTAGGTTTCTTTTTCTTCTTCTACATTGTTCAAGGAACTTTTCTCGATTCATCTGAGGGCATCCCACATTGAGATCATACAGCTCCTCGGTGTGTAACGGATGCACTGCATTTTGTATACAAAGCATCAGGCGCGGTCCCTTCCGTGCGTTCTCTCCATTCTCTCAGCTGTCTTTTCTGGGATGCCTACTGCGGAGCTTTTCAAGGATTTTTGTTCAATTAGTTTAAGGGCACATCTGTCTAAGTTTCATTTTCCTAAGAAGTGTTTACCACATTTGTGGAATTCCACATGGCTCTCCTAATTTATCCCTCTGGAGGGTTCTCATCTCTTTCTTGCTGGTTTTGTGTACGCTTTGCATCTTCTGAGCACTAAGTGGATTTATTAAGCACATTAAGTTTTAGCTAATGTTTAACTAAGTATGACCTTTTATACAGTGGCAATCAATGAATATATAAAAATCATTTTTAGCTCCACAGAATGAGTGAACGTGGATAAGGTACTTAGTCCCATGCGAGGCACATAGCCTTACTATATACGAATGGCATGTGTCTAAGCACGGAAGTGCTTATATATTAACTCATTTAATCCTCATAATAACTCTATGAATTGTTAATTTTATTATCTTCACTTTACCAGTTAAGACACTGAAACACAGCCCTGGCCGATTGGCTCAGCAGTAGAGCACCGGCCCAGCGTGTGGAAGTTCCGGTTCAATTCCCAGCCAGGGCACACAGGAGAAACACCCATCTGCTTCTCCACCCTTTCCCCTCTCGTTTCTCTCTATCTCTCTCTTCCCCTCCCACAGCCAAGGCTCCATTGGAGCAAAGTTGGCCCGGGGAACTGAGGATGGCTCTGTGGCCTCCACCTCAGGCACTAGAATGGCTCGAATTACAGCAGTGCAATGCCCCAGAGGGGCCCAGCATCGCCCCCTGGTGGGCATGCTGGGTGGATCCCGGTGGAGCACATAAGGGAGTCTGTTTGTCTGCCTCCCCCCTGCTTCTCTTCTCACTTCGGAAAAATACAAAAAAGAAAAGAAAGAAAGTGAAACACAAAAAGCTTAAGTAATGTACCCCAATTGCAGAGTGAATGAGGAGACAAGCCAGAATTTGCAACCAGTCTTGCTCAGAGTCGATGTATTAAACCACACTATCCTGCCTCCACTGACAGTGGAAGGGAAGTGACAGGTGGAACTGGTGTCAACTGGGGGACAGACAAGGCTCCATCCCACCCTCAGGCTTCAAGGAGCTCCCCAATGTGTGTCCCCCTCTCCCACCCAGCCTCACTCACTAACAAAAACACCTAAAACACATCATCATAAGCTGTAATAAACTGCCTTTTGATGGGCAAGACTATGAAAGGGACATTTTTTCCTAATGTGATACAGACAGCTAGCTGGATCTGGGGAAGTTAAATACCCAAAGTAGATAGAAAACACACTGAGCCATGCTTGGCATTCTCCGGCCATGCAGTTAATTTTGAATTTCCTGAATCAGATGCCTTGCTGAGCTTCCAGCTGTACCCAGCCCTCAGAGGGAGGGTGTGGGGCAGTGATATAGAGGTGACACAAAGTGCTGCTCAGAAAAACTTGAAGGGTTTCAAGGACTAGGTCACAATGGCCACAACAGTTTCTCCCCACTGAACTGTCCTTGTGCTCAGACAGCCCAAGACCTGCACTGGCTCCTTTCTCAAGGAAATCTAATGCACTTAAGGGATCCCCCAAGTTCCACACCACCCAGACCATTTTAGAAGCCAGTGAAATCGGGAGCCTCCACAGCTAAAACCAGTTCTCAAAATATCCTTTCACTTATCTGTTTACATATCCCGCTATCTCACCAGGCTGAGTGACATCACAGAAAATAAGGGTGGCAGGCCACAAAATTGGCTACAAATACCTCCTCTATTTAATTCTCCATCCCTGAATCTGGGTTGACTGGGCATGTGACTTGCTTTAGCCAACAGGATACTGGCTAAGAGGGAGGGCGGGAGGCGGTCAGCAAAGGCTCACAAAGTGATGGTGTATATGGGCTTGGTCTCTTGCTCTGCTTAGAACCCTGAGACCACCATGTAAACAAGCCCAGGACAGCTGCTGAAGGATAAAAGACTGGGTAGAGGAGAACCAGGGATGCTCAGCCAATGGCCAATTAACCTTCAGATGTAACTAAGGCCATTCTAGATCCTCCAGTTGCCAGCAACCCATCAGCTGAGAGGGAACAGTAGAAATGGCTGATATAGTCAAGACCTGAAAAAACCTCCCAGCTGATACCCAAAATCATAAGCTAAATGAAATAGTTACTGTTTGAAGCCTCTTGGTTTTAGAATGGCTTGTTACCCAGCAGATGCTAACTGACACAATAATATAAATTATTAAAGGAAGGGGTTTGGAAATCAAAAATGCTTGGGTCAAATTTCAGCTTTTCCTCTTACTAGGCATGTGGCTCTAGACAACTAATTTAATTCCTCTGACTCCCAGTTTCTGGGATCTGTAAAAATTAGGAAAATAAACAGAGCTCTGTCTCCTGGGGTTTTTTAAACAGTCAAATGAGATATGTATGAACCACTATATTTACTACATAGTAGTTGTTTTTATTATTAAGTGCTGTTATTGAAATATGTGTGACTTTGAACTAAGGTACACGCTAGAACACACTATGGGTTTTGCTAAGTTCCAGAGATGAAGAAATAAATATAACAGGTATTGACCTAAGTAAGCAAGGTGTCAAATATTTCTAGACATGTGTTGCATAGGCTTGATCATTCCCAAAAACATCACTAAGGTCCCTTCAGTTCTCAGGTTTTAAGGAGGATAGAGGGAGGCAGGAGGCAATCAAATGGAAATGGGGGCTTCCTATTGCTACAGAACAGATTGGGGGGAACAGTGGTTTGAAACAGAGAGAGCTGCCCAAGAGGAAGCTCCACTGGCCTTCAGGACCCTTGTGAAACAGAAGCAGAACCAAACATTCCAGTGCATTGTGACATAATGAAAACAACATAATTTCTGGAATCAGAAAGACTACTTCAAATTCCACTACGGGTCTCAGTTTACTCACCTACCAGTTGGGACTGTAGTACCCATCTGATTCATGTGTTGGTTCTTATGGTAGTTGTGAGAAGTTGACAAAATACTGATATAAAATGCCTAGCATGGTACCCACAGAGTTTCCCTAGTTCTTCCATGTTCATAAAGCCAACATTGTCCACCTCTTGACAAAACCCATGCCCTATACCCTGAGGATGCAGCAATATTTGAAGGCCAGCACACTGACCACAAACACTACTTCTGGTTTTGTGACCTTGAACCAGTCACTTCGCCTCTCTGTTTGTCAGTTTCTCATGGGTAAAATAAGGATAATACTTCCTGACCCTGATGCAGTTCTCAAGGATAACAGGATGATTCATTCAATTTAAAAACCTAACTGGAGGCTTGATGACGCTGTGTAGAAAATAAACAAAGCACAAAAGGAAAGTCGAATGACTAATATTTAAAGTCCCAAGGTACTAAGGCACAGTCAGTGTGCCTGTGCTTTGCTGCCTCTCTCCCCGCCCCCACTAAGCCTGCAGCTCCTGGACAGGAGCAGAAAGACAAAACTCAGGATGAATATGTGTCCAGAAACAGAGCTAGCAACAGGCCCGGGGAAATAACACAAGCACAATGTATTGACTACTCCCTCTGTGCTAGGTACTCTGCTAGTACTTTACATGTATCACCTCATCTAATCCCAACAATTCATTACAGAAAAGCCTACTTTAAGCTTAGAAAGGGTCAAATATTTTTCCAAAGTCACATGGCTACTAGTAACAGCAGGGTTGGGATTTAGATCTAGGCTGGCTGACCTAATAACTCACTACTTTATCCTGTAGTTTAGAATACAGCATGTATTCAAGATCAATATGGCAAAGGACTTGAGAGCACAGGTTCTGAAGTGAGAGGCATGGCATGCATGCCAGGTCTGCCATTTCAGAATGACATTGAGAAGTCACTAAGGAGTATCTAAGATATATGATTTATATGATACTATATGTATATAATATTAATTATACCATATAGAATGTAATATATGTTTATATATGTAACATACATATATAAATATAATATATGTTGTACAAATATAATAAATATATATAATATAATATAAATGCATAGATATAATGTGTCAGTACATATTACATACATATATATTATACACATGTAAATATAATGTAATGTGTAATATATTGCATATAGTGTTGCTAATATAACAATTATACATTATGTTATGTATGGTATTTATAGTAGGTTACATGTGGCAGATCTATTCTTAATACTCATGACAAGCCCATGAGGAATTTTATCTTCATTTTACTAATGTGCAAAGTGAGACACAAGAGGCAAGGAAACTCGTCCAAGAGTACACAGCTAGTAGCAAGCAGAGCCAAGGTTTCAAACTTGGCCAGTCTATTTCCGGAATCAATACCTTTAACCATCACACCCAGCCCCCGCTAGGGGAGATGCTGAACTTGAGACCTGACTCTTCGCCATGGCCTTCTGAGCGGCTGCTGTTTTCTGGCTTCTGCAGCCCTGGGACCCGCCAAAATCTAGGAGACACAAATCAAGCTGTTCCGGGAACTCTCAGCACACTCCCCTCTGGCCCAGGGCCTCCTTCCACTCAGCAAGCATCCCACTAGACTAGGGAAGAGATGGGAAAGAAGCCAGGCTCTCTGCATGCAGATAGCCCCAGCCTTCATGTGTGGTTCTGTTACAGCCCTCTCTTTCATCTTGAAGTGCTAGGCTTGAGGCAGCACATTCCTTCTGTAGGAAAACATTGCCACTGCCGCTGCCTCTGCATGGAAGTCCCTTGAGGTTCCTGTCACCAGCTCACCCCCCTCCCCCACGCTTCTGCAATGCCTGGTCGCTAAGGCTGGCATCTGGACAGCTAAGAGCAAGCCCTGTGTGGAACCACAGAAGCCCAGCTCCTTGGCCTCAACTGGGACCAAATGCTGAGGCATAATTTACATTCCACAGCTCAGCAGGTATCCAGCAGACCCTGGAACCTCAGCCAAATTAGCAGCCTAGCTTGGGTCCTCTTCCTGGCGAATCCCCGCCCCCTACCCCCACCCTTGTTGACTTCTTCAGGAACCACTCCCCTAATGAATTACTTGTACGTACATGAGCTTTGGCTCAGGTTTTGTTTCTGAAGAACCCAACCTAAAGGAGAATTTTTGGTTCGGTTGGTTTTAATGACTTTCACGACTATTATTAAATGCTCTTGTTGAGCGTGACAGGAGTTGGTGGCCAGCTCTTAGGAAGTTGTGCACAGACATGCTTGACAATTCTCCTTGCAGAGGGTGTGAGCATTTATTACCCACATCCTTGGTCTCTGGGCCTCAGCTGGAGCTCCAAAAAGAGCAGGACATTTTCCATTCCACATCCTGTTAATGTGCTTTTTTCCCCTCAGTATAGTCCCGACGCGGTCATAGAGCAAACCTCTCTCTTTTTTCCCTTTTATGCCTGTTTTGCGTGGAGATTCCCCTCAGCTCTGACATATTTACTGGGACTCTCACACCTCGGCTGCCATGGAGATGACGTTGGCTCCATTTAAATAACTGACAGCCAGGAAAAATGTTTATAAAACAAAAATCCAAACTAAGATACCCGGCGACCACCTGGAAGCCTGACAGGGTCCCATGGAGCCTTTCTCCTCCATGGTCTCCAGTCCCTGTCTCTCACGCTAGCAGGCTACCCGTCACTTCCCCCGATTCCTCTCAAGGTTGCTTTGCAGAAGCCAATAAACTCTATTCCTGTGAGGCAAGTCATGTCTCCAGACACCATATCCTTCAAGTCATGGAAATCGCTGCGGTAAGCGGATATGGTTGCTATGAGCTGGAGGAGACCTTCCCAGGGGCTCCTGCTACCCCCAGCCCATGCCGAGCGGTCCTGTACTCTAACAGCAACTTCCTGTCTAGGAAGTCCTGCCTGGGGGAAGCAGGAAGGTGAGAAAGCATTTGGGGGTCCACGTCTTCATGGAGCAGAATGGAGGGTAAGTTTCCATAAGAGTAGCACAGAGGGATGCTTCAATAAAAACCAGTGTTGAATGTCATCCACATCTCAATTAGAAACCCCTTATTGGGATTGTACCTTAAATAAGTTTGTACCTTAGATATAAGCTGTGTAACTTTTTTAAAATTAATTTTAATAGGGTGACATTAATAAATCAGGGTACATATGTTCAAAGAAAACATCTCCACGTTATCTTATCATTCAATTATGTTGCATACCCGTCACCCAAAGTCAAATTGTCCTCTGTCACCTTCTATCTGGTTTTCTCTGTGTCCCTCCCATCCCCCCTCTCCCACCTTCTCTGCCCTCCCCCCATCCCATAACCACCACACTCTTGTCCATGTCTCATAGTCTCACTTTTATGTCCCACCTATGTATGAAATCATGCTATTCTCAGTTTTTTTCTGTTTTACTTATTTCACTCCGTATAATGTTATCAAGGTCCATCCATTTTGTTGTAAATGATCCGATGTCATCGTTTCTTATGGCTGAGTAGTATTCCATAGTATATATGTACTAAAGCTTTTTAATCCACTCGTCCTCTGATGGACACTTATAGGAATATACCCTAAGAACACCATAGCACTGTTCGAAAAGAAGAAATGCGCCCCCATGTTCGTGGCATCATTGTTCACAACAGTGAAGATCTGGAAAAAGCTATGTAACTTTTTTAAAACTTTTTATTTATTAATTTTTAGAGAGAGAGTGAGAGAAAGAAATATCTATTTGCCTTGCACCTATCCACGCACTCATTGATTGACTCCTGCATGTGCCTCAACCAGGATAAACCCCTCAACCCGGGGCATTGGGACGATGCTCCAAGCAACTGAGCCACCCAGCCAGGGTGCTATAGAACTTCTTAAACCTAAGTTTCTCCATCTGTGAACTTCAGGGCTTGTTTTAAAAGGTTGCTGTGAAGATCTCTGAAACAATCTATGTGAAGTTCTTTCACAGAATACAGAGGTTTCCTATGTTCAGTTCAACCAAGCTGAAACTACGTTTTTCAGAATTCCCTTCCCTGCTTAGTCCCGGGTTTGGGTAGATTACAAGGAAACTTGTGTGAGGTTTGGAAAGCAGGAGTGAAGCAGGTTGTAAAGTAGGGGCCAGGAGCCACTGCAGCCCACCTGTGTGATGTCTCATCTGTTTGTACCATGGGTATTGTAGGTTGGGCTCACTCTTTAGCTTCTTTCAGTCCCAGGCCAGAAGACGTGGTGCCCGGCCACATCAGTCACCTGTGTCCCCAAGGGGATGGAGGTGAAAGAGTGACAGGATTCCAGTTTGCCCTCCCTCTCCCCGACTTCGGAGCTGGCTGTCCATTCCAGCTGCCCCTCTGCTGACTCACAGTGACTTCAGCTCACCACCAGCAGCAGAGACAAAGGCCCCTCCTGGACTTCTCCAGCTCCACACGCACACAAAGCCTAATCCCAGTAACAAACCCTTCAGTGCATGTGACTCATACAGGTTCTGCTTTCCAAGCAAATCTAAACTGCTACACCCTGCATGGCACTGGGTAAATGCTCACAAAGAAAATGCTGGCATAGTTTAAGTATACGCACTTGTTGAGAGTACTGTCTTTTGGTCCCAGCCCAAACTGCACCTTGCACAAATTACTTCATTCTTCTTAGACCCAGTTGACTCAGCTGTAAAATAGTGATACTACTATGATCTACTTCACTGGCCTATGGAAATTGTTAAATGAGATTGAGTATGCAAACAGTGCCTGATATTCAACATATTAGGGAGAAAACCTTTCTTTCCCATTCTAATTCAAGCGATAGCATTAAGAAATCCTTCACCAATAAATAAAAGCATGTCCTTCTAACTATCTTTGTCAATAATGAAATGGTATTTTTATGCTCCAAGTGTTCTATGTGATTTATCAACTGGATTAAAATTTAGCCAGGAAAGAAGGATGCTGCTTATTAGTTACCCCTCAAAGACGCTCCCCTCAGCTGTTAGGACTCAATGAATGACAATAATAACCCTTTTCTGTTGTTTGGGTTCAACAGAGAGAGACCCTTTTATCAGAAGTATTTCATATGTCCCCACAATAATGTGACACAGACAACATTCAATGGCAGGGTGCTACAGACACTGCCCCAGAACTCAACAGACGTGGGTTTTCATCCTGGCTTTGCCAACAGCATTGGTCTCCTCTTTATTCTGAGCCTTAGTTTACTCATGTGTGATGGGAAAGGATGAATTAATTTATAAGGTCCTTCAAATCCCAGCTGACCCTAAGTCTATTATTATTTTCCTTTTTACTTACGGAAGAGAAAGGAAGTTGCAAGCAATTAAACATTCAATGCTTTCTAAAGTGTGGTCCCTGAACCAGCAGCAGCACCCAGAAATGATTAGAAATGCAAATCATCAGGCCTCACTCCAGACCCACAGAATCAGAAATTCTGCATTACTGGGAAGACCCAGAAATCTGTGTTTGAACAAACCTTCCCAGTGATTCAAATGCATGCCCATGTTTGAAAGCCATGGCTTCCTCTATTTCACAGCAAGAAGGTAAGTGGCTTAGCCAGGACTTGAACCCAGGTCTATGACTCCTTGCCAGTTGTCCTTTAGATCTGAGGATAAAAGCCTTATAAAAACAAATGCATTGGAAGACAAGACAAGTCCAAAAATACAAGCAAAAGCAAATACACATTCTTTTTTTAAATCTCAGGGTTTTACCACTGAGAATGTTTGATCATCTAGCCCTGGATGAGACTGAAGCTGACCTCTGTGCAGTGTCTGATGCAGCCATGAGAACTTTTCACTGGAATCCACCACTGAGCTAGAATGACTGTCAGACGACAACCAAGGAGTCTGCAACCTGTAGACAGGCACAGTGCCGCAGGACAGGGAAAGCATTTACTGTGTGAATTCAGCATCTGCTTTTTGCAATTCTGTTATTTTTTTAACATATATGAACACATATATTACAAATGCATAAACAATATAAATTCATGTATGCTCTAAGTATTTCTAGTTCCATTTTTTTATTTCTCCTCTGCCTTTTTTATCTTGATTCCTACTTCCCTTCTTTCCAACTTCTGCTTAGATAATGCATGTTAATAACCTAGTATATTTTTCTTCATGGTCATATAATCAGATACAAATACACATTTTTTCACACATTTATCTTTTTTTTGCATACTTCATGTAAATTATTCTACAAGAGATATAGCACAACTCTCAGCCATGTTTCTCAAAACTATGTAATAGAGCCACGATGTGAACCTACAATAATTTATATGGGCCATCCCTGATTAATGGTAATTCATTAGGTTTCCAATTTTTTATCACCACAAATGCTATTGCAATAAATAATTTTTACATATGTGCTCATGTAGTGGCGAGTTTATTCTGAATGTAGAATATTGGGCTCAAAGGCTAAATATATTTTTAATTTAATAAATGTTGTTAGATGGCTCTTCAGTGTGTTGAATTATGATTAAAGAAAGGGGTCTATAAAAATCCCTGTTTTTGATTTGTGTTTCCTTTGTTTCCAAATTTGGAATTGATCTTATAAATACATACAAACACACAATTATGTGCCTGTATAATTTATCAATTTTTATGACCTTAGCTAGCTTTTGTCTGGCATGGCCATACAATTCTAAAAGAGAAGTACTGAAGTCTCTCACAACTATTGTATGTTTAGCAAATTTTCCTGATATTTCTTAGCAGGTCTTCTCTATACATTTAGTGGTTCTGGTTTGATTTATACAAAAATGTGGAACCTTACATTTTTCAATACGTCACAGCTTTTTCTATTTCACTCTCTTTAGTATATTCAATAGGCAATTTTATCTTGTATCATACTATCAGTACTACAGTATACTTCTCTTATTTTCCTATTTTCCTTTGTTCAACCCTTTATTTGCTTCCTTCCTTTTTATTTTCTTAACATCAAGTGCCTATACAATTGAATTAATTACAATCCTTTCTTCCATTAATCTTTATTTTCCTTAGTTAACTTTCACCCAAAGTAAAATTTAAAAAGCTCAATATAACTTGTATCTATCAACAGAGAGAGACCCTTTTATCAGCAGTATTTCATATGTCCCCACAATAATGTTGTGACATTATTGTGTGCATCTTGGGTGTCATGGAAACTTGTTCCCCTTCTCTATCCTGTCCACTTGCCGCAGTCACATTTGGAAGCCACTACCTCAAACCTTAGAGCTCTTTGCTTCCATAGTGTAATATTATAATATAACACAGACCTAGATACAGGTAGCTACAGATGTGATGGTATTAGGACATGGGACCTTTGAAATAATATATTTAAAGCACTCTGCCCAGTGTGTAGCACATGATAAGTTTTTTGGAAAATATGAGGTTCTTTTCCTATCTAATTTGATTTTCAAGACATCAAAGTCATGAGGATGGATCCCTCATAAATATGATTAATGCCCTTATAAATATCTAAAAGACCAGAACTCTTCCCTTCCACCATGTGAAGGCACATCAAGAAGGCAGCCATCTATGAACTCATGCAGGCTCTCACCAGACATTGAATACACCTTGATTTTATACTTCCCAACCTCCAGAACTGTAAAAAATATACTTCTGTTGTTATAAGCCACCCAGTCTATGGTATCCTATGATAGAAACCTGAATGGACAAAGACACACACACACATCCCTGAATTTCTTTCTGGTCAATGCTTCCGCAACTCCGTGAGCTCTCTCAGTCTACAGACGCAGGTCTTTCTGATCTAAGGAAATATTTAGTTTATCATCTGTTTGCTTCCTGATTTCCCTTTTCTACTAATCTAGAGCATCTATTATTCTCATGCTAGGTTTTCATCTTCTAAACCTTTGCTAATTCTCCTCTATTTTTTATTTCCTTACATTTTTGTTCAGCACTTGGAGAGAAATTTCTTCCATTTACTTTCCCAAGACAGGTACTTTTGTCTTAATATTGGTCAGTCTGCCCTAGGTCATCTGAGGATGTAGGAAGTGTTTTTAGCTCCAAAAAGTTCTTTCAAACAGCACTTGAATCTTTCTTTTAAAGTACACTTATTTTAACAAAATTGCCACACATCTGTTTCAGCAGCTGCATTTGCCACTGCCTTCTGTGTGCTCTGCTGGATCTTGCTATGTCTGGTTTGGACATAGTGTGATTTTTCTTGATAACTTGGACTCAGGTGTTTTTGTTGAAATACCCTCCCAGATAGCAATCCACAAGTGGAGGAAGGCAAAATGGTCCTCTACGAGAGTCTCCCTATTCCTCAGGACAGAAATGACTATGTCCATACTTTTGGCTACTCCTAAGCATCTTAGGTGTCATGGAAACCTGGCACACACACATTGAGGCCCATCAAATTTCTTCCCATAATTCTTTGGGCCAAACTCTTCTCAGCATCCTCACTTTATAATCCCTGCTTCAGGCCTCACATTTGCCCAGCCTACAGAGCAGAAAAACCTATACCAGTTTTCTCCAATAGGGTTCCCACAGAACCTGTGGGCTCATTTCCACATAGCAACCTGCAGGCATCAGCTATGTGACTCAAAGGGGGAAAATATAATGAAGTTGATTTATATTGAATAAAAAATAAAATCAGGTTCACATTACTATCTTTCCAGAACCCCCCTTTAAAATCAGCACCTTCATCTGACTTCACCTAATAAGCCTGCTTCCTTCACCACAAGGCAACAATTCTGATTGAAAGTTCATCAGCTTCGGAGTCAGATTTGTGTTTAAATCTGCCCTTTACAAGTGCTACGTAATCAGTATTCCTGAGCCTCAATTTCTCATTTATAAGAAGGCACTAATTATTAAGAGTAAACAAAATAATATATTTAACACACTTTGCCCAGTGTGTAGCACATGATAGGTTTTGGGAAAATGTTAGGCTCTTTCCCCTCTAATTTGATTTTCAAGAGTGATAGTCAACCACTTGGTTTCCCTCTTGGTTTGACATTTTAGCAACAACTGCTCTTAGTCACCATTCCTTATACTTGATCTTCCTCAATCAATCACCTTGAAGTATATTGGTTAATGGTCAATGTTTCAGGCATCTTGGTGTCCCAGTGCCTTCCTAGAAGTAGCAACTATGCCTTATAAATTATGAAAACCACACAGCACACGGAGGAATCACCACTGACCTCAGGCACACAGTTAGAGGCCAAACTGGGAAGGAATGTTCAGAAACCAGCTCTGACAACAAAGCTGACATAAATATCCTTTGAAAGGTTATCTTGTAATTAAATCTCTATTTTTTTTGAATGTAGATTAATTCACTCCACTGAGATTTCCAAGAAAAAGCAATACCTCCAGAGCTCCATAGGAAAGCCACAGGATTTTTAAAGGCAACAAATTACATGAAGAGATTCTACCTTATGAAAGGGGAAAATATATGACAAACTTTTTGGACTAATTAAAGGGAAAGATTTCAAAGATTTGTTAATAAGGGCCCTAAAATCCATGCAATCAAGAATAATATCAGTGTCCACATTTGTAGAATATTCACCCCTATTATACATGTAGGAAAGGGTCTCTCTCTTTTACTTTCTCTACCCTCTCACAATAGGCAATGGCAGTGTTTACTTTGTATCAGAAAAATTGGGGGCAGACCAATCTCTGAGTTGCCTCAGCAAACCTGAGAATTCACTCCTATTACCATTTTACACACATTAATTGACTTGCTTAAAATATTGCAGTCAGTAAATGATGAACCCAAGACTCAAAATAGTCTTTCCAATTCCCAGGTCACTCTTCTATAGGGATAGAAAAAATGGGTGCAAACCAAACCCATTGAGAAAAAGTCAAATATTTTTTTTAAATATAGAAAGGGGTAAATTTGAAAAACGTGTCTTCGCAAAGCCCTATAAACAGCTAAACCCTAAAGCTGAATCATATTAATTCACACCTTCATGAATCAACAATACATCAAGCAAAATTTATTGAGCTCTTACTTTTGTGAAAGACACTATGTTGGTGACAATTAAAAATGGAAGAGAGTAGTTCTTTCCCTTAAAGTGTCTCCAAAATTTAATAGGGAAAACCAGCTCTCTTTATTGGCTCATACTGTTACTGTTGGCCTTAAGAAGAACTCTTAAGTTCTTCTTAAGAAGGGCTAAATAAGAAGGGATTCCAAAGAAAGAGCCAATAAGAACCCAAATGGAAAAAGGAGAGAAACTAATTTAGAAAATATATTTTCTGTGTACTCAATCCCTCTTCCTTACCACTACTCTAAACACATACACACACACACACACACACACACACACACACACACACACACACACACTTTACTGGATGTTTTCAGACTAAAATTGAATGGGAAGAGTAATTGTAGGCATCACTTTGAAGGTAACTGACATTCATTGGCAGAGAGGAGGGAGAGAACAAAGGAAAGTAGGAAAGTGGTATTGACCCTGAAAATACACACTGGGGCCACATGTTAACACATAACTGAGTGCTAATGTAAAAAGGGCTGAGGCTGGACAGTACCTCTAACCACCAATACTGCTCAGCAACAGAAAGGGAACCATTGATATACACAACAATCTTCAGAGAATTATGCTGGTTAAAAGGAGCCAATCTCAAAAGGCTATGTATTGTATTATTCTATTTATATCAACTGCTTGCAATTACAAAATTATAGAAATGAACGATAGATTAGTGATTGCCAGAAGTCAAGGAGAGAGTGGAGACAGGAGAGAAGTAGACGTAGCTATAGAAGGGCAACACGAGCAATCTTTGTGGTGATGAAAGTGTTCTGTATCTTGACATCTTGACTGTGTCAATGTCAATGTCCTGGTTGTGGTGCAATGCGAAAGTTTTACAAGATGTTACTGTTGGGCTACACTGCGTAAAGGATACACAGCATCTCTCTATTGTTTATTATAGCTGCTTGTGAATCTACAGTTATCTCAGAATAAAAAGCTTAACTTTAAAAATAAATAAATAAAGTCCCAGAAAATAACTAATAAGATCAAAAGTGGCCTGACCAGGCAGTGGCGCAGAGGATAGAGCATCAAACTGGGATGCAGAGGACCCAGGTTCAAGACCCCGAGGTCACCAGCTTGAGCATGGGCTCATCCGGTTTGAGCACAGCTCACCAGCTTGAGCCCATGGTTGCTGGCTTGAGCAAGGGGTCACTCTGTCTGTTGTAGCCCCCCACCCCCGGTCAAGGCACATATCAGAAAGCAATTGATAAACAACTAAGGCGCGGCAACAAAGAATTGGTGCTTCTCATCTCTCTCCCTTTCTGTCTGTATATCCCTATCTGTCCCTCTCTCTGTTTCTCTCTGTCCCTGTCACGAAAAGAAAAAAAGAAAACAAAAGTATATGACTATTATAACTGGATATCAAGGGTGAAGAAGTATAGAGAAAGCAGTTATTCATCTTCATTTAGCCATGTAGAACCATCTAAATTATTGATAAAAATTAATTTTTAAAAATGCTAAGAGAGCCTGACCTGTGGTGGCGCAGTGGATAAAGCGTCGACCTGGGAACACTGAGGTCGCCAGTTCAAAACCCTGCACTGGTCCGGTCAAGGCACATATGGGAGTTGATGCTTCCAGCTCCTCCCCCCTTTCTCTCTTTCTCTCTCTCTCTCTCTCTCTCTCACTCTGTGTCTCCTCTCTAAAATGAATAAAATAAAAATTAAAAACAATAAAAAAAATGCTAAGAGAGCCTGATCAGGTGGTAGCACAGTGGATAGAGTGTCAGCCTAGGATGCTGAGTACTCACGTTTGAAACCCAGAGGTCTCCTGCTTGAGCACACACTCATCCAGCTTGAGCTTAATAAGCTCACCAGCTTGAGCACAGAGTTGCTGGCTTGAGTGTGGGATCACAGATATGACCCCATGGTCACTGGATTGTGGCCAAAGGTCACTAGTTGGAAGCCCAATGTCACTGCCTTAAGCCCCAGGTCGCTAGCTTGAGCAAGGGTTCATTGGCTCAGCTGAAGCACCCCACTCAAGGCATGTATGAGAAACAATCAATAAACAACTAAAATGACATCATTACAAGCTGATGTTTCTCATCTCTCTCCCTTCCTGTCTCTTACTGTCTCTGTCTCTGTCTCTCTCACACACAGAAAAGGACTAAGAGATACTATTGTAATGAAAGAAAATTAACTTGTGAGGCCTCACTCTTTTCTTATAAAAGAAAATTGTTAACATTTATTGAGCACTTGCTATTTGCTCACCATTGTGCTGAGCATTTGACATGCATATTCTGATTGACCCCTCAGGAAAATCTATGACATGAGTGCTAACTTTCCCTGCATTTCACTCATGTACAACCAAGGCTCAGAGAGTGTGAGGGATTTCCCAAGATCATACAGCTAGTCAGCAGCACTGTCCACCCAGGCATTTAGACTTCAGGGTCTATGTTCTCAATGATGCTCCTTTAGGAGAGAAATGCCAGCTGCCAGAGTCTCCTGGTGCCCAGACACACTCCTTGGTATGTCTGGAGAAGAGTTCGAGGTGGTTGGGGAGGAAGGCAAGACTAGCCTTAAAATTAGACAGATCTAAATCTGAGACCAAGTTCTACAAATTATAGTTCTGTGACCTTAGATGAGTAACTTACCAGTCTTAGCCTCACCTACATTGTAATACAATAGTAATACCCATCCCTGGAGGGTTACTGGGAGAATTAAATGCAATAATGTGTTATTAAGTGCTTGGCACAGTGCCTGAGAAATAGTCAGTTCTCAATAAGGTATGAGTATTATTACTGTGATTATTATAAATTTTGACACTGTGATTTTTCATAACAGGCTTCAGATTCAGGTAGAGCTCTTTCTCTAAACCACATCAAGAGACTGTTGAATTTTTCTTAAAGATGACTCTGAACTTTATGGTTTTTGTCAGGAGAGATCAGGAAGGTAGGGTAGGCTTTCATGAATGAAACTAGTGAGAAAACTGTCAGGGATTCTGTGAGCTCTCCTTTGGTATCCAGGAGACCCAGAAGGAAAGAAAAAGCTGCCTAGATAAGTAGCTACTGCTTTTTGCTTTGTTTTGTAGTTATTAAACAAAACATGTAAAATGTACAGAAAATGCAAAGACTATTATAACACCCAAGTTCCCATCTCTCGTATTTAACCAGTATGAATATCTTTCCATATTCGTTGGATATCCTTTTGTTTAAAAAGAAAACATAACAGCTGCAAGTGAAGACTCTTCCCATCCCCATTCATCTCCTTCTTCTTCCTCCCCATTTCCTTCCCCAAATGCTAATTTCTCTAAGCAGCTTTGAATAGGTCTAGGTTTCCATAACTCAGACAGCTCAATTACTAGGTTTCAGTGCAGACACCTCCTACAAGTCTATTAACTAAGAAGTAATTTTTGAGCTCCTGCCCAATGTCAGGCATGAAAAAGGGAACCAACATTATCCTCCCAATAAGAGTTTACCATAAAAATGGGATGACAGACATTGAGATAGACATATGTCCCGATTTCTCTTTGGGGAACTGTCTGGCCACATGATTTGACTAGGGTTAATTCTACATTCTGCCTCTGAGGCCTGCTCAGTGAGCATTCCCCAAGCCACAATCTTTGGTTCCTAGTAAACATGTGCTCTGAGCTTGGATAACTGAAACAAGCCCCAGAATTTTTGCTAGGGCTAACAGGACAGAGATGCTACATAACCACTGTCCTGGGAAGATGAAAACCTAAAGCTGGAGGGAATACCACAAATAGGGTACCTGCTTAGGAATCAAGCCAACACAGAGAAAAAACATTGCTTGGTGACACCTCCAAGTCCCAGGTTCAAGTGATGCGGATGTTAGCTACATCACTAGACTTCCCAGTTAATGGGCCAATACGCCCACTCATTATGTTTAGATGTGTTTGAGTTCAGTTTCTGTCCTGAATAATATAAAACAATCAATGAACAAGACAGGACATAACAGCAAGCACGTATGGAGTACTTACTATGGACACTTCATTGTTCTAAATATTTTACTTGTAGAAATTCACTTCATCTGTACAAAGACACCCTACGGTGTAGGTTCTGTGATGGGACAGGAAAGTAACTTAGTCAGGAACACTGCAATATTAAATGGCAGAGCTGTGACTCCAATCCAGGAAATCTGAGTTGAAACCTTCATTGTTCACCACCACTACCCAATTCAAAAAATGAATGGTTGCAGGAAGTCATGATAAAAGAAAAAAATATGAGCTGTAGTTATCAAAGGAAATATATTTGATATAGGGCATTGTGTTTTTAACTGGGCTTTAACATATGAAAAGCTTAAGTGATCGATATAAAAAGAAAAAGAGAATTCTAGGAAGAGGAGGTCCCGAGCAAAGGGAAGAAATGAACACAGCAGTACTGTCCTGGGGAGGATGGATAAAGATCTCATACTGATTTTTCAATTCTAGGGAAACAGAGGAACTATATATAAGAGTTAGTGTATATCCTCATACCCTTATTTCATAACTATTATTGCAGTATACTAATGGGAAGAGAACGAGTTGAGCTAAATCTTTGAGCACATTTGAGTTGGGGCAGCTAACAAGGAAAACCCTTCAACCTTCTCTACGAACCTCCCCATCTCTGTAACCAAACAGGAGCCTCACAAAGTGGATTCTGGAATCTGACTAATGGTGAAGAGCTTTAGAATCAGATAAGGTGGGCTCAACATGCAGCTCTGCAACTTACTAGCTATGCGACCGTGGCAAGTTATGTAACATCCCTGAGGCCATTTCCTCACGTGTAAAATGGGGGTAAAGGGTCTCTAAGCCATGGCATGACTTTACAGTTTGAGTGAAATCCTTTACATATGAGCCTGGCACAAGTAAATCCCAACAAATGGCCAACCCAATAAGTAATATTTTTAATATCAAAATAGAGCAGGAATGAAGAAACATACCACTCCTTGGTGTTGCAAAGATTAGGCCACTTGGCTGGATCATCTAAGCAGTCTGTCCCCCTGAGAGGTGCAAAGGGAGCCATCAAGGCCAATGGCCACCATCTATCATATCACTTTCTCTTTCCAACCCAGCTATAGTAATTTTTCAGCCACTAAAGTAAAGATGTTCAATCAGTTGATAATTTGATTCCAGTTAGAACCTCAATTCACAATTCTGGAATTGTAGGGGGGAGGGGGAACAGAAATGAAACAGCAATTAACTTTTGGTTGCAAGCTTTATTTGCTGCTGCTACCCCACATAGGTCAGTTGCCATAGAGATGCTACCTTCGTGATCTGCTGATGCAACCAAAGCCGCCCAGAGGCTCTAAACCGGCCTCCTCTCGGTGTGGCTTCAGGATAATTAAAAATCTGCCAAAAGGGAAAGCTGATCTGAAACTCTAATCCAAAATTGATTTGAATGGAAGTGGAAGGGATAGGGGAGATGGCAAGGAGGACATGGAGTCAGGGAAACAATTTTTTTTTTAATTAAAGAAAAAATTAAAGTTGACTTAGAAAGAAAATCAGTCTCTTTCATCCACAACTTTCCCAAATCTGACTGTGTGTCATTTAGGAGAGACTGATCTGACAAGGAGGAGGAAATAGGAGTGTGGAAAGTTTGTTGTTTCTGTTAGAAGGGGACTTTTTAGCTTCAGATTGTGACCAAGCCTCCCTTAGCCAGGGAAGCTAAAAGGGAGAGGAGCTTAGCTCCAGTGCGATTTCTAGTCTAGCCTCAAGAAAAGTAGGTGAGAATGAGACAGGCAAGCAAAGCCAGTGGGTAGCATGCAGATTTCTTAGTCCCAGACACCCCGTAGCTTGGGAATAGCTGTCTGTACCAGGATATCAAGCATGAAAGAACTAGAAGCCTACAAGCCTAGGCCTTGAAATATCACCTCTCTCCTGGAAATCCATTCCCCATTTGCCAGGTGGATGGATGCCTTCATGGCCATATTGAACTTGGTCTACATCTGCCTCCAGTACCCAGTGATATCCTGGCCCCTATCCTTCCTTTTAACTCAGTGCTCACAAAATCAAGGTCAGGCATATAATTAAGTTATTTTCCCCTCCAAATCTAAGAGCTGTTAATTAACCAAGACATTGCTAATCACGATTAGAAATAAACTAGCATCTGACTAAAGTGGATTCTAATTAAAACTTGAGTGGTATCTCCTAGAGCAGTGACTTTGAAAGTTTTTTATTTCTTCCATGCACAGCAGATGTATGGTATCCATAGAGGAGGCAACATTCCCTGAGGTTCTTCTTAAATACCTCCTCCTCAGTGAAGCCTCATGTGACCTCGCTCTCTAGAGTAGCCCTCCGTCTTTCTTAACCACATCATCCTATTATAAATAAGCCCTTCATAGAACTTACTACTTGCTGAAATTATCTTGTCTGTTTGCTATTATTTGCTATACGCTTCCTCAGAGCAGGGAACATGGTACCTGGCTTTGAACTAGATTTCCAGTGCCTCAAACAGGGACCAGCCAGAGCAAATACTCAGTGTGCACTTTTTGACCAAATGAATAAATGTTGCCACAGGCTTACTCAGTTTATGTGCCACTTAAAGCAAACCAGGTATCATTCCACAGACCCTTTCTTTCCCTCTTTAGAAAGTATTTCAGAATGTGTAAGAGTGACAGAATTGTTGAACTATTCATTCTCTCTTTCAACAAATATTTATTGAGTGTTCACTACCTGTCAGGTACTGTGCTAGGTGCTCGCAGTGAACTCATGAATGAGTTCGACAAGGCCCGGTCTTATAGCAGTTCTACTATGTAAGTGAAAATAGCGGCTGTACATTGATGTACAAATAAAAAGTAAGATTTGTTCATTAATGATGGTGCTCCTTGCTATGGGGAAACCAGTGGAATCATGTGATGGGAAGTGACTGGGACAGCAAGTGTGGAAGGCTATTTCAGCTCCGACAGAGAAACAAACCCAAAGAATAAAGTCACTCAAATTCATGTAGTGTTTGGCTGTTTTGTCTCTTTGGATTGTGAGTTCTGTATCAATAGAGATCTCATCCTATTCTCCCCTGTAATCTGAATAGCACAGTGAGGGTATGAAGATAGTCAGGGGGTACTCAAATAAATGTTTGTTGAATGAATCAATGAATGAGGTAACATTCTCCCGTGAAGTCACATTCAAGAGTCCATGTATGAAGAGCCTGGGATAAAGAAATTCTAGGCAGAGGGAAGAGAAAACACAAACTCCCAGAAACTGTAAAGAACTCAGCACTGTCTAGAGCTCAGAGGCAGTGTGGTCCAGAAGGAGAGAAAGAGATGTGAGTGGAAAAGGTGTTCAATTTTATGCAGGGTCTTAAAAATCAGAAAGGAATTTGCATTTTATTTGCAGTACAATGGGAAGGCACTGGCAGATTTAAGCAGGAGAAGGACGCAGTGTGATTTACATGTCAAGAAAATTACTCTGACTGCTGGGCGGAGAATGAAAAGAGGGGTGAGACTGTGAAAGAGCAGTGAGGAGGCTGTGGCAGCAAGGTGATGGCTTATCCTTGGCTGGTTTGCAAAGGCAAACAAGTAGTGATAAACTCATCACACTGCAATGTCTTTATTACAGTTTTTTAATAGAACCATTGGCAAATTTGTGTTATTCATTATAGTAACAAAACATGGGTCATACCGACTAGGACATGCAAGTATGCCATGATGTAATAACTAGGAATTGCTGTTCTGGAGAAACTGACCAGGGCAGAGCAGGCTGCGAGGAGGCCTAGGAAGCCCAGGGTTTGTATCCATGCATTTGGGTCCTGTAGGTACGACTGCTTTCGTGTCCCCTTCTGGCCTGGTATTGGATTTGTCATCCCTCACCACCACAAGTCAACCTTGAGCCTGAACTCAACAATGCTACTTTGATCATGTCCCTTCAGGGGAGGGTTCATGGCTGCTGGGTTAGTGAGCCCCCTGACCCCTCTGTCAGCCTTCTTCAGTGATCAATGAGTCACTAGTGGCCCACTGGCTGGGGAACCAGTCACATTGACACAGAGGTGGGGGTGGACAGTGCTTCACCATCAAAGTCATCTGCCCCCTGGGATTGTCCAGTCCACTGATTCTCAACCCAGGTGCACAGTTAGAATCATTGGAAGCTTTAAGAAATAATAACAGTGCAGAAATAAGAATCTCTGGGTTCAGAGATCGGTATGCTTTTAAATCTTCCAAATGATGCTAATAGATGGAGAACCACAGGCCCTAACCCAACTGTTCTATTACAGCCCACCTTGCTGAAGACCCTGTGGGAACTCCTACTTCCCAATCCTCACTCCTATGTTGGGCTTTGACAAACAAAAAGCACATCCCAGCAAACTCTAACAGCTACCATTTACTTGGTGCTCAGCAGAATCCCATCAAGGTGGTCATTATTTTACCAACATTAGATCATTTCACTCTCATAACCACCCTCTGAAATAGCAGTATCAAGATGCTGCAAAACCTCTGTCTTACTGACTAGTAAGGCAGAGGTCACGGTCCACACCCAAGTCTTACAATTCCACAGCCCATGCTTCTCATCACTAAGCAATTATAACACAATCCCAGAGAGAAACCAAGGTTTCAATCCCAGTCCTGCCCCGTACTAGCTGTCTCCACAATGTTATCAGTGCTGCCTGCCTTGGTCTCTATCTGCCATCCACCATAGGACCCTCCAAATCTTAGCAAGTATTCCCAACTTGTCCCAAAGTAAGCAGTCAATGTCCACTGAACTGACTGATATGGCCTCCCACTGAGATATGACAACTAATTTGGAAATTTGGGTAGTGCTCTGGCATTTAGCCAAAACCTCCCACACAGGCCACCCTGATCTCTCTTATCCGGTGATTATGGGCACTCAGTGGAAAACTGCGAAGGGCAAGTTGTCTGTGTAACCCTTGTGACTCATATAAGAAAATTAACTATATTTGCATGACTTTGCATATATTATGCATCACTCTATGATATATATATATACTCAAGGCAAAGAGGTTGTGGATGTCGAATACTAAAGAAAAGAGTATTTTTCCATAACATATAATGCACGTGTTAGAAAATCATGCCATTCCACAGCCTATTGCAGCCAAAGTTGGGGCTTCCATATGACTGAAAGGGGACCCTGTCAGCATGAGAGGAGGGTAAACCTAGGTAAGAGTTAAAGATCAAAAATCAAGAAATTTAATCAGCATTTCTTGTCTCTACTCCTGCCCTTTCACTATTATGACACCTGAAGGCTGGAAAAGAGGAAGTCACAGAACTCACTTTTGCACTCCAAACCCCTTGCAAAGCACCAGGACAATCACTACAGTGTGAGGATCTTTGCATTAGAGGAAATCAACTATTCACCTTCAATCCAGAAGCGATTTTTTGTTACAAGGTCTTTGTGAGATGGTAAGTGCTTACTATAATAATAATAATTTTATAGTACTGATTCCTTTGTCCATTACTTACTCAATCAACAAACATTTATTGAGTACCCCTTGAGTACCCGTATACCCTTCACTGTATTATTGGAATTACAGGGGAGAATATGATGCGATCTCTATTGATATAGAACTCACAATCTAAAGAGACTGAAAACAACCAAACACTACATGAACTGGAGTGACTTTATTCTTCTTTGAGACTCAGTTTCTCTAGCTGAAAAAAATGGAGTATAAAATGTCAATTTTCCATGATTAGTATAGTAAATTATAAAAGTCTCAGTGTGGCTTTTGGCACACACTAGGTACTCAAGGACTGAGAGTCATCACCACCATTATCACTGCTATAAGGGAATATAAATAAGGCACAGAAAACAGTATAATCACAGAGAACACATAACCCTTTGGAATCATTCAGTGGAGGGAATAAAGACATCATGTCACCAAGTCAACGCCATACTTCCAGATTTTATAGCATCACTGCTTATATATCACTTAACTCCAAAATGCCAATTAACCTGTCATTTGGAGACCTCAGCTCAGGGCACTGTGTCTCTTTCTGTCTACAATGACATCTGATGTCTCTCTCTTCACTTTCCTGATGGGCCTGGGGGTCTACTAAGGAGAAAAATAGAGAAAATTTGAGATTACTTAACCATTAAAATTAATCGCTCACAAACATTAAAACCCAGACACCCATTGCAATCATGAAATATGAATAAGGATTTTCTGAAAGCCATTTATATTAAATTACTTTTATGATAGTATTTAACTTTTACGTATTAAATATTCAGTGCTCCTTTTTGTCAGTTGCAAAGAAACTTCTGGCTGTTTCATAGCTGGGGGAAGCTATCCCCTTCTTGTCTCAAGAGCCTCCAGGATTGAACATCAGACCAACAGCTTTTAGAATTGAGACCAACAGACATCACTGACTCAGTATCAGCCAACTCTAGTTCATTCAACAAAAATTTGCTGAAACCCTTGGTTTTCCAGGGATGGGAATATAAACATAAAAAGCATAATCCCTGAACTAAAAAATAAGCAAGACCGACATGAAATCTTAGTAATTACAATGTGTTGCCTACATTTCCCCCTCACTCATCTTCACCAAAATTATTTACTAGCTTATGAAATGCATCTCACTGTTTCTCAGCTCCATGTTTTTGCCTATGACAGTGATGGGCAATCTTTTAAGCTTGGTGTGTCAAAATTCTCCAAAAAACCGAGCATAACTTGGGTGGTGTGTCACTTCAAGAAAAACGGCCTAACCAGAAGTCCCAGAACTAGAGGCTCTGTGCCGGAGTTCTGTTGTTTTGGCCTACAGAGCTCCGGCACAGAGTGTCTACACTACAGCATATGTTTTATCCTCGGCTCCTGCACCTGGCTGTGCAGGAGCTGAGGATGAAACATCCTTCTCGGCATGCAGCCCCATACTTCTCTAGTATGCGGCCGCTTGTCATCGAAAATGGCTAGGCGTGTCAGTGCTGATACGCGTGTCATAGGTTCGCCATCACGGGCCTATGGCTTCTGCCTTAAACACCTACCCTCTGCCCAGCCACCTCCCAATTCTCCTCATAGACATACTTCAACTGAGACGGATAACATCGCTTTCAGGAGGCTTTTCTAGGGAGCACCTGCAGTGTGATTTAGACGCTTCTCCCGCACACCCTCAATCCACCCTGTACAGACTTCAGTCAGAACACCGATCTCCCTGCTCTGTAAGTGCTGCTTCACTTCCAGGTCTCCCCAAGCAGCCTGTGAGTTATCTGCTTCAAATTCATCATTTTATCCCTGATGTCCTCTGTAGTGCCTGACAGAGAGTAGGTGTTCAATAAACATTTCCCATCAATAAACTAACTGAATAATTAATTTATATAAACATTATAACATATATATTTACTCAGTGTAATACAAACCTACACAACTAACTGCCTCCAGGAATGAAGAAGAGGGATGTTATCAGGAAATACTTAAAAGTGATCATGACAATTAAGCAAATTCCTGGTTAAAACTGGGTATATTATAATTATGGACATTAAAATTAAAATTATTTAATTATCATTGTACTCAAAAAGTGACCACAAATATTTTCATATTAATTAGCATTGCATGGTCTCTGGTATCATCCATCACACCACCATCACTACACCCACTAATACCATCTTGAACACCAAAGTACGAGTATAAACAAAGGAAAGGAGAAATAGTCTTTATTCCGTGTCCTACATACATTAGACAGTGTGTGGTCCCCTAAATGTTAGCCCTTCTGCTAAGGTATACAGAAAGAATTCCAGTCAGGTGCCTAGTTGAAGTCTAAGTTGCCTCAGAGGAAAGTCACCATCCCAACACTGACTCCAATCCATAAGTTTATTAAAACCATTCTTCTCTGGATAAAACTCAATCAACAAGATACTAGAGTAACAACAGGATTCAAACAAACACCAAATTACCTCCTGACTCCATTTCTATACCTCAGGAAGTTTTTCAAAAGACACACAGGGTTGAAGAAAGTTCCAGGATTCTCTAGTCCTAAATTATCTAGAATCCTGTGACTATCGTTACCTAATAAAACCTCCATTCAAGCCACCACAAAATGAAGTTGATGATTCACTAAATGAGAATAGAAATCTCTTACCACTTCTAGGAAAAGTTTTTTACATGATTTTTAAAAAGAAAGGAAAGATAAGCCAGTCTCTGAATAAAGGGGCAGGACCTTTCTGCACTTTCTCTGTAACTCTGGGTTCATTTGGCTCTGCAGTGCGCTGGAACCTCCATAAAGCACACCGAAGGAGGACACCCACCCCTTGCCATGTATGCAGGCCTTGCTCCATCTGCAAATCCCTTTGACCCATACTTGGACGAGCCCTGCTGGGTCTTCTTGAGTTTTTAAGATAAAAGAACTGCCATTTTGTATTCTTTGGGTAGCCTAATATCCGTAAAAATAGATCCAAAAATGTCTAAACACAAGAGAAGTTTTCATGTTGTTTATGTAACAGTATGAGCAGGTGAATGAATTGTCAGTGGGAATCGGGATGAGGTCCTGTTCTATACAGTCATTTAGGGAACAACACTGACATAGACTGCCATCGGTCACGTAGTTCTGTCACCCCAGGGGAAATCTCCATTACAACTAGCTGCAAAGACAAGAACACCTGACAGTGATGCACATCACTTCTGCTTCTCTTCCAATGGGTAGAACTCAGTCTCATGGCCACATCTATCTACAAGGGAGGCTGGGAGTGTCATCTATTAGTGTGCTCCACAAGAAGAGAGGAGCATGGCTTTTGGTAAAGAGCAGCAGTGAATGGCAAATACCTCAGATTTTTCATGCAATGATAGCAAATTTAGGACCACAAGGACAAGAACACAGGTAGACCTGGGTTCAAACCCCAGCACTCTTTCTACCTGTAGCCCTCTCTGAACCTCAGGTTCTTCATCCCCCAGACGGAGATAAATGTTGTTGTAAGATTATGTGAGCTAATGGGTGTAAAACACCTATCACAGTGCCTGCCCACCAATTCAGTTCACATATTTCTTCACCCACCTCAGTCCTTGATCCAATAGCCCTCACTCCACCTGCGTGGAAACTCTTAGCCTTTACTAAAGGACCAAACACCCAGCCCCTCTCCTGAGAGTGCTCCTGTTCAGCTTTCAGTTGCAGCCCAGACCACCCACTGGTATTGATCTGCCTGTCATAGCACAGAAAATTCCAACCATCATATGCTGATGACAGTACACCCACCACTGGGTGCACAAATGCATGCTGGCGGGAAAGAGGTCCGATCTCCCAGCAAGTCCATTTGTTCTTTGCTTTAAAGTGATCAATAATTTACTCAGATTTTAGTGCAATGGCCTGAAACAGGGAAGGAAAAAAGAGCCCAGAGCTGGGGCACCGTAGACTAGAGGCAAGTCTCAGCAGTGGTACCAAGCAGGCAGTCATGTCAGGAACAGCACAACCCTTGGGTTCTGGGCTTTTCAGCCAGGAGTTGAGGGGTGCAGCATGACTGAGTTCAGTAGGATCTGCAGCTCTGGCTCCTGCTAAGTTTCGGATACAGTCACTTGCCAATGCACTTAGAGCTTTTTCAGTTCAAGGTCGTTCCTAGAGCTCCTCCCTCAAATTCTGAAGCAATGGCCCCTCCAATTTATTTCAGGCAGCTATCCTCCAGCAACTATCAGTAAATATGTATCAAAAATCCTTTACCCATTAAGTTTCTCTGACCCAACAACTGTACCATCTGTCATCTATCTAATGAAGTAATCCTGAATATGGAAACAGCCGTATATGCAAAGATGCTCAACAGCAGCGCTATAATAACAAAACAGTGGAAACAGCCCATCCAACTGGTTGGAATACTACTGCCAGCTCAGCAGCAAGGAATTGATTTAAATTAGAGTATGGAACATCAAGACATTTAAATACATGTTTACTATCAATTTATGATAAAGGAAAGTCTGTAGACCATTGTGTTAAGTGAGGGGAGTAAGAAACAACAGCAGTCTGAGTGCAGCTTTGTGAGAAATAAATAACAACAGAACTATGATTATGCAAAATACTGTCATTCCTAGGGGAAGCTGGGTGAAAGGCACACAGAAAATTGCCATCATTTTTGCAATTTTTTGTGAGACTATTTTAAAACAAAAATTATTTTTTTAAAACAGCAGAAACAATTGTGTATGAGAAGTCAGTATAAAATAGTGGCTAATAGTACATGCTTTTAGAAAATAAGCACAGCAGGTAAGTTATGGAAGAGATTTTAAATCCAATTCACCATTTTCTTTTTATATCTGCTCATAATAAAACTCCCATATGACTCCTTTCTGACAAGCCCTTCTCCTTGCAGCTGACCATCCTATCAGTTGAGTCTTCTTAGCAGAATAGTACAGAAACTACAGCCAACACAAGGAGTTGGTCCTTTTTTTAAAAAATGTTTTATTTATATTTAGATAGGAGAGAGAGAGAGAGAAAGAGAGGAGAGGGGGAAAAGCAGGAAGTATCAACTTCCATATGTACCCTGACTAGGCAAGCCCAGGGTTTCCAACCAGTGACCTCAGAGTTCCAGGTTGACGCTTTTATCCACTGCACCACCACAGGTTAGGCGGAGTTGGTCCTTTATAATTATAGTAGTAACATTTCTTAATAATTTACCACTGTGTGCCAGGCACTGTGCTAGATGTTTTATTAAAATCAGTCTTCACCACAACTTAAAAATGTGGGTTAGATTAATTCCATTTTAAAGATGAGTAAATGAAATTGAGAGACATCAAATGATTGTCCAGCATAGCTGATGAGTAACACAAGCAGAATTTAAATCAGAGCCATTTAAATTCAAATCCCAGGCTCTTTTCAACACCAGGTATTTTTCAGTTATTTGATTTCTTAAAGTTTTCTTATCTAACATAACAGAAAATGTCCCTCCAGGGCCTCAGTTTCTCATCTATGAAACTGAGCTGTTAGATTGAGTAAGGACTAGTCTCTCCCGCCACAAGACACAAGGATTCCCCAGAAACTTTAGCTTTCTTCCTGGCATATGTCCCCCATCAGGCAATGGTCTCCTGGTTCAGTAATGCTCAACCATTCAAAGAGCTTTTAATCCCCAAACTGGGACCTCAAACTCAGAAATTCTGAATTATCTAGTCTTTAATGGGCTTGGCTTGGCCATAAGTATTGTAGCCAAGGTTGAGGACCATTATTTCAACTTCCTGAACTTTCTCCTTCCCCACTCCCCACCCCACCCCACCCCATGACTCTGCCCACACACCCTTAGCTTACCTTTTGAAATCATGCTTCCACTGGAACCAGAATCATCTTTCTAAAACCAATATGACCATGAATTCCCTTGTTTATGCAACTTCAGGAGCTTCAATAGCATCAGAGTTTACTGGATAAGAATCCTGAAGATGACTCAAGGGCCATTCTCAATCCCGCTCTCGACCACTCCTCCAACATCTTCTGTAGTCATGTCAAACGAGCACCCCACACAGACTTCCTGACATTTCCGAAACACACCACACACTCCCTCACCTGTTGCGCCTTACCTGGAGGGCTCTCCCAACCCATTCTTCATCTTATCCGTCCACTCAGCATTCAAAGCCACTGTGCACCTCCTCCCCTGCTTTCACTGTTACGGCTCCCTCTTTCATCTGAGAATCCTTTCCAGATTCCCTCAGCCAGAGCTGAGAAATCTGTCATCTATGTTCCGTATGTGGCTTAGGCAGCCATTAAACATCCTGACCACACAGAATCATTAGGAGCACCAAGTTTGCTCACCTCTTACAAGATTTTTAGTTTCTTGAGAGATATGCTATGTTCATTCTGCACCTCTAGAGTATGGTATGTATCTAAAATAGTGCTTCGATGCTTATTGAATAACGAAATGAATGAATGAGTGAATGAATGAACCAAATGAAAACACAGTTGTGCTCAGGTTTCTCTGAAAAAGATAAAAATATTTCCCAATAGCTTCTTCCTCAGACCAACTACAAAGTCCCCTGATCAATAGCCACTTCTATTGAAATCAAACAGGACAAAGTGGCCAGGAAGGCTGAAGAAAAAGTAGCCAGAGCCAGATTTCTCCTTATATCTCAAGTCGGTGTTCTCAAACTGGCAACTCACATACTCCACAGCCCACACAAGTGTTTTGTTTGGCCCAGAAAGTTTTTTAAACATTAGGAAATTTCACAGGAAATCCACCTCTACGCGTCCTCCTGAAGTATCACAGAATTAGGCAACCCTGGACCTGCGTTTCCACCAGGGTACACCAACGAGCTGGAGCTGCTGCTTCCCTCTGAGAAAGAATGCTGTGCTCTCTAGCCTGCCAAAGTCCCCACCAGGCCCTGTTGTCTTCACTAGCTCACCTCTCCTGCTAATGTCTCCTGACTAGCCACTGCGAGCACTTGAGTCTGCAGCCACTGGCTTAAACAACCTGTTTGGTTTCAGGAGTTAAAATGTGCTCATTCTTTGCACCAAAGGATAAGAAAGAATTTCTTCAGCTCAGTTTCTCTCCAAGATAGGGGAGTTTTATTAAATCTTAATAAAACCATGCTGATGCTGCATGGATTTAGCCCTGAGAATGCCAGGGGCCAGGGCTGGGGCAGAAGAGAAGAGGGTGGCAGAGAAGCAGCTAGGTGTGACACAAAGAAACTATGTGGAAGTGTGACCCTTCACTCCACCAGGCTGAGATGGGTGCTTCAGGGGGATTGTTTACATGAGGTGAGGAAGGACCTGGACACACACAGAGGGGAACGTGCCAGCAGGAATCACCCAGCAGGTCTGCTGGCTGAGCAACTGTCTCGTGAAGCTTTAGCCCCGCTCACTGGCTGGCTGTAAATTAAGTTGCAGGAAGTCAGCAAAGCTTGTTAAGCTTTCAGGAAGCCTCAGGGCACCAGATGAAAGACAAATTTCAGTCTCTGCATTAGCAGAACCCCTTGAAAGGAGTCACGATCTGTGTTAAGAAGGGGATAGTGCCCCCCCACCCCCCACCATGGTCCGTTTCTCACTTTGTCTGTTTCCTCATCTTTATCCTTCTGCCTGTGAGACTCTGCCCTCCAGGAGAGAAGGCAACACACTTCTTTTGAGCACTCACTCCAGTTAGGGTCACAGGTGGACCCAGGTTTGAAGCGTATATGATTTCAGATGCCCTTTTATAGAGAAGAGAATTAAGCTATAAAATTATGGATACAAAGTAGATTTGGTGCCTTGAAAAGGAAAGATCATGGTAAATCTGACTTTAGCTGGCTATGCTCCATATCTTGTCACAGAGCACAGAGGCTAGGCTAACATTCTGACTCCTACTAGCTAGCTGACAAATAACCTCTCTGTGCCTCAGCTTCCTCCTCTGTAAAGTGGGGATAACTCTAGTAGCTAGCTAGGTTGTTTTGGGAAGGATTAAGGTAATATCCATAGATGATATAGGCTCAATAAATGCTAGTTATGATTGTTACCCCATTTTATCTTCATGACAGCCTGTAAAGCAGACACTGTTCTCCTGATTTCACAGATAAGATTGGGAATCCCGCCTCCCCTCCATCTACTGCAGACTACAACCAAGGCTGCTTCTGACAGATGAGAACCAAGATGCCTGGACCTTCTCTTTTTATCGCCTCAACTGCAACCAGGAATCACCAGCTGGCTCCTGCTCTGTCAAGGACCGGCTAGATAATGTGAAACCCAACTCAAGCCATCTAACAACACAGCAGTGATGTGTTAGTAGGTGATGTGCATGGCAGGGAACTCCTCCTTGGAGGACATTTCACCAGGAATCTTCAGGAAAGAAAGCTTGTTTTATCTAAGGGATGGTTGAATGGCAGATCACTGAGAGGTACGTGGACCAAGAAGGAAGCTATGGTAAGAGCACTCAACTTGAAGTCTGGCGACCTACTAACCTTGTGACCTTGTTCCAATCAGATCTTCTCTCTTAACCCTCATGGACTCATTTGTAAAATAAGAAGAATAAAAATAACATAGGACTATTGTGTAGCACAAATGAGGCTAATGTACCCTATTTCCCCACATATAAGACGATCCCATGTTTAAGATGCACCTTAATTTTGGGGCCCAAAATTTGAAAAAAAAATGTATTTTATAAAGTATTGAACTCAAGGTTTATTCATCATAAAATTGATACAACTCAACTACACGAAAAAGCGGGAAATGCAAGTAAAAAATCTACAACCACTGTATGAGATGCACCCAGTTTTTAGACCCCAAATTTTTCAAAAAAAAGGTGCATTTTATAAGTGGGGAAATACGGTATATGAAAAATTTGTTTTTGTAGTAACTGGTGCATCCAGGAGCTGGGAGTATTTTTCCTCTGAACTCCCAGAGCCCTTCATGCATACCTCTAGTAAAACACTTAGTGTATTGCAGCTATTTTCAACTAGTGCATGGCAGCAAGCACACTGGTGCACCACAAGAATTTTTAAAACATGCAATATATTAATCAGAGGCACTGATCTCTTTTCCCTTAGATTGTCAAATAACAAAATGACAACAGCCAACACAACAATAGCCATCCTGTGTAAATGATCAAATCCATACCTATTCTTTGGTCAGATGGGCAAAAGAGTGGAATTTTTTTTGGGGGGGTGCACTGCTGAATTTCAGTAATTTCTTACTCTGTGTCATGAGATCAAAAGGTAGAAAATTGCTGATGTATTGCATTGTTACTGCCAGTTAGTCTCTCAGCAGCTGCTCTGGGCCAAGCACTGTGCCAGGCACCAGATATCAGAGGTGAAAAGACACTGGCCGCGCCCTTCAGAAGCTTAAAGCCTAGAAGAGGTCGTGGAACTCGCTATAACTGAGTGATGTACTGAGACAAAGGAGGTGATGGTGAATGGTGTATGGGAAAAAGGCAGGTCAGAAGAAAGTCCTCCAAAGAGGAAAGCCTGGCAAAGATGAAGAATGAGTCTGGCATGGGTAGGAGCTTGCAGACAGAGAGAACACAGAAACACAAAAGAGCAGAGTAAGTTCAAGGAATGATATCATCCAGGGAAGCACATGTGGTGAGGGGTGGGGAGCAGAAAGAGGGTAAGACCACAGAGGTGCAAGTTCTCAACTACCAGGCCAAGAAACGTGGGCCTATTTAGTGGGCCATGGGGACCTGTGTGAGTTTTACATAGAGATTCCAGTAATCAGTTTAGTGTTTTAGAACGATCACTTTGAGTGACTGAATTAGTGAATGCATAAATGAATGAGCATTGCTGTAGCCCGTCTACCCAGGCTTCTTTTCTAAAACCTAGGTGAACGTACTTCCCCACATTCTCATTGAAATAGACTAACCAATTATATTACCTAATGGAGAATAGGTTCTTAATGGAAGGGGGATATAAATAAAATAATATTTTTGAGGGAATTCTATGTGCTCTATGCTTCAGATCTATTATCCTCCAAAGTAAGTTTTATTGTTCCATTTTGCAGATCAGAAAAGTGAGGCTAAGACATAACAAGCAACTTACTTTGAGTCAGCGAGACAAGTAAAAGGTCTGTACTCAAACTCCAGCCTGTCTGATTCCAAAGTCCATACTCTTTCCTCTACTCTCCTCCCTACTCCATGAATAAAAATATTTGAGGCAGAGGTTAGAATTTTCAAAGAGGAGTGAATTATATAAATAAATAGTTGTAAAGCCAGTAGCCGGGGTCAGGATCACAGCCGCCTGACCCGTGCAGGTTCGCATTAGATTCGAACAGTCGGTAATGAAACAACGGAGCCAAGAACTGGTGAGCCATCAGCTTTAATTCTAGCTTGCACCTGGCAAGCAAGCAAAAACACACACTGGGCTCCAAAACCCACTCATTCAGTGCTCACAAAGCTACTGATTTATCCGAGTTTCCTAGAACCAAAGGTTTCCAGCTCACCAGACTTATTCACCTCTGTTCCCTATCTCCTTCTCCAGCACAAACTCTGCACAAATTGGCTTCTCCCTCAGCACTCTGCCATCTTGGCTGCTTCTCCTGACCTCCACGTGGCCTTACTCTGCTCTCCTCTCTATACTAATCCCAGAAACCGAGAGCCAGAGATCAAGCTACTGGTCTGTCCCACTTTATAATGTAGAAATCCAAACCCTTAATCCAATCTACACAAACAAGGAAGTCTCCAATACAAAGCCACCCATCTGAGGTACAATGGGATTCCTCAGGAAAGGGCACAACCCCACATCATCCAATCAGTCAAGGGTGTGGGGAAAAGCTTACTCTTGAAACTAAGCCTTAGGCTATAACGGTGGCCTGCTTACAGCCTGTCCTCCACACCCATCCCAAGCATAAGGGCAAATAATATCACCTGGGCTTCCATGTGGGCAGTGCCATCTTTAACAAAGTGAGCATATTATATTTTATCTGCCCACCAATAGTCTAGCCATGTTTCTATATATGGGTTTTTCAATGAAAACTAAGATATTTTAATACATACTATTACCTCAGTATCCAAACTGATTTTAAAAAGAAACGTGTCCATTATGTAAAGGTTTTTTAGAAAATAGAGCATAAATGATCCAAGTGAAGGTGCATGTGAACTGCAAAGATTACCCCAAAGGATTACTACTGAATGGTGACAAA
Source organism: Rhynchonycteris naso (assembly GCA_037038555.1). NCBI lineage: Eukaryota > Metazoa > Chordata > Mammalia > Chiroptera > Emballonuridae > Rhynchonycteris > Rhynchonycteris naso. The sequence goes on from CM072995.1 coordinate 355,010,332, forward strand.
ACTGTGGCATCAGAGACTTCTCTAATAAATGTTTGTTTTGATGCACACATTTCTTAAAAGCATATAGTTGAGGAAGATAAAAATAAAAACTTATTCTCATTAATAGGGGATAGTGGGGAAAGTCTTGCATCTGGGAAAAAATAGGTCCAAACTTTTAATTGCTGGGTAATTTGGGTCAAGACAAAGACCTTTTTTAAACCTCAGCTTGTGCATATTTAAATTGGGAACAATAATAATACCTACATCACAGAAGGCAAAGTGAAGATTGAAAAGTGTGAATCCTCTTTTATGTGAATGATCAATCCATAACACATAATAGGAAATCAATTAAAAGCCTAGAATAGTTTCTTGTTCCTATGGGTATTTGCACCCTAAATAAGAAAGCCTGAAGATAATGTCAGTTAAAAAAACAGATCACACACGATTCTATGTTATTTCAGCTATCAAGAAAGAGCAGTATTTGGGGGTCTCTGGAGGCCTTTGCATCTTATTAGACAGCCTCCTGACCAATATAGCACCTCTTTAAGTATATGGAGGTTCACCACATACAGCCACCTAGCTAGGGTATTCCCAAGAGCTAGCGGCATCAGTCACATAAACTGTAATACATTTGGCACTTTTTAGAGTTGGATAGCGCACAACCTGTAAACCATAAGTCTGGTTGGATCTTAAGAACAAACTTACTTGATCAAATATGTATTTTCCCCATGAATTCCCAAATGGGAAGGTACCATTGTCAGAATAGGGGATAAAGATTAGCTTTATAATAAAGATTGGTAGGAATCTGTTTTTCCCACTTTGTGAAATGAGCCAATAATATTGACTTCACAGGACTATCATAAAAAGCAAACGACATCAAGACAAGGAGAATCCTATGCACAGGTAAAGAGTTGTCATTAGTGGTGTGAAGAGGCTCACAAATGGCCTCATCAAGGCTTGGATTTAGGTTTCCAATTTTTATAGACAGATTATCTGCTTGGAAATGCAACCTCTCATCATCTCTGCATTCTTAAGGGAGTGTCACTGCTATAAAACAAGTGTGAGATCACCAAAGCTATGGCTTTCATCTCTTCTGTATATCAGGATACCTGGGGAGATTTAAAAATATGTCAGTAAGTGGAGCATCTCCCCCAAGAGATTCTGATTTAATTGGTCTGGGGATAGTGCCCAGGTATAATTTTGTTTGTTTGTTTGTTTGTTGTTTTCTCTCTCTAGGCGATTTTAACATACAGCCAGAGTAGAGAACCACTACACTAAAGAATTGTTTCTCCAGTAGCTTTGCTGCGTCCTGAGCCACCTGTGTCCCAAATGGCTTAAACACAGTCTGAGAAGACAGTTACAATCTCAAAATTAATATTCTAATATCAGTACGGTATGTTACAATCACAGAACATTTGCACAGACCTGGCTTCATTTGGTTTTCACAAGAATGTTGAGAAGCACATATTACCTTTCATAGTTCAGAAAAGAGGCTCAAGGGCAGGACTGCAATCCAAAAGACCAAGATCACAAGCCAACAGCACAAATGTCATAGGGTTGAGAAGGAGAATTCTGTGAGGCGCTAGAAACAGCATCAGAAGTAATCAAAAGACCTCAGTGTCTAGTGTTGGAAGTTTGATTGTGGGCAAGTCACATGCCCTCCCTGTGAGGCTATTGTCACACTTATAACATGAAGGGTTTGACCCCCTGAGCTCTTACCACTCCTCCATGGCATGCTGTAAGATCTCAAGAGTCTAGCCCCAGTTTTGTCATTAAAGTGTGACTTTCAAAACTTTAACTTCTCTGAATCTCAAATTCTCACCCTGTCAAATCAGGAGTGGGAAGTGGAATCAAAGAACAAGGTGAAGAATTATAGTGGAACCCATATGCTCGCTCTTCCTACAATTCTGTCTGTTGATAAAACACCTCTTGGGTAAACTTCATAGAAACTGTTGACCTCTATACTTTCAATGGCTTCTCCTCCCAGGAATAGGAATGATTCATCTAACAGGTAAAGTAGTAAGAAGTAGACATCCAGTCATCCACATTTTTCTACAGGGGTCAGATGAGCATGCTACAGGTTCCTTTAATGGAAGAACTTCCTCTCCCAGGCGCCCTGCATTCACCTGATGGAAGGCAGCTATATTTCTTTGCTTAGCTGGTTACAAGCCCAATCCTCCCATTCCTGGAAAATGCAGATCCCAAAATCCAGTTGCAGCAGGAGTAGGAGAGGGGTAGTATGAAGAAGAGCAGTTGGCCATAAATCCAATACATATGATCTAAACTTAGCAATACACATGAAATTAGAATCCCTGACTATTGTGTATATTTTGCAAATGATCTATAATTCAAAAGGAGGGGCCTGACGAACTGGCCACTAAAATCTCGCACCAAATTTTCCCCCTTTCCTTGTAAGGACCCAGAGAGACAATGGATAAAACAGTTCTTGCTTGTCCATCTCTTCCCCAGTAGAAGAGGGTAGATTTCTCAGACACTAATCAACCAGGCTCCCTGGCAAAATGAACATTCCTCATTCCAGGGATTCTCTTAGAAAAGCAACCTCATATTTTAATCATGAGTCTCAGTAATTGCTTAATTAGCATGGCACTCTTACCTCCCTGGTGCCCCTGCACTGTACGCTGAGCCTCAGAATTCTAATGGCAATTTCCCTTCCAGCCGAATTCACATTTGGCCTTTGAAGAAAATGCTTAAAACGGTCTTGTCATTCACTCTGTTTTTTGTTAAAGGAGGGAGAAAAGCCTAACCAGAGTGAAGCACAGGCTGAAAAGCACAGGAGGGAAGGGAAGGGTATGACAGTGGTTAGAGACTATGGAACCAAGTAGACTGGGCCTGAATCTTTGCTCTACACTAACTGACCGTCTTAGTCAGTTCAGGCTGCTGGAACACAACACCATAGACTGGGAAGTCTCCACACAGCTAAACTATGTTTCTCATAGTTCTGGAGGCTGGGAAGATGGTTCACAGTTGGCTGACTTCACCTGCATCTTCACATGGCATGGAATGACAAGGGAGCTATCTGTGGTCTCTTTTATAAAGGAGTCATGGGTGCTCCACCTTCAGGACTCAATTACCCCCCAAAGGCCTTATCTCTTAATATCATCACATTGGGGGTTAGGATTTCAACACATGAACCTGGGGAAGTCTCAAACATTCAGTTCATAACACTGAATGCACTGCTGTGGGCATTTTGTTTAACTTTACTGGGCCTCTAGTTTCCTGTCTGTAAGATAGTACCTCTCTTCTCTAATGGTGTGAAGATTCCACAAGATGCTGAGTGTTCAGCACCTAGGACAGCGCCTGGACCAGGTTACCCATTCCATTAATTTAGCAACTGTTTGAATTTTCAATTAGCTACTTACTAAGAGCAGGGCAACATACTGGCCTCTCCCAGCTTCAGTTTACTCCTTGGAAAACAGAAATAATAAAATATCTCCAATGAAGGGTTGTCATGAGTACTGGAAAGAGATTAGTATCATATCTAGCACTCAGAAGATACTCAATGAACATAGCTATTATTAAACTGATTGCTAAACTGAGAAAATTAAATATAGGCCTTCATTAGGAATCATTTTTTGGGATGAGCTTATTAAAAGTCTCTGTTCAGCTATTTCTCTTCAATGAGGCAGTGGAGCAGCCTCCCCAATAGACACAGAGATGCAGATCTTTGTGAAGACCCAAACTGGTAAGAGCATCACCCTCCAGGGTGAGCCCAGTGACACCACTGAGAATGTCAAAGCTGAAATCCAAGACCAAGAGGGCATCCCGCCTGACCAGCAACGTCTGATTATTGCAGGCAAATAGCTGGAGGATGGATGCACTCTCTCAGGCTACAGTATCCAGAAAGTCTAGCTTGTATTTGGTGCTTCATCTGCTACCATGGCGTCATCCTGCCCTCCTTCTGCCACTTCATGCAGAGGTGCAGCTGCGACGAGATGATCTGCCACAACTGTTCCCCCTGCCTGCACCTGCCCTGCTGTCAACTGCCCAAGACCCGCAGCCACACCAACAACCTGCGCCCCAAAAAGAGGGTTAAATAAAGCCCCTCCTCCACCCACAGGGTGACCTTCTGCCTGAAACCCATGATTCTGGGGACTCAATAAGTTTCCTTTTCATGAACTGGAGCAGTAAAAAAAAAAATTAATTAAAAAAAATAAAATAAAGACCTTGTTCAACAATCAGCTTTTCAAGAGAAGAAATCACTTCTCTTTTTATCTCCAGCTCTCCATATCTGATGCTTACAAAACAGTACACACTCAGCAAAATTCTGTGTAAGTGAACTAGATGAACTTCCTATCCCATAGCTCAGTCTTGACTTTACAGGTCAGCTATTCCAAATTTTCAGCCAGTTAAAAAAAAAAACAAACATTCATTAAGATATTATTTCTAAACTCCCATGTAGCCTTCCTCTAAATATGGTTAGGCATCATATAATTTCCTCTCAAAATATATGAACAAGAAAAGGCTGCAGCCCTTTCATTAATCTCACAGTATTCTCTCTGCCCAAGTTCCTTTCTCTCTCCCACTTTTAATCTCCCATCTGCTCCTTCTTTCCTGCCCTAACCTCAATAAATCCTTTCCTCATTATTCCATGAGCCTGCTCATGCTCACTGACCTCAGGACTCACAGAACAAGGTATGGTAAAGTCATATGAGTATTTTAACTGTCATCTACATGCAATAGGCCCTCTATAAACACTACTGCTAAGTATTCATTCACATTGCCTTAAACACCTCAGGTGGAAGAAACTTACCTTCCCAGAAGTCCGACCCATCTTTCAACAACCCTGTCAGAAACGTACAGTTACCCAGATCCTTCTCATTGTAGCTTCTACCACTTCCTTGGCTATAGCTTTGCCTTTTGCAGGCTCACAGCATGAATGACTCTGCCTTCAATATTATAAACTTTGAATTTAACTTATTGTGGTTGCATATCTTATCCTCACAGCCAGATTAAAACTTTCTAGCAGGCAGTCACTATGTTTTATGTTCTTTGTACACAATAGGTGCTTATAAATAAATGCTGGAAGTACTTCTTTGCTATATTGCCTCTTTCTCTTGGTCAGACCCATCCCAGTGGAGCCACCATAAACAATTATTTTTCTCCTTTGCTGTTTAACAGCAGAGTCTTGTAATGCAGAGTAAATAGAAAGAGAAAAAGAAGGAGGAAGAAACATATTTTTAAATTCCATCTCCAGGTGCACCGGAGGCAATTTTCTTTTGCAGGCCCATTATTTGCAACCCTAGAAGTCACATATCAAACTAAGGAACAATCTAAGTGCTGTCCATTTTCCTTCCACCGTGCATGGGAGCTCACATTATGTCCTAATGAACTATGACAAATGGAAAAAAGTAGAATGTATTTCTAATTGCTGTTTCCTTGGATTACTTTGAAAGTGGTGAGAGGGCTTTGCACTTTGCTGAGCACTTTCTTCAATACATACAAATTTCAACTGAACATTTAAATGTTTGGTCCACATCCAAGTGTATGACAGCTGGTTGAAGGTTTTTGAGAAGAAAAGAAGATAAAGGGCCATCCACTTTCTGTAGAATATTGAGTAAGAGATTGTTTGATTAATATAATACTGCCTAGCACAAAGCAAATCAAATATGGTCAAACTTAGAAAATATTCTGATTGTTTTTACATAAGAATCATCAGTATTTTGTTTGTTTTGTATGGAGCAATGCGACTGGAGACTGCATTCATTGAAGTTATGCAAATCATGGACATCTGACCATGGTACTTTGCAAGAGAGTATTACAATGGCACTTGTCCTATTGTCTCAGTTTGGACTGAAGCCCAAGAGTTAAGAATTATAGATGTCAGTTACACCTACACAATAGAACAAGGTACTAGGTTTGCAAAAATAAAAATAAAAAAATCCAAATAAAGGCTTGCAAATCTCAGCCCAATAGGTTGGATTAGCCAACCACAGATTGATTAAGAACCCTTAGGCCTGACAACGTGGTGGCGCAATGAATAGAGCATCAGACTGGGATGCAGAGGACCCAGGTTCGAGACTCTGAGGTCGCCAGCTTGAGCGCGGGCTCATCTGGCTTGAGCAAGAAACTCACCGGCTTGGACCCAAGGTTGCTGGCTCGAGCAAGGGATTACTTGGTCTGCTGAAAGCCCACAGTCAAGGCACATATGAGAAAGCAATCAATGAACAACTAAGGTGTCACAACAAAAAAACTGATGATTGATGCTTCTCATCTCTCTTCGTTCCTGTCTGTCTGTCCCTATCTATCCCTCTCTCTGACTCTCTCCCTGTCCCTGAAAAAAAAAAAAAAAAAAAACCTTAGGTTGACCCCAAGGAATTCTCCAGTACAGAAGAGCTTCAGAAAAAAAAAAAAAAAACATTTGGAGAGCTTGGCAATAGCCCCTAAAGTTTGGGATAACACAACAGTTAAGTAAATTATGACTGAAAAACTGTAAAAACAGAAATTTGGTCAATTTAATAGCAGAGCAAAGAGTAGCTGAGGCTGTTTGAGAAGTAACTTCACTTTTGGAGATCAGTGACACAGTGAGCTTGTGTCCTCCTGCAGGCTACCTGCTGTTTCTGGCAGCCCTGAGTCTCTTCGAAAAGTGATTCATACAAAACAACCACTTGGAAAGGAAGGTGAGCCCTACTGAAAGAGGCTAGATGTGAACTGGCAGCAGTTAGAGTTTGGAAGTAAGGGTGTGGGGGAGACCATCAGTGCCCAGCCGGAGAAGCTCTGTTGTCTATAACGAAAGTGCAAGTACATTAGGGAAATCTCCTAGGAAAGAAACAGCCTCATCCTTCCCCAACCTCCAACCTTGAAGAAGCCTGAGATCACACATTCAAGAGGCAAGAGGAAGGAGAAAAGCAACATAGAGAAGTTGATAACCATACCCCTCCCCTCCCTGAAAGCAGGTTAAGGAAAAAGAGAATTTTATAATTATATGAAAATATGGAATTTTGATATTAGACTGGGCCAGACATCTCATAATCTAAACATAATAGACAATTTATTTATATCTAAAAGAGATCAGAAAAGTAATGCTACCTAGCCAAGTTCCCATACAGAATTTAGGGGAAAAAAATGACTTCATGGAGCAAGTTTAACAGAAAGTGGTAATGTATGGCCAGTAGTCGCGGCCATGATGGCCATGCACATGCAGGTTCTCATTGAATTTGGGCAGATGGTAAAGAAACAGTGGAGCCAATAAATGGTGGGCCATTCCTTTATTAAAGTCTCGCACCGGCTAATGAGCAAACACACAGAACTCCCAAAGCCACTGATGCATTCTCTGGTTCCACACCAGGAGAATCTTCTTCAGTTTTTCCTAGAATCAATGGCCCAACAAGTCTCACTAGGGCTCCCAAAGTCCCTAAGCTCTGGTTCCCCATCTCACACCATCTCTTTCCCTGCCAACATGACTTCTTCTTCAGCACTCTCATTCTCTCTGCTCTCACTCTGCAAACATAACTTCTTTTTGCCTCTTCTCGTTCTTCTCTCTTTTTTCAAAACTTTCTAGCACAAAAACCTTTCCTCCAGCAAACATTAGTGTAAAGCCAGTAGCCACAGCCACCACCACAGTCACCTGGCCCATGCAGGTTCGCATTTGATTTGAACAGACGGTATTGAAACAATGGAGCCAAGAACTGGTGGGCTGTTGGGCAGATAAAATATATTATGCTCACTTTGTTAAAGATGGCACTGCCCATGTGCAGGTTTTAAGAGTAAGCTTTTCCCCACACCCTTGACTGATTGGATGATGTGGGGTGGTGCACTCTCATGAGGAATCCTCCTATTGCCTCAGATAAGTGACTTTGTATCAGAGATTTCCTTGTTTGTAGATTGGATTAAAGGTTCAGATTTCTACACTATAAAGTGGGGCAGACAGGGAGCTTGCAATCTCTTGGTTCCTGAGGTTAGCATTAGAGAGGAGATCAGATTAAGGCCACGTGGAGGAGAGGAGAAGCAGCCAAGATGGCAGAGCGCTGAGGAAGAAGCCAGTTTGTGCAGAGATAAGAAGATGGGAAACAGAGATGAATAAGGCTGATGAGCTGGAAACCTTTGATACTAGGAAACTCAGATAAGTCAGTAGCTTTGTGAGCACTGAATGAGTGGGTTTTGGAGCCCAGTGTGTGTTTTTGCTTGCCCGCTGGGTGCAAGCTAGAATTAAAGCTGATGGCTCACCAGTTCTTGGCTCCATTGTTTCGTTACCATCTGTCCAAATCAAATGCGAACCTGCACTGGCCAGGCTGCTGTGATGGTGGCCTTGGCCACTGGCTTTACATAGTCCCCGGAACCTGCGAATGCTAATTTACATGGCAAAAGCAACTTTGAAAATGTAATCAAGCTAAAACTCTTATGATGGGAAGATTAACCTGGATTTTACAGGTGCGCTCTAAATGTAATAGCAATGTCCTTATAAGAGAAAGGCAAAGGGAGGTTTGACTGCAGAAGAGGAGAAGGCAATGGGACATCAAAGGCAGGAAGTTGGAACAATGGAAGGAAGGACTTCCAGCCAAGGATGACAGGCAGCTCTCAGAAGCTAGGAAAGACAAGGAAACACATTTTACCCTGCAGCCTCTAAAAGGAACCAGCCCTGCCAACACCTTGACTGTAGCCAGTGAAACTGTCTGGACTTCTGGCTTCCAGAAATACAAGAGAATAAATCAGTGTTGCTTTATGCCATTAAATTTGTGGTAATTTGTTACAGCAGCCGTAGGAAACTAATACACAGGCACTCAAGAAATACTTATTGAATAAACAAGTGAGTCTTAGGAAATGACAAGAAAAAAGGTATAAATCAAAGCCAGGAGGGAAGCTGAAGTACAGGACTAATCTTCATGACATACATAGCCCTGAGCAATTTATTTTGACCTGCATGCCTAAAATTTTATTACAAGTGAATTAGTGAAATACTGAACACCCCAGGATTTGTCAAGATTCTCAGTTGAAAATTGCAGAAGTTATTGCTGGCTGATTTAAGTAGGGGAAGAAATTTATTTAAAGTATAGTATATGTCTCAGACTCACCAGAATAACTGAAGAGTCAGGTTCAGGGTCAGCCATGTTATGTTATACATTGTAACAGAGCAGTTTTGTTGAAGCTCTACTGCCAGGGGCAACATAGAAAAGATGCCATACCATTGGTGTGGGGACACCATTGGCTCTGCCACCACACTCAGCATTGCATCACAAGCACAGCTAGCACCAAACACCACTGCCACCATCATCCCTCCCATCCCTGATCTTCCTGCAGCACTATAGCCGGAGGATTTCTCAAGAGACCGAAACTGTAATCAAGGCTAGAAAAGTAAGGACCAAGCATTTTCACCTTTAGGAGTAGCAGGCAGCTCAGCCTCCTAACAAGATTCCAAATGGGGGCGGGGGAGATGACCAAAACATAAGAAGAAAGGGTTCAGGTGATGGATAAACACACAACAAAGATGAATATGTACTACAATATCATCTGCAAATCTTACAGTGAACATATTTTCAAGCATTAGACTTCAACAGGAATTCACAAAACCAGAATGGGTAGTCATGCATCTAGTGACACCCTGTGTTGAATCACTTCTAAATTCAAATTAAAGGGGGTAACAGAATATGGAAGTTATTGAGGTTAAGTATGTTTTCTTTAATCTCTAATTTGATCCCTATATTAAATGATAATGCCTTAAGGAATTATTTTTAATTTTTTTTATATTTTATTATTATTAATTATAATGGGGTGACACCAATAAATCAGGGCACATATGTACAATGAAAACATCTCCAGGTTATCTTATCATTCAATTGTGTTGCATACCCGTCACCAAAAGTCAAATTGTCCTCTGTCACCTTCTATCTGGTTTTCCCTGTGTCCCTCCCCTCCTCCCTATCCCACTCTTTCCTCCTTCCCCCCACCCCGTAACCACCACTCTCTTGTCCATGTCTCATAGTCTCACTTTTATGTCCCACCTATGTATGAAATCATGCTGTTCTCAGTTTTTCTTTTTTTCTGATTTACTATTAAAACCACAATGAGATATCACCTCACACCAGTCAGAATGGCACTCATCAGCAAAACAACACAGAACAAGTGCGGGCGAGGATGCGGAGAAAAGGGAACCCTTCTGCACTGCTGGTGGGAATGCAGACTGGTGCAGCCACTGTGGAAAACAGTTTGAAGATTCCTCAAAAAATTAAAAATCGAACTGCCTTTTGACCCAGCTATCCCACTTATAGGAATATACCCTAAGAACACCATAGCACTGTTCAAAAAGAAGAAATGCGCCCCCATGTTTGTGGCAGCATTGTTCACAATAGCGAAGATCTGGAAACAGCCCAATTGTCCGTCAGAAGACGAGTGGATTAAAAAGCTATGGTACATATATAATATGGAATACTACTCAGCCATAAGAAATGATGACATCGGATCATTTATAACAAAATGGATGGACCTTGATAACATTATACGGAGTGAAATAAGCTTTAAGGAATTTTTAATAACCAATTCCCTTGGTCAGTTTACCAAATAACATGATCAGCAAAGAAATGCTTGTTGTTGTTATCATATTGTCCCATTAGATTAAACTAAAGTCATATCAACTACCTGTCAAAAAATAAAAGATACCTATTTGGAACAACCAAATAACTAGAGTTTAAGGTAAACACTGGATATCATAATAAAGAGAGAATAGGAATCCCAGACCTTGAGTTATCAAAGTCTACCATTTAAAACAGCTATGCAACTAATAATTTTGCCTTCTTCTATGTCAAGGAATGTGCTAAGCATTGAAATTGTTTTTTATGATTAAAAAGGAATTGCTGATGAAACTTATATTCTACAGAGACATGTAAATAAACTAAGTGCAATAATTATAGAATGTAACAGGTGCTCTAACAAGATGTGTTATGGGTTGAATGAATTCCTCCCAAAAATTCTTATATTAAAGCCCTAATTCCTAGTACTTCAGAATGTGACCTTATTTGGAAATAGGATCACTGCTGATGTCATTACTTGAGATGAAGTCATACTAGAGTAGTGTAGTCCCCTAATACAATGTGACTATTGTCCTGATACAAAGAGCATCACATGAAAAGATAGACAAACACATGGAGAAAAAGCCATGTGAAGATTGGAGTTGTGCTATCACAAGCCAAAGAACTGCAGGAAGGTAGGAGAGAGGCCTGGAACAGAGGGAGCATGCCCTACCAACACGTGGAGCTCAGACTTCTAGCCTACAGAACGATGAGACCACAAAGTTCTACTCTTCTAAGCCACTTAGTTTTTGGTGCATTGTTATGGCAGCCCAAACAGTAAAGTTGCAGGCTACAAAATCAATATACAAAAATCAGTTGTGTTTCTATACACTAACAATGAACTATCAGAAGGGAAAATTAAGACAATCTTACTTGCAATACTATCAACAGAACAAAATACTTGGGAATAAATTTAACCCAGATTATGAAAAATCTATACACTAAAGATACTATCAAACTTCTAAAAGAGAACATAGGCAGTAAGCCCCCTTTGAATTGGTCTGTCTTAGCAATGTTTTTATTATTGTTTTGTTTTGTAGGAGTATAAATTGGTACAGCCTTCATGAAAAATAGTATGGCAGTTTCTCAAAAACTAAAAATAAAGCTACCATGTGGTTCAGGAAACCCATTTCTGGGTACATATTCAAAGGAAATGTGAGCTATCTCAAAGAGATAGCTGTACTCCCACATTCATTGCAGCATTATTTACAATATAGAGTTGGTGAAATAATCTAAATGACCAACAGTGGATAAATGGGTAAAGAAAATGTGGCATATGCGTACAATAGGCTATTATTCAGCTTTAAAAGAAACAAAGAAATATTGCCATGTGCAACAGAATGAATGAACCTGGAGGACATTCTTCTGCGTGAAATAAGCCAGACACAAAAGGACAAACAAATACATCATACTACTTAGATGAGGAACCTGAAAGAGTCAAATTTTAGAAGCAGAGAGCAAAATGGTGGCTAACAGGGGCTGGTGGGAAGGGGAAGTGAGGAAGTATTAGTGAAAGTATACAGAGTTTCAGTTATGCAGGGATGAGTCCTAGCGATCTGCTGTGTGGCAGGGGTCTATAGTTAACTGTGCTCTATTGTATTCTTGAAAAATAGCCTAGAGGATAGATCTTAGGTTGTGTTCTTAATGTCACCAGGAAGGGACCGGGCCAAGGTTTGTCTGCCCCCGACACAGTTTGGAATGTGTGGGTTCTTGAATTTGTGCAGGAAAGATTTCAAGGCATGAGTCCCGATGATTGTGAGAGTGCACTGATTAAAGTTGGGGACAGTGAGACAAAGGAAGTGCTTAGGATAGAAGAAGGAAGATCATGGCAACAGGAGTGATCTAAGGCAGGGCTGCTTTTAATTCACTGAAAAGTCACAGGGGCAAAGGAGCGAGCCATGGATGGATTGCTGGGCTCACTGAAAAGGCAGAGAAGAAAAAGGGGTGTCTTGGAGCTTAGGAGAAAGAAAGTGAAAGTATACGCCTGAGAAAAGAGTCATGAGTGTGCTCAAGTAAGAGTGCACACTGGGTCCCTTGTCCTGGGGGTTTTACCTGTTTTCTGCAGGGGCGGGGGAGCAGATTTTAAAGGAGGTCTTAGTAGAATATTCATCAGCTTTCCAGGTGTGTCCTTCAATGTGCTGATGCATCCAAATAGCATATAGTGGGGTTTGAGATCATTCTCTTGTCAGCTTCACCCCATCTTGGATTTGTCTGGCTCTAATTGGGTTTTTGGTTATTTATTCTCCGTCTTTCTTGGGTTTGACTGGTACTACTTGGGTCTCTGTTATCCATCTCCCTGGATAGGGTGACTTACTACTCACTCTCTGACTGGGCAAGAGAGATGTAAACCATCTGCTTCTAAGTACCTTTGTTCAGGGAAGATAAGATCTTGTGATTTATTAGCTGTCTGCTAATTGCTCCACCGTTTGTTTAACTATCTGTTCGTTTCCCCATTCCACATGCCAGAGAATATTCCCAGCTTCTTACTAACCTGTCTTGTTAGCACAACATAATTACTATTATTATTACAAATTTAAAAGGCTGGAGGAAACTTTTGAAGGTAATAGACACATTTATGCATAAATTGTGTAAATGGTTTCATGAATATATACTTATCGCGATCCTCATCAAGTTGATTACATTAAATATATACAGACTTTGTATGTTGATTATACTTCAATGAAGTGGTTTTGAAAAAAACAAAATCTAAAGATGTAACTTATCCTACCATTCTCAACAAATAAGCAGAAATAATGCAACGATCCCTAATACAGGACCATACAAAATGCAAAACATTGCCTTGGTGCAACTTGAATAATTACAAATTAAGTATTCTTTTTAAAAGACTAGAGTCTCACCCTAAACCATGAAGAACATTTTTATAATTTGGAAAATTTATAACTAATAGTGTAGCATTCCCAACACATTCTGTCTAAGTTTCAAAATGGCTAATACAAATGTCTGCAGATGGTCCGTTCGTTATTTCCATAAATATTTATTGAGAGAAGCTTTGTGTTTAGCCATTGACCATGAAAATAAATAAAGGTTTACTTAAAAATATTGCAAAGTAATAAAAATATATTAGTTATATACTAACTGGAAACATTTATGACTCAGACTGCTTAGACAGACAACTAATTTGTTTTTTACATTAAAGAGTTAGCTTATTACCTAATTAATTTATATATCCAATGCATTTCTAATCAAAATTGCAACATAGTTTTTTATAAAATTGATATACCAATTCTATAATTCATATGCAATGTCCAAGAATAATCAAAGTTATTCTGAAAGAAAGGATAAGAACTTGCCTTACTAGACATTAAGATATATAAAATCATAGTAATTAAGACAGTAAGTTTTGCTTCAAACAGCAATAATATACTAAGGGACCAGAATAAAGATGTCAGAAATAGACATCTTTATGCTGTGCCTATATAAAACTGTGACATAAGGCAGAATTAGAATTTCTGATTTCTGAGGAAATGACAGACTGGTCAATAAATTATTTTGGAACAATTGGCTTTCCATATAAAATAAATTATAACTGTATATCATCATATACAAATTTTTATAAGTTCTAGATGGATAAAAGACCTAAATGTAAAAAGCAAAATTTTATAACTATTAGGAAAAATATATAGAAGAATATCTTTCACTTTAGTATTGGGAAGGAAGTTTTAGATAACAAATAAACTTGGCCACATCAAAATTAAAACTTCTGCAAGACCAGAGCTACCATACACAAAATTAAAAGCCAGCTAATAGTTTGGGGGATATAACTTTGCAACATAATAAACAAAAATTAATTATATTAAATATTACTGTTAGGAAAACCAAGGCCTGGCTGATTTAAGAACTACACGTTCAAGATCAAGATCAGAAACCTCAAGACACTGGCCAGTTGGCTCAGTGTTAGACTGTCACCATGGCATGTGGATGTCCTGCATTTGATTCCTGGTCAGGGCACACAAGAGAAGTGACCATCTGCTTCTCCACCCCTCCCCCTCCCCTTCTCTCTCTCTCTCTCTCTCTCTCTCTCTCTCTCTCTCTCTCTCTTCTCCTCTCACAGTCATGGCTCTATTGGTTCAAGCACATTGGCCCCAGGCACTGAGGATGGCTCTGTGGAGCCTCTGCCTCAGGTGCTATAGATAGCTCAGTTGCGAGCATAGCCCCAGATTGTCAGAACATTAGCTCCAGATGAGTGTTGCCAGGTGGATCCTGGTCAGGGTGCACGCAGGAGTCTGTCTCACTATTCTCCTCTCACTTGGAAAAAAAAAATCAGAAACCTCCAGTGGTTGTATCTAGTTACTCCCTTCAGAGCTTGCTGAAAGGCGCTGTTTCAACAGAACTGACACTAGCATAAGTACTAAACTTTAATTATACATGATAGGAAGGAAGTTATAAGTTGTCTTTTGTCAATAATAAAGGCTATTCCCTTCTTCTCCCCTCTCTCTGAAGGAAGGGAAGGAGGGGCTTCCTCCCAAAACCCTGCAAGAAGGTCATACTGCTTCCTGATAGGACTTTTTTTATGTTTTACTTTGCCACTGAACTTGATGATCTGCCTTGCTCTAATGAAGTAGAAGATAGGGTGGGAGTGATGGTACAGTGGGAGACAGCAGGGCAAAGAGAAGGAAGGCCAGGACTCCTCCATTCCCATCCTAAATTCAGGTTTCCAAGAGGACTCAGATTTGGGGCTACAGTCGTGCTGGTGATAGCTACATCAAAGAAATGCACTGCAGAGCGGCCAGTTGAGGATCAGTGGAAGACATAACCAATCCTATAAGGAACCCTAATGCCTTCAGAAGCTGTTTGAGAGGAAGACCATCATCATCTGAATCTGTTGGAACCATTACCTTGCCCTACGGAACCCACAGACATCAAGGTCAAACACCATTTAGAGCCAACCAAGGAAAGAACTAAGCCTCAACACCTTAGGTGTTGTGCAGCAGAGCAGAATCTGCCTCACTCACTTCTTCTGCTTGCCCAATATTGCATGGTGTATGAGATAAGACATGTCTCGTAGCCACACACATACATAGCACTTTAAAATTCCTGCACTGCAAGGCTCATTTATTCAGAAGGGAGACCTAGAGGCTTTCTAATCAAATAAGAGATTTAGGTTTAAAACACATAGGGATAAATCTTAGAAAATGCTGAGTCAGTTCTAGTAACAGAGTGTGGCTGAAAAATAATGAAGATGCTGAGATATTGTTCTAGTGAAAAGGAGACTTCAACATAGTACAATCAGTAGCAGTTAATAAAACGAGTAAAAACACTTGGGTTTACACCTTGATGAGTTGAGTGCCCTCACTTAGACACTAGTAATTAGTATCCATAATATATAAAAAATACTTTCTAATTAATACAAAAAAAAGGAAATACCTAGAAGAAAAATGGCAGTTTTAATTAACTACACTTAGTGATTCAAAACAACAATGACTACTTCTTTGCTTTTGATTCTACAACTTTGGCAGAAGCCCAGTGAGGCCAGCTTGTCTATGTTCCATGTGATATTTGCTATGGTTGGAATTTGCAGGGTGATTTCTTCACTCATGTCTGGCAATTCAGCTAGGATGCCTGGAATAGAAGAGAGGCTGCAGGAATCTCCCTCCCTCCCTCTCTCTTTCTCTGTCTCTCTCTCTTTTCTGCCCACAATGGCTTCTTTGGGTGGCTAGCTTGGAATTATTTACTATATGGCAGTGTTAAAGTGGTTGGATGTTGTTCATAGTGGCTGGCTTTCTCCAAAGAGCAGAAGTAGAGTTTGTCTTATTTCGTTTGTCTTATTTTGCCTAGGCCCAGACTGACACAGCATAAATTCTGCCACATTGTATTAGTTACTTACCCTCATTGTGCCAAGACATAAAGATGTTCATCACAGTCTTGTTTGTACTGTCAAAATACTGAAACACCCCAAATGTCTAATCAACAGTGTTTAGATGAACAAAATGTTAAGTTCTTACAATGAAGCAGCAGAAAGTTAATAAACTGGATCATTAGTTATCAGCAAGAGTATTTCTGAGACCAATGTTGAGAGAGAAGAGATGGTTGAAATATCAAAGACTTTGAAATAAATTACACAGTTTTTTAAAACACACATTAGAACCGTATACTTTTGTGTTTGTATGTAAATATACATATAGTGAAAGTAGAATACAACTTTATTTGTAATGTTTCAATTATTTTATTATTTTAAATATGATGAGACTCTAATGACATTTTAACATTTATTGATAGCTTTTTACTATAATAGTCTAAATATTCTGAAGTTTAAATCATCTTCAAAATTTGAAAACTAGAGTTAGTTTGTCTTAAAATGAACACTAAGAAATCAGGGCATTTTTATATACCAACAACAAACTGTCAGCAAAAGAAATTAAAGAAACAATCCCCTTCACTATTGCAACCAAAACAGTAAAGTACCTAGGAGTAAATTTAACCAAGGAGGTTAAGGACTCGTACTCAAAAAATTATAAAATGTTGATAAAAGAAATCAAGGAAGATACAAACAAGTGGAAGCATATACCGTGCTCATGGTTAAGAAGAATAAACATCATTAAAATGTCTATATTACCCAAAGCAATTTATAAATTCAATGAAATACTAATTAAAATACCAGTGAAATACTTCAAAAATATAGAAAACAATTTCCAAAAATTTATATGGAACCAAAAAAGAACACGAATAACATCAGCAATCTTAAAAAGAAAAAATAAAGCAGGAGCTATCACTCTTCCGGATATCAAGGTTTACTATAAGGCCATTATACTCAAGACAGCCTGGTACTGGCATAAGAACAGGCACATAGATCAATGGAACAGAACAGAGAACCCAGAAATAAACCCACAGCTTTATGGACAACTGATATTTGACAAAGGAGGAAAGAACATACAATGGAGTAAAGACAGCCTCTTTAACAAATGGTGTTGGGAAAATTGGACAGCTACCTGCAAAAAAATGAAACTAGATCATCAACTTACACCATTCAAAAAAGAAACTCAAAATGGATAAAAGACTTAAATGTGAGCCGTGAAACCATAGCATCTTAGAAGAAAACATAGACAGCAAGCTCTCCGACATCTGTCGCAGCAATATATTTGCCGATATATCTCCATGGGCAAATGAAATAAAAGGCAGGATAAATGAATGGGACAATATCAAACTAAAAAGTTTTTGCAGAGCTAAAGACAATAAGAAAAGAATAAAAAGACAAACCACACAATGGGAGAACATATTCGACAGCACGTTTGATAAGGGGTTAATAACCAAAATTTATAAAGAACTTATAAAACTCAACACCAGGAAGACAAACAATCCAATCTAAAAATGGGCAAAAGAAATGAATAGAAATTTCTCCAAAGAGGACCTACAGATAGCCAATAAGCATATGAAAAAATGCTCAACATCATTAATCATTAGAGAAATGCAAATTAAAACCACAATGAGATACCACCTCATACAAGTCAGAATGGAGCTCATCAGCAAAACAACACAGAATAAGTGCTGGCGAGGATGTGGAGAAAAGGGAACCCTTCTGCACTGCTGGTGGGAATGCAAACTGGTGCAGCCACTGTGGAAAACAGTATGGGGATTCTTCAAAAACTTAAAAATTGAACTGCCTTTTGATCCAGCTATCCCACTTTTAGGAATATACCCTAAGAACACCATAGCACTGTTCGAAAAGAAGAAATGTGCCCCCATGTTCGCGGCAGCAAGCATTGTTCACAATAGCGAAGATCTGGAAACAGTCCAAGTGTCCGTCAGAGGACAAGTGGATTAAAAAGTTTTGGTACATATATACTATGGAATACTACTCAGCCATAAGAAACGATGGCATCGGATCATTTGTAACAACATGGATGGACCATGATAACATACTGAGTGAAGTAAGTAAATCAGAAAAAACTAAGGACTATATGAGTCTATACATAGATGGGGCATAAAAATGAGACTCAGAGATATGGACAAGAGTGTACTGGCTACCTGGAGGGAGGGGGAGGGGGAGGGGGGAAGGGAGAGGGGAAGGGCACAAATAAAACCAGATAGAAGTTGACAGAGGACAATTTGACTTTGGGTGATGGTTACGCAATATAATCAAATGTCAAAATAACCTGGAAATATTTTCTCTGAACATATGTGTTCTGATTTATCAATGTCACCCCATTAAAATTAATAAAAATAAATAAATAAATTTAAAAAATAATACTAATCTAGTTGACCTGGCCGGTTGGCTCAGTAGTATAGTGTTGGCCTGGTGTGTGGAAGTCTCAGGTATGATTTCCAGTCAGGGCTAACAGGAGAAACACCCATCTGCTTCTCCACCCTTCCCCCTCTCCTTTCTCTCTACCTCTCTCTTCTCCTCCCGCCGCCAAGGCTCCACTGGAGCAAGTTGGCCTGGGCGCTGAGGATGGCTCCATGGCCTCCGCCTCAGGCGCTAAAATGTCTCCAGTTGTAACAAAGCAACACCCCAGATAGGAAGCGCATTGCACCCTCGTGGGCTTGCCAGGTAGAACCTGGTCAGGTGCAGGTGGGAGTCTGTCTCTGACTACTTGCTTATCACTTCAGAAAAAAAAAAATACCAATCTTGTTGAGGTGGCTCACGATAGCTTAGTTTGAAAACTACTAAAAGCTATGAAGTCTCTGAGATTTTATCCTATAATGGAGACTGCCACCATTTTGTGTATGCTAATAGAAGATATGAGGCTCCTAGGTCAGAAACAAAAGACTTTATAACTCATGGTAATAACAGTAGCAAGAATATCAGCATTTATTCCAGATCCCTAAAGCCCAATTCCCACAGGGCAATAGAAAGAGCGTTGTATTAGAGGAGAATTAGTTTACAGAACCCTAATTTTTGTAATGGGCAACAAAATTGCTTGGCCTATGCTCTAGGCACTATTTCAAGCTCCCAAGGCTATTGGTGAATCTCCCCTTTGCCCCCAATAAGACATACTACCTATCTTCTAAGGGTGATTGCCATACAAATACCTTTGAAAAGATAGCTCAGGACCAAGGCAGCCACAATGCCTTTGTTCCTAAAAGTTTCAAAAATGCAAGTGACCTTTGAAGTGTTGTCTCCTAACAGGAAATTTTCAATATGTGAAGAGGCACCCTACTGTAACAGCTATATTATAGGACTAATGACTATAAGTGTTCAATAAAGACCTATGCTTAAAGTTTTTAAACTTAACATAATATTTCACTTACTTTAACTACAAATTTCTATGTTAGAGGAGGTCATCAAGAGGATATAACCACTCGTTGACCAGAGAGCTAAACTCTGGCAATTAGAGGTTTTTCTCCTCCTCCCATCCTTGGAACTATATTCATTCAACTATTCCCATTGCTGGAGCCATTTCAAAGATATAGCCTTGACACAGTAAGATGTTGTTGAGATCATCTGGACTGAATATGTGACTGAATCCCATTAAGACTTCTGTACATGGGCCTTGGCCTGTTGGCTCAGAGGTAGAGGGTCGGCCCAGCATGTGGATGTCTCGGGTTCAATTCCTAGTCAGGACACACAGGAGAAGCGCCCATCTCCTTCTCCTCCCTTCCCCCTCTTCTTTCTCTCTATCTCTCTCTTCCCCTCCTGCAGCCAAGGCTCCAATGAAGCAAAGTTGGCCCAAGTGCTGAGGATGGCTCCATGGCCTCTGCCTCAGGTGCTAGAATGGCTCCGGTTGTAACGAAGCAATGCCCCAGATGAGCAGAGCATCGCCCCCTGGTGGACATGCTGGGTGGATCTAGACGGGTGCATGCAGGAGTCTGTCTCTCTGCCTCTCCACTTCTCACTTCAGAAAAATACAAAAATATAAATAAATAAAAGACTTCTGTATAAACTTTTAAGATTCTTGCAGATGGAGGTAGAGATCTACTCGTCTTACAGCTGACCAAGATGAGCCTCATAAATTCATTCTTTTGTTTATTAAACCTCTCAGCTACCAATCTAAAGAGATCTGCCTCTTTTTTCAGTCTCTTCTCACTTCCCATGTACAGGGCAGCAGTTTGTAAACCAACATTCTAAATCCAACAAGCTAAAAAAATACATAAATTCAACTCTGGCTGAGTAATTTATTTGGTTAGAGCATCTTCCTGATATGCCAAGGTTGCAGGTTCAATCCCTAGTCAGGACACATACAAGAATCAACCAGTGAATGCATAAATAGTTGAATCAACAAATCGATATTTCTCTCTTTCTCTCTCTTTAAAAATATCAGTTGAAAAAAGAGATTTGTTATAAGAAAAATTAAAAAAGAAATCAAAAGAATTCTTTAACACAAACCAGATCAGTAAAATACAAATGATTATTTTTTTAAAACGCTAACTAGGAACAAAATAACAAAATAGCTTTGCACCTCATGTACAGTGTTTCATAAAATATTAAATGCCATTTTAAAAATTTATCAGGAAAGATAAAAAACCTACATAAGACCAGAATATTTAAAGGTATTCTATCTCATAAATATACTATACTATAAACAAGGTGCCATGGCTTGAAATAAAATGAGCTACAAATATGTTTTAGAATTAACTTCAAATATATTATAATGCATAATAGCTGTTGGAATCTTTAAACAACTCATAATGTATGTTTTACTTTTTTATGTGAATACAAAAGAAATTCAAAATATCATAAAACATTTATAAAAGGCCTAAATTGAAATTGCAAGAATGTCAGTCTGAATTTTGACATAAGGATAATGATCATGAATAGTTATGTGAAACTTTTCAACCTATAAAATATATAAAGCAGTTTTACATGCAAAACATTAAAATGCTAATCCTCAAACAACTTAGAAGCCAAAATTATTCATAAATTTACTATGTCCCTGTGCAACTACTAAGGACTTCTTAGTATAGAGTGGGTGCTCATTAAATATGATTATTGTTGTGCTCAAGCACAACTCAGTGAGTAAAACACAAGTTTTAAAGTCCAACTTTGCCACATTTGAATCACAGCATTGACATTTTATAGTTTTAAGACTTATAGAGAATCACAACTTCTATAAGACTCAGTTTTCTCACCAAAAAATGAAGAAAACAATATCTAAATTGTATTTTAAATGGCTAGCACTATGTCTGGCACATAATAGTTCTCAATATTGTCTCTTTTACATTTTGAAGTGTTTCTACTTCATATTTAATAATTCTAAAAATTATATAAAACAATACAGGGAAGCTTTGAATTCCAGTTTATTGTATGCTAATACTCTTACTCCATAATCACGGATCATCCAAAGAGGGACATGGTTGACCCAATTTTGTTAGGGGAAAACATTTAAATGTGCTATCCCTTACTTAAGTTCCATGAGAAACACTTATCTTGTTTAAGGTAAGCCGTTCTATTAAACATCCAACAAATAGAAAGAAAACATGTTGCACTTTTTCTATAAGTAATGGCAAAAAACAAGTTGTGGCTTTGTTAATGGAAAGAACTCCAGGCCAGAAGTTAACACACAGGGGAATTACAGTTCCGCTTACTCGTCTAACTGGCTGTATGACTTTAGGAAAATACTTTCTACTCATTAGGCATCAGTTTATCTGTCAAAGAAAATAAAAATTAGAAAACATTGGTACTTAAAGACACATGCACCCCAGGTTCATCACAGCATTATTCACAGTGGCCAAGACATGGAAAAAACAAAAGTGTCCTTCAATAGACAATTGGATAAAGTAGGTGTGACACATATATACCATGAAATACTATTCAGTCGTAAGAAAGGATGACATATTGCCATTTACAGCAACATGGATGGACCTTGAGAACATTATGCTGAGTGAAATAACTAAATGAGAGAAAGCTAAGAACCGTTTATTTCACAGATAGGTGAGATATTAAACTGAGACTCACAGGCATAGATAAAACTGAAGTGGTTACAAGGCAGAAGGAGTTGTGGAGAAGGGGGGGAAGTAAAGAGGGACAAATATGTGGTGACGGAGAGTGATTTGACTTTGGATGATGGGTATACAACACAATCAACAGTTCAAATGCTATAGAGATGTTTACCTGAGACCTATGTATCTTATTGATCAATGTCATCTTGTTAAATTTAATTTTCTAAATAGAAAAAAAAAGAGTTTCATTTATTCTAATATTTATGAAATTTTTTATGTGTCAGACTCAGGCATTTTTTAGAGAAGAGAGAAGCAGAAAGCATCAACTTCCACATGTGCCTTGACCAGGCAAGCCCAGGGTTTCGAACCAGTGACCTCAGCGTTCCAAGGTCAACACTTTACCCACTGCACCACCCCAGGTCAGGCATCAGGCATTTTTTAAAAATAAATTAAGGAAGAGAAGGACAGCAAGATGGCGATGGAGTAGGTGGACGTACCAACTTCCAACTCTCAGAACCAAAGTGGATTATAACTTAATTTTAAGAACCATCATCTGGAAAAACCAACTTTGAACTAAACTAAGTGGACTCTTCAACCAAGGAACACTGAAGAAGCCACACTGAGACTGGTAGGAATAGCGAAAATGCGAAGAGGGCTGCCCAGCTCCCCGGAGCAAACGGCAGCCCAGAGAGACCCGAGTGGCGGGAGGAGAGCTTGGCGGAGAGGGAGGGACCTGGGTCCCAGGAGCAAAGCCCCAGCCTACAGCCCCAGAGCTTAGAAGAGGCGTTTGGACAGTATTGAGCTGTGAAACAAGTGAGGATACTGTTTGTGAGAAAGAGACAGTTTTCTCAGACCCAAGATTCTTCTTAAAGGGACAGCACAGAAAACCTCTCTCACAACCACTCACCCGGAGCCCCGGGGAATGGGGACAGAGGAGAGGACCAGAGCAGTGGTAAGAGAGTGTGGACTGAAGGCACAGGGACAAACACTCTGAGGGACAGCCACCCTAACCCCTAGGGTAAGTCACTTCCCTAATTGAAAATGAATATTTCTCTTGGAACTGGCAATACCAGTAAAGGGAGACAGGACACCAGCCAAACAAGCTCTCCCGTGGCACTTAGAGCAGAGCTGATTAGACGGAGGGAGCTTCCAGGACTACAGTATGGAGATTTAGGGTCTGAGCTACAGTGCACCCACCAACACTGCTGAGGCCTTGCTGGAGGGATGGTGGCGGCCAGACGCTGAAACGCGGTTCTGTCGGTGGGGGTAGAGGCTGAGCCGGTGTGAGCTTGGTCTAGCCCAGCAAGGGTGGAGGGGATGCGGGAAAGGGGTCTGGCAGCTGCAGGCCCACCTGTAGCCCCACCAGTGGGGGAAAACCGAAGGCCAGGAACAGGCAGATATCTGCTCTGTGACCCCGGACACTGCGCAAGCCGGCCCTGACCGTGGGGCAGGGCTAGGAAGAGGGACAGGTGGAGGCGCATAGCTGAGCACACGCCAGGAGCCCCACCCGGCTGGAGAAACCGCGGTTTCCATCTGGCAAGCGTGAGTTGGCTCTGAACACGGGGGCAAGGCTAGAGCCCCAGATGAGCGGAGGCTCGCAGCTGAGCGCACGCTAGCAGCCACACCCAGCCCAATAAACCATGGTTAGCAATCCTGCGCAGGTAGGCCCAGGCCTCAGGGGTGGGATAAATCTCACAGCTGAGTGCACGTCAGCAGCCCCTTCCAACCTGAGAAACTGTGGCGAGCAGACTCTGACCACGGGAGCTGGGCAGAAACCGGGAACAGGCTGGGTCCGCAGCTGAGGAAAGGTGCTCACCCTACCCTTGGTGCTGAGTCTTGTGGCTTGAGTGCAGTGTGCAACCCACCTGTGGGGGTGAGGCGAAGGCCCAGGCAGCCTGAGGCTTGTAGAGCTGGGCACCACAAAACAGCCCCTCCTGTGAAGGAGAGGCGGAAATCATAGCAACAGCCGCAGTGGGCCAGAGCTGGCAATGCCCATACCCAACAGTCCTAGGCAGCGGCAAAAGGGGTGGCAGACCTGCAGACAGATCACACCTAGAGAACACAGAGGCAACACCCATTGGACTCCAGTGGCCACAACCATCTTATACACAGACAAAATGGGAAGACAGAGAAATACAACCCAAATTAATCAAGAGAAATCCCCAGAGAAGGACCTGAATGACCCAGATATAACCAAATTACCAGAAGCAGAATTTAAAATAATGATAGTTAGGATGTTCAAAGAAATTAGAGCAACAATGGATAGTCATTACGAACACCTAAATAAAGCGATGACAAGTATAAAAAATGAAATTGAAATAATAAAAAAGAATCAGACAGAAATGACAAATACAGTATCAGACTGAAGACCACAATGGAAGAAATTAAAAGCAGGATGGATGAGGTTGAGGGTCGAATCAGTGAGGTAGAGGACACAATAAATAAAGGCACAGAAACAGAGCAGAAAAAAAAAAGAGACTCAAAAAATGTGAGGATACTCTAAGGGAGCTCTGTGGCAACATGAAGAGAAATAACAACTGCATCATAGGGGTTCCTGAAGAAGAGGAGAGAGAACAAGAAATACAAACTTTGTTCAATCAAATTATAGCAGAAAACTTCCTTAAATTAAGACTGGGAAACATTCCACACGTTCAAGAAGCAAACAGAACTCCATAAAAGAGAAACCCAAAGAAATCTACATCAAGACAAATCATAGTTAAAATACCAAAGCTAAGGGATAAAGAGAAAATTTTAAAAGCTGCTAGAGAAAAAAGGGTATCACCTACAAAGGAGCCCCCAGAAGGATGACATCCGACTTCTCAACAGAAACACTTGAGGCCGGAAGAAAATGGCAAATATATATTCAAAGTAATGCAGATCAAGAACATACAACCAAGACTACTCTATCCAGCAAGGCTAACGTTTAAAATTGAAGGAGAAATAAAGAGCTTCCCAGAAAAAAAAGCCTCAAGGAATTTATTAAAACCAAACCAATTCTGCAAGAAATACTAAAGGGCCTGGTGTGAACAGTTCAAAGGGAGAAAAAAATATAGCCAAAGAATACAGCTTTAAAGAATAAAATGGCAATAAACAACTACATATCAATAATAACCTTAAATGTAAATGGATTAAATGATCCAATCAAAAGACATAAGGTAGCTGAGTGGATAAAGAAACAGGACCCATACATATGCTGTCTACAAGAGACACACCTTAAAACAAAAGATGCACATACACTGAAGGTAAAAGGTAGGAAAAAAATATTTCATGCAAATGGAAATGAAAAAAAGCCGGGGTAGCAATACTTATATCTGACAAAATGGACTTTAAAACAAAGGTTGTAGTAAGAGATAAAGAAGGACACTACATAATGATAAAGGGAACAATTCAAAAGGAACATATAACTATTATAAGTATCTACGCACCAAATATAGGAGCCCCGACATTCATAAAGCAGACTTTGATGGATATAAGGGGCGAGATTTACAACAATATTATCATAGTAGGGGATTTCAATTCCCCACTGACATCACTGAATAGATCCTCAAGAAAGAAAATTAATAAAGAAACAGCAGACTTAAAGGATACACTAGATCAACTTGATTTAATAGATATCTTCAGAACTTTTCACCCTAAAGCAGTACAATATACATTCTCTCAAGAGCTCATGGTACATTTTCTAGGATAGACTACATGTTAGGACACAAAAATGGTCTCAACAAATTTAAGAAGATTGAAATCATATCAAGCATTTTCCCTGATCACAATGCCATGAAACTAGAAATTAACCACAAAAGAGAAACTAAAAAATACTCAAACACTTGGAAACTAAATAGCATGTTATTAAATAATGAATGGATTAACAATGAGATCAAAAAAGAAATAAAAAAGTTTCTAGAAACGTATGATAATGAGCATACATCAACTCAAAATTTATGGGACACAGGAAAAGCAGTACTGAGAGGGAAGTTCATAGCACCACAGGCATATCAAAAGAAGCTAGAAAAAGCTCAAATAACCATCCTGACCCTGCATCTAAAAGAACTAGAAAAACAACAGAAAATGAAGTCCAGGACCAGTAGAATGAAGGAAATAAAAAAGATCAGAGCAGAAATAAATGACATAGAGCTAAGGAAACAATTTAGAGGATCAATGAAACCAGGAGCTGGTTCTTTGAAAAGGTAAACAAGATTGATGAACCTTTAACTAGACTCACCAAGAAAAAAAGAGAGAACACTCAAATAAATAAAATTAGAAATGAGAGTGAAGAAATAACAAATGACACAACAGAAATACAAAGTATTGTAAGAAAATACTATGAAGAACTCTATGCCAAAAAATTAGACAACCTAGGTAAAATGGACAAATTTCTTGAATTATATAATCTTCCAAAAATCAATCTGGAAGAATCAGAACACCTAAATAGACCATTTACAACAAATGAGATTGAAACAGTTATCAAAAAACTCCCAAAAAAGAAAAGTCCTGGGCCTGATGGCTTCACAAGTGAATTCTATCAAAAATTCAAGGAAGAACTAACTCCTATCCTCCTTAAGCAATTCAAAAATTCAAGAGGAAGGAAGACTTCCAAACTTCTTTTATGAGGCGAGCATAATTCTGATCCCGAAACCGGACAAAGACAACACAAAGAAAGAAAATTATAGGCCATTATCCCTGATGAATTTAGACGCTAAAATTCTCAACAAAATATAAGCCAAGGGGATTCAGCAATATATGAAAATAATCATACACCATGATCAAGTGAGATTTATTCTGGAGAGGCAAGGCTGGTTCAATATTCGCAAATCAATCAATGTGATTCATCACATAAACAAAAGGAAGGACATAAATCACATGATAATTTCAATAGATGCAGAAAAGGCATTGATAAGATCCAGCACCCATTCATGATAAAAACTCTCAGTGAAGTGTGAATACAGAGAACATTCCTTAACATAATAAAGGCCATCTACGATAAACCCACAGCAAACATCATTCTAAATAGACAAAAATTAAAAGCAATCTCCTTAAGATCAGGAACCAGGCAGGGGTGCCCCTTTCACCACTCTTATTCAACATAGTTCTAGAAGTCCTAGCTACAGCAATCAGACAAGAAGAAAAAATCAAAGGATTCCAAGTTGGAAAAGAAGAAGTAAAACTGTCATTATTTGCAGATGATATGATATTGTATATAGAAAATCCTAAAGGCTCAGTCAAAAAACTACTGGACCTGATAAATGAATTCAGCAAGGTGGCAGGATATAAAATTAATACTCAGAAATCAGAGGCATTTTTATATACCAACAATGAACTGTCAGCAAAAGAAATTAAGGAAACAATCCCCTTTACTATTGCAACAACAACAAAAAAAAAGTACCTAGGAGTAAATTTAACCAAGGAGGTTAACAACTTCTACTCAGAAAATTGTAAAACATTGATAAAAGAAATCAAGGAAGATACAAACAAGTGGAAGCATATTACGTGCTCATGGTTAGGAAGAATGAACAGCATTAAAATGTCTATATTACCCAAAGCAATTTATAAATTCAATGTAATACCAATTAAAATTCCAATGACATACTTCAAAGATATAGAACACATATTCCAAAAATTTATATGGAACCTAAAAAGAACACGAATAGCCTCAACAATCTTAAAAAAATAAATAAAGCAGGAGGTATCACTCCTCCAGATATCAATGTTTACTATAAGGCCATTGTACTCAAGAAAATCTGGTACTGGCATAAGAACAGGCACATAGATCAATGGAACAGAACAGAGGACCCAGAAATAAACTCACATCTTTATGGACAACTGGTATTTGACAAAGGAGGAAAGAACATACAATGGAGTAAAGACAGCCTCTTTAACAAATGGTGTTGGGAAAATTGGACATCTACCTGCAAAAAAAAATGAAACTAGGCCATCAACTTACACCATTCAAAAAAACAAACTCAAAATGGATAAAAGACTTAAACGTAAGCCATGAAACCATAAGCATCTTAGAAGAAAACATAGGCAGCAAGATCTCTGACATCTGTAGCAGCAATATATTTTCCGATTTATCTCCACGGGCAAATGAAATAAAAGGCAAGATAAACAAATGGGACTATATCAAACTGAAAAGTTTTTCTAGATCTAAAGACAATAAGAACAGAATAAAAAGACAAACCACACAATGGGAGGACATATTTGACAACACGTCTGATAAGGGGTTAATAACCAAAATTTATAAAGAACCTATAAAACTCAACACCAGGAAGACAAACAATCCAATGAAAAAATGGGCAAACGAAATGAATAGAAATTTCTCCAAAGCGGACATACAGATGGCCAATAGACATATGAAAAAATGCTCAACATCACTAATCATTAGAGAAATGCAAATTAAAACCACAATGAGATATCACCTCACACCAGTCAGAATGGCACTCATCAGCAAAACAACACAGAATAAGTGCTGGCGAGGATGTGGAGAATAGGCAACCCTTCTGCACTGCTGGTGGGAATGCAGACTGGTGCTGCCACTTTGGAAAACAGTATGGAGATTCCTCAGAAAATTAAAAATCAAACTGCCTTTTGACCCGGCTATCCCACTTTTAGGAATATACCCTAAGAACACCATAACACTGTTCGAAAAGAAGAAATGCGCCCCCATGTTCGTGGCAGCATTGTTCACAATAGCAAAGATCTGGAAACAGCCCAAGTGTCCGTCAGAGGATGGGTGGATTAAAAAGCTTTGGTACATATATACTATGGAATACTACTCGGCCATAAGAAATGATGACATCGGATCATTTACAACAAAATGGATGGACCTTGATAACATTATACGAAGTGAAATAAGTAAGTCAGAAAAAAAAACTGAGAACAGCATGATTTCATACATAGGTGGGACATAAAAGTGAGAATATGAGACATGGACAAGAGAGTGGTGGTTACGGGATGGGGGATGGGGGGAGGGTGGAATAGGGAAAAGGGGAGGGGCACAGGGAAAACTAGATAGAAGGTGACAGAGGACAATTTGACTTTGGGTGATGGGTATGCAACACGATTGAATGATAAGATAATCTGGAGATGTTTTCATTGTACATATGTACCCTGATTTATTGGTGTCACCCCATTAAAGTTAATTAAAATAAAAACATATACCTATGTCTTGAATTTGGAAAAAAAATCATATTTTATTTATCACTAAAGAAGGGTTAGGTGAATGTGCATATGAAACTGGTGGGTTCAGTACGTCAAAAAAAGGTTAAGAACCACTGAACTAGTAATTTTATTTTTCACTTTTGAGGAATTTCCGTATTGTTTTTCATCACGCTGAACTGTATTGCATTCCTACCAGTGTACAAGGGTTTCAGTTTCCCCATGTTTTCGCCAAGGCTTGATCACAACTATCTCTTATGAGTGCCTCTTTTGACTCAGGCCCTGATCTAAAGTTTCCAAATAGATTAATTCATTAAACTTTCCAAATCACCTATGAGATCAGCTCTGTGATTAGCTCTATTACACACTGGAGGAAAGCTATGCATAAAAGTTGCACAAGTAGTAAAGTAGCTGGTATTTGAACCAAGGCAGTCTTACAGCAGAATTGGTGAACTCAACCACACGCCATTCTACCATTTTCAAAGCTGTTTCTTAAATATTTACTTGTCCTACTTATTTAAATAAAAAGTATTAATGTCTAATAGTAAGAATAGCCACAATCATCAAGTGGTAGTTAATATCAGAGCATTGTAGTCTCCATTGTGTTCTGATAAAATTACTCTGGATAAAACAATAATGAGTGACTCATTCTGTCTCTGAATAGGAAAGAATCCACACTGCACACATTGCATGAAGGAGTAATTAACTATTAGAGAAGTAATCAAATGCATATAAACCATGTTCCCTTCTCTCCCATGCTATCTGTGCAAACTCTGTATCCTGCTCTGAACATAATAGGGCCATCACAGGGCTGTACAAGCTGTGCACGGCGCAGCCCTAGGGGACACCAATCACTTTGTAGTTATGTGAATTGCACTGCCTGGGGTTGTAGAGTACGGCAGCCCCGCTGACATTGTTCTTGTTCAGTCTTGCTTTCTCGCCATATTCCTCATACTTCACTGGTACTTTTAAAAAAATTAAAGTGCGCACTGACTGAGTTGCTCAGTTGTTTAGAGCATTGTCCCCATATGCCAAGGTTGCAGGTTTGCTCCCCAGTCAGGACATATACAAGAATCAATCAATGAATAAACAATATATCAATGTTTCACTCTCTCTCACTCCCTCCCCTCCCCCATTCCTCTCTCTCTACAATCAATCAATAAATAAAATTAAAATTAAAAATAATTGAAGTACTCATCCAAGTGGTTTGAAAGCAAAATAACAGCGGAACATATTCACACACAGGGTAGGCAAATACATGCACACACACACACACACACATTCAAATACCACAGTGACACAATGTGTCTAAGAATTTTCCCACTTACTAATGGGAACTCAGTCTATCTGTATGAAAAAAATCAAAGTCTGTCTTCAGGGCCATTACCATCTGGACTCAATCCTCCAAAGAGGAGTCATTAAAAGACTTTATCTAGAGTCTCAAGATTTGTTTTGGTTTCTCAACCAGTCAGGACAAGTTCAGAGAGTTTCTCAGGAACATAAAGCCACACAAGGCAGTAAGAGCTTTGAATCAATCTTGCAGTCAATAAACGTGTTTTCTCAATTGCCAAATCTATTTTTCACTGTACTAAATGTTTAGCCTGTTAACAGTTATTGTGCTGTAGGTTTTGCACATACTATTTCATTCAATATTCTCTGGGTACATAACAGATGCACATGATACAGATGAAAATTTTGAAGCAAAAAGGAGTAGCAGGTTGCAGTCTACATTCTTGATTCTCAATCGCTTATTCTTCCCTAACAGAGCACCAGTGTTGTGCCACTGTATTCACTGTGATCCTCGTCTCAAGCTTCCAGAGTAGATCTTTTTAGCTTAAATTCATCACAATAATCTTGTTCTCCTCATGAGTGATTTATAAATGAGCATGTAAGCTTCTCTGGCCAATGAAAAGTGAGGGATAGTTTGCTGTTGGGCTTATAAGAAAGGTTTTATCATTTCTATGGAAGAGACAGAAATAAACTAGTCTCTCTTCCTCTTCTAAAGACTTTCATGCCTAAATGTGATGCTCAGAACTGCTGCTACCATCTTTCTAGCCACCTGAAAATTAAGCCAACTGCCTAAAGAGGACATAACCCAGGGGTTCACAGAGAGGTGCAGTCAGAGCCCTGACATACGAGCCTTGCAACCTACCTTTCCTCAGTATTTCCTGAACTGTGCAACAATAGTCTTATCATTAAATCCAAACTGATTTGGATTTTCTATTAAGTGCATTTGGCAAAACAAGTGGCAGATCTGGGATTTGAACAGTAGTCTGTCCATCTCCAAAGCTCATAACCATGACATTCTCTCTCTTATGAGTGCTGAATGTCTCTGACTGGAGCATAGGCATATCACTTTCTCACATTCCTACCAATACACCCACACACACACATATATATACAACTTTGTTCAAGTCAGCAAAACTTGGCCTTTGACTTACCCCTCATCCCGACATCTAGCACTCATATTTCCAACTGCTAGAGCTCATTCAGACATTAGCCTTTTGATGGAAACAAATTTATTGAGCATTTGATAACCAGACCTAGTTCAAGGTAAAAGCCTCATCTCAGCTCTCTCAGTCACTGGAATGGCTGGCTACTTCTTAGAGTCACCAACACCCAGTACTACCACCAAGGATTGATCATTACAGTCTCAGATGTACTTACACTTTCTGGTATAGGCAGGTGTCTTTCAGCTTGTATCTGTTGCTATTGTTTGAGTTACCTGCTATTTCCTGCATTGTCTTTCATCTCAGATGATCTAGAACTTTTTCTCAAGTAAAATATTTTTCTCCCCTACCATGTGCTTTCTTTAGAAAAATGATTAATTTGTCATTTATTTTGTAGGAAAAGCAGTTTCAACTTTCAGTCTCAAGTATATAAAATCTATTTTATAAGAAATTATGTAAATAAAATACAATTTTTGTGGTTAAAAAAACTAAAATATCAGACTTTTTAGAGCTGCTATCACTTGAAAAAAAATGTCATGACAAATAATACAAGAAAAGAACTGAGGTTCATAACTTTGTCATCAAAAATTACTAACTTAGCCCTGGCCACTTAGTTCAGTTGGTTAGAGCATTATTCTGAAACACCAAGGTTGTGTGTTCAATCCCCAGGCAGGGCACATATGGGAAATGACCAACGAATGCATAACTAAGTGGAACAACAAGTGAATGCTTCTCTGTCCCTCTCTTTCTCTCTCTCTCTCTCTCTCTCTCTCTCTCCCTTTCTCTTTGTCTCTCTAAAATCAACTAAACATATATAAGAATTACTAACTTCCTTCTGGAGCATTATGACAGCATTCACTGCAATTCAAAGAAGGGCAAGAAAGTAAAATTAATTAAATATTTGTGCCAGGCTCTGTGTTAAACTTTTTATATTCTCTCATATTATACACAAAATAATCCTACGAGATAAATATTGCTAGTTCCTCAACTGGCAGTAAATGAAAGTAACATTAAGTAACTGCTCTTGGATAATACAACTAGGAAATTTAAAATGAGAGTTGGAATCTATGTCTAGCTGAAGCTGATCTCTGCAAAGCAGAAGGCTGTCTGTGAGTACTCTGAATCACCCTGGCATACTTCCCTGATTAAATAAGAACATTTACTGGGTTTTAGTTGCAGCCTTTGATGCTATTTCAGCCTAAGACATTGCCTGGGCTCTTCTCAGCAGACACATTGCCCAGTGCACTGGTGGGGGAAAAGCATAATAAGAAATTAGATATGACTATTGTAAAAGATTTAATAATAGTCATGACCACAGAGAAAGAAGTAATATGAGTCATTTTCTACCTTTAAAAATAAAATTGAGAGTCAGGAAATAGCTACGGTTAAACTAAGTCTGGGGCTCATCATAATTCAGCACCATGGCCAGCAAAAGAGGGACAATAAAACTGAAATATGAGACAGACAAGAGATAAAGGAAGAAGAAACAAAATGCTTAACTCCCAGGTCCCTCCAATGGATATTCAAACTGTCGAGGGTGTTATTCACCTTTTCATTCACAGCTATTTATCTTCCTTATGCCATCCAAGCTCCTTCCTGTGGAAAAGCCATTCTCCCTTATACCTGACAGTGCAAATTACTTCCTGCTAGGGGTCCAAACCAGTTTAAGTTCTTAAGTGGCTTTACTGGCACAGATGTCAACCAACTTTCTAAGAGGCATTTTGAGGAGCATAAGGTAAGGGCTGACTACTTCCTCTTCTGGTAGAGATCAAGCAGCACCTAGGGCCAGGAAAAATATGGCACCAGACTCATATGTATTAGTTATGCAAGCAAAAGCTGTTTCCATTTTACTAATATCAAGGGAGTACATTCAACCTAGGGCAGTGGAGACTCTAATAAAAAGCTGACTCTGACTCTACATTCTTCACTGAACTACAGAAACAGCCATGGGGTGATTATCAGGCCTGAGGAAGGGTTTTGGGGAACAAAAATGAAGTGAAATAGAGATATATGGTGAAGACAGGCAGTGATGGAGAGTATCCAGGAACTCACATTAAAGACAAAGATAAAAATTTCTGGAATAGTGCATTTATAAATTCACCAAGTGGTTTGTAAATGCATTCAACCTATTGTGAAGCCACACTAAAATTTTATAAGAATATACTCAGACCAGTTTAAAGAGTTTCTCTAGTGTTCACATGCTCATGAATCCCCAACTCCACTCTGATCAGCCCCTCTCTCTGACCTTCATTAGATCATCTGGCCCTGTGCTTATACCATGCTTTGAGGATTATACTATTATTACATGACACCATTATATATACTATTACATAATACCATTATAATACATGTTATAATATTATTTATTACATATATTATTATACTATCTTTTACATTTTATTGGGCAAGGGTGCCACAACTTTCACATTCCTAACAAGCATATAAACAAATGTCAGCATCAAAGCTCCAGGTTCTCTAAAAATGAGTCTACTAGCCTGCTTGAATTTTAGTAGGAAAAAAGAAGTGCTTTTAAACTCTTTTTCATAGAAAAGTTGTCTTCTGTTTGGGAAAGTTGTCCGCAGTGGAATAGAAAGTTGCACCTGAAGCATGGTAGAAAGAATGGAATACCTACCTAAGCTATCAGATCAGCCAAACAAACCACAGGGGTCATTATCCATAGGGTTATATCTATCATGAGCTGGCATATATCCTCATTCCAGAATTAAATCAAAAACTGATTTATGAATGTTAAGAGAACCTACATTCAATAGTTTGGATGAAAAGAGAAACTTCCCTTAGTGGAATACTAATTGGTATTATCAAATAGGTTTAAAGGTCCACTAAGTTTAGGAAGCCCCTGATTAAAGAAATAAGAAAACAATTTGTTACTGAATCATTTCTTACAGGCTTCAACCTGTTCATCTGTGTTGTGTATTTCTGACAGTGGTGGTAGATTATGCAGAACTTTCCAAATTAAAATGCTGTTTAGAAATTCATTTAACATGGAATGATGTTCTAGACTAGGGTTCTGAGGAAACACTGGGAGTTGGTTGTAAATGATCCAAAGAGAATATTATCTTGAAATGGTCACTTAAGCATAGATGTAATAGCCAGATGCCAAAAAAATGACAAAGGAGGCTAAGAGGCCTTTTATAGCTATGAGTTCTACAACTCGAATAATGTCTGTTGATATATCAAGTGGAGAGAGTATAATATTTACACAGAAGGTAATTTAACTGAGAGAATAGCCCCAAAGACTATGACTATAGTGTGAAATTACCTGAGATTGACTAAGAGGTGCAGGTGATTATAATCCGTAATATAAATGAGGAACTTGGGCTTCTTTTTGTAAAACTCACTACAATAAAGATCTCTTTACAGAGATACTGCTGTGTGTAGTCCAAGAATTAGACAAAAGAAGTGATATATCATAGAGCTATTTTATGCAAATTATTTCTGGAAAACCAATCATGTCCTAAAACTTTTCTTCCCTAAAAATTTAAAACTACTTTTAAATTGGGGTTCTATAGTTATGTATAAGCCTGCTTTGACACAGTGCCCTATGTGAATATGAAACCCTGTACCCTGTAACAACTAAGTAGCATTTTAGCAAATAATAATAATAATAATATTAATACATATTCAGTATAGTCATACTCAAATTAGTTGTCTTTTAGAAAAAATAAAGAAGTAAATCAAACAGCACATATATATGCATACCATTCCTCTATATATTTATCTGTTGCACAAGCATTCTGTGGATACAAAAAGAGAAAACATTTTTAAAACTTTCCCCAAAAGTCAATTTGTACCAAGTCATGCTACAGAGAGAAATCTGCTAATCAAAAAGAAACATTGAATTTTTCTTCAATGATAATTCTTCTGTAGAAGGTGATCTGTTGTAATTGAGCTTTTTTCTAATACCCTTCCTCCCCGCTACACCCAACTCTCTCCAGAAAAGATGGTAATTCTGCCACTATTTGCCAAAGAAGTGTTAAACACTTGAGCACTTCATTTATAAAATGGCATAATAAAGCACCTAATACCTTCAGCTAGACCAGGCTTGGAGAACAGCCCATGATCTCATTCCTGTCATGCCCAAAATGAAACTGTTAAGGAGCAGTAAATGAGTTAGTGTAGCCTCAGAACTCTTCAATTATGACCCTCAAGGTAGTAAAGACATATGTATCTCCATATGTCACCCTTCAAACATAACTAGTGGCTGACATCAATTTTTTCCTCCTGGAAAGAACATTGTGTTTTGATTCTGTTTCAAAAATAGGTACTTCTGCCTCCCTGGAGATTAAATCTTCTGTCTAGTCTAAAAGCAGCAAAAAGGTGGAGCTTTATAGTTGTATTTGGCACCGTTTTTGCATATATAGATTTCCAAATACACCTAAACTGTAACCAACCCTGAGAGGTCACCCTAATTCTCAACTGCTCGATTATTACACATTGTAATTGCTGTTTAGCAGCACCTAGCACATTGTAATACACAATATTATTACAGAATGAAGGACAATGCCAGAAATGAGGGTAGTTTTACCAACCACTAACTAGAATGGCACCAACATTTTATTCACTTCATTCATTCATTCAAGAAATAGTTGTCAATCATGGCACAGTGCTAGGCACTAGAAATAGAGCACTGAATAAAACCTAGGCTCTACCATCTTGGAGTTTTCAAAGAGCTAAAACAAAGCCAATGTTTCTGGACTGAGAGATTAGGGAGAAGCTCATAGAGGTCACCTCATTCTAAAACCTTGTAGGTCATGTTACAACCCTGTGTGTTTTCCTTGAGAATAAAGGCGATCATGGAATGATTGTAAATAGGTGAGAGAATTAAATATAATGTATTTTAAAGGTTCTTCCAATTCAATGTGTAAAATGGATTACTGGAAGGCAAGAGAGGATGCAAGATTTGAGTTGTTGCTAGATTTTTCTACAGAAGATGACCACAAAAAGTTCTGTTATAACAGAAATGCTTTCAGCAAGTTCCCTGGGTGATTTATGGGCACCAAGATAATCCTCTTGCCCAGAAAACCTTTAATCTGTAGTTTCTGTAATTGTATTAAACACAAAAATGTTTTTAATTCTATGATTCAAGGAAATGTTTCAAATTCAAACATTCCTGGAAAGGTTGGTTTGATAAAAGGCAGTGAAGAGAATTGAGGAAGGTAATAGTGTTCCATGGTTGGGAATTGAGGGAAGGGTGAATAAAGTACAGGTATTAAAACACACTTCTACTACCTAAAAGTTTTATCTAAAACCCACCCTGGAGCCTTTAACCATATACATTTCTCTATCTTAGAAGAGAATTGTATCAACAGTAGTCTGAGAACCAAAATCAAGCACCTTGACATGCCAAATCCTTCCTCTCTTCAAAAGTTCAGAATGTGTTTTCCCTGATCCCATTTCTGCTTGCCTCCTTTTATGAATTAAGATACTTTCACTGCTTCTAAAATTACATTGTTCTAAACACCATAAACACATTTCTACATGAAAAGAAAATTAATAAGCACACTTTATGTAAGTTAATTTCTTATTTTTCCTTCAGCTTTTCAATGTTTTCATTACATTTATGAAAATAATGTAGAGAGCCTTCAAAAACTAATTAATAAATTACTGTAGTCTTTTACCCAGTGACTATGTAGCCTACAAAATAATTTCTCTTCAGAAGCTCATGAATTATACTGGTCTGTTCACCACATACTGTATGTGGAGTATTACTGATAGTCTCTCTGACAAATCTTAAACTACAAAAACGTTCTCTCAATACAGGATGATCTATTTGATAGAGGCTCAATTAAACCTGGAATTTGTTTTAAATGAGCTACTGGCACTTCAGGCAATTGGTCATTTGGTTTTGCTACAGCTCAGCAGGTGGCTCTTGCTCTTGGCAACAGCAGAGCACTGCTTCAGTACCATGGACAGAGCCTGGCTCCCGCATTTGTGTTGTGTATACATACTATTTCCAACTTTCTTAGGAGTCCACGATTCCCAGCAATATACACAAACTCAATGCTAAGTGTAAGAATTATAATGTTTAGTTATGAATGAGCAGTTAAAAATCAAGAGAGTACCTTATTTGCCTTTTTAAATATCAAATACAACTTTTCCAGGAAAGCTGAGCCAAGCATGTTCAAACCCTGAAGAAATTTTACTTTCTAGAAAAGATGTCCAGTTGAAATATCTTCATAGAAGCTGAGAACCAATTAAATTTCATTCCTCCATCTACTGTCATTTGTCCTACAGTTCATGCATATTTCTTGGGATGCAAATCTTCTTAGCAGGAATTTACTAAGAGTGTAAAAGGACCTCTTTTAACTCAGTTGAACTAAACCAGTTTGGAATATTTTTTATCTTTTCACAATACCCACTGGGTTCTACATTTTAACGTTTTTGTCAAGTCTAAACTCTAAGGAAGTTACCATATTATAAACATAAATCTTAGTTCAGAAAGTATAAAAATATCTTTTCCAAAAAATAGAAAAAATGTTAAAGATTACTTTATCAAATTGACCGAGTGTGATATTAACTAGAATACACCAATACAAAAAAATACCATTTATTTATTCTGAAAGCAGGAAAGAAATATAGGCTTAAATCCTTTATCAGCAATCATTGGGGCAATGTGCTTTCAGAATTTAGGAATTTTTACTTTTTAGAAAGTTACTAAATGGTACATTACATAATTTCCTTAGAAAGATCTGAGATGGCAGAAGTGAACACTTATATCATACAGCAAAACCTATGAGTATTCACATTGAGTAGGATAAAGACTATAAATAGCTTCACAGGATCAGGTAAAACTTTTCTGCAAAGTGAAATATAATCAGATAGTTGAGGTTTGCCAAGAAGCTCTCAAGAAAACAATTTTTACCACTTTTGGATTTCAATATTCTGGATATGAGGTTGTGGACCTGGATTTTTTGAGCAATAGGTATTACTGCTGCATTAACATTTAATATTTACAGCAAACCTCTGAGGAACACTTTATTATTTTTATTTTATAGATGAGAATATTTAGGCTCAGAGAAATTAAATAACATGATGAAGGTCACACAACAGTGAGAGCGGTGGCCAAGAATCAAAGGAAGTCTTCCTGGCCCTACCCCAGTGTACTTCCTGTTACGCTTAGACTACCATACCCCTCACAGGAGCACCACCATGATATTGGACAGTCATTAATGCTGCCTCCATTCCATTCAATCCCGGAGGGTAGAGAAAATAGGGGCAAAATTATTTTTATAAGCCATAAATTGTAAGTGGAGACTTCTCCAAACAT
This sequence comes from Rhynchonycteris naso, assembly GCA_037038555.1. Taxonomy (NCBI): domain Eukaryota; kingdom Metazoa; phylum Chordata; class Mammalia; order Chiroptera; family Emballonuridae; genus Rhynchonycteris; species Rhynchonycteris naso. The sequence goes on from CM072995.1 coordinate 355,049,553, forward strand.
ATCTGTAGCAGAGAACTTTATTCCATCTTATTCCATCTCAAGCATAAGAAACGGGTCAGATTCTCAAACCCATCTCATTTTGATGTCTTTGCTAAAAATCAGCTTCCCTTCTGACTTCAAATATGTTGTGAGGCCTGACCTGTGGTGGCGCAGTGGATAAAGTGTCGACCTGGGAACACTGAGGTCGCCAGTTCAAAACCCTGCACTGGTCTGGTCAAGGCACATATGGGAGTTGATGCTTCTAGCTCCTGCCCCCTTCTCTCTCTCTCTCTCTCTCTCTCTCTTTCTCTCTCTGTGTGTGTCTCCTCTCTCAAATAAATAAATAAAAAGAAATTTTAAAAAATGGGAAAATACCTTTAAATATATATATATATATATGTTGTGAATATTATCTGGCAGTCATCAACTGCTAAAGATCACAAAATTCCACATTCCTTAACTGACAGGAAACAAATTAGCAAACATTTCCTGGAATCAGCCCAATTTTGCCAAAAAATATTTGGTTACATGATCCCAGGTCCTGAAATTTCTCACCGTTATGACTGAGGAAAAGTTTTAAAGAAACTGAGAGATGGATAAGTCTTTATTTATCACGTAGCACAGTGATTTTCAACCTTTTTCATCTCATAGCACACATAAACTAATTACTAAAATTCTGTGGCACATCAAAAACATATTTTTTGCCAATCTGACAGAAAAAATATATATAATTTTGATTCATTCATGCAAGACAGCTATTGTATTGGCTGTTGTCATTTTTTTATTTGACAATCTAAGAGAAAAGAAATCAGACATAACTTAACAGATAAGTAGGTATTCTTTAAAAGGGGCCAATTTATCATGTATGACAGTTGAGTGGTCCTCAAACTTTTTTTTTTTAAGGATATTTTTTTTCTTTATTCATTTTAGAGAGGAGACACAGAGTGAGAGAGAGAGAGAGAGAGAGAGAAAAAGGGGGGAGGAGCTAGAAGCATCAACTCCCATATGTGCCTTGACCAGACCAGTGCAGGGTTTTGAACTGGCGACCTCAGTGTTCCCAGGTCGACGCTTTATCCACTGCACCACCACAGGTCAGGCACAGTCCTCAAACTTTTTGAAGTTGGGGTGCATTTAAAATCCTGCAAATAATTGTAGGTGCATTATATACAAATTTCTGAGAAATATGTTATAATAATTAAGTCAAATATTAAAGAAAATATATAAAGTCCAAGAGTGCTTTATGGTAATTAAATGAAATAAATATGACAAAATTAAATTTATTCTGACATTAAAAAATTTTTTATGTTACATTATTTAAGTTATGCTTTTTAGAATTCATAAAAAAGGGGTTAAAAATAAAGAAAATGAGAAAAAAAGTTATCTTTATATATAGATAGATACATTCTTAGTAAGATTTAGTAAATTTGGCAGGTCCCGGCGCAACTGTGTTAAGTTTTTTCATTCTTGTATTTATAAGAAACATGAGCCTGATGTGTCCTAGCAATTTCTTCAATGTTTGGGCATGTATTTGAAAGGCAAACTCTCATTTCCTCCTCAATACATTGAAGAATTCCTCTCTTTTTACTCTTGTGTTGAGGGTACAAAATCCTAATTCACATAAATAGGATGTTGAAAATTGTAGTAAAATGTTCAAAGCTTTTTTAGATATTTCCACATATTCTTATTTTATAGAAATTCAAAAGGCTTCAAGAGACAATTCCTTATGTTTAATCATCAATCCAAAACCCCCACCATACATATCATCTTAACTTTATACCAAACAAAGGATAGAAGGAACTTGTCTCCAGTCTTTCCAGGGAACATGGGGGGTAGTGTAAACAATCCAGCACCACAGCTTAACAGCCTTTTGCAACCTAATCAGGCAAGTGAGGTGGAGGGTTGGGCAGACTTTCACCTTACAGCTAATTCCCCACACCTCTGTTCCCCAAAAATCTAAACTCCAAAAATTCTGTTGGTTTTCTTGGACCCCAACAGGCACATATTTCTCTGGAAAGCCATAGAGTGCACCCAGAAATCTTCTAGGGCACACCAGTGCACCCTGGCGCACACTTAGAGAACCACTGAGGTATGGACATCAATTCCATTTGCACCTCTCGCTTTTCCAGTTACATCTGTTATCATGAGGATGCTACTATTTCCAAAATTAGCAGAAGTTCTATTCTGTTGACCTCTGCTAAAGACAGATGAAACTGTGCAAAGCAAGCAAATGTCCTTAACTGAGATGTGCCAGTGTGTTAAATAATAATGAATCTGACCTGGTGTGTGAGTCAGCCAAAGGAGACCAACATAGGGAAACAGTTACATACAAAACAGTCATTGAGAGCATAGATTCCTGGGAAAGGCTTAGCCTTGACTGCTTCTGATCAGATCAGTACGACCTTAGGCACATTACTTATCTACTGTTTCAAAATTTTGTATATTGATTGTGTTATACTTTCATAGTAAGAAAACAATCAAATGTGCTAACTGGCAAATACTGCCTTTACCGTGTTTGACTAAGTTATGCTTTATACACATATTTAGGGCATCCAGAGGTCAGGGAAAATGATTAAATCAATATACGGGAGAAAAGTGTGTCAGAAAAAGTGCTGCCCTTTATAAATCTGTTATTACTGTGCATTTCACTTTCCTCGTATTTTCTCATCAGAATATCTATCTCACATGACTGCAAAGATATCCTATTTTTTAAAATCCATCTTTGCACCTAGTGCAAAGTATATTTCAAAAATGATAGTTATCATTTTTACGATGCACATAAGCCTATGCCTTCTCTTTAAACCCTAATCCAAGTAAGTTCACACAAAGATTATTAGGATAATATTTCTTTTTGTACAATTTATTTTTCTGACCACATTAAACCCCTAACTCTCTCCTCCTGTAGGGAACACAGTCTGTTAACTCTGGATCCCTTTGAACTGAAACAGCCTGTATCCAGGTGATATCTAGGATGTCTACTCAGGAGGCACGCAGACACCAAGGAAAGCCCAATCTGGTGCTTGGGAATAACTTGGCAGGCACAGTCGTGCACAGAAGGAAAAGAACCACAGAAGAAGTGTGGTATCCAGTTGTAGGGGAAAGCCACTAAAGAAACAGGGACCAGAATTAGATGATGAGGATCATCATCATTGAAAAGAAAGTGTCAACAATGGTGATGAGAAAACTGGATCACAGAGAAGTTAAAGGGGATGGTTCAAGTTTATACAAAAGGTAAAAGGCAGAATTTAGTTTGAATCTTAGAAATCTGGTTCCCAAGCCCTTGTTCTTAACCCCCAAAACAAAGAGGTAAGTACAATTCAGAGCTCACACAAAAGTGGAAGGGCAGCCCACCTCATGGCCATGGGAGCAAGTCCAGCTGTTTCTGTAACAAACCTGCCTCTTGTCTACCCCTCAGAGCTTGGCTTTCAGAGTCAACCACTGTTTCTCACTTCAAACCATTTTTTTCTGACCTATGTGAAACAACCAACCCTCTTTGTAATGATTTAGATAAAGTACTTGTTACAAGTTGGAATGCCTGACAAGGCTCTCTCTGTCCCTATAATTGCTAAGATTTAGTCAAACATTAAAAAGCGAATACAGCCCTGGCCAGTAGCACAGTGAATAGAACATCAACCCAGAGCACTGAGGTTGTCAGTTTGATCCCAGGCTCACCAATTTGAGTCCAGAGTCTCCTTCTTGATTCCAGGGCCCTGACTCAATCCAGAGGGTGCCAGTTCAAACCCCGTCAGGGCATGTATGAGAAGCAATCAATGGAACAACTACTTGTTTTTCTCTCTGTGTCTCTATCTCTATCCCGTTCTCTCTCCCCCTTCCTCTCTTTAAAAAAAAAAAAAAAGACTAAAAGGAGGATATAAACCAAGCCTGATTTAACTTCAGTGATTCTGAAGCAGGTTGGTGGACAATAACCTTGACTTATTCCAAGTATAATTAAGCCCACAGCTTTGATGAAACCAAATTTGAGAAACAAAATGAGTTTTTTTTAACTACAGACAAGGGATGTATATGTGCAGGTAACCACACAGATGCACACAATCTGATGGGTAAGTTTGTTCAAATGTGTAGAAAAATAGAAGGAGAGAGATTTTCTTTGAAGATATACCATTGAAATCTGGAATTGGCCCCATGCTAGTCTGCATGTTTCCACTCTGTTAACAAAAGGTACACCTTTGGGGTGATTGCAGCCACAATGGAACACAGTTTGACTAACATAGATTACCTCTGGGTAAATTAGAAAAAGACAACTTTTCCTCAAATGGATTCTCCTCCATGACAGGGTACATAGCTTAGAGGGCAAACCATAGAATGGAGTTTAGCTCCCACTTGTAGCTTCAGTTTATTGCCCTTGTGTATGGCACAATCTGCACAGTATTAGTTGCAACCCTGATTGGGGACATTTAGTTGTCCTGGAGATTAGATTAAGAGGATCAACTAAGCAAATGGCATGACAGTCTGGGATACCAATTGTGGCACTCAGACAAAAGTGTTGACAGATACAGCATAAGATACAAGCACTAGATGGGATAAAGAAATATGCCAGCTCCAGACACTTCACCTTGGTATCTAAGACACGATTACCCAGGGTTCATGAAGAAAAGGCTCAAGACACAGAAGTAAGGATATCACATCAGAAATATTAGAGCCACTCCTGCTTCCCTCTCACTGTTCCCACCAACCTAAACAGATCTCCTTATACTCTAACATTTATCAAAAAATGATTCATAGAGACTTGGGATCATCACTTAGACCTTCAGAGAACCAAATAACATGCAGACCCAGAACGGATTCAAAGGTCTGAAGAGACATTGCTGATGGAAGCCAGTTAAAGGTTAGAAAAATAACTATAAAAAGTATGGATCTCTGTGGGATTTTTATTCCTTTTCTTAAGGATGTTCAAATGTGTTCTATCATGTTTCTGGGAGCCTTCAACATTTTACAACAGATTCAGTCATTGGCTGTCACCTGCCACATAATACAGCCTTCACCTTTCTAGAAAATTACTCAAAATGTCTCTTCTGGGTTGGCCTTTCCCACAGCAGTGTTGGCAATGAATTACATGGCATGATTTGCAGGACTCCAAAAAGGTCTTTGTACCAAAACCATCTCTCTAATTGTCATATGAAATGCCATTATTAACATTTTACTTCTCTGCCCAGTACTCCCATAATGACAATAGAGCACATTCCCCCAGATAGCTATACAGCTCTCTTCTTCACCTCTTGATCTATGCTCAGATGATACCTTCCCTGGTGACTTGATTTAAAATTTAACTCTACCACCACCTCACTCTTCCTGCCTTCCATAGCACTTACCACCATCTGACACAGATGTAACTTATTATGGGCATTTATTTACTAACTCCTTCTACCTTCCAAATCAAATACAAATTTGACAAAGGCAAAAATTTTTATCTATTTTGTATACACCTGTATTCTCAGAGCTTGAACAGTGCCCAGCACATAGTAAATGTTCAATAAGTATTTGTTGAATGAGCAATCATCAATAAATAATTGTAATATATTTGGTATAAAGATTTATTTTCCTTTAATGGAGAAGACCAGGCAGAATAAGAGTCTAGAAACCTGGGAGAAATAATTTGAAAAATATCTTAAAAACAGAAAAGAGCTAAACAAAAGAACCCATAAATAAAAGAGTCCTGTGTAGTCCCTCTGACTGACAGTTAAGAACAGGGTCTTTAGAAGCATAAAAACCATTTAATCAAAGAGACAATTGTTGGTCAAATAAGTTTATAAATATGATATATATGTTTGCCCACTTATAGTTTGCATTGGGTGCAGGGGACAGGCTGTAAGCAGATAGGGTCATTATAGCCTAAGGCTTAGTTTTAAGACTAAGTCTTTCCCACCCTTTTGAGGAATCCCATTATGTCTCAGATAAATGACTTTGTATCAGAGACTTCCTTGTTTGTATATTGGATTAAAGGTTTTGATTTCTACACTATAAAATGGGGCAGACTGGGAGCTTACTCTCTCTCAGTTCCTGAGATTAGCATCAGAGAAGAGAGCAGAGAAAGGCCACGCGAAGAAGAGGAGAAACAGCCAAGATGGCAGAGTGCTGAAGGAGAAGCCACTTTGTGCAGAGTTTGTGCAGAGAGAAGAAGATGGGGAACAGAGGTGAATAAGGCTGGTGAGCTAGAAACTTTTGATTCTAGGAAACTCAAATAAGTCAGTGGCTTTGGGAGCCCTGAATGGAAAGGGAAGTGTTTTCCCACTGTGTGTATTTGCTTGCCTGCCAGGTGCAAGCTAGGATTAAAGCTAATGGCCCACCAGTTCTTGGCTCCATTGTTTCATTACCGTCTGTTCAAATCAAATGTGAACTGGCATGGGCCTGGCGGCTGTAATGGTGGCCATAGCTACTGGCTTTAAAACAATTTTCTCAGCAAAACTGTCACTGTTTTCTAATTGTTAGGTCCAAAATTAAGGGTTTTTAATTAAATTCATTGGGGTGACATTGGTTAATAAGATCATATAGATTGCAAGTGTACATTTCTATGATACATTATCTGTATATTGTATTGGGTGCCCACCACTCAAAGTCAAGCACTGAATATCTTGTTTGATTTTATGTAAATTAATATTATTTCAGTCAATTTCAAGTTTTTTTATTATAATTAATATATTCCCCTAATGTGTGTTTTTTAAGCTTTTCATGTTGTTTAATGTGATTTCAGTGCACCTTGAAGCCATGTGTTTCCCATAAGTGTTCCCGGTTTAAGGCTCAGCCCTCTTCTTCTCACTCTTTATGATAGGGAGAGGCCTAATTCATCAGAAAATAGCTATATGATAAATTTACAGACTGACGTGGTAGTTAGCAAGGACTGAGGGGGGAGGGGAAATGGAAAGTTGTTATTACTCAACAGACATAAAGTTTAATTTGAATAAGATGAGTAAGTTCTAGAGACCTGCTGTGCAACACTGTACCGATAGTCAATCATTAATGTGTTATATTAAAAAATGGGCAGAGGACATGAATAGACACTTCTCCAAAGAGGACATACACAAAGCCAACAGTCACTAATTTTTAGGAAAATGCAAATGAAAACCGCAAAGAGATATCACCTCACACCTATCAGAATGGTTATCATCAGTGAATCCACAAATGATAAGTGTTGATGAGAATGTGGAGAAAAGAAAATGCGATTGGTAGAGCCACTCTGGAAAACAGTATGGAGTTTCCTCAAAAAATTAAAAATAAGCCTGACCTGTGATTGCACAGTGGGTAAAGCACCAACTTGAAACACTGAGGTTGCCAGATCAAAACCCTGGGCTTGCTTGGGCAAGGCACATATGGGAATTGATACTCCTGTTCCTCCCCACTTCTATCTCTCTCTCTCTCTCTATCTCTCTCTCTCTTGCACTTTTCTATCTAAAATAAATAAATAAAATCTTTAAAAAAAAATAAAATTGGAACTGCCTTATAATCCCACTGGATTTCACTTCTGGGAATATATCTAAAGAAACACAAAACACTAATTTGAAATAATATTTGCAGCCCTATGTTTATTGCAGCATTATTTACAATAGCCACAGTTTGGAAGCAGCCCAAGTACCCATCATTAGATGAGTGGATAAAAAAGTTGAGATACAGGGGATGGCAAGATGGAGATGGAGTAGGCGGACGTATCAACTTCCAACTCCCAGACCAAAGTGGATTATAACTCAATTTTAAGAACCATCATCTGAAAAAACCAACTTTGAACTAAACTAAGTGGACTCTACAACCAAGGAACACTGAAGAAGCCACATTGAGACTGGTAGGAATAGCAAAAACGCGAAGAGGGCTGCCCAGCTCCCCGGAGCGAACAGCAGCCCGGAGAGACCCGTGTGGCGGGAGGAGAGTTTGGCGGAGAGGGAGGGACCTGCGTCCCAGGAACAAAGCCCCAGCCTGCAGTCCCAGAGCCTAGAAGAGGTGTTTGGACAGTATTGAGCTGTGAAACAAGTGAGGATACTGTTTGTGAGAAAGAGACAGATTTCTCAGACCAAGGATTCTTCTTAAAAGGACAGCATAAAAAAACCTCTCTCACAACCACTCACCCGGGGTTCCAGGGAACGGGTACAGAGGAGAGGACCAGAGCAGCGGGAAGAGATTGTGGACTGGAAGGCACAGAGTGAAACACTCTGAGGAACAGCCACCCTAACCCCTGGGCTGAGTCACTTCCCTAATCGAAAACAAATATTTCTCCTGGAACTAGCAATACCAGCAAAGGGAGACAGGACACCAGCCAAACAAGCTCTCCCATGGCACCTAGAGCAGAGCTGCTTAGATGGAGGGAGCTTCCAGGATTACATTATGGAGTGTTAGGGTCTGAGCTGCAGTGCCCCTACCCACACTGCTGAGGCCTTGCTGGAGGGACGGTGGTGGTGGGAAGCTGAAACGCGGTTTTGTAGGAGGGGGTGGAGGCCCAGCCGGTGTGAGCTCAGTCTAGCTCAGCAGGGGAAGAGGGGACGCGTGAAAGCAGTCCGGCAGCTGCGGCCTGGACCCGCCTGCAGCCCCACCTACGGGGGAAAAGCAAGAGGCCAGGAAGGGGCAGAGATCTGCTCTGCGACCCTGTGTGAACTGGCCGCGGGGGTGGGGCTAAAGCCAGGGACAGATGAAGGCTCACAGCTGAGTGCACACCAGCAGCCCTGTCTGACCTGAGAAACTGCGGCGAGCAGGCTCTGACCAAGGGCACTGGGCAAAAGCCCGGAAACAGGCTGGGTTCACAGCTGAGCAAAGGTGCTCACCCTACCCTTGGTGCTGAGGCTTATGGCTTGAGTGCAGTGTGCAACCCGACCTGTAGGGGCGAGTCGAAGGCCCAGACAGACTGAGGCTGTTAAAGCCGGGCACCAGAACACAGCCGCTTCTGTGGAGGAAAGGCAGAAATCACTGCGACAGCCACAGCGGACAGGCGCTGGCAATGCCTATACCCAACAGCGCTAGGCAGCAGCAGAGGGGGTGGCGGGCCTGCAGATAGACCACACCTAGGGAACACAGAGGCAACACCCATGGGACTCCAGTGGCCACACCCTTGTATACTAAGACAAAATGGATAGGCAGAGAAATGCAACCCAAATAAATCAAGAGAAATCCCCAGAGAAGGACCTGAATGAACCAGATATAACCAAATTACCAGATGCAGAGTTTAAAATAATGATAGTTAGGATGTTCAAAGAGTTTAGAGCAACAATGGGTAGTCATTACAAACACCTAAATAAAGAGGTAAAAAGTATAAAAAGGAAATTGAAATAATAAAAAAGAATCAGACAGAAATGACAAATACAGTATCAGAACTAAAGACTACAATAGAAGAAATTAAAAGCAGGGTGGATGAAGTTGAGGATCGAATCAGCGAGTTAGAGGACACAATAAACAAAAGCACAGAAGCAAAGCAGAAAAAAGAAAAGAAAAGAGACTCAAAAAACCTGAAGAAACTCTAAGGGAGCTCTGTGACAACATGAAGAAAATAACATTGGCATCATAGGGGTTCCTGAAGAAGAGAAGAAAGAACAAAAAATAGAAACTTTGTTGAATCAAATCATAACTGAAAACTTCCCGAAATTAAGATTGGAATATGTTTCACACTTTCAAGAAGCACAGAGAACTCCATTAAAGAGAAATCCAAAGAAATCTACACCAAGACACATAATAGTTAAAATACCAATGCCAAGGGATAAAGAGAAAAGTTTAAAAGCTGCTAGAGAAAAAAAGGCTATCACCGACAAAGGAGCCCCCAGAAGGATGACATCCAACTTCATAATAGAAACACTTGAGGCCAGAAGGAAATGGCAAGATATATTCAAAGTAATGCAGAACAAGAACCTACAACCAAGACTACTCTATCCAGCAAGCTAATGTTTAAAATTGAAGGAGAAATAAAGAGCTTCCCAGACAAAAAAATAAAAGCCTCAAGGAATTTAATAAAACCAAACAATTCTGCAAGAGATTCTAAGGGACCTATTGTGAACAGTTCACAGGGGGAAAACAACATAGCAAAAGAAGAATACAGCTTTAAAGAATAAAATGACAATAAAAAACTACATATCAATAAAACCTTAAATGTGAATGGATTAAATGATCCAATCAAAAGACATACGGTAGCAGCGTGGATAAAAAAACAGGACCCATACATATGCTGTCTACAAGAGACACACCTTAAAACAAAAGATGCACATAGACTGAAGGTAAAAGGATGGAAAAAATTATTTCATGCAAATGGAAATGAAAGAAAAGCCAGGGTAGCAATACTTATATCTGACAAAATGGACTTTAAAACACAAGCTGTAGTAATAGTTAAAGAAGAACACTACATAATGATAAAGGGAACAATTCAACAGGAAGATATAACTATTATAAATATCTATGCACCAAACATAGGAGCCCTGACATATATAAAGCTGACTTTGATGGATATAAAGAGCAAGATTAACAACAATACTATAATAGTAGGGAATTTCAATACCCCACTAACATCACTGGATAGATCCTCAAGAAAGAAAATTAATAAAGAAACAGCAGACTTAAAGGAGACAATAGATCAACTTGATTTAATAGATGCCTTCAGAACTTTTCACCCTAAAGCAGTAGAATATACGTTCTTATCAAGCGCTCATGGTACATTCTCTAGAATAGACCACATGTTAGTACACAGAAATGGTCTCAACAAATTTAAGAAGATTGAAATCATATCAAGCATTTTATCTGGTCAAAATGCCATGAAACAAGAAACTAACCACAAAAGAAAAACTGAAAAATACTCAAACACTTGGAAATTAAATAGCATGTTACTAAAAAATGAATGGATTAACAATGAGATCAAAGAAGAAATTAAAAAGTTTGTAGAAATGAATGATAATGAGCATACATCAACTCAAAATTTATGGGACACAGCAAAAGCAGTACTGAAAGGGAAATTCACTGCACTACAGGTATACCATAAGAGGCTAGAAAAAGCTCAAATAAGCAAACTGACCCTGCATCTAAAAGATCTAGAAAAACAACAGAAAATAAAGCCCAGGACTAGTAGAAGGAAGGAAATAATAAAGATCAGAGCAAAAATAAATGACATAGAGGCTAAGGAAACAATACAGAGGATCAATGAAACAAGAAGCTGGTTCTTTGAAAAGGTAAACAAGATTGATGAACCTTTAACTAGACCAAGAAAAAAAGAGAAAGGACTCAAATAAATAAAATTAGAAATGAGAGTGGAGAAATAACAACTGACATAACAGAAATACAAAGTATTGTAAGAAAATACTATGAAGAACTCTATGCCAAAAATTTAGACACCCTAGGTGAAATGGACAAATTTCTTGAATCATATAATCTTCCAAAAATCAATCTGGAAGAATCAGAAAACTTAAACAGACCAATTACAACAAATGAGATTGAAACATTTATCAAAAAACTCCCAAAAAAGAAAAGTCCTGGGTCTGACGGTTTCACAAGTGAATTCTACCAAAAATTCAAAGAAGAACTAACTCCTATTCTCCTCAAGCTATTTCAAAAAATTCATAAGGAAGAAAAACTTCCAAACTTCTTTTATGAGGTGAGCATAATTCTGATCATGAAACCGGACAAAGACAACACAAAGAAAGAAAATTATAGGCCATTATCCCTGATTAATTTAGATGCTAAAATTCTCAACAAAATATTAGCCAACCGGATCCAGCAATATATGAAAAAAATCATACACCATGATCAAGTGGATTTATTCTGGAGAGGCAAGGCTGGTTCAATATTCACAAATCAATCAATGTGATTCATCACATAAACAAAAGGAAGGACAAAAATCACATGATAATTTCAATAGATGCAGAAAACGCATTTGATAAAATCCAGCACCCACTCATGATAAAAACTCTCAGTAAAGTGGGAATACAGAGAACATTCCTTAACATGATAAGGGCCATCTATGACAAACCCACAGCAAACATCATACTAAATGGGCAAAAATTAAAAGCAATCCCCTTAAGATCAGGAACCAGGTAGGGGTGCCCCCTTTCACCACTCTTATTCAACATAGTTCTGGAAGTTCTAGCTACAGCAATCAGACAAGAAGAAGAAATAAAGGGCATCCAAATTGGAAAAGAAGTAAAACTGTCATTTGCAGATGATATGATATTGTATATAGAAAACCCTAAAGACTCAGTCAAAAATCTACTGGACCTGATAAATGAATTCAGCAAGGTGGCAGGATATAAAATTAATACTCAGAAATCAGAGGCATTTCTATATACCAACAATGAACTGTCAGCAAAAGAAATTAAGGAAACAACCCCCTTCACTATTGCAACCAAAAAATTTAAGTACCTAGGAGTAAATTTAACTAAGGAGGTTAAGGACTTGTACTTCGAAAATTATAAAACATTGATAAAAGAAATCAAGAAAGATATCAACAAGTGGAAGCATATACTGTGCTCAATGGTTAGGAAGAATAAACATCATTAAAATGTCTATATTACCCAAAGCAATTTATAAATTCAATGCAATACCAATTAAAATACCAATGACAGCCTTAGCAGGCGGTGGCGCAGTGGATAGAGCTTCGGACTGGGATGCGGAGGACCCCAGTTCAAGACCCCAAGCTCGCCAGCTTGAGCGCGGGCCCATCTGGCTTGAGCAAAGGCTCGCCAGCTTGGACCCAAGGTCGCTGGCTCCAGCAAGGGGTTGCTTTGGTCCATGAAGGCCCGTGGTCAAGGCACATGTGAGAAAGCAATCAATGAACAACTAAGGTGTCAGAATGGCAACGAAAAACTAATGATTGATGCTTCTCACCTCTCTCCATTCCGGTCTGTCTGTCCCTATCTGTCCCTCTCTCTGACTCTCTCTCTGTCCCTGTTAAAAAAAAATAAAATAAAATAAAATACCAATGACATACTTCAAAGATATAAAACACACATTCCAAAATTGTATATGGAACCAAAAAAGAACACGAATAGCCTCAGCAATCTTAAAAAGAAAAAATAAAGCAGGAGGTATCACTCTTCCGGATATCAAGGTATACTACAAGGCCATTGTACTCAAGACAGCCTGGTACTGGCATAAGAACAGGCACATAGATCAATGGAACAGAACAGAGAACCCAGAAATAAACCCACACCTTTATGGACAACTAATATTTGACAAAGGAGGAAAGAACATACAATGGAGTAAAGACAGCCTCTTTAACATATGGTGTTGGGAAAATAGGACATCTACCTGCAAAAAAATGAAACTAGACCATCAACTTACACCATTCACAAAAACAAACTCAAAATGGATAAAAGACTTAAATGTAAGCCGTGAAACCATAAGCATCTTAGAAGAAAACATAGGCAGCAAGCTCTCCGACATCTGTAGCAGCAATATATTTGCCGATTTATTTCTATGGGCAAATGAAATAAAAGGCACGATAAACAAATGGGACTATGTCAAATTAAAAAGATTTTGCAGAGCTAAAGACAATAAAAACAGAATAAAAAGTCAAAGCACACAATGGGAGAACATATTCGACAACATGTCTGATAAGGGGTTAATAACCAAAATTTATAAAGAACCTATGAAACTCAACACCAGGAAGACAAAAAATCCAATCAAAAAATGGGCACAAGAAATGAATAGACATTTCTCCAAAGAGGACATACAGATGGCCAATAGGCATATGAAAATATGCTCAACATCATTAATCATTAGAGAAATGCAAATTAAAACCACAATGAGATATCACCTCACACCAGTCAGAATGGCGCTCATCAGCAGAACAACACAGAATAAATGCTGGCGAGGATGTGGAGAAAAGGGAACCCTCCTGCACTGCTGGTGGGAATGCAGACTGGTGCAGCCACTGTGGACAACAGTATGGAGATTCCTCAAAAAATTAAAAATTGAACTGCCTTTTGACTCATCTATCCCACTTACAGGAATATACCCTAAGAACACCATAGCACTGTTCGAAAGGAAGAAATGCTCCCCTATGTTTGTGGCAGCGTTGTTCACAATAGCAAAGATCTGGAAACAGCCCAAGTGTATGTCAGAGAATGAGTGGATTAAAAAGCTTTGGTACATATATACTATGGAATACTACTCAGCCATAAGAAATGGTGACATCAGATCATTTACAACAAAATGGATGGACCTTGATAACATTATACGGAGTGAAATAAGTAAAACAGAAAAAAACTGAGAACAGCATGATTTCATACATAGTTGGGTCATAAAAGCAAGACTATGAGACATGAACACGAGTATGGTGGTTAGGGGGTGGGGGAAGGGAGGACAGGGAGGGAGAGGGGGGAGTGGTGGGGCACAAAGAAAACCAGATAGAAGGTGATAGAGGACAATTTGACTTTGGGTGATGGGTATGCAACATAATTGAATAAGATAACCTGGAGATGTTTTCTTTGAACATATGTACCCTGATTTATTAATGTCACCCTATTAAAATTAATAAAAATTAAAAGAAATAACTAGTGGCTAAGAAAAAAAAGTGGTTGTACATATATACAATGGAATATTACACAGCCATAAAAAAGAATGATATCTTACCATTTGTAACAGTGTGCATGGAACTAGGGGTTGTTATGCTCACTGAAAAAAATCAGTGAGAGAAAGACGAGTACCATATGATTTCATTAATATGTGGAATCTGAAGAACAAAATTTTAAAAAGAAAAATTGAAATAGACTCATAAACTGAAACAGAACTGGTAGTTGCCAGAGAGAAGGAGATTGGGAGACTGGGTAAAAGATAGAAGGAGGTTGGGGAAATGGGTGGAAAAGATGACGTGATTAAGTACTAATTGGTAGCTACAAAATAGTCACAGAAATGTAAAATACAACGTAGGACATATAGTCAATAATATTGTAATAACTATGTATGGTGTCATATAGGAACTAGATTTATCAGAGTGATCACTTACTAAGTTACATAATGTCTAATCACTGGGTTATACACCTGAAAACTAATATATTGTATGTCAACTGTAATTGGAAATTAAAATTTTAAACAATGGCCTGACCTGTGGTGGCGCAGTGGATAAAGCGTCGACCTGGGAACACTGAGGTCGCCAGTTCAAAACCCTGCACTGGTCTGGTCAAGGCACATATGGGAGTTGATGCTTCTAGCTCCTCCCCCCTTTCTCTCTCTCTCTCTCTCTCTTTCTCTCTCTCTCTCTCTCTCTGTCTCCTCTCTAAAATAAAGAAATAAAAAAAAAACAATCAAAAAAATTTAAACAATGTATTTTACAGTTAATATTTGTTAAGAGGCTATATTTCAAGTTAAATGTTATCACAATAAAAAAATTTAAGACAGTATCTATATGCTGATTAATTCCCTAATATTTATCTCTAAATCTGATCTCTCTCCCTGAGTGCCTGGATTATAGATCCACTTTCTCCCTGGACACCTACACTTCAATATACAATAAGCAACAACTGAAATATAACAGATTCAGTGGAGCTCTTGATTTTTTCCCAGTATTAACCAGTTAAGCAGCTATGTTAAGTGTGGCATTATTCTGAACTTTTCATAAGATAAAGTATATAGTTCATTTCCAAGAGTTTTCCTGACTTCAGAAGACACTTGACAGATTGTGTTCTGATATCAAACAGCTTTGTAGCTAAATCTGTGCTTTTCATCTAGAACCAAATTATTGAAGCTAAATACACTGCCCTGGACTGAAGGTATTCCTAGAAGCATAGCATGACAGAAGGAGGCTGGACTGCCTATACAGGGCTGATAACCTGGTTTACAGGAGCAGCTGTGGTGTAACTGACTTCAAGGTACAAGAATGATTAATAATAATAATAACAACATGTTAGAAAGAAGGTGGAATCTGACCTGATGCCTTTACCAAAGACTTACAAGATGGTCAATTTCCAATTCTGGGTCAAGAGAGAAGAGACTGGAAGTCTTATCACCACTTTGTGCCAAGTTCTTCTAAAGACACTGATTCCTGGCAACCTCATAGTAGTAATGTGCATTTTCACATCTTGGGAGTCAGGTTTAAAATACATACTTTCAAGACTAACAGAGAAACAGCTTCATGAACCTCTCCACCCACTTCACAGCCCCGGCTCTGTCAGCACCTTTCCGCTAGGCTTGTGCAATGTGCGCCATTCCAATCTCACGTAGATTTTTAAACAATTACTTCATCTTGTAGCTATGCCATAAAATCATGAAGATGGGGAGGTAAGGGTATCAATTTCCTTGCTTCTCCCAGGAAGAAGTAAGAATATTCCTACAAACTGGTGGTGGCGGTGATTCAGCAGTCAAAAGCCACGGACACATTAAGAATCTTATTGTTACACTTAAAGCTAATATAAAATGATACTGTATATCAACTTTAATTGAAAAATAACATTAAAAAGAAAAAGGATACTATTTGTAGTGTAAGAAGAACTGGCTCTGGAATCGAGCTGACTTTGGTTCCCGTTCTGGTTTAGTGATATATTGACTCTACGCTCTTCTAGTAAGTTATCTAATTGCTATGAGCCTTGGTTTCCTCCTATATGAATTAAGGATGATCAAACCTACAAGGAAAGATTACAGTGAGAATTATTCGTGTAAAGTGCCTTGGCAGTGGCTAGTTTATGGTAGGCACTTATTACTAGAAGACTGACACTTTTAAGTGACATGGTATACTTTTAAGGAAGCTTCTTCCAAAAAAGAGAAGGGGAGCTTTCTCATCTGAATAAATTGGAGTTTCCCAAAGTACAATAAGGGGATCTATCAAAAACTATAAGTAAGCCACCATGCATGTATTATACAGTCAAATCTAAAATTATATAAGAAAGGAAAGCAGATGAGGACAATCCAAAAGAGTGAGTAATCTAAAATATAAAATCTTAGATTTCTCTTTAATTTTACATTGAATTTAGTTGTATGTGATATCCAGGAAAAGGGATCTATAATGTATTTTCCACACAGAATTCTGGCTCAGGACAATCAGTGTGGTCATGGCATTTTCCTGCATCCCTTCCCACACAAGGTCTATACAGATCCTCAGTAAGGTCTATACAAGAAAAGCAATGCAAGCCAAGCTTCCTATCTCAAACTTCCCCAATAGTAGAGATAGCTTCACTGTCTTGGATAAAATCTATATGCATGATGAGTGTGAATAGAGTGAACCAAGCACTACCAACAGAGCAAGTGATCGAGTGAGCTCAGATATATCAAAACATACATAATCTAAACATGGCTATTTGAGTTGGATGTGTTGTCCTTTGGTAAGACTTCATGGAATTACTTTTGCAGTGATAGAAGACCTTGCAACAAAGATGATGTTAGTATGGCCTAAAAACCAAAGAGAACATGCATGAAACACAGCCCCATAAAGCACTTGCATTGGCATTGCATTGGTAATTGGAGACAAAGAGGATTCATTCAGTCCCACAAAGATTGCTAAATTCTGTATCTATAATTTGAAATTCCTATATAAGCAGTCAGTCTAGTGTTTCTTCAGGTTTGCAGACACAAAGCCTGCATTACCCTACAAAACTATCCCAAGTGAAATACAAGTCTTCTCCAGGCTGTAGAATATTGCTTTTAAAACATGGTCTTAATCACCCCTTCCCTGTACCAACACATCTTAAAATGTGACTTTGGAGCTCCTCCCATCAAGAGGAATTTATTTCCCTGTTCTTCCAATCAGGACTGGCCTTGTGATTTGCTTTGGCCAACAGAATGTAGCAGAAGAGACTCTGCAGCTTCCAGATCCTAAATCTTTAGAAGGCTTACAGCTTTCATACTGTCTGAGAATCTTGTCCAGTGGTCATTTGAACAAGTCTAGGCTAGCCTGCTCTAGGATGACAATCCACAAGGAGCAGAGATAAGCTTTATCCTCTGGAGCCATACTAATTAACCAGCCACAGGACAGTCTGACAGTTGATTAACATAAATGAGTGAGACCAGTAGAAAACAGAAAAGCCACTCAGCTAATCCCAGCCCAAATTTCCAAACAACAGAATTATCAGTTAAATAAATGGCTGCTTTTTAAGCCACTATGTTTTGGGGTTATTTGTTACACAGCAAAAGCTAACTGGTATACTCATCCCAGGAAGAGATGTTTGGAAAAACAAATTTCAACAGGCAACATGAATAACACTGAGTCTGAGAGGAGGATTTCCAGGTGAAGGACTAACTATTGAGATTAGAGCAAGTGAGTTTTGAAGGTGGTGTGAGAAATACCAAAGTCTGGCATGACTTCACGAGCCTCCACATAGCACTTCACCTCAGAACATAGGGGGCTAGAATTTACACATTAATTAAAGGACTGCAATGTACAACACTTGTGCTTTAACTAAGAGATAAAGTCCATATTCTGTCAACTTCAACAAAGTGACTTCTACATCAATAAGCTTCACAGGCTTGTCAAACTTGTCCAAAGAAAGAACTGACTAAGGGTCTCTGGGTCTCTCTCACATGGAGACTAATTTCTTCACTCCTCCGATTTGATGGCAACAGCTGCCGGGAAGTATCTGAGGGTTCAAAATTGCCTTTGGGAATTGGTCTAAAATGACCAAATTGCTTTCATCTTTACTTAAATCTTAATGTCTAGATTCCCTCAAGAGGAGGAAATTAGTTTAACAGTAGCAGCCCATCACAAAACCATTTGTTAAAGCAATTTATATCAGTCTCATAAGTTACAATTAAAAAGGAACCATTAGAGACCAGCAGAAGCCCTCACAACCTTTCAGAGGCAGCGAACCACATGAAATTACAGCACATTGTTTCTATTCCTTTGAAAAGCAAATTACTCTGGACCCATAGAGAATGCTGGGCATAATGTTCCATAACAGCGGACCTGGGCAAAATCTAGGTGACCAGATAATATCTGCAAAGTGGTCACCAGTTATTAGCCTAGGATGAAAAGGAGAAATTCCCTTTGGTTTAGGCTCCATCTTTGGTGAGGGACAGAGAAGTTTGGGGGAAAGTTTTGAATATAGAAAATGCCCTAGAGGATCAGCTTAGCTAAGACTAAGAAAACACAGGAATATGTAGAATGAGTCAGAGTCCTTGGAACAAAATTCAGTTCAGATGAAGCTCTTGATTGGTCATTTCTGCTCTATAGAATAAGAGGAGAAAAAGAGAAATGGACACCCCTGAGGAAGAAGTAAAACTCTTACGTCTTTAATGCTAAAACAAGGATGCCATATCCCTTTCCCCTCATGCATGAGAGTGTTTTGGGCTTTGTTCCCTCTCTCTGGTCCTCACTCCACAAAGGCAATAGACTGACAAAAAAAAATTAAAAACATCATTTTTTTAAAGATTCTACTTATTGATTTTACTGGGTGGTTGGGGGAGGGAGAAGTATCAACTCATAGTTGCTTCACGTTAGTTGTTTCATTGCTTGCTTCTTGCTTGTCCTTTGTGCCTTAACTGGGAAACCCAGGGATTCAAACTGGCTACCTCAGCATTCTCACTGTACCACCAGAGGCCCAGCACAAAAACCACCATTTTTAAGAGTATCTGCCACCTTCCAGGTGAGGAAAAGCTTAGGACTGATGGCTCTTGGACAGAAGCAGTTTCATAGAAAGGGGAAAACAACAAGAGATCTGTGTAGTTGATATCGGATTTTCCAAGACACGAAGACATTGAGCATTTGACCTCCTGGTTGCCTGCCTCACAGGTCACCTCTCATGTGGGCACCAGGTCTCACCTGCTCTCTAGAGTTAATGCATCATAAGAGCTCTCTGCTCAGGCAGACAGAATAAAAACCATCATATCATCTCTCTTGACAGTGTTCTAACTGGTGTGCTTCTGATGGTGTTCTCTCTCCCTCTGATGCTAAGCATTTAATTTCTAGGGCCTGAATGAAGAAATTGCCATTTTTTGGAAACATCCACACAGAACCTCAGGAAGATTCAGTATATACCATGGCCAGTTAATTCTCTTGGTTAGCCAAGCTTGGTGGTTAAATTTCAGGAAAAATGAGGTCAAGAGATGGAAGGTGGTAGCCGAGACAAGCTGTCACACACCATTATCCCTGTATCCATGTTGGGAGTGTTACTGTGGAAGACTCAGTGCTGATCCAACCCAACCATAGGAAATAAATCAACTGACATGTCCAAAGAACAGGGCGTCAGGGGTGCTGTCAACTTAAGCAAAGAACAGTTCATTGTCACAAAGCATTATGTTTTTCTTTTCATTCAGAAATCATACCCTACTCCACCCATGAGAAAGTTGTAAGACTTTACCCAGTTGGAGTCCTGGTTTCCCTCTGCTCATGACTTTCTAAAAGTTACCCCTAGAAGCCTTGAGAATATGTCACTACAAAGAGCAAACCTTCAAAAATGGTCAAAGAGGTACTGATCTCACTTGCAAGTTTTTCCAAATCCCACATGAAAGACCCATGGAAACAGGTCTCCTTGGGGACATTCTATCAACAAGGAAGTTGAAGAAACGACCTTGGTTTACTTCCTTTGAAAGGAAGCTGCATGGGCAGGATGGCAGCACCCATGTGTGTGCATGTGGATTTGTCTTTGGAGATAAAATTTTGACAATATTTTGGCAGACAGCTCTCTTTTTAAAATCCACATATGCCCATTTGGCTACTTCTCTTAAACTTGCTCTTTTTGACTCCATATTGCCAAAGTCAGCAGTACTTTTCTCAGGTGTCACTCCCTGTTGCTGCATACTCCCAGACCTGCCTTGATGCTCCTCTTCGTCCACCTAAAAGCTCTCATCATACCTTGTAGTGTAAATAAAGCCTCAGTATCTCGCTTCATCTACAAACCTATACAGCATATGTAATTTCCCACTTTTCCAGATTGTAAAAAATCTGAGAGAGAAGCTTACCTAAGTTACTAAGAGTAAGAAATAACAGTGGTAAGGGCTCAAAGCCTCGTTTATCTGGCTGAAGGGCCAAGTTCTTAATGGCTGTGTTCTATCATCCTTTCACTCATTTACCTACTACCTGATTCTACCATATCCCTGAAGGCTTCCTAAGCCCACTCTCTGCCTCTGTCAAGACTGGCTATTGTCACCACAAGAAATCAAGAGAGGAGCACTTGCTGAAAGACACTGCCTCTTGCTCAAGGTCCCATAAACTATTCTGAGCATAAATTCTAGGAACAGAACTCAGACGTGTCTTTTCTTCCTAATGCCCACTACACTCTTCAATCAGGTGCTCCAATTGAAGTCTGGATCATTCAGTGGTCACATGTGCCATTCTGGAGTCATTCACCATTAGATTAGAATAGCAATGCCGCCATTTCCTAATGTGGTTTTAGGCAGGCTCCCTTATCTCACTAATCTCAGTTGCCTAGTATGTAAAAGAAAAAGTCAAATTGTCCTACATCCCATTGATAATTTGGATGATTACAAGAAAAATAAAAATGAAGTACTGAGTTGGTATATCAATCACATAATGGTGAGTAGATGAAACTCACGTATATTGGTATTGGTGGTATGGGTCAACATTATTACAGAGTGACTTACATATGCAGAACAAAGCATGTGTTTGCTTTCTTTATTGGATGTCACGTAGCCTTCTCTCAGGTGATCCCATGACATTAAAAAGTTAGTGGAACAGGGGGGAGCAAGATGGCGACGGAGTAGGCGGACGTACCAACTTCCAACTCCCAGAACCAAAGTGGATTACAACTCAATTTTAAGAACCATCACCTGGATAAACCAACTTTGAACAAAACTAAGTGGACTCTTCAACCAAGGAACACAGAAGAAGCCACATTGAGACTGGTAGGAATAGCGAAAACGCGAAGAGGGCTGCCCAGCTCCCTGGAGCAAACGGCAGCCCGGAGAGACCCGTGTGGCGGGAGGAGAGTTTGGCGGAGAGGGAGGGACCTGGGTCCCAGGAACCAAGCCCCAGCCTCCAGTCCTAGAGCCTAGAAGAGGCGTGTGGACAGTATTGAGCTGTGAAACAAGTGAGGGAGCTCCCAGGCCTACAGTGTGGAGTATTAGGTCCCTTCCTACTCTGCTGAGGGCTGCTTGGGGTTTTGGGGCGGCAGGACGCTGAAAGGCGGTTCTGTCGGTGTGGGCAGAGGCCAAGCCGGTGGGAGATCGGTCTAGCCCAGAGGGTCAGAGGGGACCGCGAAAGCAGTCCGGAAGCTGCGGGCCCGACTTTAATCCCACTTACGGGGACAAAGTGGGAGGCCAGGAACGGGCAGGCCCTGCGCAAGCCGACCTGACCGCGGGGACCAGGCTAGGACCAGGGACGGGCAGAGGCTCGTGGCTGAGCTGACGCTACCAGTCCCCCACCCCACCCCCGGGCCGGAGAAACCGCGGTTGGCCAGTATACGTGTGCGAGCGGGCTCCGAGCGTGGGAACGGGGTGGACCCGAGACAAGTGGAGGCTCGCAGCTGAGCCCACGCTACTATCCCCATCCGGCCGAAGAAACCCCGGATAGCATTCATATGTGCACGAGCGGGCTCCGAACGCGGGGGCGGGGTAGAGTCCGGGACGAGCGGAAGTACGCAGCTGAGCAGAAGCCAGCAAACACGCCCGCCCCAATAAACCTTGGTTTCCGACCCTGCGCAGAAGGGCCCGGGCCTCGAGGGCGGGGCTAAAGCTCCGGACGGGCAAAAGCTTACAGCTGAGAGCACGTCAAAAGCCCCGCCTAACCTGCGGAACTGTAGCGAGCAGGCTCCGACTGCTGGTTCTGGGCGGAAGTCCGGAAATAGGCTGGGTCCGCAGCTGAGGAAAGGTGCTCACCTCTACCCTTGGTGCTAATCTTGTGGCTTCAGTCACAGCCCCTCCCACGGAGGAGAGGCAGAAATAATAGCAAAACCCACAGTGGGCTGGCGCTGGCAATGCTCATACCCACCACCCTAGGCACCGGCAGAGGGGGTGGGGGGCCTGCAGATAGACCACACCTAGAGAACACAAAGGCAACACCTACTGGACTCCAGTGGCCACAACTTGCTTATACACAGAAAAAATGGGCAGGCAGAGGAATGCAAACCAAATGAATCAAGAGAAATCCCCAGAGAAGGACCTGAATGAACCAGATATAACCAAATTACCAGAAGCAGAATTTAGAATAATGATAGATAGGATGTTCAAAGAAATTAGAGCAACAATGGATAGTCATTATGAACACCTAAATAAAGAGATAACAAGTATAAAAAATGAAATTGAAATAATAAAAAAGAATCAGACAGAAATGACAAATACAGTATCAGAACTGAAGACCACAATGGAAGGAATTAAAAGCAGGATGGATGACGCTGAGGATCGAATAAGCGAGTTAGAGGACACAATAAACAAAGGCACAGAAGCAGAGAAGAAAAAGGAAAAGAGACTTAAAAAATGTGAGGAAACTCTAAGGGAGCTTTGTGACAACATGAAGAGAAACAACATTCGCATCATAGGGGTGCCTGAAGAAGAGGAGAGAGGACAGGAAATGGAAACTTTGTTCAATCAAATTATAGCAGAAAACTTTCCTAAATTAAGGCTGGGAAACATTCCACACATTCAAGAAGCACACAGAACTCCATTAAGGAGAAACCCAAAAAAATCTACACCAAGACACATCGTAGTTAAAATACCAAAGCTAATGGATAAAGAAAAAATTTTAAAGCTGCTAGAGAAAAAAAGACTATCACCTACAAAGGAGCCCCCATAAGGATGACATCGGACTTCTCAACAGAAACACTTGAGGCCAGAAGGGAATGGCAAGAAATAATCAAAGTAATGCAGAACAAGAACCTACAACCAAGACTACTTTATCCAGCAAGGCTAACGTTTAAAATTGAAGGAGAAATAAAGAGCTTCCCAGAAAAAGAAAGCCTCAAGGAACTCATAAAAACCAAACCAATTCTGCAAGAGATACTAAGGGGCCTGTTGTGAACAGTTTAAAGGGAGGAATGAATAGAGCAAAAGAAGAATACAGCTTTAAAGAATAAAATGGCAAAAAACAACTACATATCAATAATAACCTTAAATGTAAATGGATTAAATGATCCAATCAAAAGACATAGGGTAGCTGCATGGATAAAGAAACAGGATCCATACATATGCTGTCTACAAGAGACACACCTTAAAACAAAAGATGCTCATAGACTGAAGGTAAAAGGATGGAAAAAAATATTTCATGCAAATGGAAATGAAAAAAAAGCAGGGGTAGCAATACTTATATCAGACAAAATGGACTTTAAAACAAAGGCTGTAGTAAGAGATAAAGGAGGACACTACATAATGATAAAGGGAACAATTCAACAGGAAGATATAACTATTGTAAATATCTATGCACCAAATATAGGAGCCCCGACATACATAAAGCAGACTTTGATGGATATAAAGGGCGAGATTAACAGCAATACTATCATAGTAGGGGATTTCAATACCCCTCTAACAACACTGGATAGATCCTCAAGAAAGAAAATTAATAAAGGAATAGCAGACTTAAAGGATACACTAGATCAACTTGATTTAATAGATATCTTCAGAACTTTTCACCCTAAAGCAGTAGAATATACATTCTTCTCAAGCGCTCATGGTACGTTTTCTAGGATAGACCACATGTTAGGACACAAAAATGGTCTCAATAAATTTAAGAAGATTGAAATCATATCAAGCATTTTCTCTGATCACAATGCCATGAAACTAGAAATTAACCACAAAAGAAAAACTGAAAAATACTCAAACACTTGGAAACTAAATAGCATGTTATTAAATAATGAATGGATTAACAATGAGATCAAAGAAGAAATAAAAAAGTTTCTAGAAACAAATGATAATGAGCATACATCAACTCAAAATTTATGGGACACAGCAAAAGCAGTTCTGAGAGGGAAGTTTATTGCACTACAGGCATATCATAAGAAGCTAGAAAAAGCTCAAATAAGCAATCTGACCCTGCATCTAAAAGAACTAGAAAAACAACAACAAATGAAACCCAAGACAAGTAGAAGGAAGGAAATAATAAAGGTCAGAGCAGAAATAAATGACATAGAGGCTAAGGAAACAATACAAAGAATCAATGAAACAAGAAGCTGGTTCTTTGAAAAGGTAAACAAGATTGATGAACCGTTAACTACACTCACCCAGAAAAACAGAGAGAGGACTCAAATAAATAAAATTAGAAAGGACAGTGGAGAAATAACAACTGACACAACAGAAATACAAAGCATTGTAAGAAAATACTATGAAGAACTCTATGCCAAAAAATTAGACAATCTTGGTGAAATGGACAAATTTCTTGAATCATATAACCTTCCAAAAATCAATCTGGAAGAATCAGAACACCTAAACAGACCAATTACAGCAAATGAGATCGAAACAGTTATCAAAAAACTTCCAAAAAAGAAAAGTCCTGGGCCTGATGGCTTACAAGTGAATTCTATCAAAAATTCAAAGATGAACTAACTCCTATTCTCCTCAAGCTATTTCAAAAAATTCAAGAGGAAGGAAGACTTCCAAACTCCTTTTATGAGGCGAGCATAATTCTGATCCCAAAACCGGGCAAAGACAACACAAAGAAAGAAAATTATAGGCCTATATCCCTGATGAATTTAGACGCTAAAATTCTCAACAAAATATTAGCCAACCGGATCCAGCAATATATGAAAAAAATCATACACCACGATCAAGTGGGATTTATTCTGGAGAGGCAAGGCTGGTTCAATATTTGCAAATCAATCAATGTGATTCATCACATAAACAAAAGGAAGGACAAAAATCACATGATAATTTCAATAGATGCAAAAAAGGCATTTGATAAAATCCAGCACCCATTCATGCTCAAAACTCTCAGTAAAATGGGAATACAGGGATCATTCCTTAACATGATAAAGGCCATCTACGATAAACCGACAGCAAACATCATACTAAATGGACAAAGATTAAAAGCAATCCCCTTAAGATCAGGAACCAGGCAGGGTTGCCCCCTTTCACCACTCTTATTCAACAGAGTTCTGGAAGTCCTAGCTTCAGCAATCAGGCAAGAAGAAGAAATAAAAGGCATACAAATTGGAAAAGAAGAAGTAAAACTGTCATTATTTGCAGATGATATGATATTGTATATTGAAAACCCTAAAGTCTCAGTCAAAAAACTACTGGACCTTATAAATGATTTCAGCAAGGTGGCAGGATATAAAATTAATACTCAGAAATCAGAGGCATTTCTATACACCAACAATGAAATATCAGCAAAAGAAATTAAGGAAACAATCCCCTTCACTATTGCAGCCAAAAAAATAAAGTATCTAGGAGTAAATTTAACCAAGGAGGTTAAGGACTTGTACTCGGAAAATTATAGAACATTGATAAAAGAAATCAAGGAAGATACAAACAGGTGGAAGCACATACCGTGCTCATGGCTAGGAAGAATAAACATCATTAAAATGTCTATATTACCCAAAGCAATTTATAAATTCAATGCAATACCAATTAAAATACCAATGACATACTTCAAAGATATAGAACACATATTCCAAAAATTTATATGGAACCAAAAAAGAACACGAATAGCCTCTGCAATCTTAAAAAGAAAAAATAAAACAGGAGGTATCACTCTTCCTGATATCAAGGTTTACTACAAGGCCATTATACTCAAGACAGCCTGGTACTGGCATAAGAACAGGCACATAGATCAATGGAACAGAACAGAGAACCCAGAAATAAACCCACAGCTTTATGGACAACTGGTATTTGACAAAGGAGGAAAGAACATACAATGGAGTAAAGACAGCCTCTTTAACAAATGGTGTTGGGAAAATTGGACATCTACCTGCAAAAAAATGAAACTAGACCATCAACTTACACCATTCACAAAAACAAACTGTAAATGGATAAAAGACTTAAATGTAAGCCGTGAAACCATAAGCATCTTAGAAGAAAACATAGGCAGCAAGCTCTCCGACATCTGTAGCAGCGGTATATTTGCCGATTTATCTTCATGGGCAACTGAAATAAAAGGCAAGATAAACAAATGGGACTATATCAAACTAAAAAGTTTTTGCACAGCTAAAGATAATAGGAACAGAATAAAAAGACAAACCACACAATGGGAGAACATATTCGACAGCATGTCTGATAAAGGGTTAATAACTAGAATTTATAAAGAACTTATAAAACGCAACACCAGGAAGACAAACAACTCAATCAAAAAATGGGCAAAAGAAATGAATAGAAATTTCTCCAAAGAGGACATACAGATGGCCAAAAGACATATGAAAAAATGCTCAACATCACTAATCATTAGAGAAATGCAAATTAAAACCACAATGAGATATCACCTCACACCAGTCAGAATGGCACTCATCAGCAAAACAACACAGAATAAGTGCTGGCGAGGATGTGGAGAAAAGGGAACCCTTCTGCACTGCTGGTGGGAATGCAGACTGGTGCAGCCACTGTGGAAAACAGTTTGGAGATTCCTCAGAAAATTAAAAATCGAACTGCCTTTTGACCCAGCTATCCCACTTTTAGGAATATACCCTAAGAACACCATAGCACTGTTCGAAAAGAAGAAATGCGCCCCCATGTTCGTGGCAGCATTGTTCACAATAGCGAAGATCTGGAACCAGCCCAAGTGTCCGTCAGAAGACGAATGGATTAAAAAGCTATGGTACATATATACTATGGAATACTACTCAGCCATAAGAAACGATGACATCGGATCATTTATAACAAAATGGATGTACCTTGATAACATTATACGGAGTGAAATAAGTAAATCAGAAAAAAAGAAAAACTGAGAACAGCACGATTACATATATAGGTGGGACATGAAAGTGAGGGTATGAGACATGGACAAGAGAGTGGTGGTTATGGGATGGGGTGAGGGAGGGAAGAGTGGGATAGGGAGGAGGGGAGGGACACAGGGAAAACCAGATTGAAGGTGACAGAGGACAATTTGACTTTTGGTGATGGGTATGTATCACAATTGAATGATAAGATAACCTGGAGATGTTTTCATTGTACATATGTACCCTGATTTATTGGTGTCACCCCATTAGAATTAATAATAATAAAATATATATATATATAAAAAAAAAAAAAGTTAGTGGAACAGAGAAGTTTCTGTCCCCTCTGCTCTTTCCTTCCCCTCTCTGTTGGGTAGAAATTACCGGTCCATCACACCTTCCCTTATCCTTATTTTGTAGACATTGCTGCTGCTCCTCCCCCCTCCCTCCACCTCTCCCATGTGACATCAACTCCTCTGGCTCTGCCTAAATGGCAGACAGCATGTAAGGAAAGAAGTGAATTTATCAACAAGGCAATCAAGATCAAAGGGTATTTCATAAACAATCTTTATTTTTTTAAATTCCATAGAAAACAGAAGAGAGATCCATTTCATATTGATTAGACTCGCAAAATTACAAAGCCTGGGTAACACCAGCATATGGAAGGTGTAGGAAAATGGAAATCCTCTTATATATGATTGAAAAAAGTACAAATTGGTCTACCATAATTCCAATTCACCTCTTCCCTACCTCTGTTTGAGAATCACTGAACTTCAATACTTAGCATGTACTTGAAGTTACTCTATAATTGTATGTTCACATATATATGCATACATATTTATACATATACACAGCTTCAGAGTTTTATAGCAAAAAGTACATTTTTGAGAAGAATCAGTTCTGCGTCCTTAGCCTGTGGATTGGCTCAAGATGGTAATCATAAAATGTCCACTGGTTCAGATAATGGAACATTTTCTTCTTAAGGTCATTCAGACAGCTTACTGAAGATCTAATCCATGTCCAGGTATTGACGCACAACACACTGCTGTGCATCCAGGTATTGATGCAGGACTGCAAAGTTCAAAACTTTAAGTTCCTAAAGTCAGTTAAAACAAGAATAATGGTTTCCTTATGCATCAGCCCACTTTAAATTAATAATTTAACAGCCTTGACCATTGTGGCTCCATTTTATTTCTTCACTCTTTTCCTCGAGTTCATTAAAAGTTTGATGTTTAATTTTTAAAATGAAGAATGATTAACCTTTAAGAAATAACTTCTAATACATATTAATGGGGATTCAAAATAGATTAACTAATTTCTTAATACAATGCCTATATTTTCTCATAAAATCATATGCCATTGAGCAAGCTCTAAAATAACCCCCTTCTTTGGGTCTTTGTTAAATGTATTATAGGCAGAATGATAACATTAATATAGTCATAACTTGCTGTATTTTGTAAGATTCAGTGAAGTGGATTCTGGCAGAAAAGATGTCTCTCACTACCCTCTCCCAGACATGAAGGAACTGGACAGTAGAGTTACCATTTAATATAAAATGACAGATGAGCAATATTAAATACACTTTTTCACCTAGGCAGTATAGAATAATGTTTAAGAGTGAGCTCTGGAGTCAGCCTGGGTTCAAGTGCTAACCATACCGGTTATTAACTGCAATCGTGGGTAAATTATTTAACTTCCCTGTGCTTCAGTATCTCAGAACACTCATATTAATGGTACCTGCCTCATAGGACCTTTAGGGATTAATCAGGATAACCATGGAAGGCATGTACATCAGTGCTGACTCTCAACAAATGGTAGCTATATTTGCTATCATACCTTCCTCCTGCTCTTTTTCGGAGGAGGGGGGCTGCTTATGACACAGACTGGCTTCAAATTACACCCCGCAGAACTGAAAGAACTGAATGCTTGCTTAAGAAAAGCCTTGGGAACTATATAACTGCACTTAAGTAGGCACACTTAGTCATCTGAATGATAAATTTCATCAATACATGGCATGTACTCGCATCTACTGACAACTGAAGTCTAGTATAGGCAAAATTCTAGAATACTGCTCCAGTTTGCAAAATTCTAGGCAAGTGGCTTCAGGACTCCAGATGTGGTCCAAGGTAGAAAAGCACTGAACTAAAAGTTCAGAAAGCAATTCTTGTTCTAGCTCTATCCCTACTTTCTGCCTGGCCTTGCATAAACTGCTTCACCTCTGGGTGCTCAGCTGCCTCACCCAGGACATGAGAAGAAGAAGAATAATCCATGTACTACATACTGTACATGTGGGAGGGTACATGTATGTGTAACTGATGCTTGTGCAGATAAAGCAGTATTGTTGCAAAAGCTTAGTACAATTCTAAAATGCTATGCAAATTTGTTATTCATTATTATTACTCTTTGAGTCTTCCTTTGCTTCGTCATCCCCTAAAAAAGTTTAAAGCAAGAGTTTATTATGTGTGCATACTTTATTTGGAAACATTATCCCTGAGAGTGGGAAGAAGGAAGGGACAGGGAACGTGAAATAAAAGGAAAGCCCAAAACAAAGATGTGTTACTGAGTTGGCCACCACTGTGAGCTACTCGTTACAGGATCCCCCAGAACCTTCCTGGATACCTTCCAAGGTGCATCTCAGAACCATTCATCAGGAAATTAAAGAGGGAGCATTTTATCTATGAGTTTCTATCTCCCATTGCTCAGGAGAGGCACCCTAGGACATTGACTGCTTTGCACTTGAGGACTACATTTATCTATTCCCACAGGTAGTTAGTTGCCTTTGTGATGCCAGAGAGGTCCACAGCAAGAATGGAGCTGGTATAATAAGCCTGGACAGAACTGGCTGTGACACAGTAGCTAAAAATTTTAAGGCTTGCAATAATTTGAAGCATTTCACTCATACACACGGATGTCCTGCAGAACCCTATTAAAAAATCTTAATCTTTATTATCCCTCTCTTGAGATAATGAAGGAAAAGCACTGTCATTACAATTTGGAGGACAGTGTTCTAAAGTACTTTTGTTTCTTATCCTGCAGTCAAACGGATGGTCACCTGATCCAATTCTGCCAAACTTCTGTGGGCCTTCCTCACTCCTTCTGCGTCTCATTACCCCGTCCTAACGCTATAAGATGTAGTTTTAATGTAAAAGTCACAGTTCAAAGATTTTTTGAAAGAGTTCAAGGCTGGCTGGCTTTTTGCTTTCTTTTTTCTCTTTTCTCTTCTGTGGAATGAAGTGAAAAAAAATACATAATTGGAAGGCTTGATGGCTGCATGGGCACAATTTCTTGTCTTCCCAACTGTGGAGGGAGATAAGTCAGCCATTTTGCACTGCCATTCTGATGCAGTCAGTCCTGATCTGCAATCATAAAAGTGTTGCACAAATTAGATTTGGAGGGCTTTGTTAGCCACTTTTGATAAAATAAACGGGTCAATAGACAGTGTTGCTCTGAGAACCATACACAAGGTGTCATACACAAGGATTCATTTTCTTCCTCTGGGACACATAGCTGAGTGATCTTATGCCCTCTAAGTCTATATGCTCTTTTCTGTAAAAAGAGAGCATTGAATCCCATGCCACTGAGTCATAGTGAAGATTAGAAATTAGGAATGATGTGTGTATTCATGTCCTGGATGGTTGTAACTAAGTAAAACAACAATTGGATGCCTCTCTCTCTCTTTTTCTCCCTCTCTCTCTTTCTCTTTCACTCTTTCTTCTTCTTCCCCCCCCCAAAAATGACGTGTGTTCTCACCTGAAATGATGCCTAATGAACACTCAATAAATAACCATTATCATCAACAATGCTATTATAGTTCATCTTTAAAATTCTGATGCTTCTTACAGAAATTGTTAGCTAATGTTCCCAGCTTCATATTTGAGATTGGTGGCAAAGAGAGAAAAGTCTTATTTACCAAACAAAGAGACTCCAGCTCAGCGGTATGTTTGCCAGGCATAGAAACTCAATCCATTCAAGAAACATTTACTGAACGCCTATTGTGTGCTGGGCACAGTTCCAGCTGCTATGGGGGGTACGGATATGACTAAGGCTCACAACTTGATGGGCAGACACCTGGTCTAGCTCTAGTGTTTTTTACTTAGTTTTTTTTTCCTTTAAACTTACCTTCTTTTAGTTATCTCTTTTAGACACATTTTAATAAATTATAATCATGAAATATGAGTTTAATATGATATTTATACATTTTTCTAACTAGTTAATACCTTGTTAAATAATTTTCACCCTTGTGCTATGTTAAATAGTGAAAGTTTAAAAAAAACACATATTTGGAATTATTAACCTAGGACATTGCTAAGCACACAAACTTGCCAATTGGAAAAACAGGTGAATGAATGAATGAATGAATGAATGAATGAATTAGTATATCAATCCATCACCCCTGACTCTCATAAGAACACTTCTGAGAACTAGAGGGTCTCAGATTGACTTTTGAAATTCTTTCTTCAGCTAATTAATTACTTTTCATTAAGTGAATCAATTCATCAATCAATCCCACACCTAAATCTGGATCCAGCTGAAGGAAAAGGATGGAACTGGATTCTAAAATTCCTGACTTGGTCACATGGACAAAGTGGGTTTTAAGAGAAAGAGACATTTGCAATCTCCAGGCAGCAGTGTAAGAGCACCTCCCTTGCCTGCATCTAGAGTTGCATGGCCATCTTTCTCTCGTGATCCATTAGCTTCCAGAAAGCGAGCGAAGGGTCTGGCAATTGTCTTCCACTTGATCTTTGCTTCCTTCAAAGAAAAGAAAGTGCTTTTAGACTAAGCTTTAATGGAACTGGAATCCATCGCTGCTTTGGTCATTTTAGTCAACATCCCATAACCTTCCCTAATCCAAGAACTACCTGAGCTCTGGGCTGAACATTCAGCCCTACAAGGGGAGCAGGGCAGCATTAAGGAACAAAGAGGGGGCTCAGATTTATTTCTTCCCGCACACCACATTCCATGTGTTGTACACTGCAAGTCTCTGCATTTAATTTAAACGCACTTTGCTTTTCTTTTGCCCTCCATGTTATTTATTAGTTAGGGCTAACCTATAAGTTTGGATACAGTGAAAATACCATGACTAATAGAATCAGAAAGAAAAAAAAAACAATTTTAAACCACATTTTGCCACTTACTACCTATGGGATTTGGGGTAAACAATGAACCTAAGTGAGCTTTAATTTTACTCCCATAAAAAGAAAATACAGCAGTATATAATCATCCAACCTGTTTCACTATGAGAGCTTCACTTTGGGTATTGCCCTCCTTTATTTTTGTTTCATTAGTTCTGTCATAGGCCAGTCCAGAGAAAGGACAGTCTACTCACTTCCTCCCTAACTCCTCCTTCTTCCCTCTGGGAGGAAAGCAATAATTTCCCCTACAGATGAGAATGGTCCTAGGTTTCTGTTTTGTTTTGTTTTAAGATCGAGGCGGGGTTCCCCAAATGATAATAATTTGGGATGGTCACAATTGCACATAAAATTGGAAGAGAGAGAATGTGTGTGTTTCCTGTTGGGAACAGTGGGGAGTTGGAGGGGAGTAAGAGGGGGAACACACTCTATCTGGGGTGGTTTGCAGTGGCTTGATCTGACACTGGAGAGAACTTCAAAAGGCTCTCCTCCATTCCCAATACCCATTCCAATACACATGCAAGGGGTGTGGTCTGAGCCTAGGAGCCATGTTGGACGGAAGTCCTTGCCTGGCAGGTGGCCCACTTCTTCCCTATAGAGAACTTCTCATTATATGCACGTCATATGCACATCAAAGCCAGTCTTTAAGGAGGAGGAAACTTTGTTCCAGCTAGCACAACACAAGATGATGGGTGATCGTTTCCACAAGGATTTAATCTGTTGGTATCCCACATATCTTGTGCAGGTAGGTGGCACCCTACAACATTCTAATACAGCCAACCTGTTTAGGAAGAAACCTTGCCTGAGTTCTGAGAATGGTTAGTAAATGACACTATTACAAAAGGATAATGCCTCCTTGCCCTAAGGGTCTTTTTAAGATTTAAATGCAATAATAGACAAAGAGCATATTGTCTGTTTGATCACCTCTTCATCTTTCAGAAAACTATTAAATTCTACATGCCTACCCTCCAATACTAATTGATGCCATCTATAATTAAACCAATACAGTTTTCATTTGAAGTTGGAGAAAAGTGAACCCTAGTGATCCCAGGAGTGAAATTCCAGCAGAGTTTATTCACAAAGTTGAGAATAAAATATGTCCAAAGAAACTTTTCCTATTTTTTATCTTCTATTAGGACATATTAGCAACACTTGAAACTGTGTTAGTGTTCGTCCTGAGAGCATTCTTAAGGAGGGAAAGTGAAACTATCTCTAAATATTCACTGAAATCTTCTGAAGCTACTACCCCTGACGTTCGCTCTTCACTGTGAAGGGAGTAGGAAAGCGTAGGAGTTTGGGGGATAGCTCAAATAAGAAAAATTGCATGGTCGACTCTAGACATTTCTAGATTTAATATTTGAGGGCAATATAGAAGGTCCAGAAAGTGGAATAACTCTTAAGGCCATTTGGCAGAAATCTGAACCATGGGTCACAAAACCGGTGTTATGGACCAAGTCATTTAGTGGGTGAGCGTATTGATCATCTAGCCTCTGCATATCCAGGCCACCATTTCTCTGTGCTCAGTGACTCTCATGGAGTCGTAAAAGAAAAATATTGCTTGGCGACAAGAAAGCCAACTACTAGTGCTGATGTTGGGAATAGAGAGGTTTATGAAAGCTATGACCAAGAGCATAGAACTGGTGGATACATTAAAGAGTAGGGCAAGCTGGCACCAATGGCAAACCGGAAACTCAAATATGCTAAAAATGCAATTTGAAACTTAATTTCTATCAACCTCTCATTCCAATTAGTGGTGAAAACTCAACCTCATAATATTTTGGATATATTAGGCTAAATAAAAATATTACTGCTCACGCCTGACCTGTGGTGGTGCAGTGGATAAAGCGTCGACCTGGGAACACTGAGGTCGCCAGTTCAAAACCCTGCACTGGCCTAGTCAAGGCACATATGGGAGTTGATGCTTCCAGCTCCTCCCCCCTTTCTCTCTCTCTCTCTCTCTCTCTCTCTCTCTTTGTGTGTGTGTCTCCTCTCTAAAATGAATAAATTAAAAAAAATTTTTTTTAAAAAGAAACCTGGCATCATTTAAAAAAAAATTACTGCTCACAAAAATTAGGGGATGTTTCAAAATGAATATGAAGCAATAAAATATCTGCTAATTTTTGTGAGCAGTGTATATTATTAAAATTTGGTTCACGTGTCTCTTTTTTACTTAAATGTATACCTGTGGCTCGTGTTATATTTCTCTTGGATCATCTGTAGCATTTTAAATACTTTGTTGCTAGAGTATGTAAAAGAATTATTCAGGGAGCTTCCAAAGCTGGTGAATTATAAGATGTTTTAGTACATATCAGTTTTTAAAAAAACTTCATCTAAGCTGGTTTGGGATGGTCTTCCCTCACCCCACCTAACACAAACATATCCTCTTTTCTAGAGAGTACATCTAGGCTCCAGAAAGATTTTATGGTGCCAAAGCTTTAAAGGAAGGGGATAGATAACCAGTAAGTGGTTGTCATACAGTTATACGGGCACGCATTGGAACTATCCATCATTTCATTAGTTCTCAGCCCTTAATCCAATGAGTCATTGCTGGATCAATCATCTGACGGTCCCTTCAGACTCATCTCCTTGTGTTACACCTATGCCATGGCCAACATCACAGGAAGTATTCTTTTTTTTTTTTTTTAAGTGAGAAAGAGAGAGAGGGCGGGAGAGAGATGAGAAGCATCAACGTGTTGTTGCAGCATTTTAATTGTTCATTGATTGCTTTTTATATGTGCCTTAACCAGGTGACTCCAGCCAAGCCAGTGACCCTGGTCTTGCCATCTCTTTGGGTTCTACTCAGAAAAGGGGAATTTGGTCAGTTCCATGACTGATCCAGTTCTTGATATCTCCCTGTACCTACACCTTTTACCATGTGAATTTTCAGTCCCCCCAGTAAAGCATATTTCTCTGTCCCTTCATTATGATTTGGTCACATGACTTTCCTTGAATGATTGAATGAGATAAAAAGAACAGTGTGCCAGTTCCAAGTGTAGGTTTTTAGAGGCTTTGCACATGCCCACTCTCTCTCTTACACCTCTACTATATCTCTGAGGAGAATATACCCAGGCTATGCCTGACTAGGTTGTAGCACAGTGGATAGAGCATTGACCTGGGATGCTGAAGAGCCAGGTTCAAAACCCCACAGTTACCAGCTTGACTATGGGCTCACAGACATGATGACCCTCATGGTCGCTAGCTTAAGTCCAAAGATTACTGGCTTAAAGCCCAAGGTCACTGGCTTGACTGAGGAGTCACTGGCTCAGCTGGAGTTCCTACCACCAGTCAAGGCACATATGAGAAAGCAATCAATGAATAACTAAGGTGCTGCAACACGTTGATGTTTCTCATCTCTGTCTGTCTGTTTCTTTCTCTCCTCATGTACATGCAAAAGAATACACACACACACACACACACACACACACACACACACACACACCAGGTTCTAGACCACTGGTCTGAAGAAGATAAACATGTGGAGCAGAGCCAAGCTTCTCCAGTGGGTCCAGGCTAGACCATCTGATCCCCAGCCAACTTCCCAACATGTGAGCAAACAAGCCCAGCTGAGATCAACAGAACCACCAAGTTCTGACCAATCAGGTTCAGCCTGCTCTCAGCCAACCGACCCACAGATGCATGAGTTAAGTAAATGCCTATTATTTGAGGTACTTTGTCATGCAACATTAGTTAACCACTATAAAACTATAGTTCCTTTCTGCAGACAGAGCTCCAAGTTTATTTACAGGATTTTTTACCCCCCAAATCTCAGCAAAGGTTGGACAAAATGCTGAGCCCAAGAAAATGCCATGTTCTAAGTGTTCTTCTCTCCTCTCCAAGTCTTTCTCTCTCATTCCAGAGCTCTTGTCCAGGCTGTGGCTAGAAGTTTTATCCTCCCTCATCACTTAGTCCCCTCAGACTGATGATACCTAGATTCTTTGTTTTAACTGCATTCCATGTGTCAGCCCTTCACTAAGGCAGTAAGCATGAAATACCTTATCTGATTGAATGCAGGTGGAAGAGGAAGTAGAAATTCAAGTAATGAAAGATTTAAAAAAATGTCGTTTAATATTACGAAATATACCCAATCACATTTGCTATGGTAGAATTAGCTAATATGAGACTTCTATAATAGCACAGGACCCTCAAAGTGTCAGTACACACTGAACTTCTAAAAGGATGGCCCCTCTTTCACAACAGGCAGATTTGGAGACTCTCTCATATAAAAAGATTCCTCCCATTCCCCAATACACACACACACACACACACACACACACACACTGGGCAGAATAGGAGATAGCAGATAGAGCTTAATATAAGAGATATTGAAGGTTTCCTCAGTCTATAACTGTTTTTTCCTGCTTGCAATCTTTCAAAACTGAAAATGTTTATCCTTTTTCCCCTCTATTATACTTTTTCTTCAAGAATTTCAGGGTGATGATAGCTTCTCAAGATTTAGCAAAGATTAATTTCCACTTGAATACAGGAAAGAGCATCATCTGAGGTCAGGAAACCCAGTCCTGAGTATGCAACTGACTAGCTAGAAAATGTCCTTGAAAAGTTAGTCCATTTGGGGGTCTCAAGGTCCCCATCTACAAGTAAGGGGTCTGGAACGCTACTTTGTGTTTATAATTATATCATACCATCTAAAACACTATGATTTATAAGACAACCTTTAAGAGAAGAAAACAGGCCCTGGCCAGTTGGCTCAGTGGTAGAGCATCAGCCTGGCATGTGGATGTTCCAGATTCGATTCTGGTCAGGGCACACAGGAGAAGCGACCACCTGCTTCTCTACCTTTCAACCCTCCTTCTCTCTCTCTCAATCCCTCCTACCACCATGGCTCGATTGGTTCCAGTGACTTGGCCCCAGGTACTGAGAATGGTCTGTGGCCTCGACCTCAGGTACTAAAAATAGCTTGGTTGCCGAGAAACACAGCAATGCCCCAGATGAACAGAGCATAGTCCCATAGGGGGCTTGCCCTGTGGATCCTGGTCAGAGTGCATGTGGTTAGTCTGTCTCTCTTTCTCCCCTGCTCTCACTTAATTAAAAAAGAGAGGAAAACAAAATTCCTCAAAAAATTAAGAATAGGACTACCTTATGACCCAGCAATCCCTATACTGGGTATCTATCCTAAAAATTCAAAAGCATTGGTATGTAAAGACACGTGCACCCCATGTTCATCGCAGTATTATTCACCATGGCTAAGACATGGATACAACCAACGTGTCCTATGATAGAGGATTGAATAAAGAAGCTGTGGTACATCTATACAATGGAATACTACTCAGCAATAAGAAATGGTGATATATTGCCAATTACAACAATATGGATGGGCCTTGAGAGCATTATACTAAGTGAAATAAGTAAATCAGAAAAAGCTAAGAACTATGTGATTTCACAGACAGGTGGGATATAAAACTGAGACTCATGACATAGATAAAAATGAAGCGGTTACCAGGAGGAGGGGGACATAGGGATCGGGTGGGGGAAGGGAGTAAAGAGGGACAGATATACAGTGACCAGAAAATTATTTGACTTTGGGTGATGGGTACACAACATAATCAACCATTCAAATGCTATAGAAATATTTACCTGAAACCTATGTACTTTTATTGATAATCACCTGTTAAATTTAATTTTCAAAATAAAATTTTTAAAAAGAGAAAAGGAAATAGGGTTGATTGAAAAGATGATGGGGAGGGAGAGAGGGAGGGAGTATGGGAGCAAGAGAAGGCTGACCTCAGGAGAGCTTTATAAAAAGGCAGGTCAGAGGCCCTCCACATTCAAGCTTTGTCTATTTCCTAATCTCATCCCTATTACTTCACCTCTGCCCCCTCCAACCCCTTGTCTTCAGCTGCAAAGGCAGGTATGCAACCAAGAGACACAGACAGATGGGTTTACACGTGCCACCTATTCTGAGGGCAGCTCCCCTGCCCCCACCGTTTCACAGTACCCTGGCCACTCTCCATCCTCTGTGGCCTGTAGATCATCTTTATAGGCTCAGGTACTAAAAACCAGGAAATTATTAAAGCCCAGGTCTGGCAATTCCACTGAACTTGACAGATCATTAAGAAGATTCATTCTAAATACATTCAGATCAGCTCTGGCACCTTCCCTGGCCTGAAAGATAGGCTCTAGTCACACAGAGCAGAGGAAAGCTGGCTTTGTCATATCGGCCCCCTTTGTCTCTAAGACTGTCAGGGGCTCCTGTTGGGTTTCTTCAGAATATAATTCTCAGAGCAAGTACTGGAATTACAAATGCTGGGAACCAGTTCTCTCATTATAGGGCACTTCTTCTGCAAAAGATAATTTTCAGTTATCTTTATTTGCATATGGTTTGATTATTTTTTGCACATAATTGACATTAATTGTTATAAGGTGGTTTTTTTGATTCACTTCTGTAGTTGATGTTTTAGAATTGTTTTTTCACTTTATTGTATTTCTTATAGCTTATATCTCATGAATAACCATAAACACCTTCTATCAAATGTAAAGAGCCAAAGTCTAGGAGACAAGCAAAGCCAATAGATATTAAAAATCATCTATTACAAAAAAGACAAACCACACAATGGGAGAACATATTCGACAGCACATCTGATAAGGGGTTAATAACTAAAATTTATAAAGAACTTATAAAACTCAACACCAGGAAGACAAACAACCCAATCAAAAAATGAGCAAAAGAAATGAGTAGAAATTTCTCCAAAGAGGACATACAGATGGCCAATAGGCATATGAAAAAATGCTCAACATCACTAATCATTAGAGAAATGCAAATTAAAATCACAATGAGATATCACCTCACACCAGTCAGAATGGCACTCATCAGCAAAACAACACAGAATAAGTGCTGGCGAGGATGTGGAGAAAAGGGAACCCTTCTGCACTGCTGGTGGGAATGCAGACTGGTGCAGCCACTGTGGAAAACAGTTTGGAGATTCCTCAGAAAATTGAAAACGAACTGCCTTTTGACCCAGCTATCCCACTTTTAGGAATATACCCTAAGAACACCATAGCACTGTTCAAAAAGAAGAAATGCGCCCCCATGTTCGTGGCAGCATTGTTCACAATAGCGAAGATCTGGAACCAGCCCAAGTGTCCGTCAGAAGACAAGTGGATTAAAAAGCTATGGTACATATATACTATGGAATACTACTCAGCCATAAGAAACGATGACATCGGATCATTTATAACAAAATGGATGTACCTTGATAACATTATATGGAGTGAAATAAGTAAATCAGAAAAAAAGAAAAACTGAGAACAGCATGATTTCATACATAGGTGGGACATAAAAGTGAGAATATGAGACATGGACAAGAGAGTGGTGGTTACGGGGTGGGGGGAGGGAGGGAAGAGTGGGATAGGGAGGAGGGGAGGGACACAGGGAAAACCAGATAGAAGGTGACAGAGGACAATTTGACTTTGGGTGACGGGTATGCAACACAATTGAATGATAAGATAACCTGGAGATGTTTTCATTGTACATATGTACCCTGATTTATTGGTGTCACCCCATTAGAATTAATAATAATAAAATATATATTTTAAAAAATCACCTATTCCAGTAGTGTCCTGTCTGATATATATAGGGCACTCAATATCTTTTGAATAAATTAATGAATAAATAAACAAATCCTTACTCCAAATGAGATCTTAGATGTTTATAACACTTGTGCTGGCTTAGAAATAACCACAAACATAGCAGTGTCATACAATAATAAGAATTTATTTTAACATGCTTCGTGTGTCTCACTCTAAGGATCAGGCTAGAGGAACAGAAGGCACCTGGGTCATATTGTTCTTGTGGCTGGGTAAAAAGCAATGCCTCTTCAGGTCCCAGGCTCAGAAAAGGCACCTTGTCATTTCCACCTATAGTCGATTGGCCAAAGTAAATAATATAGGCAAGTCTAACATCATTGTGTAGGTACGTCTTTTTCCATGAAGACAAAAGAAAGAAGTGAATGAATATTTGTCCAAACAATAACCTAACCTATCAGAAACTCCAAATATAAAATAGGAGCTTCCCTGGTTGATTGGGATGGGTCAACCCAGAATCTTCCCTAGAAAACTGGTATCTCTCTCCTGAACTTCTATGGTGGTTCCTGGGGCACTTCCTCAGAAACTAGGACCCTGCAGGACACAATTTTAAAATAAGAGCAAGTGCTTATATTCACCCTGGATATGACATCAAAGTACCAAGTTCATGAGTGGTACAAGAATTCTAGGCTGAGAGGACAGGATAAATAAAAGATGGGTGTGTTTGTTTAACATTTTATCCCTAGCACCAAGTACCATCCTTAGCACACTGTCGGTACTCATTAATGTTTGACAAAAACGAATGAAAATCCTACTGAAGACACACACTCAACCTAGCTGAACACAGCAGTTTGTAAAATTTTTGCCTGGGTTACCAATTTAAATTTGGCATCAACCACCCTTAGTACTCTACCCCAATGGATACCAATGGAGTCAATGCAATTAATACTCCGAAGAGACAGGTAGACCGAATCTTACACAAGAAACATGACCTTAAAGGCAAGAACCTCACAACTAGTTTGTTGGGAGAAGAACAGAGCTGATTTTCAGGATCTTGAAATACGTTTAAGAAATTATTAAAGAGATGTTGAGGTACAAGCACAAGATAAACATACCCATTATGTATTTCATCCTTATGGAACAAATGACCCAGATCCAAAACCTTAGTCCAACTATTGGGTCATTCCAGATTTTGCCTCTTGACCTCAGGGCCCTGAGGGCTGGCTGACCCACTTTCCAAACCAGTTAGCAACTGTTCAGGAAAGCGTTCACGCAAGCAGACCAAAGGGCCATAAACTTCATGACCAGCTCATTCTTTCTAGGATATGATAACTAGTAGCAATGAGGCTG
The DNA here is from genome assembly GCA_037038555.1 of Rhynchonycteris naso. Lineage (NCBI taxonomy): Eukaryota > Metazoa > Chordata > Mammalia > Chiroptera > Emballonuridae > Rhynchonycteris > Rhynchonycteris naso. The sequence goes on from CM072995.1 coordinate 355,091,191, forward strand.
GCTGTATTTATTACTATTGCAATGATTTCCAGGTAAGAGAAGCCATTTTGATAGAATGTCCCTCCCAGTTGTATCAATGCAGCTTTTAAAATCTGGACAATTTCCCTGCATCCAAATGGGGCCACTTACAGTTTATCACCCACCAGTAGGAAAAGTTATCTGCACAGCTGTGGTTCCATATTAGTTATGCTCTGAGCAGGACAACACTGTAAATTACTTGCAACATGCTGGAACGCAATACAAACTGAGTTTATAAATATGATATTAAACTCTTAAGAGGGAGTTGCAGACCTTTTATAAAGCCATTCATTTTTAAAGTGGCTTAGAAGTCCAAATTAGCAGGCAGGTGTGGGTGCCAGCTTCCAAAAACAGATGGCATTGGCTTATCTAAAAACAACAAGAGCCTGACCAGGTGGTGGCGCAGTGTATAGAACATCGAACTGAGACATGGAGGACCCAGGTTCGAAACCCTGAGGTCGCCAGCTTGAGCCTGGGCTCATCTGATTTGAGCAAGGTTCACCAGCTTCAACCCAAGGTAACTGGCTTGAGCAAGTGGTCACTCAGTCTGCTATAGCCCCCTGGTCAAGGCACATAAGAGAAAGCAATCAATGAACAACTAAGGTGCCACAACAAAGAATTGATGCTTCTCATCTCTCTCCCTTCCTGTCTGTCCCTATCTGTCTCTCTCTCTCTCTGCCTCTCTCTGTCTCTATCACACAAAATAAATATAAATAAAAACCACAACAAGACCCTGAGATCAAATGGGAAGATCAGGATCTCATGCTGTTCAGAAATCTATTTCAAAGCCCTGAATCATGAGTAAGATTCATAATCCTTTTCCTAAAGGCTCCCATGCACCCAGTGCTCAGTCAGAAGTGCCCTCTGCATTCCTACAATGCTGGCTGCATGCGGCACTTGTATTAATACTAACCCCATACAACTTTGTGTTTTATACAGTATTTCATTTCTTTTATATATCTTTGTGTTTTCCCTCACTGAATACTAAATGACTACCACACTTCTGCTTACTTCTAGAAATAATTACACAGAAAGAAAAAGCCTCCTATAGTTTGACCTCACCAAGGCAACCGCTGTTGACCATCTGATGCAGAGTTCTTTCGGTATTATTTTTGTTCCATGGACCTACGTACATGTATTTTGAAATAGAAATTATACCATTTAGACTATGTTGTAACTTCCTTTTCTTCATGTTTCCCAGACATATACTGTAAACTCCTTGAAGATAAGAAGTTTGCTCAGTAAATTATTTATTCCACTTATTAAATATGTACTCTGTATTGGGTGCTGCCAGATATAAAAAAAAATAAAGCAAGAAGGCCTCAGATTGATGGAGCTTAGCTACCTGGCAAGGAAAAAACAAATATGGGATATAATCATTAGAAGATAATATGACACAGGCTTCAACGCAGGTTAATGTAAAGTGCCAGGAAGAAGCCTTTCACTTGGCCTGCAGACAGGGAGGACACACTTTTCACTAACTCAAGCAACTACAAAGGAGACTCCTTTGGAATGGGACTCATCTCTGGACTCCTCTTTCCATAAGCCCACATCTCAAAAATATTGGCTCTAGCTTGGCTTGTGATGGCGCAGTGGATAAAGCATTGACCTGGAACACTGGGGTCGCCAGTTCGAAATCCTGGGCTTGCCCGGTCAAGGCACATAGAGGAAGCAACTACTCTGAGTTGATGTTTCCTGCTTCTGCCCCCTCTTTCTCTCCCTCTCAATTTCAATTTCTCTCTAAAATCAACATATATATATATATATATATATATATATATATATATATATATATATATACACACACACGCTCTAAATGATTTCTTGAAGTTGAGATGCAGCATATTAAAACTCTTGCTCTCTCCCTCTGAGCTGACCACATTGACATAGAAATGTAACATATGGCTGCACACATGAATCTAACATTAGGGATCCCTGCACTCTGTCCTCAGGATTGCAGGATTCTGAAAATGAGAGTTTCAACAAGATGGGTGTCATTGGAACTACTACCCGCACTTCCGCACCCCCAGTGCCACCAACCAACCCTTCTTTGAGGTTTAATTTGGTCAAGTTACTTCACATCTCTAAGCCCTAGTTTCCTCCTTGTGAAGTAGAAATAATCCTCCCTGCTTCGATACATGCTTTCTTCAACTCTGGTGATTAAATGAGATGATATACATGACCACTCCCAGCTTTTACACTGGCTCTTCAGTAACTGTTAAGGTGATGGGTATATAATAAGCAGGACCCAGGAAATGTAATTGGCAACTTTATTGTAGTTTTCATCCCCCAAGTCCCTTTAGAAAGCTCTGAATAAAATTTCAAGTAGACCCAATATTTTTCTACTCACTCCAGGGGGTCCTAAGGTAACATTAAGCTGCAATCACAATCTCAAACAATAATCCTAATGTCCTGTCCTGTGCAATATTTCAAACTCCAAACCTAATTTTATTTTAATTTTAATAGGGTGACACCAATAAATCAGGGTACATAAGTACAACGAAAGCATCTCCAGGTTATCTTATCATTCAATTAAGTTGCATACCCATCACCCAAAGTCAAATTGTCCTCTGTCACCTTCTATCTGGTTTTCTTTGTGCCCCTCCCTTCCCCACTCTCCCACCCTCTCTGCCCTCCCCCCACCCCGTAACCACCACACTCTTGTCCATGTCTCATAGTCTCACTTTTATGTCCCACCTATGTATGAAATCATGCTGTTCTCAGTTCTTTTCTGTTTTACTTATTTCACTCCATATAATGTTATCAGGGTCCATCCATTTTGTTGTAAATGATCCGATGTCATCATTTCTTATGGCTGAGAAGTACTGCATAGTATATATGTACCAAAGCTTTTTAATCAACTTGTCTTCTGACGGACACTTGGGCTGTTTCCAGATCTTCGATATGGTGAACAATGCTGCCACGAACATAGGGGTGCATTTCTTCTTTTTGAATAGTGCTATGGTATTCTTAGGGTATATTCCTATAAGTGGGATAGCTGGGTCAAAAGGCAGTTCGACTTTTAATTTTTTGAGGAATCTCCAAACTGTTTTCCACAGTGGCTGCACCAGTCTGCATTCCCACGTGCAGTGCAGGAGGGTTCCCTTTTCTCCACATCCTCGCCAGCACTTGTTCTGTGTTGTTTTGCTGATAAGTGCCATTCTGACTGGTGTGAGGTGATATCTCATTGTGGTTTTAATTTGCATTTCTCTAATGACTAGTGATGTTGAGCATTTTTTCATTAGCCTATTGGCAATCTGTATGTCCTCTTTGGAGAAATTTCTATTCATTTCTTTTGCCCATTTTTTGATTGGATTGTTTGTCTTCCTGGTGTTGAGTTTTCTAAGTTCTTTATAAATTTAAGTTATTAACCCTTTATCAGACATGCTGTCGAATATGTTCTCCCATTGTGTGGTTTGTCTTTTTATTCTGTTCTTATTGTCTTTAGCTCTGCAAACACTTTTGTTTGATATAGTCCCATTTGTTTATCCTGCCTTTTATTTAATTTGCCCGTGGAGATAAACAGGCAAATATATTGCTGCAACAAATGTCCGAGAGTTTGCTGCCTATGTCTTCTTCTAAGATGCTTATGGTTTCACGGCTTACATTTAAGTCTTTTATCCATTTTGAGTTTGTTTTTGTGAATGGTGTAAGTTGATGGTCTAGTTTCATTTTTTTGCAGGTAGATGTCCAATTTTCCCAACACCATTTGTTAAAGAGGCTGTCTTTACTCCATTGTATGTTCTTTCCTCCTTTGTCAATTATCAGTTGTCCATAAACATGTGGGTTTATATCTGGGTTCTCTGTTCTGTTCCATTGATCTATGTGCCTGTTCTTATGCCAGTACCAGGCTGTCTTGAGTACAATGGCCATGTAGTAAACCTTGATATCCGGAAAAGTGTTACCTCCTGCTTTATTTTTTCTTTTTAAGATGACTGAGGCTATTCGTGTTCTTCTTGGTTCCATATAAATTTTTGGAATATGTGTTCTATATCTTTGAAGTATGTCATTGGTATTTTAATTGGTATTGCATTGAATTTATAAATTGCTTTGGGTAATATAGACATTTTAATGATGTTTATTCTTCCTAGCCATGAGCATGGTATATGCTTCCACTTGTTTGAATCTTCCTCGATTTCTTTTATCAATGTTTTATAATTTTCCAAGTACAAGTCCTTAACCTCCTTGGTTAAATTTACTCCTAGGTACTTTATTTTTTTGACTGCAATAGTGAAGGAGATTGTTTCCTTAATTTCTTTTGCTGACAGTTCATTGTTGGTTTATAGAAATGCCTCTGATTTCTGAGTATTAATTTTATATCCTGCCACCTTGCTGAATTCAATTATAAGGTCCAGTAGTTTTTTGACTGAGACTTTAGAATTTTCTATATACAATATCATATCATCTGCAAATAATGACAGTTTTACTTCTTCTTTTCCAATTTGGATGCCTTTTATTTCTTCTTCTTGTCTGATTGCTTTAGCTAGGACTTCCAGAACAATGTTGAATAAAAGGGGTGAAAGGGGGCACCCCTGTCTAGTTCCTGATCTTAAGGGGATTGCTTTTAATTTTTGTACATTTAGTATAATGTTTGCTGTGGGTTTGTCGTAGATGGCCTTTATCATGTTAAGGAATGTTCCCTGTATTCCCACTTTACTGAGAGTTTTGAGCATGAATGGGTGCTGGATTTTATCAAATGCCTTTTCTGCATTTATTGAAATTATCATGTGATTTTTGTCCTTCCTTTTGTTTATGCGATGAATCACATTGATTGATTTGCGAATATTGAACCAGCCTTGCCTCTCCAGAATTAAAACACTTGATCATGGTGTATGATTTTTTTCATATATTGCTGGATCGATTGGCTAATATTTTGTTGAGAATTTTAGCGTCTAAATTCATCAGGCATATAGGCCTATAATTTCCTTTCTTTGTGTTGTCTTTGCCCGGTTTTGGGATCAGAATTATGCTCGCCTCATAAAAGGAGCTTGGAAGTCTTCCTTCCTCTTGAATTTTTTGAAATAGCTTGAGGAGGATAGGACTTAGTTCTTCCTTGAATTTTTGGTAGAATTCACTTGTGAAGCCATCAGGCCCAGGACTTTTCTTTTTTGGGAGTTTTTTGATAACTGTTTCGATCTCATTTGTTGTAATTGGTCTGTTTAGGTGTTCTGATTCTTCCAGATTGATTTTTGGAAGTTTATATGATTCAAGAAATTTGTCCATTTCATCTAGGTTGTCTAATTTTTTGGCATAGAGTTCTTCATAGTATTTTCTTACAATGCTTTGTATTTCTGTTGTGTCAGTTGTTATTTCTCCACTCTCATTTTAATTTTATTTATTTGAGTCCTCTCTCTTTTTTTCTTGGTGAGTCTAGTTAAAGGTTCATCAATCTTGTTTACCTTTTCAAAGGACCAGCTTCTAGTTTCATGATCCTCTGTATTGTTTCCTTCGCCTCTATGTCATTTATTTCTGCTCTGATCTTTATTATTTCCTTCCTTCTACTTGTCCTGGGCTTTATTTGCTCTTCTTTTTCTAGTTCTTTTCATGCAGGGTCAGGTTGCTTATTTGAGCTTTTTCTAGCTTCTTTTGGTATGCCTGTAGTGCAATGAACTTCCCTCTCAGTACTGCTTTTGCTGTGTCCCATAAATTTTGATTTGATATATGCTCATTATCATTCATTTCTATAAACTTTTTTATTTCTTCTTCGATCTCATTGTTAATCCATTCATTATGTAATAAAATGCTATTTAGTTTCCAAGTGTTTGAGTATTTTTCAGTTTTTCTTTTGTGGTTAATTTCTAGTTTCATGGCATTGTGATCAGAGAAAATGCTTGATATGATTTCAATCTTCTTAAATTTGTTGAGACCATTTTTGTTTCCTAACATGTGGTCTATCCTAGAAAACATACCATGAGTGCTTGAGAAGAATGTATATTCTACTGCTTTAGGGTGAAAATTTCTGAAGATATCTATTAAATCAAGTTGATCTAGTGTATTTTTTAAGTCTGCTGTTTCTTTATTAATTTTCTTTCTTGAGGATCTATCCAGTGATGTTAGTGGGGTATTGAAATCCCCTACTATGATAGTATTGCTGTAAATCTCACCCTTTATATCCATCAAAGTCTGCTTTATGTATGTCGGGGCTCCTATATTTAGTGCGTAGATATTTATAATAGTTATATGTTCCTGTTGAATTGTTCCCTTTATCATTATGTAGTGTCCCACTTTATCTCTTACTACAGCCTTTGTTTTAAAGTCCATTTTGCCAGATATAACTATTGCTACCCTGGCTTTTCTTTCATTTCCATTTGCATGAAATATTTTCTTTCCACCCTTTTACCTTCAGTCTACATGCATCTTTTGTTTTAAGGTATGTCTCTTGTAGACAGCACATGTATGGGTCCCATTTCTTTATCCATGCAGCTACCCTATATCTTTTGATTGGATCATTTAATACATTTACATTTAAGGTTATTATTGATATGTAGTTGTTTATTGCCATTTTATTCTTTAAAGCTGTATTCTTCTTTTGCTATATTCTTTCCTTTCTTTGAACTGTTCACAACCAGGCCCCTTAGTATCTCATGCAGAATTGGTTTGGTTTTAATGAATTCCTTGAGGCTTTCTTTGTCTTGGAAGCTCTTTATTTGTCCTTCAATATTAAATGTTAGCCTTGCTGGATAGAGTAGTCTTGGTTGTAGGTTCTTGTTCTGCATTACTTTAAATATATCTTGCCATTCCCTTCTGGCCTCAAGTGTTTCTGTTGAAAAGTTGTATGTCAACCTTATGGGGGCTCCTTTGTAGGTGATGGCCTTTTTTTCTCTAGCAGCTTTTAAATTTTTCTTTATCCCTCAGCTTTGGTATTTTACCTATGATGTGTCTTGGTGTAGATATTTTTGGGTTTATCGTTAATGGAGCTCTGTGTGCTTCTTGGACATGTGGATAGTTTCCCGGCCTTAATTTAGGGAAGTTTTCTGCTATGATTTGATTGAACAAAGTTTCTTATTTCTTGTTCTAAATCCTCATCTTCAGGGACCCCTATGATGCCAATATTGTTTCTCTTCATGTTGCTACAGAGCTCCCTTAGAGTTTCCTCACATTTTTTGAGTCTTTTTTTTTTTTCTGCTCTGCTTCTGTGCCTTTGTTTATTGTGTCCTCTTACTCGCTGATTCGATCCTCAGCATCATTCATCCTGTTTTTAATTCTTTCCATTGTGGTCTTCAGTTCTGATACTGTATTTGTCATTTCTGTCTGATTCTTTTTTATTATTTCAATTTCGTTTTTTATACTTGTTATCTCTTTATTTAGTTGTTCATTGTGACAATCCATTGTTGCTCTAATTTCTTTGAACATCCTAACTATCAGTATTCTGCTTCTAGTAATTTGGATATATCTGGTTCATTCAAGTCCTTCTCTGGGGATTTCTCTTGATTCATTTGGTTTGCATTCCTCTGCCTGCCCATTTTGTCTGTGTATAAGCAAGTTGTGGCCACTGGAGTCCAGTAGGTGTTGCTTTGTGTTCTCTAGGTGTGGTCTGTCTGCAGGCCCTCCACCCCCTCTGCCGCTGTCTAGGGCGGTTGGCTATGGGCATTACCAGCGCCGGCCCACTGCAGCTGTTGCGGTTATTTTCACCTATCCTCTGCGGGTGGGGCTGTCACTCAAGCCACAAGCCTCAGCACCAGGACTAGAGGTGAACACCTTTGCTCAGCTTCGGACCCAGCCTGTTTCTGGACTTCCGCCCAGCACCCACAGTCAGAGCCTGCTTGCCACAGTTCTGCAGGTTGGACGGGGCTTCTGACATGCTCTCAACTGTGAGCCTTTGCCTGTCTGGAGCTTTAGCCCCGCCCTTGAATCCAGGGCCCTCCTGCAGGGTCGCAAACCAAGGTTTATTTTGCCGGGCGTGGCTGCTGGCACGTGCTCAGGTGCAAACTTCCACTCCTCCCAGGCTCTACACCACCCCCACATTCAGAGCCAAGTCGCACATGCAGGATGGCAAACCGCGGTTTCTCCGGCCAGTTGGGCCTGCTGGCGTGTGCTCAGCTGCAAGCCTCCACCTGTCCCTGGTCCTAGCCCCGTCCCTGCAGTCAGGGCCGGCTTGCACAGGGTCGCAGAGGAGATCTCTGCCCGTTCCTGGCCTCCCGCTTTTCCCCCACAGGTGGGGCTACAGGCAGGCCCGCAGCTGCTAGACTGCTTTCGCACATCCCCTCCGCCCCTGCCTGGCTAGACCGAGCTCACACCGGGTGGGCCTCCACCCCCGCCGACCGAACCGCATTTCAACGTCCCACCACCACCATCCCTCCAGCAACCCTCAGCAGAGTAGGAAGGGGCCCCACAGTTCAGACCCTAACACTCCATACTATAGACCTGGGAGCTCCCTCCATCTAAGCAGCTCTGCTCTAATTGCCGTGGGAGAGCTTGTTTGGCTGGTGTCCTGTCTCCCTTTGCTGGTATTGCTAGTTCCAAAGGAAATATTTGATTTTGATTAGGGAAGTGACTTAGCCCAAGGGTTAAGGTGGCTGTCCCTCAGAGTGTTTGTTCCTGTGCCTTCAGTCCACAATCTCTTCCCACTGCTCTGGTCCTCTCCTCTGTCCGCGTTCCCCGGAGCCCCGGGTGCATGGTTGTGAGAGAGGTTTTCTGCGCTGTCCCTTTAAAAAGAATCTTGGGTCTGAGAAAACTGTCTCTTTCTCACAAACAGTATCCTCACTTGTTTCACAGCTCAATATTGTTCAAACGCCTCTTCTAGGCTCTGGGACTACAGGCTGGGACTTTGTTCCTGGGACCCAGGTCCCTCCTTCTCCACCAAACTCTCCTCCCACCACGCAGGTCTCTCCAGGCTGCCATTCGCTCCGGGGAGCTGGGCAGCCCTCTTCGCATTTTTGCTATTTCTACCAGTCTCAATGTGGCTTCTTCAGTGTTCCTTGGTTGAAGAGTCCACTTAGTTTAGTTCAAAGTTGATTTATCCAGATGATAGTTCTTAAAATTGAGTTATAATTCACTTTGGTTCTGGGAGTTGGAAGTTGGTACGTCTGCCTACTCCATTGCCATCTTGCTCCTCTCCAAACCCAATTTGAATAATTAATCTACCCTTTCCTAGCTGGGACCCAATGCAAAATAGCCTCTGCCTATGAGAAAGGATCTTTCTAACCACCTTCTCCACACAGCACTGCACTTCCATCTACTTCCTCTTCTTAAAAGTGAGGTTTCTGACTCTGTAGAGTGGTGCTGGGGGTTGGGAAGTAAAAGGTAGAAACAGGGAAGCTAGGAGATATTAGGGGTCAAGAATGTTCTTACATGACTGGCATACGCCTCCGATGGTTCTGTGTTCTCTGAGCCTAGCACATAGTTAAAGCTGCCTTTCTCTCATAGCTGCTTTTTGTTCATTCTTCAAACATCCCAGCACCACTTTGACCTAAGCAGAGTTCTCAAATTGAGCACTGTCGACATTCGGCATGAATAATTCTTTTTGTGAAGAACTTCCCTATGCAAATGAGGGTATTCAGCAGCGCCTTTGGCTCTCTACCCACTAGATGCCAGTAGCATCTCCCCAGGCTGTACCCAACAATGACCTTAGGCATTGCTAAATGTCTGCTGGGGAGGGCGGCAAAATGACCCCTAGTTGAGAGCCACTGACCAAGGCAAGTGCATTCTACTTCAGAGTCACTTCCTCACTGTGCTACCCCACAAAGCCGGCATCCACTTCAGCTCCCTTTCTATTGAGGTACAGCTGCCCTCTTCAGGGCCTCTTTTGATGACATCTAAAGGTGATCTTATACCATCTCTCCCACATGCAAAGTCTACATCCAGTCTGTGTCAGGGAAAACACTCCCACATATGTTTCCTTTAAAAACGCTGAGATTGTGTACCAATTACAAAATATAGCAAGTTTCCAGACTACCATATCAAAGCGCTCACCACTTACTGATTGCATTCGGGATTTCCTGGGGAAGACTGAGGCAGACACTAATTCACTGTGCCCTCCACCTGCGGGGAACAGGGACCAAGCTGTCCAAATATCCAGTTGAAATCTCTTGCACCAAACTTGAGGGAAGAAGCAGATAGTCCACTGTAGTCTCTCTCATGGGGGGAGGGGGGGTGCTGTAAGAAAAGAATCTTTACAAATTACGTCCCTATCTCTATATCCTTTTATGTCCTCAATCTGCTAATAGCTAAATTTCTACCACTTTTACTTTGGACTGTTTACCAGTTGGGCTATTTCACAACCTATCTTGATAAATAGAGTTATCTCATTACTTCAATCAAAACATAGTTTAACATCCTTTTATATTGGCACCATGTCCATTATCTTTCCTTTCTAACCAATCCACAGGCCACATAAAGATAGTAAGAAAACAGCTAATGCCAAGCCACTCGAAACCTAGTGGGTAAAAATAGTAAGCATTCATTACTACTCATGAGCCTATGGGTTGTCTGAGTAGCTCTTTTGGTCTCATTTGGACACACTGATGTATCCCTGGTAAGCTATGGGCTTGTTAGGCAGCTCTGTGGATCTTGGCTTGGTTTTCTCCCACTTTGGGGAGTCAACCAGCTATCTGAGCTTGTCTAGGGTGACCTTAGTGGTGGAGACAGGGATCCAGGAGAGAGCACAAATTCAAGTTCTTGAGACTCAGGCTTGGACTAGAACACTGCCACTTCTACCATATTCTAATGACTAAATTAGCAAATACAAGCCCAACCCAAATTCAAGCAATGAAAAACAGATTCCATCTCTCGATGGGAGGAGCTTCAATGGCACATTGCAAAGAGTGTGGACACACAGGGAGATATGGAGGATTGGGGCCATTTTGCAATCAATTTACCACACTGTGTGTGGTGGAGAATCTTAGCGGTCAATCAAATTTCACTCTCCCTTTTTCCATACTAATAGAACTGTAGCCAGTCATGTAGATTACAGTTCACAGTCACCTCTGCAATTGGGTGTGATTGTGGGTGACTAAGTTCTCATTATGAACTAAATTTTCACCAACGGAATGTGAACAGAGTGATGTGCATTACTCAAGGTATCTGGTAAGGTCTCCCATGAGGCTCTATTCTACCTTCTCATCAGCTGGGATCTCAATGTAGCAACAACTCAACGTCATTTATATGGCTGATAGCACTGTCCCAAGGGACAGAGGAGTAGTGCCTTATGAGGAACTTGGGATCTCAAGTGAACAAGATAAGGAGAGCTTTCTCATGACCTGAATTGCTCACATCAGGGATATTATGTATAAGAGCAATAGACTTTTTTCATTCTTTTAACTGCTCTGTTGTTGGGTCTCTCTGTCACAGCAACCTACCCTCTTCTTTTTGTGTGTGCGTGTGTGACAGAGACAGAGAGACAGAGAGAGGAACAGATAGGGACAGACAGACAGGAAGGGAGGAAGATGAGAAGCATCAATTCTTTGTTGTGGTACCTTAGTTGTTCCTTGATTGCTTTCTCATATGTGCCTTGACCAGGGGGCTACAGCAGACCAAGTGACCCCTTGCTCAAGCCAGCAACCTTGGGTTCAAGCTGGTGAGCTGTGCTCAAACCAGATGAGCCCGCACTCAAGCTGGCGACCTTGGGGTTTTGAACCTGGGTTTTCTGCATTCTTGTCCGATGCTCTATCCACTGTGCCACTGCCTGGTCAGGTGCAACATTCCCTCTTCTAACCAACACAATGGGGGAACTGAAGTTACAGTCTCCATTCATTTAGAAAATTGGGTCAACAGATATTTCAATGTGGAATTTTTCAGAAAGAACCCAAAGGCAGTCTTCAGGACAGCACCACCACCACCAAACAAGGTTTAAGAGGAGAAAATTAGAGCAATAATCTGAGGACTTTTTGGTGGCTTTGGGTTAGGAAGATAGCAAGGGGAAAATATCACTTGCTGCCAATACCTTTTGAATATATTCATTCATACAGAAGTGAGGAACTTTTTATCTGATAAATCCACATCGTGTATCTTTAACCTTTGCTTGAAGTACTTCCAGTTGTGGTTGCTAGAGCTGCACAGCACGGGAACATTGAAATTCTGACATCACAAGTCACTAACCGAGGATCTGCCACTGGCTATACTTTCCTCCCAGCTGGAATCTCCGGAGGTGCGGGGCAGTGGTGCAAACTGACCCGAAGAATCATTGAGTCAAGATCCTAAAAGAAGAAGTAAAACAGAAAAAACTGAGAACAGCATGATTTCATACATAGTGGGACATAAAAGTGAGACTATGAGACATGGACAAGAGTGTGGGGGTTATGGGGTGGGGGGAGGGAGGAGAGGGTGGGAAAGGGGAGAGGGGAGGGGCACAAAGAAAACCAGATAGAAGGTGACAGAGGACAATTTAACTTTGGGTGATGGGTATGCAACATAATTGAATGATAAGATAACCTGGAGATGTTTTCTTTGAACATATGTACCCTGATTTATTAATGTCACCTCATTAAAATTAATAAAAGGAAAAAAAGATCCTAAAAGAAGAGATACATTATTGTTGAACTTGAGAGGTGCCTGGTGACTAAAGAGTAAGATCATATTGCTCCTCCATTTTTAAGATCTATCAAGGATTCCTAACCTGAAACCTTAACCAAGCCTTACAAGGCCCCAAATGATCCGGTCTTTCTTGAGACACTGCCTCATCTCATCCATCCACCCCCTTGCTTGTTCCTCTCTCTGCACCTGCCTCTGGCATTACCTACTTCTCTACTGCACTAAGTTTCCTTCTGGAGTTCTCCCTGCCTACATGGTTTCCTCTAAGTTTTCCGCCTAAGTCCTAGTCACAGTTCAGATCAAAGCTTCACTGTCAGTTCCTCATGGAAATCTTCCTTGAACCCTCAGACCAAGGCAGAGCCTTCGTTTCACATCCTCTTAGGAACCTTTCAGAGCATGACAACAGTTGTATGAGCAAATATTTCTTTAATGTTGAATTCTAAACTAATAGTCCTTCAAGGACAGGAATGGTGTCTACTTTCTTTACTTCTATATCCCAGAGCCTAAGACAGTAGAACCTCTATGAATATTGAAGGAATGAACATATAAATAAATAAATGAAGAGGCCATGTCAGGGAAGAGAGACAGACAGGCATAGACAAAGGACAGGCAGAAAGGATCAGCTTGCCTCCTGGTCAATATAAGAATTAGCGAGGCAATAGAAGAGACATTTCTCCACAGCCACTTGGAAAGCAGGTTGACTCGAGTGATTCACATGCTAATGAAATCTTGGAGGGATACCCTGCACTCCGAGTCCCCAGGGGAGTCGCACAACATCTTCTATGTCCAATGAAAAACAGCAAACACAATGAATCAAACGAACAGCCTGGGTTTAGGGACAAATTGCATTTGAAAATTGTGTTTATGTATCAAAAACTAATTACTCCCAAGTTCCACCTCAGTAGTACTTGATGATTTCATTATTGGATTTAATTGCACTTCTACTTGGGATAAGAGTTTACTTACTGTCTTTTAACTGATAATGGAAATTAAAGGTACAAAAATGTGAATGGCTACGAGGCATCTTTCTTTAGTGATTTCTACCCCATGGAAAACAAAATAGCCCTCACCACTTTCAGACCAAAAATATAAATATTTATTTTCTGTTTATTCATGTTTGGTGGTCTTTTACTTTTGGGGGTGGGGGAGGTTTCTGCTGACCTAGAAAGATCAGATATAACAGTTTGTACTCGCTCTTAGGAATACATCTAAATGATATAAGCTCTCAAATCTGAGTGCTGCCTTTCACAAAATCACAAATGGGTTATTTTACAAACATTCACCATTCTTCCTCTGATATAAGAAGTGAGGTAATAAAACATACCTTTCTCCACATCCGTTCGGAAGGCATGTTGGCGTCGCTGTGCTCAAGCTCAGAGCAGCTCCACTTCCGGTGGGGTCAGGAGAAGCTGCCGGCCGGTCTCGTGGAGTCACGAGTAGGAGAGGAGAGGCAGGATATTTTACCCACTCGCCAAACCTGGGAGCAGCAGGGTCGCCCACCCCATTGGGTCCTGCCACATTTTAATGAAAGAAAGCACTGGATTCTCCCTGTTCATATTGTTTCCAATTTGCTGTTTTATTGAGTGGCAAAGAAAAGGCAGACAGTTTGTGGCCGAAGCATAAGAAAGAGCCTAAACTCCCACAGTCTAACAGGAGGACCCCCATCCCAACCTGTACAGAAAGAAGGAACCTCTCTGCCTTAACAGGTTTAAATTTAAAAAGCAAGGACCAAAAAAAAAAAAAAAAAAAAAAGACCCAGGACAACATCACACAGTGTGCTGGGGGTATTTTCAAAGTTGTGGCCTTCCTGGCACCTTCATCAGAAGAACAAATGTTTACTGGCTGGCTGGCTCGACTGTTTCCCCCTTATAACCAAGGCCTTATTTCCCTGGCTTCCCACTTCTTTAGATGGTGCCTGTATTTAGCTTGTGTTTCCTTAGCCTGAGCTCTAGGCAGTCAGTTGGTTGGGGAATAAAAGTATTGTACATAAGCTCAGTGTGTGGAAAGCCAAAGGCCAACAGGGAGCCAGAGGCCCAGGGCATACCCCTGTTTAGGAGATGATCTTAAGGTGGGACTCCCACTCTCTCATCTGTATTAATAGGCTTCCCTTACTGGTCCCATCACATCCTTGCCTCATCAGAGGAGTGGAGATACTTTCTCCCTCCTTGTCTCTTTGTCTTAGTCTTTGTTGTGTTCTGTTTCTTCTTGTCTTGCTTTTATTCTCATTCTTTCTCCCTCCTTATCTCCCTTCCTCCTTCTCTCTCTATGTTCCCCTTCTATCTGTCTCTATTTCTCTTTCTTGATCTGTGTATCTCTCATTCTCTCTCCATCCTTTTTTGTGTGTGTCTCTCTCTATGCATGTCTATTTTCCTCTTTTTCATTAGAAAAGCAAAGTCCAGACCTCGCAGCCTCTTTAGGCTGAGCCACCTTCCCACCAGCCCATAATATCTCCATATCTAATCCCCTCCTCTCCTTCTCCCTGGAAATTTCTCAGAAGCAGCCCCTCTCTTCCCTGCTCCATGCCTGTACTCCCCTTATCCAGCTCCATAGCTTTCCAGTCTTTCATAAATGGTTGCTATCTACAGCCTTGATCAGATCCTCTTGATGGCCCTTCTCCAGCATCAAATGCTTCCTCCACTCCTCTTGCTCTAAAACCACTGCAGTATTTCCTCCTTTTACCTGCCTCATGGAGTAACCCATCTAAGCATCTGCTACTTAGCCTTTCCCAAGAATCATAAGCAAACCATAGAACAACCTTAAATCATTGCTGCACAATGGCCATTCTCAAAAAGTCAACAAATAGCCTGACCAGGTGGTGGCACAGTAGATAGAGCATCGGACTAGGATGCAGAAGACCCAGGTTCAAGACCCCAAGGTCGCCAGCTTGAGCACAGGCTCATCTGGTTTGAGCTAAAGCTCACCAGCTTGCACCCAAGGTCCCTGGCATGAGCAAGGGGTTACTCTGTCTGCTGAAGGCCCATGGTCAGGGCACATATGAGAAAGCAATCAATGAACAACTAAGGTGTCACAACAAAAAAACTGATGATTGATGTTTCTCATCTCTCTTCGTTCCTGTCTGTCTGTCCCTATCTATCCCTCTCTCTGACTCTCTCTCTGTCTTTGTAAAAAAAAAAAAAAAGCCAGCAAATAACCTGTGCTAGGGAGGCTGTAGAAAAAAGGAAACCTCGTGTCCCATTGGTGGGACTGCAAATTTGTGCAACCAATACAGGAAACAGTATAGAGAGTCATCAAATAACTAAAAATAGATATACCATACCACCCAGCAATTCCAATTCTGGATAATTATCCAAAGAAATTCAAAACACTAATTCAAAAAAATACATACACCCTTATATTCTTTGCAGAATTATTTACAATAGCTAAAAATAGAAGCAACCTAAGTATCCATTACTTAGGTGATGGATAAAGAAGATGTGGTATAGACATATACAATGAAATACTATGCAGCAATAAAAAAAATGAAATCTTGCCATTTGTGGCAACATGGCTAGATCTGGACGGGATTATGCTAAGTGAAATAAGTGAGGCAGAGAAAAATATTATATGGTCTCATTTATATGTGAAATCTAAAAAACAAAATAAATGAACAAGCAAAACAAAACCAAAACAGACTCAAATAAACAGAGACCAGAGAGAGGGGATAGGAGGAATGATGAAAAGGGGGAGAGAAATATAGTCAATAATAGTGTGATAAGTTTGCACAGTGACAGATGATTACTAGAATTAGTAGATGATCACATATCAAAATGTTAAGTCACTATATTATACACCTGAAATTAATATAATCAATATAAGACTGTATACCAACTATACTTAAAAATAAAATTATTCTAGTGTAGAGGGAATATTCACACTTTCAAACTTCATTTTTAATAAAATTTGCTTCATTGCTCTGGCCAGTTGAATAAGGAAATACCCAAAGTCATAACCATTTTTTATAACCATTTTTAAAATGAGAAAACTTAGTATACAATTCCTGCAATGTCTACCTAAAACTATCCCCCCTATAGTTTCGTAAAGAGGATTCCTTTTTAATCTGTTCATTCTGCAAACATTACTGATAGCCTGCTACCTGCTAGCATACAGTGCCATTGTATAAAAATGAAAAGCCATGATTCCTGACCTCAAGAGGCCATGATCCAATATACCTATACCTTGCTTAAGGACTCTAATTTACTCCTGAAAATCCTGCCACTACATGAGTCATTAAGTAAAACATATTTTCATGGAAAAAGCTCCACTGTACTTTATTTTCACCAATGAATGATATTTAATTAATTTACACAAATAACACTGGGGAACAAAATTTTTGTTGAATCCACAAAAACACTTTCTCTGTAAGCTACAGTATTTTTGCAATTCAATATATTAGGTTTTCATCTTATTGTAAAATTTTTAAACATTTAGTTTAACAAAATAAAGTAAAATGTCTTCTTGGGCATCATCATTGTGAAAATATAATAATTTGTATAATACAATAAATACACTAATACAATAAAAGATATGACTGCATCAGAATTTGTCTACAATTTTTAAGTAGAACATATTAAAACACATATTTGAATCATAAAATTTATGCAAAACTTATTTAAATTCTATTCAGGCAAAAATTTGCGTTCACAAAAACTTTCATTTGCGTACCTGTTGAGGACAATCTTGCTTGATGCTCCAGCAGTCTGCCATCATATTTCTGACCCATCGCTCCTGATAATGCTCTTCCATCATCTTCAGATCTTGATGAAAGCGTTCTCCTGCTCATCACTAACAGCTCCAAGATTTTTGGGAAACTTATCAAGGTGACTGTTCAGGAAGTGAATCTTTTTTTTTATTAATTTTAATGGGGTGACATTAATAAATCAGGGTACATATGTTCAAAGAAAACATCTCTAGGTTATCTTATCATTCAATTATGTTGCATACCCATCACCCAAAGTCAAATTGTACTCTGTCACCTTCTATCTGGTTTCCTTTGTGCCACTCCCCTCCCCCTTTTCCCTCCCTCTCCTCCCTAACCCCACTCCTTAACTCCCACACTCTTGTCCATGTCTCATAGTCTCGCTTTTATGTCCCACCTATGTATGAAATCATGCTGTTCTCAGTTTTTTTCCGTTTTACTTATTTGACTCCATATAATGTTATCAAGGTCCATCCATTTTGTTGTAAATGATCCGATGTCATCATTTCTTATGGCTGAGCAATATTCCACAGTATATATGTACTAAAGCTTTTTAATCCACTCATCCTCAGACAGACACTTGGGCTGTTTCAAGATCTTCACTATTGTGAACAATGCTGCCATGAACATGGGGGCACATTTCTTCTTTTCAAAAAGTGCTATGGTGTTCTTAGGGTATATTCCTAAAAGTGGGATAGCTGGGTCAAAAGGCAGTTCGACTTTTAATTTTTTGAGGAATCTTTATACTGTTTTCCACAGTGGCTGCACTAGTCTGCATTCCCACCAGCAGTGCAGGAGGGTTCCCTTTTCTCCACATCCTCGCCAGCACTTGTTCTGTGTTGTTTTGCTGATGAGTGCCATTCTGACTGGTGTGAGGTGATATCTCATTGTGGTTTTAATTTGCATTTCTCTAATGACTAGTGATGTTGAGCATTTATTCATATGCCTATTGGCCATCTGTATGTCCGCTTTGGAGAAGTGTCTATTCATTTCTTTTACCCATTTTTGATTGGATTGTTTGTCTTCCTGGTGTTGAGTTTTATAAGATCTTTATAAATTTTGGTTATTAATCCCTTATCTGACACGTTGTTGAAAATGTTCTTTCATTGTGTGGTTTGTCTTTTTATTCTGTTCTTCTAGTCTTTAGCTGTGCAAAAACTTTTAAGTGTGATATAGTCCCATTTGTTTATCTTGCCTTTTATTTCATTTGCCCGTGGAGATAAATTGGCAAATATATTGCTGCGAGAGATGTCGGAGAGCTTGCTGCCTATGTTTTCTTCTAAGATGCTAATGGTTTCACGGCTTACATTTATGTCTTTTATCAAATTTGAGTTTATTTTTGTGAATGGTGTAAGTTGATGATCTAGTTTCATTTTTTTGCAGGTAGATGTCCAATTTTCCCAACACCATTTGTTAAAGAGGCTGTCTTTACTCCATTGTAAGTTCTTTCCTCCTTTGCCAAATATCAGTTGTCCATAAAGGTATGGGTTTATTTCTGGGTTCTCTGTTCTGTTCCGTTGATCTATCTGCCTGTTCTTATGCCAGTACCAGGCTGCCCTGAGTACAATGGCCTTGTAGTATACCTTGATATCTGGAAAAGTGATACCTCCTGCTTTATTTTTTCTTTTTTAAGATTGCTGAAGCTATTCCTGTTCTTTTTTTGTTCCATATAAATTTTTGGAATGTGTGTTCTATATCTTTGAAGTATGTCATTGGTATTTTAATTGGTATTGCATTGAATTTATAAATTGCTTTGGGTAATATAGACATTTTAATGATGTTTATTCTTCCTATCCATGAGCACGGTATGTGCTTCCACTTGTTTGTATCTTCCTTGGTTTCTTTTATCAATGTTCTATAATTTTCCAAGTACAAGTCCTTAACCTCTTTGGTTAAATTTACTCCTAGGTACTTTACCTTTTTGGTTGCAATAGTGAAGGGGATTGTTTCATCAATTTCTTTTGCTGACAGTTCATTGTTGGTATATAGAAATGCCTCTGATTTCTGAGTATTAATTTTATATCTTGCCCCTTGCTGAATTCATTTATCAGGTCCAGTAGTTTTTTGACTGAGACTTTAGAGTTTTCTATATACAATATCATATCATATGCAAATAATGACAGTTTTACTTCTTCTTTTCCAATTTGGATGCCTTTTATTTCTTCTTCTTGTCCGATTGCTGTAGCTGGGACTTCCAGAACTATGTTGAGTAAGAGTGGTGAAAGGGGGCAACCCTGCCTGGTTCCTGATCTTAAAAGGATTGCTTTTAATTTTTGCCTATTTAGTATGATGTTTGCTGTGGGTTTGTCGTAGATGGCCTTTATCATGTTAAGGAATGTTCTCTGTATTCCCACTTTACTGAGAGTTTTGAGCATGAATGGGTGTTGGATTTTATCAAATGCCTTTTCTGCATCTATTGAAATTATCATGTGATTTTTGTCCTTCCTTTTGTTTATGTGATGAATCACATTGATTGATTTGCGAATATTGAACCAGCCTTGCCTCTCCAGAATAAATCCCACTTGATCATGGTGTATGATTTTTTCAGATATTGCTGGATCCAGTTGGCTAATATTTTGTTGAGAATTTTAGCATCTAAATTCTTCGGGGATATTGGCCTATAATTTTCTTTCTTTGTGTTGTCTTTGTCTGGTTTCGTGATCAGAATTATGCTCACCTCATAAAGGAGTTTGGAAGTCTTCCTTCCTCTTGAATTTTCTGAAATAGCTTGAGGAGGATAGGAGTTAGTTCTTCTTTGAATTTTTGATAGAATTCACTTGTGAAGCCATCAGGCCCAGGACTTTTCTTTTTTGGGAGTTTTTTGATAACTGTTTCGATCTCATTTGTTGTAATTGGTCTGTTTAGGTGTTCTGATTCTTCCAGATTGATTTTTGGAAGATTATATGATTCAAGAAATTTGTCCATTTCACCTACGTTGTCTAAATTTTTGGCACAGAGTTCTTCATAGTATTTTCTTACAATGCTTTGTATTTGTGTTGTTTCAGTAGTTATTTCTCCACTGACATTTCTAATTTTATTTATTTGGGTTCTCTCTCTTTTTCCTTGGTGAGTCTTGTTTACTTTTTCAAAGAACCAGCTCCTGGTTTCATTGATCCTCTGTATTGTTTCCTTAGTCTCTATGTCATTTATTTCAACTCTGATTGGAGGGTGTGGCCACTGGAGTCCAGTGGGTGTTGCCTCTGTGTTCCCTAGGTGTGGTCTGTCTGCCTGCCCACCACCTCCTCTTCTGCTGCCTAGGGCAGTTGGGTATGGGCATTGCCTGCGCCAGCCCACTGCAGCTGTTGCTGTGATTTCCGCCTCTCATCCACGGAAGGGGCTGTGCTCTCGTGCCCGTCTCTACAAGCCTCAGCCTGCCTGGGCCTTTGCCTCTCCCCCACCGGTGGTGTTGCGCACAGCACTCAAGCCATAAGCCTCAGCACCAAGGGTAGGGGTGAGCACCTTTGCTCAGCTGCGGACCCGCCTGTTCCCGGGCTTCCGCCCAGCCCCCGCAGTCAGAGCCTGCTCGCCGCAGTTTCTCAGATTGAACGGGGCTGCTGACGTGCACTCAGCTGTGAGCCTCCACCCGTCTGGAGCTTTAGCCCCGCCTCCAAGGCCAGGGCCTGCCTGCGCAGGATTGCAAACCGCAGTTTATCAGGCCTGGCGTGCCTGTTGGCCTGCGCTCAGCTGCAAGCCTCTGCTCATCCGGGGCTCTAGCCCTACCCCCGCGGTCAGAGCCAACTCACGCACGCAGGATGGCAAACCATGGCTTCTCGGGCCTGGCGGGGCTACTGGCGTGCGTTCATCTGCGAGCCTCCACCTGTCCCGACTTTAGCCCCTCCCCTATGGTGAGGGCCTACTCGTGCAGGGTTGCAAACCTCAGAGGCCAGGTGATGCTTCGCACCCACGGCCCCTGCTCTGCAGCAGATCTCTGCCCGTTCCTGGCCTCCTGCTTTTCCCCTGCAGGTGGGGCTGCAGGCAGGCCCGCAGCTGCCAGACCACTTTCACGCATCCCCTCCACCCCTGCTGGGCTAGACCAAGCTCACATTGGCTGGGCCTCCGCCTTCGTCTACAGAACCACGTTTCCGCGTCCCGCCACTGTGCCTCCAGCAAGCCCTCAGCAGTGTGGGTAGGGGCACTGCAGCTCAGACTCTAACACTCCATACTGTAGTCCTGGAAGCTCCCTCCATTTATGCAGCTCTGCTCTAAGTTTCATAGGAGAGCTTGTTTAGCTGGTGTCCTGTCTCCCTTTGCTGGTATTGCTAGTTCCAGGGGAAATATTCATTTTTGATTAGGGAAGGGACTCAGCCCAGGGGTTAGGGTGGCTGTCCCTCAGAGTGTTTGTCCCTGTGCCTTCAGTCCACACTCTCTTCCCGCTGCTCTGGTCATCTCCTCTGTCCCTGTTCCCCCGTGTACCAGGTGACTGGTTGTGAGAGAGGTTTTCTGCGCTGTCCCTTTAAGAAGAATCCTGGGTCTAAGAAAACTGTCTTTTTCTCACAAACAGTATCCTCACTTGTTTCACAGCTCAATACTGTCCAAACGCCTCTTCTAGGCTCTGGGACTGCAGGCTGGGGACTTTGTTCCTGGGACCCAGGTCCCTCCCTCTCCGCCAAACTCTCTTCCCGCCACACGGGTCTGCCATTCGCTCCAGGGAGCTGGGCGCCCCTTTCCACGTTTTCACTTTTCCTACCAGTCTCCATGTGGCTTCTTCAGTGTTCCTTGGTTGAAGAGTCCACTTAGTTTAGTTCAAAGTTGGTTTATCCAGATGATGGTTCTTAAAATTAAGTTATAATCCACTTTGGTTCCAGGAGTTGGAAGCTCGTACGTCCGCCTACTTCATCGCCATCTTGCCATCTCATCCAGGAAGTGAATCTTAACACTCATGTTACACCACGTGTCAGGGAAAGCCAACAGCATCCTTTGAACCAGAAGTTCATAATTTTCTGCTTTTCTGTTACCAAGGAAGTTCTTTGTAACTGCCATAAAAGACTGCCATGCTGTTTTCTCCTCTTTATTCATCTTCCTGGAAAATTCTTCATCACATATAAGGGTTCAAATTTGAGGCCCATCAAATACACCTGCTTTTATCTTCTCAAAAGACAAGGCAGGAAAGCAGAAATAGTATGTTGAAATCATTCACTTTCTCTATTCAAAGCCTGTACAAACTGCTTCATTAAGCTAAGTTTGATGTGAAGTGGGGCTGGGGGTGGGGGGGATGATCCTGTCTGAATTAACTAAAGGTTAATTCACAATATTTTGCATTCCTACTTCCAGAGCTTCATGTTTTAGTCACTCCTTCTGTGTCCAGTGCTTCTCCTGAGCTCAGTTGTCCCACAAACACAGAAAGCAAGGATGCTTCATGAAACCTCTCTGTTGTCCGAGCAAGAAATGTACCATTTTAAGATCCACACAAATGATCCAGTTATGTTTCTCATACTTCAGTAAGTCGAAGACAATTTTTATGTCATTATAATCTTCTCGCAGATGAGTTGAATACCCAATTGGAACCGCTGCATAAACATTACCATTGTGTAGGAGAACAGATTTCAGACTGTTTAGAGCTGTCAAGAAATAGCCACCATTCTGTTGGACTGTAAGTGGTAACACCTAACTGATTGAGAACACTACTGATATCATGACAGTAAACAAAGTGTTGGTCTTTGGAAAAAAAGTCCACAAAAATTTGTTCGTGCTTCTTGAAATGGGATACTTTAGCTGACTGGTAAAGTACATTTTTTTCTTGAAGATTGGAGGCTAATAACTCAGCTACTTTCATTGGTAGGCCCAAATCTCTTACTAACTCATTCAATTTGGGTTGGCTAAACTGCTGAGGGGTTAATGATTGCTTGGCATCAGAAGAAGACCCTTCAGATTCTACAACCATTTCCTCATGCATCTTATCAAAATACATTTGATCATTATGTTTACTTTCTTCGTCCTTAGAAGAAATAAAAGCATTGAAAACTTGAACCAGGAGTGTCTCAGAGTGTGGGATAGGTCATATTGCTGAAGGAATATTAGGATATGCAATCATATGCCTTTTTTTTTTTTTTTTTTTTTTTGCCGATGCCCTTTATATGGATCAGACAAAAATAACAGTCACTGTTGTGGTGCTTAGGTTCACGCCAAACAATGGGAATACGAAAAGGCATTTCTTTGCTTTTTCCTTTTGTCCAGTCACGAAGCATTTCCTCACAATTAGGACACACAATATCAAGAGCCCAATTCTTGTCTTGATCGCCAAGGGGATCTTGAAAATAGGCAATATATGCGAGTGTCACAAATGATGAAATATTGCGCCTTTGATGTTGAAGTGTGTAACAGTCACATAAATAACAGAAGATGTCAGTTCTATTCTTACATTTATGCCTACTCGAAGAAGCCATGATTCAATCTTAAAACAAAATAAGAGGGTGTTTATATTAAATAATAATTTTTTACATTTAAAAACAACTACAATCATGTAAAAGTGATGTTTGTAAAACATTAATTGCCTTGTGGTTATGTTTAATCCAAGAGTCATTGTCCTTTAACTCCAATTTAAAAACCAATGCATGCCATTAACTGTAACAAAAAGAAATTAAAATTGCATAAAAAGTAGAGCATGCACCAAAAAAACGGATTTCATATTTGGAATCAGTGATGGAGAAATATATAGAAAAAGTTTTAAAACCTCACGCAACAGAAAATGAAAAAAAATTTGTTCTCCAGTGTAATGTATCAGTTGAACAGGGTGGTCAAGTTTGTACAAGTAACAAACAACCATTTGAAGGTAAACACAATACAGGAGAATGATGCAGTCAAGACTTATTGCATGCCACGTGGGACAAAGAGCAGGTGGTGATGGGCAGAGGGGGGTGAGGGGAGCCTAGCCCAGGAAAGCAGGATTGGTGCGTTCTCCTTCCTATACCATCTGCTTCATTAAGGTGCACTCAAAGTAAAGTTATAGCCCAGAATGATACATTTTGATTAAAAAATGAAATCCAAATGCAAGAAGACTTCTAAACGTGAAGAAATAATGCAATTACTTAACAAACTTAAGCATCCTAGTTGTGACCTCCCTCCTTTCACTGGGTCTATGTGTGCAAAGAAAACATTTCGGTGTAACTCAAACATGGGGCATGAGTCAAAGGGTCCCACATTGTCTCTGACCAGAAACTGTTTGTCCTATATCCTGGTATATCCCTGTCTGTAAATGTAATGCTAGACTATTATTCCTTACAGTATTTGTTAGTATATTTTGAAGTGTTTTTATTTTTAAGTCATTATACCAAAAACAGGAATCAGTATCCAAAAAGCAGAATAACTTTTCCAGGGTTAATGTGGTGAAAAGTGTCTTTAGCTGAACAGTTGTCACGTGACGTGAGCCTGTGGACTAGTGGCTCAGGGGCGGAGTGGGGGACAGAGGGAAAACAGACAGTGAGGGGTGTGCAGGTCCCAGCTACAACCTGTCTGAAAAGGAGGCTCATTCTAAGTAAGACCTGTTGTTTCAAAGGCAGGAATGTCATTTGCCCCAGAAAGCTGAGTTTCAAACCATAAAGAAATTAAAAAAAAAAATACCTTTGCCCACAAGAGACCACTCTGTCCACTGCACTCAGCTGTTAAGGTTAACCTGTCCAGACACATGTAAAAAAAAAGAGAAAAATGAAACTAGACCACTTTTTTACACCATATAAAAGAATAAACTCAAAATGGCTTAAAGACTTAAATGTAATACCCGAAACCATAAAACTCCTGGAAGAAAAGGCAGGCAGTAAACTCTTAGGCATTGCTCTTAGCAATATGTTTCTGGAGATATCTTCTCAGGGAAGAGAAAAAAGAAAAATAAACATATGGAACTACACCAAACTGAAATGTTTTTGCACCATAAAGGATACCACAATAAAAAGACACCTACCAAATGGAAGAGGATATTAGCCAATGATACATCTGACAAGAGGTTAGTATATAAAATTTATGAGAACTTATAAAACTCAAAACCAAAAAAAATCCAATTAAAAAATGGGCAAAGAACCCGAATGGAGACTTCTCCAAAAAGACCATACAAAAGGCCAATAGACATGTGAAAAGATGCTCAACATCACTAACCATCAGACAGATGCAAATTTAAACCACAATAAGATATCACTTCATCCCTGTCAGAATGGCTATCGTCAATAAATCAACAAACAACAAGTGTTGGTGAGGACGTGGTGAAAAGTGAATCTTTGTGCACTGTTGGTGGGAATGTACAATGGGGTAACCAGTATGGGAAATCAGTACGGAGCTTCCTCAAAAACAAAAAAGGAAAGAAAAATTAAAATAGACTACCATATGACCCAGCAACTCCACTTCTGGGTATTTATTTGAAGAAATCTAAAACACAAATTCAAAAAGATATATATGTGTCCCTATGTTCACTGCAGCATTATTTACAATAGTCGAGATATGGAAGGAACCCAAGTGTCCATCAATAGATAGTCAAGAAAGAAGAGGTGGTACGTACAGTATATACAATGGAATTTAACTCAGCCACAAAAAAGAATAAAATTTTACATTTGTAACAATATGAATGAACCTAGTGGGTGTTAAGCTAAGTGAAATATGTCAGATGAACAAAAACTAATATCACGTGATTTCACTTAAATGCGGATAAACAAACAAGATAAACAAAAGATATCTGCTCACAGATAGAGCGAACAAACCAATGGTTGTCAGAGAAAAGGAGGTTTAGGAGGACTGGATTAAAAAGGTGAAGGGATTAAGAAATACAGAAAGAGCCTGACCTGTGGGGGCGCAGTGGATAAACCGTTGACCTGGAACACTAAGGTCGCCGGTTTGAAACCCTGGGCTTGCCAGATCAAAGCACACACAAGAAGTTGATGCTTCCCGCTTCTCCCCCTCACACCAAATTCAATAAATAAAAAATATTTCAAAGAAAAGAAAGAAGGAAAAAGAAATACAAAATGATAATTACAAAACAGTTACGGGTATGTAAAGTACAGCGTAGGGGATATAGACAATACTGTTGTAATAACTATTACGGTGTCAGATGGGTGCTCAACTTACCAGGGTGATCACTTCAGACAGTATACAAATGTCTCATCACTATGTTGTACACCTGAAACCAACATAATAATCCATGTCAACTGTAATCAAAAAATAAAAATAAACATATTTTTTAAAAAATTTAAGCTGCCCATGACCAGATGCTATTACTAGCCCTAGTCCCACACAGGTGTCTATCAGATGCAAACTGTCAGTCATAGGGAAGACTGGATGAGAAAGTATTCAATACAAACAACACTGGAACTCTATTTCCACTAAAATGAACGGTATTGCATATGATGCAATAAGCTGCCACCCTGTACGGTGCCTCTGGGCAATTTTGAGAAAGGCCATCAGTCTGGGAAAGCCATTTAGATGCAGCACCCAGGCCCAGCTCAGGGCTTAGCCCGTACAGCCCCTGAATGTCAGCCTTTGCTCACCGCTTAGCCTGAGTGCTTTTGCTCAGTGCACAACACGCGCATCCATATTCAGGACCCCGACAGAAAGCTGTATAATGTTAAGATGACAAATACAGCCTACGAACTATTTCAAGGAATATTCAATAGTCATTTAAATTCCAGGACACAGAAGACTCAGAGGAGAGAGATTGGGATTTATAGAGCTGGCCAACCCATAAGAACGCATCATCCTGAGAAAGTCACTTCTCTTCTTTCTTATCTCAATTCTCTTGCCTGCAAATAAAGCAACTTGAACCTGCTGACCTCTCGCAATGCTTTTGGCTCTGGTCTTCAGGTTTCCAAAATGGCCTGGTATAAAAAAGTGTACAAGGTAGCCTTGTTTGTAATGACAACAACAATTTTTTAAAATAATAATGAAAAAAATAAATAAATAACTCTGACCACCACCCAAATGTCTGCCAATAAGAAATGGGCGTAAATAATGGTATATCTATACACTGTAATACAGTCGCCCCTCACCACATTGTGGTTCACTTTTCGTGGTCTCACTGTATCACAGATTTTTAAATTGTATAGCATATCTGATTTTGTATTGTGGATTTTTCGCTATGTCACGGGATATTGCAGTATATAGGTATTTTTATATATTTCTTATTTTAATTATTTTTGTGGTAAAATAAGTGTGGGAAAGGTTTATAAGAGTGTGGGGAGGGTTTATACAAATAATAAAATAAATATAAGGTCACTACTTCGCAGTTTTTTGCCTATCCTGGGAGGTTCTAGAACCTAACTGCGACGATAGACGAGGGACCACTGTAATTTGCAACAATTTTTACATGAACAGATATGGTTAATGATATAAAACAATGCCCAAGATATAGTGTTAAATGAAAAAAATTTTAAAAAGCTGTGCCAATATATGAAGAGTGTGACTTATACATATATAAAGATATGCCTGTTTTATTTAAAATGATCTTAGACAATACAAGAAACTATCCATAGTTAGTTCTAGAGGCTGTGATGGAGAAGCGGTAAGGGACAGGGAGGGGGTCTTTCATTTTACATTACCTGTGACTATTTTAATTTTATCACAAGCATTAATTACTTTGCGGATAAAAAGGAGATAAAAAATTGAATTAGATAGTCTAGAGTTAAGATCAAACTACAGAAGAAATTTTGTTAACTTTAAAACTTGTATGCCATTCTCTGGATATTTATTTGGCTTTTCCAGGGTCCCCCGCAATGCCGGGAGCATTCTCAAGGGGCTCGTTTTCACACTTCAGATTTTCCTTAAAATGTTCTCTCCTCCGGTTTCCAGCTCTCCGTCTCCTTCCTCAGTGTCTCCTGGTGGAAGAGTAAGCAATTCCCGGCACCCTGTTTTATCCTCTTCGTGGGAAGCTTGGGGGTTTTCCAAAGTAACAGTTCTGTCTTCCAGATATTAATTAAGAAGCCCAGGTGCAGGTTGACTGACTCTCATAAGTTCCTAACAGAAAAGTCTAAGGTCTCTGACTCCACAGAGACCAATAAAAGCCTCTCAGAGGAGACTTGACATATAAGCAAAGAAAATTCATTAGAAAAGGCAAGGCCTGTTGGTCAGCAGAAAGCTCTAAATCCCACTACTGGGTACCTATGAGTTACTGACCTCCTTTGTGATATTATCTGTTTCTTTGAGAGTGAACTGAAGCCTATCAGGTTGGGCTCCCATGGCCTCAGTGACCTGTGCTGATGCCTCCCCAAGGCCAATCTGCTTGATAATCATCTCCTCCATTCCTGTTTCCCCGTCTCTTAAATGGGGCTTCCTATGCTTGCCTCAGCTGCTTTCGGGGGAGAAGGGATTGATCAGAGATGACCAAACACTGTCTATAAATATGACAAAGTAATCAGCTATTATAACTTTAAAACCCCACCAAGTCCGCCCAACCACTTGGGAAAAGCATTTTCTATGTGAATATAAATCACACCATCTGCTGAGCTCCCCTAATTTTTTAAAGCAGATCACTACAAACCTAGCGATCAAAGAAAGGAGAAAAATAAGACCAGTTTTATCTTCCTCATAACTTTGGGCCTCATCACCTCACAGTAGCTGTTTCTCCTTCTAAGACCTGGGTCTTCCCAGAGGATATTCATTCAGATTAACTTTGCAACTGACTGACTTGACATTTTTTTTCATGTATAGACAAATATGTGTATGTGTATACACACATACACACACCACCAGTCAATCCCTGGGAGGCACTCTCCAAATACTAAAAAGAATTAGGTTTGTGTTGTCAGATAAGAAGGAAAGAGTGTTTAGAAAGAAGTTAACCAAACTAGAAATCTAATTCTGAAGAAGTTGACAAAATAAATAGACCAGGAAGTAAAGAACCATCCTCACATGCAAATGTGTGTAGCCTCCTCAACCTTCATTTAATAAAGATGTATCAGTCACCTACTGGGACAAAGTGGGAAGAGCACAGGCTCAGAAGAAGGATGAATCTGGCTGTACTGCTTGTTAATTCTATGGCTTTCGGCAAGTTCCTTCATCTCTCTGGCCCATGGTCCTCTATTCTATTAAGTGAGGGTTTTAATATCTCCTGTATAGAGTTGTTTTGAGAATAGTAGTAAAACATATGTAAAGTACCCAGCACAGCCCCTGGCCTATGGAAGACTCAGTGGTAAGCTAGCTCTCCTCATTCTCTGTCCCGCGCAGTAGCGAGAGAGAAGAATACAGAGAGTTCCAGCCCTCAGAGGTTCACCACCTATAAGGGAAACTCGCCTCCCAAATCCTGTCTTGTTTGAGGAAATGCCGTCACACCTAGATTGAGGATGTTAACATCGCATCTGCTTCCAGATCACAAACACAGCTGAATTGCATACGCAAGGGAGGAGCAGAAAGCCAGAAAATCTTTCTAGAGGAATAACAGGGCCAACCCTGAAATGCAAAACTGCATTACACCAATTATTCCCTATCCAGGCCGAGGCGTCTAGGTACCGCGGATAATTAGAGGCTGCCCCAGTCTTTGCACTGACATGACTGGTGCTATTTCGTGTAATTACATTACCGCGAAATGATGAGTTTTCCCATAATTGGTAAGTATGGTATAATTGCCACTACACAGCATATTAACACCCTCACTGCCAGAGCCTTCCCAAGTGTTAGCTAAGTACATGTTTCACTTCTTTCTGAGCTGCAAAATGAAAGAACCAAAACTTTGTAAGATAACCTCTCCCATCTGCCTTTTTTCTTTCATACACTAATCCTCTCCCATCCGTCAAGGGATCCAGCTCTTACCCCTGCAAGAACACAACATCATGCACTTTCCACCTTCCTTCCCTATGAAAACCTGCTCTGCCAGCCAGCAAACATCTGACAGATTCAATTCATTTGCAAGTATTATAATGAGGCAGGTTCTGCTCAAATCCTGGCTTGCCCACTTTATTTCATGTGATTTTGGCAATCACATAACCTCGCTACATCCTAGTTACCATCCTCACCTGTAAAAATGGAGATTATAGTATACCACCCATCTCACAGTACTAATGTAGCAAGTAAATGAGTTAGAACAAATAGTAGGCACTAAAGAAATGTTAGTCAAGCCTGACCAGGTGTTGGCACAGCAGATAGAGACTGGAACACAGAGGACCCAAGTTCAAAACCCGAGGTTGCCAGCTTGAGCGCAGGCTCACCAGCTTGAGCAAGGGGTTGCTGGCTTGAGCCCAAAGGTTGCTGGCTTGAAGCCCAAGGTCGCTGGCTTGAGCCCAAGGTCACTTGCTTGAGCAAGAGGTCACTCACTCTGCTTTTGCCCCCCCCCAAAATCAAGGCACAAATGAAAAATCAATGAACAACTAAGGTGCCACAACAAAGAATTGATGCTTCTCATTTCTCTCCTTTCCTCTCTGTCTGTCCCTAGCTGTCCTTCTCTCTGTCTCTCTCTGTCTCTCTGTCTCTCTCTCTGTCTCTGTCTCTCTCAGATAAAAAGAAAGGACATGTTAGTTGAAATTAAGGATAATTTACTAGAGTGACATCAGAGAAATGGTGCCGTGAGGAGGGCTCCTGATACCTCTCCCTGAAATGTCAACAAATTCAACTAGAGACAAAAAAACAATCCCAGGAGCATCTGAAATACACATACATCAAACAAAGGTATGATTGGGCAAAAGGTGGCTGAAAACCCTCTCTGAAGGAAACAGGATGGAGAACGGAGTATTCCGCCTCCCTCACTGACCCAAGACAACTTTTTTTCCCTTGGAACTGAGAGGAAGGGAGGGATAGGAGACATTCAAGCTGAGAAGAGATTGTGCCCATGGCAGTGTGCCCCTCCCCCGTCTCTGGATCAGTGAGTGCAGGCAGTGTACGGAGATGGGCTGCAGCCAGCACCTCTGTATAATCCCTGCTTCCCAAACAACAGCGCGTGGGGAGTGCACGAAAACTGGCTTCCCTAAGCCCAGACCTCTCTGGGCGGGGCAACTCCCCCAGCCACACAGGCTATCAAGAAAACTACAGAAGTGCTGGGGGAAGGGCGCGCAGGCAGCTTTCAGACAGTCTATGGAGAGCAGACCCATGGATCACTGAAAGGAACCTAACCCGCAGTCTGCTCACTGCCCAGTTGGCTTGCGCTGTCAGCGGCTCTGGCTGACAAGGTCTTCTTTCCCAGGTCTATGAATTAAGAGAACCTAAAGGAGGGACTTGATAGTTCTTAGGGCCTCTTGCTCAGCAGGCAGTGGCTGGGCAACTTCCTGCCAGCCAATACAAGGTAAAAAACACATTCCTACAGAATAGACCTCAGAGAACACTACAGAAGTTAGGCGGGCTGGGCTGTAGGCTTCCCAACAAGGGAAAAGCTTGTGAAGAGCAGACCTGTGGACCGCTAAGGCAAATTTAACTAGACATACCCAGGGAACCTTAGAAAGGAGCCTGACCAGAAGTCAGCTTACCCCCCTGCCTGCTTAAGCTGGTGGCTCTGGTTGGCAGAGCTTTCATACCCAGGGCTGTGCTTTAAATGGACCTGGAAGAGGGACTTGGCAGCTTTTAAGACCCCTTGTTCTGCAGGCAGTGACTGGGGCATCTTCCTGCCATCAGATACGGGTTACAAAGTGCAAAAAGCCTGAGGAGAGTAGTCCCGTGAAGCGCTCAGGCATACTAGACATACCTGGAGGCTCAAAGAAAGACACCTGAGAAGCAATTGGCTCCCAGCACTGCCTGTTTATGCTGGCAGCTCGGGCTGGCAAGGCCTTACCCAGAACCCTGCATTGAGTGGAGATAGAGGGTGGTTTTGGCAGCTCTTAGAGCCTCTTGCCCTCCAGGCAGTGGCAACAGCAACTTCACAGCTGGATCCCCAGACTGCTGGTTCAGGAAGGAGAGACTGGGGGAGAGGCTCCAGGAAAATGGACTCTCCCATTGTCGAAGCCTGCAAATGTTAACAAGCCCTGCCTACCAATGGGACTGAGGCCTAGTTCATGTCATTACCATAGCGACACATCAACTGCAAATCTTTACCTAAGAGTGCCACAGGGGCAGAACCTGGGGTACAGTGCCATCGGCCAAAAAAGATAGAGAAAGAAGAAAAAGAAAGAAGATAACCTCTCAAAACCAGAAAAAAAATCTACAATCTTTATAACATTTTTCCTTTTTTTTTTCTTTTTCTTTTTGTATATTTTTTTCTTCCACTTGGTCCTTTTATCCTCTTCCCATTTTATTCTTTTTATTTTTCATTTTAAACCTCATTACCCATAGGTGTTACTATTTCCATTCTTTGTTTTTTTCTCTATGAGGGTTACATTCCAAAAACCTTAACTCTCTCCTTTTTTTTTCTTTTCTTTTTTTTTCTCCCTCTCTTTTGGTTTCTTCTTTTCTCTTTATCTTTTCCTCTTTTCCTCTCATTCGATCCTCACTCACAAACAAATTATTTTATTTTGGATTCAAATTTTTTCTTTGTGGCATTTTGTGTGCTTCTTACTTTGTTGTTTATCTCATTAGCATTCCTCCCAAATCCGGGTCTCCATTCTATGTAGTTTTTGTTCCACTTAATAAAAATTGCATCTTTTACTGTATTTTTTTCTCTTTTCTTTTTCTTTTATTTTCTTCTTTTCTCTTTCACTATATCTCTCATTCAACCATCATTTACAAACAAATTATTTTATTCTTGATCCAAATTTTTTCCTTATAGCATTTTGTGGGATTTTTTTGTTTTTGATTTTGTTTTTGTTTTTTTACAGGGACAGATAGAGAGTCAGAGAGAGGGATAGATAGGGACAGACAGACAGGAATGGAGAGAGATGAAAAGCATCAATCATTAGTTTTTTGTTGCCGTTGTGACACCATAGTTGTTCATTGATTGCTCTCTCATATGTGCCTTGACCACGGGCCTTCAGCAGATGGAGCCACCCCTTGCTGGAGCCAGTGACCTTGGGTCCAAGCTGGCAAGCTTTTAGCTCAAGCCTGATGGGCCCGCGCTCAAGCTGGCAACCTCCGGGTCTTGAACCTGGGTCTTCCACATCCCAGTCTGATGCTCTATCCACTGCATCACTGCCTGGTCAGGCAATTTTGTGGGTTCTTACCTTGTTTTTTGCCACTTTGTCACTTCTCCCCAACTCAGGCCCTCCATCCTATGTAGTTTTTGTTCCATTTAGCACACTATAATTTTCAGTTTTTCACTGTATTTTCTCAAAAAAAATTTTTTTATCTTTATTTTTTATTCTTTATCAACTCCTATTAGTGTTATTAACAATACCACTCTCAAATGCCATTAAAGGAAAAGAAATTGAATATTATGGATACAAAAGACAGAGATGTAGCTCAGATAGATGAGGAAAAAGCTATAGAAAAAATTTTCAATAGCTTGGAGACCTTGGATTTAAATGACAGAGAATTTAAAATTGAAATCCTAAAAACACTCAGGGATATACAAGAAAGCACAGAAAGGCAATTCAGGGAGCTTAGAAAACAATTCAACAAACAGAAAGAATACATCACCAAGGAAATTGAAACTATAAAAATGAATCAAACAGAAATGAAAAACTCAATTCATGAACTGAAAAATGAGATAACAAGCTTATCTAATAGAACAGGCCAGATAGAGGAGAGAATTAGTGACATAGAAGACAGGCAACTAGAGGCTTCCCTAAGCCCGGACCTCTCTAGGCAGGGCATCTCCCCCAGCCATACAGGCTAACAAGAAAACTACAAGAGAAGAGGAGAAAGACTCACAAGTTTTAAAAATAATGAGAAATTCCTACAGGAATTGCCTGACTCCATCAAAAAGAGCAACATAAGAATAATGGGTATATCAGAAGGAGAAGATAGAGAAAATGGAATGGAGAACATATTCAAACAAATAATAGATGAGAATTTCCCAAGCCTGTGGAAAGAACTAAAGCCTCGAATTCAAGAAGCAAACAGAACACCGAGTTATCTTAACCCTAACAAACCTACTCCAAGGCCTATCATAAGGAAATTGGCAAAAACCAATGACAAAGAAAAAATTCTCAAGACAGCCAGGGAAAAGAAGAATACAACATATAAAAAAGGCCCATAAGATTATCATAAGATTTCTCAGCAGAAACTCTACAAGCTAGAAGAGAGTGGACCCAATATTTAAAGTTCTGAAGGAGAGAAACTTCCAGCCAAGAATACTATACCCATAAAAGCTACCCTTCAAATATGAAGGAGAAATAAAAACATTCACAGATACAGAAAAGATGAGGGAAAATTTATCACCAAAAACCCCCACTTCAGGAAATACTAAAGGGGGTTTCCGACCAGATACAAAGAACAAAACAAAACAAAACCACAAATAAAAGCTCCATCAAGAACACAGTAAAATCAAATTTAATCTGTGACAACAAAAACAAAAAAGGGGAGAGGACAAAGATTAACAGTAG
Source organism: Rhynchonycteris naso (assembly GCA_037038555.1). Taxonomy (NCBI): domain Eukaryota; kingdom Metazoa; phylum Chordata; class Mammalia; order Chiroptera; family Emballonuridae; genus Rhynchonycteris; species Rhynchonycteris naso. The sequence continues at coordinate 355,125,679 of CM072995.1, forward strand.
CAAAGGAGGATGGAGTGCAGAAACACTCATGAGATAATGTACTACAATGAACATGATAGATATCATTTCCATTACTTAATGGTAACCACCGCTGAAAAAACCATCACAGAAGTACATGGCTTGAAAAGCAAGCAACAGAGGAAAGAAGTATGGATTACAAACAAACAAAAGCAAATGATAGAAAATAAAGAGAGAATCAAATAAGATACAAAACTATCAGAAAGCAATATGTAAAATGGCAATAGGAAACCCTCAAATGTCAATAATTACACAAAATGTAAATGGACTGAACTCACCAATAAAAAGACACAGCATAGCAGAATGGATTAAAAAGGAAAATCCGCCTGACCAGGCGGTGGCGCAGTGAATAGAGCATCGAACTAGGATGCGGAAGACCCAGGTTTGAGACCCCAAGGTCACCAACTTGGGTGCGGTCCATCTGGTTTGAGCAAAAGCTCACCAGCTTGAGTCCAAGGTCACTGGCTCGAGCAAGGGGTTACTCAGTCTGCTGAAGGCCTGCAGTCAAGGCACATGTGAGAGAGCAATCAATGAACAACTAAGGTGTCAAAACAAAAAAATGATGATTGATGCTTCTCATCTCTCTCCATTCCTGTCTGTCTGTCCCTATCTATCCCTCTCTCTGACTCTCCCTCTCTGTCTCTGTGTAAAAAATATAAAATAAAATAAAAAGAAAATCCAACTGTATGCTGCCTACAAGAAACATATCTAAGCTATAAAGATAAAAACAAATTCAAAATGAAAGGTTGGAAAAAAATACTCCAAGAAAATATCCAAAAAAAGCAGGTATAGCAATACTCGTATCTGACAACAAGACAGCAAAGGTAATCAGAGACAAAAACAGTCATTTTATAATGATAAAGGGGACATTGAGTCAAGAAGATATAACACTTCTTAATATATATGCACCAAACCAAGGAGCACCAAAATACAGTGTGTCCGTAAAGTCATGGTGCACTTTTGACCGGTCACACAGTCAAAAGCGCACCATGACTTTACGGACACACTGTATATAAGACAGCTACTGAATGACCTAAAAAAATAACCAACAAAAATACAATCATACTTGGAGACCTCAATACACCGCTGACAGCTGTAGATCGTTCATCCAAACAGAAAATCCATAAAGAAATATTGACCTTAAACGAAACACTAGAACAATTGGATATGATAGACATCTACAGGACATTTCATCCCAAAGTGCCAGAGTATACATTTTCCTCTAGTGTACATGGAACATTCTCAAGAAGTGATCATATGTTGGGCCACAAAAATAACATCAACAAATTCAGAAAGATTGATATCATACCAAGCATATTCTCCAAACATAAAACCTTAAAACGAGAATTCAACTGCAAAAAAGAAGTAAACAAACCCACAAAAATGTGGAAACTAAACAACATACTTTTAAATAATGAGTGGGTCAAAGAAGAAATAAAAGCAGAGATCAAAATTTACATACAGACAAATGAAAATAACAATACGACATATCAGAATCTCTGGGATGAAGCAAAAGCAGTAATAAGGGGAAGTTCATATCACTACGGGCCTATATGAACAAACAAGAGAGAGCCCAAGTAAACCACTTAACTTCACATCTTAAGAAACTAGAAAAAGGATAACAAAGGCAATCCAAAACAAGCAGAAGAAAGGAAATAATAAAAATCAGAGCAGAAATGAATGATATAGAGAACAGAAAAACCATAGAAAATTAATAAAACAAAGAGCTGGTTCTTTGAAAAGATCAACAAAATTGACAAACCCTTGGCAAGACTCTCTAAGGAAAAAGAGAAAGGACTCAAATAAACAAAATCCAAAATGAAAGAGGAGAAATCACCACAGATATCATAGATATACAAAGAATTATTGTAAAATACTATGAAAAATTATATGCCACCAAATTTAACAATCTAGAAAAAAATGGATAAATTTCTAGAACAATACAATCTTCCTAGACTGAATCATGATGAAGCAGAAAGCCTAAACAGACCCATAAGCAGGGAGGAAATAGAAACAACTATCAAAAACCTTCCCAAAAATAAAAATCCAGAACCAGACAACTCTACTAGTGAATTCTACCAAACATTCACAGAAGACTTGGTTCCTATTCTACTCAAAGTCTTCCAAAAAATTGAAAAAGAAGCAATACTTCCAAACATATTTTATGAGGCCAACATAACTCTCATACCAAAACCTGGCAAGGACAACACACATACACACCAAAAAAACTACAGACCAATATCACTAATAAATACAGATGCTAAAATACTAAACAAAATACTAGCAAATCAAATACAACAACACATTAAAAAAATAATACATCATGATCAAGTGGGATTCATCTCAGAATCACAAGGGTGGTTCAACGTACGTAAAATGGTTAACGTAATACACCATATCAACAAAACAAAGGACAAAAACCATATGATTCTATCAATCAATGCAGAAAAGGCATTCGATAAAATACAACACAATTTTATGTTTAAAACACTCAACAAAATGGGTATAGAAGAAAAATATCTCAACATAATAAAGGCCATTTATGCCTGACCAGGCAGTGGCGCAGTGGATAGACCATCAAACTGGGATGCAGAAGACCCAGGTTCAGGACCCCAAGGTCACCAGCTTGAGCGCAGGCCCATCTGGGTTGAGCAAGGGCTCGCCAGCTTGGACCCAAGGTGGCTGGCTCCAGCAAGGGTGCTGAAGGCCCGTGGTCAAGGCACGTGTGAGAAAGCAATCAATGAACAACTAAGTTGTCACAACAGCAACAAAAAACTAATAATTGATGCTTCTCATCTCTCTCCGTTCCTGTCTGTCTGTCCCTATCTATCCCTCTCTCTGACTCTCTCTCTGTCCCTGTAAAAAAAGAAAAAAGAATGCCATTTATGATAAACCATCAGCTAACATCATATGAAATGGCATAAAATTGAGAACTTTTTCCCTAAAATGAGGAACAAGGCAAGGTTGTCCACTCTCTCCACTCTTATTCAATGTAGTGCTGGAAGTTCTAGCCAGAGCAATCAGACTAAATAAATAAATAAAAGGCATCCATATTGGAAAAGAAGAAGTAAAGTTTTACTATTTGCAGATGATATGATCCTATACATGGAAAACCCCAAAGACTTCACAAAAAGATTACTAGAAACAATAAACCAATGCAGTAAGGTTGCAGGATACAAAATTAATATACAAAAGTCCATTGCCTTCCTATATACCAACAATGAAACATCAGAAAATGAACTCAAAATTATAATACCCTTCATGGTTGCAACAAAAGAAATGAAATACATAGGAATAAACATAACAAAGAATGTTAAGAACCTGTATAATGAAAACTACAAACCATTGTTAAGGGAAATCAAAAAAGGTACAATGAAATGGAAAAAAATTTCTTGTTGTTCCTGGATAGGAAGAATAAATATAGTCAAAATGAATATATTACTCAAAGCAATATACAAATTGAATGCAATTCCCATCAAAATTCCAATGTCAGTTTTTAAAGAAATGGAACAAAAAAATCATCAGATTTATATGGAACTATAAAAAAACCCGAATAGCCAAAGCAATCCTAAAGAAAAAGAATGAAGCTGGGGGCATTACAATACCTGACTTCAAATTATATTGTAGAGCCACGACAATCAAAACAGCATGGTACTGGCAGAAAAATAGACACTCAGACCAATGGAACAGAATAGAAAGCCCAGAAATAAAACCACATATATATGGTCAAATAATTTTTGATAAAGGTGCCAACAACACACAATGGAGAAAAGAAAACATCTTCAACAAATGGTGCTGGGAAAACTGGAAAGCCACATGCAAAAGAATGAAACTCAACTACAGTTTGTCCCCTTGTACCAAAATTAGTTCAAAATGGATCAAAGACCTAAATAAATTACATAGAAGAAAACATAGGTAATAAACTCATGGACCTTGGTTATAAAGAGCACTTTATGAATTTGACTCCAAAGGCAAGGGAAGTGAAGGCAAAGATAAATGAATGGGACCACATCAGACTAAGAAGCTTTTGCACAGCAAGAGAAACTGACAGCAAAACAAATAGCCAGCCAACTAAATGGGAGATGATATTTTCAAACAACAGCTCAGATAAGGACCTAATATCCAAAATATACAAAGAACTCATAAAACTCAACAACAAAAAAAACAATCCAATAAAAAAATGGGAAGAGAACATAAATAAACACTCTCCCAGGAAGAAATACAAATGGCCAACAGATATATGAAAGATGTTCATCTTCATTAGCTATTAGAGAAATGCAAGTCAAAACTACAATGAGATACCACCTCACACCTGTCAGATTAGCTATTATCAACAAGACAGGTAATAACAAGTGTTGGAGAGGCTGTGGAGAAAAAGGAACCCTCATCCACTGTTAGTGGAAATGTAAAGCAGTACAACCATTGTGGAAGAAAGTATGGTGGTTTCTCAAAAAGTTAAAAATAGAGCTACCATATGACCCAGCAATCCCTCTACTGGGTATATACCCCCAAAACTCAAAAACATTGCTACGTAAAGACACATGCAGCCCCATGTTCATTGCAGCATTGTTCACAGTGGCCAAGACATGGAACCAACCAAAAAGCCCTTCAATAGATGACTGGATAAAGAAGATGTGGTGCATATATACTATGGAATACTACTCAGCCATTAGAAATAATGACATCAGATCATTTACAACATGGATGGACCTTGATAACATTATACTGAGTGAAATAAGTAAATCAGAAAAAACTAAGAATATATGACTCCATACATAGGCGGGACATAAAAAAGAGACTCAGAGACATGGACAAGAGTGTGGTGGTTCGGGGGGGGGGGATAGAGAAGGAGGGCTGGGGGGAAGGGAGGGGCACAAAGAAACCAGATAGAAGGTGACAAAAGACAATTTGACTTTGGGTGATGGGTATGCAACATAATCAAATGTCAAAATAACCTGGGGATGTTTTCTCTGAACATATGTACCCTGATTTATCAATGTCACCTCATTAAAATTAATTTTTAAAAAATGTAAAAAAAGGATAATTTACTAGTCAAAATTAATAGAATGTGTCTCCCAGGATTATTTCTATTTTAAACAGTAAAACCAATACTTTGAATTATCATATTTACCCATGTATAAGATGCACCTTAATATTGGGGCCCGAAATTTGAAAAAAGAATGTATTACATAAAGTTATTGAACTCAAGTTTTATTCATCATAAAATTCATACAACACCCTCATCACTGTCAAAACTCCCATCCATTAGCTTGTCTTCATCTGTGTCTGATAACAAATCACTGTCTTCATGTATTACCTTGTCCTCAGTTCCATCTATGGCATTTGAAATGTCACACTTCTTAAATGACTTGACAATGATCTCAATCTTGATATTACCCCAGGATATTTCCACCCAGGTACAAACTTCTCCTATAGTTGGTTTCTTCAGACTTCCTGCTGGTGTCAAACTGTCCCAGAAGACTTTATCCATTGGTTCCATACATCTTTCATGGCAGCTTTGAAGGGTTTGTTAATGCTGACATCAAGTGGTTGGAGCTGGGATGTCAAGCCTCCAGGTATGATGACAAGTTTTGTTTTTTGCTCTGTAGCAATCTCCTCTGTGTTCTTTTTTCCATGTATGCCCTGAACTGATCAAGCACCAATAGAGCAGGTTTGCATAAAAACTCACCTGGTCTCCTTCTCCAAACTTTCTCAAACCAAATCTTCATCCCATCCTGATCCATCCCTTGTCATGAACATGGACAATCACTCCTCAAGGAATGTCTTCTTTTGGCATTGTTTTGCATTTGAAAATCAGCAGAGGAGGCAGCTTGGTTTCGTCAGCACAACAAGCAAGAACGACTGTATAATGGCCCTTTTCATGTCCACTTGTCTTCACACTTACAGTTTTCACCCCTTCTTATCAACAGTTCCGTTACTTGGGACATCAAATTGAAGGGGGACTTTGTGCATATTTGCAATCTGTCCCAATTCAAACTGATGTGTCTTCCGACATTGAATGACAAAACAATAACATTCAAGGACCTTCTGCTCATAGTTTTCAGGCATCTTTGGGGCAAGTCTGGTGCGGGTACACATGCTTAGCCCATTCCATTTCATGAACCTGAAGCATCAATTGTGTCCACCTTTGAAATCAGTAACTTCTTGTTCATCAGCAATTTTTCTTGCCTCATGCTGAACCATCTCTGTGGACAGGAATTCCAATTGCCCTTTGCTCTTCAGTCCATATCTTCAATTCCCTCTCTAAATCAGTCCGTTTTGCTGACTTGCCTCTCATGGCCTTCTTCTGCTGTGGCGTTTTCTGTAGGGTTTCCTCTTCCCGTAGCCAGTCTCAGATTGATTTCTCAGTCGGAGGAGGACCAAACTTACGTTCAGCAGCATAATTTCCATTCACTTGTGCAATCTAGATCACTTTTAACATGAATTCAGCACTGTACAAAAATCTTTTCTGAGCCATTTCTGGGTAAAACTTGGCAAAACACAACCTACCATAATATACCGGTTACATGTGCGAAACAAGCAGCACGAAAAAGCGGGAAATGCAAGTAAAAAAATCTACAACCACTGTATAAGATGCAACCCAGTTTTTAGACCCCAATTTTTTCAAAAAAGGGTGTGTCTTACGCATGGGAAAATACAATCTAGGTCGTTATTCAAAATGTTGTTAAATTATTTGAGGAAATTGAACAGGCATTTTCAAAATGCTGTAAGTCCCATAATAAGTGTCTGGCAACTTCACAAGTGGAATAGCATGATGTTTTAAAGCACATACAAAAATCCAGATCGCCCAGGTTCAGGTCATTCAAGTCCCAATTTTGCTACTTTCTAACTGTATGTTCTTGAACAAGTGACTTAACCTATCTGTGTTATTCACTCTGTCTACAAAGGAGGAATAATATTGAATTGTACTAAACTCCTGAGGGTGTCATGAGGATCAATTAGATCAAAACATGTAACACTAATAGCAAGTGCCATATTGTAAGCACTCAATAACAGTTGTTATTATGATGATTCTTCAGCTGACTGTTGATCTAATGGTGCCTGCACCCATGACTGGGATAAAATAATCACCAGTACCAGAAGAACATCCCCTTGCATCAGGAAAGCTACAAATGCGAAGTTGGGGAAGGAATAGAAGGTTTATAGTCTCATCACAACAGTAATTCATATTTACTTAATGAGAAATGCTATACCTTAGAAATCATTATGAGAAGAAAAAAATAATCTTTCCAAAATCCCACCAGTGAGGTAAACATGTTAATGTCAGGCGACTCTAGGATAGACCAGTGGAAGGTCTCATAGCCAGAAGTGGAGGATATAGCCACAAATAATGAACAAACTCATCAGTAAAGAATATACTATTATTTTTAAATCCAATATTAGATTAATTAGACTGTAGTAGGATATAAATTTATTCTCCTCTCTTTCCAATTTGACCAATCCAATGAGATACATTCAGCTAGCCTTTCTCCCCCTTACTATATTTGCCAATTTGTATTGCCTTATATTTGGAAAGGTCATTGGAAATACTGAAAAAATAGAAATTTGCCTCTTAAATTAAGTTTCATCTCAAAATCTACACAGAGGTGAACATCAAGGTGAAACAGACTTCATTGAATGGAAAGATACAGGTTTATCCCTTATAGTGGGATTGTTACCATTTTGTTGACCTAGCACCTGCTTTCTGGTGGACATATCATTCCCTGCCCACTCTCCCCACATACGAACTCCAACTATGAGAAGTATAAAGGAGTAGCATATTCTTACAATCCTAATCCAATGACCACTATTGACTGCTCCTGGATTGGGCCCCAGATTCAAGTTGAGCCAAAGATAATTTCTCAGCCATGTGGCTATAATTGATTGGCTCAGGGAAGGCCATCACCCCCAGCTAATCAGACATTTTCCAAAGATTGAGGCCACAGATCAGTGATTAAGTCCTCTCCGGTGGAAGGATCTATAAGATGAAAAGTTAAGAGTTGTTGGTAACAAAAGTTTTTCTCCCTGTAGGGGAGAAAGAAGAGGGAAAAGAGAAAGAAAACAAAGCACTCTTCAGAGAGAAAGAATGCACTGTGGAAAACAAAGGTCTAGTGTGATACCCCAGCCCTATTCTAATCTTTCCTGTATCCCAGATTTCTATGATTTGATTAGCCAACCTCCCTTAGATTTCATGGGCTAATAAGCGCTCCTGGACAAGTTGTATTTCTTTCCCTTGTAACCAAAAAAGTTCTGACTGATAATGCCCCTAAATTCTGGGGAGAAGCATATTGGCATGCTTAAAAATCATAAGCAGTGAACTTTGACCTCTTCTCCAAAAACCTAACGTAGGGAAAACAGGTGTGGTTAGGCTTGCTCACTTGTTTGGCTGCAAGCACTTTTCATGATTAGTGCATAAGCACGTGGCAGAAAGCCACATGTGTGTAATCGATAAATAGTTATGGGTGCTTTCCCTCCATGGGGATTTTCCCAGATTGCTCTACCGCCACGGAGAGGGGTGGTTCCCTGATTCACTCAGGCACCATGGTGAGGGGTGGTGTTCCTGATCTCTTGCCCTCTGCTGGGAGAAGCAGTTTTGCCTTATTGGCTCGCCCATCTCTGTGAGCCTCCAATAAACGGGAATGGCCCCATGCTTTCTGGCTCCGCAGTTTGTGTACCATCTGCCCACTTCAATGTAAACCTGCCTGGCCTCAACCACCCGACCACCTGCATTCCACCTTCCCAATTGCTTTCACAAAGAAAAAGAAGAGACAGGCTACGTGTTGTGTGGCATAGAGCAGGAAACAGGAAGAGTGCCAGGCTTTGGGCTGGAGCGCTATCTCTACCATTCCCTAGTGAGTCATGGAGCAGGCCCTTTACATCAGTTTCCCCATTCATAAAATAAAAAGACTTCTAAAACCCCTCCAATCTCCCAAATTCTAGTTCTAGGTTTCATTTCTGTAAGTCAATTGCTTCTGGGATTCACTGGTATTTTTGTCTTGCAGAAATTGTTTTTTAAAACTTCTTCCCATTCCCCTTGTCAGTCTGGATGCCGGTGTTAACATTTAATCCACTCATTTTCTCATTCTCATCCTTGCTTCAATTACACCCAACACTTCTTGGAGACTGGCTGGAAGCCTACAGCTTGGTTGGCAAGAGCAAGAGGATTAACAGCAGTGGCTCAGTGGCAGGTTAAGACTAATGAAGAAGCCACATGTGGCGATCACTTCTCTGGAGAGCAGTTTAACCTTGGGAGGAATTTCACCGGTGCTTTTGAGAAAGGGCTGCAAATATTAGTCTAGGATTGCACTCACTGAGGGAGAGAGCCTTAAGTAAAGGCACTTGGAATTTGTTCAGGCCAATCCGTAGGGAGCAGATGTCACCAGGAGCTTGAGGCTGGGATGTGAGCCAAGGTCGAGGAAGAAGTCAGGAAAACCCTAGTTGATAGATCTGCGGAGCCCGCGGCCATGTCTGCTTTAAAAACGAAACACTTGCTTCCAACATTTGCAGCCAGCTCTGCTGGATTGGAGAAGAGTTGGAAGGAAGGTGAAAAGATGAAAAGCACCTGCCAAGCAGATAGCAGCCTTGCTGTGACGTCGGAAACGCCATGTTCAATCACGGTAGCACACGTTCTCCAGCCTGCTGCTGACAGAAAGAAGTTCCCAATGAAGTTACTGCTCTGCAGGCTGAAGTGATGGTGCTGGGTTGCAGTGCCTGTACACACACAGCGTCAAGCGCTCGCGTATTACTTGAGGCAGCGCTTTGGAGACACTGAGTCTCCAGTTAACTCACTGCAGGGGCCAAAGCACTGGGAGAAAACAGGGCTGACCAAGGGACGCAGGCTGGGGTTACCAGAACAGTCTAAGCCTGGGAAAGGATTCTGACTAGGAAAACAGAAAAAGGAGAGAGTAGGATGAATAAAACAGGAAGGCAGGCACCGGAGCACACATAAAACCATTCATGTCCCCGATGGCGGCAGCCTCTGCCGCCTCCTGTACCCGACCCCATACCCCTCTCTCACAGCGTCCACCCTCCCCACCTCCCACCTCACTCTCTCATCACAAACCCCAAATTTTGAACCTACACTGCCCAATAGTGAGCCTCACACTATGATCAAATATGTTGGAGAGAAAATAAATATTTATTTTTTTCTGAATGTTTTTTAAAGCCATCAGAGGGGCACACATCTTTAGAGCTGACAAGCTCACCTGTGGCCTCACAGGGTCCACAGTGAGGGTGACGCACACAAGCCAGTCTCAGAGGTGACAGGCTGCATCCACTTTCTGCGGCAGCAGCTGCTGCCATCTGCATCTGAGTCAGTTCTACCGAGGAGAGAGCACTTCAAGCACCACGGAGGGGAGGGAGAGGAGCTGGAAAGGAAGGGAGGGGAGGGGAGGGGAGTGGAGAGGAAGAGAAGGGGGAACTAACTAATAGCTTGTAAGCATGTCTTCAAGAAAGCGTGTTAACCAAACAAGCTGCCACCCCTTAATCCCTCCCACTCCTGCCTGAATGTACACTAATTGAAAATTAAGTTTTCATCTTGAAGCCATTTTCTAATTTTGCCTCATTCAGGAGCAGTTAGAGCCCCAGTGTTTTCGCTGAATTCCCAAAGTGCTTTTCATGAGATCCCTCAGGAAGCCAACAAAAGAGCCTTGTCAACAAGTTACTGACAGCAGCAAACAGGAAGGTTTGTGTAGAAGGAGAGAGTCCTCTCGGAAGCCAGAGTAAGCAAGGCTAGGACCAGGCTAAGGATTCTGCAGATCTTGGCCCCAAGCAGAGACATTCCCACATTCCTTTCCCCACCGCCTCCTTCCCCAATGATAGTGAATGGTAGTTATAACCTGGCCAAGGGATCCTCTCATTCACCACCGTCCTGTCTCCAGCATATTAGGCAAGCCTCACCAACAAGACCATGAGCTTCCTGTGTGCAGGTTCTCTGGTCCCTAAGGGTAACTGACCCTGATCTCCAGGGAATAGACCTACTTAAAAGGAAAACAAAATGTCACAATAAGTCATGGCAAATAGGTTTATGGGGTGCCCTCTATTAAAACCTGAAATGAAAAGTTATAGAAATTGATTTATTTTTGCTTATATTTAACCAAATTTGGGTCATTATTATTCCAGAACAAAGAATAAATCATGTATCAATTCCTTCAGCATAATTTTCACACAATTATGTGATTGCACAATGGGATATTCTTGATTGTATATCTAACTTTTACAGCAAGAGTAAATATGAGAGTCGTTTTTGGAAAATATTTAAAATCAACCTCAGTTTTTCTGAGGACTCTGTTAAGCATTTTATATTTTAATCGTTCTCTCTTGGAGAAGCTCAGACATCCTCATCCTCATCCTCATCTACTACTTCAACTGTTAAAGGTTCTCTTTAGTCCTGTTTTGCCAAACAGCATGCATCCAATTTAGACAGCCTCCTAACATCAATTTCATTGACCACATGAAATCCTACACGTTTCCCAGGATTTCTAGGTTTACTTTGCCATGAACTTACATTGCATTCACATTGCAGTTATCAGGTGTTCACCCTTTATAAATAACCAAGAGCCTGACACCCACCCACAAAGGCACTGGGTGATACAAGAGGATGGAGGCTAGGGCTGATCAGGGAAGTGTTCCTGGCTGGGAACTGCTGGGCATAATGAGTTCATTAGTGGATGTTTTTATTTTCAAAGCCTTTCCCCATGCAATTTCATAGAACCCCTGTGATTTGTTAAGTAATTCAGACAATCTACCATAAATTGCTACCAAATGGTAATTTTGGAGTAATTTAATCTTAAATGGTTGGACTATGTGGAAGGAGAAAGGAGACATTGGTTAGGAGCTCAGTTAATAAGGTCTTTCCAAGGCATCATTATAAAAAATAAAAAAAAACTATGAGAACGACACAGCCACTACACCCCTTCCTTGATGTCTATGACAAGCAAGAATCCCACATGCCTTGACTTAAATATAGATCTTAAAATGCACATTTTGTGATTTATTGGAACTTGCTGACATAAATGGAATGCTAGAGAAACCAAAATCTTGGCGACAGAAGGAAATGGGTGAATATGTGTGAATTTACCTGGGGCTTGAGGAATTGGGTACGGAGGGGTAGGGGCGAAAGTAGGGGTAAAGTTACAGGGAGTGATGTGGGGCAGAAGCTCAACAAAGCATAGAGAGCAGGGAAAAGTAAAAGATTTGAGGAGACTTTCAGTCCAGGCTTGAGAGAAAAGGAAAAGATATATTCAAAGAGTTATCAATTCACCTTGCTGGGCAGGGCCTGCAACACCAGTTATTAAAAGAGCTACTCACAGACAGGAAATTAGTGGTTCATGGTTTAATTGCTTTAGAGAACGTAGTTTCAGAAAGGAACTTGAGTTACCCTTGGCTCGCCACTAGATGATAGTGGTTCAAAGTCTGACTCAACTGTTGTATGACCACAAGTGACCTAACTTCTTTGAACTTCCACACCTCGCTAATAAAATGTGGCTGTCACTCTCCATTCCAAAGACTTTTGGAGGGTTAGAATGAATATTTATCATATTATGGATACTATACACCAGTGGTTCTCAAACTTTTTGAAGTCAGGGCGCATTTAAAATCCTACAAATAATTGTAGGCACACTATATACAAATTTCTGAGAAATATATTACAATAATTAAGTCAAATATTAAAGAAAAAAATATAAAGTCCAACCATGCTTTTAATAGTAAACTAAATAAAATGACAAGATTAAATTTATTCTGATATTAAAAAACATTTTTATGTTACATTTTTTGAGTTATACTTTTTAGGATTTGTAAAAAAGAGGGGTTAAAAAATAAAATGACAAAAAGTTGTCTTTTTATATAGATAGATACATTCTTATTAAGATTTAGTAAATTAGGCAGGTTCCGGTGCAAATGTGTTAAGTTTTTTCATTCTTGTATTTATGAGAAACACGAGCCTGATGTGACCAGCAATTTCTTTAATGTTTGTACATAGATTTGAAAGGCAAACTCTCATTTCCTCCTCAATACATTGAAGAATTACTCTCTTTTTACTTTTAATTGTGTTGAGTGCAGAAAACCCCCACCGTGCATACCATCTTAACTTTACACCAAACAAAGGATAGAAGAAACTTGCCTCCAATCTTTCCGGGGAACATGGGGGGTAGTGTAAACAATCCAGCACCACAGCTTAACAGCCTTTCGCAAACTAATCAGGCAAAGGAGGTCGGGGGTTGGGCAGACTGTCAGCTTACAGCCAATTCCCCACACCTCTCTCCCCCAAAAATCTAAACTCCAAAAGCCCTGTTGGTTTTTTGGTCCCCAACAGGCACAAATTTCTCTGGAATACCAAAGGGCACACCTGGAAATCTTCTAGGGTGCACAGTGTGCCCTGGCTCACACTTTGAGAACCACTGCTATACACTGTCTGCCACAACATTAGTTATTCACTAAGTGGTAGCTATTATGATAATGATAATAATGTGGATGGGGCTAATGTACCCACCTAACCTGAAGACAGACAGGTGGAACTTGTGTTTAGCTAAGCCAACGACAATTTCTAATACTCGATACTATTTAAAAAAAAAAACAAAAAACAGACACTCTCCATACAAATGACAGAGGAGCAAGCACTAGAAAATGGAATGGTAAAGTGAAGCAAAGAAAAGCCCACAGCAGTCCAGAGTCGAGGTGCAGTGAACAGAAATGCCCTGGGTCCACACACACTCTCAGAAGTGACCAGTAGCAACAAAGGAGCAGCTTCCCCTGGGTGTGGACTGGACAGTCTCAACCCAGAAATGAGTCAATGTGTATAGGCAAAGCTTGGCCATTCTTGTCATCTGAAGATTAATAGCAGGAAAAAGAAAACATACTTGCAGTATCAACTCATGGGATAGGAAGAAAGATTGGTAGGTTAATGCCTGTTTACCAGAAAAGAATAGCATCAATCTCATAATTTCATCCTTGGCATTCATCGTCAGTCGGGTCTTCTAGAAGCAGAGCCCGAGGCAGGGATCCAGATGCACATAATTTATTGAGGCCAGGCTCCCAGAAGGGGGCTGTAAGAGAGTGAAGCAATAGGAAAAAGCTGAGCAAGGATGTGGTCTCAGGTAAATCTAGCCTTGGTCAGTAAACCAGGTAGGGAGGCCAACCTCCCAGCGTCTCCAACAGTGTGACTCCTGTCAACCAAGGACAGTTATACATAGAAAGCCACTGGCATGAGCTGTTCACCATACCATGTGGAAGGGGTGCACCAGCTGGTAGAGTGATCTGAAGGGGCACCAGCTGTTTCTACTACGACACTGTTCTAGATGGGTGCTTTAGGTGTGTTCATTCATGACAACCCTATGAGGTTCTTTTTATTGACAGAGGTAAGGAGTGAAGATCAGATAGTCTAAGCAACTTGCTCTAGGTCACCCAGCTTACATGTAAGATTCAGGATTTGAACCCTAGCACTCTGAATCTAGAAACCACATACCTGTCCACTTTTCTACCTTAAGAGATGCTGTTATAGGATGAATTGTGTGTGCCCCCCCAAAAAAATGTTCAAGTCCTAATCCCCAATACCACAGATGTGACCTTATTTGGATATAGGGTCATTACAGATATAATTAGTTAAGTTGGGGACCATAATAGAGTAGGGTGGGCCCTCAATCCAACATGAGGGAAGAATGCCATGTGAAACGGGGGCAGAGGTTAGAATGACGCAGCTGCAATTCAAGAAACGCCAAGGATTACTAGCGAACCACCAGAAGCTAGTAAGAAGCAGGAAGCGTTCTCTCCCTCAAATTTCAGGAGCATGGCCCTGTTAATGCCTTGATTTCATCCTTCTTGGCTCCAGAACTGGGATTGAGTACATCTCTACTATTTGAAGCCGTTCAGTTTGTGGTAGTTTGTTACAGCGGCCCTCGGAAACTAATACAGGTCCTAGGAGAAGGTATTAAACATTGGGGGGGGGGGCGGGGCTGTCCTGGTATAATTATTAATTTTAGGCTCAAAATAATGATTTACTCAAACGTAGATTCTAATCAAAGTTCAGTGTTTCAAAATGACATCTATATAAGGAATTCATACAGCCCTCGGAAGATGCTAAAGCTGTGTGTGTAAGCTCTCAGGCTTGGAGTCATACTGGCTTGAGTTATAATTCTAAAGCAATCATTTTTTTAGCGGCCACGTGGCCTTCAGCAAGTGTATTGACCTCTCTACAGTTTAGTGTTCTCATTTATGAAATGGCAACAATAATAGTACCATCTCCTTAGAATTATAAGGGGTATTATAGGAAATAATATATGTAGCAGTTAGTATATGGCCTGGTAAATAGCCTGCACTGAATATCGGCTATTATTTCTATTACTAATTTGAAATCCAATCACAATGGACTTGGAAAACCTGAGCTCAGTCAGGTCTCAGTCTTACTGGGTACTCCTGCACCTCCGAGCCTGCTTACCTCAGCCATAAATGAGATGGAGCCAAAGTATTGTTGGAAAGGTTCAGTGACCAAACAGGACTATATATAAACTGTCCTCTAGGAATAATAATACTGCAAATATGACACATGGTGACAATGCTAGCTGATTCTTCCCCACTGAATTAAATAGAACTATGTATGGGCTAGCAGGAGGAATCATTTCCATCTGAGATCCTGCAGGCCAGACTTCTCAAACTTGAATGAGTATAGGAGTCACCTGGATTGCTTGTTAAAATGCAGATTCTAATTCCACAGGTCTGATTCCACAGTCTGCCTTGCTAAGAAGCTTCCCAGGTATGTTACAAAATTCACTGAGACATGTCCACCTCTTACAAAATACCATGAGATTTGCCAGTGAGATGGGGTTCATCTCTTAACCATTAGGACAGGGCCCCCTCTGGGTCTGCCTCTGTTCTGGGAACAAAATAGAAGATCTTTTGTTACAAATATAAAGTCTGTATCAGTGCTTGCTGTGCTGGGGATAAACACCATTAAAACAGCCCTAGAGAAGTTCCCCTGGGTGGAGATGAATGCCTATTTGTGCCCTGAGGGGGCTTTAATACCTCCTAAAGGAGGCCCCTCAGTCTGAACTGTTTCAACCACTCCGGAAAGCCTCCTCCCACAACTCAGTCTATACTAGAGCTGTAGAGTGAAGGCTGGATTAAAAAAAAAAAAAAAAAAAAAAAAATGGAGCCTTATTGCCATCTATTGGATAAAGAAAGAAAAGTAAGAGTTTAGTAAAACACTATATATTTCATTGACCCCAGCTCTTAAATATGAGAAGGGACAGAAAAAGGGGTGGAAAATAGGGCTGAATTCTAGAACTGTGAAAGACCATGGAGACTGTAGGTTCAAGTTCAGTCTGATCACCAAGTTCTGTCCTGGAACATAAACCATCAAGGTCCGGGGCAATCGCTTTCCTCAATCTCTGCTCAATCGCTTTGTCAGTTTCCAGAAGAAAAAAAGCTACAATAATTTGCACTTATTCATTTGAAATGTATTTATCCATACTTCCCAATGGCACCCATTATTGCCAGCCCTGGAGGGGCAGTAATGAACCCTGGGCCCTCCGAAGCTTTGCTGTCTCATAAGGTAGCCACTAGCTACCTGTGGCTATTTCTATTTAAGGTAACTAAAACCAAGTAAAATTCAAATCTTAGATCCTCAGCTTCACTAGCCATATTTCAAGTACACTAAGTCCTCACTTAATGGCACCAAAAGTTTCTGCAACTTTAAACCAAACCACATATAATGAAACAGTTTTACCATACACTAATCCATATAAACAAGAGTTAAGTTACATCTCATCAAGGTTATTGAAACAAAGTTATTTAAGGACCTGCTGTACTCAAAAGCCATGTGTGACTCTCAGCTACTATATTGGACAGTGCAGATATAGAATATTTCCATCACTGGAAAAAATAAAAAGTTCTACTGCAGAATGCTGCTCTTGAAGAGGAAAGAGGCATTAAACAAATCCACAAATAAATGTATTAAGGAATTGCTTCTTTCAGCATCTCCAGAAATGGAGGTATCAATTTCAAAAGGCCTATGGACCCTGAGAAAGAATTTACTTGCTAAGATGGACTCCCCATGGTCAACTGAAGGCCCAGATTTTATAAATTATGAGAATCTCACATTCTCATGTACACAAAGAAGAACCTCGCTCTGAACTGTCAGCTTCCTGCACTATGCCCTGCCTGTTTACTTCAGCTGGCATCAACTTTTCAAAGGGGTTCCTGTTTCCACCTTTCAACCAATGGCCTGAGACCTGCCCTGTCCAATCAGAACTGTTCCATAGCGACCAATCAGAATACGGACCAATCAGGACTGCAGGATTCAAACCATTCAGTACCACGTGAATTTGGATACCTCATTTACATAAACTGAACCTTGTTAGAAACCTGGGCAGGAATTTCTGTAGTTCAAAAAAAAATTGTCCTCCCCTTTGCGAAGCACACTTTCAGTTGTTGGATTTTTTGGGGGGGAGGGGGGTCGGTCGTTTTTATTTGTTTGTTTTGATGGAGACTTCGTCTCCTAATTTTGCAATATAAAGTCTCTCCTTT
The DNA here is from genome assembly GCA_037038555.1 of Rhynchonycteris naso. Taxonomy (NCBI): domain Eukaryota; kingdom Metazoa; phylum Chordata; class Mammalia; order Chiroptera; family Emballonuridae; genus Rhynchonycteris; species Rhynchonycteris naso. The sequence goes on from CM072995.1 coordinate 355,143,217, forward strand.
TTGTCTTCAATGCCTTTTGGATTTGTTTAGAGGTCTCTGACCCACTTGAGAAAAATTGTGCTTAATGCTCCTCCTTGACCTTCTGCGTGGACCCAGAGAGGGAAGAGAAGGGGACACCATTTTTTCCCTACCGGAAGTCTGGACTCGGAGCAGCACTCGAAGACCAGGACTGTGATAGCTGCATGTTTACAGCCAGAGGAGGAGAAGCTGAGGGAAGTTTAACTAGAGAAAAGTTGCGCTGGAGTCACACAGATCCTATAAGTGGAGGAGCCAGGACTTGAACCTGGTTTTGACTCAAAGCCTGGGCTGCCTCCCAGCATGTTAAGCCCACCCCTGTCCCATGAGGCAGAAAGTGCTTACAGAGAGAATCTTCCGGTGTCTCCCAAATCCTAGAAGCCCACTGAATCTGAGTCGACCGATATTCTTATGTTTATCATCGTTTCGAAGGTAAAACTTGTTGGGATTCATAGGCGAGAAAACCTGGATTTCAGTCTGGATCCCACTAATTACTTGATCTTGGCGCTTACGTAGCCTTTCTATCCGTCCATCTTCGCACTTTTAAAATAATCTAGAAGAGCAGTACTTATTTCATAAGGGCCCTATGAGTTGTTTTTTGTTTTTTTAATTTAGGTGTCATCAACAAAACTCTAAGGTATTTAAAGTGTAAAACATGAATGTGTGTGTGTGTGTGTATGTATGTATGTATATTTTGCTACAAAATTCCCCATCGAGTTAATTAACATCCATTACTTTTTAAATTTTTCTTGGTGAGAACATAGTGAGTTTTAAAATGAAGAAAACATTAAACTGCCACATAGTAAGCGCTCACTTGTCATCATACCATAATAGTTGGAGAAACAGTCCAATATAGAAGTCACAGTTCTCAGTCAGACCACCTGGTTTAAATCCTGGCTCAGCTGGGCCTGACCTAGCTTTGTTACTTGGCAAATTACTTATCCTCATTTGTAAATTAAGAATAACAATACTACCTTAAAAGCTTGTGGTAAGGATTAAATGAGATAATTTATGTAAAGATGACTTATGTAAACTATGCTAAAGCTACTTAGTACAGTAATTTACCAGGTATTTAGTAACTTCTCAATAACTCTGAGCTATTAATGTTGTTAATACAGGATGGAGGGAAAAGCAGAGAGGCAACCATAGCAAACAGGATCCTCAGGCATGGAGGGTGAGCGCCATCTACTGCACCCCAGGTGCAAGCCAGGTGCAGCCAAAAACAGAGCCAAAGGTACCAGACTTCATTTGGAACATCCCCAAAGTGAGATCCTCTAGCTTCCCCTCACCCACCTTCTCAAAGACGTCGCCAAGTCCTAAAGGCTGATAGAGAAATGGCCACATAGGTTGGGGGGGTGGGGGGGGTGGTGTCAGAGACTTAGGTTTTTAAAGCTCTGGGCCAGCCCTAGTGAGATACCGTATTTCCCCATGTATAAGACACACATTTTCTTGAAAAATTTGGGGTCTAAAAACTGGGTGCGTCTTATACTACAGTGGTTGTAGATTTTTTACTTGCATTTCCTGCTTTTTCATGCTTGTTTTTGCACTCATTGTTGAAGACTGATTCATCATCAGACACAGATGAAGACAAACTAATGGATGGGAGTTTTGACAATGATAAGGAGTTGTATGAATTTTATGATGAATAAAACTTGAGTTCAATAACTTTATGTAATACATTTTTTTCAAATTTCGGGCCCCCAAATTAAGGTGCATCTTATACATGGGGAAATACGGTACTCAAAGTCCATAAACTGCGAGTTTCAGGGAAGTCTTAAAAGCTCTTGAAATGCCAGGAAGAAGTTAACAGAGTTCAGAGAAGTGGGGCTGAATCTTAGCTGCCTGTTTTGCCCACTACATCATAGTCTTACTCCTGTTTCCCAACGTACAACTTTCTCACTTACACAAAGCAGCATGTTGCCTGGGAAGAGGCATCCCACAGACCTGAGGTAAGCCCCAACTCTGGTCTGATGAGTTCTGAACTTCAGGAAAGTCATTCCATATCACTGAACCCCCAGTTGCTTGTCTATAAAATAGATCAGCACTGCCCGGGGGAAGCATTGCGCTCTGAGTAAAACAGAATTAGGTTGATGTCCTGCGCACCAACTAGGCTTTTCTGAACTGCCAATTTCCCTCCCACCAGATGCAACAACTACTTCCACCCTTGACGAGTTGTTAAGAAAAGTGTGAACTGAAACCACTGGACTTAGAAAAGGCACTAAAAAACCACTGGACTTAGAAAAGGCACTAAAAAAAAATCCTAGTTCTTCTCATTTATTATTCTGCAGGTTTGTTGTGAGGTTAAAATGATGTTCGGGAAAGTTCACAACACAGTGCCTGGCGGGCAGTAGCAGCTGCATGTTATGGATGCTGTGGGATACCACCCAGATCCACCCGTTCCAACTTTCAGTGGTGACGGCTGAGAGCTCACAGCTGAGTCTCCCACCTGGAAATTGTTTCCATCTAGGGACAGCAGCCTTTCCCAAGGTCAGATGCCTGAACAGGGGAAGGCCCCCGCCCAATAACTGGATAATTTGTGGGTTTAAGGGCCCAACCTGATTGCTTCATTTGGTTCAACTCTGCAGGGTTGGTCCAGTTTCGGAGCTCCCCCATGAAATGAGTGAGGATGGATCATACTCCTACTTCCCCCTCTGCCCAGTCCGTCTTCCTTCCTTCCCCGCAGCTGTCATCCAGAGAGCATTTCCCAATTGTAGGAAAAACAGCTGTGGTTAGACCGGCTTGCTTGTTTTCTGGCTGCAAGCATTTGCATGATTAGTGTTTGAGCACATGGCAGGAAGCCACGTGTGTGTAGCCTATAAAAGGCTATGGGGCCTGACCTGTGGTGGCGCAGTGGATAAAGCGTCGACCTGGGAACACTGAGGTCGCCAGTTCAAGACCCTGCACTGGTCTGGTCAAGGCACATATGGGAGTTGATGCTTCCAGCTCCTCCCCCCTTTCTCTCTTTCTCTCTCTCTCACTCTCACTCTGTGTCTCCTCTCTAAAATGAATAAAATAAAATAAAAAGGCTGTGGGTACTTTCCCTCCGCACGCATGGCTCGCCTGCCACCAGGAGGGTTGGTTTGCCTGTTTGCTCACCTGCCCCGCAAGAAACGGTTTTCCCTTGCCTGTTCACGCACCTGCCATTGCAAGAATCCAATAAATAGGAATGACACTATGCCTTTCAGCTCTACAGTTCTGTGGTCTGCCTGAATCCAATGTAAACCTGCCTGGTCTCGACCACTGGCATTACACCTGGCGTAGTGAGCAGGGTCGTTTAGACTGGTATGGAACCGGCATTACACCAATGAACTTGCTTTGTGCAAATCTTCTGCTCCCTGGGGAATCTCCTGCAACACTTAAATGTGAGGTCCTTCCTGCAGTCCCCCGTGTCCCTGCCTCTTTTTTGCCTACCCTGTAAATTGAGGATCTGAAACCAATATACTTGTCTTATCCCAGCTTCATTGGGCAAGAATGAAGATAACTGGGACAATAAAAAATACCCTCACACCTCAACCTCAATTTTCTCCAAAATAATTTTAGGCAAATCAGTGAGATACAGAGATGAGAACACTTCAAGAAATACTATAAATATTCTATTTTTAAAACCTCAGGCATGGCCTGACCAGTTAGGTGGTGGTGCAGTGCATAGAGCGCCAGACTGGAATGATGAGGTCGCCAGTTTGAAACCCTGGGCTTGCCTGGTTAAGGCACATATGACAAGCAATCAATGCACGACTAAAATGAAGCAACTGAGTTAATACATCTCATTCCTCTCCCTTCCCTTTCTCCTCTCTCTGTAAAAGGAATAAATAAAATCTCTAAAAAATTTAGCCTGACCAGGCGGTGGCACAGTGGATAGAGCGTCGGACTGGGATGTGGAGGACCCAGGTTCGAGACCCAGAGGTCACCAGCTTGAACACAGGCTCATCTGGTTTGAGCAAAAGCTCACCAGCTTGGACCCAAGGTTGCTGGCTCCAGCAAGGTGTTACTCGGTCTGCTGAAGGCCCGCGATCAAGGCACATGTGAGAAAGCAATCAATGAACAACTATGGTGTCGCAATGGCAATGAAAAACTATTGATTGATGCTTCTCATCTCTCTTCGTTCCTGTCTGTCTGTCCCTATCTATCCTTCTCTCTGACTCTCTCTCTCTGTCCCTGTAAAAAAAAAAAAAAATCTCAGAAATTGGGAAACTATTGAATTGACTGAGAGTGAGTTAATAATTATAATAGCCACATATATTGAATGTTTAGAATGTGCCAGGTACTATGATAAATACATGGATGATATCATTAGATCATCACAGAAATTGTAGAAGCAAACACCATTATTCTCACCATTTTATAACTGAAGAAATGGACTTGGAGTGCTACGTGGTTTGCCCAAGACCATGGAGTGACTGAGTGGGTGGGAGGCAGGATTTGCTCCTGGCAGCTTATTCCCCAGTCAGCACTGTTACCCACCACATTGACCGCCAACTAGCACTGAAGTAATAACAGAGCCAGACTCTGGTTGCTTGATGATTAACCCTTCCTTATGCGATAACTCTGACTTTTGAAGACCATTACTTAGACTTCTAGGAATTCTAGAAGAAATTCCAGGAAATCTGGGGCTTCCAGGCAATGTGTGGATTGGTGGGTCAAAAGCCACCATTTCATGGGGACAGCTGAGTCTTTCTAATGACATAACCAGACCATCAGACTAAAAGACTTCCATTAGACTAGCTTTGGCTGCCTCTTACGCAGCTTGAAGTCACCCTGGTCAGACTGCACGGAGCCTTGGCGTCCAGGGGCAGGCGGAGGCGGACTCCTCTACTCATTTGGAACTCAGCTGCTGGCTCTGCCCACTCCCTGTAAAAGGAGCAATTCTTTAGCCCTTCTGGAAACTTTCATCAGGGAAGCTAAATCACTTGCTGCTGGCTTTGTTTGTTTGTTTGTTTCCTAGTGTCAAGCCTGACAAATGAGGGCATCCCACCCCAGGGAGTCATCAGGAATGAAGTCACAGTCGTGGGATGGTCGCGAGAATGACACCTGGAGCAATGAGAAGAACATGGCAGGCTGTTTCTGTTATTTACTGCAGCAAAACAAACGGGCCCGAAACTTAGTGGCCTGTAACAGGGCCAGTGAACAGCAGCAGCTCATGGGCCAAATTCGGCTCACCACCTGTTTTGGAAAATAAAGTTCTCTTGGAAGATAGCCACACCCATTTGTGTACATATCATCTATGGCTGCTGTCACAACTGTCATGGCAGAGTTGAGCCATTGTGACAGAAATTGTATGGCCTCGCAAAGCTTAATATGTCTGCTATCGATCCCTTTCCAGAAAAAGTTTGCTGACGGATGGCCCACAGCGATGATCTCTTTATGCCTCGCAGTTCTGTGGTTTGACGGTGCTGTTCTGCTGCTGGTTTGTCCTGTAGGGGGCAGTGGGGAGTGGGCTCCGTGGAGATAGCTGGGATCACGGAGCCTCTCTATCTCTGTGGTCTTTCATCCTCAGGGAGGCTAGACCACATTTCCCCACGTGGTTGTGGCCCAAGGCCCGACACAAAAGCACTTACCAAGCCTTTTCTTGCATCATGTCTGTTGATGTTCCATCAGCCAAAGCAAGTCACATGAGCAAACCCAGGGTTAATGTGTAAGGTCATCGCACAAGGTATGACTGTGGGAAAGGGTGGTGCACTGGGAGCCACTGAGGCTCCAGCATACTGCCTTTGGATTGGAACCTCGCCATCAGCTCTCCTGGGTCCCTACCTGGTGGCCAACATTTCAGATTTGAACTTGACAGCCTTCGTAATTGCATGAGACAATTCCTTACAATAAATCTCTATTTGTCTTCACCCTCTGTTGGTTTTGTTTCTCTGGAGAAACCCTAATACAAGCTCAATGCAGTTTTAGGAAAAGGTGTCAGCTATGGTTGTCATCTCCTCAATGTTAGGGCAGAGGAAAGAGGACCCACTCTCCTTTGATCTGGGGGGTGGGGAGGAGACAGTACTCTTATAGACCAGCTCCTGGAGACTCTCTTACCCACTGAATAAGCAGGGCAGCCAGAACCAGGGCTGTATGACTCCCAAGTATCTGTTCTTAATCTCTTATTGTGGGTTAAATGGTGGTCCCCAAAATGATATGTCCACTTTTTGATCCCCAGAACCTATGAATGTGACCATATTTTGGGAAAGGGGGGGTTTGTAGATGCAATTAAGTTAAAGATCTTTAGATGAGATCATCCTAGATCAGGGGTCGGGAACCTTTTTGGCTGAGAGAGCCATGAACGCCACATATTTTTTTTTTTTTTTTTTTTTTTTTATAAAGACAAATATCATATTTGTCTTTTTTTTTAATTTATTTTATTCATTTTAGAGAGGAGACACAGAGAGAGAGAGAGAGAGAGAGAGAGAGAAAGGGGGGAGGAGCTGGAAGCATCAACTCCCATATGTGCCTTGACCGGACCAGTGCAGGGTTTTGAACTGGCGACCTCAGTGTTCCCAGGTCGACGCTTTATCCACTGCGCCACCACAGGTCAGGCAAACGCCACATATTTTAAAATGTAATTTTGTGAGAGCCATACAACGACCCGTGTACCTTATGGCATCATCCAATAAAAATTTGGTGTTGTCCCGGAGGACAGCTGTGATTGGCTCCAGCCACCTGCAACCATGAACATGAGTGGTAGGAAATAAATGGATAGTAATACACGAGAATGTTTTATATTTTTAACGTTATTATTTTTTATTAAAGATTTGTCTGCGAGCCAGATGCAGCCATCAAAAGAGCCACATCTGGCTCGTGAGCCATAGGTTACTGACCCTTGTCCTAGATTATCTGGGTGAGCCACGTGTCCTTATAAAGAGACGCACATGAGAGATCTGATAGACAACAGAGAGCCATGTCTGTTGTTTTAAGCCACCAAATTTGCGGTGATTTGTTATTACTGCTCAGGAAACTAACACACCCCTATTTCTACTATCAGGGGTACATTCAGAGGGAGCAAACTAACCTCCAGAGAGCAAAATGCAGTGACCAAGGATCATTCCTTTTTGTCATAGATATGAATGAAATTTGAAGATGGTACAAGGGAAGGGAGCTAACATTGACTGGGCATTCACAATGGGCCAGGCACCGTCCTAGTCACTGATCTCTATTATTTTGTTTAATCTTCACAATAATCTTAAAAGTAGGTTCCACTAATAAGTATGCAACTCTCCTCTGGCAAGACCCACATTAAAGTTGGATATGCCTAAATAAAGAGCAGTGAGACTCCAGCCTGACCTGTGGTGGCGCAGTGGATAAAGCGTCAACCTGGAACACTGAGGTCACCAGTTCAAAACCCTGCATTGGTCTCGTCAAGGCACATATGAGAGTTGATGCTTCCAGCTCCTCCCCCTTTTCTCTCTCTCTCTCCTCTCTAAAATGAATAAATAAATAAAAATTTTTTAAAAAGAGCAGTGAAACTCCAGACATGACTTAATAATATATCTGAGAAAAAACACATTGAGCCAAAGGGCAGTTATGTGCAGTAGTTAGGGGTACAGCCATCCAAGCCAGACCAGCTGCATACAAACCCCAAAACTTCTACTCACCAGCTGTTTGACCCTGGGCAGTGGATTTTCTATCTCTGCAGTGGGGACAGTGCTGGAACCTGCCTTATAAAAGGCTGTTGTGAGTTAAAGCATATAGAACATTTAGGACAGAACCTGGAGACAGCAGCCACTCCATGAGGTTCAGCTATTATAGAAGCTTAAACACACATGCTTTTAAGCACACAACAAAGATTCATTGCATGTTTACTATTATCATCATCATTAGTTCAATTAAGACCCAGCTAGACTTTAATCTTTCTCTGATTTTTCTAGAGTCTTGATCTTTTTTTTTCTACTAGAATTACAAAAAGCCTCCTTGGAAGACAAATTGGACAAAAATAAAAGCTCTAAGTGCAGGCTCTCAGACTGATTCAGAGTACAAGGTGTGTAAAGTAATGATGGGGGAGGGGAGGTCCTTTAAGCCTTTCAGCACATATTTAATAGAGAATTAAATCTAATTTCAAAATTACAAAATAAATATATTCAAAGATAGTCATAGCACTTGAAATATCACAATTTGCTACAGAAAAAGCCACTGATCGTTAGGTAGGTGGAGGAAGGGGAGGTAAGGAGAAAGAGGGAATGGTTTTCCTAGAAATAAAGTAAAATAATAAAAATAAAAATAAAGTTAGCCATTTCTACTGCCCCCCGCCAAAAAAATCTTAGGAGCTTTTGCTGTACTATCATTAGCTGGTTAGAAAAATTTGGACTTGTTTGTTCCTTAAATTCATTCCTTGATATATTCAACATTTATTGGCCATTAATAAGGAGTTCCTGATCACCAAGTTTTACTGACGAGTGGTGGGTTACACAAACAACCTCAATATAAGCAGAAAATAATCGTGTTATAGACGGACAATAAAAAGAAAATTAATGTTCCCTGCAGATCTCCGGGGGAAAGTGCTCACCAGATGACTTCCCAGATCTCTTGTAGTTCCTGTAAGGTGGATTGCAGACCATGACATCAGCCACATATCCCAGTAGCAGGATATGAAAGCTTTCTATAGGCTGGTGGTACTGTCTGTTGATATTATTGCCTTACTTTAGTAAACCAAATATATTTCACTTGTGCATTTTGTTTATTGTTTCTCTCCCTCCACCAGGATGTAAGTAAGCTTCATGCCTCCTTCACATGGCTGCATTCCAACATAGTGCCTGGCTCATAGGATGTGTTCAATAAATACTTGCTGAATGAGCAACCAGACGTAGCCTCTACTCAGGCACCCAGCTTGATAAAATGGAATCCAGGTGACCTTAAAACATTCTCTGGGACCAGTCCCAACCTCCTTCACTGATACACATGGGCCCCCGGCAGCCATGTTTGAAGTTTATGAACTTGCTTTCCCGGTCTTAACTAATTGGACCACAGCAGACATGTGACCTAAGCTCAGCCAACCTATTGTTTTCCTTTCTAGGACTTAAGTTTGCCTTTATAAGAAGAGAGTTTGAAAAAAATGACCTCTGAACTCATTTACAGATCCAATAGCAAAGAAAGAGACTGTATATAAAATTACAAAAGTCACTGTAGGAAAGAGGAACACTTCAGAAAACCACGAAGAAGAAAATAAAATCACCCATTTGTCAGAGTTTGTAATAATGGAAAATAGGAAATGACTTACATGTCCAAAAATAAGTGGATAAATAAACTATGGTACATTGATACTATGCAGTACTGTTGTGGAAAGACCTACAGGACACATTGCTAAGTAAGAAAAGCAAGACACAGTGCAAAATGTGCAGTATGCAACTATATGTTTTTTTAACTATATATTGTATGTAAAGGTCTATAAAAATATAAACTATACTTCTGTGGAAGACAGAGTAGAAAAGGAACTTTTCCTTTTTACATAAAATAATTTTGTAGTACTTGAATGTATTATGATGACATTGTATTTTTTTCTAACTTAAAAAATTAAAGAAAAAAACTCAAAATTATGAAAATATACTCAATAAAAAGAATTGACTGAGACTGAAGACAAGGAAACCATTTAGAAAGCCATAGACATCACTCAAATGGGAGGCGATGGGGGCCTGAGCCAGGCCAGAAGGGGTGGTGAGGAAGAGATAAATGTGTGATAGATTTAGGGTGTGGAATTAAAACTGCTGGTGAAGAGGAAAGTGTTTTTGGAGATGAGAGGTGATATACTTTCATATTTAGGAGCATAGGCTTTGAAATTTGGCTACAAGACCCAAAGCCCAACTCAGCCATACACCAGTAAGGCACATAGGGCAAGTTAGTTCACATCTCTGTGTCTCAGTTTACTCATTTGTCAGTGGAGATACTGATTGTAAAGCCAGTAGCCACAGCCTCCTGACCCATGCAGGTTCTCATTTGATTCGGACAGACGGTAATGAAAAAACGGAGCCAAGAACTGGTGGGCCATTAGCTTTAATCCTAGCTTGCACCCTGCAGGCAAGAAATATACATGGTGGGAAAACACTTCCCATTCCATTCAGAGCTCCCAAAGCCACTGACTTATCCGAGTTTCCTAGAATCAAAGGTTTCTACCTCACCAGCCTTATTCACCTCTGTTCCCCATCTCCTTCTCTCTGCACAAACTCTGCACAAACTGGTTTCTCCTTCAGCACTCTGCCGTCTTGGCTGCTTCACCTCTCCTCCATGTGGCCTTTCTCTTCACTCCACTCTAATGCTAATCTCAGGAACCGAGAGAAGAGCAAGCTCCCGGTCTGCCCCATTTTATGGTGTAGAAATCAAAATCTTTAATCCAATATACAAACAAGGAAGTCTCTGATACAAAGTCACTTATCTGTGGCATAATGGGATTCCTCATGAGAGTGCACCACCCCACATCATGCAATCAGTCAAGGGTGTGGGGAAAAGCTTAGTCTTAAAGCTAAACTTTAGGTTATAACAACCTGGCCTGCTTACAGCCTGTCCCCCACACCCAATACAAACTACAAGTGAGCAAACATATATATCATATTTACAAACTTATTTGACCAACACTAATATTATCTCCTAGCTCATGGAGTTTTTATGAATTCATTCGCATAAAGTGCTTAGAGCTTTGTCATGGCCCAATGCGTTGATTAGCATTAGAATGACTCCTACTATTATCACCATCACTATTGCTGTTGTCAACATTATCATCATGTGGTAAGGTGCCAAAGAACTGTAAAACTTAGTATTGGCAACGCCATTGTAAGGAGGAAAAGTCAGGCTTTCTGTCCCATCTTTTCTTTGGAAAATGGAGGGAAAAGGATACAGAAATCTCCTGATTTACAAGGACAACTGGGTCGTTTAGTTTTAGTTCTCTGAAAGGATTAAGGTTATCTGAAGAACTTTCTTTCCCTTTCAATAAGAGACAAAATTTACATACCACCTGTTGGTCAAATAACTTTGTAAATATGATATATATGTTTGCTCACTTATAGTTTGCATTGCATGTGTGTGGGGTGGGGGGAACAGGCTGTAAGCAGTCAGGGTCGTTATAGCCAAAGGCTTAGTTTTAAGACTAAGCTTTTAACCCTTGACTATTGCATGATAGCGGGTGGTGCACTCTCATGAGGAATCTTCCCATTACGCCTCAGATAAGTGATTTGTATCAGAGACTTACTTGTTTGTATATTGGATTAAAGGTTTGGATTTCTACACTATAAAATGGGGCAGACTGGGAGCTTGCTTTCTCTCGGTTCCTGAGATTAGCATTAGAGAGGAGAGAAGAAAAAGGCCATGTGGAGGAGAGGAAAAGCAGCCAAGATGGCAGGGTGCTGAAGGAGAAGCCAGTTTGTGCAGAGAGAGGGAGATGAAGAACAGAGGTGAATAAGGCTGGTGAGGTAGAAACCTTTGATTCTAGGAAACTCGGATAAGTCAGTGGCTTTGGGAGCCCTGAATGGAAAGGAAAGTGCTTTCCCACTGTGTGTATTTCTTGCCCACCAGGTGCAAGCTAGGATTAAAGCTAATGGCCCACCAGTTTTTGGCTTCATTGTTTCATTACTGTCTATCGGAATCAAATGTGAACATACACAGGCCAAGCAGCTGTAATGGTGGCTGTGGTGACTGGCTTTACATGGCCCTACTTTACTCCAGCAGCAAGCAAAGCTTGAACGCCCTCACCAGCAATCTAACCTTCACCCCGAGACTTATTTAGGGTGGTGGACATAGTTTTTGGGGTTTTCTTTAAATGACACTTGAATTTATTTTCTTAAAAAAATAAATAAAAAATAGACCCACTGACTCAGCTTTGCTAGTGTGAAGCCAGTGGCTGAGGCCACTTCACAACCGCCTGGCCCATGCAGGTTCACATTAGATTCGGACAGTCGGTAGTGAAACAACGGAGCCAAGAACTGGTGAGCCATCAGCTTTAATTCTAGCTTGCACCTGGTGGGCAAGCAAAAACACACACTGGGCTCCAAAACCCACTCATTCAGTGCTCACAAAGCTACTGACTTATCCGAGTTTCCTAGAATCAAAGGTTTCTAGCTCACCAGACTTATTCACCTGTTTCCCATCTCCTTCTCTCTACACAAACTCTGCACAAACTGGATTCTCCCTCAGCACTCTGCCATCTTGGCTGCTTCTCCTCTCCTCCATGTGGCCTTAATCTGCTCTCCTTTCTAATCCTAACCTCAGGAACCGAGAGATAGCAACCTCCCGGCCTGCCCCACATTATACTGTAGAAATCCAAACCCTTAATCCAATCTACAAACAAGAAAGTCTGTGATACAAAGTCACTCATCTGAGGCACAATGGGATTCCTCATGAGAGTGCACCACCCCACATCATCCAATCAGTCAAGGGTGTGGGGAAAAGCTTACTCTTAAAACTTGCACGTGGGCAGCGCCATCTTTAACAAAGTGAGCATAATATATTTTATCTGCCCCAAAATCTACCCCTATGCTTACTTTACTACCCACAATCTACACCACCGGCATCTGTACAAGGAAATTAGGTACATTACACAAATTACAACAATATGACAAATCATACAATTTCAACAATTACAAAGATATATTTCACCAGTCTCTGAGCACTTTGCCAAAAGTGAAAAATGTCCTCGGCCTTCTTTCTTGCTATTTGAAAGGTTTCTCGGGGCAGGGGGAGGGCCTCCAGCAAAGCCACTCCCCCACCCCCATCAGGCTATTTCACATTGTCCAAAATCCATAAGTCCATTCAACAAAGGAGCCTGTGCTCACTCCAGTCGTAGTCCAGGAAATCGGTCCACACATTTGGGGCCTTAGCCTCCCCTCTCATTCCTGCCATCATGGCAGGTCTCACACTGTCCCAAGAAAGAGCACGTGGCAATGGCAGTCAGCATTTCCATCTCTGCTCTGGGGAGCATGATGGACTCCCCCCCCCCCATGTCCCAGAATCGCAGACCTACCAGGAGCATAGCTACTCCTTGCTGCTGGGCTCTCACCTTCTGGAGGCTTCGGATTGCAACTCCAGACAAATTCTCCTCATCCTCCAAAGAGGAACAAGAAACATCAGCTCCAGCCACTGGGCTTGAGCCCCAGGCCATCACTGCCTTCTGCTCTATGGGCCTTACAGCCCCCACCTCAGCCTTAGCCCTGGCCTCAGCTTCAGCCCCAGCCTCCTGCCTCTGCTGGCCCTTCACAACATCTAGGGAAAGCTTCAACTCATGAACCTGTGATTCCTTCTCCAGCAGCTGCTCCATTTCCAGGCAAATCTCGCAAACCTGGTTGGCCTCCTCATCCAGCGTTTCCTCCAGCTCCAGGGTCGGCATCTCTTTCTCCCACGTTTCCTCCAGCTCCTTCCACTGCTCGGTTTGCAGATCCCGGGCAGCCTCTTCCATAGAGCTCTCAGTTTCCTCACACATGGCTGTAAAAGTCACCCAGCTTACAGTTCCCAATAGGATAACCATGGGAAACCATAACAGCAGCCAGTCCTCTACCATGCACCTCAATGGTGCCGGCTCCATACCAATCTGTATCGAATCCTGCCACAGACTACGCCAAAAGCATGGCCAGTAGTCACGGCCATTATCATAGCCACCTGGCCCATGCAGGTTCACATTAGATTCAGACAGTCGGCAATAAAACAATGGAGCAAAGAACTGGTGAGCCATCAGCTTTAATTCTAGCTTGCACCCGGTGGGCAAGCAAAAACACACACTGGGCTCCAAAACCCACTCATTCAGTGCTCACAAAGCTACTGACTTATCCGAGTTTCCTAGAATCAAAGGTTTCTAGCTCACCAGATTTATTCACCTGTTTCCTATCTCCTTCTCTCTACACAAACTCTGCACAAACTGGCTTCTCCCTCAGCACTCCGCCATCTTGGCTGCTTCTCCTCTCCTCCACGTGGCCTTAATCTGCTCTCCTTTCTATTACTAGCCTCAGGAACCAGAGAGAGCAACTTTCCAGCCTGCCCCACTTTATACTACAAACAAGAAAGTCTCTGATACAAAGTCACTTATCTGAGGCATAATTGGAGGACTCCTCAGGAGAGTGCACCACCCTACATCATCCAATCAGTCAAGGGTGTGGGGAAAAGCTTACTCTTAAAACTTGCACGTGGGCAGCGCCACCTTTAACAAAGTGAGCATAATATATTTTATCTGCCCAACAGCTAGAGATTTACATTATCTTTCTTGAGTCAGGGAGGAAATAGAGTTTATGACGTATCATACAACTTGAACTCTCACCCCTCATTTAATTTCCTCCCTTAAAAATCACTTTTCTAGCCAACACGAGATATTTTAAGGGCAGAAACGCAGTCCTCCACTCTAAACCAAAAGCTCCTAGCCAGATACAATGCATCCAAAAAGCATCCACAACACTAGTTCAAAAAAATACATGCACCCCCATGTTCATTACAGCATTATTTACAATACCCAAGATCTGGAAACGCCCGAAGTGCCCATCAGTGTATGAGTGGATAGACAAGTTGTGGGACATTTACACAATGGAATACTTGTCATAAGAAAGGAGGAAATGTTGTCTTTTGCATGGATGGATCTGGGGTTTTTGTGCTTAATGAAATAAGCCGGGCAGAGAAAGATAAGTGTCCTATGATTTCACGTATATGTGGAATCTAATGAATACAATAAACTGAGGAACAAAAGAGAAACAGAGGCATGGACACAGGAAACAGATGAACAGCTCTCAGAGGGAAGGGGGAAGAGGGGATGGATCAAAGAAGGTAAAGAGATTAGCCAAAAAACATATGTATATGACATCCAGATACAGAAAACAATGGCAATAGCCAGAGGGAGTGGTGGAGGTAGGGGAAGAGGGCAAAGGAGAGATGGGGAAAGGGAGGGCAGAAAGAGACTTTGCTTGTGGGGGCCTGATGCTGTGTATAGATGGTGTTATACTGAGTTGTACACTTGAATCCTGTATAGTCTAGCCAACCATGTCAACCCAATAAATTAAAAAATAAATTAAAAAAAATAATAAAGCTTCATGCTTGTGCCTTTTGAACCTCCAAACGTTAGAGGGCAATAGAACCCCAAACTGTGTATTGGCGGTCAATAAAGGCCGCTCCCCACGCGCCCGTCTTTACGTATACGTTGGGGGGCGGAGCCTCCCTGTGCGCGGTGACTGGCGGCGGCGCTGGCGGCAGCCAGAGGCTTAATAGTGCGGCTCGCGGGCGTGGGCAACTTCAGGGTCGGCGGTGGCGCGGAGGAGGACGACGACGACAACTGGGGCGGCCCCTTGGCTTGTCGCTCACCATGCCGACCGTGGAGGAGCTTTACCGCAACTATGGCATCCTAGCCGATGCCACGGAGCAAGTGGGCCAGGTAAGTTCCCAGCGGCCTGCAGGGCCCGGCGCCCCGCGGCCTTCCCAAAGCGCTCCCCGAGCTGGGCGCGGGGCGCGGGGCCCCGCGCTCCCACGAGCCGCAGCCGCGCAGGCTGTCCGTCGGGCTGGGCGTCCCTCCGGGAGTGTCGGCTCCGGGCGTGCGTGTCCCCGGGTCCCGGGCTCCTCCGCCTCCCTTGGGCAGCGCTCCTCGCCGTGGCGCTTTCTAACTCAGCTCCCGTTAGTTCTCTCCCCGAGCCTCGCGAAGTCTTTCTGCCCCTTTCCGGGGAGTTCCGTTCCTCGGAAGACTCACAAGAGGTCGGAAGTGTCTTTCTCGCGGCAACAATTTGCTGTTAATACAGGGAGCGTGCTTTAGGAGACAGAAGTGTTTGCGGGTGTGGGGGCGGGGGGCGAAGCAGGAAAGGGCCTTGGGTCGGGACTTGAATGCGGGCCCGCGGTTTCATGAATGCGGGCCGGGCTCCGAGCGCCTGCCGCGCACCCGGACGCCGTGCGGCGCTGGGTGCGAGGGCAAGCCCCGCGCTGTGCCGGAGTGCACGTCTAGTGAGGGAGACGAGCGAGACTCAAGTAAGAAAGGTAGGTTCTTTTATTGTTAAATGAAGAGTGTTGTGGAAAATTGAACGGGGCCGTGCAGGGACGGGGGTGGGGAAGGGGGAGGGCAGTGCAGCTTGAAATAGAGTTGTGTGGCAGCCGCTCCGTCTGTGATGTGTGCCCCGTGCACGGCGGGAGCAGTGGAGTGGTCCGTGCGAGCCATTGCAAGCCCTGGAGTCCGTTGAACTTGAGTTGATGCCGGGGCGTGTGTTTTGTTGAGGATAGAACCAGGCTGTTCTGGGAAGGGGGCGAGTTGGGGGGCGGTAATCGTGATCGGTTTTGTTAGAAACCCCGTGCCGTATGTGTTGTAGAACTTCATGTGAGTCTTCCGCTTACCGGTCCCACGGAGGAGGAAGTGGCAGGTCCTAGAGTCTATGTAGCACCATTAGCGAAGCGGTGGTACTGCCCCCTCCCGTTCGCTCTTCTGGAATTGTGTAATTTTAGGAAGATCCTTTCTGAGCCGAAGGAAAAGAAATTATTTTAGCTTAGTCTAGAAATGTGACCATACGGTTTCAAGTATCACGATTTCCCTTCCCTTCATACTTCCTTTTCAGTAGGGAATCTTGACATCTCCAGTGAGAAATTTTTACTCAGTCTGTTGTAGAGTGTATAAGGGTTGTGCTAGATGGATTGAGAAGGAGAAATTGTCTATCCATTAAGACAAGGTGGGTGAAACTATGGTCGATCATACTTTTTGTTGTTCTTAGTTCTAGTAGTGAAGATGCTCCCATTCATTGTGACTGAGTTGGGGGAGATTACAGTAGATTGATTTATCCAAAATTGACTGTTGTTGGTCAGGTGAGGGAATGGGTAGAAACTAGAACTGATTCTCAGTCAGTTAGTACATGGTGCTGTCACCCAAAGAGGTGTATCAGGAGTGTCCTAGGGAAGCACTGAAACCACATACATTGTGCTGTCCCCTATCCCATTTTTAGCTGGTATAGGATAAAGCTTGACAGCCACCTACTTACAGTGTGTAATAAGGCAAATGAAAACCAAACTAGAATTTATCTGTACTGTAAATAATTGAGAAGTGTTTGCATTTCCCTCTTTTGTCATCTTATTTATAAATACCAGGTTAGATTGAGAGATCACCCTAAAGAGGTCAAAATGTCTTTCTTGAAGCAAAAAAAAAAAAAAAAATCTCTTAATTTAGGAGGAGTGCTTAGGAGCCATAAATTGGTATATAAAAAAGTAGGCTTTAATGAGGGCCCACGACTTTATTTATTCAGTGCAGAGACACTGCTGGGTGACAGCATTTTAGCCCGGTTCCCTGTAGATAAGGGGAGAGCAGCACCTTCCTAATCCTGTGTTGGCAGCTGCCCTGTAACTGTTACGATAAAGAGACCCCTGCACAGAGAAATCTGCGCAGTCAGCCTGGGACAGTGAATTCTGAGGGAACTAAAGCTGGACTGCCCTGTAATGCTTATGAACTCTGCTCTCGTGTAATTCTTCTTTCTTTTGAGAAAACATCTCTAAAACTGCTCACCAAAGGATGGTTGGTTTCGGGATACTGCTTTTAACTAACAAGCAAAGGCATCTTAATGGGAAGGATACCATTCACTTTTTCCTTTTAAGGAGAGGAAAAAGTGTTTTCATTCTTAATGTAACAAAGCCTGATTTCATGTTAACTTATGAGATTTACAGTCGAGACTTAAGTTTCCTGGCAGGTACCTATCTGGACACTTCTGAGACCATGTTTGAGTTTCTTAATCTAGAAGTTCTTTTATTTTGATTTTCACCCTTTGTCAGAGTTGAGTGCCACAGTTGCTCACATTAACGTCGCAGAGAGCCGTGCCTTTTCCACACGTCAGTATAAACACAAGTCCTCTGAGGTTTTATCGGCTAATTTTCCTCGAGCAGGTCAGATCTTTCTCTTTTTGAACTTCCTTGGCAGTGTGAATTCATTTATAGTACTTAGGTTTGTGTTTTACTTCACATGAGGACTTTTCTTATTCCCTTACTAAATTATAAACTCTTGGAGTCAAAGATTAAATCCTTTTACAGTTGACCCTTGAACAATGTGGGTTTTAAACTGTGGTGGTCCACTTATACGTGAAATTTCTTCAATAAATACCTGCACTGTTTTTGACCCATGGTTGGTTGGCACCCCTGACTCGGAGACATTGTTCGGGGGTCACTCTATATTCAAAGGGTTACATAGGCAAAAACCTGCTTACAAGGATTATCTCCTGCGAATAAAGAAGGGAACTTTTTATACTACACATATTTAGACCAAGAACATATATTTTCTAATAAGCAAACTGTGTTGATAAATTCTAAATGAAGCATTATTTAATACCCCAAACCTTCCAGGCCTTCTGTCACCTCTCCTGCTGTAGCTCCTGTGTTCCTTACTTATTCAGCCTCCCTTTCCTGTCTTCCCTGCTGCTCCATCAGGTCTCCTTCCCCTGCTGTATGTTCCTTTACCTCCTTGGCCCCTTTTCCACTGTGCCATGCCCAGGACTCCTGACCAGCCATGATAGAACAAGCTGTGGCCCACTGTTATTTTTAAATTGTTTGAAATTTTTATGAATTTACTTTCTGTTAAAATGTAGACACTTAATTTGATGTAGTAAGAAATTTTTTGCTTAAAAATTAATGAATGGGCCCTGGCCGATTGGCTCAGTGGTAGAGCCTTGGCCTGGGTTCCATTCCCAGCCAGGGCACACAGGAGAAGTACCCATTTGCTTCTCCACCCTTCCCCCTCTCCTTTCTCTCTGTCTCTCTCTTCCCCTTCTGCAGCCAAGGCTCCATTGGAGCAAAGTTGGCCCGGGCACTGAGGATGGCTCCATGGCCTCCGCCTCAGGCGCTAAAATGGCTCTGGTTGCAGCAGAGCAAGGCCCCAGATGGGCAGAGCATGGACCCCTAGTGGGCTTGCGGGGTGGATCCAGGTTGGGCACATGCGGGAGTCTATCTCTCTGCCTCCCTGCTTCTCACTTCAGAAAAATACAAAAAAAAATAAACAAATAAATAAAAAATTAATGGACGGTAGCAGTTGAACATAGCTAAGATTGGAGCAGTATAATGCCTGAACTTTCATTTCTGGCGTGCTCTCTTATACAGGAGTACACTGGCTTTTCAGGGTAAAAGAGTATAAACTTTACTGGTAGCATTCTTTTGATAACTTTTTCTCTTTAAGAAATTTATGTTTTTTAGAACTAATTTTTAGAATTTTTTTAGTTAGGTTGATAGTGTATGACCTAACTTTTTGAAACATAGAACACTTTATTTCTGATTTTAAAAAGAAGAATGTCCTTAATTTAGATCCTGCTATACCTCAATAACTTCACATCATGCTTTACTTAACTAAATTTTTGGTAATTCTGTAACCCATTGGATGTTTTTAGTCATTCCCCTCCTGATGACCTGACGTAAGCTCACGTATCTAAATCACTTAGCACATCTCCTTGTGCAGAGTAAACATTACCATGTATGTACACATTTGGTGTCATTATTATGTTTAAGCGTTGAGTTTTTCTAGTAATTAAAAGTTTTATCCAGCCTGGCCCTGTGGTGACGTGACGCAGTGGATAAAGCTTCAACCTGGAATGCTGAGAGTACCAGTTCAAAACCCCAGGCTTGCCCCATCAGGGCACATGTGAGAACACACTCTCTCTCCTCTTTCTCTCCTCTCTCAAATCAATAAATAAAATCTTTTAAAAAAATAAAAAGTTGTATTCGTATGTCCAAATAGGAGATGTAGCTATCGTCTCAATACTTGTTGCTATTGTTTGCCAGCTTAATCACTGGCATTTAATGAAAGGACTGGTTAGGAAGTAGGTGTATAGGGTGATTGCGAACTACGGATAGTTGAATCTTCATATTATGAGCATCTGAGGGAGAGCACTTCTGAATTTTTTTAAAGGGAAACAAAGGAACTTTAAATGTATTATTCTAATAAAATTAAATTTGTGACATCAAAATCTGTCTTAATCCAAAATCGACTGGCTATATAGAATGACTTATCATTTTCATATTCCAAAATATGAGGCAAAGTAAAGCTTCCTGACCTTTCTGGTATTGCTTAATTTTAGGAATGTATTCTCTTCACCTGCTTTAAGGTGCTAATTGGAAACATAAATATATTTAAGAAAAGTAACACAACTTTTGAGAATTCTGTGATATTTACCATTTTAAAGCATGAAGCAGTCACAAGGCTGGGGTCAGTAATCACTAGAATGAATAAGTACATCAGCAAGCTTATTTACTTTTTCCACCGAAAATCAGAGTCATCCTTCTCTTTCCCATCCCCAAATAACTCACGGGGGGCAGGGGAGCAGATGGTAGAAAGGTAGTTGTCCAGTTTAAGCAGTCACACTCCAAAAATAAGTCTTATTTGTTAGCCTTTGTAAAATTTTACTAATTTAGATTCAAACAAATGTGTTTAGGTTTTCATCACTCAAAATTGTTTCTTTTCTGCTTTATTTTTTCAGCATAAAGATGCCTATCAAGTGATACTAGATGGTGTAAAAGGTGGTACCAAGGAAAAAAGATTAGCAGCTCAGTTTATTCCAAAATTCTTTAAGCATTTTCCAGAATTGGCTGATTCTGCTATCAATGCACAGTTAGACCTGTGTGAGGATGAAGATGTATCAGTAAGTTTGACGCTTTTCAACAAGCTTTCAGATGTTTCTCTTGCTGTTCCCAGACATGTCCTATGTGTAGCTAATTATCTGAAGTACCAGTCATATCGATACCGAATGAAATACTGCAGTATGGTCTGGTACAATGTTATAGCAAAGTCTATTCTACATTTGAGAAAATATATTTGCTTTTTCACCACCTTTTAACTGTGAAAAATGCATAGAATTACAAGTACTTTGTTTTGCTTATTCTTTATCCACTCTTAACAACAGGTTGTAAATCACATCTTTTTCATAAATTATTATGTTATGCATGTGAAATTAGACTGTTTTCAGTCTATTTATGCTTGCTTTAGTTAAAATATTAATAATATTACATCATAAAACATAGTTTCAAGAACCCTAAATAATTTTGTGTAGCAGAAAAATAATTGATATGTGTAATAATTGAACGGGATTCCTAGAATAAGAAGAATTAGCTTTTAGCATTTCAGGCTACTGATACAGGTTCCTAAGAATTTTCAACTACTATGACTTTTCAAATGAAATTAGTGAAGTACCAACGTTTCGAGCAGATGCTAGATAGAATTCCTATAGATTTTTATGTTAAAATAAATAAGCCAAGACTACATATTTGGAATTGAGTACATAATATATTCACAAATGTATATTAAGTAGTCAGTTCTGAAAATTGCAAATAGTTATTCGAGATATTTGCCACTGTAGGCTTTCTTAAGAAATACTGTATTATATGCCCGAAAGTTGTAAAAGCCCAACAGTTTTATATAATCAGTATGTAAACTCTGGTTTGTAATCTCAAATCTATCTACTCCATCACATAATTGTATTTAATGTTCCTTTCTACTATATTTTACTTTATTTTTGTGAAGCATGAATATTAAATTGAAGCAAATTATTTCTAAAGCTGCTAGAAATATTATGTTTTATCTTTTTGTGACTCATATGCCCCTGGTAATGGTTCTTCTCTGATTTTAACTTTAAAGATTGGGTTTGTTTTATTGATGATAGTATTTGGTTAATTTTTTGTTTGAAATTATATCCAGATCCGACGGCAAGCAATTAAAGAGCTGCCTCAGTTTGCCACTGGAGAAAACCTTCCCCGAGTGGCAGATATTCTAACTCAGCTTTTGCAGACAGGTAAGCAATTTTAATATTATCCTTTTATATGAATGCAACTTCTCTCTGAAATAATGACCTTTTTTTTAGCTCTTAATAAAATTATTTAAAAATTCAATTTTGGCCTGATTGGTGGTGGCATAGTGGATAGAGCATCAACCTGGGACACTGAGGTTCCGGGTTCAAACCCCCAAGGTTACCAGCTTGAGACATAATGCCATGGTCACTGGCTTGAGCAAGTGCTCAATGGTTGGGCTTGAACCCCAGGTCAAGGCACATATGAGAAGCAATCAATGAAAACTAAAGTGCCGTGACTACGAGTTGATGCCGCCTCCCTCTCCCACCTTCCTCCCTCCCTTTCTTACACACATGTGCATGCATACAAAAAAAAATTCAATTTTTAATTTAATAGTTTGAAACTTAATGATTTGTCATCTAATTCCTAGTGTTCTTATTTCTATTTATAAAGGAAAAACTACTGGATTCTTTGAGGAATTTTGATGTGTCATGATTCACCCCCCTCCCCAATTACCTGTAATTTCATAATTGTACCATCTTAATATAAAACCTTTCCAGGTATTTTACATCAGCTTCTCTTCTTTTTAAGGAAGAGGTGTTTTCTTAGTACTTGAGAGAAATACTTAGTTATGTGTCTCAATGTACTCTCTGAGAATCTATGTTGAACCTTAATGTTTGAAAATAAAGCAGATGCTGTGTTTTATTTATTTTATACATTTTGTACTTCTTCTCTTATCTAGATGACTCTGCAGAATTTAACTTAGTGAATAATGCCCTGTTGAGTATATTTAAGATGGATGCAAAAGGTAAGGCCACTTCTTGTTCTGAATTATGTCAGATGTCTTAAAAAATTGGGGAGCTTGGCATTACTCTTAAAGGATAAACTCTGGAATTTGTCCATAGATCTGTTTCATAAAAATATTAAATGTTCTTTTACAAAGCTGTTTAGCTCAAGAGGTCTGTGACTTGAAACGAAGCAGAAATAATTGCAAAAACACATGCGATTTTTCCATTAGAAATCTGTTGGGAAACTTCCTTTGCCCCTATTAAAAACATTCTTCCAAGATAACCTGCATTTTCTTTATTACTAGTAATGATTTAAAAAAGGTAAATTGTGCTCCAGCTGATTCTGAATCCATGAACAAAATATATGAGCACTCTTACAGTTGGGGCTATAGAAATTTCAAGCTAATTTAACCAATATCTATATTCAGGATGCTTATTAACTCATTTGAGAAGAAATACTGTAAACCGAGTTAAGTTTTAAAACTTCATTATGATACAGAATTGACTTGCTACACACAGCTGTTTTGTTTTGCAGGGACTTTAGGTGGCTTATTCAGCCAAATCCTTCAAGGAGAGGACATTGTTAGAGAACGAGCTATCAAATTTCTTTCCACAAAACTTAAAACTTTACCAGATGAAGTCTTAACAAAGGAAGTAGAGGAACTTATACTAACCGAGTCCAAAAAGGTAAGCTTTGGTCATCATTTAATACAGCTTAAGCAAAGGCACATAGTTGAAATTAGTGGTATTTATCAATGTGTATAAAATGACATGTCCTGTTAGAACCACTGTAGAACTTCAAGCTTCTCTTATAATACTAGTATTTTGCACTTTGGTTACCTTGTAATGATGAATCGGTCTGTTAATTTAAAGGGATGTAATAACATTTAAGTCATCTGTGGTTGTTAACATCAAAGCTATGCATTTCCCAGGACTCTACAGGTCCCTTCCTTTAGGAAGTTGTACCTAATTCCCACTCTTGTCTTTCCATCTTGGCATAATCTCAGTCTTCTGGACGGTTTCAAACTAAAAATGAAAGCACATTGAACTAAGCTACGTTTCTCACCCTACCCCATGACTCTATAAGCCCCTCAGGAGCGCCCCAGACCTGGCAGTGTTGCAGAGGCTGAAATGCTCAAGATAAGTCACAGTCACCTTTCACTTAGAAAGTACCAAAGCTTAGGGATAATTTACTTTTTTATATGTTTAGGAAACTTCCAGATTTTCCCAAATAGCTCTATTCACTTGCTTACTGATACGATTTCTTTAGCGAGAGAGAAAGGAGCAGTTACCTAGCTGGCAAGGTCAGCATATTTTACCTGTGCCCCAGCTAGCACTCAGGTGAGCTGTGTAATCATGGCTTGCTCCTTTGGCTATTGAACAGAAAGGCTTAGACCCACTGATACTGAGCACCTATAGTGATGCTTGCGTGGTCTCCTATTTTGTATACAATCACCGTATTAGTGTGAATGGGGCTGCTTTTAAATACAGGAAACTGCATCTGACGTACTACAGAGTTTCTCTTTATTTTGTTATCACCCACAGAAGAGCCTTTCAGACCATTGTTTTCCTTAACCATCCTTCCAAGAAATGTTAATGCCACAGATCTACTGTATATCTCTGCAATGTCCATTATGTGTATCAATCCCAAGGACCAAATTTTGCCACCTCAGAGACAGTGTTGTGCCCCACATTGAGAGTAACGGTCTATTCTGAAGCTAAATTGACTGAAGCTGTAAGTTACACTCTCATCAGTATTTCAGAAACATTAAGAGCAAACTCACTTTAGTAACTGAAATAAATTTATTACACTATTTTAATATTGATCTTTCTTTCCCATTCAAGTGATTTTAAGATACTTATTCTAAATCATCTCTTTCCAGGTCCTGGAAGATGTGACTGGTGAAGAATTTGTCCTGTTCATGAAGATACTATCTGGGTTAAAGAGTTTACAGACAGTGAGTGGAAGACAGCAACTGGTCGAGTTGGTGGCTGAACAGGCTGACCTGGAACAAACCTTCAACCCATCCGACCCCGACTGTGTGGACAGGCTCTTACAGTGCACTCGGCAGGCAGTACCCCTCTTCTCGGTGAGCTCTGTTTTACATAGCTGATGCTTTCATTACTTGGTTAGCTTATACTTCTGCAGATACTCACTGGAGTGTTCCCAAACTTTTCCGTGGAAGTAGTAACATAGACTCAACCAATATTTACTCTGTTGGGGCTTGAGTGAGGTTGGTGGAAGACCAAAAGCAGCAAGAAGTTTCTTGAAAGTCTTACTGAGACGCTTATTAAAATCTTGAGAATTTTGCATCATGTTTTATAGTTTGCTTGAGTTTTTTGTTGCTGTTTCTGTTTGTTTGGTTTTTTACAGGGACAGAGAGAGAATCAGTGAGAGGAATAGATAGGGACAGACAGACAGGAACGGAGAGAGATGAGAAGCATCAGTCATAAGTTTTTCATTGCAACACCTTAGCTGTTCATTGATTGCTTTCTCACATGTGCCTTGACGGCAGGCCTTCAGCAGACCAAGCCACCCCTTGCTGGAGCCGGCGACCTTGGGTCCAAGCGGGTGAGCTTTTTGCTCAAGCCAGATGAGCCCGCGCTCAAGCTGGCGACCTCGGGGTCTCGAACCTGGGTCCTTCGCATCCAGTCCGACACTCTGTCCACTGCGCTACCGCCTGGTCAGGCTATTTGCATGAGTTTTCTAAAATACTTTAGTAATTTAACTCTTCAATTTTCTAACAGATTATTTTTCTAGGTAAATATGGTCTTTATCTCTGGCACCATGAGTGTTCTGGGATGTGTGTATACTGTAGTTTGAAAAACACAGTCTTAAGGATCTGTCCTTTGTGAGAAATGTACAGTCTGAAATTCAACATTAAAATTTTCCCCAAAATTTGACTCAAGAATGGAACAGTTCAAAGCAGTGGTTCTTAACCTTTTTTGAGGTACCGAACCAACCAGTTTCATATGTGCATTCACCGAACCCTTCTTTAGTGATAAATAAAATATGATTTTTTTTTCCCCACATTCAAGACATAGGTATATGTTTTTTTACTGGTGCACAAAATGAGCCGTGCATGAACATCACCTTGCTCAAAGAACAAAACCAACAAAGTGCATGAACTCACAACAAATTACGGTATTACTTTATTCTGGCCTCCGCGGCAGAGGCTTCTCCGAACCCCTGAGACCGACTCATCGAACCCCTAGGGTTCGATAGAACCCAGGTTAAGAACCACTGGTTCAGAGATACATAGATGTTCCAGTGCTCCAGGTTACATTGCAACAGCCTGTGCTGTCTGCTGAGGGCGCTGCAAGGGCACGCACTGCTTTGTATGTGTAGCCACAGCACTCCGTGCTGTGGTGCTCAGTTCTGTTGGTGGAATGACATCTACTGTTATATCTGAGAGAATGTTTCCCTTCTTTGACATTCATGTTTTTTGTATTTTTACAGAAAAATGTGCATTCCACAAGATTTGTGACTTATTTCTGTGAGCAGGTTCTCCCTAACCTCAGCTCCTTGACTACCCCAGTAGAGGGTCTTGATATACAGCTGGAGGTAAGAGAGCATTTCAGCTTTTAATACTGAAAAGCCATTGTCGTACATTAATGAAAAGGTAAACCACTACTTAGGTCTGATTTCTAAGACAGTAAGGTCTAGTGATGGCTAGCTAGTAAGCTATCCCAGGACTAATTACATAGGAATGCTTTATGGCAGGGGTCCCCAAACTACAGCCCGGAGGCCACATGCGGCCCCCTGAGGCCATTTATCCACCCCTGCCGCACTTCTGGAAGGGGCACCGCTTTCATAGGTGGTCAGTGAGAGGAGCACAGGATGCAGCCGCACCCATAGTTCCCATTGAAATACTAGTCAGTTTGTTGATTTAAATTTATTTGTTCTTTATTTTAAATACTGTATTCCTGTTTTGTTTTTTTTACTTTATAATAAGATATGTGCAGTGTGCGTAGGGATTTGTTCATAGTTTTTTTTATAATCCAGCCCTCCAACGGTCTGAGGGACAGTGAACTGGTCCCTGTGTAAAAAGTTTGGGGACCCCTGCTTATGGGTTCAATTAAAGGTTACTGTAGTTGGGAAAGCACTACTTATAGTTTTTATTATAATTGATCTCTACCTTTGTAGCCTTAATACTTTTAAATAAGGTATTTAATTAATGACATTTCCCATCTCTGTCCACAACTGATAGAGCCAGATTTAAGCTGGATTAACACAAAATATCCTTTATCTCTTTAATAGAACTGACTGCTCGCTCTCCTTTGTATCTCAGCTGTAGTGTCCATATACATTTTTTTCACAGTATGTGTGACACTTATATTTATCTCCCCACATTTAACCAGATTCACCTCTGTATCCCCAGACTCGAGCGCAGACCCTGATTCTGAAAGGCACTTGATGATTGCTGTATTAAACTGAAATATGGAGTGTATTTCCCTCTGGTTTGGGGGTAGAAAAGAGTCTCCCGTACACTGACGTTAGTTTGCTCCAAGGGTCCTGGGTCCTGGCTTATCAGACTGGACTGGATAGAGCAGAGACGAGCCTCAAGAGTGGTGGCGGTTACCAGCCCTGTGAGTTAGTGTCTAAGGACTAAACTTAGTAGCAAATGAGGCCGGCTCTAAACATTGGCTAAGTCTTTGCTATTACGAGTTCTTCCTCAGTTTCTCTGTAGTACAGATTGTCAGGTTAGTTCATGTGTTTATCATGTTGCATTGTACTTAGCACTATCATTATTAATCTGTAGTAGGAAGAATCGTGTATTGTCCTTACTACTTCTTACAGATATGTTAAAAATCATGAGCACTGAGTTTTAGGGTCATGCCCTGCAACTGACGTACATTATTACTTTACCAAAGCACGTAATTCTCTGACCTTCAGTTTCCTCAACAGCAAAATACAGGCTGCATCTCTAATTTTTATTTTCCAGTTCAAACATTCTGATCCCATAAAGCCCAGTTGAAAAATAAGCAGTCTTAAATAGTTACCTAGAATCATTTTTATTTTACAGTGCTTGCTCACTCAAGAAAATAATACCAATAACAGTGAATTGTGTGTTTTAGGTATTGAAACTATTGGCGGAGATGAGTTCATTTTGTGGTGACATGGAAAAGCTAGAAACAAATTTAAGAAAACTCTTCGATAAGTTATTGGTAAGAACTATTTTCTTTCCCTATGGAAAGTACATAGTCCAAAATCTAATAGTGAGTATTCATTTCTAGGTTATGGAGAACCAGCCTTTGAAGTTACAGCATTGGACAAATAATTCTAGCGAGGATTGTTAGCTGCTTATGCCACATGCTGTCTACTTCCAAAAACAATCTGTTGTTAATCCTTGGCATTCCTTCTGTTGATGCTTTGCATAAAGTATAATACAGGATTTATATAGTCTTTCTGCTATATTTCTTTTTCCAAACCAATGGAGCCATCGTTGTGGGAGGGGGAGGGAGAGAGAGAAAGAAAAAGGGGAGGGTTGGAAAATCAGATGGTTTCCTCTCCTGTTGCTATTTCTTTATCAAATATTGTTTACATTTGCTGCCGTTCACCTTTAGGTTGCTGCCCAAGGCCAAGTAGCTTTAACAACCAGGGAATAAGGTCATTTAGTCATAGTTGTGGAGAAAATAGGCCATCTGATAAAATCATTATCAGAGTCACCAAATAATTTTCTTGTTGGATGTGAGCAGTTATGACACAGTGATAAGCATTAGGTCCACAGTATGAATTGAGTCATCCGGTATCTGGGGCTCTTCCAGACCTGTATTACCTACTAGATAGAGTGCTACAGTACTGATATTGAATGCCTTTGTAGTACTTTGAGTGAAAGTCATTACTTAAAGAATATGGACTAATGTTCAAAGACTTTTGGAATTAGCATAATGTCATGGGTTAAGAGCGTCAACTTTTGCCTGACCTGTGGTGGCGCAGTGGATAAAGCGTCGACCTGGGAACACTGAGGTCACCAGTTCAAAACCCTGCACTGGTCTGGTCAAGGCACATATGGGAGTTGATGCTTCCAGCTCCTCCCCCTTTCTCTCTCTCTCTCTCTCTCTCTCTCTCTCTCTCTCTGTGTCTCCTCTCTAAATTGAATAAAATAAAAATAAATTAAAAAAGAAAACCAAATAGAACATTAAAAATAAAAGCGTCAACTTTTGAGGTCAAACCTAGATTGACCCTTCTTCAGCTCACTAACTTTTGCCCTATGGAAAAGATGCCTAAGCTTTCAGAAGTCCGTCCACATTAAGTGCCTAATAGATGTTAGCCACTTCCATGTCTGTAGTCGTCGTAGTGGTGGCAGCTATAGCACAGGTTAGTGTGGAGAACTGATAGCCCCGATCGTTGATCCAGTAGGTCTAAAAGAGATATGTTACCTAAGTTTCTGATCTTGGTAGTTTGTAATGCTTCATGCTTTAAAAGTGTGCCCTACAATTAGTTGAATATGTTTATCATTTAGAGCAAATTGCGAATACCTCTATATTTTCATCTCTTAGGAGTACATGCCTCTCCCACCAGAAGAAGCAGAAAATGGGGAGAACGCTGGTAATGAAGAGCCTAAGCTGCAGTTCAGTTATGTGGAATGTTTGTTGTACAGCTTCCACCAGTTGGGCCGAAAACTTCCAGATTTCTTGACAGCCAAACTGAATGCAGAAAAGCTCAAAGATTTTAAAATTAGGTGATGTATGATTGAAGTAGTCCAATCCTTGGCAGAGATGATGGCTATCTGTTGCTCCCTGGGTTTTGTTTTCCTTTTTACAACAGCTGTCTTTCCACCCTGCCTTACCCCAGTAGAACAAAAAAGAAGAGTCATAAAACAGGAGTATATTCTTTAAACATAGGACACCTGTGGAAAAACAGATTCATGGGAGAGAAGGAACTTTTTCAAAACCAAACTCTGGCTCTCCCTACTTGCTTTGTGATTGGGGCAGGTTCCCTCTCTGACCCCAGATTTTCCTCAGCTGTGACATAATAGCACCTACCTTAAGAGTTGCAAGAATTAAGTGAGAAAATCAGTGGAAAGCTTTGAGCACAATGCCTGGCCCATAGTGGGTACTTAGTAAACTGTAGCGACTGTTATTACTGATGTCTTACAGCAGAGGTCCCCAAACTACGGTTCGCGGGCCAAATTGTGGCCACCTGAGGCCATTTATCCGGAAGGGACACCTCTTTCATTGGTGGTCAGTGTATGGAGTACTTACTGTATGTGGCGGCCCTCCAACGGTCTGAGGGACAGTGAACTGGCCCCTGTGTAAAAAGTTTGGGGACCCATCTTATAGTGTTACTGGAGAAGCAGCACTGGAGAAATCATAAGTGGTTACATGAAGACACTTTGTATTGAATCATTTCATTAACATTCACATCTTGAATTTTGTAATGCTTGGCCACTGTATCAGCTTTTACTATACTCTTTGGTAAGGCAGACGTTTAACTGGTGAAACATGATCAGAAGAGGCAACTTAAGAAATTAGCAGGTTAGTGTGGTCTTTGTCAGCTTCCACTTTGGTGTACTGTGCCAGACTCAAAAAGAGCAAAAGGAGATGGTGCAGCCCATCAACCTTATCTTCAGATACTTGCAGAATAAATCTGTCAGGTGTGGCTTTATGAGGGCTGCATCATAGGGTTTTTTTGTTTGTTTTTGGGTTTTTTGTGGGGTTTTTTGTATTTTTCCAAAGTTAGAAGTGGGAGGCAGTCAGTCAAACTCCTGCATGTGCCTGACATGATCCACCCAGCATGCCCACCAGGGGGTGATGCTCTGCCCATCTGGGGCATTGCTCCGTTGTGGCTGGAGCCATTCTAGCGCCTGAGGCGGAGGCCGTGGAGCCATCCTCAACACCCACCTGAGCCAGCTTTGCTCCAATGGAGCCTTGGCTGTGGGAGGGGAAGAGAGAGACAGAGAGAAAGGAAAGGGGAAAGGGACGAGAAGCAGATGGGCACTTCTCCTGTGTGCCCTGATCGGGAATCAAACCTGGGACTTCCACATGCCGGGTCTACTCTTCACCGCTGAGCCAACCGGCCAGGGCCTCATTATGGGTTTTGATGAGTATATGAACCTTGTATTAAATGATACAGAAGAGATGCTTTCTAAAACAAAGTCAAGAAAATAACTGGGTCGGGTCATGCTAAAAGGAGATACTGTTACTCTGCTCCAAAGTGTCTCCAACTAAAAATGACTGAAGTGTGAAATTGTTGAGAAGGCAATAGTTTGTGTATTTTAGCTCTCTTTCATTGGAAGTATAGTTCTTAAACATTCACTCACAGTGTTTTGATTGCCCTTGTGTTATTACCAGATGACAATAAGTGCTGTGGGATTGTTTTTATTTACAAAAGAGAAAAAGAGACTGACCGGTATAGTGCAGTGGATAAAGTTAAAGTGGAAGTAGAAAAACAAAGTTGAGCCTGAGCTGTGGTGGCGCAGTGGGTCAAGTGTCGAACTGGAACGCTGAGGTCACCGGTTCAAAACCTTGCACTTGCCCAGTCAAGGCACATATGAGAAGCAGCTACTGTCATGTGATACTTCCTGCTCTTCCTACCCCTTTCCCTTTCCTCTCTAAAATCAATAAATACAAAATCTTTAAAAGAAAGACAAAGTTGAAGTGATTTGCTAATTAACAACTATTTCCTCCTTTAGGCTGCAGTACTTTGCACGGGGCCTGCAGGTTTATATCAGACAACTTCGCTTGGCTCTCCAGGGTAAAACAGGCGAGGCCTTGAAAACAGACGAGGTAAGCATAGTATGTCACACCTCATAAGGAAGTTTTTATAATTGCCACCATTTACTTATTATCACACTGAATTCATACTCTGAACTCTTTAATTGAACTGATGATATGTCTGTGTTGAGAAATATATTAGAAAATTGTCTACATACCCTGTTTCCCCAATAAGACATCCCCTGAAAATAAGACCTAGTGCATCTTTAGGAGCAAAAGTTAATATAAGACACTGTCTTATTTTCTGGGAAACACGGTATATAGTTATTTACTAAGTTATATTTTTGTCATTGTTGATGTCTCTTGAATCTTTCTAGTGTTTGTGAACAATATTTGTTACCAAACTCAGATATATACCAATCTTCCACTAGGGTCTCATTAGCAGCACATGTTTAAATATTTGATTAATGGTTGTCATATTTTTAAGGTCACGTTTTTGAAACTCAAAATTTAACTTACATTAGGAAAAAGATTAGATTGCCACTTCTGTACCAAGCTGTATGTGTGTCTATGTTGGGATATTTGATCCCCTGATCTCATCTCATCTGATCACTCTTCATCTCAGTCCTGGTGAAATACTATTTTTTTCATGTCTTTCTATAACAAACTGATTTTTAAAACAAGTCTCATGTGCATAGCCTGTCCCTTACTCATTTTTTGCAGGTAAATTGTAGATAACACTTTAATGTTCTAACCTGGCAAGGGGACATAAAGATTACTTGCTTTCTTTACCATCTCTACACTAGTTTAAGAGTAAAAAAATGGGAATAATGATTCTGGAAGCAGTATAGTTACTCTAGTTTGACATGATTATGAAATGTGCATTGTAAAACTTTTGGCATTTTAACTTAATTTTGTTGTCCTTTTGCAGAACAAAATTAAAGTTGTTGCATTGAAAATAACAAATAACATCAACGTTTTAATCAAGGTAATAAGTCTTCCTTTCTTATCCTCTCCTCCTTGCTAGCTAGAAAAGTAATTTTCTTGTTTCGAACTACTTAATAATGTGCAAAAGAAATACTTGTTAACTTTGTTTATTAAAGTTAATAAATATTGATATTTTATCCTGAAACTTGAAATCACATTTAGAAAATACTTAGCTTCAGTTTTTAAAGTGCTGTGCACAAAATGGTGTAAGTAATAAGTTTAAACAAAATTGTCCTTGTTTACTTTTTTCTTATAGATCTTTTTAGGTCCTTAGTCACCAGCACAAAAACAAGAAAAATTAATTAAAGCTTTTTTCCTAAAATGAATCTCTTAAGATGTCTTCCTGTTTCTTACCTTCCCCATATTCCTGCACCATCAGATACATAGAAGTCTCGTGTGATTTTGTCTCCTCAGGACCTCTTCCACATCCCTCCTTCCTATAAGAGCACGGTGACATTATCCTGGAAGCCTGTACAGAAGGTTGAAATTGGGTGAGAAAGAGAGTCAGTTCACAGGGATTTAAATGTGCTGCTATTTGATTTATAAATATAAAAATCTGAATTCAGAAGTTTCATTTACTTTACAAAATGGTACATTATTGATTCTTAATATTAAAATATGACTATTAGAAACTTGACTTTAAATACAAAATCTAATTTTAATACTTATATGATAAATTGGACTACGACCCTGGAATTTTCAGCCTTGTTTGCACTCCTGTAGCATAACTAAACTTTCTGGCCAGTTTTACAGAATGGGTCACTTGCATGCAGTCTTTGAAGCTGCGTATCCTAGATTATTTTAAAGCCTTGTAAATTATAAGTGCATTGATGACCACTGGTGTAATAGAATTTCTTTTATTGCTGTTCTTTGTGCTGTTATAGGCAAAGGAGAGCCAGTGAAGATACAACTTCTGGTTCACCACCCAAGAAATCCTCAGCAGGACCAAAAAGGGATGCCAGGCAGATTTATAATCCTCCTAGTGGCAAATATAGCAGCAATTTGGGCAACTTTAATTATGGTGAGCGTTTTCCGTTTGGGTACAAGCAGTATGAGAGATCAGTCAGAAGTTGTGTTGTACTTGATTTTCATTATCAATTATATATAACATTATAGGTCTTTCATGTGATTTTTCTGAGCTGGCTTAGGGAACTAGAGCTGTTGGGGAAACAACTGACCACATTTCTTTCTGGCCCACTCTTGTGGGCCCATTGAACTGAGTGTGCAAGCACCTTAAAAAAATAGCGCTTATGTTCAGAGGAGCCAGCAGAAAAGAAAGGAAGGAAGTTGGCACAAACCGTCCAGTCCTGGTTCTCACTGTTCTAGCTGTCGGGCAAGATACTCTGTGTATTCCTCCTCGGGGATAGAGCTACAGCTTCCAGCAGATGTATCAGGGAGCCTTCCTGGGTCTTGTCAACCTACTGTGTGCCCTCCCATCTCCTGTATTGTTTCAAAAGGAGAGGTCATAGAAGTGGAGTCGGGTGTTGTAGCATCATCTGGCAAGGAAGATGTGTCCCATTGTGGTCCCCCCTGCTGCCCAGAGTGTAGTCCTTCAGTCAGCTTCAGCTGTTAGTGCCATGAGAGCTTCCCACGAGTCCATTCTTCCCAGAACTTGTTAAATGAACAGTTTGTTTCTCATTGACTTATACCCTCAGATCTTTTCAAAGAGGGATGAAAATAATACTCAGCAAATCTTGTTTAAAACAGTTTAATAATACTAGCAATCAAACACACTTGAGACTGGCCTTGATTACCACTCAGAATAACCCTGCAGTGCCAGTTGCCTCCACTACCCAAAAGTGAGCGTGGTGTGAAATGAAGCAATTAACTTTAATTTATATGGAAAATTATTGAGCATTCTCAAACCCAAAAAATAACCTACCAACAAACACATACAACAGAATAATACTGTATAATAAATGCAGGAATGATATGATAAATGTAGACCGTGCTTTGTACATTTGTTAACCATTTACAAAATGCTTTCACAGATGTTTTTATCACTTTGCTACTAGCAGAACTGATACTAACTGGCAGTGGCAGCTTTCAAAATTCTGTGTTAGTACAAATGGATGGAGAAAGATTCAATGCACAGTGTCTTTATTTTATTACCCATATTTGAAACGTTTAATTACATCCAACTTTACACTAAGCATAACACCTTTACAAACTCTTAGGCTTTTCTGCTACTTTAGGACACAGGTATGCACAATATTGATATAAAGCACAGGTGCTTACAGACACAGTTCAAAGCTATATGGCAGCTTGCTGCCAAGATGCTGAGTGTAGTTTCTAGGGAAGGAGCTTGGTGGAGCCGCTCACTGCACGCTGCCTCTGGAATGGCTTGGTGCACAACAAACAGCGGATACTCTTTGCTTTTTGCCTTTACTCTTTGAGCAACTTTAGTGTAGGAGAGACCACTGAAGTTTTTTACTTATTGCAATAACATCTCAGCCTCTTTTCTTACCTGAAGAAAAGGGATAACACAGAGATCTTAAAAACTTCAAATGAGAAGGAAAAACTTCAAATAAAAATATTTGTGAAAGCATTTTGTAAATGAAAAGGATTCTCTATTACATTGTGCTAAATACTGTCCTGTCACTTGTATGATTTAATGGGAAGTCATAAAGTCAACTATTCTTAAAATCAACTATAATCTCAGATACTATTTTCATATGATTTAATGAAAGTAATCAGGAACTATGGCAATTCACAGAGAACTGTATTCCTTCACTTTGACAAGTCATTCACTCTTGAGTTTCCGTGAGAATTCTGCCCTGTGCCTGATAGTGAGAACCAGATGATAACATGAATGTGGGAAAGAGATGTGAAAAATGCAGTCTTAAGCATTATGTGATTTTTCTTAAATTATCAATGTGAAAAAAAGCAGTTTTACCTAAGAAATCCAGGAGTCACAACTTCAGTTCTGTAGTCATCAAAGTAACAGAAGAGCAAACAGCATGCCTTTTAATTGTCTTCTAAAGCTGGTATTACACTACTTTAATATTTCTATGAGTCAACTTATAATTGGGGTGCTTGTCATAAATTGAATTAAAAAGCAAACTCAACTCTGATTCTTATTAGAAAATAGGAGTTAAACTTCTGCTAGTTTTATACTTGGGAGCTGCATGTTGCCCACTCTGGGTAGTCTTGCAGCACTACAGATGAGCATTGGTAGGCCTGTGTGTCTCAAATGTTTCCATCTCTTTTTCTTCTTTTTCCTGTCCATGGGGAACTGACATCGGGTCAGGAAGATAGAAGCATGTTGCATTTTTTTTTCTGGATGTCAGTGTTGCCTCAAAATTGGAGGGGGAAAATGTGTTCTTTTTAAGAATACATTTTAGTTACCCACATTTGACAAAATCATAATTCCACTGTTCTTTGACAGCCAGGCTCATGTTTTATTTTTCCAGAGGAGACTAGAATTTTTTTTTAAATCATGTACACTGAGGGGGGTTAAGGAATTTATTTATTTTGTGTTATTAGGGAACCAGGTGGTATTAATATTACCACCCTGTTACAGTGAACAGACTATTATAAAGAGAATAAATTATACCAGTGTCATGAGCTTAAACTTGCTCACTATAAAGAAGGAACCAGAATTTGTGATTGTTCTTTGTGTCCAGGCAGGCATATTCAGACTTTTTTTCTTATCCAAGTTTATCACTTTATTAACCCATGTCTCTGTTATTTACTTTATGAACAAATATTGGTTCCCACAACTGAGTTTATTCTCCTGATGTATTTTCAATCAAATCACTTACAAACATATAACCGTGTTTAGTTTCCTTCCTGAAACAAAGTTCTGCAGTAATGCAGTAGTACTAAACACTCTATATTTTGTGACTTGTGTCCTTTATCTTTTAAGAATATAAAGAGTTTTAAAGCATAATTTTAACTGAGAGTAGTGATTTTCTTCAGTTAGTAATACAAACTTGAAACCACTGAAATAATCATGGAAGTACAGCATGGTCCCTCAGGATAAAGCCATTCAGGAAGAAGAAAATTTGGTGACTCCCTGTACTGTAACAATGGCTGTATCAGTTATAGAGCAAAAAGAAATGGCCACAATAGAAAAGATAACAGGATCAAATAATACTTCTTACAGCATATTTAAATACAATGATTAGATATAGCTGAACAATTGATGGGAACCCAGTTCTTCATATTAAAATCGATGAAAAAACAATTGAAAAAGCAGGTTTTTGTAGTCTATAAGCTTATAGCTAATAATAATGATATCTATGAGGATGTATATTTGTTAAGTGTGTTGGTGTTAAGTTTATGAGAAATGAAGGCTTCATAACAAGTGTGGTAGGGGGAAATTTTGCAGACACGCAATAGATCAGGCCAAGCCTTAGCCAACAGTGCAGGAGTTAGGCCTACATAAATTTTGCAGTCCTGCTGAATGCGCCTGTGCTCTGCGTTTCTCACTGGGTACCGTGCCCTCAGACAACCTCGAATACTCTGGAT
Source organism: Rhynchonycteris naso (assembly GCA_037038555.1). Classification (NCBI taxonomy): domain Eukaryota; kingdom Metazoa; phylum Chordata; class Mammalia; order Chiroptera; family Emballonuridae; genus Rhynchonycteris; species Rhynchonycteris naso. The sequence continues at coordinate 355,179,786 of CM072995.1, forward strand.
GTGTTCACTACAGTAACAAGCATGCTGGTTTCAATAAGTAATCTGCATACTGATCAACTTAGAAAAAGGAGTCTTGACATGAGAGGTGACTTTGAATCAGGCCCCATTCTATTACGCAGATAAATATTGGTTAGAGAAAGGTCTAATTTACTAACTCAGAGTTTTTGGATGAAAAAATAAATTAAAACATCACCCAAATAAAGTAATTATATTTCTAGCCATAACGGCAAACAAAAAAGGATTGCAATACTGACTTAATACAAATTTTTCAAGTATCCAACATTATGGATCCAAAAGTAGCAAAACCGGGTTCTTGCTATTGCTCCTAATAAGATTGCTGCAGTGTGGAAATTCCATGAAGAAACTTCATCTCAGGAATGAGAAGTTTGAGAATCTATCTTATTGTATGAAAAGTCAAGCCTTGCTGATAACGTTTTTTTCATTTCTTTTTAAGACTTTATTTTAGAAAGGAGAGATAGAGAGAAAGAGAAGGGGGAGGAGCAGGAAGCATCAACTCCAATTTGTGCCTTGCCCAGGCAAGCCCAGGTTTTGAACTGGTGACCTCAGCATTCCAGGTCGACATTTTATCCACTGCCACCACAGGTCAGGCAACTTAAGTTTTCTTTATTGGAAAGACTCATCTGAGCAATATTTCTCTAGAGCAATAAAAGCGACTAACCAATGAATCAAAGGATTATTCTAACATATGATACAAGTGACTTAATTTTTTAGCAAAATATGTGCTTAATTCACACTCAGTAACCCCAACACTGTAGGTATACACATCACCTTTTGACAGCACCTCTGAGCAACTCATGTAGCTGATAAAACAGTGAGAAAAGCTGACAGCATTTATATCTGCATTTTTCTGAGTCTGGGTGTTTGAAATATTATGACCAAAATAGCCGATCCATTGCATTGAAATGAAAGGAAAATTGTCAGTTTAGCCTAAAATTTCAAAATTGATCATTGAGCCTGACTAGGCAGTGGCACAGTGGATAGAGTGTCAGCCAGGGATGCTGAGGACCCAGGTTTGAAACCCTGAGGTCACTGGCTTGAGCATGGGCTCATCCAGCTTAAGTCTGGGGTCATAGACGTGACCCCGTGGTCACTGGCTTGGTTGAAGCCCCTTGGTCAAGGTACATATGAGAAAGCAATCAATGAACCACTAAGGTACCTTAACAGTGAACTGATGCTTCTCTCTCCTTCCCTTCCTGTCTGTCCTCTGTCTCACTAAAAAAATTTTTTTTATTTGATCATTGATGATTTATGGTATTTTACATTTATATCACCAACTTCGGAAAGCCAGTGACTTTTTTGTTGTTTCATATTAATATAGAAATTTTTAGTTCCATTATCTTTGGTAGTAATGGGCACTGAAATAAATAGTATAACATTGTGAACTTGAAACACCTTTGTTAATGAGATGCATTTAATTGAGTACCTACTATGACTATTTTGCACGCTGCCCTCTGTTCTTCGGTATATGTGTTGCCCAGGTTTTATGTGCAGATTGAATTTGTGGATGGTGTAGCAGGAAACCGGTCTTGCTTTTACACTGCTACAGTCAGAGCTCTGAGATACATTTGCTGCACTGGCAAGTCCTGGGCAAGGCCTAAACCCTTGTTCGCTTTTTCGTAGAGCAGAGAGGAGCCTTCAGGGGAAGTAGAGGTGGCCGAGGTTGGGGAGCACGAGGAAGCCGTAGCCGAGGAAGACTCTACTGAACAAGACATCACATTCTTCAGCATTGTCATTGAGCTTACTATACTTAAATTCTACTACTCATTGGATCGCCGGGGATGTCCCTTTGAAAGGACTGCTGCCTTCAGCTAAAACTTACTGTTCTTTATACCTTTATATGTATGATCTACTTTTGTAACAGACCATGGTTGTATCCAAGGTAAAACCACAGCGAAATTATTGGATGCTTTGTGCGCAGTCTTGTTTTTGCAATATCATTATTCACACTTCATATTGAATCTTTTACTTTTAAACATCTTAATTTGTTATTGAGAGCTATTCAAGTAAGTCCAAAATATGGTATTCAGTCTATTTCTGATAACTGGGAAAGATCATCAGTTTTGAAAGGTTACCTTTTTTTTTTGTCTCCTCTGTCCATTTCCCCCCAATATATGGAGAAAAGTAATGTTCAATCCTAACATTTTGTTTTTTAATAAAGCTGCTAGGCAGTGGTTCAGCATTCCTACATAGTGTCCTAAGTGCAAAATATTTATCAGCTTTCTTAAATGTAAAAATGACATTACACGTTTAGGGGAAAGTAAGCCGCTTTGCATTGCTTACTTAACTCTTCTCCATATGTTGTAATGCCAACTTTTGAATTGGGATCTTACTATTTGAATAGAAATGAGTATGTATAATATACATACATATATAAGCATATATGTGTGTGTGTATATATATGCATGCTGTGAAACGACTACACGAATCATTCTTTTAATTCCAGGAACAGGTAATCTTCAATATGGTGATTATCCTTTTGAGGCTGAGTCCATTATTAACTTGTTGTCTAGGTTTCCCTTCCAGTAGTGAGGGATTTTGAGTCAGTTGCACTTACATGATTATTTAAAACTAAAAATAAAACAAAGGCTGCATTTTCAAAGATGAGTTTGGAGATCCCTGTTGGAAAAATACAGCCAAAATATTGTATGTGATATACATACAGGTTTCTACAGGACAACATGGAGTGATTTAGAGTTGGGGCTTGGATAACCAGGGCAGTCCAGGAAAGCGACTTGATAACATGCTGTACCAGTAATAAGGGATACTCTGTCTGCTTTTGCCACTTTGAAGATTTTAACGTCTCAGGTTATTAATCAAAATTATTGTATAAGTTAGCCAATAGAATCTTTAGATTAAAACAACAGATGGGGGGTTTGTGGAGTGTTTAATGTCATGGGCATTTTTAGTAGCATAGGCCCTTGGCTGTGCATTTGAATGTTTCGTATATTTTTGTTCCACAGTTAATCTCCCAAGTTTGCTATTCAAATCCAGTACCTGAATGACATTTTTCTAGTAGTTGGACATATTTTTTGAGGAATAGTTTGTGATTCCAATGCAGGTGTCTTCATTACTCTTAACATTACATTGGGGAAAAGGCAAAACCCTTGTTAGAATTATTGCACGTTTATGGGGGGAAAATGTTTCTTAAGAATTACACAAGTGAACAAAAGTAGGCGGTCAGCTTGCCTACGGACTGGTGGCAATAATCGAAACATTCCAAAAGACAATGAGCTAAACTAAGCTCCCTTGGAATCAGAACAGTCATAGGAACATGGAGCTGCCATCTGAAACTGACCAGGTGGTCTGGACCTCAGAGGGAGATCAGCTAATGGCCTAAAACCATTTCAAGTATAGGAACTATATTGGGGCTACAACTCTATAAACTTGAACATTAAGTTTAACTTTGCTCTTTCTTGTTTTTAAAGAATGTTTGTAAACTCAGAGCTAAGGAGAATTGACTGTACTTCAAGTTTGACATGGAGTTGACTGTTTCTCCCCTTACCACCTCATTGCTCCCCTTCACTTTCCCAAGGCAAGAGTGCATAACCCGGGTTATTTTTGCTTCCGAAATATGAGAAACTTCATGATGTTTTTTCTTTTGCAAGACACCTGTTTATCACCTTGTTCAAAAGTAAATGTTCCCTTACGCTTTTGAAAATAAATTTCCTTTTGTAATTTTGTTTGTGTCTTGATGTGTTATGATTATGAAAACTTTGTATTTTTGGGTATTCATTAAACATTTATTGATTGCTCTTAATGTGCCAAGCAATGTGTCAGACCATGAAAATGCAAAGATGGACAAGTTACTCCTCTGCCTTCAAGGAGTTCAGTCTTATAAATCATCTTTAATAAATTTTCCTTTTGGTTTTACTCTTAAAAGTTAGTGTACTTGTATGAAAAAAAGGATTTGGTTTTAGTGATTTATTTACTTATTTATTTACTCATTAATTCATTCATTTGATAAAAGGAGGGGAGATAGTAAGACAGACTCCCACATGCACCCAGACCGGATCCAGCTGGCAACTCTGTCTGGGGACGATGCTCGAGTACCAAGTTATTTTTAGTGCCTGAGGCTGATGCACTCAGACCAACCAAGCTATCAGCACCCAGGCTGCCACTAGAACCAATCAAGCCAGTGGCTGAAGGCAGGTGAGGAGGATAAGAGAAGCAGATGGTTGCTTTTCCTGTGTGCTCTGACTGGGAATTGAACCCGGGATGACCATATGCCAAGCCAAAGCTCCATCCACCGAGCCACCAGCCAGGGCCAGGATTTGGTTCTTCAATCAAAGCAAAACAGATACTTGCCAAATCATGAAATCATTTCCCTCAGGTTAATATGCAAAGAAAGTTGGAACTTCTTGACTACCAGCCTTTATTTTAAAAGTCTTCCTGAAGTAACAAGATGATTAGGAGAGTTCTAGAGCCAAAGCTGAAACGGATCAGAACAAGATAAGTCCCCTTAGTGGTTCCATGTGGCTCATACCACCCATATGCTGAGGACTGCAAAATGTGTGTCCATTTCTTGCTTGGAGTTTGACAATAACCCCGTAATCTTCTTGGTACTACACTTGACTCTCTACTTGCTGTTCAATGGCTCTTCATTTCAGAATAAAAATCAAAAACATTGCCATGGTTTTTAATTTCTGACCTCAGCTCCATCATGCAGCCCAAGTCAGTGGGCTTCATTCAGGCTAGGCAGACACTCCTGCCTTAGAATCTGCACCAGCTGTTCCCTCTAGCCACGCTTCCTTTGGTGTCTCCATGCCTAACTTCATCTCTTTCGAATCCTCAAAGATCACCTTGAGCAATCCCATTTCATATTGCAACACCCCATTCCATCCTGCTGAGACCCCAGCTCCCACTTACCCTACCGTACATTCTCTGGAGCGTGTAATTTGCTTATATGTTGCTTACATCCTGTCTCCCCCCGTAGAATGTAATGTAGCTAAAATGCCACCAAGTAAGGATTTTTGCACGTTGCTTACTGATAACCCCAAACATCTAAAAATGGTGCTTCGTACATAGTAAGCTTTCAATAAATAAGTCAAAGGTAAGTATTCGAGGCTCTGGGCATATAGTGGTGAAGAGGACAGGCAAACTGGAGTTCATATTTTACTATGCAGAGCCTCATGAGCTGACTGCAGAGTAGTGGGTGTTAGGAGGACACTGAAGCACTGTAAAATGATCATGTCATGTGTAAGAGGGTTAAAATACAAAGAATGGTTAGAAAAAGCCTCTAAGGAATTCGAGCTGAGACCTAGATGATGATTTGCAGCCAACCTGATGAAAATTTCAAGGAAAAGCATTTGAGATCCAGGCAACAAAACCTACAGAACACCTGGCTTCAGGCATGCCAGGCTGTGCTCAAGAATGGCTTATCTCAAAGCCTGTAGGTTCCTAATCCGGACCCCAGGACTAGACTCCTCATCCACTATGACTGAACCACTTTCAGGAACTCAAAGGGCACTGAGGCACGTTTCCTCTGCAAAAGGACTTCCCTGACAACTCTCCCTCCCCCTTCATCTTGCTGACTGATCCTTCAGGTTGGACTAGATTTGAACACTCTTGTGTTCCCTCAGCTTAGTATCTCCGCCTCCCACCCCCATTTAGAAACTATAGGAGGAACTCAGTGGGGAGAAAACAGCAAGTGAATTTTAATTTTAGCAAGTGTAATGGAAACATCTAATTTATCAAAAGACTAAGAAATTATATATTCCTAGGAGCTATACATTTATTTCCTAAAACTAACGTAACCACAAATAAGAAAATCCAGTAAAATTCTGGTCATCAAAAAGAGTTGTTATTAAAAATAAGATCTGATACAAAGCCTAGGTAGAATACTACATGCAATTCTAGTTAGCATTCCTCAAGAAATAAGTAGAAAAGGAAGAGAGGAGCAAATAAAAGATGAGAGAACGGTATTCCTATGAGTAAAAATTAAAATTTAGCATGCTACAATGGTAGATAGATTAAATATCACAAACTCAAGAAAGGTTTCAGCCTGACCTGTGGCGGCACAGTGAATGGGGCGCCGACTTGGAACGCTAAGGTTGCTGGTTCAGGACCCCAGGCTTGCCAGGTCAACGCACATATGGGCAGCAACTGAGTTGATGCTACTGGCTTCCCCCACTGCCCTTTCTCCGCTAGAAAGGTTTTAATAGAATGAGCTTAGACTTAATCATAAAATCAGGAATACTGAAATGGCTGTATAGAAGGGAATAAAAGCTGGTTATGGGGAGATGGGTATGGCCTTTGGCTAATTACAGAATGAATAGTCACAATACAATGACTCCACAGAAACTGTCCTCTCCAAATGTATTAACAGCTGCAAGGATTTGAATAAATTAATGGCTGGTAAGTCTGTATCAGGAAAATTCTTTTGTGGCTTGACAATCATGTTATCCTTAGGGCAGCCCTGGTGTCACTGTGAGTTAGAATCCTGCGTTGATTGAACCCTGGGTCTCATCCACAGTAGTCCTCGTGTTTCAGACTACCTGGTATATTTGGCAAACTATTTCTAAATGAAATTACTATGTGTTATGTCTCCTCCGCCTCCCCCTTGAGAACACTCTTCATTATTCATATAGCTGTTAGGGAGATACACCTGTACTGCCCTTCCTGCCATTACCAGCTTCTGTCCCTACAGCCCCTCTCAAACCCCCATAAATTCAAAATTGCTCTGAAGGAATTAACTGTATGTAATGGGCTGCTAATGATTCCTTCCATTCCCACTCAAACATGCTGCTTCATTTACTGAGTGTTTCCGTTTCCCCCTGAATCTGAGCTAGCCTCGTAAGCGTCTTTGACCAACAGAATGCAGAAGTGACACTTTGCAAGTTCTGGCCTGGCCCTCAAGGAGCTTGGCAGCTTCTACTTTCACTTTTTCAGAGCCCTGAGCCACCATGTAAGAAGCCTCTGTAATCACCTTAAGAGAGAAGCCCAGCCACCCCTACGCATTTCAGTCACTGAGCTAAACCGCTAGACGTGAGTGGAGCCATTTTGAGACATTCCAGCCCAGCAGAGATCTTAGCTGAATGCAGCCTTATGAATGACCCCAGCCAAGAACAGACAGAAAAGAAACACCCAGTTGAGTCTAACCACAAAAAATAAAAAATAATAAATCCTGTTTTAAAACTTAAGCCACTAAGATTTAAGTTGACTGGCAGGGGACTCAGGCCCCACCCTCCTAGGTTGGACAGGTGGATAGGCCCAGGCCAGTCTCCTTCCTGGGTTCAGAAGGGCAGAATCTAGGTGGACATTCTGTGACATTTGGAAATAAAGCTCAGCACTGTCTGCAGCTCCAGGAAAAAAAAAAAAATTCTATACAGAAAAAGTCTAGTAATTAATGTAACACAGGAGGTTCACACCCAGAAAACTGATCTGGTGTTGTTGCAAGATCCCAAAGAAACAAGGAGGAGGAACAGATGGAGCACACATAGCCTTTATTACTTACAGACAGGGGCAGCACAAATGGTGGCTGGTCGGTGAGAGCTCTACACTCCACTGAGGGTGGGGACCACAGTTTTTATAGCTAAGTCCTCAGCAATTGCTCGAGCAAAACCCTGACTATGGGCAAACAAGCAGGCAGGCAGGCAAGTAGTGAGTACAGAGGGACACACCAATCTGTGCTGTTTCTCTTTGATAATATCGGGTGACTCAGTTCCTTTGTCCTCAGTAAAACCTCAGCTGCAGTGTTATTACCTTCTCTTCCATAGCTGGTAGCCAGGATCCGTGACCAAAGTGCCAGGGACTGGGGAGGGGGAAGGGCCATGTCCAGCATCGACCCTACAATTTATAATGAAAGTAAATAAAGGATATATTTGTCAAAATACTTTATTTTGAAAGACCAAGTTATATCTGGCTGGGTAGTTTAGATGGTTAGAGCATTGTCCCAATACACCAAAGTCACAGTTTTGATCCTCTGTTGGGGTCCATACAGTAATCAACCAATGAAGGTGTACATAGGTAGAACAGCATATTGATGTTTCTCTCTCTATCTCTCTAAAATAATTATTTTTAAAGTCCAAGTTAAATGCAGTTATGGGATTTTCGATCATTTGTTCAACTGAGAACTAAATTACAATTTAGAGATTAGAAATTTTGTCAACAACCATCTTAGATTTCTATAGGTTTTATCTAAGCATCTAAAAGAGAAAGTATAATTAAAAATAAAAAGAAATATCAAGTCTTAAAGTAAAATAAGGGTAACAGGTGTTCTATCTGGGTATAGAAAATAAGTAGCAACAATTTTATTTAGGTTAAGATTTTCAATTGTTTTATTAATGGGAATGCTACCTTTGAGAAAGGGAGGAGGGGCCTAAAAAGCTAAGCAAACTAACCACTTACATGGAAGCTTTATGGAAGATAAAAATATATTTGTATATGAAATGCTTCCTGTCCTCAGATGCTAATAGTCTAACTAACTGAACAAAGAATTACTCAATAGTTTAGCTATTGAAATTGTGCAAATAATATCACATAGTAACATGGTATTAATTGCCATATTAATGTTACAGAAATCAGGAAGGGCAAATAGAAGTTGACAGACTTTTACAATCTGGAATTTGAGCTATACCTTAAATAGTAGATTTGAAAAGGAAGTACAGAGAAAAGGGTTTCTGGCAGAGAACAGGATCAGTAAAATCACTTCTAAGTATTACTGTGTGATGCTTAAAACAGTTCAGTAAAAGACTAGAGGAGCAGAATTTGGCAGTCAGGACTTACGCAGGCAGAGTTCTAGTATAACCCCCAACAATTTATGTCTTCATAAAATCTTCTGCCTTGAATGTGAAGAGAACATGTGAATATGTATAATTCCTGTGATTTATCCTGTTATATGGCAAAAGAAATTTTTGCAGTATCATTAAGGTTACTCATAGTTGATTTGGGGATAATCGAAAGCGAGATTATCCAGATGAACCTTATCTAATCACATTAGCCCTTTAAATCTGGGCATAGAGATCAGAGATTGAAGGAAGTCCAGAGATTCAAGTAATGGAGGTTTTCCTGCTTGCCTTGAAGGAACAGATGCCATGTTGAGAGGGCCATGTGGCAAGGAATGGTGGGTGGCCTTGAAGTTTAGAGTGGCCACAGTCAGCAGCCAGCAAGAATATTAGGACCTCAGTCCTGCAAAGGCAAAGCACTAGAAAGAGGTCTCCAAAATGAAGATGCGGTTGCAGCCTTGATATCAACCATGTGAGATACCAGGCAGAGAACCTAGCCATGCCATGCCAGGCACTCGACCCATGGCAACTGAGTTAAGAGTGTGTTAAGCTGCTATATTTGTGGTTATTTGTTATACAGCAATAGAAAGCTAATACAGGATCTCAAAGGGAAAGGGTTATCATTTAGAGAAAATAGAGGTGAGTGGTACGTTAAGGCTACAGAAGCTACCATGATTCTATCCCTTTATAGGTGAACTTATGTCAAAGAAACTGCCAGTGGGCAAAGTATGTGATGTTGGGGCTTCTTTCAAATTTTTCACCATCCTTCATCCAGGCTCAGGTTCTAGAGTCAGGTAGATCCGATTCCAAATCTGAGTTATATGTGTGTACAGTGCCCAGTATACATTAAATACTTAAACGTTAGATTATTATAACTACCAGTACTTAGCAGAATTATACACAGGTAAGAAGGTTCACTTCTATGCCTCAAAATAAGGTGCTAAGAACAAAGGGACTCCATCACCTGCCACTTCTTTATTTCAAAACTTTGAAACATTTCCACTATCTGTTTAAACTCCTGGATATGACATATAAAAAACCCTTACAACCTGCCATCGATTTCACCTTTTCACACTTGCTGTTTATTCTGCCTGAATCAGCACCTTTGCTCCAAACCTTCCCACCTGGTTGGCTGCTCTCTCTTCTACACATGTGCCCATTATCTTATATTTCAATTTTTCACTTACCAATATCCCACTAGATCACAGACTGCTCAGAGGTCACTACTTCCATATCCAATGTCTAGCAGAGTACTAAACAAAAGCAGGTAAACCATACGTTTTTAATGAAGTGAATGGTCATTATTTCAGTCCTCAAAAAAAATTGCTCTCAGGAAGAACAAAAACAGTGTTGTACATTGCTTCCATAGCATGAAGTGGTGTTTACACGCTTGGCAATTCTTTTTTTTCTGCAATACAACAGTGTACGGAAGTGGTCAGGCAAAACCCTCATTCTCCTTTTCTCAAACAGAAAACCAAAGCACAATGAAGCTAAATACAAAATGACACACAAAGCTAGAAGGCAGCCCTGCCTTGGCAGGGTCAATGGGGTTGGTTAGAGCATCCTCCCCGGGTCGAGGCACATACAGGAACAGATCGATTTTCCTGTCTGTCTGTCTCTCTCTCTCTCTCTCATCCCGGCCTTCCTTTCTTGCTAAAATCAATAAATAAACATAAAAAAAAAAAAACCTAGAAGGCAACCCTGAAACACCTAAAACTGACATATCTAAGCAGAAGCTAGAGACCAGGCTAGCCACTTGGGCGCCTGTTGGTTCACAAGTGGGAATTGCTTCTCAAACTGGAATGTAATCCAAGTTACCTGGGATTTGGGTGAAGAGGTAGAAGCTAGCACAGATGGGGAGAACCACGAACAAGCTTTCCTAATAAGCTCCCACGTGAAGCCAATACTGCTGACCTCCAGCCTACATCCATGCTGCCCAATAACACAGCCACAAGCCACAGGGGACTTTAAGTCCCTGAAATCTGGACAGTTCCAATTTAGATGAGCTGTCAACGCAAAACAGTACCGATTTAAAAGACCTAGTTCCAAAAAAAAAATCCTAATTTGTACGACTTTCATATTGAACTTAGAATCTTTACACATAATGGATTAAATAAAATGTTATTTCATTCTTTCTTTTAGATTACACATGTGGCTCCCAGCGCACGTGATATTTCTTCTGGACAGCGCTGCCCTACCAACGTCCAGATGCAGAAGCTTCCACGACTGTGCGGCTTTAAGAATAAAAGATAATACATAGCTCCCCTTCGGAGCTTCGAAAGCATACCTTTTGTTTCTCAACTATTATACACAACTAGAAATTTGAAAAAATATATTAAAATTTCCAAATGTTATTTTAAAATGTCTGTGTGTGTCCACACCCTCTTGAGTGCTCCACCTAAAGTTCTACAGTATTTGTATCTCCCTCGGGTTCCCACGCTCCCAGATCGGCTCGCACACGGAAACACAGTAACAAAAAAGCGCTCTCCGACCTGACACTAGTCTGGGCCAGCCGCCGAAGGCCGCGCATCCCGGTAGCCCAACCCGAGGTTCAGAGAGCCGGTCGTAGGTCGCCAGCGCCCCTTCGGCTCCTCCTCCTCTGCCAATGCCGACCTCCCCAAGATGGCGGGCGGCGGGGCCCCGCTTCCGCTTCCGGTGTGAGCGGCCCGGCCGGGGGGGGCAAAATGGCGGCGGCAGTAGGCGTCCGTGGCCGGGGCGAGCTGCCGCCGTGCTCCGGCCCAGGCTGGCTCTTCAGCCTTTCTGCCTTGATGAGTATGGCGGCTCGAGGGGTCTTCGCCACCACGCACTGGGTCGTCACGGAGGACGGGAAGATCCAACAGCAGGTAGTCGCCAGGATGCCCTTCTCCGCCCCGCCGGCCCTCGCCCTAGGGTGATACCGGGGTCCGTCCGACCCCTGGCTGTTTGGCTTTTCGCGGCCCCGCCCCCAGCCTACCTTCCCACGGTCCCCGCGCCCAAGCCCGAAGACCCCAGCGCCGCCCCTTCCCCATCTGTGCTGCGACCCTCGCCCCCGGCGCTTGCAAGTTCCCAGGCGTCCGCCCCGGGGACCGCGCGCCGCGTGGGGAGAGTCGCCCGGCTCTGGGGGTTCGGGCCCGGGGGACTGTTTCTCGTGCTCGGGCTTTGGAAACCACAGATTCGGGTTCTGTCCCTGCCTCTGGTTGCCCTCGGGCCCACGGGTCACCGGCGCTCCCCAAGGAAGTAGAAAGCAGGTGACAGCGTCGGCACCCATCGGCAGTGTGGGTCATGCATGTACTGCTGCATTTCCCAGTCTCCTCTCTCACTTGCTGGCGTTCGTATTTGGCTGTGGTGGTGTCAGCCTGTACCGTTACCCAGGTCGGCAGGGGCTCACTCATGACGACGCACACTCTGGTTCCTAAGGAATGCGTGAAGATGCCTCCGGTGGCGTTGCCTGCATCTTCTCCGCTGTAACTGCGCGTTTCCCAGGGTACCTCGCACTGCTTCTTCACCTAGTTGCTGTGACCCCGCCAGAGGGCTGTGCGATTTCTTGGGATTCTTGTGCCTGAACTAATTCCTGCCTTTCTTACATAACTTTATGATTGCCTGCGTATTGTGGATGCTGATGCCCAAAGAGTATATTGGTGTGTGTCTGCTATAGAAACTTGGTAAACTTCATCCATTTCAACACTTGCATGCAATCCTGAAATACTCGTCAAACATTTGGAAAGTGAAGTGCGTACCCCCATGCAGTTTAGCCCACTGATCTTCAAATGTATTTAGTGTGTGAAATTACTGCACCTTAGGGTTGTGTGTAATGAATGGTGATAGGCACACAGTGCAAGGTTTACTTTTGTGTAAAGTGAGGTTCATGTTTAGATTTGCCATGGGATGCACATTTTATGTCAAGTATAATGAATGAGTGAAACAATATTTAAAAATCAGCGTTGGTATTGGTGAGTGGCTTTTCACTCATCTGAGAAGTTGGCTGACGTTTTCTCTATACCTAACTTATGTTAGAAAAACAAATTTCTTTTTCGTGGCCATACCAGCTGAGATTTAATAATTTTGTGTTCAGAAAACACTGCAACTTCCTCTCTAAGAGAAGATTGGAAGTCTTAATTGAGTCTTGGTTACTTCCACCCTTTTGTGTACTCAGATTTCCCTGAGATCCTCATGAAGGGAGACCTGGAATTAATTCACTCTTGCTGCAATTTGGGGAGCGCTTCTCCTGTTGGCGCTGCTGTTGTTTTTGGCCGCAGCTCTTTATCCTCCATGACAGTGATTTCTTCTTCCTATTTTGGAGTCCTGACACTCAGCTAAGAAAGTAGCTCATCGGAGAAGTATAGTGAAAGCTGGTAGAAATGTATTGCTTATGTGCAAACATGACATTGGGGAAGTAGAGTTTGTTTTTGGCTTTTTAACAAATTCCTTCATTTTGCACGCTGGATATATATTTTAGTGGGGAAAGGTAGGATTGTCTCAGACAGGGAGAAATCTAAAGAATTTTCTGGATCTCTACCAAGTCACCCCTGCAGTAAGTTATTAGGCTTAAAGTTTGGAAAGCAAGATTTCTGTCCTGTATGACTTTTTAAATTATACTTTTCAGAGAATTTTCCAATATGTTGCTATACAACACTTAAGTCCAGCCAATCATAAAAATTTATACCAGCAGAAATAAACTTGGTGACTATATTGTGACAATAAGGGACTAGGGAAGGATTTAATCGGAAGAAAATGCAGGACATGTCGAGTTTTAAGGGCCTGGGCTGCTAGTCAGTTGTCGGTTGGTTAGAGCATCATCCTGATACACCAAGTGTGTGGGTTTGAGCCCGTCAGGGCACTTAATGAAAATCAACCAATGAATGCACTGGAACAACAAATCAATGTCTTTCTCTCTCTCTCTCTCTCTCTCTCTCTCTCTCTCTCCCTCCCCCTCTTTCTCTCTAAAGTCAATTTTAAAAATTTAAATAGAGTTGGATACCATGGTCAGCTTCTGAGTTCCACTCTGATAGCTGTGCGTGCATTACCCATGCTGCCCTTCCAACAATAATTTGAATGTAGGCAGAATCCAAACCTCAGTTGCAAATTGTGATTAATTATCACATTTGGGTATACTTGTTAAAGAATCAAAAGATCCCTTTAGTACATAAATTTGAGTATACTGCAGATCTATCTGTGCATCCAGAAATGTAAACAGTTAAAAGTTTAGTATGTATATTGTATCCTACATGATATACCAAATGTCTTGTTGTTTTTGGTTATACTATCTGAGTATGATTTCAGTTTGAAAGTTGCCTAGTATCAGGGAAAAGACTAATGACAAATTGAAATAGCAGATCTTACAGAACTGGAATCATAAATATCTTTTGAAACTCTTCCCCTGATATTTAAACCTGTTTAAAGTAGATATAATAGATCATTGTTTTGATAGTGAGTGTGGAGAAGTACTTATGAATTAAGATTATGAATTGCCCCAAATACAGGTTTAAATAGAAACATTTCCCATCACTATAAAGTGTAAAACTACACAGTAAGTGGTCCTCCCCAGGAGAAGAGAACATTCATTTGGTGTTTCTATTTCTAGCCTTAGCTGATGATAAAGATAGGCGCCCACAGTTACAGACCGCGGACTTGTGAACATGCATATGTATTGGAAGCCCTAGAGCTGTAGAAACGTTGAAATGGGGATTCAGTCAGAGCCAGGAAGCAGACATTCCTCCAGGCAACCTCCTCGCAATTACAGCTGCGGCTGCTTCTGGCAATAGCAGGTGTCTAGTACTTGGCAGGGCGGCTCAGGAAGTTGTTCCTTTCCATAGTCCCCGCTCCAGCTAGGAGGCGTATCTGCTCTGCTTTTAGGCTCCATGTTTCCTGAGCTACCACTGAACTCCCAGGAGCATTGTCCAGGAAATCCTGGAGCTGGGATGTGAAGAGAATGCCCTAGTCACTGAGTCCATTTCCCACTTGAGTCAGAGGATATCTAAAGAAAGGCCCCGCCTCTCCTTACCCTTTCCGGCTCTGTGCTTTTCTCCCAGGTTTGGGCTTTGGAATACTTCTGTGTCTGAAAATTAGACCCTCTGATATAGTATTTAAGCAAGGGTCCTTAACTTGGAGTTCTTGGCCCTGAGGAGTGGGCTATTATAACCTAGTCACTAGAATGACCCACAGTGTCTGTAATCGCACCAATGGAGCTTTTGGTTGACTTTGTTGTGAAGAAAAGGCTTCAAGATTAATATTTTTTGTTTTATTTTGATGTTCTTTTTGCTTAATTACTAGGATGGCAACATCTATTTTCTATTTTTATCAAAAGTGCCTAGCAAGTCACCTGCATTGGAGGTTAAATAAACTTGTAAATTAGCTGAAGAGCCTAGCTACTATGTATCACATAATTTCTGTAGAAAAAATCAATGTCCCCTGTCCTAAATTGCCATCTAGCAGATGGACTCTTGAAACATTACCAGTGTGTCACGGACTTACTGAATCAAGAAGTTGTGCTGCTAGGGCTGGACCCGATGCCTCTGGGAAGTCTTTCTTGATAAGGGCTCTAAAATTTAAGTAAATAGAGTATCATCGTTTTCAACTCTCTAACAACACTATAACATTTATTTTCTCTTAGCTGCTGTTTCCCTCTCCTCCAATTTTAAAATAATAGAATTTTATATTTGAAACAATTCTTTAAGAATATATGGTACAGCCTGACTAGTGTTGGCACAGTGGGTAGAGTGTCGACCCAGGACTCTGAGGTCTCTGATTCAAAACCCCATGGTTTCTGGCTTGAGCTCAGGCTCATTGGCTTGAGCGAGAGCTCGCCTGCTTAGCGCAGGGTCATAGACACAACCGCAAGAGCTCGCCGGCATAGCGCAGGGTCATAGACACAACCGCAAGAGCTCGCCGGCATAGCGCAGGGTTATAGACACAACCGCAAGAGCTCGCCTGCTTAGCGCAGGGTCATAGACACAACCGCAAGAGCTCGCCGGCATAGCGCAGGGTCATAGACACAACCGCAAGAGCTCGCCGGCATAGCGCAGGGTCATAGACACAACCGCAAGAGCTCGCCGGCTTAGCGCAGGGTCATAGACACAACCGCAAGAGCTCGCCGGCTTAGCGCAGGGTCATAGACACAATCGCAAGAGCTCGCCGGCTTAGGGCAGGGTCATCGACACAATCGCAAGAGCTCGCCGGCTTAGGGCAGGGTCATAGACACAACCGCAAGAGCTCGCCGGCTTAGCGCAGGGTCATAGACACAACCGCAAGAGCTCGCCGGCTTAGCGCAGGGTCATCGACACAACCGCAAGAGCTCGCCTGCTTAGCGCAGGGTCATCGACACAACCGCAAGAGCTCGCCTGCTTAGCGCAGGGTCATAGACACAACCGCAAGAGCTCGCCGGCTTAGCGCAGGGTCATCGACACAATCGCAAGGTCTCTGGCTTGAGCCCAAAGTCACTGGCTTCCCAGTCAAGGCACATACGAGAAGCAATCAATGCACAACTAAAGTGAAGCAACTACAAGTTGATGCTTCTCTCTCTGTCTGTCCTCTCCTCTTCTTTTTCTCTCTCTCCGTCTCCCTTCCTTCCTTCTCTCTCTAATATATATATGGTACAACTCATAGCATGCAAATGAGCACTTTGTAATCAGTAAGTTTAAAATGTTCCTTCCACCCCTCTGGTAACGCCTACAAATGAAGGAATAGAAAGAAAACTAAAAGCAAAATGGCAATAATGAAGTGAATATCTTGTTTTCCCATTTGCTGCACCTCTGTTGCATGTTTTGTGGGTGGGTGGGCGGGGGAAAGTCCCAAATAGTTGTGAATTAATTTGGGGATTACTTAATCATTTGCCTTCTAGCAAGCAAATGATTTAAGAGTATAGATCCTTTTAGCTGCTCAGAACAATGTGGTTTCTGACAAAAATGATCCTGAAGCCTAGCAACCTTGGCAGAGAAACTGATAAGCACCTATTTCAGTATCTATGGGCTAAAGAAAAGCTATCAGAATTACAGTAGTTGGACGAACAGACTGAATCTTTTCTTTTACCTTTGGTTTTTAATAATTTATAAAACAAGGAGTGGCTTAAATTTGGTCAGATGTTAAGTAATTTGGTTAATCTGGCTGGGCGAGAGCACCCGTATAGTAGTACCCTGAAGCTGACAGCTTCATTTCAGGTTTCCAAAATGGAACGCATCTCTTTGTCATGGAGTACTGCTTCCTTGTGTGCGCGCCTCTGGGATTTACTTGGACCTAAGCGGGCCTGGTGGCTGTTCACTAACTTGCTGGGCACCTGCTAGGCCTCTGCAGTTTGTCTGCAGGTGCTCACTTTATTTTTACTGTAGAGTAGTAATAGGATCTTGGAAATATAAAGAAATAAATTTAATTATTTTTCCAAATTACTTATTGAACAAATATTTATTAACTGTTTACTTTTCACCATCTCTTCCACTGGCTGTTGTGACACAAAATTCTGGCTTTTCTTTTTTACAGGGACAGAGAGAGGGATAGATAGGGACAGACAGACAGGAACAGAGTGAGGTGAGAAGCATCAATCATTAGTTTTTCATTGCCGTTGCGACACCATAGTTGTTCATTGGTTGCTTTCTCAAATGTGCCTTGACCGCGGGCCTTCAGCAGACCGAGCCACCCCTTGCTGGAGCCAGCGACCTTGGGTCCAAGCTGACGAGCTTTTTGCTCAAGCCAGATGGGCCCGTGCTCAAGCTGACAAGCTCGGGGTCTCGAACCTGGGTCCTCCTTATCCCAGTCCGACGCTCTATCCACTGCACCACCGCCTGTTCAGGCTGACTTTTCTTTAGTGGTGAGCAAAGCAGAGCTTCTTCTTAACTTTTTTTTTTTTAGCTCTTTTTACTCCACTTATCTTCTAGATCAGTGGTTCTCAAAGTTTACTTTGCACAAAAATTATCTGGGTTCTTGCCTAAAGTGCAGATTCCTGGGCCACTCGAAGTGTCTAATTTAGAAGGTCAGTGATGGAGCCATGGATTCTACATTCTTTTATTATTTTTTTAAGGTTTTATTTATTGATTTTAGAAAGAGAGAAAGGCGGGAGAGGATGGGGAAGCATCAACTTGTAATAGTTGTTTCTGGTATTGCCTTGACCCGGCAGGCTCGGGTTTTCATTCAACCAGCAACCTCAGCATCCCTGTCAACACTTTATCCACTGTGCACCACAGGTCCGGTGGAGTCTTCATTTTCATCAAACTCTTCAGGAGGTTATGGGTCGCAGATCATTCTAAGAAATGCAGTTTTGACATTGCTCTTCCTCCAGCTTCTGTTCCAGCCCTCTCTTTTTACCCTTTACATAAACCTGGGCAATCTCATTCTTTCTCAGGACTCACGTTACCATATATATGCTGAAGATATCCACATTTCTTTTTATAATTCCGATTTCTTTCTTCAGAGTTGTAGATTCAATACATCTATATTTTAATTCCATGTGAATGTCCCTTAGGTACTTCAAGCTTCAAATGACCAAATCTAAACTCATTTTACTCCTACACCTGTGTCATGCACTATTTTCCTAATTTAATGGAAGACACCACCATATACCATCCACATATTTGTCCACATCAGAAGTCTAGTTGTCTTTTAACTTCTCCCTCTCCCTTACTCCTTACAAACATCTTTCAATTTCACTTTCTAATTACTTCTTCCCAAAGCCATCATCATCACTGTAATTCAATAACAAAAGTTTGAATTACAAAAGTAAAGCACAGCATTATAAAAATAATATCTAACATTTTGGAAGTATTTAAAGTGATTAAGTGAAGTCCTTCCACCTCTTCGCATTCTCTCTCACTCCTTAAGGAAACTGCCTTTAACGGTTTGCTATGTCTCCCAGAATATGGTCCAAATTCTTTCCCTGCCTAATGATCGGACCCTTCCTTCTCTCTAGCTTTATGTCTGCCCATCCCTGAGTGCCCCACCCTCACCCCAGAACAGAAACACAGACACTTAGCCATACTCAACTTTTGTCAGTGTCCCCAAATATGTTCTGTTCTCACTTGCTTCTGGGCCGTTATACATGTTCTTCCCCACCTGGCTGACTTAATACTCTTCATAATTAAACATCACTTTCTCGGGGAAGCTTCTGTAACCCCCAGATTGGAATAAGCTCTTCTTTCTATGTGCTTTCCGAGCATCCTGCATTCCCTTACAAAAGCACTTACCATACCTTGTTGTGTCTGTTTCCTCATGTAACAGCCCCGTCAGACTACTGCTGTTCCATGAGGGGGTGGCTGTGTCCACCTTTTCTGCCTCATCTCACACTGCTTAGTCACATAGGTACAGCAGTGTCTGTTGAATGGATGATGTAAGGAAATGAGAGAAGAGGTTCCTGCCTTCTAGGAATTTCCCATTATCTGAGTGAAGCCTTCCCACACTCGTTAATGTAATCGTCATCTGCAGACCAGCCTAAAGGAAACCTCAGGCTTCCAGAACTCCGTGCTAGGGCCTTGAAAAGGTGCTGTGATAAGGCTGTGTGTGCAAGGGAGGTCATCCACTTTGTCACTGATGTTATATCCAAAAAGTCACCTTTATCGCTCAGACATCAACAAATGTGGAGAAACAAGACAAGAAAAGAGTGATGAAGAAAAACGGGGAAAAGAGTCGGAAGGGGCGGAGGCGAGATAGATGAGGAAGGCAGCTGCACTGTGGCAGAGGGCTTAGGACCCGCTGCGGGCTCAGTGCCTGCACCTGGGCTGTCCTCCATGGTGCAGAAGAGGGGAGTTCCTCTGCTGGGTGGCTTCTCTGTAGCCAGACTCCTCAGAGGGGCCATTTGTGTGCAGACTCTCTTCTCTGCCTTTGCGTAGGTCTCTTTTGAACCCGCTCCAGCCAGTTCTTCACCCCCACACCTATTGTCAGGATACCCAGAGCCTGCCTGTCATACCACCAAATTGAGTGTTTAGTTCCAAGTCATCTTAGCAAGCCAGCGTTTGTCTTCATACCTTATTGAACTCTTTTCTTACATGGCTTCCAGGACATACACACCTGATTTTCCTCCTAAATCTCATTCTCTTCTGCTGAATTCCTCTTTTCTTCCTGAGTCTTAAGTACTGTTGTGCCCACCAGGAGATCTCATGCTATCTCATGGTATAAAATATATATTCTGAGGGCTCCCAAATCATACCTGCAGTCTCTCCCTGAACTCCAGCGTCATATATTCAACTGCCTACTCAACGTCTCCACTTAGCTGTTCAATAGATATCACAGACACATCATGTCTGTTTGTTGTTGTTTTGTCAGAGAGAGGGACATACAGGAAAGGAGAGAGATGAGAAGCATCAATTCTTCATTGCAGCTCTTTACTTGTTCATTGATTGCTTTCTCACATGTGCCTTAATCAGGGGCCTACAGCAAAGAGAGCGAATCTTGCTCAAGCCAGTGACCCTGGGCTCAATTCAGCAACCTTGGGCTTCAAGCCAATGACTTTTGGGCTCAAGCCAGCGACTCTGTGCCCAAGCTGGTGAGCTCAGGCTGAAGCCAGCAACCTCGGGGTTTCAAATCTGGGTCCTTCACATCCCAGTCCGACGCTCTACCCACTGTGCCACCACCAGGTGTTTGTTCACCTGTCACCTCTTTTCTGACCACGCTATCTAAAACATCATCTCCTTCTATCACTCTGACTTCTTATTCTGCTTTGTTTTTCTTCATAGCATTTATTACTGACACTATATTTTAATATATGTTTTATTGCTTTTCTTTCTATAAGAACATAACCCAGGTCCTAAAACAGTGTTTGACATATTGTATCAACTCAGGAAATACTAGGTGAGAGGAAAAGAGAGTACTTGCATGTCTGTGTACAAACAATTACACCTGTAATAGCTTTTGCAAATCATTTCAGCCTACTGAAGGACCACCATCATGTTAGTAGTCTGGAGGAGGGACAGGGCATTTACTTTAAAGGGAATAAAAACAATTCTTTCATTCTCCCTGTTAGAAATGGGAGGTGTAGACAACCTAGGACTTCTCTAAGACCATGGTATCTCAGAGCAGCGTTGTAATATGGTGCCTCAGGTAATCTGCTTTCCTGTTGGGCATTTGGGTATGTTGCCTCGCCAACATACCTTTTATGATATGCTCAAAGAACTCATATCTGAGGCTGTGGCGTTATTAAATTAATTGCATATGTAAATTTAGGTAAGTCACTTAATATTAAGAAATGTTTTAATACAAGTATGTACAAAAGAAGGATTTATTAAAAATCTATAAGGTTGTGACAATTTTATAGAAGCCAAAGTATATATTTGCTTTCAAGACACACTTGGGAGTTCACACTGGACAGAAGGATCATATTGTGCCTCCCATGGTTGTTTAGTCAGTAGTAACTACTTCATGAATCTAACTTTTGAAAAGAACTCATTTATGCATTTTTTACTAACATCTTACTTCAGTCCTCACTGGCACTCTGAGGCACTTAGTTACTTTATACTTAAAATCTGCTGACGACAGGAGGGAAGCCAATGGTCAATCTTCCCACCTTCAATGGGGAGCTGAGATGGATAATTAATCATTAGTAAAACTCAAGGGGTTTGAGTACCTGCCAAAAGTGGCCAAATGGAGTCAAGAACGTTTTTCATTTGAGCAAGTATTTGTTGAGTGCTTTTTGTGTGTCCGTTAACACTTGGCTGGCTTAGCTCACTCTTGCAACACATACTTGAATGATTTCTTTGTTGAGTACTTGGAATACAGCAGTGAGGGAGCTACAGCCCCTGCCTTCATAAAGTTTGCATTTTATATAGTCATACATGGCAGTGACGCTGATTTAGGATTTTAATAAAAAACTTTTATTGTAATAAAAACAATTTAACATATTTCGTTGAACATTCTACCAAGTGTTTTCATATTATCTCATTTTATTCTCATACAGACCCAGTAAAATGTGGTTATTGATCTCTCTGTTGAGTAAAGGGATTTAGGCTGAGTGTGGTTAAATTCCTTGCCCAAGGTCATACAGGTAAGAAGTGGTAAAATGTGAACTCAAGCCCAGATTTAAGTCTAAACTGTTTTTCTACAGTGCTAAACATTGCTACTAACAAAAACAAAAATTCTGTAGTTTTATTTGTAAAAAAATACCAAAATTATAATTCTTTTGCAATTTTATCATTGAACTTGAAATTACAAAATTCACGGTCATTGTACAAAAGTTTTTTTCAAGCTACATAGTATGTTATAAAATGAAAAGTGAAAGTTTTGTAACTACTCACAAACCTTCTTCCTGGAAGCAGTCACAGAATTAGTTGTGCATTCTTTCAAAAAGTTTCTATACATTTGTGAACACATATGTATAGATTTGGTTTAAACACACAGCTGGAAACATTTTGTCTCACAGCTATCTTTTATTCACTTAATAGATTTAAACATCTTTTCATGTCAGAAATAAAAAGCTAACCTCTTCTACCTCAAGACTGTATAGTATTCAGTTGTCTGGATAGTCTTTAGTTTATTCAGCCAGTTCCCCAGTAAGAGACATTTAGCTTGTTTCCAGGTTTTTACTGTCATAAACAGTGTTGCAGTATGAACATGCTTATACATGTATCTATGTGTATATTGAGTATAGCTATATATAAGGTGAATTCCTTGAAATGGAATTTCCTGGTTCTAAAAAGGTATTACATTTAATTTTCCTAGATATTGCTATATTGTCCTCTTAAAGGACTGCGTCAGGAGTGTTTGAAAATACCCAACAGTGTTTGGAAAATGAAAAACCTTCGTAATCCAGTTCTCGTGAAAGACCACTTATTCCATCCATTGCCCTTCACTCAAGTGCCATAAGTATAAACAAAAGGGAACTTTCAGTCTGGTTTTGTTGTCTACATAGAAAAATTAAACCCTTGTCACTAATGCTTATTTCACACTTTTCAGGATTGTAGTAAAAGAAGTTATTCAAGCTGAGTTTCCCCCCCCCCACCACCATCGATACTACTACTGTTATGATGAGTACATAGTCAAATAGAACTTTAGTCAATAGCATGTTTTTTAAAGCAGCAATTTCTGGCATGAATAGCAGGTAATTTCCTGGCTGTTGAGTTTGCCATCACCTGAACAATGGTAAAGTTACTAAGATTCCATTTCTGGCACTTCTTTTTGTGTCCCTTTTTCAATATTTGATTAACAAATCTGCCTCAGCTCAGGCTACTGTGACAAAACCCCATCACCTGGTGGTTAAGCAACAGCAGTTGACTTTCTCAGTTTTGAAAGCTGGAGGCCAAGATCAGCATGCTCAGATTCCGGGGAGGCCCTCTCTCTGGACTGCAGGTAGCTCCATTCCTGCTGTCTTGTGAAGGAGGGGAGAGAAAGAGATTGGAAGCTCTCTGCTGTCCCCCCTTATAAGGGCATTATTCCCATCAGGAGGGTCCCACCCTCATGGGCTCTTCTAAACCGAATTACCTCCCAAACGTCCCTTCTCCAGTTACTGTCACATTGGGATTAGTGCTTCAAAATATGTATTTTAGAAAGACGGTTCAGTCTACAGCACCCATCTAAGAACTTCTAAGCTCTCACCTGTTTTATTAATCACCATTATTTCTTGTATTTAGTGGGTGCTTTTATTAGTTTCCTAATTGCTGCTAAAAATCACTAATTTAGTGGTTTAAAACAACACATTTATTATCTTACAGTGCTGTGAATTAGAAGTCCAACTCTTTTTTTTTCTTTTAATGTTTATTTTACTGATTTTAGAAAGAGGGCAAAGGGTAGAGAGAGAGAGACAGGAACATCAGTCCATTCCTGTATATGCCCTGATGGGATATCGAAACAGCAACCTCTGTGCTTTGGAATGACATTCTAACCAACTGAGCTATTCAGCCAGGGCAGAAGTCCAACTCTTATTTCACTAGGCTAAAATCAAGGAGACAGCAGCACTAAAGTGTCCATAAAGTCATGGTGCACTTTTGACCGTGTGACCAGTCAAAAGTGCACCATGACTACGGACACACTGTATATCTATCTGGAGGTTCTAGAGCAGGGGTCCCCAAACTACGGCCCACGGGCCGCATGCAGCCCCCTGAGGCCATTTATCCAGCCCCCGCAGCACTTCTGGAAGGGGCACCTCTTTCATTGGTGGTCAGTGAGAGGAGCACAGGTTGCGTCCACACCCATAGTTCCCATTGAAATACTGGTCAGTTTGTTGATTTAAATTTACTTGTTCTTTATTTTAAATATTGTATTTGTTCCCGTTTTGTTGTTGTTGTTGTTGTTTTACTTTAAAATAAGATATGTCAGTATGCATAGGGATTTGTTCATAGTTTTTTTTATAGTCTGGCTCTCCAGCGGTCTGAGGGACAGTGAACTGGCCCCCTGTGTAAAAAGTTTGGGGACCCCTGCTCTAGAGGATAGTCCACTTCCTTGCCTTTTCTAGATGCCACCCACATTTCTTGCCTCTTGACCCCTTTTTATGCATCTTCAAAGCTACATTGTTGCATCTTCCTGACCATTTTTTCTTAATCACATCTTTCTCTTTGACTTCCCTATTCTTTTTTTAAATTATTTTTAATTGATTTTAGAGAGAATGGAAGGGAGAGAGACAGAGACATTGGTTTGCTGTTTCACCCATCTGTGCATTCACTGGTTGATTCTTCTATGTGCCCTGACCAGGGATTAAGCCCACAACTTCGGCATACGGGGTAATGGTCTAACTAACTGAGCTACTCAGCCAGTGCTGACTTCCCTATTCATCACTGTTGTTGTTATTGAACTGACTGCTTTTATTTATTTTTAAATGTTTTTTAATTTTTAAAATTATAGTTGATACAGCTATTCCACTTTTTAAGGACCCTTGTGATTCATTGGGCTCATCTAGATAATCCAGATAGTACTCTATTTTAATTAAAGTAATTTGAATATTGACCTTAACTCCAGGTCTTAAAACTCCTTCAGTTCCCTTAATTTTAATTCTCTTTTGCCATGTAGCTGAACATATTTAGAGGCTCTGGGGATTAGGACATGGACATATTCATTAAACCATTCTGAGTTGAATAAATATTTGCTGCTAGAATGAGAGTCACTTCTGAATTACATGTTAAACAATTCGGTTTAGCTACATTGTTTCTATATATGTTTACACGAATATCATAAGTATTCAAATGATATATATCCATGGCTCTTGTGTCTTGATCCAGTGTTTCATTCTCTTTCCTTGTAAAATTGTAAACTGCCTACTTTATTCATTATGTTATTTGTGTAGTTCTTGGTTACATAAATCAGAAAGTGTAGACTAATAGCGCTTACATTAGAAGTTATTCATGTCGGAAATGAAAAATTAACTTATCAGATAGGAAAATGTTGATTGTTTGACATGAGTATTCTCATGAAATCGACTGCAGCACTACCTATCCAAATCCAGATTATAGCTAAATAAAATACTTCAGATACCTAGATTATTTTATGTGACTTCAAGTATGTATAACTGTCTTCCTAGAACTTTGAAAATAGAAAGGTAAAATCTAATTTAAGGTAAGACTTTTAAAAATAGGAATATAAGGTTATAAAAATTTCTGTGCTGGTCAGAATTCAGTATTTTTGTTCATTTAAAGTTTATTTTTAGTGTTGATAACCTGGTGTCCTACAAAATAGATACCAGCTTTTAATTTCTCATTAAAATACTATACAAGTACTCTAAGAGCAAAAAAGTCATCTTTAACAAAAGTTTTCCAAATCCCAACAGTTAATAATAAATAACATTTTTTTGAGGTTTTTTGTTTGTTTATTTTTAGCAAGAGAGCAAGCGAGAGAGAGGAGCAGACAGGAAGGGGGAGAAATGAAAAGCATCAATTCTTCTTTGCAGCACCTTAGCTGTTCATTGATTGCTTTCTCATATGTGCCTTGACCAGAGGGCTCCAGCCGAGCCAGTGACTCCTTGCTCAAGCCAAGCACATTGGGGTCAAGCCAAGGTCACTGGCTCAAAACCCTGGGCTTGCCTGGTCAAGGCACATACAGGAAACAACTACTATGAGTGCTTGCTTCCTGCTTCTTCCCCCGTTTCCTCTCTCTCTCTCTTTCTCTCCTCTCCTAAAAATCAATAAATGAAATATAGGAAAAAAGGGATGAAACCCGATATTTTGGAGAGACAGACCTACAGTAATTTAACAGTGTAATAATGCTGGTGCTGCCAGTGCGGATGCGGTGCTGTTGTGGTATAGAGAGAAAGGAATTTCAGACGACGCCCACTTGGAGACGCTTACATTGTTGCAGTAAGGTTTACGGGTTGAGATAGAAGGGTGCTCACAGACACTCAGTGTCTCATCTCCATCTGTCTTGCCGAGGAGAAAGTCCAGTCTTGTCTTTATTAAGCCCAGTGTAAAAATCAAAGTCCAGCTACTGTGCACCATGGTTTAGCACATACCAAACCTCAGTCCAGTCCAGGCACTACTCAAGGTGTGTACTTGGAAGACCATCTGGCTGCCAGCCCACACATTATGGGAGCAAAAGGGGCTAGAGCCTTCCCAAGCAGGCAGGCAGAGAGACGGGCAAAAGGGCTGGATCTGATCAGCCTCTATTTATATTTTGGGGCTGGAAAGGACTAGCTTTCCTTTAAGCCAACCAATTAGTTACTTTTAAATGTTGCAGGTTTCTGTTGGCTCCTCCCACTAACTAATCAGATCCTTCCCCTAGGATAGACTGACAAGCCATCTGGCTTCCACTGAACCTGCCCTAAAGTGGAAGCGCAGAAGCACCTCCCCCCAGCAACCGGAACCACTGTGTCTTGGGTGGATTCATCCCCGAAAGGCTAGAAATTGAGGAGGGCTGAGGGCGCAATGGACTAATTAGCCTGTGAGTGATACAGCCTTTTAGAAAATGAAGCTAAATGGAATGCCGACACTGCTTACTGAAGCAGGCTTTCCAAGTTTTATAAAACTTGATGTCCAACTCCCTTGGCTCTCTTTCCCCATCAGTGTCTAGCTACCTGCCTATGCTAATACTATTACAGAAGTGTGTATAAAGTACTAAGGAAGCTGAAGAGAAGAATGGCCTCACAAAAGAAATGTCATTGAGCAAAGTCATTTGGCCTTCCCCAAAAGTATTGGGATAGAAATAAATTCCAAGTAGGCGAATTAGCATGTGCAAAGGCACTGAGGCTTAAAGAGCCATGATATGAAGATGCCCCAGGCAGAGGGCCTAAAGAAAATTAGGAAGAGGACCTTAAGACATACCCTCAAAGAGTTTCTATATTGAAAACTCATTGGAACATCTGGACACATTCTAAGTACTACAGTTTGATCAAGGGATCAAATAGTGTATCCAAGATAGGTTTTTCTCTGCATTTCTCTCTTTTTTTTTTTTTAATTTTTATTTTATTCATTTTAGAGAGGAGACACAGAGTGAGAGAGAGAGAGAAAGAGAAAGAAAGGGGGAGGAGCTGGAAGCTCAACTCCCATATGTGCCTTGACCAGGCCAGTGCAGGGTTTTGAACTGGCGACCTCAGTGTTCCCAGGTCGACGCTTTATCCACTGCGCTACCACAGGTCAGGCTCCTCTCTTTTTTTAAAGGACTTTTTTTATTGATTCTGCAGAAAGATGAGTCAGGGAGCTAGAAGCATCAACTCATAGTTACTTCAACTTTGGTTGTTTATTGGTTGCTTGTCCTATGTGGCTTGACCACAGCCGGTTGAACCTGCGACCTCAGTGTTCCAGGTAGACACTCTGTCCACTGTGCCATCAGAGGCCAGGCTGCATTTCTCTGCTTCTTTAACCCGTTCTCAGGCCCCTGTGGTTAAAGGTTAGATTATCCCCCAAAGCTCAAACAGATGTTCTGGATTAGAGTTTTTTTATTACCAACTGACCACTTAATAAATTAATGTCCCATCTTGGAAATAATTTTCATTGAACAGGGCTTCCTATGTGGGGAAGGATGCTTCCAGCCAAGCAGTGCAAGTGCTTTTGCCACAGGAAGGGGATTACAGGCACTGGGTAGCAAAAACTGTGAATACCTAATGAGTGGGACCATTAAAAGTAAATGTGAAATCTTGGTTGCTTTGAAGACTTTTACTTATGTTTTCCATCATATTGTGTCAATATGTGAATAATCTAAAACTCTGAATAAAAGGTTTAAAATATTCCATTCTTAGTTTCTAATATAAGAGGAATTATTTTTAAATCAGTGTGGTATAATGTAAGATTTTATTTACCAAACTGCTATGGAGAAAAGATTAAGTTCCCCAGTAATGTTACTTTCATGTACTCATTTGAATACCATTTTTTAAAAATAGTGGGTAAAAATGTTGATTATTTCAAGTTTAAAATGTTCACCTTTTATCTAATTTGGCAGTGAAGTAATTACCCTCAAATAGTGATATTTCTATCCATTGCCATTGAATATACTAAAGTCACAGAGATATAGGGCTCTGAATCAGAGATGTAGATGTTAGTGCTATTTTGGTTGGAGAGAACAGCAGATGAAATATATAAAAATGAACTCAGTTTGAATAAGATATTTACTGCTGTTATATATGATTGGATATATGTACTTATAAGATTGAATTGCCTTACTT
This sequence comes from Rhynchonycteris naso, assembly GCA_037038555.1. Taxonomy (NCBI): domain Eukaryota; kingdom Metazoa; phylum Chordata; class Mammalia; order Chiroptera; family Emballonuridae; genus Rhynchonycteris; species Rhynchonycteris naso. The sequence goes on from CM072995.1 coordinate 355,207,995, forward strand.
TTTTTTTTTATTATTAAAACGAATTGCTACAGTAACAGTGGAACTTTATTTACCTGGAACTCTTAGAAAATGAATCATTTTGGATAATAGAATTCCCGAGAGTGAATTTCCAAATACTTGGTCAGTCCTTCAGTGTAGTTTGAATTTTGCTCTAAAATATATTTCATACTGCCTCCCCTGCTTAAGTAGAAGAAACTGAAAATAATTTCACTGTTTCTTACTGGCTCTGGTCATTGCAAGCATTATTTTCTGTGCCTTGCAGTAATGGAGGTTTGTAGGGTTTGTCCCTTGTGGAAAAGCTGGGAAGTGCTTTGAGATTTTGTGTACGCATTATGGTCTTTTTTTTTTAAATTAAATTTATTGAGGTGACATTGGTTAATAAGATCACATAGGTTTCAACTGTACATTTCTGTAATACATCATCTGTATACTGCACTGTGTGCTCTCCACCCAAAGTCAAGTCATCTTCTGTCACCTCTAATTTCTGTCACTCTTTGCTCCTGGGCTTACAGCCACCTACCTCTTCTAAATGCTAACAATTTTGAAGGCATATTACCATTCCTTCTTAGGATGTACATAAAAAAGGAGTGCCTACATTCCAAATATTGACTCATAGTGGGTCTGATTCACATACTCTTAATAAACCTTTATTGGTTGAGTGGATGTGTGGTATTTGTAATCTTCTAAGGAAGAGGAGGGGTGTGTGGAAGGAGAGAAATTCAAGCTGATTGACATTTGCCTGGGATGTGTTAAAATGCAAGAACTTGAAGATATCTCAATAAAAATGTTTGTCAGACCTGACCAGGTGGTGGTGCAGTGAATAGAGCATCAGACTGGGATACGGAGGACCCAGATTTGAAACCCTGAGGTCACCGGCTTGAGTGTGGGCCCATCTGATTTGAGGAAGGCTCACCAGCTTGAGCACGGGTCACTCACTGGCTTGAGTGCGGGCTTACCAGCTCGATCACGGGGTCACTGGCTTGAGCGTAGGATCATAGACATGACCCCATTGTCTCTGGCTTGAGCCCAAAGGTCACTGGCTTGAAGCCCAAGGTCGCTGTCTTGAGCAAGGGGTCACTCGCTGTGTTTTAGCCTCCCTGGTGAAGGCACATATGAGAAAGTAATCACTAAACAACTAAGTGCCTCAACGAAGAATGGATGCTTCTCATCTCTCTCTCTTCCTGTCTGTTCCTATCTGTCCCTCTCTCTGACTCTCTCTCTGTCTCTGTCAAAAAGAAAAAAATGTATGTCAGGCTATATAAATCATTTGCTGCCAACCCTTATCAGGAGATTTGTGCCACTTGCTGCCCTGTCAGTAGACTCCCTTCCTCCTTTGTAATCACTTTGTACCTCCCCTAGCTGCTGTATCTTTGTTGAACTAAAAGTTTCAAGGAAATGAAAAGTATTTCCTCATATTTGAATGTTGCCCAACCCATGTTATTCAAATATGATAAAGTCCTGGTTATCTAGTATCTTTTTTATCCAAAACTAAGACTATATACTTTAAGTATTTCTCTAATATAAACCTTCATTTGTTTCATTCTTTCATTCCTCTTAGAATTCTCCACATATCAGGTTGTCAGACTGGTTAGCTATTTTGCAATGGCTCCCACTTTCATTCCTCCTCTCCCAATTTTTTTTCCAAAACTTCTTATTGAAAAATCCTTACATAAAGTTATGTACTAAATCGCTAAACTACCTCTTGGGAAACAGACAAAGTTGCAAAATCAGCAGACTTCCTTTGGCTTCTTTATGTATAACTCTTTTGTACTCTGGCCACTGGCTGTAGCTTTTACATTTTCTACTGTAAAATTTTTAGTGTGCTATAATATATCAAATAATATATCATATTATAAAAAAGATTGATGGGCTTTGGCTTGAAATTGGTCCATATTCAATTTATGATAGTAGCTTTCCCTGCCTCACCCACATACGCCTATTGGGACTATGCTCAACTATTATTGAAAAGAGAAGAAAAATTTTCCACCTTTTGTTTGTAGTCCTTTGCTAGGTTTGATTGACAGAGTTTTACAGCTCAGATGGCCATGCATAGGCCTTGCTGTTCATATTGTTAGTGCTTTTTAAATTCAGAATCCATTTTTAATGTAAATTGCCATAGAGTGGGAAGGCCAGGGAGCAGTAAAGGAATCTCATCTTAAAAGCAAGACCATAGGATATAGTAATTATAGAACTAGGTAATGATAATTATGTAGGTCAGATCATTGCAATGAAAGTGTGATTGGAGGTACTCAGAATTAACATCTCTTTTCCTCTGGAATTTCCAAGATGGTAAATGAGCAAAGGCAGGTAAGTCTTACCTGTTGTCACTCAGCACTGTCCAGTTATCATGTATATTATTAAAGCCACTTTATTTCATGTTCTTACTCCCTCTTTTCAAAATAATTTTTTAATGGGTTCTCATATTCACCAAGGTCTAAGCAAGGCTGTCTTCTATGTGTAAAAGGTGAGCTCAAAACTCAATTAGTTGAGCTGATATCAATTTCTTAGAGGTTACAAAAAGAGTTTCTTCTTAAAGAGTTTCTTCTATCTCACCATCTGACAGTGTGAGATACGAGGAACTTCATCTCATCCCTTAGGTACCAAGTTCGGTGTCTTAGATTTTTCTGCAATTCCAAAAGCCATGTGTGCATGTGTGTGAATTGTTTCTCCTTATTATGAATGTGTTATGTGTACATTGCCAACAATTTAAAAATATACAAATGTATAAAGCAGGAGCATAAATGTACCTCTCCTTTATCCCACTCCCCTAAAGACCACTGTAAACTGACTTAGCTTTGTGCATACACAGACATGTATATACATCTATATAAATCTTTAAAAATACACACATATATTTTTAAAAGCTCATAGTATACTTATTATTCTCTATTGCTTTTAGTTCATTATACATTGTGAACATCTTTGTGTGACAATAGATCTAGTTTTCTATATCCCATTTCACTAGGTATTGGATTTCCCTATTCCCTTATTGATTAACTTAGGTTGTTTCTATTTTTTTTCTTAGCTAAAAGTCTTATAATGAGCATCCTTGTATATATCTGCCTACCTGTTTAAGAATAACCGTACAATAGCTTCCCAGAGTTTATATTTCCAGGTGAAAGGATATGCACTTTTAACATTTTGATACATATTGTCAAATAACGCTCCAAATAAGAATAATTTATAAGCCTGCTGTCAGCATATGAGAGTAATTTTTTCTACATCTTCAACAACATAATCGTTTGTTTATGATCCAGGGAACATGAGTTGTAAGTAACAAATCTTAAGGTTATTTATATTATCTTTCATTTATGGCTTCCATAAATAGCTTTCAAAAACTGGTCCTGCCTTAGTGGTGGTGGTGCAGTGGATACAGCATCAACCTGGGACACTAAGGACCCAGGTTCAAAACCCTAAGGTTGCTGGCTTGAGCGTGGGATTATGACATGACCCCATAGTCGCTGGCTTAAGACCCAAGGTTGTTGGCTTGAGCCCAAGGTCACTGGCTTAAGCAAGGGGTCGCAGCCTTGACTGAGTGCCCCGCACTCAAGGCATGTATGAGAAGCAATCAATGAACAACTCAAGTGCCGCAACTAAGAGTTGATACTTCTTATTTCCCTTCCCTCCTGTCTGTCTCTCTCAGTCTCTCTCTTGCTGGGGAAAAAAAAAAGATTCTTTTAATATTTTCCTTTTATTGCTTCCAACTCTGTTAAGATATGGGATCTGTTTAGTGCTATCAAAATAAGACAGTCCCTGCCTGGCTGGCCTGTGGTGGCACAGTGGATGAAGCGTCAACATGGGATGCTGAGGTCGCTGGTTTGAATCCCAAGGCTTGCCCAGTCAAGGCACATGCAAGAAGCAACTACCTATGAGTTGATGCTTCTTGCTCCCCCGCCTTTCTCTCTCTCCTCTTTCTAAAATCAATAAATACTTTTTAAAATAAGACAATCCCTCTCTATTATTACAGGTGTGAAACATCTTTTAAGGAATTTATCATTTGTTGCCAAAAATCTTCTTTCACTAAATATTTCTGCATGACCAGTCAAGTCAGAATATTCACTTCCAAAGCTTGCTCTTTCAAGCTGGAGTTCAAGGGATAGCTGTCGAACCTCTCGTTCTCTCTGCTGAAATTTATATGTGGTCACTTTGAAATACCCCTTAAGTTCTACTGAGCACCTAACACTGATTATAATAGGGACTGAACAATAATTTAGAGTGTATTCAAGGAAACTTTATTAACCCAAACCAATGTTAATTAAATCTGAGCTTTATTTATTTATTGCTTGCTTGCTTACAGGTGGATTCACCAATGAACTTGAAGCATCCCCACGACTTAGTCATATTAATGAGGCAAGAAACAACAGTTAACTACCTCAAAGAACTGGAGGTGAGGCAACTGGGCATGTAATGTGCATCTGAAACTTGTTGCATTTCACTGGAGTTATTATATTCAAAGCAACGGAGCAGCAGCCCCAGGTGGGCAGAGCACTGCCCCATAGTGGGCTTGCTGGGTGGATCCCAGTCAGGGTGCCTGCGGGAGTCTGTCTCTGCCTCCCCACCTCTCACCTACTAAAAAAATTTTTTTTAAAGTTACACTATAAACTGAATCCAAATTTTAAGGGAACTGTAAGTTGTAGAAAATCTAAGCCAATTTACAAGATGAGATTTAGAAAATTATTCAGAGTAGTAAGTTGAACCAGTCTTGAGAACTAGGAGGAATCATGACGATCATTCTCATTTTCAAGCCAGGGAAACGATTAGAGCCAAAGACAGAGCGAATTGCCTGATTTCACGGAGCAGGTTATGACAGAACCAGAGGCAAATACCGTATGTCTTGGCTTAGAAGCTGACATACCTGTCAAGCCAGGTAGCCATTCATTTTCTCGTTACATAAAACCCAAATTTCACTTACGTAAATTCAACCTAGTACGTCTATCAACAGAAATACTTATAATTATATATTTTTAAAACTTTTGTGAATTAAGAAGGAGGTGCTTTTAGCACCTACTAACCAGCTCTGCGTTGCTAGTAATGCTTTTAGAACAACTCATTTTATAGTCTCTTGCGTTGTCTCTACCAGTTTATCACCTATAAATTTAGAAATGTTGATTTTTATGAATACTAGGAATAAGACAATAGGCATATTTATCTGGCTTCAAGCTTAGAAACTTGATCTGTTTTTATTTAAGCACAGCATTCAAAAGATGTAATGATGCAGAAAATAGCTTTTATTTTCAGACGCACAGACACATTGCATATGTGTAATGCTGACCCAGTCTTTAGGGGCAGTATGATATAATGTAAAGAGAAGAAGACTTAAATTAGCATTGGGGAGTTTATGAAAATCAATGGTAGTTTGGCTTTGGTATGTTAAGGGTAAGGGGCCTGTTAGACATCTAAGCAGAGACACCAAGTAGGAAGTTGGTTCTTCAAGTGTGCACTCAGTGGTAAAGGTTTGGCCGGAGACATAAACTTGTTCATCATTGACAGGTAGACTTAAAGCCATGGGACCAGATAATACAGCTTATATTCAAAGTAGTGACACCTAGGTAGACTTCTTAAATAGCAGAAGGTAACGGGAATAACCTCAAAGTGTTAAGATCAAACTAGAATTTTATATTTTCTTAAACCATCATTCAAGAGTGAGTACAAAGCAAAGATGTTTTCTGACATACAAAAACAGAGCTTAATAACCACAAACTCTCACTCTAAAATTTTACAGGATACATTTACAAGAGGAAAAGTCAACCCAGTGACAACTACATTTTAATAGTCAGTAAAAACATTGATGCAAAAGTTGCTAAATCTGTTTAACCTTTTTTGTTATGTTTTAAAAGGTAAAACTAAATGAAGTTAACAATCTGTGGTTGGGTTGGGGCATGATCAGTGATCATTATAGCACGTTAGACTTTTTTTATGTCAGACTCTTTTTGTCATGTTCAGGAGAAGTACTGTAAATGTAACTGAATAAATTAAAATCCTGTTGGAAAATTTATGGACAAACATTAAAAAACTTAAGAATACTACCACCTTTCAAGTACTCTTGCCAAAAGAAGTGGTAGTCTAGTCAAAACACGATTTCATTTGTTCTGAATATGATTGGTGTCCTTTGTCACTTTAATATTTTATGTTGTGTTTTAAAAGATTATTCTGACAGGGGGTCTGTAGGCTTCATTCGACTGCGGAGAAGTCTCTGCCACAAAAACCCGGACAGGCCTGACCAGGCGGTGGCGCAGTGGATAGAGCTTTGGACTGGGATGCGGGAGACCCAGGTTCGAGACCCCAAGCTTGCCAGCTTGAGTGTGGGTCCATCTGGCTTGAGCAAAAGCTCGTCAGCTTGGACCCAGGGTCGCTGGCTCCAGCAAGGGGTTGCTCGGTCTGCTGAAGGCTCGGGGTCAAGGCACATGTGAGAAAGCAATCAATGAACAGCTAAGGTGTTGCAATGGCAACAAAAAACTAATGATTGATGCTTCACATCTCTCTTCGTTCCTGTCTATCTGTCCTTATCTATCCCTCTCTCTGACTCTCTCTCTCTGTCCCTGTAAAAAAAAAAACAAAACAAAACCCGGACAGCCTCTGGGTCCCGCTGCCAATATGCAGGAATACAGGGAACACTGGAGCATGTTAATGAACCTAGAGATGTAGTCAGCAAAAGTCCTGTCAAGTGGCAGACTCTACCAGACCAGTGACCCAGTTTCTTTAAAAAATAAGTTTTAACGATTAAAAAAAAAAGAAAGGAGCTAAAGAGGTAACCAGTAGATTAAAAGAAATTTAAGAGACAAATTAAACAATTGCAATGTGTGTTGACCTCATTGGATTTTGTTTCAAACAAACTGTATTTTATAATGAAGGAGAAACAAACAATTGGGAATTTGAATAAAAAGTAAATATTTGATATTTAAGGGATTATTTTTTACATGTGATAATGGTGTTATGGTTTTGTGGGGTTTCTTTTAAAACATACTGAAATAATTGCTGATGAGAAATTTGACCAAAAATACAGTAAGGGCAAGCACTAAAATAGCAAAAAGACAATCGATCATTTCCAAACCCACAAATGCAGAGAAGATACCAGAGGAGGCAAAGGAACATAGTGTTATCACACATGTGGCATACAAGAAAAGAGAGAAAAAAAAAACAAAGAAAAAGAATGATAACCAGAAATCCCAAAGTTATATGGCTGCAATAAATCCAAATAGATTAGCAATCACAATAAACAAACTACATTCCCTGATGAAAACTCCAGCTGTCAGTTTGCGTTTCTTTCTCATTTAGGCCAGCTATACGGTACAGCCGTCCCTCACCGTATCGCAGTTCACTCTTTGCGGTCTCAGCTGTATCACGGATTTTTATATTGTATATATCTAATTTTGTATCGCGGATTTTTTGCTGTATCGTGGGATTTTATGTAAGTTTAAGAGTGTAGAAAGTGTTTAAGAGCGAAGTGTTTATAAGAGTGTGGAAAAGGTCAGTAACAGTGTGGGGAAGAATAAGAGTGTGGGGAGGGTTTATAAGGCCTTAAAATATACATAAGTAATAAAATAAATATAAGGTCGCTACTTCTCAGATTTTCACCTATCGCGCAGAGTTCTGGAACCTAACCCCCGTGATAGGCAGGGAACCACTGTACATATAAGAAATATGCCTTAAAATAACATTGAAAGCACAAACAATTAAGAAAATAATTGATAAAGTTGACCATCTTAAAATTCAAAGCTTCTCTTTAGCAAATGACACCGTGACCAAAATTAAAAGGTAAGCTGCAGGTTAGAAGAAGATATTTGCAACATGCATGAATGATAGGGAGTGAGTTCACAAAATTACTTTTTTCATAAATTTCTACAAATCAATTCTTTTAAAACCTACTGGGGAAAATAATGGCAGATTTGAATAGTCAATTCATATCTCATAAACATATTGGTTATATAATCAATCTCTTTGGTGATTGATTAGCGAAGATAGTCTACATTTTTTTTAGTATTTGTTTTTTCATTGTCAATGAACAGCTCCAAAATCTCAATACTGTTGTTTTATATGTGTCAACTAAATTAACTGAAAGCATATTCAGAGTCCTTGTCTTTCTTCAAAAAGGATTCAAGGATTCTCTGACTTCTTCAACACGTTAAATTCCCCTTTCTTACATGGTATCTAGACTGAAATATGAGAAAAAATTATTGTGTTATTTTCAACAGAAGCAATTAGTTGCTCAAAAAATTCACATAGAAGAGAATGAGGACAGAGACACAGGACTGGAACAAAGACATAATAAAGAGGATCCAGACTGCATCAGGGCCAAGGTGCCGCTCGGGGACCTGGATCTCTACGACGGCACATACATCACTCTGGAGAGCAAAGACATCAGGTAACGAGCTCTCCCCTTCCCCAGAGTTACGTTTTCCTGAACAGACTTTTCTCAAATCAATAAGTTATTTCTCTAATGAGAATAAGCTTCAGTCACAGATAAGTTTATTAAAAATTTTAATTGGATTTATTGGGGTGACATTGGTTAATAAAATTATATAGGTTTCAGGTGTACAATTCTATAATTTATCATCTCTATATCGTATTGTGTGTTCATCACCCCAAGTCAGTTCTCTCTCTGTCACGATTTCTCTCTCCTCTACCCTCTTCTACCTCCTCTGTCCCCTCTTTCCTCCTTGTAGTCACCATACCGTTGCCTTTGTCTATGAGGTGTTTTTTCTTCGCTTATTCCCATCACCTTTTTTAGACCTGCCCCAAACCCCTCTGACAGCTGTCAGTCTGTTCTCTGTAGCTTTGAGTCTGTTTCTGTTTTGTCTGTGAGTGTGTTTTGCTCATTAGATTCCACATATAATTGAAATCATATGGTACTTGTTTGAAAGTTCAAAGTATATACTACATGTAGAATTTTTGCATATCAATTAAAAATATTTAATAATACCACTGCAGAAAATTGAACAATCTATAATAACATAATACAAATGGCTAATTAGCATGTAGAAAAAGATATTTTTCAGTATTGATCAAATACAAATTAAAACATTTAGTTTTTAACTATCAAACTGAAAACACATTCAAAAATCCATACCTGGTAACTATGGAGAGGCTGTCAACAGATGAGTAAACTGATTTAATATTTCTACAAAGAATTTAGCAGTGATATAATAGTTTAAGAGTCCCTGATCTTGACCTGACCTGTGGTGGCGCAGTGGATAAAATGTCGACCTGGGAACACTGAGGTCGCCAGTTCAAAACCCTGCACTGGTCTGGTCAAGGCACATATGGGAATTAATGCTTCCAGCTCCTCCCCCCTTTCTCTCTTTCTCTCTCTCTCTCTCTCTCTCTCTCTCTCTCTCTCTCGTGTCTCCTCTCTAAATGAAAAAAAATTAAAAAAAAAAAGAGTCCCTGATCTTAACATTCTGTCCCCAGCGTATTATCTGTCTCACGCTTAATTTATCTCTTTTACATTGAACTCCTGAAATGTTTGACTCTAACAACAGCTGTTTGAAAAAGTTAGGAATGTTGACTAATAAAGTTGAGATGTTTTGAGAATATGGTTCAATTAGGAGGAAATGAGACATTTCCTCACCTTTCATTCATTGCTTCTTGTTTCTTGATTTTAGCCCTGAAGATTATATAGACCCAGAATCTCCTGTCCCTCCAGACCCTGAGCAACCTGATTGCACTAAAATCCTAGAGCTTCCATATAGTATACACGCTTTCCAGCACTTGCGAGTAAGTAGAGATGGGGCACCGTTTTTAGTGCATTTTTACAAACTTAGTCTCTTGCTTATAAATATTCCTTTCTTTCTTCTCTCCTTCCAGATAGCTTTCTAATATATTTTACTAACATATTTCTCAAAATTTCTTCAAAATAAATGTTATTAGATACCAAATTACTTGGGGTGTTTTATAATGTCCTTTTTATTTTTTTCCATTTTTTCTTCTTCAGGGTGTACAAGAGAGAGTTAATCTTTCTGCACCTCTACTACCTAAAGAAGATCCGATCTTCACATATTTATCTAAACGATTAGGAAGGAATATAGATGACATAGGTCACCTCATTCATGAAGGCCTGCAGAAGGTAAGTCATCAGTGACTTAAAGAGCCAGCAGATTTTGTGAACAGAAGATATATGACTCTCAAGAACACCTGCCCAGCTTGTTTCTAGCTAGAGTGATTTTAAATTATGATTATATTAATAGAAACTATAGTTCAAAGCTAAGGGGAAACATTGGTAATCCAGTTCCCTTAACCAGGAAGAGATGATTTAAAGAGTTCTTTAAACCAATTCACAAAAAATAAATTATATATTGATATAAGCAACAGACCTTATATATGTATTTTCAGTGTGATTGAAAATTTAACATTAGTGTCTTTGCTGTATCTATCTGTACACATAATATATAGATTATCACTGTTCTCTGAACAAGAAAAAGAATCATCACCCAAGAAAATCTTGTAAGTTTTCTTTTAAGGGAACCTCTACTTTAAAAAAAAAGAAAACGAAATAGGGAATTATACAACAGGACCCAAGAATTTAAATGTATCACTCACTGTAACATGGGAATCAGAAAATGGTTTTTGCTCTTCTCTGTGCCTAAGGAGTATCATAAAATGTGGGCTGATTCGTAAGCAGTATTATAGTGACATTAAGTAAAATGCGTAATTGCAACATTTATATACATATGGTTTATTCAAGTACATTATATGTTATATATGATTATTTTTGTTGCTAAGTTACCATCTTCATCTTGTTTTTCTGAAGGTAATGTAAAACATTGCATTCCCAGAACTTGATGAGTAATAAGGGGAAACTGGCCTAGAATTTAAATATTCTTCAGTAGTTCAAGAGAGATGAAGATGATTTGGACTAGAATGGTTAGTATTGGAAATGGAGGGATTACAACTAATTCAGGAAATGTTTAGAAGTATAGAAGCCAAAGAATTAGATGTAGGGAATGAGGGAACATGAATGAGGATAATTCGTCAACTTTGGCTTGAGCAACTTGAAGGAGGAGCAGGGTTGGGGTGAGAAAAGAAAAGACAGAGTTCTGTTTTGGCCATGTTGAATTTGAAATACCGCTGTGAGTCTGGAATTTTAGTAAAGAGCAGAGCTGAGTGTGTAGACAGAATAATTGTTAAACAGGCAGTCTTTATAGCTATAGGACTGGATGGTGAAGTTTGAAGATGAGACCACTCAGTCCTGGGTCCTCCCACCTCTAGCTGTTAAGCAGAGAGGGGGGAGGACCAGCAAAAGAGACCATAAAGGGGTCCAGAAGGATGTGGCCCTAGGAGCCAAGGGGAAAAGTGTTCCACAGAAGGAGCGGAGTAATTAACTGACATTCGAACATTTATTGATTTGGGGAGAGATTTTATGAAAAATCTTGTAGAAAGATTTTTCATTAAAGATTTATTTTTCTCTTCTTTTATATGTATTCTGCTTATCCCAATGTTTTCAGTAATTCATGTAGAATTTTTAATGCATCTTTTTGTTCCAGTTCACAATATAAAGTCTGAAAATAAGAAATAAAAATCAAAGTATCTGTTTATTTGAAGGAAAACTTTCTGAAAAGGCTATCCTAAAGAAGAGTCAATCTCAAGTCGTAAGTCAGCTGTGAAAGAATTTAGTACCCCTTAACCAGCCACACACAGGGCTCAAGTCACATCATATACTTTCCTTGAAGACAGAAAAATAAAGCTGATTAACACAGAATTATACTTAATATCAAAAATAACTATTTTGAAAATAAAATAATTGATCCTTGTAAAAAAATCAGATTATATTTATAAAATCTATAAAAGGTAAAGTAAAAATTATAATTTAAAAACTTATAGATAATTACTGTTTTATATATTCTTTCGGAATTTTTATTTTTACACATTTGTATAGTTAAAACTTAATTATTCTCATAAGTTTTTAATAGTGGAGTAGTGGGGTTGGGAGGTAATCACTTTTTTAAGGCCTGTTATGTACATGTTGTCAAACTGTCCCCAGAAATGCTGGACTGTACTAAACTAACATTTCTACAGTTAATATCTGAACTTAATACACTGTGTAGCCAATATTAGCATTATTTTTTATCTTTGTCAGTTTGTAAAAGGAAACTTGTATCTTTTTTATTTCAAGTTTTTTGTTTTATATCATTTCACCTGTTAATTAGTCGTTGTTTCATATTTTTGAGTTGTGTGTGGTTTTGGCCCATGGTCTCTTGGTTATTACTTGGTCTATTAGATTTTTTATGAATTCCTTATATATTAAAGACACTAAATGTCTGTCCTATATGTTTTCTCTGTTTCTCTTAAGCTTTATGACTTTTTTCCCATGCTGAATTTGAAAGTTCTCTACTTGAGTTTAAACTTATTTACACTGAGTTTTTGACATGGTCCAGTTTAGTGTTTTGACCTCTATGAGGCTGAAATTCAGTGTGTGTTAGGGGATGAAAAATCCATGCCGCAGAGGGAACAAACATATATGAACTTTCTAACTTGACTAAATAATACACTTACTATAAATGTATTGTAGTGTGAAGGTTTGAACTAAATTCTAAACACACATGAGAAAATGACAAAAACTTACCTTTCACAAAAGCATAAGCCTGTCATTTGCTTACATATGTACCTTCACTCAGATATTAAATAAATAGGAAACTTTGAAACATGTTATTTTCAGAAATTTCATGTTAAAGCAACTGGCATCTCTAAGTAGGTCAGGTCCCAACATCTAAAGTCCTGAACTAAGTAAAGTCCATTAAATTGTGGCCACTGGTTGGCCTTTCAGCTTTGTCTCCCCCTTGGAAGGATAGCTTATCATTGTATGGTCTATGGCGATCACACCCCAGTGCACTTGCACAGCTGATGATCAGGAGACTCCTTCAACAGATGTAGTTTATTTATACTTTGTCTTATGCTTTATTGTTACTGTAAGTCTGGCTCTTTTTCAATTTCAGAAGAGACAGAATAATAAAATAAAGATACTCATTTTGAGCATTCTGAGTTGGAGAAACTGTCTTGAACCGTGTTTGATTGTCATTTTATCTGTTTAATCTCTAGAACTCTTCCTCATGGGTACTGTATAACATGGCTTCATTTTACTGGAGAATAAAGAATAAGCCATATCAGGTGGTGGAGTGTGCCATGCGAGCCCTTCACTTCTCTTCCAGGTCAGTTTCCTCCCCTTCCACACACATCTTCTCATTTTCCACGTGACTTGGGCTCTTAAAGAAATAACACATAAGAAAACAAGAAGAAGCATTGTGTTGTACTTAGACTCTCCTTCATTTTTGTTCAAAGAAATCAGTCCCATCACAAAAAATGACAGATTTCAAAGATTTCAAAGTGGTAACAGCATCATATGCTTTTGATTTCCATTAGGGAAAAAATACATAATGTAGGTGCCCTCTGATTCACCTGAAACTTCAATGCAAGGACATTGACTGAAGAAATTATCATAAATTAAAATTTTCTCAAAGCAAATAGAAGGCCTAAATATATTTCAAAATCATAAAATGTCTACCAGACCTTATTTTTGCAACAGAATTGATAGCTATCGGGTTGACTAAGCACCATCAATTAGATAAACATAAAACATAATTTGTTTATTTGGTTTTTGGTGACAGAAACAGAGAGAGGGACAGACAGATAGGAAGGGAGAGAAATGAGAAACATCAGTTCTTCGTTGCAGCATCTTAGTTGTTCATTGACTCCTTTCTCATATGTGCCTTGACTGGGGGCTACAGCAGAGCGAGTGACCCATTGCTCAAGCCAGCAACCTTGGGTTCAAGCTGGTGAGCTGTGCTCAGACCAGATGAGCCTGCGCTCAAGCCGGCGACCTCGGGTTTTCAAACCTGGGTCCTTTGCGTCCCAATCCGAGGCTGTATCCGCTGCACCACCAACTGGTCAGGCGAAACATGATTTTCTTAAATTGTTTTCTCCATTTATAAGTATGCTCAAAGTTATGTCCCTCCACTCAGCAACCTTGAATGTGGTTTTGCCTTGTCAGATAGTTACACACAATCATGGGGCACATGCTTCGTTTTTCCCGTGCTGTATCCTGACATCTGATTGCTTGCCTTCTCTTTTAGGCACAATAAAGACATTGCCCTGGTCAACTTGGCAAACGTTCTGCACAGAGCACACTTCTCCGCTGATGCTGCTGTTGTGGTCCACGCAGCGCTGGACGACAGTGACTTCTTCACCAGCTATTACACATTGGGAAATATATACGCAGTGAGTACAACTTTGTGTTTTCATCAGCCAAAACAGTTACTGTTTTCTTTCTTTTTTTTTTTTAATAAAATATACCTTCTTTTCTCTTTTGGTCCCAGAAGGGGGGAGGGGATAGAAATTAATTAGGGGGGAAAAAACCTCAACACAATAATATATCGTAATTGTCCCAGCCTCTTGACAAAATCATATTAATAAAATTGATAGGAATAGTAAACTTCTGCAGAGTGTACCTCTTAAGAGAGCAATACCTTCCAATTAAACCATCCTATACCATGTTTTCATGTTATAGAGACTTCGCCACTGATCAAAATAAAATTCATTGTAGGGTGAGATATAGGTGTAATTTCATAAATTATTAAGGGATTTATATGGACAGATGCAGACAGTCTGTGGCTAACATTTTTCCCGTGTGTGTGTGTGTGTGTACGTACACACTTTTGTCTCTTCAGATGCTTGGGGAATATAACCACTCAGTGCTCTGTTACGACCACGCTTTGCAGGCCAAACCTGGGTTTGAGCAAGCTATAAAGAGGAAGCATGCTGTCCTGTGTCAGCAAAAACTCGAGCAGAAATTGGAAGCTCAACATAGGTAATTGGGCAAAAAAATGTCCTTGAAGGACTGACGCCATTGAACCTTAGCTTAGACAGCAGATGGTGAGATCAGTATTAGTTTTAGGAGGGGTTATTCTGCCAAGATACTCAGTAATTCTGTTGATTACATTTTTATGTGCAGAGAACACGGTGTCAGTAAAATCACTTGTGTATGCTGTATTTGATCTTTCTTCCCTTTGACTCCCAGGGTTGGGCTATTGTTCTGTTAGTTAAGTGAGGTCAAGAGACATTATTTGGCCCACATTTTAATCAGATTTGTGTAAGTTGTACAGGAATAGAATTCCGTTGTACTTGGTCCTTGCAGTATATTTACTAAAAATATTTGATTCCATAGAGTATAGGGCCAGTTAAGAAACATCACATTACTCAGAAGTGAATTGTTTATTGCTTATGGAATGAGCCTTAATGTTTTATGTCTACTTTGATTATTAGAGAATTAAATGGCAATTTGGAACTCATTAAACTTTTGTATTTGCTTATTTTCCAGTCTGTTTAAAGCATAATGTAGTAAAAAGGAAAGAATGACAGCTTGCTTGTTTATACCTGGCTTCTGTTATACCCGATCAGGACTTTCCCTGACTGAACCTCTTCCGGTGTTATGCTCTTAAGAATAAATTGGTTCTCTCTTATACAATCTGTACAGCTCCCAAATCTCCATAAGTTACAGTATAATAGGTAATAAGATTTTTGTGACTAAACATAATCAGGTAGATGATTTGATACCAGGTAGTAGAGAATATTCCTTCCTAAAGCAAAGTGTTTTTTTCCCCAAAAATCTATAAACCAAGGAGCTAGAGTATGAGAACAAAGTTGAGTGGCCCTTTCTTAAATTTGTCTTTAGACAGAATCAAGGGAGGATTCTAGAAAGGCTTTGACAGCCACTAGAACTAACACAAAGTTGTGGAGGGAAACAGAATTGTTAGACATGTAAAGGTTTATGGTATGTATCATTTTGGCACCTGAAAAGTGGAACACACCATTGTTTAATGTCAAGGTACTTGTATTTAATGGGAGAATGTTGTATCCATCTTTTGCCTCCAAGTTTTAAGAAAACAATGCATTTAAACACAAAAAGCTAGCAATTATTACGGAGAACCAAAATAAGTCTATGTATATAAGTGGGTTTAAAATTCACAGTTTTTAAAGCTCTGTAACTTTTTCCTGTTTTTAAAAATGTTAAGATCCCTCCAGCGAACACTGAATGAGTTGAAAGAATATCAAAAACAGCATGACCACTACCTGAGACAGCAGGAGATCCTGGAAAAACATAAGCTGATTCAAGAGGAGCAAATCTTAAGAAATATCATCCATGAGACACAGATGGCAAAAGAGGCACAATTAGGTAAGTATCGGTTCCAAATAATGAAGGCAGCTTAGGAAACTCACTTCTTGCATGCTTTACTTTCATAACTTTCATGTAGCCATAAAGCAGTATAAAGTTGTGCTTATAGCTTCCTTCAGTCTTAAAATCAAGCATCATCACAGCAGGTAGACCAGCAGGCTTGGGGAGCTGATTTGTTTCCTATACCTTTTTTTAAATTCACATTTTAAATAAAAACCAACTCCTTTACATCCTAGTCTTAACAATGGTTGTTTTCCCTCTATGGCTTACATGGATTCTTCTCCAACTTGAATACACATGTCAGCTTCCTGGTGATCTTGTTAAAATGTAGATTCTGATTAAGGAGGACTGAGGAGGGACTTAATTCTGTGTTTCTAACAAGCTCCGGTCTGGTGCCGGCTGCTGCTGGTCTGACAACACTGCCGCTCTAGCCTGTGCCAAGTAAAACAAGCCGGACACACCCTGGAAACAAAGTATCCACACTCCAGTCAACACTGGCAATAAGGCTAAACGCATACACTTTTTGTCATGCTCCCTTAAAAACAAATGTTTTATTTTAATTTTTTTTATTTTTATTCATTTTAGAGAGGAGACAGAGTGAGAGAGAGAGAGAGAAAGAGAGAAAGGGGGGAGGAGCTGGAAGCATCAACTCCCATATGTGACTTGACCAGACCAGTGCAGGGTTTTGAACTGGCGACCTCAGTGTTCCCAGGTCGACACTTTATCCACTGCGCCACCACAGGTCAGGCCAAATGTTTTATTTTAGAAGTAAGATTTTAGATTAGAATTTGTCTCAAGCAGGATTTCTTAATCTGGGTTAATGGATTAGTTTCAGGGAATTCTGAAATCCTCCCCAGAATTATACATAGAATTGTGTTTGCACATAATTTTTTTTCTGGGAAGAGGGAATATAGCTCATTAAAATCTCTTAGAGTCTGTGGCCTCTAAATAGCACCACTGGTCTAGACATGAGATCAGTGATTTGGTTATATCCAGAATGTTTCATTTTTTATGAAACCCTGAGTGCAGATCAGACAGCTTGACAACAACAACAACAACAAAAATTACTAGAATTCCTTCTATTACACCTTTCTCCCTTGATAACTATATTGGTCTAGAAAACCTCTTAATCTTTCAACCTTACCTATGACCATTTACAGTTCACTTTACAACCCATTTAACAAGTTGGCTTTACTGTTTTGAGTGTAAAGAGTATACCAGTCCTTGAGATTCTTTACTACTCTGCACTGAAGTGCAGCCAGGGCTCTTCTATGTACACTTGAAACGGGGTTATGGAATATGCAAAGCAGATTCTCCCCAGAAAGATGGCAGAAATCTCTTAAAGCAATGGAATCAACAGATTTTACACCCATAGAATGTAATTGCCAGAAGATATCTTACTGGTGCCCGTTTGTGTTGGAGGTGGAGCAAGGGAGGCTTCTTTAGAATGATTTAACTTAAATTACCATCAATTAGTGTTCCCCTGTATAAGTACCTCCCATGGAAGCACTCTGCTAGTCTCTGTAGAATACAAAGTTGAAACGAAATTATATAAACTAGGAAAGTCATGTTGTCATTGCTGATCTTCTCATCAATTTTAATTTTCTTTCTTTTTTTAAAATTTTTTATTTATTCGTTTTAGAGAGGGGAGGTGGGGGGGTAGGGGGGACAGGGAGCATCAATTCCCATATGTGCCTTGACCAGGCAAGCCAGTGGTTTTGAACCGTTGACCTCAGTATTTCAGGTCAACACTTTATCCACTGCACCACCACAGGTCAGGCTTAATTTTCTTTCTTATTCCAGGAAATCATCAGATATGCCGTCTGGTCAACCAGCAGCACAGTCTACACTGCCAGTGGGACCAACCTGTGCGCTACCACCGTGGAGATATCTTTGAAAATGTGGATTATGTTCAGGTCTTTTTTTTGTTCTCTTCTAGTTCTTACAAAATTTTACATATCTAAGAGTAATATCACTTCCCCCACCCCAATTCCTTATATATTTGATCCCTAAAATTTGTCACTCTCATTTAAAGTTTTGAGTATCTGTCATATGTTATACTTATGAAGTCATTTTTTATAGAAAGTACTCAGTTCCATCGTGAATGACATTTCTGTTTCCCACAGAATTGTCATATTCATTCCTTTTCCCCAGGTCCTTTCTACCCTATCTCATCCTGATCCCATTCACTTATCTAACAAGATTTTAGAAATACAGTCTTTTGAGAATATCAAGCATTGTTTTACCTCGGTTCAGAGGCTATATGTATTTGGAACTGATTATACAGTAGTCGGTAATGTTTGAATGACGGCTGTATCAAACTCTTACCAACCCTTTCCTGTATTCCCTTGCTGTTACCCAGAGACACTCATTTCATAAGAATAGTGATCATTTTAGTCTAGGTATGGGAATGAAGTAATTAACCAGGCCTCTAAATCAGCTAATTTTTAAACTTAAAACAGACGAAATCATAGAAAGCAAGTAAAGGGACAGGAGAACAAACAGCCCAATGGTATAGTTGATTGACAGTTGCTAACTGCATTATCTGTGAGAGAATACTGTTGGGGCGTAGTTCTGAGAATTAAAAGATCTGATTGCTTTATTACTAACCTACTTTCTGGTTTCCTACTAATTTTGAGTATTCACTAAATGTTTTGGCTTAAATATTAGTCACAACTCCTTTTCTTCTTCCAGTTTAATTGAACTTTTCATTTTCTAGTTTGGTGAAGATTCATCAACCTCTAGTATGATGTCTGTCAACTTAGATGTTCAGGCAAATCAGAGTGACATCAGTGACCTAGTCAAGCCTTCGCCCGTAGCCCATTCTGTTCTCCGAATCTGGGGCAGGGACTCTGACGCCTATAGGGTAAGTTACTAGAGGCTGATGGAGGAGTTTTCCAAACAGATGAGCTCTTTGAAAGCAGTGGCTTTCACCCTCACTGATTAACATGGCCCCTGTCACAGCTCAGTTAGCTCAGCAATCACTTATATAACTTCTGTTAAGTGGAAGGCATTCGGCTGGGTAGCAGGTAAGACACAGGGTTTGCCTTGAGTTCTTCCCAGTCAGGAGGGTCAGATAGAGTCCCTGACTTCAGTTCAGGCTTTGAGCTCTGAGTAGTTACCAACCTGGACAAGTTTCTAAACTGACCTGAGTGTACGCCTGTAATACCTTTTTCATCGGCATTCTTTCATTACGCTCCCAGCGGTGCGCCAGGCTGGCTCTGTGAATGTGATGCACAGGGTCCTTGCCCTGCTGGAGCTTACATTCTAGCGGAAGATACAGACACTAAGTTAATGAAGATGCATTGCTCAGCCAGGAAATAACTGTGTTCGTCAATGGAAGTACCAGGGTATAAGGACAGAGATCATGTATATTTTATCACTATTAAAATTTCAGAATTTGTTTTTCTAAAAGAATTGATATAGACACTTTGATTTAATTATATGTTAATACAAATTGCCAAAAATTTATTATCGTCAGGACACAAGTTTAGTAAGCCTTTATATTTAGAAAAATGAGCATTTTACAAATCAAAAACAGTTGTTAAACTTTGACATTGGCCAAGAAAAGGTCTTAGCTCAGGGAAAACAGTTATCTGTGCCAGTTTTATAAACATGTGTATGCTTTCAGGTGCAAATCGCAAACTCTGCCTCAAATTGGTTTAAATAAAAGAGAATTTGCCTCATATAACAGGAAGTCCAGAGGTAGGACATAATTTGGCTTTGATTGATTCAGTGGCCCAGTGATGTCACCATTTTTTTTTTGTTTTCTTAAATTTGCCATCGCAATATTGGTTTCATCCTAAAGCTTGTCTTCCTCATGAGGGGACAGACATAAATAACTAAAGCAGCAAGTCATTTGTTCCTATGCTTTGTGGCATAAGAAACTAAGACTGGCTTTTCTTCCTGGAAGCCCCAAACAAGCCTGTCCTTAGATCTCAGTGGCTCAGCTGACTAATGCCTGCCCAACCCTGAACCAGTCTGTGCTAAATCAGGTAGAATTGCTGGTGTAGACTAATCATCTGCAGTAGAAGGAATATTGTAGAATCAACTACAGTATCTGCACTTATCTTAAAATACTGAACTATTGTTTAATTATCCCAGTATATTTATATTCTTTTAGAAGTTTATTTAGCAGGTTGAAATATTGGATCCAAAGAAATTGATGATAGATTCTCTTTCTTTACCAGGACAAACAGAGTATTCTGTGGCCTACAAGAGCAGACTGTACAGAAAGCTATCCTAGAATCCCTGTTGGGGGAGAATTGCCAACGTATTTTCTGCCTCCGGAAAACAAAGGATTCAGGCAAGTGCTGATGGATTTGGCAAAGCACTTGATTCTGCATGATTGTCATCTGGCCGTTCTTTGAGAGCACCAGCCTTGGACTTGAGAGATTAAGTCTTTATCTTGACGTCACCAAACTTTGAAAATAGGAATCTTGTTCCTTTCTCTTGTGCCAGGATCCACGATGTCAACGATGATTATTCTTCAGAAGAAGTGGCCCAAGGCTCTGACTGTTCCATAACTGACTGCAAAAAAAGCCAGACTCTGTCCGACTTCGTCAAAGAATTAGAGTTCCGCTTGGATCTGCCAGACAAAAGGCCAGACGCCCATGCACGGAAAGTAAGGCTCACTACGGCCACCCGTCCATTCTGGGTGGCTTCACAAGCCCCTTAGGTGGAACACAAATTTGAGAGAAGGCAGTTGTTGAGTTTTAACCGTATAAAAGCAAAGGAAGAGTTAGAGAAGTGCTGAAGCCCTTAGGAAGTCAGTCGTGCTATGGAAAGTCCGGGGAGGTGTTGCTCAGGGCCGCTGTTCACGTGGACCACCTCGGCGCTGCTCCTCTCACTGAGAAGGCGGGGGCCGTTCTGACCGCTTCAGGATAGCTAAGTATCTTCCAAGCCTCCAGAAGGTTGTATGAGTTTAAAGCTTGAAGATTCTCTTTCACTGGCCTTATCAGCTTTGCTTTGGGCTTATCTGAGGTCCTTAGGAATTTATATGAATTTGATAACCACGTTGCAAAAACATTTTTTTTTTTTAATCTGAAGTGAGAAGCGGGAGGCAGAGAGACAGACTCCCGCACGCGCCCAACTGGGATCCACCCATCATGCCCACCAGGGGGTGATGCTCGGCCCCTCTGAGGCGTTGCTCTGCCACAATCAGAGCCATTCTAGCACCTGAGGTGGAGGCCATGGAGCCGTCCTCAGTGCCCTGGCCAACTTTGCTCCAGTGGAACCTTGGCTGCAGGGTGGGGGGAGGAGAGAGATTGAGAGAGAAGGAGAGGGGGAAGGGTGGAGAAGCAGATGGGTGCTTCTCCTGTGTGCCCTGGCCCGGAATCAAACCTGGGACTTCCTCACACTGGGCTGACGCTCTACCACTGAGCCAACCAGCCGGGGCCACAAACATTTTTATAAATCAGTTCTGTTATGTTGTTTTCTTTAATGCTATTAGTTATGTGTAACTAGGAATATCTTATTACTGAGTATAAATTCTGTATTACACACCATTCCATAGATACAAATGAAAAAATAACCTTTTTACAGAGAAAACAGACTATCACAAAGACCTACTTTTAAACTTAATTTTGCCCTGGCCAGGTAGCTCGGCTGGTTAAAGTGTCTTCCCAATACACCAAGGTTGTAGGTTTGATCCCCTCTCGGGGTACATACGAGAATCAACCAAATCAACCTATGAATGCATAAACAATGGAATGAATCAATGTCTATTTCTCTATCTCTCTCTTTTCCTCCCCCTCCTTTCTCTCTAAATCAATAAATTAAAAAAATAAACTTAATTTTAAAACTGTGAACAGTTACGACTTACATTCAACAAGCATTTTCTGAGGCAGAAAACGTGCTAGGCACCGTTTGTGGTGCTCGGAATGTAGAAGGAAAGGTAAGTAGACCATGATTCCTGCCTTGGAGTTGCTCACGGTTCTGCAAATGCTGCAAGCATGTAAAATAGACTGATTGAGGATCTGGTGCTCTTCCAGCGAGGAAAACAACAGGTTTTATTGCCTCAGTATTGCATGCTGTTGTCTTCTGAACAATCTCTCATTAGGTTCTGGACATTTAGGTTTAATGGGGTATGCTAGATCACCTAAATATATGTATGTGTATGTGTCTTTTATTTTATTGTATTTTATTTATTTTTTTTTTACAGGGACAGACAGAGAAAGGGATAGGTAGGGACAGGCAGACAGGAATGGAGAGAGATGAGAGGCATCAATCATCAGTTTTTCATTGCGACACCTTAGTTGTTCACTGATTGCTTTCTCATATGTGCCTTGACCGTGCGCCTTCAGCAGACTGAGTAACTCCTTGCTTGAGCCAGCGACCTTGGGTCCAAGCTGGTGAGCTTTTCGCTCCAGCCAGATGGGCCCGCGCTCAAGCTGGCGACCTCGGGGTCTCGAACCTGGGTCCTGAGCATCCCAGTCCGACGCTTTATCCACTACGCCTCCGCCTGGTCAGGCGGGTATGTGTCTTTTAATTTATTCTAGTTCAGTGGTTCTTAACCTGGGTTCTATTGAACCCTAGGGGTTCGATGAGTCGGTCTCAGGGGTTCGGAGAAGCCTCTGCCGCGGAGGCCAGAATAAAGTAATACCGTAATTTGTTGTGAGTTCATGCACTTTGTTGGTTTTGTTCTTTGAGCAAGGTGATGTTCATGCACGGCTCATTTTGTGCGCCAGTAAAAAAAAACATATACCTATGTCTTGAATTTGGAAAAAAAAGTCATATTTTATTTATCACTAAAGAAGGGTTCGGTGAATGCGCATATGAAACTGGTGGGTTCGCTACCTCAAAAAAGGTTAAGAACCACTGTTCTAGTTATAGGAAACTAGGGTATACATGTGAGTAGATCAACACCTGTTGGTATGTCTGTGACCTCATGTTACATGATTATAAAGTGCTATTCAAATTAACTTGTTCCTGAGGAGCTCAGGTAGAGACTGCTATCTCTAGAAATTCTTCTCAAGTGTCTTCCCTATTATTTTCAATTAAGTTAGTCTTCCTTTTGTTGTTTTCAGATTTTGCTTTCCCGTATTAATAACTATACTGTCCCAGAAGAAGAAATGGGGTCTTTCATATTTCACTCTATTAATAAGGTGAGTCACTCCAGACATCTGAAATTTAAGTGGTTAGTAATATTTTTTTAGCAGAGGGGTGGCAGATAGGAAGGAAGAGAGATGAGAAGTATCAGTTCTTCATTGTGTCATCTTAGTTTTTCATTAATTGCTTTCTCATCTGTGTCTTCACCGGGGGCTTCAGCCAAGCTAGTGACCCCTTGCTCAAGCCAGGGACCTTGGGCTTCAAGCCAGCAACCTTTGGGCACAAACCAGTAACCATAGTGTCATGTGTATGAACCCACGCTCAATTCAGCAACCTCGGGGTTTCAAACCTGGGTTCTCAGCATCCCAGGCCAGTCCTCTATCCACTGCACTGCCACCTGGTTAGGCCAAGTGCTTAGTAATTGTAATTAAAAATTAAAATGCATATGTTGAAAATCCTTTTTAGAACAACTACTGTGTTCTTGTAATAACGGAAGTATTGGGGGTTTTTCAGCCAAGCACTCCTTCCTGGCTGGTCCTCAATGAAGCCGGACTGTACTGGAGAGCAGTGGGGAACAGCACACTTGCTGTTGCGTGTCTTCAGAGGGCTTTGAGTATGGCTCCGCTTCGGTATGAGGACATTCCTCTTGTGAACTTGGCCAACCTTTTGATTCACTATGGCCTTTACCTTGATGCCTCTCAGCTACTACTTCAAGCTTTGGCCGTCAATAGCTCCGAGGTGAGGTTTGGTGTTCCTTTGTAGCTACTATGGTATGGGATGTAAGGGTAACTTAGATTCAGAGGAGGGTTTGCTTATTTTGAGAGGGCTTGAAACAGATTTTGTTTTCTTTTTATGTATTTATTTATTTATTTTAAATGAATGAAATTTATAATTGTACAGTTAATTGTTTTTAGGAAATTCTATTTAAAGAGGAATGACATAGCTGCTAAAAATACCCTGCCCCTTTTTATGTTAGTATGAAACCTCTGGGTTTCTTTCTCCTGCTCATCACAACATGCACAGGGCTTAATATTATACTGTTTTACAACTTTAATTTATAGATAGCTTTAGACCAACCAGGCCAGAGCACAGTTTAAACGTTGTTTTGATAAGAATAGATAGATGGATTGATATTCCCATCTCGAGCCTCCCACATGCAGTCCGTGAAGTTACATCCCTGCTCTGCAGTTACTGACTCTGTTTCATAGTTTCTAAGATGCCACTTTTTTACATATTTTAACATCTCTGAAATAGTGTACATGTTACAATAAATGACAGCTTATGTTTGATGAAATACAGTTATCATAAATATATAATTAAGTTGCTTTTATACCTAGTGTCTAAAAGTTTGTAAGTTTTATACCCAGAGAAACTTTTAGAAAAAGTGTGCATGAATTGATTATGTTTATTTTAGGTGTCCCAGAACTCATTTTTTAAGTATGGGAAGAAAATACTACTTGTTAAAAGTTTCCTTTGAAATACACAAATTCACACCTGGATTTTAAGCAAAAGTTTGCAGTCGCTATACAGTATTATACAACATGTCAACTTGCTGAAGAAGTACGCCAAATATTTATGGACTGTTTACTGCGTGCCACGTGCATGCGGAGGGAACAGTGGGAACTGATGCCGTGTATGGGATGTGATGGAGTGGGCGCCGGAGGGAAGGCTGAACACAGCTGTATTCCCCGGATCCTTTTCACTTCCTGTTGCCACCAGCCAAGGCAGTCAGGCAGCGTACTTCTGAAGAAAAGAGAGCTCCTTTAGAGATTAGTTGCCTTTGTATTTTTGAATATTATGCTAAAGTTACAATTGTAAAAACTGTACTAAAACAAAACTAAAAAGATAAATCAATGACTCAGGGTAGATACACCCCCTCCCCCAATAAACTTTAATCAGTACTCTGTCCCCAGCTGTCAACATTTGGAAATTTTTCCTTGTGTAGCTTTTCTTCTATGTAAATATATCACAGTATTGCAACTACAATACTGGTGAAAACTTATTCTATAAAAGTAAGTTATCACTGCATAGCTTTTATAACCATCAATTTAAATGGTTGGATCAAGGTTCGATGAACTGGTATATCACAGCTCACTGCTCTGTTGTTGGATGTTTAGGTTACTGAAGATACTTAGCTATCATCAATACGGTCTTCTGTGTAAGGCCCTTTCTGTATTCCAGAACGATGGCTAGCAGTAGAGTTACTAAGTCAAGAAGAGAATGAATGTTTTAGTAACTATATGCAAAATCCCAGACAATTTAACAAAATATAATATTTGGGTCAATATACATGGTCATAAGCAAGATCTAAAAATAGTCATTTCACCTGTATCTCTTCCAGCATTGGGCAGTTAAAATACTTCTAATTTTTATTCATTGTGCACTAGAGCCAGGTACTATAATGAGTGCTTTACAAGTAATAACTCATTTGATCCCCACAACAACCCTATGAGATAGGATTTACCCATTTGATAGGTAAAGAAACTCCAAGAGATTCACCAAAGATCAGAAGCTCAGATTCGATCTCAGGGAGAGGCCACAGAGCTCATCGTCAGCCATATTATGCTGCCTCTGAATTCATATTTGTAAGACAAGTTTACTTTGAAATTGTTCACTTCTCTCTTGTGATATACATTTCTCTATTTTTAAAGTAAAGGTTCATGTATGCATTTTGCTTGTTTTATTAACACTTAGTCTTTTCAATTTTATATGAACTCTTATGTAATAGTCTTTAACTCTGTCATGTAAAACTATTTTCTCTCTTTTTGCCTTTTTGTCTTAGCTTTCAAAAATTACCCTTAAATTTTTCCATCTTTTCTCTTTTCATTTCTATTGTTAGATTTAAGGTATCCTCATAAGAACTTTGAAAATAAAATCAGTTCTATTTTGCTTTTGTTTTCTATGATTTGCCTTTAAATAGTTAACTCTCAAATATACAAAAGAATTTCCTGTGTTATATTCTAGATGTTTTACAGTTTTAGGTTTTACATTTAGTCTTATGATCCATTTCAAGTTAAATTTTCTTTAAGGTGTAAGGTAAGGGTCAGAGTTCATGCCCACATAGATACCCAGCTGTGCTGACGCCATACCGTGAGAGCACTTATCCTTCCCTGTTGGATCACCTATCACCTTTGCTCTGAACTCCAGACTCTTATCCAGTAGCTTACTTGCCATCTCTACTGTCTAAATCACACTAAAAAACTAAAGGACAAAACTAAGCTCTTAACAGTGTTCCAATTTGTTCTTCTCTGCCTTCACATTTGAGGAAACGGGAAAGCCAGGAGCTCAGGACAAAAAGTTGGAACCGTCCTTTATGCCTTTCTCCTCTCACGGCAAATTCAACCTATTCACTAACCTTGCTGATTCTATTTTCAAAATATACCTAGAATTTCACTTATCATCATCTTTACTGCTGTCTTATCTAAGCCACCATTATCTTTTATCTGGATTATTTCAGTAACCTCCTATCTAACTTCTCTGCTTTGGGCCTTTGTTCCCCTATAGTCTATTCAGAATACAACAACCAGTCAGATCCTTATTTTAAAAAACAAAACAAATAAGATCAGATGGGGCCATGGCTGGTTGCTCAGTGGACAGAGCATCAGCCCAGCATATGAATGTCCTGGGTTAATTCTCAGTCAGCACACACATGAGGAGTGACCATCTGCTTCTCCTAGCCCCATCCCTCTCCCCTTTTTCTCCCTCTTCCCCTTTCACAGCCAGTGGCTCCATTGGTTCAGCGTGGCCCCTGGCATTGAGGATAGCTCAGTTGCAGCCATCATCCTCAGGCTCTAAAAATAGCACAGCCCCAGATGGGGTTGCTGGGTGGATCCTGGTTGAGGTGCATGCAGGAGTCTGCCTCACTATTTCCCCTCCTGTTACCTAAAAAAAAAAAAGCTGCTTTTGTTTCTTCAAATCTCTGCCATGGTTCTCCATGTAACTCACAGTAAAAGACAAGAATTAATAATGATGATAGAACATCATTATTAATCTAAATCTAAAGAAAAAGTGACCTTGTTTCTTTAGACGTCACCGCCATGAGATCCACCTTTGCTCATGGTATTCCAGCCTCTGCTCAGTGCCTTGAATGTGCTGGCGGTGCTGCCCCCTCGTGGCCTCTGCGCTTCCCATTCTCTGCTCGGAATACTTCACCCCCTCACCAAGACTTCTTCAGAGCTTGCTCCTCCCTGTCCTTAAAACCTTTTACCAGTACCACTCAGTAAGCCCTTCGCTTCCTGCTCTCTGCAGAAGGGCATGGCCTTCCCCACTCTGGTGTTGCTGGCATCTCTTCCCTGCTCTGCTCTGCTCCACTCCGTCACATTTTCTTCACAGTCATGTACCCTAGACTATATGACCCACAGGCAGGGATTTATCTCTCTTATATTCCGCTGCATCCCACTGTCTAGAACAGTGTCTGAAACATTAAATATAGAGGAATTATCTTCTGGATGAACTGATGAAAATTCATCTTTTTCTCCAAAAGGCTTTCTAGCGTATCGCAATCCAAGGTATTTGCACAGCCATCATTCTGGTCACAGCAACAATCGCAACACTGTTTTATTATGCAAAATAGAAAGGCAATTTTGAAATCAAGGTATGGGATTTAATTTTAGATCTGAGTGTGAACCACTAAGTGATACTTTAAATGTAATTTTAAAACTACTTGGATTAGGCCTCTTTCTTCGGAATATTTTGTACACCTTGGCTTGGTTAAGTGAGACATTTTGTATGACCTGACAGCCAAAATCAAAAGCAAGTAGTTGGATAAATAATTGATAATGCTTTTTATAGGGATATACTGTGCAGTTTGAGAATAAAACATTCTTAGAGCTTTAAAAATATTTTAATCACAAAATAAGTATAAAATAAATGGTTCATACATAGGTAAATTACTAAAATACTAATCACAGGTATAATAAACTGAATACTTCGGGCTGCTTTTCAAAACAAAGTTGACAAACAACTAGAAAATAGCATCAGAAAAGTCTGGTATCTAGAAATAAATCTAAAGGAAGATATACAAGATGTCTATACTGATGACAGACATTGGTAAGGAGGGCAGACCTGGATGAGTGGAAATATGCATGGTGTTCATGGAAATATGCATGGTGTTCATAGAAGGTGCAACATTAAGATATAAGTTTTCGCAAAATTGATTCATAGGTTCACTTTGTAAGTGTTGCTTTTCTTCCAGGATACGTGTGTGTAAATTGATAAGTTTATTCCTAAATCTACATAAAAATGAATCTAGAATAGCCAAAAATTGGGGGGGGGGGGGGTGAGAGGAGAATAAACAGTTGGGAGGCTTATAGTACTAGATTTCAGGACTTGATGTCATTAAGTCAGTATGGTGTTGGCATAAATATACTTAAATACATCAATAGAACAGTAGAGAAATAAGAAATAGGCCCCCATATACAAGATCCCCTGATTTATGCCAGGCGTACCTGTGGTCCAGTGTAGGGGGTGGAGCTCTTACTTTTCCATTTATAGTGCTGGAGTGCCTGGATAACTCTCACAGAAAAAGAAATGACCCTTGACTCCTACCTCACATTGGACACAAAATTAATTTGAGGTGATCATTTACCAAAATGTGACAGATAAAACAGTAAAGCTTCTTGGTAAAGACATAGGAGAAAGCCTTCATGACCTTACAGTAGGCAAAGATTCCAAAAAAACATGAACTATAATTTAAAAATATATATAAACTAAACTTTATTAAAATTAAGAATTTCTGTTTTTCAAAAGATACCATTAAGAGAATAAAAGCCAAACCACAGACTGGGAAAAGATAGTTGCACTAAATATCCCCAACAAAGGTCAGCTGTATATAAAGAAGTCCTTCAGTTCAATAAAAGGAAAAGATAACCCAGTAGTTTAAGTGGAGGAAACAACAGGGACTTCAGAAATGAAGATATCCAAATGGTTGGGGAGCACATGAAAAATAATCGCCGTCATAACTAATGAGGGAAATGCAAATTAAAACCATGGTGAGATAGATGCCCCTTCATTGTCTCACTAGAACAGCCAAGTTAGAAAGACTGACAATATCAAGTCAGCAAATTCTCATACTAGCTGGCAGGAATATAAATTTGTACATCCACTTTGGAACACTATTTGGCTGTATCTCCTAAAACTAAATATATGCTCCCCTTAAGAGCCACAGCTAAGCATACAGTAGACCCAAGGAGAATGAGTACATGTGCCTATAGGAGTATTGATAATGGCTTTGTGCACAGTAGCCCAGACGCATCATTTACAAAAGGATGGACTGCTGATAACAGCAACAAAAACAATTCTAAATGTTTTCTATCTTGAGATGAGTTGGTGGTTACAGGATCAATACATACTACATATATAAAAATTCATGGATCTATATCAGTGGTTCTTAACCTGGGTTCTATCGAACCCTAGGGGTTCGATGAGTCGGTCTCAGGGGTTTGGAGAAGCTTTTGCCATGGAGGCCAGAATAAAGTAATACCGTAATTTGTTGTGAGTTCATGCACTTTGTTGGTTTTGTTCTTTGAGCAAGGTGATGTTCATGCACGGCTCATTTTGTGCACCAGTAAAAAAACATATACCTATGTCTTGAATTTGGGGAAAAAATCATATTTTATTTATCACTAAAGAAGAGTTCGGTGAATGCGCATATGAAACTGGTGGGTTCGGCACCTCATAAAAGGTTAAGAACCAATGATCTATATACTTAAGACTAGTGTACATTACATACTTGATATATTTTTTATCCTACTGAAAAGGTTAGAGATAAACTTATATTGTGTTATACAGTTTAGAATTGGCTGATGGAGATAAAGTGGGCAGTTAGCCATTGATTTTCATGGGACAACCTATAAACAAAACAAAACAAAACCAAAGACCTATAATGTAAAGATTTTGTAACTCTCATATTAATTCATTAACATTTTGCTGATTTTTTTTCCAGCCCCTGACCTTTTTGAGCCTGGGAAATGCTTACCTTGCTCTGAAGAATATCACTGGGGCACTTGAGGCCTTTAGACAGGCTTTGAAGTTAACCACCAAGTGCCCAGAGTGTGAGAGCAGCCTGAAGCTGATCCGCTGCCTGCAGTTTCACCCTTTGCTGTACAACCTCACCCCTTCTGTCTGCAGTGGTAAGCAGCTGCTTGCTGAGTGCCAGCACAATGACGGGTTCAACCAGAGTGCCGCTCTCATCAACAGAGCACTCGGCAGATGATTTTCTCAGTGTCCCTCAAGAATTGTAAATAACGTGTATAATCCTAGATACATAGGAGAGAAGTTATTTATTACTTACTGTACAGATGCCTCGGGGGTTAGGCTTAATTGTCTCCCAGACCCCAATTGAGGAAGGCTGACTTAAGTGTATTCAACTGGGAGTGGTAGGCTGTGAGATCTCTTTTCTTTTCCCCCAAATCTCTAATATTTATCGTTAGGGATATTTTTCTTGTCCATGAATTTAGACTGTATAATGAGATTTGAAGCAGTTTTTCTATCCTCGTTTCACTGAAATATTGCCCCTTACCTTTCAGCAAAGGTCATCCAAACCTTTGCTGTACCTTTAAAATAGTCACCTGACATTACTGCTATCTCTGCAATCTCCTGCTTTCTTCCACATCTTCTATGCAGTTATACGTCTTCCACATCTTCTATGCAGTTATACGTATATGTGTGCACATGTGTATCCACCTGGGTCAAAGTATTTGAGTCAATTCTAAACTATTGTGAATTTATCAGTTAGAACTACGAGTTCCATGATGTTTGGTTATTTACTTGTTTAACCTACCCTACAAGAAGAAAAATGAGTCTGACGTGAATGATGAGAGGTGTGATGTCCATGTGTGTGGATCCTCAGTGCCTCGCCATGGTAGAGCACACAGTGGGTGCTCCATTCGTGTAAAACTTTAATTGTAATATTCAACCAGGCGGCTAGCCAGTCAGCATCTTCACTTCAGATATTTTTTAAAAGCCTGACCAGTGTTGGCACAGTGGATGGTGCATCAACCTAGGACACTGAGGTCCCAGGTTGGAAACCCTAAGGGCACCAGCTGAGCATAGGCTCATCAGCTTGAGCGCAGGGTCTCTAGCTTGAGCAAGGGGTCACTGGCTCGGCGAGAGCCCCCCCAGTCAAGGCACATATGAAAAAGTAATCAATGAACAACTAAGGAGCCACAACAAAGAATTGATGCTTTTCATCTCCCTCTCCACTTAAAAAATAGTGACATCACTTGCTTAACTGACTTGTCTTAATCAGACAGTCAATAATTACTAGTAGATTTGGCACCCAAACTGGTTTTCCTGATTTCCTGTGCTACATTGCCTTAGGATTTTGGTGTGACACCATGCTGTAAGTAGTGCTTGCCTTTTTAAAAAAATATTAGAACTTAGTTTTTTAGTGAAGAAACAAAAATCTCAGCAACCCAACTCTGTAACTCAGCTGTGGAGCAGTTCTGGGCACAGTGAGTCTGCGTGAATGCTGCAGGTCGCGGACCGTGCTTTAGCGAAGCAGTTAGTGCAGTGTCTGGTGCCAGAGTCATACAGATTCGCGTTTGAGCCTCGTCCTGCCGTTACTGTCCTTCAGTCCCAGTGAAGTAACTTGTGTCCTCGTCTGTGAAATGACAGGTAATAAAAATCTCATATACCAGCTGGGAGGGTTAAATGACATTCTTATAGGTATTGGGTAAAAGTAAATAGAAACCCATAATGTATACACAGTGTATTCAGAACTTGAACAGTGCAAGTTATGGATCTTACCTTCCTACTTAATACTAGAAAATGTTTTGTAGATGACCTGACAGCCTTGTGAACAAGGTTTCACTGTTTTCAATGAGCTACATATATGTATATTAGTAGTCTCTCTTACTTTCTTTACCTACTGCCATCTTCCTCCTCTCTTCATCTGTTTGTTACTGGGAAGAAAGTTTTGTAGGTATATAGTGACCCTTTGCTAAAAAGCATTTTCCATAGCATTAGTTTTATAAGTTTTTGCTTAGTATTTCGGTATCTTGAAGTTTATTCCTATTTTATGTTGTTCATGTCGAGAGAGGAAATTGAGTTGTCCTGAAATTCTTTCCCAGAGCGTAACCTTAGCTAGCCCAAGAAACTAGTAACTTTAAACAGACCTTTCTTAAAGTTGTAGTATCTGATAGTCCACAGTATCCCAATAATATTATTGGATCCAATATGATAACACTAAAAGAAAATAATTGGGAAGAAGGAATGCTTTTTTAGTTCTTTTAGAAAGAACTCATTAATAATTTTTAAAATGGAGCCCTTTTTATGTTGTAATTGACTAGTTTAGAAAAGAATCTGTCAGCCTCTAAATAAATACTGGTACTCCCTAATAGAAATGGATGCTATAGCATTTTCTAGATTTAAAAACTCATTGATGGTAATGAATTAATTTCAATAGTGGATTTCTCTTATGACAGTATCTTTTGTACTTGTTTCTACAGTAATCCTGTTCATTCTGAGTTCCAGCTTTGAAAGCTGAAACTTGAAACAACCATCTTTGGAGACCATTAACTTATATTTGAAAATCTAAACAATTGCACTGCTCCAATCATCTCAGAGCTTTACTAAATGGTTGATTAAAGACAAAAACAGCCTGACCAGGCGGTGGCGCAGTGGATAAAGCGTCGGACTGGGATGCGGAAGACCCAGGTTCTAGACCCAGAGGTCGCCAGCTTGAGCGCGGGCCCATCCGGGTTGAGCAAAAGCTCGCCAGCTTGGACCCAAGGTCGCTGGCTCCAGCAAGGGGTTGCTGGGTCTGCTGAAGGCCCGCGGTCAAGGCACATGTGAGAAAGCAATCAATGAACAACTAGGTTGTCTCAACGGCAATGAAAAACTAATGATTGATGCTTCTCATCTCTCTCCGTTCCTGTCTGTCTGTCCCTATCTATCCCTCTCTCTGACTCTCTCTCTCTGTCCCTGAAAAAAAAAAAAAAAAGACAAAAACCTCTGAATAATGGTTAGCATTTCTGCACCTTCAGATGATCCTGTCTGCTTTTGCGCTTTCATTTATGCAAGTGAGCTTCATAAGTTACTTTACTTGTATGACATATTCATGTCTGAAGCTTTTTTTTTTTTTTGACAGTACAAAGGTTTCAAGAGACCAATGAGGCCCATGATTCCTTTTTCATGTAATTATCAAGGAATTCATTTTGGTTTAATTAAACAAGAATTTAAGCTGCCTTTATCCACCCTTTTCCCAACCCAACTCTCTTATGAAAGTCTATTTGAAAAGCTATGAAAATAATTTTTAGATAAGCATCTCATGATCAAAAATACTGAAATACTCTTGGAAGCCCCTTTTTAAAATAACTTTTCTGACCACTGTTACTAATCTCCCATAAATTACTTTCTTTAAAGATTCATATTAGTGGCCCTGGCTTGGTAGCTTTGGTTAGAGCATCGTCCTGACACACCAAGGTTGAGTGTTTGATCTCCAGTCAGGCCACACACAGGACTCAACCAATGAATGCAGAAATAAGTGGAAAAACAAATTGATGTTTCTCTCTCTCCCTTCCTCTCTCTAAACTCAGTTTAAAAAACAAAGTTCATGCTATTTACTGTTTTCACAGCAACTATAGTATATAATATAATGTCCTGTGTAGTATGAAATTAATGGTGAAATTATTGTCAGTATATTAATATCAACAAGTATTTTGTTGCTTTTCATATATAATTATAGAATTTTTCATGCAGATTTTTAATTTATGTTTCTTGCAATATCTGCAGAGTTAATATATTCTGTTATCTCTGAATATTGATTTATTCAGCTTAGAAATAATCACTATGCTCACAACAAAAATTTCCTACTTATATACTTTATAGCTAAAAATGTCAATTAATACAGAATTATTTAGCTCATAGTTTTTTTCATGCTTTTATTAATCTAGAAATTATTTTATTGATGGCCATTTGTTAGGTACATATGTTCTTAGAATAACTACTTACCATCTTTCTCTCTCCCTTGAAAGCCATTTAGAAAACCTTCTCTTTATAAATAGTTTTATATTGCCGCTGTCATTTCAAGAATGCTGGGAAGGAAAACTTAATAGATTGATTTTTTTAATTGCCCACTCTCAAGTTGACTGAAAAAGAGAAGTTTCTTCTTATGGTTTGATTCAATATTTTATTTCAGCAGTTGAAATATTTTATTTCAACTGTTTTTCCACATTTATTAGTTTGCTGTTTTGCAACCTGATTTAACCTAAGGACAACTGAATGGGTGTCTTTGACAAACTCATTCTTCAATAACAACACACGTGACCCTTTAAAATAAAATGGAATCTGTTAAATAAACTTACAGAGTTTTTAAGTCTAAGGCCCTGATGGCGAACCTGTGACACATGTGTCACACGTAGCTATTTTCCATGACACTTGGCCGCATGCAGCGCATACCAGAGAAGTATGGGGCCGCATGCCAAGAAGGACGTTTCATCCTCGCCTCCTGCATGGCCAGGTGCAGTAGCCGAGGATAAAACATTTGCTGTAGTGTAGACACTCTGTGCCGGAGGTCTGTAGGCCAGAACAGCAGAACTCCAGCACAGAGCGTCTAGTTTTGGGACTTGCGGTTAGGCCGTTGTTCTCGAAGTGACACACCACCCAAGTTATGCTCAGTTTTTTGGCAAATTTTGACACACCAAGCTCAAAAGACTGCCCATCACTGGTCTAAGGCAGGGGTCTCCAAACTACGGCCCCAGGCTGCATGCAGCCCCCTGAGGCCATTTATCTGGGCCCACCGCACTTCCGGAAGGGGCACCTCTTTCTTTTTTTTTTTTTTTTTTTTTTTTTTTTTTTTAAATATTTATTTTATTTTATTCATTTTAGAGAGGAGACATAGAGTGAGAGAGGGGGAGAGAGAGAGAGAGAGAAAGAGAGAAAGGGGGGAGGAGCTGGGAGCATCAACTCCCATATGTGCCTTGACCAGACCAGTGCAGGGTTTTGAACTGGTGACCTCAGTGTTCCCAGGTCGATGCTTTATCCACTGCACCACCACAGGTCAGGCAGGGGGGCACCTCTTTCATTGGTGGTCAGTGAGAGGAGCACAGGATGCATCCACACCCATAGTTCCCATTGAAATACTGGTCAGTTTGTTGATTTAAATTTACTTGTTCTTTATTTTAAATATTGTATTTGTTCCCGTTTTATTTTTTTTACTTTAAAATAAGATATGTGCAGTGTGCATAGGGATTTGTTCATAATTTTTTTTATAGTCCGGCCCTCCAACGGTCTGAGGGACAGTGAACTGGCCCCTTGTGTAAAAAGTTTGGGGACCCCTGGTCTAAGGTATCTGAAATGCTCACGATTTTTTTTAAAAAATTGTTTTATTGTTTTTCCCCAAAGTGAGAAGCAGGGGGTGGCAGACAGATAGACTCCCGCATGAGCCCCACCAGGATCCACCTGGCATGCCCACTAGGGGGCGATGCTCTTCCCATCTGGGGCTTTGCTCCGCTGCAACCAGAGCCATTTCAGCACCTGAGAAAGATAGAAAGGAGAGGGGGAAGGGTGGAGAAGCAGATGGGCACTTCTCCTGTGTGCCCTGGTCAGGAATTGAACTTGGGACTTCTACACACCAGGCCGACACTCTACCACTGAGCCAACTGGCCAGGGTTAAAAAGGAAAAGATAAAGTCACAGAGAATGAAACTTCATGATGCAATAATTAGTATCTTCTCTAATGACAAAATTGGAAAGTAAATTTTAATAACAATATAAGCAAAGTATAGATATTGAATCTCTAATATTCATGGTAGTGGATTTTTCCAAGCATTTATTACTCTAAAATATTTTCTAAATGTTTTCATTCCTTCAGCTTAACTAATTTGTGAATTTGAAAGTTACATTTCACAAAGATTTTCTACTTGAGCTATCTACTTTGTTCTATTATGTCTTTGATATGTATAATTTTACTTTATTTTTAGTATTCACTTGGTATTATTATTCTTATATTAGAAAACAACATCAATGGTAGGTTGTATTAATTAGACTTCATTTTCACGAGGTGTTTACAAGTATGCTACTAACGATGGTACTGATATTTAAGGAATATAATTAAGCATCAAATCCAGGATTTCTGAACTCTGGTCTTGTCTTAATTCACTGAGACAAATGCCCACTAAAATTATTGGCCCAGATCTTTAAAAATTATGAATAAAGGTTATATAGAAGTCAGGCTTTAATCTCTAAATATGCTTAGAATTTTATGCAAGTTTCTCTTAATATATGAAAGCTTTCCCCACTATAGAAAAAACATGGAAGAATTTTCAAACCATGTACAAGAGTTTTAATATTTGTTCCAATGTGCAGAATTGCCCTATATTGGCTTCACAGTGTTCCTATATTTATACCATATATTTACCTAAAATTTACTCCCTTTTATAACTTCTTTAGCCCGTGCTCTTCAACTTAAATTTCTGTAGATTTAGCCTGACCAGGTGGTGGCACAGTGGATAGAGTGTAGACTTGGAATACAGAGGACCCAGGTTTGAAACCCCGAGGTTGCTGGCTTGAGCATACGATCATAGACCTGACCCCATGGTTGCTGGTTTGAGCAAAGGGTCACTCGCTCTTCTGTAGCCCCCGGTCAAGGCACATATGAGAAAGCAATCAATGAACTACTAAGGTGCCATAATGAAGAGTTGATGCTTCTCATCTCTCTCCCTTCCTGTCTGTCTGTCTGTCCCTGTCTCTCTCCCTCTCTTTCTCAAAAAATACAAAATTTCTGTAGATTTATAATTTGTAACTTCATGGAGTTCAGATTTTGAAGAAATCCTACATTTTGCTGCCCTCCTGTGGACTAGCCAGCACATGCTACCTGCAATTAAGGACTTGCTCTTGTCACATTCTTCAGAAGACTTAGTGAAGATATATGTGCTTAAAATAAGTCTTAAAGACCCAGTATTTTAGTATTTTAATATGCTATTAGGTAGCTTATCTTTATTTGTTTTTGTAAGAAAAATTAAAACTGGTTCATTTATTACAGGTTTCAGAATTCTGATATTAAGAATTGAGTGAAGCTGATTCACCACAAGAGGGAGAGGTTAACCCAAATAGCTGTGGTGAACTTAAGCTCACTTAACACGTGACATATGATGCTGTTGTGAATACATACATCCTGCTCTCCTGGTGCTCTCCTGGTTCCATGTGTGTGTCTGTGTTGTTTCATGCAGGTCTTCTTCATAAGCCTCCTCCTCCCCATAAAAACCCTAATCTTACCCATCCTTCAAGGCCCACCTGTGCCACAGGCCTTACTGGACCCCTTAATTATATGTACTGTACAACCAATCATTCTATGCTTCTTTTCAGCCCTTGTGAGTTACTTACTATTATAGTTCTTTTTGGACAAGACACAACTTTCCTACAAAACTTCTCTAGCTCATTGAGAACAGGAATTGATTTTTTATTTTATCTTCATACTCTGGCCCCAAAGTTGCACATGTAGAATCACATAAATGGCAAGTTAGCTAATGATATTTCAAGTTTGAAATACTGAAAATACCTAAAAATAAAATGAACTAGTATCTACCCCCTGTTCACCCAGAATGCTTTTACCAAACCACCACTCAAAATACATATATAAATATGGATCTTCGTTAAGGTCTGTAGCTCCACTGCTGTAAGAGACAGAGAGAAATGGATTTATACTGTCTCACTTATCCACAGCCGCTGATACACCTGATAGATAGCTTGTAATCTTCCGCCTCCTGACCACATACTTTTTAATAAGTGTTACAAACAAGTGTCCCTGTTAACCCTCATAATAAAACATTTATGAGTGAATCAGTGAGTCTGCGAAAACCTATTGGATTTGCTTCCCGAGCATTCTTGCTTGAAATGAATTTCCCTAGGATGAAGTAAGCCAGAGAGTTAAATTTAATAATAATAATAGCAGCTATGGCAGTTTACTTTCTTTTCCAATATAGTTTCTGTAGGGGAACATCTTTCATAGTAAACTTCCAGCAAGTGTTTAAATTCCTTTGTTCAGAGATCTAATCTGACCTTTCACACTCCTAGAGGAAGCTATATAGCTGCCCAGAGCTTGGATTCTGTCACTGGAGTTGTTTTTCCATGGCCTACATGTCCTAGTGTGTGTGTCCCACTGATGCTGACCTTGCCCCATGCTCTGGTCTTTTAGGACCGCGTAGCGTGACAAAGGGTCACTTAGGGTCAGTTCTCCCTTTTCTCCTCTAAACGGAGGCAGGAAATGCTGCCCCGCGGAAACCAGTGCAGCCCTGAGTCCTTCGGCAAAGCAGACTCCCCTACCGGGTGTGAGTAGCATTTCCAGGGCAGACTTCAACTGCAGGGTATGTAGTAAAAGGGGGAACACACACACACTTACTTATATTTGAGGTCACACACTTTTATTTCGTAGTTTTTCTTTTTTATACTCGTCTCTAATTCATTCACCTCACTAGGAGTGAGTGCCTGTGTAACCTTGTGGTTGGTTGTTGGTTTCAAGTCTTTAAATTTCTTTCATTAACTTTTTGGAGGGAGAGAGAGAAATTGTATTTGTTGTTCCACTTATTCATGCCCTCAGTGGTTGACTCTTGTATGTGCCCTAACCGGGGAATGAACCTGCCACCTCAGCATGTTAGGACAACGCTCTAACCAACTGAGCTACCCTGCCAGGCAGGTCCAGCCTTTTTATTTATTTATTTATTTATTTATTTATTTATTTATTTTTGTTTTGTATTTTTCTTAAGTGAGCAGCAAGGAGGCAGAGAGACAGACTCCCGCATGTGCCTGACCGGGGTCCACCCGTCGTGCCCACCAGAGGGCGATGCTCTTCCCCTCTGGGATGTTGCTTCGTTGCAGCCCGAGCCATTCTAGCACCAGAAGCAGAGGCTATGGAGCCATCCTCAGTGCCCGGGCCAACCCTGCTCCAATGGAGACTTGGCTGTGGGAGGGAAGAGAGAGACAAAGAGAAAGAAGAGGGGAAGGGTGGAGAAGTAGATGGACACTTCTCGTGTGTGCCCTATCTGGGAATCGAACCTGGAACATCTACACACCAGGTTGATACTCTACCACTGAGCCCACCGGCCACGGCCAGGTCCAGTCTTTAATATGGTCTATTTTCTACCTGGCCCTGCACTTTTAAGGTCAATTAGTACATAACCATTACATTAAAAAAAACTGCAAAGAATCTCATTCAGCAGTAATTGCTGAATGAGAACAAGTCTAAGGAACCATCATTTCTTGTGACATCACTTTTCTTATCTTTTCTAAGTAGAGGACAGCACAGGGGACAGGAAGTGAGACAGCTTCCTTTTTCGCTCAGATGCAGCTATCAGCAACGTAGGTCTTAACCAGGTTCAAGGAGTTCTGTACGCTTATGCTCATAGTGGTTTCATTGATGTTTCCCGAGAGTCTTCCCGTGGGAGCTTCTCTGTCCACTTCAGGATTTCAGGTACAAAGGCTAGACATAGAGAGGTAAATTCATTTACCCAGTTCACCTGGAAAGGCTGCAGTTAAGGCAGGGTTTAAATTTATTCTGTGGACTGTTCCTCTTGGAAAGGGGTCTGTTGGACCCTGTCACAGCTTCTGGAGATGGAAGTCCTGAAGGTACCTCCCTCTGCAAGGTTTCTCTCCTGCTGCTGCTCTGAGCGGTGCCCGGCCCACATCTTGCCCACAGTCCAAGTTTCCTGGTAGTGCTTTAAAGTAGCTTTGCAGAGCAGTGGGGAGCAGTGCACTTTTGTTTACTTCGTGATTTATTTTACTACCTTTTCTAAAAGACATTATTTTACTAGAAAAAAATATATTGAAATTATGAGATAGTTAAAATTATACTAAAATAAAACATTCACAAGATGTTTCTAAGATACCTGTTTATTAAAAATGTGGTTTTATAGCTGCGTAATATGCATGCAGCTGAGTAGAAAGAGAAAGAGAAAGACATAAATTAAGGTCGCTCGTGTCTGTTTAAAGGACAGTGTTACCCGTATTCCCCACCCAAGTGCCTTATATGTTAGTGAGGACCAGAATGCCTGCTATAGGCAGAAGAAACACAAAGTATAATATAACCCTATTAGAGCAGAGGTAGTAGGAATATTAGAATACTCCACTGTTCACAAAGGCCATTTTTCTAGCAGTTGTTATTTTGCCTTCAACAACATAAAATTTTAATTCTAGTCTCCATTACAAATCAGTTTAATTATTATTTATGTCTTAGAAATTCATTATATACTCATAGGAATCACAGAAGTATTACACTTATTTGGAGTATGGGGGAGGGGGTAAGATTTGGGGGAAGACTGGAGCAAATTGGAGCAACCTGATAGGAATTGTTGAGCAGCAGATGTAAGTGTTGATTTAATTGAATATAGTATCTCTAGTCTGTTTTTAATTGTAAGACAGTGAATTCACACAGTCTACTAAAATGTTCATTAAAGAGCACATAGCAGACTGGGAGGCTCATTTC
This sequence comes from Rhynchonycteris naso, assembly GCA_037038555.1. NCBI lineage: Eukaryota > Metazoa > Chordata > Mammalia > Chiroptera > Emballonuridae > Rhynchonycteris > Rhynchonycteris naso. Next base: position 355,248,625 of record CM072995.1, read on the forward strand.
TAAATGCAGTAAATAATTTAGAATTTAGATATGGTAAACAGTTTAATTTGAAATAATTGCTGTTTTCTTCTAAGAGCCTGGTAGAAATGAACTCTGTATTTCTTCCAGCACCTTCTGCACACGCACACACACTCATAGTCACACACATACACATGCACACAAACACACAAAGTTGAAATTATGTAAATACCCTGATAACCACTAAAAGCCAGTTGCTCATACTAGAGATCCTGAGTTGGCTGTGGCTAAAAGGCCTTTGTAAAAAGAGATAATGTTAAGGTAACTTCTCATTCCTTTGCAACTTTTCAGGGAGACAGCAATAATAATAGCAGTTTGCCATTTGTTGGCTGTGGTCTAATTTAATCACAAAAACCCAACAAAATGGATAGTGTTAGTAAACTCAATTTGCAGATAAGGAAACTGAGATACAGAGAGGTTATAAAGAATGTGCCCAGCTTTCACAGCCAGAAAGTAGTAGAAACAGGATTTGGACTCTAGTAGTCTGACTCCCACTGTGTTCTAATGCTGAAAGAACTGCACGCGCCTGTCATTGACTTGACTTGACTCATTCTGGTTTTGGTTTTTACAAATTTCTGATGCCTCTTAATTTGTGGCATTTCTTCAGTATAACTGACTCTAATGGGACCTAAGGTCCCTAACCAGTCATCTCTTACCACTTTGAGATTCAGAAAGTAAGTATGTTTTTGTGTGTTTTTTTAACAAGAAAATAAATATTCCTCTTGGACCTTGCTTGGTATACAGAATTAATATGAGAAGATAGTAGATTTCCTTAACCATAGAAATGATAGGCGCTTCTGAGAACTTAGCTTACTCTGAACACATGTAGCACAGGATAAACTGTGCCTTTATCTCTTAGGAGACTAATGCTTTGACAAGTATATTAAATAGTTTTCTAGAACACCCTTTTGAGATAAGTTAATATTAATAACCCAATTTATGCATGTGATAATCTAACCATAGAAAGGCTATTGATACATCTAAGATCTCGTAGCAGTTCCAGAATCAGAAATACCCTCCTTGGAGTTTTATGCTTGTTTGGTATTGCATTGTAGTTTCTTACTTCTAAGAAAAACCAAACTGCCAGGATTTGCATGAGATACTAAATGCTTTGCAAGTATGGAGCATTAAACACTGGGAAATGTTCCCATTTTCACCTAGGATCTTGTTATCCAAAGTATTCCATTTAAATCCTTTTAAAAAAATCTCTCAAGGTTAGTCTAAGCCATAGAATCAGAATCGCCTCAATTTTGCATCAGCAAAAGATAAGAAAAACCAAACTGCCAGGATTTGAATGAGATACTAAATGCTTTGCAAGTATAGAGCATTAAACACTGGGAAATGTTCCCATTTTCACCTAGGATCTTGTTATCCAAAGTATTTCATTTAAATCCTTTTAAAAAAATCTCTCAAGGTTAGTCTAAGCCATAGAATCAGAATCGCCTCAATTTTGCATCAGCAAAAAATAATAGTCATATGCATGGAAGATGACTTGTTACTTTATAGGTAGATGTCTTCGTTTTTCCTCCTCCAACATTTTCTTGAGTTCGTTTAATGAGAACATCGTCTCCAGCTCTGAGGGAAGACAAGTAATATTTTTGCATGTAAGCAACTCTTTGTGGTTCCCCTTTGAGCTGGAGTAGACCTATGCTGTAGTCTATAAAATGGAAACTTCCATTCTTTCTGAAGTGCATCAGTTCTCCCTCAGACAACTGGAAGAAGTAATTTAAAATTAGTCAATTTGGCTTTCTATTATTAGCCAATATAATTATGTAAAATGTGTCAGAATGCTAAACCAGTCTTTTCTAACTGTCACCCTAAGAAAATTAATATTAACAGTTCTAATCTTAAAAGCACATAGTTTTTGCTTGATCATTTTGATTCTGCTTACTGCCAAGAAATACCCAAACATAAACTTCTTATTTCTCCTTTTGCTTCCCCAGTTCTCCCTGATCCCCCTTTCTTCCCTCTCTCGGAGATCTTGGCCCCAGTTTCCTGAGATGGAGGACAAGACACTGTTAGGATGCACAAGGCTTCTTTCAAGAGGCTGTCTGGGTTTTGAGGTTGTGCAAGAGGATTAATTTTAACTTAGGGATCTTGTGCACATCATATCTTATAAATTTCTTATAAAGCATTTTAAAGTATTGCAGACATTAAAAAAGATGAAACCAATTCAATTCTTATAATGGGAAGAAGGTGGGGGAGAAAAATAAGAGACACAAAGGTTGGAGGAGAAAGTCAACTGTAGAAGACAGCTAGAATTTTACTGGGTTCCAGTGTTAAAGGTTTGTTTTTTACTTTTGTAACATTGTTTTACCCTGCCTGAGTCAAGGTGAAAAGGCTTCAAAGCAAATTCACCAAAGCTGAAGGTAGAGAATGTTTGCTGGAAATAATGTATGTTTTGTTGTCATTATTTCCTCTCTGCTTAGGAAATAGTCATGCTTGCTTCTATCCCAATTCAGAATTGTCTCTGAGAAGTGTGATATTCTTCCTAGTAACTTTATGCAGTTGGGTGTGTAGAGTTACTTGTTGTCATTATGTGTTTTATTTTAATGCTCTTATGTTTCGTTTCCCATACTCACCTGGACATACTAGATGGTGAAGACAGAATTGGAGGCAAGTCAGCAACCTCTGTCCTCACAGGAGAATCTGGAGAAAGAGAGCAACTACTATTGTTCGTGGCTTCTTTTCTACCAGCCCTCCGTGGGGGCGCGCGCGCGTGCACACACACACACACACACACACACACACACACACACACACACACACACACCTTCCCTCTCATCCTCTCCCAAACACAATTGAGAATTCCTCTTCCTGTTGCTTTGCTCAACACATTATTCCCCCTGCCTCAAATGCCTTCTCTACTTTTTTGCTACAGCTGAAGCATTGACTAGTGGAAACCCAAGAGGCTCTGTAGTAACATAGAACTGATTCAAATCCCACATCTGCCACTTACTCTTGTTACTTAATTTCACTGAGAATCAGTTTCCTTATATGTAGAATGAAAATTAATATTTCATAGGGTGTTTTTGAGGAGTAAGTAGAAGGGAAAAGACAAAGCACTCAACAAATGTTGGCTTCCTTTTGTGTAGTTTGTTCTTTTTCAGTCCTACCTCTTCTCCAAAATTCAAGACGTACCTACTCAAAGGGTATTCTCTGAAGGACTTATTTGGCACAATATGCTACCTTATTATTGTTTGTTGTCTTTATTTACTGTCTCCCCAAGTTGCCTTCAAGTTTCGTGTGAAGCAAAGAATGCTCAGTTTCAATATGGCCTTGCTGGATGTGGTAGCTTCAGATGTGTCATAGAGCAGACTCAGGTCCCAGAGCTCCCGCTACTGTGTGAGAGTGCAGAACTGGGGGATGGAACTGGGTGGGGTTGGATGTGGTAGCTTCAGATGTGTGATAGAGCAGACTCAGGTCCCAGAGCTCCCACTACTGTGTGAGAGTGCAGAACTGGGGGATGGAACTGGGGTTGGATGTGGTAGCTTCAGATGTGTGATAGAGCAGACTCAGGTCCCAGAGCTCCCGCTACTGTGTGAGAGTACAGAACTGGGGGGTGGAAAGTGAGTCCCCGTTCACGTCATCCCCTCACTCTAAGCTCAGCGAGCGAGCAAGGGTTTGAGTCCATTATGTTTCCCTGGAACAATAAGGGAAACAGCCTGAGAAGTTCCTTCCTACCTGTGGGATCTATGAGGGAGTCATTAAATCCAGAAGGAGGCGCCTGGTGCTTCCACTACTGCAGAGAGAGCTTGATTGGGAACCTAAATCTCTCTGAAACAACATTCTCTAAAAATAAACCTTTACAGCATTTTGAAATGTCCTGGTAAAGGAGGAAAAATTACCCAAAGACTATCCTGTGGTAGGAAAGTTGTGGGCTTCCACTGAGCATGTTGCTTCAGCCAGAATCCACCTGGAATATGCCAGGAAGAGCAGAGCTGTCCAGCTAGCCAGGTCAGTGCCGCATCAAACACGCAGCCCCAGAGAGTGACCACCACTGGAGCTGGGTACTGGCTCTCTCTCCATACGAACACACAATCCCTAAAGGGGTCAGAGCTCTTTGACTTACTGGCAAAATTGTAAGAGGTCAGGCTCACTACACATTTTGGAATGGATCAAAGAGTGCTGTGATTACATTCAAGATCTGACATTCTGTGCTTAAGTAAATTTTATGTCCATGACCAGAACTTGTTTTCCAGAAGAAAAAGTCACCTTAGTGATATTACAGTCTTCACCATGGGTTCTCTGCTTTCACTATCCCCCTCTAAATCCTTGGTTTTTCATTCATAATCCTTTATCTTTTGATATATCTTTCATTTTAAGTTATGACTCAAAAATGCTACATTTCTCTTCTATAATTCATCTATTTCCTGATTTATTTAGGCAGAAGGCAAACTTTTTTATTATATTTTTGACTTTCAAAGTAATGTTTCACAGGCATTCATTATGAATGGAATGAGATTTTGGGACATTATCTTTGTTGTTACAGTTTTCTTTTTTCCCCTCAGATACTTGGTTCTACTAAATCTGGAGTCGCAGTAATGATCTGGCTTGGAGCTCTCCAGCTCACTGATTTCCCATGCTCTGGAGAAAAAAAAAAAATGACGCATTGCCTTTTTGTTCTTGGTGCTTGGGGACCTTGAGCCATGGGACTACAAAAGAGAGATGTTTCTAATGTGTTGTATTGTGTCTCTTGTCATTGAGGTCATTGTCAGGAGAAAACCCCGGACAACAGCCATGACAAACAGAAATATTTTGACAACTCACAGTCACTGGATGCTGCTGAAGAACCTTCTGAGACAGGAAGAGAGGAGGACCCTGTACTCTCTGTTGAGCATGCAGGGAGGGACTCAGATGTCCTTAGACTTGAAAGTAAGTTGATTTGACCTGAGCTGTGCTTCTGGGGTAAAATCAACTCTCAGGCTTTCAGCTTAGGCTCTTCCCTGCTCAAGAATCTGTTTCCTTCTTTCAGCAGTCACTCACTCACTACATTGTAGTTTCATGAGGGTGACCCTCAAATGGTGAGGCAGAAGACAAGCTACGACGTGACAATGCTCTTCACACCTCATCCTTCTTTGCTCTGCCTCACTGTCTTTTGCTAGAGCAAATTTGATTTGTTTATGTACTGTTCTTAATGTCATTCGTCTATTGCATAAGTCGTTGGGAAAAAGCGAGACGAGAGTATTTCCGCTAACCCAACACAATGAAAGATTTGGGATAATGGGCATACCTGCCAGGCCCCACTTCTAAAGTCCCACTTTCTGACCACATTCTGAGTCAGTTTCATAGTTGCTCAAATGAACAACTTGTTCTAAGTATTCATCCTACTTATCCAGAATTTTCACCACATTTGGAACTACGCACGCACAACCTCCCACTTCTTAAAATTCTCTCCTCCCCTTGGCTTCTGGGGTATCGAGGGCTCTTGGCTCTCTTTCTGTCTTCAGAACATCTTTTTCAATTTCCTTCACTTCTTTACTTTGTCCCTCATTTGTTGAGTTACCCAGGATCTTAACTTTGGTCTTCTTTTCTTACCCTTGCGTGTGTTCTCACACAGACCTTTGCATGTGCCCATGATTCCACCCTTAGAGTGCCAACTCAGATACTCTCTGCAACGCCAGGCCGCTTTGCCCTTCGCCAGTGCTCTCTTTATCTGCACGTGCCACGTGCACTTCCAACCTAACGTGCCCAAGCTTGAGCTTGCCCTCACGCTCCCCGTTTCCTAAGCTGCCTCTAAGTCCTGTATTCCTGCTCTCTGCTAATGGCATCGCAACTCACCCAGACACCACTCTATCCAGTCAGTTCCTAAGACTGGTTGAATCTTATCTCCATCTATCCCTTCTCCCCTGCCTAAATTCCGGGGCTTACATGTAACGGTACAAAATTTAAAAAGCGTCAGTAACCCATCACCAATTTCTTGTATATGCAAACAGTTGTTTCTAAAATCATATCTGACCAGGTAAGTTGCCTACATAGTACTCTATGTGGCAGAAAGCGCAAACCTTTCACCACCCCCCTTCCACTCAGTGCTGTTTTGAGCCTCCGTGTGTTTGCAAAGGCTGGGAATGGCCCCTGTGTGCCCTTTGCTTTACCTGGACAACTCCTATGTGGCTCCAAGATCCAGCTCAAATGTCACGCCCTCTGTGAAGCATTCACAAAGGACTCCAACCATTTAGTTGCTCCATCTGTGGTCTTATTTCCAGTTTCTGCCAAGGCACATGTCATACAGTATTAGTCACTTGTATGCGTTATGCCCCATCGGACTGTGTGCTGCTTCTATGCCTGTCTTACACAACTCTGTGTCCCTGTGTACGGTAAATATGCATTCAAGTGGCATTTGCTTTCCTGCGTATGTTGGATTCACGTATTTAGTAATTACAGAATCTTGTCTCCTTCTAAGTGGAATTGTATATTAAAAAAGTGACATCTGATGTCTAAGAGAAGCTAGACCTCAAAGGAGAAGCTGTGACCTTCACCTTTGCAGGTTTAGAAAATAGTTTCATCACTTCCACCAGGAACTAGTGGGCTTTAAGGAAACTAATTCCCATTTACCAACTCAAAAAGAGATTGCGTCTTACACTAGACAGCCAATTTGTCCGTTTACAAGGAAGCTAGTCCTCCCTGGTGCCTGACGGACGCGTGCCTTTCTGCCATTAGGCACCAACACGACCAAAGGGCAATCGTGAGGTGGTGTGATAAATTCACAGTTAGCACAGATGAAACTGAGTGATGTTAACTGTGTTCTATTCAGTTTATAGAAGCTGTCCCTATTGCAATACAGTACAACCCCCTAATAATCACAGTACTCATGACTACAAATCTGAGTCTATTCCTAGCCAACTCAAAATGAAACCCAAACAAACTCTTGCTCTTTGTTCCCCCCATTTCTGAATACGTCATTGTTTAACATAGATTATAACCTAGTTCTTAAGTTCTTGGTTCCATGTTCCATGCATAGACCTGTTCCCTCCCGCCACTGAGGATGCAGTACAGTTATCCTGGCTGAGATGAACTGTTTCTTAAGTTCTTGGTTCCATGTTCCGTGCATAGACCTGTTCCCTCCCGCCACTGAGGATGCAGTACAGTTATCCTGGCTGAGATGAATTGTTTTCCAGGTCCCTTCAGCATCATGCAGACTGACCTTAGGGTGGATTTCTTTTCAGATAGCTAATTTAATCTAGTGTGATGATGATTCTTACTAGTTTTCCTCTCTGTATTTTTTATTTCCTCCAAAAATATAATACAAAAACTATTTAATGCCAGTGCTTGGCTTTTATTATAATGCACTACTTGTATTTAAAAAATGGAGTTTTTCTGTGTCTGGTAACTGCATCATAGGAAAGCCCTTGGTATGAACATGCTAACTTATACAACGGCAGTCCCCATGGGCTTGCCATATCTAGGAAAATTTCAGAAGTCCTCCCAGAATTCAGACATATAAGAAAGAAAAGTTAATACCCTCTCTAATAACCATAAAATATTTAAATAATCACTACCTTTTTCTGATACTTAAAATTTACAAAGTAGTATGAATTATGTATTAACCTTGTATCTTTTATTACTTACCCCATCAGATAGATGAGAAAATTGAGACCCAGTGATCTTAGGTACCTTGCCTAAGATATTCAGTAAGTGGCATAATTAAAATTATTCACAGGCCTGATTCCATAAACTGTGTCCTTTTGCCTGAGGTTCTCAGAAGGAGGAGTTTGATGGATTAGAACTTTATGTTTTAATTGGTAAGGTGATCTTTTTTATTTAAAAAAATATTTTTTTTTAATTTATTCATTTTATAAAAGGGAGGGAGAGCCTGACCAGGTGGTGGTGCAGTGAATAGAGCATCAGACTGGGACGCGGAGGACCCAGGTTTGAGACCCCGAGGTCACCAGCTTGAGCATGGCTCATCTGGCTTGAGCAAAAGCTCACCAGCCTGAGTCCAAGGTCGCTGGCTCGAGCAAGGGGTTACTCGGTCTGCTGAAGGCTCGCAGTCAAGGCACATATGAGAAAGCAATCGATGAATAACTAAGGTGTCACAACGAAAAACTGATGGTTGATGCTTCTCATCTCTCTGTTCCTGTCTGTCTGTCCCTATCTATCCCTCTCTCTGACTCTCTCTCTCTGTCCCTGTAAAAAAAGAAAAAAGAAAAGGGAGGGAAAGAGAGAAATGGGGAGGAGTAGGAAGCATCAACTCCCATATGAGCCTTGACCAGGCAGCCTGAGGTTTTGAACCAGTGACCTCAGCGTTCCAGGTCAATGCTTTATCCACTGCGCCACCACAGGTCAGGAGGTAAGGTAATTTTTAAAGAAAACTAGAATCTGCTGTCATCATTATATAAAGCAAATAAACATTTTAATGTCAAAAAGGTGCAAAGACTATCTCAGAATAAACTGAAGTCTTTCTCAGAAATGGGCAGTTGGCAACCTTACACCAATAGAATTGTATCTAGACATAGTGTCTGTGTATATGTGTGTGTGTGTGTATGACTGTGTCGTAACTTTATATGTGTGTCTATGTTTTCTGTCTCATTTTGCTAAGGATTGGTGAAAATTTTATCTCTGATTAACATTTGAAAACCACTGCTTTGTCATTATCTAGTAGTACAGAATTTCTACCTATGATTCTTGACAGAGTACCCAACATGGCTCACTTGACTGTAAGTTTTCCCAGCACCCTAAGATAAGATTCATCCAAGTAAAAAAATGTGAACTCATAAGCCTCACTGTGGATGCTCAGTCTGTTCACTTCAAAATATTTATTCTTCTTTTTCCAGAGTAAAAATGGTATGTTAACAAAGATAAAATAACACTGATGTAGGACTCAGTTGCTGTTTTCAGTTTATGTCATACCGTCTGTACCACAAGGAAGCAAGCCTAATATTTACTTTTTCTTCTTGTTTCAAGTACAATTTAAAACCTTCTGAGATCCTTCTACAGTCTAGACCAGAGGTCGGGAACCTATGGCTCGCGAGCCAGATGTGGCTCTTTTGATGGCTACATCTAGCTCACAGACAAATCTTTAATAAAAATAATAATAATGTTAAAAATAGAAAACATTCTCATGTATTACAATCCATTCATTTCCTACCGCTCATGTTCATGGTTGCGGGTGGCTGGAGCCTATCATAGCTGTCCTCCGGGACAACACCAAATTTTCATTGGATAATGCGTACGTACAAGGGTCGTTGTGAGGTCAGGAAGTAAAGTTCCCTCCTTTTAATCAAGTAGTCACCTAGCTAATTGCAGAAACCCTTTTGACAAAGAAGATAGCTAAAAGAAAAAAAGATGAGGAGTATCGTACTTTTCAGCAGGAATGGACAGAGGAATTCACTTTTGTGGAGAGAGCAGGTTCTGCAGTATGTCTAATATGCAATGATAAAATTGCATTGATGAAATGGTCAAATATAAAGCGGTACTTTGACACACGCCATACTACATTTGCATCGAAATATCCAGCAGGGGACAGCAGGAAGAAAGCATGTCAAGAGCTACTGTGCAGAGTGCAAGCTAGTCAGCAGCAACTCCATGTTTGGACCCAACAAGGTGACTGGAATTCAGCTAGCTTTGCTGGTGCTTTAGCAATTGTGAGAAATGGAAAGCCATTCACAGATGGGGAGTATGCTAAAACATTCATGCTTGATGTTGCTAATGAACTTTTTGATGACTTTTTGGATAAAAACAAGATAATCAAAGGAATAAAAGACATGCCTCTGTTGGCAAGAGCTGTTCACGATCATACCATCATGATGGCAAATCAAATTGAGACAACACAAGTGAAGGACATAAATGCAGCACCATTCTTTTCTCTCGCTTTGGATGAGTCAACAGATCTAAGCCATTTATCCTAGTTCAGCGTGATTGCAAGGTATGCTGTCGGTGACACACTACGTGAGGAAAGTCTTGCTGTTTTGCCTATGAAAGAGACAACAAGAAGGGAGGATTTATTCCAGTCTTTCACTGAGTTCGCTACTGATGGATAAACTTATTTTGGTGTATACTGATGGTGCTCCATGCATGGTGGGGGGAAACAGAGGATTCATAGCGCTTTTATGTAAACATGAAAAGAGACCCATCCTAAGTTTTCACTGCATCCTACATCAGGCGGTGCTTTGTGCTCAGATGTGTGGCGAGCAGCTTGGTGAGATGATGTAACTGGTCATTCAGGTGGTCAACTTTATTGTTGCCCGAGCTTTTTTATTTTTACAGGGATAGAGAGAGAGAGAGTCAGAGAGAGGGATAGATAGGGACATACAGACAGGAATGGAGAGAGATGAGAAGCATCAATCATCAGTTTTTCGTTGCAACACCTTAGTTGTTCATTGATTGCTTTCTCATATGTGCCTTTGACCACGCGCCTTCAGCAGACCAAGTAACCCCTTGCTCGAGCCAGTGACCTTGGGTCCAAGCTGGTGAGCTTTTTCTTTTTTTTTTTTTTTTTTGCTCATCAAGCCAGATGAGCCCGCACTTAAGCTGGCGAGCTCGGAGTTCTTGAACCTGGGTCCTCGCCTCCCAGTCCTATGCTCTATCCACTGCACCACCGCCTGGTTAGGTGTTGCCCGAGCTTTAAATGATCGCCAGTTTAAAACACTGCTGGATGAAGTTGGCAATAATTATCCTGGTCTGCTTCTGCACAGCAATGGGCGTTGTTTGTTAAGAGGGAAGGTGCTCAGCCGTTTCGCGACTTGTCTGAGTGAAATCTGGACTTTTCTTGAAATGAAAAACATCAAGCATCCTGAGTTAGCTAACATTAAGTGGCTCCTGAAGTTCTACTATCTCGTGGACATGACTGAACATCTGAACCAGCTCAGTGTGAAAATGCAAGGCGTTGGAAATACAGTCATATCCCTTCAACAAGCAGTGTTTGCATTTGAAAACGAGCTGGAACTCTTCATCACTGACATTGAAACAGGTCGTTTACTACCCTTTGAAAAACTGGGAGAGTTTAAAGATGCATGCACAGCAAGTGACCCTACTCAACATCTTGATCTCCAGCAGCTAGCATGCTTCACGTCTAATCTCCAGCAGTCATTCAAAGCGCACTTTGGAGAATTTCGTGAGAACACTCATCTTTTTACATTCATCACCCATCCACATGAGTGTGCAGTGGACAGCGCTGACCTGAGTTACATCCCCGGTGTCTCTGTCAGAGATTTTGAGCTACAAGCTGCTGACCTGAAGACCTCAGACATGTGGGTGAATCAGTTAAAGTCACTGAATGAAGATTTGGAAAGACTTGCACGACAGCAAGCAGAGTTGGCGAGTAAACACAAGTGGGGAGAAATGAAAAAACTTCAACCCGCGGACCAGCTGATTGTCAAAACTTGGAATGCACTTCCTGTCACATACCGCACACTGCAGCGTGTGAATATTGCTGTACTGACAATGTTTGGCTCTACATATGCATGTGAGCAGTCTCTCACATCTAAAGAACGTTAAGACCAACCTACGATCACATTTAACAGATGGAAGTCTTAAGGCCTGCATGAAGCTTAACCTCACCACGTATCAACCAGACTACAAAGCCATCAGCAAAACCATGCAGCACCAGAAGTCATATTAATGTTAAGAAGTACTTTATTCATCATTGGTTAGCAACAGCATAACAACATTATTAAAAATAATTCAGAGACTTATTGTACTTTAAAAGTGTTGGTCTTATATAAAATGCACACATTTGTATTTAATGTTAAACATATTGTACGGCTCTCACAGAATTACATTTTAAAATATGTGGCGTTCGTGGCTCTCTCAGCGATAAAGGTTCCCGACCCCTGGTCTAGACCCCTCACCAAACCTGAATTCAGTATTTTCAACTACTTTATTGAACAATACCTGCAGATATATATGTTCCTCTATCCATTCTAGGCTAAACTATATGCTCTTAGAATTGTTATATTCTAAGCCTTCAGCACATTGTTAGGCATTCATCCTAACAATTAATGAATTAATGAATAAACGAATTAATGAATAAGCATCCAAAATGTGTCAACCCATGGTCGTTGGCACCAATTCAACACCAACAGGAATCCCCAGTTTGGGTTGTGAAGAAGGCAGCTTTGTTCAATGCCAGCAGCTCAGTGGTGATACAGTAGAGCTGTGAGAACTGCACAGCTCTGAGGCGGCCCTAGGGCTAGGCCTCTCTTCATCTAGGCAGCTCTGCCCTGCTCTGTTCTGATCTAATCTGGTCTAGAGACATCTTCGGGGTTTCAGCTCTAGCTGGGCAAGGGCTAGTCTTGGTGGGCAGGGAAAGTGCAGCCTGACCTGTGGTGGCGCAGTGGATAAAGCTTCAACCTGGAATGCTGAGATCACTGGTTTGAAACCTGGGCTTGCTGGGTCAAGGCACATATGAGAAGCAACTATGAGTTGACACTTCCCCCTCCTACACCTTGCCTTTCTGTCTCTCTCCTCAAATCAGTAAATAAAACCTAGAAAGAGTGGGAGAGAGAAAGAAAAGAAAAGAGAGAAGAAAAAAAAGGAAGGGGAAAGTGCATTTTCAAAGCCCCAGGAGAGCTGACTTACATAACAGAAGTCCGTTGTCCCTGATTGGTCCTCATGCAATGAGAACTCTAAATCCTTGCAGTCTGATTGACCCATAAAGCACTTTCCTGATTGGTCAGAATATGGCCATTCTGATTGGTCAGAGCTGCACAGCTCCAATTGAATGGGGAAAGCCTGAGTCTTATTGATTGAACTGGAATTTCAGGAACCGCTTTATAAGGACTGGCTCAGATGGCAGAAAGTGCAGGCAGAGAAATCAGGCTTCTTCCTGAAGTACAGTTTGCGGGAGAGGGCTCCGTTTTTCTCTTTTTTATTTGAGCCCAATTAGCCAGCAGAAGCCCCTCTTAGTAGGTACCCTTTTTCTCATGGTTCACAAATTCCAAATACTTTATCCTGTTGCCCTTACTAACTCCATTATCTTCATAAACAGCATTCTGTCATCATGTTCACAGATTCCAAAACTATATTCACATAGTAAAAAGTCCACTATTTCACATTAGGCTTTAAAATCTTGAAATCATCTTTGAACCTACCCTGTTCTTTGCCGTTAGATTTATTTAATCACCAAATTCTCTTTTTCTCCATTTAAACTTACTCACATACCTCTTACCCTTCCTTTTAAAAAATTCCCTTTACCCTCACCATAAGTCCTCCCTTTATACAATTCTTATCTAGGTTAGTGAACTACCTTTCTGATTAATCTCTGGATCCTCTGCCCTGCTCTCCTTTCCCCGTCCTCGCTCCCAAATACACCACTGATTTTGTACCCTAACTTTCATAAACGTTATGGCTCTCATTTTGTTATTCTGCTTAGCAGACAAGAGGCTTCCTTTATATGAATCTTCTTCCTGACTTTCCCAGACATTCTCAATGTGTCCCACCCTCCCTCGGTAACATTTTTTTTCTCAATATGTCCCACCTTCCCTCAGTATCTTTTTCTTTCTTTTTTTTTATCAAGAGAGAGAGATAGGAAGGGAGAGAGATGAGAGGCATTAACTAATAGTTGTAGCACTTTAGTTGTTCATTGATTGCTTTCTCAGATGTCTCTTGACCCAAGGACTCCAGCTGAGCCAGGGACCCCTTACTCAAGCCAGTGACCTTTGGGCTCAAGCCAGCGACCATGGGGTTGTGTCTATGATCCCATGCTCAAACCGATGACCCAGCTGGTTGCAAGCTGGTGAGCCCGTGCTCCAGCTGGCAACCTCGAGGTTTCAAACCTGGGTCTTCGGGCATCCCAGGTCGATGCTCTGTCCACTGCACCACCACTTGGTCAGGCTTCCCTACAAAGCTTAGTTGCCAATACCATCTATATACACTGTTTTTATTCTAGTTAATTTGAAATCACTGGTGCCTTCACATACACCTTCCTCTTGCCTGTACCCATCTGTATGTACGTGAGTATGTGACATGTGCATGTGTGTTCTTTTAGTGTCGTCCTTCTGGGGAGCACCCTCCTGGGCCTCTGTTCTGTCTAAATCCTGCTTCACAAAGTTTACCTTCCCGTAGGGAGCATTTTGTGACTATAATCAAATATTTTTCCCTTTGCAAAAAATATCTAAATATACTTGTTTTCTCATTATTCAACATATATTGTTTTGTGTCTTCAACTTGATAATAAATTCATTTACTTCCTCAGGGCCAGAGGAAGTAAATTAGGTTCCTATTCCTTTTGTTCTTACCTATCTAGCTTATATGTGCAGATGGCCACATAGCAGTCTCTAAATAAATGAAGATTGGTTTATTTTTCTTCTAACTCAGCATGTATATGACCTCTCTGTTCATCACCTGTATTTAGTGTTATTCTTTAAGAATTGCTGTCACCTCCCCTCCCCCCACCAGCAGCCTTTGAAAAGACCTCATGGCTGCCAGCAGCAGAAGCCTGAGGCATGGTTCATAGTCCCTGTTGATTTGAATATTGGTTTTCATCAATGAAAGCCCCTTCCTCTAAGAACTTTTTAATAGTGATATCTATCACCTAATGGTAAGGGCACAGGGAAGCATTAACCTTTGGGAACTCTTTACAACTAAACAACATAAATGACTTTCCAAATAGTAAGGCTTCCAAACACAGCATCTATGTGCAGCTCTAATTATACACTGGAGAATCAGTTACCTGCAGTCCCCACTTGGCCAAAAGCCACTTTTTTAAAACCCATATTCTTGGCTCTGGCCAAATTTATCCAAAAAAAAAAAAAAAAGCAAAAACCCTTTTCTGTTTCAACACCAGGTGCAAAGAATCCCATGATGTCCATAGTAGAAGGAAGGGGTGGAAGCTAAAATAACATAAAGGATACTTAGAGACAACAGTGTTGCTACAAGTCAGATGCCAGGAAATTCCCTCAGTTGCTATTGGGGATCTTTATAGCCTTAGCCCCTGAGAAATTTGTAAATGACATAGTTCGCTACTCATTATGCTAAAGTCATACCTGCCTTTCTGTTGCTTGCCATTCATCTGGTTGGCCATACTTGAACCATGACCAGGTACACCTAGAGTTTAAAGAGTCAGTAGGACAGAGGAAAGGCAGACGTAGCAGATTCTCAAGAACTTCACAAACCAAATTATTTCTGAGTTCCCATTCATTCATTCCGTGCCTGCTATATGGCAGGTAAAATGTTGGACGTTCAGAACATAGTAACAAGATAGAAACTGAAAATCAAAACTCTTTGTCAACCCTGCATTTATACTACTGGCCACGTAATTTAGGCTAGAAAAGACCATTTTTATCCAAGTATTCTAAAGAAAATCTTTTGAAAAATACTATTTTACTTTATACTTGTTTCCAAACTGCTCACCACCATCATCATCATCATATTATCAGTAGGAACCAGCAGATTGATTCAGAAAGTCTAAAAGAAACTTCCTTGAAAAGCCAGTAATACATTTAGTAGTCACTTGTTGCAAATAAAAAAGCTCTGTAGCATTTTCAAGAAGGAAGAACAGAGCTTTCTGGTGGCACTGACAGCAGACCCTCCCACCCTCTGGCATAGAATAGGGGGGTGGGAGACAGATGCCACCAGAGTTAAGGGTGACACTGCATCTTCTGTGAGTAGGGCTCAAAGCTTTTAAGTTACTTTTAGCCATGGCAGTCCAGTCTCTTTGTCGGAATACTATGCATTTTAAGATGGGTTACTCACAATGACTGCATAGGCGATAAAGATAAGAGATTCCTGACTCTAGGCTTTTTTTTCCCCATTGATTTGAGAGGGGGTGGGGAAAGAAAGAAGTATCATCTCATTGTTCCACTTAGTTTTCATTTAGTTGTGTGCTCACTGATTGCTTCTCGTACATGCCGTGATGGGGTGTCGAACCTACAACCTCTGGCATGCTGGTTGGCACTTTATCCACTGAGCTACCTGGCCAGGTTCCTGACCCTGGCCTTTTTATCACCATGTTCTAAATCACCGAACAAGACAGCATTTCTAGTTGAAGATCACTGGGGTCACTTAACTGGAATCGTGTAGACTAGCATGTTGTGAGCAGTCGGCCCCAAGCCCTCAGGTAATTGAGTACGTACCTAGTACCAAAGTAGGCATTTATTTTTGTTACTTTTTTTTATAGCCTTTCTACTCCCAAAAAGGATTAAAGATAACTTGCATGGAACACACAATATAAGATTCAGCCATTAATTCAAAGTAACATAACTAGTAAAGAATTTTTTTTTTATAAAGTAAGGCATTCTGGTACACTCAAAGTAATTTTTCCCTAAGCTTCCCTGGTGTCTAAGCATAGAGGGGAATTTGTAGAGTTGTGTAGCCTTCAGTGTCTAACAATGGAAATATATCGACTCCTCGGGAGAGAGAATCTTGACTAGGCCATTGTGCTGAAAACTTCCATGGGAGTCTTGACATAAACTGGAGCAACTATTTTAGAAAAAAAAAGAATTACTATTTCGTTACTAGCATATTGCTATTTCTTCTATCAGCCATTAGTGAAAATGGGAGCCTCCTTGGGGAATTAGGATAACTTCCCATTAAACAGATCATTGTTCACATAAGGCAGTTAGGCTATATGGTCTGGACATACAGCTATGATGTTTCGTATGCTATTTAAATGAAGCTTAAAGGATCCCCACATTGCCCTGGCCAGATAGCTCTTTTGGTTGGGGCATCGGTCCAAGGCACAGAGGTTGCTGGTTCGATCCTTGGTCAGGGTACATGCAGGAGCAGATCGGTGTTCCTGTCTCTCTCTCTCTCTCTCTCTCTCTCTCTCTCTCTCTCCTCTCCCTCCCTTCCTCTCTGACTAAAATCAATAAATAAAAATAAAATATAAAGAATCCCCACATTAAACAAATAACATGTAAATTTCATCTTTGCCATCTTTGTCTTATATCTAGAACAAGTTGGTCTTTTTTGCAAAAAAAAGAAAAATATATATGTATAAACTAGCCTACTTATGCTCACCAGGGACATAGCTGTGACAACCCTATGCTCCTGCCATTATTCTCAGCCAGGCTTTTGACAAAAGCTACATAACAAAGATGGTATTTTATTATGAATTTTGAAGATGCCAAATGGTATTTTTAGGAAAGTGGGCTAGAGAAGTTCCTCTAACCAGAGCCAAAACTTTTCTCAAAAAACAAGGTCAGAGTCACTCAAACACTTGAATGACTGCTGTGTAGTTGTCAGTCACATGCTGGCACTTGAATTTCAGATTTGGTGGTCGAAGAAAGCAATGGTTCTGATGAGATCGAGATTGCCGGTAAAACCAGAGTGACAGAAGAGATCCTGGCCTTGGTGGACGAATTTGAGCAGACGTGGCCTCTGGAAGGTCTGGAGGGAGCGCTGGAGGTGAAGGGGCGGCATCTGGACGTGCAGGGGATACGGGTGCTGAAGCAAGACCCCCAGGATGGCATGGCCAGAAGCTCTTGCTATGGAGACTGCATAAGCGAAGATGATGAAGCAACAGAATGGGTAAGAGCTGCCAACTCAGTCCTTCCCAGATCGTAGCCCAGGGCTGCATAATGCTTCTGTTGGGCACGTGGCCCTGCTTTACGCGACGCTGCAGCCGCCTTCGCATTGGAATTGACTGCAGACAGCATCCACGTCACTCCGGGCAGCAGAGGAAACGGGTGGGTGGGTGGCCACTCCGACAGCCTGTGGATTTGGAACTACGCGGTTTAGACATCTTCATTTTCAGTTTCCTCTGTACCCTCTTCAAGGCTAGGTTGCTATTTTTATTTCACTAAATTGTTTTTTTAGATCTTTAAGAATTAAATGGAAGGAGAAAACAGCACCTTTAGCACAGAACTGGTGCTCCGTAGAGCCCAGGTATCCACGGCCACGGGCAGATTCAGTAACTGGTCTCACTTGTCCCTAACGTGTTTCCCTTTTGCAGATCACGTTCCAGGTCAAACGCGTGAAGAAATCCAGGGGAGAGCATAATAGCCCTGTGAGGAAGAGGATAGAATCAAATCAAGTAGAAAACGTTGTACCTCGCCCCCAAACAAACCTGGAGATCACTGGCCCAAAGGTGGCGTCTCCTGGGCCACAAGGTAAAGCTGAACGTTTACTACCCCGGTTGCTTCTTTCTGTCTCAGTTCTCACAAAGGGCATGCCGTCACTTCCAGCAGAGGAGAAGGTAATGGGGCTAAGGGAACAAGAAACCAGTCATTGATAGAAAGTTATTTTGACAATTCCTCCACTTTTTTACCATTGGCTATTTGACTTATATTCTTATTATCTTGAGCTTAAATATCTTGAGCTTTAGTAGGCTGGATACACCAATTTTGCCATTCAGTGCCACGTACCTCATTTTCCTTATCTATAAAATGGGAATAGTAATTTGCCTCTATCTTATCAGGTGGTTGCGAGGGCTCTAAGAGTCCATGCAGATAAAGCACTTTATGTGAACTAGGCACTTTGGGCTCAATACATACGAACTAGCTAGTAACACTTTTGTGCGTCAGATGTCTCTTTAAGCATTAGAGAAATGCTTTAGAACTCTTCCCCAGGAAAACTGCATATACATCAAAATCTGGCATGTACTTACAGGGTTCATAGTTGTTCCAAAATCCATCTCTGGACTCCAGGGTCAGGGCCGTTCCTATAAGTCCAGATGACTTTCTTTTCCAGCAATGAGGTAGTAGTGGTAGAATTTCTTTTAAAATGCATTTTTTTAAAAAAAAGAAGTTTTCACTGTCTTGGACTTTGAAAATTCAAGGTAACTTCCTGAAAATGTCTCATTTAATTTGGTGTGAGTACTTAACCCAACCTCAAAGCAGAGGGCACACAGTGAAATGGCTAAATTCCAGAATGAACTGTGACTTGTGAAAAATAGTAAGGACACCAGAAAGGACATCTTGTATGACTGGAGTTAAAAGCATGAAGTAGCTTTACTGTTTAAGGAACATAGCATGTGTTAACACGTACAAAAGAAAGCAACACTTCCTTTGTTGGGTCTGTCTTCTGTAGCCAGGAAAAAACGTTCCAACTGTAAAACATTATCATGGAAATGGACGCTGCAGTGGATTCAACAGGAAATGTAATAAAACTATAAGAGAAAATAATTCAGATGGTTATTTATATACATTTAAAATGAAAAGGAACTTTCTAAGGCTGAAAGAAAGAAAAAAATTACTCTCAGGAGAAAACATCATAAAATAGAAAGACAAAGGACTAAAAGAAACAGTAATTCTTTTTTGCAGAATATGTGATAAGCAAAGGATATCAATATCACTTAAAGAGCACCTACAAATTAATAAGAAAATACAGCATTTCAGCAAATACATTCGCAGTTCACTAAATACACATACACACACAGGGCCGTTAAATATGTGAGAAAATGTTCAGCCTACTAGCACTCAAAAATGTGCAAATATAAACAGTGACGTGCCATTGTTGCTTATCAAATTGTCTTTAAATGTGTAATAAACAATGAAAATTAATAAAATCAATCATGAGTTCTGGGATAGTTTGACTAGATTTTCAGAAAATTTAAAAATATACCAACAATTCTCTTCCCAATAACTTACACCAAGAAAATCATTGTACAACTGCAAATATAGAAGTCCAAAGTTTTCAATCACAGGGTTGCTAAATTAAAAATTTGGAAACAACCTAAAGGTTGGTAATTGCCTAAATAAATGAGAGCATGTATACTGTCAGGCACGATGTTTGCAATTTGGTAAGTGGACAAAAGCAGTTTATTAAATGGCACACAAGTGTGCCTCCTTTCACTGTGCTTTGCTTATTGCGCTTTGCAGATACTGTGTAGTTTTTTACAAATAGGAGCTTTGTGGCAACCCTGTGTTGAGCAGTCTGTGGGTGCCATTTTCCCAACAGCATTCGCTCACTTTGTTTCTCTGTCACATTTTAGTAATTCTCTCAGTATTTCAAACATTTTTATTATTGTCATGGTGGTGGTCTGTGATCAGTGATCTTTGATGTTCCGTTGCGTCCATATTGGACGCAAACTTAACCAGTAAAAGTTGTGTGTTCTGACTGCTTCACCAACCGGCCATTCCCCCATTTCTCTCCCTGTACTTGAACTCCCCCGTTCCCTGAGACAGTAATATTGAAACCAGTTCAGTTAATTAATTTTACAATAGCCTCTAAGTGTTCAAGTGAAAGAAAGAGTCACATGTCTCTCACTTTACATCAAGAGCTAGAAATTTTTAAGCTTAGTGAAGAAGTCATGTCAACAGCAAAGATGGGCCAGAAGTTAGGCTTCTTGTTCTAAACAGCCGGTTTGTGACTGCAAAGGCACAGTTATTGAATGGAATTAAAAGTGCCTACTCCATTGAAGGCACAAATGATAAGAAAGTGAAACAGCCTTATTGCTGATGTGGAGAAAGTTTCAGTAGTCTGGATAGATGACAAACCAGCTATAGCATTCCCTTACATCAAAGCCTCATCAGTGCAAGGCCCTAACTCTCTTCCGTTCTGTGAAAGCTGAGAGGTAAGGAAACTGCAGAAAGAAAGTTTGCAACCACCACTCCCAGATGTTGGTTTGTAAGGTTGAAGAAGAAAAGCCATTTCTGTAACCTGAAAAGCAGCAGGCTGCCCAGAAGATCTAGCTGAGATGATTAGTGGAGGTGGCTACACTAAACAACAGGTTTTCCATGTTGGAGGGACAGTCTTTCATTGGAATAAGATGCCATCTAACAGACGGCAAGATGGCGATGGAGTAGGCGAACGTACCAACTTCCAACTCCCAGAACCAAAGTGGATTATAACTTAATTTTAAGAACCATCATCTGGATAAACCAACTTTGAACCAAACTAAGTGGACTCTTCAACCAAGGAACACTGAAGAAGCCACATTGAGACTGGTAGGAAAAGCGAAAACTCAGAGAGGGCTGCCCAGCTCCCCAGAGAGAACAGCAGCCTGGAGAGACTCGCGTGGCGGGAAGAGAGTTTGGCGGAGAGGGAGGGACCTGGGTCCCAGGAACAAAGCCCCAGCCTGCAGCCCCAGAGCCTTGAAGAGGCGTTTGGACAGTATTAAGCTGTGAAACAAGTGAGGATACTGTTTGTGAAAAAGAGACAATTTTCTCAGACCCTGGATTCTTCTTAAAGGGACAGCACAGAAAACCTCTCTCACAACCACTCCCCCGGGGCTCCGGGGAGCGGGGACAGAGGAGAGGACCAGAGCAGCGGGAAAAGAGTGTGGACTGGAAAGCACAGGGAAAAACACTCTGAGGGACAGCCACCGTAACCCCTGGGCTGAGTCACTTCCCTAATCGAAAATGAATATTTCCCCTGGAACTAGCAATACCAGCAAAAGGAGACAGGACACCAGCCAAACAAGCTCTCCCGCGGCACCTAGAGCAGAGCTGCTTAGATGGAGGGAGCTTCCAGGACTACAGTATGGAATGTTAGAGTCTGAGCTGCAGTGCACCCACCCACACTGCTGAGGGCTTGCTGGAGGGACGGTGGTGGTGGGACGCTGAAACGCTGTTCTGTTGGCGGGGGCCGAGGCCCAGCCAGTGTGAGCTTGGTCTAGCCCAGCAGGGGTGGAGGGGACGTGCGAAAGCGGTCCGGCAGCTCTGGGCAGGCCTGCAGCCCCACCTGCAGGGGAAAAGGGGGAGGCCAGGAACGGGCAGAGATCTGCTGCTGAGCAGGGCCCCGTGGGCGCGCAGCATCACCTGGCCTCCCAGGTTTCCGACCCTACGCAAGCCGGCCCTGACCGCAGGGGTGGGACTAAACCAGGGACAGGTGGAGGCTCATAGCTGAGAGCCAGCCAGCAGCCCCGCCCAGCCTGAGAAACCGTGGTTTGCCATCCTGTGCAAGCCAGCTCTGACCATAGGGCAGGACTAAAGCCCGGAACAGGCGGAGGCTCGCAGCTGAGCACACGCCAGCAGCCCCGCCCGGCTGAGGAAACCGCGGTTTGCCATCCTGTGCAAGCCGGCCCTGATCACGAGGGCGGGGCTAAAGCCTGGGACAGGAGGAGGCTCGCAGCTGAGCAAAGGTGCGCACCCCTACCCTTGGTGCTGAGACTAGTGGCTTGAGTAGAGTGCGCAACCCCACCTGTGGGGACAAGGCGAAGGCCCAGACAGGCTGAGGCTTGTAGAGCCAGGCACCAGAACACAGCCCTTCCCGCAGAGGAGAGGAGGAAATCACAGCAACAGCTGCAGTGGGCCGGCACTGGCAACACCCATACCCAACCTCTCTAGGCAGCGGCAGAGGGGTTGGCGGGCCTACAGACAGACCACACCTAGGGAACACAGAGGCAACACCCATTGGACTCCAGTGGCCACACCCTTCTTATACACAGACAAAATGGGCAGGCAGAGAAATGCAACCCAAATGAATCAAGAAAAATCCCCAGAGAAGGACCTGAATGAACCAGATATAACCAAATTACCAGATACAGAGTTTAAAATAATGATAGGATGTTCAAAGAGCTTAGAGCAACAATGGATAGTCATTACGAACACCTAAATAAAGAGATAACAAGTATAAAAAAGGAAATTGAAATAATAAAAACAATCAGACAGAAATGACAAATACAGTATCAGAACTGAAGACCACAATGGAAGGAATTAAAAGCAGGATGGATTAAGCTGAGAATTGAATCAGCGAGTTAGAAGACAAAATTAAGGCACAGAAGCAGAGCAGAAAAAAGAAAAGAGACTCAAAAAATCTGAGAAAACTCTAAGGGAGCTCTGTGACAACATGAAGAGAAATAACATCCCATCATAGCGGTTCCGAAAATAAAGAGAAAGAACAAGGGATAGAAACTTTGTTCAATCAAATCATAGCTGAAAACTTCTCTAAATTAAGGCTGGAGAACATTTCACACATTCAAGAAGCACAGAGAACTCCATTTAAGAGAAACCCAAAGAAATCTACACCAAGACACATCATAGTTAAAATACGGAAGCTAAGTGATAAAGAGAAAATTTTAAAAGCTGCTAGAGAAAATAAGGCTATCACCTACAAAGGAGCCCCTATAAGGATGACATCAGACTTCTCAACAGAAACACTTGAGGCCAGAAGGGAATGGCAAGATATATTCAAAGTAATGCAGAACAAGAACCTACAACCAAGACTACTCTATCCAGCAAGGCTAACGTTTAAAATTGAAGGAGAAATAAAGAGTTTCCCAGACAAAAAAAAAGCCTCGAGGAATTCATTAAAACCAAACCAATTCTTCAAGAAATGCTAAGGGGCCTGTTGTGAACAGTTCAAAGGGGGAGAAGAATATAGCAAAAGAAGAATACAGCTTTAAAGAATAAAATGGCAATAAACAACTACATATCAATAATAACCTTAAATGTAAAGGGATTAAATGATCCAATCAAAAGTCATAGGGTAGCCGCATGGATAAAGAAACAGGACCCATACATATGCTGTCTACAAGAGACACACCTTAAAACAAAAGATGCACATAGACTGAAGGTAAAAGGATGAAAAAAAATATTTCATGGAAATGGAAAGAAAGCAGGGAAGCAATACTTATATCTGACAAAATGGACTTTAAACAAAGGCTGTAGTAAGAGATACAGAAGGACACTACATAATGATAAAGGGAACAATTCAACAGGAAGATATAACTATTATAAATATCTACGCACCAAACATAGGAGCCCCAACATACATAAAACAGGCTTTGATGGATATAAAGTGTGAGATACATAAAGCAGACTTTGATGGATATAAAGTGTGAGATTAACAGCAATACTATCATAGTAGGGGATTTCAATACCCCACTAACACCACTGGATAGATCCTCAAGAAAGAAAATTAATAAAGAAATAGCAGACTTAAAGGATACACTAGATCGACTCGATTTAATAGATATCTTCAGAACTTTTCACCCTAAAGCAGTAGAATATACATTCTTTTCAAGCGCTCATGGTACATTCTCCAGGATAGACCACATGTTAGAACACAAAAATGGTCTCAACAAATTTAAGAAGATTGAAATCATATCAAACATTTTCTCTGATCACAATGCCATGAAACAAAAGAAAAACTGATTTAATAGATATCTTCAGAACTTTTCACCCTAAAGCAGTAGAATATACATTCTTTTCAAGCGCTCATGGTACATTCTCCAGGATAGACCACATGTTAGAACACAAAAATGGTCTCAACAAATTTAAGAAGATTGAAATCATATCAAGCATTTTCTCTGATCACAATGCCATGAAACAAAAGAAAAACTGAAAAATACTCAAACACTTGGAAACTAAATAGCATGTTATTAAATAATGAATTGATTAACAATGAGATCAAAGAAGAAATAAAGAAAGTTTGTAGAAATGAATGATAATGAGTATACATCAACTCAAAATTTATGGGACACAGCAAAAGCAGTACTGAGAGGGAAGTTTATAGCACTACAGGCATACCATAAGATGCTAGAAAAAGCTCAAATAAGCAACCTGACCCTGCATCTAAAAGAACTAGAAACAACAGCAAATAAAGCCCAGGACTAGTAGAAGGAAGGAAATAATAAAGATCAGAGCAGAAATAAATGACATAGAGGCTAAAGAAACAATACAGAGGATCAATGAAACCAGGAGCTGGTTCTGTGAAAAGGTAAACAAGATCGATGAACCTTTAACTAGACTCACCAAGAAAAAAAGAGAGAACACTCAAATAAATAAAATTAGAAATGAGAGTGGAGAAATAACAACTGACAAAACAGAAATACAAAGTATTGTAAGAAAATACTATGCAGAACTCTATGCCAAAAAATTAGGAAACCTAGGTGAAATGGACAAATTTCTTGAATCATCTAATCTTCCAAAAATCAATCTGGAAGAATCAGAACACCTAAACAAACCAATTACAACAAATGAGATTGAAACAGTTATCAAAAATCTCCCAAAAAAGAAAAGTCCTGGGCCTGATGGCTTCACAAGTGAATTCTATCAAAAATTCAAAGAAGAACTAACTCCTATCCTCCTCAAGCTATTTCAATAAATTCAAAAGGAAGGAAGACTTCCAAACTCCTTTTATTAGGCGAGCATAATTCTGATCCCAAAACCAGACAAAGACAACACAAAGAAAGAAAATTATAGGCCATTATCCCTGATGAATTTAGATGCTAAAATTTTCAACAAAATATTAGCCAACCGGATCCAGCAATATATGAAAAAAGTCATACACCATGATCAAGTGAGATTTATTCTGAAGAGGCAAGGCTGGTTCAATATTCGCAAATCAATCAATGTGATTCATCACATAAACAAAAGGAAGGACAAAAATCACATGATAATTTCAATAGATGCAGAAAAAGCATTTGATAAAATCCAGCACCCATTCATGCTCAAAACTCAATAAAGTGGAAATACAGGGAACATTCCTTAACATGATAAAGGCCATCTACGACAAACCCACAGCAAACATCATACTAAATGGGCAAAAATTAAAAGCAATCCCCTTAAATCAGGAACCAGGCAGGGATGCCTTCTTTCACCACTCTTATTCAACATAGTTCTGGAAGGCCTAGCTATAGCAATCAGACAAGAAGAAGAAATAAAAGGCATCCAAATTGGAAAAAAAGAAGTAAAACTGTCATTATTTGCAGATGATATTATATTGTATATAGAAAGTCCTAAAGTCTCAGTCAAAAAACTACTGGACCTGATAAATGAATTCGGCTAGGTGGCAGGATATAAAATTAATACTCAGAAATCAGAGGCATTTTTATATACCAACAATGAACTGTCAGCAAAAGAAATTAAGGAAACAATCCCCTTCACTACTGCAACCATAAAAATAAAGTACCTAGGAGTAAATTTAACCAAGGAGGTTAAGGACTTGTACTTGGAAAATTATAAAACATTGATAAAAGAAATCAATAAAGATACCAACAAGTGGAAGCATATACCATGCTCATGGTTAGGAAGAATAAACATCATTAAAATGTCTATATTACCCAAAGCAATTTATAAATTTAATGCAATACCAATTAAAATACCAATGACATACTTCAAAGATATAGAACACATATTCCAAAAATTTATATGGAACCAAAAAAGAACACGAATAGCCTCAGCAATCTTAAAAAGAAAAAATAAAGCAGGAGGTATCACTCTTCCGGATATCAAGTTATACTACAAGGCCATTGTACTCAAGGCAGCCTGGTACTGGCATAAGAACAGGCACATAGATCAATGGAACAGAACAGAGCACCCAGAAATAAACCCACATCTTTATGGACAACTGATATTTGACAAAGGAGGTAATAGCATACAATGGAGTAAAGACAGCCTCTTTAACAAATGGTGTTGGGAAAATTGAACATCTACCTGCAAAATAATGAAACTAGACCATCAACTTACACCATTCACAAAAACAAACTCAAAATGGATAAAAGACTTAAACATAAGCCGTGAAACCATAAGCATCTTGGAAGAAAACATAGGCAGCAAGCTCTCCGACATCCGTTGCAGCAATATATTTGCTGATTTATCTCCACAGACAAATGAAATAAAAGGCAAGTTAAACAAATGGTCACCCAAGAGCTATGTTGGAGATGTACAACAACATTTGCATGCCTGCTAAGACAACGTGTTCTGCCACCCATGGGTCAGTGAGTAATTTTGACTTTTGAATCTAGTTGTTTAAGAAATAATATTTATAAGGCTTTAGCTGCCATAGATGGTGATTCATCTGATGGACCCACGTGAAGTAAATTGAAAACCTTCTGCAAAGGATTCACCATTAAGAGCATTTGTGATTCATAGGAAGAGGTCAAAATATCTACATCAACAGGTTTGGAAGAGTTGATTTTACCCTCATGGGTGACTTTGAGGGGTTCAAGACTTCAGTGGAGGAAGTAACTGCGGATGTGGTGGGAGCAGCAGGAGAACTAGAACTAGAAATGGAACCTGAAGGTGGGACTGAATGGCTGCAGTCTCCTGATAGAACTTGAATGGATGAGGAGCTGCTTCCTGTGGATGATCAAAGAAAGTGGTTTCCTGAGATGGAATCTTCTCCCGCTGAAGATGCTGTGAAGATTGCTGAGATGACAACAAAGGATTTAGACTATCACATAAATGTTGTTGACAAAGCAGCAGCAGGGTTTGAGAGGACTGACTTCAATTTTGAAAGAATCTACTGTGGGCAAAATGCTTTCAAAGAGCATCCCATGCTACAGAGAGCTCTTCTGTAAAAGGAAGAGTCAACTGATGTAGCAAAACATTCTTGTCTCACTTTTTAAAATTGCCACAGCCACCCCACCCGTCAGGAGCCACCACCCTGAGCAATCGGCAGCCGCCAGCCTCAAGGCAGGACCCTCCCCCAGTGTAAAGCTTATGACTTGCCACAGGCACAGGTGATGGTTCTCATGTTTTAGCAATAATGCATTTTTAATTCAGGTATGTTCGTTTTTTGGGACTTTTTTAGACAATGCCATTGCACCCTCAAGAGATAACAGTATAGTGTAAACATAACTTTTATATGCACTGGGAAACTGAAAACGATGTGTGACTCACTTTATTGCAATGTTTTTATGATTATGGTGGTCTAGAACCAAACCACACCTGTAAAACTGAGGTATGCCTATATCAAGGGAATATTTCAATTTTTGTGAAATAGCCTGACCAGGTGGTGGCACACTGGATAGAGCGTCAGACTGGGATGCGGAAGACCCAGATTCGAGACCCCGAGCTCGCCAGCTTGAGCGCGGGCCCATCTGGCTTGAGCAAAAGCTCGTCAGCTTGGACCCAAGGTCGCTGGCTCCAGCAAGGGGTGGCTCAGTCTGCTGAAGGCCCGCGGACAAGGCACATGTGAGAAAGCAATCAATGAACAACTAAGGTGTTGTGATGGCAACGAAAAGCTAATGACTGATGCTTCTCATCTCTCTATCCGTTCCTGTCTGTCTGTCCCTATCTGTCCCTCTCTCTGACTCTCTTTCTGTCCTTGTAAGAAAAAAAAAAATTTGTGATATTTTTCACATTTCAATATTTCTGCAATTGAGACACATCTTAACATTGATGATGTCTTAAATAATAAATGGCAATGTTTTCTTTCTTAAATCATGTACAATAATGTGCACCTTAAAGTTTGTAACACCTTAAATTTAACGAAATATGCTACAAGAAGTGCGTAGAAACAAGCAGAGAAAGAATGCACCACAGTGTTATAAGTGATCATCTCTGGGTGCCCATAGGGCTATAGGTAATTTTGTATTTTTTTCAAATGTTTTTCTATTTTCTAAGTACTTTCTAATAAACCTATATTACTTTTACAACCAAACAAAAAATATAACCTGAAACTTTCTCATAAAAAGAATAATTAAAGCTCAGTATGGCCTGGCCAGGCAGTGGCGCAGTGGATGGAGCGTCGGACTGGGATGCGGAAGACCCGGGTTCGAGACCCCAAGCTCGCCAGCTTGAGCGATGGCCCATCTGGCTTGAGCAAAAGCTCGCCAGCTTGGACCCAAGGTCGCTGGCTCCAGCAAGGGGTTGCTTGGTCTGCTGAAGGCCCGCGGTCAAGGCACATGTGAGGGAGCAATCAATGAACAGCTAAGGTGTCATAACGGCAACGAAAAACTAATGATTGATGTTTCTCATCTCTCTCTGTTCCTGACTGTCTGTCCCTATCTATCCCTCTCTCTGACTCTCTCTGTCCCTGTAATTAAAAAAAAGAAGAAAAGAAAAATAAGGCTCAGTATGGTTGAGATGATAGGAGAGCACTTAAGCAGTTTTATTGGATTCAAGCAGGTGGGCCCAGGGAGGGCATTGAATACACTGGCAAGAGAGGTCATGGAACCACTTACTGTCCCTGAGGTAAAATGTTCTAACACATGGAAGAGATGACAAGAGACTGGAGAGCTTCAGCAGCTCAGTCTTCAAATAAATAGGGCTTCTTTCCACTCCAACTGATAAGCTTCATGGTGAATCCTGACAAAGTTCTAAAGCAAATTGTTACACAGGTAGTTTGTGAGCCCACTGGGGGGAAAGTGGAAATCATTAAGGACCATTGTAGGTTACCTAAGAACTAAAAAAACTAAAACTGCATAACTAATTTCATTCTTTTTTTGGTGAGGGCTGCTAGACCGGAAGCCCAGGGAAGTGCCATAGGCAGTAGACATGGCGGAACTGGATTTCAGCAATGCATTTAGCAGTGCCTCTTACCATATCCTGTGAACAAGATGGACAGCTGCGGCCAGAGCCTCCCTGTGGCCTGTAGGATGAAGTCCAAGCTTCTAATGGAGTGTACAAGGCCCTGTAGAGCCCAGCCTCTCCCTACCCTCAGCATCGCTCTGTTTCCTCCGCCTGGCACACCCTTATACCACTTCAGAGGTGCTAAAGTAGCTCTCATCCTTAAACTTCAAACTCAAATGCCATCTCTTCCTTCGTACCCACAGGCAGAATTAGTTGCTGTCACCTGTCTTCAATTATTTGTACCTTCACTCTTAACATTTCTAATGATTTATTTGTGTTTATCTGTTTCATTAGGCTGTGAGCAAACGGTCAGTTCTCTATTGTTTCTCTCTGTGTCCTTTGTGTCTTAACACAATTCCCATCCCTTGTAGTAGCTGCTCAATAAATACTTTTAAGTGAATTTCTTAAACATAAAAGAAAAATAACTTTAATTGTGAAACTTACAGTTTAATTCTCTCGGTTATTAATTTAAACAGGGTTCATTTGAAACTCTTACAAACGTCCTTTCTAAATGTGAAGCTCTTTGCATACCACAATTTTCTATTGTTGGTAATTCCTATAGTATAAAAGGAGCTGTACAGAACCAAAGTTCTCCTTGCTGTCCATTTAATTAAACTCCTTCAGAAGAACCCTTCCCAGATAAGACTTGCTTCTGCTTTTTTCTTGGGGACTTGATCTGAGTGAAGGGTCCGCACCCAAAAGGCAGTGCTGGTGAAGGGTGTCGTAAACCAAGCTTGAAAACTGCTGTATGGCTTTAAATAGCGTGGTGACTGGGGGCCTGCACGTTAGTCAGCAGACCTGGCTGTGCAACCTAGCTCTTCCATCTACTAGCCAGGTGACCTTGGGCAAGTCACATGCTGTCTCTGAGGCTTTGTTTTCTCACCTGAGAAGTGAAGACTTACTGGAAAGCACTTAGCGCAGGCCCTGGGCGCACAGTAGGTGCCTGGGAAGAAGCTCTGTTGGCACTGTTAGTCCCACCCTACAACTTTTCTTTACAGCAGTGGTTCCCTACCAGGAGTGATTCTGCCCTCCCAAGGGACGTTTGCCAGTATCTGGAGACAGGTTTGGTTTTCACATCTGGAGAGGGTGCTGCTGCCATCTAGTGGGTGTAGCCCAGGGATGCTGCTAAGGGCTCTCCAGTGCACAGGCCAGTCCCCATAGCAAAGCAGTGTCCAGCCCACACTGCCCGTGGGACCAGGTTGAGAAACCTGCTTTAGAGATATGTTTCTCGTTGTCTATAAAGTCAAAATGTAGCGGGCTTGAAAATTAATTCTGGTCAAAATGTTAACACTGACGAATATCTTAACCCTTGTCTCATGTTGATTAGTCTCAAATCCAGTGAAGGACTGATTTATTTGGACTTAATTATATCTTTGAGAACAAGGCTTTACTCAGGGATGAGCTTTATTCCCATTGCTGTAAATAACAAGATTTTAATTAGTTCTCTCTGTAGTAGAAGCTCTCAAGACTAGAAGAATGACTGACACCTGGCGGTATACCAATCTGGGTGAAGTAATCACCAGGGCATAAGACTCCATGGATTCTGTCCCTTTGCAGTTGTTTCATTGATGACATGCTTTTTATCCAGGAAAAAAACGTGACTACCAGATTCTGGGATGGCCCAAGCCAGAAGAGTGCGCCAAACTCCGCTGGGTAGAGCTGACTGCCATCGTGAGTACCTGGCTTGCAGTTTCTTCAAAAAACGTTGAGTGAGTATCTTAAAACTCTCCCTCCTTCATGGCATTCCTGTACCAGTGACCGCACCAGGCCTCAGATGGCATCAGGAATGCCCTTTGTGTCAGAAGCTATTAGAAGAGGCATTCTTTTTGTTTTTTTTAACTTTCTTTTTTTTTTTATTTTATTCATTTTAGAGAGGAGACACAGAGTGAGAGAGAGAGAAAGGGGGAGAAGCTGGAAGCATCAACTCCCATATGTGCCTTGACCGGACCAGTGCAGGGTTTTGAACTGGCGACCTCAGTGTTCCCAGGTCGACGCTTTATCCACTGCGCCACCATAGGTCAGGCGAGGCATTCTTTTTTATATTGGTGGTTCAGCCTGACCTGTGGTGGTGCAGTGCATAGAGCATCCACCTGGAATGCTGAGGTTGCTGGTTCGAAACCCCAGCTTACCCCGTCAAGGTACATACGAGAAGCACTAAATGAATAACTAAAGTGAAGCAACTTATGACCCTGCTCCCTCTCTCTTTCTCTCCCTCTCTCTCTCTAAAATCAATAAATAAAATCTTTAAAAAAAATAAAGGTGACTCAGAGGATAACTACCACTGATCACAGCCTACAGATGGACTTGGCCAATTACACTGACCCGTGAATGTGCCCCCATTCTCAGTGCCTGTGCCCACACTTTCATAACTTATCCAGATTTGCTTAGTTTTAATTGAAGACTGGACCCCCCATTTTTAAAAGCATAAAACCTGGGGTGTCTCATTCACATCATGTACTTAAAAAGGAAGTCGGAGCAAGTCCAGATTTACAAATGCCTTCCAAAACACAGGGTTGCCTCTCTGATAACTGCTTTTCCCCCCCAGACCCTCATTTTCTTTGCTTGCCCCTTTTCTACCCTGGAAGCGCTGGAATTCCCTAACCTTTCCCACTCTGCCTTCTTTATAATCACCCGTCAGGCTGATCTACTCACAGAACTTCCAGCACCACTTGATAAATTGGTCATTCCCAAATTTGAATCTCTAGAACAGCCCTGTCTTCACTTCCCTCAACCTTTCTATCCGACTGTCTGCCTGGCCTCTTTGCCCAGCTCGCTCTCAGGTGTCCCACGTGCAGGGAAACTAAACTCATCATTTTCGTGGCCACTCACCTTATAAAATAATCCTCATGGTGCTTGTTTTCTCTTTCTTACCCTTAGTAAATAGCTCCAGTAGTGCTTAGGCCACAGATTGGGGAGTCATCCCTAACAGTCCTCTCCCTTGCACCTCGGACCCTGTCTGTGACCACTTCTTCCCATCTCTACCCTCTCAGCAGTTCTCAAAACGTCTGCTGTGCTCCGTCCCCATTTCTGTCTCCTTAAGTCAGACACCATCCTCTCCCCTTATATTCATTCAGTAGCCTCCTCGCTGGTCCTCTTGCTTGACTTATTCTTGGATCTATTCAATCCATTCTCTTCATAGTACTCAGAATTCTTCCTCAGTTATAAGCCAAATTATTCTTTTTTTTTAAGGTGTGAGGAGAGGAGATAGGCAGATTCCTCCTATATGCGCCCTGACCTAGGTCCACCCAGCAACCCCATTGTGAACTGATGCTAGAGTACCGAGCTATTTTTAGCACCTGAGGCTGATGTGCTTCAGTGCAGCTATCCTCAGTGCCCGGGGCCACACTCAAACCAGTCAAGCCACTGGCTGCAGGAAGGGAAGTGGGGGAGAAGGAGAAGCAGGAGGGGGAGAGAACCAGATAGTCACTTCTCCTGTGTGCCCTGACCAGAAATTGAACCCGAGACATTCATATGCCGGGATGACACTCAATCCACTGAGCCACTGACCAGAGCCTCAAATTATTCTTAAAATGCTCTGATCACTTCTTACTGCATTTGGAGTGGTCTACACTGTAAAAGTGTGGCTGCGTGCCTTCCCACACCTCCTCTGCCCCTCTCACATCAGAACCTTCCCACCTGGGCTCTCCTTCGCCTGGGTTCTCACCACCTTCCTCCCACCTGGTTAGTGTGCACTCATCCTTCCAGTCTCTACTGAAGTCTTGCTTCCCCAGGGAACTCTTCACTAACCGTGTCCCTCCTCCATCAGCTAGAGGAAATGGGTGCCCTCCTGTGCTGTGGCACTGGCATTGGGCCGTGTTTTTGTCTTTTATGATTTATCCTGTCTGTAATAGTTAAGTCACTCACAAGACTGTGAGCGCCATAAGAGCAGGGGCTGGGTATGGTTTGCTCATTATAATAGCCCTGGTGTTAAATAGCTAGAAATTGAAGTTGGCAACGCCAGCTTGCCATATTGATATGTGTGATAGTGTATAACATTTAGCCTGTATATAGCAAGAACATGACCACTTTTGAGACCATGAAGGGAAATACTAACATTTATCAACAGACAGCTATTTTGTATAAACTTCACCATCTGAACTTTCTGCGAGGACAGCTGTGCCCCTGTGCACAAAGGGAAAAGGAAATAGGGATGACTTGTGGGTGTTGATCACTGTCTACGCCCTGACAAAGACATCCTAGAAGAAAAGCCATCTGGTTTAGAACTTCCCCAGTGAAAGAAAGCAGCCAGCAGGAGTGAGCAGATCAGACGCCATAGTGCCTAGAAAGGGCCCGCGTGGCTGCTTGGGAAAATCACAGAGTTCAGGACTGACCCCAACACTGCTCCTTTGATCCGGGATATGATCCTGATTCATACATTCAACAGACAGTGAGTGCCGGCCCTGGAGTCCTCGCGCCTGTGAGAGATCAGACTAAGGAACTGCCCAGGTCTCTTCCAGTCAGAGGTTCTGTGGTTCCAGACAGTTCCAATAACACATTGAAGTCATGATCAGCTGATTATTAATCTTCTTCCCCACCCACTCAGATCTCCCGTGGCTAATGTGGTCATCTCCATGTTTCAGCATCACAGAACACATAGACTTCGCCACTCCAATCCAGCAGCCAGCAATGGAGCCCATTTGCAACGGCAACCTCCCCACCAGCATGCACACCCTGGACCACTTGCATGGGGTTGCCAACCGCGCCAGCCTACACTACACGGGCGAGAGTCAGTTAATAGAGGTGGGTGTCTACACTACACGGCGAGAGCCAGTTAATAGAGGTGGTGTCTACACTACACGGCGAGAGCCAGTTAATAGAGGTGGTGTCTACACTACACGGGCGAGAGTCAGTTAATAGAGGTGGGTATCTACACTACACGGCAAGAGTCAGTTAATAGAGGTGGTGTCTACACTGCACGGCGAGAGCCAGTTAATAGAGGTGGGTGTCTACACTACACGGCGAGAGCCAGTTAATAGAGGTGGTGTCTACACTACACGGGCGAGAGTCAGTTAATAGAGGTGGTGTCTACACTGCATGGCGAGAATCAGTTAATAGAGGTGGGTGTCTACACTGCACGGCGAGAGTCAGTTAATAGAGGTGGTGTCTACACTGCACAGCGAGAGTCAGTTAATAGAGGTGGGTGTCTACACTGCACGGCAAGAATCAGTTAATAGAGGTGGTGTCTACACTGCACAGCGAGAGTCAGTTAATAGAGGTGGGTGTTGGGGTACTCAGCTTGTCTGTAGTCTGCAGCTCCACAGTTTCGGAGCATCTGGTAGCAGAAAGCATGGAGGCCAGGCTGTGGGGTTCTTCCGGCCTATTTCAGCGGCTTTAGGCTAAGCCTCATTTCTTTCAGGCCCTGGCACTGAGCTTTTGCTTTCTTTTAATGTCCAGGAAATTTTAATTCTGATTCAGTCTTCAAGTGGGTAGCATTCTGCTTACTATCAGACAGAGGCTATTACAAGAATTATTTGGGATGGCTAATTCTTCTTTTGGCATTCTAGAAAAGGAAAGAAGGGCGATCAGACCCAGAGCATACCTAGCAAAGACTATACCAAGTAGAATCTGGAAGACATGGCACGAATGTCCAACAATAGAGAATGTGTTACATAAATGTTGGTATAGATGTAAGATAACATACAGTAGAGTCATTAGGAAGATGTATAGGAATATATTCATGGTGTGAAGAAATTCTCAGACTATATTATGAGAAAATGGTGCCAGTATTCAGTGACATCCCGTAAATAATAGGTGTATACATAGGAAAGTCTGAAAGATATATCTAAATATTAACAGTTGTGTCTGGGTGACAAGATTACAAACAGTTTCTTTTCTGTTTTCTAATGTTGCTATAATGACTGTGTTTTACATGTCTGTCATTTGCTGAGAGAGGAAGACATAACAGCTTTGAATGTGTCTTTCATAAAATGCCTTCCAGCAGGACCACCAGGTGCACCCCCGAGAAATAACTGCCTTAGAGGGGTAGTGCCCACCTCAGCATCACTCCTCTGACCTACCATCTATCTCCCTTCCCATTCCCAGGTGATACAAAATCTTGGCAAAGACCAGTATCCGCCACAGCCTCTTGAACAGATTGGCACACGAATTGCCAAAGTGTTGGAAAAGGTAAGTCGCCCTGTAGGGAAGCTGGGAACTGTTGCCCACCTTCCAGCTTTCCCAGATTGCCACTTGGTGGCACTCACCTCTTCTGTGAGCTGTTTGGCACGTGGTCACTAAAGGGATAACGTGAAATAACTCCACACAGTGTTCCAGTCCCTTTTCCGTTACTTTCCCCATTCCTTGGTTAGTATTTTTTGCTTCTTTGCTTACCTTCTGCGGTGAACCCGGCCTAATCAGTTTTCTGTTCTTTACTCCAGCATCGGTGTGTGGAGGTAGTGGTGTTCTAGTGGAAAGAATATTTGGTATTGCAGAGTGAGGATGGGAAGTACCTCTTTAAATATACTGCTCATAAAAATGAGGGGATATTTTATCGCTTCCTATTCATTTTGAAATATCCCCTCATTTTTGTGAGCAGTATGAATCTTTCTCTCTTGAAATCATGAAACAAAATGTGTGCAATATTTCATTTTCATACTGAGAGTCTCTAAGACTACTCATCTGCTTCTGTGCGATATTTATGTAGAGAGAAGGGTATTTTACATTAAAATTAATTACCTTATGGTTCTATACCTCTCCTCTTTACTAATATAATAGTGAAGAACTTAGCGATGAAGAGACTCCGCTCAGCTTCCGCTCTGCCCTGGCAGTGAGGTAGGGATGGGATAGTCACGGCAGTTTAAAGCAGAGGAAGTGGAAAGCACGCAGCAGTCGCTGTTCCTTGTCAGTTCTGAAACCCATCTGGACACGTGCCACCATGTCCCCCAGTTCCAGAACAGGGACTATTTCTGGCAATTGAGAACCTTTTCTTTTCTAACCCTGCAAGTAGCTTGAAAGCATTTTCTCTAAATTCTGCTGAAAACTACTCAGTTCCTTGTTTAGCTCTCTCTCTTCTATACCATGTTATACGTGATTTTTAAAAAACCACCTGTCACTCTCAGCATCCTTCCTGAAAGTCTTCCTCACCAGGCCCACAACTGTGGTGGCTCGTTTTCCTGTGTTGCAGGGTACAGCCCCACTGTTTGCTTTGCCAGTAGACAACGATGCCGCCTTTCTGGCATCGGACAGTGAGGTCCTCGGTGCTCGTCCAGTCTCTTCTAATCATCCTGTGGCCGCCCTTTTAGCAAGTATCTACAACCCGTTCCCAAAATGATGCCACATGTTTAAACTTTTTGTGGCAGCACTCCCTTTTTGATGCCAAGTACTATTTCAGTTACCTGTTTCTGCCTAAAAATCCACTCCAAAATTTACTGGCTTAAAACAAATTTTTATTCTGCTGGGTCATTTGAGCCCAGCTGGCATTTCTTCTGGTCTTGCTTGGCGTCGTGCGTGCAGCTCCAGACATGCAGAGCCGCCCCAGGGGCTGGCCGCCAGAGCGAGCTTCACCCACTAGCCTGGCGCCTCAGCCGAGTGGCTGGAGCGGCCCGGCCATAGCTGGAAATGTCCTCTCCCCAGGTGGCCTTTTCCCAGTGTGGCTCTCTCCCAGAGCCTGACCAGGCACTGGGCAGTACCACTGTCCAGGGGAGCGCCACGCCAGCGCAGTGTCAAGGGCAAGGAGATGTCCTCCATCCACTCATTGTGACAAAGACCGTGGGTCTCACACTCCCATCTCTGCCAGTCAGTTCCCTTCAAAGGAGCAGTGGGGCAGGGAGGGAACATGGGGGTAGTGGGGGTCTGGGGGGAGTAAGGGTGTGGGGGAGATATATTTGGTGGGACACTTGAATCTATATAAACACAAAATCATAAATAAAAAAAAAGAAAAAGAGCAGCGAGGCTGAGGGCTCCCCAGCAGCCGTGACAAATACCAGGAGCCCAGGTACAACCTCTTCAAAACCGGAAGAAGAGAACGATACGCCTAGAATTCTGTACCATCAAAACATCCTCCAGAGATTAAGGTGGAATAAAGATGTGTTCAAACCAACAGAAATCCGGAGAAATTGGCACCAGTAGGCCTGCCCGGAAATTAGCACTAAAGGGAGTTCTTCAGGAAGTGATCCCAGATGGGAATGTGAGCACGCAGTAGGAGTGAGAGTGCTGGGAAGGGAAACGGAAGTGAGCCCAGATGGGAATGTGAGCACGCAGTAGGAGCGAAAGTGCTGGGAAGGGAAACGGAAGTGAGCCCAGATGGGAATGTGAGCACGCAGTAGGAGCGAAAGCGCTGGGAAGGGAAACGGAAGTGAGCCCAGATGGGAATGTGAGCACGCAGTAGGAGCGAGAGCGCTGGGAAGGGAAACGGAAGTGAGCCCAGATGGGAATGTGAGCACGCAGTAGGAGCGAGAGCGCTGGGAAGGGAAACGGAAGTGAGCCCAGATGGGAATGTGAGCACGCAGTAGGAGCGAAAGCGCTGGGAAGGGATACGGAAGTGATCCCAGATGGGAATGTGAGCACGCAGTAGGAGCGAGAGCGCTGGGAAGGGAAACGGAAGTGAGCCCAGATGGGAATGTGAGCACGCAGTAGGAGCGAGAGCGCTGGGAAGGGAAACGGAAGTGAGCCCAGATGGGAATGTGAGCACGCAGTAGGAGCGAAAGCGCTGGGAAGGGAAACGGAAGTGAGCCCAGATGGGAATGTGAGCACGCAGTAGGAGCGAAAGTGCTGGGAAGGGATACGGAAGTGATCCCAGATGGGAATGTGAGCACGCAGTAGGAGTGAGAGTGCTGGGAAGGGAAACGGAAGTGATCCCAGATGGGAATGTGAGCACGCAGTAGGAGCGAGAGTGCTGGGAAGGGATACGGAAGTGAGCCCAGATGGGAATGTGAGCACGCAGTAGGAGCGAGAACGCTGGGAAGGGAAACGGAAGTGAGCCCAGATGGGAATGTGAGCACGCAGTAGGAGCGAGAGCGCTGGGAAGGGAAACGGAAGTGAGCCCAGATGGGAATGTGAGCACGCAGTAGGAGCGAAAGCGCTGGGAAGGGAAACGGAAGTGAGCCCAGATGGGAATGTGAGCACGCAGTAGGAGCGAGAGCGCTGGGAAGGGAAACGGAAGTGAGCGGAGACTTTGCAGAGTACGAGCGGCAGTCCCTGAGCAGCCTCAGTCTCGTGTGTGCTGACGTTGCTGGGCACGCTACGGATGACGGGAGGGAAGTGGATGGAGGTGAAGAGTCCTGAGGTTTCATTGGTATCAGCCAACTAGTAAAAGTAGTCATTTCTGTTGGACTGTCATAAGTAGTCTAACTACTAAAAGTGGGTTTAAAATGTAATTTAATTGAAGGAAAGTGGGGTAATGTAAAACATTTGATTAATCCAAAGAAAGTCAAATGCAAAGGTGCATAAAAATAGAACACAGTAAAAACAGAGCCAAGAATATCAGTAATTAAGTACAAAAAGATTATATAATTTAAACATTTTCTATGGAATAGATTTTTTAGAATCTAACTATATGTTGCTTATAGGGAAACACTTTAAATATTAAAGTGTTTAAAGGGTACAGAGGGTTGAAAGTACAACGATGGAGAATGTTACACTAGACAATAAGAAAACAAGTATAGCTGCAGTCTTGTTAGAAACGATGAACTTTGAAGCAGGAAGCATTACTAGAGTGAGAGGGGCTAAAATGAAAGATGGATAACGGCAGCCGCTAGTAATGATACCGAGCGATCAGAGCTCTCCAGATTGCCAGCAGGCGTCTAGCATGGCACGTCATTTTGGAAAGCAGTTTGGTCATCTGTTGAAAGTTAAACATATATGACCCAGTAATTTTACTGCTAGGGGTTTATTAAAGATATATGAAAACACACATCCACAAAATTCTTGTTTTTTAAATGTTCACAACAGATTTATTCATAATAGCTAAAATACCTGGAAACAGATGCCCATCATTAGAAGAATGGATAAACAATGGTATTACAGTTATACAATGGATACTATTCAGCAAGAAAGATCCAACATACATATTGACGAATCTCAAAAATACACCAATAAAAGATGTTGGATACCAAAAAAAAAGTGCCTAATGAACGATCCTAACTCTGAAATTTCAGCATGGGCTACACTAACCTATGGGGATAGAAGTCAGATCAGCCTGACCGGGCAGTGGCGCAGTGGATAGAGCACTGGCCTGGGACACAGAGGACCCTGGTTTGAAACCCCGAGGTTGCAGGCTTGAGCACAGGCTTATCTGGTTTGAGCACGGGCTCACCAGCTTGAGCATAGAATCAGACATGACCTGATGGTCACTGGCTTGAGCCCAAAGGTCACTGGCTTAAAACCCAAGGTCGCTGGCTTGAGCCCAGGTTTGCTGGCTTGAGCAAGGGATCACTCTGCTGTAGCCCCCCAGTCAAGGCACATATAAGAACAACTAAGGTGCCGCAATGAAGAATTGATGCTTCTCATCTCCCTTCCTGTCTGTTTCTGTCTGCTCCTTTCTCTGACTCTCTCTCTGTCTCTTGTCGAAAAAGGAAGGAAGGAGGGAAGGAATCAGATCTGTGATTGCTTTGTGGGGGGAAAGGGTTGACTGGGAAGCATTCTGAAAGGACTTGCTGGAATAATTAGAAATTTTCTATATTTAATTGTCAAAACTAAGTGATAATTTAAGAGCTGAGCATTTCTCTCTATGTTAATTATACCATTTTTTAATGAAGGTTAAATAAATAATTTAGACCACCAAAAACTGACAGATGTACATGTAATCAACAGACTTGCACTAAAAGTCACTAGAGGGATTTGTTTAGACAGCAGGAAAACCATCCCAGATAGAAACTCAGAAATACAGGAAAGAATGAAGACCAGCAGAAAGGATAAATAATAACTATAAAAGAGTATGCCTATACTAAATAATAAAAGTAGTGTTTTCTGAGGTTATAATTCATGACAACAGTAATACAAAAAGCAGAAGGGAGCTGCATGGACCACTCTAGGCAGTCTTAGGTCCAGTTAGACATTTCACACTACTATCAGCCTCACTTCAAAGGATAGTGGGTAGGAAACTACAACAGCACCAGCTGTGTACCTCCTTGAAAGCACATCTAGACAAAGACAGGGTAAACTTGAAAGCACATCTAGACAAAGACATTATGAGAAAGAAAAACTGTAGGTTAATCTAACTCATGAATTTAGTTATCAAAACCATAAGCAAAATACTAACAGACTGAATCCAATGGCATTTCTTTTTTTTGGATGAAACTTAACCAAGTTGGGTTTACCCCAGAAATATGAAAATGGTCTAACTTTTGAAAAATCTTAAATTACATTCACCAAATTAAAGAAGAAAAATTATGAAATCATTTCAGTAGATCGCATTTGATAAAATCAGTACCGTTCATGACATAAAACTAATACAATTAGAATAGACAATGACTTCCTTAATCTGATGAAAAGAATCAACAAAACACCTGCATCAAAGATGATTGTTAATGGGGGAAATCAGGATTGCCCACTTCTTTTCATCCTACTACTGAGAGTCCTGGCAAGTAAAACCAGGAAAAAGAAGTTAATGGCATAATTCGTAGGAAGAAAAAAAATACATTCAGAAATGATATGATTATCTACATAGCAAACCCAAAAGAATCTACAAATTGTCAGAAATAATAACATTTTTACCTATAAAAATAAATTGTACCTCTATACAGCAGCAAAATAATATTAGGAAAGTAATTTAAAAAAAATATTTCCATTGATAGAAAAATATAAAGTTCCCAGTTATAAATCTAACCAAAAAAACTAAGATCTGTGTGCAGAAAGTGATAAAACCTTATTAAAAGGCATTTTAAAAGACCTAAATAAACAGGTTTATAATGTTCATGGATAAGAAGACACACATAAACATGTCTGCTTTCCCCAATTTGTTTTATAGTCATTGCTATTATAATAATTTAAAAAAAAAAAAAAGTATTTTTGTGGCACTTGAAAAGTAGATCTTGCCCCTGGCCAGTTGGCTCAGTGGTAGAGTGTTAACCAGGCATGTGGATATTCTGGGCTTGATTCCTGGTCAGGGCACACAGGAGAGGTACCCATCTGTATCTCCACCCCTCCCCCTCTCACTTCTCTCTCTCTCTCTCTCTCTCTTTCTCCTGCATCCATGGCTTGATTGGAGCAAGTTGGCCCCGATCACTGAGGATGGCTCCATGGCCTCCACCTCAGGTGCTAAGTAAAGCTCGGTTGATGAGCAACAGCAACACCCCCTAGTGGGCTTGCCTGGTGGGTCTCAGTCAGAGTGCATGCAAGAGTCTGTGTCTCTGCCTCCTCTCCTCTCACTGAATAAAGAAAAAAGAAAAGCAGATCTTTACATTTATATGGAAGCATAACAAATAGACATGACACTCTTGAAAAGAAGAATAAGGTTGTAAGAATTGCCATACTTTTATGAAAAATTATAAAATATGACATTATGCCATTTGCTCAAGAATAAACAAAACTCACTAGTGAAACTAAATAGAAAGCCCAGGACAGACTCATAAAACAACTGCAGAAGATGAATGGAAAGAGGAGACCATTGAAGAAGCTGTGCTGGAGCAACTGCTTAGTTATTTTCCATCTTTACCTCACATCTGACACAAAAAAATCAATTCTGTGTGAATTAAGGACTCAGGTATCAAAAACTAAACTTTAAGAATTAGAGTAAAATATGGGAGATGTTCTCTGTGGCCTTAGAGTACAGAACAGTATTTTTAAAAAGCTAATAAAAGCGTTAAATATAAAGAAAATGTTCAAGTATATTAAGTTTAAATTTTTTAAATTAAAGATGTTTTTAAATTAAGCAGATAAGCCAGAGAGAAATTATATATAACATATTTAACCTACAAGGATTAATATGTAAGACATAGAAATAAAATGAGAAAAACAATAAAAAATGCATAAAGATATTAACAGACATTTCATAGAAGAAAGAACTATGTATATATGACCAATAAACACAAGAACCAATTCTCAATGTCATTTATAATCAGGAAGTGCAAACGAAGACCCCTAATGATATAATACCAAGGATTAGAAAGGAAACTGCTTGAGGGGTACTTTTAAACATTGCTGACAGGATTGTGAAACATCACAACACCTTTAGGAAACATTTGGCATTCTCTTATGTTGGATATTTGCATATCCTATGACCCAGCAATTTCACTCCTAGGTATTCTAGACTACAGAAACTCTTTGTACATTTATATGCAACAGTAGACTTAAAACAGGAAATAACTCAAAGCCCGCATCTATAGAATCTGAATAAACACATTAGAGGATATTCCCCTGATGGACATTTAATTGTGCAGCGAGGAAATTGCACTAAAGCTGCATACAGCAACGTGGATGAACCTTGGAAGTAGTGTGTTGAGTAAAAACCCCAAGACCCAGTAGACTGCTTAAAGGTACTACACCCTTTTTATAATGCCCAGAAAGAGGTTAACGAAATATGTTACTGAGCAAATATATATCTCTGTGAGTGATAGAACGGTTAAACAGAGGATGTACCTCTGGAGAAAAGGCCAGAGGCTGGAATAGTGTAAGAGCATAAAGGCAGATGCAAGTTCATTCTTTGATAGATAGGATGGCAGTTTCCGGGATATTCATTATTTTGTGTTTTACAGCGTAACTGTATATTTTATATGGTTACATATTTGTTATATGTAATTGAATAAACATGTTCTTTTATATGTGTCAAATATTGACATTAAAGAAAGATGATTTTATTTCTTCAAGAAAGAATGCTTTGGGGAAGCTAGTCAAGGGACCAAGTCACTAAGAAGGAGGAACCAGTCAGGCTAGCTTCAGCTTCTCTGCGTCAGCTGGCCACGCCAAGAGGCAGTGGAGCAACACCAACCTATTATTCAGGGAAAGAAAGGACGAGTCACAACTTCATATCGAGCCAGCTGTCCTCGGGTGAAGGCTGCAGACAGAAAGTTTTGAACATAGACAACTGTATTCAGTGCCTAAGGCTGCCAGAACAAAATACCACAATGATAGAAATTTTTTCCTCACAATTCTGGGGGCTACAAGACCAAGAGACAAGTGCCAGGAGGCTTGGCTCCCTCTGAGTCCTCTCTCCTGGGCTTGCAAATGTCCTGCTGCCTCGTCGCATGGGCATCCCATGGTACACGTGACCCTGGTATGTCATCTCTTTCTTGTTCTATAAATCCTTCCAAATCCCATCAGATTGGATTAGAATGCCATATACATGGCCTCATTTTAACTCAGTCACATCTTTAAAGCTCTTACCTCCAAATACAAGTTACATTCTGAGGCACTAGTACCAGAAGTTGTGAACTCAAACACGAATTTGGGGGGAACACATGTCAGCTCATAACACCCTCAGAGAATGTTGTTCCTGTGAACTCTTCTTAAGGACACTACTAGACAATGACCTTCAGCCGACCAAAAGATGACCAGGGAAACCACACAAAAGTTCATATCAGTGGTCAGTGAGTGTATGTAACTAGAAACAATACAGAAACAGGTGGGCAATGAGGTGGTAGGACAAAATATAAATTCTGTATTCCCTGACAGTGAAGAATGATAAAATTACCAAAAATAAAAAGACTGGAAAAAGAAAATAAGTGAAGAACCATGGTAAGTATTCTGATGGCTTCATCTGAAATTGATGAAAATTAGAGATAGTCTATGCATCGGACAAATGAAATAGCTAGGAAAACCTGAAATTAAACCTAAACAAGTTCTAGGATTTTGTCTGTGGTAAAGGCAGCATCTTAGTGGGGGGAAGAGATGAATTATTCATTGACTATTATTGAGACAACTTAGAAGCCATCTGGAAAAAAATAAAATTGAAGCCATATTACTTACACCAAGTTGAATTTCAAATGGATAAAAATTTTTCATATGAAAAATTAAACTATTAAAGTTCTGTAAAATTTCTTGATAACCTTGAAGTAAGCAAGACCTTTCTGACTACAACTGAAAATCCAGAAGTCATTGGAGATAAAGAAACTGAACTGTATAGAAATCGAAACCTACATCACATACACACCAGTTCAGAGGTGAACTTCAGAAAA
Source organism: Rhynchonycteris naso (assembly GCA_037038555.1). Taxonomy (NCBI): domain Eukaryota; kingdom Metazoa; phylum Chordata; class Mammalia; order Chiroptera; family Emballonuridae; genus Rhynchonycteris; species Rhynchonycteris naso. The sequence goes on from CM072995.1 coordinate 355,292,756, forward strand.
TTGAGGGAATGTATCAGTAATTCATATCACAGGCTAATCTTCCTAATATATAAAAAGCCTTTTCAAATAAGACAAAAACTTCCCAGAAAAATTAACAAAATGTAAGAACAGATACTATACAGAAAAATACAAGAGGACCTCAAGCATGAAACGGTGATCAGCTCCTCCAGGAAGCAGGGACACTCATAAATTTTGGTGGGAGGTTAAAAGGTTACAATCCTATGGAGGACAATGTGGTGATACCCATCAGAATGACAAGTGTGTTATCCCCTTGACAGCATTCTGCACCTGAAAATGTATCCTACAAATGCGCCCACACACATGCAAAATTACACCTAGACAGGCTTTTCTGTGCAGCAGCATTTGTAATAGTAAAAACTGGGGATGAGAGGGATACTCATTAACAAGAATCTAATAAATAATGGTGCAGCCATACAATGAAATACACAGTTGATAACAAAAGAACCAGGCTTTCCACACATTGATGGAAAAAGATCTCCAAGTTGTATTGTTTAGTGAAAAAAAAGGAAAATGCAGGTGACTGGTACCTCTTATATAAGTAATAAGTAATGGAAAAAAAGAGTGGGAGTATAAGTCTTTATTTATAATTACTTGTATAAAGCAGAAAATCCTAGAAGATTACATAAGAGACTAAAGATATGTTTACTGATATACAATAAAGATGGGAGGGAGACTTTTCACTGTGTAACTTTCTATAATTCCCAGTTTTTGAAACATGTAAATAAGTTTCCTGTTTAAAAAGTTAAGCAAATTTTAAATTAGGAAGAACATGGACATGAAATGCAGTTCTACCGGTTAGTAGTTGAGTAGATTTGGACAAGTACTCAGCCTTTGTGAATCGTAGTTTTCTCATCTATAAAAAGGCTGAAATACATAGTAGGATCGGTCTCCTGAGATTGTTACTAGGATTAATGAAGGATGAATGTAAGGGACCTAGCAGCATGCTGGCACCTAGTAAATATTCAGTTAAATGGTTATTAGCTCACGTTACTGTTCTTAATCTCGGCAGTAAGGGAATATTTTATTTAAGAGTCATCAGCTTGAGCTGCCTCTGGTTCCCTCATAGAACCAGACGTCCTGGGTCCTCTCCAGCATGGCGGCCCTCTACTGGAGAGTGAGAGGCCAAGGGAAGAAGGCCATCGACTGCCTCCGCCAGGCCCTCCACTACTCCCCACACCACGCCAAGGTGAGTGGGGCTCAGAGGGGTAAGTCTCTGGTCCTCGGTCCTTTCCAGTGGCCAGTGGTTTGTTCTGAGGTTTCAACTTACTTGGCCAGTAAAATGGCAAAAGACTAGCATGGGACAGTAGAACCAGCGAACGCCCTCATGGAACCACGCCAGCCTGCAAGTTATATGCACATTCACAGCTTCTCCGCCTCAGCGAGATGGAACATGGGGGAAAGGCTGTAAGATCACTGTAAGAGATTACATCACTTTTACATTTATTTATTGGTTTGAGAGACAGAGACAGAAAGAAACATCTGTTTGTTTTGGTATGTGCCCTGACACGGAATCGAACCAGCCACCTTCATGTGTTGGGATGATGCTCTAACCCCATGGTCAGCAAACTACAGCTCGCGAGCCACATGCGGCTCTCTGGCCCCTTGAGTGTGGCTTTTTCACAAAATACCACGACGTGTGGGCGCTACCTCCATAAGGAATGTCCCTACCTATATAGTTTAAGTTTAAAAACTTTGGCTCTCAAAAGAAATTTCAATCGTTGTACTGTTGATATTTGGCTCTGTTGACTAATGAGTTTGCCGACCACTGCTCTAACCAACCAAGCTGTCAGGTCAGGGTGCGATTACATCATTTAGTACCCCTTCTGCTGTAATCAGAGCCACCCAACACAGCAGATACACTGGCCCTAGCAGGCCACACCCTAGAAGTTCTTGCTGCAGCTAAAGCCCTGGGCCTGGCGACCTGTTACACTTGTTCTGCTTGCACTCCTGACTTAAGCTTGCTTCCAGACACAGAAAGAAAAGTAAGTTCCATTTCTTCATATGTATCAGCCAGTTCCTGTTCTTTGTCTTCACCTTTTACACACACAAACACAAAACAGTAAACCCCTGTAACATCAGCCTTTTCATAAAAGCCTGATATTGTTATGAAATGTACAATTGGGGGGGAGGGGGCATAGACAGGGACAGACAGAAAGGGAGAGAGATGAGAAGCATCAGCTCATAGTTGTGGTACTTTTAGTTCATTGATTGATATCTCATATGTGCCTTGACCGGGGGCAGGGGTGGGCAGCTACAGCTGAGCCAGCAACTCCTTGTTCAAGCCACCGACCCTGCACTCAAGCTGGTGAGCCCACGCTCAAGCCAGTAACCTCAAGTCCTTAGCATCCCAGATCAATGCTCTATCCACTATGCCACGACCAGGTCAGGCAAGAATGTACAGTTTTTTAACAGTACATGAGGTCTGCATTAATCTTTAGATCTCATACTTCCTCCAGACTTAGCTGATGTCTTTGTTTATAAGGGCAGTACGGGGGGGGGCGGGGAGGGGGACAGGGTTCAAGCTCTGCTGTCACAGCTCTGCCTCAGACTAGCTTTGCTGAGATTTGAGGCAAGTTATTGAACCTCTATGACCTCATATACTGTTATGCACTCTTATGGGTGTCGTCCAGTTGGGATGAGGATGGGTCCTCTCCCACTCTTCATTTCTCCTCTATCTCCTATAGAAGATACAATGTGCCGATACTTGCTCAGGTAACATATGTAAAGGGACTGTGTGATGATAATAATGTTGCTGCCTGTTGGACCCGTCCTTCAGTGCTCTTTCCTGCCAGGTGACAGGGCAGGCCCAGAGCTCTAGATTGGTGGTCGGAGAGCTTTTTCTGCAAAGGGCCAAACAGTAAGAAACTCAGGCGTGGCAGGCCAGACAGCCTGTGTTGCAACTACTCAGTTTGCCATGGTAACATAAACCAGCCACAGAAATACGTAAAGGAACGGGGACTCCGATAAAATGTTACCAAAACAGGCAGCCAGCTGGGTGTGGCCCGGGGGCCACGTTTGCCAGCCCCTGCTCCAGGTGGTGCCGTGGTCTTTGCAGAAAATACTTTTGCTCCATGACAGTGTGTGGCCTGTGGACAGGTGTCAGTCCATTAGCTATTGCCACGCTGAAATGAGACTATGCCAGTGTCAACCAACAGCTTCCCTCATCCGGGTGTTTACTCAGCTGACACTTTTAATTTTTATTTGTGTTTACTTGAGGCAAGATGTTCTTGGTGGAAGAACTAATGCGCTGGTTTGTATTCTTGTTAGCCTGCCCCCGACCAGTGCAAACAGCAGACCAGCACATAGGTTGCCCTGCATCCTTTACCGGGAAAGACCAACTGTATTATTTATGATCATAATAACCAAGAACAAAAGCTCAAAAACCAGTATTCTTCCCTTCTCACCATTCTCCTTCCCCTCCCAGGACGTGCCCCTGATCAGCCTGGCCAACATCTTGCACAACGCCAAGCTCTGGAATGACGCCATTATAGTGGCCAATATGGCGGTCGAGATCGCACCCCACTTCGCTGTGAACCACTTCACCCTGGGCAACGTTTACGTGGCAATGGTGAGGCTGGCATGGAGCAGGGGGCGCCAGGTCCGCACTGCCCCTCAGTGCAGCAGCATCTTTAATCTCAAAATGTATTTGACTGTGTAATGTCCTCCAGTTGCCTGTAGGCTTTGTATCCCAAACTCCTGACTCCGCCAAAGGTGTATTTTATGGATAAGGGCTTTGTGAAGTTTTAAAACTGGTAAATGAAATTCATCAAGTATTCACAACTGTGTAGTTCACTACGAGTTTAAAAATAGCAGAGTCAGATTTACCTGCCATTTTCTGGAGATACCACCTGTTCCAGGAAAACCTTACCTCCTGTGCCACATGGACGGACACTCACGCGTGCGCTCTTCCAGGCTGGGCTGGGACCTTCCAGTGCCCTCAGGGAACTGCACATCCTCCTGCCGTGTCCTCACCTTGTTTTATCATTTTTGTTTACGTAGTTGTCCCTCGCCCCCGGAACGAGGACTTCCTTAGGGAAAACACTGCTCTTTGTCTCCCTGGTCCCTGCCCTCCCCAGGGTTTGGCACACAGCAGGTGCTCATCAAATGTTCACTGAGTAATGAAATGCCCCTAGCTTCATGGGATGCCATTGACATAGAAAATGGCAAACTCATCAGCCAGAACCCTCATTCTGGTCAGAAACAAAAACCAAGTTCAGAACTTAAAATTCAGGGGTTCCCTAGAAGCTGTCATAACCACATTTAACATGAGGACCACGTCACCCACTTCCATCTGAAACTTGGTGTCTCAACATGGGGCTGTTCCCAGAGTGCGCTTAGTAACAGTTCACAGAATAAGCAGCTTCAGGCTGTGAGTTTCATAAACCATCCTTACTTCCAAGTCGGGAGGTGTCATCCGGTCAGGCAGGTATCGCTGAGCATGCAGATGTCCCACCCTGCTGCTTTTTTGTTTTACTTTCTATTAGAGAGAGGGAAGGAGAGACAGAAATGTCCATTTTTGTTCCACTTATTTGTGCATTCATTAGTTAATTATTGTATGTGCCCTGACCAGGCTCAAACCCACGACGTTGGCATATCGGGACAGCGCTCTAACCAACTGAGCTACCAGACCAGGGCTCCTGTCTGCTTCTTAATACTGAAGAATCTGTTTTCATCCCTAGCAAATGTGAAATGTTCTACCCTGAATGAGGAATTCTTTCCCTCATTTGGCTAGAGGAGACATTTAATTAATTGGTTTGGACTCTTGGAGAGTATTAATCTAAGTCAAAGATAAACACCTTCAGTATGGCGATGATCATTTCCAAACCATGGTCATATCTTTTAGATGTTAGGGAGAATGAACTGCTTCAAAATTTACAAGTCTAACAGATACCTGACTTTCCTTCCACCTCCCCAGCTACAGTGGGCTGCGCAGGCGATGCAGAGTGAGCAGGGGTCAGGCAGAGTGCCAGAGGTCTCTGTGAGGATTACATGGAAGAATTTCATAGAGCCCCTGCCCCCCACACACACAGTTCCTGCCGCATAGCAGGCACTCAGTAATGTCGGTCCTTACGCTATCACCATAGTTACTCCTGTTGTCAGAGCTGACCTTTGTAAGGTGACCCTGTACCCCCTGGTTCCTGGGCTGTGCCCTGGTTCCCTTTGTGACGTCACAGCTGGGGGAGGGGGCGGCTGCCTGCTCCCAGACCTCACAGCTTCTCTCAGCCCCTTCGTTCCATTGAGAAGAGACTCCCCAGCACACAGGTGCTTCTGAGCCGCAGAGGAGCCCCAGTGCAGAGGAAGCGTGCTGGTAGGCGGCCTTTTAACATTTGTCCCTTCGCCCCTCCCTCGCAGGAAGAGTTCGAAAAGGCGCTGGTGTGGTACCAGTCCACTCTGAAGCTGCAGCCCGAATTCGTCCCGGCCAAGAACCGGATCCAGACCATCCAGTGTCACCTCATGCTGCGGGGACGGCGTTCTCCTTAGCGCACCCCTCCTCTCTCTCCTCATGCTCCTTTAACAAAGAAAGTAAGAAACCAATCACTGTCGGTATCTACTTTTAATGGTGTGTGAAAATAACTGAGTAAGACATAACAGGACTTTTACGTCTATGGGAATCGGGTCTGTTTTTGTTTTTAAGCTCCCTCTCCCCCAGCCAACCTCAGAAACACAGATTTCTTAAAGGAAAGTGCAGCTTAACGATACTGTGTAAATAAATACTGAGCCAAGACATTTCTGGAGCTGTGCTCTGTCTCCAAGACCTCGAGGCCTGCAGGGTTTTCTCAGTGGTCCGGCCTGCCCCTCGCGGTGAAGACAACCCGCACGCACATCCTTGCTCCGCTGTAGCCCCCGTTGTTTGTGCACATGCAGATGCCCACCCGGTGCCCCCGGGGGAGAAGCGCCGACCTTCGCCCCTTCCACTAGATCTCCGTGCTGCCCCTTCCTGTTTGTCCATGCTGATACGTTCCACACTCTCAGAGTTAGTTTGCAGGGGAATAAGGGGGAAACGATTTTTAAAACAAAATATTTACAGCAGCAGAAACCCTTAGAATCACCTGATCTTTGTGATGTTATTTATGTTGGGAAGGGAGGGGGGCTGAGAAGGGGAAAAACCAGCAGTGTACAACATCTATATCATTTGTACTTTAATTACAAATCACAAGGAAACCAATAAGTTGAAATCCTATATAACAGGTTTATATATATAGAATATGTGTATTTGAAACCCTCTACAGACTGAGTCTGTGTTTTACTAATTCTTGGTTCGCTGTGTTACCCGTCTCGGAATAAGGTGTGAGTGGCAGCTCCCTCTCCCCAAGGCCTCACAGGGAGCCCTCAGGAGAGAGCGAGGAGCCAGGGCTGCGTGTTTAAGTACAATGCTGTTACCTCTGGTCCTGGGAGAATCAGAAACTCCACATTTTGGAATCTTCAAGGGCACATCCTAAGAACAAAAATAAAAGTTGTTTATGAGCAAAATGTGTCTATAGTGTGGTTTTTCTTTAGAACCAGGCTCGGTTGGACAGCTGTGAAGCCTATCTGTAACTGTGTCTGATGGGCTCAAGGCCTGGGCTGCCTTTATCTCTTTCCACGGCAGCAGGGGGAGAGGAGAAACCACCCACTAGGTTTCCTAGTAAATGAACGTATTTGGCCGGAAACGATGCTCAACCAGCAGGTGTTCAGAGCTGGGCACACAGCTGATCTTCCCAGAAAAGGAAGAGTGATGTAAGCCATGAAGTCCCATCCCCTCAGGTGAGCACAGGGTTCATCCAGGTAAGCCTCTCGGAGAACCTGGGTAAGGTCACACCAATATAAAATGTTCATTCCCTCTGGGACGGGACTCCACTGAAGACAGGATTCCTGTGGACTTTCCAAGAACATCATCAGGCACCAGTCGTGTCAAGCACTGGCTCACTGATCTCGGAGCATTTGGTTCTAGCACAGATGACGTAAGCGCCTCACGCACATGCGCAGTCAAGACCTACCTGTGAACTCTGTCCTCTGCGCAGCTAGAGTCCAAGCAGCTCCAAGCCATGCCAGCAGATGTATTTTGAGAACAAGCTCATTTGTTGCTGGGTCAAGTGAGCCTTTAATCGCTAGCAGGGTTTTTATAAACTAACATGCATGTATTCCTTGCTTCCCCACTTCTTCACAGCTTGCTATTTAGTTTCCTGAAACACTCAACAGGTGCTTTTTGGGTTTGGAATTTTTTTTTTTAAGTTATGCAATGAAATTCACTCTGGTGTACAGTATAAACAAATGCATAGAGTCACACAGCCGCTACAACAAGCTATATAACTTCCATCACTCCCAAGAGTCCCTCATGTTGCCCCTTTGTAGTCCTACACCCTCAACACTTAGCGACTGCTGATCTAGTGTCCCGTTTTTCCTTTCCCATAGTGTCACAGGAGGGAGTTACATAGTTTTGGAGTCTGATTTCCTTCATGTAACATGAGGCGCTTGAGATTTCATCCATGCTGTTGCATGAATGAGTTCATTACTCCATTGTTGAATAGTGTTCCATCATTCATTCGCCTGTTGGAAGACATTGGGGTGTTTCCAGCTTTGGGAGATCATGAATAAAGCCGCAATAAACATTCATATACACAGTAGCTTTTTGTGTGCACATAGGTCTTCATTTCTCTTGTGTAAACAATTCAGCAGCTGTTTTCCTATTGTAGATGTATTGAGGAGTCCCTGCTGTGTTCCAAGAGTATGCTAAAACGTGTTCATGAGGTAAAACTCATGTAAGCCTCACGCCAACCCAAAAGTCTAAGTCCTGTTACCCCGATTTGAAGAATGGGAAACTCAGATTACATAACCTGCCCAAGAGCACAGCCGGGAAGTGATGGAGTGGAAGCACAGGCTCAAGCGCACAACCTCTGGAGCCAGCATGCCCAAACTCTGCTCTCTGGACACCCATTACTTTATTCAGTCCTCACAACTATAAAATGAGGTGGACGACGTAACTCCTATTTTATAGCTACAAGGACCATGCTCACAGGTGAAGTAACTGGTTCGTAATTACACAGTATGTGGTGGAGTTCAGATTCACACCAAGCTCAGATATATCTCAGAGCACCAAATTAGCTCCCTGAACTGGTCTGCTGTACTACTTTTATGAATAAATTATTTCATAACTACTTCATTCTTCATGTCCCTCGTTTTATTTTTAGAAATTAAATTTAACAGGGTGACATTGATCAATAAGAGTACATAGGTTTCAGGTAAACATTTCTGGCATCCGAACTGTTGATTGTGCTCTGTGCCTGTCGCCCAAAGTCAGATAATTTCCCATCCAATTTGTCCCTCTTTACTCCGCTCCTCCTCGCCCCCTCCCCTAGTAAACACTTCATCCCTCTTTGGTTTCAGATGTGTTGATCTTGTCTCTCTTAAATGTGTTCATGTGTCACATGTCTGTGTCTCCTAGCACTAACTGCACTATATTATATAGTAAAGTATTATATATTAAGTAATAAATGCTGAATGATTGACAAACAATACAATTAATATGTTCCTTTTCTCCATGCTGTTGGAGTTCTGAGGGCTTTCCACCCACATCTTAGAATTTTTTTGACAACCAATCTCAGGGAAATGAAATATCTTGCCTCTCTACAATGGAGCTTGCACACACGCGCGCACACACACACACGCGCGCGCACACACACACACACACACACATCTTTCTGCCTCAGGCTCACTGCCTTCAATCTGGCTAAGAAAGGAAACAGTAGTCTATGCTTCACCACCCAAGGGCCCTGCACCACTGGTTAAGGCCAGTGGGGGGGGTGGCCAGCACAGTGGGGCCAGTTTGGTGCAGATAACTCCTCTTTCCTGTGCCTCCAAGAGCTCCACTCTGACGTCTGTGCCCGCTGTCATCTCCCAGTGGTTGAGCCAGCAGCCGGGAAGAGTGGCTTCTAGCTTAAGCTTTGTGTGATTATTCTAACGGTCAGACTTCTAGTGGTCAGACATGCCTTCCCAAGATCCAATCCCGTATTTTCCCTTTGTGTGACAATGCAGCCAGGCAAGTCTGGCTCTACCTACAAATATTTAATTCAGCATCTGTTGATGTCCAACACTGTCAATGAGACCTTAGATATGGTTTTTGCCCTCAAAGAGCCACAGTTAGTGGAAGAGACGGGACTGAGAAAATTAAAGGACACAGAGTCCACTCTAGCAGAAGCCTGAATTTTGAACACTCAGAAATGGAGTTCTCTGATGGATCCACTATACAATTCCCCTGGGACAGTGTCGACTTTCCTAGGTGCACACGGCTTGGCTTGGAGTCTCTGAGCAGAGCCTGCCATGGCTCACCGTCCGCCCACCTTTCCATGCTGTTCTTTTGCCACTCATTCTTCAATCAGCCAACACAGATTGAACAAAACACTAAATTTGAAAAGATAGACGCACCCCTATGTTCATCGCATCACTATTTACAATAGCCAAGATACAGAAGCAACCTAAGTGTCCATCAATTGATGACTGGACATAGAAGAGGTGGTGTGTATGTACAATAGCATATTACTCTGCTATAAAAAAAAATTAAATCTTACTGTTTCCAACAACATAGATGGACCTAGAGGGTTTTATGCTAAGTGAAATAATTCAGACAGAAAAAGACAAATATTTGTGGAACCTAAAAAACAAAACAAATGAACAAAATATAAACAGACTCAGAGATAGAGCAAATGATGGTTGCTAGAGGGGAGGGGTTGGGAGACTGGATGAAAGTGGTGAAGGGATTGAGAAGTATAAACTGGCAGTTACAAAATAGTCCCAGAAATGTAAATCACAACATGGGTAATACAGCCTATAATATCATAATAACTATGTATGGTGCCAGGTAGGTAATATTCGTGGTACCGTTTGGTTGCTCTGCTACCGCCCACCATGAAAGCTGGAACGCCCACTAGTGGGCGGTAGGGACTAGGTTAACCAGCACTGCAAAAGTGGGTGGTTTTTATAAAAAGGTTGACTACCCCTATGTACACCTGAAATTAATATAACATTGAATGTCAACTGTAATTGAAAACAATAAAAATTACAGAATACACAGATTACTTACTCTGTGCCGGGCACTGCAAATAATTCTACACAGAGGACGAGCAGATCTGGGGGGTAGGAGATCAGGCCAGGGCCAATCATGAGCATCATCATAAAATCATGAGCAGAGCTTTTGGGCTTTGTCCCGAGGAAAATGGGGAGCCACTCCCCAGCTTGGACTTCAAGCTACCATTTAGTGTTTCCCATACGCATCAAACTTCCACATTGCTATGCCTGGGATCGCCCTGTTCCCACTACCTGAATGCCAGCGCCTCCCACCCATCCCCTTTCCTGCACTTATTTAATTCCACTGATTTTCTGAGGCATTGTCCACATGTCACAGGACGCTGTGCTCCTGCAGCACCTGTGGTAACTCCTTTTGGTGGCACACGTCACACTGCATGGGAATGAACTATGTATCTTGTCTCTGATCAGATGCTTCGCTCCATGTCTAATGTCTGTCTGTAACAACGTATGGGCCTGGAACAAAACAGTTAGTGGATAAAAAAAAAAAAGTTACTGAACTATTGAACTAACAGTGAATAGCGACATCAGGGAGAAGAGTCTGGAAATAGGGAGCTGTTGAAAGGGAGAGGGAGGACCCAGTGAGGGAAAACTGCAGAGGACGTGGGGAGAAGCTGGTCTCTCTTAACCTCAGCCCTGCCTCTGAGCCTCCCACTGCTCTTGATCCCTGCAAAGCACTTTGGGGGGAGGGGGGATCACACATTGCACAACCAAGAAATGTTAGCTCTTATTAACAGCGGCCTTCAGTCCTGCCACAAAGTCTTTTCCTAATTCTAGAAGTAAATTAGTTTTTCCTTTTGAGTTAAGAGTTTTGTCCCATTTCAGGACCCTGGTTCAAAAGGTTGACTGCCTGCTCAGGACAGTGAGTGGTTCCTAGCCAGGAAGGTAAGGAACTTGCCCCTTAGAGCATTGAATAGAAATGCCTGCGGAAATTTTTACCTGTTTTATCACTTGGGCGGCTTCCTTCTGCTCCATCTTCCAATTCACTGTTGAAAAACAAAGCTCAGACCCTTGTTAAAAATAAGGCCCAGCCAGACCCTGACCACCTGCTGACTTCCTAAAAATGGCAGACAGGAGCCTGGGGCTTCTTCACCCAGGCCTGTGCAAGCGTTTGAGAATGCGTTCCGAGTCGTCCTCACCGGTCATTCTCTGTCCAGCCAGGTCCCTGGGTGAGGCTAGGCAGGAGCAGGGAGCCCGGGGAGGGAACGGGCGGACAGGGCCCATTGCTCTCCGAATCCTGCAGGTGGCAGCTGGACACAGGCTGAACATCTGAGGCCCAAATTCGGGAACTCAGGGCTGGACCACGTGGCATCCCAGGCTTCGGAGCTCCCAGTCGCTGGCTGCAGAGGGTGGAGAGGCAGAAAAGAGGTGGATGGAGCCCCCAGACCCGCGCTGTCCACTGCGGTAGCCGCTGACCAATCTGCCTGTTGACATTTACATTTAAATTCATTACAATGGAATACAATTTAAAATTCTGCTCTTCGATGGTGCCAGCTACATTTCAAGTGCTCAACAGCCACATGGGGCTGCTGGAGGACAGACAGGTCAGGTAGGACACGTTTCCATCATTGGAAAGGCCCACGGGAGAGAGCTCCATCCGCAGCCCCACACGGAGTTTGACTGACGTGGACCTCACCCCTAGGGAACGCCCATTCAGAAGGCCCCAAGGCATGAGTCCCTTAAAGCAGACCTCTCCTCATCTCCTCCTTCTGGGGAAATAATTATTTCTCTTTGAGGCTTGATGGGACTTGGGGTTCAGGGCTCCAGATGAAATTGGGGGTGATATGGGACAACACCTTCTGTAGCTAAAAGAACACTTGGAGGTGTCAGGAGGGCCCGCTGTCAGTCGCCACACCGGCTCCATCGGCCTCAATGCCTTTGAATGCGTGATCACCTCTGACCCAGGGCTCCTTCCTCCACATCGACTTGGCAAACAGCGGGCACCGTGCCAGCGCTGTGGGTGCCTGTCCCCTCAGCACCCACTTTTGCTGCTGGGACTGCGCCAGGGGGCTTTGCTATGGCAGTGGGAGCCCATTTGGCCCTCGCAGGGCTGCATGGGTGGATAGATGCCCCCTAGAGTGAAGCCACTCTGAAGTCTCTTCTACACTTTCTCCCAGGGAACTGAGTTTTGGTGACCCAGCTGGGGGCAACTGGCAGGATAGGACACACTTCATTGGCTTTCTCCACCCACCCCTACGCTAGTGCCATTCTCCTCCCCTCCCACCGCCCATTCGCCCCCTGCTTCCCTACTGATGTTTCCTCAGGGCACTTCTCAAATAAACAACTTGCACTAGAATCCTTAGAATCTTCTTTCAGGCTACTCAACCCAACCCAAGCTGAGGGCCTACTGTGTGCCAGATGCAGATCCCCTCAGTTCCTGGACCCAGCTCTTTCTTCTCCCTTCAGATACCTGTTAGAGAGCTCTGAGCAACCCCTAAGGCGGGGGGGGGGGGGGGGGGGGGGAGGTGTGACAGCTTTGAGGCCTTGTGGCCACAAGAGGGACCCATTTGTTCTGAAAGGACAAGTCATCTGGCTGCGGTTCGTGAGTCTCGCCTTCATCCAACACCCACGTAGGCTCCAGGTCCTATTAGGTGCTGACTGCAGAGTGGGGATGGAGCACGGGGTGTAGGGCCAGGCCTCCACCCTGGGACCCTGACTCACATGGCCACCAGCTGAGACAGTGTCTCCCCCAGCCACCTGCTTCTATCTAGCTGGGTGCGGTGGGCAAGGGCCCGGGACACCCTGCAGGCCAGCATGGCCACCCCCACCTGTGAGCTCTCAGGCCTTATAGAAGGTGTGCTTCATCCCCTCTTAACTTTTTCTTTAAGGCAAAAGCAAGCACAGTTCAAAGGAGACCATGAGAAAATTCAGACAGGCAAAAGACACCTGTAACCAGGCCATCTCAAAGACAACCCTGGTCACCACTATATGAGTCCATCCTGCCCATTACCTTCATAGACTAAGCTCCTCAGGAGCTTGTAGGGAGAATGGGGTGCACTTGTGTCTGTGGACTATCTCAGCCGGGAGATGCATCGGGGTTCTGGGTCACAGGTGCACGGAAGGAGAAACCAATGACTGGGGAGAGAAGGGAAGGGAAGGGAAAAGAAGCTCATCCGCAGTCAGCTACGCCATGCTGGCATCATGCTCATGGGCCATGCCTCTATGCAACCCGAATTCCTGCTTTAATGCTGGGGAAACTGAGCTCCAGGGGACAGAGTCACTTCCTCAGGGTGATGGAGCCCAGACTTGAAACCAGGAATGTCTTACCCCAGAAGCTGACGCTGTTACAAAACCTCCAGGGCCTTGCAGGGGTCTGTGCTGGGGCTTGGAAACTGCGGCCCAGCCCCCACTCCCTCCTGTGCCCACAGCATCTGTACACACCCCAGAGCCGGCACACAGCCCCTTGTCGAGGGCCCTGGTTTCCCAGTCCCTGCCCTCAGGAGGCTTGGGAGCGGGAGGGGTGTCACTGGAGAAAGGTGCTCAGCAGACTGCAGCAAAGCATCCCAGCCCACTCAGCAGGGCCTCAGTGCATGGAGGAAACTGTTCTTACCCGGGCTCCCTCGGCGGCTCTGGAGAATGAGTCCACAGAGACCCTGGTTCTCTTCTCCGGAAAGGGGCCCCTATCGCCCTCCTTGGGGGTCAGACAGCTCTGAGAAGAGGTACCCTCACCCCACCCCCTCCTGTTCCCAACCTCCCTTTCTTAGGACACCTCTTCCCAGACTCAGCCTTGAGGCCCAGGGAGAGGCCTCCCCTGGTTGCCAGGGCAACGGCTCCATTGTTCCCACTGCAGGAGTTTAGCAGCCAGGGCCCCTTAGTTCCTGGACCAGCTCTCCCCACCATTCCTGAGGCAGGGGAGCCCACAGGGCCCCATTCTACTCCGAAGGGCCTCTTTGTCAGGTCAGGATGCAGAGGAGGGAGAGACAGGCTGACTGGTCACCATGCCAACATCGAATTGCCCACATCCCGGAGGTAGGGGAGGGGAGGGGCTGGGGCAGTCAGACATTTGGCAGTCTAGCGAGCCATTGGTCTATCTTTGGGGTCACCTGTCCAGGGGGCCCCACTGTTGGCATAGCCACAAGCCTCCGGGTCCACTGTGGGAGAGGATTTCACTAGCTCTCTGCTTTGTCACACAGTTTGCTCCATTTTCACTTGGTTATGCAAAGCTTGGGGCTTAGGCTTTCTCGAACCCATCCTGAATTTTCAGCCAGCAGACTTGGTCCCAGCTCTGGGAGAGGAACCTGGCTGGCCTCATCCTGCCACCCAGCCTGAGTGGGGTCATAGCCCCTCATCCATTCACTCCCTCACTCCCTCTCACCCATTCAACAGCATCCACTGAGGCTGACTCAGGCCCTTCCCGCAGGTTACATATTATTGAAACCACTTTACAGGAGAAACTGTTACTTCAAAAAGATAAATGGCCCAAGGTGCTCAAAACATTGTCAGAGGCAGGATCAGGAATCAACCTAAGGTCTGCTCGGCCCCAACATCGCTGCTTTACAGTCAAACAGAGGTTACGTTCTCCCCACCACCTGCAGCACCTTGATTATTCTGTGCACAAAAAGTAGATTGTTTAAAATAAATAAAAATAAAGCCATCATACGGAATTTAAGGGCAGGATGTCTTGAATATAGTAGTTCTTAGTAAATAGGCAATGAATGGATGGATGGACATAATCAGGGTAACTTCTCAGGGTGTTAAGGCCAATAGCCTAGAAGACAGCCATTCATGCATTTATCCATTGATTTGTATTTACATTCATTCAGTACACAAGCACGGAGGACTTCTGTGTGCCAGGCACCATGCTGGGCCCTGGGAACAGGATGAAAACAAGGCAGATATCTGGTTCCAGGTATGGTGAGAGCTATGACAGGCAAGTCCAGGCTGGCCTCCATGGAATTTCTTATCTTTTCAGCCACTGAGTCACAGGCCCTCTGAGCCAAAACAGACCCTCATTCAGTTTTTACCTGCTTGGTCATTGCACATATCACCATCACCACTTTTACCGTATCTATATGCCCCTTACTGTTGTTTCTTTAAACTGACTCACTTATTAAGCTCTTAAAAGGTTTGCAGGAGATGGAAACTTTATATCACTACCGGACATGGAAGGTCAACATCATGGGTAGAATCAATCAGTGTTATTAAATTCTAGGGAGATAATGTTGCTGGCATGGGCCCTAATTCTAAGACCCACTCTCTTATTTTAAAGGGACATTCAGTGAGATGATAAAAACATGGCACCAAGTGGTTCCTTCTCTTGGTGTTAAAAGGCTTGAAGAGAATGAAGGGAGGAGATGCTATTCTTAGTGTGTGATTGAATGTTACGTAGGGGCTGGCGGTACCCCTAAAAGGGGTTCAGGTGAACCACTGAACATTATCTATGCCATTCACACAAGGCTATGCCACCAGTCTGACAAATAACAGTGAGCCCTGCCCTTTCCTGTACAGGGTATGTCCCCATGTCCTCGTGGAAGGGCTGTGTGGACTAAAGGAGAGGTGGGGGCTTCAGGATGACCTCTCCCACTCCCCTGGGGCAATGTTGTGGGGCCCACTATGGCATCTTCTCTCTTTACCCCAACTGCCACCTCCAGATTAGCAATGTTTGGTCTATTCTCTCCAGTACCTCTACACAGTCAGCTGGCCTCCCCCTCAAGAGGGGAACCCCAAGGACAGAGTACTCCCCCTTTTGTGCACAGCTCAGCACGGCCTCAGCCACTGCAGTGACTCACTCACCTTCTTCTGGATCCTGCAGCTGATTGGCTCTTGACATTTTCCTTTCCAAGCACAATGTAATAGGGAAAACAAATGGGCTAGTATTATGCACAGAAGAAGTACGATCCTAATCTCCAGATCTTTCCTCCTCCCAAACACACACACACACACACACACACACACACACACACACACAAACAAACAACGGTTGCCATGCCTTGGAGTCCACCATTAGTGCTTCATTCCTTTGCATTGAAGAATTATTCCAGTTAAAATTAAAAAAAAAAAACAAAAAACAATTTAGAAAGTCAACTTACTTATCATGCATTCTGATTTCATTTGTATGAAATGTCCAGAATAGGCAAATAGAGAGAGACAGAAAGTAGATTAGTGGTTTCCTAGGACCAGAGCTGATGGGGACTTGGGGGTGATAGCTAAAGTAATGGGTTTTTTTGAAGCAATGAAAATGTCCTATAATTGATTGTAGTGATGGGTGCACAGCTATGTGAATATGCTAAAAATCACTGGAGTGTAGAGCATGTAAATTATATCTTGATAATGGAGAGAGAAAGAGAGATGTCACATGGAATACAGTACTTTTTTTAAGAGATGGCTTTGGTAGAACAAATGGCAGATGCCACAGCAGTTTGATAGTCATAAAGAATATAAGGACAATGAGGTAGGCTGGCAGCTTCTAACCATCCAGGAGAGTTTAAAGAAATAGAATAACAAGCTCAAGGCTTTAAATTTATGGCTCAAGATACAGTCAGAGAACCAAGGACTTCCTATAACTGTCCTAAGAGAACATCTTATAATTGCCCTAAAATAATTGCTTATCTCTTAGAGCTAGTAGTGAGTTGATGTAGCCAAAAATCAGGTATAGATTCTTAGCCTGTAGATTGCTGATTGAGAAAATAGATTAAATTCACAGCCTCACCAGATTTGTTGTTAGGGCAGTAACGAGGAAAGACCAGACTCCCCCTAAATAGAATAGCGACATTTAGGAAAACCCAGTTAAGTCTGGAGACTCTGAACCTCATACTCCACCAGGATGCTCACCAGTAGAAACGGCCCCTCCTGCCCTGCCAAAGGAGGCTGGTCCTGCCTTGCTGATAAGCTCTCTGGCTATCTCCCACCTGCATAGCCTCACGCGGCCCGCAGACCCATGGCCAAAGACCATCTCAAAATGCCCAGCGTGGCCATTGTGAAGTTGGCCTGAAAATGCTTAGATGCTAAAATTTCCAAATTAATATGTCAACCAAAACTTGGGGGGTGTTCACAGGAATAGGCTTGAACCATGCCAGAAGACAGAGAAAAGAATGTAGTTAGAAAGCTGGCTGGATTTTTCAGACGTCCATGCTTACCAGAGATTCTGAAGTTGGTGCCCCAGCTCAAGCTCTGATAAAAGTTCCCTTGTTACTTCCATTGGCACCCTGAAGCCTGGACTCTGCCATACTCAAATGAAACTGAGATCTCAGAAAATTCCCAGGTATAATGTAGGAGAAACCCAAAGACTTAGGGAGCTAGGTACATTGAAATAAATTTATTATGTGTGACTGGCTTAGCCATGGCTCAACTATATCCCCTGAAAGACCGAAGGACTCTCCTGTCATCCAGATATAGATAAATACACTGATGAGGAGTGCTATAGTTCCAGTCCTCTATATGCTGGGATGGTGATGGGAGACACTGCCACCGAAATGTGTCCCTGGGTTTAAGTGAGGATAGTGAAATCCTAGCACTGGCTACATTGTAACTTAGTGGTCACATGCAAAGTGGGCAGAGGAGAAAGCAGGGCAAGAGTGATAGTCAGAATAGACTAACACACAGGGATCTTTGGTGATGGCTAATTGATTATAAATACCAAGGAATAAAATATATGGAGTGTTGCATTAACTTCCCACCTGTTCTGTAGAATAAAAAATAAATAAAAAGCTAGAGATCTAGAGATCTGATAAATTCTCAAGACATCAGACGGTGACTGGTTTTCACTAAACTCCCAGACGTAAGTCAGGTGAGTAGAGAAAAGGCATACTTTGTACCACAGGACATCACAAATTTATACTGTAAATCTTCCAATTTCCCCCTAAGGAAATTGTAGTCATTTAGTAGAGTGAACGTTCACTAGGAAAAGAGAAAAAACAGACCTTTAAGGGCTTATTACTGGTTCTGAGATCATGCTTATTTCTGTTCATGGGTTGAGTGGGAATTGACAGGAGTTAGGAAATAAACTGAGTTTGGACCCAAATCATTTCATCGTGAGCCAAATAGTCATGCTCACTTTGTCGTTATTTTTCTAGGTCTTGAATGTATACTTGAAATATATATATATATACTCAGCAACCTGCCTGACCTGTGGCTTAAGGACTATGATGATAGTTTTTACTCACAAGTGAAAACTCTTGGTGAGTTTCTTTCTAACAAAATGATAAATCAAAATTAATGTCACATTACTAGGAGAGTCACAGAGATTAGTGCTATCACAGAAGACTTGAAGATGCAAGTTTGGTGACACAGCAGTGTGCTGGAACCAGCCTGCACAGGCTTATGAGAATTGCTATCACTTGTTCACAAGAATTCTTATGAGATTGTTAACATCACCTTGCAACTTCCTCTTCAGTGACGTCAGTTTGGTAGCTTGAAATTGGCCATGGTGGGACTACTCATACCATGGAAATTGGCAAACACTACAGATGAGAAATTTTCTTCCCTTTGAAGAGCCAGCAAACCACTGTTGATCCCTATCACATCCTCTTTTAACTTACCTGTTTGTCTTGGGCAGATGTATCTTGGACTTGGAGAATGATGGCAGATTGTGTGAGAGCAATCAGACTGTGATTTCAATTGCGGCTGCTATTCTAGATCTGGTCTATTTATTGTACCATATAAACAGAGTCTCTGATGCCTAACATGGATGGATGGATGGATGGATGGATGGAAGGATGGATGGATGGATGGATGGATGTTATTCACACTAGCTAAATATGGAAACAGCCTAAATGTCTACCTATGAATGAGTGAATAAAGAAAATGGAATACAATTTAGCCATTAAATAAGAAGGAAATCCTGCCATTTGTGACAAAATGGAGGGTATTATGCTATGTGAAATAAGCCAGACACAGAAGGACAAATACTGCACGATCTCACTTATACATGGAATGTAAAATAGTCAAATTCATGAAAACAAAGAGTAGAATGTCTGGTGGAGGGTGGAGGTTATAAATGAGATATTGGTCAAGAGTACAAAGTTTCATTCATGCAGGATGAATAAATTCTGGAGATCAAATGTATGACATGGTGACTACAGTTAACAATAGTTAACAATACTGTATTGTATACCTGGAATTCACTAAGTGTGTGTAGCTATTAAGTGTTATCACACACAGAAAGAAAAAAGAAAGAAAAGAAAGGAGGGAGGGAGGTAGTGAGGGAGGGAGAGAAGAGAAAGGAAAGGAAGAAAATTGATGGATGTTCCTTATCTTGACCATGGTGATCATTCCACAATGTATACATACACCATAACATCACACTGCATAACTTAAATAAAACACATTTGTCATTTATACCTTAATATTAAGTTGAAAAAAGAAAATATTAACGAGGTTAAGGTAATTGCCTTCAGTCTCATATTGAGAGATTATCAGACTGTCCAATGGAACTGAAGTGACCTATAGCCTGCATTATTTATCATGTATACTACTCACAAAAATTAGGGATATTTTATAACTTCATATTCATTTTGAAATATCCCTTATTTTTGTGAGCAGTATATTGAATGTAATGTATGTATAACCTCATTCTGTTTGATGGACTGTAAATACAATTGGATACTAAAGTGTTTTGCAATTAATATAAATGAAGCTAAAATGTATATGCTACTTCACCAATTGGGACATCTATGTCGGCTGTAAAATGAAAATAGTAATGCCTATATATGTCCAGCTCACAAAATAATGGGAGAATCAAATGAAATTGTGTATGTAAAGGAGCATTGTAAACTTCAGTTGTCTTGCCTGGCTAAATATTGTGTCTCTTTCTCAAAACAGGTTTCTCTAATGTTCCACAGCTTATCAGCATCTTATTGATGCCCCCAGAGAAACCTGTACTAATTTTGAAAAGGGTTTATCTTAGTTTCTACCTACATATTTGTATTTGTGGCTATGTGATTAATATCTTTCTCCCCCGCTAGATTAAAAACACAATGAGAGTTGGAAGCTTGTCTCTTTTGCCCACCACTAATTCCCCAGTCCCTGAGGGAGTGCATGGCATACAGCAGAAACTCAATAAACATTTCTTAAATAAACCAATGCACTGAATTTTACTTCTTGACCCATTGCAATGAGACCAATTAATCTGCATGAAGGGAATTCTCACAGTCACAGAATTCATGTCATAAGTCTCACCCAACCAAGTCTTACTGACAGCTTTGACTTTATATTAACCTCAGGTTACAGTTTCAACTTTATATCATTTATTCAATTATTGTATTGGTCAGGGTCACAGAGGGAAGTGGACGACACTCTCAGATGTGGTAATTGAGAGTTTAATAAAGGGTATGGTTAATAGTTTGGGCAGGGTTAAGGGAGCTAGCCCAGTGGGGATCTGGTACCACCCCAACCCTCGCAGGGGCAAAGGGAGGGGCAGACACCAGAATCCCGAGAGAGGTGCTATAGCAGATTGCCTCCTGACAAGAGCTGTGGTCTTTAGAGAGGGACACAGCTAGGGCATGGTGACTCTGCTTGGAGGGCGCCACAAAATAAATGCCCCAACTTCATCTTCCTTGCCCCTTCCAATCTCCTGCTGGTTGGCTATGGAAGCCAGGGGGGCCTGAGAGCCCACTGATCCATAAAGATGGATCTCCAAACATAATGGCAGATGGTCGAAGAGAGGACCTGGAGGAGAAAATAAAGATATACAGCCAAAATCTGAGCCCACATAAACTTAACTGAGACCTTCTTGGCTTTTTCTGTTTTTCTTGAATGCCAGAATTGTTCTCCACATCTAGTTGTCATCGAAGATTGACCTTTTCCCCTCCCTCTTTCTCTCAAATTTCAGTTTTTAAGTTATGCTGATGAGGTGGGAGATTTTCCTGCCAAGCACCACTGTCACGATCCCCTTTAGATGTAGTCTGTCCTTGGTAGAAAGTGCAATTCTATAATGTAAGTCCTAGTTCAGAAGACCCAGTTCTAATCTTCCTCAGTGGGGGACGGTGACCCAGAGCTTGCTTTCCCTGTTAGAGTTCCTGAACACAAGAAGAAGAGTCACAAATGCCTTCTGAGCTCTCACCTCACCCTCTGCAATTCCTGCAGCTTCCAAGTCACAAGGTTCCATTGGGAAGTAACTACTGTCCATTCCCCATTCATCTCCCTGGGACCCAAAGTATGCAAGCCAGCTGGATGCTGCCACCTCGGGGGCGTGGGCTGGCACAATTCTTGCTCTGGGGAGCAGGTCCCCTAGCTACCTTCATGCATCTCCTTCCAACTCTGGAATTCCGGGGGTCAAAGCCTCTGTCTCTGCACTTCTGCCTCAATTTCCGGCCCCACAATGCCACACCCAGGCCACCTGACCCTTCTCATGCCTGACCTTTGTGCTTGGCTCCTTTTGCTTCCGGCCAAGGACTCTGACATGATGCCTGCTTGCTACAGAAAATCCTGACCCATACGGCCATAGGCTGAATATGCCTCCCTACCCGAGTTGTAACATTTCCTTTTATTAATATCTTATAAATGTCTAAGTTCTCCCTCGTCCTTGAGTGACCCAGGCCACCTCTCCCCTCATTTCTGGAACCTGATCTCCTCCATCTTCTTCAGTGGCAGCTGTATTTCTCTTCCCTCGCTTTCAGAAAGACTGTGTCCTTTTCAGAGAGATTGCATCCTTCTCCTCCCAGCGCCTCCCCACTGGGTCAGCAGAGGAAAAAGGACAGGACCGTGGGATCTCCTTGCCTCCCATCTCAACAGAGGCTCAGACCGCTGTTCAGGAGGCTGGTGTGTCCAGGAGGAGTGCCCATCGGGTGGGGGTCCCTGTCAACAGCTGTCCTTCCAAAGATTTGTGGATGAGTGGGTCTCCAAAGCGGGAAGCCCCTTTCCCCAGATTGAGGTTTGAGGGTTCAGGGGGAACACAAGGATGGGTAGGAGGACAGGTAAGGGCGGCTGCCCTGCTCTTTTCCGGACATCCGATGGCCCCTCCCAACATCCCACCCTTCTGTCAGCTGGGGTTCCCTCACTTTCACTAGGATGATTTTTTTTTTCTCCCCTCTGAATCTTTTAAGTCTTAAAAAGGAAAAGCCAAATCCCGAACTCCAACCACAATATAAAGCAAAGACAAGAGGGAAAATAACAAGGGATAAAAACTCTCAATCCCAGCCACAGACAGAAACCCGCTCTGACGTCCTTGGGCGCCGGGAGGAGTTAACCCTCTGCTGCCTGTGAGCAACCGCCTCCCGCCCCGCGCCGGCTCCGCCCCGCACCCTTTCCGCGGAGAGGGGCGCTTGGTGCCTTCAGTCGGGCTCTAAAAAGATGGCTTTAGTTCTGTTTCTGCCGAACCTGACGGAGCTCATCTGCAGCCGCTCCCCCCACCCCGACCCGCCCAGCCTATTGTCTCAGCGCCTCCTTAGTCAAAGAAACCTCTGGGTTGAACCTCAACCATAAGCCAGATTGTTTGGGGGCCTGAAATGGATGCTTTGTGTGTACTTCTCACCATCACTGGCCTTTTCTTCTTACACGGACTCTCTCCATTAGCAGAGACCATCACGGAGGCTTCGGCGTCCCATCTCCGTGCCATTCATGACAGCTTTTGTTAGCGTGTAGGCAGGAAGCAGTGGACAAAGGACCCCAGATGATTGAAGCCACACCCCTTACCTCCTCGGAGAGAGAACTGGGAATCCTTTTAGAGCCCCCAGTGTCTAAAGCAAATGCCAAGTCCACAGTGCAGTTTACCAAGAGCAGCATTTTCACCACTCCATTAAAAATTACATTTATCTCCATTTTTAAACAAAAGGGAATTCGGGTTGAGGGTCCCCAACCCCAGGACAGCACTGTGAGACAACAGGACCTGCAATTATGCAGCAAGCTCGAGATCTCTAGTAAAATCTGGCTTGAAGGCCTTCAAATCCCTTCACCCCCATCCAGAGGCACCCACAATGGGTCCCACACACCAGCCGGGAGCTGGCTGCTCCTGGAATGGCAGGGAACTCCCAGGTGAGCTCAGACCAAGCCACACACAGGATGGGTCCAGGAGGAGGAGGGTAGTGTGCTCCTGGGACAATGAACACTTTGCAAAGCAACCTTGCTCAGGCTGCACCAAGGCTGACGTTGTTATCATTTAAAACATGGGCCTGGAACAGCTTGTTTGTCCAAGTCCCTCTCGTGGGGAAGTGTCTAATAGATGGAGAGGGAGATTTGGAGAAGGAGAGAAATATGTGTTAGACACCAGGAGTTTATCTGAGAGGCTCTGCCAGAGCGTAAAGCACAAAAACAAACAAACATACATACATTCATTTATTCTTTCAAAATATATTGATTGCACCATAGTCACTAGTCCTGGAGTGATGAGGACAGACTGCAACCCTTAGTTCTTAGGACAGACTACAACCCTTGCCCTCAGGGGTGTCAGTCTAGTGCGAAAGACTACCGAGGATCTAGCTCATTTTCAGCCCCAACCTCCTGCTCAGTTTCTACATCTGCAAAACGGGGGCTCTTAACTGCCTCGTAGAGCACTAAGAAGAAGAAAGAGCTGGACATTTATTTTGAATTAAAATATATAAATCTGGCCCTGGATGGTTGGCTCAGTGGTAGAGTGTCGGCCCGGCGTGTGGAAGTCCGGGTTCAATTCCCAGCCAGGACACACAGGAGAAGCGCCCATCTGCTTCTCCACCCTTTCCCCTCTCCTTTCTCTCTAACTCTCTCTTCCCCTTCCACAGCCAAGGCTCCATTGGAGCAAAGTTGGCCCATGCACTGAGGATAGCTCTATGGCCTCTGCCTCAGGCGCTAGAATGGTTCTGGTTGCAATGGAGCAACACCCCAGATGGGCAGAGCATCGCCCCCTAGTGGGCTTGCCGGCTGGATCCCAGTCGGGCACATGTGGAAATCTGTCTCTCTGCCCCATTTCTCACTTCAAAAAAATACAAATATATATATTACATATATATAGAAATCTGCCTATTGTTCAATTTAAATTAAAATACAACAGGACCATATATAGCCCAAAGAATTGAAAGCTGGGATGTCAACAGATACTTGTGTGCCAATGTCACAGCAGCATTATTCACAATAGCCAAAACATGGGAGCAAACCAAGTGTCCATCAACAGATGAATGGGAAAAAATGCATATATTATATGTACAATTGAATATATTCAGCCACAAAAAGGAATGACATTCTGACACATGCTACAATGTGGATGAACCTTGAAAACATTATGATAAAATAAGACACAAAAGGACAATTTTGTATCACTCCTCTTAAACAAAGTTACTAGGATAGGCACATTCATAGAAACAGAAAGTAGAGTGGAGGTAATCAGGGCTGAGGGAGAAGGGAGAAATGGGGAGTTATTGTTTAAATGGGTATGGAGTTTGTTTGAAATGAAAAAGTTCTAGAAATGAATAGCTGTAATGGTTGAACAACAGAATGAATTTTATGTGTATTTTATCACAAAATATTTAAATATATAAATGACACTAATGTATAATAAGACATATATATTCAACCTATGTAATTTCCTATATTTTAGAAACAGTAAATGTAAAAGAAGCACATTTTCTTATTCTAAACAAGTCCTTAGCAACCACACCTGAGTTTGTTAATAATGTAGTGACTTTTGGAAAGCCCCTTGGGATGAGAGCTGGTTGCCAGGGGAACCAACTTTGTGATTAGAAGGTTGGAACTTCCAGCCCCTGAGCTGACCTCTTAGGAGAGTCAATCACCAATGGCCAATGGTTTAATCAACCATGGCTAAGTAATAAAGCCTCTATAAAAAATGACTACTATGGGGTTCTTCTAGGTTTCTGACTACGTGGAGGTGCTGGAAGAGTTGCGTGCCTGGATTGGGCACGGAAGTTCCACATCCCATCCCCTGTACCTTATCCTACACATCTCTTCCATCTGGCTAGTCTGAGTTATAGCCCTTTTTAATAAACCAATTAGCTGGTAAGTAGACTGTTTTCCTGAGCTCTGTGAGCCACTCTAGCAAATTATTAAACCCAAGGAGGGTCTGATTTATAGCCAGAAGGTGAGAAACACAGGTTACACCTTAGACTTACAATTGACATCTAAAGGGGGTGCTGGGTGAACAGTCTTGTGAGACTGAGCCCTTAACCGTGGGGTCTATGCTAACTCCAGGCATTTATTGTGAGAATTGAGTTGAATCGAGGGACACCTAGCTGGTGTTGGATGTTTGGAGATTTGCTTGGTGGGAGAAAACCCCCACATATTTGGTGTAAGAAGTATTCAGTAGACGAAACAAGTGTTTTACTTTCAATATTTAAACTTCTAAGGGAAGTAATGAGGAGGAAAGCACTTGATGTGTGATTTTTCTCAGCAGTACTTTCCATGCATGTCCACATGAACATGGGACAATTGTGAATAAAGCCATACAGAGCATTCAAATCCTGTTGCTGATCTCCCTTTTTGTGAAAGTTGTGATAAACTGGATTATTTTTTTTCCCAGCATACTTCTCAGCCACGCTGATGTTGAACTTGGCCTTTTGACTTGTTTTAACCCTGTGGTTCTTAATCTTTTTTGAGGTACCGAACCCACCAGTTTCATATGCGCATTCACCGAACCCTTCTTTAGTGATAAATAAAATATGATTTTTTTTCCCAAATTCAAGACATAGGTATATGTTTTTTTACTCGTGCACAAAATGAGCCGTGCATGAACATCACCTTGCTCAAAGAACAAAACCAACAAAGTGCATGAACTCACAACAAATTACAGTATTACTTTATTCTGGCCTCTGCGGCAGAGGCTTCTTTGAACCCCTGAAACCAACTCATCGAACCCCTAGGGTTCGATAGAACCCAGGTTAAGAACCACTGTTTTAACCAAAGGCATGTGAGTGGAGCTAATAGCCAATCAGTTCTGAGCTAAGGACTAACTATTATACAAGGTTTAAGTAATAGTTCAGGAATCACCTATTTGTTGCTGCTTAGCAACACTGGGGGAAGAGGGGTGGGCTTGCTACCTAGGAATCTTGGCCAAGAGGTGTCCCTCTTTTAATATAGGATATTAAAACAGAATAGAAAGTGATGAAAGAGGTGGAAATGAGACCCTATTATTAACTAAGCTCACCAGGAGAGTGCAACTGAGTTGCTAAGACCCAGGTGGCCATCACAATCATCTAGAGCAGTGGTTCTTAACCTGGGTTCTATCGAACCCTAGAGGTTCGATGAGTCGGTATTAGGGGTTCAGAGAAGCCTCTGCCGCAGAGGCCAGAATAAAGTAATACCGTAATTTGTTGTGAGTTCATGCACTTTGTTAGTTTTGTTCTTTGAGCAAGGTGATGTTCATGCATGGCTCATTTTGTGCACCAGTAAAAAAACATATACCTATGTCTTGAATTTGGAAAAAAAAAATCATATTTTATTTATCACTAAAGAAGGGTTTGGTAAATGCGCATATGAAACTGGTGGGTTCGGTACCTCAAAAAAGGTTAAGAACCACTGATCTAGAGACATTTCCTAAAATGGCTCCATGAATACAGCCTAACATTTTTGAAGACTTGACACATCCAGTATTCATTCTGGCAGCCTTCAGCCCCCATGCATAGCCACTACTGTCCGGTCCCTAAGGCATCAAGACTTTTATGGCAATCTGTTGATTTCTTAGTCCATTTTCTAGTATTTATGGACAACAAGAAATTTTAGGTAACTTGGGTCCATTTTCTTTGGGAAGATATAACACTGTATCAGTGTCCTTCCCCCAGTAACAATCCTTGAAACAGGGCCAGGGCAAGCCCCTAAGAAGATTTCCACATGGGAGGGCAGGGTGGACAAAGAACGCTACCCTACACTATGCAGATATAGAGGGAAATGTTTTGAATAGGAGATGACTGGCTTGTCTGAATGCACCAAGCAGTCTCATGCCGCCATGACAGTGGCCCATGAAGTTGCAGGAATACCCTCCCTGCCTTGTCTGCCCACTGGGCCCCAGCTCAAATCCACTTTTGCAATCAGCCCAAGCTTCACCTACTCTGGAAGGCTGGGAGTAGATTGTATTATTTGTCAAGATATTCACTGTCCTTCTCCAGTGGCCTGACCCTGTGAAAAGCTTATTCTTCCTGCTCCATTTATGACCAACTTATTCACATGACTTGCTCTGGCCAATGAATGAAGAATGAGTGGGAGTGAAGAGGACACTTTGGAGCAGAAGCCATTACATGACTCTGACATCTGTATGTCCCCCCTGCCATTGAGACCAGCCGGTCCCACAGAGACACTGCACCTTCAGATTTGGTTCCAGAACGGAGAGCATGAAATGGAACCACAGACCTCGGATGCATGTTAATTGCTTTAGCTACTTGAGAGTGGGAGTCACTGGTTACTGCAGCATAATGTACCCCAAGTTGACAGAGAAGAGTCCCCAGGGCAGATTCCAGCAGCTTCTTCCCTCACTGCACCTCGTGAGCAATCCAGGTATATCAATTATCTCACCGTGATATAATCATTCACCGTCTTCTCAGTGGACCCCAAACTCCCCACCATCAGACCCTATTTTAACTGAGGTACCCCATTGCCTTACACAAGGCATAGAATCCACATGGTGAGCACTCAAAAGAACATGAATGAAATAAATGGTCAAAGGACCCTAAGGCTCTGCACTCTCCTCTCCTCCCCAAGGGGCCCTTTGCACATTTGTACATAAGTTCCTGCCTTCAAGGTGATATTAAGTGACAAAATTAACTCCAATCAAAGAACAAACGGCTGCTAAACTGTTTGAAATTGCTGTCCTAAGTAAAAAAAAAAAAAAAAAAAAAAAAAAAAAAAAATTGAAGCGTGGCCAGGAGGGAGAGAGCTTTCTGAAGGATGTCCTTAAGTTTCTCATGTTAAGGGCAACTGGATTCAACACACCCAGCAGGCTGTATAGCACACAGAACCAAAGGAAACGGAACCATGAGCTCAGACATTTCTTTTGGGGCTGATTCAGTTTGTCTGCAAGGCGGTACCAAAGAGCACATACAGATCAAACTCTTAGTTGCTATCGCTGGAACCTGGAATTCTCAACGCCCAGCTCAGAACTCCATCCAGCCTGTCGCCCCTGGTGAGAGAGCCTCAAATCCGTCTCTCAGGGATGCATCCAGAATCAGCCTCCAGCTACGGGAGGGGCAAAACAGCTCCCACACAGTCTCTCCCTCAGAGTGAGCCCACACATTTTTGTGCAGGGTGTTACCAACAGGAGGGCACCTAGCGTGATTTCTAAGTACCTCTTGCTTTTCATAATATTTATTTTCTCACCCTACTTCTCTGTGTGTCCAACACACACCGCCTTATCTTGGACCCTGCGTCAGAAGCACCGCATCCTACAGGAGAAAGCCCCAGGCCAGGCCTTGCTGCCAAGTTACCAAGGGCAGCAATTGCGTCTTCTGGTTCCTGAGCGGAATCAAACCACAATATTTACCCCCGGGGGCGGACACACGTGCTGGGTGATCAACGCCAGGAAGGTGGAAAGGACCTGGTTTTGTGGCTCCATCGTCTGCAGAGTTCCTGTTTGTTTTTCCACTGCCCTGTTCTAAGAGGGCGTACACGGAAGGGGCCCTGTGGACAGTCCATGTGTTGTCCCATTGCCCTCACCATTCCCCTCGGCTACCAGCACCCACGTGGACTCTAGAGATGGAGTGTGGGTGGCCGGAGAAAGTGATGGGCGCTTTCAATGCCCTCGGGGACCAACCAGGTGCGGGATGGAGACCCAAGAAAGTGTCCTGTAGTGTGGACGGGGACACAGGGGCTGGACCTGGGGATGACCTGGCATGGGAGGCCACGGTCATTGCGGGTGGAGGTAGGTATGTGGGTTGCCTCCGCACGTCCAGGGTGGGCATGCACAAGGGGCAACCGCTAGCCGCTAACCCCCCGCCCCCAACCTCACCCCCAAGCGCACGCTGCGGAATTCTGCCGGCACGAAGCAGAGTCACGAGCAGCAGAGCGGGCAGGACCTCATCAGCGCCGGGAGAGCACGCGCGTGTGGGTGGATGGAGGGAGGTGCTCGCATCCGACTGCACCCGCGCCACCACCAGCCCGCAGCTCTATCCCACATCCCTGCTTCTCCTGCCCGAAATCTAGAAAAAGACCAGTGTCCCGGAGAGCCTTTGGAGGGACGGGGGGAGGGGGCTTCCTGGGGCGGAGGGCTTCACGAAGCCCAGGGCGCCCGCCCCTCCAGGCCGCGCCACCTCCCCCTCCCTCCTCTCCGCCAGCTCCAGCTCCCCGGGCTCCGCGGCCCGCCCCCGCGCGGGAGCTCTCAGGGCGGAGGCGGCGCGCGCAGCGGTGCGGGGGCGGCAGTGCCGGGCGGGGCGGCGCGGGAGGGAGAGAGGGAGGGAGGGAGGGGGAGCAGGCACGCGGGCGGGCGGGGGCGGGCGCCGCGCTCCTACGCAGGCAGCGCGAGAGGGGATCCTGGGCGCAGGCCCCGCCCCCTCACGTGTCTCTGGCGGAGGGCCGCGTGCCATCTGCGTGACCCGCAGTCCCTGCTGGACCGCGTCCTCCGCGGCCACACGGGCTTCCACGCGTGGGAGGGAGGTTGCGGCGGTGGGGCCGAGCTGCCCTGGGGAGGCTGCAGGACATGCAGCTGCAACCCCCACCCTCAATCCCCCGCTTCCAGGCCTTGGGGACCCCGGCCTGTTTCTGCCAGGAGTTGGGGGTCAGGGATGCTGAGCTGTGAGCAAGGCGAACTTGGAGGAGGGGGATGGAACTAAGGAAAGGAGTTCTCCCTTCCTACGCCCCTCTGACCCTGCACGTCAGGGTTGGAAGCGGGAGGCAGATAAGTGCACTCTTTCGCAAGAGAAACCCATTCTGAAAGTTAAACCTAAGCTCGGCTTGGGAGGAAGGCAGGAAGAAGAGATTTTTGAAATAGGGGGGCACTTTTCAGCTGACCACCCACCGTATTCTAAGTTTGTTTTGGACAGGTGTCCTGTCATACTGAGCTGGGCCCAGCACCATGCTTAACGCAGGAGCATTAATCTGACTTCATCCTTCCTGGGTCAGTGACCTCACTGAGTCCCACCCTGACTCATCTCACCCCTCCCAGAAACGGTAGAGCATCTGGGAAGAACTACAGTAGTGAGCAGTGGC
This sequence comes from Rhynchonycteris naso, assembly GCA_037038555.1. NCBI lineage: Eukaryota > Metazoa > Chordata > Mammalia > Chiroptera > Emballonuridae > Rhynchonycteris > Rhynchonycteris naso. The sequence continues at coordinate 355,322,825 of CM072995.1, forward strand.
GACCAAGGACAGGCCAAGCACCAAATTGGGTGTCCACAGCAGCAGAGAAGGAAACCCATCATCTGTGCCTTTGCATGTGTCCTTAAGTGACCCATGTTCCTGCAAGGTGTCAGGTGCTGAGAGCGTCAACACGGCCCTGTTGCTATCTTGAAACTTGTGTCTCACGGGTTGCTGTTTCCAATGGCTGGGGAAATGAAGCGGGCACTGCTAGGGGGAGAAGCACTCTAGAGTGGAAACCCCTAAAGTGAGTGTCTTCATGGAAAGTGGTAGATACCATGCGGCACAGAGCCCGGGAAGCCCATGCTGGAGGAGGAGGAGGGGGGTGAGGTGGCCAGGGAAAGGACTCTTGACTCTGACCCAGGCCTGCTTCCCTGTCTCCCTGTTGGAAATCATGGGCTTGCTGTGTTCTCCTGAACGTGGAGTATGTTCCCTAGAGCAAAGGTAAGTCCCCAGGACAGTGTTCTATGAAAGGCAAAACCTGTGTGCAGATCTTTATTTCTGGGAGGCCAAGGAACGGGAAGAGGGATGGAGGCAGGGAGACGGTCCGTTGGCTGTGTGTCTCCTTGTCGGTCTATCTGGACAACTGCCTTTCTACCGTTGGTTCTCCAGGAGCCCCTTGGCTCTCAACATGCACTTCATTATGTATGTATGAGGGTGGTCAATATAATTGAATGGCTATTGAGTGCCAGACACTGTGAAGAAAACAAAGGAAGTGCCAGGTGAGGTCCTTGATGGGATGAAATTTATATCTCATGAGGGACGTCCTCTATTCTTGAAATACACACTTAAGGAAATGTGAGTGGGTATGTGAGGTTAAGAGCCAACGTGAGTGGTGCAGACGAGTGCTTTGATGGAAGGGAGAGAGCAGTAGAGACCAAGAGCCAGAGAAGAATGGGGAGGATTTCAACAGATGGACAGACCTGGAGATGGCACCTAGGTGCTGAGAACTATGTGACCAAAGGCAGAGGGGAAGGGATGGTTGTGGCAGCCCACTGGTCACAGAGAAGGCTGGTTTGGCTGGAACAAAAGATTCAGAATCAGGGAAGCTCAAAGATCTCCATGATGAATGGATCACTGAGGCCCAAAGCAGAAGCTTCCTGAGCTCTGAGTTCTAGATGTTGCATAGATGGCCCTCTCTACAATGATGCTTATACTATAAATAGTTAAATGGCTAACATTTGTTCCAGGTTAACTCTGTCCCAAGGTACCCAGTACTCTCTAAAACTGAGCTCTGATCTTACTAAACCCTCTTGAGAAGCAGGCAGTGGCTCTCCATTGGGACAGTGGTCCAAACACTGTCATGGCATGCTTGGCCCTTTATGGTTTATCCCAAACCTCTCTCTTCCGCCTTACCTCCTATTCCAGCCTCCCATAATCCACAGAATTACCACTGGGCTCCCAACATGCCTTCTGCTTTCACTCTTGTGTGCCTTCACTCGTATGCCCTTCCCTTTGTTTGGAATGTCCTGTCCTTCCTCACCATTGCTGCCCACTCATCCCTGAAGACACAGCTCCAGTGCCAGCTCATTCTTCAGCCAGATGTAATTTGCATCCGAGCTCCCCTGTCAAGTCACGTTGCTCTATTTTGGCTCCTCATGTTCTGCGTCATGGGTATGTAGCGGCATCAACTTTCAAAGTAGGTACCGCTAATTCATCCACTTCTCGCCACCTTCATCCCTTACAGCCTCGGCCAAACCACCACCATCTCTTCTTTCAACTGCAGTGATAGGCTCCTGACCAGTCCCGTTGTTTCCGTCTTGCTCTCTTCAGTCAGTTCTCCACCCAGCCGCAAGAGTGAAACATAAATCAGCCACTCTCCTGCTAGAAACCCTGCAATGGTTTCCCATTATGTTTATATGGTATTCAAGATTACCATGATGTCCAGGAAACTGTCATCTGGCCCCATCTACCTCTCACGTGCTCACTAAGCTTTCGCTGCCTTGGCTTTCTTCCTGTTTCTAGAATATTTCATTTCTGCTTCAGAACCTTTGCTCTTGTTGGTCCTTCTTAATGGACTATTTCTCTTAGAATGTACACAGTTCACTCCCTCACTTTGTGTCCCTGGTCAAATACCTTCTCCTTGAAAATGTGTCCCCTGACTACCTCATCCAGTATAGGCTTTCCCACTAGTCACTCTCCACGTCCCTTTTCGTAAGAGCTATTACCACTATTTGAACCATATTATGTTTATTTGGTTATTATTTTTTATTGTCGGTCACTGTCATGAGACAGTAAGCTTCATGAGGTCAGGAAATTCGATCTTGTACACTGATGTAGAGCAGTGCTTTCTCACACATAGTAGGAGCTCAACTTGTTAAATGAATGAGTGGGTGAATCTTAACTCTTGTTACTACTCAGCCATAAGCTCCTTGAGGTCAACCACCAAACAGTATACATTTGGGTCCCCAACTCCTAGTTACTTACACCTAAGTCAACTCAAATGCTTGTTGAGTGAATTTCAGATTCTGTAGAAAATATCACCAACTTATTTTTCCCCATTAATGTGATTATACGTGTTTCGAAGACATCAGGAAATGGTCTTTACCTAGTCTGTCACCTTCAAGGATGTCTCCACTCTATTGATCCCCTGAAGGTTCACCAGATCAGTTTCTTCATTGTCATGGCACACATTTTTGGGTGAAATCAAACAAATGAAATATCAAAATGCATCGGAAGTTGTAAGGTTAAGTATAAGTATTACTGTCTTTCAGTTTGTGTGTGTGTGTATCTTCAGGTCATGATATAAAATGAATATTTTATTGTTGGCCGTGGTTAAAAAATTTTGAAAGTTCTAGATGCTGCATAGATGGCCCTATCTACAATGTATGCTTATACTATAAATAGTTAAATAGTCTGACCAGGCGGTGGCGCAATGGATAGAGTGCCGGACTGGGATGCAAAAGACCCAGGTTCAAGCCTGACCTGTGGTGGCGCATTGGATAAAGTGTCGACCTGGGAACACTGAGGTCGCCAGTTCAAAACCCTGCACTGGTCTGGTCAAGGTACATATGGGAGTTGAGCTTCCAGCTTCTCCCTCCTTTCTCTCTTTCTCTCTTTCTCTCTCTCTCTCTCCCTCTCTCTCACTCTGTGTCTCCTCTCTAAAATGAATAAATAAAAAGCAATAAAAAAATAGTTAAATAGCTAACATTTGTTGTGAGTTAACTCTGTCCCAGGCACTGTGTTACAACTTTCATATAATTTAGCTCATACAGTCTTTGTAACAATTCTACCAGCAGGGTGCTATTGTTATCATTCCCATTTTACAGAGCAGAAAACTGCAGCTGGGGGAAATTGAGTAACTTGTCCAGGATTACAAAGCTGGCAACCAGCTGAGCTGATGGTCCACTTTCAAAGGTCTCCAGCAATGTCTGTGCAGCATCTATTCTTTGATTTCATGTATTCCATTGAAAAAGCTCACCTTGTTTTACGTATATAAAACAAAGACTACCTACCCAACATTCTGATAGGAGACACTTTCCGGTAGCCAGTAGACGCCAATGAGGCACTTTTGTCCTGTGAAGTTTTACACACCTCGAGAGTCTGAGATTTGCTGGTCTAGGTGCATTCATACACACACAGAACTTAGAGTTGTAACTATAGCTGTTTACGAAGGCCACCTGACAGCAGCTGTGGCTTTCAGTAGAGGGACACAGCCACAGACAAGCCATAGTTTGGCAGGGAGGGAGATGAGGGACTAAGTGCCCCGCTGTGCTCTTCTCCTGTCCTCAGTTTCCCTGCTAGGGGCCCCCATTCGCTGAACCAAAGAGCAATAGAGCCTGTTAATGAAGTTCATAGAGGTCACCCTCTCCAGGCACAGAACAGAGTGGAAAAAGTGTCAAGTGGATCTGGAGGGGCAAATGGATACTCCCCAGCTACCTACCCTTCGTGTGCAGACTGACAAGAATTCCCAGGACCTTGGAATGCCAAGTCTTGGCTCCTGCAGCACTTGACAGCTTTCCACAAGTCTCACCTCTCCCAAGAGGACAAGATCTGAACAGGCCAAGTGGGACATTGTGCAGTCTCGGGCCACGCTGCAAGCCCCTCCCTTGGCCCTGTGTTTATTCACTGGCTGCCAAGTGAAGAAACCAGGCCAGGAAGAGAACTGCCCCCACCCTTATACACCTAGGCATTTGTAGCTATGCCAGCTCTTGGGCATCTTTTTCATGATCTAATCATGGACCAGGTCAGTGGGTGTTTATACAGGCTAGGGATGTGATTGTCTGAATGGCAGAAATTTATTCCTGCCAGGATTTTGCAGACTTCAGAGCTGAAACCCCCTGGGAGAAGGAAGCAATGAAGCAGGACAAAGTGTGTGTGTGTGTGTGTGTGTGTGTGTGTGTGTGTGTGTGTGTGTGTAGAATGCAGCCTTCTAAAGCTGTGTTCCTGCTGTGCACACTTGCCCAACCTTTGCAGGTGAAGGCTTCAGTTGTGGCGAAAATATGAATGAATGTGGTTGCGTGCAGGTGGGTGAATGACTTTAGGTTTCTGTGAATGAACGCATTTGTGATGAAGGGGGATGCGAACCCTTGCAAGCCCAGGAAGTGGTTTGCAGGTGCCTGGCTGGCTGGAAGCATCTGCTGATCAATGTCTCTACCAAAGTTTCTAAGTGCCAGGTTGGGGGAAAGGGGATCACTCGGTTTTCTCATTGCACCTCCCTTCTGCGGCTGCTATTGGCCTCGTCCTCCCTGAGCCCTCAGAGAAGAAAGGGAGGGCAAAATAAGGGATACCACAGGGTCGGCCTGTCATCAGTTGACGTTTCCTCCAAACACCAGAAATTGTCCTTAGATAAACTCTTGTCCCACAGCCTCCTAACTCACCCTCAATGTTCCTTCTTGGGACTAAGCAAGGGGTAGACTGGGTGTGATTGTCTGTGCCTTCCACTCCCCTGACCAACCAGCCTGGCATGGTAGAATCATGCATATTCTGTTCTTGTCTGAAAATGTTGAGGTCAACTGGAGCTTACCAGAGCCTCTCTCTCAACCCCATTTAAGGGGATTAAAAGAAGGACCACTGTTTCTTTTAGAAAATTGATAAGCACAACTGATTGGGTGATTAGGAACCTGACCTTGTACGTGTAGAAAAAAAAAAAAAAGGCCTTCTTAATTTTGAGTCGTGATTTAAATATATCTTAAGCTCTCCTTGTCTCTACCCAAGGCCCCCTTACATCCTTTGTCATCCTAGTGGCCTCCAAGAGGGCCCCTGTACACAATGGCCCTAATTAGTCCCCTCATTAATAGTCTCAGCAGAGGCCAAATTCTTTTGTCACCCAAGGCACAAGTTCAGCACATTGGAGAAGAGTGGGTGAGGGAGAGAGGGTGGGAAACAGGAATGGGAGAAATGAACACTGTACAAAATATTACATACTGCCCCTTCTGAAAAGAGGAGTATATAACATCCCCCTTCCTGAAAGAACACTTTCAGAGTGGAGGATATTCTGGCTTCCATGGGGAAAGGGAGGCATTTTATATATTCACGTATATAATTCACAGGTGTGTGTGTACATATATGGTTGTATATATAGTTATATATCTGTATATACAGTTGTAAAATGAACCAATTAAAACTGTATTGTTAGGTTGCTCCTCTACAAAAGCAGATTTTAAATAAATGCATATTTTAACAATGCAATCTAATTATCAGATGGCATATTTCAATCCCACAGATTAAACCTAATCCCATTTTGCTGCACTGCTTTGCCTTTTCTGCCAAGCAGCCATAAGAGGAAGAAAGGTCCAGAGTCTTTGCTTATGAATGTACTGTCTCTGCTAAGTGTGACTGTGCTAGTGCTTTGTGTTTGTATGAATGGGGGTTGCTTGTGCTGGTCAGAGGCCACGTGAGATACGTGGTAATTATATCCTAAAAAGATGAATTGGAAAAACATGAAATGGAAAAGTGTGAATGGCATAAATCTCTCTTATGGCTCCCCCTCTCCTTTATTACCCACCACCACAATAAGACACACCTGTTTTAATAAAATTAATTCTTGGCTTTGCAAATATCAATAGATCGATATCTGTACTTGTGTGCCACCCTTCACCAGACCACACTGCTAAAAACAGAGAGCTGCAACACAAAAGATACCGCAGTCAGCTCAAGCAAGGGTTATTTTTAGATCAGGAAAAAAGGGGAAAGGGAAAAAAAAGAAGCAGTTCTGGGTTTTGCTATCTAATTTGGTCCCTTTTCTTAAGGAGGAAAAAAAATATCCCATCAATGGCATTTTCCATACATTCTGATTTCTGTTTGGCTTCTAGAAAAAGGAGAGATCTAGGGCTGAAAATTCTGGAGTTTTATGGCTGATTCCAGCTAGTAGCCTTTCTTCACCAGGCTCCAACTGAATTAATTTGATACTATTTTTGAAAGTCAGTGTTTCTAAGGGAGACCTAATGACGCACTGACGTCAATGCAGGTCAATAGCACACACTGCTGGAACTGGGCGTGCTACACGGAGCCAGAGCTGGAGCCTTTTCCAACAGCCCCAACTCTGCAAATAGCCCAGCTTCGCTGGGGTGGGGGGAAGCCAGGATTTTATAAGCTGTGAGACCCCCACAATTCTCCCCCAAACACGTTGGAAATCGATGCATGTTTTCCTGATGCAAATAAAAAGGAAAACCCACGCATATGTAATCAAACGCACCGCAATCCAAAAAAGAAAAGAATACAGATAAAATAGAGACCATACCTGTCAAAGGAACCGTATGTGATCCGAACACACACACACACCTTTACGTTCAGAATGCAATGCATATCATTAGGGTCTTGTCTATAAATAGCCCCCCACCCCCCCAAGTGAGTGCCTCAGGACTTAGTCCCCAAACGGGTTTACGAACGTGGGTGAGGAGTTCTTTGCTCTGATCAGTTACTCAGGAGGTGCCTGAATGTGTGGGGGTGGGAGCGTGGGAGGGGGCTGCCTCCTCGCTCTCCTCCGGCTCTCCCCCTCCTTTCTTCTCGCTCTCTCCTCCTCCCTTCCAGCTCACCTCCCCTCTCTTCTGCCTCTATCCTCCTCTCATTTTCTCTCTTTCTCTCTTTCTCTCTTCTCCCTGTCTCCTTCAGCCTTCCCCACCCTCCTTCTCCCCCCTCCCCTCTTTTCTCCCCCTCCCTCTCTCTCCTCCCTCTCCCACCAAGTCTGGCACTGAACGCGAACTGTTTTGCTTTGCTCCGGGAAGAGTGCAGACATAATGTGAAATCCCGAGCTTTTTGCGTGGTGCATTTAAAACGCTTCCTTATTTATATTACCCTCTTTCCCTCACCTCTTCCACCCCCTCGCCAGTCCTTCCAAATTTCCCTAGAAATCTATGTAAAGCGTGCGGAGGGGAAAACATTTGCACAAAAAGTGAAAGAGCTCGCCAAGGTAGGTTATACCATGCACTGTCTTGTGTTTGGCTTTTGCAAAGTTTATGATGTCAGTTGGTGAATGTTTGGAGTAGAGCTGTATGACTGGCTATGGTTACTGTCTTTTTCATTGAACACTTATGTTTGTACAAATTGCCTAGACTTCCTGAGCAGGCTTTCCTGGGGCTGTGTGTGTGAGGGTTTTGCAGGAGGCATGCCAGTTGAAAGACAGTCTTGTGGCGGTGAACTGGGGAGGGGTGCTGCCTTGTCTCCCCCATCCTAATGTTTTGTGGTGTGGCGGAGGGGGGAGGGGGATTCCAGAGGGGGCGAGTGTTTCTCCTACTTTGCATATTTGGGGTTGATTCTCATTCACAAAGTGTCTTCATTCTTGTAATTATTTTGCACATGAAGTCAAAGCAAAGTGGGGGAGTGGGGGAAGATAAAGAGTCAGAGCATGGTGGCGGCGATAGTAGTGGTAACATTTCTTGCATAAAGAATTTAATCTCTCTTCTCGCTATTTGGAGAAAATGCTAAGTCTTTAGTGGGTGCAAGCAAAACAATTTAAAAATATATATTAGTGGGTAAAATGAAATTGAAAAGAAAACACATTTCCATTGCAAGAGCAAAAACTGCTACAGCTCACAACCACCTGTAGAGGGAAATCTATATGCATGATTTCTTAGGGCCGGTTGTGTAGAGAAAACCGCCTGAACAGGCGCCTGGCAAACTTTGCAGCATGAAGAAAGGCTGAACTCTGCAGGGTGGGGGGTTAAATCTCGGTGGGGGTTGCGGGGGCGGCGGAGGAGGGAAAGGCTGGGGACCAGCCAAGGTGTCTCTCAGCATGGGGAGCTGTGGGGCTTGCCTCCTTCTTCGGGTGCCTTGTGTGAAGATGGCTCAGTTTGAAGTGGAGAAGCTAAATGAGGGTGGGAACTTGCAGTGTGGTGTGGGGGCAGGAGGGGGGTGGTTCTATGAGGTCACGGATTGTATGGTGCCTGGTGCAGTGTGGAGATGGGGAGGTCAGAGGCCAGTTCTTCCAGCGGGGCCCTGGTTTCCCTGCTGCCTCACAAAGCAAGGTGGTTATCAACAAGTGTTTCTCCTGAGAAGATTAGTTTTGACAGAGACTTCAAGGGGCTCTTTAATCTGGGTAAATCCACCAGGGTTTTATTGTGTGTAGCAAAGAGAGTCCTTCTTTGTGAGCAAGGAGCTTGGGGGAAGAGAGGTGGAGGGATGGAAAGAGGGGGACTTTTGAACATCAGCCATTTGACCTTGGGGGCCAGAGTTCAGATCCTCCAGAGGGTTGAAAAGGCTGAAAAGGTATTGCCACCCCATTCTCCGCCCCCCCACCCCGGTCCTTCATCCTGAGCTTTATGTTTAATGGGGGAAATATAGCCCCTGGTGTTGGCCAGAATTCATCAATGGGAATTCCATGTGTGAAAGCAGGATTTTTTTTTTTTTTAATCTAGGAAAGCAGGCAACACTCTGAGCTGTAGTACTGTATTTTTCCCCTGCAAATGATCTCTAGGAAAGCTGAATCACACCCACTCTGAAGAGCAGCTACTTCTGGGGGGTAGAAGACAAGTCTCTTTAGAGGGGGACACCCCCTCCCAGTGGGCTTTTAAACATATACGTGGGGGCACCATTTGCACGCGTGTTTACAGTGCGCTTGGAAATATGGGGAAAGTAAAAGGCCGTGGCTCTCTGGACTGGGCTGGTGGGTGATGACCACCAGGGCGGGCTGTGTTTCTGAAGGAGTGAGGGCAGATTTTTCCTCTTCTGGGACTATCAAATGAACCTGAGAAGTGACTGTTTCAGCAGGGGTGGGTAGGAGGGTAGGGAAGGTGCTTGGAAGTTAGAATCAACATGCCGTTGTCATGACTCCAGAGCTAGAATAACCCAAAGACAAGGATCGGAGGTCCTTGGGGGATTGGACATGAGGTGGGTGCAGCTTGGCACAAAGCCTGCTGTTGTTATGAAGTGCTTGTCCAGCAAAAAAGGCGGGGTGGAGGACACCTCCATCCTTCTGCACCTGCTGGCGTGGGGTAAAGCCAGGCCAGCATGCCTGACAATCACTATCCACACCACTTAAGGTCCTACTTCAGTGGATGGCCCCTCATTGGTTGTCCAGTGGCAGAAGCGGGACAATCCTTCACAGCCCAGGAGGCAATGTGTCACACCCCTTGGAAGGAAGGAAGTCCTTTCTGTTCTTTACATAGTCAACAAGTGTTTGTCTTCTTTTGATATAGAAGGAGAGAAAAGATTACAAGAAAAATCTTGTCCTGGAAATAATAGGCACGTGTCCCTCATAGTCCCTCAGACCCATCCATATCGCTATCTGCTCTTAGTTGCAGTGTCCTGAGGACTAAGTTCCAGAAGGACACCATTTCCACCCTCACCCTGAAGGTGTTTCATGTCCGTCAGCCAGCCCCCTGAGATCCATGTAAAGACACCTCTCTCAGGTTCAGCCAGTTGTCCAAGCACACATCACATGCAAATACATATATGCAGTGTACATGCACATATGTGTGGCAGGGCAACAACACGCATGTGTGTGCAGGTGGAGTTCTCTCCACTGGCGAGCTCATGAGCCACACACAAGTGCAGACCCTCTTCATCTGTCAAGTCTGAAGATGCCAGTGGAGAAATGCCACAGCCGGTTTAGGGGTGGATCTGACGTCCCTGAGTGTATGTGGCGAACCTGAATTTGCCTTGGGTTTCCTCATACTCATTCAGGAGTGTCAGTTCCCCCTTCACTCGACGTTGGAGAGCATTACTGCAAGCCGATGTCTACCCACTCATGGGAAGAATGAAGTCTGCCTTGCCCTTCATCACCTTGGATGAGCCCTGATGCTTCCCCCTTTTTTCTAAGGAGAAAAATAAGGACAAGAGCAGGGCCAGCTGCATAATTCATGGGGCCTAGTATAAAATGGAAATGGAGGGCCCCTCGTTCAAAAAACAGTGACCAGTGCCATTAAAGGCACTACAACACAAAGTTTTGTTCTTCCACCGCCTCTCTCAACTTGCGATGTCTTTCTATTTGCTGTCTAATGTACTCAATAAAAAACTTTTACATTATTAGCATGTACTTTACCATTCATCTTTATGTTGTGTAATGATAGTTTTAGATGCAACTATAAGAGCATCTAGTTCGTTTTCAGAATCACTGAAATCGCACAATTGGTATTTCATAGGTCATACATGCACATATGTTTTGTTCTGATCAGAACGATATGAACTCACCGCCTTTATGGTGTCTCACTTCTTACATGCAAACATTCTACCAGCACTCTCTGGCTGCAGCTTGCTGATGTGTAAGAAAGCAGGGAAAGGAAAAGGAACTATGGATTGCTTTATCCTTTCCTTTCCTGCTATGTCACTGTTTTCAACATGGCTGGTTGGCAAATGCCAGGAAAGAACACCAGTAAGAAATGCTATGATAAGGCTTCTTGGTCATTAGTGTTTGATAGAACCCCATTGCCTTTTTTCTGCATTTGAAGCAAGTTCTGGTTCGAATAGCACGGTGTCTAAGTACTGTCAGTGCCCCCACTTACTTAGTCATAGACCCTTCATTTGCTTTAAGTCTCACTGAAATTCTGTACTCTTAGGGTATTTCCAACACTATGAGGCAGCAAGTAGTGGTGAACACACACAGTGCTTATATCTTCTCTACTCAGGCATTTCCCCAGACTTTACGTACAAAACACAAATTCAAAGGTAAAGTTATTAAGAATATCAATAAAATGACCCTCTAAGTACAAGGCCATGGCTGACTACACAGGTCACACACCCATGAAACCAGCCTGGGCCGGAGGAAGTGAGTAGTGGCCCCGGTCACAGACTGAGAACCCTGTTGCTCATCTTCCCTCATCAAGAAAATCATCCCATCTACGGCAAAAAAACTTCAGCAAACCTCCATTTTTGATTCATTGGGGCTTTCTTTTCCTCTAAGACCTAGTCTGTGAAAAGTCCACCACTTCCTGGTGGTGGTGTCACAGCTTAGACAATTCATCTGCTGAACTTTTCGGGGTCTGCTGATGATGTCTTGGGTTAGAGCCCAGGGCTTGGAAATGACACATCCATCCAGTCCCTACACATGACTTTCAAGATTGGCTCCATGAAGCAGATCCCCTGCTTGATAAGTACTTAGGCTCCACCATCGACAAATGAATAAAATAATGTAGCTTGCTTCCTAAATAATTATACTAGTTATTTAGCATTTATTGCTATTAGGCATTATTTATCTCACCATAGCTCCAATGTCTGCCCGGGAATCTCTTTTTGAAAAATTCCTTTGGCAGTAAATTCAATGGATGTTGATATGGAAGAAGCAGAGCTTGAGGCTCAAAGAGTCAAGAAGAAGACAGTTCTATATTCCTAATAGACTCCAGTGAAAAGAGAGTTTTTTCTTCCTTCATCAACTACGCTCTAAGGAGTGAAACTAGAGGGCACCTCAGAAAGGCGAGGTAGACTAGAGTGGAAAGAGGATGGCATTATAAATGCATCCAAGCTAGAGAATGAACACACTATTGACCCTCTATTCTTGGTTCAGGGAGTTTGAGGGTTGAGATTTTCAGCCTTAATCTAGTTTTTCTTTTTTGCCTTGTCCTTTCGGTGACAGCAGCACCCTTTTGTTAAATATTTAGCTTGAACTAAGGAACTGAGAATACCTTGAGAAAAGAGGAAAAGGAATTGCTCTTGTTCTTTTGTATAACCTTTGCTAGACTTGGAAGCTGATGCAGTGACAGCCCAGTGAGTGCACTGGAAGACCAATCAATCAATAATTATTTACCGTTTGTGAATGAGCCGAGCACAGTGTCTGACTCATGGTGGGTGTTTAATAAACACTAGGTGGCTGAGATGCCTCATTGTTGTGGCGATGTGTTATAGTTAGAGAGCCCTGGATTTGGCATCAAACCACGTAGATCCAGGCAACCACGTGGACATATGATTTGGAACAAATTGTTTAGCTTCATTGTGACCTGCTTACCTCACCTGAACAATGAGAATATTCACCTACCTGAATGTGAATAAAAGGGGGAGTGAGCTGGCTTATCCGAAAGCATTATAGAGTGCTCTACATACATGTGTTTGTGCATAGGTGTGTACACAGAGGCAGGTGTTAACATTTTTTAAAGCCTACCTTTCTTTCCTCTCTCACTCAGTAATTGCAGTAGACATAGTCTCTCGTGGTCTGGACTCTCACAGTGTCTTCAATACAGTATGATGGCGAATTGTTCTTTCTTTGCAACCAAACAGACCTGGGTTCAAATGCTGGCTCCTGTATTTGTTTGGATTTGTGACTTTTGATAAGTTAAACTCTTAAAGCCTTGGTTTCTTGAAACTGAAAATGAGAGTAATAATAGTAACCTGAAAGAGTCATGATGATTCATTGAGTTATTTGCAAAGGGCTTGGCACAGTGCTTGCCATATACCAAATGTCTGATGTATTACTATTTTTGTTGTTATTTTTTATTATTGTTATACCTCTAGCCATTCATAGGCCCAAGGAAGCATCAAAAAGTGACTTGGGAGCATTTTTTAATAGCATATTGTGGAATGGCATTTCCACCATATACCCTTCTTTCTTGGGTAGATTCTTCCTACTCTGAAGCCAGTGGAGCTGTTCTTAGACCTGTCCACCTACACAAGAACCCCTCTTGGGAAATGCTAGGTAAAATCTATCTTCCCCCTCCTTACCCTACTGAAAACCAAAGAAACTGTTCTCTATTGATCCTGCTAAGCCATAGACAGGTCTGGGGAACTATCCTGGAGCTTGTACTTCAGCTCAAAGCCCATAAACCCTTTCTCCCCAGCATCTTCCAACCCTGAAAGAGGAGGCATCCTGGTAAGGAGAAAGGGGCCAGCCAGGTCAATGTTTAGCACAGGTCTGGACCTCAACACTAGGTGGGAAGATCATCTGCATTTGATTCACTGGAGCCTAGCGATGGGAATTGAGTCCTCCTTTCCACTGGGGCAGATGTTCCATGTCCTCCTTGGACATTGCAAGGGTCTCTCAGTGATTCCATGGGCACAAGCAGGACTATCTATAATTCATCCAGACCTTGAGTTTCAATGACCTCATTCCCAAGCAGAGAACAGAAGAAAGTAATCTCTTCCCTGGACCCCAAGGCTTCATCAAAATTGGGAGCTTAGAAAAAATTTTACAGAAGGTTGAGTAGATAGCAGGCTGTATAACTAGGTCCTGAGAATCCAAAGATAGCTAAGATATGGATTCTGCTCGCCACCATAGATAGCACTCATAGTCCAGAAGGTGATAAAGGCCTTTAGAAGCCCACATCCTTCTTTTGGTAAGACTCTTACCAACCCTGGGGTTTTATAAACCGTTGCCTGACCAATAAGCCACCATAGACTTCCTTTACCTGTTCTAAAGCTGTCTATCCTGTGTCCTACTCTATCAAGAATCCTTTCATCCATAAGTTTATATGAGTGTGTTAATTGGGGTGGATGTGCCAGTTGGGAAAGAACAACAGGTTCCATCCATTGAGATCCACATTTTTAGTTTTAGAGACTCCTGGTAATATTTGGTGAGGAGGACAGGCTTTTATGGCAGTTCATTCTATTGGAAGCCCATGGGCTGGTTACGTTAGGGTTCAGGGGACCCAGAAGAAAAATAAGGTAAACTGCTTCATCCTGGTGGTAATTTTCCCTTCTGAGACAAATCACACTTGCCCTGTGGAAATGAGAAGGAACATCAGGTCCTGGTTGGGACTTGACAAGGTGTGTCCCACTGCCAGGGTTCCCCTCACACTTGGAATCTTCTAATGCTGAAGAGGATGCCACTATTGTCTGTTGGGGAGAACCCAGGCAGAGCCCAGAGAGGGCCTGCTCTGTATTTCAGAATACCACCCTACTATACTTATCAGCTTTTCAACTTAGGGCAGTTTATTTAGCCTCCCCAAGCCCTAGCTTTTCAACTTTAAAATGGAAATTGTATTAAGAACCGTTTCACTGAGTTGCTATAAGGACTGAATGAAATAATGTATACATACCTCTGAGCAGAGTACCTGAGTTAGTAAATACTCCATAAATATCAGCTATTGCTACTCTGATAGCATGCCAGCAGAATGGGGAACTGAAGCTCTTATATGTGTTTAACCTTCCTGGATGGCAGGTCTCTGCCTTATTCTGGTTTCCTCCTGAGCTATGTGTCACCCTGTAAGTAGGTGAGGCACATAGCCCCTTGGGTACCCTAAAAGAAATGAGGCCACTTGTAATCAGGATCAGACTGTAAGTAAATGTTAATTATAAGAAAGACTGGAAAGATCTCCCATCATCTCTTGGGGCCCCTACTATCGCATTGATTAACTGTGAGCCATAAAATAAGTATGAGAATAAAAGGTTTGCGACACCTGGTTGACCTGCGGAATCTTAGTAAAGGAGGAGCTGTGGACAAGCTTGGTTTACAGCGCTAGTAGAGCCCATTTTTCCACCTTCGGCAGCCATTGTAGGTCTTTCATCTGAGAGAAATGCCAGGTCCAGTCTTTGGTATCTCAGATACTTGCATTTAAAGACTCTTAAGAGAAGGCAAAGACGAATTCCTTTATGCTGCTGCTTGACAGTATTGAGGTTCCATGGCTGCCTTGTAACAAGCTTATAACAAGGTCCTTTATGACTATACACTAGGTATTTGTGGGGAGAGGGTGACTAAAAAGCAAGAGCATATTCAGAATTCCGGGAGCCAGAGGAGTGTTAGTTCCCGAGCCTCAGCCCAGATCTCTTGGGATCACCCCAATGGGACCTTTCTTTTTTATTCCGAGTTGCAACTGGAGCCCAAGAGTTGAATCTTGCCATGGGACTCAAGCTGTCTCTAAATTTCAAGAACCCCTGGTTGCTCTAAAAGCAGGACTGGTTGCAAGTCTTTCCACTGGGCTCTCCAGTTTTCTGGTAGAGAAAAAACTCGTGGCCTCTGGGCAGACTGGTTTTCTAGCAAAATGAAGGAAAGGAAATGTGGACCAGAGAAGAGCAGTTTTACTCGGGAGCTCCCTCTACTGGCTCTTCGATAGAAATTCCAAAGCAGTCATTCTGCCCTGCCCTGTGGGGATCAATACGAGGCGTCTGAACATCGTGGTGCCTTGAACCAAGGAGAAAATAAGGTATCCTGAGGCACCAACGAAGATGAAACTCCCGAGATTGCTTTCTTCTGCCTTCTTCATACTTTCATCTTACATGTATTGGGTGCCAAAGCAGTGCTAAGCATCTTACTTGCATGTGGCAGGCTTTTACAAATAAGGCAGCCAAGACCTGGAGCAAGTAAGTTCCTGGCATTCCCAGAGATGAGCAGACCACTTCAGCAACCCTCACTGTTCTTAGAATTCTCCTGAGAGAGAACTCAAGACAAGCAAGAACCAAGGAATGATGGAAAACTGTGATTGCTCCTAGAGCATTCCAACCTTCCTTTTCGAAAAAATCCAGCCCCTCAGACAATTAATTCCTCGGCAATACTTGCCCAATCAGTGCTCTCACTGTGATGCCCAGACTGAAGAAAGAGTGCCTACCGCAGTGCGTATGAAGAATTTCCATTACAGATTTACATTAAATGTGTGGAAGGTGTTCCCACCTGTGCTTTTAGGGAAGATAAAATCCTGTGAGGTAGCTAGGGCAGGTAGCAGTACGCACATTTTATAAGTTGAGGATTTATGAGGCTGGCGTGTTCCAGATTTTGGCTGGGGGCACATGGCAGAGTCAAGAACAGAATCTTGGCCCTGTCTAGTTGGCTCAGCAGTAGAGCGTCGGCCCAGTGTGTGGAAGTCCCGAGGTCGATTCCCGGTCAGGGCACAAAGGAGAAGCACCCATCTGATTCTCCACCCTTCCCCCTCTCCCTCCTCTCTCTCTCTTCCCCTCCCACAGCCAAGGCTACATTGGAGCAAAGTTGGCCAGGGTGCTGAGGATGGCTCCATGGCCTCCGCCTCAGGCGCTAGAATGGCTCTGATTGCAGAGGAGCAACGCCCCAGAGGGGCCTAGCATAGCCCCCTGGTGGGCATGCTGGGTGGATCCTGGTGGATCCACCCAGCATGCCGGAGTCTGTCTGTCTGCCTGCCTCCCCCTGCTTCTCACTTCAGAAAACTACAAAGAAAAAAAGAACAGAATCTTCACTTTCAGCTTAACTGCTGACTTTCTGGTTGATGTTGGTTGAAATTGAGGTCTAGGCTGGGTTTTTTAACTGCAGACGCTAAAGATTGGGAAGACACCACCTTGATTTAAATAAAGATCGTGTCCAGAGTCATTCCTTTTGCTGTTTCTAGTAGGTTCATAATTGAGGTCCCTTGATATTAAGTCACTTAGGAATTACACAAACCACTTACCTTTTTAAGACTAGTCTCTCACCAGCCCACATTTTAAAGGTATCTAGGTCTCTGGGAGAATCCCAAATATTATTTCTACTCTGTAATACCATGCAAAAATATAATCCTTTTCACACAGGAAAGCCTCAAAGCATTAATTCCTACATTGGTTCTCCCAGAGGATTTGAGATACGGGTAAGTCATAGGATTCCCAGTCCTCATTGTGTTGGGTGCTAGTGTCCAGTTTCACTGCTGTGTCTCTAAAATCTATCCACTGGAACAGCAGCCACACTAGATATTACCTATCACCTCCCTACATTCCAACTGAAGATCTATTCCCGCCCTTTCCCCCCTAGAGGCAAAGTGATGTCATAATGAGATCAAGATGATACCTGCTGCTAGTTACACAGCAGATACAAGAGGGGGTTTTCTGTAGCACCTCCTGAGCAATTGGGCTGTCACTGTCCTAAACAGATGGGTTGGGTTAAAAATATTTGTCTGTGATGTAACCCCCTGGTCCCCAACTACTAGTGGAAGCAGCTCTCTGATTTGACCTGTAAATACCACAAACTCTACTTTGCCAGAAATGTGGCTTCTTGATGAATAGTTCGTCCAGACATGCCAATTTGGAGTGAACTCGTATTTGGCCACCTGCTGGTAAGGCTGAGCATCTCTTTGCCTAACTGTAACCTTGAGCATCTGTCTCTTGTGTCTCTGCCGCCCCCAGGGAAGCCAAAATGATTAGCACTGAAGGAGGGGAGGGGAGAGTCTGGAACTGAATGCTCACAGGCAGCTGAGAGCGATGGAATGTAGATTGCTGACTTCGTATCCCTTTCATTCTTGCTTGTTGTAGGAGCGCCAGTGACCAAGAGGAGACCAGATGAGGTTTCAGAGCAGTCCTCAAACACCCAGGACACACCTCACCCTTTGCCTCGTGCTTTCTGCAATGTTGCTGCTCACGTCCATCTTCCTTTTAACCCTCACCATAATTACCTCTCCCTGATCACCATCCTTCCTCCATTCACTCCCCACTCAGCTCTTTCTCCCGGGTGCCCCTCTCGTGGGCAGCAGCTTTGCTCGCTGACACTTTTCCCTTTGAGTTATATCAGGTGGCTAACATGAGCTCCCTCTCTCCTACCCTTGTCTCGGCCCAACCCTCAGCTCCCTGGTCAAGAAAGCTACAGCAAATCCTTCCTCTTCCAAAATGAAGTTACGAGACTCTCTGCTAGAGTAGTCATACTCAATGCAGGTACCCAAGGTGTCTGAGTGTGATGTAATTGAAACCAGATGGAAATACTAGAAATCCCTTCATCTCAGTCAGCTGTAGTGAAAGAGCTTACTCATGACTGACTGGAGTGATTGAGAATGGGAGGGTAGGAAGGAGAGAAAGAGCGAGAGCCTCAGAATTGGATTGCCCCTGAACCCAGGATGGAATCATCTCGATTATTTTTTTCACTCCAATTAAATTTGCATCTCATTCTACTACATTGCGATGGCTTCACTCTAGACATTTTCATTTGAGACCCGAGGCTTTGCTTCATGGTTTCTGAGCCACAGGTTCCTGGATGGTGAGGTAAGTGAAATTAACCAGCACTGTCTAGGGCGATTTGTAATGACCTCAGAAACCCAGTACTGATGAGCCAGTTCCACCCTGTTAGGATGTAAGATTTGTCCTCTATTGGTTCTTATTGACTCAAATGCCCTTCAGTCCAGCCTCACAAGGTTAACCTAAACATCTACAGAACAAAACAGACTTCCAGGATTAACCAAATCAGAATCTGTTGGGGTCATAGTATTCTCTTTCTCAAAAATAATCACTACAAAAAGTGTGCTTCTCAGAAAACCCACTATACCTAGAACGTGTGTTTTCTCTCCCCACATCTATTTCCACTTTTTGTGGGAAACTAAAACTAATGGGACATGCTGGTTTTTCACGGGTGAGCTGAACTTCTCTCTTCCCACGACAAGATTCAGACATAATTTGCTACTTAACTCAAAGCCTTGCCAATAAGTACAAAACAAAACAAAAATTAAAACAAACAAACACAAACTGGCCAGGCCTGCAGGTACCTTAGCCCATTCTGCCTCTGTTCCACAGTCTATATTTATTGGAGTAGGAATTTAAGAAATGCAATGCCTCCATTTTACTGTTGTCCTATCAAATAATAGTGATCCAAGTGTAATAGACTAGCAGCTACTTTCAAGGCTGACTTAATAGTGAAAGGATAAAAAGTTCAGCTAGTTTAAACCCAGTGGACTCCCACCCCCCATGAATTTGTAATTGAACTCTCTCTGCCCACTGAATTCCGGTCAGAGTAGACAACTGTCCACCGACCACAGGATTAAGGCAAACTCATGCAAGTTTCTTGAAACACCCTCAGATTGTTCTTTTCTCCCCATGGTTCATGCTTTTCAAGCTCTGATCCTTTTCTATTTAAATTAGATCCTTTTCTTGCTAAACTAGAACATGTTGCCATCCTGAGTCCCGCCCCACCCCTTCAGCCTCAACTCCCTATCATGTGCTTGCTCTGGCTGCCTTGTCTTTGCTTAGATCCGTGCCATGACACAAACTCTAGATATTCCTGGGTGACCCTCTAGATCCCCATTTTCCTAAATGTGCCTTCCATCAACAAGGCACGGGAAAGCCTATCATCTGGTTCTCCGAGGCGTCCAGCAGTTAATAGAGGTATAGGGAGAGGAGGAAGGCATTTGAAAGAGCTTGCTCCTTGACAGCGGAGGTGTGCAAAGAGCAGATATTGTCTTCACTGTTCTTAAGTTGAACATTGCAATTGCTTTCAGGTAGATCCAGCATTGAGACTTTTGAGTGCTGATGGCAACTAAAAGGGGGGAGAGAGAAAATTCTAGTCACTTTCCTTCAGTATGCATGTGATCCTTCAAAATAAATAAATAAATCACCCTCCAACCTCTGAATACACTAGCTTTAAGAAATGTTTCCCGCCTGACCAGGCGATGGCACAGTGGATAGAGCGCCGGACTGGGATGCGGAAGACCCAGGTTCGAGACCCGGAGCTCGCCAGCTTGAGCGTGGGCCCATCTGGCTTGAGCAAAAAAAAGCTTGCCAGCTTGGACCCAAGGTCACTGGCTCCAGCAAGGGGTGGCTCAGTCTGCTGAAGGCCCGCGGTCAAGGCACATGTGAGAAAGCAATCAACGAACAACTATGGTGTTGCAACGGTAACAGTAACGAAAAACTAATGATTGATGCTTCTCATTTCTCTCTGTTCCTGTCTGTCTGTCCCTATCTAACCCTCTCTCTATCTCTCTCTCTCTCTTTCTCTCTCTCTCTCCCTGTAAAAAAAAGAAAAGAAAAGAAAAGAAATGTTTCCCAAGAAAGAATGTACCTCTTGATCAGGGTAAGTGATGAGAATGTGTATTTAGTAGGGGAAGGGGAGCGTGGAATAGCTTGTATTGTGCATGCTGTGGCTCAACTCCCCCACTGTGCTAATGGCTTAGCCTCTAAAGTTTTCAGAATCAAAATAATCAGGGATGCCAGTTTCTAAAGGGGTGAAGGAGGACTCCAATGAGATGACTAGCCAAAAAAGAAAAAAAATGCAGATTTGCTGCTGTTCTCACCTTAAGACAACTTTCCTGGATGACTGGACTGGAGCATTCCTAACTCTTCTTTACTGCCACTTAAGGGGCTTCCTCAGTGGAGGTGGAAACATGGCTGGGTGTAGCAGCCTGCCTGACAAGGCATCAAGTTCATTGCGTCTGCAGTCCACACTGGCTGGCAAGTCCTTCTGAGTTTTGGATGAGCTGAGGCTTTCATGGGGAGAGAGTGAGGGGTGTCTCTTCTCAGGCAGTTAGCCTTGTGTGTGGGGATGTCTATTGGCTATGGCCTCCTTAAGAGAAATAAGTCAGTTTCATTATTCAGGTCATTACAGAGAAAGACCCAGATATCTCCAATTCCAGACGATGGGGCCTAGAACTGGAATATAGAAGACCAGTTAAGGAAATGTGGTAGAGTGGTATGGGCATAAGTATTGATGCTACACAGCCATGAATGAATTTGGATCCTTAATTGTACAATATCGAGCTTTAAGACTTTGGATGAGTTACTGAAACTATCTGTTCTCCATTTCCTTAGCTTTAAAGTGGGAAAATTATAACTACCTGTACTTTTTTTTTTTTTTGTACAGGGACAGAGAGATTCAGAGAGAGGGATAGACAGGAAAGGAAAGAGGAGAGAAGCATCAATCATTGGCTTTCCTTGCTGCCGTCGCAACACCTTAGTTGTTCATTGATTGCTTTCTCACATGTGCCTTGACTGCTGTCCTTCAGCAGACCGAGCCACCCCTTGCTGGAGCCAGCGACCTTGGGTCCAAGCTGGCGAGCTTTTGCTCAAGCCAGATGGGCCCGCGCTCAAGCTGGCGACCTCCGGATCTCAAACCGGGGTCTTCCGCGTCCCAGTTGGACGCTCTATCCACTGCGCCACCGCCTGGTCAGGCACTACCTGTACTATTTTTTGAAGTGGTTTCTTTAGTGTCTGGTACACAGTAGGTACTCAAACACTGCTGGTTTACTCTCCCCCTACTGCATCCCTTACTTGGCCCAAAATAGTTCTGCTCCTGGATGAAGGCACCTTTAGGCAAAGAGGAATCTCTTCCCTGGACTTCTTCCCTAATAGACTATTGGTTGATTTACTGGAAGCTGAGTTTTTTCCCCTCCTCCAAACCCAGTGCTTTACCTATTGACATTCTTCTTGGTGCTCGGAGAGAAGACAGGAGACACAGATGGGACATTTTTGGGTTTCACTGACCCTGAGAGAGAGGAGACTCAATTCTTTTCAAGGGCTTTGTGACAACAGCCTACCTCTACAGGCCCCTCAGCAGGAGCATTAGGGGAAGCAAGTCTTCTTCATGCGTGGTACACCCAGAAATCGGTTGACAGTGCAGAAGACGATTTGCATCTTGGACAGGTTCTACATCAGTTTGTTAATTCCCTGGGTGCGGAACTTGACTGCTATGATAGGAATTGGGCACCACAGTCCTTAGCAAAGATTGGTGGGACAGCCAGTATCGCCAGCTCCAGTTCAGGCATGCACCAAGACCTGACTGATGGGTATGAAAAACAGAAATGCTAGATCTGAAGGCCTAGCTTTGCACATGTTTCTGCTGAGCTTCCCAAGTATCGCTTCCCAGCCCCCCGCCCCCGCCATCTAACCAGTCAGCCTGATTACATTAGCGAGAGGGGGACAAGGCAGAAGGGTGCATATTGGGGGGACAGAGACGGTAAGTTCACCAGATAGGTGGCCAAGGTTCTTTTAGGATAATTTGGGCCACGGCCCTCAAAGTTTTGAGATGCAGAGTCTGAGCACATTTCTTATATTTTCAACTCTACCTCATTTTTTAGGTCTACATTTAGGGGTTGCTGGAAGCTGTTTGGGAACCCCCAAAGTATCTTAAATGAATTTGCCTTACTCTCGACATTAGACACAACAGCAGCCAACCACCATACAAAGCATAGAAATAGAAAGCAGCTCGCATTTCTCGAAATTGCCTCTTCCCTATAGAATTTACATAGAAACTCTATGGTTTCGCCTGACCAGGCGGTGGTGCAGTGGATAGAGCCTCGGACAGGGATGCGGAAGACCCAGGTTCGAGAACCTGAGCTCACCAGCTTGAGCATGGGCCCATCTGGCTTGAGCAAAAGCTCTCCAGCTTGGACCCAAGGTCGCTGGCTCCAGTAAGGGGTTGCTCGGTCTGCTGAAGGCCCGCGGTCAAGGCACATGTGAGAAAGCAATCAATGAACAACTATGGTGTCGAAACAGCAATGAAAAACTAATGATTGATGCTTCTCATCTCTCTTCGTTCCTGTCTGTCCCTATCTATCCCTCTCTCTGACTCTCTGTCCCTGTAAAAAATAAATAAATAAATAAATAAAGCTTAAAAAAGAAAGAAAGAAAGAAACTCTATGGTTTCTGTGAAGGTGAAGTTAATCTTACACATACCTAATCGCATCTCTCTAAAAAGATACCTACTCTGTGCCTTTAAACACATGTTTCGCTTGACATTTGTATTAATCCCAAAAGAATTCATTGAAATGCTGCTGACACCTGATGGAGCTTTTCTGTCTGTTGGGCCACATCTGATGATCCCATGTGATAAGTCAGCTTCAGTGGAAGAACCAGGGCCACCTCCATCTCACTGCTATTTCTTCACACTGCCTGACTGCATGCCTCCTCACTGCAGCAACCTTCTCACATGCATTCATACATGCATTCATGGAGCTAAAAATAAATAGCTGCTGATAGGCTGCCAGAGGGTGCCCTCCATGCTGAGCAATTGTCCTCTGTCTCCCTTTAGTAGGCAAGGTTTAAACCACAGACTGCAATTGAGGATACAGGATGGGCTTAAGTTTAAACTAAAATCTCCAAGGCAAGTTACAAAGGCTTGGACTGCCTGAGGAGGGAGATGAGAGGGTATTAAAAATCATGCTGATTAAAGATCAGCCCTGTGATCATTGTCTCCCAGCCCTTGTGCCCCCAATCCTGGTGATAAGCCCTAGAAAACTGTCTATTGGAAGCAAGGAAAACCATTGTCAGGGAAAGTTTATAATTAAGGTTAATAAAGGAGATGAACCATACCTCAAGCCATGACTGTAAATAGCTTTGCTTCCCCTCCCCCCTCCACCCCAGCACAGAAGTTATGCAAGGTGGATCTGAGATGGTGTGTAGATTTGGGGTGGGGGTGGGGGTGATATCTGTATGTGAGATTTTGTTCTGTCCTTCCAATATGCAAGAATTCTCCCCACCTCCATCACTCTACCAACCAGTAAACCCTTTGTCATACTGAGGTGTGGCATATCTTCTGCTGAAAACCTCAGATTCAGATACAACACACCGAGACACACACACATTTTGTCACCCTCATGAAACAAGCTCCATTCAAACTGGTTTAAAAATAGCACTAATCCACCAAGCTCATTTTTCAGGGACATTATTTTAAGAAGAAGAAAAAGGATCCCCTGGTCTTTGAGAAGGAAAAAGGGTAAACCATCACCTAGTCTTAAAAAGTCCTGATTATGTTACTAGAGACAGCATTTTCAGTCTTAGTTGAATTTTCTGCTCCTCTAATATTCAAAAGAAGTTGTTTATTCACAATACCCTGTCATCTGGGTATTCATAGAGGTGGGTTTCTTTTTGGGGTGGTGAGGAGAAGGAAAAGCTACAGCAGCAAACCCTGTTCCCTGTCCCTCGCCTCCCCCACCCCCACTCCATACTGGGCAGTTCCTAAACGCTGCTGGCCATTTGCCAAGGGCTGTATGTGTGTAATTGCAGATTTATTTGTTCCTGCTCTGGGAATCTGTCTGTCTGTCTGTCTGTCTGCCTCTCTCTATCTCGGATTGTTACTGCTTTCTGGAAAGCTGTAGCTAGCTGGCTGATTCCGTGGGAGACCAAGCAGGATGCGTGGGCGCAGGAAACAGAAGAGGGAAAAGAAGGAGGGAGGGAGAAAAAGGGAGCAGGGGAGAGAGCGGGAGCCGTAGAATCTGTTATTTGCGTCACTCAAGAAGCCGCGGTTATCTGCCGACAAACACACAGAATTAATCCAAGTTTATAACCATAGCTATCTGCTACAGTGGCCAGTTGGGAAAGGGTGGGGAAAGTGTGCTAGCTCGAGTCTGTGCAAAGCCGAATTTGCACTGGGCGCTGGAGGGCATTTGGGAAGGGGGCTGTCCTGGTGGGCACACCCTCGGAGCCGCACACCCGCTGGAGACAAGGCTGCAGCCTCCTCTGCAGCTGCCCAGCCCAAGCCTGGGGTGGCGCCCGCCTCAGCCGCCTCGCCTGCTTAGTGGCTGCGCCGAACACAAAGCGCTGTCTCCAAGCAGAAGCCTTTTCCCGGCTGAACCAGACCCACCAAAGAGGAGAATCTGCACGTGACGTCAGTAGCTGATGACTGACGCAGGCTGGCAAAGGAGACTCAAGGCGGCTGCTCTGCACTGCCTTCATGAGTCTGTTTTCTCCAGCCCCCTCGTAGTGAATTACTAGAACGCAAAACACACACACATATGCAGCTTTCAAAATATACATTTCCAAAGGCGGTGTGTTGCAAACACAGCGTGATTTTGCAAAGCATGGGTGGGAAACATGGGAAGGGTATGGAGGATTTTTTCCCCCTCATTTGGGAATCTCCGTCGTGGATAGCATTAGACTATAGAGCTCTCTTGGGAAGCTCCTTTGAGGACGGGGCCTAAGCAGCCCCTCGTCCCCAGCCTACAGGGAATCTGGTCCAGGAAAGAATGAGGCTCTAAAATAATACAACCACTCCAAAGCCTTCTGCTCCGGGAGACTGAGAGGAGCCTGCAACAGGCAGAGGCAGATAGGAGTTAATGGGATGGAAGGAGAATATAAAAAATATTTGGGTATTTTTTTTGCTTTGAAGAACATCTTCTGCAGTAATGCAAGAGAGTCTGGTGGTGCAGAAAAAAGTGGGGAGGGGGCGCTTAATGCACATTTAATGTTTTGGATGAAACGTTCCAGCGAAATGCCTTTGTGTGTGGAGGTTTTTTTTTTTTTCAGTACTTGCTAAAAATAGCATCCGGGTTTGATCGTGTTCCAGAAATAGACTAAGGCTGCACTGGGATAGAAAGCCAGTGCGGGTGGAAGAAAACCTGGACCTCACCGCATTCACACACACCCCCCTCCCAACTATGTCTGGAAATTAATTGCTGGATTTTTCCTCTCCTCTCTTCTATCTCCTTCTCTCTTTCCACTTTCTCTTTCCTCCCCCTATGTTTCCTTCTCTCTCTTAAGGAGTTCCCGTTTAGGTAAGTAATATGTCATGTGCATGCCGCAGACTGTGAGTACGAGCTGAGGCTTACTTTGTGCATGCCCCAGGTTCTTTTTGGCTGCCTTTTACCCCCTTCTAAAGACGAGGGTGGGAATGAGTGGGGGGTGAGGGATATAGCTGTGTGTGCGCGCATAATGAATGTTGGGCTGCATGCAAAGGAACTGGAAGGGGAAATTCTTGCAGAGCCGGGAATCACCCTGACGAATCTCTGAATCAATAGCTGCTGTAACTCCCTCTCTCTTTGTGGGTCGGCGCTGTTGAGCTCGGTTCTCTAGACTGCCCCTCTCATCTCCCCATTTTTTCTATCTTAAAGGGTACCCAGATACGGCTTAGTGGGCCATTTCTCTGTGAGATTAATGGAGGCGATAGATATAGATTAAAATTGCATGGATTAAAAGGTGGGGGCTGGGGAATCCCTATTCCTTTGACAAACTTCCCTGGAGCCGGAGGACTACGACCCTGGTCCTGGCAGGCATTGGGAGAAGGTAGCTGTCCATGGAAGGCAGGTGCTGAAAATTCCTCGGTCCTCAGCGAGTTCAGTTCCGAGCGCCAGGGGGGCGGTAGGCGCCAGCTGCAGATAGCCCCGCCCTGGATGCAGAAGGAGGATACGGAGAGGAGGGAGTTAAGGATGTTCAAAGGGGATAGTCGTGACTTCGGTGAGAGCTTTGGGGAAAAGGAGGGGTGAGTGGGAAGGAAGGCAAAAAAAAAAAAAAAAAATTAAGGAGGGGGAGCTAAGGGTTAGATTCGAGGATGAGCCAAGGCCCAGCGCTCCAGGAACCGAGAGCCGGTGCCTCACCAGCTTCTCCGCAGAGGCCAGACACTAGATGGGTCTCTATTCCCAGGCGCCCGCACCTTCCCGCCAGTGGGTTTGAAAGATTTCTCTTCGGTGATGGTGACTCTCAAAATAGGAGGCTATAGGTTGCTTTATTTGGACTCTCATCCCCTCCCACTTTATGCCCCCATGCGGATGTGTCTGTGCATTATGGCATTTTCCCTTACTATTTCCCCTTCGCGTCCTAGTCTTAAGAGCCCCAAATGAGTCGGTGGGAAGAATGGATTAGAAGCCAAGGCACAGGAGTTGCTGGTGCGATGCGCAGAGAATCCAGGCTTGCGAACATCGTGTGGCGCCTTAAAACCAAAAGCCAAAGGATCTCTGAAAACTGGCTGAGGGAAACTGGGGAAGGGAGGTTCTCTTAGTTGCCAAATGTTATTGAGGATACCGTGAACTCGCTAGGATTATGGCAAGTTCCACCTAGAGTGAGATTCGTTGCAATCAGCTAGCTCCAGCTACCTTTGCCAAACCTGTAGCCAGACAGGTGAGGAGGGTGGAAGGCTATCAGAGGCCAGGGATGGGGGCATGAATATCACCCACACACAAAGACATTCATACTGATTAACAACTGGTTGAGGAATAATAACAATGCATCCTCAAACTGGCCACAAGGGTGGGCTGTAGATAGTGGGGGAAATGAGGCAATCTTGCAGATCTGCAGTAAGCTTATGTACATGCAAGGATATTTTTCCATGTAATTTAAAATAAAATAAAATAAGCTCGGGACGGTAAGGTAAGTATCTGAGGGGGATAGCCTTCAGAGGAGAGGAAAGAGCTCAGGTACTCTCTGCTCCATTTGCCCCGTCCTAATTCAGCAACAGCCTCTGGCTTTAGTGATCTGACCCCCATACAGGATATCCGAGAAGCAGCCCTGAGGATGGGGTTGGCGACGAAGGGGTGGCTGGAGTTATTTTTAGCTCAGAAGCAGTCTCTCTCTGGGAAAATTCCCTGGCTAAGACTGAGTATTCACCAACTCATACTAGTAACAAGAGCTGTTGCTGATGTGGGGAATAACACAGCGCTGCATCCCACACTTAGTCTTGACAATTCAGCTCAAACCAAAGCAGCTCACAACCTCTCAGCCCACCCCTCGGCCTCCTCGTCATTCATACGGACCTACTCATTCCCTTTCCCAAGCCTCGCCCCTCAGTCCTGCAA
Organism: Rhynchonycteris naso; assembly: GCA_037038555.1. NCBI lineage: Eukaryota > Metazoa > Chordata > Mammalia > Chiroptera > Emballonuridae > Rhynchonycteris > Rhynchonycteris naso. Next base: position 355,350,250 of record CM072995.1, read on the forward strand.
GGTGCGTGGTTGTGTTTACAAATTCTGCCATATTTGCAGAGAAAATAGCTGGGGTTGGGGGTTGGAGGGGGAGCAATCAGGCTGGGAGGGTTGGTAGCACAATAAACTACTTGCAACACGAGCAGATGGGAGGTGTCCAACTGTCATGAAGGGATAGGGAAGGACGCCCCAGCTTCTAATTCCTCCTCCCCCTGCCCCATCGCTTGACACAATGCACAACTTTACCCCCGAACTGTAACCTATTAAATAATTCAATGGTAGCGGTGTAATTTTGGTTGGAACCAGCACGGATTCCCAAGTCGTGACTGCAAAAAGTGAGTAATGCGCGCTGGCTTCGTCATGGCTCTAGTCACAGTTCATTCCGAACTGAGAAGGAATCGTGACTTCGCCTGGAGACGTCCCCTACATGGGAGACGAGGGGGGGTGCACCAAGCCAGGGGGGCCGGGTGTGGGGGGAAAGACCTATCCAATGAGAACCGCTGCCAGGGGGCATTTGAACTCCGCCGCTGGTTGCCTCGCTCTACCCTCGCGGCCCGGTGCACCTCTCTCCCCCTGCCGGCCGGCGCGCTCCCTGGCGCGCTCGCTCGCTCTGCCTGCGACCCGACGAGTCCTCAACAAGTTGGAGGAAGGCAGGAACGCAGGGGTTAAGCTCGGAAAGCCGCAATTACCAAGATCGTGACCCTCCCACACAGTACAGTAACTTATATACTTACCTGGAAGAGCCTGTTTTGCCGCTGGGCAAACACGGGGGGGGGGGGCGAGAGGAGCGGCCCGTTGGACAGGGGCTCCTTCCTGCTGGCTGCAGTGCGGACGGGACCAGCGCGCTCCCGGGGCCTCAGGACCGAGGTAAGGAAAAGGGGATTGGTTCAAGGGTCGGCCGTGGTCGGTATGCTCAGTGGTCGACTAAGCAGAACTTTTTTTCCCAGTTGCCCTGCGCTGCAGTGGCGGCGGGCGCGGCCGGTAGAGCCCCCTCCCGCGTGGCAGACGCACGAAGCTTGGAGGGTGTGTGCGTGCGTCTGCTAGTCGCTGAGCAGAGGGGAGGCAGTAGGACGGTGGGTGGGTCGCAGAGCGGCAGGAGGGTGATGGATGGGGCGAGGGGGTGGGTCGACAGGAGACAGTGACTACTTCGTCTAGCCACGTTTTCCCCGGGCGTGCTAAGCAAGAGTGTGTGTGCACCCGCGACCTCCTGTACGTCGATTCCAGGGTGGCAAAAAACAAATATGGCAACTTTCCCCTTAAGTTATTGCAATGTTTGCAGCATCCCACCTTGGCTGTGTTTTTCCCTACTGAGGGACTACCGCTGGGGAGGAAGATAGTCACACCGTTCTTGAACACTGATGGGGCGGGGGCGGAGCAAAAGAGGCTATGGGAAGGGTGGTGCTACCTTGGGAAGTAGGAGGGCACCCCCCCAAAATCGGGATTTGGAGGATGCTGGAGGGGGCTTAGAGGGAAAGAAAGAAGTGGGGGAAAGGGTAAACATTGGAAAGAGATCTCCTCTCTCTTCTTTCCACCCTATACTCCCTTCCTCCCCCCCCCCTCAGATGCTGGAATCACCCATCTTTGTGAGATTCGGCGGCCTATGAGGGGCTTGCGCCTTGTTGTTCCCCCAACATTCTGCAGAATGGGTAGGGAGTGGCGGGAGGGGCTGCAGCAATGAAAGGGCATGCGAGGCGAGTGGGGTATTCGACGCCCACAATCTAGACGGGTTTGGGGGAAGGTGAGGACGGAGGATATTAACCCTTCCTATTGAGCATTCAGAACTTTGGGGCGGGGGTGTTGAGATATCCTCATATTTCTAGAAATAGGCTGACTAACGTGGACTTTGGGTTTATTTTATGTCCATCTTTGCCTGTCATTTTCTGTCTGAATCTTTTGGCTTGGGTCCCGTTGGGAGAGGTCTCTTTTTTGAACCGTGCTTGCCCAATATTTCACGCCCCTCCCCTCACCTGGGCTGGAATAGGGGTCATAGCGAGCTTTTTTGCAACAGCAATATTTTAACATGTTCCAATCTGGATTTTGTTGAATAATTAGAAATGGAAATATTTTTTTCTCCCTCCCCCTTCTGAAAAAAAAAAAAAAAAGAAGAAGAAAATGTGAGCTCTCTCCTGATTGGTGGGTGACGATTTTAGTCCGTACCAATGAGCTGGCTGCCTCGTCTGTATTTATTTAGTGCTCTGGGGGAGTTTTTCTCTTTACGCAGCGCCTGTAGTCACGGCTGGAACCTCGGCTGGGGGACTAGAAGGGACAAGAGGGGTTTTAGGGGGAATCCGAACTCTACCTGTTTAGAGATCCGCGACCTTGCAGCGGGGTTGGCGGAGCCCTGATAGGGCGGAATGGGGGTGATAGACTAGATAGGCAGGGAGCTTCGGGGAGCTAGAGCTACGGAGAGGGGTGGAGGCTGGGCAGCGGGATTCCTGGTACCCCTCCGCGCTCCTCTTTTCGTCCAACACACCTCGCTTGAGGCTGTGTGGGCTGAGTTGGGGGATCGCGGACCCTGTGGAGAAATGCAGGGATGAGTCGGGGGCGCGGAGGGGTGGGAGAAGACGGGCAGCGCGCGGGGTGGAAAGGCTGAGCCATGTTGGAGCGCGCTGGGAAGACCCAGCCTGCTTGGCTCCGGGGTTCGCAGACATCCTGGGCTGAAGGCGGCGGCGGCGACGGCGACGGCGGCGGACCGAAGAAGCCGGCAGACACTGCCCTTCGCGAATCTTTTTGCGGTCTGGGCTTGCTGTACATAACTCAATAGCCGGAAGCCCTTACCCCAAAAAGCATTCGCGGAGGGCGCACTCATCGAGAAGACTGCAAGCGATCGCCGAAGCCCACACACCTTCCCGAAGCGGCTCGGTCCGAGGCTTCGCGAGCCCTGTCCCCGTTTTCCATGGAAGAATTAATCCTTTCCCTCCCGTCCTTCCAGCGCTCACCAAGGCTTTGGTCACCCGCTTGTCCTTCCTGCGGGTCCCCCGCCCCCAACTTTTTAATCGACTTTGTATCACAGGGGGAATTGGAGCAGGCGGTGTGCGTGTGTTTTCGGAGAAGTGGGAAGAAGCTAAAATACAATAAAAGTTTACAGAAGTTGTGTCTTCCCCCTGCCCCCGCCTAGACCCCGAATAACCCCTTTCACCCGCTAGGGTTAAAAAAAAAAAAAAAAAAAAGGATCTGGTCTTAGGACCAAGTCAGTACCTGGAACATGAATCAGTGAATCAATTGAGGACATTTTCTGGTCATGTTGGACCCTAATGATCAAACTCTGCACTATGGGGGTGAGGAAGCCCTTGGGGGGGGCAGGAGGCCCTCGGCATCCTCTGTCCTAGCTAGCGCCGGGGACCGGAGGTGAGGCGAGCCGCGGTGAATTGGGTGGCTCCGAAAAGAGGGAAAGCCCAGGCACCACCCGATCCCCGGAGTCCTTTCTCCCTCCACCCCCCCCCCCAGCACCTACTTCCAATTTAATTTAGGGCATTTTACAGCCTTGCCCCCCCCCATCTCGTCTTTTCCAAACTAGGGGTAAAACAGTAGAAAACTGGGGAGAAACCCCGCAGAGAAGAAGCTTAGGGGAGATGCGGTTGCACCCGACACGGTAGCTTAGCAGTTGTGGCAGCAACAGCCCTGGCCTGGCCTCTCAAGGCACCCTGTCCTGGAGAAGGAGGCAGTTCTGCAGGACTGGGGATCGTCTGTGGGTCCCCCTCCTCCTCTCCCATTCCTTGCAGTCGTGACTACTTTGGTTACAAGTGGCACAAATCAGGCCTTCGCCATGCTCTGCGCCCCGTGCCCTTCACCAGCTAGAAACACTTCTAGACGTCCTTAGGGACTGGACCAAAAGGACACACAGACACACATGGGCACCCGGAGGGATAGACAAGGATAGAGAATGCGTCTAAGGGTATGAGAGTACAAGACCCGAGGGATGCAAAGCTACTCCTTTTCAGGGAGGGCCTGAATTCCCCCGCACCCAGTCACCGTCCTTCCTGCAAACTAAACGCCCACCGTCATGCCCCACTCGGTTAGCTGATCACCCAGATTTTACCCTCTCCCCAGTAAGGAAATGGTTACGGCGTTCGAGGGTGCTGGACAGAGTCAATCTTTGCAGATCAGTCTGTGAGAAGGCACCAAAAAAGGCACCAAAGACGAGGACTCCAAGTTCTGGGGTTAATCAGAGCCCCTCTCCGCAGATAAAGGAGATTTCCCCTCCCTGACTGCGTGTTCTGAAAGAGTAAAAGGGTCTCTACGATCTGCCAAAGGAGATGGAGCGAAAGCAAAGGCTCTGGGGGTTTCCTCTCTGCCTCTCACCTGGGGCCGTCTGTGGAGCGATGGCTTCGCCGAGGGAGAGGCAGAAGAGCCACGCTGGATTAAAAATAGCTTCACCCTGTGTCCCTTCAGCTTTGCTTTTGTCTTTTGCTTCTTACACCCCCCTCCTTTCCCCAGCCAGAAAGCCCTCCTCTCCCGAAAAGCCTGATCCTCCACCAGATTTGGGAGAGAGGTGACCTGAGAGAAGTGAACTTGCGAGGAGGGGTTGAGCAAGCAGAGCGCAGTGGGCTGGGGGTTACTGGGCCCCGGTCCCCTCACTTTTCCCACGGAGGCCAGGTGTGGGGCTAGGGCTGCCGAGCCCAGGAGCACCCGGCCGAAGCTGGCGTCGTGCACGCCAGAGCGAGTCCTCGCCTCGCCTCGCCTCGCCTAAGCCAGACAACTGTTGCTGCTTTGAAGGAGCTGCCGCCGCAGCTCAGCAGCTGGGGCGGCTGTACGCGGGGCTGGGCGGCCCACTTCGACCCGGGCCCGGAGGGCTTGCCCAGACAGGGGTCTCATTCAGGGTGGGGCCGGGGCACAGGACCCGTCCCCCTCCCCTTCACAATGAGTGCAAGCTTGTGGCTTTTTCTGTACCTTTCTTTCCCTCCTCAGGGCGATTGCATCAGCCTGAGGCCAATGGGGGCTGACCAACCCTTCTCTCCCCACCTTGCCTTTGCCAGGGAGGGTGGGTAGGGGGTGGGGGCGTAGTCTCTTTAAACCCTCCAACCGCTAATACACTCCTTTTGAAAAAAGCTACGTCGCCTGGTTAATCAAGGGCCTGATGGAAACTTCCAAGCATTTGCATCTGATGCCAAACGCTTGAGCCCTTATAAAGAAGGGGGGAGCAGCTTGAGACCCTTCCCCACCCACCCCAGGCTGCCTCTCCAGGAAGCCGCTGGAAGGAACTTGGTCCCTGGAGCCCAGGCAACTAATGTAAGCTTTCACATGTGTTCCTAAACCAGACTACCTCTGAAGCTAACAAACGAGTGAAGGCACCACAGAGCCTCCTCCCCACCTCCTGCCCTCTAGTGGCTGGGCAAGGCTAGGGGTTTCTGCGTGTTGTTCCCCACCCGCGGCTCCCTTTTGGCTGCTCTGTATTTGCACTGTCCCTCCTCTGGGTCTCCTCCCGTACCCACAGCAAGAGCCAGGGTTCCTCCCTTCGGCCTTTTCTCCCCTTCTTTCCTCATTCTGAGACCTGGGCTTGTTCTGAGTCCCTTTGCCTTGCCTGCCTCAGGCTGGAGATAAAGGCAGGGATTGAGTCAAAGGTTCTTGGCACAATGCTTCTATCTCAGATGAGGACCTTCTTCTTTATTCCAGAGACTCCTCAAACTGGGAGGCTTTGTGGGCGACTCTGAAAAGTTCTGCCCCAGCATCCCTGACTCTTTGCCATTGACCCAGCAGTGACTTTTTGCCTTTTTCCTCCCCCTCAGCCTCTCTTCTTCCCAGCCCCCGATCTCTCCCTTCTCCTTCTGGGCCAGCAGAGTAACCTTACCTATCCATTTGTTCTTTCAGGGGGTCAAACCTGTCCTGACACTCGGTGGTCTGCCACTGGAGGAGGGGGGCTCAGAGGTCACAGGAGCTGAAGAGACTGGAGGTATGAGCTTTGGAGTTCCAGGTGAGTGCAGAGGCCTCAGCCCACCACTGTTTTTGGCCTGGGCAGGCCCAACGGGCCTACACACACACACACACACACACACACCTCACTTGAGGATGAGACACAGGGAGCCAAGGATCCAATGTTGGGGAATGTCGTCAGTGGTTTATTCTTTGGCAAAGGAAGGCACCCATCACAGATGTCATAAGGAAGGACACAGTACCCTACAAGGCAGGCCTCCTTCCTGTCTTACCCCCTAGCAAGGCTTGGGCCTTGGTGTTTGAATGCTCCTATGTTCTCAGTACTAAGGGGTACAGGCCCTACTCTGAGGGGCTCACAGTTTGCTCTCCACCCCCACTTTTTGGGCTACCTCAGGACTCTCAGGTGCTCAGGAGAGGCACAGTTCATCGTTTGCTAAGTTCAGTTTCTCTGAGGAAACTAAAACATCGAATTCTGTTGCTTTAACTGGAATTCAACATAGGATAGAAAGAAGTTTCAGGTTATGGATTTTTTTAAGGGTAATGCATTAAACTCTAAATACATTTATTTTTTCTGTTAACCAGAAAAATCTTTTGCTACAGAGCTTTTGTTTAGCTGCCTTTCTGAGCTTCAGTGTCATACTGTGATTCTTATTGGGGAATTCAGTCCAGAGCTTGGCAGAGAATTCTGAAACCCCAGGGCTGTTAGATTTGTGAGAAATGGAGAAACTGAGCTAGCTGGTTAATCCTTGGATGCTACGTGAGCAAAATGTAGGAGGCTGTTAGCAATTTTAGAGGGAAACTAAGGTGCATGGCAGCACAGAAGCACATTACATGGAAGACCTTCAGATCATTACAAAACGGACCTATTTGCTCTGTTAATTAAATAACTGCTAGGTGGATTTTGCGAAATGTTTACATTTTGAAAGTGGAACTCAAATAATATAAATTGACTGGAATCCTCTATAATCTCACCATATAAAGTGACAGCAAGGTCTTCAAAACATTGGCTGAACATACCTTTTTTAAAATTCCCCTTTTGGATATAAGAATCTGAAGTTTGCAACATATGTCTTGGTGCAGTTAGGGATGCTGTTCATCCCAGAGATTAACATCTCTCTCTTTTCCTGATGAACTGATATTTCAATTGCAAGAGAAATCTAAGAAAATAATATGGGGAGGGGGTTTTGGCTGAAAGGTAACCTGATCATGTTTGAAAAACTCTGTCAATTTGAAGTTAAACCTCAAATATGTAGCATGCAAAAGCTGGAAAGAGCTACAGAGGATATATAAAGTGAAACCTTTATTTTATAAATTAAAAAAAAAAAACCAGAGATTCAGAGAGGTTAAGTGATTTTATCAAGCTTACACAGCTGGGGCTTGAACCCAGGCTGTCCACTCTGAGAACTTTCTGTTTCACTAAATATTTTCTATGCAGATAGTCCATAAATGCAACGCAGGGCATTGTAACATTCCCTTCCAAAATGAATTGCATTTACAATGCCAGGGTTCAAAGAAGAGTTTACGTAAAGTTTCTTCTGCAAGAAATGAGCATTCTGGGGATATTGCTAGATTAAGAACAGCTCTCATCCCTTGCCTCTGATGTGACCTAGACCTCAGAGCCTTCATATTGGCCTCAGTTTGCTGAGGGAGTCATCAGCACAAGAAATTTGCTGTGTCACAGAATCCGAATACAGGTCTCTTTTCAGAGTCTCTCCTAAATGCGGCTCTGTGAGGTGTAGGCCCCTGTCCCTATTTCTCTGCCAGGTGGCACTTTGAGTCCCATCCTTCTTGCCTGCTGGGTTTGACTGTAAACTGTTAGGAGGGTGTAAGGACAGCTTTGAATTCTCCCAGGATTTCCAGATTACTTTATAAGCAAGAAAGGTCCTCAAAAGGAGCTGTCAGACCAAGCAGGGGATCTGTTTGATCTTGTCCCTCAGATATCTTTTAAAATGCTGTTCATAGGACAGCTGTTTGGCCTGCTTCCTACTAAGCTTAAGATTTACTGCCACCCCTTAGATCTAACTTACTATTTTAGTTTTACATGTTGCCATCAATAACAGCCATTCCGGTGCCGTACTAATCATGTCCTCAGCACACAGGGATGGTAGCCATGCTGTGCGTGCTATCACAAGCAAATTGTCCTGGTGGCCTTTTTTCACGGACCCTCCTGCCGTTTGCTCCCCCACCTCCCCTTTGGGACATGCACTCGCTGGCAACTTCTAACTAGGAAAGAAGACATGTTTCTCTGCTTTAAAAGAAATGGATTGTGATGAAGGAAATGAAACGGAGTGAAATTTACAGTTAGGGTAACAAGAAAAACAAGACTAACTAGCAGAGAAAGAGTTAAAAGAGCTAATTCTATCTGTTCCTCACTCCTTAGGCTCACAACCTTCGAGAAGCAGTTACGTCCATCCTAGGCCTCAATTTCTCCATCTATAAAATTTGTTGTGTTAGAACTCAGACCCTTCAATTATTCATGTTTTCCACAAAGGTTGGCTGGTTTTTTTTTTCAACAAATGTTTATTGAGTCACTACTATATATATCTGGCCTTATTTTAAAAGGTCTTGGAGATAGAAATAAATTTTTCTTCCTTTGATAACTTAATGAAGCTATGGACATTCTTCCCAGAAGAACAAAAGAAAAATAAAACCCCGCAGATATTTTACATATAATTTCAGGGAGTTCATGACTCCCTAGGCTCCATGAACCCCATATTAAAGTTTTTCATCCAGTTAGTCTCTAAGACCCACATTTTACAGTAGTAAGGTTTGAAGCTTAGATTGCATCATCAAATCTTGCTTTCTAGCTGATCCTTTTTTTTTTTTTCTTCTGCTAGTAGCATCCTGTTGCATTTTCATCATGACTTTTGGTTCCCCTTTTTTGGAGAACAAATATTTGGAACTTAGTTAATACTTAGCAAATGGCTAAAATAAGTGTTGAACAGAAAAGGAGTAACTGACAGGTAAGGCAGGCATGGAGCTGAGGGACAGAAGCACATAAGAAGTTTTAATGACCAAGCCTAGCCTGGTCCTGTGGAATTTTGAAGAGATCCTTTATCTCTTAGGCTAAGTGTTTTTGGCAAAGTCCAGTGATGCCACAGAGGGAAGAGAGGTTTATGTTGGAGCTGCATAGAGTAAGGTCTCAATGGCAGGGCTTGTAGCAAAGATGGATTCCCTGTGGTGCTTTTGACCACCAGGGGAAATCCCAGCTAGACAAGACAGGGATTCCTTGAGAAGGAAAGGACAGTCCATTTGTTGGACTGTTAGTTTGATAGACTGGTCCAAATGGATTGGCCCTATTAGGTTGATAGACTGCTTTTGCATTGCATAGTAGGGGGCCCTATGGCAGGCAGTTCTGTGGTCTTCAGAGAAGGAGAAAGTGGGAGTCTTCAAGTCCCAGAATGGACAGGAAGAGGTCAGTATGCAAAGGTATCTTTCTAGTCTCCAGGCTTTCTGAGCCTCTTTCTTCCCTTCCTGCAGGGCTTTCAGAACTCCTCCTTACAATGAGAACATCCTAAGCTTTGTCAGTTAGGGCAAAGGGCATTTACTGACTGTTGCACCAATCAGATACAAATGCAAACTTCATTTTCATAGAGAGCTAGAGGCTCTTATTCAACACTCTCCGGGTGCACAGCCAATGGAAGTCACAGCTGGGAGAATCCCCTGAAAATGATAGGCCCAGATTAGGATCTAAATTTGCAAAGATTTTGTAGTAGATTGTGGGAGGACAGGATGAAGTGTGTGAATGTCTACTTAAACGAGAAAGCAGCAGATTGCTGCTGCTGAGGCTAAAGTATAGAAAATCCATCTCATTCATTTTCTCAATTTCCTCGTCTGTAAAACGGGGATAATAGTAGCAACCATACCGTTCTAGTAAGGATGAACTGAGATGATGCATAGAAGAGCTTTGTACCTCGCCAGTGCTCATAAATGTTAGTTGCTGTTGTTATTATTATTATTATTACTATTATTATTGTTAATATTGTAGGGTTTGGTGTGTTTTTCTGTTTGTTTTTTTCTGCTTGACACGTAGAGCAATGGCATACTAGGCTTAGACCATAGACTCAGCAGTCATAGGACCAGGGCTATTCCCTGAATGACAGATAAAAGATAATCTTTTCCGGAAGCATCTGTCCATTTGCCCCATAGCCTGCCAGTGCCCAGGATTACCCAGCTAGGAGCAAATCAGAGGAGCTGATAGGAAAATCTTTTTCTCTACTTTCTGCATCCCTACACAAAGATTATCTCTTTGTAGTTTCATTTCCCTGTAATTCCTGCCTTTCAAGTACTTTTTAAAAAATCTGTTGAATTTAATCACGATTGTTCTTGCTAATCACTCCCTTTATACTTTTCTTTTTTTAAGTTTTGATCAAGGAGGAAAAGCAATTTCCTTAGGATACTTGCCATTTACTTTTTACTTCCAGCTTATATTTGGTCCTAAATGCTCAGAGCTTACATGATTCCCTCCAAAGAAGCGTACAAGCAAAACTAGGAGGGTGAGCATAAATAATACTATTTGCTGTCATGAATGATGTTTTCTCTTTCCTTTTCATACATACGGGGTGGGGCAAAAGTAGGTGTACAGTCGTAAGTATAGGCAGCAGTTTATTCTTATATTATTAGGTATTAATTATTGTAACATTTTCCATAGGAGCACTGTAAACCTATTTTTATCCCACTCTGTATTTTATCTTTATTCTTTTCCTCTTCCAGCTTCACTTTTTATGGTCTTACAAATCTTTCCATCTTCTCTAACCTCCCCCCCTTAAAAACAATCTGTGTTCTCCTCCCTTAGATCTACTTAACTTGTCCTATCGGCTGTTTCTTTTAAGTCTTGGCTGCAGTTTGCAGGGGTGATTATAGGAAGAATCTGATGGGGTCTCTATGTTTTCCAGATAACGGTGGGGAAAAAGGGGAGCAGGGCCACATTTGTACCCTCGAACCTGTTCAAGCACGATCCCATCCATTCCGAAAGAAAGAAAAAGATGTGTTTGTTTATTTATTTAATTTGTTTTTAAATGTAAAACTGGAGGCTTCTCCATAGAGTTTTCTACTTTTAACCCAGAGCCTACCCATTGCTTTTATTCAGTGACTCCTCTTTCTTTTTAATTTTTTGAAATTTGTTGATTTTAGAGGGAGAGATAGAGAGAAAAGCATAGGTTTATTCTTTCTTTTATTTATGCCTTCATTGGTTGATTCTTGTATGTGCCCTGGCTGAGGATTGCGCCCACAACCTTGGCATATCCGGACAGTGGGGACAACATTCTAACCAACTGAGCTACCTGGCCAAAGCTTTCTTTAAAAAAAAATCAGAATAAAAAGCTCCGGGACATATCAGATGCAGTCTATAGCATGGTCCTTGCCATCTCTTCCTTGCAGCCTTTTAAGGGGAGAATAAAAGCAACACAGTGGGAGAAAGTTACACCTAATGGCTGAGAACCCTGGGTTTTGAGGCCAGTGAGACCTAATTTTACTCTCCAGTTCTGCTCTTTTTAGTGGCATGCCTTATCTGTAAAATGGGGACATTCAAATACCTATTTCATAAGGTTGTTAGGAAAATGAAATGAGATGTCAATAAACTGATTCAGACATGTAGTATGGACTCAGCTGATATTAACTGTTATTATAAAGACGGGTCTCTGAAGACCCAGGACTAGAGACAGTCCTGGGTTAGCTGGAAAAGTTAAAAATAAGAATAAGGAGGCAGAAAGGTTAAGTCACTATGAATCACAAGGTCAAAGAAGAATATAATAACATCAAGGAGTATCCAAATCATACCAAGATTTTCTGGATGAGAATCGGACAGGGAACCAGTCTGTAGCTGAATGGATAGTGAGAACATGAGGGAGCTTGCTCAGGGCTTCCCGGCCTCTGAGCAGAGCTGATCATTCAAACTGAAATGACTGACACTACAGTGACCCTTAAGGGCCTCAATAGACAAATTCACCCTGCAAGGAATTTATAATCCCTGGGGTCAAGTCATCTTTAAGGCCCAGATCTTCGGTTAATAGGGAAAAAAAAATCAGGAAAAGAAATAGTGTTACTATTTATCTCAGGGTAGAGTGAATGATTTTTTTTTTTTTTTTTTTAAATTAAGGAGTCTCCTTCACCCTTTGAATCTATGGCAGGAGCAGTGGGTCAGGGATAAGAAATAGAATAGAAAGCCTACTTTCTAGAGATGGGGGATTCTATAAACAAAAACGAATTGTCTGGAAGATTCTTTATTTCTCAGCTGATTGAAGGGCAGTAAGTAAATTGGCAGCTTGTCATTAATTAAAAAGGAAAAGTGAAGCAGATATAACCTCCAAACTTTATCCTTCAGATTTTCACCACGTCTGAGCATTAATACCACATTTAATGAAATAATATTTATATAAAAGAGGTCTACAGTTTCCCCCTACAGAATTTCTTTATGTCTAACTTAAAAAAAAAAATTAAATATAGATATACGTAAGGGAACACAGAAACTGTTATTTATAATAAAATTTTTAAAAGAAAGAAAATATTTTTTATTGATAGCTTCCTGCCTTAAAATATTTTCAATAAAGAGTTAAAGAATTAAAATGAAAATGTTAAGAAAAAACATTTTAGTCTCTAACACTAATCTAGTATTTACATCTATTTGCAGGCTTACAAAACCTCCAGTTCCTAGATATTTTCCTCTCAAAGTTACCCTTAGGAAGTTTATCCAGAAAAAAACATGTTTCACAAGAAATATTTACATTTAAACATAAAGTGATCATAAAAACAGTTGATATCTCTTCAAATAACAAACAAATATTTTAAAAACATATATATAAGCTTCTTTCTTTTTTTAGGATTAGCTATGAGCTTTTAAATTTCCTTCTTATGATGATTTAGAACTCTGAGAGAAAGGAAAATCTTTTTAAAAGAAGGGAAACCTTTAAAAATAAACTATACATTTTTCTTTTTAATTTTATGGTTGAAAATCTTCTTTCTCAGTAAGTTACTCCTCAGCTACTCTGAGATTTAACATGAAATTTTGTTTTCTTTGTTTTTTGTATAGCTTACTTTACTAAAGATAATTTATCCCAGTAAAGATGATCATTTAACCAAAGCTCAGTAGCTAAGATATTTTATTTATGAATATAAAATATTAATTTTTCATGTGGCATAAAATAAATATAACTTTCTACAGAGGGATATGTAATTTCATCAATATGCTTATTTGGGGGAGGTGTCCCACTTTCATCTATTCATAAGCTCATTTCTTAATTTGAAAATGAAACCCCTTTTTGAGTTAATTTTTTTTAGTTAGAAATATAATTTTTAGTCAAAGAATCTTCCCAGATACAATTCTAAACAGAGCAGCTTTTATTTCTTTTTACTAACATTAATTTTTAGGAATTTATGTTTTAGTCCTAGATTGATCTTATCTCCCTGTTTTTGTACATGCTCAAGCATTATAAAATTTTAGATCTTATTATAACATCAAAATAGATTGTCTTGTATATAATACTTATAAAAGGATTGATTATACATGACACTAAATAGGGACTGCTGTTCATTTACTGCTTTGCTTTTTGGCAAAAATATTTTTGTTGTGTTTGTCTTTCCTTTTTAATATAGGAGAGCCTTATAATAAACCAAAGTAGTAAATTCTGACAGTTGCTTGAGGAGTCATTTTATAGAAGAAAATATAGTTTATGGAACTCTCCAGGAACTACTATAATTTTTAAAAATCATATAGCCAAAAAAGTATAAAACCTCAGGTTACAGAAATTGCTCCAAATACCTTTTTAAAAATTTTACAAATCTTTGTTTCTTATACCTGTGCATCATGACCACCAACCTGTTGCATTTAAATGTATTACATCTGCCATAGGCCAGAGAAGGTGAGACTTCAGTTGATTAAAATGATTACCGATATATATGTCCATACACACAAGTGGTTTTTTTTCCATTCTTTTAGTTGCCTGTTAATATGCAACCTTATGGGGGAAATAGGGCTCATAGAGATCTCTTTTATTAAAATGGAGGTTTTATGGTAGTCAGGAAAGGGAGTGAATGTTTTTTCATTCTTCTTTCTCTTCAAGGGGGTCAGAATTTTATTTTTTTTATGTCATGGACTCTTGGAGGCTAAGGTATATTTAATGAAAGTAAGGAAGGGAGGTTATGATCTTAAAAGATCCTCAAAGGATGAGGGAGAAATATGTCACCAGCTATTAAGTGACTCGGAGGGGACAGGGTAAAGACAGACCCAGGGAGTTTATTCCAACACATTAGCTTAGTGATATCATCAAAATCCTGACATTGTATACTCGACAGCCATTCACATGCTGGTAATTTCATTATGTGTTTTTTGTTTTGGACAGGTGCATGAGCATACACGCACATATATATACTATTGCAAGCTAAGATGCTAGCCCATCTTTCTCACTTAGAAAGTATAACTTAACCATTTGTATCCAAAGGTATCCTAATGTTAAAACAGTCATGCTGGCTGACCAGTATACTAGAAGATATGAATTTCTCTAAGTTTCATTCAAAATTGAAGTGGAGTCTACCACATAAATAAGCTAAATATTGACATTAATTTTCACATAGGATACTACTTTTTTCAAAATAGATTACCCTCGAGTCTGAAACAAACCTAGAACCCTTCTGGCCCTCTCAAAAAGACTGATTATGGATCTGGGTAGCTCTCAGGGTCTGACAGTTTTAAATCAAAACATCTTTAAATAAAATGTCAATCTCCAACCTTGAATATGGGGAAACCCCAATAACAATATAGAAAAAGCATTATCTAGAATGGTTTAGGATCGGTATCATGTAAAAAAGAAATTATAGCTGTCAAATTTCTAAATCCTGTGAGCAGAGCAAGCACTGGTTTTGTTTTCTCTTTGAGATCCTCAGAAGGAAAGCAGGAAGTAACATAATTACAACCCTCAAAGTTGCTGTGCTACCATCATTTACTGCAAATTTTGTTACTAAAATATTGCTAATGAGCAAAAATAAAACAGTATCTATGTAGCAGGGTAAAGAAGGAAAAAGTAAAATATAAAAATAAAACTATAAAGAGAGAAAAGAAAGAAAAAAATCTGACCACAGAAAATTAAATTTAGAGGACTGTTTGAAGCAGGTTTAAACCTATGATAAAAATATCAAATGAAATTTTTCTCTGTGCCAGTCTCTTCATTCAGGAGCACACATACATAAATTCAGAATTGATAACACAAGAAGCATTTTTTAAATTGATATGTCAAGCTTATTTAAAATTCTGCTGCTGTTAAACTTGCCCATTATATTTTGGTAAATATAAAAATCAGTATTCTTTGAAAGAGATTTCTTTTTTTTTCCAAACTGGGATCAGTATCGAAAGGGGGAGAGGTTAATTTATCCTTCATCCTGATAATTGGATTAAGGACTTTCTGAGTCATAAAGATGGTTACAATTTTTATATCTTAATTACTCCAAAATAACACAATTCTTGAAAAAGTAGTAATCATTTTTAAATACCCTCAAATTAAAAAAAGAAAAAAGTGCAGCTTTGGGAAGGGATCTTTCAAGAAAAAAAATGCTAGCAGTTTATACAAAACCAAACAAGAAGGTTGAATCTATTTTGTTAATATATTGAAAATATCGATTTGGAGGAAAATGTTCTTTTGGGGGGAAATCTTCAGTAAATAAAGTACTTTAGAAAAGTATTCAATGTAGTGAAAAAAATACTCTTAAAAGGATACTAAAATATATGAGGAAGTTGAGTCTTAAAAAATATTTTATTCAGTATTTGATTCTATTAACTGATTTGGCTTTCTTTTTTCTTTTTTAAAAGTTGTGTTGATTTAACAACTGTGATCTCTAAGCTGTCTCTGTTTTACAAGAGGTCTTCTGCATCTCCCATGTTTGCACTAAAAATATATTTTACTAGGGAATATACATTACTCCTTGTTTTTCTTTTCCCTTTTCTTTCTGGATATGTTCTTTTTCTTCAGAATTTCACATCATACTGCCCACTACCAAAAGTGGGTACTACCCAATCAAAAAAATTGAGGGGATCTCCTTTTTATCCCCTTTTTCTTATTTTTTAAGATTTTTTTCCCTTGTAAAGCAAATACCTTTTACTTACAGCAAACAAATGGTCCCTATATAGTCAAGGCCTTCTTATTGGACTATTATGGCATTTCTGCATTTGAAACCCATTATTATGCAGGTTTGGGTAGAACAATCTTGGTGGAAATATCAGAACTGCACAAAGTACATTTTTTATATTAACAAAGGTGTGAGTCTGCCCCCAACCCTAACAGTGCCAAAGAGCCTGTTTATTTGTGGTGTTCCCTCACAGTGCAGGGAGTGAAGGACCCTGTGTATCCCTGGGGATGCGCAGACATGTGGTGGGCCCCACCAGAATCAAGCTGAAGGTTCTCAGGTTTTTGTAGCTATTTGTATGGGCACAGGCTTTGTCTGTAAACTGCATCTTTTCACCCAAACCTGACTGAGGGGAGGTATAGTCCAGTCCAGTTGATGGTTTTGAAAACAATAGTTGAATTCAGATCAGCTGGTTATGAAGCAGTGAGTGATACACTTCCATTGATTATCTGACAAAAAACAATTGGTACATGCTTCCTCTCCCCCTGCAGAAGTTGATTGAACACTTTTGATTTATTTATTCATTTATTCAACAAGATTCTTCTGGATGAATCGTCAGATGTTAGAAGTAAATGAAGAGAACTTGTTAACATTGATCATTGAGTTTTATTGGTCTATAGGTTTTTTACAAGATGCTCTACTGTAAGATTTTTTAAAAAGACTTTATTCATTTTAGTGAAGAGAAAGAGAGAGAGAGAGGAGGGGGAGGAGCAGGAAGCATCAATTCCCATATGTGCCTTGACCAGGGAAGCCTGGGGTTTCGAACCCATGACCTCAGCATTCCAGATGGACACTTTATCCACTGCGCCACCACAGGTCAGGCCCCACTGTAAGATTAATGCATTTAAAATGAACCCTGATTAGTTTCCTATTAACAACAACAAAATGGTAACCTCCAGTAGGGAGTATCCAAATGAAGTGTTTACTATTTAGGTATTTATTTGAATAAATTCAAAAGTTTCTTAAAAATATACTTCCATGGATTGACAGCTTTCTACCTCTCTCCCAGGTACACCCACAGAGGAAACATTCACAGAACACACGCACACACAGATAAAGAGGTCTGTTACCCTCTTCACATATTGTTCCATATATTTTGGTGTTTGCAGGTTTGCCTGAGGAATAAACCTATTCCCAAAGCATTTTATATAAGCTTATTCAATATAGAAACTTAGGATTTTATGGGACTGATAGAGACCCTTGAGATCATGCCACACAAACTCCCTAAATTTCTAATTTTATACAAATTAAAACTGAGGCAGAATGAAGGGCACCATTTTGCTTCAAGTCCACAGACAATTAGTGATGGGTCTGGAATTAGAACCATCTCGCCTGATGAGGTCTGGCTCTGGGAAGTATAGAGAAGGGGTTCTGAGGTCCTGGGTGGGGCAAAGGAAAACAAGCAGAAAACAAAGATGTGTCCTTTTCTGGCTAGGCCATTTTACTGAGACAGACTTATCAAAGACTAAGCCATACAACTCAGTTGATCAGTCTAACTGTTCTTCTCATTTCTGTCAAGTCCCCTAAAGATGGTGACCTTCTCATAACGTAATACAACAAACAGTTATGAACATCTGAAATGTGTGAATGCCCTGCTGCATATTAGCAAACAGAAGGGTAAATTAGATAATGTCTATGAAACTGCCTGGCACCCATATTAGATGTTCCATAAATGTTCATTCACTTCCTACCTATAAGGACAGATTTCAATCAAGACGGATTTATATAGCAACTAATAAAAGGCACAACAAATGAAGTCTTAACTAAGGTCAAAACAATTGCTATGGCCCTGCCTGGATGGCTTGGTTGGATAAAGAATCATCCCGAAGCACAGAGGTTGCCGGTTTGATTCCCAGTTAGGGCACATATAGGAATGGAATGATGTTCCTCTCTGTCTCTCTCTCTTCCCCTTGCTTTCTCTCTAAAATCAATACAATAAACATTAAAAAAAACAAATGGCTGTGGCACTGATCGGAAGGGATGCTAATTCTGGTAGGAGTTCAGAGGGTAGGGAGCATGTGAGCTGTTCCTGGTGAGATGAGTAGGATTTTGATTGAAAGATAATGAGTAAAGGCACGGCTAGCTGTGGGAAGATCACAATAAAGGCCTAGAGCAGTGAGTGCATGGTGTGTTCTGGAAATGTCAGGTGATATCTCGGAGCACTTGGTGATTGCAATGATGAAGAGGAAAAGAAACCTACCAAGATAGGGGCCAGGTAGTAGAGGAAGTTGAATGCAAAGGACTTTGTACTAAATTTTGAAGGCATTACAGAGCCACTGAAGGCTTTCGATTGAGGCGGTTGATTTGTGGCGATAGTATTAGAGAGTGAGTGGTTCGGAAGAGCAAAAAATAGAACCTGAGCCTGCTCAAATTAGTTCTGGTCATTAGAAAAGACCTGCTTTTTTTTATTTTTATTTTTTATTGCTTCAAAGGAAGTCAAAGCATTGTGACAGTGCTTGATAGAAACTCAATCAGGGTGACACCATTTATGCAATTAGGAGCCTGGTGGTCTGAGAGCGACATGGGCCTTAGGCTTCCCTGTAAAACCCGGGGCACCCAGTACCAGTCAATGCCTTCCAAGAAGAAGCCGAGTTCAACCGAGTTATTGGGCATCCTTCCGTGGGTGTGTTATGAAGTGTCCCTGCTGGGGTGAAAAGGGCTCATCGCTTGGGTGAAAGAATGGAGTTTGGATATTCAACATATTCACCCAGAGTTATGTTATGTGTGCTATGTGTCTGGTCGCCTGGGTCACTTATGTTCCTTTCGAGCTGCATCTGCAGATAAGGTGGCATCTCCTTCCCCCGGATCCCCGCTCCAGGAGAGGATCAGTTTCTTGACCTGGGGTCTTTTTTGCCCTGAAAACCTGATCTCAGTGCAGTTGAAGTTGATTCGTTCCTTTCACATCCCCGTTTCTGTTCACGCTGGTCCAAGCCAGCAAAAGGTCACTAGACCTTTCTTTTACTTCACTCCACGCACAACTCCCTTCTCTTCTTGCTCTGTTTTCTTGCCCCCTGTGCCTGCCTGTTTTTCCCTTCTGCTCCTGAGTACTCACATCAGTGTCCTTAGGCCATCTTCTTCTCAGCCCTCTTGGCTTTAACTGCCCTCTTGAAACTTTTTTCATGTGTATATCTCATGTCTCTGCTCTGATGTCCCTCCCTGTGTTGTTTGTGCGTTCCACGTCAGAGTGAGATGTGACAATCAGGCAAGAAAAACCCCTTCTGGGCACGCAGATAAGACTCAGCCAGACCTTGGAATGATGTCGGGTCACAAGGCGAGTAGGCTGTTTGCGCATGTGTGGGGGTGGGACTGTGAAGTCACATCTAGCAACTATCCACTGGTTTGTGCATTTAGAGGAAGAGGTATATTCAGGTCGTAAACCCACAACCAGGTGTTTAAAAATCTGGTTCCTATTTCTAATATCACTTTGGACAATGTCATGGTTTAGAAATTAATTTTTATATCTGGATAAAAATTCTCTGCAATGCTATTCACCTAATGGTAATGGTGGTTATTTCTAGATAGTAGGACTTACCAGGAGTGTGATTTTCCAAAAACTTTCTTTTTGATGCTTTTATGCACTGTTTAAATTCTTAATAGGAAATCAGAATACCAGGACGTTGTCTCAGATCACAACAGCCTATGTGTCCCTTGGTACTGAATCCTTTTCTATTTCTGGTACTTTTTTAAACCATATAACAGAGGAGGAGATTTTATTTTATGTAATTGTTTTTCAATGGAAAACCCCTCTTGTTTACTTGATTAAACAAAAGTAAAATAAGCTGCATAAGAACAATTTTAAAGTCCAAAAAGACACCAACTTTCTTTCAAGGCTGCAGGAGCCGGTACAGCATCTCCTTGCTACCTTCTGCAGCCTTCTCTGCGGACCACAGAGGTCCATGCAGAAGCCCGCCAGCTAGCACGGGGATTTTTGAACTTTTCCGTTGGTTTTTCACCTGTTCATTGCCCGTCATGCCTGTGGCCTGCAGTACAATATTTAATATTTAAAAGTAAAAATCCACAGGAAAAAAGCAACACCCCAAACAAAAACTCAGTTTAAAGGTTTGAGGGAAAACCGTTGCTTCCGTCTCCTCCACTTAATTGATGGGATCTGCACCACCACTATGATGCTAATTTTAAACAGTGTCCAGAGGCAGTCAATGCCCCAGACAGACTTGCAGATGGTTTTTGTGGCCCGGAGAGTTATACTGGGGGTGTATATATACCTTACCTTATGTCTACGTTGGAAAAATAAATTATTTTAAATAAAATACTTAGTCTAACATCAGTCAGCTTTCCTGTATTATTTTCTCCAAATCTGCATTTACCTTTCTCACAAAAAAACAACAAAAAAAGAAAAACACATTCAACTGAGTCATGTTCTACACTTACGAATAAAAACATTTTGCTGACCAGGCATGACAGTTAAGGGACAGTAGAGATTCATCTAAAAAAAAATGCTAACGACTCTCCCACCCATGTGAGTATACCTAACATGCTAGTTGATAACATCCCTTACCCACCCACCCTCTCACCTGCATTGATTCAGAGCAGGAGACTTTAAAAGTCCCAGCTAGCTTCCCAAATCCATGATTCTAACTTAGTTTCTTTACATAAAAATCACTTATAATTGTTTTTGGTTTTAAAGAGAGCTTATGCTTAAAAAAAAAAAAAAACCACACTAAAAAAGACGTTGTGATTTCAAAGGTTTCCTAAGCACATATAAATAGAACGGTAGATGAATGGGTGGATGGATGAAGGTAGATACTCCAGATATGATTATGTACAAAATGAGATCATACTGCTACTTTTAAACAAAATTAATAGATTTTGTTTTGCTCAAACTAAAAGAAGAAAAAAATATGAAAGGAATTGTTAACTTCAAATAAACATTTCTTTATCAAGAGAAGTATCATTTCTTAAAATATCCCTTCTGATGTTAAGAACAGGTTATGAAGTACCTTAACAGTCTGTAGTCATATTTTTCCCCCGAAATGGTTCCATTTCAGGCAGCATTGATTCACTCCCTGCCGTTCAAGGGCTCCTTTGTTCCTCCCACCCCTTCTCCCTTATTTTGATTTTTATTGTGATATCACTTACATTATTTTAATTAGTTATATTATTATTTGTACATTATCAAGTTTTTTATTATTTTTGTAATTACAACTCATAGCTATGGTGTCATACATGTTTATATATATATTTTTCCTTTAACCACAGCTTCTCCATTCTTGAGGGGTTTTTTTGGATTTATTGTTTAATTGGCTGAATTGTATTGTAAACAGTTTTTTCTTCTGAATCATTTATTGGCACCATTTTATTGATTATTTTATATATGTTGCCTTTATATTTGAATAAGCACACTATTCTTAGGTCACACTTTATTTCTAAAGAACTATATGGTTATGTCTTCATTCTTTCTGGCATTGAGTATTATTGTGGAGAAGGCTTTCAGCATCATTATTTCCCCTTAGAGGTGATTTACATTTTCTGACTGAATGTTTGAAAAGTTGTGTTGTTGTTTTTTTATCCTTGATGTTATATGTTTGCATTGTGAGTTTTACATTCAATTTTTCTAAAATCCAGAGTGTGTTTTTCAATAGACAGATATAGTCCTTCCTGGCTTAATATTATTAGCTGTAAGACCTCCCCAAGTTACTTAATCTCTTTATGCCTCAGTTTCTTTACCTGTAAAATGTAAATAATTCTCTCTACCACATAGCATTGTTGGGATAGCTGGACTCAGTACAGAGAAAGTCTGTAGAACAGTGAACAACACATAATAAGCACTATTTTAAAAGTTGCTTATATTTTTTAGGGAGTTTTCTTGCGTTGGGTCTTTTTATACTTTTCTCTGCTTTATTTGTTAGGTTTGCTGCTTTAAAGACATGTAATATTATTATTGATCAACTTTACCTTCCATGTATATTGAATTCTCCATGATTTGTTTTGTATTTTTAATATATGTATACTCTGATTATTTGAGACTTTTATTCTATAACTAAAATTTATTTTCAGCAGTGTCTATTCCATCCTTTGGTATTTTTATTTATCTGTTAATTTTTTTGTTTTGTTTTGTTTTGTTTTACAGGAACAGAGAGAGTCAGAAAGAGGGATAGATAGGGACAGACAGACAGGAACGAAGAGAGGTGAGAAACATCAATCATTAGTTTTTTATTGCCGTTGCAACACCTTAGTTGTTCATTGATTGCTTTCTCACATGTGCCTTGACTGCAGGCCTTCAGCAGACCGAGCCACCCCTTGCTGGAGCCAGCAACCTTGGGTCCAATTTGGCGAGCTTTTGCTCAAGCCAGATGGGCCCTCGCTCAAGCTGGCGACCTCGGGGTCTCGAACCTGGGTCTTCCACATCCCAGTCTGATGCTCTATCCACTGCGCCACCGCCTGGTCAAGTTATCTGTTAATTTTTTAATGCTATTGCTTTGTCATCCATTCTTTCCTTCGATCTGCTATTTCTCTTCTTGTGTTTATTTTGTTGTTGTTCTTTTATCATCTCATGAAGTTCATGTTCTTAATTAAGTTTTTTTTTAGTGAAATGCACAAGTGAAAGATTTTTCTTCTCTTTCTTGAGCTATATTTTCTAGGCTGGCTATTTATATGTCTTTTGCATGTTATGTTCATGTGTATGTGTGTACATGTGTGTCTTATATGTACTTGTATTGGTGCCATTGCATTTATTTTTTTAATTGAGATGTAATTGACATATAACTTTAGATTAGTTTCATGTACTGATTTGATATTTGTATATTATTTCTTTTTATCTTGAGCATATATGTCCGTATTATATTTTCTGTCTAGTCTTACAGTGTTAGTGATGTCTTGACTATTATCTCACAGTAGCATTTGTTTTCCCTTAGGGTCTAGCCTTTAAGAGCTATGCAATATTTTTCTATAGCTTTTGGACAAGGAGGCAGGAAGGACTCCCCAGAGGCATGCTTTATTAGATAGTTTAGGCTCTACTCTCTCTTTGGAGAGTTTGTTAGTTGTCTTGTCCCAGAGTTCACACCGTCTGGTTTGGGTCGGGAGTGGATCTCCTTCTGATGTGTAGATAACCTCTTTATGCCCATGCCGGACAGAGGCCCTGGAATCTCCACTTTGCCAGAGACAGCCTCCTTGTCTCTGTCCTCTGTTTCTCAGACAGTTGTTCACAGCTGTTTCTACTACATCCCAGTGAAGAAGAAAGACACCAGGCTATCCTCAGTTTGCCTCTCACCAGGTTCAGAATTCTAGGTGAGAATGCTCATGATGGGCTGGACCAATCACTGGAGCTTCTGAGAAGTCACGCTGTAGTTAGGAGACTTGCAGTCCTGTGGCCCAGCTCCACCCAGGAACTGTTGTCATTTTTAAGGCACCACTTTCGGAGCCTTACTTATCGCCTTGACCATGCACCTTCAGCCGCTACTGGAGAACTTGGTTGTTATTTCCTTAAGCACTGGGGAAGGAGTTTCTGTGGGACACTTCTTTCCTCTCAGCTGAAGGTCTATCTCTGGACTTTACTTCCATCAGTCTTCCTTCAGTTTCCCAGGAATAATATTGAGGGGCTGATAGGACAATGAAAACACTTTCATGGAATTTTATTTAGTTACAAAATGAATGCATGTTCATTGTAACCAGTTTAGTAATAAAAGGATGTATAAATACAACTTCATGCTTGCCTCCCAGCAAGTGCCCCATCTCCATTTTTATGAGGTAACATCTTGGGTGTGAGAGGTAATGTCTTTAAAAACACAAGAACCCTTTACAGTCAAGGTACAGTGTGACTCCATTGTGCCAGTAATGTACACACACAAATTTGGTCCCTTTGTACAGCTAGTTAATTTGCTAGAATGTTCCCAGAGTGTTCTTGGGAGATAATAACTTGAGGAAGGTAGTAAGCTCCCTAAAAGCAGGGATTTAGGTTCTTCCGACCCCCAAACCCCCAACACACACTACAGTATCCTCAATGTCTACAATAGTGCCTGGCACATGATTATACTACATACATTTTTGTTTCATAAATAAGCAAATGAATGAATAGCAGGCCTCAGGTGATTTTGTTTTGAGAGGCATTTATATCATTTGGCGGCCCAGGTTTGGCAGTAACAGGTGCATGCTGATGACTAGGCCACCGGAAAGATGAAGTGATGTTCCTCTGAAGATGAGAGGAATGTATGCACATTTTTTTAGCTTGTCAACATATCTTTTTAAAAATTGAAATATAATTGACTTATTATATTAGTTTCAGGTGTATAACATGATTCAATATATGTATATGTTGGGAAATGATCACCACAGGAGCATACTTCATGACACATAGTTACACATTTTTTTTATTATGAGAACTTTAAGATTTACTCTCCTAGCCATTTTGAGTGTGCAATCAAGTATTATTAACTATAGTTATGATGCTATCCATCCCCAGGGCTTATTTATTTTATAACTGGAAGTTTGTACCTTTCAACCACTTTCACCCATTTTGCCTACCCACCAACTCCTACCTCTGTTGATGAGATGGTTATTTGTTTTTCTGTAGATGCCACAAGTAAGTGAGATCATACAGTATGTCTTTCTCTTTCTGACTGCTTTCAGTTAGCATAATTCCCTCAAGTTCCATCCATGTTGTTGCAATGGCAAGCTTTACTTCTTGTTATTGCCAAATAATATTCCAATGTATATGTATACCACAACTTCTTTATCCACTCACCTATCAATGGACACTTAGGTTGCTTCCCTGTCTTGGCAACTGCAAAGAATGCTGCAATAAACATGGGAATACAGATATCTTTTCATATTTGTATTTCTGTTTCCTTCAAATAAATACCTAGAAGTGGAATTCCTGGGTTATATGGTAGTCCTACCTTTAATCTTTTGAGGAACCTCCATACTGTTTTTCATAGAGGCTGCACCAATTTACATTCCCACCCAAAAGGGTTTCTTTTTTTCTCCACATTCTTACCAACACTTGTTATTTCTTGTTTTCTTTTTTAAATAATAACCCTTTCTGACAAGTGTGAGATAATATCTCACATGGCTTTGATTTGCATTTTCCCGCTGCAAATCATCTTTTTCATCTGCCTGTTGGCCATTTGTATGTCTTCTTTGAAAAAAGGTCTACTCAGATCCTGTGTCCATTTTTTAATTGAATTGTTTGGATATTTTTGCAATTGGGTTGCAAGATGTGCACTTTTTAAAAGCAAAAAAATAACATATTCTTAATTTAGAGAGCAATGGTCTTTCTTTGGAAAAAATTAGAAAGTACATTTAATCGAAAAGAAGAAAAAAATACTCAAAATCTTACCACTCAGAGAGAGCACCTTAGAGTATGCATCTGTGTGTAGCTTGTTTGTTTTACAAAAACAGGCTCAATTATCCAATTTTCACTTAACATATTGAGAACAGTCCCTTATGTAATATCTATTCAATCTAATCAATATCTATTTAAGTGAGAGGAGGGGAGATAGAGAGACAGACTCCTTCATGAGGCCAATGCTCAGACCAACTGAGATCCTCAGTGCCTGGGTCCAACACTCAGACCAATCAAGCCACTGGCTGCCAGGGAGGGAGAGAGGGAGAAGGAGGAGAGGGAGGAGAAGAGAAGCAGATGGTCACTTCTCATGTGAGCCTTGATCGGAGATTGAACCTGGGACATCTGCATTCCAGGCTGGCACTCTATCCACTTAGCCAACTGTCCAGGGCCCACTACATAATTTTAAGTGGCTAAGTACAACTACAATACATGTGTGTCTCATGATATATTTAACTGATCCCTTATTGATGGAAATTTTTCAACTTAAAGTTTTTCTGGCTATTGTAAGTAATGCAGGAATGAAATTATTTGTAACTAAACCTTTGTGAAGATTTTTAATTATTTGAGATTAAATTATCATCAAATTGCTTTTCAGAAATTATTGCCAAATAGCGAAACACTTTGGGAGGCCTTACATTGAAAGCAGTTAAAATGAGAGTTAAAGCAAGGGGGCAGGAGGATGAGAAGACTACATAAATGGCCTGAGAAAGTCTTTCCCCTGAGGAATATCTCATTTCCAAATGAAGCCAGATGTGTAAGGTCCTTCTGGTTCACTAATGCCCCAAAGAGCTGGATTTTGTGTATCATTCCCTTTCTCTGCCCATCCCAATTCAGTGTGGAGAATTTTGAGATAGTGGATTGGAGTTAAAAACCTGTATCTTTGTTCTATCTCTGCTGCATGCTGTGTGATATTAAGAAAATCTTATGACGCTTCTGAGTCTTACTTTTCCTCATCAGTAAAATGGGGATAATAGTATCTTCTCTTACTGCCTCATCAGGGCCTTGTGAGATTTAGAACCTCAAAATAGTAGAGATAATGTATGTCCAATGCCTTTTTAGAACAGTGAAAGCCTTTACACATGTAAGCTATGATGAATATAATTCATCTATATTTAGTCTCTTGTAGACCCCCCACCCCGGGTCAGTGAAGACAGTTGCCAACTTGGCAAAGAGGCATAGATTCTAATTCTAGACTGGCTACTAACCAGCCCTGACAGTTTAAGCAAGTCATTTTCCCTCTCTGGAACTATATATCGTGTTTCCCCGAAAATAAGACAGTGTCTTATATTAATTTTTGCTCCTAAAGACGTGCTAGGTCGTATTTTCAGGGGATGTCTTATTTTTCCACGAACAAGAATTCACACTTATTATTGAACAAAAAATCAACATTTATTAATATACTGTAGTCATGTCATCACAAATGTCAACATAACCGGCCAAACTGAATTCCATCAAGAATTTCTTGTGACTCTATTTCCATGTACAACAATCTACCGTGTTTTCCCGAAAATAAGAGTGTCTTATATTCATTTTTGCTCCTAAAGACATGCTAGGTCTTATTTTCAGGCGAGGCCTTATATTTCTAAGCTTGAAAAAAATTGCACTAGGTCTTATTTTCGAGGGATGTCTTATTATCGGGGAAACGATATTTCTCCATTTGAAAATGATAAGGTTGTACCATATGACTTCCATCATCAAGATTTTGATACGGTCCTTATTAGCAGCTCTTAGAACAGGAGTTATCTGGACAGTTTAAGTCAGTTACCCATGGTTGCATGTTTTCGTCTGCTTCTTTCTGCAAGGCTGGTAGCAAGGGATCAAATGAGGGTCATGTTTCCTAATTGTTGCTAGAAAGAAAAACTTGGAATATGGTTTTCCCACCCTTTTTCCTCTAAAGAATTTCTTTCTCAATCAATGTATTTTTTTTCTTTTAGCCACTTGGATTGCTCCCTTATTATTTGGGTAGATTGATTCAGATATATAGGGATTAAAAAGACAATTTGACATCACAGTGACCCAGCATAAAACTGGGCTCCTTGCTAATGATGCGCTCTTTGAAACCAGGGGTATCATATATATCCACGTATCTCCAGCATCCAACCAAATGTCTGGCCTGTCACTGGTGACTAATGACTATTGTTATTAGAGGCAAGGTGGTAAGCAGACAGGGGCCCCAGAGTATGAAGTATCTGACTTCTAGTCGATTATTGGTTTCAGGCAACTAACTAGCTGAGTAGAAGTCTTAGGGAGTACTTAGAAGGTACAGGGTACTTAGGAGGAACTCTAGTGGAGACAGAGATGTGAGTTGAAATTCTGGATCGGAAACTTATAAACTGAGGCCTATTCCTCAGTTTACTCATATGTGAAATAGAGATGATAATGCCTACTGCATTTTCACGGTTATACATGTTGCTCTTCAGGAAATAAGAGGTTACTAGATGTTTTTAGTGGACCATGAGCAGCAGGGGAGATCTTTGAAAACTTTTGCTCTTGGGCATCTTTAAATTAAAAGCTCCCAGAAAGTGGTATTTTTTTTCCACATTGATAAGTCCATCAGTGGGATGTGTACATGGGCCTGCGAGAATTTACTGACCTGTGCACCCACTCTTAATCGCTTGTCGATACATGATACCTAGGGAACATAGAAGGTCTTCTAGAAGAACATGGTGTTTTTCCTCCTGTGGGCATAATTTTAGCACTTTGGAGATTGCCACTTGGCAGACAATGAGCACATTTTCTTGGAAATTTATTAGGGAAGTCGGGTGTTCTAAGAGTTTGAAATTTGGTCTTTCCTAAAACCCAGTCTATTTGATTTTCTGTTTTCTGCATGCTGACTGTGTATTTGATCTTTAATATGTCAGACCATGACATCCAGCCCCTCTTCCTTCTGATACATAAAACTCCAGAAAAATCTTCGATATCTTTAATTGATTTGCTCAGGGGACACAAGTTATTTTAATATCTTTTTTTTTTTAAAAAAAAAAGAGCCACAACAACAACAAACAGTGCCAGAAAAGTAAATGTACTTTATATATAGATGGGATCCCAAATATTTCGTATTACACTGTGCTTTAGAATTAGTTATCTCATAGGGGTAATCTCATTACCCCACAGGCAAATTTTACCCATCCGTCCAGGCCAGCTCAAATGACACTTCTTTGACGAGGCTGGCCCTTTCCGCAGCTCCACATTGGTTGATGAGTTCTTGCTTAGGGCCAGCTTGGTGGCAGCTCAGCACATTCATTTGTTTAACAAGTGAAGAAAATATTACAGTTAAGATTTTGCCGTGTAAAATTTATGTCTATCAGCGTTATTAGTGGTTTTATTTTGTTTTGTTTGAATTCTTTAGAACTGCAGAGTCCCAGCTTGAGTATGGAGCTTCCATGACTCTGGCTTAGCAAGGCTGCAGATCCACCCAGTGATCAGAACAGCTCTGGTCGGGAGTAAGTGACACTGGGGCTGAGGCCACCACTTGCCTTTGTGGCAGACGCCTCTAAGGCAGTGGTTCTTAACCTGGGTTCTATCGAACTTTGGGGTTCAATGAGTCGGTCTCAGGGGTTCGGAGAAGCCTCTGCCGCGGAGGCCAGAATAAAGTAATACCGTAATTTGTTGTGAGTTCATGCACTTTGTTGGTTTTGTTCTTTGAGCAAGGTGATGTTCATGCACAGCTCATTTTGTGCACCAGTAAAAAAAAATATATACCTATGTCTTGAATCTGGGGAAAAAATCGTATTTTATTTATCACTAAAGAAGGGTTCGGGCCTGACCAGGTGGTGGCGCAGTGCATAGAGCATGGGACTGGGATGCAAAAGACCCAGGTTCAAGACCCCAATCTCGCCAGCTTGAGCGTAGGCCCATCTGGCTTGAGCAAAAAGCTTGCCAGCTTGGACCCAAGGTCGCTGGCTCCAGCAAGGGGTGGCTCGGTCTGCTGAAGGCCCGTAGTCAAGGCACATGTGAGAAAGCAATCAATGAACAACTATGGTGTCGCAACGGCAATGAAAAACTAATGATTGATGCTTCTCACCTCTCTCCGTTCCTGTCTATCCCTCTCTCTGTCTTTGTAAAAAAAAAAAAAAAAAAGAAGAAGGGTTCGGTGAATGCACATATGAAACTGGTAGGTTCGGTACCTCAAAAAAGATTAAGAACCACTGCTCTAAGGTATCTGATTTGGGGTAATTATAAAAAACAGTGATTCTGATTTTCAGTTCCTCCTGTTGTATATTATTTCCAACTCTGACAACAATCATGGAAATTGTTACCATTGTAGAGACGAGAAAGTGAGATTTAAAGAAGCTAGCTTACCTTCTCAGGGTCACCCATTGTGTACAGACTCTGACTGAAGTGCGTAGCATAACAGTCCTGCTTGGGCTCATAGTAGTTCTTAATAAAAAGTTACTTTTCTGATTATCATTATTATGATATTGTAAAGTAATGAGTGTAGGTCTTCAAGAGAATTCCAAACCCTATGTTCCACTATGTCAGGTACTTCTATCTTTTCTTTGTCTGACTCTTTCTCTTTTCTGGTTAAAAATAATGACAGAAGAAAGATAGCCACTTTCTTGGTATCAAATTATGTAGTTCATAAGAAAGTACCTTGAAAACTAGAAAGTATTCATGAAATTTTAGGTACTATAATTATGATTATTATTCTAATAATTATTAGAATGTTATAATATAGTAATAATAATTAGTAGTAGTATATCTTCATCATTAGAATGTGAGTCCTACAGGGTAAGAATCTTGCCTTATTTTTTGCATCCACAGAGCACATACTTAGGTGATACTTAATAAATGCATTGTGTTTAGTACAATGGCATTTACTAGCTTTAAGAGGTAGACTAGGAAATCTGTGTTTGGTCTTGGCTGCTCCAGAGGCAGGCTGGGTCAGTGGCAACTCAAGCAAGATATATAGTCTGATAGAATGGAGCTCATTCATTCATTCAAAAAGGTACACTGAGCATCTAACATATGCCAGACACCACTCCAGACAAAGGGAAACAGCTATGAACAAGAGAGAGAACATCTAGCGAAGGAAGTAGATAATGCATAAATAGAAAAATTACTGATTGCATCGGGGAGTGAAGAAAATGAAAATGGCTAAAGTGAAAGAGAGTTAAGCAGGGTAGAGTACGTGTCTATTCTATTGATAGAAAGGGTGGGCGAGAGCAGTCTCTCTGAAACCTGGGTGAAGAGTCACGTTTTTAGGCCTTATTAGCCTCACTGAAGAACTTCAGTTTAATTCCAAGATCAATGAGCAAGCCATTGGAGGGTTTTAAGCAGAAGAATGATATGCTCTGACCTCGTCTTAAATATATCTCTTTGGCTATGGGAGTGGGGTACAGGAATGGGTGAAAAAGGTGAAGGGATTAAGCAAAGAAAAACCAAACCTCATAGGCACAGACCACAGTATGGTGATTACCACAGAGAAAGAGGGGTATAGGGAGGCTCTCGGAGGTATAAGGGAGATAAATGATGATGTGAAGAGACTTGACTTGAGGTGGTGAACACTATACGATATACAGATGATGTATTGCAAATTGTACACATGAAACCTATATAATTTTACTAACCACTGTTACCCCAAAAAATTCAATAAAAATATAAAAAATAATAAAATGGCTATTAAAAAGTATCATCAAAGAGAGTATAAATTTGGAAGCAGTAACATATTTTACATTGAATCAACATGTATTCTTTCTGCAATCACACTAGGATTTACACCAAAGCCTTATTGAGACTCACGCGACATGATATTCAAAAGATGATGCTTGTCATTCCTCAAATAAATCTTGTACCACTATATATAAATATATTCATATTAAAGTGATACATCAAAAATAAAGAGTATTTAATAACAAAGTTAAATTAATCAATGTGGTAAATTTAGGCTGTCCTTTCATTATTCCTCAAATCCTTAAAGTTTTAAGCTTCACAGTTTGTTTTCAAGGTCGATAAATCAATGATTTAGAATTAATTGACCTTAATCTCAATAAACTTGAGTTTGTTGACTGAGAAAGAAAGAGAAATACAGACCGGTAGTTACCGAATAGCCAGGGGCATGTAAAGTACAGCATAGGGAAGACAGTCGATAGTATTGTAATAACTATGTAGGTATGGTGTTATATGGGTACTAGATTTATCGGGGTGATCACTTCATAATTATATAAATGTCTAATCACCGGTTGTACACCTGAAACTAATGTAATATATCATATATCAATTGCAATTGAAAAATAAAATATCATGAAAAAATATCTCCTTGGCTGATGGTAGAGATAGAAGAAAAGCAAAAATGTAAACACAGAGACCAATGAAAATTGCAAATGAGTAATGACAGTGAGAGATGGTGAGAAGCAGAAACATCTCAGGAAGTTTTTGAGATACAGCTATGGGGTCTAGATTCTCTGTGCTCTCAGGACCCTGGGAATGATGGAGCATTGCTGCCCTAATTTTATCTACGGCTAGAATCCTAATGAATCAATATTTGCTGATTTAGGACCAAGATTTGGAATCTTAGGGTTGGAAATGATGAATTTTCCCATTTTACAGATGAAATGAGGGAGGCAAAGATGAGATGAAGTGACTGATCAAAGTCACAGAGTCTCTTCCTGGCCAATCAGCAGTAGAACATTTTTAGCTCAGGGTTCTTTCCATTTCAGAAAACCATTCCTTCATAGCTGTGTTCTTTGCCCTTGTTTTACTAAATCCTGAAACATCGGGCTCAGAATATTGGGGAAATTTCCTGATAGTTGTCTACATGGTGAATAGTATGACTGGGTCTGACCCTTGTTTCTAGTACAGATTTTATCCATAAACAGAAACAGTGTGCGTTTTTCCCCTTAAACTTTGTGGCTTTTGATTCCTTTATTTTTCCCTTTATTGCCCTGATTAGGACATTCAGTACAATGTTGAGAGATGGTGAAAGCAGACATTCTTGCCTTGTCCCTGAACTTAGTGTGGTAGGGTAAATTAATTATAGGTTATTCATAAATGTTATTTATCAAGTTAAGGAAGTTCCCTTCATTCCTAGTTTACTAAAACTGGTTGTCATTTAAAATTTTTTTTCATGAGTGATCATTAAATTTTATTCCGTTTTTTTTTCCCAGCATATATTGAAATGATTATGTGACTGTTCTCCTTTATTTTGTAAATGTAAGGCATTACACTGATTTTCAATAAAACCAATATTGCACTCCAGGAATAAGCTCAATTTAGTCCTAATATATTATCATTTTTATATATTGTTGAATTTAGTTTGCTAATATTTTGTTAAATATTTTTATCTATATTCAAGAGAGTTATAATTTTCTTTTTTAGTAATGTCTTTGGCTATTATCAGGGTTATGAAACCTCATAAAGTCAAATGGGAAATAGTCCATCCTCTATTTTCTGAAAGAATTTATATAAAATTGGTATTATTATATTTTTAAAATTTTGGGCAGAATTCATCAGTAAAACCATTTTAGCCTAGAGTCTTCTTTGGGGAAGGTTTTTAACTCTTCCCACATAAGCAAAGGATATAGGATCATTTGGATTTTCAATTTCTTTTTATATCAGTGTCTTGACACAAATTCTATTTCAACTAAAATTTCAAATTTATTGGCATAAAGTGATTCATAATAATTTTTATTATCTTTTTAATGTTTGAAAGATCTGTAATGCTGCCCCTCTTTCATTCTTTATATTGTTAATTTCTTTTATCTTTTTTCTTGATCAGTCTACCAACACATATATTCATCTTATTGATCTTTCTTAAAGAAATAATAATTTCTTTACTTATTTATGTTTTCTATTTTATTCATTTATATTTTTATTAACATTATTCTCATGTATTTTGGCTTTAATCTCCTCTCCTTTTCCTAGCTTCTCAAATTGTTATTTCAAATCTTTTCTCTCTTCTAATATACATAAATAAAGCTCTAACCTTCCCTCTCAGCACTGCTTTAGCTATATCTTACATGAGATTTTAAATGTGCTTTTCGTATGTGACTTTAAAAATTATTATTTATTTCAAATTGAATAAATTTTGTGATATTTTAGATTTCCTTTTTGCTGATGATTTATAATTTAATTCTTTTGTGGTCAGCCAACATACCATATACAGTATTATTTTAATCCCTTGAAAATTATTAAACCTTGTTTCACGGCCCAATGTGCATTCTTTCTCAGTGAACATTTCCTGAACACCTGAAAAAAATGTATTCTGAAGTTCTTGGGTCTAGTGTTCAATAAGTGTTAACTAGATGAAATTGGTCTATAGTATTGTTCAAACCTTACCTCACTAATTGTTTACTTGTTCTATCAATTACTGAGACAGGAGAATTCAAATCCAAAAGTAATTGTGGATTTTTCTGTTTCTCCCTTTATTTAGTTCTGTTTGTTTGTGCTTCATGTATTTTAAGGCACCGTTATTAGGTGCATACTCATTTAGGATGATTGTTTCTTAATGAATTTACTTATCATTGTAAAGTATTATTTTTATCTCTATTTATATTTTCTGATATTAATATTATCTAACTTTAATATCACACTCCAGCTTTGTGATTAGAATCTCTGTATTACATCTTTTCCCCCTCTTTTTTCTTTTTTTTATATATATTTTATTATTATTAATTCTAATGGGGTGACACCAATAAATCAGGGTACATATGTACAATGAAAACATCTCCAGGTCCCCTCTTTTTTCTTTTAACTAATCTGTTTATTTATATTTAAAGTACAACTCTTTAGCATATATTTAGGATTTGTTCTTGTTTCCAGTCTGAAAATAACTGCCTTTTTACTGGAGTGTTTAATCAAGTTACATTTAACATAATTATTAATAAAGTTGTACTTAAGTCTACCATTTTTTTATTTGTTTTCTACATGTGCCTCAGTATTTATTTCTTTCTCCTGTCTTCTTTTATAATAATTTAAAATTTGTTTTACTGTTTTATCACCTCTGTGAACTTTTAGCTATCTCTTTAATTTTCATATATGTATTTCTGATTGGTTTAGAAATTATTATTTTCATTCTTGACTTACTGTAGCCTCCCACAAATTATTATGATGATATTTCCTGTATATTATAAAAATTTTACTATATGACATTTTATATATTTTATATCATATATATTATAAATCACACTTACTTTTACACAATTACTTTTAAAGATTTATAAAATTAGAAAACAAAAGTTCTTATATTTACTCACATACATATATGGTACTCTTTGTGTCATGTGTATGCAAGTTTCCTGAAACCTGAAGGACTTCCTTGGACATTTCTTCTGTGCCAGTTTGCTAGTAATAAATTAGCTCTGCTTTTGTTTATCTAAAAACGACTATATTGCTTTCAATTTCTTAAAAGAGATTTTCACTGGACATAAAATTCTCAGTTGGCAAGTTTTTCTTTTATCCCTTTAGCACTTTAAAAATGTCATTTCATTGGATTTTGACTTTCATTGTTTCTGATGAGAAATCAATATTTTAAATTTTCTTCTTCTGTATGTGCTTGTCTGGTTATTTTTGGATATTCTTCTATTCGTCTTTGGCTTCAGCAGTGTCGTTTTGTTTGTATTTTTGCTTTTTTTTTTTTTTTTTTACAGGGAAAGAAAGAGAGTCAGAGATAGGGACAGACTGACAGAAACAGAGAGAGGTGAGAAGCATCAATCATTAGTCTTTTGTTGCCATCACAACACCTTAGTTGTTCATTGATTGCTTTCTCACATGTGCCTTGACCACGGGCCTTCAGCAGACCGAGCAACCCCTTGCTGGAGCCAGCGACCTTGGGTCCAAGCTGACGAGCATTCGGCCCACCTTCAAGCTAGCGACTTCAGGGTCTCGAACCTGAGTCTTCCACATCCCAGTCCGACGCTCTATCCACTGCGCCACCACCTGGTCAGGCTGTATTTTTGCTTCTTGAAGCTTGTTAACTTTCTCGTATCTCTGGGTTGATTATTTTTATCAAATGTGGGAGGAAAGTTGGTCATTGGGACTTTAAATACTTTTTCTGACTCAGTCTCTCTTTCCTCTCCTTCTGGGACTCCAGTTATACCCATATTAAACCATGTTATATTGTCTCTGGGATCTATTCATTTTTCTCAGTCCTTTTTACTATCTGTGCATCAATTTCTTTATTTTATTATTATTATTATTGAGAGACAGAGAGGCAGAAAACCAGACTCCCACATGCACCCCAACAGGATCCACCCAACCAGTCCACTAGGGGGTGATGTGCATCAATTTCTTTGATTTCTTTTACTGTAATATCCAATTTACTATAAAACTCAATACATTTTTTATTTCAGATATAATAATTTTTAATTTTAGAATTATTATTTGGTTCTTTTTATAGTTTCTGTTTTTGTACTAAGATTCCTTATCTGTTTACCTATTATGTCTAGTTTGTTTTAAATTCTTGGTATGTTTTAAAGTCCTTGTCTATAATTCTTGTGGTTTTTTTTT
The DNA here is from genome assembly GCA_037038555.1 of Rhynchonycteris naso. Lineage (NCBI taxonomy): Eukaryota > Metazoa > Chordata > Mammalia > Chiroptera > Emballonuridae > Rhynchonycteris > Rhynchonycteris naso. The sequence continues at coordinate 355,385,957 of CM072995.1, forward strand.
TAATGGGGTAGTGAGAAGGGGGGAAAGAGTAGAAGGAGGAATTCAATCTGTAACTGACTGTGAACAATCAATTGAGATAACTCACTACCTTCGGACCATCCTCCTTGTCTATAATTCTAACATCTGAACTATCTCTGGATCTGTGGGGTTTTATTTTCATTCCTACCCCTAACCCCTTGGTTATAGGTCACATTTTTCTGTTTCTTTACATATAGCTAGTGATTTTTTCCCCTCACTTTATACTGAACATTGTGGATTTTACATTGTTGCAAACTGAATTTATATGTCTTCCTTTGAAGAGTCTTGAGTTTGTTCTGTCATATGGTTAATTTTCTCACAGACTAGTGTGATCCTCTTGAAACTTGTTTTATAAGTTTTTGGCAAGAGTATAAAATAACCCTTAGTCTAGAGCTCTACTCCTAAGATTTTGCCTTACTGAGATCTCAATTGATTGCCCAATATGCACAGTGACGTCTCTCAAATTGATCAGTTCTCCAATGTCTCCAAGCCCTGTGCAATCTTTGGAATCTTTGTTCATCTCACTGTATCTCAGTAATTGTTCTCTGCCACAACTCACAGTCTTTCGTTATGCATGCACAATTTACTATTCAGTGAAAGATTCAAGGAGACTTTTATGCATATTTCTGGAGCAGTGTGTGTGTGTGTGTGTGTGTGTGTGTGTGTGTGTGTGTGTGCAGCCTTTTTTCTCTCTGCTACCCAATGCACAAATTTCAGCCACCAAAGCAACCCTGAACTCCAGTTTTTACCCATCAGCTCATGAGATCATTGTGCTTTGCTTAAGCTACCCTTTTATGCACCTGGCATTATGTGTTTTCTCAGGGATCATAGTCCTTCTCTGATTGTTGTCAAAAGTGTGAAAACTTCTGTTTCAGTTGTATATTTGATTATAACAGGAGTATTAGTCTGCTACTAATTATGCCATTATGACTGAAAGTGTAAATCTCTAGCACAAATGAGTAATTCACATTCAATTATTTACAACCCTCCATTTTAGATGGCTATAGTATTACCTTTGAGAAATGGGATATCTCTGAAAAGGCATGTGAAAAAATATATATATATATTCTTTTTTAAATTAATTTATTTTTTGACAGAGATAGGGAGAGAGAGTCAGAGAAAGGGACAGAGAGACAGTAAGGGAGAGAGGTGAGAAGCATCAATTCTTCATTGTGACACCTTAGTTGTTCAATGATTGCTCTCTCATATGTGCCTTGACCGAGGGGCTATAGCAGACCAAGTGACCCCTTGCTCGAGCCAGCAACCTTGGACTCAAGCTGGTGAGCCTTGCTCAAACCAGATGAGCCCGTGCTCAAGCTGGTGACCTCAGGATCTCAAACCTGGGTCCTCCGCATTCCAGTCCAACGCTCTATTCACTGCGCCACTGCCTGGTCAGGCTAAGAAATATGTTTTTTATAGACAGAAAGTACATATGGCCAAAGTGATATGTAGAATTCAAAGTGTTGTTTGCAAACTCTGGTTTAATGCTTTCCTGTAAGTGTGGTTTTGTGCTTTTTATATTTTTGTGAGAGAGTATGAGTGAAAGCAAATGGATCTTAGGAGGGGGAAAACAGAGGCCAAATAAATATAAAAGGAAGACACGCTGAAAGGGTAAAAAATCTTTATTTGTAAACAACAACAGCAAAATGACATGAAAGTAATTTAAACTTAAAAATTTTTAACTCCTTGTAATATTAGCTAAAAATTTTTAATGTCTAAAAGTTTTTAGTGTCGGACACTGTTCTATGTATTTCACATATTTTAACTTATTTGCTCTTCATAACAGCCTTTTTGTGATATGTGCTTGTCTTATCCCCATTTTACAGATAAGAAAACTGATATAAAGAGATGGTATACCTTGAACAAGGTTGCAATATTTAAGGGTAGGAGTTGGGATTTGATCCCAGGCAGTCTGCATCCAAAAACCCTACATTTTTAACCTCTATACTGCCTTCATATTAGAGAAGAATTTTGTTAGTCTCTCCTCTATTCCTTCCCTCACTCTTGTCCACTAAAAAAAAAAAAAAGCCCCTTGTTAAGTTTTGGTGAGCTTTAAAAGCCTCACCAAGATTTGGTGCTGGTGGGAGTTGCTTCACGATCTAAGTGATAGACATGCTATTGGTCCACAGATTTTTCACACTGGACTCTTTAAGCATCTTTCATCGACTTCAATCACTGGTATCTTTTTTCATATTCAAGTGACCTTCAAGCTAATCTGGACTGCTTGAGAAACCAGGTGATGCTTGTGATGACCCATTTCCTTTGAGATATAAGAAGTTGTTGGGGGAAAAAATAAATTCCCTAAATTATCAGTAATTCACACCAGGAGACTTCCAGACTATTTCTCCTTCTGACTTGGGGGGTAGTGAGATTGGGAGTGTGGGTAGGGATCCTGGTCCAGACTAGGGGCACTGGGTCTCTCTAGCATTTTGTCTTCATGTCTCTACCTGAGAATTGATATCTCCCCGGGATGAATTCTTCCTGTGATCTTGGAGATGACAGATTGCAAGCTGTTATGATGGTAAGATCATTTCTCTTTGGCCACCAAACAGTTGTTTTCTGAGTTATGATCCACTCTGTTCAGTGGCTGTCGAACTACACTGCCTTTGAAATTTGGAGGAGATAGTCTGTGTGTTCCAAAACCAAGCCCCTGAGTCACCCAGCACCCAGAAGGAAGACAGGAATGGATAGAGTCGGAAGCAGTGCCAAAACTTATGCCTTGTACATAGCATAAGTGTGGTCCTTCAAGTGCCCATTCCAGACATCTTTCAGATCATAAAATCTCATGTCTTCACAGACAGGAGGCGCCATTGTCTAATCTTTGTTGTTTGCAAGGTTCCTGATCAGTGAACTATCTCCTTGAGTATCTTTTTACATGGGTTGAGCCATGTAATAGAAAGAACGTATTTTATTTGTAATGTCTAAGGAAACTGCATTAGACATTGCAGTTTATGAAACAAAATAGAGTTTGTATTTGGAAAAGTATGTCTTATGTACTGGGAAGACCTAAATCTGGACAGATTTACCTGGGCCCATTTTAAAGCCAGAAAATGAGTGTCCCTTTTCTCTTGTCAACCAGAGCTCTGTAATTATTTTATATAATTGTTATTTTTCTTTTCTTTTTGGAAGGAGTATCCTGCTGAAGAAAGAATGTAAAGAGATGCCTAAGTTCCAGGGAATTTTCCTCTAAAACTAATAACATCAAGATAGTTTTGATTTTATGTTCATTATTTTTCTGTACATGAAAATATATGTGCTATCTTTAGAGATCCTGGTTTAGAATTTTTAATTTTCCTTGTGTTGGTTAAAGAAGAATCTCAAACCCTGGTGCTGTTTTTTATTTGTTTTATGAAGAATTTCAGATGATGCTTGACAACTTATCCCTCCTATAAGTCCAAGAAATACCTTTGTACACTGTATATTAAAGATATCTTCCAACTAACATGTCACCAAACAAAGAAATTGAACCATTTTGCACTATACATTTTTAGTTAAATATTTTGAGAGCTATTATTTTAAGAGCCAACCATAATAATAAAAGCCAACTCAAAAAATATGTTCTACTGGAGGATGAATTAAATTTTGGCTCTATTTCTACATTTATACCCCATCTCTCTCTTTGTCTTTTAGTTCTTCCAGAAATGAAACAGAATATCCCTCTTCTGTCAAACTGCTGGCAAAGTTTTATGTAAGAAAATGCCAAACTTGAAATTATGAAACATCACCACCAGTTTCTGAGGATTCCAGGATTAGAATGTAACCAGAAATTTAGGGCTCAAGAACTTAGAACATTAACTTCAGAGCCAGAATGGCATTGGCTCCAAAGTTAAAAATGGGACCACAGATTTACTGCCTGTGATTATGACATACTCGAACATCAATTGGGCTCAACATGCATTGAAGACAGTCAGCCAAAGGGTAAATAAATCAAACTGAACTGACTCAGAAATTACCTAGGGAGCTGAGATGTGCAACAGTAACAATGAACTTTGTTCTTAAGAATGGCTCCACTTAGAGCTCAAGGGAGAAAGCCTCCTTAGAAAATTCAAAGAACTATAGCATCAAAACAAGTTTCATTTATAAGCTTTCTCAACAGAGATGGAAAAGAATATATGCATGATAATTTAAGGGGACTAGTATCATATTCGAAGTTCTAGGCACTTACCATCCATTAAAGTCAAGGCATTTCCCCTTTTAAACAAACAGAATAGCCAGATCATGTGTATAAGAATGTCTGTTTAAAAAGATAGATACATTGATGTAAAGACCTTGACACTTTCCTCAGTCTCACTAACTAGCTTGCTTTGTGGAACAGCTTCCTACTGAGGCACTGAGCTACTATTGAAGCTCATTTTGTGAAATATTTTTTTCTTGGTGAATTGCTTTTACAAGTTAACCTTGTTGCATTTTCCTGTACCAAGAAAGGTCCAGGTGTCCATTAACTTGCCTGAAGACATCTATGGAAGGTTTTGAAGTCCACTGGTTAAAAGAAAACAGTCCTTTTACGTTTGATCAGTATGTAGGCATAAAGTAGTTAGAAACAGTGCTGAGTCACACTTTAAAACAGCTGCATTGCAAACCAAGTAAGAGGGCTTCATCATGGCCCTGAAGTCTGCTAACCTGGGCCCTGGCTTCTGTGACATCAAGGGACCTCTCAATGTCTCTAAGCTTTATTTACCTTCTCTTTAAATACCAACATTTGTTGAGTTCTTACCATGCACCAACTACTCTACTCAATACTTTGATTCATTTAAATCTCACAACAATCATATTACATCCCCACTTTACAGAGAAGTAAACTGAAACTCAGAAAAGCTTCGAAGCATTCTCAACATTATATAAGTAGAAAATTAAGGAGACCAAAATTTAAATTTTTATCAATATCGTTTCAGAGTCTGAGCTTTTAATTTCCCTGAAGTGGGGCTACTAAGATCATCATTAACATATATCAAAAGAGATAGTGCAGCCTGACCTGTGATGGCACAGTGGATAAAGCGTCGACCTGGAACGCTGAGGTCGCCGGTTCGAAACCCTGCACTGGTCTGGTTAAGGCAGATGTGGGAGTTGATGCTTCCTGCTCGTCCCCCCTTTCTCTCTCTCTCTCTCTCTCTCTCTCTCCTCTCTTAAATAAATAAATAAATAAATAAATAAATAGGAAAAAAAAAAGAGATAGTGCCCGTAAAAAGCACCGAAGTCATATACACACATAAGGTGCTGTAATTGTTATAATGAGATCAATTAAGAAAAGGGAAAACTAACTAAGAGTTATATGACATGGTCATGGAAAAGTACTCTCAAATGTCTAGACACCAGAGCTTACTTGTTCTATATACACCAACTAAGTATTTCCTGAATACATTATTTCTCTTGACAGTACCCCATCAAAATATTAAATATGATACGTTACATAAATCAGGTATGATGAATGACCATCTCATTTTAGATTGCATCAGTGTTTAGAAGGCTGGGTGACCTAAAAGACAAAGAGAAGCAATTCTGGTTCATTTGTTACCTCTGAGCCAAGCTGCACTGGTTTGCTTCTTTGTTTAAGCTATCAAGACATTTGCACAGCAATTCAGGGCAAAAACCCCAGGAACAATAATGTCAGTTACCAATAACCTAGAAAGTGGTATTTGTTTGCTTGTAAGACATGAGAGGATCAGAGTCTATGAAACGGAGACATAATGTTCCTTAAATTACCACCACAATAAAATATACACAATTCCAAGTTATTCTAATTTTCAAGTAGAAATTTAAATGGACACTTACAGACAGTAAATTTAGAAACACAGTGATCAAAATGCTTTGTAGATTTACAATTAAAAACAATCCAAACAACAATTTAAAAATAAAACCTATAAGGATTTTCAAAAGATTTTATTCCAGTTCCATATGCTCTTTCTCTGAAATGTATAAAAACCCCAAGAGTGTGGGCCCCAAAGCCGAACTATTCTTTCCCCCTCTACTGGATCTGTAGGTTCCTAAGATCTGCGAAGTCTACCAGGAGCAGTCTGCTTTTGCTTCTTCTAGAGTCTGAACTCTGTTGACAGGTGGTGCGTGAGGTAGAGGAAAGGCTGAAGTCCTTCCTTCCCTTACTCCTGTTGGCTACATCAGGGAGTCAAGAAGAACCCTTCTGTTAATCACCAGAAAGGCCATGGCTACACGAACCCACTAGATGGACTCTCTTGTGCAAACAGCTTCTTAACAAAGTCAAACAACTGACTTGCCTTGTTCTAGTTGTTATAGTACTGAAGGAATTGATTGAACTGATCAGTTATTTTAGAGTTGGGTTGTGTAGACAGAAAGGAATATATAATAATAAGTAGGTCAAGAGACTGAGGTCACCATATACATCAAAATAAAAATATAAACGTATACCCTGATTACCAGATATTGTACCCTTTGGGGAGCGTAAGGACTGAAAATTTAGAATTCATGCTTCTATCCCTTATAAAGAAATATTTTCCAAATTCTTAGGCTTGATGGTGACAATTAGCTCTCCTAAAAATAGGAATATTTCATCTGATAGATGTCTTTTTTCCCTGAGTTATTATTGTTCTCCTGATAAGAAAAGTCGCTCAGAGTTATAAATTTGCATCACATGATTTAGTGCATGTTTAATAATTTGTTTTTATTGAAAAGAGTGACATTTTCCGAAATTGAGCTGCACTAGAAAACGCACACTGAATGATGGGCATACTTATAGGTAATCTTAACTGATCCCCATCTGCTGAGTTGTAAAGGCTTCTCTATGAAAAACAAAAGCTGTCTCAGGCTAGAAGTTTCGGTTAGTCATAGAACCAGTGCTGTAGCTGGTGCTCCAGTCTTTCCCCCTTTGCCCCGAACAGGAAACAGATTGCACTATAAGTGATTTGATGTGGTTTTACAAAGTAGCGTGGGCTCTAACCTTCAAGGGAAGTGGGTTATCTTAGAAAGAGAGATCTAGGCTGAGAGAGCTGAATGAATGCACTGCATGATGTTTGGGAAACAGGGCAGTTTTATTCTTTTACTGTTCTGAGCTCTATAAAAAAATTTTTTCTCGAGTAAAGAAAAGCCTGTAAAAATTTACCTGGGTGCGTCCAACCCAAAAGGGTTTAGGAAAGGACCATTTTCAAAAGCAATCTTGTGCATTTTAACATTGGGTTGGGGTGTAACAATTCTGTAAGGTTTACCATCCAAACCTTTTTTGTTGTGAATTGCTTTTTTTCTTTTGGTTAGCTCAATTTGATTAACAGTGAATGGGTCCCATTCCTGATGCAAGCTGCCATTTTGTGGGTCTCGACAATAACTACAAGAAGAAAAAGTAATGTTGTTTGAGTAATATTTTAAGCCTAATTGATTAACAAAATTCAAGAAAGTGTATGAGGTTTGGGGGTTTTGTTTGTTTGTTTGTTTGTTTTCTCTTTTGGCTAAAGCTTTACCTTTCTAGCTTGACCTGTGGTGGTGCAGTAGATAAAGCACTGACCTAGAGCACTGAGGTGGCTGGTTCAAAACCCTGGGCTTGCCTGGTCAAGGCACATATGGGGGTTGATGCTTCCTGTTCCTCCCCCCTTCTTTCTCTTTCTCTCTCTCTTCTTACTAAAATAAATAAATAGATAAGATTAAATTAACAAATATTTTTAAAATACGCTTTACCTTCTAGGTTTTAATCTGGAGGGAGAGTAATTTATTTTAAATGGTTGAAAATGAAGGATTCGTACAAGGTCTTGCTTTATCCAAAGAGCAATAGCAATCGTTGGAGCAATAAGCTGACGTTTATTAGAACTTCTGACTCAATCATCTATTTTTCTTCCTTATTTTTTAGTTTTATTGAGATATACTTGGCACACTGCACTATGTAAGTAAAGGTATACCACATTAATTGCATAAATACATACATTACAAAATGATTATCACAATAAGTTTAATTAGCATTCATTATCTCCTATAATTACAAAATAATTTTTTTTCCTTGTGATAAGAACTTTGAGGATTTACTATCTCAGCAGCTTTTGAACATACCATACAGCACTGTTAGCTGTAGTCTCCACGCTGCAATTATATCCCAGTGATTTCTTCTCATAACTGGACGTTTGTACCTTTTGACCGCCTGCATTCAGTTATATTCTCAATTCTTTCTAGTGTGCCATTAGCTATTTGAAAGAATGATAAAGAGAAGTTTAGATTTCTTTTGGCATATTCCTCAAACAAGGTCATTTTTTAGTAGCCTATTTTTTGTCTTATGAAAGTATCAATAATTTTTTAAAAAGGGTTTCAGCAAAATGTAATTAAACAAGTCTTAACATTTAACAAATGAAACTATTTCTGCATTCCTTTTCTTCTCTTAAAAGAGTTGCTTTTAAAAAAGTAATTACCTTTAAGCAGAGTTTTGTTTTAAAAACTCCAAATACCTTTTCTTTTTGTATAAAGAGGTAAAACACTTTTATTTGTTTATTAAAACTGGGTTTTGTGGGGGGGGAAAGTTCTATTTTCTCGCATGTAAGTGCCAAATTAAGAACTGTGGTGGGCTTTTAAAAGAGAAAAAGTAAAACAGACCCTGGCAAGTTTTAAAACATCTATATGTATTTCTGGATAATGACTGCTTAAAATGACAGAAGATTTCTAAAAGTCCTCAGATGCAAGCAGTTGGTGGGGTTACACATGGAAGATAGTAAGAATTACAATTCAAAATGCAGTTTTTTAAAAAAGCAGTTTTAGAAATCACAGTTCTTCCAAGTCTTATTCAGTCTAGTTTTCTGTCTAGACATGCAAATTGAACTGAAGAGTTGAAGCAGTTATTCAGATAATTCAAAGGGAAAAAAAATTCTGAGAAAAGAAGTTTGGAGGAGTCTGAACTATGTAAGTTGTTTGTCCTCACTGATCAATTCACCAGATTATTGAACTTGACCCTGAGAGTTTGAAGAGGGCTATAAGATTTGAGTCAGGAACAAATTTCCTGAACATTTTTTTTTGATTCATTTAACCTTAAGGAAATGTTTAAAGAAATGCAAAGTAAGATTCTTAGAGAATCCTCTTTCAAGAAAATCTAAAGTTATTTTTCTGAGGAATAGACAAATGTACTAATGACTCCCCTCTCCTTTCCAAAAAGTTTTCTCAAGACTAACTTTCTAAGGACCTTTCTTTTTCAGATGAGATGACAAATTTAACAGAAGATAAAAGAAACTCATTAAGCTGTCAACTGGATGTGATGCCTATGGTTCTTTTCACGTGGTATTTGTATATCCTTGTGAATCACACAATTCAAATGAAAGAATTATTACCAGTGTTTTTAGTATACACGAGAGTAGTTAGTGAGAGATGCTAAAGTAACAGCCAAGCTATGAAATGATAAAGATTTTAAAATTCTAAAGTAATTACATTGATTTGGTCAGCTAAAGATACATGATCTTTTTAAAATAGTTTTAAAACCCATTATGAATATATTTTAAAAAATTTAAAGTAAATATTCACATAAAACTGAACTGTATATTTCAAAGATAAAATTGGTTAGATTAATAGTCCATGAATTATATCAGATATTTAAATTAAAATAAAATTTGAAAATCATTCATGCCAGAAATTACTACTGCCAAGGTCTGTCATATGTTTCATTAGAAAATTAGATGCACAGTATTGAAACCAAGATTAGTTAAATGAATATTAAAAAGCTTATTATTTATCTTACTTGTTCTTCAAATATAGACTTGTGGAATACATCCAACAGAATCACATTAATTTTATTACTGCTTTAAAGAAAGCTTCATGTACACACAAAATTTAAAAATAAATTTCTACAAAAATATTAACAAAACGATGTTTCCAAATATCAGAAATGAAATGGCTGTTATCTGTTTACAAAAAGCATAAACTCTATGAAACTAAATTGCCAAAATATAAAAAAACTAAAAGGTAAATATTTTTCAGATTTAACTTTTAAGATCTTTCATTACAGTTTTGTAATATTTGAAGATTTTTTCAAGATGGTATAATTAAATATTTTAAACTCTTAGCAGAAAGCTTTTATAAAGCCTCTGGCAAAATACTAAATAATAAGCTAGTAGTTACTATTTAAAATAATGTAATTATACTTTTCTTTAACTTAAGGTATATTCAGAATCAAGGTAAAATAGATAATTGTATAATAATCTGAAAAACTATATTTTGATTATTCTCCAAAATCAGTTTGGCAATTAATTTATAGTTTAGAAGAAAAGAAGCTATGACTAAAATATGTTTTTTTAGAAATCCTATCTCATAGATATGTTGTAAGCATGCCAGAAATTTTACCACATTTATGTGAATCTTATTTTAGAAGAAACAACCACATTAGAAAGGGAGGGTATTAGCCCAACAAATTATGTTCTTTAAATTTTTCCAAGCAAGAACATTCTGGTGAAAGCAAATTGATAACTATAGAAATTCACTGTCAGTTTAGTCCTGAAATATATTTTTAATAATTCAAAAAGTATTAAGAAGACAAAAAAACCCAATTTTGGGCTAATAGTTAACATATAATACTGTTAAGAACCAATGTAATTCTTCATTTTTTCCCCTAAGAAATCATTGCCAATTTCAAATTTTTTAATATGAATTATTTTTAATTTACAAATATTTTTACTTAGGAATAGAATTTTTGTAAATATGTAAAACTCTTTCTATGCTTTTTAAAGCAGATTAAATTCTTGACATTTGCAATACTGAAAGAAAGATGAGCTAATTTCATTATTGAAAACTTTTATTTCCAAAATAAAAAATAAAGAAATACTAAGAAAGTATTAATTGCTAAAGATTTTTTTAATTTAAACTTTTAAAAAAATTGAATGGAAAAAACTATTATATCTATATTTGTAAAACAATAGAAACATACATTCTGGATAAAAATCCTATTTTAAAACATTTGCTAAAAACTAAAAGCAATCTTAACTAAATATAAATTATTTAAATTACTTTAGTTAAGCTTTTATTTTAGATTTTTGAAACAAAATAGCAAAATTTTACTTTGAATGGCATTCATTTAAATAAGTTGGCATTTATTACGCAGATTTTTGTACCCTTTAGTTGGAATATAAAGCTTTCATTTACTTCAATTTGTTTATAATTTCTAAAGATAGAGTATACATTCTAAAACGAGTCAAATATTCCTTTATTGGTTTTTAAAATGCATATAAAATCATGCATTTTTGTTTTACATGTATACACATGGACTTGTAGTAAGAAACAGAAGCTATATGGCATATTGAAATTATTTTTGCATTTTATTTTTAAAGGATGCTGAAATAGTGATTTCAGGGAAAGAGTATCTTTATTTTATCTAAGACTTGTAGTGTCGTAGGTAATTTTTTCCAAGAAAAATAATACTCTTTTGAAATTGTCCATTTTACCAACTTTTAGACTTAAATGGAAAAGCTGCAGCAGCTCACAATTTTGATGTACAATGTAACTCAAAACATGGTTTATGATTATATATTACTAAACTAACTATTTGCACTGATATAGGAATAAATGTTATCTGTTCTGTGGGATAATAATAATGATAATAAAGGCTATTACACAGAACATAGAAACTACCATAGAAAAAATTTTTAAAGAGGAAAATTTTAATATAGTTTTAGAAACTTTAAATCCATAGCTAACCAGTTACATTTACTTTACTTTATACATTAATTAATCTCACAATTTTGAAAATTAAGAAGAGATGGCTTGGTTTTGGAGGGTATGCAAAGTTAATATGACTCAGTTCTAGCTACCTGATATTAACAAACACACAGTTGGCAGGCTTTATTTACCCAAGCAACATAGCCCAATGCAGATTTTTGGCTTTCATACAGATATACTGACATTATAAAAGCATAATAATTGTGTTTATAGTGATTATATAGAACTATCCCAACATTAAGAGAAATTTAGGGATAAACCCTGTCATCTCCCGAATTTGCTATCTCAATGTATAAGTATTAGTCCTTAATTTAAAAAAAAAAGAACTTGATTACAATAAACTGCATTTATGCAAAAAAATATTTCTGAATTGAAATAAAATGACAATTTAACAAAAAATTTATAGTGATATATTACTAAAAAAGAGCCATAAAAAACCTAAAATGGCAATTTACTATTTTATTACTGTTTACCTATTATGCATTTTCTAGTATTTAAAAATAGTGATATTATGATAGCATGTAATATTTATTAACTTTAAATTTTTTCATAATATTAAAAATCTACATTCTAGTCTCTTCAAGTAATTGCCAAAATTACTAAAAGTATAGCAAGTAAAATGTTTATTTTTAAAATATTTTTTCAGATATTCTAAGTGATATTATTTTCTTTAGATTTTTATTAAAAAATTCTGATATAATGCTAACCTTTAAAATCTTTATCCTGATAAATAATAAATCTTTAAGAAGTTTTGATCTTGCCTAATGTTTAAAAATTTTTTATCTATATTTTAAAAGTATTTCTGGAAAAAATTTAAAAACACTTGCAAATTTTTCCTTTTGCTAATTTAATGCAAATAGTAATGCTTTAAAACTCTCAATTTTGGTTCAGAAGTTTTTGTCTTCATGACTTTTTTTTTTCAAAATTCCATATAAAAATACATATTTATTCTTTAAAATGTTTGCAACATGCCACATGAAATAAATATTACAAAATAATGTTTTTTTTTTCAAACTTACTAAGGAAATGGATCCCATCTTAATAAAATTCCTTTTCTTTTGTAAAAAAATATTTTCCTTACCTTTCTTTGTCAGCTTCCTATGCTTTGTTTTTACAGTGATATCCCATTTGGCTGAAGAACTTTCTGTTTGAAACTTACCCCAAATGAAAAAGATTTAAGCATTCCCAATGACATTATTACTGGTTCGTGCTTGGCACCTATCAACTATATCTCTTTTGCCATCCAAATGAGATATATATATATATAAATAAAACCCACACAAAAGCAACAGAACAAACCTTCTGGCCTTGATCACTTTTCACTGTCACTATTGACTAGAATTTTAAAAGCATTTCTAATCCTCAAGATCTGCTATGCATTCAGATGAGCACCAGCTCACAACTGACAGATAGAAACCAGCTACCCGAAAAGATGCTTTCTCAAGTACAGGGTGGGGCAAAGGTAGGTTTACAGTTGTTCATGTGGATAAAATACAATAATTCATAAATGATAATACAAGAATAAACTGTGTTTTGCATACTCACAACTGTAAACCTACTTTGCCCAACCCTGTATAATGTTAATAGAAATGGTCAAGAAGATCACTTTCCCCCTAAGCAAATTTTCAGGTTACCTTGACTTAAAAACATTGTGTCCTAAAACAGATTTGGCTGGGTTAGAGTTAGTCTTCAGAACTGTGCTAACTTTCTACACTTTTTTTTTTAATCTGCATTACTACCATGGCCAGAGAGAAATGAATGTATATATGGAAGCATACACTTATATTCTTTTGCCTCTATATATTTATCATAATTACGGCTTTAACCACACTGTGATACTACAGACAGTTTACCATCAGTAGAGCTATTCCAAACCTCTTTTATAAAGCTCTGAGGTTCGTCTAAGTAATTTTCAAACCAACAATGTTGACTTTTGCAACATTTTTTGACTGGCTTAATCGAAACTGTTATGGGCTCTACAATATGAGCATTAAAGAATATCACTCAGCTTTATTGATAATTCATACCATTAACATCATAACCACATTTCACCCAGTGTCTGAGTCAAGTTTTATAATTGATAGTTGGCCAAAGGTGACCTGATCCCTAATCAGTTTCCTCCCATGATGACGGATTTGGACATTGATTCACCCAGGGATATTTTTCTAGGGAAATGGGGATGGGGTTGGGAGGGGGAGGAGAACTGAAGAAGCACCTTTATTTCTCTCTGTCCACAAACCTGGAAAGATCTAGTTGACTGACAATTCTGACAAAGCCTATTTACAACCCCTTTGCATTAAGCAAATTATCCTTGACAAAATATAATAATTTTTGTAATATTATAATTTCCCAAATGAGCTGTATCAGATGATTCTAATGAGGTCCTATAACATGTTGGTATTTAAGTCGTGGTCACCTATAGTATCTTTGTTCATAATAGGAGTAAGTCTGGTTCATTATTTCTAAATGTACCTTGAGAAAGTTGCTATTATATTTTTGTTTGTCTTTAGTATTTGTTCAATTTTTTGTTTCTAAACTTTAAATATAGTGGGTAATTCTAACTAACAGAGATGACACTGCCTTTAGAAGAGATCAATGGTAGATGTTTCTAACCACTTGGTGGTTTCATCCATTGAGTTTATTGAGCTGGCCTGGTGATGTTTCCCTCCCAGGTTATCACTTCTTTCTACATCTATAAGGAAGGACATATTGCCTCAGCCGCAGGCTCCATGAGCTTTGAACCAACTTCATTTGGTGAATTTCTAGTGACTGCAGCTTCTTTTCTGTATTGAATGATCACCTCTTAACATCTCCTAAAACAAAGGCAGTTCTCAGCTTTTTTCTTTAGTCACCAAAACTTAAGAAAAGAATCGGTGAATAACTTAGTTGTTGGCCACCTCCCCTTACCACTTTCCTGAATAAAACCTTTAAAGCAAGATCAATGGCAAATATAAGACATAAAGAGTATAAAAGAGCTGTGGTAATCTAAAAACTTGGAAATCCACCATTGATCATAACACTGGTTGCAGAGCCACTCAGCATATGTGCCAATGGACAGACAGGCTATACATACATCCTTACCCACACGATCATCACTATTGACTCCTTCTTGCCTTCATTCAATGGGATGTTACAGGAAACAACATTTTCTTCCTCTGAAAAGTTGTCAGAAAGTACGGTTCTTAATCTTTTAGTTTTGGTAGTTGTTCTATATCACATCTGTGGCTTTCTAATTGGCAGTTCCTTTTTTTTTTTTTTTTTTTTTTAGCTCATTGCCATCTATTTAAGAAGGTAAACAGTTCAGCAAGCCGTGTGGCCTTGGTTAGTCAGTTTACTCCTTTTGTTTTCATTTGTAGAGCAAATAAATCAAATTAGATGATTTCCAAAGACCCTTCTAACTTTAAAGACCAATGTTTTTTTATTACCAGGCATGTCAAGGTAACCAGTATGTATGTATTAGGTAGGTGATGCTGACGTTCTGCTTCTTGGACAGTTGCATACCTGTAAAAGATGGCATAATACAGAACTGCTTATACTGTAAACTTCATTTAGAAAAAAATTCTTTTAGAGGAAATGTAAATTTCTTTTCTGTGAGGCATTTAGAGTTCTATAGTGTATGTATGTGTGTTTATTTTGAGGTGGTTTGGATTCTGCTTTCTCAAGCTGTCTTTTAGTCTCATTTTGAAAGCAGTTCACTTTGACTTCCTCTACATAAGTTATTGTATCAAATAAAATATTTCTACACATATATTTTTTTAAATGTACATGTGAGTATGTTGACATGCCTTTTAGAATGAGGATCTTAAGGGGGTAGATCTTCAGCTGAGTGTTGGTGGGCATGCCTCATTCAATTCTGATACTATCTGTAAATATTTTCTACTTCATACTTTTATCATTTTCTTATTAAAAAAAGAAAAAAAACATAGAAAACCATAATATGATATACTTTGGTTACAGTGGAAAAGGAGGTATCTTTATCTTTTCCCCATAAAGTTATACCTCAATGAAAAAACAAAATTTTTATTTCCTTAACTGGTTCAGTCATGTGTAAACCAGTAAGAATAATAATTTTAAAATAATGACATAGCACGTATTTTTAAGGCCGCATTGTGGATTCAGGGAGAAGGAGAAGATATGAAAGGTGAAGATTAAGAAAGGATGTTGTTTAGCTGTTCCAGGCTATGTTCTCAACCTAAGTGGCATGGAAAAAGAACCCTCAATGAAGCGTCTAGTGTAAGAATTTGCAAATTCCTTGACCCTCTTCCCATGTTTGCATCAGTGTTTGAGAGACTCAGATACAGGACACTTGGTTATTTTTGGAAAAACAAGTATCTTACAGATAAAATTGATGAGAAAGGATTATCTTAGTTAGATTACCTATTTTCTTTAGTCTTCTATTTCCTACAAAAAGACAAAAGAGACCTTTCACCCTGGTCTTTATGAATGAACATGACTTTAAATTTATGTCAGGTCAGCCTGACCTGTGGTGGCGCAGTGGATAAAGTGTTGACCTGGGAACACTGAGGTCGCCAGTTCAAAACCCTGCACTGGTCTGGTCAAGGCACATAGGGGAGTTGATGCTTCTAGCTCCTCCCTGCTTTCTCTCTCTCTCTCTCTCTCTCTCTCTCTCTCTCTGTGTCTCCTCTCTAAAGTAAATAATAAATAAAAAGAAATTTTAAAAAAATGTTTAAATTTATGTCAGGTCAGTTTCTGGTCTCTTTTCCCACTCCCCAAAATACCTCTCACTTCTTTTTTTAGTTTTTATTGAATTTATTGGGGTGACATTGGTTAATAAAATTATATAGGTTTCAGATGTACAATTCTATAATATACATCTGTATATTGATTTGTGTGTTCACCACCTAAAGTCAAGTCTCCTTCCATCACCATTTATTCCACGTTTACCTCTTCTACCTCCCCCCACATCCCATTCCCTCTGGTAATCACCACACTGTCTATAAATTGTTGTTTTATTTTCCTTAACCCCTTCACTTTTTTTTACCCAGCCCCACAAATCTCTCTAACAGCTGTCAGTCTGTTCTCTGTATCTTTGACTCTGTTTCTATTTTATTTGCTAGCTTATTTTGTTCATTAGATTCTACGTATAAGTGAGATCATATGGTATTTGTCTTTCTCTGACTGTCTTATTTCACTTAGCGTAATTTCCAGGTCCATCCATGCTGTTGCAAAAGGTAAGATTTCCTTCTGGTTTTTAATGGCTAAGTAGTATTCAATTGTGTATATGTAGCACAGCTTTTTTTTTTTTTTTTTTTACAGAGGAAGAGAGAGAGGGATAGATAGAGACAGACAGACAGGAACAGAGAGAGGTGAGAAGCATCAATCATTAGTTTTGTTGTTGTTGTTGTCGTTGCGGCACCTTAGTTGTTCATTGATTGCTTTCTCACATGTGCCTTGACCGTGGGCCTTCAGCAGACCGAGCAACCCCTTGCTGGAGCCAGCAACCTTGAGTCCAAGCTGGTGAGCTTTTGCTCAAGCCAGATGGACCCGTGCTCAAGCTGGCGACCTCGGCATCTCGAACGTGGGTCCACTGTGCCACCGCCGGGTCAGGCTAGCACAGCCTTTTTATTCACTCATTTACTAATGGACACCTGGACTGCTTCTAAATTTTGGGTGTTATAAATAGTGCTACAATATTGGGGTACATGTATTCTTTTGAATTAGTGTTTTGGGTTTTTTCAGATATATTCCAAGAAGTAAAATTGCTGGGTCATAAGGCAGTTCCATTTTTAATTTTTTGAGGTACCTCTATACTGCTTTACACAGTGGCTGCACCAATATGCATTCCCACCAACAGTGTACAGGGTTCCCTTTTCTTCACATCCTCACCAACACTTGTTTGTTAGTTTATTGTTGATAGTCATTCTGACAGGTGTGAAGTGATAGCTCCTTATGGTTTTACTTTGCATTTCTCTGATGATTAGTGATGTTGAGCATTTTTTTATGTCTATTGGCCATCTGTATGTCCTCTTTGGAGAAGTGTCTATTCAGGTCCTCTGCCCATTTTTTAATTAGATTGCTTTTTTGGTGTTGAGCTGTATAAGTGTTTTATAAATTTTGAATATTAATTCCTTATCAGATATATCATTGGCAAATATGTTCTCTCATTCATCAGGTTGTATTTTTATTTTGTTGATTATTTCTGTTGTTCTGGAAAAACATTTTAGGTGATATAGTCCCATTTTTTATTTTTTGTTTTGTTTCCCTTACCTGGGAGAGGTATCAGAAAAAATACTGCTATAAGAAATATTCAAGCCTGACCAGGCGGTGGCGCAGTGGATAGAAAGTCGAACTGGGATGCAGAGGACCCAGGTTCAAGACACTGAGGTCGCCAGCTTGAGTGCAGGCTAATCTGGCTTGAGCAAAAAGCTCACCAGCTTGGACCCAAGGTCACTGGCTGGAGCAACGGGTTACTCAGTCTGCTCAAGGCCCGCGGTCAAGGCACATATGAGAAAGCAATCAATAAACGACTAAGATGTCGCAACAAAAAACTGATAATTGATGCTTCTCATCTCTCTCCATTTCTGTCTGTCTGTCCCTATCTATCCCTCTCTCTCTCTGTCCCTGTAAAAAAAAAGAGAGAGAAAGAAAGAAAGAAATATTCAAGATTTGACTGCCTATTTTCTTCTAGGATTTTTGTGGTTTCGAGATTTACATTTAAGCTTTCAATTCATTTTGAGTTTATTTTTGTGTATAGTGTAAACAGTGGTTCTTAACCTTTTTTTTCCAAATTCAAGACATAGGTATATGTTTCTTTTACTGGTGCACAAAATGAGCCATGCATGAACATCACCTTGCTCAAAGAACAAAACCAACAAAGTGCATGAACTCACAACAAATTATGGTATTACTTTCTTCTGGCCTCTGCAGCAGAGGCTTCTCCGAACCCCTGAGACCGACTCATCGAACCCCTAGGGTTCGATAGAGCCCAGGTTAAGAACCACTGGTGTAAGAAGGTGGTCTAATTTCATATTTTGCAGGAATCTGTCCAGTTTTCCCAGCACCATTTATTAATAGACTACCATTATCCCATTATATGTTTTTGCCTCCTTTGTCAAATATTAATTGACCATAAAGTCGTGGGTTTGTTTCTGGCCTCTTTATTCTGTTCCATTGATCTGTATGTCTGTTTTTATGCCAGGACCATTCTGCTTTATTACTATAGCCTTGTAGCATAGTTTGCTATCAGGTAACCTGAGTCCTCTAACTTTGCTCTTCTTTCTCAAGATTGCTGTGGCTATTAAAGGTCTTTTGTGGTTTCATATAAATTTTTCGAATATTTATTTTAGTTTTGTGAAATACACCATTATTATCTTGATAGAAATTGCATTGATTCTATAGATTGCTTTGGATAGTATGGATTTTAATGATAATTCTTCCTATCCATGAACACAGCATATGCATTCACTTATTTGTATCTTCTTTATTTTTTTCTTCAGTGTCTTATAATTTTCTGAGGATAGGTGTGTGTTTGTTTGTTTTTTACCTCCTAGTTTAAATTTTTCCTTGATCTTTTTGTTTTTTTATGCAGTTTTAAATGGAATTGTTTTCTTAGTTTCTCTTTCTGATAGTTCATTTTTGATATATAAAAATGCAACTGATACCTGGATATTTGTCTTGTATTCTGTTATTTCATTGAATTCATTTATCATTTTTAGTAGTTTTTCGTGAAATCTTTAGGCTTCTGTATATACAGTACCATGTCATATGCAAATAATGACAGTTTTACTTCTTCTTTTCCTATTTGAATACCTTTTATTTCTTCTTTTTTGTCTGATTGCTGTGGCTAGAACTTGCAGTGCTGTTTTGAATCAGAGTGATGAAATCAGACATCCCTGTCTTGTTCACGGTTTTAAGAAAATTGTTTTTAGTTTTTGCCCATTGAGTATGTTGCCAGTGGGTTTGTTATATGTGGGCTTTATTATGTTGAGAAATGTTCCCTCTATTTCCACTTTACTGAGAGTTGTTTTAAATCATAAATACGTACTGGATTTTATCAAATGCTTTTTTTGCATCTATTCATATGTGATTTTTATCCTTTATTTTGTTTATGTGGTATATCACATTACTGATTTGTGGATATTGTATCAATTTTGCATCCCAGAATAATTACCATTTGATCATGGTGTATGATCTTTTTAATATATTGCTGGATCCAGTTTGCTAATATTTTGTTAAGGATTTTAGCATCATGTTTATTATGGACATTGGTTTATAATTTTCTTTCTTTGTAGTGTCTTTATCTGGTTTTGGAATTAGTGTAGTTCTGGCCTCATAAAATGAGCTAGGCAGTCTCCCCTCCTCATGAATTTTTAAAAATAGTTTGAGAAGGATAGGTGTTAGTTCTTTGAATGTTTGGTAAAGTTTACCAGTGAAGCCATCCTGTCTAAGACTTTTGTTTGCTTGTAGTTATTTATATTACTGTTTTGATTCTATTAGTTGTACAGTGGTACCTTGAGATACAAACAGACCAATATACGATTTTTTTTTAAGATACAAGCTGCAACTCAGTCCGTATTTTTGTTCGAGATCCGAACAAAATTCCAAGATATGAGTCATGATTAAGTTTTTGTGGTTTCATTTTAAGTAAAGAAAGTGCAGTTTTAGTTTTGTTTAAAGTAAAGAAAATGCAGTTTTGGTTTACATTTAGTGTTAAGAAAGTGCAGTTTTAGTTTATGTGTCTACAGTGCCCGCATTCCTTCCTCCCTCCCTCCTCCTCTGCCATTCACCTCGGTTAGCCGCACTCGTCTGTCTCCAAGGTAGGAATACAGTACTAAATAACACTTTTTTCTTTTATTTCATATATTTTGTTAAAAACATGTCTTTTTTCATAATTTAGGATGGTTTGGGGATCTTTTACAGGGCTGAAATGGGTTAATTCTATTTCAGTTATTTTAAATGGGAGAAATTTGTTTTATATATGAGTTGACTAACTCACAAGCTTGGTTACAGAACAAATCAAATTCGTATCTCATGGTACCACTGTAATTGGTCTGTTAATATTTTCTGATTCTTCCCAATTCAGTTTTGGAAGATTGCATATTTCTAGGAATTTATCCATTTCTTCCAGATTGTTCAATTAGTTGTTCTTATATTTTCTTACATTTCTTAGTATTTCTGTGGTGTCAGCTGTTACTTCTTTCCTTTCATTTCTGATTTTATTTATTTGGGTCCTTTCTTTTTTTTCTTTGAGTCTGTTTAAAGGTTTGTCAATATTGTTTATCTTTTCCAAGAACCAACCCTTGCTTTCATTGATCTTTTGTATTGGTTTAGTCTCTGTGTCATATATTTCCACTCTAATCTTCATTATTTCCTTTCTTCTCATTCCGAGTTTTGTTTGTTGTTTTTTTCCCTAGTTCTTTTAGGTGTAGAGATTGATGTTTTATTTGAGATTTTTATTGCTTCTAGAGGTAGGCCTGTAATGCTATAGATTTCTCTCTTATAACTTCTTTCACTGTGTCCTATAGAGTTTGGGTTGCTGTGATTTCATTTTTATTTGTGTAAGGTGTCTTTTGATTTCTTCCTTAATCTTATTCTTAACTCATTCATTGTTTTGAAATGTGTTATTTAAAGCCATGTCTTTGTGTGTTTTTCAGATTTTTTCTTGTGATTGATTTCTGATTTCATACCATTATGATCAGAAAAGATGTTGATATAATTTCAGTCTTCTCAAATTTATTGACTTGTTTTGTGTCTTAATATGTGATCTACCATAGAAAATGTTCCATGTGTACTTGAAAAGAATGTGTATTCTGCTGCTTTGCCGTGAAATGCTCCAAAGATATCAATTAAATCCAACTGATTTAGTGTGTCATTTATGGGTGCTATTTCCTTGTTGATTTTCTGACTGGAAGATCTATCCATTGCTGTCAATGGGGTGTTAAAATCCCCTACTCTGACTGTGTTACTGTTAATCTCTCCCTTTATGTCCATCAAGACTTGATTCTATATTTGGGTGCTCCTATGTTGGGTGCATAAATGTTTACAAGGGTTATATCCTTTTATGAGATTAATCCCTTTAGTATTATGTAATGTTCTTCTTTGTTTCTTGTTATGGACTTTGTTGTGAAGTCTTTTTTGTCTGATATAACTATTGCTACCCCAGCTATTTTTCATTTTAATTTGCATGCTAGATCTTTTTCCAACCTTTATTTTAGTCTGTGTATATCTTTTATTTTGAGGTCGGCCTCTTTTAGACAGTGTATATATGGGTCTTCTTTTATTGTCATTGAGTCTTGATTTCTATTGGCCCATTTGTGTGTGGGTCATATTCTCAGGCTGGCTGACTGTGAAGATCAACCAGTACCACAGTGTATGAGTTGCTATACAGGTGCTGACCACATGAAACAGATTCTACCTCAGCAGGATCTAGTGACTGCTGAACTCTCCCTTTGCTTATGGTACTTGTAAAGCTAATTGGGTCCTGCTTTGATGTTGTCTGAGCAGGCCAATGGGTATATTGGTTTGTGGAATCTTGGGAGGGAATCTGGTCTAGGCCAATATCAGACACTGCCTGTGACTGGCCCTGTGCAACCTGTTTGGAACTACAAAGTGACCCACAGTGTGTGGCTGCTTCTGCTGGGCCTGAGTGTGCACAGTAGAGATAGGCTCTTACCAACACCAGGCCCAGGGACAGGTCAGCAAAAGTCTTAAGGCACATTGATATCTGCCTCGGCCTGCTTCTACCTGCTGGCTACCTGGTAGGCTCAGTCACTGAAAGAACCTCTAGTGGTACTCAAGTTGCATGAGGTAGGTTCTCAGTGAGATACCAGGTAAGGGTGTGTGGTGTTCACCATATTGGTACAGGCTTAAGCTCAGTGCCAGTGGTGGGTCTGAGGCCACTCAGCAAATATCCCAGAGTATACAAAGTTTAACTCCCAACTGCCGGGTGCTTGCAGACCTTTGTGGTGAGGCATGGTCTAAGGGAGTCATCACAGTGAGGCCAGCAGAGGTTATCAGGTCCAAACCAACCATCATTTAGCCACGTGAAAGGAAAACTCTGCACCAGTCAAGCATGCAAAGGAAAAAATGGTCTCAACTCAGTCTGTCTTGGATTCTGTCCAGACCTCAACAAGATGAGACCACCAGGAGTCAGGAGAGTGGGGTGCTGGAGCCCAGAGAATGAGGCTAGCAGATCATCCCTGAGGAAAAGACATCAGTTAGATTTACAGGAAAGTGGGTTGTGAGGTTCCTGCAGGAGCCTCAAAACCACCCACTTAGTCATTGACTCCTCAGCAAGGTGGGGTTACCAGAAATACAAAAGTGAGGTTTTTGCATTCTCCAAGTCAGGCTAATGCTATATAAAAAAGAGTGGCCTCTGAAGAGTGGGTGTGGGACCCAACACAGGGTTCTGGTGGCTGTCCCTTCAGCTTTCTACCCAGAGCCACAAACCCCAATCTTTCCTCTCATGTCTCTAGCCTGGCTCTGCCCTTCCTCTGCTGTAGCCCAGGATGAGTGGCTATAAATGTGATTTTGTGCACCAGCCCTTTAAGAAGGCACCTGTGTCTCTAGCAGACTCTCATCTCTCCCTAGTGGACAGAACCCCAGTTGATTTTCACAGCCAGATGCATATGGGTGCCTCTTCCCAGCTCTGGTGCCCTGTGCTGGGGGCTTGGCATAGGGTTGAGATCCCAGCCATTCAGGAGGAAACCTTTGCAACTGAGGTAGCCTTCTGGAATCTCACCCACTATCCATGGGAGTAGGGCCAGCCCATTTCATGTCTCTGTCTTCCTACCAGTCTTGATGTGGCTTCTTCTGTAAATCCTTAGTTATAAAACTTCTGATCAGCTATTCTTCAGTCAGTTATTCAGGTTGATTGCTCTATATTTTAGCTGTAATTATAGTTTACTCCTGAGAGGTTAGTGTAACATCCACCTGCTCCATGGCCATTTTGAATTTCCTACCACTTCATTTCTTACTGCTAAAAAATCTAAATATTCCAGTCAGTCCATGGATTATTGTAATTACATTTTTACTGAATTAACTGAATAATTGAAGGAAAAGTGATTTTTTTTTCTGAGTTTCAGTGTATCTTGTGTTGATTGAGCTATATAAACTTGTATGGAATAATTAGGCAAAACAACCCCATTTTAAACTGTGACTATATTTAGGGTTTTGTGGTCCTTTGTTCCATTTTGTTGACTCCCCAATGCACACTGATTATTGAGGGAAAATATCTATTTTAAATTTCATACGATCTTTTATCCAGTTTTTAATTTATTCAGTGTTTGATTTAATGTGACATCTCCAATAAGCATAAGCGCAAGATGAAAAGATGCTTGATAGTCCATCTGATAACAAGATTGCTGCATTTCAGAGAAGAGATTGGTTCCTTAGCAGAACTGGTTGGAATTAGCTACTTTAGAAGCGACTTTTGTCTATGAACACATGTGTACTGTCACTGACAACAGAATAGAGACTTGAGGATATTACCAAGAAAACTGGATTACAAGTGGAGAAATTAGAGTACGCCTTGGGTGGTAGAAAATTATTGTTCATTTTATAGGAGTGATAATGGCATTCTGGTTATGTAGCAAAATGTCCTTATTTTTTAGACATGCACAGTGAAGTATTTGGGAATGAAATGCTGTATCTGTGTCTTTTTATAATGCTTCAGCAAAAGAAAAAGAGAGATGATCAAATATGACTAAATATCAATAGCTATTAAAATAGAGATGATGTATGCATGGATGTTTGATATGCTTTTCCCACTTTTCTCTGATAATTTCCGCAATTAATAGTAAAAAAAACAAACAAACAACCCACGTAATTGAAATAATATTTTTGTGCATGTACAAGAGGGGAGCATGGATTAAAATTTTTCTGAACTAATAGGTAAATTTGATGTTATGAAGTGGGGCTTTCATTTGTGGAGTATGGTCGGTAACACATAAACAAGTATAAAATGAAAGTGCTTTGCAAAAATACTATTTATTTTATTTTTTTAAAGTGCATTTGAAATTACAGTGGTACCTTGAAATATGAATTTAATTTGTTCTGTAACCAAGCTGGTAAGTCAGTCAACTAGTATATCAAACTGCCAATACTAGACCCGTGCGCCAACGCGCCAGGGAAGCCGCAACTTCCCAAATCAGATCTCGAACAAAACTACGGGCCGGGTCACACCTTGTATCTTAAAAATTCATATGTTGGTCTGTTTGTATTTCAAGGTACCACTGTATAGAATTGAAACTACAATAAAAGTATAGTAGGCATTTAAAAATGAAGACATACATGGCATGTGGAAGTCCCAGATTCAATTCTTGGTCAGGGCACACAGGAGAAGCCCCCATTGGCTTCTCCACCCTTCTGCCTCTCCTTCCTCTCTTTCTCTTCCTCTCCTGTAGCCAAGACTCCATGGGAGCAAAGTTGGCCCGGGTGCTGAGGACAGCTCCATGGCCCCTGTCTCAGGCGCTAGAATGGCTTCAGCTGCAACAGAGCAATGCCCCAGATGGGCCGAGCATCACCCCCTGCTGGGTATGCCAGTTGGATCCCAGTCTTGTGCATGCAGGAGTCTGTCTGACTGTCTCCGTGCTTCTAACTTCAGAAAAATACAACAACAACAACAAAAAAAAGCATACACATTTTTATTGACCTAAGGTAAATGCTGAAAAGTTTGAGTTTTAAGCTCAGGGTGAGGTGGAATGTTCCTTGAAGAAAATTACAGAAACATAAATGTTTGAGAAACTTAGATTCTCAAATAAGAACTAGAGAGGAAATTAGAGTAGTCAGAATCATGGTATAAGCTAACTGAACATCTGAAGCTGATGACATAAATTATGAAAATATAAACTCTATCGAGATTATTTTATTTTAGTCTTTGGAATGATCAGTTTAGTGTGCTTCTTAAAAACACTTCTTTTGTCTTCTGAATAGTTATTATTATGGTAGCTGTGTTCTATCCAAGTAATATAATACTTTTCTGACATGTTAATATAATATTTGTTTATCACAAAATGTGTAGATTTATTTACTTATTGCCATGAGGCCACAAAAAGAAACTATATCTCTAAGAGTGAAAAGATTGTTTCTATTGTAAAATTCTGGGAGAGCCTAGTTTCAGTTGGGTCGACTTTGAGTCCTTTTGTTCTTAACTGTACACAAATACATGCCTAAATCTACTGTCATCATCACATTTAATATATCACATTGATTTAAAAAATATAAATGTTACCTGCACAACCCTTGTGATCCCCAATTTTGTTCATACAGGGAAGAAAATTCTTCCTTTTGAACATCAATTTATTTTTATTTTTTCTTTTTCTTAAGTGAGTAGCAGGGAGGCAGAGAGACAGACTTCCACATGCACCCTGACTGGGATCCAGTTAACAAGCGCCCTATGGAATGATGCTCTGCCCATCTAGAGGCATTGCTCTGTTACTCAGCAACTGTGCTATTTTAGCACCTGAGACGAGGCGGAGGAGTCATCCTCAGTGTCCAGGGCCAACTTGCTCCAACCGAGCCATGGCTGTGAGGGGAAGAAGAGAGAGAAAAAATAAGAGAGAAGGAGAGGGGTGGCAAAGCAGATGGTCACTTCTCCTTTGTGTTCTGATCAGGAATCGAACCAACAAGGGCTATTTTAAAGTCTTAAAATTTAAGTGTGTCTCTGAAGTTAGCATTACAATAATAAGTGGTATTTTTTAAAGAGCAGGGTGCATTAATTTTAGTTTCCAGTTCTAGTTTTTCTACTAACTACTAACCTCAGGGCTTTCATCTGCAAATTAAGAGATCTCTCATTAAATAATTGTTAACATTTTTTCAAACTATTTACTCTGTGCTACAAAGTATTTACTTTGGGCCAGGCACTGTTTTGAGTGCTTTACATGAAATATTTTGAATTCTCATAACTCTATAAAGTAGATGGTCTGACTATGCCTAATTAAACAGTTAGGAGACTAGACTTTTGAGATAATCAAGTGCTGGGTAACCAGTGAATTTGAGCAGTGGGAGGGCCCATGGAAAGAATGTCATCAGTGAGGCAGTGCATCAGGATGGTTAGGGGTACAAGCTCTATACCCAAAAAAGTGTGGCTTTTAGACTTGGATCCTTGACTTGTTAGGAGTACACCTTGGGCAACTGATTTAACCTTTGTTTGCCTCAATTTCCTCATCTGTACGATGGGGCTTATAATAGAATCAGCATTCTAAGGTTGTTAGGATTAAATGTGCAGAGCTTAGAACTGTGTCTGTCAACTAGGACGTTCTCAGTAAATATTACAGATGGAGATGAGGGTGCTGATAATAGTAGGGAATGGGTAATAAGACACTATTGTTTTACTTAGAAAATGTGTGACATTACTAAGGGATTAGGTCAGAAAAAACCTGCTGGTGGTAGTGGTGGTCTTGGTGGAAAGAATGGAATTATTATTAGTGATGCAGAATGGCTTCTTAGAGAAAAAGAAGAATTAGGTTGAAGAAGCAGAGCAAAAAGGGAATAGCTGGCCTAAAAAGGCAGAAAAAAATGTGTGTTGTCTTGTAACTCAGTAAAAAGTTTATAGAAAGATGGTGACAGCAGTAACATAGCCATGAGACCCAAATTTGGTGTTTTTATGGAGTTATTCCAGTTTTCTGGATCATAGACACATATAGAATGTTAGAGCTAAATGGAGATTGTCCTGTACAACCCCCTCATTTTACATGTTCTGTGAGGATAGCATTTGGTGAAATTTGGCCTGTCTCACAGTACAGTGAATCCAGACAAATTTGTGGTATGCTTAAAGAAGGATTTCAAGTAAGGGTGAATGGAAAGAGGAAGGAAGTTCCCTCATTTTTAGAGTGATGCCCAAGGAGGAAAGCAGAGTAGAGAAAGCAGTGAATTTTCCCAAGTTAATTAAAAAGGAGAAAGGGAAGAAAAGGAGAGAGTGAGGGGGAGGGGAGAGAGAGGACACTAATTTTATGTGAAACAGTGTAAGATTGGATTTGCAGTTAATATTTAAAAAGCCCATGATAAAAAAAAAAAATCTTTTTCCCCCTTATTTCTAGGAACTTGGTTTCCTAAAATGGAAAGAAAATTTGCGGGAGAGTTTGGCAGCGCTGAGGGTTCCAGCAAACGAAGACTCAATCCATTTGCAGCTGTTGTTGAAACTAGTAAGCAGTTAATGTTCATCTGTTAATCTGTTACTGTTTAGGATGACTATATTTTGGCATTTAAAAAAAATCACTTTCAACTGAGCTTATGCTTAGTGCTTTTTTTTAAATAATGGAGTGTCTCACTGAGAACTAATGAGTCAGATTAATTTGGTGTGGAGTTCTGATCAGGGGAGAGGGCAGTAGTCCTTTTTTGAAACACTAAAAACTGCTTTGAGACTTCCTTTACAATTCCCCAAGCCAGGGCTGGGTTGGAGGGAATTCCGCCGAGGGGTCTAAAGGCTCCCCACTGTGCCTGCGCCCCAGTTACAATAGCACGGGGTTACTGAGCGAGGACTAGATTGTCCACTTACACGGAGAAAAAGAAGCCAACAGCACAGAAGCAGCAGCAAAGATAAGGTTTTGATGGCCCTGAACCCACTTTTAATTTTTAATAAAAAGTATTTACCTATCGTGTCAGTAGTTTAGGAAAAGGCTTTTAGTTTGTCAGTTTTTTTAATTAAAAAGAAAAAAACATTGCTGTTATTTCTACACTGCATATCACTGTTGGCACTGCTGTATGGTTTGAGGACATGGGAGCTCTCCCCATTGCACCCCTCAACCCTGCCCAATATCACAGACCAGGGAGAAAGGTTTCAAGAAAACGGGTAGAGCTGAGGAATAGAGTCATGTTAGTTCAAGTCTTTCTTCTTTTTGCCTTTTGACCCTGACACCCCCGGATGCTCCCGCTTCAGCATCTGCTTGTGGTTAGGTGATGAAATCAAGATAGAGATAAAGAAACTGAGGCACAGCATAGTTATATGCTTAATTTCAATCCTTCAGGAGCAAATGTCAATGTGAAATGAGAAGCAGCACTCAAACCTGAGTCTGGGTGGAGACGTAGCAGGTCATGTTGCACTTGCCCTGGACAGTGGTCAGGCCTGTGAGTGGCCAACTCTCCCACCCTCAGAAGAAACTTCTGCTTTGCACTTGCAACATTGTTTGTACCAGAAAGGTCACATCCTGTGAAAATATGGCTTTGGAAATGGAAAGTAGACAATAGTGACCTAAAGGGAGAGGAATTTTTGAGTGCTCATGAATATGAATGTTATAGGTTTTATATTGCTCTAAAGTGTCAAGGTTAGTTATGAGCAAGATACTTTCAAAGATATGAATGGTGATATCTGTGGTTGACATTCTTCCTTGTGGTTCTAAGTTACCTGAGCTCTCCAACTTTATTCATTCATATTAGGACTCCAAGTGGGATGTTCTTGTGACAAACAGGAAATAGCTAAGGTCTGGTAAATGAATGCCTACAAGTTCCTGGTGGGAAGTGCAAATATTTACGTTTGGAATATAGAGACGTAACATTAACGAGACTGATACATACATCAAAACTCAGAAGCAAAATCAGAATATGCCCCCAAATGTTGGTGTATATATAAAAAAAAGCTAGGTGGGGTATGGTACAATCATATACGGGGAAAAGTTAGAAAACAGATCTAGGAAAAGAAATTTGGGGCAGAAACAGAATTATTCTCACTTCCCCCTTCTAGAGTTTGAAATAGTAGACCCTTATGTAAAATTAGAAAATAAATGTAAGGAATCTGAAATTTTTCTAAGCGGAAGGTAATCTTTCTTTGAAGAGAAGCCATGTGAGTTAATAAACCTTAATTAAGATGAAGAGAAAATTATGAGCAGAAAGAGGGAGAGGAACAAAGAGAATAAGCGTTTTTATAAGTTCAGACTAAATCTTACTCTGTCTTAAAGTATTTAGTGTTTTCATATTAGAATATGTAGTGTTTTAAGTATCTCTTTTTGGAGAAATTGATTTAAAGATAGAAAAGCCTTTTGAAAGTTAGGAAGTTTAGGGTTTAGAATTTTTCACATGTTTATTAGAAATTTAGATGATAAAAACTATGTATAAAACAGGCATTATTATGTATTTAAAAGCATCTTAAAATATATAAGGATAGTTAATGATTTAAATATATTGAAAGAATATTAAAATTATTCAGTCATAAATAAGACATAGAAGATATGCCAATGTCAGAATAAAATGCAGAACAAATACTAGTATAAGAAACAACCTTCTTTGATGGTTCTGTGATAAAATGTAAAACAGGATGATTATTTAAATTGGCAACTTTGATTTAATTTAATTACATTTAATCCTTATTGTCCAAAATTAGGACTCCAAAAATTCTAATATTCATCATTCTATATTATGATTTTTTAAGCAGACCATTGAAATAACCTGTATCTTTTTAATTTTTATAGGAAAATGTCAAAAGTTTTATCTCCTGAAGGATCAGAGAGATTCTTTTAAAGGTGAAGCTTTTCATCTTTAGGTAAGAAAACATTTTCTATTATTTATCTATCTGTTGAAAATAAAGTATTTCAATTAAAGGAAAGAAGTAAAATGTACTTAAACTTTGCTCATCCTAACTGATGTAAAACTTTATAAAGATGAAAGCCAGAATTTTTATGTTAAATAAACAAGTTAGTATAAAATTTTTCATTTAGAGAGATCAATCAATTTTGGGGGATAAAAACAAGACCCTTATTTGCACTTTCTAATAGCCTGACATGATAATAGGGTTCCCATCATCTGTCTTTTCTAAGTATTTAAGACATAACAAAATTAAAATTAGATTTAACAAAATCAGGAACTCAGGAATTTTCAGGCACTTAGAATATTTCTACACATAAATGTAAACCTGTGTGATAATTAAAAAATGGACTGTTATAATTTTGGAATATTGGTTATTGCTTTATAAGCAGGCCAATAAAATAAAGTTAATTAAGATTTGATAGTAAAAAAGAAGCTTAAATGCTGTGATATACTGACATACTAAGAAAATATTGCTTTGTAGGATCATAATGTAAATACAAGCAATTTGTTTAATCAGGCAAGAACCTGTCCTTTGTTTTTCAGTTTTTGTTTGTGTCATACTGATAACATAGGAAAAGAAAAGCCAGACTAACTTTTTGAGCATATCATAATATAAGTAACTCATTCAATTTTTGGCAGTAATTCTATTAATGCATTTTACTTACATGAACAGTATAAAGTACACATATGAAAATCAGATGCTTTAAAGCAGATAAACTAAAAATGCAGTTAAAATGTCTAAACAAACATTTAGAGATGCTTTGAAGTATTTTATGGAGTTAAAAGAATGAAAAAAGCAGTTATAGAATTTGTTGTAAGATATACAAATTTGTACATTGTAGCTTTGTCACCTATACCACATTTGGAAAGAGAAATAAATTACAATGTTTGTCTTCTATTAACATATATTCTCAAGAGTAAACAGCTTTTCTTCTCATTTTAAATACATTAATACAGGTACATGTGAATACTATTTAAAACCATGGTATAGAGGTTTCGGTTTTTAAGAAATACATGTGAAAATTCATGTGGTTAAACAGAATCTAAAAGCCTCAGGAGAAAAATACTAAATTTTCTGTATGAATTTGAAGAGTTAATTTCTAGAATAAATTTATTTGCCCTTTATAAAGACATTCATATTAATATTAACCATATAGGTTAAAACTTGCTTAAATTACTTAATTAGGATATACTAAACTTCTAAGTTATTTTAAAAGAAGAATTATGTTAATCTGAAAAAATTATAAAATTATTTCTTATGTAATCTTTAAATAAAGCCCTTTAACATATGCATTTTTAAATCTTTTATTTTGGTGGATAAAGTAAAAGAAAACATGACTAGTTTTCTAATGGAAAATATCTCATAGCACTGAAAAGAGAGTTGTTAGCATGTAAAATATATGAGGAGATCAGTTTCATTTCTGACTGGTTTCTAAGTCTTTCTTATGAATAATATATTTTAATACCAGGAGAATATATATAAAATATGTGTTTAATTCTTATGCTCTATTAAAAATAGGGGGAAAAGTGCAACTTTGCCTAGCTAAATTCTAACTGAAGTGTTAAGTAAAAATTAGAAAAATTTGGATGCTAAAATAGTATAAAGAAATAAATTTTAAAATATATGTGTATACACAATTTTTTATGTCTTGGTATGTAGCATTTATCTAAGTTGCTAATGAAAATACAGACTGTAACGTAAATGAAAAAATAAATAATGGAGTATTTTCTCATTGTGGGTTAATAGATTTAAAAATTTACTAAGTTAAATGTAATATTAAGGGACACATTTAAAACAAAATTTTGCTGAAGATGTAGCTTTCCAACAAGGCTCTGGATTTTGTATGTTTATTAGGATTTCTGAATTTTCTGATTTAAAATTCATGATAAATATCTTGAGTGCCCTTTCAAATGGCAAAATGTTTCTGTGGAAAACTTAGATATTGTGTACATTTTGATTTACACTTAGGTGTGAAAAAAACAGCAGATACTTTGGGAGAATTCTAATTGTCATTTTAGTGCATGCCTCAAGTACCAAACAACTATTTTGTCTGTCAGTCAGTTACATGTCTAAGCAAGTTCCGGTTTGTGTAAGTGCATCTTAGATGTTGAACTTATAATGATGATACAGTGATCCTTAAATATGCTTGCCATCTTTACTAAAATTATGGGCAAGGTATTTAAAAGAAATGCATTTCAACACTTATTTTTAATTAAAATGAGAAAGAGTTCGAAAAAGTTCTTCCATGAGTAAAATATGTAATTGTTCAGGTTTCTGAAAAACTGAACTCTTCGTTTAATTTTCCAATTATATTAAAATGTTTCTTTACTTGTTTTTTTGCTGATATTTTAAAGTCAGAAAGGAATAAAGCAGCAATGTTGTTATTTCGGATCATCTTTCTTTCAATACAGAAGGAGAAAGGGAAAGCAAAATATGTTGGCACAACAGAGTTTTCCCTTAAAAACATTAACCTGTACTTAAAGAAATGCATTGTCCATAATTAATTTTTCTTATTAGGAGTCATTTGGAGTCGCACTAATTTTCTGAATCAACATAGTTTAGGAACTAAGTCTTATAAAATGGAGAGATGTAGGGCATTGTAGTCAGATATAGGACAGTCTCTTTTGTTGATTCCTTGAACTTAGAAAACAGATTTTAAAATGAATCATGTTGAGTACCAAAATCTCTGGACTATAATAATTTAGGGGGAAAAATGCCAGAAAAGTATAAAGGCGAAAGGGAAAATAGATTAGTTAAATGTGCCCTTTTAAATGATAAACATTTGGCACTGGGAAGAGTGCTCTAAAGACAACAGCTAGGGCTCTGTCAAGGATAATTTTCTGGGAAGCTTAGGCTGTTTGTGTGATGAAGGAAGGCGGCCAGATAGCAGAACCGTGAGATGCTTGGCAAGACTGGTAAAGTTAGTTTCGGACGGCGCGGGTGAAAGTTTAAGTGCAACAATTGGGCGTTGGGAGGGAGGGAAGTTGGGGCTGCAGCTCCCGCGCCACGACAGGGTTAACGGCGGCGCTGCCCAGTGCACTCTGGGAGTTGTAGGCCGCGGGCATTGTGGGAGTTGTCGTAAAAGTTTCCTTTCTTGTTGTGATGGCCGCCGCCGAGACGAGCGTTGAGGGTTTCTGTCGTTCCGGACTGTTTGGGGGGCTCTCTGTAGTGTCCGAAGGCCAACAGCAGCCCCCAGGTTGCCGAGGGCCTTTAAATTGTGTGCCAGGGAAGTGGGCGAGCGGCTTGGTGGGTTAATGGTGGGGCCTGCTGTCGCTAGATTGGCCAGAGGGCCTCTGGCGGCCCCGGGCTCGACCAGGGGTCCCATCCTGAAGGACCCGGGCCTTCTGGCCATGTGCCTTCGAAAGAGCTAGGTGGCCAGCGCCTGAGCGTTTTGGGGTGTGCTTTATTTTGTTGTAGTTTGTGTCCTGCACCCCTCCCCCTTGTCTTAGCAGTGTCTGACTGTCCAGGTAGTTGTTGATGTTCACGACACTCTTTGGGGTCAGGTGGGCTGGTTTTCCTGGCACTCTTGGGATATATGCAAGAGCTGGGGATTTTGGAAGGTGTGAACAGCACTATTCTGGGTGTTCTCTGTCTTGTTTTAGGCTTAGGAAGCTGCACGAGTGCTGAGCGTTCCCGTGAGTGTGGGGTTCGCTTCCTCCGCCTGTGGTGAACCTTGCCCTGTGTGCTGATGCTAACAGGCAGGACCCGGCAGCTGTGACAAGTATTCCTGATGACTTGGATGTGTTCTTAAAACTTTGGAACCTCCAGAAGACAGTTTTGCAGTTGTTTGTAGAAAGTTATTGTGTGCAAAAGTGGGTTTAAAATAAATGCCAGAATCACGGGTACCGTGAGTTCTAGGGAGGGAGCTCCTGAGGTTTCTCTGGTGCCCGGGAGTTGTTTGGGTACTTGTATGGGAATCAGGTTTGCTTTTATCCTTGTCTTAGCTCACAGGAGTGCTGTGCACGTCAGGACACTTTGATCTTCTTTGTGAAGCAAAGCAGGACACAGTACTGACATGTAACTGCATGTATCAGAATCTCAGGATAATGCCAGATTGCCAAGCAGGTCAGTCCTTGTCTTACCTGTCTGTACACATTTGGACCTCACTGTTTCTGCCACCATGTACTGCTACATAAAGTCTGTCTTATTTTGATAGTCTGGTTGTTTGTTGTCTGTGTACCTTGAGGCCTAACTGGTCACCTAAAACCATTTCTTAAACAATGTTATTTATAAACGTTTTCCTCTACAAGTAAAACTGCTGTGTATAAAGTTTTTTTTACTCATTTGGTGAAGTAGGGGGTTTGGAAGAAGGTATAGGAGTGATTTTGGAGATTGGCCATCAATTTTTAACTTTGAGCCAATCCACATCACAGAATTAATTTAAAGAGAAAGTGAAAATGAGGTTCCATTTTTTTTCTTAGCTTTTTAGAGCATAGAAAACCTGTTTCTCTGTCATTGCGTTGAATCTCTTTCATATAGTATTAAAAATCCCTTTGATGTTTTGTGATAAACTCGGTTTTCATAATTCCCTTGTCTGGGTTTGCTTAGTAATTGACTGAGAATACAGTAATGTAGAGAAAGGAGCAAAGATGGGTGGGTTTCTATGTGTGTTTCTTCTGAATGTCATTTTTGGCATAGATTGATAGATTAATACTGTTGGCATGCTAGTCAGGTCTCAGGAAAGTACTTCCTCCCTCTGACCCGACCTCAGTGTGTCTCAGAATATTAGTTAACTTGCCAATTGAAAAAAGACTGATAAACTTATCTTAAAGTGATCTAGAATGTCCATATTTGTTATTGTTTGGTGATGTGGTAAAATACTGGTGAGTTGGTTTCATATTGTAGAAAAACTGGATGGCTA
Organism: Rhynchonycteris naso; assembly: GCA_037038555.1. Classification (NCBI taxonomy): domain Eukaryota; kingdom Metazoa; phylum Chordata; class Mammalia; order Chiroptera; family Emballonuridae; genus Rhynchonycteris; species Rhynchonycteris naso. Next base: position 355,420,948 of record CM072995.1, read on the forward strand.
GGATTTGTAGATGTGTAGAATCATTCAAGACAAACCACAACCACAGTTGGCTTTGAAAGAAGATGCATAAATTTGTAATTGCCAAGTTACCTCTGACTTCATTAGGTGCTCTGAGAGTGGATGGGAGCTTAGTTGGGAAGTTTAGAGATAAACTTATTTCTGCATTTGCAAAGAACCCTGTGGGCATTTATGAGTAGACACATCTCTCCAGAAAATGGTGAGGTTTTACACCCAAGAGTTACAGCATTTAATCCCTTAGGCCAGAGGTCCCCAAACTACAGCCCGCAGGCCAAATTGCAACCACCTGAGGCCATTTATCCAGCCCCCACCGCACTTCGGAAGGGGCACCTCTTTCATTGGTGGTCAGTGTATGGAGTACTGTATGTGGTGGCCCTCCAACGGGCTGAGGGACAGTGAACTGGCCCCCTGTGTAAAATGTTTGGGGACCCCTGCCTTAGGCCTTTGTTTTGTACTCGGCTTTCTGCCTCCATCACTTCAGTTCTGTTCCTGGTTTGAAATGCTTTATGTAATACATAAATTCATCTGTAGTTTCAGAAAAATATGTTAAGATTCACTACATTTTGGAAAAGATTACTCCAAAGGTCGTATATACATATTTGATAATTATGCCAAACCAAAGGTTTTTGAAACTTAGGCGTGCATGGTTTTGATGAAACACTTTGCAGTGAGACAACACCAAAGGGTAACTGTTGACTTGGATGTTATTAATGAAAGCCTTTGGTTCTGGTGTTCATTAAAAAAGAAACGCAAATTTACTTCCAAATAATAGAATTTGTAAGATAATGAAAATTTTTAAGTTTTGATATGATTTATTTTAAAGATTTTATTTATTGACTTTAGAGAGAGGAAAGAGAGAGAAAGGCAGGGGTGGTTGTGGTGGTGGGGGAACAGGAAGCATCAACTCGTTGTACTTGCTTCTCATAACTGCCCTGAAAAGACAAGCTCAGGGCTTCAAACCAGCAACTTCAGCATTACCAGGTCACCGTTTTATCCACTGTACCACCGCAGGTCAGGCTAAGTTTTGATTTTAGATTGTAACCGAAATTTGGAAACACTTGGGGTGGGAGGTTGTGTATGAATGTTTGTATGAGGCCTTTACTCAAGTCCTTTCTAATTTTGTTTCCCTATACATAACTATTCACATTGCTGAAAATAAGCATTTTTTATTAATGCATTTTTGCATCTATGAATATTTGTGAGTGGTAACAGTGCATATTACAAGAAAACAAATCATCCACTCAGAATTTGGCCCTTATTTTTTATTAACATTCTTTGAGGAAGAAGAATCATTGGTTGTACTTTAGATTGCAATACTTGTAAACATCAAAAGTATTTCCACCCCTCACTTCTGCCTTCTTGAAAGTTAAGAAGGTTTCTGGAAGAAAGAGGAAAAGTATTTAAATTTTTTCCATACCTCTCAATGAATTTTATTTTCTGATTCTTCCTACATGTGTAGGCAGAACTGAATACATTATCTCTGCTTTGCTAGGCCCTATTTCTTTTAAGTGAGAGTATTAATCATATGATTTTTATGGGCCAGACACAGCAAACCAATGATTACTCCAAAATACTATATTTAGATTAAAAGGTACTAATTTATTTGGAAAGAAAACAAGATCATAATCATATATACTGTCACTTAGAGGATTATGTATCTTAAAGCTTCAAAAGATCTTCAGAGATTATTTGCTGCGTGCTCTCTCTTCCTTATTTTATTATTTTGTTCATCTTTCTCTGAGCTTTTGGGGTTTAGAACTTAAATGACATTTTTGTTTATTTTGAAATTTTTTTCCAAATTATTTGCTCCCATTTTTAAAAATTATTTTAATCTAAAATATTCTTAGTAAGGACATTATTTTAATAAAGCATTCTTATCATTACATTTTTATAACTAAAATGATGTAAAAATTATATTTTTATATCCCAGGGGAAAAATAAATTAATGACTTCTTTAAATGTCAGCACAATTTGACTTGCACAAAGATGTAGGACATATGACTTTAGATTCCTTTTCTGTTATTAACAGTCTTTAGTTAATGAAGATGCATAATTTGTGAGCTTAGACAAGTTTTATTTGATGACAGTATTACTTCTTGACTAACATTCTCATGAAATACATATTTGTGAAAGTTTTAAGACTATAAGAAATCTTTGAATTCGCAAAAGAAGAAAGCAGTTCTATGTGTTTTCTAATCTAAAAATTATTTATAAACTGTTTTTAAAGTTTATTTTTCTAAACTCTGAAACAGATGTTTCTAGATTTTAAATTGTTTTTAAAGAAGTTCTATTGATGAGGCAGGAGCCATATTGTCAATGAAGTTGTATTAAGAGAGTGCTAACTTATTTCTTTTTATTTTAGCATTAACCAAAGGTAGAGACTATGCAGTTTATAAGGGGGCAAAAAGGCCCATTGCATTTGAGAGTTAAAATTGAAGACATCAGTGATTTAAAATATTTCTGTACCACTTGTTATAATTATTTTATTATAGAATTTGAATTTATAATATAATGGGTTTGATTTTCATGGTGAAATGACTTATTCCTTAGTAAGATCTAATGATGTACCATTACTTTTTTTGTGATGCATAGATTTATATAATTTTTTTCATACTAACAAATTATTTTTAAATGAAACTAACAGTAAAGTAAATGAAACTGACATATTCTCCCTGAGGAGGAAAACTTAGAAGAAACACAATTTTTATAAACAAAAGGTTTGAGATACATAATATAAAGACTATATCTAAATCAATAGGAAAAATTGGAAGGACTAAACCATGGTTTGACAATTCACAAAAGAAAAAAGAAAAATGTCAGTAAATAATGTGATACATTATATTTTCCAAAGATGGCCACAACAATATCTTCCAGCTCACAGTCTTCTGTGATGTTATCACTCTGTTACCAAGAGGGGGCATCTTTACACGTTGAATTTGGGTAGGCCTTTTGGTTGCTTACACCAAGCAGACATGATGTGCCAGTGTTGTGCTTACCTGGCCTTACAACTTTTTCCTGCCTCTTGAAAACCAGCCAATATGTAAGAAATTACTGTCCCTATCTATCCCTCTCTCTGACTCTCTGTCCCTGTAAAAAATAAATAAATAAAACTATTAAAAAAAGAAATGCAATTATCTGAAATAACTAAGTTATGAGAAACCCAAAACCATGTAAGGAGGCCCTGGAGGATGAAACATCAAGCTGAGGGTAAGGAGCACCAAGGATCAGACATGTCAGGAAATAAGCTATTTTGAAAATGGATCCTCTAGCCCTAACTGCCCTGACTGGTTGTTGCTATGTAAATTGGGTAAACTGCCCAGTGGAGCCCTTTCCAATTTTTTGAGCTACAAAATTATAAGTAAAATAAATTGGTTTGTTTTAAGCTTATGAGTTTTGGGGAGCTTTGTTATGCATAAATAGATACCTGGAAAAAATATGGGGAAAACTCATAATTTATAATAAGTGGCAGTATAGGAGAATATATTTGCATGTCCAAATCTGACAAATAATTTCCACAGTACAACAAAGAAGGCCTGTGTCATCAAACAAAAAAGTGGCCCAGTATAAAAATGCACCACTGTTATGAACCGGTTAACAGTATAAAAAGATATGTCCAAACTTATTAGTAATCAGAAAGGTTCGTATTAAAGCCATTAAAATATCTATAGCCAGTAGACTAACTGAAATTAGGAATATGGATAATGTCAAGTGTTGCTGAAAATAGGGGTGGGTAGGAACCCTCATACACTTGCTGAACATGTAGTTTTGGAACCATTCTAGACAGCAGTCTGGGAGAATTTAGTTAAGTGAATATAGATATTAATAAATTGTTTCTGGGTGTTAGTCCTCAAGAAGTATTAAACAGGTCTCTACAGGAGCAGATAGGGTTTGACCAGGCGGTGGCGCAGTGGATAGAGTGTCAGACTGGGATGCTGAGACCCCAAGGTCGCCAGCTTGAGTGCGGGCCCATCTGGCTTGAGCATAAAGCTCACCAGCTTGGACCCAAGGTCGCTGGCTCCAGCAAGGGGTTGCTCGGTCTGAAGGCCCGCGGTCAAGGCACATGTGAGAAAGTAATCAATAAACAAATAAGGTGTCGCAATGAAAACTGATGATTGATGTTTCTCATCTCTCTCCGTTCCTGTCTGTCCTTGTCTATCCCTCTCTCTGACTCTCTCTGTCTCTGAAAATTAAAAAAAAAGAGGAGCAGATAGGATATTGATCACATTGTTTTGGTGGCAGAAGCTTAAAGCCACCCTGAGGTTCTTAATCACCAGGCTGGGGGCAATAGGTAAAATATGGGAGGCATACATAAAGTACTATACATTAGATAGAAGCAAGGTCTACATATACCTACTACATGTATATAAAACACAGTATTGAAAGTAATAATGGAGCATAACTACAATTTGTATACATTTAAAATACTAGGATTTGAAAATGTTCTTCAAGAAAGTTTCAAAAACATCAAACAAGTTGGAACAGTCTCCTGAGGACAAGAAAAAAGTTGCCCATAGAAGAAGGAGAGAGAATAGGAATGGAGAATGAGGTAAAAGAAACTAAATTAAAGGCCAGTGATGAGTGTGTGCTGGTGAACTAAGGTAGATGATCAAACTTTCTGTGCCTGACATCCAGCATTACTCAACCCAAGAAGAGAAAATTATAATTCTCCAATAATTAAAGAAAGTAAGTTGAAAGACTAGAACTATGTATTTTTAAAATATGCCATACTTGGGGGTGGGAGGATGTTTAAATAAATAAGACCTGTACTTTAAAAAGTGTTAGGCATCATATTTTGTTGGATATGTAAATTGGTAAGACCTTTAAAGGAAAGTGTTTACCAAGAGTCTTAGAAATGCTTACATTCTAGCAGCAAACTGTTATAATTTGAAATAACAAAAATCTTTTAAGTAACACATTAAAATAATAGATCAATGGAATAGAGTACAGAGCCCAGAAATCCTCACATGGTCAATCTGTGACAAAGGATACAAGGCTATACAATGTAGTAAGGAATTATCTTCAATAAGTGGCATTGGGAAAGATGGACAAATACATAAAAATATATTTATCAGATGACTTTCTTGCACTCATAAAAAAACTCAATGGATTAAAGGCTTAACATGTAAGACCTGAAACCATAAAACCCTTAGAAGAAACTATAGGCTATGGCAGGATCTGAACCAAGCATCTAGTACATCCAAGCATTCAGTGAGCCTGGGGAGATTAAAGGCTTTATAAGATTGAACCTCAAGGAGATTCCAGGATGACTGCAGAGTAAGTGGAAAGTAGGCCACTAACTTACATCATACCCAAGACTAAACTCAAAATGGCAAAAAGACTTAAATGGAAGTTGCGAAACCGTAAGAATCCTAGAAGAAAACAGTAAAATCTCACACCTCCTATAGTAATTATTTATGCTGATATATATCCTTGAGCAAAAGAGAAAATAAAAAATAAATGGCACTATATCAAATGAAAAAGCTTAGCTAGCAAAAGAAGCCATCAACAAAGTGAAAAAAGGCACTGAATGGGAAAATATATTTGTCAATGACCAGTCTGACCAGGGGTTAATTTTCAAAATATATGAAGAAATTATACAGCTCAACACCAGGAAGACAACCCAATTAAAAAAATAGGCAAAGGACGTGAATAAACATTTTTTTTAAGAGAACATACAGGTGGCCTATAGACAAATGAAAAATTCAATCTCACTAATCACAGAGATGCAAATTAAAACCATGAGATATCATCTCCTATCTGTCAGAATGGCTATTATCAATAAATAAGCAAGTGCTGGTGAGGATGTGGAGAAAAGAGAACCCTTGTTTGCCATTGGTTGGAATGTAGACTAGTGCAACCACTGGAAAACAGTATGGAATTTCCTCAAAATATTAAAAATGGAACTGCCTTTTGACCCAGTGATTTTACTTCTGGGAATATAGCTGAAGAAACCCAAAACGCTAATTTGAAAGAATATATGCAATTTTATGTTCATTACAGCATTATTTACAATAGCCAAGATCTGGTAACAGGCCAACTGCCAATCAGTGGGTAAAAATGTTGTAATTTATGCAATGGGATGTTATGTGGCCATAAAAAGAATCTTACCTTTTGCAGCTGCATTAAGGGTTGACCTGGAGATTATTGTGCTAAGTGACAAACCAGTCAGAGAGAAACAAGCACTGTATGATCTCACTTTTATGTGGAATCTAATGAACAAAATGGAAACAGGAGTAGAGTTGGGGGGCTGGATGAAAGCCAGAAGGAAAGGGAGGGGGGTTAAGTGGAGGTGGGCAAAGGGGGAAAAGGGTACAGAACAAGACTTTGGGGCAATGGGCACATGATGCCGTGTGCAGTTGATGTTTTGTTGAGTTGTACACTTGAAACGTAAGGTTTTGTGAACCAATGTCACCCCAATAAATTTTAAAAATAAAATAAAAACCTAGTCTTTAAAAAAAATCCTCACACAAAACCCCCACTATAAAAAGTATATGTAAGACCTGTATGTGCAAACTATAAAACATTGCTAAGAGAAACTAGATACCTAAAAAGTGAGAAGGCTACCATGTTCATTAATTGGAGGACAATATTGTTAAGTGAAACACTAGTAGGCTATTGAAATTAAACAGGCTGATGCTAAAACTTACATGGAAATGCAAGACAAAATAAAAAAGGAAGAGTAACATCAGAGGAATAGCAAAGTGAGAGATCCCCTTGATTTCTACCCTTGAAATTTAACAATTTGAACAGCTATAACTTGGTGAAGAAACTCCAGCTGGATGCACAGGCATACCAGAAAGGTTCCCACCTTGAAGCTACTACAACAGTGGTTCTTAACCTTTTTTGAGGTACCGAACCCACCAGTTTCATATGCACATTCACTGAACCCTTCTTTAGTGATAAATAAAATATGATTTTTTTTCCAAATTCAAGACATAGGTATGTGTTTTTTTATTGGTGCACAAAATGAGCCGTGCATGAACATCACCTTGCTCAAAGAACAAAACCAACAAAGTGCATGAACTCACAACAAATTACAATATTACTTTATTCTGGCCTCCGCGGCAGAGGCTTCTCCGAACCCCTGAGACCAACTCATCGAACCCCTGAACAGGTAGGCAGGGATTGGTGGGGGAGGGGGTAGGCTAAAAGATAAGGACACAGTTCTACAGCTGAACAGTCATAGTGGGGCTCCAAAAGGGTAGGAACCCAGTGTATCTGGGTTTTTTCCTGCCAGGAGGAGCAGAGTGATTTAGGGAGACACGTAGAAGTGGGAAAGCTGGAACAGCAGCTGTGTGTGGGGATAGGGCAGGTGGAGCAACTCAGATACTCCTGTTTTACCTGTCGTCTGCTTGTGGCTCAAACTTTTGAAAGAGAAAAACACAGTGATGCAGCCCCCAAATTCTCAAATCTCATCTCCCTTCTTTGGTATTGGCACAGGGTACATCAGTGGCATACCCTAGAATTAACTGCAGAACCACTTTCCCCCAAGGAACAGGGTACTCTCTGTTTTGGTCCTCTGTCAGGCACAGGAAAGAACATGCAGAAACCTGCTGTTGCCATTAGCAGGAGGGAGAACAAACAGGCAATAGTAGGTCCCCCCCGGCCCACCCCACCCCTAACATTATGGCTGTACCAATAGCAGCCAGAATCACAGTTGGAGTCAGTTCTGGGGTTTCACAGAGCTAAAACTTGTAATTCAGCACCACCTACTGGAAAATAATAGAAAAACCTCTTGGAAGTAAACTAAGAGCCATGCACAAGTACCTAGACTGAAGAAGTCCACCAAGTACCATGAATAATTAAGAACTGAAGGTCAGAGAAAAAATTAAAAATCTCCAGAAAACAATCTTAAATACATGGAAACTGGGGATATAAATGACAGAGATATCAACGTTGGAGTTCTGGAAATACTCAACAAGATGCGAGAAAACTGATAGGCAATTCAGAAAAATTAATGAAAACGAATACCAAAATGATTGAAACTTTAAAGAACCAATTACCAGAAAACCAAAGATAAAATGACAATAAGAAATCCTCATGCAGCAATAAGTACCCTAAATGTAAATGGACAGAACTCCCCAATAAAGAGGCACAGAATATCAAATTGGATCAAAAACCAAAACCCAACTATATGCTGCCTTCAATAGAGACATCTAAGCTACAAAGACAAAAGTAGATCCAAAGTGAAAGGGTGGAAAACTACTCTCAAGCAAATAACATAAAAAGAGAAAAAGCAGATGTAGCCATACTTATATCTGACAATACTGATTTCAAGACAACAAAGGTAACAAGACTAAGGTGAACATTTTATAATGATAAAGGAGACTTAACACTTGTTAATATATTTGCACCAAATCAAGGAGAACCAAAATATATAAACTAATAGAACTAAAAGGAGAAACAGAAACACAATCATAGTTGGGAAACTTAATACTCCATTGACATCTCTAGATAGATAAAACAATAAAGCAATATCAACCTTAAATAATACATTCGATCAAATTGACATAATTGACATTTACAGAACCTTTTATCCCAGAACATCAGATTATACATTTTTTTTTCAGTGCACATGGACATTCTCAAGGATAGATCATATATTGGGTCACAAGCTAGCCTCAACAGACTTAACAAGATTGAAATTATACCAAGCATATCCTCTGACCATAGTGTTCTAAAAGTAGAATTCAACTGCAAAAATGAGTTAAATGATACAAAAATGTGGAAATTAACATACTACTAAAAAGTGACTAGGCCAAAGAAGAAGTAAAAGAGATCAAAAAAGCATAAGGACAAATTAGAATGATAACATGACATATCAAAACGGATGCATCAAAAGCAGTAACAAGAGGGAAGTTTGTATCATTACAGGCTTATCTCAAGAAACGATATATCCCAGGTAAAGAACCTACATTACATCTTAAAGAACTACAAAAAGAAAAACAACAAGACAACCTAATATTAGCAGAAGAAAGGAAATAAAAATTAGAGCAGAATCAAATGAAATAGAGAACAAAAAGACTATAGCAAAAAATTAATATACCAGAGAACTGTTTAAAAAAATTAATAAAATGGACAAAACCCTGGCTAGATTCAAAAAGGAAAAAAGAGAAATGACTCATATAAAAATAATCAGAAATGAAAGAGAAGTTACCACAGACATATAAAGGACCATGCTAGAATACTATGAAAGATTATTTGCCATGAAATTTAATACCCTAGAACAAATGGACAACTTATTAGAAGTATACAATCTTTCTAGATTGAGTCATGAAGTGGAAAAACCTAAATAGACCGATAAACAGTGAGGAAATTGAAACAAATATCAAAAACCTCCCCCAAAATAAAAGTTCAGAACCAAATGGCTTCACTAGTAAATTCTGCCAAACATTCAAAGAAGATTTGGTATCTAGTCTCAAAATTTTCCAAAAAACCTGAAAAAGTCAATACTTCCCAACACATTTTATAAAGCTAACATAACCCTGATACCAAAACCTCACAATGGGAACACACATGAAAAAAGAAAACTACAGACCAATATCTCATAAATACAGATGCAAAAATCCTAAACAAAATACTAGTAAATCAAATGCAACAATACATTTAAAAAAATACATCACAGTTAAGTGGGGTTTATTCCAGAAGCACAAGGATGGTTTAACATACATATATCAATATAATATACCATATTAACAAAACAGGACAAAAACCACATGATCCTATTAATAGATGCAGAAAAAGCATCCGGTAAACTACAATATCCATTTATGATAAAGCACTTTATAAGTGGGTATAGAAGGAAGGTACCTCAACAAAATAAAGGCCATATATGACAAACCCTCAGCCAGTATCATTCTCAATGGTGAAAAACTGAGTTTTCCTCTAAAATTAGGAACATGACAAGGATGCCCACTCTCAGTATTCTTATTCAACATAGTTCTGGAAGTTTCAGCCAGAGCAATTAGGCAGAAGGAAGAAATAAAAGGCATCCATATTGGAAAAAAGGAAGTAAAGGTATCATTTTTGCAGATGACATAATTCTGTACATAGAAAAGCCCAAAGACTCCACCAAAAACTATTAGAAACAATAAATAGAGTAAAGTTGTAAGATGCAAAATCAATATACAAAAGTTTATTGCGCCTGACCAGGCAGTGGCGCAGTGGATAGAGCGTCGGACTGGGATGCGCAAGACCCAGGTTCGAGACCCCAAGCTTGCCAGCTTGAGCGTGGGTCCATCTGGCTTGAGCATAAAGCTCACCAGCTTGGACCCAAGGTCGCTGGCTCCAGCAAGGGGGTGCTCGGTCTGCTGAAGGCCCGCGGTCAAGGCACATGTGAGAAAGCAATCAATGAACAGCTAAGGTGTTGCAACAACAACGAAAAACTAATGATTGATGCTTCTCACCTCTCTCTGTTTCTGTCTGTCCCTATCTATCCCTCTCTCTGACTCTCCCTGTAAAAAAAAAAAAAAAAAGTTTATTGCTTTCCAAAGACCAACAAACCTTAGAACATGAAATAAAACTAATTCCTTTTACAATTGCAATCCCCCCAAATAAATAAATAAAATACATAGGAATACAGTTTACAGAGGATGTGAAGGACCTATAGTCTAAAAATTAAAAGTCTTGTTAAAAAGATTGAAAAAGACACAATGAAATGGAAACATTGTGTTCATGGGTTTGAAGAATCAACATGGTTGAAAAAGCCATTTTACCCAAAGCAATATACTGATTTAATGCAATCCCTATTTAAATCCCAACGTCAGTTTTTAAAGAAATAGGAAAAAAAATCAGATTTGTATGGAACCACAAAGAAACCCAAATAGCCAAAACAATCCTGAGAAAAAAGAATGAAGCTGGAGGTATCACACTACCTGACTTGAAATTATACTACGGAACCACAATAATTAAAACAGTGGGGTATTAGCAAGAAACAGACACAAAGACCAATGGAACAGAATAAAAAGCCCAGAAATAAAATGACGTATATGGGCAAATACTTTTTGATAAAGGAGTCAGAAACACACAATGGAGAAAAGAAAACCTCTTCTATAAATAGTACCGAGAACATTAGAAAGCCACATGCAAAAGAATGAAACTTAACAACAGTTTGTTCTCATGCACAAAATCTAATTCAAAATGGATCAAAAACCTAAATACAAGATCTGAAACAATAAATTACATAGAAAAAAACATAAGTATTAAACTATGGACTTTAGCTGTGGAGAACACTTTATGAATTTGACCCCAAAGGCAAGGGAAGTAAAAGCAAAAATAAATGAATGGGACTATATCAAACTAAAAAGTTTTGCACAGAAAAAGAAACTGACAACAAAAAGGCAATCAACCAAATGGAAGGTGATATTCACATACAACATCTCTGACAAGGAGTTAAAATCCAAAATGTGTAAAGAACTCATAAAACTCATGAGAAACGATGACATCGGATCATTTATAACAAAATGGATGTACCTTGATAACATTATACGGAGTGAAATAAGTAAATCAGAAAAAAAGAAAAACTGAGAACAGCATGATTACATACATAGGTGGGACATAAAAGTGAGAATATGAGACATGGACAAGAGAGTGGTGGTTATGGGATGGGGGGAGGGAGGGAAGAGTAGGATAGGGAGGAGGGGAGGGACACAGGGAAAACCAGATTGAAGGTGACAGAGGACAGTTTGACTTTTGGTGATGGGTATGCAACACAATTGAATGATAAGATAACCTGGAGATGTTTTCATTGTACATATGTACCCTGATTTATTGGTGTCACCCCATTAGAATTAATAATAATAAAAAATATATATATAAAAAAAGAACTCGTAAAACTCAACAACAAACTAACAATCCAATTAAAAAATGGGGAGAAGACCTGAACAGACACTTTTCTCATGAAGACATACAAACAGCAGATATATGAATAGATGCTCATCTTCACTAGCTATTAGAGAAATGCAAATCAAAACTAATGAGAAGCCACCTCACACCTGTTAGATTAGCTATTATCAACAAGACAGGTAATAAGTATTGGTGAGGTTGTGGAGAAAAAGACACCCTCGTTCACTGCTGGTGGGAATGTAAACTGGTACAGCCACTTTGAAAAACAGCATGGGGGGTCCTCAAAAAATTAAGAATAGAGTTACCATATGACCCAGCAATCCCTTTAGGGGACATCTACCTGAAAAATTTTAAAACATCTGTATGCAAAGATATATGCACCCCCATGTTCATCATGGCATTATTCACGGTGGCCAGGACATGGAAACAACCAAAGTGTCCTTTGATAGAGAATTGAATAAAGAAGATGTGGTACATATATACAAAATAATGAAATATTACCATTTGCAACAACCTGGATGGACCCTGAGAATATTACGCTAAATGAAATAAGTAAATCAAAAAAAGCTAAGAATGTATGATTTCATCTTTATGTGGAATGGAAAACAGACTTATAGACAAAAGTGACGTGGTTACCAGAGGGAAGATGAGGGGAGGGGAATAGAGAGGGTGAAATATATGGTAATGGAAAGTGGTTGGACTTTGGGTGATGGGCACACAGTGTAATGAATACATATGCTGTAGAGATGTACATCAGAAACCTCTGTGTTTCTATGGACCAATGTCACCTTGTTAAATTTCATTTCTAAGTAAAAAAATTATTTCTCAGTACAACAAAATACACTATAAATTTTCTAAATGACAGATTTACCATGTATGTAAATTTAACATTTTCTTGTTTTGTCAAACTCATGGAACTGCTTGGATGCCAGGAACAAGAATTTATGGAACTGGAAGTTTATGGTAGAAACACAATATGATAATTTTTTATTTAAAATGGAACTTACCTATCTCATACCAAGACTTAATTGGAAACTATAGTAATCAAGACAGTGTGATTTTAACATTATGATGAATATATAAATCAACAGGAGAAAACAAAGTGAAGATGGAAACATCATCAAATAATTTTCAACATTAAGTACCAAGGTTAGCCTGACCAGATGGTGGCTCAGTGGATAGAGTGTCAGACTGGGATGCGGAAGGACCCAGGTTTGAGACCCTGAGGTCGCCAGCTTGAGCGCGGGCTCATCTGGTTTGAGCAAAAGCTCACCAGCTTGGACCCAAGGTCGCTGGCCCCAGCAAGGGGTTACTCAGTCTGCTGAAGGTCCGCGGTCAAGGCACATGTGAGAGAGCAATCAGTGAACAACTAATATGTAGCAACGGCAACAAAAAACTGATGATTGATGCTTCTCATCCCTCTGTTCCTGTCCGTCTGTCCCTATCCCTCTCTCTGACTCTCTCTCTGTCTCTGTAAAAGAAAAAAAAAGTACCAAGGTTAATCAGTAGGGAAAATATTTTCAACAAATGGTGCTGAAACAATTGGATATCCATATGCAAAATAATGAATTTCGGGGGAAGCAAGATGGCGACAAAGTAGGCGGATGTACCAACTTCCAACTCCCAGAAGCAAAGTGGATTATAATTCAATTTAAAGAACCATCATCTGGATAAACCAACTATGAACTAAACTAAGTGGACTCTTCAACCAAGGAACACAGAAGAAGCCACATTGAGACTGGTAGGAATAGCGAAAACGCAAAGAGGACTGCCCAGCTCCCTGGAGCAAACGGCAGCCCGGAGAGACCCGCGGGGCGGGAGGAAAGTTTGGCGGAGAGGGAGGGACCTGGGTCCCAGGAACCAAGCCCCAGCCTGCAGTCCCAGAGCCTAGAAGAGGCGTTTGGACAGTTTTGAGCTGTGAAACAAGTGAGGGAGCTCCCAGGCCTACAGTGTGGAGTATTAGGTCCCTTCATACTCTGCTGAGGGCTGCTTAAGGGTTTGGGGCGACAGGACGCTGAAAGGCGGTTCTGTCGGCGTGGGCAGAGGCCAAGCCGGTGGGAGATTGGTCTAGCCCAGAGGGTCAGAGGTGACTCGCGAAAGCGGTCCGGAAGCTGTGGGCCCGCCTTTAATCCCACTTACGGGGAGAAAGCGGGAGGCCAGGAACGGGCAGGCCCTGCGCAGGCCATCGCTGACCGTGGGGACCGGGCTAGGACCAGGGACGGGCAGGGGCTTGCGGCTGAGCTGACACTACCAGCCCCCAACCCCCCGGGCTGGAGAAACCGCGGTTGGCCAGTATACGTGCACGAGCGGGCTCCGAGCGCGGGAACGGGGTAGACCCCGAGACAAGTGGAAGCTCGCAGCTGAGCTCACACTACTATCCCCGCCCGGCCGGAGAAACCGCAGATTGCATTCATACGTGCACGAGCGGGCTCCGAAAGCGGGGGCGGGGTAGAGTCCGGGACGAGCGGAAGTACGCAGCTGAGCGGAAGCCAGCAAACACGCCCGCCCCAATAAACCTTGGTTTCCTACCCTGGGCAGAAGGGCCCTGGCCTCGAGGGCGGGGCTAAAGCTTCGGACAGGCAAAAGCTTACAGCTGAGAGCACGTCAAAAGCCCCGCATAACCCGCGAAACTGTTGCGAGCAGGCTCTGACTGCTGGTTCTGGGCGGAGGTCCGGAAATAGGCTGGTCCGCAGCTGAGCAAAGGTGCTCACCTTTACCCTTGGTGCTAAGTCTTGTGGCTTCAGTGACATCCCCTTGCGCGGAGGAGAGGCAGAAATCACAGCAAAAGCCACAGTGGGCCGGCGCTGGCAACGCTCATACCCAACCACCCTAGGCACTGGCAGAGAGGGTGGGGGGCCTGCAGACAGACCACACCTAGAGAACACAAAGGCAACACCTACTGGACTCCAGTGGCCACAACTTGCTTATACACAGAAAAAATGGGCAGGCAGAGGAATGCAAACCAAATGAATCAAGAGAAATCCCCAGAAAAGGACCTGAATGAACCAGATATAACCAAACTACCAGAAGCAGAATTTAGAATAATGATAGTTAGGATGCTCAAAGAAATTAGAGCAACAATGGATAGTCATTATGAACACCTAAATAAAGAGATAACAAGTATAAAAAATGAAATTGAAATAATAAAAAAGAATCAGACAGAAATGACAAATACAGTATCAGAACTGAAGACCACAATGGAAGGAATTAAAAGCAGGATGGATGACGCTGAGGATCGAATAAGCGAGTTAGAGGACACAATAAACAAAGGCACAGAAGCAGAGAAGAAAAAGGAAAAGAGACTTAAAAAATGTGAGGAAACTCTAAGGGAGCTCTGTGACAACATGAAGAGAAACAACATTCGCATCATAGGGGTGCCTGAAGAAGAGGAGAGAGGACAGGAAATGGAAACTTTGTTCAATCAAATCATAGCAGAAAACTTTCCTAAATTAAGGCTGGGAAACACTCCAAACGTTCAAGAAGCACACAGAACTCCATTAAAGAGAAACCCAAAAAGATCTACACCAAGACACATCATAGTTAAATACCAAAGCTAATGGATAAAGAAAAAATCTTAAAAGCTGCTAGAGAAAAAAAGGCTATCACCTACAAAGGAGCCCCCACAAGGATGACATCGGACTTCTCAACAGAAATACTTGAGGCCAGAAGGGAATGGCAAGATATAATCAAAGTAATGCAGAACAAGAACCTACAACCAAGACTACTTTATCCAGCAAGGCTAATGTTTAAAATTGAAGGAGAAATAAAGAGCTTCCCAGAAAAAGAAAGCCTGAAGGAATTCATAAAAACCAAACCAATTCTTCAAGAGATACTAAGGGGCCTCTTATGAACAGTTTAAAGGGAGGAATGAATATAGCAAAAGAAGAATACAGCTTTAAAGAATAAAATGGCAATAAACAACTACATATCAATAATAACCTTAAATGTAAATGGATTAAATGATCCAATCAAAAGACATAGGGTAGCTGCATGGATAAAGAAACAGGACCCATACATATGCTGTCTACAAGAGACACACCTTAAAACAAAAGATGCTCATAGACTGAAGGTAAAAGGATGGAAAAAAATATTTCATGCAAATGGAAATGAAAAAAAAGCAGGGGTAGCAGTACTTATATCTGACAAAATGGACTTTAAACCAAAGGCTGTAGTAAGAGATAAAGAAGGACACTACATAATGATAAAGGGAACAATTCAACAGGAAGATATAACTATTATAAATATCTACGCACCAAATATAGGAGCCCCGACATACATAAAACAGACTTTGATGGATATAAAGGGCGAGATTAACAGCAATACTATCATAGTAGGGGATTTCAATACCCCTCTAACAACACTGGATAGATCCTCAAGAAAGAAAATTAATAAACAGCAGACTTAAAGGATACACTAGATCAACTTGATTTAATAGATATCTTTAGAACTTTTCACCCTAAAGCAGTAGAATATACATTCTTCTCCAGCGCTCATGGTACGTTTTCTAGGATAGACCACATGTTAGGACACAAAAATGGTCTCAATAAATTTAAGAAGATTGAAATCATATCAAGCATTTTCTCTGATCACAATGCCATGAAACTAGAAATTAACCACAAAAGAAAAACTGAAAAATACTCAAACACATGGAAACTAAATAGCATGTTATTAAATAATGAATGGATTAACAATGAGATCAAAGAAGAAATAAAAAAGTTTCTAGAAACAAATGATAATGAGCATACATCAACTCAAAATTTGTGGGACACAGCAAAAGCAGTTCTGAGAGGGAAGTTTATTGGACTACAGGCATATCATAAGAAGCTAGAAAAAGCTCAAATAAGCAACCTGACCCTGCATCTAAAAGAACTAGAAAAACAACAGCAAATAAAACCCAAGAAAAGTAGAAGGAAGGAAATAATAAAGATCAGAGCAGAAATAAATGACATAGAGGCTAAGGAAACAATACAGAGGATCAATGAAACAAGAAGCTGGTTCTTTGAAAAGATAAACAAGATTGATGAACCTTAAACTAGACTCACCAAGAAAAAAAGAGAGAGGACTCAAATAAATAAAATTAGAAATGACAGTGGAGAAATAACAACTGACACAACAGAAATACAAAGCATTGTAAGAAAATACTATGAAGAACTATATGCCAAAAAATTAGACAATCTTGGTGAAATGGACAAATTTCTTGAATCATATAAACTTCCAAAAATCAATCTTGAAGAATCAGAACACCTAAACAGACCAATTACAACAAATGAGATCAAAACAGTTATCAAAAAACTCCCAAAAAAGAAAAGTCCTGGGCCTGATGGCTTCACAAGTGAATTCTATCGAAAATTCAAAGAAGAACTAACTCCTATCCTCCTCAAGCTATTTCAAAAAATTCAAGAGGAAAGAAGACTTCCAAACTCCTTTTATGAGACGAGCATAATTCTGATCCCAAAAACGGGCAAAGACAACACAAAGAAAGAAAATTATAGGCCTATATCCCTGATCAATTTAGACGCTAAAATTCTCAACAAAATATTAGCCAACCGGATCCAGCAATATATGAAAAAAATCATACACCACGATCAAGTGGGATTTATTCTGGAGAGGCAAGGCTGGTTCAATATTCGCAAATCAATCAATGTAATTCATCACATAAACAAAAGGAAGGACAAAAATCACATGATAATTTCAATAGATGCAGAAAAGGCATTTGATAAAATCCAGCACCCATTCATGCTCAAAATTCTCAGTAAAGTGGGAATACAGGGATCATTCCTTAACATGATAAAGGCCATCTACGATAAACTGACAGCAAACATCATACTAAATGGACAAAGATTAAAAGCAATCCCCTTAAGATCAGGAACCAGGCAGGGTTGCCCACTTTCACCACTCTTATTCAACATAGTTCTGGAAGTCCTAGCTACAGCAATCAGACAAGAAGAAGAAATAAAAGGCATCCAAATTGGAAAAGAACAAGTAAAACTGTCACTATTTGCAGATGATATGATATTGTATATTGAAAACCCTAAAGTCTCAGTCAAAAAACTACTGGACCTTATAAATGAATTCAGCTAGGTGGCAGGATATAAAATTAATACTCAGAAATCAGAGGCATTTCTATACACCAACAATGAAATATCAGCTAAAGAAATTAAAAAAACAATCCCCTTCACTATTGCAGCCAAAAAAATAAAATACCTAGGAGTAAATTTAACCAAGGAGGTTAAGGACTTGTACTCGGAAAATTATAGAACATTGATAAAAGAAATCAAGGAAGATACAAACAAGTGGAAGCATATACCGTGCTCATGGCTAGGAAGAATAAACATCATTAAAATGTCTATATTACCCAAAGCAATTTATAAATTCAATGCAATACCAATTAAAATACCAATGACATACTTCAAAGATATAGAAAACATATTCCAAAAATTTATATGGAACCAAAAAAGAACACGAATAGCCTCAGCAATCTTAAAAAGAAAAAATAAAGCAGGAGGTATCACTCTTCCAGATATCAAGGTTTACTATAAGGCCATTATACTCAAGACAGCCTGGTACTGGCATAAGAACAGGCACATAGATCAATGGAACAGAACAGAGGACCCAGAAATAAACCCACAGCTTTATGGACAACTGATATTTGACAAAGGAGGAAAGAACATACAATAGAGTAAAGACAGCCTCTTTAACAAATAGTGTTGGGGAAATTGGACATCTACCTGCAAAAAAATGAAACTAGGCCATCAACTTACACCATTCACAAAAACAAACTCAAAATGGATAAAAGACTTAAATGTAAGCCGTGAAACCATAAGCATCTTAGAAGAAAACATAGGCAGCAAGCTCTCCGACATCTGTAGCAGCAGTATATTTGCCGATTTATCTCCAAGGGCAAATGAAATAAAAGACAAGATAAACAAATGGGACTATATCAAACTAAAAAGTTTTTGCACAGCTAAAGACAACAAGAACAGAATAAAAAGACAAACCACACAATGGGAGAACATATTCGACAGCACATCTGATAAGGGGTTAATAACTAAAATTTATAAAGAACTTATAAAACTCAACACCAGGAAGACAAACAACCCAATCAAAAAATGGGCAAAAGAAATGAATAGAAAT
The DNA here is from genome assembly GCA_037038555.1 of Rhynchonycteris naso. Lineage (NCBI taxonomy): Eukaryota > Metazoa > Chordata > Mammalia > Chiroptera > Emballonuridae > Rhynchonycteris > Rhynchonycteris naso. The sequence goes on from CM072995.1 coordinate 355,439,944, forward strand.
TTCTCCAAAGAGGACATACAGACGGCCAATAGGCATATGAAAAAATGCTCAACATCACTAATCATTAGAGAAATGCAAATTAAAACCACAATGAGATATCACCTCACACCAGTCAGAATGGCACTCATCAGCAAAACAACACAGAATAAGTGCTAGCGAGGATGTGGAGAAAAGGGAACCCTTCTGCACTGCTGGTGGGAATGCAGACTGGTGCAGCCACTGTGGAAAACAGTTTGGAGATTCCTCAGAAAATTAAAAATCGAACTACCTTTTGACCCAGCTATCCCACTTATAGGAATATACCCTAAGAACACCATAGCACTGTTTGAAAAGAAGAAATTTGCCCCCATGTTCGTGGCAGCATTGTTCACAATAGCGAAGATCTGGAACCAGCCCAAGTGTCCGTCAGAAGATGAGTGGATTAAAAAGCTATGGTACATATATACTATAGAATACTACTCAGCCATAAGAAACGATGACACCGGATCATTTATAACAAAATGGATGTACCTTGATAACATTATACGGAGTGAAATAAGTAAATCAGAAAAAAAGAAAAAGTGAGAACAGCATGATTTCATACATAGGTGGAACATAAAAGTGAGAATATGAGACATGGACAAGAGAGTGGTGGTTATGGGATGGGGGGAGGGAGGGAAGAGTGGGATAGGGAGGAGGGGAGGGACACAGGGAAAACCAGATTGAAGGTGACAGAGGACAATTTGACTTTTGGTGATGGGTATGCAACACAATTGAATGATAAGATAACCTGGAGATGTTTTCATTGTACATATGTACCCTGATTTATTGGTGTCACCCCATTAGAATTAATAATAATAAAATATATATATAAAAAAATAATGAATTTCTTCCTAGCCTTATACTATGTACAAAGATTAACCTGAAATGGGTCATAAACCTAAACATGAGATAAAATTTCTAGAAGAAAACAAGAAAAAAATCTTTGTGATTATTTAAAATGCAAAGATTTATTAGATAAGACATAAAAAGGCCCTGGCTACATAGCTCAGTTGGTTAGACATTGTCCCAAGGCACAGAAGTTGCCGATTTGATCCCTAATTAGGGCACATACAGGAACAGATGTTCCTGTCTTTCTCTTGCTCTCTCCCTCTCTAGAATCAATAAAATAAACATTTGAAAAAACACAAACACTAGAAAGCACTAAAGAAAAAAATAGATAAATTGGATTTCCTCAAAATTAAAACTTCCTCATTAAAATACACTTTAGAAAATGAAAAGGCAAGGCATAAATTGGGAAAAATTCGGCACATTTGATGAAGGTCTCCTCTTCAGGATATAGAAAGAACTCTTAGAACTCAATAAAAAGACAGCCAACCTAAATAAATATAATTATATATAAATTAGCCAAAGGAGGCTTCTCTTGTATTGGTTCTAAGTTTGTTTCTTCTCTACAGGCTGAGACCTTTTAGCTCAAAAGCTTACCAACAATGAATTCAAATTTCTACACATTTAGTTATTTTTAATTGAAAATATTGGGGTGACATTAATTTGAAAAACCATACAGGTTTCTGGTGTACAACTCAACAAAACATCATTTGCTCACTGCATCGTGTGTCCATCATCCTAAGCAAACTCTCTTTCCATTCTCATTTACCCCACCTTATTTGCCCACCTACACCTAGCCCCCGTGCCCCTTTCCCTCTGGCTGTCACCACCCTTTTATCTGAATCTCTGTGGCATACACACACACACACACACAATTTTTTTTTTTTTTTTGCCTAAACCCTTCACCTTCTTTCATCTGGTCTTCTTTTCTTCCTCCCTTCTGACAGCTGCCAATCCATTCCATGTATCCATGCCTCTTTGCTATTTCATTCATCAGTTTATTTTTAGATCCCACATATAAGTGAGATGGTATGGTACTTGTCTTTCTCTGGCTGGCTTATTTCACTTAGCATATTTCACCATAATAATTTCCAGGTCCATCCATGCTGTTGCAAAATATAAGATTTCCTTGTACAGCTGCATAGTACTTCATTGTAGACATTTTAAGTTGATTTTAGAGAGGAAAGATAGCAAGAGAGAGAAAGGGCAAGGGTAGAAGCAGAAAGCATCAACTGGTAGAAGTTGCTTCTCATATGTACCTTGACTGGGCAAGCCTGGTGTTTCAAACCAGCAACTGCAGCATTACAGGTTGTTGCTTTATCCTCTGCGCCACCACAGGGTAGGCCTATACCACAGCTCTTTTATCCACTCATCAACTGATAACACTTCGGCTGTTTGCAGAGCATGGCTATTGTCAATAATGCTGCAATGACCATACGGGTACATATATTCTTTCAAGTTAGTGTTTTGTGTTTCTTAGGATATGTTCCCAGGAGTGCGGTTGCTGAGTCAAAAAGCAGTTTCACCTGACCAGTGCATAGAGTGTTGGACTGGGATGGTGCAGTGGATAGAGTGTTGGACTGGGATGCGGAGGACCCAGGATTTTTTTTACCTTTTATTTTTTTAACAGGGACAGAGAGAGTCAGAGAGAGGGACAGATAGGGACAGACAGACAGGAATGGAGAGAGGTGAGAAGCATCAATCATTAGTTTTTCGTTGCCGTTGCGACACCATAGTTGTTCATTGCTTGCTTTCTCACATGTGCCTTGACCGTAGGCCTTCAGCAGACTGAGCAACCCCTTGCTGGAGCCAGCGACCTTGTGTCCAAGCTGGTGAGCTTTTGCTCAAGCCAGATGGGCCCGCGCTCAAGCTGGTGAGCTTGGGATCTCGATCCTGGGTCTTCCGCTTCCCAGTCCGATGCTCTATCCACTGTGCCACTGCCTGGTCAGGCAAAAAGGAGTTTCATTTTTAATATTTTGAGAAATCTCCATTCTGTTTCCCACAGTAAAAATCCTAGAAAAAAGCATAGGCCATAAAAATTTCAGACATCTCTCATAGCAATATTTTTGCCAATATATGTCCTTGGTCAAGGGAAACAAAAGAAAAATATAAACAAATGGAGTGTATCGAACTAAAAAGCATTGCACAGCAAAAGAAACCAACAAAATGAAGAGGGAATCTAGTGTATGGGAGAACATACTTGCCGATGATACACCTTACAGGGGGTTAATTTCCAGAATACATAAGAAACTTACACAACTCAACACCAGGAATACAGCCTAATTTAAAAAGGATAAAGGGTCGGATCATTTACAACAAAATGGATGTACCTTGATAACATTATACGGAGTGAAATAAGTAAATCAGAAAAAAAAATCTGAGAACAGCATGATTTCATACATAGGTGGGACATAAAAGTGAGAATATGAGACATGGACAAGAGTGTGTTGGTTACGGGGTGGGGGGAGGGAGGGGAAGGTGGGAGAGGGAGAAGGGGAGGGGAACAGGGAAAACCAGATAGAAGGTGACAGAGGACAATTTGACTTTGGGTGATGGGTATGCAACACAATTGAATGATAAGATAACCTGGAGATGTTTTCATTGTACATATGTACCCTGATTTATTGGTGTCACCCCATTAAAGTTAATTAAAAAAAAAAGGATAAAGGGCCTAAATAGACACTTCCTCAAAGAGAACATTCAGACAGCCAATAGACATATGAAAAAAGTCCTCAATGTTACTAATCAGGGAGCTGCAGATTAGCCACAATGAAATGTCACACCTGTCAGAATGGCTGTCATCCATAAATCAATAAGCAACCGTTGGCAAGGATATGGAGAAAAGGGAATCCTTGTACACTGTTGGTGGGAATATATTCTGCTCACAAAAATTAGGTAATGTTTCAAAATGAATATGAAGCAATAAAAAAACATTTGATTTTTTAAAATTAAGAACAGAAAAGCAAAGAAGTAAAAGAAAGTTGTTTGATTATGCAAATGAGATGCAAAACCAACTTTTATTTCATTGGTGAAAATGCACTCTACAAAAGGCTGAAAGTACTGATCCAGTTAATTTTTCTTAGCAGTGTACTCTGGTGTAACCACATCCAAATATTTTTAAAACAGACAAAACAAGTGGATTTTTAGCCATTTAGAACTTGCCTGCTTGGCATACTTCAGAAAACCTGACCACAATTTCCTGGCAATGGATAAAATAAACCCTGGCCCATAAAGTCCCCAAGACTTTGCTGTTGCCCTTCAAAGCTCTCTGATGCTGAGAGCCCCTGCCATGCTGCTGCTGGAGCGTATCACCTAGAAATGTAAGACCTTGTCTCATTACCCTCTTCACAGGGACTTCCTTTGCCCTCCCCTTCTGGATGGTGACCCTGTCAGCATAAGCCTCCAGGCAGTTTCATGTTGAGATGGGCTTCATACAACCCTGTCCAAGTGTTGCCCTAGTGAGTTGTTGTGTGGTCCTCCTTCTTGTGTTCATATCTTCTTCCTTGATCAGCCTGCAGATCCCTCCATTTCTCTAGGAGATTTCAATGGACACTTCACAAAATAAGAAATGACTGCCAATGAGCCCATAAAAAGATGCTCATATCTTTACTCCTCAGGGAAATGCTAGAGCCATGTTGACATATTACAACATACCCCCTAAATTACAAAAGGTTGACATTTCCAAGTGGAGCAAAATGATATAGCCTCTTTGGAAAACTGTTTATCGATTTCTTATAAAGTTAAACATTTACCATCTGTATGCCAGTAGCCAAGGCCACCATAACAGCCGCCTGGCCCGTTCAGGTTCACATTTGATTCAGATGGTAATGAAACAACGGAGCCAAGAACTGGTGGGCCATTAGCTTTAATCCTAGCTAACACGTGGCGGGCGAGAAATACACACAGTGGGAAAACACTTGCCTTTCCATTCAGGGCTCCCAAAGCCACTGACTTATTTGAGTATTCCTAGAATTAAAGGTTTCTACCTCACCAGCCTTATTCACGGCTGTTCCTCATCTTCTCTCTACCCAAACTGCACAAACTGGCTTCTCCTTCAGCACTCTGCCATCTTGGCTTCTTCTCCTCTTTAATGCTAATTTCAGGAATTGAGCATGGTCTGCCCCATTTTATAGTGTAGAAATCAAAACCTTTAAGCCAGTATACAAATAAGGAAGTCTCTGATACAAAGTCACTTATCTGAGGCATAAATGGAATTCCTCATAAGAGTGCATCATGCAGTCAAGGGTGTGGGGAAAAGCTTAGTTTTGAAAAGATCTTAGTATTAAAAGGGCAGGAAAGGCTTAGTCTTAAAATTAAGCCTTAGGTTATAAGGACCCTGCCTGCTTACAGCCTGTCCCCCACACCCAATGCAAACTATAAGCGAGCAAACTTATACATCATATTTGCAAATTTATTTGACCCACACCAGATAATCCATAATTCCACTCCTCAGTATTATTTACTAAAGGTAAATAAAAGCATACGTCCACACGAAGACCTGTGAATGTTCATAGCTGCTTTATTCATAATAGTGAAAAATTAGAAACAACTAAAATGTTCAACTGAAGAACGGGTAATCAAATGAAGTACTAAGCAATAAGAAGATACAGTCTACCAGTACACATGCCACGCATTAACTAAAAAAGCAAGACAAAAAAATCACATACTATATGATTCCACTTATATTAAGGTGACCAGACGTCCAGCTTTTGGCGGGACAGTCCAGATTTTTAACAATTTGTTTCGCATCCCTTGGCGTTTTAAAAATGTCCCGATTTAAAAAAATATATTACAATACTATTTTTGCATTGTATGAAAAAAAATTTTTTTTGCTCCATATATATAGACCAAATATTTAAACAAGAACCCCCGGCCCCCTGTCAATGGTGTCCCGCTTTACCAATTTTAAAATCTGGTCACCTTAATATGCATTTCTTTAAAAAAGGCAACAACTATGGTGATAGTAAGCAGAATCAGTGGTTACAATGAGGGAAGGTTAGGGAAGTGATTGCCTATAAAGAAGCATAGGAGACATGGAAATGATGGAAATACATAGCTTGACTGTGGTGGCTATACAACTGTACACAGTGATAATAAAAAGAAAATGCAACAAGCAATGCTAAAATAAAGAGTCAGGAGGATATTAGGGTAGTGAGACTTCTGTATTCTACACACAACTTGTACCTCAGTTCCCTGAGCTGCTATTAACTTGCTAAACCAGTCGCTAAGCTCACCTTAATGTTGAGCTATGCATAGCCTGGAACAACTGCTGCACGGACACATAGGGATTTTGACCTCATTATAGTTTTTACCTCCCTCCTTTGCATATTGGAACTAATCAAGCCAGCAATCCCTCATTTACATGAAAGGATTACATTTTGTGGTTTTGCCTTTGTAAACCCTGCCTTTCCTTGTTCTCTCCAAACCACAGTTTTCGTTGCTACCTGAATCTGAGTCTCCCAGGTTGCAACTCTTTGCTCAAATAAATGTTTTTTATTCCTTTTTATCATTTAAATCTTTTTATTTTAATTCACATGACATGTTAACTGTTTGGGATGATAACATTTATCAAAAATCATAAAACACTAAAAATTTGTGAATTGTTTTTAAATTATTCCCCAATAAAATGGACTAAGAAAAAAGACAAAGTACTTATGCGTTTTAACTTGGTGTTGATCCAGGAGCTTGCTCTCTCTCGGTTCCTGAGATTAGTATTAGAGAAAAGAGCAGAGAAAGGCCACATGGAGGAGAGGAGAAGCAGCCAAGATGGCGAGTGCTGAGGGAGAAGCCAGTTTGTGCAGAGAGAAGGAGATGGGGAACAGAGGTGAATAAGGCTGATGTGGTAGAAACCTTTGATTCTAGGAAACTCAGATAAGTCAGTGGCTTTGGGATCCCTGAATGGAAAGGGAAGTGTTTTTCCTCTGTGTGTATTTCTTGCCTGCCAGGTGCAAGCTAGTATTAAAGCTAATGGCCCACCAGTTCTTGGCTCTGTTGTTTCATTACCGTCTGTCCAAATCAAATGTGAACCTGCATGGGCCAGGCGGCTGTCATGGTGGCTGTGACTACTAGCTTTACATTTGGCATAGTCTGTGGCAGGATTTGATACAGATCGGTATGGAGCCACCACCACCTTTGAGCGGTGGAGTAGAGGACTGGCTGCTGTTATGGTTCCCCATGGCTGTCCTTTTGGGGACCATAGGCTGGCTGCCTTTTACAGCCATGTTCGAGGAAACTGAGCACTCTGTGGAAGAGGCTTCCCAGGACCTGCAAACCGAGCAGTGGAAGGAGCTGGAGCAAACGTGGGAGAAACTGATGTTGACCCTGGAGCTGGAGCAAGCACCAGAGGAGGAGGCTGACCAGGTTTGTGAGATTCGCCTGGAAATGGAGCAGCCTCTGGAGAAGGAATCACAGGTTCGTTAGTTGCAGATTGCCCTGGACGTTGTGGAGAGCCAGCAGCGGCAGTACACTGGGGCTGAGGCTGGGCCCGGGGCTGCAAGGCCGGCAGCAGGAGCTGGTGTTTCCAGTTCCTCTTTGGAGGATGAGGAGAATCAGCCTGGAGTTGCGATCCACAGTCTCCAGAAGGTGAGAGTTCAGCAGCAAGGAGTACCTACTATGCCCCTGGTAGGTCTGCAATTCTGGTACATAGGGGTGGATGCCATCATGTTCTCTGCAGCAGAGATGGAAATGCTGACTTCCATTGCCACATGCTCCTCTTTGGGACAGTGTAAGACCTGCCAGGACAGCAGGGATGAAGGGGGTGGCTGAGGCCCCATGTACGTGGACTGATTCCTGGACTACAACCGGAGTGGGCACTGGCTCCTTTGTTGGATGGACTTACTGATTTTGTACTATGTGAAATACCCTGATGGGGTGGGGGCAGCATTGCTAGAGGCCCTCCCCTTGCCCCGGGAAGCTTTTCAAACAGCTAGAAAGAAGGCCCTGGACATTTTGCGCTTTTGGCAAAGTGCTCAGAGACTGGTGAAGTGTACCTTTGTAACTGTTGAAATTGTATGATTTGTCATGTTGTAATTTGTGTAATGTGCCTAATTTCCTTGTGCAGAAATACCTGTGCTTTAGATTGTAAGTGAGCAAAAGTGGTGGAATGTTGGTCAAATAAGTTTGTAAATTGATATATATGTTTGCTCGCTTATAGTTTGCATTGTGTGTGGGGGCAGGCTGTAAGCAGGCCGGGTCTTCATAACCTAAGGCTTAGTTTTTTTGTTTGTTTGTTTGTTTTTGCCTAAGGCTTAGTTTTAAGACTAGGCTTTGCCCCACACCCTTGACTTTTGCATTAAAGGGGGTGGTGCACTCTTATGAATAGGAATCCCACTATGCCTCAGATAAGTGACTTTGTATCAGAGACTTCCTTGTTTGTATATTGGATTAAAGGTTTGGATTTCTACACTATAAAATGAGACAGACCGGGAGCTTGCTCTCTCTCAGTTTCTGAGATTAGCATTAGAGAGGAGAGCAGAGAAAGGCCACGTGGAGGAGAGGAGCAGCAGCCAAGATGGCGGAGTGCTGAGGGAGAAGCCAGTTTGTGCAGAGAGAAGGAGATGGTGGACAGAGGTGGATAAGGCTGATGTGGTAGAAATTTCTGATTCTAGGAAACTTGGATAAGTCAGTGGCTTTGGGATCCCTGAATGGAAAGGGAAGTGTTTTCCCACTGTGTGTATTTCTTGCCTGCCAGGTGCAAGCTAGTATTAAAGCTAATGGCCCACCAATTCTTGGCTCTGTTGTTTCATTACCATCTGTCCGAATCAAATGTGAATCTGCATGGGCCAGGCGGCTGTCATGGTGGCTGTGGCTACTGGCTTTACACTTGGTAATTGCATTTTAAAAATTTTAATATAAAGAAATAATCAGGTATGTATAAATACACTAGAATGTTTATTTTGGCATTACTTATAATAGCCGAAGATTTAAAACAAATAACTGCTGAGGAACAGAATACTGTTTAAATCCATGATACATTCATGCATTGAATCTGTCAAGCCATTAAATATTATATAGAAAATATGACTTGGAAAAATGTTTACTATTTTAAACAGATTACAATATAGTATGTGCTGTAGTATTTTTTCTTTTTGTTTTTATTTTACAATATTATTTTTACACTAAATAATTGTTCATTACCTCATTGATAAATGAGTGAGTGGGATTTTTATGATATGCAAATGAATCTGAAAATCTGTTACCTCCATGTATAGTATTTTTTCTTTTTAAAGCTGATGCCCATATATATGACATATTAAAAAAAAACCTCCCTAATTTAGATTAAGAGGATCCTGTGTGTGTGTGTGTATCTCAAGTCAGGGGAGATACATGGCAACATGGGCAAAACTGGAATTACACTGTGAACCCACAGTTTATTTCCAGAGGTATGAAAAGGGTCGGGTATTTCATCCCCTCTCTAGATGCCGGTAAAATTTCCCATCTACTGGTTGAGCAGCTCCAGAGCAGGAGTTCAAGACCACTTGGGCTATTGACTTCCACCTTGAGGCAGGGAAGCTAAAAACAAACTGTCTGAATAGTGTTAGAAGACACATTCAATAGAGAATAAATGGCCTGTGAAATTATTTCATTAAGGCTTTATCTTAGTGTCCTGAAATTTTTATTTAATGATTAAAAAATAGAATGGATTTATTCAGAGATCTCCAACTTTGTACCTCCTACTTTGACAGACCCTGGAACAGCAAGAATTATCTAAACAGGAAAAAGAACTATTAACGTAAGTAGATACATTTTTCAGTAACAGTTAACTTTTTGAAAGTAAAGTAGAAAAAATGTTAGTAGTAGCATTCAAACATTTTACACTTGGTCTTAGCCAAAAGGCTGAGAAACGATATCATTCAAACATTTTAAATAATGTTTTCTATATACTTGGAAATCTGTACTAAAAAATTATTATCTTGTCTATAAATTATTTTTTGTTTTCTCAAATTTGGAATGAACTGGATTTCTATAAACAAGGTCTTTTAATGTTAAGCCAAGTTTATTAAATATTTTGTATGAATAAAAAATATTCAGTTTTGGTAGGAAGTCTTTTTATTGTTCCCATTTAAATGATTAAATACCCCATTCATGACATGATGACTGAGCAGCTTATTTATGAGGTACTTGTGGAAATATTAAAATTGGGCTTTTGGGTCTCTCTACAAACCAGACCATAAAGAGATCCATATTAAGGAACTTACAGAAAGAGGGTTCATTCACATTTTCATTAAACACACAAATAGACACATAATAAAATGTAGAATATAGTTATAAATAAGACAATTCTAGGCCCTGGGCAGTGGCTCAGTGGATTGAGCATCAGCCCAGCATATGGACGTCCGGGTTTGATTCCTGGTCAGGGCACACAGGAGAAGTGACTATTTGCTTCACCCCTCTCCCTCTCCCCCTTTCTCTCCCTCTTCCCACCCCACAGCCAGTGGCTTGATTGGTTTGAGTGTCGTCCCAGGAGCTGAGGATGACTCCATTAGAGTGCATCAGCCTTAGGCACTAAAAATACCTCGGTACTTAAGCATTGGCTCCAGATAGGGTTGTCAGGTAGACCCCAGTCCAGGCCCATTTATTTATAAATAAGTAAAAATAAATAGATAAATAAATAAATAAAAGACAACTCTAAAGGAGGAATGTGTGAGACAGTGTTTGGATTGGGAATAGGAAACAGAACCCTAAAACTACTCATGTCTTGCATATAGATCATTTCTCCCAGACTAAACTAGATGCGAGGCTAGAGTTTCAAAATTTCATTTCCAAGTGATTGGTGTCAAAGAGCAGACATTTGCACCCACATTTTCTTCTTTATCTCTGAAATTCATCTAATAAAGGTATGCTGAACCAGGAGCAGTTTCTTCCGTGTGTCCACTTGCTTTGCGCTCTAAGAAGGAAGCTATGTATTTCCCCTTTAGAATATTCACATATTCTTTTTCTTTTCCCTGTGTTATTCAGAAGGTGGGATGTTGTGCGCTAAACAGACTTGGTTTGTACAGGTTTCTGATGATTTCTTTGCTTGTAGTGAATCTAGTTTACTGATTTTACATTTGTTTAGCAACTCAGTTTCAGTAGTTCTTTGTATTGTTAGCTAGTCAGCCATTTCTCCATTTGATTTAATCAAAGTAAACATTTTTAATGTAATCTTACTTTTCTTTTTCCAGTTCATCAAAATGTTCTCGATTTGATGAATCATGTATGTAGCCTTGAAACTTTGAAAGAGAAAAGATAGGTTGTGTGTGATTTGCAGACGCTTGATTGAGCGGTGCTTCAAATGAAAGCACTTTAGTCATATCAATAATTGTAAACAAACCATGTTTTAAAAGACAATAAGAATTAAAAATTTGTAAATATTTGATGGTATAAAGGAACCATCAAATTATTATTAAATTTTTAGGTGGGATATTGGTATTATAATTTTAAAGGAGCCGGTATAATTTTAGAGATACATACTGAAATATTTGCAGCTAAAATGATGTTTTCTGGGATTTGTTTCAAAATAATTCAGGCAAGGGGAAGTGGGTAGTAGTATAGGTGAGAGGATAGAGTTGATTGTTATGTAAGTGCATTGTATGTGCGAGTTCATTATATTATTCTGTTCGCCTTTGCTATAGGTTTGAAATGATCTGTAATAAAAAAATAAGTGCATTTGAAAAGGGTTAATAATCTTTTACAAGTAATCTTGGAATAATAGCCTTTTATAAATCATTAGGAAAAAGATAAGTATACCAGTGAACAATATAAACAAACACTGTGCCAAAGTAAATATACAAATGGCAAATAAGCATATGAAGAAATCTTTGCCCTCAAAGATGCAAATTAAAATAATACCTGATATTGAGATTTAAAACGAGAAACACATATTTGGTCTTTATCCACTATTCTTGGCTCCAAGCTCCTCAAACCCTCGCATCTCTTTTGTCAGGCTGTTCCTGAACTATATGTTTCTATAACATACTAGTAAAGTAGTGTGAAAACTTCTCCTGAGTTTTGTGAGTCACTCTGCAAATTAATAAAACCCAAGGAGGAAATTGTGAGAAGTTCTGATTTATGACCAGTTGCTTAGAAGCACAGGGAAACACCTAGACTTGCAATTGGTATCTGAAGTGGGGCAGTTTTGTGGGACTGAGCTTGTGGGATTTGATGCTCTCTCCAGGTAGTTTGGGAATTGAGTTAATTTAATTGCTTGGTGGTTTTTGAAAACTCACAGCCAGAAATAAGATACTTTTTTATACCTGAAGAATTGACAAAGAGAAAAGGTTAGTGATACTAACTACTGCGGATGAGGATGAGGTGAAGCAGATAATCCACTCACCTCTGGAAGTGTAGACCTGGCTGTCCCTCAGGTTTCTTGGTTGTTGTCTCTATCCCCTCTGAAAGGGAGGCATCAGTTGCCATCTCCATTTTACTTGTGAGCTAAGTGAATCCCAGGTCGCACAACAGAGGGCTTGTTCTTTTCCTTACATTACTGAGAAAGAAGATCCTGTTGATGAAATATTTTGCAATATATATGATAATGAGTTGCCTAGAGTTATTTTCTTACCTGGGTCATCCAGATGATTAAAAATCTGAGCAGGTAAACCCAGCCCATGACTTGGAGTAAATAAAGCTCAGCTGATGTCACCCTATATTGGCCAAATCCTAGTCAACCCATGGATGTGGAAGTGAGAAATAAATGTAGTTTATGATATGCCAAGGTGGCTTTGTGACTGTGTTCCAGGTAAAGGATCGACAGGTTCTGCTGCCTGCCACAGCACAAAAAGCCAATATCTGGGATACAAGCACTAGTGAAAAGGAAAGATGGTTTTTCAAGTGCCGGCCTTCTGAGAAGTGTGGGGGACTCCTGTCCTCAAAAACCCATCTTAACTCTGATGCCTCGGTCAGATTATATCGGGGATTGGGGGAATTGGGGAGGGGGAAAACTCATAGGGGGAGGGCACACATGTGGTTTCTCTTGAGAAAGGGACTTTCTTATTTTCATGGCTGGCTAGACTTCTGTGATCTTCTTGCCCTTTTAACTGGAACTGAAGCTAGCAAGTAATTCATAAATTAGAGTTATTGTTCTTCTGAAAAATAATTATTATTTTCAGTTAAAACTGGTGTCTCTATGTTTCTGTGGTCAGGCTGTTCGAGGGTGGGGGGATAAGGTTCCATTCTTCTCACTCTGATATTAACTCTTTTTTCTTCTTCTTCTTCTTTTAGAGATTGGCAGCGAGAGAGAGACAGAGAGATAGGAACATCAAGCTGTTCCTGTATGTGCTCGGACCGGGAATCAAACCATCACACTCTATGCTTCAAGACAATGTTTCTACCAACTGAGCTATCTGGCCAGGACTTAACTTTTTATTAATCGATTTATTTTTAGAAAGACAGAGAGAGGGGAGAGGGAAGTGAAGCATTCATTTGTTGTTGCACTCAGTCGTGCACTTATTGGTCGCTTCCTATGCATGCCTTGACCGGGGATCAAACCCTCAACCTTGTCATTTTGAGATGATGCTCTAATTGACTGAGTTAACTGGCCAGGGCCTTGTTAACTCTTGAAGAGAGTTAGCTAGATCTTGTGATTCATCACTAGCGTTGACATTCCATATTCCAAGAGGGGAATTGGCTGTTGAACTGTAATGAGAACTCAGTCAGAGGTGAAAGCAAACAATTAATTATATAATTTTGATTTGTTACAGAATACATAACTTTGATTACCAGATTAATAATATTAAATCATAATTACAACGAGCTGGGTTTACTGTTTACTACAATTAACATGGGTGGCTTTATATAAAGTCTTTATTAATTAATGTATTCTTATTTTAGTTTTATTTTACGGATAGTCAAACTAATATGAGTAACATAGCACATTCATTCCGTGTACAGTTGTACGCAGCCAGGAACTACCTGAGCCTTCACCTCCTTCATTCTCTCCCCTCCCCTTCTTTCCTTATCCTTTAGTCATTCTCCTCTTTCTTCTTCCCTGACTCCTTACCCTTACGGCCTTTAGATAGGCTCTTCCTGTCAGTTTTGCTCAATACTTGGGGGCTAAAAAGTGGGGCTATTGATTTCTCCGTTCCTCTACCTCATTTCAAAGAAGATTTAAGGAGGCTTATTAAAAGTCTCATAATGCAAAATAAAAGCAGAAGTGGGTTAGACGTAGGAAAATAGGTTTAGATCCCCTATATAGATAATCTGAACATGGTCCACTGATGCTGTCTATTTCACAGCGGCAAAGGCAGTATTTTGATTTTTCAACATTCCTTGTAAACTGGGTAACATGAGGTAGTTTTCCTAAAATCCAATTAATCTTGAGTAAGAGGTGACAATGAAGTAGGCCTACCAGACAAGTCCAAGTGGCATGACAAAGGCTAACCAACTGACTGTGCTGTCACACACTATATTTAACAGCTTGCTTTCCACCCCCTGTGGGTAGTAAACACACTGATTTTGGCTAAGTGAGACAGTAAAGTGTGGCTTCTTTCCGTTGTTATGTTATACAACTTCAATTCTTGATTCCCTAAAGGAATAATCCGTGGGTTACAATTTAAGAGAAAAGTAGAAACTACAGATAGCTATAAAGCTTTAAAATTGTGATTTTATTTTTCAATTGAAAGTAATTGCTCCCTACCACTAACTTTTACACTTTTCCTTTCACAATAATAATCCCGTCATTTGTTTAGTGAATACTTATTGAGAACGTATTATACATATACCAGGGCTACATGAATAAGATAAAAGAACTTTAAGGTACTTAAAGTATTAGGACACACACACACACAGTTTAATTTTGTGGCTATTACAAATTACCACAAATTAGTGGTATAAAACAACACACACTTATTATTTGATAGTTCTCTAGGTTAGAATTGCAACATGGGACTCACCGGATTAAAATCAAAGTATTCCTTTTGGAGGCACTAGGGAAGAGTTTGTTTCCTTGCCTTTTTCAGCTTCTAGAGGCTGCCCACATTCCTTGGCTCTTGAACCTCTTTTTCCATCTTCAAAACCAGCAACCTTGCATCCCCTAACCTTTCTTCCACGTCTCCCTTTCTGACCAAAGCTGGGAAGGATTCTACAATATTAAGCACCCAAGTGATTACACTAGGCTTACTTGGATAGTTTTCCCCGTGTTAACAGATCATCATGATATGTCATATAACATTCACAGGCTCTAGTGGTTAGGATGTGGATATCTTTGGGTCATTATTCTACCTAAGACACATATACATACAAAGATAGGTAGGTAATGCATTTTAATATATATAGAGAGAAAATTTTCTCAAAAAATTAGAAATATATGAAATAAACATAATAAGACTAACCCAAAACAGAGGCATAATAATTTAAAAAGAACAGTTTTTTCATGTATATATTATTAATATGTCTCTGATGAGATATTGCTGTTGATATTGAAGAATAAGAAATGGAGAATAACAGCCACAGCAAACAACATGATTTATTCTTAGAAACATGATAAATAAAAAGAGCAAGACTCAGAAGACTACACAAGCATGGGCCTTAGGTTCATGCATGATTCTTCTTGGGGTTGCTGTAACAGTTCTGGAGGTTAGAAGTCCAAAATCAAGGTGTTGGCATAGCCATGCTCCCTCTGAAGGCTCTAAGGAAAAGTCCTTCCTTGCTACTTGCTAGCTTCTGGTGGTTGTCAGCAGCAATCCTTAGCATTCTTGGCTTGTCGGTACATTACTCCATCCCCACCCCACCCCCACCCCCATCAGATGACCATCTTTCCTCTGTCTTCCTGTGGACTCCCTCTCCTAAGAAACAGTAGTTGGACTCAAAGCCCACCTAATCTCGTATGACCTCATCTTAACCTGATTATATCTGCAAAGACCCAATTTCTAAATTAGGCCACATTCATAGGTGCCAAAGCATTAGAAGTTAAACATAATTTTGGAGGGGACACAATTCAACAGTCAGGATTCCCAGGAAACAGACTCTGAGGTTGGGATATGCTTGGAGGGTCTTATTCATGAGGTGCTCTGAGGAACAGCCCAGTAAGGGAGTGAGGGACTGATTGAACTGCAATGCAGTTGTAATGGAAGACTCAGCCAATTCCATAAGGAGCTCTGAGGCTAGATGGCCTTTCAGTAAGGTGACCGATCATCCTCCTTTAGGGAGGACAGTTCTTCTTTTGTAAGTTCCGTGCTCCCTCAAAAAGCGTTCTTCTACATGTCCTCCTTTTTGATATTGGAAGACTAATCTGTAAATGTCTGTATTCGATCAATGCAGAGTCGATCCATTGCGTGTGATGTGACGTATTGGTATCTAAATGAGCACATTTTTTTTACAATTATTATCAAAAATTAATAGGCATGTAAGCATAATTACAGTATAAAATATTGCAAATGTTTTTATTATGTATTTATCATATTATAGTGTATTATTGTTGCAATGAATAAAATGTTTCTTTTATTTATGATATTGTTTTCTTCGATTTATTTTTGTCCTCCTTTTCATTGTACAAAAGTTGGTCACCTTACTTTCAGAGATGTCCATAATTGAGATAAATGGGCCAGGCTTTTGTATGCCTGTATCAATTAGACATTGGATGCTGGCTGCTTGTGGAGAAGGGGCACAGCGCTGGCTCCCTTTGTCCAAGGACAGTTTCCTAGAGGACACAGTTGTGAGCCCTCAGCAACTGGCACTGCCCGCAAATGGGTAATGAAGGTCCTGGTCCTGGAGGAGGACTTGTTTACCCCTATATTATATTTACTAGTAGAATTCAAGAATAACAAAAACTAAACAATATATTTTTATTTTATATAAATCTGTGATTACATATATATTTAATATATTCATATAGAAAAAGCATATATTTTTAAAATATATATATATTTAAAAGTACTATAGTAGAATAGCATCTAGGACTGTATTTACCTCTGGAAGATGAGATAGGTTGGGTTCTTGGCTTTTGGTTCTTGAGTTAGGTGGTGAGTTCACAGTTTATCATTACATTATGCTTTATAACTAACATGTTTTATGTATTTTTGTATGTATCAGATATACTTAGAAATATAATAAATTTTATAAAGGAAAGAACTGGGCAAAAGCAACAGAAATTAAACTAGCTACAAATTTTAAGAAGAATATATGAGTAAAAATGGCAAATCCTGAATCCATTGCTAAAGTAAGCATTCAGGTGAAGAAAAACTTCTGAAATTCCCCTATATTATTCACTTTTAAGTTTGCTTGTATAACCATCCTAGAGTTTCGTTGTTTTCAGCTGGAAGTATGATGCTGCCCAAATACCAGTTTACTTTCCCTTTGACCTAGTTTTAAACTGCTTTGTTTACAATGACACAGCTTTTTTTTTTTTTTTTAAGTGAAAGAGTATACTGTATTGGGTAAGATTGTTGGGATGATTATTAGGCAGACTAGTGCAATAAAAAAATCCAGTTAAGCCTTGACCAGATAGTTTGGTTGGTTAGAGCATTGTCCCGAAGCACAGAGGTTGCTGGTTTCATCCCTGGACAGGGCACATACAGGAACAGATTGATATTCCTCTGTCTCTCTCTCTCAAATCAATAAGTAAAGATTTTAAAAAAAAGAAATCCAGTTATTATATAATATTGATATGTCAAGTTTTTACTGTGGAATTTTAATGGTATATTAACAGGAGAAAGAGTAGTTGGATTATGTTTGTATAATCACAACTTTTACTTTTAAAACAACTGTTTGTATTTATGTTGTATATATCATAGTTTTATACTTCCACAGAAAAGAAATGGATGAGTGAACCCCAAATTGCCAGCCGCAATGTATGGGAATAGAAAATGGGGTGGGAGTCTGACTAGGTAGTGGTGCAGTGGCTAGTGCATCAGCCTGGGACACTGAGGACCCAGGTTCAAAACCCCGAGATTGCTGGCTTGAGCGCGTGGTCACCAGCTTGGGAATGTGATTGTAGACATGATCCCATGGTTGCCGGCTTGAGCCCAAAGGTCACTGGCTTGAACAAGGGGTCACTGTCTCAGCTGGAGGCCCCCAGTCAAGGAATGTATGAGAAAACTATCAATAAACAACTAAGGTGCTGCAATTATGAGTTGATGCTTCTCATTTCTCTCCCTTCCTGTCTGTCTGTCTATCTGGCTCTCTCTCTTTCTCTTGCTAAAACAAATAGGGTTGGATACTTTTTTATTTTATATACTTCTGTGAGATTTTGAAAATAAAAAATAAAATATTAAAATTATATTTTTAAACACTTGTTTCAAAATGAACAGTTTTAGTTTTATTTGTTTACACAAGAGTCTATGACATGTGAGTTTTAACTTCTCTTTTAAAGTAGGTGATAAAGTAGAAAGAGTGCAGATGCCTTCGTTTTAGAACTGAGCCTCCTGCACCAGAGTGATTCTTAAGCAAGAAGTTCATCTTAAAGAGTTCGTTTCCTTGTTGGAAAAGTGGGGGTGCTATTGTGATGTTTAAATGGGATAATGTATGTGAAGTCACTTTGAAAATGATAATGCAATATTAAAGCACAATAAATATTAATGTTCATTTCTATGGTAATAATGTTGATTGAAGAAATTACCGTATTTTTCGCTCCATAAGACACACCTGACCATAAGACGCACCTAAGGTTTTAAAGAGGAAAATAAGAAAAAATATATTCTGAACCAAATTCTGTGTTAAAATACTTAATAAAATATACCACAATAATATTTCAACAATGTAAACTCAACAGCAGTATTAAGAACCATTAGCACTGTTATTACCAAATGAGAAGAGACTTTAATGTCCAAATGCTCTTCTAGTTTTCTGGGAACCCGCAGCAGCTAAAACAAGTGAACGTTCGCTCCATAAGACACACCTTTCCCCAACAGAAGTGGAGGGGAAAATGCCAGTGCATCTTATGGAGCGAAAAATATGGTAAATATTAACTTTTTGTGAATTACTCAATTTGTAAGGCCAAGAATTTACATATTTTAAATTTGTTTGTTCCCCAAAGCACTATTTTTTGTTCAATCTAGGATTGAACACCTTCTCAAGTGAACTTAAAGGAGAGAGCAAGTGCAATATTTTGAGCTATGTTTAAATGAAGATGAGATAGAAGACCAAACTGTTAAAAATATGTAGGTTTTCTTGTACAGCTAATTGAAGGATTCAGCTCTGTTTACTGATGTTCTTAAAATTTCCTCACTTCTGTGAAATTCCCTAAATATGGAATATTTTGGCCTCATGTCTAATTTTTATTCTGGAATGTGAAGTTCTTTTTAATTAAAGTATAGTTGACATACAACATTATATCAGTTTCAAGTGTATAACAGTGATATTTCCAATTAAACACTTTACAAAGTGATCACCCCCAAAAGTCCACTATCCCTCTGTTATCAAGAGAAGTTATTGTGATATTATTGACTATATTCCTTATGCTGTACTTTATATCCCTATGACTTATTTTATGTTATAACTATGTTTGTTCCTCTTAAAATCCTTCACCTTTTTGTCCATAGCCCCATCACCCAACTGACTGGATATATATTTTTTTCATTACATTGATTTCATTATGAAAATCTGATCTGAAAGTCAATTTACAGAAATACCAAAAATTAATTTAAAGTTAAATGGGAACATTTGTATACTAATATTACACAAAATTGTTCATTCACATTTTTCCATATTAAAGACTAATATGAACTTTAAATCTTTTAAGTAAATAAAATTAAAATCCAATGTTGTGTCTGAGTATGTTATTTGTGTAACGATCAAATATTTCTAGACTCTTTTCTCTCTTGACCATTTTACATTGCCTACTTTAAGCTAGTTCTTGAGCTACGCTTTCATAACTACACCTTTTTAGTTGAAATCCCAATTCTGCCACCTACTGTCTAATGGTTTAAGCCTCAGTTTCCTTATCTTTAAAATGGGGATAAGAGTGCCTGACCAGGTGGTGCCAGATAGAGCATCGACCTTGGATGCTGAGGGCTCAAGTTCAAAACCCTGAGATTGCTGGCTTGAGCACAGGGGTGCTGGCTTGAAGTAGGGGTTATAGATATGACCCCATGGTCGCTGGTTTGAGCCCAAGGTTGCTGGCTTGAGCAAGGGGTCACTGGCTCAGCTGAAGCCCCCCAGTCAAGGCACGTATGAGAAGCAATCAATGAACAACCAAAGTGCCAACTCAACTACAAGTTGATGCTTCTCATCTTTCTCCCTTCCTGTCTGTCTGTCTCTAAAAAATAAAATAAATGAAATGAAGTAAAATGAGGGTAATACTTATATTATCCTCATTTAATATCTACCTCACTTAATAATCTATCTGACAATCATTGCTAAATGCTTAAGTAATACTGTCCCATATAACAGATGTAGAATTTGAATGTTTAGTAGCTAAATCCTACCTTTTATTAGCTCCTCATGCTGTTAATAAAAGGTAGAATCAGAATTTGGTCCCAGATTTACCTTACACCAAAAGAAAAAAGTTTTATGGGATTGCTTTCTCATTGGAGAGCTATTAATGGTTTCAGATGTTTGGCTAGTATGGCTCTGTCAATTTCTAAGAACCCTGGTCTCTATATACTACACTTTGGCACAGAATACTGTTACATAGAAGTAGGATGTCATTATAAGTTTTTGTATGCCTTAGAGTTTTTAATGGTTCTTAAATTTTAACCAGACACAAAGGGTTGTTGCTCAATTTCAAAAATGTGTAATCATTTGAACCCATAAAACTTAACTCTGGCTCATATCACCTCACTCTATGAAGTCACTTATTTTTCTTTAAGTAAATAGAATAGTTATGGTTAAAAGAAGGTTGAGGCCCTGGCTGGTTGGCTCAGTGGTAGAGCATCAACCTGGAATGTGGAAGTCCCAGGTTTGATTCCAGGTCAGGACACACAGGAGAGACAACCAGCTGCTTCTCCACCTCTCCCCCTCCCCCTTCTTTCTTTCTCTTCTTCTCCTGCAGCCATGGCTCAAAGGTTCAAGCAAGTTGGCCCCAGGCACTGAGAATGGCTTCACAACCTCTCCTTAGGTGCCAAAAGATCTCAGTTGCTCGGCAATGGAGCAGCAGCCCCATATGGGCAGAGCATCAGCCCGGGCCATGGGTTGCCAGGTGGATCCCTGTCAGGGGATGTGGGAGTCTCTCTGTCTCCCTGTTTCTCAATTAATAAAAATTAAAAAAAAAAGTGTTGAGGTGATTGGAATAAAATATGCATTTTAAGTAAAGATTATTCCTGTTAATTGCATGGGCAGTGCCCAAGCCTTATAGAAATAGAATGGTGTAGGAAAATGGCTGGGAATTAGACTATTGTCCTGATACAAGTCTTTGGTGTGGACTTTGGAACACCAAGTCTTGGAGGCGCAGAATGCTCGCTGCCCTGGCAATCACTGATAAGATTGTTTTAAAGCTGATACATATGACCTTTTCCCTATATACCTGAAAGGTATTAGTTAATTACCCTTCTCTGCACCTGAACCCAGGCTCTGCTAATTTGCTTGATGAGCAAAGAGACCAATAAATACGATGAGGTTGCAGTGATCTGGGCTGTCAGTCCTAGAGGCTGGGAGTCCCCTGTAGCCATCTTTTCTGTATGTAGTGCCTTGTGTGTTTTTCTTAAGTCCTGCAGCACCTTCCTTTCATGCACATCCATGACTGAGCTGGTCGTGGCAGAACGGATACCAAAATAAGACGGTTTCAATCTTCAGTATTTCTTAAGTTAAAATAACATACTCAATATGAATTCTAACATCCATGGAAAGTCCATTTCTAAGATAGTTGTCCTTATTTATTAAAAAATTAAAAATCAACAATTATTTTTATGCTTGTTTAATTTTATGTCAGATGCTATGGTAGGTGCTAGAGCCATATACTGTATTCTTCAAAGCCACAACAAAACCATTAATGAGTTTTGTTGTGGTTTCCTCTCTTCTCTCCTCTGTTCCACCCTAGATTAATTTCTACTTCTCCTTAGATCCCAGCTTAAATGCCGCTTAAGCCTTTTCGGGCACTCTTCTTTCCCCATATAAATTACGTCGTCCCCTTATCCTTTTTCCTTAAACCTTGTTCTTTTCTTCTTTGTACTAATAATTTTTATCATATAATTAGTTAGATATCTGTCCTTCCCATTAAATTATTTTCATTTTTTTTCACTCATCATTCATTCATTTGAAAAGTATTTATTGCATATCTACTGAATATCCTCTTCAGTACACATCTTAAGTGAAGATACAATGGTGAACAAGAAGCTTATGTTCTATTGTGAAGATGGAAAGAAAACCAACTAAACAATTTGAAAACATTAAGCATTATGAGAAAAACAAATTAGGGTAAAAGGTTAAGTAGTAACAGGGCAAAGGAGTGGAGGCTATTTGGGATATTTATGTAGAACAGTCCTAGAAAACCAGTCTAAGGGGGAGAATGTGTGAACAAAAGCCTAAATAATGTTAAGGAGTAAGCCTTGGGAAATAGAGGATGAGGGGGTCCTGGGAGAGGGGACAGGAAGTAGAACTGCTTTCAGACTGGAATGAACTTGACTTATTTGAGGAACTGCAGGAAGTGTGGCTGGAATCAAGCAAGCAAGCAGAGCATGGTAGATGCTGCCGGAGAGGTCAGGGCAAATAAACTAGTCTGAGAGGTCTTTGTTCTGAATGTGATAAAAAGTCCTTAAGGGATTTGAGCAGAATAAATAATATCTGATTTACTTAAAAAAATACAAAAAAATGAAATTCTAGTCACTTTGCTTCATGAACGAACTTCAAGCCAGGCATCAGGGAGACTGGTTAGGAGGCCACTGCCATACTTAAGGCAAGAAATGCTTATGATTTGGATTAGATTGTAGTAGCAGGGATGGGGAGGAGTGGTCAGTTAAGATCTATTTTAGAGGCAGAGTGAACAAGATTTACTGAAGAATTGGACGTTGGAATGTAATGAAAAGGTTGATCCCTAAATTTTAGATCTTAAAAACAGGGTAAATAGTGGTACTTTAACAGAGACGTGAAGAAGAGAGGTGTGTGGGTGATGGTGGTAGAGTTCTGTTTTGAATATATTTTTTAAAATTATTGATTGATTGATATTAGAGAGAGAGTGGGAAAGAGGGGGGATGGAAAAAATTATCAGTATGTTGTTCCATTTATTTATGCATTCATTGGTTGATTCTTCTATGTACCCCAACTATGGATCAAACCTGCAACCTTGGCATATCAGGGTGACACTCTAACCAACTGATCTACTGGCCAGCGCCTGAACATGTTAAGTTTGAGAAATTTATTTCTTTTTACATCTGCATGGAGATGTTTAGTAGGCAGGTGATACAAACACACACACATCCCTGGGCAGAAATTGAAGCTGGAAGTCATCAGCTTACTGATGATATTTAAAACCAAGGGACTGGATAAAATCATGTAGGAAGACTATGTAGAGAGGTAAAGAGAGTTGGGGTCTGAGCCCAAGGGTATTGCATCATTTAGAGACCAGCACAAGGAGGGGTCAGCAAAGGACTCTGGGAAGAATCAACTATTGAAAACAATGGCCACCATGTTGAAAGGTTAGGATGAAGACTAAAAATTGACCATTTGTTCACTATTCTATATCCAGTACCCATATCAGTTAGTGGTATATAATTAGAGCACAATAATATTTGTTGAATAAATGAATTTTCACTTCTACTTGTTTGTCAGCCATTTTTTTTGAGGGTCTCTAGGTCTCAGGCACTGTTCTAGGTCCTATAGACTCACAGTGTATTGTTCCCAATAATAATAAGTTATAGTGGGACTATAGACATGCATACAAGTACAACAAAAATATGTATTTTTAACTTATAAGATCTCTCTTCCCCTCCTCCCACCCTATTCTAAGGTGAATGGGACTAAATATCTGGAGTGCCTCTTGGTAATGAGCAATAAGTTGGGATAGATAACTTTGGGGCTGCACTGTAGGCACAGGGGTAAGCAAGAGAGAGAGGCTAAGGGAGAGGAATGTTGGGACTTCAATTAAAGAGGCTGCCTCAGTCAAAAGTATCAAATTCATTCGAAACAAAATAGAATGCCAGCTCAACTCATGCTGCTGAATTCTGCTGAACAATTGACAGTTTATGAAGAAGAGTACAGCCTTAGGGTTAATGAATTTGTTAAGTGTCAATGAACTAAAAAGGAGTCTGGAGCCTGTGGCTAAAAATAAATGACAAAGTTTTATTCAAGGGCCTTAGAGTTTGCAAACTGTAAACACAACTGGGTGATACCCAGAGTGTTCCACAGAAGAAACACTAAGCATTCTTCCAGTAAAATGTACATTTTAAAATAGAATCAGTCCATGCCTGACCTGTGGTGGCGAAGTGGATAAAGCGTCAACCTGGGAACACTGAGGTCGCCAGTTCAAAACCCTGCACTGGTCTGGTCAAGGCACATATGGGAGTTGATGCTTCTAACTCCTCCCCCCTTTCTCTCTCCCTCACCCTCTCTCTCTCTCTCACTCTGTGTCTCCTCTCTAAAATAAATAAATAAAAAAATAAATAAATAAAATGGAATCAGTCCTACATTCTTAGCCTCTGGATTGGTCCAAGATGATAATCCTTTACATGACTGGTGATCCGGAAAATGGATGTCAGGCAGTCTGGATATACGAACATTCTTTCCTTATTCCTTCACGAGATAATCAGAGTGTTATCTATCCACACATTAATACAGGACTTGAAACTTCAAAAGTTTAAGTTTTCAGTGTAGTTAAAATAAGAATAGAATTGCTTCCACATGCTTCGACATACTTGATTTTTAGTAATTTGGCATTTTGACTGAAGTCATTCCATTTTATTTCTTCACTCTATCCCTCCAAAGAGAATGGTGAAAGACTCAGTGTTAGGTGAAAAGAGATAAAGAAAAAAAAATTTAGGCGCCATATCAGAAAAGGAAACAAAAACTCTTGATGGGAGGACAAGGGATATTGTGAAGCATTTTGTCATGTTACATAATTTCTTAAACTTTCCTATGGTCTTACCTCTGGAATTTTGCTGAGGTAGTCCACTTGAAACGCACAGTTCTGTGCCCCCTAACAACTCACAACCCTACCCCAACAAAAAGGGGAAATAAAAAAAGTAAAAGAAAAATTTCTATTATTTTTAAGGCCCAGTTAAAACATGGAGTTACTTCCCAAAACCAATTATTCACCAAGCTGTGTTCCTATACTTTTCATTCATCTTACAGCTCTATGTCATAGTGTATTATTAGCTGTCTCCATGAAGCTATTTGCTTTGAACTCCAAAACTTTGGGAACGGTGTCGTTTAACGCTCAGCGGGGGAAGGAAACCTGACTTTAAGAAGGTCGTCTGTTAAGTGTCACCAGAGCAGAGATGTGCTGTGGGTAAGGCACAGAAACAGTAGATGGAAGATTTTTATCTGGAAAAGTTTATGGGAATAAGAACAGCACATTTAATAATTAAGTACTAAATAAAGAGGTGAAAATAAAACCATGGCTCCACGCCTGCTTCTCACTATAATCCTCCCATTCACTACTGGTTTCTCTGATCCCATTGCCTCTTGAAACCCGAGCTCAAACCCGGCTGGCTCTGATTGGCCCACCGGAGTTCAGTCTTCCGCTATCGCGAGGACCGCTGCAGCCAATGAGAGACCTGGGTTATTTGGTGGGGTGAGACAGGCCGCCCTCTGTCGAGATACTGGGAGCCGTGGTGACGTTTGGGCGGGGCTTGATTGGCAGATGATCAGCCTCTCTAGAACGCGCGAGGGAGGGAATATGGGCGGGGCAGTGGGACTAGAGTTCGCCAATGACTAACTCACTACGGGCAGAGAAAACAATAGATCACCAATAGGAGCACGGATGTGACGCTATGGGCGGGGCTTGGGACAAAAACGGTGTCTGAGCCGCACCTAATAGGGTTGTCCTCACCGTCTTGGCTGGCGCCTGTTCCAGGATTCATTCATTAGTTTTTTTTTTCATTCACGAGGGTAGTGAGGCCTGGTTGAAAGCCATGGAGAGCGCTCTCCCTGCCGCAGGTTTCCTGTACTGGGTGGGCGCCGGCACCGTGGCCTACCTGGCCCTGCGCATCTCGTATTCGCTCTTCACGGCTCTTCAGATCTGGGGTTTAGGTCAGGAGCCTGCGGTCGGACCGGAGCTCGGTGAATGGGCAGGTGAGTTGGATCCAGCGCCGCCCGCTCCCTGGCTCCTGCAGCGGCTCGCGCGGCTCGCTGCCTGGACGGATCGGCCCTGACCAGTTCTGGGCCCCGCGCATGGCCTTGCCTTTCCCAGCTCTCCTCTCCTCTCCTCCTTCCTGAAACTGCTGCGTCCCGTGTACACGCCTGCCCCCTTAGCCATCTCCGGCTTGCCTAGACTTGTAGAGTTTCCAAGTCAGCGATTCTAAAGTGCCGCTTGATGGGTGCGGAAGAAATACGGACTGAACTCTCCCGGGTTTGTATCATCCAGGTTCCTGGCCCGGAGTCAGTCTCGGTCTCCTTTCTGCCTTCCAAGTTACACTCTACACACCTTGGTTCGCCTTTTATGAATGTTTTAAAGATAAAGTTTTTGTTTGATGTGAACATTGGGCCTTTGCTAAGGATGCAAAAGCATTCTGTTGACTGGGGGGTGGTGGTGAGGAAGAGGGCTGGAAGAGGACAAAGAATTTCCGAAGTCTTTCTGCTTCTTGGAGCCACTTACTTGGATTCAGCCAATTTCGTTTAATTTACAATTAAAAAATAAAATCTTCGCTAAACTGCTCTGGAGTCTAAAAAGTAGTAAGAACGATTGCTTCTGCCAAAACGGTAACTTTTCATGGATAAATCAGAAACACTTTTTGCAGAAGGACATTTTGTAGGAAAAAGTATGCCCACAAAGAGTGAGCTAAAGAAATGGATATTGTTCCATCCAGTCCGAGAATTTTAAAAATGGAAGAGAAAGGTCATATTGGAGAAGTTGAGAAATTTAGCTGCAGGGAAGTTTTGCGCTTGCTTTTTTCTTTTTTTCTCTTGCTTTCTTGTTTCTTTTCTTTTTTATTTTAAAACAAAGTGATATGCTGTGGTCGTTCTCTGATGTAATTAGGTATTCTGCCATTTTATAACTAAATGTTCACTTCATCAAGCATTTTATTGAGTGTTTAGGGGTTGTTTACAGATGAGGCTCTAGTTAGGTACACAAATAATGTTATTCCATATTCTTTATTCATTCAAAAACATTTAAATAACGTTTTCGGGCGTCAACAGAAAGATACGTAAGTGTTGTGACCTCTACGAGAGGCAGGTATTAATTAACATTATAGCACTCATTTTTTACTTTTTAAAAATAGTCTTTGAACAAGCAAGTGAAGTGCTCAACTTGATTATAATTTCACAATTGGCTTGCCCAAGTTGCTGGTTGTGAGGTTTGGAAAACTTGATTGTGGACTTTTGAAATAGTCACACAAGACTCCAGTGTCTTAACAAATCATTTGTCAAGATGAAGTAATTTGTAAGCAAAGATTAATTTGTAAGCAAAGATAACTTTAAAAATATATATATCTAAAATTGACCGTAGTGATAAATAAGTCAAATGGTCTGAGTCCTCTGTATGAGCCCAGAGTAAGTCAAGTGACGTGACATTGTCATTTCGTAAGTAATATTTGTATTGAGAAGATTTTATTCCAGAGGAAGGATTTTTGATAAATTAAGGGAAATGTCTAAAAGATACAGAAATGAAATTTGAACTAGAACACCAGCCTATAGCAGAGGAGATTAGAGTGTCATAAAGTGAAGTGTTGAGTTGAGTTTACCCTGGGGTTAGGAAAATCTTTTTTAAGTACTTAAGCAGAAGAGGTGATCAAGTTATTTGTTAACATTACTTATATGTGATGGCCTTAAAATACTTCCTTTATCTTTCTCCAGATTTAGGGAATCTTTGAAAAACAAAAAACTTTAATAAAGAGTAGCTCATCTTAAACAGATTCTTTGTATCAGTTGGAGGGGTGAATTTAAATAATTTGAGAAACTAACCAGCATAGATGACACTTGAATAAGTAGGGTTAAATTGTGATTAAAATAGGTAATTTGCTCAAACAAAATTAGGAGTTTAGAATTATTAATTTTTGTATATAAATACTACTTATAAGTTTACTCCCCTATAGAATTACTTACTTAGGCCTGTGTACCTTTCTTTGAATAAAATGCAAAGCAAGTAGCAGGCAGTATTAGGGAGGCATTGCCTACTTCCTAGTACTAATGTTCATTTAACACTTTCCTCTCCATAATCAATTAAATATTGTAAGTACTATATAGTACTGTATGTTGAGTTGATAGTATATTATTATTCATAAGTCTCTTCTTGTGGATATGTTTAATTTCTCCTTGGATTTTAGAATCTGAGAGGCAGGGACTTTGGGTCCACATTTTTTTCTTTTTTTCCACAGTAATGGGCATGTTGATCAGATATAAACTCTTCTAAACTTAAAAACGAAAGCTTGGAAACCCCCTGAAACACAGGTTTGCTTTGCAATCCATAAAAATATTCTAGACTATGGATTCCTTCATCTAGTTAGGTCCATTACTTGGCCCGTGCTCTAATTTATTTCCTTTATCTCTTCATCAAGAGATCATCTGTTCTCTAGTTTGCTTCAGTAACCTTCCCACTCACGTGAATAATGCTGATTTCATTAGGTCTCTGGCAGATGGGTTTAGCCAATTCAGTCAAGACTCTTGCCTGTCATTGTGATACCATACTTCCTGTATTTCTTAAAACAAAGAGATCCTGTGAAAGTGGAGCTGTTTGAAAGTCACTGTAACAAGTACTGGGAAGAACCTTGCTAACAAAGGTGGTCAGTATGTACTAAATAGAGAAGAGTCATTGCTGGGGAGCTCTAAGGAATCTTAATTTGTAAGATTTAGTGTGAGCATAGATAAAGTTTGCATTTATCTGTCGTTGCATAGATATTTCATAATCATTGGAGTTCATCTAAAATGATTGATGCTTGAAATAAAGTTGAGATGATAGATGCAAAGGCAAATTAAGTATGCTTTCACAGCCAAAGTATTTTATAGCTCTGAATCCGAGATAGGACGCTGAGCAATTCTTTCTAGTTTCTAATGGAGAGGATATTTCTCTGGACAGGAAAGATAAGGGATCCACTAATCAGTTAATGAGTTAGATTTTTAAAATAGCTTCATTGAGATGTAAATCATATACCATACACTGTACCCATTTAAAGTGTACAATTCAAAAGTTTTATTAGAGTCACAGGATTGTACAATCATCATTCCAATCTAATACTGGAACATTTTCATCCTCCTTAAAAGAAGCCCTGTACACATTAGCTGTCACTCCTAAACCCCAGACCCCCTGAGTCCTAGTCGACCACTAACCTACTTTATGTTTTTATTTACCTATTCTGTATATTTCATATAAATGAAATTGTATGCTACTTGTCCTTTTGTGACTGGCTTCTTTAGCACAACGTTTTCAGATTTATCCATTTTGTGGCATGTTTCAATGCTTCATTTACTTTTATTCCTGAATAATATTCCATTCTGTCTTCACCTCTGCATTTTGCCTTCTGCCATCGATGTTAGCAGATCCGTGAGATTTTCCAGCTTTGGTGCTGAGGGAACTCATTTGGCCTGGTCCAATTCCAAGGTTTTCCCAACTCAGTGGACACGGAGGACTTACAAAGGGCATGGACAGATGGGGTCCTCCTGCAGAAAAGCCATTTGTTACAACTGGCTGGGCTTAGCCAACCTCCAAAAATCAAAGGATTCTCAAAAGCCGATGTGCTGTATAATTTCTGTTTCACGTCGGATAACTGCACAGGATTGGTTCAGTTACCTCAAATGGTTGAAGGCTGCTTGAGTAACCAGGGCCTGTTGACAGTAGGTTCCTTTCTTTAACTAGACTTTGAGGTATCATATTATTTGAGGAGTTATGTTTGAAATGTTAATTATTTAAATTGGCTAAACAAGAGAAAATATTAATAACTACCATTTATTGAATGCTTGATGTATTTCAGGAACTTGATATAGATTCCTTTTAAAAATTTTTAAAATTAAATTTATTGGGGTGACATTGGATAATACAATCATATGGATTTTAAATGTACAATTCTATAGTGCATCATCTGTTTACCACCCAAAGTCAAGTTTCCTTTTGTCATCGTATGTTTGACTCCCTCCTTTTCCTTTCCCTCCCTCCTTCCCTCAGGAAACGCATACTCTTCTCTGTGCCTATGAGTTTTTGTTTGTTTGTCTTGTTTATTCCTTTCAGTTTTATATCTCACATCTGAGTGAAATCATATGGTTCTTGACTTTTTCCATCTGATTTATTTCACTTAGCATGATATTCTCAAGATCCATTCATCTTGTGATGGCAGAATTTCATCTTTTATATGGCTGAGGAATATTCCATTATATATGTACCACATCTTCTTTATCCAGTCATCTATCAAAGAACACTTTGGTTGTTTTCATAACTTGGCACCATGAGTAATGCTGTAATGAACATAGGGGGGTACATTCGTCTTTACGAATCAGTGTTTTCAAATTTTTTAGATAGATACCAAAAGAGGGACTTCTGAATTATATGATTACTCTATTCTTAAGTTTTTGAGGAACATCCATACTGCTTTACATAGTGTACCAATTTACAATTTCAACAGCAGTATATGAGGGTTCCTTTTTCTTCACAACCTCTTAAACATTTGTTATCTCTTGTCTTGTTGATAATAGCCATTCTAACAGGTGTGAGGTGGTATCTTGGTGGTGTTTTTTGTTTTGTTTTGTTTTTGCTAGAGAGAGGGGGCAGAGAGACAGAAAGGAAAGGAGAGAGATAAGCATCCACTTGTAGTTGTGGAACTTTAGTTGTTCATTGATTGCTTTCTCATATCAGTCTTGACTGGGGGGCTTCAGCCAAGCTAGTGACCCCTTGCTCAAGCCAGCATCCTTGGGCTTCAAGCCAATCACCTTTGGGCTCAAGCCTGCGACCATGGGGTCATGTCTGTGATCCCATTCTCAAGACAGTGACCCTCTGCTCAAGCCAGCGACCTTAGGGTTTCGAACCTGGGTCCTTAATGTCCCAGGTTGATGCTCTGTTGTGCTACCACCTGGTCAGGCCTCATTGTGATTTTGATTTGTATCTTTTTAATTGTTAGTGAAGTTGAGCATCTTTTCATATATCTGTTGGATGGTTGTATGATAGATGTTGTTGAGTTGTATGACTTCTTTATATATTTGGATATTAACCCTTTTTTGGAGGTGTTGTTTGCAAATATCTTATTCAGTTGATTGCCTTTTTGTTTGGTTGGGGATTTCTTTTGCTCTGGAGAAGCATTTTAGTTTGATACAGTCTCATTCATTATTTTTTGCTTTTATTTCCCTTGCCTTTGAGGTTAAATTCATAAAATTTCCTTTTTTTAAAATGTTTATTTCATTGAATTTAGAGAAAGGAAGGGAGAGAATGAGAGAGAGAGAGAGAGAGAGAGAGAGAGAGAGAGAGAGAGAGACAGGACCATCTGTTCTTTTTTTATTTTTTTTCCATCTGTTCTTGTATGTGTCCTGACTGGGGATCGAACCAGCAACCTCTGCACCATGGGACAATGCTCTAACCAACTGAGCTATTTGGCCAGAGCCATAAAATTTTCTTTAAGACTAAGGTCCATAAGTTTAGTACCTATGTTTTCTTCTGGTTTTTTTTTTTATTATTATTATTTCAGGTCTTATATTTAGGCCTTTGATCCATTTTGAGTTAATTTTTGAGTACAGTGATAAATAGCAGTCTAGTTTTATTCTTTTGCATGTAGCTTCCCATTTTTCCCAGTACTATTTATTGAAGAGGTTTTCTTTTCTCCTTTGCATGTTTTAGGCTCTTTTGTAAAAAATTATTTGTTCATATATATATATATATATATATATATATATATATATATGGGTTTATTTCTGCGCTATCAGTGCTGTTGCATTGGTCTGTTTGTCTGTTTTTTTGCCAATATCATACTGTTTTGATTATTGTTGCTTGTATGTTGCTTGTATTGTTGCTTTGATTATTGTTGTTGTATTGTAGTATGTTGGAAGTCAGAAATTGTGATATGTCTGGCTTAGTTCTTTCTTCTCAGGATTGCTTTGACTATTTAGGGACCTAAGTAGTTCTTAAGTATACAAATCTAATGATGTTTTTGTTCTTTTCTTTAAAAAATGCCATTGAGATTTTGATGTTGAACACATTAAGTTTATATGTTGCTTTGGGTAATATGGCCACTTAACTATGTTGATTCTTCTAATCCATGAGCATGGAATATCTTTCTATTTCTTTGTTTCTTATTCAATATCCTTTAATAACGTCTTGTAGTTTGCAGTATATAGGTCCGTCACATCCTTTGTTAAGTTTGTTTTTAGGTGTTGTAATTGCAAAAGGAATTTTTTTTTAATTTCTTTTATGAGATTTTGTTGTTAGTACAGTGGTACCTTGAGATACTAATTTAATCCGTTCTGTAACCGAGCTTGTAAGTCAGTCAACTCATATATCAAACTGCTGATACTAGACCCATGTGCCAACGCTCCAAATAGTGGCAGCTTCCCAAATCACAACTCGCATCTCGGAATTTCTCTTGGATCTCGAACAAAAATACGGACCAAGTCGGAGCTTGTATCTTAAAAAAATTAGTATGTTGGTCTTGTTTGTATCTCAAGGTACCACTGTATATAGGAACACATTAATAGATTTGTGTACATTGCTTTTGTGTCCTGCAACTTGACTGTATTTGTTTATTGTTTCTAATAGTGTTTTGGTGCTGTCTTTAGGATTTTGTATATAAACATGTCATCTGCAAAAAGTGACAGTTTTACTTCTTTATTTCCAACTTGGATACATTTGATTTCTTTCTCATGCCTGATTGCTTTGGATAGTACTTCCAGTATTATCTTGAATAACTCTGGTGAGAGTGAGCCTACTTGTCTTTTTCCGGATCTTACAAGTAAAGTTTTCAGTTTTTCACCATTGAGTATATTGGTGCTGCAGGTGAGATTCGAACCCATAGGTTAAGCTCTCTTTAAGTTGTGCTACATTATCCCCAGCGTACAGAGGAATAAATGAAGTCTTAGGTTGATGGCATGCCTTATCTGCAGTTTCATAGCTAGTGGGTTACTGAATCAGGATTTTAAACTAAGTTGTGTATTCTGCAACATCTACATGCTGTATGTTTTGGTGATTAGCTTACAGATTGCATGGCACTTGGACGTGGATTCCTTCGGACTTGGGCACTTGGGCGTGGATTCCTATACCTTAGTAACTTTATTACTTTTTGATTGAAATCATACTTTCAAGTTTGCACATGCTTGGTATTTCTGGAAGCATTGCAAAACAGGTAAGTAGCATGTTATAGAATCAAATAGGTCAGAATTTTCTTCAGATTTGCAACCGTGCATCTTGTCGCTGCCTGAGAAAACATTGCAAAGGCACTCAGGTACTTAAGAAAGCAAACCAGGCGGTGGCGTAGTGGATAGAGTGTTGGACTGGGTTGTGGAAACCCAATTTCGAGACCTTGAGGTCGCCAGCTTGAGCGCGGGCCCATCTGGCTTGAGCAAAAGCTCGCCAGCTTGGACCCAAGGTTGCTGGCTCCAGCAAGGGGTTGCTTGGTCTGCTGAAGACCCGCGCTCAAGGCACATGTGAGAAAGCAATCAATGAACAACTATGGTGTCCCAATGGCAATGAAAAGCTGATGATTGATGCTTCTCACCTCTCTCTGTTCCTGTCTGTTTATCCCTATTTATCCCACTCTGACTCTCTGTCCCTGTAAAACAAAACAAAACAAAAGAAAGCAAAGGTTTGACTCTCATCAATATAGCTGGACCT
Source organism: Rhynchonycteris naso (assembly GCA_037038555.1). Taxonomy (NCBI): domain Eukaryota; kingdom Metazoa; phylum Chordata; class Mammalia; order Chiroptera; family Emballonuridae; genus Rhynchonycteris; species Rhynchonycteris naso. Next base: position 355,473,554 of record CM072995.1, read on the forward strand.
GACCTTGAATGCTATTTTCTGTTTATCACTTTGGCATTCTCAAATGGATTTTGCAACTCTCTGGGGGTCCAGTTTGGTATATGCAGTGTGTTCCCTGTTGACATTCAGGAAACTCTTGTATACCTGTTCTTTCTGAGGAGCTGATGTTAATCATAATAGTGGTGTGTGTGTGTGTGTGTGTGTGTGTGTGTGTGTGTGTGTGTTTTAAGCTGTGGATATTTTCCCCCCAGAAAGCAGGACAGGTGGAGGAGGGCAGAGAAATAAATAAATGGACTTAGTCATAAAAATTCTGAAAGATATTTATTCATTTTGTACTGCATTTCTGAAAAGAGAGTCCATGGGCCTAAATGGAACAAGCTCTCCAGATTGGAGTTAGCAGGGCTACCTTAAAGCGTTAGTGCAAGACCTGTGTGAGGAGCTGCATATAGAGCTAGGGAATTGGACCTATCAGCATGGCTGGATGTTGCTTGGAGGGAAACCAAACAGGAAGTTTTCCTGGAATTAGAAATTCAGCCTCTGTACTCTGAGCTAGGAAATCTACCCCTCCCCCCCTCACTTTCCTACCAGTTCCCATTGTCCCCCCCACTCTCCTTTTTCTGTTCTTTGTTTCTGTGCAATATTAAGTTTCCTATTTAGAGGTCAAATCTGAGGCCTAGAGACTCAAACCTAGACTAGGTTGTTTACTTACTAGCAGTGTAACATTGAGTCAGGTGATCAATATCTTTGAACCTCGCTTTCCTCATCAGCAAGATGACGATAATACTGGTGCCTGTTTCATAGGATTGTTGTGAAGGGTAAATGAGAATACTTATTTTATCTAAAGCATAGCACAGTGCCTGGCACATAAATGCTAATAATTTATTATTTATTATATATATTATTGTGTATTTTAATATGTATTTATTTTGTCAACCATTGGTCATTGGTGCCAGTTCAATGCCAACAGGAACCCCCAGATTGGGGGCAGTGAAGAAGGAAACTATTCCATGTAGGCAGTGCAGTTATGATACTGAGCTGCAGAACAGCATGGCTGTGAGGTGAACCCGTGGGGAGACAGCCCTAAGGTGAGGTCCCTCTCCTGATAGACAGCTCTGCTGTGGGCTGTGGGCTCTCCTCTGGTCCTGTGAGATGTCTTTGGTGTTTCAGCTCCAGCTGGGGAAGGAAACACAGTCCTCAATGTTTGGTGGAGAGGAAAATTATGCTTCATGAGCCAGAGGGAACTGATAATAAAAAGAGAAATCCCCACACCAGGTGTCTAATCGGTCCATCCTTAATCAAGTGAGGACTCCAAATCTTCACCACTTGATTGTTTCAAAAATCACTGTCCTGATTGGTTGGAGTGGAGCTGCTCTGATTGGTTGGTGAAAATGCTAAGGTGCACAGCTTTAATTGGACTGGGAAAGTCTCAGTTCTATTGGCTGAAATAAGATACCAGGAACTCCTTTAAAAGGGTTAGCTTATAGGGCAGAAACAGTGCAGGCAAGCCATTCAGTGCAAGTGGCAGGCAGTTTAGTGTACCTTGCTTCCCTTGAAAGTGCAGCTTGAATGAGATGCCCCTTTTAGTAACAGTTGCTCCGCTCTGTCTGTAAATTTGAGCCCAGTTAGCCAGCAGGAGCTCTTCTTGTTAGGTATCTTCTTTCTTGGGGTCAATAATACATTTATTACATATTTAAATATATTGCATGTATTTATAAATGATAAATTATATATTATTAATAATATTACTATTATTAGTCTTAGTAGCATTATACGCTAATCGCTTGAGCTAATTGACAAGGCAAGGCTTAGTAAGAAACAGTATCTGGTGACTGCATCTTCAGAAAACATTACCATTACTACTGCAACTGAGAGTGCAAGTTTTAGTTGGTGGAATTTAGGATAATTTGTTTCTTTTAGTTTCAGAAAAAATGGTTGAAAGATGTGGATAACGAGATTTATAAGTTCAGAATACATGGGTGAGTGGATTTGAACAGATGAGTTCCAATGCTGTTAAATGCCATTTATATATAGGGATCAGTTAAAAAAAATTTTAATAGTGGATCTTAATTTGTTTGGACTGCTATAACAAAAATACTATAGACTAGGTGGTTTAGACAACAAACATTCATTTCCCACTGTTCTGGAGGCTGGGAGGTCCAAAGTGCTAGCACACTAAGTACTGTGTCTAGTGAGGCACTGCTTCCTGGTTCATGATGTCTTCCCTTTGTGCCCTCACATGACAGAAGTGGCCTGGGAACTCTCTGGGGTCTCTTTTATAAGGGCAGTACTCCTATTTATTAGGGTTTCACCCTCATGACCTAGTGACCTCCTAAAATCCCCAACTTCTTCTTTTTTTTTTTTTTAAATTACAGGGACAGAGCGAGAGTCAGAGAGAGGGATAGATAGGGACAGACAGACAGGAACGGAGAGAGATGAGAAGCATCAATCATCAGTTTTGTTGTTGTTGTCGTTGCGACACCTTAGTTGTTCATTGATTGCTTTCTCACATGTGCCTTGACCGCGGGCCTTCAGCAGACCAAGCAACCCCTTGCTGGGGCCAGCGACCTTGGGTCCAAGCTGGCAAGCTTTTGCTCAAGCCAGATGGGCCCACGCTCAAGCTGGCAGCCCTGGGGTCTCGAACCTGGGTCTTCCGCATCCCAGACCTATGCTCTATCCACTGCGCCACCGCCAGGCCAGGCTTACGTCCCCAACTTCTTTATTTTTTTTTTACGACACCTTAGTTGTTCATTGATTGCTTTCTCACATGTGCCTTGACCATGGGCCTTCAGCAGACCAAGTCCCCAACTTCTAATACCACTGCACTGGGATTAAGATTCCAACATAGACATTTTGTCCATAGCAAATGAATTCAGCCTATAGCAACGATGGGCAATCTTTTGAGCTTGGTGTGTCAAAATTCGCCAAAAACCGAGCATAACTCAGGTGGTGTGTCACTTCGAGAAAAACAGCCTAACCCGAAGTCCCAGAACTAGATGCTCTGTGCCGGAGTTCTGTTGTTTTGGCCTACAAACCTCCTGCACAGAGTGTCTACACTAGAGCATATGTTTTATCCTTGGCTCCTGCACCTGGCCGTGCAGGAGCCGAGGGTGAAATGTCCTTCTTGGCATGCGGCCCCATACTTCTCATCGAAAATGGCTACACGTGTCAGTGCTGACACGCGTGTCATAGGTTCGCCATCACGGGCCTATAACATAGTGGATTTGGTATTTCATTTCTTGTCTCATCTTGACTGAAAGTAAAAATATTATAGCAGTTTGCATTTTTGTCTTCTGGGATAGATTGAATTTAAGGCTGTGAGGCAGGGTTTTGGAGAGCCTTCACTGTGCTTGGTGGAAAGTATGACACAATACTATTCATTTGTCACCCACCACCAAAAGTAGTATTGAGTGCTGATCATGGGCCCTAAATAGACCAGTGGGATGACAACAGTAATCAGATGAGCAAGCTGTGCTGTGTTAGGTGGTGGAAAGCAGGCATGGGTGGTTCTGTGAGAGCCCTTAGCAAAGGTCAGGAGAGCTGCCCCGGGGAAAGGATGACCAAGCTGAGGTCTGAGAAGGGAAGGGAAGGGTAGCAGAAAGAGCAGTGGGAACAGCAGGTGTGAGGCTCTCGAGGCCGAGACAAGAAGCGGTGGGCGTGATGTCAGATAGGAATGGAAAGGGGAGAAGGGGCCAGCAAGCAGGGCTGTTTGATGTCCCTGAGACCATGGGAAACAATCCAGGGGCTTTTAAGTGGAAGGATGATGCAACTTGAAACAGAATTCCTTGTTTCTGTGATTTTTCTGAAGCTGTTGCATTGCTGCAAAGATGGACCAGTGCAAGTTATTCAGAAAATGTCCAGTTAAAACTGCCTTAAAAAAAGAAAAGTGAATGCATGCTTTATAGTAAGGGAGGTCACTTTTGTACACTTTGTATCATTTTTCAGATGATAGCATTCCTCCCTGGGGGAAAACTAAGCACTGTGGCGTGGGAAGCTCTAGTCTTACCAGGACTGGGCGACAGGGCCGTTGGACGAAACCCGAAACTGGGTTACTGCTTTCTGGTCACTGGTGTGATAGTTGAGAAGTCTGCCACAAATCTGTATCAGAGGGAATGCTCTGTTTCATTTATTCATTTTGTCTAGCGAAACCGTGCGTTTGTCCTCTCTGCTGGCAATTCCAGGGAGACGATCCGGTTTCTGAAGCTACCTTTACCATCATTAAGTGAAGTGATTTCTGTTTAAATGATCTAGTCAGTGGGGAAAGGGAGGGGAGGGTGATTTTTAACAGTTGCTGCCTCCCAAGAGTATTACATTGGGGAACAGAAGTGCTCACAGAAGGACTGGGTAGGAGTTAGTGAGCAAGTGTGAGCTTTGTTACTTGCTAAGCTGTTTGACCTTGGGCAAAGATCGTTTCCCTCTGATTATAACTTCCTTCACCTATTAAATGGAACTGATTCTTTTCAGGATAATTAAGACAAGGAAATAAGATGTAAATGAGATTTCAGTGTAGTCTTCAGTGTTTTTATGGATACCAAGTAACATATTTAAGAACATCTTGTATTGGTACAAATTACTCTTATTTGATGAAAAGAGATTGTCGAAACCAAGAAATAATGTAGTTTACTCAACAGACACTACTGGAAATCTCAAGTTATGAACAAATCAATTAGGAGGATTAGTGCTACTGCAGGAGAAATCCTCACTTTGTAAAAAGATTTATTAAGTTGTTCCTTGAAATATGGTTCTCCCTAGTGAACCTAAGTTATGATGGACTTAGAAAAATTTGGTTATGTGCAACTTCTCAATTACATAAAACCTTCTAGTGATCTTTGACTCTAACTTCAAAATATCCAAACTTCTACCACTCTGGGGTAAGCCACTGAAATGTTTTACCTCTATATATTACAGGCTTCTGTCCTGGGTTTCCACCATGGCTCCCTTATTATTGATTCTTACAAAGTAACCAGACTGATTCTTGAAAAGGTCAAGTCAGCTCATTTGATTCTCTGTCCAGATCACTCCAATGGTTTCCTACCCTGCTGAGTTTAAAACCTCATATTCTTCATATCGTTGACAAGGCTTTCACCCACCTGTCTCCCACCTCGTCTCTGCCCACCTTTCCTCTCACTCTCCCTTCTAGCGCACTCACTTCTTGCTCGAATGCGCTTCCTTGAGCATGCTTGGCATTGCTGCCTTGGGGCCTTGGGCTATTCTCTCTTCCTCCACATCCACATAACTGACTCTTCTGACTTCCATCAGGTGTTTGCTCAAATACCAGCTTCTCATTGAGACCTTCTCTGCGGCCTTTGCGCTCACAACCCTCCCTCCCGCAGCTACTTCTCTCCATTACCCCGTTCTGCTCGTCCTTTTTCTCATAGATAGCACTTGTCATCATCTCCCATAATGGACATTTGCTCACTTTGTTTCTTATTTGCCTGCTTGTTAGAATGGAAGCCTGTTAAGGCAAAGATCCTTTTTGTTCATGTATGTATGTATCTTAAGCAGTGCCTGCCCATAGTGTGAATATACATTTGTTGAATGAATGAAAATATCTATTAAGTAAGGTACTCCAGTATTTTTTAGATTAAGGGATAATGTATTTTGGGGGAATTATCTTCTCTTTTTACATTCTCTTAGGTTATTAGTTATAAATCTAAGTAATATTAGCAGTCTCCCTACCACTAAAATGAAATTATTTAGTCAAAAAACAAAATACAGACTATAACCTCAGGAAGAAATTCTCATAGTATAGACTATGGAACTGGATGACCGGCTTTTGAGTCCCAGGCCTGCCAATTATAAGCAATATCACCTTAACTCCTGTGTGCCTCAGTTTCCTTATCTGTCACATTGGGATAATAATACGTTTAATAATTGAATGAGTTAATGAGTACCAGATACTGCTCTAAGTATGGGCATTTAAGTAGTGAATGCCATATAAATGCTACCCGATATTGCTGACGTTATACAGTGTGTCCGTAAAGTCATGGTGCACTTTTGACCAGTCACACGGTCAAAAGTGCACCATGACTTTATGGACACACTGTATTTGCTATCACTTTTATTTCTGAGGATGATTCTTATTTCTGTCTATACCAGTGGTTCTTAACCTGGGTTCTATTGAACCCTAGGGGTTCGATGAGTCAGTCTCAGGGGTTCAAAGAAGCCTCTGCCGCAAAGGCCAGAAAAAAGTAATACCATAATTTGTTGTGAGTTCATGCACTTTGTTGGTTTTGTTTTTTGAGCAAGGTGATGTTCATGCACGGCTCATTTTGTGCACCAGTAAAAAAACATATACCTATGTCTTGAATTTGGAAAAAAAAATTATATTTTATTTATCACTAAAGAAGGGTTTGGTGAATGCGCATATGAAACTGGTGGGTTCCGTACCTCAAAAAAGGTTAAGGACCACTGGTCTATACTAAGGTGACCAGATGTCCCGCTTTTGGCAGGACAGTCCTGATTTTTAACAATTTGTCCCGTGTCCCGCAGCATTTTTAAAAAGTCCCGATTTTTGGAAAGAATGCACGAAAAGCTAGGGAACGGAGGGAGAACAGGAAGGGAATACATGGTTTTTGGCAGGGAGACCCCACCTCGACCTGGAAGCGCCTGTACTACCGCAAGAGCTGGCTGCCCCGTGCGGGGCCCGAAACAAACAACTTCAGGCAGGAAGTACCTGCTGGGGCGGTGGTTGTCAAGTCCCCTAATTACCCATAGGCCCGTGTCCTGGATGCTGGCGTGCAGCTCTGGGCTCCACGAAGCGCAAGCCGCTCGGTCTCCAGCCAGCAGCGGGGCTGGACGCGGGGAGCGCGGCTGCCGCAAGGACGAGTTCATATTTCTCAAATGAGAAATATGCCAAAGAATAAAATAATACTATACATAATTTTTAAAAATGTATTATATTTGTAAATTGTACTTATGTTGAAATTTTAAAAAAATATATTACAATACTATTTTTGCATTCTATGAAAACTTTTTTAACTCCATATAGATCAAATTTTTAATCAAGAACCTCCCCCCCACCCCATACCCCGTTACCCCCCACCTGGTCAATGGTGTTCCGCTTTACCAATTTTAAAATCTGGTCACCATAATCTGTACCCATCTTCTTCTTCCCAGACTTTTTCTCAATTTTTTTTTTTTTTTGTACAGGGACAGAGAGAATCAAAGAGAGGGATAGATAGGGACAGACAGACAGGAACGGAAAGAGGTGAGAAGCATCAGTCATTAGTTTTTTGTTGCCGTTGCAACTCCATAGTTCAGGGGTGCCCACACTTTTTCAGCTTGCGAGCTACTTATAAGATGACCAAGTCAAAATGATCTACCTACAATAAAAATGCAAAACATAAATTTATTTCTTCTATATTATCATTACTTAAGTTACTATTATTACTATTTAATATTGTGTATTCTTCTTTCGCCTTTCTCCTTCTCAGCTCTCTTTTCGGAGGAAAGTCAATGTTGTAGTTTTTATGAACAGTCCGAAAAAGCCGCTCCACATTTTCCTTCTTTGGAATAGCAATGGCACACAGACAGATGAGGCAAACGCACTTAGAATATGATATAGTGAAAAAAATCCCCTCCCATTCTGTATGAAAGTGGTAGGTTTTAGGCTTTTTACTCGGACCAGCTACGGCACTCATTTTTATACCATTTGTTGTATTTAGTTTAAATAAATTGAAGGCTAACTACGCAGCAATGTAACTGAACAAGTTAGCGTGGTTTAACGCGCATGCGTTGGGTGTCAAAAGTTCAGACGTCAGATTGGCTACCCTGTATGCCAATCAAAAGACAAATGTCTTTTTAATGTCATGTGATCTACCCACACTTCCTTCGCGATCGACCAGTAGATCCCTATTGACGTATTGAGCACCCCTGCCATAGTTGTTCATTGATTGCTTTCTCACATGTGCCTTGACTGCAGGCCTTCAGCCGACTGAGCCACCCCTTGCTGGAGCCAGCGACCTTGGGTCCAAGCTGGCGAGCTTTTGCTCAAACCAGATGGGCCCGCACTCAAGCTGGCGAGCTCGGGGTCTCAAACTTGGGTCTTCTGCATTCCAGTCCGACGCTCTATCCACTGCGCCACCGCCTGGTCTGGCATCCTCAAATTTCTTAACAACCTACCGCACATTCCCTTCTGGATGGTTATCCAAGATCTCAATCCTAGCATGTCCAAAACTTATCTTTTCTACTCTACCCAACCTGTTTTGGACTTTCTTATTTTTGCTAATTTTTGAGTCCCTAGCCTCTAAATCAGGATGGCAGATTCAAGTGTCTCCAGAAGATAGAGTAAACGAGTGAAGTGGACCGGGTATAAATGCATGTCTGGACGCTGTCTGGGTGATCAATTGTGGTCGACTCCATGTGGCCACCACTCAGCCAGTTGTTGCCCTTCAGTAACGTGGACCCTATCATGGAAAGTTTCTTAACTTTTTAAGGTTGATGCACATTTCTCCAGTTTACTCTTTGAGACAAATGCAACAAGTAGTCAGTTTGCTTTGCTTTCCATATGTAGACAGGAAATCGCCACACTTTACTGAACCTATCATCCCAATCTCTCTCCCATCCATAACCTTTCTCTTAGTTACCCTGATTGATACAGCACCTCCCTACCAAATCTTACACTGGTGAAAGTTTCATCTTCCAAAAAAATCTCCAATTAAATGACCTCTTACACCTTACACAAAAAACTTCAGTTTCCTGCCCTGGCTGTATAGTTCAGTTGGTTAGAGCACCGTCCTGAAGCACAGAGGTTGCCCGTTCCATCCCAGGTCAGGGTATGTACAGGAGCAGATTAATGTTTCTGTCTCTCTCTCACTTCCTCTCTCTCTAAAATCAATACAATAAACATTTAAAAACAAAATGAAGCAAAAACTTCAGTTTCCTAATGTGTGCAAACATCAAATCAAGCTCCTTGATCCTTTTGATCATGCTCTTAGGTTTATTTCTGATCTCATTTCCTAATGTGACCTTTCATGCGTCCTCCCTTGGATGTATCCCTGAAGGGCTTAGTGTCGCAGACATACCTGTAATTTCCCTCGTCTTTCCAGTTTTGTGTGGATTTTGCTTGTGCAGAGACGTTCAGTAGTTTCAGTGGTTGGCAAACGTTTATCTCTCTCTGCCTGGAGTGCCCTCCTGTGTGCACTCTTCCTTGCTCTTTCTGTTTGTGAAGTTCTACTCACTCTCAGAGTCCAGCTTTTGAATTTTTCCTTATAGCTGCTCAGACGGAAGTGGTCGTATACTGTTGGAACTCTGATAGTACTTGTTTTATTCTTTCTTGTGAGCTTTGTCACACTTTATTTGATCATTGCTTTGTGTGTATATGTGTATGCACACGTTACTTTATTCATTGTAAACTGTAAGCCCTTTGAGAATGCAAAATAAATAATATCTAGTGAATGAATATGTCTTTCCTTGAGGTTCAGTTGGGGGTGCAGTATTTTGCTCCGGTTTTGTAATTTTTGGTTTTGTGTCGCAAAATCATTTGTACACCTTTTAGCTCTTTGTTTTAAAACCTCAAGTGAAACACCTGAAAAGCGAGCTTGAAATTAAACCAGGGCTGGTTAGCTGAAGACTGGTTATAAAATTACTATAGCAGGATTGGGGTAACAGTTCAGAAAGAGTGAAATACAGTGAAATAAAAGATGTCCTTGGAGCATTGGTAATAAGCTAACCTTCCATTGAAGATGTAGGAAATTGTTACAGGAAACCAACTACTCCACCACATTTAATAAGCATTTTAATATTCATAGAATTTTGGAACTCTATTTATTATTTATCCCCAGATCTTCACAAAATTGTTGCAAATAGATTTTCATTTTGTAAGAAAGCCTTTTCCAATTTAAAGTTTCAGTAAAACCTTGCTAATTGGTAAGGCTGAGCTGAATTGGTGAAAAATTACATTCTAGGCTATGTTGACCAAAATGTAAGTTCTCTTATTTGAAGGCCTGATAAAATAAACCCAAGCCTTCTAGAACCTTTAGACTTCTTTGAGTTGTTGGAGACATAGAACCAAATTCCCTGGGAATCTCTTTGGTATAGTAAAGGCATTGAACGGTAAATGTATATATTTAATAGTTGCTGCAAAGTTAACCACAGAGCATTGAGTATATAGTTTAATTGCTTTCTGGAAAGAAATGAATACTACAGTTGGCTGACAATCTTTACACAAGTTCAGTCGGCTGTTTTGTAAGAAATGAGAAAATTGAGAAATTGTAAGGAAGCAGAAGAGAATAAAGATAGGCTAACAAAACTGGGAGGGCTGTTGGCGACCTCTTCAGATGAACTATTAGGGTAGAATGGCTTGCTCAAGATCCTGCGTCCAGTTAGAGAGTGGCTAGACAAGACAGGTCCCTCGCAAAAGGCAGAAAGCAGTGGATGTGTCTGAGGTGGACTGTTTAAAAGCAGGGGTCGGAGTGGGGAGCAGCACGCCCGACAGTGGAGTAGAGCAGACTCATCAGGATGAATTGATCATGGAAAACCGGAAAGGTGGACAGGCAGAGGTGGTCAGTGGTAACAGTGAGGCTGCTGGCAGAACTGGACTTCATCACACATTCCTGCAGCTGGTATGGGGCAAAATGGGCCCTGTTTGTACAGGGGCCTGAACTCTTGAAGAAATGACGTGTGCCTCCGTAGCCCAAGGGTACCATTATGCCATGCTCGGTACACTCCTACATGGACATTAAAAACTGGGGAACTTCGTCACTGAATATGGTGCTCTAAGTTAAGTGGGTCAATCCAGTATCCCTTACCTATAGACTCAGCCTGGTCTGTACCCCAAACTCCAGAGTGTGCTAATGACACTGAAGATAAGGAGATAGTCTATTGTTTTAGCATACACTTCTCAAGGAGGCCAGGAAAGACTGTATCTTTTATTTAGTAGGTTAGATGCCAGTTTTAAAGTTCCCGTAACATTCGTTGTGTGAGGAAAACTCATTCTCCAGATTGGATTTACTGTAATGACTGGGCTTCACGGTTCAACACCAGTCTAACTTCCAGTAGAAGTATCGCCAAGCTCGCTTTACTGATAGCTGAAACTCCAGCCTCGTCACATAAGAGAGTGAATACAATAAACAAGCTCCCCTGGTCTAGCCCATTCAGTCTAATAATTTTGCTGTGAAACAGGAAGCGGCTGCTTATCTGTGTGTTCCAGTGCCTCACATTGCCTGTCCAGTGAAAGGGGCTGATGATCTCTTTATAGATAACATAAAAAAACACGGCAGGTTAGACAATGATGTTCACACATTCTGAATTAAAGGAGGCTGAATTAATGAAATTTTACTGCAGTGATGACATCTTAATTTACAAAGTGCTTTTGCAAGTCTTCTCAAATGATTTCCACAGCGACCTGGTGAAGCAGGTTAGGGTTGGTTTTGTATTTCCACATTATGTTCCAGGATCAGTGACTGGTATAAAGGTTGCACAGCTAGTAAATGGCAGGAGAAATTGCATCTAGGTTTTCTGACTCCAGGCTCAGTGTTCTTTCCAATTTCCTGCCAAAGTTCCTGATAAGGATGATTTTGAGGCAATTTGGAATACCTGTACAAGAGCTTATAAACTGGGGAGCTCCTAAATGCTGTCTGAAAGGGAAAGTTCTGTTTATGTCTTGGCAATATCCAAACTCAGATGGAGCAAAAGAACCAATTGGATGTTCTTGTTAAAAATACAAGTCTAGGTGCTGGCTGGTTGGCTCAGTGGTAGAGCATTGGCCCGGCATGTGGAAGTCCCAGGTTTCGATTCCCGGCCAAGGCATACAGGAGAAGTGCCCATCTGCTTCTCCACCCTTCTCCCTCTCCTTTCTCTCTGTCTCTTCCCCTCCCACAGCCAAGGCTCCATTGGAGTAAACTTGACCCAGGTACTGAGGATGGCTGCATGACCTCCGCCTCAGGTGCTAGAATGGCTCCAGCCACAAAGGAGCAACGCCCCAGATGGGCAGAGCATTGCCTCCGGTGGGCATGCCGGGTGGATCCTGGTTGGGCGCATGCGGGAGTCTATCTGACTGCCTCCCGCTTCTAACTTCGGAAAAATACAAAAAAATAAAAAATAAAAAAAAATACAAGTGTAGAAAACTTGAAACCATGTTAACACAATAAATTAAAAAAAAATAAAACACAAATATATTAGCAAAAAATAATACAAGTCTAGGGCTTCACCACAGATCTATTAAATCAAAATCTCTAAGAAAAGAACAAGGGAAAGTGTATTTTTGACAAATAAGATAATTCTTAAGACCATGCGTTTCAGAAAATGCTGGACTAAGATCAAGCTAGCCCCAGAAGGAGTCTGCGGGCTGTGCACACAGTCTTTTTAGCTGGCTACCTATTCTCAGTACAAGAGCTTGGTTTATAATAGCGTTAAAACTTCCCATGATTTCTGTATTAAATATTTACTTATAATTTTAACAGTTACATAGAGATTCTATTTTAGAATAGTTCTGTTTTGTGGATTTGAACTGGATTAGGAAGAAAAAGAAAAGAAAACCTGGAACTTCAGCACGTTTCTGTCCAATGAGCGCTACAAGCAGGGCATCCAGTATTTCCAAGTTTTTACTGTTGGAGACTGGGGCTGAGAGTCGGGGAGAGAAGAAGAATGATGTTTGGTAGATGCAAATAACAGACATTTTAATTTATTTTAGTTTAAGTAGGACCATATACAGATAGCTGAAAACTTTACTTTTTACATTTAAAGAAAGTTTTTTAATTAAAAATTTTTTTTTTTTTTAGATTTTACTTATTGATTTTAGAGAGATTGAGAAGGGGAGGGGAGCAGGAAGCATCAACTCACAGTAGTTCCTTCTTGTATGTGCCTTGACCGAGCAAGCCCAGGGTTTCGAACTTATAACCTCAGCATTCCGGGTTGACACTTTATCTGCTGTGTCACCACAGGTCAGGTGAGAAAAGAAAGTTTTAAGTCTGCTTTCTTTGTAGCTGAATTTTTTTAAAAAAATTATCTTTGTTGTGAAATTAATGTGATGCTTATTGATGATGATTCTTAAAGAGCCCATAGACTAAAGAGGATGTTCTCATTAGTATTTTTCTTACGTTTTCTTTTTTAGAGTCCCCTAGATGATGAGGAAGAAGCAAATGGGCTTAGGTTTTACCAGAAGAAATTGAGATTTTAGTTGGCTATCTCAATGATCTTTGTAGGATTAAACAGCAGAACTGAGTCATTCATTCATTCATTCATTCACTCAGTAGATAAATATTCCCGATGTGCTGGTGATGGTCCAGATGAAGTACCGAGTTTGGGGATCTAGTGGTGAGAGATAAAGACATTGTCTCTTCCTCCGTTGGTAGCAGAGGACTCAGATCATTATATAAGCAGCTCCAAAAAGTGTTATAGGAGCCAGCTATGAGGGCACTAACCTAATCTAGGAGTTTCGAGTAGGTTTTCTGGGGGGGGGGGGAATTAATAACATTTAATCCAAGGTGTGGGGGGAAAAAAGAAGTGGAAGGAAGAAAATGATGATGAAAATGACCATGTTTATTAAAAAGGTTACCATGTACCAGATACTTTTCTAATTACCTGAATGAATTTATGTACTCCTCAGATGATCTAATAAAGTAGGCCCTATTAATAGCCCCATTTTGCTGAAAGGAAGCTATTTGCCCAAACTAGTAGTCAGTGGAGGCGCATCTGGGATTTGGAATCCTGTGGACCACTATGCAAACTGAGGTCACGAATTGGAGATGGGCGGGCAAGGGCCGCGGGAGGGCAGGGGAGTGCTGCCAGCAGAGCGAACACGGCGGGTGAATACTTGATGCAAGCGAGAACATTCGGGTGGAGAGACCTTGGGAGGGGAGAGGCAAGAGAGAAGACTAAATGAACAAAGGGACGAGGGTCCAGTCACAAAGGGCCTTGAGGCGATGGTGAGGGTTTTGTTAATCCTAAGGACACTGAGCAGTTGGTGAATAAATTTTAAGCAGTAGATGTCACGACCAAGTGTATACAGTATTTTGCACAGTCTACTCTGGCATTTTGGTGAATGGATGTGGAGAAAATAACCTAGGAGACCGGGAGGCCAGCAGGAGACCTGTGATGAGGGCTTATGGAAGGTAATGGGGTGGGGTTGAGCGAGGGAGTCAGATGAGAGATGGGACATGAAAGTTCTGGGCCCTCATCATAACTAGGTTTTAGGGGTGATGGAGTCACACAGGCCAGGACTGTGAAGTCTGGGTAGGTGCTGGCACTAGTCACTGACTTTGGAGAACCACAAAGAGAAGGAGCAGGCTTTGGGAGGTAAATAATGAGATTGATTTCTGATAGGTTCTGTGAGAATGTCAGGCAATCTTACCATAGGTTAGCACTAGGCTGAGCCTAATGTTCTAAGTTCCTTTACCAGAGTCTTTTGGTTTGACTGTCATTTATAGTCATAAATTATATGCTTTATTAGTGGTCTGTAGAAAAGTTTGGAGCTTTAGCATGTACTATTTTAGGAGAGGGAGAACATTATTTTTGAATGGGTTGAGTGTATCCCACATAACACTTTGTGCCTTAGTTTGTTAAATGTTTGCTATTACCTTTTTAAACATAAAGCAAGGGAGTATAGCAGGCCATTAGAAGAGCTGAGTTCATATTCCACCTTCCTATCTTTGACATTATTAGCTGTGGAATCTTTAGTTAACCATTTTGTTTATTTGATCTACCAGATATGTCTAAAAATACTCACTTTGTCTTCAGAGATGGTAAGAGGCATAGTCTGTGGAAGCATTGTAGAAAGTACAAAGCGTTAACACGCAGACAAGAGATTGGGCCTTTCCCCATTCCGGGCTGGGCCTTTTCCCGTTCCGGTCTCAGCAGCCTAGAAATAGAATTACTCTGTGACTCGATTCGATCCTTTGTTCAAGGTTCACATTGCTTCAGAGATTTATTTCGGGATCTGTTGCAATTTTGTCGTGATCAACACCTAAGTCTCTTCCGATGTGATTATCTAATATGTCAATTTTAGAATGTATCTAAAACAGCTTTATTTTTTTAATGCAGGCTGGCTTTCTAAATTAAAAGTTAAACTAATTTAATCACGAATTGTGTTAGTTTTAAGGAGGTACCTTTAGCTTCAACTTTATTTTTAATATATACTAAAACTATGGTTAGATATAATGATAAGGATTTAGTTAAATTATTGTTAGTGAAGTATCATGTCAACTGTGATGGAATCGGAAGACTTTCAAACTTGACATAACTGTTTCAAGTCCCATTATTGTATTATAAGCATTAGTATAAGAGGTGATTATAAGTTTCCATATTTCTCACTCAGTAATCACTGTTCTTGTTTCAAGTTTAAAGATATTTGAAGTTCTTTTTCTTTTGTCAAAGATTTTCTATAGTTCTCATCTTTAAGCTACATTCTTGTGAATTAAGATGTTGATGATATACCAGTACCTTTTATATCCCTATAGCAAAAGTATTGTCTTGGAAATAAGGAAATATTTTCCAGAAGTACTTTGCATCTAATTTTTAAAAAATATAACAAAGGTTAGGACTATATATAAACATCCAAATATTCTAGTAATATTTTCTTCAAAAATAGATTACTTCTTTGAAAATTAAATTACTTTTTTTTTTTTTACAATTATATTTGTTAACATTACTACAAATAGAAACATTTATTAAGTTTTTCTTCTTTTGCATATCTGTCTTTGGGTTCTCCCAGAAGCAGGTGTTGAGAAACAAGAATTCAGGTGCACTCAGTTTATTTGGAAGGTGATCCCAGGAAACACCAGGAGGGAGGGAGACAGGGAAGGCAACTCCGCCAATAAGGGGCCGTTATCCAGTACTATGATCAACGGGAGTTTAATCCCACTGCAGACCTCGGAAACTATGCGGAGTTCAAGTTTTAGAGTTATTGTACCTGCAGGGTCAGCATGCTCAGGAATTTATACACCAATAGCCATTAGTCATATTGAGGTTTGTTGGTGGGGAAAAGCATTATTTTGATAGCACTTCTATGCACTGTGTGCTTGGGTGTTGCTGGTTTCAGCTACCAGAAAAACTCCTTGGGCCAAGTGATGCAGCTGGCATGTGCTCTCCAATGGTACGGCCGGAGTGGACATGGACAGGGCACCGCTAGCTTAGCTGTAATGGCCATCACAATATTTGCCCTTGATTTCATTTTCTTTAAACAAAGCAACAAAGTAAGACCAAGGAAAAGGTAGAGAAGGAGTTAATTTCTGGAGATAATTAAAGAAATATCATTAGACTTGAGGCATAAATTGATGTGTTATAATCTTTCATTATGGGCAGAGGTTTTGCCACTTCTTAGGGTGGATTGGCCTGACTTGAAGTATTTTAATGTTTTTTATAACTACAGATGCCTAGTGAATGGACCTTGCAGGTTTATGTCTGTATTAAACATGTACATTTCTTCCTCTTTATAATTTAATTCTGCTTTACTGAATAGGAGATGATATTCATAGTTAGGATGAGTATAGCATTTGGGGATATTGTGGCTGATGTGGTTGGTTTATTGGTTGGTTGGTTGTTGACTGAATGCCAAATTTGTGTAGGTACTGGATAGTCATATTCTTGATTGGACGTTGGCTACCTCTTCTGCCCCAGCGGCCAAATCTTGAGTAGTTGAAGCTTATCTTTTCCTTTATTTGAGTTTGGTTTAGGACTGGCCATGTGTCAGTTCGGACCAGTGAGATCTGAGATGATACCTACTGGAGTGAGGGTTTCTGAGAGGAGGCATTTCTTCTAAAAAGGAAGGAGAAGGCAGGGTATTGCTATGTCAGGATATGTTGCGCACAGCTGTCCTTGGGACCAGAGAGAACAAACTGAGGAAATAGCTAGCATACTAAGGATTGCAGAGCAGAAAGCTGGAAAGCACCCAGGTCTTTGATGCTGTCACCGAGCTGCTGAATTCACTCTGGAGGTGCCTTACCCTTCCTGTTATTTTGAGACAATAAATCCCAGTTTTCTTAAAGTGATTTCTGTTACTTGCAGCTGAAAGCATCCCAATCTACGGATTCATTAGAAAAGAAGGGACATTTTCTTGGTTTGATAAAATTTTATATTTGCTTTAACGTCCTGTAGATTTGGGTCAACTTAATATATTGCTGTTCATTTGAATACTAAAATGCGTGAAAGGCGGTCAGCTTTGGTATGGAATATGACTACAAGTTTCACTAAATGAAGTTGCATTCCTGATTATGCTGGTCATTGAGATCTTGTCTCTATTAGTCCATTAAATTATTTTAGTGACCAGCTCTACAGTTTATAAAGCCAAAGAGATTAGGTATGTGAAAGCTGTCTTATTGCCAATATTCTTTGAGAATTATTGCCAAATGGTTTAGGAATATTCGTTTTTCAGTTAACTTGAAGTGAATTTCTTAGGATGGTCTACTCCAGCTTAATCTTAGTAGCTATTTATTTTTAGGGAGTATCTGGTAATCAGGGGAATCTTGGCCCAATGTAAGTCAACTGAATTAAAAAGGATTAGGACTGGGAATGAAGTAATTAAGGTGGGGTGGGTATGTGTATGTATGGGCCTGTTACTATCATTAGTGCATAGTGTTACTCTAAGTCCAAAGTCAGTAAGAGGTCAGTAGTGGTCATTATCCTGGTGGTACAGTCTGAGCGCTGCCATTCCCTCATATTAATGTATTAAGTATAAAAATTTATGAAATCTAGTTCAGATATTTTGGGATTGGGAAGGTAAATGTAAGGTAGAGATTCAGTCTTATTTAAGTTCCTGTATCTCTAAAGTCAACATGGTGGGAAGTGTGCCATCTGAGCCATTGACACACTGGAGAAAAGATATATCGAGCTTAGGGACGTGGACGTTTTGTAGCCCAGGCGGGGATATGGCCCTCCTAATAATGAGTTTGTTTTAAGAACCCATTGAGTCTGATGTGTGTGTATAAATACTGTTTTCCGAAGGAGATAGAGGTTGTATATCTTCAACAACAGCAGTAATGTAAGGCCCAAGTCTGAAAGGACTAGGTGGGATGCAGTAAGAAATTGTGCTTCTTGGGTCTGTTGAGGCTGATTGGTTTTGCACTATCGCTGGACTTCAAGAGAAGCTGAGATTCTTGTGAGTCTCATAATAAGAGAGATTCAGTAACTTAGTCAAATTTTGCCTCTGAATAAAGGTGTGTGTACCCTTTGTATGTGTGCTCTTGTACATTCTTTTCCTGTCTTCCTCTTTTATAGACGAAACACTTATCGGTTTTAGAAAGATTAACTATTTCTGTATTTAAGGAACAGGTGTTATTTAAGATGAGGTATTTTTGCCGATTTAGTAAAAGAATCTGATTTGATAATAGGTCAAAGGCAAGGACAAGCTGACAAGGTCAGGTATTATTACCAGGTATAATTTTGGAATTTTTATGCCTCTTTTTCTTCTTTATTATTGTTTTCTTAGATTTTTATATCACTTCCATCTTTGCCCTTTGTCTGGTATTTGTACCTCATATCAGACATATGACATATGTCTTGGATAGATTAAGGATAAAGTATAATATCAGGGAGATTGTATAGTCTACTCTTAAACTCTCTCCATACTCCCATAAATTTTCTTTCATTTATTTGATTCAACAAACATTTGATTATCTTTGGTGTGCCAGACATTTTGTAATGCACTGGGGTGTGTAACAGGGAACAAAGTGGGCAGTCTTGGCTTTTTTGGAGTGTTCATTTTTTTCCTTTTTTTTCTAAAGTGAGAGGATCCACCTGGCAACCCCTATCTGGGCCAATGCTCTAATCAACCAAGCTATTTTTAGTGCCTGAGGCTGGCAGCTCAGACCAACCAAGCTATCCTCAGTGCCTGGGGCTGATGCTGAAACCAATGGAGCCACTGGCTGTGGGAGGAGAAGAGGGAAAGAAGGGGGAGAGGGGGAGAGGGAGAGAAGCAGATGGCTACTTTTATTACGTGCCCTGACCAGGAACTGAACCCAGGACATCCATAAGCTGCGTCGACACTCTATCCACTGAGCCAACCAACCAGGGCCTGTGTTGTTCATTTTAATAGGGAAGGATGGACAGTAGGCAAACAGCTATTTGGTAAATCTAATGTACTAAGAAAAATAAATCAAGGAACATTGACAGAGAATAACGAAGGAAGGAGAGGAAGTTGTATTCCTGCTATTTTACAGGGTGGTTAAGCAAGATTTTCCCATTAGGTGGCATTTGAACTCAGACCTGAATGGAATTTCCTCTCTGCTCCAGCTGACCTCCTTGCTGTTTCTGTGCATACACAGCACAAACTTTGTACTAATTTACCCTTCTGGCTAGAATACTCTTATGGATAGCCATGATTTAAATAAATAGGGAAAAGGATTGGGAGTGACCAGTTGTGTTATCAGGAAGATGGAATTATTTCTTCTTTTAGGATTGCAGAGGATGGCCGGCTGCCACTGAATTATGTAGAAGACCCTACTTAGCTGAGACTTTTGGTTGTTATTTCTTTCGGTGAATCACTTTGAAAATAACATGAATATTTGTTTAAATATACATTTTTAGTTGCTCTTTTCGAAGACGTAATCCCACCCAAGTTATTTTGCCCCATTTGCTACTCAAAAAATTTTTTAACTTGGTCTATCTGTAACAGATAATCAAGTTATAGTACTATTTTGTCACTTGACTCAATAGAACAGGGTGTTCTGGGCAATAGCCATGGAGAGGTGTCTTCCATGACATTATTTCTGACGCAGTAAAAGCTTAGAAAGCTTAATGGTAAGTTGAAGCCAAATAATTTTATTCAAAAGCAAGTTTTAAAACAAGAGACTATTGTTTTATAAGCTCCCTTGAAAACTACATTTATGGACTTTATCTATAAGTATGGTAGTTATGTCTCTTTACTAATCTTTTTCCAAAACATATTGAAAACATTTTGCACTACACCCTTAGGATTGATTAGGTTTAGAAAGAAAAGGCAGCTGTGAATGAATTGCTGAATAACATCCCCTGTTGGCTTATCTCTAAAATGATAACGCAAAAAAGAGAAGATAAAAATAAACTTTTTGCTGAGCATGATGTATGTCATTGCAAAAGAACTGAGTAATTCAACACCACATTCTCTTGGAAATGCCTTGCGGGGACTGTCCTAAAGGAGAGTTTCTGTTTGCACTCACACTTGAGGTCATTGTGTACCCCAAACGGGTCATTGCTACCCACTTAAAATAAGTCATTCTTTGTTTTCCACCTCATCTCTTCTTTATATTTATAGACAGTGTTTGGAACACATTTTTGTTTCTTAGCTCTTAGCCAGTTAGTGATTATCTTTTATAATGATTTTCAAGGAAAACAGGTAAGTGAAATTGAGAAGTATTACTGAAACATCTTTTATGATAGCGGCTCTCACCCCCTTGCTCATCATCCTTTTTCTGGAACGGTGGAACAAACCAAATCAGGTTTCACCAAATGTTCTTTTAGCTCACTGTGCCCCCCAGTGGAGAAAACATAGGGCGATGAAATAGCCCAGGTAATAAGCAGCAGAAAGGAGAAGATGTCACAGCCAGGTAAGATCCAAGCTGCGTACCTGTTTTCTATGTAAAAGAAAGGGCTTGTTTTCATCCCACATGAGCAAGAAAATTAGGCTTAAGCCCCCCTCTTTATGAGTTGTTGAAGACCCGAAGAGGGATTCTTGGCCGTGTTTGACTTAATTGCCTTGAACACGACGGTAGTTGACGAGATGCTGTGCTGCATCTTGTCCCCCTTTAATGACGTATTCAGTTATGAAACACTAGGCAAATCTAGTAAGAGGAGAGTAGGGAGTAATTGGATTTCTTTCCCCTGGAGTGAACTCAGGCAGGCGATGACTTTATCTTTTTTTAATTTTTGAAGAGACAAAAGAAAACCCCAAAGTAATTTGGTGGATGTAAACAAGAAACATTTTGCTGCTACACCTATGACTATTTAAAGCACTCAGAAAATTGTGGATTGGCCACTTCTTTCTTCTCTCCTCAGTAGAAAGGACCGCTGTCTTGTGCTCTGACTGCTGGCTGACGGTGGTCTCTAGGTTAAACATGGGGGTTTCATCTGGAGGAATGGTGACTGCATGGGTCTGAGCCCCTGAGAGCATTGCAGAGGCGCATGCTCAAGATACGGTGCCCGGGCAGCTCTGGGCCGGGGAATGAAGCCAGGGGGCCGGGATGCTCTGCTGCAGGACGCTGTGCATATTGTGCCTGTAGGCGTCCTCTGTGTCTCAGCCCTTCCAGGGAGGGAGAACTGGATTACCCAGTTGAAGCGGGAACGAAAAAGGAGATTTGATGGTAATTTTTTGTGTTGGTAGAAATTTGGAGTTTCACTAAAAGAATTTAGTGAGTGATATCTGTGAAATAGTACACACAGGCTTCCTTTCTCTTGACTCTTACAAAAACCAGTCCAACTGTCCTTACAGTGAACTGTCATTTGAAATTTTCTACATATTCAAGAAATAGAAGCTTCCTTGTATCTTATTTTAATGAAATATATATTATGTAAAATTTTGTGCATTTAGAATGATCCTGAAAACTTAGACATATGGACAACGATTAGAAATAAAAATGCATGACTTATAAAACCTTACAAATACAGGTTTTTAAGCAAAGATCTTTGCATAGTAAACTTTAAAAGGCATGGTGTCTTTTACTTGAACCATCTTTTACAAGACAACATTGATATCTTAAAGAGACATTGGCAGACTGAACTCATTTTTTAAAAAAGCTTATGTGAACTCTTAGAGGGGAATTTTGAAATTTGTGAGGAAAAATTATAGTATGAATATGATTTAAGTTTCTTAAAAATTCTTTACTTTTGTCACTTACTTTAAATAATGAATTACTATGTTTTAAGATCTGGTTCATTTTGGACTGTAATAACTGACTCTGGAGGGTGCTAGTGAGCACCAGGCACTTCCTAAAAATTTACTGAAGATGGCCCTGGCCAGTTGGCTCAGTGGTAGAGCGTCAGCCCGGCATGTGGAAGTCCTGGGTTCAATTCCTGGCCAGGGCACACAGGAGAAGCACCCATCTGCTTCTCCACCCTTCCCCCTCTCCTTTCTTTCTGTCTCTCTCTTCCCCTCCTGCAGCCAAGGCTCCACTGGAGCAAAGTTTGCTCAGGCACTGAGGACGGCTCCATGGCCTCTGCTTCAGGTGCAAGAGCTAGAATGGCTCTGGTTGCAACAGAGCAAGTGGCCCAGATGGGCAGAGCATCGCCCCCTAGTGGGCATGCTAGGTAGATCCCAGCCGGGCACATGTGGGAGTCTGTCTCTCTCTGCCTCCCTGCTTCTCACTTCAGGAAAAAAAAATTATTGAATATTATTTTTTTAAAATGATGTTTCCATTGGGTTTTAATCTAGTACTTGAACATAAATACACATTTTACCTCCCAAGAGAGCTCCAAACAAAGATACGTAGCAGATATATATTTTTTAAATGAGAGGAGATAGACTTTTGCATGTGCCTTGACCAGGAGGAGACTGGGATCCATCCGGCAATCCTGTTTGGGGCCGATGCTTGAATCAACCAAGCTATCCTCATCACCTGGGGCCCACACTCGGGCCAGTCAAGCCACTGGCTGCAGGAGGGAAAGAGAGAGAGATGGGGAGAGAAGAGAAGAGAAGCAGATGATCGCTTTTCATGTGTGCCCTGACCAGGAATCAAACCCGGGACATCCACTTGGCGGGCTGATGCTCTATCCACTTAACCAACCAACCAACCAAGGCCAGGATATTTGTTTAATTTGGCAAGTAATTTATCATTGTATTTTGAATTCTTTGAAAATTTCATTGAATTTGTACAATTTCTATAAACTACCTTTGATTCCCACTTTTGAAAGCTTGTTTAATATTTCAAAAGAGAAGAACCTATTTTATGGACTTAAAATATAAATCTTAGTACTGGATAAAGATTACATTTAAAATGTAATCTTTTAAATTTAGACAAGTTTGCAAAGATATTTACTTTATCTTTAGAAAGAAACTTGTAAAATTGTATTTTAAAGCTAGATTTTACAGAATTAACATTTATCTATTAGAGTCCCAAATAGAATGTTTTATATATTTAGCAGATAAAATATTTTATAGTGTGATAATTTGAAGAAAATAATTAGAGTTTTAAGATGAGAAGCCTTTTAGAAAATTGCTCCTTTTACTCAAATGCAGAAGGTGGTGATGTTGCCTGACCAGGCGGTAGCGCAGTGGATAGAGCGTCGGACTGGGATGCGGAAGACCCAAGTTCAAGACCCTGAGGTTGCCAGCTTGAGTGCGGGCTTATCTGGTTTGAGCAAAGCTCACCAGCTTGGTTCCCACCACCTACCTATCGCCATTGAGCCTTCAAATGTGGCTAATGTGACTAAGGGACTGAATTTCTAATTTTATGTAATTTTAATTAAAAATTAAATTAATAACTGTATGTGGCTAGTGTCTACTGTGTTGGACAGCATAGATTTAAAGTGACTCTATTAGAAAAAGGAACTCTCATCCACTATTGGTGGGAATGTAAAGTAGTACAACCATTATGGAAGAAAGTATGGTGGTTCCTCAAAAATTAAGAATAGAACTACCATATGACCCAGCAATCCCTCCACTGGGTATCTACCTCCAAAACGCAAAATCATTGGTACGTAAAGACACACGCAGCCCCATGTTCATTGCAGCATTGTTCACAGTGGCCAAGTCATGGAAACAACCGAAAGCCCTTCAATAGATGACTGCATAAAGAAGATGTGGTGCATACAGTGTGTCCGTAAAGTTATGGCGCACTTTTGACCGGTCACAGGAAAGCAGTGCACCATGACTTTATGGACACACTGTATATACTATGGAATACTACTCAGCCATAAGAAATGATGACATCAGATCATTTACAACAACATGGATGGACCTTGATAACATTATACGGAGTGAAATAAGTAAATCAGAAAAAACTAAGAACTGTATGATTCCATACATAGGTGGGACACAAAATTGAGACTCATGGACATAGATGAGAGTGCAGTGGTTACCTACCAGGGGGAGGGGAAGGGAGAAAAGGGAGGGGGTGGTGGAAATGGAGGGGCATATAAAAAACCAAATGAAGGATGACAGGACAATTTGACTTTGGATGATGGGTATACAACATAATTGAATGTCAAAATGATCTGGAGATGTTTTCTCTAAATCTGTGTGCTCTAATTGACCAATGTCACTCTATTAAAATTAATTGTCTAAATAAAATGAATAAATAAAAAAATAATGAAGTGGCTCTGTTAGATAATAGATATATCAGGGATTGAGTTATGACTCTGATGTCCCGGGCTGGGTACTCAGTTGGTTAGAGCATCATTCTAATATGCCAAGGTTGAGGGTTTGATCCCTGGTTGGGGCACATACAAGAATCAACCAACGAATGCATAAATAAGTGGAACAACAAATTGATGTTTTGCTCTCCCTTTCTGGACTTTTCCTCTCTTTCTTAAATCAATAAATAAAATAAGATAAATAGAATTATAACTTTGAGGGTATATATACCTCAAAAATATATACTGTACCTGCAGAACTGACCGATTAAACCCACAAAAGAAACAGCAAACCAATACTCACAAATATCTGCATAGGAACTTTGTTTGGGAGTCGGTTTGCTTTTCTGAATGCCTTTACGTATAACAAGTCTTCCTACTTTGAGAGTAAACTTGAGTATTAGAAAGAGGAAATTTGTACTCCTACCTGATAAATAGTGGTAAAAAGTTTGAATACTCCTTTCTAGTTTCCCAGGAAGTTGCAATTCCATCTTCTTGGATTATTAGCTCCATTTTATAGGCAAGGGAACCATGATTTCATCAATGCTTTAAGGTTCATTCATTTCACAGACATTTATTGTTCTTTTACTATTATATGTAGATTTCTATGTGAGGAATGGAAAAACAGTTTCTCCTGGAAGAAGGAACAATCTAATGGGGGCAACTAAACAAATAAGATGCTATATATGCTCAATATTATGTTGTATGTGTGCAGAGGATGCAGAGGAAGAGCAGACGCGCCTGGAATGGGCGGGTTGATGAGAGCGTCAGGAATCCACCCCGTGAAGAAGATGGGGGAAGGGCACTCCAGGAGGAGGAGACAGCAGGAGCCAAAGTGTGACAGTGCTTATGTTCTAAATTAGGGAATCAATTCAGTACACTGAAGATACCTGAAAATTCAGGTGCACAAAATTTGGTCTTATATCATCTTGCCCTTGTTTTTCTTCTGGCTCAGTCTGAAGAAGGACTGGGCTAAAAATAGCTCCTGGTACAATGACAAAGCATCCAAGTAATAATTTCAAGGAGAAAGTTAAAACTAGATGTAGTTACCGTATTTGGCAAACACTAACTTATAATACTGACAATACTGATGTACCAATTAGAAATCATTTTGTTTATTAAAGAAGATTCCTAAAGACCTCTCCTTGTTCCCCTCACTGTAATATTAGCTCCATGGGGATTTAATTCACTGATATTTCCCCAGGGCCTAGAACAGTGCCTGCCACGTATTAGGTGCTCAGAATATACTATTTGGTGAATGAAGACATGAATCCTAGGTCATTCTAAAAGTCATTGTGAGTGTTTAAAGATATTAAAATTGTGTTTTTCAAAACAGAAAGATTTACATTACCCAGACTGGTTCCTTAATGTTTCCGTTTCCTGTTGTTATATGACAAACTATCTCAAAACTCAGTGGCATTAAAAAAACAGCCAAACGTGTTATTGTTAATGATTTGTGGATCAGGAATTCGAGCACGGTTCAGTGGAGACAGCTTCTCTCCATTCCACGAGGTACTGGCTGGGGCATCTCCCCTGGGCGAGGAGGAGCCTCAGTCCTCCACATGGCCTCTCCAGATGGTCTCTAATCATTCACTGTACTAGGTGGAGCTTCCTTACATGGCACTGAGATTGTTCCAAGAACGTAAAAATAGAAGTGGCAAGGTATCTTAAAGCCTTGTCCTGGAAGTCAGACAGTGTCACTTTTGCCACGTTCTGTTGATCCAAGCAAGTCACAGGACCATCTTGGAATCAAGTGGAAGGGAAAAGCTTCCACCTTTTGATGGAGGAACAACAAATTCCCATAGCATAGTGGCATGAGATGGGGAGCTATGGTTGCAACCATCTTGGGAAGTGATCTACTAAGGTCAGTTCTCTGAGCATAACAATTCACCTCTCTTCCACATGCAAAATACACTTAACTCCTCTCCCGGAAGTTTTACCCCATTAGGACATCAACTTGAAGTTCATGATCTCATCAAAGATGTGATGCACATGAAGTTTCTCAGGAACACCTGTTTCAGTGAAGCTTATGATCTAAAAGGTCTATGAACTAAGAAGACAAGTTGTCTACCCCGACTGCTTGAAAATGAAACAGGTTCTCCTTTAGTTTATTTCTCTCTTCCTGTACTTTATTATATGCAGTTAAAAGAAGCCAGTTGACACTTAATATTCTACCCGGAAATATCTTTAGCGAGATCCACCAGTTCATTAGGTAAATACTTATTTTTCACCTTATTGCAGGCAACATTCTTACGAAACATTCTACTAGTATAAGTATAGTATAATACAGTGTAGTATAATATAGTATGTTTTGCTCTTTTTCCTGCCTCTAATAGTAATTTTTCATGGCTCTTCTCGTCTTTGCTAGCAATCTACTTGCCACTTTTCCAGCCTCCGTCTGCCATAGTCCTAAAACCAAGGCTGCATGTTTTAATGTTTTTTGATACCTCTCTTTTAAGTATCAGTTTCTGTCTCTGTTATCTATTACTGAGAAACATCACCACAAATATAATGGCTTAAAGTAACAGTCATTTCAATCCTTACAAGTTTGTGGGCCAGGAATTTGGGCAGGGCTGACTGGGATAGCTCACCACCCCTGTGCCAAATGGAGTCAGTTAAGACAGCTTTGCTGGCACAGGGGGATTCAAGATATGTACTTAACCTGTCTAGGGCCTGGGGCTGCTTTTGATGTATTGATTGGACCAGAGGATCCAAGATAGCCTTACTTACCTGGTACTGGGTCTCCTCTGCATGCCCTATCATTATTCAGTGACTCCCTTTCATGACTGCCAGGCCTCCTAAGGCCTCGGCCAGGAGACAGAAAGCAAATTGGGCAAAGCAAGTCATCTACACAAAGGGAGCGACTATCTATTCCATCTTTTGCTGGAAGGAATGGCAGATGCACATTGTAAAAGGACATGCAGAAGGGAGGGAGTGGAGGCTGTTCTGGTCATCTTTAGAATAACCTGTTGCACCTCGTATGTTTAAATTTAGGAGATTTGCTATATAGATGAGAAGTTAATAAATGGTGACTTCTGTGTGTATCTGGCTCAGGCATGGTTCATTTGTCTTTATATAGAGTTTTAATTAAGAAATAAAAGCACAATAAATTGCTGACATTAAATGATTAGAAGAGTTCAAGGTTATCTGGCCTCCCCTGAAAAATAGTAAGCTGTTATACAGGGTCTGAATTTCCGCATTAGCTGGAAATTACCTGCTTTACTTAATGTTACCTGTTGGGCAAATGAGTTTGTAAAATTTGTATTTTTTTTAGTTTGCTCACTTTTATTGTTAAAAATGGCGCTGGCAGCACCAGGTATTGTGGGTCTGTGAAATTGCAAATTACCTTCCTGCTTGGGAAGGGCTATTGTCTTGCTAATGTGTGCTGGAGGAGGAGGCCATGTTTTGCAGAGAAAGAAGCCATGAAGGCAGAGTGCTAAAGGAGAAAGAAACCAAGATGGCAGGGAAAGAGAGAGAAGCCATTTTTACAGAGTAAGAGCAGAGAGAATGCAGAGCGCTGAAGAAGAAGCAGAGTTTGTGCAGAGAGAAGGAGATGGGGAACAGAGGTGAGGGGCTTTTGTGAGCTCCACTGAGACTGGCAAGGCCTTTGATTCTGAGAGAAACCGGAGAAGATTCTCCTGGTTGAGGAACTGGAGAATGTGTCAGTGGCTTTGAGAGCCCTCTGTGTTTGCTCTTTGGCTGGTGTGAGTCTTGAATAAAAGAATGGCCCACCATTTTTTGGCTCGACTGTTTCTTTATCATCTGTCTGAATCTAATCAGAACCTGCACCTGCATGGCCACCATGGTGGATGCTGGCCCTACATTATCTGTCTGGTTTCTATAGGTATTTGAGTTTGTACTTTGTTGCTGTAGATGATTGATTTATATGTTAGGTGTTTTAGGGGATACAGTGATGTCTAAGATAGACGTAATGCTTATATTCAAGTAGGGAAAGGTGGACAATAATCAGCTAGACCTGTAGATAATACAGGTGTAGATGGTGATAAGTGCTCTGATGGAATGAAAACAGGATAGGGAGGATAGAAAGTATGTGAGTAGTGGAGTGGTAGGGATAAGCTAGAGAGGGTGGTCAGGGAGGCCTCTCAGAACCTATGGTTTTGAGTGGAGACCCATGGTGAGAGAGAGCCAATCTTCTGAAGCTGTGGAGTAGGACTTTTCTAGACAGGGAAAAGCAAGTAAAAAGATCCAGGGGTGGGACTGGGCTTGGGTGATTGAGAAAAGCCAAGGCCTTTGGCTGATATGTGTGACTGGAGAGAGTTAAGCGGGGGTAAGATGCTAGTAGAAGCAGTAGGCATGGGTGAAGTCACCAAGATCCGATAGGTCATGGAAAGAACTTGGTATTTTATTCAAATGGGAAAAATTTGAGTAATGGCAAGTCATTGGAGGCATTAAGGAGAGGTAGTGATGTGATGTTATTACTTTTTATAGAGATTAATTTAGCTGTTGTATGGCAGATAGACTGTAGTGGCCAAGGGTGGAAGTAAGAAGGGCGTTAAGGAGCTTGGTAGTCATCTAGGGGAGATATGAATGCTGATGCCTGAACTAGGTGGTGTTTTAGGGGATGAGAAGTGCCTATAAACGGTGTGTATTTGAGGGACAGAGTGCACAGATGTTGTGGGTGGGTTAGACATATGGGAAAGAGGAATTAAAGCTGACTTCTAGGCTTCTTTTGGCTTGATCAGCTGGAAGAATGGATGGTCCCATGGACAGAGGGGCAAACTTGAAGTGTGAATCAAGAGTTTTATTTTCATTGTTATTAAGTTTGTGGTGCCTACTGTGAAGATGAGATCAATATAATAAAAACTCCTAGGAGTGGAACTTTTTATCTTAGAGCTTTTATTTTCCTCATTAAGAAACTTTGCTATTATTTAGATTGAGAGCCAAGCTGCAGTGGAGGAAGTATGTGGATGTATATTGGAGAGTATATTTTTATAATGTATAGATATTTACTGTGAAATTATTGGCACAGCTAACTACCATAAAAAATTAGGCAATGTTTGTTGTACTGTGTTGTGAAAACTTCATTGGTTCTTAAAGTGTTGATTTGTTTCTTTTTTTTTTTCCTGTTTATTCCAAATGGGTGTGGTCTTAAAGGATCAAGTGTAATTTATTATTCACATTTTATTGTTATGAAGAGTGAATTTATTTTTACTTATTTTGTTGTTGTTGTTACAGAGACAGAGAGAGGGACAAATAGGAACAGACAGGCCGGAAGGGAGAGAGATGAGAAGCATCAATTCTTCGTTGCAGCTCCTTTAGTCTCCTTAGTTGTTCATTGATTGCTTTCTCATATGTGCCTTGACCGGGGGACTTCAGCAGACCAAGTGAGCCCTTGCTCAAGCCAGTGACCTAAGGCTTGAGCCAGCGACCATGGGGCCAGGTCTATGATCCATGCTCAAGCCGGATGAATCCGTGCTCAAGCCGGCGACCTCAGGGTTTCAAACCTGGGTCCTCCATGTTCCAGCTCAATGCTCTATCCACTGCTCCACTGCCTGGTCAGGCTTATTTATTTTTACTATTAAAAATGGTGGCGTGACAGCCCGGGCTGGATAATTTGGTTGGTTAGAGCATCGTCCCAAAGCACAGAGAGGTTGCCGGTTCCATCTCTGGTCAGGGCAGCTCAGTGTTCCTGTTACGCATGCACGTGTGCTCTCTCTCCCTTCCTCTCTTTCTAAAATAATTTTTTTTAAGTGGTAGCAGGATAGTATTCAAAATGTTCTAGGAGAGCCTTCCAGAGGTTTGTAACTCTTAGACTTGAAATCACCACTTAGATAAGAGAATCATAGCTATATAAGGTAGGATTGAGCTAAGGTAGATGGCTTTAATGAATTTAAGTGCTGCTTGTGAAGGACAGTATATTCACATTTGCATTTTAGCTAACAACTCTTTATTGTAGAGTTCAGATGTAAAATGAGGTCATAGGTTTTTCTTCTCATCACCAGAGTGATTGGAGATAACATTTTGACAAGATCTGCCATTTAAGTCAGCATGGCCTAGAAATAATTTATAATTTTATTTTTAAATTGCGATTTTAGGATATTCTCACGAGATGGTGATAATGGCTCTTTATTTTACTATACTTGGGCTGGGAGAAAGTAATTTGTTATATGAGGTGAGTTAATGGTTTTTTGCTATTACCATTTACCCTTTTTTCTAAATGAAAATCATTTAAACTTATTCATATTCAAATGTATATTATATAGAGAACATAACTGGTTTCAAACTATGTAAAATATCTTCTCTTGTCAGCAAAACATTTTTTTTCTGTCTTTGTGAAACCTTGAGTCAAAATGTACTAGTGAGTGAGTGTGTTTGTATTCCAGTGGTGTAGCTGAACCAGACAGGTCTGCAGCACGGTGGTTTATTTTTAGACACTGGGTTGCCATTTTTATCCTGCAAAAATATTCATCAGTGTCTTGCTGACAGGCCATCAGTTTTATAAATGTGTCACACAGATTAGATTTTGTTCTTTGTCTCACTTTTCCTCCATATCTTTTCTTTTCCCTTTGATTTGTTCATACAAATGTTTGAAGGAGGAGAATGTTTTTATTTCATATATTAGAGAGTCACAGATTTGCAGTATCACACAGCTCATTCACCTCTCTGTGGCTGCTTCCGCATCCTTTCTTGTCTATTATGGGAAACTGTTACAAGCTGAAGTCAAGGAAAAGAGAAATATGCATTAGAACCTCTCTTTCTGGGTCTATTCTGTTTTGGGCTGCCTTCTTCAGATATTATATATTACATATATGTGTGTGTGTGTTTATTTTGTCATACCCACTGAGGGCAGGTGTCATTTTGCATGAGCAATAGCTGCCTAAGACTAGGGGTTACACTCTGTGGCAGAAAGCCTAACAGTTTGCATTGAAAATAACCATAATTATCTCTAACTATATACAACAACAATCATTTAATTTGTTAGGAGACTTTTATTTTTATTCTAGATGTTTGAGTGACACCCACAACAGAAGGAGAATCCCTGCAATCAAAAGAAAGCAAGGGGAAACTCTTGCTTAAATATAGTAAATTAATTATTTTAACAAGTTATACTCATGTCTCATATTTATAAATGTTCATATTTCCAAGGTAGGTTTATATTCACTTGTCCGTCTCTCCAACTAATGTTTACAGAGTAGTTACTTAAGGGCCTACCTAACACATCAGTACCTTTGGTGGGCACCACAGTTTGAAAAGCAGGATTCCTGACTTGTAGAGCTGATAGGTATTTTAAGGAGAGAAAGACTTATATATAGATATTTCACAGACATGGTTGTATGGTATACATGTAGGCACAAGAGCCAGAAACTTGGGCTTGCAAATCTTGTTTATCATTTCCTACTTGTTTTACCTTAGGAACATTGCTTAGCCTCTCCTAGCCACAGTTTCTTCATCTATAAAATTGTGCGTCTCAGAAGTTACTGCAAAGGTTAAAAAAGATGATGCTTATTTAGCAATATGTCAAAAATACGGAGCATCACGCCTGGAACACTGTAAGCACATAATAAATATTAGTTAATTTATGCCTGACCTGGTGGTGGCACAGTGGATAGAGCATCGGACTGGGATGCGGAGGACCCGAGGTCGCCAGCTTGAGTGCGGGCTCATCTGGTTTGAGCAAAAAGCCCACCAGCTTGGACCCAAGGTCACTGGATTGAGCAAGGGATTACTCAGTCTGCTGAAGGCCCGTGGTCAAGGCACATATGAGAAAGCAATCTATGAACAAATAAGGTGTCGCAACGAAAAACTGATGATTGATGCTTCTCATCTCTCTCCGTTCCTGTCTGTCTGTCCCTATCTATCCCTCTCTCTGACTCTCTCTCTCTCTGTCCCTGTAAAAATAAAAAAAAATACTAGTTAATTTATAATAACAGAAATAGTGATAATAATAACGTATTCTAACAGTATTGGATAGTCTTAACAGTCAGGAATGTATTCAGCTGTAAATAACAGTACATCTGACGATGGTGGCTTAAACAGATAGGAATTTGTTTATCTAACAAGATGTCTGGCATAGGCCAGATTGACTACTCATTATTCAATAATACTTATTGAACATCTATATGCCAGGTACTGGATTCATCCATAAATAAAATACAATAATCCCTGTCCTCATGAAGCTTACATTCTAATTGAGGAGAGAGGTGAAGTAAAATAAAAAGGTAAGTCATTAGTATATATTATAGTAGAAGGTGGATCTCAGAAAAACGTTTCATAAAGGAGGGCCTATTTAAATTAGGTTATAAGGCATCAGTAGAGTTTTATTTAAGTGACGACTGAGTAAGAGAAAGACAGCTATAAGAAGGTGATACCATCCTCAAAAAGACTTCTTGGTGAGAGTGCTATGTTGTTAGTTATCACGTAGCCTGGAACCTCGAATGTAAGATTTTTGTAAGATTTCTAAATTTAAAAAATTTCCCATGTTACTGTTACTATTCTCTATATAACAGTTAGCTGTGAGATCCTTAAAAGAAATAACAAGAATGATACTGATATATAGTTCTAAACAACAACAGTAATTAAACATAATGGCTAACACTTATGTAAAGCTAACTATGTGCCAGGAACTTTTGTAAGGATTTGCGATCATATTTATCTCCTAAAATCTGAGTTAAGTACCATTACTACTGCAATTTTATAGATGAGTGAGTTGAGATAGTTAATTGGACCAGCGTATTTGTCTTTAAGGACAACGACAGAAGAGGCAGCCAGACAGATAGCATCTCATTCCATAGTCCAGTGGATAGGGTAGGTGAGAGTAATGCTAATGGGGGAGAAGTAGGTTGAATCCCTAAAACCTGAGCAAAGGAACAAAGGAGAAATTGAGGGCATGAGTAGGACCCAAGATGGTTCATATACACAGTTACCCCTGATTTCTGCAACTAAGCCTTACCATTAGATGTGATTTGGTCCAGAGCTCTTTCATATTTAAGAAATAGTCTTCCCAAGATTATACCTTGCTCAACAGGTACCATTAGAATCTTTTACTCTTTAAAATTGTCTTTGTTTCTTCACTTGGTTATATCTTAAACTAAATGAAAGAGCAGTTTCCCAGCTTCAATATTGACTTTACAATGGACTAAGTTTCCAAGAGTTAGCATATTGTGTTAGTATCTGAATAGCTCTTACAGAACAAATGTTATGACATGGACAGTCTATTAAAATTTCCTTATGGCTTCTGGTACACATTGTGTCCCTAATTAGAAGCTGCCAGGCTGTCAGAATACAGGTGTAGTCCACTCTTAAAGAAAACCTGGTATAAGAGAATACAAATTTATAAAAATAGCTAATGTGTGTGTGGGAGGTAAGTTTGCATGCTAAAAATATTCTTAGTCTGCATGCTAAAAATATTCTTAAATCTTCTATTAAGTTAACTGGGAGAGCTTGTTCTACATAATGATTCAGAGAACAGATATTGTTTATACAGTTTATAAATGTGAGGCCACAATTATTAAAGGGTAAACTTACTTGAATATACTTTATATCAAGGATTTACTCATGCTATAATGTCACGCTCATTCTCATTGAAGGGGACCATTGTGTAGTCAGATATATGACAGAGAGGGCTGCTGAAGTCAAGGGGTCTTGTTGATTGAGCAGCGCTTGTCAGAAGGAATAAGTAGAGTCCATCAGACAACACATTTAATGTAAAATATTCCAACAGTCCTCATTTTCAGTAGACTTCTTAATTATTCTTGGGCTATATGGTATCCCTAAAAGTAGCCTTGTATTTAAATAAAATCCGAGTAGAAGGCTCCAGGCAAGACCCAGGTCAGTGGGAAGTTTTGGGGACTTTGAGTCCAAGTGAACCTTGAGCATGCTAGAAGAGTAGCTCATGATCATAAGGCACTTTGTTGATATAAATTTCCCTCTTAGAACAAACCACCATCTCTTAATGCTGAGTTTTACAGCTCTCTTTCTCCAAGTACTTGACATCATGGTAAAGCAGTAGAAGACCCACAATAAAACCCCTCTCTCCACCCTTTTCTTCTTTTTGGCTTTTGGTCAGTCCTATTTCTCTGTTTTCTGTGTTAGTATTCCTCTTTTGGTATTAGGTTCGGGGAGATGGACTGAGGTAATAAGTGTACAGTGGGCAGTGGCTTCCCACTTCTTCAGAAATGATAGAACAGGTCCAGTTCTTTATTTTGTTTCATTTCTGGAAAGCCTGAGTCTATTAAATGCTTTTCTATTTTAGGTTTTAAATGTTAACTGAATTAAACAGACCATCTCACTGTGGCAATAACCAGATGGGGCTTTCCATAGTATAATTCTATTTAAGTTAGCATTTACAAAATATAATTTCATTTGAATTTTAAACTTTATAAAGACATTATATAAGAAACACATGTAATTATCATTAAAATTTTTAAAAATTACTTACAGTCCTCTACCATTGACTTCTTGGTCTATGTATATAGCCTTTTGGACTTTCAATGTTTTCCAATATGCACACAAACATGCATATACACACATATATGTAAGTTTTCTCTTATATGAAAGGTGGCAGCTGTATTTGTTACTCCTACAGTTGCATCTGGAAATTGACTTATTTATAAATTAAGTTTTTGATAAGCTTCTTTGGGTTCATCATTAGATAGTGTCATTACAAATTCCAACCAAGAGTCTTCAAGGGAAATAAACATTGTTAAAACAAATATAGTCACTTTTGCTCCACACCGTTTTGCCCTGATTTGTCTTCATTTAGGAATACATCATAGACGCCACTCACTGCCAGTAGCTTTTCTTTGATAGCTGCATCGTGTTCCCATTGTAACAGTGAGGAATTCTGATCTTGTAAGGAACTGAAGGTTATTAAAAGATTAAATAGCAGTATTAATCTATTAATCCTTCCAGCACTACCTACAAGAAGGTGAGTAGATCAGTAAATAACCTAACTTTAACTTCAGGCATCAGAGACTTGAGTCTTTTTCTCTTTCAGCTGTAGTCATGTAGGGAGACTTTGATAAATAATTTACATTCGAAAAAGTTGTGGCAACTTTCACTAGAGACCAGAAAGTTTCTACAATTCCTTTTCAGAATAAAAAGAGTTATCAGTATATAAACAAGACCCCTGAAAAGTACCTAAGATTGCCTTTCAGATCAACCTTTTGTTAGAAGTTCTATTTGTAAGAGAGAGTTTCTTGAAGGGAAAGTGTACTTCCTTTGATTCCATAGTGCTCCTGGACATGTGTACTTTCTTTCTAATCACTGCTTCTGGGATAGTGGCTTATCCATGAACTTGAATAAGGTGGGCTTTGATGACAAGCAAGACATTACTTCACTGCTCTTTACCATTTCCCAACTCTGATTCACAGGTGAAGTAAAAGTTATAAAAATAAGCCTCAAGTTTTCTACTTTCCTTGTCTGCGAAATAAAAGTTGAAAATAAAAGATTGTTTTTTTGATTCAGTACTCATGCTCTTTGTCTTGAATTTCAAAAGATGAGCTAGCTGTAGGTTGTATTATTTTAAATCACAGTTCTGACTTGACTTTATGCTATTTCAAAAATTTGTGTGTTTGTGTGTGTGTGTTTAGAAATTAAAGATGAGAAAGAAGACTATGTTTACGTTCATCATAGTCATGGAATTATAAGGTCTTGACCATACTTTTTTAATGTATTGCTATACTTAAAAGATGCTGAAACTCAGGCTCAGAAATATTATTAGTCCAGCTTCATTCTGCTGGCAGAACCAGGCCTGAAATATAGGTTTCCTGACTGCTAGTCAACTCAGCACTATTTTATGTAGAATATAATCTTTCCAATTGAGAAAAATAATGTTGGATTTCATGAAGCTCCTTTAGAAAGACTTGGTTGGAAATGTATCTCACTGAGTGTTCATTTTGAAAAGTGTGATAGTTGTTGAGTTGCTTAGCATAAATTCATTGACAATCTTGGGTTTTCCTGAAAAGTAGAAAGAAGATCTAGCTAGATGTTGTCTGACAGGAGGGAACTGGACTTCCTTCCATGGTTTTGACTCTTCAGGGGTGAGTTTTAAAAAAGAAAAAAAGAAAGCTAGTGGAGAGAATAAGTTACCAGTTCTTATTTCCTTCCTTAAGTTGTTGATACTAGCCAGTTGTCAAGACATATATATCGTACACTGTTTATCAAATTATCTTTTGGGGAGGCTATTTTGAACTTCTTGATCATGCCTGCATCTGGCTTGGCGAGGAGATGAACTTGATTTCTCCTAGTGGTAAAGTACCTAGGGATATCATGGGGCCTCTTTTTAAAAAAATGTTTATATTGAATTTATTGGGGTGACATTGGTTAATGAAATTATATAGCTGTCAGGTGTACAGTTCTATAATACATCATCTGTCTGTTGTATTGTGTGCTCACCACCCCAAATCGAGGCTCTTTGGCTGGAGTATCAACAGTTAGGCCTTTAAGGAAGTGTTCAATCTTTAAAGAAAAAGAAACTATTCACTAAGAAACTTTGGTTCAAAGTAGCACTTTATTGTAGTGTTACTGTGAGAAACCTAGTGGCTTAAAGCAGAATAGTTTCATAGTAGGGAGAGATTTATTTATCAGAGCGATTGATATCGAAGGTCTCTTTGTTATGTAGGAATTTACCCACTTTTTATCTGAAGAAGATTGTTAAAGCTTAAATTGGATGAATTAGGTTGAAACAAACCAAATAACTTAACATATACCCTCCTGATAGATCTACCTTGGTGTTTAGAAATTACAATTCAAAAGAAATTAATTATTGTAATTAGCAATTAGACCCCATTACAATTTTCACTTTTAGCAGGCTGGAATATTTCAAGGACATTCATGTACTCGGTACTACTGTCCGACTGGTGCATTTGCATACTGTTTATAAACTAAGGGAATATTTACTCTACCAGTTAAATATGTACAATCATCAGGTATGTCAAAAGCTAATATTTCTTATTTTGAGCTATAGGACTGTTCCAATTTGGACTTTATGAAGTAACTGCAAACCCATAGACATTTATGAGATGTAAATTTCTTACATAGGAGTAAAAGCGATGTTACAGTTTATGTTGAACATAAAGCAATTGCATAGGCTGGACAAGTCTCATTTGAATGTTAACTACTCCACATTAAGAAGAAAATAAAGCCAGAATTACATTGCATGTCAGAGATAAGACTCTCATAACTATTCCATCCACTCTTTTTTTTTTTTTGCCATATTTCATGATCTAATTAATTATTAGGATTACAAACTAGATAACAAGTCAGGGAACTTTGGTTTTTACATTTTTCTTCCAGTTATTTTGACCTCGTGTACATTATTTAGCCTCTGCTAACGGGGGGCTTTGACATCTTAGAGGCCACACAGTAAGCTAGACTTAATGATTGGTGTGGTCTGTAAAGCTTATTCAGGTTCAGGTTATTAAAAAGTGGCTGAGGGGGTTGGGGAGTAAATAAAATGTCATTCTCAGTCTGAGCAGTAACTTGCGCACAATGTGGAGCTGATTTCTTGGCATGTTATATTTCGGAAACAGCAGACAACTTGGCTGGGGTTAACAGGCTACATAGAGTATAGAGGGACACATATATGGTGATGGAAAATGACTTGACTTTGGATGACAGGCACACAACATAATCAACAGTTCAGATGCTATAGAGGTGCTTGACAGACACCCATGTACTCTTATTGATCAGTGTCACCCCATTAAATTTAATTTCCTAAATAAAATTATAAAAATTTAAAAAAATAGTGAAAAATAAATTTGGATTCTGTATTATCAAATCAATGAGCAAGGATCCCTTGCACTATGTGCATGCACCATGCATTATTGCAAAATGTGACTGTTACAGATAGTTCCAAGGTTATAAGTCAGTGTTCTCTTGTGTGGTAGATTTGTGTTCGGGTGACTGAATGTAAGATGATGTGACCATTAGCAAGTCACTTAACTTCGCCGAGATGTTTTTTTTAATTTATAAAATTAGATATTATAATAAGATCTTATGTATAACCCTCACTCATGTAGTTACTGGGGCAGTTACTAATTATACACAATATAGTGTTTGGAAAATTAGAACTGTGTGTGCTACTATGTTTGGCACATATTAGGTACTCAATAAATTTAGGTTCATGTAAAAGTGCTGTTCTACCCATAGGAACAATTCAAATTCAGGTGCTTCTGTATTTTGTTGTGTAAATTGAATGATGTTATTGATTGGAATTTTACTTCCTGAATTCAAAGGATGACGAAACAAGAGAAGTAGCAATTTCATTTCCTTTCTTGATCTAGCTCTTGGTAAAAAGCTAATATTTACTGTTTTTTAAAGATATTTTTAAAAAAATGGAGGTAAAACTCTCAACATGAAATTTACCATTAGTCCTTTTAAATTGTACGATTCAGTGGGAGTCAGTACGTTCACACTGCTGTGTAACTATCACCTCTGTGTGGTTCCGAGACATTTTTATCACCCAAAGCAGATACCGTACCCAATAAGTAGTCACCCTCGTCCCATTCCCTAGCCTCTGGCAACCACTAGTCTTTCTCTGTTGATTTATCTATTCTGGATGTTTCATGTGAACGGAATCATACATTCTGCTATCTTTTGTATCTGGCTTTCACTTAGCATAATGTTCATACATTCGTTTTATCCACATTGTAACATGTGTCGGCACTTCATTCCTTTTTATGGGTGAATAAAGTTCTGTTGTATGGATATACCACATTTTTAGCATCTGTTCATCAGTTGATGGGAATTTGGGTTTCCCCCACCCCCATTGGCTATTTGTGAACAGTGCTGTTATAAACACTCCTGCACTAGGTTCTGTTTGAATACGTTTTCAATTTGTTTAGGTAGTATATGGGATTAGAAGGTCACATGGTAATTCTGTGTTTCTTTCTGAGAAACCACCAAACTGTGTTGTTCAGCGGCTGTACCATTTTAAATTCCCACCAGCAATGTACAGGGGCTCCAGTTTCCCCACGTTTTCACTAACACTTTATTTTCCATTCTCATTTTTTAAAAATTACATTGTATTTTTATTGTAGTTTTGATTTTTGTTTCCTTAATTATATTGAACATTTTGCCGTGTACCTGTTGACCATTTGTATAACTTCTTTAGATGAATATCTATGCAAATCCTTTGCCCATTTTAATTTCGGGTTGTCTGTTGTTGAGTTGTTGGCGTTCTTTTTATATTCTGGATGCTGGACCCTTATTAGATATATGATTTTAAAATATTTTTCTCCCATTTTTTGGATTTTCTTTTCACTTTCCTGATACTGTATTGTCCTTTTTTTTTTTTGACAGAGACAGAGTCAGAGAGAGGGACACATAAGGACAGACAGGAAGGGAGAGAGATGAGAAGCATAAATTCTCCATTGCAGCACCTTAGTTGTTCATTGATTGCTTTCTCATATGTGCCTTAACCGGGGGGCTGCAGCAGAGCGAGTGACCCCTTGTTCAAGGCAGCAACCTTAGGCTCAAGCCAGGGACCTTGAGCTTCAAGCCAGCAACCTTTAGGCTCAAGCCCGTAACCATGGGGTCACGTGTATGATCCAACACTCAAGACAGCTACCCTGCGCTCCAGATGGATGAGCCTGCACTCAAGCTGGCGACCTCGGGGTTTCAAACCTAGGTCCTCTGCATCCCAGTTCAACACTCTATTCACTGTGCCACCGCCTCGTTAGGCATTGGTATTGTCCTTTGATGTCCAAAATTTTTAGTTTTGATGAAGTCCAACTTATTTTTTGTTGTTGTTGCTTGTAGTTTTGGTATCATAGCTAATGTTAGTTGCTTTTAAATTTTCCTTTCTATAACCTTCCACTTTCTAATAATACTCTTTGTCTGTTGCTAACATTTATTGAGAGTTTACTATGTGCCAAGTTCCATACTAAGTATATTATACACACTGCCCCATTTAATTCTCAAACAATCCTATATGGTGGGTACTATTATTAACATTTTTTAATGGAATTTTTATAATGACTATGGGACAGATGGTATTGTCTTCACTTTACAAATAAAGGAACTGAGACAGTAGTGGTTAGCTAGCTTCTGATAGATGGCAGAGTTAGCATTCGAACCTAGACCTGAACCTTGCTGGTCTCATTTTAGGGTCCATGTTCTTAACCACTTCCTGTACTCTCTTTGTACTAAAGTAGCAGAAGCCCAAGGTCTCTCGTTACGGTTTCACTAGGCCTGCGATCCTGAAGTAGTGTCTTGTTTCTTCCCAGCCAGGATTCCTACTCTCAGGAAGGCCCTTGCATGTTAGCCTCACATTGTGGCTCTTTCCCAGAGTAAGCCACACAGCAGTGTGAATCCACTGAATCACACTGAGGCGCTGGGTTGATCGCTTTTTAATTCTTATACAGGGGTTTGCATTTTTAAAGAGGATGTGATATTAACTGAAATGAATTATTCTTTGGAAAGGTTTTCAGTTAACCAAATAGAGTGAAAAAATGAGGCAGAAGGAATTTTGGGGTTCTAGTGCCACCAGAAGGCATTACAAGTCCTTGCCTGGAAGTCGGCCCCGGGTATCAGCTGCCTTCCGTGGAAACGGCTTTTCATATTTTCTTCCTTTTCTCTGTTCTGAACCTATAGGTTGTTTTTGAATGTTGTTTTGTTTTGCTCTTTTGTTTGTTTTTTAAGTGGCATGCTGTAGCAATCTGCAGTAGTAGGTTGGGTCCAGAGAAGAGGAGGGAAGGCCGAGAGGGCTGATCATTAGGGAACCACAGTGGACTGCGTGGGAGAAG
This sequence comes from Rhynchonycteris naso, assembly GCA_037038555.1. NCBI lineage: Eukaryota > Metazoa > Chordata > Mammalia > Chiroptera > Emballonuridae > Rhynchonycteris > Rhynchonycteris naso. The sequence goes on from CM072995.1 coordinate 355,514,437, forward strand.
CGGCCTCTCTCTTGGGGCAGCGTAGTTGTATACGGGCATTTCCTTTCTGTAGTAATATACTGTGCTTGAAAAAAAAATGTGTAACTTTTTTCAAACCATGAGATTGTGGGAAATGCCCACAATATCTGGGTTTATTATGCATAATCTGTTTTTCCCTCTAAAATTATATTTTATGAAAATATGATTAGAAGAACAAGTTACAGTAGTCTTTTCTTATTTTGCCTCACTTTCACTGATTATTTTGAATGAAAATGCAGGAAGTTGCTGCTGTGTTATTAGCTTGCAGCCTGCATGCTTCTCTTTGTTCTTTGTTAGATATGAGCTGGCATGTGTTAGACTACGTTAAGCATTTGCTCTTCGGTACTTCAGTGGTTTCTAAATTCAGCACTGCTAAGTCAGTTCCCTGTTTGCTTGAATCAATCGAGACTGCTATTTTTAGCAACAAAGGGGAATTGAAATAGCAATTTTCTTTCCATGTAATAGATCCCCAAGTGGAATACTGATGCAAGCTCTCTGTCATTTTCTATTCTCCCCTCCCCCAAGAAACACTCAGAGGAAAGGCAGCTAGGTGTCATGGTTTGCAGCAGTATTAATCTTTAATCAATCGAGTGTTTTCTGCATTCAGGTGTTCGGGGGTGAGGGGGATAAAAAGGGTCACGAGAAGGAACCTGACTGGAATAACTAAGCTCTTATGCGTGGGCTCTGCAGTCAAAATTTGGTGGGTAGTGGCAGGGAATAGACAGAAGGGCTAAAAATAGCATGTTTGCTGCCAGTGTTCCTCTTGTCTATTTTTTGATGTCTGATTTTGATAAGGTTGATTGGGTACTTACTAAAAATATCTGTTCCTAGCAAGTTGAGGACAAAAAGAGTAGAATATTTTTACTTATACGAATGAAAGTATTTTTGTTGACTGTATAAAATCTGGAAGCTGAGCCCTGGTCAGTTGCCAGTATTTTATATAATCTGTAACAAGCTAGACACTTTTAGATGCCAAGTTGGGATATTCTTTCTAGTTGTCAGTTTCCATCTTCTCAGAGGCTTGCAAATTTGAGTTCTGGTGTTATATTTATATTTGAAGACATAAGCCCTTTTAATTTCCTCTCCTCCCTTCTTTTTTCCTCTACCTCAGTTCTGCCCCTGGCTATTATATGTACACCCACAGCCCACAGGATTGTGGGTAATACCTGAGGCTATTGGTTATGGGCGATACCTGTAGCTTTTTTCTGTGTATTATTGAAAATTACCTTAATTTATCCACTTCATAGGAAACTGAAATCTGAGAGAACACCCAGTGTTCATTGAAGAAGCAAATCTTAATGACAAGAATAGTGAATTATCACTACTTTGGTAATTTGGAATGCCTTACTAAACCAGAATGGTTTGTCTTCCCTTCCCCTAATATACTTTGGGTTTATTTACTTCGTGTCCACCCTGGCACACTATGACTGAAACAGTTCTTTCTAACATTGAATATCATCTCTTTTCAAGGTAGCCTCAGAAGCCTTTGAAAATGTATAGCTACAAATTTATAATGAAGTGAACTTTTCTCTTAAATTTTTTTAAACTTTATTTTAGATCACTGATTCTTGATATTGAGAGGGGTTGAAGAGCCTATTGGGTTGTGTGCAGTGGATGATTGGGCATTGTTTCTTTAAAAAAAAAAAAAGGTGAATAGGCCCTGGCCTCTTGTCTCAGTGGTAGAGCATTGGCCCGTCATGTGGAAGTCCCGGGTTAGATTCCCAGTCAGGGCACACAGATGAAATGCCCATCTGCTTCTCCATCCCTCCCTTGCTCCCTTTTCTCTCTCTGTCTCTTCCCCTCCTGGAGCCATGGCTCGGTTGGAGCAGGTTGGCCCCAGGCACTGAGGATGGCTCCATGGCCTCACCCAGGCACTAAAATAGTTCAGTTGCTGAGCAATGGGCAGAGCATCACCCAGTAGGGGGCTTGCCGGGTGGATCCCAGGTAGAGTGCATGTGGGAGTCTGTCTCTCTGCCTCCCTGCTTCTCACTTAAGAAAAATTATTAAAAACAAAAGGGCGAATAAAGCAGTGGCTAATGTCATAAGAGGCTAGTTTTGCACTCATAATCTTTTATTCATTTGCTCATTTATTCATCCAGCAAAACCTCGTTAATCATCTGCTTTTACCAGATACTGTACTAGCAGTTAGACTATGGTGTGAAAATGAATAAAGGAAACCTTATTTTAAATGGATTAAGGAGGCCTGAAGGAAGAACTCTCAGGCCCTACCACTCCACCTCAATCATGCACCTTAACAGAAAAAAGCAATAATTACAGAAAAGGTGTATCTTTTATTTCCAACAAGATCTGTCTCTTACTTTATTTCCCCAGTAAATGGTTGGAAGATTTTCTCCTTGTCTAGCAACAAGCCCAGCCAATGGGAAGCCATCACTATCCTGGACTCTTACTTTTCTTGTGGAATTTCATTCAAAACACCTCCTCCTTACTTCCTCCTTTTTCTCTGTGAAGTAACTTTCCTTTGTTTGCTGGACTTGCCTGTAGTTTTTGCTGTAGTGTGATTGTCCCAAATTGCAATTTTCTTATTCTTGATTAAGTCCATCTTTGCTGGTAAAAATCTTTTTTTTTTTTTTTAAGGTCAACAGTGGTGACTGAGACCCTTATGGAAACCTAGATGATGAATGCCACTAAGCGGAAATACAGAGTACAATGGGGACAGGGAGTTGCGATCCTATTAGTCTACTGGTTAAGGAAGGCTTAATGGAAGAGAAGATATTCAACTGAGGAACTCAAGGGTGGGAGGGAGACATTGGTTGGATTGTATTGGAAATTGGCAGCAGAGGGAACAGCATTGGTAAAGAGAGAGCATATTACCAGAGGAACTAGAAAAATTTCAGCATGATCAGTGCAGTGAATATTCAGAGGAAAATGATGGGAGTTTAAGACCTTGTAATGAATGGAAAACCTTGTGAAGAATAAGGGCAGTGGAAAGCCATTGACAGGTTTTAGGCAGGGAAGTGATGTCAGTTTTGTCCTTTGGAGTGGTCACTTTGGCCACAGTGTGGAGAATAAATTAAGAGGAATAAGAATGGGAACAGGTGAATGAGTTAGAATGCAGTAGTTTTTGTGGGAGACAAACGATGGTAGGAGCCCCAGGTGGTGGCAGTAAGGAGCGGTGGATGGCAAAAGTTTTAGGTTTTATGTAGTTGGCAATAGTGGAACATTGTCACTTTTTGACGGGAGAATGAGATCATAAGAGGTGTTTCTGAAAGATAATACATGCTGTATGTTTAAATAACATAAATTGAGTAAGGAGGGACCAAAAAGTCACTGTATAAGTCCTTGTGTTTTGGATGGTAGATTAGATTGGGGTGACAACTGTTGAGAGAATTAACTGGGGAATATCAGTGAAATACCTTGAGTAGGTATTCTTATAATGTGAATGCTAAATATTTTGCTTTAATAATTTACTGACAGCTTACTCTTGCTTTTCTGGGCCTATCATAGTGGTTTTTAACAATATAGAAGTTTATTTTTTACCCAGTTTAAAGAAGACTAGAATTTTTGTATCTGTCTGATTCTCTCTGGTAGGCAATAAAAAACAAAATGATTAGTTCTTTAAAAGTGGAACGGTAATTCCATGGAGTCCTCAGGAACCTTGATTCAATGAGTATGTTCCTTCATCTGAGCTCATGGTGTCTAGCTGCAGCCAGCGCTTTGAACTGGCCACGTGGAGAGCAGAGAGGGGCCTCTTCCTCCTGAGTCCGCTTCCTGTAAGCAGCCTTTCTCGAGGTCCCTCACAATGCTGCTCGCATATTATTTCTAGCATTTAATCACATGGCCGTGAGGGAGGTTGGACAAAAGAGTTTGTATTGCAGGCCAGGGTTGCTGCAAAGAAGGAAAGGAAGAATGGATGTTTAGGGAGACAGCAGGCTCTGGCCTAGATGTGCATATAACATCCAAAGGGTGGTCCCTTAGGTCTTTGTACATTTCATCTTATCTCAGTGTGCCTGTGACTGCTTAATTTCTTCACTTTAAAAAAACACACAAAACAGGCACTACTTCTAATTTTGATGATTTGGGAGCTGGTCTTTGTTTCATTTGGTTTTCATTGCAGATGAGCACTTTCTTATTAAGGGATTTTAAGACCCTAATCAGGGAAATCTGAAATTGCCATCGATTCACTGATGTATTCATATAGGATATGGTTGCTCTACAGGTGTAGAGAATAAACCGAATAAATCTGGGTACAGAAGGCTCTGTAAATAGACAGATGAGTGGCAGATAGATTAGGAGAGTGTAAGGTACTGCACTTGTAAAGTGAATAACTTGGAGAAACCAGGTTCTTAGGGAGAAGTCTTAAGTATTGTGTGTGTGGTCGTTTGTAATACTAAGTGTTGAGTATCTTCAGTGCATTCAGCATATGTCTACTGAGCACTTACCTGTACATATCACATAATGCGGAGCCTGGAATCTGATAGAAGAATTAGGACATACATGTGTAAGGAAATCTAGTTCAAAGTAGAGAGTCCTAAGTGCTAGAAGAGAAGTGCATGTCAGGAGCCGTAGGAGTTTATAGAGGAGAGAAAGATTTTCTTTTGTTTGAAGTGCTGGAGGAGTGGAGTTGGTGGAGCTTGACGGAGGCTTTGAAGGAAGAAGCGAAGAGATGAGGTTCTAGGGATCTGGGAGAGAGCAAAAGGTTTATCACAAATAGGAGGTAAAGGAGAGAATTGGAAATACTAGAAAATGTTTATCCTTCACATGTGAAACATTAGTGAGTCAGTAATGGGATGTAGTATAAAATTTGGTTCCCCATATACTCCTTGGCTTCTACAGAATACTCAGGAGATGAAAAGTTACAGAAATGTGCAACTGAATTGATCATGAGGCTGGAGGAACTTCCATATGATCCTTAGTTTATATGGGTTCTACAGTAAATGTTTAAATCCAAGAGTCAGTAATGTTTCTTTCAAATACAACCACAATGATAAAAAATCATGAGTTACCTTTGGAAGATGCTACAGAACAAATCTATTTTGAAAACTGCTAAACAAAGGAGAAAAATCCCCCAAACATTTATCTGTGTTCCCATATAAACTCTGTATCATTGTAACCAAGTAACTAATGAGTCATTTCTCTATGGAAATATTCCAGCTAATAGATGAAGATGGAACGGTAGAATTTAAATATCACCCTTTTGCAATCTCTAATGAGGTAATATGTCATCAACGGCTGCTAATAAAGCAAAAGAAGAGATAGGGAGAAGTACGTCTCCTGGTGCAAATATGCAATATTCCTTATAAAGTATTCTTATCAAAACCCGATTTGTGCAAGCATCTATAGCCAACCACAGGGAACTGAAGGACTTGTTAAATGACGTCAAGGGAACGCAATCAGCCAATGCCAGGCAGGGAAAGTATAAACATATGACCCAATATCTTCAACAAATAAGGAGGGGTGGTGGAAAGGATGAAGTAGTAGGAGGGGAGAGAGAGAGAGTGAGAGATGAAGATTAAGTAGATAAATCGATGTAGATAGAACCTATTAATTAAAAGAAATTAATAGATATTAACCTATTTTAGGTACAGAATTTACTGAATCCAGATTTAACCAAATTATTAGAAGTTTTTTTGAAAGATTGGAGAAATTTCTGTACTGACTTGATAATTGATGTCTAGGAATTATTTACATTTTAGGGAATGTTAATGATATTGTGGTTATTTTTAATAACATACGTACAGAAATACTTTTGAATGAAGTGATGTGCTACTTGAGATTCATTTCAAAACAGTCCGAGGTGGGAGGGTCCTGGTGGGGATGTACATAAAGCAAGAGAGAGCTCACGTTGATGATGGTTTTAGCTGGGTCATGGGTGCATGGGAGTTTGTTATACTGTTCTCTTTATTTTGGGATATGTTTGACTTTTTAAAAAAATTCTAAAAAGTATTTGAAACTGGAGAGATGAAGGCCAAGCAGGAACATGATGAAAATCCATGACCTTAAACATTTTCTTGTTAAGCAGGAGAGAGAGAGGTAGAGGGAGAGAGGCGGGAAGGGGGAGAGATGAGAAGCATCAGCCCATAGCTGCAGCACTTCATTTGTTCATTGATTGGTTCTTATATGTGCCTTGATGGAGGTGGGAGAGGGCAGCGCAGGCTGAGCCCAGAGACCCCATTCTCAAGCCAGCCACTTTGGGCTCATGTCGATTAGTCCATGCTCAAGCTGGTTAACAGACACTCAAGCCAGTGACTTTAGGGTTTTTAACCTGGGTCCTCAGCATCCCAGGTCAATTCTCTGTCCACTGTACCATCATGGCTAGGAAGAATTTGGTTAGTAAAAGTAGGGGCTATCTTATATAATTTGAAAGAAGTGGTTTTAGGACAAATACAAGAAAATCCTACTTTACACCATTACTTGTTTTCCATAATCTAAAAATGGTTTGGGAAACTCATAGAGAAGTCTGAGGAGCATCCCTAACCTTTTGGAGTAGACAGCTGTGCTCACATGTAGACAGTAACACACATGGCCTCAGTGTTTCAGAGATCAGGTGCAGTGGTGTAGCCTGACCCATTACAATTATCCAATGTTTCTGCTGCCTGTTTTGAACTTATAAGAGGAATAAACTTCTCCATGGAAGAAATAGATGTTATCCAATTGTTTTATTTTTACAGGGACAGAGAGAGTCAGAGAGAGGGATAGATAGGGACAGACAGACAGACAGGAACGAAGAGAGATAAGAAGCATCAATCATTAGTTTTTCGTTGCTGTTGCGACATCTTAGTTATTCATTGATTGCTTTCTCACATGTGCCTTGACCGCAGGCCTTCAGCAGACTGAGCAACCCCTTGCTCGAGTCAGCAACCTTGGGTCCAAACTGGCGAGCTTTTGCTCAAGCCAGGTGGGCCCACACTCAAGCTGGTGACCTCGGGGTCTTGAACCTAGGTCCTCCGCGTCCCAGTCCGACACTCTATCCACTGCGCCACCGTCTGGTCAGGCTTTCATTCAATTTTTTAATACCTACAATTTTTAGGAATTAGTTTATTGAGGTATAACAGATACAGTAAGTGTGTACTTAAGAGTATACAGCTCAATGAATTTATACATGTGCATGCACGTACACATATGCAAATCAAGATAGAGAGTTGTCCCTTTCCCTGAAGTTTCCCCTTACTGCCCCTTTCCTATCATCTACCGCCTTACCCAGAGGTAACCAATATTCTGAGTTCTGTCATCATAGATTATATTTTGTCTCTTTTTTTTAACCTTCATAAATGGAATCATAACAGCTCGGGCACTTTTATGTCAGACTTTTTCATTCAACATAATGTTTAAGAGATATGTTGATGTTTTGCCTGTATCAGTAGGTGTTTCTTTTTACTGCTCTCTAGTATTCCATTGTATGAATATACTTTAATTTACTTATTCTCCTGCAGCTTCATATTTGGCTGTGTTTACCTGCTGTGCATGAATAAAGCTACCAGGGACATTCTTTCCTCTTGGGGATTGCTAGGTCATAGGGTAGATATATGTCTAATTCTGGACATAATGCCAAATAGTTTTTCCCAAATGTTTGCACTTTGGAAATACAGTGCCACCAGTAGTGTATGGAAGTCCCAGTTGCTTCATATCCTTGCCAAGACTTGGTATTGCAGTCTTTATAATTTTAGCCATTGTGGGTTTTCAGTCCTAAATTTGAACCACTGGTATTGCTCCTGGTCGTTCAAATTGCCATCAACGTATTACACAGGTCCGGTCCTCTTGTGTCTAATTGGTGGGTCCTAACTTTGTGTGATCAGTTCTTCATTGCAATTCTTAAACTAAACTGTATCTTTTTCTCTTTCCCCAGTTGTCACAGGCAGTACTGATGGGATTGGAAAATCATATGCAGAAGAGGTAGGTCATTTTCAAGACCTTTGTTTTTGGAATTAAAAATACAAAATCAAAATGAATATAAAACTTTCTATCCTGGTAAGTTATAATTGTGCAAATTTCAGTGTAATTTTATTTTATGTTGTGTAAGTATGAACAATCCTTGATTTCTACTTATTTTTTTAAATTTTATTTTTTCAATTATAGTTGACATTTAACATATTCGTTTCAGGGGTACAGCATAGTGGTTATACAATTATATATTTTACAAAGTGATTTCTCCAATAATTCCAGGACTCACCTGGTACCATACATAGTTAATACAATATTATTGACAGTATTCCCTGTGCTGTACTTTACATCCATGTGACTGTTTTGTAATTACCCATTTGTATTTCTTAATCCCCTCATCTTTTTACCCAACCTCCCAACCCCGCTCCCGTCTGGCAACCCTCAGTTTGTTCTCTGTATCTATGAGTCTGTTTATGTTTTGCTTGTATAATTTTGCTTTTTAGAGTCCTCATGTAAATGAAATCATATGGTATTGTTTTTCTCTGTCTGACTTATTTCATAATACTCTTTAGGTTGATCTATACTTTCACAAATAGTAAGATTGTATTCTTTTTTATGCCCAAATACTGTACCATTGTATATATTTACCACATCTTTTTTATCTACTCATGTATTGATGGGCAGTTGGATTGCTTTCATATCTTGGCTCTTGTAAATATTATACTATAATGAACATAGGGGTCTGTATGTATTTTTGAATTAGTGCTTTGGAGTTCTTCAAATATATACCCAGAAGAGGAATTCTGGGTTATAAGGTCATTATTTGAGGAACTTCCATTCTGTTTCCATAGTGGCTACACCAGTCTGCAGGCCCATTAAAAGTACATGAAGGTTCTCCTCTTCCCACGTACTCACCAATACTTGTTGTTTGGTGATTTATTGATGATAACCTTTCTGACAGGTGTGAGGTGATATCTCATTGTGGTTTTAATTTACATTTCTCTGATGATTAATGATGTTGAGTGTCTTTACATGTTCCTTGGCCATTTGTATGTCCTCTTTTGTTTTCCTAGTTATTTTTTTATTTTGAATACCAAAACTATAGAAAAAGATTATAATGAACAGCCATATAACCTTCACCAGGATTCATAAGTTATTAACATTGGCCACATTTAATTTTTGTTTTTATTTTTACAGGAACAGAGAAAGAGTCAGAGACAGGGACAGATAGGGGCAGACAGACAGGAACAGAGAGAGATGAGAAGCATCAATCATCACTTTTTCGTTGCCGTTGCGGCACCTTAGTTGTTCATTGATTGCTTTCTCATATGTGCCTTGACCGTGGGCCTTCAGCAGACCGAGCCACCCCTTGCTGGAGCCAGTGACCTTGGGGTATCAAACCTGGGTCTTCCACATCCCAGTCCTACACTCTATCCACTGCGCCACCGCCTCGTCAGGCTTATTTTCTTTATAATAATTATAGTTCTTCTGGACTGTCTATGAATTACAGACATGAATCATTCAATTCAACCCTAAATATTTCAGCCTAAATTTTCTAAGACCTAGCACATTGAGCCACGTAACCACAATACAGTGGTAACACATAGAGAATTTAACTTGCTGCTGTAGTGATTATATAGCATACAGCCCATATACAAATTTCCCAATTGTCCCACTAACCTTCCTTCTAGCTCTTTAGTTCCACAGTAGTTAAGGATTAAGTATTGCATTTAGGTGTCATTTCTCTTGACTTGAAAGTTCCCTAACCTGTTTTTGTTCCTTTGTTGTTGTTGTTTTCACAGTGGCATTTTTGAAAAATCCAAGTCAGTTGTTTTGTGAAAGGTTTCTCAATTTGAATTTGTCTGATGGTTTCCTCATGATGCAATTCGGGTTAAACCTTTTTTTAGCAGGAATGCTACACAGGTGCTAGTGTATCCTGGCTTTATCTTATCAGGAGGCACTTCAGAAGTCTTCTTGTTTCATTATAGATTGTGATGTGATACATCATTGATAAAAATGCTGCCCACCATGACTGCCCATTATAACGGCATCGTTCCTCTTTGTAATTAATAAGAAATACGTGGGGTAGTGCTTTGAGCTTGAATAGATACCCCATTTTCCAACATATTTTCACCTCATTGTTTTTATTTATTTATTTATACATACATACATACATACATACAGGGACAGAGAGAGTCAGGGAAAGGGATAGATAGGGACAGACAGACAGGAACGGAGAGAGGTGAGAAGCATCAATCATCAGTTTTTCGTTTTTGACATCTTAGTTGTTCATTGATTGCTTCCTCACATGTGCCTTGACCGCGGGCCTTCAGCTGACCGAGTAACACTCTTGCTTAAGCCAGCGACCTTGGACTCAAGCTGGTGAGCTTTTGATCAAACCAGATGAGCCTGCACTCAAGCTGGCAACCTTGGGGTCTTGAACCTGGGCCTTTCCACATACCAGTCTGACGCTCAATCCACTGTGCCATCGCCTGGTCAGGCTCACCTAATTGTTTTTAACATCCATTAAAATTTTTTGCCTAAATTAGTTATTACTGTGGTAGTTTAAAAATGGTTATTTTCTAATCATATCATTCCTCTACACTTATTAGATGTGGTTTTTCTATAAATAAAAGCTTTCCCTTATCCTTCTTCCCCTGTTAATTAAAAAAAAACTCTCAGTTTGGACTTATGAGTTCTTCAGTGGTTCTACAGCAGAGTAATTTACCAAATTATTACCAACGTTTGTTATTTTTATTAAAAAATGTTCTATATCTTCTCATTTGCAATACCATTTATTACTTAATAAAGAACAATTTTAGGATTTAATACTGTAATATTGGTTTAGTAAATCACTAATGGTTCATAGCAGCTAATTTATTGCTCATTTATATACTGTCTGGAATAGTTCACTAAAAAGTTTTGTGTATATTACTGTTTTTCCTCTGTGTCTGTATTTATGTCTCTGGAATAGGAACCACATTCCTGTAAACCTTATTCATTGTATGGCACTTAAACAGTGCTAGGTGTGTACAAAAATGGTGCTCCTTGGAAAATTCTTTATCAGTTTTTCCAATAAACTATCTTAGTTTGCGTTTGTTGTTCATAAAGTATAATGCTTAAATAAAAAATTTTAAATTGATTCTAGTTTTAGGAATTCCTAACATTTTAGCTATAGATCTTTTGCCAGTCTTGTACAGTCTGAATAAAAGCTTTTTAAAAGTTAATTTTTAAATGATAGAAATGATAAATAATTGTGATTTTTAGAAACTCAAGCAGTAGCGATGGCTATACAATGAAAAGTAACAGAATTCCTTCTAAAACCCTTTGACATTTATATACTAGCATGATTGTGAAAGAGAACCCTTTGGGGAATCCTTTTTTAAAGTCTTCGTTTTGGATCGCCCATTTGTTACACTTGCGTTTGTTTTGTTTTCGTTTTTTAATTTGGATTTTCTTAAAATGAGGATATTTCTAACTTCTGTTTTCAAATGAGATGCACAGCTGTGATTCAACCATGTGGTGTCTCTTATTGTTTCAGTTAGCGAAGCGTGGAATGAAGGTTGTCCTTATCAGCAGGTCACAGGATAAACTGAACCAGGTTTCCAGTGAAATAAGTAAGTTCTCACATCGGCCTTTCCTCTCCTCCCCTCCCCTCGTCATTAGAAAATGAATACAAAAACCTTCTTTTTTCGTTCTGCTAAAGGGCTGTTTAAAAATGGATCATCAATTTTTCAAATTAATCTTGGGCTATAACAATGTGCTTAGAATGCCTTTTACTGACTCATTTACTTTGTCAGGAATGAAATTCTCTGATTATTTTATCATGTTCTACTTAAACATTTTCTCTTGCTTCATTTCCACATTCTTGTGTGTAAAGCCAGTAGCCACGGCCACCATCACAGCTGCCTGGCCCATGCAGGTTTGCATTAGATTCGGACAGACGGTAATGAAACAACAGACCCAAGAACTGGTGGGCCATTAGCTTTAATTCTAGCTTGCACCTGGCGGGCAAGTAAAAACACACACTGGGCTCCAAAACCCACATATTCAGTGCTCACAAAGCTACTGACTTATCTGAGTTTCCTAGCATCAAAGCTTTCTAGCTCACCAGCCTTATTCACCTCTGTTCCCCATCTCCTTCTCTCTACACAAACTGGCTTCTCCTTCAGCACTCTGCCATCTTGGCTGCTTCTCCTCTCCTCCATGCTGTCTTTCTCTGTTCTCCTCTAGCATAGGCTCCTCTGCCCCATTTTATAGTGTAGAAATAAAAACCTTTAATTCAATATACAAACAAGGAAGTCTCTGATACAAAATCTGAGGCATACTGGGATTCCTCATAAGAGTGCACCACCCCCTATACTGCAACAGTCGAGGGTGTGAGGAAAAGCTTAGTCTTAAAACTAAGCCTTAGGCTATAATGACCCTGCCTGCTTACAGCCTGTCCCCCACACCCAGTGCAAACTATAAGCAGAGCAAACATATACATCATATTTACAAACTTATTTGACCAACATTGTGATTTTAGCTCTTTGACTTTATTGTCTCTCAATTGTGTATCACATATGATTGAGGAAAAATACAAAAGGTTAGCACATATACATGTGATGGGGGCACTGTTTTAAACTTTCTTCTTAGTCAGCTGTGCTTGAGACCTGAATTATACTATGGGAAAGACTTTTTAGACTTAAATCTAATTAATCACCCAGGCGGCTAAACCAGTTCTGTCCGCATCCCTTGTAAACTTCCTGACTGACATTCCCATGGTGGGGACTGGCTGGTCGGCTTCTCAGGAGATGCCTATGCACTTTTACACCCGCAAGTCCAATTGTTTATTTATTAAGAGTCAGTAGTGTTTGTTCCCACACTCACGCTGGTTGTGTTTGTTATTAAATATTCTGTAAAGTGATTCAATCTTGGTGTAAAAACGGGAGTTATTTACAAAAACTAAGTTGAATGCTTTGGAAAAAAGTGAGAAAAGTGAGTTCTTTCAGAAATTGGGTGTGGAATTAAAGGCTAACAGAACAAGTGTAAAATACAGGAAAAATTATAAAAGGTAAGAAGAAATTTGCTCTCTGAGTATTTCATACATGCATGTTGAAGTGTTAACTGCCTTTAAAACGACTGAAAGTGCCATATAAGTGAGGCATTATGGGCATGGTTTATGCAGGAAAGCCTGGATCCCAGTCAGCAGATCTGAACTTGAAGGTAGACCTGGCCAGAGCGAGGATTGGTGAATGAATTATATTCATTTAAATCCACATAATTTAAATGCAAGTAAAATGGTTACAATATGTATTTATCTTTGTTTAGGAATTCTTGCTTTACCTAAGTAACCAACTAACAAACTGCTCCAATTTTTTGAGAAGAGGGGGTTTCTACAATATTTTATTATTTTTCCCACCGTTACTGAGACATAATTGATATACAAAGTTATATAAGTTTAAATATACAATGTACTGTGTTTTACATTAACATTGCCAACTGCTACCAACATTTATATATGTAGTTCATTATTATCTTTTTTGTCCCCTCACACAATCCTTCTAGCATCCTTGTGAGGTATATTTCTTTCCAGACCATAGCTTGTCCTACTGGACAGATTGTATATGGGTGCACTGCATGTTTAGATGAAAACAATCTTTATAGATTCCTAATATGAAGTGTGTTAATTTTTCTTCAACCCTGCTGAGAGCATGGATCTTTACAAAGGTGGGCACGTGGTATACAGGTATAGAAGATGTCTTTGGCATTTAAGGATTTTTAACTTTCAAGGTTTCAACTATGTAAATGCCATCCTGAAGGTCCAGGACATACTGTATTTTGCAATTTTGCTGAGGTGTGAATTTGAATTAAGCTGTGACACAATAAGCCTGAGGTGTAGTTACTCAGGGAGTAGGTGGACTCAGCATACAGCCTAGATTTCAGTATTATTTCTTTCTTAATTACTTGTAGTCATGTGTAGAAGTCTTCTTGCGATAAAATGTGCCGTTTGCATGTGTGTGTGTGTATGTATATAAAATTGGCTGCTAATGAAAGCATCTAGTAGTTTGCCAAAAGTAAAGGTTCCTATGCAGAAAATAGAAGCTTTTGATTAAATGGAACATTGTGTTTTGAAATGCTGTGATATGAATGAATCCACCATCTGCTTGATAGGGAAACAAGAAAAGCTACCTCGTGACACAGAAGATATACTTCAATGATAATTGAGAATTTGGTTAGCTTATGGTGTGAGGTGACATGTGACTGGGGCAGAAGGGTGACTCTGGAGTAAGACAGGAACCTGTTCAAACATTTTCATGATGGAGTAGACCAGTGGTAGTCAACCTGGTCCGTACTGCCCATTAGTGGCCATTCCAGCTTTCATGGTGGGCAGTAGCGGAGCAAACAAACGGTACCGTGATTACATAGATTTAACTATAGTAAGTTGTTTTATAAAGATTTGTTCTGCCAAACTTAGCAAAAATCCAACATAAAGTACTTGGTAAGTAATTATTATTATATAAAGTCCACTTTTGTATCTCTGTTAGTAGTAAAATTTTCTAACCACCCACCGGTTCTACAGTGATGGTGATTTATAAAGTAGGGAAGTAACTTTATAAAATTTATAAAGTAGAGTTACAGCAAGTGAAAGCGTATAATAATAACTAGTCACTAGACAGTGAAGGCACTGAATTGACTTTTATTATAAGGAAAGGTTTTTTGTTTGTTTGTTTTTGGTTGAAATTTTGAAAAATATTTTTCTGGAAATAATATAAATTTAATGGAAGAGTTGCTATCAGCAGACCAGTTCATTCATTCTAAGCTGAAGAAATATATGGAAGGAGATTTATAAATTTGTTAAAGTTTTCAACGCAGACATAAATCATCCCTTTGGGAGGGTCATGTTTCTATGAACATGTCTATTCCGGGAGAAGCAAGGACCAGCATGTAATGTTGACAGGGACAGACTAACTCTGTTTATGCCTTCAGCACCTCTCTATTGAGTGCCTGTGTACCAGCTACTGTGCTAGGTAGCCTGATACCATGGTGAAAAACAGAGATGCAGGCCTCGCTCTCATGGAATTATGTGCTAGTACAGAGACGGGGAAGCAAATAGTTCAAAAAAAACCCCAAACCCAGACAAATAAGTAATTGCCATTTCTATAAAGGAAATAAAGCAGGAGCAAGAGAGAGAAAATGGAGAGATTCTTATTTTGTAACAACACGATGAATTGTATGACTGGCAGGGTATCAAAGGACCAGGCTAGTAACCTCTTATAATTATACTCTAGTCATGAAGCTGGAGCCTTAGTGAAGGGGGCATCCACTGGGCCCCCTTGGGGTATAGTGGTGGAGGGGTTGTGTGCACAAGTTGCGTGTGGTAAGTCCACTTCAACATTCTTATTTCCTGAAGCTCTTGGATCCCTGCTTCTGCATTTTTCCAGGCAAGTTAGGACCTCCCAACCATATTAAATGGAGGCTATTATGGGGTCCAAGTATTAGCCAACTAAGTTAACTCTTAGAGCCCCTTCCAGTTGTATAAGCTAGCCATTAAATCCTAAATCTCTGGTAAGTGACTCATATAAAATAAAGTGGCCCAATCTAGTGTTATAATCTATTTTCCTTGGTCTAACACTCTTAGAATTCGTTGTCACACAGGTGTCCCAGGTTCTTGCCAATACAAAATAGTAAAGTTTTGCAATTATTTTGTGTGTAAGTGATTTGTGGATCAGACTTTGTACTCGTTTCCCACAGAATGTTGTGGTGTAACCCTGTTATGGGTGGTAATAGGGATGGTCTGGTTGGGTTTTGAGAAGAGGACTTCTCTTGCAAGAAAACCACCCTTAGAGTTAGGGTGAGGTTATTTCAAGTGCTTGAAGCCAGGGAGAGCTAATCTCTTCAGACACAGGAGAGCAGGCTCTTTCTATTTCCACTGGCAAGGGAGGCTCAGAGTAGCTGAGGGGTTCAGGATTATCAGCTTCAGCTGAGTGCCCCCCAGATATCCCTATCCCAAGTCTCAGGGTCTCCTTCTTTCTCATTCTGTGATTTCGCTCTCATACATGAAACATGGTGGGATTCCTACGTGAAACAGACGTGAAATTCAACTTACACTGCAGCTCTGCCAGTGGCACTGTTACATCTGGTGTTAGCAAGGAGGACTCTCGGGCTGTAAGACATAAAAATTCTATTAGGGCTGCCATAGAATTATCTGTTTCTCTGATCATAAATGAGAGCTGGAAGTTGAAAGACCCGCTTGTCGTTTTCATTTGGTACGTGCTCCAGCGCATTCAGAAGCCCTGTCATCCCACAGCCTTTGTCCTTCCTCCTGCCCAACTCAAATGTAGCAGCTACTTGGTTTCCTAAGACACTTCTTCAGAAGATAGTTCTTTATAATCAGCAACCAGTGTTTATTTGATTAAGGGTGATGCTACTGTATCCGGGATCCAATCAAACCAATACAAAAGTCCTCCAAAGTCTATTTTTTGGGATCCCGCTTCCGACACCATTTTCTGTACCAGTCAGAGTTCAGTTAGGTAACAAGTCTAAAAAGTCAGTTTAACTAGGCTAACTTGTCTTCTCTGGTCCAGCAAGTAATCTCACTCCAGTGGGTTAAACTCATTCCTCTGTATTTCCTATCTGACTGAGAGAAGGAAAGAAGAAAGGAAGAGATTGGAAACAAAACTACTTTCCAACTTAAGAAAATAAGGGACTTCTTGGCTCCTCTCACTTCTAATTCTCCACTGTCTTTATTTAGTCTGGGGGATTCTATGCCTATAGAAGCAATTCTTTGTGGGTATGAAGGACAGACTACTTATCAAAATTCTTCAGAAAAAAATTAAAAGCATTTTATATAATTCAGTAGGTAACTAAATGTTTTGCCAAAAAGGAATAAGTGTTTTTATAGGATTGACTTCTTTGATGAAATTATAGTTCTTTATAAAGATCCCAGTGACCCATTGAATTAAGACAAGCTGAAAGTCATCAGACATATAATAAGCTTATTTTATTATCATTGTTACAGAATTATTAGTATATTAAGTATTTTTGCCAATTTGGATTTGAATTCTGAGATGAGTTTTTACTGCAATAAAGCACAATCCAAAGGAGGTTGACTAGCCTTCAGAACAACTTATTGGTTTGTAGAATATGTATAAAGATGGTAATATTTACAGTTACGTTATTATGTGGCAAATCTGAGTGCCTACAGTTCAAGCAGCTTCCATTAAAAAAAAAGTTTCTGTCTTTGATTATATTTTAAAAATATTTTACTTATTGATTTGAGAGAGAGGAGAGGGAGAGAGAGACAAAACAGAGGGAGGAATGGAGAGCATCAACTCGGAGTAGTTGCTTCTCATATGTGTCCTGACCGGGCAAGCTCAGGGTTTCGAAATAGCAACCTCAGCATTCCAGGTTGATGCTTTATCCACTGCGCCACTACAGGTCAGGCTCTGTCTTTGACTTTAAATAAGACCAGACATGATGTTTTCCTTTTTTGTAAGGTAGGTGTAAAGATTTAGGATGGCTCTATAATCCCTTGACTTTCTCTCTTGGAATGTAAAGCTTTTAGAAATGTAAATTTTACTTGTTTATAGAGGAATAGGGTAAGGTGAGAAATATCAGTTGGACTTCTTTAATTTTTACCTATGATCAAGTCAAATATACCATCTGGACATGACCAAATAAGTTTGTTCCACACTTTTCTGATTGCTATCAGTATTGTTAGTATAATGTTTTATTATATTTAGCTTGTTTCATTTGCATGTGGACAATGAGGCATTAATGAACACATAAAGACCTTTTTGTTTTATATTTAATAAACCTAGAAAGAACCACATGATGTTAGGATTAGAGTTAATCTTATGCAGCCCTAGAGTAATATATATTTTTCTATTACTTCTGTAGTACCAGAGTTATTTTTATCACCCTTAGAGTTCACGTGATCCAAGGTGAGGAACCAGAAACCATCCATTTTGCCTCTACTTGTTTTGCCTGTAGGATTATCCTCTTATTCCAAGATCCTCAGATTTGTCAATGTTCCTCTTCCAGAAAGTGACATTCCTTCCCACCAATAAAACTGAGACTCTGCAAGCCATAGAGGTGCCAGGAGTTTCCTGAAAGGCTTTTGAAACAGTTTCCACAAAATGGAGTGCAATCCTTGTTCTTTCCTAGCGGGCTTGTCATGCCTAATTAAATGAGATTTACTGTTAAATGAAACATCTCTGGCATGGTCATGGTTACAATTTTGTTTTCTCTAATTATATCCTGATAGGGAGAACGATAGATTCTTACTGAGCATCTGCAAATAATTGCATTGTCATGTAAAGTAAAAGAACTCAGTAAAGACATGTTATATAATATTTGACCATTGTTCTGATTACTTTTGCAGACACGGCCAATCAATATGTTGTGTTTTGTACACAATTATCGTCTTTGAATTGATTTATTGATATATTAATTTATGTTTTAGTTACTTTTGCTGTGTAACAAACTGCCCCAAACTTATCAATATAAAATAACAATTTTAGATGCTCATAAATTCTGCTGGTCAGCGTTTTTGCCAGGACTTGGGGACATTCCTTTTGCTCCTCATGGCATTACCAAGGTCACTCACTTTCTGGTACTCAGTGGATGGATAGTCTGGTCTGGAAGATCTAAGATGGCTTCTCTCACAGGCTAGTGCCATGGTGGGAAAGACTGGAGAGCTGGAACTGGTGTAGCCTTTCTAGCAGTTGGACTTCCTAATTCAGAGGTCCTCAAACTACGGCCCGCGGGCCAAATTGCAGCCACCTGAGACCATTTATCCGGCCCCCGCTGCACTTCTGGAAGGGGCACCTCTTTCATTGGTGGTCAGTGTATGGAGTACTGTATGTGGCGGCCCTCCAACGGTCTGAAGGACAGTGAACTGGCCCCCTGTGTAAAATGTTTGGGGACCCCTGCCCTAATGCTTCCTAAATGCTAACTATCTACCCTCAGAGTGAGTGTTCCAAGAGAACCGGGCAGAAGCTGATTCGTTTTTGTGACCTACTTACAGAATTCACATAGTCTAACTTTTGCCATACTCTGTTGGTTAAAGCAGTCATGAGCCTGCCCAGATTCAAGGAGAGAGAGGAAAAGACTCCACCTCTTGATCGGGGAGTGGGTTGGTAACTGTGGAGAATGTGTGGGAAGGAAGATATTTTTTTAAAATAAAATCTGGATTTGGAAAATGCAATCTGCCATAGTTTATAAGCTATATTAAGCTTTTTCAGAGAATATTTTTTTCTGAATTCACTGGGATTAGTAGGAACAACATACCATTCAAAGAGTGTATCATTCGAATTTGTTCAACTGTGGCCAGATACAATGGGGGTTAGTAAAAAATTAAAATGAAAGAAAAGATGTTTTTGCAAAACCACTATTATATTATCCTCATTGGTCCCATTTAGTTTTGGAAAATTAATTCTTGTTCCATTGGATCTTGGGTCAGCAGCATGCTTTTACAGTGTCTTGATTTTCAAACAGAGTATTGTAAATTCAGTCTGTTCGCTGTTCAGTTGCCAGATGGTCTACTTTTGGGGACAGTGTTGAGTTACGCTGGGAAAGATGCTCTGCAGCATTAGTAGTAGCCAGGAATACTGATACAGGCCTACACGCAGCCTATTATTCTGTGGATGTTTCTTCCTAAAGACTCAATTTTCTGATTTATGGCTGAGGCCTTTTGGCAAGCTTGAAGAAAAAGTAAGAACCACCTGTTAATGAGACTGATGGTCTCTGGTTAATTTATTACAGTAATTAACAGTGTCAAAATGGAATCCCCTGTTGGGATATAATATAGAGCTAATTAATGATCTAGTCAGTTATTATCCTGAGGGCATCAGCCTGATGATGGACACTTAAGGCATTGATAAATCTCCAGGGACTTCTATAGAGTGTATTTTAAAATTGCCATCAATTAACAAGAGTATTTTGTACTTAAGAGACATATCTTAGAGCTCATTTTGTTCACATTGTTGTGCCAGTCTTTGCTCATAAAACCATGAATCATGAATATGTTTCTGTTGACTCTGAAAAGTATGCAGATATTGAACCATATTCATTTATAACTATAGCTTGGTTTCTCTATATTAGGCCAGCTCTTCCTAAGATAATTAAAGATTTAGAAGTATGCTACAGATCTAGTTCTTCCTACTATTTTCCTTGCTCAGTATTGCTGCAAGTGGCTATCTGGGACATACCAGTGATGGTTTGGATGTAAAATATATTTTAATAATTTTAGTATTCTTAATTTGGGCTCCAAATTTGTGAAGGGTATATTACAAAGAGTTGCCAGGAGACTAGTGATTACAAGAAAATACAAGCATAAGTCATAGGTGCCCAGGACAAGAAATGATTTAAGTCTTGGTTTAGCATGACAGTAATTAAAGTAAGGCATAGCTACAGTAAGGAATAATTATTAGGAAATTAGATGTTTTTCAGAAACAAGAAACTTTTGTTAAAAATGACTCAAGGACATTACAAATGTCAACACAAAAGCCCAAAAAGTTAACAGGCTGTTAGGAAGTGAGAGTGTTCTGGAGAGATAAGGAACCATTGATGGCCAGGCTGGGTACCAAAGGCACAGAATAATTTTTATAGCTTTCTCACTAAGAGTATAATATCAAAGATCAATTTTCTACTGAATTACTGGTTTCGACCTATTTAATTCATAAATTTTCTTTGCTTAATTTTAATATATTTTATACATATATATACTAGATGACAAGTTTAACACTTTTACCTGTAGCTCAAAATGTACTAACTTTGTTTTCTGTCGAGATAATGTACATACCAAATTGAATTAGTCATCTAAACTGGCGTTTTCTTTAGGAATTTAGTCTTTAGAAATTGTTCAGGTAACAAAAGATCCCTCATTATTTAACTCACTCTAATATTAGTATAGTATCTTAAATGAATTAAGAATCATGGAAATTATATTTACATTGACATTGCAGAGCAATACAATTATTATTGATAGCAAGTTTGTCTGAGGTGACATTTGACAGTTTTACACAGTGGATGGGAAGAGTAATGAAGATGAAATGATTTGTAGATTTGTGTAAAGTTTGGAAGAACCAATCCTTTTATAATATAAAGACATCCATTTTTAAAAGTTTAAATAGTTTTGGGGAGTGTAATAATATATTTAACTGGTAAAATCTATGTAGAAAAATTTAAAGTTCAAAGAATGAAATGTAACAGTGGCATTATATTTTATACATACATTTTTTTAAAAAAATTAAGTGGGAGGCAGGGAGGCAGAGAAACAGACTCCCACATGAGCCCTGACTGGGATCCACCCAGCAAATCCTCTATGAGGCGATGCTCTCCCCATCTGAGGTATTGTTCCGTTGTTTGGCAACTGAGCTATTTTAGTGCCTGAGACGAGGCCATGGAGCCATCCTCAGCACCCCGGGCCAACTTGCTCAAACCATTTGAGCCATGGCTGTGGGAAAGAGATGGGAGGTGGGACAGGGGAGGTGGCGTAGAGAAGCAAATGGTCACTTCTCCTATGTGCCCTGACTGGGAATCAAACCCAGGACTTCCTCACACTAGGCCGATGCTCTACTGCTGAGCCAACCAAGCAAGGCTTACATATACCTACTTTTAAAATTAAAATGATCAAACCAAAATCTCATTAGCCCAAAGATTTACATTAATTAGTTTCTGTACAACTTGGATTCTTATATAATTCTCTGTTCATTTACCAAATACCAAAATATTTTAAAAGTTTCTATTAGTGCGTTTAAAAAATGTTTATTGAATTTATTGAGGTGACATTGGTTAATAAAATAATTTAGGTTTCAGTATACAGTTCTGTAATAAATCATCCCTATATTATATTGTGTGTTCACCACACCAAGTCAAGTCTCTTTCCATCACTATTTATCTTCCCATTACTCTCTTCTACCTCCCCTCAATTCCACTTCCCTCTGGTAATCACCATATTGTTGTCTATCTATGAGATTTGATTTTTTTTTTCTTAATTTCTTCACCTTTTTCACCCAATCCCTTAACCCTGCTCCCATCTGACAACTGTCAGTCTCTTCTCTGTATCTGAGTCTGTTTCTATTTTGTTTAATTTGTTCATTAGATTCCACATATAAGTGAAATCATATGGTATTTGTCTTTTTCTGACTGGCTTATTTCACTTAGCATAATGCTTTCCAGGCCCATTCATGGTATGACAAAAGGTAAGATTTCCTTCTTATTAATGGCCAAATAGTATTCCACTGTGTAAATGTATCATGGTTTCTTTATCCCGGGATCGGGAACCTTTTTGGCTGAGAGAGCCATGAACGCCACATATTTTAAAATGTAATTCTGTGAGAGCCATACAATTATGTTTAACACTAAATACAAGTAAATGTGTGCATTTTATGTAAGACCAACACTTTTAAAGTACAATAAGTTCCTGAATTCTTTTTAATAACATTATTATGCTGTTGCTAATCAATGATGAATAAAGTACTTCTTACCATTAGTGTGACTTCTGGTGCTGCATGGTTTTGCTGATGGCTTTGTAGTCTGGTTGATACATGGTGAGGTTAAGCTTCATGCAGGCGTTGAGACTTTCATCCGTTAAACATGATTGTAGGTTGGCCTTAACGTTTTTTAGATGTGAGAAAGATTGGTCACATGCATACATAGAGCCAAACATTGTCAGTACAGCAATACTCACACGCTGCAGTGTGTGGTATGTGACGGGAAGCGCGTTCCAAGTTTTGACAATCAGCTGGTCCACGGGTTGAAGTTCTTTCATTTCTCCCCACTTGTGTTTGCTCGCCAACTCTGCTTGCTGTCGTGCAAATCTTTCCAAATCTTCATTCAGTGACTTTAATTTATTCAGCCACATGTCTGAGGCCTTCAGGTCAGCAGCTTGTAGCTCAGAATCTCTGATGGAGACACCGGGGATGTAACTCAGGTTGGAGCAGTCCACTCTACACTCATTAGGATGGGTGATGAACTTAAAAAGACGAGAGCGCTCACGAAATTCTCCAAAGCACACTTTGAATGACTGCAGGAGATTAGATGTGAGGCCCACTAGCTGCTGGAGATCAAGATGTTGAGCAGGGTCACTTGCTGTGCATGCATCTTTAAACTCTCCCAGTTTTTCAAAGTGTAGTAAACGACCTGTTTCAATGTCGGCGATGAAGAGTTCCAGCTTGTTTTCAAATGCTAAGACTGCTTATTGAAGGGATGACTGTATTTCCAATACCTTGCATTTTCACACTGAGCTGGTTCAGATGTTCAGTCATGTCCACGAGATAGCAGAACTTCAGGAGCCATTCAGTGTTAGCTAACTCAGGATGCTCGATGTTTTTCATTTTAAGAAAAGTCCGGATTTTCCTCAGACAAACCACGAAATGGCTGAGCACCTTCCCTCTTGACAACCAATGCACATTGTTGTACAGAAGCAGAGAAGGATAATTAATCCCAACTTTATCCAGCAGTGTTTAAAACTGGCGATCATTTAAAGCTTGGGCAACAATAAAGTTGACCACCAGAATGACCAGCAACATCACCTTATTAAGCTGCTTGCCACACAGCTGAGCACAGAGCGCCTCTTGATGTAGAATGCAGTGAAAACTTAGGATGGGTTTCTTTTCATGTTCAGGAAGAAGTGCTACGAATCCTATTTTTCCCCACCATGCACGGAACACCATTTCGTTCTTCATACATGTTATATCTCTATGGTGTGAATTGTATAACATTAGTTTTACTTTAGTCAACTTTGTTTTCAAGAGAATTAAATTTATTTTTAAAATTCTTTTATATTTATACACATATCATTTCTGATATTCATTTCTTGTTTTTTATAAGTAGAGATTTTAATTAGGAATCTTTTCTTTCTGTCTGAAAAACTTCCTTTAACATCTGTTGTAGTGCTGGTCTGCTGGGGATGAATTATTTTTGTATGTCTGAAAAATATTTTTGAAATGAATTTTCTCTGGGTATAAAATTTTAGGTTAACAAGGTTTTTCTTTTCTTTCAGTATTTCAACTACTTTGATTTGCTGCAGTCTGGCTTACAGCATTTCTGGCAAGAAGTGTGCAATCATTCTTTTCTTTTTACCATTGTGCATAATGTATTTTTTCCCCTTCCTGGTTACTTTTAAGATTTGTATCTTTATTATTGGTTTTAAGTAATTTGAGTATTTCATTCCTTCGTTTTAATGTTTTCCCTACTTGGAGTTTATTGAGCTTCAATTTATGCATTTATAGTTATCATATTTGAAAAAATATGGCTATTTATTAAATATTTTTCTATCTCCCCACCCATTTTCTGGTACTCTATTTATACATGTATTAAACTGAGTGAAGTCCCTCAACTCATTGCTGTTGTTTTTCTTCTTTTTTCTGTGTTTCATTTTGCATAGTGTTCATGGATGTACCTTCACATTCATTAACCTTTTCTTTTGCATTGTCTAATCTGCTGTTAATCCTGTTAGTGATTTTTTTTATCTAGACATTCTATTTTTTATTCTATCTATAAAAATGTAGGCTATTTAATATCTTCTTGCCTTAAAATGCTCTCCCTCTGCTTTTTTGAACATGAAGAATATAGCATGCTTTTTCTCTCTACCCTCTGTATCTGTCTGTTTTCTTTTTCATTCTTGTTCCCTCTATTTATACCCTGCCTGTTAATTCTTGGGGCTTTGTTTTCCTCAGATGCTCGAGTTTGTTTCCTTAAGTCAGGTTTCTACTTTAGTTCCTTTGAATCCTGGCTTAGAAAATATCTCAGGGCAATAAGCTAGGACAACCATAGGGCTCACCTCATTTTTTTTTTTTTACCTTTTCTTGGGTATACCTGTCCTGAACCATCTGTTGTCCAAGGTCTGATAACTATTGTTTTATATATTTTGTCTTAAAGTTTTTAGTTTAAGGAGATAGGGTACACCTGATCTCTGTTACCATCCTGATTGGAAATAGAAGGCCCCTTCTGCACCCCCTTTCTTATTTTCCTATTATAGGTTTCATGGTAAATACAATGATATTTACACTTGTCTATAAATGTTTGATCTGCATTAGACTTTAAAGAAAAAAGACTCAATCCTTTTGCTAATGTTACACGAGCCTGGCATGGTTTAAGGGGATGTGCCCACTTAACAAGTAGTCTTTTGGTGCCTGAAGAGCCATTTTGAAACCCCATCTTATTCTTAATCTTGTACGGATAGATACTCTTGAAATTTAGTTTATGTACCAGTTTTCTAAGCTAATGTGTGATCCTATTGTGAAGCTGTTTAACTAAACAACTTCACTGAGTGTAGCTTATTTCAACTTCATTACTGTTTGATACCATTTACTGTGATAGAGAACAACATCTGTAATATGGGTGGATATTTTGTTGTAAATGTAGCATACCTTCTAATTAGTTGGCCCAGCTAAATTAACATGTGTTGGTCTGCATCTCCAATTAAGGCAGCTGCTTGAATGCTGCTGTTCTACAGCTGGCATGAGGCACGTGGGGGGGTGCTGCTCCATGGCCAGACACTAGCTATATCCCTTAATTAACATATTTTCTTATGTTTGTATGGTTTTTTAAAAACAGTAAGTGGTCTTTCCAGTTGGATTACTGATGGTTCAGTGACTTTTGTGTAAAAACACTTTTTTTTTTTTAACACAATGTGGGACCAACGTGTTCTGAAATGAGTCCCATTTAAGTTGATGATTAGTGTTTCTCTTTCCATTATTAAATTGTTAGTTGTTGTTCTAAGAGGATAATTATAATTTGGGGTACAGCTTTCAGCTATAAGGACTCTGTAGAAAGGCATATTGTTTGAAACATTTATAAAGCTTGGTAGTTTTATATAGTAGGGATTTCTTCCTTTTTTTTTTTGTAAGTTTTATGGAAAAGGGTCACTTTAATTTGACTTTTCCATCAAGTGAAGTTATATATTTTCTGCTCAATTATTCATTGTTTTGATACTGTCATTATACTATTACTTATTAAATACACAACTTGTTTTATGCTAATCTTAAATAAGTATAAGTTAACTAATTTAAATAACCTAGTGCGTGTATAATACTAAAATCAAAGAGAAGATGAGTTCATTAAAACCGGCAGTAAATTTCATAAATTTTACATTATTTTATTCCTTTGCTGTTAAAAATAACAAATAAAATTAATATTTAATGACAGTAGGCTACTAGTAATAGGAAGTGTTGAGGCAGAGTCAGCTTTTACTGAGTTTCTATTCTGTCTAATGCTATAGAGCTGTATGATATTTAAAATGTATACACTTCATTAACTGATAAAAATATTAAGCTACAAATGTAAATACTTTCACTTCTACAGAATACACAGAATCATGTTTAGGCACATGTAGTTTGGAAAACATATTCCACGTGATTTTAAAGGACAGCTCTGTCATTAGGTATGATTTGGTTTCTCAGACTTAGTTTCCATATTTATAAAGTCTGAGAAACCAAATCATACTTAATTAACAACAGAGTTGTACAGAGGGCAGATCTTCAGGTTGTCCATAACTGTGTACTCTATTACCCTGTAGTCTTACATATACTTGAAACATTATAGCTGGGTAACTGAATGGTAACTTCGGAGGTACACCCCAAAATCATGTTAGAATAATCTAGCACAGGGGTGCTCAATACGTCAATCGTGAAGGAAGTGCAGGTAGATCGCATGACATTAAAAAGACATTTGTCTTTTGATTGGCATACAAGGTAGCCAATCTGATGTCTGAACTTTTGACACCCCTACGCATGCGCATTAAACCGCGCTAACTTGTTCAGTTACATTGCTGCATAGTTAGCCTTCAATTAATTTAAACTAAATACAACAAAGGGTATAAAAATGAGTGCCATAGCTGGTCCGAGTAAAAAGCCTAAAACCTACCACTTTCATACAGAATGGGAGGGGATGTTTTTCACTATGTCATATTCTAAGTGCGTTTGCCTCATCTGTCTGTGTGCCATTGCTATTCCAAAGAAGGGAAATGTGGAGCGGCTTTTTTGGGCTGTTCATAAAAACTATGACATTGACTTTCAGCCAAAAAGAGAGCTGAGAAGGAGAAAGGTGAAAGAAGAATACACAATATTAAATAGTAATAATAGTAACTTAAATAATGACAATATAGAAGAAATAAATTTATGTTTTGCATTTTTATTGTAGGTAGATCATTTTGACTTGGCCATCTTATAAGTAGCTCGCAAGCTGAAAAAGTGTGGGCACCCCTGAACTAGCATCAAGAGAAGAAGAAAACAAACTAAACTAAATTTGCATCATGACAGTGTTTGAATGCTGTTGTCTATTACAGTTATTATCACTGGATCATTTAAAGGACATGTGAACACTTTCATTAAAATAGATATATTTGTTTCTTTTCATTTTTTAAGACACAGGCATGTCCAGCTGTGTATTTAACAATGACTTTGAATCAGTAAAACCCTCACATTACTAAATAACTGTGTATTGATATGAAAAGAAGATTTGATTAAAAACAGTCTTACAATCACATGTGAGATGTTTCCTGAATACGTACTGAAATAAACATCCATAGTTGATCCTTTGAACCATTATAAGGACAAGCTGGTAAGGTTACCCAAGATCACACGGTTGGCAGTAAAGCTGATCTTCAATTGCAGGCCATCTAACTGCAGGTCTAGTTTTCCTTCTACTCCTTGGTGACATGTCTAATTATCCACTATCCTCAATTTATCCTTCATGGTATTAGTTCAGAATCCCAAGGTGCCTTGAATGTGGGCTTAGTTTTCTATTTGAATTGCTTAGAATCCATGATTTTGACTCCCATATCTGAGTTGCACAGAGGATGCTGCTGTTACTATCCAATTTTAGAAAACTTTGACTAATCCATTGTGCGTGTTTTAGTAGTGGCTTGTGTGGCTGGATGTTGGGTCACCAGCCAGGTGGGGGGCGTCCTCACAGGTGGACTCCAGCGCTCCTGCTGCTTCAGTGTTGGTCACTATGCTTTGATCTGTCTTTACATTGGGCTTTGCAGTCTCCTGCTATAAGCACCTATTGCAATGAAGTTTGAAAACCACTGCTCTAGAAATCTCCCCACACTTTCTCTGCCATTTTCTTATTGTTTTCCTTCTAACAAAGAAATTGTTTTACTCAGCATGTCTTTATATGCGTAGTGTTTTATCCTCCTCGAGGAAGAAATGTCATCTTCTCTAAAAGCCAACCTTTCGCTGGTATCTTGATCCCCAATCTCTTCCTGATACCATAGGGACTTGTTGTCATAGCAATCTTTTTTCTGATATCTCACACAGGTAACTTTTAGACAAGTTTTGTTTGTCCCACTTTTTGTTTTAAAAACTAGCACATATCAATCATATAAATCTTCATTTACATCTTCTTTTGAAAATCCACTTGATCTGTTAACTCTAGGCCCAACCTTCCTATGGGGCAGAGATCAGCTGGAACAGTGAATCAGTTGCCCTTTTGATGGGCCTTCCCTGTGGAGGGTGACACAGCCCCTCCCCACTCACACAGTGCATGTGTATATATTTTTTTGGGTGGGAGGATGCAGTGTAGAAGGAAGCTATGCAAATGTTGATATAGTATGTCTGGAAAAACAGCACTGCTCAGTAGTGCTACCATAGCTCATACAGCTCAGTTGCGCTACAGCACAGGTGGGAGGACAGCACTGCGTGAGGGTGGTGGCCCTGGGGCCCGGCTCTGCTAGGCAACTCTGCTCTGCTTCCCTTTGCTCTGGTGAGACATCTTCCCTGGTCCAGCTCTAGCCCGGGAAATGTAGTCTTCAGTCTTTAATGGAAAGTGCTCTGTATATACTTAAAAAGGTTTTTTAATTTACTAATTTTGGAGAGAGAGAAACATCAATTAGTTGTTCCGTTTATTTATGCATTCATTTGCTGATTCTTGTATATGCCATGACCAGGGATTGAACCTGCAACCTTGACATATTAGGATGATGCTCTAACCCATAGAGCTACCCAATTGTGGCTATAATTACTTTTGTTAGGCCTTCTTCATTCACTTGAGTAACATGCTTGGTCCCTGAGTACAGCTGAGTTTGCAACTACTATTAACCTTTACAGTCTTTCTAAGCAGTACATTAGAGAGAAATCCTATTTCATTTGCAAGGAGTGGAGAACACTATCATTTGGATATACTTTGTTGTTAATGAAATATATTACTTCTAGTGTATATTTATACTTTATAACATAAACATATTCTTTATTAATTTTGCTTTTGTCTCAACAGAAACACTAAATGCTAATATTAAAAACTGCAAACATTGGATATAGGAGAACTGTAAAATACTCATGTACAGTTTGTAAGTGATCACAGGGTTGAGGAAGTCACATGCTGCCTCCCAATTACTATTCCTTTCCTCCCTACAAGTAACCATTGTCTTAATTTCTAATATTATAATTTAACTGAGACTTTGGTCTTTATACACAGGGCATAAACAGTATGTATTCCTTTGAATTTTGACTTCTCAACATTATGTTTGTGAGCTTTGTCTATATTTTTAGATGTAGCTTTATTTTCACTCTTATGAATATGTGACAACTTAGTCATTTGCAGTGTTGGTTATTACCAGTAGTGTTACCATGAGCAATCCTGGGCATGTCTCTTGGAGGACCTGTGCATGTGTTCCTGTTGGATCCATCCTACAAGTGAGCTCATTCCTGAGACATAGTGATAGGCTCTGTCATACATCAGGCATTGTTGTTTCTTTTCGGGTCTTTGGTAAAGAGCTACCAGATGACATTTCTTAAGATCATGTTATAAATGCAGACTTGGAATTAGCACCTAAACCCTATTCCTCCTGTCCACTGCAGAGAAAAGCAAAGCAAAACATATTTAATGAGACTGCGAAGTAACTAATTTTATGCCTTAACTTTTGGTACCCTTTATGAATTTTAAACCTAAATAAACAAAACACTAAAAACCTGAGCACATTTTGAAAGCTGAACATCTAACCTTTTCACTTAACTGCTCTAAAATTTGTGAACCCACAAGGACTTTCTAAGTTGGTTTGCCGTCATCGGGCATGGTTTCAAGTGGTAAGGCGCTTTAAGGGACGTTTTCCAGATCACGCTGAGGATGATGGAGACTATATATGCTGTAAATTACTGCATTAGATGGAAAATAAGCAGGTGTAAATACCCCTCTCCACCCGCCACTCTTGTTTTCCCTTAAAAGTTTATTATTGAAAATGTTCTAGAACAGATATGTGTATTCATGTTAACATGTACTATCTTAATTAAATCATGAATTAAAATATTTTTGTTATGTTTTTTACCTTCTTTCTATCATTCTTTCACACACAATGCTAAAATGTTATTAATTGAATTTTCTCCTGGCACAACTACAAGACGATTTCTGCAATAGGGGCTTAATGCTACTTAAATCATTTTATATAGGAAATTGCCTCTGGGAATTTTATATAATGTAGCTGCTTATGGTAGATGAAGAAAATCTAATATGACTGCACAGGCTTTTAGGAATATTAATATATTTTTAGAAGCAAGTAAAATATCCTGTGTACTAGCTTGTATGAATGAAAATGAGTCCATAGAAATGGTTACATTTTCTTGAGTAGAACGGAGCATCATGGGAGTGTAGGCTATTTCTGATCCCTTTTTTTTTTCTTTTATGAATGTTTTTTAAGTTGTCAGATTCTAATGAATGGTATTGGGGGAAAGGAAATACTTCCAAGCTGTTTTTGAAGATGTTTTAAAATTTAAAGACTATTTTATGGCAAAGATGTTACCTTATTAGATTTTGAAAGTTTACTTTCTAAAGTAGACTATATATATATTTTTTATTTTAATGGGGTCACATTAATAAATCAGGGTACATATGTTCAGAGAAAACATCTCCAGGTTATCCCAACATTTAATTATGCTGCACACCCATCACCGTAAGTCTGATTGTCTTCCTTCACCTTCTATCTGGTTTCTTCGTGCTTCTCCCCTCTCCCCACCCACCCTTCTCTCTCCTCCCCCCCCCCAACCACCACACTCTTGTAAATGTCTCTTAGTCTCATTTTTATGTCCCTCCTAAGTATGGAATCATACAGTTCTTGTTTTTTTCTTGATTTACTTATTTCACTCCGTATAATGTTATCAAGGTCCATTCATGTTGTTGTAAATGATCCGATGTCATCATTTCTTATGGCTGAGTAGTATTCCATAGTATATATGTACCACATCTTTATCCAGTCATCTATTGAGGGGCTTTTTGGTTGGTTCCATGTCTTGGCCACTATGAATAATGCTGCAATGAACATGGGGCTGCATGTGTCTTTACGTACCAGTGTTTTTGAGTTTTGGGGATATATACCCAGTAGAGGGATTGCTGGGTCATATGGTAGTTTTATTTTTAGTTTTTTGAGGAACCACCATACTGTCATCCATAATGGTTGTACTACTTTACATTCCCACCAACAGTGGATGAGAGTTACTTTTTCTACACAGCCTCTCCAACATTTGTTTATTACCTGTCTTGTTGATAATAGCTAATCTGACAGGCGTGAGGTGGTATCTCATTGTAATTTTGATTTGTATTTCTCCAATAGCTAATGAAGATGAACATCTTTTCATTATATGTTGGCCATTTGTATTTCTTCCTAGGAGAAGTGTCTGTTCATGTCTTCTTCCCAATTTTTATTGGGATGTTTGTTTGTTGTTGAGTTTTATGAGTTCTTTGTATATTTTGGATATTAAGCCCTTAACTAGCTTTTGTTTGAAAATATCATCTCCCATTTAGTTGGCTGTCTGTTTTGTTGTCAGTTTCTCTTGCTGTGCAGAAACTTCTTAGTCTGATGTAGTCCCATTCATTTATCTTTGCCTTCACTTCCCTTGCCTTTGGAGTCAGATTCCTAAAGTGCTCTTTATATCCAAGGTCCATGAGTTTAGTACAGTGGTTCTTAACCTTTTTTGAGGTATCGAACCCACCAGTTTCATATGTGCATTCACCGAACCCTTCCTTAGTGATAAATAAAATATGATTTTTTTTCCCCAAATTCAAGACATAGGTATATGTTTTTTTACTGGTGCACAAAATGAGCCGTGCATGAACATCACCTTGCTCAAAGAACAAAACCAACAAAGTGCATGAACTCACAACAAATTACGGTATTACTTTATTCTGGCCTCCGCGGCAGAGGCTTCTCCAAACCTGAGACCGACTCATCGAACCCCTAGGGTTCAATAGAACCCAGGTTAAGAACCACTGGTTTAGTACCTATGTTTTCTTCTATGTACTTTATTGTTTCAGGTCTTATTTTAGGTCTTTGATCCATTTTGAATGGATTTTAGTACAATAGTACAAACTGTAGTTGAGTTTCATTCTTTTGTATGTGGCTTTCCAATTTTCCCAGCACCATTTGTTGAAGAGGCTTTCTTTTCTCCATTGTGTGTTATTGGCCACTCTATCAAAAATTATTTGATCATATATATGTGGTTATATTTCTGGGCTTTCTATTTGGTTCCATTGGTCTGAGTGTCTATTTTTCTGCCAGTACCATGCTGTTTTGATTGTCATGGCTCTATAATATAATTTGAAGTCGGGTATTGTAATGCCCCAGCTTCGTTCATTTTCCTTAGGATTGCTTTGGCTATTCGGAGTTTTTTATAGTTCCATATAAACCTGATGAGTTTTTGTTCCATTTCTTTAAAAAATGACATTGGAATTTTGATGGGAATTGCATTAAATTTGTATATCGCTTTGGGTAATATTGTCATTTTGACTATATTTATTCTTCCTGTCCAAGAACAAGGAATATTTTTCCATTTCATTGTATCTTTATTGATTTTCCTTAACAAAGTTTTGTAGTTTTCATTATATATGTATGGGTCCTTTACATTCTTTGTTATGTTTATTCCTAGGTATTTTATTCTTTTTGTTGCTACCATGAAGGGATTATATTTTTGAGTTCATTTCCTGATGTTTCATTGTTGGCATATAGGAAGGCAATGGACTTTTGTATATTAATTTTGTATCCTGTGACCTTACTGCATTGGTTTATTGTTTCTAGTAATCTTTTTGTGGAGTCTTTGGGGTTTTCCATGTACAGGATCATATCATCTGCAAATAGTGAAAGCTTTACTTCTTCTTTTCCAATATGGATGCCTTTTATTTCTTTTTCTTGTCTGATTGCTCTGGCTAGAACTTCTAGCACCACGTTAAATAAGAGTGGAGAGAGTGGACAACCCTGTCTTGTTCCTGATTTAAGGGGAAAAGTCCTCAGTTTTATGCCATTTAATATGATGTTAGCTGATGGTTTATCATAGATGGCCTTTATTATGTTGAGATATTTTCCTTCTATACCCATCTTGTTGAATGTTTTAAACAGAATATTGTGTTGTATTTTATCGAATGCCTTTTCTGCATTTATTGATAAGATTATGTGGTTTTTGTTCTTTGTTTTGTTGATATGGTGTATTATGTTAACCTTTTTACGTATGTTGAACCATCCTTGTGATTCTGGGATGAATCCCACTTGATT
Organism: Rhynchonycteris naso; assembly: GCA_037038555.1. NCBI lineage: Eukaryota > Metazoa > Chordata > Mammalia > Chiroptera > Emballonuridae > Rhynchonycteris > Rhynchonycteris naso. The sequence goes on from CM072995.1 coordinate 355,547,762, forward strand.
ATGATATATATATATTTTTAATATGTTGTTATATTCGATTTGCTAGTATTTTGTTTAGGATTTTAGCATCTGTATTCATTAGAGATATTGGTCTGTAGTTTTCTTTTTTTGTGTTGTCCTTGCCAAGTTTTGGTATGAGGGTTTTGTTGGCGTCATAAAATCTGTTTGGAAGTATTGCTTCTTCTTCAATTTTTTGGAAGACTTTGAGTAGAATAAAAGTAGACTTTATTTTTTTAAAGTTTTAGGTCCCTAACAAAACTGAATGGAAAGTACAGAGATTTCCTTTAAACACACAGACACAGCCTCTCCTATTCCCAAAATCCTGCATCAGAGTGGCATGTGTACTACAACTGGTGAACCTATGTTGATATATCATTATCACCCCAAATCTATAGCACTGTAAATCTTTCATGTCCTTGGAAGGAATAAACTTAAGCTCACAAGTTTGTTGTTATTCTGCCTACAAAATGTTTCTCTTCAATGTCTGCATTTGGATTCCTCCTCACTTTTAAAAAATGTCATGGAGCCTGACCTGGTGGTGGCACAGTGGATAGAGCATCAGACTGGGACATGGAGGACTCAGGTTCAAAACCCTGAAGTCCCTGGCTTGAGCGTGGGCTCAACAACTTGAGCCCAAAAGTCGCTAATTTGAGCAAGGGGTCACTCGCTCTGCTGAACCGCTCCCCCCCCCCCCCCCCGGTCAAGGCACATATTAGAAAGCAATCAATGAACAACTAAGGAGACTAAGGAGCCACAACAAAGAATTGATGCTTCGCATCCATCTGGGTCCATGCTGTCTGTCTGTCCCTCTCTCTGTTTCTCTCTTTGCCTCTGTCACACACACATACACACACACAAAAATGTCATATAAAGTTTATTTTTTGCTTTTTGTCCTTTTATTTTTTTTTAAGTTTAACCCTGAGTGTTTTTAAAAATATATTTTATTATATGTCTGACTTTTCTGTTTCTGTATTACACACTAGGCACGGGCTGGAGGAGCCAGCTGAGATCCAGGTTAGAATGCATATGCTCATTCAGTGGGAATTGATCAAGTAAGCTAGGGTGAGGCATGAGGGGGGGTGAGCCCTGGAGAACCAGAGAACTCTTGTCCCACCTAAAGATGGCAGCTCCGGCCAGTGGTTACTGTGTGGCAGTGCAAACCTGAGCTGCTACATAGTCTAGTTATTTGTAAAGAATTTAAAAAGGGAATCAAGACATTTCATGTAAAACTTTACAAATTTATACCAATTTAAGCCTAATTGGGGAAGAGCAAATTGAGGACACAATGATTTATGGGCAACTGTTTTCATTTATTTATGTTTATCAGGCCATTATTTCTAGAGTGAGTAAATGTGCTTCGGACTGTTCTAAGAGCTTTATAGAAACCTCTGAGATTAGCTCTTTTTTTAAAATCCCTATTTATAAGCTGATACAAGTAAGATACAGAGCAGTTCAGTGACTACCAAGAAATTGTCTAGGTTTACTACTTTCATGATTTGTGAATTGGTTTCCTCAAAACTACCAGTTAGATTTACTGAAAATCTGACTCAAAATACATGTATAGAGACATGGAATTTATTAATGATAGATACAGTATATTTTATATTTTAAATCAAGTTGTGTGATATTTATCAATTGAAAAAACTTCAAGCAAACCTTTTTTGCTTAGAAATAATTGAAAGATATAGAAAAAAGTAAATAAAATTCACTTTTAAAGGATTTAGCATTCATTCAGTTGTATAATTGGATCCATTCATTACCTGTGACAATATACATTTGTTGCACATTAGAATTTGACATAGGAGTTTAAAAAGACTATGGTACTAGTTTAACAAATCTGAAATAAACTTTCTTAGCTTCAAAAAATATTCTTATTTTTAGAGAGAATAGTTCTCTCGCTCTCTATCCCTCTCTGTGCTTTTTTTTTTTTTCTCTCAATGGCATTTACTACCAAACTGATACATGATAATTTTAACCTGTTTCTTTTCTATTTCCCCCAATGGATTCTAAGCTCCAAGGTAAGCAGCTTAGTTTGGGTCACAGCTAATATAATATCCCAGTAACCATAACAGTGTTCAATAGATAGTAGGCACTTAATAAATATTTTTTGGATGAATGCATGAATGTCCATAGCTTCAGCTGCCTTATAAAGAGACTTTGGAGGATATGCTTTTTACCATCGTGAGACTGTCCAGATTTGAATTAATTTTATTAGAGGCAGATAAGTCAAACTCAGTGTTCAGGGCCATGCTTATAGATATAGATATACATGCACTGCCACTTTAAAAAGTAAATTTATAGGTTAAATGTAGTGACAGTATTCAGCAAAGCAAGAAGAATTACAATTACTGAAAATTTTCTTGTTTTGTTTCTCACAAAATTTGAGTCTAAATGCAAGGCCGCCAGGCTGAATTGATAAGGAAGCAGGTCTGACATCATTAGAAGTAAGGCCTCCTCAAGAGCCGGACACCGGTTCCCATCTGTTCCCTCCCAGAGCTTTCTGGCACTGGGCAAGCTATTTCACTTCAATTTCTTCATCTGAAATGGAGACAGTTCTAGTACTGAGTTCCAGGACAGTTGTGAGAATTAAACAAGACGACTCACGTAAAGCACTTAGCATAGTGCCTGGAACTCAAAAGCTGCTATTGGGATTTTTTACAAAGAGCCAACTGTGGGATGACAGAAATATTGAGGTCAGAAGTAGAACAACAGAGCTCTAAGTTGTAAGAGGAACATCTTCACCTCCCGTACCCAGTGTGGAGTGTGGCCTATAGGCAGGCTCCCGTGGACGACGGGCCGGTACCTGGAGGGACAGCAGCGAGGCATTAGTGATCATTGCCAGGGACCACTGATCAGGGTGGGGTCAGCAGCCCATGTGCCTCCAAGACAGAGAGCTTCAGTTCTACACTGTTAGGTTCCGAAGCGGGCTCCTGGCCACCATTTAGGAACTGGCGGGTAAATCTGTAGGTCCTGAAACCTACTTTTTCTCAGGATACTTAGTGAATATGCCTTTCAAGGGTAAACGTGCATGAAACCACGTTTCATAGGCTGATAAAATCAAATGCCCAGTTTTGCTTTTTGTTTGTATTTTTTTTAATTAAAAAATGGTTTTTTCTTCTTTTTTCAAGTGAGAGGAAGGGAGATAGAGAGACACACTCCTGCATGCACCGCGACCAGGATCCACCTGGTAACCCGTATCTGGAGCCGATGCTCTGCCCATCTGGGTCCATGCTCGCAACTGAGCTATTTTTTAGCACCTGAAGCAGAGGCTCCACAGAGCCATCCTCAGTGCCTGGGGCCAATGTGCTGGAACCAATTGAGCTATGGCTGTGGGAGGAGAAGAGAGAGAGAGAGGTGGAAAAGGGAGAGGTGGAGAAGCAGATGGTCATTTTTCTCCTGTGTGCCCTGGCTGGGAATTGAACCTGGGACATCCACCGCCGAACCAAAGCTCTACCACTGAGCCAACTGGACAGGGCCTTGTTTATATTTTTTTAAAAGGAAGTATGACTGTGGTGCCTGCTTATCAGTATACTTATTGCCTAACTTATCAGTACATTTACACTATAACTACTTCCTGTAGTCAGATTTACAGAGGAAACTAGAATAAAACCAGAGGCTCCCTTCACGAGTATGCCATCTCTTGCCCAGACAGTTTGTATGTTTAAGGGTGTTAAGCAAAGAGAGACTGGCGTCTCCATTTCTATGATAGGAGCAACCTTGCCAGGAGACCAACTGTTTGATGCCTCTGGCCAATTTCCCCCAGCCTGTGCTTGGATGAACATTTCTAAGACACCCCCGCCCCCGTGCCTCTCATATTTTTCTACATCCAAGCTTCTCCAGCACCCCACTCTCTTCTGATCAATACCTTGTTTTCTTGTATATTTTACTCCTTGCAGCCTGGCTCTTTTTATAGTTCTTGTAGGCCTGGGAATCAATCTTGACCAAAGGAAGTATTTTTTCTTTTAAAATGACGAAATTGCTACTTGTTTTCTGAAATTAGCCAACCAATTAATTCAATTGTCAGAACTGTAAAATGTGTCTCCCCTTTCTCCTCTACCAAATCTACAAACACATATACCCTTTGATCTGACTATTCTACTTCTAGAAATTTTTCCTACACAAAAACCCAGGTAACACAGCACTCTTTATATTAGTGAAAAATGAGAAACTGTCCAATTTGTCAGTAACTCCCTAGCTCATTCTTTTCCTTTGTTAGAGATGGCCCAGCCCTCACAGCCGCTGGTAAGAGCTGATTGCTCTGTGTTAGTGGACCAACTTCTACACAGGGCAGTGGGGATGTAAGCTTCTACCTCTTCTTGATATGTGCTTCCTTCCAGACCTTGAAACGGATGAGTAAAACTGCAGTCACATGATTTATTATCTGTCGGGACCATAATTATGGGGGTCAAATAGGTGATCAGGGTCCACAAATGCTCTTGAACGCTTTGGCCCGGTATGGTTGTTTAATACATGTCTCACATTCTGTTCTTTATGAGTTCATGCCTTTATGGCCTGTGGTATAGCCTTTCCCAGATTCTTCCCCAGACCTTCCCCCAACATGGGCTTCACTTGACTACATGTGGTTTATTTTGCGTACTTTATTTGTATGTGTTTTTTTCTCTTTATTAGAATGTCTCGGCATGCGGAGGGGTCCTAGAAGCAAGGGGGCAACCTTTGTTGCATCCATAACATCTTCTGATCACACAGCTTTTGCTTTGGTGTTAACTTACAAACATGCTGTAGGCTCTGCAACCTTATTGTGTCCTTTTAAAAAATAGTATTTGATAACCTATAGAAGTCCCTCTGAACTCATTAGCATTCTATTTCTTTCTAAATTGCTGTAATACATTCATTCCCTTTCTCCAATACAGCAAACTCTTCCTTTGATCTGTGCCTGCTCATACTGTCTTGAATGACTGATTAAATAAGTTATGGCCCGCCTGGCTATTCTATGTCATTTCCAATGCCTCTCTATATGTACTGATATAGAAGGCCATCTGTAGTGGGAAAAACAAATTGCAGAATAACATATTTAGAAAATGTCTGGTCTTTTGTTTAAAAAAAGAAAAAGAATATCCCACATACCACAAATAGTAAACTCATGAACCAACTCTGTGTGCATATAACACACATAGATATGCAGCAAAAACGGTCTGTAAGATTACAGCCCAGACTGTTCACAATGGTTGTTTCTGGGAAACAGTTAATCCAAATGTACTTTATTTTTTGAGGGTCATGGATCTTTTCATGAATCTTAATGATAAAAAACTTAGCCCTATTAAAAGTATGTATATACAGCAGGACCTCAAATGACATCATTTCACTCAGCATTATTTCGTCATAACATTGATAAGATGCCATAGGAACTCAATTCTTGTTTATATAGTTAGCCTTTGATAAAATTGGTTTCATTATACATCGTCTCATATAAAGTTTTAGACCTTATTGATGACATTAAATGGAGATTTATGTATACAGAATATTGCCAATCAATTGTGTACTGATATTATGGTCTAATATTTTTCTTATTTTGGCTGTTTTCAAGTACTGAGGAAACCCCTCATTTTTGCCTTCATATACCCACATTCTATAGTATCCATGGAGATTCTATGACATTACTCTGAGGTAATGGAAATGGCACTGCCTGTATCTGCTACAGAGAGATTTGTTAATATAAGTTAAGGTTCAGGCCCTGGCCAGTTGGCTCAGTGGTACAGCGTCGGCCCAGCATCTGGTAGTCCCGGATTTGATTCCCGGCAAGGGTGTACAGGAGAGGCACCTCTCTGCTTTTCCACCCTTCCCCCTCTCCTTTCTCTTCTATCTCTCTCTTCCCCTTCTGCAGCCAAGGCTCTATTGTAGCAAAAAGTTGGCCCTGGCGCTGAGGATGGCTCTGTGGCCTCTGTCTCAGGTGCTAGAATGGCTCCAATTGCAGTGGATCAACACCCCAGATGGGCAGAGCATCGCCCCCAGTAGGCATGCCAGGTGGATCCCAGTTGGGTGCATGTGGGAGTCTGTCTGACTGCCTCCCCGCTTCTAACTTTGGAAAAATACCAAAAAAAAAAAAAAGAGAGAGAGAGAGAGGAAGGTTCAGCTTATACTTCCTTGAACTAAAGGTCCATACTGTCCGAATCACTCCTAAATTCTAAGAAGGCAGTTTTATTGTATATTAAGTCAGACTAACAAACATGTTTTCAGGCCAAATTTCTGATATAATAGTTATATTTTTTATATGCCATATATATATATATATATATGGTAGTAAATTGAGTCCTCAAGACAATCAGTACGGGGAACATAATTTCACTATTTTAAATTACTATAGAGGCTAAAGGTATTATATATTTGTGTATTTATATTATGTTATTGGGCTTAGCTATGATTGATATTAGTAACAGAAATCCCAGTTATACAATTGTTTATGTGGGCACGTGGGATCTACTTTTCAATATCTGATACACTTTCTGGAAATGCTTTGGGCAAAGACTGGAGTTGCTTATATATCTTTAACATAAAACTCAAGTAACCAAGAGCTTGCTTTGCCACTAAAAAGCTCAGATATTTATTTAGGCTTTTATCTACCAAATGTGGACTACAAATAAAGTTATCCTTTCTTAAACTAAGGTTTAAACTATAGTATTTTATCAGCCTTTACTATGCAGCCTTTAATATCAGCAACATCTATATGTTTAATTTCAAAGATGATCTACAGTGATCTAAGTTCTGGAAGAGAATCCCAAAGTCTACTATATCTTTGGCTGTTCGGTCAAAGCTTCTCATTCAGTGGCTCACAGCTGGCAGCTAATTTGTCTGTGTGCCACCACCTGTAGTTACTTGTACTGTGCCGTTGACACTGCAGAAGCTGGTTGCTAAAGCTCCTGGTCTTTGCTAGCATCAGCAGCACCCAATGACAGTGAGCAAACTCAGCACCCAGATCTTGGTTCCTAGATTCTCTTTTTAAATAAAGGATCCAGAGCCCCTTGGAGAAATGGCTAGTTTCAGGGCTGGGGCAGGGAGCATAGAAGATAGGCCTGGAGTATCTTATGCCAGAGTGCAAGAAGTCAGGGAAAAATGGGGATATATCAAAAACACACACACAAAAACAAACAAACAAACAAAAAAAAACACACAGAAACCAGCTTGAAGGGACTTCGTTCCATGAACCAAATCTGGACAAATTCAGCATTAAAATTTAAAAAGTATAGAAATAAATTACAATCTATTGAATGAGATAAGAAACTGTGAGCTCATACTAATAATGATAAATAAATGCATAATAAATAGAAATGACGAGGAATGGGATTTTTATGTAATCTCAAAATATCTCCCCACAAAATACTAAAATATTTGTTAATTTTGCAGTATTGGTATAAAGGGGAGCATAGCTGCCTTCCAAAAAGACTTGCTAATTGCAAAGGGAATAATAGCAACTTCACAGTAGAGGAGCCTGGAAGACACCACCTTGATAAGAGATCAAAGGTATCTTCATCAGTAACGGGACGGTTGAAATTGTGTACCACCTGATAGGATGCAATGAGCAGTGCCACTTTACTTCTGTGCAATTCCCTCCCAGGATGCATAACCTGAATCTAATCATGAGGACATTTTACACAATTACTGGCCTGTAATCTTCAAGATGTCAAAGTCATAAAGGTCAAGAAAAGTCTAAGAAACTATTCCACATTGAAAGAGGCTAAACAGACTTGGCAGCTAAATACGACTAGTGATTCTGATTTGAATCCTTTTGTTCTAAAGGACGTTTTGCTAGAAAGGGACAATTGGTCAAATTCAAAGAGGCTCTGAAGATTAGAAGGCAGGAATATATCCATATCAATTTCTTGATTTTTATGGTTATATTATTTAGGAGATTTCTTGGTAGGAAATGCATATTAAAACACCATTCCTAAACATCTCAGTCTCAGAACCCTTTTATACTCTTAAAAATTCTTAAGGGCCCCAGAGAGCTTTTGTTTATGCAAGACACAGCTATCAATATTTATTGTATTAGAAACTCAAACTGAGTAACTCAAAGAAATAGTTATTCTTTTTTTTTTTTTTTACAGGGACAGAGAGAGAGTCAGAGAGGGGGATAGATAGGGACAGACAGACAGGAATGGAGAGAGGTGAGAAATATCAATCATTAGTTTTTCGTTGCTGTCACAACACCTTAGTTTTCATTGATTGCTTTCTCACATGTGCCTTGACCGCGGGCCTTCAGCAGACCGAGCCACCCCTTGCTGGAGCCAGCGACCTTGGGTCCAAGCTGACGAGCTTTTGCTCAAGCCAGATGGGCCCATGCTCAAGCTGGCGACCTCGGGGTCTCGTACCTGGGCCCTCCACATCCCAGTCCGATGCGCTATCCACTGCGCCACCGCCCGGTCAGGCTAGTTATTTAATTCTTATAAAAATAATAACAAATAGCTTATTATATATTAACATATTTTTACTCGGAAATATAACTACTGTATATATTCTGAAACAAAACAAAATTCATTGAGAAGAGTGGCATTGTTTTACATTTTTGCAAATCTCTAGTATCTGGCATAGTAGAAGACAGATTTGCATACCTGCTTCTGCATTCAGTCTGCTGTGATGCATTATTTGGTTGAAGTGTAAGAAGAAAATCTGTTTTTACACAGATATGTAGTTGGAAAAGAAAATATGATTTCAATAGTCTCTTCAAGTAATTGTGAATATTCTTTGATACTACATCAAAATTCTATAACCAAAGATTTCTTACGGTTAGTTTCAATATAGAATCTGGAAACATCTGACATTTTCATGCTCAGTTCCATTAAAATCCATTTGTCTACCTTGTACTTTGAATAGGTCTTTTATCCATCTTGATTTTGTAACATGATGCATTGGTCATTGGGAAATACTGCTTCTTGAGTTTCACAGATTTTACAAATTTCAACACAGTTATTAAGATCACCCCCAGTCTCATCAGAAACATCTTTTCTCTAGAGCTCACGTGGTAGATAAAAGTTTTCCAAAATTCTGATTTTCACTTAGAAGTTCAACTTTTATCACAGACAACAAATACTGTTGTTTTCCTTCAAGTGGCAGGTGCATTTCATTCATTTGTTTAGAAAATGTATGCCAGATCTGAATAGTCATAGTTTCTCTGTCAGTTCTTTCAAGTAAAATGGTGCTGCATGAAAAAAGGTCTAATTCAGCTCATGACTCAATTGCGTAAATGTGTTCCCCCAAGACGGCCTCACAGAAAAAGTGCTTTATGCATACTTACCATTTGGTTACGCAGAACATTAAAAACGTTAGTACTCCAAGGTAGAGATTTAATAAAATTAATGATTTTACTGCTTCATCAAGGGATATTCTTAAATGAGACTGGCTTTTTTCTTTTTTTATTGCAAGTCTGTGAAGAATACAGTGACTTCCAAGATAGTTAGCTGTGGCTGCTTTGATCAACATTACAGTTCCCGCAGTTTCACCACCATTGCAAATGTCCGTGCAGTGTCATCTGTGCACACGTCAACACATTGACGCAAGCAAATAATGTCTTCGTATTGTTTTTAATTAATTTATTTTGAGAGAGAGAGAGAGAAACATTGATTTGTTGTTCTGCTTATTTATGCATTCGCTGGTTGATTCTTGTATATGCCCTGACTGGGGATTGAACCTGTAACCTTGACATATCAGGATGATACTCTAACCAACTGAGCTACCCAGCCAGGGCTGTCTTATCTCTCTCTCTCTCTCTCTCCCTCTCTCTCTGTCTCTCTCTCTCTCTCTCTCTCTCTCTCTCTCTTTGGCTCTCTGGCTCTCATGGACCCTCAGAGTCATGGACCACACTTTGAGAAACACTACACTAAGTCTTTATGGACATCTTGTTAGCTACTGAGTCTGATGTGATATACCAAAAAATAAAAGTTACTGGTTTAATATTTGCAACTTTTTTTTTTGCTTATGATTATTTCAAAATGTAATAAAAACACAAATAAACCGATGCCCTTTCAAATGTTGAAAGTTGAAATTTATGAGAATAATCATTTGCAACTTTCAGCAGTATACCAGAAAGTTCTTGTCCAGGTTAAATGATGTAATGTCACCTAGCAGAGTTCTTGGTATCCAGTTGGTGCTCAGTAAATTGGTAGCAATAATAGTTATTAACCCTGTGTAGTTGGTAGAATGGTAACTGTGTTCCCATGCCCTTTTACATGCTACCTCTGGGTTCCTTAGGACATCCTAGAGTAGCATGATTTATGTCAAGTTCTCATCCTTAGTTCTGAGAGACTCTAAACTAAATCAAGCACTTTTGCTTTTATTTTGGTTTAATATGTGAAAACTATGCTCATAACAGTTTAAAGGAAAAGGTTTTCTGTGTGTTGAATGAGATAAATCTTCAAAATGTTAATTGCTATAAAGTAAATACTCATTTCGATAGCTGATATTTTAAATTTTATGGTAATTTTTCAAAAGTTACTGTTTTTGTTTTGTTTTGTTTTTAAGAAATAAAAGCAACTGGTCAGCTTTCTTTTCTAAACACCAAGGTGAGAGACTCAGTCAGATTTTGAAAAGAATACTTTTTCTGGTGGCAAGATTTCACAAAACCTTGTAAGAACAAAGTGACAGTTTAAAATTAAAAGAGGATACTAAAAAAATAATAATAATAAAAAGGAGCTCAGTCAGCATTTTTAGAAGAAGTGTTCTGGGTGATATTTGACTCCTAATTAATTTTAGATACCTTTCTCTTTGAAAGAAGATGGGAGGAATCTTATGGAGAGTTACAAAAATACCTCTTTTGCCTTCCGATTTCATTTTAGTTCACAGTTATCCTGCATGGAAAATTGGTCAGCTCTGGCCCAAGCCGCATTGGAAGTAATTTCATTTTTCAAGTCAACAGAGAGAAGAAATAAGCTACCTCAAGACAAATAAAACTTGCTTCACTAAAAATAACAGAAACATTTCAGGTGATAAAAATTACGCTGAGCCATAATCATAAGAATATGGCCCCGTACATGAAACTCTGAAGACTGTTTTAGCTCTAAGATAAAATAGTTTATTGGCTAGATTTCTAAAGCAAATGGATAAAGCCACTGTGCTCTCTCTCTTCCTAAAGCTGTGTGTCTAATCAGCAGGAAAACCCATCAGACTCTAACTCAGACGTCTCCACAGCAGCCTGCCTCTCACTTCCGCTGCCGCCCCTCTCCTCTGGGCCCTCTGCTCTGCGGGACTCATCGCTGCAGCTGTTGTTTTCTCTCCCTGCCTCCATCACTTTTTATAGCAGGCCTTTCCTAAAAAAACAAGCATGATCTTGTCACTTCCTATCTTAATAACCTCTGTGAGGCACTCATAACACGCAGGATGAAATGTGAACTTGTCACAGAGCCGCTTTCATAGGCGCGTGTCCTGTTCATTGACACAGGGCCCTGAGCTGAGAAGGGCCTGGACTTGGTTCATTGCTTTGCTGTAGCCATCTTAAAAATATTAATACCCTCTGAACAGGAGTCCACCACCTTTTTATGCTGCACTGGGGCCCACAGTCTGCTTGTTATGTTATCTCGGCACACACAACCTCCACTGGCTTCCTTCTATAGAATTTTTCTCTCCCTTTGTCCCTCATACTACATCCACAGGGGTTTTTGCCACATGCTGTTCCTTTCCCCCCCTGTCTGCTTTTGCTTACTTCTCCCCCTTCCCTGCATGGCCGATTTCTACTCAAGGACTCAATGCAAATATCACCTCCTGTTTAAAATCCCACTCTGGGGCATGGCCTGATGGCTCAGTGGAGAAAGTTATCCTGGCACACCAAGGTGTCAGCTTCGATTCGACCCTAGGTCAGGGAACATAGGAGAAGTAATCAATGAGTGCACAGTTAAATGAAACAACGAGTTGATACTTCTCTCTCTCTTTCTCTCTCTCTCTCTCTCTCAAAACCAATGGAAAGATCTTTTAAAAACTTCCATTCTGTGTGAGCTGCTTTCTCCTTGCATGCTTTGTTCATATTCATTAGAGCAATAGTTGGGTTCATATGTAACTTCTTCACCAAAATATGACCTATTTAAGGTTATCTGCTATTATCCTCAGGATAAAGTCTGACATGTGGGCATTCCTCAGTGTGGACTTCTTAAATTTATTTCAGTGGCAATATAGTTATTGAGCCCCAATAGCGTACCAAGTAGTGTGGGCTCTCAGTGTGTATTGGTAAAGAAAAAAACAGACACAGACCCTCTTTCCATAGCACTGACAATTTAGGAAGTGATGTGCTTTGCCTGGTTGCAAATGCCCAGTGCCCTTGAATAAATGAATGAGTGCGTGCTAAGGTTTTTGGTTCTGAGTTTAGAATCGCAAATATTCTACCTTCTTGACTAGTGGTGGTGGTGGAACATTATAAACATGGAAGTATCAGAGCATCTTGCATTTGGAAGCAGCCTCAGTTCATTTTGTGACATTAAAGGGACGGGTGGATGTCAGCGGGGTTCTGTGCTTCTTTCAGCAAATCTGAGACGCCGATGATTGTGAAGCAATGATGCAGCTTTTAAGCCTTAAGAAATAAAGACCGCCAATTAAATTGCAAAGCCATTCATTATAAGGCATCAGGATTTCAAAGATAAAAAGTGAATTAAAATGTGCATCTTGAAGTAGATAAAACATTATAATTCAAAGGTTAATCACAAGAAAATTGAGTCAAAGAAATACTTGGACACTAAAGGTATGATTAGAAATAGTATATATCATGACCATTGATTCCATGGATGATACAGTAATAAATAAATCACTTTTTAAAGCAGAGTTGGATATGCACGGTCAATTTAAAAAAGATAATGTATCTAATGCAAAGAGTGAAGATTTAATGATAGCCTGTTCTATTTAGGAAAAAACTACTGTATGTGATGTAGTCATCTTTGTAGACATTGGCAGATATAAGAAAACATCTGTATAAGACTATTTCTTAAAATACATTCTCATATGCTATGAGAATTCCTGACCCTGACTGGTGGCTCAGTGGATAGAGCATTGACCCAGCATATGGTCATCCCAGGTTTGATTCCTGGTCAGGGCACACAGAAGAAGCGACCATCTGCTTCTCTCCCCTACCACTCCTCCTTCTCTCCCTCTTCCTCTCCTGCAGCCATGGATCTATTGGTTCAAGCTTGGCCCTGGTCTCTAAGGATAGCCTGTTGGAGTATGTCAACCTTAAGTGCTAAAAATAGTTCAGTTGATTCGAGCATTGGCTGTAGATGGGGTTGCCGGGTGGATCTCGGTCAGGGCGCATGCTGGAGTCTGCCTCATTACCTCCCCTCCTCATACCTTAAAAAGAAAAAATCCTGAAGATTAAAAGGATTGAATGAAGGGCGCTCAGCCAACAAGTGACTGAGCTGGCACTCAAGACCAGGGCAGCTAACTGCTTGCCGTGATTTTTCAAACAAACTTCGTGTCTTGGTCAACTTGAGCTGCAGTAACAAAACATCCTTGTCTGTGTATCTTAAACAGCAGACATTTATTTCTCACAGTTCTGGAAGCTGGGAAGTCCCAGATCAAGGCCCTGGCAGAATCAGTTCCCTGGGTGAGGGCCCAATTCCTGGCTGGTAGATGACTGTCTTCTCATGGTGCTCACACGGCCTGTCCTTGGTGAGTGAGGGAGAAAGAGCTCTCTGTCTTCCTCTTAATGTAAGGAGACTGATTTCATCATGAGAGCCTCACTCCCGTGACCTCATCTAAACCTAATTTCCTCCCAAAGGCTTCCCCTCCAAGTACCATCACACTGAGGGTTAGGCCTTCAATATATAAGTTTTAGGGAGATACAGATATTCAGTCCGTAAGACCCTGCTTCCATAGTATTAGGAACATCATCTTGGAATCTTAAGTATAGTAATGATAGGAATATATTATTGCATTTTTCTTACCTTTAAAAATAAAATTCAGATGTTTCCAGTGGCATACCTTTCTTTCCCCTCCAATTGTAGAAAATATACATTCTTATTTGAAAATATCTTCAAAAGTGCCTTGGCCAAGGGTCTATAATACCTGTCCCAAGGGTAGAACTCAGGGCTTTCAAAAAAGAAAACGAGTCCTATTTATGCCCTATCAATAGAATAGATTCACATGGTATAAGGTTTTTATTTATTACAGAAGGATGTTCTAGATAAAGAGGTTGTAATGAATAAAATATAATAACCTTGGCTTAAACTAAAATACGTGATTTGGGATAGAATCCTTATGATGCTATGATGTATCTTTTGATTTGACTGAAAGTGGGTCGCTTCATGAAATTAAAAATTATTCTGTGTATATTTTCAAGGGCAATGTAGAAAAGAAATGGACCATTTTTGTTTAGCATTTCTGATAATGATAATTAAACGGGCCCTTAAAAATGGAGTTAGATAAAGCGTTCCCTTCTAGGGCACAATCCCCTTTTCTCCAGAGCTACATAGGGAGGCACGCTGTGTGAAGAGATGTCTCACACTGAGGGGTGAGGAGTAGAGGGAGCTGGCAAAGCCTGGGTGAAATAAAAAGGGGAAAGTGGAGAAAATGTTTTGTTTTCTCCTTAAAATTAGAGAAAATACAAAATCTCGTACTTTTTACATCTCTGAATATTAGAAAACATTTTATATGCAAATGAAGTGTTTTTTTCAAACATGCAATACATTTTTATAGTTATAAGTTGATTTTAATGAATTTAGATTTAAGGAGATGAAATTGATTGGCATTGAATATAGTACTATTTCTTCAAGAGTCCCTCTTCTCTCCCTAATTATGTTTTTCAGGACTGGGTAAAGAGAGAGAGGTCCATGACTAAAATATTTCCACCACTATTTTTATGCCTCTGAGTTAAGCTCCTGGGTAGTTTCTAAGGTCTCTTATAATTCTAAAATGTTTCTATTTTTATGAGAATGACAGCGTCCGTGTAGGACAGATGGAAGAACTGAGTTGCTTCTCAATTTATCTTAATGCTTTGAAATGCCTATAGTAAGTACTTTGTGTTATATTATGTCTCATATAGACATCTCTTACCAGCATGTAGTTTTATTTTTATTTGTCTCAATCAACACAGCCAAGAGAGTAAGGAGCTTAACCTTGGAGAAAATGGGAATCCTGAAAAGTCAGTCCACAGAGATGGTGACACAATTGGAATCTTAAATGATGAAAGTTATAATATGGGAAAGATGGAGAAGGGTAAATGTGACAAACTTTCATAATGGGTAGTACCTAAAATTTAGGGGGGAAAACAGGTTGTTTATTTGGAGCAGATGTAGGGACAAAGGAAAATTAATATATTTTTGTTGGTTTTTATTAGAAAAATTGTAAATAATGCATGAGTTTATGTAGATTAGACCTCTGTTCTAGCATTTTCAGACCTAATATCCCCAGATACCTGGGGGAAAATGAAGAAATTCTTTCAAAGACCTATAAAAATATTCTTAGAGGAAGACTTAGATTTAAGAGGTATTAATTTGTTTAGCAAAATTAAAATAATGATGGCCAGACCAGAGTACGTTAAGGCTATTTGAAATAGGGCTATTCGGAATATGTTCCTGACTTTTTTAGTTTTTTAAAATTATTTCTATTTATTCATTTTAGAGAAGAGAGACAGAAAGAGAGAGAGAGAGAGAGAGAGAGAAAGGAGGGAAAAGCTGGAAGCATCAACTCCCATATGTGCCTTGACCAGGAAACCCCGGGGTTTTGAACTGGCGACTTCAGCGTTTCAGATCAATGCTTGATCCACTGTACCACCATAGGTCAGACCCCTGACTTTTTTAGGTTTGAACTTAAAAGTGTCTTAATTTTAATATTGAGAAGTGTTTTATCAGAATCTTGAGACTACTTATTGGTGTAGTTTCTTCTGTCAGTTTCCGACTTGACCTGGAACTAATTCAGGATCCTGTGAGTGACAGTCAGCAATGGGATGCTTGGAGGTGACGGAGTGGCTTGAGACAGTGAGGGCATTCATTGTCATGTAGCTCTATGGTTATGGATAGTGTTTGCTCTCTGTAATTCCACAATTGTGGTTATGTGGTTTTCAGTGGATAAAAAGGGATGTATAGTATCATTAGCCCAGCTATTTCTTAGCCTCATTCCCTACTATTTAAGCCAGAGTTGATTTTTTGTCCCCATTACTAGTGAGTTGACTGCCTCAGTCATCTGAGTCTTTTTGCTTTTTAGTTTTGGGTTTTAGCCACTAGGCTGACTATGGGCCGCCATTTTAACCTGAAAACTGGGAAGGGGCATGGTTTCAGGCAGCTACAACTGGAAGTAGCAGGATGCCAGCCCATCCAATTTCAAATTCCAAATGGTTCAAATCAGTGGAATAATCAACAGTAGAAAGTACCTTTGCATAGTGGTGTGTAGTATTCTAATAATGGAACTCTTTTTTAAAAAAATTTTATTTTGAAAATTAAATTGAATGGGGTGACATTGATCGATAAGAGTATATAGGTTTTGGGTAAATATTTCTGTAGCATTTGAATTGTTGATTGTGTTAAGAATTTATAACCACAGATTTTTACTGTGAGACATTGAATGAATGGAGAGCCTGGAGGGAATGCCACATTGTCATTCTTCATAAATTTAATGGAAATGTTTCATGCAGCCCCCCTAAAAACGTAGACTAAACATATAAGGATAACCAATAAGCTTTTGAAAAAGAGTAATAGTAACAGAGACTTGCATTACCAGAAATATTAAAACTTATCTTAAAAGTTAGAACAATTAAAATGAGGGCACTGTGAAAGAACAGAAAAATAGTATAATAAACAGACTATAATTTTGGTATCAGAATGTGGTGGGTACAAGCTGTCCCATGTTGTCAAGTATTATCCTCTCTAGTTTATTCATGGGTTCCTACCTAGGATCAATACTTTTCATTGAGTCTAACTAAGAATCACATCTCTTATGAACCAGCTCTTTAGTATTAGGCATAAATCCTTTCCGATCGAGAGTAGAAAACTCCTTGTGGATTAATGCTGCATATTCTGTGATGAGCCAACATTGACTGCGAGTAGAGAAAAAACTATTTTTGGAAGCTGGATTTTTAAATTAATTATTTTGAATTTACATCAAGTTCCAAATATAAGCATTCTTAGCCCACTGAACTTCACTAAGTGATGTGAGAGAAGGGTTAGTTGAAGAAAGAAGGGGAGACTAATGTTTATGTTAGATAACACTTGAGCCTCTCACCATAAGTTGGGTAACATTACCTTCATTTTCAGAAGGGGATGCTGAAACTTATAGAGGATGGAGATGTGACATGCTCAAAGAGGATATGTGACTTGCTCAAATTCACTTAGCAGATCCGTGTGAAAATGAAATTGGTACCCATGTCTAGGTGGCCTCCCAGTTCATGCCATCTTCTCAGAAGGGCTAACCAGTGAAGGCAGGCATAAACATTATAGTTATTGTTATTTTCATGAGCTCTGTTTGGACCCTAATGGTCTTGTACAAAGTAGAACCCTGAAGTCTTTCTTGTGTCACTTTGTAGTTTTATTACTGTTTTGTGTGCATTTTTACATGTAGTGACTATTAACTATTAACCAAGCTCCTGAATTTCAATATGATCATAATAAGATGGACTTTTGTTTTAATATTTCACACTTAAAAATATTTTACAGACTTCTTTCTGAGATTACAAAGCATCAGTTTGCAATTAAAATTATAAAACCAGTGAAATTTAAAGAGCACACAACATTAGGATCTGAATCATGTTTTATTATTTGTACCTAAGTGTCTAAAAAGTAGTCAGTATTGATTTTTGGAAGGAGAGCTGATTAAAGAGCATTCAGCCAGCTCTGTGACAACGCTGGAATTTTTATTGTGGAACTGTTGTGTTGACTCTGTATCATCTCTTAGGTGGTCTCATGAGTGCTTGAAATTAGCCTGGTCTAAATTTCATATCAAATTGGGAGGTAAAAAGAGTTTGAAAAGATAATGTCATCCAGTGCTTAATTGCCATGTATTAATTTTCTTCTCTCTCCATTTGTGTTTTGTTCCCTAGGAGAAAAATTCAAAGTGGAAACAAAGACCATCGCTGTTGACTTTGCATCAGAAGACATTTATGATAAAATTAAAACAAGCTTGGCAGGTCTTAAAATCGGTGTTCTAGGTTCGTATCTTTGCCACATTTATGGATTCTTCTTGCGTTATTGTTGAACTTATACTATGACCGCACATTTTCTTTGTGGAGGTTAGGTGTTCAGTTGCTAAAAATGACCAGTGAGATGAAAATTGTCTTATTGATACAATTGATTATTAGATGATGTTAATCTAGTTATTCTTGAATCTTTGTGTTTTTAGTTATATTTTAATGGCTGTTCTGCATTGTTTGTTTTCCGTGCCTACTTTATTTCCAGTCTCTCATTTGCTGTATATATATTTGTAGTTGTATCATAATAATCCTGTAAGGTGGACGGTGCTGACCCATATTTACACTTGAGAAAAGAAAGCTTAGAAAAACATTTCTCAGCCTTTTGTTCCTTACCACCCCTCCCCCACAGGAGCCTTTTTAGACATTTTCCCCCTCTTCTTTTTCTATGAAGGCTTAATGCTGCAGCTACACTATATGTCTCGTTTATATGTATAGCTGTGCTTCGTACATAGAAAGAATAAGGTCTCATTCTCCCTACTTCCAAACCAAATTTTGTCTCCTTGCGGAAGACATCACCCCCGTTGAATGTGTGGCTTACAGAGCTTAGGGACTTCCCTAACGTCATGGAAAGCCTGGGTGGTGCCACTGGCATTCAGCTCCCCTTTTTTTCTTTTTAATCTAAGTCTACTTTCTTTTGTTATACTTCAGCTACTTTGCTCTTATTACCAAAAACCAGTGATTTCCTGAGATATGGAAGCATTTCACCTCGTTATGGAGAAGATTTTTAAGGAGGGAAGGAAAAAGGGCTTTGGAAAGTTACCCAACAGTGTTTGAGCCCTTTCTAGGAAGAAACAGGGTCTGTAGTTCAGAAAGGCTTTCCTCAGTAAACCTCTTTCTCTCACGCCTCGGCGTACGCCTGGCAGTTGCCGTTGTTCATTGGGCTATGAAGGGAGGAAGAACAAGGAGAAAGCTTTAAAGCATGTTTCCTGACATTTCTTTATTCAGACTCACCTCCTTTCCTCATACTAGAAAATGATGGTCTTTCATATGAGTTCTTGGTGAGGCAATGGAAAGGCAAGTTAAACACATATATCTCTCCACAGTGCCTTGGGCCTGGCTTAGACATGCCAAATTTTTCAGCTCCTGCCTGGTCCGTATTGCACAGCACCTGCCTCACCTACCCACCTGCTACACCCCCACTTATAGGAGAGCCACTTGCAGAATATGAATGAAGACGCAGGTCTAGTTTTGCCTTGTGTCTACATGTTCTTTTCTAATGTTTACAGTATTGCCTGGAATCTTTCACAATTCCTCTTCCTTAGCTTAGGTCTGGAATACCTGCAGCACCGCTAACATCTGTAAAATTCTGGACTTTTTTAAACTTCCAAATCAGTAGTAGCACATATAACTTATTAGTAGCATAGACACTGCTCATCCTAACCCCTCTCAGACTAGTCTCGCACTGGAGAACGAAGACTGGCTTAGGCAGAGACATGGAATTAGGAACCCTAATGAAAGGAGACTTAACATCAACTTGTGTTCTTGGAGAAAAAAACTTTCTCTCAAAAATAGTTCAGTTAATCACAGTTGTTCTTAGCTTTGCGTACACTTTAGCTGCTTTTCACTGGTTGACTTTGAACTATAGGTACTTAGGGATGATGCCACTGCAGGTGGAAAATGTTGGGCATCTGTTTGCTGTAGAACTGCTGGGCTACAAAAGGCACTTGTCATCTGTTCTTCCCTGACTCAGTCCATATAGAAATTCTATAGTATGAGTTTAGGCGCAATAGATAGATCTGCTAAAGATAAGAGCACAGGCCGCATGGTTCCCAAGCATGTTTTCCCCACTCCTAGAATCCTAGGGCTGTGTCAATACAGAAACGTTGGTACTTAGACATACAGATTGATGTTTTCCTAGGCCACATATGCTAAGGAACCATTGTTTTTTGTAGTCTTGTTTATTAGTAAATCACAACTTAAAGTTAGCAGTTTATACCTCCCCTCCCTTCCCCTCCCCTGCCCTCCCCTCCTTTCCCCTCCCCTCCTCTCTCCTCTCTCCCTCCCTCCCTCCCTCCCTCCCTCCCTCCCTCCCTCCCTCCCTCCTTTCCTTCCTTCTTTCCTTCATCAATGAATTTGTGATACAGCAATGAACAAGAAAGCACCTAATTTTGTGTAGTATGATGTTCTAATAGGAAAGATGAACAGTTCTGTCTCTCACTGAGACATAAACACACACAACTTCATTTCTGATTTCCAGTTGGTTATGGATTAATAATAAAAATAATTATGGTTGATATTTACATAATCCTTTAAAGTTTATAGCTGCATTTGTGCGTATATTATCTTATTAACTGGCTATTCATTTAGTTTTCTTCCTACTCTACCACACCTGTCTCCTTAATTATTAGCTTTGCATAATTATTATTGACAGTTGTTAGCAGATATCTTATACTTACACTGCATTATAATTTTAGTTTGTCAAGATTTTTAGGCAATTGTTAAAACACCTTTATAAGCCCATTTATTTTTATTGCTAGATCATATTTCAACTCTAACTTATAGTTCTTCCCCTGGTGTGGGTATGAAACATGGCTGGGGGAAGTGTCTGATTTTATGTTTTTGTTTTCTTATGATTACCTGGGTCTGTAGCCCCTTCACCTTCTTTCTTCCCTCTCTCATCCCCATCCAGACCACACATAACCCACCCTGTCTAGTAAGGAAAAAATCATCTTATTTCCCTACCTCTTCTGCTTAATGTCAGTCTCCCTCTTATAATATTCCCTAAAACAATGAACATATAGATTGATTTCTATAAGATCTAGCAATCCATATTAAGTTACAGGAAGAATTTTTTTCCCCCACCAAGTATTAAAAAAAACAGTAGTGATAAAAAGAAAAATAAATCACCAAGGTACACTCCATTTGTTTGAATAGCATTAGCCACCAACATATAGTCAGTGCTTAATAAAGAAAATTAATATTTCCTGAACTACCAAAGAAAATGCTAAAGCCCTTTGTCATAAGAGAAACATTACGTTTTCAGTAAGATAAGTGGAAAGAAAACAGCCATGAATTGTGTGAATTTATCCTGAAAGGTCACCGTAACTTGATAAAACTCTATAAATGTGTAAGGTTGAGAAGTTGGGTTTTTAACTCTGTTATGTAAAATAAGTAAGCTTTTGCTGTCTTCTCTCAGGCAAATGCCAAGAAGCACAGGGTTCAGAAAGCTTAAAAAATTTCAGCTATTCAGAGAAAATGACATCAGTATTGCTTTGAGTAAGCAAACAATTGGTCAACAGAATGTGACCGCTATAATGCTTACTTGATTCCTCAAGAGCCTCTCTTGTGTGCTCCAGATTGGTTTGAAGGACTTTGCACAATGCATCGCGGGAGGAGGAATTTACCAAGGCCCAAGGGGTAGCCTTGGGTGTTAAGTATGACACAGATAATGTTTTCTTTCTTTCAAATTCCACTGCTATGACTTTTTAACTTTTAAAAAATGACATTCTTTATTTTAGAATTAAATATAGAAGGGTCTTCCTAGAAAAAAATAGTTTGTGGTTCATTTAAAAAAACATGAACCATAACTGTATTCAGACTTTTAATACATCTTATCCTAGATTGAAATTTTCCATGCCAAATGCTGTTTTCTGCATTCCGTGTTGCATGGTTTATATAAATTGTAGAAACAAGAGAGTCGGTTGGTACAGACGGTGACTTGCGTTGCTGTACTGGCTTAGTTTATTCAGGCCTGTTTATTACTCTTAAAAAACAAAATTCAACCAAGTAAGCTTGAAGCTCTAATTGGCCCTATTAAGTGATTCGTGATTAGGCAGCATCCTATCTAGCCACTAGAAGGGCACTCTGAGGTGTACAAAATGTTAGGTTTATAGGAGGAAGTGTGGGCAAGGGAGCTATTAACAAAAGAAAAGAAAGGATTATATCTCTGTTTATACTTAAGTTTTCAAAGCTTCTTAACAAAAGACCCAAGAGTATGATTAGCTACTTGGGGGAAAGGACCAGTTAACTTCCAAATGGCAAACGCCCAGGTAATTAATTGAGTTGGGATCCAGAGAGGGCTTTCTTATATTTTAGTCCCTAAAGTATCGGAGGGGGAAGAATTATCAATACATGTAGGCCTAGGAGAGAGAGCCACAGCTACAGGAGCCGGGTTAAGCGAACTTGTCTGGGTTCCCTGGGAAGGGAGGAAAAGAGCGTACTGGGAAGTTATACAGCTTCCCAGTCTCAGTGACCAAGGAAGTTACAAGTAGAAGAGTGCTGCTTCTTCAGAGTTTAGAAGTATAGAAAGCTAGGGATTATCTTCTTGCCATTCTCAGAAATTTTGCTAATTAGAAATTAGTTTTAAATTGCCTTCTTTTGAAATGTAAGTAGCTCTGAAAGAACCAGTGACATCTTCATTTACATCTTACTGGGATTAGTACATTCAGTTTATTACCTGTCCACTTGTTGATCAGTCAGCCTGAGAAAATGACTCTTGGTTAGTGAAAGACCTACACTCTAGGGCAGCGGTTCTTAGCCTGGGTTCTATCGAACCCTAGGGGTTCGATGAGTCGGTCTCAGGGGTTCGGAGAAGCCTCTGCCGCAGAGGCCAGAATAAAGTAATACCGTAATTTGTTGTGAGTTCATGCACTTTGTTGGTTTTGTTCTTTGAGCAAGGTGATGTTCATGCACGGCTCATATTGTGCACCAGTAAGAAAACATATACCTATGTCTTGAATTTGGAAAAATAAATCATATTTTATTTATCACTAAAGAAGGGTTCGGTGAATGCGCTTATGAAACTGGTGGGTTTGGTACCTCTAAAAAGGTTAAGAGCCACTGCTCTAGGGAAACCCTTTTGAAATAGGGAAGGAGGAAGGAGAAGCTTCAAGAGGAAACTAGAGGTGGAGGTGAGTGATCAGTGAGGGCTGAGGGGAGGAAGAATAGATGGGGCAAAAGAAATTAGTTAAGAGAACACCAAAGATAAACCTCACACTTTTGGAAGTGACCCCTTCCTCCGACAGCTCAGGTATAAAGTGGCTCAGGTCCAAGAAAGGGCATAGGTTATTAGCCTGGTTCCATAGGAAAGGATTGCAGAAGCATGATAGGCAGATAGTTTCCTGAGATAGTGGAGTATCTCTGCTGTACTGGGATATGATTTTCGTGCTTTCTAGGGGTTTAGGACACATCTAAAACTTCCATTTTGTAGTGTAATCAAATCCTGTCTCTAGACACCCCGAGTTAGTGTAGACTTCATAAGTTCAAGGGCATAGTCCCCGACAGTACAGCCCTTGCTTCAGATATTAGCTGTAAGTTTGGGGCTCCCCAGGCCACCTGCACTTCTGACCAGCTGGCTATATTCAGGTTTGGCATTTACTGGAACATCTTACAGAACTCAGGAAAATAATTGTAGTATGAAGTACACAAGTCAAGACCAGTCCAATGAGGAGACACATAGGGCAAGGTCTGAGAAGGTGCAGGGCACAGAAGCTCCCTGTGCAGGTATGTGTTGACCCACCAGACAGCTCCACTGAGCTTTAGTGTCCAGAGTTTTTACTGGAGTTTTATTATGTAGACATGAATAATTTCCTGAGTGATTGGACTCAATTTGCAGCCCCCATCCCTTTTCCAAAGGTTGGTCTGGCTCAGATCCCCAACCCTCTGGCTGCAGAGTTCTTTCTGTTGACCAGTTCCCATTCTTATTCACCTAGGTAATGTAAACTCAGGTGTGATCCACAGGCCATGAATAAAAAAGACACTCCTGATGCCCTAGAAATTCCACCCTAGGAATCTGTGGCAAAGACCCGACAGATTATTGTACAGCACCTCTCCTTTCCTGTTTGTTGATTGATTTATATGTACTGAAGAGAAACGTGAGTTACAGAGATATGGCAGTCAATAAATCATATTGTTTCTGCTTTCAGGGAAGACAGCCATTAAACAAGTAGTTAAGAATGTGTTGTGTATCATGTTACTGAGAAAGTTAAGAGTGTTAGAGATGTTCTCTCTGAGAGAGTATGAGACCTGAAGCGTATTAACCCTGGAAGAAGAGCAGTGGGAAGGGTTTCCAGGTAAAAAACAGTCTGTAGAGAAAACCTGAAGTCAATATACTTGGCAGGTTGGCAGAACCAATAGAAGATCTGGAAATCGAGAGCACGAGTTGCAAAGAGGAAGTGGCTAGAGCCTCGAGATTAAGCAGATCCAGATCACAAAAGGCTTAAAAAACAAGGTTTACTAACTTTTGGACTTTTTTGGAAAGACAGTGTAGACCAGGGGTAATAAACATTTTTATACTTACTGCGCACTTTTGTATCTGTTAGTAGTAAAATTTTCTAACCGCCCATGTGTTCCACAGTAATAGTGATTTATAAAGTAGGGAAGTAACTCTACTTTATAAAATTTATAAAGCAGAGTTACAGCAAGTTAAAGCATATAATAATAATTACTTACCAAGTACTTTATGTCGGATTTTCACTAAGTTTGGCAGAATAAATCTTTATAAAACAACTTACTATAGTTAAGTCTATCTTTTTATTTATACTTTGGTTGCTCTGCTACCGCCTACCGTGAAAGCTGGAACGCCCACTAGTGGGCAGTAGGGACCAGGTTGACTACTACTGCTTAGAACCTTGTAGAGTTCTAAGCAGTAAATTGACTTCATGCTAGAATTTTAGAGAGATTATTCTGTCTCCCAAGTTGAAAAGGGCAGGAATTGATAAAAGGAGACCCAGTAAGTCCATTTCAGCAATGAAGCATAATATGATGATGGTTTATATTAGGATGGCGGGAGTGGCAATGGATAGAAGTAGACTAACTAGGAAGATGTTTAGGAAACAGAAACAGTTTCTGATGAAGGTATGACAGGAGTAAAGAATAACAATAATAATTGTTTTTAATTATTATTACCAACATTCATTAAGCATTTTTAAAAATATGCCAGGCACCATGCCAGTGAATCTTATTTAATCATCAACAGTCCTATGAGGTAGGTATTAATATTTCTATGCCCATTTTACAGACAAGAAATAGACTTACAGATTTTTTTTATTTGTTTTAACAGGGACAGAGAGAGAGTCAGAGAGAGGGATAGGAACAGACAGACAGGAACGGAGAGAGATGAGAAGCATCAATCATCAGTTTTTTGTTGCAACACCTTAGTTGTTCATTGATTGCTTTCTGATATGCCTTGACCGCGGGCCTTCAGTAGACCAAGCAACCCCTTGCTCAAGCCAGCGACCTTGGGTCCAAGCTGGTGAGCTTTTTCCTCAAGCCAGATGAGCCTGTGCTCAAGCTAGCGACCTCGGGGTCTCGAACTTGGGTCCTCCGCATCCCAGTCCGACGCTCTATCCACTGCGCCACCACCTGGTCATAGACTTACAGAGTTTAAATCCATTGTCCAGGATTATACAGTTAGTAATTAGCAACTTCCGGGTTCTGACTTGGGCAGTTGGGTGCTATTTCCCTACAATAGAAAACTCTGGATCAGGAGCAAATTCTTTAGAGAAAAATGACGATTTACCATGGGGTATATTAAACTTGAGAGTAGTCAGAAATCCAAGTGGGAGACTCAAGTAGACAGTTGGATCTCTGGCATAAATGCCCCCTTTTTTGTATTGAGTGAGACAGCAGCCTGGCATTGCCAATCATGGCACGCAGAAGAGGCACATGGAATCTTTTTTTTTAACACTAGGAGAGTCATTAGGAGCATTATCAGACTAAGTATATTTCCATTAAATGTGCTGAATGAGATTGGACTTCTAAAGGGAGAATATGACTTGGAATTCAAATGTATTTCCTTTTACTAGAACCCCACTAATGGAATTAATTAGAGCAGAACTTTTTACTTAAAACTGGGTAATTAGCTGTGATTTCAGAAATGTAAATAAAACTAACTGTAATTCATGAAATTGATGTGTTTCTCCTGTTAGCTAAGATCTCACTGCCAACCTCATGTCATTCTTCTGTTCTCATCGCCTTTTCTAAGGTGACGTATGGCAAATCTTACCTAGTTTTGTAATGAGGATCCCATAGCAATTTATAATTAAACAGAGGAAAGGAAGCATTCTGTGCTGTGGCTTCTCATCTTAATTTTTCAATTTCTGATTAAAGACACTGCAAATTTAAAGTCTTGCAAACTCTCTTTTATTTAGAAATTGCCACTCACAGTGTATGAAAACTGTGAATTTGCAGAATGTTTTACATGGTGTTCCAAATATCATCTGTCAGAGTACGAGCATGTGCTAGCTACCACAATATGTTAAATAAGGCAGAAAAGGCGTTTTCTTTGCATCACTTTCCACGCGCTCTGTAGACGGGAGGACTAGATCTCTTGAGTGAAATAAAGAAGGTAGAGAAGCAATTAGCATAAATTTAATCAGTATAAACAGTTATTCTGATGCACTGTTGACCAGAGCTCTCTTTCAGAAGGACCTCCCCACTTGGATGCTGGTGGTACGAAGTCAAAAAGCATCCCAGCACCTGGAATAGCATTGGCTACAAAATCCGAGTCCAGTAATACTTGCTGAATACATGACTGCACAGCAATAACAAACAGCAATTCCTCCCTTTATTAACGTACTAATATGTGCCAGGGTTGAGTTTAAGATTTTGCATATTATCATTTCATTCTTTTAACTTTTAGCCCGATTATATATATATATATATATATATATGGACAATGAGGAAACAGATTTATTGGTGGATAATCACTTGCCTCTTGTTAGAATTTGGCAGTAGTAGAGCCAGGACTAATATAGTACCTGGGTTGATTGGACTCCCAGATCCATACGCTTTTTTTTTTTTTTTTAACAGGGACAGAGAGAGAGTCAGAGAGAGGGATAGGTAGGGACAGACAGACAGGAAAGGAGAGAGGTAAGAAGCATCAATCATTAGTTTTTCGTTGCCGTCGCAACACCTTAGTTGTTCATTGATTGCTTTCTCACATGTGCCTTGACCACGGGCCTTCAGCAGACTGAGCCACCCCTTGCTGGAGCCAGCGACCTTGGGTCCAAGCTGACGAGCTTTTTGCTCAAGCCAGATGGGCCCGCGCTCAAGCTGGCGAGCTCAGGGTCTCGAACGTGGGTCTTCCGCATCCCAGTCCGACGCTCTATCCACTGTGCCCCCGCCTGGTCAGGCTTCATACGCTTTTATTTTGAAAGCTACAGACAAGAGGTTTCCCTCCACTTTTGGTTTCCCTACACTTCACTGATGTCTTCATTTTTAAAATTTTGTTTATTCTGAAATATAATAAAGTGGCAGCATTTTTCTAATCCATTTTTACTAATGAACTCTAATAGGTTTTCCATTTCTCTACTCTTTAATTGGATTGCTAGAACTGGATTAGTATAAACATGACTGAACTGTAGACTTAACATCTACTCTGATATGATGAGAGCAAAATGGAAAATACTTTGCATTAATTGATATATTTGGGAAGCGCAACCATTGGCAATGTATTTTTAAAGCACCTGATTTCTCATGTCTCTGATTAATCTGGACCAAGCAGCAGATTGCCTGTGGATGTTCATATCTTTTATTATTGTGTTTGTTCAGATGTGAGTTTTATTGTCCAGTCTTTAGTATTGTTTTCTTCTCCCTCATGCCCAACCCAGTTATCAAGAATCTTAATTTTCTAATGA
This sequence comes from Rhynchonycteris naso, assembly GCA_037038555.1. Taxonomy (NCBI): domain Eukaryota; kingdom Metazoa; phylum Chordata; class Mammalia; order Chiroptera; family Emballonuridae; genus Rhynchonycteris; species Rhynchonycteris naso. The sequence goes on from CM072995.1 coordinate 355,575,443, forward strand.
CATCATTATCTCTATAGCAGCTGGTTTTGATAAAGTGTTCTAAAAGTCGAGTAGGTCAGAAGTAGCAGCAAGTGAATTTAGAAGAAACGGAAATCTTGTATATTTTTTTTCTTTTTAAGTATGAGATGTGCAAGTGATTTTTAAACTGTAATATGATATGTTAGGGTATTTATATAACCTTCAGAATTACTCTGGATTTTCTGAGTCTTTGAAATACAATACTTATCTATTATTGTTTGCAAAAGTTTTGGGTGTGGTCATGCAGAGCCCTGCTGAGCCCAGTGTACTGACAGTTCTCTGTGAGAATCACCAGTGTTAGGATTGCACCTTTGCCTGCCACCTCCTCCTCTTCCCACTTAACCTTGTCTTTGTTCTGGGTCTGTCTTCACCCCAGTTCTCTGTCTGTCGCCCCTCTCCTACTGAGCTCGTCTCAATCTTAGAACTCCAAGGAGACTGGTGGGAGAAATTCTATATCTGTTCGTTGTCCTGTGATGATTTGGGAAGTAGTTAGAATTCTGAGATTACACAGACATCCTTTGTTTTCTGAAAGACACGGTGTGTTACACTAGTAAAAGCATTTGTGGGTCATTGAATAAAAAATTTTAAGTCTGTCTCTGATGCCTCACTTGTAGGATTCAAAAAAAATCACTAATGTACAGCTATTTAATGCCAACTTAAAATGCTTTAATTTAGAAAGGGTTTTCAACTACCTGAATAACATAGGAATGACTTGTGGCATTGTTGGGTTTGGTGAATGCTGTAATGAATCCTGTAATATATAAAGATGTCATTGCATCCACCCATTCTCAATGTCATTAAATTATAATGGAAATGCTTCCATCCTTGACTGCTACAGCAAGCCTGCATTCTCTCCCCAGCCCCCATCTCTGAAAGCTTTCCTTCTGCCTTTTGGTTATTGCTGCCACCTAATGTCTCAAAATAAAATTGCAGTGGGTTTACTTTTCCAAAAGATCCCCACTAAGGTGCAGTTTCTGGAAATAATTGTTTGAGAGCAACAATTGTTTTTCCTCTATACTCTTAAATGATAGGACTAATAAGTGCTTTCTTATTGTGGAGAGATTATGGGTAGCATATATTCCACTAGTGAAAGGTGCGAGTACTAAGGCAGGCAGGAACTTAATAGCCCTAATCCCTACTACAGGACAGCGATTTTCGACTTTTCCATCTCATGGCACACATAAACTAATTACTAAAATTCTGTGGCACACCAAAAAACATATATTTTTTGCTTATCTGATAAAAAAATAGGTGTAATTTTGATTCATTCACACTAGACAGGTACTGTTATGTTGACTACTATCATATTTTTTTACTTGACCATCTAAGAGAAAGAGCTCAGTGCCCATAACTAGTCAAGTATTGCATGTTTTAAAAATTCTTGGCAGCACACTGGTTGAAAATCACTGCTCTAGGACAGTTTGCCAGTGAGCCAATGGGTTCTGTTATCTTAAACTGACTTTATAAAGCCTATTTTATGTGTAGCATTTGAACAGACATTTTGGGTGTTGCTGTTTCTCTCGGTCACACCCTTTATAATTCTGATGGTTCAAGCAAAGTCAAGTGACCATAAAGTCTCACCTTCGACTGCTGTAGTTGGCTTACTTGTTAACAGATCTTTTATAGAATCGATTCCCAAGAACCCCTGGTGGGAATAGAGCCAATTGAATAAAACAAAAATGGATTTGGACCTGCTGTTATTAATTATGTTTAGATACAATCCCTATTCAGATGTGCGTGCATCCCAATTAAATACTGTTTGCTTTGCCATTATCCTTTGCTTACAGATTTTCAGACAGGTTTCAGTGATCTTGTTCAGGCCATCCTGACCGAATTGTCCAAGTAAAATCTTGAGACAGCCTCAAGTGATTGGCTTACTGCTAAATAATAAACCCTTATTGAGTTCCTTTGAGCTACTAATATTGTTAGTCTGTTGGAAAAGTTACTGGTACTCCTATCAGGTTTGTCTGGCACAGTTCTTTATGAGCTTTAACAGACTGATTATAATTTCATTTTCTTTTTTTCTACTAAAACCTTTCTTTCCTAATACTGTACTCCACAGTTTTATAAACATTGCTATCAGATTTCTGTTTATTATCCAATTATTACTGATAGTTTTTTCTGAACTGGATACTTAATGAAGGCAGATGATGGCTTTAATGTAGTGGTTAAGGGGCCAGCTTCTGAAGTCAAATTCCCTGAGTTTGAATTCCTTCTCTATGACCTTGGATGAGTTATTTTACTGCTGTGAACTTCAGTTTCCTACTATGTGAAAGGAAAATAATGTAGTTGTTGTGATGGTTAAACATAAATAGTTAGATAGATAGATGATAGATGAAGAGATAAATAATCCATTTCATTATATATTTGGTTAAAGAAATTCCTACAATATTTATATGATGATTCTTGCAATTATTTCTTATTCAGGGTTTCTCTTTGTCTTTCCAGGGCTAAGAAATCCATAGGATACCTGAGCATTAGTCATGTACCTAAGTATGTATGTTTATTCATAGCTTCTCAATTGTGTTATAGCCCTAGTCTTAGGTAAGGTGATTGAGGAGCAGGAATACAGAAAGACTGAGATGTGACTTGGTCTTTCAACGCCGAATGGGTTAGTAGGGAAACTTGGTTTATTGGAGACGTCGGTCTGACCCAGTCTTGTGGTATCTGCAGAAAATGCTTCTCTCACTTCCCAGACAAGTTCAAACTTTCCAGGCATAGGCTCCCGTGGCACTTTGTAATTTGTAATGCCATCATTATTTTAATTTTTTTTGTTTCGTGCCTCTCTCTTCCTACCCAAAGGTATTCTCCATGATGCCAGAAACTGACCTTTCGTTCTAGTTTTGCTGGATAATTGAGCTTTTATCTTAGAGATGAAGAAACAGATGTGTGTTGTATGTGACATATCCCAAGTCACACAATTTCTGAAATAGTTTTAGTGGTTATAACTCGAGTTTCCAATCTCTTATACTGCAGTACTCTCTGCTCTTCTCCTGTACTATGAAAACTTAAGATCTAGAGAAGGGTTAAGCAATATCTACAAATAACTATTACAGAGGCAGAAGAGACGTACTCCAAGGGTCTGTGGAAATCGGAAGGGGAATATAAGTTCTTTGGTCAGGAGATGGGGTGGTAGGTACAAAAAGCCTTAATGACAGAGGAGACATTTGAACTGTACACACATGGATAGATTTTGAATAGAAAAGTATGGGAAAGGTCACTCCAGCCATAAATAGTATTTTATATCATTGTATATATATCATTTTGGTATTGAAATCTTTAATCCCGATATTTTTTTTAAAAGCTATAAAATATATATGTCAGCAGGCTAATAATGATCTTTTATCTTATTTCAGTGAACAACGTGGGAATGTCATATGAGTATCCTGAGTACTTTTTGGAGATTCCTGACTTGGACAATGTAAGTCTTTGTTTATTGTAACAAAGGGGATGCATACAGGTATTGGGGAGGCAGTGTGGTCTAATGGTTCAGACTGTGAGCTCCCGAGTCTGGCTGCCTGAGGTTCATGCCCTGGCTCTTCTTCTACTTGCTAGCTGAGTTACTCTGAGGGTGATCGCATCCGTACTTGGTGTCCGTTCCTTACCTGTGAAATAGACTTCATGGGGATGTTAGAAGGATTGAAAGAGAAAATATTTACAACCTCATTTGTACAGTACCAGCTTCAGTAATACCTCTAGTTTTATTAGTCTTATTTTGATTTTATCAAACCAGCTCTGTTTTAAGTATTAAGATTTTCAACACGAATTTAAGAATCATAAAATTTTTACTATATAGCAGTATACTTGTTGATTCAGGTAAACAAGCTATACCAAAATGCAAAATGAAAGCTATATCCTTGAAACATGCATAATTTTAAATAAAAACTAGAAAAACATGCCTGACCAGGTGGTGGCACAGTAGATAAAGCTTCGACCTGGGATGCTGCAGACCCAGGTTCGAAATCCAACGTCACAGGCTTGAGCGCAGGCTCACCAGCTTGAGTGCAGGGTCACTGGCTTGAGCTTGAGATTGTTGACATGATCCTGTGGCCGCTGGCTTGAGCCCAAAGGTCACTGGCTTGAGCGAGGGGTCATTGGCTAGGCTGGAGCCCCCACCCCCCTTCCTGTCAAGGCATGCATGAGAAGTAATCAATGAACAACTAAAGAGATGCAACTAAGAGTTGATGGTTCTCATCTCTCTCCCTTCCTGCCTGCCTGTCTCTCTCTCATTTAAAAGAAAAAAAAAAAAGACTAGAAAAACATATCATTGAAGGAATATGTGAAAATTTTAAAAATTATTGAAAATCTTAGTTTCAATTATTTCTCCTGTCTGTATTAGCAGAGGGGAAATTATAAAGTATTCATATGTATTTCAGATGAAGTGTGTCTTTTTGCTTTCAGATTTTACTTGCACATATACATTGGGTTTTGCATATTAGCATGAATTGCCGGTTTTTTTAGAAAAGCACTGGAACACTGAGAGTAAAATACAATCTGTCTCTCCACCCAACCTCTGTCACTTCGCAAGGTCTCTATTCTACCTGGGGAGACTTTCAGGGCATCTCTAGATAAATATATAAAATATGGATGTTTTTATGATCAAATCTATATAAAATAATTATTTTTCTTTTGCAGTTCATCAAGAAACTGATAAATATTAATATCCTTTCTGTTTGTAAGGTAAGCAGTTTCTTTATAAATATATCATCCATTTTGGTTCTTTCAAAATCAGTTTGTTCATTTTAGTCAACTGTTCTTTTGATTTAAGTGTGTATTCCAGTTGAAAATGGTCTATTTTCTTAGGTCTTCAGGAAATACATAGAAAGAGCTGGAGACCAAGCAGGCGTCTGTATACTTTTGCTTTTTTAACAACTGAATATTTATTAAGTGCCTCCATTGTGTGCAAACACTGTGGTAGGCCGTGGACTGCACACACTAATTTAGGGTGAAGATTGATATTTTACTAAGTTTTCATCTGGGTGCAAGTATCACCGGTAAATTGTTTCCATTTTGTCTTTTCTGTGATACATGTAAGTTGATAGTTAGAGATTGTGGTCAAGTATCTTGTAGGAAGTACAGGGCAATAAAGTAAGGAGAGTGGTCTTTATTAGCCACACCTAAAAACTACTCTAGTTTCTAGCTGTTAGGCATTCATAGCCATGTTGATTGTACATGCCGACCAAAGACATCAGAACTAATATATGCTAAAAGGAACACTGGCTAGCAAATAGGAGCATCTGAGTACCATTTTCCCATACATTTAGGATAAACCATACCTTGATTATGCATACCAGATCATCAGAAAATATTGCCTGAGTCAGAATTCCCATGGGTCATGTCAGATAATTTAAATTTGAATTTACGGATGGAAAATCTAAATTTTTAATAACTCATATACACTAGTTTAAGGAAATTTAAAAATACTTAAAACTATTAGAATTGACCAGATAAATATAAATAGGCACATCATTATTAATTTTTATTTTATGTTCTAGTAGTCTTGATCTTTTTCTGTCTTGTGAATGTTTAAAGAACAATTTTTCTTGTGTCTTCATGTTCAGAGAAATTATACCTCTTACTTGGTTCATTCAAGTCCAAGGACCCTACAATCTTACGTCTTATCCAACTTCTCATGTGTGGCTGTGTTTCTCCTTACGTAATCTATGTGTTGCTTTTAACGTGTTTAGTGAATTCAGTGTTTCTATGATTCGATCAGCGTGGTTGACTCAGGTAAACCAGCTCTACCATAAGGAGAGCTACATCCTTAATGTATACATACCACGTAACACTGGTAGCTTGCTGTTTAAAGGCGCATCAAACAAATTGTATTTTAATATGAAAAATAATTTTATAAAGCAAATAATCGCTATTTTTTCCATTGTTACTGACCACGGATTTTTCTCACATAACGTCCGGTTTAAGCGAGGTGCACTACTAACAGGTGGACCTTTGAGGGGCTTCAGAGTGAGAACAAAAGCACAACATTGGTGCTTTTAAATCATGGTTAATATGAATATAGCTCTATTGCTCTAAAGGCAGTTAGTTCCCCTGGCATATTTATATAAATATAATCTATATGAAGTTTCAAGTTAATTAAATAACTCCCCATTTACTAGTTACATAACCTGAGCAATTACTTCCTCTGTGCTTCCATCTGTAAATCGAAGATGATCATTCTCTTTACCTCACAGAGTTGTTCTGGAAATTAAACAAGATAATGTGTGTAAACTTCTTATAATAGTGCCCAGATCATAGTAAGAGCTCTAAAAAATGTTACTATTATTTAGTAGAACTCAGAGCTGATAGCGATTTCTACTAAATATATGCAACTATAACTTTATTTTTAGCGAGCAACTTTTTTTTATGAAAATTATTATTTCTAGCCAATAATTTTTATGTTTTGTGGTTATCCTTTTGAAATGGCTGGGGTATATTATTCTTTTGATAATCTTTTCTAGTATATCTAGCCAAATGCTTAAAAATAATGAATGTTGAAATTATGTTTGTGGGTTTCATAAAATAATGTAATGAGTTGATGATGGAAAATATGTTCAAGTGTTTAAATTTTACTTTCTAGAATTAATACTAGCTCTAAATTAATCTTCTGGTCATTTTAATTCCTATGTCAAGTAAACTGGGTAAAGTTCTGCACTAGACATGATAGTATTTTCCCCTGCTCATCAGAACTTAAGTGATGTGTACATGTATAGTATAAACCATGGCCGCCTCTCTCCCCCACACCATGCAGTTTTGGTTGGCAGTAGACAGAATACTAATGAAAGACCAAGGTCCTGCCCTTGATCTGTGAGAGCCGGTCGGCTTACTGTGCTCCATGGCCACGCGCTGCATCCTCCGGCAGCGTGTGAGCACAGACCAGCAGGTGCTGGCGGTGATCACCTCGTGTCCCTGCTTGAAGATGAGTGATATGGGGGGAAATGTGGATAGAGCAGCTCACACCCAACAGCACTGTAGAGAACCTTTCAGTTTGTCAGAATAATTATGACAGAATGAGCCACCAGTCCTAATATTCTTCCTCTTTCACTTTCTCTTTCACATGGGCTTGTCCCCATGAAGCGAGACAGTGGGGACAAATGCGGAAGTGTTGAACATGCTGTATCAAACATTGTGAACCATATTGATGGGAAGTGGCACAAGCAGAACTGGATAATGCTTACAATTTTTTTATGTAAACTTTTTCTTTTTTCTTTTTTTTGGCAAATCAAATCTCATAGAGCACTCAGGCAGTTTGCTATTGAAAATACTTCTTTATTAAGCCAAATAATCATTCTTTATCTTTAGCGTAAATATGGATACTCCTGTACCTTTGTGAATACATGTTTATTGGAAAAACAATTTAAAACTCTTCATTTGGTTGTCATGGAGCTAATAACCTCTGGAGAACAGTTTCATTGTGCCGTGGCCAGGATCAGTGTAACCGCCGTCTCTAGCACAGTTGAGGGGTGCAGGTGTGAGATGGTCGGATGCTCAGCAGGCTGGAGTGGTGTGTAGCAGCGAAGGCCAGAAAGTAAGTGAAGACAGGATTGTGCAGGAACCCGAGTGCTATGGTCAAAAGGATGAGGAGCCATAGGAAGCTCTAAAGTAGAAGTAAGGTGTGGCCTGACCAGGCGGTGGTGCAGTGGATAGAGCGTTGGACTGGGATGCAGAGGACCTAGGTTCGAGACCCCAAGGTCGCCAGCTTGAGCATGGATCAGGTTTGAGCAAAGCTCACCAGCTTGGCCCCAAGGTCGCTGGCTCGAGCAAGGGGTTACTCGGTCTGCTGAAGGCCCGTGGTCAAGGCACATGTGAGAAAGCAATCAATGAACAACTAAGGTGTTGCAACAAAAAACTGATGATTAATGCTTCTCATCTCTCTCCGTTCCTGTCTGATCAGGGCAGGTCCAGAGACAGAGGGACATGGCAGTATGTATGCCATGGTACGTGGGTTTGTCTCGTTTATTCTAAGAAAAGGGCATTCACTTTGCTGAAGTTTTGTGGGTGGCACTCCCCAGTTTAGTGCTCTCAGCTGCTGGCATGTGCCGTGTGGTATATTTTGATGAATTATGCCTATTTGTTGACTGTGTTATGTCGCCAGGGCCAGGGCTACAGTTTTAGTAGCAATGGTTGTTTGGAGCCCTCAGGAAACTCTAAAGAAGATGCGAATTAGTCTTGCTCTAGAATCTTCCAAGGTTTTATGGGAGCTGGACATCAGGGGAACTAGGGCGTGGACGTCTTCAGCCTAAAGCCACAATGGATGCATCAAAAAGATTTATATAAGAAAGAGAACAGCCTCTTCTCACCATTGACGTTGGTCAAGCGTTATATTCTTACCAAACCACGATAAGGGTTAACTCTGCAAAGCATGCCGGGAGTTTCGAGGTGTTTGCCGGTGGAGCCCCAGCACCTTTTCAGTTCTGTGCTAGGCCATGAGCATGAACGACCTGGCTTTGCGTTCCTTCCAAGTCCATGTGCCCCTGTCCTATATCAGGAGGTCAGACGATTGTAAAAACCCCCTAAGTTTCATATTCCAACAGAGGGATAATAAAAGTGAAATATCCTGACCAAAGGAATTACAGGTTGTCAGCGACGAAGTGGTGGTGACTGCTACAGAAGAATACTGGGGAAGAAATACATAGTAACTGAACACTTTTGCCTATAGGTCTGTGAGGGTTAATAATGGAACCCATTTGAGCTCTTTCTCCCATTTTAGTTCAGGCCACTGAGCTCCAGCCCATCTGATCATTTCACTCATCTTACTGGATAATTCAGGTTTATTCCTTTCTCCTCTCTCAGTGACTCACTTAACTGGGCCTTCCCTTTACCAGGCACGATACTGTTAGTTGAGGCAATCTAAGGGGTGTTTAGAGGCCTTGTTGCTTGCTTTTCAAGTTTTGTTTTCCAATCTTTCAGGGTTAAATTTGCAGATGTTTGTTCTTGCTCCCTGCAGAGCAGGTAAATGCTCAGGTGAGAAGAGCGGTGATGTGGTGTGGAAGTTTATACAGATAGCCAATGTGGCGGACAGATTGGCTCCAACCTGGAAGAGTAGAGCTTTTTCCTTGTGATTTCAGATGCTCCGTGGCTAAAATCTAAAATAATGACCTTCAGAGCAGAAATGGTGGCGTTTAGAGATCATTAAACCTCCAGCTATGGAACTACACTCTCCTAAAATAGTTCTGGTTTTATGCCTGAAGGGCTTTCCATCTCAGAATACTGTGAGAATTTGCAAATCAAATTGTTGTGCTGCTTTTGATTATTAGAAAAATCTTGGAAAAGGAAGAAGTGACACCACTCTAGGTAAAAGCAAGTCCAATTTCAACAGGTAGTATACTGAGATTCACACCAATTCAAAGACAAGATCTGTAGATCCTGTCTTGTTTTGTTTCTGATTTGAGATTACCTATTTTATTTAGCTTTTGCCAGATTTGGAGTTGCTTTCTTTCTCCTGGCCTGATTTTTTTGTTTTGTTCTGTTCTGTTTTAATTTAGTTTAATAGACTTGAGCCCAAAGGTCATTGGCTTGAGCAAGGGGCCACTGGCTCATCTGAAGTCCCCCCCTTCCAGTCAAGGCACGTATGAGAAGCAATCAATGGACAACTAAAAGTGACGCAACTATGAGTTGATGCTTCTCATCTTTCTCCCTTCCTGTCTCTCTCTCTAAAAGAAAATAAAAATAAATAAAAAACAAAAATAAACAAAAACAGTGTTAGGATCTCAAGACAACATAGACTCTTCATTCCTTTTCAGATGGGCACTGCCCGAACACTATTACCTGAACTTGCCTGCAGCTCCCTGGGGGGGACGGGGGATGGGGGACCATGCCTCCTGATGGTACTGGACCCAGAAGTACGACTGGGCTTAGTGAAGAAGGTGGCTCATAGGGAGTGGTGCTGCCTATACCTGAATCCCTTAGGAAATTTTCAGGCTACCATCTGACAAATGGAGGGAATGTTCCAACCTTCTTCTTTCTTAGTGCAAAGAAGGAAGTGGGTGGGGGTGTGTCCCCAAGGTAAAATTTATTAACAATCTTCTCTTAGAGTGAAGTACCTGCTGAGTTTGGTTTGCTTTATTTGGGGATGGAGAGGAAGAGTCTCAGGCAGGGGAACATAATTTAATTTAGTTCTTCATCAGATATTCAGCCAAAGTGGGGACTTAAAACTCTATCTTGACAGTTTTAAGGAATGGCTGTAAGAAGTGCAGATGTTCAGTGTGCAGATGGGCAACATGGCAACACACGCACATCTGCTCAAGGACAGTCAGTTCTACCTCCTAATTATTTTGCAAATCAAATCACTTTTTTTCACCCCCAGTGATAGTTTCCAAATCCAAGCCCCGAAATTTCTCAGTTGGACTTACTAGAATAGTCTAACCAGTCTTTTTCATCCAACTTATCTTCTGTCCACAGACCAGCCAAAGTGTTGTTTTACATCAGCTCGTATCACAGCCCTGTTAAACCCGTCAGTGTCTTCTCCTTTTCTCAAGTCCAGGCTCTGTAACGAGACCCAACGGGAGGGACGCACCTGATTTGGCCCCTGTCACTCCCGGTCTCTCCGCCTCCAACTCGCTGTGCTCAGGTCAAGGCACCTTCATTCAGTCTTTTGAACCTTGTGTTCCCTCAGGCTGGTCTCTCTCCATGAAAGGCTCCTTCGTCCCCCATTTTGCTAATTCTGTTCGTCCTTCAGTTCTCAATTAAAGATTGCGTACTTGACTTGGTGTGAGGGAGGTAAGGAACCTTCCTGGCGCCTCCTGACGAGATTTGGTCTTTTGGGCAGTTTCAGCGTACACTGAATCTTCCCTTCTCTCAGCTTTTCATTTTTATTTTAGTGTCTCTGTCTTAGCGAGGCTGCTGGTGCCATGTCCTTTTCATTTCCTGTCATTTCCTAGCCCAGGTCTCACATATGGCAGGTATACAGCAAATGCTTTTGAATAATAATAAAAAAAAGAATGAATTAAAAATCTGAAAATTCTAGTCATTTGGGAATAAGGATCACACTTACTGCATGTGGCCCTAGAAGGCTAAACTTAGGTCAGTTTTTGGTATTTACACTGGAGTAAATGTGAGGGCTTCCTAATCCTTGAGTCTGCCAGAGGGGAACGGGCAGAAGGTGAGTTCCTTTCTGACTCTGGTCAGAGGTTGTGGACCAATAGTCTGGGCTGAGTGTGCCCTACCAACAACATACTTTGGTTTGCCCAAGCAGCGTTTTCAAAACTGGGACATTTTTCCTGCCCTGGCCGGGTTGCTGAGTTGGTTAGAGCATCATCCTGCTACGCCAAGGTTGTGGGTTCGATCGCCAGTCAGGGAACATACAAGAATCAACCGATGAATGCATAAATAAGTGGAACAACAGATTAATATTTTTCCTCCTTCCCTTCCCCTTCTTCTTCTTTCTCTAACATCAATAAATTTTTAAAAATAAATTTTTTTTAAAGCTGGAACGTTTCACACTTAAACTTCTCTAGCTTCTCTTGAGGAAAGTCTGAAAATCAGATAACACACAGCTGAACTGCTTGATTGGCAACAGTGATTAGAGCTGAGTAGCAGCCAAATATGCTAAATAGTTAGGCCTGCAATCTCCAGATTACCACAGTCCCCACTAGTCCCTATTGTCTGAATTGCTATACTAGTGTATGTTACCTACCTGACCCTTTTAGGCATTTGAGTTTACATTTCCCTTTCTGAATAACTCCAAATATTTAGTCTACTCAAACTGCAGAACTGCTTAGTGATGCTGAGGGATTAGGAAGGCTTTAACTAAATAAATCTCTTCCATTCCTATGATTATCTGAAGTAAAAGCACTTGGAGTAGGAGGCCCTTTGCATGCCTTTGGAAAGCTAACTTTTCCTTCCGGTACAAGTGTGTGCTCATTGGATGTTACTCATCCAGAAGCTGGTTGATGCACTGCTCTGTCCATGGATGATAAATGTTTGCATGGATGGATGAAAAGCACAGGGGCAGCATTTGTTTCCTTTTTCTTCCATGGGATTTGCCTCTGGCATGTGACACGGTACCAGCAGGGGGAGCCCTCTATTAATTTGGAAATCTATGAGAAGAATCTTTGTTCCTAAATCTAATTGTATTTAATTTAGGGATTATGCTAAGAACTTTACCCCATCCCCCAACCCTGCCCCAATAATTCAAGTTAACATTAGGGAATTAATAAATTACAGAAAGGAGAATATGACCTTCACTGCTGAACCCCACACCAGGCTTTTCTAGATGAAGACATTCCAAGTTAATACCTAGAGTCTTTTAATCCAATTGAAAGCAGCAATCATTATGCTCCTAAAAATTTCTAACTAATTGGGTCTCATAGTAATGGGCTGTTCCACATGTAACTACAAAGTGAGGGGTTTGTCCAGTTGAATAATGGCCACTCTTTAAATAGGTTTTGTCTTTAAAAAAACGAAATACATAGTTGTAGATTGGATCTAAGGTTCTTTCTAGCTCAGAGTATAGCTAGAACAACATAGGAGAAATTTCTTTTACGTAGGCAAAAATGTAAAAACCCCTTTGAGATCTTTAGGGATTCTTTTCTTTTCCTAAAATTTCTTTTTAAAGAAGTCAGCTTATTTGGGGAAAATTTAAGACATGGAAACTCTTAGCATGTTATTGTATGCTAAATTTCAAAAAGCATTCTATGACGATATATTATTTTTATTTTAAACTTTTTTTAGAGTTTATAAGCTATGACTTTAGTCATTATTATTAATTGACGTACAGCCTTCTGGTTTGGAAAGTTCTTTTCTTTTTCTTTTGTTAAATTATTTTAACCTATATTAAACAAGAATTTATTACAAAATGTTTGTTTTTTATGGTGTAGGGTTGAATTTCAGGTGAAGTAATATGGGATGAGGGGAAATGACAAGGAGGACTCTAACTTTCACAAAGACTTAAACATTAATAAAGAGGAAAATCAAATACTGTAGTACTCAGAGATCTCAGGGCACTCTATAAACTTTATCTAATCAAGCTTTCATTCCCTGCACAGTAAATACTCAGTCATACAGGTACAATTGTAAGAATTTATAATTAAGTAGTATTCTTGGTAACACAGGGCTGAAATTATACAGTTTGCCAAAGGAACTGTGTACTGTGTCATTCTAATGCGCCTTCCAATAGAGTTACCACCTAATTTCTTCAAAACAGGCATTGTGTAACATGTTGCTACTTTATGTAATTCTTTTCACCATTATGCTGTGATTTCTAAAATTACTGTTAACAAGTCCAATTGAAAACTTGTTTAAGGCATTTGAATCTAGTATTTTCTTATAATTTGTATGGATTCATTTTGAAGTTGCTTGAATTTGGATCCTGTTTACCCCAAGCATGTGACTCGGGGGGGGGGGGAGGTTAGGGCAGAGGTGAACAGAGTGGCTATTTGTGATGTCCTAATTATTATAGAAATAACCTGGATTCTTGGGGCTTTGCTTAGAATCTAGGGCGAGTTGTTATACTTTATTTCCTATTTACATAATATAAGCAATACAGGTGACAAAATTTCTTTTCTTACTTTACTAAATTATCTTGAATTTTCATCTGGGTTTTTGTTCTTTTTGGGGGGGCTTTATTAAATAGCGTTTTCTTTGTACCATTATCTCCCCAAAATGACCAAATGCCAGAGGTTACATGATACAAAAGTAATTTGCTTGTAAAAATAAATTACTTGCTTGTAAGATAATTTGCATAATTTGTATAATTTGCGTGTGGTATCAGTTTCATACTAAACTAAAACGTGGGCAACCTAATTGGCTTTGGAGTATAAAATTAAGTTCCTTCTACAGACTCTTGATTATGATGCCAGAGAAATAAAGAGAAAAGAATTATTAATGTTAATTTCCTTTAGAAATTATCATTAATTGTGGGAGCTTTCTAATTATAGAACAATACAAGCAATTGCCAAGAATATGAGAAATGTTTAGGAATACTAAGATGCTTGTTACATTGTAATATAACATTTTCAAGGATTTTCAGTACATTTAGCTATCTCAACTAAATGGTCTAATAATACTGATTTTGATGTTGTATGAACTAAATGAGCCTCCCATTTATTTTCTATTTAGAATATACATAGGTATGTATATACCAGCAAATATTTCACTGTGGGAAAGAATATGCATTGTCCTCCAAAGGAATTCTAAATGGAACTATCATTGATAAAGACTTCCCTTTATCTGTGTGTAGTTGTAGTCTACAGCCAACTTGCATACAAAGTGATGCAGTATCTAGGGGTGATTATAGCAAATACTGACCTTTCCCCTTTTGATTATAGGCTTACAATACTTTTTTTTTGTGGTGTGCATGAATGAAACTGTCACTAAAAATATATGTATATCGATAGGGGAGAAAGGCTTTGGAACTCTCATTGCTGTAGAAGTATCATTGCAGCAACTCTACTTCCCAGGAATGAATTAAATTAAAATTGTTTGCCATATACTTTTAGAAACAGCCCTAACCTAGAAGAAAACAAGTATAGAAATCATGCTTACTACTTCTCTTTTAATGTTGTTAACCACTGAACTTGCAAGTTATAATAACCTCATTTTTGCAATATCTTAAAAGAAACAAAAATTAGCGCATTGAGTTAGCTCCAGAAACAACTTGTGAGCTGTGTAATGGAGTTCAGATAGATAGCGAGATTTCACTGAAATGCTTGGTATCTGCTATAAATAACCAGATATCAAGGTACTATTTAGTGCGCAGGAAGTAAAATGAGATAGCTGATAGCTTAGTTGAAATATCCTATGTGAAACTTGCTGTTAAGGATAATTTGATTCGATGTGAACATAGTGAAGCCTCTCAGTTTATACATAGAATATTAAGACCTATTTGTATACACACACCCTAACAAAGAAGCCTTGAAGTTGAATTTCTTATGATTTATAATCTGATGAGAGGGAAAGGTAATTTAACTATAGATGAAGGTATCAATCAATTTCACAAAAAGCATGCAGATTTCAGGTTAACTTTTCTCAGGCTTTCAATGTTGGTCTTATTCGACAGATCAGAAAAGATACTCCATTTTGGCAAGGAGAACTAATTTAGAGTCAGAATTTAAAAAGAGCAGCCAATGAATAACATTAAAGAATTGAACACTTTCATGAGAGGATTTGATGGATCATTTGATCATTAGGCATTTATTAAGGCCCTTTAATATCCAGGCATTGAAAACACTACTCCTTTCTTTGTGTTGATGTATTAAGACTTCCTGAGTTTTAACTCACATGTGTAAAGAATATATACTGCTCACAAATATTAGGGGATGTTTTAAAAATATTTTGGTGCTTGCTTTGCAGCATATACTAAAATTGGAACAGTATAGAGTTGCATGGCCCTGTGTGAGGATGACACACAAATATGTAAAGTGTTCCATATTTTCTGATGTTAACTAAGCTTATTATGGTAATTGTTTCTGTTTACATATATCAAATCATTGTCTTGAGCACCTTAAACTAACACAGTTATATGTCAATTATATCTCAATAAAACTGGGAGGGGGGAATATTTATAACATGTCCAGAAACTAAAGACCATCAAGAATATATTTAATGTTTAACATGCTGTTGATGTAATTTTGTGAGATTATATCTTGTGGGGTTTTAGATTGTCTGATCATCTTCTGGATAATTTTTGCCATTCAGAACGGAGACATTTAATATATATCATGCACACAGTGTAATGAAAAATTTAGCTTCCAATATATGCATTAGTATGGCCTCAATATTCCAGGTTTAGGTAGTGGTTCCTTTTTTTTTTTTAACAGAGAGAGAGAGAGAGTCAGAGAGAGGGACAGATAGGGTTAGACAGACAGGAATGGAGAGAAATAAGAAGCATCAATCATCACTTTTTCGTTGTGACACCTTAGTTGTTCATTGATTGCCTTCTCATATGTGCCTTGACCGTGGGCCTTCAGCAAACCGAGTAACCCCTTGCTGGAGCCAGCGACTTTGGGTCCAAGCAGGTGAGCTTTTGCTCAAACCAGATGAGCCTGCGCTCAAGCTGGTGACCTCGGAGTCTCGAATCTGGGTCCTCTGCATCCCAGTCTGACACGCTATCCACTTCACCACTGCCTGGTCAGGCTAGGTAATGGTTCTTATTGGGCTATATTTAAATGTATAAATTGATGTCTTGAAAAAAAATCTGAATTGAACTTTGAAACCCTGAATGACCACTTACTAAATATTCTTATGGTACTGAGACCCATGGTCAAAATAGAAGAATCTATCATCAGATGATGTCGACTTACCTGGTAGGTCTCCAGATTGATTGCTGCCTACAAAGCCTATCCCTTTTTCTCTTCTTTTGTATAGTGAGCTGAATTGTCAGCGGCCACCCTTGTGATTCTACTTAGCTGCTTTGCACACAGCATCTCATTTCCTTAACACACACACACACACACACACACACACACACACACCCCTACCTCTGGATGAGAACATTTTTATTATCAACATTGTCCTTCTTCATTCTGCTTCTGGTGATCTCAGGACTTTGGGGACCTGAATAATAGCTTCAGTTCATAAAATGTTTAGGGACCTCTTTATAATACATTAGCTAAGCATTGTGGTCCCCTGATCAAACATGCTTAATAAAAAATGTTTTTAGATACTGCTAAGGCTGCATCCAGTTTATCCTTGCAATAAAACACTCCACAATTGTTAATATGCCTGATGTACATCTGCTTGTACTAGCACGGGAGCTGTACATGATTTAGTGTGATATGCAAATTGCATGTCATATTTTAGGATGCCCATACTTTTACTTCTTTTTTGCTTCATCTATTCAACAAAAATGTTTTTTTATAGCATATCAATTTTGTAGCATACATGGTTGTTTGTTGTAGCTGCTTGCATTTTTGCATTCTGTTCTTTCAATTATTTTTTTTCTGCCTAGTGAATGCCAATTTATTCTCTTAACTGTTAATCTGTTAAACTCTACCTGATTGCCCCAGACATAACCAGTTCTCCTAAGCATTGGTGCCCTCTGTCCTTACCCTTATGGTACTCCTCGTAGCTTTGTCATCTAATGGTTTATTTATATAAGCATCTGTTCTGCTGGGTAGTGGGTGAGTTCTCATCCCTGAGCTCAGGCTCAAGTACAGCATGACCTCCCCTGGACAGAGGATTGCCTCTTCATTACTTCCTGTTGCTCCAGGCCATAAGCTGATATGCATAGCCATTTTTAGAGCTATTTAATCTCTTGAGTTTGATAGAGTAACAGCAGATGTATTCTGTGAATGCAATTCTTTCATTCTGTAACTTTTTAAAAAAGATTTTATTTATAGATTTTACAGAGAGAGGAGAGAGGGTGGGAAGAGAGAGAAGTATCAACTCATAGTTGCTTCACTTTAGTTGTTCATTGATTGCTTATTGTATGTGCCTTGACTGGGCAAGCCCAGGGTTTTGAACCAGGGACTTCAGCATTCCAGGTTGACACTTTAGCCACTGCACCACCACAGGCCAGGGCAGTTCTTTCATTCTTAGCCAAATAATTATTGAGATTTTTTTACAAAAACAGCTTTATTGAGAGATAACCTAATGTTCATATATGAACTTAATGTTCATATATTTTAAGTGTACAATGGAATAGTTTGGGGTAAATTTAAAAGAGTTGCTAATCGTCATGAGTATCCAATTTTAGAATAATTCTAATACCCCAATAAGATCCCAACTGAGGTATTTTTAAATATTGACAGAACTGTCCAGAAACTTTCGTGTTGAGAATTGAACTACATGACCTCAAAAATGTGTCACTGATTTTGGTTCTAAACTGTGTAGGGCACAGTATGCTTACGGAGGCATAGATGCTTTTTGGCGCTGCATCCTAAAAGAATAGTGCCTCCTGGCAATAAGGGACAAATATTCCCTTTCAGGAACTTGCTGTGGGATGTGCTCTATGCTAGGTCCATTGTCTACGTTGCCTTATTTGAGATTCAGAATATGACAACCTGTAATATAGATACCTTCATGGAATGCATAAGGACTCTGCAGAGGAGGATAAGGAACTAGTTCAAGGCCACACCGCTAGTAAGTAGAAGGGCCAGGATTAGAGCTGTGGCCTGACTACGTACCACACTTGCCTTAAACATTCAATAGCTATGTATTAGCAGTTCCAATGATCCCATAAAAGACACATCTTAGGCAATGTGTAATAATTATTTGACCTGAGAAGAAAAGAGGTGACTGTGTTTGTTGAAAGAATAAACTCTGAAATCAGTCTTTTCTTTGACTTGGTCCCATATAATGTAAATTGGGGCCCAATGGGCATATCCTGAATTGGGTCAAGCAAACCTAGAAACAAGAAGAAACAGGCCTGACCAGGCGGTGGTGCAGTGGATAGAGCGTCGGACTGGGATGCGGAAGACCCACGTTCGAGACCCCGAGCTTGCCAGCTTGAGTGCAGGCCCATCTGGCTTGAGCAAAAAGCTCATCAGCTTGGACCCAGGGTCGCTGGCTCCAGCAAGGGGTGGTTCAGTCTGCTGAAGGCCTGCGGTCAAGGCACATGTGAGAAAGCAATCAATGAACAACTAAGGTGTCGCAACGAAAAACTGATGATTAATGCTTCTCATCTCTCTCCGTTCCTGTCTGTCTGTCCCTATCTATCCCTCTTTCTGACTCTCTCTGTGTCCCTGTGTAAAAAAAAAAAAAAAAGAAAAAGAAACAGAGTCGTGTTTTTAAAACTAGAAAATAGTGAGGCTATTTGGACTGTCAGCATAATTTCTGATTGAATTTGCTTTGGGAAACATTAAGTCTTAAAATATTAATATTGGTTGGTCTTTATTAATGCAAATAGTAAATTGTATTAGAATATTGGCTTGGCTGCTGTGACAGAGTTCTAGGAATGGCTTAAAATAACAATTTACTTCTCTCTCAGATAAAAAAGCTGGGTAGGTAATCAAAGTTTGGCACAGCAGCTTCACGGTCATTGGGGATCCTGCCTCTTTTTATCTCAATGCTCTGCCTTAGCACGTCGCTTTCTTCTGGGCTGTTGTAGCTCCTCCTGTCACGAGGATAGGCAGAGAGGAGGACGTACATTTTTCTTTTCCCTTAAGGGCATGCCCAAGAATTTATATGTATTACTTACGTTCACATCTATTGGATAGTCATAGGATAACATGATCTGATAGAGGAAGTAGAAAATGCAGTATTATGGGGGGCAATGAGGGTGGAAAAGAGGCCATATATCCCACTGAAAATTCAAGGATTGTATATTATGGAAAGAAGGAATGTTGGAAGACAATTGGCAATCTCTGCCCCATCATTCTATGAAGATGAGATTAATATGCAAAGCATAGATTTACATGTAGGAAGGAAGGAGATACAGAATTTACTTTAGACCAAACTCCTTCTTATTTTCTTCTTTTTTATCTGGCCCAGAGATTCAGCCACATCCAGATGCTTCTGTTGAAATAATTCCCCTAGGCTTCGAAGATATTTGACTGTTTTGAAGTTGGCAGTGTGTCCGTCTCTCTTTTATGGTGTGATGTCAGCTCAAATTTACATTTTTATTGGAAAAGTATATGCAACAGTTCCAAGGCTGACAACTGGATTCGGAGTACTGCACAGCAGATTTTACCTTGGTGAGGTCTGGAAGCATTGTCTTTCTTTAAAGTATTTCTAGCTGAGTAGTGTTCGTTCATATATGTATATAGCACGTCTCCATTCATTCTTCTGTCCATGGACACTTAGGTTGTTTCCATATCGTGGCTCTTGTAAATCATGCTGCACTGAACATAGGAGTGCATGTATCTTTTTGAATTAGTGTTTTCCTATTTGGGTAAATGCTCAGAAGAGGACTTGCTTGATCATATGGTAACTCGATTCTTAATTTTTGAGGAGCCTCCATACTGTTTTCCATAGTTGTTGTACCAATTTACATTCCCACCAGCAATGTATGAGGTTTCCCTTTCTCCAGAATCTCGCCAACGTTTATTATTTCTTGTCTTTTGGTAATAGCCATTCTAAAAGACGAAATATTGCCATCTGCAACAACATGGATGAATCTTGAGGTTATTGTGTTAAGTGAAATAAGTCAGACAGAAAGGGATAAAAGCTATATCTATGTAGAGCATAAAACAAAAAGTAAACCAACAAAATAAAAACAAACTCATAGATACAGGCAGCAATTGATGGTTAGTTACCAAAAGAGATGAGGTAGGGGAAGGGCAGAATCGGTAAAGGGGGTCACATATATGGTGATGGATGGAAACTAGACTTTTGGTGGTGAGCATGGTATTACAGTGTTGCACACTTGGAACTAATACAATGTTATTAACTTATGTTACCTCAATTAAAAAAAAAGTACAGCCTATTGGTAGGCGGCAGTACTTCTAGGGGAAAAAAATTCTCTTCTCACTAGAATGCTCTTTTAATTAAGACCTAGTATTATTTACGACAAAAAACTTAAAATTGCTATGCTTAGCATGAATGCGTACTTTTCTGTGACAAAACAGCATTTGTTTCTTAGTTGATGATATCTAGACGTCAAGAATTCATGTTTTAACCTCAATACTTTATGATGTGGCCTTGACTAAACCAGTGGATATCCTAACTTTTCGTCATCATATCTTAGAGTTTACAAATAGTCTGTCATCATCTTATATGTATGGAGCCGACAGGAAATCCTTTAATAGCGCAAGTATTGTGTTTTTTTTTTCATTATTGGTTACTTGAGCTTATATGTTAACCTCAACTTTCTCTAAGGGTGAGTCTCATTTACAACTGCCTAGAGCAACAAGGAAAATGAACGTGAAAATAGCTTTAATATTTGCCAGCATGACACTTTGTGGCATTCTTCTACAGGCTTTTTTGATAGGAAAAGATGATTTGGGCTTTTGAGATTACAAAGCTTAAGTCATTTTGTACGCATGGTATTTCCTGTGATAACCCAGGTCCTTTCTTTAAAATGCATTTTGGGATACTTAGATTTTGCCGTAAATCCTTAATTATCTGAAGCTCTCAGTGCCAGTATTACATATCAGGCGTGGATAATTTTAGCCAAGTTCACTGAACATACTCCCAGCGTTCTCTCCAGTAATGTCCTCTGATTCCTTTTCTTGGCACAGTCAGATTTTATAGACTATATAAAAGAAATGGCTGTCTGTAGAGGTGGTGCGTGGTTTTGTGATTCCCTCCTTGTTTGTGTGGGTGGGCTGTCCTCCCTTTTTCTCCAGTGTGTCCTCAAGCATCATGCATGTTTTGTTTTTCTCTCCTGCAGATGACACGACTGGTGCTGCCCGGCATGGTGGAAAGGTGAGTCGTGAGCTCGCACCCCACACTAGAGGGACGGAGCCCCTGGCTATTTATAGGGAGAATCCTTTCTTTGAAAAATTCACTAAAGTGACTAATGAACCTATCCTCTGTGTCTTAGTGACAGAGTTATGTGCCAGATGAGTCACAAGGTGAAGTGTGAGTCATCTGGTGGTGGAGGCTTTTTCCACTCGATTCCCTTTTTATTTCCCCCTCCAGGGTTGCGGTGGTTCCTTTAGATCTGGATAAAAAATCTGCCTGAGTCACCATCACTAACTCAATTGCCTGCTATTCTGAGGGGGTGGATAGAGTTCCTGGGATATTCCTGGGAATACCCTCTTAAAGTGGTATGCTCTCAGAGCCCAAATCAGTTGAGTTTCATGAAGGAAGGCCTCATTTTCTGGCTTTCCAGTTCTTACATAGAGCATGGATGTATGAGGAATTTTGACTATAAAGAGATTATAAGATGTCAAAGCCACCATTGGAGGAAAGGACTGTGTCCACTGAACTCATTGTTCCACTTAATATTGGGTTCCATTAGGATATGCTAGATGTCTTAATTTTTATTGAGAAATGGGTTGTTGGGTTCTTGCATTTGAAATAGCATGAAGTGTGAAATTGTGATTGAACTCTGTTCTGCACTTGGAAAAGCCTGAATGATGGCTAGACCTTCAAAGAAAACCTGTTGAAAAGAGCTGGGCTTGCATCTTGAGCTAGCTGGATCATTTGCTAAATTTAGGGCTTTACAGTCATCCTTCCTCTGAAAAATAGCTTTGCATTTGGAAGACAGCCAAAAGAATCACAGCTCTGAAAAGGGAAGACCCAGGACTCTACTTCTGGGAAGAAACCTCTGACCAGCTTCAGGCAGGGATATCAGCTAATGTTTATTGAGTACTTATGTGCCAGGTGTTGTACCAAGAGTGTGATATGTGTTAACTCATTAACTCTGATAGCCTCCCATCATTGTCTAGATGAGGAAACTGAGGTTAGGAATCCATTTTGTTTGACATCTACAGAGACTGGTTAAAAAACTGTTTCTTAGCAAGGCTCTTTGTTTGTAATTCCATTGTATATGTAACTTTGTATGTTTTACTAGCTTGATTTTAGTGAAATTTCTTTTTAAAGTCTTCAAACTGCTTGTTGGTGGTTGACCATAGAGTGTGTCTCCCTGATGGTCAGATATGGAAGTGACAGTGGTCAAACCAGACTAGAACCCAAGCAGAGAATTAGGAGGGACAGAATAGAACTCAGTAGGGATGAAATTTGGGCCATCTTAATCCTATTTTGACCGCTGCAAGTGACGTATTAATTCAGAATAGGAAATCCATCCATTAAAAAAGAAATGCTTATAAATCACAGAAGTATTGTAAAAGGATTTTTCAAGTGTGTTGGTGAAAACTAAATCAAAAGATAATGGCTATGACATCTTTTGCAGATTATAAGGTATTGGATTAAAAGTAATCGAATTTCAGTATTTTAAATTGAATGAATGCTATGAAGCTACATAATTAGTAAATGCAATACGTACTAGGAGCGTCACGCCTATTTCTGTAAGCCTCACAGTCATGGTCACAGTTGTGGTTGGAGCATCAAAGCAAAGAATAGCGAGAAAAGGATCCATCCATTCAACAGGCATTCATGAGTGAATTTTATCATGCCGTGTAAAAACATGCATTGATTGGATCCTTGCCTTTAAGAAATTGAGTTGATATTAAACTGAGGTTGAAAAGTGATCTGGCGGAAAACCATTATCAGCTGGACTGAAACTGACATCATGGGGGGTGGTTGTGGCACTTGCTAAGAACTGGTAAGAAATGTAAGTGGAGGTAATAATCAGTTCTTTTGGTTTTCCCTGGAATTATATTTAATTCAAGTTAGCTCTCTTCGCTTGAATTAAAGGAGTTTCTAGCTGTAGTAGTCAAGATAGGCTACTATTTTGACAGGCCACCCCAGAATCTCAGTGGCCTAACACTGTAACAGTTGATTTTT
Source organism: Rhynchonycteris naso (assembly GCA_037038555.1). Classification (NCBI taxonomy): domain Eukaryota; kingdom Metazoa; phylum Chordata; class Mammalia; order Chiroptera; family Emballonuridae; genus Rhynchonycteris; species Rhynchonycteris naso. The sequence goes on from CM072995.1 coordinate 355,598,690, forward strand.
CCCTGCATCACAGCCAGTGTGAATTTGTGATCAAGGCTCTGCCCAGTTATTCAGGGTCTCGGGCTCCTTCCATCTTGGGCCTCTGGTCTTCCTCCCTTGGGCCTTGCAGTTCTCTGCTGAGTTCTCTGGATTCAGCTAGCAGATGAGAGAGTAAAGATGACTTTATGGGCCAGGCCTGGAAGTGATGTGTATCGCTTCTGCCCACATTCCATTGTCCAGAACTCAGTCAAAAGCTACAACTAACTGCTTGGGAGGCCAGAAATATTATTAGCTGTGTGCCCAAGAGGAAAGAAAAACTCCAATTTAACAGATCAGCTGATATGCCTTATGCATTATAAGTGATTATAGTACTATAGCCTTCCCTTTATACTGTCCACAATAGCATATTTCCTATGCTTGGTTTCTATAGGAATCGTATCTGTTTAGAAAAAGCAGAATCTTATATAAAGATCCTTTGTTGTTTTTTTTCCCTTTCGTTGATTCTATCTCTGATGTATGAGATTCTCCAAATGCTCTAGAACCATAGCCGAGGGCCAGCTGACGATCACTAAACAAGTATCTGCAATTAGACTAAGGTATTATTACCAAAGAGGTAGAAAGTGCATAATTACATTATTGAGGGAACTTGTTCTTTCCACTTCCCTGGAATTATAAACATTGTGTACAGCTGGAGCCAGGAGGTGGTTGCCATAACAACCATAGAAAAGCTAAAAATAGCCTCTTTCATACTGTATTGCTTAAGGTGGAATTATGACATGTTATGGTGTTTTAGGGCAGGCAGTACTCTTTCAAGCGGTAAATGTTTGCAAACTTTCTTCAACAAAGCAATATTTATATAGTGTACTCGGATTGCTAGTTCTAATTATCTACCTGACCCCTGTGTTCCAGGATTCTTTTCTGCCATAGAACTGTTTTGATATGTTTCTCAGTCTTCTTGAGAGTCTGTTAGAGAACTCTCTGTACCAATTTCAGTATCATGTTTAAGCTGAAAAATAAAATGACCCTCCAAGAGCACACCTTTGCAATCCCCAATAAAAAGTGGAAATAGGGAGAATTGTGATAGCTTTTTACATAGTCTCACTTGACGGCCATCAAACTGCATATAGGGTGAGCTGTCTGCATCAGGCCTGACCCTGTGCTCCATTAAACAGCAGCACGTTTGCCTCCCCACCTCTTCTCTGCTCACCCATGGTGTGAGGCAGGGATCCGGTTCCTGAGCAAGGTAGGAATTGTGGCTTACTTCAAAGGAGACCTATCACTTCCTCTGTGACAGCATTTTTCTAGAGCTATGGACCAGTTTACCACAACAGTCTGATGGAATAGAGGGGCATGTATAGAAGAATAAAGCTCTGGCATTTTTTTAAATCCGAGTGACAGTGAAGGAGAGTGTTGTGATTGGGCATTTCCCAGGTCTGAGGGAATTCTAACCATAGGAAACTATAAATGCCCAATGCTGAGTTTTATATGGTTGGGGGAGTTGAACATTTTACTTTTGAGAAGGGCTAATAATTGAAGAGAACTTGTTTATGTGAAAAGATGCCTTCTTGTTAGCATTGGCGTTCTCTGCTTTGTTTTTGCAGTATTTTAGTTCTAGTAAATCCTGAGTAATTTGCACTGCTGAGACACCATCATGTGGCTGTTTGCAAGTAAGAAGCGTGATGAATTAAGAATGTTGTATCACAGAAAATAGCACTTGACGTGTTTATTTGGGTTATTTGTCATAACAAACTGGAAATGTGCTGAAGCAATGCAAGGCTTCGTTATGGAACTTCAGCAATTAGTCTTAATGTACCTTCCAATCTCAGAATTGTTTCCAAGTCCCCAGAAAATGAGAGATTAACCAGCGTTTGGTTTTATGTTTGTTTCTGTGTGCAATTAAGTGCAGCCCCTTTTGTCCTTCTGCTTGATATAACAGAGTTGTCATGAGTCGGGCAGTGCCATAGAAACTGGTTTGACGTCACTCGTTCTGCTCAGATAGAGGATCAGAGCTCCTCAAAGTAGTTGATTTTAAAGGCAAGTCCTTTGTGCCTCACACTCCGAAATGCCCATCCCACCTCTAGATACAGAACAGACCCTCCGTATAGTACAAGGATTAAGGCAGCTACACCAGGGTGTTATTTATGATTCAGACAAAACTAAGGTGAATATGATTATCCTTGGAGAGAAGAGAGAATTGTGTGCTGTCTGGTGTGTGGGTGTGGGAGGAAAGCTTCTGCTAGACACAAATACGAGTGCTTTTTGGTAGCACACAGTGTTTTTGTAGCAGGGGTGTTTTCTCTGCTGCCATTTTAGCGTGGTTATAAACGTTTTCCTTTTATTTACTTAGGTTTCGTGCATTCTCGCTTTATACTTGATTGGTCTTAGACTTGCTTTTATGTATTTTAGAACACAAATACTGTGTTTTGAATAAAGTGCCCTTAAATTCTGACAGTTTTGCTTAATTCAAACTCACTCTACCTCCTAGAAATTTTAATTAGGGTAGAATATTTGAGAAACAAACATCTCAGTTGACTCGAGGAGTAAACAATTAAAGAAGCAGAGTGGCATAATTTGATATTTTTTTATTGATCTATTATATTTGAAAATGGGAAAGACGTTTTTGTAGCTTTAAGTGAATTTTCTTGTATTGACTCATTGCTTTGGTGAGTGGAGTCTGACGAGTCTATTTTGGTGAGAACGAACTGCTCCCGTGGCTTCTACCTCATTGGGACCTGCTCAGAGCTTGAAGGTGGCACATTCCAGTATATCATAAATGTAGTTCTACTTTTTTTTTTTACAGATTTATTTTGATCATTTCATGTACCATATTTTCTAGTATATTCTCAAAGCTATGCAGCCGTCACCACGATCTAATTTTGGAACATTTTTGACACCCTAAAAAGATCAAGATATTATGAATTTCATAACTTCCTACTATATTAAATGTCTCCAGAATAGAAGTGCTTTTTAGACCATTTTGGTCAAAGGGATTTCTCACAAATATAGATAAAATGAAATTACTAGGTATTTATTGCTAATTCCTGGTTTTTACCTTTGAGTAATTGGCTTCTAACACATGGGATTCTTACCCTCTTACCTGAAAAATTTAAAAAGAAAAGGTTTTTCTGTCTTTGTGAGACACACAAGCTAAAAATACCAAAATGAAAATATAGGCAATAATATTGTTAACAACTACGCATTTTGCCAGTTAGGCACTGGAAATATCAAGGGGAACACTGTAACATATGTGATTGTCTAACCCAGAGGTCCCCAAACTATGGCCCTGCAGGCTGCATGCGGCCCCCTGAGGCCATTTATCCGGCCCCCACCGCACTTCCGGAAGGGCACCTCTTTCATTGGTGGTCAGTGAGAGGAGCACAGGATGCATCCGTACCCATAGTTCCCATTGAAATACTGGTCAGTTTGTTGATTTAAATTTACTTTATTTTAAATATTGTATTTGTTCCCATTTTGTTTTTTACTTTAAAATAAGATATGTGCAGTGTGCATAGGGATTTGTTCATAGTTTTCTTTATAGTCCGGCCCTCCAGTGGTCTGAGGGACAGTGAACTGGCCCCCTGTGTAAAAAGTTTGGGGACCCCTGGTCTAACCACTATGCTGTGCACCTGATACTGATACAAAATAGTAATGATTTTTTGAAAAATACAGAGATGATATAATTAATATACTGACTAAATTCTAATTTTCTTCCAAACCCTAATATAACATTTTTAAATTTAAGATTTGGTTTCCCTGACCAAAATGATAATGTAGTTCACTGTTTAAGAAAGCATGTATTACAAATTAGGAGTTCAGTTAAAAAAAACAAAGACGAAAAACAACAACTTGTTTCTGGTGACACATTAAGCTGAGCATTGACGGGCGAAGTGGCATCTCGCTAGGGGACTGGCAGATGGACTGGGTGACCTTTGGGGATTATTTTCTTTCAGATTTATGTCTAAAATAACTTAGATGCCATTTAATCATGTTTCCCTTATTATTTCACATTAAAAGGGTCTATATAGTCCCTTTATTTAATGTTGAAAAATTGGGCTTTGGGGGAAGTCAATTCAGACAGAGAATAGTGAGAAGCTGGGTTGCAGGAGAGGAAGCTGAGCCAGGACACAGGACACGGGGAGCTCGGGCTGCCGTAGCGAAAGGACCAAGCCCTATGGGAAGAATGGGCTGAGGGGGAATACTTGGTGGTTAATTCTAAAGTTCCTAAAACTCTAATTCCACACTTTACCTAACCCATATATCCTTGCTAACAACTTATATATTTATAGCATTGTTTCCTCAAACTCACTTTCACTTATTTGTAGAATGAGTGACTCCTGATAACTTTCGGACTTTTAACTTTCAGTAGTCTCTAAAAGTTACAGTACAGACTTTTGAGCTTTGCCTTTTGGCTAAAGAAATATGGTTTGGTGAGCTATAGCATTCTAGGTTAGAGCCAACTCTTCATTTAGCACCTGAATATGTATAACTTAGGGAAGGTAGGAGGGCAGGACTCACTTCCAGGTTTTGTTAACTACTGATTACATGCCCAGGACTGTGCTGAGTGTTTTGAAGAAAAGTGAAAACAAGGGCTGTGATGTCAGAAGCTTATGATTTTGTCGAGGGAGAAAAATGTGCATGCACTCGCTTGACATGATTAAACACTACATAGCAAGGTAGTATGTGGCAGTATGCCAAGATCAAAGCATGCGAGGAGTAGAAGTGTTTCTAAAAGTGACAATACTTGGTACCGTGAGCAAAGAACACCTCAGAGGATGGAGATCAATTTGAGGACACTGTAGGTCTGATCCGGTCATGCCCCAGCTTACTAAGACTGAGACGTGAGCTAATTGCAAACGAGCTATTTTTAGTTGATTGAGTTATGCCTCATTCACTGACCAAGCACATCACATGCTGATGAAAGGCAAGGAGAGAGGTCTGTTAGAAAAACATCTGGGTCATTCTGTTTCAAATCTATATATCCATCTGTAATTTACAAGCAGTTGTGTAGATGATTTCATTCTGTTTATTGTACCTTTTCCCTTTAGATCCAAAGGGGCGATTCTGAACATATCCTCCGCCAGCGGCATGTTCCCGGTCCCACTGCTAACCGTCTACTCCGCTACCAAGGTGAACGCTGTTTCAGTAAATCACGTCACAATAAGAATGAGGAATAATTTTAAATCTCAGAAATGAGCATAGAACTTTCTTGAAGTCCTATTCTTGGCAGTTTTCAAATGGAATGAGAAGAAAAGGCAAATACCCTACGTTAGTTTCCAGGGAGCAGAGCCAAAGAGGACTGATCATTATCAACTTTATAAATGGGACTCCAAGATCGCAGATCCACAGATGGATATTTCCTCCCACTAATTTACTGGTCTCAGAATTGATGTCTGCGCTTCCCAGAGAAAGCTGGCCTAGGCCAGTAAGCTCAGTCGGAACATAATGTTAATGAATCTAAGATTGGGAATTTAATTCATGAATAAGTCACCTTTGTACAGCATCAGTTTAAGAATTCAGAACTGAGTAGGATTGCAGCCAGTGGCACTTAACTACACATAGTAGGCACAAGATAGACAGGGTGAGAGTGTGAATATTTTGCCACATTATTCAGAATTCACAGATAATTTATTGTCACATATGGGCGAGACAAGAATTTTCCAGAACTCTGCAAGATTTTGTACCGTATTTCCTCATGTATAAGATGCACCTCCTTCCCCTCCTCAAAAGAATTGGGGGTCTAAAAACTGCGTGTGTCTTATACAGTGGTTGTAAATTTTTTACTTGCATTTCCTGCTTTTTCGTGCTTGTTTTTGCACTCATTGTTGAAGACAGTGATTCATCATCAGACACAGATGAGGACAAGCTAATGGATGGGAGTTTGGACAGTGATGAGGAGTTATATGAATTTTATGATGAATAAAACTTGAGTTTAATAACTTTATGCAATACATTTATTTTTCAAATTTCGGGCCTCGAAATTAAGGTGTGTCTTATACATAGGAGCGTCTTATACATGGGGAAATATGGTAATTTTATATATCACCATTCACCTCTTCACATTACTACTAGGAAATAATTTGGAATGCATTTCCTACTGTGAGCAGGTCAACAACATCATCTGCATGCACATTGTTGAGGTGTAGGATACATCTCTGAAATGAAAATGACCACTGAGATGCTGAAATTAAATAAGCTTTTAGGGGAAAATGAGCAAAATATAAGACATAATAAAAACGTGCAATAGGTCAGGGAAGGAAAAGAGCAAAACGCCTGCCTTCTTTTTCACTGGGCTTTTTTTTTTGGTCCACTGGAACAACGTAAACAGTGACTACTGTCTTTTGAAAAAGCTGCCCCACCAGAAATCTCCTTGCTTTCTATAGCTCTGAAACATGCGGTGGGCATATTTCAAATGAACACCAGGTTTCCTGAAGTGATAAGTGAGCTCTAGCTGCTGCTCCATGGACACAAGACTAATTCTGGGGACCTGAGTAGAGTTACTGTTGATACTTTGCATTTCAAGCCTGAGGTTGAGTCCCCATTTGAGCACTGGTACATTATATTTCACCCGTAGATTGAAAGTCGTGCTGTCAGAAGATGGGCTGTCAGGTTTATTGCTACACTTCTCGGATCCCATAGGGGCAAGGGAATGCTTGCTCTTTTCTTCTCATAGAACACAGTTTAACAGAATTTATATTGTGTTTCTGTTTGAATGGCTAGTAAGGAAGAGGAATGCCTCTTTTGTTGTAGAATCAAACATTTCTTCTTGGAGAGTAATTTCTGAAAAAAGAAAAGATAAAGAGAGCCATTACCAGTTAAATCAAAATTTGATCTGGATATTATATTTGGTGAGAGAAGCTTTTATCTAGTGGCTGATAAAAATTACTTGAGGCTCTTCAGGTGTTTTTTGAAGGTCTCTTCTGCATTTGAAATAAAAAGAATGATTAAAAGCTATAGTGTTAAATGTTTGGTTTATTATTTTTGTTTCCATGGCTACAAATCAGCCGCATTGATGTGATATGTGTGTATTTTCTTCCCATTCCCGCCCCCTTCCAGGCTTTTGTAGATTTCTTCTCTCAGTCCATCCATGAGGAATACAGGAGCAAGGGCATCTTTGTGCAGGTGAGCAGAGTTTGTTTCAGTTAAGTATTCCTGTTTCTGTGTGGTTTCCACAGCAACTGTTGCCATCTTGGTAACGAAAGAAAAACACATTTCTAAATAAGTGAATGTGACGTTAGCACATTATTAAAGACATGGGTTTTTTTTTCTTTTTGCACTTTAAGTCTAGATTTTTTATTTTTATTCTTTTTTAAATTTTTTTAGTGAGAGGAGGTGAGGTGGAGACAGACTCCTTCATGCGTCCAACCAGGATCCACCTGGAAAGCCCACTAGGGGGCGACGCTCTGCCCATCTGGAGCATTGGTCCATTGCAACCAGAGCCATTTTTCAGCACCTAAGGCAAAGGCCATTGAGCCATCCTCAGCACCTGGGGCCAACTTGCTCCAATTGAGCAATGGCTGCAGGAGTAGAAGAGGAGAGAGATAGAGATAGAGAGAGAGAAGTGAGAGGGGGAGAGGTAGAGAAGCAGATGGGTGCTTCTCCTGTGTGACCTGGCTGGGAATTGAACCCAGGACATTCACATGCGGGCCGACGCTCTACCACTGAGCCAACTGGCCAGGGCCTAGATTTTTTTTTTAAAGAATTATTTGACCAGGCAGTGGTGCAGTGGATAGAGCGTTGGACTGGGATGCAGAGGACCCAGGTTTGAGACCCCGAGGTCGCCAGCTTGAGCACGAGCTCATCTGGCTTGAGCAAAAAGCTTAACCAGCTTGGACCCAAGGTTGCTGGCTTGAGCAAGAGGTTACTGGCTTGGCTGGAGCCCCCTGTTGAAGGCACATATGAGAAAGCAATCAGTGAACAACTAAGATGTCGCTACATAAAACTGATGATTAATGCTTCTCATGTCTCTCTGTTCCTGTCTGTCTATCCCTCTCTCTGACTCTCTCTCTGTCCCTGTAAAAAGCAAAAAACAAAACAAAAAATGGTTCTCCATCTTTAAATACCCTGGTTGATTGTCACCCCATTAAAATAAAGAATTATTACTTAAAAATTTTAAGTCAGGATACACAGAATACAACTGGATGTAAACAGTTGAAGCATAATTATTGTAGTTCTTAGGGTTTATTTTGAGAGAATTAGACTATTAATATCTCTTAGCTGCCAGGTACATAAGATGTGCCATGACTGTTCCAAAGCCACTGTGTAGTAACCATGAGAGAGTGGAACAAAAGTGCCTTTCTCTGGAGCAAGGATGAGCGCAAACACCAGGATGCTATAGCTACAGTAGTGATTTTTAATAGTTTAAAAGTATACATAACGGAAAACACCACTTCAATATTTTTAAGTATCCAGTTTGGTGGCATTAAGTACATTCACATTGCTGTGCAACCATCAACACCATCCATCTTCAAAATGTTTTTCATCTTCCCAAACTGAAACTCTATCCATTAAACAGTAACTCCATTTCCTCCTCCCTCTGCCCCTGACTGCCACCATTCTACATTCTGTCTCTCCGAATTTGACTACTCTGGGTACTTATTTAGTGGAATCATACAGTATTTGTCCTGTTGTGGCTGGCTTTTTTTTTTACTTAGCATAGTTTCTTCAAGGTTCATGAATTTCCTTCCTTGTTAAGGCTGGGTAGTATTCCATTGTGTGTATGTTCCACATTGTGTCTACCCATTTATCTGTTGCTAGACATTTGGGTTGCTTCCACCTCTTTGCGGCTGTGAACATGGGTGTACACCTATCTTTGTGAAACCCTGCTTTCAGTTCTTCTGTATATATCCCCAGAAGTGGGATTACTGGGTCATACGCTTTGGGAGGAAGGGAGGGAATTGCCTTATGGTTTTCCATGGCAGTTGCCCTGTTGTACATGCCCACCAGCAATGCACAGGGTTTCCGCTTTCTCTACATCCTGTCAAATACTTATTTTTTGTCTTTCTAGTTTTAAATATGTAATAGTCATCTCAGTGGGTATGAAGCAGTATCTCATTGCGGCTTTGATTTGCATTTCCCTAACGTGTGATGTTGGGACCTTTTCAAGTGCTTATTGGCCCTTTGTATCTCTTTGGAAAACTGTCTATTCAAGTTCTTTGCCCATTTTCTAATTGGGTCGTTTTACTTTTTATTATTGAATTGTAGAAGTGCTTTATGTATATTCTGGATATTAACGCTTTAGTAGATACATAGTTTGCAAATATTTCTCCCACTCTGAGTATGAATAGTGTCCTGATTCACAAAAGTTTCTAATTTTGACGAGGTCCAGTGTATCTATTTTTTCTCTTGTTGCTTGTGCTTTTGGTGTCACATCCCAGCGCTGTCACCGCAGCTAATGTCATGAAGATTTACACCTGTGTCCTTTTTTTGTTGTTGTATTTTTCTGAAGTGAGAAGCAGGGAGGCAGAGAGACAGACTCCTGCATGCACCCAACCAGGATCCACCCGGCATGCCCACCAGGGGGCGATGCTTTGCCCATCTAGCGCCTGAGGTGGAGGCCATGGAGCCATTCTCAGGACCAGGCCGAGTTTGCTCCAGTGGAGTCTTGGCTGTGGGAGGAGAAGAGAGGGACAGAGAGAAAGGAGAGGGGGAAGGGTGGAGAAGCAGATGGGCGCCTCTCCTGTGTGCCCTGGCTGGGAATCAAACCCAGGACTTCCACACGCCAGGCCAATGCTCAACCACTGAGCCAACCAGCCAGACCCATCTGTGTCTTTTTTTTTTTTTTTCAAGAATCTTATAGTTTTAGCTCTTAATTTAGGCCTTTGGTCCACTTTGACTTAACTTTTATAGAAACCTTTGGTTTTATTATGTAGCTAACAGACATGATGCCGTGGAAATATAATAAAAAGTGTAAGAGGAAGCAAATGTAGGAGTCTTCATGGGCATCTACGTCGAATCAGCTCTGTTCACATGAAAGAGCGGCTCGCAGGCTCACAGCACCTCTGTGCTTAGGTACACTTTTAACAGAGTCTGTGGAGAAGCTGACCTTCTTACTTACCCTCTCTGCTCCTGCCCATGGCCCGCCCCTCCTCACGCTGCCAGTGTTCATTGTGGCTTCATTATCGTGGGACTAGTGTGTCCCTTTTTGTGCCCTAAAGCCCCAAATGATCAGCCGTCTTAGTAATAGCTGATGTCTGAGGGGATACTTTTCAGACACAGTGTTGAAGCAGTTCCTATGTAGCCATTTATTTCATTGAATCTCAGAATGATCTTTCATACAGCGGTGTGATCATCTTCTCTAAATTTATGGAAATTGGGGTTTAGAAAGGTCGAACCACTTGCCCATGTTGAACCAGGACTCAAGTCCAAGTCTGTTAGACACTAAAGCCTTTGTTCTTAGCCAGGGCGCTGCTCACCCCATGCCCTTAGCACAACAATGAGTTGTATACATCGTGGTTCTTTACCTCCTAATACTTTAGTGAATTTTTCCAAAGAACAAAGAGATTCTCTTATATAACTATAGTACATTTACCAACTTTAGAGAGTTAATGTTGATATTTTTATCTAATTTCCCATTTATACTCTACTTTGTAATCCCTATGATATTTTTATGGCATCTTTTCTCCTCCTGTGAAGAATTCAGTCTGGAACTGGGTATTACATACTTGTCCTGTCTCTTTAGTTTCCTTTAATCTGGAATATATCCACAGCCTTTGTCTTTTATGACATTGATATTTCTGAAGATTATGGTATACCTTCATGTTTTTTGTAATTGAAATGAATACACAGATTTAAGGACAGAAAGGTTCCCTCAAATGCCTCATTGAAGCTGCAGCCTCTGCCTTAAAAGTGTGTGCCGGCTACACTGGTGAATTTGATGCTCATAAAAGGCAGATTAAACTCCATCTCTAGAATTCCATGAATTCCATATTGTGCAAATAGATGAGCCTGGTGTCCTCTGGATCAGTGTTTTCCAAAGCATGGTTGTGAGTTGTCCTGGTCATTTTTAATGTGAAAGGAATGTTTAGTACACAGATGACTACATGAAAGATACTCTAGCATGTGGAGGTATAAGTATAATCAGTGTTTGATTCTTCTTCTTTTTTTTAAATTTAGCAAAAAAGAAAGACAGATACAGACAGGAAGGGAGAGAAATGAAAAGTATCAACTCGTAGTTGTGGTACTTTAGCTGTTCATTGATTGCTTTCTCATATGTGCATTGACTGGGGGGCTCCTGCTGAAACAGTGACCCCTTGCTCAAGCCAATTACCTTGGGTTCAGTCCAGTGACTATGGAGTCGTGTCTATGATCCCACACTCAAGCTGGTGAGCCTGCACTCAAGCCAGTGACCTTGGAGTTTCTAATCTGGGTCCTCAGTGTCCCAGGTCAATGCTCTACCCACTGCGCCACCACCTGGTCAGGGTAGTGTTTGAGTCTTGAATACCAGCTGTGTAGCACTGGGCATCTGTCCTTCTGCTACACTCCATGACTGTAAGTTGTAGTAGCCTTTCTGTTCTGAATTAAGGTCCCAGGATTGTTTTGTGAAGGTCAGCTACCTAAGCAAGCTACTCTGGTATCCAGTGGGTGAGGAAAAGTTTACCAAGTAGTCTCCAGGGATTATTTTTTAATAGTCTGAGCAAGGACAAACATCAGCTTTGCTTTGGCTTAGTTAATTACTTTTAGTTTGAGGTTCTAAATTTGAAGACCAGGGCACTTGCCCACATTTGTAGCAACAAGATCTGGGTTGTTTCAACTTGGCGATATTTATAATGGTGAGTCGTTTGACCTTAAGCAACTTTTAAAATTTGCTCTAACGAAACTACTTACTATAAGAGTTTAAGTATCTTCTTGACCCTGTCAATGATGGATTCATTGTTGCTTATTGGGTTTTTGTTTTAATTGTTTAAAGATGTGCCAAAAAAAATGTGCCTAGATGACGTTTCAATATATAAGATACTTACTTTTATATAATTTGAAATGTTCCTTATAAAATACTGGGCAAACCTGATCTGTGGTGGCCCAATGGATAGAGTGTTGACTTGGAATGCTAAGGTCGCAGGTTTGATACCCTTGGCTAGCCTGGTCAAGGCACATATAACAAGCAATCAATGAACAGCTAAAGTGAAGCAACTATGAGTTGACATTTCTTGCGTCTCCCTTCCTCTCTGTACAATCAATAAATAAAATCTTTCAAAAGATTAAATAACTGAGCAAGTAGCTTCACCTGTAAGTTTGCCTTCATTTAGATTGATGATCTCGCTTAAGCTCAGAAATATCTAAACTTTCGGTTGAAACTCTATTACATTGTCAGCTCCCTGGTGTAAGTAATTTTCTGGACTGGGAAAGGGACGACAGCGCTGTCCATAGCGAAGTGTTCTGTAGCGAGTTCATTTAGTAGCTCTTCTTTGTGCTTCTACACGTTCTAGGTACTGTTCTAAGCATTGGCAATACAGTGGCGAATGGGACCACGTGTTCAGAGAGCTTACATTCTGGCACTCATACAGTCCAGTGGTTGAATTTAGTTTTCTGTACTGCTTAGCCTTCCCCCTGCCACGGCTTCACATGTACTTCATGCATGAGCCATACTGACCTACTTAGGGTTCCCTGAGAACATCATGCTTTCCTTGGCTCTTGCTAGGCCCAGTGCCCAAAGTGTTCTTGCCTCTTTGTTTACCTGGTAAGCTCCTCTATTTCATTTAAGACTCAGCTCAAACATTATTTCATCTCCGAATCAGTTCCATCCTCTACTAGGCCGTGTTAACCATCTTGACTTTAAACCATGTGGAGAGAAATGAGTACCCTTTCCAGAATAGAATACACAGTTCTTAGTTGGGGAAATGTGACTTGGAATTCCTGGGCATGCGTCTCTTGTCTCCACCTGCAGAGCCAGGAGGTAGTCTAATGATGGTTAGCTGAATGAGGAGTTAACTTATAGCACCATCAAGTGGCTCAGCCAGGCAGTGCGACTTAATTCTTGTACAAGATCAAAACAGTCCAATTTATGCCCGATAGAGAAATATAAAGAGGGGGATTATAATATAATTAAAACATTGGGGTTATCAGACCATCTCCATCTTGAGAACCTCAAAACTTTACAAGCTTATGATCTATATATGCAAATTATTTTTTAATATTTCCTTTTTTTTGTAACTGGGAAACCTGAGGCATAGCGATGTGACATGTTTTGCGTAGGCTCTTCATTATTTGAGACAGAGTACATGTGTTTACTCTGTTTGTTTTGTTTGCTCCTCAGCTTGGTGCATGAACTCTTAGCCACTGCGAGAGCCTTGGTGAACTCTGCATTTCCTACTGTGATACTTGGAGGTCTCTGATTTGTGCTCTCATATGTTATGTCCTCACAGTAACATGATTTTAAAATTAAAGACTTTTGACAGCCTGACCAGTGGTGGCGCAGTGGATACAGCATTTACCTGGAACCCTGAGGCCCCTGGTTTAAAACCCCCAGGTCGCCAGTTTGAGCACGGGCTCACTGACTTGAGTGTGTGATTGCTGGCTTGAGTGCGTGCAGGATCATCAACATGATCCCACAGTCGCTGGCTTGAACAAGGGGTCATTGGCTCTGCTTGAGCCCCCCGGGTCAAAGCATGTATGAGAAGCAGTCGGTGAACAACTAAAGTGAAGCAACTATAAGTTGATGCTTCTCATGTCTCTGCTCCTCACTCTCTCCTTCCCTTCCTGCCTGTATGTTTGGTTGTAGTCCTTAACCCATTCTTGGGGCTGGGAAGAACACAAAAGAAAAAATCAAAGAGACATGGGAACACCCTTCCAGCTTTCAGCAGGAAGGGAAACTAGTGAGGAACACATCTCAACTTGATTTCTACCTCGAGTAATGGGGTCTTTAACTTTGACCACCGTGTGCTAAAACAGGTCTTCTCCTTTAGTAGGGTCTCATTGGGACCGACTCCCTTTTCTCTCATACCTGTGAGAGAAACAGAGCACAGTCACTGTCGGATGAACAACCATGCCCACGTTAATTATAAACTATAGAAGAAGCCTCTTGAGTAGCAACTCGGGACTCACCATAATAGGGTTTCATCTGAAATGTCGCAAGCATAAGCAATAAAGACCCTGACCCTAGTGCAGTTCCTGTCATCCCACTGCGGTCGTGCCGAATGTCTTTTAGCTGCTCGAGCTCAAAGGGGGCAAGGGGAGCTGGTCCTGGCGTATTCACAGCAAAGTTTATAAAGCTCAGAAGCAGTGGTACACCTGAAGTTTAAATAATGTTATTAATCAGTGTTACCCCAATAAATTGAAAAACAAAAACCACCTGATGAGCGGAATGGTAAGAAGCCAAGGGAGAAAAGTGGTGCCGGCCCAAGGCTGAGAGAACGAAGTGCTTACTGTCCAGGGACCAAAGCTGGGAGAACAAGCTTAATTAGCTCTCAGTTGTGGGAACAGGCAGTGGTACTTCTCTAGAAGGATAAAACGTCAAAAATCTCATTGTGGTTCTGTGAATGTTCAGTCAGAACAGACCCTCCACTCTGTAGACTTCTGTAATGCCTTTTTTAAAGGTTCAAAAGGGTATAATTCTGATTATATTTAATATGTTTTTCTAGTCTCAAATTCTGTTTCAGAGACTGACCGCAGTGTGTTTTATGCTGTTGCGGATTCTGTCAAGCTGGCTTTAGATAACTGCACCTCTGTTTTCTCTCTCTAAACGTACAGACATTATATTTCCTCAGAATGTTTCTGCCACTCAGAGCAATCAAGCATCACTGTGAATTCTGAATGACCTTCCTAATCAATGGCATTTTTTTCCTGGGGGGTGTTGCCTTTCTAGAGTGTGCTGCCATTTTACGTAGCTACAAAACTGGCCAAAATCCGAAAGACAAGTTGGCATGTACCCTCTGCAGAGACATATGTGAAGTCGGCAATGAAAACAGTGGGGTTGAAATCCCGGACCAATGGATACCCGATCCATTCTCTTATGGTAGGTAGATTTTTTAAGTCCTAAATCAGCACTTGTGTTTGCTGGGGGTTTTTCCCCATCGAGTCACAAAATAGTATGTGATATATTAACATGTATGTGTATTGTCTAGACTTACTAATGAGTCATCTATGTTTTAAATACCCAAGAACTCTAAAATCCACCTATAAATTAAAAAAAGAAGGTATAGTAAAACGTAAGTGTCATGTGTTTTAATTTAGCTCAAATTGTAGGCTGGGATTACATATATATTTCCCCATTTCTTTTCCTAGGGCTCAGTCTTCTCACTCCTGCCTTCTTGGTTATATTATAAAATGAGCATGAATTATGGCAAGTCCACGCGGGCTCGCTACCTGAAGAAAGCCAAGAAGAACTAAGCATTGACGACTGCACCCGTTACTCTGCCAGACCTGACTGCGCATGCTCGCTGCAGCCCCTCCCCCCAGCCCACCTCCCCCGACCCCAGTTCCCAGGTCTCCAGTTGTTGTCCTACTAGTTACTGATGAGGCTGAATGTGGTCCTAATCAGGAAGAAAGCAGGAGTTCCTCACATATGTTCTGGATGCGTCCAGCAGTTCTTTTGTAGTTTAATGTAAATGCTCGTCTCAATTGGCTATAGAACTAATATTAAGAACAACTTAACAGGAAGGAGTACCACCAGTATAGCAAATCACAGAATGATTGGGTCAGGTATAATGCCCAATAGTTTCTCCTGACCCAAATGCCAATGATAATTCTTGAAACAGACTTTAAAACGTCACGGCCAGCTTTACTTGTTTTTAACACTGAGGGACTGGAGATGAACAGATTCACTTATGGGCAGACGTACTGCAATTTGCATAGTTCTCTGTAAGCTTGTCTAAAGGCTAGTTTGTACGTTCATGTGGAACTATTTTTCAAAGTAGCTAATGACATAAAAATCACATAATTTGGAGTTTTTCTTACATATGAAAATGTGCTTTCCTCTAATACATGTTTCTTCTCAGTTTAAATGCGCGTAACTACTGAACACTAGACGGTGTGATTGATAAAGGTGAGCAGGCCAAAATGAATACCGAGCCTGGCAGCTGCTAGACTGTACGTCGCTAACACCCTGACCCAGGAAAGTGGCCTGCTGACCCCCACCGCCTTGGCTCCTGCACTAATACTGCTCTTTACATATGTGACAAGAGGCTATTCCTAGAACAGTAATGATGTCAGAGAAGGGGCATTTCACTTTTCAATAGATAACCTACAGATAATGATGTAATTGGTTCTAATGAAAGAGGTTATTAACCACGGTATTGATTGAAAATACATTTCTTTGGTGCTTGGATTGAAGGCCATTTTTATACTGGCTTAATATAGATGAAGGCTTACATTTATTTTATCCTGCTACATAATAACTTGTTTGCAGAAATTGCTAGGCAATAATTCAATATTGTGAAACATGTAACCTGAAAGGTAGCTCTTTCTCTACACTGTGATTCCAAGGCTCTGAGTTTTAAACACCAGTAAATTAGCAAAAGAAAAGAATTTAATTGGGGTATGGAAGTGTTTCTAGCTTTTAATTTTGTCAGCTAAAGACATAAAACAAAAACAAGACCAAATTACCATCATTATATAAAACACGTTTTAGCATACAAAAAGTAGCAAGAACATAATCTCAAATAGGAATAGTCACTTAAATTGAATAAAGTTAGTTAGCTTTACGAAAAACATTGCCTTTTTCTTTCTCTCATTTTGTTGAAACCACATTGACGTGGGCAATTCTTCATTTGCTTTCACATTCTGACTGGTTGGTTGGTGGTCATGGTGATTATTGGTGGAAAGCTGGCAGAGAGGGCGAGATATAGGTTTAAAGGTATACAAAATAGCTTTCCTTTTATCCCAGTTAGAAAATAGTTCTATTTTGGCTAAGAAATCCCTTAGCAATTTTAAAACTTCTGAGCTATGGCTTTGACTTCTTCAACTTAGTACATTTCTTCGTGGATTTGACACTCAAGGTTGAAGATGATGAAATGAAAATCTATGTTTCCAGGCACATGAAAGAAAAATTGTACTGAAAGAGAAACTAATGTTCTCAAAACCTTCAACAGAGCGAAGCCTAATTTTTAGACTTAATTCTATATTGACTTGATTGTCTGATATGTACTAGAAAAGGTTTAAACCCCAGAAGCGTAGAAGATAGTATTATTTATGTCCAGTCAGCAGAACATAGAAAGTAGATATTATTTATTCTTTCATGGCCCTTTCAGTGAAATAGCATGGGGGGATCATGGGAGGAATTATCCTACACACAAAAGGCTGTGTGCCATTCCAATGTGTCCTTGTGTTGATCCCACACACTCTGAGAATAAATGAATAAGTGCTAAAGGTGATATTACTGGTCTCCTCAAACATGGTCCTGCCCTAAAGAGATGAATTCTGATTTCTCATTTGATATTTATTGCATCAAAATACAATAGAGGCCCTGGCTGAATGGCTCAATGAATAAAGCATCGTCCAGGCACACGAGAGGTCACGGGTTCAACCTCCTGTCAAGGCACATAGGAGAAGCAATGAGTACACAACTAAATGGGACAACTAAAGTGAAGCAAGTTGATGCTTCTCTCTCTGTCTCCCTTCACCCTCCATTTATTCCCCTCTTAAGTCAATGGAAAAATTGAACTTTATATGGAGTGAGCACCAATGCCAATACTAATACAAATGGTGCTGATTCAATGTGGAAGTTTCGAAGTTTATTGTGAGAATATCTCATGAGAAGAAAATGAGCTTAAATAGTACTATAATGAACTTGGTCCGTTGACATAAAAGTTACCCGAGATTTGGATGGTCATAGACTCTGCTACTTTGCTCTGCTGTTTACCAGTGTCAAAACAAATTATCAAAGCTTTTATTTTATAATTGAGAATGTTGGAGACTATGTTAATTTTAAAAATGTTTTAAGGACTCACTATTTTGTGACATTCTGATGTTTTTAGATCAGCATGTTTGTGTTACTCATCTCATGAAGAAAAACATGCAAGTGGACAGACTTTAAATTCCCTTGTGCAAATGCAGGTTTTCCTACTGAGACTTGTATGAAGACATCTAGCAGTGGAACACATGTCTAGCATGAACAAATAGATGAAACAATTTTAATGTGATCCATGATCTACAATTTTGTCCACTCCTTGTATGTGTGTCATTGAAAAGTAAGCAAAGTGGGTCCCACAGAAGGTGACCCTGAAAGGATATGAGCAAGTTTGTCTTGTTAGAGAAGGCTCTTGACACACCATTTTATGTGTTAATGGGGTGCTAGCCATGTGCCATGTACTCTTCTGGGTGTTGAAGAAACTGCGGTAAACACAGCAGACAAAAATTCTTGCCCGGATAGTGCTTAGATTTGAGCTGGGAGAAGGGGAGGGAGCAAAGGAGGGAAACGGATAAAAGCAGAAGGAATAATATGGCCTGTGTGCAAAAGGAAAAGATAAAGCGTGGCTAGGATAGGGAATCTGTGTTGGGGTGGGAGGCTTGTGATTATAAATAAGTTACTCAAAGCAGGCTGTCGTAAGGGGTTGCCTTTGAACAGTCTTGAGTGAGTCATTCAGTTATATAAGGGGAGGGCATTTCAGGCAGACCAACCTATGCAAAGAGCCCAAGGAGAGCACACAGGGTAGCTTGATCATTGTACCGTGGTTACTTAAGAAAAAGTCCTTGAGTTTCAGGAAATACACAGTAGAGCATTTAGGAATAATAGGACATTCTATATGCAATATAATCTCAAAGGATTAGAAAAGAAATTAATATACACAGGAAATGAGAAAGCAAATGTGGCCGAATATTAATGCTGGGAGAATTGAGGTGAAAGGTATATGGAAATTCTTTGTCCTGTTTTTGCAAATGTCCTGTAAATCATACATTGTTTCAAAATAAAAAGTTTAAAAATACTTTGTTATGTTTTCTAAACCATTGCATTGTGATCAGAGAACATGGGAGTATGATACAGTTGAAGCAAGTTATAATCTTTCTTTACCTCAGTTTTGCCATCTGAAAAACGGGAATGCTAATGGTGCCTATCTCAGAGATTGCTGTGCACAGAAATTAATGTTTTTAAAGTGCATTCAGCTTGACATAAATATACATAAATGTTGTAGGAGGCTGAATAGTGGCCCCCAAAGATGTCAGGTCCTATTTCCTGTACCCTGTAAATGTTACCTAATACTTTAAAATGGGTGTTTGCAGCTGTGATTAACTTGGGGATCTTGATATGAGATTTTCTTAGATTATCCAGTTGGGCCCTAAATGCAATCACAGATATCCTTAATAAGAGACACAGAGAAATACTGCACGCAGAAGAGCATAAGGCATTGTGACCAGGGAGTCAGAAATTGGAATAATGCAGCCACAAAGCTCAAGAATGCCATCAGCCACTAGATAGAAGCTGGAGGGTGTAGGCCCTGCCAACACCTTGATTTTGGCCTAAAAATTGATTTTGGACTTCTGACCTCCAGAACTGAGAGAATAGTCTTGTTTTAAGCCTCTGACTTTGTGGTCATGGTCAGCAGCCTTAGGAAATTACACGTGTAAAATTTTTTATTACTACCTATTTTTAGAAGTTTTATAAGACTTACTTTATGGCTAGCTATAGCCAAAATTTTAAGTGTATCATATGGGCTAAGGAATATTTCCGTTTATATATATATATATATATACATATATATATATATATATATATATATATATATATATGTATATATATATATATATATATATATATATAATAGATTTTTTTTATTTAACCGTATAACCTGTCAAAAGTGCACCATGACTTTACGGACACACTGTATATAGACACATCCATTTACTCAAGCTCTTTCTGTTCAAATCTTCATGTGTTTACTAACCTGTCTGCCTGATCTATCAGATCAATGATGTTTTGAGTGCTCTCGCTGTAATGGTGGATGTCAATTCCCTTTATTTTTACAATTTTCACTTTACACATTTTGAGTCTATCTTATTAAGTAAATAAAATTTAGAATTCTTTCATCTTGGTGAGTTGAACTCCTAGTCATGTAGTGATATCCTTATTACTAATGTTCTTTTCGTTAAGATCTGTTTTCTGTGATGTCAATGTAACTACCTCCGCTTTATTTTGTGAGTATTTAGTAGTACGCATTTTAAAATCCTTTTGTCTTCTATTTTTCCTACATGTTTATATTTCAGTTTTGTCTCTTATAAACCAAATAAACCAGGGGTTTTTGTTGTTGTTTTTGGCAATCTCTGCTTTTTGTAGGCAAGTTTATTCCAGTTACATTTATTATGATTCCTAAAACATGAAGACTTCTATTGTGTTATTTAATACTATTTGTTACTATATTTTATGCTTTATCTTTTCTGCCTTCTTGATTGTCTGTTTTATTTTACTCCATTTCTTTCACTTACTAGTTTGAAAGTTTTACACTCTAAATTTTTCTCTTGAATGTTTTCACTTTATAGTCAGTACAATAGAAAGTTATCTGGAGCCATAACCCCCCTTGAAGAAGACATGGTCTTCAGAACATTATAATTCTGATCAGCCCTTTCCTGCCATATGTTTTTTGTGGACGAGGATTTTCATTTGTTTTTAAACCCCACAAATTAGATGTTTTCGTTATTTTATACAAACATGTTTTATAGCAGTATATTACGTTCATCAATTTGTTCGCACACCTCTCTTGCATCTCAGATCTTTCTCATGCATGTCATAGTTTAATAGAAACCATTTTTTTGTTGTTGGTGGTGGTGCTATATTGAATGAGTAAAAGTGTGATTTAGGATTGATGGCATCTTTTTCTTTAATTGATTGATTTTAGAGAGACAGAGAGAGGAAGGGAGAGACAGGCATTCATTTGTTGTTCCCCTTAGTTGTACATACATTGATCGCTTCCCGTGTGTGCCCTGACTGGGGATCAAACTCGCAACCTTGGTGTTTCTGGATAACACTCTAACCCAGTGGTTCTTAACTTGGGTTCTATTGAACCCTAGGGGTTCGATGAGTCGGTCTCAGGGGTTCAGAGAAGGCTCTGCCGCGGAGGCCAGAATAAAGTAATACTGTAATTTGTTGTGAGTTCATGCACTTTGTTGGTTTTGTTCTTTGAGCAAGGTGATGTTCATGCACGGCTCATTTTGTGCACCAGTGAAAAAAAAACATATACCTATGTCTTGAATTTGGAAAAAAAAAATCTTATTTATCACTAAAGAAGGGTTCGGTGAATGCGCATATGAAACGTGGGTTCGGTACCTCAAATAAGGTTAAGAACTGCTCTAACTGACTGAGCTAACCAGCCAGGGTTTGATGGCATCTCTTGGTTAATGAAATACCTCATCATTCCACTGACTCTGGCTCCCATTGTTGGTGGTCAGAAGTCAGTGGCAGGATGGCATTCTTTCCTACATGTTACATCTCAGGCTACATTTACAGTATCTTTGACTTGGCATTCCTCAGTATTGTGACAGTGTATTTAAGTGTTGAATTTTAAAAAATGCATCTTTATTTATATTATGCTTTCTTTATCTCATCATTCATGTCCTGGGTCTTTTCTGCAAAATTCTCATTGTCTTCAAGTCTCTAGTTATAAATGTATTTCATTCTGTTTCATAACCTTTCCCACATTTTCCATCTTGTCTCGTGACCTGCATACTACACAATTTGTTTACATACAGTGTGTCTGTAAAGTCATGGTGCACTTTTGACCGTGTGACAGGTCAAAAGTGCACCATGACTTTACGGACACACTGTATATATTCCAGTTCCATAATTCTTTTTTTTTTTAATTTTTTTAAAATTTTATTCATTTTAGAGAGGAGACACAGAGAGAGAGAGAGAGAGAGAGAGAGAAAGGGGGGAGGAGCTGGAAGCATCAACTCCCATACGTGCCTTGACCAGACCAGTGCAGTTTGAACTGGCGACCTCAGTGTTCCCAGGTCAACGTTTTATCCACTGCGCCACCACAGGTCAGGCCAGTTCCATAATTCTTTATATATTTTCTCCACTGTTAAAGCTGGTCACTACTATTTTTGGTTTTTATTTTTTTTAAAGTTGTGGTTAGTGCTTGTTTAAATTTGCCTGGTCATTCTTGATAGTTTTGTAACACTAGTTTTTCAGACTCAGTTTTAAAATCTTATGAAAGTTATTTCACACACTGACATTTTATATTTCATATCTAATAATTCTTATACCTAAAATTCTAAGCAGCCTAACTCTATTGTTTGTGTTCCTCCTGACTATCATTCAAAGTGGTTTGTTTCCTTCTGTGTTTAGTATTTTTATTTTGGAATTGTATTTGGTTGATTTTTTTTTCTGAGAAAGACGGACAGGAAGGGAGAGAGATGAGAAGCATAAACTTATAGTTGTGGCACCTTAGCTGTTCATTGATTGCTTTCTCATCCGTGCCTTGACCAGGGGACTCCAGTCGAGCTAGTGACCCCTTACTCAACCAGCGACCTTGGGTTCAAGCCAGTGACCTTTGAGCTCAAGCCAGTGGCCATGGCTCATGTCTATGATCCCACGCTCAAGCCAGCAACCCCGTGCTCAAGCTTGTGAGCCTGCGCTCTAGCCAAATGAGCCTGCTTTTTTAAATTTTGTATTTTTTCAAAATGAGAAGTGGGAGGTGGCAGACAGACAGACTCCTGCATGCACCTAACAGGGATCAACCCGGCATGCCCACCAGGGGGCGATGCTAGGCCCATCTGGGCTGTTGCTCTGTTGCAACCGGAGCCATTCCAGTACTTGAGGTGGAGGCCATGGAGCCATCCTCAGCACCCAAGCCAACTTTGCTCCAATGGAGCCTTGGCTGTAGGAGGAGAAGAGAGAGATAGAGAGAAAGGAGGAAGGGTGGAGAAGCAGATGGGTGCTTCTCCTGTGTGCCCTACACTCAAGCTAGCAACCTCAGGGTTTTGAACCTGGGATTTCAGCATCCCAGTCTGAAGCTCTATCCACTGCGCCACCACCTGGTCAGGCCTACTTGGTTGATTTCAATACAGAGGAGAATCCTGACGGCAAATTGGCATGTTCTTCAGAGATCAATTTTTTGCTTCTGTCTGTGGGGAGCCTGGGAACACTACCAGCCTGGCACTACCCTCACTTTGCTGGAGGTACCTGACTCAATGCAGGAGTCTCAGGCTTAGTTCTCAACTTGTAATGATCCCAAGAGTTACTCTTCTGCTCCTAATGCTGGTTCTGGTGTTTTCCTCAAGGGGCAACCACTGGTTTCTTATTTTCTTACTGCAGGTGCTTCTAGCTCTGATTTCAATTTCTTATACTCCACACTTCCCCCCCACAACCCCCGGTTTGATTTGTTTTCTTGCCCTTGGAGATTTCACTTATTTTTTTGTGACTTCAGCCTTGCATTAAATTGTATAGAGTAGTTCAGATTAATTTTGCATGAGATTGGGTAGTTACTTGTTTTACATTTCATCTAGGTAGAGACTCGGTGTGGTGTAAGTTAATAGGTATGTGATAGAACAACAAAGGGGAATTGTGAAATTTCTGTGGAGAACAGAGAGGCGATGCACATAACTTCAGACTGGCATTCATAGGGACATGGTGGCCACTCTGTATTTGTCCTAATTCAGCCAGAATTCAGTTGTATTATTCAGCCATATGGCCAGAAGCCTCCAGTGAGTTCTCCATCTTTTTCTGTGTGCTTTAGTTTGGATATTTTTTATTAATTGTCATTTTTTTAAAGAAATGATAGGTTATATTTAATTTTTCATTTTAGGTTTACAGGAAATTTGAGCAGAAAGTACATATAATTCTTACATTCCCTAATGAATTATATTTCCACCAACCCTTCACTTTTGAAGTCATTGAAAAAAACCAGCTATGAGATCCAGGGAGAAGCCTCCGTATATCATTCCAGTGATAGTCCTCTGCTTCTCCTAACTTGGCTTTCATTCTGCCACGTATCTGCAGTGAGATAGTGACATCACGTAGCATATGGTTCAGTTTACTCCTTTGTAAATGGGACTCATATTTATACTCGCTACAGCATGAGGTTGTTCTGAAAATTAGGTCAGTATGTAATTAGGACAGCACTTGGCATGCAAGACACTCTCAATAAATGTTAAAAAGTATTTTTATTTGCTATCATTTAGAACAAAAAATGTGTAAATGTTGCCTGCTCTTTTTAGGGGTAACTATCAGAATAACTTTGGGCTCTCTGAATGCTATCTACTTTAGAAACTTGACATAATTCCCTTTTCGCCATAAAGCCTGCAGTGATGACTATCACCTCTAGTGATCTCCCCTGTCCCAGATTTTTGTCTCCTGGCCACAATTTCACATCCAAGTATACTGTTCTTTAATTACACCTCACATAGTTTCCACCGTGGTTCCTGGAAGATTTTATCTCTGGCAGCCTCTGCAACCGTGCTGGGCACTGAACAGGAGGAGTTCCTGTCTGGAGTCTGGGGAAGCACCCTCCCTCCTTCAGCGTTATTTAAAGTTGCCCAAGATTGGAAAGCCTCCACACATACACACTGAAGAATTGGCAGGTTCCCGTCCCTTCCTGCTTCCTCAAGCTGTGAACTGCTAAGCCTTGGACAGTGAGACACAGACGGGGAATTTCTCTCTGCAACACCTGCACTGAGAGCTATCAGCATGATGTGCCATTACGTTCCTTGGACTGGGTTTTCCCAGGAATTTAGCTGCAGGTGCTCCACATGTGGCACATGGGTGAACAGGGAATGCTGGGCACATGGGTGAACAGGGAGTGCTGGGCAAGTCTGGGGTGAACGTCGGCACCTGAAACCAGGCTGCAGTGTGTGACTCACCCAGAATCGTTTCCAGGAGCTACCAACACTTAAAATATTGATCAGTGTTGCCATCCTTCGGGTAACTGTTAAGTGGAAAAGTGATCACCTGGAGGAAACAGGCAACTGGAAAAGGCAGAGAGAACTCTTGAAAGTTCTTGCAAAATGAAACCAGGCACTGCCCCAGACCTGCTAACACAGACTCTTGATAGGGGGCCTGGAATCTTCAGCTTTTAAAAGTATTCCCTTAGTGACTCATGAGTTGGTGGTATGAGAAATGCTGGTTTCAGGGGAGAGGCAAGGCAACTGAATCAGCAAAACCTACTGGGACTTTAGGAGGGCTGTCTCAGGTAAAGAAACAAGGGAGTCACACTAGAGCAAATGGTCCAAATCAGAAGGAAAACAATTATTTACAGTTCAAGGCCAACCCTGGGGCCAGTAACTTGCTAGCCATTGCTCCCAATCCCTGATATCATAATCATGCTATAATGTCAGGACTCAAATAGACACTATGTAGTAATTTGAACAGAAATAAAATAATTATTAACCATAATAGGGAATTACCTGCAGGGGAAAAGGAAAACTCTAAATATACAGAAACAGTAGGTAGAGGAAACATCCACTTAAAGGTACCTCTAGGTTGGTCTACTCGTAGGTCAAGGCAGAACACAAAGGAAGGCACAAATACGGAAGTCCACTCACCTGTCAGCAAGTACAGACCTATGTTATATCTTTCAAGGCATCTGCTCCAGGTGAGGGTGTCACAGGGTTTTCAAGCGAAGGACAACTAGTCTTCTAGACATAGGAAGGCATTCTACTTCCTCTGCCAAGGAAGGCTCAGGGTGACCTGGGTGTTAACGATTGTCACTTTTATCTGAGCCCAAGAAGATGTCTCTTTCAAGTTTTGGGATCCCATTCCTTCCAAAATAATGCCTTAATTGCACAAGAGAAACTTAATAGGGCTGTAAATTCAGATACCATTGCAATTCAGCCCATATTATTGCCAAACAGGACTGGCCATCTCGCACCGAAGAGCCCGCTTAGAGTCACACACTGGAATCAATAAGGAGAGCCCTTTCCTCCTCTAATGTCCCTCCAGCAGCCTCTACTTATGAAACACCAGGCCAAATAGGAAAGGAGAAGTGTTCTAGCATTGCGAGCAGGGCAGTGAAGGATGGGTCTGGAGCTGAGAACCTGTAATGATTGGCAATGCACCTCCCCTTCATTCCCTCTCCACAGTCTCCATCCACCACAACCCCTAATAAAACAAATCCTGCAAATAGGATTAAGGAAACCTAGATCGCCAAGATACATCAAGACAGTCTTTCTATTACTATATATTTGCATATACCTAGGATGATCAACAATTTGCCCAGGATTGTCCTAGTCTTAGCACTTATAAAGTCCTGTCCCTCCATCCCAAACTAGAACAATTTGTCACCTTACATGTGTCCCAAAGGTTTTCAAACGTTCTGTGTATCAGAATCATCTTGGGCACTTGGTAAAAAAAACAGGTGATTCTGTTAAAGATGCAGTTATTTTGGAAGCAAGCGGGTTGTGTATTGATTTGATTTTTGAGAAGTGTTCTACTTGGAGAACACTAATTCTAGGGATTCCTCAATCCAGACTTGTTTCTGTTCCAAAACAATAACCCTTGAAAAAGAAAGAAGCTACATCCTTTGAAAGATACAGCCAAGGTTCCTGAGCCTGAAGCCAATGCTGACAAATTACTAGTTGATGGGACTGGGCAGGGGTGGGGGGTATAAAAATTGTAGTCTGGCCTTACTGCTTTTCTCTCCTTTCAGTTCCAGAATAAATCATTTTTCTTTCAATGTCACACGGTGTAACAAAAAATAATAGATACTGTGAAAAGTAGGTTTGATGGTAGTAACAATATAGGTACATTGATGGGGTACACTGAGCTTCCTGCAGGTAAGCAGTATGTGAGGCTTATTTTAAAGACTTTTAGTGACTATGCTTTGGTAGATCTTTAAGAATAACTTGCACAAAATAGTTAATTCAGTGCTACTTTTGCTATTTTCGCACTATAAAATACATGGTTTAACACGACCACAGAAATATGTTTCAAAAGAATTCAGATGAGGTGAAGATACTTTTAACATTTGAGTTTCTATTGTGCACCAGGCATCGAGCTAAATTATTTAAATGCACTGTCTCATTTAATCCTCCCAACAGGAGTTTTGCCCATTTTATATAGAGACGGGATGCTTGCTCTAGGTTATACACATAGTAAATGGTGGCGTCTGAAACTAAGGTCTGTTCACTCCAGCGAAATCTGCTTAACACAGGAGAGCCCTGAACAACAAGCTGTGGTTCCACGTCCTGTTGTAAGGGCCACGTTTTGAGGTAAGCACAGCCTGCAATGGGAACAGAGAGGAGGTGCATCTTAGATTCTCCATGGCTTTCAGAATAAAATTAAAATCCTTTTGCTTAGCATCTGGTTCCCCAACTCCCTCGCCCTTGCACTAGCTGGACAGGAAAAGATGCTTGGCCGTCTCCAGTAGGCGCGGGAGAGGTTATATCCAGAAAGACTTAGGCCTAGGAAGCGCGTCTTCATTCCCACCCTCGCCTTGTTCCAGGTCCTCGTCCACCTAACCCTCTAACCCTGTGCTCGCCTCCAACTCCGGCTCTTCCCTCGGCACCTTCAGCGACTGGGCCCCCCAAGAGCCGGGACCGCAGAGCCGCCCGGATTGTAGGAAGGAACCGGAAGCGGCAGCGGGGTTGGTGCTTGACGTTAAAGGAAGTGCTCGGAGCTGCAACCTATGATTGGGAGTTGCTGGAATCGGTGCTGCACTCTTCAACTTCCCCCGAGCTCAGGCGGCAGAGCGGGTCCAGGCTGAGGGTTGCTTTCCAGAGCTGATGACCTTTGAACCTGCGCGTCCGGCTTTTTGGGCAGGTGCGGCTGGGTGCTTGGGACTAGTGCTGTGGGGACCGTCCCTGTGGTCCCTTCGCAGGCGACCTTCGGGACCTTATCCCGAGCCTCCTGGAAGAGAAGGGTGTAAAAGAAGAAAAGGGAAAGTTGCTAACCCTCGTTGAGGACCAGGCTTTTTCACCTGTGAGGGTCGCGTAATCTGCAATTAAGACGTGAAAGATAGTGTTTCCTGTTTACAGAGGAGGAAACCGAGGCCCCAGAAGGTGAAGTCATTTGCCAAATAGGTCACGCAGCTGGGCAGTGACAGATCCGGATTCAGAGCTGATCTCCCTGCTGCGGGGTTCTCAATCTTTATCTGGGTGAAGAACCACGGGGTGCAGGGAGGGGTTAGTTAACCGTCCCTGGAACTCCACAGACTCGGTAGGTCTGGGGCGGGGCTCTGGAATGTATTTTCAACAGCTGTTCCCTGACACACAATAACATATCGCTGCCCCGTGAACAGAACAAGAACTATATAGCTAATTGTCGTGTTAACTTTTTAAGGCCTCAATTGAGAGAAAGTGTCGAACGAGGGCTTGCTTCCTACTCGTCTGGTGGGACTGGAGAGTTGGTATTTGATTCTGCCTTTAACTCTTTTGGGGCCGACAGCAGCCTGTGTCATCCCCCCATTTATTAAATGAGAAGAATTACATGCTTATTTCTGGCGAATTTGTTAAACATACAGATTTCTGGGCCCAGCCTACCTCTATTGAATCAGAAGATGTGTGGGTGGCGCCTGGTAATTTAAGGACCACAAGATTAAGTGACTCAAGAAATCACTAAATCACTCAAGAAATCAACAGTATATATATATTAGGCTAAATGACCTATAAAATGAGCTTATTATCGTTGAGAACCTGAGATGAGAAACTTTGTTAGATAGACCCATAAAGAAATGGATCATAGTTTTAAAACACATGGCTTAAATCTCCATGGTTTTTGTTTTGCTGTGAACTAAAATTTTATTGGTAAAAGTGTCAAATTAAATTACATTACTGACTGATATGAGGTGGATTTTTCATTTAGCTGAAGACTAGAACAATAAATTTTGAATGTTAATATATATATATATATATATATATATATATATATATATATATACACACTGTTGATTTCTTGAGTGATTTAGTGATTTCTTGAGTCACTTAACCTTGTGGTCCTTAAACATAACCTGCTTATCACCATCTCCTACAATGCTTGCTCCATCTGTGTCCAACCTTTATCAGATCTTCTGAGACAGACCCTGGGTGTTTTAAACAAGCTTCCAGGGAGGTCTGATGGAACCAGTGATAAGAGGATATGGAAATGTTCTTGGAAACTTAGTCTATTTCTCAGTTTCCATATTATGTGGAGTATTAGGTGTGGGTTTTTTTGTTTTTTATGTTCTGCTCTTGGGGACTAATAAGAGTAATGTGGTTTATAATCCTGGTTTTAGAATTTTTTAACATGCACTTTCTTGTGACTGAAGTGAAAGTACTGTACTATAATAAGATTGCAAAAGGTAAACCTTAAAGGCAGCAGCCCTGAGTGACTTAGTAGGCTCCTTGATTATGATGTGATGACAAGTGGATCTTATATTGAAGCCCTGATTGCTGTTGAGCAATCTCTTACGCCTGAAAGGATTATAATTACCCTTCAGTAGTACAAGTTTTCACAGCCCCAACTAAAAGCATCTTTTATTTTTAAACAGATAACCATTATGTGGTTCATATCAGGAATGAAATCTGAAAGCTAAGAGCAGAAGCCTTTTTGGTCAACATGGATGACAAAAGACGGCGGACCCGAGTGCAGGGAGCCTGGGCTGGCTCTGGGAAGAGCCAGGCCGTTACACAGCCAGGCCGGAACCTGCAGGGATCCTGTGCATGTGGGTGTGCACAACTTTCATCCTTTTTTACTTAGGTCGCTTTGGTTTATAATGGACTCCCATATCAGTGTTAAAGAATTATTTAACGGGGCTGGTATTTTTTCTGAATTGTTGACGGTAAGCTAAGGGTTGATCTTAGTATTCCTCATCTTTAGTATCTACACTCAAATCTTTCAGTGTGTATGTTGAGGTCTTCAATAGACTTTACTAATTAATTTATAGATATCATAGAGGTCATCTCTAAGTGGATTTTTTTTTTTTTATTAAGTGAGAGGCGGGGAGGCAGGAAAACAGACTACCTACCACATGCGCCCCAATAGAGATCCACCTGGCAAGCCCACTAGGGGGCGATGCTTTGCCTATCTGGGGTTCTGCTGCTCTTGTTTGGCAGCTGAGCTTGTTTAGCACCTGAGGCGAGGCCATGGAGCTATCCTCAACACCTGGGACCAACTTACTTGAGTTAGCCATTATTTCAAGCCATGGCTGCGGGAGGGGGAGAGAGAGAGAGGGAAAGGGAAAGGGGAAGGGAAGGATGGTGAAGCAGATGGTCACTTCTCCTTTGTACCCTGACTGGGAATCAGTCCCAGGGCTTCCATATGCTGAACCGACACTCTACCACTGACCCAATTGGCCAGGGCCCTCTAAGTGAATTTTATTGGTCTTTGCTCAGTAGAAGGTGATGAGAGCAGACTTACCCAGGTTTGAGTCTGGTCTCTCTTGCTTCAGCTGCCACTGCTAAGAGCCATCTCCAGCAGAGGCCCGGTCAGACCTGGACAAACAAGGAGCAGCATCTGTCAGACAGACAGTTTGTATTCAAAGAACCCCAGCAGGTAATTCTTGTTTCTCCTTCAACAGTAACAAAGATTTGTTTATAAAAGTTATATTCACCTGGTAGACACTCAAACGGCTGAGTATATTCACTAATAAAAGGAGAGTTAAAGGACTCTAGTAATAATGAAGTGTAGAGCGTCAATGTCTTAGTGTGTCTGAATATTCTTTGTATTCTGACACCACATTACGGGCATATATAATTCCCAGCTTTTAGGCACAGAGGTTATACCGTGCTTAGAAGTTAGAGGTTATGGTGTGACTAGAGCTTTCATTGGTTATCTGAGCTCTGACAGCCCTAACGCCAGGCTCTCTTAAGTGCTAGAGTAGCAACGGTCTCAGGGATTGGATTAAAATTTCCGCAACCACAATGCTTGTATTTTCACTTTCTTTCCCATGGAGAAAAAGGTAAGAAACAGAGAAGACTTATTGTTAACAATATGTAAAAACTGCAAAGGATCAGGCATCGCATTATAGCAGCAGTTATTAACCTTTTCCATCTCATGGCACACATACACTAATTATTAAAATTCTGCGGCGCACCAAAAAATATATTTTTTCCTATCTGACCAAAAAAATAGGTATAATTTTGAATGATTTACCAAAAAAAGAAAAAAAAGTACCTACCTTTTTTACTCCAAAGTGACTTTTTAAAGAATCAGGTGCCTGTACTTGTATATAAGGATTTCTGGTGCCAAGAATTAACCAATCAGACATGACCAATAAGATGCAGCTCTATGATATGACCTATATATTTATGGTTCACAGAGCATTTTTTGTATTTGACAGTTTCAGGAAAAAGGTCAGTGCCCCTGACTAAATAGTCAGGTGTTGCATGTTTTAAAAATTCTGCGGCACATTGGTTGAAAACCGCTATACAGTACTATAGTAATGATTTTATAAATAACGATTAAAACCCATTACTTCACACCATACCTTCTTTTAAAAATCTGGAAAGGTTTTTTCCAGAGCTGCTGGCTGTCAGAAAAATGGATTAGTTCCAATTGCATCATCTTTTAACCCTCACTGATAACGGTAAGGTAGGTTCAAGAATAGTAGAAATAGGGGTTTCTGGTTGGATAGGACGAGCTTGGAATAAAAAAGGATGGTTTTAAACCTGATTTATTTTGGCCAGAAATGAGAGGATATGGTAGTCTGCAAGTCAGCCTCCCTGAGGATGAGGAACCATTCCAGAGTAAGAGCTCCTGTTTCCTTGCAGGTGGTACGCAGAGCCCCGGAGCCGCGAGTGATCGAGTAAGTAACTGCTGCCCTCCGGGAGCTGTTGTCCACACTGCAGCGGAGAGCCCCGGGGTTTCCCTCTCTTTTTCCTCTGGGAGAGATAACACTCAATTAGTGTCTTGATTTTAGGCTGGGATATTCCTATCTCAGATGTCTTTAAACTTAGTCTTTTGAGAGGCCTTTCTGAATGTACTGATCATGTGGAAAATGCAACAGGATATCTTTATGTTAAACTGCTGACTCTGGTGTAGATTTCCTGACCCTGTTTCACTAATATATCTGCAGACAGTAAGCTAAAGTATCACCTAGGTTAAGACTGAGGGGGGTTCTTCCTGAGTCATTGAAACATGGCTCCTTGAGGAACCGTTAGTTACCATTTTACTAACACTGCTTGTGAAAGCTGCTAGAAATATAGATGACCTCACAGTCCACTTCTTAAAAACCACAAAACTGTTCCAGAGCAAGTAAATGAGAGTAAACATTCCATTCCGTTATATTAAACTGTGTCTAAAATGTTCTTTCCAAAAGTCGTTGAGGCATGCATTGACGCCTCTTTTCCTAGTTTCCAGTTTACATTTGATGTACATAAATTGTCAGTAGAAGGTATCTTTTTATTTTAGCAGCTTAGCAGTATGCTTATCTTATTGCTTATGAGCAGTGTGTTAAACTGTTTGGTTGTTAAAGGTTGACTTGTATATCTAGAAATATTTGAAATTAACCCAGATATCATCATACTTTCAGAAAAGGTATGTTGTTGTGGCTTTGTCACCACTTAGCTATGTAACTAGTGCCTAGGTAAGTTATTGCCTTCTTTCTAAACTTTAGTTTCCTTGTCTGTAACATTATGGGTTTGGACTACCTAACTTAAAGCCCAATCTAGTGGCTCAAACATTATTTGATTGTTTTAACATGCCCATGTGATATTTGTTGGTGATAAAAAGAATAAACAAAATTGTGAAGCCTGTTACAAGGTACTGATGGGACATTCAGGCTGAAAATAATGGACAGTAATGAGTTTGCATGTCAGGAGCAAAATGACAGAGCTCATTGCTACTTGACCCTAGGATTTGTTAGTTTTGATTATCTAAAGTTAGCTATGCTAATTTTTTTAATAACTAGAAATGTGGCTCACATGTTAAGTAAACCTGCTTCTGAATGGGGCCCAAATACATCCCATTGAAACACTGTGTTCACACTCTGGGAAACCTTGTCTGCAGTGCATTCAGAAATGTATATGGCAGTAGTTCCGCCTAAATTGTGGCTCAGCGGGCTTGCACATCTACCTAAGAGCCAGTTCTGAGATTGTGAACTGCCAACTCACACAGCAGAGGGTGGTGTGAACACCATTCCTTTCTGTCCTCCATGACTGATCTCTGTCCAAGAGGACCCAGAAGTTACCGTGGCAGAGGCACCTGTCCAGTTGGGGTCACTTCTCTTACACAGGCCTTGCCACCCTGGACATCTGCAGCAGCTTTGTGCGTTTGTGCATTTGATTAAATTCGGCTAGCTTTTATTGCTCGACTGCTATGCGCTAGCCTTGGGAAACAGAATGATAACTTATTTCTTGTTCCTCAGTAGCCCGCAGGAACTACGTGTCATCTGGTAAATTGGAATCCTGTAAATGCTGGAGCAGTAGATTTGTATGTTAGGTCTCGTGGTAGCCCAGAGGATGAGATGTTAGCATTTGGGTGGATTGAAGGTCAGGAAGGTGATGCTGAGCTGAGGTTTTGGTTGAAGAATTAGAACTTTCCACTGGACCAAAGCTGGCGTGGGCTGGTTTGGGTTGCTGGGTGGCGCGGAGGCATTGGCAGCATGCAGAAGAGCACGGGATTAGAAACATGGTATATTCAAGAGATTGCAAGCAGTAATTGTTGTTGGACGATGATGAGTTGGTGGAACTGTCAGGAGGTGCAGCTAGATCAGCAGACGTCAAAGGCAGTGCTGGAAAGAAAGTTGCGGGAGCCTTTGAAGGGCTCCAGTGAGAGCAGCAGCCTCATTAGACATGCATCTGAAAGCAGCAGATGCTCAGAGCCCTTGCTCCCTGCTAAGTGCATCCCACATTGGCACCCCTTGGTATGATACGTCCCTGGACTATGTCAGCCTAAATTATGGGTGAAGTGGAAGGGGCCCGGTCGGCATTTATTTATTACCGTCTTCATGTTTGTGGTCCACTCCTGCCAGGATCCTGTTCTCAGTGCTGTTAGTGATGTACTGCCATCCTGCCCCTTCTCGGTGGTAAAACAGGTAGGCTGTGCTTGTCCCGTACTGCACCCTCATTGTTAAATGACTGTGACGAGCCAGGACTTCAGGAATGCCAGAGGATGGCTCTTCCACTGGGGAGAGTATATTGTTTTGTGTGATACTAACAAGTCTCTGTTCTTTGTTTCTTTAGCAAAGAGGGTGTATATGAAATCAGCCTGTCACCCACAGGGATATCTAGGTAAGTGACATTAGTCATTGTTTCAAAAACAGTTGGAAAGCATCACCTTAATGCACGAGTATATTAATTGTCACCATAAAATAGTGAGGCATTTAAAACAAATGTATCAGAGCTTACCTATCTAGATGAATTGCTTAGAAGTTTCTGTAATTAGTCTGTATAAATATAGCACTGCCATATTTATAACCCTTTTGGGAACCTCCCTTTTAAAGCAAGTTTAACAGTCACACAAGAAAGCCAGTTGCATTATTTTGGTCACATCTTGTTGTTAGCCATGTATGGCTTAAGGTGAGCTTTGGCTCTTTTAGAATATCAAATGCATCTTCAGAGTAAAGTTCAAGAGAGTAGTCCAAGGTCTTTCAGAACATTTCTTAAGAAGTCTCTCCAAAATGATTTTGAACTGACTTGCCCTGTTCAAATAAGTGTATATTCAATGAGGGAAAGAGCCATCATTTGGATATTTTAATATTAATGCAGTCATAAGTGATCATTTCCCCTCCAATTGGCATAGTCTCAGAAGACTCCTAATCATAGACTGCCAGTTACTTTCCCAGTGCCCCTGTCAGGGGATATTAACCGCATGTTACAGAGAACAAAACCCGGTGCAGGGTTCAGCTCCTGCCCAGGGGTCACACTAAGCGGTGCTGGAGCGATACTTGAGCCGCGTCTGTAGGGCCTTGTGCGTGCCTTTATCCGTCGTGCTGCTTGTGCTAACACCAAAGGAGTCCGTTCTACACCTCAGGGAGGTGACGTGGGTGGTGTCCGGCCCTGCTTGCCGGGGAGGTGTAGGAAGAAGGGAGGCAGCACCTCGATGAACTGACTGCTAACAGTCCGTAACACGTCTTCTCTGTGTCTTTAGTTAATAACAGTTCTTCTGCTTCAAGGGTGCGCTTGTATCCCGGCTTCATTGACGTAAAGGAGGCCAACTGGGTACTGGACCGGCTTCGTCAGGATGTTCCCTGGAAGCAGAGGACGGGCATCAGAGAAGGTGAGCCAGCGCTGAGACTGTGGTCTTGCCGCCGGGCCCCCTTCTGGAGTGTTCTCTCCTCCATGGCCTCTCTCCTCCGCAGCCTGTCGTCAGTGGAGTTCAGAACCTCACCAGGATCCCGAGGATGACTAGACGTGAGGCAGTCAAAGGGGACAGAAGAAAGGGCAGGTGGTGCTCAGGGAACACGGCAGGAGAAGCGGCTGGGAGTTCAGGGAACCGGAGGAAGTCCGGGCAGGCTGGGCTGTGGCTGACGGACCGCCCTGCGTGTTCACTGCCTTTGTTACTTCAAATGGTGCCAGTTTCCCTCTTTCTTCACAGAAAAGTCCAGACCTCTCTTTTCTCTCTGGTTCTACTTGGGACGTTTTTCTGCAATCCTCTTACTGGCTCTTTAGTCTCTTTTGGTTTCATGGGAAGAGCCCAGTCTGCTGTGGCTCGGCATCTGTACTCTCCTGAGCTTGTCAAGGTGACTGGACTTGGAACCGGCTCCTCTGGTCATCCACAGCAGCGGTGCCTGCTACACCAGAGGAGGCCACTGGGGGGCGTCTACGCTCTAGCGTACCGTTCCTTTCTGGAACTTGGCGTGAATTTCAGTTTCCTGTAAAGAAAGAGGCAAAGTATACTGGCTTCATTTGTGACTCACAATAAGAGCCAGCTTTTCCTCCTAACTCTCAGAAGTTTCTATCGCAGGGCTTTTGGGGTTAGGCTTTGCTTTGATTGCTGACTTTTATTCAAAAGTAATTGTTAACTTTTTAAGCAAATTACTGTAAAGTATTTTTCTAGTGCTTGGTTTTCTAATCCGTAAAATGGAGGTAATGATAAAATACCTACCTCATAAGGTTATTGTGATAATTGAGACAATGCATGATAAGTACCTAACAGATTGCCTGGTACATAGCAGGCCGTCAGTGAATGGAGTGGTTGATACCAGTGTGGGGTAATAGCAGATGTGGATAACTCCCTCTCTAAGTAAACTGGACGTAAAAACTTCTGACTAGAACGAGCCACATGCTGTGGTTTCTCAGGGCTGTTTTTCTTCATTCTGAATCAGAGCGGTTTATATGGTGGTGGCACATGGGTCAGCGGTGTGTCTTGGTCCTTGTGTGGGTGCCGGTGTCACAGACTCCTACCGTCCGGGCTCAGACTCTACCCTGCTCTTAGACCCTCCCTGCCTGAACTATTGTTCTACAGTATGACTCCTTCCCTGTGGTGTCGAAACTGACAAAGTCCAGTAGTACACACCTCAGGGCCTTTGCTCACACTGTCTGCCGACACAAGCCTTCTCGTCTTCTTCCTGTCAGCTCTTACCCATTCTCTTGAAATCTCATGTCCTCTGTGAGGGTGGAGCCCTGGCTCAGAGTCCACCCCTGCTCTGCCTTTGTGTTTCTCACAGTGTTTGCACGCTGCGAGGCGTGCTGGTGGGCACTCAGTAGGCACAGCTTCCATGGCATTGAACCATTTCAAAGGCCCTGTATTTTCTTTCTTAGATGTAACTTACCAGCAACCAAGACTCACAGCATGGTATGGAGAACTTCCTTACACTTACTCCAGAGTCACTATGGAACCAAACCCTCACGTATGTTGGAACGTTGTTGTTGTATTATGTTATGGTTGTATAGACTAGATACCATAAATGGACAACGATAAAATAACAGTAAAATACCTTGCAGAGCTGCATGATGGGGCCCAGTTCAGAAAATCCTCTGCGTTCAAACATCGAGTCTTTGTGCTCACCATCACTGATGGGCTTTTGATCCACAGACAAGAAAAAACGGGAACTAAAGTAGACTAGACTCAGACTCGAGGATTTCAGGAAAGTGAGCCGTTTCTTCTCCTAGTCTCCCCTTCCCCCAGCTCTTCTGGCTGTAGACCTTCTGTGTACACCCTGGTTCTCATTTACTCTGGGGCCAGAGTCCTTATGACTGGCCAGTGAGGTCAGAATGTCTCTTCATTTCTCAAGCTCTTTTGCCATTGTGGGAAAAAATTGGTGTTTTTCTGGTTGTCTTTCTGCTATGGCTGTACTTGTTAGACTTTCAACTTATCATTGCTTTGGCTTGTTCTTCTGTTTTTTTTTTAAATTTTCCATGACAGTAGACAAAGAGATTCTAGTATATAAATTAAGCTTGTCCAAAGGATGAAGTTAAGATCCAAGAAATAGTTCCCTGTTTAGTCCCTGGAATCTTGCCTTTGGCAAATGATGTTATACTTTATGGAAAGAGACTTTGAAGAAAATGGAGTTTTGCTTACGGCATTAGGATAAACAGAAATGTGACATGACATATTTCAGAGCTTCTAATAATTTACAATTATAAACTACCACTTTACTAAAATGTTCATGGATAAAATATTGCCATGGTTAGGGGGGAGTACATGGCTTTTTTACGTTAGGAGATAGCTCTGTGCTGTGTTTTCTAGGACTGCATTTAGAATGTGATCCAGGCAAGTGTTGAGACCTTCAGATCTGAGGTTGATTTGGAAACATGAAGAGAATTGAATTAGGTCAATCCAACATAGACTGCTGGCCACGTTTCTGTCAGAATTAATTTATCTTTCGTTACAGCAGAGAAGTTGAGGATTAAACAGGCTGTGGGGAAGAAGTTCTTTCTCATTTGTACTAGTTAATCTTTTAGAAAAGGATTTCTCAACCTTAGTTTTACTGATTGGGGAATGGATAATTCTTTGTTGTTGGATTGTCCTGTGCATTGTAGGGTGTTTAGCAATTAGTTAATCTGGCTTCTACCCACTAGATACCCAAAGCATCCCTCACCAAGTCATGACATCCAAAAATTACTCCAGACATTACCAAACATCTGCCAAGGGGCAAATTGCCTCTGGCTAACGAGCACTGCTTTATAATAAACATAAGGCACATAGAGCTGCTGAACAGAGTGGCCTTTTATGCATGGAGGACATAACAATTCTTAAAGAGAATTTCTTCTAATGACAATCCATTTTTTATAATGTGAGCAATACGTGTCTATTATTGAAAGTTTAGAAACCGCATATAGCATGAGGAATACTAAACTTTTGGATGATTAGTCTATTTGATGCTTTGGTTCCAGTCCTTTTGGTTTATTTTAGGCAAATATATGTAGAGAATAAAATACAATATGTATATTACATTTTTTTTAATTTAGATTTTATTTTCCAGTTACAGCTTACTTTCAGTTTTATTCTTTTATTTCAGGTGTGCAGCATAGCGGTTAGACAGTCATACATTGCAAAGATGTACTTTAATATTTCAGGGACCCTCCTGGCACCACACGTAGTTATTACAGTATTACTGACTGTACACCGTCCTGTACCCTGCGTCCCCAGACTGTTTGTGACTACAGTTTGTAGTTCTTAATCCCTTCACCTTTTTAT
The DNA here is from genome assembly GCA_037038555.1 of Rhynchonycteris naso. Taxonomy (NCBI): domain Eukaryota; kingdom Metazoa; phylum Chordata; class Mammalia; order Chiroptera; family Emballonuridae; genus Rhynchonycteris; species Rhynchonycteris naso. The sequence goes on from CM072995.1 coordinate 355,637,022, forward strand.
CCAGTCCCCCAAACCTTCTTTTCTCTGGCAGCCAGCGGTCTGTTCTCTGTATCTGTGAGTCTATCTTATTTGTTGTTGATATTTTTCCTCATAACCCACATAAAAGTGTAATCATATGGTTTTTGTCTGCCTCTCACTAACTTATTTCACTGAGCATATACTCTCTAGTTCCCTCCATGCTGTCTCATATGGTAAGATTTCCTTCTTGTTTATGGCCAAATAATATTCCATTATATGTACGCCACCACTTTATTATCCACTTGTCTGCTGATGGGCACTTGTGTTGCTTCCGTATCTTGGCTATTAGAAATAACGCTACGGTGAACACGGGCACATATATTCTTTCAAAGCAGCGTTTCGGCTTTGTTGGGGTATGTTCTCAGAAGTGTAATCCCCGAGTCGTAAGACAGCTCCATTTTTAATTTTTTGAGGTACCTCCATACTGCCTTCCACAGTGGCTGCACCAGTGCCTCTCTCATCAACAGCGCACAAGGGTTCCCTTTTCTCCACATCCTGGAGAAAACATTTGTCACTTGTAGCTATATTGATGACAGCCATTGTGATGACAGGTGTGAGGTGATATCTCATTATGGGTTTTTTTAATGTTGATTTTGGAGAGAAGAAGCAGGAAAGAGACAGGAGCATGTTTCTGTATGTGCCCTGACCGGGGATCGAACTGGTAACCTCTGCACTTCTGGATGCTGCTCTAACCAACCAAGCTGTCCAGCCAGGGCTCACTGAGGTTTTAATTTGCATTTCTTTGATAATAAGTTGAGCATCTTTTTTATGTCTATTGGCCATCTCTCTGTCTTCGTTGGAGAAGGTCTGTTCAGGTCTTCAACCTGTTTTTTAATTGGATATTTTTTTTTGGTGTTGAGTTGTATGAGTTCTTTATAAATTTTAGATATTAACATCTTATCAGATGTATCATTGGCAAGTATTTTTCTCCATTCAGTAAGTTGTCTTTCGTTTTGTTGATGGGTTCCTTTGCTTTGCAAAACTTTTTAATTTGATGTAGTCCCGTTTGTTTAGTTTTTTGTTGTTTAGAACAAAATCAAAAGATATGCCCCTTTCTCAGATTTTAAAAGAGGAAGTCAGTGTGTGTGTGTGTGTGTGTGTGTGTGTGTGTGTGTTGGGGATAATTGTTTAATTATTTTTTTTAATTTTTCATTGATTTGAAAGAGGGAGGGGAGTAGGAGAAAGAGAGAGAGAGAAGCATTAACTCATTCCATTTAGTTGTGCACTCCCTGGTTGTTTCTCATACGTACCCTGACCTGGGATCCAACCTGTGACCTCAGTGTGCTGGGACAATGCGCTAGCTCAGGGGTCCCCAAACTTTTTACACAGGGGGCCAGTTCACTGTCCCTCAGACCATTGGAGGGCTGGACTATATAAAAAACTATAATTCCCTATGCACATTGCACATATCTTATTTTAAAGTATAAAAAAAAAACAAAACGGGAAAAAATACAATATTTAAAATAAAGAACAAGTAAATTAAAATCAACAAACTGACCAGTATTTCAATGGGAACTATGGGTGCGGATGCATCCTGTGCTCCTCTCACTGACCACCAATGAAAGAGGTGCCCCTTCCGGAAGTGCGGCGGGGGCCAGTTAAATGGCCTCAGGGGGCCGCATGCAGCCCGCGGGCCGTAGTTTGGGGACCCCTGCTCTAGCCAGTAAGCCACCAGGCCAGAGTCTGTTTAACTTTAAAATTATTATCTCAGGCTTAATATCCCATAACACAGGAGCAAGCAGATTCAGTCATAACTTATTCAACTTTTAGTCTTTGTTTGAACTGAATCTTGTATGAACCCAATATGTGTGAACAGAAGAGAGCCTCGGCTGGCTGGGAGTCGCACCAGCCTGACCTTTCCTTTCCCCTGTGGTAATCAGTCCCAGAGGCACTTCTGTGGTACCTGGCACTCTACAAAACACTGTTTGAAATCCACTGAATGGGTCCTTTTACTTCTGTGATTCATATGTTCTCAGACTTTCCCTCAGATGTCTTTTAAGGATAGAATGTCTTCACTGAACAGTGAGATGACACTGAATTTTAATTTAGACTTTCAGTTCTGAGGGATCTGTATATAGCGTATTGGTTGGAGAGTCTAAATTAATCCTCTAGTTCATTATCCCCTTTTCCCTCCTTTTCTCCATACATTACCACCAAAAATAACCAAGAAAAAATATATAGCCGCTTAGAAACATACTGCAAACTTGCTGTTATCACAGTGCTCGGTCCTTAAGCAAGTTAGGGAAGTGCTAATTAGTTTCTCAGTCACATTGCAGAAAAGCTATGTTTCTCCTTTACCTTCTTGTTTTTCTTGTTGAGTATAATTCTAGCATCTGATCTTACCTCCATGAAGTTAACCTTAAAGCCGTAAAATGAATAGAAATCCAGCTTGCTAACATTACGGAATTTCACTTTGAAAGTTATTCTCTTGAACATAGGTTAGTTTAATAATATTTGTTTTAGTGACCTAAGTTCTGTTTGTTTATATCGCTATTTATTTTTTCAAATTCTCTGGTTAGACTGTAATATTTATAACTAGGAATTCCCAGTTTCACCTTGGATTCTTTATCACACAAAGCTGAATGATTCCTTCATGTGTTTCCCTGGTGATTTTACCTGACGGTGTCCATGGAATACACTTAATAATAACACTGTGCTTTTCTTTGCTAAAGATACATTCTTTTACTATCAGACCTAGAACGTGGACTTTGAAGGGGTTCACTAATGTATCAATTCTCGAAGTACAATCTGTGGACCCTGGAGAGGGAGGCCACGGAATCATTTTTGGAAGTCCACAAGGTCAAACTTTTTATAATAATACTAAGACTGGATGACATTTTTACTGTGTTGAATTTGCAGTGATGGTGGATATAGCTTAGTTTGACCCAGGGATTGTCAATGGTGTACTAGTCACCATTGTATTCTTCATGTTTGTGCATTTCCAGTTTAGATAAAATGCTAGTTTCCTTTAAGAACATCCCTCAGTGAAGCAGTAAACATTAATTTCATTAACTCCCAGTCTTTTATAGTTCATGTCTTTAATCGTCTAAGGAAATGGAAAGTACGTATTAAAACATTTCTGCTGTGAGCCAGGTATGATGGTTGTCAAGAAAAAACAGGTGTGATTGTGTAAGCTGTGAGCTGGACTGGCTACTTTCTCCTAGACCATTTTTTCCTTGGAAAAACAGCTGGCTGACAAGCGATGGTTATTCAGACTTGCATGTTTGGCAGACATATTTTTGTAAATGAATGAAGTGTCACTTCAAGGAAAACAATGAACAGGATTTATTACTAATATAAAGGTCGAGTTTGCAAGCAAAAAGTAGAATTTCAGAAAAACTCATATAACTGCCACCTTGAGCCTGACCTCTTCCCGTTATTTTGCCTTTTCTGATGCTAATATTAATGTCTACGATTCTAAAACTATTGTATAATGAAATGTATCAGCAATTAGGAGATCTGCATAACAGGATTAAAAGATTCGTTCAAAGTGTAAGAATGACCAGTGGATTTAAATATAACAATATGAAAAGTTTGTTCATACAGTGTCAGATTCCACATCGCAGCCAACCTTTAAGGAATCAGTACTTGATGAGTTTTGGCGTAATATCAAAGAATACCTGTAATTATTTGAAAAGGCTAACTCTCTTTTCTAACTACGTATCTTTGTGAAGGCACTTTTCTATACATACTTCAACAGAAACAGCATGCTATAAGAGATTGAATGCAGAAGCAGGTATGACAGCCAGCTGTCTTCAATTAAGCCATACATTAAAGAGATTTGCAAAGCAGTGCTGCTCTTGTCATCAACTTTTTTGTACTAGAAATATAGTTATTTTTTATAAAATAATAATTTGTTGGCATATAATTGCTTTTTTTTTAAAGTGAATTAACCAATCACAAATTTTTTAAGTGGGTTAACCAATAACAAAAATTTTAATTTATTTTCCCCCAAAGTTAGAAGTGGGGAGGCAGTCAGACAGACTCCCACATGCACCTGACCAGGACCCACCCGACATGCCCACCAGGGGGCAATGCTCTGCCCATCTGGGGCGTTGCTCCGTTGTGGCCAGAGCCATTCTAGCGCCTGAGGCGGAGGCCTTGGAGCTGTCTTAAGCGCTTGGGCCAACTTTGCTTCAATTGAGCCTTGGCTGCAGGAGGGGAAGAGAGAGAGAGAGGAAGGAGGAGGAAAGGGGGAAGAAGCAGATGGGCGCTTCTCCTGTGTGCCCTGACTGGGAATCAAACCCGGGACTTCCACACACCAGGCCGATGCTCTACCACTGAGCCAACTGGCCAGGGCCTAGTTTTAATTTTTAATATAGTAGATATCATAGCTGTAACTCATACAAACAGAAGTTCTGTGGGGTCCTCAATAGGTTTTGATAACTGTAAAGTTTGAGAACCACTGTCCTAAAGAAAGCACTTGAGATTTCTTGGAGAAAAGACAGAATTCTAACAAGAATCAATACAAGTTATGCTGCTTGTAGCTCCAAAGTGCACGCTAAGGTGGGGGGCCACAGCTTCCTGTAGTGTGGACAGTGATTTCTAAAGTATAAACCACGTAAATGGACATACTCAGGAGGCAGGGCTGTGGGTCTGTTTAAATCTTCTGTCATTCACAGACCATACACTTATCCAGGCCATGTCATGATTCCATTCTGCAGAAGAATATTTTTCCCGATCAGGTTATGTTTTTTGGAAGCTACCCACTCTAGAAATATTAAATATCCTTTTTTAAAGCAGTTCTGCCATTATCCATGAAATAGGAATAGAATGAACAGAGGGCCACCCAACAAGGAAGTTGTTTCACGCCTTGACTTTAGTCTGTTTGCTAACTGCCCGACAACCCTCCAGTTCTGATGGTAAACCAAACTCACTGCTCTGCTTACCACCTTAGTGACTTACTGTGGTGACAGCCCTGAAGATGGTGACAGTTGCTTCTTCTGAGGGCCACATATTTAACATGGAAAGCATGAGATGGGTAGACAGGCCTGCTCCCCACTGCACTGTTATACTAAATTTAGTACCTTAGTAAAATTGCCGAGGTCAGCTTGCTTCAAAACAGAAATAATGGGCAGAATTAAACTACTCTGCTTGCTTCTGTTCGTTGCATCCCGACTGGTTTGCTTATTCCTTGCTTCTGTTTCTAAAGTGACTGATTTTGTACTTTGTTTCTGGTTTTCATGTGGCTGCCACCCATGTCTCTGCCCGTTTTCCTGGCCTGCTGAGCACAGTGGCCCCCCGTGCTGCTCACACTGAAGAGCCGCATTGAGGAGAACACCGGCCACACCTTCAACTCCTTGCTCTGCAACCTTTACCGGCACGAGAAGGACAGTGTGGACTGGCACAGCGACAATGAGCCCTCGCTGGGGCGCTGCCCCGTCATTGCTTCGCTCAGTTTTGGTGCCACACGTACTTTTGAGATGAGGAAGAAGCCCCCACCAGTGAGTAGTCTTCTTCTTTTATTTTTTTTTTAATGTTCTTCCTGCCTCCTGTTACTTGTGACAAGATTTCAAAGGTACGTGATTTGTTGATGACACATTTTGACCTGATTGCTTACGCCATGGTTAACTCTTGACTTCCAGAGTGCCCATTCAGTGATTTCCTTGCCTAACAGACAGTGCCTGCCACGTGCCAGCCGCTGGGGCTGACTGCCACTGCTGGAAAGGACGGCGCAGTCCCTGTTACAATGATAATAAATGCTGTACAGGATCACTTTGAAAGAGATGGCTCAGGCTAGTGGGGGAAGAAGGGACAGGAAGGAGGCTCGGGGAGGAACAGCAAAGCACACGTTCTTCGTAGCTCAGCTGCCGCCCCCGTGAGGGAGCGTCACGCAGCTTTGTGGCCTCCTGCCTTCTGAGATGCTGGTGGATCTGATTCTTTCAGAGAGGAGACTGGAACCAGATCATCAGAGGTGGTCTGTCCAAGACAGGCAGAGACTAAACTGACTGTAGTAACTTCACTTTTCCTTGCCAGCTCTTATACCACATGACATTTTTTAAATCAAAAAGTATAGAACCTTTCGACTCCGGTAGATAGAAAGAGAGTAGGAACTCTAAGAAAAGAGCTAATCTCTACCAAATTATCTTATTTCCAGAGTTTGTGCCTTTTTCTAACCAGGGTTCCCAATCATTCATTTTATAACATTAAATGAGACCCAGTCAGTATAGAAGGACTGCAGGGCTATGTCTTGAATATGACTTAATCCAGACCTCATAGGTATTATTAGTGAGGCAGTCTCATGTCTGTCTTTCATCAAATACACTTCTCTGAGTATACACTTAAAGGACTGAACTGTTTTCCTGACATGCATTTGAGTTTCCAAGCACAGTATTTCGAAGCCTGATGTGTTATTTGGCATTTATGCTATTGAGCACTGTTCATTGCTATACTTCCCATTGATTTAGGTTTTCTTTGCTTTGTTTGCATAGAAACGTGGAGCTGTGTTAGCATGGGATTGTCACTTACTGTTGAGTTACTGAGTGAGCCCTCTCCCTGCGCACCTTGAGCAGCTTTCGCAGTGTCCTTGGCACTCAGCCTTCTCAGGCCAGGGAAGAGCCCTCGAGAAGCAGTCTGCCCTGCCCTCACCGTGCTCCCCTTAAGTCTGGCCATGCTTTTATACATAGACCTCCACTCAGTTAAACCCCAGGTTCACGCACGTGAAGAAGTCAGCCTGCCATTAGAAAGACTCCTTCCTGTTGCATGAATCAGAGAAACACCATGTCTCATCTTTAAATTTATATCGTCTTCTCAAGCCAGACATATGGAGCACCAGCGATTGGCTAGGTGTGGTCCTGGGAGCTGGGGCTGCAGCAGTGCATACGATGCTGTTGTCGGTCCCCGGCTGGAGCCCGTGATCTAGCGCGCGCTAGTGCTGTTCCTGCCTCCTGGAGTCGTCCTTCCGTCCTGGTCGGCAGAGAAGCCCTGGTGTGTCCAGTGTAATCTTCACTGTAGTCCTAGGCTCGAGTTCTTCACAGTTGTTTTCTTCATCGCCAAGTGTCTGTACATCAGTTAGTTTCTTTATACACCTACAGTTACCACGACCTCCTTTTAAAAAACAGTTTTGGCCTATTTATTGATTGAAGTTTAAGAATTCCCAAAGCATGCTTCCTGGAGGATTAGTTTTACTGCATAAGCAGTTTCCAACTAGTATTAAGTGTTAACAGTGTTCTGGTGCCCAGAAGACCTCCATTCCTTTTTGCCTCCAGGAAGCAGAAGGTCTTCATTTATTGATATAAAACCCTCATGGTGACCAAGAGCTTTTTCTTGGTGATATCCTCCAATTATGTTACAGGTTAATGCATGGGGACTAGAACTGTCACATGGCATTGCTTCCCAGGGAAGCCACTTGGAACAAAGTCTGTTTGAGAGGGAGACTGGTCATGCTGAAGTTTATCTTCTCAAGGCTTCTTGAGTCTACTCAAGAACATGCACCAAAGCACAGGCCATGAAACACTAAAAATGGGGTAAAGTTCCTTTAAATGTCTGCCAGTAGCAAGGGAATCTGCGCTACAACTATAGTAGCTGATTTGATAAAAATGCAGATCTAATAAGTAAGAGAATTTGTCAGATCTTGAAACAGTGTTGGCTAGGGAAACATAAATGTGTCAGTACCTCGGGTATTCAGTCAGATAAGTTTTGGCTTCCTACATAGTCTGACCTGTGATTGAATTTGATGCAATTGTAAATATATTCCTTCAGTCCTGGCTTTTGTTTAAGATGGGGAAACTGAATGTTAATATATTTGAATTATATTCATGCATACATAAAGAGAGTTTAAAAGTGAAATTTTTTCCCCAGAACTGATAAGTCCCATTTTAGGGTAATGGGGGACCTAATTTTAAACATTTTGAAAGACACCTTTTAGTTTCTTTAACAGACAGAAATCTGGGGCTCTGCAGCTCTAGCTAAGCTAGAGTGCAGAAGTCTTTCTCTGAGCCGCAGCATTGAGACTAGATCTAGGGTACACCGTCTTCATCCTAGTACAATGGCCCCTTTCTGAAGGATTGAAAGGAAATGGTTAGTGCAAGTCTTTGTCTACTTTTATTTCTAATCTGCAGTGACACTGCTGAGAACATGACTCATCATTCATACAACCCAAGCTAAAACATCAAGTAAAAGCATAAATTTGGTTCTTCTTCTGTGTGGAATTTGTAGTCTGACTTTCTGTAACTCTTAGGCACCTGCCTCAGTATGCCACTCGAGATTGTAATTTTCCTGTCTGTCACCAAGACACTCCAAGTGTGCTAGAGGTTGTTGGGGGAATCTTTTTCAAAATGCAGTTAGTTTTGACCTATCAGAAGGGAAGCTAGTATCTGTTTGACTTAAAGTTTCTCGTCTGAAACTGACATAGAAGAATCATAAGATTTCCTGCACTTCATTTAAATATTGCAGGTTTGAGACAGAAGAGCATTGGTTTGGGGACACTTTCAAAGAGAAATAGTATCTCTTTCTTGCCTTCTTACATTCACCCTCCTTCACCCCTGCAGCAGCTGTTTGTTTTGGTTTGGCCGTGAAGCAGGTCTCTTTCGCCGCCGCTGAGCTGCTGAAAGCTGCCCCAGTTCCCCACGTGGCGGCCGAACAGTTTCTCCCTGTGCTGCCGGGGAAAGGAGGTCTTTGTCCCCCGAGCAGCAGTGCCCTCTGACTCACGCCGCCGGCTCGCTTGGCGTCGTGCCTGCAACGTTTCGCTCCTCCTAGAGGCCAGTCCTGTTCACTGTCCTGTAGTCCAAGTCTGCCGCCTCCTGCTCACTCGTTCTGATTGCAGAGTAAGTTACTGTTTCCTCTGAGGGGATGAGGTGCTTGAGGGCATAGCAGACTTGCCTGATCTCGCTCTCCCATCACCGCCCCTTCTTTTGTTAATTCAGTTTAAGACGAGTGAGTAGCACCATGTCTGTCTCTGGCCAGTGTCAGGCCGTGCTGTCTTAAGATGAAAGTAACGCTTACTAAATAGACCTCAGGAGACATATTTTGGAAACCAAGAACCTATTTTGATTTTACCAAACTGAGTTTGTTAAGGCTTCTCTGCACGCCTCATCCCGAGCGCATTGTACTTTGTAGACTGACTGCATCGTGTCCCTGCCATAAAGATTAGTCTGGTTCCTCCGGCTAGCCTTAGTTCTATGCTGGAAACAAGCTGGAGAGGAACTATAAAAGCCACTTGGTAGGCTGCTATTTCTCTGTCAGTTACCATGGAAACCGTGATGGCTGAGTTGGGTTATTAGATAATAGCAGGAAGTTTGTGATGCACTGGAGATTTAGATGCCAAAAGCCTTGTTTTTCTAGCAGATTACTCATGGGTAAGTCTGTCTTTCAGCGGCGGCATTCCGAAGGCGGGGGCTTCTGTCTGTGGGGGTGATTGAGTTGAGGCGGGGTAGGCATATCTCTAATTGCTCCTCTTCCGGCACCTTCTGAAGGGTGGGAGCTCTGCCCTGCCCCTTGGCTGATTGTCTGTACACACTGCTGGAAGAGTGTCGTTTGAAACGGTCAGTTTGATCATAAATGCTGACATTTTTCTAGGATTCTTGAAGAAATGAGGACATTGAAGTCCGAAACAATATAGTATTGACTAGCTTAAGCTTGCAAGCTGGGTGACCCGCGAGTAGCACTTAGTGGGGTAGTGCCCCCCCCCTGTTCCAGGCATCCGTCCCGATCTCAGCTTCTGCCCCGAGAAATTACAAGAAATTTGAAAGAAATCCTTGATAACCATCGTCTTTAATATGTTCCCTAATAAAATTTGGAAAATCAAATTTTGTTTCCTGATTCCGTCGCTGCTGTTGGTAAAAAGCACTTACCTGCCTCATTTATACTTACTCCCTTTCTGTAAATGCGGATGATAATTGGTAGCTGTTTGATGGGAGCGATAGAAGGATTTTCCCAAGAAAGGCACTGGGAAGGTGAATTCTTAAGCTGTTATAAATGGTAGGTGCCACGGGGACTTTGTAGACGTGGGGACTGAAAAAGGAAGTGAATAGCAGTGAAGCTGAACTCGGGTTCCCTCGGCCTGAGGAGTGGCATTCACTGAGGGCGTAGAGGGGGACCTGGGGCGGCAGAGTGGCCTGTGCATCAGGAAGGAGCTGAGGTTTTGAGCTCCTGTCTCTGCGGTCATTTATAAATGGTTTGGGGAGTGTGAGAGAGTGGGTAAATGCATGTGTGCGTGTTTAAGCTGATAGTCCTGAGAGGCCTTGAAGTATCTTCAGACTTAACACCCTTTGGGAGCTGGAATCATCATTTGCTTCCCTGGGGCCTGATCTCAGGCTGGAATCCACGCTCCGGCTGCCACTGGGCACAACTGATTTCTGCTAAGAGCCCTCCAGTTTTGTATTGCTGGTAACGGTACTTTTAGTCTTAGGAGAACACCTTTTCCAAAGTGATTTGTCGTGTTTATTGTGATCGGGTGTGGGGTCTGCTTACAAACTTGACTTTTTTAGCCCTTGTCCCAATGGTAGGGTTTTTCTCCTCCCATTTGCTGTACTCGTAAGAACTAACCCGAAGCCTTCTGTTAGTTCTCTTACCTTTCACAAGGCACATTTTCATGGTGACTGACTGCTTAGCTTAGGCAGGAAAGAGCTATGAATCTGAAGAAGGAGAAGGGGGAGGGAGGGGGAGAAGGGGAGGAAAGGGGAGGGGGAGGGGGAGAACGGGGGGGGGGAGGAGATGGGGCCAGGGGCCGGGCCAGGCCATGCAGGGACTCTGGAGCCTCAGGAGGAGTGACTTCCAGCACATCAGGAAGCGAGTGACCTGCATTAAGTGGAAGAGCAACGTGCTCTGATTGGTTGTTGTACAGCGTCTGTTGCTGCCGTGTGGAGCCTGGACCAGAAAGGAGCCCGAGTGGAAGCCAGCAGACCAGTCAGGAGGTGCTGTAGCGTGAACATACCTGGGAGTGACACAGAGGAGAGAGGCGGGTAGACTGCAGAGGAGCAGGGTTTTAAAGGGGCCTGGGAGTAAGGGCCTGAAAGAGTTCAGGAGGCGGATCACTTGTTTCTGAGCTCGGCTGGCTGGGAGTGACATGATGACCTTCCACATGCGAACTTTCAAGGCATTTGAAATCTGGGGATAGCTAGGTTTCAGCTAGGACAAGGAAGTATAGAGGGAACTTTCAGAGCACATGAGGTTGAGAGGATTTAGGGGTATTAGCTTGTTACCCAATGGGAATTTCAAAAGACGTAGTGGAAGGGTGCCGGAAAGAGAGAGTGGGGAGGGTGCTGTCTGGTCAGGCTGTGTCCAAGACAGGCTTGGGGTGAGTGCCGCTAGTGACAGGTGACTGGAGAAGTTTGCGCTCTTGCTGGTGACTCAGATCTGCTGGATGTCAGGAATGGTGGGATTTGTTCTCAGAAACTCTTAGAGGAAGAAGAGCATTTGTTTCTTTGCCATCATCTTGGGTGAAGGCTCTTTTGAGATAACAGTTCCATTAAGTTGCGTTTCTTGGAAATACTGTATTACCAACAATGGACTCTTCATCACATGAATTCTTATGATATCTGAAGCACGTTTTGGGTAGCTGAAATGACAATGACAGTGAGTTGGTTTTTGCTTAAATTCCGTAACTTCTCATTCCTGTCCTACCCTCAGTACCATGTCAACAACAAATGGGCCAGCAAATACTGTCAGCAGGTAGGTCACCCCAAACTGCATTTGCCTTTAACATGTCCAGTCCTGAAGGAAAGGCGGGGCTTCCCCAGACTGGTCTGTCCCCAGTGCTAGGTTTTCCATGCCTGCGGGGAGGGCCTTAGCTGTAGGGGGCCATTGCCTGACCGCCCAGCCCTCTTCTGTGGGCTAGGGACGACTGCAGGTGCCAGTCCCTTGTGCCTAATGTTCCCCCTCCCTCACCGCAAGCTCCCATGCCCAATCAGGGCCAAAAATCAGGAAAGAGTTGTTTTGGCAAGTGAGTTTAAAACCATTTTGAACAGATAAACTCAGTGATTTCAAATCTCTACTTTTTCAGCTAGCCTCATCCCTTTGCAGATCTTATTTCAGAAACAGCTGCTTCTGTTTCTAAAGTAATGTATTTCAGATCGATGCTGAGGATGTCATTTCAAGTGTGGTCTGAGTCAGCAAAACAATTGTAGAGATGACTTTGTAGGATCCTAGCTCTATATTGTCTTTCCATAATTTCCATATTAATATGTTTGTGTACGTCAGATCTTTAAAGTCCATTACCACTGTGGGCAAGACACCCGGTTGCTGTGGACACGATGTCCAGCCATGTTACTGACTGGTGCTATAGAGACAGCTCTGCAGTCCAGGTCCAGGCTTCTCCAGGCTGAGATGGCCCGTGCAGCGGTCTAGGAGCCAGCCAGGTGCTCAAGGTCAGGGCAGCACCACAAGTTTTGGGAGGGGAAACTAAAAAATTATTTAAAGGGGGGGGGGACACATTTATGGCATAGTCACCAGTTGGGAGCCAGGACAAGTGAAGAGCAGGTTAAGGAGCTATGGCCAGGCCCACACTTAGGTCCTGGAGCATCTTAGTCTGCAGGAAGTCTTGACCATACTTCTCAAGCACCCCCACACGTACCTGACTTATGGGCCCCAGAGCTAGGGAGGTCCCTGTTATACCAGTTCCCATCTGAGGAAACCCTTTGCTTGGCCCTGAAGACGTTCTAAGTAACACCTTGCTTTTGAAGCACAAATTCTGGAATAAGTTGTGTGTATCTGCAGTTCCGCATTCCTTACACAACTTATCTCTTATCCCCACCACTCCGCTCATATACTGACACCACTGACCTGAAGAGCAGTGCGCTGGCCTTTTCTCAGTGCTTGTTCTCGTCTTCCTGGTATTATTAGTCACCAATACCCATCACCTCTGCTGGAAACTCACCATCCATTAGCTCCTTTTTCTTTCACCTTTGGCTTTTAAAACACTATCTTATTTTTGTTATTCTCATTGCCCCTTTTCTACCTCCTCTGAGGGTTTTTCTTTTGCCTTTAACTCTTTAAATATGGATGTTCAAGATTATCTTTGATTCTGTTACCTAGGTGTACATTATTTTTTAGGAAATTATAAACTGGCATATAGATTGTAAACCCAAATGGCCAGCGTCTGTTTCTGTCTTATTATTATGTCCCCAGCATTTAGCAGCGTGTGTGTATGTATGTGTGTTTGTGTGTGTGCTATGATTAAGTAATTAAATAAGACTTCATTTGTTCAAATGGCTGCAGCCATTCCTTCTTTGATGAGATGAGGTCGACTCTCCTACCTTCAGCTTTGACTTTTTTCTGCATGTTCCTGGGACATTTCTACTTGTAACTTCTAACCTGAAATTGTAAAATCAAGTTATTGTTCTCAGAAAAACAATAATTCCACCTGTTGGTAAGTCCATTTATGTTTATGAACTCACTGTTCTCTTGGTGAGGTTAAAAACAGAAGTTATTTTCAGTTCTTTACTGTTCTCTTACTTTACGTGTTTCAATTCCCAAATCTCTTGGAATGTCTGAAGAACTCATGCCTCTGACAGTGACCATCCTTTCCCAGGGTCTTTATGTCACATGTCTGAAGTGCTAAAAATGACCCTTTTCCTCCCTGATGTTCTCAATTCCAATCTTTTCTCCCTCAGTTTTGTCTTACACCCAGATGCCAGATATTTCCAGGAACAGTTCATATTCTCACTCCCCCCTCCACACACTCACAGATATTACTTGAGTATCTACCGTGCGCGTGAGGAACTATGCTCAGCTGTGGACCTACAGTGGTGAGCCCGGCAAATTCGAGCCCTGCCCCCATGGGAGTCACAGGAGCTAGACAATCAGCAAAGGAACGGAGAGAGAATTTTTCTGAGCCCTGAATTTGGATTTTATTCTAAGTGCAGTGGAAATAAACAAGGTTGTGATCTAATCTGGTTTCCATTTGAAAAGATCACTCGGGCTGCTGTGTGAAGAACAGTGTAGGGAGAGGCAGGAATAGGAAACTAGGTGGAAGATGGTTCTGGCAGCCTCGGGCGGGGACTGCTGGACTGATGGTGGCAGTGGGGTTGAAGAGAAGTGAATGAATTTAAGGTATGTTTTTGAGGGAGAACCAACAGAACTTGCCAGTAGTAATTTGGAGGTGAGGATAATAGTCAGGAGTGACTCTCAGGTTTCTGGCTGGAACAGTTGTTGGATATAGGTGCTATTTAGACAGAGGGAGGAGCAGGGATTTTTGCATTTGAGTTTGGCCTTATTGAAGGGGGATTTGTAGGGCGAATCAAGAGTTCCTTCTTCTGCATTCCAGGTCTGAGATGGTTGAGACTTCCAAATGTAAAGTAAAGTAGTCCACTGGCTACGTCTGGGGGTCAGATGACAGGCCTGTACTGGAGATGTCATTCGGGAATTATCAGAATAACAGCAACAACAGTAAATGATAATGGTACATAACAGGTGTGTAGTGCTGACTCTGCCTGTCCTGTCCCAGGTCCTTTACACACAGCCCTCCAGGAACCTTAGGAGGTTGATGCTGCTGTTCCTTATCCCCGCTGTACCGGTAAGAGGACTGAGGAAGTGTTCGATCACTTGCCTGCCCACCGTGGCTCAGGAAAAAGTTTGTTGAATTATATTGAAACTAATAACATAGATAATATGTAAAGCATTATTATCATCGAGGGCAAGGGAGTAGAGAAAGAGGAGCAGAGAGCTGAGGTTGAGCTCACTGTTTTCATCACTTTGTTTTCCAAATCAGAAGTTTTTATTTGCTCCTCTTGGACCGAAGGATAAAATGTAAACTCCTGAGCCAGACTGTCAAATCTCCACGTAATCTCTGTTCAGCCAGCTTTGGTCTCTCATTGTGCCCGATGTGATTGCACTGCTCTGCTACATGCTCTCTTTGCTCCTGAGGCTTGCTCTCCACCTTCTCATTAGCGTCCTCTCCAGCCTCAAGGGCCGGCCTCTAGCCTTCCTCCATTGCCTCCCTGCAGAAACTAATAATAGTCACCACATGCTAGGAGCTTCCTGTGAGTGTGGGGAAAGAATAGCAGGCTTTTACTCTGCTCGTTTGTGTTTTGTTTTTATAATCGTCTTTGTAGTAAAAAGATGGAAAGTCTTTTAGACAAGTAGCTCATCTGTGGGATCAGAGATAATATGAAAAACCAGATATCTCCTTGTTGACTGAGCTCATTCATTTAGAAGCATATTTTGCTTTCAACAGCCTTTTCTGATTGAGCTGGGGTCACCGAGGTTGAGAATATGATTCAGGATGACGTAGCATGTGTGTCTTGAGCTTTCTGTTAGGCACTACCGTGTGGGATGGCAAAGGACACACAGATGACGGGTCTTCCTCAGGGGCGTATAGGCCAGACAGGATGACAAGACGTGGCCATGAAAGGAGGAGTCATGTGACAGGTCCATCAGCGGCACAGCTGGGCAGCTCATAAGCTGAATCTGGTCCTCAGACTTGTTTTTATTAAACTACCAGTATTTTTACAGAAACTGAATTAATTGCCAAAACTAATAACTCAGGAGCTTTTACATAAAAATTCTAATTATCTGCTTCTCTGGAAACCTAGCTCTGGCAACATTTGGGGCAGGGAGCTGGAGCTGCAGAGCGGCGGCTCCTGCATGCAGGCCCCGTGCTCTCTGCTTGTCCACGGCCCCGTCCTGCTGTGGTGCACTCAGCCCACACCCCATTTGTGCCACTTGCCAGTGTTTGTGACCCTTTCACTGCAGTCGCGGTGCCATATACAGTGTGTCCGTAAAGTCATGGTGCACTTCTGCATGGTGACCGGTCCTGTGTGCATCATGACTTTACGGACACACTGTACTTAGGTCAGGGAATATGCAGGCTTCCGGAAGGAAGAGAGATCACTTTGGAGAGCAGCAGAGTGGAAGTATGCAGGCGTTAGAGCCAGGCAAATAGAAGTTCAAGTTCTCGCCCTGGCTGCCTCCTTCCAGCCTTTTGCCTTAGAAATGCGCTTTCCCTCCAGCTCCCTTGGCTTAAGAACAAGGGATGATGCCCCCTTCCTGTGGGACTGTAGGGAGGAAGAGCAGTTCCTGGCATGCCGGCCACCTGAGCACACACCGTGGTCATCCTGTCCGAAAGTCCAGCAGGTTCCTGGGTTTAAGCATCTGGAAATGGTCATAAAAAGAAGCCTGAAAACAATAAAAATAAAAAAAACCCAAAACTCATCTCCAGGTAGGTTAAAGAGTTAAATCTAAAAAATAAACTTTTCTTTTTTAACTAAAAGGAAATGCAGTTGTATATTTAACTTTGCTCAGGATGGGGAGAGACTTTCTAAGCATAAAAACCATGGAGGAGAGCCAAAAGAAAGTCAGTAGAGTAGCCTCAAAAACTTCTGGGGCTACTCTTTGTTAAATATCATAAACACAGAAGGCACATAGAAAATGAGAAAGTACGCAGGCAAAGCAAAGTATCTTCCTGTCCGGTTACAGATCAGTAGGAGATGTTACCGCCTCATAGAACAGTAGGCAAAGCATGAAGAGTGCACAACAGGAGAAATGCAAACAGCAGAAAGGCATGTGGCAAGTTGTTGAACTCTGTTATTAATGAAAGACTCTGTTTGAAGAGTAAATTGCCATTTCTCCCTAAATTTTTTTCAACACTGTCAGTTGATACCGTTCAGCATTGGCGATGCGGCCAATGCTGAAGATCTGGCATGTTTTCTTGGTGGGATTGTTCATTGCCGCAGCACTGTAGAGAAGGCAGTCAGGTAGTATAATAGAGTGCCTTAAAGTTTGTGCCCTTGGACCTAGTCATTCCGTTTTTAAAAATATATTCTAGAAATTGACTCAGGATCTATTGCAATAGCTTTGTTTTCTTTTTCTATTTTTTTTAGTAGTAATCATGTGTATCTCTCTCTCTAAACACGTGTACCTTCTTGCTACATCCCTGCCACTAGCACAGCATCTAACAGAAACAGGTGGTCGAAACTATTTCTGAAATTGAAGAAGGAGGGGTGTATTCAGAATAAGGAATATCAGATAGTCATATTTGTGAAATGCTGTATATTTAAGACATAGAAAAATGCTCACAGTATAATGTAAAAATGTAGAGTTACACGGTTGTGTATATTGACTATTCCTGTATGTGTTGTATGAATTCTGGATGCTAGGATTAAAGGTAACTTTCAGATTTTCGTGGGGCTTTCCCTGTCATTCAGTGCATATTTGACATGTGTGATAGTTGGCACTGAGCATATTTTGAAAGGGCAGGTAAGGCAGTCCTCCCCTCATGGAGTTAATCAGAGTAGGGGACAGACACTGATCAAGTAATTACAAGTGCATCATTTACTTCAGTAAACTTATGTTAATTTTGTAGTAGGAGGAAAAACGATGCCAGTGACGATTTTCAAGCACTGCTGGTTGTAATTAATTTCTTTGGCACTTCTTTAGGACAAGGAAGGAGTAATGACGTGAAAGGTCTGCCCAGTTTCCTACAGGGTGAAACTATTCTTCCAATGAGAAGAATGTTTTGCTTCCCTCTCTTTTGGGTGGTTAGTAATGACATAAATACACCCAGACGTTTTGTCCTAAATAGCATTTTTCTAAAGGAAACCCAGTAGGCTCATATGCTGATGAGGTGGACAGGCGAGTTGTGGAACTTTGGGAAGCCCTACCTTTCCTTGGAACTTATGGTTAAGCATTCAGTGAACTGGCTGTGGTGGGGAGGGAGTGAGAATGTTGTCAGCGCAAATATAAAAATACATATTTTTCCTTTTTCTGTCTACTTGTGAGATTTCAAGAGTGTGGAAAACCAAGAACAGCAACAGTAAAACCTACCCTGCAGCCTGTGACCCTAAAAGCTTCTTTTAACTAGGATCAGGGATGGAAATTTTTATCCTGAGCTACTGGTTTTTTAGGGGCATGTTTTGTTTTGTTTTGAAGAAAGACCTGAGTCGATGCAAAGGGTTTCAGAGCCGTGTTTTGGTAACAACCTAAATACTCAGTGACCATTGGTGCGTTTTCCCTAACAGTCTGCCTGAGCCCCCGTGGCTGCTCATCCGTCCATCGGCTGGCCCAGCCTTTGCGCAGCCACGGGAGCTCCGCATGAGCCACACGCACGCTTTGTCTGCTTCCTGCGTGGAAAAAGTCTCGTGCATCTTGGTTGAGTTCAACGGGGGCAATGCAGTCTGCTGCCTCTCTGGCCTTAGAAGAAAGCATCTGTGAGCTCCGTGTTGCCTGGGTAGAATCCCTTGCCCACTTTTCTAGCTCTTGCAAATTAGGAATACATTTTCTAAGCCAGGAGTGTTGGAAGGAACAAATAGCAAGCCTCAGAGTGGTAATGGTGTCACCTCTTGTGGTGGGTATGCTGTGTGTGGCTCTTTCCTCTGGGGACTCATTGGAGTAGCTCCCTCCCCAGTGAAGACTCTCACCCTTGTCTAATTTTTGGTCCAACTAATGGCTATACTGGATGTAACTTATTTAAACCAACCTAAGACATTCCCTCACTTGAGAAGTTCAGATTTTAGGAGCAGTAAGTGAAATGTAGAGCGACGGAGCATCGCTCTCCATCAGCGCTGATATTCTCCTCTCGCGTTGGGATTCTCTTTCACTCGCTCGGGCTCTTCCTGCTTCATATTTGCAGGTGGAATTACAGTGCTCACCTCTGCTTTTCCATTGGCCTGAGCACCTCTCCTCCCCAATATTGTTTTTAATGTTCTACAAGACCTTCATCTCAGGACTGTCTTCATGTTGTGGTTCAGTGTTTTTCCTCTCTACTTCATTTCCCTCTCCTGTCCCAGAGCCTGTGCTTGAGAGATTGGACCCTGTTGCATCCCGAATGTGTAGAGGGCGGCAGGTCCACATGCAGCCATGTGAACCTCAGTCTGGTCACTGCCTTTAAGGCCTAGGTCCCGGAGCCTGGGCGCTCTAATTCCATGGGCAGTGCACTCCCTTCCAATACCTTCTCTCCAGTAGAACACACACATCTCCTCTGTCTGGAATACTGGTTTCAGAGAACACCCTTCTGCTTTTCTGAGAAGGATAGGGTCAACTTCCCAGTGCTGTCTGTGGGCTGAGGGTTCGCGGGGAAACGCTTTGGTGCATACATACAGCTAGAAAAATGGTGGCAGACACTTAACATCAGTCACTGAAAAAAAGTTATTTCAAACTTTATTCCTAATCTTCTGCCTGTAAAAATAATGAGTTTTCCTACAAAGTTATTGCCAAGGGTTGGGGCCTGGAACTTAGACTGTTTATGCAACTTCATTATTGTTTTGATTTTGATTTTCCTGGAGGAAGTCATTGTAAACAGTTATGTTCTCAGAAACACCCCTACAGTAATAAACATAAACACAGTATTGCAGTGAAATCAATCCTGCACTGACCCAAATGTAATCCGTGCATGAGAAGGGAAGCAGATGAATGGCTGGATCTGTGCAGAATGGAGGCGGAGAAACCAGGAAGCTCGGGTCTGGCCCAGTCTCAGCTCTCGCCATGTGCTTTGTTGCTGTGAGCAAGGAAGCTGTGTGATCACCCTGTCGGCTGTAAAGGAGGAGCAACACCACCTGTTGGCTCTGCACAGGCTGAGCTGTGGACCTCATTACAGTATTGGACGTGACCTGACTTTGAGCTCTCTAGAAGGAAGGGGCAGTATAAAATACCAGGATTTGTATCCTGAGTGTTCAGGAATTGTGATCCATTTTCGAAGGCTTAAACAGCAAGTCTCAGTTTGCAGTGCTGTTCTGGTCGAGCCAGAGCTCACTTCTCTGAGAGAATCTCACTGTTAAACATTCTGGAAAGGAACCAGAATATATCTCCAAAACACCAAAGGACTATAACAGTGGTTCTTAACCTTTTTTGAGGTACCGAACCCACCAGTTTCATATGCGCACTCACCGAACCCTTCTTTAGTGATAAATATGATTTTTTTTCCAAATGTTTTTTTACTGGTGCACAAAATGAGCCGTGCATGAACATCACCTTGCTCAGAGAACAAAACCAACAAAGTGCATGAACTCACAACAAATTTCGGTATTACTTTATTCTGGCCTCCGCGGCAGAGGCTTCTCCGAACCCCTGAGACCGACTCATCGAACCCCTAGGGTTCGATAGAACCCAGGTTAAGAACCACTGGACTATAAGAGGAGTTGTGACTAGGTGTAACCAATTAGTGAATTAGAATAAATCATGTCCTGTTTAAAAACCCATTTTCCCTCAGTATGTCAAAACACAGAGCACAGCATAAAGCAGACATAAAGAGTTCTTGTAGAAATGAATCCTAACTCCTTTATGGCCAGAATGGGCTTTTCTGCATTTTGGATGCTGCTAATAATAATAATAGAGGGCACTTACAGCGACTTACTTTGCGCCATTCTCCAGGTGATTGTCACACAGCCTTTATGTGGTAGGTGCTGCCATCATTCCCACTGTACAGAGGAGTAAATTCAGGCATGGAGAGGTGAACTAACTGGCCTGAGGCCAAACAGCTGCCACGTAATGGAGCCAGTCAGTGACGCCCGCAGCCTGGCTGGGTCTTCGACCAGAGGCGTGTTCCGCTGCATCTTGATCACACAAACAAAAACTTAGTGTAATTGTGCTGTTTTCTAGGAAGAAAACGGAGATTACACATACGTGGAAAGAGTTAAGATACCCTTGGACCATGGGACCTTGTTAATCATGGAAGGCGCCACGCAAGCTGACTGGCAGGTGAGAGTGCGCAGGTCATGTGAACTCACACGGTCCTGTGGAGGCAGAGGCAGCCTCCCAGCTGGCTTACAGTTACTGATCTCCACAGTAAACTTGGTGCAGAGCAAGTTGCTTTTATACTGAGCAGGAGGCAATGAAGTGACATTATTGCCTGGGCGTTTTGATTCTGCTGGCAGTCAAGCAGCGGCTGTGTCCCATAGAACTTTCTGCAGGGGTAGAAATACTCTTATCTGTGCAGCCCAGCTCGCAGCCATCAACACAAATGCTGTGGGCTCCTGAAATGTGGCTAGCATGCTGAAGAACTGAATTTCTTTTTAATTTAGAGATTAAATTCGTGAGTTTTAATTTAAATGCGTTTAAATCTCTTGAGAGGGCTCGTGGCTGGCGCGTGGAGCTGCAGGGCCGTGTTGAAGGCGTGCGCATTAATGCGAGAACTCAGCAGAGGGCAGGGTCAGTGCCTTTCCTTGGTCTAGGCCAGGCGTGTGTTTTCCTACGAGACTCGGGAAAATGGCAAGAGACTGAGGGGAGCAGCCCCTAGACAACAGCACTCTCACTGTGAGGGTGCTGGCGTCCCGCAGTGGGGGCAGAATGGACTTTGTTTCAGAGAAGGAGGCGGTTCTCCATGGGACTCTAAAATCTTACCGCTGCTCACGGAAGGGGGGCTAAAATCAAAATACGTGTGTGCACTACTAAGTTTCAGGTGGCTCTGAAATAAAAATGTGTGTGTGTAAAAGTCGTTTCTGTTTCCATTTAGCATCGGGTGCCCAAAGAGTACCACTCCCGAGAGCCAAGAATAAACCTGACCTTTCGGACGGTCTGTCCAGACCCGAGAGGGGCGCACTCGTGATGTGGTCTTTGTGAGAGCCGCCGTGCTGAGGCTGAGCAGACTTCCACCACGAGAAGACTTCGACAGGCCGGTCCCGCTGATCTCCTGGTGTTTGGGGAATGAGATTGGGACTGACTTCCCAGCTCACAGTCCTGTTAAGTGCCAGCCAGCACTCATGTTCATATGTTTACTGTGGGAATAGTAACCCCTGGTCACATCTTGAAATCCTATTTGTGCAAATTAAACCCCTGTGGCTGTGCTCCTGGGTGGTTCTGTCCATCTTCAGTTTCTCCTGCCCACCCCTGCCTCATTTGAAGAAGTATGAATGTCCTTTTCCTCTGGTGTCAATCCACACGTGTTTGTTCCTTGTGACTTTAGTGATGTGGAGATACAAATATGCGTCAGAGACCCTGGGGCTTTCTGTAGGCAGACAGCTGCCGAAACCCAAACAGAGGTGGTTTCGTAGAGCTTTGCTGAAGTCGGCCTTGACTCCTTAGCATTTGTAATTGCTGTTGTAATGGAAAGCTGCGTATTGTGGGAGCATGTATCTAACTGGGTCTCCTCCTCTGTCATCCTTCCTGGACACATGTGGACAGGCTCAGGCCTGGAAATAAAGAGCAAAGGCAGTGTTCCAGGGCCAGGCATCTTCCAGCCACCTGGGCTGCTTGTGATACAAGAGAAACTGTCCCCTCAGAGGGAGGAATACTTGATGATGTCATGAGAAATCCAGGCTCACGGGCAGCAAGTGCCCTGCCACTGACAGCTGTTCCACGTACGTTAGTTTCCCCTAGAGAATTACTTGAGTCATTTAAACCCAGACCAAATAGAAGCCGGAGGAGCAGTTCTGCAGGGAATAGACTCAGTTACCTGATAGTTCTCTTCACGTTAGAGTTCAGTGGTCCTGTGACTAAGGCTCTCTTCTGACTCAGTGTTCTCTTAGACACAAGTTCCCAAGGTTC
Organism: Rhynchonycteris naso; assembly: GCA_037038555.1. NCBI lineage: Eukaryota > Metazoa > Chordata > Mammalia > Chiroptera > Emballonuridae > Rhynchonycteris > Rhynchonycteris naso. The sequence goes on from CM072995.1 coordinate 355,659,393, forward strand.
AAGAGTTAGTCCATGATGTCACTGAGGTTCCCAAAACAGAACAAAGTTGGCTACCCCTTATTGCATCATAAAAGCACGTGTCGTGTTGACCTCTTGACTTAGGGGCAGCGTGCCAGGTTAATTCCAAACCAAAATAAGAAAACCCTGAGAGAAAAAAATGGATGAAAGTAGGGCAAGAGAGTTCAAGTTTCCGTAGCTGCCTGTGGGGGAAATTTACAGAGCCTTCTTGCTTTTAATCTTATTTCCGTTCTGTGCTGTGAGATTGATGACCCCATGATCATGACAAAGTGCCGGAGGCCAGCAGGCTCTTCCCTAGAACTGAGCAGTGACGCCGTGCCTGGCCAGGCTCTGCTCCAGCAAGCTTGCCAACAAGCCCACCAGCGGGCTCTCTCTGGCTCCTTGCATTGGAGTCCCTTCACCTTTTTTTATTTATTTTTAATAATGTTGTAGCATGTCTATAGCTCCTTTCTCCAAGAAATCCTAAGCGCTTTATAAAATCTGAGCATCCTACTAAGCCTTCCTGTGAGGGAGGTACAAATCTCCATAAAAATAAAACCTCTATTTAGTATCTAGCTTTCCTCCCAATAAAACAGAGCCTGGCCGGGGTGGTAGCGCCGGCCCTGGTTATGTGTTTGATACGTAACACTGGGAAATGCGTCTTCATTCCCAGACATGCAAGAACCGGCAGACGGTTCCAGGTCTTCCAGCGTTCCTCCTAATGTAGGGTTGGGGTCTCCAGGGCCTCCGGGCATCAGCTGCAGATCTGATGTCTCCACTCATCAGGGCCACGTCCGTCCATCAGGGAATCCAGTTTCTGCTCGACAGTGGACGGCTTGGTCCACCACCAGCTTCTTCATCTGAAAGGGCAGCCTTGGGTTTAGTTCCTAGCTCCTGAACGCCGGGACTGCCACTTCCCCACCACTGAAGTAACGTCCCTTCTGAAATATGAAGTCCCGTAGGAGCCCAGGGTTTAGGACGAGACAGCAGTTCCAGACCCGGGTGCAGGACAGCGTGCTCAGTGACACTGCTGGCCTGCTGCGGGGTTTCATGTGGTAGATCTTGACTAGGAATTAGGGGGAGGCTGTTTTTGCCAACATTACCTATAAAGCAGATATGATGGCTGCCGCATGAGAAAAAAACAGATTTAGTTTTTTAGCTGCCCGTTTTTTGAGCTTGAATAACCTGCCACACTGTCCAAGGAACTTTTTATACATAGTTCCTCGTCGCCACGGCCCTGCGAGAAAGATACTGTTTTGATTGTGGAGACCTTCACCTGCACCTCCAAGAGCTTAAGAAATTTAGCAGGACTGGTAAATGGCAGGACCAGAATTCAAACCATGGGCTTATCCTTGAAGGGCGCTTTGGCCTCTGCCATAACTGAATTTAGGCAGAATAGTCTACTCAGCGTCCCTGGGGCCCTGAGCCTGGGGGCTTGCTCCTTTGGAGCTGGGGACCCAGCCACCTCACACCTGCTGGCAGAGCTGACTGCTGGGCCACCTTATTGATTCCCGGCTTGCTTGTGTTTCAGGGCAGGCACCCGCACCTTAGCGTCTCCGAGTCAGAAACCGCACTACCAGAGGGACTAGTAATTGGCCGTTTTACCAGGGAAGCTCATTTGGGGGGGACAGACTATAGTTTCTGGCAAGTTAGACACGTTCTCATCCAATCTTTGTGGCAAATGACTCAGTACAATGTTTCCTGGCCATATCTAAGAGTCTTTTTAGAGGTAGACAAGTGGTCCCTTCCCCCTCCATTCTTCCGTGTAAGTACATTTGGGAACTGAATGATGCCCAAACTCAGCATCATTCTTCTTCACAATCCCAATCTGCAGACAGCCTGAAGAAATGGCTCAGGTTGCACGGGGGCAGATCACCTCAGAGCATAGGTTGGAACTGTGCACCCAGCATCAGATTGTGTCCGCTGTGCGGGAATCAATCGCTCCACATGGTCAGCTGGGCTACTAACTCGGGTGGCTTAGTGATTCCTGATAAGTTTGAGCCACAGCTCATAAACCTGCCAGGTCCTTGTGGCACTCCCTTCCCGCTGCCTCCGTGGCCGATGTGACCCTGCCCTGGCGTGTGGCAGGTCTCTCTGGGCCCAGTCAAGAAGCGGCCCCTTCCCTTGAACTGTGTCATGGCAGCCCCGCAGGAGTTAAGTGGGTGCCGTGATGAGCAGAACGGTCCGGTTGGAGGGCTGGCCCCGGCCTTGCTGGAAGTATTTCTTCCTCGAGCTCTGGCAGCCTGTACTGGGATGTAGGATATCCGAGACCCACTACCTTTTCTGGTCAGAAGCACTTGTGTTGAGTCTAAATTCTTGATTAGTTTTCTTAATACCTTTGAAAAAGCCAGTGCTACCATAGTGATGCATTCTGCTTGTTTAAATCTTTACTTATACATGGTTCTGCCCATGTGTTCTCCTTGGAGGGACCTGGTCCGCAGCCCTCCCTAGCCCCTTCACTGTTTTCTGTCTGGAAGGAGCCCCAATGTGAGGCCCCCGTCGGATTTGTGCTGCAGGAATCCATCCTTAGATATGGTGGTTTCTGTGTCTGGGTCGACAGGGAAACGACCGATGCTTATTTATTAGAGTGGAACACAGGCTCCTGGTGCCTTTTCCAGCTGCCGCCTCTTACCGCTGAGCCAGATTCCAAAGCCTTCCCCAGCCTGCGAGCAGAGCCCCACACTGGGCGCTGTTGTCAGTGTTAAATCTGGGCGCCGGGCCCTGCATCAGAGAGCAGTGTAGGAACCCAGGCTCAGGCGGTGTCTTGTAGCCGGCATTACCTAAGACTTGGAACTGACCGAGGTATGTGTGACAGCGTCGTCATTACAGTTATTCCTGTGCTATCATGACCCCCATGATAATGGTGATGTCACACTCCCTGGACTCCAGGGAAAGTCCCTGTTCTCATGTGGCCTCTGGGAGGGTGGACATGCTCAGGCAGCATCCTGGTCCCTGATCCAGCTAGCTTTTATCTCTGGACACAAATTCTAAGTTTCTGAAAAAGAAGGAAAGGTCAAAGCCAGGAGGGAACGTAGGTGGTTAACTCTGTAGAATCTATAGCATCCCTAGCCGGATTTAGTCTAAAAAGCAACCCTATGAGGTGGTGTGTGTGTGTTAAACAGATGATGAGGTCCCTAGAGGATGGGTCAGATCCTGAGACTGGGTGTCCTGGGTGGGCTAGGAGAGTCCTGCCTGGTTCCTTGTCAGCAGGCATTCTCTGGCCTCTCAGCCTTGCCATCCCTGGGCCCAGGCCGTGGGGGGTGGCAGCTGGAGTCTTCCAGGGCCAGAGGGACTGTTTTCTTGGCTCTTTTCACCAGGAAGCAAAGGGTAGAGACTGGTTCTTACCTGGGAGCCTGGGAACTTCTCTCTGTGGAGAAGAAGGACAGGAAGTGGCAGGCCAGCATGGGGCCCTGGCTTTCTAGGGGCCGCATGATCAGGTTACGATTGGTCTCTGGCTGCAGAAGGGCAAGCACATGGTGACTGGCACCTGCCGCGTACAGAGTTTGTGGTGACCCAGGGGCCTCACCACAGTCTGGCCGGACCTCCCCTGCTGCAGTTACTGATCCAGGCAGGGCTGCCTGGTCTTTCAAGGGGCTACAACAGGAAGGCACGCCCCAGGCCTCTCCATAGCCCCCCTGATGAGGATAATGGAGTCTGAGCCCTGCCATGGGCTCCCTCTCGGCTTACCTTATCTGTACTTGGAGATTGGGCATGGGGGAGACCCATCTAAAAAGAATCCACAGCCTCCCAAAGCGACTCTGGGTCAAGAGCTCTGTCTTCCCTGCCTAAAGAGGCTCTGTGGGATGGGTGGATGAAGGCTGCCTTGGGCGGCTTTCCAATCTCTGGCCCAGGGGTATTTAGGCTGCGGGGACCACCCAGGCAGGAGAGTCAAGGAAAGGAGGGGAGGCGCACAGAAGTGCTTCCCTCATGTCCTGGTTGGTTAGGGAAAGCTTTTCTGGAATGTTTCCTCTGAAAGCGTATCAAGGGATTAGCCACCCATTTCTTCCCTCTCCCTCCTCTCCCCACCTGATGTTCCCTTTAGCCTCTGTTCAGTCAGAGTGAAGGGGAAAGGGAGGCAGCTAGCCTAGAGGTGAACACCAGGGCTAGTCGGAATGTGTGGCTTCCTCCTCCCCAATTCTTCTGTGTGCGGGGAGGGCTGGGCCAGAGCGGAGAGCTAGTGGGCTCTTGTGTACACCTTGCCATGTATAGATTAGGGACTGCCTTCCCCATCAGAAAGGTGAGAAAGCTGAAGCCCAGAATTAAAGGCTCATCTGCGGGCCGTCTAGGATATGAGGCTGAACCAGGTGCCTAGGCCTGTGTTCTCCCAGCCCTCCAAGGTTCTGTGGCCCCCTCTGAGATCCCCAGCTAGAAGCAGAGTTGGGTGACCAGAGAGAACACAGGCACAGACAGGCACAGAAGGTCACAGTGCCTGTTGGGGCGGCCCTCCTCCAAGGAATGGCACTGACAGCCTTCCTGCCGCCCCAGCCAGCGGCTGGTTTGTGGCAGAGAGCCGTGCTGCGGCTTAAGGTGGCCTCCTCCTGCCGAAAATAGTGCAGGCAAGCTCCGCACCAGCTGATGAGCAGAGTTAGCCGGTCAGCCTCGGGCAAGCCTGGCCCAGGTTCACCCTGTGCTCTTACAGTCAGTGCCGCCTGCAGGGTGAACCGAGGGAGCAGCTGCGACACCCCCACCCCGGCCCCAGCCTCCATGTCCGTCAGGCTGTGTGCCAGAGCTCTTGCGGAAAGAGCTGCAGCTTGAGTCAGGCAGACCTGGGCTGCAGTCCCACTCTGCCTTCCTCACTGAGCCACCTGGGGCCAGGCAGTCAGTCCTCAAGCCTCAGTTTCCTCAGCTGGGAAACGGACACAGAAGCAGCCACATCTCCGAGGTCTTGTGAGGGTCAAGAGCATGAATGTACCGTGCCTGATGCTAACCGTGCTTCGTAATACAATAGTTTTAAGTAGAATGTTCCACATGCTCCCCTACCCCCAACCCTAATGCTCACGCTGGGTGGGTGATCCCGCTGTGGCTGACTGATGGCCCTGTGACCCTGCCCTTCCACTTGGCGGGCTCCCCGGGTGCCCGTGCCTCTTGCATTTAGCAAGGGAAGGCCCGGAGGCTTTGAGCAAAAGGAAAACTGTTCACCAGTGAGACTGATCATATTAAGATCCAGCTTCACTTAAGCGTCTCCTGGGAAGTTCTTTAAAACAAGCCGAAGAGAGGCTCCCAGATGCCAAAGTGGCCTCGCATGGAGGCTCAGCTCTCTCTCGGCAGCCTCACCACATGCTCCCCAGGTAATTGGCCTCCTAATGCACTGTCCCTGGCCTGATGCCACGTCTTCTTCCCCCTGAGGTCAGTTCTTGACGTCTTCCAGCGAGTGGGTCACCAACCAGGCCGAGGCACAGCCCCGCCAGGCACATTGTTTTCTTGTCCTTGTGGGCCGATTTCTAAATTCTGTACAGAACGCCTTGGCCCAGAAGATTAAACGAGATTGCCAGGCTGGAATTCTGTTCAAGAGCAGGGCTTTTGTGTCCAGAAATTGTGTATTCAATGTAGTGGGGGAATATTTTAAAGGAAGACGATCTCTCTTTTACAGATAGAAGTAAACTAGTGGGACTTTTATTTTCGTTCTCAAAATTAGTTTTTATTCCCAGCTACAAAAGGAATTACATATGTGCCCTTCACAAGATGTTAAAAAGAAAGATAAAAAGAAAACGGGAAATCATTTGTAACTTTATAACCCAGAGATGACAACTCTACCTTTTGCAGTGTATTTGTTTTTCTGAACATTTTGTATACTTGAAAAAAGGTAACTTCATACCGCCCTCATCCTCTTGTAGCCTTATTCTGCTTACTTTGTCCATTGGTGCATGACATGAATTATTGTACCATAACATGGTTTTGAGTGGCTGCATAGAATTGTGAACACCATTATGTAACCAGGCGCCTTGTGTTGGATCTAGACCATTGTTGATGTTGGTGGTGTTTTTGTTACTAGTAACTAACTGTTCAGATGGTTTTGGAAATCCTGAGAGTGGATGGTAGGAAGCAGGATGGTGCTGTAGCTAAGAGCCCAGGATTTGGCCTCATTCAGACCTCAATTTAAATAATAAAAAGAAGAGGTACCATCTTTTTTATTTTTAAACAAAGAACATTTTAACTTAAATTTTTTAAAAATATTTTATTGATTTTTAGAGAGAGGGGAATGAAAAGATACAGAGAAAGGGAGAGTGAGTGACAAACACACACACAGAGAATCATTCATTTGTTCCACTTATTTATGCCATCACTGGCTGATTCTTGTATGAGCCCTGACCGGGGATTGCATCTGCAAACTCAGCATGTTGGAACGATGCTCTAACTGAGCTACCCAGCCAGGGCCAAAGAGGTTGCACTTTATAGAGTCCGAGTGCGGTGCCAGGCACTGAGTGAAAGGCTGTGCATATATTAACTCATGTTAATCCTCACAACGGTCCATGGACGAGGCACTATTTTTACCCCCATTTTACAGCTGAAGAAAGGGAAGCACAGCCCTTCCACTTAGGCAGGCTCAAGAGTCCCTGTACCTAAACCTTTGTGTGACATCTGTGATTATTTCTTAGAACACATTTCTAAAAGTGGGTTCTGGCCCAGATTCGGAAGGCTCTGCATATTATTTAAGGCCTTGAATACATAGTGCAAATGGCTTTTCAGAAAAGTTGTGCCAACTTACTCTCCTACCAGCAGTGTTTGAGCATATCTGAAAAACTGCTGCACTTTGAGCACCAATAATGTGCCAGGCCGTGTGCTTAGTAGTCTATAAATATTGAGGGAGAAGTGGTCCCGTGCCGTGCACAGAGTGAGCAAGCTCTCGGTACATCTCGGCCAGCATTAGCATTATTTTTATATTGTGTCATTTGTTGAGAAAACAAGACACACATTTGAAGAATCTCCAGTAACAAAGTAAATGTGAAATCAGGGGTCCGGACAATGAATGCAACAGGAGTTGAAGGAACATGAGATGCAATTTAGGATGGTGGTCAGGGAAGGCTGCATGGTAGAGGAGGCATATGGAGAAGGGGGAGGAGGGTATTGCAAAGTGATATCCCAAAGACTTGTGAGCAGGAGGGGCCCTAGTTGGCCAGGGCTTGTGTAGGGGTGTTGAGCTGGAGGAGAGACAGCAGGCCTGGGAGGCATCCCAGGCAGAGGCTCTGGTGGTGGGGAGCCACTGAGAGCCGAGAGGGCGACTCTTCGGGAACTTTACTTATTTATTAGGAGGGAGTGAGGGGATGGGACTGGAGGTGAGAGGGCCTGTGGGGACCATGGCGGGACCACCAAGCAGAGATATCTGCGAATGTGGCTTTGAAGTGGTGAAGGAGAGGATGTTGGGTTTCCTGGTGCTGGAACGCCCCTTCTTCCCACAAGTGCTGAAGCAAAATAAAAACAAACACAGGGCTCAGCTGCGAGGTCAAAATATCAGTGTTATTTCTGACAAAGCTGGATGAGAGACCTGGGCTTATATCCACGACCAGTCAGACTTCTCTTTTTTTTTTTTTTTTTTTTAATATAGGGACAGAGAGAGGGATAGATAGGGACAGACAGACAGGAATGGAGAGAGGTGAGAAGCATCAATCATTAGTTTTTTGTTGCCGTTGCAACACCATAGTTGTTCATTGATTGCTTTCTCACATGTGCCTTGACTGTCAGCCTTCAGCAGACCGAGCCACCCCTTGCTGGAGCCACGACCTTGGGTCCAAGCTGGTGAGCTTTTGCTCAAGCCAGATGGGCCCGCGCTCAAGCTGGCGACCTCGGGGTCTCGAACCTGGGTCTTCCGCATCCCAGTCCGACACTCCATCCACTGCGCCACCGCCTGGTCAGGCCAGTCAGAGTTCTTGATGCTCCCTCAGCACGTCTGGCTGCAGGCACCCTGGCCCTGCCAGCTGCCAGGAGAACCCGCACAGCCCCACTGAGCCTCCAGGCCTGCTTCCAGCAGCCGGCCCTTCCCAGGTGTCCCCTCCCAGGCGGGGGACTCCGGAGCTGAGCAGCATGCACCCTCTCTGCAGGGAGGTCTGAACGTGGGCAGAAGGAGAAGGACCCCCAGCCCACATCCCGGTTCTTGCTCTCGAGCTCGTGTACGGCTTCTGGGAGAAGCCAGTCCTCTCCTGGGAAAGAGAGTGGGGGCGGGGGGGGGGCAGTTTGGGAGAGGGCTCGGCATTGTCTTCCTTCCCTCCTTTTCTTATTGCAACTCACAGTGGGAGATGCCTGCCCTCCCCACACTGTTATTCACCCCTAGCCCGGTGCTTTGGAGGGAAGTCCGCCAGGAGCCAACCAGGCAGGATCGTGCCAAGGTGTCCATTTTGGTGCCATATAGACCTGGTTCTAGAGCCGGCTCTCCACTTATTGCCACATGGCCTTTGGCAAAGTTCTTAGCCTGAGTTTCCCTCCGAAACAGAGTTGCGATAATTGATTGTGACGGTGTCTGTCTTAGTGTTGGTAGCTGTTATTATCAGATAATGTGTAGATGTGAAGGAGAGTCCTCCGAACTGGGGAGCAGGGGGCGGGGCTCACTGCGGAGACAGAGTCCAAGAGTCCAGGACAGGCCTGCGGGGAGAGGGCCCAGCGTGTCTGAGGGAGATTGGGAGGTGGTCGCACATGTCCAGGACAGGCCTGGGGGGAGAGGGCCCAGCGTGGCTAAGGGAGACTGGAAGGTGGCTGAATGGGGCCGTGGCAAGGCAGGTGGAAGCGTGGGAGGGGCCTGGTCATGGGGTGTGCCCATGGAGGGAGCAGAGGGGGGAAGGAGGCAGGGATAGGGCCAGAGGAGGGGCAGCCAAGAGGAAGGAGGACCTAGGGATATTCTGTTGCAACAACCCCTGCCTCCTCCCCCATTTGAAGCACTGGCTTCTCCACACTCTGGCCTAGGAACAACAGATGAGCTGGTAAGGCTGAAGGTGTCTAAGGTGAAAAGAGGAGTAAGAAATCGGGCCTCTGGAAGGCAGCCTGGGGGTGCTGGGGCAAGTGGTGTCCTGGCATCGGGACTGGCTGGGTTCACAGCCTGCCTGTGGCCCCTGAACAAAGCCCTCCTGGCTGTGGCCCCAGCTCTCCCCTCTGCAGCTTACAGGGGTTGAACCAGCTCATGTTCTTGTAGCTCTACTGACCACAACCCACAGTGAAAAGAAAAACATGTTTGCAAAACACACATTTAACTACAACTAAAGCTTCATGGAAGAGTACTTTATTACATGCATTTACTCTGATATTTCTGTTTTATTGCACATCATTTTAAAATGCCAGTCATGGCCCACTAATGAGTCACAATTCCTGGTCTAAAAACACTGACCCAGCTCCTCTGGAAGGTTCCTTCCTGCTCTGGAGCCTGCTCTTCTGTCCCATCTCCTCTGGCCTCAAGACCCCCATCAGCCAAGCTTTTGTGGTTTAGCTCTTTGTATCTGCAAACAGTGGTTTCTAATTTCAGATGTTGGAGACTCCTCTCCTGACTGCCAGCATGGTCACGAGGCCAGGTAGCTGGAGCATGCTGCTCCGACCCCCTGCCAGCCCCGCCCCAGTTCCGTGCGGGGGGGGGTGAGGCCCCGGCTGGGCTGCAGTCTGGGTGCTGCCTCCTGTTTCTCGTGCTGGGGCATCATGATTGGGCGGGGGCCCTGCCTTTTCCTGCCACCACCTTGGAAACAGGAGCGGGTTTGGATGTCATCCACACTCCCCGCACCACCACACCCTGACTGCTGTGTGGCTCAGAGGACACAGTCTTCTCTCTGGGAGAGTTGTTGCGATCAGGCCTGGATCCCAGTTAGAATTCCAGACTCTGTCTTCACCCTCTCCATCCTCCCACTGAACGCCGCCCTGGGCAGCTCCAGGAGTCACCACTGTGGGAGCTGCTGATGGATGAGAGGAGCTTTGGCAACTGATGGGCTTGGGATCAAATCCCAGCTCCATCTCTGCCTGGCTGTGTGGCCTTGGGAAAGTTCCCTAACCTCTCTGAGTCTGTTGCCTCAACTAACACAATAACTACACCTATCTCAGAGGATGAACTTAAGGGTATGATGACAGGCACAAAGAAAGTGCCGTGTGTTGGTGACTAGTGTGACAGTGTGACATAGGTGCTCAGTATAGACTCATTGTCCTTTAAATCCGGTCTCCCCATTGTCTCCATGAGGGGACAGCTGGAGGAATGGCTGCCATTGCTGCCTTGAAGCTTGCCGTGGGCCAGTGACAAGCAGGGCAACATCAGAGAGAGGCTGCTTAGGCTGGGAGTCCTGGGAGTAACCCCGGCCACCCTAGCATGCTCAGGATGTGCAAAGAGACTGGGGCACAGCAGACACCTCGTGTCCAAGGGGCAGCCTGAGGCTGTGTCTGAGCTGGAAGTCAGGCAGGTCTTGGGGAAAATAGACTCTCTGGACTGCCAAAATGGGCAGGTAGCTATTTATAAGGCTAATGGTGTTTCCTGTCTCAAGGCGAGGCTCAGAACACAATACATGACACGGCATCTTTTAACCCTCATTTCTTGGAATCCATTTAAAAATTTATCCTCCTGCAGGGTTTTACCTCGGAATGTTCTTATAAATCATATGGTGTGATCCTTATAACCACCACCCTGGGAGAAGGATGGGGCAGGCAAAGTCACAGGGTAGTGGGAAGAACTTTCTAGCGTACACCAGGACCAGGGGATTCAAGCAGGCAGTCTCGGATGCTGCTTGCTTGTTCTCATGCTGTTACCCATTACCAAGTCTGCATGACAGTCATCTTTGTGGGCTGTCTACAGAGCCCACAGCACTCTCTTTTTGGTTCTGCCTCCCTCCCGTGGTGGTAAATAATTGAAAGATAGATCTGAGCCAAGCTGGAGACAGGCTGGAGGGCTCCTCTGTCGTCAGGGACTGCGTTCGGGGCAGCTGCTTCCCAGAACTTGGAAAGCAGTTTCTCCATGGGCTCCTGTGCCCAGTAGCTCTCAATAGCTATGGGAACTGGGGCTTTGACAGCTGGAATGACTTGCCCATGGCCACACAGCTCCAGTAGTGCGGGCTGGAATGCCCTTTGCCAGGCGGCCTTCCTCAACTGGAACTTGGCAAGCCTCTGCTTGCCTCCACGTTCCTGGCCAGCTCCAGCTGCCCTCTGCTCTGTGTGCCAGGAACCAGAAGACTCTTCCTCCAAGGCAGAGGCCGATGCTGTGTGTGGGAACGTAAATAAGGGCAGGCCCTGGGCTTGTTCATGGAAACATGCGGCTGGCCCAGGGGCGGCAGAAGCACTGAAATGTCTCAGGATTTGAGCTGCAAGTCTGGCTCTATGTTTACTAGCTGGGGCATGTCTCTGGGCCTCAGTTTCTCTGTCCATATCTGAGGGGTAGTGCCATTCCACAGAACTTGTCCTTCCCGTGGGCAGTGAGGCTAGGGTAGAGTCCAGGACTGGATTCCATCCTCACTCTGCTCCCACCTTGCTGCTTGCTATGTGACCTTGATCTAGTTTCCTCTCCTCTCTGGGCCTTTCTGTCCTCATCTCAAAAGGGAACCGAGATATTCCTGCTTTGCTGAAGTCACAGAGGGGAAACTACTTTGCAAAGCTCTAGGGCCACAGATTATGCGGGATTTTGTCCTCACCCTCGTGATTCTCAGACCAGTAGTCCCAGGAGAGGGACCCTCAGGCCCACAGGACAGCGTGCGGGAAGGACTGGGCTGCAGCCCCAGGGCAGCCTCGGCTGGGACATGTGTGCCCGCTGTTCCCATCAGCACAGCCAGACCCACAGGCTGGGCGTGATTCAGGTTTCCCTGGGCTCTGGCTTTCTCCAGACCCCCAAGAATCTCCCTGCCCCCACTCCAGCCTGGTGTTCCTGGGACTCCTCCTGGGAGTGCTGGGTGCTAGGGTGCCTCCTCGGGCCGTCCAGCAGCTGTGTCCTGTTACATGGCCCACAGTGAGGCCCAGATTAGACAGTGAGCTCATCCTGGCATGAATAGGGCCACCGGGGAGGGGGCACCGAAGGCTGGAGGTCTGACTTGAGAATATCACGAGGGTTCTCCATGGATCTTCCCCTCCCTCTGTCTGTCCCTCTCTGAGTCTCCCCCTTCCTCTGTCTCTCTCCCTCCCGTGCGCACACTGACACCCCCCCTTGGAGCTGACTAGAGATTGTCATGGCAACCCTCCAGCAAAATTATCAAAACACTTTTGCTCACAATCGTACCAGACGAAGTGTTAATTCTGAATGAGGCAGAGGCAGTTGGTAGGATGCTGAAATCACTGGCTTTGTATGGGGGCCGCTGAGGGGTGAAGTGAGCCCAGCGGGAGGTGAGGATGGGGCCCGGAGGCAGGGCCACCACCACCCTTTGTGCCACGTTCACATTCTCATTCCACCCCCAACGCACCCCACCCGAATGCGGGCACACGCGGCGGCCGGGCCACATACACCCGCAGTGCACGCTGACCCAAACAGCAGCCTGCGGAATAACCACCAGCTCACCGAAGGCTTGGAGGCCTGAGATGCCCTCTGGGGAGATGCACTTCTGGGTGCATGTGAGGGGACAGCCAGCTGGCCAGAGGGTCTCGCTGGCTGCAGGTCTGTGCCAGGGTGGCAGAGCAGCCACAGGAAGAGCCTGACCCTCTTTTCCCCTCCCTCCCCCCATCCCAGGAGGCAGAGAGCACCTGTGAACAGAACGGCCTGGCCGGTTTCCTCCTGCCTGGCTGTGCAGCCCATGTGGCTCCCTGCCTGTTGCATCCCAGCACTGACTGGGCATCCCTGCTCCCCCCTGACCAGCCTGGGCACCACAGGCACCCTTGGAAACAAAGCCCTGCTAATCGCTGAAGAACTGGAGGTGCTTTTCTTAAACCCTGCCTCTGCCCAAAAGCCAAAGTATGGGTGGGATGGTGGAGCAGGGGGGGGGGCACAGGCCCCTCCCTGGTCCGCTGCCATCTTTCTGCCCTGTCTGCTCCCCCAGCAGCGCCTCTGGGAAGGCAGGCCTCCTCCGCAACCTCGGCCCTGGCTGCTTACCACTCTCCGGCCCAAGAGGAAGCATCTTCCTCCTGTGAACGGGTCCCCTCATCCCTGCGTCCTCCTGAGGATTCCTAGAAGGGCCCCCAGTAACGCAGCCTCACCTCACTTCCCAGGCGGGGAGGCTGAGGCTCAGGGGTGGGAAGCAGCTGGCTCAAGGCCATAGAGTACGTGGCAGAGCCTGGGTGTCTGACTTCTGCCTGGTCCTGTGCAGGGAAGTGTCCTGTCACTTTGGAGGGACAGTGAGATGGGCAGTGCAAGCGCAGAGCACTGTTTTTGGAACCGAGCAGACCTGGGTGATCACCAGCTCCACACCTGGCACTGAGGCAGACCCTGGTAGGGGTCCTCATCTCTGAAGTAGGGGGTGATACTAGGGCCCCCCTCAAAGGGTGCAGTGAGGATGATTTAGGTGAGGCATGTGCCCAACATCATTGGCACAGTGCCAGGCACATAGTAGGTATTCATTTCTATGCCCTTCCTCTGTAGTTGCAAGGATACAGGCCTGCTGAGAAGAAGGACTGTCCTGCATCCCCTTTAATAGCCATCCCCCTGCCTCAGAGTGGCCAAGAGAGACCACTTAGCTTGTCCTGGAAAACCCAACATTGACCCCGCAAACTCACAGAGGTCAACAGAAACCAGGCCATGATGCCTGGGTGGGCCCTGGGGCTCACCGCCCCCCCCCCACCTGCCCATCCCTCCTCGCATATGTGGGTCTCACTGGCTTTCTCCTCCCATGAACTCTACAGAGGGGAAGGCCTTGGTCCTTTAACCCTCGGGGCAAAGTAGATGTGGGGGCTCCTGTGGAGAGAGGCTGATACCCTCTGAAGCTCCTAGGACTGCCATGGGCACTGGCAGCACCGCCCCGCAGTGGTTCCCTGAAATCCCACGCCTGGAGACATCGCTCTGTCTGGCTTCCTCTCTTACACCGTGAGTCAGGCAGGGAGGATAAGCCGCCCAAACCCCCGAATGCCTTCTGGAGCAGGAGCGTCTTGGCACCTTTCCCTGACATCTTCTCAACCACGTTGCGGGCTGGGTAGGTTTGGGTATGAAACAGTGAAAACGGAATGTGTATCTCATGCTTAAGACACGGGCACTGCGCTGGGTGCTTCCGGACAGACGAGCGGCTCCCAGGGGCAGTACTTACGCTCTGCAGTGCAAGACCTCCTCTCAGTCACAGAGCCAGCCTGTGGCAGAGCAGGCAGGGTTAGCACCTAGGTCTGTGTCCTCAGCCGATCCTTCCAGAGGGCACGGAACAGGGTGAAAATGCTACTGAGCGCTGGGGCTGGCCCACGAGACATCTGAGAGGGAGAAAGCCACGGATGGGAGGAGTCAGCCGTGGGGGCAGGAATCTAGGTGAGAAAGCTGGCAGGAGTGACCTAGGGTACCCTGGTCCCCTGCCTGGGAATTTGGGGTTCAGAGGAGCTGTATGAGTTGGAAAGGAAGCTCTGGTGGACATGGTGCAGCCCCTCAGGGGAGAAGGAGCAAGGTGCTGGTGGTAGACCCCATAAGAACCATGAGCCCTTGCCCTGTGCCAGTGCCGGCCTGGTGGCTGGGGAGAGGCAGTGGCTGACCCTGACTGTCCCGTGGAGAAGCCAGGGAACAGTGACGGGAACAGTAATGAGAAAGCCTTTCGATTACCTTTAGATCATGGTCAGTATGCTGGGAAGAAAAGGGGATAGAGCAATTAGGGGGCAACCTGAACTAGGGGTGCCAACGAAGGCTGCTCTGAAAAGGTAGCATTTGAGCTGAGACCTCTGCAGTGCAGAGACGCGTGGCTTGCTCCAGGCCGCTCAGGAAATTCAGGCATTGCCAGGCTAGAACTTCTGTCTCTGGACTCCCATTCTGACCATTTTCCTCCTTCTAGCAACATCCTTCTCTTGGGTTACGACGTGCTCTCCTGTTGGATATTGATTCTCTGAGTCATTGTCTTACCTTCCTCCTAGTGTTTGCTGGTCCCAGTCCTCCTCTCTCTGGAAGGTGGGCTAGCCCCTGATGACTCCCAAACGATCACCTCCATTCCTCACCTCGCCCCAGAGGTCTGGTGTCCTGCTCAACATCTCTACATGGATGTACCTGCGTCTCTTGGTGAGGACAATGTTAAGTCGATATATAGAGTAGTTAAAAAATAGTCAGTTGGTTGCTCTCTCATATGATAGCTCCAAGAGGTGTTTCAGGTTGGTAGATCGCTCAGCTCCACAGGGTCATTTAGGGACCCAGACAGATGACAGTACCGCTATCTTTAACACCAAGCTTCCCGGCTCTCTGGTTATCAGTCTTCAGCCAGTGTGAGGGGAAAACATAGACATCTACAGCAGGACTTTCCTCTTAAGCAACTGAGGCAGAAGTGGAATGTAACTGCTTCTGCTCACATTCCACAGATGTGATTTTAGACATACGCCCTCATCTAGCTGCAAGGGAAGCTGAGAAATGTGACTCTGGACAGACAGCCCCAGTCTCCACCACAGTCCGTCCTCTAGAATGGTGAGGACTTCCCTGCCCTGGTGCTGGAGGGGCTTCTCTAGGGGTGGCCCTTCAACTTGTGTCTCCCTGTCCTCTTGGCTTTGCCCTTAGAGAAACTCCTCCTTATCTGTCACTCCCCACTAGCACCCAACAGAGTGTTGAAAGTCTGTCCTCCTTGGGCATTTATTTATGCTGAACAGTCAGGGGCTTTCAATGTCCATGCTTGCAAATTTGTTGGTACAAAAATTCCTTCAAAAACTTAGTAGGCTTCACATCAAAGTCGCTGGTTTGATCTCTGGTCGGGGCACATGCAGGAACAGATAGATGTTCGTGTCTCTCTCTCTCCCCCTTCCTCTCTCTCTAAAATCAATGAAAAAAAAACTTAGTAAGGTTCATATCTGTTCACTTCTAGTTAGCTCTATATACCAATAACTTTCTTGATAGAGTTAAGTATATATGTCTTCTTGCCCAATCTGTGTTTTCTCATTTTAAATGAACATTTCCCTAAGGAAAAATGAAGCAGTAGTTGAATGACAGCACTTCATATACTTTGATACAGGGCTTAATGTTTGGCCTATAAGGCAGGCTTTGAGAAAGGTTCTGAGCCATGACAATCTGATCTCCTGCTCTCTGGACAAAATCAGTTGATTTTTCCAACCCTGAGGACATTAGTTTTCTGGACTCTCTTTTTCTTGCAAAGTTGCCGATTTCTTTCTTGTAATATCTTATCAAAAGCATCATTGAGCAGCCAACACATGAAAACGTCTTGGCTCTTCCAGCCATTTTTCTGGAATTATAGGCTCAGTAAGCATGTGGTCTGTCTTCCAAATTATTACAGGTGATGTGTTTATAAATATTTTGTCACAGTATAGCACAGTCACCAGCTTTGCATCCTCCAGCACGTGTTCCCTTATTGCTCACCATCCAATGGCTAACCAATGCCACTTATTCTAGGGTGTTTATACATGGCAGCTTCTCAGTTTCTGTATTGGGGGACGTTTTGGTCAACAAAGGACAGCATACCCCACAGTGGTCCCATAAGATTATAATGGAGCTGGAACTTCTTATCTGCAAGAGAGTGCAGCCGCAGTAACAGCACGGGGCAACGCGTTCCTCACGTGTTGGCGGGGATGCTGGTATGAACAAGCCTGGTCACACAACAGCAGAGCACACACTCATGGACACTGTAGTGCTCGATGGTGATAGTAAATGACTATGTCACTGGTTTCTGTATTTGCTCTACTATGCTTTTAATCATTATTTTAGCGAACTCTTTCACTTACAAAAATGTTTGCTGTAAACAGTGTGCCATGTTATGTCAATAGCAGCCTCATTCATCTCATGTTTACCACAGCTCTTGATTGCATCATTTTCTCTTGTGCTTGATTTAATCTCGTGCTGTTTTGTACAGTAACATGCTGTACAGGCTTGTAGCCTCAGAGCACTAAGCTATAGCATGTAGCCTAGGTGTGTAGCAGGCTAGGCCACCTGGCTTTGTGTAAGTGCACTGTACCATGTTTGCACAATGATGAAATGTTTATGACCGTACTGCTAAGCTGTGGTTCAAAGGAACCCCAAATTACAGTGGCCATAACTTACAGAAATTAATTTTTCCCTCACATAATCTAGTTTGGACACGAGCATTTTAGGCCTCCCCCAGTGGACAGTGGGTTTTGGTGGATAGCCTGCAGATTCCACAGTGGCCGTCCCAGCCTTTTCTTCCCCGCTGTGTTCCCCCTCAGTCAATGGCACCAGCGTCTAACACTGATGCAGGCGGACACAGAAAAGTCAGCCTCGATTCCACGCCCTCTCCCTAGTCTCGTCCATCAGCAAATCCTTGCAATTCTATCTTCGGATGAATCCCAAATCTGACCAGTTCTCTGTATCTCCATGGTCTTTACCCTAATCCAGGCCTTAAGTGTCTTGCATCCGGAGTCATGGAACAACCTTCTCAGCAGACTCCCTGCTTTCCCGCTGGTCCATTTCCATAGCAGCCACAGCGAGCTTTTAAAAACATAAATTGGAGTGTGCATCTCCCCTGCTCGAAACTCCAATGCCTTACCTGCCTCTCCAGCACCCTTAGAATAAAATGTCTCTTTAATAGGGCCAGCAAAGCCTCTCACCTCTCTCCTTTAGCCAACAGGGTTCCTTAATATGCCCGAATAAGCTAAGCTCAATTATTATTTTTTTTTAAAAGCAAGAGAGAGAGAGACACACACAGACAGGAAGGAAGAGAGATGAAAAACATCAACTTGTAATTGCAGTACTTTAGTTGTTCATTGATTGCTTCTCATACGTGCTTTGACCGGAGGGCTCAAGTTGAGCCAGTGACCCCTTGCTCAAGCCAGCAACCTTGGGCTCAAGCCAGCAACCTTTGGGCTCAGTCCAGTGACCTTGGGCTCAAGCCATTGACCTTTGGGCTCTAGCCAGTGACCTTTGGGCTCAAGCCAGCAACCATGGGGTCGTGTGTATGATCCCATGCTCAAGTCAGCGACCCCACACTCAAGCTTTTGAGCTTGTGCCCAAACCAGGGACCTTGGGGTTTCAAACCTGGGTCCTTAGTGTCCCAGGTCAATACTCTATCCACTGTGCCACCACCTGGTCAGGCAAGCAAAGCTCATCCTTACCTTAGGGCAGTGGTTCGTAACCTTTTTTGAGGTACCGAACCCACCAGTTTCATATGCGCATTCACCGAACCCTTCTTTAGTGATAAATAAAATATGATTTTTTTTCCAAATTCAAGACATAGGCATATCTTTTTTTTACTGGTGCACAAAATAAGCCGTGCATGAACATCACCTTGTTCAAAGAACAAAACCAGCAAAGTGCATGAACTCACAACAAATTACGGTATTACTTTATTCTGGCCTCCACAGCAGAGGCTTCTCCGAACCCCTGAGACCGACTCATCGAACCCCTAGGGTTCTATAGAACCCAGGTTAAGAACCACTGCCTTAGGGCCTTTGCATTAGGGTTGGTTCCCTCTGCACAAAACACTGTCCTCCCACTTGGGCACACACCAGATCCTTCTTTGTCCTCCACAGTGTAAACGGATTCAGTGTAGTGGGTAAGAAGAGGGCTTAGGAGTCAAGTTGCCTGGTTTTGAATCAGCTCTGCTGGGTACAAGATGTGTGACCTTGAGGCAAGTTGCTTAGCTTCTCTGTGCCTTGGTTTTCCTACTTGTAAGTGGTGGTAATAAAAGTATTTGTTACCCAGGTTGCTGAGAGGATTAAACACAGTAGTGAACACATTAAATGAGTCAGTGCGTACAAAGTACTTCAGAGCATGGCTCATATTAAGCACTTTGTAGTGTTATTATTGTCCTTCAAGTGTCACCTAAAGTATCACCCATTCTGAGAAGCCTTTCCTGACCACCCCCTCCACACATGGCTCGATCTGCATCCCCATCACACCACCCACAGCACATGTTCTTGTTTCCTGTTTATTGCCTGTGTCCCCCCAACCAGGATGTAACTTCCACAAGGGCGGGGACAGTCCTGAGCTGGTACACAGCAGGTTCTCAATAAGTGTTTGTTGAATGGCCAATTCAAAAGTAGAGGCCAAATCCCTCATTTCCCAGTGGCTCTGGCTGGGAGCCTGCAGGGGGCGCTGCTCTGTTTGGCATCTCAGGGCAGTGCTCCATTTCCTCTTGGGAGTTGAGACACCAGGCAGGGGACCTGCTCTTAGGAGCCTCAGGGGCACTGGTGGATATGAACCCTTAGCAAGGGGTCCCTAGAGCATGGACTCTGGAGTTGGCCCCACGGGGTCCATCAGTTACTTATCCTCTCTGTGCCTCCATTTGCACATGTATAAAATGTATAAAATTGGGAGAATACCAATGACCTCCCAGGGCTGTTACAAAGATTAAATAGGATAATGCTTGTAACAAAGCTCACTGACTGGCTTGGAGTACAACTTCCCAGATGGTAGTTGTTGCTGCAGCTGCTGTGCTGTTGTTGTTAGTGGCATATCCCAGTGTCATTCCTCTGAGCATGAATGAGGTTGCCCGAGGGACTTGAGGGGTTGGGGTAGAGAGGAGACATAGAGAAGACGTATAGGGAAGACAAAAAGCAGAGTGGAATAATCCGTTGTGTTTCTAGTCCACAGTGCCTCTGTGTGTATTTGTGTGTGTTTGGGGGTGGTGGGATGAGGGGGAAACAGGATCCAGAGAAGAAACACAAGCCTCCCTCTGGACTGAGTTCTGGAAAGCCGGGTGCTCTGGCTCTCCCCGCTGCAACGACAGCCAGGAGCTGCCACAGCCACTCGCGCAGGGCAGAACCAGAGGCTGAATAACCAGCGTCTCGAGTATGAGCCTCTGAGATTAGGGGCCAGGGAAGGGGGACCCGCTCCCCGCAGCCACCACAGTTTCTACAGACTTGGGGATCCCAGAACAGACAGTAACATTCCAGGACCTCAGTTCCCGGGTCGCCCTTGCCGCGCCACGTGCTCCGGGGGGTTTCGAACGCTTCCGGAACCCCCGCAGGCAGGGCCTGTCTTCCGGGGAGGGTTTGGCAGGGAGCGGGCGGTGCTGGGGAAAGGGCCGTTACTTTCCCAGAGTGGCGGGGCGACGTCAGGCGGAAGGGCGCGGGGAGCGCAAGCTTTAAATGGCATTCACTGTCATCGGAGCTCTCAGCTGTGTGGGTAGCAGCAGGCTATATAAGCGGCGGGCCAGATGCCGTGGGGCAGACGGCGGCAGCAGCGGCTGCGAGCGCCTCGGATCGCAGTGGAGCAGCGCCCCCGGAGCCCGGCGCCCCACCGACGGGCCCTCCGCCCGCCCAACCAAGGAGCACTGACCCGGGCCCACGAGGGCCGCAGGCACCCCGCAGCAGATTTGGATCCCCCGCCCGGCGAGCCCCTGGCTGCTGCCTCTCGGGGGGCCCCGGCACAGCGGCCGTCCCCGGACAGCCCCGCCGCCCCGCCGCCCGGCCCCGAAGACGCCGGTAGCGCCATGGCGGCCGCCAAGCCCAGCGAGCTAATGGGCATCTGCTCCAGCTACCAAGCGGTGATGCCGCACTTCGTGTGTCTGGCTGATGAGTTTCCGCAGCCCGTGCGGCCCACCAAGCTGACCAAGGGCAAGGGCCGGCTGCGGCGGCCACGCCAGTCCCGCTTCAAGACGCAGCCGGTGACCTTCGACGAGATCCAGGAGGTGGAGGAGGAGGGGGTGTCTCCCATGGAAGAGGAGAAGGCTAAGAAGTCGTTCCTGCAGAGCCTGGAGTGCCTTCGCCGCAGCACGCAGAGTCTGTCGCTGCAGAGGGAGCAGCTCAGCAGCTGCAAACTGAGGAACAGCCTGGACTCCAGCGACTCCGACTCAGCCCTGTGAGGGGCGCCGCCGCCAGTGGGGACGCGCACACCTCCGCGGCCCGCCCGCCGGCTGGGGACTAGCGTGCGAACCCCAACAGGGCCCGCGCTCCTGGGACCCCGGCGGAGCCAGGCCGGCCGCTCCTCGCGCGCTTGGACTCCTGCCAGGCTATGAACTGGTCGGTGCGCCCCACGCTGCGCGCATCCTAGGTCAGCGTGCGCCCGGGTACGCCAGGCAGGGGGCTGCTTTCTTTGCCCTTGTAAATGTTTATTTTTTAACTGCCCAGTACGAACTCTGCTCTGAGTGTGCGGGGGAGCGCGTCCGTGCTGGTCGCCCTCGTCGCCCTGGTCTCCAGGGCTTCCTGGAGAGCCGCTCCCCACCCTTGTCCGATGGTTTGCAATCCGATTTTGCACACCGCTCCACCACCGTTCCTCCCCCAGCGCACACCATTCACACTCACTTCAACACACTCGCTGAACACTTTTATAATTGTTAGGCGCGGCGGGTGGGACTTGGGGTGCAGCGCCGCTACTGCGGCTGGAGGATTGATATTTATTTTTGCATTGCGATGACTGATGGCGTTTATTTAACGGTCTTTTTACCTGGAATTGTCAGTGGGGCTCCCGGAGACAAATAAAGTCAATATATTTGCACAGTATATTTCTCCAGGCTTTCTTGAACCTTCGGGGCCCAGGCTTCCAAAACTGGGGGAGGTGGGGAAAGGATGTGTCTGGAATGGGAAGCCCAGATCCCAGAGTGGAGGTAAATTTCTTCCTTAATCATGGGAACGAGGTCGCGCCCCGGGTGCCCAGGTCCGTTGCTTGCCTCCCCAAGTGGATCCACACCAGGTCCAGAGCACCCCTGCCTCAGTGCTCTGTTTCCCATCGCTGGCGTCAGGGATGGCGTTGAAGCCACTGGCGAGGCAAAGGTTGGCACTGTGAGGATGAAGAAAGCCCTCCTTGGTGCAGGTGACCTCTTAGGGGTCAGGGTCATAGCCCCTCCCACCGCAGAAGACCTCATTCACTCCACGCCCTTTCCTGGTGGCGGGTGGGGAGATGCCCGAGACAGCAGTGGGAAACTAAGATATTTGGGTGGTGGGACCTGAGGAGGGGGAGCTGGGAGCCCGCCCAAGCTGGGTGAGAGTGTGGATGTGCCCTCACTGTTAGGCGCTGATTCAGAGGAGCGCCGTGGACCCTGTCCGGCAGGATCAAACAACGCTTGTTTTCAGTTCTTTGGTTCCTCTCTGTGGCCCTTCACTTTGCCCTCTTAAGGGTTCCGTGAGGAAGGTGGGCATGTCTTAGGTCAGAGCCTGAAGGGCTCTTGGATGCTACCGACCCCCCCCCCTTTTTTGTTTACAAACGAGAAAATAAAACCAGCAAGCAGGGAAGGAAAGGTCACATGAAGAGTATGAGTCGCAGCCAGCTCTCCTGACTCTGCGTCCAGTGTTCCTAACATCACAGGAGTCTGTCTTTCTGGGGCTTTACAGCAGCCGCCCAGCATCCCGGCATTCCTATCTCTGCACTAAATCCTAAAAAAAAAGTTATTACCCCACCACCACCACCACCAATAAACAACATTCTTTTAAAGAGGGTGGGACCCCCACTTGAAGCCCTTACCTTCCCAACACTCCAGAATTACTTCAGAATTGACCCACCAGGCTTAGGAGAGACTTTGAGAGCTTGGGCGCTTTTCCTACTCCTCTGTCCAGGTTGCAGGTTTTCTATGCTTGGGTGCCCTCTGGTGGTGGGGGTTGGTGCTCAGCTCAGCCCCAGCGGGGGGTCCTCCCTATCCCACGGCTCCTCTTGTAGCCCCTCGGCTCAGCAAAAACCTAGAGAGCAGAGGAAATCAAAGAAACAGAAATAGAACCCACAGGGCCTGAAAGAATGTCCTCCACACTGGCTCAGAGAGAGGATGGGCACAGGCTAGGGCACTGGGGTCTTTGATGCTGTTCTAGCCTCAGGGAGTACACTGGCCGTTGCAGTCTCCAGTGACAGTGAGTTCCACTGTGGTGAGGGCTCATGACAGAGGGCCCTTACTTGCAAATGCTGTAGCCTGGTGAGGCAGCTGTGGGGGGTGCTTTGTTTGAGTCCAGTCTCTGCAAGGGCCAGGCCGGGGCTGGTGTGAGCACCTTGTGGGAGGCTGGAGGGTTGCCGGAGCTCTGAATCCCCTCCCCCCATGCTCTTCCCTCACCCTGCCTCACCCCGTCTTGTCTCATATCTTTACCTGTAGCTCCTGTTCTTACTCTACAGGAGCTGGTGCCCCAGACCTTCCCGGTAGCTGTCATGCCCTGCAGGCCTGCGATCCTGGCTCGGGTGTCTCCCCTCTGGGCACCCCTTCTCCTATCCACCTTTGGCCTCTGCCCCAGCTGAAGGCCTCCTTGGGTCCTGCTGGCCAATACCTGGGGGTTGTTGTGGAGACCACATCCTGCCTCTCCAGTTCCTGCCCAGCACAGCCAGTGCCACTGAAACATTTGTCAGGTTCAAGCGAGGAAGGGAACAGTGAGGAGGATAGATGTCCATCTTGCCTACTTCCTGGTTTGTCTTTAAATTATTCTGTGGAATAGATGTTCCACATTTAATCAAGCTAATTCCCCACTTGTTGGTATACAAGTGATGTCCAATTTGTCCCAGTTTCTTAGTTTTGTCTGTAACTGGCAGTTAGTTCTCAGGGTTGACTATAGAAAGAAGCTTGGAAGAGGCGGTGACGTGGACAGAGGGTGCTGGGCCGCAGCGGTGTGAGAGGCAGCAGGCTGGTCGCAGCTGTGCCCTCTGCTTCTGAGCACCTCTGCCCTGATGAGGAGGAGG
This sequence comes from Rhynchonycteris naso, assembly GCA_037038555.1. Classification (NCBI taxonomy): domain Eukaryota; kingdom Metazoa; phylum Chordata; class Mammalia; order Chiroptera; family Emballonuridae; genus Rhynchonycteris; species Rhynchonycteris naso. The sequence goes on from CM072995.1 coordinate 355,682,911, forward strand.
GAGGGAGATGAAGTTCCCTGGGGAATACTGGGGCTCAGCTCCTCCCTGGGGTTTGAAGGCATTCCGAGGAGGTGGCCAGGCTGGGCTGGGAAGCCAAATGGTAAACAAGGAGGAAAGAGAGGGAGACCTGGGCTGAGGGAGCAAGAGACCCTGAGAACCAGGAAGGCAGGGAGGATGGAGGCCCTCGGGGAGACAGGGAAACTTGGAGACATGGAGAGATGGGGGAAATACAGTCAGGAGCTGGAAAATGTCAAGACATGGACAGAAATAAGGACCCCCTTTGGGGAGAGGGAAGGTGAGGCAGGAAGTGCCCTGGAGAATGGGCACTGGAGGGGAGAGAGAGTGTGGGCTCCGCTCTTGCTGGCTGGCATGTGCCGGCTTGGTGGGAGCCTGCCTGGCCTCTGGATTTACAGCTGTTGGGATTTACAGGCTTGTCTAAGGAGACGCCTCCTTCCTTGCCTTCCCAGTCTGGGCTTCAGCCCATAGTCCTAGACTGGGTGACCAGTTTTCAAACAGGCTGGACCCAGCGGAGGTAACAAGTGGCCATCCTAGCTCTGGCTGGCAGCCTCTTGTAAATATTTCTCTTTGGCCCAGGGGCAGATATTTATCAGGGTGTTTCTGGGGCTGTTTTGAAAGCCAGCTTGGCCTCTGCAGCCCGCTGCGTGCCAGTACTGGGCCCGCTTGCTGTGGGGTTGAGGGGGAAGGGCCGTCTATGATTCTAGCAAATGGGATCAGCCTGGTCTTGAGCATCCTCCCTCAGGGAGCACATCTGGAGTAGACCCTGGGTCCACTGTCCACTGTGCTCCAGCACAATGGGGCGGGGATAAAGGTCACCGCTAAGTGGACACTTCCTGTGGGTACTCTACTTTCATCTCAGTAACCTTTCCCAGGCGTTTTACACAATAGAAAACTGAGGATCAGAGGGGTTAAGTTTCTTGCCCAATGCCACACAGCTAGTCAGTGGTGAGCTGGGTTGCAACCCAGTATTTTTTTTTTCTTCTTGAATATAGGTTGTTAGTGACAAAAAGTCAAGGCCACAATCATATGAGTAAGGGAAGTATGTCTTTACATATAAACTTGAGGTCTCCCACTGATCCAAGTATAGAAATAAGACCTACATACAAAACTTTGATAAGAAAATCAGCTCTCTCAGAAATTTCACATCAAATAATTTTCACTGAATTAAGCAATCACTACTGCAAATCTTCTTATTTTCACTGAATTAAGCAATGACTACTGCAAATCTTCTTATTTAAACTTAAAGGCCAAGACTTTAAGTTTCAAAACCTGTGTTCTTTCTAGGATATGAACCCCAATGTTTTTACTCTAACTCCCTGTGGCAGCCGTGAGAATGGGCCTCGCAGACCTCCTGTTACAGGCAGTGTAATTGGCCACAGCAAGGCAGCCGGGGCTTTGAAATCTGTCCCATGTCCCCGCAGGCTGCTCCCCACCAGTGACTGTGCATGGCTGGGAAACTAAGGCAGAACTGTTCTGGGAGACATGAGATTTCTCTGTTGATGGACTTCGGCTCAAGGAGCTCCCGACGGCTCTGCGGAAGCTGCCTTAGACTGCCTGGCCGTCTGGGGGCGCCGCAGCCTCCCTCCTCTCAGGGCCTCTTGCACTGCGGCCTGCTGGCCCCTCTCTGTTTCGTTTCACACTGCATGTCTCCTGATGAAATCCTTGCATGCTTAGTCCCATCGTGGCATCTGCTTCTCAGAGAAGCCAGACTGGCACACTCTTCTGTCTCCCAGCAGGTCCCCGGTGCCGCAGGCCCCCACTAGCACAGGGGAGGGTGATGGCCATCATTTAGGGAAGACTGTGGGGACATGGCAAAGCCACCAAACAAGTAAGTGTCCTGCTGGTGTGCTGCTCCTGTGTTCTGGATGGAGAATAAGCATGCCATGGCCTGTGTGTGGGGTGAGGACGAGGGGCCCCACACACAGGCCACGGCAGACAGTGAGCCTCTAGGCCTGAGCTCAAGGCTTTATGACTCATAAGGGCCAGCTGCCCATTTAGCTCCCAGGCCCGTGGTAGAGATTGCTAATTGTTCACCTATATGAATTATCCCCTTTCTCCAGGAGACTCTGTCCCAGATGTGCATACTTGGGTCTATCAACGTGATTAAGTTTTTGCCAAAGGCGTGTATTGGGAAGAAAAGCGTGTTTCTCCCAGGCCTTGGTCTTAAGGTGTACCCTTCTCCTACCCGCATGCTCTCTTTCCCCTTCCCACAGTGAGGATGTGGGTGTGCCTGCAACCCAGCAGTGATAAACTGACCAGTCTGATGGCTGACGGGTGACAGAGAAACAAGATGGAAGGACCCCAACCCTGGGCTCCTGAGTGACTCTGTGGAACTGAACAGCCTGCCAACCTGGAATAAGCCACATGGATTATCTTTACACAAGAGAGAAACACTCTATCTTCTTTGAGCCACTAAGTCATTACTGGGTCTCTTTATTATAGCAGCCTTCCATCACTGTAAATAAGTAAAGATTAGTTCTGGCGGTGGGTGCCGTGCTAAAAGCCCCTACAGTACGAGTCATTTGGCTTCGTGGTTTTGCTGCCTGTCGGCAGGGTACAAATATTGTAGGCTGGGAAGTTGGAGATCCTCGTCACAGCTTGGAAAAGCATTTGGTAAAGCCATTTTTATGACACTTTGGAAGGCTGATCACATATCGACTGAGCCATAGCTTTAGGAGAAGTGGCTGGAAAGAGCCAGAACATTAGTAGTGTACATGGCTGCGCTCTGTGACTTTTAACAACTTATTGCAAGAAAGTAACAAGAGATGGAAAGGAATAGACGGTGTCTAGAAATGTGGCAGCTCACAGAGGTGAAAGCCACCCCCCTTTGGAACCCACACAGAAGGAGATCAGCTGTGTGGGTCAGAACCTTTCTCAAAGGCCCCAGGAAGCCCAGCACAAGACCCAGTCCTGGAGCAAGGTTAGATGAAGGGTGTTGTCTTCCCACTCCGACTTGCTGCTTTAGAAATCCCCAAAGGTAGGCAAAACTAAAGAGAGAGCGCTGGGCCAGAACAGGAAACAGCAATAAAGCAGCTTCAGAACTCTGCTGGGAAAACATTTTGGGTGTGATTATTGGCACCTGGAACTAGCTAGAAGCACCTAGACCAGAAATTGCCAAGGGAACTAGGAATTGGCCAGTGAGTAGATTGAGCCCGAAGGCCACCCCCAAGGAGACCCGACCTTTAACACCTGCTCAGATGTGGTCACAGAGATGATGGGGAAGGGAGAATCTTCCAGAACCAGGTTGGCCAGATTAGGCAAGCACAGCACCAATGAGGTCTTCTGCCAGACCAAGCCCGCCCGTTGAGGCCAGCATGGTTGGCCTATTGCTATGTACCGGGGCTTGCAAGGGTTTCCCGTCTTCCCTCTCCACAGGGAACATTACTGTGGTTTTCCTAGCCCTGACCAGCATCGTACTGGGGTGTGAAGGATGTAGCTGGGACTGGGGACAGACGACTTGTCTTGCAGTTTGGGCGTCACTGGGCCATGAGGAACCACATATGGCTCTGGAGGATTTCCTTTCCCCTAGATATCCTGCACTAGATCTGGAAGTTTGGGGTTGACTTCCTTGGAGAGTGAGAGGGTATATTTTGTCATGGGGAGGAGGAAGACACAAATATCTGGGAACCAGCCGCGCAGCCCACAGTGGAGACTGCAAAAGGCCCACTGAAATCTGTTTCCCGCATCGTCCTGGGCACAGCCTCTGTGGGAGCGCGGCCACGTGCTGAAGCTCTCTGAGAAGAAATGAGCAAGCCAGCGCGCATGCCACGCCGGGACCAGTGGCTTACCTGTGGGCTGCCATTGACCAAGCCTGATGGCAGTGCCTGGGGATCTGGTGACACTGAACTCCCTGTGGATGGTAGTGGAATATGGACTTGAGATGGTCTGTTAGCTGAGGAAGAAATAACTCCTGTCTTACGCAAGCCGCTCCATTCCTGCCAGGTCTCTCCGAAGTCGCCTGACTGCCAGAGTCCTTTCTCTCAGCCTGCAGCAGAGTGGGGGCATGCTCCCTACCTGTCCAACCCCAAGCAGGTGTGCTCATGACAGGAGAGTGCATGTGCCCTTGTCCTGACTGGGCTGGGGACAGAAGACCCCCAGCCCAGATGCGCTCCAGCGGTGGGGACCGGGGAAGAGGGTCATGGTATCTTCAGAGTCCTTAGCAGGAAGTGGGACATGGCAGATGCTAGCCTGGCTCTGCCCCCAACCCCACCCCCTTGTGTGTGGCCTTGAGCGGAACACCTCCCTTCTCTTTCCCTGGTGGCTTGCCTTGCCTCTAGGTTCTGAAGTTTATAAAAGACCCAGGATATCTTAGAGCGCCTTAGAGCCTCAGGGGCCTGGCCTTGGGGGCTGTGCAGTGGGGCAGCGTTAGTGCAGACCCCACGTTCAACTGTACAGATGGGGAAACGGGGGCGCAGAGACAGGTGGGGCCTCTCAGAGACAGGAGCACCATTACCCCATTCCTCTCTCCCAGCCTTGGGAGAGTCCCAGAAACTCTGGGCTGGGCTGTACTGTGCTGAACAATTCCTCCCAAACCAAAAATAACCGCCTGAGCGCCACCCAGCTGCAGATTCAGGACCCCAGCCAATGCATCATTGCCCCTCTGGACCAGCTGGCTGGCCTTTAGGTAGCCTCTGATCTTCCCTCTGACCTTCCGGGGGAGGGTCTGACAGAGCTAGCCTGTTCCCTCATTCTCTGGAATGTGTCAGGTGTTCCAGAAGAGGCCAGAGCCTATAGGCTGCTCCCCTCAGACCAGTGCTTCATAAACCCCATCTTATTGGCTGTTATATGTGTTCTGAGGCTTTTCAAGTAGCTGTTCTTTGGTCTGCTGTAGAATGTGACTCCACAAGAAGCAGCTGAGAACACTGAATGCACTTGGGACCACCAACCAGCCGTCGTGTGAGAGCACAGGACCTGCTGAGCCTTGCCGTTTGCACCACAGGAGGGCAGATTTGCAGGACCTAAAGAAGCCCGATGGAGGACACACACACACACACACACACACACACACACACACACACACACACACAATCTTTACCCTAATTATTATCAGATTAGATCCCAAGGTGGGCAACTGCCTTAGCTGAACCTAGTGGGCAAGCATCAGGAACTCAGATATTGTAGGCTGGACGTGGGGGGACTCTGGGCCAAGTAATGGGTGGAACTGTCTCCTTCAATAGCGTGAAAGGCAGGGCTCGTGACTTCAAAGGCTGTAACTCCAAGAGAAGTTGGGAAGAGCTAGAAGGTTAGTGAGTAGTGGCTGCTCCTGTTCCTGTCAGTGATATGGAAAGGAAAGAGGTGACCCCGCAAGTATTAGCCAGATTTAGAGCAGAGATGCCAGGGAATAGTGAGTCTATGGGAATGTAGAGGCTTCACAAGTTTGAAATAGCCATTTGCTTCTGTCACCCAAACATAGGACATCAGATGGGTATGACTCAGTCTTTCTTTTTTTTTTTTCTAACTTTATTTTCTTGAGACAGAGAGATGGCTTCATTGGTGAATGTTACTAAACAGTTAAAGAAGAATTAATGCCAGTACTTCTCAAAATCTTCCACTTATTTATGCATTCATTGGTTGATTCTTGTATGTGCTATGATTGAGGATTGAACACACAACCTTGGCATAGCAGGATGATGCTCTAACCAACTGAGCTACCTGGCCAGGGCCTCAGAGTCTTTCTCAAAGACTATCCATCAAGCAAAACATTCCTTCAAGTGAGCCAGCCCCAAGGTCAAGATCAGGCTAAGGGTGTTGCTTCTGTCCTAAGCCTGTTTTTTCAGTGGGTCTCAAAATCGCTGCCATTAATGTCAGGGGAGAGGTGTGGTCAGAGCAAGGAAGCAAAGACATGAAGCAGGCTTGAGAATTATGTGGGGGAAACAGCATAAAATGTGGTTCCTGGTTCAAGAGATGACTGTAAGCAAATAGATTTTGATCTCTAATGAATCTTCCAAGGAATTGTTTTTCCAAAGAAACCATAAAAGCCCCAAAATAGCTCTCAAGGAAGACATATTTTCTGATATCCACTTCACCGAGGACAGAGGACAAGGGAGAACCTTCCAGAGGTTAGGACTGGGGCAGCCAGAACTTCCACATCCAGGGCGGGGTCCTGCCAGTTCCTGCCCCAGGACTACTACGTGTTGGCTGTACCCCCCTTCTGACTGGGAGTGCTTGCTTTGGTCTCGCTTTCTCTGTTTCACCATTGTCTATGGTCATGTGGGCGGGACAAATAGTCTTTTAGCTTACAAGCCATCTGGCCTCAAGCGTCTACATTTGAACCTGGTGGCAAGGTCTAGGCATCGCTCAGAGATCATGGGGTGCTGTAACTAGATGGACTTTGTTGTGTCCCCCAAAGAGAAGGGACGAATGTGTCCTACTCATAGGGGGGGAGCACACCCACATATTTAGTGGCCAGAGGATGGGCTGTGGCATACATTAGCAGTGATTCCCTAAGACCTGTCCTAGCCATTTTCCTAGGCATGAAGCCAGGCTAGTCCCCACCCAGCCCACTCCTTGGACTTAGGCTTATCCGGTGCCAAGATTTCTCCCATGAAATGTGAGTGCAAGTGATATTTGCCTCTTCGGGACCCAGACCTGGGGTTAGGGGTGTGCCAGGTCCACAATTTCTCTTCCCTCTGACCAGGAGCAACCTGGAAATGGTGGTAACTTGGCTTCTAACAAGCAGGTAATGACATAGTCTTAGGGGATGCTGAGGCTACAACGTGGAAGGAACTTGGAACCCTGAACTACTGAATGGGCAGAGCTGTTTAGCATCCTGTACTGTTACAAGAAAAGAAAAATAAGGATGTTTCTTCTTTCAGGTACTGTGGGTTAGGGCTCTTGTGCCGCAGCAGAGGACCCTCACCTTACACACTGTCCTTGCTTTTCTGTCCCTGACATTCACCGTGGGAGAGTCCAGTCTCCTACCCTCGGGCTCTTATTTTCCTTATGCTGCTGTCCTAGTGATGGTAGCTACTGGGCTATCTGCTGCACAAATATTCATAATACTTACAGCTATCTCTGAGTGTCACCCGGAAATATAACATGACTCTTTTTCATTTTGTTTAGTGCTCTTTAGCCTGAATTATAATTTGTTTTATAATTAAATCATGACTTCTGCCAATCACTGTTTTTTTAAGAAATTTTCTTGGTAAGTCTTTGCTTGTCTTTTGATCTCAACCTCTTGAGTTTGTATTACGTATACCTCTTTCATACAGTACATTTGGATTTTATTTTGAGGCTTAATCTGAAAATATTTTTTAAAAATTTAATTAAATACAGACTATGATAAGTAAAGAGATTGAATCAATAATAAAAAAACTCCCAATGGGGAAAAGTCTAGGACCAGATGGCTTCATTGGTGAATGTTACTAAACATTTAAAGAAGAATTAATGCCAGTACTTCTCAAAATCTTCCAAAAACAAAAAGAGGAGGAAACAATTCCTAAGTCATTTGATGAGGCCAGCATCACCTTGGTACCAAAGCCAGACAAAGACAAAGACACTACAAGAAGAGAGAAGAGCCCCCTAATGAATATAGATGCAAACAAATTCTCAAAATTCTAGCAAACTGAATCAGCAGTATATTAACAGGATCATGCACCAGGACCACATGAGATGTATTCCAGGAAGGTAAGGATGGCTCAACACATCCAACACTTTTCTCATGATAAAAGCACTCAGCAACTAGGGATGAAATGGAACTTCCTCAGCATGATAAAGGACATTTATGAAAACCCTTAGCTAATGTTATCCCCAATGGTGAAAGGTTGAAAGCTTCCATGAGAGCAGGAACAAGGCCAGGATGCCCGCTTTTGTCTCTACCATTCAGCGTTGCACTGAAGTTCTTGCCAGAGCAATTGACATTCTTATATATGAAGGCTTCTTGTTTTCTTCTCTAGTGTTCACCTTCATAATTATATAGTGAACCCTGAGCTCCCTACTTGATTAGGCAGGGTCTATCAGTATCCCAGAATGAGCAATGAGAAAATATGCATGTTTGCCCATTTTCCTCCATCTCTTCCTTCAACACAATGCCAAGTGGCCTCTACAAGGGTTTCCTAAACATGCTATATTATACTAAATGTTCTTTAACTCCCAGCTTTTATTACAGACAGGGCCATCAGGGAACATGCTCTACTTTTATCTCTTTTCTATTTTATTTATTTATTTATTTATTGACAGAGAGAGAGTCAGAGAGAGGGACAGATAGGGATAGACTAAAAGGGAGAGAGATGAGAAGCATCAATTGTTCGTTGCAGTTCCTTAGTTGTTCATTGATTGTTTTCTCATATATGCCTTGACCAGGGGGCTACAGCAGAGCGAGTGACCCCCTGCTCAAGCCAGCGACCTTGGGTTTAAGCTAGCAACCATGGGGTCATGTCTGTGATCCCACGTTCAAGCCAACAAATCAGCACTCAAGCTGATGAGCCCGCACTCAAGCTGGTGAGCCGGTGCTCAAGCTGATGAGACCGTGCTCAAGCCGTCAACCTCGGGGTTTCTAACCTTGGTTTTCTGCATCCTAGTCTGATGCTCTATCCACTGCGTCACTGCCTGGTCAGGCTCTTTTCTGTTTCTCTCACTTTTTATTAGCTATGTTGTATCTCCATTGTCATAGCATATACACATTTACATTCAGATATCCAACAGTTCTGTTATCTTTGCTCTACATTTAAATAGACTCAATACTTGCTCCTGGCACTCCTTTTGCTGTTATTTCCCCAGTCACCTCTTGGTGTCTGAAATTTGTTCTCTGGTAGGTTTCTCTAGGGTTCATGGGAACAATACTCCCTGCATTCTTGCATGTCTAAAAATGTTTGTAGCTTTTATACATGAGTAACATCTTGACAGCATGTAAAATCCTTGGCTTACACTTTTCCCCTTAAATATCCTTGGAGAATTATGCCACTGTTTAGCACTGAATATTGCTGGGGCTAGCTTGATTTTATCTCTTTATGAATGAGTTGATTTATTTTTATTTTTGGCTTGATTGCTCAAAGGATATTTTCTTTATCTCTAATGTTTGAATTTTATTAGGAGAGGCTTAGAACTGACTATGCTAAGTCAACTTTCTCTGACCATGTAGTACCTTTAACATCAGATTCCAATCTTCTATTATTTCAAAAAGGTTTTCTTAAATTCCATTTTAAAATATGTGTTGTATTATATTGTTTTGTTTCTCTTGTCTAAAGACTCCAATTATGTATATGTTGGTTCTCTGTCGTTTTCCTATATCTATCATTTTATATCTAATTTAAAAAACTTCATCCCTGTCTCAGTGGCAAAGTGGATGAAGCATTGACCCTGTGTGCCAGAGGTCATGAGTTTAACCCCAGTCAAAGGTATGAGAAGCCATCAAAGGGTACACAACTAAATAGAACAACTGAGTGAAACAACGAGTTGATGTTTGTTTCTCCCTCCCTCTCCTTCACCTTCTCTCAAATTAATAGGAATTTTTTTTAGAAAAGGAAAACTTCATTTTGTCTCATTTTATTTATTTTCTTTATTTCTATCCTCCATTTCTGTTGTGTTGTGTCTAAGTCCTCCTTCCAACTGCATTCTCATTTCTAAACTTATTTTGTTTATTCCTCACCCTCAGTTCTTCCACTTCTCATTTTGCCACCTCTCATTGTCTTCTCGTCTCTGCACTGAGTGGTTATATTTCTGACTTGTGGTTTTTCCAGAAAGGGGAAATTATTTTATTAAGATTTTTAAATTCCTAGAACAATGTTTGGTCAGATTGTTCCTCTAGTCCAAGCTAAGGATTCTTTCCTTGGCCATTGTTCTCTGCCTGGTAGGATTCTTTCCTTGGCCATTGTTCTCTGCCTGGTAGGATTCTTTCCTTGGCCATTGTTCTCTGCCTGGTAGGATTCTTTCCTTGGCCATTGTTCTCTGCCTGGTAGGATTCTTTCCTTGGCCATTGTTCTCTGCCTGGTAGGCTTTTTGACCTTTTCCAGCCTTGTCTCCAGCACCTTTGAGTTTGTGCTAACTCAATTTTAAAAAATGACATGCCATGGAACAGGTTGGATTTTTACGTCCCAGCTATTTGTAGAAGGTTCTTTCAGGGAGAGTAATTTTGCTCTTTCTGAGATTTGCTACCACTGGGCTATTGTGCTGTTTTCTCTGCACATTCATCATCACCTCAGCCCGCTGCCCACCACCCACACTGAGGCTCCTCCATGTTCACTCTGTGCTTCTCAGACCTGTAGCTTGTATTGCGTACAGGTATCATCTAAGTTTACTATTTATTAGTGGTGGTTCTCAACCGTAACATTTACCCCTCGGGGGATATTTAGCAATGTCTGGAGACATTTTTGGTTTCTGCAATTTGGAAGGGGTTTGATTCTACTGGTCTCCAGTGGGTAGAACCCAGGGTTGCTGCTGAACATCCTACGATCCACTCTCCCCTGCCACAAAGAATTATGTACCCGAAATGTCAGTTGTGCGAAGGTGGACTCTTTCTTAGCTTGAGCCCTCAGCTGAAGGTAAAGTATTTTTGTGGGAGTGGTTTTTTTTTTTTTTAAGATCTTATTTATTTATTTTAGAGAGGAGAGAGAGAGCGAGGGAGAAGGGAGGGAGGAGCAGGAAGCATCAATTCCCATATGTGCCTTGATCAGCTAAGCATGGGGTTTCGAACCAGTGACCTCAGTGTTCCAGGTTGACGCTTTGTCCACTGCGCCACCACAGGTCAGGCAATGTGGGAGGGTTTTGAAATTGGCTGGCTGCACTTCAGCATTCCCCCAGTCCACATCAAACCATTTTTGTTGCGTTTCACCTTCATGGCTTTTGTGTGAAATCTTTGCTTTTGACAGGCTTTATGTACTTTAGAATCTGTGGCTTATGTAATGGAATGCATTATTTTTTTTTCTGTTTACCTTTTCCCTTTTTGAATATCCAGGGGTAAAAAAGGAATTTGTTGCTTCCTGCTTCTACATTCATACCAGAATTTCTGAGGTGATATTTTAATCTACAACCTTAGCTTGAGATGTTTTAGTTTAACCAGAGAATGTGAATTCAGGTTTCAAAAACCACTGACAGCCCACTTGGGGTTATGGATTCTCAGGGAAAATGCTTTCCCCCTCAACTCAGTGCTAAGATTTCTTTGTAGGTTTTCATGGGGCTGGTGAGTGGTGCGTTTTGCTCCTGGTTTCTCCCTGACCTGGTAGGGGAGGTCAGTGGAGACCCGGCTTTGTGCAGGGCTGAGTGTCCACTAACCTCCCCCCTGGGATGGGCTCTGGGGTTGACCCTTGCGTTTCTCAGCCCTATCAGGGTATGAGAACCAAAGTCAAGATTCACGTGAGATATCAATGCCCTCAAGGTGAAAGGCAGCCTCTGGCACAGCCCACCTCTATGGGTTCCTGACTTCTCTTATTGGGAGCCTTCTGAGTGTTCCACACTGTCTTGCCAGATTGTTGACTAATTTTTGAAAAAATTTTAAGCAGCACATCTATTCCACTGTACTGCCTCAGACAGAATCTATGTCCTTACCTCTCTTCACCTCTATAGCCTCGTCTCTAAAATGGGAATAATAAGTGAGGTTCTCTCAAAACCTAGAGAGGATTAGTGAGGTACTACATGTAAACCACCCAGAACAGTGCTTGTCAGAGAAGAGGTGCCTAGCAGAGGTGTGTGTTCCTTCCAGTCCCTTCCAGTCCCTCCTTCCCCTTTCCCAGCGGGCGAGGAGAGCCCTACGGCAGTAAGTCCCCAGTCCTAGCAGCTCTGGGGACCCACAGATCATGCCAGGACTCTACCTCCGGCCCACACCTCCACTTCCTGGCGCTAGTCCTCGGGACCAGCTCCCCAGCCTTGCAGCGCTTTCGCGGTCTCCTCCTGCCCTGGAAAGCAGCCAGAAAGAACGTTTCTTACAGTCAGCGCCCTTTCCCAGCAGCTGAAACAGCTCCATCTACAGAGAGACACAGCCACCTGGCGGGACTGCAGCTCTACATACAAAGCTTGCTTCAGAGCGCTCTCTCTCCTTCCTCCCCTCCAAACAGGCATTGGTGGAGAATCTGAGTTCCTCTTGTATTTTTTTTTTTTGCGGGGGGGTAGCTTTTAACTTTTAAATAACTTCAGATATGGGGGGGGGGGAAGGTACGAAAATAGTACAAAGAACCTCTATACGTCCTTAACCCAGATTCCCCAAGTGTTTCCATTTTACATCATTTGTTTATCATTTTATCTGCTGATTTATCTACATATCTGCGCGCGCACACACACACACATTACTCTCATTATTATTATCTGGACCACCTGAGAGATACTTGCAAATATGAAGCTCCTCTACCCCTCAGTGCCCCTTAGGGCACTTTCCTAAAAACAAGGACATTGTCTTTCATGTCTACAGTGCAGTTGTCAAATTCAGGAAATTAACATAAATATAACACTATGATGTAACTGTAGACATTCATATTTTTCCAGGTGTCCCAATAACTTCCTTTAGAGCATATGTATATATACACCCCCCACCCCACACACCCACCCAGTCCAGGATCTTATCCAGCATCACATGTCACACTTAGTCCTCAGTTTTTTCATCTGTAACAGTCTCTCAGTCTGCCTTTGTCTTTCATGATCTTAACATATTTGAAGAGCAGAAACTAGTTACTTTGTAGAATGTCCCTAAATTTGCCTTGTCTGCTGTTTCTCCGCAGTTAAATCCAGGTCTCGCGAAGCGCGGAAGCCCCATCGTGTCCTTCTTATCAGGAGGCTCACGGTTCAGTCTGTTCCATCCCTGTGATGTTAACGTCAATCACTTGGTTAAGGTGGGATCTGCCAGGCTTTTCTAATATAAAGACATGATTTTCATTGTTGGAATTAATATGTATTTGAGAGTATGTAAATATGCCATTCCTCATCAAACATTCACTTCATGGTTTAGTATCCATTGACAATTCCTGCCTGAATTAGTTTTTACTAGGATATTTGCCAATTGGGGATTTTAAAAAACTGCGTCATTTCCTGTGTATTTATTAGCTGGCATTGTAATGTGACAGAGAATTCCCCCATTTATTTATTTATATCAGTATGGAGTTATGAATTCCTGTGTTATTCACTATCTTATGATTGTTACTATCATTATTCATATGGAGGCTCAGGTGTCCCAGACTTGGTCGGTGGGAGCCCAGCAGCATTTTAATGATCCTTATCTGCATGTAAGAGCAGGGCCTGTGTTTGTTCGGCTCATTGTCAATCCTAGATCCTAGCACAGTACCCAACACATTTTTAAATGAATGATAGAACTCTTGTCTATACAGTGTCAGTAATAATAGTAACTGTCACAGGGTTTTTTTTTTTTTATCTTCTTACAGGGACAGAGAGAGAGAGAGAGGGATAGACAGGGACAGACAGACAGGAATGGAGAGAGGTGAGAAGCATCAATCATTAGTTTTTCATTGCCGTCGCAACACCTTAGTTGTTCATTGATTGCTTTCTCGCATGTGCCTTTGACCGTGGGCCTTCAGCAGACCGAGCAACCCCTTGCTGGAGCCAGAGACCTTGGGTCCAAGCTGGCGAGCTTTTTGCTCAAGCCAGATGGGCCTCGCACTCAAGCTGGCGACCTCGGGTCCTCTAACCGGGGTCTTATGCATTCCAATCCGACGCTCTATCCACTGCGCCACCGCCTGGTCAGGCTGTCACAGGGTTTTGCAAGAAGTAAAAGAGCTATTAAGTTCAAAGTGTTTAGAACACCGGAAATATTACGAGTTAATATTTATTCCCCACTATGTGCCGGATACTGTTCTAAAACTTTGACATGTATTAATTCACCATACTGATCCTGTGAGATAAGTAATATTCTTTCCTTATTGCAAAGAAGAGGAAACTGAGGCTGAAAGAGATGAAACACCTTGGCCAGGGTCACACAGGCAATATCTGGAGCCTGCCTTCTGACCACTGTGTCATATTGTCACCTTACGCATGCGGTGAGAGTGAGACAAGTAAACTGAGGGAAGTACAGTGGGAAGGGTTGCGGTGGATCGAGGATGGAAAGACACCCAGGGGCACCAGCATGAGGAATGTCATTCAGATGACTAAGTGTGACATGTGGAAGTCCGGTCCTCTGAGCAGTCGGCCACAGCCAGCTTCCTGGGCGTCAGCTGCTGACCTGAGCGGTCCTCTCCTGGCCTCGCCCTTCAGTCCCGCCACCTCCTACCACCAGCCCTGCTGCTGCGCCCCCCACCCCGGGCAGTGCTTCTCTCTGCCAGCAACTCTGGGTCACAGCCCTCACCAGGGCTCACCTCAATAATGCTAAATCACGACTTCTGAGGAGAAGTTTTACCTTTTACAAGCATGCATCTACCCAAAGTGATCATTGACATTCACCGGACTTAGAGCTCCAGTGTCTTAGAGAAAAGACTGCACACGTTCAATAGCATAGGTATGAGCAAGGACACATATTTTGAAAGATTATCCAACACTATTTATCCCAGGCAGCTAAGCAATGGTTGTATGTGCTCTATGCACAAAATAATTCTGAGCGGTCGAGTTAACATGTAACATATAAGTGTTCTATTTATGGATTCCATATGCATAACCATCAGGGAGGGCTTTTTATGCAAATTTCTTGTTCTTTGGCTGGCTTTAATATATATATATATGTGGTAGAAACCACAGTATATGTACTAAAAGTTTGCAAGATAATAATGCTTAGTTAAATACCATTCCCATGTTATTAATAGTCTAAAAAATTACTTTGGTCAGCCCTCAACCCCTGTGGTGGGCTAGGGTAGGACAGTTGGATTGCAGGTGACATAAAAAGCAGCTCCCAGATCAGGAAAGAAAAGAGGGACATCTGTTGAAAGGAAAAGGTGGAGGAGCATTGAGGTGTTTTCAGTGAGCATTGAGGGAGCTATTCTTGATTCCTCACTTAAAGAAAGAGGTCTTAAGGACAATTCACTCTGCATGTTTCTCTTGTATTTCTTCATTTAGGAAATGGTACTTTCCATGCCAGAACTTTTCATCTTAGTTTTCTTCCAGTGGCTACATAAGATCATTGTAGCGTGGGGAATTTGAAAGGGCCAAAGTACCAAAACCTTGAACTGATACCCATCCGCTGGAGCAAAAGCTCCACCAAGGCAGCTTTTGTTTCTTTGTCTCAGAAACTTTGGTCCTCAGCACTGAGAACAGTAACTGGCAGATGGTAGGTGTTCAATACATATCTGAGGAATGGCCATTGTGAGATTCCAAAGGCAAAGACTTGGGGACACTTCAATCTCAAAATGTGCACTCTTTATTTAAGGCAAGGATCACATTAATGGTCTGACTTGTAGCCAGCTGTGTTAGTGTCTTCCAGCTGCCATAAAGCCATGTGCGGGCAGGGTGGGTTCCTTCTGGAGGCTCTGATGGAGAATCTGCTCCATGCCTCCCTGGTGGTTTCCTACAATCCTTGGTGTTCCTCGGCTTCTAGATGCCTATCTCTAAAGTCCATGAGAATGCACATAAACTTCTATTTCTCTAAATGGCAAGCTAAATTATGTGAACAGGTCCTCCTACTAGTGACAACTTAAAAGGCTGGATGAAATATTTTATTAAAAGTGCAAAAGAGCCTGACCTGTGTTGGCGCAGTGGATAAAGCGTCGACCTGGGAACACTGAGGTTGCCAGTTCAAAACCTGCACTGTTCTGGTCAAGGCACATATGGGAGTTGATGCTTCCAGCTCCTCCCCCCCTTTCTCTCTTTCTCTCTCTCTCTCTCTCTCACTATGTGTCTCCTCTCTAAAATGAATAAAATAAAAAAAAATTAATTAAAAAATGTACAAAAGAGACAATAAGTTAGGCAAGATAGTGAGAAATGTTGGGCTAAAATCTAGAAGATGAAAACTCAGAGAAGAAAGCCCATCACTCAACATTTCCTTTGCCATGAGTCATTTGCTACTCTAGCAGAATCAGTTACAAAACTGATAACTCCTCCCCTTTGAATTGGAAACTTCAGGGTAAGGGTAAGCAGGAAGTAAGCCAGTCCTTGCTCAGGCTTGCACCTCAAGTTTGCTTCACACGGCAGCCCAGGGAATCGCAAGCCTTGAGCTAAATTAAGGTAGTTTCAGACTCGATGTAGTACGTCAAGGTGCCTAGTAGAAGTAAACAAAAATCTTTTATGAAGAAAAGTTTCATATACAACATTTAATAATCAAGATAACCAAGTGCGTAAGGAAATAGGAAACCATCAGTGAAAATCAACAGAAACAGACCCTTCAAAAACATGCGATGTTAAAAACATTAGACCATGAGAATAAAATACTGATGCGTACTGTGTTTAAGGAAATGAAATATGGGGTTGAAACTACCAGCAATAAGAAAGTATAAAAAGTATTATAGACTGTTTGAGAAAAGAACCAAATAGAATTTTGAAAAAGGAAAAAAAATGCAGTAACTAAAATTGAGTAACTCACTGAGTAGTTTGTTAATTAGACACATCAGAATAGGGCATTTGTGAACATATCCAGAATTTGGCAAGGAAAGATGAAAAATATAGAAGTAATAATAAGAGATATAAAGAGTACAGTTAAGCCTGACCTGTGGTGGCGCAGTGGATAAAGCATCGACCTGGGAACACTGAGGTCGCCAGTTCAAAACCCTGCACTGGTCTGGTCAAGGCACATATGGGAGTTGATGCTTCCAGCTCCTCCCCCCTTTCTCTCTTTCTCTCTCTCTCTCTCACTCTGTGTCTCCTCTCTAAAATGAATAAAATAAAATAAAAATAAAGAGTACAGTTAGAAGATCTAACATATATGGTTGAGTCCCACAAGGATAGAAAAAAGTGGAAGAGTGGGAGTCAATATTTGAAGAGAAAATGGCTGGGGATATTTTCAGAAATGATGGAAGATATCAATCAACAGATCCAAAAATAAATCCAAATAATTTTAAGCAAGATAAATAAAAAGAAATCCTGTTAGACGTATTATAGAGAACTATAGAAGTACTGAAAAAGAGAAAAGCTTATTAAAAACAGCCAAGGAGAAAAGACAGATTACTCTCAAAGGAGCCATAGGGAGACTGCGAGTTGACTTGTTAGCAGGAATGCCACCAGGAGATATTTTAATTACCTCTTGAATGTGATGAAAGGAAATAAATGTCAACCTGGAATTATATCCCCAGTGATAATATACTCCAAGAACATTGAAGTAATATCCTTCAAGCAAAAATAAAAAATGCAACAAGACCAAAAGACCAGTTTATTCATTGCAGTACTCTTTGTAATATGTAGAAAAAACTAGAAACAACTCAACTATATCAAATACAGGAGTCTGGTTGAATAAACCGTGACACACCCATACAATAGACTGCTCAACTGTAATAGAAAATGAAGGCCACCTGTACATGCTACTCTGGAACAGCTCCTAAGGCATATTAAGTACAGGAAGTATGGACAGTACTACCTTTTATCAGAAATTATGTGCGTGTACATATGTTTGTTTATATTACAAACAAAGGAAATTGTATATATAGGTTGAAAGATTACATATAAGGACACAGTGTGAGGGAAAAGAGACATGAAGGAAAGTTGGTCGTCTTTGAATAACCTTATTTTATTGATTTGACTTTGGAATCATGTAAATCTCTTACATAATTATAAAACAATTGAATTTAAGAACTAATCCCCCAAATTGAAAGTCAAATAAAACAAATGAGCCCCCTTGTGTATCACACAGGTGTCATACTGATATAGAAAGGAATTATTCATTCTAAGACTGTTGAGTGTATAGGGTGGGATTAGGATCAGAACTATGGGTGAGGTAAGTGAGACCCTTAGGGCAGAGAATTGAGGGAGTTACCTTGCCCCTGCGCCATGCTGAGAGTATATCTCCTTAAATCTGCACAGTTCGTGGGGGGACACAGCCCCTCCCCCGCAGTCCTGGCCCTGTGTCAGATAAAGCAAATAAATAAATATGTTCATGTCATTAAGAACCACGATTTTTGGTGTGAGAATGTTTGATGAAATTAAATGAAAACGCTGTACCCCTAAAATTGAATTGCCAGTATCATCATCAATTCATAATGATTTTCTTCTTGTGATATATATTATCTTAAAAATAAGAACAAATTTCCTAGTTCTGTCCACTGAAAAGTCCAGAAGAAAGACTAACCCAGTAGTCAGGAGCTCCTCCGGTGCCCACATTATAGTCATTTTCTTGTGTGAGTGTGTGACAGAGACAGAGAGAGAGACAGAGAGAGGGACAGGCAGGGACAGACAGACAGGAAGAGAGAGAGATGAGAAGCATCAATTCTTTGTTGCGTCTCCTTAGTTGTTCATTGATTGCTTTCTCACATGTGCCTTGACCGGGGGCTACAGCAGAGCGAGTGACCCCTTGCTCAAGCCAGAGATCTTGTGGTTCAAGCCACTGACCTTGGGCTCAAGCCTGGGACCACAGGACCATGTCTATGATTCCATGCTCAAGCTCGCGACCCCGCACTCAAGCTGGTAAGTCCCCGCTCACGCTGGCAACCTTGGGGTTTCGAACCTGGGTCCTCCACTTCCCAGTCCAATACTCTATCCACTGCACCACCACCTGGTCAGGCTCACATTGTAGTCTTTACATGCCACTTGCCACTGGTAGTTTCCTTGGATATTTAGAAACGTACAGGGTGAATCTGGGTTATCTTTTCCCTCCGGAAAGCAAAGAAACTCTTCAAAATTGCTAGGGTTAGTCAAAGGGACTCGGGAGCCAACTTGAATAAGCTGTTATTGATCCTAGATGGAACAATGGAAACACTGATAAAGGTAACTACAATAGATTGAAACATTATGTCTAATTGCCTAAATCTACAATAATATAAAAAATCTCATTAATCCCCTCTGGGGATTAATACCAAGGAACTAAGTCATTTCGGCAAAGCTAAACATACGGAAAGAATTAATTATTCTGCCTTTCCTATGTAAACTGTACTTCAGGATTACCAAATGATTGATGAGGCAAGTCTCTTTTGCACAAATATTCCTCCTAATTAATGAAGAAAGACTGTTAGCATTAGCATGTCACCATTTTCCAACCTCTAATGAATTCATGGGTCTAGACATTAACTATCAGTCTCTGTTAACATCCCCAAAGAGAAACGACAAGATGTCGCTTGCTTGTTGATAGAGTGCTTGTTGTTACTGTAGTCTTGCCAAATAATTGAATCTAAATTTAATTAAGTCTCCAAATTCAATTATGAATTTAAAGGAAACAGAACAGAGGAATGTGTTAAACAATAGTAAAGGGATACAATTAGCAAAATCTAGACTGTTTCTTCATTAACAATAGCAACAAAATGCAAGAAAGAGAGAAGGTGAAGGGAAAATCTATAGGATAGGAGAAACTTAAATGACAATGTAACCAGTAATAGTATAAAGAATCATTTGAAAAAAAATGGAATCATTTGCATCTCAGTTCAAACAAATAAACTGTAAGAACAAAAATTAATAGGACAATTGGGGTCTCTGGCTGGTGCCTCAGTGTATATAGAGTGTTGACCTGGCGAATGGACATCCCAGGTTCAGTTTCCAGTCAGGGCACACAGCAGAGGTGACCATTTGCTCCCCACCACCACCACCACTTCGCCTCCTGCAGCCAGTGGCGTGATTGGTTTGAACATGGCCCCGGGCTCTGAGGATAGCTCCATTGAAGCGCATCAGTCTCAGGTGCTAAAAATAGCCCAGTACTGGAGCATCAACCCAGACAGCGTTGCTGAATGGATCCCAATCAGGGCACTATTTATCCTCCTGTCACCTAAAAAAGATATAGAACAATTGGGGAAAGGTGAACACCAATAAGATATATGATGATATAAGGAGTTATGGCTGATACCTTTTTCCCAGTTTTATTAAGATATAATTGACATATAATAACATTGTATTAGTTTAAGATGTACAACATAATGATTTGATATATGTGTATACTGCAAGATTACTACAGTAAGTTTAGTTAACACTCATCACTGATATTTTTTTGGTGGATGATATAGTAGTATTTAAAAGGAAGTCCCTTTCTTTTAAGATATACATACTAAAATATTTAAAGGTGAAGCAGTATGATGTTTCCTGCTAAGTAATTTAGGGTGAGGGGATGTGGGTAGGGAGACCAGGAAAACGAGCTTGTCCACAGCTTGGTAATTGCTGAAACGTGGGATGCGTAGGTGGGGCTCATTATACTTGTTTCTTTCAGTTTGCGTATGTCTAAGTCTCTCATAACAAAAAGCACTAAAAGAATAAAGTTAAAAGAAAGATTTTTTTTTCAGGGGAAAAAGTACTTTGTAGTTAAGGAAATTCTAAAGGAATTTCAGGCAGAAGAGAGATGCTGGAAAGTTAGAAGTGCAATGGGGAAGGGAAAGGAAGAAATATGGTCGGGAAGAGGTAAGTCAGAGTGAGTTCCGGCGACATAAAGCAGGAGTGACAGTGCCCTGTGCACTCTCTAAATTCCGGAATGAGAGCATACCTCACAGAAATGGCATGCCCAGGAAAAAGTGGAGTTAAAGTGCTCTATGGTTCTCGTGTGCTCTACAAAGAGGACTTGGTATTGAGCTGTTCTGGGCTCCCACAAGTTTTGGATGTGTGTTATAATTTCTAGAAAAACAACTTAAAGAATAGGAAGAGTGTGTAATGCCAGATAGTATCTGTGGGGAAGGAAAATGGGATGATAAAGAAAATTGCTCAGTTCATCGGAAGGCAAAAAGAAAGAAAAATTAAAAAAAGAAATATAACAGTGGACCAAATAGAAAACATAAAATAAGATGACAGGTTTAAACCCAAATACCTTGGTAAATATTAAATATTAATAGACTAATTAGTTTAAAAAACAAGATGCCAAACTAGATTTTAAAAATCAAACCATATGCTGTTTACAAAATATGAATCTAAAACATAAAGATACATTGAAATAAAAGAATGAAAAAAGTAGCCCATGTAAATACTAAACAAGTAATGGGTGTAGTTATGTTACTGTTAGACAAAATAGCGTTCAAAGCATAAAAACATTAATAGAGATAAAGAGCATCATTCAGAGGCGCCAACATTTTTATGACAGTCGGAGTCACACATTGGTCACCTCCTGATCGGGGCTGGAGGGGCCGTACAAAGTCAGGGACGTGTAGGGCTTAGGGTCGCCACCAATGGTCAAGTTCTTTGTTGGACAGTGATTATAGAGGGTTTTGCTTTCCGGTTGTTGGATAGAGGATGTACTCATACCTTTGCTTTCTGTCCTCTTCAGTTTCTCAAAACGCATGTGAGGGTGAAAAACACACCCTGGGTTTAGTGACTCCCTGAAGTTGCTGTCTATCCGAGGGTGGTAGGCAGAATAAGTGCCTCCTGCAGATGTCCAGGTCCTAATCCCTAGAACTTGTGAATAATGTTACCTTACATGGCATGGGGAAATTAAGGTTGAAGAAGGGATTAAGAGTGCTAATCAACTGGCTTTAAAATGAAGAGATAATCCTGAATTATCTACATGTGCCCAATGAAATCACAGGGGAACTGACATGGGAAGAGGGAGGCAGAAGAGTGAGACCAAAGAGCTGGTCTTGTGAGAAAGACTCACTTGGCTATTGCTGGCTTTGAAGATGGTGGAAGGGGCCACAAGCCAAGGAATGTGGGTGGGTGGCCTCTATCCTCTGCAAAGTACAAGGATTTTCCCCTAGAGCCTCTAGAAAAACAAAACAAAACATAGCTCTGCCTACATGCACTGTAATCCAGTGAGATCTATTTCAGACTTCTGAACTCTAAAAGAATACATTTGTGTTGTGTCAAACCACTAGATTTGTGGTAATTTGTAACAGCATCAATAGGAAATGAATATACTGAGCATCCTGCCTAAGAAATCCGGCAGGATTATTTGGGAACACCTTCCTCTGACTCTAACAGTAGCCTCTGGTTGTGGCGTCAATCTGACCTGGGTTGGAATCTTGACCTCACGTTGAGCAAGGCACTTCATCTCTCTGTGCCTCGCTTTCCTCACCTGTAAGATGGATATCGCAATGCTCCTGGGGTTGTTGTGGGTAACAAATGACACAGTTTTGGTAGAACATGTAGGATATACTCCATAAATGAGAAACAGGTGTGACCCCAGGTGAGAAGACGCCTTCCTTCACTTGACTCTAGGAAGCTCCAGTCCAAGCCATCTTGTCTAATGTTCTGCAAGGCACCCATGAAGTATGGTTCGAAGATGTATCTCAGTGTGCAAGTTCATGCAGATCATTGCCTGAGAAACAGGCCCTTCTGAGACCCTGGCAGGGCGGACAGAGTAAGGGGCCCAGAAGTCCCACCTTGGCCTCCCCATGGCCAAGGTCCCTTCTGCCTCTGCTGACAGGTGTCTTTGGTTGCTGCTTGGGCAGGGAGATACCTTATCTCCCATCACCCCATTCTTCTCAGGTACGGAAACTTGTTTTTTTCTCCCTGCTTGAGACAGAGTTCAGAGGGGTGGATGAAACACCTTATTTATATGCTTCAAAAGCCCACATGCCATCGATGAAACTTCCTGGTGCAGAAGATGGGTGCAGGAAGATAGGAGTGTTTTTTACCAGTGAGGGAGGGAGGACTGCTCTGCCCCTGGCTCAGGGTGCCTCCTGGCCTCCAGTGTGATCTGGTCTGGTAAGAAGTTTTATTCCTCTAACTACCCAACCCAACTTCCGCCCTGAGTAAAGGGACTGTCACTTGAGGTTTAATGGGGAATGCCTTTGGGTGCTAGGTAATGTTATTTTGGGGAAGGGATGTTTCTAATTGTTTTCCCTTAAATCTGAGCAAGGGACTTGGGAGGACCCCTATGAACAGGAGCTTGTGGTTTATGTCTGGCCAGAGTGAAACTGCTCCCTGTTTCCATTTCATCAAAATCCAGTCCAGACGGAAGCCTCAGGAGGCACAGTGCCCCTCAAAGGGGACAGGGTGCTGATTGTGGGCATGTGTGGCAGCCCTGGCCTTTTATCACCAGGAACAAAGCTGCAGGTGCTCAGAGAAGCCTTGCACCCACTTAATGTGTCCTGTATGATCTCTGCATTATTATAAAGAGCTCATTTCTTCAGAACAGTTTCACTTTATCCCCCGAAAGGTAAGTCTCTGTCGTGGCAAACTGGGTCCACCCCAATTTGATTACCCATCTGTTCATATGCTTTGTTTTTAACGATAAAATATTTGCTCATTGTAGAAAATATGAGAAATACAAAAAAAATTTTTAATGAGAAAAAAAAAGCAAAGTCACCAGTGTACCATGCCTGTTAATTATTGCTCTCTCTCTTCTTCCAGTTCTCTTCTTGACAGTAATGGTTTTATAGCCTCCCTTTATGGTACTCGTACCATTTTATGAGTTTTCTCCACTTAAAATGCCACTGTTGTGGGGGCAGGCCCTCTCAGTGGTGTCTGGAATTACACATGACAACAGCCTGCCCCACGTGGTCTGGAAGGTGGGATTAGCATAGGATTTTCTAATTATATATTTGTTTCAAAATTTTAAACACCACAGAAGTGTGTCACCAAGATGTACAAAACCCCCACGACCCTGAACCTCAAAATAACTGCCATCACATGGTCCTTGTTCTGTCCAGGTTTGTCTAGGTAGTTAGACAATTGTACAAGGATATACAGAAGTGGTATTTAACCAGGAGCACGGTCAAGGCTGTCTGCAGAACTGGGCAGTTTCCTTTCCTACCTCATAACAACTCTAGTCTCCACTGCGTGTGTCGATCTCTCATTCTTTTTAATGGCTGCCTGGAATTCTCTTGCTCAGATCTACCCTATTCCTTACTCCCTTATCCACTGTTATTTAGGTGTTTGTAACTTCTTCTTTATGTAAGGTAGTAGCGAATGTTCTTGCACAGGTGTGGGTCTCTTCAGGAGAAAGTTTCACAGGGGGTTGCAAATAGGAGGTTTAAGTGAGAATGGCTGAGATTGCTACAGAATGGGCAGTTCACATGGTCAAGAGTAGCCTGTTTTTGCTGCATCTCTTTTTGGTTGTATGACAGAGATAGAGAGAGACAGAGAGAGGGACAGATAGGGACAGACAGACAGAAAGGGAGAGAGATGAGAAGCATCAATTCTTCATTGCAACTCCTTAGTCTCCTTAGTTGTTCATTGATTGCTTTCTCATATGTACCTTGACTGGCGGGCTACAGCAGACCAAGTGACCCCTTGCTCAAGCCAGCGACCTTGGGCTCAAGCTGGTGAGCCTTTCTCAAACCAGATGAGCCCGTGCTCAAGCTGGCAACCTCAGGCTTTCAAACCTGGGTCCTTCGTGTCCCAGTCCAATGCTCTGTCCACTGCACCACGGCCTGATCAGGCTTTGCTGCATCTTTTTCACCTTAGAATATGATCAGCCTTTTAAAAATGTTTCCATTTGGCCAATTTTTGAGTGAATGAATCATTATGGTTTTTCGTCCTTTCTTCCATTACGAGTGAAGTTAGGTTGAATATCTTTTACTATGTTTATCGGGTACTTTCATTTAGTCTTGGGCGAGTCGCACATGCGTGGCCTTTGTGGCTACTCTGCTGGGTAGTTTAGTTATCTTCTTAATAATGTTGAAGAGTCATTTGTATATTAGGGATAGCGATCCTTTGCTTGATGTTTGTTGTAAATATGGTTCCCCAAGTTGCTATCTGCCATTTGTCTTTGCTTTGGGCCATCTATGAATTATAGCAAATACCAGGTACTGTGAAAAACGCTTTTCATGAATTGTCTCACTCAATCCTTACAACAAACTGTTGAGATGGATACTGTTATCATTAGCCCCTTGAGCCAGGCAAGGGAGTTTAAGTCACCTAGGGAGGAGCAGGAGAAGGCAGGATCTGAGCCCAGGCCACAGTACCTGACCTCCTTTTCAGAATGTCACGTATGGGGTTATTTTAGATTCCCCCAGAGTGAAGCCTGAGGCCAGGATCTGAGTGCAGTTTACTTGGGATGTGAGCCCGTGATGGGGGTTGGGGAGCTGAGACAGGACAGGACAGGCAGGAAACCAGTTCAGCCACACTAATGAGCCTGTCACCTCTGTGGGCACCTGGCCTCCATCTTCTGGGAGACTGGGTAGCAATGCCTCCATGTCAACTCACGAAAAGGGCAACAAGCAAGATATTCGCCATTCATTCCCTGTGTCACTGGCCGCGGTTGGCTTATGACCCCCGACACTTTTGACCTGCCCCAAACTGGAGTGCTTTCCTCATGGCTGGAGGACACCCCAGACTGAGAGCCACAGGCATGCCGGATGCAGCTACAAGGTGCAAGCCAGGCCATGTGGGCTATGGGACGGACAGGACAGGATCTGCCGCCAGAGCCAAGATTTTTATTTTGTTTTTTTTTAAATAGGGATATTTTTGATCAATGCTTATACGTTAAAGAAAACCTCTTTTCTTTCAAGGCAACATTATATATTCCCCTCCCAGTTTTAATCAGTTCCTGCTTCCTACCACCCTCCGTCATGGGTGTTACATAGGAATGAATTCCTCTTCTCTGTTCTCATTCTGCCAAGTCTGCCTTCTGAGGTTCAGGAGGCCAGGCCAGGAGCTAAGCTCTGGGGACCCTTTGCTCACGAGCCTCTCCCGGGATTTTCTGGCAGAATGCCCATGCTGGTTGACTGTGCCTGCAATCAGTTTGGGGCAAGATATTGAGGGAGGTGAAGCTGGCTTTATCTGCCCCAGCCACCCTCCCTGCCCGGGACACCTTCCCAGTCTTCTCTTTCTGCCTCCATTCACAACCTTCTGCCTGAGAAGGCGCTGAGAGGGGAGGGTCAGTAGGTGCATCCTGGCCCATCTGTGACTTTGAAGCCATGGAGCAGCCTCAGTTTCCTCATCTGTGTTAAGAGCACAGATTACCAATGTCAGGAATGGAAGCGCGCACAGAACTAGAGACCCTCCGGATGTCACATGAGGAAGGGGATACAATGAACAGCTTGAAGATGGGGCACCTGAAATTTTAGATAGAAAACATTCTTTGAAAGGCATATGTTGCAAATGATGGATTCAAGAAGTGATAGAAAACTTGAATTGCTTTAAAACAATCAAAGAAAAACAGTTTTTAAAAACTTTTTTTTTTAATTTATTTTATTTATTCATTTTAGAGAGGAGACAGAGAGAGAGAGAGAAAGGGGGGAGGAGCTGGAAGCATCAACTCCCATATGTGCCTTGACCAGACCAGTGCAGGGTTTTGAACTGGCGACCTCAGTGTTCCCAGGTCGACGCTTTATCCACTGCGCCACCACAGGTCAGGCAAAGAAAAACAGTTTTTAAATATCCCTTGCAGAGAAGCTGTGAGAATGAGTGTAGATTCCCTAGCCCTGCTTCTGGAATATGGTAGGGTGTCCAATGTACACGGTGCTATGATGCGCTTATTACGAACAACAAAGCAAATACTTCATGATCTCCAGCACCACCTTACCTTATAAGAAAACAGTGATCCATTTAGCCTTGCCATTAAACTCTCTCCTCCACCTGCCTCTGTCCCTACTGGTTCCAAACATTATCTGCTTTACTTACTAGACTTGATACAAAATGACTTTTTGTTGTTTCTAAAAGTATGTCACTCGCTTGCCTAGGAAGAGGATGCCCAGAATAATCGACTGCAGGCCTAGACTACCTCTAAGTACAATCCAGAGGTTTGCATGGGCCCCAGCCAGAGGCTAAGTTATCCACTGCCTGGCCTGCACCTCCCTGCATACTTGACAGTGACCTAGCAAGACTGTATTCAGCCATGCTGCTGGGACATGGCTCTGAATAAATTAGCAGTGACCTAGAGTTAGTGGTATCCAAAAGGACATTTCTCTGTGCGTCTTGCCAAGATACTCATTTCAGAGAAGGACCTGGCTCCTTCAGAAGCCTTTCCCGTCGGCCACATGCCTCCCCTTGCAGACCATGTTGCACAATTGATTTTCCAAGCAGAGGTCAGGTCCTGTCCCTTTCCTGTCACGGCCTTGCCCAACCGAGGAAACTGCTCTGAGCCTGGGGACATGGGACTTGGATGTGGAGAGCAGGTGGCATGTGTCTGCTGGATTGAGCAGAGGCTGCTGGGAAATGGCCAGGGGCTCCGGTGGTCGCCAGAGAGGCAGTGCAGTGGGGGTGGATCCTCTGGAGGGAAGCTCAGAGCTGGGGCCCAGGAACCTTTGGATCAGAGAGAGACTCAGAATCTTCAAGGCTGGGAGGGACTGGTCAAATTTCAGCCAACAACCCATTTGTCAAATTTCAGCCAACAACCCATTTGTCGGATGGGGAAACTGAGGTCCAGAGAGAGAAAGGGAATTGGCCAGAGCTGTACTGTGAGTTCTTTCGAGCTTCCTCCACCGATCCCTCTGCCAGAGCTAGTGGACTTGTCGTCAGGTAGAAGGTAAGCCTGGGACACAGAATATCATGAAACATGGAGCAGCAATGCAGAGGACCCGGCTTTTCTCTCATTCACAGGTGGGAAGGGCAGTGTGGGGAGAGGTTTCCTGCTGCCCCTGTACCTAGGGCTTTCCCCAGCCCTGCTCTCCCCTTTGGCCGGATGTCACAAGGCCTGGAATGCACCATTAGCACTCCTTCTTTTTAGAGACTTCTCTGCTGTTCTGTTTCAAATGCAATGTCCTTGGGGAACAGACACTCCCAGATGCTTTGAGAATTCTTGTCAAAGCATAGAGGCAGGAGACCTGTGTTCTGGTCCTGATGACGCCAACACCCCTTTGATTGCTGCCTCCGTGTTTCCTGTTGGGTGGGCAGGCACTGCCTCTGCCCACCTCCCACGGTGGTTTCAAGGATCACGGAAGATAATAGCACAAGTGTTCTGAGAACCAAAGTGCGGCTCCCAGGAGGTGGTTCCACTTACTGGGTTCTGCCTGGGGGCTGTGTTTCCTGGCAGGAAGCTGGCAGAGGGAAGGAGACCAGAGAGGGAGAGAGGAAAGAAAGCCCAAGGACCAGGGCTGAGTGTCCTGGGGCAGTCGCCTGGGCCATTATTTCAGGCAGGGTCTGTTGCTGAAGCCTAGATTTCCAGCTCCCTCTACACACCAGGCAGTGTCGGTCTGTTCAGATGTTTATCTGACAAATATTTATTGAGTCCTCCCCGACCTCCCCAGCCGCCAGGCCCCAGCGCAGCACTGGACTCAATGCTGACAGCAGAGTGAGGAGCAAAACCGAGCTCAGCCTCCGCCTTCAAGGGGCACGGCCTTGGGGGAAGGCACAGGCAAACAGGAGATGAGAAGCTCAGCTCCTACCTGATCCTCACGATCATCGTCGTTGCTGTTGACGGGTCCAGCTTCCTCCGCAGCTTCTCCCCCTTGGATGTCTACACTTGATCTTAGACAAAAGGCTCAGAGCGATCCCCCTTGGATGTCTAAGGGCGTCTCTAACTTAACTCACAGAAAGCCAAGCTTTTCATTCCCCCTTCCGCAGCCTCACGACATGGCATCTATCACCTTACGGAGGCCAGAACCTGGGAGCATTCTCCTTTCTCCAGCTGACTCCTTCAGGAGTCCCCGCCGCGTCTACCCCTACAGCCCGGCTCGCTTCTTCCACCGCTGCCGCTGCACCCGTTCAGGTGACACCAGCCTGTGTCCTAAGCACTGCCCCAGCTTCATAACCCATCTCCCTGCTGCCTCTCTTTTATATCTCAGCCTCATCCGCCCTTTATTCAAAGCAAAATATGGTCTGATAACATCAGATGATCCCACCAACTCTCTCGCCTTCCCTGGCTCCCCGGTGCTTTCAGAAGACCCACAGTCTGACCAAGAAGCCCTGTGTGACCTGGCCCTGGCCGGCCTCACGGTCCTGACTTGGGGCCTCCTCCTGCACCCATTGTGGCCATTTATTGGTGACAATGCTGAGCGCTCACTCACCTCAGCGCCTTTGCACCTGGCTGTTCCCTCTACCTGGACAAGCCCTGTTTCAGAGTGTCACCAGACTGGTTCCTTCTCATTCCACGGGCTCAGCCTCAACACCACCTCTTTAGAGAGGCGATGTAGAGCTCACTCAGCCCTTCTCTCTACCACGTGCATCTCAACACTGTGTGCATTCATTACACCAGAGTCGCAACTAGTCATCATGCATTCCTACGAGTGCTGTTGCTTGGTTGCCTCCTCCCCACCTTGTCTGGGTGATTTGCAGTGCAAATTGGTGGTCAGCATAGGATGTGCCCTAATCAAATTTTGTTAACTAAATGTGTTCCCTCACCACCACCATCCCTGAAGATGTGAAAGCAACACTCCTGAGAAAGAGGCAGAGAAAGTGAGGTTGCAGAAGTCAGGAGAGAAAGTTGTAGCAACGTCTTCATTTCAAATACTGGAATGGTGTGGGCACTGCAGGACCCGGGGGCCAGTTCCCTCCCCCTGGGGTCCTGGTCCCACAGATTCTCCCTTAAGAAGAGGTGTTTAATGGGGCCTAATTCCCCATCACTAACGTAGGGGCACACGCACAGGGTTCTCATCCATCCATGCACGCATGCATTCATTTGGAACTTCCTGAGAATCTGCAGTCAAAACACCTGGGCTGAGCTGCGACCTCTGTCAGCAACTGACTGTCAGGTTGCCTTGGTCAGGTCTTCACCCCACTCTGGAGCTGTTTGTTTCTGTGTCAAACAGGAGGCATGGGCTGGACCTGCTGGACTAACTCCCTGACTCCATTGGGAAGTGCTTGGGTAGGTGGCCCGAGTGGGACCATGTGGGCTGCAGGATGCCCCAGTTAGAGGCAGGGTGAAGCCTGGGTTTTGGCCTCACTCACAGCAAGGACACAGCAGTTGGTTTCCTGTTGGCCCGTGGTCAGTGTCCAACCCAGGCTACTGTCTGGAAATGGAAGCGGGACAGGGAGCATAATGTGGGTTGCCGGCTCACCAAGCCTCCTTCACTTGGCCACTCACGTTCCCAGACTGGCTCCGCCTCCCTTGAGCGAGCTTTCTCGCAGGCCAGGGAGATCACCCAGGCCTCACACAGTGACTGTCCGGATCTAGGGGAGGAGGGGGAGTCAAGAGCAGGCAGCCTAGCCGACTTCCCAAAATAGGCCCAAATCTCTTCCCAAGTGAACAGAATGAAAATAGTCCAGCATTCTGGAGTTCAAGGCCAAGACAGGGCGGAGGTCCCTGCAGAAGTGGGTCTGAGGCTGGGATATGGCGGGAACAATAACGTGCATTTGGCAGGCAGAGAAGACGTTTCCTTTCATGCACTTCGAACAGACGCCTCTTCCCCCACCTCTTGAAGGGAATTTCCTTGGGCCAGGGACCAGTAGACCTTGGAAGAATCTGCGGGGAAACTGGTTTCCCTGGATCTTGTCCCAGGGGTCAGCTCTGTGTCCCCACCCCTGTCCCAACAAATCAGAACAGGATGGATGGATTCCCCTGATGCCAGACTTTTCCACTCTTTCTCCTATGGACTTGCTTTTCTCACTAGGAAATCCCCTCCTCCACTTTAAGGGCCCAGTAGTTGATGAAACTAATTTATACTAAGGTGTGAACAGTGCCCTGATGCCCCCCCTCCAACCCGCTCTAGGCATTTGTGAACTTCTAGAGCTCAGAGACCCTGTGTTCTGCCCTCTTCATAGTTCCAGTGGCAAGCACAGGACCTCGTGCAAAGTTAGCGTTGTGTGGGTAACAACGATAATAATAACAATAGCAATAATAATGACAGCTAACAATTCCAGTGTTGTCTAAACGAAACCCTCTGGTGAGGGCTCTCATATTATTACCTCATCGCATCTTCACCCCATGGGGGACGTGGTATTCTTATTCCCATTTTACAGAGAAGAAAACCAAAGCTCGTGGAGGTTAAATAACTCATCCAGAATCTACCGATGGTGCAACCAGAGTTCATATCAAGGCAGTCTGCCTCAACCTCTCGCTCAACAAGCTACATAGGCTCAAACCAAGGTTAACTAAGCTCTCTCTGAAGTTCTTCTTTTGTAAGATAATTCTTAATCCCCCAAAAATGTGTCTCTACTGGTGGAATTTTAGGCATGTTCATAGGCTTCCATGAGTGGGGGTTGGGGGTTTCATTCAGGCAGTCCCCAAAGCACAGTCGTAGTGACACAGGACAAGACCAGAAAGAGGTCAGTCAATGCGTTCTCCTTCCCACCCTTCTTCCTGCTCCTACCTGACTGCCCGGCTGCACGCTGGGCCCCGGAAAAGGCTCAGGGAAGCCAAGCCCTTGCCAGAGGATGGGAGCCTCACCTTGGGTTTGCTCTGAGCCCCTACTTTTAAGAGCTCCCCCGTTTTCCCTTCTCATAGCTTGGGGTCATTCAGCACAGGGTGTCCAATCATGTCTTCCTGTCTCCTGCACGCGATGGCCTTTCCAATGAGACCAGGCTCTGTTTCGTTTATCAGAGGACCCCCCAGACACAGGGCTGGGGGCGCACAGTAGGTCTTCAGAAAGCGGTGGCTATTTGGGAAGATGGCAGTGGAGCCCAGCTGCCTCTCCCGATTCCAGCCTCTCTCGGGCTCAGATGCTAGGAACAAAGACATGACTGGCATGCTCTTCACCTAGACCTCTCCTTGCAAGAGACACAGCCACAGTGTGTGTATGAGCCACAGGCTGTCCCTGAAGCCCATCCAACCCCATCTCTATTGCCTGAGTCCTAGCTCTCCTCCTCTGGGAAGTCAAGCTTGGAGGTGAGCCCCGCCATGTGCACATGCACAGCTTCTGCAGCTCGGAGGCTCCGGGCAGTCACATCCTGTGCTCCCCTACTCTGGGGGAAGAATAGGGAGAAAGACTTGGCTTCTTTAAGGTTCAGAGCTGGGCTTCTGGTTCAAGATCAGTTCCTCTCCCCTCCCACCTTCCCTCATTTTCTCACACACAGAAGCTCCCTTTATCTTTCTTCTCCCTCTCTCTTTCTTCTTTTTTCTTCTTTCTCCCTCCCCTCCATTTCTTTCCCCTACTCCCACCATGTTCCTTAGGGACTTGGGACAGCGATGCCTTCAGCTGCAGGCCTGGCATCCAGCCTCACGGCTGTGGACACTCAGCACCGGGCTCTGGTTCACTCAGCTCTACCACTGACAGCTGTGTGGCCTTGGACAAGTCACCTCACTTCCCTGGGCCTTAGGTTCTTTGTTTTTCAAATGACAGCAATCGCTGCCTTGCAGTGGCGCTGTAGGGCCCACAGAAGGTGGAGAGAAAGCCTGGCAGGGAGGGGTGCTGGCTCAGTGGTGGGAACCTGCTTGGCTCAGGGCAGGCAGGCAGTCGGGCCCATCCACCCTGGGCTCCCCGCCCCCCCCCTTCCTCCTCCGGCTGTGCCAGATGGTGGGAGCGGGGAGATGCTTCGGAGCTGCACGCTCCTGATCTATTTTGAGAAGCCTCCTGTTTCCTTTCCTGCCTAGGGCCATGTGGTGGCTGTGGGTCTCCACTCACAGGACGAGCCCAGAGCTGGACCTTATCCTTCCTCTGCCGCTCACTCCCAGACCTCCCTTCCTTGTTGCCTGGGCCCCGGGAGCCCCCATATCCTGCCTCCCAGCTCAGGGCAGGCACCCTGCGGCGCTTCGGGGTGTGGGCTGGGCATGTGTCTGTAATAGGGAGAAGGTGGGGGCGGGGTTGAAGTTGGCCCCTTCCAGCCCGGGCTGCTGCAGTCCTGCCCTGGGGGTTGTCACATCCTCAGTGGACTTGCAGCCATGAGGCTGAGGGCTGGCTGGGGTCATCTCTTCCCACACACAACTTCCTTCACAGCCACTTCGGGATCCTTCAGAGAGACAGCCACCCAGAACGCTGGTGTGTCCAGGAGGTCAGGCAGTCCCCTGGCTCGGGGCCTGGCTCATCTGAGTCCTAGGCCAGCAGGGAAGCAGGGGCACTACCGTTTCTGTCACCACCCTTGTTTCCTCTCTCTCCCATACCCTTCTCTGCACAGAGCTCTGGCCCCAACTGCCTGGCTTTGAATCTTGCATCCTTCACTTACTAGATCTGTGACCTTTCACCTCTCTCTGCCTCAGTTTACTCATCTGTGAAATGGAGATAAGGAGAGTCCCTACCTCATGGGTTGTAGGGAAGAAATATTGCCATTAATACTGGTAAAGTGCTCAGCAGGACAGTGCCTGGCATGCAGTAATCACTCAATAAACGTTAGCCCGCTACAGTTCTTTCACACCACCTTGTCCTCGTCCAGCCTCTCTCAGGGTCCTTTTTAAGCCTTTCGGCCACCTCTCTCCTCCACCCTTTTAATCCAGGGGCAGCTTTCCGAATTAAAAGTGTAATTAGCAGCACAGGCTTTTGGAGTTATTTTCACTCACTCATTCATTCAACAAATATTTGAGGGCCTACTATGTGCTACAGAAATAACCTAAACAAAAATAGGAGGCGTTTATTGTAGTGTGCTCAAGTCCCAGCCCTGCTACTGGGTGTTGTTGGGCAAGTTTTTAACCTCTTGAGCCTCAACTTTGTCATCTGAAAAACGGGATCATAGAGAATTTGTCTGGTGGGTGTGCAGTGAGGACTAAGTGAGATATTGTTCATAAAGTGCAGAGTGTTTTCCAAGTGGTAGCTCTCGGATGAGGACAGTGAGGGTGGTGTCAGTCCATTCCCCATAGCCTTCCAAAGTTCTGGTTGGACTCAGCATGGCATTCAAGGCTCTCCATGATCTGGTTCCAGTATTCACCTCCCGCAACCCCACCTGCCCTGTGATACTCGGGCCACTCCAGGTATCTTCCCAAACAACTCACACTTTGTCCCCTGTCTTTACACACACCTCCCCACCCCCACATGCCTTTCTTGACAGTCAACCTGCTCATCTTTTCAAGGTGGCCTCAGTACTTGCCGCATCTAGGTGAAGTCTTTCTAGCCTCCCAGATAGAACATCTCTCTCCTCAATTCAGATTCTTCCTTCCAGGTGCTCATGGTGTCCCATGGTATGTCATTACCATGTGGCACAGGTCTGTCCCCTCTGCCCTTATGCCCCCAGAGCCTAGCACTGGCCAGGCCTGTCAGTATTTGATGAAGGTATGCATGGATGCTGAGATACTCTGGTGGGATCAATGTTAGAGATTCATGCTCCACTGGAAGGAAAGGGCCTTGACAAATACCAGCCACGCAGATATGACCCGAGCGACATGTGAGCATAATGGAATGTCTCAGCTAGCGTAGGCTGCAGTAACAAGTAGGCCACAAAATGCATAATGGTGCAAATGCAATACAAGTTTATTTCTCACTCACATAAGTCTGAGATGAATGTTCCTGGTCTGCATGTGGTTCTCTTCTACACGGTGACTGGGGGTCCTGGCTTCTTTCATCTTGAAGCCCCACCATTACTTAGGTCCTTGTCATCTGCATCCAACTGGCAGAAAGAGAAAGTGAGACCGTGGAGGAGGCACAGCTGCTCTTAAAAGCCTTGGCTCAGGATTAGTACCTGCTGCTTCTACTCGTGTGCCATTGCCCAGAACTCCACCCCGTCTGAGAGCCAGGGGGTGGGAAGGGGACGCTAGCATGTGGCTGCCAGCAGGGGACAGTATGGACTTCGGTGAACATCTCTGCCAATACTGTCAGCACTCTGACTCCCTTTTCCCACCTCCTGTGTGTACAGAGACCTTAGGGCAGACCCCCCAGGCCACAGTGAAAGAGTTCTGCTGCTGACTTGGCTGTCTCCACTGGCCAGACCACGCTGGACAAACGACCCGAGAAAGTCATGGGTTCCAGCCCCCTTGGCCTGTGGGGCAGAATGAGCCAGAGAGATTGACCATTGGTCAGACCGAGGGTGGGGTAGCTCAGGGAAGCCCACTGATCGGCTCACACGGATCGGAGGGTGGCCCTAGGTCAGGCTCTCTGCCTGGCTCTCTGAGTCCAGGGACAGGCTTTGCAGCTGGAGAAGTCCAGACTCCGGCAGGCTGCTGCTCTCCTTTTGTTGTCAGGAGGGGCTGGGCTGTGTCCTGAGTAGTGTCCTGGCCTCTCAGATGGTCACAGCTGCTCCAAGGAGAAATATCCGCAGCCCACCACCGTCCAGTGAGCTGAGCCTAGGTCTATTTCCATGGCCGAGGGCACTCAGCCACAGTCTGGAAGACTCCAGCCACTGGAAGCAGATTCCAGCCCTGCTGGGGTGAGCAGCGTCGCTCAGCCGGAACACCCGGCACCCAGTTCCTAGGCCTCCTGCCCACTCGGACCCCGAGTCTTCTCAGCCAGTCCTACATCAAGGCCAAGAATCTTAGGACACCCAAGCAGCGGGGGTCCTCAGTGGAGAAAACTTGGAACATGGTGAGGTATTTAGGGGTGCTGCGGTGCCTGGGGGTGGGGTGGGGGGCCACTGGCCAAGGATGCTACAGATTCTGGGATGTGGAAGAACTACCCTGAATCTGGCGTGACCTTGACTGCCCAGCTGCATACTCCTTAGGGCAGTGCTTTTCAGTCCTGACTGTGCAGGTTCTGGAAACAGGTCACGGGACTCCCCTTCTGAGTTCCTGACACATCAGGTCTGCTGGGGAATATGGTCTCTAACAGGGCCAGGTGATGTCGGCACTGCTGGTTCCGAACCACACGGAGAACCGCCACCATAGGGGAAATCTGTTTGAAGCCCCTGAGCCTGGACTATAATTCTGTTTTACATCTAAATACCAAGTATTTTGTGCATTTTATATTCACTTAATTTTTCTAGATTGCAACTACTATTTGGGTCAGTCTCTTTTGTTCTGTTCAGAACTTTACCAGGTTTCATTTCAGAAAATGGAGTCCTTCCTGGCAGTGCCCCGGGAGGTAGTTGTCTGGGTAGCCGATTGAACACAGTGTAGCCGTCTGTGTTTGCAGCCCTGGGGTCATGGTGGTGCTCGCCAGCCTCTGACTACTTCCCTGGGCCGTCAGCATAGTCATAACATTATTCAAACAGTGTTGGAATGCCCAGGATTTTAGTCTAAATTATTTTCCTTTTATTTTTCCCTTATGTTAGAGTTAGACGTGTGTGTGTGTGTGTGTGTGTGTGTGTGTGTGTGTGTGTGTGTGTTTCATTTTAGTAGTTGGGTAGTTTCTTGTTCCTAAGAATCTTATATTGGGAGATAAAGGGGGTGTTACTAAATATTTATTATAGCAAAGGGGATATTGCATTTGTTACAGTCGAGACCACTGAGTTAGTCTAACTCCTGCACCCGACAGGAGTTACGTGGACACGGTGGCCTGGGGAGCCCCCGCGCCTGGCCCGACTCTTAGTTCCCTGCTCTTCCTGGGCAGAGGAGAGTGAGCCTCCGTGAGCGCCCGCTGCATGCTGGGCACTGTGGGACTGTTACAGGGGCGGAGATGGTGTCATCAGACCCACTTTTCAATGAGGACTCGTGCTCAGGAAGTTTGGGTTCCACCTAGTAGACACACAGCTGTCCAGCTGTGGTACTGGGGCTCTAACCCAGCCCTGATTCCCCAGCCATGGAGGAGCCCGCTTCGCCTCGCGTTGAAGGACACCTTTAGTGACTTCCTGTCACCATGCAGTTGACAATCAACACATGCTGAGAACATGCCTGTGACCCTAGCATGACAGCTGTCAACAGAGTTGATTTAGTGTCTGTTTTGAAGGAGCTTACATTCTGGTGGAGAAGACAGAGCTTAAATAGTCCATTGCAACACAGATGTTGTAATAAGGTGGAGGGGACAAGGAGAGTGTGTCCCGAGAATGTGACCTAGCCAGGGTTGAGGGCAGGAGAACTGGGATGTGGGCAGGGAGGGTCAGCAGGAGTTAGCAAGTGAGGAGGCAGGAAGGACAGAGTTCTGTGCCCCAGGAGACACTGGGAGGTGAGTTTCAAGGAACCCAGCGCATTTAGGAGGAAGGTAGCCAGAGAGTTTAGAGCAAGAATAAAGTGGTAGGGCTGGCCAGGCCAGACGCCCACAGGAACAGGGTGGCCATGGGAAGAGTTTTGTCTTTACCCTAAAAAC
Source organism: Rhynchonycteris naso (assembly GCA_037038555.1). Classification (NCBI taxonomy): domain Eukaryota; kingdom Metazoa; phylum Chordata; class Mammalia; order Chiroptera; family Emballonuridae; genus Rhynchonycteris; species Rhynchonycteris naso. The sequence goes on from CM072995.1 coordinate 355,719,633, forward strand.
AATGGGAAGCCATGTGTTTTGGTTGAATTGTGTCCTCTGTCCCCCAAAATATGTTAAGTCCTAACACATAGTATTTGTGAATGTGACCTGATTTGGTCACATTCAGATGATGAAGTTAAGATGAGGTCCTTAGGGTGGGTCCTAACCCAATACTGGTATCCTTATAAAAAGTGGAAACCTGTACACAGAGACAGACACAAACAGAAGAAAGACCACGTGAGGACACAGGGAGAGCCATCTACAAACAAGGGAATGTCTGAGGCTACCAGAAGCCAGGCAAGAGGCATGGGACAGACTCTCAGAATTCTGGGGATTGGCTCTTAGCAGGAGCCAAGCCTGCTGGAACCTTGGTCTCAGACGCATGGCTTCTGGCATGGCGAGGCAACATCTTTTGTGTAAGCCCCCTTTCGTGGTACTTTGCTGTAGCAGCCCCCGCATGCGACACCACCACGACTTCTAGCAGAGCAGTAACATGACTAGACTTGGTGTTTTGAGATGGTCTTGCTTGGTGTCATGTAAGGAAGGACCAGAGAGGCATACGTAGCCGTGGGGAGACGTGTCAGAAGGAGACTGTCACGGTCTGGTGACAGTTGATGGTAGCTAGGCATGGCTGGGGCAGATGGAGCTGACGAAAGTGGACAGATCTGGGAGCTGTTTAGAAGATAGAAGTATCTAGGGCATGTCAGGGATGAGCCCTAGGATGGTGGCTTCTGCTAAGGAGTAGACGGCAGCTCCAGACCCTGGGGTGGGTATGACAGTAAGCCTGGGTCAGGCTTAACAGTAAAGATCGTGAGCTTGTGTCTGAATTTAAGGTGCTATTAAGGCATCCAGTGGAGCTCCAGGTTCTGTCCCTCAGGAAAGCTGGGACTAGAGGTAAGTGTGGGCTTTCATTCTAGATGTTTCCAGAAGCCTCTGCCTTGGGAACCTGGCTAGGACTGCTTTGATGGGCCTCAGAATCGTTTTCCTCAACAGAGGAAATGATAGAAAAGGAGGTTCTGCCTCTGCCCTAGCGGCATGGCTGGGGTTGGTGGGCAGGATGAGGGAAACAGGGGAGCATGAGTGTGTGTGCGCGTGCGTGCGTGCGTGTGTGTGTGTGTGTGTGTGTGTAAGAAGGAGATCAAGCCCTGCTTCCCCTCATGCCCCTTCTTCCACCCTCACAGGGTTGAAAAGGTCTCATAGACCTGGCCGGGTGGCTAAATGGATAGAGCGTTGTCTGGGCAGGCCAAGGTCGCGAGTTCGATCCCCGGTCAGGGTGCTTATGAGAAGCAATCACTGAATACACAACTGAATGAAACAACTAAATGGAACAATGAGTTGATGCTTATCTCTCTCTCTCTCTCTCCACCTCCCCGCCCCAATCAAATCAATGGGAAAAAAGGGAGCCTCAGAGTTCCCTTTCCCCAGCATCTCACCCCCTGTACCCTGGTGACAGGTCCTCTTCAAGCCAGAACGGCTTGTTCCCAGTGTTAATGGCTCAGGGAGGGGCCTTGGGGGCAGGCAGACAGGGAGAAGGAAATGGGGTTGCAATTATAGCCTTTGATTTGCCACATTTCTTCATTTGCAGGCAAGGAGGAAAGCTCGTGCCTGATCTTTTGTCCATGTTCCTGGGCAGGGTGGCGCAGACCCTCCTCCCTCCTGTGTTCCGTGGCCCTCACCACCTCGGGGCATTCTGGTGGGGACAGGAGGGGTGAAGGGCTGAGCCTCCACACTGCTCTGAACTGAGCTTTGTTGGAGCCTGACCTTGAAGGTCTCATCCCTCTGACTACTCCCCAGCCGCCCCCCACTCCCCACCCGCCGTTGGCCTGGCTGCCCCCAGGTAGAATGCACAGGACCCTCAGGAATGACCCACTCTTAGGAAGAGGCTGCACCCTCAGATGTTTTTCGGGAAAGCGTGTGACACGAGGGGCTCTGGCATTTGAGCAGACATGTTTCCTCTGGCTCCTGTTATAACTAGTCCTGACACAGGAGGGCCGAGGGCGTCCCTGGAGCCACTCTCGGTTTTACCACTCATTTTCCAAAAGACCGGGCCTTAGGAACCCCAGTGAGTCTGGGGGCTACAATCCAGCAATCACTCCCCAAGGGCCACCACCCCCTTACTGGGGGGGTGGTAGGAGGGGCAGTCCCAGGCCCGAATTGGCATCTAGAAAAGGCAGTTTGGGAATCTGCCTTCTACGGGTCTGAATGCTGTGTGATACCAGGCAAGGTGTTGAACCTCTCTGAGCTTTAGAATCCTCGCTGGTAAAGGGGGATAGTCACCCTACCTGGCAGTGATTCTTGTAGATACTAACTGAGATTATACACAAAAGTCCCTGGCAAGGCAGCTGGGGAGAAGCTACTCCATGAAAGGGAGTGGCTTCTGTGGCCTTGCTCGGGGCTGGAGGGCTTGAATGGGGCACTGTGATGGTGAGTGGGGAGCAGGATCCAATCCGCAGAGCTGCAAGGAGACCAAGCTGTGTTGGTGACGTTTTATTGTTTAAGCTGGGTGGGTGTACACAGGTAAGACCTTTTGGCTCATCTGAATTACTTAATAATAAAATTTTTAACTGTAAAAGGCTATTACATTTTTCAGAAGAGTAATCAATGACTAGAAGCCTGGTTTTAAAAATAGTAAGAAAGCTACAAAAATTTTAATATAGTACTGTTCTGGGTTTTCACAGAGAAGGGCCTGTTGGGTCATTGCCAGATTCTCCCATCCAACTCTTCACCTGCCCTTCAGCTTCTTGGCCTGGAGAGGCAGCCCAGGAGGTGTCTGGGAGCTCTAAACGGGACTGCTGCCATAGGCTGTGGGTCTGCCTGGCTCTGCCGGGGGCCACCTGTTACCTAGGAGATGATGGGCACTTCACCAGGAAGAACCTCACCCGAGGCCCTCACCCTCCGGGCAGCAGCCAGCTGTCAGGCATCGCAGGCTGGAGAGAGAAAGGTGAGGGTCCTTGGGAGGCATTGCAGCAGGCTGAGCAAACCCAGGTCCCTGGTCAAGGTCCCCAGAACCAGGCATCAGGACCTGGAGCCTCTAGAGACTGGCTAGGGACTTGCAACCTGTAGTTCTGATGGGTTCTGAGGATGAGGAGCAGGGCTGAGTCTCCAGGTGGGAGGGCAGACTGAGGCCAGGTGGCTCCCAGGGATGATCCAGGTGAAAAGGGGGAGGGGTCTCAGGCAGTTAGAGCCCCAGCACCCAGGCTCTGAGCTGAGAAAACTGAGCAGGTCCCTAGGGACTACAGGTCGGGGATAGGCACGATCAGGTTGTCCTGCTTCTTAGTGTCTGCCCACCACGTGCCCCTTGGGGACCCCAAACCACCCACAGACCTGAAGATGAAGTGAGAGAAGCAGTTTCCCCAGCTCCAGTTTGAGCTCAGTCTGGTCCCTTTCCCCGTCGGGGCTTTCTGGGCCAAGCTGAGCCAAGCTGAGTTCTGGTCTCTGCATAAAAACCACCCTGCAGCTCACTAGGGTGTGCTCACAAATGTCCCGTTTCATTCTTAGCGCAGCCCTGTGACTCAGGCATGGTATCCCCTCTTCTCCGTGTAAGAATAATGAGGGGCATTGAGGAGGCTTGCCCAAAGTCACAGAGCAGGGTGTTCCCCTCCGTTCTGTCCATCCCGTGCCCAGGGATGCATTGCAACGTCTGTCCTCAGAGTGGGGTCCCAAGTGATGACACTGGCAGCATCTAGGGTGGGGGTGCTGAACTGCAGAATTTCAGGCCCTCCCTCTCTGGTCTGCAGGCACTTTCAGTTGGAGAAAGCTGCTTTAGAGAGATCCAACTTTCCGACTGCGACAGGGCGGACCCCTAAAGAGGACACTTGCAGGAGATCCAATTTATGGGGCACACTGCGGTGATGAGGGTGAACTTGACTTCAAAGACCTTCTCTGCCGCCACTTCTCCCCGCGCCAGGCTATGGGGTGCCCTAGTTCCTAGCGAGGCCCCGCCCCTTCCTTGTATGCGGCAGTTGTCAGGGTGGTGGGGTAGCTGTCTCAATGCCCCCCCCACCCCGAGACTACCAATCTTTTCCGGCCCGGCCCCCCGCCTGGTGAGGCTGATTGTCCCATTCAGCACCCTCTCCCCGCTTTGGCTGATGGGCTCTCAGACTCCCTTTAGCAGCCTAATTACCGCGGACGAGGCTGCACGTGCAGGCTTCTCTGAAGTGATTCTGTAATTGCTGCTGGCACCCGGCCTGCCTCTGGTGGGGGGAGGGGCGCGTTCCGGGACAAAGAGGGTTCACTTTGAGGAGGGGCCCCTGGGGCCAGCACGGCGCTTTGTTCCCCTCCCGGGCTCGGGGCTCCCCGGCAGACCTACCACAGAGAGGCGGTGCTGGTGGAGGGAGCTGCGGCTGAGGAGGGGGCCTGTTCATACAGACAGTTTTCCTGCCGTGTGTTCTGGGCCAGGCTCTGTGCTCCGTGCTTTGCATACTGGGATCTCACAGTGTGACAGAGAGCTTGGTTTCCCAGGACTTTCCCAGTTTTAACTCGCACCCAGAACCGGTCCATCCCCACCCCTCCTAGGCACATCCCTGGGTCACTCTATGTCTAATACTCTCAACAACTGTTTGAGACACGGTAGACCTAATTACCCCATTCTACTGATGGGAGAAACTGAAGCTCAGAGGGGTTGAGGATTTTGCCCAGGGTCAAACAGCTGCTAAGTGACAGAAGCTGGATTTGGACTCAGGTCTATCTGGTTCCAAAGATCTACAGTGCAGGTAATCGGCCCAAATGCTGAAGTGTGGTGGAGAGCTGGTCTGTGGGCCCCAAGACCTCCGTCCTGCCCCCTGCTGCCCACAGAGTTTCCAGGCCTTTCTCTGTACAGACTGGATTTCCTGCATCCCAGAACTGGCCCAGGCTCAGGAGGGTTGGACTGTGGAAAGCCAAGACGTTCTTAGACCCTTAGGGGCAGGGTGCTCAGGGAAAGGGGCAGCGCTCTGGCCCTGGAGTCTGAGTGGTCTGGAGGGCAGCACAGGAACTCCCACTCCCCTGTGGGTGAGGGTTGGCGAGGATGTAGGTGGGCGAGGCCCTTTCCAGCTCTCGGCCCTGCTCCTGAGTGGCTGAGAGCCAGTGTGCCTTGCTTTGTAGACCCTAGCTGACTCTGACCTTGGGGCCAGTTACCTAATTTCTAGAAGGTGCTTGTTAGAGAGGGGATAACCTGTCACCCACCTCTTTAAGGTCTTAAAGAGATACTGCATGGAAAGCTCTCAGCGTGATGCCTGACAGAAATAATAGCTAGTTATTTTTTGGGATCTCCTCCTCCCTGATGCTGGGGACTCAAGCTAAACCTTCCTCATACCCCCAGGTTGCATCCAGGGTCTGGCAGGCCTGGCTAATGTTCGAGCTAATGAGGGCTGTTGGGAGAGACCGACACTACCCCTCCTCCCAGTGGGGCCTGAAATAGAGAGAAAGCTGCCTGCAAAGCCAGGCTTGGCAGGATGATTTTGCCCATACAAGGCTAGGGTTGGTGCCACCTGGCAGCCCCTAGGGGCAGGGAACTGCAGGGCAGACTGCCCCAGGCCTGCTCTGGGTTCTGCCAGATCCGCCTGGGGCCGCCCTAGGAATGTCACAGACTCCCTCTTCCTCAGATGGATGGCTCTCTGGGGGCTGAGTTTTATTTGAAATCAGTTTGGAAGAAGCACCCAGGCTACCGGCCCCCCTCCTGGCCAGACAAGCCAGAGCCTGGATGGGAAAATTCCCAGATGCCCCTCTTGCATGTGGACTTTGGAGCCACTGCTTCTGGGGAATGTCTGGGCAAGAGCTGGGGGCTTCACGACTCCCCCCTAGAAACAGACTTTCAGGCAGCTGTAGTAGTCATGGGCCATCTAGGTCCTCTTCTCTGTCCCAGAAAGAAGCTGGTTTCACAAACCAAGTCCCTATTGACTCATAGCGACAAGGTATTGGATTTGGTTCAAAAAAAGGCACATAAGTGTAAGGGGGAAAGTATGTAGCTCTTGAACTTTGCTTCTGCTAAGGAGCTGTGTGACCTTGGGCTGGTCTCTCAACCTCTCTGAACCCCAGGCCCATCCTATGTAAAATGGGGATGGGCTGCCTTGCCGGTTAGTGTTGAGGATTAAATGAGACAGTGGAAGGATGGAGTGACCTAGCCCAGGGCCGGCATGCAGTAGGCATTCTGTGCATGCTCATTCTTTCTTTGGTCACCAGACAGCATGGGTGGGAGTTTGGATGGTGCAGGGAGATCCATCTTGACTCCTGGAAACAGTACACAGGGTTCAGCTCTCCCCAAGTGGGTCAGGCACATGGGTGTAGGAAGAAGGTTTTTGCAGGAGTTGGCATCCACCTGCTCTTGTGCACACTGGTCTAACCTGGAAGGACACATGGTGCGGGATCCTCCAGCCTGTCTGGGCTTTTATCTCACTGTCCCACCGACCTGGACATGCCAATACTTCAGTGCCCAAAGGGCATTTCCCAAATGTTTCTCACACCCCAGGATGTGTCATCTTCTACAGCTGCCACTTGCCCTGGGCCGCAAGCATATGCTCAGGACCTGCTTTTTCTTTTTGGGGGGGCGGGAGAGCTGACTACTGTGGGACTGAGGCAATTCCTCCCTGGGATGTGACTGAATTGCAGAAAACTAAGAAGTGACCCAGCAGCCATGGGCAGCGTGGCCCAGGGCTGGGTGTCTGGACTGTAGGACTCAGTTTATACTCTGACCACTGGACAACTCACTGCTTGGTGACCTCCTGGGGCTGTCAGGGCAGAGGGCAGTGTCGGGGGGACTGGTCAGCATTGCAGGCGTCATCCTTACTCTGTCTGGGATGAGCAGGACTCGTCTGAGCCTTGTTTTCCTCATCTATAAGAGGGAGTTTGCTGAGCCAGTGAGCGCGGCAGTTTAGAAGGTGCGCTCTGCCCAGCTGAATGGTTTTGAAGTGTAATCCTCCCACAACTGACCTGTGTGCACCTGGATGAGTTGTTTAGCTTCTTTGGGCCTCGGTTTCCTCTTTCCTCATCTGTAGAATAGCAGTGGTGACAGCATCTGTCTCCAAGGTTTGCTGCTTTGAATGATCCAAGGCCTGGTGACATGCGCTGAAGGCCTCCCAGGTGCCAGGCACTGCCTGAGCACCTTACCGCTTCCTGACAATCCTCGGAGGCAGGTGCTAGTATTAGTCCCTGTTTATAGATGGGAAAGCTGAGGTTCAAGGTCACATAGTTAGTAAGTGTCAGAGCCAGAGGGTAGGATAAGAATGATGTGGTCTCAGGGTTCCTGGGCCTTTGCTTTCCCAGCTGCAGATTCTGAGTCCCCCAGCCTTCCCCACGCACACAGGAGGGTCTCCCTGTGCCAGGGCCATCCCCTGCGATTAGGCGAGGACTTGGAGGAGAAGGCTTAGGGCAGCTGGAACAGGAGTGCCAGAGAATACGGGGTGTGAGACAAAATTGGGTGAAGACAGAGCTGCACATAAAACAGGTCGCATGGAGCTTGTAAACTGGTTACTCCTAAGCACCTCTTAAGAAATGTGAGTTTAGAAAAGCTGTTGAATTAATTGTGAACTGTTGAATTGAGCTGTTTGACTGCAGTACCACCTAGAGACCAAGCCAGATGGGTGCCGCCATCAGCAGGGTGACGTTTGTTCTTCTGCAGGGGAAGGCTTGGATGTCTAGAGCGATTAAGGGAGAGGGCTGACTTTTGGTGCTTCAAAACCACACTTGAGTCTTGACACCATCATACCTGCCTTCCCTCTTGATGAGACTAAACACTGCAACTTCCCTTCTTCTCTAGCCTTCGGAGGTCTGCAGGGCTCAGGCCCTTCCTGGGGACAGTATACATGAAGGAATCTCAGCTGTGTCCCAGGGGGTCCTGAGGCTGAGGGATGGAATAGTGTTTTTAAAATAAACCTACTATATATCTCCATCAGTTGTAAGATGCACCATTGACTTGATCCTAGCTCTTTGGGGGATAAGAACAAAAGTGCTGTCTTTTCAATGTGCACGTCCATTGGAAGGCCCATTCACAGATCCAGACTATGAAAATGTGAACAAATTGTGCATCTTGGAACCAAAGGACTCTGGCTGCTCACAGACAAGGCACCCTTGTGACTCTGAATGGACAAGTCACTCTCACCAGCCCTCAGCTCTTTCCTTCCTTATGTGTTCTTCGTGGTCACAAAGGTAATCTTTCTTACAAAGTGATGCTTAATGTGAGACCAGAAATATCTTCTCCAAATAACTGTGGTGATAGAAAAACTAGAATAAAGAGACTGATAGATACATGAAAGATTGCAAAACATTCTCTGGTTCATTCATTCAACAAATACCGAAGAACACTCAACATGTGCAGACACTGCTCTGGGTGCCGGAGATACAGGGACGAATATCCCTGGAATAAATTGAACATAAGGTTCAAGTTAGCTCAGGTTTCCAGCGGGAGCTCTCTCTGCTGTGTGGTTCTGCTCTGTCCACGTGCAACTCACTGGCAGGTCACAGAGCACTGGCTGATAGTGCCCTGAATCCGGGCTGTCAAAACTCTGAAACTGAATCCTATGTGGGATGGTGCTGGTAGTTAAGAGCAACTGGTTTACTTTGGTATCTAAACTCAAAGCCCTTCCCTGGTCTGGAAAAATGGCAGGAGAACATTGAAAATTCGCACGAGGAACAAGAGGTACAGTCAACGGAGTGAGGTCCTGCTGACTAGAAAGCCAGGGTTGAGGCGTTTGCACTATATTCTTAACAGGAATTTGTAAACACATCCATGTCAGTTACCTCTATCCTTAGTTGGTGAGGGTGACTCAAGTTAGGCAAATTGCATGATGGAATAGCTGGGAAATAAAAGTCCAAATAAGTTAAAATATTGTGCTGCTTTCAGCGCCCATAACCCGGAAGCCCCAGCACCCCCTTGTCCTGGCCCACTGCAATTTTACTTCCCAAGCATTGGTCCGCCCATCTCCTCTGTGACCGCTGTAATAGTGCTGCCCTCACCTCTTGCCTTAACAGCTGCTCAACTGGCGCACCCACCCTTACCTTCACCTCCCAGCACCCCAGCCACTTAGGTCCAACCCACCCATTGCTGGCTCTGACACCAGCCCTTCTTCATAGCACTTATCGCTGTCCTAACTCAGGATTTATTAGTGAACTTGTTTAAGTAATGGCCGCCTCCCCCACTTTATGGTAACGTCACTGAGCTCAGTGACACCATCTGTTTTTGCTCATTGTTCTGTCCCTGCACTTAGCACAAAGCTATGAAGGAGTCTGAAACATGTTTTGACCCCCACTTGTAAACATAGCCATATAAGTTAGCTCTGTCCTTACGCTCAGCCGTGGTGAGCGCTCAGTAAATATTTGTTGAGTAAATGGATAAATGAATAAAGCAGTTTCAAACATGAAAAAGAGATAAATAACTTCTTATACTGATGAAATCAATTTTTCTCCTCCCCCACCAAACAAATGCTAAAGAAATATTTCAAGATGGTCCATTTGGAAGGACATATTGGCCTACTCAGAGCTCACATGTGGGTGGTGGAGATAGATTCTTACAAACCCTGGGCCTGTGAAAGAGAGGGAGAGAGAGAGAGAGAGAGAGAGAGAGAGAGTGTGTGTGTGTGTGTTTGACAGGTTAAAAGACTATTCTTTGAGAAAGACAGTGAGGTTTCTGTCTGATTAACTATTAAAATATCAATATATCCAACCAAGAGCTCTGGAACCTTTTACTAAGTGAAAACCTGCTAAATATTGCGCAGTGAATGCCAATGTGAAGGAATCCTCGCCCTGGTGCTCATGCACCGAGGGGTGTGGGGAGCAGACAGGCGCCTCCCCGCTCCTGGGTGATCCCGTGGGTACCCATCGGGAGGCGGCTGCCCAGGAAGCTGTCCACTGTGATCCGTGGGGCCGGAGCATGACTCTCAGCGCAGTGCCCCCTGGACACCCTCCTTGTGCTTAGCCCCCCAGCGAGAGCGGGTACTGGCTAAGTGTGGAGAAACGGCTCTCTTATATACTCTTTTTGGGAAAATAAACTTGCTCAACTCTTTAGCAACATCTGTCAAATATTTTAAGACCTATACCCATGATGGTGGCAAATTCCCTTCCTGTAAGTTCCCTGTAAGCCAACCCTGGCTCTGAACTCATCTCTGCTGGTCTTTATACCAACCCTGAGAAGAAGGCTTCTCTGTTACCATTTTTACTGGTGGGGAAGCTGAGGTCCAAAGAATCACAGTGCCTTGCTGGAGTGAGACAGCAGGAAAGTAGCCTTTTGCTCTGCCCCCGCCCCCAGCCCTGGTCGGTGCTGGCGGGGGAAGGGGCCTGCGTTGGTTGTCCATGGCTGTGAAACAGGGTCCCCCAAACGGCATCCTAGGACAGCAAACACTTAGTAGCTCAGAGATTTTGAAGGTCACCGTTTCAGGAGTGGCTTAGCTGGTGGCTCTGGTCTAGCATTTCTCATGAGGCTGCTGTCAGGCTGTGGACGGGGGTTGTCCTTATCAGAAGGCTAGGCTTGGCAAGGGTCTATTTCTAGGCTCACTCTGCGGTCATCTGCAGGCCTTGATTCCTCAGTGGCTCTTAGCCAAGGACTCGCTTCCTCCCCATGTGGACCATAGACTGTCTGAATGTCCTTATGACATGTCAGGTGGCTTCTCCCAGGATGATGAGCTGAGAGAGGGAGAAAGAGACATAGAGATAGATAGAGAGAGAGAGAGAGAGAGAGAGAGAGGAAGATAGAGAGTGAGAGGGTTGATAGAACCCAGGACAGAAGCGACAATCTTTTACAACCTACCATATTTCCCCTTTTTTGAAAAATTTGGGGTCTAAAAACTGGGTGCAGTGGGTGTGGGTTTTTACTTGCACTTCCCACTTTTTCACGCTTGTTTTTGCACTCATTGTTGAAGACAGTGATTCGTCATCAGACACAGATGAGGACAAGCTAATGGATGGGAGTTTTGACAATGATGAGGAGCTGTATGAATTTTATGATGAATAAAACTTGAGTTCAATAACTTTATATAATACATTTTTTTCTTTTTCAAATTTCAGGCCCCAAAATTAAGGTGCGTCTTATATATGGGGAAATATCGTAATCTCAGCCTGACATGCTATCACTTCTGCTATATTCTATTGGTCACACAGTGCAGTGTGGGAGGGACTACACAAGGGTGTGAGAACCAGGAGGTGGAATCATTGAGGACATATTGAAGGCCAGTGACCACAGAGTGGTTCCTGGCATTCCATCTGTGGGTGGCCACTGGGGAGGGAGGCTAGAAGGACCCACTGGGATGAGGCCTGTGTACAGTGCGGGGCACCATGGAGAGACACCTGGGAGGCAGGAAAGGATGTGGCCTGGGCTCCAGAACGTTGCCTCAGCTTGGGCTCCTGCTCCAACCCAAGAAATCTCAGGCAAGTCCTTGTACCTCTTGGGTCTCAGCACCCTCCACCCGGGCAACTTGACTGCCCTTTGCCTTCCTTCTCCCGGGGATGAGATGACAAAACTGTAGGGGGCGCCCGGGAGCCATAATCACAGGCATGAGTGAAGTGCTCTGGACAGGGCCATGTGACAGGTGCTCAGTAAGCACTTGGTGACAGGCTAGTGGCTCCTTTCTAAACACACTTACTGAATGCATACTGCATACCAGGTCCTTTGCTAGGCCTGCAAGTCATGCATTATATCCGTGTTTGCCTCCAACACACACCGTAAGGCTGCTAACAACATTGGCCTCACTGTACAGATCGGAAACTGAAGCTGGGAAATGCCCAGATTAGTATGACTCCGAGGCCTCTGCTCTTGCCCCGATGCCAAACTGCCTCCCCACACTCTCCTCCAGTAGGAATAGGGGCCCTCTCATAGGGAGGACACGAGCCTGGGACCTGGAAGCCACCGGACAGGCTCCAAGTCCTCCATTTCACTAAAGAGGGAGAGAAGGTGTAGTTCCAAGACAAGAATCAGCTTCCCTTCCTGAGTCAGGGGCAGAGCCCAGGTCCACGGCCTCCTAGGAGCCAGACCAGTATTGGGCTTTCATTTCTATATGGAAGCCCAGTCCTCATACCAGCTCATGCAACAAGCACTTTCAAGGTTGAAGCTAATTCCCAGCAGGGTAGCACGCTAGAAAGAGGCTGGGGTGTCGCAAGAGGCAGATCTGTGTCACGTCCTTAGGCAAGAGCTTAACCTTTCTGAGGCTCAGTTTTCATACCTGTAAAATGGGGAAAATCACACCAAATTTTTAAGTTAGCTGTGAGGATTAAATGAAACTTAAGAAGTAGAAATAATGGCAAGTAGTAAGTACCAAATCATTCATTTCTTTGTTTCGTTTAGTTCTTTTTTGATCACATGGTGGAAGCTCCAACTCCCCAATAAAAAAGTGTTCTTCTTTGGGTTATAAAGGGGGCCTCCGTCTAGCCTGTTTGGCCCTAACATCCCCAAATACTTCTTCCACCCAACGAGGACCTCCACAGCATGGATGGGGCTTTCTCTTCTGTGCCTGGATGAAGCCAGACCTGAGGTTCCTAGAAAAGGCCCTGATAGAGCTGGCTTAATTCCAGCCGACTGCCCCTCTGGTGGGCCACGTCTGGGGCAGTCCCTTCAGTGTTTCTGGAATGGAAAAACCCTGGGTGTCGGGGTGGTGGCTGCTGCAGACCTTCTGGCCAGCTTAGTCACGGGGCAGGTCGGGAAGGTGGTTGGATTCCAGCAACTCAGGTCCCATGGGAGCAGCTGCTTCTGCCCTAGCTGAGCTGGGAGAGGAGGCATGGGCGAGCAGATGACCTAGAGACACTTAGCTGGTCCAGGACGGGAGTGGATAGGATCCTGAATCTTCTCCTAGCTGCTGTGGCCTGAGGTGTTTTGGGGACAGACAGGCCCCCATAGCTTGTTCGCTCACAAATAGTTGATCTAATAGAACCAGCAAAGAATAGTGGCTGCTCTGGTAGGGAGGCTGGCTCCGGGAAAATTTGGGTAGCCCTGAGGAAATGAAGGGGGGCTGGACCAGACCTTGAAGGTCATTTCCAATCCTAAAAATGCAGGATTTGGAACTCTCCTGGGGACCAAGTAGATAGGAATGGGGACGCAGAGACAGACCTGCCCCAGCCTGTCTGGGGGGAAGCAGGGCCAGGGGCCTGGCGGGGGGTGGAGAGAGCCCCTACTGACCTGGGCCTCCAGGCAAACCGCTCCCCGCTCTAAGCCTCAGTTTCCCCACTTAGAAAATAGGGGACAGGCTCTTTCAGAGATATCTTCAGCTCTAAAAATCTCGGATTCATTTCTGGAGTTTTTTTGCCTCGTCCCTGATAATCTGGAGACCTGCCAATGCACAAATATTTATAGCGCCTTGGCGTCTTGTCAGGTGAGGTGGGAGAAACAGGCAATTCCAAAGCCAGCCTCTGCCCTCTTGCAGCTCATCAAGGACACTGAGACATACACACACCCAGTACACAGCTACCCAGTGTGCCTATCCACAAGGAACCAGAGGGAAGGAGATCATAGTGGCCTAGACTGATCCAAGAAGGCTTCCTGGAGGAGGTGGAATTTGAGCCAGGCCTTGCAAGATGGGCAGACTTCACTACTTTAGCAGAAGGGAGCAGTGTGTCCCATGCAAGGCCTGGCGAAATGTCAGGGCTCACACCTCCAGCTGTGTGGGGTGCGCACTGAACAACTCCACGGGGCACTATTCGCGTTGTGGTTCGTGTGACTAGCATCCTCTGTGTACAACCTCACATAAGAAAGGCCTGGAGAAGATGCTGGGGCAGGTGTCTGTCAGCGCTGCAGAGGCAGGGAGCATAGCCCTGGGCTGCCCATCTGCCCCCTGGCCGGTGAGGTGGAACTATTCTCCCAGCCGTGGGGCATCCGCTCTGCTCATTCACTGAACGAGGCACCAAGTGTTAATGGAAAGAGTGCAGTGGGGACTCCATTGCTTTGTGAGATCCTGAGCAAGTGACAACCTCACCAGGCCTCAGTTTCCTCCTTGAAAGTAGGCCACATGAGAATTCTGCTCTCCTGGGGTTTGGAGAGATAAATGCAGATCATGTATGTAAAGTGCCTAGTCCTGGGTTTGGCAAGTGATATGCATTATGATGACTTGGGGGGCGGAGAGAAAGGATGGGGGAGTGGTTTCTAGATGCTACAGGATGCTGGGGAGGTGTGGGGAAGGGCAGGGGGGAGCTACTGCCGAATAGCGATGTTTGCCATAAACTTTTAGATGGGTCTTCTGGGAGAACTATCTTTAAAAAATGAAGAATGTTGGAGCCAAGAACCCAGAATTCTTTCCCTTGCCTAGGAGGGGGAGGCAGGGCCACTCCCTGCATCTGGGCCAGCCTTTCACTCTCCCCTATCCCCACTGGGGGAAGAGATCTTACAGTGGCTGAGCCCCTTAGCCACCCTGGGCACTGCCCATCCCAAGCCTGGTTAAGGAGACCGAAGCCAGGTACCTGGGAGAAGCTGCACTTTGCAGGGACTGTCAGACTCCAGCCCAGCTGACTGGGATGAGAGCTCACAGCAGTGGGGTCTGCAGCTAGTCCTAGCTTCAGTCTGCTTACCCCAGCTCTGCAGACCTGGGGCTGGGCAGCAGGGGGCCCACTCGCCCCCGCCCCACTCAGGCTCGTCCTCTTGAGTCAGGAGTCTGCTGACCATCAGGACACAAGCTTCTCCCACAGGCTGGGACACAGCCTTGGCTCAATTTCCTCTTCCGTTGGCAAGTGCAGCCAGAGGGTGAGGGGCGAAGGCTTGCTCGGGGGGCACCAGCACCTTCTGTTCTTCAGGACCCATTCTACAAGGGTTTCCAGGGCTTGGGGGCCAGAATAATAATAAAAATAACAACAACAACATCAACAACTACTCATTTAAAAAATAAAAGTTTTATTGAGATATAATCACAGATCTTAAAATTCACCCTTGAAAAGAATACGATTCGATGGCTTTAAGTATACTCACCAAGCTATGCAACCACCAGTGCCCCTTCTCTAATTGCAGAACATTTCTTCCCGCTGCGAAGAAACGTGTACCCATGAACAGGTCACTCTGTGTTTCCACCTACCCCCCCCTCAACCCCTGGAAACCAGCGACCTACTTTCTGTCTCTACGGATTCATTTATTCTGAGCATTTCACATCAATGAACTCCGACAATAAGCAGTCTTTTATGACAGGTGTCTTGCGCTTAGCACAGTGTTCTTGAGGTTCATCCGTATTGTAGCACGTGTCAGTACTTCCTTCCCTTTTAGTGTTGGACAGTGTTCCGTCGTATGGATATACCACATTTTGCTGATCCATTCATCAGTTGATAAACTGGGTTGTTTCCACTTTTTGGCTATTATAAGTATTATGGTTATGAACATTTGAGTATACATTTTTGTCTTCACATATGTTTTAGGTTCTCTTTGGGTACATATCTAGTAGTAAAATTGTTGGGTCATATGATAACTCGAAATTTAACGTTTTAAGGAATTGCTAAACTGCTTTCCAAAGTGGCTCCACGATCATACCCTCTAACCAGCAACATACGAGAATTATTATTTCTTCACATCCTTGTCAACACCTGTTATTGTCAGCCGTTTTTTATCCTAGCCATCCCAGTGAGTATGAACTGGTATCACTTTACTTATTATAGGTCCATTCAGATTTTCTATTAATTCTTGAGTCAATTTTAATGAATTCTGTTTTATTTTGTTCTGCCTCCAGCTCTGGATTGTGTGGCTATGCAGTCTTTCTTTTTTAAATTTCTTTTTATTTTATTCATTTTAGAGAAGAGACACAGAGTGAGAGAGAGAGAGAGAGAGAGAGAGAGAGAGAGAGAGAGAAAGAGAGAAAGGGGGGAGGAGCTGGAAGCATCAATTCCCATATGTGCCTTGACCAGACCAGTGCAGGGTTTTGAACTGGCGACCTCAGTGTTCCCAGGTCGACGCTTTATCCACTGCGCCACCACAGGTCAGGCGGCTATGCAGTCTTGACTGAGTAATTTAGCCTCAGTTTCCTCATCTGTATAATAGGAGTAATAATGCCTGCCCCACATAGCTCATTGCTTGGGATGAGGGTCATATGGAATAATACAGGAAAGTATATTTTGTAAATACCCAAGTAGTAGAGAAATGAAGAAATTTATTGAAAAGTCATTTTCAGAATGGATGAGTCTGTTGGAACAAGTATGTCCAGTCTGGGCTGGGCTGGGCTGGGGTGTGGGCATACAGTATGGGTGGATTTGGGGTAATGCAATCTGACCTGTAACACAGCCTTGACCTAGGCTGTTTCTCGCAGCCACAGCCTGCGGCTGAACTTGGGTGTGGGCTGTTCCAGACCAAAGACACCCAGTGAGCTGATGAAAGGCTCTCCGGGAACCAGTTCTCTCTTGAGACTGGAGCCACACACTCAGTCCTGATCTTCCCCCCGAGTTTACTTCTTCCTCATTGCCGTAACTGGCAGCTAGATCTTTCCAGTGGCTCAGGCCAAGGCTCTGCAGTCATCTTTGGTGCTTTTCTTCCCCTCCCACGCCTTGTCTAATCAGCAGCAAATCCTGTGGGCTGGACCTCTACCAGAACCCAACCCCTTCTCACCATCCACACAGCACCACCCTGAACCTCGTTACCACCACCTCATCCTGGGGTTATTGCAATGTCCTCCTGTCTGATCTCACCCTGACCCTCTAAACAGCATCTTTCCCCATTAAAATCAGAGGGATCCTTTTCAACGTTAAATCAGTTCAAGTCTTTATTTTTTTTCTTTTTCTTTCTTTTTTGTTTTTTTTAGGTGAGAGGAGGGGAGATAGTGAGGCCGACTCTGGGATGTACCCCAACGAAGATCCACCCGGCAACTCGACTTAGGGCTGATGCTCAAGTACTGAGCTAGTTTTAGTGCCTGAGGCTGATGCACTCTAACAGAGCCATCCTCAGTGCTCAGGGCTACACTCCAATCAACTGAACCACTCTCTGTGGGAAGGAGAGGGAGAGGGAGTGAGGGAGAAGCAGATGGTTGCTTCTCCTGTATGCCCTGACCAGGAATCGAACCTGGCAACATACACGGGGCTAATGCTCAATCCACTGAGCCATTGGCCAGGGCCAAATCAGTCCAAGTCTTGCTTGAACCCCTTCAAAGGCTTCCTCCTACATGGGGGAAGCCAGCGTCAAGCCCTCCTTTTTCATTCCTGCCTCATCACTACTCCAGCCACCCAGCCTCCTGGCAGCCCTTAAACACACTGAGCCTCAGGGCCTTTGTGCTTGCTGTTGCTCTGGAATACTATTCTGCCTGATACCCTCATGGCTCACCCTTACTGCTTTCAGGCCTCTGATCAAATGTCATCTTCGCTGAGAGGCTTTCTGTGTATACCAGGCACAGGGCACACCAGCCTGCCGAGGATGCTGCCTGGTGCACAGTGGGTACTTAACCATTTTTGTTGGTTGAATATCACTCTGGCAGATGGGACCACGGCCAGCTGTGTGGTGTCACAGTACTGGATTGGGGGTCAGGAGACTTGCTGCCAGACATGGACCAGCTGCTGGACTTCTCTGGATTTCAGATGCTATATCTGCCCAGTGAGGCCTAAATAAGGGACTGGACAATTGTGAAGTTTCCACTTAGTTTCAAAGAGTCTGTAGCACTAATCTCCTTAGAGGCCCCTGACCCTGCCTACATGCTTGCCTGATGGCTCAGTGAGACAGCCCTCCAGAGGCTCACTGGGTCTTGGGCTGGCCAAGGAGTCACACGTTTAGAGAAGAACAGGCTCTTGACCGGGGTCCTTGGGGCACCCAGGGGTCCGCAAGGGGCTTCTGCGGAACATGGTCCTCTTAGAAGTGGTTCCATTGACCTGGGTTCATTTCAGACATCCAACAAGGTTCCCCTGCACCTTGTGTTTTTGTTTATATTTGCTTGTTTGGCTTTGTTTTTTGATGTATTAAGGGGCTCCTCCTAGTCTTTCTTGCTTGGTGGCATGGCAGTCTATCAAAGTTCAGTCCCCACCACTTCCTTTTCTCACTCCCAAGAAGTATTTTCTCAGGATTCCCTGGCGCAATGAATTAGGGGAGATCTGACCTGACCATTTCTTCCTCCTCTTCGCCAGGAAGTCTCATCACCTACCTCCCACTTAGGCCTCACATTACAGAGTCCCCCTCCCTCCTCCCGTTTCTCAAGGACACAGGTGCCTGGGAGTCAGGGTCCCCTCCCCTCCACCACTCCCCGGCTCTTCCCCAAGCCCCAGAAGGAGCTGCCTTCTGCTTGACTATTTTTATCCCAGGAGCATTCTCAAGGAAAAGGCAGCATGGTCCCCGAGCCAAAGCACGGGGCCGTGTCCCTATGGAAAACCTCCCTTCATGGGGAAAGAATCCAGGGGATATTTTTTTGGGTCCTGGCTTGGAGCCTTCAATTCTTCTGTGTCGCTCGCTAATTTATAAGGGTTTCAGTTGTTGACGTGCTGGGTTTTTTATAGGAATAAAGGCAACACTGGATTATGAATCAGACCTGGACTTGGGTTCTTGTGCAGTCATGATCAGTGTGGGGGTTTGGGTTTTCAAAAAGTCCTTCCTTTGTTTGTGTCCATGCGAGGATGGAAACAACACAGTGTAATGGAAAACTGGTGGGACTGAAGGCAGGGGTAGGGGTAGGGGCAGATTTAATATATTTCTAGGAAGAAGGGACAATTAGTGTCCAGGTTTTATACATGGGGACACTGAGAATCAGAGAGCTTTAGAAACTTGCCCAAGGTCTTCATGCGAAAGAGCAAGGGTTTCCACCCAGAATTTGGAAAGCACCCTACTGCCCAGGTCCACCTGGCTTTCAGTATCGGCCCTGCCACCTGGTGGTAGCCGTGTAACTAGAGGCAAGCGCTTCACCTCTCTGAGCCTGGTGTCCTCAATTGTAAAGTGGGGATTGTAATACCGGTCACGTGGGCATCTGTGGGGATTCAGTGAGAGACTGTGGGAAGGACTGGGGACAGAGAAGAAAATAACTGTTAGCGTGTCCTATCCCTGCCCCTCGTCCCCATCAGTCCTTCCCTGGAGGCTCCTGTCTGTTCCTGAAGAGCCAGGTGTCTGTGTGACTCCCCCGGGCATGTCTGTGGTGTTTCCTGCCCCTTGTTTACTGATCCTGCACTTTTCCTCCCCTGTGGCCCTCAGCCTCTAAGGACTGGACCGAGGCTGCGTTGGAAGGTGCCCGTTTGCCCTGAGAGTAAGTGTCAGCGAGAAACAAAGGAGGCGCCAGGCGGAGGCTCCGTGGGTTTGGACCTCAGCTCTCTCGCGGTGTCAGGTCACGCCCTCTGACAAGCAGACACCAAAACGGGATTCAAAAGACAACCTGATATTTGCGGAAGCACCTGTGACGGGAAGGCAGGAGGGGGCGGGAGGGGGCGGGAGGAGGCGGAGAAGAGAGAAGGAAGGGGGGCTGGGGCAGGAAGAGTCTTGCATTGCAGCACGTTCCAGAAAGGCTTAGCCAGGCACATGGGGGTCCTTGAGCAAAGGAGGCTGGTGGAGGAGTTGGGGGTCTGCTAGGAACAGGCCTGGGAGCAGCCCCGGGAGCAGGAAGCTGCCTCACAGAGCATGCGAGTTCTCGGGCGGTGGGTCCAGGGGCAGGAGCTGTGCCTCGCTGAGCATGCGAGTTCTCGGGCGTGGATCCAGCGGCAGGAGCTGTGCCTCGCTGAGCATGCGAGTTCTCGGGCGGTGGGTCCAGGGGCAGCGGGTCGGGGGGCTCTCCACACTGGTGCAGTTGTGCAGCCTCCGCACTTGCTTCCTCGCTGCTCCACCTCGGGAACGCACTTAGGCCCGCCGATCCTCGGGTGCAGCACCTGTACAATGGGATGATAGAGAATCCAAGACTTGGGGTTTGTCTCGGTTTTCTCGTGCTGTGTAAGAAATCATCCTCTGAACTTCCTGGCTTAAAACAATGAATTTCTATTTCTCTTAAGTCTGTGGGTCAATGGGGCTCTCAGATGGGCAGCTGCTTGGGTTTACATGTTATTGTCAAGGTTACCCACGTGGCTGGAATCAAAGGCCCGCTCCACTAGGCGGTAATGTGCCAGACACCACTCGTTCCCCAGCCTCTTCCTCCATGTGGTCTTCTATCTGCAGACTAGGGTGAGCTGCTCCATAGCACGGTGGCTGGCTTTTAAGGGCAAGCGTTCCAATAGGACAAGGCCAGGGCCCAAGCACTTCAGGTCACATGGCCAACCAAGCCCAGAGCTGGCATGGGAGGTGAACACACAAGGTGTACATTGTAGCTACCACAGTTGCAGGCTGTCACGGGGCCACAGGGGGAAATGACAGCCTTGCCAAGTGCTGAGCTCAATACACGCGCCCAACAAACAGAGGCGGGGCCGTGGTGAGACTGCTCTCTGAGAGGTTCTGCAGGTGAATGGAGCCCCTCCTCGGACTCTGAGGAGAACTTAGCACAGGGGTTGCTGGGAGGACACTTGGGCTTTGTCCCCGCCCAATAATTTCTAGGAAGAAGGGAGCTGGGAGACCAACTTCCAGAACCTTGTTTTGAGAGAAAGCCCAGGTCAGCAGAAGTCTAAGTCAGAACAGGACTCTTGGGGGACTTGCAAGAAGAACACTTCTTGTCAAGAGATTTCCCAGAAGGGAGGAAGTCGCAAATGTGGAGTGACTGGAAGAAAAAGTCCAACAGAAACTCTCAACCCCTCACCCTCTAGGTCTCCTGGGTGCAGGTGGGAGGAGTCAGCAACCTCCAGAATATTGCTTGAAATGGCTACATCTCCAGAGACTGGTGAGCGCACAGTAGGCCTCAATGAAAATCGGTTGAAAGACTGAGTGTTTTAATGATCAGGGGAAAGAATGGTTGGGTGGATGGCTAGACTGAATTTGGAATGAGAGGTTCAAATTTATAATTGTAATTTTACGTAGTCCTCTCAACACTTGTTCCCCCATGTCTCTTCGCAGATGAGAAATTGATCCCGGAGATCCTTGATAACTTACCGCCACACAGTTTGTAAGTGGCCTTGAACTGTGACTTGAACCCCAGATGCTTGACAACAACTCCATGATGAGCACACCGCACCGCACCGCAGCGCACCGCACTCCGTACAGAAAGAGACAGGTCTCGGGTTCATAACAAGAAGGAGATGAGTTCAGCGCCTGCCAAAGCCAGACAGCACCGCCCCCCTGGGGAGCCAGGCCACCCAGTCACGGCACTGCCACCGTCTGCTTGCTCTCCCCCGGCACACTCAGGCCGAGGTCGCTTGGTCTCTATTCCAGGACCAGGGCTCTTGCAGGGGGCTCCTGGGCTTGGAAGTATGGATGACCAGCATGATAGTGCCCGTGGAAATGAAACAAAACCCTTTTCTTCATGTCCTAAGAAGTATACTGAGTCCCGGGCAGGGGGAGGACGTGGTGGCTGGAGCAAACACCTCTGTGACAGAAGAAGCAGGAAAACCTTGGGGAAAAGCAAACAGAAAGAGCCCAGAAAAGACTGACTTAAGTGAGCCATAGGTCTGGCAAGGAGAACGCATATTCATATCTGAAGAGGTATTGAATGCTGGCAGCATGCTGAGTGCTGGGAGGAAGGGAGATGCTCCATCCAAATAAATCCAGCCAGAGGAAGGAGCTGGGAGCCAGAGCGAGGCATCGGCAGGGCTGGCGGCAGGGTGGGGGTGGGGAGAAGGAGTAATGGTCACGCTGTGTCATGGACTCTAATCAAGCTGTCCCAGGTAGACCCGCTTTGCCTTAGGATATGATTTTGGATCTTTGGGACGATCTGATGGAAGCTGTGGACTTTGTCATTCCCTTTACACCAAGGTCCATCGCAGGCCCTCAAAGGCAGTGGTCCTTCATGAGTGGCATTCATCCACTGGGTCAGTGAGGTAGAGGTGGAACTTGGCATTGGTTTTGGGGGGAAAGCTTCCCAGGTGACTCTGATGTGGCCCTGTTTGAGACTGTCATCCTGGGGCTCCACGGACACCAGATGAAGGCCTTGGGCTTTCTAGGAGCAACGGTGATCTATTGTATCAATGAGAACAAGTGAATCCAAGCCAGGAACGTGCCTCCCACAGCCTGAGGCATCCTGACTATTTGGGAATCTCAGCCAGCTCTAAAAGTCAGTCACTCACTCACATACCAGCTCTGGAGGATCTGTAGTCTTCCCATCATGCTCAGAATAAAAACCAAAGTCCTTAGCAGTGTTCATGAAACCCTATGGGATCCTGAAATACAGCAAATACAGGCTCCTACCTCAGGGCCTTTGCACTTGCTGTGCTCTGCCTGGAACACTATTTCCCAGAGATTCACATGGATTGCTCCTTCCCTTCCTGTGACTCTTTGCCTAACTACCCTTCCCTCTTGGTCTCAATCCCCTACCCAACATGGGCTTTCCTCACAGCACTGTCCAACTCCATTTATTTTTATATGTTGTCCATTTTCTGTCACCAGCTTTTCCCATGCCAGGAGTAAACAAGCAAACAAAAAGCAGTTCCCTGACACCTACTTTGTGCTCAGCCCCCAATGGCCAAAGGGAGGTTCCAGCAAAGCGGCGTTTTCTCTCTGAAAGGTCTTTACCATCTGGCAGGGTATGAGGGCCAAGGTCCAAGAGCATATAGATGGACCACTAAGTGCTCAGAACCTTAGAGAGTCGAGCTCTGAGGTGCTGGGGTACCAGAGAGGCTTTCTGGAGGTGGGAATACCTCCAGGCCCTTTGCAGGACAGGACCTATAGGACAATTGGTTGGAAGAAGATTGTTAAGTAACCCTTAGGTCCACCAGAAGATGAGTTCAATGGGCCAGAGCCACTAAACCCAACATTGTGCTATTCCTCTTCCTGAGGCTCCCATTCCAGGTCACCTCACACCACCAGGAGACCAGGTAGCCCTAACAGGATTGTACGGCTACTACTTCTGTGGTCCAGGAATCTGGGAAATGACACACTAGGCCTGGATTGAGATGTGCCTAGAGTTAGGCCAATGCAAGCACTATGACCTTGGGCAAGACTGAGGAAATCTTGAAGGCCTCAGTTTCCCCATCTACAAAATGGGGCTGAGGACACTTTCCTCACTGGGTTGTTGGGAGGCCCAGTATGTGGAACTGAGGACCCATGGTAGCAAAGAGGGCCCCATCATGACAGACTTCCAGGTTCCGGCCACACAAAGTGCACAGGCCGGGGTCCTCTCAGGTAGGCCCCTCAGAACTCAGTTCATTGCTCTTGCTCTCTCTCTGAGGTGGGTCGGGACCATTTGCAGAACTTCCCCCGCTGACCCTCAACTCTGTGCCTGCCAGGCGCCTCTTTCCTCAGGGAATCTGTCTGTGGACAAGTGGTTACTTAAACACCTGGGGAAGAAATCAGGGGGTCGAGGGTGATGCAGACTGGAGGCTGTTGGGGGCCGATGGGGGCAGAGGACAACTGGGCCGTGTGTCTGGGGGAGGAACTCTGCCTTGCCCCCGCCTCCCCCTGCCTCCTTCCGTGCTTTCCCTGCCATCAGAGAGAACCCACGGCCTCTGAGTTAGGCCAACACAGCCCCGGGACTTGGAACCCCGCTTGGCTCTTGGAATGGAGAAAGTAAAAGGAGCTGGGCTGGAAGGGGAGTTGAGGCAGCAACAGCAGCGTGTGCTGAAGGAACCTAATCCTTCCATTCTAACCCTTCTGGGTTCACTTCCACTGATGTTTTCTAGGTGTGTGACATGCACAAGGTGCCCGACCTCTGAGCTCGGGGTCCTGTGGGTCAGACCAAGGTCCTAGGAGACCCTCAGGGCACAGGGGTTGAGGAGAATTAGATTGCCAAGCTTTCTCTTTTGACTCTCCTCCTGGCTTCTCCGAGTGCAGTAGCTGCCCTGAGTCTTATGAGCCAGGAAGGAAAATTAGGATTTAGCGACCCCTTTTGGCAAGTCCATGTGACAGCGCTGTGCTGGGAGGGCCCACTGTTAGGAGAGAGAGAGCATTGGGCTGAGGAGGCAAGTTGTGGGAATGGGGGTTGAGGATAACGAGGGCTTTCCTCCGGGCACATCTCCATCCCACCACCAGCCTTCACCTGGGTCCTACAGCTTATTGATACCTTCATTCCCCCTCTTCAGTCACTCACTGGTTAGTTACCACTAATAATCAACAAGCTCTCACCAAGAACCCTTGTGTGCCTTGGGACCAGGGCAGAACCCGAGAAGCCAATGGTCCTGAAGGGGACCCAGACCTCACACAATTGCATTATGGAGTCATTCATTCGCTTTCACATTCACGCACTCATTCGTTCATTCATCAATCTTACTGAGCTCCCCGATAGCCGACGTAATTTTCTGCGTTTGAGAACAGCGAACTGTGTTTGAGGCAGGAAACAAAACAATCTAAGATCCTTGCTCTCATGGAGTTTAAAGGAGGAACTGAAAATAAACTGTGTATAATAAGTAAAGCTACAGTGCGTTTGAAGGGGAAAGTGCTATAAAAATGGAAAGGTAGGCTGGGCGGAGGGGAACCGCAGTGTGGGAACTGGAGCAGCTTGTGGAAGTATGCGGGTGGTCATAGTAGGCCTCCAGGAGAAGGTGATTTGAGTAAAGACTTGCAGGAGGAGAGCCAAGCAGTGATCTGGAGTAGAGCTGTACAGTGATGGAGCCCAGCTAGAGCAAAGGCCCAGGGCTCTGCTCGCCTAGTGTGCCTCATACTGTAGGCTTGTTTTACATTGCAGACTCCTGGCTCGAATCATAGACCTCCTGAACCAGAACCCTTTTGTAGAGCCCAGGCATCTGCATTTTAAGTAAGCATCTACTAAAGTTGCAGAAGAGTCACAAGGCAGGATATTGACAGACCAGAGGCTACTTTGGGCCTTGCTTCTGTTTGTCAACCCTAGGAAGGCAGGGCAAGAGCTGGCCAGGGCAAAACACACAGTGTGGGGCGGTTCTACCTGCCCTATCATTTTGGCGTGTCCTCTAATGTAGCCTCATAACACTCTCTGGGAGGTAGGCATCATGATCTACCCCCTTTAACAAGGAAGAACTGAGGACCAGAAAGGCTGGGTCGGTTTGCCAAGGACACACAGGTAGGGCTGGGAGACTGGGACCAACTCTGCTGGTGGTCACGCCAGTGCTTCCTTGTCAAGATGTGGCTCTGCCCTCGGCTAACCCATTTCAGCCTGCTCTCAATCACGGGCCTCCCCAGAAACGGAGCTCATTGCTCCAGGGGTCTCCACAGGATGGTGAGTATTCAAACCACCTGGCGATCTCGAGCTAGCTCCGTGGCCCAGGCGCTAGCCTCCTTCTCGGAACCTCTTGGTCTTTCTTCACATCCAGGTGATGCCAATGCCACCAAAGTTTGAGAATCATGGCTCCAATGTGGTGTGCTCTCAGGTGTGGGCATTGCTGACCTTTCTAATAGTGCCAAGAAAGGCCATTTTAGGCCATCGGGAGCTCCTGGGATGTCCGCGTGTAAGGGAACATGTGGATCTCATTGTTGCCCTAAATAGCACTTTGTTCTTAAAAGCAGAGCTCTGGGCCCAGTGCAGGGAGTGCGTTTAGTGTGAGGAGCAGGGCAGTGGGCAGGTGAGCCTGTAGGCCAAGGACGAGTCCATCGGGCATAAAATTTTAGACCAAAGAAGAGATGAGTAGTAACAGAGACACAGGTGAGTGCTGGTGGCAGGGCTGGGAGAGCTGTGGGTCATGGAGTGAGAGGGGCTTTGGACCAGACACTGTCTGGGGCTTCAGCTGAGTTCCCAGCCCCCTCGGCGGGGTTGGGCCAACAATGGACTTATTGGGCTTATGGACGCCAAAAAGTGAATGCTAAGTCTTGAATGTATGTGCCTCCTTCCAGAAGGAAGTCTTGAGGAGGGATTTTTAAGAGGGTGGTGGGGTCCGAACGTAGTGAACATAGTTAAAGCTCCCCTCTCCCATATAACTTGTGTAACACACCATTTTTTGAGCCTCTGTTTTCTCATCTGTAAAGTGAGGCTAATGGAGGTGCTCTCCGAAGAGCCGTTTTGAGGATTAAATCATGCGTGTGTAGAGAGACCTTAGACCAGAGCCTGGCTCATGGCAGTGCTCAATTCCTTAACTGCCATTGATAATATTGTGGTTTCAGGGGTCTGTGTCCCCTGTAGTGACCTACACCATTCATCGTCGTCCTGGATATATTGGGGGACCTTGTTAAACAGTGGACTGTAATAAATGATGTCCTTAATTGCTCTGACAGTTGAGAGGAATTCTTCCCTCCTAGCAATTAGGATTAAGTGAAAATGAACCTGCATGCAGATGGGGCTGCTAGGCAGTTGCTAGGCTCGCTCATCAGATAAACGACCCAGGTTGAAAATGCGGGTCTAGCCCTTAGTACCAAACTCTGACTGGCATTTATGTGTAACAGGGGTACAGCTGTGTTCAAATATAACTGTATTTACAGAAACACAAGGTGGGCCCCTGTTCTATAATTACACAAAATTCTTTTGTAAATCCTCTGTTAATTCTTGTGTGCTTTCCAAGTAGACAATAATAATCTGCAGATAGCAATAATCGAATTCCCTATTTCTTTTCTTTTTTCTAACCCTAACCCTATCCAGTTCCCTATTTCTAACTCTAATTTATTTCCTTGCCTAATATTCTTGGCTGAGACCTCTGGTACAATGTTAGATATTTAACACTGACAATGAATGGTCTTATCTTTGTTTTTATCAATTTTATTTAGAAAATTAAATTTAATGGAGTGACATTGATCAATAAGAGTACATAGATTTTAGGCAAATATTTCTATAGCATTTGAACTATAGATTGTGTAAAAAATAATGGTCTTGTTTTTTATTTAGGGGCTCAAACCCTTCAAATTTTTCCCAATTGAGTAGGAGATTAGTTTTCAGCTGAGAAATGTCTTGACTTAGAGAGGTATCCATTCTACTTTCTAAGCTATCTAAATCAAGAATGGGTGTCTAATTTTTATCCCTCTTAATGAAGTTAAACTGTAGGATTGAGCTTTCCTTCCATCTCAGTATAACCCCACTTGGTCATAAGCTTATTTTATGATTCTCTTGGATTTGTTTGCTAAGTACTTTTCAGCTTTTAAGGACTGATAATCTAATAATATTTTTTAAAGATTTTATTTGTTGACTTTAGAGAGAGAGGAGTGGTCAGTGAGCAGGAAACATCAACTCATACTAGTTGCTTCCCGTATGTGCCTCGACCAGGCAAGTCCAGGGTTCTGAACCGGTGACCTCAGCATTTTAGGTCGACACTTTATCCACTACACCACCATGGGTCTTGCTGATGATCTAATCATATGTGAGGTTCATGCATAGTTCTTCATATAAACTTCATAACATTTGAGGTCACTATTTATTTGATTATAATCAAAATGTGGGTGCTTCCCCTTTTCTCTGGTAGTGTGTAAGTAGTATTGAAACACTACACAGGGTGTGGCAAGTGTAAGTTTACAGTTGTGAGTACATAAAACGGTTATTCTTACGTTATTATCTATTAATTATTGTACTGTTTTTCATACAACTGTAAACCTACTTTTGTCTCACCCTGTATTCCCTTAAACATACGGCAGGCCTGACCTCAGGGCCAAGTGGAGTCCTCTTTGCTGCAGTACATGGTCTGTCTTTTCTCTGCAGGTTCAGGCCAGCATGATGAGACCAAAATGAAGACCCAAACTCTGAGTCACCAATCAGACACCCTCCACAAGTCCTGTGTCCAGAGGAGCAGCCAGGGCCTCAGAAGCCAGAGCCCCCAGCCCCAGCTGATGGAGCTGGTCCTGCGCTTGCAGCACACCATAGAGAACTACATCACACAGCTGGAGACGGGGCACCTGCTGCAGGGCCCCGGGCTGGAGAAACAGAGGCATAGTCAGGACACCAGGGAGCAGGAAATCCTTCTCGTCGACTTGATGAGCCAACTGGTCAACCTCTTACAGTCTAAGGCCACAAGTAGCCTGGAGCTCCAGCTGCCTCACCTTTCCCTGGACTCTAGGCATGATGTAGGAGGTGGGCGGCAGGTCCCACCATCCAGGCAGCCTAACCAACCAAGTTACCAGCAGAGTGATTTGGAAGCTGCATTTGTCAGCCATGACCTGTCCAACCGTGGCATTGACATCTCTGCCTTATACCGCTCCCACTTCCAGGACTACGTGACCTATCAAGGCGACCAGTACCACGAAGGCAAGAACATCTTGGTAAGGATGGAGGGGGTTGGGGGGACATACTAGAGCCCCAGTCACTAGGATTATACTGAGTGCTGTGCTAAGTACTATGCTCTCTCGCTTACTCTTCCCAGGCCTATGACGTAGATGGCATTGTCTCCTTGCAGATAAGGGAATGGGCGCAAAATGGAGTGACATGCCCCAAAAGGGGAAGAGCTGGAACTGGGTTCCCCTCTTCTCCTCTGCTTGCTTTCCTTAAACCCCTGTTCTTACCCACTAGGAGTCACTGTGGTCACAGGTGTCAGTGAGCCTGCCCTCATGGAGCTCAGTCTAGTGACGATTGTTGTCAGCCAATGGGACAGTGCACATTAATAATGTTTCTAGGAGCACTGGGGGAAGGCCAGCTTTGGGTGGTCTGGGAAGGTGTCCTAAAGGCTGGTGATGGTGGGAAGATGAGGCCCCCAGGAGGGAAGAACAGCACGTGTCAGAGCTTTAGGTGGGAGGGGCTGGCAGTGAATGGAGAAGGAGGTCATGTGGCTGGAGAAAGGGCAGTGAGAGCTGTGACAGGAAGTGTAGACAGGGGTAGGACAGGGTTGGGGTGTTAACCTAAGGGTGACAGGGAGCCAATGAAAGTCCCTCAGCAAGGGAGATTTACAACAGCTCTCTAGCCAGAGGGTGGAGCACAGCACTAGTCATACCTTCCCTTGTGTTTCTACCTAAGTGGCGTGTGCTCTATGGCCATGTGCTTTTCTGGAGCCAGGTGAGTGAGGTACCTTCTTGGACTCTGAAGGAATGGACCTCTAGCGCTGACTTAAAGGGCAAGCTTAAGTGGGAATAAGAGAGATAGCTACGAGGCAGGACCTGTGAAGCTTAAGGATCCAGGCTCTGGGGCCGGCAAGTAGAGTTCTGACCATCACAAAGGTTATGTGGATAGCAGGTTAACCATCCTTTCTGAGTTTCACTCCCTTTAAAGCAGGAATCATCATAGAATGTTTTTTCTTAGGAGTTGTGAGAATAAAGGCATCTCACATGGAACACTTAGCTCAGTGATTCTTGTCAATAAGAACTCAATGACTGGTAGTTGGTACATACTTATTTGGCTCTAAAGGGGGATATTTGCAAGCTATGTGATTTGGGGTCTGTGGGAAACTTTCAAACACTTAAACATGGATTGAATTGCTTCATGGGGCAGTGAACTCTCCATCTGAAATTATTGGGGATGAGTGCTTATTGACATGTTTAAAGGGGTATATCCGGGCTGGCCAAGAGGACTGATTGCGGGTTCCTCCGATCTCCAGGGCTTCATTAACCTCGGTATCAGTGAGAACAGGCTCTGCGCTGATCTGATGACTGAAAGGGTAAGCCAAGGTCCAGGCTGTGCTGGGGCCCATATTCAGGCCCAGTCCCTCCAGCACGTGGTGGATGCAATTTGGGGAGGGGATGGGGAAACAGCTTCTATAACGGCATATGTGGCCTCCTGGGTTTCCTGTTTGGAGGTGTTCTCTGGATGGGTATAATTTGGGTAGGCTGACAAGGGAGGCTCTGGCCCAAGTGTATGGTCGGGGAGGTTATTGAACACTTCCCGGTAAGTTACCCAGTTGTGTGATGTAGAGCAAGAAGGTCGGGTCTCCATTCATTCAGGAGCATGCAGCACATGTCCCCATTGCCCTCTGGAGGCCGCATATTGTAGGGCAAATACCTGCACATCGGTGTAGGGTGAAGGCTGTCGGGCTTCCCTGGCCCGGCTGTCCTCATGTTTTATTTGTCAACAGTTGAGTCAGAGAGACATGAACTACATCGATGAGGCCCTTCTGCGGTATTCCGACTGGAGGGGACAAGCATTGTAAGTAACCTCCAGACGCCTGGTCCACAGGCGCCAGTCCTCATGCAGGGAAGCACTCAGAGTGCCAGATGCTTGGTTGGTTCACTCCATTTCTCAGTGTAATAACTCTAGAAAATGCTGAGAGCACAACTTTCGGAGGCAGTCTGGTGTAGGAAAAGGGCACTGCCGTGTAATTCAAAGGCCCACGTTCTTGTCCGGACTCTCACACAAACTGCCAGTCGCCGGGGAATTGATAGCCTCAGTCAGTAGCCCTGTAGCATGAGGTTGGATGCGTTGCTCTTTGGAAGACACCAATGAGGAAGGCCTCGGGCCTGGGAACCAAGGTCTCTCTGGGTCTGTCCACAGCCTGAGGGAAGAAGTGGCCCGCTTCCTGACCTACTACTGCAAGGCACCTACCCAGCTTGATCCAGAAAATGTGAGTCCGTTTCCCAGCCCAGTGCCATCCTAGTGGAGGGCTATATTTTTGAGGGACTCTGAATTTTCTAGAGGGTACAGGGAGAACCAGCAGAACCCCACCCTAGGGCCAAGTCAGAGTGAATGCCAGTGGGCCCCAGCTTAGGAGGGGCCTGTACCTGTCCCTATCCAGGGGGGGAGGGTACAGGGGACAGGCACTTCATACGTGGGGCTGGCTTTTGATTCTTGACTTCTGTGCATCTTCAGGTGATTGTTCTAAACAGCTGCCTCTCTGTCTTCCTGGCGCTGTCCATGGTTCTGTGTGACCCAGGTGGTAAGTCAGCAGGCTCTGCTTTCCCTCAGGGAAATAGCAGCACGTGGGCTCCGGACCTGAGGGAAGAACATCTTGACTCAAGGCCCTTCCCCTAAAGTGCTGGGACTCTCCTACACTGGGTACAACATCTTCCTACGACACTGCTCACAAAAATTAGGGGATCAGGGAACGTGCAGATACTCCAGTACTTTCAGCCTTTTGTAGAGCGCATTCTCACCAATGAAATAAAAGTTGGTTTTGCATCTCATTTGCATAATCAAACAACTTTCTTTGACTTCTTTGCTTTTTCTGATGTTCTTGTTTAATAAAAAAAATTGAATGCTTTTATTGCTTTATATTCATTTTGAAATATCCCCTAATTTTTGTGAACAGTATATTTCTGTAGGAGAGAGGGATTCAGACCCATGCTTAATAAGAAAATTATGTGACAGTCCTCAAGGAGGTATGCCCTAGGGAGGGTGACAATGGGAGCCAACTCATTATATTATCAGCTGGATTTTGAAGCTCAACTCCACTACAGAGAGCCCTGGTAAACTGGCCTAAACTATATAGAATTTATATTCTGTATTCTCCTGCTCAAAAACAAAAGTCTAGCCTGACCAGTCGATGGCGCAGAGGATAGAGCATTGGACTGGGATGTGAAAGGCCCAGGTTCGAGACCCCGAGCTCACCAGCTTAAGCACGGGCCCATCTGGCTTGAGCAAAAGCTCGCCAGCTTGGACCCAAGGTCGCTGGCTCCAGCAAGGGGTTGCTTGGTCTGCTGAAGACCCACGGTCAAGGCACATGTCAGAAAGCAATCAATAAACAACTAAGGTGTCTAACAGCAATGAAAAACTAATGATGCTTCTCAGTTCTCTTCGTTCCTGTCTGTCTGTCCCTATCTATCCGTCTCTCTGACTCTCTCTCTGTTCGTGTAAAAAAAAAAAGTCTAATGAGTTCTAGTTCAAATAAGGCTGAGAGATCTGTTCTCAATGTTCCTCCTAACAATGCCCAAACAAGAGTCTCAGACCTTAATGGGCTTCGACCGCATGGAAGGAAGTTACCTAGATGCCCAGTTTCATTCAAGCAAGTAGGTCCTTGGTTAGCTCATCAATGAGGCCAAATGGATGGGAAGGAAAGAACACATGAGGTCACCAGTTACAGACCACCCGAGTTATGTGGAGGAGAGCCCCCCCTGTGCAGGGACCTGAGCCTCTGGCATTTTCCCTGGAGCTGACCAGAACTTGTGAATGACCAGTGTGCTCATCCTGCTCGTAATGCTGGCTTGGTTTGTGCCCTGGCTTCTGAGCCATTCACAGCACTATTTTTCCCTTGTCTCCTTCTCTTCTGTACCCCCAAAAGCACACTTGAGTTTTGTTCCCCAAATGTTATCAGAATAGCTAACTTGTACAGAGCCTGAGCCCAGAAGCACCAATCCCCAGGCAGAGGGATCTCTAGAGTGACTGTCTCAGTCGGTGGAGTTGCCACAGGTCTGGGGTCGGGCGGTGTCTGGCAGGCTGTGACTGAGGGACCATGGACTGACTGCTTTGTCCCCCTGTGCTTCCAGAGGCCCTTCTGACCCCCACCCCCTTCCATGCTGGCTTCACCTTTACTTCCCACATGTATGCGAAAGTGGAGCTGATTCACGTCCACCTGGACAGTGAGGTCAGAATGGGGCCCCTTCTCCGGCTCAGCCCACCTGGGCCATGGAATGCCCGGGGGGGGGGGGGGACTGAAGGTTCAGGGGCGGGGCTTGCTTCTCCCATATAAGCAATGGTGGGGGGAGCTTGGAGACACGAGGGCAGAGAGGGCATGTGGGACTGGTGCCCTGGGCACACAGGCGAAGGCTTGTTCGAGGTTGACAGGAAAGAGGGAGCGAAGCTTAGAAGCTGTCACTTAGGCAGTGTTTGTGTTCCAGATCACTGAGGTGACCACCCAGCCGTTCCAACTGACTGTGGACAAGCTGGAGAAAGCCTTGCACGAGGCTAGGCTTAAGGTAAGGAGGGACCTGTGTGTCAGGGTGGGCACTGCTGCCCCGGAAAGGAGTTCAGTGCTGAGACTTGGCTACAACTTTCTCAGCAAGACTGTGCACCCACTTCCCCAGGAGAAGCAGTGTCCTGGGGCATGTCCCCTTCGGCCCCCTGAGCCCTCTCAGGGGCAGTCCCCAGAGCTCCTTCCTGCTCTGGCCTGTGGGTGGTGTGGTAGGGGCTTCAACGTCCTGCCTAGGCCTTGGCTAGGTGTTGTGTTTAGGTGTCCTAAATGACCTTTGGCTGAACTCGAAGTAGATGTGTGGGGTTTGTGTTCACTGCCTTATGATTTTTTTTTTTTAGGGGAAAAAGATCAAAGGCCTTGTGCTCAGCAATCCCCATAATCCTCTGGGAGACATCTACTCCCGGGACTCACTGAAGGAATACCTGGAATTTGCCAAGAGGTAGGCGTTCACCCCTGGAGACTAGACAAATTCCCATTGTTCATGGACAGAAAGTCAGAACCAGAAATAATTTACTCTAGATTTTTTTACGTACTCTGTACAGTGGTGCACAGCTAACTAAAATGCCATTTCCTTTCTAGTCTTGCCCATGTGCAGACACGTACATAGCATCACCGTACAGTTTTGTTGCTTGTTGACTTCTGTGGCATAAGCACTACCCAGCATCCATCTCCCAAACTTCCTAGCCTGAGGTGTCAAGGAAGAGACTCTCAGACCTTAAGGGGTAAAGATGAAGATATGTCCCCATAGATTTTGATGTTTCATTCCTAAGAACAAGTCTACATTAGATGTGTCTGGAGTCCTGAACCAGCTTTATTAGTTATGGTCGACCTTCTATTTCCTAGAGGAGATGCACTAGTTCAAGCCTCATAACTAGCAGACTAATTAATGGCAGAGTAGGAGGACAGGAGGAAGAATGCTGGAAGTCACAGGCTGGAATTTGACAGCACTGGGTTCAGATCCCAGATCCCAAACCTGCCCATGGAGGGAATTATCTGTACATCTCAGAAGCCTGGTCTTCGTCCGTGAAAGGGAAATAATAGTAGTGCTTCGAAGGGCTGTCAGGAGAATAAGCATGCTGTGCACAAGCTCTTAGCCCACCTCATACCTCTCAGTGGTCTGCTTCATGACTGAAAGGTTCACTACGATGTTGTCATGTGTGTCTTTTCTGTTCTATTCCTTCTCAGTATTCCCAAGCAGTGTCTAAAGGTTCCTTCTGGTATACCAACCCCTTCTATCCTACCATGTCCCTTAGAAGGGGTGGCTGGGTGCCGGGGCAGTAGGAGAATCTGATCTGTATTCAGAGTTGACCATAAAAGAAAGTGAGTTAAGATTAGAGAGAAAACTTTGATATTGTTATTCCCCCCTATTTTTTTCATATCTTGCAGATACAACCTACATGTGATTATTGATGAGATTTACATGCTGACTGTGTTTGATGAATCTGTCACATTTCACAGTGTTCTGAGCATAAAAAGGTGAGTTGGTCTCAGCTGGAGTTGTAATGAGAACATTAGCTTCCTGCTTTTGTACAGTAAGCTCATGTGCCATAAATTTAATTGCATAAGTTTTAGGAACTGAGTTAAATACGAAAATGAACAGAGTAAGACCTTTCTTCCCAAGTACCTTTTGGTTTAAACACCTTTCCATACATGAGATAACTTGAGGGCAAGGTAGAAAGTGCACTGTCAAAAGTTAAGGTCAACCCCCTACAAAAGTCAGGGTAGAACACCTTAAGTCAACTTTTTCTTCTTTCCCCTACATAGACCCCAAGTCTTCATTCTTCAAATATATCTATAATCTTTATTTTATTTTATTTTTTAGGTGAGAGGAG
Source organism: Rhynchonycteris naso (assembly GCA_037038555.1). Taxonomy (NCBI): domain Eukaryota; kingdom Metazoa; phylum Chordata; class Mammalia; order Chiroptera; family Emballonuridae; genus Rhynchonycteris; species Rhynchonycteris naso. Next base: position 355,753,916 of record CM072995.1, read on the forward strand.
AGTATATAGTGAGGTAGACTACCACATGCACCCCAACCAGGACCTACCTGGCAACTCCATTAAGGACCAATGCTCAACTACTGAGCTATTTTTTAGCACCTGAGGCTGATGCGTTTCAGTGGAGCTATCCTCAGCACCCGGGGCCATGCTCAAACCAATTAAACCACTGGCTGTGGGAGGAAAAGGGCAAGAGAAGGGGGAGAGGGAAAGGAGGAAAAGCAGATGGTCACTTCTCCTGTGTGCCCTGACTGAGAATCAAACCCAGGATATCCACCTGCCGGGCCAATGCTCTATCTCCACTGAGCAACCGGTCAGGGCCATTTCTCTGTAATCTTGATTGTCCTGTCTTTTCTCCAGTTTGCCTGACCCCAGCAGGACCCATGTGATCTGGGGCACCAGCAAGGTGAGTCCCAGCTGCCTGTCCTTGGGTAGGAAAGGAAGAAGAGCCAGGAACAGAAGGCAGACCAACCAGGAATTCCCTCCTGTACTCTCTTTCGCTAGTGTTTTGGACTCTCTGGCATCTGTTTTGGTGCTCTGTACAGCCACAACAAGGAGGTAGTCTCTGCCATGCACGCGTTCGGCGTCCTCCACAGCATCTCCGGCATCATCCAGTACAAGCTGTGTCGGCTGCTCCGGGACAGAGGTACTGAGCTCCATCCAGGCAACTTGGTGGCTTCTAGCCGTGGGGGATTCCTGGGTCTGCCTGGGCCTCTGACATGCCTACAGTACACGACCAACCTGTTCACTGTCTCGGGTTATTTTTTAAATTAAATTATGGGGTAACATTGGTAATAGAACTCTCTAGGGTTTAACGGTGAAGGACGGGAAGTGTAAAGGACAGGGTGCAGCTCAGATGGTGTAGGATGTAGATGGAAGACAGAGATGCTGGTCTAAAACCCGGGGTGGGCTCTAAGATCTGGCTGGCTGGTAGCTCGTGCTCTGCCTGGAAAGGGGACAGTCAATCAGACTAAGACTTAAGGTAGGACCTTCAGAACTCTGTTGTTACGTCAAGGTTTCTTTTCCTTTTCCAATATTCTGCTTGCTCGGGCAAAGATTATAAAGAAATAAACACCCTGACTCCTCAAGTATGACTTAACCATTGTTTTTCAATCCCTGGTCCACCAGAAATGTTATGCCAGTTTGGGAAAGAGTTAACCACCCTGGGGTTGTATAAAGACCAGACTCTATAATTTTCATACAACCTCAGGGTGGTTAACTCTTTCACAGACTGGCACAGAATTTCTGGTGGACTAGCAGTGGTCTGTGGCCTGGGAATTGAAAGACACAACTCCGTCTTCCAGGGTGGCCAAATGAGAGCTGTCACCTGGGCACGTTGCTGTGGCTACATCTGTGGCCCCTGCGTCTTTCTGCCCCTTGGATCTTGTGTGCATGCTGGCTTCAGGGAGAACGTCCCCTTTCAATGCCATGGCCCCGACATACAGAAGGGCCCCTTTCTTTAATTCTCTGTATTAATTAGAACATATGGCAATCTAGCTGATTCAAATTAAAAGCTGGGATATAATAAAAATAAGCTAAAGTAACCAGATAATCTGGTTTAGAAAATAATTTGCTTTCATCTTTTGGTGAGTGAAAGGGTAGGTAGAAGAAATCCAACTAGATGTTTCCACACATGGGGCCAGGCCCTTTGATTACTGGCAGAAACCAGGTTTCAGATGCGCCTTGAACACTGGTTTTCAACATGGGCTGCATATTGGGATTATATGGGGATCTTAAATAGATGATCTGTGGATATAACCTGGCCACGAGGACTTTTATGAGCTCCCAGGTGGTTCTCTGTGCCACTGGTGCTGAGAACAACTGGGCTAAGATCATGGCCAAGCACATCTTGGTTCCTCAGAGTCTGCTGTGTGAAGCAGCAGAGGTAAGGGGGGCTTGGAGTACCTGCTGCTTGTTCACTTTTCAACATCCCGATAGAGGGGGTTGCCTGACTGCTAGCTAGCCTCAGGGATGTAAACTGAAACATAGCACTCCTGCTGGTTTACTGAGAAGCCCACTGTCTCATCCAGAGCCGTAGGTAGGAGGTGAGGGTTGGGTTGGGTGCCATCAGCTCAAATATATTACCATCAGTCTTGGATAGAACTAGCTGCCAGGAAGCCCATGTAGGGAGCACGTGGTAAAGAACCCTTGGCAGCTCTATGCCATAAGACCTTTGACAGTGTTCTTCCCCGACCTGTGCAGAATGGATTGACAAGGTGTACCTGCTCGCTAATCGCTACCGGCTACAGGCAGCTCACAGGTACATCACTAACAAGCTGAAAGCACTGAAGGTCCCCTTTCTCAGTCGTGGCTCTGGCCTCTGTGTCTGGATCAGCTTGAAAAAGGTGAGCTCTGGGAGTGAGGGCAGGTGTGTATAGGCAGACCTGCTTATGGGTCTTGGGCTCAGCTCTGTCCCTCTGCCTTCCCTAGTACCTGGACCCATGCACATTTGAGGAAGAGCAGCTCCTTTATCATCGCTTCCTGCGAAACAAGCTGATATTGTCCCCTGGCAAGTCCTACATGTGTAAGGAGCCTGGCTGGTTCCGCCTCACCTTTGCGAATAAACCTTCCCACCTAAAAGTCGGTGAGTGGCCTGACCAGGCGGTGGTGCAGTGGATAGAGTGTCGAACTGGGATGCAGAGGACCCAGATTCGTAGACCCCGAGCTCGCCAGCTTGAGCGCGGGCCCATCTGGCTTGAGCAAAAGCTCGCCAGCTTGGACCCAAGGTCGCTGGCTCCAGCAAGGGGTTGCTGGGTCTGCTGAAGGCCCGCGGTCAAGGCACATATGAGAAAGCAATCAATGAACAACTATGGTGTCGCAACGGCAACGAGAAACTAATGATTGATGCTTCTCACCTCTCTTTGTTCCTGTCTGTCTGTCCCTATCTATCCCTCTCTCTGACTCTCTCTCTCTGTCCCTGTAAAAAGAAAAAACAAAACAAAACAAACAAACAAACAAAAAGTCGGTGAGTGACACTAAGTTCCCTCTCTTGGCATCTCCCACTCCTGCCTATTCCAATAACCAAGTCTCACCTTATTGGCTTTTAGTAGCCTATAGCTTTAGTGGCCTGTAGCCTAGTGCAGAAGGTTTGCACTTTCATACTTTGACTGAGCTCCTTTGCAAACAGGGAGTATATGCACCTGCCATTGAGCAGGGCATGGGGACTGATGAGAAGTGGTTCTCTGGCCTGTGGGGCTTGAGTCTGGAGGTGTGATAGTCAGGTAGGTGATCATGGACGTCCCTGGATGTTATACTCTGGAGTTCAGATTCTCCTCTGACAGTTAGAAAAGCATGACATTCACTTTACAATGATCTCTTGCATCTCACCGCATGCTGGACACTGTTCTACCTTCTGGGAACAGAGCAGTGAGGACAGAACATTTGTTACAGAAACATAGTTTTGAGTTAAGATGGAGAACAGACTGAGTGAGGGGACACGGGAGGCAGTAGAAAACTTGACGAGTCCAAGACGTAGCCAGGTTAGAGGATTTGATATGAGACACGACAGTGTCTTGCAGGCACACACTGTGACAGTGAAGCTGAAAAGGAGCCACTGGGGGTGCAGTGGGCACACTGGGAAATTCATCCCAGAGAATGATGGGCTGGAGTTCAACGTCCCTGAACAAGAGGCTCCGTGATGATCAGCTGCTCCCTGGGGATCTGGGACCTTCCTGCAGACCCGCTCATTCTGTCTCCCTTTGCCCCTCCAGCCATGCACCGGTTCCATCAGGCACTGGATGACCAGAAGCAGGAGTGGGTAGAGAGGCAGCTGGAGGACGCAATGCGGGAGGATGTGGCCTGCCTCCCACCGGGCAGCTCCAGCCAGTCATTGGCCTCTGGTCCAGAAGACTGAGGTACGGACCTGCTGACAGCCAGCTGTGGGCTCCTCCGGAAACGGGTCCATGCGACCCAGTCAGCACCCTCCCTAAGCTGAGCATCTGCCACTTTGAGGACTTGCCTCTTACTCTCTGCTAGCCATGGTGTGTGGGCAGAATGTTTTTATGGGGGTTGGGGTGGGAAAACCTAGGGAAACAAAGGGAGCTCTCTGCATCCCTGTTTAAATGGGTTTATTTTTATATTTGATTCCTAATAAAAGTCTATATTCTCTTAAATTTCAGGCCTGTTTAATTTCTTTCTAACTCTTCATAATCCCCTTTGGGAACTATTAATATTTTTGTCCATTTTATTTTTAAATTCTAAGGCAGGTTATTATTATTTTTAAAGATTTTATTCATTGAGAAAGGATAAAGAGAAAGGCAGGGGAGGAGTGGGAAGCATCAATTCGTAGTAGTTGGTTCTCGTGTGTGCCTCGACTGGGCAAGCCCAGGGTTTGGAACTGGCAACGTCAGCATTCCAGGTCAGTGCTCTCTCTGCTGCGCCACCACAGGTCAGGCCTAAGGCAGGTTATATATAAAGAATACTGTCTGGGGCAGACAAGAAAGGATGGGATGAAATGACCCTGATTGAGGCGCATTTTCTAGGGTTGGATGCAGTGTCTTATACAATCCTAACCAGATCACACCCACCTTCCACATGAGTGGCCAAATGGTAGGGTGGGGGTACAATTTGGTATCATTCCAGGTGTTCCTGCTTCCAAATACAAACTCTTTCCCTTCTTGCCTTTTCAAAGAGCGTTAGAAATGAATCTCTGGTGCCAAGTCTGGGTCTTCAATTTTTATCTCTAGATAGTTTTCAGCTCTCCATATACCGCCCACGGGCATCTCTGCAGAGCCCTTGCATATCTGGGCTTGAGTCCGAGCACTGATACTGTGGAACAGGCTACTGCCACTTTATAGATGATGAGAGAGCTTTTAGCACCGACTGATGACTTCGGTCAGTCATTGGGATTTGTGACCCTCCTCTCTCTCTTGGGTCCAGGTTTGGGTTTATTGTTCCTCAGTGACAGTCTTCTGTTTTCTTTTATAATTAAAAAGCATACCAACAAATCCTGATTCTTCAAGGTTTCTTACTCTAGACCAGTGGTTCTTAACCTGGGTTCTATCAAACCCTAGGGGTTTGATGAGTCGGCCTCGGGTTTGGAGAAGCCTCTGCTGCAGAGGCCAGAATAAAGTAATACCGTAATTTGTTGTGAGTTCATGCACTTTGTTGGTTTTGTTCTTTGAGCAAGATGATGTTCATGCATGGCTCATTTTGTGCACGAGTAAAAAAACATATACCTATGTCTTGAATTTGGAAAAAAAAACCCATATTTTATTTATCACTAAAGAAGGGTTTGGTGAATGTGCATATGAAACTGGTGGGTTCGGTACCTCAAAAAAGATTAAGAACTACTGCTCTAGACCAGTGGTAGTCAACCCGGTTTGTACCGCCCACTAGTGGGCGTTCCAGCTTTCATGGTGGGCGGTAGCAGAGCAGCCAAATGGCACTGCGATTACATAGATTTAACTATAGTAAGTTGTTTTATAAAGATTTATTCTGCCAAACTTAGCGAAAATCTGACATAAAGTACTTGGTAATTATTATTATATAAAGTCCACTTTTGTATCTCTGTTAGTAGTAAAATTTTATAACTGCCCACCGGTTCCACAGTAATGGTGATTTATAAAGTAGGGAAGTAACTTTACTTTATAAAATTTATAAAGCAGAATTACAGCAAGTGAAAGCATATAATAATAATAATTACTTACCAAGTACTTTATGTCGGATTTTTGCTAAGTTTGGCAGAATAAATCTTTATAAAACAACTTACTATAGTTAAATCTATGTAATTGTGGCCCCTGTTTGGTTGCTCCGCTACCGCCCACCATGAAAGCTGGAATGCCCACTAGTGGGTGGTATGGACCAGATTGACCAGCATTGCAAAAATGGGTGGTTTTTATAAAAAGGTTGACTACCCCTGCTCTAGACAAAGGTTCTTTAGAAATCCACCATAGCTAATAGAAACAGAAAGAAATTCACTGGATGAATGAGGGAGCTCACTGGATCAGAAAAGAAGGTACAGACGGAAACCAGAGAGGCTTTTGGGATGTGTGAAATGGGAGCTAATATACTGTCCTTGAAGGCAGTTTGCTATACACATATTCACAGCTCTATACACATCATATGTATGTATACCTTCGGAAAACATGGCCTAGAGCAAAGGCAGTCAGTGCGCTTGCGTGCAAGACAGGTGGTAAGGTGAGAGACCCAGGAAGAGGCACACCGAGCAATACTTGTGGCCTTGCTAAATTCACATATTAGCCCTCAATGTTTGGAGGTGGGGTTATTTGAATTTTCAATGGACACAATCATGTTGCTGATAAAGATAATTTTCCTTTGTCCTTTTCAGTATTTATTTCTTATTTTTATGTTCTAATCACATTGCCAAGAACACCACTTACAGTGTTGAAAAGTGGTGAGAGAGAACATTCTTGTTTCATTCTCAGTCTTAGCTGGATTAATGTATGATGTTGCTGTGTTTTTCCTATTGCCTTTTACCATATAGAAAAGTTTCCTGTAATACTAGTTTGTTGAGAGTTTTATCATATAAGGGGCTTTAATTTTGTCAGATGTTTTTATCTGTGCCTCTAGAGATGATACAATTCTTTTAAAATTATTAATGTGTTAAAGTATATAAATTTTTAAAAAATGTTAAGTCAATGTCATGCTCCTGCAACAAACCCCGTAGAGTTGCGATGCATCGTTCTTTATATATTGTTGCGTTGAATTTGATGCTAAGAATTTTACATCTATTTCCATGAAGGACATTGTGCTATACTTTATTTATTTATTTATTTATGCTAATGCATTGTTGGTTTTGGTTTCAGGGTAAAACTGGCCTCAAATGTTTTGGGAAGTTTTCCTTCCTTGATTTTCTGAAAGTTTGTGTCAAATTAGACTTTTAAAATATTCAAATATTTGGTAAGTCACCTGTAAAACCAGCTGTATCTGGAGTGTTTAGTGACAAGGTTTTCTACTCATGACTTAAACTTCTATAACGGATATAGGGCCATTCAAATTTTCTTTCTTTTTCAAAAATTTCCCATTGATTTGAGAAAGAGGAAGAGGGAGGGAGAAAGAGAGAAAGAGAGAGAGAGAGAGAGAGAGAGAGAGAGAGAGAGAGAGAAGCATCAACTTATTGTTTCCCTTAGTTGTTCCATTCAGTTGTGCACTCATTGGTCGCTTCTCATACGTGCCCTGACGGGGGATCGAAGCAGCAACCTCTGGTGCACCAGGTCAACATTTTATCCACTGAACCACCTGGCCAGGACCTCTTATTTTCCATTTCTTGTGTCAGTTTTGGCAATTTGTGTCTTTCAAGAAAATATGTTTACTCCATCTAATTTTAATTATTAACATAATGAGGGAATATTATAAACAACTTTATGCCTTTAACATCTGCAGCATCTAGAGTATTAATCTTTTTTCTTTCCTGATATTGAAATGTTTTATTTTTCTTTTATTATTATTTTTCATTTTTTTCTGTTTTTCTGAAGTGAGAAGCAGGGTGGCAGAGAGACAGATTCCCGTATATGTGCCCAACTAGGATCCACCCACATGTCCACTAGGGGGTGATGCTCTGCCCATCTGGGGCATTGCTCAGTTGCAACCAGAGCCATTCTAGCGCCTGAGGCAGAAGCCATGAAGCCATCCTCAGTGCCCAGGCCAACTTTGCTCCAATGGAGCCTTGGCTGCGGGAGGGGAAGAGAGAAATAGAGAAAAAGGAGAGGGGGAAGGGTGGAGAAGCAGATGGGCGCTTCTCCTGTGTGTCCTGTCTGGGAATCAGATCTGGAACTTCCACACACCAGGCATACGCTCTACCACTGAGCCAACCAGCCAGGGCTGAACTGTTTTTTTAATCAGTTAATCTAAATGTTTATAATTGATCTTTTCGAAGAATCAACTTCATTGATTTTTCTTTACTGTTTCTCTTCTGTTTACTTCTTACACTAATCTTTATTTCCTTTGGATTTAAGTTGCTCTTTTTCTAGCTTCTTAATGTAGAAACTTAGGTTATTGGTTTTAAGCTTTCTTTTTTTCCTAATAAAATAATTTAAATCAGCCCATCCTGTGGTGGTGCAGTGGATAAAGCATCGACTTGGAATGCTGAGGTCACTGGTTTGAAACCCTGGGCTTGCCTGATCAAGGTACATATGACAAGCAATCAATGAACAACTGAAGTGAAGCAACTATGAGTTGATACTTCTCGCACCCCTCTTCTCTCTGTAAAATCAATAAATCTTAAATTTTTTTAAATCTATTGATTTTTCCAAGCATTGCTTTATAATTTTTATATGTTGGGTTCTTATGATTATTCAACTTTCTAATTTCCCTTGTGATATTTCTTTGTTACTTATGATTTATCTAGTGTATGTATGTCCCTTAGTTTCCAACTATTTGAAGATTGTACAGTTAACTTTGTTAATGATTTATATTTTAGTTCCACCGTGGTTAGAGAACATAAACTATGATTTCAATCCTTTAAATTTATTGAGACTTGTTTATGAGTGAGTGTATGGTCTATCTTGGTCAGTGTCTCTTAGGTACTGGAAGTGAATTCTGCAGTTACTGGCTGTGGTGCTCTACAGATATCAATTAGGTCAAATTTGCTTTGTAGTGTTTAAATCTTCTGATTCTTACTGTCATTTTATCAATTTATTCTCTATGTTACTAAGAGAAGGGTGCTAAATTTTCTAACTAGCATTGTTGATTTGTCTATTTCTACCTTTTGTTCTGTCACTTTCTGTTTCACAGATTTTGAATATTTATTATTAGGGGTGTAAACATCTTAAATTGTTTGTTATCCTAATGACTTAATCATTTTAATATTAAATGTCATTTTTATTTTTAGTGATTTCTTTTTGAAGTCTAGTGTGTCAGATGTTATTACAAACACTTCAGATTTCTTGTTTTTTTCTTTTTTGTGTGTGCTAAAGTAAACCTAATGTAAAATGTTAACCATATTAACCATTTTTAAGTGCACATTGAGTGGTTTACAATACATTCATGCTGATGTGCAGCCCTCAAAACCATCCATCCCCATAACTCTTTCTATTCTATTTATATTCTGAAAATTTATACCTATTAAATAATAATTACCCATTGTCCCCTTCCCTCAGCTATTGGTGACTGCCAGGCTACTTTCTGTCCCTATGATTTTGACTACTCATGCACCTCATGTGGAATCATATAGTATTTGTCTTTTTGTGACTGGTTTATTTCACTCAGCTTAACATCTTCAAAGTTCATCTACATTGTAGCATGTCAGAGATTTCCTTCCTTTTTTGAGGCTGAATAATATTTCATTGTATGGATATAGGACATTTGGCTTATCCTTTTATTTGATGATGGACACCTTAGTTGCTTTCTTGTTTTTGCTATTGTGAATAATGCTGCTAGGAACACAGTGCACAAATGTCTTTGACACCCTGCTTTCAGTTATTTGGGGCCTATACCCAGAAGTGAAATAGCTGGGTCAGATCATCAATCTATTTTTAAATTTTGGAGGAAACTGTGCTGTTTCCCATAGCAGCTGTACCAGTTTACATTTCTGCCCGCAGCTCAGAAGGGTTCCAATTTTGCTGCATTCTGGCCAACACCTGTTTTCTGTTTTTTGGATAGTAGCCATCTTCTGATGATTGTTATCTGTGTGGAATGTTTTTTTTTTTCCAATTTTACTTTTAACCATTTATCTTTTAATGTGTGTCTTGCAAACACCATAAACTTGCATTTTTGGTGTTTTATCCAGTCTGGTCTTTTAATTGGCCCTTAGTCATTCTTGTTAGTGTAATTATTAATGTGGTTGGATTTAAGTTAATTATCTTTTCTATTTGTCATATACTGTTCACACATTTTTTCCTTCCTGCTTGCCTTTTTTCAGATTGATCAAGCATTATTTAGTACCTATGTTATTGCCTTTCAGCTTCTTAGTTATACCTTTTGATTTTTAAAAAATTGTTTGCTGTGTGTATGTGTGTGTATTTCAAGTGCCCTGGTGAGAAGTCCACAGTCTTTATCATGGTTTATTTACACAGATTCATGACCTGTCTGACCCCTGCTTGCACATCCAGCCTTTCTTCCAAACCTGGTAATTTCAGAGGAATTGCATTTGTTCTGTTCATTTATGTTCAACACTGACCCTAACCTTCAAGGCCCTATCAAAAATGCTCCTTCTGTTCTAACACTCCACTGTCCAGCTGGCTAACTTGGACTTATCCTTCAGAACTCAACCATCACTGTCTAAGTGAATGTAAGTGTACGTAGGGCTTCCTGTGTGGGGCGTGTGTTTGTGGGGGTAGTTAAAATCTCCCTGCTGTATGCTTCCATGGCTCTCAGCAACCCCTTTCTTAACAGTTATCCCGTATGTGTGTCTGCCTTGCCAATCAGCCACACAGGTCCGCTGTTGGGTTTGCTCATAACTGCATTCCTGCATTTTGCAGAGATCTGGCACAAAACAGGCATTCAGTAAGACTGGTTATCTAAATTAAATAGAATGTTATACTTGAATAGAGAGAACTACATATCTTATTTTACAGGACAAAACACAGCGAACAGAAAAAGTCTTGAGGTCACCATATTAATCAGTGGCAAGGCCAATGTGAAGATGAGTGGAGTGGTCAGAGACAGCCAAGTCTTACAACCATACTTGCCCTGAGGTGACCTGCTGCTGTCCTTTTATGGGGAAAGGAGACTCTTCTACCCAAGGTTCTGAGCATGCCCGGCCCTGGGTAGTAAAGCCCCAGAATATGATGCGTTTATGGTAGACTTCAGGAAATGTACCATAGAACAAAAGGGGGAGAAATTACAAACTCTGGTGGAAAACTTCATGGGGAAGAATACCCTTGCCTTAATTGATGCCCTTGCCTTAATCTGGAATGGCTTCTTCTACGTGGGCCACACCGGGCATACAAGTAGCCAATAAACTTTCGTCGCTGGGCTAGCCTCAACATTGGGGCACTAAACCAGAAGGCAGAGGGAGATGTCCCAAAGAGCCAGAGGGGTTGACCAAAGCCAGGAGGCAGCCCTGAGCTCAAGCGTCAGAGCACGGATGTGGGTGCGGATGCGGGTGCGGGTGGCCCGCCCCGCCCCGCCCCGCCCCTTCCCTTCCTCGCCAAGGTCCAGGCCCTGGGCCCCTTCCCCTTTTCTGCCCTCTCCTCCCTGCGACCGAGTGTGCGTCTCCTATCGTGCAGGCCACATGGAGGCGTCCTGCAGCTTCGGTTGCGAGGGGGCGACCGGCGCCCTTGCCAGCCGTGGAAGCCCCGGCTCAGCTCGGACATTTCCCTGGGCGGGTCCCTGCGCGTAGAGTGCCGAAGACGTGTCTGGGCTGAGGAAACAACACTGATTGCGCGTCTGCAGAGTCCGGCGTAACTCCTCCAGCTTGGCCAGGTCGGTATGACCCTGCGGTGCACGCAGGTAGCCCTCCCTCCCCTGTGGGAGGCTCCAGGACTCCCCGAAAGTCGTCCTTCCGTCTTGGAGTCCTGTGCGCACATCACACTTCCTGCTCAGGGGACGCCGCCCCACAGAGGCCTGGGCGCTTTTTCGTCCGCTCCTCCGCGGGGTCCGAGCTGTGGTTTCGCCGCGCCCCGCCGCAAGACAGAGCGGGTGTCCGGCCCTCGCCCTCGCCCGCGCGGCCCTTCCGCAGGCCTGGGCTCGGAAGGGGCGGGGTGCGCGCTGGGGGGCCCTTCCGCAGGCCTGGGCTCGGAAGGGGCGGGGTGCGCGCTGGGGAGCTCACGCAATGCGGAGGACCCCAGAGAAGACTCAGTGGAGCACTAATTAGCAGCAGCCCTGGGGTCCCTGTGCTGCCTGCCGGCTGGCCCCTTATCATTGGTGTTTCCCCTGTTATTTGTTGTGTGAGGCTTGTCTATTGTGATTGGGAAAATCAGCGAAGATTTTATAATATTTTAAGATTTTACAATATTTATAAAATTTTACTGCACTTCGGCCATGAGCCAGGATTTAAGCGGTTTATCTACATTAATATACCCTCACTGCTACCCTATGAAGCAGTTACGGTTAAATCCACGGTATGGATGAGAAAACTGCCTTGGAGAGACGGAAAGCGGAAGAGCTCCCATCCCCTCCAAGGATGAGACCATCCAGTCCAGGCCCACAGCGCCCACCATTGAGAGGAAAGAGGGGACCCTGGAGCTCTGCCAGGTGCCTGCACTTGTAGAGATCCCCGCTGGCCGCCCATTTTGCTTCAGACCACCAAGTTCTGCTTCAGACCACCAACATGCCCACCCCACCATTTACCCGTATTTAACATCAGTCACCACAAGACACCACCCCATCCCCACGCCCCTGCCCCCTGGGATTCCACGCTCTTTCTGCTTTAAGTCAGAATATTTTAACCTGGCATTTTGAAATTGAGGTCAACAAAAATGGAAAAAGACCAGTGGTGACCCCTTAGCTTGCCAAATGAAAAACCCGCTAAAACAAAAACTAAAGCTGCTATATAGTAAAGTCTATAAAAGTAGCAAGTGCAACAGTAACAATAAAAAATGTAGCAAGAGCAGATCCTGGCACAGAAATATATGTAAAGTGATAACACACATGGTTACAACTAGTCAGGGACACAAGAAACAATTGGAACAGGCAGGTAGAGAAGGAGGGGGGCGTGACTCCCAGTTCATTTTTGGTTCTTGGTCCTATGGGAAGTGCTTGATCAGACATTGAGTGCTTTGTTTCTTTGCAGATGTTCACCTTTAATAAGAAGGAATCCAGAGCTCCTGCCACCTGTCTGGGCTCAGCCTGCACACAGGGCCTGGACAGTAACTATGGGGATGGTCAGGAAAGAGAATGCTCCAGAAAAACAGACCAGAAGCTATCGGAGCTCTATGGAGTGGGTGATCCCACCCCCACATTCTCCTCGGATAGCGCTCACCTGTCCTCCAGAGGGAGAATCATTAAATGGTTCTGGGACTCAGCTGAAGAGGGCTACCGGACCTACCACATGGATGAATATGATGAGGATAAGAACCCCACTGTGAGTGAAGCCCTCCCTCCCACTGGGGCCCAATAAAGGACCGCTGGGTGGGATACCCTATCAGAAGTCCCCAAACTACGGCCCGCAGGCCAAATTGCGGTCACCTGAGACCATTTATCCGGCCCCCACCGTACTTCCGGAAGGGGCACCTCTTTCATTGGTGGTCAGTGTATGGAGTACTGTATGTGGCAGCCCTCCAACGGTCTAAGGGACAGTGAACTGGCCCCCTGTGTAAAAAGTTTGGGGACCCCCTGCCTACCTTGACCAACAGGACAGTATGTAGCTTGCTTTCGTAAGGTTGGACTTCTGGTTATCAGACTTCCAAAAGGGTTCTGATGTAGCTGAACGAGTCCCTAGTTTATTCCCTGGATCAGAAAATGGCCCAGTTATCACTTAGGGAACCTCGATGAGTGAGGGAGGGATCCAAGAACCACGGAAATGTTCTAATGTGGACTCTGACCCACAGACCGTCAACTATGCAACTTTAGAGCTAAGACAGAACTAGGGTTTGGGTCATAGCTATTTTCCTTATGGGTTGTGTATTCTTGAGCTAATTATTTCACCTCTTTGAACTTCAGTTCATCTCTGAAATGAGCCAATGGTGCGCGTGTTCTGTAGGACTGTCCCAGTGGAATGAGAGCAGGTGTGTGAAGTTATTGGCATGGTGCTTTCACATGGAGCGCTCAGGAAGTGATAGCTGCTATTTTTGTTGATGTTATCTGTCCTGGTTATTATAAGCTATTACCAGTAATCCCTTCAGAGGGCATAGAGCTGTCACAAATAATGACCTTGAACGATCTAATTGTTGAGCATCTACCCAGTGCTGGGCACTGTTCTAGATGCTGGGATTATAGCAGTGACCAAAACTTAAGTTTCCACCCTCATGGAGTCTATAGTCCAGCGGGGAGACAGGCGGGAAACATTTAGATATAGGTATAGATATAGTTAGAGTGATAAGTGCTGTAGAGAAAAACAATGTAGGATAAAGAGAGGAAAGAATGATAGGGTGGGTGGGCTGGGGATGTTGCTATTTTAGATGAGATGGTCCCAAAAGGCCACTTCAATAAGGTGACATTTGAGCAGAGACCTGAAAAAAGTGAGGGTTTGTGTTAGTAATCTTTGGCTGCCTAACACATTACTTCAAATCTCAGCAGTTTAAAACAAACATTTTGTGGTTTCTGAGGTTCAGGAATCTAGGCAGTTGCCTCAGGCTGTGGGGCGTCTGTGAGGTGAGGTGTAGCTGGGACTTCAGGCTCCTCTTGGTCGGGGTGGGGCTGGTGTGGGGGAAGATCCGCTGTCAAGCTGACTTACGAGGTTGCTGGCAGGACTCAATCCCTCACCAGATGAGTTTCTCCACAGAACTGCCTCATGACATGAGGTGACAGAGTAGGCAAGAAAACAAGTAAGAAAGCTATTGCGGTAATGTACACAAGAAATCCAGGTGGCTTGACCAGAGCCTTCGCAGTGGAGGGGGTGAAGTGGGTGGACTGTGCATGCATTCTGAAGGGAGCAGTGACAGGGTTGCAGGTGGATTGGCGGTGGCTGGAGAAGCTGCCAATTTGTCCCCCAGAGCGTTAGAGGAGCACTGCCTTCCATTTATCATAATTGTAGCTCATTCAAGCTCTACTTTTTCATTCTCCCTTCTTTCACTCTATTCCCCTGCTTCCCCGATAACTCAGAAGTAAGGAGTTACAGTGCATTAGTCTCTCTGGGGACTCTACAAAGGACAGCTTGGGCTTTGACTTCCCCCTTCCTCTCCTATGAGAATGATGCCCGATGCAGTGAAGATCAAGGTGTTGTATGAAGTTTCCTGAGTCTCCTGGGGGAGCCTTTCACCAGCCCTGGGCTCCCCTTGACCTACGTTCTCCCTTGTTTCTGTTCCTGCCAGAGCACCAGTTTACTTGGTACGTTCTTTTGTCTCATGAACATGTATTGAGTCCTGCTGAGCCCCTTGGGAGATACAGTGGTGTTGAGCGTGCATCTGGCCTGCAGGGACCGTACCGTCTAGTGGGGGAGATAAAACATACTCAGCAGTCCCTGTGACCTGGAGCAGAAACTGACCAGTGCTCTCAAGGGGGACAGATAAAGAGCTCTGGGGTTCAGAAAGAGAAAAGATCCTATCTAGGTGGGGTTCGGGACAGGCTTTCGGAAGGAGACAGCATTTGAACAGAGCTTTAGAAACAGGAAAATGGGCCCTGGGCCGGAGTGGAGGGCCTGCCCTGAGCCCAGTCCCAGAGGGGTGCTTGGAAGGGCAGGATTGCAGGGAGCTCCCGTTTTGGTGCTTCCTTGGCTTTCATTGGTCCCCCCTCTGCCATGCTTACCCTGCCTCTGTGCCTCTCCTCTCCTCTCCAGGGCATCATTAACTTGGGCACCAGTGAGAACAAGCTCTGCTTTGACCTTCTGGCCCAACGGGTAAGTCCCGGTGCACCTCTGGGTGGCATCACTGGCTCTGAGGGGCCCTTTTCTCCTGGACTCCTCAGAATGCTTCTCCCACAGGAGCCTGCTGCCTGTCTCAGTGGCCTTGGCCTGGCAGTCAGGAGTCCGGGTTCTAACTCTGCCTCAGGGTCAACTTCCTATGTGGCCTTGGGCAGTCACTTCCCCTACTTTTTATCTCTTCAGGCTCTTCCCCTCCCTCAGACCTTCCTGTCAGCTGGGTCTGTCCTCTCTGGGGAAATACGCAGCAGTGGCCGCATGCGGTCAGTAATGAACAACTGGCTCTTAGAGGGTGGTGGTGCTAGTGGTGCTGGTTTGTAGCTTTTGCTAATTACCATAGTATAAATACTACCGCTCTGGCCAGGTTTACGCTACTGATGTGACATTACTATTATTATTATTATTAATTTATTTATTTTTAAGCAATAGAGAGAGACAGAGAGAGAGGGACAGATAGGGACAGACAGACAGGAAGGGAGAGAGATAATTCTTCGCTGTGGCATCTTAGTTGTTCATTGATTGCTTTTTCATATGTGCCTTGACTGGGGAGCTGCAGCCGAGACAGTGACCCCTTGCACAAACCAGCAACCTTGGGCTCAAGCCAGCAACCATGGGGTCATGTCTATGATCCCACACTCAGGCCAGCGACCCTGTGCTCAAGCTGGTGAGCCCACGCTCAAGCCAGATGAACCCGTGCTCAAGCCGGCAAGCTCTGGGTTTCGAAACTGGGTCCTCTGCATCCCAGGCTGATACTCTATCCACTGCGCCCCTGCCTGGTCATGCCGACGTGACATAATAATGTCACAGAATTGGGAAAAGAAGTGCAATGGCACACATGTACAGGGAGGAGCAAAAGTAGGCTTACAGTTGTGAGTGCATGAAACAAATTCCCTCTTGTATTATTTTCCATATAAACAACTGTAAACTTATTTTTGCCTCACCCTGTAGGGTGTTTTCCGTTCTAGACACATTGACAGAAATAACCTCACGAGAAAAGATTGTAATATAATCAGGAACAATATTGTTTGGGTATTTACTACCTTTGTTTTTAACATAATTCACTTACATAATGTATATGTAATCTGTTTGATTTAATTTTTGAAATGGCTGTTTTTCAACACAGCTTGCAAAATTCCTGCACATTTAATAATCAGATTTCTTGAGCTCATGACAGCCATCTCTGGTAATGCCCAATTGATGTGTCTCAAGGCCGAGGAGTCAGTTTCAGATTGTAGAGAGAGTGATGCTTAATTCAGAGGGACATGTGTCCAAAGGTGACAAATTCAAGCCCCTAGGGGAGAGGGATGTCGCGTAGGAAGTGGGCTTGAAAGGCGTGTTCTACCTAAAGACCACTCACTCCCCCTACCAAGGTTGCTGAGCACCATCCAAAAGAGATAAAATATGAGCCACATATAAAATTTAAAATTTTTTATTAAGTAAATAAAAAGAAACTGGTAAGATTCATTTTAATAATATACATTATTGCCCTGGCCAGATGACTCAGTTGGTTAGAACTTTGACCCAAAGCACAGAAGTTGCTGGTTTGATCCCTGGTCAGGGCACATACAGGAACAGATTGATGTTCCTGTCTCTCTTTCCATCTCTCTCAAATTAATAAATAAAAATAAACACTTTATTTATCCTAATATATTTAAAATATGACCATTTAAATATGTAATCGACATAAAAAAAGTATCAGTGAGATAGTTTATAAACGTTTTTAAGATCAAGTTTTCACTATCCAGTATTTCTCAGTTCAAACCAGACACACGTGGTTAGTGACTCCTGTACGGAGCAGCGCAGCTCTGAGGGATGGAGGAGAAAGGGAAAGACTAGGCCTAGATACAAGTGACTGGTTACCTTTCTTCTTGTGGTCCCACTGTCCAGGGACCCTGCCTTTCTTTGATACTGTGTGTGTGATACCCTAAGAGTCACTAGACCAACACCTTGTCAGGGTGGGGATGGCCTATAAATGATCACATTTTCCAAAGTGTGAGGTTGGTTAGAGCCTGCAGGAGGGCAGTGGTCTGAGTCTCTCCAGAAGTTGGAGCCAAGACTGGGTGATGGCACCCAGTGCCAGAACCTCTTTTGTCACCCAGGGAGGAGCTGGGTGGCACGGTCTCCCATAGCTGTCTCTGCAAATCCACCCTCTGGGTTTTTGGGTGACAGTGTTGAATAAAGAGCACTCAGAAGGAAAAAAATTCTAGGTTTTTCTCTGCTTTGCCACTTGCTAGCTCTGTGACTGTGACTCAGTTTCCTCATCAGCACGGTGAGTGTGAGAATGCTGTTCCCATACTACCTCCTCACATTTTCTTTGATGAGGAGACCAGGTGCTTGGCTTTAGTGGCCCAGGGGCTGTGTAGGTGTGGGTGGTAATGCAGACAGTCCTCACCGGGAGGACGTGTAACCCTATCACAGCTCTTTCCTCTCTGTCCCCAGCTGAGTCAGAGTGACATGCTGCAGGTGGAGCCGTCTCTGCTGCAGTACCCTGACTGGAGGGGACACCTATTGTAAGTAGTGGCCACAGGCCAGGGTTCTCAACCGCAGGGTGGTTTTGCTCCCCAGGGGACATACAGTGATGTGTGTGGGCATTTTTGGTTGTCATAACTGGGAAGCGGGTGCTACTGTCATTTGTTGGGCGGAGGCCAGGGATGTTGCTAACTCTCCTACAACATGCAGGATAGCCCCCACAGCAAAGAATGATCTGGCCCCAAATGTCAGTATTGGCAGGTGGAGAAAGCCTGCCTTAGGCTGAGGGCCTATGTGGTCCGGGAGCTGGCGGGCGATCATGGGGTCTCCTGGATCACCCCAGGGGACTGGTGCTTCCTGCCACCGCATCCCAGCTCGGGAGCTTCCTGGCATGGTTTCTGTGGCTCTGAGGTATGGGGAGGAACTTCATCCAAGGAGTCCTTGACCCCACTTTCTCAGTAGCTTTAGAGGGGCCAGAATCAGTTTAAGGGGCACTACCTGGGGCCTTCTCCTAACTGGTCAGGTGGGAGATGGTAAATTATACTTGTAAGTGTTGGTACTTATTGAGCACTTACTAGGAGCCAGACGCTGTCCTACGGCTCAGTGGCTGAGCAGGACTTGATTCCAAGACTGATTCCAAAGGACATGTTTAGTAGTAATTAGGATGATGGGCCCTCAAATCAGACAACGGGGCTTGAATGTGGACTCTGCCACTTACCCACAAGTGACCTAATGCCTTTAAGTCTCAGTTTCTTTGTCTGTAAAATGGGAATAATAATAGTTGCACAATAGGGTTGTTTTGAAGATTAAATGAGTAAAATTCTCCAAATAACACCTGCATGAGGTAAATGGTCAATAAATACTAGCAATAATAACTATGATGATAGTCATTGTTCTGATAATGTTTATTATTACTATTATTATTATTAGCTAGATCTACATACGTATAGAGTGTAGCTTATGGTATTTCTGACATCTGCTGATTCAGTGGGGTTGGCTATCCTTGAACTGCTGAGAATGAAAGTTCTGATGCCTGCAGGAATGCTGGGGTGGGAGGGGGAGAGGTGGGGACCAGGGAGTAGAGACGAATGCTGATCACACTTACCTTGTGGGAAACATGGGGGTGGGTAATGACAGCTGCCTGAAGAGTCATCAGAAGAGCTCTGGGGTGGACTGTGGGTTGGAGACCCGCTGACAAGCACTGCCCATCTGTCTATCCATCCACAGCCTCCGGGAAGAAGTGGCCAGGTTCCTGTCTTTCCACTGCAAGAGCCCCACACCCCTTAAACCGGACAATGTGAGTAGCCCCGTCTTCTGATCTTTCTTGCTCTTCTGCCCTTCTCCCCCCACTTTGGCTGGCCAGGGGTAAGGTGGGTTGGGATCTGCCTTTCACCTGGTTTTGATTGATTTCCAAGTGGAACTGGGAATACCCTCTTAGAGTTTGGGTATGACTTCTGTCCCTCTTGTCCTGTGGCCCCTCTTTGCCATCACACCTTTGGGCAAGACTCTGAGTGAGCGGCGTCCTCTTCTTTGCTTAGTTGACTCAGAGCAGGGTCCCCACCAATAAGCCGTATGAATGAACTTGGCTGTTCGTCAGGAGGGGCCTTTAGTTACCTTCTGTGGCTTTGCTGTGACAGAGCCCCAAAGGGCACTGAGTTGCTACCTGGCTCTCCCTCTGCACCAGCCCAGGACAGAGGCTGCAGTTCTTGGTCCTCACTTAAACACATTCATCTTTGTCCCATGGCTGTGTCACCCTCAGGTGGTTGTCCTGAATGGCTGTGCCTCTCTCTTCTCTGCTCTGGCCACGGTGCTGTGTGAGGTCGGGGGTAAGTGGACAATGGCCGCTTAGCACTAGGAGCTGCCCTGTGCCTGCAGTGTCCCCAGCTGCCTGTCCTCGAGGGCTGCATCAGAGTGATTTTGGCCATAATAGACTAGTAGACTGCATGGGACTTAAATAAGTGGCGTGACAAGACACCCAGGGGTTGGCAGTTCTAGAGGGAGTCAGTGTGCTGCCAGGGTTCTGGGCTATCTCTCTCTGATGACCTTGGCTTTTCCTCATGATTGGAGATGGATGTCATATCCTCACATGGCATACTGCCTGCTACAGGAGCCACAGTCCTACTGAGAGCACACTGACCACAGGCATGGTCAGGGGTTATTGGGTGCCAGGAACCGAGACCCCATCATGCTAGTATAATTAATAATGATGACATTAGTAATATTGACCACATACTACATTCCAGGCACTGGCTTAAGGCTTTATACATAGTCTGTCACAGAATCCACACAACAGCCACTGTGAGGTAGGTTCTGTGGTTATCCCCATTTAACAGATGAGAGTAAAGCCCAGGGTGTTAAATAACTTGTTATAGTCACACACAGAGAGGTAATAACCAGGATTTGAATTGTAAAAGGAAGATTCCTTTAGGGAGGAGGGGAGGGACACAGGGAAAACCAGATAGAAGGTGACAGAGGACAATTTCACTTTTGGTGATGGGTATGCAACACAATTGAATGATAAGATAACCTGGAGATGTTTTCATTGTACATATGTACCCTGATTTATTGGTGTCACCCCATTAGAATTAATAATAATAAAATATATATATATATATATAAAAGGAAGATTCCTTACCAGGATATAATAGGCAATTTCCTGCCCATTCTAGAACAATCAAGAGTGGGGTCTCTCACAGGGATATGCAGTCTTCCCTCCCCTTTCCCCCTTCTAATGCAGGCCTGTCTCAGGACCTTCCTTGGTCTTGTGTGGCCAGTGGTGCTATCCCAGCTCCCGCTCCACGCGACCTTTCCATCAAGTGCATGTTCTCACTCACAAGTGTCAGTGCTTCTTCAAGCAAAGTCTGGAGAGAGAACGTGATGGGTTTCTGGCCAGACAGTTGACTGGCTCCCTTAGGCCAGTTATCTACCTCTGGTTCGATCCTTGTGGCCAGGGACGGGAACATGTAGGACAAAGGCTGCCCTTTTTAGAGCTCTGAGTGGAGTGGGCTTTGCGAACGGAAGGCTGGGAAGGGACAGCAGCTTGACCTATGTGTCTTCTTCAGGGCTGAGGGATGCCTTTAGCTCTGTGTTACAGTAGAGGTTATGGTCATCTCATCAACCCCCCACCCACAGCTAGTCCCTCTGTATGACGTCCCCTCCCCACCCCATGGTCTCAACCTGTTGTCTGACTGCCTCCAACAGTGGAGAATCCACTCCCCTTGAAGCTGGAGCATATCGTATCTCTGGGCAATTCTACATGTTGTCAAGTTTTTCTACTTGTTGAGCTCAGATCATCACCCCGCAGCTTCTACTCATGGGTCCAAGTCTCCCTCCAGTGACCCCAACCAAATGTTGAGTGCCTTGCTGGGATCCTCAAAGCCTTAGTTCCTTATTGGCAAAGTTAGGATGATAGTAGTACTTACTTCATTGAGTGATTAGGGGGATCTAACGAGATAACATGCAAATGAATAGTTAGCACAGTTCCCAGTACCTAGTAAGTGCTCAATAAATAATTAGCTACTGATTAGTAGAAAAGGGACTGATCTCAGTGGATCCACACTCTAGAAAGAGTTTTGGAGTTGAGAGAGGGAACATGCCCCAAATGTTCCCTAAGATCATTGAAAGCTTATAGAGGCGTGAGGCCAGTGGACAGGGAGTCCATGAGCTCCAGCCAGAGGGTGACAGACTTTCTGGCCACTCCTTCCCCCAGAGGCATTCCTCATCCCTGCCCCTTACTATGGAGCCATCACGCAGCACGTCTATCTCTATGGCAACGTCCGACTGGTCTATGTCTATCTGGACAGTGAGGTAAGAGTTCCTGGAATCCCCGGGAAGGGTGCCTGCAGGCCAAGGCTTTCCTGCTTCTGAATCTGAGGGTGGACATGGCCAGCAGTCCATGCTGAGGGATCAGGGGAGTAGCCAGTGTCTGGGTTCGCTAGGACCTCCCATTCTCCCAGCTCTGAGATCCCTGGAGTAGACATAGAAGCCAAGGGCAGCCCCAGGCACCATGCTGAAATGGTGGGGTGAGGCAGAGCAGACCTCAGCATGGTAGTCCTTGGACCCCGATCAAAGGACCTATGGGGCTTCTTCCTGAAATGAAATAGTGATGAGTGTGTCCCTGATGTAGTGGGGTGGGGCAATGGCAGTGAGACGGGGGTGACCGACCTGTATTTTTCCAGAGACCGTTCTAAGGAGGCTGGAGGTGATGGGTCGGAGAGGCCTCAGAGTTAAGGAGTTGGGGGGCATCACTGAATGTGGCTGTGAATCTTTTCTAGGTGACTGGGCCGGACACACACCCCTTCCAGCTCACAGTGGAGAAGCTGGAGATGGCCCTGCAAGGAGCTAAGTCTGAGGTCTGGGGATCAAGACAAAGCCTGGGCTGGGAGTTGCTGGGCCTGAGCAGGGCACAGAGCAATCCTGTGGCCAATCCACGCCCTGTTAGGGTTGGCACTCTGTGATGACGACAAGGGATAGACATGGAACCATTTCAGGGCTCAAGCAGGAGCCTGCCCAGGGAGGGTCTTCCCTCTAGAGAAAGACTCTGAGACTTAGGTGTACAGACAGTCAACCAGGGAACTTAATTAACAATAGTACCCCCACTTCACCTGATTCTAATTCAATAGGTCAGGTGTGCGACGTAGCAGTCTGTAGTTCAGCAATTGGAGGAGGTGCTACTTGCTCACTTTGAGGGGATGTGAGGCCTCCCGAAAAAAGGCGGAGAACAGAAACCCTCCAGTGGTTCCTTTATGGTCCACTTTTCAAAGCTCTTGTCAACTTATTTTTTTTTTTTACCATGGTAATTAAAGCTGTATATGTCCACTGTGGGAATTTTAAAATTCCTCCATAATTCTGCCGACAGAGGGAACCCCTGCTGGCATTTGGGTATATTTCCCTGTAGGCTTTGTTCTCTGCACTGTCTTCTTTCAGGGCTGACACGATGCTGCAGGTGTCATTCTCTGCCCCTGCTCCCTTCGTACTGGGTGGTGACCACGGTGCCGTCACATTTCCCAGGGAGCTTACCCAGCAACTAGCACTGCCCCTGGGGACCCTGTGGCTCTGGCCTTCGGGAGGAGCTGAGAGTCTCCCACCCCACTGGTGGTTTCAGGGTGTGAAGGTCAAAGGTCTCATCCTCATCAACCCCCAGAACCCTCTGGGTGACGTCTACTCCCCAGGAGAGCTGCAAGAGTACTTGGAATTTGCCAAGAGGTAAGGCACCCCACACTAATCCTAAAATAGTGTCTGTCAGATGAGGGTGCTGGCATAGTCTTTGGGGCGGGCCTGTTTACCCTCTTCTCTCCATCATGGCTTCTACCCACCTCGGTCGTGGCAGTGGGGTGAGGAGGTGATGGTTTGTGGGATGCTAGTTCTGTCTCCCTGTTTCTAACAGCAGCTGTCACTTACTGCCCACTGTAGTGGCCAAGCACCCTGCTCAGCAGTTTACATAACCCTCCCAGCAGCCCTGTTAGGTACACATGCTGTTTATTGAGCCTGAGAGGGAGGGGTGGAGCCAGACTCAATCTGCGTCTGCTCATATTTAACTGTCTTGCACTTAACTGTGGTCCTTTCTCTGCGGGGGTGCCTGAGGGCTCTGCCTCTCTCCTGCAGGGCACCAAAAGCCCCACTGGCATCTGCTTTGTGTGTGTGGCTTTCTGTGTGTTTGAAAAACAGAGTCAAAGCAGGTTGTTCCCGGATAAAACCAGTTTGGTAACCCTGGGCTAGACCTGGTCCCTGGGAGTTCTGATTCACTGTCACCCCACCCTGGGAGATGCGTTTGACACATTAACCAAACTCTTTCTTGCTGCTGCCTGCCCCCCACCGCCTACAGGCATGAGCTGCATGTGGTGATGGATGAGGTCTACATGCTGTCCGTGTTTGAGGATTCCGTTGGTTACCGCAGTGTTCTAAGCCTGGAAAGGTGAGGTTGATTCTCCACCTTCCTGGTCCTGTCCTGGCCCCTCTGTGCAGGGCATGGCCTGCCCCAGGGTCCCAGGGTGACAATTCTCCTTCCACCTAGCTGACCCCACTTTCCTCAGAGCCCCTAATGAGAACATAGGAGGACTGGGCCAGATCAGTGGTTTTCAAACCGTTCTGTGGGTTTTCTGAGAGCTCCAAGGAGGGGCCTTATGATTCCTTGAGGGAGGTGGGGTGGGTGTGAAACTGTCCTCTGCTGTTTCCTTCATCCCCCAGGTAACTTCAGTTTCATTCGTTCATTCATTTATTCATCCATTCATTCAGCAGATACGCGGGAGCCCCTGGCATGTGCTATACATACACTTCTGGCTATTTGCGCTTTTTCATAAGATTCAGTTTGAGCCAATAATTTGTGGCCAAAATACCTTTGGAATCACCTGGACCAGATCACCTGTAAAGTCTATAAATACGACAGTCAGAGAACCTAACAGTTCCTGCTGTCTGTCCAGATCTTTCTGCCCTGCAAAGCCCTTTCTCTCCGCTCCTCCCCGCAAAGCTCTGCCGAGCACGTGGAGTGTGGCTCTTACGCCCCTTCACTTACGGATTGGAAAAGCAAGACGCAGAGAAATGATGACTACTCTGCACCAGACCCCGTGCAGTGCTGGGGCCGCAATGGTGTACAAGACAGACCTGGGCCCTCTCTAGGTAGAACTTCTGTTTCTGGCCAGAGAATAACAGCTTGTTTTTAACAGCTAACTACACAGCTAGTCATTTGATCAAGTGCTAAAGAGGAGAAGGCTGGGGAGCCATGAGAGGAGCGGCCTGGCGTGCCCACTTGGCCTGGTCTGCTGGGAGGTGGCCAGAGAAGGGCTGTTCGAGGAAGTGACACTTGAACTGTGCTCTAGATCAGGGGCTGGCACATATTTTGGGCTTTACAGGCCATATGGTGTCTCATTCAGCTCTGCCATCTTGGCACCAGGGCAGCATAGATGGCACATACACAGGAGCGTGGCTGACTCCCACTAAGACTGTTGGTGAGAGCAGGCAGCAGGCCAGATTTGGCCTGCAGGCTGTCGCTCGATGACCCTTGCTCTAAAGGATGCGTGGGACCTGGTGATTTAAGAGATGAAGCCAGGGCTTGACCCAGAACCAGAGTCACCCATCCTTCTCCTCTGTGGTCAATGCCACGTGTGAGCTCCTGCGGGTCTGTGTTGCCTCCATCCCCACACTATGCTCTCTGCAGGCTACCTGACCCCCTGAGGACCCATGTGATGTGGGCGGCCAGCAAGGTGGGTTCCTGGCTGGCCCTGGGGGTATGAGGGAGGTGGAAAGGCAGAGAGGTGGGTAGAACCAGCTTTCTCCGTGGAGGGTTGGCCACCGCCTAGCATGCCCTTTCTTCTGCAGGACTTCGGGATGTCCGGGCTCCGCTTTGGCACTCTGTACACAGAAAACCAGGACGTGGCCACTGCAGTGGCTTCCCTCTGCCGCTACCATGGCCTCAGTGGTTTGGTCCAGTACCAGATGGCACAGCTGCTCCAAGACCACGGTGACTGCCTGGGCCTGGCCACCTGAGAATCAGGAGAGGGTTGTAGTTGGCCTGGGACTGGCCATGGATCGTGGGTGCTCTGTGCATGAGAAGAATTTAGGAGAGTGTTGGAGAGTACCGGCTATGGGCCTACGCCGGGTTCATACCCTACTCAGTCACTTCCTGCTGCATGGCGCATTCTTTCCCCTCCTTGAGCCCCAGTTTCCTCGTCTGTAAGACAGGGATTATAATGGTACCTGTCTTGTAGAATTAGTAATGTGAATTTCTTACAATAGTAGCTGGCATATAATAGACACTTGGTCAAAGTGAACTCATACTTATTAGCTGTGAGCACTTAAAGAAAAGAAGAAGCTACTAATGGAAAAATGTCGTGGGAGACTCTCTCTGTGCATGGACCAGCTCTGTTCCCAGGTTCAGAGAGTGAGGTTAGATAGCAAAGGGACCTGCACTGCCCCCATTCACTGAGTGCTGCTAGGTGTGCTCAGTGTGTCGCCTCCTTTGTCTCTCCCCAGATTCCTAGGCAGCACGCGGTGTGCTCAGTGTGTCGCCTCCTTTGTCTCTCCCCAGATTCCTAGGCAGCACGCGGTGTGCTCAGTGTGTCGCCTCCTTTGTCTCTCCCCAGATTCCTAGGCAGCACGCGGTGTGCTCAGTGTGTCGCCTCTTTTGTCTCTCCCCAGATTCCTAGGCAGCACGCATTCCTATATTTTCCCCGTTATTTTATAAATGAGGAAATGGAGAAGCAGATACTGCATACTTGCTATAATCGCTAAAATGTTGAAAATAGCGACAGCATCAAATGTCGGTGAGGATGCAGATAGCTGGAGTGATCTCACAGCGCTGCTGGGGACATGTGGAGGAACAGCTGCTTTGGAGAACAGTTGGCAGTTGCTTATAAAGTTAAATACCAAATGGCCCCACAGTCCCACGCCTGGATAGTTACCTGTATGGTCACACAAAAGGCTCTGCGTGAATGTTCATAGCTGCTCTCTTCATTGCCACCCAAACTGGAAGCAGCCCGAATGCCTTACATGGATGAAGAGAGAGGCAGACAGACAGTGGTCTGTCCTCACGGCGGGGTGCTTCCCGGCAGTAAACACCCATGACAGCACAGATTAATCTCAAAGGCAGTAGTAGGCTGAGTGGAAGAAGCCAGTCTCAAAAGATAACATTACTGTTTGATTCCATTTTTATGGCATCCTGGAAAAAGTGACCGAGAACAGACCAGTGGTTGTGGGGAAGGGGACGATGGGACTATGAACAGATATTACGAGAGTGTTCTTTAGGCTGGGGAGCTGTTTAGTATCCTGCCTGTGCTGGTGGTTACTCAAACCTATACATGTATTAAAATTCATGGAATGGGACACCCTGCCTCCCCCAAAAAAGTTAAAAAATGAGGATGAAGGAGGTAAACTTGCCCAAGGCCCACACCTTCTCAGGAGCCATGCTGGATCTGAACCTCAGCCTCTGTGAGTAGGTCAGCCTTTGATTAGGACCTACATCCTGGGGGACTCTGTCTGCAGGACCTGGCTCTGTCAGGGCCAAGCATCTAGATTTCAGGTGCTTTACCCCCAATATTACTGAATAGTCTCAGCTTCCCTAATCAGCAGGGTCTCAGCCAGTCTTGGCATCTAGTGGCCTTTTTCAGTGAATTACACTCATGGGACAGAGAGGAGGGTTTATGGGGATTTATCTTTTGGCTTCTCT
Organism: Rhynchonycteris naso; assembly: GCA_037038555.1. Lineage (NCBI taxonomy): Eukaryota > Metazoa > Chordata > Mammalia > Chiroptera > Emballonuridae > Rhynchonycteris > Rhynchonycteris naso. Next base: position 355,780,900 of record CM072995.1, read on the forward strand.
TTCACCGAAACAGACTGGATCAACCAGGTGTACCTGCCAGAGAACCATGCCCGGCTCAAGGCTGCTCACACCTATGTCTCCCAGGAGCTCGGGGCGCTGGGGATCCCCTTCCTGCGCCGGGGGGCAGGCTTCTTCATCTGGGTCGACTTGAGGAAGGTAGTGCAGGTGGGGAGGGGATGTAAACCTCCTTCCAGGACTGAGGTGCAGGGGTGTCTCCTCATCCTGAGCCCTTCCACCTTCCCAGTACCTGTCCGAGGCCACCTTCGAGGAGGAAATGCTACTCTGGCGTCGCTTTTTGGACAACAAGGTGCTGCTGTCCTTCGGCAAGGCCTTTGCATGTAAAGAGCCCGGTTGGTTCCGCCTGGTCTTCTCGGACCAGGCCCACCGCCTCCGCCTGGGTGAGCAGTCTGCCTCCCAGCCCTCCTGACTGCATCCTTCCTCTGCCTTCCTTTCCCCTGCGGCCCCAGCAACCTCAGCATGTTCCTCCCCACCCACACAGCCCTCCGTGCTGATGGGGCCCTCACTTCCTCTTCTCAGGGATGCAGAGGATCCGGCAGGTTCTCCAGGGCACATCCGAGGTGACGGAAACCCCCCCTTCCTGTCAGACCGAGGAACCGAGGGGCCAGCATAGATGAGCTGGTCATGGCCTGTGGCCACCACTGCCAACCAGGGGGTGTTCAGGGATGCAAAGACTGGTGATCGTGGCTGAGCCATTTGCCAGGAAGATATCCTTGCACCTGAAGAAGACCATTCCTCTCTCAGTGGCAGCAGGAGACTCCTTGTGTTCGACCTGGTCCATCCCTTTCCTATTCTATTAAACAAAACTGGGAGGAACTAGAAGCCTCTGTTGTCATTTATAAAATGGAGGAGTTATGGCTGCCCTCTGCCTCCTGTGGACATGAAAACAAACCACCTATACCTTCCTTTTAATAGCGCTTTCCTTTGTTGCCAGGGAAACAAGTCAAAGGAACAACACATAAAAGAGAGTCTGTCCCCCAAATAAAAACGGTTGATAATTTACAAACTACAAGGACTACTAAAAGGACTGAATTTTACACGTTCAAATTGCACTCCACACATTTAGGATGTATAGACCTGGGACAGCCTCTGTTGGGGACCAGATAAACAGGAGCGCATTGGGAGTGGTGGTCATGAGGGGTTTCTCTGGCTCGGGGATGCTCTTCCTCTTCATCCTTCCTGGGAAAAGGCCACCTTCATTGATGAACCCTAACCAGAGTGACCTTGCCATGACAGGGGTGGTGGAGGAATAGGGCTGGACCCTGGATCAAGGCTGCTGTTGAGACAGGTTGACCAAGGCTGGGCTTTCTACCCTAAGAATGCAGAGGGCTGCCAACTCCATCCCCAGGGTGCATGGCTTCAGGGCCCAAATGAGCTTTACGATCTGACCTTAAAGCCATGTGCTGAGAACCCTTCTGGGTGCCAACACTCCTGTTCAGAAAGGCTGTTTCTCCTTGTTCCTCTTTTAAAGACTGTTGGTGGAATCAGCATTTCCTTTCTGTAAATCATGATGTTTGGTTTAGGATTTGTTTTCCTCTTTCTTTCGGCCTTTCATTCATTTATTTCTCCTCCCTGTCTTTTCTTGAGTGCCTTCAATGTGCCAGACACTGTGTTGGGTTAATTACATTTATTATTTCTAACTCTAATATAGTAAATCCTTAGGATGCTGACATTAATATCATCCCCCATTGTCGAGATGAGAAAACTGAGTCTTGAAGAGGTGGAACGATGTTCCCAATGTCATGTAGCTAAAAAGTATCAGAGCCAGGATTCAAAAATCAGTTAGGTTTGCTTCAAAATCTTGTTCTCTTTGCAGTATGATAATACCCCGTTTTTTGAAAGCCACACCCTTTCTAACTCCCACTTCCACATTTCCTGGCTCACTGGGTAAGCAGTTGTTAGTGTGATCTTTGCTTTGTCCTGTTCTTTCCAAGTGAGTAATGCAATAGCCTCTCCTCTTTTAAATACCAACTGCTAGGACACTTTGCTACCATCTCAGAGACTTCAGGGCCTGGCTCATGTTTTCTTTCCTTCTCTTTAGTCATCTTCCACTTCTTTAGCATCGCGTAGCTGCTAATATTACAGCTTCTGTACTTTCTCACCTCCAACTACTCGCCTGGTTTCTATCCCTAGAAATGTAGCCACCCTATTTTAACCACACTGGGTTATAAAACTCTTGCTCTTTCCGATTGCTTCTCCTTCTTGATAACATCTGTACCTCTGCTCACAACTTCTTTCTCTACCTGGAATGCCCTTGTGACCTCTCTAGTTGTCAAAGTCCTAAATATCCTTTGGGACCAGCGAAGATACCAGCTCTTGCATGAAGTCTTCCTATATCTTTACAACTGGGTGTCATTGCTTTCTCTTTTGAACCCTCTAGCTCAGGGGTCGGGAACCTTTTTGGCTGAGAGAGCCATAAATGTCACATATTTTAAAATGTAATTCCATGAGAACCATACAATATGTTTAACATTAAATACAAGTAAATGTGTGCATTTTATGTAAGACCAACACTTTTCAAGTACAATAAGTCTCTGAATTCTTTTTAATAATATTGTTATGCTGTTGCTAACTAATGATGAATAAAGTTCTTCTTACCATTAATGCAATTTCTGGTGCTGCATGGTTTTGCTGATGGCTTTGTAGTCTGGTTGATATGTGGTGAGGTTAAGCTTCATGCAGGTGTTGAGACTTCCATCTGTTAAATGTGATCATAGGTTGGTCTTAACATTCTTTAGGTGTGAGAAAGACTGCTCACATGCATACGTAGAACCAAACACTGTCAGTACAGCAATACTCACAAGCTGCAGTGTGTGGTATGTGACGGGAAGCACGTTCCAAGTTTTGACAATCAGCTGGTCGCGGGTTGAAGTTCTTTCATTTCTCCCCACTTGTGTTTGCTCGCCAACTCTGCTTGCTGTCATGCATGTCTTTCCAAATCTTCATTCAGTGACTTGAACTTATTCACCCACATGTCTGAGGCCTTCAGTTCAACAGCTTATAGCTCAAAATCTCTGACGGAGACACCGGGGATGTAACTTAGGTTGGCGCTGTCCACTGCACACTCATGTGGATGGGTGATGAACTTAAAAAGATGAGTGCGCTCACAAAATTCTCCAAAGTATGCTTTGAGTAACTGACTGCAGGAGATTAGATGTGAAGCCTGCTGGCCGCTGGAGATCAAGATGTTGAGCAGGGTCACTTGCTGTGCATGCATCTTTAAACTCTCCCAGTTTTTCAAAGTGTAGTAAACGACCTGTTTCAATGTTGGTGATAAAGAGTTCCAACTTGTTTTCAAATGCAAACACTGCTTGTTGAAGGGATAAGACTATATTTCCAATGCCTTGCATTTTCACATTGAGCTGGTTCAGAAGTTCAGTCATGTCCATGAGATAGTAGAACTTCAGGAGCCACTCAGTGTTAGATAACTCAGGATGCTTGATGTTTTTCATGTCAAGAAAAGTACGGATTTCACTCAGACAAGCCGCGAAACGGCTGAGCACCTTCCCTCTTGACAACCAACACACATGGCTGTGCAGAAGCAGACCAGGATAATTATTCCCAACTTCATCCAGCAGTGTTTTAAACTGGTGATCATTTAAAGCTTGGGCAACAATAAAGTTGACCACCCGAATGACCAGCAACATCACCTCACCAAGCTGCTCGCCACACATCTGAGCACAAAGTGCCTCCTGATGTAGGATGCAATGAAAACTTAGGATGGGTCTGTTTTCATGTTCATGAAGAAGTGCTACGAATACTCTGTTTTTCCCCACCATGCATGGAGCACCATCAGTACACACTGATATAAGTTTATCCATCGGTAGATTTTTTCTTTAGCGAACTCAGTGAAAGGCTTGAATAAATCCTCCCCTCTTGTCTTTTTCATAGGCAAAACAGCAAGACTTTCCTCAAGTAGTGTGTCACCTACAGCATACCTTGCAATCACGCTGAACTGGGATAAATGGCTTATGTCTATTGACACATCCAAAGCGAGAGAAAAGAATGGTGCTGCATTTATGTCCTGCACTTGTGTTGCCTCAATTTGATTGGCCATCATGATGGTACAATCGTGAACAGTTCTTGCCGACAGAGGCATATCTTTTATTCGTTTGATTATCTTGTCTTTATCTGAAAAGTCATCAAAAAGTTCATTGGCAACATTAAGCATGAATGTTTTGGCATACTCCCCATCTGTGAATGGCTTTCCATTTCTCACAACTGCTACAGCACCAGCAAAGCTAGCCGAATTCCAGTCACCTTGTTGGGTCCAAACACGGAGTTGCTGCTGACTGGCTTGCACTCTGCACAGTAGCTCTTTTTTTTTTTTTTTAGAGGGACAGAGAGAGAGCTAGAGAGAGGGATAGATACGGACAGACAGACAGGAACAAAGAGAGATGAGAAGCATCAATCATCAGTTTTTCATTGCGACACCTTAGTTGTTCATTGATTGCTTTCTCATATGTGCCTTGACCGTGGGCCTTCAGCAGACCGAGTAATCCCTTGCTCGAGCCATAGACCTTGGTTCCATGCTGGTGAGCTTTTTGCTCAAGCCAGATGAGCCCACCCTCAAGCTGTCGACCTTGGGGTCTCAAACCTGGGTCCTCCGCATCCCAGTTCGATGCTCTATCCACTGCGCCACCGTCTGGTCAGGCTGCACAGTAGCTCTTGACATGCTTTCTTCCTGCTGTCCCCTGCTGGATATTTCGATGCAAATGTAGTATGGCGTGTGTTGAAGTGCCACTTTATATTTGACCGTTTCATCGATGCAGTTTTATCATTGCATGTTAGACACACTGCAGAACCTGCTCTCTCCACAAAGGCGAATTCCTCTGTCCATTCCTGCTGAAAAGTACAATACTCCTCATCTTTTTTCTTTTAGCCATCTTCCTTGTCAGAAGGGTTTCTGCAATTAGCTAGCTGACTACTAGATTAAAAGGAGGGAAATTTACTTTCTGACCTCACAACAACTCATGTACGTTACGCATTATTCAATAAAAATTTGGTGTTGTCCCAGAGGACAGCTGTGATTGGCTCCAGCCACCCACAACCATGAACATGAGCGGTAGGAAATGAATGGATTGTAATACATGAGAATGTTTTATATTTTTAACGTTTTTTTTTTTTATTAAAGATTTGTCTGCAAGCCAGATGCAGCCATCAAAAGAGCCACATCTGGCTCACGAGCCGTATGTTTCTGACACCTGCTCTAGCCTTATTCTCCTACGCCACTTTTCACTCTCTGCTTTGGTCATTCTTAACGTGAGCATTTCTTTTCTTTATCTTGAGCTCCTCCAGCATCTGGGCCCCCATTATTCACTCAAAAAGTACTCATTGGGCCTGACCTGTGGTGACACAGTGGATAAAGCATCGAACTGGAATGCTGGTCTTTGCTTTGAAACCCTGGGCTTGCCTGGTCAAGGTACATATGGGAAGCAACTACTACAAGTTGATGCTTCCCTCTTCTCCCCCATCTTTATCTGTTTTTCTCTTTCCTTCTCTCCCCTCTTTCTAAAAATAAATAAATAAAATAAAATACAATATGCATTGAACATTTATGTGCCAGGCACTATGTATACCTAGGGTTATAAAGTAAATAAGATAGGCAGGATCCTCAAAGGCTACACCCAACACAGTTCTTCAACACAGAAAGTCCTCATTTAGTGAGAAAATGATTAATTAAAAACATGCATATACAGTATTTAATATAGAGAAAGACAATAAATGCTCTCCACTTGTCAAATGGGGTGTGTGTGTGCTAAATTTCTTATTAGTTTTGGGGTGCTGTGGATTTGGAATGCAGAGAATTGCTTTTTTGAGTGTGGAGACGCAGAAGGTGGGTTTCTTGCCTCCAGAATACTGTCGTCCCAATTTCCCTGAATCTGTGACAAGCAGGCATTAGTTTAGGAGAGTATTTCTGAAATGACTGCTGCTGCTGGAAGCCCTACGGAGTCTCCAGTGGAAGTGACGACTTCCACCAGATGGCGCTAAGGTACAGCTGGGACCAGAAACAGATTTGCATTCTGCAGCCCGTATCAAGTAAACTGCATAGACTCAGCGAGGGGGGTCATTTCATTAGCTTCTCAGTAACACTTTGAATTTTGATTGAATTTTTTAGGTTCTACTTACTACCTTATGACAGGAATTTTACTGTGCACGTAGAAGGCTAGATCACATAAATAATATAAAAGCAAAATGAAAATAAAGTCTTTCTTCCCCATTTCTTCCGCCACAATTGCTCTCCCCAAAATTGTTAATTGCTTCTTGGATTCGTTCCTGAAAAAAACTGTACATGTGCCTTAATAGAATCATCTACATATATATTTTAATCTCTCCTGTCCTTTGTATGTATACATATTTATATAAATGTATTTCATTTGTTTCTTAACATAAAAGGGATCATACTTGCCCAGTGTTTTGGACCATGGTGTCATATGCACATATCTTGAAGATAATTCTGCACCAACACATATGTGCATTCTTGTATTATTCCATTTTAACCATGTTCCATAATTTATTTTGGTTGTATCAGGGTTCTTTTATTATTTTTGCTATTATTAGAAATAGTACTGTAATGAATATTTTTAATAAACATTGTTGAGACTATACACAGGGTAAATTTCATACAGGGGGATTGTTGGGGAAGTTTACCGCGTTTTACATTTGATGGATACTGCCAATCGCCTTCCAGGGATGTTGCACGCCTCACCGGAACTGACTACGGTATAATACAATATTACGTTTTTGTCGGTTTTAGAAGTTTTTATCAGTGAAGCATGGAGCCTCTTTTCGGTTTGCAGTTTCTTTAATTATGAACAAGTCTGCCTAGCTTTTGAGTTTCCCTGATGGAGCCTGAGCTTGACGCGCTTGCCTGGGAGAAGCCGTAAGCGGTGCCCTGACTCCTCCTGTCCAGTAGGGGGCGCGGGCCGGGCCGCTCCCGCATGCGCAGTGCGCTAGGTGTCAGAGGCCGAGCCCGGTCCCCGGCGCAGCACTCCTCGCTCGCTCTGGCAGCCCTGGCGCCCGGGGTGGCGGCCGCCGATTCGCAGCGATCCCACCCGGGCTGCCGTGGCCCGCGCACCGCGGCATGAGCCGGTGACCGAGCGCGGGGCCGAGCGGGAGGCAGCCGTGGCCGAGGTGAGCGCAGCGCCGAAGGGCCGGCGGGTGCGGAGGTGCGGGCTCGGGCCTCCCCGGGCCGCGGCGCAGTCTGGCCCCGCCGCCGGGAGAGCGCGGGCGGTGCGGGGGCCTGAGGGCTGCGGGAGGCGCCCCGCCCCGCGGGGCCGCTTTGGGAGCGCTTTGATTTCCGCACTTCTCCTTACCGGGCCCGCCCGGCACTGGGTTCCCACCTGTCTCCCCTGCCCACCGCTGTCCCGTGTCCGCTCCTCTCATTTCTCCCGGGGCCTCCCTCCGCCCTGAGCTCTGCCACCTCCTTCCCGCGAGCCACGGGGACCTGTTTCCGCCCGCGGCAATTCCTTGTGCCCTGGGCGCTGCGGTGGCCTGTGGCACCCAGGGCGGTGCGGGATGCTGCGGGCGGGACTTGGTGCCCTGTGCCCCACTCACCTCGGAAAGAGGACTAGGTGGGGAGGGTGGCCAAGGTGTCTAGGCTCTGGACATAGACTGGAAGCTGAGGGGCATTTGGAGGTTTCCTGCTGTGATGGGAACTAGATCTAGGTCTACGTTTTCGGATGCTTAAGGACTTAAGACTTGGTTTGTAAATTTCAGAGCTCAGAGGCTCTTCACGGTAATGCGATTTATGACTCACTTGTCATCATTCCTCACTTCCGCCGCTTTAAGCCTTCTGGTTGGGTATGCTGGTGGGAATGGGTGGATTTTCTTCTGCCAGGTTATGTTGCTTCAGCTAATTGAGGAACGGAAAAGGTTTATCTAATCCAGGCTTTTTGAAGGTGAGCAGGGGAGGCCGCTTCAGGTGAGAAGAACCCAAGGTTCTAGAGCCAGATTGCCACCCTCCACGTCCCAGCATTGGCATTTTCTAGCTGTGTGTCATTGGGCACGTTACTCAGCCTTGCTGTTGCACTTTCCCTGTCTGTAAAGTGAGGATAATAGCTTGTCACATGGCACTGTTAGGAAAATTAAATAAGTTAACACAAAGTGCTTAAAACAGATCTTGACATGTAGTAAATCCTCAGTCACGTTTAGTTATTAGTTAATTATAATAACTAAATTTCACCAACAAAGGGGTGTAGGTTTTCTTTTTAATGGAAACTATTTTTAGGGCTGGTTAGTCACAATATAACTTTAATTATAAAGAACTCTATCAGGTATGGCAGTGAATTGCAGATTTGCCTGAGTTGGCTGATATTTGGGTACAGCGGGGTTAAGTTCTAGTGTCACTGAACCCTGGGAGTTCAGCTGTGAGTGCTTTTCCAAAAAAGGTTAAGGGATGTAAAGTACAGCATATGGAATATAGTCAATAATATTCTAATAACTATGTATGCTGTCAGAAGGGTGTGAGATTTATCCGAATGGTCACTTAGTAAGTTATGTAGTGTTTAATCACTGGGTTATACAGCTGAAAGTAATATAATAATGTATGTCAACTGTAATTAAAAATAAAAAATGATTTAAAAAATAAAAAATAAATTTAAAAAGTAAGATAACAGATTGTGACTCAAAACATTGGACTGAGTGGATTGGAATCAGCCCAAAACACCAAGGAAAGGTTATTCAGGCAAATTTTAGGAATAAATAATTCCAGGAACAGAAAATGCATCTCATCCGCACAGTAGAGTGGGGTTAAAAGATTTTTCCACTGACTTAGTGCTTGACAGCCAGCCAGATGATTCCAGTGTTTTGCAGGGACAGGTTTGATGTGTTTCAAGGAGGATAAAGTTTGTAGGGCTTTGGTGTGAAATTCTTGTTTTAATCCAGGTTATGGTATTAGGTAGAACGAACAGTCATTAGTACGAGATTCCTTTTGGTCTGTCCTCTTCAGGGAAGCTAGTGTTAGAGGAGAGGAGGGTGTTTAGGGGTGGACACAGAAAATTCAGTCTATACCTATACCTAGTGATTTTTTTCCCCCTTTGCAAACTCTAATTCAAGAAAGCTGATGATCAGTTCATCACATTACAATAACTCAAAACTTGGGCCCTGAAAGGTGTGTGCACTGATGGAACTGGGAAGGATAGAGACACTCATTCATTCAAGAGACATTTATGGTTATATAACATATGTTCTAGGCATGGTATTGGATGCTGAGAATACTGAACAGAAATTAAAAACTGACTACAAAGAAATCACCACCAGTAGAAGGGACGGACTTGCAGTTACTTGACTAATTAATATAATGTGGCGAGTGCTGTAATGAAGTATGTAGTAGGTATGTGCGTGCTCACAGAGAAGGTTCTCTTTCTCTAACATACCACTTAGTAAGGGGCTTTTTTCTTAATTTCTCATTCTCTTAAGGCTTTTTACCTTGTCTTTCCTGTTGAGTTTTTATTCTACCTCAAGTGCTCGCCATATCTCTCAGCCGTTTTGACACAGACTTGTGGGAGCACCCTTAACCTGTGTAGGCAGATCTCAGAAATGTGAGCTGCCTGACCAGGCAGTGGCACAGTGGATAGAGTGTCAGACTGGGACGTGAAAGACCCAGGTTTGAAACCCCGAGGTCGCTGGCTTGAGTGTGGGCTCACCAGCTTGAGCGTGGGGTCACTGGCTTGAGCGTGGGATCATAGACATGACCCCATGGTCGCTGGCTTGAACCCGAAGGTTGCTGGCTTGAAGCCCAAAGTCGCTGGCTTGAGCAAGGGGTCACTCACTCTGCTGTAGCCCCCTGGTCAAGGCAAATATGAGAAGCAGCAACCAATGAACAACTAAGGAGTGGTAATGAAGAATTGATACTTCTCATCTCTCTCCCTTTTGTCTGTCCCTCTCTCTGTCTCTCTCTCTCTGTCTCTGTCACACACACAAAAAAAGAAATGTGAGCTTACATTTCTGGGAATAGCACTCAATTGATAGGGGATGGGCTTCAGCAGAGGAATGCCATAGCTTTCTATCCTTCAAAGGGACAGTTTTAAGGTGCGATTTGCCCAGCTTAGAATGGTATCCAGCTCCACATTTGCACTCTTAAGGGCCTTTTGTTCTTCCCTGGCTCCAGTCTGGCTTTTTGATAACCTGCAAGCTACTTGCACACAAGTGACTCTTAGTTTGGCAGAACATAAACCGATGCAGTTGGAACTAGAAATTGCTCTAGAAAGCAGACAGAATAGTACTGTGAAACTGGAGTCACTCACCCTCAGATGGCAACACGGACCCCTTTGCTGGTAGAGAGTGAGGTGTGGGTAGTCCCTGATGCTCTCTAGCATCACCACTGTAAGACTCCCCAGAGGGGACTGGGATGAAAGGGAAGGCACTGGCTGTACAGTAGCTCTAGCACTTGACCAGTCTGTAGAAAATGGTAATGATGAGAATAGTGGAATTGGCAGAATCTCCCTTAGGGACCTTGAGATAATACAAGGTTCAGATTGCCATGGCCAGATAACTCAGTTGGTTAGCATCATCCCAAAGTGCAGAGGTTGCTGGTTAAAGCCCCAGTTAGGGCACACACAGGAACAGATTGATGTTACTGTTTCACTCCCTTCCTCTCTCACTAAAATCAATAAATTAAAAAAAAAAAAAAGATATGGCTTAAATCAGGACGCCCTGTGAAAGACAGATTGCTCTATGGCAGCCTCTTTTGCAGCAGGAGAGCAGACTGCTGAAAATCAGTCCCTGGATTTCATTGTAATTTTGGCAGAACTGCAAAGGAAGCTTAATGCACAGTTTACATAGACTACTTCTGCTAACATCGGGAGCGAGAGCTGGCATGGAGATACTTGGGTGGAGGCATTGGCGCTCGGAACTCCCAGGTTCCCTGAGATCCTCTGGCCAGCGGAAGTGCCCACCTCTCTGTTGTAGAGAATGACTTCTTGCCTAGGCGCTATGCAGAAACCTCACTTGCGGCAGATGCCTTGCTAGATGGTGTTCATGCTCCTGAAGATCTGCCTCCCCCTCCCTTCAGCTCTCAGCATTGCCTAAGCAGGCAAGTACGGTCCCTGCTACAGGGGAAGTAGCTTTTGTACTGAAAATACTGTAGGACCTGATTCATATGAACCAGCTGGAACCAGGGCAGCAGGTGTCGGAGTGAATTTTGAGGGTGTTAGACAAAGAGTGGGTGTATTGGTTGACTATCAAGCTGTACGGGAGAGACTGTTGTCTTGGGGACATTCTCATGATTCAGGATTTAATGGCCTAACAAGGATGACTAGAGCCAGGCCTAATATGCTGCTAGCAGGCTCCTTGAAGCTTGGGCATGGCAGTGGCCAACGCCACTGGATCTCAACAGTGGGTGGTTTGGCCTCCCCAGGGGATATGTTGACAGTGTCCAGATAAAATTTTAGTTGTCAGAAGTAAGGATGACTTCTGGCTTCTACTGAGCAGAAACTAGGGATGCTACTAAACTGTCTACATTTTACAGATCAGCTCCCCACAATTATCTGGGCAGAGAATTGAGGAAAGAGTCAGGAGGAGATTGGAGGTGGAGATTTGAAGTAGATTTATTTTTTAAGGCTAGAGACACATTTGAAGTAGATTTATTTTTTAAGGCTAGAGACACACTGCTTGCTTATATTCCTGGGCGAGAGAACTCCCTTCACTCTGGAAATATAGAATGCCCAGTAAGGGGACCAGCATCTTGGAGAAGCTCAGTGTCGACTGTCCTCTGTAGGCCACAATTGACTTTAGTTCCCAACTATCTATGAAGACAATAGGATTCTGAAGTAGCAGAGGCATATTTCAGGGTGGTGGCACTAAGCATCAGAGGTCAGGTAGACACAATACCCATATGGGCATTAAGACCTGACTTGCAACCAGTGTGCCTTGACCCACTATGATGCTAATAGAGCATGGTGTTCCCAAGTCCAGTGTAGACGGGCAGCCAACTAGGATGCTGCTTGACTTGTATAACCAGAAAAAATCAAGCACTGCCAAGTAGGCTGATGTCAGCTGCTGCAATGGAAAAATCACTGTTCATCACCTGGTTTTCAGATGTGAGCTTTCAGACCCTTATCCCATGGATTGAGAGGGAGGCTGGATCTCTTTGAAGAATTACTTTGCAGCATCCTTGCAAGTATAAACAAATGTTCCCCCAGTTCTTCCTGAAGGAAAGCACAGCTCTTTGTCAGATTAGCTGTACATCAAGGAAAGGGTTCTATCCACACCTTTTGAGGACTGTTGCTATATATTCTGAGCTGACAGTAGTTCCAGGCAACCCTCAAGTATTAGTGGATAGGAATTGGCAGTTAAATGCTCTAGATCAGTAGTTCTTAACCTGGATTCTGTCGAACCCTAGGGGTTCGATGAGTCGGTCTCAGGGGTTCGGAGAAGCCTCTGCCGTGGAGGCCAGAGTAAAGTAATACCGTAATTTGTTGTGAGTTCATGCACTTTGTTGGTTTTGTTCTTTGAGCAGGGTGATGTTCATGCATGGCTCATTTTGTGCACCAGTAAGAAAACATATACCTATGTCTTGAATTTGGAAAAAAAAAATCATATTTATCACTAAAGAAGGGTTCGGTGAATGCACATATGAAACTGGTGGGTTCGGTACCTCAAAAAAGGTTAAGAACCACTGCTCTAGACTCTCATCCTTCTGTGGGACAAGAAGGAGCCTACATGGTTCTTCAGAGTGGTCCTAGCAGCCCTGAGGGCCCCTGTTGTCCACAGCAGCAACCTGCTTAGCAATACGTACAGTCCATATTGGCTTTCTCTAGTTCCCTGTCTCTCTCTCCTTGCTACTTCACTCTATAGTTTTCTGAGGTCACCTTCCAAGTAAGTAAACTACATACTTACACCCCCATCCTTGTTTTTGGTTCTGTTTTTGTTTGTTTGGTTTTTTTTTTGCAGAGGGGGACACAATTGGGGATCCAAACTATAATAGGTAAAGAGCAAAATGAGTTGCTTAGGAATGTGACATAGCGGGTATCAGCCTTTGTTCTAGCCCTTCTGCTGACTAGTTGGGACTCTGGAGCCAGGTCATACTCCTACCAGGAGTGTTCCTGCGGCTCCCAGTCACGGTCAACCCTTGGTGGTGTTTGACTGTTTTCCTGTGCTGGTAGATAGGTGTCTCACTGTGGTTTTACTTTTCCCGGCCATGAATGAGGCCCAACATCTTTTCACATGTTTATGTGCCATTTTTGTTTCCTCTTCTGTGAAATTTTTGCGAGTCTTATCCAGTTTTCTATTTTTTGTTTTGTATTTTCTTTTGTTTATTTTTATTGCTTTGTATGCATTCTTTATTCTGGTTATTAGTGTATGTATTGTAAGTATCTTCTAGTTTGTAGATTGTTTTACTTCTTTATAGTGTCATTCCACAAACCAGAGTTCTTAATTGTAACCTAGAGTTTATTGTATCTTTTCCTACTTTGTTCCTGTTTTGTCTTTTTCTGTATTGTTTCAGAAATCATTCTCTTCCCAGAAGTAGATATTCTCTCCTGTTCTAAATATTTTATAGGTTTGCCTGATACATATACATATAACTTTTTAATCTACTTTGTATAGATTTTTCCCTCCCTCTGGTTGCTTTTAATATTTTTCTCTGGCTTTCTTTTTTTGTGGTTTTACTTTGACCTATCCAGGTGGGGTTTCTTTGTATGTATATATTCTTCTTGGGACTTAGTATCTTGAATCTGTGAGTTGATATTTTTTCATTATTTTCAGAAAAGCTTAATAAAAGACAGCTGGATTCTCATATCCACTTCTGCATTGAATCTTTGCAGTATCAAACGTCATGTAGTCTCTGGAAAATGAAAGGGAAAAAGTAATGTCAGTATTATTATGCAAACATTCAGGCCCTTTGAAAGGGCTGTGCGGAGCCCTTGGAGCTCCTAGACCATACTCTGAACAGCAGTCTGAAGATTTGGGTGTTAAGGTTATCCACTAGCCTCTTAAATAAGCTGGGGAGTGTACCCTCTTTTTTCTGAACTCTGTAATAATTTGTGTAAAATTAGAATTATTATTTTTTAATGTTTAGTAGAACTTGGAAAATCTTCTGGGTCTGGGATTTTTTTTATAGGAAGATTTTAAAACTTCTGATTCAGTTTCTTTAATGAATAATTATATTCAAGTTTACTATTTTTCCTTGAGACAATTTTGATGTTATATTTTAAAACAATATTTCCATTTCATCCCAGTTTTCAGATATATTGTCATAAGTGCATTGGTATCAATCATCTTATCTTTTAAATATATGTAACATTTAGAGTTGTTTCCCTTTTCATTCAGATATTTATGTGTGCTTTTCCCCTTTATCTTGATTAATCTTCTCAGAATTATTCAAATGTCAATTTATTCATCTTTAAAAAAAAACAACTTTTAGCTATGTTGACCCTTTTTGTTCTCTATTTAATTAATAAATTTGTGTTTTGTTTATTACTTATTTCCTTCTATTATTTTTGGGTTTATTTTGTCCTTATAATGTCTTTTATGTAGTTAATCTGCAAATCATGAAAATTTATAAAGCTTTTGTTCCCTTAACCCCAGTTTTGTTAGAGTGTGAAACAGTATTTTTCAAACTGGATGACCTGTTATTGGGTGGTATAATTGAGCTAGTAGGTTTTGGCTAGAATTTTTAAAAACGCAGTAGGATAACAGAATAGAAAAATACAGTCTTTACCAAATGTCCTATGACTAGTACTGTGTACTAAGGTTAAACATTGTTTTGTGAAACTTCTATTTTGAATACATATATGCCACACACACACACACACACACACACACACATTTGTGCTTGTATTGTAGGTTTTAGTTGAAAAGAAATTTTGAAAGCCACTAAGTAGTAGTGGCTTTCTAAGGTAGTTTGTCTGTTTCAATGAAGATTTTAAACCTGGTCGCACAAAATAAACATCTGAGGAGCTTGCTAAAATGACAGATTTTGTGACCCTATTTTAGATCTACTAATACATCCTTCAGTGCTGGGGCCAGAGACTCTTACCAAGCTTCTTGTGTGGTTCTCAGCCTTTGGGTATTTAAGAACCATTAATCCAGGATCTAAATAGACCTTGAGAGCCTGTCAGGAAGTTCTAATAGGGAACAGCATACAGTGTTTGGTGCAGCTCCTTGCATGCATTTATCCCAAAGCCCTGTCTGAGCTCTAGGAGGGAACACTGGAGTGACAAGAAAGCTGTTGGGGGGGGGGGGGATGAGCTGGAGGTAGTGTGGGAGGGCAGCTGGGAACATCCTGTTGGTTATTAGAATGACAAAAAAAGTGAGATAGTTCTCTTGTCTGCATTTCTGTCACAGAATCAATTAGCATGGATCAAATAGCATATATCATATCAAAATACCCCAAATGATAATCTTTAGGCTTAAAGTGTATGAGCTTTCCTGCATTAGTCTGTGACTAGCAAACTTGTTCTGTTCCAGCTCATGGTCTCAGAGAGAAACAAGTAGAAATCATTCATGACTGTTCAGCACACTTGAACCAAAAAACTGATATTGATCACAACAGCCAAGGTTTGGCAGTGCCTTGCCGGCTAGGCAGTGACGGGGAGAGCTCTGTTTAGCCGAAGTGAAAATGGTTGATAAATCCTGGTCTATGAGCTTTTCATTATTTCCCTTTACAGTAATATCTTTTCTGAGAGATGAGTGAATAGAATGAGACCACATTGTAGATTGGGACTTGGATTTGTGGCATGCCAAAGTATATAGTTTGTTGCAATGACTTGGTAAGTCTGTGACATGATACAGTCACACTCTAGGCTCTACTGTCCCCACATAGTAGTATCTGGACAATAGGTAGGGGAGGTTTGTTTGGTAAGGATTTACAGGGCAAATCTGTGTTTTCAGTTGAGGACAAAGAGTTTTTCTTTTATCAGTCAGTGATGGTTATTGGCTGTTTCATTTAGCTATGAATTGATTGAGTCACAAACCAACCCAATACTTAGTGGCTTTAAAACAACAACAATCACATATTTACTAAAGATTTTGCAATTTGTGTAGAGGTCAGTGGGGTGGATATGTCTGCTTCACATAGTTTCCACTGGGGTCTTTCTGAGGTTGCCTTCAACTGGAAGCTCCTCTTCCTTACACTGTGGCAGCTGGGCTCCAAGAGGACAAAAGCAGAGACTATAGGGTTTTCTTAAGGCCAGGACTCAAAAGCCCAAGTATGTCACTTCTGACATATTCTCTTAGTCAAAGCAGATCACAAACAATGGGAAGGGAAATAGATCCCACCATTGGATTGGATTGCACATTCACTGGTGAGAGTAGCTGTTGGCATCAATCCTTGGAAATTGATCCACTACACTGGCCCAATTTTCCCTCCCTCCTTCCCCCCTTCTCCCTCTTCCCTTCTCCTCTCCTTCCTCCTCCCTTCTCCCTTCCCCCTCCTCTTTTCTCCCCTCCCTCTCCTCCCTTCTCCCCTCCCTCTCCTCCCTTCTCTCCTCCTCTCCTTCCTTCTTTCCCTCCCTCACTCCTTCTCTCCTCCCTTCCTCTTTACCTCCCTCCCTCTTTCCCTCCTTTACTCCCTCCTTCCTTCCCTCCTTCCCTCCCTCCTTTTTTCTCTTTCCATTCTTTTATCCTTCTATCTAAATGTGTCAACTACTGCCTTCCTTATAAAACATCACTGTATATTTTATTTAGAGATTGGAGATTAATCTTTTTTCTCTAATGCTCTTGCCACTTGATACTTTCCTAGTGGCATTTCTGTATCTTACATTTTGGTACAGTTTTGTTTATCTTCCTCACTAGAAGGTAAAATCCTTTAAGGTGGGGTCTCTGCTTGGTTCTGTTTCTTTTACAGTGCGGGATAGTTGCTCACTAGAGGGTTGAATGAATAGATGAATGGAAACAGACTTCAGAGAACCAAGCCTTGTTTGTCTAGATCAGAGGTCCCCAAACTACGGCCCGCGGGCCAAATTGCGGCCACCTGAGGCCATTTATCTGGCCCCCACCGCACTTCCGGAAGGGGCACCTCTTTCATTGGTGGTCAGTGTATGGAGTACTGAATGTGGCGGCCCTCCAACGGTCTGAGGGACAGTGAACTGGCCCCCTGTGTAAAAAGTTTGGAGACCCCTGTTCCAGATGAAGCATCAGTTGTTAGGCAGTGTGTGAAAACAAAACGAAGCAGCAGTCTTCAGCTCTTCCACTTTTGCTTTTTCTTCCCTGGCCCCACACGTTTACGAGCTTATGCTTTTGGTGAATATATTTAGGATATAATTATATTTTTATATTATATATTGATATTTATATTAAATAGTATATGGAGTATTAAATGTTAAAGATATTATATAGCATATATTCGTATCTATAAAGAAGGGTCAAAATTTCTTTTCATTATTTCATCAAACCACTTAAGGGAAAGACACAGGTATATTAAAAGTTAAAACAGTCCTTTCAACTGTCATTTACCCCAAATAAAGTGTGTCCGTAAAGTCATGGTGCACTTTTGACCAGTCAAAAGTACACCACGACTTTACGGACACACTGTACTTCATTTTTCTCCTTTCTTCACCTGTTGACCAGGAGCGTGAGGAAGAGGCTGTCTGTGTCATTATGTGTGCGTCAGTCAAGTACAATATCCGGGGTCCTGCCCTCATCCCAAGAATGAAGACCAAGCACCGAATCTACTACATCACCCTCTTCTCTGTTGTCCTCCTGGGCCTCATTGCCACGGGCATGTTTCAGTTCTGGCCTCATTCCATCGAATCCTCAAGCGACTGGAACGTGGAGAAGCGCAGTGTCCGAGACGTGCCCATGGTCCGGCTGCCGGCTGATAGCCCCATCCCGGAGCGGGGCGACCTCAGTTGCAGAATGCACACGTGTTTTGATGTCTATCGCTGTGGCTTCAACCCAAAGAACAAAATCAAGGTGTATATCTACTCTCTGAAGAAATACGTGGATGACTCTGGTGTCCCAGTCAGCAACACCATCTCGCGGGAATATAACGAACTGCTCACGGCTATCTCGGACAGTGACTACTACACGGACGACATCACCCGGGCCTGCCTGTTTGTCCCGTCCATCGATGTGCTCAACCAGAACTCGCTCCGCATTAAGGAGACTGCGCAAGCGCTGGCCCAGCTCTCCAGGTATTTTACAGACTGGAGCCACGCCCTTCAGGGAACTGAAGGGAAGGAGAGGGAGTGGAATGTTCCTCTCCGGGGCTGGCTCTTCTCTCCTGGAGGGGACATGGGTGGGCAATGCTTGAGCACGAGGGCAGCGCTGTGAGCAGTCTGCCTCGATGCTGCTGTGATAGGCTCACACTTCCGAGAGCAGTGATTGGTAATCTTTTGAGCTTGGTGTGTCAAAATTTGCCGTAAAACCAACCATAACTTGGGTGGTGTGTCACTTTGAGAAAAATGGCCTAACCAGAAGTCCCAGAACTAGACGCTCTGTGCCAGAGTTCTGTTGTTTTGGCTTACAGACTTCTGGCACAGAGTGTCTACACTACAGCAAATGTTTTATCCTCGGTTACTGCACCTGGCCATGCAAGAGCCGAGGATGAAAGGGCCTTCTCAGCATGCAGCCCCCTACTTCTCCGGTATGCGGCTGCATGCAGCTGCGTGTCATCGAAAATGGCTACGCGTGTCAGTGCTGACACGTGTGTCATAGGTTTGCCATCATGGTCCTAGAGTGTAAAAACTGTGGATGGCTCATCTCTCCATGTATTTTCTTCTAAATTTAAATGCTTTTCCCCACATCTTTATTGTCCACAAATACATGTTTACTGTAAAAGTTCTGAAAATAGAGGTAGGCAAGAGTAAGACTTATCCTGTTTCTAAGACATAATCATTATTAATATTTTGATGTTACATTTCAGTCATCTTCGTAAAAATATATGCATATGCATAATTATATATTTCTGTATAAAATGTATACATATACATTTTAGTCAAGAATAGGAACACACAGTACATATTGTCTTACTGCCTTTTCCCCTTAAATATATCATGAATATATTTTCAAATAATTTTATACTTTTTTACATTGTCATTTTAAGGGCTGTATAACATTCCATGTTGCACATGTTCCATGATGTATTTAACCAGCCTTCTATATTTGATTTATTTTTTGTTTCTTTAATGGTACACATTCAGAGAGTTTCAGGCTTCCATGATCATAAGGAGTTCTGTCATGGACAGGCTTGGAGAACACATCCACCTGTATTTCCCTTCCGTGGCTCCAGGCTGATTAACGCCTGATGCAGCGCCCGGATTACCGGAAGCCCCCTTTGGCATGCCTGAGAGGTGGCCCTATTTTAGGTTGGGGATACTTGCTACTTATCATCTAGTAACTGGCACTTGTTTTTGTTTCTTCATCATTGACATGTAAATTCTCTTGTTTGATTTCTTATTAGGTGGGATCGAGGTACAAACCACCTGTTGTTCAACATGCTGCCTGGAGGTCCCCCAGATTACAACACGGCTCTGGATGTCCCCAGAGATAGGTGGGTGTGTTTGGGGTTGTCACTGTGATGGGTTTCTGCGGCTTAAGTGAATATAAGATCCTTTTGTTCATGTATAATCATATTTCTAAGCCTACTAGGACTTACTTTGTAATCAGAATTGTTAAAATAAAAATTGCGCTAGGCCTTTTCCTCTTTAAGAAGTAGAATTGAGATCTGCTTAAATCTGTTGTGGGGAACCAATTACAGCTTATGTTCTAGAATAGCATCTTAAAAAACTGTATTTCTATATTTTTTACTTAATCTGATGGGGAGGGAGAGAAACAGAGAAGCATCAATTTGTTGTTTCACTTAGTTGTTCCGGTTAGTTGTATAATCACTGATTGCTTCTCTTTCATGCCCTGACCTCTGCCATGCCAGGTCAGTGCTTTATCCACTGGACCACCCGGCAGGGCCTGTGTAATGCCCTTCTGAGCGCAGCACCCTCCCCCCTGAGCCCTGGTTCATGCCTGGTTTTTGTGAGCTCTCTGAGTTTGTGAGCACTTGCCAGAAGTAGAGGCACAGTTTCCTGAGGTGCCGACTGAGGTTTCTCTTCTAGTGCTGGGTGCGGGGCTTCCAGGAGAGCAGAGAGCTTGGGCCCGAGATCAGAGTCCTGGGAAATACTCAGGGTGTAGGATTGTTGTAAATTTATGCATGAACTCATTTATAACAAATTTTATTTCAGTTGATGTTTAACTCTTAATAATCTCTGGAAAAGGTGAGTGAACAGCCCCGGCCAGCTGTGTTCTTAATTTGTTAGAGGTTAACGTTGTCCTTAATGAAAATCTACATAGTATAACTTTTCCCCAGGTGATTAAATCTAAGCCCTCTTTGCTTTAAGTATTATCTAGAGTCAGAATTGTGTTTCTGTCCGGAAATGCAGTTATCACTACGAGAGACCCATGGGGACCACTCCTCAGCGCTGGCGTAGAAACCGTTTTGGACGACAGAGGGCAGTCGGGCCCCACACGTTCTGAAGAAACCAGCCAAACCAGAGCAATCCGGATTTGGCTCTCCGCCCCAGTGTTCCTGAGTGGGCTACTGTTGTATGGATTTGGTTGTTCTGGGAGAGGGAAACATTTTAGAGAAAAGAGAAGGGAAGGGAAAGAGCTGTTAGGAACACGATGTCTTCACCTGCTGTTCTGGGTTTATTTTGAGAAGGGCTTATTTCTGTTTGAGACATTTCGCCTTTCGCTGACATTTTGGTATATGTTTCTGCATGGGAGAAGGATTTTGTTTTTATTAAGTACACATGTTAAGTAGGGTTTCATTTCTCTGCAGGAAAGTGTCAAGTAGTGAGGAGAGACTAAGTTCTTGCTAGTCCTTAGGTGTTACGAATCAGGAAGGGTAAATTGTTTTCCCTGCGCATGTATTTTTGTAAGTGATTTGAAGCAATCCCGTGGCAAGTAATGAATCACCATATAGTCCTTCCGTATCTTTGTGGGAAGTTCATTTTGAATCCTAGGTGGTCCTCTGGTTGGGGTAACGAATTGAAGATTTGTTTGTTAATTTTTCTTACCCTTTGTTCTTATTCCTGGATTCCGAGGAGGCAAGAACCAGATACAGGATGGTTTCTGCAGGAGCTGCATATCAGGCTATTCAGAAATTAGATAATAGATGGACTAGATTGCTTCTAAGATCTCCTTCAGCCGAAAGTCGTAGGTGCCATTATTTAAGAATTATTTTACTGGGGGAAATGCAAGAAACAGGACTGAAGGAAATGTCTGCTCAGGGAGCATCTTTTATACTGCTTAAATCTGTTTTTATTTCTTTCAGTTTTCAAAAATCATAGATACGATACACACACACTTCCTTTGTACAAGGTTGGAAACATATGCAAGTATATAAAGAATAAAATGTAAACATGTGCTTCCAAACTCCCTCTCTTTTCACCCCTACTGGAAGGGAATTGCTGTTTGCAAATAACTATGTATATTTATGAGTTTACACACACCACACACACACACACACACACTTAATTGGAAGCATATTTTTCTTCTTCACTGCCTTACTTTACTGATCTTTGTTTTCTCAGATATGTTCTGTAATATTACTACCTTGAACTTTTATTATTCTTTCTTTGCACATAGCTCTCACAAATTTCTGGTTTATGTGGGTGTATATTTATTAATTTACACTTGTTATGGAAAACTTTGAACCAATATAAAAAGTGTGACTGCCACGTACCCTGTTCAGCTTCAGTAATTGTCAACTCAGTCTATCTCCATTCATCTGTTCTCCTGCCCAGGTTACCTAGAAGCACACCCTAGATGTTACAGCATTGCAGCTGCAAATGTTTCCATTTGAATCTGCACAGTAAGAGCTTTTTGGAAAAAACCGAACTATAGTACTATTACACCTAAAAATTAATAGTAATTCTCTAATGTTACCAAATATTCACCAAATATCTAACCATTGTTCAAATTTACCTGTCTTATAGATTTGTTTGATTCAATAAATAAGTACAGAGTGGGGCAAAGTAGGTTTACAGTTGTATATGAAAGACAGAATTTATTTATTCTTGTATTATTACTTATTATTGTATTGTTTTCCATACAGACAACTGTAAATCTACTTTTCCCTCACCTTGTATGATCAGTGGAATTGGTCAGCTTTTTCTTTCTTTTTGCAAAACCTTAAGCTTTATATTTGAGGGATTTACAGGCCAGATTGCATGCATGGTTGAAAACAAAGCAAAGGCTAAAGTTTTTTGTTTTTTTTTACAGGGACAGAGAGAGAGTTAGAGAGAAGGACAGACAGACAGGAACAAAGAGAGATGAGAAGCACCAATCATCAGTTTTTCATTGTGACACCTTAATTTTCATTGATTGTTTTCTCATATGTGCCTTGACCGCGGGCCTTCAGCAGACTGAGTGACCCCTTGCTCAGGCCAGCAACCTTGGGTCCAAGCTGGTGAGCTTTTTTGCTCAAGCCAGATGGGCCCACACTCAAGCTGGTGACCTCGGGGTCTCGAACCTGGGTCCTCCACATTCCAGTCTGACGCTCTATCCACTGTGCCACCGTCTGGTCAGGCACAAAGGCTAAACTTCTAGCCAAACTGTGGTTAGGCATGGTGTGTAGTCAGGAGGAGGAGAAGAACTGTTGAGAACATCTGAGAAAAGACCTGGACTAGGGACCGTGAGGACACGAGGCCATTGGGAGGTTCAGTGACAGAGGACATGACCTAGAGCCAGGAAGTCCTGGAAAGTGCTAGAAATGCCAGAGGACACTTTGAGGGATCTAACACTGAGTCTGGCATGAATCTGATCATTGTTAATATTCTTTTAGCTGCGAGGTTACTGCCCACTCTCTAGCAGCTTTGGAACTGATCTCTGATTTTGGGAGACATAATGGGAAAACAGAATGTGCCTCTCAGAAACTCACTTTTCAGTCAATGTAAAACACGTGTTCTTTCAAGCAAGGGATGCTTGCAATATTTTCTCCATTATACTGTTATGGAAACCTTGGCAGAAGATGATACAGTGACTTAAAGTTGATATCTTGTCAATAACAGGGCTGGTGTGAGGTCTGTGTGATTAATGGCTGTCATGGCTCTTCCTGAGATCACAATAGAGATTGCACGTGTGTGATCTGTGACATAAGACATGCTTTGGACTGCATGCTTTTTAACTACCAGTGCTTAACCGCCCCCCGCCCCAGGGAACAGAGTAAAGTGTGGGGCCCCAGGGCCACAGTAACAGTAAACATTGGTGTGATATACACCTGATATACACCTGCTTCCTGTCTCACCACATATGCACACCCCTGTCCTCTGGGGCTGTGGGTGTAATTACCTAATCACCCACTACTTCGGCTTACTTAGACTGCCCACTGCCTGTGTACTGGATCTGCGTTTGCTTCTCTGCACAGAGGTCCTGGGGCCCATACAGTCTGCTTGCCATCATGGCCATGGAACCTGCCCAGACTCATGTTGGATGCACTCACTGCTGAATGCTAATCAGGAAAAATAGGACCGTATGTTGGTACTAAGGATAGTCATTAAGTTTTACAGAGTCGACTGGCAGCTGCCGAGATTTTTAGCCTGCACATTACCTCACTAACCAATTTTTGGTTTCAGAAAGCTTAAACAAACAGGTTGGGATTTCCAGGGGTGGTTTGAAAATCTTTGAACTTTAACTGGTCATGTTAGAAGGGAATGTATTCTGTCATCAGGGCAAGGAGGGGATTGGTAGCAATCAATATTGCAAAATGTGGTTTCTTAGTTCAGGCATTTAGGCTTACACTGAGCAGTGCCTGGAACTGGCAAGACTTTGCCCAGTAAGTGATTTTGATGGCTTTGGAATCCCAAAGACAGAATAACAATAAAAGTTGGTGTGATATACACCTGCTTCCTTTCTCTGATGAAGTGTCATTATACTACTTGCTGGATCCAATTAAAACAGTGTGTTCACAGCTTTCTAATTGAGGAGAAAAGCCAGTGCATGCAAACTGCAAGAGAAGCACTGAAGGTCCAATTCTGGATTCTGCTTCCTGTGCAGGGAATTGGGTTAACAGGATCGAGTAACCGAGGGGATAGTGATTGCTGGGAGAGCTACATGACTCACATGTTGCTCTGGGATGACAGTGGAAAGAAGGGCTTGGGGTGGGGACTGGAGAGAAGCTGGGGCATGTGCAGTGTGAGATGTGCAACTTTGCTGTCTCCACTTCCTGTGCCCATTGTCTCCTGAGACTCGAGTCAGTGAGTAGGTGACTGCCCCGGCCAGTCTTCCTATGCAGACTTGTTGTTATTCCCTTTATTGTAAATGTGTTCAAGACTAGGGAATGACTTTTGGGAGAGAGGAATGGGATCTGAATAAGGTAGCAGAGGGGCTGTTTAAAGGGTGTCCTCTGGGCTGTGAGCTGTGATACATATTTTTTTTAAATGGAAAGTAAGGAAAGACTATGAGGATCCCAGAGGAAGGCTGGTAGCTCAGGGATGGAATGCAGCTGATGTCCAGGAGATGTGATGTAAAACATTTAGCACAGTGTCTTTATGGGAAAATGACTAAGTAAACATTAGCTGTTGTTGATATTAAGAATCAAGACTAGCCTGACCAGGCGGTGGTGCAGTAGATAGAGCATCAGACTGGGACGCAGAGGACCCTGGTTCGAAACCCTGAGGTCACCGGCTTGAGTGTGGGCCCATTTGGTTTGAGTGCAAGCTCTCCAGCTTGAGTGTGGGGTCGCCGGCTTGAGCACAGGCTCATCTGGTTTGAACAAGGCTCACCAGCTTGAACCCAAGGTCGCTGGCTTGAGTAAGGGGTCACTCGCTCTGCTGTAGCCCCCCAGTCAAGGCACATATGAGAAAGCAATCAATGAACAACTAAGGTGTCGCAACAAAGAATTTCTGCTTCTCATCTCTCTCCCTTCCTGTCTGTCTATCCCTGTCTCTCTGTCTGTTTCTGTCACACACACACACAAAAATTCTAGTAGGTCCTTAAGTAATGTAATTTGGTTTAACTTCGTTTCCTTATAACATTGATGAGATGCACTAAGAACTTAACTTTTGTTTATGTTGATTAACTATAGTAAAATTGACTTCTTATATGTCATTTTGCTTAAAGTTCCAGAACCTAACTTAGTGCAGTCCTGTCCCTTTCTACGGAGCTTATCAGAATGAATACCTTCTTATTATTTAACAAAAGTTTTTGCTTTCAGGGCTCTGTTGGCTGGCGGTGGCTTTTCTACGTGGACTTACCGGCAGGGCTACGATGTCAGCATTCCTGTTTACAGCCCACTGTCAGTGGAGGCGGACCTTCCCGAGAAGGCGCCAGGGTAAGGCGTATTCGGCACTCCCAGGTGTGCTGAGCGATGCCTGCAGGACTCAGCACGGAGGGTGTCCCAGCAATCAGAGTGTCAGTTATAGGCCGGGTCCTTGGGGCACCCCCCCCAATCCTTACCATTCCTCAGTGTTCTCTGAGTAAGTGGGCAGTGCTGTCTGCCACGCGTTCCAAATCAGTCTACGTGCTGTCCTTGCCTCCTTCCTCTCTCTTACTTCTATAGCAAAAGAATGAGCCTTATTGATTCCACAGCCTAGATATTTCGTAGCTCTGTCTACATCTCCAGGTCCTCGGCCCCTCCCTATGCCAGGTTATGGTCATTGTCTCCTTAGATTGCTGAGATGGCCTCTTATTTGGTTTCCCTGCTCCATTCTGACTTTGGCTTCACATGGCCCTTAGGATAAAGCCCAGATTCCTTAAAATGTTTTTCAAGTCCCTCTGTCGCAAGACCTCTGTCTCTATCTCTAGATTTTGTTTTTTCTTTTAGTTCTTAGAACAAGCTTTGTTCTCTCTGCTTTTTCTGGGTTACAAACTCTCCATTGTCTGGAAATATGTATTTTTCCATTGTCATCAGACTAATGATCTGCTCATATCTAGATTTCAACTGGAATACCTCCTACTCAAGGGGCACTTTCTTCGCCCCTGGAATGGTCTTTCTGCTCACTGCTCCCATCACAAGCCTGCCCTTTGCTGGTGGACAGTGCAGGGAGCCCTGCTGCAGTGACTTGCTCAGAGCCTCTCCTTTGGGTTTTGTAAGCGTAGTGACGCTGGTGCCATGCCAGGTCTGGGCATTAACTGCCAGGTTCTCTGAGCCTGGCACGCAATCAGCTCATGTTTTTGGTGTGTGAGTGAGTAAATGGAAAGGGCGGACAGCATGCTGTGTGGGGCATTTTGTCTCCCATCTTTCGCTGTGGTCTAAGTTGTGCTCATTCATGGTGAGACTCTCAGGGAGCTTGAAACAAATGTGATGAGAATTCTTCACTTGTGTGCCAAGTGCTCCTGTATGAAGATGCCAGCTTTCTATATTGCCCCTTGAAGTATCATGCTGGGTGAGATTGAAAAGCCCGCATGTATATTTAGGCTTAGAAATGAGTCTCAAAGCAATAATTTGAGAACAACTGGAATCATTCTCAGAAGCCTTTATGGATTCTTTGTGAAGAGAACTTTTCCAAAGTGAAGACCTTTCTCTCCTGTGTATATGCGTCCTACCAGGTAGTCTGGGGCCAGATTGTGGAACTTACTTTACCCATAGCAAATTTTGTTATTTAGACATGTAAAATAGCTCAGGTGAGATTGAAACTTCTTTGCCTCTGCCCTTAGTAAATGCAGAGAAGTGCAGAGACTGGATATTTCATGAACCTGTTGCTCAGAGCAACTTTCTGAAGATTTTTCTGTTAGTGGACTCCCAAAGTTGACTTAATTTATTTTTTTAATTGAGATATAATTAATATACCATAAAATTAACAATTTTAAAATTTACCATTCAGTGAGTTTCTAAAAGTTGAAATATAATTAACACATAACACTGTGTGAGCTTTCGGTTATGGTGTGTCGATTTGATACAATTCAGTGCTTTTTTAGTATATTCACAAAGTTGTACAACTATCATCATCACTACCATCTAATTCTGAAACATTTTCATCACCCCCAGAATAAATCCAAGTACCTGTTAGCTGTCACTCTATCCTGCCCTTAAACTTTGTACCCACTGCCTTCAGCAACACCACTAATGTACTTTCTTTCTCTCTGGATTTGCTCATTATGGACATTTAATATAAATGTGGTCATATAATATGTGACCTGCTGTGTCTTTTTTCACTTAGCATAATGTCTCAAGGTTTAGCCTTTTTGTAGCATAGACTCAATACTTCCTTTTTTGGCTGAATAATATTTCATCATATGGATGGATATACCACATTTTATTTATCCACTTATCAGTTGACAGAGATTTGGGTTGTTGCCACTTTTTAGCAGTTATGAATAATGCTGCTATCAACATTTGCATAAGTTTTTATGTAAACATATGTTTTTTTTTTTTTTTACAGGGACAGAGAAAGAGACTCAGAGAGAGGGATAGACAGGGACAAACAGACAGGAACAGAGAGAGGTGAAAAGCATCAATCATTACTTTTTTGTTGCCGTTGTGACACCATAGTTGTTCATTGATTGCTTTCTCACATGTGCCTTGACCGCAGGCCTTCAGCATACTGAGCCACCCCTTGCTGGAGCCAGTGACCTTGAGTCCAAGCTGACGAGCTTTTGCTCAAGCCAGATGGGCCCGCGCTCAAGCTGGCAAGCTCGGAGTCTCGAACCTGGGTCTTCTGCATCCCAGTCCAACACTCTATCCACTGTGCCACCGCCTGGTCAGGCAACATATGTTCTTAATTCTCTTGGCTATGTACATAGGAGTGAAATTACTGAGTCATGTGATCACTCTGTGTTTAACTTTTTGAGAAACTGCCAGACTGCTTTGCAGAATGGCTATACCATTTTAATTGCACCAGCAATGTATGAGGGTTCCAGTTTCTCCATAACTTTGACAACACTTGTTATTGTCTCTCTTTTTTATTCTAGCCGTCATAGTGGTTATGAGGTGATATCTTATTGTGGTTTTGATTTGAATATGTCTAATGATTAATACTGTTGAGTATCTTTTCATGTGCTTATTGGTCATTGATAGGACCTCTTTGAAAAAAAATTTATTCAAATAATTTGCCATTTCTAAGTTGGATTTTGTTTTTATTGTTGAGTTGTGAGAATTTTTTGAGTAGTTTAGATATGATTTGCAAATATTTTCTCTTATTCTGTTGGTTGTCTTTTCACTTTCCTGATAGTGTCCTTTGACACATAAGTTTCTAATTTTAATGATCTCCAATTTATTTTTCCTTTGGTTGCTTGTGATTTCGGTGTTATATTTAAAAAACCATTGCCTAATTCAAGGTCATAAAGATTTATACCTATGTTTTCTTTTAAAAATTTTAAAGTTTTATCTTCTACAGTTTGGTTTTTGATCCATTTTGAGTTAATTTTTTGAACTCTATTTTCTGAACCGGACAATATGATGTGAGTTAGGGTCCAACTTCATCATTTTACTCGTGGGTATCCAGTTGTCTTAGCAACACTTGTCGGAAAGACTGTTCTTTCCCATTGAGCGGTCTTGGCACCGTGGTTGAAAACCAACGTGGGTTTATTTCTGGACTCTCAATTCTGCACCACTGGTGTGTGTCTTTCCCTATGCCGTCACCCCATGGTCTTGATACGGGAGTTTTGTAGCAAGTTTTGAAGTTATTAAATTGATTTCTCCAATTTTTGTTCTTATTTTTCAAGGTTTTTTTTTAAGCGATTTATTAAGGTCCTTTGAATTTTAATTACATTTTTTTAAATCCTGCAACTTGTATAAGTACAAATAAAAAAAAAGGATCTAAACTCATTGTGTGTGTACAACTACAAAACTAAAACAAATTTACAAATTAAACACACACAAATCTGCAACACTAATTCCGATTAACATAACATGATAGCTTGGGCTTTTTCTTTGAAACTGAATTGCATCTTTCAAGGTGAATATGGAGTTAATTTTTTTGTGCTTGACATGCCTTCACTGTGGCACGCTGCGTGGCGATGTACTTCTCCGTATTACTTTTTCTGTTTGAACAATAGGGAGCTTCCCTTTATATAGCATGCCACGACATTATTAGCTTCATCTTGTAGAAATTCATGATTCATATTTTCCCCAATATTTCATCATGAAAATATTCAAGCACACAGCAAAGTTAAAAACAAATTTCAGCCCAGTGAATACGGACTTGAACATTAAAAAATACTTAGCAGTATTCATCATTAAATATGAGGAAAACATGTCTATAGTACTTTTTTGGATCATTATAAGGTGAAAATAAAAACAGATAACTCTTACAGAAAATTTATAGACTGGAGAAAATTATATAGTTCAATGCTGTGTTTAAAGGCTGAATTTCTATAAATTGAGAAAGGATATTCTTTGTTAATACAACTGTACCTTTGTGATGGTACAAATTTCTGTCATGTACCTGAGACCTTAATTTGGCATGATGTAGCTCTAGATGTGATTAACTATAATAAGTAGAGAAAAGTTGATTGAACTTGAAAAAAGTTTACCCCTTGCTGCTACTGTGAGCATTTACTTAAATTTAAATCAGTTGTGTGAGTTTTGAAAGTTTTTTTTTAAGCCTTTGCTTCATGTTTCCTTTTTATTTTTCCTGAAGTTCTTCTGGAAATTGTTTAGTTCAGTTCAGTTCAACTCAGACCTGGATTGAAGGCCAATGTGGACCGAGTATGGCTAGGCTGATGGTTCTCAACAGGGGAGGAGGGTTGATTTTGTCCCCCTGTGAACATTAAGCAATAGCTGGAGCCTTGTTTTACTGTTATGACTGAGGGTGTGTGTGTGTCGGGCCCCCAAGGCCTCCTTCAGTTTCAGTGATTTGCCAGAAGCACTCACAGGAGTTAGCATACAGTTGCAGCCGCCGTGCTGTGTTACAGCAGACAGATACAGAGCACAGTCAGCAGAGGGGAAGCCCAGGGAAGCCCAGTGCGGTGCAGGCAGGCAAGGGCCTCTCCCAGTGGCGCCACATAGGGTGGCGCAGTTGGCTCGCAGCAGGTTGTGACAGCACGTGTGCAGTGAGCCCACAGAGGCTGAGTGCCCATGCTTAATGAAAGCTGATCACATGGGCAGTCTGTGTGGCATGTGCCAAAATTCCACACTCCTGAAGGAAAGCAGGTGTTCAGTATGAGCCATATTGTTTGTACAAACAGTTTGGGCAGAATTCTTACCAGTTCAAGGGATGGTGGGAAATTTCCCAAGTCAAAGTTCCCACATGCTACTCAAGGTCTGTCTTGCAAAGGAGAACAGTCTGGCCTGCTGTGTCAAGTCAGCTCTGCGCTGGGTGCTCCTGGCATCTTCTGGGTGGGGGCCAGGGATGCCACTAACCCTCTCCAGTGCTCAGCAACTCTCCACAGCAGAGAATGATTAGATCCAAAAGTCAGCAGTGCAGCGGTTGAGAGGCCTGGGCGGGGTGAGAGTGGTGGCGACAGGTCTGCCCTGGCCCGCCCTGGGCCCCTTACTTGTGACAACTTGAACCAACCTCTGTTTATTATCTTCTCTCTCTAGTGTAATCTAGCTCTTACGTCGGTTTAGGACTCTTAGTTTTCTTCAGACTTAATCTAGGGCAGAGAACATACCAAAAAGAAACAATGTAGTAAAAACAAAGAGCAAGTCACTCAGAACAGTAAAGATTATTTTTAAGTAATTAGTTTCAAAGACTTAAATTGCTGTATTGGCGGTATTTTCTTTGTGAATCTAAGTGTTATACAATATATAATTAGACTGAAATGAAGATCTTTAGCTAGATCACTAGAGTTCTCAGGGAGTTTCTGGAGTTCGTGGCTCCGCGGTGCAGTAACTAGATGCGGACAGAATACAGATGCAGACACAGTACATTGGAGGGCAGCAGAGCTAAAGGCTGCACTGGGCATAATCCTCCCCCTGCTGGCCAGTCGGGGGATTTCTCCAACTGGACTTGAACCCGCGTTTCCCCTGGAGTCTGCAGTTTGGCCCTGCAGCTGTGGCATTTCTTTTATAAACAACACCCTGCCCCACCCCCCAAAGAAAGTAAAGGAAAAAAAGCTAAGGCAAAGACAGGCTCCATTCTCATCATCCTTTCCAGGGACTGGGAGGAGGCGGGGCGGGTGACCTCCTGGCAGCATTTTGGATTTGTTGCTCTTTGTGAGAGTTACTTTTAAAGGGAATTCCCACATCTCTTGAGGGCTATCTAGAGTAGCAAGAGCTTTGCTTTTATTTTTATTTTAAAGCTCTCTCGATTTTTTTCAATGGGAAGCTGAGGGCTGTTGCTATTGATAGCTTCTTCTCACAGCTGTGCTGGCCTCAGCTGGAATTCTTGCCATTTTCTCTGTAAGAGGAACTAAATTGGGAGCTTACAACTGTTCCTATTGAGGGAGACTTGAAATTCTCAGCATGATTTTACTTAAACTCAGATATCACACTGCTGGGAGGCAGCATGAAAGCCTTGGCTAGTATTTTTAGCCCTTAAAAGAAAAACAAGTCTACCTGAACATTTTGTTTGCTTAAAACTAAAACGGGCATACTCCATCTTCCATCTGTCAGTTCAGGGAGAACCAGCATGAACAGGGGGAACGTTTTCAGACTCTTGTTCACATATGCACATTTTTGTTGAAAACGGAGTAGTGGACCAATGGGGACCACTGGCCCTGGTGACTGCCCTGATATGCAACTTTGTTTCCTAACAGTGACGTCTAACCCAGAGTCTTGTTACATGGGAGGTTTTTGGACACCACACATTAACATCTGTATTCATTTCTGCACCTATGTAGGTGAATCTCTCTATTTAAATGAATGTACATTGAAAACCATGCGTTCCTATTGCTATCTCCAGTTCCATATTTCTAACTCCCTCTCTGACAGTGAGGAATACGGCTCCCATTATCCTCAAACTCTGATTTGATCAACCCTCTTGCATGTAACCAAAATTCTGTAGCTGCTGCTGTCCCCCACCACACTGCACAGATGCCTCTTCCCCTCACTCAGACTCCAACACCCCTCCCCATTGTGCTCCTGGTGCTGTCCCCCACCTCGCCATTCCCAAGCGGAGATACTCTCCTCACGCTTCTGGGTTCTAACAGCCCACAGCGGGGTGACACTACCAGTGCAGCACCCTCCCCACCACAGAGGCCCCCTTTTCCGCCTGCGCAGGCTCAGACAATGCTCTGGGGTTCCCGGTGTCCTCCTGACTTCACTTGGTCTCCAGCATCCCATGCTGGGTGGCCGTAGCTACCTCTGCCCCTTCCCACTGTGCAGAAACCTCAGCCTCCCTTTTACGGCTCTCATCCCCTGCGCAGGGCCACTTCCCTGCTCTTCCCCAAGTAGAAGGTCTCCTTGTGGGCCACCTTGTCATGGAGAAACGTCCTCTTCCTGCTGGGACTCCAACACTGCCTCGTCCTGCATGGACACCCTCTCGGAGGCTACCAGTCTGTTCTTACTTACACAGCGTAGAGCACCAGTTTTAGGTTAGCAGCTCTCCTTACATAGAAAGTCTCCAGGAACATCAGCAGCTTCCATGGACCTTTCGAGGCCAGTTAGCTCTAACTTGATGCATGACTTTTCACTATAATTTCTAAATGAGAGGTTTTCTGATTTGTAATAAAGATAACTCTTACAACCCATTTTATTTTCAGATAGTTTTAACTGTTAACGTAGTTTTTCTGCTTATCCTGTGAGTTTGACGCAAGTGCTTTTTCTGGCCTAAGCAGACAAGATTGAGTACAGAAATTCTGTGAGGTGCCCTGAGAGGTGCTCCCTGTATCTGGTCTTCCCATCACTAAGCCATTGCTCTGATAATGCATGCTTTCACAAAAGAAAACTTGTTGGGGCTCAGAGGTTGGAGTAGAAACCAAGAGTCTATTTCATTGTCTAAAGGCACACTTTTAGCTGTAAATATTCAGCATATTGTTCAATAAATTATAATTTAGGGGGAAATTGCCCAGGCTGAGACGAACCATTCTGTGTAGCTAATCCAAGTTGTCTCCCTGTTGGGATGCTGTTCCATGTCCTTCCTGCTTCCCCCAGCCTTACCGTGGCCCCTGGGTCTAAGCTACCATCTCTGGCAGTTCTAGCAAATAGAACTTTCTGCTTTGAGGTGGTGGTCTGTATTTGTGCTTCAGGTACTCACTAGCCACAAATGGCCATTGAGCACTGGAAATGTGGGTAATATGACTGAGAAACTGAGTTTTAAATTTTAGTTAATTTTAATGTAAATGGCCTGATGTGGCTAATTGCTTTTGGACAGTGAGGTTCTGAGGAATCTGCTTATTCTTTCTTTCTTCAGTATGGTGTGGAAAATGCCCTTTGTTTTTAGTTCAGCTGTACAAAGAAATTACTGAAAGAAACGGTTGGGGATTTGCACGCAGTCTGGCTGTGATGTGTTCCAGCCAGTCTGGCTGGGCCAGTGTCCGCCTTCTCTGCCCATTGCTCTGTGCGTTTTGGACCTGAAGCTTCATGCTCAGTAAAAGATGACAGCCTCAGTTAGAGAATGATTGATTGTTATTTGGTAATGACTATATGAACCTCTAAATAAATCTAAGAAAATAAAGAAAAATAAAACAATTACCCTTCCTTTCTCCCTAAAGCAAGGAAAGAAAAGAGAGATGGTTCACAGAGTATAGGTTTTCGGTCCTTTCTTACGAACAGACTTGTAGCCGTCGTGTTTTCCCTGGTCTGTAGCAGTTGGAGGTTGATTTAAGTGAGTACTGTTGCTGGGTGTGATGAGTATTTCATTTCTGCCTGGAACCTGCTCTATATTTTTCTTCTCTAGTGGTCTCTCAACCTCTGTAGTGTTTATGCTCTGTAACCTCTGTGTTTTCTGAGAATCTTGCCTTCTAGGAGGGACTTACTTATCATCTATCCTCCCCAACACTTTCCCCTTGCCTGACCAGGCGGTGGCACCTGGATAGAGCGTCAGTCTGGGATGCAGAGGACCCAGGTTCAAAACCCCGAGGTCGCTGGCTTGAGTGCAGGCTCACCAGCTTGAGCAGAGGGTCACTGGCTTCAGCGTGGGATCATAGACATGACCCCATGGTCGCTAGCTTGAGCCCAAGGTCGCTGGCTCCAGCAAGGGGTCACTCGCTCTGCTGCAGACCCTTGGTCAAGGCACATACGAGAAAGCAATCAATGAACAAATAAGGAGCTGCAACGAAGAATTGATGCTTCTCATCTCTCCCCCTTTCTGTCTGTCTGTCCTTATCTGTCCCTTTCTCTTTCTCTGTCAAAAAAAAAAAAAAGATAAAAAAGACTTTTCCCCTTGACTACTAGCTTACTAATTCTGTTCTCATTTTTATCTCTTATGGAGATCTAATGCCATTAGATTCTTGGGAATCTTTTCTTTTTAGCATCGTTGCTACCCAGATGTTAAGGCCGATTCCATCCTTTGGTAGAGATATTTTTGTCCACTTGTTCTCCCTTACCAGCTTGGTCTTCTTCCTGTCTGGGTGGCCCTCAGCACGGTGCTTTCTTTCCCTGGGGCTCCTTCACAGCTGAAGGCTGCCACTCACAGCCAGAGCTGGCCTTCGTCTCTTCTGGAGTGACAGCCAGCACTACCTGTTACGTTTCCCGCATTTTCTGCTTGGAGGACGCAGCCAGCCCTGAGCCCCTCTGTAGATCAGAGAATCCGATGTAACTAGTGATGACATGTTGGTATCTCTTCCAATCAGTCACTCAGTTTCTCTCTTGTTACACACACACACACACACACACGCACACCACATTTATAGCATACTCTCTAAGCCTGGCATATTGTAAGCATTTCCTCAAAACATTAAGAACTTTTCCCAAATAAAAATTTTAACTGTCATAATATTTCAGAACATGAGTGAATAATAGCTTACTCTCTTACAGTGTATAATCTTTTAAGCATTCAGCCGTGCTACAGGGTATTATCTCCTCCCCTCCCATCAAGGGACATGAAGACTGCTGAGAAAACACTTATTGCCGCATGCTTACTGTCACAGTTTGTCTTAACTTGGCTAACACACCAGCTGCAGTTTTCCAGTCACCTTTTTCTTCCTTTACAGTCCCCGGCGATATTTCCTTCTGTCGTCCCAGATGTCCCTGCATCCCGAGTACCGAGAGGAGCTGGCAGCCCTTCAGGCCAAACACGGAGAGTCGGTGCTGGTGCTGGATAAGTGCTCCAACCTCTCCGAGGACGTCCTTCCCGTGCGTAAGCGCTGCCACAAGCACCAGGTCTTCGATTACCCCCGCGTGCTGCAGGTGAGTGCCATCCCTTACCGCTCTCGGGGCTCCGCGGACGTCACTGCCACAGAGGAAAATTAACCCCGACAAACAGGAGTGTTCTCCACTTGCGACTAGAATTCCCCTGGCGAGACAAACCACAGTGCTGCTCTTCTCTGGGAACGTAGATCTGCAGGTGCTTTGAGGTCTGCGTATTGTTTGTGCAAAGTCGCCCAGCCTGTAGTTGTTCATACACCTTTTAAATACTCATTATACTTCAAAACTGCAAGTCTGATTTACGGAGAAGCCCCATAGACCACTGATGGGCAATCTTTTGAGCTTGGTGTGTCAAAATTAGCCAAAAAACCAACCATAACTCAGGCGGTGTGTCACTTCAAGAAAAACGGCCTAACCGGAAGTCCCAGAACTAGACGCTCTGTGCCGGAGTTCTGTGCTTTGGCCTACAGACCTCCGGCACAGAGTGTCTACACTACAGCAAATGTTTTATCCTCGGCTACTGCACCTGGCCGTGCAGGAGCCAAGGATGAAACGTCCTTCTCGGCATGCAGCCCCATACTTCTCTAGTATGCGGCCGCATGTCATCAAAAATGGCTACACGTGTCAGTGCTGACACACGTGTCATAGGTTCGCCATCATGGCCATACACAAAGCAGGCAAATGTATTTTGCTTTTAGCCCTGAATCCAAAAGCCAGTCAGAGAACTCCTTTTCTGTAAGCAGCAGCTTGTGTCCTCTGTGCCAGCCCACAGGGCTGCAGTCAGCTCCTTCTGGGAGTGGAAGGGGTTATTTTTAGTCATCGTTTTGTCTTGGGTGTTCTGTCCCCCTTAGCACATCCTGCTGGTGGCATGTCCTACGCTAGAATCACAGGGATGGCAGTCCTTCTGTACTGCCAGCAGAGCAGGCCCTTGGGGATGTTTTATAAGCAGGATATTTGACATTCCAAGGGCATGGGGGGCTAGGAAAGGAGACATTGAGTTTTGTTCACTTAAATATTTAAAATGCAGACAGGTTAATTCAAGGAGAAATATTGAGGAGCTGGTGGGATATATATTTTTTTAATCTCCAAAGAGAACTGGCCCATGCTGAGATTGTTAAAATACTTTCTCTCAGAAAGTGCTGCATCTCCTCTGGAATGTCTGACTGATAACAGTGGTGATGTGAACAGGAGTATTTATAGTAGCCTTTGTCTAGACAGGAAAAATGCTTATCAGCACGCATGTCCGCATCTGGACGCCGACTCTTCGGGCCGGCAAAGGCTGTCCACCTGCCCCTCCGGCCCATGACTGATTCTCTTCTCTGACTCGCTGCTTTTCTCATTTATCCCCAGAGGACTTTGGCATATTGAGTTTCTTCATATTTTTTTCTAAACTCCCCCCCCCCCCCACCTCCTGAAGAGGCAAAAGCTGGGAGGAACTGTATTAGAGATAGGGTCTTTTCTTATTTTGGTTTACCTATTGCAACTGTTTTTATCTCCTGTGATTTTCTTATCTTCCCAAATGGTCCCCATGTTGAGCGATTGAATGGGAAAGATATCTTTTGAGATTTTGCATTTTTTGATATATTTTCTCAAAAATCACAGGTCTGTCTTAATGTGTTTTCAAAGGCATTGCATTGATGAAATGAATATCTTGTCTATGCAGAGCACACTGCTAAGTGCTGTGGGGAGTAGGAAGATGCAACAAGATTTGATACCTTCCCTTTAGGGAGTCTGCTAGAGAGCCCGATATGCCCAGACAAGAGAATCCTGTCACACGGTAGGCTGCAGTAAGTGTGGCGTCCAGCTCCTGTACCACGGTGTATTGACATAGTACACTAGGGCTGAAATAGACCGCTCTGTGGGAAGTCAGATTGTTGAGTGTCCAGAGGAAGACTTGGACATGTTTCAACATTTTCAGGATGCCAATGCCAATGGTGGCGGCATTGAAGTAACGCTGAAGAGCAGGAATGTGAAATGTTGCAACCAGTTACCTTTTCAAGTGTTACTGGTATGAGCTTTTATCTTTTAGCATCTGTGTGTCAGGATGCTGCAGTATTGCTGGGCGTCAGCCTTTGGGAGAACTGCGTGGTCTGCAGGGAACAGAGTGAGTGGCTCAGCAAAACTGATGTGTAATCCCCTTCTGTGGCTTCTGTGTTTGCAGGAGGCTACTTTCTGTGTGGTCCTTCGTGGGGCTCGGCTGGGCCAGGCGGTACTGAGTGACGTGTTACGGGCTGGCTGTGTCCCAGTTGTCATTGCAGACTCCTATATTTTGCCTTTCTCCGAAGTTCTTGACTGGAAGAGGTGGGTGTTACTTTCTAATTAACTTTACAGGAGTAGTCTGTGTGTATTAGATTTTCGAAGCCCCCAAGGAATTGTGATGCATTCCTACGTGTGAAGAACTGCATCTTTCGATTGTTTTGCTATGTTTTCCTTTGGGAGAGTTAGTCCATTGGCCTAGAGCAGAGGTTGACTAACTGAGGCCTGTGAACCAAGTATGGCAGATTGCCAGTTTTTATAAATAAAGTTTTATCAAACCCAGCCACACCCTTTAATTTACATATTGTTTATGGCTGTTATAGTGCTCCAGTGTCAGAGTTGAATAGTTGCAACAGATTATCTGGTGCAGAAAGCCTGACTATTTCCTCATTGGCCCTTTACAGAAAGCATTTTCCAACCCTTGGCCAAACACAGTGGTTTGTAGAGCCTGCAGAGTATTACGTACTGGAGAATTTTTTAAATGCCTGGGCTTTGTCCTCAGGAATGCTGAATTTTAAAGCTCCCAGGTATGGTTTGTAACCCTAGTTGAGACCCACTGCTCTAGTCTTTACTGAATTTGTATAATGTGACTAGCTGGAGGTGGAATCCTCCACGTGGGTGAAAGCTTCTCAGAAACAGTCCCAGTGTACAGACGGGCGAATGGGATTCTGCTTGGTTCTGGCTGTCAGTGCTCTAATGAACAGAATAGCCCACAAGTCTCGTGTTATTTCATTTCCCTAGGACTTTGGAGGTTAAAGAGTATTGAAAATTAGTTGGGTTTTTTTTTGTATATACTTCTCAGGCTTAACTTGGTCTTAGATGCTTAATTGCTTTCTCATCTCCCAACTCTTTTGATATTTCTATCCAAGTCTGGTCACTACAGACATTTGGATAATTTAAGTAGCATTCATCTATGTATATGTATATTCATTTATTCATCTCACATTTATTGGAAAGCCTACTGTGAATAATACAGTCTGTGCTGTTAAGGAAGTTAGAATTTAGTGAGGAAGACAAACCAGTTGTAACCTTACATGTTAAGTGCTATAACAGATGCATGCACAGGGGGCGATGGAAGCCCAGAACAGAAGAGGGAGCTTTAATCAGCCTGGAAGAGGAGGGTATGCGATTCTTTGTGTCTTAGAGCAGTGATGAGTCACTTCCCGTCATTTATACCTCCACGAAAACATGTGTGCCTTCATTTGCCAGGTCTGTGTCAGGTATGGGGATACAAAGACGGTCAAGGTCAGGCCTTACCTCTGTGAAGCTCGCAGTCTGGTGGTAGAAGACAGACAAGTGAACCAGTTATTACCAGACACTGTGATGAGACAGCCCTGGCTGGCGGGGCGCTCAGAGAAGAGTGAGACGCGTACCGTTGCTGGCGTGGAGATAGTGGGGGC
Organism: Rhynchonycteris naso; assembly: GCA_037038555.1. Lineage (NCBI taxonomy): Eukaryota > Metazoa > Chordata > Mammalia > Chiroptera > Emballonuridae > Rhynchonycteris > Rhynchonycteris naso. The sequence continues at coordinate 355,819,579 of CM072995.1, forward strand.
TTTACAAAAGGCAGTGACCCCAAGCTGAGTCCGAAAAGATATTTTTATGAGAAGCTAGGTCTGCTTGGGCAGTTGAATTATGGGTAAGTGGTGGAAGGGCTCTGGATTTGGAGTCAGAAAGCCTGGCTTCAGAGAACCAGTTCTGTTGCTGGCTAGCTTTGTGATCTTGGCAAATCGTTTAATCCTTTTTGAGCTTCAGTTTTTGCATCTGTGTAGTCGAAATCATGTATTTAACAAATATTTATTAAGTGCTAACTGTGTGTGCTAAGCAGTGTACCAGATGCTCAGGATATGATGGTGAGTGGAACTAGGCATGGTTTCCATCCTGATGGACTCGTCTGTTGTGAGGAGGGGGCTTTAGATGTTAATAAATTAATTTGTACAAATTAAATTACAAACTCTGCTGAATGCCAAGAAGGCTAATCACACTGAGCCCCTTTTCCCTTACCCACTGTGTCGAGTCTGTCAGCAGGCCTGTGGCTCCCCTCTCCATCACTCTCACCGTTTCCTCCCTCGTTGCATCTCCTGCCCAGACCTAGCGGTGGCCTCTGGCTGTCCTCCTGCTCCCGCACTTGCAGGTGGCATGTTCTAACACTCGGCAGAGTGACCCTGTTGGAACATAATTGGATTGTGCCGTGCTTTACCTAAAACCTCCTACGGGCTTTCTGTCTCAGTGAAAGCCCGGCGTGACCTACAGGCCCTGCTGCTTTGCTGTGACCCTCCCTGCCCCGCTTCTCTTCACCTCCTGGTCCTCTCCATCTTTCCTGCTCGCCGGCCGTGCTGGCCTCTCTGCTGTTGCTGGAACATTCCTGACACACTCTGTCTCCGCCTTCCACTTGTTGGTCCTGCTCTGACGCTCTCCCCTCAGGTCCTGTCACAGCACTCTCACCCCTGGCCACCCTGCATGCGCTGTCCGCTGTCGTGTGCCGGGACCTAGCTCCTGAGAAGTCTCTGTAAATCCATGCGGAGCGCATGAATGGGTTTGGGCAGGCAGTCTAGCTAAAGGAGAATCATGTCTAATGCAGAGCGGGCCGTGGGAGTAAGGAATAGGGTGCCGGGTGCGTGGAACGTCACACGCAGAGGTCCTGTGGTGGGCAGAGCCGGTGTGTTCGGGTGCCTGAAAGGCGCCCATGTGGCTGGAGCTCCCTGGAGTGGACGGGGGATGCGTGTGGAGTGCGTGGGGGGTGAGCCGGGGGCAGTGAGAGAGCCCCTTTGAGAAGGGCGGCCACGGGAAAGGGAGGAGCAGGGCTGCTCGCTGGCAGGAAGGGGGCTGAGGGAGGTGTGATGTTTCTGCTTGTGAGGATCAAACCAGGCCATGCATGGACAAGTGCTCTGTGGAGGGGCGTGATGTCTGTACATTGTTCTCCTACTGTCTCCAGGGCGTCCGTGGTTGTGCCAGAAGAGAAGATGGCAGACGTGTACAGTCTTTTGCAGAGCATCCCCCAAAGACAGATTGAGGAGATGCAGAGACAGGTAAGAGGCCACGCAGCCCTGTCGGGGAGGTGACCCGGGGGTCAAGGGCGGCCTTGAGGGGCGGGAGCGGGTTCCCCTCCCCTCCGTCACGGGACCCCACAGGAGGGAAACAGCGCTGGGAGAGTGCTCAGGAAAGGTTTGCTACAGAGACTCTCTGATGGACAAATGCTCCAGAGGTAAGCCTACTGCGATTTAGGGCGGACCTGGCTGTGTGTTCAGGGCGCAAAGTGGAGCCTTTTCGGAAGGTTGTTTTCACAGAACATGATAGTTCTAGTGCCTAAGACAGCCTTGGAGCCCGGGGCACCACGGGGTGATGCTTCTGAGTGGCCGTTAACCTTGAGAACGTGGTCGTATGCACTGGCCGAGGCTCCTGTTCCTTTCCCCTCGGACATCTCCACACTCCTGCTTCTCTTTCCAAGTCCTTGTCCACCTCTGACGCCCCTTCCCTGGGCTGCTCTCCACTGTTCAGGGCACCCCATGGGGTGTTACATTTAGTCCTGCTTCCCTTGCTCCTGAAAAAAATTAAGTTGGGCTTAAATGTTTGGCGGGTTCTCAGCATTAAGTACGTAACTGTCCCACGCATTCCATTTTCATGGCCCCTCCGCCCCTCGTGCAGAGAGCCTGTATTTGACCTTGTCCAGAGAATGGGTCTCGGGCCCCTGTCTGGGTGAGGACCGGGCAGTCACCTGGATGAGTGGAATGGGGGTGGGTGGGCTGGGCTTCTAACTGCTTCTTAAATACATTCACTCCTGTCCTAGCCCTGCCTTCCCCCCACTCGGGGTTCTGCAGCGGAACTTGAGTCTCTCTCAGCCGATCTAGGGTACAGCTCTCATGGGCCTGTAGGGTCAGCTACCGTTCCTCCTGCTTTTCAGCTTCCACGCGTTTTTGCTGTTAGCCTCGTCTGGCACTCTCTTTATCTTAGAGCGATTATGCCTTAATTTTTTTTTTTTTTTTTAGGGAGATAGGCTCCTGCATGAGCCTCAGTTGGTATCTACCCGGCACCCCCGCCCCCTTGTCTGGGGCTGATGCTTGAATCAGCTGAGCTATCCTTAGCGCTGGGGCCTAACCAATTGAGCCATTGCCTGAAGGAGGGGAGGAGGGAAGGCAGGGGGAGAGGAAGGGGAAGAAAAGCAGATGGCCACTTCTGTTGTGTGCCCTCACCAGAAATTGAACCTGGGACATCCATATACTAGCCCAACACTCTGTCCACTGAGCAAACCAGCCAGGGCCTATTATACCTTAATTTTAAAAAATTCCTCTTGATTGGCATTTTAGGGTTTTAGGAAAGATTGGAAGTCACTGGATGTGTTCAGACCACCCTCTTTATTTTGGTACTGAGCTTCTTAAACCCAGCCAAAGAGGGTCATGTCACACAGTAAGGAAGCCTGTAGGTTCTTACTTCAGGCTGCTCTGTTGAATGCCAGTTGGCTGGTGACTAACTCTGAAGGCCAAGGCCTTGCCTTCTCCAGGCCTCAGCAGCCTCCTCTGTCACATGGTTTGGCATTCTGATTCGGAAACAAATCACAGGTTGGTGTCCGCCTCCCCGTCGATTTCTCACAGCATACTTGTGTTCTTGTGAAGTGTCAGCTTCCTAGTTATTACTTTCCTGCCGACATCATTTGAATTTTAGGAAATGAGAAAATAAGTCTAGAACTCTCTAGAATCGTGATCTAAACCTGTGGTTCTTTTAACTTGTGTGGGAGGAAGTGCTGTTTCAGGAGTCCTAGTGTTTGTGCTCTTTGTGTTTCTCTTTAGTCTGTTAACACAACTAGAGAATCACCTGCTAAATGAGATGCCACCTTTTTTACTAGACTCTAGTCTAAGAAGAAAGACAGGGGAGAATCCAGCACCTTCAGGTCGAGAGAGAGAAAGAACCCTTTGGTTTTTGGAGCAGAATGTGGTTCGGGCTAGCTCACAGATGCTGTGGTCACACAGAAGCGCTGCGGGAGCCACAGGTCTGAGACAGCCTGGCTGGTCATTTTCAGTGGCAGACTCAGAATCACAGAGCCCATGAGAAGGAATGAATAAACACCATTTCAAACAGTGTACTTTCAGGTTATTTGGGTTCAAAGAGGAACCCTTGGAGTCAAAAGACTTGGGTTTGAGCCCTGGCTCTGTCCCGATTCATTGTTTGACTATGACAAGTCACCAAAGCGCTTGGGCTTTCATTTCCTCATTTGTGAAATGAAGGGGTTGGCCAGGTCATTTCTCATTTTCCATTCAGCTGTTTGAAAGTTCTATAAAACTCTTGTCCTTAGCAGGACTGTTACTCTCTTTGACAACACTAATAATGAAGGTCATCTCTTCTCCTGAACACCTCTAGTCATGAGGGCCCTTTACCTCCTCTGGTGGTGATATCCTACTTGATGTCAACTTGCAGAAGGTCAGTCGTGGCACCTTCCGGCATCCCTTTCTAAATATCTCTTCTGCTCTCTGATGCTCGTTTTCTCTGTGCTACTTTCAGACCTAAAGCACTCCTGCAGTGCCCCGTTTGGTCTGGCTTCCCTTTCTCTGCGTAGTCTGTGTTCTAGAAATGACCTCTTTTCTTCTCCCAAACCCATGTTTCTCGACTGGACTGGTCTCTACTAGAGGTGAGATTATCTGGTTGAAGCAATTCCCAGATAGGTGAACAGGATGACTAGGTTTAGCCACTAGATGCCAATAGCACACCCTTATCCCAACTTGTGACAACCAAAGATGACTCTAGACATTGCCAAATGTCCCCTGCGGGACGAAAGTGTTCTTTTGGTAGGGAGAGTTCTTTTGTTCTGCAGGACCCTCTCCAGATGACGCCGGGCATTTTGCCCTCTGTTTACCATCCATCAGTTAAACCTGACCTTGGCAGGAATAACAACAAACAGCATTCACCTTAGTGAATTCTCTTCGTGGAGGTCAAATTTGGATCTTTTTATAAGACAGGCATAAACTTTTAGGGAAAAACTTGTTGCTTTGGTACCCCATTGAGCCGCTGGTTGGTACCAGAGGGACCTGAGACTGAGGAACAGCCGTGAGTGTTCTTTCTGAGCCCCTCAGAACAAGCTTGAGGAGCTGCATGGACAGCTGTGGCCAGCAGAGGTCTCCATCCACTTTTAAGTGACTCATTTTCCTTCTGACCTTTTCAATGTTTTCAAGAAATTCTAAATCCTAAATGCCATGAGCTGCTCTGCTGGTCACTGACATTGTGCTCATAGCCACTCTCTAGAGACAAGTTCTTTCAGACGAGGAAGAAAGAGTGCTTAGCACAGGATTTTGTTCCTCCGAGAACGGGCTGCAAGAATACCAAGTGGGATCTTGGGGATGAAGTACCGTGGCACCATCTTGCAGCTCAGAGTGCAGGGTCGGGAAGGCTACGATCTGACGCCTGCATGCGTGGTCAGTCCTTCCCGTGACATGTTTTGTCTGACAAGAGGGCGTTACATTTTCCTCTTCCCCTTAGGTGTGATAGTGAAGCAGCCACAATGTTAAGCACAGGCTAGAACCTAAAGTAAGTACGAGCTGTAGTTAAGCTGAGATTTGGAGGAAAAGTACAGCCTCTGCTGTTACTTGTTCCTGAAGGGCAACACGAGCGTGTCGGTGTGTGTGGCATTGGAAAGGCTCGGAGCGCCTTGTTGTTGTTATTTGTTTGTGGGTAAGTAAAAAGCTAGTTCCTCCGGTTAATAGAGGATAATAGTTATAACAGTATCAGTTGGCCTTTTATTGTCCTAGGAGCTAGATTAACTAGTTGATAAATGTAGTGAAGCCCAGTGTTACTGTTTTTTTCCCAAGGGGAGCTGATGGGAGATAATAAGAAATCTGTGATCCTCACTCCAAAGGTCTAACAGTCATCTTGTGGACATATGGGTAGAAGCACAAAGAAAGTTGAGAAAGATGGTCCAGATTTCCCAAAGTACACGAGGGGTCTGAAATGGAAGGAAGAAATGTGAGACACGGATCGATTTACTGGGGAGGCAGCATTTGTGGAAGGCCTTAAAGATGGAGTCCCGTCAGTCGTCTTTCTCACACGGGAGGCAGGAAGAAGTCTGCAACGAGATATTTTCTGTAGTCAGATGGAACATTCACGTCCCACTCTCCCTTGAATCACAGTGAGAAAGCAATCCAGGACCTTGGAAGGCTGCAACGCCACTAGACTGTGTATTAGAAGTGTTTGTGTGGATAGGGAAGAAGGTGTAAGTGGATCCCCAGTTTATCTGTTGAGTGGAGTTTCCAAACATTGTTTTATTGGTCAGTGGCTCCACCAGCAGTGACCTCTAACCTCAGCCACATTGGGAGGTGGAAGTCAGGAGCCTGCCTTGCCTTTGAACTCTTCTTTGTACTCAATTGACTGGGAGCCTTTGAGGTGGCAGAAACATTCAGCATCTTTTTTCTCTCACCTTTAACTCTTGGGTACGTTAAAATGCCAGTTTCTCTTCAGTCTGTTGCACTGGCTCAGCTCAGTTTGCCTTTGTATTTCCCTGCCACACGTACCAAATAGTTGGGCTGCAGGGATGCACTTGAAGAAGTGGGCCGATTAGGCAAAAGACAAGATGCTTCTACTTGAGAAAATAAAGCCCAGGCATGCGGTACCATCACCTGCCGGGCCTGTAGTTAGGCCTTGCTGTGCTTAAGGAGGGAGCAGACCAGACCGCAGAAGAGCAGGTGTGTGTGCACACAGCACCCGTGCACTTCATTCGCCGGAGAGCCCCTGAAGCGAGGCTCTTGTTGTATCTTCTTTATACTACATGATTTCAACACAGTGGACTGCCCGCTTTCCATAGCCATTGTAGTTTAGAAGTCTGCCATTGGAAGGGATGAGAGCCTGCAGTGGGGTCTCGGAGGCGGTCCCCTGCCAGCCTGGCATGAATTGAGAAAGTGGAAGAACTCGTCTCTCCGCACACTGGGTGTAGGGTGGACAGCTTCGCGGGCTTCTCTGTGTTACTGTACTCAGGGTGTATCACTGGAAGATGGCACAACCTTTTAATTCAAGGAAGTGCATGTTTGTTTTTCATATTTTGGATTTCTGACATCCAATTGAGTCTTAGATTAGTTTGAACATTGAATATAGTTTCTTTTTTCTTCCTCCTAAAGCTGTTCTTGATCCTTAAAGTGGAGGAAATACGGAAATTGCTATTTCTTGTGATGCCCTTGTATCTTTAAACAAAGGTTTAAATCAGTGATTTTCGACCTTTAGTCGGCCAGAAATCTTGTGCTGGTCCACAGCACCAGGGTGGTTAGCTTGCATTCCAAAATTTCTGGTGGGCCGGCACCATGGCACCAGAGGTTGAAAACCACTGGTTTAAAATTTTTTTTTTTTGACTGATTTTAGAAAGACAGCAAGAGGAAGGGAGAGAGACAGTGAGAGGCGTTTATTTTTTCATTTATTGTTCCACTTAGCTGTGTGTTTTTTGATCACTTCCCATATGTGCGCTGACTGGAGATCAAATCCGCAAGCTCGGAGTTTTGGGCGATGCTCTAACCCATCAATTCATTCTCAACCTTTTTATACTTGGGGTCTGGTGAAAATAAGAGAATTATTTCAGGGACTGCTAAGGCAGAAGTTACCCTGAGCATAAGCGCATCTGACTAAGACCACTGGGTCTGTAATCTTCATACAGTAGTGGAGAGGTTAACTCTTTTAGGTGCCGGTGCGAAATCTCTGGTGGGCCTGTCAGCAAACCAGCCGGTGAAAACCACTGCTCTGACTAGCTAACCAGCCAGGGCCATGAATTGTTTAGTACTATATATATGTTTAAAAATATTGGCTCATACATTTTATAAAGTTTTCTATCTAAAATGTTTAAGTTTTTACTTTTAAGAAGTGTTTTTGTGATTCACATAAAGGTGTAAACCCTCGGATGTCTAGGAACATCAGCAGGCCGGAAGGATGTATCCTCTGAGAAGTTCCCTCTGCTGGCAGCCTGACTGTTATGTCCGTTGACAGTTAGATAGCAGTGTGTGTCCACCTCTCCCTCACCGCCCCATCCCCAACACACAGCAGGTTACAAAGCGAATTCTTGAACTGGGATAGTGAGATAGACAGCTGGAAAAGCCAGGTGAACTTTTTTAATGTGAAGAAGCTGAAGATAAAGAGACGGAAAGTAATTCTCCCGAGACCGCACAGTATGTGAGGGACAGACAGGGAAGCACAACCTCTTTTACTGCCCACACATTATTTAAATTACTGTGTGGCCTGGATTGAGGCTAAAATTCAGGATGCACTTCCCAATAATTCAAACTAACTGCTTATTAGTCTTTAAGAAGTGATTGCTTGAGACATTTAGATTGGACACGTCCCTGAAAATATATTACAAAGACCGTGGAAGAGATTTCACTTCTAATTTCCAGGATCGATACTGTAATGCCTGTCACTCTCATCCCCCCCCCCTCCGACTGTGAAATTGAGAATTTTTTATATATGTGAACTGAACTCTCAAGGCTTTTTAAAAATGCCTAATATTGCTGCCTCCCTTTCTTCCCCCACACTCCACTTCCAACCTGCCATGCCAAGCTGTGCTTCTGCTTTTGTACTTGCTCGGAAAAAAGATATTGGATTGCTTACCCTTAAACAAAACACACTGACCCGATCCCTGGAGTTCTTCCTGTGGAACAGACAACCATGCTTCTGATACAAAGCCCTGCTTCTTGGCCAGTTGGGAGAGCCTTGGGGATGAGTGTAATCAATTTATGGGATATTTGAATTTCATATTTTTCAAAAACACTGTATACTCTGTGTTTGGGTTTTCCTGAACGCATAAATCCATATTGTGAAGGAGACTGGCCACTGCATGTTGTTTAAAGTGGATAAAATAAGGACTCCTTTAATTGGAACTTTTAAAGAAGGGTATTTCTATGTGTTTTAACTTTTTCCCCCAACTTCAGTATTAAGAACCTATTGGAAAAAGGCTTTTGCCAAGTATCTGATGGGAAGCCAAGAAAAGCTCTTTAATAGAACTGTCTTAAATTTATAGTGCACCAGGGCCTGTAAATAAATTTTCTTGTCTTTAAGGTTTGGGCTGATTTGCAGTTACTTTGTATGGCTTCTGAGATTTAAGTCCTCACAGTCCAGATGGAGGAACCATAAAGCTGCTTGCCTTGGCAGCCCTGGAAGCCCTTGTCAGTGGGCAGACATGCATGAGTAGTCTACGAACTCAGTCTGTGAGTGCTCCCGTATCTTACTGTGATGCCAGTTCTCATTCTTTTTGTGACTTTTCCTAGCTTGCCTAACTATTCTCGAAATTTAAGACAATTATAGGCCTTAATTTCTTTTTCTTTAGATTTTATTTATTTTTAGAGAGAAAGAGAGTGACGGAGAGAGAAAGGGGGTAGAAGCAGGAAGCATCAGCTCAGAGTAGTGGCTTCCTGTATGTGCCTAGACCCCTAGGGTTTTGAACTGGCAACCTCAGTGTTCTAGGTCCATGCTTTATCCACTGGGCTAGCACAGGTCAGGCTAGGCCTTAATTTCTTTAGACAATTTTTTTTATTAAAGTACTTATTGATTTTAGAGAGAGGAGAGAGAGAAGAGGGGGGAGGGGAGCAGGATACTTCCAACTTGTAGTAGTTACTTCTCATATGTGTCCTGACTGGGCAAGCCTGGGGTTTCAAACCAGCAACCTCAGTGTGCCAGGCTGACGCTTTATCCACTGCGCCACTGCAGGTCAGGCTGGGCGTTAATTTCTAATGCAGACCGAATATGTGTTAAGCGCCACCGTTGCTGGTGGTTGTATGGGCATGTGGAGGGACATTTAACATTTTCTTTTTTAATTTTTATTTATTGATTGTAGAGAGGAGAGAGAGAATGGCAGAGAAGCAGGAAGCATCAACTCCCATATGTGCCTTGACCAGGCAGGCCCAGGGTTTTGAACTGGCGACCTCAGCATTTCTAGGTTGACACTTGATCCACTGTGCCACCACAGGTCAGGCGTGGAGGGAGATTTAAAAGGAGGGAATCTTGTGGATAACAAAGCCCTCAAGGCTGACAGGCACAGTACAGTGATACACAGATTAACTGCCTGAAGTGCTGTGCTATTCCTGGTGGGGGAGGGGTCAGGAATAGATTAGGAGGTGAAAGTCATCTTTAGGACGGGGTAGACTCAGATCAGAAGAGAGGGTGGTGCTCTGTTAGCACCCTGACCTTGGGGCGGGGCTGGGATGGGGGGCTTCTGTGAGGAAGTCTCACTCAGTAGGTAAGATGGAGGAGTTGGGGGCGGGGAAACTTTGAACACCAGCAGAGAACTCTGTAGAGAATTAGAAGGAAAGGATAGTAAATGACAAGTGAAGAGTAATGAAAAGATGAATGATGAAAGGAAAAGCAGGATCAATTAAGGAGATTTAGAAAAAAATATCAAAGAGCTGGAAGGGACCTTAGAAAATAGTCAACCCTTTCCTCATATTTTACAAATCACAAGTGAGCCCCAGAGTTTAAGTGATGTTATTAGGGCCGAACCCGAGCCCAGCTGGAACCCAGGTCCTGACTCCCAGTCTGATGATTTCTTTTTCATTGTCACGGCAATATTTTCCAGACTGAGGGCCGTGATTCATTAGTTACTCATGAATTTAAATCAGTGGTTCATGACTGGCATCTTATTTTTAAAAAATATAATAGAAAGGAAAATACCATCATATTATATAGTAAGGGTAAATATTTCCTGAAAACTTTGTTTCAGTTATATATATGTGTGTGCGTAGCAAGTTGCGTATAAAATGTGTTTATGTGTTCCTTAGGGTGGGTCCTAGTCCAAAATGCTGAAAAATGGTGGGAGTGCAAAGCACATGACGGGCTTCTGGGGCTTCTGAGTTGGAGAAAGCTGAGTTCATATCCTCAGCTGTGCTGTTTGTCTACCAGCTTTGAGACTTTGGGCAAGTTACCTGACCTTTCCAAGCTTCAGTTTTTTTTTTTAAACTCAGCCCTGGGACTAATAATACCACAGAGTGGTTGTAGAGTTCAGTGAAATCAGTTACTTCTAGCACGAGCTCCGGATCTGTCCTTCACACTGGTGGGGACTGGGAGAGCCCTGCCTGGCTCTGAGTTTGACTATTGGAAGGGAAGGCAGGAGCCTCCTGGTATGGAACTTGGTCTTCAGGAACCACAGTGAATTACCAGCATGGCTGGATAATGCCTTTGCTTCTGGGCTTGGAGACTGGAAACAGAATTTATTCCTCTGGGTTCTGGTATACTTTCTACATCCTGACATGGAATGAAGTTCACCTCTCTGTTTTTCTGTTAGGATCAGAATGGGTTATTAAAATCAGTGGTTTTTTCTAGCTGGCCTTTAAAAAAAATTCATTGGTACACTTGGATAAAGAACTGTTACTTTTTCTCCTTTTCAATAAGAAAAATCTTATACTCAGTCTTTTTTCCCCCTCTTTTAATGTGTTCTCTGCCAAATCATGATTTTATTCATCTTTTGAATTAAAAAAATATTTTAAAAATAAACTTACAGAGAAAAGTTAAAACCAGAATTGACATTTGGGTGGTGAACCACTGAAGCATCAGAATCTACTGGGTATGAACCACAAATAAAGGAAATTTTTATGTGAAGTTAAGAGGACCAGTCAGATAGTTTTAGAGCTAGCTGTGGTTGCATCCTGCTGAAAGGAGAAGGCGTTCCAGTCTGGGATTTTCCTGGTGCTCCTCTTTCCTTTCCTTCTCTCTTCCTCTGGCGACCTCTACCTCCCTGCCCCCTCTCCTGTCCAGCCAGCTCCAGCCCCGATCTGAAATCCCGCTGGAGAGCAGAGACGAGAGCTTCTTCCCAGATGATTTGGGCCAGGGGCTAAACACTGCCATAAATCTGCAGCTCATTTTAATGCCACGTTAAAGCAGTGTGAGCGGCTGGTTTCCGTGGCCCCTGCCCTCTTGCTTTATGGGCTTCTTTGGCTCTTCTTTTTAAAGAGGCCCTGCGGAGTAATTTTAAAGTTCTTATCAGTTTGCTGACAGCTATATGGGCCGTTCTGCCGAGTCCAGGAGCTCAGGCAGGCGTGTGAAACTTCTGATATTAAAATTGAAGAAAAATGCCAGGCAGGAGGGATTGGGTGGTGCGGCCCTGATTTGGAGGTAAAAGACTAAGCAAGATAATTAACCTCTGCAGGTCCGGAATGTTGCCACTGGCAGGGTGAATTTCCCTCGGTTGGTAGTGGCAGGGCAGTGAGGGTTAGACAAGGGCTTCTGTTTTCATCCCCTGATTAGAAACGTGTTCTGTTGACAGTTGGTGCTTTCAAGCCTCAGCAAGTGAGTTGGGCAGCCCTGAAGAGCCAGATTTATAATGCAGTTTTTTTCCTAAAGGCCATCTGACTGGCTAGACCTCTGTTCACATGTCTTTGCCAGCTCCAGCTTGCTGTCTCTGTGTCCACAGCGTTACTGTTATCAAATTTAAAGGGACTTTCATCAGTCTGCTTTGCTGCCCCTTTTCCACCAGATTGCTAACCCCCAGTAATCCTCCGGAGCCCTCAATGGAAACTCCGGCCCTCTATAAATGTCAGCCTGCGACACTTGGCCCTTTTTACCCTCCCAGTTACAGAGAAGTGGACTGGAAGCTGTCCCTCCCTCTCCCCTACCACTCTTCCTTTCTTTCTTTGCTGGAAAACTCTTGCAGCAGACAGCTGAGGGGAAGGAAAAGCCATTACCTGGATCCAGGCCAGCAGCTTGATGGGAGCTTCAAAATCTCTGGCATCTCCTGACCAGAATGTTTTTCCAGGCATTTTGGGGAGTGCATCCTTACCCTCCGTCTCAGCTCCAGCCTTGTTTCCAGGGTTTTGGGGGACGGGGAGGCCCTGGCGACGGCCTTTCTATCTGCTGCCCTTTTCTCCTAACTGGAGCTTTTAGGAGGAGGTTGCTAGATAAGGAAAATCCGATGGATAACATATTTTTAACTTCTCTGTGCCCTGTTGGCACAAACTCATTGCTTTTCCTTTTTCAAATAGTTTTGGACACGAGCAGTTTTGCAAGTGTATTCAATTTAAAAGAGTCATTTAACTTGAGGTTTAGGCAAAAAGCAAGGCATTTTTGTAGTAAGTTAGTGAAATTATAGAGCTATTGGTCTAGGGTTGGTGATTTTCATTGAGCAAACAATAAAAAATACTGGTTTGTTTTATTACTTGTGTAGCTCCTATGGGGAGGGTAATTAGATAAAAAAACCAAACGAGCAATAAAACAAAATAAAATGCCCCAGACTCCAAAGCGATAGAACTACTTTTTTTTTTAATACATTTCTTGGGACCAAATAGATATCTTGCAATTAGTTAAGTTTAGTGAACCGGGTGTTACTGCTTATGGTATAATTTTAACAAACTTAGTAAAATATTTAACAAATAAATATTCTGGAAGTTCTCAAAAACCATGATGATGACTAATCTTCGTTGCACCGCCTGTTGAAAGGGCCAGGCAGATGGAACGGCCCTGCTCTCCTCTTTGGGCATCGGCTAGGCTGGCTGGCTTGCCCTCTCTACCGCTAATCCTGGGTCACTCCCTCCTGACCACAGCGAGTCCCCGGTAAGGACGTGGCTTCAGAAAGTGTCCTGTAATAAAAGTGTTAGATATAAGTTTGCAGCCTGTATAAGAATTGTTTGACTCTTTGGGGCTGGTTTCCCACATGGTAGGACTATTTGTGAAGCATTTCTGAGAAATAATTACTCATTATAGGAAATGTGGGACAGGCATTTTGAATTCATTATTACCTACGCAGGAAAATATCTAGGTTTGTTTACAAACAGTAACTTGCAAATTGTCAAGTGTTGCTATGTTTGGTAAAGAATTCATTGTTTTCAGCCCTGGCCAATTGGTTCAGTAGATAGAGTGTTGGCCCAGTGTGCGGGTACATCCCAGGTTCAATCCCCATTCAGGGCACACATAGGAAGTGACCATCTGCTTCAGTGGCCCATTGGTTCGAGCATTGGCCCCGGACACTGAGTATAGCTCAGCTGATTTGATCATTGGTCCCAGACGGGGGTTGCTGACTGGATCCCGATCAGAGCACATGCGGGAGTCTATCTCCCCTCCTCTCACTTAAAAAAGAAAAGAAAAGAATTCATTGTTTTTGAGTCTTCAGTAAGAGTTAAACTAATCCATAGGATTTCTGCCTATATTTAAAATATTAACATAGGTTATTATATATTTATATATTGTCTCCCTTAGCTCTGAAGAGGTCGAGAGAATTTGGAGTTGCATAATTATTTTTTGTCATGGTATAATTTTTAGTTTTATAATAACATAATGTTATAATTCTGCGCTGTTGTTCTTGAGACTGTAAGACAACACATGTATTCATTTATCTTCACTCCAAGATTTTACTACTGAATCAGACCAGGATCGGTACAGAAGTGGCAACATAGACACCATTTCTGACTGGGCAGACACCTCTCTCCTTGTACCTTACTGGCTAATTTGTTATATTTAAATGTCAACTTCCCATTTTATTAAGTTCATTTGTTATCTTTCAGATTCTAATGCTTTTTATTGAAAGGAGCAAGTTTTTCTTGCCAGGTATGTGAAGTCCATCTATGTATTGAAGTGTTTTTAACTTTCATGTTAAAACGAGCAGGTCTTGATGATCTATATGTGTCATTTGTATTTTAGAAAGATTTTTCAGTGTTGGATTTAAGCTGCAGACTGAGTGTTGAGTTCTGCAGTGAGACATTTTGGCATTTTATGTGAATGAGACGACTCAAGAGCTGGTGACAGACCGAAGGGTCAGACTAACACACTCAAGGATTGCAGTGCCGTGTGGGGGGAACAGTGGACCTGACTGGAGTTCCTTTGGCTTAGAACAGTGGTTCTTAACCTGGGTTCTATAGAACCCTAGGGGTTCAATGAGTCGGTCTCAAGGGTTCGGAGAAGCCTCTGCTGCGGAGGCCAGAAGAAAGTAATACCGTAATTTGTTGTGAGTTCATGCACTTTGTTGGTTTTGTTCTTTGAGCAAGGTGATGTTCATGCACGGCTCATTTTGTGCACCAGTAAAAAAACATATACCTATGTCTTGAATTTGGAAAAAAAATCATATTTTATTTATCACTAAAGAAGGGTTCGGTGAATGCGCATATGAAACTGTTGAGTTCGGTACCTCAAAAAAGGTTAAGAACCACTGGTTTAGAATAACCACAGATCAGTGTTCCTCCAAATCTCTTAGCCTAACAAGTTGTAGGTAACTTTATATATGACATATCAGCAAGCATAATTTTTGGAAATCTTTTTTGGTATAACTTGCAGATTGGAAACTATAGAAGAATATGTCAACTGTCTAATCAGCTACCATGGCAGAGATGAGGGAGGGTCAGAATTCCCTGTGGGGATTTTCAGACTTCCTGCATCTCTCTTACTACCACTCAAATAAACTCTTAAAGGCTTTCTGGGCTGGGGGTAGGGACATGGATTTCCCTTGGGAGTCCCTGTCCTGATGAACCTCAGTTACTCTTACTCGTAGGAGTATGTCACCCGTCAGGTGAAGAAAAGGGCGGGGGAAATTGAGAACCACTGCTGTAGCATGTGTAGCTAGCTCAGGCTTCTTCGTCTGTTCAGAGTCTCAGTTTGGGGAACGTACCGTGGCGTTTCTGCTCAGAATCAGTGAGAGAGCTCATCTTAATTTTGCTTAATCAGAAGATGGAGCTTTCCAGCAACGAGCAGTTTATGGAGGCCTCCTGGGCATCTGGTCAGGTGGAGCAGTGAGGAATGGCGTGGTACCACACTGGTCTCAGTTTCTCTTTTCCGGGGAGTGTCTAGGGGCAGTGGAAAGGGCTCTCATGCCCTGACTGCTGAGTTAGTATCCACAGCCCAAAACAAAGAACCTGCCAAAGAATGTCTCCTTAGCCTCCTCTGCAATCATTATGACATGGTCAGCATTAGAGAGAACATCGCCCTAACGTGGCATGACGTGATGACAGCTTTTGGGATGAAGTAAGCCTTTAAGTTCTGTCTTCTTAGTCTCTTCACATATTGTGTTTGTATGTGTATCCTAATTAAAAGGGGCAGGCCTTTCAAGTGCGCCTGGTTGGAGGGAGGTTTGTTTTCTGTTTGCCTTTTCTAGTCAAACAAGCTGACGCCTGCCTTCACCCGGTTTCAGCCTGGCGAACATGGGAAACCTCACCCCGGGAAGATTCCTTCACGACGAGTGGACCCAAGTTGTGCTCTTGTTTATTTATTTTTGACGACAGGTTTTGATTAAAGGTTTCCAATCCACCTTTCCGCTCTTTCAGGGAACCAGCCAGGGGAGAAAGCACTGGTCAGCTGCTAACTTCTAAAGAAGCTCCCTGATCTGACCTGGGAACAGTGGGACCCAGAGGCATGGCTTACTAAGAAAGCTGGACACAGCAGACATAAGTCTCTAGTCTCTTGGATGAGAAGGTTTGACCAAACACAGTTTTAGTGGTCAGTGGCTCCTGCTTTAGTAACCTTTCACCCCTCTGGTTCTTGGAGGTACAAACCACTGGCCGGCCTTGCCTTTGAACTCCTTATGGTTCCTGCCGCCTCAAAGGCTCCCAGTCAGAGGCTCCTGTTTTGCTTGGGATCTCTCCGCACAGCAGGATGTCAGCAGTTGGGAAAACTGATCCATCCTTAGAACATTGACATATTTGAAGGTGATACCCCTGAGACTTGAAACGTATGGCTTTCTATTTCAGGAGCTGTCTGTCACATGTCAAGAAACATGACTCAGGCCACCCCTTTTTCCTCCGCGTTCCCTTCTTGTCTCCCATAGGACAGGAGGTCGCAATGTTGGAGTATTCCCTGCAAGCATTCCCAGCCTTCTTCCTACCTTCAAGCTCCTTTACCCGTTTTGATTCTGCCTTGCCCCAAGTAGCGTCTGTTTTGAAAGAAGCTTTACCTTATGTAGGACTGAAACATGAAAAGCGTAGTATTTTTGGTGTCTGGGAGTGTGACTATAAAGATGACACGGTGAAAATAAAATGGGGCTTACATGTTGGAAGCCGTGCTTCCAGAGCAGGCGAGCGCTGCTTTGAAGAGAGCCCATCCATCCTTTCCCTGCTTTCTCGGTTCCATTCTACCTTCTGGAAAAAGTACATCTTGCAAGAAGACAGAGAAATATCATGATTGCTCTCCCACATCTGCTCTGCCTCCTGCTGTGGAACAACAGTGACAGCTTCAGCACTGAGAGGCAGACGGGAGACCCGTGATCCTAGAGCAGTGGTTCTTAACCTGGGTTCTATCGTCGATGAGTCGGTCTCAGGGGTTCGGAGAAGCCTCTGCCGCGGAGGGCAGAAGAAAGTAATACCGTCATTTGTTGTGAGTTCATGCACTTTGTTGGTTTTGTTCTTTGAGCAAGGTGATGTTCATGCACGGCTCATTTTGTGCACCAGTAAAAAAACATATACCTATGTCTTGAATTTGGGGAAAAAAAAACATTTTATTTATCACTAAAGAAGGGTTCGGTGAATGCGCATATGAAACTGGTGAGTTCGGTACCTCAGAAAAGGTTAAGAACCACTGTCCTAGAGGACTTCAATACAGCTTCTTTGGCAAGAAGTCAGACTTCTCATTCTAAGTATATTGATAGCTAATGCCTCTACTACCCATGATGCCTTTAGCTTAGAGAAGGAACAGAGGATCTCCGTTGAGATCCTCTGCTTTGGTAGAATTCAAATAGACTATCACTGAAATTCTCTTGCAGCAAGGCTCCTCTGGCAAGGTGTTTTTCTGCGTTAGAGCAAAGGCTGAGTTCTTAGCAGGTATCCAGGAATCCAGGCGTGAGAAGAGCAGGCCTAACTTGACCACTGTTTTATTCTGTGGTCATGAGCTTTATGCATTTTCCCGTTGGCTAAGGGAAGGAGAGCGTGCACATTTCTCCTGTGCCTGGTACTGTATTGAGAGCTTTCTCCTGAAAGCCTGATGAGGTAGTTGTTTTTCTCAGTTTTCTAAAAGAGGAAAGTGAAAGTTAGAGGTTAGTAGATGGCCTGAGGTTACGTAGTTTAAGTGGCTGATTTAAGATTGAGAAGATTTTGAGGCATGTGATTAAAAAGTATGAAGTTTATTTTTACGACTCTATTTTTCTTTGTTTAGGGCACCTTTTGAACTATTATAATCATCTAAAATATTTATTAAATGCCGCATTTCATAATACCGACTAATCCTTGTTCTCAAGCAGCCGGCAGTCTTATGGGGGAGGTATGTAATGTCTACTGTGTTTGCTAGGGCTGCCATCATAAAACATCATAGACTGGAAGACTGAAACAGCAGAAATTTATTTCCTCACCGTTCTAGAGGCTGGATGGCTTAGGTCAAGATGTCAGCAGCATTGGCTGCTCTTGAGCCCTCTGTCCTTGGCTTGCAGGTGGCCGCCCCTTGCTGCCTCTTTATATGTCATCCCTCTGTGCCTGTCTGAGTCCAAGTGTCCTCCTTGTATAAGGACACCAGTCAGATTGGATTAGCACCCCCACTAATGACCTCATTTTAACTTACCTCTTTAATGGCCATGGCTTCAATGCAGTCATATTCTAGAGTACTGGGGGTTAGGGCGGCAGCATTTTGAGGGGGCACAATTCAACCCATGCCAGTGTTCGTATAAGATACAAGAACCAAAGTTAATAGGTGTCACTTAGTGGCTCAATTGAGATATAAGGGATTTAGCTTGTTAGTGTGGAACTGGCCTCGCAGGGGTTTTTCGCTAAGCCCTTTCTCAGCTCCTTACCAGTTATGCGCAGCAGTAATAATGTAAGTCCAAAAGGGGGTGGCGGTGCTTTAGTACACCCTACCCACTGCGCATCGTAACACTGAGAATTGCCTATTGGGTCAAACCCAGAATCTGCAGGGTACCTTTGCCCTGGACAGCATTCAGTGAGGGAGGCTTTGTGTCATGGTTCCTAATCACAAGAGGATGACACATATATTATTAAAGAGTTTATTAGGACCCTATAAATGCTCAGTTTTTATATTGTTATGTTTTTCTCTGTCAATGGAAAGAATCTTAGCAGTGAGATTGTGGTTGTTTTTTTTAATTGAAATTTGGAATATCACAATTCATGTCTTAATTAAAGAAAGGAAAGATTAAAAGATTATGTGCTAGATTGAGAGCTTTAGAACTTTAAAAAACAGTTGAGAATTCAGAAAAAATGCAGAAAATGTTTCTGATAAAGGTGATTCTTCTTTCTTAAGCTTGTGTCACTCAACATGGTTGATTTGGGGGCTGGAGGAATGGAAGGCAGTAAAGAAGATAGATATAGGAAAACAATGTATTTCTATTTCTGAAGAGAGATAGTAACTTATCCTGTGACTAGACATGCCTACTGTTTGTTGACTCACATAAATACATAACTTGGAGCAACCTCACCCCCCACACCCAACTCATACATGTGCACCTGGCCCCAGGATCAGTCAGGCTCATTGGGAATTTAGTAGTGGATTGTAATAAGAAATCCACTGAACATTCTTTTCTCATATTTTTTGTTTGTTTTTAATGACAGAAACCTTGACTCCTTGGTCAAGATAGTTCATGACCTTCACTACTTCATTTGTGTGTTTTTAGAGCATTGGCTTCTCCTTGGCCAATAGCCAGAGCGCAAGTTCTTTTGACTATTGAGACATACAGATTTCTCTCTTTTGTAAAACATGTAAATATCTCTTTATAAGTTTTCCGTATTAGTTTATTTGTAAACCTGAGGCTACTCCTACCTCATCCTTTAATAACAAGTCTGTGTGCATTAAGTACTAATGGCTAAGCCTGGGTTGGGGGTTTCTTTCTTTATGTTTCTGAAGTTAGAAGCGAGGATGCAGTCAGACAGACTCCTGCATGTGCCCGACCCGGATCCACCCGGCATGCCCACCAGGGAGTGATGCTCTGCCCATCTGGGGCGTTGCTCCATTGTGGCTGGAGCCACTCTAGCACCTGAGGCGGAGGCCATGCAGCCATCCTCAGTGCCCGCCCGGGCCAACTCTGCTCCAATGGAGCCTTGGCTGCAGGAGGGGAAGAGAGAGATAGAGGGGAAAGATAGGGGTAAGGGTGGGGAAGCAGATGGGTGTTTCTTCTGTGTGCCCTGTCCAGGAATCAAACCCGGGACTTCCACACGCCAGGCCGACGCTCTACTGCTGAGCCAACTGGCCAGGGCTACTGACATATTTTTATTCTTGCACTGTGCATTGTTTTTCTGTAGCAAATTTGTTGCCATTATTGGGGCATTTAGTATTTTATATTTTTGGATCTGAGAGATGAGGTTTATCTTAATGAAGTAGTTTCTATCATCTGAGCAGCTCAGGTACTTTCAGGTGATACCAGACCGCCTCCTCTGCAGAGGAAGTAACTCTTAAGGGAGTTGGGAGCTGAACCAGCTTGGAGAATGGCACAGCTCAGTACCCATGAAGGGCATGAGCGATGGTGGTCTGGGAGCTATGTGCGTCTGTTTTCATCCTGTGCTTTCCACTGATTCTTAGTTTGTGACTTTCGACAAATCACTTGCCTTGAAATGTCTCCATTTTATCATGTCTGTTTTTATAATTCCCAGTAAAGGCTAACTCTTAATTGTGTTGTAATAACCAAAGCAAGAGATTAAGGGTGACTGGGAGTATTTTTATTGTCTAGACAGCTACTCCCTAAATATTGTTGAGGAAACTTCTTGGTTATACAGTTTTTCTTAGAAGGATCTTCCAGCCTCACTCAAGATAAACTTTTAATAGTTCTTGAAACTGTGCTGGGTCAGAGTTTAATGCCTCTCTTAAATTGGTTAACAGCATCTAATAGGACTGTGGCTGGGACAGGAGGCTTCTGGAGAAGCTGAGCCCCGTAGAGGGTTAGGAACCTTGAGGTCATTGATTGATTCCTTCTGTGAGCTGTGCAGAGACAGTTCAGCAAGTGCTCCGGTTTCACCTGAGGTCAGCCAGGAAGTCTAGAGAAAAGCAAGACCAGTAAACCCCGTGCATGTGTCAGGGCTTCATTTTCTTGTCTGTGACACTGGGTTAATGTACTTGGGTTGTGAGAAGTAAATAAGTTCATACAGGTGAAACACTTAAAATAGTGCCTGGTAAGTGTCTAGTTTAAGCAACAAATACTTATAGGGCTCCTAGTTTGTCCTAGATACAGTTTTGAGTGCTGGGCATGCACTAGTTCTAAAAAAACAGATGGAAATCCCTGCCTGTATATAGCTTACTTGTTCTGGAGGGAATGAGAATTAGATGGTGATGATGATGATAGAAGTGAAATCAACTGGGAACATTAAGGTGTTGTTATCGCCTTTCTATAGTGGCATTTGCCTTTTACACTGAGATAAGTCTTTTGGGGAATTTCTGTATTGATAATGGTTTATAGGTTGCTTCTTGCCTTCACTTTCTGGTTTCTACTATATTGCAAATTCTCCCATTCTAGAGCCTATTGTATAACTTCAAGAAAGAAAGGAGTTTGAAATCCCTGCCCTGTTCTTTCTCTGTACCCTCTCACTGATAACTCAGGTTTTTAAACTCTTTATAGCAGGGGTCCCCAAACTTTTTACACAGGGGGCCAGTTCACTGTGCCTCAGACCGTTGGAGGGCCGCCACATACAGTACTCCATACACTGACCACCAATGAAAGAGGTGTCCCTTCCGGAAGTGCGGCGGGGGCTGGATAAATGGCCTCAGGTGGCCGCAATTTGGCCCGTGGGCCGTAGTTTGGGGACCTCTATTTTATAGGAATCAACCATGTAATATGTTGCCATGTGAGCTTGTAAAGAGCTTGTAAGTACATACTGACCCTTGGGGAAAAAACAGCCAGTCTAATTAAAAACTTGTGAGCTTAAGCGAGCACACTATTTTGCCATTAGAAAGTATCACCATGAACTTCATCATTTAGACCTCTTCCTCACATTTTTGTGCTGACTAAGGAACATATACTGTAGCCATTTTCTCTAGTAGCTGTAAGTGTAACTAACTACATGTTAATTTTTTAATCTGTAAGTGTAACTAACTACATGATTAAAAATTTAACTGGAGCCTGACCAGGCGATGGTGCAGTGGATAGAGCTTCGGACTGGGATGCGGAAGACCCAGGTTCGAGACCTCGAGTTCGCCAGCTTGAGCACAGGCCCATATGGCTTGAGCAAAAGCTCGCCAGCTTGGACCCAAGGTCGCTGGCTCCAGCAAGGGGTTGCTCGGTCTGCTGAAGGCCCGCGGTCAAGGCACATGTGAGAAAGCAATCAATGAACAACTAACTAAGGTGTCACAATGGCAACGAGAAACTAATGATTGATGCTTCTCATCTCTCTCCATTCCTGTCTGTCCCTATCTATCCTTCTCTCTGACTCCCTTTCTGTCCCTATAAAAAAAAAAAAAAGAAATTTAACTGGAGATGAACAGAGGGAAATCTTTGCTTCTAAATGGATGAAAAGAGCTTATGTATGGGCCTCGGGGAACTTTTCAACCAGCACCGTTTCAGAATAGGACTTGAGTATTGGTCCATGCACTGGCTGTTTTCCTAACCTCTGAGTGGCTCATAGTTTTAAATGTAAAGAATGAAATCTAGAACTCTTAGAAATTAAGCTATACCAAGGGCAAGTTGTGTATCCGACTATTCATTCGGGCTGCTGCTGATGCTGGGAGTTCTTCAGAAATTCTTAGGAGCACGGTAGGGAGACATGGCCTGGAAGACTGTAAAAACATCTTCATCTTAGGGCCAGGAAAATGGGGCAAGGTTTTAAACAAGTTCTCAAAGTTCTGAAGAGAGAAAAAGCGCATTTAGTGTGCAGTTTCATAACTGCATTTGTTAATATTAAGGTGAGTTTTTTTTATGTGCCAACTGGGTAGAGACTATTTTAAACAAGACAAAACAACAAGTCTACTGTGGATTCTAAATTCTAGTATATTTTTAGAAGGCTGGGAATCTGAGATGAGATAAAAATAAAATTGAGATTAGGTCCTAGGATATATTCATTCCTAGTGAGAATCACTGGGCTCTGTATGAGATCCTAGGAGAAGAGCAAGAATGCGTTCACTAGGTGTGATCCATCAGATCTTGCCCTGGCCAGTGGCTGCATTTAAAACAGTTTCCAGCTGTTCCCTCGGAGCAGCACAGCTTAAAACAGAGACCCCTCTGGTTAAGCCAAGCCTAGTCCTGCTCCATGGCTGCTGTTGGGAGAAATAAATAAGTGGTGACATTGAGAATGGTCCTCTACCTTGATCCATTCTAGTTTTCCCAAACACTTGGGCCTTATTCTAGAGGGCGGCAGGGTGCCAGCGTAAAGCATCTGTGAGAGCCCGTAGAAAACCACTACCCTAAATCTGTATCATTGATACAGATTTTTTGAAACCTTGTCCTTAAATGGAACCTAGTAAATGTTTACTTTAGCTGGGAAGATACATCCCCACCCCCATTAAATATCAGGGGGGCAGAGACTAGATCCTGACGTTTGTGTTCAGGTTGTCAGATGAATTAGAAAGAAGGCGACGGAGGTTGGGGAGACGCCAACGTCCATGACAAGGACTAAGAATAGTCTGGGCTGTGAGAAGTTGGGGTAAAGGGAAGAGCTCTACCACTGATTCTTGTGTGAGCGTGTGTGTGCGTGCATGTTGTGTGTGTGTACGAACTCTTACTGGGCATTACTGGGATGTGAGAGTGTGGGTTTTTGTTTTATTTATTTTAAAATTTGTTTTGTAGCTGGTACTTGATAGATTTTTTATTTTAACTCTGATAGGTTTTTAGCCAATCCTCAGGGTTTTCTAACCAGCCAATCTGTGGAACACTCTTGGATTTATTTTCAAATTTCTGTCCTTTCTGTTTTCTTATTAATCGCTTCAACTAAATTTCTTAAGTTTATTTTCTTCTTTTCCAACTTATCCAACTGGACACTTATTAGAGTTTTGTATAGTAATTCTGTGTACATCAGTAAAGTTAAAATCTGAGACTAGAGCCTGACCTGTGGTGGCGCAGTGGATAAAGCGACGACCTGGGAACACTGAGGTCGCCAGTTCAAAACCCTGCACTGGTTTGGTCAAGGCACATATGGGAGTTGATGCTTCCAGCTCCTCCCCCCTTTCTCTCTTTCTCTCTCTCTCTCTCTCTCTCTCTCTCTCTCTCTCTCTCTCTGTGTCTCCTCTCTAAAATGAATAAATAAAAATAAATTTAAAAAAATCTGAGACTAGAAACAATTGAAATTTCACAAATATTGAGGGCTTAGTACATTTTATCTCTAGGATTTTTAATGATTTATTGTAGTGATGTTGGTTAATAGGATCATACAGGTTTCAAGTGTATAATTCTATGATGTGTGATCTGTTTGCTGCATTGTGTGCCCACCACCCAGAGTCAAATCATCTTCTCTTACCATATGCTTGGCCTCACCTCTAAGATTGCTAACGAAAAGTGGCTATATGCTTTTCTCTTTTAAGTAGATGAGACAGGTTATCAGGTTTCACCTTAACATTTAAGGCAAATATCTGATTTTTTATTTTAGTGAAATTGTTGATGAGGAAAGAAAATGTTTTAATATTTTCTGTCAGCTACACATCCCCATAGATTTAAGGATTTTAATAGAATGTCATACTGTATGTACATAAACTAGGTTAAAAAGTTTAGAATGCTAAGTGAATTCAATTTTATGGTTTTTATTTCTTTTAAAAATACACTAAAAATAATATGCTATTTTTGGGGGGGAGGTACTCCTTCCTTCAGGAGGTCGAGCTTAGTAATGTTCTCCTCGAATATGAACTGAACATACTGACTTGCTTCTAACAGCTAGCATAGGGAATGGGAACAGTAGTAGCTTTATAATGGAGAGACCTGAACCAGCGTTAACTTTACCTGTAATGAGTAACCTGGATGTCACCTATCCCCTGATACGATATGAAGAGAAGGGTACATCACCTCTGTAGTAGTTTCTAAAATCCATACCTTCTAATAGTTAGAAAACATCAGATCAACCCAGACTGGGGGACATTCTACAAAATTTCTGACCAGTACTATTCAAAAGTGTAACAGTGATGAAAGAAACTGTCATAGATTGGAGGGGACTAGGGCAGTGGTCGGCACACTCGTTAGCAGAGCCAAATATCAACAGTACAACGATTGAAATTTCTTTTGAGAGCCAAAATTTTTAAACTTAAACTATATAGGTAGGGACATTCCTTGTCGAGGTAGAGCCCGCACGTGCTATTTTGTTGAAGAGCCACACTCAAGGGGCCAAAGAGCCGCATGTGGCTCGCAAGCCGCGGTTTGCCGACCAGGGGACTATGGAGACGTGACAACTAAAGGCAGTGCAGTGTCCCGAATTAGTTTTTGGAACAGAAAAAAAGAAAAAAAAACCCTAAAAACAAAAACAAAACAAAACAAGAAAGCTGAGAAAATCTGAAAAGAAAAAAAGCCTGTAGTTCAGTTAACTTCTGAGTTTTAGTTTTGATCATTATACACTGGTGATCCAGGATGTTAACACAGGGGGCACTTTCGGGGAGGGGTATTTGGGAGCTCTCTGCACTGCTTTTACTTCTGTTTTCTAAGTCGAAAATTATTTCAAAATAAAAAGTTAAAAAAGAAAGCAATTACACTTTGCATGGTAAAGAAATGAAAAGAAATATTTACACATAGCAAAAAGTTGTGATAAGAACTTTGCTACTGATGTGAACGAATGTCTGTGGCTTTGTGTAAGGTTCCATAAGTGTGGTCTGTGTGGGCTCTGCCAGTGCTGCGCAGACCCAGCGATGACGGGCTGGAAAACTGCGAGGTGGAGGGGCGCCTCCAGGCCTCGGACATCCAGCTGGGGGGTGCACGTGGGGAGAGCACGCGAAGCCACTTCACGAATGAGGGAGTGAAAACAAGCACACTCGCATTTTATGTAGTTATGTATTTTATTTTTTACTGAATTTATTGGGGTGATGTTGGTTAATAAAATTCTACTGGTTTTAAGGGTACAGTTCTATAATCATCTGTATATTGCCTTGTGTGTTCATCCCCCAAGTCAAGTCTCTCTCCATCACCATCTGTACCCCCTCTTGGTATTTTAAATGTAAATTAACAAAACAAGGGGAAAAAATGGTGTGCTGACAAATCCCAGGTGTATTAGCCTTTTGTTTGTTTTGTTTGTTTCAGAAATCTCTTTTTATTTTAAAGAAGGTAAATTCTATTGTTGTTGAGTGAATCCTTGAGTAAAGGTTTGTCAGATGCTGGCGAACTTCCTCTATCCTCCAGAAAAACTGGTAGCTTGGGCATTGCAAGTTTTATAAAACATTCAGCACATGACAAGTGCCTCTGGGGAATTTGTTGATACTGTTTTCCCTAATTTTAAGTTGTGTAACTCTTACGTTTATAAAAATGGAGTAAGCAAAAGAATAAACAAAACCAGTCTTTTTCTTTCTTTTTTTTACAG
This sequence comes from Rhynchonycteris naso, assembly GCA_037038555.1. Classification (NCBI taxonomy): domain Eukaryota; kingdom Metazoa; phylum Chordata; class Mammalia; order Chiroptera; family Emballonuridae; genus Rhynchonycteris; species Rhynchonycteris naso. Next base: position 355,845,283 of record CM072995.1, read on the forward strand.
GGACAGAGAGAGAGTCAGAGAGAAGGATAGATAGGGACAGACAGACAGGAACAGAGAGATGAGAAGCATCAATCATTAGTTTTTCCTTGCGACACCTTAGTTGTTCATTGATTGCTTTCTCACATGTGCCTTGACCGCGGGCCTTCAGCAGACCGAGCCACCCCTTGCTGGAGCCAGCGACCTTGGGTCCAAGCTGGTGAGCTTTTGCTCAAGCCAGATGGGCCCGTGCTCAAGCTGGCGACCTCGGGGTCTCAAACCTGGGTCCTCCGCATCCCAGTCCGACGCTCTATCCACTGCACCACCGCCTGGTCAGGCCAAAACCAGTCTTGCTTGTACTAATTCTCACCTAGAAATCTGGGTGCTTGGGTTATACTTTGACCTCACCCCTGGTTTCTTCAGCTGTCAGGTAGAGGTTATGAGAGCCTGTCTCTGCTGCCCCAGGCTGTGGGAGGTTGTTCGTGAGGGGCAGAGGGCTCCCTGCCCTGGCACGCTCGCCGCTGCAGCAGGGCAGTGAGACACGACCCAGCGGCCCCTGAGAAGCCTGCTGCCTAGGAAACTGGGAAGGCGGGGTGCTCGCTGGCTCCATTTGTCACAGCCAACAAAGGAAAGGGCGCCGTGCACCTTTCCTACATGTGTTTGGAAAGACTTGGAATCCCTTTGGAAGTTTCAGATTCATCTTCAGACACAGCTTTGAAAAATTAATCCATGAGGTGTGGAAATATTTTCCAGCCCTGTGCCTGAAATAAATGATTCTGTCAATGTTGGTGCGTTAAGAGAGAATTTCCTATAGCTCACATCTCCTGACTGTCCTAGGTTGCTCGGAGGCAGAGGACTTTAGCTTTTTTAATGGTGCAGATGTTTCTTTTTTAACTTTTTGAGGGAGAAGATAACTGTTTTACTTAATATGTCTTGGTTCTCTGAGTTTCTTGGGTCTGTGTTTTGTTTTTCATTCATTTTGGAAAATTTTTAGCCATTACTTCTTTAAATATATCTGTTGCCTTGTCTGTCACCTCCTCTTATAGGTATGTTAGGACATTTGGTGTCGCCCTACAGTTCTTGGACACCCTGCTCTCCTTTCTTTCTTTTAATTTACCTTATTGATTTTAGAGAAAAGGGAAGGGGAGAGAGACAGAGAAACACTGATTTGTTGTTCCACTTATTTATGCATTCCTTGGTTGATTCTTGTATGTGCCCTGACCAGGGATCAAACCCGCAACCTTGATGTATCAGGACAGTGGTCGAGCCAACTGAGCTACCAGGCCCTCTTCTGTTTTCTTTCACTCTTTTTTTCTCTTTGCATTTTGTTTTGACTCATTTCTTTTTCTATTTCCAAGTTTACTCTTTTTTCCCTCTGCTTTGTATGCAGTATAAGCTTGTCAAAGGAATTCTTTATCTGTGGTATTATGCTTCTTTATTTCCAGAATTTTTATTTGATTATTTTTTAAAAAAAATTTTATTAATTTTTTTTAAAGATTCTTTTTTTTAAATTTTTTTTTAATTTTATTCATTCTAGAGAGGAGACACAGATTGAGAGAGAGAGAGAAAGAGAGAAAGGGGGAGGAGCTGGAAGCATCAACTCCCATATGTGTCTTGACCAGACCAGTGCAGGGTTTTGAACTGGTGACCTCAGTATTCCCAGGTCGACGCTTTATCCACTGCGCCACCACAGATCAGGCCCATTTGATTATTTTTTAGTTTCCATCTCTGTACTGAAAATTCCCACCTGTTCCTGCAAGTTGTTTACCTTTTTCACTAGACTGTTTAACATGGTACTGATTATGTTAAAGCCTCTTTCTGATAGTTCTAACATCGCGGTCAATCTCTGAGTCTGGCTCTTGACAGCTTTATATTAGGACAGTGGGTTGTTTCTACTTTTTTTTCTCTTGGTAAATTTTGATTGAATGATGGACCTTCTGTGTAGAAAACTGAGGTGGCCAACATAAACGTCATGTCCAGAAATGGGCAAACTGTCAGGCCATGAAAGTGGAAGGTTGACTCAGTCTCATCAGCCATTGGGCTGGGGTTGGGTTTTGCTGTTGGTAGCCTTACCTTCAGCACATCACGGACTTCAGATGCTGCTGGTGATCAGCTGCTGCCACTGTGTTGTCAGTGTGGGGTCCAGGCACTGAGGTCATTCTCAGAGTTCCCACCACACCTTCTGCTGGCCCTTGGGGGTGGACTTCCATTGCTTGTTTGCGGTGCTGGGCTCTTGATTCTCCCTGCCCCTGGTCCAGCCTCAGGCTCAGGCAGGCCCATTGGCTGGACGTTGGAGGAACTCTCTCAGAGTGCCTGCTCCTTCCCCCTGTGGCAGCTGTGTTCTGCTCTGTCTGTGGGGAGTCTCGGGTTGGAGAGCTTCCTGCCCCTCCCTTAGTGGTAGCTGACCTCTGCTTTATGTCAGGGCAGGGTCCTGACCTGCATACATTTTCTTGCCTGTCCTCCAGGAACAGGCTTTTGCTTCTCCTCCCACGGGGCAGTGTCTCTTTATCCGGGATTGCTGGTGGCAGGGCATCCTGCCCCTTCCAGCACAGTAGACAGACTGCGGTGGCTCCCAGTTTCCAGCTCCCCCCCCATTAGGTGCAGAGGCTGGTGCCCCAACCCCTTACCTCCCAGGGGCAGGCTGCCTTCCACTCCTACCAAGACCTCAGCGATGTGCGCTTCTCTGCACCTCCACCAGCGTAAGGCTTTAGCTTTGGATTTAAAGTGTGAAACAGGCAGGGTTTTTAGTTCTGTACTGTTGAGGGGGACTCTCTGTGGTTTCCTTCCCTTCCCCAGTCTTTCTCAAGAACATCCAGCAGAATAGAGCTTGCAAATAAATGCAGACTCCTCTTTTGTCTGGAGCTTCCAAATGGTTTTGCTAGCCCACACTTCATTCTAAGAATTCGTTGAACTTACAGCTGTTTTCTTTGGCTGCTTTAAGGTAACCTCCTCTTCCTTCTGTGCTTTCCCAAAGCTGAGGCTGTTGTGTCCCGTCGCTCCTGTAGGAGCTTGTCACCCTTTGAAATTTGCTTATTCTTCCTCAAATCCACTTCCCCCTTCTTTCAGCTTTGAAAATCCTATATTCAGGATGCAATCATTATTATTAAATGATGATTCACCCCTTTAACCTCATGGATTGGAAGTTAGAAGGTTTGGGGAGCTCTGTGAGCCAGCAGTGGTGCCCGCATCTCCTGGTGCCTTACCAGGAGGCACTGTTGTTGGGTGGATTTGCTCTTTCAACAAAGTTGGACCAGCTCCCCTTTGACAGGCACTGGGAGAGGCTGGGAGCTCAGGGTGAGCAAAGCCAGACGTGTTCCCACGCTGTGGTTTCTGGAGGATTGCTGTCCTCTTCCCTGAAATCTTAGAGGTTAAGCTACAAGGCACATGGCATTGGTTGCTGTACTTGTCGTTATGAAGTTCTGTCACACTCTCATTTGATGTATTTTTATTATCTCTACCTCTATTATCTGACCGGTTGGATTTCTTTCCAGTCTTTAAGAATTGAGATGGATAGAGTGTAACATTGAGACCCCATTCTGTCTCCCTTCTTCTCCTTCCCCCATTCCCATCCCAAAAAGTGTTGATGGTATTCTAACGTAAGTGACAAAGACCCCAAGGGGACAGGACAGATGTTAGTTTTGAGGAGAGCTACCATTTTCTGATGGTCTCTTCCGCACTAGCACTTTGTAAGCAAGAAGCTTCATAAACCTCCTCTCATTAGCCATCACAGCTTCACGAGGTAGGCGTTATGACCTTCACCTTACAGATTCCGCACTTGAAATTGTGCAGGAGGCTCACAGCCGTGGCTTCCTACTGTATTGCACTGGCTTCCTGCAAGCCTGTGTTATTGCTGTTGGCTTTTCGATACTGAAAATCCGAGAAGTTAGGTACGTTTAACTGAAGTAGCAATTTTAATTCGAAGTACCTGTTTGCTTGTGACAGTTTTACGTTGGCCCAGTCCTTGCCCTTCAGGCACCTTGTTATCTCACGTTTGAAAGCATCATAGGAACATTATGGTTTTCTTGCTTTGAAATCGGCTTGTTTTATAAAATTACACTGACATTTGTTTAATGAAGAAAGCTTAAACACTCGGTTCACAGTTATATTAATATGACCAGTACACGTGCGACTTAACTCTTCAACTGTGTAGCTTCCACCGTGTAGGGTGACTGGGGAATTTGCATAGCTTCTGAAGAGTCCCTCATTTAAGCTTTTCAGATAGAGATAGATGTGGCCCATGTTTTAGGGGGCGGGGACACTGAAAACAAGCTTTTGCATTTGCTTACTGGATGAGAACATGGCGCTTTTGGGTATTACCAGTACAGCTGCAAATTCCTTCCTCGGTGTGGACAAATGGCTGACTGACACTGATCCTGGAGGAGCTGTAAATTATAATGGCTCCTGAACACTTCAAGGTGTTATGGAGGTCCCGCAGAAACAGCTCAGCTGGAGGAGTTCACTTATCCTCGGGCTGAAACACTTGAGCGATTATTGGCAAAACTTGCTTCTTTCAGAGCGACTTGCAGTTTGGTGGACACAGTGAGGTGATGTGAGACATCTTAAATTAGAAGCTCTGTCCTACAGTTGGGCCTTTGGCTGGTATTCTAGGTGGATTTATTACCAGTCATTGTTTCCTATAAATCACAAAGGCTGCTGTCTCCGCTGTGATTAATGCGAACATAAAGCTTTGAAATATTTAAGTTTGAGAATAGTTTAATTTGAATATGATTTAAAATAAAAGGACGTGATGATGGACCTGTTTGGGTAGAAAGGGGGGTAAATTTTAGGATGTGTGTCTGTGTGTGGGCGTGCTTCTTAGTGAATTTTAAACCTCTCAGTTTCCTGAAAAAGGACCATTTCCTAAAACTTAGCATGTGCTCCTGCTCTTCTCTGGAATGGAGTGGGAGAAGGTCTCAATTAGAGTTAGACTTAAGATGCTTGGGCTTGAGTTGCGACTTTGCCACTTAACATCTTTGTATCTTACACGTGAAGTGAAACCTGTATTTGCCCCAAATAGAGACAAGCTGATTATAATAAACAAATGAGATTGTGGATACAAAAGTGCTTTGCAGCCGATGAAACATTCTAACATTTGCAAAAATGCTAGTTTCTACACCTAAGGAACTCATAATCTAGCTAAAGAAAAGTGACCATCTGAAATAACAGTAAAACAATTGTAGGACAGTATACATTGGAACTAACCCATAAGGTAAAGGTTGTAAGTTCTATAGGATTTCCTAGTGATGGGACATTGTTGGTATTTGGGGTAATCAGTTAAGGTTTCAGAGAGAAAACAGATTCTTTCAGGTTTCATGAATCATAACTATTTTGGCTGGATGATGGGGAGGGAACAGCAACATGAATTCAAGCAGGAGTGAGACCAACATGAGTCGGGTATAAAAGAAGCAGCAGATGGGAGACTGCAAGGCAGCTTAAGTCAGATGTCTTTGGAAGTGAAATCTGTTTCAGCTTTTCATTGAGCAGGAGAAATTCTCATTGTGATGCTTTACCTCATTATGTAAAATAGCGTAACTCAGAAGTCATCCTGAGCTTTAACTAAGAACAGAGGACTAGCTCAGCAAACAGAACCAGGGCTGGCAAGTCTAGACTAAAAAGCATCTTTTCACTCCATTTCTTTGGTGATGCTTCCACTTTTCTCATGTGAAATTTTCATACTTGTGATAGAAACCCTAATGGCCCCTGATTTTGAGTAGAGCCGTAGGTCTGAATGCAGCTGGGAAGATCATCTAGACCAGCATTTTGCTTTGTTCATAACTGAGTTTAAACTCTGCTTGGATAAGAAACTGTCTTCTTTCAGTTATTGCATTGGACTATGACAGAGTGGCTGGTTTTGAAGTAATCCTCTTGCCAAAAAAAGAAAAAGGTATAAAGCTTATTAAAATAGATAAAACCACAGCGTAGAGGCACTGACGCAGCTAATGCAGCCGGTACCTGATGGGTGTGATTCCTGAAGTAGGGCAGCACTCTGCAGGGGCAGCAGCGAGTGCCTCTAGTCCCGCCCAAGGGCACATCTGAGTCAGGACATGGGTATAGAGTCAGAGCCCACGACAGTAGTCCCTTCGTGCTGAGAGGCAGAGTTAGGTCATGAAAGTATCTGGGATTTAAAGGACAGAATCCCAGGGAAAAGGGGACCACAGGAAAGTAAGCAAAAAATGGGCAGGCAATCTTCCTTGGAGGTGTTTGCCAATGTCCAGAATGCACATAATCAGAGCAAGACTCCAACAAGAATTTCTGCAGAGGATACAAAATCAATATACAGAAGTCCACTGCTTTCCTATATGTCAACAATGAAACCTCAGAAAATGAACTGAAAAATACAATTCCTTTTACAATTGCAACAACAACAACAAAAATATCTAGGAATAAACTTAACAAAGGATGTGAAGGACCTATATACTGAAAACTACAAAGCATTATTAAAAGACACAATGAAATGGGAAAATATTCTATGTTCATGGGTTGGAAAACTCAACATAGTTAAAATGGCCATGTACTCAAAGCAATGGACAAATTTAATGCACTCTCTATTAAAATCCAATGTCAGTTTTTAAAGAAATAGAATAAAAAACTCATCAGATTTGTATGGAACCATGATAGACGCTTAATAGCCAAGCAATCCTGAGAAAAAAAATGAACAAAGCCTAAGGTATCACACTACCTGACTTCAGGTTAGATTGTAGAGGCATGATCATCGAAACAGCATGGTATCGGCACAAAAACAGACGCAGACCAACGGGACAGAATAGAGAGCCCAGAAATAAAACTACATATATATGGACAAATAATCTTTGACAAGGAGCCAAAAACACACAATGGAGAAAAGAAAGCCTCTTCAATAAATGGTGCTGGGAAAACTGGAAAGCCACATGCAAAAGAACAAAACTTGACTACAGTTTGTCTCCATGCACAAAAATTATTCAAAATGGATCAGACCTAAATATAAAATCTGAAACAATAAACACCATAGAAAAAAAACATAAGTATGAAATTTATGAACCTTGTCCGTAGAGAACATTTTATGGTTTTGGCCCCAAGGCAAGGGGAATAAAGGCGACAATGTATGAATGGGACTGTATCAAATTAAAAAGCTTTTGCACAGCAAAAGAAATCAACAAAACAAAAAGACAGCCAACCAAATGGGAGATAATTTTCACAAAGAACACCTTCAATAAGGGGATAATATCCAAAATATATAAAGAACTTACAAAGCTCAGCAACAATCAAGCAAACAATCTAATTAAATAGTAGAGGACCTGAACAAACACTTCTCCCAAGAGGACACACACATGGCCAAGAGATACATGAAAAGATGCTCATCTACGCTAGCTATTAGAGAAATGCAAATCAAAACTACCATGAGATACCATCTCACACCTGTTAGATTGGCTGTTATTTATTTATTTATTTATTTATTTTTACAGGGACAGAGAGAGGGATAGATAGGGACAGACAGACAGGAACAAAGAGAGATGAGAAGCATCAATCATCAGTTTTTTGTTGCTGTTGCGACACCTTAGTTGTTCATTGATTGCTTTTTCACATGTGCCTTGACCGTGGGCCTTCAGCAAACCGAGCAACCCCTTGCTGGAGCCAGCGACCTTGGGTCCAAGCTGATGAGCTTTTGATCAAGCCAGATGGGCCCACGCTCAAGCTGGCGACGTTGGGGTGTCGAACCTGGGTCTTCCGCATCCTAGTCCGACACTCTATCCACTGCACCACTGCCTGTTCAGGCAGATTGGCAGTTATTAACAAGACAGGCAATAACAAGTATTAGAAAGGTTGTGGAGGAAAAGGAACCTTTATTCACTGTTGGTGAGAATGTAAACTTGTACAACCACTATGGAAGACAGTATGGTTGTACCTCAAAAAATTAAGAATAGAAATACCATATGAACCAGCAGTCCCTTTACTGATTACCCGAAAAACTCAAAAACACTGGTATGCAAAGACACATGCACCCCCATGTTCATCACAGCATTATTCATCGTAGCCAAGACAAGGAAACAACCAAAGTGCCCCTCAATAGAGGATCAGATAAAGAAGATGTGATACATATATACAATGAGATACTACTCAGTCATAAGAAACAATGATATACTGCCATTTACAACAACATGGATGGACCTTGAGAACATTATACCAAGTGAAATAAGTGAGTCAGAATAAATAAGCCAGGCAGAGAAAGACAAATATCATATGATTTCACTTATATGTGGAATCTAAGGAACAAAGTGAACTGAGGAATGGAATAGAGGCAGAGGCGGGGTCACAGGGACCAGAGGGACAGCTGTCAGAGGGCAGGGGGACAAGGGGATGGGATCAGAGAAGGTGAAGGGATTAGTGAAATTATATACACATAACACAGAGATACAGATAACAGGACAGCAGGTCCCAGAGGGAAGGGGGGAGGAGTTGGGGGAGGAGGGCAAAGGTGTGTATATAGGGACACGAGGGTGGGGGTTTCAGTGGGACACTTGAATCCATGTTAACAAAATAAATTAAAATTAATAAAAATTTTAAAAAGTGAGTCAGAAACAGCTAAGAACTATATGATTTCACACATAGGCGGGATATAAAACAGACTCATAGACATAAATAAAAGCAAAGTGGTTACTAGGCAAGGGAGGTTGAGGGAAGGGGAAGGGAATAAAGAGGGACAAATGTACGGTGACAAAAAATGATTTGACTGTGGGTGATGGACACACAACACAATTAACAGTTCAACTGCTATAGAGATGTTTACTTGAAACCTGTGTATGCTATTGATCACTGTCACCCCATTAAATGTGATTTCTAAATAAATAAAAATATCTCTGCAGAAAGAAGCCGCTGGGAGCCTAACAAGCTGTGTAGACATCCCAGCAGTCTCACATAGTGCTTACAAGATAAGGTGGTGTTCAGGCCTGCCAAAATGAGGGGTCCTGGCAGCTCACCTGGGCTTTAACTGAAAGCTCCAAAGACCATACCTTGAGAGTAAGGGAAAGGTGAGAAAAGTTGGCCCTAACAAAACTTAAAACCAACCACTAACAGGATTACCGTGGTCTGGCTGCATTTACTGTGCCTTAGGAGGAAGAAAGGCTGGGTCATCCAGAACCAATACAATTTTTAATACAGAATGTCTGGCAAATGTAAAATTAAGAGGCAGGCTAGAATTTGAGACCAAATAACCAAAATGAAGAGAAAAAACAGACGGTAGAAGGAGACCTATAGGTGATTCAGCTATTGGAGTTATTTGTCTGAAACTGTGTTCAATAAAGTAGAAGAAAAGAAAGATAATCTCAATGAAGATATGAAATCTACTTTTACAAAAGTCAAATGGAAATGCTGGAACTGAAAAATTTAAGAACTGACATTAAGAATTTAATATGAGTTTAATAGTAGTTTCAACACACACTAAAAGAAGAGAGGATATTATAGGACCATGAGAAAATTGGTAGAAAATAGCCAGGTTGGAGCACAGAGAGAAAAATACAGAAAAGAGAATCAGAGACATAAAGGACTCAGTGAAAGAATTTCATTTATCTGTATTTGGAGCCCTAGAAGAAAAATAGAGTGTGGCAGAACCAATATTCAAAGAAAGATTGGCTACAGTTTTCTAAAAACAGCGAGGGACATCAGACCACAGTTTGCAGAAGTTCTGCACCCCAGTGGGATGTGCAAAGAGCCATACCGAGGCATGTCATTTAGAACTGCTGTGAGCAAAGACAGAGGGAGCGTAAAGGCAATGAGAATTAAAAGGCATGTTATCTGTCATGGAGCATCAGGAAGTCTGACAGCTTTGATTTCTTAGTAAAAATTGGATAAAGCCAGGAGACAATGAAATTGTGCTTAGAATGTGCTGGGAAAAATAAGATAGCTAACCTAAAATTCTCCGTGAAGCATATATCTCCTTCCAAAATGAATGTGGGAAAAAAGAAACTCTCAAACAAAGAAAACCTGAGAGAATTTGCTGTCAGCTGACCTGAAGTAAAGGCCAGCTACTAAAGAATAACAGAAGACTAAAAAACAGCAATCTAATAAAGAAGAAAAAGATGGAATAATAATGTTTGATCAATTCTAAAGGCAAGAAAAGAAAAGTAAGGAACAGAACGGATGAAACAAATACACTTAAACTCAGCTATATCAGTAGTCACATCAAGTGTAAGTGTGACTATATGTACAATTGGAAGCCAGAGATTTTTGAATGGAATTAAATACTAAAATCCATTTATATTCTTTTTTATAAGAGACAATCTTAAATAAGCCATGAGAACACAAATTTGAAAGTAACTATGGAAATATGCACATACACACATATACATGTGTGTACACATAAGCAGAAAGAAACGGTAAGGGTATAGAATATTTAAATAGCACTAATGGTCACCTTACTCTACTTGACAATTATAGAACGTTATACTTATCAACTGAAGAATATACTTTTTACAGATTATTTACAGAAATAAAGTCTTTAGGTCATAAGTCAAGTTTAGATAAATTACCAAGTATTAAAAGAACACTTGTATTCTCTGAAGATAATGCAATCAAAGTAGACATCAGTAACAGATAAATTGAAAATCCCAAAATGTTGGGAATTAAACAATATACTTCTAAAATGACTCATGGTCAAATAAGATATCACAATGGAAATTAGACAGTTTTTCACCTAAATTATTATGAAAATGACATAAATGCATGGTATGTATATATTTAAAATACTGTATAAATATGTATAAAAAAGGTAAATTTATAACTTTCAGTGCACATATGAGAAACAAAGATTGAAATAAGTTATATAAACTTTCAATCTCAAGACACTAAACACAGGATGAACTAAAGTCCTTCAAAATAACCTGACCTGTGGTGACGCAGTGTATTAAGCCTTGACCTGGAACACTGAGGTCACAAATTTGAAACCCCGGGCTTGCCTGGTCAAGGTACATATGGGAGTTGATGCTTCCTGCTCCTCCCCCTTCTCTCTCTCTCCCCCCTCTAAAATGAATAATTAAAATCTTTTTTTTTTTTTTTTTACAGGGATAGAGAGAGAGAGAGAGGGATAGATAGGGACAGACAGACAGGAACGGAGAGAGATGAGAAGCATCAATTATCAGTTTTTTGTTGCGACACCTTATTTATTGACTGCTTTCTCATATGTGCCTTGACCGCGGGCCTTCAGCAAACTGAGCAGCCTCTTGCTGGAGCCAGCGACCTTGGGTCCAAGCTGGCGAGCTTTTGCTTAAGCCGGATGGACCCACACTCAAGCTGGCGAGCTCGGGGTCTCAAACCTGGGTCTTCCGCATCCCAGTCCGATGCTCTATCCACTGCGCCACCGCCTGGTCAGGCGAATAATTAAAATCTTAAAAAAAAAGTCCTCCAAAATAGAAGAAAGGAAGTAATAAAATACCAGAAAGAAACAAAATAGAGAAAAAAATGTATGATAAAAATTAACAAAACCAAGAAATTGGTCTTTTGAAAGATTATTAAAATTAATAAACATTTAGTAATACTAATCACATGCAAAGAGAAAACACATTATCAATATCAGGAATAAAAAGTGTATTACTACAGATTCTACAGGTATTAAAAAGAAGTTAACATTTACACTTTTAGTCTAATAAATTTTACAATTTAGTAAATAATTCTTACAAAATTGACGTGAAGATATACATAATCTTATGTCTATGAAAGAGAACTAATCCAGGATTTAAAACCTTCACATATCAAGAAATACCTAGCCCAGATGGCTTTTTTGATGAATTCTTCTAAACCTTTTAAGGAAGAAATAATGCCGATCTTGCATAAAATTTCTCAAAAGAATAGAAAAAGAAGGAATACTTTTTAGCTCATTTCATGAGGCCAGCATAAGCTTAATACCAAAACCTGACTTAAATATGTAAGTGTTGAGTACAAAGCAGTCAGACAGAAAAGAGTAAATATTGCTTGATTCCATTTATATGAAATCCAGCAGTGGGCACAACAAATCAAAATAATGACTTACTCTTATAGAGGGGTGAGATACTGACTGGGACACAGTGTAGGGAATCTCTGGGGTGCTGGATTATTCTCTATCTTTATCTGGGTAATAGTTATAAGTATGTAGATACATAAAAATTCAGTGAGCTGTACACTTAAGATTCATGCGCTTGACAGTGTGTACATTATGTCTTAGGAAAACACTATAAACTTGTTCTGGTATAACCATGATTTTATCATCACATGATTTCTCTTATCTCGTAATTGAATCCAGCGTGTGCTCCTCTTGCTCACATTCTATTTTGACTGCGTTTGATAAAGACTCACTTCTGATGGAGCTGGTGTGAGCATGTGCTGTGGGCGCCGCTCCCCCTTTTGAATAAAGGAATTACCAGGTCCCAGCATTGGGCGTGATGGAGCATCTTGTCCTTCCACTCTGTCTCACTTGTTCACTCACTTTAGTGTTGTTTTCTTTACAGGCAAGGTGGTTCTGGGAAGCATACTTCCAGTCAATCAAAGCCATTGCCATGGCCACCCTGCAGATTATCAATGACCGGATCTATCCGTATGCTGCCATCTCCTATGAAGAATGGAATGACCCTCCCGCTGTGGTAAGTGAATTCCAGTGCTTGCCTCATCAGGCAGGGCCCAGCTGTTGGGATGGGGCAAAGGAGAATGTACTGAATTTTGTAAAGGTTATTTAAATTCTAGCTTTCTAAGATGAAAGCATGCTTATAGATTTGGCGTCTGATAAGGTCGGCTTAATTTTAAAATGATGACAAAAGTAAGAAATACAAAAGCAGCAGCTTCTAGTTTGTTTTGAATGTGCTTAGAGAGACAATGTATTTATTGCAGACATAAAATGGGGAGGCTTGAGTCTTTGCTCGAAATCAAAGTCTTTCTAATGACTTGCACAGCTGTAGTGCTTAGAACTTTTGACAGGATTCTATAATCTACTTAATAATAATAGTTTATATTTTAAGTGCTTACTCGCTGCCAGGGACTGTGCTGGATTATTTCAGTGAACATTTCTAACACCCTGTGAGGAAGATAGTCAGCAGAAGTGATCTAGAGGAGTCATAGAGGCCCTCGGTGAGAGGTGGGGTGATCAGAAGCTGTCCTCAGGGCTGCTTCCTTGCTTGAAGGAGTCACAGGACTTGTAGCACTGTTGGCATTGTGGAGTGGCCACACCTTCTTTCTCACTGAAAATGCCTGAAGCTCTGGGCTGGCAGTTGTTGCTTCCTAGCTGCTTGGGAGCCCACCTGGCTGTCTGGCTCACAGAGCACAGAGCTTTCCTGTGAGATAACTGGACTCCATTCTTCAATCTAATCACTGCCTCTCTGGCCAGCCCTCCTTGTATCCTGGTTTCTGCCTTCTCAGTAGTGCTGTGTACTGTCACCTGGTTAATCTTTATATAGGATTCTCCTACTCTTCCTCCCTCCTTTTCTTTCTCCCCTCCCTCCCTCTTTTCTCCCCTCCCTCCCTCTTTTCTCCCATCTTTATTAAGCAGTCAATATGTGTCAGGCACTCCACCAGGTGCTGAGCATGTAGAAAGAGAAGCCAGTTCCTGCCCTCAGAGGAGCTCTCCACTACTGGGAAGCCAGCGTGGAAGGCCACAGTTGTATGAGATGTGCTGTAACAGGTGTGCAGAACCTGCGGGAGCCCAGAGGAGGCCATGCTCCTCTCCAGAAGGGGCCAGGGTACCTTCTGAAGGGGATGCCTGAGAGGAAGTAAATACAGTGTGTCCGTAAAGTCATGGTGCACTTTTGACCGTCTGACCGGTCAAAAGTGTACCATGACTTTACGGACACACTGTATATGCTCAGGGTAGAATGGAACAAAACAACACCTTTCTGCTGTGCTTGAAGTCAAGTTTACTTCTGTTTATCTCCTCCCTTGAATCCATTACCAGAATGTTTTTATTCACAGATAAGCATAATTATATAATTTTAGAAAACAAATGGGGTCATATGACACACATTGTTCTGTACCTTGCCATTTTCTCTTCAGTAATATATCACTGACTTATTTTCGTTTCATTCTATAGAGTATACAGTTGGCTGTTTATATCTGCCGGTATTGGTATCAGTTTGTGAGTTAGGCATTTGTGGATTCAACCAACTGCAGATTGAAAATATTGTTTTAAATCCTAGAAAGTTTCAAAAAGGAAAACTTGAATTTGCCACTTGCTGGGCACTACTATACTGAACCCATGGAATGAAGGGATGGACAGGCATACCCTGCCCTGGCATATATGCAAATATAGGTTATATGCAAACAAGAAGCCATTTTATGTAAGGGACTTGACATCTGCAGATTTTGGACCAATCCCCACTATACCTGGTGATGACTGTATGTCAGTCAAGGGACATACTTTCATATATGTTTGCACAAAAATGTGTGAATATATTTATGGAATTAATTTTGGCTAAGAAATTGCTTAAAGAGTATACACAGTTTGATGCTGATAAGTATTAAGAAAATGCCCTTTCAAATGACAATACCAATTTATATTGATAATTTCACCAATAACATTTTGGTTATTTTGGTTCTCCATACCGTCAGTAACCCTGAAAACTTGAATTTTTGCTCATGTGCTAGGTAAAGAAAATGATCTTACATGTATTCTTCAAGTAGAAGTTTGATTTGTCACATTGCATTTTTAGATTATTTAGACATTTATTCATTCTGTAGGTATTTACTGAGTGCTACTCTGTTCCAGACAGAGTTCCTGGTAGGAAATGTGCCGGTGAACAAAGCAGCAGAAGGGGCATCCCTCTGGGGGTGTTTCCCTTGTGGTGGATCTTGCTATCCGGAAGCAAGATTTGTCTTTCTAGTAGAGTTGTAAACTTTTCCTTCTATAGACCCTTCATGAATCCTGAAAAGTTTTCTTAGGTATTATATCTTTCTTATGCTCTTATAGTAAGGTGACTAGATTTTAAAATTGGTAAAGCGGGACACCATTGATGGGGCGGGGGGTGTTCTTGATTAAAAATTTGGTCTACATGGAGCAAAAAAAAATTTCATAGAATGCAAAAATAGTATTGTAATATATATTTTTAATTTCAACGTAAGTACAATTTACAAATATAATACATTAAAAAATTATGTATAGTATTATTTTATTCTTTGGCATATTTCTCATTTGAGTGAATTTTTCTTAGTAGATTGCTGTCGTTGTTTAAAAGGTCATGACATTTTTCACAAGAATTTGTTAAATTATATTTCACACATAAAATGGCTTTCAAAGTCTCAACACTTAATTGTGATTTTTCTGATGTCCACACTTTATTTAGTGTAGAAAAAAACATGTTCAGTCGCAGCATTAGTTCCTGGTAAAGATGGCGCGTATTCCACAATTTTTAGTGCATTGCTGTATGGAACATGGTTTGTTTCAAAATGCTGAAATATTTCTAACCATTGGTTCTCTCTTGTGATTTTTGCTGATGCCCAAGATTTAACCTTTTCCTTATCAATCTATTTTTTTAATAATGATACCTCATTAAAAAGATCATTTTCAGCCTGACCTGTGGTGGCGCAGTGGATAAAGCGTCGACCTGGGAACATTTGAGGTCGCCAGTTCAAAACCCTGCACTGGTCTGGTCAAAGCACATATGGGAGTTGATGCTTCCAGCTCCTCCCCCCTTTCTCTCTTTCTCTCTCTCTCACTCTCTCTCACTCTGTGTCTCCTCTCTAAAATGAATAAAATAAAAAAAAAAGAAAAATTTAAAAAAAAAAAAGATCATTTTCAGCAATATTACTATATGGGAAACTTCGAGTGAGTCAGAGGGATCGGGTTACACGGTCCGGAAACCGAAGGTGCCTCACGGAGCCTGGAGCCACAGGCTGGTGTCCAGGACGCGGGCCTATGGGTAGTTAGGGGACTTGACAGCCGCCGCCCCAGCAGGTACCTCCTGCCCAAAGTTGTTTGTTTCAGGCCCCACAAGGGGCAGCCAGCTCTTGCAGCAGTGCGGGCGCTTCCAGGTGGAGGCGGGGTCTCCCCTCCGAAAACCGTACATTCCCTTCCCGTTCTCCCGCCGTTCCCTAGCTTTTCGTGCATTCTTTCCAAAAATTGGGACTTTTTAAAAACGCGGCAGGATGCGGGACAAATTGTTAAAAATCTGGACTGTCCTGCCAAAAGCAGGACGTCTGGTCACTTCATTTTATAGAGGAATATTTTCTGCCATTATAGTTTCTTACTGGCTACCATTTGTATAAAGATACTTTATTGGCTTTTGTATATTAACTGTGTATTCTTTTACTGAATTCTACAATTGTTTTATTGTTTTAATTGATTCTTTTATGTCTTTAGATATATAATCATATCTACAAATGCTAATTTTGCTTCCATTTTCTAATATTTGGATCTTATACTTTTTTAAAAAAAATTTAATTGCATTGACCAGTACTTCTAGAACATTGGTTCTTAACCCTTTTTGAGGTACCGAACCCACCAGTTTCATATGCACATTCACCGAACCCTTTTTTAGTGATAAATAAAATATGATTTTTTTTTCCAAATTCAAGACATAGGTATATGTTTTTTTACTGGTACACAAAATTAGCTGTGCATGAACATCACCTTGCTCAAAGAACAAAACTAACAAAGTGCATGAACTCACAACAAATTACAGTATTACTTTATTCTGGCCTCTGCGGCAGAGGCTTCTCCGAACCCCTGAGACCGACTCATTGAACCCCTAGGGTTCGATAGAACCCAGGTTAAGAACCACTGTTCTAAAACAATGTTAAATGATGATCTGAGTGTTAAAAGAGAAGGGTAGATATTATTCATCAGGGGAAGAGGGAAAGTTAGGTTTCATCCAGAAGGAACAGCAAATTCAGAGGGTACAAGAGAGCACGGTGGTTTAAGGAACCTCAGATATGTCAGTGTGGTAGAGTGAAGGTTTGGAAGGGAGAGGTGGAGGATGAAGCCTGCCAGGGCCCGATCACCAAATACCGTGTGACTTACAAAGGTGTTGGTATGTTATCTGCAGGTGACAGGAATCACTGACACATTTAAACAGGTGAGTAATGTGGTAAGATTGTGTTTTGGATCAGTGTGACATCAGTGTGGAGAATGGTTCAGTTGTAGTGGGACAAGACTGGGTAAGAGACTCTTTCGGGAATCCAGGTGAGTCCTAATAGAGGATAAATTTGAGCAGTACTGGGAGAATTGCCACTTGAACTGGCAAAGGAGGGAGTCCAGGATTGAGGTATATGGTGTGATGAACATGGGGGTGCATATGTCTTGGCATAAAAATGTTTTCAAGTTATTTGGGTAGATACCCTTTAGAGGGATTGCTGGGTCATATGGTAACTATTCTTAATTTTTTGAGGAACTGCCATAGTGCCTTCCATAGTGGCTTACCAGTTTACATTCCCACCAGCAGTGAACGAGGGTTTCTTTTTCTCCACAACCTCTCCAACACTTGTTACCTGTCTTGTTAATAACAGCCAATCTAATAAGTGTGAGGTGGTATCTCATTGTGGTTTTGATTTACATTTTTCTAATAGCTAGTGAAGATGAGCATCTTTTCATATATGTTTGTTGTTTATATGTCTTCATGAGAGAAGTGTCTGTTGTGGCACTCTTCCTATTTCTTTAATTGGATTGTTTGTTGTTAAGCTTTGTGAGTTCTTTATATTTTTTTGAAATTAATCCCTTGTTGAAGCTATTGTTAGTGAATATCATCTCCCATTTGGTTGGCTACCTTTTTGTTTTGTTGATTTCTTTTGCTGTGCAGAAGCATTTTAGTTTGATACAGTCCCATTCATTTATTGTTGCCTTTACTTCCCTTTCCCTTGGAGTCAAATTCATAAAATGTTCTCTGTGGACAAGGTCCATAGTTTATGTTTTCATCTACTTAATTTATTGTTTCAGAGCTTATATTTAGATCCATGATCCTTCTTCTTTTTTTTTTTTTTTTGACAGAAAGTCAGAGAGAGGGACAGATAGGGACAGACAGGAAGGGAGAGAGATGAGAAGCATCAGTTCTTTGTTGCGGCACCTTAGTCGTTCATTGATTGCTTTCTCATATGTGCCTTGATGGGGGGGAGGGGTTACAGCAGACCGAGTGATCCCTTGTTCAAGCCAGTGACCTTGGGCTCAAGTCAGCAACCTTGGGCTTCAAGCTAGCTACCTTTGGGCTCAAACCAGTGACCATGGGGTCATGTCTATGATCCCATGCTCAAGCCAGTGACCCCACTCTCAAGCTGCTGAGCCCATGCTCAAGCCATATGAGTCCATGCTCAAGATGGTGACCTGCGCTTTCGAACCTGGGTCTTCTATATCCCAGTTTGACACTCTATCCACTGTGCCACTGCCTGGTCAGGCCCCTGATCCATTTTGAGTTTATTTTTGTGCATGGAGATAAACTATAGTCAAGTTTCATTCTTTTGCATGTAGCTTTCCTGTTTTCCCAGCACCATTTATTTATTTATTTATTTATTTAATTTTAATTTTAATTTTTTTTTTTTTTGAGAGTACGTTTATTAAAGCTGGGACCAGTGAAACAAAGAAGGGCTTAGGATAAAAGAAGCAACAGGAAAAAGTCCAGGTGGAGATGCTTTAACTCCCTAGAGAAGTTACAGGAAGAAGTGAGTCAGGGACTTCTGTTGGCTTACTGAAAAGTCAGAGAAAAGGGGACGTTGGAGATAGGTTCAGGGGGTTAGCCCAGGATGAGCTGCCATTGCCTACTGCTTTCCTAGTCCAGCACCATTTATTGAAGAACCTTTTATTCTCCATTGTGTGTTTTGACTCCTTTGTCAAAGATTATCATATATATGTGGTTTTATTTCTGGGCTCTCAATTCTGTTCTATTGGTCTGTGTGTCTGTTTTTCTGCCAATACCATGCTGTTTTGATATCATGGCTCTGTAGTATAATTTGAAATCAGGTAGTGTGATACCTCTGGTTTTGTTCTTTTTTTCTCAGGATTGCTTTAGCTATTTGGAGTCTTTTGTGGTTTCATACAAATCTGGTAATACTTTGTTCTATTTCTTTAAAAAATGATATTGGACTTTTAATGGGGATTGCATTAAATTTGTATATTGCTTTGGGTACTATGGCCATTTTAACTATGTTGATTCTTCCAATCCATGAACATAGACTATCTTTCTAATTCATTGTGTCTTTTTCAATGTCTTTTAATAATGCTTTGCAGAGTTCAGTATATAGGCTTTTCACATTCTTTGTTATTGATTCCTAGGAATTTTTTTGTTGTAGCAATTCTAAAAGGAATTGTTTTCAATTCATTTTCTGAAGTTTCATTGTTGGTATATAGGAAAGCAGTAGACTTTTTTTTAAAATTCATTTTAGAGAGGAGACAGAGAGGGAGAGAGAGAGAGAGAAAGGGGGGAGGAACTGGAAGCATCAACTCCCATATGTGCCTTGACCAGACCAGTGCAGGGTTTTGAACTGGCGACCTCAGTGTTCTCAGGTCGACGCTTTATCCACTGCACCGCCACAGGTCAGGCTACAGCAGTAGACTTTTATATATTGATTTTGTATCCTGCAACTTTACTATATTTATTGTTTCTAATAGTTTTTTTTGGTGGAGACTTTGGAGTTTTCTATATACAGGACCATGTCACCTGCAAAAATGATACCTTTACCTATTCTTTCTCAATATGAATGCCTTTTATTTCTTTCTCTTGCCTGATTGCTCTGGCTAGGACTTCTAGCACTATGTTGAATAAGAGTTGTGAGGGTGGGTATTCTTGTCCTTTTCCTAATTTTAGAGGAAAAGCTTTCTATTTTTCATCATTGAGTATGATATTTTGAAAAAAATAATTCTTGAGCTTAGCTTTAAAGTAACAGTTCTGTCTGGTTTGGAGACATTGGCCCATTGTTTTGAATCTTTTCTTCGGAAGGAATTTCTCATAAGTTTAGGTTCTTTATGAGTTTGTTTTTATCATTAATTTTCTTAGTTCCTCATGTCAAGGCTGCCTGTATTTTACTGCCTTTTCAGTTTCTGCATGCTCTCATTTTTCTCTTTTTTTTGCAAATATCAGCAAAACTTTTTTATCTCTCCAAATACCCCACACCTGTATCACTTCTAACGTTAGTGTCATTTCTGGTCTTGCCCCTTGGCAGGCCTCATCCCTCCATCTGGGCCCAGCCCGTGTAGCTGGGAGTCTCCTTGGACACCCTCCCCTGCCTGGCCTCTGGTTCTCTGCCAGATGTGAGCATGTCTGGAGGACAGAGACTGCGGCGAGTGAGCATTGAATGTGATACGGGGACGCAGTAGGCCAAGAACTATGCAATTCTGATTCCTGGCATATGTCACCAAAACCATATTTTCTAAGCCATAACTTTTTAAAAACTAAATGTAATCTAGCTCTACAATCATGTAGAGTGGAATATTTCCCCCTGTTCTTTTTCTTTGTGATTTAAAAGATTATTTCCCACCTTTCAATGTCATAATTCTGTTTACCCAGTCCTTTTGACCAGGGGTCCCCAAACTTTTTACACAGAGGGCCAGTTCACTGTCCCTCAGACCGTTGGAGGGCTGCCACATACAGTACTCCATACACTGACCACCAATAAAAGAGGTGCACCTTCCTGAAGTGTGGCGGGGGCCGGATAAATGGCCTCAGGTGGCTGCAATTTGGCCTGCGGGCCATAGTTTGGGGACCTCTGCTTTAGACAGACATTTTTTCCAAATTTTCTATTCTAGATAACACTAGTGAAAATATTCCACATTTGTTTCTGTTCTTCATTGAGCATACTAGACCTAGAACCAATAGGGAAGAGGGCCAGGGTCGCATGGCCATGACAAAAATTGATGAGAAGAACGGGGAAGTGGTTAAAAATGTATCATTGTACCCAGCAGAAGAATGAGATCGACAAACAAGAGCTTGTTCCTATGCAATCTAGCCAGAGTGGCAACTTAGCTGCAACGAAGACCTCAGTTGAGGATTGCGTACTTCCATGCACTTCCTGCTAGCCTCAGCCCAAGTCCGGTTTCTGAAGGCAGAGAGGGGAGGGCTAGTAGGTGGGAGTACCACATAAAAGCAGTTGACTGGTGGTTAACTCTCCGTCAGGGGCAGGAATCCGAGTTGGGGGTAAAATGTAGTTTGCTGTAAACCCTTTAAGTTCTTAGGGAAGTGGTTCTCCCGCTTTAGTGTGCATCACAATCTCCTGAAAGGCTTGTTAAAACACGGATTGCTGCTACTCTGTTCCAAGTTTTAAATTGAGTAGGTCTGGATGTGGCCCTAGAATTTGGATTTCTAGCAAATTCGCAAGTGGCATTGAAGCTGCTGGCCCAGGGGCCATGCTTTGATGCGGGGTTGATTCACTGTGTGCATCCTAACTCAGTGACCAGAGAAAGCTCTCCCTCTCCCCATTCAGGTCCTCTTCTGGACCTCCAGGGCTTGCATTACAAGAATCTAGACACTGGGTTCAAACTGTGTCTGTCTCAGCTACACGAAAAACTCAGGGCTGCTTGTACTTAATAGATGTCCAGATGGTAGCCCTCATTCACAAAGGTTAGAGTTGTACAAGCAGCTGAAAATATCACTCAACTGTAAACACTAACAAGCGATAAATCACTCTGCAGGCTGAAGAAGCGCCAGCTCAGATACATGAAGAAGCTGAGCGGTAGGTTGAAAAGATACCAGGTTAGCCGTCTGTTTAACTCAACTCAGTGCCCTTTAACTTCCAGGTTGTGGAATGTGTCTCTGGAATTTGAAAGCCTACCCTGCTCCCCCAGGAGGCCTTCTGGGCTTATTCTCCCCTTCTTCCTCCCACTGCCTAGTATGTCTAAAGTATGTATGGAATTTAGAAATTTTTGCCTGAATTTTAAGTAAGTTTAAGCTTTTTGAAGTCTTTGTTTTTAGAGATATCACATCCATAGGATAACAGTTATACCAGCAATCCATTATACAGCCCTAAACCCCACACCTTTCTTGGAGTAACCTTTGCCTGTGAATTGTCTACTATGGGTGGTTCTTCTGTGGAAACAAGTTGGAGGTCCCAGTTCATGAGCATCAGGGAATAACAAAAGCTGAGTTGGGTCTGCTGGTGGAGAGGTGCTGGAAGCTCTGCAGAGCTTGGCCCATTCTGGTAGTCAGGTTGAAAAAGGAAAAGACTAGCTCACGAGCCAGATCCAGATGGGGAGGATATGTAAGGACTGTGAAAAGCCAAAGCAAGGCGTGTTGCTGAGATGATCACGTCAGTCAGGTCTTTGGCATGAGCCTCCAGGCCCCTTCCTAGTAGAGGGGCGAGTATGCCTGTGCATCCTCTCCAAAGGCGGTGAATCTGCACTGTTTCCCTGGGCACACCCTTCCTGCTGCTTCCTGGAGTCCACTTGTACGCTCCAGCGTTCATGAATCAAAACCTGCCTGCTGCCTTCCATCACACAGCTTGTGGGACGGCAGTGGGGAGAGGAGTTTTTCAGAGTCTGGGGGAGCTCTATCTAGCGGCAGATTAATTAAGAACAGATTGTATGTTTGGCAAAGTCGTCCTTCATGCCCCAGCTATCACTTATTAGCACATCGAATTCCCTTTCCCTGGGTTCAGGGCCCTTTTAATTCTCCCTTGAGGTCTGCTTAAATGTTTCAGTAGCAGAAGGTACCAGGAAAATATAGCTGTTGGGTATTTCAACTGATAGATTTTGTTTCTATTTCTGATAGCCTATCCTAGTTATATGTCTCCCAGATAATTAATATTTGAGTGTAATTTTCTAATAAACAGTCATTACAGCTGCAGAGGAGAAAAATTTCAATTTACTCCAGCTAGAAGTGGATTCTTCTTTTTTGGTTCTCTTTATTTTTTATCTCAGCTATATTTCTTAATTTTGTATTTTAAAATGTAGTGCAGCATGACACATGCATGGTTTTAGAATTCAAGTAATAAATAAAACATATAACTAAAATTAAGGATTTTTCCCAAAAGGCAGCTGCTTTCAGCTCTTTTTATTTTCCTCTGGTACTTACCTTCCTATCTTCCCAGAAAATGCTCATCATACTTTTATTTCTCAGTCATCGACATCATTTCTTTACTTCCTTTGAGTGAGTGATTTTTCTCCTGTTCTCCCTTCTTCCTCTACACATTTCTCTTTCTCCCATATTACCAGTAGGACTTTAAAGCGGTATTTATTGTATACATTCTCAGGACTATAAAATATTGTCTTCAACTGAACCAAGTAATAAACAGTGATTATGTTTTCTTTCCTGTATAACTTTTCATTTTCCAGGGAGTTAATAACTGCCTCTTATTTTTACTCTTTTCTATGTTCCTATCACTAATTAATTTTTTACTGAATTCTCCAACAAAAGAATAAAATGACCAAGTACAGGTGAACGGTAGGACTTCTCTTTCTGGGATGACTGCCCCTCGGTCTCCTCCACAGTGGTCCTCCTGAGTCTCAGTTCACATGGCTCTGGGAATTCCCTTTTCCCTCTCCTTTTTGTTATATTCTGTTACCCGGTTCTAACATGTTTTTCATTTTTGATTTGTTTTTTTCCAATAGCATCTCAAGAAAGAGACTATTGGGAAATAAATTGTCACCTTGCATGTCTGAAAATGTATTCTGTTTCATATTTGATTAATAGTTGGGCAAGTGTCAATTTCTGGTTTAGGGGATTTTCCTCAGAATTTTGACAGCTCCATTATCTTCTAAAGCTTCCTCTTTTAATATCAAAAAGTGAGATGTCATTCTAATTCTTGATCCTATTATGTGACATTGTAATCTTCCTGTGAAATTTTATGTTCTGAAGTTTTATGATGCTGCTATGCTATGCCTTGGTCTGAGTGCTTTTTGTTCACTAGATACCGATCTGGGGCCTGGTAAGCTGAAAATTCACCTCCAGTTCTGAGAAATTGATGTGTTTTATATTTTTAACTATTTTTTCCCGTTTTCTCTTTTTGTAATTTTCTCATCTTTTCTGTCCTATTATCTTTTTTTGTTTTAATGATCTTTTTGTTTTTATTTCTTAGATATTTTCTTAATTTTATCTAATAACCTCTTTTGATATTTTTTATTTTGTTCACTTTAATTTCTAATTTTTTCTTGTCTTCTAGTTAATCTTTTTATATAGCTTCCTATTCTTGTTTTTTTTTTTTCCTTAAGGATACAGTACTTTGAAGATATTTGTGGCTTTACTTTAATTTTCTTTAGCTCCTTATATTGTTTATTTACTTTGAATTCCTTTTCATTTTGTTAAATCTATCTTTCATATTGGAAACTTTCTTCAATACCTGGGGATCTGGTTGTATGGCCCTGGTTGTATGGCCCAGGTTGTATGGCCCTGGGCTATTTCTGTTGGATTGGTTCATTGATTCAGAGCATAATCTCCGCCATGGAAGCGGGAGAGAATGGATAAGTGTGGACTACGAGCACTTTGGGAGCTGAATAGAGGACAGAAGACGCTTCTCCTTCATTTCATAGATGATCACTTAATCTGCTCTGTTCAGTATGGTGCCTCACTCTGCCTTCCATGCCTCGTGTCTCTGAGCATGGAGTCTCTCTCATTCTTTTTCTCCAGAGAATAAACCACCTTCACCTGCTAAGGCGGACAACGGGAGTGTTGGCCTTCCTATGTAAGGGATCTTGGAATCAACTGTTACTTATTTCTGTTCTCAGAGTTCCTCTTTTCTGGACACTTAGTACCTCCAGTATCTGAGTCTTCTTGTTATTATCTTAGGAAGGTTTAGCTATTTTTGCTTTGCAAGGAAGTTTATGTTTCATTGTCTGCATCTTGTCATTTGATTAATCAGGCCTAAAATTCTCTATCTTTTTACTTAAACTTTTTATTTGGACATAATTTCAGACTTAAAATTCCAGAGATAGTACGGAGTTTCTGTACACACTTCATCCATATTTCTCATGGTTCAAATTTTGCCATATTTCCTTTATTCTTTTATCTCTGTGTGTGCATGTTGTGTGTATGTATATCAGGGGAGGGCAGAGTAGGTTTACTGTTGTGGGTGAACGAAACAGTTTATTTATTCTTGTGTTATTTTTTATTAATTATTGTATTATTTTCATACAAAAAACTGTAAACCTATTTTTACCGACTGTTGTATATGTACACACATGTTTTTCTGAGCCGTTTGGAAGTTGCAGATACAATGCACATTCACTCCTAAACACTTCTTGTGTGGGATCACAGTACAGTTATCAGAATCATCCAGAAATAAACATTGATACAATATTATTTAATTTGTAGATCTTATTTAGATTTTACCATTTATCTAATAATGTCCATTATTGCAAAAGAAAATTCCAGACCATGCATTGCATTCAGTTGTCATGTTTCTTTTCTTTTATTTTATTTTTTTTATCAAGTGAGAGGCAGAGAGGTGGAGAGACAGACTCCTGCATGCACCCTGACTGGGATCCACATGGCAACTCCCATCTGGGGCCACGTTCTGCCCATGTGGGGCTGCTGCTTCGTTGCTCGGCAATCGAGCTATTCTAGTGCCTGAGACGAGGCCATGGAGCCATCCTCCGTGCCTGGGGCCACCTTGTTCATTCAAGCTGTGGCTACAGGAGGGTAAGAGGGAGAGAGAGAGCGAGAGAGAAAGAGAGAGAGAGAAGTGAGAGGGAAAGGGGTGGAGAAGCAGATAGTCTCGTTTCCTGTGTAACCTGACTGGGAATCGAACCTGGGACTAATACACACCCGGCTAACGCTCTACTGCTGAGCCAACCTTTAGCTCCTTTGACAATTTCTGTCTTTATCGTGCATGACATTGACATTTTTGAAGAGAACATGTCAATTATTTCATAAGATTTGGGTTTGTTTGATGTTTTTGTATCAAATAATGCATCCAATTTTCAAATTATTGAAATTCACATTATGCAGTTTTGACAGTAATATCACAAAAGTGATGATATGTTCTCAGTGTATCATATTGGAGGACACATGTCAATCTGGCCCATTACTGGTGGTGATAACTTCAGTCACAGATTTTGGCTGGATTTCTCCAATGTAAAATTACTAATTGTTTTTAATTATTGAGGAAATACTTTGAGACTATAAATATCCCATTGCTTCTCCAACATTTTACTCACTAGTTTCAGCATCCTCTGATGATTTCTTGCCTGAATCAATTGTTATAATGGTTGCCATATGGTGATTAGAAACTTTTAAAAAATATATTGATTTGAGAGAGAGAGAGAGAGAGAGAGAGAGAGAATCATTGATTTTTTTGTTCCATTTATTTATGCATTCATTGGTTTCTCTTTGTGTGTGCCCTGACTGGGGATTGAACCCACAACCTTGATGTGTCAGGTCGACACTCTAACCAACTGAACTTGGCTTGGGCCAAATAATGATTTTCTAATTTCCATTTTCTCTGCTGTTGAGAGTGTTTTTTCCTTAAGCTTATAATTCATGTCTTTAATCAGTTTTGCTCACCAATCTTTCCTTTTGGAATCCTATTAAATGTGTGTAGACCTCTTTCACTCTGTTGTTATATCTCTCAGGGTTTTTTTCTCTCTCACATTTGCCACATTTTTATCTCTTTTGCATGCTGCCTAATTTTTCACAACTAATGTGCTGTTTTCTTCAGCTATGACCAGTGTGTTTTTACTCATTCTTGGAGATTTAATTTTCAGTGGTTATTTCTAGAAGCTCTATTATTTTTTAAATATGCCTGCCGCAGTTTTTCTCAGTGTCTTTTTTATATTTTTTAAATTTATTATTTTATATCTTTAATTATTTGAGATACTTTATATTCTCCAGTTTTTAACTTTCTTATAAGGTCTCTAATCCTGTCATTTTCCCTCTGCTTGTTGCTTCTGTTGCATTGTTTCCTTATTTGTTTTATAATTTTGGAATGTGAATTCATCTTCCATAAGGCTTTCTGTGAAACTCTTTGCCACCAGGGATAAGAAGACATTTTTCCAGTGAGTTTGGTAGTTCTTGTTTTTTGTATTTTTCCTGTTTCTGCCAGGTGTTTCAGACCTATTGAAGAGATAAATCACTTTTTTAAAAACATAATTTTTCAGCATGAGTCTTCCATACTACACAGATCGAGTTCATTTAATCCCCAGATAGAGTTTTTATTTATCACACCAGTGAAAACGTCCTCTGTACCGTAGCTGACCTCTGTGATACAGCTGGGGGGTAGCCAGCAAACATTTTTATGCCCAAGTCAGAGTGTTTTCAGTCTTACATATTAGGTAACAGATTCAGGGATGATGACTGAGTATTTGAAGGCCATGCTCTAAAAATAATGCATATCTTTTATATTATCAAAGAACTATTTTTTTTTTTAACATATCAAAGTATGAACCAGTATAAATCAATGGTGTGTTTTGTGTTTTGGGGCTCCTACTTTATTGTATTCAACCATTTAATTGATTAGACAGTATCTTAAACCATCTTACCATAGATATATTTAGTGAAATTTATTACTTGCAGACTGATATAACTCATGAATTATTAAAAGCATCAGCATATGGAACCTGCTCTTTTCTCATTCCAAATTCTTTTAATATGGCTTATGTTGAGCCATTCGACTGGCTTCTGTCCATCCCACTGATGGAAGCCGCAGCCAGATCAGGGTTCTTATAAATGATTGGCTTCTCTTCCAAGCAAGAGGAGGATGAAATGTCAACATTTTCCTTTACTACCTGAAAAGCAATCAGTGGCAACCCTTCCTGCTCTTCTTGACAGTAGTTTGGCTTTACAGAAGAAGGGTGGGCATTGAGCCAAGTGTGAATTTCAGGGCTATAGGAAGAAGAAAAGTTAAGTAGCTGAACCTCAGATAATAACTGGAAATTTCAGAGAGGCATTCAGATGGGTTTAACCTGTGAGCCTTCAGTAAGCTAACTATAGCTCAGAAATTCCTGAACTGTGAGTTTTAATCCCTTCTCTCCTGGTGATGACCCGAGACACCTGAGGTTACTGACTAACCCTCTCTTTGTAGCAGTTTGCTCATCTGTAGAACTGGGTTTAGGGAAGAACAGAGTGATGGTTTCTAATTACTGGTCAAGGTCACTGAAAAAAAAAGGACATTTTGGACTCAATTCTGAGTTTTAGCTATCTATTGCTTGACCATGTGCTTTCTTATCTCTTTGAAGTTCATTGTCCTTATCTGTAAAATGGGAGTATTATTTCACTGGGTTATTATGAAATATTAACGGAATAATACCTGTGGAACTATTTTGTAGGTGGTGTAGTGCTATAAAGAATGAAGTGTGGTTGGTCTAAAGCTGCCAGTTTGGTGCTTTATCCCATGGAGACGTAGGTTTCAGATTTGGATGGGACTCTGGAGGCAGAAATTGGAATTTACCGGAGGGCATTTTTATACCTAGATAGGCTCTATTATATATTTTCTTTGTTTAATCCTCTCAATCCCAAGAATAGCATTCTATTAGCTCCATTTTTACAGATGAAGAAAATGAGACTGACTTATTTTTAAGATCTACCTCTCCATATCCTATTCTATAAATGAGGAAATGGAGGTCTGGAGAAGTATGGTGATTTGTTTAATGCAGAGATGTCTCAGTTCATCGTTCCATCCGTTATGATCTACTGCCATGTTTTCTTCATAATTGTTTTTATCTTGTACACTCTTGACCCCAGAATTAAAGAAGAAACACAATAGTGCATAATTAGGTTGACAGTGTAAATATAGAAAGACTTCTTCACTGGTGTTATGATAGATTAGATGTGCTAAGTGACCTTCCCAACTGAACAATTAAAATGCTGAATGAAATATTAATGGAGCAATTTTAGCCTATTGGTAAGCTTGCATGGAGGTTTATTTGTTGATTCCCTAAACAAAGTGAAACTAGGTATCCTGGTAGGTGAGTGAGAGCCAAAACCAGTTTTGCTGTGGACATATTTGCAAGTTTGATGAGCTGGAACATCTACCTGAAAACTGTATGAAGTAGGGGACAGGGGCAGGATTGCAAGCCCGTGAGTTGGAGGATCTAACAAGAGCTTCCTGGATGAAGCCAGAGAGCTGAAAGACTATAGAGTACAGAAAAGAAAATGTGTATTGACCAAGGCATTGGGAACTATAGTCATAGGCCCCCTTCACATAGTTCGTGGTCCAAATTCATACTTCAGGTGTGGTCCAAATAAACCTGAAGAGGAGAGTTACACGGAAAGTAGCCCTGAGTTGATAGGGACCAGCAGAAGTAGACACAAACCCTGTCTGTCTTGAGAATCTCTGCTTCAGTCTGGGTCACAAATAATTTTTATAAAGTGTCTAGGGAAAATGAGCGGCTCACTGTTACAAACCACAAAACCATCAGAAGACGGTATCATGAGTGAGAACCAGCAGAAGCACTCCTGCAAGGACTTCAGATTGTTAGACTAGATTATTTGATTCCAAAGAATTAGTCAGAGTGCAGCCCAATGAGACAGAGATGTGAAGGCGTCCTGAGGTGATGGGGAGAACCAAAGAACAGAGTTCAGCTATGTCTCCTCAGAGTTCTAGAAGAAGAGAGGGAGAGAAGAAAAAAGAAAAATCGTAAGTGCACCCAGAGGAACCTGAATTAGCCCATACTGCTCGGTTTTTGGATGTCGGAGAGCCACAGTACCTGCTACTCCAGCACACCCAGATGTGGTTAGATACATTCCAACTCCACCTTATAGAAAACTTATTTATGAGCAGATTACTGTAAGTAAATTGTAGGAATTCTAAATTGGTCACTTATTCTGTCCCTTAGTTGAGTCTGCAGCACTAAAGGGATTGCTAGCCTTTGATTTTGTCATCGTTCACGGGCCTGTTTAATGTGAAGTCAGTGAGGTTCGGCCATCAGTGTTATGTTTTTCAGACCAGCCAGTTATTTCTTGTTGGTGGAGTGCATTAAAGACATCATGCAGCAAGTAGGTTTCAGACTTGTCCGGAATCTTCTCTCTCGATCCTGCTAAAGACATCGTTCAGTCTCTGCAGTTCTCCGGTTTCCCAAGTCAGTGTGCGCTCAGTGTTGTGTGCGAGTCACTGAGGCTGCACTGAGGTTGCCTTAATGGTTAAGGCAACATGGGCTGCATTACTGATTGCCCCTTTCAAATCTCCCAGTAACCATTATCATAAATATCATCTCACCATTTTGGACAGGGGACACCACCCTTATGCACGTTAGTAATATGATGCTAATGCTTAACTCTTTCGTTGCTTTGTGTGCTTCAGAGGCCTTGCCTTACTGCCATTGATAGGAAGTCTGTTTGAACCCAGAGGAAAAATGAAAGGGTTAACTCCTTTTGCTGTTGCCCTTTGACCACTTCAGGATGAGAGGCATGATGAAATACTTTTCAAAGTCTTCAGTGGAAACACATCATGCATAATTGGAGCAAAAAAGAATAAATCAAAGCTTTTCCCCCCCTTTTAGTCTGGTAATTCATAATTGAAACCACATTGAGGTAAGGGTTGATAACTTCAAAACAACCAAGGAAACTGCCTTTCTATCAAGGTAGGGATAGGTAAGGCTGCTCATTACCAGGGTCTCAAAAGCCTCTGTGCACCAGGCCTTCTTCTCTTCCTTCTCACTTTTCTGCTCAGGCAAATACCTTTATTTAAATCTAATATGGGTTGACTCAAACATCTGTTTAATTCTCTTTTTGTCACATGAAGTTATACATAGTGACATTTAACAAAATCTCTGATAGGGTAAGTAATAGAAGTGAAAGCTTGCATCATCTTGCTTTGAGCTTGGTTTCTCCTGTCTGGAATAGACTCGGAGTCTTTTAGTTGTAATGGAATGTGGTTCTCCTCACCCTTGATTTTATAATCCTCAAGCAGTTTCAGCAAGAATGCTTTCTGAAGGGTTAGCAAAGGCCATTTGCTTCCCACCTCTTTGTGTGGTAGCTAACCTTGGCTAGGATGGCTTTGGTTAGACTCATACAGGGCTACCACGACCTTTCAGCTAAAAGCAAGCAAGCGGGATGGCAGAAAGGGCCTGGACAACTTCCTTTGTGTGAGAATGCCAAAAGACACGCCTAGTTGTTTGAGCGTGGCTATCTTTCTCAAAGGAGAAGAGCCCGTTGCCTGGCTCCCAGGGCTTTCCCTTCAGGGCATCTTGAAACCCTGACCCTCAGCTCACTCTTGCTAGTTTGTCTGCTCACGACTAGCTTGTTCAGCAGTGCTTAGTAAGCAATATGAAAGAACTTTTCTTTCTTTAAATTTATTTAGAAAATTAAATTTAACAGGGTGACATTGATTAACACGTACATAGGTTTCAGGTAAGCATTTCTATAGCTTTCGAATTGTCGATTATGTTGTATACCCATCACCCAAAGTCAAATAGTTTTCAGTCACTTTATATATGTCCCTCTTTACACCCTTCCCATCCACGCCCTCCTCTACATTCCCTTTCCCTGGCAGACACTTCACTTTTATCTGTGCTTACGAGTCTCAGTTTTCTATCCCAGCGATTGTGGAAAACTTTCCTAAAGCTAGCACTGTGGCTGACAGTTATCGTGCGTACTGTGGATTACTTCTATGTGATTGCAGTTTACCAACCTGGATTTCTCATGGAAGCTTCTACCACGAATATGTGTTGTAGGAGTGAGAAGCGAAGGGTGGGCAAGAGATGCACAAGGTGTTCTGGCTAAATGCTGGCACTGTCAGGGGGAGACATGCTTCTCTCGGTATCCCCTTCCATCTTTGGGTGAACAGTTTATTGGGTGTGTTTGAAAGGTGTATGGATAACCCAGATTCCGAAGGTGCAGCCGCAATATACGGGCTTCGCCCTTGCTTTAGGTCTCTTGCTGGGAACCTGGGTCTGTGCCCCATCGTGCCGTGATGGGAGTTTAATCAGAACAGAGTTAATTGCCAGTATTGTTTCCTTTTCCCTGGCAGAAGTCAGAGTCTTGAGTAAATTATGGAGGTTTAAATTTGCTTGATTTCCTGCAGAAAGTGGGGTCAAGAGGTCCCAGACTGTAGACACACTCTTTGGTCAGCCAGCAGGGGGTCAGGTCTTAGAGGTATTTCAGGGGTGACTAAACGCAGTTTTGAAATACCCTTCTGTAGGAGGCTTTTTTTCTCTGGGGGTTAGTTTGTTGACCTTACCCCAGTGGAGTGGAGAGTCTGTGTGAAGACGTACCCCCCAATTAAAGCTGCATTTCTCCACGCCATCTCTGGGCTCCTAAGGCAAATGGAATTGTTTGAGGAGGGAAAAAGCAATTGCAGATCAGCATTTCCTATTTCTGATCTTTTGAGATGGAACATAAAGGTAGCATTGTTAATTTATCAGTAAAACAGTACTTGGGAAAAGAGTTTCCAAAGTTAATCATGTGACTTAAAAACTTTTGTCATACAAGGCTTTTCATGATGTGGCTTCAGCCTGCCTGACTGAGTTGCTGTCAAGTCTACTCTTCTTCTCTCCTCCCCTTCCCCTCCCCCTCCCTTTCTTTTCCCTTTTCCCCCTTCCCCTTCGCCCCTCCCCCTGCCCACTCGGCAGCGGCAGCGGGCAGCCGCTGTAACCTGGTGGACTCTTCCCTGTCCTGCAAGCAGATCTTAGCACTGCCGCCCTGTTTGCCTTCCTGCTTCCTTGGCCAGCACTCTCCTGCTTATCCTTAGACTCAAGGGTTCCCCTGGTGGATTGTGTAGACTTTTATGTCCCCATGGGACTTAAATACCTCGCTTTTAGTACTTTTTCTTTGTAATTTATCTTTCTACCAGGCTGCCTTCCCTGCTGGGTTCTGAACAACTGAAGGGAAGGAGTTTATCTGTGCATTTGAACTATTCTAGGCTTATAGTATGTACTCAGGAGATGTTGCCTGAATGAATGAGTACCAAGACTAGTATCGGAAGGAATGATGGCTGGATGGCTAACCCCCGGTGTAGCAGCCAGGAAGAAAACAAATTGGAGAGCGCTGGAAGCCTTTTGGGACTGTTTTACACTGCCGGTCACAGAACTCTGTGTTGGGTCCTCTGCTAAGTGCACTGGTGCATAGTCACACTTAGTCATCCTCACCCTGGGAGGTAGGCACTGTAGGGCTTCCCATGTTGTAGACGAGAAAACTGACATGAAGTAGCTTTACACATCACAGCACTAGGGACTGCAGGGTCCAGATCCACACTCTGGTAAATATCCTAATCCAACACTTCTTTAGAATACTTATACAATAAGATTCTTGATAAGTGCTTTCAAATGAATGAACTGGGCTGGAATTCATTTCAGAATTCATGATGTCGCTCATTTAAGTGTACATCAGCTGCTCACACCCACGCAGAAGAGGACAGAATGGACGACCTGGGTCATTTGGGTTTAGCTTAGTAACTTTAAACATTTTTACGGAGCAGCGCTGGGCACTGTGCCGGGTGCTGGTTGTTGCAGTGCTTATGGCTCCTGTTTTCATGGAGCTTTCAAGATAGTTAAAATACCAAGAGTAGGAAGGAACACCGTAAATAAACAGTGCCTTTGGAGGAAAAGAAGCAGAGGTGGAAAGCCAGGAACACCGGGGCCCTAAAGCACTGTAACAAAAGGCCGTGAAGGATTTCACTTCGGATTTTCAGTGCTGGAAGAGACCTCATGGTTGCTGAGGTTGCTGCCGACCCCTCTCTGAGACTTGCAGAAAGGAAAGCCCAGAGAAACTGTCACTCGCCCAAGATCAGCCACTGGCTGTTGTTTGTCCGTGTCAGGTACTTTACAGCTATGCCTGTTTACTTTTATTTTTAACAATTTTATTTATTTCTTTAAGATTTTTAAAATTTATTCATTTTAAAGAGAAGAGAGAAGCGAGCGAGAAAGAAGCGGGGGAGAAGCAGGAAGCATCAACTTCCATATGCGCCTTGACCAGGCAAACCCGGGGTTTTGAACCTGCGACTTCAGCATTGCAGGTCGATGCTTTATCCTCTGCACCAACACTGGTCATATGCCTGTTTACTTTTATTAACAACCTCTGGGTTGTCAAATAATCATTAAGAAGTGATAATAATTAAGTAATTATCATTATGTCAAGTGATGCTATCTAGAAAACTGGAACTATTATGATTTTCTAGATACAGAAGCTGAGTTGCAGGAGAGGCAAGGTGCATGGCCCGGGTCACACTGCTGGCTTAAGGGAAAGCACCTGGCTGCAGGTTAAGGACTCATGGTTCCGAAACACACTAAGCATGCCGACTCACTTTTTGAAGGCCTTTGTGTCAGCGGAGGCGTTTCTCCTGCAGTAAAGCATTGAGTGTCTCATAGCAAATATACGCTCAGCAGCTTGTCTGCTGCCCCACATTCACTCAATGCTTGTACTGGTGGGAATGTGTCGCCAAGATTTCAGTCCTTGACACACTCTGTCTCCTCAGTATGTGGCCTTCCGCCGCTGCTCCTTTTTTCAAGCCCTATTTGGTATGCAGTGAGCAGTGTGGAAAAATTGAGCACCGGGACAAGTGACTGTCTGCTTCCCACACACCCCTTCTTCCTCTCCTCCCCTCATAACCAGCCACTTCTCGAAGGGAGCTGGCGGACGGAAGGAGACAGGCTCCCCTGTCGTGCCAGAGACTGGTGCCTCGGCCTGGCAGGGCCTTGCAGTCAGGGCTGGGCTGCCGTTCAGGGGACGCCTCCGTATTTCTGGAGCCAAGCTTTTCATCTCTCAGGGATTCTCTCTCTCTCTTTTTTTTTTTGTGACAGAGCCAGAGAGAAGGACATATAGGGACAGACAGACATGAAGGGAGAGAAATGAGAAGCATTAATTCCTTGTTGCAACACCTTAGTTGTTCGTTGATTGCTTTCTCATATGTGCTTTTACCCAGAGGCTTCAGCAGACCAAGTGACCCCTTGCTCGAGCCAGCGACCTTGGGCTAAAGCTTGTGAGCTTTGCTCAAACCAGATGAGCCCGCGCTCAAGCTGGCAACCTCAGGGTCTCGAACCTGGGTCCTCCGCATCCCAGTCCAACACTCTATCCACTGTGCCACCACCTGGTCAGGTGGAATTTTCTTTTTTTAACGTCACAAAGGCATTCGAGTGTGCTGGCATTCCCTGCTTCTCTTGAAGAACAGACCTTATTTTGTTGAAGTTTTAATAGTTTTTCCTCTGTGTCAGAGGTGGGTTTACCTTTTTTCAATTTATGTGCTTCCTTGTGTCACTGATATATAGTTGGTGTGTTTGTATTCCATGTACTCTCTGAAATCATGGTTGTGGGTGGGCTCTTGCTGACTGGTGCTGATTTGATTATCAAGGATAAAGACCTACAGCATTTTTGTCTCAGGAAAGAGCTAGAAATAATGAACTCTGGAGTTACCCACAGTTCCATTTCCAAAGTCGATAAAATGGTGATGTTTTGCCCCCAACTCAGTGTAGGAGGGCAGGGGGCTGTGCCATGGACCACCACCACCTGTGTTCTGGAGTCGATGGCGGGGCTTTTTCCTCATCTGTCACTCACAGGTTATGTAACCTTGAACATCATTTACTCCCTCTCTCTCTTTCTCTCTCTCTCTCTTTCTGTCCTTCCCTCCTTCCTTCCCTCCCTCCCTCCCTTCTAATTGGTAAAACAAATGATTAAATATCATTCACTGTTTGTAATTCTATAGTTTCATCATATGTAAAATGAGAATGACAACTGTATTTGTCTTGGGGGATATTGTAAGGCTCAAATGAGATCATCCATGTAAAGCATAGTACCTGATACTCAGCAAGTATGTGCTCAGTAAATCTTGACAGCCTGAACATCGCAAATTAAATTATTTTATACACTTTAAAAAATATTCTTTTGTTTCTTTTCCACTTAGATGATGTTTTTGAACATAAGTATAGAGGGTTGGGATGGTTATGGCAGAAGGTGAACCATGGAGATTAATTGTGACTCAAGCATAGGGCTACTTACTGACTTTGGTTTCTATAAAAGGAATATTTGAAGAATAAGATTTGAGGAAGAAACCTAAGAGGGGTTCCTATAAATGTAATCAGATGCTAAGACACAAATACTAATATTCAGACACCTTCCTAAGAATACAGCTTAATGTCAAAGTTTGATGTCATGGCAACAAAAAGTCAGCATTAAGAAGATAGCCTTTCCTATTGTGTCTCTTTGTTATGAACTGTAATTATGGTCTGTTGTGGACATTTTGGCTGTAATATTTTGATTACATTAGGGCTCCAGGAAAACCAGCCTCCTGAGTTCCCATCCCATGTGTATTCCATGTGTTTGTGTACATTTCCTGCCCCACACTGTTACATCTGGCAAACAGCTGTTGTCATATACGTGGTGATGGGCGTCCATCAGTGATATGGATGAGACCGACGAGGAACCTTGGGAATCCCAGCTTATGAAAGATGCTCCAGGAGTGAAAGCATTTCATATTCAGCCACCTTCTGGCAGAGATGAAGTTAGGTCCTGGGCTTTTCACATAACAACATAGAATGTGACTGTAATAATGCCACTGAATTGTGCTTAAAAAGTGGTTACAATAGAAGTTCATGTTATATTTTACCAGCTTTTAAAATTTATATACTGTATAACATACCAAAACCCATTATATATTTTAAATGAGTAGATTTATTTTAATGAAGCTATTTTAAAATATAAGAATGTTTTAAAATCTTACCTTCTTCTCAGTACAAAAATACTTTTGCTTACATTGTTGCTGCATTAAAAATTGCTTAACTTTGTAATAATAGCAAAGAAATTGAATTGCTTTTGTTACTTTTTAAACATTCTTTGAAAGAATTTCAAACTTGTGGAGCTGTCCGTTGTAAGAATTGTACAGTGAACTAACTCACTTGCTCCTCACCTAGCCTCCCACGTTTCCTCTGTTCACATTCTTCATCTCCAGTATTCAGAAGTGCTGCTGTGTTTTGATATGCCTGTGGTTTTTGTTTTGTTGTTTTGTTTCAATGTTTGTCTTTTTTTAAAATTTGATGTGCTCATTACTTACTGGGCCCTTTCAAGTTGAAAGCTCCTGTCTCTCAGATCTTTTGTTCTGAGAACGTATTTAATTTCTTTGATAGTTTTGTTTCTTCCGTATTCTGTGATGGCTTTTCTTTTTTTAGGAACCTCCTGTTAGGTGGATGTTGGACCTCCCAGACTTTCTCATCTTTTTTATCCTGTTTCTCTTGTCTTTGTTCACTAGGCGGGGCTATGTTATCATCTTTATCTTTCAATTCTTCCTTTTTCATAATTTTAATGTCTGAGAGTTCTCTCCTGTTGTCTGTAGATCTTTTTAAATACAAATAGCAATTTATTCTTATTTCATGGATGAAAAATCTTCTCTCTCTGAGGATATCATTATTGGTGTTGTTTTCATTTCCTTCTGCTTCCGTTGTCTGTTTCTTCTGAGTTACTGCTTTTCTATGAGTTTGGTTTCTGTCATTTGTGCTGAAGATGCTCTTGAAATGCGTGTGATTCTAGGATCTGTTCATGATTAAGAGGGAAGCACCAAACACTTGATCAGACGTTCTCTGTGTGAGAGCAAGCTGGCTGCTGAACGCTGGGCTGGAAGGAGCAGTGAGCCCCCCACACACTGCCGGCGTTCTGGGAACCACAGGGCTTGTCATTCAGGATATAGATTTTTTAAAATATTGATTGATTGATTTTAGAGAGAGAATAAGGGAGAGAGCTAGAGAGAGACAGAAACATTGATCTGTTCTTTTATGTGTCCTGACGGGAGATTGAACCCACAACCTTGGTGTATCAGATGATGCTCTAACCAATTGAGATATTTTAACCTGCATTTTCCTTTCAGCTTGGCCTGTGTTTCCATGTCTGGAGCTTCATTTTCCTCAGAGAATAAACCAACCCTGTCCAGTAGGGGTGGGGAGAAGAGTAGAGTTCTGACTGGGGTTATGGGGGGAGAAGGGAGGGTTTGTGAGTCTGGGTCTCTCATAGCTCTTTACACGTGCTTTTAACCAGTCCTCTCTTTCAGCCCTCCCATCCTCTGACCCTCACAAGGGGCCCACTGAGTCTAATTGCCGAGCCTTCATGGGGTCCGACAGTTCAGCCTGGAACCCTGGTGGCTCCCTCTTTGTAGAAACTTAGTTTTCAGCGCTCACTCCCCTGCTCTGTTGCTGCTTCCCTGGCCTCTTCCACAGTGTGTTAATGTTGCTCATCAGCTGCTCTCCCTTCTCTCGTTCTGTTGTCACTGTAGATTTGCCTGTCATATTTATTAACTGTCATTTTAGTGGGTTTGGGGAGGGAATAGAGATAAATGCATGGGTTTAATCTGCCATGTTTAACTAGAAATCTCTCCTCGGCTGCAAAAAGTCTCTGCTCTGTTTTTAATGATGTTGGAGCCAAACCGAATTATAAGAGTTAATATGAATTTTGAGGAAGGGAGGACTGAGCAGTTGCTTAGCTCTTGGATTGGTCATGGTAACAGCTATCAAACCTCCCATGTTCATTGTTATCGATGTTGGGAAAGAGATCAGCCCTGTCGTTGCTAGAGCCTTCTCTGACCCACATTAATCTGTTCTCTTGCA
The DNA here is from genome assembly GCA_037038555.1 of Rhynchonycteris naso. Taxonomy (NCBI): domain Eukaryota; kingdom Metazoa; phylum Chordata; class Mammalia; order Chiroptera; family Emballonuridae; genus Rhynchonycteris; species Rhynchonycteris naso. The sequence goes on from CM072995.1 coordinate 355,883,549, forward strand.
GAAGTGGGGTAGTGTGAGCAACCCACTCTTCCTCCCTCTGATACCACCACAGTCTCAAGGTTTTACTGCCATCGTCCTCACCTACGACCGAGTGGAGAGTCTCTTCCGGGTCATCACTGAAGTGTCCAAGGTGCCCAGTCTCTCCAAGCTGCTGGTCGTCTGGAATAACCAGAATAAAAGCCCTCCAGAAGGTGAGACGTGTGGGGAGATGGCGTGCTTGGGAGAGGATTGGTTTGGGTGTCAGTGTCCCTCTTAGCCGGATCCATTATAGCCAGCCAAGCCATCTGCCTCCTTTATTTGAATGAATTTTCCTGCTTTGTCAGCAATAATGCCATTTCTGAGCCTGCTTTTATCAGTCATTTCATTCTTGTTCTGGGGTGGCCCCTTTAACTTCAAGCCTATGGCTTGTTCTGTAGCCACAAGTGTTTGAGGGCTTAGGAATCAGCAGGATCAAAGGCCATCAGCCTTGGGAAAACAGATTTGGCTTCCCCCAGCCTCTCAGCTGATTTGTTTACATGGAAACTGAGTTTAAAAGGCATTAGTTTTCTCCTTCCTTATCTTCGCTCTCTGATACTGTGCTCTTCACAAAAAAGGATGGCCTCACCTCTGATTGGGAAAGTCAGTAAAGCTCTTCCAGACGTCGGATCAGCTTCTTAAGTGAGCGCTCGCCAGAGGCTCCCATTGGTTCATCCTTAACCACCTTGTACCTTTCCTTGGCCACCCTTGCAATCTCCTGGCTGGCAGCGAGGGTTGGAGACTATTTGATTAATTAGATTTGTTTTTAATTCAGAATGCACAGAGTATATTCCACCTGCATTTAGTTTCTCATTCAGTCTGTCTATTACTGATCCTAATCCCGGGGACTTCAAAGCTTTTGCCCTTTATAGCCTATTAAAGCCAGGAAGTTTCTGATGGATTAGAGCAAGGAATGAGTTTGAAGTTGGTAATGTGCACCACTATCACCGATAAGGTCTAGTTTATTGCCTGACAGTAGTATCTGCACTTTTTATGGCTATTCCCTTTTAATTGGTTATACTGAAGTCGGCGTAGGCAGCTCTGGAAACTTCAGTAATAGATTTGCCGTCTAGGCTGGAAGAAGACCATATTTCTGTCTGTCAGGCAAATCAGAAATTGCTTCAAGAAAATTCTTCAGTTCCTCCTGAGACATTTATAATTTGTCACTCAGTGGAAGAATCTGTGTTCTCTGAGAGAATCGTGTACTTATTTTGTAGGTTTAGGGAGCCATGGGGTGTGAGTAAACAGAATAGCATTTTAAATAAAGGTCTGTCTGGTATTAGGTCTGAATCACGCTGCTTTTTAAAATAATTATCTTTTTGTTAACTATCTTCTTATGTCAAGTTTTCTTCTTAACATCTAATTTCATTGTGTTCAGTGCTCGGTGGAGAAAGAAAGGGGTAGTAGAAAGGAAGGTGTTGGCACCCTCTGCGGAGGGAGGAAGAGACTGACAGGCACAAAAAGGTAGAGAAGCCAGAGGGGGACCTCTAACAGTGTGCGTGGGTCCATCCGTGCCCGCCCCCTCTCCCCCGAGGTGGAGTGGAGGGCTGGCGCTGCGTTGCTAAGTAGTCTTCATGTATCAAGGGCGGGTCCTGTTGTAGGGCCCGCAGCCGCTGCGGAAAGCGTGTTGTCCTGCTGCGTTCACAGTCACGCATTCGCTCCTGCCCACGGAGGCCAGCAGCTTTCCGAGAGCATCTCAGCCCCCAGTCCTCCTGCCCCACCCCCAGGGCGGAGGGCAGAGTGGCAGAGTCTGGTGCTCAGTGCAAGGGAAGCTTCTCCTTAGAAAGCTTGGTTAGCCGCTTTGGGCTTAAGGTCCATGATTTATTGTGAATTCGAGTCCCTTCTTTTGGGCATGTATCATTGCAAACTGCACAAAAGGAGAAACCCTTTTCTTCCTTCTTGGTCCAAGCCCCCACGTTGACATAACTAAATGTAAACCTAGGTGTTGGAGCAGGGCGTTCAGTTTTAATTTCTGGTAGACCCTACTAAAATGTAGTGGTTAATTTTATGACCTAGAATCTGGTTTATTTTTTTGAGGTATTTTGGCTCCAGGGAGGAAAAAGAGCCCTGAACTGATGAGGCCCTAATTTTGACACATTTAGAGACCAGACCAGCCTTTTTCTACCAGTGGTTTTAGGTACGGGCTCTGGCCTGAGCATGTGGTTGTTTGGGGAGAACATGAGCCATGTTTAATCTTCTGCGGGGTGTTTGTTCAGTTGCTGAATGGGGCTGTCAGCTCTGGCTCTCGTGCCAGCGGAGGCATCTGATTTTGCATGTACGGCATTAGTAACATATATGTTTTTTAAAAAGCAAGTCCAAGGCTTTGAAATGTTAGAGGCAAAAGTGATGTTTTTCACTTTCTCTACATTCACTAAAATAAATATTGTGGTTAACATGTCTGCTGCTGAGAGAATTAGTGTAGGCAGAAATCCCCTCCCCCTTTTATTTTACTTTCCAATCCAACCAAATATTTTTTCTTTTTGGTTATATTTGAGTCTAAATTGCTTGGTTTGAAGTTTAAGTAAATACTTAGACTAGGCAATAGAAATTTCCAGTGAGCTTTCGTCACGTTGGTTTTGAGCCCTGTCAGAGAGAAGAGGCAAGCCACTGCCTGTCTCCTTCCCAGCTCCTCACTTTCCACACTTGATGGATGCTCGAGTTATTTGGGTTGGCCCCTGGCCTCAGTCTGTGAAGTATGCTGTCATATTGTCCATTTCAGATAGGGTGACCTCAGCCTTCTTTTTTTAAAGTGATTTCAGTTTTTCTTATTCTTTTCCAAGTGAGAAGAGGGGAGATAGACTCCTGCATGCTCCCCCAACCGGGATCCACCTGGCAACTCCCATCTGGGGCTGGTGCTCTACCCATCTGGGGCCATATTCACAACCGAGCTATTTTTAGCACCTGAGGTGGAAGCTGAGCCATCCTCAGCATCTGGGGCCAGTACACTTGAACCAATCAAGCCATGGCTGCGGGAAGAGGAGGGAGGGAAGGAGGGAAGGTGGAAGGGAGAGTGAGAGAAAGAGAGAAAGAGAGAGAGAAGAGGTGGAAAAGCAGATGGTCACTTCTCCTACATGCCCTGACCGGCAATCAAACCTGGAACATCCACATGCTGGGCTGACACTCTACCACTGAGCAACTAGCCAGGGACCTGATTTCTGTTTTAAGTTTGAATTGATCTCAGAAGCCCCCAGCTTTACCCTTGCAGTATTACCCATAGTTTTACCCATAGTTCTTAGTAGGCAGGACGGCATTGGCTGAGCCTGTCAGGATGGTCAGCTCAGAAGAGGCAACCAGGAAGCAGAAGCAGCAGCTATTCTCCTTTTGAGCTGAGCTCTGTACCTGTGGGAGCTGTGGTCCTGCAGACCAGAGAGACACCGAGCAGCCGAGCGTTCTAAAGTGAGCTTAAGGTTTGTATGGAGATCATCTCATCTACTGTGCAGATCAGGTTGTGTTTGTGACAGTGATTGCCAGGATGGGATTGGGGTCAATGTCAGTCAACCTGAGTATTTTGTGGTTTCTTTGCCAATTGGAGAAAATCTTTGATGACATCTCTCTTGGCATCTAACATGGAGAAAACCGTAAATCAATACATGTTTTTTTACAAAAACCTTAACACAAGGCGTGCTTTTTCTCCTCTGAGCTGGATGGACTAAAGCTCGTAACTGTGAAGTTATGGGTCAGCTGGCTCAGCTGTTTGTTTTTCATAAATTTAGTGTGTTTGAAAATTCAAATTTTCAGACTTCTTTGTAGTGTGAATGGAAGGTGACATTTCTGTTTTGCCAGCTACAGTCACAGGATGAGGCACAGTGTACAAGGGCCTGCTGTTCCATTTAGAATTTAAAGGAGTAAGGGAAAAGAGACCCTGTGCCTGCCCTGTGGTGGCACAGTGGATAAAACGTCGACCTGGAATGCTGAGGTCGCCGGTTTGAAACCCTGGGCTTGCCCAGTCAAGGCACATGTGGGAGTTGATGCTTCTCCCCCCTTCACCTCTCTGAAATGAATTTAAAAAATAAAAATTAAAAAAAAGAAAAAGAGACCCTGCCTTGGTTAAGAAGTGGAATTAGCCTCAATACTCTAGGTATAACACTGTTTCCTTCTGTATCCTAAGGGGTCACCCATATCCTTCTGTCTACACCTCTTCAAGTTGTCAGTAGAGAAGAGAAGTTCATAAGACTTTATAAGAATCCATTTGGGAAGATAATGATATGATATTATAACCATGTATTGTATAATCTTTTATATCCTGGGAATTGGAACTGAGCCAAGTGCTTACATATATTATCTCTAGTCCTATGAAAAAGCTGCAAGAAAACTATTACTATCCCCATTTTATAAGAATGAAATTCGGATAGTTGACAATTGCTTGAATCACAACACTGCAAATAGCATTCAGAAGTAAACACAGGTCACTCTGGACCGAAAGCACATGCCCTGCACTATGGGCAGCTCTGTCTACGTAGATGACCAGCTGGCTGTAGGAAGCCCCCCTGCTGTGTCAGTTCTCTGATGTGGGAGTTATGTAGAAGAGCTCAGTCCTTGTCAGGGACTCAAAGACAGGCAGAAAAGTAAATCTGTTCTTCTGAAAACACTAATGGATGGGGACAAGACTTTCTCCCCCTTGTTTTTCTTTCCTACCTCATGTTCTTGTCCTGATTATACAAACAGAATCGAAATCTCATATCAGAATTAATTACCTGCTTAGGGCAGGGAGTAATTGTAATGCTTATTATTTGATTGCTCCCCCTTACCCCTGCCCTCCCTCCACAGAAAGGATGCTAACGCCTGAGATAATGGTGGTTCCCTTTCTTGGAGACCTGTTTTATTTAAAAATGTGAAACTAAGAAACCAGGGATTCTATTTAGAGTCCTGTCTTGTGGGAACAATGGTTCACAAAGATGGAGACTCCTTTTGTCAAAGCTTTTGGCTACCAGGCCTAGGTCGGTACAGGGAGATGTCACCACATTTCCAGAAATGCCATGGTTCCTTCTGCATTTCCATCTGCATCCCACGTCATCCTCTTTGACCTTCATCACTCTCTAAAACTTCCCCTTCAAAGACTTTACGGGGGCCAGTTGTTCTTTATGGACATTGTCTCGGGTAATTAATTCTTCAGTTATATGTGAGTAAAAACTGTGGAAAGCTGCCTGTGGGTTGAACAAGCTATCTGCACTGCTAAGTGAAGGTTGAGAGCCCATCTAGGGTGGAGGGATGTTTATACTTAGCCAGAGCAGCCAGCCTGTGTCCTGCACGTACTGCAAAAAGAGGAGCTGTTTGTTACCTCGTGAAACTGCCATGGCAGAGTTTCATGTTCTGTTGCTTTATTAGGATGTCAGATTTGCTCAGTCCTAGAAATGGCAGGGATTCTGTTCATCGTATAGTAGACATGGAAGGTACTAGCTGGAGGCATGCCACTGGATTGTCAGAATAATAGGCCAGATCTAACGTGCACCACCTTGCCACCACTACCTAAAGTTCAAACGAATCCTTTGATTCTGTGAAGAGACACAAACTCTCAAGGACACTGCGCTGCTAAATGCATCCGTGTTGATCCTCACCGTCAGCCGTGGGAAGGTGATGTCCGTATTCCATCTTCACAGTTGGGGAAACAGGTTCAAAGTGGCTGAGTGGTTCAAGATCACATGGCCAGTAATGGCTTTAAGCTGGTTCCAAAGACTGTGTTCTGTGATCTGTGTGCTCTGTAACTGCCTCACGCGATCCTTGGACCTCAGAGGCATCTTGTTTGATTTCTCATCTGATGTCTAGTAGAAATCTGACCTAACTTAGTACATTTCAAGTAAAAGGGCACATCATGTTGCTGAAGGCATTTCATTCCAACTTGACAGACCATCAGAAAATTCTTACCTATTTTGAGTCTAAATCAGTTTTCCTGTAACTTTCACCCAGCCATTGATTATGACTTTTTTAAAAAAAATCATTGATTTCAGTGAGAGAGGAAGGGAAAGAGAGAGAGAGAGAGGAACATCAATCTGTACCTGTATGTGCCCTGACCTAGTATCAAACTGGCAGCTTCAGCGCTTTGGGACAATGCTCTAACCAACTGAGCCATCCAGCTAGGGTGGTCATGCTCCTAACTTTAGAGGCCCTAGAGAACAATGTACTTTTCATCTGGTAACCTTTCTGATATCGTTAGTGTATTAGTCAGGGTCCGGGGCGGAAACAGAAACCGCATAGTAACTTGAAGAGGAAAAATTTAATGTAAAGAATTATTAACTAGTAACAGGAGATGGGTGACTATGGGGTAAAAAGAACTCTAATGATTACAGGAAATAAATGTGGGAGTTCCCCTTCTCTAACTAGGTCTAAGATGCAGACTAGCTTCCTGCAAGGTGAAGTTTGCTGAAGTGCCACAGGCCGGGTCTGGCCAACAAGAAACCAGCTGTCTCCTTGGATACCCATGGAATTCAACAGGAAGCTGCCCAGGGCGTGTTGGTGAACTTGCTGGGAACTGGGGAGGGCTTCAGTGGAGCTCACTCGGAACTACCTATGGCCAGACCTCAGCTGAGTTGCTTTTGGTGTAAAGTTGCCCCTGGGGGTGCCCCTTAGGCTTGCTAGAGATAGTGCTGCTGCCTGCCTATCTGCTGGCCAAGTACTGAAGAGGCAAGAAGTAACGAAAGCACCCCGGAACCCGGAAGGAAAGCCCGTCCCTCCTGCAGTGTCCTTCCAGCAGCCTGTGCTGCCAGAGCTCGGCACAGTGCTGGCTGGCAAGGGGAATGTCTGCAAGCCTTAGTTCCAGCAGCTCCCACAGAGCGGTGAAGGGCGAGCCTGAGCTGAGGGCAGTGCATTGACGTGGACACACTAGTTTCTTTAGGCATTCTGTGGAGTCCTGGATTCAGGTGCCTGCACGCTCCTCGTAACTCCTCCCAAATGCTTTTCCTTCCCCTGTATTGTGATGCCCAAATCAGACCGCAGTGTAGCACAGAGGTCTTCAAAGTGTGGTCCAGGGACCCCTAGACATCCTTGAGGTCCTTTCAGAGGGTTTGTGAGATTGAAAGTATTTTCATAATAGTACTAAGTCACGTCCCTTTCCCACTCTTATTCTTTCACAAATGGGCAGTGGTGTTTTCCAGAGGCTACATGACACGGGATGACGTCGTTACTCTCATGGCTAATGGAATGTGTGCTTGTGTATTCTTGTGTTTAAAAATTACTTCAGTTTTAATTTCTAATTCAATAAATCGTGTGTGTGTCCCACATAAACAAACCTCTTTGGGGTTCTCAACAGTTTTTAAGAGCACAAAGAAATCCTGACACCAAAAAGTTTGAGAATCACTGGTCTAGTAGGTAGGGCTATAATCTTCATTTTAGACATTACAGCTAATTCATGTTTTTTAAGGATTTGGACAGTATATTTTTCACAGCAGTTTTATTTATCTGGAAGAGGAAGTGGGAAGCAAACAAGAATAAGGATGATTGCTGGAGAAAATTATTAAACTTTATTGTTTTGTTCCAGATCTAGAGAAACATGAGATTTTCAAGCTGTGATAGATTGTACAGGTTCTATTTGATCTTCGATGCTAAACAGACTTATATGCAAATACTAGCTTTATCATTTGTTAGCTCTGTAACCCCAGCCAAGTTACTTAACCTCTATGAGCCTTGTTTCTGCTGCATAGGGTTGTCAGCTTGAATGACATTGCATCTCTTAAGAGTCTGGCATTTGCCAGTTGCCTAATAAAGGTCCCCTTCTCTATCTCTGCTTATTCTTACCCTCAAAAGAAGGGACGTGCCTTAGAGCCCATAGGTAATACAGAACTCATATCTCTAGTCTTTTGGTCCTATGCCAATCCATTTATTCCAAAGGTAGTTATTGATTATGTAATTCTGTGCCAAGAATGAAACTATAAGTAACCATTGTTGTTGATTAAAAGACAGTGGTCTATAGGATCATTTTTGGTCTCCATTTCTTTTTCAAGCATGCTTCTTTTGGAGTTGACCACTAGTTTAGGCTCTGTGCTTATTTAAGACTGAATGTCTTCCTCAATTACAGGGCATCTCACTTGCATAGGCTTCTTCCAAGACCCTGGTAATGCCCCAACAGTGTGGTACATGGCTTTCCTGTACATATACACAGAAGTAGGTTACTTTATCTGCACTCAGTTCAGACAGCCCTTTCCCTTTCTGACTTTCCCTCTGTCGTACTTCTCTTCAGTATAGTGACTTTGGGGTGGCCGTGGCATTGGGGGCTCCAGGACCCACAGACACTGGATCATCCACAATTATGTGATAGATATTTTGAAAACAGTATGATACCTAGCTTTCCTATTTTCATTTGGCAGATGTGTGAAGAACAAACTGCCCTCTGTAAAGGTCCCTGGGGTGTGTAGACACGGGTACTGTACCAAGAAGTATTAATTTCATGCTATGCTAAATGCAGCATATTAAAATAAGGAACCTGTGGTTGGATTGCTTCAATCATTTCAAAGTAGAATGGGGAAAATGTAATGCAAGTCATGGGTTGGTGTTTCACTACTATACTTGAAAATCCCACATAATTGGACCTAGAAATTTGATATTTACTCTGTAAATTGGACATGATGAGAAACTAAAGCCAGTAAGTTGTGGGGGAGGGGCTGTTGAGGAAGCTATACCCATTCAGTGAAACAGCTTGGCAAGGGGCGGGTTTTTGTAGCCTTGATAGCTGTTTGTGGCTGCAGTTTGGAGGTGGGCACATTGGGGCAGACATCTTTAGCACATGCACTGGATTTCCTAGCTGAGCTACAGGCAAGTTTAGAGGTGTACCTACCGAAAAGTATTTGCAGAGGTGGTAGCGTTCTGATATTAGAACTGTGAGCCTGAGAAAGAGGCAGTCCACACTTGATTTTTCTTCTTATCATTGTGATCTTGGTCAGGTCATTTTGCTTTCCTTTCTCAGTTGTGAGTGGAAGCCAGTTTATGCAGTCCACTTAAGACAGTAATGAGAATTAGGATAGACAGGTTTATAATATATAAAGCTGGATTTTTGAGAATTGCCTTCATGCTTCTATGTGTGGAATTAATTGACTTTTTCAACTCATTAGTGACATGATGCTTTCACCATTTTATTGGGGATAAATACCTTGTGTTTTCTTTTTCCAGAGTCACTGTGGCCCAAAATCCGGGTTCCGTTAAAAGTTGTGAGGACGGCTGAAAACAAGTTGAGTAACCGTTTCTTCCCCTATGATGAAATTGAGACGGAAGCTGTCCTGGCTATTGATGATGACATCATCATGCTGACCTCTGATGAGCTGCAATTTGGTTATGAGGTAAGGAGGTTTTAAACAGCATATTTACATATTTAATATTTATTGCCTATTTTTCTTGTTTTTCCTAATAAAGAGTATTTCATTCTCTAAAGTCATAATTTTAAAGTTCTGGTAGAGTCCAAAAGCTGTGCCTGGGACTGTGGGTTATGAAGCTCTTCTTTAAAACTTTAGGGAGACCCCGTTTGAGAGTTCCAAAGTGAAAACTTGCCCTCCACTAGTTTTAGGAACCCCCAAGGAGAGTCCCTGGGGACATTTTCAAAAGAGCATCTCAGCATTTAACAAGCACTTAATTGATGTCTCCTTTTGAATGGTGCTTCCCCTGACTCAAGCAGCTTGGCCCCGCAACAATAAAAACATCAGTTAGTGAAGAAGCTGGCGACACTGACAAAGAGAAAGCAGACCCTGTTGATGGCTTTCTTTCTGAGTTGTAAGTGGGGAGGCTGGCTGGCTGTCTGCAGGGAGAAACATTCTCTCTCACCGTTCATTCGATGAGGCTGATGGATTAGGCAGGGTTCAAGGGTTAAGTATGGAGACCAGTAAAGGTCTCCCCAGGGGAAAGTGCCCGAGCTGAGGCCTGGTGAAAGGCAATAGGAATTGATGAGCTCTGTCAGAGAGGATGTCCGTGAGATGCATGATGGCAGCCGGGTGTAATGGTGGGATCAGCCCTGAGCAGAACAGCGTGTATAAATCAGTTAGCTGCAGCTGGCTTGGGGGAAAGTGGTGACATTTATCCCCGACAGTCCTCCTGCCTTTGGGGGAGACGTAGCCATCTTCTGTAGTTAACTTGGGACCTGTTGAATTTAAGGTTCTAAGCAGTCATGAAATTTTATTAAATGAAGACATATTTGGTATATATATTTATTATAGATATTTATTTTCTAACCCTTAAATTAAAAGCGGATTTTAAGGGGGAAGAAATAGGAATCCCCCTATTACCATCACCACCAAAAATTAAAAGCTCAAGTTTTCCCAGATTGTTTTTTAAAATGTATATCTAGTAAAAGAAATTGTCGTGAAATTGGCTGGTGTGTGATCCCTTGGTCACTATAGCTACTGGCCAGTGAAAGGCATGAGAGTAGCTAATCAAACACACATTCACCTTTTTGCATTTATTTTCATTCATAGAGATGTCTTTTACATCATCACATTTAGGGTATTGGATGATTTTTCGAACACTCTCATTCCCATTTTTTAAAAAGCAAATTACCTACTTGTTTCTCTAGCCAACTTATGGCAAAGAGACCAATTTTTTCTGCCTGGTCTTCTCTCCATGTTGCCTGCAATGGTTTCAAGCTATACCTGTGTATCTGTTTTTGTGGAGAAAGGGAACATTCAGAATGATCTAGCCACGAGGGACAGAGTGCTGTCTCTGCTTGCTGAGTCTCAGCCCTGGCATCCCAAAACAGCATGGGGCTGTGAGACCACAGCTTAGTAACTCGCACAGCCCGCCCCTTTGGCTGCTCCGGTCCGGACACACCCTTCACACGGAGCTGAGCTTCCCTAAGCAATGGTGACAACTTTACCCTTTCATGAAGAAGATGCAACTATCCTTCATGCATGTAAAGACCTCTCATTGTGTGCCCCCAAACGGGAAACAACAAATCCCTATAATCATTCTATCCATCTCTGGGTAATTATTAATTCTTTCTTTAATTAGTCACAATTCTACTTGAATATTCTGTCACATAATAAATAAGTTGTAGATGAAATTTTAATTCTGGACAAGGCCAAATAGCATATTTCAACCTGTTCCTGAAAAAATAAGGCAGCCTGGCTAGGAACCTCAAGACTCGAGGATTGCTCCAACAATGAGTTCCCTTTTTTTTTTTTTTTGTTACAGGGACAGAGAGAGAGTCAGAGAGAGGGATAGATAGGGACAGACAGGAACGGAGAGAGGTGAGAAGCATCAATTATCAGTTTTTTTGTTGCGACACCTTAGTTGTTTGTTGACTACTTTCTCACATGTGCCTTGACTGCGGACCTTCAGCACACCAAGCAACCCCTTGCTGGAGCCAGTGACCTTGGGTCCAAGCTGGCCAGCTTTTGCTCAAGCCAGATAGACCCGCACTCAAGCTGGCGACCTTGGGGTCTTGAACCAGGGTCCTCCGCATCCCAGTCCAACGCTCTATCCACTGCGCCACCGCCTGGTCAGGCTTCTTGGGTTTTAATGCCCCTTTTCCCTTCCTTCCCTTCCTTCTCTTCCTTTTCCTTCCCTTCACTCCCCTTTTCTTCCTTTCCCTCCCTTTCCCTTCCCTCCCCTTCCCTTCCCTCCCCTTCCCTTCCTTATCCTTCCTTTCCCTTCCCTCCCCTTCCCTCTTTTCCCTTTCCTTTCCTTTCCTTTCCTTTCCCTCCTCTCCCCTCTCCTTCCTTTCCCTTCCCTTCCTTTCCCTTCCCTCCCCTTCCCTTTCTTTCCTTTCCCTTTTCTCCCCTTCCCTTCCCTTTTCTTCTTTTCCCTTCCTTTCACTTCCTTTCCTTTCCCTTCCTTTCCTTTCCCTTCCTTTCCTTTCCCTTCCCTCCCCTTCCCTTCCTTTCCCTTCCTTTTTCTACCTTTCCCTCCCCTTCCCTTTCTTTCCTTTCCCTTTTCTCCCCTTCCCTTCCCTTTTCTTCTTTTCCCTTCCTTTCACTTCCTTTCCTTTCCCTTCCTTTCCTTTCCCTTCCCTCCCCTTCCCTTCTTTTCCCTTCCTTTCCCTTCCCTTCCCTTCTTTTCCCTTCCTTTCACTTCCTTTCCTTTCCCTTCCTTTCTTTTCCCTTCCCTCCCCTTCCCTTCTTTTCCCTGCCCTGCCCTTCCCTGCCCTGCCCTGCCCTGCCCTACCTTGCCTCAGTGCTAGAGAACACCATAACATTTGTAAGCACAATTAGAAGAAAAAGAACAATAATAAGTAAAACCCACTTTCTTTTGCCAAGGAGAAGAGGGTAGCCCTGCAGATGTGACCCTTTTGACTATGCCCACTCTACAGTAGGCAAACACCATGAAAGAAGCCATACATACCCCTGCCGGCTAGCTGCTGTGACTGCGGTGGCTTGTCACGCAGCCTCTTTGACCATCCCTGCCCTGCACCAGCAGCAGACAGGAGCAAAGGTGACACGCTTTCCCTGACTCCTCTCCAGTGGGGAGACCGTGGACTAGAACCCAGGTGACCATCCAGGCCCTACACGAAGGGAAGGCCAGCAAGGAGGCTGATGCAGAACTTGCTGTGGAGGGAACTCCTGTCCACCGTTCCCAGCCTGCACCTCGTTTCTTCCCAGCTGGAGAGCAGAGGGAGCGTTATGAAAGGAGGGAGCTGCAAAGTGGATTCTTTAAATCTGCATGTGGAGTCCTGGGCACGCTTTTTCCCCTCTCCCTTCAAAGCAGCCCCTGCATTACTGGCTACATCAACACAGCAGAAACTTTGAGAAATAAACTATGGTGTAGAGCAGGGGTCCCCAAACTACGGCCCGCGGGCCACATGCGGCCCCCTGAGGCCATTTATCCAGCCCCCACCACACTTCCGCACTTCCAGAAGGGGCACCTCTTTCATTGGTGGTCAGTGAGAGGAGCACAGGATGCATCCGCACCCATAGTTCCCATTGAAATACTGGTCAGTTTGTTGATTGAAATTTACTTGTTTTTTATTTTAAATATTGTATTTGTTCCTGTTTTGTTTTTTTACTTTAAAATAAGATATGTGCAGTGTGCATAGGGATTTGTTCATAGTTTTTTTTATAGTCCAGCCCTCCAACAATCTGAAGGACAGTGAACTGGCCCCCTGTGTAAAAAGTATGGGAACCCCTGGTGTAGAGTACTATCCAGGTTTCATAGGAGCCTCTGGGGTAGCCAGGTGGACCAGAATAGCAACATAGAACTAAATTGTTATTCAGTCGACAGCCGATAAAAGTGGGCCAGTACATGCATTCTGAACCTAAACTTCCTGCTAAAATAGAAAATTGAAAAGAAAATGGCATCTCAGTAATACTCAAAATGTTTAGTATATAATCCAAAATTATTCATTATACCAAGAACTAGGAAAATTGCAACTTTAATGAAAGAAGATAACTAATCGACAGATGCTAACACCGAGATGACACAGGTGTTGGAATTATTTGACAGGGATTTAAAAACTGCTCTCCTAAAAATATCCTCTACTAAGCGACCATTTTTATTTTTAAAGATTTTATTTATTCATTTTAGAGAGAGGGAGAGAGAGAAAAGGGGGGAGGAGCAGGAAGCACCAACTCCCATATGTGCCTTGACCAGGCAGCCTGGGATTTTGAACCAGTGACCTCAGCGTTCCAGGTCAATGCTTTATCCACTGCGTCACCACAGGTCATGCCTACTAAGCAATTATGAGCCTGTTGGAACAATTGGAAAAATAGATTATCTTGGCAAAGAAATGTAAGATATAAAGAAGAACGAGATGGAAATTTCAGAACTGACAATGATAATAACCTGAATTTAACCTGGGTGGGTTCAGTAGGTGAATGGAGACAACTGGAAAGAAGTGGTAAACTTAAGGGTAAGTCATTGGGAACTGTGGTCTGAACAACAGAGAAAATATGTATAGATTTTTAAAAAGTGAACAGAGCCTCAGAGACCCGTAGGACACGCACAAGAGACAGTAACACCCATGTCATCAGAGTTCCAGATGGATAAGAGAAAGAATGGGGGTGCGGGCAGGAAAAATATTTGTAGAAAGAATGGCTGAAAACTTTAAAATTTGGCAAAGGACATTAATCTTATGAGGAAACCAAAACATCCAAAAAATAAGTTGTGTACATTTATGTGCATTGTATAAACTGAATAAATTGTAGTATTAATTCTTACATCAAGTAGTAATTGGAAAAGAAGAAGAGACAAATAAATTGGTGTATCTGTATATAAGGAAAGGAGAAGTAAAGTATCACTGTTACATTCTTTGCTTTTGTAGCTTGGTCACGAGACCGTAGTTGGTATTTGTCCTTTTTTCTTATGCTACCAGTTCCATGTTCCCTTTGTTCTCTGGCATGTTTATTACAGAACCAGTATCTTTATTGCCTTCAGTGCTATTCAGACTTTCTATTTCTTCTTGTGTTCATTTGATGAGTTGTTTTTTCCAGGAATCTTTATTTCTCTAAATTATTAACTATTGCTATGAAGTCATTTATAATATTATCGTATTGCTTAAAGTCTATAGAATTTGGAATGATGTGCTCTTTTTCATTCAAGATACTGGTAATTTTTGTGTTCTCTCTTTTTTTTTTAAGTGAGAGGAGGAGAGATAGTGAGGCAGATTCCCACATGTGCCCCAACTGGGATCCACCTGGCAACCCCTTCTGGGGTCGATGCTTGAGTATAGAGCTATTTTTAGCACCTGAGGCTTATGTGCTTGGACCAACAGAGCCATCCTCAGCACTCAGGGCCCCACTTGAACCAAGCAAGCCTCTGGTTGTGGAAGAGGAAGAGGGAGAGAAGAGGGAGAAAGAGAGGAAGAGAAGCAGATGGTTGCTTCTTCTGAGTGTCCTGACCAGGAATTGAACCCGCGACATCCATTCAATGGGCAATGCTCTATCCACTGAGCCACCATCCAGGGCCACTCTGTTTTTCTTCATCAGTTTTATTTGAGGATATCAATGTCATAATCTTTGCAAAGAATCAACTTTTGATTTTGTTGATTTTACGTTATTGTATATTTATTGTCTCATTGACCACTCTTATCTTATTTTCTATTTTCATGAGTTTAAGTTGCTGTTATTTTTCTAGCCTTTTGATTTGATAGCTGAGATCATTGATCTCAATATTGATTTTTCTAACATGCACTGAAAGCCATAAATTTCTTTTTAATTGTTGCTTTAGGTGCATTCCCAGGTTTGGATATGTCATATTTTTATCTTTAGATTTGTATTTCCTAATTGCCACTGTAATATATTTTTTTAAGATTTTATTTATTCGGGGGTGATGGGAGGGGCACAAAGAAAACCAGATAGAAGGTGATGGAAGACAGTTTGACTTTGGGTGATGGGTATGCAACATCATCAAATGTCAAAATAACCTGGAGATGTTTTCTCTGAACATATGTATCCTGATTCATCAATGTCACCTTATTAAAATTATAAAAACAATTCATATTAAAAAATATTTATTTATTTTACAGAGAGAGAAGAGAGGGGGGTGGAGGGAGTGAGAACTATGAACTCATAGTTGCTTCAACTTTAGTTGTTCATTGATTGCTTGTCATATGTGCCTCAAACGGGCAAGCCTGGGGTTTCAAACTGGCAGTGTTGGCATTCCAGGTGGATGCTTTATCCACTGTGCCACCACAGGTCGGGCTCCACTGTAATATCTTCTTTGACCCGTAGCTATATAAACTACATTGCTACTTTTGCCAGTTTTTAAAGTTACCTTTTTCTTATTGATTTCTGATTTGATTTACTGTGGTCAAACAATATACTCCATATGATTTATTTCTATATTTTGAAACTTACTGAGACTATATGACCAAGTAAAAGGTCTGTTTTGTTAAAATGTTTTATGTGTACCTGAAAGAGTAGACATTCTGTAGTTGTCAATTTAATGATCCTACTCGGGCAGTTAGGTAAGGTTAGTTGCCTTGGCACTTTTAATTTCAATGTCATTGGAATATCACTTGTTCTCTAAAATAGGCATCGCCATTTCTTCTGTTAATTTTTTTCTAGAGTTATTATTTTTGTAGGTCATTACCCTAGTTTAAATTAAGGAAAAAAAACCCAAACAGTTTAAACACAGTATTTAATATGTGGGAACCAAGGAAAACCCATTCATCAAAACTTTTTACTGTGGCTCCAAACAATTTTTCAAGAAATTTGGAGAGACAGAAGAGTCTCCCATCTAGGAACTTTTCAGGAAGGGGAAACCAGCAATCTTCCAGTAGCTTGGGTGGTTTGCTAGTTCTGCCTGGAGGCAGAGGACTAGACCAGCTGACTTCCTGAAATCTCTTTGGGTCTAACTAACCTAAGGGATGAGATATACAGGCAAACCTCTAAGGTGTGGTTCCATGTGAAAAAGAACCAGATTCCTGTACATACGTGTGGAAGTCCTTCCCTTCCCTGTGAAACCTGGAAAGGCTGCATATGAGAGGATCCAGGGGTATTTTGAGATATGTAAGGCCAGTAGCCAGGGCCACCATCACAGCTGCCTGGCCCATGCAGGTTCGCATTAGATTTGACAGTCGGTAATGAAACAACGGAGCCAAGAACTGGTGAGCCATCAGCTTTAATTCTAGCTTGCACCCGGCGGGCAAGCAAAAACACACACTGGGCTCCAAAACCCACTCTTTCAGTGCTCACAAAGCTACTGACTTATCCGAGTTTCCTAGAATCAAAGGTTTCTAGCTCACCAGACTTATTCACCTCTGTTTCCCATCTCCTTCTCTCTGCACAAACTGATTTCTCCCCTCAGCACTCTGCCATCTTGGCTGCTTCTCCTGGCCTCCACATGGCCTTAATCTGCTCTCCTCTCTAATACCTCAGGAACCAAAAGAAAGCAAGCTCCCGGCCTGCCACACTTTATAGTGTAGAAATCCCAACCTTTAATCCAATCTACAAACAAGGAAGTCTCCAATACAAAGCCACCCATCTAAGGCATAATGGGATTCCCCAGGAGAGTGCACCACCCCACATCATCCAATCAGTCAAGGGTGTGGGGAAAAGCTTACTCTTAAAACTAAGCCTTAGGCTACAACGACCCAGCCTGCTTACATTACAGCCTTTCCCCAACACCCATCCCAAGCATACGGGCAAATAATATCACCTGGGTGATGGGCTTCCATGTGGGCAGCGCCATCTTTAACAAAGTGAGCATAATATATTTTATCTGCCCAAAAAGATAGTTGGAGCCAAAGGGAGACTCCAGCATTTAAGTTAACCAGGGACAACCAGAGTGAAGCAGGGAGACCCACGGCCTGTTTTGATCATTGTTCTGCTGATGCTTCTTCTGAGGCCTAACATGTAGATGCAAGTACTAGAGTTCCAGCATGTTTTATACAAATGTGAGGACATATTAAGACAGTGCTTTAATAGAAGCTTAAAAGCATTGATTTACAGAGATCAGCCATTTTAAAGTAACAGGCTTCATGGCTTGCTTAGGGAACATAGAGCTGAGACAGAAGGACAGCTCAGATGGCACACTTCCCAGAGTTAGAAGGGAGTGTGGGCCTGATGTGAGAGGAATGATGGGGAAGATCTACCTGGACTGGGAGCATATAAATGATACCGAACCAAGAATCCCTTCCCAGGAAGAAGTTATTTGAACCACAACAGAGTTTTCCGCAGCCTCTGTCAAACTCTAACACAAACAGGTGATGTTAATGCCATATACGGTAGTACCTAGACAAGGCTGCTGGGCTAAATGGGAGCCACCCAAAGCCTCTCTGCTGATCTGGCTGGAAGGGTCAGAATCTCAGCGTGCGTGCAGAGTGTTCATTGCACCCCCGTCCAAAAGTTCAGAACATGAAGGGACCTAGAGATCATCCTGCCACTTCATTGCTGAGGAAATTGAGGGGAAAAGAGTTTAAGTTCCTCCTTTAAAGTGTTAAGTGGTCATTGAATATAATTCTTAAAGGTATACCCACAAGAAGTTCTTGGGACTGAAAGGCTAGTTCATGTAGGAAAGGCCTTTTTTCTCCCAGTGTCTGTGACTTGAGCACACAGATGTTAGAATTAGAGACCTAATACTGGGTATCATTATTTATTTTATTGGGAGAAAACACAAGGGTCATATGCCTGTTTAAATGGGTCATATTCCCTGTTGGAAGACAAAGAGCTTTGGGAAATGTTATATACCCTCTCCATCCCCGAAACCAGGAGCTACAGAATGATCTTCCCTGGGCCTGCATGTTTCTGACTTGTTTGACAAGCTCTAGTGAGCAGCCAGATGTTGAAATTCTTTTCAGCCTGGAATAATTTATTTATCTGTTTATGTATTTTACCAGGAAAGTATCTATTGAGTTCTTGATACTCATTTGCAAGGAACTCCTGGGGGAACAGTAGCAGTGTATAGTGTTACTTGAATGTTTGATTTTCCCCCCAAGTCTGTCTGCTTTTATTTCAGACCTAAAGAGCTGGGAAATAAAATGCAACTTTCCTCCTCCCTCCCCCAGCCTTTCAGAGAAACCATTTAAAACATGTGGCAGAAAATGAGCCATGCAGACTTGGCTGAATGTATGAACCCGTGAATTTATTTTTCCTTTCATACTTTGATCCTCATTTCCAACCATAAAAATTATTAGTAGCACTTAAGTGTTGAACATTTTTCACCTGAGAGATGTGAAACACTCTTGGCTAGTAATACTGGTTATAAAGTCAGTACTTCATGTGGGGAATGGACTTTACAAAGGGCCAACTGCATATTGTTAGGTTCACAAAACGCCTAACATTTTACTTCTTTTTACTGCTAGGTCTCCCATGGGAGGTAGAGGCTGGTCAAACCTCTCGGGTGCTAATGAATTTTGAGAATTTGTTTTATTTTATTCACACCTCCCCAAGGTAATGGCAAGTACATACTCTCAAAGAATCATGGGAAGACAGCAAAATAGCTTGGAACACCCCCTTTGTTTTTTCCGTGGGAACCTAAAATCATCCTTGAGTGATCCTGGTGCAAGAAGCGCCGAGAGGAGGGGCAGCGGAGTGAGAGTGGGGATGAGCTCGGCGTGTGGTCACACTGGAAGGCATAAGCAGCCCAGCGCGGTGGGCCCTGGCTGTGGTTAACAAGGGAAGCTACCTTGGTTAGGCAGTAGAGGGTGAGCTGAGAGCTAGGCTGAGAGGCCAGCTGAGCTGCAGATGGAAGGTGGTAAAGAGCTATGGTAGGTTTGTAGGGGGGGGTGTGCCGAAAGCAGCCAGGTCGCAGGACAAAGTAGAGACGACAGAGTGCAGACAGGGAAAGCCATTCAGGTAGTGGTAGTGGACAGTCTAGAAACTTAAGGCTCAAATGGATTGAAGAACAAGGAGAAGGAAAAGTCGGGCTTGCACAGTGCTTAGATTCCATTTGTGATGAGGCAGCTCAGTTAATGGAGAATTGCAGTGCTGGGGCTCTATATAGCAGTTACATCTTAAATGAAGTTAGTAGAATGCATAGCAATCTGTGTATTCATCCAGGGAGAGTGGGGGAGATGGTAAAATCTGTGATTCTGAATACACCGTCCCATGTTTCCCCTCACCAGCAGACGTAGAGATAGAAACAACCTGTCATAGGAGTAGACTTCATAATAATCTCCCTTTCAAGCCAGCAGGCAGAGGACGGGAAAAAACAGGGAAATCTACCTCTGTCCTGCTGGTCCCTCTCTGGGCTTTCTGCCAGAGAAAGTGCCCCAGGTGCCAGGCCCGGGGAACAAACAGAGTAAAACAAGTCATGGACTAGGTTTAAAGATTATTCCTCACAGACTCCCGGTCATGGTCTTTCCGATAGAAACTAGCTGCTTTCCTCCGCAGATTTTAAGCCTCAGACCTAAATGTGAAAATGTGCTCAGCTCTTGGGGAATCTAAGGAGGGCCTCTTCCGAAAGATTTTCTTTATGATTTCATGGAGCCACCTGTCCCATCCCGCCATGGACTCTGGAGCAGACTCTCCCTTGGAGCTCATCTAGGGCACTAAGAAACTCAATTCTTGCACAGCCAAGACTAGTGAAAAGGGAGCATTCTTGAAGGACGGCCCAAACACAAGGGACATGCCTGCGGTCTATGGACAACCCAGTCACTGGAGTGTCGCAGCCTTCAGTGGGAACCAGCGCCTCAGATTCCCATTGCTGGACCTCTTGACTGACTCGGATCCTTAGCCTCCACAGGGTCTGACCCAGTAGGTGGCTGGAAAGATTGCGGATTCAAGTATTTCCTTCTTTAGTCTTGGTGACAGACTGCAGCAGGAGTGTCCATGGGGCCAGTCCGGCAGTGAGTCCACACGTGCTCAGGGGAGCTGCCGGCCCTTTCTGGCGGGCAGGGAGGCGAACCTCGGGAGGCTGTTCTGGATCAGCTTGCCGGGCCTGCCACTAAAGCTCTACGATGTCGATATCATTAGAACCGTATTGCCGAAGTTACACTTTTTGCAAACTGTCCTTCTTGGGACTCGTGGTTTACAATCCTCATTAAGTATCTGCAGAAGCTGGTAAACTCCCTTGGAGCCTGTGTGTTTTATCAGAATGAGTGACAGTCCCCCTCCAAATACCTTTCCTGGGCCTGGACGTAATATCAGTACAATATCGAATATCAAAAAGAACATCTGTCTGTCTTCCGTTTTTCACTTTTTTAAAGTACCTGAAGTGTTGCCATTGTAGAGACTGTCATCTTTGGAAGAGGGAATAGGCCAGTGATGGGCAATCTTTTGAGCTTGGTGTGTCAAAATTTACCAAAACGAGCATAACTCGGGTGGTGTGTCACTTCGAGAAAAACGGCCTAACCGGAAGTCCCAGAACTAGACGCTCTGTGCCGGAGCTCTGTTGTTTTGGCCTACAGACCTCCGGCACAGAATGTCTACACTACAGCAAATGTTTTATCCTCGGCTACTGCTCCTGGCCATGCAGGAGCCGAGGATGAAATGTTCTTCTCGGCATGCAGCCCCATACTTCTCTGTTATGCGGCCACTTGTCATTGAAAATGGCTATGCGTGTCAGTGCTGACATGTGTCATAGTTTCGCCATCACAGGAATAGGCTAATGGCTTGTTTCTGTATGTGCAGTCCCCCACCCCCCGGCTCTGGTCAGAGGTGAGCTGTTCTTCCCTGGAGACTTCTCTCCCTTGGGTGTTCTCCACACTGCTTCAGGCTCCCTGTTTGCAGCCTGAGGGGAACTGAACAATCTGTTCGGTCTGTCCTGTGGCCAGCTTGCATTGATTTACACCCCGCAGACCCAGGAGACCTGGAGGGAAAATAGTTGGTGTATGCTGCGGCCTCAGCAAGAGCTGCTGAAAGAAGAGCCTGGCAGCGGCGGGAGCCCACAGAGGTGCTGAGAGAGGCTGTGGGCAGGCTGACCCCGAGGAGCTTTTCTAAAGCACCCAGTCCCCACCGGAGAGTAAGTCAAACAAATATTAAGGGAAGGAAATCGAATATGTATGCTGAACCACAAAATAACATCAGAGCGTTTTAAAAGCACCCAGTTGGGGATTATAATAGAGTGACACTTTTTTCTTCCCCACTGAGCACATTAAAAATAACAAGCTCAGAATTTGTTTACATAGCCATGGATGAAACATCAGATGTAGGGTGAGGGGCTTCCACGCCCAAGGAGAAGGGAACGCACTTCCTGGTGGCACAGCCTTCCATCGAAGGGCGAAGGCGAAGGGCGTCTCCTCAGACTCCATGCGAACCAAGTCAGGAGAGTTGGTGTCAGCGTGTTTTGCGTAAGTGTTCACTTTGTGCCAGGCAATTCTGGTGAGGAAGGGGCTCTCTTGACCTTTCTGCTCCTGGCCTCGTGTGCCCGCCTCCTGGCTCAGCCCTCCTGCCTTGGTGCCATTAGGGCCCCCGGGCTTTGTAGCTTCCTACCTCAGAAGCTAGTGCTTATACTGCGGATTGTTACTTTAAAGAGGTGTTGGGACACAGATGGTTTGAAGAATGCCTACTTTCCGCCCCCATTCAGAAGGAGATAACTGCAACGATATCGCAGCCCTGAAAGGGTCCATATGTTTGAGGGTTATTGTTCTGAAAGCTGCCTGTTGTCTCGTCGGGATTGATTACAGGCTTCGTCTGCTCCAGGAATTCAGAGCTTCAGCAGGATTTGGCTTC
This sequence comes from Rhynchonycteris naso, assembly GCA_037038555.1. Lineage (NCBI taxonomy): Eukaryota > Metazoa > Chordata > Mammalia > Chiroptera > Emballonuridae > Rhynchonycteris > Rhynchonycteris naso. Next base: position 355,905,523 of record CM072995.1, read on the forward strand.
TGATTTGGGGATCTGGGGAATTTGTCTTGCATGGACTACTTATCTGCCTTGATTTTGATAGAGATGCTTAAAGGAGGTGTGTGGGTGGAGCATGGTGCAGGGCCCAGAGAAATGAAAGCCACCAAAGTGCCCAGGCCCGGAACTCTCCCAGAGGCTCTCTCAGGCGGGCCGCGCTTGTAGCTTTCCCACGCAAATTGTGTTCCAAACATGAAGCTGCTCTGCGTTGCCAGTCGTAAAACTGCTTGCAATATGTGGAGTTTGAGGCCACGGTTGGTGACTGTTACTGCCTTAGATGTAGTGGTTCCACATTTTGGAAGAATAAAAAGAAGGAAAACTTAAAAGATCAGAATAGTCCCCTGACCTTAGAAGTGTCACGATTGGGAAAACGAGTCTTTAGCTAGGCAATAGGATATTACACCTCACAACTTAGATCACTAAGTTGATTGCTTAGTACTCACAAATTGGTGCCTGGGATTCACATTAATTGTTTGCACTGTATTTGCAATAATTTGCCGTTATCTGCTGGTTCTTTTCAATCAAGAGTCAGCAACCTTTAAAGGTGATATTTCTAAGTTCCCGGCCAGCCTTTGTATTGTGCTGAAGATTTGAGTGGTGGGTAGAAGTCTTGATTAATTATTGATACTCTCCTCTTAGAGAGGGCTTACTTCTTACAAAATAGGGTAGAACTGGGGCTAGATTGAAAAAGTCCTCTTTAGAGCTATCCATTCAGACAGGTTTGTGTCTGCCGCGTTTACTACTTTAGGCCCAGTGCTTGACACATAGTAGACGTACAGTATATATTTATTGACTGGAGCGAACTTAATGTGTTTGGACATTGAATTGTCTCCTGTTTAATTTGTATGAGTAAAATTGAAGGAGATGTTCAACGTTAAATAGTTCCCTATTTTCTGTTAGGTAAGAATCCTGGCCTTCCACTTGGCCTGCTGAACAGACAACAGAGTGATCTTGTGCTGCTTTATTTCTCTGGTTGCGAGTGACTGGAATCGCAATCCTAGCTTTGTACTAGAACTTTCTTTTTCTTTCTTCCCTTGAAATTCATGAAGCTTTTTTCTTATTCCCTGCTTTCCCACCCCTAACCCAGAAGTGAGCTTACTGTCCTCTTACCTCTGTTTGACCCTTTCTCCTGTGCCCCCGCTTGGCTCCATCTTCAGCTGTTTAAGCATGTGTCATTAACTTTTCTAAATGATAAGCTTAGTAACAAGATAGAGGCTTTATTTTTGTATTCACTTTTTGATGTGTAAGACAGTCCCTAAAAATAGTTGGGACAACTGATTTTTGACAAAAGGTGCAAATGCAGTTCAATGGGGGAAAGGTAATCTTTTCAACAGATGGTGATGGTGATGGACAAATTAGATATACAGGGGCAAAAATTTAACCTTGGTCTAAACTTCACATCTTATAGAAAAGTTAACTGGAAATAAAACATGGACTTAAATGTAAACATAAAGCTTTTAAGAAAAACTTGAGAAAATCTTCAGGATCTCAGGTTAAATAGAGCCCTGAGACTTAAGACCAAAAGCATAATCCATAAAAGAAAAAAAATGGATAAATTGGACCTCATCAAAATTAAAAACTTCTCTGAAAAATCTTTTGAAGAAAAAGAAAATGTTTACAAACTACATTTCCAACAGAGAACTAAGCATCTAGGGTATATAATATACACTCAAAAAAGCAGTAAAAAGCAAGCCATTCAATTAGAACATGGGCAAAGGACATGGGCAGACATTTCACAGAGAGGATATACAGATGGCAAATAGCACATGAAAAGATGTTCAACATTGTTACCAATTAAGGAAGTACAAATTAATTCCATAATTTATATATTATGATACAAACCCATCAGAATGGCTAAAATAAAAAATAGTGGCAACCCCAAATGCTGGTAACAATGCCGAGAAACTGGACAACTCATTCGTTGCTGGTGGGAATGTAAAATGTTGCAGCACTCCGGAGAAGCAGTTTTGGCAGTTCCTTATAAAACTAAACATGCAACCACCGTATGACCCAGCAGTTGCGATCTTGGGTGTTTATCCCAAAGGAATGAAAATTTGTGCCCACACAAATACCAGCTTTATTTGCAATGGCCAAATGAATCAACCCAGGTGTCCTTCGTGGGTAAATGGCTAAGCTAGTACATTGTCCCATAGACTGTTACTCAGCAGTGAAAAGGAACAAACTAAGATGCATCTTCAGGGAATTGGGCTGACTGAAGAGAGCCAATCCTGAAAGATGTAGTCTTTTCAAAATTACAAAATTAGAGAGATGGAGAACAGATTAGTGGATCAGGTAGAGCGTCTGGGAAAGACTGGCAAGAGGCACTCTTGTGATGTAAGTGCTCTGTCTCTGATTGGATCAACGCCAGTACCATGTGGCATCACACTCCAGTTTTGCAAGATGTCGCCCTTGGAGAAAACTGATTAAGGGTATATGAGATCTCTGCGCTTTTTCTTACAACATTTTTAAAATCTATTGTTTCAAAATGTTTACTTTAAAAAATAGTGGTAGTTCACCTGACCAGGTGGTGGTGCAGTGGATAGAGCGTCAGACTGGGATGCGGAAGACCCAGGTTCAAGACCCCGAGCTCGCCAGCTTGAGCACGGGCCCATCTGGCTTGAGCAAAGCTCGTCAGCTTGGACCCAAGGTCGCTGGCTCCAGCAAGGGGTGGCTTGGTCTGCTGAAGGCCCGCGGTCAAGGCACATGTGAGAAAGCAATCAATGAACAACTAAGGTGTTGCGACAGCAACAAAAAACTAATGATTGATGTTTCTCACCTCTCTCCATTCCTGTCTGTCTGTCCCTATTTATCCCTCTTTCTGACTCTCTCTCTGTCCCTGTAAAATAAATAAATAAATAAATAAATAAATAAATAAATAAATAAATAAATAAATAAATAAATAGTGGTAGTTCAATAAGTATCTGTGAGTTGAATGCATAAATAAATTAATAGGGATGCTTAAATATCTCCATCGCTGACTTTGGCTTGCTGTCGGACTGCCTTTCTAAACTTGACATCAGGATTAATATTTTTAAGATAGATGGGAATCTCTGGACTTTTTTTTTTTTTTAATGCTGTTGAGGACATCTCTTTTGACACTTTAGACTTTATTGTAGTTTTTGCTTTTTATTTTGAGCTACCCAAAATCATTTTGGGGAACTGGAATAGACAGGATATAAATCAGTAATTTGAAAGAGTCCCTCTCTCTGCTGTTTGATAATCCCCTAAGGGACTCTGGGGCTTAAGCCCACATATAGGGCACTATGATAAATTAACTCATTAAGAAATAATTTTGAACCACATTTATACTTTGAAATCAGCCAGGATTACAGGGTTTATGGTCAATGCCACTTCCTTTCTACAGCAAAAAGAAAACAAAATCAACTTGTAATTTTAAAGGCTCAATAGTGGTTATTTATTAAAACTAAAGTCTCCGTTTCCACTCATGCAGGATTTAAAGAGAAATAGCCATTTGGCTTACGATCACTATTCTTTTACTTCATTAAGCAATCCCCTGGGACCAGACTTAGCCATAGTATGCTCTCCTTTGGAGTGGAGCTTCTAGAAGTAAAAATGATTTCATGTTTAGTGGGTCTCAAGGAGCACAAAATCAGAAAGCTTGTGGTCCCATCCTGACCCACCTCTTCCTTCTCCTGTCCCCTCAATCTCATGGCTCCTCCTTCCATCTTTATTATCTCTCAAGGGATTCATTGCCTCATGAAAAACAGTAGTTGAGTTTAATCTTTTGTTCAGCTGCTTTTTGCTTGTATTTTCTTCTCTTCCCAGAGCCTCGCAGATTACAAGGTTCCAGTAGGACTGGGGATGTCATGTGTGAATCTCGCTAGTTTGCTACCCAGCTGACGGGAGTTCCTTTTCTTAATGGTATAAGCATGCGGCTCTCAGCTAAATGGAAACCACATTCAAGGAGAGCCTTCAGCTTTTAAAAGATGAGTGCTGCTGAGAGCAAAGAGTTTTGTCATTTTCCCCACCTCCTCCCCCCTCCCCCGTTCTATTTTCAACTTGGTCATTCAGCTTACATGTGCGACACTTCATTTCTGCCACAAGCACCACAGAGCTGAAGACGTCACTGTGTGTGATTCAAGACAACATCTGTTTTGTTTATAAGTGAGGGGAGGAGCTTGGGGAGATGAGGTGCTGTCTAGAATTAGAAGATTGGGAAATCATGGCTTTATGAAGAAATGGCGGGACGGGCAGTTAGGACCCTGCTTGACCTGGCAGTGTCACCTTGGGAGAGCCATGTCCTCTCCAGCTCTCTGTTTTCTCATTTGCACAGTGAGGGAGCTGGGTCAAATTACCTCTGACTGCTAATTGAGGTAGTGTGGGGTAGGGTCAGCCACTTAGACCAGCAAAGGGTGCCTCTTCTCCTGTCCATCCACAGAAGGCACGTGGCCGTGCCATCTCGCGAGCTGGTACAGATACAAGGAGGAGGCGCGTGTTCTGACGCCCTTTCTTCAGTTGTGTCTTTCTGATAGTGGTAACTGGTGTAAAATGTACACATTAGCACAATTTCCTCTGTCAACTGTGGCCAACTTCAGACCATCTCTTTGCCTCCATTGCTGCCCTGGCCTGGAGCAGGAACTTGAAGGGATTAGAGATCATGTCCCAGCACAATGGCACTAACTTCCAGCCGGACTGGAGCAAAGGGGATGCTGCCAAAGCCCCGGGAGCCTCCCATGATACTGTTTTTCCTGCTTGGCTTGTTCTAAGCAGGATTCTGCCTTGGGTTGGAAAGGTCTCTCAGGCAGACTACTGGGATCTAACAGGTAAATCTCAATACATAGCACAGCATGCACATGTATTTTTCAAAACCCGTGAGCATTAGGGAACTCCAGGTGATACCTTTAGGACTTCCTTGCTCTAGATTAGAATTTAATTGTGTCCCAGGCATGGACAAAGGCTCTTTGGCTTTTTCTGCAAAGCACCTGCTTGGAAAAAACTACCAGCCACCAGTATAATGAAAAGCATGAACTGAAAATGTAGCCAATCAGTCCTTCCATTCTCATTTCAGGAAATTCCAAATATAAAAGGTGAGCTTTGTTCCCAGAGGACTGTGAGTGAATCCGATCACTGGCTTCTCTGTGGAAACCAGCTTGGAGTTGGAATGCAGCCAGCTAACCCTTTCCCATCTGGGCAGCATGCAACACAGCCTGAAGGGCCAGGAACTCAAGGACTTGCAAATTGAGCTCCTCGCAACTCTGCCTGGGCTGACCCAGGCGTGTGACCATAGGATCTGGGCTGCTTCATGGAGCTTTCTTTTACTTTGATGGTTATTGACAAAACTCAGGGGCTTGTGCACAGAGAGAAATGAAACCCTGGCCCAGTTTGGCACACTTTGGATCCATGCTTACCTCACCATTTCTTAGTCCCTCTCTTGGCTTACAAATCCTAATACATGTGGCCTCCTTCTCACCCAGTAGCAATATCCCTGTGGAGCTGTGCCTTTGAAAGTGTGAAAACTGTAGCAGCCACTTCAGAGAGTTACTTTTCTCCTGGAGCTGACCCATGATTTCCTAATTGTATATCCCAGATGGGCACCACCTGTGGTTACACCTTCCCCCTTCTCCCCCCAGTCAGTTTCCTGAATGTGACTGTGGTTAGCACACACCCTGAGTTTAAAATGCACTCTCTAAGCTGGCTTAGAATATAGTGCATTATCCTCTTTGCAGGAACATTTATTAGGTACCCGTATTGGCGTGGCATTTTAAACAAAGTTGAATAATGCAGGCCATGCTATTTAGAAATCTATAACTTGCAACTGATTGCAATTCATGAGTTAGTTTCCTTGGGAATAGCTTAGTAAGGAAGAAGATAGAAGATTTTAACCCTTAAATGATAGTAGAGGTTACTTAACCCACCCCCTCATTTTGCATATGGCAGAATGAAAGCAGGACAACTTGGACAAGTCATTTGCACAACTCAAGTGGCGGAGCTAGTCTGGATCTGCCATAACCATGGCCCCCACAGTACTTCCCATAGGAGGTCATGTAGCCTGCCTCTTGTGCCTTGTAAACAAGGTAGTAATGGGAAGCCACAAAGACCTCAAGAAACTTAAAAGTTAAATAACAAAATAGATACCTCCAAAAATAGCCAAGTGGTTATAGCTGGGAGCCCAGAGGACGTTTTCATAATCCCAGTAAGAGGTGGTTAGGACCAAAATTATAAAAATAAAATAGGAAGGAAACAGTTGGAGAATGGTATTGTGTTATTGCAATCTCTGGCCTCAAATGTAGGGATCATTCAGATTATTGCTGAGCTTCTAACCAAGGCATAGAGTTTATCGTAACAGACATGGGCTTTTGTCCTCAGAGACGTGTGTGATTAAAAACAGAGGAGGACACTATGTCCAGAGGACGTCAGGAGTCTGGGCAAACAGTTGGACAGTGGCTTTGTGGCTTGAAAGAGCTATGGAAGTACTGTTACTAGAACCACGAGGATATAATGTGAAGTGTGAACTGCCTGCACTATGATATATAAAGGCATTTGTTAGTAATGTCAGAAGTCTGACCCCAGAGCCTTTTCCTGAAGTATAAAGAAAAACGTTGAATTAGAGTAGGAGGTGGGTAGCCAGAGGAGAGGGGGTAGAATTTGAGTTCTCACTCTCCAGGCTGGGAAAATGCTTTACTATGTACATAATCAGCTTCGTGCTACACTGGGGCTCGATTAGAGAGGGCCCAGCCCCTCTGTTCCACTCCGGTTTGATCCTGTAGTCAGCTGCAGAGTTATAGATGAAGTGACAAGGATGGTGTCTTGATTGTATCCAGCTGCCTGGAGTAAGTCAAGGGCAGAGGGGCCCCGCGTGAGATGCAGCACTCACTACAGGCTCCAAAGGAATCTGAAATTCAGGACACCTTTGGTGCTTTTAGAGCACCTTAGTTTAGCATCCTGTGACTCATTGTCACCAAATTAAGTCCCTCTGGAGAGAATGCTGATAAGTGGCTTCAGCTAACAGGAAGAACACTGAAATCTCAATAGCATTCAACCCTAAAACTGAGCCAATATTACCATTATTCCTGGAAACAAGGGCTTGACAAGAAGAAGAACCTCCTGGGAAAGTGATCTGGACTTCCTTTGCATGGATTACAGAGCTGTGTTGACTCAGAGTCAATGGGAGGGGGAGTGCAGCTTCCATTTAGCAGGGGTTCCCACTGCTCCCCCACCCCACCCCTTTTTCTCCACCTTGCCCATCCTTAGTGTTGAGGTACTTGCAGCCCTTCAGAATCCCTGTAATTCCACTGAGCTACAGAGGTGAGTTGGTGACGTGCTGTACTGGTGTGACAATGCCAGCACAGGTGTTGGACAGGCAGGTGCTTGCTGCTGAGCAAAGGACACTAGCTGTGCACTTTAATGGAGTCTGCCCAGGCCCGCAAACAGAAGTTATGGCTCGCGTGCCATGTCGTTGCTCTGGTCTCTATAAAACTGTAATAGTATCATACTATTTTAATCTGCTGAAATACAAACTCCAGAGTAGAGAGCACAGCGGCAGCATTACACATCTGAGGAAATGTTTGACATGGATTCATTTGTCTGCAGCTATTAGGATGATGCCTGTGGCCAGTTAACTCCGTTGGTTACAACATGGTGTTAATGAGGCCAAGGTTGTGGATTTGAGTGCCTGTTAGGTGAGCTGGTTTCACACAAAGGAAAGCTCTTTTCATAACTCCAGGCCACGTTCAAGACCCAGGTCAGGCATCACATAAAAAGCGTGTAGTAGATGATCACAAGGAGGACTGGGCAAGGCAGTCTAATGACTCAGCAAATATCCCTCTACCCACTGCAGGAAAAGCAATTTAAAACATGTGCGTAAGCGATGGTGAATTATTGCTCTGATCTTCGCACACAAAGGCTATCACATTATTATTAATGGTACCAGTTGATCAGTACTGTTGCAGACATCCTTTCTGAATTAAGGAGGGTTCTGGCTCTGGCTGTGAGGACCAGAGGCAGGCTCTTTGGTTCCGTTCCTTCACTGTCAGCATCTGTCTGCTGAGCCTGCCGCGCTGCAGTCAGCACGTTTGTGTGGAATGCCTGCGCGCGCCGGCGCTGTTCTCCGCTTCGGACACCACGGCGCGCAAGACGAAGCCTGTCCGCGTGGAGTTTAAATTCTGCAGGAGGAAAATAGGCAGTAACTGAGTAGCAATAAAAAACCAGAATGATTTCCAGAAATGAAAGTGTGGTAAAGAAAAGCATGGGCCAGGGGATGTGGTAAAGAATGGCCGGTTGGGGCGGGGTTTAGCTTAGAGAGGAAGGAAGGTCTGAAACGGCTCCCAGGTAAGGACAGGGAGCAGACACCTGACTAGTAAGTGGGAAGCAGCCTTTGAAGAGCTGGGGAAACATTGCGGTCAGAAGGAACGAGCGCAAAGGGCTTGAGGTCCAGTCATGGTTAAAGAGCAGAAAGCCACTGAGCTCAGAGTGAGAGAAGAGGGTCAAGAGTGGGTAGACCCTTTAGAACATGCCGAGGTGCATGGATGTTATTCTTAGTGGAGAGGGATTTTTGGTTTTGTTTTGGAGGTGAAACATTTAACGATTGGGGGAGGGGTTCCCGGTTGAAGTACATACCTCTAAAAAAGATGTTGATGTTCTCTTAATAACCTTATTTAGAAATAGGGTACTTTCAGAGGTAATGAAGTTAAAATGAGGTCATTGGGTAGACCCCAATCCAAATGGACTGGTGTCCTTATCAAAAGGAGAGTTGGACATGGACATACACCAAGGAAGAGGCCGTATGAAGACAGGTCTGGAGAGATGTGTGTACCAGCCAAGGACTGACCGCCACACCAGAACTCAGAAGAGGCGAGGAAGGACCCTTCCCACGGTTTCAGAGGGAGCGGGGCCCTGCCAGCACCTGGATTTTGAACTTTAGGTTGCTGTTGTTTTAAGTCCTTGGTCTGTGTGACTGTGTCACAGGAGCCTGAGCAACTAGGAAGGGACATGCAAGCACACTGGCACTGCCCTTGGGAAAACAATGAAGTGTCCTTCCTGGACTCAGGGACGCTTGGATGTTGGGGAAACCTCTGGGTGCTGTGCATGTGACCATCTGACAAATATACAGGGTGGGCAAGAGTAGGTTTACAGTGTTGAGTACAGGAACACAGACTTCATTCTTCTATTATTATTTATTCATTATTGTATTATTTTCCATATGAACAGCTGTAAACCTACACCTGTATTTGCCCCACCTAGTATGTGGGTAAATATATAATGAAAATAATAAAAATTTTTACATATATATGTATAAAATTGTGTAGAGCCCACTGGTTGAAATATCCTATATAGCACACCCTAATATTGTTTTAGGAATGGCCCTTTTAGGGATGCTGTCAAATAATGGTTTTGGAAGAGAAGACTGGAAGCAAGGAGCTGGGTTAGAAGCCCGCGGCAGACAGTCTGGGTGAGCGATGAGGAGGTGTGAGCTAGGCAGAGTGGTATCAAAAAGGGATGGGTACTCAGAAGTAGAGCAGTGGGTTTGCTTGGATTGGATGTGGGGAGAGAGGAAAAAGGAATGGAGGGAATAAAGGCTGACTCCTATCCTTGGGGCTTGAACAGTTGGGTAGGTGACTTATTGAGATGGAGAAGCTGAGAGGATGGCTTCTTTGGGAATATGGAATCAAGAGTTATGCTTTGGACATGTTTAAGTTCTGGGTGCCCATTGTTTATTCAGTTGGAGGTATTAAGTGAGTGGTTGGTTATCTCAGGAATGTTCAGGGCCAAACATAAATTTAGAGGTCATCAGATTATAGGTGGTATTTCAAGTGACTGAAGCTAGATGAGATTACTCAGGGGTCCCCAAACTTTTTACACAGGGGTCCAGTTCACTGTCCCTCAGACCATTGGAGGGCCGCCACATACAATACTCTATACACTGACCACCAATGAAAGAAGTGCAGCGGGGGCCGGATAAATGGCCTCAGGGGTCCGCAATTTGGCCTGTGGGCCATAGTTTGGGGACCTCTGACTTAGAGTTTAAGGGAGAAAAGAGGGCTCAGGCCTGGGTCCTCAGGACCTCTGTGTAGAGGTCTGAAAGAGGGTAAGGAATCATGGTGCAAAAGCTGCTCATGAACAGCTGGTAGATTGTCAATACCCATTAGTGTGTGTGAACCTCTCTTTGAAAGGTTAAACTAAATTACAGATATACATGGGGAAGGTATTGGAAGTAACCCATCCCCAAATTACCAAATTCTGTGGGAGTTTTTTGTTGTTTTTCTTTTGTATTTTTCTGAAGTGAGAAGTGGGGAGGAAGAGAGACAGACTCCTGAATACGCCCAACCAGGATCCACCCAGCATGCCCACTAGGGGGCGATACTCTGCCCATCTGTGGCATTGCTCCTGAATGGCTTCAGTTCCGTTGCAACTGAAGCCATTCTAGTGCCTGAGGCAGAGGCCATGGAGCCATCCTTAGCACCTGGACCAACTTTGCTCCAATGTAGCCTTGGCTGTGGGAGGGGAAGAGAGACAGAGAGAAAGGAGAGGGTGAAGGGTGGAGAAGCAGATGGGTGCTTCTTCTGTGTGCCCTGGCCAGGAATTGAACTTGAGACTTCCACACACTGGGCCAATGCTCTACCTTTGGCCAAATTCTGTTTAATAAAACTGTACCTGAAGAACATTTTCAAATATGAAAATCAAGTTTTTGTTTTTAGTATGCTACAGATTCTCTATACTTAAATTAAGTATAGAGAAGGTCATAGAATGGCTGGCTGTGTGCTCTGGAGAAAACATTTGTTTTTTTAGAAACAGACTTTGAAGGTTTTCACAGTCACCAAAATTTAATATAAATCAGAGCCGTTGAATCGGTTGCAGGGTTCCATTTATTCTTTATTTGTGCATTCTTTAAGAATGGGACTATTTCACTAATCAGATGTTCAGAGAGTGCCTACCTTGGCCCCGTTCAGTATGCTATTACTCCACGTCATTTGACATTTCCAAGCATGCACAGGAAGTTTTAGAGGAAATCAGAATCGACCTCTGTCTTTGAATGCTGACACAAGTAGCACCTGTTCAAATGAACATCTTCAGAAGCATATTCTGACCTTAGTTTGTGAAGATTTGAACCTGTTGAGTTTACTTCCCAGTCACTGTGCTTGGTTGTATCTGAATTGGGAATGATTGATTGTTGACGTGTTCCTGTCCTTAGGTCTGGCGGGAATTTCCTGACCGGTTGGTGGGTTACCCAGGTCGTCTGCATCTCTGGGACCACGAGATGAATAAGTGGAAGTATGAGTCTGAGTGGACCAATGAGGTGTCCATGGTGCTCACGGGAGCAGCTTTTTATCACAAGGTGAGGTGTGGGGCCGGCACTGCTGTCCTCATATTTTCAGGGCTCTAGATCCAGAAATGTTTTATTGTTCTTAGCAATAAGTAAATAAATAAGGTTTATAATTTTGGATGTTTGTGGTAGTAGATAGCATGCACTGTTTTTGTCCATGAATTTCTATACTATGTCATGCATGCCGGTAATGGTAGTTTCAGAATTGTCTCATTTTTGTTGTACTGTAAAAAGCATATACCTTTGCAATGTCAACCCACTGTTAATTTATCTTTGTTTCTTTTGCAATCTATGGGAAGAACAGAGAGAACAGAACTGAGCATTGTGCCTTCAGGGGAAGGGTTTAGTAAAGATGACTGTGTAGTGTGTCTCTGAACAGTATTTGTGAAACACTTAATCAGTCCACAGGGCCTGCTTCCTATGAGGGCTTCACGTTGTACCTCTCCTCAGCTTACAATAGGTGATTTTGAAAAGAATGACAATATTAAAGATCTTGGGGGTAAAAAAAACCTTGGTCATCTGATCTTTCTGTTGCCCTTTCTGTTGATACGGCCTTGTGTTTGATCTTATGAGAAAAAGTTGTCCCCATGCAGTGACTGAGTTGTACTTTATATATCAGCCAGAGGGAACTGCTATTTGAATGTTTCTTCTCTTTGTCTCACCTCATAGTATTTTAATTACCTGTATACCTACAAAATGCCTGGGGATATCAAGAACTGGGTGGATGCTCATATGAACTGTGAAGACATTGCCATGAATTTCCTCGTGGCTAATGTGACGGGGAAAGCTGTCATCAAGGTAGGAGGCGTCCTTGTCCAGCTTTGCCACTAACTTGCTTTGTGATCTTGGGCAAGTTTCTTTTCCCTGAGTCTGAGAAGTTCTTGTAACTATGAATGAAGTATTGGACAAGATGAACTTTAAGCTCCCTTTTCACTTTTTAAGATTTTAGGGCCCTGGCTGGTTGGCTCAGTGGTAGAGCATTAGCCTGGCGTGTAGAAGTCCTGGGTTTGATTCCCGGCCAGGACACACAGGAGAAGTGCCCATCTGCTTCTCCACCCTTCCTTCTCTCCTTTCTCTCTGTCTCTCTCTTCCCCTCCCACAGCCAAGACTCCATTGGAGCAAAGTTGGCCCGGGCGCTGAGGATGGTTCTGTGGCCTCCATCTCAGGCACTAGAATGGCTCCGATTACAGTGGAGCAACGGCCCAGATCCCCTGGTGGGCATGCCAGGTGGATCCCAGTCGGGCACATTGCCGGAGTCTGTCTCTCTGCCTCCCCGCTTTCAACTTTGAGAAAATACCAAAAAAAAAAAAAAAAAAAAAGATTTTAGGATTAACACTGTCTCATTGTAAAGCTGAATGGTAGGCTCCTCACAGTGGTGGCACTGTGGATTGAGCATCGGCCTGGGACACTGAGAGCCCCAATTTGAAATACTGAGGTCTCTGGCTAGAGTACAAGCTTGCCAGCTTGAACACAGGGTCGCCAGCTTGAGCGCAGGAGCATCAACGCGATCCCAAGGTTGCTGGCTTGAGCAAGGGGTCACTGGCTCCGCTTGAGGTCACCGTCCAGACACTAAAATGAAGCAATTGTGCATTGATGGTTCTCATCTCTCTCCTCCTGTCCTCTCCCTTCTTCCTGTCTCTCTCTCTCAAAAAATAATAATAATAATTAAAAATATAATAAAATTGAAGGTAGGCTTTGATAATTTAAACATTTTTTATTTTGTTACTTTAGTTACTGTTTTTAAACTTAAGTATCAGAGATAAAGGATGTGACGGTCAATCTACAAATTGTGTTTTTTAAAAAATAATTTTATTCTCAAAACTGATTTAGAATCCGGTTCTGTTAGCTTGAGGATACAGTTTATATCTTTCTTAAGGTAGTCAATCTTTTTATATATAGATAGATATTGAGAAGATAATACTTTGTACAATTAAAACTAACCTAAATGCTGTTTTTAAATATCGATTACTGTTTTAAAGGTGTTAAAAATTATCTTTCCTATAATATAGTGAAGATCCCATGGGGACAAATATCTATTCTTGAAATGTAGATTTTGCTTGAATTAGATCCCTTGATATGTAGTGAGAATATATTCTTTTTATATGAATGGGATCATCTTGACCTTTTTCATTCTCAATTAGAATTTCATGTATGACAATAGGCACTACTTCTAGACCAGATTCCTAATACTGAAATCTTCCTATACTGGAAGCTTATCTTAGAATCATAGCGTGACATTCCCAACTAATTCCTCATACTATTAATTGATAAGAGAAGCCAGCTTAAGCCAGCTGACTAAGGAAAGAGGAAAAGTCACTCTCTGTGCTCACCACACCTGACCCAACCCTTATCCTGTCCTCCAGCTCTCTAAGTCACTCCATAGACAGCTCACTGCAGGGAAAATTACATAGTGTAAACTGTGAAACTTGTGTTAAGGAAAGCGTATCTCCAGATTTGCTTTTTGACATGCTTCAAGATGCTTGTAGCTGTGCTTGCTTACTCTGGAGACTAGTGCCTGGTGTCCTGTGCTTTTCAACCATGCCTTAGTTTAATTATCTAGCTTTCTCCCCCTCCGTCCCTCTGCTATTTACTTACCTTCACTAGGTTAAGATAGCTGCTTCCCCTGAGTTTGCTAGAAAAAGCATTGGAAGTTTAAGGTTTAGGGGCCAGGGGAAGAATCAGGTACAAGCATTCAGAGGATAAGGGACCACTGGATTTCTTTTTAAGAGAATTGCAAAATAACCTGGCATCTTCAAGAGCCTGGTGCTGCTCATAGCATTTGCCACGGGCTGGAAGAAGGAGAAAGAGCGCCTGTTGGAACTAAGGTTATGGTGAAAGTTATGGGAAGCTGTATTTCATCGCCCTTATGGCTGCAAGAACAAATGGTGTTTATACAAGGACCTTGGCAGTGAGAAAACAGTCATTAAACAGGAATTAAGGAGCTTGTCATCACCACTTCTTTCCAGTTACAGAAGGCGAAAGCCCTCCAAGCCTTTTTATTGGGCCCTTGTGAGTTCTGCTGCTGGCCAAGCCAGAGTCGAGTGGAGGAATGGTGAGGTGTGTGTGCACGCGTGCGTAGGGAGGGAACAGGCGCCTCCACGTGCAGAACAGAGGCATGCAGAATGGTGTCACAAGCGTGATTTTATTATTCTTGGCACTGACAGCCAGGTATATTTTTGTGTTCCTCTGGCAGGTAACACCGCGGAAGAAATTCAAGTGTCCTGAGTGCACAGCCATTGACGGGCTCTCCCTAGACCAGACCCATATGGTGGAGAGGTGAGTGAGCCTCTAACCAAAGTCTACCCTAGCTCCTGATCCCCGTTTCCTGCCTTAGGCCTGTTTATGGGACTTTTGGAAATAGGAGGACAGCAGCTGGTAGCCATAGTCACCTCCTTTTGCGCTGTGGGAATTGGGTTAGTTCAAGCCCAGGTCACCCAAGAATTAATTTGGAATGCTACTCACTCAATTTGTAATGGCTGGAAGGATCTTAAAAATATGACTGGCCTTAAGCTCCAGAAGCCAGAGTCTCCACTTAGATGAAGCAGTTAACCATCCACAGTCATTTGAGTGGAAGCTAGTTAATTCCAAGGAAACACTGGACTGTTTTTCAGGATAATATCTCCATGTTGCAGTAAAAGTTTGATCACAAAGAATTAATACAAACCCACCAGAGACAAATTACCTTTTCAGACTCTACTAAAACAGCTACCAAGAGTAGGATTGAGAGCACAGCTCTATATTATAGAGAGAGGGGAGCAGGGCTGCTCTGAACTGTTCCCTTTATTTCTGTTCAGTCCGTTCAACAAGCACGCCTTTGTGTGGCATGTAACACTGGGCCTTGGAGCTGAGTGTAAACGGAGTGGAGACCATGTCTTCCCTTAAGACCATTATAGTCTTACAGTAGACCGAATAGTTCTCACATGTAACCCAGAGGTCCCCGAGCTTCGAATTTCTTGAATCAAACCAAATTCTTCCAAAAGGCAGCTCCTTATGCAGGACAGCAAGCTCTGATAGCCAGTGGCACTATTGTCAAGGGACCAGAATTCACTCAGAGACTGTGACAGTGGCTTGGTAGAATAGGACCTCTAGTTCATATTTCCACAGGCCTCACGTGCTTCTGTTTGCAGCGTTGGTTTCTGAAACCTATCAGCTGTATTTTATCCTTCAAGCCTGGAGGGCTTTTTTATACAGAAAGTAGTTTCTTTTCAATTGACCTGGATTCTTCTATAACGTTTTACTCATTCTTCCTCTTACTCTCTGAATTTCTTTATCTCTTTCATATATATATAATATATATGTCTTATTCAAGAGACACGATTTTTACCAATTTTCAATGCGAAATAATTTATTGTGATTTGGGAAACACCTGTAACTGGTATCATAAATATTACACTGTTGAGGGCAGTGACAGTAACTGCCATAACTTGTTTGGAAGAGAGACCCCAACTATAGTTCTGTTGGAATACATGAAGTTGTTATTTAAGCCTACTACTGCCTGACCAGGCGGTGGCGCAGTGGATAGATCATCGGACTGGGATGCAGAGGACCCAGGTTTGAGACCCAGAGGTTGCCAGCTTGAGCGCGGGCCCATCTGGCTTGAGCAAAAAAGCTCACCAGCTTGGATCCAAGGTTGCTGGCTTGAGCCAGGAGTCACTCGGTCTGCTGTAGCCCCCTAGTCAAGGCACATATGAGAAAGCAATCAATGAACAATTAAGGTGCTGCAACAAAGAATTGATGTTTCTCATCTCTTTCCCTTCCTATCTGCCTGACCCTATCTGTCCTTCTCTCTGACTCTCTCTGTCTCTGCCACAAAAAAAAAACACAAAAAAAGCCTGCTATTGTACTCTGTTTAGCGTAAGGTGACCAGATGTCCTGCTTTTTAACAATTTGTCCTGCATCCTGCAGTGTTTGTAAAAAGTCCCAATTTTTGGAAAGAATGCACGAAAAGCTAGGGAACGGCGGGAGAACGGGAAGGGAATGTATGGTTTTCGGCGGGGAGACCCCGCCTCCACCTGGAAGCGCCCGCACTGCCGCAAGAGCTGGCTGCCCTGTGTGGGGCCCAAAACAACTTTGGGCGGGAGGTACCTGCTGGGGCGGCAGCTGTCAAGTCCCCTAACTACCCATAGGCCTGCGTCCTGGACGCCAGCCTGTGGCTCCGGGCTCCGCGAAGCGCCTTTGGTTTCCAGACCATGTAACCCGATCCCTCTGACTCACTCAAATTTTTCCATATAGTATTATTGCCAAAAATGATCTTTTTAATGAGGTATCATTATTAAAAATATATATTGATAAGGAAAAGGTTAAATCTTGGGCATCAGCAAAAATCACAAGAG
Source organism: Rhynchonycteris naso (assembly GCA_037038555.1). NCBI lineage: Eukaryota > Metazoa > Chordata > Mammalia > Chiroptera > Emballonuridae > Rhynchonycteris > Rhynchonycteris naso. Next base: position 355,922,152 of record CM072995.1, read on the forward strand.
AGAACAAATGGTTAGAAATATTTCAGCATTTTGAAACAAATCATGTTCCATACAATAATGCACTAAAAATTGTGGAATATGCACCAACTTTACCAGGAACTAATGCTGCGACTAAACATGTTTTTTCTACGCTAAATAAAGTGTGGACATCAGAAAAATCACAATTAAGTGTTGAGACTTTGAAAGCCATTTTATGTGTGAAATATAATTTAACAAATTCTTGTGAAAAATGTCATAACCTTTTAAACAATGACAGCAATCTACTAAGAAAAATTCACTCAAATGAGAAATATGCCAAAGAATAAAATAATACTCTACATAATTTTTAATGTATTATATTTGTAAATTGTACATATGTTGAAATTTAAAATATATATTACAATACTATGAAAAATTTTTTTGCTCCATATAGACCAAATTTTTAATCAAACCGCTCCTCCCCCTCAATGGTGTCCCGCTTTACCAATTTTAAAATCTGGTCACCTTAGTTTAGGGAGACTGTATAGCATTAAACAATTGGTCATTGGTTGGGCTAAGTTAAAATGGTGGAGTCATATGGTCCAAGGAAGGAATTTCAGGGGGAAAAGTGTAGGGTCAGTGGCTAACGGGGAAGGTCACATGAGGAACTCAGACCCCGGGCTTTTGGCTAGGACTGCCCACATTGTTGCACGCCAAAAAGAACCTTCCCAGAGGACATTGGGAGAAGATTGTCTGTCAGCCAGTGAGATTTCACCACGTCATATTCGCTCCACGACCCTAAAGGACCCCTAGGATCCCTTTAAATACCTCTCACGCAGTCTAATTCGTGCGACTTCCATAGCCTCTGTCCCCAGGGCTAGGGAACATCATCGGGCGGGATGCACGTTACTTAGTAAGGCCTCTTATTATTCCATACTTAGCGGCTTTCAGCCCCCCCTTCCTTCCTTCTCGGCAGGGAAAAATACCTTACAAAAAGGTGATCTGATAATGGCCTTGAAGCTCATGCTAAGGCTAAACAGCTTTTCTCTAGAACCACTGAGCTCATTCCCAATGTAAAGAGACAAACAGCAAAAGAGACTTAAATTAGCTGTAGTTATTACTAAACACTGAAGACAGTGACTGAGGGTGATGTGGAGTCTTTATTGCAAAGAGGCTATTGAAAATGGAATAGGCAACTTCCCAGATGTTGTTAGGCCTGAATCAAATTATATCAGAGTTTATAATTAACAACAAATACCCACACACACATCAAAGTTAATCCAAAGCTTTATGTGATAAGTACCATTAGGGAGACTTAAATGTTATACTTGATCAGAGGAAAGAGAAGTGGCTTCTTGTTAAGTTGATTAGTAGGAATAATTTTGTTTAAAAGAGATGGCATGTGAAGTAAACCTTCAAAGATCACTAGTATCCCAACCAATGATACACTTGCTGGGCAAGAAGAGGAGATACTAGGCAGGGGAAGCTGCATAATCAAAGGTGCCTGCCGATCAGCACGTTCAAGGTGTATTTGGTAATGAATTTGATCCATTCGTGCCAAACTACCTTGACTGCCCTTTTTTTTTTTTCTTTTTTTTGAGGATGGTGGGCCATTCTGTTTATTGGTGTCTCACCAAGACAGGCAAGCCACAAGAGAAGACAAGGGGAGAGCAGAAAACCTGCTTTTCCTATGAAGGGCAAGGGATCAGAGAGGCCCCTGCAATGGTGGTAGCAGAAACCGAGAGTTGACTGTCCAGTTATGGAGCTTAGATGTTTTTCATTAGGCTCTGGTAAGCCATAGAAGGTTTTTGAACAGGAGGGTAGCTTTCTTCCCTTTCCCAATCTGTACTTTACATGCAACAGTGAAGTAGCTTGATCTAAGCATTGTTTTGAGATTAAATTGGAGGTTGTGCATAGGATAGAATGAAGGTAAAGAGATTGAAGGAAGAACAGTTAGAAGGTTTGAACTAAATTGAGTGTAGAGAGGAAGAAATGGATTAAATTATAAGAGACCCCCCCCAAAAAAGGAAGATGTGCTAAAACTTATTTCCAACTGGATAGTTATGGAAAGGTGTGGAGAAGGAGTTGAGAGAGAGAACTGTAGATTTCCAGTCAAGAATGGTAGTACCTTTAGCCGTATAAATAATAGTTAGGAGGAGACACTAATTAGGGGATAGAGTAGAGTGAATAGATGTATCATTGATAGTAGAATTAATAGGACAGGAAGAGATTTTCATCATAAACCAGTTGGAAAGCAGTCAGGTAGGTGATTTGGGGTTTTGCCCTCTGTATATGCAAGTAAGATACAGGGCCGGCAGTTGGGAATATGGAACAAGAACTCTAGAAAGAAGATTAAAACAAAGATATTTGTCAGACATCTGCCCAGAGATGTTGGTTGACTGAAGAAAGGCCCAGGGAAGAATCTTGAGAAATTCTGACATTTAGAAGACAGAGTAACCAAAAGAGAGAGAGAGAGAGAGAGAGAGAGAGAGAGAGAGAGAGAAGTGACCACTGGAGAAACCAAGAGAGAACCAGGACCTACAGGCTCAGAAGCAGGGAAGGAGCAGGGAACATGTGGACTGGCAAAAGGTCTGTGAAGTGAAGGGTCATTGGTGACTTGGAAAAAAATAATATCATAGAGGGTGGGGCTCCGGGGGATGGAGCCTCTGTGGTGAGGAGGTAGTTCCTGAGTCTAGATGACCCTTCTGATAAACTTGATAGGGAAACAGTCTTGGAAGCACTTAGAAACTGGGAGAAACACTTTTTGGATTAAAGACCGAGTCACTGAATTATTAAGTAAGGCACTTAGGAAGAAGACATGATTTAAGCATCTCGTGTAGACCAAGGGCTGGAGTTCAGACTGTAGAATTGTTCGTTTGTTTTACTTTTGTAACGGTTCCCTTTGCAGCATACATGGTTTGCACACAACAGTGAAAGGGGTTAACCGGTTTTGCAAGTTCTGACTTTGTGCTGGATTTTGTAGTTCAATAAGCTTCTTTATTCTATCTTTGGGTTCCAGAATCAGGAATCTCAGGTGTAAAAAAGTAGTTTTTACTGCCCAGCATTCATTTCCAGGATCTGCTATTATTTAAGAACCAGAAGTATTTGTTACTGCTCATTTTGACCAATAGCTTCAATATCGTCAAGGCAATATGGTGAGAGACGGTGCTGATTTAAGAAAAAGAACATAGTATTTTGATTCAGGTCGATCTTTGTTCAAATTATGAGTTTGCCACTTGTTAGCTGTCTGAATTAAAGAAATGGACTTACCTTATCTGAACTTTTATCTTTTCTTCTCCTAAAATGGGGATATTAGTATCTATCAAATTACAGTGTCCATTCATTGGTTCAACAAATATTTACTGAGCATTTTGTTCCAAACACTGTATTATATGCTGGTGAGTAGAGTAATAGTACAGGAAAGCTCCCAGCACAGTGTCTGGCAGGATTCATTTCCTTCCCAATTTCCCCGGCATTAGTCCTAAAGGCTCCTGGTTACTTTAGGTAATTGTTTGTGTTTGAAAGGAAAACAGAAAAGCATTAGTCCTTTCTCCCCCCAAGATACTTCCAGACTTTAGAGATAGACATTGGCGGTCCTTAGCCTGTTTGTACTCAATTAGAAAACCAACCCAGGGGAACAGTTTTCGACAGGGTAGCTGGACACTGGACAGAACAACTCAGGTGGGCCACCAGCAGCAAGCCAACTCCTTGTCTACCCTAACCTGTTCCCCAGCCAAGATCCCCTGTGTTAAAAGAAAGTAGGTAACCTTGTCAGTACCTGGCAGGAGAGTTCAGGACCTTTACCGCTGAGAGTGGGCCTGCCACTCCTCCAGCGCGGGCCATGTGGAGAAAAAGAAGTACTCACTGACCCTGGGTTAGCCAGGGGCAGCTGTCAACAAGTCAGGCTGGCCCGAGCCCCGGTGGCCTCTTGCCTGTGGCCCAGCCCTGTTGGCAGATCTTGTTACAGAGGAAATATTGTCCTCAGTACCCTCCAGGGGGCATGGAGCCTCCTTGTGCTGCCAGGAACCCTGGTTCTTCTTTAATACACTGGCCGGTACCTATGCTGGGCACAGCTGGGCTTTGCTGGCCAGAATCTACAGGCATAATAACTGGAAACTGGAAGAATTGGTCCATGATTACAGGCAGAGCAACTGTCAAAAGGAAGACCTTGGCGAGACTTGACTCTGTCACTGCCTTGAGCCTGTTACTTGAGAGGGAAGCTGTCGTCCAATGCTTGCCTCATACCATTTTGCTGAAACGCCTCTGCCTCTGTCGTTTCTCCCAGTCTCTCCTCACTTTGGAACCTATGACTACTACCTCCTGAGTCTCAAAAGGCTGCCAGCAGAAGGGAAACTCCGCGCCTTGCAATTGGTGGTCGAGTGTGATGGAAAGCGCAAAGCTCAATGGCCAGGGCAAGCGTCATTTGAAACCAGCCCGCCCTGCCGCTCCTGGCCTATGGCCTCTCCATCCTAATTTCTCAGCCCGCATCAGGACGCTACTCTAAACCCCACCCTTGGGCGTATAGAGGGGGATACTTTAAGGAACCAGTAAGATCATGTATATACCATATTTTTTGCTCCATAGGACGCACCTGACCATAAGCGCACCTAGGGTTTTAAGGAGGAAAATAAGAAAAAACACATTCTGAATGAAATGGTGTGTTAAAATATTTAATAAAATATACCACAATAATGTTTCAATAATGTAAACTCAACAGCAGTATTAACAACCAGTAGCACTGTTATTAACAAATGGGAAGAGACTTGAATATTCAAATACTCTTCTAGTTGTCCGGGAACCCACAGCTGCTAAAAAAGATGAACATTCACTCTATAAGACGCACGGCATTTCCCCTCCACTTGGGGGGGGGGTGTCTTATGGAGGGAAAAATACGGTACATGATTTGGCATGTAATAGGTGCTCAACAGTTGTTCATCTTCAGCCCTTCCCCTTGGACCCTAGAATTGTGTTAATAAATAAATTTATATCATCTCATAATTAAGACTTTAGCCTCAGGAGCCAGAATGCCTAGGTTTGGCCCTGCCTCTTACTAGTTACTTGACTTCTATGCCTCAGTCTTCCCAATGTAAAAATGGGAATAATCGTAGGACCTGCCCTACAGGGTTGTTGTGAGGATGAAACGGGTTAGTACAGGTAAAGCACTCTTAACACAATAAGTGGTGTTGTGGATTTGTGGGGTTGGTGGACATGATGTTAGCTAGAAGAATTCAAAATGGAAGAGTAACACATTTTTCTAGAAACATAATGACCAAGAGAAAAAATTGATACTGACTGGCTTCTTTATTACTTGGTTACTTCCTAAAGCTCAAAGTATGCAAATAAAATTTGCATATAAAATAATTTGAAACAAAGCTTATATATAGGACCTCTGAGGACAGAAGAGACTTCTGGTCTGCGTCTTGAAATTGAGCCTCTTCCTGGTAAACAGTTCTGCCTCGGATTTGTTTGTTCTCATTGTAGCTCAGGTGCCATGGGCCTGAGGAGAGAGTACTGACCTTTCTGTAATCCATCCTTGAGCTCCCCTTAACTTCCAAAGCAGTTTTTACAGGCTTGGTATTCCCCTCTGCCCTGATGCCGAAGTGTCCCTACCCAGCTGTCACACAGTTGGCCTGATTGACCAGCACTACTTACCACCAACGTGCCTGACCTCCCCTCCTAGGAGGCTGGTCCCCGGGCTGGGGTGGGGGCTGCGGCTAAGGAAATCGACTCTCCCTCCTCCCATGCTGGGCTGTTCTGTCACCAAGTTGGTTGTTGGCTGCTGGTTCTAACATGGAAGTGGCTGAAATGACAGAATCTGTTCTATGTGAACTTCAGCTTTCAGGGAAGAGCTTGTGGGAGTTGACCAATAATTCCCAGAGACTGCCACTTATAGGCCTTCAGCAATCTTGGTTGAACAGGTGAAGTGTCTATTGTTTGAAATCGAGGTTCGCTGCCCTCATTAAGTCTTTGGCCTTCCATTGTTCCGTGTGTAAGAGCCTCCCCTCTGCCTGTTAAACTTCAGTAAGCTAGAGCTCTGGTCCAGGGGCTTTTCCCTTTCCCCGTTGTTAGCTGGCAGAGATGGGGTTAAGAATTGTTGGCAGCTAATCCACCTTGGTTTGAGGCCTGCTTGTGCTGATCTGGAAGAATGACTGGAATTTAAGGGGGAGGGGAAGAGATACTCTGACCTCTGCAGGCCCTCCAAGCAGCATTCCCTGTTCACTTTCTCCCGCTGAACTAATATAGCACCCACCAGACCGTTCTTTTATCCACACCCCGCCAACCTCTTTAAGAACCTGGGAGCAGGCTGGGCTACTTGGATTTCTTCTGTTGGTGTTGAATATGATGTATTTTTTTTTAATTTCTCAGGTTCTTGAACATTTTCTCTTTTGTCTCCCACGCCTGTCCCTCTCCTGCTCAACTGCCTTCCTCTCCCCAAACCCCACAGGTCTGAGTGCATCAACAAGTTTGCTTCAGTCTTTGGGACAATGCCTCTGAAGGTGGTGGAGCACCGAGCTGACCCTGTCCTGTACAAGGACGACTTTCCTGAGAAACTGAAGAGCTTCCCCAACATTGGCAGCTTATGAACCTGCTGTGGGCGGAAGTCTGAATGTTAAGCTTGGACAAAGGACGAGCACACGGCCTCCCCAGCACCATTGATGTAGGGTGTGGCCTTCAGAGTGGAAGGCTGCCATCCTGGGTCTTGGCATATACCACCCTGACCTGCTTCCTCGAGAACAGGAGCCTCAAGAGAATGTCTAAGCACCTTGGGCTGTGCGTCCTCTGTTCTGCTGTTTCTGATGCTGTCCGAAGGCTTCTTTTTGAAAGTGCAGTGGAAGCGGTGGTGGCGTGTGCTCCAGGCATCCGTCCGGCTCAGGCTGCCTGGTCTCCGGCTCCGATAGGCAGTCTGGGAGGAAACCTCCCTGACTGGGAGACCACTGAGGAGAGACCTGCCAGCCCATGTTAGACTGGGGAATTATGGAGAAGGTATCCACATCTCACTTTTAGTTATTTCAAATCAGTGACTTCACTGAAGGAAAAGCCAAGCCCACAATTTGGTGCAAAATCCAAATTTCCCAGTGGGATTTGATATACTAAGCTTGGGGCCCTGGTCGCTGGACTCGGGCGCAGAAGAACAGTGATGCTGAGTTGGGACCCTGTAAGCTCTATAGACTATTTCTGTTTGGTTTGGTTTTTTGATATGATTAAAATTATTTTTTATTTCTTTTTCTATTATGTCTAAAATATTGATTGTTGCTGGTCTGAGGAACATCTCCTTTTGTGTATTTACCTCCAGTCTGCTACCCATGTCTGGGAAGACACAGCCAGGAGGAATTTCTGGTGCCACGTGTGTCAGGCAGAGTGAGATCCCCAAACTGAACGTTCTCAGAGAAGATGTCTCCCAAACTCCAAAGGTTTTCATTCCTTTATTAGATCCAGTCAATCTTTTGAAGGGATCCTCAGGGAAAACAGAGGGCCTCTAATAGCCATACTCTGAGTCTCCATGTTATACAAGTTTAAGTTGTGACCCTACCCCAAGGGGATGCCAAAATCTCCCTCATTCTTTTTACATAAACGTAACGTTAACCAGGGAGGTTCTGGCTAATGTTAAACGCTGCTCTAACAACTGCTTTGCAATAGTTGCTGGTATATTTAAATCGTTAAATTTCAGCATTTAGTAACACTGCACGTGTGAATTATACCTCTGTAAGCCCGGCTGATGAACAAATCTACTCTGGCGAATGTTAGATGTTGTGGATTCGAAACAGATTGATCTGGCTCTAATATTAAGATTAGCCACAGTTTGGGCTCTAGCCATAACATATGTCCCCAGAACACAAAATACGTAACAGTTTGCTTGGAATATGGATATAATTACTGAAACTTAGCTGTGTGCCAGTCGAAGTCACTGATCCACCACCCGTCATTTAGTTGCGTGACACAAAGGTGAACAGTTAGCTTGCTGTAGTTTTTAAACTTGTCATTTTCACAGAAGTCACCTCACATGTGTTCCAGCAGACTTTGAGGGAGTCAAAGAAAATGTTCAGAAGTAGTAAAATGGGAAGTGGGAACCGTGAGGGAGCGAGAGAGGGCAGTGTGGGCTGTTATAGGGGAAGGAAGAGATCTCGTGCCGCGCACTCATGTCACAGAGGCAGGCGTGGAAGCCGTGGCTGGTTCAGCGTGTGCAGCTGCAGGGGCCTGTGCTTCATAACCTGCCGATTTGGGTGCTGATGTACCCGTCAGTAGGGAGGATGGGCAGGCATTTCAGTCTCATATTCCTAATACGGGGGGTGGTTGGATAGTCCAAGAGAAAGTGATTTATTTTGTCACCCAGGTACCAGTAGCTGACACAAACAGTACCTCTGACCTTTTGAGGGGATCTCTAACTTGGTTTTCAAATTTGGGGCAAATAGCCGGGAGGGCCTCACATTTCAGTCCCTGCTAAAAGCCAAGAACTGTGCTAGCCTGACACGTGTCTTACGTCACCCTCGGTTCCCCCTCGGCCTGGCCTTTCAGACACGCTGGCCTTTTTTCCATCACTGAACACAGGGCCTTAGCCACTGGTTCCTATCTGCTTCTCCCTCCAAAGGGTCCCTTTTCTTTCTTTTTCTTAATTTTTTCAAAGCTTGCTAGCCCTTTGACTTTGGAAAATCTGAGATCAGTGTGAGCCCTGGGGAGCTGTGTAAATGTGATTGTATCACCTTCTGAGGAGTCATTGGCCTTTTAAGGGTATGAAAACTCCATTTAAAGCACCTCACTGCCCCCAGAAATATTGGGGGTTAGATCTTACAACATAGGGGCTTGTGATAGAATGAGTATTATATCCCAGGCACTGGAAACTATCCTCAAAGGTTCTTTTAGGTGAACAGAAGGTTGTACAGATGACAGGGGTAAATTAAGGACATGGATACAGACAGTGTCCGTGATTCAGGGATTCAGAGGGGACTGGCAGACTCCACCCCCTTCTTAGTGCATTTCTGAGCTGCGCACCAACAAGCCTCACCCATGAGCGTTGGTCGGCTCATCTGTCCTTGGGATCATCTATGGCATCTTGGGATGCCATTGCGCCTGGTTTCCAAAGCGGAATGATCACGCTCATTAAAATGTCAGGTCCTGGCCTACCGCAGACAACAGCTGGCTTTAGATTAAGAAATCTTTTCGAAGAAATTGCATGCTACTGGCCTGTACTGGTGCGCCTGCGCTGGTCCTGGCCCACGCGTGCGCACTCAGCTGCCTGCCTCTGCCCCTCGGACCAGCCGCTCGGAGCAGAGGGTGGAAACTCTTCTTTGCGGGCTAACGTTACATATCCGTGACTGATCTTATCTCATGTATTTTACCAAGCCTCACTTGCATTTAGGCAGGAACCGCCTTTTCTGGGAAAATTAAATACCAATTTCTGTCCTGAGAATCTCTGGTTCTTTCCTGCAAATGATGCTGTGCTAGGCTGTCTCCTCGCACTCAGTGTTGTGACGTTCAAAACTGACTTCTGGCTTCTCGGCCAAAGCCCTGTGTGCTTCCAACAGGACTTCAAACATGCGGTCATTAGGGGCTCATTTCTCTGTTACCGTTGGGGAAAAGTGACCGTCATACTGGCCTGTGTTGACCAGGACGGAGCTGGCAGAGGCAAGCGGCCTCTTTGCCCCATTCAGCGAAGGAGTTGTTGGTAAAACCATGCTTTCAGCTGCTTTCGTGTGGTCGTCTGGCTGGAGGGGGGAGCATTCTCACCACTGAACGGTAGATAGAATGTTTCCAGCCACAGGTTCTAAAGATATGACTGCTGGGTGAAAGCGCCAGGCCCTTTGATGGTTTTCAGCCAAAGTAGGAGTAAGAAATAGATAAAGTGGAGACCAGGCTTGGGAAGTGGTTCCGTTCTGGTGAAACTCGTCCTGGCTCAGCAGCTGGAAGACCCGTGGGACCCAGCTGAGAGAGGAGAGGTTTGGGGTGTTGGAAGTTACCCATCAACTCCCATTCCGAGACGGGTGGGCTGCTTCTCTTTGGGGACAGTAGCCTCTTTTCGGGTAGGCTACTTTTTCCATCTCTCTTGGCCCAGGTAATCTGTTGCAGCCTAAGAAGCCACCCCCCGGGCTGCCCGCCAAGCTGCCCTGGCACAGGGAGGCAGACAGAGTGCTTAGCTGGCCCCAAGCCCCTTCCAGCCGCTTCCTGAGGAGCAGGGCTGGCAGGAGCGCTGACCAGATTGGCAGGCAGTGGCCAGCCAGGAAGGCTTTGGAAGCAACTTGAGCTTTCCACTGCCAGCCCGGAGGCGCGTGAAACCTGTGGGGCCTATCTGCTCACCTCGCCCCGAGCTCTGTTCCAAGCCCAGGCTCCCGTCCGAGGCCAGTGTTTGATCCTCACCATTTTCTGCTTCTGAGTAAAATCCAGGACAGCTTTTGGCCCCGTTTTGCCCACCATGCATCCAAAGAGGCCTCAGTGAGCTCCCGGCGGAGGCGGGCGGGACTCCACTCTGTCTAAGCCTTTCCCCCTCCATCTAGGATGGCGCCTTCTAAGCTCAACCCCCAGCCTCTCTGCCACCTCCATTAAAGGGATCCTGCAGGAACCCCAGCTCCCAGCTTCGGGCTCTGTGACCTCTGATTTCCCCCAGGGAGTGGGGGCTTTACAGGCAACTTAGGACCTTGGATTTTTAATGTCAGGCTCACCATTGCTGGCAGCAGAGAGGATGCTGGGAGCATTGGACTCCCTCACCCAGATTTCCAGTCTCTTTTCCATTTTCCCTTTTAAGAAAAGGCTGTGCGGCCATCATCTGTGTCTGGCATTTTTGTTCCCTCAAATGTACAACCTGTTGGGATAGTGCTTTTTTCTCTTCTCCCAGCTAGCTGGGCCCCTGGTCGCATGCCCTTCCACCCCCTGAAGGGCACAGGCGGAAGGCACAGGGGAAGAGGCCTGGGTGGTCCTCTAGAGGTTCCGGTCAGCTGTGTCTCCCAGACGCCCCTCAGCAAAGCCCCAGTCTGACTACCCTCCCGGGAGCTGCGCATGGGGTGCGGGTGCTGACAGGGCTGGCTGGCACCTGTCAGACCCAGCCCGCAGTTCAGGCCGCTGTGCGGCCTAGCCTTCCGAACACAGTCCTCGACCGATGATTTTCAGCTTCGCCATGGTGTGGAATTTATGTGCATCCAGTAGAAACCATACTTCCCATTTTGAATTTTGCTCTTCTGAGCTAGCAACATGCACTATGATAATTCTTGTGAGGCTGGGCTGCTGCAGGATGATTTCAATTCACTGTAGGCGATTGTAAGCGTGCTAGGACGGGCTAAGCTATGACATTCAGTAGGTTAGGTGTATTAAATGCATTTTCAACTTAACGATATTTTCAACTTCCTATGGGTTTATCAGGATGTAACCCCATCGTCAGTCGAGGATCATCCGCATATCTATGTGGGCTTTTATGTATAGTTTCCAACGTATATCATTATCTAGTAAACCCAAGGATAAACTCAATGAACATCTGGTTTTTTGGTAACCACAACTGAAGAACAGCCAACTAGTTACTAGATCCAGGTGAGGTAAGAGCATTTATTTAGTCATTCAGTGTGTTGTTCTAATTGTTCATTCATTCATCAAAATACAGACTAGATTGAGGAGACAGAATTGAACAAGACTGTCCTGACCTCAAGTAGACCCAGTTCTAGGGAGAGTTCTTGAGCTCTGTAAGGTGATGTGAGCACTCTAGTGGCCTGTGACTCTACAGGCGTAGTTAGTCCCAGCTGTAAACGAGTCGTCATTAACATCATCTTCTTGGATGACACAGTACAGGGTGGGTTACCAGGGCTACTGGAGGAAGCAAGGGTTTTTTATTTCTTCTTCTCCTAGCGCCTTCCCTTGAGCTGTGTGCCTGCCCTTCCTTGGCCTTGAGGGTCCGCTCCTGTGCCTTAGTTCCCTCAACCAGATTTGACATAGCAAAGGCGCTTTGATTCGGGTTGATGAGATGGAATGATGTATCAAATCGCCTCCCCATCTTTTACCCAGGGCCTTGACCAGATTGTACCTGATGCTGGCGGCCAGCCCTCTTCCGGCCCTATTTCTGTTACCAAAGAGCTTGGGGGTCTGGATCCTATCTAGCCCCGTCAGAGCGGATTACCGAATGAGCAGTTCTTTTGCCCCAGTCCCTTTCCTGTGCTATAAATAAGCCCGTGTTTATTTTCTTATGTTATTGAAATGAGAATTTGGGATTTGGGCCTCTTGACGAGTCAGGAGAGCGTCCATCCGGTGCCTGGTAAGGGCTCTGCCTGGCTGGCTGGCTGGCTGCTGTCTGAAGCTGTTTGGAGTCCTCCCCCTCTGTTTTGGATGTGGCTTAATTTCAATAGTAAGGGCTGTATGCAGCCCCGTATCTGCTGATTTTCAGGTTTCAGCTTTCTTCCAGCCTCACGGCCTGCTTAGAAGTAAAGTTGTGTTTCTCATTAAGGGGATAAGAGCCACAATTGAGGTAATTAACGAAAATTGGGCATTGGTGGCAGCAGCTCCTATTGGGTTTCCCATAGTCTTTCTCTAGGCGATCCTGCGGGTTTACCTTTCTCTCCTTCCTTCTGCCTACCTTGTGCCCGGTCTCTGTTCTTGTCTTCAGGATAGAGTCCCAGTAATTTCTCTCCTAGCAGCCTGGGCCTTGTTCTTGTTGCCAGTTTGGTTTGATGTATTGATAGCTTAGCCAAACGAGGACACAGAAGGTGCAAGGATTTTCCTCTCTCTTCCAGTGGCCAGTTGTACCTTGGCCCTTTTCTAGAAGCTCTAAGGAGGAGTATCTACTAATAACAGATTGATGCTCCTTTGGTCCCGTGGCTACACCATTTCAATGGAGAGGGTGACCTAAGATAACGTTGGGATAAAGAGGAAATACCTGACATGCAATGTATAATGTGCTGTGTGGAAGTTTGGAATTTGGAAATGCTCGAAGTCAGATTTCATAAGGAGTGATTTCTGGCTTCTTTAGGCTTTGAGAACACATCAAAAGTCTCCAGTGAGCTGGACCCAGCCTTGTCTGGTAGAACTTGGGCTAAAGGTCATTGCCTTCTCAGGATGGATTCATCTGGAGAAATCCTTTTGTGGGTACAACCTGAACATTGAAGTCTATTAATAAGGAGGATTGCATCTAATCACAAGATTGAGTTCACTTTCAGAGGAAGGACCAGGAGAAAGTTCATTCTCACTAGTGTGAAAATTTTAGTCTATTGCCTCAAAAAACCCAATAAGATAGATTCACTTAATAAAAATGACTGGCCCTGGCCAGTTGGCTCAGTGTTAAAGTATCGGTCTGGTGTGTGGATATACTGGTTCAGTTCCTGGTCAGGGCACACAGGAGAAGTTCCCATCTGCTTCTCCACCCCTCCCCCTGTTCCTTCTCTCTCTCTCTCTTCTCCTCCTGCATCCATGGCTCCATTGGAGCAAGTTGGCCCCAGGCACTGGGGATGGCTCCATAGCCTTGCCTCAGGTGCTAAAATAGCTCAGTGGCAAAGCATCACCCAGTAGGGGGATTGCTGGGTAGATCCCGGTCAGGGCGCATGCAGGAGTCTGTCTCTCTGCCTCCCCACTTCTCACTTAAGAAAAATGAAAAAAATAAAAATAATAAATATATTTACTGAGCGCTTACTACGTGCCAGATCCTGTTCTCAGTGTGAAGATGCTGCATTGAACAAAAGAAATACTTGCTCTCATCAAACTTACATTCTAAGAAGGAAGACAACCAAAACAAGTAAATAAATGTGACTTCAAGTAGAAATAAATGCCATGAAGAAAATAAAGCAGAGTAAGGGGGCAGATAGTGACGTGGACCTGAAGAGGTAGATGGGTTGGTCAGACGTGACATTTTAGCACAGTTCTCAGTGTAGGAAGGGGTGGACTACGGGGATGCCAGGCAGAGGGAAGAGCTAGCATACAAGCATTCAGGCAGGCATGAGCTCAGCCTGTTTTAAGGACAGCAGGAACCTCTGTGTGGCCACTGGGTATTGATTGCGGGAGAGTGTGGTAAGGTCATGGCCGCAGAGTAGGCCGGGGCTGAATTGTGTTAGGACTGGGTAGCCAAAGGGAATCTAGACTTTTATTGTGAGTGTGATGGGAGGGCACTGAAAGGTTGTTTTTTTGTTTTTTGTTTGTTTGTTTGTTTGTTTGTAGTTTTCCAAAGTGAGAAGTGGGTTGTGGCAGACAGACTCCCGCATGCCCAACAGGATCCACCTGGAATGCCCGCCAGGGGGTGATGCTCTGCCCATCTGGGGCATTTCTCCACTGCAACCAGAGTCATTCTAGCACCTGAGGTGGAGGTCATGAAGCCATCCTCAGCACCTGGGCCAACTTTGCTCCAGTGGAGCCTTGGCTGTGGGAGGGGAAGAGAGAGAGAGAGAGAAAGAAGAAGGGGAAGGGTGGAGAAGCAGATGGGCGCTTCCCCTGTGTGCCCTGGCCAGGACTCGAACCCGGGACTTCCACACTCCAGGCCAATGCTCTACCACTGAGCCAACTGGCCAGGGTGACACTGAAAGGTTTTAAGCAAAGGAATGACGTCTGATTGTTGTTTGTTTGTTTGAAGGTCATTCCAGCTACTGTGTGGAGAATGGGGTCCCAGCAGTAAGAATGAGAGGAGGAATCGGGGGACTGTGGTGGGGAGTCCAGGTCGGGACAGTGGGGGCTCAGCTGAGGATGGCAGTGCCAGAGGCAGTAAGAAGTTAGCCTGGGAGTGCAATCTATTGGGTTCACTAATGAATGTCATTGAAAACAATAGAGGAGTCACTGCTAACTGAGTGAGGCCATTAACTGAAATACAGCAGCCCGGCAGGAGAGGGGCAGGGAATACCAAGAGCTCTCCGAACATGCTAGGTTTGAGGTGTCTTTTGGACATCTAAGAAAGGGGTAGAGTAATTTTAACACACCTAGAGCGCAGGAGAAAAGAACAGGTGGAGGTGAGCAGTAGGTGGACAGAGGTGTGGGGAGACTGGGCAGGCACTCTGACCTGAGGGGCAAAGGAAACAGGATGGGGGAGTATAGCAGACGGACGGCCTGGGCCTGCTGGAGCACTGGGTCCAGGTGGGGGGATTGAACAAGGGGAGGCCAGATAGGAGGTTAGGGCTGAACAGAAGAACAGGAATGTCCGTCTGTAAAGGCTTTTTAGATGATGATTCAGTTAGGGATGTGATCAGGGCTGGTCCTTGGCACTGTCACATTGGCATCGGTATTGAAGGAATGGAGCAGGGTGTGACCCCTTGGCAGTAGCTGAGGTAGAAAGTGACATGGCACTGCACCGAGTGCTTGCTGGGCCCATTCAGGAACTTGCTGGGCCCACTGAGACCCTTTGGGATGAGGGGATGGGAAGAGCAGCCACTGTCCGTTTCTGTGTCTTCCCTCACTCTAATAACACATCCCGGCCACACTGATGCTGCAGACTAAGGCATGAACTCACAAAATTCATATATTGAAGCCTTGACCTATAGGAGGTGATGATGGTGGTTAAGTGAGGTCACGAGGGTAGAGTCTTTATTTGCTAGGACTGGTGTCTTTGTAAGAAAAAGGAGACGGCAGTGCTCTTTCTGCGGGAGCACAGAGGACAGGCCAGTGAAGGATGCAGGGAGGAGGCCACCGTCTGCAGGCCAGCCAGGGAGGCCTCCCCAGCGGCCCAGTCTGCCAGCACCCTGATCATGGACTTCCATTCTCCAGGACTGTGAGAAAATAAATATCTACTATTTATGCCACCCAGTGTGTGGCAGTTTGCACAGACTGAGACACTGCTCACCACCAGATCCATTGCCAATCCCATGACTATAATATCGGTGGTTCCCACTGCTTCATAGTACGGTGACACGCTTTGTGAAACAGTCCCCAGCCTTTGGCACTCTGCCCTCAGCCACTTGGATGGAATTCAACCCCCACGGCCCTTCCATACCACCAGAGTGCGTGATTCCTCCTGTCTCTACAGCTGTTTGCCATTTCCAAATATTTTAAACTCTTTTGGACTTCATAGAACAGGAAAGAGTTGGTATTCCCATTTTACAGATGAAGAAATTGAGTACCAGAGAATTTTAGTGGCTTGCCTAAAATAACCGAGCCAATAAGTTGCGAAGTTAGTTCTTAAACCCATGGCCATTCATCTCGCGCTTCAACACATGGCTTCCTGGCCAGTCCTTTTCCACGCTGCCTTCCGGACAGAGCTTTCTGTCCAGGCCTGGCTTGGAGAGGAGCAAGGGCTGCCCTTTGTGTTTCATGCTTCCTCAGGCTCTGTCCCCTTCCCTGTCCCTCCAGCACATGATTGTGTGCGCGCACACACACACACACACACACACACTCACACACACTTTTTGTTCTCTCTCCATGCTATAGCTTGGCCTTAATATCATAGCAACAGTGAGCTCCTCCTCCCACAGAGCTTGGAGATTGCAGAGGGACAGTGTGGGCAGAGGACAGAGACGGGCTGGGGAAGGGGTTTTTGTGCGGCAAGCGCCCTGGCCGGGGGCCCCAGGGAGACCTCATGCAGGCCCCACAGCGGGTTGGCTCCCAGCTAAAGCAACACCTTCACATGTGGTATGCACGTGGTCATAAACTAAAAGTTCTGTTTGGAAACTTACTTTTCCTCAAGCTCGTTGGTCTGTGATGAGCTAAAAAAAAAAATCCATTTGGAATCAAAATTCCTGGGAAAATGTCAACTCTCACACCCATTGTCCCTGGAGCTGGCACGTACACACTGCTGCGCATGCGGACAGTTTGCAGGGAGCCCTATTTTGGGAACAGACTGTTTGTGGAGGGTGAGTCAGGGCCTGGGCAAGGAGGAAGATCCTCACCACTGCACCCCCCACCCCCCACCCCCTACCACATGGAGAACTGCCTATGCGTGGACCAGTGAGCTCCTGTGTGCTCTCTCATCTAATCCTCTCCTCTTGCTGTGACCCAGGCAGGGACAGGGCTTATTCCCTGCCTTCAGATGTGAAAGCCGAGCCTCAGGAGGTTCTGTGAACAAAGATGACTCCCCTCCCTGCACAGGAGTCCCCGGAGGTTAGCTGCCTCTTCCCCGAGTCGCCTTCTGGCTGGACAGCAAGAGAGCACCCGCTCGCAGCAGAACCTGCCTTTTCCACTTGATCATTTGTTTCTGGAGCTTCGCTGTAAACACCGTCTGGCTGTACCTCCTGCTAGTCCCTCGCTGCTGAGTAGGAGAGCCGGTCTGGAACCTGCCTCGCTGGAGGCCCGTCCTGCGCTCTGTGCCGAGCAGCCCGTCCATGCCCCTGCCCCAGACCTGCATGTCCTGGCTCTCTGCCCTCTTCCAGAATAGCCCTGGGAGACACAGAGAGGGACATGGAGGGACAGCCATGCTGCCTGTGAAGACATGGATGCAGGGGTGTCACGGGGCTGCTGCTGGGACCTGTTTTTGCTGCCTGAGAAGTGGACTCTGGCAGCCCTGCTTCTCCCCGGCCCCCAGCTGTGCAGGCAGGTCCTCTGGGATAACGGGGGACCGTCCGAGACCCTCGCAAACCATGCACGCACCCCTCTTTGTGCGGGAGCCCTGGCCAGCCACGTGTTGTTAATCTAGCCCTGGTAACCCACCCTGTACTGTGTCAGCAGTTCAAAAGGGCACTGTTAGTATTTTTTGCCGACTTCAATTAACGTGAGATTTCAGAGGCCCCTCTGATCACATTTCATCTGTCACAAGTCAGGAACAAAACAGACAGGTTCCAGTTGAGAGGAGGAAGGAGAAGGAGTTTATTGCAAACAACAACCAAACAGACAGTTTGGGCCATGCCGGGCCAAGGGTGCTCGGGGAGCATCCAGCTGCTTCTGCTCCCCATCTGGCCTCACACCTGGTCCCCTACATCCCCTTCTCATCAACAGTCCCCCCCCTCCCCAAAAAGACGTAAGTGCAATAACTTACTTTAAAGGCAAGAACGTTTCTATTAATATTTTGCTGTAATGTAGTTACATGTTGGTATAGGCAGTAAAACTTTATGGAACAGACCTCATTTTTTTTAAAACATTTTTTTTCTGAATTTTTAATGTATTTTTAATATATATTTTCAATATCCACCCCAGGCCGTTAAGCTAAAGGAAAAGTTGCGTTTATACAGGGTTAGAATATCTTACAATGAGAACAGTCAGTACTGGTTGAGGTTTGTGTTCCTTCTCGCTTTCCAACCAACCCCTGCACGCCCAGATTGTTAGACACTGAAAACTGTCCTTCAAAATCAGTAGTATAAAGGCCTAGCTCTATGTACGTAAGAGAAGGGGGGAGGCGGGGCGGGCAGGGACCCGGTGGTGTGTTCAGTGGGGCACCTCTCCTCCCTGCAGCATCCTTTGTGAAGTGCAGTGGGTCGTGGGTCGGGTCGGTGCGGCGTGGAGAAGGGCCAGTTGGTGCGGTCCGCTTACTTTGCTCTTGTATGGTCAGGGAGTGCTATCCCAGGGCCATCTGCCAGCCGTCCTCCCCCTCCCCCAGCAAGGCCCGTTAGCCTCTGCATCTGACAACCAGGACTGTCAAGCCTAGCACAAGCCCCACAGTCTCAGGATGGTCTCCCCATGACCCAGCTCAGGAGAGGAGGGCTGTGTGAGCAGGACGCCCAAGAGTTCTCATGGGAAAGGTCCTCTGGTCCACCCAGCAGAAACCAGGGCAGACAGGGCACTGGTGGCTGCCGCTATATGTGCTGGGCACCCCCTCACAATTGCTGCCCCCCCCCATGCAGTGTCTTAGAACTAACCTGCCGCCATGCTTCCCCAAGCTGGGGTCACGGCAATGAGAGCTGAGAATCAAGTATAGTTGAAAGAACTCGAGGAAAGTTACAAAGCCTGTGTCCTCCAAGTGCCCCTTGAAGACTTGGGGACGAGCCTCTTCATGTGCCTGCCCCCAGGGCCCTCTCCTCCCATGCTGGGAGCAGTGACAGCCTCTGAGGGTGCTAGCAGCACCTTAGTGTCAAGCTTTGGCCATGGACACACTCCCAGCAGGACAGAGAGGCTCCCGGCATTGGGCAGGCTGCCCACCGCTCTGCCCGCTGCCCCACACTTCAGGTTTCATCAGCACCTCTGCTGAGATCTTAAGCAAATGGCTACAGAAAATCTTTACCTCTACTAGCTTATTTGCTTAGCAGTGACCCACAGAGCACATGGGTTCTGCTCTCTGCCTGCCTTCCTGAGGAAGCCCCCAGCCCAGGGGAGTCCCCAGGCTTGCGTGGTCACCTGTCAGGCCCAGCTCTGGGGAGGCCTCCCGCCCTAGAATGCAGAAGACCTGGGCCCAGCCCCCAGACTGGGCTTATTCCCTGGAATAACCAGACGGAGGGCAGAGGGGAGGAAGGCGCTCAAGCAGAGGGCAGAGCTGTGAGCGAGCTGTGAGGCCCTGGCGTGCTTCGTGCTCCAGCTACCCACAGGGCCCCGTCACAGCCTGGGCAGCACATCAGGGCTACGCTTGGCTTTCTCTGCCTCTGGTCAAACATGCACTGGGGACCGGGGCTCCTCAGCACTGTAAAGAGCTTGAACTAACTAGAGTAACCCCTCTACTCCCCCAGCTTGGCAACTGATTCTCAGTGTTAGGCCCTGGAGGAGGTTCCTGGGGATAGGCAGCCACCGTGGAGTGGTGAGCAGGGACGACTGAATCACTCGTATGGGCTCTGTTGGTGGGACAGGCAGCCAGAGCACAGAGCACTGCCTTCTACCAGGGGCTTTTCTTCTCAGGTGTTGTGGTTGACATCTGCCTGACTTAAAGTCTAGTCCAGCCAGAAAACAGACACAAGAATTGAGTGCCAGGGGTTCCTTCCAGAAGAATCCACTTCGATCCCCTTCTTTCTCCCCCTTCCGCCAGGGCTTTCTCTCTATACTGATTCTTCCCTAGGAGCACACCTACCCTTGGTGAAAGTCCTGTGTCTCTCTGCCACTAGGGAATTTAAGGAGAAAACGGGGGAGGGGCCGCTCCCCGCCATGAGCAATCTCCCCCTTTCCCTTGCTGGATTTTGGGGGTCCGCGTTATTTCAGTGACCCTTAGAACTGGAAAAGGCTTCCCCAGAGTGATCCCAACATCCTCAAACCAATGAAACCCTGAAAGCTGAGCCTTCAAGAACATGCCTGAGACCCCTGTCACTTCTAGAAGACCAGTTTTGGAGCTATGATTCACAGAGGCCAGACTCATTAGGGAGGCCAAAGCCAGACCCTTTCCAGCGTTTCTGAAGCGGATGAGAACACAAGGCCTTAAGACCTTGGTGGACTGTGATTTCCTCTGCACCCCGAGCAGTCTCAGGGCCAAGGCTCTCATGCCTGTCTGCCCACCCAGGAGGCTGCCCTCCTTCCCAGACCCCCGCCTGTTAGGCCTGGCCCTCCCTACTGACAGAATCAAGGAAAGGGTAAAAAAGCCAAGGGCTTCTCCCCGGGGTTATGTGGCATGGACCTCCCAGGGCCCTGAAAGGCCTGCCTCAGAGGACCAGTCCTGTGTGCCACAAGCTTTGGTGACAGCTGGTACCAAGCTGCAGGTCTGAGGTCGGGCAGACGTGGAATGCCTGTCCCCCCAGAAGAAAGCCCCTTCCCACAGGCAGGGAACCCAGCTTCCAGAGAGTATCCTGTCCCCCACATCTAGAAGAGAGTACATGACTGTTCCACAGAGAGGGGCTGACACTCCCAGGGTGGGCTCTGTCTGCTCTGTGCCTGGCAGGCCACAGAGCCCCCACCCGCCATGGAAGGCTCTGGAAGGTATGGCAGTGTGCCCGAGATGGCTGATGCAAGAAAGGAAGTCTGAGCAGCACAAGGGCCGCCCTGCCTGTCTGGAGGCCAGCTGTGGGCGCATGTCCTCCAGAAAATCCTGCCCCCTGTTCGTGACCCTCTTCCGCCGTGACCCCAGGCCTTAGCTTGAATGTGCCAGGTGTGAGTCCTTCCACACCAGGACACTGCTCAGCAGCCCCAGTGAGTGACCGGGATAAGGAAGGGGGAGAGAGAAAGATCCTCCTGGATGGAGGACGGAGCTGCCCCGGCCTGCCCACCGCAGCTGTCATCTGCCCGCAATGGGACGTCAGGTGGCCAGAGAGCAGATGCGTGTGCACGACCCCCGGCCCCCACCTGGGCACCTTCCTGTAGCCCCTTCTCTAGAAACCTTTCTTCCTCCAGCAGCAGGAGCACTGTGGGTGGTCTGCATCCTGCCCCTGCAGTGTCCGCCCAGATCCGGAGTTTCCATGTCCCCCATCCTCCCGGATGTCCATATTGCAGGTGACAGCTGAGTTCTTTGGCTCCAGCTCCTCCCATTCTCTGCCCACTGCCTCCGAGTGTTTCCAGCATCAGGACAGCCAGGACGGGGACTCCTGCTTTCTGTGTGAAGGCGGGGCAGGTGCCTTGGGTCCAGGAGGTCGGGATTCCATGGCTTTTAGGAAGAGAAGAGAAGACTGGAGGGCAGGAGGCTGACCCTGCAGGGCAGACTGTTCTTCAGACACAGCCATGGGCCTGGCGACCGCGGACCACACAGAGGACAGGTGCGACTGCACTGTTGCTGCTGCTGGATCTCCATGGGAATTTAAACTTTACTCAAGGGTCGAACCAGGCAGGATGGAGGGGCAGGAGCGGGGAGAGAGGGTCTTCAGCTTATAATGGATGCGAAGCGGCTTCCTCTGCTGCCTCTGGCCAGCGCGGGCAGGGACCTGCTGTCCCCTCCCTTCCAGCAGTCCATGGGGCCTCAGACTTGGGGTGGCTGAAAGTGCTGAGGGTCAGGACCCGAGCCCAGGCCAGGTTCCCAGGAGGAAAGTGGCGTGGGAGGCTGGGGGCCTGGAAAGCATGGGCGTGGCCAGTGCTCCGAGGTGGGGGAGGGGCAGGCTGGGATGGGGAGGAGGGGCCCTGTCATGTGGCCCAGGAGATGGCAGCACTGTGCTCCTTGGCCTTCATGCGGAGGGCCGCGATGCTCGAGGTCTTGCGGTCTGGCTCGCCATTGAGCTCGTAGCCATTGAGGCCTGGGCTGAGGCCCGCCGCTCCAAACAGGCCACCCATGTGCGTCTGGCCCACGTGGCCGCCAGCCCCGGAGACGCTCAGGAAGTCGGTGACTCCACTGGCCGCAGAGCCAGCGGGATGGGCGTGAGGGGACATGCAGGCTGGCACCGGGTCACAGGGCACCACGCAGGCTGGCACTGGTGAGGCAGCCCCATTGTTGCTGATCCAGGATGGGTTCTGAATCTGGGGAGAAGGAAGGGAGAGACGTCACAGGCTGCCTGGGGTGGGGATGAGGTCCTAGGATGAGCCTAGGGGCTTCCCGGACCCCATGAATGACCTCCCCTGGCTCCGGAGCCCATCACTGTGATGAAACCATTCTCAGGTGTTTACTTGGGAACCTCTCTAACCTGAAGGCCATCCAGATGTTCCCAGGAGAGCCTGGGCTTTATGCTGTGGCTAGTGTTCCCAGGGCCAGGCTAGCAGCAGATAGAAATGGACACTTCATCAAGGGTCCAGTGAAAGGATGGGGGGCACAGCCAACAAGCTGAGGACAGTCCCTGCCTCAGATGGCTGACTTTCTGGTGCTGGACACAGTTGCAGACCTTCTCTCTGTCCGTGGACTCCTTAAGGTCCGTGACTGTCTCTTCCTTAACTGGGGCTCCTCCCTAGGCCCGGGCCTCCCAGGTACCCAGTTAGGGGGAAGCTTAGTTGTTGGGAGCATGGGCACTGGGCTTGTAGGCTGTGTGTGGGGGGGACAGTGGGGACCTAAAGCTCCCAGAAGCCAAAGTCAGTGGTTTGGTCTCTCAGGACGGGAGGGGCTGTCTCGGAGGGGGTGTGGGGGTGATGACCACAGTGACTGAAAGGACGGGGCCAGCTGGGTACCCACCCACCTTGGGGGAGTGGAGGAGGCCCAGGCAGCAGTGGGCTGTACTGGACATCTCGTCTCCCACCTGTGCAACTGTAACCCCTCTCGTCTCCCAGCCGCCACCTCTGGACCCCATTTCCCTCTAAGTATTTATGAAGCGGTTGAGCTGGGGACTCAGCCAAGCCTGGGTCCACACTAAACGTCGGATAGAAACGGCTCCGGCCTCCCACCTTCTCGTGTAAAGAGGCACACAGCCGGACCGGGCCTGGAGGGGACGTGCAGCCATGAGAACCATCTCAGAGGACGCTGGTCCTTCTCTGAGGTGCTGGCTCTCAGCGGTCCAGGGGCTGGGGACGAAGCAGGTGGCTCGGGGCGGGACTTACCTGAGCGTAGTTCTCTGCGCGAGTGAGGAGGGGCAGCTCGTAGGCAGTGGAGAAGTGAGTTCGAACCTGCTGCATCTGCCCAAAACGCTCCCTCTTCCTCCACTTGGCCCTCCGGTTCTGGAACCAGACCTATAGGACAAAGCCCTTGTCACACAGGGGTCGGGAAGCCTTGCCCTTAGGCAAGCCAATCCCTAGGGCTGCAGTTAAGTGCTGCTTAGTGCTAGTTCTTGAGACCTTACAATCTGGAATGATCCAGCCGACGGTCAGGAGGGCAGCCGGCCCCCAACCTCACCATGGCTGTGTCTGGCCAGGAACTTCATTTTTGCCAAGCTTCAGATTCTAGAGTGAGCAAGTACGGCACACACGTGAACACGTCAGCGGTCGCTAGCAGTCATCCAGCCAGTCCCAGCATGGTGTGGCCGGACCCGCTGGGGGCCGCAGACTCCCGTGGAGGATCTGACAAAGGCTGTGACTGCCCCATCGGACAATCGGTCCACTAGGCCACCACCACACGGTTTTCCAGAAGGTTCCTGGCTCCTTGGGGCCTATCGGCCCAGATGCCCTACCCTCCTGAACCCTCTCTGCAGCATTCGTGTTGGAAACAGTCTCCCAGCTCAGAAACCCCCGTGTTAAAGGTCCTGTGGATAGCAGGGGCTCCGCTGGGCAACGGAGGCAGTCAGGGATGGCTTCTAGGAGGAGAGGACTGGAACTGGACCTCGAGTGTTGGCTGGAAGGAGGAAAGTTCAGGCCTGAGCTTAGAACCACCAGGGCATGTGCAGTAGGCCTCAGGAGGCCCTGCTGCCCAATTGGGTGATGTGGTGGGAGAGAGGACCCCTGACGCAGAAGTCAGGTGGCGGAGAGCCACAGCGGCCAACTGGAGGGGCTTTGCCCTTAGTGTTGTCAACACAGGCAGATGCTACAAACTCACTCAGAAGGAGGAGTGGAGGCCACCTGCCACTGAGCATGGTGGTGGGACGTTGTCCTGGTTGGGGACCTGAGTCAGCAGAAGGTGCTGGAATCTTGGAGAGGGGGGTCACTTCCTTTGCTGGAGCGTTTCTGGCAGGCCGAGAGCTCTCCCAAGGCTCATGGGCGAGAGGTCACCTTGGGCCTGTGACCCCTGACCATCAAGTGGGACGGGGGTGAGGCGGGGTCAGCTTTCAGGCCAGGAATGATGTGGCGCTGAGTCAAAGGCAGACCTTAGAGCTCTCCAGAGGGAGCTTCCTGTCATCTCAATGTCACCTGCCAGCTGTCTAGGGGTCAGGTGGGCACACCCCTAATAGCAAACTGCGGGCAGCTTTGTGGATGAGGAGCACAGAGCAGTGACAAGGACCCTGGCTGCAGAGCTGTGAGTCTCATCCAGCGCTGACTGGGCCTGAACCCCGAGGAAGCCAGCTGTCCTCAGGCGTGTCCCTGCTGCGGGATAGAAACATGTCCCGTCCCTGTCCTCAAGGCTGCTGCAGAACCGGGCATGAGAGAGTCAGAAACAACTCTCAGCTGACAGGGCCAGGCTTCTTCGGAGCAGGGCACTGGAGCTGGGCCTGCTCTGGGCATGGGCTGCCTCAGGGCAGCGCAGGGGCTGCTCCGCCTGTACAGGCCCCAAGTGTGGCCGGGAACGGAGTACCCATTGGAAGCGTAACCTCAGTGTATGCATCTGGGAAATGGGTCAGTGTCTGTACTGACATCCTCACAGGGGTGATGGAGCAGCAGGTGAGCTACATGAGGAATCTTATCACAGTTTTTAGAGTACTTGCTTATTTATAGCTCCTGAACTTTCTTACTGTCTTTTGCTAGAGAAAGGGTCAAAAAGGATGGAGGGTTTGTATCTTATGTTAGTGTGGAGCAGATGGGGTGAGGAACGAGTGGGGGGCTGCACCTCACCCCCCCCCAGTCTCAAGTATGTGTGTGCACAAGTGTACACACACATGCACACGCACATGCCAGCCGACATTTCTTTCAGAGTCACTCCCTTTCCCCTTCTTGATTCTGCTATAGGACAAGCATTCTTCCTGTGTCCTCCCTGGAGACCGGCCCTCTCCTGGGCCTGGGGTCTTAGCCCTGCCCCAGAGCCCGCTGGGAGCTGAGGGCGGGTCAGGTCTCCTCTCTGTGCAGCTGAAACGGGATCCCCCTTTATCAGCGGCCTGGAATGGGGGGCTGGGGGCAGGATGAGAGAACACGTCGGAGGGGCTTGTTTTCATTTCATGTTTAATTTCCTGCAGGCTTAGCTCAGTCTTTCCGCTCCTTCCTCCACCTCCCAGGGTTTTCTGTGGGGGGAGCGGGGGGGGGGGGGAGGGGGAAGCCCCCTGGAGGCATCAAGATATATGGCTTTCTTTCTTTGGGGGTGGGGAGAAGGAGAGTGGAAGTTCAGTTGCCACCACTGCTGGGGGCTTTCCCTGAGTCTCTGTGGGATCCTGGTCTCTGTGTGGGGACACAGAAGTGGGGAGGTGCTGGTGAAGGCTCATGCGGGCTTGGATGGGCTGGGAGGGGCACAGAGCAAGGGGGCAGCAGGCCTGGAATTGTGGGGAGGAGCAGAGTAGGAAGGGAGATGGAATGTGGGGGGGGGCTGGAACAGAGTGTGGGGAGGCAGAGGCTGGGAGAGGGGAGATCTGGTTATCTAGGAAGATAGATGAGCAGGCGAGGGAAAGACAGCAGAGAGAGCACCCGTGGTTGGGAAGGGAGTGGACCGGGGTCAGGCTGAGGGCTAAAGCTGGAGATTGTGGGAGGTGGCCTGGCTGTGGGGGAGCAGGCTGGTGGGAGCCAAACTGCCACCTCCTCCTCCTCCTCCTCCAATCCCTTCCTCCCCGGGCCTTCCCCTCTGCCCAAGGCTGGTGCTGTTCTGCCCAGATCGGGGCTTAAGCGAAGTTAGCATCGCTGGTCTTCAATCTCCTCGCACATAAATTGGGTAGTGGCAGTGGTATCGTCACAGGCTTCTTCTGTGCTGACATTCATGGGTCCCAGAGCTCTGAGTGTCCTTCTGTTTCTGACCCCTGGAGCCTGGCACTCAGAGAGCTCCCCCCACCTAGACGCTCCATGCTCCAGGCCGCTCTCCACTGTGCAACCCCAGGGAGGAGGGCAGGCCACAACGTCCCAGCCTCCCATTCTGTGTGTCTCACCCCAGGACCACCCTGTTCCCAGGCCCACCCCAGCATGGGCCCGCTCAGCATAGGCCTCTCCCCAAGGAACCCACCGTCTTGGCAGAGGCCTTGCTAACCGCAGCCCATCTGGGGCCAGGGCGGGGTGGCCCAGGGCGGGGAGGCCTCTGTCTTATTGTCCTTAGACACCAGCTGCGAAGATTGGAATCCCAGACAACAGAGAGCAGCCCCTGCAGTCCCCTGGCACAGGGCCAGACCCTGGGCTTCTTCCCAGGAAAGGTCCATCTTGGGGCCCCCACCGCCTCCTTCCTGTCCTCACTGCCACGCTACACCAGGCACCTGGCTTCCCACCAGCTGGTCACGGGCCCCAGATGAACTCGGCAGAGGCAGGCAGGGGGTCCCATCACCACTCCCTCCGCCTCCCAGGGCACTGCCAGGCTCTGCTCAACCCAGAGGTCTGACGCACATGAATATCCCACCCACCCTGCTGCCTTAATACAAAGAAAAGTCTCAGAGCAATCTGGCACGTGTCCTGGTACAGCAAACTAAAGTAAAAGGAGCCTCGGGCCAGACCTCGGGAGTCTCAGATCCAGGGTCCGCACCACCGCCCAGTGGTGTTTCTTACTTAGTCTCCTGATCACAGGCAATCACTTCCCACCTCCGGGCCTCTTCCTTGTTATCAAATGAGAGGACCAGGTGATGCCTTCCAGCACTAATATCCTATAATTCTGTCGTTCCCTTGGGTGATAAAGTATGTAACACATTGGGGTTTCCCTTTCTGCCTTGGCTGCCAGGAAGCTCGAAGTTGAAACCTATGTTTGGTGGCAACTATAATCCTAAGCCTAGATTTTTGACACAATAACCTTCCCATTTTATAAAATTGTTCTTAAAATAATAAATCTTTAATTATGATCAGCCTCAACTCTTCTTTGGAGGCAGGCATAAATGTGTGTGTGTGTGCATGTGTGTGTGTGCATGTGTGTGTGTGTGTGCGCGTGCGTGAGCACAGAGAGAGAACACTCTATTTTAGCTGGATGGTGGTGACTGAAAAATGCTAGATGTGCCCAGTGTCATTTCCATGTTGGGTACTGGAAGGGCCAGCCTTCTTTCAATATTAAGCAGATTCTTTTTGTGTGTGTGTGTGTGTATGGCAGAGACAGAGAGAGGGACAGATAGGGACAGACAGACAGGAAGGGAGAGAGATGAGAAGCATCAATTCTTCATTGCGGCACCTTAGTTTTCATTGATTGCTTTCTCACATGTGCCTTGACGGGGGGGGGGGGGAGGGCTACGGCAGACCGAGCCACCCCTTGCTCAAGCCAGCGACCTTGGGCTCAAGCTGGTGAGCCTTGCTCAAACCAGATGGGCCCACGCTCAAGCTGGTGACCTTGGGGTCTCGAACCTGGGTTCCCCACATCCCAGTCCAATGCTCTATCCACTCCGCCACTGCCTGGTCAGGCAATACTAAGTAGATTCTATTCCTGGGCACCCCCATCTACTTGTTAGAAACACACACATGTACACACATCCTGCACAGAAAATGGACCAGTTTATCCTATACCGACACAGCACCTGCAGGAATGTCCCACAGCCAGCCTCCCCCTTTTCTACCTACTCCCAAGTAAAGCCATTGGAGCTGAGGCCAGCTTCTGGGGTTCCCATCCAGACTCTGAGCATGTGAGGTTGTGTGCCTGGTTATCTAGACTCAAATGAGACAGTGAGTGGGAGAGGACTTTCAGACTCCCAGTAGAGCCTCAGCTAGCCTGCCGTCCTTCCCAAACGTTCAGTGGGTACAGGGTGGGGTGGGGAGGAATAACAGCCTGCCCTCAGGAGCTAATGCTTAACCAACCCAACTGTTTAGAATCACTTATTTTGTGTGAAGCCGAAGCCTGAGCTTTAGTACCTGTTTTGGGGTACTCAGAAGTCTTGGCTTCCTGTCTGGTTCTTTCCTTGCTGTAATTGCATACAAGGAGGCAGGGATACCCTCTCTGGACAGAAGAGGTCAATAGGCCCACAAATATTTATTTTTTCCCCTTGTTGCTCTGATTCCGGCCTTCTCTGATTCGTAGGAATACAGTGACCAACAGTCAGATGGTACCTGCCCTCAAGGACTCACATTCTAGTGGGAGAAAAGTGATAAAATAATTTAAACCAGTAAAAAATTCTACAAAGAATATAAAATGAGATAATGTAGTAGTAGAGAAGCTGGCTTGGTTGTGTGGAATTGCGTTGTGTTGTGTTGAGTTGTACTGAGTTGAGCTGGTTTGGGATGAGTTGTGTTGGGTTGGGTTGGGTTGTGTTGGGTTGAGTTGGGATGTATTGGCTTGAGCTGTGCTGAATTTTGTTGGGTCAGATTGGGTTAGGTCATGTTGGGTTGTGTTGTATTGAGTTGTGTTGTGTTATAGTGGTTTGAGTTGAATTGGGTTGTATTGAATTGAACTGTGCTGAATTGTGTTGTGTTATGCTTTGATGGGTAATTGGGCAGTGGTAGGTGGTTACTGCTTTCGCCCTGGTGGTCAGAAAGACTTCTCAAAGGAGGTATATGGAGTTGGAACTTGAAAGACGAAGGAGTAGGCAGCCAACCTGAGCGGAAGGAAGAGCTGGACTGTTCTGTCTGCCCACTGGGCTGCTGTGGATGCCTTGGAATTTATGCTGTTTTCTTTCTAAGAGACAGGCCTTCCAGAGCAGACACCAGACATCCTCTGCATGCAAGGGCCTGGGCTCTCACACCACAGAGCCCAGACATACAGTTAACAGGCTTCCTGGCCCTTTAAAGGGCCCTGCTTCTTTCACGCCTGCTCCAACTGGAGCCAGAAGCCCAATGTGAAAATGGCTGAAAGCAGACTTGAGCAGGAGCGTGAGGGGCAGGCTGGGAGCCTCTGTGGCCCTCCTTGGACTTCAGTGAGGAGTGTGGTTAAGGGACAGTCAGGTAGTCTCAGCTCTGTCCACCAGCCCAGAGGAAGACCCTGCTCTCCCGCCCTGCCCACCCTGGACGCCCCGGACACCCTCACTGACCTGCACGCGGGCCTCAGTGAGGTCCGTTCTCATGGCCAGCTGCTCCCGCGCATACACGTCGGGATAGTGGGTCTTCTGGAAGACCTTCTCCAGCTCCTCCAGCTGGTAGCTGGTGAAGGTGGTTCGGTTCCGCCGCTTCTTGCCCTTGTTGCTCTCCGAATCGGCCTTCTCCAGCGGGCTGGGGAGGTCGGCGCTGGCCCGGTCTTGGGGACCCTTTACCCCAGCCTCCTTCACACTGAGGTAGCTGCTCTCCATCCCCACGGTGTCGGAGTCGGGCGGTATCTCTGGCTCACTCAGGGAGCTCTCTTTGGCTGAGGGGGGAGGAAAAGAGGTCAGAAAGCAATGGCTGAATCACACAGGAGAGGAGAGAGGGACGGGGGTGCCATCCCTGCCTTGTCTCTCTCAGGCATGCAGTATGAGGTCAGGAAGTTTGGGTTTTAACCTTGACTTGCCATTACCGTGCTGTGTGACCTTGGGCAAGTCCCTTTCCCTCTCTGAGCCTCTTTATCATCATCTCAGAATGGGTGCCTTTCAGCATCAATGTTGTGTGACTCTGGGTCATCATTATGACCTGTATGACCTTTAATTCTCACCCTATTGACCCCAGTCTCCTCCTTCTAGAAGGGCCCCCTTTGCAAGAACTTCTCCTTTGGGTCTCGAGGATGCTGACCCTAGTGCCTTGGACTCCCTGAGGGTGGAAGAGAAAACTCATTCAGAGCTCATTTCTGGTCCATCTGGGCTTGGGGTGAGGAGCAGAGGCCAGCACTGAAGCAGACCGTAACTCCCCTCCTTTCCTGGCCTAGTTCTTTTGAGGGTTACACAGGAGTCGTGGAGATTCTTCTCCCAACTCCTTATCCTCCCCTGCCTTATCCTCTTGCCCTCCACAGTGGTCTCACCTACTTGCCAAGCTGTGTCCTGCCTCCTCCCTGTGGACTCTGGTGGATTTCCAGAAAGCTTTAGGCCCAGGCCCACAGTCACTGCTGCCCACAGAATGGGGCTTCTGCCACCTGCCAATTCATAGGTCAGAGCTGGACGGGGCCAGTCACTCCCTGCAGGTCAAGGAGGAGGAGGCAGAGGCCAGGGTGGGAGGACAGGGCGAGAGTGGCTTGTCCATTTAGCACCTGGGCAGACGTCATGGCCTCAGAGGTCGAAATGTGGATCCCACAGGGACGACTCTCTAGCTGCATGCATGGGGCAGTTCAGTTAAACCCCTCTGTGCCTCTACAAACGGGATAAAGATGCCTGGAAGATAGGCACCCTCGCAGGGGAGCTGGAGGAAAGAGGCCAATGAGTAAAGCACTGGGCACAGTGCCAGTGGTGTAATTTCCCGCCACTGTCGCTATTCCCAGTCTGGTCTGGACTCGCCAACAGGAGAGGACTGACCCTGGAGAAACCCTCCAGGTGGGCAGAGCCTCCCTGCAGCCCCTGAGTTTAGGAGCACATGCGGCACTGTGGCAAGGGCGTGGGACTGGTGTCTGGGGACAGACATGTAAGGACCTCTCTGAGCCATGTTTCCTTGTCTGTGACTCTTGTGGAGTGAGGGAATGTAACAGATTGATGAGGCACGTGTGAGGAGCATTGGACAAGACCTTTCACATGCACAAGTTCTGATCATCGCAAGCATGAGGATCACTCTGACCCTCAGTTTCCTCTTCTGGGAATAGGTCTAAGCAGCGGGCATTAAGTGTCAGGACCATGCCTCTAGCCCAACTCTCCTGACTGTGTCCAGATTCTGGGGTTGGGGCTTCAGGTTCACTTGCATCCTTGGCTTTCTGCGTATATGGGGGGCTCTCTTCATGCTGGGGTTTCAGAAGGACCTTTCTGAGGGTCACTACCAGTGTGGATGTCACCGGGGTGGCGGGCCAGCCTGCAGGGCTCACACATGACACCATGTTGCCAGGCACACACACTGCCAGGCCCTCTGTGGCAGCATTATGCAAACTGCCACTGGCCACAGAGCCAGGAGCTTTCAGCAAAGATATTTATCTTCCTGGTAGACAAGTAAGTTTTATGTTTTGGGCTTTTTTATTTAAAGAGAAGAAATCCCACTCAGCCTCACCAAAAATAAACAACTGTTATGCAACTTCCTGGAGGCCAGACTGGAAGGGGCAACCCCTACCCCTCCTGCCCTAACCCTGCTCCTCGGCCTCCGCCCCCATGACTTCCTGGACCCTCAGAGCATCCTCCAGCATCCATCCCGGGGTTGGGCCCACCCCACACAACCACAGCAGCTGGGCTGAGCGGAGGGAGCTCCATGTCCCAGAAACCGAGAGGAGGTAAGGGGCAGCCTAAAGTCCTGGGTTTAACTCGGGGGAAACTGAGGCCAGAGAGAGCGCAGGGAATGTGTGCTGACTGACCAGACAGTGAGGCCTCTCAGCTTTTGGGCCCTTTCTCCAAGGAGCCCTGTAGGGGCGGGGAATCCAGGGGCCTCACATAATCAAGGAGTCCTGCTCTGCTCTTCCCAGGGCCAGAACGACTGGCCCCTGAGAAGCCCCCCAGCACTGGGCTGGTTCTGGGCTTAGCCCGTGGGGAGGCGGCAGAGCGTTCAGTCTTGCACAGAGAGAAATAATAAAGGACTCAGTTTTCCCACCTCCAGCCACCCACTGAGACAGAGCAAGTGGGGGCGAGATGGGGAGACAGTGCGGTATGCGCTCAGAGACCGCCAGACCGAGAGCTGGGAGATCTGCCCAAGGTCCCAGCTCCAGCACTGTCTGCCCATGACCAGAAGATTCATGTCCTGTCAGAATCTCGTCTGCGGATGGCAGCAGGCATGGCCCCTCTGGAGTGGAGGGAGCAGGCGGGCGTGGCGTCAGGCCTCAGCCGTGGAGGATTGGGGGACTGCCCCCTTAGGATCTGGGTGGGGAGGGGAGGAGAGAAGATGGGGCGTGTCTGTGTCCGTCAGCTCACTGGAAAGGCAGAGAGATGGAGGAATCCTGGCAAACTAATGACTCCAGTTCTCAAAGAAGAAAAATGCCTCCTAATCTCAGTCTTGATTATTGGTCATCTTGCTTTAAATCCTGAGACTGGGTCCTTAATTTAGATAGCAAAGGAAAGTTCCCCAAGGTTCTGTGGCCACCCAGCTGGTGAGAACGACAAGCCAGGACCCCCTCAGGTCCTTAGTCCGATGATCCCAGGCTCAGGGGCACTATTTCAACCTCCTTCCACCCAGCATCTCGACTGACGGCTCTCACCCTGACTTCGGTGACAGAGAGCTCACTGCCCCCTGGATAACGGGACATTTGTCCTTAGGTCCAGCCTCTGTCTATCTCCTGCAGGTCTGGCTCGTTGGTCTTGTCTGTAACCCTGCAGGCCCTTCCCCCAGACAGCCCTGTGGACAGTTAGAGCCAGCTGTCACACCTCTGAGTCTTCCATTTTTTGACCAGTTTTAGGTCCCACTGCTGTTTCTCAGGTGGCCCTGAGATAATCAAGCCCGTCTGAGACAGATGGATGCTAGGCATGGTGCCGGGTCTAGGCAAAGCCAGCAGATTGTTCTCCAATGAGATAATTCGGAGGTGCGGGGCGGAGAGTCAGCATGGTGTCCCGAGACCTGGGTGCTGTCAGGGTCCAGCCCGCCTGCGGCACCTTCTCAATGAGACGGCCACTGAAAACAGAGGTCCTGTGACTCAGGATGAATTACTGCTGACCAAAGAAAACCACTGACCTCTTTGGTCTCCCTTGCCCCCACCTTCTGCCACCTCCCTGGAATGCCCCTTCTTTACAGCTGACCTCCAAGGTCCAGTCAAGCACCACTCTTCCAGGAAGCCCTCCCAGACTACAGCAAACATATAGTCCTCTTTGTCCTCTGCTCAACCTCTCCAATTACTGCCTGTGTTTCTGACTGGTATGAATGTCCAGCTCCTTCTGTAGAAAGTCAGTTTCCCGAGGGTTGGGACCACATGCCATTTGTTCCTTCTCAGCCCAAGGCTGTGCCCAGGACTGAGCAGATGGCAGACGTGCAGTAAGAAGTGGCTGAAGACGAAAGGAACAGTTTCTAATGGACACTACTGAGCTCTCACTCTGCCCAGCTACCTTTGTGCACCTACTGTGCTAGCCCCCTAGAGCAGACATGCAGGAAATGTTGAATGAATGAATGAATGAATAAATGAACCAATTCAGCCTGCTACACAATGAGACAGTGGGTAGGGTACGAGAAAAAAGAGGCACGTGATGACTAATGCCTCCATTAAAGGCCAACAGCTGAAGCAGGAGGAGGAGGTGAGGTCACCCAGGGGAGGGAAGAAGACCAGGACAGACCCAGCAGAATCCCCAGCAGGGGGTAGGGGGGAGCAGCAAGGGCCCAGGAGGCAGGAGAAGCACTACAATGGGCTTCAGGGAGGGGGCTTGGGAATTTCATTCGGTGTTCGGGAAACCAGCCCAGCATCTGCCAGGAACCAGTTCTGCACCCACCATGCTGCTACGCTGGCACAGAGAAAAGGCCACTGGGAGACCCTCAGCAGGCCGCGCTGCAGGGCCAGCCTTCTCTAGGACACCACCCAGAGCTGGCATGTGCCCTGGACCCAGGTAGGGCACAGGGCACCTGCCTGCCGGTCTGGCTCCTCCCCTGCCCTCTCTGAGGCAGGTCCCAGAAGGACTCTGGGCTGGTGCTGTGCTGACCACCCTCCCATAGTGGGCTTTGTCCCTGGCTGTGGGGCCCAAGACAATGTCATCCTGGTCTGCATCTTCCCAATAGCATCTCTTGATGCAGAAATACACTCAGACCACCCAGAGAAATCAAGAATGTGCATAAAACATCAAGAGCAATCAGTGCCCCCCCCCATGGAGGGTACCAGGCCGTGGCAGCCATGGTGGCCCCGCTCGCCCATCAAACTACCCTAGGGAAATGTCATTTCCATTGACCGCTTCTGAGGAAGTGGGAAGCATTCAGTTCAAGGCTGTATTGTTAGTCAGCAGCCTCGGAAGGCTCTTCGGCCTCCACCTGAACTCCTTTGGGGAGGAGGCCCGAACCTCTTCCGGCAGCCGCGGCTCTGCTGCCGGACGGTCCTGGCTGCTGGATTTCGAGACACAGAAAACCTTTCTTCATGCCCCTAACCTCCACCCATGTGTCCTGGCTCAGCCACTAGCGTCACCCTCATCTGGTCTGACCGTTATTTGACGTGAAAGCCCTTGAGAGGTTTCCAGAGGTGACTACGATGTATTTTTTATGACTGTGATAGAAAGAGCATTGTTTTTTATGACTGTGGTTTAAAGAGAACAAACTTCTGAAGCCATCTGGGGAGAGGGTGCCAGAGGCCTCCATGTGGGTATTCCTTCTGTGCGCCACAGCGCGCCCTCGGGCGTGTGGCGTGGCGGCAGTTGTGAGTGGGTGTGGGAACATATGTGTAGCTGCGTTTGTGCTTGCGCGGTCAAGTGGGCGGCGTGTGCCTGCAGAGAGGGTGTGCTGTTGTGTGTGGGTGTCTGTGTAAGTGAGCATTATCCTGCAAACGCATGTGTGGGTGTGGACATGGGTGTGTGTGTGTGTGTGTGTCTGTGTGTGTAGTTGAGCACAGGCCCTTGCACATGGAGTGTACATCTAAGGGTCTGAGTAATTTTATCCTCCATGGTTTTGATTACATGTATTTTTCCTCCAAACGTCTGCTTTGTGGGGGACATGCCGCGCTCTGTTCCCGGGTGAGCGGGCCTCACACCCCCTGTGGCAGCCTGCACAGCACCGATGTGATCTCCTTAAACAAAACAGGCCAGCATGAGGCCCTTTCATGCTATTTAAAGGGCACTGACTAAACGCACTGCTGTCCAAACAGTCGTGTTGGGGCGGGGGTGGAGGTTAAAGGTTAGCCATTGATCATGTCCCCAGCCCACTTCATCTGCCACTGGGCTCTGTCCAGAGCTTAGCTTGATGTCCCCCGCTTAGCTCCAGGCCCGATAAATAAGGCTGAAAGGGCAGCAGTCAGTGGGGTGACATTTTGGCACACATGCACGGAGCCTGTTCAGTGTGCCAGAGTGGAGACAGTGTCCCTGACCCACGGAGCCACCTATCTGCAGGGGACAGTGGGGGGCGGGAGCACAGGTGCTTGGTCCAGCCACCCACAAGGTGACACAGGCGCTCCTTTTCACCAACACGCAGCAACCCAAGCCCTAAAAATACTTCTCAAAACAAGGAAAGTCCGAGAAACTGCCATGAGGTTAAGGAGACATGAGCACTAACTGTAATGTGGTGTCCTTGATGGGGTCCTGGGACAATGTAAGGACACTTGGGAAAAACTAGTGAAATCTGAATAAGACATGGTATGTAGTTAACAGCAATATTTACAAAAAACAGTGAGAAAAATGCCTGACCTGTGATGGCGCAGTGGATAAAGCATCGACCTGGGAACACTGAGGTCACCAGTTCAAAACCCTGCACTGGTCTGGTCAAGGCACATATGGGAGTTGATGCTTCCAGCTCCTCCCCCCTTTCTCTCTCTCCCTCTCTCACTCTATGTCTCCTCTCTAAAATGAATAAAATAAAATAAATATTTTTAAAAAACAGTGAGAAAAATATGTCAACAGACATTTCACCTGAAAAGTATACCCATGGCAAATAAGCATAAAATATGATCACCATATTATTCACTGTAGAAACGCACACTAAAAGCCCCGTGACACGTCACTACACACCTTCTGCAATGGAGACAAGAAACCCGATGATACCAAGTGATGGGGAGGGCGTGGAACAACTGGAATTCTCACACATCGCTGGTGGGCAGCGTGTGGCGATGTCATTGGCATTATAAACATAGAGTGACCATGTAACCCAGCCATCTAGCTGCCAGATATTTACTCTGAAGAAACAGACCTTTTCACAGAGGAAGACACCCAACCTGCATACAGTGTTTATGACAGCTTTGTCCATAATTGCCCCAAACTAGAAACAATCCAAACATCCTTTAACAGGTGAATAGCTAAACAGCAAACTGTGGTGCAGCCATGCGATGGGGTCAGAGACAAAAGGAACAAGCATTGATACAAGCAACGGTGTGGGTGACTCTCCGAGGCAGCATTATGGTCTGTGGAAGAAGCCACTCTCCAGAGGTACATAGTGGGTAGCCCCATTTACTTAGCGTACGGCATTTTGGAAGAGGCAACTGTAGCAGAATGGAGGACAGATCGCTGGTTGCCTCACAGGGGCTGGAGGAGGGGATGGGTTGGACCACAAAGGGCTACACTGGTACAAGGAACCGTCCTGTATCCCAATCCGTAGAGGAATGTGTTTAAACTTGAATTTTATAGCATGTTATTATAAAAATAAAAGAGACGGCCCTGATCAGAGAGCTCGGTTGGTTAGAGCGTCATCCCCAATATTCAAAGATTGCCAGTTCGATCCCCAGTCAGGGCACAGACAAAAGTGAGATAGATATTTCTGTCTGTCTGTCTCTCTCTCTCCCCCCAAATAATTTTTAAAAATAAGAGATGTAAGCTATAGAGAAAATGCAAAATTGGGTTGAAATATACTGAAAGAAACAAAAACATTAAGTAAAATGTTTGTATGTCTTCACCCAGTAATCCAACTTCCAGGAATTTATCCTAAATAAATAATTATGGATGAGCACAAAGGATTAACTAGAAAGAAAGTTCATCATGGCACTATTTTATAGAAAAACTGAAAATAACCAAATATCTAGTATTAGGACAGCAGTTAAATTAAGGATGAGAGTTCCATAAATGGAGAATGCATTCTGATATTCTTTATTCTGCAGACTGTTTCTTTCCTGGCATTTAGCACATGTTATTATTTATTTATGTCTTTACCCCCTTTGTTCATGGCCTCTCTTTCTCTTCTGTAAAACTGGAGTATATCTGAGTATGTTTGTTTGGTTTATCCCGTCATCCCAACGCCTAGTATTCTGGGTGGCACATAGTAAGTGTTCAGTAAACGTTTAATGAACGAATGAATGAAACTAACATTATAGAAGAATAGCCTTTTAGTACTTGGAAAAAATGTTCACAATATGTTGAATAAATCTTGTTTTGGGAAAAAGCAGTGGGTGGGTGGAGTATCTATCCTTAGAAAATATTAAAAGTTTCCAGAGGTAAGAATATAGGTAGGTATATAGGTTAATATCACTGGGGAACAATTTTTTTTTCATTTTCTGTCGCATGAGGTTTTAGAACTGTTTCTATATATTTCTACATCACTGATTCCAAATCTGAAATCTGTTTTTTGGTGCATGCTCAGTTTTTATGCAA
The DNA here is from genome assembly GCA_037038555.1 of Rhynchonycteris naso. NCBI lineage: Eukaryota > Metazoa > Chordata > Mammalia > Chiroptera > Emballonuridae > Rhynchonycteris > Rhynchonycteris naso. Next base: position 355,959,498 of record CM072995.1, read on the forward strand.
TTTTAATTTCTTTTTGTTACAGTTAATGGCATGCATTGGTTTTTAAATTGGAGTTAAAGGGCAATGACTCTTGGATTGAACATAACCACAAGGTAATTCATGTTTTACAAACATCACTTTTACATAATTGTAGTTGTTTTTAAATGTAAAATATTATTATCTGATAAAAAACACCCTCTTATTTTGTTTTAAGATGGAATCATGGCTTCTTGGAGTAGGCGTAAATGTAAGAATAGTCCTCACACCTTCTATTATATATGTGGCTGTTACACACTTTAACATCCAAGGCACAATATTTCACCATTTGTGACACGTGCATATATTGCCTATTTTCAAGTTCCCCTTGGCGATCAAGACAAGAATTGGGCTCCTCATATTGTGTGTCATAATTGTGAGGAAATGCTTCGTGACTGGACAAAAGGAAAACGCAAAGGAATGCCTTTTGGTATTCCCATGGTTTGGCGTGAACCTAAGGCCCACAGCAGTGACTGTTATTTCTGTCTGATCCATACAAAGGGCATCGGCAAGAAAAAACAGTATATGATCGCATAGCCTAATATTCCTTCAGCAATATGACCTATCCCACACTCTGAGACACTCCCGGTTCCAGTTTTCAATGGTTTTATTTCTTCTAAGAACGAAGAAAGTGAACATGATGATCAAGTGTATTTGATAAGATGCATGAGGAAATGGTTCTAGAATCTGAAGGGTCTTCTTCTGATGCCAAGCAGTCATTAACCCCTCAGCAGTTTAGCCAACCTGAATTGAATGACTTGGTAAGAGATTTGGGCCTATCAAAGAAAGCAGCTGAGTTATTAGCCTCCAGGCTTCAAGAAAAGAATGTACTTCATTGGTCAGCTAAAGTATCCTATTTCAGGAAGCGTGAACAAATTTTTGTGGACTTTTTTTCTGAAGACAAACACTTTGTTTACTGTCATGATATCAGTAGTCTTCTCAGCCAGCTAGGTGTTACCACTTACAGTCCAACAGAATGGCAGCTATTTCTTGACAGCTCTAAAAGGGGTCTGAAATGTGTTCTCCTACACAACAGTAATGTTTATGCAGTGGTTCCAATTGGTTATTCAACTCATCTGCGAGAAGATTATAATGACATAAAAATTGTCCTCGACTTTCTGAAGTATGAGGAGCATAACTGATCATTTGTGTGGATCTCAAAATGGTAAATTTCCTGCTAGGACAACAGAGGTTTCACAAAGTATCCTTGCTTTCTGTGTTTCTGGGACAGCCGAGCTCGGGAGAAACACTGGACACAGAAGGAGTGGCCAAAACGTGAAGCTCTGGAAGTAGGAATGCAAAATATTGTGAATGAACCTGTAATTAATTGAGACAGGATCATTTCCCCCCCCACCCCAACTTCACATCAAACTTGGCTTAATGAAGCAGTTTGTTCAGGCTTTGAATAGAGAAAGTTAATGCTTTCAACATATTATTTCTGCTTTTCCTGCCTTGTCTTTCGAGAAGACAAAAGCAAGTGTACTCAATGGACCTCAAATTCGAACCCTCATACGTGACGAAGAATTTGCCAGGAAGATGAGTAAGGAGGAGAAAGCAGCATGGCATTCTTTTGTGGCAGTTACAAAGAACTTCCTTGGCAACAAAAAAGCAGAAAAGTATGAACTTCTGGTTCAAAGGATGCTGTTGGCTTTCCGCGACATTGGATGTAACATGAGCGTTAAGATTCACTTCCTGAACAGTCACCTTGATAAGTTTCCAAAAACCTTGGATCTATTAGTGATGAGCAAACTATTGCTGAAGCATCAAATGAGATTGTCCTCAAAAGTACACAAACGCAAGAGCTACAAATGCAAATTTTTGCCTGAATAGAATTTAAATAAGTTTTGCGCAACATTTTATGATTAAAATAAGTGTTTTAATATGTTCTATTTCAAAATTGTAGACAAATTCTGATGCAATCATATCTTTCAGTGTATTAGTGTATTTACTGTATTATATAAATTATTATATTTTCACAAAGATGATTCCCAAGAAGACATTCCACTTCATTATGTTAAACTAAATGTTGAAAATTTTACAATAAGATGAAAACCTAAAATCTTGAATTGCAAATAAACTTTAGCTTACAGAGAAAAACTAATGACAGATTTGAGATCAGCACACTCAAATTAGGTAAGAACAAGTGTTTTTGTGGATGCAACAAAAATTTTATTCTTCTTTTTTTATTCTTTTAAAAAATATATATTTTTTATTCTTCAGTTTATTCTTCCTCTTTTTTTCTGGTTTGAATTAATTTTCTATTTGTTCTACCAAGAACAGGAATTGCTTTTATCTTTTTAAAATGCTATTTAAAAGCAGTCATTAGAGTCTGGAAGGATGCTTGCTTAGGTTAGGTGCTGGGCTCTGCTGTGCGATTTTGGTATGAGGGAGATGGGCACCCCTTAGAATGGGGTTGAGGAAGCGGAGGGAAGCTTCAGAGCAAGTTCCCTTTTGCGGTGGGCATTGACCACTGTCCTCACTGCCCCCCATGACTCTTAGGCTTCTTGGATACTGGGGATTCCCAGAACTCAAACTCAAGTTCAAACCTTCTAATGGCTTTCTATGCCTTTGGGCTCACTCCCCTCAAACCGTCAGAGAGAGGGTCTAAAACGCACATATCTGTTCCCATCCTGATCCTCTCTAAAGGCTGTGACTGGCTCCCTGAGCCCTCACTGGGATTGCTGCACGAAACACAGGGTGCGCAGTTAAATTAGGGAAACAACGAATCATGTTTAGGGGGTCTGAAAGTGTGCACGGGAAATAGACTAAAAATTGCTGTCTATTTGAAATTCAAATTTAACTGGGCACCCTGGTTTTGTTGTTAGTTTTTTGTCAAATCTGCCAACCCTACAAATCAGGCTTACCCTGGCACTCAGGATTCCCCAGTGGGACAGACCCCCACCTGCCTCACAGACTTCATCCCCCCCCACCCACACACACATCCTGCTTCCAGCCGCAGGCCTGATTCTACCTCCTAAACGAGCTGCACCGGGGGCTCGGGCTCCCACATTTCTGCGGGCACCCTTCCTTTCAGCAGGTATGTCCTGCTGCCCCTCCCCCACCCGGCTCACTACTGTCCCTGACTACTGTCATTCTCTAACTTTTGTGGTGTCTTCTTCTCATTACATACACTCATCTATGATCTACATGAAATTTTTTTTTTTAAATCGAGACAAGCCAAATGAAGAGAAATATAACACACACACACGGACTATATTTTTTGTTTTTAATTTCTTAAATTGACTTGAGAGAGAGAGAAGAGGGAGGAGAGAGAGAGAGACACACACACACACACACACAGAGAAACACTGATTTGTTGTTCCACGGATTTATGCATTCACTGGTTGATTCTTGTCTGTGCTCGACCAGGGATCAAACTCTGCAACCCTGGCGTATCAGGACAATGCCCTAACCAACTGAGCCAGGAACAGACCATATTTTTTTAAAGTCTTTTTTTTAAGCCCTGGCTGGATAGGGAGCGTTGTCTCAAAGTACAGAGGTTGCCAGTTCAATCCCCGGTCAGGGCACATATAAGAACAGATCAGTGTTCTTGTTTCTCTGTCTCTCTCTCTCTCCCTGCTTCTTTTTTTTTTTTAAAAAAAGGTTTTTTTAACCAAGAGCTATACTGTACATCTTTCCATGTTCTGTATTCTTACACCACATCATTTTTAATGGCTACATAGTATTTCACCACATAGACAAACCCGATCTTACCTAATCAATCCTCTGCTGTTGGGCACATAGGTTTCTGACTTTTTGAAATCATAACAAATCTGTGAAGAACATCCTCATAGTTAAATCCCTCAGCACATTCATGGCGATTATCTTAAAAGAAGCTCCAAGAACTAGAAATACTGAATATATCACAAACACATCTAAGACCTCGGATAAACATGACCAAATTGTCTTCTAGAAACATGCCAGTTTCCTGAGCAACCAGCAGCATGCCTGCCTGCTTTTAAATCCTTGCCTGTGTAATGGATAAAAGCAAAATTTTGTTTGAATTTACATTTTTGTAAATTACCAGTGAAGTTAAAACTTTTACTTGTTGATTTTCTTCTTTTGCGAATTAATTCTCTTGGGCTTCCAAGGTGACCCCTTCTCCACACCTGACCCTTAAGCTGGGCTTAGGTCTGAAACACTGAAAGTCCTCTCTCGAGTGCTGGGTGACGGGGCTGCTCCCCACTAGACTGTGAGCAGTTCAGAGCAGGGCCTCCCTGACGCACCGCTGGGTCCTGAGCCAGGGCCTGGGCCCCAGCCTTTGGCAGCACCGGGGCAGCTTTGTTCACCCTGCTGTGGGTAACAAGGGCACCACAGGAAAGCAACCTAGGCCTTGGTCCCTCGGCACTCACTGCTAGTGCGTGGTGGCTGTGGCAAGGCAGCAGGAGGGGAGATATTGCGGAATGAGGGACTCAAGGAAACCAGCTGCAGGGCAGGGCATGAAGACTAAAGGTGGCCCAGCACCCTCTGGGATCATGGACAAAACTCTTGGCTTTTCTGTTTCCTCAGTTCAATCAGAATTGTCCACATCCTTGTCAGGGAGGGAAGGGCTATGGAGAGGACATGGCCTCTGCAGGAAGCCAGGACTTCGGACAGTCACTGGGTCTCCGGGTGCTCTGCCTACCTCAGCGTGGGTTCCCTGGCCCCTGAAAGAAGGTTGTAGGGCCACACTCCCAGTTGCCAGAATTAAGGCTGCAGTTGCTCATGCTGGCCACCAGGAGGCACCACAGTCCCAATAAAGTTCCTCTGGGCAAAGGTGGTGGTGCCTCAGGGCCCCAGTCTCAGATGAAGTTTCTAGAAGTTTGACTGAAAACCCAGGCCCTACCTGGGAGGGTTTGCCGAGTAAGTAGCTATTCAGTCCTACTATGTGTCTGCTGTTGTCCTAGCACTACAAAGGACACAGAGTTGGGTGACGGGTGGCTTCCCTTCCCCACGGAGCTCTTTCCTCTTCTGGTTCTGAGGGTTGTCACGTTCTTGACTCATTTTGATCCCCTCAGAATTTTCACGTGGTTGTCTGAGCATCCTCATTGTACAGGTAGGGAAACTGAGGCTTTGAGACAAGGGATGCATCAAATTTCACCAGCACTGAGTAAGTAGCACCATGACCTGAGCTCCCTTTATTCCGCAGAGTTGCCTCCCTCGTGGAGAGCCTGGGGAGTCCTGACCCTCCAGCTACTTGCAAAAGAGCCGAGCAAAACAAATGCCCCCCTCCCCCCGGCCCCTGGTGTTTTGCTGGTTAGCTTTCCATGTGGCGGGCAGATTTGATGCCAGCTCTTCTGTGGTTCTTCCCAAGGAAGAGTCAGCCCAGCCAGGGCTGCAGACAGAGGCTCTCTCTGTTCTTCCCACACAGTGGCTGGGGGTCTTTCTCTGTTCCGGAGGGTGGAGGAAGCTTCCCAGAGCCCAGGAAGGGAAAGGAATGAGCCCTGAATTCTCCCTAAACACCAGGTACAGCGCTTCATGCTTTAGGCAGCACTGGGACATTTGTCACACCACCAGTCACGGCTACTGGCTCTTTCCAACAACCACGTAAAGTATCCCCATCCCACAGCCCCAGAAACAGAGGTCAGGGGGAGTAAATGACTTGTCTAAGAACATATAAGGAAGAGGCAGAGCGAGGGTTTGAACCCCAAGCCTGGGGCACTTCATCTGGACCTTCCTGGGGTGGTTACCCTGTGTGGGACCGGGACAAGGCAGCCAGGAGACAGCATCAAGGAGGAAGGGGAAAGATGGGAGTCACAGGAGAGTGGCTGCTCCCAGATGCCTCTCTCTGGACCCCATCGCATCCCACCGTCCATGCTGGCCCCATTAGAACTGCACTGAATGCCTGGGACCTCATCTGTGGACCAGTGCCCTTTCTCAGGACTGTGCAGGGTCTCCAACAGCCCCCAGCTGACACCCATGAGTTCTTCCTCGTTCTCTCCCTGACACTGTGTCCTGGGTTTCTTCCATTTTCCACGAAATACTAAAGTATTTAGAGGTAAAGAGGCCTACGTCTGCAAATTTCTCTTGAACAATTCAGAAAGAAATAATATGTATATGTTAGTTTATGTTATGATACTATGTACACATATTATCAATATAAATACAATATACACATAGAGGAAAAATGCAAGGAAGACTGATTCCGCGAATACTATGAAATGTTAACGTTTGGCGAGCTGGCGTAAAGGGCATCTGGGAATTCTCTGTACTTGCACCTTAAAGTCTAAGATTAGATTAATATAAAATTTTTTTAAAGAAGTATGTGGATAATTGGAGGGAAAAAACCACTTTATCCAGAAATCCCAGTTCTGCACCCATATTTGTAATAATTTAAACAGGACCGAGACTGGAGTTTAGATAGCAACCTCCCACTGGGCCTCTTGTGATTCTGTGATTAAATCACAGCATAGATGCCATCTCTAGAACCAACCCCCCCCCCCTTTGGAACCTTCAGTTTCACAGAAGCATCTGGTGACTCAGTTAGAGCACGTGGTTCTTACAACAGCTTCTCTAAGGCCTGGAGGACGCAGTATTTTGTTAGCTGAAGTCAAGCTGCTGTTGAAACTTAGTGGGAAAAGAAAGTATATTTTTGAACCTGTTGTAATTTCAGTTTTTTTACAGTTAGAGTAAATGAGTGAGGTTTCCTTCTATCAAATAAGGAGGAAAAAAAGTGGTGAAAAGAAAGGCCTCCTACAGTCGCTGAAACATAGTAGCCACCCAAGTGCCCATCAGCGGGCGAATGGATAAGCAAACTGTGGCGTATACAACACAAAGGCGTATATTAGTCTTAAAAGGAAGAAAAGTCTGATATGTGGTTGAAACCTGAGGACATCACGCTGAGTGAAATAAGCCAGTCACAAAAAGACAGTTACTACAAGACTCCACTCTGAGTGAAATAAGCCAGGCAGAAAAAGAAAAATATTATATGACCTCACTCATTTGAGGAATCCAAGGAACACTGAAAACTGAGTAAAGTGATTGAGACAGAGGAGGGATCAAAGGGACCAGAGGAAAAGAGGACAGAGGGAAAGGGGAGGATAGGATGGGATAAACCTGAAGGGAAGGGGGGAGGGCGCTGTAGGGAGGGGAAGAAGGGAGATGTGGAGGGGAATATAGGGGAGGGGGATGCAGTTGGGGTCACCCTAGAATCTATGTAAAAACAATTAATGAAATAAATTTAAAAAAAAAAGACTCCACTCATAGGAGATATCTAGATAAGTCAAGTTCTTAGAGACAGGAAGTAGCGTGGTGCTTGCCAGAGGCTGCAGGGGGGGGGGGCACTACTTTGTGGTTTAATGAGTACAGAACTTCAGTTTCACACGAAAAGCACTATGGACATGGACAGTGGTGATGGCTGCACACCATAATTAATATGTATAACACTGCTGAACTGCACATTTAAAAATGGTTAAGGTGAGCCTGACCAGGCGGTGGCGCAGTGGATAGAGCGTCGGACTGGGATGCGGAAGACCCAGGTTCGAGACCCCGAGCTCGCCAGCTTGAGCGCGGGCTCATCTGGCTTGAGCAAAAGCTCGTCAGCTTGGACCCAAGGTTGCTGGCTCCAGCAAGGGTTACTCAGTCTGCTGAAGGCCCGTGGTCAAGGCACATGTGAGAAAGCAATCAATGAACAACTAAGGTGTCGCAATGAAAAACTGATGATTGGTGCTTCTCATCTCTCTCCGTTCCTGTCTGTCTGTCCCTGTCTATCCCTCTCTCTGACTCTCTCTCTGTCCCTGGGGGAAAAAAAGCGGTTAAGGTGGTAAAATCCGTTATGTGTATTTTACCACAATAAAATAAAATTGGGGAGGAAAAGGGAAAAGAAAGCCACTAGCCAGTATCCCTAAGCACCTTTGTTCTGCTTCAGTCCCCATGGCCCTCGGCATCCGGGTCTAGGCCCCCCACCCTCCAGCTGATGCTCCTGAGTTCTTCCTCTCCCGCAGGCTGGGTCTTGGTTTGCACCTGTCCATTCCTAGGGTCGCCTGTTTGTTCATTCACCGAATACCTCCCAGAGCCGCCCCATGGAGGGGACAGACAGGCAGCCGAGCAGCCGCATGTTGTGAGGCCTGACGGGCCGGGGCATCTGGCACAGCAGGGCCACAGGAGGAGCAGCCGCTGCTGGGGGGCAGGTCAGGAGAGGCGTCAGCCAGGGCACGGCCTTGAGCTGAACACTGAAAACCAAAGAGGTCTTGGCAAGACATGTTCCACTTTGTAAAACAGGATACGCCCAACTCTCGAGATGGAGCCGGTCATAGATTGCCATGTGAGAAGCCTTAGGGACCTTCCGTCAGGGCTAGTGACAATAAAAATGACAATAGCACAACCCCTTGTGCCTGAGTGCGCGGTGCTGAGCCATCCACTACTGCAGGGGTGCCCACACATTTTCAGCTTGCGAGCTACTTATAAGATGACCAAGTCAAAATGATCTACCTACAATAAAAATGCAAAACATAAGTTTATTTCTTCTATATTATCATTATTTAAGTTACTATTATTACTATTTAATATTGGGTATTCTTCTTTCACCTTTCTCCTTCTCAGCTCTCTTTTCGGAGGAAAGTCAATGTCATAGTTTTTATGAACAGTCCGAAAGAGCCGCTCCACATTTCCTTTCTTTGGAATAACAATGGCACACAGACAGATGAGGCAAACGCACTTAGAATATGACATAGTGAAAAAAATCCCCTCCCATTCTGTATGAAAGTGGTAGGTTTTAAGCTTCTTACTCAAACCAGCTACGACACTCATTTTTATACCCTTTGTTGTATTCAGTTTAAATAAATTGAAGGCTTCTACGCAGCAATGTAACTGAACAAGTTAGCACGGTTTAACGCGCATGCGTAGGGTGTCAAACGTTCAGACGTCAGATTGGCTACCCTGTATGCCAATCAAAAGACAAATGTCTTTTTAATGTCATGTGATCTACCCACACTTCCTTCGCGATCGACCAGTAGATCGCGATCGACGTATTGAGCACCCCTGCACTACTGCATCTGAGCGTCCCCAGATGCCCGGGAGGTCAGTGCTGTTACCCATTGTACAGAGTCAGAAACTGAGGTCCAGAGAAGCTCAATAGCTTGCTCGAGATCACAGAGCTAGGAGTGGGCAGAGCTGGGACTAACCCCCAGTGGTCCAGCTACAAGCCCAGTAGCGGCCTGTGGCCTCTCAGGGCAGGGCTGCATGGTCTCTTGTATACGGGCAGACCCTGGGGAGGGCACAGGCAGGCTCCATCTCCTCCCGCGGAGACACGATTGGGGCGAAGCAGTCACCTCCATCTTAGAGGACTAAACTGATTTACGGTCATTATGACAAGCCCCATTTATGACCAACACTTGAATATCACTTTGTGAGAGGTTCCAGGGTGGTGGCTGCTTGGCCTCAGCAGAAGGAACTCTAACTCCCCTGTTGGCTGCTCCCTTCAGGGATCGGGGAAGTTTCCTAGCCCCCACCTCCCAGACAGCCCCGGTCTCACCTCACGCTCTGCCTCATGTGGCTGCAGCAGACCCTGGCACCCCGCAAGGGAAGGGGGCTGACCCGGGCGGGGTCCACTCTCCAAGAGGCCCGGGAGCTTCCCACACTCACCCTTCACCGCAACAATGAGCCTCAGAGCTCACCCCACGCCACCCTGTATCTTACCAGCAGGAGACGGGGAGCCCCAGAGCTCACATTCCTGCCAGCACTGTGTCTCCCAATTTCAAATCAGCCCTGGTCTGTCTGCCCATTGCACCTGTCTGCCTCCACCAAACCGTGTGGCCCCGGGCACTTCCCTAAACATCCCCACCTGATTCCGCTGCCCCCCCCCCCCCCCCCCCCCCCCGCTTTTTCTGTAACAGGAGGAAATACCTGCCTTCCCAGACACCCCGGGAGACTCTGTAATAGCACTTTCAGACCCATAGCAGGCACTCTGGAGAAGCCTAAGTCCTGTTCTAGGTGAAATGAAATGGATGAGACATCTCTGAAGTAGGTCAGGTTTGGGTTTGACTCCTGATTCTGCAGCTTATTTGCTGCATCCATTATTCGTTCGTTCGTTCCTTCGTTCAGCAGCACTTGGGAACACCTGCTATGTGCTGAGCAAAGTTCCAAGTGTTGGGAACACAAAGCCCAAGACAGCATGGCCCCTTCCTTCAGAGGCCCGTGTGCATGAAGGAGGCAGTGATCGTGGTGCAGGGTGGCGGACAGAGGCACCTGAGTCAGCCTGGCCGAGGGCTGCTTTCAAGGGCAACTCTAGCTCTCAATAGAGGAGAGGCTTTGGGACAGTGACCTGATGGGAGGGGTCTGTTCAAGCTGTGTTTTGCCCGCACTTCGCACTTCAAAGAGGATGAGGAAATGCCAGTTTTCCATCAAAGCAATGGGGGGGGTGTAACAAAAGGAGATTATTGAAGAGGCTCCCAAGCCAGCCCACGATCTCTGTGGACCTCGATTTTCTCATCTGTAAAGCGAGGTTGATAATATTCACATCCCAGAATGGCTGTGAGGTCTGAATGAGGCAGAGCTCAGGAAGACACATCCGCACCTGACACATAGCGTGCCCTCTGTCCCTGGGCACTGGCCGGGATGTATTAATACAGTTCCTCTTTGGGGGCAAGTTAGGCCGGAGCAGCTGTGAGAGCTAAGCAGAATCATCCAACCTGTAAGTGCCTCATCCGCTTCCCTCCCTGCTCCAGGTGCACTTCAGCTCAGGGTTTCCCCTCCGCCCCAGCTGGCCACGAGATAGTCACAAACCTCTGTCCAAAGTAGTCCCAGGGGTCCTCTTCCAACCAGGGCCCCTTCCCCATCTATATAATAAGGCCTGTAAACGGGGTGAAACACTTGACACCACTGTAAAAAATCAGATGTTATTTAATTTTGTTATATATATTTTTAAGACGTCTAATTTCTTTTAAAGAAAGACCCTTACATAAATACCCCTTTAACCAAACTGAGGTCACAACTCGAAGGCATAACCATGAAAGGAACATTGTCATTTTAATCGCTGCTTTGGGCACAGCACAGTCCCCCCCCCCCCGACCTGCTGACACAGTTCAGGTCAGTTGTGAATGACTCAGAAACCCTTGTGACATCTGGGCGACGTTCTCACGTGGGCACACACACACGCAAGTGCTCAAGAAGGATTTTCTCCGTGGAGCATCCGGTGCCTCCACCCATCACACCACCTGCAATTTGTCTGGGGGGGTGGGGGGCGACAGAGAAGCCATTCCAGAAAAGTACCACTGCTGCCACTGTCATCCAGAAACTGACCTCAGCATCTCAAGGCCACGTCAGGACCCTTTCTGCCTAGTGAAGCTCAGGTCCTCTTCCAGGACCCAATCTAGCGTCACCTCCTCCCTGTGGACTGCCTGCCAAGCCCTGCTGCAGCCCTGAATCAGGTCCTCAATAATTAAAGTGCTTATCACAAAGCCTTGCAAGAGTGAATTTATGGCGGCCTCTGCCATCAGACTGTAGCCTCGCCATGCGCGGGGGCCAGTGACTCACCATGCGGTCACCCACGCCTGGCACCTAACAAACACCTGCTGCATTGAATTAATCTTGTTAGGTCACGGTATGTCCCAGTCCTGCTGAAGGACCCTCCGCCCCCATCAGCCTAGAAGGTATTCGCTTTTTACCCAAAATCAAGTATTTTCTTTCTCCACGAGTTCATTTTAGAATCACTTACAAGCTGAAAAATACAAGATTTTTCTCCCCTTGGACAAGAAGGGGAAATAATGGCTGAATGAATTGCACGGTAGCCAGTTCAAGTTTTCTGAGGTTTGATGAGGATGGATAAGATTATTGGATCTTTGATTTAAAAATAAAACGTTCACCTTGGTGACTATCAAAGAGTTGAAAATTTTTACAGTTCTAAAACATAATTACCGGTATATCCAAGCTGTGAGAATTTCTATCTAAATGGGTGGGATTTGGAGTGGGCAGGATTCACGTGTTTTGCCCATCACATGTAATAAGTAATAAGTAGAAATAATAGTCAATATTCCAGTATTTTTAATGAACATGTTGGTGGAAAATGGTTCTTTCATTGACTTCTGGTCATCTGGACTGAAAGAAATTCAAATAAGTCTCTGTTTTAAAGTTGACGGTGTGTACGTGCTATGGAGAAAACCTCACTCTGCAGAGGAGGTGTGAAGGTTTACTGTGTGCAGCACAAAAGCGGCTTCTGTGGAGCCTTCTCTGTGGGGCTGAGTCCTGTGGGGTGTGCGGGGGATGCACGGCCAGCGTGGGGCTCCATGGAGGAGATGGCCTCGTGTCCCCCGTCTTGCTCACGCACTGTTTCTCCAGGTTGGGCCCCTCCACCCAGGTCAGGACACTGATGCTGAGCTCACCAGGAGGCCATGTCACGTGCAGTCAGGGAGCAGGAGTTTAGGTAGGGTTGTGGCTCCTCCTTCCTCGTCTGGGAAGCTGCTCCCACGCACCGGCCCTGTCCCGGGCTGTGGTGGGGCTGTGGTTCTGAGGATGCTCTGGAAGGAGGAGGGAGATGGGGCCCGACAGTCAGGATCCATGGTGATCACGTCAGCGGCTGGGCGGGGAGACAGGGTGCAGTGTACGAAAAACACCTCCCAGGGGCGCTCCACTCACAGCTCACAGGGCAGTTTCATGTGCTTGGGCACGTCTGTTGGGCACACGGGCGTGAGGCCACCCAGGCAGCAGGTGTTAGCCCCAAGGGCAGAAGAGTAGAGTGGAAAAGGCCCTTGGGCTTCAGGAGATCTCAGCTCAGTTCACTGCAGGGACAGAGTCCTTTCTGGGCCTCACCTTCGTCTGTACACCGGGGCTGCTAAAAACCTCCCAAGAGGTTTGAGTGAAAGATCCCAGCCCAGGCCTGGCCCATCAGCAATACTGAACTGATGCTCCCTAATCACAGAGGGGCGAGTGGGAGCCCAGGGTGGGTCCAGAACCTCCCTGGTGTTCTCTGTGTTCAGCCCTGTGCCCATGCAGAGATGAACACTACACAAGCCCCGCCCCTGGGGACCTCCTGGTCTGAAGTGTGCGCCCAGATGAACACAGGGAACAGACATTCCGAAGGGGAAGGGAGACAGCTATGCCCCAGCTCCCGATGCCTGGGCACAAGGTGCGACAGGCGGGGGGCTGTGGGCTGTAGGATCCGAGGGGTCTGAGGGTGCCCTCCCCTGTCCTGGGTCCCTCCTGCACTCCTGCCAGGCAGGGGGCCAGCCTCATGCTTCTCATCAGTCATCCAGATTTGAAAAGATTGTGTTAACCACAAAGTGCAAATTCAGTAACAATTTTCCAATTTTATAGATTGGAGTCAACGATAACTTCACAGGTTTTGACCAGCCTGACATAGTCAGGGGCCCAGCACCATCCCATCAATGATAACAGCTAACATTTACTGAGCCCTTCTACTCCGTTTCAGAAACTGTTCTAAGCTCCTTGCCTATGTTACCTTATTTAATCCTCACAATATTTCTAAAAGGTACATATTATTCTTATCCCCACTTTACAGATAAGGAAACTAAGAAAAAAAAAGTTCAACCAGTTTTCCCAGGTGCACTTAGCCCAGTGATGGGCAATCTTTTGAGCTTGATCTGTCAAAATTCGCCAAAACACCGAGCATAACTCGGGTGGTGTGTCACTTGGAGAAAAACGGCCTAACCGGAAGTCCCAGAACTAGACGCTCTGTGCCGGAGTTCTGCTGTTCTGGCCTACAGACCTCCAGCACAGAGTGTCTACACTACAGCAAATGTTTTATCCTCGGCTCCTGCACCTGGCTGAGCGGGAGCCAAGGATGAAACGTCCTTCTCGGCATGCGGGCCCATACTTTTGATGCATGCAGTCGCGTCATCAAAAGTGATTACGCGTGTCATAGGCTCGCCATCACGGACTTAGCCTAACATATAGGCTGAAATAGGTTTCCAGGTCCTAGCTACACCAGCCTCCCCAAACCCATGGCATATGAAGTTTTAGGCAGCCTTTGAGCCTGACTGGGGAAAGAATGAAGTTTCTACTAGATTGTAAGAATATTAGAAATTGTACCTGAACTGCATTAGGGCGCCCGGCTGGGTGATCACGCTCAAGCAGCCCTCGTTTAATCACCAACCCCCTTTATCCACGGCTCCTCTTGCCACACTTTCAGTTGCCCATGATTAACAGTCGTCCAAAAATAGTTAATGGAAAATTCCAGAAATAATTCATAAGTTTTAAATTGTGTACTGTCTGGGCAGTGTGATGAAATTTGCACCATAATCCTTATTTTACTTAAGTACGGTTCCAAAGTCATTCGCATAAATAACTTTTATTACAGTATATTGTTATTAATTGTTCTATTTTATTATTGTTGTTAATCTCTTACTCTGGCTAATTTATAATCAGAGGTAGGTACGTATAGGACAAAATATAGTCTATACAGAGTTCGGTGATATGGGTAGTTTCAGGCATACACTGGTGGTCCAGGAAGGTATCCTCCACAGGTGTGTGTGGGGGACAATGGTATTCACTGGGCCAACATTACAGAGCCAGTGGAAGGTGGACAGTGGTCTTCCCTCTGGAGGCTTCTCCATCTCCACAGGGAGGGGCCTCTGGGGTCATCTTACCTAAGGGAGTGGTCCCAAGTGGGCCTGTCAGGTATAGGGCCCCTAAGAGCACATGAGAATTTCTTCCAGAACCATGTTCTTGCAGATGGGTCAACAGATGTGCACAGAGGCTCCTAAACAGCGGGGGACCGAGCCAGAGGCCTGTGGCTCTGTCCTCCACCCCTTCTTAGCAGCTCTGGTTCCTGAAAACAAATGTGTGTCCCCAAGCTGGCACTTTCTCACCTGTCACTCACTGGCATGGAGGCCACAGGATGACTTACAAGTTTCCTCATATTTTGGGGCTCTGGACTTTACCTGGAAAGGCATGCAGGGGACAGACAGACCAACGAGATAGAATAGAAAGCCTAGATATAAACTCTCAACTATATGGTCAGTTGATTTTGGACAAAGATGCCGGACCATTCAAGGGAGAAAGGGAAGTCTTTTCAACAAATGTTTCTGGGAAAACGAAATATCTATGTGCAAAAGAATGAGGTTGGACCCTTGTCTTACACTATAGACAAAAACGGACTCAAAGTGGATCAAAGACCGAAACTTTAGAGGTAAATCTAGAAAATGGAGGGGAAATTCTTCATGACACTGGAGTTAGCAACGGTTTCTTGGATATAATTCTGAAAGCACAGGAACAAAAGAAAAATGAATACCTTGGATTTCATCAAACTTAAAAACGCTGTGCATCAAAAGGACACTATCTCAGGAGTTAAAAAACAGAATGAGAGAAAATGATTGCAAATTATACATCTGATGAGCAATTAATATCCAGACTATATTAAGAACTACAGGTCAGTAGCAACAACCACAACAAAACAACCCGATCCAAAAATGGGCAAAGAACTTAAAGAACCTTTCCTCCAAAGAAGATAAACAAACGCGCCAGACACAAGAGGATAAATATGATTGGATAGGAGGAAATGCCTTTGGCAAGGCTCTTCTCACTGCTTTGTTTACTGCCAGTTTTCCCTCTAAAGAGGGAGGAGGGAGCCCTTCCGCTGTAGTGCCCTCAAGCTCTCTCTCTGTCTACCCCCCACCCCCAAGCCTGCTCCCTGTAACCATGGCCACCCTGGAGTGCTGGCTACATCTCTGGCTCAGGTCTAAATGCTTCATCTTGTCTGGGTTGTGAGCTCAGGACAGCATCCTGGCCAGATCAGAGTGCTGCACCCGTTGGAAGGAATCTCAGATCCCAAGGGCGGTCTGAGGAGATGGGGTACCCAGGGAAGGACATCAGCAGCTCTCAGGTGGCCTTGCTGGGCAGGCAGCGGGGAGGAACAGGGGGCCCAGAATGGGGCAAGCGAGATGGGGCTGGAGGTAGCCCTGCAGGCAGGAGAGACCTAGACCTCACTGCAGGGAATGGGGGAGACCTGAGGAGAGGAGTCAGGAAGGAAGGAGATTGCCCATGTGACTAGAGCCAGCCCTGGGGGTGCAGCAGCTGGGGCCTCGGCCTGTGGTCTTTGAGGGGACAGCAAAGAAGGAACAGTGAAGAAAAGGGGTGCTCCTCCAACTGTCAGAGTCTGAGAGGCCCTCCCTGCTCCGATACCCTAAACCCCACAGGGATGCTTACAGGAAATTACTTCCCACCAGGGCACAGGAGAACTAGAAGTCTGGTTCTCAACCCCGGTTTTGATTCAAAGGCAGGAGAAAGGAAGAGAGGAGAGGAAGATTTTTAGAATTCCTAGCATATTCACATCCCATGTCATTCATTCAGCCATTCATCAACAAACATTTATTGAGCACCTACTATGTACATCAAGTCCTGCTCCAGGCTCTGAGAAAACAGTTTGAAACAAAACAGATGAAAGCCTCCTTCAGTCACTCATCCTCCCTAGGAGGAAGGTGTTTCCCCACGGTTTTGTCCCTCACGTGCTCCTCAGCTTCACACTGCCCTGACCAGAGGTTCTGGCATGTTCCTGGGGCCTCGGGAAACTCAAAAGAGTGACCCCTCATAACAGCTATGAGACATCTACGCCATGCCAGGCATCCCCATTCTCACCACAGCCCAGCAGGACCCTTGAACAGGTGAAGAAACTGCGCCCAAGGTCAGAGAGTCAGGTCTAGAACTCTAACCTACAAGGCACCAAGCCCACCCTTGACCCCCTCCCCGCCCACTGCATCCCTGGGTATGGAGATGGGAAGAACTCTGTAAGGGTCACGTTTATAAAGTCCAGTCTTTCAATCCCCTATCCTCTGAGATGGGATTACGGTGACCTCAAGGCTAATAAGGATCATCCTTTAAAAGGATGCCTTTTAGGTTCTCAGAGTCCTTGGCCATTCATAATGTGCCTTCTCAATTTCCTTGTGGTCCCGCCTACGCCAAGTCACTTATCCACTACGAGTCAAGTTTCATCCATGGACAGGAATGATAATAGGTCCTGTCTCATGGGTCAGTGATTGAGGTTCAGCGAAATCACACACAGGAAGCACGTGGCATGTGGCTGGCTGCCTTGGCAGGAGTGCTCAGTAAATGTAGGCTCTCACATGGTGTCACCTGCACCACCAAGGTGCCCTGCCAGCTCTAACCCCCTTTTGCCTCTCCTCGCACTGGTCTCACTTCATTGTCGTCCCTGTCCTGCACATGGGAAAACTGAGATACAGAGCCAGGCAAGACACACCACTCTTCCTTTTTGGCCAGGTGGACCAACCATTTCTCTCCCAAATGACCTATCTCTCAGTGCAAGGAATGGGGCAGAGTGGTGGGGCCCGAGCTCTTCTGAGAGTCCTGGAGGACCCGTCTGCTTCTCTAGGTGCCTTGATCCCAGGCCTGGGATTGCACAGAACCCCAGGACCTCAGAAATCAACTAGTCCCATGCAAGGGTTTTGCAAACGAGAGGCTGACGTCCCCAAAGGGGTCCTGGGCAGCAGAACTGTCTGTCCGCATGCTTCCTTTCTCCACCCACAGTGAGCGCCTTCCTCGAAGGTGGGGGCCATGGAGCTAGCTGTTCCAGCTCAGTGCTGGGGTGTGAGCCAGATGTGAACGCATGTGGCTGAGTGGTGGGGCCGCAGACAGGGCCAGAGAGACCCCTGGACAGTGGGGAGGTTCACATATCCAGGAGGGCCTGGCAGTCTCCATCCCCACTCTGACACCTGATCACAACCCCCCTACACCACCATTATTTGAAATAGCTCATCACCTTCCAAGGGTAGATAAGGAGAGGCGTGAGGCCCTTGTCCTTCCGGCAGAGAACCTGACCTTGCAGGCTGTACCTGTAGGCATATTACCCATCCGCAGCCACATCTCCTCATTCCCTTCCCTCAGAAAACAGGCAAAAACAGCCCCATTTTGCAAATGAAAAAAAATGAGTGGAACCAGAGAAATAAGGGGGTTGTTCCAAAGGCACATAGGTATTTCCGTGGAAAAGTTTGGGCTTGAACTCAGATCTCTTGATCTCCAGAGAGGGCATATAGGGGGAAAGAAGAAGGGAGAGAAGCTTCCTGGGCTGTTCAGCTACCAGAGAAGATCCAGTTCTCTGTAGCAACTCCCAACTTCCCTCAACTTCTCCGGGACCTCCCCTTACTGGGCAAGGTTATGCCCACTTGGGGGCAGGGCTTCTAAGGATCTACAAGCCCAGGGATAGCCCTTCCTGCCAGTGCACACCCCAGGTTGAGCCAAGCTGCCCTTCTCTGTGGAGCCTGAGTCAGGACTTCCCCCATTCTAGCATCGCCCCATGCACGAAGTCACTGTCTGTCTCCCCCCCACCTCGCCAGACCCAAAGGCAGGGATGTGTCCAGTGCTTCTCAGAATCCCCCACAAGGCCTGGCACTGTGACAGGCACAGTTTGGTGAGCAATGAGTACATGGAATCAGGGATTTCAGTCCCCTCTTCTGTGAAACAGGACATCTGGGCCAGCAGACGTCTGGTGTCTCTTCCAACACTGGGTGGGACACCCAAGCTGACACCATGACCCATTGTGTGTAGACAGGCAGTACCAGGGCTCCTGGACGCCACTGAGGCCTCCGGGCCTGGCACATGGTCAACTGAGAGAGGAGGAGGTCAGCCATGAGCTTCAGTTAACCCTCTCAGGCACAAATCCCCGTGGTTTTCACCACTTAGGAAAGAAAACCTGGCCTGGGGAGCCTGGGGGAGTCCCAGCCCTGACTGGTCACATGCAGGAGGAGTCTCTGAAACCCTATGGGAACTCCATGGGTCTCTCCAGTTGCTACTACAATCCCCAGAAATTTATGGTGGGGTGCCTGATTTTTGAAGGGTGGAGACCGCAAGCATCTACTCTACTTGCTGCTTAGAGAGAGTGTGTGACACACAGGAGGGGTGACAATGAAGGGAGAGGGTGAGTGAGCATGAACAGATATTTCCCAAGTCCCTCCTCCTCCTCTTCCACCCCCACCAGTGGCTCCTTCCTTCCCTCAAACCTGTCTACAGGAGCCCCATGTCTTTGTGCCTCAGTTTGCTCATCTGATGAATGGGATGTGCAACCTGCATAAAGATGGTGCAGAGGATGGTCTCTCTACACAGGGAGCCACACAGGACAGAGGGTACAGTCAAGAGCTAAGGGTTTAGGGGAGGGCTCGCTGCAGTGTGGGTGGGCTGGGTAGACCCTGTGAAGGCCCCAGGAAGATGCTGGTGGCTAGGTACCACCCCCACGGGCCACAGAGAGACTGTTCCTGCCACTGGATGAGTCAGCCTCCTGGTGGCTGTGGCAGGGAAGGCCACAGGCTGTGATGTACAGGCGCTGAGTCACTGTCTCCCTAGCGCTGAACACAGGTGCTCACCCTCGTGTGCACGTGGCTCACGTACATGGGGGACACATGCAAGTGCTGGCAGGTCGCACCCTCTGTCACACAGCAGCGCATACAGATTATTACACCCGGACCCTGAAGCACACTAGGACAGCAGAACACAGACCCACCCACCCATGTTCACGCCATGGACATGCTCGTATAAATCCCAGGCCTCCAATCATGACAAAAGTACTGGGATATGCTCACAGGTGGCCCTAACCATGTTCAAGCCACACTCTGAATGAGTCATCAATTCTTCATTCCTCCTTCCAGCCAGTAAACACTGATTGTGCCAAACATATACTCCTGGAAGGAGGTGAGCTATAGGATAGCAGGCAGACACTGAATTTGTTCTCCTGGAGCAAGCGCTGGCGCTTAGGTGCTCAGTACAGGCAGAGACAGGGAAGATGGGTGTAAACATGACAGGAGTGAACCAGAGGGGCCAGGAACTCCACAGCCTTGACTTGAGCCTGGTCACTTGTTAATGAAGATATCCGAAAGATACCGGGTAGCTTGCCCCTCTCCAAATTTACGCCCCAGCCTGGAGCCTAGAACCTGCATTCAACCCAAGCCCTACAGGACTGCTGCCCACTTTGTCCCTGTGTCTTTTAGTACATCTTAGGGGACCCTCAGGACCCATTTCTGCTTCCAGGGAAGCCTTTCTTGCCCTCTGTATTCCATTTTTCCTGGACAAAAATGTATACAAGGGTGGGGAAGGCAGGGAAACGCCACAAAGGTGGGTCCAGAAAACCCAAGAAGGTCTTTGAAAATGGTCCGATTGTCAACATTTCACAGAGCTACAATTCAGAGAGGAGAGGAGGGGAGGGAGATCGGACTTTCCCAAAGCCACGAAACTGAAGGTGGAGATCCGCCTTCCAAGACTGTGCGTCCTCCCTGCCCTTGTGCCTAGCTGGACATTAGCGTCGCGGACCCACGAAACCCTCCACAGCCTCTCAATCTTCTCCATCAGGGCCCGCGGAGGGCGTGGAGAACCAGCTGATTTGCCCCGACCTGGGTCTCAGGCAGTCCATAGGCGAGATGCTTGGCGCCATTGCCCACAATCTACGGCCTCCAGTTGGGGAGGAGAATCCGCTCCAAAGCCAATCTGCTTTAAGAATCAGATGAAGCGCGCACCGGCTTCCTTTCTTCCTCCACCGCGCAGCGGCGCCCGCGCTAGCAGCCCCGACCTCGCGGCGCGGTCTCAGTGAAAGACAGGTACTTGAAAGGTTGTGGCACCTCTTTTACCCCCCACTCCACCCCGCGCCAGTATCTCCCAGTAACGCTCTTTTCCTAAAAGTCCAAAATCTGCGGAGCTGCTTATAGAGCCAGAATTAGAACCTGTGGCTGCCCTGCATCGCCACCCACTCCGCAACCTTTCTTTCTCTGAGTCTCCTTAGCTCTCCCCGCCGCCACCGCCACCGCCAGCGCAGCCGCCGCCGAGTTTCAACGTACTGTTCACTACTTCCTCTACTCCTTGGTGAGGGCAGGGGGGGGGTAGTCTGGAGGGGGGATGGAGTAGGAAAGTGGGGGTACCAGCTCCCGGACAGCACGGTATTGGCTGCTCCCAGGCCACCTGCACCCCCAGCCCTGGACTGGGTGAGGAAGGAGCATCTTGCACGGAGGTGGGGTGTCGCTCATTGTACACCTGTAGGTGAGAGAAGAAGGCACCCGCGTTACCTCTAGAGGGGAGTTGGGGGGGCATGAGAACTGATCTGAGAGGCACAAGCCTGTGACTAGGCGGTGGGAGTGAGGTGCCTCCTCTTTCCAGAAAGGGCCCTGTTTGGAAGAAGGGCCTCTTCTCACTGTCCAGTGCAAATCAGCCAATGGAGCCGGGCACCCACCGCCCCTGAACGAGACACGACAGGAGCTATCATTCTGAATACGTTTGCTGGGAGATGTCACCACTTGGAGTGGGGGAGGGCTCACTATCTTGGATTCCTGGGGAACCCCATAGTTTCGGGAGCACGTGGCCAGGTGGCAATCCACAGGTAGGTCCACACATCTGACTCGGCTCTCTCACTGTCCAAAACAGTGCCTGGGTCAAAGTGCTTGGGGGCCAGAGTTGCGGACACTGAAGCTCCCAGTGTGAAGAATGCTCTCCCTAGCTTACCCCCCGCCCCCCAACAGTTCCTCTTTTCTTGCAGGGATAGACAGAACGCCCAAGCTTGGCCTCAGGTTCCCTATCTTAAAGCCCGCGGTGCGGTGCGAGGAGGAGGGGTTGGGGCTGCGTGGGCAGTTTCCCCCTTCCTCCCCTGCTTGCTGCTCCCCACACCCTGGTCCAGGGATCCGCGGAGAAGCCTGAACCCCAGACAGACACGCGGGACTCCAACCTTCCCCCTACCCCGGTTGCTGCAAATATCGCTCTATTTCCATTTCGTATTTCAATTTGTCACCTAAACAAAGCCGTGCGCAGAGAAAAACGGGCTGAGGCCAAGATAAAGGTACCTCCCGGGGAAAGTGCGCCCAGCCCCTTTCCAAAACGAAAGTCCCCGGGGACTTTGGCTAAATTTCGTGTATGGTATTTTAACTTATTTTCCTACCAAGGCTCCGTTTTGCAGCTCGCTCAGCTCAGGGCTTTAGCGACTCCGGGGTAGCGGGTGGCCGCGGAAAGGTTCCTGCCTCAGCCGGTAGTAACCTCGCTTTTGGAGTCGGAATCGCGCAAGAAAATACCACTGTCTGGCACAAAGGCGTGGTCCCCAGCTCACTGAGGTCTCTTCTGTAATTTTCTTAGAACTTACAAAAACATGTTTACCCCAAAAGTTTTCGTGTAGAACAACATACAAAAAAATAATTTCCCCAAAAAGTTTTCGTGTACGTATAAGACACAAAAAGGGGTATCTTGATCCAGGTGGTAGTTCTACCGCTTGGGGCTCGCTGTACACAAACGTAACAAGTCTCCAAGCTTTCCGTCTAGCTACGTGAACTTCACTGTATATAAATTTTTTATAAGAAAGAAAACTTTATTCAAATCGATTGATTTAAAATAATAACTAGCCCTTTAATCCAGGCCTTTTGTTTCTCTATTTAAGAACGTGTGGATCTAGGTCCGATTATTGGAGCACACTAGCTGCTATAGAAATTAACAAAGTAAAAAATTAAAAGCATCTTCCTTCAGATCTCTCTCCTCCAAAATTTCCTGGGAGGAGTGTTGGCGAGGCCACAGTTCCCAGGCTCGACTTTTCCTTCCATCACCCCACAACCACTCACAGACTTACTACTTCTGCGCGCATCTCTGTTCCTCGATGTTTTTGGGGACTCCCATTCAAAAACCGACGCTGCTTCTCTGACTAAATTAGAATATGACCTTACCAGGGCAGAGTTGACATACTTTGTGGTGTGTAATTGTGTCAGTGCAAGAAAGTTAATATCCCTAGCATTCAAACATTGCGTCTAATTCGACAAATCAGGACCAGCCCCTCAGTGGCTTCCCAGTGATCTCCAGCCTGGCCCGCTGCTCCCAAGACCCCTGCACTGAGAGCGCTGCCTTCGGGCGATTGGCGGGGAAGGTAGCAATCCGCTAGCAACGAAAACTGAAAACCTGCGTGCACCGAATCGAAAGCGAAAGAGAGAAAGCAGGGCTGCTCCCCGAAGCTTCCCGGGGCGCTCGGCCGAGGCCAGGCACGCCTGGGGCGACTCGGGTAGTCGGCCCAGGTTTTGGAGACGAGGTGCTTGAACCTGAGCCCCAATCCCCTTGGCAAGGAGACTCTTCGTGCTGCTGAGAAATGTCGGGTTTCCAACCTGGCGTGTAGGGCCCACGAGGTAAAAAACGAGCCAAAGATGGGCAGGGACTTCGGAAGGCCAAAGTGCGGATCCGGAGCCTGGCCAGGTCTGGATCAGAGCACGGGTGGAGCTCTTTCCTAAAAACGCGATGGTGTCTGCTCCGGAGGGAACTGCCGACTCATCCTGCTCGCCTCCCTGTTAGTACTGATCCGGGAACGTAGGTCCAGTTAAGGGTAGAGACGATTGAAGCCTGGGAGTATTTCTCACCTCCACTTTTGGGAACTTGGAGAAAATCTGGCTGGCAGAGACCGAGGCAATGGCGCGCTCCCTGGCGTGGTCCGGAGCGCCCCCACACCAGGCCCACATCTCACTGGCAGAGGGCCCCTTGAACGTGGGGCAGTGATTCTCAGGGCCGAGGTTGGGAAAGAAACTTCAGGTCCTTGCCCCCAGCTCGGTGTAGTTAAGCAGCTTGAGGAACTGGCTTCCACTCCGAGACCAACAGAACCGCGAAGGAGGTTTCGAAATCGAAGCTACCTGAGGTCATAACCGTGGTCAGCCACGGCCCGGACCAGCCCTGCACCAGGGACTATCTGCCCCCCCCCCTTTTCTCTTTCCCCAAGCTCCTGGGAACATCCCAAGGCTTTTTCCTTGAACTTCATTTCTCCTTTTGCAATGCACACTCTGACAAGTCTGGGATAGAACAATTTGTTAACACATGCCTCAGTTTCCCTACTTGCTGGCAGTCTAGAGGGCAAACTCCAGAGGCCCTTCTCCCAGCCACCTCTGTAAAGGTCTGAGCCTCACCTCTTGGTGCCTGGGTTTCTGGTCTTGTACCTAATGTGCCTACTCTCTTTTATACAGGACCAGAAATGTCCCCGTCGGCAGGGTAACTCTGCTGCTAGAGAAGGAAAAGAATGAACAGGGCTGATGGTTGTTTGTGGCTTTGCCCAGAGTAGTGCTTCCATGTTGGGCAGCCAGGGAGTGGAGGTCTGTCAGTGATTCCAGGCTGCTTTCTGTCCCAACTTTGCCCACAACGGGGGGCAGGCGCCTGTCCTGTCACCAGAATTGGGTGCTCAGAGATTCTTAACAGCAGAAAGATAGAAACCTGGAAGAGGGTAGGCTAGATTCCTGCTCTCTCTGTGGGGGAACATTTACCACCCAATGAGGTCTTACTATGCCTCGCTCTCAGGTCACACTGTGGGTTATCCCAATGGCTAATGCAAGTAGAGGAAGAGCCAAGCTGGCATGTGAGGGCCCAGTAAGGTGCAGAAAGGATGCTCAGAGGGGTTCAGCCCTTTCCCCTTTTCCTCTGGATCTGAAGGCATCTTCCAAACTAGAGGGTGGAAGCAGCTTGGGACCTCACCTTGCCTAATGCATGTCTCAGCCTCCTCAGAAGCCTCACTGGTGAATTTTGTTAACAAACGAAAATCCAGTACAGAGCGAGAGGAAACACATGAGTCCCCTGGCTTTGGACAGTGTGCCTCCCTGGGTCCCCCAGTTTGTGGCTCGCTCTCACCTAACAGTCCCAACTGACATGGGTGAAGGGGGACCTGGGTGAGGCCAGGAGGCAGGCCAGAGTATCTGGACAGGTTTGAGGGCACCTGAGTGTGGAAGGAGCACCTGTGAGGGGCTGTGAGCACTCTGATCTGCGTGCCTGATCTCATTCCAACAGGAAGGTAGAGGGAGCGGGGAAAGGCCACTGGGTCTTTCTAAATCTGCTCTTAGTTCTGTCTTATGGGTTTGGGAGTGTGTGACTATGTGTAAGGCCACATGAGTGAGTGTGCTTCATCTGTGACCACGTTGGCTCATGAGGGAGAGGTGTGTGTGTGTGTGTGTGTGTAGTATGCAAGTGTAGACAGGCATATGATTGTGTGAATGTCTGTGCGTGTCCACAACCACCTAATGAACTAATTCTGAGCCTGAGGGAGACCCAGTTTGAGTGTATGAAAATGCTTGCCATGGGCTGTTTTCCTAAGGTTATTACAGCTGCAAAGGCCTCCACCATGTCCCACTTTTGTCCCCGGGCCTGGTGATGTTCCATCTGGCCTGGATCAGGCCAGCCACAGCCATTGCCATGTCAGCACCAGCTCATCTCCAGGGCCATGCCTGGAGGCCTCAGGGAGAAGCTGTGTACCTAGGGCTCCTAGTCCAAAGAAGGTTCTCCCTCCCTTCTCCAGTTCCCTGCTACTAGCCTAGGACTCATCAATCCCCATTCTGTGGCAGAGAAGGCCTAGGTTCCCAGGCTACTCCGGTCTCAGGATGCCCTTGAGAGGTTCTCTCTTCCACCCACTATGGTCACTGAGCTCCGGGGGCCCAGGCCTGCGTTCAAGGGGGTCTGGAGGTCATTTAGGCCTCGGGTTCCCTGTGGGCCTGAATCAGGAAGAAGAAATGTCTCTCTTCCCTCCTCACTGAGCCCACTCGAAATCTTCGGCTTCCTACCTCCCTGCGGAATGGGCCCTAAACCATTGTTTCGAGGCCACCCAGCCTCCAGGGCCCGCTGAGAGAGAATCGCTCGGGAACTCTGGCCAACCCGCCTCCCAGCATTGAGCCGCGCTGGGGGCCACAGGGCTCAGTTCTTCGGTGGCCCTAGGCGTCTCCGGACCCGCATCTGTGTGTCGCCCCTGTTCCACGGCATCCCGGGTGTGCTCTGACGACTTCGCTCCCAGCCGGACTCCGCACCTGTAACGCTCCCACCTGTGGCGACGCGGGTGGAGCCCCCAAGCCGATGGGAAGCGAGGTCCCGGCAGCCCAGAGCCCCGCGCCCGAGCGCTGCGCCGCCACTGTTTTCCGCCGCACTCCGGGAGCCGGTGCGAAACAGCCGCAGCAAAGCCGGCCCTCGGGCAGCGCAAAGCGAGTGGTTGGGGAAATGGCAAAGAAGTGGTGAAACAAACTCCAAGTCGAGTTTAATAGCTCAAATGCTTCTTGGCAGCGACGGGGTAGATACAAAGGGGCAAGACGTGTCCCTTGGTCCCTTCGAACAGTCGATCCCCAATTCCCGACCGGGTGTCGCCTACTGCTCGGCCCCGCACCTCCTCAACCGAACTCTGCCTCCCGCAAGCCTAATGGGTTTCGACGTTGCTGAAGCCACGGGCCCTGGGGCCTCCTGCCCCGACCCGAGAGACCCGCACGTGCACTCACCGTAGCAGGGGACTTGCAATGCCGAGTTGTGGCCGCCGCTGCCTTCCGGGAGTTTGAGGCTGCCGTCCGGGGGCGTCTTGCAGGCGCCTCGTTGCATGTAGAGATGCGGTTGCTGCGCCGGCGGCTGCGGCTGCGGCGGCTGCGGGGCCGGAGGCTGGGGCTGGAACTTGTTAAAGGAGCCTCGCGCCCCGGCGCCACTCTCCAGGGGTGCCGCCAGGTCCTGTTGCCCCGCGCTGTAGCGAGCCCGGCTCTTGGCGTCCCCGAATCCCTGCCCTTTGGTGGCGGCGGACAGGAAAGTTGTGCCGAACTTATCGCCGCCGGGGTATGCCCTAAAAGGTGACGAGCCTTCCCGACTCTGCGACACCGGGCTGTAGTAGGCGTCCATGGCAGCAGCCGGCGACTCGCTGTAAGAGACGCAAGCCTCAGCATTCATGCCTGGCTTGCGCTGGCGACGCGCGGGGGCGCGAGCGAGAGCGCGAGGACGCCACCGCGCGCCTTGGCCGGGAGTTTGGAGAAGCGAGGAGGCGGTGGTTGTGCGCTCCGCGCCGGCCTGCTTGATCCTCTCCCTCCTCCCTCTGCGGCTCTCTCTCTCTCTCCTTCTCTCTCTCTCCGCCTCTTCTCTCTCTCTCTCTCTCTCTCTCTCTCTCTCTCTCTCTCTCTCTCTCTCTCTCCCTCCTCCCTCCCCACAGCTGGCCCAAGGAAGAACCAAGGGCTGTAAAAAGATTCAGATGTTTAGGAAAGTTGACCAGATCTCCCAAACTCTCTTAAGGTTTTGAAGAGGTTAGAGAGGTGGGAGAGTGGGGAATAGAGAGGGAGTGAATCCCCCCCACCCCCAGAATCTCTCTATCCTTCTCCCCTTCTTCTCACCCTCCTCCTCTCTCCCTACTCTCCCGACACTAACCCTGTCTTTTCTCCTTTCTTTCCTCTCTCGTGGTAGAATCTTGGGGATTCTAGCCGGAGGCTCCCAAAGGCTCTTCGATTCTAAGCAGTTTGCACACTTCCGCGCGAATTTGGCTCGCAGCGGCGAGCCTCCCTCCCCACTGGTGCCTTTTCCTTCTGTTTCCAACCCTCCTCCCTATTCTCGGATCTTCCATGAAATTAACACATATGCCACAGCCATCCTGTGCACAACCACTTTCATGTCTGGTTAACCATTTCCCGCCTCTGTAAAGGCTCTGGGTAGGGGTGCGAAGGGGCTTGTGTCAACGCAACCACAGGAGAAACCTCGGCAGGACCAGGCTTCAGAGCGCTGTCTCCTCCAGGCCAGAGACCCTACAACTCAGGTCGGCGCCCAGCCCAGGGGAGTTTCTGGCTGGCCGGCTTGAGAGCACTGCTCTGTCACCTGCTCACTGCTGGATGGAGGTGGGGGTGAGGCAGTCAGTAGTCTCTGCTTTCATGGGTTGTGGTTTCCCTCACCGACAGACACACACCTCAGGACCCCGGGGCTTGCCACAGCGAGGAAAAATACTTTTCCTAGGCATTGAGCCCCTTTCGAACAGCTAATCGTGGACT
Source organism: Rhynchonycteris naso (assembly GCA_037038555.1). Taxonomy (NCBI): domain Eukaryota; kingdom Metazoa; phylum Chordata; class Mammalia; order Chiroptera; family Emballonuridae; genus Rhynchonycteris; species Rhynchonycteris naso. Next base: position 355,987,133 of record CM072995.1, read on the forward strand.
GTGCCTCAGGACAATGGTGAGTGGTGGAGATTGGGGTTTTCAATTCTCCTATGAATAAATGGAGGCTCACAGAGATGAGGTCACCAGAACAGAGCACACAGCTCCAAGGAAGTAGCAATGCCCACCTTGGAATTCATGCTGAAGCTAGTCCCTTCAACGACCTGGGAAGACGTTTCAGACAGGGAAAATGCAAAGAACAGAGGAAAAGGTTTCTGACGGTGAAATTACTCCATTTGAAGGAGACCAGTTAGAGAAGTGCTTTGATAAACTGCAGGGAGAATCCATGGATGGGAGCATACCTACCTCAAGGGAGGCTAGGCGTGGGGTGGGAGGCAAGGGGGCTAAGTAAATGAGGGCCTGAACCCAGGAATGCAGGTCAATCTGTACCTACAGTCTCTCAAAAAACAAGTGGGGGGAGGGAGTCATGATTCTACTTCCAACCTTATCCCAACTAATCCTCACCCCAACCCGACTCCCTTGGTATCTCTGCTCCTTGCTCAGCCTCTGACTGCGCGATCCCACATCTGGTTTTCATCCTGGCTTACCTTGAAGTGCTTGTTAATAAAGATATTCCACAAACCGTGGCCAGGGTTGTGCAGGCTTGAATCCTGCCCCCAGTTGCACCCATACCATTCTGGACCAAAGACCTAAGCCATGTGCGGATCTTGTATTTATTGGGCACCTATTATGTGGAAGCCATCCACAGGTCATCCTCCTGGCCACCCCAAACAATTTGAAGATGATTGCTTTGTCATGCCCATTTTGCAGATGGGTAGACTGACACTCAAAGGAACCAATTAATTTTTCAAGCTCAGATAGCAAAAAGGGGGTGCGCTGAGCCTGCCATCATCCCAACCAGCTCTTGCCCAGCCGATCTCCTTCAGTTCTTGGATCCTGCCAAGTTCTGGATTCCTGTGACCAATGATCTGGAGCTGTGCCGTGCGTGTCTTCCTCCAGAAAGCCTTCCCATATATCCCAGTTTGCTTTGGTGCTTCCATTTGCAGCATCTGCATCCTGGAATTCTTGGTTTTCTGGCTGCCAGCGTGGGTGTTCATCTCACAATCTCACTAGTTGGAGGCCCCCCGCCCAGGGCAGTCTCTGCTATGCCTGGTGCCCCACAAATCTCTGTGGAATAAAATTAAAACCAGGGCTCTCAGACCTTGGGTCCCTCCTAGTACCCCGCAAGGCACCAGTTTCCCGTAGCCAAGGACAATAACTTACACTCCCTCTTCATGAATCAACCATCAAAATTAAGAGCATGCTGGCCTCTCAGAGGCTACACAAGAACAGTGAGTTATCTCAGAGCAGGGGTCAGGCCCATCTTGCTTACCCAAGGGCTTGCCACATTGTAGGCACTCCTAAAATGTGTGTTGAATGAATGAATGAAAATAGTGTGTGGACCGGGGGCTTAGAGGTGCATTTTTGTGAAGCAAGCAAGCAAGCAAACAAGAGGCTACTGGTCTCTGTGTCCAGAAACATCCTGCAAGCACCCTGATAGGGGAGAGGTTTCTCCATTCTCCCCACCCCCAAGTTCAGGCCTAGACATAGGCAAAGACTCTGAGAAGTGAAACACATGGGTTGAGGCTGGGGGAGGAATGACCCCAAGTCAGGTGTATAATTGTACTTAGGTAATATATTCTGTAAACTCCGCACTGTGTGCACTCAATGCAAAAAAATTGCCTCGTGCCAGGAAGCTTTCTTTGAGCTCTGCCTCTGACCAACTACCCACCTGGTGCTTTTATTACCTGTTTAATTACTGCCTCGTTATTCAACGTTTTCCCCAGTCATCTCAGGGATTTCAAACCCAGAGCCCTGGGGCGCAACATTTGATGTCCTCAGCCAGAGTCCATCCACTGGTACACTGAGGTCCTGTGTCCTTGGAACCTGCATGAGAGCCTTCTGCTTTTCCACATTGTACCTTAGAGTTGGACTCAGAAAGAGTGAGCATATGCCTGTGGGTAAGGTAGTGCCTTTGGGTTTGCCTGCAACGGTGTGAGTGCATTCTGGGTAAGTCATTTGCCACTGACCCCCTCCCCTTAGTTTACTGTTTGTGTCTAGTCTTCTCCCACTGCCCTTGACACTCCTGGCCCTTCCTTGCACTTCCAGTTACTCCACTGAGAACCAGGAATGGTGGGGGACAGTGGAGCCCTCTGCATCCCACCCTCACCCCCCAACCTCCGCAGCTGGCTGCCTCCTTCTCCCTCCCTTTTGAGTCTCCACCTGAGCCCTCCTGGAAGTAGCCTTCCTGGGGAAAGAGAAGTGGTGAAGAATCTTTCTTTGTCCAGATGAAGTGCCCAGTGTTACCTCTTCTGGGAGGCCTCCCTTCATTACCCGGGATACTGTGCTGTCACTTCTGCCGGTACATTTCCTCCACCACATCTGTCCTGACCTGACATCCTCTCCCACACTTGTTAATGTATTTGGTTTAGCATCTGTCTTCCAACTGGAAGGTGAGTCCGAGGCTGCTGTCCCTCAAGTAGGAATCTCAGTACTGCTAAGTGAATATCCATCGAGTGAATAGCTATAGAGTGAATGAATCGATCAATGAATGAATGAACAAATGAATACCAAGAGAGCATTGCCCCGGGTCTGCTCAGGCCTGGTGGTTCAGGCCTGACGCTCTTGAGGCCAGGGCTATAAGATTGAGTTGGTTAGAAGGTCCCTGATGAGGAGGAAGCACAGCAGATACCCCTTTCTTTCGAAGGGAAGGATAGATTCAGAACTACCTTCTTTGGTCTGAGCTCCCTCCTCCCTGCCTCCTACTGCCCTATCCCTTCCCCTTGGACAGAGGGTGGAGCTGAGTTGGGGCACTCCAGCTCCACGGGGCAGATGCCACTTACCCCATTTACATCTCTGTGACCTCGTCTTCACTTCTAGTGTGGATAAAATGGGACCATACCCACCTCCATGAGTGTGGACACTACTTGGCTCAAATTTGCCACAGTGTAAATGCCAGGACCCAACAAAGACTGCTCAGAAGTTTGGGGACACTGAAAGGACACTGGACAACTACAGCGGGGGCAGGAGTCTTGCATGGGAATTGTGCTGCCCTGCAGACCCTTGTACACAGACCTTACACTCTGAACATAATATTAACAATTATATGTCAGACAATTGTTACAAGTCAGCTTTGGCACATTGAGATCTTTACAGTCCTCACAAAAAGCCTGTGGTGGTTATATTACCCTTATTTTACAATGATTAAAAAATTTAAACCACAGAGAAGTGAAGCAATTGGTACGATCACACAGCAAAGCAGAGGACTTGGGAATCCAACACAAGTGAACTGACATCAGAAGTCATGCTCCTAAGCATTGAGCCTTCTCGGGGTTCTCTGCAACTCAGAGATCTCGGCGATCTCCAACCAGTCTGTCGAAAGGTTCCAGATACCTCTGGGCCTGTAGGGCGCGCTGGAAAGCGCCTACCTCTCCAGTGCCCTAGGTGAGGTAGCTACAGCGGCTAGTCGAGTCAGTCACTCAGAGCGATCACCAGTCTCGGCCACACACTCGGAGTCACCGTGCGCTCCGCGGGGCAGGGGACAAGGCGGCGAGATCGGAGCATGAGGCCTGGAGGTCGGCGCCCGCAGCCCGCATCCAGCCGTCCAGACACTGTTCCAATCCCGCCTGGCATGCGGACACCGCCTTACCTTACTGCACTCGGCTTCAGCGCCCGCGCGCGCTCTCAGCCCGGTGCTCGTTATGGGACGCAGGGAGGGAGACACTGTCCCACTGAGGTTCTCCAGGGGATACGTGGCTGCGGCGAGTGCGACACAGGTCCCGTTAGGTACCGGACAAAGTGCGTCCGGCTGTCCCTATGAAAGGTTCCCCTTTGGGGGCCGTTTTGGTGCTTTGAGCCCCTCGAAAGAACCTTGCAGGAGGGGCCTTGGGACCAGGTCCAGACTTGCCTAGCACGCCCCGGGAGCGCCGTGTAGCCAGCCCTTCCGCCTTGCCCACGGCCCGCACTTCGCTCTCAGATCCGTACCCCCAGTTTAGCTGTTTAGCCTTTTCCGGAGCCCCAGTCCCCTGTCAGCCCTTGTCTAAGACAGGCCTTAGAGGTACCCACCTTCCAGCCTCCCATTCTGTATGTAAAAGGCCTGGGCAGCGAAGGGTTCGAAAGGAAGTCTGCGTTAAGAGGCGCATCTTCGTTCACCTGGAAATAGCTCAAACTCCCGGAATGCTAGGTAATCGAAGCATTCTGGAGTTTTTGTCGCTCACACACTGTTCTGTCTTGAGCATCAGTGGTGTACAAAACGGGAGAGATGGAGGGAGGCTTTTAAAAATGACCAGCCTCGCGCCTGCGAGGTGGGAACGCACACCTTGCCCTCCACCCCACCCCAAACATACATACACACTTACCTTCGTGAGATTCAGGGATCTGTCTCTCGGCTCTCGCTGCCCCGGCCGGCACTCAGTACTTTTGCGCGCGGGTCTGAGGGTCCAGAATGAAGGCGCAGGCCAGGCGCCCAACAGAGCCTGGTGCCAGCTCTCCGTCCCTCCGCAAGTGCGGAGAAAGAGCTCCCGGGGCCAGGGTACCGCGACCCTCGCCAAAAATACTACTCAAAAGTTCGTGAGACGAGGTCTCTCCTCTGCCCAATGACCGCTTTAATCCTTGACGAGGAGGAAGTTGTTAGAACCACAAGTCCTCCTCCCGAGTTCTGAGCCAGTGCATTATTTGAATATTGGTTACAGCACAGATCATTTAAATCCAAAGATAGTTCCCAAACATCATTAGCCAAACCTCCAGTCCCAGGTGTTTGGACTGAAGTCCCCTATCCCTTTATGTATTCTCTGTCCCTTCTCTCCTGGAAGCGGGTCCTCTAAGATTTCAAACCGTGGTTGGGAAAGATTGGCCGTTTGGAAAACGGAGTTCAAAATACACAACCTCGGATTCACCAGGGTCCTGAGGCACCCAGCTCCTGGGCAGAGAAATAAGGTCTCAGTTTCTCAAGGTGCTGGTCTTGCCCACTCTTACTTCTAAGGATGTATATAGCAACTGTCTATCCATTTCTCCACTGGGGACACGAAGGCTTCAGTAACGGAGGGAAAGCAGTGTTGATGGCCAGAGGGGGCAGAGGACCCCTCACACTGTGTGTCTGCATGTGCCTGTCTCTGGGGAGATGGCTCAAAATTTTCAACAGAGTCTCAAAGGAGTCCTTGACCTCCAGAAGGTTAAATTCCACTGGTCTGGGCAGAGCTGACCTCTTGGGACAAAAGAGGGCTCTCCCCAAAGTCCTCTGTTTCCTGAGATGTGGACTTCACCCCCTTCTTCCCCAGGTACCCCTTTGCTCTGCAACAAAGAGAGCTACGTTTGTTAGACTGACAGCTAGAGGGCCTCTTAGAAGTCTGTGACACTCCTGTCTTGTAAGGGGTAGTTTTTCCATTCCACACCCAGAAAACCAAGCTGGAGCTGGGGAGAGGCGAAGGGGCAGGCTTCTGTGGGGGCAGGAAAGGGCTGGCTGTCTGATTCTTTCCAGCTGGGCATCCTTGAGCTCAACCCCCCCCCCATCTCTTCTCCTCTAGTCCCCAGAGCCCACTGGCACATCCACACTCCCACAGAGCCCAGACCTCCCTCTGCTCCCATTCCTGGAGAGCATGGCCCATAATTCTCTTCTGCTCTAAAGATTCATTTGTCCTCTTGTCCCTTCCCCCAGTCCCAAGAGTTTGTGGGCAGCTGTGTTGACTCCCATTCCAACACCCTGACTCCCCCACCATGTCCTCATGGATGGTAGGAGAGGGCTTCTGGATTCTCTTAGGATCAGAGCTGCGCTGGAGAGTCTGTGGTGGTGGGGAGGCCAATGGGGCTGGAGAGGGGGGAAAGGGAGGAGGCAGCAAAATGCCCTGAAAGCAATCCCATTAGTGGTCAAGAGCCCAGCTTTAGACTCAAGTTTGAATCCAAGTTCTGACACTTTTTTGGCAGTGTTAAACAGGCCAAGTGACTTGCTTCATGGGTCTTGGTTTCTTCATCTGTAAAATAGGGGCAATAATAGTAACTACTCCATAAAATAGTTGCAAGGATTAAATAAGATCATGCTCACTTAAGGTATTTTCCAGTAACAGCAATAATAATTTCCTTTTCATACCAGAGATACCATTATTTAAATATCATAGCCCAGCCTTAAAGAATCAGAAACAGTCCTGGCCAGGTAGCTGAGTTGGTTGGAGTGTCGTCAGGACACACGGAGGTTGTGAATTTGATCCAAGTCAGGGCAACATACAAGAGTCAACCAGTGAGCCATGAGTGAGTGGAGGAACAGGTTGATGTTTCTCTCTGTCTCTCTCTCTGCCTCTCTTCCTCTCTAAAAAACAATCAATAATAATAATAATAACTTTTAAAAAAAGAATCAGAAATGACCATTTGGGATTCCTGCCCTTCAACGTTTGGAAAATGGGTCATATTTATTCTTCTGACCACAACTCCTCCAGGTCATGGTCCTTTCAAAGCTCTGAGTGAAAAGGCCAAAGGAAGCCAAGCTCCCAGGGTCAGGTCTGCCCTTCCCATCAGCTGGTGGAGGCAGGAGATAGGGTGAGTGCAGTGTGTAGGTGAGTGGACGGTTTAGGGAAGGAGGCCCCTGCTGCCCTCCATCCTGGCTCCAGCCCACCTAACACTTAAAACAGCAGCACCTTCATATCTACTGATTCTCTCTGTGAGCTCACCAATACACTGTGGAGTAGGGTTCACGCCCCTCTTACAGTCTGGGAAATGGAAGCCCAGAGAAAGGACACCACCAGCCCAAAGTCACACTGTGAGCCACAGGTCATGCCTGGTATCTCTTTCCTTCAACCACGTACCCCGAGACCTCACAGGAGGGGGCGGAGCCTTGCGTTAGCACTCCCTGCCCGCCCTCTTCCGCCAGATGCCTGACTCAGGAGAGAGGGGTCCTGGCCCTAGCACCTGTCGTAGGAGGCAGCGAGTGCACATTCTGATCCGCATAATCCCAAGGCTTGTGATTGGCAGGGAGGAAGGCAGAGAGGAGGGAGAGGTTGTGGAAAGGGCAGGACAGAGGGGAATGCTGGAGAAATATTGTAGGCACTGGAGACCCGAAGGAGAGATAGCTACACACAGCTCTGGCACTTAGTAGGTGTTTAGCAAGTGTTGGTGGTTATTATGTTTTTATTGTCTACTGCTTTAACTCCCAGCCTTCCCAACCCCCTCCTTTCGGCTAGTAGGACACCATTGACCTGACCGCGACTCTCTTCCTCATCCGCCTGCGGTCCTTCCCTTTTTGGGACTTCTAGGCATGCAGCTGGCCTCCCCTCACTACCCTGGCACTCCAGGGGCCCGGCCCAGAGCGCAGAAACGCGGGGGAAACTGTGGGCACATCTCAAACCCACCGGACCACAACTCCTCCTCCGAGGGGTGTGGGGTGGTGATGGTGGTGGTGGGGAGCAGGGGCCTTGACTGCTAAACTGCGGGTGGGCGGAAGCGAGACGCCGTAGTGTGGTTCGCCAGCCTCTGTCCCTTGGTGAAACCTATGGCTCACGCCCCCACAACCGACTGAGCGAATCGACTTGGAAAACCGAAAGATAGCTGCTGAGATAAAACGAACAATTCAATCTACAATCTCGCTCCAAGCTTGGACTGACACCAGGGGACAACTGCGTGCACTGCGGCTGTCCCTGGCTGGTGGCGCCCTTGCTGCATTTAGTGGGTGCCAGTTGGGGCCGCGCACGTCTGCAGATCGGCGCAACGCATCCTCCTCCCTCGGTGCCGAAGGAGGCAGGTCCAGGCCGAAGGGGAGCGGCCCGCCCGAAACACTCAGGGAAATGCAAATCCTGCAGAGAGTCGGTGGACGCAACTGTGACTGGAGAGCTGGGCGCTGGCGTTCTCGCTGCCTTTGACCAGCGGCGCGCTGCGCGGCCTTCCGTGAAGCTTCCTCTCTCATTCTATTTGTCCCAACTGCTCTGCCATCCTCAGGAGCGCAGAGACTCCAAGCTGCTTTCTTTAAATTGAATTCGTTTCCAGATCCCGTCGAGTTTTTCAAGAGGTGGTTGATACCGCAGGCTCTCTAGAACTAGGCAGCTGGGAGGAGGGCGGGGCGCTAATCCCGACCAGCAGTGGTGCGACCTTGGGCAAGTCTGTTTCCTTCCTGTGCCTCGCTGTCCTCCTCTGTGAAGTGGCGGTGATTATTTGGATCTCCTAGGAAAGTTGGTGAGATTAGTGATCACGTGGTAGTTGCCCCGTCACTCCAGTCCCCATGTTTGTTTGGGACGCTGCAGGTTTTCCGGGCCTCGGAGGACCACGCAGTTCAGCAGCCACAGCTAACCACCTGTCCAGTCGTGCTCAGATGACCAGTCTCCAGGTTTCTGGAGTTCCTCTTTCCGGCTGGGTCCTGGGGCCATGTGACTGGCCCCCAAGTGTGACCAATTGAATTATTTCAGAATTTGCCTCCTTTAAAATACTTTACCAGGGCCTGACCTGTGGTGGCACAGTGGATAAATCTTCAGCCTGGAACACTGAGGTTGCTGTCCTGGGCTTGCCTGCTCAAGGCACTTATGGGAGTTGATGCTTCCTCCTCCCCCTCTCCTCCCCTTAAAAAAACAACAAAACTTCACTGGTCTGAATGTGGTATTTAGTACAATCTCAGTGTTGTACAACCACCACCTCTGTCTAGTTCCCAAAACGTTTTCACCCCAAAAGGATGCATTTTCCTTTCTAGCTCTCGTCCCAGAACTGAGTTGTGTGCAGGCAGACACTGGGACTCCATGCCCTTTCAAATCTTCAGTGCTTTTTTTTTTTAAAGCTCAGTTTGCTAAATGATTTGCAAAGTTGATCTCATAAGACTAGGGAACTAATGAGGTGAAAGTAAGAGAAATTCGGGAGCCAGGAATCAGTGTGCGTGTGGCGCAGGGAGAAGGGATGACGGGGCAGGGAGCTGGAGAACCAGGCTCAGGTGGAGGGTCCTTGACTGCCCTGCCATCCACCTTCAAGGTACAGTTCTCATGGTGCAGAAGTGAGGGTTCTGCACGTGTAGTTTCACCCAAACATTTACATCCGTGGCGGCTAACCTCTTTAGGAGAGCCACGTCTTAAAAAGCTGATGAAAGCTTTCCTGGAAAGACCCAGATAGAGGTCCTTTAGACGTTTCCCAGGGCTGTTGTAGCAGATGACCAAAAACTTAGTAGCTTACAAGAGCAAATGTGTTCTCTCACAGCTCTGGAGGCCACGAGTCTGAAGCCATGGAAGCAGCGGGGCTGTATTCTGGGAGGATTCTTCCTTGCTTTTTCTAGCTCCTGGTGGCCCGGCGGCTGCATTACCCCCATCTCTGCCTCTGTCTTCACATGGCCTTCTTCTCTGTGTCTTTTCCTCTTGTGTTTCTTATAAGGACACGTTATTGGATTTAGGGCCCACCTGGGGAATCCAGGATTTAGCTCATCTTGAGATCATTTATTTAACTAGACTATAAATACCCCCCCCTCAAATAAAGTCACATTCACAGGAATTGGGGGGGGGAGGCTAGGACCTGGAAATACCTCTTTGGGGCTTACCATTTAATTCAGTGCAAGATCCACATACAACTTCAGAGGCTCCCAAATACCAGTTCAGGCTAGGAATCTCTGATTTAATGTCACAAAGGAATCCTTTGATGCCACTGGTAGAAAAGTGGAGAGAAAAGCAACCATTCCTGTTGCCACTTAAAGTCCTCTTTAAGGAAGGGCACACCCACATGTGGTTAAGAGGAGAAAATGAACCCCCCATTCTGCCATGATATCGTCTACCCCTTTGAGGAAGGACATTCCAGATCAGGAGGCTAGAGACAGAAACTGGTTGCCTTTCTACAAAGAAGCCCTTGAAAAATGCAGCATCAGCCAGAATCTGAATTTGTGAAAATGGACCAACAGGAAATTTCACCCTGTCGGACAAACTTCATAAAGGCTCTGTAGGGTCTCAACCACTCAGCGAAGCCTTTTAAGAAAATTGCAATTTTTAGTCAGACCCTGAGGGAAGTCTCAGAAAGATCTTTACACCCCTTCCTGTCTTCTCCTCCTGCTGGCCAGGCAATGAGGAAAGAGCTAGCTCTTTCTCAGGGAAGGAGGAGGGGGAGGAGAGAGCGATCAGGACTGGGGAGAAGCTATTCCCTGAGCCAGGGGACAGTCCTGGCCCCAAAGATAGAAGCGACAGCTTCCTCAGCTGAGTCCCTGAGTCGCCACCTGTGTCCTTCCTGCAGATTGGATTTATAGAGTGCAACATTTTAATAAAAAACACACACACCTTCCCATTTTGGTACATTAAGAGATTTCTAACAAAACACTGTAACGTTGCTATAAATTTTTCTCCCAGCACCCTCACAAGTAATAACTCAGCTCTGGCATTTTGCATTTAATGTTTATTTTGATGGCTACATTCCAGCCAGAGTGGGGGCTCAGGGTGGGGAGAGAAAAGGTAAAAATGCCTCCTCTTTCCTAGCCATTAACTGTGTGTTTTTAATAAAGTCCCCACAAATTGGGGAGCCAATACTTGGAAAGGAAGGAGTGAAATCATGACACCTTATCAGGAAGTGCCAGTGGCCTCAGTTCTAGGAAGTAGCTGGGGCAAGGCCCTGGCCTGTCCTGCCAGTATGGGTCCCCAGAGGGTTCCTGGAATGTCTCCTCTGCCCATGCCATGCGTTTAGCCCGAAACGTCCTCCTCTCTTCTCCCTAGCAGCTTCTGAGGCACAGCTCAAGCCTCATCTTCTGGAATTTTCCCCACACCCTGTCTCTGCTGGAATTATGGGCCCCTCCCCTGACCAGTATTCATTCTATCCACTTAACACCTGTAATGTGATCTTTGGCTAGAATGGGCCAAGAATGTTGAGTAGATGAGTGAATGAATGAACGAACGAATGAATGAATGTACTAGGTAGAACTGGTTGGAAAACTCAGTTTCACTGTGTTGGAGTTACCTCTGTGAAGGCAGCTCTTTGGGACTGATTCATCATTTTCCCCTTTAGAAAAGAACCTCAGTAGTTCCAAATCACATGGGAACCACTTCACGACCCCCTTTCCATTCGAAAGCACTGTATTCCAGTCATCTTGCACCCAAGACATAGGTCAGAAGAGACGTCAGTTAGGCCTTCTAGTTCATTCCTTTGCCTCCAGGTAAAAAACGGGAGGTGGGATGCTACTTCCTGTCACAGTTGTGGGGCTGCTTCCTGGAGGTAATGGCTAAGGGTCCTGGTGGCTGGTGGCTGACTAAGGCGTGGCCTCCCCACGCCTGAGCTGTGCCCCCCTCCCCCAGCCCTCCTGCCGCAGCGTCAGCTTCTTAGGAACTCACAGCCCACCTACCTGTCTTCCCACAGGCCTGCTGACTGGAACCTGGGGCTGCGTTGCCCTATTCCTGAAGCTTGCTCAGATCCTCAGTGGACATAATGAATGGGAAAAATGTGTGTGAACTGCAGAGTGCCTCGGAAATGGAGGCTGGCACTCAACACAGGATGTGTTTCTGTGATTGTGAGCCACACGGGTAGAGTCAGAATGATTTGGGCTGCGCCAGCATTGGCATGAGACCTCAGTCTTCTGATCTGTAAGTTGGGAAGAACTTTAGTAATTAGGTCCTGGGGAGGAGAAGAAGGTTCTTGAGAAATTTCATGGGAAGTGCTTGGTATATGGGTGCTTCACTCTCACTGTCCATGGTGGGAGAGGACCTGGCTGCCAGCTGCCACGTCCTGATCTCTGGGCAGGTTCTTCCTTCCCCAGCCTCTCCCCCACAGCCTCCCCAGAAGGGAAAAACAGCTTCTTGCAAGTTACTTTAATTCACCTTCTCTGGGTGGAAACTTCCTTCATCAAGGGTGTGAATCCTGCCTCTGCCACTTATTTGCTGGTTAACCTCAGGTGAGTTACTTAACTTCTCTGAGCCTCTGATAAATGAAGATGATAATGCTGGCCTTGCTACATTGCTGTGAGGATTGAAATAAGTCATGAGAAGGCCAGGTACCTAGCAGGCACTTGATGAAAGTACTTTATTTCCTCTTTACCCAAGTACATAACAAGCAGATATTATATCTGCTACTCCAGGTGCCTCTGCTAGGGCCCACACGGATGGTGCCTAATAGCTGCTGTGGATGGAGGGACTGGCGGGAAGCTGCCCGCCTCCTCTGGGGAGCTCTCAGGGAGACCACCTCAGTCCTCTTGGCTCTGAGAATCATATGTACTTTTCCCTTTTACAAACTCTCAGCCTGGCCCATGGCATTTTAAAAAAGCTGAGATTAAACAGTTCCAGGGCAAAGCCAAGGATCGGGGCTGATCTTGGCTCTTTCCAAAGTGTTTCTGAGCCTTTTAGGCAGGATCCCAGCCCCCACCCTGCAACTTCTCTAGCTTTAATGGGTGCTGAGCACTTTACACCCCGTGAAACCCGTGGCAAATGGTCCTGGTCTCTGATGTGCCGGCCTGGCCGGCAGCAGGGCGCTGGCACTCAGCCTCTGCCTGAGGAAATGAAAGCCTGATGGGAGCTGGAGGAGGAGCTCATGCAGGAGCTTCCAGAAACAGCATGGCAGCTGGAGCCAGCCAGGCCTTGGCTCTAGCTGCGCCCTCCCCCAGAGAGCTCTCCCTGTCTCTTCCCAAAGACCTGCTCCTGCTGTCAGATCCCAGAAGCGCTCCTGGTCAAGCTGTGACCCTAACCTCTAGTAACAATAACCAACAATTAGCACTATTTTATTAAGCACCTATTATGATGAACCTGACCCAGTTCCTGGCTTGTTCGGTAGATTCTCTTGTCTGGGTCACCAATTCCAAGTTAGCTCCCTCCCCGGGGACTGATGCCACTTACCTTGCTTTAGTTCTTCGGAGCACTCATCCTTAGCTGTAATTAATGTCTGGCTTATTTATCTGTTCACTTCTCTACTGTCTTTCTTCCTATTATAATGGCAGGAACATTGTGTGTGTTTTCATGCACTGTCTCCAGGGCCAGGAGAAGTGCTTGGCACAGAACAGATGCTCAGCAATATTTTATTATTCATCTGAGCAAATGGATAATCCTCAGAGCAATCTTATAGGCAGGTACTATGACCGTGATGGCAAACCTATGACAAGCATACCAGAGAAGTATGGGGCTGCATGCTGAGAAGGACTTTTCATCCTCGGCTCCTGCACGGCCAGGTGCAGTAGCCGAGGATAAAACATTTGCTGTAGTGTAGACACTCTGTGCCAGAGGTCTGTAGACCAAAACAACAGAACTCCGGCACAGAGCATCTAGTCCTGGGACTTCTGGTTAGGCTGTTTTTCTCAAAGTGACACACCACCCGAGCTATGCTTGTTTTTTTTTTGGCAAATTTTGTACACCAAGCTCAAAAGATTGCCCATCACTGTGCTATGATAACCCCACTTTTACAGATAAGAAAGCTGAGGCAGAGAAGAAGCCAGGAGCACAAAGGAAGGGCACACTGTCAGGAAGGGCAGCCCTGGGATTCTAACTCTAGAATGTTGGACTGAAGTCTGGTGGTTATCCTACTCCACACTACCTCCGCTTGCCCATGTGGCTTCCCTTAGGCTGAATATTCTGTTGGAAACAGAAGACCTTGTTAAAAATGAAGACTTGTGACCCTTATGTCTGAAGAAACATTTCCCAAACAATTGTGTTCACAATCCTACAATATATTGTTTTCTTTCATTTTCAAAGAAATGAGTCAAATTGTTATCATTATATGCCATTTTATGATGAAAAAATCAAAGTTCAGAGAGGTTGTGCATTTGTCTAAAGACACACAGCAAGAAAGTGGCATAGCTTGCATTTGAATCAGGGTCTGGCTGGAAAGGCTGTACACATCTTGCCTCTTGGACACATAGCCTCTCAGGGAATCTGGGTGACTCCTCTGGACTTATAGCCAGGAAGTGGCAAAGCAGAAACCGGGCAAGGAGGTCCTGGAGTGCCATGCCCAGTCCACTCCCCAACTCAGAACGGCAGCCTGGAAGCCAGGTGCACCAGATTAAAGAGTTTTCCATGTTATATATCATGAATATTCTCTCCCTCTTGTGAGGTTGCAGTGAACACTTTAATGGAATTTCAAATGACTTTTGGATGCTGGCTGATGCTTCTTAAATTGAAGCTCTGTGTCTAGAGGGGCTATGAGCTGGCTTGGCTTTAAGGGTTAATATGTCTATGCATGTGCACACATGTCTGCACATGTTTGTGTTCACATGCATGTAAGGGCTGTTCTAACTGAAGGCTTGTGTGTATGTGTGTGTATGTGTGGGGGATACTAATAACCTGTCCATCCCATGTCCGTGCCCATGTCCATCTCTGTGTCCATCCCATGTCAATCCCTGTCCATGCCCATGTCCATCCCATTTCTATGCCCATGTCCATCTCTGTGTCCATCCCATGTCCATCCCTGTGTCCGTGCCCATGTCTATCCCATGTCCATGCCATGTCCATCCCTGTGTCCATGCCATGTCCATCCCTGTGCCCATCCCATGTCCATGCCCATGTCCATCCCTGTGTCCATGCCCATGTCCATCCCTGTGTCCATGCCATGTCCATCCCTGTGTTCATCCCATGTCCATGCCCATGTCCATCCCTGTGTCCATGCCCATGTCCATCCCTGTGTCCATCCCATGTCCATCCCTGTGTCCATCCCATGTCCATGCCCTGTGTCCATCCATGTGTCCATCCCATGTCCATGCCCATGTCCATCCCTGTGTCCGTGCCCATGTCCATTCCTGTGTCCATCCCTGTGTCCATGCCCGTGTCCATCCCTGTGTCCATGCCATGTCCATCCCTGTGTTCATCCCATGTCCATGCCCATGTCCATCCCTGTGTCCATGCCCATGTCCATCCCTGTGTCCATCCCATGTCCATCCCTGTGTCCATCCCATGTCCATGCCCTGTGTCCATCCATGTGTCCATCCCATGTCCATGCCCATGTCCATCCCTGTGTCCGTGCCCATGTCCATTCCTGTGTCCATCCCTGTGTCCATGCCCGTGTCCATCCCTGTGTCCATGCCATGTCCATGCCCATGTCCATCCCATGTCCATGTCCATCTCCTGTTCATGCCCATGTCCATCCCTGTGTCCATCCCATGTCCATGCCCATGTCCATCCCATGCCCATGTCCATCCCATGTCCATGCCCATGTCCATCCCTGTGTCCATCCCATGTCCATGCCCATGTCCATCCCATGTCTATGTCCATCCCCTGTCCATGCCCATGTCCATCCCATGCCCATGTCCATCCCATGTCCATGTCCATCCCCTGTCCATGTCCATGCCCACTGTTTAGTCCCAGTTGTGAACACAGCCCCCACTCAGGAGTGAGTCAGATAATGGGGTGAGGGATCCCGAAGGTGTGAATCAGGACAACCTCCTGTCTTCTCTTTTGGGAGCTGGCATTGTCCTGGGTTCGAGTAGGATACTGGGGGACAGCCTCACTGGGGAAGAAAACACAAAATGGTCTATGGGGGGATTTAGCTGAGAAAGGGACAGAGAGCAGAGAGAGAAGGGACCAGGCAAGGGGTGGTGTCCTTAGGGCGAGAGTGGGAAGACTCTAGAGGTGGCAAGGTGTACCCAGGGAGGTTGTCCTCACTTTTCCTCTGTCCCTTCATGGAAATGACAGCAGTGTGGCCTCTGCATTGAAGGTAATGGGCACAAGGAGAAAGTTTTGAACTTGAAACCAAGAAGCTGGGTTCTGATCCTGGCTCTGCTCACACTGACAGACTGTGCAACCTTGGGCAGGTCACTTTGCCTCTCTGAGCCTAGCTTCCTCACAGTGACATCCCCCTGTGGGGAGCTGGCGGGACTGTGTGTACCGCTAAGTGGGAAAGTACTCTGTGAGCTTGCAGGTGCAGGGCATGTGAAGGGTTTGGGTTTCTTACTGTGACTGCCCATTGTGATCCTGGCTTGGGCTCCCAGGGAATTGAGTCTGGTGTTCAGGAAAGTGGGTCACCTATAGGATTGTCTCAAAACTCCTCTCAGCCTTAATTTCACTGTATTTAATCTTCCTGGATTTGACCAAGTCAGTCTAACTGTTTTAGGAAGCTGATCGGGGGCCGCCTAACAGCCCTCTGACCACCCTCCCAGTGCCAGGGGTGACCGAGGGCTATGCCTCTTGCATGCCACTCTTTTTGTGTTGAGTTTACAAGGCTGTCCATACTGTTCCTTCAGACCCAGCTCTTGTGTCTCACCTTCTCTAGCTCAGGTACCAGCCAGGCGTTCTTACCCATGAGATCCCACTGCGTGTACGGAAGCGCCTTTGCCAGTGGACATCACAATTGCCACTTGCAGGTGAGGACACCAAGACTCCCTAGCACTCGGCTGGTAAGTGGCAGAGCCAGTAGCCTGAACTCGGTGCCTTCTGTCTCCTGGTCCTGTTTTGGCTTCAGATTGAAATGCTATGTTGATGATGAAGCTATTTGTCAACCGCCTTACTCTTTGCAAACATAAATCATTCTGCAGCTTACATCACTGAATGCACTTGCTAAACTTTGTTTTCCTGGCTGATGAATGCGCAGTGTTCTGAAACTCCCACACAAGACAGCCTCCGGGCCTTGGAGCAAGCCAGCCCCGTCACCACTGCCTTGCAGGGGCATGTGTAATGGCAACTAGACCCTTGTCCTTCCTGCCTTTTCTCTGGGCCGTTCCCTCCCATCTCTTAGCCCCCTTCTCCTTGGACCCTGCCTCTTGCCCAAATTCCCTCTCCACCCCACCCTCTCAACCTGGCCTCTCCCGCCTCCCTCTCCCCCAGGCCAGCCTCTGGAGCCAGAGTCTTGGCCAGGATGAAAGCCGCTGGCCAGGCCCATAAATCAGCGGCCTGTGCCCCTTAACCTTCCCCATTAACCTCTCACACTGGCGAGCATTAGGTGTTACACTTGGCTGCCATAAATTACTTGCCAATGAATTTATGAGCGCTCAGCCCTTAGAGTTAGAGGCCTACTTCCCTGTCCCGTGTCCCCCCCACCCCCTTTCCGCTTTCCCTTTCCCTCAGGGCCTCGCACAGATCAAGGCTGGCTGAGCCTGGTCCTGCCCCCCCCCCACCCCACGACTCCCCGACTCCCCGAGGCGTGGGGTAGGGTGTGTGTGGAAGTGACTCCTTAATTCCACTACCCTGAATTTCCCTCGCCAGGGGCCATGCCTGCCTTGCCCACACGTGCACCTCAGAAGGTGCACTGGTACTGTCTACCATCATTGCTGTGTTTCCACCGCGTGCTGGACACTCATATGCTCACTGTAATTATTTTTTAAAATCATTTATTTATTTATTTATTTATTTAAGAGTGAAAGAAAAAGAGAAAAAGAGAGAAGCATCAATTTGTCATTTCACTTATTTATGCATTCATTGCTTGATTTTTTTTCTTTTTTTTAGTGAGGGGGTGGGACAGATAGACAGGAAGGGAGAAAGATGTGAAGTATCAACCCATAATTGTGGCACTTTTGTTGTTCATTGATTTCTTTCTCATATGTGCCTTGACTGGGGGATCCAGCTGAGCCAGTGACCCCTTGCTCAGGCCAGTGACCCTGGGCTCCAAGCCAGCGACCTTGGGGTCATGTCTATGATCCCATGCTCAAGCTGGCAACCCTACACTCAAGCCGGTGAGCCCACATTCAAGCCGGTGACCTCAGGGTTTTGAACCTGGTTCTTCATTGTCCCAGGCCAATGCTCTATCCACTGTGCCACTGTCTGGTCAGGCTCATTGGTTGATTCTAGTATGTGCCCTGACTGAAGATTTAACCTGCAACCTTGGCATGTCAGGATGATGCTTTAACCAGTTTAGCTTCCTGGACAGGTTCTAATTCTTTTAACAGCTCTGAGAGGTATGACTTATTATCCCATGTCACAGGTGAAGAAAAGGTGATGTGAAGAGGCTCCTGGGCTGACAGTGACAGATGGCAACAATTGCTACACTTGCCTTTCTTCCAGGCCACAATCTGTGAAGAGAGGAGGCCACTACGCAGAGGAGAAAACTGATCCCACCCCAGGTCAGCTGACTTGGTCAAGTGATGTAGCCTATTAGTTTATAAGGGGCCAGGCTGGGAACCACCGGTATTGAGAGTTTGTGGATCACATCCTATCTGCTTTATATAAATCCAATTCTACGAAAACAATTCCAGGTCTGGAAACCAGGATAGCCAGACCAGAAGCTCTGTCTCATTCTGCCGCCGTGCTGCAGGTCAGTGCGCAGCGGTAACAGCCATTCTATGAGAGTAACGAGGATGGCGACGACGGTGATGAATGACACGCACGGATGTTAGCATGCTCCTGTTACTAGGCCATGTGTCTTACGTGCAGAAGCTTGCTGAATTTTCGTGACCATATGAGGTAGACGCTATTGTTGTGCCCATTTTACAAAAGAGGCAACTGAGGCAAAGAGAGATCAACTAATATGTTGAAGGCCACCCAGCTAGTAAGAGCTGGGCCCTGGAGTCAGACCCATCGCTTTGTCTGAGGTACTATAAGTAATGAGAGCAGCAGGAAGTGAAGAGGCACCTGCAGGGGCCAATGGCTGTCAGTCTACTGGCACCTTCTAGGAGGGTAGGGCAAGAGGGTTCCCCAGGGGATGAGGCCTGCCTGGCTTTCATGCTTCCCCCCTTCCTAGGTGGCATCAGGGGAGCCCAGGTCCATGGGAGGTGTCTGACTCTGGATGCTGCCTCAGCCCTGAGCCCCCGACTCCTGGAGCCCTGCGGGTCCCACTGCAGCTTTCTGAACGTGGTACAAGGACAGGGGGCAAGTGTCTGAGACGCTAGGGAGCAGCTGAAAGGGGACAGGGAAGGATGCGTGCAGAGAAGCTGCTTTCCTGGGGCCCACAGGCACAGCAGACAGGTGGGACATGGTAGCAGAGGTCTTGGAGGAGGTCTCTGGGCCAGCTGCCACCAGGGGCCATAGCCTACCCCCTCACTACCCACCCTCAGAACTCTGGCACGTGCAAATGCCCCCTGGGCAACTTGGCCAAAACTCCAAGAAAGGGTGTTCCTCTTGGTGGTGTATGACCCTGGCATAGAGGGAACAGGAAGGGCCAGCCAGAGGCTCCTGCTGCTACCTGCCACCTGGAAATGAAGGACTTGGGCCCAGATGTACTGCGCAGAGGGCAGGAGTGTTGGAGTCATGCAGACCTGGTGCAAATCCCAACTGAACTGGCTCAAATAGAGCCTCCCCACCCCACCCCCATTCACACCCACCTGGAATTTGTGAATGGGATCTTATTCAGAAAGATGGTCTTTACAGATGTAATTTGTTAATATGGGTTGGTGGGGATTAGGGTGGGCTCTCATCCCATGACTGGTGTCCTTAGAAGAAGAGAGAAATCTGGGCCTAGACACTCAGGGCAGAAGGCCCTATGCAGACGGAGCCAGAGAGTGAGTGAGGCATCTGCAAGCCAAGGAATAGTGGAGATTGCTGGCCAAACCCAACCCTAGGAGAGGCGGAAGATTCCCTCCTTAGTGTTTTTGAAGGGAGAATGGCCCTATGACACCTTGACTTTGTCTGCTGGCCTCCAGAAAATAGGTTTCTGTTTTATTAAGTTGCTCAGTGGTGGTCCTTCATTATGGCAGCTCTGGGGAACTGATATGTGAGGTCTTCCGCTTCTGAGCTGGATTACCTTGTGTGGGTCACTAGCCTCTGCAAGCCCCGGGAAGCACCCCTACAGCAAAGAGGAGGATGCATAGTTCATGGGGTGTTATGAAGATTAAATGAAATAATGTACACAAGCCAGAAGTGGAATCTGACATCAGCGTGTTTTGTTTTGTTTTGTTTTTCTGAAGTGAGACAGAGATACAGACTCCCGCACATGCCAGACTGGGATCCACCCGAAAAGCCCACTAGGGGGCAATTTTCTACCCATCTGGGCATTGCTCCGTTGCAACCAGAGCCATTCTAGCGCCTGAGGCAGAGATCATGGAACTGTCCTCAGTGCCCAGGTCAACTTGGCTCCAATGGTGCCTTGGCTGTGGGAGGGAAAGAGAGAGATAGAGAGAAAGGAGGAGGGAAGGGTGGATAAGCAGATGGGCGCTTCTCCTGGGTTCCCTGGCCAGGAATTGAACGCAGGACATCCACCCGCCGGGCCAACACTCTACCGCTGAGCCAATTGGCCTGGGCTGACATTAGCGTGTTTAAGCACAGCAATTCTTCAGAGCTTGGCTCCCAGTTGCTTATGGAGGGACTGACAGCACCCTGTTACTTTTTATGGTTAATTATGGAAATTCCAAGTTAACAATTGGGTATAGTTGATCATATTTATGTAATCTTTATTAAAAGTCCACAAGTTGCATATTTAACATTTTGAAGGAAAAGGAAAAAGTAAAACCAGTCATAATTTCCACTCTGTGCACACACAGATTACATGCTTGTACCAAGTGAACAGTTAGTTTATACCAGATGCCAGCTGACTGCCCGATGCCAATGGGAAATAAAGTTATGTATGTATATACACTCCCATAAACTGATATCTAACCTTGTATATAAAACCATATGTGTCTATCTCTTTATGCATATTGGACGCATATCTATTCATAACAGATGCACACATATCTCTCTCTTCAACAGCTCCATGCAGCAAATATTTACTGAGTGTTCACTCTCTGCAGGGCGTGTGCATGTGTGTGTGCAGTTAGAGAGAGATATGTGTTTGTACATAACTAATGTATACACATAGCTGGTTATCCCAGAAGCCAACCAAATACTAGATGTGGGCGTGGGAGCGTTTCTGTTGGAAAGCAGAGTATTCTCTAGATTCCCTGCTTGCAAAATAGTGCCAAAGCCTGGAGGTAAACCCTAGCACCCGAATGAGAGAGGAGGCAGCAGTGCCAAAGCCTGGAGGTAAACCCTAGCACCCGAATGAGAGAGGAGGCAGCAATGCCAAAGCCTGGAGGTAAACCCTAGCACCCGAATGAGAGAGGAGGCAGCACGGAGCATGCTGGGTGTGGAGGGAAGGCCTGGGGTCCCCTCAGATGTGAGCTGCATCAGGTTCAGGGCTACCAGTTCCTTCAGGTCAATTGCACCCAGGCTGCCACTGTCTCATCTTGGCGGGGACAGGGAATCAAACCCTTCTGCAAAGAGTAGCATCCGGGGTGAGTGACTACCTATGTCTGCCTCCCACACTGTGCATCTCATGATGCAGGCGCACCAGTGTTCCCTGGAGATGGCCTTCACTCCCACATGTGTCACAAGCTGCACCTCCTCCGTTATGACCCTTGTCTTGACAAAGGGGCCAGCCAGGTGAGGCAGAGTCAGAGCTCACTGGGGTCCCCTGTGTTTTCATCCTTCCTCTATTAACTGAAGTGATTCATTCCTCCCCTGCCTTTTCTACTAGACTCTGAAGGCGGCTGTTGGGTCTTGTTGGCTGCCCTGTCCCCAGAGCCCAGCACAGAGCCTGCCCCCCGGGAGGCCCTTGATAAAATGCTGGGAACATGGAGGCGTAGAGAGGTGTAGGGGCTTGTCCAAGGGCAGCAGGGCAGCAGAGTGGAGCTTCTGTGCTTACATCCACAACTGTAGCCGCTCTTTTTTGCCTCCTTGAGCCCTGCTTACATGTCCTGATCTGACCCTGCCCACCAGCACGTGAGCTCCAGGGGACGGGCCCTGGTTTGGCTGGTTCACACCTAAATGCCCAGGAATCAGTGCACCAAATCCACTACCCTGTACACCATAGTTGCCCAGCAGGTGTTTCTTGTATGAATGGATGACCCAGGGGCCTGGGTACAGAGCTCTAGACCTCAGAGACTGCAAGGGCGCAGAGAGACAGCGCTTTGGCCCAGGTGGAGAGGGACGTCTCCTGCTAAGGCCCTGGAACCCATGTTACTTTTTGGCAGAGAGGGAAGGTGGGCAATCCCAAGGGGTTGACAGAAAATCAGTGGGACTGGCCCATGACAAAGGGGCTTCAGTCAAAGACACTTTCTAGGGTCACTAAACACTTCTAAAAGGACTAAAGCTTAAACACAGGAACTGCGTCTATGTACAGGAGGGAAGTTTGGGGGTGGAGATTATTTCCAGGGAGGTTGGAGATGGAGAGAGAAGGGAATAATCTTTCTTTAAGCCCTGTGAAGACAGACCGCTAGGAACTGAATGAACTTTGCTTTATTTATTATAGGTAGATAGCTGAAACCACCCCTATTTAACAGAGGAGGTAATGGAGATTCAGAGAGGTAAAGTGACTTGCTCAAGGTCACACAGCCAGGCTGCAGCTATGTTGGTATGATTTGTCTCCCACCCCGAGCCTTAGGGAAAGCCACTGTGCGTCTTGCTACAGAATCAAGCATAATGGTTATTGCATGTTTTCCCCTGCTTGCGCTTTTTTCTTGTTCTGTGAGGACTTTTTGTTTTTTTCTCCTCAGCCAAAAGGATACATTTGGGTCTTTCAAACTTGGGGGATATTTTTCCCCTCTGGTATACCATCTAGGAAGGGGGTTGGTTTTGGCTTCCTTGTCAGAGACATGGGCTACATGAAAGACACAGGCTCCTGGTGACGCACCCCCCCCCCCAAACACACACACAAGCCCGCTCCCTTGTCTTCTCAGGAGAGCTCCCTGATGCCATGGGGAGCGAGGGGGACAGTTTCTATGGGTCATCTCTAGTCCCTGTCAGCTGGCACAAAAACAGAACGTTTGCAAACTTAGGTGCTGGATCAATGAATAAAGGAACTTAAAGTGAATCCCTCATCTCTAATAACACACTCCTGTGGATGGACCCATGCAGACTCACACAGGTGGACCAAGCCAGCGCCAGTGGGGTAGGGTGTTGCTGTCCCCAGGGGGTGGCTCCTGGAGTTCACACGGGTGCTCCTCACCCCGCCACCCCAGTCCTAGCTTAGTGGCCAAGCATCTAGGCAAACAGCACCGTTTGCTTATTCCAGGAAGTGTCCTCTACTGGAGACCCCCTTTGTCACAACCAAACCCCGCTAAGCTTGGTAGCTAAGTGACCTCCCGTGGAAGTAGCTAGGTGCTCTTGGGCTAGTTACTTCAGCTCTCTCTTCCTCAGTTACCTCATCTGTTAAATGGGGATGGGAGCACCCACCTCCTATATTTGCTGTGGCGTTTCAGAGAAAGCACCCAGTACAGAGCCTGGCATCTGGTCAACTCTGAGTAAATGTTTGCATTGAAGACATTTAGCATCAGCAGCAGAGCGGCTGTAAAGGGTGATGGAGGTGCTGATGAGCAGAGGTGTGTGAGTGTGTGAGCGTGTGAGGGGTGCTGTGAGGTCTGCGTCCGCACTGGGGATCCCGTGGCCTAGGGCAGACTCTGGAGCCATGGACACAGTCCCCTGTTTTGCTAAGCCCTCCAGCAAGGAGCCTTTCCTTCCCACACAGGCTGCCTCCTGCCATCTCTGTCATTTGGGCTGGCTGCCTGTCCCTGCCCTGGCAAGGACCGAGAGGAGGCCCAGCCAGGGGGCCCCGGCCCCAGGTGGCTTACCCTGAGCAGGCCAAGGACTCTCTGTCCTGGGAGGGAAGCAGCTCTGAGTTGCAGCTGCTGCTCGGGGAGGGGTGGGAGGAGCCGCCCTCTGCCCTCTCAGCCCAGGGGGCAGCGCCCCAGAGGGACACCACCCTGACACCCTCTGGTCCCCTTAGAGCTGCCTCCTCCTCCCATTTGTTCACTCCAGAGACCTGAGAAAATGAGCCAAGTTCTGGGGAAATGAGGCTCCAGCTGGGGGCCCGGTCCCCTTGACCCCAGTTCCTTCTGGTTGGGGGTCTGTCCTGGAAGATTCTCTCCCCTCCCCACCCTCCCACTCAGGCCACAGGCCGGTTTTCCAGCTTTCTCCCTTTCCCACACTCCTGCATTCTCCTTCACACACCCAGTCCTTCTTCAAGGGGCTCTAAGAAGAGTGCATTTCCTATGAACAGAACAATGCCTTATTAATCTTACTAGGGATTTGAACTTGGCAACATTTCAGCCTTTGATTTAACTATCATTTTGGTAATGGGAGAGAAAAAAAAAAGGAAGGCTTACTGTCGGACAATGCTGCGTTTCCAACACCTCCCGAGCATGAGACGATTTCAAATATAAAATTAAAAGCCCCTCCATCTTCCCCCCTCCCCTCTCCCTCCCTCTCTCCCTCCCTCCTTCACACAAAAGCTCACTTCCCACATACTTCATGGGGATATTTCAAGTTAAAGTTCTGTTTACCTTATAGAAAAGTTAATTAGTTCCCTTTGATCTCACAGGGAAAACCACACAGGAAATTTTTCTTCAGAAAGTGTATACACGGAGGCACGCTTTACCCGCACAACCAGAGATATTCATTAAAATAATTCGTTTCGATTTTTAATTTAAAGAAAACACTTTACATTTCCCCCTATTTATTATTAAGAAAGTAGTTGTCCCTAGGGCAGAGCGTCAAGGGGGTCACCGTGGTGTTTTTGCTGCGCTAGCAGCCAGCGTCGTAGTCGGGCGCTTTATAATCTGACTCTGGTTTGTTTTCCTACTTTGGATAACAAGAGACTTCTGCAGAGAGGCAAACCTTCCAACATGTCAGATTTCAGTCGCCAAAATATTAAAAATCCAGGGTTTTGGAGATGGAGACTGTATGGTTCAAATAAAGATATTTAAGTTCCAAAACATAAATATTCAAGATCCCGAAAAAAACAACTCCTATCCTTGCATTAAAATCTGAAACAGGCAGTGGGGGAATTGAGGGGAGAAAATGTTTACTTTTCTGAGGTTTATCTAATGAAATATAATAAATAGTACATCGTGCTTTCTCTCCCTCTCTCTCTCTTTTTTTTTAACCCCTAGAGATCTTTAAGCGGTACCTAGATTTGTACATTAAGCTGCTTAGCAAAAGTTTAGAGAGAGAAACGCCTGGGTTTTCAAAATGCGATTTTCAACCTTAAGCACATTTTCCACATCTTGTGCTGTTACAGGATGAGTGGTGCCGAGGACTGCAAATTGTGGAATCCATTTCCAGTGCAGACCAAGCGAAAAAAGAAATAGTACAGCTAACCCAAGGTTGAAAGAACAAATTTAAAGATATTGCTGATGGAGCAGCCAAAAGCTGTGGTCCCAATTACTGCAAGAAAAAAACAAAACATAACAAAAAGAACAATCTTGTATAGATATGGGATGGACAGAAAGCCCGTGGAGGAGATGTTTTCACAAAAGAAAAAAACCACAAAAACATAACAGCTCGGCTGAGTGGTGTTGACATCAGTATATAATTTTGAGGCTATTTTGGGGGTGCATATCCTTTTCCTGCCCCTGATACAAATATTTGGAGATTGGGACTGTCGTTGTTGATAGAAATTAAATTGATGCCGCATTCAAAAGATATAAAAACCATGTTAACATATGGGGTGACTTTGATGATGTTCTGTACAGCAAAAGCAGAAGAATCTGATGACATTTTATTGTTGCCAATTTCTTTTTTTAATCTGAGCCAACCATTGCCTTTTAAAACAAAACTCTTAATATAGATTTCTTTTTTTTTCAATATAGATTTCTTCATCAAGAGTTTTCACGTGAAGATAAAATTTTTAGTTTAAATATACCCCATTCTCCTCTTTTAATTTTTTTGGTGAAGGTGTGTTGTTATCATCCATTTGTGAAGTTAGAAAAGAATGCATATATTTTGAAGAGGGGTTTAAAGTTTCTGCTGTAGGAGCAGATTCCTACAAATGAACAGCCCCAGGGAAGCCCGTTATTAATGCAGGTTTCCAAAGTCTTTCTTTTCAAAAGCTGAGGCCCAGAAACCTTTTAAAAAATTGTCTGCTATAACACAATTATTTTCATTTTCTAAGATACCTTTAATATTGTCCTCTAAAAAATATTCATGCCTTTTAGAGTTGGAAATATTCTCTCTCTCTCTAGTTTTATTTTTCTTTTTTTTTTCTTCAAGGAAGAAGATTTAATGTAAAGTTCAAGGAGGAAAGAGACTCATTTAACAAAATCGACGGAAAATAGGAGCTTCAGACAGATACCCAGTCCCTCTTTGAATTTGCCAGATAACGCTAAAAATCAAATACTTCCCATAAGACCATCAATGAGATTCCTCCCAAAATAAATAGGTATCTATTTTTTAATCTTCATCAAAACAAATACTTTTTGCTGGCTAGTTGTTCTGGAGGCTGGGAGCCCTTACTTCTCTAGGGTTTTCCATTGGGAACCTTGAGATTTCACCAGACATACATATAAAATTCTCTTTTCCATGAAGTCCCACAAAGTTGACAGTCTTTCTCTAGGGGGGCAGTGGAGCTGGGATAGTGTGGGATCGACACTTCGTTGGCCTGAATGCCAGAGGGAAAGGGATCAAAGAACGGAGAGAAAGACACCATTCAAAAGGTGGAAATGTTGGCAGACTGATAAAAAGAACAAGACAAGTAAACATTTTTCTAGCACACTTCCAAGTTAAAATCAGCGAAGCCACCCAGTTAAAGGAAGGAAAAAAACAAAACCCGTCCCTACCTTTGTCAGATGCAAAGTAATGGGGGGGACTTGTTTCCAGAGTGGTTCTGACCTACACAGAGCTTCTTACCTTAAATCTATACATTTTGAACAAAAACAGCTTGGAGCAATTCTCTCCAAACAACCCCAAATGTTAACCATTCCGTCTCAAGATCAGGTTTCTCCTTCAGCCTCGATGGTGATATCAGTTGGGTTTTTCCTTTTTTTCTTTTTTTTTTTTTTTAATACGTATTCTTATGTTTCCAGTCCTTAAAAGTACTTTTTTTTCCATCTTTGTTAACGCGCCTTCTGGCCGCTGGATGGGATGGGAGTTGTCAGGAGTCCTTCTTTTCAGGACAATTAGCCTCCCACTTGATCATTTTAAGACGGAATGATTTGTTATGGTCACTGAGTCGCCCCCCCCCCTTAATATTGTTGCAGATACGTAAAGTTTACTGCGTGCTGTAAATATGTCAGCTTTGCCGGGGAGTTTGCTAATAAAGAACTCAGAGGTATTATTGATGGAAAAGATAATGTTTTCAATAAGACTTGCCGGGGCTGAAGTTCGAGACATTCCACACCCAGCAAAGCACAGGCGTTTGAAATCCCCGACCTGCTGGCCGTGGTGCAGCCCTGGGCCTGCGGGCCACAGGCCGGGCAGCTGCCCGTCCCTCTGCGGGCTGCTGTGACTGTTTCTCAGCACCGTTCTAAATGCCTGACTGGTTTTAAGAGCTCTGTCCCTTTAAATGACCTTCCTGACCGTCCAGCTCTGTCCCTTTTAAATGACCTTCCTGAGCATCCATAATGGCGAGCTTATGGGAGAATCACCAGAGAGCAGTTTCCCAGTCTGATGGCTTTTGCATTTGTAAGCTCACCCTGCTGACAGGAGAGAAAAAGAACTCCAACGTTTACATTTGAATCTCACGTTTTCGTTTTAAATGGCAACTTCTGAATGGCAATTGAATTCATTTTCCCCCCTTTCTGTCCTTTTGTGGGTTATTCTTATGTTTTCTTCCCTTACAGAGAAAAAGGATATCACAGAAACTTGGTGTCCGTCTACCACGTGGCCCCTGTCTCACAATCATAGTTGCTCACTCTTGGTTTTTTTCACATCACCCTACACGACAGTTTCATCTGGTGCTAATGTGGCCGTCACATGGGTTGGCCCCCAGAATTCTATGCCCATTTACCATTAATCAAATGCATCATTATGAATTGTGTATGCATTTTAGAGCAGACCCAAGGCCAGGCTGGATATTGAAGTGCGTTTTTCATTCCCGGTCAGCAACAAACACTCACATCTGCTGTGAAGATTAACGGCAAGGCCAAAGCGGCATTCTTTGTTTGCCTAGCTCAGGAATCTGCAACCCTAAATTACAGGTTGGTAGGCGACGTTCAGGTAGCCTTCGTTTCTCTGCATAGTTCTTATTATTCCTTATGGGCCACCCCAATCACCCCCAGCAAACTGATACAGGGGAGACGGGAGAAGGGAGAGAGGCGGACACGGCTGCGGGAGGGAGGGTACCATCCAGGCTTCCAAGCAGCCTGGGGTGGGAAGGTGGGTGCCCCCTTCCCACTGGGGAGCTTTTAGTTTTAAATTGCATTTAGTCAAAATGAGGACTTGCCATTCTAATTTGGAAGAATGCGAAGTATGTGCTGGCTGTGCTGGGGGGGTGGGCAGGGGTGTTAGTGCTGGACGCCTTCAGG
Source organism: Rhynchonycteris naso (assembly GCA_037038555.1). Lineage (NCBI taxonomy): Eukaryota > Metazoa > Chordata > Mammalia > Chiroptera > Emballonuridae > Rhynchonycteris > Rhynchonycteris naso. Next base: position 356,015,103 of record CM072995.1, read on the forward strand.
AACTGAGGACTGCGTATTCCTGGGACTCATTCACCAGTTGGAGCTCTGTGGGAGCATTCTGAGTTCCAGAACCTTCCTTGGGAGACCTATCTCCTGCCAGTCAATGGGAATGTCAGTCTCTGGGCACATAAAGAGGGTTTTCATTGGGGGTTTCCAGGTATCAAAGTCTTTCCTGAGGATGGGACCATATTTTTAGGTAAACCCCGTCCCTGGGCTGTCATATAGTTCCAGGAGATGGGGTCTGGTGTCTGAGACTGGAGGCCCTAGCTCTGACCCCTCTCCCCAGCCAGGCTGGGGAGACAGATCTGACTTGGGGCCAGCTCCCACTTTGATGTCTGATTGCCAGAAGTGCCCAGCGCAGGTCAAGAACACGAGGAGAGGTTGTCCCCGATCAGTGAGGAGAGGTGGGATACAAGGACTGTGGTGCTGGCTGATTTTGTGGAGTTATTTTTTTTCCCTCCAAGCAGACAGCTGGGCCTGGATATTGACGTGGCCGCCCCTCCTAGGGAGGTAGGGGCACTCTTACCCTAGCAAAGGTCTTATTGTGAGACCTTCCTAGGGCATACCAAGGCTCAGGATGTTAGTGAAGTGTTAAAAATAAACATTTTTTTAGACTATGCTGCTCGTGATCCACCTTAGTCTGTGGCTGGGGAGGCTCGAGAGGGGCTGCTCGGGGGGTTGGGTGCCAGGGTGTGGGGCTCGATCATGTGCACTCCTGGGTATGTTTCAGGAGCTCTCCTCCCTCAGGAGTCTCTGTTCCCACCCTGGACAGTCTGGGCCACTTTCTTGTAGGGCAGTGCAGGGGCACCAGAGCACCGAGTGTCAGCCCCTCTTTGCTCCTGTCCTGGTCACGGGGAAGGCGTGATGCAAACAGCTGGTGCAGAAGCTGTAATCCGCAGAAACTGCTTTAGATAGCTGAGCCAGGTGGTGCCAGTGCAGGGTTCAGCAGTGGGGGTGGCCCTCTGCATGGTCTAGGGGAGTGGGGGGCTGCTTTAGCCTCTGGGCTAAGCCCCAGGCCCTGTTTCTGTCTTTCGGGTCCCCTTCTCAGTGGGGAAGTGGCTCTGATGCTGTCAACTAGGCCGGGTCTGGAATCTGGGACAGGCAGCTTTAAGCCAGCAGGTGTGACCTCAGCGGAGAGGACAGCTGGGACAGCACTGCTCTCCCTCCCACCCCCGTGACCTTCAGGGCCTGAAACAAGGTGGGAGTGTCCAGGCTTCGGGCTCAGGCTTAGAGGTGGCCCGTGGGACAGGGTGTTCGGGGAGCTGCCTTCTGAGGCCTTCAACTATTCTAACAGGGACTGTGGCTTAGTCTCAGGATGACCTCGGACTTCACCAAGGGGCTGGGGCACAGCCTATGTCCACAGTTCTTGGGGACCCTCTTTCTAGGGCTTTCCAATCCCACAACAGTCCTAGGAAGCAGGACTCGGGTGCTCAGAATGGTTTATAACTTATCCAAGGTTAGCCAGGACCGGGGTCTTTCGGAACCTGAGCCCAACCTCTGTGCACGATGCTCTACAATGTCACTGAGCTGATCAAAATGCAGGGTCTTGAGATATGAAATCAATCGTCTCAGACCAAGACTTGAGGAATGGTCTAGTCGAGCTGCTTGGGAAAGTGCAGGGGTCTGGTCCCACTTTGAGCAGGCTCATTTTAGGAAAATAGCTCTGTTTTCTTGACCTTTTTTTTTTTAAATTAAGATTTGGGTCATTTTCGTTTGAGGTTCAACAAATCAGCGTGGCTTGTCTGCCCCTCGGTCTGGAGCAAGGACAGAGAAAAGCCCCTGTTTATAAAACCTGTGCAGACCTGGCTGCCCGATGGCGGTGGTCTCATTCTGTTTCTCTTGGCTTCTGCTCCTTTTCACAGAAGCTGATGAGTCTGGTCTTCTCCACCCCGGGCCGGCCATTTACACAGGCCCGGCCCAAGCCCCTGTGCGAGGGACAACAGCAGCTGTCGTCGAAGCGACATGTAAGTAAATGGTACTGGACATGAAAAGATGTTCACTACTCATGTGAATTCAAACTCACCATGAATGACCTGGTCAGAGACCAGAACTCTACAGAAGTACTTTTAAAGTAAATGAAACGTGCTAGTATTTGTACACTGCTGAGGAGGACAGTGCCTGGCCCACGGTGAACACTCTAGAAGGGCTTACTAAGTAAAAGGCGATGACGGTAGGAGCAACGTTGCCTCACACTATAGATCTGCTGAATCCCTCTCCGGAAACAACCAGATTACTAATGTCTTGCAAATCCTTTCAGATACAGCATTTTGTGTGCTTATGTAAACAGGTGGGCACCCACAATAATATTACCTTGTCAAGTGAAAAGGTTATAGAAGAGTTTTTTTTTAAATTTCTTTTTATTGTATTCATTTTAGAGAGGAGACACAGAGTGAGAGAGAGTGAGAGAGAGAGAGAAAGAGAGAAAGGGGGAGGAACTAGAAGCATCAACTCCCATATGTGCCTTGACCAGACCAGTGCAGGGTTTTGAACTGGCGACCTCAGTGTTCCCAGGTCGATGCTTTATCCACTGCGCCACCACAGGTCAGGCTAGAACAGTTTTGAACAATATGATTCCACTTTCCAAACAAACAGATGTGTAGAAAGGCATGTCAGATAGTATCTATCAGAGCAGGAGCAGGGGTTACCTCCAAAAAGTGGGGTTGTGGGTGGATTTTCTTTTTCAGTTTGTCTCCTTTTGCTCACTGCTCTTATAGTTATAAAAATGGATTAAAGAGGAGTGCATATAACTGAACAAATGAATGGATGCATACGTAGAACCTGGTGTTGTAAGAGGGCCAATGTCTCCTCTGGGGGTCCAGGGCCTAGAGTCCAGGACCTCTATCATGGAGTTTGGCCAGATGACGTCTCATTTGCTCCCTGAGATCTGCCACTCTGTTGCTGACCCTGAACCCTGATCGGCATTTGGTTCTGCCAGGTGGCTGCAGGCCTCCCCTCGGGCAGCCTGGACGGATGATCCCACCAGGATAAAATGTCCAGGGCTGTCCTACACACACTTCCCAGCTTCTGCTGCTGTTTGTTTTGCTGCCTCGGTATCCATCTAGCAGTCGTGGGGAAGAGATCCCCCTGTCTCTGCTGGCCAGGCCCTGGGAGGCCTGTCTGGTTGGGCCTGACTCGCCACCAGGGAATGAAAGTGACACCCGTTTGAAGTAAATCTAATTATGTGTCTATCTTGAGTCTCCGAGTCCCATGGGTTGCGTCCCTGGGATCTGTCAGGCAGCCCCCTCTGGGTATGCCTTTGAGATGTGAGCAGGCAGGCCAGCTGGCTCTTCAGCTTTACAGCCTGCTCCACTTGCAGCCCAGTCTGATTCCTGCAGTGGTCATTGGAGCAGGGATCTTGGAGGAGGGTCCTGAGTGGGCACAGTTGACGGCTCTTGATTCCATATGCGAGTGTGTAATTGAGCAGACCTAGGATCTGAACTAGGGCTATTGCTTATTGGCTGTGGGACCTGGAGCAGGTCAACTTGACCTTTCTTAGCCTCAGTTTTCTTATCTCTAAAATGGGGGCAATGTGGTACCTTCCTCACAGTGCTAACGTATCTTCATTCCCAACTCGTCGTTCAGTACAGATTTTTCCAAGAGCATCCTGTGTGCCAGGCTTTGCTGGGCCTCTCTGTAGGATAGCGACTGGAACAGAGGAACCGCTTTCTGGTGGTGAGAGCCTGGGGAAGCAGGGGAGGCCTCTGATGGACAGATGGGAGGCCTGACTGGGGCTTGCAGCTGGGAGGGACTCAGGCGTTTTCACAGCCCTTCTGAGTATATGACTTTGTCCATCTTTCACAATAGTCTTAGAATTGGACTTGTGCTGAGGGGAGGGGAGATTGAACTTATTTTTCACCCAGGGTGAGTTGGAGAGTAAGTAGAAGGGGACACGCCAGAGAGTACGGAACAGCACTCAAAGTCCACTCCATCCTCCCCACTCTGGTCTCATCAGACAGTAACTGACTGCTCCAGCTTCAAGGCAGGGAGAGCTTGAACATCACTCAGAGACAGCGTTCCCTGAGTGACCTGTCTTCCGCCTTTCCATTGCTGCTGTCCACAGGGCGGGAAAGGACAACATCTTTGGACAGACCGGCCTCCAACCGTAAGTCTGCCTTGTGCACACTGGAGAACTTGAGCAAGCCTCAGTTTCCTCATCAGGAAAATGGGTATAAGGGTATTTCCCATCCTGCCAACACGCTGTGAGGATTCCAGATGGTGCAAAGCACCCGTTTAATGCCTAGCGCATGCCAGGATGTCGGAGGCAGGGCTGGGTTCTCTGCCAGTGGGACCCAGTGTCTGAACTGAAGACATTGTTCTCCTTATTATGAAGCCACACACCAGGTCCTAGCTCATCTGGGGCACACGTGAAGCCTGGGGCTCTGGAGAAATTTCATCCTTTTATTTGGCTTTCGTCTTCCAAACCGCTCGGTGTGCCCACCCACCTGACGCCCCGCCAGACCCCCATCAGGCAGAGAAACTGGTGACCCGCGCAGAGGGAGGAGGATGCCATGAGGTAGAGGCCAGGCAGGAGCAGAGATGGGTTTGCAGGTGAGTGTGGCAGGAGTGATGGGGACCCTCAGACCCCGTTTCTGGATGATGGGACCTTCTGGGCGACAGGGCAAACCGCAAAACAACCCTGGGGCTCTCCTTCCCCCCAACACTTCCCAAACCAGAAAGACCAAGCTGGGTTTGGTGCTTTCCTGCCACCCAACCCCCCCTCATCTGTAAAATTGAGACATTACAGTTCCAAAATGGGCTTTGAGCCTGTAAAAATTAATCCAGTTTGGCAGGAGGTCTGCAAATAAACATATTGTTTCGATTGGTGTTGACATTTGGATTGTGAGAAGGTTTGAAAATGTAACTGTAGTTAGGATTTTCCAGCTGATCCACGTTTTCCCGTGGAGGGGGCTCAACAAGCACAAACTGAGAGAAGGCCCCCATGAAACCAGCCGCAGGCACTGGGTAGGCTGGGGCATCGGGGCCCTGGGCCTGCGCACAGGGGGTGGCTCGGGCTCTTTCAGGGGTGGGCATTTCAGGATGCCAAGCCTGTCCGGGCATCTGGGGCAACCCACTACTCCAGGAGTGCCTAAAACATTTACAGCACCTACTATATGCCCCAAACGTTACAGTGCAGCCCCATTTAGTCCTCGTCCCAGTAGGCAAAGTATGTGTGTTTATCTCCATTTGACAGATTGAGGTGCGGAGAATCTGAAAGGTGAAGTAATGTGTTCAAACCACACAGAAGTAAAGACAAAACTTGAACTCAGCCCTTTCTGGCTCCTGATGGCTTGCCCTACGCCACCTCCTTTATTCCAGGAGCTTTCTGGAAGGTTATTTCACCAAGAAACTGGCTTTTTATCCCAGGAAAAGGGCTGAGTCTGAACTCAGGTTACCTGAGTCAGCATTGTGTTGGGTTGTAAGACTGCTAGCTCTATCTCATTTCTGGGACCCTCATGGATTTAAGACCCCTTTACCCTCCTGCCACCAGGAAGCAGGTCTTGTCCCCCTACCTGCACTCCATGCACTGGGGTTCACCCTTCAATGGCCTTTGAGCCCCCAGGCCCTGCCCTTCTCTCCCAGTTCTAGCCTCCCAAGTCAGGCCCCAGCAGGGAAGCAGCCTGGTCCCCTGCGGGAGGGGCCGGCCCTGGCAAAGCTCCCTGTGCAGGGCAGAGGTGTGCACAGCGTGCGACCGTGAATCCAGGATGCTGGCTGGCTAGAAGGGGCAGGCACCTCACTTTTGGGAAAGGCTTGATAATTTCTGCATTTGGCAACTTCTGTGTGTTCCAAACCTTACCTACCAGCCTCTCAGCTTCAGAGCTGCAAAGACCACTATGTGGTGGCTTCAATCACCAGGGCTCCCTTCTCCTGTCTTCTTCCCCCTACTCTGCACCTGTCCCTGCATGGCCAAACATGACTGGGAAACACACACACTACCGCCCTGCCTGGTCTCACTTTACCTCACCATTAGGAACCTCCTGTGAGCCAGTAGAACTGACTGGCCATCTTCCAGGTCCATGGGCAGACCACTAGGCATCAAAGTTAGAGCAGACAGGAATCCTCCACGGGAGGGCCTCTGTGCTGCCGGGGATGCAGGCCCCCAGCACCTGCACCTGCCTTTGCAGCCTGAAGGACCAGAAGTCGACTATGCAAGATTGCAGCCCGGCTTCAGCCCCTCAGCCTGGCTTCAATGTGGGGGGTGACCCCACGCCTGGCCCGTTATCCTCGCTACCTGCTCAGCTCCATCCTTCCCCTCCTTGAGCTCTGGGGGTAACTGGCAGCCTTCTAGGGGAAGGACCCACCTCACCTCTTCCCATAGAGGAGGGGAGTCTCTACCACCGACACCCCAGGCTGAGCAGACCTTATCTCTGCATCTGCACCTGCTATAACACTGGGTTTTGTTTCCATCTGCCCTCGCCCCCTGTCCCCATTTCATTTACTCTCCAACACCTTACTTCTTCTAGTCAAAGGCTCAAAACCATGACCAGAAGTTTGGGGGCATTGGGTTTGGCCTGACACCATTCTGGGAGCAAATATTTGGGCTGAGATCCATCTGGACGTTTTTTTGTTTGTGGGCTGGCTGTGCCTTCAGGAGATGTGAACCTGTGTCTGGGTCTGAGGTTCTGGAAATCAGGAAGGTCTGTGTTCATTTCAAGGTTCAGAAAATCACTGTGGTTTGGGTCACGGTGGGGTTTGATTTGCATGCTTGATGGCAGTGGTGGCTGGGGGCTCAGTGATAAACCTGCGTAAGGTCCCCGCGGAGTTTGAGGTCTGGGTGGGACTGGTCCTGGTCTGTGTGTGTGTGTGGAGGGGGGGGGGACTGAGGGAAGGGCGTGGCATGGTTCTGGGAAGTGAAATGGAGAATTTGCTCTCCCTTCAAACATCTTATCACAGAGCGCGCCTAGATGTGATTTCCGTGGACACGTGGGACGTGGTTTGGAGGGAAGCGTGAAGAAAGGGCTGAGTTGGGAGTCTGATGGTTCCAGAAGCCGTGATGGGAGCAAGCAGCCAGGTGTCTGCTTGGAAGCCTGCCTCTGGTATGCTCGCTGGGCGACTTGGGAAGGTTCCTTAACATCTCTGAACTCATTTTCCTCACGCCTCTTCCTAAGGCGGTTCTGAGAACTAATGTTTGTAGAAACTCACAGAGGAGGTCAGAAGATATTAGTTTTCATGAGCTCTACAAAGAGGCTACGCCTCATTAGTCATGTCCTTCCCAAGTTAGCACAATGCTTGGCCCTCCTCGAAGCCAGATGGGAACTGGCCTTGTGGTTATTACTGTCAGTTTTAACGGCAAGCCTGTTTTGCTGATCAGAGCTCTGAGTTGGAGTCTTGAATGGCCCTGATTTGCTCTGAAAGGAGCCCTACTCTTTGGGCACAATGGTCTTCCTGCAGTGGACACTAGTCCTTGGTTACTTCCCAAGGCTGTTCCCTTTCCTGCCAAGGCCTGTCATCTCCTGCCTCTGAAACTGACTCAACCCATTTCCATCTTCCCAGGACCTGTGGAGCCTGATTTCCCTGCCCAGTCACAAGCAGTTCCCACTGACTTCGGGTTTCTAACTTTCTGATCAGCGTGCTAGAGCTTCAAACCCTCGGTAGAGTGCCCTACGGTGTCTGTATGCAGTTTAAAACCCTCAGTGCCACTGGCCCTGTGAGTATCCGCCTGGTAGCCTTGAATTTTGGCCTGTAAGTAATAATATTGGCCTTGATTTACTGACTTACTTGGCTTTCTGTTCTGGGTGCTTACTTAATCCTCACTGCTGGCCTGGAGCATTATAGCACTGCTCTAGTTTATAGATAAGGCATGAGGCTCAGAGGAGTCAAGTGACATCCAAGTTCACACAGCCAGTAGTGGCAGAGCTGGGACACAAAGCCCGGTCGCTGGCTCCATGGTGAAATCTATTCTGTACAGACTGGAATGAAGGGAGGCTGGTGCTCAGAAGACCCCCTCAGCCTCTGACTTGGTCATGGACCCCAAATCTCTGGGTGGCCTTCTCCGTCTGAAACAGGGATGGTGAGGAACACTCCCCACCCCCACAGCCAGAAGCCCATCTCCAGCCTTGGAAGACGGGAATGGCCAGCCACTTTGCCAGGCTGGGTCCTCACAGCCTGTTCGGAAGCTACCACTGGTCATGAAAGGTGACCTGTTGTGAGCAGGCCCGCCTGGGCTGTGTCGGAGGCCGCCCTGATTGCTTTCTCTGGGCCCTTTTCAATCCCCCGGTCTGTTCTGCCACCCAAGCCAGGAGCCTCAGGACGACAGTCACATGCCTGCTCCCTCTCAGAGGAGGGCCCAGGTCCCGGTCAAAGCCCCAGTGTTCTGCGGGCGTTGTCCTCGTCAGGGCTACTTTGCTCTCTTCAGAAAAGATCTGCTGCCACCCCATGGGGGCTCTACAGGCTCGGGGCTCACGGGTGGCAGCACAGAAGGCCTTTTGTGGCCGATCTGAAAAGACCCTGCCATCTTGGAGGGTGACAAACAATCTTTGAGGAGGGAGTCACGTTTGCGTATGGGAGGGCACAATTTACTTGTCAGAGTCATTTCTGTTTCCTGTCACCCTGTTGGGCCCCAGTAGAATGATGAAAGAAGAGTTCTGTCCCAGCCTCCTTGCTCCCCTACACCTCTCCTCCTGTGTTCCTCTTCCCTTCTGTGCCCCCCCCCCTCCCGCCGAGCGGCGCTGAGACGTCCCACAGAGCTGACTCTCAAATAGTCCCTCAAATGTGCCCTTGTCTCCAGGTCTCGTGGGGCCTACATCAGCATCTCTCACTGAAATAACCTGGTGTCGGTCTCTGGGCTTCCGATCCCGCCTATCGTGACCAGGAATGATTTTGAAAAATACCAGTCTGACCTCATTAGCCCCAGCACCCTGTTGGGCAGATAAAATATATTATGCTCACTTTGTTAAAGATGGCGCTGCCCATGTGGAAGCCCGTCACCCAGGTGATATTAGTTGCCCTTATGCTTGGGATGGGCGTAATTATATTATTGTGTGTGGGGGACAGGCTGTAAGCAGGCAGGGTTGTTATAACTGAAGGCTTAGTTTTAAGACTAAGCTTTTCCCTACACCCTTGACTTATTGCATGATGTAGGGTCGTGCACTCTCATGAGGAATCCCATTATGCCTCAGATAAGTGACTTTGTATCAGAGACTTCCTTGTTTGTAGATTGGATTAAAGGTTGGGATTTCTACAATATAAAGTGGGGCAGACCGGGAGCTTGCATTCTCTCGGTTCCTGAGATTAGCATTAGAGAGGAGAGCAGATTAAGGCCACATGGAGGAGAGGAGAAGCAACCAAGATGGCGGAGTGCTGAGGAAGAAGCCAGTTTGTGCAGAGTTTGTGCAGAGAGAAGGAGATGGGAAACAGAAATGAATAAGGCTGGTGAGCTAGAAACCTTTGATGCTAGGAAACTCGGATAAGTCAGTAGTTTTGTGAGCACTGAATGAGTGGGTTTTGGAGCCCAGTGTGTGTTTTTACTTGCCCGCCAGGTGCAAGCTAGAATTAAAGCTGATGGCTCACCAATTCTTGGCTCCGTTGTTTCATTACCAACTGTCCGAATCTAATGCAAACCTGCATGGGCCAGGAGGCTGTGATGTTGGCCGCGACTACTGGCTTTACACACCCTCCGGCCTCTCGATTTCTATGGCCTCCTTCAGGCAGGCTTCTGGTTTAGCACCTTTGCATACACTGTTCCTTCTGCCTAGAATGCTCTTCCCCCAGTCACATGGCTCTCTCCTCATCTCTGTGTTTTCCTGAAGTCATCTGCTCTGGGAGATCTTCTCTTTGATGCAGTTCCCTCTCCCTCCTCTGGCAGGTCGCAAGGTCCCACACCCAAATTGATATTTATAATTTTTCATTCTTTTTTTTCTTAAAGAGTCTACTCTCTCCCTCTCCCAAATTATGTAAGTTTACCTGTTTTTTTGTTTGTTAATTATCTCTCTCTCTACCATTAAAACATAAATTTCATGAGGGTAGAGGATTTTGTCTCAAAAAAACAAAAGTTATATTCCTGGGATCCTGAACAGTGTCTGCATGTAGAAGGATCTCTATAAAGGTTGCTTCATGTAGGTAGGTCAATCCCAGGATCATACTGCCTTCAGAGTCTTCACATTTCTCTTAAGATAGAGACCAGCCTCCTAACACAACCTCATGGCCCTGCCCTTCTGTCTGCTCCTATATGTGCTAAGATTCAGACACAGGGCCTTTGCACATGCTGCTTCCACTCCCCGATGTCCTTTCTCTCCTCCTGGTCTCCTTGTGCTTCAGATCCCTTCTTGAATGCTTGACCCTGGGGTTTGGGGCTCTCATAGGATCTTGGACTTTCTCTTAATATCACTTGCTGCAACAGTTAGGCACCATCCATGTCATTGCTGGTTTAGTATTTGTTTTCTCCTAAGGACTGTAAGCTCAGTGAAGGCAGGACCGTGCTTATCTTGGGTATGACTGTGTCCCCAGCCTAATGCCTGGTATATGGTACTTTTCATCGATTCAGTGAATAAGTGCTGAGGAAATGAGTGAAATAAAAAGCAGTTTGGGGAAGAAAGAAATAAGGCACATGTCGAAATGAAAACAATCACAGCATCTTTGGCATGTCAGAGCTGGGAGGGTGTCCAGGGATGATGGAGTCCACGACTTGCAGACTGTGCTCTCTAGAGGTGTCCCACAGGCTGCCGCCCCCTGTGTGTGAGCCTGTGTATATGCATGTGTATGGGTATGGGGGGAGGGGGTTTAGGGGGGTGAAAAGAGTGGCAAATGGACAGATCTCAGACCCCCATTTCCACTGCAAACAGAGCAGTCATACTTTTATCTGCTCATAGATTGAACGTCCGCTTCTTTTCATTATGGTTGAAAAGAAATAAGGTTTCCAGCCAAAATCAAATTCGGAAACTGCTGGTCTTATCAAAACCGTTCTCCCTGTTTTATGGTTAGGTGAACTGAGGCCCAGAGAGATAGAGCTACTTGCTCAAGGTCACAGAGTGAGATCCAAACCCTAGCCTCGGGCCTGGTCCCTGGTGCTTAGCCTACTCTTTCTGGTTTTGGCAAAGCATCATGTGATCTCAGCTATGACCAGGTGGCCGAGCACCTGGATGTCCTGAAGCTCATGGAAAAGCCCCAGGGATTGAAAAAGTTTAATCCCATCATGTGAATCAGGAATCATTTTACTTGCAAGAGACATGACTTCCTAGATGCATGCAGTAAAAATCTCCAAGTTGAATCATGGACCCAGGGGAAAATCTCAACACAGAAAGCTAACTTTCTCTTAAGGCTTTAAGTTCATGTCCATTGGCCACATTCATTTAGTGTATTGTCTAAAGGTGCTCCTAGCATAAGGTGACAAGATTTTAAAATTGGTAAAGCGGGACACCATTGACGGGGGGGGGGGTGCAGGCGGGGTGTTCTTGATTAAAAATTTGGTCTATATGGAGCAAAAAAACTTTTATAGAATGCAAAAATAGTATTGTAATATATATTTTTAATTTCAACATAAGTGCAATTTACAAATATAATACATTAAAAAATTATGTAGAGTATTATTTTATTCTTTGGCACATTTCTCATTTGAGTGAATTTTTCTTAGTAGATTGCTGTCATTTAAAATGTCATGAAACTTTTCACAAGAATTTGTTAAATTATATTTCACACATAAAATGGCTTTCAAAGTCTCAACACTTAATTGTGATTTTTCTGATGTCCACACTTTATTTAGCGTAGAAAAAAACGCATTCAGTCGCAGCATTAGCTCCTGGTAAAGTTGGTGCATATTCCACAATTTTTAGTGCATTATTGTATGGAACATGGTTTGTTTCAAAATGCTGAAATATTTCTAACCATTTGTTCTCTATTGTGATTTTTGCTGATGCCCAAGATTTAACCTTCTCGTTATCAATCTATTTTTTTAATAATGATACCTCATTAAAAAGATCATTTTCGGCAATATTACTATATGGGAAATTTTGAGTGAATCGGAGGGATCAGGTTACACGCTCTGGAAACCAAAGGCGCCTCGTGGAGCCCAGAGCCACACGCCGGCATCCAGGATGCGGGCCTATGGGTAGTTAGGGGACTTGACAGCTGCCGCCCCAGCAGGTACCTCCCGCCCAAAGTTGTTTGTTTCTGGTCCGCACAGGGCAGCCAGCTCTTGTGGCAGTGCGGGCGCTTCCAGGTGGATGCGGGGTCTCCCCGCCAAAAACCATCTATTCCCTTCCCGTTCTCCCGCAGTTCCCTAGCTTTTCGTGCATTCTTTCCAAAAATCAGGACTTTTCTAAAACGCCGCGGGACGTGGGACAAACTGTTAAAAATCGGGACTGTCCAGCCAGAAGCAGGACATCTGGTCACCTTATCCTAGCAGATACACAGCAGGTTTTAAAATAGTTCTTTGGGGGCAAAACTTAAGAGGGAAATAATTTTATCTGTTGGTTTCATGGTCTATGTGTGAATATGAAAGAAATAAAAATTAAAAAAAGAACATTTCTTAGATATTTTGATGCTGAAACGAAATACCTGTGACTAATAGGGTCTCTATGAAGGAAAAAGAACCATTGTTTTTAATTCTTTAAAATAACCTTTAATTTATTCTTTGACTGCAAAAGGGATATGCATGCTGAAGAAGCAGAACTGCACAGAAACGCACTGACTTAGCAAGCGGAAGTGTTGCCCTGCTGTACCTCCTGCTCAGCCAGAGTTAATATTAATTTGTTTTTAAACCTACTGAGTATCGGTGTCTGCTCTAGGCCCTGGGAGGACAGCAGTGAACAAACACAGGTGTCATTTGTGCCCTTGAGGGACTTCTCGTTGAATGGGGAAGAGATATGCAATCATCACACAATTGTAAAAATTCATCTGTGTTTTGCATTAAAAAGGAGAGATATGAAGACATAAAACTGGGGGGAAATGACCTTGATGAGGAGGCCTGGTAAAGCTTTTCTGAGATGCAGTTGAAGCCTGTTTAGTATGTAAAGATGGGAAGAAAGGGTTGTCAAGGAAGATGAAATATCTATGCAAAGGCCCTGTGGCAGGAGGGAGAATATCAAGGGATGATAGTTACTGGTTCATGGTAAGGTAGCAAACACATCTGGGGGATCTGTGAAGACCATGGTAAGATTTTTGGGTCTTTGTTTTAAGAGTTAAAAAATCCGTAACCTGTTTTAAATGAGCTTGGGTCTGCTTAAATTTGTACTTGACATGTATTCTTTCTGATTTTTCTTGGTGTATCTATACATCAATTAATGCTATAGCAGGATGGCTTAAGCAGAAAGAGGTATTTTATTGGCTCGTGTGACTGCAGCTCGATCTAGAGGCTCAAACAATGTCCTCAGTTTCCACTCAGCCTTGTCACCTGTTCTGTTGACTCTGTTTCCAGGTTCCACGTGGGGCCTCTTGCAGCACCAGGTGCTCATACACCATCTTTCTACCTGCACTGCAATGAAAAATAGTGCCTACCGCTGCCAGCATGTCGGTTTCAGCCCTGCTCTGGCTGGTGTCAAGCCCTGAACCAATCACTGTGATGCAGGCAATGTGATCCTCTGATTGGCCAAGACCAGATCACATGCTCCAGAGGTGGTGGTGGAATCGACTCTGCCCATCCCTGTGATGACAGGCAGAGGAGTGGTGACCTCTGGGACTGGGGATCGGGATTGACGAAGAGAGGGAACAGGGCATCTTCTGAGAGGGTTGGACATGTCCTAAATCCATAATGATGAACCTATGACACGCGTGTCAGCACTGACACGCATAGCCATTTTCGAAGACACTCAGCTGCATGCAGCCGCATACTAGAGAAGTATAGGGCCGCATGCCGAGAAGGATGTTTGATCCTCGGCTCCTGCACGGCCAGGTGCAGTAGCCGAGGATAAAACATTTGCTGTAGTGTAGACACTCTGTGCCGGAGGTCTGTAGGCCAAAACAACAGAACTCCGGCACAGAGCATCTAGTTCTGGGACTTCCGGTTAGGCCGTTTTTCTCCAAGTGACGCACCACCCGAGTTATGCTCGGTGTTTTGGTGAATTTTGACACACCAAGCTCAAAATATTTCCCATCAGTGTCCTAAATCTTGATCAGGAGGAGCTACAGGAGTGTATTTGTATATAAAAATGTACAGAATTGATACTTAAAATGTATACACTTTGCTGTGTGTGAGCTATAATGAGATTTTAAAAGTACTTGGCTGGAGAGTGGGGCAGTGAATGTTTCCCGAGAAAAATTGGGATTCCGCTGCCAAAAGAAGGATGAATGAGGTTCATTATAACATATTAATATAGTGTATGTATCTACCTATGACACACAGATGATTTTTAACATGAGGGGGGCATCACAGTGCAACCTCTGTGTAATCTTTCTTTTTTCCATTTAATAAATCTTAGGCGCTTCCCTATGAATGACCACCACATTATACCATAGATTTAATTTCAGAAGTATGCTTTAGTTAGGCAAGTGAGCTTTTCTCCTCAGCATGCCTTGCAGGAAAGGGCACCCTCCAGAAGTGTTCTGGGACCAGCCTCCCTGGAATGACCCAGTGCTGACAGAGGGTTGGTGCTTGCTTGGTCAAGGACTGTGAGCCTTGCTATGCACCTTGGCCTCAGCCTCCCAGACCTGGGCCCCTTTCCCTCCTCCGGGATCTCTTGTCTCTTCCTCTAGGCTTTCTGCTCTTTCTTTCTTTCGCTGTCAAACCCCCTGCAAAAGGAAATACATTCTAACTCATATTAGGTTGTTAATGACTGTCAATGTCTCCAGAGTGCTTCCTCCTGCAGGGAGACACAGAATTTTCTCTTTCCATCTAAACCATTGAACTTCTATTAAAATAGTTGCTCCCCAGATGCAGGGTAATGGTTGGGAAGGGAGGTCGTGGCTCCAACTATCACCTCACCATGGCTTTCTGTGGGTTCTTGGGCAAATTCTTTGCCTCTCTGTGCCTCACTTAGTCCTCTGTATATGAAATAAGTCATAGCATAAAAGAGGATTAGGGTGCTTGGCACACAGTAGGAGCTTTATCTGTGCTGGTGGATACAACAGGCTTCGGCAACATGGGAGAAATGGTAGGGAGCATGCGTAGTGGTATCCACATCATTCCTCTTTGCTCTGGTTCTGGTCCACCTCAGTGCCTCTCTATTCCCCTTTGTCTGGTGTCCTCTCCTTCTATTCTTCCTTCCCAGAACCCCTTGTCTTTCAAGGAAGGGAATAGATGCTTCAGGCTCTTCAGGCTCTTCAGGCTGTTCTCTGAGGGCTGCCCCCTCATGGCGCCCCAAGCTCAGGAATGCCTTTGGATAGGCACCCTGGAACCCTCTCGGTTACCCTGTGGCCTGATGGACACCCAGGCTCTGTGTGTGTGCCTCTGGCTCAGGAACCCCTTTCCTTGTTAGCATAATTGGAGAAAAGGGCCCAGGTTTTGAAATTAGACAGACCTGAGTTCAAACACAACTTGGAGAAGCTTTACTCCTAAGATCCCTCCGTTTCCTTGGTTGGATGATGTGGCCTGTGCTGCGCCTGGCAGGGTTGGGAGGATGTAAAGAGGTCGTATATGTGCGCCCAGCACACAGTAGGTCTTCAATACGTGCTTGTTCTCTTTCTCTTCTGCCCGAGCAATGAGATTTACTTGGCAGCCTTGTTTGGGGTGTGTGCTCCAGTTAATAGAGGCTGTATTAGTTTGCCAGGGCTGCCGTAACAAATTACCGTAGACTGGGTGGTCTAAACAACAGAAATTTATTTTCTCACAGTTCTGGAGTCTAGAGGTTTGAGATCAAGGTATCAGCAGGGTTGGTTCCTTCTGAGACCTTTCTCCTTGGCTTGTTCATGGTGGTCTTCTCTTCTCAGTGTCTGCACGTTGTCTAACCTCTGTGTGTGCGTGTTCTCGCCTCCTCTTCTTATAAGGACGCCCATATCATTGGATTAGGGCCAACCCACATGACCTCGGTTTACCTAAACTACCTCTTTAAAGGCCCTATCTCCAAATACAATCGCATTCCGAGGTCCTAGGGATTAGAACTTCAACATATGAATTTTGTAAGGATACAGCTCAGCCCATAACAAATGCCTCGAACCAAAGCAATTTGCCTGCCTGTCATCCATCGTTACAGTTTCCTTGCTTTGGGCCTTGAGCTTCAGGAGTTTCCACTCCAAAGGGAGCCTGTCTCTAGGACGGAGCCTCCTCTTTTTGGCTGCTCATAAGTAAGAGCAGAGATCAGCCGAAGCCACTGGAATGGGCGCCAGGGAGGACAGAGACCCAGGAGGGAAGCTCACTGTCTGAGCAGACATCCGGCCACGGCAGAGTGCTCCCTGTGTTCCCCAGATTACAACGGCATCTGGGCTGGTGCTGGGCCCGGCCACTTCCTGCAGGTTCTCTCCAAACCCAACTGCCACGTCACAGGCTTTTAGATGCCAGTCTCATTCCCCGTTTGCTAGGCTGCCAGGCCTGGCTGTAGGGCGTTGGGGAGAGGATGGGTAGACTGTTTTGGTGAGGTGGGCTGACTGGCAGACATCCCTGTGAAGGAGGGTGGGATGGTATGAACTTGAGGCTAATCTTTTTTCTTCTTCTTCTTTTCCAAGTGAGAGTAGGGGAAGTAGAGAGACAGACTCCCACATGCTTCCTGACTGGTATCCACCCAGCAAACCCCATCTGAGGCCATGCTCACAATCAAGCTATTTTTAGCACCCGAGGCAGAGGCTCCACTGAACTAACCCGAGCATCCAGGGCCAATGCACTGGAAACAATAGAGCCACAGATGTGGGAGGGGAAGAGAGAGAGAAGGAAAAGAGGGAGGGGTGGAGAAGCAGATGGCTACTACTCCTGTGTGCCTTGACTGGGAATCGAACCTGAGATATCCACACACCAGGCTGATGTTCTACCACTGAGCCAACTGGCCAGAGCCAAGGCAAATCTTGTTAGCAGCCATATCCTACATCTCTGGAGGCTCCTCTTTACCTTCCCCCCTTACCTACAGACTGATTCTCACTCCCAGGCAGAAGGCAGACTAAGCCTGAGCAAGACTCAAGGTTGGCACAGATCTCTAGCCCTCACAGACTACCTCGATGAATGGTTATTGTACTGAGCCACTTAGAGTGACTGACTGGTCCAGCAACTGACCTGATTTGTGCTGAGGACAAGAAACTCAAGTCTTTGTGAGTCCATTTCCTCTGGCTACAAAACAGGCAATACAATTGGACCTCATGACAAAGAAGGTCTACCAGCCTCCACAGTGATTCCTATTTACATCTCTCAGCTGTGTGTAAGAGCTGAGAAACTGGGGAATTTTCCCAGAGGTCTACTCATAGACTTGTAATCTACATCAATGTATATACATATCAGATTTCCTTTTTGATCTAATCTTATATAAAAGAAAGTACATGAGCTCATTTGACCATCAGGTGAGAACAAAACTATTTGTCAGACTTCCCTTTTTACCTTGGCCATCAGGAAGCTCTGGGTAAGATCTAGAATTCAGTTGCTCTACCTTTTTGGATCTCTAGTTTCTGTCACAATTCCCTCTTCCTTTTTTTTAGTTAATATTTGTCACAAATTATGTATGAGCATTAAAATAAAAGGAGATATTACCCTGTATGACTCACTTGGTATAAAATCTGGAATACGATAGGTATTGTGTGTGAGTGTGTGTGTGTGTGTGTGTGTGTGTGTATGTGTGTGTGTGTATGGAGGGTGGTACTTCTGACATATGTAGGGACAAAGAATGCTAACTTAGATAATTTGTAACCTGATTTTATTTAACAGCCAAGTTCTGTTGAAGTTCTTTACAAATATGAGTTTATTTAATCTTCATAAAAACTCTAGGAGTTGTATATTCTCATTCCCATTTTGCAGATGAAGAAACTGAGGCATATAGAAAAGAAGTAACTAGCCCAGAGTCACATTTTTTTCTTTCTTTACTTTTTTTGTGTGCGTGACAGAGACAGAGAAACAGAAAGAGGGACAGATAAGGAAAGACAGACAGGAAGGGAGAGATGAGAAGCATTAATTCTTTGTTGTGTCCCCTTAGTTGTTCATTGATTGCTTTCACTTGTGCCTTGACTGGGGGGGGGGGGCTACAGCAGAACGAGTGACCCCTTGCTCAAGCCAGCAACCTTGAGCTTAAGCCAGCAACCTTGGGCTTGAAGCCAGAGACCTTTGAGCTCAAGCCAGTGACCGTGGGGTCATGTCTATGCAGAGTCACATGGTTATTAAGTGGCAAAGCCAAGATCTGAATCTGGGCAGCCTGGCCCCAGAGCCCCTGTTCTAGATCAGTGCTTTGGGACTTTACTGTGCTGCTTCACAGTGCAGCCACCAGTCACATGTGACTATTGAGCACCGAGGACATGGCTAGTGAGATGGAGGAACTGAATTTTAAGTTAAATTAAATTGCAATTTGAATAGGCATTGATGGCTAGTGGTTCCTGTACCAGACAGGGCAGCTCTAAACCACTATGCTTTGCAGCCTCGCTGCCATTCCTGATGTTGGTGGAAGGCAGACTAGGGCATCATAGTGGAGGCAATTACAATTTGCAGTAAGTATTGAGCCTTAAGGAATTCCTCCTCCTCCTCCTTTCCTCCCCTTTCCTTCTCCTTCATCACCCTAGCTAACATTTTCTGAGCACTTATAATTTGTACTTAATTATCCTTTTTTTTTTTTTTTTACAGAGACAGAGAGAGAGTCAGAGAGAGACAGACAGACAGACAGGAACGAAGAGAGATGAGAGGCATCAATTACCAGTTTTTTGTTGCGAGACCTTAGTTGTTCATTGATTGCTTTCTCACATGTGCCTTGACCGTGGGCCTTCAGCAGACCGAGCCACCCCTTGCTGGAGCCAGCGACCTTGGGTCCAAGCAGGTGAGCTTTTGCTCAAGCCAGATGAGCCCCACACTCAAGATGGTGACCTCGGGGTCTTGAACCTGGGCCCTTTCGCATCCCAGTCCACGCTGTATCCACTGCGCCACCGCCTGGTCAGGCTAATTACCCTTTAGATCTGAGGGCATAGATACTTTTCCTAATGTACAGTACCTGTTTAAGAGGAGAACTAGCACTCAAAGAAGACGAGTGTTTTAGGGGAAGTCACGCGGACAGTATTTGGCATAGCCAGAAATTGAACCAAACTCTAAATGATTCTCATGTCAAATTATGTTTCTCGGGCTTTTTTGCTTGTTTGTTTGGCTCAAATGAAAATGTGCTCTTCTTCTGACTCCTTAGGCCTCAGGCCTATTCGTTTCCTCCAAAGTAAAGTTTCTGTTATTGACTAAGGTCAGCATTTTTGAAGGAAGAAAGGAAGACAGAGGTGGTAGGAAGAGGCGGTAGGCAATGTGCTGGGTCAGCGCAGATGCGAACAGCTGGCAAGGACAAGCTTCACAGAGAAGGCTCGCTGGCTCAAGGGGTCACCAGGGTGATACTCAGGGAACTCAGGGTTGACCCCACCTCCACCAAGAATCTTCTCATGCTGGGAGAAGATTCGGGACGAGATGCCTCAGTTTCCTCATCTGTCTAATGGGGACAAGGATGGTTAAACAGGACAGTGTCTGGGAACGTGCCTGGCAGATAAAAGGTGGTAGTCTTTCCTGTCTCAGAGCTAGTCCCTGGGGTAGTAGCTCTGGGAGCCTTTGCAGGGGAGAGGCCCTTCTGGGCGCAGCACTGTCTCCACCGTGGGCGAAGGAAGCGAAACGGCTTGTTAGCTGGGGGGCCAGGGTGGGCGGCTAGCTGCAGCGCATGGCTGTCAGCTGAGATCACTGCTTCGCCCTTCCAGCTGCCTGGGGATATTATGAAGTTGCAGAGACAGGGAGAGGAAGCTCAAGCTTGGGGGCCTCTTGGGGGGGCTGGGGAGGAGGATGTTAATGAAAAAAACATTCCTCGTTCAAGGTGACTGAAAGGGTTTGGGGCTGGTTGGGTCAGGGTCTGGCTTTGGCTGAAAACAAGTCCCCCAGATGTGGAGGGGCCAGGCTTGGGACAGCACTGAAAGGGAGGCTAGTGCAGGCCTAGCTGACTGACCCATTCAGGGGCTGCTGATCCCCAAAGACCCCCCTCTCTGGAGAGACACGTGAGAGGGGACAGTTGTGAGGTCTCGGGACCAGAAAAATTCTGATGGACTACTACTAGGGTTGTCCAGCCTGCGGCCTTCCTCTTGCTTGGCACACTCTGCCCTCCTTGCTGCCTGACTCCAGACTATATCTGAGCACAGGAGTGTCTGCTGGAGAATTGGAGCCTGACTCAGAGATGACACATGCCAGGCCCAGCCTGAGAAATAGAGGAACCCGCCGAAATGGGAAGGTGAAGATGGGTATCTCAGGACATCTCCGAACTCAATTGCTAACTTTGCCACGAGACGATTTCTAAACTTGTAAAGAGTGCACAATATCTGACAAGCACCCGAATGAGGTCCCCCCTCCAATGAGAGACATCCAGCTACAACAGACCTGTCAGATAGGCATTCTTATTTTGCAGTTGGGGAAACTGAGGTTCAATCCACCCAGTTGAGCATGGAGCAGAGCTGAGACAAATTTCTGACCCCCACTTCTCCCAGAGACCTTGAGAGAGGAATTCCCAGCCTGGAGTGCAGCATGGAGGGGCAGAGCAGAGGGGTAAGGGCACCCATGATTTGTCCCTAGGTCTCTTTGACAAAGGGCAAAGGTCCCATTACTTAGAACAAAGGCCCTGGGAAGCTAAATGGATAGATCAAAGCTACATGGAACCATTTTGAATGGTGCTGAGACCCCCCCCCCCCCCATATCCTCTTCCAAGCTGATTTCGCCCTAACTGGCCTTCCGGCAGGGTGTTTAAGGACACATGGTGCTTCACGCCTTCGGGAAGCTTGGTTTACCTTGGGAGTGAGGCCATGGTCGACGATGCGGACAAACACATCTTCCATCCTCTGTCAACCCGCCACGGTGGGGACCAAGCTACTCCACCCCGATCACATTAGTGTCTCCAGGTGCCCAGCAGCATCGGGAAGCTGCTGCTGCTGCTGTAGGCCATAAGCTGGCTCAGACACAATGCCACCTTCAGAAGTCCCTTGTGCTGCTTCTAAAAGCCGTTTCTGGCCTGATGGCAGCTCAGGCCTTCACAGGCTGTGGAGGAGACTGTGGGAGTCATCCCATCCAACCTGTATGGCACTGACGGGTAAACTGAGGCCCAGAGAGGGGAAGGCACTGCCCACAGGGGAACTGCAGTGAGGATCCTGACTCCCAAGCTGAGGGGCCTTCCAATAGTCCCCAATGCCTCTCTGGAGAAGAGCTGGTGTGGATGCGCAGGAAGGGGGTAGTCAGGGACCAGCTCAGAGGTTCTGGGAGGACCAGTCCATGGACTGTTTAGAAATGGCTCCTCAGCTTCAGGCTTCTGAAGCTGCAGGAAGCCCTCTCCCCTCTCCTTCCCAGGTCTCATTTGGCTCTGGGTGTGCTCAAGGTGAGTGCAACCCTCCTCCTCCCAGAAGGCCTTCAGTCAGCTCTGAAATGGGAACATTCTCTGCACAAGGACTTCTAGTGTCTCCAGGGGGCTCCAGAGAAAACCGGAGAGGAGTGTTCTCAAGAGAAACAGGCCACAAAGTGCTCCTGGGACCTAACAGCTCCCAGATGACATGACACCTTCGAGCCAAGCGCCATATTCTGGCTGTGGACTAAATGTCACACATACCAGACACTTCCTCGTGGGTCCCCTCAAGTTCCATAGAGAAAGAGGAAACATGGGGTATAGTGACTTGTCCAGGTCCACAGACAAGTCGCTGGGAAAGGGAAGGCGACAGGGCAGGAGGGAGACCCCAGTCTGTCCTCGATGGAACACCACCAGCTTCTCCTGAAAGCAGTTCTCAAACTAGCATTAAAAAAAAAAAAAAATCCCAACTGTCCATTTGCATTCATTTTTGCCCACTTCAGTCACTATATTCTTCTTCTTTTATTTCCTTCTGTTTTAAATTGAAGTTGTAAATCCCTGGCACCCCAAAATACCAAAACCCAAACCAGAAAAACCTCTCCATGTCCAGAGACATACAAGGGGCTGGGACGCCAGCCTCCTGCCTTTTCCAAAGTACAGGACTCCCGTATTTCTGTTCAGAAGTAGAACACCCCCCTACCCCCAGTCAATGTGGTTCTAATATATATCAACAGAGCCAAAGAAAAGGCCTTTTTTTTTTAAAGAAGTTAACTTCATTTCAAGAACTTGTGTGTTTCTCATTAGTAACGCTGTCTTTTGAAATCCAGCCGAGGGAGGCGATTCCAGTTGAAATCAAAACTGATATGCGAGGCTCTGACTCCAGTGCTGCCCGGTCCCCCTCACTCACTGCCCTGTTGGGGCTGATGGTTGCCGGGATGGGACAGGCGGGGCAGGCGGCCAGCTCTCTGCTCCCCACCCACGGTCCTCACGTTGCAGTGGGTGTCAGTGGGCTGGGGTGGCCAGCAGGATGGGGGTCTCTCAACCCGGCTTGCTTCTCACCTGATGAAGGGGGTGGAGACCAGACTTGAGCCTGGAGACCTTGCAGGAGGGAGGGCAGGACTTCTCGCACAGTGACCAGGACACTGGGGTCTTCGGAGGGCCGAGGGCTCCAGCTGTGATCAGAGCCCAGAGCCAGCCTAGTCAATCTCACATGAGGGGGCATGGTCAACTAGTCCCAAGAGGAGCCACACTGACCCCCCGCCCCCAATTCTAGGTTTTTGGAGCTGTTTTTAGTGAAGAACTCCCACTTTTTACTTTTTGGGCCAGTTTCAGCATTTCTTCTCTGTGAAAGCAGGCCTCCTGCGGAACACTAGGAAAATGGTAAAATCCTTCCATGGTCAGCCAAGGGGCCGCCAGCCCACTGCTGGTGGGGCCACTTTCTTTGGATGGACGTGTCATTTCTGGACAGAAGAGGAAGGCCAAGGGCATTCTCTTCTTGTTCTCCTCTGTTCACTGACGCCCAAATTTGATTTTGTTTCCATACAAAGGTCTTGCTTTTAGGAAGGCTGACGTGGCCCCCTCTGCATGTCAAAGGGATTTATTTCAAAGATGACAGAAACCAACAGGATGGCCGCCCCCATCCAGCCTCCTAATCAAATTTCCCCCATCCCTCAGGACCTTCTTCCTATGAGAAACCCCTTGCCCCCCGCCACCCCATGACGACCACTCTCGCTTCATGGTTCAGCCTGAACCACTCCCTTTATAATTAATGGGGTGACATTTAAAGAAAAGCAAACTATCCCTTCTTGCGTATATTATTTAACTTGCTGGACATCAGACGTTTCTGTCTTGTCTCCTTAGCTAGGAGGTGTGACTTTCTTGAGACCTGTGTTTTTTCCTTGCCTGCCTGGCTAACGCTTTATCACACAGACTCAGCACGGTTTGCAAACAATAGCAGTGATGACGAAAATGACTATTAAAAACTGTTTTTTGTTTGTTGGTTTTGGCTTGGTTCGGTTTTACTTTCACCTGCGTTCTTGGCTGACCCTTTTTAATGGTCCTAAGAGTTGGGATGGTCACATGGATTGGGCAGCCACCACGTACTTGGTCTGTGTTGGAATCTTCCTCGTGCATTACTTTGTTTAAAGAATTTGAAGATTTGCTCAGTTTTCCAAGAGGAAGACTGAGGGGCCATGTCGTCCCTACTCCCCCTTTTCCCACTTTAGGTCTGGAGACCCAGAAGGCAGTGTGTTATGGCTGAAACCCAGCTCCATCCCATACTTGCAATGGGATCTACTGAGCCTCAGTTTCTACATCTGTGAAAGGAGACCATTATGGTGCCCTCTCAACATGGTGATGGTCCAGAATCAAGTGAACCTGCAGTAACCTTGCACTTGCTACCATTTGCTGAGCTTTGCCAGGCCAGGCACAGCGCGGAGCACTTGACCTGAAAATAAATGAGAGAAGTTCAAACATCAGCTATTTCAGAAGTCTTTCCTACTTCCCTTACCAAACTGCCTCCACGCGTCAGCCCCTCTGTGGTATATATATTCTGTGCCTTCCCCTCACAGCTCCTAACCCACTTTGTATTTACTGTGTGTTGTGTGAGTAGATGACATCACTCCTCACCACTAGAAGCTCCCAAAGAGCCGGGGCCTTGTCTGTTTTCACTCCCACTACTCATCCAGGACCTGCCTTAATAGGTACTTAATAAACATTATTAGCTCCTGTCTCCTGTGGGTCCCTTTTTTCTAAATTAAATCAGAGCTCCCCTTATTTCCCTGAGAGCCCTGTAGCAAACACTAGCAACAGAGGCCACTGGGTGGGGGTTTTCTGCCCATTTAATGGATATTTGGGCCCTGTTGAAATGTTTTTTCCTGATTGAAACCCACCAGATCCCTGTGTCCTTGATCCTGCTGAGGGGTTGGCATCTGATGGCCACCTCATATCTCCACGTGGTTAACCTCACTCCTTTGAGGATGTGCTCCCGTGCCACCTCCTCTGGGAAGACTTTCTTGACCCTTTATACAGGCTTACAGGGCTGAAAGTAGCAAAGGCAAGGTCTTACTGATTAGACTCAGCTCCCCAGGGCTCAGTTGAGCTTTCATTCCCGGGGTCCGGTTCAGAGAGAATGACCAGTGAGTAGTGATTGAATGATTCCGGGTGAAACAAAGTCAAAACCAATCCACTCGCACACCATCCTGAAAAGGCTGGTGCGTCCCCTTATGATTTACATAGGTAATTACTTTATTAATTCGTGTGAAAAATGTTTGTTGAGCACCAAGGTGGTGGCAGGCCCCACGCTGGGTGCGGGGAAGCGGTGGTGAATGAATGAAGCGGGCTCGTTCCCTGGAGCTCCCTGTCTAGGCCCGTGGGCTCAAGGGTAAAATGAAACCAGGGAGTTGAACGGCACAAACCTCCCCAGAAGACACTGCCTGGGAACCAGCCCTCCCGGCCCAAGCTGACCAAATGTCTCCAGGGAAAAGGATGAAAAGGACAGCTGTCCGCCCACAGAGCCACGTGGGCCCGGCAGCACCTGGGGGCCCAGGGGAGCGGACAGGCGGGGACAGGGCCGTCCTGCTCCTCAGGTATAGCTGACCCTCTGAACCGAGGGTGGGCAGGACTCAGTCCACCCAGAACCAGCTGGGGCTGTCCAGCTGCGGCCAGCCCCGCTGAAAGCTCCTAATTAGCTCATTTCCCCAGCCCTGTGGGCTGTGAGCGAGCTCCTTTCACCTTTTGCCCTGCTCCATCGGGCTCAGTTTAGCAGTTCAAGGTTCACCGTGGTGTCAGGGAGGGGACAGAGAAAACGTCCCCTCACTCCCATGCCAGTAAGTAAAACCATTCCATTGGGGCCGTCTCCACCCTGAAGACGCTGGACTCCTTCCCTCCCCAGCAGGGTTCTGATGGTCGCATTGAGGGGAGAGGCTGCACTGTGGGTCAGAGACCCGGCTGCAGACTCTGGCTCTGCCATTTGATGAGCAGCGTTGCGGTTCTGATCAAGTGATTCACCCTCTCTGACCCCGTTTCTTTAATTTTAAGGATACTGAGGCTTCACGTGGTGGTTGTGAGGATTCAGTGAGATAAGGCCTGTGAGGCGAGGAGCATAGGGCCTAGACCAGTAGTTCTTAACCTTTTTTGAGGTACTGAACCCTCCAGTTTCATATGCGTATTCACCAAACCCTTCTTTAGTGATAAATAAAATATGATTTGTTTTTCCAAATTCAAAACATAGGTATATGTTTTCTTACTGGTGCACAAAATGAGCTGTGCATGAACATCACCTTGCTCAAAGAACAAAACCAACAAAGTGCATGAACTCACAACAAATTACGGTATTACTTTATTCTGGCCTCTGCAGCAGAGGCTTCTCCGAACCCCTGAGACCGACTCATCGAACCCATAGGGTTCGATAGAACCCAGGTTAAGAACCACTGGCCTAGACACAGTAAGCCCTCGGTTCCAGCCCCTACACTGTGCTCAACATTCCCCAGACCATAAACCCCTTGGAAGCCGTTGCAGTGATT
This sequence comes from Rhynchonycteris naso, assembly GCA_037038555.1. NCBI lineage: Eukaryota > Metazoa > Chordata > Mammalia > Chiroptera > Emballonuridae > Rhynchonycteris > Rhynchonycteris naso. Next base: position 356,040,946 of record CM072995.1, read on the forward strand.
GCTCTACTCGCCACTGTACATCCAGCACCTTCAGAAGTCCTGGGCATAGGAGATGCCTCCTCCTTCCTTTCTTCGATCAGTAAGTATTTATTGGGCCAGGGCCAGGGCCAGGCACTGGCCCTGGGGCATAACTGTTGAATGAATGAATGATTCCTCCTTCCTCCCACCCCTTCTGCAGGGCTGATCTCTGTGCCAGGCAAGAAAGATACTGTGGCTGGAGCATAGGACCTGGGGTTAGGAGCCCAGGAAGGAGCCAGAACTTCGAGTCCTGGCAGCCGACCTCTCTTAGGAAATGGGGGTTGGTTTTTCTCTCCCCTGTCCCTACTCCATCCATGCCCACCCCCAACCTTAGGGCTGGCCAGGACAGACATCCGCCATGGCAGCCTCCTTCTCTCCAGCCCACGCCACAGCAACTTGTTTCTCAAAGTGCAGTCTTCGGACCTGGGGGTGGGTTGGAGACAGGCAGAATCCAGGTAAGAGGCAACCCAGACCCACTGAACCAAAACCTGCATTTTCACAGGATCCCCAGGTGCTCATGTTTGTACCCAAGCGCTGCTCCCCTGTGTGCCCTGGAACTAGCCATGGCTTCTCTGTGCCTTTTCTCCCATTAGGTTCTGGGGTGATGTTAATAATCAATAACTGTCCAGCTTTGGGATAAGCTAAACAGAACGAGGAAATCCATTTTGGGTAAAAAGAACGGAATGGTGCACTCCAAAGCCAAACAGAAATGACTGGAGGGCCTTCCGCCGGTCTCCGGGCCATAGCCCTGATGGTCGCTGGAAGCAGATGGAAGCAAGACTGGCGGTGGGGTCATCTCCTCCATCCTGTGTTGGGTTTAAAAATAGAGCTAAGGAGGAATTCAGCATCTGGACGGGTAAAATGCCATCTTCTGCTTCTCTGTTTTGGGGTCTGTGCAGGGGAGGTCAGGAATCACGCCCCATCCTGGGTTTACAGGACCTTTCCCTAATAAAGCTGAGGGCAGGGAGGCCCTGCATTCCAGGGGAGGTAATTAAAACCACCTAGGGTTATTTGGAATAACAGACCATTTAGTCGGAAGCACTTGCCATGCTAATTCAAACAAGGTGATTACAGGCGATTAGCAAACCTAATGCCTTCAGTTTCAAAAGGGCCACTACAAGGGATGAGCTGTGGCTTCTGCTACTTCCTGTGGGTGGTGGAGGAGACTGACCTGGGACTGAAGTTTCTCAAGGTCAGTGCCAGGTAGGTATCCTGCCCCCTCCCCATGCCCAGGAGGGTTAGAAATGAACATCTCAAAGTCTCTGGGGGACCATCTGGGAACACCCCACAAGAGCTGGCCCTGTCTCTCTCTTCAGCTCCAACCCCTGTAGCTTCCTGAGATGAAGGGCTGGGTCTTGCGTCCCTATATTCCCAAAAGGAAATACATACGCTGCCTAATAATAGTTTATTTAGCACTTATTGTACGCCAAGCACTGTGCTAAGCCACTGATACATATCACCTCATTTGATTCATTGAAGTCACCACTGCTATTGTCCCCATTTGACTTGAGGCAGAAAGAGAAGTCCACTGCTCCTGGCTACACTGCCAGGCCTTGAACCTCAGTCCACCTGACTCTCAAACCCTCCTGTGACCTCACTGGAGGGTTTTATGAAGCCCCCCGCCGTGAGCGCTATCCCTGAAATTTCCATTTTACAGCAGAGGAGATGGAGGATGGAAGAACTAAGCAACTTGACAAAGATCAGGGCTTTGACCCTGATGTGGCTACTTCCAACCCCGTGCTTCGAATTCCTCTGCCACAGTACTCTGGAGCGGGCACAGAAGGGCAGCTGAGGGCCAAAGTGGAGGAGGCCACCAGGGAGACTCAGTAGGGAAAGGCAGCCGAGACAAAGGGAACTTTACAGACACATGAAATAGGGCGTTTTCAGCTGCCAGGGACAGAAACTCCTTCTAAATCAACCGGCTTAAACATATTGAATAAGGGATATTTATTGTTACTAGCAACCTGGCATCCTGAGGGCTGGTTGATTTAGAGGCTCCAAGTGTCATTGAGAATACAGGTCTCTTCATCCCTTCCTGCCTTCCATTCATCAGATATTACTGGCACCTTCTATGTGCCAGGTACTTCCCTAAGTCCTGGGGTTTCAGCGGTGAAAAAGCAAAGTCCTTGCCTTCTTGGAGTTTACATTCTTATGTAAAAGACTGATAATAAACATATACTATGAATATATATATATATAATATATGGTGTACATGCAACATATACACATATATTATACATAATTGTATATAACATTATATAGTGTATATAGACATCAGCTCAATGTATGTGTCTATATTACACAGACACATTGTATATATGCTATATAAATAACACAATATCAAGTAAGAGCTATGACAAGCTCAAACAAGGGGATAGAGAGTGATGGAAGGAAGAGAAGTCAGGGAAGTCCCTGTGAAGTGCCAACATTTGAACAGTGACCCAATAAAGTAGAGAAATGAGCTCAGTGAGATCTGGGGGAATGTTCTTGGCAGAGGATTCTGCATGTGCAAAGGCCCAGAGGTAGGGTAGTGCTTGAAGTAGAATGTGAGACCACCTTGTGCATTCTCAGAGGGTTGGCATCTGCAGGGAAAACAGCTGTGTTAGGTTTGCTCGCTTGTACTTTGCCTGATTAGTGTGTGAGCACACTGCAGTGCCATGTGTCTACAGTCTATGTAAGGCTACAGTGCTTTCCTTCGGCGCTGATTGCTTGCCCACCACTGTGAGGGGCCATTTTGCTATTCGTTGGCCTGCTGCCATGAGAAGTGGTTCCCCCCTGGCTGTTTGCTCTTCTGCCGTTGTGAGAATGTATCAAACAGGAATGGCTCACTGCTTTCCGGCTCCACAGTTTCTCTACCATCTGCCCGAATCCAGTGTGGACCTGCCTGGCCTCAGCCACCAAAGGCTTGGTGAATAAGAGGAATATCTCTCCCTATTTGTTTGCTTTTCTGTAGATTAGTGAAGAAACCCTTCCTGGGAGCCCCCAGAGGTTTCTCTTTAATCTTGCTGGTTAGCATTGAGTTCTGGGATTTTGTGTAAATCGGTCCCGACAGGGGATTGGGATGATAGTGCTTGGCTTAGTCCACTGAGGATATACCCTTCTGGAGATGGGGCCATGCCTCATTGAGTTGTGAGAAGGAGGTGTAGATACCCCCAGATAAAATGGGCCTCTTCCAGGAAGGAGGAAGGGGGATATAAGTAGAAGTAATGTGCACAAACTATAGGTGATGTCGTTAAAAAGAAGGGGCACGCCCTTCCCTTCACTGGCTGGAATGTGGTTTTGCAGGTATTTAGCCAGTCTTGACCATGAACACAAGGGCAGCTCACTAGGGATGGCAGAGCAGTAAGACAGAGGGGGACTGGGAATTGTCACATCAGCCCTGGGATGCTTGCACTTGGACGGAGGAGAGCCACAGAGGTAGAGCTAGAGACAGAGACAGAGACAGAGCTAGAGCTAGGGCTAGCGGCTGGCCTGGCACCACTCTTGTGCTAAAAAGAGAAGTGTGCTTCAGCCCAGTGTCCTTACCCATGGTGCATTGCCCTTTCTATCATGCCACTGACCTGCAGAGTACACTGGGAGCCCCCTGTTAGGGTTAAGGTGTCTGTAGATGATGCATATAATGGGGGTAGGGTGAAAATGGTCACGGTCTTAGCCACCATCTCAGGCAGCCATGGGATCCATAACCATCCTTGCCTCACATGCCGAGACGGATGAAGACAGGGGATCCACAGTGTTTTTTTGAACAAAGAAGCCCAGAAGTTATCCATTCCCAAGCCTACCACATGCTTGAAATGCGCTATCATGGCTCCATGTGTTCAATTTTAGATTTTCATCCTTTTCAAGATATAAATATTCCCGAGAGAGGTTCAACCTCAAGCAGTTAATAACTATTGTCCCCTCTCTCTCTGTGGATGAAGGTTATGAGAACAGGATTTATAAGGGAAGTACGAAAGGGAGAGAAGGGAGTATCGGGTAGGAAAGGAGGTGAATTCAGATTTCACCCATGGAGAAAGCAATGAGGACAGGGAGGCAGTGGCTGACCCCTCCATCCAGCGCTGCCCCAGAGGGCTGGCTCCTTACACTGTCCTGCTATGCCCTGCTGCCTGGGCACCTGCCACGGGAACAGTGGGTGTCATGAAAAGAAGGTGGGCTTTGGGAACATGAAGAATAGGGCGAGAGTTCTGACTTTGCCGCTTAGACTCAATGTTAGGTCTTGGGTAAGTGACTCAATCTTTCAAATCTTGCATTTCCTCATCTGTTAAATGGGGATCTTATCTCCCTGACAGGGTTAGCACCAGGATTTGCAAATTATATTTCAAGACCCCACACTTCAGCCTACCAACTTAGACTTTCCCCGAAAGGACCATTCTGTGCTCTCACAAGACACCCCCCGCCAGGGATTCCCCACACCTTTGCTGGCCCCAGCCCTGACTTCAGAGACCCAGCAAGCAGCCCATCAGGTCCTTGAGGAAGGGCTTACCCCCACCCCCATTCCAAGCACCACCATTTGCCTATCAAGAAACTTGGGTCCACGTGGAGCGCAGACAAGAGCAGCTTTGTTCTTCGTTAAAGAATCTTAATTGACTGAAGAAGAAGAAGAAAAAAAATCCGAGCTCTTCCTTAAGAAGCTCATAATTTAATAGGTGAAATGTCAGGGAAAATCAATGCCAGGCTCTCTCTTGGCGGCCTCATTATGCCGTCCATTAAACAACTTTTATGTTTTGTTTATAGTTGTTTACCCCCCCTTTTATTCTACACCCACTTCTTATTTTTATAAAAGAACATTAAAAAATCTGTGATGTTAAAAAAGGGATATGGGCTGAAAAACTGAGTTACAAGAAACCTACTGAGTGTCCCGGGCAGGGCTGGGAAAATCGGGCAGAAAGGCAATGTTCACAGAAGCAGAGCCTGCCCAGGGCCGGGCCCAGCAGGACTGGCCCAGCAGGACTGGCGTGGGGACAGCACATTCTTAGCATTTTGCTGATTTCGAGGGGTTTTCTGAGGTAGAAAGGTTTGCTGAGTGATGGACAGAGAGGTCCCTAGAGGACCCCGGGGGAGAGAAGAGCAAGTAGGCCCTGCAACTTTCCTTTTTTCCTCAAAGTAGACAAACTCCAGGCCCTGTTGTCTGGCAGGACCTGGCGGGTCGAGAGAGAGAGGAGCTCGTGGGATGTGGTTTCCTTCTGGGTCCTGTGAATGAGCAATCCACACACAAGGAAAAGTCTTAGGAGGTGAGACCTCTGGCTCCATCAGCAGGGTCCTGCTTATTCCCAGCCATGCTCTGGCCACAGCGTGACTACTGTGGGACATCCAAATGTAAGAAATGACCCAGATTTGAGATGAAGTTGTCCCAGCCTGGGGAACGGTGGGGTGGGTGGAGGGTGGGGTGGGTGGAGTGTGTTGGGGGGTGGCCTCTGCCCCAGGGCAAGAGGATGGGCAGAAGTCATTCATCTCTCTGGAGTTTCTAGGTGATGTGTCTCCCTGCCAACCCCTCACCCCCACCCCAGCCCTGGAATTCTGCTGAGTCAGCTCAGACATTAAGGCATGGACCACCAGTTCCTGCTGTCAGGAGAGAAAGGGGCCCTTTCCAGAGCTGGTGGAAAGTCCCTTAGTACAGGGTCTCTCAGAAGCAGACCCAGAGACAAGGAGTCTAACACAAGTAGTTTATGTGGTTGTTAGCCAGCAGCCACAAACTTGCCCTGCACAGCTTTTGAGAAGTTTACTGTTTCTTGGTGTTTTGCATCACTGGGGTGTCTCTGTCCCAGAATCCAGTGCCTCTGGGTTTGGGATGTACTCCAGGAGGCTGAGAGCTGTCTATGGCCTGAGGACAGCCTGGTCCTTCTGGTGAAGTCAGCCCAGCAGACGCTGGGTCTAAATACTTCAGAGAAGGAAACCTTCAGCGCCTCGGGAAGAAGGTGGCAGCTGGTAGCTATGGCGGTACTGAGGAGGTCTCTGAGAAAACCTGAAGTCATCTTCTTCTGTTTTCATTTCTGTCATTGTTGGTAGTGGGGGGGATGGTGTATGGGAGCTTGTGAAGATGCAGGGATAAGTCAACTATGGCGTGGGGGCCAGATCTCAGCTGTGCTTATTTTTGTAAATAAAGTTTTATTAGAGCACAGCCCTGTGCACTGGTGTATTGCCAGTGGTATACTGTCCACTAGTGTGTCTTGCCCATGGCTACTTTCGTGCTATAACCCAGAGAGAGGAGTAGTTGTGACAGAGGCCTTGTTGGGAAAACAGCTGTGTCAGGCTAGCCTGCTCGTACTTTGGGTGATTAGTGCGTGAGCACGTGGAAGAGCCAGGTGTGTATAGTCTATGTAAGGCTACAGGTGCTTGTCCTCAGTGCCGACGGTGGGTTGCAGATCTCTTGCCCGTCACTGTGAGGGGCCATTTTCACTGTTTGCTTGTCTGAGAAGCAGTTTCCTCTGCCTGTCTGTCCACTCGCCACTGTGAGATTCTATTAAACACTATGGCCCAACGCTTTCTGGTTCTGCGGTTTCTCTAATGTCTGCCCAAATCCAATGTGGACCTGCCTGGTCTCGGCCACCAGCATTACAGCTTCAGAGTGAGAAACACCTGAGACTGAACACCACGGTGTAGCTCTGTGACCTTGGGCAGGACACTTAACCTCTCTGAGCCTCAGTGTGCCCACCTATAAAATAAGAATAAGCATGCCTACTGATAAGGTTGTGCAGAGGGTTCAAAGCACTCAGTCCAGCACAGGGCATTCTATGTGGCTCTGTAAATGGCAGTATTTATTCAGTGGTTTACTGGAGGCTCCTTCGTCAGTGTTTCTCCAAGTGCCTGGTGATAGGAATCCCCTGTAGGGGGCTTGATAAAAATACACAGTCAGAGCCCTATGCCAAACGTGACAGTCAGCTATGCAGAGGGTCTGGTGAGCCAATCTGGTAAGGAGGGCGGGGCCAAGTGGAGTTGAGTGTGGTTTGGGCCATCACCACATCCCTGTTTGCTTGGGACAAATGGGTCTCACAGGGATGCATTACACCCAGGAAAGTCCTGGGAGAGCCAGAGGAGTTGGTCACTCGAAGTGGCTCAGTACAATAACCGTTCAGCGAGGTGGCCTAGGAGGCAGAGTCCTGGACCTGGAGTACAGCTCAATTGCTGTGACTTGCCCCAGGTCTCAAACCCACTACAGCAGGCGTCTTCAGAACTTCACAGGATTCATCTTAGGTGGTCTTATCCCCACCCCTCTTCCCTGTCTGCCTCTTTCCAGCTCCTTGGTATGCATATTTCTATAATGTTGAGCTCTCACACTTTCCTTATCCGAATTGAGACTGTCAGGAAAGGATGAGCTATCAGCAGAGGCGGATTAAGGTCAGTTGAGGCCCTGGGTGCAGAAGAAAATATTGGGACCCTTAAAAAAAGAGCAAGAGAGACAGGAAAAATAAAAGCACATGGTAACCATAGTTTTAAATAAATAAAAGATATTATGTACTATTAATGTTAAAATTGCATATATAAAACCAAATAAATGTCATTAGAAAAAAGTGTAAAGTTGGGGTTTTGCAGGGTCCTTCAGAAGTCGGGGCCCAGGGCGCACCCGGTACGCCCACCGTTAAATACACCTCTGGCTATCAGTTATTAATACCTTGGAAATAATTTCAGTAAGTGAGCCTCCTTTCCAGTGGGCTTTGTGTTTGAAACCTCGTTGTGGAAGAAATAGCTTTTATGTATGTATGTATGCATGGATGCATGCATGCATGTGTATGTATGTATGTATGTATGTGTGTGTGTGTATATGTGTATGTATATATGTATGTGTGTACGTGTGTGTATGTATGTTTGTATGTATGTATGTATATATGTATTTCATGGGGGATATATTTATGCAACTAGGTGGCAAGCACAGTAAAGAAATGTCCAGACTGACACAGCGATAACATCTATTTCTCCAAAGCCTGCCTCAGGAACCCTAGCAGAATCTGAGGGGGTGTCCTCCCACCCCTGAGGGGAACCCCCGGCTGCCCTGGCAGCCTTTGTGTTGACTCCGCTAAGAATGATGAAATCTTAGCTTTTGAGCCAAGAATATTGTTTTGAAAAAAAAATGAAACACCCAAAGAGTCCCTATAGTCCCCAAACCTCATTTTAAAGGGATTATAGCAGCTGGCTTGTAAATCCTATTTCTTACGGTGGGGGCCTTAGAGCAGGGCTCAAGCGGGGTCTGGGGTGGCGGAAAGATAGGAGGTCATTTCATTTCCTGGAGAGGAGAGTGCGGGTTCTGCCCGCTGCGGTGCCTGGGCCAGGGCTCCCTGCCTCCACTGGGGAAAACAAAAGGGCAGGACGGGGCCCTGGACCAGGGTTCTAGTCCCGGGCATCGCCATCAGTTCACAGTTGACCGTGGTGCTCCTCCATTACCCCCTCTCAAGTGACAAGGATTTGGAAGTAAAGAAAAGTTTTGCCATTTGCCCTTGTTTTCTTATTCCCCAAGTAGGGGTCCCTCTCTGTGGGCTCCCATGAACCTGACCGAGGGGTGAGAGGAGACGGAGTCAAAACGCTGTGGCCAGGCAGAGCAGGGAGCTCTCTGGGGACAGCTGCGCATCTGAGAGAATTTTTAAAGACTTTAATTTTAAAAAATGGGGCTTATTTGGGAAGGGTGCTGTGTGGAATCGGGGAAGAGATTTGACAGCTGCTAGGAAGTGGTGCTAAAAGAGGGACAGGTGTGGGAGGAGGATTTTAAATAAGTTTCACTGCATGTCATGTGGTGTAGTTCCCCTCCACCATGCCCCCTGCAGAAAAGCTTCAGTGAAGGCTGACCAGCCACCTTAAAGTGTTGGGGTCAGATGAATAGTTCTTTGGTGCATGAGCCTCTGCAGACACAGAACTGGAAGCCCACTCCTAATTGACTGGTGTTTCTAGACTGCCGAGACTGGTCCCGAATGGTGATGGTCCGAGTGTGGGGGTGTATCACCAGTGATATGTGAGGCGATTCTGGCTGGTACCCAGGGGATTTAAGGAAAATTTTATGTATTAATTAAAACGGGTCTTGGGAGACAACAACTCATGCATCAAAACTGTGGTTTTGAGAATATTATTGCTTAGGACAAGGTCCAGAGAGATATTTATGTTAATATGAGTCATTTCAAGGATGATGTTAAGTGACGCTGACCATGAGGTCCATGGCAAAATGGCCAGGAGCCGCCACGAGTAGGGTAGGACCCTGGTGGGCATCAGCTAGTCCCACCCCAAAAGGCCTGGTTCTGTGTCCACTGCCCACCCCCTGCATGCCAGGAGGTGATGAGCCCCTGCCCCAAAGAGTCACTATCTTAAGAGGAGTCAGGAGAGCTGGGGAGGAATTGGGAAGAGTGAGCATGGACAGATGCTAAGACAGTGCTGAAATGATTGGACTGGAATGCAGTTCAATTCAGGTTGAATCAAAGGCAGCTTTCCTCACTCCCCTCTCCGTTTCTCACTCCCTCAGTCCTTTCTGCCCTCTGTCTTCCTACCCACTGGACGCAGGCTCATAAGGGAATTTGGACTACTTTTAGAGAAATAAACTACATGTTCTCAGCAACCTTGTTCCAGGCTGATTATGACATACACATATAATATTACTCAGTAAAATAAATTTTTGGTCAATAACATCTCAGGGCTCTGTCTCAGACAGTCATAATACTACATGGGCAAATTTAAGGTTCTGAGAAGTCCTGCACTTAAAAAGATGACACGTGACCATGAGCATTTCTCAAATACATTTGATTTTGGTATGTTACTGCCAGATAACGCCTGTTAATACCCAGCAGAACTGGTTCCTGAAGAGCCCATTATGGGATATGATGGCTGGAGCTGATGAAGGTGCCTTCCAGACTGACAATGGCATTGATGATCCCTAAACACTCTGAGTCAGCTGGCCCCCCACGACAGCCTCTCCCAGGTGGGCAGGAGGATTGCCTCTTCTGTGGGAGGCCTCCAGCCAAGATCTGTCCCCAGTGCCATCCCTGTCTCCACCAGGGAGACATCAGGGTGACCTGCCAGCTCTGAGGTGGAGATTTTAGAGCTCCCAGTTTCCAAAGAACGCCTCCCACTGCCCAGGCTTCCTCTTGCCTTGTTATTGGGATCAGAAAGAAGACAACAGCAACAAAAATACAGAACACCAAACAACAAAGACCTTGGCTTGAACAATACCCCAAGCCACATCAGAGGGGCCCTTTCTCTGCTGGCTTCATGCCTGTGCAGAGTCAGGATGTCTGGGTAGAGCTCCCAGCTCTGCCCAAAGGTCAAGGCCAACGTACTCTCTGGGGGCCTTGGTTTCCCCAACTCTTCCCTCCTTCTGGACCTCCTTCTTGGTCAGGTTGGACAATTAGCAAACGAGTTCTGTTTCTAACTACATTTCTGATCTCAACATGTTCATTCAGTGAGTGACATGAAGTCATGATAGCCGATGAGAAATTGCTTTGGAAAGTAGAATAGACTAGCAATGGAGGGTGATGTATGAAATCCTCATCAGGGGCTGTTATCTCATCTCTCTGCTATATATCTGTGCAGGTTGCAAATAGAGCACTTGTACCTGAATTTCTCCTTTTTTGCTTCCTACTAGGACTCTCGAAAGCAGGGTTATCCTGATGCTTGCTCACTGCCTGGCTGATTGCCCACGTGACCTCTCCACTCTGGGGTCTCCTCCAGATTTCATCTCCAAAACCACCTCTTCAGTCCAGGCCCTCCTCCCTTCCAGATTCCATCCAGCCCCTCTCCTAGTGCTCTGACCCAGCATACACACTGGCCTTTCTGCTCTTTAAATGTAGCAGGCTTGCTCTCACCTACGAGCCTTTGCCTATGCTGTTCCCTCTGCCCGGGATGCTTTCTCCACAGCCTCACGTGGCTAACACCTTTTCATGTAGGGCTCAGGTCAAAGGTCACTTACTCAAAAAGTGTCCACCTGGCTCGCAAAGCATCCCCACGACCATATTCCCATTACCTGCTTTATTTTCTTTACTGCGTTTACCGATGGGAAATTGTTTGTTGATTTCTTATGTACTTTTTTGAGATGTAAGGTCTATTTTATTAAATTAACATATGTACATGATTTAAAACGTCAAGTAATAAAGCATATATATAAAACCCAGCAATCTCCTGTCCCCACTCCTCTGCTTCTCAGAAGCAAGCATTTCTAGTTCTTTTTAGTTTTTCTTCTATTAACCATTTTTTATTTTCACTCTCATTTTTAATTTAAAAGAGCTGTTTCTAAATGTGTTCCTTTTTATGGCTGCCTATAGTTTCATGGATGAAATATCTTCCCATGTGTTATGAGGATGTAAATGATAATTTTTTGGACATTTTCTTTTGCTTCGTGAATTACCTGTTTCCCTGATCTCCTTTCTCCCCTTCTCCCCCATTGCCCCCTTCGCCCGCTCTCTCTCTCCTCTCCCCCCTCTCCTCCCTCTTTTTCTGTATGTTTTGTTAGAGGCTTTCTTGGGTCCCTGGTGACCATGGATGTCTGAGTAGGAATGAACCTCTGTAAAGCCAACTGAAGCCCGTGTGGATGAGCAGGGTTTGTGTTGGATTATTGGAGAGGAACCCAGATGTTTATCTGGGAGTTCCCCAAATCAGTATCTCTAACTCTGTTCTTTGGCTGGAGGTCCCTGCAAACATGGGTCACCAATCTTCTACCTAGTTAGGAGGGAGGGAAAGAGTTGGGGCCCCGGGTTCTGAGAGTTGAGTGGGAAGAGGGCGCTGGGGGATCCCTGTCTGGCTGTGGACTTCCGTTTCATCCTCCTACCTGCCTTCCCAAGTTCAAGGTTTTCCGGTTCAGGTTTTCCTGACCATCGTTCTCACCTGCAGTCCTGTCTGGTGCATCCGATTCCTGGCCTTTCCTGGACTTGGTGGCCCCACACAGGCCTCTTTCTTCCACGCACTCTTGGGTTTCAGTTCCTCCAGGCTACAAAGTCAGTTCCCGCCATCCTTTCACTTTCTATCTTCCAAAAGTTTGTTGACCTTTGACGCTCGATGGTCTCTTCTCTTCCTTTCTCATTGCCCTTACTTTCTGAGTGGCATTTTAGGAAGGAGTGGAGATCAACATATGTGTTTAAGCACATGATCTCTTTGTTCTGCTCTTGGCCATCTTCCTGCTGCTGGGCTTTAGGACGGCAGGGCACTTGTCAGTTTGTCTGTAGCTTTGACTCTGTTCGAAGGGGTTGGGCAAGTCCTGCACATAAAGCCGATGTGGGGGAAGGTGTCTGAGGCTGTGTGTGGGGACGGGAGGAGGTCCTATCTGACTTAAAACAGCATTTCTTTCACCTACTCAGGTACAGGAAGATTTAGTTCCCAGTGAGGGCCCTCTTCCTGGTTTGCAAATGGCCTCCTTACCCCTGTATCCTTACATGGCTGGGGATGTGTGGGAGGAGAGAAAGAAAACATGCTCAGGCATCTCTTCTTATAAGGGCACTAATCCCATCATGAGGGCCCCACCCTCATAGCCTTATCTAAACTGAATTACCTCCCAAAGGCCCCATCTCCAAAACCATGACCTTGGGAAGCATATGAATTTGGGGAACCACACAGTTCAGTCCACAGTAACAGGTGAGGTCCATGATCAGATTACAGTTTTTGGAAGTTCAGCCGGACTGCTCTGAGAGGCTTAGAGGAGCCAGACTGCAGGACAGGGGTGAATTAGGATGAGGAGAATGGGTAAAGGAGACAGAGAAGGGGCAGGAAGTGAGGTGCGCACCCGAGTGAGGGTGGTGGTCTGAGGCCAAGTAGAGAAAGTGTTTTGAGGAGGTGGGAGCACAGGTCTGGCCCACTAGTCCATCCACCAAAGGTCCAACTTCCCTGGCTCAAAAACCCTGAAAGCAATTGCGTGGTTCCAACGCCCTCATTTATAGCCGTGGGCACTGAGGTCCAGAGCAGCGATTCCTGTGGGGAGCAGATCTGTGTGGCTGACAGGCAAAGGTCACATTTAGCACCATGATTTCCAGGGCCTGTCAAATGAGCAAATTTGGGTTCTGCCCACCCTCAGCATTTGAGGAAAAGTTCAAAAGTCTGCATGTGAGAAGAAGAGAGAGATTGAGATTGAGAGAGAGAATGAAGTAGGAAAAGTGAAAAACATCTCTTTTTGAGCATTCCAGAACACGAGCCAATGCAGTTCTGACAGGGCCGTAGGACATCCCTTTCGGGGTAGGGGGAACTCAAGGGGAAATGGATCCTGACAGAAGGGCCAGATTTGGAGATATTAATTGTTCTCCTTTCGAGGCTCCTGGCCACAAATCCCCATGCCCAGCCCAGATTAAAGACCCACGTTGCTGCAATCCTGGGCCTCCAATGAAGAGACTTCCAACAGTGCAAAACCACTAATGAAGCAATCCTAATGGAAGAGGGGGGTCGCCCTCCCCGACCCTTCTCCCTCTTGGGTCTTGGCTTTGAAATCTCATCCAACAGGGGTGGGGGAAGGGCTGTGACAATGACTGTCTGGAAACCCCTCCCCACGGTGCTGGAGTTCCAGACCAGCCAAGGGTGGGGTGCTCTCTGGATGGGGCTCAGCTCCTCCCTGACCTCCTGCTCTTGGCTGTGCTGCGATCAAACTCACTTTTTTGGCAGGGTTCCTCTGTTCCCAGTGTCAGATCCCACCACGGGAGCCTCCCTGGTTGGGGCCACCTTGCCAAATCACACAAGCGTTTACCACATGCAGGCAGGCAGGGGGGTGCAGCAGGGGATCTGGGCTTCCTTCTCCTCAGAAGGAATAGGAGGAGGAACCGCTGTCACTCTGTTGTTACTGAGCTTGGCAGGAAGCCAAGGTGACACTTCAGGGACCCCTTTCCACACCCCCTGGCCCACCCAGCCTTGCCTTGGAGCTGCCAGGCTGCCGGGAATTAGTATGAGCTGCGGGAGAGTATGGCCCCAGTGAACACCCCACCTCTGAGCTGTGAAGGAACCATGGAGGGGAGCCTCCACTGGAGCACCTAAGCAGGGCCAGTCACTGAATCAGGACATGTGCTGACTCGGCACTCTAGGCTGGTGGTCCTCTCAGCCCCTGGGTGACCTGGGGCAGGACAGGGACAGAAGCCAAGCTGTGTGTGAAGGCCCTGGGGACCCACCTTCTCATGACCTTCATGGCAGATACTGAGTGTAGGAGAGACCCTGAGATGTGGCCCATGACGAGGGATTTATTGCAAATCTTCTGGGAGTTCATGTTTAATGCCACAGAAAGGCTCATCCTTTCTGTCCACCTGATCCACAGGGCAAGTGACCTTTTGGTCAAGAGACCAGCTGAAGACATTGTCCCAGAGTAGTTTTTCTGGCAAAGGACCATGGAAGGTTCTGGATCTTCTGAAAGATGACCCGTATATTCTCAGGTAGTTCAAGGGGGAAATGACAATACGTTCACTATGAATGAAGCACATTACATTCCGTAGCACACCGAATTCTTCGAGAACTCTGTGAGGTAAGTACCACTGTTATTGTCATTTTATACGTGATGACTCTGAGGTACGGGGACGCTAAGGCGGACTCTTCAGGTTGCACGGATAGTAAGTGCAGAGCTGGGATTTGAACCCAGGGCTGTCTGCTTGTATGGTCTGTGCTTGTCTCCCTTCTCCATGGGCGCCAGAACAGGAGTCCCGGGACTTCTGGATCCTTCATCTCCTTGCTCTACTCCAGCTCCCTATGTGATATGGAGGAGGGGTCCCTTGGTGAGAAAGACAGAGGTCCACTTCTCTGCTCTGCCAGTTCTGGTGGTGGTGACTTGGGTCACAAACCGCTGCAGTGTTGTTATGCAGTCTAACTGAGGTCTACTGAGACCCGGGGCTGCACCCTGGCTAGGGTCCTCCCTCTTTGGGAGTGCCTCTCTTTTGCCTGCTGCAGTAGTTGCTGGGACAGTTCAGAAGGGACTCCAGATACCAAAATCGACAGTCCCAAGGGCAGCCTGCAAACATGTTTCTCTCTGCTGATTGACCACCGTCCCCCGACATATACACTTCCCTACCCACCCTTGTATGCCCCTTGTTAGCTTCATGATATCAGCTTCCTCATCTGTAAACTGGGGATCATAATAGCACCTGATTCCCAGGGCTGTCTTGAGTGTTAAAACAAGGATGCGTCATTTTCATTGTCTTCTTTGGCCCACATCTAGCCTGTCGTTATCATTCTCCATATACTGTCATTCTGGGGAGGAGGGGGTGGTATAGGATACAGAGCCTTTAACTACCATCCAAGAACCTTAACCCAGCCCAGCTTCATAATATGCCAATATAGAAGTTTTGAGGTATTCCTTATTTTCCCTGCTCTGTATTATTCCTCCCTCCCCTTCTTTCTGTTAATAGGATTCCTACTTCTCTCTGAACAACCATTGGCCTAAGAGGTTCAGTTAGACCTGATTTTGAGTTCCAAGACTGGCATGTGATCATCAGGTCTGCCCAATCAGAGCACTACATTCTCTGGCCAAGTGATTGGTTCAGGATGGTCATGTGATTCAAGCTGGGCCAATGACAGTCTTAGCTGAGACTGCAGGATTTACCCACCCTCTCTTCTCTGGGATTGCTAAACTGGTAGCATGTAAACTTGAAGGAGCTGACAGATATGTTTGACTTCACTTGGGGAGAACCTGCATAAAACTGAAGCCATGAACCCATGTGTTTGTCTTCTTCCTCTTGAGAGGAACTCAGATAAAGATAAAGAGAGAGACATAGATAGGAAGATTTGACTACTGTGTATAGAATCTGCGCTCTGATACGCTAACTATTTTAAAGTTATTTTGTTTAAAATTTTTATTTTGAAATAACTTTATACTTACAGAAAAGCTGTGAAGTATACAGAATTGCCATATACCCTTGACCAGGCTTTCCCTAATATTATGTCCTACGTAATCATAGAACAGTGAACCAAATGAGGAAATTAACATTGTACCACAGTAGTAATTAAACGACAAACTTTATTCAGATTTTACTAGTTTTTCCATTAATGTCCTTTTTATTCTGTTCCAGAATTAAATGTAGGATACCACATTGCATTCAGTTGTCACCTCTCCTCCAATCTATAACAGCAACTCTCCGGTTCACTTATTCTGACAGCTGTATTATTTTCCACTCTGGATCGCCACATTGATCCCTCCACCGGTAAACACGTGGGTTGTTTGTGGGATTTCGCTATTGTGACCAGTGCAGCTATGAAACCACTCCCGTGCGTGCCCTGTTGTACAGTTGCAAGAGTTTCTCTTGGGTGAATACTCAGGAATAGTTAAACATTCTGGGTCACAGATTTAAATGTTGAATATTCTGGGTTGTAGGTTTAAATGTTCAACTTTAGAAGAGAATGCCAGAGTGATTGCACCAACCTACACGTCTCCCATCAGTGTGAGTAGTCTATGACTTCTGTCCTATTTAGAATAATCACATTCAATGTTTGCCCACTGACTGGGTCTAGGCGGGCTTGGTTGCTCTCAGAACTCATGCCGTACTCTCCCCCCTAGGGCGGTGGGTAAAGCTGTCTCGCAGTGGGCACGCCCCTCTTTTCCAGCTCTCCACTTGGCTGCCTCTTCTGCTCTTCAGGTGCTGGGGAGGCTTTCCTCCACCACTCTCCCAGGGCTCCCCTCTTTCCTCCCATATCCCATCTAACACCTTGTCTTTTCTTTCTGACCATAGTGTCAGCTCCACGAGGGCCGTGATCACATCACTCTTCCCCATCCCCGTTCCAGAACCGGGCACGGTGCCCAGGACCCAGTAGATGTTTAACACGTGTCTGTTAAGTGAATAAATGAGTGGATGGAGCTTGTCTGTACAGGATGCTTCCTATTGAGAAGCACCCTGGCCTCACAGCCAGTAAAAGTAAAAGCTTCATCTGGTTTCCAAACCCCAGCCTCCTGTTTTCACCAGCAATAATTTGCTGCAAACCCTGCCAGTGAAGGGCAGACCATTTGGGATGCATAAAGCAAAATGGAATCATGTGCAAGATCTTTGGGGTGGGCTGTGCTGTTCGTCCCAAGTCTGGGGAGCCACAGGGTCATGAAAGCGTGGAGGAGGGGCTGGGGTGGCCAGAGAGAGGAGGTGAGGGAGTAGAGCATCTGTCTCCTTGTTTGCCTCTGTTTTCTCCATTTGAGGAATGGAGGGAGGGTGGAAAGTGAGGGCAGGCCCTGCAGGCAGTCTAGGAATCCCCCCTTCTAGAGGGAACTGTTCTGGTGGTGGGTGGTCTCTTGGGCAGCCTCATTGATGGGGTGGGCTTAGACACTAGCTGCTCATGACTGCTGAGAATTCTGGGAGAAGTTGTGGGGCTCCATCAGGGTTGTTTGCCGATGTTTTGGAAAAAAACCTTACTTTTATACTGTTTGTTTTTTCTGATTGTAAATAAAATACACGTGCATTGTAGAAAACTTGAAAAAGCCAAGGAAAATAGTAAAATCATTAAATTCCTTCCCATTACCCAGAGATCTCACTGGTTCCATGTCGCCAGATTTCCTTCAGCTCTTCCTTCTCCTCCCTTGCTCACTTAGGAGAGGCCAGAGACTAGAGTGGTTAAGAATATGTGTTTTGCAGACTGACAGCCATAAATTCAAATCCCGACTCTGCCTCTTGCTAGCTGCACGACTTAAGGCAAATTTCTTAACTCCTCCAAGTGTATTTTTCATCTATAAAATAGAGCATTAGCTCACTAATAGGGCTCACGTCTTAAAATGAGTGTGAGGATGTTGTGAGTTAATACATATAAAGCCTCCCAGTTCACAGTAAGCACTGAATCAGTGTTAGTAACTGCAGTGTCAAACTCATTCAGTCATTCAACAAACATTTATTGAGCACTTACTGCATGCCAAGCATTGCTAAAGAAGGTAGGTAGCCAGAGGTGAACAAATCAAGTGTGTTGCCTGCCCCAGGAGAGGGGAACAGTCCAAGTAATATGCTAATGAATTTATACTAATGAATATGCTAATAGTCGTATGTTGGGACAACGTAAAGAATGGGACCTTCTGAGAAGGTTACATTTTAGCACAGGACGGCAGGACAATGAGTACAATGCAGTGACAATAGGGTGGCTTCCTCATTCACTCTTCATAATTTCCCTTGCTAATAAGATTCACTTATACCTCCCCAAAATAAAAAGATAAGAAAGATGCAGCGAGGAGGGAGAGGTTTGGGCAGAAGCTGGGAAGATGGCTTGAGTGAGGTCTGGGCATGTCGCGTAGCTGACCACCAGCCTGTGGCGGGTGAAGCTGAGCAAGAGGACAGGTGAGAAGTGCGAGGTGGGGCTGGAGGGGCAGCCCGGCCAGTGTATGCAGGTCTCATCAGAGTCCTTGCAGACTTTTAATACACTTCACATACAAACTGAGTATGAATTATAGACAAATATGTCTAAAAGAAGTCATATTTTCCTACCGTTGCATGCCCTGCTCTTCACTCACTTAGCTGGAACTTAGCTCCTCTGAGAAGGGCTGGTAAACATCACTTAAAATTATCAAGTAGTATGGCAGCTTATGAGTGAATGTATAATGATTTATTTAACCAGGTCAACCCTCCATTGTTGGAGGTCTGGGCTGTCTCCCTCGGGGGAAGCCAGTAGCAGCTCTTCGTCCCCCTGTCAGTTTTCCATGGGGACAAATCCTGGGGCCATCCCACCAAGGCACAGGGCCCTGTTTAAAGGGAGGGGGAGGGGAGTGCGAAGCTACCTCCCAACCCAGGCAGGCTGGACCCAGGCTGCCCTCTGATGTCATGGAAAGTTGGCCAGCAGCTGCTGGCTCTCACCGGAGCTGGCTGACCAGACTGGCATCCGCCCCTTGACCACAGCTTAGAGCCCAAATGCTCCAACAGGGACATCAAGGGCCCAGGCAGGGCCTTCTGGGGCCTCATTGCTCCATATTCTGCCTTCTTATTTCATCCCTTTGTTCTGTCCCCACAGCCCCCGCCCCTTCCACCAACACTGGCCCCCATGGGGTGGGTGAGCTGGGGAGGGGTCTCTGGCCTGGTACTAATTATTTCCAAATGCCACTTGCAACCAGGCAAGTCAGCGACAGACACTGGTTCTTCCAGTGTCACTTCCCTGTGGCTTATCGTGCAGAGAGCGCATCGCAGGGGCAGGAGCTGGGGCGAGTCTCTACGGAAAGGTCCCCAAAGAAGGGGTTGACATGGGACCTGGTGTGTGCCAGTGGGAGGGCCCCTCCCCAAAGAACTGTGTGGGACACTCACACTTATGTTCTTTCTGCTCTTAGGGCCATCCCGGGACTGTGGGAACCAGAAGGGCCTGCCTCTATGGGTCTGACACAGAGCAAGAACTTGAGAAAGGTTTGTGGAAATGAGAGAATGAAATGACCCCTGGACTCAGAATCACAGATTGGCAGAGCCCAAAGGGCAGGTGGAGATCACCCAGTTCCTTGTTCTCAGTCTCTCTTGGGCTGGTCACTAGGAGGTCAGGGTTCTTCTCTCCAGAAACTTACTGTTACGCACACACACTGAAAGCTTTTAATACGATTTGGAGGAATTGCAAAGCGCTAGAGTCTTTCCATGGACGCCTGCCTGTCTAACCCTCTTTTTCTACATATAGTCAAACAGATGCCCTGGGAGGTCCAGGGTCCTGCCCAAGCCCCAGGAAGTGGTGGCCAAGCTCTTCCCATCTCCTTCCCCCCAGAACTGGGAGCCCGGCCCAGCTCTGAGCCTTGCTCTGCCGCTCACCAGCCGTGAGACGGAATCATATGCTTTTCAATAAAATTTTAAAGATAAATGAAAGATCTATGTGAATAAGTTTTTAAAGGTGGGACCCTGTGTTGATTTAATAGTATAATACCAGTAACCTAAAAGCTAATTATGTACACACAGGCATAGGGAAACCTCAAGGAACGCAGTTGTAAGAGTGGTCCTCCACGGTGCAATCATAGGTAAGTTTTGTTTTATTTTTATCTTTATACTTTTCCAGTTTTTAAAATGTATTTCCTGTATGATAATTAAAAAAAAAAAAAAAAGCCTGACCTGTGGTGGCGCTGGGGATAAAGCGTTGACCTGAAGCACTGAGGTCGCTGGTTTGAAACCCTGGACTTGCCTGGTCAAGGCACATATGGGAGTTGATGCTTCCTGCTCCTCCCCCCTTCCTCTCTCTCTTTCCTCTCTAAAAATAAATTTTAAAAAACAATAAATATTTAAAAATGAAAAAAAAATGATACCTGAGCTCTCTGGGTCTCAGTTTCTTAATCTGTAAATGGGGAGAAGCCGAACTCACGCCCAGGTCTGTGCTTGTGCTAAGCAAGTGTGAGTAAAGGTGGAGCATGCAGAGTCCTGCAAGTCCCTGAGTCCATCCCCTTGGGCCTGAGCACCTCCATGACGTCAGCAAGTTCCCACACTCTGGTTCAGGATGTCACAGGCAAGGTTCCCTTCCAGGTTTACATTGTATAAAATCATTTCTTTCCAAAAATATACTCTTTTACCACCTGAGGAGTCATTTCCCCCAGATCAGCTGGCCACTAGGACAATAGAGGGACAGTGCTTTGACCATCCCTTTAGTTGCGGCACAAGGGACTTCCATGAAGGACAACATCAGTGTGACAATGAAGTGGGCAGGAAAAGCTGTGGAGCTTCCGAGGGAGTATGAAATGTAAGATGAAGTCTAGAACATGGGACTTTATACGCCTCCATGCTGGAGCCCCCATTTCTTACAAATAGTCTCTTCTGTTCTGTCTCTAAGCTTTGTGAGGGCAGGAACGGTGTCTGAATTCCTCTTTTGACCCTGTGCAGGGTCTAGCACATAATAGGTACTCAATAAATATCTCTGGAATAAATGAACCAACTGGCTGTAGCAGCGTAGACCCTGCTGGCCCCAGTGCCACCTGAGATTCTCAGTGAGAGGACAGAGGCAGCCCCAGACATAGGTGGCACCCACAGATGTCCATGCAGCCTCCACCCTGCCCCCACACCCCTTTGACATGCTCGTTGGCGTTTGGGTGCCGAGACCACTGCTGGGCCACTGAACGTTTTCCCATCCATGAGGCCCCACAGAGGCCCTAGGGAGTTGGGCATTGTCCTGCCCAGAAAGCTTCCACTTGGGTCATTAATAATAGTGCATTTTATTAATGGAAAGTAGGCTTCAAAGACCTGTGGGTTTTTGGGAAGAGACTTGGATGGAAGTCATTATTGCTGCTGCCCCATCTCGCCCCTCGTTTTCTGTCTCCTCTGTCTTTCATTCAGCCCACGTTTGATCTCCTGCCTGTGCTTTCTTCTGCCAGCTTGGGTCCAGGGGGTGGGGGTGGGGTGGGGTGTGACGGGCTATATTGTGTCTATGGTGGGAGCGGGGGAACCCTTTGAACTGGCCTCTGGTTGAGGAAAAGTGGCAGGCATGGAGGGACGGGTTTGAGGGGAGCTCTGCGAGGTGTCTGGGGATGTGACTTGAAGGCAGGGGGTGGTGGTGAGGATGCCATGGACAGGTCTCGGCCAGGCCAGGTGCAGACGGGGACTCTGCTTTTCACTAGCCTGTTTGAGAAAGCACCAGAACCTTTTTGCTCCACCTGCTCTAATAGTTATAATAATAACCACAGTGATTAGTATAGCTTGTACTGCTCTGGCCGGATGGCTCAGTTGGTTAGAGCATCATCCCAAAGTGCAAAGTTGTTGGTTTGATTCCTCAATCAGGGCACACACAGGAACAAATCAATGTTCTCCTCTCTCTCTCTCTCTCTCTCTCCCTCCCTCCCTTCCTCTCTCACTAAATTTAATAAATAAAAATTAATAATATATATGTCTTATACTAACTGAGTGTTTGCTGTGTACCAGGTCTCTGCTGGGCAGGGGCATTGCTTTTGTTCATTTTCGCAATAGCTGTCCCCATTTCACAGATGATGAAACAGAGACTTTAATAGCCTGTCACTTCTCCACAGTCACACAGCTAACAGCACCATCCTGTGTGACCTGAGTCATGATGGCTTGCCTTTCTGATTTTTGTCCCTTCTGTGTGAAATGGAAGGGCTGAATGAAGTGGTTCTCATTATGAGTCACACGAACTGCCAGGTCAGTTTGGTCTGCCCATCACTGGGCAGGCCATGCGGAGGTCCTCAGCATCATTGCCTTGGCAACACAGTCCCCAGTCCCAAGGGAAATGTATAGATGGGAATTCTCCATAGCAGGTGGGAACACCTGGCGATAAAGTGGTGGCTTGAGGATGAGTTCCAGTCCTCACGAGTCATCTGTGGAGTGTCACTGTTGGGGAAGACCATCTATACAGGTAGCAGACTACAGCCCCCGGGAGCAGGATGGAGCCATGTGTGTGAGCCAGAGACAGTGGACACAGCCTTGGAGAGAGAAAAGATGGGGTACAGAGACAGATAAGAGAACATGAGGCAGGCAGAAACAGACAGAAATGTAAAGAGAAAGATTGATACAGGTTGTCATATAGACAGATGGTAAGATATTGAGTGAGAAAGAAGGAGAAATAGATAGATGATAAATAGATGATAGATAGGTAGGTAGATAGATATGTCAAAGAAAGACAGAGGCAGAATCAGAGAGAGAGAGAAAGGCAGACAGGAGAGAAAGGGCCGGAGCAAGGGAAAAGACATGGAGGGACAGAAATGAGGCTGCCTGGGGAACCCCTGTTTAAGATTGGGCTGCTGTCCTGATGGCCCCTCAACAGTAGCCGTGGGCAAACCCAGCACATCTCAGAGAGGCGCAGGGGATGAGGACCCGGAGGGCCATCAGGGATTTGAGGCCTCAGAAGGTGCTGGATGGGGAAAGAGAAACCCATGATTCTTCTGGTTAAACCAAAATTAGGGTTGTCGGCCTCAATTTCAGGGGCTAGCAAGATCGCCCAGAGCGGGCCTCGTGCTCTTTCTGTTTGAAGGGAGCTGGAACGTTGCGGTGTTAAGCAAACACACCCTCTCAAGTTCAATCACGGAAGGAAGCTGGATGGGAGCTATTACACAGAGCAGCTCTCGCAGCTGGAAAAATAAATCCACGGGTGGAGGCGCTGCCCAACGGCGGGAGCGGGTCTCTAATTCAAGATGGCAGGGGAGCCCTTCTGCTCTGTTGTAAAAGGGAACCCTAGGCTGGTCATGGAGCCCAGGTCTTCACTTGAAATCTCAAGATCGCCCTGGTCAGATGTCTCAGTTGGTTAGAGCTTCATCCCAAAGCACAGAGCTTGCTGGTTTGATCTCCGGTCAGGGCACATACAGGAATAGATCGATGTTCTTGTCTCTCTCTCCCTCTCTCCCTTCCTCTCTCTCTCTCTGTCTCTCTCAAACCAATACCATAAACATAAAAAAAAAAGAGATCTCAAGGTCAGAGACAGTCAGAGCTAGACAAGCTCTTGGAAATGAATAGCCACAGCCTTACAGAGCACCGTCGTGGGGCCGTCTCATCCGGTGGTGCCCTGCAAACATCCTCTCTCTCTTCTTAAATAACCCTCCGAGTAGGTCCTATCACTTAACCCACTTATTTACTACTATTTAAACTGTTCTTTCATGGGGTATTTCCATTTTATTGGCAGAGCAACTGAACCCTGCTGATGACAGCTTGTGAAGTGGAAAAGCCAAGCCTTGCATCCCAGGTCCCCACTGTCACAGCCATTGCTGTCCATGTTGTCATGCAGAGAAACTGCAGGTGCCTTCAACAGGGAAGATCCTGGCTGTGGTCACAGAGCACTGACCCTCATCGGCTGGAGATCAGGGGAAAGGGACCAGCTGATGTCTTCTTTCCAGGGGATAACCTGGGAATTTAGCCTTGCCCTTCTTTCTAGACCTTCTCTTACACTGTTGCTAACTTCTACCCAGTGAAGCTCCTTTAGGGGAGGTGACGTGGGGGGACAGGTGTGGCCCCAGAGGCTGAGCAGTGGTGGGGTAGGTGATGAACAGCTACTGCTGTGGGCTTAGCATCTCTTTCTGTTTCCCCTTTCATGGGTGACACACATTCTTTTCCCTGCAGGGACCTCTCTCCCTCTGATCCATATGATTCTGGAGAGAATGTCCATCCCCAAATTCTACCCTGCCCTTCACGGTGACTCATATATGACATTGTGTCTCTGTTACAAGTGTCTTCATCTGCAAGTAGTGGAACGTGCAACTAACGGTAACTTCGACAATAAAGACATTTAACTCCCAGAAGAAAATGAAAAATCTGGAAGCGGAAATTTCTAAGTTTGGTGTAACAGTTCATATCATCCAAGACCCAGGGTTTTTACCATTCTCCTGGAATTATTGTGCTAGATTTTTGTCCTTAGGCTTGTTGCCTTATGGCGGTAAGATGGCTGTACTGGCTTTTGAGTCATCACAAATGTCTTTAAAAGCAAGGATGCAGGAATCTTTCTTTTTGCTGACCTGGCTTTTACAAAGGAGAGAAAACATTCCCAGAAGACACCAACAGACTTCCCTTTATATATACATATATATATTTCAGGCATTCTACCTGGACCACGAGCTAGCTATCCGAATTAAATTAAAGTCATCCAGACGTAAAACTTGAATTCTTCTTCTTTTTCTTTTTTTGTATTTTTCCGAAGTGAGAAGTGGGGGGTGGCAGACAGACCCCCGCATACGCCCAATCAGGATCCACCTGGCATGCCCACCAGGGGGCAAAGCTCAGCCCCTCTGAGGCATTGCTCCACCGCAATTGGAACCATTCTAGTGCCTGAGGCGGAGGCCATGGAGCCATCCTCAGAGCCCCGGCCAGCTTTGCTCCAATGGAGCCTTGGCTGCGGGAGGGGAAGAGAGAGATAGAGAGAAAGGAGAGGGGGAAGGGTGGAGAAGCAGATGGGCGCTTCTCCTGTGTGCCCTGGCCAGGAATCAAACCCAGGACTTCAACACACAGGGCTGACACTCTACCACTGAGCAAACCGGCCAGGGCCTTAAATGCTTCATTTTTGATATGGCTAGTTCTAGGTAAAAATCCAGTGGTATTTTGCCACATGGTGGAAGTGAATACTCGTGGAATTGGGTGCAGAGTAGAACTTTGTGAAGCTATAGGAATATGAAGGGTAGGGTGTGGGGCTGCCTTCTATAGAGACCTTGTGAAATAGGATTGTATTGCTTTTCTATTGCTGCATAACATATGGGTATACATTTAGCAGTTAGATGGCATCTCTGAGGGGACATTTAAGCCGGTTCTCAACAGAAAAGTCAATTACTCAGAGCTGACGAAAGGGGAATTTAAATGAGCTAGGCATATGAAAGTCAATGGTGGCTGAGGTTTTGATTGGGTTCAAGGTCAGGGAGGTGGCGAGTAAAGGTTTAGGTCAATGGCAGCTGTTCACCACAGACCTTACAAGCTGGTTTAAGAAAACTGAGCTTTAGCCTGTGAGCGGGGAAAGCCTGTGATGATATTTTTTATGATCAAATTATCATCACCCTTGCTGCTGTGGGGACAGAGTTGGGCACTCCAGGGAAAAAGGAAGGGATATTTGTCACCCGTGGTTGGATAGTCCCTGCTTGCCTTTATGCCCCTTTCATTCTTCCTCAGTCTTCTTTATGCCCACCTGCAAGCCCTTGGAGTCCGGGGGCAGATAAAACAATAGCCAGTATACTGATACCTCACACTGGAGCAGCCCTTTACAGTTTGTAGAGTGCTTTCCCATCTCTTCCCCCACTCGATCAGAACAGGGAGGGGAAGTAATAATGTGCTCTCTCCATTTCACAGATGAGACACTGAGTCCCAGGCAAGGTGAAGGATTGGCTCAGTGCTCCCACATCAGGAAGGTTCACCCTTGTAGAGCCCAGGAAAGGCTTGTCCCTCTACCCGCTTGTGCGTGTTGGGCAGAGGGGCAGGAATGACGGCGCTCTAAAGAGGAGACAACCCTGTGGTTACCTGAGTCATGTCGGGCACATCCTGGGGCCAACCCACTTACCCACCAAAAAAGCAGCCGCCGCCAGCCCACAGGATGACAAGGACATTCCTCTGCATGGGTTATGCGAACCTCAAGACAGAGAGGAAACCAAGCAGGTTTACAAGCTGACGCGACAAGAGACACAGGCTCGTAAACCCACTCCGCTTGGTCTCCTGGCCAGCTGCATTGTCGGTCTCTCCTCTTGCACTTTCTCTCCACGTCTCCTGGCCATTAATCCACTGCCTTTGCCAAGGTTCTCAGGCTCCTCTCTGACCTCCTGCCCTTTCCAGGGGCTTCACTGGGCCAGGAAAATCATCTACTCACTTATTGCTTTTTTCCTTTTTGCATCCATCCCTCTGTCCATCATTTGTTCATTCATTCATCTGTCCATCCACCCATCCATCCATTCTTAGAGTCATTGCTGTGTTTTGGAGGTTATAAGGATGGACAAGGGGTGGCCTTGCCCTGGTCATTGTGGTTCACCAGGTGGCATAAAGAGAAGGAAGAGCCTAAGGGAGAGGTTGGCAGACACGGCGATGATGATGATGATGTGAGCAGAGACTTGGGACACACCACCTTGGGCTCAGTCTCCCCAGAAGGCACTGGAATTGGAAATGAAGAAACTTGTTTAGATAGTCAAGGGGGGATACCTAAGAACCTTCTGGATTTGATGTGACACACAGCTTCTCGCCTGAGCTGCCAACCTTGTCTCAGAGAGGAGTCGGACTTAGAGAAGCCCCAGTGCTTCAGTGAAAGTGGATGCTGGCCCTCAGGTGTGCCTCCTCCTCAGCCCTCTGTCTCAGCAGCCCCTCCCCATCCATCCTCAGAACGGTTCCTCAAGCACAACCTGACCATATTCCTCCCCTCCTCAGTAACTGTCTGGGCCTCTCCTGTGCCTTTAGGATAAAGTAAAGGATTCTTTGCTTTGCCTCGGGGTGTCTTTTCAGTCTCTTCTGGCACATTCTTCCCAGAATTCTACGTTCCACCTGATTACCATGGGCCCTCACAGGTCACTGTGCATTCTCTCACTCTGCTTCCTACCCCAGTGGTGTGCTGGTCAAAAAAGAAAATGTTCTGATTTGTAGAATTTGCCAATTTCTGTGGTGTAAATATTTCCACTTTGGCCATTTTCAAGCTACTGATGACATTATTGAAAGCAGAGCTGGGAAGAGATACAAAGTATGAGCTCTTGTAAACCCTTCTCCCTTTCTCCATCTGAAGCAGTACAGTGCCCAAGTTTAGAGTGCTGCACTGCCAGTTTCTCCTTTGGAACTGTGTGACCTTGGCCAGGCTACTTAAGCTCTTTAAGCCCCCATTTCCCCTTCTCTAAAATGGGGACAGAGACAGTATCTCCTACACAGGACCATTCATTATAAGAATGGGATGGGAGAATGCATGAAGTGCTCAGCACAATGCTGGACACCTGGTCAGTGCTTAATAAACTGTGACCATCTATAAAATGCTCCCCCATCTTTTATCTTCAGCCCAAAGCCACCTCTTCCCTGGAGACTTCTGTGATTTCTTCACCAAACAAAATCACTCATTTATTTTATACACCAAAGCGTATTGCTCTTGCCTTTCTTTATTACTGAAGTCATTTTGCCTGGCAACACTATTACTGAGTCTAAAGACCCACTGGGTGGCCTGTGCCCACTTTCTCGCTGTATCCTCTGTGTTTGCAGAGCCAGGCACCCAACAGGTGCTGAAATGCATCTTTAAGGAAGATGAGGAGCTTGTGCATGAGGCAGGTGTGTTCGTGGTGGGGCGAGCAGAGGGGGGGAGGCAGAGACACGGACGGGTGTGTGTGCCTCTAGTAAGAGGTCGCAGGGAGAGCGGTAGTGGCGTGTGTTGGATGGACTAGTGTGCACATGGTGAGCGAGGACATCTGGCCAGGTGGGCTCACCGGGAGAGCCAGGTGGCCCTCGTTCCTCGTGGCTGAGAAGACCCCAGCTCTCCCAGCAGGGGGGAAGGAGCTGGCTCCCAGGGACGGGCTTGTCTGTGATGGCAAAGCAGGCGCGCTGGTTATTAGAGAGAGGCGGGCACAGGGCCGCGACTCAATGGAAAAATAAATCCACAACACGCCAGACGAGCCTGGTTCCAGGCTGGGTGAGTTAATAAACTGGCTCTGAGGTTGTTTGGAGCCACTGTGGAGAGGCCGGGGAGGAATTTTCTCATTTCTCATAAAACCTTAATCAGTGTTAGTCACTTCAAGTGATTATGAGGACTTAAAATAGCCACCAGCAGCAAGCTGGAGGGACACATCTGAGGCCGTTTTGTTTCTCTAGGGAGCAGAACTGGGCCTGTGAGGGACACACATCTGTGACCGTGAGCTGACTGAGCACAGGGACAAGTCTGGTAGGTTGGTGCTAGGAAAACAGCTATGTTGGGCTTGCTCGCTCATTTCCCGGCTGCGGGCACTTTGCAGGATTAGTGTGTGAGCACGTGGCAGAAAGCCACGTGTGTGTCTCTGGGAAAAGCTGTGTGTGCTTTCCCCCAGACCGCTCTCTCGCCACTGCGAGGTGCGGTCCCCGCGTACCCTCAGCCGCCACCGTGAGGGGCGGTGTTCCTGATCCCTTGCCCTCCACTGCAAAAGCGGTTTTCCTTTGTTTACTTGCTCACCTCTCTCTGTGAGCCTCCAATAAACAGGTATGGTCCGATGCTTTCCAGCTCTGCAGTTCCTCTACTGTCTTCTCGAATTCAACGTGAACCTGCCTGGCCTCGGCCACCGGCATTGCAGTTGGCATGCCCCCATGCCTGGCACACCTGGGCCATGAGAGGCTCCACAAGCTTTTGCTGACCGACACTGATTGACTGAGGGGCCCTGTTTGCTCGACTGTTGATTACTGGTTGATCACTCTCTTTTAACATTCCTCTTTTTTTTGTTTTTTTTTTAATTCAATGCTAAGAGGGGAGGCAGAGACACTCTTGCATGTGCCCTGACCAAGATCCACCTGACAAGCCCACTAGGGCATTATGCTCTGACCATCTGGGGCCCTTCCTCGGTTGCATCAACCA
The DNA here is from genome assembly GCA_037038555.1 of Rhynchonycteris naso. Classification (NCBI taxonomy): domain Eukaryota; kingdom Metazoa; phylum Chordata; class Mammalia; order Chiroptera; family Emballonuridae; genus Rhynchonycteris; species Rhynchonycteris naso. The sequence continues at coordinate 356,069,695 of CM072995.1, forward strand.
AGCTCTTCTCAGCACCTGAGGCAGAGGCCATGGAGCCATCCTCAGCACCCGGGGCCAACTCACTCCAATTGAGTCATGGCTACAGGAGGGGAAGAGACAGAGAAGACTTGGAGGAAGGGGAGAAGCAGATGGTCACTTCCCTTGTGTGCCCTGACTGGGAATTGAACAAGGGACACCCACATGCCTGTTGATGCCCTACCATTGAGCCAACTAGCCTGGGCCAAGCTTGTGTTTTTAAATCTGGTTTTCTCACTAAAATATCAGTGTTCTGTCCACTGCTATATTCCCAGAGCCTTGAACAGTGCATGGCATGTGGTAGGAGCTGAATGGAAGGATTCTTGAGATGGAAACCATTTTCTGAAATACCATTGTCTCAGGAGAGCATTGTTTTGCTGCCACCCCACAGGGCAGCCCCCAGACAGCTCCTCACAGAGTCCTGACACCACTTCCAACTGATGTGCTGCTTCTGTAAACTCATCTTGGGCTTCAGAGGGAAAGGTTCAGCCCCGGGTTTCCCTGAGGGAGCAGGTTTTATAGTCAGGCTGCCTGATTTCAAGTCCTAGCTCTGCTTCTTGCTACCTTTCTGACCTCAGTTTTCTCACCTGAAAAAGGGGTGTGTTGGTAGGATTTTTCTCCCTGAGGTCTTGTGAAGAGCAAAACACGAGATGCAATGGTACATAATGAGTCCCCAGTAAGTGGCAGCCATTGTGATTGTTGCCTATGGGACCTTGGGCATCTCCTTTCCCTCTGAGCCTCAGTATCAGCCCAGGAGGCATATGCCGCATTGGTGAAGAGCACCGGTTGTGGGTTGTCACTGGCCTGAGTTCAGTTCCCACACCTGCCACTTTTGGCTGTGTGACTTTGAGCAAAGACATTCCTTCATCAGTCCCTCTTTTCCCATTCACTCAACAGGAAGAGTAAATCCATGTCATTAATGACAGGATGTGGGTGAAGTCAGCAGCTGGTCCCCAGTCCCTGCCCATCATACTGATCAGGTCCCTGCCTCTGAATGGAGAAGGTGGCCCAGCTTGTCTCCCAGGCCTTTCTGCCCCCACATGTCATGGTCACTTTAGACCAAGTGTAACTGAGGAGAGCCAGATATCCATTCCTGATCCTCACCGCCTAGTGTCCTCGTTCCCTAACAAATGCTCTTTCTCCCAAGACCAGCTGGATCTTAGTGGATCAGACTCGGTGTGTGTTTGTAGTTGGGGATGGGAGTGCTGGAGAAATTCAGGGAAGTCCCTGCCTGGGAAAATAGAGGAAGAGGCTCTGGGAGAACCCACCAACAACCCATCCGGAAGCTGGAGCAGAAACCATTTCTGAGTCTCCTCCCTGGAGATGTCCTCTAGCAGATGTCCAGCTGCTTGACCAGTGAGAACACCCTCCACATCCCCAAACCCACTCCCCACACTCACCGTGCTTCTGCCATTGGCTTTTCAGGTTCCTCTATGGATCTTACTTCTTCCTGCTTAATGGCCTTTGCACATACAGTTCCCTCTGCCTGGAACACCCTTCCTCTGTCTATCTGGGAAATGTCTATTCACCATTTAGGTCCCATCTTAAATGTCACTTCCTCCAGGAGGGCATCCCTGAGCATTCCCAGGTACTTTAACCTGCCTCTGTTAGACACGGCTACCATGTCCTCTACGACATTGTCATAGCCTTTATCACAAATACCCTCTATCAGTCGTGAGTTGATGAATCAGTTAGTCCAATTATATAATAGTCACCTGCCCTAAACTCTGAACTCCACAAGAGCAGAAGTGTGGTCTGTCTTGTTCACTTAGTAGGTGTCTGAGAAATATTCACCAAATAAATACAGGGACTGCCCAAGTTATCTGCTGGATCTGCTTTTGTTACTAGTTAAGGCTGTCTAAAAAGAACACAGTATATGTATTCCTGCAACAAACATTTGTTGAACACCTACTACATATCAGACATCTGAAATTCTTGTTCTCTGTCCTCAGGGGGCTGAGAGTCCAGCGATACAGACTGACATGGAGAGAGACAATTGAATAAGCTCCACACTGGAGGAATGTTCCAGGTGTTGTGGGGTCAGAGTGGAAGGGACGACAAGATAGTATGCAAGAGGGGTTTGGTGGAGATAAAGTGAAGGCTGAGAAGGCTTGAGCAGGCAAATAGAAGTTGGGCCTTTAAGAATGCATAGGAATTTGAAGGGCATTCCAGGCATGAGTCCCACATGTGCAAAGGTCCTGAAGCACCGAAGAGCAAGTGTGTTTGGGCATAGAGACTCTTCGGTTTGACTGGAGCCTAGGTTATGTTGAGTGAGTTGATGGGATTGGAGGTAGGAGTGTGAACAGTGCCAAGGTTTGGGCTCTACTCTCCAGGCCGGTTGTTTTTCAACCTTTTTACATTTGGGGACTGGTGAAAATAGGAGCATTATTTTGGGGACAGAAGCCTGGCACATAGGAAGTGCTCTGGGGTTGTTAATTCCTTCCACCCTAACCATGGTCAGGCATGGCCCCTGGGACACTTTGGCCCCTGCCGGGACCTTTCTGTTTGTACAGCCTGCCTCCTGTCCCACCCTCGGCCTGGGCTTCTGGTGAGGGGCAGGCAGCCACCCTGGGTCAGGGCAGGGCCTGGAGCAAGGCGGGCCTTCGGCTTTCAATTTCTGCAGCCCCCCCACCTTCCTGAGCCCATTCCATCCCTATTAGCTTCCTGGCTGCCCCAGCTCTTCCTCGCCCCTTTGAAATCCGTGCCGCTGTCCTGGGTCCCTCCAGACGTTGCACAAAGGCCTCTTGGATTCCAGCGTCAGCCCCAGAGGCCAGCTCAGTAATTCAATTACCGTGAGGAGGCTTTCTCCTTTCTATTTCCCCCCTTCCTCTCCCTTCCTTTCTTCCTTTTCTTCTTCTTCTTCCTCTTTTTATTTTTTTATTAGATCAAAAACAAAAAGACAGACACTGTGACCCTCAGAAGACGCTACGACCGAAAATTTCCTTGTGGGCTCCAGCCCCCGCTAATGAAATACCAAGAATTTTCTCCCCTCAGAACACGTGTGTGTGGCATTGCATGTGTGTTCTTTGTTTGGGGCTTCTTTCTTGTGCCTCCCATTTGATGCTGGGGGCCCATATCACATCCCTGCCAAAGACACGATAGCATCGCTGGCGCTCCATCTGCCCAGCCTAGTCTTGGGCCACTGTCCGCCGGACCCAGGGGTACAGGCTATTTAAATAAGAACTTGCTCTAATTCTGAGCTCGACATTTATTCTTTGCAGACTTCACACATGTGAAATCTGTGGTGGGGTCATTGCCTGGAAGAGTAGGCCAGGGCAGTGATGGGGGACAGGGCAGTCAGGGCTGAGTCTGGGCCTCGTCCTAGTTCTGGCCTTTGTGCTGTGACGGAGGCGGGCCGCTGGCTTTGAAACATAAACAAGACCCTCTGGTTACTGGGTCTTGCTTGCCTGTGGCCCACAGTCCAGGAGAGGTGAGGTTAGTGTCTACCAGATGAGCATTTAGTGTTCACCAGTTTTCTGCCTCTGAAGCAGGGTCTGTGGACAGAAATGGAAAAAAAACACATCCAGGACATCTGGGAATTTAGAGAAGATGGTCTTGGAAGTCCTTTCTAGCTCTGGCATCTAAAAGCAGCCAAGACAGGCTCAGAAAAGACACATGAGCAGGTTAGGCAAGGGCTAACAGGAAACCAGGTGTCAGGGATAAAAGATTTTTGTTGCTTTATTAGGGATCCTTCTGGAACAAACAGAGTCTTAGAGGCAAAAGGACTCTGATTATTCGGCTGCTCCACACCCTCACCAGTTAAGCAAGTCCTTCAAACAAAGAACATAGATGCCAAATGCTCTTCTCACCTAACATGGGAGAGACAGCTTCCCCTAGGGGGCAGCACAGAGCATGGTGGGAGAGCTTGCGCTTTGATAAGAATCCCTCTCTCATCCCGTTTCTGCCCCCACAGAGCCTCACAGAGAGAGCCTAATTCTGCTCCCCAGACAGACATGGGAAGATGGTGCTCATGTTTCTGTAAGCCCCTAAGCTTTCCTTTTCTAGTCTGAGCTTGTCTATCACGTCCTGAGTCCTGACTCCTGTACTCAGGGCCCTCAAGTGGGCCAAGAATGGATAGAAGAGGAAAGTGATGGGCAGAGCAGGGTACAGTGACACCGGTGAGCCAGAATGGATTCAAGATCCAAGAGAGTGTTGGTGGCACAGGTCAGTGCACCTCAGAGAAGCCCTTTGCCAATGGAAGATGACAGAGAAGAAAACCTACTGGTTCCAGGTGGGTGGGGGTCCCCTCCGCCTTTTCCTACCTCTGTGCTATGTATAAGCTCTTCCCTTCCTCCTGGAATGCCCTCCCCCACTCTCTGCACACTCACACCTTGCCCATTGGTCACTGCCTGGCTCAAACGGCACCTCCTCCATGAAGCCTTCCCAGATCTCCCAGCTAAGGATTACTTTTTCCTCCTTCAAATTCTCATGCCATTTTGCCTGGACTGCTCAAAAGATTGTTAAGACTCCTTTTAGTGTGTGTGTTCTAGGTGTGTTTGTACAGGAAGACCGGGTCGCAAACTATTGGGATAGTATTGCTTCGGTTTTACTTACTACTAAATTCCCCATAGCACTGAGCACGGGGCCCCACCGCTGTGTGTGGAATGAATCTGTGAGAGACAGATAACAACGACCAGCCTCTGCACTAGGTGCTTCATGAGTGTCATCTCATGTCAGCCTCACACAACCCGAAAAGCCGTGGGATCTTGTTGAATCACTCTGCAGACATGAAAACCAAAGGCCAGAGATGATCTAGAATTTTTCCAAGGTTGCGAAACTCATCTGCTGCAGAGTTCCATCCACTCTTTCCCCAGAGCAGACTGTTCTTCACATGTGGCCCAAGCAGTGGGTTTTTCTTTTTAACTACTTGGTACCCACCCCATTGGGGACGCTTTTAAAAGTTTTAATCCTTAGGGCTTTACTTCAGTGTATAGTAGAAAAATATATAATCACCACAGTGTACCTGTTATTTTATAAATATTATTGTATAAAATGAGGTCAAAGGAGGTGAGTTTTTAAAAAAGTCAGAGGCTTAGTGGCAGATGAATTTTAATTATTAATTAAATAGTATACATGGTTACAACTATGAGTGTGGGTTAAGATGTCTGGAGTTTGGGAAACACTGATAAGTGAACCCATGGCCTACACCGATATTTTTAAAAACTTCAAAAAATTACAAGGGATAGTAATTACATATTAAATGGAGAAAAGTTGGACAGTTGAGATAAATCAGGAAAGAAAAGTTACAGTCCTCCTCCACCCCACAAGGGGGTGCTGTATACAGGTGTTAGCCTGGCATGGGGGTTGTGTGGCTCAAACCCAACCGGGGCCCAAAGATGGCACTTTTCAGGCAATCTTGCAAACATACTTAGAATCTGGCCTCCGCTGATTCTTTTACTGAGACTTTTGGCTTCGTGACACTAGCTGCCCATTGGCTAGAGAATGCCAGGTCCAATACCGCCGGTAATGGGTCATAATCCCATTTCCCCAACCCCTGTCCCAGGCGTTCAGTGTAGACTCCAGGGGTTTCTTCCTTCCACTCCTACTTAGTACTGCTGCCCTCATCTCTCATCAACTCTTGTATGTGAGTTTACGTGCACATGTCTCCTCCTCCCCCTAAGCCCCTACAGTGCTCACAGGGTCTGAGCCATGCAGTGCATTGCACAGGGCTTGGCATGCAGTAGGCACTAAATGAATAAAAAATATCCAATAGGGCAGTCCTGTGTGGAGATCACTGCAGGCCAGGTTGGTCCTGAAACCCAATGACCTAAAGTTTTTGCTTTCTAACCCTGAGACAAATTCTCTCTCTTATCGTATTCTTGGTTTTTACTTTCCTAAAAGTAATTACTAGATATCCACCTGTCTGTCTGTCTGTCTAGACCGACAAGGAAGACAGTGTTCCTCCTTTGGGACCCCTGGGGGATGAATGCAAACAGTATAATTTACTATAGTGAGTAGCTATTATGTTTCATTCCCAGGTTACTTGGTGCTTTTTCCAGCTTATCTCATTTAATTATCACATCTGCGCTGAAATATGAGTATTATTATCCCTCCTCCTCCAACAGATAGGAAATGGACTCTCAGAGAGGATGAAGACTTGTCCAAGGGCATTGTACCATCATGAGTGTAGTTTGGTTGAACTTCACAACACCTGATAGGATTGTACTTCCTTTAGAATTATCTGTGACTAGGCACTTGCTTTAGCTGATAAAGTATGAGTACCTACCCCGCTTCCATGGCCCAAGCGAGTGGTGGCATTTCAGATAGTAGAGACCCCTGTTAGAATCTTGGCTGTGGAGGGAGGACATCATGGAGAAGAGCCTCCCACCAGCTTGCAGTGAACATGCTGCATGAACAAGAAATGGGTCCTGTTGTAAGCCTCTGAATCTCGGGGATGTTTGTTACTGCAGCATAGCCCCACTTGCTGAATCAAATAGGTACAAAGTGAGTGAGTTGGCAGAGCTGGAACTGAAACCTCAGTGTGTCTGGCTCTAATGCTATTTCTGTTCCTGCTATTCTCATAATCCTTGTGAGCATGTTTTGAGGGCATGTGGACTGTCCTATGTTGAGAGCTCAGAACCTTTGCTGTATTCATGATGTACACATGAGAAAGTCTCCTCCCTTGCAAGCTTAGTTCCCTTGATTTCAGGCGAGTCTGACACAAGCTCATTTACATAAAGAGGGTGGAGTGAGTAATGAGTAATAAAAAAATCACAATAACAGGCCCTGGCTGGTTGGCTCAGTGGTAGAGCGTTGGCCCAACGTGTGGAAGTCCTGGGTGCAATTCCCAGTCAGGGCACACAGGAGAAGTGCCCATCTGCTCTCCACCCTTCCCCCTCTCCTTCCTCTCTGTCTCTCTCTTTCCCTCCTGAAGCCAAGGCTCCATTGGAGCAAAGTTGGCCTGGGTGCTGAGGATAGCTCCATGGCATCCACCTCAGGAGCTAGAATGGATCTGGTTGCAGTGGAGCAGTGGCCCAGATGGACAGAGTACCGCCCCCTAGTGGGCATGCCGGGTGGATCCAGTCAGGCACATACGGAAGTCTTTCTCTGCCTCCCTGCTTCTCACTTCAGAAAAAGAAAAATCATGACAATAATAAAAAAAAAGGCAACTAAAGAATGCTTACTTTGCATCACCTTTTGTGTTGAGCACTTTAGATCTTTACAACCACCCTACGTGTAGGTACCATTATTTTATTTACTTTACAGATGAAGAGAAACAGATGTAGAGGAGTTTAATAACTTGTCCAAGTTGATACATCCTTGGATCCAGGAATGGCTTCCTAGCAGTCAAGGCAAAAATGGAAAGCAATAGATTAGACACATTTCATTATCTTTTGAAAGGTAGCATGTTGGCATTTAGCACTGGGGGAAAGTCTGACTTCCCGAGAAAATTAAAGCTTTTCCGTGAATCATTTATAATATTTTTAAATTTATTGATTTTAGAAAAAAAGAGAGGGAGAGAGAGGAACATTGATCTGTTCCTGTATGTGCCCTGACTGGGGATCAAACCAGCAATGGCTGAGCTTTGAGACGATGCTCTAACCAACCCAGCTATCAAGCCAGAATTCCCTGGATCATTTATAAGAACTCCCATAGAGAGCCTGCCTTTTATAAAACATTTTATTTTGAACTAATTTTAAATTCATAGAAAAGTTGCAAGAATAGAACAAAGAACCCTTTATTCCCTTTACTCAGATTCACCTTGCTTAACAGTCTCTCTCTCTGCACCTGTGACTATTAGTTTTCCAAACAGTTTGAGAGTAAGTTGCAGACATTATTTCTCATCCAGACTCTACATCAGGAGACACACAATCCCACGTGTCCCATTGTTGTGGATGTTGACTTCATATTTTTGAGTCAGGGGTGTCTGCCACTTTCTCTGATGTAGAGTTACTACTTTTCCATTGCAGTTAGTAAGTGATTATGGGAGATAGTCACACGTTCTGTGACTCCTCAAACTTCTGCACTTTAGTTTTAATATTTATTGATGATCTTCAGTGCATTTTTAAAAACAGTGGTTTTATTAAAGCTAAAAATCTTTTTCCCAAGACAATTTCTCATAGAGATCCACTATGAACATCTAAGATATGACCATTCTCAATTCTCTGAACTGACTGAGGGTTTTTGATATTCGTTGAGTACTTGTCCCAAGAGTCAGAGAGGACCCGGGGCTTCAATATATGAATGGGGGAGGGGACACAATTCAGTTCATAGCTCCTGGATAAGGGAAAAAGATCAGAAGGACTGAAAAATAAACTAGACGTATACATGTTTCTTTCTACCACCCCACCCCGGCCCCATCTCATAGACTCAGTGGGCCTGCTTAGAACCATTGCGAATGAGCAGCCTACACTGGAACAGAGCTTCATGTTTCTTTCTCCCAGGGCTGTGTCAAACCCACTGGCAACCCCAGAATTGCACAAATTCCTCCTGATTCTCAATGCTGCCTGGCTAAAGGTTCTTTCATATTGTTCTAGATTGAAGAGTAGACATGGGCAATGGAACCCCAAGGTTCCCCCTGAGGCATCTCCCAAAGAAGTGATGCATTAACCAGGGGTCTGGGCTACATATCACCCTCAAGCCAGCTTGTACTTGTGCGACCAGCAGAGCCTACTGATAACTATAGCATTATTAAACCTATAGGAACCAATCGCTTAGATAATTCTGGCCCTTTGTTCTCTGCGCGCTTTATCAATACCTTTTTGGCAATCATGGGTCCATCTATAAAGAGAAACTGCTCACATCTAACCAAAAAATCTTTTTCCACTTTGGAAAGACTCCCCTTCTCCAAGTTCCACTCTCAGAGGGCACATCAGTGAAGCATGTTGAGGGGAGTTCTCTCTGTTTTCTTAGTTCCTTGTGTCTAACAACGCCTGAGCTCCCTAGCCCCCAAATACTGCTGTTTTAGAGCTTTACTTTCTTCCCCCACGGCATCAGCTTCAGCTACCTCTGACCATTTTTCCTGCTTCTCAGTTCAGTTTTTCCTTCCTATCGTCCTTCACTGAGTCTGACGCATGAAGCCCCAAATCCACTTGGGCGCAGTCCCAAGAGTTTTCTTTCTCTTCCAGACCCTCCAGGGTGGTGCCAAGTGGGAGGAGGTGGGACGCAATTCTCTGCTTTCCTGCAACTCAGCAAATTGCACTTTATGAGTTTCAATCCACATGAAAGGGCTCCCAACTAAGTCTTTCTGGATTAATTTGGAATGTTGAATTAATTTGGAAAACAAGGGGGAAAAAACAACTTGGTTGCAGTCCAGTGAAAATGAACATGACATTTTACCAAGTCCTGTCACCCTTTTTGCATTTTCTTCATCTCCTACTTCGGTACTTCCTTCCAGACCGACCACGGGTAAAGTGGGAATGGTGGGGAAACCCTGGCCTATTGTAAGGGTCATGTTGTGGCTGTCATTATTCACCCAAGAGAGGGAGAGAGCCTTCGGCTGGGCATAGGACACCCGGGCTCTGATCCTGCTCCTCACTGTTTACCATCCTTAATCTTTTGGTGTCCTTGAGTTCTGCATGATCTCAAGACCCAGTGAATGCTTTACTCACGGGAAAGTGGCAGCTACTAACTGTCCTCTATTTTCAAGGGCCTTTTCCTCTATAGTCTTAAACTTCAGATTCATTCTCTGTATGACTGCTGGAATGACCTGGAAACATACATTGAATTACCCTCCTCCACTGTGCTTAACTGCCTCGGTGACTCCCAGTTGCTCTGAGAATAGACTGCAATCATCACCCTGGTGTGGGAGTCCCTGTGTGGCCCAGCCTCTGCTTATCTCTCCACATCCTTCATGAACCACACCCACTCCCCTCTAGTCATGCAGGTCTCTCCATTCTTGCGTGCCCATGGTGTCCCCTCCAGCAGCACCGCCACTGCAGAAGCTGTTTCTGTGTCCTAGTCGTGTTTCCTCACCCCCTCTTTTTGGGACTTAGTGGACACTCACTTTTTCAGCTTAGGAAGTCTTCCTGAGCTGGGTCAAATCTTACCTTTGTTCACTCTCCTGACACCAAGTTTCTCTCCTTTGAAGCAGTTACCCACCCAGCCGTCATTCTACATTTGTGTGTGCTATGGTTTCATGACCTTCTGTCTCTTCTAATAGACAGTGAGATGCAGAAGGCAGTGCCTAACGTGGCAGCTGAAACACAGCACTTGAGAATAACTGATAAATGAATGAATGAGTGAGTGAATAAATGAATTAGTACAGACAAGACATTAGTTCCCCTTGTTTAAGTCATTGGTTGCAAATGACCCTACATGATTCTTTAAGAGAGACTGGATGTATACTGTCCAAGCAAACAGGTGTTCCAAAGGCAGACAGCTATTGGCACTGCTGGGCAACCACTGGGTCAAGGACATCTCCTGAGGACTTGGTGCAAAGCCAAGGTGAGGACTGTCGCCTTCTTGTCTGTTAGACGGTTATCATCATAGCAGCCAATCATGGGGCCGGGGAGTAGATTAAACGAGAAATTATATGTATGAGGTTTTGCACAGTGCCTGGCATACAACAAGTGCTCAGTGTGTCTATTTGTCCTTCTTTTCAGTATCTTCTTCGCATTGACTGCCAACTTACTCCTCTGGAGTCAATTAATCTGGAGTCAGGACTGCACACGTTCCTCCTGTCTTCTTTCTTACAGATTTTATTAGCCGGGGCTCTTGTTGACCTCACTGTTCTGACCTGCATGGCTGTTGCTGTCCACCTCTTTGTGTGGGGGAGTGTTAACTGGGAGCATCATCCTGGATGAACACATGAGATGTGGAAGTGAGGGGCTTTGCAGGGGAGCATGTCTGGTGATGTTGGTGCACTCTGGGAGGTTGGGTGTCCGCCCATCTCTGCAGAGAGCAAGTGAGGCAGAAGAGAGAGGAGTCACTACTGGGGCCATTCCCATGATAGGCAAGCATGAGCCTTGAACTTCAAAGTTGACAGACCTGGATTCAAATTCTGCCTCTCTGTAAGAAATACATTTCTCAAGCAATGATTCTCCAAATAGCCTTGGAAGTAGGAAGAGGGGTGGATGACAGAAGGTACCACTTCCAAAATACATCATATATGGGCACATTTCTCCTCAACTTCTCTCACCTATGTCACCATAACCTCTCTCCTCTCCTGCTGCAGGTGCTGCCAGTCCCCATCCTTCCACTTTCCCCACCCTCAAATCAGTTCTCCCTGCAGCAACCAGAATAATCATTTTAAGACATAAATCAGATCACATCTCTCTCTGCTCAACCTTCCACTGCTTGTCGTCACACTTGGATAAAATCTAAACTCCTCCCCGTGATCTAACAGGTAATGGAACCTGGCCCTTGCCTTCCCTTCTACCTCATCCCCTCTCCCTGTCCTTAAGCTGCTATCCCCCCTCCAGCCAGCCACTCTCCCCTTTCTCTGTTCCTCAAACCCCAAGGCTCATATGCCACTTGTGATTGCCTCATTCTGGAACCTTCTTCCCCTTTCACCTGCCTAGTTCCTTCTGATCAATTAGGTGTCAGCTCAAATGCCCCATATTCAGAGAGGCCCTCCCTGACCCAGCGATTTAATGAAATACCTCCACCTCAGTCTATTCTGTTTTCATAGTTATCATCGACTGAAATGATTCTATCCATTTTGTTGTTGCTGTTGTTTTGTTTATTTCTCTGCTGGAAGGTTAGGTGCATGAGTACAGGACTTTCTGGTCTTGTCCACTCCTGTATTCCAGTGTTTGAAATGGGGCCTGGCCCATAGTAATTGCTCAACAAATGTTTTTTGGATGAATTAACAAAGAGGAGGCTGGAGCAGACAGAGTGACCTTCTCGGCAACAGACTAGTGAGACTATGGTCAACAGCTGTAACAAAGAGATCCCAAAATGCAGTGGCTTATATGACCTAGAATTTTATTTCTCTCTCACATAACAGTCCAGAGTTGGTGGGACAGCTTTAACATCTTCATCACATGACTCCTAGGTGGCTGTTCCAATTCCAGCCACCTCTCAGCTGAAGGGGTAGAGGGAGGGCAGGAGGCAGGGATCCAAACTTAGCCCTTTTCAGGGCAAGACTCAGAAACTCACTTTACACTTTTGATTATATCCTATTGACCAGAGGTTAGTCACGTGGTCAGAATGAGTTGCAAAGGAGTCTGGGGAATGTAGCCATGTGTCTAGTTACAATGGTATTACTACGGAAAAAGGGAAGAGAAGATGGGATGTAGGGGCAACTCACATCCTGCCACTAGTACCCAGAGCTGTTCTCTAGGGCTGAGGCACCTCTTGCTCTCCTGGTTGACCCCAGCGTAGCCTCCCACAAATGTAGGGGAAATGAATGAGAAAATGAAGTCCAGAGAGAGCCCTCTATGAACTTGATTGAGAAAGCAAAACTCAAGTTGCCTAGTTCTTCCTCAAATCTCAGCTGTGTGACCGTGGGCAAGTTGCTGAACCTCAATCACTTCAACTATAACATGGGGATAATACTACTACTGTACTCATAAGGTTGTTTGAGGATTAGTTCATAGTATAAAGGGTTTAGAACAGTGCCTAGCACATTGTGAGCACTTAATAAGTGATTGCTACCAATATTATTATTTGTGCTCCCAATGTACTTCCTAATTCTCTCTCTCTCTCTGATGATTTAGTGTCTTGCAGGTTCCATTACATCCAGGGAGTTTTTCTCTGCAAGGCACGTCCTCAAGCACCCCTGTGGTGGTGGAGGCTCCATGTCATCCCCTGCCCTTTGAGAGGTCTATAGAGAGTCGCAAAGAGCTTGAGCTTTAGTCAAACGTAGTTGAGTGTAGGTCCCAATGCTGCCATTTAATTATTGTGTCATTTTGACCAATAAACCAGACTTCTGTGAGCCCCAGACTCTTGAAGAAGAAGAAGAAGAAGAAGAAGAGCAGGAGGAAGAGGAGGAGGAAGAGAAAAAAGAAGAAGAAGAGAAAAAAGAAGAGGGAGAAAAGGAAGAGGAAAAGGAGGAAGAGGAGGAGGAGGAAGAAGAAGAAGAAAAAGAAGAAGAAAGAGGAGGAGGAAGAGGAAGAAGAAGAAGAAGAGAAAAAAGAAGAAGAGGGAGAAAAGGAAGAAGAAAAGGAGGAAAAGGAAGAGGAGGAAGAAGAAGAAGAAAAAGAAGAAGAAGAAAGAGGAGGAGGAAGAGGAAGAAGAAGAAGAAGAAGAAGAAGAAGAAGAAGAAGAAGAAGAAGAAGAGAAAAAAGAAGAAGAGGGAGAAAAGGAAGAGGAAAAGGAGGAAGAGGAGGAGGAGGAAGAAGAAGAAGAAAGAGGAGGAGGAGGAGGAGGAGGAGGAGGAGGAGGAAGAAGAAGAAGAAGAAGAAGAAGAAGAAGAAGAAGAAGAGGAAGAACTACGAACTCTTTATTCTTGGAAGGCTTAACGACACACAGTAGGTCCTCAGTAAAGTGCCCTCCCCACAGAGTCCGACTCTGCCCCTGCCAGTAAGGAAGTCGACGACAGGGTTCTGGTCTCCCCAGGATGGCATGACACCTTGACCCTGCTACCTCTCTCTGTGCTCAGCTGCCAGGAACTTGCCATCTCTGAAGAAATCAAACATTTCAGGAAAAATGACCGTGGCCATGTTGCTAATGTCCGACAACCATCAGAATCCAGCAGGACCTCCCCAGATTCTGAGTGCACTGGCTTCCTTCCTGCAGTTGCTGTCTCTCCCAGCCTGGGTGCAGCTGGGAGGGGTGGGGACCATGTAATAGGGACTTATAAGTAGCTACTTGCCCACAGTGAAAACTGGTGTACATTTCACAGTGGGCCAACTGGCTGATGTCAGTGGAGGGTGCTGGTTAAATTCTCTAAGTCTGAGCCAGGCATCAGATTCAAATCCCAACACCACTGTGTAGTTGTACAGGTCCAGGGGGCTCCAGTCACATTGACTTCTGTGTTGTTGGAATGTGGGAAGCAGAGACTTCTATGGGAGTTACGGCCCTGAATTTGTGCAACCAAACTTGGGTTTCCTCATCTGCAAAATCATTGTGGAACGAGTAAATCAGACAATGAATGCAAAGACCTGAGCATAGTAAATGTTCAGTAAAGTGCAAGTGTTGTTATTATTTCTATTTCTTTTCCTCTCTGGGTACCCCTGAGACAGTCAGTGACCTTGTGCAAAAGCCCCGAGAGCTCACTGCATTGGCCCCGTACCATTTTCTCCACTTTGGAGCACTGTTCTTGAGATCTTCATGTGTAGACAATACCCCAGGGAAAATACCCCGTGCGGCTTCCAGGTTTTCTCTGAAGCTTCTCTCCTTCCACTCTTCTGACTATATTGGGAGAAGTCTCCGTTGGGTGCTGGCAGTGACGGTTGCTGAGAACCTGTTTCGGCGGTGGGATCCCACCAGGGAGCAGCTGGGTGGAGGAGATGACAGAGGGGGTCTGAGGACCGGTGCGCTGTAACTGTCCCTGACCTTGAATCTTTGGCAGCTGGCTCGCTTGGGCCTATGTGAAAGGTGCGGAGAGGGAGGCTCTGTGACTGCTCCTCCCCGGCGTCCCTGTCTGGGGTGTCTCGGTGACAGCCACGTGAGGAGGGGAGGTGAGGCCTCTGTTTGCTGGAAATGAATCCATGGAAAATGCTGGCGTGAGGTTCCCGCCTTCGGAGCCACTGGGTCACCGCAGACCTCAGGCTGGGAGCAGCCAACGGCAGCCCACGGGGTGGGAGGCGGGAACTGGCTGTGGGAACACACAGAGCGGACGGGAACAGACTGACTTATTGACACATACCCGTGGGAAGGCATTCCTGAGTGTGAAGCTGGCTCCCAGCTTCCATGTGGCGCCAGGGCTGATGCTGGTTCCCTTCACGGGATGTCAGGGCCCTGGGGTGGTGGAGGCGGTGGCAGAGGGTGGGATGAGAGGAAGCCTGGGGGTTATACCAGGAGGGCCCAGGCCCAGGCCATGAGGAAAAAGCTGAAACTATGACTTCTTTTTCCCCTCTAGCCACTTGACATCTTTCTTACCTAATGCTGGAGTGACTTGGGCCCTGGGTTTAAATCCTGCTTCTGCCATTCTTCAGCTGTGTGACCTGGGAAAAGCCTTTTAACCTTATTTGTTTATTTTAAAGATTTTATCTATTGATTTTACACAGAGATGGGTGGAGCGAGAAGTATCAACTCATAGTTGCTTTAGTTTAGCTGTTCATTGACTGCTTGTCATATGTGCCTTGACTGAGCAAGCCCAGGGTTTTGAATCAGCGACCTCAGCATACCAAGTTGATGCTTTCTCCACTGCTCCTCCCCAGGCCAGGCTAGCCTTTTAACCTTCTGAGCTTTCACATCCTCATCTGTAATAGAAGAACTGGTCAAAAATGAAGCCAACAGGTAGAAAAGACTAGCTGCTGACTTCTCACTTACTAATGTTGCTCTTTCGTTAAAATATATTATTTTATTAAAATAGATTACACAATTATTTCATTAACTCAGAATAATACTGCAAGGGAGGCATTATTAAGCCCATTTTGCAGATGGGGAAGCTGAGGCTGGAGCCTAAGGAACACCCAGAGAGTGGGAGACATAGCTGGATTCAAACCAGGGCCATGGGCCTCCAAAGCCTGTGCTCTTTTCTCTACAACCAGAAACCTCTTGCGTTAACATTATTAATGAAAACATCCTTAATGTTGTGTCAGTAACTGATCAGGAACACCTGGAACGTGCAGCACAGAGCATCTTCATAGTTCTGTCATTGGGGCCTCTGGACATCCCTCATGTAGCAGGTGCAATTGCCCCCATTTTATGGGGGACACAACACTAAGTCTCATAAAACCAGTGAAGGGACCCAAAGAGGAACGGGTATGGGCAATGTCCAATCCCCTCTCCTTCCCCTGGCCCCATGCCAAGCCTGGGAAACAGGCGGGCTTTGGACAATACCACCTGAAATTAGAGAGGACAGGCAGGAGGCTTCGGCGGCCTTCCCCCTGGTCCTCACATAGCTGAGTGATGAGTCACATACCCCTGGAGGACTTCTTTAATTGCCCACAGGTCTGAGGGCTTGACAGAGTCCAGGCCTGAATGGAGGGAGCTGGGAAGCACAGCAGCTAGAGTGGCTCCTATGAGGTCAGAAAGGGTGGTGTCTCCATGCCACCTGCGTGGGATCCCTAGGGTCCTCTTTGTCAGAGCAGGGATGGAAGGGCTGAGGCTCAGGCCAGGACAGTGCCCTGGGGCCCCAGGGTGAACTGGTCAGCTCGGGAGGCAGAAAACTGGCTTTGCGTTCCATCCTACCACTAACCAGCTGTGGGGTCTTGGCAGACTGACTTGTCGTCACTGAATTTCAGCTGCTGCTTCTGAGAAGAGGGGTAATAAGGCTGCAGTCTTCATAGGGGTGTCGGAGGGCACCCCAATGTGACAGTGCTCATATGATAGTACAGGGCCCAGTACATGGAGACAAAATGTGCTTGCTGTTGTTGTTGAGCTCAGTGGCCCAATTTCCAGAACCTTCCACCAGCTCAAAGCCACACACTAAAGATCGGTAACCGTGGCTGGTTTGACTAGTCAATGAAGCATGTAACCCCATTTAGGGGGCCCTGAAGGTCCCTTGTCACCAGCTTTAGTTCTTATTTAGGGACTTGGAAGATTTCTGGTCTTTGGAGTGTCCCCTGAACCTGGGAAGGCTCAAACTATCCACTTTCATCAGTGAAGTTTCTGTTGGGCGATGGAGGGACGGGACGGGGCTTCCAGAGGAGGTGCTCAGGTGGGGATGCTGGCTGGTGAGACTCCTCTGGCCCAGAACCCTTTCCTTGTAACAGCAGCCTGGCAGCATCTGGGTGGACTGGTGTCCTCTAAGCAGTGAACCCTGGGATGGCATTTTGGGGCCTGAGTTTTAAACTTTCCAAATTTTGTTGTCCTCTCCTTGATGGGCCTGCTGTGGGCCACTGACAGGATGTGGCCCTCTGCTGCTGAGCTGTGGCCTGGAGGAGACTAGAGAACCGTGGGGCTGATCCACAGCACGCTCCAGGTGAGATGAGGCCCCTCGCTAGGCCTCAGTGTTGTTCTCTGAGAAATGGGTAGAGGCTCTCTGGCTTCTTTTGCCTTCCTTGGAAAAGATAAGGAGGACATGGAGGCTGGCCTTGTCTGGTGAGTGTGCCTGGAGGGGCCTAGGACAAACTCCTGGTTTGTTTGGAGCCAGGTTGGTTCCTTCATGACTCCCCAAGTTAGTGGCCTTGTCCACATTGCTGAGGGTGGTCAGCACACAGGAGGCTCCGCCTGAGCTCAGCGCAGCGGTTGAAGGCCCCCGCTCCCTGCGAAAGGAGTAAAGATTAATTAAAGTTGTCAGGGCCTAAGTAAAATCACCAATGTCAATTTCCTCCCTCTGGTTCTTGCTGTCAGAATAAATTGGACAGTCATTACCTAATACTCAGCCTATTTTCCTAATATTTCATGGATGCCAAAGCGCTGATAGGAAACAGGGAAGGTGAGGCCCTTCAGAGTGGGAGAGAGAGAGAGCCACGTGGGGCTGGGGTTGTCCTGGCAGAGTGACCTCCCTCTGTCACTCCCTGGGGCTGTGGCCTCAGGAGGGAGTTCAGATGGCAGTCCCTAGGGCACAGGGCTTGGGCTCTGTCCACATAGATCACTGTTCTGGCCCAAATGGGACAGAACAATGGCTGGTTACCTGGGCGCCTCCCACCTACTGGATGGAAGCAGCTCCCAGGGACCTGCTCAGGCCACAGCAACTGCTACCTTCACGGACTTCGGTTCCAGACCAGGCTCAAAGACAGCCTCAGTTTCTTAATCTGACAAATGGCAATGAATGAATCACAGTGAATAATGGCTCACACCTGCGCAGGTGCCAGCGTCTCCACAGGGGTACTCAGAAGACCTAAACTCCTCCAAGTCCTCAGATAAGGCTGGTGATGATAGACTTTCAGGGCTCCTCCCATGTGCTATTACAAACCTCAATGACTTATCAAACCAGCCCTGGGCACCACCCTTCAGGGTCTGGCTTTGAGCTGGCAAAAGGGTCTGGAGATTGGGCCAAGGATAATAACGACAACAATAACAGTCAGCACATATTGAGTGGCCATATATAGAAATAAGTATATATACATATATGTGTGTGTGTGTGTGTGTGTGTGTCTATATATATGTATATATGTATTTTAACGCTTCTTATTTGATGGTTACTTTTCAGAAGGCATTGGTTGGCTGGGGGCAAATTTTTGATCTGAAGGATGGATATATCAATGTATACAAACATAAACATTTGCCGAGCTATACACTTAGGGATTGTAGACTTTGCTTCACGTGTGTTATGATATTAGGTAAGTGTCCAATTCTTCACTAAAAATTTTGAAAATCAAAAGGACTCGGTTATCATTAGGATCTAGGTATTGATTTAAAAAGTCAGGAGCACTCTGCGATGCTTTGTCCCTTTGGACAGAGGGCTCTTTGCTGGGTGTCACCCGGGGCCTGACATGGCATGACAGCATTCCAGACCCTCTTGTTTGAACCGCCCTGGCTGGTACAGGGAGCAGGGCTTACCCTTACCATTTCAGGGGCGGTGACGTGGCATGGGGATGGGAAAGCCAGCCATGGTGCCACGTTGCCCAGGTTTGCACCCTGGTTGCCACCTATGATCTCGGGGCCTTGGGCAAGCCAGCCTTAGTCTGCACACCTGTGACACAGGCTGCTGACAGAACCTGCCTTAGAGGGACATTGTGAGCCACTGTGGGTGGGAATGTCAAATGGTAAAGCCGCTATGCATACTCTATGGTGGTTACTCAAGAAATTAAAACCAGAGTTCCTATATGATCCAGCAATTCCACTTCAGGTATATATCCAGCAGACTTGAAAGCAGGGCCTCATAGAGATATATTTATATATTTATGTGTACAAGGTAAACATGATCAAGAATATAAAGTGCTTGGCTCAGAGAGAGAGCCAATAAAGGGATATTAAAACTGTGGCCATGTGGTTTCCCTTGTCTGGGCCTTGGTTTCCCTATGCTTGTGATGGGAGGGAAAGGAGTCAGTCTTCCCTGCATGGGTTGTGCCCCCTGAAAGATGTCACCCACACCTGAAACCCTTTGAGCTGCAGTTCCCGGGACTGCCCTGCTATGGGGGATAAGAGTGGGGGGATTTCTGCAAAGTAGAGCTCTGTGTTCCCCTTTCAATCGGAGCCTGAAAGGATATTACCCTTTTCAGCCCTGAGGCCTTGTAACACCTCTGGGTGTGTGTGTGTGTGGGGGGGGGACGGGACTCCAGATCTTGCAGAGACAGAGATGCGAAGTGGTGCCCTCCACGGGACAGAGGTAGCCCAGGCCACTCACTTCTGGCTGCAGAAGGAGGTGCTCCTTGAATTTTTACACAAACATTTTAGAGTTTCATTGCTGTTACAGGATAAAGACACTGGTTGGGGGGAGGGAGGGAGTCAGGAAGGTAGACATTTCAGACTTCACTCACCCCAGCTTTTGTGACTTGGAAGCGAATGACTACTTTCTGAGCCTCTATTTGCTGATGTATAAAATGGGGATGTGGTGCTTGGGGCCCTGACTCTCTCAAACATTGGCCAGAGTATAAGCTCTACTACACCAGGGCTTAGTGTTATTTACCTCCAATCTTCAGGGCCCTGAACACAGCAAAGAGCACAGACTTAATATGTATTTATTGAATGAATATGTGCAGTAAAACCAAACATGAAATGGGACCCCAAATAGTCAAAAACAATCTTGAAAAAAGAAGAATAAAACTGAAGAACTCATATTTCCTGATTTTAAAACCTACTAGGAAGCTACAGTGTGGTGTTGGCACACACACAAACATATGGAACTACGGAATACACTAGAGAGCCCAGACACAACCTTCACATGTACAATCAAATAACTTTTGACAAAAGTGCCAAGACTATGAAATGGGGGAAAGCAGTTTTTTTCAACAAATGGTGTGGGGAAAACTGTATATCCACATGCAAAAGAATAAATTTGGTCCCTACCTCACACCATATACAAAAATCACCTCAAAATGGATCAAGGACTTAAATGTAAGACCTAACTCAGTAAAAACCTTAAAAGAAATGACAGGACAAAAGCTTCATGACCCTGGATTTGACAATGATGTCTTGGATGGGACACCAAAGGCATAGCCAACAAAAGAGAAACATAAATTAGGCTTCATGAAAATTTTTAAATTTTGTTCATCAAAAGATACCAGTCACAGAATAAAAAGGCAACCCACCAAATGGGAGAAAATATTTCCAAATCCTATATCTGATAAGAGGTTAATATCCAGGGTATACAGACAACCCATAAAACTCATCAGCAGTGAAACAACCCAATTCAAACATGGGCAAAGGATTTGCCCAGACATTTGTCTACAGAAGATATACCAATGGCCCATAAACACATGAAAAGACGCTCAACATCATTCATGGTTAGGGAAATGTAAAATCAAAACCACAAGAAGAGACCACTTCACAGTCATTAGGACGGCTACTATGCAAAAACAGAAAGCAAGTGTGGGTGAGGATGTGGAGACATTAGAGCCCTGTGCACTGCTGGGGGTCGGGGGATGTACAATATAGCACAGCTGCTGTGAAAAATATGTAGTGTGGACGTTCCCCAAATAGTTAAAAATGGCATTAGCATATGAGCCAGCAATTCTACTTCTGGGTATATTCCCAAAATAATTGAAATCAGGGTCTCTAAAAGATATCTGTGTACCCATTTTTATAGCAGCATTATTCACAGTAGCTGAACTGTGGAAGCAACAGTGTCCATCGACTAATGATTTAATTGATAACCAAAATGTGGAAACTTGAGGACAATACGCTAAGTGAAATGGACCAGTCGCAAAATGATAAATGCTGTATGACTCCACTTACAGGAGGTACTTAGAGTAGTCAAAATCATAAAGACAGAAAGCAGAGTGGTGGTTGCCAGGAATGTGTGTGTGTGTGTGTGTGTGTGTGTGTGTGTGTGTGTGTGTGTGTGTGTGTGAATGGGGAGTTATTGGTTTATTAGGCATACATTTTCAGATTTAGAGGATGAAAAGGATATGGGAATGGATGGTGGTGATGGCTGCATAACAATGTGAATGTATTTAATATCACAAAACCACATAAATGGCTAAATGGTCAATTGTATGTTATGTGCATTTTAACACAATAAAAAAGGATCAAGCATGGGAGAGAGCTTGGTAAACTCTGTGACTAGGCATATCTTGGATATTGTTCTTCTTACTCCTGGGTTGGACCCTGAAAGAAAGACTGGGACCCTCCCTCAGTTTGTGGTGTAATGATGGGTGGGGCGACCTCTCTGGCAGGAGGAACAGCTTCAGCAAAGACTAGAAGTGGGTTCAGGAAAAGCCCACCCACGGTGGTGGCGGCTTACGTTGTTTTTCCTTTCCCAACAGTACATGGGTCTAGAGCAGGACATGGTCCCCAAGTCCAGTGAAACCAGCCAGAAAGTCCAGTCTTGGTGTAGACATGGACACCCTATGGCTGCATCTGGGAGGCTCAGCTGGCTGCTCTGTCTCAATGTCCCCAACATTCCCAGAGCTTCACAGGATTGCTTAATCTCCTTCCCCCCCACCCTGCCCCCAATTTAAGCAGCCTTTAATTCCTGGGGACACGGGAGTGGCCCTGGGGTCTGAGCTAGGAATCAAAGCAAAAAGGCTTCATTTACCGTAAACAGGCTGGTCCCCAGTGGGTTCTGAGGCCCAGAGACCAGGAAACCCCGAGATCCTCGGGCACTCACAATAGAAGCCACCAGCACACTGGGCTGGCATCCCAGGCTCTGACCACCAGCTCCCTCCTGACTCCTGTCTTGGAGGAGCCTCTGAGGAGTTGGGAGGGGCTAAGGACAATGGGGGGTGGAGACCAGTGCCTGGGGGGGAACAATGAGTCCCAATCAATTCGAGAGACTATTCCTTTGTTCTAAACGGTAATTGAAACAACAACAACATATTTTAAATACAAAAATAAAATGAGTCCTGGGGGTCTGGGATGGAAGTAAATCCCACTAGGGAAGAGCGGCCTCAATCCTTCTGTTGGTTGCGGGCTGTGGTCCCAAGTCCCCGCTGAAGCTCCCCAGTCCTTGGGGTGGTGGTGTTTGGAGGGCGACAGCTCTAATTGGTGGAGTTTGCTGATTTCTGTGGTGTACACACTCCTTCATGGGGCCAATCACAAGCTACCGAGATGGTATCGGACCGCAGAGCTGGGAAGAGGGGTCATGATAGTAACCCCACCAAGCGCATGCCTTAGATGCAAATGACTTCATGGGCGTTGACAAGAGTAAAAATGTACTAAAATGCTTAGAGTATGTGTTTTGATTATTTATAACCTTTGTTTTCAGTATAACTTATTTCACTGTATGTTTATATCACTTAATTTTTTTTACAATGGCTGGCAAACTTCCTGAAAACAGCAGTGAGGTCTCATGAGATGGAACAAGTTTATATGAGTTCGTGTGACTCCAGCACACCTCCAAGTACAGAGGACCTTGGCTGAACTGTTACTGCCTCCTTTCCGGTCTCTGGATGACCCTGAGCAGCACGTGGCCCTCTGGGGCTTCAGCTCTATCAGCCTGCAGAACCGGAGACCGGGCTGACCCTGAAGTACCCTTGAGAGAGGTGTGGACACCACTGGGGTGAGTGATGGGAGAAGATGCCAGCGTTGCCAGGTTCTGGGCTCCAGCCCTAATAACCCTGGGTACCCTGCTCCTTCCCCATTCCTGCTAAGATGGCGCCCTGCCTGACTCAAGCCTCCTCTGTGGGGTCTGGCTCCTCCTGCAATGTCCGTCCCCCGCCACCCCCCCCCCACACACACCCCCCACGCGCACACACACACACATGCACACACACACACACACCGGGCTATTTGATCAGATTCTCCACTAACCTGGCCTCCTAGCTGTGGCCGTTCCCGCAGAAGCAGGAATCCACAGCTTTATTGCCATGGGAAACCTCTTCATGTGCCCACAATGCTTCTGGTACCATAGTCTGCCCACCTGCACCTTGCCTGGGCTATCACTAACATCTCACTTTTACTGAGCATGAACTCAGAGCCAGACACTGGGTTATCACGGTGTGGCCCCATGTCGCAGGGGCCGCTGTTATCCCCACTTTGCAATGGGACTACCTGAGGCACCCAGAGGGCGAGTCCCTTGCCCAAGGCACACAAAGCGTAGTTACAAGCCAAAGCCTGTTATCAAAAGCAGCTGCTTTAGTTTATATTTCAAAAAGATAGTCTTTTTTAAGTTTGCTACTATTGATCTTGCCGAGGCTGTGCCCATGGAAGTCTGAACGGAGGAGGGGGACAAGGAGAAAGTTTGGGGATGGGCTGAAGAACAGAAGTTGGCCTGCGGGCCAAAACACAAGAAATGCCTTTTGGCCTTTCTCTCTCCGCCTGTTTCCTACTTGGGACATGCTTCCCCCTGGGGAGGTGGGCATTTTCCCAAGAGACCCTGGAGCTGGATTTGAGTCCTGCCCCCTGCCCCATTGCCCAATTATACACCCTTGGGCCAGCCCACGGATCTGGGCCTCAATTTCCTCATCAGTAGAAATGAGATAGTGACAATACCTGGCTATACAGGGTGGTGTTGAGGATTAGAGAGAAGTGCTTGCTCAGCATGTGGCACGATGCCTGCTCAGCGCTTCTTAGTGTGATCATTAGTTTTAGGATCCTGATGACCTGGGCCAGTCACTATGGCCCTGGTTGCACTCCTGCCCTGAGAATCTGGCCCCTGTTGCCACCCTCTCACCAGCACCACTAGCAACCAGCCTCTAGTCTTTCACCAACGAGATTCAAACACTTATCTAGGTGCATTTGTTGGAAATGTTAATGAAACGCCATAGGGAGCAGCCAGCTGCCCATACCCTTGTTCCTGTCTGCCCGGTTATTGACGGAGTAACTACTGATGTGAAACACCTAGTCACCTCTCCATAGGCTCCGGGCTCTGTGTTTGATCACTTGGAAAGGGCTTGACACAGACAATCCAGGTTTGGAAGCAGACCGGAAAGAGCGCTGAAGATCAAGCACTGGGCGAGGTGCTCCTGGGACCCCAGCCCAGCCCAGGGAGCCGAGGAGCAGCCCACACTAGCCCAAGGCTTCTCGCCAGACACAAACCAGGCCTGAAAATGGGTGAAGGCGGCCAGGAAGCCAGCCTGGCCAGATGCCATAGGGGCCTGGGGATCTTCGGCAGCTGCCCCTGATCTCTCCCGTGTCTTGCTGACACCCTGCCCTCTGCCTGTGAGGCCCTACCCTTCACCCACAGGCTTCGGAGCAGCAATAGGAACACAGGGTATAAGCACACCTCTCTTCCCCAACTTTGCTGGACACCCTCATCACCCGGTCATCTCGGATGGGGGCCCTTTGACAGTTTTGCAGTGTCATGGGCTTAGCTTGAGTCATCTTCGCAACCATCTTTGAGAGGTGAGAGAAAGGCCCACTTCACAGATAGGAATATAGAGGCCCGGCAAGATCCGGTGGCTCAGCTCTGAGCTGCAGTTTTTCCACTTGATTGGGTCTTAGGAAACACTGTCTCGTGTTCTTGTAACCAGGCCACCATGGTTCCCATGCAAGTGACCGGGTGTGTGGCACTGGGCACAAAGAAAATTGATTTTTGTCCTTCTTTCATAGGAGCTGTGGCCACCCCAAGTCTGGCAGCTTTACAAGAACAGGCTTGTAAATTCAGCAACACCCCATAATCCTTTTTATAGGGCCTGCTGTGGTAATGGACATTCATCAGCTCTCCCAGGCTAAGCCTGGTGGGCCCTGGGAGTGAGGGCTGAGGGGAAGCAGGGCCCCATATGCCCACCCCCAGGAAGGGGCAGAGCCTCAGATTTCTGAACAATGCCAGGACGCTCAGCCAGGGGGTGCTGTGCAAGCAGGGCAGGAAAGGAAACTGCAGAGTCAGACAATAGATAAAACCCCTCTCTGAACGCCAGCACTGACATCAGGTTTGCATCCCCCCAGGAGCTCCGGTGGGCTGGGAAGATGGGAAGTATGTCTCAAATTGAGCGTTCACACCTCTCTCCGGACCCCCTGATTCAGAGTCTCTGAAGGTGGCCCAGGCAACGTGCATTTATTAAGAGCCCTTGATGCAGCTAACATTTTATATCCACTGATTTAGGAAGAGGCAGAGAATAATGGCAGGGCAATGGGAGATGGGTAATATGCTTAGGGTATTCATTTACTCACTCAACAAACATTTGTCAAAATCTGGCCTGGATCTTAGACAGGTTCCTCCCTCCATGTGTGTAGGTAGGGTCTGTCCCCCCTCACTTGTACAGTGACCCTGGGCCCTTCCCCTCCCCTCTCTGCCAGCTGGGAGAAGTGTCTGCAGTCCCTGCCAACTCTAACACCTCACGGTTCAACCAGATAGATAATTAACCAGGATGACCTTGTATCATCAGTTAGCATCCCAGGTTGTTAGAGGTTGAGAAGGTCCTGGGGAAACCTTAGACCCAGGCATCCAGGCCAAGACCAAAGGCCTTTCACCTGCCCTTCTAAGCTGCTAAGAGTGGAGAGAGCATGGCAGTGCCTCCCTCTGTCTAAGGAGAGCTTGGGAGGGCAAGCAAGGGCGTATGCAAGGTCTCGTCTGGATGCCCAGACTTTACCATGACCTTGAGGCCCCCTAAACTGCACTATTGCTTGTGGGGTTCTACTATGGGTTTTGTTTAGTCATTTTTGGTTTTCAAGAGTTTGCTAAATGATCTGTGTAATATGTCCACATGTTTGTAAACTATGGATGTGTGTGTGTGTGTGTGTGAAGTCTAAATCAATGCTTCTAAATTTTTTAAACATGTCTTACTTTCTTTGTCTATAAAGTGGAATAATAATAGTAGAACTTAACTCAAAGGTCTGTTGGGAGGATTAAATTATATTATACATCTAAAGCATCTAAAATGGTGCCTGGGACACAGTAATACCTCATATTGCTGTTATTTGCATGGCATTTTGCAAGCTTTGTCATACCTGTGTGCTATTTATATCATTATTTACTTAAAACATTTGCTTCTGCTGGCCGGGTAGGTCTGTTGGTTAGAGTGTCAGCCTGATACACCAAGGTTGCAGGTTGGATTCCTGGCTGGGGCGCATACAAGACTCAACCAATGAATGCATAAATAAGTGGAACAAAAGGTTAATGTTTCTCTCTTTTCTTTCCTCTCTCTAAAACCAATTTTAAAATATTTCCTCAAATCCTATTGTCTTTTTTCTTTAAAAAATTTTATTTAAAGAAGTGTTTTATCAATACTATAAATGGATAAATAGTATCAATTACATAAAGAAAATATAGCAGCAAAAATTAACACAGGAAAACAGAACAACGTTCTCAACACCTCAGATCCCAACTGCAGTGGTAGTTACAAGAATCTACACTTGATAAAGTGATATAAAACTGTACACACACTGTACCTATGTCGAGTCCCTGCTTCTGATGTTGTCCTTGAGTACTTATGTTAAGAGGTAATCTTTGGGGGAAGGGTGATGGGTGCACGAGCCCTCTCTCAACTGGTTTTGAAACTTCCTGTGAATCTATAATTCTTTAGAAATAAAAAGTAAAAAAAATCTTAAGCACATATGGATGCTTTCTCCTGGCTGGAGGCTGGGTCTTTCTCTGTTTAAAGAGGAAGAAAGGTAAGTGTTGGTGTCAGACAACCTAACCCCATACCAAGACTTTGTCCTTGAGTAATCAGAAGGTTAGAAAGAAAGTTCTAGAACGAACCCAACTTTCTCATTATGGGAGTCAAACTCACTAAACACTAAACCCTCTCACATGCCAAGAGTGGTATGTGCGCCCACTTGAGGAAATGCTGGTTTTGCCTCTGCTGTCCTGAGTGGGACAAACAGCTTGTAGACCTGCTATGTGGCCGAGAAGCACCTGTTTATGCTAGAGCACCACAGAGCTGTGGCCCCAGTCAGTGCTGTCCACACTCAGGAACCCAGAGACACAGGCCATGCTTGCGCCGGGCGCCTCCCATGGGCAGTACAGAGCGTCCTGAAATCGGGATGTCTGGGTCCTAGTTGCAGTTCTAATTCCAAGGTTACCATGTGGCTTTGGCAAGCCCCTTCCCCTTTCTGGGTTACCCTTTCTGGGGATCAGGGGCTCCTCAACTAAAAATTGTGAGAGGGCCCCATACCTCTTGAAATTCTAGGGCAACTTTGTGCATTGTTCTGGGGAGAACATCTAGAACTCTGCTCTCTAATTTAGGGCAACCAACCATCCAGGTTTGCCCTGATTGAGGGTTTGCCCAGGACACAGGACTGTCAATGCTAAAGTCAGCACAGTTCTGAGCAAACCGGGACAGCTGGTCACCCTGCATACGGCAGCCAGGAGCCACATGCAGCTACTGAGCACTTACAATGTGGCTAGTCCAAACTGGATGGGCTGCAAGTGTAAAATGCACAGCAGATGTTAAGGACTTAGTGTGAAAAAAGAATGCAAAACATCTCATTAATAATTCTTTTAATTGCTTGTTGAAATGATAATATTTGGATATATTTGGTTACATAAAATGTTAACGTTTAAATTATTCTTAAAATAAATTAGTTTCTTTTCACTTTCTTAATGTGGCTAACTTAAAATTTTTAAATTATATATGTGGCTCACAGCTGTGGTTCACGTGATATTTCTATTGGACAGCAATGCTCTAGAACCTTCAGCAGATTCCCAAAGGGATCTGGTCCGTGAATCACAAAACGCTCCAGCCTTTCCCGATAGAAGGTTCCAAGATTCCTTTCAGGTTAATGATGGTGCTTGGTGCTTTTTTGGTGTTTGGGAAAACAGCTGGGTTAGGCTTGCTCGCTTGTACTTTGCCTGATTAGTGCGTGTGCTTGGGGTAGCACCACGTGTGTATAGTCTATGCAAAGCTACGGGTGCTTGCCCGCAGGGCAGGTTGTGGGTTGCATGCCTGCCACTGTGAGGGGTCATTTTGCTGTTCATTTGCCTGCTGACGTGAGAAGTGGTTTTCCCCTGGCTGTGTACTTGTCTGCCACTGTGAGAATCTATTAAACAGGAATGGTCCAATACTTTCTGGCTCCACAGCTCCTCTCCCATCTCCCCAAATCCAATATGGACCTGCCTGGCCTCAGCCACCGGCATTACATCTGGGCAGCTGCCTCGACCTTTCCTTGTGGAAGGCTCTTGTGTACTCACACGTACATGTATGGAGACCTCCACCAACTATCCCTTGTCTTTCCTGATGAACCTCTCTGCCCCACCCTTTTGCTGCAAGTCACTCTTGAAAGCGCAGGGTGTCCTGCTGTCTCATGTGATTTTCAGTTGTCTAATTAAAGCTAATCTGATGAAGGCAGGCATAACAGAGATGCATAAAAACTCCAGTGAGCACAGGTCATGACCCAATCCAAAGAGGGGGCCTTTGTCTCCCCACCCTGGACAGTGGCCAACTGGCACCGGACACCAGGGGAGTAGGCAGAGAAGCCAAGAGCTAGGAGGGACGGGGCTCTTCTGGGAGAAGCTGCTCTGACATCACTGTATTCATCATTTTTAAACAAGTCAAAAAGAAGCCAAACAAAGCAGATAAGACCGTGTGAGAATGAGGGTGGTGGTAGCAGAGCTCAGAGAGCTAATTGAGGCCTGTCATCCTGGCCTCTTATTCCTTTACCTTCTCTCTGGCCAATGGCAGCATCTAGGAGAGGCCAAGGTTAGAGTCACTGTTCTAAACAAACATAGGAGGGTCCGACATGGCTGACACAGATGCTGTAACCATGAAGATTGGGTTCTTCCAAGCCTTAGACTTTACTCAGATCCATTCCTGTAGCCAACTGCTGAGGGAGGGCTCCCCACAAACATACTTCTGGAAAGAGCTAGGACCCCCTGGAACAGTGCCCCTCGCCACACAAGCCACTGTGATACCCGCCTACCCACTCCCTTGCTCAAAATGCTGGGAATTTGAAGATGACCTGGATAGAGCCAGGAACATCTGAGATTTTCTGTTGGCTTCAGCATTTCAGTATATGATTCTCTAATTCCTCCTAGGTGTGTAGGGTGGGGGGCTGGAGGGGAGCTCCTACAGTGACAGAAAACTAAAGATGCTGCTGACCAATGAATTAACCAAACCAGAAGCATTTACTCAAGAGCTGGTGCGTAACTGGGGATTCTGATGGAGGTGAGACGAGAAAGGGAGGTTCCGCCCTCACTGGGGAGACTGACCTCGTGTCCAAGCCCAGCTGGAGAGGAAGGTGGGCACGCAGCAAGCAGAGCACAGCCAGGGCTCTCAGACGTGGGG
This sequence comes from Rhynchonycteris naso, assembly GCA_037038555.1. Classification (NCBI taxonomy): domain Eukaryota; kingdom Metazoa; phylum Chordata; class Mammalia; order Chiroptera; family Emballonuridae; genus Rhynchonycteris; species Rhynchonycteris naso. Next base: position 356,098,857 of record CM072995.1, read on the forward strand.
ATTGGGGGAAGGGGGGTATGGAGGAGCCTGGTGTCAGGGTGGACATCCTGGAGGGGGGCTAGGGCTAGCTCCCTGAAATGAAGGCTAGTCCAATGGAAAGAGGACAGTGGTCCGGAAGGCCTGCGTTCTCTGAGGTTCTTACACTAACTCTGTGAGCTTGGGCAACTCAACCTCCTCCCAGGGCCTTGTCTTCCTCATCTGTGAGAGTGCCAACAGGATTGGCATCTTTATGAAGCATAGTACTCTGGCATTTGAAGCACCAGAGAGGAACAGGTAAGAATTCCAGGTGGGCAGAGGCATTGGAGCGCTTCCAGTAGGATGGACAAGCTGGCAGTAAGCGGAGGAATGTGGCCAGAGGTGCTGGGACCAGCTCTCCAAAGCCCGGGAAAGCGACCCTGATCTTTTGCTCATTCCACTCCATTTCAGGGCAAGGAAGGCCATGGCCTCCCTGGGTCTCAAACAAGCAGCTGTATTGTGTGCACCCAGCCCGAGTGCAGGCCAGAGTGAGTGTCATGAGAACTGCCCCTCACTTCAGAGGAAAGAAGGGACATCTGGCCTTGGCGGCCTCGCCTGGCGTCTCTGTTCTCTGCAGATAGACTTTGGGCCATGTACCCTGAGCTCCTCTCTGGCTGTCCCAATCCCCTTCCCAAGGCAAGAAGAGCCCCAAGCCAGGGCTCATTGTGCAAGGGAGCGGGACAGAAAGGATCAGACGGGAAGAAGCGTTAGCGATGACTTCCGCCATTTTCCTGCCGTCCATATTCAAGCTTAGTCCAGCTATAGGTCTTGCTACACTAGTGTGGACCCAATCTATGAAAACCTTCCGGGAACTTCACCAAAATAAACAACAGTGAGCTTTATTTCTTGCTCTTTTTCTGTCAGTTGATCAATCTGAAAGTGGTTGCGAGAGGCTGCTGTGTGTCCAAAGTGGTGCCGGCGTTTGCGAGGGCAGCTCTGGCAACCCTGGGAGACGGTCTCCAATGGCAGGTGTGCGGCCGTCTGTCTCCTCCCACCCCGGGGCCACTTTCCCGCTCCCTGGAATTACCACCTGGGTCTCCCGCCCCACCCACATTAGTAAGCAGTCTGTCCTGTTTACTGCTGTATCCCTGACCCCGAATGAGGCCAGACACCCGACTAGTGGTGAAGAAATGTCTGTTGAATAAATGAACGTGCAGATGTGGATGCGGTGCCTCCAGGGGGCACAGAAGAGCAGTGGGGCTGGACGCGATTACCAGGGCGGCCTGCCAGCTGTCAGGGCGCCAGCGGGAAGAAGGGGTCACACACCGGGGAAGGTTAATAAAAGGGAAGTTAACAAAAGGCTGGTTATAAAGGCAGGGTGACAGCTAAGGGAAGGTGAAAGGACAGAGAAACATACGGTGGGGCATAGGGTGCTGTGGGGTGCGGGAGACGCTGCCCCCAGGCCTGGAGGAGGAAGGGGCTGCACCAGTTTTGGGACCTAGAATACTAGTAAGCTGTCCAGGCAGGGTAGCCCAACAGGAGCTGTGGCCTTTGGTAGAGGGGTTTCCCTGGCAGTGCTGACCTGACTGGGAGGGAGTCAGGAAATAAATGCCCAACCTCCCTCTCCTTCCTCACCCCCCACCCCTTGCAGCGCCCCCTACTGGTCCAGCCCAGCCCAGCCCAGCCCAGCCAGAAGACCGAGGCCAGGGCAGCGGGATGGTGCTGCCCAGGCAGGGGATGGGGTACAGGAAGCTGACCTGGTGGGGCCCAGAGGGACAGAAGCAGGGTGGAGAGGGGATCTGGAGGGCAAACAGGGGGCGTCCAGCACAGCAGGAGAAGACTGGGACTGTTCCTGTCACTCTCGCTGCCTAATGAACTCTGTGGTCGGACACAACTGCGGTTGATATAATACCTTTACCAGTTGCTGTGGATCGGGAATCCAGGAAGGGCTTTGCAGGGTCGTTCCAATTTGAGGCTTCTCACGGTACGGACAGATAGCTACTGGAGCTTGACTGGTGAGGGGCTGAAGGGGTTGGGTGGACACTGGCTAGGTATCTCCATTTCTTCTAGAAATCTCTGGCTTCCCGAGTAGCCTGTCCACGTGAGCCAGTCTGGGATTCCTACTGCATGGCAGCCTCACTGTGGCAGAACACCGACTGTGGGACTCGGCTCCCGCATGCACGAGTGTTTGGCGAACCCCTTTACTGACCCACACTAGGAGATTGTCTAGTGTCACTTCCCCTACGGTTTGGTCCAGCTTCCAACGGAGGGTCTGTAGTCCCCACCGCTTGATAGGAGGAGTGCTGAAGAATTTGAGGACAAGTTTTAAAAGGTTAGAGACCGTGGGGCCACTAGGATTATAACTGAATATTATTTGGGTGTTGGCCAAAGAAGTCTGTGACATGGTGCTTGGAGGAAACGGGACAGGATGGAAGCTTGCAACATTGTTAGGAAGTTGGATCTTTCGAATTCCTCCTCTTCGGGAGCTGCAGGACAGAGGTTTACAGAGGGACAGTGATAGGTCAAAGTTCAGGCAGGGCACCTGGCTGGAGGAGCAGGACCCTTCCCTTGGTCTCAAAGGTCTGTGCTCAGTAATAGAACTGGGTGGCCAGGCCGAGCCATGCCCATAGGCCTCTGGGTCAGCTTCTGCAGTGCCCAAGAACTGAGGCCAGTGGCTTTCGGCTAATTTCCCTCCTTCGTTTCCCTCCCAGGCTCCTGCAGCCTCCCTCCCTGGAAAGAAAGGCAATTTGGAGTCTATCAAAGCGAATGGCTTTCACTTTCAGGGAGCAGGCTGGGGAAGATTGCTTCCAGGTGGCCTCTCCAGGGCTTCTCCCAGCCTGGCTGGGGCAAAGGGTAGGACTGGAGGCGTGGGCAGTGGGGGCTGGAAGGCTGGATGAGTGGCTCCCGCTGCCAAGACTGCCCTTCTCCGGGGCGCCAGGGCTTCCATCTTCCTAGGTCCCAGCTCAAAGGCCCCTCCTCTCAAAGGCCTTCCCTCCTCTCCTAAGCTGAATCGGCACCCCTGCCTCTTGGCCTCCTCTAGGTCCAGCCTTACACCCCGACTCAGAGGCCCTGCCCTGGCCCACCTCTGGCTGCAGCCTACTCATAAGGTGGGGAGTCCTGGGCCAAGTGCTGCTGTGCCCACTTGGAGGGTGCATCCTCCCGTCTAGACCACACTCTGGGTTCTGAGAATTCTGAAATTCCCTTCCAGAGGCATGAGGACCTCTTTCCCTGGTCTGTACTCCAAGGGCCAACTTGTGTGCTAGTGTGAGTACCTCCAGCCTGATGGGTGGCCCCAGGGTGCTGTGTGGTGCGTATGATGTGGGTGGGGGAGGCGCTGGACAGAGCTTTTGTGTGTCCACACACTGCGTGGGAGGCCCCTCTGAGTGTGGGGCTGAAAGAGAGAAGGGGGTGTTGGCTGGGACCTCCATTTATGCTTGTGCTGGGCCCCACAAATACCAGGGGGGGTACCTGGATTTTCATCATATTACTTTATTTAATTAATTCCTAGTGCTTTTTACCAACTGAAAGTGGTCACCCCCTTTGTCTGACATCCCCACCCCTCAAATGGAATACAGATTCAGAAGGAACCAGGGCTGGGGTTGCATTGCTGCTTCTCCACTGGGATCCCCCCAGCTCCTTGGCAAGGGGAGAGGTGTGGAGCTGTGCAGCAAGAATGAGGAATGAGCCTTACAAAGTCTTCATTTCAAACTATCCGTTTTACAGATGTCTACACTGAGGCCCAGAGAGGAGGAGGGATTTGGCCAAGGTTATGCAGGTAGGCTGTGACAGGATGGGACATGTCCCAAATTCTGATGCCAACTCCTAAAACCGTTTATTTTTTGGCAAGTAAACTGAGCAGCTCTGCGCCAGCTCCAGCAAGTGACTGGAACTCCTAAGCAGGAGAAATACAGGAGCCCAGCCCCATCTGTCCTGATGCAGGATGGCTGCCATGGCGCCGAGGTGTCTGTGCTCCCAGCAAGCCTCACAGCCAGGCTGGGAGATGCCCAGCGTTGGGAGGGAAAGGATGCCATGGCAACCCTGGGCTCCACTGCTGTCGGTGCCAGGAGCTCCCTCCAAAGTCCAATCCAGATGTCTCCATTGCCCTCACTCAGCCTTTTGTGGAAGAGCATCACCCTTTAGCTGAGTGTGCCTGTTACCAAAGTCCCCAGGCGAGCTAGGTGCCTCTGGTCAAGCTATGGGTCAGTACAGGCCTGACACCCCCAGGAGGGAAGCTGATGGGAATGGTGAGGCTGTGCCGCCCGTCGCCCCGCTCGTGGGTAAAGCCTGCTCACTCCTCACTGGGTAAAGCCCCTGCCCCTCTGATCCCTTCTCTCCCAGCTGCTGCTCCTTCACCCTGAGAGCACAGTGCAGGGAAGGGAGGGCAGGGGCTCTGTCCCTTGGCTGAGATTGTATAGCTGCCATTGAACATGGGCAAGAAAGCATGCAGCCTGGGTTCCAGAGACCTGGGATTTGGAGACCTGGGGTCCTGGCCTTGCTTTTCTATAAGCAAGTCACCCAAGTTTCTGTGACCTTAGGAATAGCAGCATCTCCACTCACGAGGAGGGTGTGAAAGATATATTGAAGGCAAGGTCCCAACAGAACTAAAATGTGATGCCCATCCAAGTGTCACTTTGGCAGTGATCCCACGGAATGAACAGCATTTAACTCAGCTTCCTGCTCTAAATGGCATCATTTATGCATGACAAAAAGAAAATAGTGCATTTTTACTCTGAGTCAGATAAGCAGTATGCACAAGAAGAGAAAAAAGAGTACAGAAGGTTGAAATAAGGACAAATACAAAGACAGCTCAGATTTAGGGAAGGCTTACCATGTGCCAGTGTGATGTAAGTGCTTTCTAATCCCATGAATCAGGTGCTATTAAATGCCCATCTTACAGATGAGGAGCCTAAGGCACAAAGAGGGCACAGAACTAGTAGGTGGCAGAGCCAAGACTGGCATCCAGGACAAGCCCCGGTGAGCACGAGTAGCTGGGCAGGAGAGGTGAGGCAGGGACACCCCTCCCTGCAGTGGGGCCCAGAGAGGCCCTTGGGGCATTTTGCTAAATAAATGAGAGAGGGCAGTCCTTGCTCTGACCCCTGAGGAAAGTGAAGACTCAGTCAGACCGACAGGATCTCCCAGGACTAACACTACTACAGAGCAGGATTGAGCAGGCTGCTGGTTCCAACACCCTGTGCTCAGCTGCTCTGTGCTGGGTGCAGTGTGCATGAGGGTTTCTGAGGTTCTCGGAGCCACTAGCCTTGTGTTGGAGGCTGGGCTCGGCCTTCTGTCTCTGTCCTCCATCCCCATACTCTTCTGCCTAGATTGACACGCAGGATACTCACTGGCCCAGCCTCTGTCTCTGTCCTCCATCCCCATACTCTTCTGCCTAGATTGACACACAGGATACTCACTGGCTCGGCCTTCTGTCTCTGTCCTCCATCCCCATACTCTTCTGCCTAGATTGACACACAGGATACTCACTGGCCACAGCCTCTGTCTCTGTCCTCCATCCCCATACTCTTCTGCCTAGATTGACACACAGGATACTCACTGGCCCATGGTGGGATAGGTACCTGCATTCAGAGCAGGTCCCCAGGATAGGAAGTGCCAAGAAGGCCAGCATGGGAGCTCCCTGGAATCTCAGGGCCACCAGGGAGCCCATCCTCCCACTATGGCATCCTACTGGCCTGTGGGAGAGCCCAGCACCCAGCAGAGGCTACCACCTTCTCTGTCCAGCACCCACATCACCCAACACATGCTTGATTGAGCCACTGAGGACTTGACTTTTTTCTAAATTGAGTTAAAATATGCATAACACATAATTGACATTTTATACCATTTTTAAGTGTTTAGTTCAATGGGCCTAAGTATATTCATACTGTTGTGAAACATTTCAGACCTTTTTCATCCTGCACATCTGAAACTCTATACCATTAAATATTATAGCAACTCTCCATTTTCCCCTCCCTCAGCTCCAGGTAACCACCATTCTCTGAACTTAACTACTCTGGCTATCTCATATAAGTGGAATCATTGGAATCATATAGTATTTGTTTTGAAATTGGCTTTTTTCACTTAGCATGTTTTCAAGGCTTACTCATGTTGTACCATGTGTCAGAATTTCCTTTCTTTTTAGAACTAAATAATATTTATTTATTTATTTTTTCAGAGACAGAGAGGGAGGTGATAGATAGGGGCATACAGACAGGAACGAAGAGAGATGAGAAGCATCAATCATCAGTTTTTCGTTGAGACACTTTAGTTGTTCATTGATTGCTTTCTCATATATGCCTTGACCTGGGGGAGGGGGAGGGACTACAGCACACTGAGTAACCCCTTGCTCAAGCCAGCAACCTTGGGTCCAAGCTGGTGAGCTTTGCTCAAACCAGATGAGCCCGCGCTCAAGCTGGCGACCTCGGGGTCTTGAACCTGGGTCCTCCGCATCCCAGTGCTCCGCTCTAGCCACTGCACCACCGCCTGGCCAGGCAGAACTAAATATTTCATTGTATGGATATACCACATTGTGTGTATATATACATTCATCCACTGATGGACGCTTCTGCCTTTTGACTATTGTGAGCAGTGCTGCTAGGACTTTGCTTTTTAGTTAAACAGGACTGTGCTGAATGTAGAAGTGTAGAATCAGGTGCTTTCTACACTTTTCTAAAGCACTACTATCGTCTCCATTTTGCAGTGGAGGAAATAGGGGCTCCAAAAGGTTATGTCACCTGCCCTAAGTCCCACAGCTAGTAAGCAACAGAGCCTGACTTGCAATTCATATCTGCACCAGACCCTGCTTTCTGCTACCTCCTTCTCTGAAGAGGACTCGGTGTCATCTCTTATTCTGCTGGGGAGCTTTACAGGCTGCAGGTGCCCACCATGAGGCTAGAGGCCAGAGCTTGTATGGGACAGTATAGCATAGTCATTAGATAAGGAACTGAGTACTGACTGCCCAAGTTTAAAAGTTGGCTTCTCTCATTTATCAGCTGTGTGACCTTTGTCAAATTACTTAACTTCTCTGGCCATGATTGACTAGTGATGTCTGCTAGGGGCTCAAGGTCGGGTACAAATGCCTCCTACCTGCTTCACTGGACAAAAGGAGAAGCTTGCCTGAAACCACTCCCCACACCCAGGCTTCTTCCAGATTCTTGGTCTTGGAAGCACTGATGTGTCCTATGGAACTGCAGGGGCAGAGAGGCTGTAAGGATGGGGCATGGCTGGCCCCTGGGGGGTTTGGTGTCCATCAGAGTGGGAGAGCCTTCCCTGGCTCACAGTCTATTTACCCTGTAGCAGGGTTGATCTCTGGTCCTTAAGGCCAGCAGACCCCTGGTTGGAGAGATTAGAGTAGATGAGAGCCTCCTCCCCACTTGGTCCTCTGCACATCCTGCGTCCATGACTGTGCCTTGAGCTGTCGCTCATTGTCCGGGGCCTGAGCACGTTTCTCATGCATTCACAAGGCCTGTTATGGTTCCTTCATCCCCAGGTTTCCCAGGCCCTCAGGTCTCTCCGCCTCTGCACCTGGAGCCCAGCAAGTCTTTATCTGAGATCCTGGGAGAGGTGGCATGAGACCTCGGCCTGGTTGCCCTGAACCAAACCCCTGCTGACCCCCGGGCCTCGGAGTGGAGGCGGAGGTGGGTGTGCGGGCTATGGGGCAATGGGGTTGGATGTTGCATGGGCGAGTATAGGAGGGTTCAGGCTGGCCCCACCATGGCTCAGGGTGATAGGGAAGAACAGTTGAAATGCTGTCTGTGAGTACATGCCACTGTAGGTGGTGGGTGGCTGTGAGTGGTTGTGGGTGATGGAGTGACTAGTGCATCCCGTGAGTGAATGATGGGTTGAGGACATGGAACTGCAATGGTTGTGAGACAGGATGGGTGACAGTGTAGGTGACCATATAAATGTCACCTACTGTGAGTGACTGGCAGACCCGATGGGTGAGAATTTAAGTGGATGACCTTGTGAGTAGGGGTGATAATATCCATGACACCATGATGGGTGACAAGGGAGAAACTGAGACTTGAGACTGGGGGCAGGCGGGGAGAGACCGAGAGAGTGTGAGAGCAGGATAGGGTGGCAGGCGCCTAGACTCCGGGCTGGTCGGAGCCACTAGTGGGGCCCCTGGGCTCGTCTCTTGGGGACATTGAACATGCCGGAAAGAAAAGAATGAATGTGTTTTCTCTGCCTGTTGAAAATGATTCTGAGCGAAGGGCCTTGCCTCCTGGCCAGCGCGAGCCTGACTCCGCTGTGTCAGAAGATGATCTTTCACAGATGCTGAAAAGTTAGGAAGTGTAATTACGGGGAAATTGCACTCTGGCAAACGAGTACAAGCCAAGGGCTGCCAGGCCCCATTCCTCACCTGAGCCCCCTGATTGTGGCCGACAGCCCCACATCTGCATGTGCTTTGCAGCCCAGAGAGGAAAGAATGGGGGAAGCAGAAATGGTTCAGGGAGCTGAGGGGGAGGTGAGGGGACCTTTAGCTACCCTGCCAACTGCTCCCCCAGCTTCTTTGGGGAGGAGCCCACAGCAGGCCGAGGCCGGGGGGCACATTCTTGGGTTCCGAGGGCCTTCTGGGGAGCCCTTACTCCTGGGGTGATGGGGAGGAGCTGGGGCTGGCTCTGGGGGAAGAGAAGGGAGGCTGGGGCCACTTCCATTCCAACTTCCTCCTCTCACTGGCAGGGAAACTGAGGCTGGTGACTCTACCCGGCTTACCCAGTGAGTAAATGGTTCAGGCAGGAGCCAACATCCGCCTCCTGACCAGCTAGGGCTCTTCTGTCATTGGAGGTGGGTCACCCCACCCTCTGCCCAGCCTCTGCTCAGAGCATCCAATGGCTTCTGCATTCCTCGGATGCCTCTCTCTCTCATCTCACTTTGGTTTCTGCCGTTGGCACCAACCTGCTGGGGAAGCTGGGGAGCCCCTGTGGGGGGCAGGGGGACCTGTATCCCTCCTCTTTTAGGGAAACAACTGCCTTGTCACTTCACATCGGGCCCCTTCTCATGTCTCTCTCCAGCTCCTGAGCTGGTCCCAGAGAACAGGGCAGCGCCTCCTTGTTCAAACCCTCTTGAGCTAACTTGAGGGTACCCTGATGCCCACAGCTCCCCACTCCTTGCTCCCTGCACTGGTGTATGGACACTCCTCTTTCTGCTGGGCACAAAGCCTGTTTCCCCTCTCCATTATTCTGGTAACAGGAGCCCAGCCCCCAGCAGGAGAGGTGAGCACAGGATAGCCCAGACTAGACCATCATCCCACTACCCTCTTGGCTGTAGCAATTGGGTGAACATGTGACCTTAACAGGGCAGCTCAGCATTCTTCCTTGGTAAGGGCACTGGGAGCAGGAAGCTGGCTTCATTCCCACTGGACTTGATAGACTGAGAAGCTGCAGGCTTGGGAATCCTGGAAGGACTTTTCTTTATCTTATGGAGGAGCCTATGCACAAGAAGCGAGAATGAGGCACATGGAGGGGGAGTCAGGGATAAAACCATTATTGTCACCAGTTTTGAACTCTAGGTTAGGTCCTGTCCCCATCCCACAGCTCCCCATTAAATTAGGCAATATTTTGTTCTATTCTATTCCATTCCATTCCATTCCACTCCACTTCATTCCACTCCATTCCATTTTGCTTTCAGTACATTCAACTGTGTTCCTGTCCCTTGCAATAAAAGAGACCAAATAAATGCAGCTGCCAAGGATCTGGAGCTTAGGTGTTCTGGGAGGTAGGTGATGTTGAAGGGTAAGTTGGCAGGACTGGAGTAGGACCAGTGCCAGAGAGAGGGACAGTCACCTTGTGGCTGGGAGGGGCTTGGCTGGGGCAGTAAGGCATGAGAGGAATTTGCCAACAAGTAAGTAGGCAAAAGGGAATTAAACAGTAACACCCTAACCTAGGAAGGAAATGGACAGCTGTAATGTCCAGTTATAGCCACTGAGGGAGTGTCTGGGAAGAGAAACCCCCAGGAGGAAAGGGCATCTTTTGAATGGGATCCTTCCAGGCAATACTCGGCCTTGAAGACACGCTTTGACTGCCCAGCGGGCAGTGGCCACTGGGACGCTCTCGGGGCAGCTGCAGAGGACATTTCTGTACAGGGAAGGGAGAAGTCGAGGACACTGAGCAGAGAACAGCCTCAACACCATTGCCGCTCAACCCAGGATCAAGCCCGTGCAAACCGGAAGCAGACTGAGTGTGGGAACACCACTGATGGAGGATGTGTCCTGGGCCAGCACCCTTGAGGACCTGAATTCTAAGGAACTGCCGTCAGCAATCTCCTGGCAGGTGGGGCTCCAGTTCTCAGGCACGATGGACAAGGTGAGGTAGAAGACGTGGGCTAGCAGGATCTGACCAGGACGGCATTAGTTCCTGGCTGCCATAGCTAATGGTTCCCAAACCCTTAGTGAAGTCAGATTGGGACTAACTTCAGCTGTGCACTTCCTTATAAGGCGTCTGGGGAGTCTCCTTCATGTCACTTAGCAAGGCGGGTTCGGGCAACCGAGGGGGCAAGATAATATGGGCAAAGGACCAGAGTATAGAGACACACAGATTTGAATTTGGGTCCTGGATTCGCCACTTTCTAATTCAGAGACCTTGAGCAAGTTACTCAATCCTTCTGAGCCTGAGTTATCTCATCTATGAAATGGAAATAAAAGCATCTCCCCCATGAAGTTGCTGCAGGGTTAAATGTGATCACAGATGCAATGTGAAGTAAATAAAGCAAAGGCATGTGAGTTCCCCTGGCACATTCTGGGCACTCCCCAAACACTCTTCTCTCCCCTTACTTGCTGTGATCTGAGACAAGCCCTTGAGTAATAAGAACTATATACTAGGTACCAGCACTCCGCAGTATTCACCTGGAGCTGGCCAAGCAAGTGGCTGCCCATCTCCCCACACCTCACCACCAGCATCCAGGCAGATTTCATCTTGGGAAAGCCAGACTTGCTGACAAGGGATAAGCCTTGGTCTGTGAAGAAAGTAAAATGCGCTTGCTGAGTTTGGGCTATTAAATGTCCTCTATTTCTAGCATTGGTAGGCTGGGCACTGATGGATCTTGGTGGCTGCAAGAGCCTCCAATCCTCACCCATCTTGCTCTGTTTCTCCTGCTACAATTCCTCTCACATACATCAGCCCCAGGCACGCCACACCCCTGCTCGGCAACCTTCAATGGCTCCCTCTTCACTTGAAATTAAGGACAATTCCCTGGACATGACATTTTCTGCTACCCACCCTCTGATCTCAGCTACTTTTCTAGCCTTCTTTCCTACTACTCTGCTTCTTGCTCCAGATTCTCTCGTCAAACTAAACTATTTTCCAAGCACACCCTATGCTTTTCCACCTCTAAGACTTTGCTCAGGCTGTGCCACTGCCAGGTTTGCCCTTCTGCCCTCTGCTGTGTGGGAAACCTATCCCTCCTTCTCCGCATAGGGTGAATGCTATCTCCTTCATAAAGCCCACCCTTATTCCTTAACCAGATGTCGTTCTTTCCCCTGAATCTCATCTTGCGGACTTCCAGCTTCTATAGAAACATCCAGTCTCCAGGAAGAATTATCCCCCTCCCCCACTCTCTGTGCCTGCAATATGCTGTTCTCAGCATATGCCCAAGACGAGGTGTTAAGTGTCCATTTTCTCTACCAGGGCACGAGGACTGGAACACCTGGACCTTACCTATATATCTCTGTGCATAGGGGACTCTCACATGCTCAACCATGTTTTCCAGAATGATAGTTGATGGCCCCAGAGCACTGGCCATTCCTCTTCTCTACATTTATCTAACATGCCTGGGGTTAGAGTCATGGGAGTAGCCACAAGAACAAGGCCAAGTCTCCACCTCTGCACCAGGCAGCCATGGCCCTTCTTGTCTGTCTCCCCACCTTGCTGTCAGAATTGCTCTGCCACCAAGCTGTTAACCTTCAGTAAGTTACCTCCCTGCTCTGAACCTTGATTTCCTCAGGAATCAGGTGGGGAAGTTGGCCCAAATCTCCCCCAGTCTAAAAACTCCCCCAGCAGGCTCTCATGGAAGTGAACCAATGAAAATGGTGGTTAGGTAGTTAATAATATTGTATTATGTGCTTGAAAGTTGCTAAGAGAGTAGATCTTAAATGTTTTTACTACAAGAAATGATAATTATACAACATGATGGTGTTTGCTAACCCTGTGGTGGTAATCATTTTGCAATATATGTGTATCAACACGTTGTATATCTTAAACTTACACAACGTTATATGCCAATTTTATCTTAAGATAGCTAGAAAAAAATAATAGTGGAGAAACACTGGAATGGTGTATTCTAAGCACCTCCACAGCCAATTGAAGGAGACAAGAGTAACCAAGTTGATGAAGGTGTTGACAATGTTGTTAAGATTTATCATGACCATTTATTAGGGTCTTGCTTTGTGCTGGGCACTTTGTATATACTATCTTGAATTCTTCCAATAAATCTTTGAGGGAATTTTAAAGCCCATTTTATAGATGAGGAAACTGAGGTTCAGAGAGGTGACATGACTTTCTCATTATCCTACCAGCAAGTGGCCAAGGCAGAACTTGGAGCCAGGCCCACTGGGCTCCCTCCCATGCTCCTCTGGCACATTCCAGGCAGGCCCAAGTGGCCGGAGCAGGCCCTGCCTGGCTCCCCTCCTGCTTCCCCTCCTGCCCTCTGCGGCTGTTTCACATCCTGCTGGATTCCTGAGGTGTCAGGCCTCATTAGAGCCCGCGCCCTGGCGAGCGCCGAGAGGCAGTTGACAGGTATACAATCTGACCGCGGCTCCCTTCAAATCATCAAGCTGTCTTCAGGCAGGAACGTGCCGGGAAGCTGGGCAGAGGCCCCTGGCTTGGCTACATAATCTGATGCACATTAAAAACATCTTTTGGACGCCTTGGCCGGGCTGCAAGCTCATTCTCACTCTCCCCGCTTCTCTTTTTCTCTATCCAACAAAAGCTGACGAAGTTAGCTAGATATGCGGGCTCTCCAGGCCAAGCAGGGTCCCACTGACTGTTGGCCACCCAGGAATGGCTGACACTCTCCTTGCTTGGCTGGCATCTGGCGGGGAGCGCCTGTTAGGTTGGGCCACATCCAGGCAAATTTCAACAGGGACCAGTGGTTTTATCTACCTCCGCCTCCGATTCTGGGGAATGGGTACAATCTTACCACATCCATCAGTAGAAAAGCCCAGACTAATGGTACTCATGACTGGCTTTGAGAGAATGCTTGATTTGAGTGTTGAACCCTTTTCTGTATTTGGGTATTTCCCCATCCCATGTGTCAGGAGGGGACAGAAAGCCACATACCAGCTTTCCCAGGGGCCCTGGCAACCAGGAAGTGGTCATGTGACCAGAGCCAGCCAATCCGTTCGTTGCTCCCGCCTAGTGTTTGATTCAGCCCAGGAGCAACAGAGAGTCAGGCCCCACTGCTGTCCAAGTCCTGGGGTGGTGGAGCCACAAGTGGCAGCAGCAGGCATTGGGTGCACAGGCCGGGCGGTGGTACACGGAAACCATCCTTGGGCGGGTTATGTAGCGCAGCTTGGGCTGTGGTTCTGGCTGGCAGTTCTCCCTTGTTCTGGCATTTTCTGACCCTACATATTCAACTGTCCTGATGACTTTATGAGCTCTGACTTTTCTGCTTAAAGCAGCACACAAAGGCAACTTCTGTTGTTCGTAACTAAGGCTCTCTGGCTAGAACTCATATGAATACCTTTTTAATTCTCATAAGAACCCCTGAGATAGCTTCATATTAGCCCTATACTGTGGATGAGCAAACTGAGGCAGAGTAATTCAGTAACACAATGTCACACAAAAGGAAATTGCAGGGTGTGGATTCAAACCCAGGTCTGGACGTCAGAGCCTGGGCTCTCGCTCACTTCAAGAGAGAGCTTGTGGTAGGCTGAGTGATGGCTGCCACAGGATGTCCACGGCCTAATCCCAGGACCTGTGAATATGTTCCCTCCCATGGCAAAGGGGAATTTGCAGATGTAATTAAGGATCTTGAGATGGGGATATTCTGGATTATCCAGGAGGGCTTTACTGTAATTACAGAAGCGGAGGTCAGGGAAGGAGGAGATGCCACTGCTGTGGGCCTTGAGGAGGGAGCAGGAGGTGGCCTCTGGAAGCTGGCGAAAGCAAGGGGACAGATTCTCCCCAAAAGGAGGCGGCCCTCCTGACACCCTCAGGTTAGCCCAGTGAAACTGATTTTGGACTTCTTATCTCCAGAACTGTAAGATAATAAATAGACTTGTGTTGTTTTAAGATGTTGAGTTAGTGGTAATTTGTTATGGCAGCAGTAGGAAACTGTGAACCATAAAAGGTTTTACAGTAGCCCCCCACGCTTTATTTGAGTGAGTGCCTGAGACAGAGAATAATACTGACCCCTATATATACTGGTTTTTTCCTATACATACATGACTATGATAATGTTTAATTTATAAATTAGATGCAGGAGGAGAGTAACAACAATAAGTAATAATAAAACAATTATAACAATATACTCTAGTAAAAGTTATGTGAACGTGGTTTCTGTCTCTCAAAATATCTTGTATTGTACACATCTTTTTTCTCAAAGGAAGCACTTTATGGCTTCTCTCTGGCATATTTGAATTGCCAGCATCACTGCTCTTGTCCTTTGGAGCCATTATTAAGTAAAACAAGGATGTTGTGAACACAAGTGTGATACTGGGACAGTCGAGCTGATAACTGAGACGGCTACCGGGTGACTAATGTGTGGTATCGATTACAGAGCACACATGCTGGATGAAGGGTGATTCACGTCCTGGGCGGGGGTGGAGATGGAATGGGACAGCATGAGATTTCATCACGCCTCTCAGAACAATGGGCAATTTAAAACTTATGAATTTTTCATCTCTGAAATTTTTCGTTTAAAATTTTTGGACCGCAGTTGACTATTGATAACTGAAACCATGGAAAGAAAAACCATGGATAAAGGGTAACCACTGTATATCTCTTGTAATTCATGTTGAAGGTAGACTATTGAGAGAACAGAGGTCTAGGGGAAGCCCACTGCTGCACCCCGGGGCACAGGGCTGCTGTACCATACACCTGTATTATTGAGCATATAAGGACTAATGAACACAGACTCTGACCCCGCTGCCTGGTCTGCCAGCCAGGGAAGATGAGGCTTTGGCCCCAAGACCAAAGGGCAAGGCCCCTCGGAAGCCCGAGTGATTTACATACGTGGAGATTGGGGCATTTCTAAACCCAAAGCTGATCAAGCTGCTTCTATAACCCTTTGCCCCCAAACCCATACCCTCTGTGGCTTCCCATCCCATGGTGAGTGTTGGTCAAATAAGTTTGTAAATATGATATATATGTTTGCTCACTTATAGTTTGCATTGGGTGTGGGGGATAGGCTGTAAGCAGGCAGAGTCATTATAGCCTAAGGCTTAGTTTTAAGACTAAGCCTTTCCCACCCTTTTAATATTAAGATCTCTTCAAAACTAAGCTTTTCCCCACACCCTTGACTGTTGCATGATGTGGGGTGGTGCACTCTTACGAGGAATCCCATTATGCCTCAGATGAGTGACTTTGTATCAGAGACTTCCTTGTTTGTATATTGGATTAAAGGTTTTGATTTTACACTATAAAATGGAGCAGAAGAACCCATGCAGGAGGAGAGCAGACAAAGGCCACATGGAGGAGAGGAGAAGCAGCCAAGATGGCAGTGCTGAAGGAGAAGCCAGTTTGTGCAGAGAGAAAGAGATGGGGAACAGAGGTGAATAAGGCTGGTGAGGTAGAAACCTTTGATTCTAGAAAACTCGGATAAGTCAGTGGCTTTGGGAGCCCTGAATGGAAAAGGAAGTGTTTTTCCACTGTATATATTTCTTGCCTACCGGGTGCAAGCTAGGATTAAAGCTAACGGCCCACCAGTTCTTGGCTCCGTTGTTTCATTACCGTCTGTACGAATCAAATGCAAACCTGATGGGCCAGGTGGCTGTGATGGTGGCCGTGGCTACTGGCTTTCCAGTGGGGAATAGCCAAGACAGAACAAGTGAGCCAAGGAAAAGAACAGGCGTTTGTTCCTTCCGGCAGGCCTCTCTACAACTGGGAGCACCTGCTTTGCTGCTGCCCTTCACATATCCTGCTACCGTCCTGAGCACCACTAGTGCCTCCCAAAGCCAACCATCCACCCCAGGCGCCTCCACCAGTGGCCATCGCCAGCCCGCTTCATTGCAACGACACAGAGGCTGGAAGGCTAGGGCTTGATTCCAGTTTGGAAAGCTGTGCTGTTTTCAGTTTGAGTTTGCTCGTAAAGTCCCTCGCTCAGGCCCTGTGCAGGAGACAGGCCCTAGGACTCGGCCTTGGCTGGACTCCACGACACTCTCTCTTCCTATAACTTTTTCATGGGATTGTGGTTCAAGGAAGTGTGCCTGGGAACAGCTAACATGATGGACATCTTCTCTGTTCTCATTTCCTGTCTTATATCTGGGAGGACAGCATGTTCTTCAGGCCTATGTTAAAAAGTCCAGGTGGCATTTCCATCTGCATGCCCAGAAGCACCAATGCCTGGCAAACTCCTATTCATCCTTCAAAACCAAGCTGGCTAAAGGCAACATGATATCCAGAATTGCAAAAATACTGGTGAGAAAACTGGTGAAATCTAAACAAAGACTGTAGTTTAGTTAATAAGATTGTATCAATGTTAATTAACTTCTTGGTTTAGACAAATGTAGTATGGTTACATAAGAGGTTAACAAGGGAAGCAGATAAAGTTCATTTAAAATAAAATGATTAAGCTGGTTGAGGCATTGCCATGGGTGGAAGCCCCCACGGCAGGAGGAGTCCCTGCCATGTGCCCCCGTGTGCCGTTCCCTGCTGTGGCTTAGGTCATCCCCACCATACGTGATCTTTCCCATAAGACTAGACGCTCATGAGGGAAAGGGCCATGTCTTCCTGCCTTTCCGTACTTGTCACAGAGCATTACTAGACACTCGTGAGGGAAAGGGCCGTGTCTTCCTGCCTTTCCATACTTGTCACAGAGCATTACTAGACACTCGTGAGGGAAAGGGCCGTGTCTTCCTGCCTTTCTCTACTTGTCACAGAGCATTTACGACGCATCAGTCACTATGCTAAACACTTTATATACTTTCTACATATTAATACTTTTCATCTACATAGCAGCCTTGGGAGGTAGGTACTGTTTGAATCCCCATGTCACAGATGAGCAAACCACAGCATAGAGTGGTCAAAGGTTACAAAACTGGAAAGGGGCGAGCTAGGACCAGGCTTTGAAGAGCTCCAGCAGTCTGGCTTTAGACTTTACATCTGACACCCTCTGCCATGGGAAGGCATAGGGCCAGTGGGCTGGGCATACCTTTGGCAACATGTTAGCATCTCCGAGCAGGTTATTCAACCTGTCTGAGCTCACTTCCCTCATCTGTGAAATGAGCAGAAGCATAGAAACTACTTCACAAGGAATAAGTGAGAACGGTAAAGTGCTCAACACGGTGCTCTACACATAGCAACCACGGCGATGATGGTCCACGGTAACCACGGGGATAATTATAAAGGTGCTGAATGGGAAGGATGTGACGATACAATGAGGGTGAAGATGACGATTATTTGCTGACTGAGGGAAAAATGCAGGAGAGAAAGGGAATTATTACTAGTTTCTGGAAGAATCCAGACACAATAACCTGGGTGTTGGAGGAAGAGTAGATGGCAACATCAGGTAAGGGACCAGTCCAGAGGCCAGAGAGGAAAGAGGGAGGGAGGAGCCCAGTCGCAAGGGGGCGCAGCCAGTGGATAGTAGGGGCAGAGAAAGTGACCCCACATGCAGACCAGATGCAGACTCCTCTGCTTCTTCAAGAAGGTAGACATCTCCACCATGCCCTGTTGCACTGTGCCACGCCTGGGAAAAACGAGCAAATTGGGCAAAGGCCCTGAGCAACTCTGCCTCTCCCCCTGCTAGAAAGGGCTTGGTCTGTTGTTTGTTCCACAATTAGAAGTGGGTTCTTGTCCCTGCCTGAGCAGGAAGCTTTTGTTTGGCAAGAGGAGAGGCCTCACCCCCCACCGCCCAATGCCACATGCTCTGTGTTTCTCCTACTGCGCAGGCCAGAGCCAGGTGGGCGTGGGGGGACTTAGAAGCCCTCGCCACCCAGCAAGCAAGGCTCCAGAGGCCTGGCACCGCCGGCAGAGGTGGCGGCTGTCAGCGCCGAGGAGGCGGGCATTCCGAGGCACAAGAATAGTCTGACCACAAGGCTGGGAGGCGCTGCCTCTCAAGCATGGCCCTCCTCCCCAGAGCAGAAAAGACCACATGTTGGGAGGCCCCAAAGTTTCTTGGAACTGCTAGGAGCAGAGGCTGTACCCCAGGTAGGTTGATTTCCCTTGCAGAGTCCCAAAGCCCTGTACGTGGGTGGGGGCCTTCATGAAGGGGCCCGTGTCTGTGCTTGCTCATGTCCTGTTAGAGACACCCTCCCCTATAGCTGATGCAGGTGACAAGAAAGTGCCATTCATGTGACTGCCCATCAGAAGACAGTCCACACTTTTATTGTTTATGTGAGACCCTGGGCCACAAGAAAGTGTTGGCAGAGCCTGGATTCCACTGTGAACCACAGACAACATGGAGACTTCAGCACTGCCCCTGGTCACACATCCCCATGCATTTAATTGTTCCTTGTTAAGTAACAGGAAAGTGCCTTTGTGTCAGGAGGAAGTGGAATGGCAAACAGGGCAGGCCCTTCCTCTCACAGAATTCACTGACATCCAGGAGGGAGAAAAGAGACAATGAACCAGGTAATAAAGAAAGACAGCAAATCCTTATAGATTGCAGTAAGTGGCACAAGGACCATAAACATGGTTATGGGATGAAGACGTCTGGGCCTGGGGGCATGAGGCAGTTGCTTCCGTCTGGTGGTCTGGGAGGCTTCTCGAAGGAAGTGACATTGGAGTGGATGCGTCAGAGGTGAGAAGCAGCCAGCCTTGCAAATATCTGGATGAAGAGTGTTTTGAGCACGAAACCCACCAAACTGAAAAGGCTCTGAGCAAGCAAGGAAGTTGCGAGTGGCTGGAACAGAGTGTGAGCAGGGGAGAGGCACCAGATGGGCTTGGCGGGATAGCGGTGGCTGGGCTGTGTAGACACGGAGTGTTATAAGTCAGGGCGGGAGTCGGGACAGGTTCTAAATGGACTGGGAAGCACTAGAAAGCTGTAAGAGGCATGATCTAATCTGGCTTTTGTTTTTAAAAGCCCACTCTAGCAGTGAGGGGAAGCAGGGAGACCTGCTGGGTCTGTCTCAGTTCCAGCAGAGAAAATGATGGCTTGGACTAGGGAGGGAGGGCAGTGGGTGGAGTCAGGCTATTTCTGGAAGGTTGAGCTGCCAGGTGCTGCTGGTAGACTAGATATAAGACATGATGGAAAGCAGAGGATTAAGATTTGAGGCCAGAACGGCTGGATGAATGATACTGCGCATTTGCTGCAGCGGGGTTGGGAGGCAGAGAGTGCCACCTTCAACAGGAAGCTGGAGGTCAGGGGTCGGGCCAGACTCATGTTCTCACAGAGTGTTCGGGAAGGTGTCTCAGGTTTATGGAGCTGCTGCAGGGTGTGAGGAGATTGTGGGAGGGAGCAAGTCTCAGCTGAAACGCAGCAACTTCTCCCTAACCTATTTTGCAGATAAAATGTATTTCACTGAATCAGAAAACAAAACAAAACAACAGTTTAGCCTAGCGGTTAAAACTGCAGCTGCTGACACCCAAGTTCTTAATAACATGATTAATAGTAGCCAAAGGTGGAAACAATCCAAATTCTACCCACAAATGAATGAATAAACAAAGGTAATATCTGCATACAAGAAAGAAACTATTATTCACTCATAAAGCAGAATGAAATTCTGATATGTGTTATGGCCGTAGATGGACTGTGGAAACATTAGGCTAAATGAAATAACCAACTATTTGTCCCCAGAAGGAGAAATATTATATGATTCCACTTATATTGGGTACCTAAAATAGGCAAACTCATAAAGACAGAATAGATGTTATGAGGGGCAGGGGAGGTAAGAACAGGGAGTTATTTGATGGGTCTAGAGTTTTTGTTTGGGATGACAAAGAGAGTTTGACTATAGACAGTGGTGATGGTGACCCCTGATCCTCTGTGGACCTGGAGCCATGTCAGACAGATAGATCTGCATCCCTAGGAGTGTCCCCAGGTGGGGTTTCACCCAAATTTACTTCCACTGGAAGTGTATCGTCTGAGTCTGCTCAAGTTGCCATAAAAGAATACCATAGACTGGGTGACTTACACAATAGACAGTTATTTCTCTTACAGTTCTAGAGACTGGAAGTCCAAGATCAAGGTGCTGGTCAATTCAGTTCCTGGTGAGAGCTTTCTTCCTGGCTGGCAGAAGTCGCTGGGTCCTCACAAAGCAGAGAGAGCTTGTGGGTTCTCTGTTAACTCTTCTTACAAAGACACCAACCCTATCAAATCAGGGCTCTTCCTTTACAACCTTATTTAGCCTTCATTACTTCCTTACTCCAAATATAGTCACACTGGGGTTTGGGGCTTCAACATATGAATTTGGGGACTGAGAGACACACTTCAGTCCATAGCAGGTCTCAACCTCAGTATGGCCTAATCCAGTGTGTCCTCCTCCTGACCCTGAATCAGCATCTCCTTACCTCTCTGTTCCACCGGCAGCCCTGCACCCCCAGTCATTCCTACGCTTATCCTTCCCTCCCCCACCCCTCCCTCCACTGTTACCTGCTGTCAGAGAGGCCTTTCTAAAACTCCAGACCTTACCATTCCTTTTCTGTCCCCATCAGCCCTGCTCAAATGCCTTCAGTCACTGCCCATTGTCAACCAAATGACAGTTAAGCCTTTCACCTGGTATTCAAGGCCAACCCACAAAATAGCCAAAACTAGTCTTTCTGTTATTGTTCCGTTCCCTAGTCAATTTTTTGTGTGTGACAGAGACAGAGAGAGAGAGAGACAGATAGGGACAGACAGGCAGGAAGGGAGAGAGATGTGAAGCATCAATTTTTCATTGTAACTCCTTAGTCTTCTTAGTCAGCTCCTTAGTCTCCTTAGTTGTTCATTGATTGCTTTCTTATATGTGCCTTGACCAGGGAGCTACAGCAAAGCAAGTGACCCCTTGCTCAAGCCAGCAATCATGGGGTCATGTCTATGACCCCACACTCGAGCCAGCGACCCTGCACTCAACCTGGTGAGCCTCCACTCAAGCCAGATGAGCCTGTGCTCAAGCTGGTGACCTCGGGGTCTCGAACCTGAGACCTTCACGTACCAGTCCAATGCTCTGCCCACTGTGCCACTGCCTGGTCAGGCCCCTAGTCAATCGTTAAACTACTTTTTCCACCACCACCCCCGTCTTTGCTCGAGCCATCCTTTCTGTATGCGACTACCACCGCCTCCTATCTAGAGGGTGTGCAGTCTCCTAAGTCAACTTCAAGCTTAACAGCCTCTGAGCTGCCTTCTCTGACTCTTTTAGCTGGAAGAGATCTCACCCTCCTTGACCTTTTCGGTGTCTTGCATTAGTTAATGATACCTTTTATAACACATGACAGTTCAGCTCATATTTGCATAATCACCTCAAGGGGGATTGATTGGCTCGTATATCTCAGGGGGAGTCAACCTTTTTATACCTACCGCCCACTTTTGTATCTGTTAGTAGTAAAATTTTCTAACTGCCCACCGGTTCCATAGTAATGGTGATTTATAAAGTAGGGAAGTAACTCTACTTTATAAAATTCATAAAGCAGAGTTACAGCAAGTTAAAGCATATAATAATAATAATTACTTACCAAGTACTTTATGTCGGATTTTCACTAAGTTTGGCAGAATAAATCTTTATAAAACAACTTACTATAGTTAAATCTATCTTTTTATTTATACTTTGGTTGCTCTGCTACTGCCCACCATGAAAGCTGGAATGCCCACTAGTGGGTGGCAGGGACCAGGTTGACTACCACTGGTATATCTGGAAAGTCGAGGCTTGGAAAAGGTCCCCCCAAATGAAGACATCAGGACTCTTGTCTTTCATCACTTGACCTTCATGTCTCAGGGGCCTGCTTCACTCCTCTCTACTGTAGATGGAGTACCTCCTCACAGTGGGGGGCACAAAGAGAACATGGCTGTGGCCAGCTGCAGGCTCCTGTCGTTCCAATTTAATGGCTTCACATGAAAGAGAGCATCTGCCTAGAATCCTAGGGAGTGAATGATTCTGATTGGCCAGATGTGCATCGTGTGCTATCCCAGATCAGTCACTGAGACCAGGAGAATAGGGCAATATGATTTCCAGGCAAGAGTCGTATAACCGCCTGGTGGGCCAGAAACATGGAATACTGTGATGGCACTTTGCCAGAAACGGTGTCAGGGAGAGGCAGGTTCCCAAAGAAAGAGGTGTGTGGCAAAGGGAAAATCAGTGCCCATTATGCCATTTGTCCCTATTACGCTTTTTGTATTTATAATTCCCTTTACACGTGTCTATATGCATCTCACATGCCCGACCTGAACCCCTTGGGGACAAGGAGATGTGTTATTTATCTCTATAGTCCCACACTTGGCTTAGTGTCTGATGCATAAGTGCTCAATAAATTCTATTAGCTGGACATAGAGTTGTCATCTTCCCTCTACATTGATCTTTCAAATGATCCTTGGTGAGGAGGGGAGACAGGGCAGGGTGACTCTGTTCTTTGAATGGTGCCACATAGTTCCATAGTGGTTCTGAGATACCTCCCCAGGGGCCCCACTGGGAAGGACAATGACTCATCAGGTTTCTGTATTGCCCCATCTCTACTTTGATCTGTTTCACACAAATTGAGATTTCTTATAGAAAATAATTGGAAGAAAGTGTCTGTGGCTTTTTAAACATGTGAAAACCATTGTGCGGAGAAAAGGGAGTTTCACAGACTAACGGTTCTTTGAGTCGCCCCTCACTGAAGAATTCCATGGTCAAATGAACTTGGGAAACTTTGTTCACAATAGCCCCTTCTTGGAGATAAATAATGTACACTAATCGCCTTACCTGTGGTGGCACAGTAGATAAAGCATCAACTAGAATGCTGAGGTCGCTGGTTCAAAACCCTGGGTTTGCCTGATTAAGGCACATATATCTCTCTAAAATAAATAAAATCTTTAAAAAAAAAATAATGTACGCTAATATGTTAAATGCTCTGAGAAGTCCTGCAGCAGAGAGCATCTTGGATTTGTTTGACTTACTGATTCTCAAGATAATTTCATGATAAAATCCTTTTGTCAAATAGTACCAATTAACATCCTAAAGAACCCAGTGTCCCATGGAACCCAAATTAGGAAGTCCTGGGCTGGGATCTTTAAAGCTGCTTCTGGCCTTGTCATTCTTGGATCCATATGAGAAGTTGCTGAAGGACCTGGGGACATGGAACCTGCAAAAGGGGACCTATGGTCATGGTCTCCAAATCTCTGAAACGCTGATGGTGGCCAGAAGTGGCTGTTTTATATGATGCCCCCTCCCACCATCCCTGACAATGCCTGCCATAAAACTGAGCTCTTCTAACTTACTGGTGGAAAGTATGGATTGGGTCAACTTTTTCTTTCCATCATTTTAGCAAGAAGTACCTAAAATCTTAAAAAGGTGTGCATCCAGTAAGAGCATTTCTGAAACTTGATCTGGAGGAATGATGGTGCACACGCACAAAGAGAGAATTAACGAAGACTTTCATCAGTTCTTGCTCATGATCTTGAAAACCAAAAGACACCTGAATCGCCAGGATTAGGACTGGGAAACAAAATTGCAGCGCCTCCACACCACGGAAGTGAGCAGCCACTGAAAGCCACTGAACGTGTGACCTGGTAAGAGGGACACATATGAAGACAGGGTGGGGACACATTGCGGGATATGAACCCACTTTTATTAAAGTATCTCTATTAGTGCTTCTCCAACCAGCTATGCTGAAGGACCACTTGTGACTTCCAATTTGCTACAAGTCGATACTTTTATAAAACACAATAAATAAAAGGTAGATGCCGTGTCAGATTGCTGTAGAAGTTCTAAATGCTTCCTCGTGATTTCCACCTCATCTCGCACACAGTTCCCAGACTGCACTTTTAATTGCCCTGTTTTATATCTTATATAAAAGCCTGGGAAGAAATGCAATATAAGGTCAAGAGTTTTTCTCTAAATACTGAGTCAGGGGTGATAATTCATTTTCTTTCTTATCTGTATTTCAACATTGCTACAATGACTGCATTCTTGAGTAATAAGAGAGCTGCAAGTGTCCAAGGTGGAGCTGGATGAGCATTTCATAAGGAGGTTGTACAGAGTGTTCTGGCGCAGGCCCGGAAGCTGGAAGCAGATGGTCATGGCGGCTGCCTGTGTAGGAGGAGACACCACTGCGTCAGCAGTTTTCTGCAGGCGGAGCGTGCTTTGTTGTCTTCTGAGTCTAGAGCATCATGCCTGGCACCAATCCCTGCAGTCCCCGTCACTCCACCTCCTTTCCAGAGCACTGAACTCCCTGGCCACCCTCTCCCTGGCCAAGCCATGGAACACAGAACAGCAGGTACGTGTGTCACCTGCACAGCACAGCCCCGCCCACCAGCGCCAGCCCCCAGACATTGCGTCAGCGCATCCCCACGGAGGCTCAGCTGCGGAGGAGGCATCCCGAATCCAGGCCTCGCAAAGGCCCAGGGCATCGTCTGCCTGCTCCCCAGCTCTGGCTCCGGCTCCGGGTAGTTTTCCCAGGGACCTCCACCCTGCTGGCCGCCAGCCTGAGGAGGAGGGCGGAAAGGCAGGGCAGCCCAGTTGTGGTTAGCGTGGGGGAGGGGCTGTCAAAGCTCTCCCTGCACCATTCGGCAGGGTGGGGCAGCGCTGTGCCCTAGGACAGGAGTCTGGCTTTGTTGTTGTTTCCTAAAGAGAAGAAAGGGCAGAGATGAGTTTCCAGACACCAAAAATCTCCCAAATTGGGAAGAATGTAAACCCCTGCTGGGATGACAAGGCATTCGCCTCAGTGGTACCCAGTCCCCAAGTATGCCTGAGGGCCAGGGGACCTTGGCAAACAAAGTCGGCCGCCCAGAACACCATTCATTCTGTCCCCCAAAGGGAGGGCGGGTGACCTCAGCTGACTGTTGGCCTCTTTGAGCCTGTCCAAGGTTCAGACTGTTTCAGAGTTTTGCACTAGCCCAGTGAGATCACGTGCTACTCTGTTGTACAAATGAAGAAGAGTGAGCAATGAAGTGGCTGGAGGGCTCAAGGCCACCAAGCTGGAAAGTGCTGGGGCCTGGACTGACACCCAGGCCAGGCTGACTTGACTTCCAGATGTCATGCTCACTCTGCTGGACGTTCTGTCTCCTAGATGGTAAAGCGGTTAAGTCTCACCCTGCTTTGTACCCACATTCTCTTCCAGATACTCTTTCCCCATCCAGGGCCTCTGACACCTGTTATATAGACTGCGCTTCTTCCTGGTCTCCATCCCTGTTGGAATGTGCCCAGAAGCCAGTCATCAATGTACTCATTGTAATGACTTAGGAAGATTGCACCCCAGAAAGATTAGCATTTTCAGAGTGGATTCTGGGAAATCCCAAATCTTCAAGGCCCAAAGGAATAACTGCCTAATAGTGGAATTTCAGACACGGTGGCAGGTCTTTGTGGGGTCTTTTGCGGGGCTCTTCAGATTGTCCTCTCTCCTGCATATATCCAGCCCTGTCCCCGCTGACCTGCCTTGAACTGGATCAGAAAACCTGGATTCTTACCTGGGATCTGACCCCCATTAGCAGTGTGACATTGGAAAGTCACCTACCACTGGGAGCCTCAGGAAACCAAAGAGAGTGTACTACAAAGTTCCCCAGAGTTCACCTGTTTCAGAATCACCTGTGAGTGATGTGATCATTACAGGTGTTTGTGCCTTACCCTACCAGCCCTAATGGATGAGACTCTAGAGGTCTGGAGGTGACAGCCAGAATCTGCCTGTAGAATAGATTCCTCAAGTGATTCTAAAAGCCGGTGGAGTTTGACAATCGCCAACATAGAGAATGTCTAAGGTCAGTTTCAGGCTTTGCATGTGATCCCTAAGGCTGGTGAGCACTGAGTCTCTGTCTGCCCCCCACCCCAATTTACTATGTCAAGTAGCGGGACAGCAGTGGGGGAAGAGCTGGGGCCTGGGTAGAACAGGAGCTCTGTGCTGGGACCTCTGGGCTGGATCTCTGCTCCGACGCTGGCTGGGCCTGGCTCCAAGTCCACAAGGCCATGTAGGCTGCAGCCTGGGTGGAGCCATTGCTTCAGCCCACATTGTCCTGGTCTGCTCCAGACCCCTTCCTGTGCTGCAGCTCTGACTAGGGGCATGTGCCATCCCTCGCTCTATAAGGCTTCCCATGGGCCTGAGTCTACCCACACTTGGCTCTTCTAAGCCAACCCAGTTCTCCTTCAGAGGTACTTCTAAGTGATGTTGGGGACAAGGGCCAGGTATGGTACTGGGAGCCAGAAAAGGGTGAGAGGCTGAGGCCGGGCCATCCCATCTGCCTTAAACTTGGGAAACAAATGGAATCCTAAGGTTTTGGCTGGGGTACTGGAGTAACCCAGAATTTAGGTCAAATTCTTGGAAAGACATCACCAACAAGTCAAGTTTAAAAATACACATATATAATAGGATTTATAGAGCAATACGATATTTTAAAATATGTGCATTTCGATTAATAGTAAACGTGTGAATCTATATATTCATAAAAACCCAGAGTTGGGCCAAACTTTGCAGTTGAGGGCATGATCCTCTACAAAACTGCCCTAACTTCAGACAGCAGCCATAAATTTAGGGGTCTTCAGAGCTCCCTTCACGCCAGACCAGCTACCTACAAACTCGGAAGTCCCCAGGGGTTCCCTCAGGTTTAATAATTCGTTAGAAAGACTTAGGAAAGCACTGTGGTTACACTTACTGTTTTATTATAACAAAGGATACAAATTAGGAGAGACAAATGGGGCTAAGTCTGAGAGAATTACAGACTTTCTCCACAGGACCATGTCACCCTCCTGGCATGGACATATGACAGAGTACTGCCAACTAGGAACTTCACCAGAGCTTTGATGTCCAAAGTTTATAATGAGGATTCATTACATAGAGATGACGGATTGAACACAGTATCCAAGCCCCTTCTTTTTTCAGAGATTGGGTTGATATCATGTGACTCAAAGCCTCAACCCTCTAATCACATAGC
Source organism: Rhynchonycteris naso (assembly GCA_037038555.1). NCBI lineage: Eukaryota > Metazoa > Chordata > Mammalia > Chiroptera > Emballonuridae > Rhynchonycteris > Rhynchonycteris naso. The sequence continues at coordinate 356,125,932 of CM072995.1, forward strand.
TGGCCTTTCAGGTGTGGCCAACTGCCATCTGTTAGCATAACCTGATAGGTGTGGCCCCAGGAGACACCAGGAATATTAAAGGCACTCTAATTACTTAGAAAATTCCAAGGGCTTAAAGGTTACGTCCTAGTAACTGGTGACTCGGGATAGCCAAATGCTTTATTACACAAAATTATATGACATAGAAGAAAGGAATGGAAGGAGAGTCCTCACAGTGTGAGTAGTGGTTTGAAGCTTTACTCCCCACCCTCATCCACTGGTTAGAGACAGTGCACCCAGAGCTTGAGAATGAGGGAGCCACAAGATACAAAGCTTCTGAGTCCGTGAAGCATCAAGGAAAAGCCTACCTGGCAAATGTTGTCACTGGATTTTTGTATGAGCAGAAATAATCTATTATGTTAAGCCACTGAAATTTGGAGTCTGGTTTTTAACAGCAGGTGGTCTATTCTAATGAGTGCATTGGCAATTTTCTTTTTTTCCCCCTTATGCTAATTTTCTTAACATTCTATAATAAATACTTATTATTTTTGTTAGAAGAAAAAGCAAACATCAAAGTTATGTTTTTAATGGCAGCATACAAACTTTTTAATTAGATGGTTAGAGAAAAGGGCGCCTGAATAATTTAAAAATGTTTTTGAAGAAAAATTTAATAGCAACATGTGATAGCACAGGAAAATACTTTGTTCTTCTGTATTCCTGGACTCGGAGGGGCTCCTTTCCTCTCTCAGTGACCCCCGCTCCCGACAAGCCTTGAAGTAGCTTTTCTCATTGAGCCCCACCAGGGTTAAGGTCATGCTCCCCCCAAGGGACTTATTCCCAGCCTGCTGCTTGGGTTGTATCGCCTGGAGCTGCATCTGCTCCTACTCAGTCTCCTCTGCCTGGGTCATCATCCTGCCCAGCACCCCTGGGCATCTACACTGGCAGGCACCTTAGAGATGATACAGCCTTAGCCTTCATTATACATTGTATATATATAAACAGAGGCCCAGGGATACAGAAGGGACTTAGGCTAGGACCCCGGGCTTCCCTCCTTTTTTAGTGTTTCTCCCAAGGTGGGTCCTTGGGTACAGAGAGCAGTCTGGGCTCATTCTGGATTTCTCACCACCCCACAACCTTGATATTTTCACAAAGAATGTGTTTCCTTGCCTTCTGCTGAATCTTCTTTGGTTTCACAAAGTAGCCAGACCCTGGTCTGGGGCCAGTTCCTCCACTCCCACAAGCACACAGGACTTCCCCAGGGTCTGGGGTCCGGAAGGTCTATTTCTTGAGGATACACTTTCAGTTCAGTTCTAAAAACACCTTGAGGAGGACTCCCCTTTTCCATTTTTATCCCTGAGGTGGCTTGTCCTGGGATATTATCAATAAATATAGGATCTGTTTTAGATAGGGTTCTCCAGAAAAACAGAACCAATAGGGTATGTGTGTATGTTTACTTGTGTGTGGAGAGAGAGAGGGAGATTTTAAGAAATTGAGCCATGAGATATGGGGCTGACACATTCAAAATCTACAGGGTTAGTTAGCAAGCTAGAGACCAAGGGACTAGCCATTGTTGCAGTTCAAGTCTGAAGGCTGTCTGCTAGCAGAATGTCCTCTTGTTTGGGGGACGTCAGTCTTTTGTTCTATTCAGGCCTTCAACTGATTGGATGAGGCCCACCCGCATTACAGAGGGCAATCTGCTTTATTCAAAGTCCACTGATTTAAGTGTTAATCTCATCCCAAAACACCTTTCCAAAAACATCAGGAATCATAGTTGACCAAATATCTGGGCACTGTGGCCAGTCAAGTTGACATATACAATTAACTATCACAGGATCCTTGAAAGCCCAGCCTTTAGGTTAGTTTTTCTTGACAGGTGAGACCTTATACCCTCTCAGGCCATGGGAATCACATGAGACAGCCACCTGTTGAGTGCTGAAATGTTTTCCTCACACTATCATCATCATCATCATCATCATCATCATCATCATCGTCATCATCCCCCCCATTTTACTGAGCAGGTACACACAGTTTAGAGAAGCTTAGTGACTCATCCAGGATTTTGTAGCTGGGAAGAGAGGGAACTGGCTTTGTACTCAGATATGAAACCCGTGAGTTTCCATTATGCCAGCCTGTCTCTCTTAAAGCAAACACAAAACACATTTCCAACCAGGCATGACCCTGTACTTAGGCATCGATAAGAATTAACTCATTAAATTCCTCCAATAGCCCTGTGACATCAGTGCCTCTGATCACCCCCCATTTAATAAGTGAGAAACATAAAGCCCAGGGAGCTGGAGTAACCGGACCACAGCAGAGCTGAGATTTGATCCAGGCAGTGTGATCCCAGAGCCCACAGCTAACCTGTGCTTTATCCTGCCTCTCTATAGTGTCCCTCTCTCCTCTCCATCCCACACAGACTTTTATTTCTAAAGAAACTTTATAGAAAAGAAGAATCTAAAAATTATTAAGCTCCAGCCTTTGCATCCTTCTAAACTCTGATACTGATTCTCTGAAACTTGGACTTCTTTTGTAACTGTGACCACCAGCTCTCTGGGGCTCTGTCTTGTATTTCCACCTGCTGATTTACCATGTCCACAGAGTCTACAGCCGCCACCTCCACGGAAGAGTGTCTTCCATTCTGCCACCTTCCCCCAGCTGGTGGCCAGCGCCCACCCCGCCAGGTTATTAGGGGTTGCTGAGAGCCAGCATATTTTGAAAGAAAATGCTGAGCCAAGCATGGGGTTACAATCATGCACATGAACTTTTCGAGCCCTCAACAACGTGCTGAGGCAAGCACTTTATTATCCCCATTACATAGATGAGGCCACTGAGGCACAGAGCCATTAGGTGATGTGACCAGGGCTGTGTATCTACTAAGTGTGGCCCAATCCAAGTCTGATGGACTTGACAGCTGGCGCTGGTCCAGGAACTAGCCAGTCAGCGGTTTAAGAGACATTGACCGCGGCCCCACTATAAACTTGGCCCCCACACATGCTGGGAACCCAGGTATGAGTGAGACGTAGGTCCTGCCCTCCTCTGGCTCACTGTCTGGCCAGGCGGCATAGAAATACCCTGTCTAACAGGCAGCCAGCTTTGCAGGAGCCCACGTTGCCATCCCCGGCCCGTCTTCACCTTACAGCTCCACAGCCTGGCCTGCCAGCCTCGAGGCTGTGCCCAGTGCCAGGCCTGGCCTCCACTGGAGGGTGGCAGCATCTGGTTTTGCTTTGCTTGGGAAAACAGCTCCGTTGACAAATGTTTGGACTGTGGAGCTTCTCTCCCCGCTCTGCCTCACTTTGAGGCTCAGAATAAAACCTTCCTGTGAGGTACTGGAAACACGGCTACAGGCTGGGATGGGGGGGCTCTGTTTACATCATTTTCCCTAATGGAGACTGCACTCCCGCCCCCACTCAGAGCCGGGCTGCCGGTAGTCTGAAGCCCTGAGGCGGGCAGTCTCCAGATAACAGGGCTAACCTGGCAGGGGCTCACGGACTGCGTGGCACGTGGAGACCTTGGACCCTTCCCCATGACACCTCAACAAAAGCCTTCGACTCCTCTTTCCCTCCCAGGTTCTCCCCTCCGCCCTCCTAGTGCTGGCAGCCATTTTGGCCCTTTCTGGAGCACTGTGGCCTGGAAAGCAAGTGACTTGGGAACAAGGGTCTAGCTGTATGGAGACCAGGATGGTTCTTCCAGAGGAAGGTGCCAGGGATTGTAAGGGCAGGAGCCTCAGCCAGGAGTCTCCTCTGAGGACCCACAGGCGAGAGGCAGAGCAATTTGAAGTTGCCAAGAGACATGATTCATTCACTCGCCAATTACTTAGTTCTTACTCAGAGCCAGTTCTGAACTAAGACCTGGGGTACCTCAGCGCCCCCTCCCAGCCTCTCCCTTCCTAGTGGGAAAGTAGAGAGAAAGCACGTTGATGGGTAAGAATTAAAAGCTAAGGGGTGTGCTGAGGAGAAGAAGAGCGTGATTCTGTGGGGCCCAAAACTAAAAACCAGATGGGAGTTCTGGGAAGACTTCCTGGAGGAGGTGATACTTGACTGTTTTCTGTCATATGAGTAAGAGTTAATCAAGGGAGGGAACAGAAGAGTGAGGATCCCAGGTTCGCATGAACAGGGGTTTGGGAGGAAAGGAAGTCCAGTCAGTGGGAGGACAGAGATAAGGGGGAGGTCATAGGCAATGGGCTGAAATCCATAGAGGAGGGGTATGGGAGGCAGACCAGACACAGCCTGAAAGGTGTGTTAAGGATCTGGGCCCCAGTGACCCAGGGGCAATCCAGGTCTTCACCTGGGTCCATGTGCTTACTAGGCAACTTGCCTAATGACCAGAGTGTCTGTTGTCTGTCCCTCACTGGACAATTTTGGTGTCCACATAGGCTTTTATTGTTTATTTCATTTCTTTTTGTCTGTTCTTTTGGTATTTTAAAGATATGTTAAATAACTTTCCAAGTGACAAAAAGTTGCTGAAAAATAGTAAAATGTTCCCATAACAGTTTATGAAGTTTAATTATAAAGCTACTACTATTAGGGTCTAGCTATTAAGAGCAGGCAGACTCGGGTGTGAGTCCCAGGTCTGTCCTTCCTGAGCTGAGTGTGACTTCCCCTCTCCAAAACTCTTTTCTCAGCTGGAGAGTGGGAAAGTTTCTGTGTCACAGTATTACTGATAAATTAATGAGGTTAATACTATAAGCCAATGGTGAGCACCCAAGTTCCATTAACTATAGTAATCATGTTATAAGTACTCATGAACTTTTCATTTCCTCTTCTAAAACACCTGTTTCCATCCCCCGTACTTCTTATCTTGAACAATAGCATCCCTGTTTATCTAGCATTGTTCAAACCAGTAGTCCAAGAGTCACCATTAATACCTGGCTTTCTTCACCTTCAAGGGCTTACCTATACACAGAGGGTACCACTTCCTAAATCTGTCCCCTAAGGGCCATGCCTCTGCAATTCCCTCTCCTCTTCTCCTTCCAATTCTCCACCATCACCTCCTTGGCTTACTGCACTGCTTCCTAAGTGGTCTCCCACTTGTCCCTGCCCCCCACAGGTCATTCTCCACACAGTAGCTGAGTGGCCCTCAGATCCTCACAGCTCTGGTTCTTTCTTAACATTCAGGTGTAACTCCAACTACCTGTCCTAAGTCACACCGCCCAACCCTTCGCTTTCTATTACTTTATCTTCTATAGCATTTCTAACTATTTGAAATCATTTTATTCATTTGTTTGTTTACTTGTTGGTGTCAAGGACCCCTCTCTCCAGTTTATGACTATGTCCCCAGCACATAGTTAGGGCTTGGTAAATATCTGTTCAGCGGAGGAATTACTATTACGACTGTTTATATAAAATTAAGTTGGAAATGTCTCAAATGTCACCTGCTCTCTAAAGCCACCACAGATTTCCCGGGGCATTCTGTGACTCCAGACAGGAAGACACTGGCCAGCTGGCCTGTGGTTGAACTGGTTTTAGGTGAGTTGGTCCAGAGCTGCTGAGAGGAGCGTAGGGTTTTTTCTGAGAGAATAGCTCAGTCCTGTTGCCTTAGAGACCTGGAAACCCCGCCCAGGAACAGGGTGGTCAATGGGTCGGAGAGCAAGAGGTCAGGATCAAAAACTAAAAACAATTTTCAAAAGAGGGAGAAAACTTCAACAGTCGACCGCAATGTAATGAAATGAGAGAGCCGCCCAGAGAAGATTTGCATTTTAAACACAGATCTTCCAGGGCCTGATCAAAACATTTCAGTGTGGTTGCTGCACTGTAAGTCAGCTCCCCACCCTGCGCTTGGAGCCTACCCAAATGGCTATGCTCAGAGGGTCCTATCTCCCCAGGCTGCCCAGAGAGCTGGGAGTCAGTGACCTCCTGACGTGGTGGCCAGGTCAAAGGAAATGCAAAAAAGAAAAGGCAAACCCTGTGGTTAATCTGGACTGGGGATCCAGAAGTTATTCTGGAGCTTTGAGTACAGAGCAGATTTGTACTGAGTCAACCTATATTACTGTAATCACTGTGGGCAGTGAACTCTGGAGTCCTTGGGTTCAAAGTTGAATTCTACCAACTAGAAGCTGTATGGACATGGGCATGTCACTCAACCTTTCTGGACCTCAGTTTCTTCATCTGTAAAATGGGGTTAATAATGGTACCCACCTTAAAGGGATGCCTGGAAAATTAAATAAAAGAATATATATATTGCTGCTTAGGACAGTGTCTAGCATACAGCTAGTGCTCTATCAGTGTTTGCTTTTATTATTATCTTTTATCCACATTAATTGATTTCCCATACTTCAGACAACATCATAATCAGATTACATCTCAAAGAGTTGAAGATTTGTTTTACCTCATCACTAATTCAAAAGTCAGTACTGCTGGATTTTTGTCAACAGGGTTTTCTGTCCTGATGTGGATTGTGAGAAGGAAAACACACTTGATCTGATAGGCCAGCCAGGGCAAAAGTCCCCCTCTGTGCCTCCAACCTCTTCTACCTCAATTTTTTTCTAGAGAATAACCTTTCTGAAGCATAGATCTAGGAGGCTGGAAGATTATTTTCACTTATCTGGCAGGAGCAAGATAATTCATGGAAAAACTGTTATAAACAATAAAACTGCTTGGAATAGCTTCTAGTTACAAAATAAGTATACAAAACCAGTAGCTTTCTTATGTAGCAGGAATAACCAGTATAATGAAAATAAAGAATCTGTTCAAAAAGGCAATAATATATTCGGTGGGACACTTCAATCTATGTAAACACAAATCAAAACCATTTTTTAAAAAAGGCAATAATAACCATGACAAATGAAATATTGGAAATAAATGTGATAAAAAATGTGCAGGTTCACATGAAAAAGTATATATATAATCCTTGAAAGCATAGAAAGGACTTAAAGAAAATAGATATGCATCTCGTTCTTATCTAGAAGGACTCAAAATTATTCACCTGTCAATTCTTCTAGAATGTATTGAAAAATGAAACCCAGTCCCAACCCAAATTCCAGTGTGATTATTTTTGGAGTTTATCAGCATTGTTCTAAATTTTATCTGGAAGAATGTGTATAAGAAAGTAAACCCCGCGGCATAAAAATCAGAAAAGAAGGAGAAGTCATACTGGCAGACACTGAAACATAAAGATAGAATGATATAGCTGCTTTAAGATGGGACCAAAATAGGCAGGTTAATGTTAACAGAGTAGAAAGGTCAACTTAATATGGGAACTTAGGACACGAGAAGAGACACTAGTCAGAGGAGAAGAATATATTATTTAATAGATGGTGTGGGCATCTGGCTGGCCATTTTGGGGGGAACAAAAGATGGATTCATATTTCTCTCAGCAGAATAAATTTCAGTGGGATAAAATTTAAATGTGAAAACCCAAACCATAAAAATATTAGAAAAAACTATAAAAGAATATTTTATAAGGGTATAAAGTCTTTCTTAGTGGCAAATGAGACACAGAAGCCATAATGAAAAAGAGAGGCAGTTTGATATTTTACAGATTTTTATAGTAAAATACTTTGCAGATAAAGTTGAAAGACAAGCTTCACTTGGGGAAAAATATGACAGAAATGTTTATAAATCCTTAAGATAGAAATAGCTTCTACAAATCAATGAGGAAAAAAAGCAAAAAAACATAAACAACATTCAAAAAGATAAATTTCTCTAATCATAAGTGTTGAAAACTGAAACAATAAAAATGTCTTTTCCCCCTTCATGCCAACAGGTTTCAAAGAGCGAATGCTCAAAGTTGGCTAAGAAGTTGGAATATAGGTATTTTCATATGTTGCTGATGGAAGCATAAATGGTTCAGGCTTTCTGGAGAGACATTTTGCAATATCACTTAACATTTTAAATGTGCAAAATTGTGCAGAATACATTTCTATTCTTCTCCGGGGGCTTTTACACCTCTTTTTATGTGAGCAAAATTGTGACGTAGTGGATGCTGAGGTGTACTCCTCAGACCCTCCTGCTGTTGCTAAGAGGGTTGACAGCTGAGAGCTCAGAGCTGAGTACCACACTCATCACAAAGATGGTGCCCCACGGACTGCTCTTGGCTGAAAAGAAATATCTTGCCCAAGGGGCAGCCTGAATCCAATAAACAGTTAATGGACATCTATAAAGACTCAACCTTCTTACCCCAGTTTGGGGTAACTTCAGGGTCATTCTAGTTCTAGAACTCCCTCTGGGATTCACTAAGGTTCTTGTTGTGTCTGCAGTAAAACCCAACTTCTTCCTATGTCTAAACACGCTTTCTTCGCTCAGTTGCCAATGTTGATACTGAGAACATCTTCCAATAAACCTTCCACACGCAAAACTGTCTCAGAGTCTGATTCCTGTGATAATGGTGCCTCAGTGATCCAAGAGGGAAGACTTTACAATTGGGTTCTGGAGCTAGGTTATCTGCGGCCAGACTGGCAATAAGGGCCCCGTTCCTGTTGGTCTGTGGAGCACTGGGCAATGAAGTTATCAGTCTTTGACTAGTGGTGTACTGAGGTGGCCTATGGCAGAAGAGGACAGAATGGTTTGGACTGATGTAACAAGAGTTTGACAAGTATGGGGAAAGTGGTAATTCTAAGGACAATGGAATCTAATGGTTGCTGCTAGGGCCAATAAGTGCTTTGGAGATAGACAAGGAAGAGCTAAAGGTGTTCAATCAGCAATGAAAGGCTTATTGTGAAAGCCAGAAGTTCTCTCGGGCAGTTCAAAAATAGACTCTGATCTCTTGAGGCCAGAAAGCAAGAATAACTAGGGATCAGTTCCAGCACCTCTACAGAGTTCCAGGAAAAGAGTTACTATGAAGGTCAGAGCTTTGTAGAAGAGAAGGACCCTGAGACATGGAAAGGGGCTATTTGGATGGGTACACTTGAAAGTCTTCTGTCCCCAGATGACCTTGCCTTGAAGGCAATGCAGGAGCCTCTGACTTACAAGGCAATCCATCCATACCTCCCTTAGGATGTGCCCCTGCCTTCTCTTCTCTCCTGGCCATCAGACCAATGGCTGGGATCAGTTCACAGCATAACGCAGGCAGAGGTAAACAGAATAAGGGGAGGGAGAGGAGGGACTCTGCTCTGAAGAGAGAGAGAGCTGGCTAAGAGAAAATGGTGTCCCTAGGGTTGGGTGGGCCACCAGCGGGGGTATTCTTAAATTCCAAAATGAATGATCAGGAGTCTGAGTATAGCCAGTCTAATAAAAAGCCATAATTCCTTGACCATTTTCTGATCCTGAGTCAGTATCCAGGCCTGGAACCCACTGGCTGGGTCTCCAGGACAGTGGAGCCTGCAACACTGTGACACTGTGGCAGGTGTATCTGACAAGGATTCTCCAGCCCCGTTTCCTTGGGCAACTGGACACTGGAGAAAAAGAAGGAATATTCCTAAACATTTTGAGGCCTATTAGACACAGGGCATGAGCTGACATTGATACTCTGGGCCTGCTGTTAGAGCAGGCGCATAGGGAGCGGGGCCAGCCCAGGGCGTCCATGTGGTCTATGGTCTCTTACTCAGGTCATTTGCCCCAAATCCCAGATGTATCACTGGAATGTCTTTATTTAAAAATTGGAAAAAACCAACAAACATTGGTTTCTTAGCATGTGGAAGATAATCCAGGTGTGAATTTTTGACACTGCTTCCCTTGCCCAACAGAGAGAGTGAATAAAAAGCAATTTGTCTCCCAGACTTAGGGTGAGGGGTAGAGAATGGTGGCAATTAGTGCCACTCATAAACTTCTAAAGGATGCGTGGAGGGGGGTGTCCATCATATTTCCATTTAATTCGTTAGTCTGGCCCCTCTAAAAGCCAGACAGAATCTGGAGGACAATGGACTCCTGCAAACTGAAGCAGGTAGTAACCTCTCTTGTAGCTACTGTGCCAGAGGTGGTTTCTTTGTTAGAACAGATTAACACGGCCTCCAGGAAATTACACATGACCAGCTCTTTCACCAGAGGGACCTACAGCCATTGACTTGGGTAACTGAACACTGCTGAGTGCGTTTCCCCTCTCTATCAGACAGGAGGATCAGAAACAGCTTGTACTCACTTGGAAGGAACAACAGTATACATTGACTATTTGCCCCCGGGCTATGCTAATCCTTCCACCCCTTGTCATAATATAAACTGAACTTAGTGGACCATCTAGACATTCTGCAGAGCATTGCATTAGTCTACTACGTTGATGACATCATGTTAAACAGACTAGGTGGACAACAAGTAGCGAATACCTCAGAAGTCTTGGTGCAACGTGTGACACAAGGGGTGGAGGTAGTTACAGAAGATTCAGGAGCCACATTCATGATGTTTTGGGGTCCAGGGGAACTAGGGCATTCCAAAAACTCCCTCTAAAGGGAAAAGTATTGTACCTCACACCTCTCACCACTAAGACAAAGAAGTACAATGACTGGCCTCTTCAGCTCTAGAGGCATGTGTTCTAGACCATATATCAAATACTAAGAAACGCTGCTAGCTTTGGGTGGAGACCAGAGCAGAATCTGTCTGCTGCAGATCCAAGTTAGAATCCAAGAAGCCCAGCTGCTTGGGCCATACAACTGAACAGATCTGATGGTGCTGGAGCTCTCCATGGTGGAGAAAATGCAGTGTAGATTTTTGTGGCAAGCTCCTATAGGACTATCTCAGCCTAGACCTCTGAAATTCTAGGGCAAAGTCATGCTATCAGCAGTAGAGCAAGATCACGCCTTTCCAAAGCAGCTCCTGGAATGATACTGTGCCCTGATAGAGATGGAGACCCTGGCCATGGGACATCAAATCTCCATGTGACCAGAGGTGTTCATCATGAGCTGAGTTCAGACACTATTGCAAAGCCACAAGCTTGGGTAAGCCCAACAGGAACAGGGGTACAAATAAGCTGCACAAATAAATAACCCAGATCCCCATATTGCCTACCATTGTTCCGCTGCCTACCCCAGCTTCCACCCTATGTCTATGTGGAGGGTCCCTGAAAAACAACTGACAGATGAGGGGGAAACCCCACCGATGAATTAGCTTGATGTGTGGGTGCAAGCTGCAGATTGACACTGTATATGGCCCCGCTCAAGGTTAGTCCTGAAAAACAGTGGTTCTTTTCCTGGGCGGAGTTTTGGGCAGTGACCTGGTCACGCACTCAGTGTCAGATGAGGTGTGGTCCAAGGATAGAATACGGACTTAGAGGCAGTGGGGAATGGCTTGACTGGCTGTCCAGGAGACTGGAAGGATAAAATTTGGAATATTGGGAACAAGAAGTTCTTGGGAAGAAATACTTGGATTAATTTAGGGACATGAAATATGATGATCCCTTCATTGCATGAGAAGATCTGTCAGAGTGTCCACCTCAGAAGAGGCACTAAACAACCAAGCACACAGGATGACTTGGCCAGTGACAGATGATGTCAGCCAGTGCTATGTCAGCACCCAGTGTCTGCAAAAATGGCACTTGAATGGAGTAGCCACAATGGCAGGGATGGGAGGGATGCATGGGAGGGACCCTAGTTCTCAAGGCTGACCTAGCTATTGCTTGTACATAATAGCCCATGCGCTAGCAATGGTACTAACGCTGAACCCCTTCCCTCAAGGAGAGCAAACAGCACTCAGTGGCCAGTGACTACCTTGGATTTCTTCTGCTGAGAAAGGAGCAAATTTATCTTGACTGAAATTGAAATATACTCATGGTTTGTCTTTTCTGCCCACAGGGCTAGCCAATGCCAACTAGTATTCAAGTTCTAGCCATGTATTCATCCAGCCATACAGGACCCTGCCTCACATTGCACAGGACCAAGGGGCCCACTTCAGAGCAAAGGAGGTATGGCCTCTTCCTTCATGCTCAAAGCACACCATTCCAAACCCTGCTTACATCTTCACATCTCCCTTGAACTGTGATCCCCTGGCCTTCCTCTTGTAAAGACCCTCGTGGTGATCTTGATCCCACATCAAAAATCCAGGATCATCTCCCATCTTAAAATCCTTAAGTTACCCACATCTTCAAATTCTCCTTTGCCAAATAAGGAAACATTCACAGGTTCCGGGGGACTGAGATGTGGACAGCTTAGAGAGGAGAGCATCATTCTGTCTCCTGCAAGTGGTAACCCTGGCAGCCACAGTGATCAGGACAGCCGAGCATGAACTGTAGGGTCCTATCACTCTTTCACACACCACGATTTGAAATCTGGTAAGCCTGATCTAGGCTTGGACAGAGAGCAGAGCAGAGCCATGCCAATTTAGAGCCATAGAAAGGCTAATAGCTTGGTGCAAGCTGAGGGTGAGCCATGGCAGGGATGTTGGGCAGGGAGGTTAGCTGTGGGTCACTGCACCGATGGGTGGTGGAGAGTATGCAATACAGAACTTGTCAGGATAGCACTGCTGTGTTGGCAAGACAGCACCTATGGTCAGCCTTAAAGCCAGAGTCCGTGGTGGACCCCAGCCATCCTGCCAGCACAGTGAGAACACAGGAGAGACTGCTGCTTCTGGGAGCCAGGGATGCAGCAAGAAATCATCTCTCAGGACTTTACTGCTTAGCTGGGAGGTAAGGTGGGCAGAAGTGATGAATTCCTCCCAGGTTGGGCTCAGACAATCCTTCCTGATAGGGCTCCACACTCCCTCCCTTGTCTGCTGGATGAATGTTGATGCCCAGGGTGACCTTCGATCATAGAGGGTGAGGCTGGCAGGGCATCCACCAACCTGGGTTCCTGAGCACATACAGTGAGCATCTTCCTGGTGCCCCGCTGCCATATAGACTTTACTTGAATGAGAAATAAGTTTCTATATGTTAAACCACTAACATCTTGGGATTTACTCTATCTGTAACATCAACTAACTTGACCTTAACTGATTCAGTTGTCAATGGTTACTTAACCACCTGGTTATGCTGAAAATACAACCCAAGAAATACAATTGTCATGAAGTTCAGGGAGGAAAATCAACAAATCTGACAATAGAAGGATGGGGCGAGTGCATCCATTATAACCTTCAGCTGCCAGGACTGACCATTGGCAGGGTTTGGGGACATATAGGCTAAGTGTTGTCCCTGGAGTAAATGGCTCTATTGGTCATGACAGCTCCAAATCATTAAGCACTTCCTACACACTGACACTTTCCTTGTTTTAGGTTACCGATCCCTATGAGACAGGCACCAAGTTCATGCCCATCTCTACAGAGGAGCCTCTGTAAAAACCTCACAGAGATATTCTATGATTTGCTTAAGATCGCGCAGCTGGAGAGCAGGGACTGGGAGTCAAGTCCAGGGCACCTGACATCAACCATGCTCTCAACCCCAGTGCTAGGCTCTCTCCACAACAGGCTGCTCGGAGCTCAGAGGATTGCCAGACTCATGAGGAGACTGCTAGTTTCAACAATGAACAATTGCCCTGGATGTGGCTAAAGCCATCGTATTAACATGCTTATAATCAGTTTTGTATTTCAGCAAAGAAGGCCCTAAGGAGAGGGCTCTAATTCGTTATTCTGGGGCCAAGAAATCTACAAGATTTGGGTTAGAAGACAAACAGAGGGTGACCTGGCCTATTTTCCACTCTCACTTCTTCTGTCTGGCCAACATCATAATGTTTCTGGCATTCTTATTCTTGGCTGTCTACCCCAAACAAAACAAAACAATGAGGCTTATTTACTATATTTCAGATTTAGAGATTTATGGGTTCACTGTTAAATAATCTTATTGGGATTAGGACAAGAGTGAACTCTCATTACAAATGTCAATACCTTTGGGTCCCAGAGGCCCTAAAATCCATCTAAAAGAGTTTGAGTTTCATAAGCAAGCATCAGTAACATGGCATATTACTATCAGTAACCATTATCTATTGCCACAATAATGCTGAGTTACAGCCACAAAGACTTGGATGCATGTAACAATAAATGTGTATTTGGCTCAAGGGTCTGTAGAGTTCTGCTGATCTGGGCTGGGCTGGGTTGGGCTGGGCTGGGCTGGGCTGGACGTGCTCATGCATCTACAGCCAGCCGCGGGGTGTCTGGGCAGCCCTGTCTTGGCCGGACCTGCACACTTGTCTGGAGCTGGCTGGCTCTCCGCTGATCCAGGATGGCTTCGTCTGAGCTGACCGGGCTGACTCGGCTCTGCGGCACAGATCCTGCAGGACAACCTGGACATAGTCCTCTGACAGGTGCAGAGGAGCGAGAGAGAGGAAGTGGAGACATGCCAGTGCCTTGGGGAGTATGTGCTGGCATCACATCTGCTAACATGCCATTGGTCAAAGCAAGCCACAGCCGGAGAGGAAGCACACAGGTGAGCATACAGGGAGGGGTAAAGAAGTTGGCAGCGGAGGGAGAGAGAGAGAGCATTAATGCCATCAATATACAAAATGCCTACCATTTATTGCGTATTTACCATGAAGCACATCTTGGGCCAGGTTTTTTATGTGTATAATCTTCAATACTCGTGAGTACTGTCATCCTGTCCCTGATTTAGAGCCTCAGAGAGGTCCAGTAACTTGCCCAGAGTCCCACAGCGAGTACATGGCAGGGATAAGATTAGAACTCCAGGCCTGCAGACTGTGGTAAGTGATCTCTCCACACTGAGAAATGGTCTGGTTACAAACAGTTTATTGCTAATTTTGAAGATGTATCATAATGTCATTGCTTAAATGTCTAATTTAAGCAGAAGATCAGTGTAAAAGTTTGAGCCTTTTTCGGTGTGTGAGTGTGAACATTTTACATGTGAAATGTTAATATGAGATGAGTACCCTCAAATACCAAGGGTAATGGTAATAGTAATAAATAACCTAGCAAGAACTTATTATGTGACAAGCGGTGCCGCGCTAAGAACTTCCCGTCCATTACACCTCATTTAGGCCTCACCGTTACCTTATGTCTAGGTATTCTTTCTCCCTACTTTTTACAGATGAGCTAGGAGAGGCAGACCTGGCTCTAACGCAGGTGGGTGATGTCAGAGCTTAGGATTCTAATCATCTATCTAAATGGCTACCTTCCTTTGTTATGAAGTAGAATTTAGCATGTTTGAGGCCCACTTTGGGGACAGTCAGCCTTGTCCCCATGAGCCTCTCCCTCCGTGGTTGATCTCCCTGGGCAGGAGTAAGGACCTAGGTGGAGAGGAAGTTTCCAGAGCGGGAGCCCCGAAATTGTGCTGGGAAAGGGAGGCGGGGGTCTTGTACACAGAGTGAACAGACGCTGGCCACAGGGACCTGGCTTCCTGGCAACGTTGCCTCCAAGATGGATGGCCATGGCCTTCAAGGCTGGACAACCTCGTCTCAGGCCTTTGATGCTGAAAGCAGAACAAATGTGAGCCGGCCGCCCGGCCACAGCTGCCTCTCATTAGAGCTTGCTTCCTCCAGCCCAGGACAAGGTGGACCCACGAGGTAAGCCAGGGCAAACGCCAGATGTGTTTGCCACAGCTGGCTGCAAAACCTTGCTCTTGACTTCTCACCCCCAGACCTACTTCCCAGCCCCTCACCCAACCTCCCCCTGGTGCTTTGAGCCAGAATCTGAAGTCTTCATGGGTCTCCTCTCCCCACTACAACCATTTTCCATCACACATCCAATCCATCAGCAGAGCCCATCAGCTCCGCTTTCAAGATGTGTCTTCTGTCTAACCACACTCTCCATCTCCGCTGACGTCCCCAGACCACATGCTATCTTCCCTGCACAGTTGCAGTAGTCTCAGGGTATGGGTTAAATTTTTCAAAAATTTTGAATTCATATGAAGTTCAGGATGGGACCTTATTTGGAAATAGGGTCATTGCAGATGTAATTAGTTATGACGAGGTCATACTGGAGTAGGGTGGGCTCTGATCCAATAGCACTGGTGTCCTTCTTGAAAGGGGAAATTTAGACACAGACGTGCACGCAAGGAGAAGGCCGCACGAAGGTCAGGGTGAAGCTTCCATAAGGCAAGGAACGCCAGCAATTGCCAGCAAAGCACCAGAAGCCAGTGGGGAGGCATGGGACAGTCTCCCGCACAGCCCTCAGAAGGAGCCCGTTGCTGCCACCTTGATCTTAGTTTCCCAGCCTCTAGAATGGTGAGCTACTAGATTTCTGCTGTCTAAGCTGTCCGGCCTGTGGTTCCTTGTTGCGGCAACCCTAGCAAACTAATACACCTCCGAACTGGATTCTCTGCTTTCTCTCTTGCGTCTCTCCCCTCCCCACATCACATTACACACCACAGAAAATGGATGCTTTAGAAGTCCAGTCCGGACCACGTAATTCTGCTTTGAATTATGCAATAGCTTGGCGTGGCCCACAAGGCCCTGGAATACCTGGCTCTGCTGAGTTCTCCGACTTCCTCTCTTCCTCCCTCCCCCAGCCCACTACCTTCCACTCACATCAGCCTCAGCGTCAGTCTTACACGTGCCAATCCTTCCAGTGAGGGCCTTTGCACATGCTATGTCCCTCACCTCTGTTCTAAGTCTATGCATGGGAACCTTGTCCAAAGAGCTAGGGAGACACGGCCGGCAATGACTTCACTGTGATGGGGCGGAGGACACCCATGCAGAAAGAGGAGGGGCAGGGAAGGAAGCTGATGGAAAGCTCAGGGGCCTGTGCCCAGCTCTGAGAGCAGAGGTTGGTCCTCCAGGGATTTTCAACTTGTGATGTGAAGACCCGACTCTCAGCCCGCTTCTTCTTCAGGGACTTGTGTAGCCTTAGATGAGTCGGGTATTGTGATGTGGGCCTCACTTTACCCATCTGTAAAATGGATCTGTGCACGATCTCATTTAGTTCTCCCTACAACAGTGTAAGGTAGGTGTTGTCTCAACAATGGGTGCCATTAGTATCCTCATTGGTTAGAAACTGAGGCTAAGGTCAATGCCCAAGATCACCCAGCATGAGGAATGGCAGAACTGGGACTTAAACTTGCATGTCCCAGGCTCCAGAACTCACTTCTTTGGCCATGGTTCTCCAGGAAGCTGGGCCCATGACTGTCTACATCTGTAAAACCGTCAGGTGTTGGCCTGAGCTTGCTGTGTGGGGTCTCCTGTGGCCCAAGAGCACGGTGGGGAGCCTCTAGGTGGGTGGCTAGAGACACCTCCTCACTGCCTCAGTGGCACTCAAGTTGTCTAAATGACAAAACACAGAAAAATGGTGGCCCAAAATGGGTCCAGTTGGGAGGTATGAACCCCAAACTATGAAGAGCTGGCAAAGAGAGGCCCTCAGAGGCCAAGCTGCCCCCCCAGGCACCAGCCTGAGGGGCTGACGTCTGAGAGCCACATCAAAAAGATGAAAGGATGGGACAGTGGCCCCAAGCTGAGGCATCCTGCCTCCCACTTTGGCCCAGTGAAAGCCCGAGAAACTCACTGCAGTCAGTGTCTGCCCGCCCGGATGGGATGAAGTTTTGCTGCATCAGCAGAATGAGGGCTCTGCAGAGAAATGAAGGCCCATCACAGAGAATGAGAGAGATTACATTTATTTGCATCCCTGAGTCTATAGCCTATAAATCTTACACCTGCTTTATTGTTTTCCTCACATTATGAATTGGTTCCTGCTAGAATGTCCAGGTTTCTGCGCTTTCTCTCTCTCTCTCTCTCTCTCTCTCTCTCTCTCTCTCTCTCAGGAGTCTGACCCTGTGTGATAGGCTGAAAATGGCTCCCCAGATATGTCCCTGTACTAATTTCTAGCACCTGTGATATGTTATAAAATGGGAGAATTAAGGTTTGCCTGGCAAGGATAGCTCCCAATTTCCAGTCCCCACGGGTCAGTGTGGGAGCAAGATGTCACTTTCTGGACTTCCTTAGTCTTCTCTGAGGCAGGACCAGTGGCCCCTGACCCTTGGCCGAGTGTGGGAGTGCCCCTGCCTGTAATGGCAGGAGAGGGGGCGGGAGGGACCCACTGAAGGTAGCAGAGTGCGCCCCACCTCCTAAACCCTGCATGCTGGAGTGCAGAGAGGGACCGCCCGGCACTTTCATCTCCTGTCAATAAAGTGTTATCAGTGCTGAGCTGGCTTTTCAGCTCTCGGTTCCAGATGTGGCCCAAAGCCCACCCCCAGCGGGCCCCCTTTCCTTTGCCCTCCCCCCAGTAGACTGCTCAGGGCAGTGCTGGGCCCCATGAAGGAAAGGGACAGAAGCCTTTGGGGCTGTGTCCTGGGGTCACGGGAGCGAGGAGGCAGAGATTCTGCCCCTCGAGGCGAGGCGCAGGGGGTGCTGCTGGTGCCTCCAGCAGTCTTCTGTCCCTGCTGAGATGTGGGAGGGGCACACCCCGACTGGGTGCTGGGAGGCCTGGACTCCAGGGCTGTCCTTGATCTAAACAGTGACCTTGGGGAAGTCAGTTTTCTTTTCTGGCCTCAATCGTCTTGGTCAGATGAAACTTGCTCTAGCTTCTCTTATTACATAGTCACCGTGTAGTAATGCCGTAGTGCATGCTGAGTTTCATCTTGGGAGAGGCAGGGTGGACAAAGGACAGGGCTCTCTATTCTTGTGAAGCTCCCATTCTAGTGGGAAGAAGCAGTAAATCCCAAGTAAACACATAAAGGAGCAAAATACCCAGGACCTTTGGGGAAGGATCTTGGTTAGAAAGGTGGTCGAGACACCTTCTTTGAAGAAGGGATGTTTAAGTGGAGCCAGGTGGGCAGATGTAGAGGAAGAGCATTCCAGGCAGGAGAAACAGTGAGCACCAAGTCTCCCAGTGGGAACAAACTTGGAGCATTAGGAAAACTGAAAATCCACTGTTGCTGGCATGAAGTGGGGGTAGGAGATGAGGACAGTCCAATGATCAGGAGTCATATTCCCTTAGGACCTGGCCAGGTACATGGCAAAGAAATCCAGAGGTCTGTAGTTTGGATGTGGCGCTACACTGTATCGTGTCCCCAGCTCTTCCACATTGCTACTCTATATTCTTGGCATGTGACTCACTCCTCATGGTCAAAAATAGCTGCTTGTGCTCCAGATATCAAGTCCACTTCCCAGTTAACCAGAAAGAGGAAGAAAAACAAAAGAGGACAGACTTTCCTATTCTGGGCACCGCCCAGTAATCAAGCACAGCATTTCTGCTTACATCTTGTTAGCAGGAATGCTGGGAAGGGTGCTCTTTATTTTTTATGGTGCCACGCCCACTAAGAATCAGGGGTTATATTACTCAGGAGAAATAGGAGAATAGGTATTGAGGTGGACAAGTTACAACTCTGCCCCCTACCTACATGGTAGGGAGTTTCTATTTAGAACCCCCCTGCTGGTTCCACAATGCAAACCTACATCCAGTGATAAACAAATCACTCACCCCATAAACCTAGTCTTCCCCATCTTAGGAATTGGCACCAAGTCCAGTTAGTTGTCCAAGACATAAATATGATGACCCTCCCCTTATTCTCTGCAAAAACCCACATTCAACATATCACTAAGTCCTGCCGCTACTACTCCCAAAATACATCCTGAATCCACGCTCTTCTCTCCAGTGCCCTCTCACCACCTTAATCACAGGGCCAGCTCTTCCCATGTCCACTGCAATAGCCTCCAGACTGGTCTTCCTGTTCCCCACCATCAGTTTTCCACAGAGCATCTATCATCTCTGTCTAAAGGTGACCCATCCTGTCTAAAGTCCTTCAGGGGCTTTTAGAATAAAAGCAATAAAGTTCCAAATCCCTCACATGGCCCTGTGACCAGGCTTTCTTACCCTCTCCCCCCAGCCCATCATCAAAGCTCTCTGAGTTTTTTCCTGTCGCAGGGCCTTTGCACATGCAGGGAAGCACTAACTCTCCTCTCACATGAGTCAGTCCTACCTAAGAGGGCTTTTCTACCACCCCGCCCTAGATGACATTGTTTGCTCCCATGCACTTGTATATCTCACGCGTAATATTCATCACAATTAATCAATTGTTTCAGGTCTGCTCTCCTGCCAGAACATCTGCTGCAGGGGCAGGGAATGTAGCACATTTACAGTGGGGGTGGGAGGAGTCCGAAAAACACTGGTTCAGTGCGCACATTAAACCTCCCTGCCAATCCCTGCACCCAGCCCTGCACTGGTGGATGCTGCTCAGTCCTGAGAAGGGACACACAAGCATCTGGGAGTTGACAAGTCTACGTGTTAATGTCAGGGCACCATTTGTATGGGCTACTCGCTGCGTAATAAACCTTACGCTTCCATAAAGTGGTCTCGATAGTTTCACAAAGCGCTAGGTTCTCAGCCACATATGCATGGCAGAACCTGCAGATTTTTGAACATCAGCAACAGGATTAAACCTTGCTTGAGACCTCCAACAGACAGCATTGCAGAAGACAAGAGAGGGAGGGGTGGTCAAGGACCTGGGAGGGGAGGCAGGGGTCTCAGCGGGGTATGTAGGAGACCAGGGTGATCTACAGCAGCAGGTTTAACTGCCAGTTCACAAAGCAGTTAAACATCCTAATGTATAAAGCTTATAGAGTCTATAATCACTGGATCTATAATCTTCATATAAAATCAGGACAGGTAACTCTTTAGCCACCAGCATGAAATTTCTGCAGGCCAGAAGTGGCCTGAAGACCAGCGTTGAAAACCACCAGGCAGGCAGCATCTGGGAGACCAGAATCCTGACCCACAAACAAGGCGTCTTTTTAGGTCTTTTTTTTTTACCCCCCCCCCTGAAGTGAGAAGCGGGGAGGCATTCAGATAAATTGCCGCATGCACCCGACCGGGGGTTCACCCAGCATGCCCACTGGGGCACGATGCTCTGCCCAAGTGGGGCGTTGCTCCGCTGCATTCTAGCACCTGAGGCAGAGGCCATGAAGCCATCCTCAGCGCCCACCCAGGTCAACTTTGCTCCAATGGAGCCTTGGCTGTGGGAGGGGAAAAGAGAGATAGAGAGAAAAGAGAGGGGGAGGGGTGGAGAAGCAGATGTACACTTCTCCTCTGTGCCCTGGCTGGGAATCGAACCTGGGCCAATGCTCTACTGCTGAGCCAACCAGCCATGGCTCTTTTTAGGTCTCTTTAAGGAGCAAGTCTCTTGAGCTCTTAGAATACTTTTCACTGAAACAAATATTTGATCAGAGTGGTCAAGACAGGGTTTGGATCAGGAAATCCAGCTGTGAACTCACCCATGCACCACACAATTATAAAACACTGGGCATATTGCTTTTTCTCTCTGGGCCTGCCTTGGTTTCTTCATCTGTGTGAAGGGAGTGGTTGAATGACAAGCCATGTCATTAGCTCTCATGTTGATAAAACTATGAGCTCTTGATTATCTCTGAAAAATGCACAAGATGTATTTAGGTGTGAATCTATTAGTCAGGCTATGCCAGGCTGTGCTGTGATAACTGCTAAACCCTGATTTCTCGGTGGCTGAGCACAGTAATGATGGATTTCTTGCTCACATAAAATCTTCTGTGTGTTAGCTGCATCATCTGTAACATGTGGCCAGCAAGGTCCCGGAGCAGGGGAGAGCAAGACAAGGAAGGGATGCTGGCTTTAACTGCCTTTGCAGTTAGAAAAGGACACCCAAAGTTTCCGTTCATAGTCCTGTGGCCCCACCCTAGCTGCAAGGGAGTCTGAGAGATAGAAGGAGCACTTTGAATATTTGGAATATTTGGTGGGTCCAACTGCCTTTGACATTCCGTGACATGATGTTAGGGTGATGAGACATTGTTGCAACACATAAGCTTTGAGCACCTTCCTGGGTGTGTCCTGAAGCTGCACTTTGTCCCACACACTATCTTTTGTCCACAGTCACAGGTCAGCTTACCCTCAGAGACCCAGACCTCTCCTCCATATCTCCCACCTCTCAGATGAGCATCCAGCACTTCAGAAACATCTCAGAAACTCCCTCTTTCCCAGTGGGAGATCTGGAGCTGGCCACAGATGGTGTCTCGCCATTCTGGGGCATCCTTGGTTTGATGAAGGGAACATCTGTTCTCCCTTCGTCTGGAGCATGGTCAAAATGAATAAAAAAGGAGAGTGGTTGTTCAGCTGGAGAGAAACATTAGAAATATTTAACTTGCTATGTCTGTCATTCTTTCTCCCACCACACAGATTACCCACCATCCATTCAGTTATTCAAGAGTCATTTCACACCAGACACTGGATGACACTTTGGAGGGTAGCACCTCTAAGATATGCCAAGTATTGTTGAGGACACAAAAGCACAGTATAGGGGATTTGTCCTCGGGAACAAGACTAACTGGCTTGCTGAGATTAATAATACGAAAGTAACCATGATGATGACAAGGATATGAAGACAATGGTGACAGCTGCCATTTCCTGAGTGGCTGTGTGCCAGGCACTGGGGAACTGTGCTGAGTGCCTTTCCGATATGATTGCCTCTGAGCCTCAAAGCAATCCCAGTGAAGCAAGAACTGTTATCCCCACTTCCTTGGTAACTTGGTGTCCAAAGCCAGCCACGGCTTCCGAGTTTGTGTGAGATCTGCTCAGGGATAGTGGTCGTGTCTCCATGCACCAGTTCTTTTGAATGATTGAGGCACTGTGCCTCCTGGCATAGCTTCCGAGCTGGTTCCAGCCTTTGTCTACTTAAATTAGCTGCATTTGGTTTCTGTTGCTTACCACCAGGAGCTTTGTGTAGTTGGTGTTGACCAGCAGGGAAATGCCCCAGCAAATATGGAGAGGAATTAATTCAATTCTTTAAAGGTGCCATGTTTTCCTTCCCCTTTGCTTCTGCTCCTGCCTGGGTCCAATGCCACATCATTATCCTGGGATTATTAAGATAGCCACCCACGTGGTCTCATTGGCTGCACCTCTCATTCTGCACACAGCCACCAGAAGGTGCTTCCTAACATGGAAACTGAGCTACCCATACCTTCAAAGTGGGGTGAGCTGTAGGACAGGACATAGGATCCCTCTTCCACCAGGCCTTCCAGGCCGCTCAGATTTAGCACAATTTGCCTGTGGCCTCAGCTCCAGTCTTGCCTTCTCTTAGCCACCTCTGTACTGGACTGATGACCCCAACCTCGGAGCCTCTGTTCATGCTGTACTACCCAGTAAATAGTTGCTCATTGTTGAGCCCTGTGTAGCTCATGACAGCATCCACAGGGTCTAGCACAGTGCCTGGTACATACTGAGCTCCAATAAATGGTTGTTGAATTCACTGAATTAAAGTTAGATAGGTCTCTGAGTGCTCATCTCAGAGGTCTCCAACAGGTGGCTCATAGGCTGGATCCCATCAGCACTATAAGAAACTCTATATGAGCCACCTGTCAGCATTTTTAAAAGGGGGGGATCCCATGTAGAAATGAATCCCACTTTGTGACTTCTCTTTAACCAGTAGAAGAGCAACCCACCCCCTTTTCAGGCTCAACTCTGATAATCATCCTGTTGGTTGGAGCTGAGCCCACGTCTTACAAACAGTGAAGGTCCTCTATTGTTTTACAGGTTCCAACGAGCCCACTTATCTTATTTCTACAAAATCTGTCCTGGGCTCCTATAAGCACCCATATTTTCAGCCCTTAGTCTGTTTGAAACCTTATTTTACTAGTGGACCTAGATGCCCTGCTGGGGGCTGTGCAAGGCGGCATTTAGTGGCAAAGCTGGGGCAGGAACCAAGGCCCCTGGCTGCTCACTTGGCTCCACCATCCGCCTCACGTTCTTCACGCACCCGTCCCCGTCCGCGGCTCGGGTCCTGCGCACATTCCACATGTGCTTGGAATCTCCGTTTTGGATTTGCCTTAAGCTCCTTTTGCTACAAGGTTGGGATGTTTTAGAGCCTCCTAAGTCTACATGGGCTCCTCTTATAACCACCCCCAATGAGGTCCCTGGTGCCCCGGAGCTGGGCGTCCTGAACCACATCCATCACGGACACTGGGCTGTCAGCACGGCCACGCGCCCCCCTCAAAGGCCTGGATCTAGAATGGATCTATCCCAGGGGGACCTTGTTATGCTTTTATGTCTTCTATCCATCAGATTTTCTGTCAGCAGCATAAATCAGGGCTGGACCCTCTTCTTGCACACTTGGGAATGGGGAAGACACACAGGGAACAGACGGAAAACGCACGGAGGCCTAGACACGGCAGATGGGGATTTTACCGCCCCTATATTAATTCCTTTGTTTTCTAAGCAAAAAGGGAGCTCAGAGAGATCCCGTGGGGGGGTCAGAGAGAGGGAGAGGATGCATGGGGAAACTGAGGCTGAAATTGCTGCTTTCTGCACAATCCCACCAGATTGCCCCTAATTTCCCCCAATCCCATAGTCAAACATTCTCCCCTTCTATTCTGCCCTAGTACACCTAAGGAGAGTTATCTTTAAAGTTTAATTTAGAAAACATCTAGGTGTACCCTCAATCGCTCCCCACAGCAGTTATTACAAAATCCAAACTCCCTACCAGCATTCTGCAGATGTTCATGGTCCGGTCCTTTCTTTTTCTGTTATCTTACTTTATACACCCTCTCTCTTTGCTGTTTAAGTTGAAAACTGCTTTATATTCATTTGTTTATTAATTCACTCATCAGTCAAATGTTTAATGAGCACCTGCTAGGCATCAGGTACTTTTGATAAGCCCTTGGAGTGCAGTAGAAAACAGACAAATCACCTGTCCTTACAGAGTTTACCTCTTAGTGCAAGAGAGGCAACATTATAAATGAATCCATACATTGTATGTCAGATTGTGATATGTGCTATTGAAAAGAAAGCAGAATAAGGACTAGAGCGTGAGAGGGAGCTGTTTCAGATGGGATGGCCCAAGGAGACCTCTTGGAGGCCGTGCCATTTGTGCAGAGACCAGAGTGAAGTTAGGAAGTGAGTGACTTGGATAAGAGGAGGAAAAGTGCACCAGGGGCAGATAACAGCAAGTGCAAAGGCCCTGCGGTGGGACTGTGTGAGGTGTGTTCAAGCAAGGGCAAGAAGGTCATGTGTCAGGCAAAGGTTGGGATAGGAGTGAAGTTGAAAGAGGTGGCCAGAAGCCAACTCATGCAGGGCCTATGGGCCACTGTAGAGACTTTGGATGTATTCTGAGTGAGGGAGAAGCTCTGAGAGTTTATGGAGGAAGTGACATGCTCATCTTTATGTTTTCAAAGGCTCACTCTGTGTGCTATCTCCCCATGGAATAGCCCACAAAAGGGCCTGAGCGGGTCTTGGGAGCTATCTAGATGCGGCCAGGGCTGGGGCAGGAGAGACTGGAGAGGTGAGAGTGGGTGGGAGGTTCCTGGCGCTAGGAGACTTAAGATGCTAGCTAGCTTTGTGCCTTAGGTGTTTGTCTGGGGCACACACTGTGACATTACACCTCTGCTACATTTTTATATTGTCACTGCCATTGAGCCATTCCCCTGTCCAGAAACCCCACAGGCTTGGAACCTCATCTGACACTCCCACATTGCAGTGTGCATATGAACGGGCATTCAGTTCACGCCAGCCGGAAGCTGGACTGGATAAAAGAAATGCTTTTCTAAGAATGGAGGATGGAAAGGTAGAAATTTTGTTTTTCAGCTCAATTCATTCTCTTGTCAGGACTTTTGAAGCAACCGAGCAGCCACTGCTTCTACAATGCCCCCGCCACCAGCACCTTCATCCAGACCCTCAGCCCTACCATCGTTTAGAGCAAGAGTGTGCCACCCCCCCACACCCCCCTCACTCCAGTTCCTAGGCCAGTGGTTCTTAACCTGGGTTCTGTCAAACCCTAGGGGTTCGATGAGTCGGTCTCAGGGGTTCGGAGAAGCCTCTTCTGCGGAGGCCAGAAGAAAGTAATACCGTAATTTGTTGTGAGTTCATGCACTTTGTTGGTTTTGTTCTTTGAGCAAGATGATGTTCATGCACGGCTCATTCTGTGCACCAGTAAAAAAACATATACCTATGTCTTGAATTTGGGGGAAAAAAATCATATTTTATTTATCACTAAAGAAGGGTTCAGTGAATGCGCATATGAAACTGGTGGGTTCGGTACCTCAAAAAAGGTTAAGAACCACTGTCCTAGGCTGAAGGCTTAACCCCCAATGTAAATGTATTTGAAGATAGGGCTTTTAGGAGGCAATTAAGGTTAAATGAGGTCATAGGGATGGGATCCTCATCTAATAGGATAGGTGGCCTTTTAGGAAAAGGAACAGAGAGAGAACTCTCTCCCCGCCCACGTGCACACAAACCATCTGAGGACACCGGGAGAAGGCGGCTATCTGCAAGCCAGCAAGAGCACTGTCACCAGGAACCGAATGCCCAACACCTTGATCTTGAACTCCTGAGCCTCTAGAATTGGGAGAAATAGCTATCTGTTGTTTAAGCCACCCAGTCTGTGGTATTTGCTGTGACAACCTGAGCTAAGACAAGGGGCCTTCCATCTCCTGATCGCACACAGCTGCTCCCAGCAGTAGAAACACTGAACACAAGTCCTACTGCACAGTGTACATATAGGTTTATAAATTTCACACCTATACCACATATCTACCATCAACCTATATATAAAACATCAGAGCAAATATTTGTTTCTTCTAAGATCAAGAAATAAAAATAAACAGAAGATCTGTGGTTTTTTTTTGTTTTTTTTTTATGTTTCACACTGGATCCTCTGCCCACTCTGCTTTAAAGATGTTATTTTATTTTATTTTTATTATTTTTTATTATTATTACTTTTTACAGGGACAGAGAGAGAGTCAGAGAGAGGGATAGATAGGAACAGACAGACAGGAACTGAGAGAGATGAGAAGCATCAATCATCAGTTTTGTTTCGTTACAACACCTTAGTTGTTCACTGATTGCTTTCTCACATGTGCCTTGACCGTGGGCCTTCAGCAGACCGAGCAACCCCTTGCTCGAGCCTGCGACCTTGGGTCCAAGCTGGTGAGGTTTTTTTTTTTTTTTTGCTCAAGCCAGTTGAGCCCGCACTCAAGCTGATGTCGGGGTCTCGAACCTGGGTCTTTCACATCTCAGTCTGATGCTCTATCCACTGCGCCACCACCTGGACAGGCTGGAGATGTTATTTTAGAACTCACCTCTGTTCTTTAGGAAAGCCTCCTCTGATCTACAACTAATTCATTCATTCATTCATTCACTCACTGAACAAATAAATATTCACAAAAGACCTACCAGTGGCCAAGTATAAGTAGACATGGTTCTGCTCTTGAAGGCAACAATCCAGTTTTGTAGGGCCTCCCTGTAGTGCATTTTCCTCTGGAATTAGCTGTAGTTAATGAAGTGCTCAATTACCTGTTTACAAGACATCAGTCTTTCCTACCAGAGGACAGAGGCTGTGAGGACAGAGGTGGTGACTGTCCTCATTCACTGTTGTACCTTCAGTGCTCGGTGTATATAGTAAGCACTCCGTAAATAGTGAATGGAGGAGGGATGAATGATGAATGAATGAATGAATGAAGAATGAGTGAATGAACAAACAGAAAGTGAATGACTGAGTTTACTCCCCCTTTCTCCCCTTCCCTCAGATCAGTGTTGCCACAGAGAAACACTGAAGCAGCTCGGGGCAGGCGGACTGGCCGTGGAATGGAGAGCGGGGGAGAGATTTGCAAGCCGGCCAGGTTAGCAGTGGTTTTATTACATCCCATTAAGCATATGGTCATGATTATAATAAGCGCATGAGTTATGGCGAGTGACATATGTTTTTTAAAAAAGAGAGAGAGAGGAGGAGGAGGAGAGAAAGAAACACAGCAAGCCCCCAGAAGCTGCCTGGCTGGCTGGGCAGGCCTCCGCTGCCCCCTGTTTTTAACCCCTTCCCATCCTGGGTGGGGCAGGCAGGGAGAGAGGGACTCCTGGAAGCCAGTCTGGATCTGGGTGTCCCCAAGAGGATCTTGTCCACTTGTCTGAGAGCCACCAGAGGACAGGGATGCAGTCAGCTCAGCTCAGAGGCCCCATTTGATGGGGGGGTATGTAAAGGGAAAGAGGACTAAGGGGAGACAGGAGGAAGAAGAAAAGAAAAATAAAGGGAGGAAGGGAGAAGGGAGAGTAAGGGAGGGAAGGAGGAGATCGAAGTTTCTTGATGCTCACTCATTCATTCATTCAACAAGCGGGCTTTCTCCGGCATACAGCTGGTGTAGAGGGACACCTGGGTTGATTCCTTGTCTTCACGTTGCATATTATCTTGTGTAGCCTTGGTGAGTCCCTTTGCTTCTCTGTGTCTCATTTGCAAAAGGAGGTGGTTACTCAAGTCTCTCCTGGCTCTGAATTCCTGGAGGCAGGAAATTTCAGAGTGGTAAGGGGTACAGAAATAACTGCCTCCTGCACCCAGCCCTCTGTTGGACACGTCCTAAGAGATCATCTGATCACCTTCCTTCTCACCCATTTTATAGGTGTGGAAGTAGAAGCCTGGGTGCTGCCTAATGATGAACTCGCCATTTCTCCTTTACTGCCTTTCCTTCCTCCTCCTCCTCACCCCAAGGCCAAGGGGGATTACAACCAGAGAATTGAGACACAGGTATCTTTAGCCCATCTTCTCTGACAGATAAGATCTGCATACCTGGGCAGCCGCAGAAGGCAAGGGCTCCTGACCTGGGAAGCTTCACCTCACCCTGGCAGCCAGGCGATGGCTCTTGGCCCCAGGAGCAGGCCTCATGGCTGCTGATGAAGAATATAAGAACAGGACCGCAGACCCTCTGATGTCACAAAGCATCAGGCCCCTCTCTGAAAATGTGACCAAGAGCCAGATCACCTGGAGACGTGCTCTTTAACTCACTGAAGTGGCTTCAGACCCTCTTTCCAGATGAGGAGATGTGGTTTGCTCAGAACCTCAGAGCAGCAGGTGGCAAAGCCAGGCTGAGATCCAGGTCTGCCTGACCCCAAAGCCAGTGCTTATGTCCTCCTCCATATGGCCTCGCCTCTGCCGGTGTGACCATGAGGAGTCATGTCCCCTCCACAACACTCAACTCCCTCATCTGTATACGGATGACGCTCAGAGGCCTCAGACGCAGAGTTGGGTGGGGGCATGGGGCTCGGGGCTGCACCACATGGGGCTTCCTAGCCCCCTCCCCAAGGAAGGTGGCTTCTCTCATCCTGTGCTTTGGAAGATCTTGTCTGTTGAACAAACTTTGTTTTCAAAATAGTAATTAATTTATTTCCCTCTTCTTATGCCTCAAGGATGCCTGTGGCCACCCTCTGAGATGACATTTGTACCCATGCTGAGCTGAGGAACCCAATCAGCGTCAGAACAAGATACTCTCTGTCCAGCCAGAGTTACCTGAGAAGGGCTGTAAAGGCCTCAGGATTGTTGGGCCTGTGTGATGACACCCACCACTATCAACCCTCCTACCCTCCCTGGTCTCCAGGTAGAGAGTCCCCAGGAGGGTGATTGTGAGAATAAATGCAGTCACAGACCTTCTGTGCCCCGCACAGTCCCAGGAAATTTCCACAGGTTCCAGGCTCTATGGCTTGTCCTCATTCTGCCTGGGAGGAACTGAGACTTGGAGACATCAATTGTTCCCCAAGGTCACGAGCTGGGATGTGGAGACACAGGGCTCAAGACCCCTCTGACCCCAGTACCAAGTCTCCTTCCCGACTCAGCCTGAGTCTGGAATCCTGAGGTTGGGCTGGGGACCCGGAGGCTGCCAGGAGGACATGGACATGAACCGGCTTGTCCACACAAAGAAGGCTCCCTAAGGTCTTCTGTGATTGGCCAAAGGTCAGCCACTGGTACTTGGGACAGAGCCAGGCAGCCAGGGGAGCCCTGAACTGAGGGACTCCCCTTTCTGTGCCTCAATTTCCCCTGGTGTAGAGCACAGATACCGATGTTTAAAAGGGCTATTTGTAAGGCTGCCAAGAGATAGCAGAGGCCCAAACACCGGGCGAATGCGCCCGCGACTAAGACGTATCGTCCTCAGCTGCAGGCCTTCTCTGTGCGTTGCCAGGTGGGGACGCGAAAGGAAGCCGGAGGAGGACCGCATTCTGGAGGCCTGTCCTGAGAACTGGGGCCGCCCTGCAGAGTGATGGCCACAGGGGGACAAGCCCGAAGATAAATAAGAACAGTCCGCGTGAGCCGGGGCTCATCTTAACACTAAGCAGAGAGGCCTGGGGCCGGACTTGAAAGCCTCTGGCCCAGATGGATGGGCTGCCGCCGAGGCGGGGGCAGCTGGGCGTGGGGGATGAGTGATGGGGTGCCGGGGCTCTCAGTCACCGCCAGTCAGAGATGCCGGCCTCTGTCCGGCCGCCAGGACACATGCGGGGGCCGGCCCCTCCCACCACCCTGTTCCTGTCCGGGGATTTATGGCTTCGTTAAGGTCTGGAGAGGGGTTGAGGCCAGACCTGCGGTGGGATGGTTTGATGTCAGCCCGGCTACCCCTGCTGGATTTCCGCCCTGCGCAGTAGAGGGGAAGCCAGGCCAGGCCCCAAGGGGCTGCGGTGACTCGGGGTCATGCACAGAGGGGCGTAAGGCCGGGCCTCCTTCTTTCTGTTCTCATGTCCTTGAGGACTTCTGGGTAGAGAGCCCCCAGGTGACTCCCTCTATTGCCCACCCCTAGCCAAGGCATGGCTCGGGCTTCTCCAGCCTCGCTGCGTTTACCAGAGCAGGACCCTCTTCCCGGGGTGCTGGGTACGCCAAAGTGCCTGCCCTTTTCCTCAGCAGCGACACCTGTGCCCCCTGCTGTGACAGGCTTCCTCTGTCACCCCTGAGCCATCCAGGCAGTGCAGAGCTCCTCAAGTCCTTACCAACCTCTTTCCACAATCACTTGGTATTGTTCCCAAGTAACCATGAGCCTGAGGTCAGGGAGTCCATTTTTCTCCTTCTTCACATCCCCAGAATTTACTCCACGACGTTAACCAAACTACAGTTTATTGTAGGCCAGCGGCTGAGCAGAGTGTTTTACTGTGTCACTATATTGACTGTTTTCAGCTATTTTACAGGCATGGAAACTGAGGCTCAGAGAATCAGCCAGAATGGTCCCAAGTGGTCCTGACCTGCCCACCTACATCCCTCTGTGTCCACCACGTTCCCCTTCCTGTCCAGACCCGCAGCCCCAGAGTCAGCACAGCTGGTAGGAAGCAGCCTTCTCCCACCCCCGCTGCCTCCCTGGTGGGTGCTTCGAGTACTGCAAACGGGGGTGTGGACGATGGCCCATTGAGGCTGCCTGGGAGGAGCTGGAGCAATGCAGGCTGGTCCTGTCCCCAGCTGTTCCCCTGGGACCTCCAGTCCCCGCAGCCTTGCTGCTTGGTGGCTCCCTTCGCTATTTTGGGTCCATATGGTTAATGAGTTGGGATTCTCAACACCTGTCCCAAAGGATCAGGCAAGCTCCTCCTTCACTCACCATTTGGGAGGGAAAGGAAGCTTTGAGGAGGAAATGGACATTTCTGTAACTACTTTGGGCCTGGAGTGAGATTAGAACTTGAGCCTGCAAAGATTTTCTGCCTCATCCATTCATTCATTCACCCATTCACCTACTGCATTCAAGACCCTGTTTCTTGAGTGCATTCTATGTGCGAGGCGCTATTCTAAGCATGGAGATACTATCATGAACAAGACAGGCAAATGTTTTGTTTTCATGGAGCGACAGTCCAGTAGGAAAGACAGACACTAAGCAGATCATGAGAGAATAATTAATTTATGCTGGGATAAATCACCTCCCTCACAGCTCTGCTCAAATGTTATCTTCTCAGGGAGACTCTCCTTGACCCCCGAGTCTAAAATACCATCCTTTTTATCTCCATCTCCTTTCTTGATATTTAATAGCAGTATGAGTATTTCACACTGTTTTGTATTTCTTTGTTTATTTTCTATCTTTCCCACTAGAATATAAGCACCACGAGAGTAGAGATGACGACTACTTTGTGCTCAATCCTCAGCATGTAGTAAATGCTCAATAAACACCCATTGAACCTGACCAAGCGGTGACACAACGGATAGAGCGTCGGACTGGGATGCAGAAGGACCCAGGTTCCAGACCCCGAGGTTGCCAGCTTGAGCGCGGGCCCATCTGTTGAGCAAGAGCTCGTCAGCTTGGACCCAAGGCCGCTGGCTCCAGCAAGGGGTTACTCGGTCAGCTGAAGGCCCTTGGTCTAGGCACATATGAGAAAGCAATCAATGAAAAACTAAGGTGTTGCAACGAAAAACTGATGATTGATGCTTCTTGTCTCTCTCTGTTCCTGTCTGTCTGTCCCTATCTATCCCTCTCTCTGACTCTCTCTCTGTCTCTGAAAAAAAAAAGCCCCCATTCAGTGAGAAATAAATGAATAAATGCAGAGAAATAACAGTGTGTGCAGAGCCCAGGATGCCAACAAGAATTGATAAGGCCTCAATGGCTGCCTCAAGGTCACATGAGGAGGTCCATTTTCCAGGGAGCCTTGGGTGGCACCACAGGGCGGAAAGCTCTCAATCTCTGACTTAAATCCTGGATCTGCCCCTCCTATCTGAGTGACTTTGGGCAAATACTTAACCTTACTTATCCCCATTTCTTCATCTCTAAAATGGAAACGAGCATGGCATCTACCTTGTGGGGTTACTGTGAGGACACACGGAATGACAGCCGTGAGTTTTTTAGATGGTGAGAGTTTAATAAATGCTGCCTGTTGTTGCCCAGGGCTGCCTCTCAGCCTCCATGGAAAATTAGGCAAAGGCATTTAGGATTTTAAAGATGTGGTTCCTGGTTAGCTTTGATCTAGGAATGATGGGGTAAAAAGTTGTGAGAAGTTACACTCGTTCTCTGTCTCTGCCTGAAACAAATCATCTGCCGCTCAGCCTCAGTGTCCCCATCTGCTCAAGGAGGCACCGGCCAGCTTCCTCCCAGAGGCTGAGGGTCCCTCCCCCAGCCCATTTCTAGCCAAGCTCCCTGTTCTCAAGGCCACCACGTCCCATCAGAGGTCTCAGGGCCATGCGCAGCCAGGTCTTCACCTCCTGCACAACTATTTTGCACCTTCCCCCAGCCCAGATGTCCTGGAGTCTTGCCTCTTCTGCTCTCTTTGGGCCTGTTCTCTGTCCCCACTGGCTCCTAGCCAGAAAGCAATGACCCCTTTCCATGTCCCCAGCACCTGTTGCAGGGGCTGCTTTGCCCTGAGTAACCCCAGAACCCTCAGCACCCATATTCTCTATTCCCACCCATCCACACCCTCTGTAGCAGGAGGTCACATCCATACTTTCTGTAATTAATTTTAGGTGTGTTGACTCTCAGTGCGGGTGGGGATTAGAACTTTTCTAATCTTAGAAAGGACCATATTTGTATTTGCCCCTCACCTCCTACTGCAAGGGGAGATATGGCCCAGGTAAGTACACACACACACACACACACACACACACACACACACACACACACAGCCTCAGGACGGCTGCATAGCTTTCCCCTGAGACAGAGTGAGCTGCAGAAACCCAGGACAGTGGGAAGGGGGTCGCTGAGGGGGCAGGCTCTGGCAGTGGGCCCAGAACTGCGGTTTCAGATGCAGCCCCAGCTGGGGGGTTGGAGGGAGGCTGAGCGGGGAGGGGGGAACAAGAGGAAGCGCTGAGTCTGCAGCCAGGCAGGGCCAGAACATTTCACAGGGCAGAGGCGGTGCTGGGATGTACACCAGGACAAGTGACCTGGCTTCTCCTACTTTGGAGACTCTGGGGAAGTCACTGTCCTTCTCTAGGCCTATTCTCTCCTCTGCAGAATGGCAGCTCCGGGCAGCAGACAGTGTGGAGCTGTGCACAGAGCGGGCTGAGCCGCTCTGGTCACAGCCCAGGCCCCTCAGGACAGCGTGGCTTGTGGTCGAAAGCTACATGTTGCTGGGACTTCATCTCCTCATCCACCAAAGGAAGACAGTAACCTTACCTCGCAGAGTTACCTCACGATTGAGAGAACACAGGAAAGGTGGTCCTCCCTTCCCCAGGAGCTCACCTGAGCCCAGGTGAGACAGGCCCCACCCCACCTCCAGGTAGGACCGCTCCTCAGGAACCCTGTCCCTCACGGCACAGAGCTATATGTAATTACACATGTACTTATGTGGTCATGTGGACGCCTTTCATCGCCACTAGATTGTAAGCTTCTTGAAGGCAGGGACCTGGACGTGGCACATTATCGGCCATCTGTTACATCCAATCAGGAAACAGAACTCATGCAGGTATCTCAACAGAGAGACTTGCAGACGGGGAACTCGTTCTGCTGAGGTTAAAATCGCCAAACAACCTTAATCGTGTGCTGAGGCAACTCGGAGACAAGTAGGAGCGGGAAACTTCAACATTGCGGGAACTAGAGGGACCAAGAAGGAAGTGAGGACACCAGAGTCCAGGA
This sequence comes from Rhynchonycteris naso, assembly GCA_037038555.1. Lineage (NCBI taxonomy): Eukaryota > Metazoa > Chordata > Mammalia > Chiroptera > Emballonuridae > Rhynchonycteris > Rhynchonycteris naso. Next base: position 356,159,872 of record CM072995.1, read on the forward strand.
GCGAAGATCAGTGGGAACGCGGGAACCTGAGTCAGGGAAGGGGTCAGGAGGAAGGACCTGCCCACGGGACATGGAACCACAGAGATAGCCCAGTCAGATGCCAAGAAAAGAGGGAGTGGATAAAGTACCCTGGCTCCTAGGAGCCCACTAATTTGCAACTGGCTCCTCCCATTGGCCAAGGCTGAGGGAGCTGGTTGGCAAGGGAGCCTGGGAGATGTAGTTTGGCAGGCGTCAGTCCTGAGATACAGAGTAGGATGAAGGAAGAGCAGGGGACAGATCTGAGTTGAACAGACAAATGGCAGACCTGAGCCTCATCTTATTACTTATTCACAAGTGCATGTATGTCTGGTCTTCACTGGGCACTGCTCTAAGATTTTTACGAGGATGAACTTTTTGAATAAGCATTTGTTTCAATAAACAGTAGGCACTTATTAAATGCTGTCCATCTTGTTGATGGTGTGTGCTGCTGTTATCAGACTTGCTCTCAAGGGCTCAGACCTGCTGGGATTCTCAAACTGTCCTGTAGAGACTCCTTGACCTCCACCCAGGTCCCAGGCTGCCAGGCTCTCCTGGGTAGGGAGGCAGGGCAGAGGATGCTGCCCTGGATCCTGAGCCCCTGTGGAGCCCCTCCATCTCAGCCCCTGGCTCCACGGGGAGCCTGTGCTCCCTTTCCCTGCCTGTCAGTCAAAGTCAGTGCTTGGAAGTTCAAGCGTGGCCAAAAGGAAGCAGATTTCAAAACACACCTCTGCTTGGCCCGCTTTCCTCCCGCCCCCTCATGGCCTCTGCTCCGGTCTCCCCTGGGGCTCCCTTGCCCCTGGCCTGTCCCAGGCAGGGCTGAAACCAGAAGGTTCTGGAGCAGAGGCAAGGGTGGAGGGGGTGAGGGGGGGTGGCTGTAGGAAGGGAAGGGAGTGAGAGGCACCAGCAAATGTCTGCAGGCGGGCCTGGTCCCATGCCTCTCTGGGGACTGCTCCCGGTGGGTGGAGAAGACATCTGAATCAGATCAGGGTCACAGCTGCCGCTTCTCTGGTGCAGAGGGGCCCTGGCAAGGACTGGGGACACAAAGGGAGGGGGGCCTGACCCATGAATCAGAGGCTGGGGGTCTTAATGGTTTTGTTACTCTATCCCTTCACTAACACAAGCTTCAGCTTCTAGAAGATTATCCCAAGTATCTGTTGAATAAGTGAAAACTGAATTCCCACTAAAGAGAAGTTGCCCTAACTCTGACACTGAAGGTAAAGTGGGATGTAGGGCTGGAGGGGCCCCTGACTGCCCAGCAACAAGAACCAGAGCCTTGAGTGCCACTTGCTCTGTCAGCTTCTTCCCACTTTCTCTCTGCAGGGGGTTTTGGGTCAGAGCACTGGGATACCATCCGGACTCTGTTAGCTTCTAGCAGGGTGACATTGGGCCAGCCAGTGGCCTCGGCAAGCCCTCAGCTCTCCCCACTATAATAGTGGGAGACCAATCTCTCCACAGCAGCTGTGAGGCCTGAATTCAAGGAGGGGCTGCAGTTTCTAACACTGCTTTCCATGTGCTGTAGTGACCTTGGGAAGCTAGAGAATGAGCCATAATGTCTTCCTGTGAGGTTGTCAATAGAGTTAAAAGCATGGCCAAGGGCTCTAACAAATAGCTGTTGCTTCTTGTAATTTCTTTACAAAAGCAGATGGAAATGAGGCAATGCCAAGTCACAGAGGCCCATTCTGGAATCACCGCCTTGTTGGTGGGAGTCTGCCCTTCCTGGTTGGTTTGTTCGCCTTTTACTGGGGTTTTTTTCCCTCCCCTGGTGCCCCCTTCCTGCTTGAAGCCCAGCCATAAAAGCGGTGACAGCCAGGGCCACACTGGTCACCTTAGTGCAGTGTTGTTTTCTATTTGGAAAATCTCTCTCCAGAATGTGCTTGAAATTTTGAAGAAGTGAGTTAATATATCGATGATGTCTTTATTGTCAGGACACTTCCTGAATTAGAAATAAAAGGCTCTGCTGAATTTAATAAAATGGCATGGGGGGAGGGGGAGGGAACACAGGTGGGGGTGGAACGATCCATTCCCTGGATGAAATATCTCTTTTGGTGGCTCACTTGGAGGGGGCGGGGCCAAACTTTTCGGAGCTGAAAGATTCCTCTGAAAGCTCAGGAGCCCAGCTTCCTGACGGCAAAGGAGAAATCCCTGCCTTCCTGGGAGCAAAAATCTGGGCCCATGAAGGGCTAAGGTGTGGAACCATTGGAACCATCTCTGCCCTTGCCTGCACATCCTTCTCTCCCCACCTCCACCGTTCTGTGAACTCGGAGGAGACAAACTCAGGCCTTGGTGCTCCAGGCCCCAGTGCGCCCCACCCCCATCCTGTTGATCTTTTTGAGTCTGAAGTCTGAATATGGTTTGTTAGAAGAAGCAGTTGACAGGGTGGACTGGAAAGACAAGGCCTTGAACTTGCACAGATCTGGACTTGAGTCTCCATAGTCTCTTAGTTGCTGTGAGACCTTGAGCAAGTGACTTTACCTCTCTGTGCTTTAATTTTCTCAGCAGTGATGGAAACACCCAGCACAGGGCCTGGTAGCTGCCATGGCTGCTTAGTCACTTCGCTAAAGTCTTGTTATCACTAGGGAAGAAGCAAGTTGTGTCTGACCAGGCAGTGACGCAGTGAATAGAGCATCAACCCAGGATACAGAGGACCCAGGTTCAAAACCCCTAGGTTGTTGGTGTGAGCGCGGGCTCATCCAGCTTGAGTGCAGGGTCACTGGCTTGAGTGTGGGATCATAGACATGACCCCCTTGTCATTGCTTGAAGCCCAAGGTCACTGACTTGAGCAAGGGGTCACTGGCTCAGCTGTAGTAGCCCCCTGGGTCAAGGCACATATGAGAAAGCAATCACTGAACAACTAAGATGCCGCAACGAAGAATTGATGCTTCTCATCTCTCTCCCTTCCTGTCTGTCTCTATCTGTCCCTCTCTCTGTTTCTATCTCTCTTTCTCTCTTGCGAAGAAGAAGAAAAGGAGGAGGAGGAGGAGGCGGGGAGGGGGAAGGAGGAGGAGGAAGGAGAGGAGGGGGAGGAGAAGGAGGAGGAGGAGGAGAAGAAAGAAGAAGGAGGAGGAGGAGGAGGAAGAGGAGAAGAGGAAGAGGAGGAGGAGGAGGGGGAGGAGGCGGAGGAAGAGGAGGAGGGGGAGGAGGAGGAGGAGGAGGGTGAGGAGGAGGAGGAGGAGGGGGAGGAGGAGGAGGAGGAGGAGGAAGAAGAAGAAGAAGAAGAAGAAGAAGAAGAAGAAGAAGAAGAAGAAAAAGAAGAAGAAGAAGAAGAAGAGAAAGAAGCAGCAAGTTGTGGGGAGAGGAGCCTATGGGATATTGGCAACAGACAGCCGCACAGCGGGGTTGCAGAAGTTCCCCGTCAAAAGGAAACAAACAAAGGTGACAGTGACACATGCTCTGTGTCAGGCATGCAGCTACCCTTTTTCTGCAGGCTCGGGGAGGTCAAGTCCCTTGCCCAAAATCACACAGCTAGCAAAAGAGACTCCGATTCATACCTGGGCCCCTCAGTTTCCCAGTTCATGCTTAGTTTACTCCACTCTTGAGAATGCCTCCCCAAAAGCCATGCACAGAAGGAGTCTTGACAGGTGGGGGCTCCACGTGTGTGGGGGGCAGCTGTGAAGGAGGGAAGGGAGGGGGTCAGGGCAGAGGGTCCCACAGCAGTGGCCTCCCTCTGGCAGCAACTGCTGTATGTGGTGGGAGAATCTGCTGTCCTGTCACCATCACCGTCACCCTCCTGTCCTGGGCAGTGCCATCTTTCCCCAGGGGAAACCCCCAAGTGTCCTGAGAACATCTTGTTGACTCAGACACCTGAGGGGTCTGCGTTCCAGGTTCCCAGTGTTTCTGACTCTGTTTCTTATTTTCTACTGATGGGTTTGTCCTTATACCCCAAGCCCCTGCCACTTTGAGCTTCTATGTTCACAGCTTGGGTGCCCTTAGGACCCCAAAACAGAAAGCTGGGGACAGCTGAGTTCATTGGCCCATTTCCTCTGCACTGCAGTCAGGGACACTGCGGGGGAGCTCCCATGATTGGGACTCATGGGGCAATGGAGAGAGGAGGCGGGTTAGCTGGATGGAGAGGAAAGCTCCAGTCACCCACTATCTGCATAATCCTCAGGACTGGTCGTGGGGTCTGGGAGCAGGCAGAGGACACTTCGGCCAAAGTTGCACCTTAGCCAAGGGCCAGGGGCCAGATCTCAGCACTCAGCGGCGCCCTCTCTGGGCCCAGCAGCCTGGGCAGGAACCCAAAACACCGCATCTGTTTGCTCTGAGCCCACCCAACTGCTGTGCTCCTTGAATGAATGGCTGCCCCTCTCTGTGCCTCGCTCTCCCTGCAGGGTACCCTTCCCTCCCCATCCCTCTCTAGTTTCCTCATTCTACTCTTTCCCCTAAAATAGGGCTGCCTCTTGATTCCTCTCTTCTCGGCCAAGCCTGTTTTCTTGGCTACAGAACGTACAGCCAAGCTAAGGAAGACAGGCCACTCTGCACTCCTGTGTTGAGCTCTCCTTCTCCCCGAGGCCTGGAGGAGGCCGCCTGAGTCTCGTGGCAATGGCCAGCCCTGGGGACAAACCTGGCTCTACCACATCTAAGTCAGCAGCCTCGCTGGAGCATCTCCTGTTCCTCATGGGCATGGCAACAATGGCCACCATGGCCCAGGGAGCTGTTGGGGATAGAACCTGAGCTTCCATGGTCTGAGTTCTCCATCCCCATGCCAAGCCATGCCCAGTCATGCCCAGTGCTGACCAAGAGCCAAGAGACCAGCCTTTGGATTCAGATCCAGTTGCTAAGTTGCTGGTGGCCCAGGGTACAGAACTCGACATCTTTGTGCCTTGATTTGCCCATCGGAGCAATGAAAATGTTTCTCCTCCCTACTGCACCCCTCTCTCTCAGTGCCCTAGGCGCTCAGAAGCCGCCGCCTGGGGGAGAACAGTGGGCTGGCCCCGTTGGGGGCCCCCGGAGGGTGAGGAGGTGGGGAGCAGGCCGTGGGGGAACCCCCACACACACAGGCACATGTGCAGCTCCATCTGGAACCGCCGGCCCCACCCGCAGCTAGACCTCCAGCACGCCCCCCCACCCCCTGGCTGCCTTCCCTGCCACCCCTGGATTTGTCCCCATAATCTGCATATTTAGCAGTTCACCACATTGCAGGCCAAACCATAAATCCTTCTCAGCCGGGGCCCTGAGAAAGAGCTCCCCCACGCTCCTTGGAGCCCCGAGGCCTGGCTTCTGAGACCCCGCTCCCCAAACTCCCAGGCAGGCCGGGGTGTCCGCTCTGTCCTCAGGTGTCTCCCGTGCTCAGAGGCCGAGGCCGGCAGCCACGAGATTGCAGTCATCAATATCATTGGAATAGGAGGGAAAGGAGAATAAAAACAACTTCACATGGCTTGCCGACACCCCGACACCCCTGAGACGGACTGGACAGTGCCTTGCTCCCCGGTGTGCAGGCGGGCTTCTTGAGGCTCGTCCCAAGCCCCTCAGGGCCAGTCCACAATGCCAGAGAGGTTGTCCTGTCTCAAAGGCCTGGCCAGTGCAAGTGACCTTCTAATGCTCAAGTCTGGAAGCAGCTGGAAACTATGAGAGGGACACAGAGTGTGGGACCCACACACTTGGCCTCCAATTCCCATCTGCCCAGCCAGTTGTGTAGTTGTGGCAATGGGCTTGGCCCCTCTGGATGAATGAATGTCTGCCCCTCTAAGCCTTGTTCTCCCCACACGACACAGTTTCCAACCCTTTCCTCCCGGGCCCTCTCCAGCCTCCTGGTTCGGCCTCCCCACCTCCCACCTCCCCTGTCCTAACCCCAAAGGGGCAGGGCTTTCAGCATCACTGATTTCCTTCAAGTGAAATGCAAATGGACACCCTTAGAAAGCTGTTGTCAAGAAATATGCAGAGCAGATGCCCTGTGCCCTTGAACCGTCCTTGAACCTGACCCCTGCCCTCCAACGCCAGCCATTAGCATTTCCTGAGCTCTGTCTGAGGACCAGATGGTACAGTGTCCTGACTGAGCCCTTCGGAGAGGGAGGAAGATGAGGAAAATGATGAAGACCATATATTGGGGAGGGGTGAAGGTTGGACTCCAAGCCAGAGGTGTCAAGGGGCTGGGCCTCAGCCCTCACCTCCACGCTGTAAAGCCCACGGCCACGGGCATCCTCAGGAGAAGGGATCCTCCCACTTTCTGCTCTATGTGTCCCTGTGGCCCAGTTTACCGCATGTAGCCTAACCTCCTCTCAGTCCCAAAGGGCATGCCCACCTCCCAATTTTCAACACCCCCCCACCTCCACTGTCCTTGGGTCTTACTCTCTATAGAGACATAACAGCAGGTGACCTCCCTCCATGGCCTGACACTGCCGCCATCTGCCTGGGCTCTCTCCAGCAGTCCTGGGTGCTCTCAGGGCTGGATATGGGGTTCCAGGTCTTCTCTCTTCTACTCACACATCTAATAAGTGTCTCGCGTCAGGCACTATTCTGATGATGGAGATACACTCACTTAGAAAATGTCCTCAGGCCTATCTCCTCCAGCTCAGGTGGTCCCTGGCGCCCCACCCCTCTCCTGCTTACATGTCTATCTACTGATGGGGGAAATAGAAAAATTAGAAGGAAATTATAAAAACCACTACTGGAATCAGAAGACCAAGCTATAAGTGCCCTCCTGATCATTCATTGTCATGTGACCTGGAACAAGTCACTGGGCTTCCCCATCTGCCACAAGAGAGGCCTGAACTCCAGCTGTCACTCGGCCTCAGTCCCTCGTTCGCTAACCCTCGTTCACTCTATTAACTGAATATTATTCTTTAAATAAAGGTACTTTCCCCAGTGAAATGTATTTGTTTGAAAAGGAAATTTAAAATCACAAATGAAAAAAAATAAGAAAACTCAGTATCATATGCCATAAGAAATAAGAGGTAAGCAGAAAAATAAATATGATGGAGACAAAATAATGTTATTAGCCTCATTGGAAACGGTTCCCACCGAAGGCTGCGGCCCCAATGCCCCACTCTCCTTCCATTTGCTCATCTAGTAAGTGTTCCCGGGCACCTTTCACATGCCAGGCATTGTTCTGCTGTTGGAGATAGAGAAATTAAAATAATAAAAAAAAGGAAGACAAAGTCCTTACCTGATGGAGTTCATGCCTTGGTGAAAGGAAACAAAATAAATAAAATAAATACAATATGGTAGAGTCACATGCTATGGAAGAAAAGGAAATGAAGAAGGGGTGATTACCTTACCCAGAATGGCCAGGGAAGGTGTTGATGTGAATTTGAGTGAAACTCTAAAGGAAGCAAAGGCATGAGCCAAGTGAGTAGCTGAGAAAAGAGTATTGGGTCAGAGGCTAAAGCAAGTGCAAAGGCCCTGAGGCAAGAGTGTGCTCATGTGTTTGAGAAATCATGAGGAGCCCAGTGCAGAGTTAGCTGGGGGATTCTTGCTCAGCAGGGTTGCCAAGGCTGGACAAGTCAAAGAAATCAAAGCTCTGAGTTCCCCCTGAGACTGCCATTATTTGATAAATAGGGATGTAGGACCCTAACTTCTCTTTCCAGAAGAATCCAGGCTGGGGGAGGATTGAGGGAGAAGTACAGAGCTGGGACCAGGGTGAGGCAAACCAGGCATCCAGGGCACGGAACTGAAGGAAGCACTCCTTGTAGAGTGGGCACTCGCACACCCAGAGGGAAACGTCTTCTTACATTTTGCCCTCCCGTGTCTGGCTGGCCTCGCCCCAGCCCTGGCTCTGGTCTGGGACCCCACTGTCTAGCTTCACCTGGGCAGAAGGAACCTACCCACTTCTCACCCTTTTCCACAGCCTAATGCCCCCTCTGAGCCTCACTTTCCCCAGATTAAACTGCCCCAGCATCGGGATCACTTGGGACACGTGCAGGGGTGGGGTGGGGGAGCCCTCCATAGTTCAGGTCTCCACTCCAAACCTACCGAATCAGAATCTCAGGGTGCAGGGGCCCAGAAATCTACTTTAGGTTGATGCACCATATCTGTGAGCTACTTAGAGCTCTGACTATCTTGGGGTTTATGTACCCCAAATGGAGGAAAATGCCATTTGTGGTTTATATACCCTCAATGCCATTTGTGGATTCTTTCACTCATTTGTTCTTCCAATCATGCCACACATATTTCTTGAGTGGTTACCAAGGGCCAGGAAGTGTTTGTGCTAGGTCCTGTCATTCACAAAGCCCACCCATGGCAGGGAGGCGAGAGAGAAGAAGCAAGGCAGGATGATTTTAGATGGCAAGAGCTATGAGGAAAGGACACTGTGGTTTGAGACTGGGGGAGGGACAGGGCTACCCTAGGGGTGTTAAAGACACTCCCTTGAGAAGAGACGTTTGAGGTGACACCTGGATGGCATAGCATTCTCAAGGAAAAGTCCTGCAGGAAGTGAGAACATCCAGTGCAAGGGTTCTGGGGCAGAAATGTGGTGCATGTGAACAGTAAGGAGAAGGCCAGTGCAGCTGGAATGTGATGAGTGGTGGGGAGGAGTAGGTGACAGGGGTGAGGAAGGGCAGGGGCTGGAAGTGGGAGAGATGAAAGGGGGATCTGATCTGGATTTACTTGGAGGGAGGGTTGATACAAGTGTGAGTGGGCCTACCTGTGCTCCTGTGAATGGTCCTAGCATCTCAGGGCAGGGCTGAGGAAGACCTGCTGGATGGGTAAGAAGGTAACTCCCTAAATAGCCAGTTTCCGTATAAGCTCTGCAGAGCACAGGTAATTCCTAACGTGGCCACAAGATGGCAGAATTCCAGTGAGTACAGGAGGACCGACACCTGGTTAGGACAGAAGGACTGCTAGCTGGACCAGGGGGTGGCACAACTCCAGGGGGCACCTCCTGCTGTATCCCATGTGAATGGGTGGCACAATGCATGGTTAGGCCTGGAGCCCGAGTTCTGGTCTGCCTGGTGGTGTGAACCAGTAAGTGGGGGTGAGCCAGACCGGATGTGGCCCCCTGTCCACAGCAACCCGAGCCTCTGAGACTCCCGGACTCCAGCTGGCCTGGCTTAGGCTGAGGACTGGCTCTGTTACGTACCAACGATGCAACCCCAGCCAAGCTGCTTATCTCTGTGTGCTTCAGTTTCCTCATCTGTAGAATGGGGCAGGTAATAGCCCCACCTCATAGAGTTGCTGCAAAGTGCTTGGGACAGAGCCTGGGCCATTGTTGGATCCCACTGCCTGTGAGCTTCACAGTAAATGCTGCTGCCGTCATTTTCGCTCCTTTCTTTGGCCGTGAGCTGGGGAAGGGGCAGCAGTGGGGACTCGAGAAGGTCCCTGTGACCCGGAGGCCCGGAGCAATCAGGGGCGGCTGAGCAGAAACCAAGCAAGCAGAGCAGAACTGGGACAGAGGGCACCCTTGACGTGCACGAAGGCAGGGTCAAAGAGGGACAGCAGCAGGGGCAAAGGTGGGTGTTTGCAGGAGGAGCAAAGGGGTAGAACCGAGGTGAGCGTGGGGAGGTGGGGAGGGAGGGGAGGAGCAGGCCCAGGGCCTGAAGGGCCTCGAATGCTGAGAAGAGAAATTGTCATTCTCCCACTGGGGGACCCTGGAAAAGAAAAGAAAATGATTTAACAATAGCACATAATGTGCCAGGTGCTTGTACACATTATCTTATTTAATATTCCAAGCAGCCTTCTTGTTAACAACTATTATTATCTCTGTTAGGGATGAAGAGACCACAGCTCAGAGAGGGGAAGTAATTTTCTCAAGGTCACACAGCTGGGAGCCTCGGCCCAGCCTCCGGGGAGCTTCTGCAGAGAGAAGGGGCAGCGTGGTGTGCTGGGCTGAGAATCGGACGGCCTGCTCTGGGCTCTGCCTGTGCCTTGCTGTCATCTTGGCTCGAATCATCCTGCTCTTTCTCTGGGGAATGAAAGGGCAGGTGAAGGAGAGAGGTCAGGAGTGGGAGAGATGGGCTTGGAGGAGAAGCAAGGTGGGGTGGGGGTGGGTCGTGACCTTGGCAGGCTCAGGGAGACCGGTTCACCCTTGCTAGAGGAGTGAGCGGCTGGTGGGGCAAGGTCCCAGTGTGGGAGCTTCCTGGGAGGTGTGGTGGGCCTGGCCCAGAGTTAATTAGCCACTGGGAATGGAGCATGAGGACCGTCACCTGTGGAGGCCAGCTCGTGTCCTCTGGGCCCCAACTCTGGGCACAGGACCCATAGACATGCGGCCCACCGTCCGGCTGGCCAGGAGCGCGGCCATGCAGTGAGGGGCAGAAGGTGGAGCATAGGTTGATGGAGAGAACCCAGCTCCAGCCTGGAAGTCAGGGGACCTGGCTTCTAGCCCCAGCTCTGCCTCTAGGCCCTGGTGACTTGGATTAGCCCCTGCTCTCTTCTCAACCAGCCACCCCATCTACAAAGGAAGATAGGTGAAGCTGGTGGCCCCTTCCCTGGGCCTGGGGATGTGGGGAAAGGCCAGTGTCGATGTAAGAAATATCCAAACCTGGAAAGAATGTTTATGACATTTCAGCCAAACTAATGACAATTACTAGGAAGCAAAATCTCAACCGACTGAGAAAACGCTCTGGAGAACGGCGGTTCTGCAGCTTATTTGGACACTAGAATCAAAAGAGGAGACGTGAAATCCATTGGTGAAGGATTAAGGGGCTGGGGAAAAACAGAGCAGGAGAAATCGCTGGAGCTGGATAGCAGGTAAGAAGGAGACACATACTTTGATGTTGGTGGGTACAGGGTTGCTAACAATGAGCACTTACCACTCGGAGAGAAGGTGTCCGGGGAACAAGAGACAGTGAGGCATTCCATGGTCTTATCCTGCGGTGCTGAGGCTGTGCCCCAGGGCTCTGGAAAAGATTACTCTGACTGCTAACGTGTGCTATCTGCCCTGCAAAAGGACAATGGACAGGCTCACGTAAGGTCAAGTTTGACCTTGTTGTGGAAGCTTCCAGCCTACCACCTGCCATGACTGGCTTTTACTTAGGAATGTGTATGTTCAGACCATCCTGTGTGGTTCCTTTCTGTCTCTGAGTTTGTGGGACCCACCACGAGGCCCTTCCCTGAGCTTGTCAGGTTTAGCATGTGGCCCCCTGGGGTCAGGGGGAGGTCCGGGCTATGGGAGGACAGAGGAACGCCCAGAGAGCAGAACCGCAGAGTCATCGAGACTGTGCTTGGAGGGGACCTTTGGGAGCTGGGCCGGGCTTTGAGCTGGTGGAGCTGCTCAGGCACCGCAGGGAACAGGTGGTCCAAGGTGGTGACCCTGACAGTTCCGCTTTGTCTACTTCCACTCTGACTTCCACAGGAGATGGCTCAAAGCAGGCTTCTACAGCTGAAGATCAGCTTGAAAATTCCTGACCTGGGCCCACCCCAGTTCACAGAGAGAACAGCCCAGAGAAGGGAAGGGACTTGTTAGAGTCACACAGCCAAAGGGGGTGAGAACACAGAGGTAGCTGACACCATCTCCCTCCTCCCCTTGACTCCAGCATGTTTGCTTCTCATGACGGATCTCTAATCTACGCACAGAGGGTTACCCAGAGGTGTGGTCCACTCGGGCGACTGGCTTTCTGACATCTTTGGGGAGCCCAGATAATCTCACTTACTCTTCATTCTTTGTCTCTTCTTCTTCAGAATCCCAGGATGGTGAATTTTTCATTTCAGTTCTACTCAGAGATGCAGAATTAACGAGGTGGGGCAGTGTGCACATGCCCTGATCGTCCCAGCAAAGGCAGGGCAAAGGTCAACTTAAAAACAAGCAAAGAGCCCTGGCTGGGTAGCTCAGTTGGTTAGAGTGTTGTCCCGAAATGCCAAGGTTGCAGGTTCGATCCCAGTCAGGGCACATACAGAAATCAACCAATGGATGTATTAATAAGTAGAACAACAAATCGATGTCTCTCTCTTTCTTTATCTCCCTCCCTCTCTCCTTCCACCACTTCTTCTTGAACTCTCTCTCTCTCTCTACTCAATTAAAACAACAACAACAAGCAAAGAAGCAAGAAAGCAAATCAGCCTTTGTCAACCCTCAGATAGGTTCTGGCAGCATATTGTGTCCTGTCACAGCATTACTGCTTCCATTTGGCAGATGAGGAGACTGAGGCCCAGAGGAGTCAATGGATTTTCTCACTGGATCTAGAATCCATGCCTTAAGACTCCATCACCCATGTGGTCTGCTATGGTGAAGCTTTACACACCTCTCTCAGTGCCTCCTCACGGATGCAGTCCAACCGCATCCCTGCCCCCTATCTGCTGGGTCAGCAGCATCCCCAGCTACCACCTGTCTCTCCGTAAGATTGGCGCAGTGTGCAGGACCTGTAAGTGCCCAATTTAAGGACAAGGGCGACACCTGGTGGACATTATGAACATGGCCTCCTGCTAAACGTTAGGGGAGTTTCCCTGGAAGATGTTCCGTTATATTCACACCCTCTATGCTTTCCTTTCTTGAGGCATATTTCTTGAAGGCCTACTATGTGCCAGGTACAGTCTAAGGTGTTAGAAACACAGAACTAAATGTGATCCTTTCCCTAAAGAAACTTCCAGCATAGAAGAGGCGTTTCCCTCAAGAATCTTTCAGCATGTAATATTGTTATGTAACAATTGCAATCACCATTACCACCCACCGTCATCAGTGTCACCACCAACACCGTCACCATTCTCAACAGTACTGTTACAATCTACTATCACCACCCTCAAAATGACCACTACTATACCCATGGCCTTTATCATCATCATCATCGCTGCCACCACCATCAGGGCCACTATTAACAACTTCCACTTATTTACTTCTTTAATTGCACTTGCCAGGGTTTTGTAGTTCTTCTCATATAAATTTTGTACATATTTTTTAGATTTATACCTACATATTTCATTTTGGGGTATGCAAATGGAAATGGTATTGTGTTTTTAATCTCAAATTCCACTTGTTCTTTGCTGGTATATAGAAAAGCAATTAAATTTTGTATCCTGCAACCTTTGTATCCTGCAACCTCTAATTACTTAATGATCATGTCATTTATGAACAAAGAGAGTTTTATTTCTTCCTTCTTAATAGGTATGCATTTTATTTCCTTTTCTTGTCTTATTGCATTAGCTAGGACTTCTAACATGGTATTGAAAAGAAGTGGTAAGAGGGGACATCCTTGTCTTGTATCTGGCTTTAGTAAGAAAGTTTCAAGTTTTTTACCATTAAGTATAATGTTAGTTGCAGTTTTTTGTTTTGTTTTGGTGTTTTTGGTAGATATTCTTTATAAAGTTGAGGTAGTTCTTTATTCCTGGTCTACTGAGAGTTTTTATCATTAATGGGTGTTGGTTCTTCTTCCTCTGAATTCCAGGCTGGCAAATGCTTTTTCTGTCAATTGCTTTTTCTGTATCTATTGATATGATCATGTGATTTTTCTTTTTCATCTTATTAATGTGATGAATTACATTAATTGACTTTTGACTGTTAAACTAGTCTCACAGACCTGGGATAAATCCCACTTGGTCATGTTGTATAATTCTTTTTATATACTGTTGGATTTGATTTGCTAATATTTTATTAAGGATGTTTACATCTAGGTTTATGAGGGATATTGGTCTGCAGCTTTCTTTTCTTTTTCTTTCCTTTTCTTTTTTGTAATGTCTTTGGTTTTGGTACTAGGGTAATGCTGGCCTCATAGAATAAGTTAGGAATGATCCTCTCTGCTTCCACCTTCTTTTACTTTTTATTTATGGTGAAATTTAGAACACACAGGTGTATATGAAAATGTATGTGTCCACTATAAGCACAATATGAAAAACAAATGTTGCATTGACCTGGGATGCTTAGGTCCCAGGTTCAATACCCCGAGGTCTCTGGCTTGAGCACGGGTGCAACTGGCTTGAGCCCAAGCTCACCAGCTTGAGTGTGAGGTCGCTGGCTTGAGTGTGGGATTATAGACATGATCTCAAGGTCACTGGCTTGAGCCCAAGTTTGCTGGCTTGAGCAAGGGGTCACTTGCTCAGCTGGAACCCCCTGGTCAAGGCACATATACTGCTCACAAAAATTAGGGGATATTTCAAAATGAATACGAAGCAATGAAATACCCCCTAATTTTTGTGAGAAGTGTATGAGACGTGATCAATGAGCAACTATCGTGATGCAACTATGAGTTGATGCTTATGTCTCTCCCTTCCTGTCTCTTTCTTTCTCTCTTTCTGTAAAAATAAATAAATAAATATTAATGTCTGTCTACCCAAGCCAGGGATTTTGACCTTAGGATAGTTACTCCACTTCTTTCTTCTCTTTCCTCATTTTTAAACTAGCATTAGTCGTAACAAACATATTTAATCTGTAGGCCTGTTTCAAGTATCATATCAATTACAACTTGTTAAAGGTTAAACACGGTTCTGGGACATGGGAAAGACCCATTAATGTCAGATATCATTGTGATTGGATCTTTAATTTTATATACACAGGTATGCCTCAGCCTAAAAATCTGACCCATACCTGAAGTGTTAGTCAATTTTCCATGTTGAGCGACTACTTTCTTCTTTGCCTAAGTGGCAAAAATAATGCATCCCGAACCCGTCCAAACTTCCCGACACGTCACCAAATATCATATAACCACATATAATAATACTCAAAGGATTTTTGCCTAACATAAAGTAGCTAAAACACCAACTATATAATTACTGAACCCCTAATGGATAATTAGTATGGCTGCTGGGCACACACTATGTGGACACAATGATCAGAGGTTCCTTGGTGGGTGAAGTTTGTCAGTCAGTCACTCAGCCATTTTTCTAGGTTTTTCAAAAACAGATGTCATGCTCAGGGTATGCGGCAATGCACTGCAGAATCAACAACACATTTATAATTGTTCTCTACTTTCTTATCCATAATTATACATGTGTGTGCAGTAGATAGAGACACATGTAGGCCGATGAGCAGCTTTATCCATACAATTCTTTCTCCTTTGTTCTAGTTAAACAATGATTTGATTGCTTGAGTACATAGACATTTTGTGCAACCAGGACAGAGGCTGTAGATGACTTGTATTTCCCACTAAGGGTGGGTAGGGAGGACTCGTTTGGTCATATAATAACAAGCCAGTTGGCAAATACAACCAGTGATTAGAACCAGACAGGATTTAGCATTCTTAGCCTTTCTGTTCCTTTCAAGATGCTTTCGAACAGCCTTCTCAATTAAATGGTAGAGCTCCTCAGGAAAAATAGGCACAAGTCCTTTGGATTTAAGAATCCTCAAGACCTTATTGCTTGTCACAAAATATATTCGACACCATGTGAGTCTTTCAGGATCACAGGGATTTGTCGGCGAGTTTCAGATCCTTCTTGGCCAGTTTGTGAACCCGCTCCTTCAGGTCATCAGATGTCAAGGCCCGCTAGGTGGGGGCGCTGCTGCAGTGAGGCACAACCGGCTGGGAGAGGCCCTTCCTGGGAGCATGCGTGCAGCCCATGATGGCAGCGACAGGCAGCGAAAATGAGCTCCCTTCATTTCTCTCATCACCGAGCGTTTCTATTGGCAGATTCGATTTTCTAGGTCTCTCTGCTCGCCTTCTTTATTCACAGGCTTCTCCTCTTTTGTGGAAGACACTTATAACGAATAATGTGGGGAAGACGATAATGGTGGCACTTGACCCAGTCCGCAGTGTAGACGCTGGGCGTGGGTCTCCGGGAGGAGTCGCGGAGAGGCGACAGCGGCTCACACGAGCCTTCTCATGGGTCCACCCACAGCACAACCGGTCTTATCCAATTTTCCTGCAGGATTTTTCTTCATTAGAGTGAATTGGGGGTAAACATTTTTAAAGTCATTGTGTGTCACCCTTTCTCCAGAAGAATCCTTGTTCTGATCCATCCAGAACAGTGGAGAGAGCTGCCCGAGGAAGTGGGTAGCGAAGCCCCAAGCTCCTCCCCACTGAGCCTCCATGCTGGCCTCCAGGCATGTCCACAAAGATATAAAGACGTGAATCACCATCAGGCTTTCTTCAAAGACCACGCACCCAGATTATGACCACATTTCCAGCATTGCGCTGGCTTCCAGAAAGCCCAGGACCCAGTTCTGTGCTCACCGGTTGGAGCCTTCCCCAACGGGGCTTTTTAAGGGTGTGACTCCCCTTTCCTTTCACGCTGTGGTTTCACCTTTGTGCTTTTTGGTGGTGGTGTTTCTCGGTCTCCTCTCATTGTGATTACTGACAAGTTACAGTTGATAAATGTGTTCTGGATGCTCGCTGGACCAGCTTGGTCCTCGTTAGCGTGTCCTGCCTGCATTAGAGCAGTGGCCTCCTTACCAGTGTCCCCTCCTCTGGGCTTGCTTCCCTAAGGTCTGCTCTCAAGCCAGGAGCCTGAGCGAGCTGTTAAAACGCAAGTCAGATCGTGCCGTTCCCCTGCTCATTGGGCCCCTGACACCTTACTGGCCTGATTCCTTATTACTTTTCCAACCTTGCTTCAGCCTCAGGGCCTTTACACAGTAACCCCTCTGGGTGGGATGCCCTTCGCCCAGGTATCCTCAAGGTCGCACTCCCTTACTTCATTCAGGTCTCTACTCACATGTCATTTTAGTCTGGCTTTCCTCACCTGTTATATGAAAAAGCTTAGGTCTTCCAGAAACTCCTGTTTTATTAGTCTCCAGTCCACTTATTGCCATCCCACCCCACCCCCCAATATTATATATTATTGTCTGTCCTTCACTGGAAGGTAAGAGGCTTTGGGAAGGCCAGGTCCTTATGGTTTTGTTTACAGCAGTGGTTCTTAACCTTTTTTGAGGTACCGAACCCACCAGTTTCATATGCGCATTCACTGAACCCTTCTTTAGTGATAAAATATGATTTTTTCCCCCAAATCCAAGACATAGGTATATGTTTTTTTACTGGTGCACAGAATGAGCCGTGCATGAACATCACCTTGCTCAAAGAACAAAACCAACAAAGTGCATGAACTCACAACAAATTACGGTATTACTTTCTTCTGGCCTCTGCAGCAGAGGCTTCTCCGAACCCCTGAGACCGACTCATCGAACCCCTAGGGTTCGATAGAACCCAAGTTAAGAACCACTGGTTTACAGCCATATCCTCAGTACTAGAATATTGCCCAGTGCAAAGGAGGCACTCAAGAAATAATTGTGGAATGAAGGAATGAGTTATAGTCAAATGAGAGTGTTAAGCATTTTTTTTTTTTTTGGCATTATGTTGTTTTGTAACTGGTGTAGGTGATAATTCTGCTACCTGGAATCCAGCTATCGGTGCTAGAGGGGCTCGTGGTTCCCAATTATCCACTCCCCCTCCTGTAAGAAGATTAGATAGTCCTGCCCATTGTCATACGATTGATTAACCTGAGAGAGGACACCTACTTCTCTGTCCACTGATGTGGAGCTTAGCTCTGTAACTGCTTTAACCAATAGAAAGTGGACAAATGGACAGATGCCACATCTGAGCAGAAGCTTTGAGAGCCATCGTGGGGCTTGGCCATTCTTATTTTTTCTCCCATAAGAACAGCATTTTCCAAATAGGGGCCAATTTTCCATCTTGAATCTAGGTATGATAAAGACACAAGAAAAGAGCAGAGCCTCACCTGACCCATAGCAATCTTCAGTGGTCATTTAATATAAATGAGAAATAATCCTGACCCTGGCCAGTGGCTCAGTAGATAGAGCATCAGCCAGGTATATGGATGTCCCTGGTTTAATTCCCTATGAGGGCACATAGAAGAAACTATCATCTGCTTCTCCCCATCTACCTGTCCCCTTTCTCTTCCTCTTCCCCTCCCACAGCCAGTGGCTTGATTGACATGAGTGTGGCCCCAGATGCTGAGGATAGCTCCATTGGCATGTATCAGCCTTGGGAGCTAAAAATAACTTGGTATTCGAGCATTGGCTCTTGATGGGGTTGCCGGGTGGATCCTTGTTGGGTACATGCAGGAGTTTGCCTCACTATCTCCCCTCCTCTCACCTAAAAAAATAAAATAGAATAGAATAAGATAAAATAAAGGAACTTATCCTTTGTTGTTATAAGTCAATGAGATTGGTGGGGTTCTTTGTTATTGCAATATAACTTCACAAAAGCTGACTAATACAAGGCTAAATGGTAGCTCTGGAGAAGTAGTTAAAATAGATGACCTCTGAAGATCCTTTTAGACACTCATCCTAGACCAGTGGTTCTTAACCTGGGTTCTCTCTCCAGCCCTTCTTCTTCCATCTCTAGGGGTTCGATGAGTCAGTCTCAGGGGTTCAGAGAAGCCTCTGCCGCGGAGGTAAAGACACACTTGTGTAAAGTCGTGATGACACGCCCCGCTTGGCCATCACTTGCTGCAGAGGATCACGTTACATTGCTTGGCCAACCAGTGCTGCGGGGAATTTAGTGCGCGCAGTAGTCAATGGCTGTCATAGTTGTACGTCATGTGGTTTCTTTCTTAATATTTTAATCCATACTAAATATGTTGAGCAAAAAAGAAAGTGGTCGGACGAATATGTACAACATGGATTCACATGTATCACGGAATGGGATGGGAGTCAGCGTCCTATCTGCATGATATGCAATGCCAAGTTGAGCAACTCTAGTCTCGCACCGGCAAAACTAAATTTGGAAAAGAAATCATATTTTATTTATCACTAAAGAAGGTTCGGTGAACGCGCACATGAAACTAGTGGTTTCGGTACCTCAAAAAAGGTTAAGAACCACTACTCTAGACTCTATAGCTCATTCTCAGTAACTGGGACACGAGTCCTGAAAAAGGAGACATTCTTGTGAGGCACTATAGCACATTTATTAGGTGTTGATTCAGGCACACCTGACTTGTTCCCAGCTGTGAGCTCTTATTCAAATTAGTTATAAACTCGCTGAACCTTAGTTTCCTTCTCCATAAAACGGGGATGGTAATTGTTCCCACCGCAGGGGGTCAGTATGAAGATTAGAAGGGAGAGTGCCCAGTGCTTGGCATGTAGCATGCCCTCCAGTAGCTGGGCTAGATATCTGCCGTATTCATAGCTGCCTCGCATCTTTTAAATAGTCTTTCTAGATTTGACAACATGCCCACATTACAAGTTCGACCTCCCCAAGTGTACATCGGAACTCTAATTCCCAGCCTCCCTGGCAGCCAGCCGTGAAGGCAAGTGGCCAAGCCTTCTCTCATCAGACACTCCCATGCAGGGCTTGGATTTGGAGGGCACAGGCTCTGCCAGGAGCTCTGTGCTGTGCTGCTGTGACCCCTGGTGGTGATCTGCCAAAGGTTGAAAAGTTGACTTCCTGGGACAAATGGTTTCAGATGGACAATAGTGATGTCTCATTAGGCTGGTTCCGGTTCTGCAGTAAAATTTGAAGTCTTATTCCTGGAAACTGAGCTGGAACCTGACTCTCCAGCCTACCCCCCTTGTCCCCCAACATTCCAGGGGGCTTTGCAAATGCCTTTTAGTAAACTCTTCTGCATTAACAACCAGATTACATTTCCTATGCTCACAATGCCTACTATAGTCACTATAGTCTCATCACTATTATTAAATAAGAATCATTAGGTCATCTAGCCCTCCAGATACCCAAGTTTCCTTGGGTGAGGAATGTGCAGCTGGAACCTGTTCAGCAGACCTAATTCCATGTCTGCTTTCGCCTAGCCCTCCAGCCAGGGCTCCACTCAGCTCCTGGGGCCAGACGGGCTAGGCACCTTCCCTCTCTCTCCAGCCCTTCCTCTTCCATCTCTCTAGGATTCTCTTGTTTGTCTACGCTGAGTGCTGCGGACACCAGAGGGCGATGTATGCTCATTTTGGAGGGAAGCGTGGAGTTTGTTTTTTTCGCTCTCTCCATTTCTGTTGGTGAATGAAAGTAAAAGACTTGGAGACAACTAACTAGTCTGTGTTAGAGATCTGAAGTAGCAAGTGTGTGGGAGCACTGCCTGCAACGTACAGGTGAGGAGACAGACCCAGAGAAGTGAAGAGGCATGGCTAAGGTCCCAAGAGCAGGAAGTTAGCCCAGTAGGGACTTGAGCCTAAACCATCTCACAGGAGGGCTGTACCCACAGCAGCTTCCACAGGAGTATGGCAGAGAGTAGGAAACAAAAGAATGTTGTGTCCCTGTCTTCCTGCAAAGGTCTGTGCGGCACTGCTCCTACTCAGAAAACTCGCCAATTCAGACAGTATCTGCTGACACCAGGATTGCAAGTTGTTTTCCACGGGGACCAGGCAGTTCACAAAAATGAGAAAAGCAGTTTGGGTGGGCAAAAGGGAGTGGTAGAGACTGTGGCCAGCCGGAGGGTATATATTACCACTGAAAGGGGCACCTATAGTGAGGTCTAGCCAGCAGTTGCCCCATGAGAATACACATCAGGCAGTTTGGATTTTTTATTTTTATTTTTCAACAGAAGACATTAAATCTAAATGTTCATGTGAAATTTTCCAATTTTGATATGCTGGTGACACAGTCAAAACTTTTTAAGTCAGCTCTCTAAGTCTTGGTGTTCTCACCTGTACAATGGGACAATGTCTACACCACGGGCCACACGCGGGGCCACAGGAGTGTTCTTTCTGACCATGGCCTAATGAGGGAAGGATTTCAGTCTGCTTTCGTGCAGCTCCCCCAGTGGCAGGTGTGGGAGCTCCCAGTGTGACCCCCCCTCTCTGCAGCATCTCCCCACCCATCCCGGGGACTTAGGGACATATTGAGACACTGACAAGAGGTTGTCCAGAGGAGCCTTCTCTGTTTTCTGCTCCAATGGTCCTTTCCGGTGGGAATGGAGGTCATGGTAGACAGTCTGCAACGTGTTCTACTAGGTTCCAAAGAGGAAACTGCTAACATTTCTTTATTTTTACCTTTTTATATCTATGTTTAATATTTTAAGTAGTTTTTAAATTTTTTGTTTTTTTTAATTTTGTTTTTGTGTATGGTTTGGATAATGCAAAATGGCTAGAAAATTAGTGCATACATCTTAATTATAAGTAAATAAACTTGCAGATATTGAGGTGTGGGCTCATGACTGGGGTGGCCAACCCCTGCCAGGGTTGAGCTGGTTTCCAAAAGGGAAAAACAAGAGGCGCAACTGAAAATTGGTAGAGGGGAGCCATTATGTAACGGTTTCAAATAATTACCCAAGTGCCAGTTTTGTTTTGCTTTTTAATTTATTGATTGATTTTAGAGAAAGTGGAAAAGAGATGGACAGACAGACAGACAGAAGCACTGATCTGTTTCTGTATGTGCTCTGACCAGAGATCAAACTAACAACCATTGAGTATGGGGATGATGTTCTAACCAATCGAGCTATCCAGCCAGAGCGACACAGTTGGTTTTTTCAAAAAGCTTCATGAGAAGTCAAGTGCTACACAAATTCTAGTTATCCAATTTATTAAAAATACTCAAAAAACATTTTTAAAATATCTGGTGCATAAAGACAGCTTACTTTAAAAATGGTAACTTCTATATCATGTGATCATTGCTATTGTCACTGTAACACTGCAGGGCCCCACTGCGCTGGCTGTGGGTCAGCTTCCCCACTGTGCCAAAAGCCCTCTGAGGCCAGGGAGGGTGGTATTAATCTCTAGACCTCCAGATAGAGCAGGGGCAGATGAGATCAAAGCAGGAGTTTAAATGATCCTTGTTAAATGACTGAGACAGAGGGAATCAATGGCTTGTTCTCTTTGATGGGAATTTGGGTCTGTCCCAGCTACCATACCTATAATAGGCTTAGAGTTTAGACTTTTGCCAAAGGGGCCAGCGTTCTTTCTGCTTCTCCTGTAGGAGCAGGGTCTCTTCAAGGCCCGGGGTGGGTGGTACTCTTCGGCCAGTGTGAGCCTTTGGGGATGGGGCTCACTGTTGGGTGCTCAGAATCTGGGTATCTCTGTCCTGCCTGGCTTGGGCCTTCCCCCTGGGCTCAGTTTCTGCAACAGAAAACTGGGTTGGCTATCAAGTTTCATTTCTCTTTCCTCCATCACTTATTAGTTGGGCAAGTTACATTCCTCCTCAGTGCCTCCATTTCCACATCTTGGAACCGGGCACCATAATCATAGACACCTCATAGAGTCATTGTTATAAGGACCAAATGAGTGCTCTTTCATTTATAACTTAAAATAAATAAATACATTTATAACTGTAAGGGAACTGTGCAGGTTGCGGGGAGGGAGCTGCTAACTCTATTCTGAAGACCCTGAAGAAAAAAGATCCTACATAACCCAAGTACTAAGGCCAGTTGTCTCTTGTGGGGCTTATTTATTGGTGCACAAATGGTTATGTGAGAAATATTGTCTACTTCTTTTTAAAATGTTTTAAAATTTATTGACTTTAGAGAGAGAGAAACATTGATTTGTTGTTCCACTCACTTACGCATTCATTGGTTGACTCTTCTACATGCTATGACCTAGGAGTGAGCCATTGAACCTGCAATTTCAGCATGTCAGAATAATACTCTAACCAACTGAGCTACCTGGCCAGGACCTCTACTTTTTTCTTTAAATCAGCTTAATTCATATGTACCACAACTTTTATTAATTTTTTTTTTATTTTAGAGAGAGAGACAAGAAGGAAGAGAGATGAGAAACATCAACTCATAGTTGCAGCACTTTAGTTGTTCATTGATTGCATCTCATACACGCCTTGGCTGGGTGTGGGAAGGGAGGCTCAAGTCAAGCCAGTGACTTCTTGTTCAAGTCAGCAATCTTGGTCCTCAAACTAAAAACCATGGGATTATATTGATGAACCCATGCTCCAGCCAGTGACTCCGTGCTCAAGCCAGTGATCTTGGGGTTTCGAACCTGGGACCTCAACATCCCAGGTCAATGCTCTATCTATTGTACCACCACTGGTCAGGCTGTACCACAACTTTTTTATCCACTCATCTATTGCTGGTCACTTGGGTTGCTCCTATATGTTGGCTATTATAAATAATGCGGCAATGAACATAAGGGTGCATATATTCTTTTGAATTAGTGTTTTGGGTTTCTGCAGATTTCCCCAGAAGTGAAATCACTGGATCTAAATTAGCTTAATTCAGAGTCTCCGTTCCCATTAGAGGAACTTCTACTCTAGTCATTCTGATGAGCTACTTGGGGTAAGGTATAATTTTAGGTTGAGGATCTAGCCAGCAAGTCCTCCATCCTGCAAGCTCTTCTTGAACTCTGCTGCCCCTCATCAAGAGAGAGAGGCTATGCCCCTCCCCTTGAACTGGGTGCCCCTTTGCGCTCGCCCCCATTAACAGAATACAAAAGAGGCTATGCTACATGATTAAAGTCTATGCAATATACTACTACCGTGTTTTCTGTTTGCTCTTGAAACCCAGCTGCCTTGCAATGAGGAAGCCCATGCAACGTGCAGAGAGGCCTCATGGAGAGGAACTGAGGCCTTGGTCCACAGCTCCGGCTGAGCACTAACTTGCTAGCCATGTGAGTACACCATCTTAAAAATGGATCCTTGCCTGACCAGGATGGTGCAGTGGATAGAGTGTCAGACTAGGATGCAGAGGACCCAGGTTCGAAACCCCGAGGTCACCAGCTTGAGCATGGACTCATCTGGTTTGAGCAAGGCTTACCAGTTTGAGCCCAAGGTCGCTGCCTTGAGCAAGGGGTCACTTGGTCTGCTGTAGCCCCCTGGTCAAGGCACATATGAGAAAGCAATCAAAGAACAACTAAGGTGCTGCAATGAAGAATTGATACTTCTCATCTCTCTCTCTTCCTTTCTGTCTGTCCCTCTCTCTCTGTCACACACACACACACACACACACACACACACACACACACACACACACAAAATGGATCCTTAAGCTCCAACTGAACCAGCTGACATTGCACAGAGCAGATAAGCCTTCCCCACTGAATCCACCCTGAATTGCAGATTTATGGACTAAATGATTGGGCAGTTTGTTACAGAGCAATGGGAAACAGAGGCACCATTGGCTCTCCCTCCCTGCAGAGCTGTATAAAATTCTTGGGGCCTTACCTAGGCACATGTGCCAGTGAGACCCTGACACCAATGTTCTTGCTCACAAGAACCTTCAGGTCCCCTGCTCTGCAGATCCTGTGCCACACTCGGTGTAGGGGGTCCTCTGAGAAGCTGGGAACCACATGGCCATATCCTTCCAAGGCTTGGCCATCCCATCAGCTCCCCTGCCTCCGTCGGCCATTTGATATCTTCTCTCAAGGTTTTCTAGAGTGGTTCTTTTTACCCTTTTCCCACCTCCAGAACTCCAGGCATGAATGGACTGGAGAATTATACAAAGATGGAAGTAGTCTCTCACTAGAGGTGGTTCTACTCTGCCTGGCAAAATGCCCAGGTAAGTCATGGCAAAGCCTGACTCCTGCTGGGAAGATAGGAAATGCTGGGAGAACCAATCCGATTTGACATGTCAGTGAAGAACTCAGAAACACATCTACTCAGTGACTGTCCCTTAAGTTTCCAATGTGTGTGAGCATTGTGCCATGTGCTGGGGAGACAAGGGAAAGTGACAGTGCCGCCACAGACCTGGGCAAGAGAGGTCACCCGTGTCTGCTCAGATTCTGCACCCCACCCACCTTGTCGACCATGCTTTAGGCATCTAAAATCCTGGGAATCTCTGCCTGAAGGACCCAGGCTGAGTTCTAGGCTTCCACAAGCACTTCCCCCAGGGCCATCCTTCTGAGGGCACAATGTAGCTCCGTGTGCACCCCTAGAGAGGGGACCACGTGGAAACCACAGGCAAGGCATGTAGACAGTTTAGTCACATGGGCTGGGGTGTTTATTCGTCTGGGTCCTAGGTTGCCTGTAACACAGGACAGACACAGGCCTAGGCAGAGAATCAGGGTGGGTGGGCTGATGGCCTGGGTTAGCGCTGACCCACCCCACACTGTCATATTCCTGCATAGAATTCCAAAGAGTCCAAGGATTCTAAATATGAAAAGGCCTTCTTGGTTATTATAAAGAATATTACTCAAGTTCGGGTAAATGAACATATTTTATTTTCCAGTCTGTTAAAGGTTTATATATAAAGTATGCATGCCTTAATTTGCACTATTAACATGTTAGGGTAGTTCTGTGGAATGGGACCAAGTGTCCCAGGGAGGACAGTGGGGTGGGATGGGCGCGGAGGAGCATGGCAGTGATTCCAGAAGCTGCCTGCAGACTACCCTCTATGTTGCCACAGCTGCCCCCATCTCTAATCTGGAGTAACAGAGACAGAAAAGACTAGCAGATGGGACTAGTGTGATCAGATAGATGTCTGTCTGGAGGAGGGTGGGGCCCATGGGATCCAGCTGTTTTGTCAACTGCCAATCACCATCACAAACATCCCCAGCTGAGGTGAGGAGACATGGAGGGCATTTTATGCCTGCTTTGCATGGGTTGGATAGGAAGCCAGCCCCAGACAGATAGTACAGTGGTTCTCAACGTATGGTCCCTGAACCAGCAGCATCGACACCATCTGGGAGTTTGGTAGGCCCTTGGCCTCTTGCAGGATAGGTGATGTCCATCCATGGGAAGAACAATTTGGTGTGGAGATTCTATGAAGACTTTTTACTGAAAAAAGAACATTTACTGAGAATGCACAGTGTCCAAGAGCAGGCTAATGCTTCATGGACACTATCAGATTTAATCCTCAACAGACACTCTCAAAATAGTTATTATTATGCCTGACCAGGCAGTGGCGCAGTGGAGAGCGTTGGACTGGGACATAGAGGACCCAGGTTCAAAACCCCAAGGTTGCCAGCTTAAGCACAGGCTCATCTGGTTAAGCAAGGTTCACCAGCTTGAGCCCAAGGTGCTGGCTTGAGCAAGGGGTCACTTGGTCTCCTGTAGCCCCTGGTCAAAGCACATATGAGAAAGCAATCAATGAACAACTAAGGTGCTGCAACGAAGAATTGATGCTTCTCATCTCTCTCCCTTCCTGTCTGTCTGTCCCTATCTGTCTTTCTCTCTCTCTGTCTCTGTCACACACACAAAAAAAATTGCTATTATTATTACCCTTTTAAGGGCTTATCCAGAGAAGTGAAGTACTGTGGACGAAAAAGGGCTCTACAGAATGTAACCTCACAGGGTGATCTGATCATAAATTCCTAACAGGGCAGGTCATGGTGAGTTGTCATCCACCAGGCATATAACCTTTTCAGTAAAAGGTTTACATTTGCTTGAAGCAAGCCCTGTCCATTGTTCTTGTGCACCTAGGTTAACACATCTCTGAAATAATCCTATTCACCCTCAGGAGAGCGCATAATCTTGTTAACTATCCCTTCCCCTGGTCCGCAAACTGCAGCTCGCAAGCCGTATCTGGCTCTCTGGCCCCTTGAGTGTGGCTCTTCCACAAAATACCACGTGCGGGCGCTACCTCGATAAGGACTGTACCTACCTATATAGTTTAAGTTTAAAAAATTTGGCTCTCAAAAGAAATTTCCATCGTTGTCCTGGTGATATTTGGCTCTGCTGACTAACGAGTGTGTCGACCACTGGACTAAAGCATCACCTTGCTTTCATCTCACCTTCACCTAATCTTCCTTATTTCCCTCATTCTTTCAAGTGCACGAAAGGAACTGCAAAACTGTCCTTCGCTGAAGCATTTGAGATGTTGTTTCTCCATAACTGTCGTCAGCTTTGGCTCAAATACAGGTACACTCAGAAAAATTCTCTACAGGTTTGGACGATTCTTATCCTGCCTCGGGTCACAAGGCTCCCAGGAGGCATCCTGGTCTGTGTGATTGTCAGACCACCCTAACTTCTTCCCAAACTTGAGTGGGATTCAGAATCACCTGGAGGACTTGTTAAAACAAATAGCTAGAGAACATAACAAACAAACAGAAACAAATTGGTGGGGCCCCTCCCTCAGAGTTTCTCATTCAGTAGGTATGGGATGGGGCACCAACACACATTCCTAACAGCTTCCCAGGTGCTGCTGCTGCCGCGGGTCCAAGGACCGTGCTCTGGGAAGGACCGTGCTGGGCTGGGTCCAGTTCCCACCTGACTCTACCCATGCGGAATGATTTCTATGGGAGGTGCCCCAATGAGATAATAGGAACGAAGGAGCTTTGTCAGCTGCACAAGTAAACGGCCTGGTCAGTAACCTGCCCGGTAACCTGTGGGAATCTGGTTGCGGGATCTGGGAATGCAGAGGGCTGGAATGCAGGTGGGGGCACCACGGGCATCTGGAGATCTTTTGTGGCCCATCTTAATTTGGGGCCATTTCTTCTCTAGGGATAAAGTCAGCTTCTGAGGGCTCAAGCCAACAACCCCTCCTGCCACCCCCCTCATCAACCCACGCCTCCTCCTTCACCTCAGGCAGCCTGCTGGGCACTGCCCCAATAGCTAGCTGGCCCACGCCACTTCTCCTGGGGCCTGCCAGTCCAGGCAAGCTGGGGCAGCTTCAAGCCTGTGATTCAGGGCTTGGGGTTAGATCCACCTCATGCCTCCAGTGTGAGACTTGGAGGCCACAACTTTCCTTCTTTCAGCCTCAGGTTGCCCTTGGGTAAGATGGGATCAGCATCTGCATAAAGTTGTGTAAATTCAAGAGCCAGTCGTTTTTACAGCACTTGGCGCGGAGCCCAGCCCCTGGCGACAGTTCAATTAGTATTTTCAAAAGTGCTTGGGCCCAGGCCGCCTCCCGATAGAGGTTCGGACTTGGAACGCAAACCGCCCTCACGCCGTTCACCGGTTGCACCTAGATACACCCACGCTGGAATGCCAGCGCAGGGGCCGGACGTCTGCCCGCCCGCCTGGGTTTGGGTCGGCAGGGCAGGAGGATCAGGTAGGTAGGTAGGTAGGCACAGAGGGAGAGGGGCGTGCCTTGGGCGTGGCCTCGTCCTAGGGCGGCAGGGGCCAGGGTAGGCTGGGAGGAGAATGTGACGGAGGAAGGGGCGGTGAGAGGGCCTGGGAAGGACTAGGAAGGCCGTGAAGGGGCGGGCCGCTAGGTAGCTCTCTGTACGTGGTCCTTCCTAGTCAGCGGGGCTTGAGCGCGGAGCCTCGCCAGGCCGGGAGTCAGGTTTTACCCCGCCAGGGAAAGGGAGCTGGAGCCGCACAGGAGACAAGACTGGGGAGGCGGGCCCAGGGGCGGACCTCAGCCTCTGCGAGCCTGGGGGGGGAGGTGAAGCTGGCGAGATTGGTTGGGAAGCCATAGTGGGCGGGGCAAGGATGTGGTCACACCCCCAACAGGGCCAGAGGCGGGGTTGGCTGGGTTAGTGTAAGGAGGCCGTGGTGGGCGGAGCCTGGCTGGGCTTGGAGCCAGGCTACATTCCTGCAGCAGCCGGGGGCGGGTCTGGAGGACCCGCGTCCAAAAGCCAGGGGGCGTGTTTAGGGCGTGTTCTCAAGCGGGGGCGGGGCTTGGCCGAGGCAGTTGCTTTCTCTGAGGACTGCCTGGAGGGGGTCCAGTGGCTGAGCCCAGCGCTGCGCAGTCGGACGCTGACTGGGGCGCGAGCGGGCGACGCCAGTTTTGCAGCACCGAACTAAAAGCAGAACCAGCAGGTGAGAAGGGGCCAGGGTGCAGGGAGGCCGGCGGGACGACCGGTAGCAAAGTTAGTTTTCGCCACCATTTCCAGAGCGCGATTGGGCAACGTTCTCGGAACAAGTGACAGGTCGGGCCACGAAAGCAGCTGGTGGGTGAGAAGGAGCTTAAATTCCGGAGTCCTGAACTGCAGTTCTCCAGCACCGCCATGCACCAGCTGTGTAACCCCGAGTCCATCCCTCCCCTGGGCTTTGGACCTCTCCGGTTCCAGTAAAAGGAGGTTGAACCAGGTGAACTTCACGGTCCCGTTGCCCTTTCTCAGTAAAACCCCGAAGGTGAGGTCTGGCAGGTGAGAACCAACTACAGTTCAGCCACAGGTATTCAGATCGCGCTGCCTACACTGCAGTTTCCTGCACAGTGGCGGGGAGCAAAGCAGTCTCCGTGAGCGTGAAGCGAACTGCTTTAAAGGTCATACTAGTTACTCCGATGGGGCTCGAACCTCCAAGCCCACGGGAGTGCAGCCCAAGTCAGGGAGGTTTCAGTCTCCCCTTCCCTGCTTCTCTGAGAGCCTAGTAGTACAGTCGACTTTGGGTCGGAAACTCAACGGTGGCTTCTGTTACTCTCCAAGGGCATTTCCAGGTGAGTTGGCTTGGGGGGCCCAGGACAGAAAGCAGGGGACAAATTCTCATCTGGTGAGTGGGGAAGAAAAGGGAAAACCCTTTTCTTCTGGGGCTCTTGCTGCATGCCCAGGGTTAGTTCCTGGGTCTGAAAGTTGGGTTTGTGGTGGTTGTGGGTGCTGTCCCAGGGCCATAGTAATTGGGCAGCCTAGATCAGTGGTCAAGGGCTTGGGCTTTGGGACCAAACTGATCTAGATTCTGCTCGCCCTCATTTTTCAGTTTCCTCATCTGTAAAATAGGATAATGGCAGGACCCAGTGACAGCAGTGAGGACTTAATGGAATAATGTGTATACAGTGCCTAGCAAGGCACCAGGCACCCAGTGAGGCCGCTCTACGTGCCAGCTCTCTAATGTTAATGGCAGGTGGTGGGCTGGCTTCCTGCCTGGGAATGAGCCCGTTTTTTGGAGGGTCAGAGACTGGCTGCATCTCCTTCTGACCCTGTGAGAGCCAGAAATTGCCATCTGCCACGGGCGTTACTTTGTCCATTTCAGGATTGAGGTTCAGACTGTCATCTGGACTAAAGAGTGGCTGAGTTTTCTGTAATATTGTTTGAGGTTGGTGGATGTCCAATTAAATAAGCACATAAATATGTACTGAATACCTACTATATATTAGGTGTTGTTTCAGAGGTGAAGTAGCCAGGCCTGGTCTCTGCCCTCATTCTGAGTTGCCAACCTGAGGGTTCCCCATCCCTACCATGACCCTGTTGGAGAGGATAACTCAGACCCACGGCTCCAGGCCAGATGAGAGTTCATGGGTCTGTTCTGCTCTGGTGGCTGGAAGCTAGCTCTTCTGTTGCACACTTGGCTTGGGGTGGAGGTGAAGGGCAGTGTGGGCACCTGTTATCTGTTTGATCAGGGCTGGGCCCTGGAGAACACTGAGAATGCTGCATGCTGGCTTCCTTTATCTCCTGGGGAGATGAGCCCACACTTGGAACCAGCTGGGAAGTATACGGACAGTCTAATTGAATGCTGCACTAACTGGGGGATGGAGGAGAGGGAGAGAATGAGAAAGTATGGGATGGAGCTGGTGCTTAGAAGAAGTGAGACACTGGAGAAAGCAGGTACCAGTAGAGTTTGGTATAAGGGTCAGCAGGCTGTGCCTGTGGTTGAGATGTTTATTTCATACCATGCTTAGTAAGCATCTTCTGGAAAGTCCTCCCCCCTACTCTCTTTTCCACATGATGAATGACAAACGATGACACATTGATTCCATCCTTAGTTGCTTACTGTCTGGGAGGGAACTAAGACAAGGATACTAATGACTCTGACAGCAGATAAATGAAGAAGAAAGGATAAAGGTTCTTTGGGAAAGCTTAATGGAAGAGATGGAGTTTGGGTGGGCTTTAAGGATTGAGAGGTTTCAGCAGCCACAGGGAAGACAGTGTTTGGGACAGAGGAAAATGTCTCAGTAAAGGCAAGGTGGTCAGAGTGTTCAGGGAGATTTAAAGAAACTTCCATCTTGACCTGGCTGGATACTCAGTTGATTAGAGCATCATCCTGATATGCAGAGGTTGTTGGTTTGGTCCATGGTCAGAATCTGTCCATCTGTCTCTCTCCCTTCCTCTCTCTGTAAAATCAATAAAAAAATTTTTTTAAATTTCTTTTTATTTATTTATTTTAGAGAGGAGACACAGAGTGAGAGAGAGAGAGAGAGAGAGAGAGAGAGAAAGAGAGAGAGAGAGAAAGGGGGGAGGAGCTAGAAGCATCAACTTTCATATGTGCCTTGACCAGACCAGTGCAGGGTTTTGAACTGGCGACCTCAGTGTTCCCAGGTCGACGCTTTATTCACTGTGCCACCACAGGTCAGAAAAAAAATATTTTTAAAACAAAGAAACTTCCCTATTGATCCATTCACCTGAAGAGTTGAGACTATACGGGGATGTGAAGGGAGAGTGGTAGGTTGGATTAGCTCATGGAGGTCCTTCAATGCCAAGGTGAGATGTTTGGGTTTGATTTGTAGAAAGTGAGAGCCCCTAAAGGTTTCTGAGTGACAGTCAGAAGGACACTGTAGGGAAGCCAGTCTGCCAGATATGCTGGAGTGGGTGACCCAGTGGTCACAGGATAGTGAACTGATGGCAGTGGTGGCAGGGAAGGAGGTGCCTGGGGGGGGCTTTGGGGATATCTGCACTTGTGGTACCATCAGAGGGGTGGGATGAACCTAGGTGACATGGGAAAGGAGAGAGTGTCCCAGTGTCTGCCTTGTGCTCTCCACCCAGGCTAGAGCATGGTGCACAGCAGGGGCTCAGGGAAGTCCTTGATTGGCTGTGGGGGTGTTGGGAGGTGTGGGGGTGCTAGGGAGGGTGGTGAGTGCTACAGAGAGATAGCGAGGGAGTCGTCCAAGCAGGCTCCGTGTTTACGCATGACCCCCCCCCCCCCATGGGAAGCATCTGGGCTGAGTGGCAGAGTTTCAGCCAGCCAGTGGTGGGTTTGGGAGCGGGGAGGATGAGAAGAAATGCCTGTGACTCTCCTCCTCCTAGCTGTATCCCAGGGAGGGTTTGGGTCAGAGGTTAGCCAGTGGGGGCAAAAATTTCCCACGTGTAGGGTGGGTTTTGGTTTCTCTGGGCTCCTCTGACGTTTCTGCCCTGTGGGGCCGTCCCCTCTCTTAAGGGGAAGCTTCTCTTCTCCATTTCCCCTCCACCTCCAACCCTGGAACCCAACCCCTGTTTCCCCTGAGGACCAGACAGGCTCCCCTGGCACAGGGCTGAGCAGACCCATGCCCTGAGGATTCCTTTGGATTTGGAACTTCTGTGGCCAGCTTTCACCCCCAGGTTATGGCTTGGCCTTGACCCCTTGCTCCAAACTGTTATACCCACTTCATCCACCCCATGGGAAGCTCAGATGGGGCACTTCTGATTTAATCAAGAGCATCAAACCATCAGGAATTGGCTCTGGGAGAGGCAGGAGGGAGGGAAGAGTCTGGCCCCTCTGTGAGTGAAGGGCTGGTTTCATCTCAGCAGGAACTGCCCTGCCCACCGCTTCCCCTCCTCGAGCCTGGGGCCAGGAGCCAGGAGCCAGGAGGGAAGCCCAGAGGTAAACATAAGTGGTGTGGTACACATTGCTTCCCTCTTCCTTTCATGCTTGATGCTGCTGCCCGTGAGGAGGAGGCCAGCCACCCACCCACCCAGTTGTTTCCCAGTGTTGGCTGGTTCCTGACTCACCCCTTGGTTCCCCTACACCGTGGTTTTCCTGTCAGCAACTGCTATACTCTGTGCTGACATGGTGAAGCAGCTGAGGCGAGGGGAGAGGCCTTTATTCTGGGTCGTTTTTGTTTGTTTGTTTGTTTGTTTTTAAATTAATTTTAGAGAGAAAGGAAAGGAGACAGAAACATCCATTTGTTTTTCTACTGATTTATGCATTCATTAGTTGATTCTTATATGTGCCCTGACCAGGAATCAAACCCACAACCTTGGCATATCAGGATGACTCTAATCAACTGAGCTACGTGGCCAGGGCTTTTGCTAGTTCTTGAAGTTAGTTCCAACTCCTCTGTTTATAGGCTGTGTGACCTTCCCTAAGTTCATTCTCCTCTCTGGGCTCCCTTCCCTACTCTGCTAATGGCCTGTTCTCTACTTGGCTCTCAGTGGTTCCATAACCAGGACCAGTCATTTGTAAAGTAGGGTACATGTGAGCACACAACACAGGCTCTCCATACAGAGTAGGAGTGGATGACTCCTCTCAAACATCTAAGTCTGACCCACCTCCTCAGCCTTGCTAATCCTCCACCGGAAGCGCCCTTCTGACTTTCTACAAATTAGGGACATGGCATAGCATGGTGGTAGTGTTGCACTTGGAGCTATAATCTTGGCCTGGCTCCATCCTACCACTGTGACCTTTTCTGAGCCTCAGCTTCTGAATCTGAAAATTGGGGATAATAATGGTGACCACCTCACAGGGGGATGTGAGATAAAGCAAATATATGTGCGTGAAGCTTAGCAAGTTTATGCCAAGCACATTATGTGTGCTCCCTAAATGAGAACTGTTGTCCTTCCCTTACCCTGCCCCATCTTTCCGAGCTTGTACCAGGCTGCTTCTCGGGCCTCTGGAAACATCCCCTAGAGTACCTGCCTTCTGCCTGGGTCCTGTGTGCCTCTCCAACATAAGTGTGTGCGCGCCACAAGACAGTGGTCATTTCCGGCGGTGTGGTGCTCCCTGGCTATTCATGGGGTTGGCTGGGTTGGCCCAACATGACTCTAAGCTTCCTGAGGGGAAGTGGGTACAAACGTCAGTGGCAGACTTTCTCCAAGCCCTTCCTCTGTGCTTACATACACTGAGTACTTTCCTCTTTACTGATGTTTTGTAACATATGGAGTGTCCGTGAACAGGCCCCTCCCACCCCCAGGCTGGGACTGCTCTGTCCGGCTCTGTATACTTGACTTCTGGCTCAAGGCCTGGTGCACAGTGAGGACTCGGGAAATGATGGTTGAATGTATAAGGGATTCTCCTTGGGCAGCCCAGCAGGACCCAGCTCGGTGCCAGGCCCTTGGTGACTCCTTGGCAAAGGCAAAGCCTGGTGCACGGTCTGGATGCCCCCGCCTTGCCCTTCAGGCGTGCCTGCTCAGTTCCTGGGACCTGGGTCCAGGGGCGTGAGGATGGTCTGCTGGCCTGGGATGGCTTTGCTTGGGGCTTCAGCTTGCCTTGTGAGGCCTGGCCATCCCCCTCACCCCCGAGAGGGAAACAACCCGACTTCCTCCAGCCCTAGCCTGTTGAAGGGCCACTCTGGCCCTTAGTGAACCCTGACTCAGCCAGAAAAGGTGCCTTTAAGTAAGCAGTTCTTGCTGAAGGTGCTAGTGCCCTGTGAGGGCATGGCTCAGAGCTGGGGGAATGGGAGGCCCACCCCTGATATTATCTCTCCAAGTGGGAAGCTCTGGGAAGCATCTCTGCTCTCCCCTGTCTTCTTTCCCTGAAGTGGGAGCTTCTGCCCCTTCTTCGTTCTCCGCCTGACTTTTCCTGGTGTGTCGAAGGGTGATCCGGGATGGCAGCTGTGGAGAATTCTAGACCCAGGCTCATAGAACCAATGCAGAGACGCAGACAGAGTGCTGGAGGCTGGGCTTCAGGAAGCCTGGCGTCAGAGCCTGGCTCTGCTGGGAAGTTGCAGTGACCTTTTTCAGGGAGGGACCCTCTAGGCTGGTTTTCTAGCTCTTTGGGCATCAAGTGCTCCAGAAGCCTGCCTGGCGTCCAGCTGGGCTTGGCCCAGGAGAGTGTGGAGGGAACCCTAGGCAGTGCCATGGACTCTGGAACCAAACTTCCTGTAAATGATCCCAGTCTCTGCTATTACCTGCTGGGTGTGACCTTCGGCAAGTGTTTTGACCTCTCTGTGCATCCGTTTGAGCATCTGAAATGGAGATGGTAATAGTACTTACCTCATAGAGCTGTTTGAGAATGATGTGAATTGCTACTGTATGTGAAGCATTTACCAAATGGTGCACTTGGTGTTTGTAAGTGAGGTGCATGCGATGTCGCAGTGGGCATCTGCAGGGTTTTATTCGTCAAAGGGACTTTGGGGGCTTGGCCCATTCTCCTGCACTGTAGCTGGGCAGGTCCTGGCGCTGCCGTGGAGACGCTGCACACAGAATGGCAGAGCTGCCCCTCCCCCACAACTGTACCCACAAGGCCGGAAAGTAGATGAATCCACTTAAAGGTGCACATAATAGTGCGATTATATAGATCAGATTACAGACCACCCTTTTTTTTTACTTTCTCCTATTTTCTGAATCTTCTGGTGTGAGCCCATACTATTTTTATGCTTAAAAAAGAACATACATACAATAAAGCTGTCAAAAAACTTACTAAATATATTTAAATAAAAATGTATTATATGAACTTGAGATCACATTGAGCTTTTTGTTGTTAATAAAGCATATTTTTTTCCAAAGGGGGTGGAGTGTTGGTTTGAAGTGAATATCAATTTGTCAAGCCTCAGAAGACCGAGGGAATGTCTATGGAAGGAGTGGCTTTGGCCACCAGCCTAGGATCCTGGGAGACAAGAGTCTGATATGGATGGGCGTGTCACCAGTTTCCATTGGTTGACACACCCTGAGTGTAGCATGGTGTTTAGAAAACTTTTCAACAAGCTTTCAATAGTCATTGGCACCAGCGTGCTTAATTTCCTCAAGTCAAAATTAAGGAAAATAATAATAATACCTAATATAGGGGTTGCTGTGAGGGTTAAAGGACCTGAGAGCATTTTGAAGTTTCAGAAGGAATCCCCTTCTTCCTCCTGAATTTGGAAGCAAGTAAAAAGAAAACAGTTGACAAAGATGGAGTGCCAAGCATTAGCGTCATTACTGAGAAGGCTAGCCGGAGAAGGTGGCTTTAGATCCGGGACCCAGAGAGCTTGTTAAGCGTCTTCCCTGGCACTGGCAGAGTTACCCGTCTGGTCACAGGTGGTGCTGGACAGGTGCCAGCCTCGCTGCAGGAGCAGGTGGTAGCAGCAGAGAGGTGCCCAGAAGGAATGCAGGTAGTTCGGCTATACCAGAGGCAGTACTCCTCTGACCATGCCCACTGTGTCTCCCAGATGAACCAATTAGAGAAGCCACTGTTGGTCCGGGTATGAGGGAGGCGGAGCGAGACTAGAGGTGTTCTCCCAGTAGAGGTCTCTGGTCAAGGAAACAAGTGGAGAGGGTAATATGTGTTCCTCTTCATAAAAATAAAGCACATTGAATGATGCTGGCTATGCAATGGTCACTCAGTGCGTGTTACTTTGCCATTGCTGATAATGATAACAATGTGTAATTCTACTACTACAGTTGGAAAAATCACTCTCCCACTCACTATCTTAAGAGATGGGTTATTGGAATGTCATTCTAGTGGAACCCGATGAAACATCATCCTGTAGAGAGGAAATAGAAACTCAATGGGAGTGGGGAGGTTTGATTTGATCTGTGGCATGTGATTGAGTGGTTAGGCTTTAAGTCACTGTTGATCACATAGGAACTGACCTCCCTGACCTTTGGTCTCTCTGAATATTCAGCAGAGCTGTAAGGGGGGTAGGGAGGATGTGTTGTCTATTTGGCAGTAGGCGTTCAGAGCTTTTCCCCACCTCTCTGATTCCCCCTCTCTCCGCCCGCAAGGGTCTAGCAGAGGGTTCCTCTTTCTTTCTTTTTCTTTTCTTTTTATTTCTTTTCTTTCTTTTGCCAGGAGACTGTATAGCAGTGATGGGCAATCTTTTGAGCTTGGTGTGTCAAAATTCGCCAAAAAAACCGAGCATAACTCGGGTGTTGTGTCACTTTGAGAACAACGGCCTAACCGGAAGTCTCAGAACTAGCTCTGTGCCGGAGTTCTGTTGTTTTGGCCCACAGACCTCTGGCACAGAGTGTCTACACTACAGCAAATGTTTTATCCTCGGCTACTGCACCTGGCCGTGCAGGAGCTGAGGATGAAACGTCTTCTCAGCATGCGGCCTCATACTTCCCTGGTATGTGGCCACATGTCATCAAAAATGGCTACGCGTGTCAGTGCTGACACGCGTCATAGGTTCGCCATCACGGCTGTATAGCATGGTGTCGCGCTTCTCAAACTTTGTGCATATCAGAAATCCCCTCTAGGGGGTGCAGGGAAAGCTGTATGTAGAGGACTGCTGGGGTTATACTTTAGCTTGGGCTTCTTCCAGCTTCGTAGGGCTTGATGTTGGCCAGACCTGGGTATGGGCCAGCTCTTCCTCCCACTATCTGCTCACCTTTGGGCAAGTTTGCAGCCTCTCAGAACCTTGGTTTCCTTATCCATGAAATAGAGAATGATAATCATACTTCCCTTGTGGGCGTGCGTGAAGATTACACGAGATAATTAGTGAAGGTAAAATGCTCAGTGCTGGGCCAGACTCAGAGTGCACCCTCCACAGAGGTCGGAGGATGACAAGAATGATAATGATGAAAATGGCTGCTCCTGCCACTCCTTTGGGGAAATGACGAAGAGTGGGGTCTCTGACCTGGAGTGAGGGAAATTTCCAGAGCTGTTTGGAACTCTGAGGGTCAGGAGGGCCTTGGGCCTCTGTGGGCTTAGTCCTTGATCAGGCTGTGTGAGCCCAGCCCTGACCTGAGGGCTCTTGGTTTAGAGTTGAGGGCTAAGTTGGGCGCTTGTGACTAGTTTCACAGGATTGTGGTTTTGTGAGCAGCTCTATAGAGTTCATTGAGTCAACCTACCCATCCAGCCTGATCCCATGAAAAACATCCCGCTTTTGCTTACATACCTCAAGGTTTGGAGAGCTCACTACCTTTCCTCTCTGAACAGATCTAACTCTTAAAAGATATGGTACAGAATTTGAGCAAACCCTCAGCTTCCATTCGATGGCCCTCATCGAGCTTGTTGGGACCATGTGGAATGGGGACACTCCCTGAGACATCCAAGTCTCCCTTGTAGTCAGGACCTCCCCAGGCCAGTGATTCTGGTGGAGGAAAGAGATGTCTCTGTCAAGTTTTAAAAGGACTTCTTCTCTACCTGAACCAAATGGGCACTTAAAGAATAACTTTTTAATTACTGAAGAAATAAGGTTTTAAGGTTTTGTGGAAAAAATTTGCCTGATAAAGAACAGATGCAAAAGAGGAAATAGCTATTCAGAGATAAATAGTGTGAACACACACACACACACACACACACACACACACACATGTGATTAGGATCGAACCATATGGGCCACTTCCTGTGCTTCTGCGTTTCAATTAACATTGTAAGGGAGCTTTTTTTCATGTTAGTCACTATTCTTCCACACGTGTTTCTCTGTCCATCGCATTGTGCCACACAGGTCTGCTGTGACCCAGTTAAGTATTCCCTTGCTGTTGCACACTTAGGCTGGTTTGAATTTTTTATTAGTATCTACATTGTTACAGTGATCACCTTGTCCAGATATATACTTTGTGCTTAACTCTCCACTGAGTTCCTAAAAGTGGCTTTCCAGTCAGTTGGTTTAAAAACTCAAGGTCTGAGGGCCAGATTCTCAGGGGAAAAGCCTTTCCCCTGACACCCACCAGAATGTACCCCCACATTTAGCTCCAGCCCTCTGGGGGGAGGGACAGACCATGCCCCTCAGTGCTGGTTAGCAGACCCACAGAAGCAAGGGGGCAAGACTTTTTGGGTGTACGTAGGCACGCACATGAGGAAGAGACAGAAAGAGAAAGACAGAGAGATATGAGGAGCTTTTTCTCTTCAACTGTAGACTGATTTTTGACCCCCCCCCCCCTCTTGAGGAGCCAATGGTGTCATTAACTAATGATGGGATCTCTTTACTGTTTAATGACCTCTCTCCATAGTGACTCCTTCCGCCCCAGCAGTCTTCTGGGAGCCAGGGAATGGGGAGAGGAGTCCGTGGGAGGAAGTGTCTCCGGAGTAGGAGGTGGGTCACAGGGTGGTGCGGTGCTTCCCAAACTTTGATGTAAGTCAGTCTCCTGGAGCATGGGTTTGTACCCCCGGTTTTTTATTGTGTTGGTTCAGTGAGGGGCCGCCTGAGAGTGTGCGTTGCTAGCATGTCCCCAGGGGAAGCTGCTGCTGCTGGTCTGGGGACCACACTTTGAGACCCAGCGGGACCGGGCGGGCGGGGGCTGCGTGGTGAATTTCCGCTCCGATGCTGCTGACGGTGGGAACCTTGCCCTCTTTGGTACAGCCTAACGTGAGGCCTGAACTCCCCTTCCCCTGCGCTCACCTCCTTGCCCTTCTCCAGCGTGTATGTGTATATTTATGTGCAGGAGGATAAGGTGACTATCACCGTCCCTATTTTACAGCCAGGAAAACTGAGGCTCTGGCAGGTGACCTGACATGCCAAGGGTGTGCCCTAAAAGCCTGCGGGAGCCCTGGGCTGCCTCCTGTCCCTGCCTCCCTCCACTCACTGCAGGCTTTCCCTAGGCTGGTCCGGTGGGGGAGCGGAGGTACCTTCCTTGAACACTGTGCTGCCCCAGGGGACCCCGGGTGAGAGAAGGCTGGTGCCCCCACCGTCTCTGAGCCAGAGTCTGACTCTGGTCCCCTGCCCCCACAAGTCATTCAGTAACGTGATCTTCCTGTAAGATCTAGTGTCCTCCAGCCAGAGTGTGTTCCCAGTTATTGTTCTGGGCAGGTTTTCCGGGAGGACGGAAACTTTCTCCTGCCGAGCCCGGGGGATGCCTGGCAAGCACAGCCCAGGACAGGAGAGAACCCTGTAGTCTAATGTGTGCCTTACCTGCCCTGGGCCCCATGCAGCCATGATGTCGGGTCAGCCCCCCGCCAGGCGCCTAAGTAGAGGTTATTATCAGCCCGCATTTACTGACGAGGAGGCTGAGGGCCCTGGAGCTGAAACTATTTGCCCGAAGTCACAGCTAAGATGGCCAGAGCTGGGCTTTCAATCCCCAACTGCAGGGCTGGGCCCTCTGGTCCTGAGTGGCAGCAAGTGTGAAGGAGCTGGGATGTGGGGAGGTGCCTGTGCCCCATCCACCACCCACGTAAAGAGGCTCAGCCTCAGGGGCAGGGCTCCCCTGGGATTGGGGTCCTGCAGAGGGAGGGCCCTGGCCTAGCCATCAGGAGAGTCAGTTCAAATCAACCTCTGCTGCCACCTGGCTGTGTGACCTTGGTCAGGTCGCTCCTGTGCTTGAGGCGTCCAAGTCCCCATTTCTTATAATGATACCTTATGCTTTATTGCTTTTAGCAGTGGACATTTTCTCACATATTTAGTCCTGCAAGCCTCCTAGCACCTTGTAAAACAGGCAAGGAGGGTATTATTACCAAGGCCATTTTACAGATGATGACAGAGGCTGTGAGTGAGATGCCCAGGATCCTACAGTGAAGGTGGTAGTGGAGCCGGATTTAAACCCATGTTGGCTTTGGTCCCCATCCTG
The DNA here is from genome assembly GCA_037038555.1 of Rhynchonycteris naso. Taxonomy (NCBI): domain Eukaryota; kingdom Metazoa; phylum Chordata; class Mammalia; order Chiroptera; family Emballonuridae; genus Rhynchonycteris; species Rhynchonycteris naso. Next base: position 356,199,620 of record CM072995.1, read on the forward strand.
GGCTTGGTCCCTTATCCCACCCTGCCTCTGAATTAAGGGCTCCTCTCTGTCCTTAGTTAGGGATCCCAGGGCTCTTAGTTAGGCCGTGGGGGTTGGGTACAAGGGACCTAGATCTCCAGATCTGAGATCTTTGCTCTGGGCCAGGAACCTGGGGAGGCAAGATAGGGTGGTCCAGGCTGTCCCTGTTAGTAGCTCCTGCCCAGGCCTGGGCATTTGAGACCCCTGGTTGTGGGAGAAGAGGGGTCCAGCTCCACTCCCCTCCATGCCACCTCAGCCCCTGGCTTCCCCTGGGAGCTGTACCTGCCCTCTGAGTGTGCAGTACAGAATTTCCCACACTCTCAGACCTTGGTGCCCAGGCCTGTGGTTCTGCCTGAGTGCCCTCACCTGGCCCCCATCTCCTGCTCTGAGTGAGTTTTCCTCATTTTTCCAGACCTGGCTCCAGCCACCTTCTTCCCTCGGGAAAGCCTTGGTGCTATGGCCAAACCAACTCAGCTGTCTCGGGCCTGTCCAGTGGGTGAACTGGCTAATCCAGTTAGTTAGCTCCCCAATGAAGCCATGCAAGCAGGGGCGTCGCTGCTGTGGGTTCAGGAGCCCTGCAGGGTCTCCCAGCCTGGCAGAGCTCCGGGCCCTGGGTCTGCAGGGCTGGGGGCAGCTGACCACTTCACGGCCAGCCTCAGACCTGTGACTCCCATACTATGTGACCCTGAGCAAGTCACTTATCTTCTCAGACTCCTGGCTTTCTTCTCTCAAAAATAAGAAAGCTATGTTCCTCACTGACGTCTTAGGAGGCTTGCATGAGATAAAGCAAAACACCTATCACTGACATCTGGTGGATTCCAGGCACTCAGGAAATGCCAGTCCCTCCCTTTCCATGCAGCCAGCTCGGGCATCCTTCCACCTCCAACCCACCCAACCCCCTTGAGTGAGGTGTCTGGCTGGGCCTTGGGCTAAGGCCTGAACCCTATCTGCTCTAGCTGGAGGTGTTCAAGGCTGATAATGGTGAAAGACTGGGCAGAGGGGCAGAATCAGCTCCAAGCAGACCCTGCCAGTTCTAACCTGGCTGTGACCTTGGCACAGTACCTCCCTGAGCCTCAATGTCCAGGTCTGTGGAAGGGGATCGTATAGCTCCTGTGCTCTCAGGATCACACAGGGCTCCCTGGTAGAGTTGGATGAGTAGGGGTGGGAATCCAGGTGTCCTGAAGCTCTGAGTGCCCATTCCCAGGAGCCTGGAGTTGATAGGTAGTGGTTCATTTACATACCCACTTTCCTTCTTCAAAGCAAACAGTCTGCTTTCCCTCTGGATACCCGGAGTCTTCCCAGGCTGCTCTGCTCTTGGCTCTGGACCCGGCATGCTGGGCCGTCCCCTTGGGGAAGTAACCTCTCTGAGCTTCTTTACTCTGTGCAGCCTGAGACCCAGTCCTGAGGGCCCTATCTGACTCTCTCAGACCAGGGTGTTCACCGCAGGTCCCGTGCTGAGAACTCTTGGAACCCCATTCCAGACCATTTTCCATAGCACCAAGCTCATTTCCTTTCCATCCGTCTGTCTGTACCCGCCCCCCAACACTCTGGCTCAGAACCTCTCACGGTGATAATAATCTTCTCGCTTCCCTTCATTGTGCTGCATCATCCCCCACCCCCAAACCTCACACCTCCCGGCAAAGTAGGAATGAACTGTTGTCTTCCCAGAGAGGGAAAACAACTACTTGGCCAAGGTCACAGCTGAAAAAGGGCCAGAGCTGGGCTTTCTGTCCCCAACTCCAAGGCTGAGTCCCCCGTCCAGAGTGGGGTTGGGGAGGGAGTGTCTGGGACAGAAGGAGCTGGGATGTGGGGGAGGCATCCCAGCCTCACAGCTAGGGCTCCGGACCTCCCCACCCGCCCTCACAACTCATCTCCAGCTGCTGCTCACAGTCTAGGCTAAATGTTGTCTTCCAGGGGCATGCCCCCCGGACCCAGAGGGGGGAGTGGTGTGGGAGCAGGTGAGGGTGGCAGGAACCTAGGTCTCCAGGCTGGAGGCTCCTAGATGTTCCCTGTGCTTCAGGGCTGGCATAGGGACCATCCCCACTGCACAGACAGGTAAGCTGAGGTCTAGGGAAGGGTGCGATGACAGGGTAGAGCTTGCTGGGCATGGTCCCTTTCTTTTTTCCTCCCATGGCCCTGAGGGCTTCAGCTGGGGGAGATTTCATGAGGTGACTTGGGACCTCGGTGCTCATTTTGGCCTAGCCGCTGCTGGCTGAGGTCGCCTCTCTGCCTGCTTCAGCTCCCTTAGGGGCCTGTGAGTGACTCCAGCAGTTCTGATGCTAAAGACCCAGCCATCTCAAATCTCAGCAGGGGACGGGCTCCAGCCAAGGCACTGCCCACTGCCTGAATCTGGGGAGGCCAAGGCTGAGAAGAATGGGCTGGGGAGCGCTGGGCCACTGCTGATGGCGGGTGCGGGGAGGGTGGTGCGGGTCAGAACCAGAGGCCGCTTCTGTGGGCTACAGAAGAGGGCAAGGGCAAGCATTTGGGATGATCTGGGAGGGGGATCTGGGCTGGCTCCCAGGGTGGAATCTCACCTGGGTCAGCGGGGCTGCATTCCCGAGCAGGCTTAGCCTCAGGCCTCCCTGCGTACCCTCCATGGAGACCAGAGAGGGTCCGCAGTCTGTGGGTTGGAGACCTGGATGCATAGGAGACTCCCTGCACCTGGGTCAGCGGGGCTGCATTCCCGAGCAGGCTTAGCTTCAGGCCTCCCTGCGTACCCTCCATGGAGACCAGAGAGGGTCCGCAGTCTGTGGGTTGGAGACCTGGATGCATAGGAGACTCCCTGCACCTGTGTCTCTGCCCCTCTCTCCCTGTCATTCTCTGTCTCTCTTTTCTTGTCTCTTTGTCTCTGCCTCTCGCTCGCTCCTCCCATCTTTCCCTCCTTCTCTTTGTAGCCCCCACCAATGCCCCCCATCATTTTTCCTCTGAAGCTGGGAGGGTCTACCAGGTGCTGAGGCCTGAGGCCACCCGGCTGAGTGCAGGCTGCGGTGGCCAGAGCTGTCCAGGCTCAACTCCTCAGTCATCCCAGAGGTCCTGAGCAGCCCAGAGCTCACCCCTTCTGGGCAGGGAGCCCCGACAGGTTGTGCTAGTCTGTGGCCCCTCTCCTGTCCCAACTACCAGGTGTCTGGTCAAATGGCCTCGCCCTGCCTGGGACTTGGGGTTTGGGCTCCATGCGCCTTGGGGATGGTGTGGCCCTTCATCCTATCCTCAGAGGGCCTACGACCCTGCAGCTGACCACCAATTCATTCCTCTGGGCCGCTCCTTCCTAGAGCTGTTTGCCAACAACAGAGGGCTAGTTAGGCTGCGGCCAAGGCCGGTGTGCTGGGTGAGGTTTCCCTGGACACTCTGCATGTGATAGGGACTTGAGAGATGGTTTCAGAAATGGAGAGGCAGGGCAGAGCAGAATCTCAGAGGAAGCCGCCAACAGGGCCAGGGACGTATACAGAAGGGAAGAGACAGGTGAGAGGGAAAAACTAAAGGGCAGAGGGCGACCCCAGAGAGCCCTGGCCTGCCATCTCCTTACCTGGGTCTCAACTAGGAAGACGACCCCCCTCCCACCTTCAGGCTCTTGGAGTTAGAGCGCCCCCATATCTTTCCCCAGGGACCCATGAGAGTGGGTTCCTGGACCTCTGTGTAGTACTTTGTCTTGACATCACACTCTCCTCTTTCTCTCCCTCCGTCAACTACCCCTAAAGCCAAAACGGCTCTCAGGCCAGGGTTGTGTGGAGAACTATAGTCTTGGGAGGTAGGAAGTGTTCGCCTATTTTATAGATAATGGAACTGAGGCTTAGAAAAGTATTGTGCCAGTTAGGTGTGGACAGAGCCAGCCTTGGAACCCACATCCATCCAATGCCCGCCCTAACTACTCATGCTGAGATGATTAGGACTGCCATATAGGGCTCTGTGAGTGTCTGTGCAGGAGAGTATTCTGGGAAGGCTGCATGAAGGAGGTGGCATCTCAGGAGTCCGGTCTCTTCCTTCCTGAGCCCAGTGCCCGGGGAGGGTATGTTGTTAGTGAAGTGCCTGCCTGCAGCTGTGTGGGGTCTCTTGCTAGCCCACCTTCTTCCTAATCACCCTGCTGAGGGCCCACACCCAGCACCTCACCTCAGTCTCTTAGGAACCCCAGCTCAGACCCAGATGTTAACCCCTTGCTAGCCACCTGCCCTCATCCGGCCAGTTTCTCAGATGGGTGTGCAAGCTGGCCCCTGGCTTAGTGAAGCCACAAGATATCTTGGTTGGGTTTAGAGCTAGGCTGTGAGACCCAATTAGTGTAGGCTGGACTAGGCTGGGCCTTGGTTAGGTTATTTTAGGGACCTGTCATTTATAACTCTGCAAGTAGCACAGCATGACATTAAAGCACAGGGCCTCTGGGTTGGACTGAGTTCAAACACCAGCTCTATGGCCTGTATGTAACCTTGGGCCTCTGGCCTTGGACTTTGAGTCTCAGTGTCTTCAACTGTAAAATGGGGTTGGAAGCCTTGCTTACCTCATAGGGTCATTACAAGGATAACCTGAGCCACATGAAGCACATGGCACAATCTCTGACAGGTAGTAACTGCAAAAATGTTATTAAATACTTTTGTTGTTGAATACTGGAGACTATGTTCTTCAGAGCTCATCTTGCCCCTCAAAGGGAGAGCTGGAGGCTGGGCGGACCTGCCACGCTGCGTTTTGATTAAGCTGATGTACATGCTCATTTTCCTCCAGACTGGGCACCCCCTGGGGGTAGAGATGGGTCTCATTCACCCATTTCCTGTGTCCAGCTCGGGGCCCACTGGGAATAGGGATTCAATGAACTGCAATGTCAATGGCTTGGGGCGGAAGCTCTGAGCAGGGGACTACCATGTGGGATCCCCCTGGGAAGGCAGCCCCTACAGCCTCCGTGGTAGGAAGCAGTATTAAAAAGTAGGGAGGACCTTGTGCTCCAAAATCAGAGGGTATGGAGTACAAAGCTCAGCTGGACCACTGTTCTCCATGGGTTCCAAGGTTGGGAGGGACCAGGACAAGTGCCACCATCTTCCTGAGCCCCAGAAATCCTGCTTATGAAGTGGGGGTGATGAAGCCATGCTCTCCACCTGGTGGGGTGGGGTGGGGTGGGGTTAAATAAGAATAGATGGCCTGACCAGGCGGTGGCGCAGTGGATAGAGCGTCGGACTGGGATGCAGAAGACCCAGGTTCGAGACCCCGAGCTCGCCAGCTTGAGCGCGGGCCCATCTGGCTTGAGCAAAGCTCGCCAGCTTGGACCCAAGGTCTCTGGCTCCGGCAAGGGGTTGCTCGGTCTACTGAGCCCGCGGTCAAGGCACATGTGAGAAAGCAATCAATGAACAACTAAGGTGTCGCAACAGCAACGAAAAACTAATGATTGATGCTTCTCACCTCTCTCTGTTCCTGTCTGTCTGTCCCTATCTATCCCTCTCTCTGACTCTCTCTCTGTCCCTGTAAAAAAAAAAAAAAAGAATAGATGAGTGAGGACACACTGCTTCCATGGGGTGTGTTCATATATGTTAATTTCATTTATTGATCCTCCCTCTGTTCAACTTTTGTTTCAAGTTCTTGGGTGATGTTAACCTTTTGGGGCAGTAGGAACCTGAGTATGGCCCACATCACAAGGCACAGCCTTTATGCATACTCTCCTCCTGATATGTGAGGAAGGGACTCTAACATGACCTCTTCCCAGAGTCCTCTGTGCCTGTCATGCTCACCTTCTGGGGGTTCACAGCTGATTCTACCATCTTTCTGGACCAGCCTTGATATCCCCATTTTAGAGACGAAGCTCAAGGTGGGTAGGCAGCTTGTCAAAGGTCACATAGCTCTGTGAAGCAGTATTGGGATTAGGTCTCTTCGTTCCAGGTCCACACTATGACCTGGTTCTTTGTTCTGCCTTTCTCTGTGGGGGTGTGGAGGAGTCCTTGGGAGCTGGCTGACTCTTGAGAGTCCACCTGGGAATCCAGGTCCTCTTGCTAGGGCCCCTGGAATCTGGGACTCCTGGACAGCCTCTCATCTTTCTAAATTTCCCTCCAAGTTAGGACTTCCCAACTGGTATTCCCAAATGGGTTACAGATGTGTTGAGATGTCTCCTTAGCCCTTGGGGACAGAGCCCTGGGCCAGTCACCTAAGACCAAGCCCAGTTCTGTCTTCTACCCTAGGGTGTTGTGAAAACATGTATACTTCTCTGTGTGTATCATGATGTGAGACAGGTTGGGAAACACTGATGTGCTAACCAAACCTCTGCCTTCCCCCACTATACACACTGAACCCACACTTTCCCCAGAAGGGTAGGCATTCATGGTCCTCTTGGGGCTACTGTGTCTTCATCTGAGAAGTGGGGATTGAAGTAGGTGATGTCAGAGGCCTTTTTGGCACTGCGAATCTGACTGTGAGCCTTGCAACCCAGTGTTAGGAGGGAGCAGGGTCTGCCTGGGGACCACGCAGCCTGCTAAGAGGGCCAAAAACAGTCTAGAAAGGGAGCCATGGAGAAAAAGAGGTCAGAGGCTATGGCTCTGCCTCATCTTTAGTCTTTGGCTGCTTGGGGGCCAGGTGGGGAGGCTGAAAGGCTCCAGGTGTCTGCTCTTCCCCACGTTGCATCCTCCCTCAGAGTGGCCCCCTTCTGGATGCTTACAGCTCTCCCATCTCATTGCTTGGGTTTCAAAGCAAAGCCCGCTTGGGAGGGCCACATCTGTCAGCCTCATCAGCCACACTGCAGTAACACCCTGGCCAGGTTTGCTGAGGCTGATGTTTTCCTTCCTGACAGGAAGCCAAGGTCAGGCCCCAGAGCTGGCGAGGATGGGAGGTCAGGCAGCAAACAGGTACAGGAGGGTGGGGTAGGCAGGCTCCTCCAGCTGTCCCTTTCCCGTAGGCAGCAGGTGAGGCGGACAGAGCGCAGCTTTCAGAACAGACCCGAATTTTAATCAAGGCTTAGCCATGTACTTGTGTGGCCTTAGGTAAACCACTGAACCTCTGAGTCTCAGTTGTTTCCTCTGTTGAATGGGGGTAACAGTATCTCAGGGGTGGGGTATTATATTAAATGAGGGACAGTGGGAATAGAATGATTCAGAAACTATCAAGTGCTGTTCCTCCTCTGTCACAGTCTGCCAGGGTTGCCCGCTGCCTGCATTCCTCTGGTACCCCTGGCCCTCTTCCCCCGTGTGCCAGGGCTCAGTCCCAGCTCCAGGCTGTTAGGCCCACAAAGAAACGGGAGCTGTTACTCTGGCTGGTGGAATCACATGGCAGAAGCTGTTCCTCACCGGGTCTTGGGTTTCACGTCCATAAGACAGACCCGTAGTGCCCTGAGGTTCTAGACCCATGATTCTTGGGAGGGCCTGATCTAGATGTGTTTCTTCTAAGCCATGGGGCAGTGATGGTGGGATTTACTCACTTATACTGAGCAACTGACAGTGGCCCCAAAGCTCTTTGTGTACCTTAGCTCGGTCCTCCAACAATCCTATGAGCCAGAGCTCCTGCTAGTGTCCCATGTTGGAGATGAGCTGTCGGTACAGGGGGCTCACCAACTCCCGTGCTCAAGGTCACAGTGCAGCTAGTCAGCAGTACAGCTGGGATTCAAACCTAGATCTTGAAGGAACCTTGAGATCCTAATCATGCCTGTGGCCTTATGATTTTCCTGTTGCCCAGAGTAGCAGCTTTTTATTTTTGTTTTTGTTTAACAAGAAAAAAAAAAAAAAAAAGACCAGAGACTAAAAAGTAAGATAGAGAAGAGTTCAAAAAGCCAGCCCCTAGAGTCAGTCATGTTTTCAGGAAACACATCACCTGTCACACGTGAAAACAAATACAGCCACCTGTGACCAGCCTCTTTACTTGGGCAATCAAGACAAAGTCCAGAGGACCAGAGAGCTGGGTGGCCAAGAACTGGCTTGCAGGTGGACAGGTGAGTTTCCAGAGCAGAGCTGCCAGGCCAGGCTCTCTCACTCCCAAGCAAGCAGACTGAGCTCCCACGGGATCAGTTGTCCAATTCACCAGACTGGCTGGGCCCCCGGACCTCAGGCATGCTCCTGGGCACAGCCCAGAGGCTGGGAGGCAGAGGCCCCACCACTGTGGACAGGAGCTCAGCCCAGCCCTGTTGAACTTAACCCGCAACCCCTTTCCCCAGAGCAGGGGTGGTCACCCTCTGGCCCAGAGCCCCCCAGGCTGCGCACATATCTGGAGGCTGGATCAAGCCCCTCAGAGGGCTTTGGAAGGTTGCTCAGGAAACTAACAACTTCCAGATAGTAATCATTGCCATCGTAATCGGTAGCATTTATTTGACATTTACTGGGTGCCAGGCACTTTACAGATGCTAACTCGTGTAAGCCTCACCATGACCCCATTATTAAGCCCATTCTATAGGTGGGAAAGCTGAGGCACAGTGCTGAAGTGGTTGCCCAAGGCCCCACAGCCGGTGAGATGTGGCAGATTTGGCATTTTGGGCACAGAGAATGGGACGAGCAGGCTCCGGTGCCAGCACGGACCGAGCCCTCCTTTGTGCTGGCCTGACTGTAGGCCAGCTTCACCCCACTGTGGGGGGGGGGGGCGGGGTTAGTATCCCCGTTCACTGCTAAGGAGGTGGCAATGCTGTGTCACCCAAGGTTGTGTGGCTGATATGTGGCAGATCCAGGGAGGGAACCAAGGGTCACTGTCACTCTGAGTTCAGTCTTAACACCTCCCTATGCCGAAGGCCCAGTGAGCCCGGACAGAACAGCAGGTGGAGAGAGAAGGGCTCGGGACCCAGCATCTCTCACTCCTCCCCCACACGCTCAGCCCTGACTTTACTGTGTGACCTGCAGCCTCTTGCTCTCTCCGGTCCCTCTGAAAAGTGCACTGATCTCAAAGGTCTTCCCCAGCTGAGCAGACTTTGCTCTGGGCCCATAACTCAGAGGGGAAGTCCAGGATGGAGCAGAGGTCCCAGGAGCTTCCTGGGACTTCTCCCTGGCCAGGCTCTGCTGTACCAGGGACCCCAAACCTGCCTGCATCTCACTCCTGGCAGAGGGATCGACCATGCCCGGGACGGGGCCTATGGCAGTGGGTCTCACACATCAGAGTACCCAGGAGAACTTTGAAAAGTCCTGATGCCCAGGCAGGCATTTCTGCGAAGGGAGCCCAGGCACCAGCAAGTTTTAGAGCTCCCAGGGTAATTCAGTGTGTGGCCATGATTGGGGAACTACTCCAAACAAGGTGAAGATGGGGAAAGTAAGGCCCTTCTAGCTTTCTGGGCCTAGTCTCCCCCCGCCCCCGCCCCCCCCCCCAATGACAGCATGAGCCTGCCCAGCTATGTGCGTCTTTCTTGGGAGACAGTTCACAGCTTCCATTGGCTTTTCTGACCCAAAGGAGATTAAAGTCCAACCCTTACCTCTGCAGAATAAGACAGACTCGCCCTTCCCCTTAGGGAGCCATACTCGAATGGGTTCTCCAGACGCAGCAGGGAACCCATAGTGTAGATGCAGGGAGCAGGACATGTTTGTGACAGGCCCAGGTGTCAAAGCTGCTGCCCCTTAGAGTCACTAGGGGAGTCCCTCCAAGCTCTGATGACATATTGTGATTCTATGTCCAGCTGGAGGTGAGGCCTGCTGAGTAGATCAGGTGTTCAGGGAGGGCCTCTGGGAGGAGGGGGCTCAGCCTGCAGGGAGGGAAGGAGCCAGCCTGGGGGTTTGGGGGAGGAGCAATCTAGTCAGAAGAGGCTCAGGACAAAGGCCTGCGGTGGGCAAGGGCCTGCTCTACTGGAACAACAGGAAAGAGTGGCCTTTGTGGCCTGAGGAATGAATGTGTGTATGGGAAGGGGGAGGTGCTGAGGGCGTAGGAGGGGCAGGGTAAGCCAGGCTTGCACCGGCCACAGAAGAGCATGGATTCTATTGCAAACATCTCGGCTATCTGGCTATCTCACTGTTGCAGGGGTGGGGAGTGGCAAGATCTGGTTTGCATTTTTCAAAGCCCTTCCTGAGGTGTGGGTAACGGACTCGCAAGGGCAAGAGTGGATGGAGCCTGTGACCAGCGGGTGACTGTACTGGTCCAGGTGCGAGTGAGGCGAGGGGCCGGGAGGGGTGCGGCGTGGGGCTGTGGGCTGCAGCGGTGAAGCAGGGGGAGACCTGAGGGAGGCTCTTAGGTGTTCAGTGGGAGCCAGCTGGTGGGTCAGAAGGCCATCTCCTCCCCTCCTCTGAGCCCTGCAGTACTTGGAATCCTGGAGCCCCAGCCCCCAAGGGACCTCAAGAGTGTTTCCTAAGGTGTTAAGGGCTATTAAGTGAACAATGGTTTTAAGTCAGCGGTGTTTATTGCCAGTGTGACGTCCTTAATAGCCTAGAGTAGGACTCTCACTCTCAGAGAATTGTTGCTTCACAAACTTGGTGACAGCCAAATGTTTTGTTCTTAACAGTGCGTCTCCTAGGACTCATATTCTGAGGAATCTCCCCGGCAAACGCTGCTCTGGTCCTGTCATCTGACAGGTGAGGAGGTAGGGTGGGTGTGAGTGGGAGAGTTGGGGGTCAGGCACCTGTACTGGTTTCCTACTGAGTGACCCGTAGGAGCAAGCACTCAGCCAGCTGTGCCTCCTGACTCTGGGCCCTGAGGTCCAATGCTGCAGGCACCACTCAGTGTCCCCAAGGCGCTGTGGGGACATCAGGTTCTGGGGTCGAGCTGGCAGGCTCCCCTCCTGTCCTCCGCTGAGGGACAAACCAAACCTTCCACTACTCTACGGGTGCAGACTCGGAAGGGCCAGCGCAGAAGGGATTCTCTTGAAGTCACTAACTCCTTCCCTGCGCCCAGGGCTCTGGGGGAGGCGAGGCAGCCATGGCAGAGGGTCCTGACATTCAGAGCTGGCTCTGGGTACTCACCCTACACAATCCCCACCCACCTCTAGGGGGAGGATGGGAGAGGCTTGAAAATAGAGTCCCAGCTGACCCAGGGGCTGTGGATCTCAGATACCCTTCAGGAGGCTGAGTCCTTGAAAGTCCTGGAATTGTGTGGAAATTTCTCCCGCTCCCCTTCTCCTTTCCATTCCTCCTTCCATCCCTCCTTCCATCCCTCCATCCTCCCATCCCTCTCTGCACCCATCCCTCTCTGCACCCATCCTCCAGTGGGCAACATTTTCTGGGAGCCTACTTTGTTCTCATAAATAATGCATATTCTTTCCCCATAAGGAATCGTGACCCAGAGGGGAGGTGGGAGAGTGAGTAGAATGTTCCTGGACAGGATTCTGGCTGGAATAGTAACCACCATTGCCTGAAAGCCTACCTCGTGCCAGGCTCTCTACCCACAGTATCTGATTTAATCTCTGGGCACATCTGCCAAATAGATTTCATTTTTCTCTTTTCACAGATGAGTAAGGGCAGGTTCAGAGAGGTTAATTTCTTTGTCCAAAGTCACACAGCTAGGAGGTGATAGAATGACATTCAAACCCACGCAGTCTGGCACCAGAGCCTGTTCTGAGAACCACTCCAGCACCCGGTGCTATTGGGAGGAAGCAGAGAGGGAGTGCCCCTGACCAACAAGGGTGTTGGCGGGGTGGGGGTGGTCGCAGCAGTGGTGACAAGGCTGGCCGGAGTACTAGGTTTCCTGGAGGATGTCTGAGGTGAGTACTGACGGATGAGTAGGAGTTAATAATATGTTAGCATAATAATTTCGCTGTACAAACTGATTTGGCGTAAAATTATATATTTGGTCAATTTAAATTATAGATGCTTCGAAATGGTCAATTACTTGCTGCAAGCAGCTTCTCCCTGCTGTTCACAGAGCTGTCGGTGACTGTTCCGGAGTTTTCCAAGTGCAAAGTGCTTGCTTTGTGGCTGTGAAGACATCCACGCAGGAAAGCATGGGCAGCCCCGCAGTGTTTACAAGGAGGCATAGCTCTGAGCTCAGTGCTCTGCTTAATTCCACCTGCAAACGAAACGCTCACCCTCCCTTCCTGCAGGATCCTAATACAGGCACTAACCCCAGCTCCGGTCATCGTGTCCCAGTGCCGGGTGCTGACCTCACTTGACTTTATAACAGGGGCCTTAGTTGGGAGCCCCACTCCACCGGTGAGGGGAACGAGACCCCAGAAACCCCTTCGCTGTGGCCCTGCGTCGACAGAGCCAGGATTTGAACCCTTGTCTGAAGGTCTTGTGTCCCCACCATTTGATCTCCTGTACCAGGAACTGGCAAACTTTTTCCCGTAAGGGGCCAGGCAGTAAATACTTCCGGCTTAGGGGGCCAGTCTGCTGCTGACACCCCCTCTGCCGTCGCAGTGCCGGAAGGGCCATAGACAAGATACAAACCAGTGGGCCTGGCTGTGTGCCAGCACAACTTCATTCACGGACACTGAAATTTGAATTTCATGTATTATGAAATATTCTTTTTATTTTTCCAACTATTTAAAAATGTAAAATCTGTTCTTTGCTTCTAAGCCACACAAGAAAAAGGCAGTGGGTTGGCTATGACCCGCAGGCCTGGTTGCCCTCTCCTCTCCCTGCCCGAGGCCTTATTCTTATCTTGTGAGTGAGGAGACTGAGGCTCAGACCCCTCGGCATGGGCAGGCAGAGCTAGACTAACTGCAAGCCCTCTGGTTCCAACTTCGGGGTCTCCCTAACGCTGATGCCACACCCCATCATGGGGCAACCTGGGCATGTTCCCCTCCTGCGCTGACCCCCTGCCCACCTTCTGCTGGGTGTGGAGAACGTTCACACCTGCTCCCTGTGGCTGTGAGCGGGGAAATGTTTGTACTTGCAGGGTGGAAAGACTTTGTATCCTAGAACTTGGCCCACAAACCCAGAGCTGCCCACCCCACGCTCTGGTTCTTGGCACCTTTTCCTCCTTCAGGCGATTCCCAGGTAGTCTGTGGGCCTGTCCCGATTGGCCAAGCTGCTTGCCAGTCATGGAGCCTTGCGGCTCCTGTTCCAGCATCTAAACCCCCCCAGCTGCCTCTCAGAAGCCCCTTTAGGGATCAACAGCCTGAGCTCTGTCCTTGTCTGGTTCACATACTGGACAAGCTCCTCTACCCCTTTGTGCCTTAGTTTGTTCATAGGATGTCGAAAGGCTTTGCCTAATGCCTGGTACAATTTGTGTGAGTGACCAAGAGACAAATGAAGTGGCCCAGTGGCTGGAGCCTCGGGCATGCCAGCCCAGCAGCCTCTGCCTTCTTCTTGCCCTCCAAACCAGAGCTCCTCTGAGCAGTCCCGTTGGTCTTCACCACCTGCTTGGCCAGCAGAACCCCAGCCATCCCCAGATACAGCCATGACCACTGCCTGCCAGACAGCACTCGACAGTGGAAAGATCGTGGGCTGCGTAAGGAGCTATGTGACTTGGGCACGTTACTACACTGCCTGAGCCTGCCCCACCCCCCTCCCCAGGACAGGAATACCCTCCTCACCTTGGTGGTGGTGGTGGTGGGACAGACAATGACATATTGTGAGAGGATTAAAGGGGGTAACCGATGTCAATGCTGTTCACAGGCAGCCCGTCCTTCGTCCTTCTTACTTGGCAGGCCTGGTATTCAAGCTTGTCTAAAAGCTGCCGCATTCTGAACAACCCCAACCCCTTGTGGTCGCCCAGAGACCTGGCCTAGGAAAAGGATGTGGAAGCCGGAAAGTGTACAAACTCACTTTCCAGACGCTCTAGGCCTGCTGCAGTTGCCAAAGGGCCGTTTCCACACTTCTCCAGTTTCACAAGAACCAACTGGGCCCCTCAGCGCTGGGATGTAGTTACTGTAACGTTCTCCTGGCAAGGGGATGGCCTCCCCAGAGGCTGTTGGGGCTGAGCCTGTGTCAGCCCCTGGGGTGGGCATCACGTGTCATTTACTGAGAGGAAACCTGGCCAGGGAGAGCAGGTCCCTGGTAGGAAAGAAAAGCAAACCTCCCTCCATGAGAGGATCTTTCCTCTCTGGCTGTTTGTTCCCTGCGAGTTTATGAGGTGCCTGTGGTCTGTCAGGCGCTGTGCTGGGAGGGGAGAGAGGAGGGTGGGAGTCCTCCTGTGTAGGGACCAGCCCCTTCCCCTACTAGCCTTGTGCTCCTGTCTCTGGATCTCCTGACATGGGGTGGGGGTGCCTGTTTTGTCCCCTCAGGGTCCGGGGGACGTCCAAGGCAGAGTTGTTGAAGCTAGTCTTTCATGGTACCTGAGTCATCATTGTCTCTGTATTTCTCAGACCCAGACCTTGGACCCTGGTGGCCTGGAAGAGCCATTTACTCTAATTTCCCCATGTAGCACCTGAATACCCCTCCACATAAGTCTTTATCTGGGCTTTGCTTCCATGCCACTTGTGACGGGGTGTTCACTACCAACCAAACAGCCTTTTCTTCTTTGGGTGGCTTTGCTCCGTGTGCCCGAATATGACCCACAGAAAGGCAGCTTAAAGAAAACTTTCTCTATCAGGGATGTTAGAAAACTGAATGGGACCCCTCAGGAGGCTGTGAACCCTCCCCCCTTAACCACCTTCCCCTGTCACTGGAGGTATATAAAGTTGAAGCTGAACTTCCACTTGGCAAGGATGACAGAAGATTCTTATTAGATCCAGAGAAGATCTCCCCTCCCGTATGGACAGGGGGAGTCCCATAACTTAGCACTGCCTTTCACCCTGCAAGGAGGAGGAAGGGGTGAAATCCACACCTGGAGCCTCAGGGCCTCCATCCTCCCTGCTTTGTGGGCCCCCTCTCCCTCCCGCTGCGTAGATCAGTGGGAACATGACTGGGTCTGGTGCCTGCTTCCCCACCCCCCACCCCACCCCCTGCCCGGCTCTACCCTCGCAGCTGTCCCAGGCCAGCTGTCTTGGCCCTAGCTGCCTGGCGCTGGTTCCCTTCACTCCACAGGGCCTGTCTGACTACGGGGAGGGGGCACAAGGGCAGCCAGCTTCCAGCTCCCCTCTTCCGCCCTGAGTCCTGCTGCAGCCTGGGGTCCTTCAGTGTAGGGGGACACCGTGTGCTCCAGTGTGGTTTGTGTTGTTTCAAAAACATGAATTGTGTCAGCCAGGGTGACTGGAAAATTGTAAACAATCTTGATAATTGATTAAATGCTTTGCAGTATTGCTACATCTGGGAGTTTAACCTGTAGCTCTTGGAGGGGGGCATTCCTGAATGGGCTTCATAGGGTCTATGAACCCCCAGAAATTAATTGCAAAATGTTATCTATACACGAGTTTTCTGGGAGAGTGTACAACCTTCCCAAATGTTAATAGGTATTGATCAATAACATGGAATCCTATGCAACATGTAAAATTACGTTGTAGCAGAACTTTGTTTTTCTTTTTGGTTGCAAAAAGTTGTCACTGAATTGTTCACTTCTATTTTATTTTTTTATTCAGACAATTAATTTTAACGGGGTGACATTGATTGGCTAGAGTACATAGATTAAACATCTCCACATCATTTGGACATTCAATTATGTTGTATACCCAAAATCAAATCATCCTCCGTCATCTTTTATTATGGATGGAACTTGATAACATTATACTGAGTGAAATAAGTAAATCAGAAAAAGCTAAGAACTGCATGATTCCATACAAAGGTGTGACACAAAGTTGAGACTCATGGACGTAGATCAGAGTGCAGGGCAAGGGGGATGATGAGGCGAATACGGGGGAGCAGGGGGATGCATTCGGGGAGCACTAGAATCTAGGTAAACACAATATATTAAAACAAAAAGAGTGCAGTGGTTACCAGGGAGAGGGGAAGGGAAAAGAGGGAGGGGGTGGCGGAGGTGGGGAGACATAAAGAGGAACAAATATAAGGTGATGGAGAACATTTTGTCTACAAAAAGAGATGGTATGCACCAGCTGGATGGCTCAGTTGGTTAGAGCATTGTCCAGAAGTGCAGAGGTTGCTGGTTCAATCCCCGGTCAGGGCACACACAGGAGCAGATCAATATTCCTGTCTCTCTCTCTCCCTCTCTCCCTACCTTTTTCTCTAAAGTCAATAAAATAGACGTTGAAAAGAGAGAGAGAGAGAGAGATGGTATATTGTAGCATGAAAAAAGCAGTCAACAACTCACTTTGTGCAGCGTGACCACAATTTTGTTTAAAAGCACTTGTTTTACATTCACATGCTGGAGATATAGCTACTAACATGATGACAGTTTTTATCTCTGGGGCAAGATAAAAATTTCTGTTGAATTTGTGTTTTCCTATGCTTGTTGGCTGTTTCACAATGCATTTTTGTTCCCTTTGTAAGGAGAAGGTGGAGGGAGCCTGCGGTTCGTTTTCCGAGAAGCTGGAAGTCTCCTTTTCCCCCTTAGCAGC
This sequence comes from Rhynchonycteris naso, assembly GCA_037038555.1. Classification (NCBI taxonomy): domain Eukaryota; kingdom Metazoa; phylum Chordata; class Mammalia; order Chiroptera; family Emballonuridae; genus Rhynchonycteris; species Rhynchonycteris naso. The sequence goes on from CM072995.1 coordinate 356,215,821, forward strand.
CCCCCGCCACCCCAGCCCCCTAGCCTCAGAGGGGGTCTGAAGGCCTGGGGGACAAGCTGCCGGTCTCACTCCTGGGTCTCCAGCAATCACTCCCTAACTCCCTGCTCTCCTGACTTCCATGACTCTTCTGGGTGAATCTCAGACCCTGAGCTTCTCCTGTATGGCTTCCCTCCTGGTCCGGCCCCAGTGAGTGGCCAACCCAGACCTTGCCAAGCACCAAGTGGCTGAGGCTACTCGTAGGATCACACTTCCTAGCTGTGTGGCTTTGGGCCAGTTATCTAACCTCTCTGGGCCTCAAGATGCTGTAAAATGGGACCTCATATTAGTACCTACTTCATGGGGTTGTTGTGAGGGCGAGCTAAGAGGGTTTGGGGCCAGGAGATGGTGCCCATCAGCACTGGTTCTCTCTCCTCCCTGCCCCACGCAGCCCCACCCTGCACTGACCTATCTGCCTTCTGTCTCCACAGGAGCTCCAGGGCCAGCAGAATGGGATCAGCCTGCATCAAAGTCACCAAATATTTTCTCTTCCTCTTCAACTTGCTCTTCTTTGTGAGTATGGCCAGTGTTGCTTGACCATCTCCAGTAGAGACTGTTATCCCCAGGGCATCCCAGCCTGAGACCCTCCAGAGATGCCAGACCAGAATACAGTGGTGACGTGGTTGGTGGGGGCTGGGGCAGACCATTCCAAAAGGAGTTTGGTCAGTTGGTGGGGAGACTCCTGTCCTTCCCAGCTGGCTCCACAGCAGGACACAGGGCTCCTTGCCCAGACTTCTCCTCTCCTGAGCACTGAGGCTGGAGCTGGGCATGGGAAGGGAAAGGCTTCTGGGCATCTCCTCAATTCTTGTTACTGGGGAATTGTCGAGGAGAGTCTCTGGACTCTTCCTTGTCCTGTCCAGACCCCCCACCTTCCTCTACCTCGTGTTACAATTCTGGATCTCAACTGCCCCACCGCACTCCCAGCCCCAATGTGGAGGATGTGCCCCGAGCCCCCAGAGGTCGGCATGAGGAGGCTGGGCTCTGGGCCAGAGTGAAGACACAGCTCCCTTTCCCCAGCCATTCTTGGCAGGCCTCACCAGGTCTCCAAGCCAGGGTATGCCTTGATGTAAGTTCTACACACATCTGGAGCGGGTTTTCCTGGGGCCTTGATTCTCCACTCTGGCCTGGCACCGACTGACCTCCTGCTTTGAAGCTGCAGGAATGTGTGTGTGTGTGTGTGTGTGTGTGTGTGTGTGTGTGTGTGTGTGTGTGTGTGTGAATGCGCGCATGAGAACGTGTGTATGAGTGTGCATATGTGAAAGTGTGTGTGATGAGAGTGGCCTAGAGGGGCCTTTATGGCCCCCGAGTGGTGCCGAGAGTGTGGCCTCCCCATGTTGGTTCACCTGACACTTAAAAAATCAAGTTCTACAATAGGATGTTTATTATCCAATTTTATTTTTAAAAATTGTATACATACATGAATGTTTTTAAAAGGAGAAAAAATACTTCCAAATGTTAATGTTGGGATTCCTGGAATTTTAAGGTTTATTCTTAATGCCTCTGCATTTTTCAAATTTTCTATAATAGGCATGAATTACTTGTGGGAGAAAAAAAATTGTTTTACATTACAAGTTACAGCAGATTATGGGAAGTTTAGAAAATAAAGAATCATTCTAAATTCCTCCTCATACTGTAACCTAACACACTTACAAGTAATTTGCCGGCACATGCAAACACACACGTGTACACACATGCGTGCACACATGCACATGGACAACCCTGGTGCTACCTGCCCTGCTGTTCTGCCCCTGGCTCCAGCCCCACCACCCCCTTGAGGACCTGGGCTTCCCCAGCTTGACGGACAGGTCCCTCCGGGCTGGCCCAGGTCTCTGGAAAGCGGCTGCCCCAGCAGCTGGAGTCAAGCCTTCCCTGGCAGGCAGAAGGCTCCCAGGCTGAGGCCAGCATCCAGGGCCAGTGAGGGCATGGAGTGGGAATGCTCTAGCTCCAGCCCCAGGGCTCTCCGGACTGGTGAGACGGGTCTGGGCCGTGGTCTAGCTCAGGGGTCCCCAAACTTTTTTCACAGGGGGCCAGTTCACTGTCCCTCAGACTGTTGGAGGGCCGAACTATAAAAAAAACTATGAACACATCCCTATGCACACTGTGCATATCTTATTTTAAAGTAAAAAAACAAAATGGGAACAAATACAATATTTAAAATAAAGAACAAGTAAATTTAAACCAACAAGCTGATCAGTATTTCAATGGGAACTATGGGTGCAGACGCATCCTGTGCTCCTCTCACTGACCACCTATGAAAGAGGTGCCCCTTCCGGAAGTGCGGCGGGGGTGGATAAATGGCGTCAGGGGGCCGCATGCAGCCCGCAGCCAGCCCGGCCTGTAGTTTGGGGACCCCTGGTCTAGCTGGTTACAGGGCTTGGGTTCAGGGCTGTAGACGCCTCCCCCTCGCCCCACAGGGGGAGGGAGGGATAGAGGTTTTGTGGAGAGGGAGCAGGGTAGATGCTTTTGGCAGAAGTGTCTTTTCCTGTTCCACTAGGCTGCCCTGTGGAGCCAGAGACTGGAAAAGCTTCTCTCCAGCCAGCACTCTGGCTTGTCTTCCTCCCAGCTGCTCAGGAGGGCTGGCAGAGTCAGGTGTTAACTCCCTGTGTGCTGGGGCCCAGGCAGCCCCCCAGGATGTGTGTGTGTGAAAGGGGGAAGGGCTTCTGTTATAGGAAGCCTTGGTGTGTGCCTTCCGTTCACTGTCACCAGGTGTGCATTTGACCCCTCTTGTACCCAGACCCTAGGGGGTGCCAGATGCACCCTGCACAGCGGAGGGCTGTGCCGCCTGCCCTCATAGGGCTATGTCCGGGCGGTGGTGGGCTCCCAGCCGGTACTTACACAAATGGATGGGGAACTCATGCTTGTGGTAGGTGCTGAGAATGAAGGATGTGGCCCCTAGAAGAGCAGGTAAGGCACTTGCCCTTGTCAGGGTGGTCAGCAGAACTTCCAGGAGTTTGCCATGGCTGGCAAGAGAGGAGTCCCAGCAGCAGGGACAGCGGTCCGGCGGGGAGTGGGACAGAGGATGCCTCTCCAGGCACAGGCCCCGCAGCCCCGGAACCGTTCTGGTCTTTGTTTTACACATGGTGGGATGTGTTGGCATGGTCAGACTTGTTTGGAAAAAACCCCTCTGGCTGCCGTGTGTGCTCACACATGCACGCATGCGCGTGCGTGCATTTTGCCTGCACGCCCTCCTGGCCCCAGACTTTGCAGAAAGTTGCCCATTGCCTCTTCTCTTTTCTCACACACAGAGGAACCCCGAGGCTGCTGCTCTGGGGGAAGAACACTGGCTGTCGGGACTCCAGCTCCTGGATGAACCCCGGGGGAGATTCTGGTGGGGCGGGGGGTGGTTAATATGAGGTATGTCCCAGTGTCCCAGTCTTGATTCCCAGAGAAAGGGGGTACTGTGGTGCCTCCCCCATTCCAGGCCCAGCCTCCTTTCTGGCTGTTCCATGACCTGGTGGCTGACCCAGCCATGCCTGGCTGTCAGGCTGCAGTCATCAGACCCGCAGAGAAACCGAAAGGACCACACCAGGGACTTCCCTCTGGGTTTCTCCAGGCAGCCGAGGGGCTTAGCTGAGCAGTCCACAATTTTACTCTCTTTGGGATCACATTTGCCCAGCGGGAATTTTCTACCCTGCTACTCATTCCCTCTTTGGGAGGGTGATTCTCCCCTACAACCCGGCCCCCTGAGAGCAGGCGGTAGGTGGGGCAGGGCCTCTGCCTCGTGGGTTCGAGGTGACTGGAAGGGAGCAGACCGTGGGCTTGACTGCCGGCCCTTGTCCAGCTGTGCTGTGAGGCTCAGAGTGCGGTGGGCGCTGGCTCAGGAGCCTTTGGGGACCTAGCTGTCAGGCCCTGTCAAGCTCCCCCCACCTTAGCTGGCTTGGCGGATCATGGCCAGGGTTCCACCTGGGAAGGTGGGTTCAGGTTGGGGGCCTACCCTGATGGAGGGGAGAGGCAGGGGGTTCCTGGGCCTGGGCCTGCGCCAGCCACCCCACATTCCTTTGCCTCTCTACTCCTGCATTTACAGTTGGGTTCATGACCTCATTTATTTCCTGAGCCCTTCCTTAGCGGCTGGTACTGGACACAAGTTTCATGCAACCTTACCCTGCCCTCCGGGAGCTCACGGTCTAACCTGAGAGCCATACGTGGTAGTTAAGCCCAGCGGAATGCCTATTAAGAGGGGTCTCACAGTGGCTGCCACAGAGGAGAGGCCCTTACTCTTCTGGGGGAGCCAAAAAGCTCCTGCAGGTGGCGGACTTGAAGCCGAGCTCTGATGTTCAGGTTCACGGAGGGCTCTCTCTGGAGCCTGGCTTGTTTGGGACACTCCCAGCCCCCGATCTGGGCTGGAGTGGGGGCAGTGGGCCGGGAGATGAGTGTGAGGGTAACCCTGGCAGGAGGCTGTGCTCCACAGAGGCCCAGACTGAAGGCAGAAGGGACTCCCCACAATGGCCCTATTGTCTGGATTGCTGGGGTTCACTTGGACTTAGGGTTCAGAGCCTGAGGTCACTGATATCCCTGGCTTGGGCAAGGCTGAAAGTAGCTCGCTTGTATTCCCCTGGTCTGAACTATATAGAAAGCTGGGCAGGGTCCTCTCCCCATCTGCTCTCAGTACACACCCCCTCCCAGCCCCCAGCTGACTGCCTCCTTCTTCTTTCAGATCCTGGGCGGAATAGTCCTGGGCTTCGGGGTGTGGATCCTTGTCGACAGGAGCAGTTTCATCTTTGTCCTGCGTAAGGAGCCCTCCACTTCCCCTGCCTGGTGGCTCCGGGGAGGGGGGGGGTAGAGGGCCAGGCAGCAGGCAAGGCTGCCCCCGCAAGTACTCAGCCTCAGTGCTGCTGGCCACTTTTTCAGCTGACCTCAGGGCTCTGTCCAGGTCCTGCTGATGACCTCTGCAGGGGGTTCAGGATGGAATTTTCTCTCCCTCCCCAAACAAAGTGGCCATTGTCTGGACAACACTGGGGGATGGGGAGGTTTATTCTCCCATCCTGGCCCCTTCCCTCAGCCTTGACCTTGAGAAAGCCTCTTACATTCTGTTTGCCTGGTCAGCAAAACGTGGGCAACAGTCCCTCCCGTTCCCAGTTCAGAGAGATTTAGGAAAGAGCCAGGAACAAGATTGTCTGGTGTCGATGAGGTGCCTACTGTGTGCCTGGCACTGCCTGGGTGGGTCGGGCACATGTACTGAGGAGGAAGGCACCAGACACAACTTCTATTGTTTGTGCTCGCAGGGCTAAGCATTATACATATATCAATGGTCTTAACCCCACACAGCTCTGTGAGGTAGGAATAGTTCTGGTCCTGCCTTACAAATGAAGAAATGAGGTCTAAAGAGGTTTTGTCCCTTGCTCAAGTTCCCACTGCTTCTGAGTGATAGGTGTGGGGCTTGAACCCTGAGAGCTCTGGTCCTACGTGCTTCACATGGTGCGAGGGTCACAACACGGAAGCCCCTTCTCTCACTATTTAGAAGCAGGAAGAAAGAAGCCCAAGATGTTAAGAGTCATTTCAAATCTACTCACAGTCTCCTCCAGGAAGCCTACCAGGCTTGCTGCACTGACCTCTCATGGATGCTCTATGGTGGGAGGGAATGCAGCACAGGGTCCCAAGTAGCACAGTGATGTCACTCCCACCAGTGAGTGTGTCGCCCTTGTCTCACTTCCCCTCCCAGCAGCTGCCGGAGGTAGTAGGTTTGGATTCAGGCCCATGACAGCTGCTTGATTTCAATAAAACAGAACTAGGCTGGAATGGGTGATGGAAGAGTCACACCTGTCACTGTGGCCCCAGGGGGCTAGGCCTTCTCCCCCTCGGATGGCGAGGGAAGCAAGGACGATTCACCCTCAAGCCACATGAGATTCGGCTGGAACTGTCAGTCTTTCCTCTTACTGGGGGTCAGCAGACTGCACCTCCATTCTGGGGCGAGGGTTCGAGTTTCCTGTCTCAGTCAGGTGCCCACACTCCCCAGGCCCTCCCGACATGGGACCCATCCTCTCTGGCCCTGACTAGGCTCAGGCTCCCCACTTCCTGGGCCAGAGCCCACACCCAGCAGGCACTGCGCCACAGGGCAGAGCCTCTGAGGCCCAGACCGCCCACTGCATTTCTGCCCTCTGCGCCCGGCCCTGAGCCTGGCCCGGGCTCCAGGGACCGCCTGCTACTCTTCCTGCTTCCTCCCGGTTCAGGTCTGAGAACCTCAAATGGGTCACACTTTAGAGGTCCCCTGATACACCCTGTGTGTTCTCACAAGTACAGGCCCTGGGGGCCCACCCCAAGGGAGCTGACTCTATTGGTGTGGGTGGGGCTCTGGGGCACCGTGCTCCCCAGGTGGCTCCCAGGCAGCCAGGTTCAGAAACAGCAAGCTGATCTGCTAGCCCAGGCACTGTGCCCTTGGGGACACTGAGGCTCAGCAAAGGGGAAAGGCTTGCTAATAGCCATGTAGCCAGTAAGGGTCTGAACTTAGAACCTGGGCTCCTGACCTACTATGCGCCAGGCTGAATGACACAGCTCTTCTCTTACCTAATTGAACCCTCACTGCAATTCTATCCACGTTTTACAGTAGAGGAAACTGAAGCACAGGGACGGGAAGTCACGTACTGAGGGTACACAGCTGGAGGGTGGACAGCTGGGATGTGAACCAGGGGGCACGGCTCCTGAGCCCCCATTTCCTGAACCCCTTGTACTGCAGCGTTCTGTGGGACACCAATGGATTCACACAATAAACAGAAGCAAGCACAGCGGTTAAGAGCACAGAGTCTGGGTACAGACTGCCATGGTTCGAATCCTGGTTCTGCTACCTGTTAGCTGTGTGATCATGAGCAAATTACTTCACCTTTCTGTGCCTCTTCTATAAAATGGAAATAATAGAATGTACCACATAGGTTATTGTGAGAAATTAAATGAGAGTTTACAACAACTCTTATATAAGTGACAGTTAAATAATGTTTATAATAATTGTTAAACAACATTTATAGTACCATCTGATTCTTATAAATAGCATCTTACAGAAGTAGGACTTTGTTCCTTTCTACAGAGAAAGAAATAGAGGCCAGAGAATGGCTTGCGCAGGCTCAGAGGCTGTACGCAGCAGGGCTGCTGTTGAAACTCACTTCTCGGGTCCTTTGTGGCCCTCAGTTTGGGCCCTTTCCCCTCCTCTCACTAGTACCCGCTTGGCCCAGGAAAGAGCAAGATGCTTCTGCCACACACAGTGGATGGGTCACCCTGTCCCTTCCTAAGTCAATTGCTCAGATCGAGGCCTGCCTGAGACCCTGGGTGAGGACAGGTTCTGGTTCTGAGAAAGGTTCGGAGAAACTGAGACCCCAAAGCTCGGCTGGTCTCCCAGGGGAAGGGTCTAAGTTGGGGTGTTAGCCCCAGGCCTTGCCTGCTGGCTACGTTGGCGACCTCTCAGCCTCTCTGGGTCTCAGGGCCCTTAGGGAAGAATCAGGATGTGACTCCACCTCATGGGGCTGTTGTGGAAGTTAAGCCGGGTGATTCCGATAAAGGGCCTTGTAGGGGCTGGCGCACAGTGGGTGTCCAGGCAGTGCCAGTTTCTTTGTTCTAGAAGTCGTCACTGGGAGGACTTGTTGGAACCCAAACTCAGGAAGTCTAGGAAAAGTGAAATTTGTCATCTTCTGCTGCCCATGTGGATTGCCGAGAGCCAGGGCAGCGAGGGCCTGGCTGGAAAGGAAGCCCCACCCTCCCCCAGCGGGGCTCTGCCTGGATTCCTGGGTGCTCCCGAGAGGAGCTGGGCTGAGGCAGTCCTGCCCTGGCACCCCGAGAGTGGGTGAGAGGGCCAGGGCTCTTCCTGAGCCCCAGAACATTTTGTCTGCCCCCAGGAAGTGGAGCTGGGTCAGGCCCTCTTCCCACCCACAGCCCAGCTTTGTAGTTATACCTCAAGGATGCCAACACCGCCTAGCTGGCCTCTCCCACGTCCCCCAAGGGGCAGGCCTATGTTCTCTCTGCTGGTGGTCAGCTGTGCCAGCCCCAACTGCGCCCGAGTCATTACGGAAGCACGGTCTCCTTGTGATGGGCCCGGGACTCTGTGTCCCTGGGAGGCTCCTCGGATTGCTGCTGGGCCCCGGGCTGCTCTCCAGCCTCTGAGAGCATACCTCCCTGGCTGCCTCCGGAGTGCTGGGGCTGGCATGGGAGTGCGCCGCCTTGGCCCTCTCAGCGCTGGCCCTCCCGGTGTATCACGGCCTCGGGTAGAGTGTAACCCATGCCAACAGGCTGGAGGTGGGCATGAGCTTTGCCCAGTGTGATCTGTTGGGCTTCTTGGGAAATACTGGTCAAGGGCCCAAGACACTGGCAAGGGAAAAGTAAAATGCAGTCTATTCGATCCTGGCCAGTGCTGAGGAGATAGAGGAGAGCGGGGATGAGGTTCAGGATAGACTGAGGGAAGCACGTCCCGCTTCCAAAGGGGGTGGGAAGCCTTCCTTGCTGGAACGCGGGGGGGCTGACCCAGCACCCCGACTCCAAGGAGGGCATTTGGGAGCAGTCCCAGACTGTTGGGCCCTGTCCCTGATTCTGTACTTCATGAGAGTGAGACAGCCAGGCTGATCGAACACCCTTCCACCCCCCCCCCCAGAGAACTCCTCCAGCTCGCTCAATGTGGGGGCCTACGTCTTCATCGGTGTGGGGACCATCGCCATGCTCATGGGCTTCCTGGGCTGCGTCGGCGCTGTGAACGAGGTCCGCTGCCTGCTGGGGCTGGTAAGTGGGCCCTGCCCGCTGCTGCCCAGCCCGAGCCCGGCACTGGCCCAGCCTGGGTGGGGAGCATCTGGGAGTGGGACCTGGTGGGGACTCCCAGCTGACTCTGCCTGCTCTGTGTCCCCAGTACTTTGTCTTCCTCCTCCTGATCCTCATCGCCCAGGTGGCTACTGGTATCTTCTTCTATTTTAACATAGACAAGGTAAGCAACCCCTCCTCCCTGTCCCCAGCCTGCATTGGACCGGCCACATCGTGGATTGCCCTGGGGGTGGTGTGTAGACAAGAAGCCTCAGTTGCCACAGACAAACCCAGTAGGTGCAGGGCAGCCTGCCTGTGATTAAATGAATGGTTAAACGGGAAGGCAGTGTCCATGGCTGGAGTCACTCCTGGGCCTGAATCCGCTCCACCCTGCTACCTTCTAGCCATGTGGCCACTGCGCACAAGCCACTTGCCTCTCTCTGCCTGTTTCACCTTCTGTAAACTGGGGACGGTCATGAAATTGAACCTTTGGGCTGCTGCGAGGGTTTAGTGAGATTACATTAGTAAGACACTTAGCACAGTGCTTGGCATGGTAAGGCCTCAATAAATGTTTGTGGTTCTTATTATAGTTGAGGCACCTTAGCAAGTATTAAACCCATGCCGCTCATCCACAGGGCATGAAAACATTGGTCCTGTGGCAGAGGGACCATGCTCAGCTTTGAGGAATAGAAAATTAGGCTGACTGTGACTTAAAATCTGAGGACAGTTGTGGATGTGACCAGAAGTCAAGTTGGGAAGCTCAGAGACCATGGTTCTGGCTGTCTCTTCAGCGTCTTCATCCTGATGGCTTTTTGATACCGTGCCACTGGCCTCCTGGTGCCAGGACGGCTGCTGCAGCACCATCTTGTGCTGCTGGGGCCAGAAGAGAGGGAATGGAGCCATGCCAGCCATGGCGTCCCTTTTATCAGAAGAACAAGCCCTGCAAAAATCCCCCCCCAGATTGGGTTACAAAGGCACCCCTGGCTTTAAGCGCGTCTAAGAAAGTACATAGCTTTCAGGCTCTAAAGACGGAGTCACGGGGAGCTGGGAATGGCTGCTGGGTGAGCAAGTCATTGTGATTATCGTAGTTATTTATGGAGCACCTACTATGTGCTCATAGTATCTTCTAGAAGCTTTCACACATTGTCTCATCCTCACAACAGCTCTGTACTGTAAGTGTTATGTTGTCATACAGGGAAACAGATGCTCAGAGAGATTAATAGCAATACCATCAATATTAGTAACACTAACCTCCGCCATCCTTACATTGGTTCAGCGCACACCACATCCTGGGTACAGTGTTGGCCACTTCACAGTCATCCTTCTTTTGATCTACATTGTGCTCTCCCAAGACGCCGTGAGAACCCCAGTCCTACAGGTGGGGCGAGGGCACCCAGCAGGCCAGTGGCCAGACCACGTGAGAGCCCAGGCCCCCTGACCCTGCTAGTTCACCCGTGGCAGCTGAGCCAGGGGGGCCTGCCTTCCTCCAGTGCTACAGTTCTTGTCCCCCAAGCAGGTGGCAGGGCCAGCAGCCAGGTGGGCTCCTGCATTTTACCACCTGAAGATCAAGTTGCCTCAGGTCCCTCTTAGAAGGAAGCTGAGGAAAAGTTGTACCATCAACAACTAACACTTAGAACAAGCCTGGAACTAAATGTTGCGCACGTATTGCATTTAATATTTGGCCCTCGCAGAAGTTCTGTGAGGCCATGGATAGGAACACCCACTCTTTTAGACGTGAAGACTGGGGCACGGAGAGGTTAAGCAACTTGGCCAAAGGTCACATAGCTAGTAAACGGCAGGGCTGAGATTTGAACTCCAGCAGCCTGGCTTCTGGGCTCATGCTCGTGAAACTTTCGCTGTGGTGGTTCCTACCTGAGTCTGCCTTACTTATGTACAGTCCACACCCAGCCTATTTCCCAGGAGACTAGGACCTGACTTCTAACACAGGCACGGGGTGCCTAAAATCAAAACAAGAGAGATTGGAATGCACACATACACAGAGGAAGACCATTGTTTCTGAAGCCACAGGACAAGATTCTCACATAGCTGAGGGCTAACTTGAACACTGAGCTTCCTGTCAGCCAAGGCAAAAGGGGAAATACAGTTTCCGTAGATGAAAGAAAGCTTGCTTGGCTATCACACAGGAAGCAAATGCTTAGCACAGGGAAACTCCTTTTTCAGAAAAAGGGTTATAGGATCAGCACGTGGCGCTTCTCTGGAACCCAGTCGGTTGTACGTTACAGTCAGGGTAGACAAGAACTGGGCTCCAATGAGCCGGATCCTGTGACTCAGAGGCTGGTCAGCGCTGCAGGGGTGTTGGGAAGTTTACTTTCTCACCCCTGTGTGTTTCCCCATCTCATCGTAATAAAGATGGTGCCCATCTGGGGACAGCAACCACACACCAGGAACTGACTTAGTAACTTGACACATGTTTCAGTGTTACAAGCATTTTCCACTTAAAGAAACTGAGGCCCAGCCAAGCAAAGTGATGTTCGCCCACAGTCACACTCAGTTCAGAGGTGTCAGAGTGGAGATTCCATCCTGCTCCCTCTGACGCAAGGCCCCTGCCTCTCTCTACACCACGCTGCCTCCCGACAGCATGGTAAGATCTCTGTGTGGCTGGTGACCAGGAGCTACAGCTTAGAGGAGTCCCACAGCTCCAGGGCAGGGCTAGCGTGGAGGGTCCCCTCTCCCAACTCCAGCCTGGACTCTGTCCCTCGTACCCACTGTCCCCTTCTTTGCCTCCCTCACTGCCCCCAGGCTCACTCTCCCTGGTCCCAGCCCCCTCACCTTAGCCCACCTCCTCTTTTAGAAGGCAGGGGGCATTTTCTGGCTTTTCTGGGGCAGTTCTGGCGCCACTCTATCGCCCAAGTTGGAACGAATGATTTATTTTTTCTTCCCCAGCACATTGTAAATCCCGGTGGAAGACTAAACATGCCCTTGATAGTGTTTATTCCTGCAGATGGGGCCCAGCTGGGGAGGGGGCCCGTGTGAGCCTGAAGGGAAAGGCTTGTTGAGAAGCAGTGGGCCCATCTTCTCCACTCCCCAGGCCTTCTGGGCAGGTAGGAGGGACAAGAGTCGTTGGGCTTTCCACAGAGTGGTCTGCAGGCGGCCATCTGTCTTTCCCGCCCCACACTCTCAGCAGCCACTGTTGCCAGGGCAGCAACAAGGGATTGCTGGGTCCTCGGGCAAGGCATGTGGCCCCTCCGCTATAAATCGAGGAGAATAAACCTGCCTAGCCCCCACACCCCACTAGGAGCACCGACAGCAACACATTTATAAAATACAAAGTGGTTGGGACCCTGACCAGCTGGCTCAGTGGTAGAGCGTCAGCCCAGTAAGTCTCAGGTTTGATTGCCGGCCAGGGCACAGAGGAGAAGCGCTCATCTGCTTCTCCACCCTTTCTCCTTTCCTCTCTCTCTATCTCTCTCTTCCCCTCCCCCCCTTCCACACACACACACACACACACACACACATACACACACACACACACACACACACACACACACACACACAGCCAAGGCTTCATTGGAGCACAGTTGGCCTGGGTTTTGAGGATGGCTCTATGACCTCTGCCTCAGGTGCTAGAATGGCTCCAGTTGCAACAGAGCAACACCCCAGATGGGCAGAGTATCGCCCCCTGGTGGCGGGTAGATCCTGGTCAGGCACATGCGGGAGTCTGTCTCTCTGCCTCCCCGCTTCTCACTTCAGGAAAAAAAAAAACAAAAACAGAGTGATTGGTCAAGGGCCTGGACTCTAGAATCCGACTGCTCATATTGGCCCCCTGCGCAGAGACCCTCAGCAAGCGACTTAGGCTCTCTGGGCCTCGGTTGCCTCTTTTGTCAAATAGCAGTAATCACACAGGTGCACTCGTCTCTCGTCTGCATTCTAAAACCCCAAACCACTTTGAAACTGCCCCCAAAAGTTTGCAATTCGTTTGGTGGCAAAATGGACCCAAATGGAAGTGAGGGTCTTTGTGGCCTTTCTGTAAGCTATTCAGGTGTCCCTCGGGAAATGTGGATGGGAGAGAATTCGGGCTGTGACGCATACCCTGATCCCTTTGTGAAACTGGAACACTTCTCAGTGCCAGAGTACATGGGCCCCAAGGGCCACCATCTAGCGCTGTGGTGAGGGTGCAAGGCGTCCACATGTGGGAAGCACACTGTCGTTCTGACCTAGAGCAGACGTTTGCTGGCATCATGGCGAGTGTTACTGTTCTCGTCACCATTGTTAACTTCATTGATGCCTAGTAAGGGCTCAATAAATGGCAGCTGTTCCTGTTGTTGTCAGTATCAGTATTAGTATGAGCAAGGGATGTGGGAACCCGGAAGTGTGGTCGAGGTTCCCCTGGCTGCTTCCTCACCTGTTTATCTAGCCTCTGTTTAGTGGGCAAAGGGCAGATCAGGGATCCAGGGCCTCTGTGATCTCTGGTGGGCTCTGCCACTGACCGCTGTTTCCTCTGACAAGTCACTCAGCCTCTCTGAGTCTCAGGAGACCTCTTGGGCCATTCTGAGCTCTGACAGTCTGGGATTGTGACTTGTCCTATGCAGGCGGTAGAGGGTGGGAGGGGTCGGGACGAGGGAAGTGAGCTGATACTCACCCAGGGCAGCATTCCTGGGATGTGCTGGGCCCGGGGCTTGTGCACTCACAGTCTACAGTGCTAGCCCGCCCGACGACCTGCACAGGTGAGGCCACTAGCGCTCCGAGCGCTGATATCGGGCTCAGTGGGAGGCCTGGAGGCTGAGAGTTTGGAGGGGAAGGGGCTCACATGGTCTAGGTGGGAGCTGGGCATGGGGGGTGATGACAGTGTCTGAGCCGACCGCTGTCCCCAGAGAGGGTGCTCAGGAGAGTTGTGACTCTCTCCCACCTGCAAAGCCCAAACTTGGCACAGCCCACACGTCCTGAGGTGCAGTGGGACATGCTCCATGAGCACAGTGTGGGTCTGAGATGTCTGCTCGCTTGGACAAAGACTCCTATCCCACTGGCTTGGAGGCAGCTGAAGCCAGGACAGGGATAGTGACCTTTCTCTTCCCACTGGGGATAGGAGAAGAAAGTATCCACAGTCTACTTCCGAAAAGGGATCATGGGGGGAAATGGAGCCAAGACTTATAAGCACCTGCTACTGGGTGCCAGGCTGCATGGATGGCGGCTCCGGTTACAGGCCCTGCCCTCAGGAGCTTATGGGGTGATGGGGCAGGAGGCATCGTGGGCCTCCTGCTGAACTCCAGGTATCTGGCTGTTTGGACGGCAGTGGACTTTCAGAAAAGTCCTATCAAAGGGAGCATTTAGGCAGGACCTGGAAAAGTATGAGGATTCTTACATTTAGATGATACAGTGGACTCAGTGTTCTCTTCTATTTAACCCCTCTGTGAAAAGTCACAGTACAGGGTGGAATAAAGGCACAGCATTGGCGGGGAAAGGCAGGGAGGTCTCGTCCTGAGGGACAGTGGGATCTCTGGTTGGGGGGAGACTGTGCGTGGCTTGTGGTTAAGATCTCGGGGTTATGGAGCTACATATGTCAGGTATATGGTTATATCTCTGCAACCTGCTAGTTGTGTGATCTTGGGGAATAGTTCTGACTCCATGGGCCTCCATTTGTCCTTCTGGGAAACGGGAAGAATGGTGTTGGGCAGGACCAGGGCTTGTTTCTTAGGTATGTGACCTGAGCAGTCACACAGGGTCCCACACTTAGAAGGATCCTGTGTTTGGTTTGATGCTCTGCTGTGGCTGTTTTGAACTTCTTAATCATTTTTGAACAAGGGCCCAGCATTTTCCTTTTGCACTGGGCTGTAAATTACAGTCTTCCCGGGCAGGACACCTGATTGCCAGTAACAGTAACCCAAGTGAAAGTAGCTGGCAGGCTGCAGGACCTGCTGGGTCCAGGTATCCAGAGGCTGCCACTGGCACTCTGTCCCTCTCCATCTTCAACTTGCTGTCCTCTATTGGCTCTCTTCTCAGGTGGGATGCCCCCAGTGGAACCCAAGGAAGCCACCAGCAGCTCAGGACCTCCTCCAATCAGATTAGCAGAAAGAGAGGGCCTACATATGTGACCCTGGGACACATACTCATTCCTGAACCACTAGCTGTTCCCAGGATGTGGAAGGCATTAAAGTGAAGCCTCGGTCTTTGCCTGCCTGTAGCATCAGAGAAGGGATGAGGCAGCAGGGCTTCCGGCCACATGGGTGGATTGAGGGGTGCTTACCCCTAAGAAAGAAACTCTTATTTCAAGACCGGAGAAGGGGTGCAGGGCAGTCAGCAACCACAGAGGCAGCCCCTACAGGGATGAAGTGGGATGGTGAGCACCATCTCACTCTGTCTCCTTTTTCCTCCTTGTCTCGGGAACAGCCCGGTTGCCAGGGTAACCTCCCTGGGTTCCCAGCACAGCCTCATGGGCAGCCATTGGGATCCCAAGACATCAGCTCTAAGCTGAACCAGCCCCTGCAGCCATGGTCCCTGTGGCTCAGCTGTGGGGCTCAACCACATTCTGGGCTAGAGAATGATGTGGTGTTTCCATGGAAACCACCCAGTGTCAGCGGAAAGCACACAGTTTCCATCACCTTCTCATTTCAGGAGGGACTGAAACAGGGAAGTCTGGGCTGCTGTGGCAACCACCCTGAGCTGTAAATAGCACCTGGGTCGTTGGGGAAAGCTAGTGAGAAGGATGTGGGAAAGGTGGCTTCCCAAGCAAATACTTCTGGGGACTGCCCTTTTTTCCACGCCTCAGAGATCATCTGCTCTCCTCTCTGGGGGTAGCGGTGGGAGCAGAGATGGTCAGGGCAGGAAGGGCCAAGGTCAGCCCCAGCTGTGTGACATGGGCAAAACACTTGGCTTCTCAGGGCCCTTCTTAAAAGTGCTCTAACCTACTTCAAGATACAGCCACGGGATTAAAATGCCGATAGAGCTGAACGGGTAAAAGTTGGGGTTTAGAATCAGATAGACCCGAGTCCAAGCCTCAGCTTTTCTACTTGTTAGCTGTGGGACCTGGAGCGAGTTAATGGACCTCTTGAGCCTCATTTCCTACACATCTAAAATGAGGGGACGAGGTCAGTACCTAGACCGCAGGTCTGCTCTGAGGAGTAAGGGGAGAGGATGCATCGGAAGGGCCTAGAATAGCACAGGGACAGACTAGCGTTTGGTAAATGTCAGCCACACATGCTGTTGCGGTTAGTATCTCCAGGAAAGCTTTGCAAATGGTGGAAAGTAAACAAAAAACAATACGCTAAGGGTTTTAGCAAGAGGAAAAGGGGCAGAGCCAGGCCCTGGGGGGCTGGTTTCCCCAGGTTTGTGACAGGAGGGTCCAGGAGCCAGTTTCCGGGTCCACCTGGAGGATGTGGTTTCTCTGAAGTGCTGTGGTTTCTCTGAAGTGCGTGAGGGCTGCCTGTGGGGACCTGGCGGAAGTCCCACATGCGGGTCTGGGCCAGGCTCTGAAAGCCCTTGCCTGGAAGCACCTGTCCCCTCTTCCTCCCCCCTTTTCTCAGGAACTGAGGGGCTGTCCCCTCGGTGCCCCTGTCCCCCTCGGGCCCCTCACCATGGGGTTCCACAGCGACAGGTAGCAGGTGACCCCCCCAAGCCTGTCCACACCATATGTGGAGAAGGGCCTCGGGCAAGGTCCACAGGAGAGGCCAGGTGGGGCCAGACCGGGCTGGCTTTGGGGCCCCTTCCCACCTGGGACCAGTCTAGGCTCCAGGCTGGGTTCCGGGTTGCCGCCCCTCGCTCAGTGGGTTTGTTCCTGAAAAGCTGCTGTAGTGGGATCGCTTGTCAGGGCCCCAGTGAAAAGCCCTCCTGGGCTGAATCCTTCCGATCCCCGCAGCCCTCGCCTGCCTCGTTTGTGGATCAGCGTTTTCTCCGTGGGGTTAGGGAAGAGCAGCTCTCTTCCTCAGTGAGGGCCTCTGAATTCCTGGGCACGGTGGCTATGGTGGCGATGGCACAGTGGGACGTGGGTTCTGTGGGGCTCAGGGGCAGGCGGGTGGGTGCCCTGGGAAAGCACATGGGAACTGCGGGGCGGGGCCCACAGCCACGGTTATGCGCAAGTTCCTGTGTGCGCATGCGCACCCCCTCGGGCCAGGCTTCAGCATCCCCACTCCATGGAGCTGGCGTTCCAGTGGGGGAAGAGATGAGAAACCCTGGGAACTAATGAGCGTGTGGTGACAAGCCCGTGAAGAAAATGCAGGTTATCCCTTGCAGGATATGGAGGGACTGGGGCTGGCAGGAAGGGTTAGGAAAGGGACAGTATTCGGTAGGGTGGTCTAGGAAGGCCTTTCTGAGGAGGTGACATTTGAGCAGAACCCTCAAGGAAGTAAAAAAGTGAGTCATGTTAATAGTTAGGGGAAGAGGATTGCAGGCAGAGGGCACAGTGAGTGCAAAGGCCCTGAGGCAGGAGTGAGTCTAGCACAAAGACACCAAGGGTATCTGCATAATAGAAGCAGAGAAAGCAGGAATAGAAAAAACAAGGTCTGGGAAGAGCATGGGCCAAGTGGTGCAGGGCCTTGTGAGCCATTGAGAGGGTGCCAGCATTTTTCCTCAGAGCAGCCGGAAGCCACCGGGAGGTTTTTAGTAGTAACATGGAAAGATTCCCATTGAAAGGGTCATGCGACCGCCAAGTTCTGACAAGGCTTTAGGGCAGGAGTGGTTGGCCCTAACTGCACTGGGCTCAGCGTGTCGACCACCAGGAAGTGCCAGGAAAGTGCTTGGAACAAATGAAATGCTTCTGCACCGTGAGCCTGTCCCAGGCTCGTGGGTTAGGGTGGGGGGAGGCATTTTCTGTTGATGTGACCAGAGGTAGGGCATGGGTTTCATGGTCCTGGCTCTCCTCCCTGCAGGTAAAGCAGGAGATGGGCATCATCGTGACCAAGCTCATTCGGGACTACAAGGACGGTCAGGAGGACAGGCTGCAGCAGGGTTGGGACTACGTGCAGGCTCAGGTAAGGTGGGGCTGGGGGACAGGGCAGTGTGAGGTGCCTGGCCTGTTCATGTCTGTGTGTCTGAGTCTGGTCGTCTGTGTGCCTGTGTGCACCTGACAATATGTTAGCCAGCTTGTGTGAGTGTACCGGACGGCAGTGGAGGCTCCTGGGCAACCCCCTAGCTGCCAGCTAAGCCACCACCTTGCCCCTTGCTCAGGGGGCCCAGGTCTTGGAGGCTGCCCCAGGGCTCCCAGGGCTCCTACCTGTGGCCAGAGAGCAGAGCGTCCGCTCTCGACCCTCTCATCTCTAGCCAGGTTGGCGAGCGTGGGGAGCTCTACCCTGGAGGTTAAGAAACTGGGTGCCCGGTCTGAGTGGAGGTTACTTCTAGGGAGGAGCTTGTGGGACCCTTCAGGGGTGAAGGGAATGTTCTATTTAAATCTTAATGGTGGTTATGCCGGGTGTGTATATAAAAATACCCAGCCGAATCTGTGCACGTGAGTGTGTGTATATTCCAACTCATTAAAGTGGGGGAGCCAGAGACCAACCGACTGACAGAGTAAATGACAACATGACAGACAAACAGACCGACATACTGACCAACTGACTGAATGAATGACCATCTGACCGGGTGCCCAGCCTGCTTCGGTGAGCCAGCTGTCACGCACACAAGTCGACATCAGCATTGAGGTCCCACCTGCCACCTCTCTCATGGCCCCATGCTCTGTGCCCTTGGCCAGGACCTGCCTCCTCTGGGCAGCAGCCTCCCCCGGATACAACACTACTTAGGACCTGCCGGCACTGGCCAAAAGCAGGAGAGTTTGGAGATGGAAGAGAGACTTTGTCTGAAGACATGGGCACACCATTTTCTGAGCTGTGGAAAGGGGAGGGTGGTGTTTTCCGGCCTACGTGCCTCACAGATGTTTCAGTGAGGACCAGCTGAGGGAGGTCGGATGGCCTCTGTCAGCCGGAGGGCTTGGTGCACACAGAAAGATGTTTGCATCACACCTTGAGTTTGACCCACAACTCCTGAGATGCTTTGCTAAGAGTAGAGGGAGTCAGTGTCCCACGGTGAACAAGTGCCACCTTTCAAGGAGCCTTGGGGAAGAAGGGGGTCCCTTGGGGGATAAGGAATATCACATCGTTGGAGAGAGTCGGCTGGTTGCGGGACCCCTGCAGCTGGCAAGGCCTCTAGATGGTTCTGATGTCTGTCAGATGCTGCTGGGGATGGTGGATAAGAGAGCAGCAAACTGTAAGTCAGGCTCCTGAGGGCTGGGATACTAACTGCCACTTAGCCAGACCATCTCTGAGACTCAGTTTCCTCATCTGTAAAATGGTGCTATTGATCCATACTCATGTGAGATGAAATCTTAAAGCCTGTCGCACTTAGGCAGCACTTACCATGTGGTGATGTTTTATTTGCCATGCACAACTGCTTAGATACAGGGTGGGTGGTGACTAGGACAGACCTTGGCACGAGTCAGGACAGGAGGCTCTGGAGAGGAGGGCTTCGCCTGATGCGGTAGAAGGGCCAAGGAAAGTTGCCTTGTTTTTCTTGGATGTGGGAGGACACACGGGTGCCCCTCCGAGGTGCCAGCCGTTCTGCCAGTGAGGAGGCAACCAGGCAATTGCAGCATAAAAAAATACAACCTGGAGCCCAAGAAGACCCCCAGCGTGCTTGGCACGCCCCCTGCTGGCCACTGGGCTGCTTGTCAGGTCTCCTCACTAGATGGGAAGGAAACAGGAGGGTGGCATGCAGCCCTCCCAGGGATCCTGGTATAGTGGTGTTGCCATTCTGTTCTCCATATGAGGAAGCAAGCTCAGAGAAGGGCAGCAACTTGCCCGTCCGTGCACGGGGCAGGGCCGGGATCTGGAAGGAGCTCCACCCCCACTCGGCTCTGTCTTCCCAGAGCATTTCCAACACAGGCCCGGTCCCCAAGACCCCAGTCATGGGAGCTCCAACCCAGATGTGATTCACAGCCTCTCAGGGTCCCCTTCATGAACCCTACGGAGGCCCCCTTTGGCATATGGAGCCTAGAAAGGCTTTCTTCCCCTCTGGAACCCGAGCACATTCTCTCCTACAAATACGGAATGGACCGTGGCTCCCTTTTTCACTTCGGCAACCAGGAAGCTCAGAGGCATATGGCAACTCCAGCACTCAGCACCTAGCAGTGGGGTGGGCTCTCCCGGGCAGTTACTGTGCCCCCCAGACCTGTGCTGGGCGCTCTGCCGGCCTTACCCCGCTTAGTCCTTGTAAGAGCCCTGGGCGTTAGAAACCTTGTTACCCATTTTGCAGATGAGGAAACTGAGGTCAGTACTTTGACTGAAGCTGAGCAGCTGGTAGATAGCAAAGCTGGGGTTTGAATCCAGTAGCCTGACTCCAGACCCCACGCTGTTAGCAGAGTGCCGTCTGCCCTCCTGTTTGGCCCCTGCACCTATGTTTTCTGTCTTCCCACTTGACCTTCCCTCCTGTCCTGCTTCATATTTTTGCTGGTCCTGATTTTTCCTTTTTCCTTTGGTAGTTCTTGGTATGAGATCCTGGAAGCCCCTTTGAATCCTTGGGGCTCACAGAAGCCAAAGTGAAGCTTAAACTCGAACCCTGGCAGTGTGGCTGGGACCGGGGGGTCCCCACCTGTAGCAGGGCAGCCTGCCTGAGAGGCCAGTGGGCATGAGCAGCCTATCCCCTCTTTGCCCAGGGCAAGTGCTGTGGCTGGGTCAGCTTCTACAACTGGACAGAGAACGCCGAGCTCAGGAATCGCACCACTGTCACCTACCCCTGTTCCTGTGAGAACACGACTGAGGATAACAGCTCCCTCGTGAGGAAGGGCTTTTGTGAGCCGCCCGATGGCAACGTGACCCAGAGTGGCAACAATCCCGAGGAATGGCCTGTGTATCAGAAGGTATGTGGAAGGCTGTGGGTCAGTGGCAGGGCTCGGGGACACGCATGGGTTCAGGTACTCTGGCCGCCCAGGTTTGCCTGGTGTAAAGCCAGTAGCCGCAGTCAGGATCACAGCCGCCTGACTTGTGCAGGTTCGCATTGGATTCGAACAGTCGGTAATGAAACAACGGAGCCAAGAACTGGTGAGCCATCAGCTTTAATTCTAGCTTGCACCCGGCGGGCAAGCAAAAACACACACTGGGCTCCAAAACCCACTCATTCAGTGCTCACAAAGCTACTGACTTATTCGAGTTTCCTAGAATCAAAGGTTTCCAGCTCACCAGACTTATTCACCTCTGTTCCCCATCTCCTCCAGCACAAACTGGCTGCTTCCTCAGCACTCTGCCATCTTGGCTGCCTCTCCTCTCCTCCACGTGGCCTTCATCTGCTCTCCTCTCTGATACTTCAGGAACCAAGTGAGAGATCAAACTACTGGTCTCTCCCACTTTATATCGTAGAATCAAACCTTTAATCCAATTATACAAACAAGGAAGTCTCTGTATAATGGGATTCCTCAGGAGTGCACCACCCTACATCATCCAATCAGTCAAGGGTGTGGGGAAAAGCTTACTCTTAAAGCCAAGCCTTAGGCTATAGCGACCTGGACCGCATACATTACAGCCTTTCCCCCCCACCCATCCCAAGCATAAGGGCAAATAATATCACCTGGGTGATGGGCTTCCATGTGGGCAGTGCCATCTTTAACAAAGTGAGCATAACATATTTTATCTGCCCAACACCTGGGCTTCCACTCTATCCTTCCTTCTTTCTTCAGTAAGTTATTCCTGCCTTTGGACCATTTGTTCCCTTGTCATTTGTACCCTCATTATGTATTTATTAATATATCTATTCCAGAAACACACAGAGCCCTGTGGGCTGGGGGTGCCCCTCCTGGTGGTTCTGCGGGACAGAATGAGGTGGCATGACATAGCTGTGTCCTCCCCTTGCAGGGCTGCATGGAGAGCGTGCAGGCGTGGCTGCAGGACAACCTGGATGTCATCCTGGGCGTGTGTGTGGGCGTTGCTGTCATTGAGGTCTGGGTCCCCTCCCCTGCAGCCCTCCCCATGCTCTGTCCTCCGGAATTGTCCCTCTTTACTGATGTCCTGGGGACAGGCTGAGGCCCCTGGCAAGCCTGGCCCGAGCACTGTCCCTCCCTGGCCGCCCTGCCGCCCTCATCCCAGGCTGGTCGCGAGGCTGCGGTCGAGGAGCCTGTGAATCCCCGTGTGTTGACCCGGACAGCAGGCGGCTGCTCTGGGGCCCCTGGGGGACTGCACAGCCCTGCCTCCTCTGACTGTCCCGTCTCCTCAACAGCTCCTGGGGATGCTCCTGTCCATCTGCCTGTGCCGGCACGTCCATTCTGAAGACTACAGCAAGGTCCCCAAGTACTAAGGCAGCTGCTGTCCCCACCTCCCCGCCTGTCCCCCAACCTCGGGGCTCCGAGGGTTCTCCCTGGCTCCCTCCTCCTGGGCCCGCCTTCTGCCTCACTACCCAGGCCCCTGGTCTGCCCTGCGCTGGCTGGAGCTGGGGGGCTTTCTGAGGCCTGGACCCTTCTCCCTGCCTTTCTGCCTCCGGCTTTGAGCCCGGCTGTTCATGGCTCCTCTGCTCACTGACCGCCAGGGTTCTCTGAGCAGCTCAGAGAAGACGCTCCCGGCAGCATGTCTGCATGGGCGGGCCGAGTTCCTACCCGCCTTCAGCTGTATATATTGTGCTGGCGTGGTATAGATAACGCACCCTGGGACGTCAGGGGACTGCCCACTGCGTGGGTCAACTTTTTTCCACTATGATACTTATACCTTTGGCTTTCACGTTTTCATTAAAGGTTGTGGGGGAGGGGGGGCTTTACCTGACATTAGGGGCAGCAGCCCTGCCCCAGGCCTGATCCAGCCCCACCCAGGCAGCTCAGATCTGCCTGGGCCACTTCGGGGGAGCAAGGCCTGCATGAGGTAGGCCCGAGGGGCTGTGTCCTGGCCTAGGGCTGTTTAGGGAGTCAGAGGGGTACATCCTCAGGGTGTGCACAGCTGGCCCAGCATCCCCCAGGACCCTGAGCTGTGCAGGGAAGCAGGAACGGTGCCTCCCCTTGTCCTCTGCCTCCCGGGGGTGGGTGGGTGAGGTTGTGCTTTGTAAAGGAACGGGGAAGGGCTCCGTGCACAGTTCTGTAAAGCATACTGAGATTTGAAGGCTGGTCATTAAAGAGAATTTGTAACAATCTAGCCTGACTTGGGGATGCTGTTTCCCAGGCCATGGGAGGACCAGAGGGGAGACGGGGTGTGAGTGGAATGGCTGGGTCTGCACAGAAGAGTGGGGGCACCTCACTGCTCTCCCCAGGACAGGGAGTCTTTCTCAGCATCTCTGGCCCCCTTTCAGCCTGATGCCTGCGGAGTGTGACACCTGGCTCTGGTTCATCTGCCTGGCCACAGAGGTGGCTGGGGTTTGATTTGCGTATTGAAACAGATGTAGATTGTACCTCTAGGTCCCTGCCTCTCAGACCAGGGTACAGGTACCCCCAAAAGGTACACGAAAGTGGGCTGGTGAGGGTGTTCAGTAAAACCATAGCATAAGCCTGGCCTCCTTCTAGAGCAAAAGAAGGAAACATTTTTGTGTTAACCCTTTGAGTAATACAAACGTTCATGTACGTCCTCGTGCCTCCTGGCCATCCAGAGTACAATCGATCTCTTTTAAACATGTGTAAGGCAACAGTAAATAAAAGGCAAATGTATGTTCTTGTTTCCATAAATTGGTTATCAAATAAACACAATTTTAAGTTAATACAACTGGAACTGGAACTAATTTCATTTTTTGAAAAAAAAAAACCTCACTCCCGGGGATCAGCGAGCATGAAAGAAACTCACTCAAAGGGTTAAAGAAATGTGATGGAGTAAGATGTGCAGAATTCAAGAACTTTAAAGATGCAATGTGAGACTTTAAAGGAATCTCTTACTTGTACACAATGTACAAATGTGAGATTTGCCTCCCTAGTACACAGTAGTAGGTCAGGAAGGGCAATGAATGGGAGGTGTCCAGAAGAATCCACCAGGTGGCGCTGCTTCCCCAGCCTAGAAGACCAGAATTGTTCCGGTTACTCCCTGCGCCTCGCCAGTCCCAGGCCTGTGATCTCTCGTTCCTGTGGGAACACTGGCGAAAAATGCAGGTTCCAGGACTCAGGAATTCTGATGCAGCAGTTCTGAGCCAGGGACAAGGAGTCTGCATAGTTGCAGTCCTCTGAGGTGATTGCTAAGTCGCATTACTTTAGATGCTCGGGCCCCAATTAGATGTACGGAGCTACAAAGAGAGATGGAGTTGGGGGCCCAGGCCAACAGCACTGTCCTCGGCAAGGATGTAGGGGGTAAACCTTAGTCAGAGGTGGATTAAGGTCAGTTGAGGCCCCGGGTGCAGAACAAACATTGGGTTTTTTGTCATTAGAAAAAAGTATAAAGTTGGGGTTTTGCAGGGCCCTTCAGAAGTCAGGGCCCAGGGCATGTGCCCGATGCACCCGCCATTAAATTCACCTCTGGCCTTAGTGACAGTCTAACTCTTTACCTGAGCCTGATAGATTTCTGGCAAGAAGCTTTCTGTGGCTGAAATCCAGGGCCTTTGGGAGGCGCTGGGCACAACCCCGGGGGCTGGGGGAACCTTGAGCTCCAGGGTGGCTGTTCTCTGCCACAGTTTGGAACCCTCCCTGGAGCTCTTATCATGCAAAGAGGACCCGAGGGTTCCAAGTGCAGCCTGCTGGTTTATTTTATTTATAACCTGTCTCATTCCATAAAGGAAGTACACATAGTAAAATATAAAACAGCAGAGAAAATATAAATTTATGAGAAAGTGTAGACTTGGATGAAATAAACACAGCTGAGTTGCCCAACGTGGTGATGGCAAGTGCATGCTGTTCACAGTGTGTTTGCCACTGCTGTGCTCACAGCAGACATCACTAATCAATCGCTGTCTCATCCTCACCCAGGTGCCCCCCAGTCATTCTTATGGCTGATACTACTCACTGCATCTTCAGAATCCTTCTCAACCCAGCACTATCAGTCAATCAAGTTAAAATGCAAAATGAAAGCAGCTGCCATTCTTAAGCTCCGATTGCTTAGTCAAACTATACAGTGTTGAGCAAAAGTAGGTTTACAGTTGTCTGTACAATAATACAATAATTTATAAATAACAATACAAGAATGAACTCTGTAAACCTACCTTTTCCTACCCCCGTATATAATTTTGCCTCTGAGATTTCCAGTGGTCAAACCAGTAGGCAGGAGGAGGCAAGGGTACCTCCTGGGCAGTGCCTACCCACAACTCCCTGGGGCAAAGCAGAAAGCATGGATGGGTGCCAGCTTGCTCTCTGTTCCTTCAGGGAGCTAATGTCAATGCCCAGCAAGTGTCTAGGAAGCTGAATTTGGGGGGGAAGGGGTGCTGTCCGGCATGGACACTGACCAATGGGAATGAAAACCAGACTTGAGCTAGAATAGGAGCCTTCTCCGTGGATTGGCGGGAGGTGCAAGGCCGCATAGGGGTTGGCCTGGGGGGACTGTCAAGCAATCAGTAGAAAAATACTTCAATATTTTAATAATTGGCATGACTGTATGGGTGAGTACCGCTGAATGTCAGTACACACACACACACATGCACACACACACACGCCCTCAACCCCCTGAGAGCTCAGTCTGTCTCCAGGTGTGAGGGATCCCAGTTCTCCTCAGATTAAGCTGTGGTGGTCAGTGGTGGGTAGGAAAGGCCAAATATCTGCCAGCCTAGAGTGCTCCAGGGATGCTGGCACAGCACCCTGGCACCAATCTCTACCCTGCCTGTTTCCTAGAAGGCCCCCTTTTGCTTCTGGCCTGGGGTCTTCCAGGTGAGCAAGTCCCCCACCCTGAGGAATAGCAGCGTGAAGTGGGTGAAGCGGGTCACACATGACACTGGAGTGCTCAGACACAGGCTCATTCCCAGGCCAGGACTACCACCACCTCCTTCCCCTGAAGAGGGACAGAGGCCTACGTCACCAAGCTGCCCCAGGGCAAATATCTGGCTACCCCCTGAGGTCTTTGGAACCCGTGGGGTAAGATTCACTCACTCATTCATTCATTCACTCATTCATTCCATGAATACTTAATGGCACCTGCTGCTTTGTGTCACGCAGTGTTCTAGGCTCTTGAGAGCACAGCCGTGAAGAAGCCTACATAGCACCTGTACTCTGGGGAATGCAAGGAGTTTTGCACACGCACCTGTACACACCTAGACAACAGACACAGGCACACCCACAGCACTTGCATGCACACAACTGCCAACTCCTGACAGCACAGTGCACGCTGAGTGTTGCTGCAGGACCCCAGGGGCCCATCCAAGGTCTCTGGCATCCTGTGGAAGGAAGTAGAATAATGAACAGTGAGGGGAACAAACAGGATAGAGGTGGGAGCGCTCATCACTCAACCCCCTTCCCTCCAGCCACACTCCGCCCGGTTAGCGTGCTCCTGGCGAACGCCTTCCCACCTGAAACCAAATAAAATCAAAACAGCAATTGGCAGTGTCCTCATCTCTCCTAGTCTCATCAGTGAATTGGGGACTATAGTTCCTACTTCCCAGTGTTACTGTGGGGATTACATGCGGTAATGTCTCTCTCTAATGAACTTCCGCAGGACTGCTCCTCTGCTTCGGGGATCCCCGCCCCTCAGCACAGCCCTGGACAGGAACAGGCAGGCGTGAGAACTTTGGAGCCTCCAGGGCAGGAGCCTCCAGGTCACTAGAGGACATCAGGCTGTGAGAAGCTGCCCCCCGGCCCTAGCTGATCCCTCTGAAGTCATTTCCCCAGCACCTGCTCTCTAGTAGGGGCTATGTCAGGCCCAGGGCCAAGCTCTCACCCTGCCCATGATGTTACCTCAGATGCTTCAGGCAGCACCCTCTGGGGACACCCCCAGCAGGATGGGGGGACAGGAAAAGCTGGAAGTGCAGAGGAGCGGAGGGGAGGAGTGGGGGAGTATGGAAAGGGGGAGCTGGACACACCCCAGCAGCTTCCTGGAACGCTGGGGGGTGAGGAGGGGAGCTGGTGGCAGCTGACAGTAGTGAAGAGGTCTAGCTTCTGTCCCTGCATCACTCACCTGGAACTTCCAGGATGACAGCGACCCTGTGTTCCTCTTGGTCCTAGTTCAGGGAAGACTTGGGGCCTTGAGGGCCAGGAGGTGTGCTTGTCCTGGGAGTGGTAGGATGGAGGGAGAGAGGCCTCTTCCTGCAAAGGCCCCTCCCCAAGGCACCCACCAAGAGGAGGGAGGGAGAGAGATAAAAAATGCTGCTAACAGGACCCCAGCTAGAGGTAGAGCTGGGATAAGAACTGGGCCAGCTCAGCAGGGTGGGGCAAAGGGGCAGGCAGGGCAGCAAGGGGAGAGGGCAGGGAGCCAGCAGGGATGGGGGGGGGCTTCTGCCTGGCACCCTGCCTCTTCCCAGTCACCATCAGCATCAGCATCAGCATCACCATCATCATTTATGAGTGTCACCCTTTAACCCTCACACAGCAGCAGAGTAGAAACGATGGCTCCTCCCATACCCTCTGGTTGTGGAAACCAAGACTTGGAAAAGCTAAGTTGCTTGCTGCTGGTCTGGAGGAGTCATTCACATTATAGTCTAAACAAGTGGTTCCCTGAGGCTGGCAGTGAACAATCAGTCCAAAGGGTGACCACCTTGTGTTCATGGTCACATAGAAAGTATAGAAGCTGGAATTGGCCCCTGGGCCTGTGGCTCAGTAACCAGTGTTCTTTCCACTAGGCCTCAAGGCCAGTGAGAATAAAGGCCTGCAGTTCTGAAAAGGAGTGGAGGAGATGGGTCTTTTCTGAGGAGGCTCAACTCAAGGATAAAATCTGACATTTCATCCATCAGTCTGTGAGGTAACTACAGGGCACCCACTGTATTCCAGGCTCTGTGGAAGGAATTGGGGCTCACTGAGGAAAATAAAGTCCCTGATGTCATGGAGTTTACAGTCTAGAGCAGGAGACACAGGGAACAAACACCAGTGTAAACCAGAAAACGCACCCTGTGTCCAGGAAGATGGTCAAGACCTTGTTTCTGCCCACCAGTAAATGCACAGAAGAGTATGAAAGAAGCCTGTCTTTTGTCACCTGATGTCCTCATTGCCTGGGACACAGTGGGGGCTGCCACTCCACCAGGAAACTGGCTGGCCCAAAAAGATGCCCAGGAACCAACCAAAGTGTGAATAGAAACATAAACCAGGCACCTCCCACCCCAAAAGGAACTGACGTGGCCTCTTGTCAACTCAACCTGGGCAGGAAAACCTTGTCTTGAAGGCCAAGGAAACTGTAGCTTGTGATGGTCTAAGGTGCCTTGTTGGGATATTTCAGTGAGTTACGTAGTGGACAGCTGGCTGCCTTGTGGGGAGGGAGCCCTCGCAGGACGGATGGGGCCAGGAGCTCATGGGCTTTTTATGGCAGAATGTGGGTCTCCAGGTCCCCATGACTCCACATGCGGGTGCCTATGGCTAGTCCTAGGGGTAGCGGGATGGTCTCCATTTCCTAAGGGGGGAAGGGATTTGAAGGTGGCAGCCTGGCTGTGCTTGGGGGTGGGGACTGGAGCTGTGAAGCCACCTAGGAGAGCAGCAGGTTTGCTGCTGGTGCCAGGGACTGCTGAGAAGGGGCCACTGCACTGGGGACTGAGGAGACCTGCTTCCTGCCCCAGGTGTCCCCAGATGAGCTGCACTGTGGTCAGTTGTTTGCAGAAATATGACACTATTCACCTCCCGCATCGATGCCTTCTGCCAGGTGACTGGCTAGCTCCTCCCTGAATCTTGGCTAGCCTTGGGACTTGCTGTGGCCAAACGCATCTTGGGGGAGGGACAGTGGGCCAATTCTGAGCCCAAGCCACAAGAAGTTTTGTGCCCCTCTACTCTGTCTCAATACCTGGCCACTGTCATGTAAAGAAACCCAGGTTGGCCTGATGGAGGGTCAGAGGCGAGTGGCTCTGTCACCTCATCACCACCGCCAGCAGCCCGCTCACCTGTAGCCAAGCACAGATGCAAGGAGGCAGGGCAAAGAACCACCAGCTGAGCCCAACCTGTGTTTTTCACATGCAGAATTGTGAGCTGACTAAATGGTGGTGGTCTCAGGCCCATTATCACCTGGCATGGCTAACTGATGCAACGACGACCTTAGGTAGTAATGACGGTAGCTATCATTTGCTGAGGGCCGACTGGACACCAGGCCCAGGTCCAAGCTCTCGATATAGGATAGATCCTCATTTAATTGTCCCAGCAGCTCTGTGAATTAATATTTGGACCCTCACTGTATAGAAAGAGACAAAAACTGAGGCTTGGAGAAGACCTGGACCTCATCTACAGGCTGCCTGGTGCTAAGAGGCACACAAGATTGGAACCCAAAGTCTGTCTTTACAGACTCAGCTCTGAATCTCCTTCCCAGACGAGCCTCAATGTCAGAGAAAGCTTGAGAGAGCGTAAGGTATTCTGCACACAGGAGCTGACATCATTGAGAATGCTCTCAGCCTTCCCCCACCCCCCCAAGAGCTATGCCGCTCCTCACCCTGCCGCTCCCTCACCGCGGCCCGTGCCTCTAATTCCCATGTGCTTTTCGAAAGGAAGGCAAAGGCACAGATGCTGGGATCACTTCTTTTATTCCACCTCCTATTTAATCAGCAAATAGTTACTGGGAGCCAGTCCTGTGCCCTTTTCCATAGTGGTCCTCCTTTTGTGATGCGTCCTGGGTCCCTCCCGCGTGCCAGGCCCTCACCCAGCACACGTAATTCTTACAGCAATGCTGGGGTGGTTAGGGTTAGCCCTTCTTTACAGGTAGAAAAACTGAGGCTCCAGAGGAATGAAGTGACCACCAGCCTGAGGCCACCCGCCTAGTAAGTGGCCAGGATAGAATTCTGTTCCAGGTGCTGTTGGATTGAGGGAGGGCCTCTTTTTACTCATTCACCACAGCTGTGGCTTTTTCAAAAGGGATTTTGCAGTTCCCTCTGGATTCCGTGTGTAACCGGTAAGGGGCTGGGAGGCTAGGAGGGCACAGCACAGAAAGTAGAGTGGGGGTGTTGGAAGTTGTTCCCCGACTCTAAGAATGGTTAGCTCCCTGTCGCAGTGGTGCTCAGCCCTGGGTTGTGCTGCTGAGGAGGCGGTGGCGTGTGCTGGCCGGGCAGAGAGATAACCACGGGCTCCATGATGCACCCCAGTGTCCATAGCTGACAGGGCACAGCCGTTCATCCCACCCATTGTCCCGCCCCTCTGCTCAACTGCTGGACCACAGCCATCTTCTACCACCAGGCACCGGGCACGGTGCCCTTTACCTCCTGGCTGAAGTGTTCACAAATGAGGAATTCGGGGGCAGTCTGGGCTGTGTCTTCCTTCCAGTTTGATGACGTCCCCGGGGTGAGGGCATAGCCATAGGCCTCCCCATAATTCCCAGAGTCCAGCTCCTGCCAAGGCTGCCTCCTCCAGGCAGGCAGCAGGCCCCATCCAGATGCCCTGACCAATCAGAATCTAGCCACAAGCAGACGTTATGATTCCCAAGAGCTCTAGCAGAGGTGTCTGAGAGTGCAGGAGAGGTACCCAGGTGAGAGGCCAGCAGGCCTGAGGGTCCTCTAGGAAATGGGGAGACCTTGATTCGTACCACCGCATACGGCTGCCCTCCTCTGGGACAACCCGGGTGCTGCACTGGGGCGGAGAAACCTTAGACAGGTCACTCCGGTTGCTGTGTGGGAAACGGGGCCTGAGCTGGGACTGGGAGACAAGTGATCTGAACAAGGGGTGTCTCCACTTGGACCAGCTGCAGCAGGCTAGAGTGAGTGAGGTGACTGGCCGGGCCGCTCTGCCTGGGACTGAGGGGTTCTCCACGTCAACGGGATGAGTTGGGCACCCCAAGATGGGTGAGTCTACAGAGCAAGGGGGCTGGTCGGGGTTAGAGAGCAGGGCTCAGAGAAAGCTCTCAGGTTCCAGCGTGGGCAAGTGAGTCCCTGTTCACAGGTTTGGGGACCTGTTTACATGACTAAGGACAGAGACGGGTCATGATAGATGCTCGGATCAAGGACACGTTAATAGCATGCCGAGTTGAGAGCATTAAAGGGCAGGTGGTTTGAGGAATGGAAAGGATTTTTTTGCAGTGAGCTCTGGGGGTGCTGGGAGTTCCACCTTACAAAGGGTGAGTGTGGGGGCTCCTGCGCTTCTCTCCGGCCTGGTCAGTGGCTGCCCAGGGGACCATGAGAGGACAGCAACGTGTCTCTAGCAGGTAAGGCACATAGGGAGGGGTCTGGACAGAGTTGGCTTCAGCAGGAAAATCTAAAGCGACTGGGAAAAGGCTGCTACCTGCTTGGAGATGAGCAGATGGAGTTGTGTCAGAGTTATGAAGGCCAGGACCCAGAGCTGGTCACAGTACAGGACACAGCACAGTCCAAATGGGCCTGGTCTGCCAGAACTTGTCAGAAGACACAGAACATTGTCATCATCATCATCATCAGGGTTGCGTGGTCTGGTAAGTTGGGAAACAAGAAATAGTCCCTGTGGGCCTGGGTTTAGGGAGCAGCCACATGAAGGAGGCGCGTGCAGAGACGGATTTCACGGCGGGCACACCCGGCACACGCCCTGGGCCCCGACTTCTGAAGGGCCTCGCAAAACCCCAACTTTACACTTTTTTCTAATGACACCAAGTTTGGTGCAATTTTAACATTAATAGTACATTACTATATTTTTTACTTATTTAAAAATATGGTTAACATGTATTTTTATTTCCCCTGTCTCCTTTTTTTTTAAGAGGCCCAATCTTTTCTTCTGCATCTGGAGCCTCAACTGACCGTAATCCGCCTCAGCTCAAGGGACAAGAATAAAGTTGCCTTCCATTTCCAGCCGGTAAGTCCAACTCGTCCCAGGCACCGGTGTCAGTTGCCATGCTTAGGAAGCTGTTTCGCCCTCAAGGACACAAGCTCCTTAAAGGTAGGACTTTGTCAATTTCAGCTTTGTCTCTCGGGCACCTGGCCACCTGTAGATGTTAATTTTCTGCTTTCCACCGGAACCTGGTTGTTCAGAAGAGGTAGCATCAGGCACCTGTGAGAGGTTAGCAAAAGATCCCATAGCAGTGGATAGAGATTCTGGCCGTCCCTGCTGACATCTCCAAGAGTCAGTCCTGTAAATCAGACGTCCATCAACCAGAGAAGAAATAAACAATCAGGCCATCAGACAGTCAGGCATCAATCAAGGGAGAGCTGGCCACTAGCCTTGCTATTTATACAGACAGACAGACTGCCAACCATCATTCTGCACTCAATCTGATAGGGACAGTGCTCTTTAGAGTCCCCAGAACGTCTCTCCTATCCTGGAGGGCCCCACCCCAGAAGACCGGTCCCCACTGCTCTGGCCCCGTGCCCGTGCCTGATCACCGACTTGGCAGCCTCCTAGCTGCTGGCCCCAGCCCTGCCCCTCCTCCTTCCTCTCCCTCCCAAGGTGGGAGCTTCAGGCTCTGCCAAAGCATTACTAAGAGTGGGGGTGACGTCACCCTCCCTGGTCCCACCCCGCCTGAGGACCCGCTTACCCTTCACCCTTGGCTGCCCCTGAGAATATGACGCATCCCGGGTGGGGGAGGGGGCCATCCCCTGGGACGGACACCGGAGGTCCTGAGCCCCAGGCTTAGCATGCTCAGATTGTCCTGTCGCCCTCCAGCCAGAGGCTGCTCTGCCTTGCTGAAGCAGTCCTGGTCCCAGGGACCAAGCCGGACGGGCCCAAATGTACACATATACTCCTCCGCTCACCAGCAGGGTGAACCTGGGCAAGAGCCTTCATCTCCTCCGGCCTCATCTCTAAAATGAGAATAATAAGCAGACTCGCCTCAGAGGGCTGGTGTGAGGCTTAAATGAGGTCGTGTCCATCAGGACCCTGCCCCAGGGAAGGAAATGTGTGTCCATCTTGATGGCCTGTGGGATGTTCATCCCTAAGAGACGTATCTACACATACCACTACCTCCCAAAATAAAGTAAGAGTAGACAGGGTACGTGGTCCACTAAATTTGAGTAATAATGCAAAAAGCTTCCCCATACACTCCCCATCTTTTCAACCCCAACTTGGCTTTTCACAATGAACACTGCAAGCTTTCATTGGTGTTTTTATTATAAAAACAACACATGATTACTGTGAAAAGCCACAATGGAGACAGATATAAATCTGGAGATGAAGTTCCTCAGTTCACTTAAAATCTGAGCAAATAAGTCAAAGAGCCCAGACAAAGCAGATAGATTTGGAAATTGATCAAATACAACTTCTAGAAATGAAAAATAGAGTCTTCGAAACTGCAGAATTCAAAGCCAAACAGGAGATTATATAAAGCTGAAGACATAATTAGTAAAATGTAAGATCAAGCTGCAGAAATTATTTTGCATGGAGCTCAAAGAAAAAGAGCTGGAGAATATGAACAAGTAAAAATATGTGTGATTATCATGTTTAATTAGAATACTGGACAGAAAGGAAAGAAAGTATAGGGAAGAGGAAATATTTGAAGAGATCATAATGGAATATTTCCGAGAGTTCCGGAAAGACTGCAAACCTCACAGCCAGAAAACCCAATAATTCTTAAGCACTAAAAATGAAAAGAAATCCACACCTATACACATTTAAGTAAACCAGCAGAGCTAAGTAAGAGAGAGACAGAGAGAGAGAGAGAGAGAGAGAGAGACCATAGAAGCAGAGAGACAAAAGTCACCTCTAATGGAACAGCATTTAAGCAGATGGCTGACTTCTCCACAGCAATGATTCAATCCAGAAGACAGCAGAATGATATTTTTAGTTTATGTGAAATTTATATTGCTGAAATAAAATAGCTGTTAACCTTGAATTCTCTATCTAATGAATTTTTCAAGACCGTAGATATAATAAAACTGATAGGGTTTATACCACCAACAGACCTCACTGAAGGACATTTCCCCTAAAGTCAAGTGTAAGACAAGAAGCCTCATCTCGGTGCTTCTATTGAACATTGTGCTGGAGGCTCCAGTCAGAGCAATTAGGCAAGAAAAAGAAATACAAGTCATCCAGATTGGAAAGAAAGAAGTGAAACTAGCTTTAATAGCAGGTGAACATGTCCTTATATAGAGAAGCTCTTAAGAAATTATCTAAAAAACTATTAGAAAAAAATAAATTCAGAAAGGTTGAGCTACAAGATTAATGTACAAAAATGCATTGTATTTCTATATATTAGCAATGACTAATCCAAAAATGAATTTAAGAAGAAAATTTTATTTGTAGTATCATCAACAAGAATGCGGTACTTTGAAATACCTTTAACACAACGGTTCTTAACCTGGGTTCTATCGAACCCTAGGGGTTTGATGAGTCGGTCTCAGGGGTTTGGAGAAGCCTCTGCTGCAGAGGCCAGAATAAAGTGATACCGTAATTTGTTGTGAGTTCATGCACTTTGTTGGTTTTGTTCTTTGAGCAAGGTGATGTTCATGCACGGCTCATTTTGTGCACCAGTAAAAGAAACATATACCTATGTCTTGAATTTGGGGAAAAAAATCAAATTTTATTTATCACTAAAGAAGGGTTCAGTGACTGAGCATATGAAACTGGTGGGTTCAGTACCTCAAAAAAGGTTAAGAACCACTGCTTTAACACAAAAGGGGCAAAAGTTGTGCTATGAAAATTACAAAATAAATAAGTTAAGGAAGACCTAAATAGGAAGGTTATCTTCTAGTCATTAATTTGAAGATGTAATATTGTTAAGCCGGTAATGCATTCCAAATTAATTTACACATTCAATGCAAACTTTATTAAAATTCTAGTTGGCTGCTTTTACAGAATTCGCTCTCCTCCTAAAATTGAATTGATCTTAAATTTCATATGGAAATTTAAGAGACCAAAAATAGCTAAAACAAATTTGGGAAAGAACAAAGTTGGAGGACTCACACTTCCTGATTTTTAAACTTATCACAGACTTACTAAAAGACATTATGACACTGGCATAAGGACAGACATATAGATCAATGGAACAAAATTGGGAATTCAGAAAGAGACGAGTACATTTATGCAAAAGGGTGCCAGGACAATTCAATGGGGAAAACATAGCCGTCATCAAATGGTACTAAGACAACTGGATATCCACAGGCCAAATACAGAAGTTGGAATCCCTTCCTTATGCCACACATATAATTAACTAAAAATGGATCGTGGCCTGACCTGTGGTGGCGCAGTGGATAAAGCATCGACCTGGGAACACTGTCGCCAGTTCAAAACCCTGCACTGGTCTGGTCAAAGCACATATGGGAGTTGATGCTTCTAGCTCCTCCCCCCTTTCTCTCTTTCTCTCTCTCTCTCTCACTCTGTGTCTCCTCTCTAAAATTAATAAATAAAAAGAAATTTAAAAAAAGATATGTTTAAAAATGGATCGTCATCCTAAACGTGAGAGCTAAAACTAAAAAACTCTGAGAAGAAAACATAGGTGTAAATCTTAGTGATCTCCGGGTGGGCAGAAGCTTCTTAGCTACCACACCAAAAGCACAAGTGGCCAAAGGAAAAATTGATGTTAGACTTTATGAACGTTGAAAACTTTCGTGCTTCAAAGGACACCCATCAAGGAAGTGCAAAAGCAAATACAGAATGGGAGAATATATTTGCAGATCATATATCTGATAGAAAAAACGAATGTCCAGAATATATAAAGAACTAATATAATTCAAAATGAAAAAAATAACCTAGTTAAAAATTAGGCAAAAGACTTACACAGACATTTATGTAAAGAATATATCTAACTGGTCAATAATTACATAAACATGTAAGTAAATGCTCCATATCATTGGCCATCAAGAGAATGAAAATCAAAACTATAATAAGGTGCCACTTCACACCTCACTAGAGTGGTTACAATAAAATTCTTTTTTAAAAGAAGGAAAGAAAATATGAAGCATTGGCGAGGACATGGGGAAGTTAGGGCCCTCACGCTCTGCTGTGAGGACTATGAAATGGTGCAGCCACTTGAGAAAATAGTTTGAGTGGTTCCTCAAAATATTAAACACGGGGTTTCAATATGGCACAGGGATTCTTCTCCAAGGTATATGCCCAAGAGAAATAAAAACATACACCTATATAAAAATTACATACAAACGTTCATAGCAGCGTTAGTGACTTTTTAAAAACTGGGAAAAAACCGAGATGTCCTTTGGCTAAGGAACAGATAAATAAAATGTATATTCATGCAATGGAACATTATTTGGCAATAAAAAGGCATGAAGTCCTAATGCACGTACAATTGTGAGGAACCTTGAAAGCATGATACTAAATGAAAAAAACCACACACACAAAATAACCCCACATGTTGCAAGAATCAGCTTATGTGAAATGTCCAGAAGAGGCAAATCTATTAAAATGGAAAATAAGTTAGGAGTTATTGCCTGGGGCTGGGGAGTTTCAGGGGAAATATGAAGTGACTACTAGTGATTATGGGGTTTCTTATTGGGGTGATGAAACTGTTGGTAAGTCGATCGCGGTGATGCCTGCACAATCCTGTGACTATACTAAAACCCATTGAATTGTACCATTTAAATGAAGAATTATGTGGTATAAGAATTATAGCTCAATAAAGCTGCTTTTTAAAAAAAATGTACCCTAGGTAGAAGGGAAAATGTCTGAGAGACGGAAGGCTGAGGTGCAGGAAGGAATGGAGAACAAAGATGGGGTAACATGTTTAAATTCAAGCACAATAGTAATGTATATTGGGGGGGGGTCTAAGACAACCAGATAGAACTTATTTGGCTTTGTCATGCTAAGCAAGAATGTGAAAATATTAAGGGTAGCAACTGAAAGAATAAATAAAGAAAATAAAACTGCTTAACTAGTAAAGGGGAAAATGAAACTCAATACACATAGAAATCTGGACCTTGTCTTGTTACTGTTCATATAAATGGGTCACGGCGCCGAGTCCGACGGAGAAGGCAGAGCTCACCTCAGAACAGACAGCTCTTTCCAGAGCTAGACTGGGGGGGGGCACAACCAGGTAACATTCCTTATGATTCCTACTGTTTGTTTTTCTTCTGTTACTAGGTCTTTCAGTGAGGATCAAATCAAATTTAATTCAAAGTGAGTCACAGAAGAAGAAAAAAAAACAAACAGAAAAAGCTGTGCAAATAGAAAACACAAAATAAGAGGGCGAGAATAAACTCAAATACTACAATCAATATCGATTGACTAAATGTTCTGGTCAGAAGACAAAATTTTCAGACTAAATTAAAAGTTAAACTCCAGCTCTAAGCTAATCAGTTTTTAAATCTTGGAGTCCACATTTGCTTGTTTCTCTTTTTAAATAGCAGCTTGCTTTAGATGTAATTCCCGTTCCACACACTTCACTCATTTAAAGTGTACAAGTCCAGGTTTCTAGTATGTTCTCAGAGCTGTGCAATTATCAGTCTGAGAACAGTTTCATCACTCTGAAAAGATACTCCATACCCATTAGCTCTCATTCCCCATTTCCTTCAAAATTCTTTTTTTTTACAGAGACAGAGTCAGAGAGAGGGATAGATAGGGACAGAAAGACAGGAAGGGAGAGAGATGAGAAGCATCAATCATCAGTTTTGACACCTTAGTTGTTCATTGATTGCTTTATCACATGTGCCTTGACT
This sequence comes from Rhynchonycteris naso, assembly GCA_037038555.1. Classification (NCBI taxonomy): domain Eukaryota; kingdom Metazoa; phylum Chordata; class Mammalia; order Chiroptera; family Emballonuridae; genus Rhynchonycteris; species Rhynchonycteris naso. The sequence continues at coordinate 356,252,988 of CM072995.1, forward strand.
GCGGGCCTTCATCAGACCAAGCAACCCCTTGCTGGAGCCAGCGACCTTGGGTCCAAGCTGGTGAGCTTTTGCTCAAACCAGATGGGCCCGCGCTCAAGCTGGAGACTTTGGGGTCTCAAACCTGAGTCCTCCACATCCCTATCCGACGCTCTGTCCACTGCGCCACCACCTGGTCAGGTTCCTTCAAAATTCTTTAGCCCTAGGCAACCACTGCTTTCCACTTTGTCTCTAGAGTTTTCCCTACTCTGGACATTTTATTTAAATGGAACCACACAATATGTGGTGCTTTTTGACTGGCTTCTTCTACTTTGCATAAATCTTTCCAAAGTTTACCCGTGTTGTAGCATAACTCAGTGCTTTGTTCTTTTTTTATTGCCAAATAATATTCCATTGTAAGGAATATTACCTATTCATTTTATTTGTCCATTCATCAACCAAAGAGCATTTGGGCTATTTTTATTTTGGAGATTTTATGAATAGTGCTGCTATGAATATTTATGTACAGTTGTTAAGCCATTTTGTCATTATGCAAGCATGACATAGTCACTTACCCACACCTAGATGGTCTAGCCTACTATGCACGCAGGCTCTATGATGTAGCCTATTGGTCCTAGGCTGCAAGGCCATCCTGCATGTTACTATACAAAACAACATGAGATTGAATCAAGCACAAGAGAAAATGATGCAATAGAGACATGGTAAACACAAGATGTGTGAGGCTGTGTGCAGGTACTGTCTTACAGCAGGCCTTTTAAAATAAGTTTAAAGAATGAATGCACTATAAAATAATGATTAAAAGCATAACAAATACACAAACCAGTAACATAGTCATTTATCATTATCAAATATTATGTACTATAAATAATCCCACGTGTTTACTTTTGTACGACTGTCAGCGCAGTAGGTTTTTTACACCAGCATCCCCACAGACATGTGAGGATTGAATTGCACTATGGTGTTATGATGGCTACAACCTCTCAGCTCCATTAAAATCTTATGGGACTCCTGTCATATGTGCGGTCCATTGTTGACTGAACTGTCGTTATGCAGTACACGACAGTACAACTTTTTGTGTGGGCATGTTTTATATGGAAAACTGTTCTCTAGGACTGGTATTGCTGAGTCACATGGTAACTCTAAGTTTCACCTTTTGAAGAACCAACATATTTTTCCAAAGTGGCTGTACCATTTTATATTCCCATTAGCAATATGCGAGGTTTCTAATTTCTACACATCCTCTCCAATACTTATTATTATCTGACTTTTTATTATAGCCATGAAACTGATAGTGAATCATGACCAAGTAGGGTTTTATTACAGAACACAGAGTTGGCTCAACATTTAAAATCTATCAATATAATTCACCGTTTTAACAGACTAAAAAATTGAAAGTTGTTTGATTACCTGAATGAAAGCAATAAAAACATTTGTCAAATTCAGCATCCATTCCTAGCAAGCACTCTCAGCAATAGAATCAAATAGAAGGAAATTTCCTCAATATGATAAAGGTAACTATAAAAAACCTACAACTAACACTGTACTTAATAATGAGAGTGAATGTTTCCCTGCTTAGACTGGGAACAAGTCAAAAATGTCTACTGTTGCCCATTTAATGAAATATTGTACTGGAAGTTTCTGGCCAGTGTGTTTAGGCAGGAAAAAGAAAACAGCATCCTGATAAGAAAAAGAAGTAAAACTTTTTATTTTACAGATGACATGATGATCTATGAAATGAATATTCTGGAATCTAAAAAAATATTGTTAAACTACTAAGTGAGTTAAAAATGGTGACAAGACATAAGATCAATATAAAACTCAATGGTATTACTACATACTAGCCACAATAGGAAACTGAAACAAAAGTTAGCATTTATAATCATATAAAAATACAAAATACTTAAGAATAAATCTGAGAAAAGATGTGAAAACCTGTATGCTGAAAACTATAAAACATGACTGAGAGAATTGAAAAAGATTTATAAAAATAAAGAGATATACTGTGTTCATGAATTGGAAGACTCAAAATTGTTAAGGTGTCAGTTAACCCCAGATGAATCTACAGTTTCAACCCAATCCCACTTAAAATCCTGGGAAGCTTTTTTTTTGTAAAAATTGATGTAAAGCCAATAGCCACAGCCACCATCATAGCCACCTAGCCCATGCAGGTTTGCATTTGATTCGGACAGACAGTAATGAAACAACGGAGCCGCCTGACCTGTGGTGACGCAGTGGATAAAGCGTCAACCTGGGAACACTGAGGTCGCCACTGCACTGGTCCGGTCAAGGCACATATGGGAGTTGATGCTTCCAGCTCTTCCCCACTTTCTCTCTCTCTCTCACTCTGTGTCTCCTCTCTAAAATGAATAAAATAAAAAAACAAAACAACAACAACAACAAAAAACAATGGAGCCAAGAACCGGTGGGCCATTAGCTTTAATCCTAGCTTGCACCCAGCAAGGAAGAAATACACACAGTGGGAAAACACTTCTGTCAGGAGCCGATCAACAGCTGCTGCTTGACCCAGTCACAGCAAAGAAGAAAAGGCTTTCTGGTTGACACAGTCACAGCAGTGAAGAAGAGGCGCAACGACACTTTTCCCCTAACTTCTTGGATTTATTTGAATTTTCCTCCCCCCCTTATCTGGGTGTGTGTGCTATCATTTATGGCACAAGAATAACAGCACCGTGCTTTCCCTGCAGATTGCAGATTCGCAGTGATTTCTCTGGAAATGACATAGAGGGTGTGAATTCCACAGAAAAGCCTATATATCCCCTTGACTAGGCCTGTAGACATAGGAGGCTGGCTATGATATCCCCCTTAAGGGGCTAGGTCTGTAGGAAATCTCCCTCATAAAAATCATATTAGGGAAGTATAAATTATGACTCATAGATAGGTGGGAAACAAGAGACTAAATGCAAAAGCACTTTTCAGCCTTCACCTAATCCATTACTTTACCCCCCCTAGCCTTTTCATATTATAGAAGAATAGAAAAACTTTCCATTCCTCTTACGTACCTGACCTTCAGGTTGTGGAACGTTCTGAGAAAAATAAAGTTAGAACTTAACTAGTATATGAAAATAGTAAACAGAATTTTGCTAGACAATAAGCCATTAGGTAAGGTGGAGTTATTAAACAATACTGACCTTTTAGAAGCTTGCGCCAATATTGTTGTTGCTGCTCAAGTTATTGTATAACTGTACTTAGAATGGCTTACCACCTGATTTATAGTTTATAGAAATGTACTAACCTGCTCCTGAAATATTTATCCATATTGAAGCAAAAACAATTACTAATCAATGTATTCTGCATACCATGTGATTATAATTTAGTGTATAAAAATAAACTGTGCTAGCCATTGACAGAAATGCCTCGCAGATGAGCTAAAAAGAATTCAGCTCTCTTACTCGTTTCATGCTGACGCCATCCATTCCTGTGGGACCCTTGTATACATCCCAGGCGGGACCCCAGCACACTTCTCTTTCCATTCAGGGCTTCCAAAGCCACTGACTTATCCAAGTTTCCTAGAATCAAAGGTTTGTACCTCACCAACCTTATTCACCTCTGTTCCCCATCTCCTTCTCTCTACACCAGTGGTTCTTAACCTTTTTTGAGGTACCAAACCCACTGGTTTCATATGCGCATTCACCGAACCCTTCTTTAGTGATAAATAAAATATGATTTTTTCCCTAAAATTCAAGACATAGATATATGTTTTTTTACTGGTGCACAAAATGAGCCTTGCATGAACATCAACTTGCTCAAAGAACAAAACAACAAAGTGCATGAACTCACAACAAATTACAGTATTACTTTATTCTGTCCTCCAAGGCAGAGGCTTCTCCAAACCCCTGAGACCAACTCATCGAACCCCTAGGGTTCGATAGAACCCAGGTTAAGAGCCACTGCTCTACACAAACTCTGCATAAACTGGCTTCTCTTTCAGCACTCCGCCATCTTGGCTGCTTCTCCTCTCCTCCACGTGGTCTTTCTCTGCTCTCTTCCAGCATGGGCTCCTCTGCCCCACTTTATAGTGTAGAAATCAAAACCTTTAATCCAATATACAAACAAGGAAGTCTGTGATACAAAGTCACTTATCTGAGGCATAATGGGATTCCTCATGAGAGTGCACCACCCCCTTTCATGCAACAGTCAAGGGTGTGGGGAAAAGCTCAGTCTTAAAACTAAACCTTAGGCTATAAGGATCCTGCCTGCTTTAAGGATCCTGCCTGCTTACAGCCTGTCCCCCATACCCAATGCAAACTATAAGCGAGCAAACATATATATTATATTTACAAACTTATTTGACCAACAATTGACAAGCTAATTCTAAAATTTATTTGGACAGGCAAAAACCTAGAATAGCTAAAGCAGTCTTGAAAAAGAAAAACGAAGTTGGAGAACTTATCCTACGTCACTCAGTATAAAGCCCCAGTAATCAAAACAGTGTGGTACTAGCATCAAAATAGACAAATAGATCAATGGAAAAAATAGAGTCTGTAACTAAACCCACATATATATGGTTAATCGACTTTGAACAAAGGTACAAAGGTAATTCAGTGGAGAAAGGATAGTTATTGAGAATTTAGCTGAGCTCTTTCATGGTATTACTGCCTTGGCATCCATTTTGTTTGTCAAAGTGGCCTGCAGGGACCTTAAACTGACACTACTATGCAAGTTCATGCCCTTAATAATGTCCTGCAGAGTCACAAGCAAATCTAAGTTCCTGATATGACTTCGCCAACAGCCCTTGTGATCAACAGTCTTCCCTGCCTCCCAGAGCCTTTCCTGTGTGCCCTTAGATAAGACCCTTGCAGAGTTTACTAAGATCCTGCCGGGCAATCTGGCCTTAGCCCAGGAACTCCAAATCACTCCACCCATGGCCCCTAATAAAGGTACATGCCCTAGTTCCTATTGTTCTCTCTGCCCTCTGCCTTGACCTTCACATGTGCCCCCCCAAGCATGCAGTGCACTTTCTCTAAGACCCGCGAATAACAAACTTCTCTATTTCAATTTTTTTTTGTGGTCTGTTGTTGAACCTTGACTCCCCTTGTGTTCCACTTAACAGATGTTAATTTGACAAAGTCATAACAATCATCTTCTCAACACATTCTGCTGAAACACTTGGATGTCCATATTAAAAAAACAAAAACAAAGAAACAACTTTGATTCATACCTTACACCATATGCAAAAATTAACTCAAAATTGATAATAGACCTAAATGTAAAATATAAAATTATAAAACGGTGGAAGAAAACATAACAGAAGATACATGTGACCTTGGGCCAATAAAGAAAAAAAACTGAACTTCACCAAAATTAAGAACTTTTGCTTTTAAAAATACCTTGTAAGAGAATAAAAAGACAAATCAAAAGCAGAGGGAAAATGTTTGCCAATTGCATATCTGATCAGGAACTTCTATCCAGAATACATAAAGAACACTTAAAACTCAACACGTAGAAATTAGAAAAGGGCAAAAAGTTTGTACAGGCACTTCACCAAGGCAGGTGTTCTGTAAAGATGTCAAAAACCACAGGAAAAGAAGCTCAGGATCATTAGCCAGATAGGGAAATACTAATTAAAACCCCAACGAGATACCATTATACACCATTAGAATGCCTAATATGATCACACCACATGTTGTGAGGATATGTTAGAACTCTCAGACACTGTTGGTGTGTCGGAAGCCGATCAGCAGCTGATGGTTGACATAATCACAGCAAAGAAAATTAACAGTTGCTGGTGGACACAGTCGCGGCAAAAGAAGAGGCGCAACGATACTTCCCCCTTTAACTCTTGAATTAATTTGGTTTTTTATTCCCCCCCTTTTCTCTGGGGTATGTGTGTGCTATCATTTATGGTACAGGGAGAACAGCACCGTGCTTTCCCTGAAGATTTGCAGTAACTTCTCTGGAAATGAGGCAGAGGGTGTGAGTTCCACAGAAAAGCCTATAAACATCTGTGTCTAGGCCATAGGAGGCTGGCTATGATATCCCCCTTAAGGGGCTAGATTTGTAGAAAATCCCTTTCCTAAAAATTATATTAGGAAAATATAGATTGTGACTTATGAATAGGTAGGATTCAGAGACTAAACACAATAGCACCTTTCAGCCTTTACCCAATCCATTACTTAACTACCCCCCCCCAGTCCTTTACTCATTGTAGAAGAATAGAAAACCTTTCTGTTCCTCTCACAGAGCCTCTCACATACCTAGCCTTCAGGTGGTGCAACGTTCTGGGAGTAATAGTTGGGATTACTAATAGATGAAAATAGTAAACAAACATAATTTTAACTAGACAATAGGTTGCTAAGTAAGATAGAATCAACAGGATCTTTTTAGAAGCTTGCGCCAATATTGTTACTGCTGCTCAAATTATTGTATAACTGTGCTTAATAGCTTATCACCTGATTCATAGTTAAAAAAAAATGTACTAGCCACTTTCTGGAATATTTATCCAAATTAAAGCAAAAAACAACTGTTAATCAATGTATTCTGCATACCATGTGATTATAGCTTAGTGTATAAAAATAAAGCTATAATAGCCAATGGCAGAGATGCCTGGCAGTGAATGCTAAAAAGAATTTGGCTCTCTCACTCGTCTCTTCCTGTGGGATCCCTGGATTCCCCCCAGGGCGGTACCCCGACGTTGGTGGGAATGTAAAAATGGTACAACCACTTTGGAAAAGTTTGGCAGTTTCTTGAAAAGTTAAATATACACCAATCACACAACCTAACCATTCCACCTCTATTTACTCAGGAGAAACAAAATGCACATGTTTCATTCAGAGATTGTACACTGATGTTCATGGCAGCTTTTTTATAGTAGCCCAAACTGGAAACAACCCAAATGGCCACTGAAAGGTGAAAGAATAAACGAATGGCAGTATATCTATACAATGAAATATTACTCGGCAACGAGAAAGAGGGAACTGTTGATACAGCAACTTACATGGACATCAAAATAATGACACTGGATGAAAATAAAAACAGTGTATGCATTGTATGGTTCCACTTGATAAGATTCTAGAAAACACGAACAAATGTACGGAGACACAAAGCAGAGCAGTAGTGACCCGGAGGGAAGCTGAAGCACGGAGCACAGGAAACTTTAGAAGGGTGATCGCTATGTTCTATCATAAAAGCGGTCATGTTTTCACAAGCATATATATATGTGGCACAGCCATCAAATCTCATGCGTATATGTAAAGTTAACTTATGTCAATTATACATCAAGTAAACTGCTAAAATAATCAGAAGATATTATGAGCTTTCTCCAAATACATATTAAGAATTAGGGGACATAAATAAGTTCTTAGAAAGATAGAACTTAAAAAATTGGCACCAGAAGACACAGGATAAAAAAAATGGTGTCCTCTACAGTCGGCATGCAGGGCCCCTGGTTTGAAGAGTCGCACAAAGGAAACTGCATCCGAAGTCTCAGGCTTGCCATGGTCAGAAACCTCAGCCTCAGACAGCTTTACAAACAAGCTCTAACAAACCATCGGGTTTCAGATCATTCCAATCTTACAGAAAATATGCCAGAGATCAGAACAAAGACGATAATCCCCAGCTCATGTTTATGAGAAGAGTAAAGCCTGGATAGCCACGCCAGACACAACACAACAGAGGAGGAAACTATTTCACTCGTGGACATGGAGACAAAACTCCGGACAACGGTTAGCAAACAGAATCTTCGAATGAATAAAAATGACAAGACATCATGACGTCAGTGTTCGGTGTATGTCAGGAATGCAGAGTCAGTCTGACCTTGGAAACAGATCAGTGTAAGTCAACACAATAGCCAAATCAAAGGTTGAGCGATATGTAATAATCTCAGCAGATGCAGAAAAAAGCGTGCAATACATTTCAACATCCATTCACGAAAAAAGTCTTAGAAACCTAGGAAGAGAAGACATTTTTTTTAAAAAAGCCTGATAAGAAGTAATCTTTTTTAGAGTACACATAATAAAGCCTAGGAAATGGTTGAAAACTTTAAAGTCAGGCATAGGACAAAGATGTTGCTTCCGGTCAGTATTGTATTGGAGGTCCCAGTCAGCACAGGAAGACAGAAAATAAGATAAAAATATTTTTAAAAGCTTAAAAAACATAAATATTGAAAAGAAAAAAAAATAACTACTTGGCAAATAATGATGAACAACCTAAAAGAATTCGCAGATATAATATTAGCATTAACAAAAGAATTTAGCAAAGTTGCTATATACAAAAGCGACATAGAAAAATCCATTATGTTTCTATGTCTCGGTACAATTAGAAAATATAAATAACAAAAATGATAGTGTTTGCAATAGTCACGTCATCTATAAAGCGTGCAGGGCAGTGCGTCCCCTCCACCCCCGTGTTAGTGTGAGGATTAACCAGTTAAGTAAAGCACTAGCAAGAGCAAAGTTACTAACTCCGAGCTGGTCACTGCCTCTTGCTCCCTCCCAAGGCACTGAGCTAGTTACTCCCTGGGGACCACATGGCAGGACTCAGCTCACATCGTGGCCTTAAGAGCTGCAGGAAGGCAACTGTGACCCTCACCCAAATATCTACCATATAAGGCAGAAAGTGATGAGTGCCACAGGTGACAAGGTGCCATGCAGCAGAGAATGGGGAGAGAGGTTCTCCACCTGGAAACACTGTATTGGGGGCCTTGAGAGTGGGCAGGGTTTAGGCACTCAGAGAGAAGAGATAGAAGGAGAGACCACTGTGGACGACGCCTAGAGGTAGGAATGTGGGGGAAGGGAGGACGGTTGGTGGTGGCTATAGCCAGCACCCGTGGTCTCTCTCCTCCTCCCGTGCTGTCTCCTGTGCTGCCTCTGAGCCCGCAGGTCCTCCATTGGACTCCCTGCTCCATCCAGCCCTGGTGGCTTTGCCCGGACCGGTGGCCGCTGGCCTCTGAGGTTTAGCGAGGTCTCCTGTCTGAGGGAGGAAATCTCTGCAAGGTGTTTACTGCGGGGACCCAGGATGGCCACGAGCCAGGCCTGAGTGCTGACCAGGGACTTTGAAAGGAAGAGGGAAGGGGGCCTGGATGTTTGAACAGCTGGGCTGGATCAGGGGCTGCCAATCCCGTTTGTGCTTCCCTCCCCTGCTTCCGGGCTCGGGGCTCAGGCTCCAATGCCCCTTTTCTACCTGAGGGTCTGCCTGTGGAACGGTTAGCTGCTGGAGCTCTGTGCCTGGACAGCATTTCTGCCCTCAAACAGATTGTGGAGGAAAAGTGTTTTGTGTTGTTTTTAAATTTTATTTGTTGATTGATTTGAGAGAGAGAGAGAGGGAGAGAGAGAGAGAGATATGAGAGAGAGAGAGATTGACTTTTGACTCCACTTATGCATTCATGCCTTGATTGATTCTTGTATGTGCCCTGACGGGGGCTCGAACCTGCAACCTTGGTGTATTGGGACAATGCTATAACCAACTGAACTACCCAGCCGGGGCGAGGAAAAGTGTTTTGTGTGTTTCTCTGAGTGGGCTTGTGGGTAGAACATACAAGCACACAGATGGGATTGTGCCATGGGGTTCCACAGAGGCCTGGGCTGGAGACCCAACCCCAACCAAACACAATGATATGGAAATCGTCAGAAGTCACAGCTAACTTGGATGTGTACAAAGAGTAGCTTTTGAGCAAAGGACACAGGAGATACCGTGTTTCCTCAAGAAGACAAGCCAAGGAGGGTGGTGCTTGGGCCAGGAGTTTATGGGGTAACCTTGGCCCCAAACTCCAATCGTATCTCCCAGACACGCCAGCCAGATCCCTTGAGTGGCGAAATGACCTTTTACAAGCCGCATCTCCTGAATCTAGCCTCCACTGCAGGGCACATTTCTTCCTCTTGCTCATCCTTCACGGAGTGTGTCCTGAGGGCCAGGCATCCCCACGGATGGCCACTCTGCAGCCATTGGCCAGGAAATGTGGGCACTGAGTTCTCCCCCTTGTGACAAGCCCTGGGAGGCACTGGGAGTTTTATTCAGGTCATCCACGTTGCTCACACAATACCCTCACTTGGAGAACCTCCTGCAGTGACCAGCGTGGCTTTCGGTGAGAGATCTCACATTAGGTAATGTAAGGCTCTCCAGGAAATTTCAGAGATGCTTCAGCAGATTCTCTCAGACCCTCCCAGGCCCAGAACAAGCATCAGGGTCCCTTGAGAAGTCCATGACAGAGAGGAACTTATACCCACCCCCACCTGGGTGGGCAGGCTCTGCAGGAACACATGTTAAAGCTCAGTCTCAACAACCCATTCCCCAGCTGCATCATCTCAGGGGGCCTCAGTTTTCCCATCTGTGCAAGGGGGTAGTGACCCCTAGCCACAGGGCCGTTGTGAAGATTAGTGAGACAGAGAGGGCTATGACATAAGAGGTTTGCTGACGGTGCTTCCCTTCTGTCCCCCCAACTCCAACCCCCACCCCAACCTGCACCCGGCTCAGTGGCAGGCGAGAGGTAGTTTCGGAAATCCCCGTGGGTGGCCCTGCCCTGAGAGCTAGGTTTGCCTGCCTTCCAGCGGATGGCCTTCCTGACATTATTTTTCCAGGGCTTTCCGGCTCCATAGCTGGATGCAGCCCCTGGAGTGTGGGGAGGAGGGCTCCAGGGTGGGGGGCAGGGGGATTCTGTGGACCTTGCCTTCTCCTCCCCTGGACCGAAGTGGGAGGGTCTCCGTGGGAAAGAAGCCGCCACTGCTCCCAGCCAGCCTTGCCTTTCTTTGCACCTGCCGGGGACTGCAAGGTCCTCGCGGTAGAAAAGTGCTTAGTGGCTGGGAAACAGGAGAGGCGGATGGCATTTCCAGTTCAGGTCAAGTTTCTGGGTCCCCCAGGAGAGACTTAAGCACAGCTCTCTCCGTTCTCTTCCTCCTCCCCACCCTCACTCATGCAGACAGGCATGGGTGGCAATACTCTCCTGTGCCCACTCTGGGCAGGCCCTGGGCACTTGAGGTTGGTTAAGCTGGGGGTTCCTGACTCCTTTTTGCCCCCTGTGGGAGGCCACAGAAGTGTGTCACTCTCATCAAGAAAGTTGGAGCCTAAAGCCTGTACTGCCTCCTGCTTGGACACTGGTGAGAGTTCCCGGGCAGGGTTCTGACAAGGCTGGGGCCTCGCCTGGGGCTTTTACGGGCTGGGAGTCGGTTGTCCTCTTTCCTCCGGAAATTCTCATTTCTCCCCCTTCCTTGCTGCCTCTTCTGGCCAGCGCCCTGGTGCTCAGACCCTGGCCGGTGACTGCCAGCCTGTGTTTGTGTGGTGCTGGGCGCAGTCATTCACACGTCGGCATCAGACTGCAAGGGGTGATGGTAGGAGCCACACTGCTGGACTTGGGCCTCAGCTTGGCCATTGTCCAGCTGTACAACTTGGGACAGGTGAGTTAGCCTCTCTAAGCCTCTGTTGGCTTCCTGCCAAATAGCCATTAAAACAAGCAGCTTGTGAATTGAGAGCTGAGGGGTAGCGTGAGCCCGGCCCAGGACAGCACTAAGGGAGCAGGCCCCACCGTCATTGTCTCCGCTCTCACCCTGGGTGTCCCGGTCCCTGGGGTGCCTGAGGAACACTGCATTGCCAAGGGCGAGTGTCCTTCTATGGACAAGTGCCTTATCACACGTCCTCCCATTAAGCCTGTGATGTAAAGATTATCGCACCTGTCTTCCAGATAAAATCTAAGGCTCAGGGAGTTGAGCAATGCCTCCTTGGTCTCACGGACCGCCTTGCCATGTGGGTGGCAAAGCTGGGCTCTCAGCAGAGCCGGCACGGAAGGCCCTGCAGGCACACGGGGCCTCCTTTCCAGATGGCGCTTGCAGGTTCGGCTCCCACAAGTGGGAACAAGCTGGGAAGAGTGGCGTAGGCCTGGAGCCTCAGCCTCGACCTTTCCCCTGTCCCATAAGGGCCCCACCTACCACCTATGGCCAGGTTCCCTCTTGGCCCCTCCAAAGCCAGGGCAGGAGTGTAGGCTGTCTTGACAGCTCTGGGTCCAGGGGGTCCCACAGCTTGAGTTCTGTGGGACCCCCTGAAGCATAGACCTGGCCATATGCTTACTAGCCAGAAAGTTTTGGGAAATCATCTCATCTTCCTGAGCCTCATTTTCCTACTTGCAAAATAAGGATTACAACTGTGCTCCCCCCGAAGGGTATTCTGGATTAGATGAGATGGTGCATGTCAAGTCTCGGCCCCGAGAGCAGGTGTAGCACTTGTTAGACATTCGCTCTTATTATTTGATTCCCAGATTCCCCTTCTTCTTTCCAGACTCCTCTGTGATCTAGGTCAGGGAAGGCAAAGGAAGGAGGTGTGATCAAATGTGATCAGAAGCTGATCAAATGTAGGCTCTCCAAGTTCAGTCAGTACCCACCCCACGCCCAGCCTGCGCAGAGACCAGCTACCTTTCAGCCTCTTTCTCCTGTGGCGGGAGTGAGTGATCAGGTCGGGAGACGGGGCAAGAGTTGGAAGCTCTTCGGAAATTACAGAGATGATGCCCTGTTGGTCCTCAACTTTCCAGCAATAGGTGTCCATGCTCTGCTATTTGACAAAGATTTTTAATATCACCCCTGGTTATGAAGCTGGTTCAATTCCACTTAATGTTTGTCCATTGTGCATGTGCTGTTGTTAGGTTTTGTGTGTGTGTTGGGAGGGAGGGACCAAGGTGACTCTGATAGCAGGTCCCCACCCTACTTCAGAAGCTCAGAGGAAGAAGACAGACACAAAACTCTAACACTCAACATATCTTCAGGCAGGACAGAGAATGTAAACTGTGTAAAGGGGGTATAAATAAAGTTGCATAGGAACAAGTGCAATGATTAACTCTTGCTGAAGTTGGTAGAGGAGGGGGCAATACTGAAAGACTTCCCGAGGGAGGCATTTTTAGAAATGAGTATTGGCGAGTGGTTAGGATTGCTCCTGGTGGAGAAGATTGGGGGATTCTGGGCTGGGGGCAGAAGTGGGGACCAATAACTGCACCTTGAAATGTGGACTGTGATGGTGGCATGCAGGGGTTACTGGAGGAGGGATAGACAGTGAAACCAGAAAAGACACGAGACACTTGACCCCAAAAGTGGAGCTGACAGTAGAGCTAGATGCATTGAGGTCTCCTCCTTCCTGTGCCAGGGCATCTGGGGCCAGTTTCTCAGTCATATCATGGGGATAAGTCACACCTTCCTCAGGACCACCAAGAGGGAGAAAGAGAGAGGCCCTTCTAATCTAGGGACAAAGGGGGGAGGGAGGTGAGAGGGATGGAAGGAGAGAGGAAAGGACAAAGAGATGGCAGAGGGATGCAGAGATAAATGGATGCATGAAGGGATGGGAGGGTGGAAAGTGGATGGAGGAACAGAGGGATGAAGAGAGTGAAGGAGATGGAATTGACAGGAGCGTGCACGCAGGCATGACGAGGTGGGTGGATGACGGGATGGCGCGGGAGAGAGAAAGGTGAATGATGGGCTGGATGGAGGGACGAAGGGGTGGAAGGCTGTGTGGAGAGAAGAAGGGAAAGATGGAGGAACAAAGAAATAATGGACAAAGAGATGGAAAGGTAGGAGGAATGAGGGAATCGAGATATTGAGGAAGGGATAGAAAGGTAGAAAGAAAGATGAGTGAAGGGAAAGAGGGAAGAAGGGGGCAGAGAGGGAAAAATGGAAAGATGGGTGGATGGATGGATGGATGGATGGATGGATGGATGGATGGAAAGATGGATAGATGAATAGATAGATAGATAGATAGATAGATAGATAGATAGATAGATAGATAGATAGGTAGATGATAGATAGATGATAGATAGATAGATGATAGATAGATAGATAGATAGATAGATAGATAGATAGATAGATAGATAGATAGATAGATAGATAGACAGATAGATAATGAGGTGAAGACATGGATGAAAAGATAGATGTCTACTCATCCTCTATGGAGCTTGCCTTTACCTGTTCCTGCAGGTCCTAGCTTGGCATGTGTGTCTGACTTCTGTGTTATTTCAGGCTATGTGCATTTGTTTCACTGAAACCAGTGCATGCGGACATTCTTTGGAAAGTTTGGGGCCCTGCAAATGCTGAAACATCCCATTTTAATCCCTCCTTGGTCAGGAGTGGGAGATCCTCTGAGAAAGACAAAGAGAAGAGAAGCAGGGAAATCTGCTTTGGGAGGCGGGGGAGAGGCCAGTTCAGCTGCTCAGTGTAAACGCCCCACCCTGGCGGCATATGGGGAACATGTGGCCCCCTCCCTCCTGGCACCAGAGAACTGTAGTGCCAGGAATGCTGGCAGCCAGGGCACAGAGCGTTCCCAGAGAGACAGTTGGACAGGAGGCAAGTGGCTGAAGCTACGAGCCTGGAGCCTGGCTGTGGGGTGGGCTCTGAGGGGCTGTCAAAAGCTGGGACTAGGTGGGTTCTGTGCTCTTGTCCCCCAAGAATCAAGACACTGTCACTCCCCCAAACCTCCAACAGGAACCCAAGGACCAGCCCCCACCTGTCTTGGCCCTCAGAGCCCATCTAGCTCCAAGAAAGCAGCATTGTGGAAAAGCCCTGCACTTGGAGATCCCTCCGCTGCTCACATAGGACCATGGGACCTCAAACATGGGATTCCTTTCTGAGCCTCAGTTTCCACATTGTTCTAAAAACCATCCTGCCTACTGGAGCCAGTCAGTGAGGAGCGGTTATCACCAAGTAAGAAAAGCAAGCTCCACCCCACCGGGTGCCAGTTATCCCAGTCCTGAAACTGGCAAAGGAAACGTCTGGGCCAGCCTCAGCCAGCTCAGCAGTGAGGTCCCTCCCTCCCCGCAGACTTCAGGCAGCTTGGGAGACAGGGAGCTGCAGACAGGCAGGGCCCAGCCGGGCTCTCTGGTTTCCTGGATCTGAGAGTTTGCACTCATTTATTATTTAGCAAATATGTCTTACTCACTGACTCAGGGATGTGTAAAGCACCCCAGAGGGTGGGGTGGGAGTATGTGTGTCTGTATAGGTGGGGAGGGGTTCTGGCATGAGTCACGAATAGCCTCTGTGCGACAAGGGGCCAAGGGGCCAAGGGGCCGGGCTCCGGCAGGTGTGGGTATGGCACTTGGTGCATTCACGTGCACAGGAGCAAGTGTAGAGGGTGTTGGTAGAAGCTCCTATTGGTGCCAGGCTGAGATGTTGCCGCCCTGGTCTTGTTTTTCTCCACAGCATTTGTCAATATCTGACATTCTATATATTTTTCTTATTTCTTTACTGTCTCTATCCATTATATGTTCCACGAGGACAAGAATTTTTAATTGGTTTTGTCTACTACAAATCCCCAGCACTCCGGAGGGTGCCTGGCACAAAGGAGATGCTCCATGAAAATTTATTGAACAAATGGATAAATGAATGAGAGAATGAATAAATGAACGAATGAGCACATAAATGAAGCATTTCAGTGTTGAATTTGAATACCCCACAGTGCCTCTGTACAGAGCTGTGGCCTGAATAAGGGAGTGAGGGGGAAGGACAGAAGTGAGCCTTGCTCTGAGGAGTGTTAGGGTCTGGCTGGTCATCAGGAATGCCTTCAGGTCCATCGAGGGTTACAGGGACCCACCTGGGCAGAGAAGCTGGTGCAGAAGTTCCCAGTCTCCAGCTAGGTTTCCAGACACTGAGGATATGGCTGCCCCCCAGACTATTGTGGGGGAGTGAGGACAGGCCCCAGCAGACCCTTGGCCAGGACTGTGGGTCCCAAAACGGGGGACAGCCTGGGAAGACTATCTGCCCTGTGCCCCTGGGCCGCCTCGGGACCCCACAGTCCCTGTGCTTCTGGCTGCCCAGGCTTGGCCCGCCCCCATTCCCCATTACCACAGAATGCCTAGCTGTGGTCTGCCATTTCTGAGGGCAAGAGCCAGGGCTGATGGGTCACCAGTTGCCCAGCCCTCAGCGTAGAGTCTTGTCATAAGGACCCACGAATGTGGGTAGTGTGAGTGAAGGAGGAATAAGTGCCCACCCCTGCGCCCCACCAGAGATGGCAGCCTGGGCACCAACCACTTCATCTTGCTGTCTGCCTCCTGCGTCTTGGCCACTTACGCAGTGGATGGGCAGCCTCCAGGAAGCTCACAGAGACCCATCTGAGCGCACAGAGCCTGCATCTCCACCCCTCTCTCTCACCTCCCCGTCCCCAGGATGGCTCCCAGCCCCTCTCCCTCTCCCTCCCATGAAAGTAAGCATTCGTTTACTGGGATTTCCTCAGGGCACCTCCCCCTCCCAGGCAGCCTCGGCCCTGGCTTCCTGCCTCTGGGTTTCCTCTTAATCGTCCTTTTCCTTTTACTTACTGGGGGGCAGGGGGAGGGAGGGAAACACAGCTGGGCTAGTCCAGCTGTTTTCCCAGCAGCCTGGAGCTGCTTCGGGAAACGAGGTGACAGCCAGCTCCCCAGCCCCCTCAGCTGGGTGAGGATTAAGTTAACAGGCTGCCAAATGTTCCTGGGCAGTCACCCCTGGCCCCTAAGCCAGCTTGCTTCCTGCAGCAAGCCGGTGGAGGGGTGACCATGCGGGAAGAGGGGGGTCTGCCCCAGTCCAGCGAAGGGCTGACACATTGCAGAGCAGGGATCCTTGGGTTTCCTTCCAGCTGTCTCCCCCCCCCCACACACACACACCCTGCCCTTGATCTTGTTTTTGCTGCTGCTTCAGTTGCCAGCGCTGCTCTGCTGCTCTGTGTGACCTGGGCAGACCTTCTAACCTCTCAGGTCTCCCATTTCACCTTCTGGAAGTGTGGAAAAGCAACAACTGAGAAGGTGTTGGGCTTCCAGCACTGGCAAAGTCCCTTTGGACTCTGGGGGCCATCCATCAGTCCCTGCGTTCTCATTGGTTCATTTAGCAAATGTTTTCTGGCCTTAGAATGTGCCAGGCGAGGTAGTGGGGACACAGGGAAGAGACAAAGAGAGTTCAGTGTGATCAGGGGCCTGGCAGGGGAGGCAAAGGGCTGTGGGCACAGAGAGGGCTGTCTGTCCCGGTGCTGGGGAGGTCGAGGAAGACTGAAATTTGAGACAGTCCACAGCAGCCAGGAGGAGAAAGCGGGCATCAGACCTAAAGCTGCCCTACACTATGGGCAGAGCTGCTCACGTGGCTTTTCCTTGGACTTCGGGGTTTTCTGGTCCTCACCTTGCCGGATGAGCTACCCTCGTTACAACCATCCCCCAGCTGCACTGGGGTCCTGAGTGCCTGGATGCCATGGACTGGTCAGGGTTCTCCAGAGAGATAGGACCAGTAGGAGATACCACTGTGAAAACAACATATAGGCTTATTATAAAAATTAATTACAGAATATTGACCCGAATAACATTAAAAAAAATCACCTCAAATGCCATTACCCAGAGACAGTTCTTATTACCATGTGATTAGTATCATGTCAGGTGTCACTTTGTGGATGCATATGGATAGGGATGGGCACACAGACAACAGGAAAAATAGGTGTACTGTAGTAATATGGAATAACAGATATTCTATTTTTTTAAAAGATTGTATTTGTTTTTAGAGAGAGGAGAGAAAGAGAGATAAGGGGGGAGGAGCAGGAAGCACCAACTCCCATATGTGTCCTGACCAGGCAAGCTCAAGGTTTCGGATAAAGTACTGCATTTAATTTTACCTACCGTTAACAGTAAAAATCAATCAATCAATCAATCCAGTGGGGAAGAGGAAGCTGACCTAAGTAACTCTGGTAAACAGTCTGATTGGATACCTAAAGCTAAAGAGGAGAACTGCCCACAGACACCCCAGTCTCGTTTATTTGTTTCTTGGGGGTCCAGGTTAGCCATTCTAAAAGTACACGTAGAATAGGATGGAACAAATAAGGGTATATATTCTAGATTAGTAGCGCCAGGTTTTTCACTGTCTGGGAAAAAAGTTACAAAGACGTAATGGGGGTGGCTAGAATGAATGCTGTGATGGTGGGTTACAGTCAAGATGCAGTATGAACTCGTATTTATTAGCATATATACACAGGTAGATGCAGAAATGAATATAGTTATGTGTGTATGCATATATTTCCTAGTTCTGTCTGCTGAGAAGATCTGGAAACAGACACCCTAGTCATAACAAGCACACCCATTTTGATCTCTAAATATCACTCTCCAATTAAAAATTAAAAAACAACAAAACAAAACCAGTATACCCTGGATAAATGTCTGATTCAAGGGCTGAGACAGAGAAAATATAAGATGAGTCTGGAGCATTGTGTATCAGAGAGTAAGAAAGTGCTGACAGAAAGAATGTCAAAGGAAATAGAGGGTATACAACATCATACGTTATTACGGGAATTGCAAATCAAAACAATAATGAGATAGCACCACACACCTATTAGAATGGCTAAAATCTAAAGCACTTTCAACACCGAACAGAGAGGATGGAGAGCAGCACTCATTGCTGGTGGGAGTGCGATACATTAAACCCATTTTGGAAGACAGTTTGGCAGTTTCTTACCAAGCTAAACATAGTCTTACCATACGATCCAGCAGTTGTGCTCTTAGGCACTTACCCAATTCATCTGAAAACTACATTCATAGAAAAACCGTCGCACAAATGTTTATAGCAGCTTTATTCATAATTGCCAAAACGTGGAACCAACCAAGATGTCCCAAAGAGGTGACTAGATAAGTGAATGGATAAACAAACAGTGACACCTCCGTGCAATGGAATATTATTCAGCAATCAAAAGAAATGAGCGATCAAGCCTGGAGGAGATGTTCAGAAACTTTAAATGCATAGTGCTTAGTCAAAGAAGACAATCTAAAAATGCTACATACTATGTGATTCCAATTATATGGCATCCTGGGAAAGGCAAAACGAGGGAGACAGTAAAAATATCAGTGGGTGCCAGGGCTTAGGGAAGAAAGGGAGGAAGAGGTGGTGCACAGGGGACTTTCAGGGCAGTGAAACTATTCTTTATGGAACAGTAATGATGAACACATGTCATTATACATTTGTCAAAGCCTGACACATATACAACACAAAGAGTGGACCCTAATGTAAACTATTGTCTTTAGTTAATCATACATGTCAATATTGACTCGTTGGTTCTGACGAAGGTACCACACTAATGCAAGATATTAAGAATAGAAGAAACTTCCCTGACCTGTGGTGGTGCAGTGGATAGAGTGTCTACCTGAAACACTGGGGTTGCCAGGTCAAAACTGGGCTTACCCCATCAAGGTACATACGAGAAGCAATCAATGAACAACTAAAGTGAAGCAACTATGATCTTGTTCCCTCTCTTTCTCTAAAATAAACAACAACAAAAGGATAGAAGAAACTCTGTCTATGTCTATGTGTGTGTGTGTGTGGGGGGGGTGACAGAGTGTATGGGAACTCTCCGTACTTTCCGCTCAATTTTTCTGTAAACCTAAAACTGTTCTAAAATATGAAGTTTATTAAGTTAAAGAGAGAGAGAGTGGAACCAACCTCATAAAGCTCCCAATGGCCAAGCTAGAATAATTTGAGCAATAAAATATATAATGATAATGTTTGTTATAACCCAAAGAATAAAATAAATATTCATGAGTCCATGGTGAAATAAACAAATAATTGACTAAACAAATAAATGGAGGAGAAGAAACAAATCTTTCTTACACAGAATTCCAAATAAGAGTTGTAGAAGGAATGAGGCCAATAGCAAATCACCATGAGAACACAAGGGTAATAATTACTACAAGCAAGACCCACTGATGAATGTCCCAAGAGTATCTCTCCTAAAATATTAATTAATTAATTAATTAATGTGGCAGTTATAATATATGCCCGCAAATTCTTTCATATCCCTCCCTCTAGGAGAGGGGGATGAATTCCTCTCCCCTTGAGTAAGGGCTGGACTTAGGGACTCAGTTTTGTCAAACAGAGGGTGGAAGGAGAAACAGTTTCCACAGAGAAACCTGAAAAACCCCACTTTAACCAAGTGATCAAGATCTATGTCACCAGTAATAAGTCACTTGCTGTCATCTATATACATCTTGATATGATACAAAAAGGGCATTTTTACTGTTTTGATATTCTCCCAAATCTATATATAGTCTCAGTCTAGTTGTGAGAAAACATCTGACGATCCCAAGTTGAAGGTCATTCTACAAAATACCTGACCAGGACTCTCAGAAGCGTTAAGATCATGAAAGACAAGAAAAGACCAGGGGAAACTGTCACAGATTAGAGGAGACGAAGGAGACATGGTAACTAACTGTAATGTACTATCCTGGAAAAGGAGATTAGTGAGGGAACTGGTGAAATTCTAATAAAGTTAATAGTATTGTACTGAAGTTAGTGTTTTAGTTTAGACAAATGTGTGTTTGTGTAAGATGTTAACCTTAGGAGACATTAGGGAAAAGATATGTCAGGACCATTTTGCAAGGTTTTTGTAAATCTAAAATTATTTCAAAATAAAAATCTTAATAATATATTGGTAAATTGAATTCATCTATCCTGTATACATCATCTATCATCCTTTCATTATGCATCCACCCATTCACCCACTCATTTATCCATCCATCCATTCACCCACCCATTTATCCATCCATCCATCCATCCATCCATCTATCCATCCATCTATCCATCCACCCATTCACCTACCCATTCACCCACCCATTTATCCATCCATCCATCCATCCATCCATCCATCCATCCACCCACTCATCCATCATCCATCTATCCATCCATCCATCCATCCATTCATCCATCCACCCACTCATCCATCCATTCATCCATCCATCCATCCACTCATCCATCCATCCATTCATCCATCCATTCACCCACCCATTTATCCATTTATCCATCTATCCATCCATCCATCCATCCATCCATCCATCCATCCATCCATCCATCTATCCATCCATCTATTACCTATTTATTCAGTCATTCCTCTCTTACTCTGTACATCCCTCATTCACAAAACCATAGGCTTAATGACACTAACAACAGCAATACTACTTTGAACAAGAATGGCCACTATCGTAGCTGACTATGTTCCAGGTGCTATACAGATTGCTTTACCTGCATTATCTCATTTAATCTACCTCTATCCATCATGGACTCTTCTCCTGGGGGATTTTTTTTCATAATAAAAGCAAAATAATAATAATAATCTACTTTATCCAATGGGTTCCAAGTTATAGTTGAGGAAACTGAGATAAATAACCACTTAAGTACTTCCCTGGGGATACAAATATAAAGAAGATACTATTCTTCTAACTTCCAGTGCTCACTGTGGGGTGAAGGAGACTGATCTTTGAAAATACATGGTGCCTGACCAGGCGGTGGTGCAGTAGATAGAGCGTCAGACTGGAACGTGGAGGACCTAGGTTCGAGAACCTGAGGTCACCAGCTTGAGTGCGGGCTCATCTGGCTTGAGCAAAAAGCTCACCAGCTTGGACCCAAAGTCAATGGTTTGAGCAAGGGGTTACTTGGTCAGCTGAAGGCCCGCGGTCAAGGCACATATGAGAAAGCAATCAATGAACAACTAAGGTGTTGCAACGAAAAACTGATGATTGATGCTTCTCATCTCTCTCCATTCCTGTCTGTCTGTCCCTACCTATCCCTCTCTCTGACTCTCTCTCTTTGTCCCTGTAATAAATAAATAAAGAAAGAAAATACATGGTATCCTTGAGGTCTAGAACATGGATAATTTTAATTTATTTGTTTATTTTGGAGATTGAAGAAGGCTTTGACAGCATTATATGTATATCTGTATAGTAGAAATGCAAAGTTACAAATGCTCCAACAGGACTTAAGTAAAAGTCCTGCACTAGCACAGCAAGAGGAGAAAGGTGTGGGAGGGGGGAGATCAGGGAAGGCTTCACTGCAGAGGCAATGTTTGACTTAAATATGATGTTGCCAGGCACAGAATGGCTTAATAGCTAGAAGGCACATCAAGTGTACAGCCATGGAGACATGAATTGAAAAGACCTGATCAGAGAAATGCAAATCGTTCTCAGTGTTGGGAGCTGAGGAATCATGGGCAACACGAGGCTTTCAAGAAAGGCCACGCTAAGCCCGTGGGGTCATTAGAATAACACAGTCTCTCGGAAATAAATGCCCTGTGCTGTCGTCCTGCTGACATGTGATATTTAGGTGGGGAAATACTAGATATGAAAGTCTCTTCAGCCTGACCAGGCGGTGGCGCAATGGATAGAGCGTCAGACTGGGATGCGGAAGACCCTGGTTCGAGACCCCAAGCTCACCAGCTTGAGCACGGGCCCATCTGGCTTGAGCAAAAGCTCACCAGCTTGGACCCAAGGTCGCTGGCTCCAGCAAGGGGTGGCTCGGTCTGCTGAAGTCCTGTGGTCAAGGCACATGTGAGAAAGCAATCAATGAACAACTATGGTGTCTCAACGGCAACGAAAAACTAATGATTGATGCTTCTCACCTCTCTCCGTCCTGTCTGTCTGTCCCTATTTATCCCTCTCTCTGACTCTATCTCTGTCCCTGGAAAAAAAAATTTTTTAAAAATAAAAGAAAGTCTGTTCACTTCTATCCTATTTTACGTTATTAAGTGCATACATGTTTATAGAGAAAAAAAAACTGGAGAGAATCTTAGCAATGGAGATCTCTAGGTGGTAGAATTTAAGATAGTTTTTATTCTCCTCTCTGTACTTTCTTTACAATGAGTGTGGTGGAAGTAACCTGGGCTGGGAGTCAGGACAGCTGCAGGCTGGTCTCCTTTTGACCCCTGACTTGCTAGGAGACCTTGAGCAAGTCCCTTCCTTCCCCCTCTGGCCCTCTGCTGGCTCATACATAGAATGAGAATTGGCCCAGGGCACTTCAAGGTCCCATCTGGACTGGCTGTGCTCAGATTGAGGACTGGACATGTGTTCTTGGGGGTCCTTGTATTTTATGAGATTTAAAAAATATATATTTGCATGCTTTCGTGGTGATGCTAAACTCTAAGAAATGAGCTTATACACATAAAACACTAAGAATTATGTCTGGTACATAGTAAACCCTCCTTATATGTGAGCTATTATTATTAAGAAAAAATGCTGTTAAAAAAAATGCTGTAGCCATTTATCAAGATGATGCCTCTCCTTTGCAGTGATCATTTACAATGAAAAGACATTTTCCTAGAATAATACTTTGGTTCTTTGGCCAGTGTTTCTCCATTCAGAGCCTGTGGACCCCTGAGTTGCCCACGACACATTTCCTGTTATAAAAGGGGGATTACATATGAGTCAACTGTGAATAAGAAACATAGGTTGGGGCACTGAAGAGCAGGGAATGTGGGCTCTGGATAGCCCTTGTCTCTGTGTTCACAGCTTTCCTTCAGCCGGGTGACTTGCTTTTTCTTGAGGTTGGCAGAGCCCCTGGAAACGCACGTACCTTTCCCAGGAAAACAAGTCCCTGGGGAGACCTTCCGGCCCGAAGGCACACTCCAACACCTGTGTTCTGTAACATAGCCCTAATTGAAATCACATTAACATTGTGATTCCATTACGGGGAACAAGAGGTTGGCTGCAGGAACGCTCCCCGTGAGGCCTAATCAGCTGGACCGGATCATTTATAAAGGCCTGTGCATCTGCTTGGAGCTCAGTGTTAAGTAAGGCAGACAGGGGCCTATTCATTATTAACAAGGCTTTATGCGTTTGGCCAAGCAGGAGTACAAAGCTGGCCACAAGGAGAGTCCGACACTGGAGAAGCGTATGGAGAAACTGCAAACTCCCTACCCCCATGTGCCTTACCCCCCATTGGTGGAGCCTGAGATGCCTTCATGCAGCTGGTAGTGACCCTTATCGCCAAAATCTTGCCTGTGGCAATCCCTCCTACTGATAGGAGAAGTAACTTGCTGGAGATCCCATAACTCAGGGGTCGGGAACCTTTTTGGCTGAGAGAGCCGTGAATGCCACATATTTTAAAATGTAATTCCGTGAGAGCCATACAATATGTTTAACGCTAAATACAAGTAAATGTGTGCATTTTATGTAAGACCAACACTTTTAAAGTACAAGGAGTCGCTGAATTCTTTTTAATAACTTTGTTATGCTGTTGCTAACCAATGATGAATAAAGTACTTCTTATCATCAGTGCAACTTCTGGTGCTGCATGGTTTTGCCGATGGCTTTGTAGTCTGGCTGATATGTGGTGAGGTTAAGCTTCATGCAGGCGTTGAGACTTCCATCCATTAAACGTGATCGTAGGTTGGTCTTAACGTTCTTTAGATGTGACAAACACTGCTCACAAGCATACGTAGAGCTAAACATTGTCAGTACAGCAATACTCACACACTGCAGTGTGTGGTATGTGATAGGAAGTGCATTCCAAGTTTTGACAATCAGCTGGTCCACGGGTTGAAGTTTTTACATTTCTCCCCACTTGTGTTTGCTCGCCAACTCTGCTTGCTGTCCTGCAAGTCTTTCCAAATCTTCATTCAGTGACTTGAACTTATTCACCCACATGTCTGAGGCTTTCATTTCAGCAGCTTGTAGCTCAAAAATCTCTGACAAAGACACCGGGGATATAACTCAGGTCGGCATTGTCCACTGCACACTCATGTGAATGGGTGATGAACTTAAAAAGATAAGTGCGCTCACGAAATTCTCCAAAGCGCACTTTGAATGACTGCAGAAGATTAGATGTGAAGCCCACTAGCTACTGAGATCAAGATGTTGAGCAGAGTCACTTGCTGAGCATGTATCTTTAAACTCTCCCAGTTTTTCAAAGTGAGGTAAATGACCTTTTTCAATGTCGGTGATGAAGAGTTCCAGCTTATTTTCAAATGCAAACACTGCTTGTTGAAGGGATAAGACTGTATTTCCAATGCCTTGTATTTTCACATTGAGCTGGTTCAGATGTTCAGTCATGTCCACAAGATAGTAGAACTTCAGGAGCCATTCAGCGTTAGCTATCTCAGGATGCTTGACGTTTTTCATTTCAAGAAAAGTCCAGATTTCGCTCAGACAAGCCGCAAAATGGCTGATCACCTTCCCTCTTGACAACCAACGCACATTGCTGTGCAGAAGCAGACCAGGATAATTATTCCCAACTTCATCCAGCAGTGTTTTAAACCGGCGATCATTTAAAGCTCAGGCAACAATAAAGTTGACCACCCAAATGACCAGCGACATCACTTCACCAAGCTGTTCGCCACACATCTGAGCACAAAGCACCTCCTGATGTAGGATGCAGTGAAAACTTAGGATGGGTCTCTTTTCATGTTCACAAAGAAGCACTACGAATCCTCTGTTTTTCCCCACCATGCACAGAGCACCATCAGTACACACCGAAATAAGTTTATCCATCGGTAGATGTTTTTCTTTAGAGAACTCAGTGAATGACTGAAATAAATCCTCCCCTGTTGTTGTCTCTTTCATAGGCAAAACAGCAAAACTTTCCTCACGTAGTGTGTCACCAACAGCATACCTTGCAATCATGCTGAACTGGGATAAATGGCTTACGTCTGTTGACTCATCCAAAGTGAGAGAAAAGAATGGTGCTGCATTTATGTTCTTCACTTGTGTTGCCTCAATTTGATTTGCCATCATGATGGTACAATTGTGAACAGTTCTTGCCGACAGAGGCATGTCTTTTATTCGTTTATCTTGCCTTTATCCGAAAAGTCATCAAAAAGTTCATTGGCAACATCAAGCATGAATGTTTTGGCATACTCCCCATATGTGAATGGCTTTCCGTTTCTCACAATTGCTAAAGCACCAGCAAAGCTAGCCGAATTCCAGTCACCTTGTTGGGTCCAAACACGGAGTTGCTGCTGACTAACTTGCACTCTGCACAGTAGCTCTTGACATGCTTTCTTCCTGCTGTCCCCCCACTGGGTATTTCAATGCAAATGTAGTATGGTGTGTGTCGAAGTACCGCTTTCTATTTGACCAGTTCATTGATGCAATTTTATCATTGCATATTAGACACACTGCAGAACCTGCTCTCTCCACAAAGGTGAATTCCTCTGTCCATTCCTGCTGAAAAGTACGATACTCCTCATCTTTTTTTCTTTTAGCCATCTTCTTCGTCAGAAGGGTTTCTGCATTTAGCTAGCTGACTACCTTATTAAAAAGAGGGAAGTTTACTTCCTGACCTCACAACAACCCGTGTATGTTACACATTCAATAAAAATTTGGTGTTATCCCGGAGGACAGCTGTGATTGGCTCCAGCCACCCACAACCATGAACATGAGCAGTAGGAAATAAATGGATTGTAATACATGAAGATTTTTATATTTTTAACGTTATTATTATTTTTTATTAAAGATTTGTCTGTGGGCCAGATGAAGCCATCAAAAGAGCCACATCTGGCTCATGAGCCATAGGTTCCCAACCCCTGCCATAACTAATATGTGGTAGAGTCAGAATTTTAACCAAGGCAAACTGGGTCCAGAGCCTGCATGTTTAGCCAGGCTATTGCATACAGTCTACCCCTTGGCAGTTCCCACCTCACCTGGGTTGTGCCCTTGACTACTCAAAGTTCCAGCAACTTCAGGTCTTTGAGACTGTGATGTAAAAAAAACAGCTCTGGAAATCAGGGAAAAAAGAATCGGAAAATGTGGTTGGAGATTTAGCTTTT
Source organism: Rhynchonycteris naso (assembly GCA_037038555.1). Classification (NCBI taxonomy): domain Eukaryota; kingdom Metazoa; phylum Chordata; class Mammalia; order Chiroptera; family Emballonuridae; genus Rhynchonycteris; species Rhynchonycteris naso. The sequence goes on from CM072995.1 coordinate 356,279,421, forward strand.
CCATTCATTTGTTTAATTCACTGCTTCAAGTACCAGTCCTGTGGCAGGCACCGTGCTGGGTGCCACAACTAAAAAGGTAAAGGAGAGCCAGTCCTTGCTCCAGAGGAGCTCAGAACCTTGTGGACGTTTCCTGATCTCTGTAGGAATCATGAGCACTCTGCACTGTGGATACGTGAGTTTACTGAATCCTTAACTACAACAAATGAATCCTTAATTATAACGTAATGTGTAAGAACCGTAAGTGGGAGATTAATAAACTATAAATATTCTACTATAAGATATAAGCATATAAGACTAAATACTAGATTAAATGTGATTGGAGGTGATATTCTATGTCTGTGATGGCGAACCTATGACACATGTCAGCACTGACACGCGTAGCCATTTTCGATGACATGCAGCTGCATGCAGCCGCATACCAGAGAAGTATGGGGCTGAAAGCCGAGAAGGATGTTTCATCCTCGACTCCTGCACGGCCAGGTGCAGTAGCCAAGGATAAAGCATTTGCTGTAGTGTAGACACTCTGTGTCAGAGATCTGTAGGCCAAAACAACAGAACTCCGGCACAGAGCGTCTAGTTCTGGGATGTCCGGTTGGGCCGTTTTTCTCGAAGTGACACACCACCCGAGTTATGCTCGGTTTTTTGGCGAATTTTGACACACCAACCTCAAAAGATTGCCCATCACTGTTCTATGTTATTCAGGAGTGCAGGCTCTGAAATCTGGTAGAACTCATTTTAATCCTGGATTTTTTGCTTGACTGTTGTGTTGACATGTAATTTCCCCTCTCTGTATCCAACTCTGCCTATTCCATCTGCCTTGCCTTGTCCTGGAAGGGGGGTGAGGTGAGATATTCCTATTGACATCTCATAGGAACGGGTGTTGTATAGTCAGCAAACATGGCTTTGGAGTTGGGAGAAAAGGTGTTGGTCAGTGCAGGGTGGAGGTTGAGAGTATGAGACACAGTAAGGGTTAAAAAACTTTTTAGAGAGCCTGACCAGGCAGTGGCACAGTGGCTAAAGCATTGAAATGAGACAGGGAGGACCCAGGTTTGAGACCCCAAGGTCGCCAGTTTGAATGTGAGCTTATCTTGTTTGAGCAAGGCTCACCAGTTTGAGCCCAAGGTCGCTGGCTTGAGCAGAGGGTCACTCAGTCTACTGTAGTCCCCCGTCCCCTGGTCAAGGCACATATGAGAAAACAATCAATAAACAACTAAGGAACTGCAATGAAGAATTGAGGCTTCTCTCTCCCTTCCTGTCTGTCTGTCCCTATCAGTCCCTCTCTTTGACTCTTTCACACAAAAACAAACAAACAAACAAACTTTTTAGAGAATATCCAAGGGTGATGGAAGCATACTTAGATCTCTACTGGCTGTGTGACCTTGGACAAGTCTTCTGGTCCATTTGAGCTAGTAAAATGGAGGTAGTCAAACCAATCCCATAGAGTTGAGGGTTATAACAGATGTAGTTATGTTCTATAAATGATACCACCATACACAAATGAGTAATTCTTATTGGGCAGTGATTGTATACCAGTCCAGGACTCATATATGGGAGAAGGGAGGAGGGAGTCATGGTCTCCCACTCTCCAAGGGGACCCAGTTGACTGGGGGAAGCATTGCAGCAACTCAGACTGCCCACAGGTGTGTGGTATCAACTAGGACACGCAGGCGCTGGGAGGGGAGAGAACGAGCCGATTCCTGCCGACAGCATTTTGGAGGCAATCTGTTCGCTGGGCATAAGCATGACCTCTCATGACCTTTCTTTCTCCTCTCATTTTACCTTTTGTGTGTGTGTGTGAGCATTTAAGTCCTACTCTTGGCAAATTTTAATTATCCAATACAGGGTTATCAGCAAGAGTCACTGTGCTTTCCATTAGATCCTCTGACCTTATTCAGCTTATAACTGAAAGTTAATACCCTTTTACCAAGATCTCTCATATCCCCCCAACCACTGACAGCCACCCTTCCACTCTGTCTCTGTGAGTTTTCAATTGCACATGGAAGTGATACCATGCAGTGTTATCTTTGGCTTATTTTACTTAGCATAATGCCCCCCTGGGTTATCCATATTATCGCAAATGACAGGACTTCCTTCTCTTTTTAGGATGAATAATATGCCATTGTGTATATAACATTTGCTTGATCCATTCATCCATCAATGGACACTTGGATTAGTTCCGTGTCTTGGCTATTGTGAATAATGCTGCAATGAACATGAGCGTGCAGATATCTCTTTGAGATAACGGTTTCATTTCCTTGGGTTGTGTACCTAGAAGGGGAATTGCTAGATCTAGTCTTGATTTCTTTGAGAGACAGACCTCCATTCTGTTTTTTATAGTGGCTGCACCAGTTTACAGTCTCACCAACAGTATGTAAGGGTTCCCTTTTCTTCACAGTTCTGGCTCTATTTGTTATGTCTTGTCTTTTTGATGAAGGGCATCCTAACAGCTGTGAGGTGATAGCTCATTATGGTTTGGATTTGCATTTCCCTGATGATTAGGAATATCGATCACACGTCTTCTCCCCACATTCAATTAAGACAATTTGTTTCCCTTCCCTCCAAGGTGGCAAACCCTGAGGACCCTGATCTTGTCCAAGGAATAATTTTAAAAACAAACAAACCACCCTTTATTACAAGCCCTTTCTAATGTAGGACCCTAAGTCCTTTACATGTAACCATAACAGCTAGGCTAGGAGGAACCTTACAGATGGAGAAACTAAGGCTCAGCGAGGTGCAATGTCTTATTCCATGGCCCATAGGTGAAGGTTGTCTGATGCTGAGGCTTCAGCTCTTATTCACCAGGCTGAACTGACTAGTGCCCTGCCCTACCCCAAGGAAACATTTCCGACCATGACCAGCATCTTCCCACAGTATTTATTACTTTGATAAGAGAGGAAGGACCGGGATGGGAAAGGATCCAGCCTACAACACCCCGCTACGGGCTCAGACACCACCCTGTACGTACCAGTGACTTTGGGTTATTTACTCATTCATCCCAATCTTCTCATGATATAACAACGACAACAGCTACCATCCATCTAGTGCTTCCTGTGGGTCTGACGCTATACATGCAGCATCTCTCCTAATCCTCATGTTAACCATGTAGGAGGCGGACACAGTGGACGCACGTATCTTACAGATGAGGAAACAAGCTTGGAGAGGCTGAGCAGAGCTAGGCTGTGAGTCCGGGCAGACTTCCCCTAGAATTTCTGCTCATTTTCCCTTAACATGCACTGAGCACTTCCCCTGAAGGTGCTGTGTGTGCTAAGCGCTGCACAGTGCATGGTTCCATTGAATCTTCAAAATGTCTCTGCTAAGCAGGTACTCCCCATGAGATTCAGCAAATGTAAATGATTTGCCCAGAAGCACATAACTGAAGTGGCAGAGCTGGAGCTTGCCTGCACTTCCTTCTGAGGTCCAAACCATGCTCTCCACCTCTGCTGCCTGCATAACTGGGGTGGGGGGGCTCCTGGTGACCTTTCTCCTGCTGGGGCTAGAGAGGAGGGGCGCCTGGGGCTGGGGTGAAGCAGCTCCATGGGGAAGACAGAGGCAGAGCCTCCTTTCAAAGCACCCCAAAGGAGCCACTGGTCTCAGCCCAACTGCCCTTGATTAAAAATAGAGCCTGCGGGCCTGCCCGGCTGCCCTGCGGGGCCGTCAGAGATCAGAAACCGTTTTCAACAAGCCGGGGTCTTTCAAGTTATTTATCCACCTGCATTTTTTATCATTTGCCATTGATTTGCAAGGGCCCTTTCTAAGAGCCTCCCTGGTGTCCGCCTGGCAGGGCAACTGGCTCTTTGCTTCCCTCACCCCTGGGGTTCTCTCCTTTTCCTGTGAGGCAGCCAGGTGGCCTCCCAGTCTGCATCCTTGTTACCAGAACTGCCAGCTACAGCGCCTCTGTTCCCTCCCCGATCCCCAAACCTCCCACACCATGAGAGCTGTGGAAGCTCTGGATGGAGCAAGGGGATTTGAATGCCAGTGTGACCCCTGCCCTCTCTCTCACATACCCCTGCCCCAGGAGGTCGACCTCTCAGGATCGCATCCCACAGGCTGCCAGGCTCTCTTGACTGTGGGTGGCCGTAGGTAATGAGAGACCTGGCAGGAGATCAGATTTCCACGGAGGTTTTGGCTGCATCCCTCTTCATGGCAGCTCCTGTGAGGGGCCCGGACCCACACCCAGTTCTTGCCGGGCTGTGTCTTCTGGTGCCTTCAGGCCCAGGGGAATAATGGCTTCCCGCTGTTGCTGGTCCATGCGTGTCTGAGCCTCCACTGTTAGTTCCCTTCGTCCTGTCCATACCCTCGTACAGTCCCTTCTTTAAGTCATCCTCCGAATCTTAGGTGATATGACTCTATTTCCTTCTAAGACCCTGAGTGATCCGCAGGAACTCCTTGCTCCTTGCAATGCAAATCATGGGCGGAAATGCAAGCTCTCGGGGTAAGGCTGCCAGGAAGCCAGGAGGGACTCACATTTGTTTATCCCTGATTAGAGGACAGTCATGCTCCTTCCACCAAATGCCTTAGGCAGAATGTCTTTTCCATCTCTCTCTCTCTCTCTCTCTCTCTCTCTGTTTGGTGGGTAAAGAGGGAGCCTCTGTTTTATCAAAATTCTTTTGACAGCTGGTTTGTCTAGAAAGGTCTGAGGCTGGATTTGTACCTCCTGGAAGAAAGGGGGAGATCCCTGCCTGACCTGTGGTGGCGCAGTGGATAAAGTATCGACCTGGGAACACTGAGGTTGCCAGTTCAAAACCCTGCACTGGTTCGGTCAAGGCACGTATGGGAGTTGATGCTTCCAGCTCCTCCCCCCCCCCCTCTCTCTCTCTCTGTCTCCTCTCTAAAATGAAAAAAAAAATTACACATAAAATAAAAATTACAAAAAAAAAAAAAAAAGAAGCCTGACCTGTGGTGCGCAGTGGATAGGGCGTTGACCTGGGAACACTGAGGTCGCCTGTTCAAAACCCTGCACTGGTCTGGTCAAGGCACATTTGGGAGTTGATGCTTCCAGCTCCTCCCCCCTTTCTCTCTTTCTCCATCTCTCTCTCTCACTCTGTATCTCCTCTCTAAAATGAATAAATAAATTAAAAAAAAAAAAAGAAATGGTAAGATCCCTGATGGGAGATTGGGTGTGTATCACAAAGTTCCTTATTGGGGTTGTGACCTTGCACTGTCCCTGGCCAGGGTATGGCTTTAGGCGACTCCACCACAGACCTCAGGGAGAACCTCATTTGGCATACTTTGTCTGCAAGTGATAGACCGGTGCAAACAGCCTGGATAAAAAGAGATGCATCTTGCCTAACAAGACGTAGAATGAGTATGGCGGGACTGGCTAGTTCAACACTTCAGTGGAAGTAAGACTCTCAGTTAGCTTTTCAGCTATCTTCCTGGCTTTCCCCTCATGGTCACAGGATGGCTGCCACAGATCTAGACATCACATTAAGATATAAAGCAGGAAAGCAAGAGAACCTGTATTACATAGGGCAGCTGCTATAACAAGACACAAAATAGCAATGGATTAAATATGATGGAATTTATTTTCCTGTTCCTTTACAGCCCAAGGCCAGTTCAGGGTTTACATGGCAATCCAAGGCATGGAGGACTAAGCTTCTCTATTGTGTTGCCCTTATCTGCAGGGGTAAAGATAAAGTTGCATGTCATTTATATCATTGGTTATAACTTGGCTACTCAGCCATACTTAGCTGCAAGGGAGGCTGGGAAATGCAGTCTTAGGCTAGAAAGCCATGTGACCAGCTAAAAATTCCCCTATGTGGAAAAAGGGTAAAATAGATACCTGGGACCATGAGATATCTCTTCACAGACCCTGTCTATGTCCCCTTTGAATAATAATGAAAACCTCCCCAGGCACCATCTCCTACTAGCGCCAGAGCCCTTTGTATCTCTCTGACCATGGTTATGTCACGCCAGTTCTCTATCTGCAAGGAAGCCTGACTGGGATTAGGAAGAGCAAGAATGACTATCAGGTAGTCAATTTAAATTATCTATCAAATGACCCAGCTAAAACCTGGAGAGCAACTTTGTTCTTCTATTCTGTTTCCTCCCCTTCCTTCTTTCTCCTCTTCTTCTTGTAGCCAGCGACAGAAACTGGCTCTACTTAGCCAGACCAACATAAAGAACACCTAATGCATAGGAAGTGCCCAAACCTTGTTGCCTAGTGTTATTATTTATTATTTTACATGAGATATCATTTGGGTTCTATTGCTAGAGGAATTTGAAACAACTGGGCTACTAGAACAGAGAGAGTTAAAAAGTCCGAAGACCTGTGTTCTTGTGCCGGCTAGAAAGTAGGCCCCTTCACCTCACCCCTGGGGACAGAGCCCATGCCAGGGCACGTGACTGGGTGGTTGGTTAGTCTGGGTTCCAGTCTCTACCTGCCCCTTGAGTTGGATGCCCTTGTGCTGTGCATACCCTGCCTATCTCTCTGGGCCCCGGTTTTCTTTTTGTTGGGGTGGAAGTCACACAGTGTACTACTTACCTGTCAGGGTGATTGTGACTGTTGATTCAGCAATGACCCTATCAGGGTTTTGAACCTGCTCTGTCCTTGTGAGGAGGAGGTAGAATTGTGGCTGTGGTGAGGTGACCAGCTGGGAGTCATGGGTAATGGGAGAGCAGGGGTTGGGAGGGGGCAAGCAGGAGCCCTGGGAAGATCAGCTGGGAAGACCTCTTTCTGAGCCCAGGGAGAGAGAGGCATGGGGGGTATTCATCTGCCACCCTTCACCAGGTCTCACCCCAGGGCTGGCAGACCTCCACTGATTGGGTCCCCAGAGCTCTATTCACCAGAGCCCTTTAGACTTGGCTTTTGAGCTCTTGTTCTGTCCAGGCTGCCAGATGAAGGGGGCAAGGTGAAGGGAAGTAGGGATATAATGGCTCCTCACCTCCACCAGCTCCAGGGCGGACCCCCACCCAGCCCTGCTGAGATGTCAGAGAGCCCTTCTTCCCTCCTGCACATGCTGCAGCTTTGGAAGCTGGAGGTTGTCATCTGGGTATCTTCTGGCTCTCTCCTTTGATAGCTGTGAAGGATTTTTCAAATATACCTGATCCCAAGAATCACCAGGGACACTTGTCAAAAATACAGCTTCTAGAGCCTGAATTCCCCTTGTATTCTTTTTCTTTTTTTATTTTTTTGACAACAACAGAGAGAGGGACAGATAGGGACAGACAGAAAGAGAGATGAGAAGCATCAATTCTTTGTTGCGGCACCTTAGTTAGTCAATGATTGCTTTCCCTTATGTGCTTGACGGAGGGGGGCTACAGCAGAGCGAGTGACCCCTTGCTCAAGCCAGCAACCTTGGGCTCAAGCCAGGGTCTGTGGGCTTTAAGCCAGCAACCTTTGGGCTCAAGCTGGTGAGCCCATGCTCAAGCCAGATGAGCCTGCGCTCAAGCCGGCAAACTAGGGGTTTCGAACCTGGGTCCTCTGCATCCTAGTCTGACACTCTGTTTACTGTGCCACTGCCTGGTCAGGCTCCCCTTGCATTCTGATGTAGTGAATCAAGGTGGGGCCCAGGAACCTGCATTTAACAGTACCTCAAATAATTTGATGTACACTGAAGTTGGAGAGTCACATAGCCATTGAGATTAAGGGGATGAGTTATGGATCCCTTCTGATCTGGCTTAGATGCTGTGAGACCTGGGGCAAATAACATGACCTCTCTGGTTCCTTCTGAGACAGAACGGGGATGACATAATATCTACCTCAGAGGGTCACTGTGAAGCATGAGATCAGCATGGAAGCTGGTGAGCATGGTGAGCTTTGGCAGATTCCCTTATTTCTTCTGTTGTTATTATTAGTGTCATAGCTAACCCCTGCCTGCACTAGGACATGGTGTTGCTCAAGTGAAGGGGGCAGAGGTACACAGGCCACCTGTACCAGCATCCAGCCCCACATTTTGTCCCCTCCCAGGGCCCCAGATAAGAGCTCAGCCTTGTCAACCCTTAGCGTCTGTTAATGTCATTAGCTTTCTAGTCACAAGCCCTCCTGCCACACTCAGCACCTCCCCTCCCCAGAGCCCCATTCGGCAGCCTGTCTGCTTCTCCCATCAGTGCTGCCCCCATGCTGCCCCCTTGGGGGTGGGAGGAGTCAGTTCCACTTCAGGCGATGATGTAGAGCTGCCACAGGCCTCGGGCTGCAGGCTGCAGAGTGACCCCGGGTGGGGGCAGGGAGTAGTTGGGTGGGTGGGAGTTCCTGCTTTTGGTGCTGGGCCAGCTGCTGAGTCCCAAACTCTCACCTGGGTTGTGTGGAGGTTGGGATGAGGTTGCCTGAGTGCAGAACAAGTTGAGGGGAGATGACAAGTCCCCATAAGCCTCCTTCCTCCTTCCCTCGACCTGAGGGTGTGGGGTCCCCAATATAGAAACCAGATGTCTTTGAGGCTCCACAGCATACACTGGGGCTTTGAAGGAGTCGCCGGCTGTCTTCTCACCTCTGATATGATTTTTATGGGGAGAACAAAGACTGGGTTAGTCCTGTCCCTCCCTGCTTCTGGAGCCTATTCAGCATCCCTGGGCCTTGGCTTTCTCACCTGTAAAATGGGGGTCACACCACCTCCTTGGCAGATTCCTGTGAGGATTAATTCCAACACTGGACAATGCACACAATAGGTGCTTCACTCGTGTGTTGCCTCCTCTTCACACCTGCACTGCACAAGCCACATTAGTAAAAAACAGAAACAATGCAGACTCATGACACCACCTAATGTCCTCACTTTCCCTGACCCTTTGGTCCTTGTCCCCACTTGGCTATAATGCTCACGGAGTTGCTATCTGGTCTAGAGCCAGTGTTGCAGTCTGTATTTTTCCCCCCTACTTAATCTCAGAAAATAATAAAATGTTTTCTATGCAATCATAGTAGTTGGTGCATTTTTCATTTTGTGCCTTGACTGCGGGCCTCCAGCAGACCAAGTAACCCCTTGCTCAAACCAGTGACCTTGGGTCTAAGCTGGTGAGCTTTTGCTCAAGCCAGATGGGCCCGTGCTCAAGCTGGCGATCTCGGGGTCTCGAACCTGGGTCTCCTCCGCATCCCAGTCCGATGCTCTATCCACTGTGCCACCACCAGGTCAGGTGCAAGGCTTGAATTTTTTTTTTTTACACAGGGACAGAGAGAGAGTCAGAGAGAGGGATAGATAGGGACAGACAGACAGGAACAGAGAGAGATGAGAAGCATCAATCATCAGTTTTTCGTGGCAATACCTTAGTTGTTCATTTATTGCTTTCCCATATGTGCCTTGACCGAGGGCCTTTAGCAAGCCGAGCAACCCCTTGCTGGAGTCAGCGACCTTGGGCTCAAGCTGGTGAGCTTTTGCTTAGCCAGATGGGCCCGCCCTCAAGCGGGTAACCTTGGGGTCTCGAACCTGGGTCTTCTGCACCACCGCCTGGTCAGGCAAGACTTGGATTTTTAAAAGCTGCATGCAATGCCTTTGAAAAACTTTTGACCTCACCATGATTCTACAATAGGTCATAGCCAATTGATTGATTGACTTATCTTTTTGCTATTATTATCATTTTAATGATTTTGAACTGCCACCATGGTCTGGGTCTCTTCCCTATGTTGGGACAGGCCTTTTGGGTTCAGTGTTTCCATGGCAGGTGAAAGGTCAGAGTGAGATGTTGTCTTTGCTCCCACCCTGGCCCAATCCCGTAGAAGTTCCAAGCCCTCTCCTAAAACAGCAGAAGAGAGGGGAGTCAGAGCTCTCCTGTGTCCACAAACCACTGTTCCTGTCACGTTGTTGGAATGGAGACAAGGCAGAGTGCCCCTCTGAGTCCTCAGGTTCCCAGGCTCCTTCAGGACAAGGGCTAACAACCGGGGCAGAGCCAGACTGCCTGGGTTCAAATCCTAGCTTTGCCATATGCTAGCTGTGTGACCTTGGGCAAGTCATTTACCCTTGCCATGTGTTAGTCTCCCCATCTGTAAAATAAAGACAATAGAAGGACTGCTTTCATAGAATTATTGTGAGGGTTAGTTGAGTTAATGCCAGTAGGTGGAAGGGCTTTGTGAGAGTTTGCCATGATTCATGGCCTGGCTCTGGGACATGGCCAGCTAAAGTTGAACAGCCCTCCTGTCAGCTCTCTCTTCTGCAAACGGAGACTCCGCAGGTCCAGCTGAGAAGAGCTGGTGCATGTCCACATGCCTCACAGAAGTCCGGAGCCATCTGGAGGCCTCTCTGGCTTCAACAATATCTCACCGTCCAACTCCATTTCTGATTCTGCATCAAAACCCATCTGACCGAAACTCATGGAGTCTGGCCACCTACTTTACTTCCTCAGGGCTCGATCTTTTTTCCTGGTCCCTGTCATCACCAGTAGAGTAGTAAAAAGACACCTGACTTAGACTCAAGTTGCGGCCTCAGAGGAGACTTCCCGACACCCCTCTTGGTCCTCTCCACTTGCTCGGTCTAAGCATCCAGACAGAAAGTTCCCAATTCTGACTCCCAAGGGTTTCACTTTCACCCCCAGTCACAGCTCTCCTCCACTGTCCTCTCTAGAAAGACCAAACTTCCCCCATTCTAGACACTCCCTTCTACTTGTGTGCGTTTGGCCAGTGCCTACTCATTCTTCAGACTCGCTCAGCTCAAGCATCACCTCCTTCTGCAAACCTTTCCCCAATGGCACTGGGAAGAGATACACTTGAGATACGCTCAGGATTCTGTTGGTTGCCAGCGACAGAAATGCAGACCAAGCTGCCAAGCTGGATGAAGTGATAAAGATCTTTGCTCACATAGAAAGTGTCAGCACGTAGGGCATCAGGATCCAGGGGTCTTTATTTATTTATTTTTTTTAAATTTTTTACAGGGACAGAGAGAGAGTCAGAGAGAGGGGTAGATAGGGACAGACAGACAAGAACGGAGAGAGGTGAGAATCATCAATCGTTAGTTTTTCTTTGTCATCGCAACACCTTAGTTGTTCATTGATTGCTTTCTCACATGTGCCTTGACCGCTGGCCTTCAGCAGACCGAGCCACCCCTTGCTGGAGCCAGAGACCTTGGGTCCAAGCTGACAAGCTTTTGCTCAAGCCAGATGGGCCCACGCTCAAGCTGAGGAGCTCGGGGTCTCGAACCTGGGTCTTCCACATCCCAGTCTGACGTTCTATTCACTGCGCCACCGCCTGGTCAGGCCAGGCGTCTTAATTATGTCCTCTGCACTTGGTTCTGGCCAGGTCTCAGTCTGTTTTCTTCTGAGCTGGGGATTCTTACCTCAAGGCCAGGAGCCCTCAGCGGTTCCAGGCTGACACCCCTTACTCTTTGCAGCTTTCCTTTTCTGAGCTAAGTTACAGAGTTTCTGGTTTGTTTGTTTTTTCCTTGTGTTGGACCTTGATTCACAGAATTGGATTAATCATAATTTTTTCTGCCATGACACCCTCCTGTTCATGACTGGTTTTCTTTAAATAAATACAGATACTTGGGACCTGTTCATCCAACAGAAGAATCAGAACATTTACCAAAGGTTGCATCTACCTGTAGGCCTTCTCCCCTATCCCACTGCCAGCCCCCATCTGAGGAAGCCGCAATTATGAATCTTAGCTCAGGTCACATGGTCACCCCTCAGCCAATCACCGTAGCCTGGGGGACAGAATGTGCTGAGAGGTCAGGTCTGGATTATGTGACCGCACCTGGAATTAGGGACTGAGGGTAGAGTTAGCCCCAGGTAATGCATGGATAGAGTGGGGGTGATGGGTGGTTTTCCAAAGGTGAACTGAGGAGACCAGTGTCAGGTGGGAAAAATAAGAACTGTCAACCTCACTGAGACCCAGGTTCCGTGTCATATGAACGTAGTGCTTCATAGCCCGTGGGGCTCAGACCTGCCCACTTGCCTCAAGGCCAGGATCCGAGTTCCTGGACATGGTGAGAGTTGGTGAGAAAGGAGCCCTCAGTTTCTCCCATAGTCTCCAAGCTCTTGCCCCGCCATGGCCGATGGAGTGGGGAGACGGGTCCTCTCTTGGTGACTTGTATAGGGGAAGGTCGGGTAGATGGGGTCCTTGGGTTCTCCTCCTGACTCCTTCTCCTACCCCCTTCCCCATTATATGCTCAGGGCATTGCACACGTCTTTTCACTTGATTTCCCCATGCGTTCCCATTATCCCTCTCTCGTAGCCGGGACTCAGGGAAGAAAAGGGACCTGCCCAATGTCACACAGCTAAGGAAGATCAGGCTGAACCGCAGGGTTGCAGAGCCAGGCTATTGGGTCAACTAGACCAATATGTTGACTTATGTTGGGGAACTCAAAGCCCAAAGAAGCTGGATTCCTTGCCCCAGATCACAGCGCAGGGCTCGCTCCACAGAGCCACCATGGCCTGCCCTGTACACTCAGGCAGACCCGGCCCCTCCTCTTCCTATTCCTTAACCTCTGTCCCTCCATGTGCTCGTCCCAATGGGGACAGCCACAGCCCTCACTTAGGAGCTCATTGTAAAACTAACTCAGGGCCTACCTTCAAGGTGCTGTGAGAGCGGTTAGCACATGATTAATTTGGCAAATCCTCAGCAAGTGAGGGTTGTTTTTTGAAGATTATAACCCAGACCTGTGTTTCTCTATTTATAATGTGGGAAGAAGAGAAGCTCAAATAAGCTAAAAGATGTATCTGTGCTTTGGAAAATTTAAAATTGAAACAGTCACAGAGAGGAGGAGCCTGATACAAATCAGTGTGTGACTCGTTCAGAACACAGACCTCGACAACACTGGGGCTCCAGTCCCCACTCTGCCACGCATTAGCTGAGCCATCCTTGGCAAATTCCTCGGCTTTTCTCTGCCTCAGTTTTCTCATCTGGATAATGGGGGTAACATTAGTTGCTACTTCCTGGAGTTATTATGAGGATTAAACAAGTTGTGAGTGCATTGAACAGTACCAGGATACGGTTAAGGTTTTCATATGTGTTAGCTGTAACTAAAGCTGGTGGTTATTAGCCTTCACTTTTTACAATCAAGTCTAACCCACAGTACTAAAATAGAACATACGTACTGTTAAACCCTGCCGATAAAAAAATAAATCACACAGCCAGCAAACACTTTGGGAGTGGTCACTCATTTCCTCGCTTTTCACGGATGGTCGTCAGTAAATATTGCCTAAAGCAGACACATGACAACACTAGACTGTATTTTTTTAAAAGATTTTTATTTATTCATTTCAGAGAGGAACAGAGAGAATGGGAGGGGGGAGGAGTGGGAGGAGCAGGAAGCATCAACTTCCATATGTGCCTTGACCAGGCAAGCCCAGGGTTTCAAACTGGCAACCTCAGCGTTCCAGGCCAACACATTATCCACTGCGCCACCACAGGTCAGGCTAGACTGTATTTTTTAAAGTTTACTTCAGACTTAGACTGTTTGGGAAAATCAGAATTTTTAAAGTAATTTTTAACCAATCCTCTCTCTCTCTCTCAAAAAACAAATTATTTCTAACCATAAGCATGTGTTCCTTCCATAAGAAAAAAAAAATGTTTACCAACAAAATTGGAAGCTGGCTTGACCAGGTGGTGGCACAGTGGATAGAGCGTCAGACTGGGATGCAGAAGACCAAGGTTCGAGACCCCAAGGTCGCCAGCTTGAGCGCGGGCCCATCTGGCTTGAGCAAAAGCTCGTCAGCTTGGACCCAAGGTCGCTGGCTCCAGCAAGGGGTTGCTCGGTCTGCTGAAGGCCCGCGGTCAAGGCACGTGTGAGAAAGCAATCAATGAACAACTATGGCGTCGCAAGGGCAACAAAAAACTAATGATTGATGCTTCTCACCTCTCTCCGTTCCTGTCTGTCTGTCCCTATCTATCCCTCTCTCTGACTCTCCCTCTGTCTCTGTAAGACAAAAAAAAAAAAAAAAAAAATTGGAAGCTGAATGAATAAAGGGAATCCACAGATTGAACGGCACTGCTCTAGATGTGCTGCTTTGGGAAGGTCGCTCTCAACACATCATTTAGTATAGAGTAATGCAGAAGAAAGGTTTCAATATGATCTGGGTTTGTAAAGGGAAAGAATGAGTGGATTGGTATCCACAGGTGGAGAAGGGCACATGCTAATTACTGACAATGCCAACCTGCCTCTGTTGCTAGACAGAATCGATGGAACGGAGAATTCATTTCCCTGTACCATTTGGAGTTCTTTTGACCTGCTCCATTTCTGACCTGGGCCGGTTCACCCCTCCTTAGGCAAGCTGGTGGTCGCCTCCTCTCCCGGGAGGCCACCATATTGGTGCTGAATATAGTGCAGACACCTGTCTGGCATAGGACACTATATAGCCCAGAACCCCTGGGCTCAATCGATCCTCCTGCCTCAGCCTCCTGAGTCGCTGGGACTACAGGCGCACGCCACCACGCCCGGTGGGAGTTCTTCTGACAGCCAAGATGTATTACCTGTAAAGAGAAAATACGTAAGGAAAGAAAGTGATTTGAGGCTGCTGGGATTCTTTTTACTCCCCGCAGGAAGGAGTGCGCCACTCAGAACCGAGCTTGGGTGGTCGTTCCCAGTCGTGTCCTGGGACGGTAGCAAAAGCCCTAGAAGGTGGGACAATGGTCCTGGTCCAACTCCGGATGGGCCTCAAATCCAGGTGGCCTCTGCCCAGGCCTCCAAAAGCAGGGCTAACATTGTCCCGAGCCATTTCCTGACCCAGCAAGGAGCTGGCTGCTGGGATCAAGGAAGCCTTGTGCTTAGCTGGCCCCACAGAAGGTTGTGGAACTGGAAGCACACAAGGCCAGGCTGGCCTAAACAAGAGGTCACCTGTGGGTGGTAATATGAGGGGCGTAGGAGGGTAATATGAGTGCCTCCTTCAACAACACATCTGCGGTCACCCATTTATTCACCCCTCAGCTGTGCATGGAGCCCCTAACAATAATGGCTGAATTCTTACAACTCCTCCATCAGTTCTCTGAAACCCCAGTTCTCAGCCCTCTCACACCTTTTTATAGTAAACATATGGAATACCCTCTTTAAGACTCTGGAATGAACCCATGGTTCTTTCTATAACTTGCCCACACACATAACTTTTTAAAATATCCATATATAATGCCCCAACTGTAATATAAAAAGGAAGAAGAAAAAAAAGAACCTCGTGTAAAATAGAATCTGTTGGAACATGTAAATGCTCAGGCCCAGCTGCTCCAGAAGACGATGACATTGTCAGGGGCTCGCGGCCCCTGCACAGGCAACATGGAGGTGACAGCTGCAGATGTACACAAACGTGGGGTGCTGAGCGGAGACGAACAGTGTCACCGTTCAGAATCGTGAGCAATTCTTGGCACCTTCTGAATACAGCTAAATATAGACTTCTCTTACTTTTGTCTTCAGTTGCACCCCTGGAAAATTCAGTGTATATTTGAACTATGCAAAGATGCTTTCGATTTAGACCAGTGGTTCCTTAACCTTTTTTGAGGTACCGAACCCACCAGTTTCATATGTGCATTCACCGAACCCTTCTTTAGTGATAAATAAAATATGATTTTTTTTCCAAATTCAAGACATAGGTATATGTTTTTTTACTGGTGCACAAAATGAGCCATGCATGAACATCACCTTGCTCAAAGAACAAAACCAACAAAGTGCATGAACTCACAACAAATTATGGTATTACTTTCTTCTGGCCTCCGCGGCAGAGGCTTCTCCTAACCTCTGAGACCGACTCATCAAACCCCTAGGGTTCGACAGAATCCAGGTTAAGAACCACTGATTTAGACGTAGAGCAGAGTTAAGGTCTAGACAAAGTGATGTCCAGCAGGGCACAGGAGAGTCATGGGGATCGTGGGACAGTTCTCACTGGTCAGGACTGTCCCGTTTTTTGTCATCACCTGCCTTCCCCAGTCTACTGCCTCCCGAATACAGTGGTGCTCCCCCCCTGCCCCTGGCTTTGGGACAACCCCAAATGCCCCCATTCATTTCCAAAACATCCCTGGAGGCAGTGCCACCCAATTAAACACATTATTTAATTATCTCAGCAAGCTGATGTAATAGGTACTAATATTATCCCCATTTTACAGATGAAGAAACTGAGAACACCCAGGTAGGAATGGCTGAGGCAAGACCCTCAGTGGAGGTGTTTTTTTTAAAGTCCATCCCTGTTTGCCTTCCCTTTCATCCATCTGTCCTGGGGACCCAAATATGAAAAAGGCATCCTTTCTGGGGACAGCAACACCTAGACCCTTCCCTACATAGCATGGTGAGGAAGGGATGGAGGGACATGTGAAGTGCAGTGGACATGCAGCAGAGAAGTGATCACAGAGAAAGAGCTCCACAGGTAATGAAGGTGGAGGAGCCATAGGGGAACAGCATGTGTGAAGGCATAGAGGACAAAGGAGAGTATTATGCTCCCTGCAAGTGGCAAAGGGTTGTGACAGGGGCATAGGCTTGAGCAAGCAGGCTGTGATGTCATCAGGAAGCATCAGAAGGCCCAGAGAAGTAGTGTGGCTTGAGTTGAGCAGGCAATGGGGAGCCAAGCAGGGTTTTAGAGCAGGGCAGCTACACAAGAGGATTGGTTTTAGAACAACCCCTGGGAGCAGAGAAGAGGATAAATGGGGTGGGGTGGGGGACCAATGAAAAGGTGTCGCAACAGTACAGACCAGGGCTGGAGGTGGGAACAAGATGACACAACCATTTCAAAGGCAGAATTCTCAGCCTAGTGACAGATGGTCTGTGGGGCCTGGTTTGGAGGAGCCTCAAGTGCCCTGGGAAGCAGGAATCAGAGGGAGGAGAGACAAGTCCGAGCCAAACTGCAGACTGAATTGCGACACTTTGGTTTTGAAGCTTCTCCCCAGAACATCTCTCCACCTGCTGCTCCCTCCACCTGGGACAGTCTCCCCCACTCTTCACCAAGGCTGGGCTGTTAAATGTCTACTGTTGAGAGAGGCTGTGTGGAGTAGCCAACTCTTGTTACTTTCTGTCCTCGCACTCTGCTAGCTCCCGCTATAGCACGTGTCCTGGTTGGTGATTATTGTTGTTGTTGACTGGCTTGTCCCCGTAAGACAGCCAGGATCCTCCCGGCTTTGGGTCACTTCTGTGTCTCCAGGGCCTAGCAATGTGCCTAACACAGAATAGGGACTTGAAAATGTTGAATGAATAAATGAGATGGCAAAGGGTCACCATGGGAGAAATGCTCAGGAACACTCACATGCCCCTGCTGCTGGGAAGCCACCATTTGGGCTCTTTTCTTTGATGTCAGTTTGCCCTCTCCTCACCTCAAGATCATTTTTAAAGTCACAGAGCGGGACAGATGTTAGCACTTCTCTCTGAGCCACCCCACCAGAAATGGGTACGGCAGGCTCTTAGTGGAAGCCTGGGGTGGCGGTGGGGGTCTTTGTGCACCACTTGCTGCAAGAGGACAGTGGGAGGAGCGCCCACCCCCCCTGCTGTGTTCCTGGGGTTGGGGGTGGGGTCTAAGGGGGAAGCCTGGAGTCAGGAGCCCAGGTGTTTCCTGGAAGCTGGAGGCAGGCTTTCCCAATCAATTCCAGGCCCAGGAGAGTGAGCATCAGACCTGAGGTGCACCTCCTACCCAGCCCCTGTCCTGGTCAAGGTCCTGCTGGCCCAGCCAGCGTCCCCTTGGTCCTCCCCACAGAGCTCATGAGGGGATTGTCTGCTTTAATAATAAAAGTGAACTGTCTCCAGTCATGCTGTGACTTCCATTGCCTCCCTTAATTCTCACTCCAACCCTGGGGGGGGGATGGGCAATGTCACCCGCTCTATTTCACAGATGGGGAAACCGAAACTGAGGGAGGCTATGACTCAGCAGGGGACAAAGGCTATGCACTGGAAAATCACATGCTCTTGGTCATGTAGCAACATGCGTCGTCATCACCACCGCAGCCCCACACTTGGGCATCCCGTGCCTCGGTGCCCCGCATATCTGGACATTTCACTCTGGCAGAGGGGACTGGCCAGGTGGGGGCTCTCTGACCCTGAGCAGTGCACCCTCCCTTGGAGCACCTGAGAGCCTAGCTCCCACTATTACAAGCACTCACAGAGGGTCTGCCTTCTTCTCCCTATCTCCTTCGACAGGAAACTCAGCCTGGAGAAAGATAAGGAGAAAAGAAAGGAGGGGGAGGCCTCTGTAGAGCTGGGGCTACTGCCTCCCACACAGACGGCAGAAGAATAGAAGGAAATGGTCAAAGAGAGGCAAGTGTCTGTAATGGTGGTGAGGGGGCAGGGGTGTTATCGTCTATAAATAACCTTATCTCCAGGATCCCCAGGAGAAGGACGGAAGGGTTTGAGGCCAGAGGGTCTGGTCTCTGTGGCTGGGGCTGAGGGCAGTTGTCATTAGTGTCAGCCTGGATTTCAGATCAAAGGGTCAACAGAGGATAATGGCATGGCCCAGGACCCACCCCCTTGCTGCCTGCTTGAGGTAGCTGCTCTGACCTTATAGTTGGCCAAGCAGTTTGAGAATTCTTGTGTCTTGGATCCATTCATCTACCCACCCATTCATTCAGTCACCCCTCCAATCACTCATTCACCTCCTCCCATCTAACCATCTAACCATCTACCCATCCTGCCCTTCTCTGTGCCTCTAAGACTTCCCCTGTGCTCTTCCTTCTCTTCACACCACACTCCTCCTTCACACTTTACCTTGCTAACTTGTCCCTTAGGAGCTGAGAGACTCTCGGATTCTCTTGTTTTTTTCCTTATGGGGGCAAGATGGCTGCCATACTTCCAACCTTACCCTGTTGAAAGTGGCAAAGAAGGTGGGGGCTGGGCATGATTTAGGGAGTCAACCAATAGTGCCTGCCACAAGATACTGACTTGTTAGAGATTAGAAAACTCTGGAATGCCTTCTATTTTTATCCCCTACCTCCTTTCAAAAATCACCTAAGAGCCATCAAGTCTGATCCATTTTAATTCCATAATATCCTGTTAGTCTGTGTCCTGCTTGTCATCTCTTTTTTTGTGGCCTTTGTCAGGACCAGGCCACACAATAGCCTCCTAAATGGTCTGCCAGGTTGCTGTGAATTCCCTTTCATCCAGCACAGTTCATTGAATCCCTGTGCTGTGACAGGCACTGTTCTAGGCATTTGGGGTATTTTGATGAATGAAACAAACAAGGCTTGTATTCTCACAGGAGGAGAGGAGCACAAAGAGTAACCATAACAAATAAGGAAGTTATCTAGATGTAGATGGTGATTATACTCTACAGAAAATATAGATCACGGTTAGGGAGATCAGAGGTGATAAGTACCATTTTAAATATGGTGACTGATGTGGGTTGAATTGTGTCCTTGCCAAAATTTCATTTGTTGAAGTCTATCTGTCAATCCCTACCTGAGGATGTGGCCTCATTGTAATTTGTTTGGTTAAAACGAGGTCAGGCCCTCAGTAGATAGAACGCTGCCCTGGCACTCTGAAGTTACAGGTTTGATCCCAGTCAGGAAACATAGGAGAAACAACCAATAAATGCACAACTAAAGGGATCAAGTTTATGCCTCCCTCTCTCTCTCTCAAATCAATGGAAAAAAAAAATTTTAATGAGGTCATATTGGGGTAGGAAAGGTCTGAACCGGGTCTGTATAAATAAAAGGGAAATATGGACACAAATGTACAAACAGGGAGAATGTCATGTGAAGAACAAGGTAGAAATCTACAAGCCAAGGAATACCCAGGATTGTCAGCACACCACCAGAAGCTGGAGGGGAGCATGGAACCGATTCTCCTTACAGCCCTCAGATGGAACCAACCCTGGACTTTTGGCCTCTAGGACTGAGACAATGAAGTTTTGTTGTTTCAATGATGCAGTTTGAATAACTTTGTTAGGAATCTAATACAAGAATCAGGGAGGCCTCACTGAGAAGATGACTTTGAATGAAGACATGAAGGCAGTGAAGATATCTGGGGGAAGTGCACAACAGGCAGAAGGAACAGCCAGTACAAAGGCCTTGAGGCAAGCCCTTGCCTGCAAGTGTTGAATTAGATCAAGGAGGCCAGAGTGTAGTAAGTATAGGGTGCAGGGTTGTAGGAGAGGAAATGAGACGTGACTGGCTGAAGGGTAGATCATGTAGGGATTCAGGCTTTTGCTCAGCATGACATGGAACCATCACAGAGTTTCAAGTTGGGAAGTGGCATGATCTGACTTATATTTTAACAGGATCGCTCTGGCTGCACAAAAGCGACTTGGGGTTGGGGAGTTCATGGGAGGGAACAACTGAAAGTTTGGGACAATCGCCTAGGTGAGAGATGATGGAGTTTTGGATAAGGATGGTTGGGGGTGGGGTGGGGAGAAATGGTTGGATTACGGGCACATTTTGAAAGTTCAGCAAGTAGGATTTCCTGTCAGGTCAGATGTAGGGAGTGAAAGAGATGAGTCAAGGGGGATGTTAGGGGTTTAGGCCTGAGCACTGGAAGGATGCAGCTGCCATCAGCTGGAGACAGAAGGCCTTGGTTCTTCTTCCTCCTTTTCTTTTTTTAAATTAAATTTAATGGGGTGACACTGATCAATAAGAGTACATAGGTTTCAGGTGAACATCTCTATAGCATTTGAACTGTTGATTGCATTGTGTACCTATCACCCAAAGTCATCATTTTCCATCATCACATGTTTGTCCCTCTTTACACTCCTCCCACAGGTAACCACTTCACTTTTATCTACGTCCATGAGTCTCAGTTTTATATCTCACGTATGTGTGAAATCATACAGTTCTTAGCTGTTTCTGATTTACTTATTTCACTTAGTTTAATGTTCTCAAGGTCCATCCATGTTGTAGTAAATGTTTGTTGTTGTTGTTGCAATTGTAAAAGGACTTGTTTTCTTTTTTTTCTATTCATTTTCTGAAGTTTCATTGTTGGCATGTAGGCAAGCAGTAGACTTATATATTGATTATTGTGTCCTGAGACTTTACTGTATTTGCTTATTGTTTCTAACAGTTTTTTGGTGGAGTCTTTGAGATTTTCTCTATATAGGATCATGTCATCTGCAAAAAGTGATACCTTTACTTCTTCTTTCCCAGTGTGCATGCCTCTTATTTCTTTCTCTTGCTTGATTGCTCTGGCTAAGACTTCCAGTACTATGTTGAGTGAGAGTGGAGAGAAAGGGCAACCTTTTCATGTTCCTGATTTTAGAGGAAGAGTCTTTAGTTTTTCATCACTTAGTATGATATTGACCAATGGTTTGTCATATATGGCCTTTATTATGTTGAGGTACTTTCCTTCTATTCCGATTTTATTGAGTGTTTTAAACAAAAATGGATATATTTTATCAAATGCCTTTTCTGCTTCTATTGATAGGATCATAGTATTTTTGTCCTTTGTTTTGTTAATGTGGTATATTACATTGATTGATTTGCATATGTTGAACCAGTCTTGTTTGCTCCTGGAATGATTCCCACTTTATTGTGATGTATTCTTATTTTTAATGTGTTGTTGTATTCAATTTGCTAGTATTTTGTTGAGGATATTTGCATCTGTATTCATTAGAAATATTAGTCTGTAGTTTTCATTTTTTGTATTATCCTTGTCAGGTTTTGGTATGGGGGTTATTATGTTGGCCTTATAAGATGTGTAGGGAGTATTGCTTCTTCTTCTATTGTTTGGAAGACTTTAGAAGGATAGATACCAAATTTTCTTTGGATGTTTGGTAGAATTCACTAATGTAGCCATCTGGTCCTGGGCTTTTATTTGGGGGGGAGTTTTTGATAGTTGTTTTTATTTCTTCCTCTATGCTTATAAGTCTGTTTTTGTTTTCCACTTCATTGTGACTCAGGCTAGGAAGATTGTATAGTTCTAGGACCTTATCCATTTCTTCTAGATTGTTGAATCTGGTGGCATATAATCTTTCATAGTATTCTAGTATAACCCTTTGTAGATCTATGATGGCTGTGGTAATTTGTCCTCTTTCATTTCTTCTTATGAAATACTCATTATTCTTGTATTGCTCTTCCTGATGGAGTCAGACAATTCTCACAGAGCTCTCTCATTTTTTTTTTAATTATTGAGTTTCCTCTTCTTTCCTCTATAGCATCTCTAGTTGCCTATCTTCAATATCACTGATTCTTTCCTCTATCTGGCCTGTTCTATTAGCTAAACTTGCTGCCTCAGTCTTCAATTCATGTAATGAGTTCTCCATCTCTGTTTTTAAATTTCAGTCTTCTTAGTGAGGTATTCATTTTGTTTTCTGAGCTCATAAAGTAGCCTATCAGTATTTTCTTGTATGGCATTGAGTATTTTCAGAACTTTGATTTTGAATTCTCTATCATTTAACTTCAAGATTTCCATGTAATTGAGATTGCTTACTGGAGATTTTTCATTTTCTTTCTGAACTGTGTCTCTTTCTTGGGTAATCGTGGTATTTCTTTTTATCTTTTGAGAGTGGTCTTAAGAAATCAAACAGTCTGACCTGTGGTGGCACAGTGGATAAAGTGTCAACCAGGAATGCTGAGGTCACCGGTTCAAAATCCTGGGCTTGCCTGGTCAAGGCACATATGGGAGTTGATGCTTCCTGCTCCTCCTCTATTCTCTGTCTAAAAATGAATAAATAAAAATCTTTAAAATAGGAATCAAGCAAAAAACAATAAAATAAAAATAAATTTAAAAATTAAAATGAAATTAAAAATTAAAGTTAAATAGAAAACACACACACAAAAAAAAAACAAAAAAATAATAAAAAACAAACAAAAAAAACCCAAAGTAACTTAAAAACAAAATTAGAAAAAAAATTCTGAGAGGTTTTGCTATCCTTTTCCAGTAGGGGGTGCTGCATTACAAGTTTTAACTCTAACACCCCAGGCTGAACTCTGCTGAGAAGCTGCTATCACAGAGGTGGAGGCGGGGCTGCAGTCACAGTGATGGGTAGGAGTTGTGAGGGCTTTATGGCTTCAACAATGGCGAACTCAGGCCCTGGGTGTGCTCCTCCTTGAGTCCCAATAGAGCAGGGAACCAGACACAGAGCGCCTCTGTTCTTTAGCTGTGGGGTATCTCTGCTACTCTCCATAACCACCAGAGGAGGAAGCGGGATCTGGGAGGCTGGAGGGCCCCCTTTGTATTTTTGTGTCTCTGTTCATACGTGCTGCGGGCCGACTGTGGAAAC
Source organism: Rhynchonycteris naso (assembly GCA_037038555.1). NCBI lineage: Eukaryota > Metazoa > Chordata > Mammalia > Chiroptera > Emballonuridae > Rhynchonycteris > Rhynchonycteris naso. The sequence goes on from CM072995.1 coordinate 356,302,383, forward strand.
ACTGGCAGTGACCCCACGCTCTGCCGCTTTGGTTCAGTATCACACCAAATTGTCCCTAGTCTCTATTCCTCCAGGCCGAACACCCAGTCACTCTGAGTTTCTCTCCTTGCGGGAGCTAACCATGAGTGCGTCTTACCTTCCATCCCCATTTTTTACCCTTCCCACCTTTAGTTGATTGGATGTGTGGATCTTTCAGGCACACCCGTGAATCCAGCTGGGGTTCCTTCACTTGGTTATAGCTGTCCCATTTGTTGAAATTTCAAGGGTAAGAGATCAAGGGTACCTCTCATGATGCCATTACTCTGACGTCATCCCAAGAATCCTCTTCCTGCTTCTTTCAGGTTTTGCGGGAAGGTGAGGAAGATCAAAGGGTCAGTTCTGAACATGTGAACTTTACAAGTTCAAACTCCCGTTCATCTTCAAAGCAGCTGCCAGAGTGACTTTTTTTTTCTTTAAAGCAAACAAATAAATGAGTGAAAAAGAAAGACAAAAACTCTAGTTGGCTAAGGCATAAAGTCTCAAGTCTCTAGCACGGATGGAAGGGTCTTTAATAAAACTTGCCCAAATAATCTTTCCAGCCCTTTTCCCTCAACCCCCTCCATGCTCATGCCTTCAGCCTCCAGTGAGCCTCTTGCAATTTATTTATTCATTCATTCAATCACTCAGAAGTTGTTTAGCATTTACTCTGTCAGACACTGAATTAAACATCACAGCGACAGCCCTCATGGGGTTCACTTACCTGCACTATCACATTCTCCCACACCCCAGTACCTTTGCACAACCTATGTAATTTGCTTCAAATCACAGTCCCTCTCTTCCTCCTACCCCTATTCACCTTCTAAGGTCCAGTCATTACCCTCCCCTCCGGGGTACTTTATCATGCCCTAGTGTAAGGGAGGTTGGCGTTTCAACCTCTGTCTGTATCATCTGTGGGGGTTTCTCACTGGCAGATACCTGTCTTTATTCAGTCCTCTTTCTCCAAATATTTGAATGAATAAGTACCTGAATGATTGAATGGATGTTAGTAAGGATTCGGCAGCTTTGGTCTTGGTCTGACCCACACTTGGCTAATGGTGTCTTGGTCACGAACTCAGCTAAGACGAGCAGACCATGGGTTTAACTTCTCTTCTGAACAAAAACTACCAGCAATGTCCTTTTGATAACTATATGGCCTTTTAAAGAACTGTGGTGTGTTCTCCAGGCTGAAGTCCCCCAGGGAGAAGGAGAGAGAGCCATCGGGGACCACAGGAGCCAGAAAGGTGTTTCTGGTCCCAGTTAGTCCAAGCCACCACTGCCACCTATCCACGGCAGCTGGAGCCAGGAGTGGGAGGGAGCCAGACCCACGAGAGGCCCACAGTTCAGCCTGGGCTACAGGGCCACTCTGTGTATATGTGTCAGCATTGGGGGACAGAGACCAGAGGGTACACTGGCTGTGGGAAAGGGGGTGGTCTGTAAGGCACAGGTTCAGGGTCCTGAGCTGATTGACCGGCCTTGTGCTTCATCCAGTGGGGGGTTCTTGGGACCCCAGCCCCCTGCTCTGAGAACCAGGTAGGGAAATCAGAGTGAGAATAAGGAGAGAGACACTGGTGAAAGAGAGGCAGAGGTGCAGGGTGGCGGGAGGGGAGAGAGTCAGACACCCTGTATGATGTATTGACAGAAGACAGAAAGAAAAACAACACAGAGTCTGAGAGACACACACAGATAGGTGGAGAGACAAAGGGAAAGATAATAAGAGACATAGAATGAAAAGAAAAAAGGAGAAGGTAAAAGAGATGGAGGGAACAATAAATACAAAATGCAGGGAGGTAGGAGACAGACAGGGGCAGAGGATCAGAATCGGTGAGAGGGGAACCCAGAGAGAACGTAGGTGGAAGACAGACCGGAGGAGGAAAAAAGGGGGTGGGAGGGACAGGAAAACAAGAATGGCCAAACACTGGATAAAAAGGAGAAAGAGTCAGAAATAACGAGCTCAGCAGGAAAGAGGGAGCGAGGAAATAGAGGCTGAAACATGATGGGATTGTCAGAGGGGCAGCCCCAGCCCTGCCCCACGCAGGACCAGGACGTGAGACCCTGCCATGTGAGGACCCAGAGACAATCCTCATCTGCTCCAGAAAAGGTCACCAGGACTCTGTCCCTTGTCTTCCCAGGAGAGTGCCAGGCTCGGTGTCCCCAGGCCCAGGTGTCCCTTGCTGTTCGCAGGGACCACAAGGAACAGCCACAGTGGCTGCACTAGCGGCAGCAGGCTGGCTGCAGGGGGGGTCCTGGTGGCAGCTGCTCTCCCAGGGGTCCTCCATATGTCCTGTGCATATGTTTAGCCTCCAGACTAGGAGCTGTGTTTACACCCCAGGCAAATGACAGTCCATTACCGGGGAAAGGAAGCTGGCAATGTTTTACATTTCAAGGTGGTGTTGTCACATTTACAGGTTGGGATTCCCAAGCTACCTGCAGTTCCCGCTTAATGGGGAAATAAAAGCTACCGTTTTGCCTCTAAGAGATAAATTTGTCACACATGATGATAATGGGACTTAATATACTTTCATTTCCCCGAAGACAATTGAGAACTATGGAGCATAGCATTTCTTTTTGCTTTGACTCGGGAAACTCAGAGCTAAATTGCAATGATTAGTGCATTAATAGCCACTTTCTAAATAGGAGATTCTTAACTTGAAGTCCATGGATTCTAAAGGTTTTCTAAAGCCCCTGAAATTGTCTCCAAAATTATTGTCTCAGTCATCTAAGGCTGCTATAACAAAACACCATAGACTGGGTGGCTTAAACAACAGACATTTACTTTTTACAGTTGTGGAGGCTGGGAAGTCCAAGAGCAGGGTGTCTGGTGAGGGTCCTTTTTCTAGTTTGTTAAAGACTGCTTTCTTGCTATGTCCTCACATGATAAAGAGAGAAAGATCTGGTGTCTCTGTTTTTATAAGGGCACTAATCCCTCCTAAAGGCTCCATCTCTGAATGCCATCAAGTTGGAGGTTAGGGCTTCACATAAGAATTTTGGAGAAACAAAATTATTCAATCCACAGCAGCTGTGTGTATGTATATTTTTCTGGGGAAGGAGGTCTTCAGGTTTCTGAAAGTTCTCAAAGATATTTGCTACCTTTAAAAGGTTTACAAGGGGGCAGTCTGAAATAAATTTGCAATATTCTGTCTGTTGGGTCAAGCTACATTCAGTAACACCCCCCCTTTTTTTGCAGAGGCTGTTGATGGTTCATCAAAGCCCCTCTGCTCTTTCTCTATATTAACCTAACTGTAGGTATGTCCGTGGCTGCCCAGGTGGACTACATTTCCCAGTGTTCTCTGCACCTGGACATGGCCACTGAGCCAGCGCTGGCCAAAAGCCTGTGTGTGTGTATGTGTGTAAATCATGATGCTAATCCCAGGCCATGCATAAAGACACTGGGTGGGCCTGTTTTACATTCTCTTCCCCCTTTCCACTGGCTAGATTTTGGAAATGCCAGGAATCAATTTTCAACTGACTATCACTTCAGTTGTCAATCTTGGAGCTATTACATGAAAGAGAAATGCATTTCCATTGGATATCACTGTGTTGGGGGGGGGGAGATCTCTATGTTATAGCAACTGAACTTTACTTCATCCGACGGCCATCCTTGCATTCCCACAGCAAAATCACACATTTTGAACCTCAGTCACCTACTTCCTGGGGATATTTAGCATCAGGTGGAGGCCCTCCATCACAACTACCCAGAGGGCCTATGCCCAGGGCTGGACTTGCAAGCCTTATAGCCCTCTGGCGCCTCCAGCTCTTCCATTCCCCAGCAATAGTCAGGCATGGCCCACATGGCCCTCACTCGTGTTCCTGCCCTGAGATCCCTTCTGAGTACCTGGCTCTCCTGGGTTCTGTCCGAAAAGGCAGTGTCACATGGCACAGCTTTGGATCCAAATCCTTACTCTGCTCTGCATGGACTTGGTGGCCCTGGGGAGCTCATTCGATCCCTCAGAGCATCAGTCTTCTCCTCTTTCAATGGAGGATGATAAATAACACCCACAACATAGGACTGAATGGAGAAGACGTGAGCAAATGCACGTGAAGCTCGAAGAGCATATGGCAACACCTGTAATCACTGCCTCTGTGGTCCTTTACAGCCAGTCCATCCACTCGATGGACAACTGTCCTCCGTGGAGCCTCCCTCTGACCTTGGTCCTCAGAGGTCTGCGACAGGTGTGGATGCTCAATGGGAATCGCCTAGTAGAAGTGAAGACCCCTGAGGATGACAGAGAGAAAGGGCCTGGGTCACGGTCTCTGGCAGGCCACAGGGGGCCATGTGTGGAGAGGCAGGGGTCTACTGCGCCCTAAGCCCTGGTGCTCCCTGCTCCCCTGGACCACCAGCACGGACATCTTTGCCCTTCAATTTCAGAGCCCAACAGGGAAAGTTCCCTCCCAGACCTGGGTTGACTGAGTCTGTTGTGCATGGCTCGGCCAAAGGCTCCCGGGGAAACTTTCTTTTAAGAGCGGGAGCGCATTACTAAGAATTACACAGGGCAGCCCAGGACTAAGCAACTTCCTTGGTGGGCGGGGCTTAGGGTGGACAGCAGGCAGAACGTCAGAAAGAGAGGCATTATGGAGACCTGGGAGGTCTGAGCTGGAAAGGACTCATGGCTCATCTCATCTAACCCAGGGCACTCAGACAGGGCAGAGCCTTGTCCAGGCCATCGGCATGCCACCAGCAAAGCTGAAACAAAAATCTTAATCTACTGATGTCCAGGGTCTCCTCGTACTGGGTATACTCAGAGCGCTCTTAGGGCTCAACTGTTCCCTTGAGTTCTTCTTAGTTTGTTGTGGGGGGCAGTGATTATTTTGGAGCAGGCTATGGCAAATGGGTACAGATTGGTCAGCGGGTTTTTATCTCTAATAAAGTATTGTTGTTCTCCTTGGCTAGGCCCCTTATAAGGGGTGAGGTGGTACCCACTATTCCTATAGGCGGGCCTTGGGGGTCTTTCTCATCTCGGAAAGTGTGGAGGGACTGGGGCCACTTCTGCAGTCACAGGGCAGCCTCATGTGTAGTAAATCCCCAAGGAGACAGCCCTCCTGTGATCTATGAGTGTGCTGTGGCAGCAGGGGCCTCATCTGTTGGCTTTATTGTCTATGTTCTGTGCTCACCTACAATAGTTGCTGGCACACTAAAATATTGGCTAGATAAACGAAACCACTGATTTGAGGGATTATGTCCCAGAATGTACATTGCGTCTCTGATAACAGGTGCTCCGTGGTGCAGCTAATCAGAATAAAATCCCTTTGGCAAGGGAAGATATGCGATTTGATATTTTCCCCTTTAGAGGGTTTAATCTCCTAATTCTGTTTTGCTAAAGCTAATATTTATTGATTGTTTGATTCATTTATTTATTCACTAGATATTATTCATTGAGCGTTAGATATTCACGGAGCCCCTACCAGTTAGTTGCTAGGTGCTATGAATGCTATACCGGACAAGGTCATCCCAAAGTGCCTGGTTCAGAAACTCATGGGCTACACGCTCATGGACTACTGTGATCTTTTATGTGGCAATGCTCCGAGTGGACCCAAGGTCTTGTAGCAAAGGTCAGCTTCTTAAAAATGGAGCCACTAAGCAAACATTCTCGGGGAGCTTTATGGAGTTAAGCTGTTTATGCCGGGGAAGCATTTCTAAAAACTGCACATGGGGCATAACCACTTTCTAATTGGCTCCTGTTCCTGTGTAACTAGGGAATAAATCAGGCATAAGCCTGCCTCTAGGTTTATTAGAGGTTTACATATTTGGAATAAAAAGCAAGGAACCAGGCAGGCAGCCGTAGAGGAGAAAAACCTGGGAAGAAGGACCACTGGAAGGAGAGAAGTGGACAGCAGGACTAATGGGCCTTGGCCCGGGGCTGCCGCAGATCAGCGGGTGAACTTGGCTGCCCCTTCCCGCTGTGATTCGGGAGGTTCTTCATCTGCAAAGAAAGTCATTTGGGAGAACCGCTTTTGATAAGTGAACTGCTCCCCTCTCCCTCTCTACCGGGAGGCCTTGTTCCCCTGCCTTCCTTTGCAAGTTCTCACACACCCTCTTTTGTCAGCATGCTACACAGAGGTCAGCAGGCATCGTTGTGACAAACAAGAAATGGTCACAGGAAAGCTGATCACTGTCCAATGCCTATTAACACAAGAACAAGATGCACTCGTATTTTTTTTGGTGGAAGGGTCTTGTGGGTCAGTTCACATATTGGCACATGAACTAGCTGTTCTCATTAAATGAGTCAGTCAAAATGTGAACATTAATTTGGGTAAGTGAATCGGCCTCACTCTGAAAAATAAAAAGATGCCATTAGGCACTGTGGCTGTGTACTGACACATGCACACAGAAACACACAGAGATACACACATATGCACGAGCACAGACATGTGCCATCACACACGTATGCCATTACATTTACATGCACACACACCAACATAGGCACACATACACACACAGAAGCATGAACATGTATACATACACACACATACAAGCACTGGCATGTACCCTTACTCTCTCACACTCACACGTATACACGAGCATGGATGTGTATGCACACAAACACAGACGTATGCACACAAGTACAAACACATACACACTAAAGCAGAGGGTTAGCTAATCATTGTCGTTCTTTCCGTCTCCGAGGCCTTGTGAGCTCCGTGACGGGAACTAGGAACCCAGTGCTCATAATGGGGTGTGTGGCTGTTAGCTGTTCCCACTTAACAGATGGGGAAGCTGACACACAGGATAACGCTACTGGAGGCAGCAAGATAAAGTGGTCAAGAGCTCAGGTCCAGGAGCTGGTTGCCCAAGTTTCGGTCCCAGCTCTGCCACTTATCTGTGCGGTGTTTGTCAAATTACTTAGCCATTCTGTGCCTCAATTTTCCCACCTGTGAAACGGGGCGATCATAGTGGTAAATGTTTCTAAGGAGCAGCAGTCCTACCGTCTGTGCATTTGTCGCAGGGACAGCAGGCACTAAGCACATTTGTCCGTGAGAACTGGAGGGAGGGTCCTATTTCTGAGCGTGGTCATCTTGACGTGTATGTTTGGAATACGAGGGCTACGTGGGGGAGTGAAGAGACAGAGGGGGTCCTAGTTTCCCAGGGCTGTCACAACAAAGTACCGCAGTCAAGATGGCTTAAAATAACAGAAAGTTCTTGTCTTATTACTTCCATGGCTGGATTGTTAGCAACCCAGATGAGAGGTGTCCTCTGCTCGTGGACAGAAGAGCTGTTGGCCATGAACCACCTCTGGGGCTTTCTGGGGCAACTCCTGGGTGCCCAAGCCCCCTGCTTGTCCAAGAGTGTGTACTTGCCTTCCCATTTCTTTTTCTTCGGGGCTGGTTTGCATCAGAGTGCAGAAAGTGAGGATCATCAGAGGCTCTGAGGTTGAGAGCAGAGGTGTGGGGGTAAGAGTTAACAGAGTAGAGACATTATCCGAGAGCACCTGAGGGTCACAGAGCAGAAAATGAGGCAGAAGTTCTGTTTGGCCAAAAGAACACTGATGTGAGAAGCAGGACCTGAACTCCTCTAAACTCTGGAGTCAACTTGCTGGCAGATATTAGATAAGTTGCCCCTGCCTACTCCCAGCTTAACCTCAATGTTTTCATCTGCAGAATGGGAGAGCTATTGTACAAAATGAGTCTTACATTTAAAATCAACTTATGATGTTTCCCATCAAACATTCAAATGAGGGCCAGGATGATGCACATTGTTTGTTCTACTCAGATGTGGGTGTCCACACGTCCACCCAAAATGGTGGCTTCATAAAATATTTGTTGTATGACTCAGTTGTACTGGGGGGACCCCAGTTCCAAACCTGTGACCTCAGTAGCTCTACACGGATGAGAAAGGCTATTTGAACAAAGACTTACATTTGTGATACCCTTTCTGGTTTTCAGAGCGCCTTTGCAGACATCATCTCCTGTAATGTTTACCCCTGCCCTATGGTGTTATCATCTCTTCTTACAGAAGAGGAGGGAGGATCAGAGAAGTTAGGTCACTCGGCCAAGGCCACACAGATAGAATGTTCAATGTCAGGATGGCTCCCGGACACCTGACCTCTTCCTGGACCACCCTTCTCTTCCTCTCTCTCTCTCTCTCTCTCTCTCGCAAATGGTTCTGATGGAAGTGAAAACAGACAACTTTGAATCTCAGTTCTTTATCTGCTGGGTGACTTTAGGCAAGTCTCTCTGAATTTCTTCCTGTGAAACAAACTTCTTAGCCATCCCTACTTAATAGGGTTGTTTGGAGGTTTAAGTGAGCTATTTGTTGTAGTAATATAAGTTTGTAGTAATTAAATATATAGAAATATAAAAATATGTGCCTGACCTATGGTGGCGCAGTGGATAAAGTGTCGACCTGGGAACACTGAGGTCGCCAGTTCAAAACCCTGCACTGGTCTGGTCAAGGCACATATGGGAGTTGATGCTTCTAGCTCCTCCCCCCTTTCTCTCTCTCTCTCACTCTGTGTCTCCTCTCTAAAATAAATAAATAAAAAGAAATTTAAAAAAAGACAAAAAAAAAGAAATATAAAAATATGGAAGATATATTAAAGTAATTCAAAGGATATTAAAAATAATTATTAAAGTTATGCCATTTGGATAGGAATTAGTATAGGGGCTTAGTGCCATAACTCTGTAATGTGATAAACAGACTCTGACATATAAGCAGGGCCCAGTTAGTATGTGTGTGAAGTTATACCTAGATAAGAAGTAGTTTGGTGTAAATTACATAAACTTTGTAAACTGACGTAAATAAGAACATCTTAAAAAGTGGTTTGATGTAAGCATTTCAGTAGATTGACATAAAGGAGATTCTCCCAAAAAGGTGGTTCGAAGTGATAATCCTGTAGATTGACACCTGTTAGAAGGTTTTGGCCAGAAAAGGGACTAAAGCTGAGGGGCCCCTGCTGCAGTAGTTGCCCAGACTCCAACGTTGGTGTGGACTGTCTCCACGCCGCTCTGAGCTCTGACCAAAGCCAGCCAAGAGGAGCACGCCAACGGGGCCCCCTTAAGCTGTACCCAGGCACACCAAAAGGATTTGTGAGTAATAAATTGCCTGTGTGATTATTGAAACTAATTTGTGTATCGGTCGTGTCTTTCCTCTGGTCGCACTTAACAGTAGTGTCCTCATAGCCGCCTCAAGAGTAGTCTCGAAGAGGCTGCCAGCCCTGCTGATAAGCAGGAGTGTCCCACTGCACAGGGAAGTCGAGTCAGGGACACCTGATCGACATAGAGCTTGGGCTCTACTGGGACACTATTGCTTTAAAGGTCTTATCACAGTGCCTGGCATACAATACCTATTTCTCATTTTAAAGATTAGGAGTCTAAAGCACAGAGAGGCAAAGGAACTTACCCCAAGCCACTCAGCTAGTGAACAGAGGATCCAGGCTTAGAATCGGGGTTTATCTAACCTCACAGCCTGAGCTTCTACCCAAGTCAGCACTCTATGAATGGTAGTTTTTAGTATTATAGTATTTACTGTTAGTTAACAAAGAAAATAGAGGTGGATGATGAAAGTTCAGCAGTCACTTTATCTGGCAGCACCTATTCTCTGGCTCTGCTTTCTGGAAAGCCGGCTGCAAACACCCAGCGGAAGCTGGACCCCGGGCCCCTCCCAGCAGAGCCCCCGGGAACCTACCTCTTCTCCTGCCGAGGGCTGGGCAGGAAGTGAGCACCATCCCTTTCTCCTAGCTGCCAGCCAGCAGCATTCCTGGGGGTGGAGGACCTTGGCAGGCAGTCAGTCCTTCAGGCCTTGTGCTGAAAACACTGGGAGTCTGGTCATGGCCTGTGGGTATCTTGTCGGAGGGAGAAAAGAGAGAAAGACGGAACGCTGGCAACTGGTCCAGGCTGGGGAGGCTCAAGACCATATTCTTCACACCCCCAAGGGCAGTCCTGGGATTTGCAAATTTATTTCTATGAAAATCATTGCAAAGATAAACAAATTCAATCACACTCAGTTGTACTTTTAATGAACTGTCTATGTTTTTGGGGAGGGAGATGATTGCAAATTACACATATAAAGAGATAATTCAGAAAAAAATTAGGGGAGCAATGACTAAATATTTAAAATGCAGACTGCCTTGGAAAGGCTAAGTTATAAGGTCAAGATGCCTCCTAGGGGAAAGATCTGGCCCATCTAGTATCATCCAGCCATCCATTCATGCGGCAGGTTCACCTTTATTGAGCATGTATTATGTGCCAGGGGCTGCGCTGAAGGCTTTCTGTGAGATTCTTACAGCCACCCAATGCCGGAGGTGTGGCTATGATGTCCGTTTCAGAAATGTATCAGGGGCTGGTAGCACATTTAGGAAGTGGCTTTCAGCATCCCCTAAGCCCTGACTCTGCTGGTTCCAGAGACTCAGAGATGAACAGGGCAGGGTCCTGGTTCTTGAGAAGCTCACTATCTAATCAGCCATGAATTTATAAATGTTAGGAGTAAGAGGTCATCACTTCCAGTGATTTTAATTTTTTTTTTAAGCAAAGGACACTTCTTCCTTAAAATCACATGTGAAGCACTATCATACAAAACAGATTAAAAGGTAACTTGTTCTGGCTAAAGCTGGGAGGGAGACTTCCCTCCCTCTCAAATGGTCCTTGGGCACCTAGGAGCAGGAACTGCCTGCCCAAATTGAAGCCAAGTGTTTCATTCTACAGATGGGACCACTGAGGCCCAGAGAGGTAAGGAAGTTGTTAAGACCACCAGGACTGGAATTCTGGCCTGCAGACTCCTGGACTGGGGATTTTTGCTCTGCATTAGTGCCTCCCTAGATGCCAGTGTGTGGTGTTCACCCCAGGTATCCTGTGCCCAGTGACTGGGGCACAGTATGTGGGCTGCCCAGCAATGGCCACACCCTGGTGAGTGTGAGGCTTTCAGGCAATTCAAGGTTTCTTCCAGGTGCCAGAGAAAACAGAGTCTAGGAGGACCCTTGCAGGAAAGGTGAGGATTTCCTAAAGAACCACTTCTACTAGACCCCCAAGCACCAGGGGGCATTGAAAGGGCCATGGGCTGGGAGTCACAAGTCCTCTCAGTTTGATACCCAGCTCTCTGACCATAACTAGGATCTAATTCGTGTTCTTTCCTCAGTTTCCCCATCTGTAAAGTGAGGTGGTTGGATTGCAATGAACTGTCTACAAGGTTCCTTCCAGGATGGGCAAATGAGGAGTCTTGAACACTTCTAGGCTTATGACAACCCAGACTCCATTCAGTCAGGAGTGGCCTCAACACCACCTTGCCTCCCTCCTGAGGCCTGTTCCCCTCATTCATTCCCCACTCCCATTTTCTCCCTTTCCCCTCCACCTCCCCATCCCCTCTCCTTCCTCGGTTCCTTTCTTGCTTTTGTCAATGAATAGCAAAATGGATCCTAGAGGCCATCTGTCCAAGCCTCCCCTTGTACAGGTGGAGACACAGGCCAGCGAAGGGGGTGACTTCCCCAAGGTCACGCTGTGAGAAGGAGACTCATTACCTTCTCTTGTCCAGGACTAAACCCCTGCGGTTCCTGCCTTTTGACAAATAGTACTTTTTGCCTAATTCACTTAAATTTATGTCTCCCAAGTGTGGAATATCAGAGGTCTTCAAGGAGATTTAAGGTCATGCATCAATGGGCCTTCAAAACCCAGGCTGATCTCCCCAGAAGTTGGGGATGGGGAGTCCCTTTCCAATTCTCTTTCAATCCTTTTGACTTCAATGTGAGAGTCTTGGTTTGTTGCTGTGTTTGACGCCCGCCCTTCTTGCCCTTGCTAATCTCTCTTTTCAGTAGAGAGGGGGCCCCAGATCAGCACCTTCCTTGGGCAGTAGTATCTTGCTGGAATATTTTAAAACATTGTGGTTAAATATACATGGTTAGAATTTTAAAAAAATCATTAATGAGAGAGAGAGAGAGAAAGAATTATCAATAATGAGTTGATTTGTTTCATTTAGTTGTACATTCATTGATCGCTTTTCCTATGTGCCCTGACCAGGGTCGAACCTTGCCCACCGGTGTGCCAGGTTGACTCTTTATCCACTGAGCCACCTGGCTAGGGCCCCATTGTTAGAATTTAATAACACTTTAATTTTCATTGTATTTTTTTTTTTGATTACCTTCTATTTATAGTAATGTGATGCTGGTTTTCCATTTATGGTAACACTATAACATTTCTTTGTAAATACAGGCACATTTAAGTAAAACAATAATAAAACAAGAGGTGATTTAAAGAAAGCTATTAAGCAAATGGTTCTGTCTGGTGTGCAGATATGGCCAACATCTCGACGGTGGCAGGGGTCTGGGAACTTGGACTTGGAACTGGAGGTATCTCCCCAGCTGGATGTCTGAGTTGTCCAGTTGGCCTGCTGGGTCCTCATCTCTTTGCACGCTCTCCCCCGACTTCCTCCTGCCTGCTTCTATCAATCCCCCAGACCCTCAGAAACTCCCTCTCTCCCTCCAGCAGTCTCTGGCCTCCACCTCCCAGGCCCCGGCATCCTCATTGTAGGCTCATGCTTTTTTCCTTTTTAAATTTATGTGGCACTTGTGTCCAAGGAGGCCCACACAGACAGCCTCTTCCAACAGCATTCCATAAACGCAGGGCCTATGGGGCTTCTCGGCTCTAAGGGTCAGCCTCTCCCCACCCCTGTTTTGGCAGCTGAAGGGGTGAGAATGGAGCCTGAGGCCCTTGAGCATTTTCTCTGTCCTTGTGTTGCAGAACCAGTGCCGTGAGAGATTTTTCCCTTTTGGATGAAGCATTGCTCACTCTGGGTCACTTTAAAAACTGTGGATCCTGTGGTTTTTTTCCCTCCCAGACAATTTCTACTCTCTTAGCCCCTCCTCAATTTATCTAGTGACTCAGGAAAATGGCTGAAAGGACCAGACACCCTCAAAGTCCTTAAAGGGATATAGCCTTTTCCTGAAAAAATAAACCAGACACCCTCAACATCTTTAAGGAGCTTCAAGGGATGTAGCCTTTTCCTGGAATGTGGGCAAATAAAGGCAGTGATTTCCTTCCCCTTGAAACTCTGCCCTGAGGCTTGACATCACCAACACTCATATCCAAGACTGGAGGAGGTTGAACTCCTATCAGTCACTCACTCTTTAGTGTGAATCAGTTGACCAAGGGGCCTTCTGCAGAGCTTATGTGTGCTTGATTGTTCAGGGCCAGCACACACTGGGTATGGAAGCTTCAGAAAGAGCACTTAAATAAAAGCTACCCAGGGAAGAGTGAGCAACCTGAGCCCTTCTGTCTGGGGTTGAGCAAACACTTTCACTTGGGCTATCTGCAAAGATCTGCTTGCTTACCCATTTGGTCTGGGGCCAGTGGGTGGGTAGCTGCTCCAGAGGAGGTCCAGAGGTTAACTCTCTCAGTGAGGTCATGTGTCCAGGGCTGAAGACGGGGTGCAGGGCTGTGGCAGCAGCACAGAGATGAAAAGATAAGTCCTGAGATTGAAGACACAGATCTGGCCTCTTGCAATCAAGTTATTTGCATCTGGTCTGGGGTCAGGCCACTCCCTGCTGCAACCTCTCCAGGGGGTCTCTATTATCTGACATAATCTAATAATAGCACAGGGAGGGGGAACACCCTAGCTTTCAGCAGGTACTACCAGGTCACCGGGAAGCCAAGAAGCAACGTCCGGATGGAAATGTCACCCCCTTCCAACCCTGCAGTTAGGTCAAGGGGGCAGTTGCCTTGGAACAAATTCTCCAAATTTAGCGTGCCATTCTGCCCACGTCCCCAACCAAAGCGGACCCATAAGCAGAGACGGGAGGCGGACAGGGTGCTAAGGAAGAAGAGAAGGGGAGAAGTTGGCCCCAGTCCCCCCCCCCCCCACCTCCAGAGCAAGGTCTGAACGCAAGACTGAAGGCCGAGACCAAGGCAGGGAGGAGGCAAGGGGCAGCCCGCTGGAGGAGACGTGCCTTCACGGAGGCCGCCAAGGCAGCGGTGGCGGCAGCGACTGGAGACTGAAGAGGAGGAGGTTTGGGGAGGGGAGGGGGCGCGGGAGAGAGGGAGGGACGGAGCGGCGGTTGGGAGGTGGGGCCGGCGGGCGGGCGGGCGGACTGGCGGCTGCAGCTGCCGCCGGCATCTCGGGGGCTCCAGGCTGCGGGGCGGACGTAGCGTGCAGCGATCCACAGCCGAGTCGCGCGAGGCCGCCCGGACCCCGAGCGAGCGCAGCCGCCGCGGTCGCCGCCACCGCGCGCCAGCGGGTCCCCAGACACGTCGCCGCCAGGAAGGCAGCAGGCGCCCTGCAAGTTGCGAGAGCGCCTATCTGCCCGGGGAAAGTTTCCCCCGCGGCCGGGAGTTGGCGCGGGGTCCGGCCGCTGCCCCTGTAAGGTAGGGGGCTCCGCATCTTCTTTTACTCAGTGCGTCCCGCCGCTACGCCCGGGGACTTGGAGACTCCACGCGCGCTCCTCCTGGGAGATTGTTGGGCACGGTGGGTGGGGTCGGGGTGGAATCGGGGGGATCCCAAGACGGTCCCAGGGAAGCCCTGGAACCAAGTTTTACTTAAACCAGCATGAGGAGGGGCCAGGGGAGACGTGCTCGCTTCTAATCGCTGCTCGGAATCCGCCGAGGGCTGGGGCTTCCCCGCGGACAGGTGCAGCGCCAGTCTGCTCTGAGAGCCCTGGATGGGTGAGTGGGGGGCTCCAGAGGAACGGCGGAGGGTGGCAGGTGTGGTTACAAGGTTGGGGTCTCAGCGAGGGAGGGTGTGCTCGCCACGCCACTCTGTAGGAGGGTAGGTAAGGACTAGGGATTAAGAGCGAAGATCCGGGCTGGGCGGATTACTGGGCCCATCAGGGGCACTGAGAGACTACCGCTTTCGGGGTCCCTGGCAGTGGGGCGGGACGGGGGCGCCACCCTTTTCTTCGGGGCGCCACCCTTTCCTTAATCCCCTACACGGTGCGTACAGTTCGGGGAAACAGAGATTCGGTAAGTTGCTCGGAGGATTCAGAGCTCAGGTATGTCCAGATTTAGGGGGTGTAATGGGAGCCCGCTTGGAGAGCTGGCGGGCTCGGGTGGGTTCACGCCGGCTTTGGGACTCGGCCGGATTGAAGTGAGCTGGCTCACGCCAGGGGGCGCCCTTCCCTGGCCTTTTCACCCGTAGGAAGGCGAGTCCCGGTTCCTTTGAGACAAATGTACCGAAATCCATGACAGCTAACCACAGACCCTCCAACAGAAGCGGGGCCCCGCAGGGAGGAGCACCCCACCGCACAACCGGACTGGGGGAAAGGTTCCAGTATGAGGCTGGGGTGCCTCAGTTGTAAGGGCACTGTGTGCTAGAAAGCTTGGCTGTCAGGAGGTGGCTTTTCTTGCAGGGGAGGGCGGTTGGCAGAGTATATTGGTGAATAAAAATGTCATGGCCAGAAAAACAAAAACGAGACAAACTGTACACTAACAGCAAATTCGTGTGGAGAAAATGAATGGGAAAATTAACTTTTTTGAGGTTTCTTTGTAGTCTGAAACCCAGACCTCTGAATGCACCCTCTCTGTAAAAGTTGTACCTTTGTTCCCTGGATCCACTGGGTCTTCCGGTATGGCATATCTGCTCCTATCCATACTCTCTCTGGGCGCAAATAAATTGGAGGCACAAGGGGGGCATGATGGGGGACCCTTAAAGACGTCAGGAGTTCAGGCTTAAGTGGTAATTTTCTCAGTCAATAGGAGCCCCTACTTTCCCCCCAATCTGTGGTCTACGGGCCACGTGTATTTGGTCATTTCACAATTATTGGTGGAAACCTGCTACGCCTGCCCTTGTCGGACCTCAGGTACCCTTTGTGTTGCGTCTTTGTGTCCCTGCTGATGCCTTGGGGAGCAAGGTGGCTGCTGGAGTCTGTGAAGTGTCTACGTTGTCATGTGTGGGGTTGTTCGACATTGAAGGGACACTGAAGGGACTGTTGCCTCTTTTCCTCTCATTTCCTCCCTCCCCCTGCACCCCAACTGAAAGACTGTGTGCAGTGGCCAGAGGAAGTTTTCATCCTTCTCTTAACTAGAAACTGTGCTCACTGGGCAGTGCCCCCACCGCCTGTGTGCCCTGAGTGCCCTGAGGAGATGATGGAAACGGGGAGGACCCTGAGAGTTGAGGTTCTTGCTTTCCCTGTAAGTCACCCAGTGTTTTTGTTGGATGCTCCCAACATGCTCTGGGACAGAGTTGCCCTACAGAGAGATCAGCAGGATTTTTATTCTGAATAGAAGAGGAGGAGGAGTGCAGGGACAGAGGAAAGGGTGGAGGAACCGCTGTCTCTGGATGTGTCTTCAAGACATTCCACAGGCCAGAAAACAAAAGGGTTTTTTGGTTTTGTTTTTAGTGACTCTTGTTTTTCTGAGGAGGGAATCCTGCCCGGAATAGTCAGCCCTGCCCTTGGAACCTGGGTGTGAGCACAGGGCCCCTGAGGGCTGGCAGCTCCTGTGTTCCACCCATTCTCTCTGCCCCCACTTCCTCACGTGCCCTGAAGAGAAGAGGGAACTGAGACCCCGGAGCTGCTGACATCCATGTTTCAGCTTAGCATGTCATGTGTGGACTCAACTGCTCCCGGAAAAACTCTGAGATCTCTGATTCAGCAAAATTTCAAGTCTTGGTTATTTTGTGTCCTTGTCACCTTGTCCCCAAATACTTTCAGATGCCTGACCCTTGGCAATATCTTTACATAGCCTGTGACTGAAATGGCAGTACATCATGCAACCTTTCTAGAAGCAGAAATTCATCTGGAGTTAGAACACCTTGGATATATCCAAAAAGTGCCACCCAAGAAAAAATTCCACGTGGGCTTGGAAATAGCTCCTTGAGTTACTGAACAAGGTCTCAATGGTCTGAAGGGTGGGTTGGAGGACAGGTGCTAGGCAGGGACAAGAGTGCCAGAGGGTATCAAAGCAAGGGCTCATGGCAGAGATTTGTGGGAGACGGTCAGGAAAGGAACAAACAGCACATTCAGAAGCCAACTCTTCTGGATCATCAAGTGTGACCTTCGGGGGTCATTTGGTCCTCTTGAACCTGCATTCCTAGCCTGTGGAACGAGGGTGCTGGACCAGGAGACATAAGGGGCTTTGCAACTTAAAGGCAGAAGAGCTTTGTAACCTTTTAGGGTGCTAGACAGCCCTGCTCTGCCTTTGGGCCAGTGGAGGGCACCTCTCCAGGCTGCTTGCCCATTCCTGCCCCACCCTACACAACACCGCGAACCAGGCTCCTGGCCTCCATCAGTTTTCAGTGCCAGGGGTAATATCAGTGCCTGCTGGGAGCCCCAAATCTGTCTACGGGCTCTCACGTCAGTTTTCTCCTGATGGCTGTCCAGCGCTCACTCTCTCCCCTTCTCCGGGAGAAGCACATGTTGGTGGCTGGGCCACCCCTTTTAGGGACCCCTCTTTCCAGAGAGCTGCTCTTCTGGACTGTTTCATCAGCCCTTGAGAAGAAAATCAGGAACATTTGTTCATGCTCAGCTGGAATACAGCAAAGGGAGGGGCCTTGGAAACCAGCACTTTGTCCCCCCCTACCCCCACACTCCATCCCTGCCTCCCAGGAGCAGATTATGGGTTGAGCGGGTATTTCTGCAACCTGATGCCATTGAGCAAACCTGCCAGCTTGGGCTCCTCCTGCCGCACAGCCTGGCACCTTGGACCCGCATCAGCACTCTGAGCGAGGCAGGGGGAGCAGATAATGAAACACTTATTAAAATAAGAGAGAGTGAGACGATGAGCCCCAGTGTTTGCAACTGGCAAAGCAGGTCTTTCATCTTGGCACTTAAGGTCCAACCCTGACCCCTTGTCTGCATCCCACACTGCTGCCTTAATTGGTGATTTAAACAACTTGGAGATGAGCAGAAACATGTTCACCGTGGTGTGTAAATGCTAAGAGGCAACAGGACAGTGTTCCAGCTTTGATTCTGTTACAAATGGAGCTGTGGGACCCTGAGTGAGTCACAGCACCTCTCTGCTTGTTTGTTTCCTTGTTTCTTTAAAGGCAGCATTGCATGGTGGTTGGCCTGTCTGAGTTTGAATGTTGGCTTTCTCCTAGGTATTAGCTCTGCAGCCCTAGGCTATTCAATGTTTGGTGTCTCAGTTTCCTGATATATAAAATGGGACTGATACTACTTCAGCTTGTTGTGAATAGTCAATGAGATGAAACATATAAAACACTTGGCACAGTGTCTGGCACTTGGTAAATGCTCGGTAGATATTCACAATCGTTGTTATCGTTATTGTTGTTCCTGTGAAGTGGAGAGATCAACTTTGGTCCTTCCCAGCTCTGATCTTCTGGGGCAGTGTGTGTGTGCGTGTGTGTGTGTCTGCCTGCTCTGGAGATAGAAGACAAGGCTACGTAAAATAAGTTGCTTTTTTGTTTTCTTCCCTTTTTCCCCTGCTTCATTGAGAACTCCTGAGTTAAAGTCTTGTGAGTATTCTCACGATAGTCCTATCCCTGTGGCAAGAAGCCCAATTTGACGTCACTGAAAATATCCCGGTTTCTGGCACTTGAGAGATGATATTTCATCAGCTCATATTTGCCCATCCTTTCCTTCCACCCTTTGTTTCCCACCCTGAACCAGAGTACAAAGACCATATGTTCAGATAATGAGTTTAAGCTGATTCACAACCCCCCAGATTCACCCAAATAAAAGGCCGTCCTCCTGGAAGACACTTTCAACTTTAAAATAAATATTCGGGCTCCTCTGCTATGTTGCATTATGCCTGGCTGACCCTGCTTCTCTCTGTGTTCTGCCCCTGGGTCTGTTGCAAGGACGTGGGCTGAGCCAGGTCTGCAGTCTGAGATGCTGGGCTCTAGCAGCCTTCCTGGCTGGGGCGTCCTCCCTGGTTGTAGCTCTCCTGGTCCCCCCCCTCCAGCAAGGCTGGTGCTCTGAGCCATCTCAGTCATGATTTCCATGGTGGCAGACACTTTGAAGAGTGCTACCTGACAGCCAGGAGCTAGATAATACTTTTCCTCACCTCCAACCTCAAGGTTGGTTCAGATATTGTCCCCATTTTACAGATTAGAAAGTAAGGCTCAGAAAAATCAAGACAGTAAGTAGTGGGACTGGGATGTGTTCCTAGGTTGATCTGATTCCCTATCCTGTGCTCTAAACCGCTATGTGATCTTTCCTCTTGTATCAAAACCTCCTGTGAGCCGCGAAGCCCCAGGGAAGACATCCCTGAGATTTAGGCAGGCCTCTTCTTCCTGCTTTTGATCATCTTCCAGGTTCAGAATGCCTTACAAGATTCCCTCTCTTCATCCGGCATCGATTTCTCAGCCATCCTGGGGACAGTGAGGGGTAGGAGTTGTTTTTGGCAGGACTGTTTCCAGGAGGGGAATGATCTTATTAAGCAACAAAAGGCTGTAATTTAAAGAGAATGTGTGTTGGAGTCACAGATCTGCATTTGCATCTTGTTTCTGCCACTTACTGGCTATATAGTTCTGGTTTCCTTATCTGTGAAAATCAGTATAATAGCAGCAATGATACTGCCCAAGCCAGGTAACACTAGCTGCCACCGCACCTGACCCCAAACTCTCAGTGGCTCCACACAGCAGGTTTGAGTCTCCCTCCCATTATTTGTCTAACATGGATCTTCATTCCACATGGTTATTCAGGGACCCAGGCTGATAGAGACTGTATTATCTTTGTAGCTGCACCTTCTAGATTATGTGGCATCCACAGTTACTGCAGGAGACGAAAGAGGCATGACAAAGGCAAACTTAACACTCAACTGCTTCAGCCACGAGGCAACACACATCACTGCAGGTCCAGTACATTGATCAGAACACCTGGCCCCCAACCAGCCGCAAGGGTGGCTGAGACTATAAGGAAGCTAGAGCGTATTTGCTGAGCACTAACTCCCTGCGTTTACATTTCCTGAATAGAGGATTAATTGAAATGATGCGTTTAAAGCTTCTAGTATAGAACTAGTATGGAGTCCTTTAAGCATGGAAGCTTCCTTTCCCTATAATTCCTGATGTATATTGTTCTTTATAGCTTATAGACTGCTACATGGAAATGATCTTTGTGTATGTACATGGGCAGACCACATAGTACCCATAATGCACTGGAGGGAGGGGTACTCAGAGAGGCCAAGGGACTGGCAAATGAATGAATACACAGCAAAGACAGTAAGCCAGGCCCTTGGCCTTCAGCCCATTGCTCCCATGATCTCCTCTGGCTTTTGAAATTTACTACTTGGAAAACTTCTTCCAGAATCCTCCAGAACTTTCTCTTGTCTTATTTTCGTGTCCCCTACCCTAATAGTGTGGAGCTTCTGTATTCATCTGTGTGTGCCTGGGGCAGGAGAAAGGGCGGGGAGGGGAGGCTGCAGGAACCCACCTGGAAGCTGGGGGAGAAGCGCTTGTCATGAGGGGAGAGCAATCAGCCTTAGCTCTTCATAGTGAGAGCCGTAGGAGTTTGGGCACCACATACACTGCTTTGGGAGCTGCTGCGCATTCAAACTTTGAGGTGCCCCCCAAATGGCACATGAGGATACATATGTTACCTGTCCCCTCTGTGCAGCCCCGTGCTAGCCCTTGTGGGATTGGGCAGGGAAGGAGAGGGGTCCTAATGAGGCTCTCCGGGCCTATTTTTCTGTGGACAGTAAGATGGCCAGACTTAGGTTTGAATCCTGACTCTTCGACTTGGTACTTGTTCATCTCTCTGAGCCTCAGTGCTCTCCTCTGTAAAATGGGAAGAATGAAAAGCTAAACAAGTGCCAGGGGGAGGGGTTATAGTAGGTGTCAGCACGTTTGCATAGCTCTCCTCTCCCTATCGAGGAAGAAGGAAGACATGCTTTGGCAAGGGACCAGTGCTGAGGGGAGGCTAGAAGCAGCTCAGCACACCCACCCATAATGTTGGACGAAGAAGGACTGGGCTCCCATCCCCCATGGCCTCGGCTAAGCTATCATGTTGAACTAATAAGGCTTCTATTTGAAATGGGAGAAGAATTTGGAGCCCTGGTCCTTGGATTTAGGCCCATCTTTTCATGTCTAATTACCACTGTGGGCGCAGGGCCTGGGGGTGCTGCTGAGAGAGGCCCCTCCCATGCTGCTGTCCCTCTGGCCGGGACATATTGCAGTGCGCTTGCTGGCCAAGTGCCTCTCAGCCTCCTGGGGGAGCAGCCCCACCGCCACCTGGCGCCTGACATTTAGGGCTCCTAACAGCAGGGCAGGCCCGGGGTGCTCATCTGCTGGGAGTTCTAAGCCCCCAAAGAGATGAGGTGCTTCTCCAGCCAAAACGTAAACACCTTCAGAATAATAGAGACTAACTGTTTCCCTGAAAGCACCCTCAGGAAACCAGAGTGGAGTGGTCTTTGGGAGAGGTTGGTTCCAAGGTGACCCATTGTCCTCCTGGGTATAATGGCCCCTTGTTTCTGAGGATACTGCTAAGACTCTAGGGGGAGGCACCGCTGACCCCTGGCTTCTCTGGGAATTGCTGGCAGGCGTACAGCCCCCAGTCAGGTCTGTGAGTCCCACACCACAGGGTCCCTGAAACACCTCATTCACTCTTGTCCCCGGCCCTCAGCTTCTGCAGCCCTGCCACCTAAAGCACTGGGCGGGGCTTGGACCAGCCCAGGAGCCCTATGAGGTGGTGTGTTAGTTTCCTGGTGCTGCTGTAACCAGTGCCCCAAGCTGCGGGCTTAACAAAGCAGACATTTATTCTCTCACACACAGTTCTGGAGGCTGCGAGTCCAGGACAAGGCGTTGGCAGGGGTTCCTCACTCCTTCCTAGTTTCTGGTGGCTATCGGCAATCCTTGGTGTTTCTTGGCTAGTGGACACATCAATCCGATCTCTTCCTCTGCCATTGCATGGTAACCCCCTGTGTCTGTCTTTTCTCTTATGAGGACATCAGTCATATTGTATTGGAGTCTAATGATCTCATCTTAACTTGATTACATCTGTAAAGACCCTGTTTCAAATAAGCTCACTGTCACAGGCGCCAGGAGTTAGAACTTCAACACGTCGTGTAGGGGTTCACAGTTCAACTCATGACAGGTGGGTGCTATCATTGCCCCATTTTACAACCAAGAAAACCAACCCAAAGAGGTGAAGTAATTTGCCCACATTCATATAACTATACACCTAGTAAATGATTGGTAAATTTATCTCTATTCATTTCAGTTTTCTTATCCATAAAGTAGGGATTTATCCCGCCCCTTGGTCTGGTTATGTGCATCAATGGAGGCAAATGTCTGCATCCACATGCTTTGTCCACAGCCAGGCATTTGTCAGATGCTGTTGTCTGTTGGTTCCTTCCTGACAGGCCTGGAAAGGGCTGGGCCTTCAGTCTGGGCTCAGGAAATAGCAGTGTATAGACAGCAACGTATAGGAACCGTAACCAATTGCATGTAGAATGTTTTCTAGAAATAATGATTTGAAACAACTGTATGAAAGGCCCCACTTGCATTCTTTCAACGTGTCTTTCCAGAGTTGCCCGCCGTCTCCATCTCCTCAGGTTGAGATGAATTGTTCTCACTTGCTATTTATCCTGGGTTCACCTTTACTGCTGGAAATCACTGTCACTTGCAAGTTGGGCTTCTCTCTCCAGGGGCAGCATCTGGGCATTTCTGCATAAGGAGGGGGTCTAGGAGGGAAAACAGATGGTTCCCAGCTCCAGAGCCCATCCCAAGGGGGCCCAAGTGGGGCTTGGGGGCTCAGAGGGTTCAGACATGCAGCCTCATCCCCATGCAGTGAAAGCAGAGGGGGCACGGTGCCATTGAGGATTAGGGATGCGGCTTCTGAACAGAACAGCCTGGGTTCAAATTAGGAGTATGGCTTCTGATCATAACAGCCTGGGTTCAGATCCTGGTTCAGCCATGTATCT
Organism: Rhynchonycteris naso; assembly: GCA_037038555.1. Classification (NCBI taxonomy): domain Eukaryota; kingdom Metazoa; phylum Chordata; class Mammalia; order Chiroptera; family Emballonuridae; genus Rhynchonycteris; species Rhynchonycteris naso. The sequence goes on from CM072995.1 coordinate 356,325,132, forward strand.
TGACCTTTAACAATTACTTCTCTGTAGTAGTAATTGTTATTAAAAAAAATTGTAATACAAAAACCTTATAGGGTTTTTATGAAGATAAAATAAGCTTAAAATGAATAAGTGTTTCTCTTCGGGTTGAATGTGGCACTTTGAAACTCTTCAGTGAATGTCAGGATTATTTGAATTATTTTATCTGTTTCCCTCGATGGAACGAAGGCAGAGACCTGTCTGTCTGGCTCTCCATGAAACCAGCAGGGAATAGCTCAGCGCCTGGGGTGGAGTAGATGCTCAGGTCGCACATGCTAAGTGAATGAGTGATTGAATTCTTAGTAATAGCTTCTTTGGGATCACATCCTTCCTTGCTATGCACCAAGGTCTCTTCTAATCTGGAGATACCATGGGAACCAACCCAGTGGGGAGCCTCAAGGCACCATAGAAACATCTGGAAGCGGGGGCAGCATAGGTCTCCTCATGGAGTGAAGTTCAAGTGGAAGTTTGGAGGATGAGGAGAAGCCAGGGAAGGAGAGCCTGGAAGGTTGTGGTGACCACAGGGAACAGGCTATGTAGAAGCGCAGTGGAGAGAGCCACATTTGCAGTGTGGGGTGACGTGTGGGGGCACAGAAGGACACGGCCAGCAGAGACACTGGCCTACACGCCAACAAGTGGAAGGGAGGCCAGTCCTTCTGCAGGGTTACTGCCTAACGGGCGCACCTCACCTGAGGCAGCCCAGAGCTATGAAATGCCAACTGGAGCAGAGGGGTCCTCATTCAGTTTACAGACAAATGAACTCTCAGATTCCCGTTGTTCTCTACCGCCTTAAAAATAAAATTCAATTTCTCAAAGTTCAACTTACACACTTTGTTAGGGAAAACATCTGTTGTGTAACATGATCATGTTAGCCGCCTGGCCGGAAACCCTTCAATGGATTCTCACTTGTGTTCAAATGGCTTTCCTGAAGCCTCTGCCCCCTCCCCCACCCAAGCTGGCCTCCCTCTACTCCAGCCCACCTGCCACTTTGCTTACTTCTCTTGCTGCCACCCACACAGGGCCACTCTGTATGCTCTCCCCAACATTTCCTACAATGCTTTTCCCTCCCTCTTTAGCTACCTCACTCTTCCTCATTCTTTGGATCACAGCCCCTGTATCACCTCCTCTGGGAAGTCCTCCTTGACTCCTTGAGTGGGGCAAATCCCCACCTGTTGACTCTGATTGCTCCATCATCCCCTCCTGAATGGGTGATTGTTGACTTGTTTGTGTGATTATTTAATGTCCATCTCCCTCACTGGAGTTTAAGTCCCAGAGGGCAGGGTCCTTGTCTGTCTTTGCTCACCCCTGTGTCCTGGGTACCTGGCAGGTGCTCAGGAAGTGCCTTGCTTCATTTTCTTCTCTGCAGCCCCATCTTTTGCAGGCTGTTTGGGGTAATGGGCGTGGCGAACATGTATTGGGCAGTCATAGTGTGCCTGGCCGCTTACAAGTCTGATCTTGTCCAATAGGAAGGCTTACAGTCCCAGCTCCACCACTCATCAGCTTTGCGGCATTGGGCCAGCCATTCAGCCTCTCTGTGCCTCATTTTCTCATCCATAAAATGCGACTAAAAACAATGCCTAATTTTTCAAGTTGTAAGGATTAAATAAATTAATTCAGTCAAATTTATTTTCTTACTATTTTGGAGGCTAGAAGTTCATGGTCAAGGTGCTAGCAGATTTGGTTTCTTCTGAGGTCTCTCTCCTTGGCTTGTGGATGGCTGCCTTCTTGTTATGTCCTTGCATGGTCTTTCTTTTGTGTGTGTTCTTCCCTGGCGTCTCCTGGGTGTCTAGATCATTTCTCATAAGGACACCAGTTAGATTAGATTATGGCCCTCCCTAAAGCCTTAACTTAATTACCTCTTTAAAGGTCCTATCTTCAAATACAGTTACATGTCAGAGATACTTGGGCTAGGGCTTTAACATATGAATTTGGGGGGGGGCACAATTTTTCTATAATGCCTTCTGATTTGGTACTATGATTATCTTTATCTTATGCTTGAGAAAAATGGGGCACAAAGAGGTTAGGTCACTTGCCTAAGGTCATACAGCAGGTAAGTAGGAGTGCAACAGTGCAAATGCTGGTGTTTTGACCCCTGGAGCCCACTCTCAACTATTTGATGCTCTGTTTCCTGACTTCCTTCTCTGCAGGACACCAGGGCCATCCCTATGGGAGCCAGTTTGTATTTTAATGCAGAGTGGGGCAGAAATCAGGACCCAGAAGTCTCAGAGGCCTCTTGCCTGGGGGAAAGGGGTGGGAAGGAAGTGAGAAGGCCCCAAGTGAGGGAGATGACTGAGTCCAGGATTTTCTCCTTCTACATTGGTTACTTATTTGATTTTCCAGTTCTCAGAAGCTCTTTGAAAAGAATCATGTGTGCTGAAAGGCTTGGGAAGAAAATAATCAGAAACTATGGGAATAGAACAAAAAAGCAAATTCAATGGAAACTGACTCTCAACCTTAACCCAGTCTCCTCACCCAGGGACAACCCGTGTTATCAGCATATCTGTCGCTCTTGAATTGTTCTGGCGGTGAGTGAGCATGTCGGCGTGTATGGCACCCTCAATTTTATACTCGTGGTGATTTCCACACCTTGTGCTCTGCATCTTGCTAGTTTTCACTTGTTCTGTGTTAGCACACACCCTTCTGCCTTGTTTCAGCTGGTTGTCTCCAAAAGCTTACAGTGAGCAAAGATTTGGGTGCAAATAGTTTATATATGAGGTTGGTCCCTGAGGGTGAGTAGGCAGGGAGGAGAGGAAAGCCAATCAAAGATACACTAGTGAGAGCCTACCTCTGTGCGTAACTGGGGTTCCCTCCCACTGGAGACCCTCCCAGGGATGGTGTGGAGCTCACCTCAGAGTCATCCCAGCAAATGGTCACCAACTTCCATCTCTTAAGGGCCAAGGGTTACTCCTGGGGACATCACCATCCAGATACTAGCCTGCCTTCAGGCCAAGAGACGGAGGGGGGCTTGAATCGGGGCTACCAGAGTGAGCAGAACTGTTTCCTGAGGCTGTGGGGGCCTCCAGGATGGACCACGAGGCCAGCGGTGGGATTCAAATAATGTAACAACTGGTTTTCTGCCCTCATAAGTTTTAAGTATTAAAAAAACCGATATACTGAAAGGTAGTTTATTATTTCATGCATTTAATACTTAAAGAAGAACAGTAAAAGAGGTATACAAAACTAGATCATGTGATGAGTTTTAAAATATTAATGAAAAAGTATTAAATAATACCTGATGAAAAACAATAAAACTGTTATTTAAGATACTTCCATATTGCTTCTTTTTATTTTTTTACAGGGACAGAGAGAGAGTCAGAGAGAGGGCTAGATAGGGACAGACAGACAGGAACGGAGAGAGGTGAGAAGCATCAATCATTAGTTTTTCGTTGCTGTTGTGACACCATAGTTGTTCATTGATTGCTTTCTCACACGTGCCTTGACCGCGGGCCTCCAGCAGGTTGAGCAACCCCTTGCTGGAGCCAGCGACCATGGGTCCAAGCTGGTGAGATTTTGCTCAAGCCAGAGGAACCCGCGCTCAAGCTGGTGACCTCGGAGTCTCGAACCTGGGTCCTCCACATCCCAGTTCAATGCTCTATCCACTGCGCCACCCCCTGGTCAAGCCATATTGCTTCTTGATTGGTGTCCTCACTTGGAATTTTTTTCAACTATGGACAGAATAGATATTTATACGGGCACTTAGTGCACGCTGTTACACAGATGAACGTTAAAAAAGAATAAGGAATGTCTATTTGTGATATCCACATTGGGCGTCTGCCCAGGCTCCCACCTTAGAGAGAACCCTGATGACAAGTGCCGTTGTAACAACCGGTTCACCAAACTCAACAAAAAAATAGGTATCGGTTCTGCTGAACCGGTGCAAACCGGCTGAATCCCCCACTGCACGGCGTATGGCCCACCTCTCCTATCTCTTACTTCGAACACCCTTTCATGAGGATGGCTAGTGTTCCTATGTGGATAGCTGTGATGCTTTACCTGAGTTCGAGTGACAGACTGGTAGACCTTTCTTGCACATACCTCTTTCTGGATGCTCCACATCCTGTGGAGACCACCTGTTGTGGAGTGGCTAGCTGGGTCAATGACCATCTCCTCTCTCCTACAGTTACTGGGCCTCACAGATGTCACTTTGACCCTTTCATCTCTCAGGGGACCCAGGTGCATAGGCCAGTGAAAGAACCCCAGGACCCTTTGCAGAGAACTTGGGAGAGGGAAGCCAGCAGGTAATAACAGAGGATGATTTCCACCTTCCTCTTGGGCCGCCTGCTGGCAGATCAAAGGGCTTTCTGTTGTTGTTTTATTTTCCTTTGCAGTGGCTTCTTGCTGAGGAAGCAGGATGCGGAGCCAAGGCAAACAGGGCGACCTCTGAGACGCTGCCTTCGTGCTGTGCTGTGCTGTGCGGGGCTGAGTGAGGTGGAGTTCAGGCCGGCATGTAGCGCAGGATCTTGAGCTGGGGCCACAGGTGGGAGCTTCCCTCCTCTGAGCCCAGGGAACCCGTCCTATGAATTGCTGTCCCTACAGTTCCCCAACTGAAGAGATGGGGAGAGCACTGGCCTGAGGTCCAGAATGTCAGAGTTTAGAGCCTAGTTCTGCTTTGGCTTGAACTAGCTCTAGTTTCTGCTGTGAACTGACATCGACACACCGGGGAGTGGGACAGCTTGTTCTCTGGGTCCCCGTCTGACTATAGAGTCTCCTCTTGAAGTCTTGACCAGGGACTATGACCAAAAAGCTTTGCATTCCCTGGAGAAGAGTGCTCAGGAACACTCTGGAAGGCCAAGCGAGGTTGTTGATGGAAATGGGGTTGTTGTTTAAATAAATTAAGAGCAAAGAAGGAAAATCTGTCAGCATTATTTTCAATAGCCGGGATGATATGCATAATGTTTCCTCCCTTTCATTTGTTAATTTTCCCTTTTCAAAATAATTTGAAGAAAGAAAGTGTCTGATGATTTGCTGCACAATGAGCTCAAATAAAAATATATTTTTTTAAAAAGTGGTTGCTATGTAATTGAGTTTAAATAATGGGCAATTTTTGTTTCTATGTGGCCCAACCGGTATTTAAACATTGCTATAACTAGTTGAGAGGTACGCGTATGTTTGCTTGAGAGCGGAGAGAGAAAAAGGAGCTCACGGATGGGGTCTTTTTGGCAAAACAGTAATGATGATAATAATAATATATTAAAGTTGTCTGCATGAGTTTGTGCATGTCTGCTGGTGAGAAATGTATGAGATTAAAATTAAATGCTCTTCTAGAAGAACGGGATCCCAAGGCATCTGAGAGTTCAAATGACATTTGAATGGGAGTGTTAAGTAAGTGAGATTTCGAGCCTCAGTTTCCCAATCTGGAAAAAGGGACAATGAAGTCTGGATCAAGTGTCTGTGTAGCAGTGCTGGGTGTGGAGTGACCTACCCCTGCCACGTCGGCTCTCTTCCCCTCTGCTTCTCCCCAGAAGTACAGCCGGGTTTTCCCCTGTGTGTGCTGGACCCATAGACCCTACCTCACTGGATCCTCGCAACCCAATTGGGGTGAGAATTTTAAAACCCACTTTATGAAAGGGAAACCTGCTTTCCTGACATTATGGAAGTCCGTACCTCACCCAGGTGGTGGAGGAGCGCAGGAGTAAGTGGAAGGGTCTGCCCAACCATGGAAAGACCGGCCTTTTCAACCCTGAGGGGCTTTTGGCCTCTGAGCTCTGTTGAAAGCAGGAAGGGGCTCCTGGTGTTGCTTGGTATAGGCGTTCACTCATTCTTTTCCTTTCCCATGTGTACACTAGACTTTTACTGTGGAGCTGAGGCTGACGGTGGCATACCCAGCCAGCCCAACACTGCGCAATGGGAAATTTCCTGCATCTTAAAACAGACTCAGGCTGAGCCCTCTGCCCACTCCTGTCATCTCCCAAGCTTCTTCCCAGTCTGAGCTCCCTCTGTCCCTCCCTCTGAGGACACAGAGAGCTTCTTTCTCTTGGTCTTACCAGGTGGTGCCCATTGTGCGGCTGACTCAGGTGGTCCTCTTACCACGCAGAGTGATGGAGGACAGGGCCTGTCTAGCACCCAGAGAGCTGTCTTTTCCTACCACACCAACTCCCTTTGCCAGAGGCCCTATCTTACTGGTCCTGGCCAGGTTCCTGGCTGTCACACTGCAGATGCCACCTGATGCCCCAAGGCCAGAGTCAGCCTTGGTACATGAAGATTCCTTAGAAGACATTGATTGTAAGAGCCCTCCTGTGGGGAGTGGCAGGTCATCTTGGCTCACTTGTCCCCTCTGCCAGCTAACAGAGGCTGTGAACAAAGTTAGCACCCCCCCCCAAAAAAAATTCAGGAGCTGATGATGTGTGTATGTGTACACAGGTGTGTGTGTACGGGTTCTGCCTGCCTTAAGGTGTCACCACAGGCTGTGTCTGAAGTAAATGCCATTTCTAAGGCCACGATGCCTGTATCCGTGGGGCAAGGAGCAGCAGAATTAAGTCAGGAACAGTGGGCGAGTCCGCGGCAGTTTGGGGAGAGGGATGAGCTGGACCTCGTGGGAAGATGTGCAGGAGCTAATGAGTCCACGTATTTTGCATTGCGCTTGGGCCCCCTTCCCTTAGATCAGTTCTGCCGCCTCTGGGAGTAGCCAGAAGTCTCCCAAGGAGGGCAGCCATGTGTGCGGTCCTGCCTTCACTGCTGGTGGGGGAGTCATGCGGGCCCCTCCCTTGCCACCCCTGGGAGCCCCGAAGCCCCATGGAAGGAAGAGACTTTGGAAGGGAAGATAAAGCGGTCCTGAGGGAGGAAATGCCCTTGTAATAGCCCGAGGACCCAGCTTTGGGCACATTTTGCTCATAATGGTCTCAAAAGGCAGATTTGCAGATGTTAGGGAACTTTTAGCCTTTTCTTTTTTTTTTTTTTTTTTAATTTCTAGTATCAAGTGAGGGTTGAAGAACAAGAAGGGACCATCTGGCCTGGTTGAAGGGAAAAAATGAGATTGCTTGGTTTTCATTTGCAACCAAACGCACTGTGAGTTTTTCTGCAAATGTTAATAAAGACAGAGAGCCGAAAGACACCACAGGTCTCCTGGGCTGCTGCTGGACTTCCCTTTGGAGTGTCCCCCGGGATTGTGTGTATCGTCGCTTCGGAAGAGGGCAATCTGCAGCGATGTCAGGTCACCAGTCTCAGCTGCATTAGGGAAAATCTCCGTCTTATAGGCAGGGATCGGTGTGAGAACGCCGCCTGGCCTGCTCTTGGCTGCAGCCTCCTCTGCGCGGAGATCTCTGCCCGCAGCCAGCCTGGGTGCCGCCTCCACTATTTACTGTTTAGCGGGAGGAAACGAAACATACGTGATAGGTTTGAGATGAAGGAGGTTACCATCATGTTTCTGGCTTTTCCAGTGGTTCCTAATTGGTTGTGAGAGGCCCATGGGATGGAGAGAAAGAGACTTGGATTAAAAATAGGGAGTTATGTTCAAGTTCCAGCTTTGCTACAGCCTTGCCATGTGACCTTGGGCAAGGAACTAAACCTCTCTGAGCTTGTTCACTATCTAATTAAACCCCTGTGTGGCAAGAATGGACTGGGGATGAAGCTGCAGCCCTCCTTAAGTGGGATATGCCTCTCTGCCATTCTGCTTCAGGATCTTTGTTTGGGTTTGCATTGGGAACTCACAAGGAAATGCTGCCCTTTGGGACAGCCAACCGGCACCAGAGAGAAGGGCTTTGAAGATGAGTGATAGGCGAGTTAGAGGGAGCAAAGGTCCCCTCCCTGGTTATGCTGGGGTTCAGTTGTGACTCTGCCTAAACCTACTCTCTTGGTGACTTTGGATGAGCTATTTAGTCTCCCCAAGCCTCGGTTACTCATTTGTAAAGTGAGAAGAGTAGCACCCACCTCAAAGGATTGTTTTGGGGCTAGGACAAGACTATAATTAGAAAGTGCCCAGCATGCCTGATGGCCGTGGATGGTTGGCAGAGCACAGCTGGCCTGAGGATGACCCCTCATGCCCATTGGAAGGAGTGACTTGGTAGCTACTGAGATATGGCCACGTGGACCCAGTGTTTCCTTTGCTGATGCTGGGGTTGGAGATGGGAGTTCTCTGGCTGGCAGTACCCTCCTCCCTGGCCCACCTTGTGCAGCAAGGCTTGGCTTGCATGGAAGAGCAGGGCATTCCTCTGGCCAGTCAGGTCCAGGCGCCAGGCAGGGTGGCGACTGCTGTTCCCAGTAGCCAATCTTACTGGTTATGGCACCAGGCACTCCCTCATAGGTGGGCATCGGCTTTGCCTTGTGGGGCAGCTAGCTTGGGAGCATGCTGTCTCACTCCCCGCCCTTGAGCACCTTCCTTCTCCATTCTGCTCACAGCCAAGAGCAGCCCTGTCTCAGGGGGACAGTTCTTAGGCACATGGTGCTTCTACAAGAAGCTTGCTGACTGGGTCTTTGCTGTGTACCGGCTTCCTTATTCCAGGAATCACTTGGGTGGCGAGGTATGGGAACCCCGTGACTTCCCTTCAACAAGCCTCATAGCCTTATCTGGAAAGTGGGCGTTAGTTATACCTAGCTCATCACTGACGCTCAAGAATCCTAATTATGACTGAACATGACGGTTGCTGTTTTTATTGGTTATGAGAAAGCATCTAGCCAGCCGTTTAGGCTTAACTTTGGTGTAAGGGATGTGGTCCAAAATGGCCTCTTTGTCTTAGAACAATCTGTTTTGATTTATTCAATTGTGGAAATTTGAAAATGGCCCAAATGTTTTTCCTCCCCTTGTTCTCTCTCTCTCCAGCCCTTGGATTCCCACTCACTCACACCTCATTCACTCGCTCCCACTCACATCCTGCTTGCTCACTCACCCACCCTCACGCTTGTTCACACTCATCTTCTCACTCAATTTAAGTGCCGGTGGAACTTCAAAAGGCCCAAATGATTTTTCTTCTATCTCAGAGGCTCACAATCTTTTAACTGCACACACTTAGACACGTGTGCAGTCAAACTCACACTCAAACACCCCTTCATCTTTCTGTCTCCCCCACTCCACCCCACTCTCACCTGAGCAAAGCCTGAGGTTAGGGGACCTATTTCTCACTCTGTCTCTTTTCCCAACTGGCTCCATGGCTGTGTGACAAGGGCCAAATCACTCAGCTTCTCTGAACCTCAGTTTCCTCCCTCCCAATGGAGGCCAAGCTATCAGTTTACATTTCGAGAGACGGTCATTGTGTCACGCGGGATCTCAGATGCTCAAGATGAGGTCCTTTCTGCATCCTGAATTCCCAGACTCTGCAAATGAGTGGATCCAGTCTCATTGGGCAGATTGTGTGCTGACCTGAAATTACTTTTTAGCCTTTTCCTGGCACTGCAGAGACATCATTATATATCATTTTATTCTGAGCTAGAAATTAACATGAGGTCAGAACCAAACAGAAGGTCCAAGAGGATGATTAACCCTTGACTTTAAAGACACACGGCGGTTTCAGTCGGTCTCATTGCTCTTACCCCCTCCCCGTATGCCCAGCCGCGGTGACTGGGGAAACAGGAGCAGTGGTCAGTTTGCCCGCTGCCAGTGGGGGAGGGGTGGTGGAATTTATGTTTCCTGTCCCAAATCCAGCAGAAGGATCCGTTTCATTTTGTGCCCTCCTCCCCTCACCCTGTCCCAGGACAGAAAAGTTAGAATTTGTTGAGAACATAGCACATGGGAACACACTGTCCTGCTGAATCCTTGCAACAGCCCGGCAGGATAAGTGTACCTCTCGTTCCCATTTTAAGGATAGAGCAACTGGAGCACGGTGAGGCCCAGTGTATCGTCACACAGTGTATCAGTGGCAGAGCTGGGTCTGCACCTTGGTGGTGGCCTGCCCCTGAGCTAAGCTTCTGACCACCGAATCATGCTGTCCTTCCTGACTGTCCCAGTGGGGCCAAGCTGAAGGGGGAAGGTACAGGATTTCAGGGTGGGAGTCTGACTTTCAACTGAGCTCTGCTACAAACTCAAAATGAACCTTGGGTGAGTTCCTTGCCCACTCTGCATCTCAGTCCCCCATTGTAAAATGGGAGAGATGGACCAGTGACCCCCAAGTCTCCTTCCAGCACAGGATTGTATGGTTTTCTGGGGTGTTAGATTATAAATGGTGATTGGGAATCAGGCTGCTGGGGTTAAATCCTTGCTTAGGAGCTGTGTGGCCTTGGGCAGGTTACCCAAGTTCTCTGATGTTGAGGTGTGCCCTCTGCAAACTGAACAGAAGATTAACACCTGTTTCATCAGGTTGCCCTGAGGACTGAGCGGGGAAGTACCTGGGACAATGTAACTGCTTCCGTGCGTGCCAGCTCTTACTGTGTGTGGCTTTATGGTCTGTCTCGGAAGACCCTTCTGTTAGGACAGGAGCTCGCTACCTGGCATGGACGACCCCATCCCAGAGTTAGTGTGTTGCTATGATGCCTTTGGATTAAAACTATTTGGCTACTGGAACGTCTTGGGGTTTCCTAGCCAACGTACCATCTTGGGCTTTCTAAATACTAAAGGGAGAAGGACCCAGGATGATTCAGTCCAGAGGTATTCAATTTGTAGCCATAGAAGTCAGAGAAAGTTCCACACGTTGGGGCAGCCAACGTGGAATATAATGGAGCTGTAGTGCTGAAGCCGGATAGGGGGCTGCTCTTCCCACTTCCCTCCTCCCCTCCACTCCACTTCAGTGTCTCCCAGGAACCCATGGGGAACCCATTCTGAGCCTCACAGGCCATGAGGTGACAGATAAATGAAACCGAGATTCCAAAAGCGGCCGTAACTCACCCAGAAATCAGAAGCAGCCTGTTGGCTAGAATAATTTTCATTAGCAGTATCATTTTCCGTCTTTATAAGAGGGCTCTTTTGGCCATTGATCTTAATTAATCACCTAGCGACGTGTCTTTCAATATTGACACTTTCTTAGCGGCTGACATTTCTGAATTATTCTTTCTCTTGCCTCCTCTCAGCCATAGGTACAGGCTAGATGGATATTTATTGTACAATCAAGGAAAATAGGGCTTTTTATTTGGAAGCTTTTAAAACACAATATTTACCAAAGTAATCCTGCCTGAGTCTACAGGTGCTTAGAGACATAGGAAAATGTATTTGACCAAAATAAATAAGTAAACCTCTGGCCAGAACGAACCCACAGATGGGGGGTGGTGTGTAGGGGTTCTCAAGAGCCCGATTTAAATGAAGCCTCTCTCCCCACTCCCCACACTCCCCCCCTTGCAGCCCTCTCCCCATTCGGCTTCCCAGATCACGTGGCATTCCTCGCTCAAAACCTAATTTCCGCACAGATTTAGCCCGCAGTGACCTGCCACATGAAGAGCTTTAGTGAGAATCAATAGGTGTGGGTCGCTGGTGAGGGTTCCACGCCTGCTGCATATAAAATACTCTGGCGGCAAAAGCAAGATTGATGCTGGCGAAACATCTGGGGGGTCCCAGCACAGGGGGTCCCCCCGCCCATTTTAAAGGCAAGGTACCATGGACCAGAGAGGCTTGCTGACTCGCCCAAGGTCACACGGTGATTTAGAGGCGGGCCCTTGGCCTCTGGGGTTCCCAGGCTGGAGCCCTTTCGTTCACACTGGATCCTGTCTTTGCTTTATGAGCTAGACTAGGTAATAAACCGCCTATGCGGGGCCCTGTGGACGAAGAGAGAGATGAAGTGGACTATTAATTCGAGGTTGGCTTTCTGAGTGCATAAACAAGTCTAGCTATCAGAGCAGGTGGAGAGGTGTTCTGAGACACTGGCCCAGCACCACTTGTGCCCCTATCCCAGTGTGCTGGGAGGCTCAGGAATGGAGAAGACCCGGCCCTCGCCTGTGAGTGTGGGAGAGTCACATGTGAATTCAATTCAAGGTTGGCGAGGCCTGGGCTCGGCTTCCCAGCACGCTGTGTGCTCTGGGAGTGGGTGGGAACAGGGCCTTCTCCGAGCTGACCCTGGCAGCCCAGCAGATATGTTTATGTCTTCCTTTTCCACGTGGGAGGCCAGCGTCTGGCCGGGTAGTTAAGCAGGCAGACTCCGGGCAGGGATGCCTGGGGTGTGGATCCCATCCTTACCACTCAGATTTATCATCTGAGGCTAACTCCCTGGCCATCCATGCCCTCATCTGTACAACAGGAATAGTAACACTACCTTTCACATGGGGTGCTAGAGAGGTCGTGATGAGATAATCCCCAGAAAGTGCTGAGTGTCCTGTCCTGCAGATAGGATTAGAAGCAGTTTGCATTAGCTATTAATTTGTGGTATTTTAGATGGGGTATTTAGATTTTGGGTAGGGGGCTGTTTCTCCATATAAAAAATAATAGTTATAACATTTTTTTTTCTGATTATAAAAGTCATATGTGTATATATGTGTATGTGTGTGTGTATGTGTAAATATATATATATATATATATATATATATATATATATATATATATATATATATGCCAAGTACCTACAACTACCTAAAGATTCCCATTGGTGACATTTTGCTAAATCTCTTTCCATTTTTATTACCCCTGTGCATTGTGTGTGCGTGTGCGCATGTGTGTGTAATTGGGCGTGTACTATCCAAGTATAATTTTCAAAAAATGGTAAATCCAGTAAGATCTCATAGAAATGTAAAGTGGACATGGGTCAAAGATTGATTTAACTCATTAATGTGGGAGTTAGTTAAGCTGGTTCTCGGGAGAATTAGAGAAACAGTGGTTAGATAGGCATTGGAGAAAGTGCTGGACAGGTGATCAAATTGGATACAAAGCTGGTTTCTGCCCCACAGGGCAATAAAAGCATAACCTTGGGCTATCTTTTCTTTTTCTTCTTCTTTTTTTTTATTGCCATAGAGACAGAGAGAGGGACACACAGGCAGGAAGGGAGAGAGATGAGAAGCATCAATTCTTTGTTGAGGCTCCTTAGTTCATTGATTGCACCTTGACGGGGGGGGGGGGGCACAACAGAGTCGTTGACCTGTTGGGCAAATTAGTTTGTAAAATTTGTATATTTTGAGTTTGCTCATTTTTATTGTTAGAAAATGGTGCTGGGCAGCACCAGGTATATATCTGTGAAATTGCAAATTACCTTCCTGCTTGGGAAGGGCCATTGTCTTGCTAATGTGTGCTAGAGGAGAGGTTGAGATCTTGCCAGAAAAGTTTTGAAAGGAAAGAAGGCAGAGTGCTGAAGGGTAAGAAGCCATGTTGGCAGATGGGGAACCAGAGGTGAGGGGCTTTTGTGAGCTCCACTGAGATTGGTGGGGCCTTTGAGTCTAGGAAAAACCGGAGAAGATTCTCCTGGTTGTGGAACCGGAGAATGTGTCAGTAGCTTTGTGAGCTCTGAATGAATGATGAGGGAAGTGTTTTCCCTGTGTGTTTGCTTGTCCGCTGGTATGAGAGTTGAATAAAGGAATGGCTCACCATTTTTTGGCTTCACTGTTTCTTTACCATCTTCCCAAATCCAATGAAAACCTGCATGTGAATGGCCATGATGGCTGCGACTACTGGCCATACAGTGACCCCTTGCTCAAGCCAGTGACCCTTGGGCTGACACCAGCGACCATGGGGTCATGTCTATGATCCCAGGCTCAAGCCAGAGACCCCACACACAAGCTGGATGAGCCCATGCTCAAGCCGGTGATCTCATGGTTTCGAACCTGGGTCCTCTGTATCCCAGTTCGACACTCTATCCACTGCCTGCTCAGGCATTTGGGGTTATCTTTTTTTACAAGACCTACAAATTCATGTGTAACCTTCCCAGAGTTAAAGTTTACATTCCTCTAGAATCCCCTAGACCATTCAGTAATCCTTGAGCAGGCCTACTAAACAATGGTCCAACATGATATTGAAAAGACAGGCCTCCTGTTGCCTTATTTTCAGGTTTTGGATCATGTTGGGCAAATGAGTTTGTAAAATTTGTGTTTTTTGAGTTTGCTCACTTTTATTGTTACAAAATGGCGCTGGGCAGCGCCAGGCAGGTATATGTGATCTGTGAAATTGCAAATTACCTTCCTGCTTGGGAAGGGCCGTTGTTCTGCTAATGGGTGCTGAAGGAGAAAGAAGCCAGTTTTGAAGAAAGAGAAGCCAAGATGTCAGGGAAAGAGAGAGAAGCCAGTTTTGCTGAGTAAAAAGCCATGTTGGAAGATGGGGAACCAGAGGTGAGGGGCTTTGGGACTAGTGAGGCCTTTGATTCTAGACGGAATTGGAGAAGATTCTCCTGATTGTGGAACTGGGTGTATCAGTAGCTTTGTGAGCTCTGAGTGAAAGGGAAGTGTTTTTCCCTGTGTGTTTGCTCATTGGCTGGTACGAGACTTGAGTAAAGGAATGGCCCACCATTTTGTGGCTTCACTGTTTCTTTACCACCTGTCTGAAACCAATGGGAACCTGCACCTGCCTGGCCACCATGATGATGGCTTCGACTACTGGCGTACAGATCATTTTTCTCAAAACCATCTATATACTCTTCACGATCATGCACTAGAAAACACTGCGCCACCTTCCCTTCTACACATAATGTTATATCACATTCATTTTCAAAATAAAGTTTTGAAGGAGAAGCCAGAATTCCCCGAGGGGTGTGACCTGCTCATAAACCCAGCTTAACAGAGGTAGCCCCCCTCCCCTTGGGGTCCCAGGGCAGCTGCACTTGCTCCTGTCACCACATTTTATGGTAATCATCCATTTCCCTGTCTCTCTATCTAGACTGGAGTTTCTTCAAATCAGGGATTTGGTGAACTGGACTGTCTCTCAGATCTTTCTGTCCCACGCACATAATACGGAGCACAGAGCGATTCACTTAGGAGATGCTCGCTGAGTGAGCGACCACGGTTGCTAAGAGGAATGGCCTCTGTCGGTTACAGAAGGTGAGCCTTGCTTGTTAGAAACTAGCAGGCTCCTCTGCTGAGCTCAGCTGGCTGTGTCCTTCTGTTGAGTCAAAGGCACTCTCAACCCCCACACAGTGTCACAGCCTTTTCTCCACCCCCACCCCGGATGCTGCCATTTAATTGTGCTTGGAGGGTTCTCCATGTACTCTCAGCCTAGAAAGCCCATCATGTCTGCTCTCTGTAGGACTCTTAAGTCTGAGCTAAGTTTCTGACTTTTCTTTCCTAATAAAGGTCTTAAAGGGATACAAACTTCTTGGCCACCTCAAGCTGGGGAGGGAGCGGAGTGGCTGGAAGGATTAATCTCTTCACTATGAATTTTAAAGCTCTCTTGTTCTGCATGTTGGGAAAACCCATCAAAATGCTAATGCCTCTGCTATCCTGCCTCCTGCGGACCCTTTTCTGTATTAGAATATATTTGCATGGACTTGAGCCCTGAAGAATTACAGAGTTGGGGTGCAGTTTTCCCCATCGCACCACAACCTGGTGGGTTGTAATGTCTGAATTAACACCCCCAAGTGGAGGAGTAAAGTTGTGGTTGGCCTGGGTAGGCATTGGCAGTGTCCCTCAGCAGGATGGTCAGTTGGGAGACATCTCTATTGTGGTCATGTGGCTTTTTAAAATGGTCATGTGCCACTTAATGACAGGGATACATTGCGAGGAATGTGTTAGGTGATTTTGTCATTGTGTGAACATCATAAGGTACACTTCCAGCTGTAAGTTGTACGGCATGTAACCGTACTGAGTATTGTAGCCAACTATAACACAATATTAAGTATTTGCGTATCTAAGCATCGAAAAACTACAGTCAGAACAGGATGTGAATATCTAATGGTACGCCTGTGTGGGACACTTACTATGAATGGAGCCTGAGGACTGGAAGTTGCCCCGGGTGAGTCAGTGCGTGGGTGGTGAGTGATTGTGAAGACCTAGGACAGCAGTGGGCACTACTGTAAACTTCACAAACACAGTACACTTCGGCCACAGTTTATAAGACAACACGAGATTGAATCAAGTGCAAGAGAAAATGATGCAAACAGGAGATGTGGTAAATAGTACATTTGATGCTGTTGCCAGTGTAACAGCCAACGTTTTGTTTTTAATAGGTAGAACGGGTACACTCTAAAATAATGAAAGAATCGTGGATGCATAAGCCAGTAATGGAGTTGTGTATTATCGAGTAGTGTGTACCGTACATGAGTGTGCGCTGCGCTTTAGTCTGGCCGGAAGCATGGTGGGTTTGTTTACAACAGCAGCATCACGAACCATGAGGAATGCGTCCTGCTGCGACTTGATGACAATGTGCTGCAGGCACGATGTCACTAGTGGACGTTCTGATGGCTACGATCTCACTAGGTGATAAGAATGTATTGGCTCCGTTATAATCTTATGAGACCAACATCGTATACAGGTATTGATCAAGTTACTACCTATGCAACTTATGACCATTCGACTTTATGACCACAATCGCTAGCCACGACTGCTCCGCGTCTGGAGCAGTTTTTGTATGCACCTGTATTTTGTAATTTTGTATGTTTTGCAAATACTAAACCAGTTGTACTGGTAATGCAGTGTTTTACTTAAACCTGACGAATGTAAAAATAAGAAACAAAATGGGGTAGAGATGATACAAATGGCATAAAATGAACAAAGAAAATTATGATATATAACAATAATGAAAGAAAATTATGATGAAATATGACTTAAAGATTTTTCTAACATCATTTCACAGTACTGTACATATAGCCTACTTAATTTACGACCAAATCGTGTTACGACGGGTCTGTCGGAACCAGTTGTGGTCGTAAGTCGAGCACTAGCTGTAGTGTATGTGGCCCATCACTGACCAAAAAATATCATCAGTACTGCTTCTCTTAGAGGTGGAGGGTGACTGGAAACACATCCTTGTCCATGTAAGGCTGCTCATTGGATCCATGCTGAGTGCACGAGTTGGGGCTTGTGCAGGCAGGATTAATAATAAAGCCAACCTCGGCTCGGAGACAGGCTCTGCCTTTCCCGAACCGTGTACCGGAAGCGCTGTTTCTTCCCAGAGCCGGTGAACCCCAGGCATCTTTGCATAGACAGCCCAGGGGCCTGAGAATGCATCCTTGGAAGGATGGACCTATGGGTTGGCCTAATGCAGGTTAGACTCAGGTGAAGTGGCTCTGGGGACTTTGGCTGAACACTAAACTGTGGGTTCCTGGTCCCCAGCTCTGTTGACTCTAGATGAACTGCTTGACCTCTTTGAGCTTCAGGTCGTTCATTTGCCAGTGAGGAGGACACTGGCCACGTGGCAGCAGAGTTATGTCTCCATGTCTTTCACATGTTTGCTCATTCAGATTACACTGTTCTGGTGGGGTGGGCAGGCCAGGCTCCACCTTCAGGGATGGGTCCCTTAAACCATCAGGCCTCTAGGTCTGCTGGGCAGCCCCTCGTAAGAAAGCGAGCCTTACTTAGCAGACTCTGGGGATAGAATCATTTGTGGTTTTCTTTTCCCTTTCGCCACCAACAATGTGCCAATGTTTAGTTACATACAAATGTGGCTGCTCACTTTCCTCATCTGCAGAATGGGAAGAGTGATAATACTCCCCTTGCAGTGTGGGAGGAAGAAGAGTGAAGCGGAAGGGTAAAGTGAACTCCAGCGGATGGGTGCCTGATGGCTAGCCCTTTTTCTTACTTTCTTCAGGTAGCAAGAAGGCGGATGGGTGCCTGATGGCTAGCCCTTTTTCTTACTTCCTTCAGGTAGCAAGAAGGCGCTTCCAGACAGGACAGAACAGGAGCAAATGCAGGGCGGTGCCTGCTGCTGGCAGGGGGTGGCGGGCTCCCAGAGGCTACACATTGCCCTTTCTGCTCATCTTGGCGGTGTCTGCCTCATGCAGGTACAATTGGGGAGGGCACGAGAGACCCTGGCTGGCATGTGCAGCCTGCAGAAAAGCCCCAGATCTGATTGGAGGTGGGGAGAGAGGGGAGATGATCACTAAGGACAGTTGCATTAGAATAAAGAGCTTCATGTGTTAACTTCTGCGGTAGGTACACCCCCTCCACTCTGGCCCTTTAGCTTGCCCTAGCCACCAAGAGCTAATGGACTCAGATTGGGAGTTTCTTGCCCACTGGGACCCTTGCTAGCAGTTCCCACGTTCACTGTGCTTGGCCCAATTAACTGTAGGGAATGGCTCTCCCTTTCTGGAGCAAAAATAAATCCCAATCTTTCTGAGGATCTCCTGGCTCCCACCTCAGTCCCACTGTCACCCTGGGGCACAATTAGCTGGCTAATTCAAGGACTCATAATGGGAACAGGGTGAAGGGGCTGAGTGACAGGGCTGGGTGGCTCTGGGGAAACACTCTCTGAGACCAGTGCAGGTGGAGAGAGATGCAAAGACAGGAGGCGGCTCCATTAGGAGCTGCCCTGGGGATAGTTGAGACACAGGACACAGCAGGAACTCCTCCTGAAAGGGCCTTGGCTCCTCCCTCTTCCCCACCCCCACTCCAACCCCCTGCGTGGCTAATTTAAAACAAAGCTAAACAAAGGCCTGGCTTTGTTTCCCAGCCATAAACTACAGAGCTTTTACCTGTCAACACACCCTGCATCCGCTGGCTGTGGCCCAGCCTGAGTCTGTCCTGTGGCCTGGCATCAATGTGGGGACAGGGCCTGGGGCTGAGCCACCACTGGAATCTCATTGAGAATGCTACCCTGTTTTGGGGCACAAGACCAAGAGTCCTTGTTGTCACAGTGTTCAGAAGGATGGCAGTCCCACCTAGGAGCCAGGAAGAGATGTAGAGTGGAGAGAGAGAGAGAGAGAGAGAGAGAGAGAGAGAGAGAGAAGTTGTAGAAAAGCTAGCCCGGAAAAGGCTCATCATTGGGCTGATCACCTCCCTACATCTTTTTCTTGCTGCCCCTTCCAAGAAGTCTTACCAGCTCTCCTCCTCTGAAATCCTACTGACTTGGGATCTAGGACATCAAGAGAGTCTAAACCAGTAGTCTTCAATGTTATCTGGAAACTTAATATATAAAATATCAGAAAGTCCAGCTGTTGTGAATTACCATATTTCCCAATGTATAAGATGTACCGTTTTTGGAAAAATTTGGGGTCTAAAAACTGGGTGCAGTGGTTATACAGTGGTTGTAGATTTTTTTACTTGCATTTCCCACTTTTTCGCGTGGATGAGGAGTTGTTTGAATTTTATAATGAATAAAACTTGAGTTCAATAACTTTATGTAATACATTATTTTTTTTCAAATTTCGGGCCCCAAAATTAAAATGCGTCTTATACATGGGAGTATGTTATACGTGGGGAAATACGGTGTTAGCATGTATCTGGGGTGTAGACCTCTGAAGAAGGAAGGGAAGGATCTGAGAAATATAACTTGGAACCACTAACTATGGCCACTACCATTTTTACAAGCAGCAAGCAGATTCTATTTTATGTAATTCCTGCTTCCTCTATTGACTGCTTGTTTTGTACCAGGTACCGTGGGAACCACTTACAATGTGTCAGTTCACTTAATGCCCAGTTGGGGCCAGTGAGGTAGGACTGTGATTGTCCACACTTTGCAGGTGAGTTTAGTTAGACTGTGGGGTCTGTGCATATAATGAGTCCCTGAAGGTGGGCCTGGGAAGATGGGCAACCAGGGACAGATGACAAATGTCCCTGTGTGCAAGCAAAGGGGAGCCAGGGAACCCACAGAAGCAGGAGAGAGGCAAGGTACTCCACACTTCTGGGCTCAGTCTTACGGCAAAGGAGAGGCAGGTTGAGGGGAAGCAGAGGCCACCCGCTGGCTGATGAGCCAGGAGCCTGTTTGCAGCAAGCAGATGGGCAATGAGGACGTGGATCCCAGGCAGGATAGGCAGGGGCAGTGGGGATGGCGGATCAGGGATAATTTCAGAGATGTGGGGTAGAAGAGAAACTATGATCGGAAAAATTGAGAGGAGCCTTTGATGTGGGTGTCAGTTACGTAGAGGCGCTCTGATATAGTTCTGTAGGCTGCATGCTCATGGTGTTGGCACTGCTGTGTATATACATTCTATTTTAGTTTAAAAATAGAGTAGGAAACATTGGGGTAGACATTACAGTCTGGGCCTTATCCAGGGCACCGAAGGGGCTCTCAGAATTTTTCTTACAACTTGAGAGCTGGTTTTCCTCACTCACTGCAGATATGCTTTGTGTGGAAGACAAGGAGGAAAAAGGTCTGAATTTTGAGCTGCCGTTTGCAAAATGGGAGGGAGCACTTGGCCAGCCGTCACCACATGCCCTGCCATTGACTAAGTCCTTGCTATATTTCATGGAGTCTAAGGCACACTTATTTTTTTATATATTTTAATGTCTCTGAAACCAGAATGCATCATACAAAAAGTGACAAGTCATAATAAATTAACTGGCAGTGTTTTCCTTCTTAGAAGTCCATAAAATAATGGTGCAATTATAGCCCAGGGTCTTAGATTCAAGAAATGGGATATGGTACGGCAGGCTCTCTGCTAAGTCCTGTGTGTGCATTCCTCCTGTAATCCTCACAATAGCTTATGAGCTCTCAACTGCTGTCAGTCCTGTTTCCCAGATAAGAAGTTGAGGCATGGAGGAGGAAGGTCATTTGTTGAAGGTCACAGAACTAGTTAGGGGTGGACTGGGTATTTCAACCTGAGTCACTTCAAACCTAGGGAATCTTTTTTTTTTTTTTCGACAGGGACAGAGACAGAGTCAGAGGAGAGATAGATAGGGACAGAGAGATAGGAAGGGAGAAAGATGAGAAGCATCGATTTTATTCATTGTGCCACTTTAGTTGTTCACTGATTGCTTTGCTCACATGTGCCTTGACCAGGGGGCTACAGCAGAGCAAGTAACCCCTTGCTGGAGCCAGCGACCTTGGGCCCAAGCTGGTGAGCCTTGCTCAAACCAGATGAGCTCGTGCTCAAGCTGGCGACCTCGGAGTCTCGAACCTGGGTCCTCCATGTCCCAGTCTGACGCTCTATCTACTGCGCTACCGCCTGGTCAGGCAAACTTAGGGGATCTTGGTACAAAGCAAAACCAAAGATGGGACCGGGAGGGTGGTGGCCTTTCCTCTCCCCAGCCTGGGACAGCCAGGTCAACAGCCAACACCATCGCCCGGCACTACCCCTTGTCACCCAGCACTAGTCCCCCTCTAGTCCCTAAACCCTGGGATTCTCTTCTCCCTCCAGGAGGGCTCCGGCTTCAACATCTGCAGGGACCTCCCCCCTCCACGAAGAGGAGGGGGCTGGAATGAGATCTCAGGGAAAAGGGGGAAGAAATTCCGAGCCCAGCTGGTTTCTCTCACACAATGCCGATTTGCTTAAATGGGAATTAGGATTAGTGCTGGATTTTGCCTCTCCTGCAGACTGGTAATAAACTAATCTCCTCTCAGGCTGCAAGAAGGCAGAATTCCTCCAAAGACTGGAGACAGCTTCAGGAGACAGCTTCAGGCTCGGGAGTGTAAAACCTGGAAAGTAATTTTGTTATTGACGGGCCTACCCGCACGGCCTGACACGCAGCCCCCAGCTCCTTCCCCGTGTGGCTGCGGCCTTTAATTTCATTAATGTGTGACATTCACCCAGGCTGCGTGGCTGACAGGCATGCTTGACATTAATACGTGTTCCTTGCGGTCCCCAGAGCTCATAAAAGCTCATTATCAGTTCTGAGCCCATAAACGTATTTCCCTGGCTCAGGTGGCCCAAGTTCCTCAGCAACGCCCCCAGGCAGTGAAGCTGCGGCCATCTGCAGGAGCCACCAACTCCCTTTGTCCAGAGGACTTGTTCTCCCAGGCCACTGGCAGGTGACCCAGAAAAACCCTTCTGTAGACAGAACTCTGGCTTAAATTTGCATCCGAGAGAAAGGGCTCCTTCTGCCCCGCTATGTGAGGGGACTTGACCCAGCATGTTGTCTATATCCACTTGGGTGGGCGTGCAGAGCCTCTGCCCCGCCATCCCACCTCCAGGCTTTGGAATTGCACGGACATTTACACACAGAGATATGGAGACCATTGCCAGGTTGTGATAGCTGGAAACAGAAATACTCCACATACCCACGGTGAAGAGGAAAATATATTATGGCCCACACCTACTGTGGGCACTGTACAGCGGTGAAAAAAATCTCAGAAGGTCTATGTAGTCTCACAGTCATGGGTAGACATGATATCCTTGATAAGTGACGTTGCAGAACATCTGTGGCGAGATCCCATTTGTATAAAGTCACACTGTGTGTGGGCTCACACGGGCACATGCTGACACGTAGGTGATTACATAGAAGGAGGTCTAGAAGTGCAAAGTTTTTGCAGTGGTTCTATCTGTTAAATATGATGCATGGGTAAGGAAGAATTTTCAATTTATAGTTAATGAAAATTGTATGAATATATTTACATATATATGAATATATATATGCACATGTACGTGTGTGTGCGTGTGCATATGTGTGTGTGCATGTGTGTATCATGAATCACTCTGATCATAGCCATAACCTGGCCCCCAGTGCATGAGGCCCCCTAGGCTGACACTGCCTGGTAAATGAGGTAGAGGTGGAGGTACTATTCTTTGGCCAATCCCCGTTCCCCCACCGTTAGCAGGGAGTTCTGAGCACATCCTCGGTGGGTGTGGTGCACCGAGGCTGGGATCTGTTGAGCAGAGCTTGCACTCATTGCTCTGCAGCCTGCACTTCTCTCACTGTGGCGATGGCCCTTGCACCAGGCTTGACTTTCCAGGGAGCTGAGTTCTTGTCCTGGTTCTGCCTCATTTTTAGCGGTATGACCCGGGTCAAGTTATTTAATCCCTCTGAGTTTGTTCTCCTCATCCCTGACATGGTGATGCTTTCTCATAGAAATGGAGAGGGTGTCACGATTATTGTGATAATTGTTTTGGGCAACTTGACACTTGACCAGAGCTCCCACGGTACAGCCTGATCGTTGAGGGTAGAAGGAGTCGGGACGGAGAGGGGGAACTCAGCTTTCCTCTGTCTGCTGTAAGTTTTGCTTTTGTTTCTCAGCTGTGTATGTGAATAAGCTGGCCCCCTGGGATCGGCCTGAGCCTTGGCAGGCAGGTATGTGTCCTAGACACAAAGAATCTGATCCTTCTCCGGTGACCGGTGGACTCAGTCAGACTGACAGACAGGAAGCGGGGGAGAGCCTGGACTTTGGCCCTTGCCGTCTGGGGCTGAGTCGTTTTGTTCACCACCAAAGAACCCTCCTCCTCTTATTACTTATCTCTTCTGAATACCAGATCTTGGAAGTTTTGTTCTGCCCAGAGAGTCGGCACTCATTAGGCAGTGATTAATTCTCTTTCACATTTTCAAAATTATTCAGAAAGCCTTTTATTTTTCCGCCTAAGGAAAATGGAGTTCCCACACCAAGCTGATAATATTCTGGCTAGAAGCAAAGAAGCGCGATGCAATGTTGTGATTAGCATGCTGTCGATGTCATCACGTGGACCCAGCGTAGGCTCCTGTGCTGGTCTCGGAGGATCGAAAATATCCCCAGATCCATAGGCACTGGGAACGCCGTCCTGGGAGCCTGCGTGGGGCTGGGTGCTTCGTCCGTCTGTCTGGTTGTGGGGGCCCTGTCTGGCTGTGCTGCACCTGCGGAGGTGGAAGGAGGGGGCAGACAACCTGAGGAATGGGTGCACATCTGGACTGAGCTGGCCCCCGGAAACCTCACTAACCCATGCCTTCTTAAAATTTATTTCTGTCTCCTCCCTCTAGAGTTTCTCCTGAAGCCACGTCAGAAAGAGACCTTGAGAATCTCGACACCCCTGAAAAAAAAAAGTTAACAGTTGAAAGAGGTATGATTTTGGCAACATGGGTTGTGTGGCATCTCAATTTATTTACATAAGAGCGTCTCATCTCTCCTCTCCCTGATCTCCAGTCCCCCCCCTTTCTGAGTGAGAGAGCTCTCTGCTCATGCTGGGGAATGTAGGGCAGGTGAAGGGTGGATTTCTTTGCCCTCCCAGATGTTTATTCAGGGATGGGGAACAAATGAGGTGTGTGAAGGAGAGGCTAATGCTGGAGGGGGGGTGCTTCATGAGGCTGGTGCTGCCCCATGAGGGGGCTGCCAGACAGAGGGAGTGAGCCCTCTGCAGGAAAGCAGAGATCCTGGGGCGCATGGAGAGAACCCCTCCCATACCTGCCTCCCTGACACCCACCACGGTCTTGGGAATAGGGGAAGGAAACACCTTTCTAAAGTGATCCATCTATCTCATCTCAAGACTAACTGAGAACGGAAAACCCCTGCTAGATTCCTGGGGCTCTGGGAGCTTCTGGGGTTGCCCATGATCCTAGTACATATGATGGTCTAGAGGCCTGATGGAAAGTTCTTGAACGAAGAGCCAGGACATTTGTGTTCCGGCCCAGCCTGTGCCACCGTTGTACCTCAGAAGTCCTCATAAGCCATTGTTCTCATTGGGCCTCATTTCCTCATCTGTAAAATGGGGCGGCAGTGACTTGAATCTCTGTTTCAGCCTTCGTGTCTTCAGTTTCCAAGGTTTGAAGACCAGGGCTGAACTAGAAGTGACAGGTGTGGTGGGACAGCAGGGAGGCAGAGATGGCGCTGGGGCTCGGGGAAGGCAGGGGAAGGCGGGCAGGGGCACCTGAAAGCTCTGAGGAGATCCTGTCACTGGCCTCAGATGAAGGATGACTCAGACCCTCAGAGGAATGGCTGCAGGGTCCGAGGTGCGAACGGAGCTGGGTCTGAGTTGCGCTAATCAGAAGACTCAGGCTAACCACCACTGAGGGCTCCTCCGTGCTGGGCGCAGGGCTAAGCACCTCATTTGGTCCTCTCAGCAGCCCCATGATCTCGGCACTGTTATCAACACCCCTGGGCCTCGGAGAAGCTAAGTGACTGGCCCTAGGTCTCACAGCAGTGAATAGCGCGACTGAGATTGGAAACCCTTGCCTGAACTGCACTACAATTCTAAAGTGTCTTTCTTACCAGCTCTGCCACTTGAAGCTTACGTTTAAAAGAAAAAAAATGCTTTCTTGACCTAGAATTTTTTTTTAAACTTTGGGCTCTTCATAAAATCTCCGTGGGTCTTGGTTGTCCGATCTCTAAAATGGGAGCATAATACCTGCTCACGCGGTTGTTTGGGGGGAAATACGAGTTAAGGAATGAGCAGAAAGCTCCCCACACTGTCCCTTCCTACACACCCCTCCACCTGCCTTCCTGCCCCAGGGCTGCTGTGAGGGTGGGTGGGATGTGCTTACACACTGGAGTGCTGTACCAGCTGCCCACTGGCATTTGCAATTCTGGTCGCCTCTGGTGTGCGTAGTTAGGAAGCACTCTGCGGGGTCCCGTCACTGATCTGATCGTTTCCTGGTATCCGAGCTCACCTTCTCACTTTTGGACGGTGCTGCTGGCCGGCCAGGATTTTTCCAGCAGGAATCTACGTCAGGGTGGCTGCTCCCAGAGGCAGACAAGGCAGGGGCCAGGCTAAGGTCCAAGTGAACAGTGGCGAGACCTGAGGCCTGCATGGGCTCTGTGTCTCCCTCCATAGCACTAATGCCCGGCAGCGTCCCCGCTTGGCCACCGCCCAGGGCCATTATCTTAATTGTCTGCCTCCTGGCCACGCTGCCCTGCGCCCTGCAGGAAGCTATTGCCTTATCACAGAGCCTGGATCTTTCTGCGTGGTTTTCTTAATCAGGGAAGGCTCTGAAGCGAGTCGGAAAAAGCTTAATTTCCTCAGGACCTTTCTGCTTACGGATGTTTCTCTAGTCAGGGGAAGCCGTGGGCTTGGGTGGAACAAAGGGAAAGAATCTCTTTAAGAACAGAAAAAAGAAGCAAGCGTGCTATTGTCCCTGGGTTACCTTCAGGAGGGTTGCCAGCGAGCAAAGTGATTTAGCCTTGCCCCTCCTGTGAGCCAGGGAACAGATCTATGTTATACAGTCACAGGGAAAACACAAAGATGACCACGTGGTCACAGGCAGACAGGCACGTGCTGTTGTGGAAGGTGTTTGCTGGGATTTGGGAGCCAGCTGGGGGAGGCCCAGTCCCAGCTCTGCCTTTGTGGTAGCTGTTTGACTCCAGATGAGCCATTTGATCTCCCAGAGCCTCAGATTTTGGCAAATAGCGATCACCTCACGGGGTGGTCATGGGGGCGAGGAAACTCCTCTGAGATGAGGCACCTGTTTGCTTTGAAAGATGGCAGTCCCCTGAAGTAATGTGGTCTCCCAAGGTGACCTCCTTGAAGAGGCTTAGGCTCTTGAGCTGTGAGAGCTGGGTGTTGGTGATCAAACAGTGGGGTTACCCTGGAGACACATACTTCTTTGTGTGCCTATTCTAAAAAAAGGTCTGAGTGTCCGGCCTGGGTTGTGTCTGCTCTCTGTTCTGACACCCCTGGGGCACTGGGCCACCTCGGGTATGAACAGTCCTTTCCTGAACCTTTATCCCATAGTTTACACTTAACCCTGGTGATCTTTACTAGACCCTTTCTGTAGATAATAGCTGATCCTCCCCACAACCCAAAAAGCAGGTATTAATCAAATTTTTAGAGGTGAGGACAACTGGGGTTCAAAGAAGTTCTAAATTACTCTAGGCTTTACCTCTAAAAGGCAGCGAGTGTCTTAGGACCCAAACACAGAACTCTTGCCCCAACGGCAGTGTGTTTGCCATTGCAGCCCACGGCACCACAGTGCCCGTGTGGCACCCCTTCATGCATACAGAGGCACCTTGCGTGCACCTGTAGTTGCACCCTGGTGGCTTCCCATGGTGCCGATGACACACCTGCAGTGTGGCTCCCCATACAGCACTCATGGTGTCCATGAGACACCCGTAGGACTCAGCACCACCCCATGGCACTCAGGCTAGTGTTCACAGAGCATTCTGCATGCCCACAGTGACACCCCATGGTGCCCATGGTGGCACTCTCCCCATGTTCTCTGCCCATCCTTGCTTGAACTTTGGAGCTCAGGCAGAAAGGGAAGTCCCTGGTGTCTTTATCTCCCAGCTGCCGTCTGCAATGGTTTGAGCTAGGAAGTGAAGGCAATTTCTTGGAAGCATTAGGACCTTCCTCCTACTGAGATGTGACATTAGGATCTTATATTGAGGTCACTGATCCATTTTGAGTTCGTTTTTGTAGCATAAAGTGTGAAGTAGGGGTCCAACTTCATTCTTTGGTATGTGGTTATCCAGTTGTCCCATCACCACTTGTTGAAGGGACTATTCCTTCCCCATTGAATAATCTTGGCACCCTGGTTGAAAGACAGTTGGCCCATTGGTGTATAAGTTTGTTTCTGGATTCTCAATTCCATTCCATTGGTCTTTATGCAAATCCTTATGCCAGCACATGCTATGTTGATTACTACAGCTTTATGTGTAACTTTTGGGCAAGTAAAGCACCCCCGATGATTCCAAGGTTGAACATTCCTGGTTTTTAGAGGAGGATGAGGCAGTGTTAGGGCAGCCAGTTAGGAGCCTGCTGGAATGACCCTGGGCAGTGCAGGAGGAGAGGATGCAGCTTTGAAGCAAAGCCGTGATCATGGCAGTGGAGAGGCCATTGTGAGAGGCAGTGGAGAGAGCTAGCGAGGGAGCATCCTGATCCTCCCTGATTCTAGGAAGACCTCAGAGACGACAAAGGTGAGAACAGAGGCCAGTGGTCCAGGTGAGCTTCATTAAATGCCTTCCCACACCCAGTATGGTCTGGAGAAAGACCTGAGTCCCAGTCACAGCTCTGCTCCACTGTTTGATCTTGGGAAAGTTGCTGCACCTCTTTGAGAACCCTTACTGTCTCTGTGGGGTGGATCAGTACTCTGTTACTCATGCAAAAGGTCGGGCAAGGGTCAAACAGGGCAGCTCTACAAAGGCTGAAGGGCTTAAAGGCAACTGAATGCTTGGTAGAATCTCCACCCGAAAGTTCTTGCCGAGCAGTATCAGTATCAGCTCACCTGTCTCTGGGACAGCTATTGGCCTCATGGCCTCTACTGCAGCCTATGCTGGCTTGGGCTGGCTTGGGCTGGCTCGGATAGGTCAGAGTATCTCCTTATGCTGAGCTGACATTTATTTTCTTGTACCCTCAGTCTACTTGCTCCAAATCTGCCTCATGGGGCTGCATTACCCCTTTCCCCCCAGGCTCCTCTCCTGCATGCCCATCCGTACCTTCTCATCTGCTAGCTGAAAGCCATAGTCACCTCAACTTCCCTTCAAGGATGCAGGAGGGAGAGCGTAGCTTTGGCGTTAGATGAGTTTCAGGGCTATTTTTTAGCTCATTATTAGCTTGGGTAAATGCACTCTCTTTACTCTTCCGCTAGAGCAGTGATTCTTAACCTTTTTTTAGGTACCGAACCCACCTGTTTCATATGCGCATTCACTGAACCCTTCTTTAGTGATAAATAAAATATGATTTTTTTTCCCAAATTCAAGACATAGGTATATGTTTTTTTACTGGTGCACAAAATGAGCCGTGCATGAACATCACCTTGCTCAAAGAACAAAACCAACAAAATGCATGAACTCACAACAAATTACGGTATTACTTTATTCTGGCCTCCGCGCCAGAGGCTTCTCCAAACCCCTGAGACCGACTCATCGAACCCCTAGAGTTCGATAGAACCCAGGTTAAGAACCACTGTGTTAGAGGAAGAGAGTCATGACAATTGCAGACTCATGGTCAAGATTAAATGAGATGACAGATGTTAGGCATGATGTCCACTGTCTGGGAAGGAGTCAACACTCCAGAAAACGGTGCATATAATTGCCATTATCAGCTGAACACCACCCTTCAATTTCCTCTCGTTCTGACCGGTGGGGCGCAAGCCCTGAGTTTAAACACAGGAAGGGGCAGCAGTCCCCAGGCCTCATTGCCCTTCCTGGCTGCCCCCTCACTCTCTGTCTGGGACACGTGTGGGAGGGGACAGAATGACAGGTTCTCACTGCCCCAGTTTCCTGCTCACTTAGCCCAACTTCTGCCAGAACTTTTTGGCCTCAGGCCAGCCTTGTGTTCACATTTGACTCATGACAGCTCCCTGGTCTTTTTTCTTCCTTTTTGTACATTTTCTATCCCAACCTTTGTCTTCTTTTTCAAGTTATTATAAATTGACCCAAGAAGGTTCAGCCTAGGGCTACATTACCCGTCGGCTACGTTGGTGGAGTGTCCCCCTCAGAGATGCCCCACTCCCTGGCCTGGTCGGCAGGAGAGCAAGGCCGGGCAGGCCTACCCCCTGTAGAGGGGGAGCATACCTTGACACCATGGAGAGATACCATGTCTTCATTTCCTTCCTCTCAAGAATGAGCAAATGATTGCTTTTCTGTTTATGCAGCAAAATTGAGCAGAAATCCCCCTTAAGAGACTTTTTTAAAAAAAATAATGATATATCACCATGTTGTGAATCACCTGAACTGTCACACAGCAGGGAGGGCAAGGAGGGAGTAAGACCCCTAGCTGTAGGGCCACGTCATCCCTGGGGAGGGCCACAGCGCTGTGTGGGGCAGTGAAGGTGGACCCAGGCTGTGGGTCTCCTGGACAGGGGGGGGGGGTCACTTTGCCCCACCCAGATGCTTCTCTTCTTAGTTAAAAGTGTAAAATAACGTACTTTAATTAACAGCCCTGCAATCAAGGAGAAATCCCAAATCGGCAGGCAATGCTGTGTTGTTGGCTGTGGTGGTTTCTTAACTGCCCAGAGCTGCTGCTGAAAGAAGAAATGACCAATGCCACTCCCTGTGTCTGGGGGTTTGCCAGCGCGTCTCCCATTCTGAGGTGTGGGCAGGGCCATGTTATGAAAGAAAGGCACTATGGGATTGAGGAAGGAGATTGGGCCCTGGATTCTGAAACCTTTATTTTTTTTTCTTCTAATCGACTTATTTTCTAGAGAAGTTTTAGGTTCAAAGCAAAACAGAGGGGAAAGTGCAGAAAGTCATGTTCTCCCTGCTCCCCACCACACAGCGGACCGCACTATTGACTTCCGCACCACAGCCGGGCATACATTGCAATCAGAGAGCCCACGCTGACACATCGTTACCACCCAAAGCCCACAGGTGACATTGTGGTTCGCTGTTGGCATTGTACCTTCCGTGGGTTTTGACAAATGAATAATGACATGTAGCCACTGTTAGATTCTCACACAGGGTAGTTTCACTGCCCTAAAAATCCTCTGTGCTCTGCCAGCTCCTTCTTCCTTCCCCCCTAAGCCCTGGCAACCACCAATCTGTTTACTGTCTTCATGGTTTTGCCTCCTTCAGAATGTCACAAAGTTGGAATCATACAGTCTGTAGCCTTTTCAGATTGGCTTCTTTCACTTAGTAGTATACATTTAAGTTTCCTCCATGTCTTTTCATGACACGATAGCTCTTTTCTTTTGCCAATTCTTTTATTGTGGTAAGATACACATAAAATTTACTGCCTTAACCATTTTAAAGTGTGCGGCTCAGTGGCATTAACTGCATTCGCGTTGTTGTGCAACCATACCACTGTTCATCTCTAGAACACTTTTTATCTTGCAAACTAAAACTCAACACCCATTTAAACAATACCTCCCTGTTCCCCTCTTTTCCCAGCTCCTGGCAAACCCCAATATACTTTCTGTCTGTACGATTTTTGTTATTCTAAGTACCTTACATAAGTGAAATCATGCAATATTTTTTGGGTGTGTGTGTGACTGGTTTATTTCACTTAGTATAATGTCCTCAAGTTCCATCTGTGTTGTGGCATATGTTTGAACTTCCTTCCTTTTTAAGGCTGAATAATATTCCTTTGTCTGTGTAAACTGCATTTTGCTTATCAACTCATTGTCAATGGATACGTGGGTTGCTTCATGTGCTAGCTATTGTGAATAATGCTGCTAAGCTCCTTTGTTTTTCATGCTAAGTAATATTCTATTGTTAGATGTACAGTACTATGGTTTATTTACCCACTCACCGTCCTGAAGGACATTTGGGCTGCTTCCAAGTTTTGGCAATTATGAATAAAGTTGTCATAAATATCGGTGTGCAGGTTTTTGTGTGGACATAAGTTTTCAACTCATTTGGGTCAATACCAAGAAGCACAATTGCTGGGTCATATGGTAAGAGTATATTTAAGTCTGTGAGAAGCTGCCACTGTGTCTCCCAAAGCGGCTGCACCATGTTGCACTCACACCAACAGGGTGTGACAATTCCCGCTGCTCCACGTCCCCTTTAGCATTTAGTGCTGTCGTGGTTTGAATTTTGGCTACCCTAATAGCTGTGTAATTGTATCTCATTATTGTCTTAATTTGCAATTTCTTAATGACATATAGTGTTGAGCATCTACTTATATGCTTCTTTTCCATCTGTGCTTCTTGGTGAGTTGTCTGTTCATGTCTTTTGTCATTTTTTAATTTGCTTGTTTATTTACCTATTGTTGAGTTTTGTGACTTCTTTGTATATTTTGGATAACAGTCCTTTACCTATATATTATTTTGCAAATATTTTCTTCTAGTCTTTGACTCCTCATTCTTTTTTATTTTAAATCAAGAGAGAAGCAGGGAGGCAGAGAGACAGACTCCCACATGCACCCAGACTGGGATCCACCTGGCAAGCCCTGTCTGGGGCTGATGCTTTGCTCATCTGAACTGCTGCTCTGTTGCTCAGCAACTGAGCTATTTTCACACCTGAGGCAAAGCCCTGGAGCCATCCTTGGAGCCCGGGGCCAACTTGCTCATTCAAGCCATGTCTGTGGCAGTAGAAGAGAGAAAGAGAAAGAGAGAAGCGAGAGGGGAAGTGGTGGAGAAACAGGTGGTTGCTTCTCCTGTGTGCCCTGACTGGGAATCAAACCCAGGACTTCTACACGCCAGGCTAACTCTTTACCACTGAGCCAACTGGCCAGGGTGCCTCCTCATTCTTTTAACAGTGTCTTTCACAGAACAGAATTTCAAATATTTTAACGAAGTTCAGCTTTTCAATTATTTTTTTTATGGATTATGCCTTTGGAGTTGTATCTAAAAAGTTATTGCCGCCTGACCTATTGTGGCGCAGTGGATAAAGCGTCGACCTGGGAACACTGAGGTCGCCAGTTCAAAACCCTGCTCTGGTCTGGTCAAGGCACATATGGGAGTTGATGCTTCCAGCTCCTCCCCCCTTTCTCTCTTTTTCTCTCTCTCTCTCACTCTGTGTCTCCTCTCTAAAATGAATTAAAAAAAAAAAAGTTATTGCCATACCAAAAGTCATCTAGATTCTTCTTCTGTGTTGTCTTTTAAGAGTTTTAGAGCTTTGCATTTTATTTAGTTTTGTGATCCATTTTGAGTTAATTTTTGTGAGGGTTATAATGTCTGTGTCTAAATTCACTCTTTTGCATATGGATATCTAGTTGTTCCAGCACCGTTTGTTGAAAAAAGCTATTTTTCATTATGTTATCTTTGCTCCTTTGTCAAAGATTATGTAACTATATTTCTGGGCTCTTTCTTCTGTTTCATTAATCTATGTATCTTTTTTTTTTTTTTTTTTTTTTTACTAATACCACACTGTCTTATAGCTTTATTATAAGTCATAAAGTCAGGTACTGACAGTCCTCCAACTTTGTTCTTCAATATTGTGTTGGCTATTCTGGGACTTCTGTCTCTCCACATAAACTTTAGAATCAGTTTGTCGATAGCCACAAAACAACTTGCTAGGATTTTTATTGAGATCGCATTGAATCTGTAGATCACACTGGGAGGAACAGACAGCTTGACAATATTGAGTCTTTCTACCCATAAACATAGAATATCTCTCCAATTCCTTAGTTCTTCTTTGATGTTTTTCATCATAGTTTTATAGCTTTCCTCATAGAGATCTTGTGCATATTTTGTTACATTTATACCTAAGTATTTTATTTCTTTTGGTGCTAATGAAAGTGGTATTGTGTTTTAAATTCAAATTCCACTTGGTCATTGCTGGTATATAGAAAACATTTGATTTTTGTATATTAACGGTATTCTTCAACCTTGCTTTGCTATAAATGCTTTTTTACTTCTGTGAGTTTTTTGTCAGTTCTTTCAGATTTTCTACACAATCAGGTCATCTTTGAGCAAAGACAAGTTTATGTCTTCCTTCCAAAATTATAAAAATAAAACCCTGTTATAAAGAACAAGGTTCCTGCTCAATCTGTAATAACGAAAATGAACTTTGTCTCATTGTATTAGCTGGGACCCCAGTACAATGCTGAGAAGCAGTGGTGAGAGGGGATGTCCTTGCCTTCTTCCTGATCACAATGGCAGAGCTCCTAGTTTCTCACCACCAGTATGATGTTATCTGTATGGTCTTTGCAGATGTTCTTTATCAAGTGGAGGAAATTCCCCTTTATTCTTCTTTTGCCAAGTGTTTTAATCATGAGGGAACGTTGGATTTTGTCAGATGCTTTTTCTCCATCTATTGATATGATCATGTGATTTTTCTTCTTTAGTCTGTTGATGTGATGGATTACCTTAATTGATTTTTGTATGTTAAACCAGCCTTGGGTACATAAAATAAATTCCTTGGCTCTGGTCTATAATACTGTTTATGTATTGCTGGATTTGATTTGCTATTATTTTGTTGAGGATTTCTGTATCTATGTTAATGAGAGATATTGGTCTATAGTTTTCTTTGTTTGGCTTGGGTATTACGGTAGTGCTGACCTCATTGAATGAGTAATTAATTATTCTTCCTGTCCATATATTCTGGAAGAAATTGTAGAGAATTAGTATAATTTCTTAAGTGTTTGGTAGAATTTATCAGTGAACCTAAATGGGTCTGATGCTTTCTGTTTTGAAAAGTTATTAATTGTTGATTCAATGTATTTAATAGATACAGGCCTATTCAGATTGCCTGTTTCTTCTTGTGTGAGTTTTGGCAGGTTGCATCTTTCAAGGAATTGATCTATTTTATCTAGAATAATTTATGGACAGCAAATTATTCATAGTATACTTTTATTATCCTTTTAATGTTCATGAGAACTATGGCGATGTTTCCTCTTTCATTTATTTCTGATATTAATAATTTGTGTCTTTTCCATCTCATTCTCTCTCTCTCTTTTAAAGTTAGCCTGGCTACAGGCCCTTTGCTTTTACCCATCTTTTCAAAGAACTAGGTTTTATTAACTTTCTCTAGTGACTTTCTACTCTCCAAAGCCTGTGTTTTAATCATGGATCTGTCACTGGTTATTTGAAAGATCTTAAGTCTTAAGGGATAAACCCCTTTCACTCTGAGCCTCAGTTTACTCTACTGTAGAATGGGTGGTAATAATGATTCCCAGCCCAGAGTTAGTTTGAGGGCAAATGTCAAAGGTGAGTCCACATTCATTGACTGAATATGTATTTGTTGAGCCCCTACGATGTATCAGCTACTGCCCTGCATGCTGGGAACATCATAAGTAGATGGAACAGCAAAGCCCCCATCTTCATGGAGCTTATCTTCTGCTTGGGGTGACGGAGACCAAACAAACTCAATGTCAGGCAGTGTTCGGTGGGGGGAAAGAGAGGGAGTGGTCAGGGGAGTTACTCTGTTGGCTGGGGGCACTTGGAAGGCCTTTTTGATCAGTTGTCATTTGAGCAGAGGTCTAAAGGCAGTGGGGAGTGAGCCTTGACTTCATCTTAGGGAAGAGCCTTCCTGGCAGAGGGAATAGCAAAACTCAGGGCCATGAGGTGGGCAGGCAGCTGGCATGCTGGGGTACCAGCGAGGAGGTTAGGGTGTAGGGCAGAGTCAGTGTGGAAGGAGCAAAGGCCAGAAGGGAGCTGGCAACCAGGGTGAGGAGTGTGAATTGTGATTCTGAGGGTAACGGGAAGCCAGTGAACAAGATAAAAATGGGATCGGATTTACATTCTACCAAGATCACTTTGGCTGCCGTATGCAGAACAGACTGTGTGGACAGGGAGACCAGTGTGGAGACTGATGTTAGAATCCAGACAAGTGGTGAGGTGGTTTGGAAGGACAGAATGGAGGCAAAGGTGCTGAGGGGCCCAAACCTTTAGCATGTACTTCGGAAGTATCGCCAACAGACTCGCGGGTGGATTGGATGGAGTGGGAGAGAAAGAGAGGGGTCAAGCATGACCATGAGTTTGTGCCTGGAATGGAGGTATGTGGGTGGGCTGTGCTTTGGTAGAGGGGGAGGGAGCATATTGAGTTATCTATGGGGAATTTTAGGTTGGCACCCTGTGGAAGGTGCCCACGGGAAGCCACCTGGAGGTCCCCAGAGGGCGGCCCATCCAGGACACCAGAGCAAGCAGGTATTATTTTCACAGCGCCCCAGGTGCTGTTGAGTGGCATGGACTGAGGAAGGGAAACAGCTGCCAGAGCAAGCCCTGGGCTTGGGGACCACCTTGAAGGAGAGCACTGTTTAGTTTAGCTGCTGGTGCCCGACATAAAATAGGACAGATGCCGCAGGGCGTACCTGGCTACCCGCCACCTAGGAGAGATGGTTCACCTGCCTCCTCAATACCACCAAAATTACATTCAGTAATAACGATGAAATAAAAATCGATTCTAATACTGGCAGAAAAGAAACAGACAGTAAAACTTATTTTTTTAATCTTTTTTTTTCTTTTATTCATTATAGAGAGGAGACACAGAGTGAGAGAGAGAGAAAGAGAGAAAGAAGGGAGGAGCTGGAAGCGTCAACTCCCATATGTGCCTTGACCAGACCAGTGCAGGGTTTTGAACTGGCGACCTCAGTGTTCCCAGGTCGACACTTTATCCACTGCGCCACCACAGGTCAGGCGACAGTAAAACTTTTAGTGAACTTCATAATATAACCATGCCAGTTGACCAGCAAACATGACAGCACACACAAAAAAGGGGGATAGTAATAGGCTCATATTTTCTAATTATATTAATGTATATTTTGAATAAAAGAAAAAAATACGTGCAGGAAGTTCCTAAGAGTGAACAACCCCATAAGGTTTGGAGAGTGACTTGTACAGAGGTGGCCTCAGTGGTGGTCAGTGATCTCGTGTCTGTTTTCTGTCCAGACAGCCACTGTGTTATCACGGCTTTAGTTCAGATCTACTACTTTTCAAGGGGGCAATGTCCAGTGGCCTCAGGGCTGGAGATGTGAATTGAGGACAGAGAACTGCAGTGATCCTGAATCCTTATTCTCGAGAACGTGGGCAGTAGGATCTGGCTGGATACCTGGGTGTTCTCGGAACTAACTGCCATGTAAACACAATGTTTCTTAAAGCTCAAGGAATAACAATGCGTTCATTTGAAGCTTACATACATATTATTAAAACCCAGCAGTGACTACAGCAATTGTTAAAAACTTAGAGCAACAAAAGATTTTCTTTTTAAGCAGTGTTTTTATCACTGACATTATTTTAGAATTGTCAGCTTTTGGTGGGTTTTATGTTTGTTTTTTAATTCTCTACAGACAGTTCACCCCCTAGCGCCTACAGATCGCTCCCATTGCCCCACCCTTGGCACACCAATATGGAGGTGTTTCCAAGAGGGTTGTTCCTGGGGCGGGGGGTGGGGTGGGTGAAGGAGCAGAAGGTGCACAGAAGACCCTGAGGAGGAGACTGTGGCTGGTCTTGCAGTGAGCCCAGGTAGCTTCCAGGCGGGACAGGTGCAGGAGGGCCTTCTAGGGGTCCAGTACATGATGAGGCAGGAAGCAGCTGAGTGCCTGGTGTCCCAGGGAACCCTGAGTTGGTAGGTATTGGTCTCCAGTTCCTGACAGGTTCAGTTATGAGTGCCATGTGTGTACAGTGTCTAGCATTATGGAGAGTCAGGCGCTGAGAGCTTCATCCTCAGGGTGACAGTTTGCCCTGGTGGATGTGATTCTGCACCTCCTGGGGACACGTCCAGCCCTGCTCAGTGGAATGCCTGCCCTCCTCCTCTCTCCTTCCCTTTCCCTTTCGGCCATGTAGTCCTTGGAGGCAGCTGTTCTAATGAAAAATCTCATAAATACCAGGAGATAAGGATCGAGGTCCTTTTGGTTCTTATTTCTGCCCAGACTCCCCGGAGAGCCTTTTCGGTAGGAACTGTCCCTTTGGAACTGAGATTTTCTCCCAGACTTCAAAGACGGGGCTTCTTAGGAACGCAACATCTGTTTAAACTGAACTTGAACCAAGAGGCAGGCGTGTGCCCCAGGAGCAGGCTAGGGCAGAGCAGGAGGGTGCAGAGTCTGCTCTCTGTCCAGGGAAGCATCCCACAGTGCATTCCCTTGCCGGGCAGCGGCTCTCAGCAAATGCAGATCCGGGGAGCAGGGCACCTCAGGCCAGAGGCTGGGATTTGTGCTGCCTGCTGTCCTAATAACACCTTGGCCCCTGACCGCGAAGACCTCCCCGCCAGGAGAGCTGGCAGGGTAACAGAGGGGCTCCTCCAGTCTGGGAGGGCGTGACCCTCAGAAGTCGCTTTCCAGTTGGGATTTCCCAACTCTCGGCATTTGTACTGACAGGTCCTCCTTTACTCTCTTTCTCCATCTCTCCCCTCTCCTTTCTTCCCCCCTCCCTCATTTCCTGAGCATCCACTGGGATACTGAAATGAAAAATTCCCAATCTTTGACTTCGGTGAGCTCAGAATCTGATAGAATAATCTGATTCGCTTAAAGATAAGAAAAGTTGATTCATTAGAGAAATGCAAATTAAAACCACAATGAGATATCACCTCACACCAGTCAGAATGGCACTCATCAGCAAAACAACACAGAATAAGTGCTGGCGAGGATGTGGAGAAAAGGGAACCCTTCTGCACTGCTGGTGGGAATGCAGACTGGTGCAGCCACTGTGGAAAACAGTATGGAGATTCCTCAAAAAATTAAAAATCAAACTGCCTTTTGACCCAGCTATCCCACTTATAGGAATATACCCTAAGAACACCTTAGCACTGTTTGAAAAGAAGAAATGCGCCCCCATGTTCGTGGCAGCATTGTTCACAATAGCGAAGATCTGGAAACAGCTCAAGTGTCCGTCAGAGGACAAGTGGATTAAAAAGCTTTGGTACATATATACTATGGAATACTACTCAGCCATAAGAAATGATGACATCGGATCATTTATAACAAAATGGATGGACCTTGATAACATTATACGGAGTGAAATAAGTAAAACAGAAAAAAACTGAGAACAGCATGATTTCATACATAGGTGGGTCATAAAAGCGAGACTATGAGACATGGACAAGAGTGTGGTGGTTACGGGGTGGGGGGAGGGATGGGAGGGTAGAATAGGGAGGAGGGGAGGGGCACAGGGAAAACCAGGTAGAAGGTGACAGAGGACAATTTGACTTTGGGTGATGGGTATGCAACATAATTGAATGATAAGATAACCAACCTGGAGATGTTTTCTTTGAACATATGTACCCTGATTTATTAATGTCACCCCATTAAAATTAATAAAAATTAAAAAAAAAAGAAAAGTTGAGCGCTTTGTGTACGTGTTGTGTGCGTGTGTACGATCTGATTGTTAAGACAATAAAACAACTTTACAGAGAGCTTGGAAATGGAGGATAAAGACATCCTTCAGCCCCTTTCTCAGGACAAGAGGCCCACTCGTTTCCTGCTTTTGTTCCCACTCAGGCTCACTTCAACAGAGTTGCCTCTAGAAAGACCATGCAGTCTGGCTTCCTGCTTTTCTTTGCTCCCAATCCCGGCTGCATTACAGCTGTGTGGGACCCCTTTCTGGGCAGCGCGGGAGAGGGGACATGCAGCTCGATAGATGCATGCCTCCTGGAAAGGGTAGCCAGGTCTAGTAAATTAAACTATGGGACACCCCATTAAATTTGAACACTGTATAGACAGTGAATTATTTTTTAGCATATGGCTCATGCAATATCAGTCCCATGTGCTATTGGGGACATACACTAAAAAATGATTTGTTGTTTATCTGCAACTTAAAGTTAACTGAGCATCCCTATTTTATCCAGCAATTCTGTGTCCCAAGTGTCTTTTTGCATGTGTATAGTCAGCGCTGCTTTATTGAATGACAGAGAAAACTATTCGGCTGATATGTTTTCTTTCCCATTTCTTTGGGGGAGGGGGGACACTCTTCCCTACCTTGAACCTCTCTCTTCTCTTGGCCATGCCTCTCTGACCACTCCAATCTCCACTGCTCTGTGGCTTAGCACACTGGGAGGTCATGGAGTCCAGCCCTAACAGTCCCCTCTAAGTACATCCCTTCTTCAGCCTCTTTCGGGGAGCTTCCAGTGCCTGCAGATGTTAGGTTTGCTCCCTGTGGGGGGAGAAGGGGGTGGTGGGAGGTGTGCATTAGCACTCCCTCTTGTCTCCAAAGCCCATGAGCAACTCTGGCAGTGACAGATCTGAGCAGTGTGTCCTTGGATCAGAGGAAGCAAAGGTCTGAGGACATTGGTCCAGGGCTGCAAACCTAGAGAGCCCCCCCCCCATCTTTCTCTCCATCAATGGACTTATTTTCATTTTAAGGGAGCTTCAGTGTGATAAAAATATAAATCTACGTGGCAGACAGTTTAAAAAAAAAGTGATTAACTGGAAACTGGGAAGATAGCATTGCCTTGTGGTTAAATGGATTTTCTGTTTAACTGAGGGTTAAGTAGAAGACTCGTTTTGATTCAACCTCTGTTCCTGCAAATCTTTCTAAAATGTATTAGCCTGCTCCCTGGTTTTCCTAAGTGCACCATAATGACAATAATTGAATCTCTTTGCTGGCGGAGCATCCTGTGGGGCATTGGGGCGCCTTGTTGGAAACGTCAGTCCTCTGGGTGCAGGCCGTTCCCAGGCCCTAGAGGCTGCGGTGTAGGCTGTGTGCTTTGCAGGGGTCCCTTCTTACCCACAGCCATCCCATCCTGTCTTCCCAGTTACCCTGGGCCGGGCCTCAAGAAGGGATCATTTTACAGATGTGGAAACTGAGGTCCAGCCGGTGAGGGACTTGCCCCAAGCCCCCCTCTGACTGGTGGAGGAGCCGAACCTGAAGCCAGCGGACATGGTGGTGGTGAGTTGGCCCACACTCCAATCCTGGCTCTCACTTGCTGGCTGGAAGAAGGCCATGACACTTTATGAGCCTCGGTTTCTTCACCCGTGAATTGGGCATAATAACCTTTCCTTGCAGTGCTGTGCTGAGATTAAGAGAGGTAATGATGTGGGTGGTCTGCGCACCAGGGCCTTCAGATATTGAAAAGAAAAGGGGCGCACACATACTCTCTACCCCCTGACAAAGTCAAACAGACGCTGGTCCTGGGACTCAGCATCCATCTTCTTTCCACAATCTTGCCTTCCCTCCTTCATGCACTAGTGCATTTGCATACAGACCCCCGAACCGTTTTGCATATGAATCCTGACTCTATCCTCCCCTCCCTGTGCAACCACATTTCTGGTCCTCAGTTTTCCCATCTGTCTGATGGGGATGATAATAGTTATGTGCCTTCTATATGCCATGAGAATTTAAAGCAAGAGAGCTCACCTCAGGGCAAGCCATTGTCATCCTAGGACTTGGTGAAGGAAGTCCCAGGTTAACCAAGCTTTCCGGGACGTGGTTCATAGACTGAGCATGTCAGTAGGATTGGGCTCAGGGTCTGAGGGCCCTGTTGGTGCCCCTGGAGCTCGCATGGTCTGTCTGAAAAAGGAGAAAGAGA
Source organism: Rhynchonycteris naso (assembly GCA_037038555.1). Classification (NCBI taxonomy): domain Eukaryota; kingdom Metazoa; phylum Chordata; class Mammalia; order Chiroptera; family Emballonuridae; genus Rhynchonycteris; species Rhynchonycteris naso. Next base: position 356,365,399 of record CM072995.1, read on the forward strand.
CATCCCTCTTTTGATCCTGCTTTCTGCTACTGCCTAGCTGATTTTACCCTGCCTGGGGTGCTCAGGGAAGGACACTGAGAGGGCCTGTGGGTCACTTATGAGGGACTCTGGTTCTGAATGGAAGAATTCTACCCTGACAAAGGCCCCTGCACAGGGGACGCCGGTCTCAAGTGGCGCCTCTGTCTGGGTCCGTCTGTGCCCCGCCCTCTACGTCATGCATGTCTAACACTTGAAGAAGGCATTTGTCTTTTCCTTATCAAGGATTCCACTCGGAGCACAGAAGCCCATCTGTGTGTGACCTCTGAACCCTCCCATGGGCGGTTGTGGTAGAGGTGGGGAGGACAGTTTGCCAAGCCAAACCCTGGCCAGTGAGGCCACTTGCTCTGGCTGTAGCTAGGTCGGGTATGCCTGGGGCCTTGCAGGCAAATCTCCTTCAGCGCCCAAGTAACCAGCACTGACTTCTGCCAAGCCACCTCCTTGCTCTGCAAGTGACCTACTTCCAGAGACCCTCAGGGACTCTTTGCGGGGAGAGGGGGTAGTTTCAGCTAAGTAGTCACCCTGATCTTTTAGGACAGAAACAGCAGGCTGTGTGCAAAACCACTGGGTAGGCTGGTTTCTTTTTAATGGAAAGGCTGAGAGAAATTACGTGGTTTGTGAATATTTACAGGCAAATTACTTCAGGGAGGAAATGAATTCATTCTCTCTTCTCTCCCACTGTTAACAGATCACGCTGTGGTTCCTGCCGCCTGCATCCCACATCCCTGTCTTTATTTCTTTCTTGCAAGTCCTTGAAGTCTGTGCCAGCTCCAGAAGGAGGGGCCGGGTCAGTGTGTCCATGTAATGCACCATGCATCTATGGAGTGCCATGCATTTATGTAGCACCTACTGTTTTCCAGGGCCTGGTTCAGGTGCAGGGGACACTGAAGTGAACACCGCGTCTGCTTTCCACAGGTGTCCCATGGAGGGGGTGTGTGGACGAAGAAGGGCACGGCCCTGCTGGAGGGACCTTCACTCTCTTTTGAGGCCCCAGGCCCCGCTGTGGGCCTTGTTAGGGCCACAGGCAGGGGGGTCTGTCTCGGAGGCCTGCCCCAGGACTAACCTCTGAGCCCTTCCCCGTGGGAGAAGCTTCCATTGTGCTCTTTTTCCTTCTAGCTTTGCGGGTCCTTCCTCCATTCTCCTCTTGGTTTTCTGTTCGCTGTGTCCTCTGTTTACCCTAGGTCACAAGAAGTGAGACTGGCCCTTTACCCTTGGGATTCTGAAATTGGGCTGGGGAGTAGACATTTCAGAACTGTCCAAGCCTCCTCAGGCCTGGCCGCCCTCAGGTATTAATGAAAAGCACTGGGCCCTTTTTGTATTCAGTGAGGGCTCCTCCTTGACTTGCGACAGGAAGGAAAGAGTGCCTCATGGCTGTTGGGGCAGATCCTGGGGAGGCTCTTGGGGGAGCAACCTCGGGATCAGTGCTGTGGCTGACATCTGTCACCCTGGGAACAAATGGAACACACTGTTGTGGTCTTTTTAGACACAGGCTGCCTTCACCTGCTCCTAATGTGCGCACGTGCACACGCACACACGTTTCATACCATGCCTTCACCTCCCTGCACACGCTTGTCAACATACCTGTGCATACCTATGTACATGCCTGAACATACCTACTCACACTCCTGCACACTCAGCATGTCCCTCTTACCACCCACACATCCTTCCCTATGCGGATTCCCTCCCTCCAGACATATATCCTGCCTACTCCTCCCCACCATTCATGTGCTCTCTCTCTCCTCCTCCCTTTCCTCCCCACCATGCTACAACCTGGCTCTTGGATCATCTTGCTTGTTTCTCAGCTCCAGCTCTACAAAACTCTGGATTTTCTGGGATCCTTTCCCCAGATGCTGAGCACATCACAGGTTCTGGAGAGAGTGAGAGTGGGGAGACTGAGTCAGGGAGTAAACCGGGACCCTGTGTAAATAAATATCCTTCGAGGCTGGGTATATTCCCTGACCCCTCCTGTTTCACACATCCATCCATCCATCCATCCATCCATCCATCCATCCATCCATCCATCCATCCATCCATCTATCCATCCATCCATTCATCTACTCACTCATTTATTCCAGCACATATTGATAGCAGTGACCCAGGCAAAAACATGGCTTTTGCTCTTATAAGTCTCACCTTGTTATAATCCACTTACATCATCATTATCTTCCTGGTTTGTAGTTTGTTAAGGAGAAAATGACATTGAACCTTATACTTGTTTCTGGAAAACCAGAAGCTCTGGATTCCAGTTTCTGCCACTTGCTAGCTGTGTGACCTTGGATATGTCATGTCATTCCCTGAATAAGTGTCCTTATTTGTAAAACGGGGGTCATGGTGCCTCTCTCCCAGGAAGAACTCTGGGCCATATGGACAGCAGGCATGACCACCAACTTGGGGATTTTGTTGTCTATCAACTAACCCCTCCTCAATACACAGGCAGGGTGGGGTGCAGCAGACTGCCTGCAACCTGCAAGCTTGCTGGGGCTGGAGTGAGAGGTGGGGACGTGGGTGGATGAAGTGCTTCTAAGTGCTGGTGGGTCTTTGAACCTGTCTGTGAAATACTTACCGTTCAGCTATGGTTTCTTTTTTCTGTCCCTTTAAGAGAAAGCAATTGAGAAAGGACTGGCTTATCACACACATTAAGGGAATATGATGCTCTAGAGGTTTCTGCAAAGGGCAAGAGGAGTAGCCAGAAACCAGTGGCTTAGTCATCGAGTGGCTGCACTGGAGGGCACCTGGCCAGCTCTGTCGTTTGCGGACTAGAGATAGTGAAGCCTGTTGAAGGCTTGGAAAACTTCCCTGGCGTCTGCATGCTGGGCCTTGCTGGAGGGCGTCCCACAGTCACCAGATTCCACCCAGAGGCCTCTCTGCCTCTCACCTGTCCCCCCACCACAGGGGTGGATACCGCTTGAGACAGATTCAGATGTTGGCGCTGCCAAGGACCTGGGGGACCAAGAGGTGGCTGAGTGGCTTTATAAAAAAATATTATAACACCTTTAATAAGTCATTGGAAAATGTAATGGCTAATGTCTAGAGATGTCTCTCTTTGTCTCTCTCTCTCTCTCTCTCTCTCTCTCTCACACACACACACACACACACACACACACACACACACACACGAGGACTGTTAGCTCCTTGATGGATAGGACACTACCTTATCTGCATTGTTGCTCCAGAGGTTGTAATAGCACACAGTAGGCTCAACAGATCTTTATTGGATAATGAATGAATGGAACTTTTCAGCAGTGTGTTCAAGCCTCTGTCTGTTCTGCCACATCTCTGGCCATGTTTGGTACATAGGACTGACCGTAGAGCCTTTTAAAATACTGAGGTATGCAATTTATAACTAGAGCTCAAGTGTTCAGCACATTTTGACCTGTGTACACCCGTGTAATCCACACTATGAGCAAGATAGAAGACTTTTCCATCAGCCCAGGAAGTTCCTGTGTGCCCCTCCCAGCCAAGCCTCCTTCACTCCCCAGGGCCAACCACTGAGCTGCTTTCTTTCACTGTAGGCTAGCTCTGCCTCTTCTAGAACTTCCTGTGAATGGAATCCTCCAGTTGCACACTTGGTTCTGACTTCCTTTCCTCAGTTTAATGTTTCTGAGATTCTTCCATGTTGTTGCCTGTATAAGTAGCTCATTACTTTTTTTTTCTGTATAGTATTTTATCATATTTGTTAAAAAATAATTTGACCATCTATTCACCCGTAGACGGACATTTGGTCGTTTCTAATTTGGGACTACTATGTAATCAAGCTACTGTGAACATTTGAGTACAAGTCTTTGTGTGGACACGTGCTTTCTTCTCTCTTGGGAAAATACCTAGGGGTAGATTGAATGCACCTTAGTTTAGGTGTATCTTTAACTTACAAGAAACTGCCAAGCTGTTTTCCAAGGTGCTTGTATCATGTCACACCTTTATATAAGTGTTCCAGTTTCTTCCACAACTGGCTTAACACTTGGTGTGGTCAGCTTTTTAACTGTACACACTTTACTGTGTAATGTTGACTCATCGTGGTTTTAATGTGCACTTTACTATTTGGCTAGTGAAGGTGAGCATGTTTTTACATGCTTATTGTCAGTTTTGAATATCTTCATTTGTGAAATATCTACTCGAGTCTTTTGCCCATTTTTTACTGGATAGTCCTTTTATTATTGAGTTCAAGAATTCTTAATTTCTGGAAGAAAAGGTAGGAGAATATCTTCACAACCTTGTGGTAGGCAAAGATTTCTTAGATGGAACATTAACACTAGTAACCATAAAAGGAAAAGGTTATAAATTGGACTTCATCACCCTTTGAGAACTGGTGCTCACCAAAGACACTATCAAGAAAATGAATAGGAAGCCGCAGACTATAATAAGGAAATCCCCACACATGTATGCAAAACTATATACCACGACTACTTTCTGATGGCTTGCTTACGCCAGGCACTTGCCTGACCCTATGAGGGTCTGTGGATCCCGCTCCCGCCTCAGCCACAGTGCTCTTTGTGAGACACCCTCCTGATCGTGGCTGGCCCTGTTTAATTGCCAGCCTGCAGGACAAATCCCTTTACCATCCACATGGCCTCGCAGCTCTGCCCCCTCCCCTTGCTGTCGTCTGCCAGTGCGGGTGGTCACCTCCTCTCGGTCCCTCATGGCCCTAAACTCTTTCCCCTAGTGCTTCCTTCAAATAGGAACATTTTCCTGGCTGTTACCCAACTCTCTCCCCTTCCTGCGCCTGCAGAAGGCACAGACACAAGGAACACTTCCCTGCGTGAGGGGCACTTCCTTGGACCCCAGAGGCATAGCCTGGCTCTGTAGTGGGGGCTTTGGTGGGAGGGTAGGGGTCAGGGCACAGCCCACATTGTTGGCTTAAGGGGAGAGATTGAAGTACAATTCTGAACCTATCCTTTGAGTCAGGGCTAAGTGTAAACTATTGAAGGACAAGTCGGTGCTGGCGCTGATCAGCCGGAGTTGGACAATAGTCATAGTGCAGCGTCACAGAGATGCTTCCTAGGCTAGACACCCCCCCTTTCGCTTCTGGGTGTGGGAAGGGGTTGGGGAGTCAGCAGGAAGACTCTGGAGCCCAGAGCAACACTAATTACCAACCAGTGCCAACCAGCATAGGGCAGGATTAGTTCTGGTGTGTATAGCGGCTCTTGGCTCCATGTCAACCTTCTGTTCCTGGCTCATGGTCTTGCTTTTACCCTATTTTCTCCAAAGCCTTTTCATTCTTGTCTTTATGGCAATCATGTCAACCCATCACCTTTGCAACAAGACCACAGATTATGAGAATGTATTAAGGCATTGATGGCCCAGCTCTGCCCCTCAGACCTGTTGAATCCCTTCCCACAATCTCCCTGGGGACACTGTGCCATCACTTTTCATATTTATCTCAATGTAATGAGGGGCTATTATAATATTCTTTGTCCACTATCTGCTTCTGTCCCTGGACAGCTGACTCTGTGAAGGTAGTCACCACCCTGCCATGCCTACTATCATGTTCCTGATGCCGAGGGCTATGCCTGGCCCACAGAAACGGCTCAATAAGTGCTTGACCAATTAGTGAGGGTACTGAGCAACGGGAAACTGAGCCTTCCTGACCTTCAGTGATTTGCTCAGGCTCTTCCAGCTACCAAGAGGCAGAGTTGTGAATGAACAGCAGGTCTTCTGGGTTTCTATTTTCTGCCCTAGGACAGCCGCCCTCCTTATTTCTAAGTTGAAGCCCAATAATGTGAGTGGTGAATGCTGTAAAAATGTGGAGTGCTGTATAAATAAAAGGCATCATTAAAAATATCTATGGTGATTTTAATCATCCCTAACCACAGTAATGAGACAAGGCATTACTCTTAATATGGGCAAAGCTAGCGCTAAAATCCAGATGTTTCCTAGGGGCTGGATAAATTTCACGTGAGAATGCTTCTGTTAAATGCAGATGATATGCAAAATATATTTATACAATAAACATAGGGGATGAATTATAACAATACACTGAGCCGATGAGTGCCCACCACCTGAACCCAGAACTGGCAAAAGCCCCATGTGCCCTGCCTGAGCCTGTTTTTTGCCATCCTAGGTTTTCCATGTATCCTCCCCCTGCTTCATTTTTTTATGGTTTTTCCACATCCATTACTTTAATATTTCCTTCTCACTTATATATCCATTCAGCGAATGCTTGTCGAGCTTTGCTGCCGCGGGTAGAGTTACAGAGCTCCCCGTTTCAGCCCTGCAGTTGTTACAAGGGAAGGAAGAGGGGTGATTTTGTTATTCCTTCAACAACAACAAAAAATTATCCTGGTGGTATGTGCACCCTGCCCCCCACCGGCTCCTGAAGCCAATCCTCCCCCCCCAAAGGTCTCATTTGCGTTTTGGCCCCCACTGCAGCCCACTGTGAGTTTTTTTTTCACAAAAATATTTGTGGCTTTGGCAAGGTGGTCAATGCCATTAATAGTGTTCCCTTTGTCTGGAGGTTTCTTTCCCGCTCTGGGCTTCGGTCTGTATGTGTCAGGGCGTGGACCGGACCTGGCAGAGCAGAACTGTGCTCCGGGGGCTTCTTGCTCTTGCCGCCTGCTAACCGGTGGTGAGGGGGGGGGCGCTGAAGCTATGGCACTGGGAGGGCCGTGGTCCGAGGGCAGGGGCGCCAGGCCGAGGACTTGTGGCAGAAGGTTATGGACCCTGGCTATTTAATATCTGCGTGACCTTGGGCAAGTCACTGAACTCCTTATGTTCCCTGTCTGCAAGATAGGTTCTACCATAGTGCCCGCTGGCTGGGCTGCATTGAGGGTTAAGTATCTGTGGAGTGCTCTGCACTGTGGGTGAGGAGGCAGCCCCTGTCTCGTTACCTGCTTTGATCAGGGAGACAGGGCACTAATGGGTGCCACCCACAGGCCTTCACTGTGCTTGACACTTTGAGGTCTGCAGACCTTTGCACTGCCACGGGGCTTAGGGGTTATGTCCCCATATGACAGATGAGCAGGCTGAGGCTCGGAGAGGATGGGACATGCTTGTGGTCTCCCACGGGTGAATGGCAGAGTAGACTGGTGCTTCCTTTCTGGTCCGTGAACTGCTCAGCCAGCCCTGGTCACAGAAGGGACGAGGGGAGTTTCAGGGGCTGGGGTGGGAGAAGACAGGGAAAGAAGCTCCGTGGTTCTGGGCTTTAGACCTGGCACTTGGTTGGCTCAGGGTGAAATCTGATGATATCCCCAGAGTCTCTAGTTGTTGATTTTGTGGCACTTGTTACTTCCTGGGACAATGGTTAGGGCCCTCCTCCCCTGGCCGCCCCGGTGGGTGGAGGTTCCATAGGGATCTGGGATGGCGTCAAAGCCATGGTCACGTCTCCATGAACTGTTCATAGATTGTCCACTTATATTTTTAACTCTTGCCCCATTTCCCTCCATTACTATTTGGGACAACCTTAGGAATGTAGTAACCCATTTTTACCATTAGCCAGAGCAGGGCCTATTTAGGAAGGTGTATCTGCCGCTTATGAGGTAGGAACAAGATGGGGGGGGGGGTTGTCCAACAAAGATAGAATGGATTCTAAAGCTAAACAAATTGGGGCAGAAATTTTATCCCTTGAATAAATAGTGGCATCAGCAGCTGTTTCTGAGTGCTGTGTGTTAAGCTAATATTACCTGCGCTGGCTCACCTCATTCTCACATCAACCCTGTGGCACACTGTCAGGATTTTCATTGTTACAGATAAGGAAACTGAAGCTCAGAAAGCAGAATTAGCTCTCGCACAGTTGGGATTCAAAGCCAGTCCTGTTGGATTCCAGAACCTGGAATTATACCCCCTTTCCTACCTGCAGTTTGGGTCTTTCCACTGGCTGCTGGGGGTGGGTTCTCATCTTCTTAGCACAGGAAGGCAGGATGAGGGAGGCAGTGGCTTAGAGGGTAGAAGCCAGACTATCTGGCTTTCTTAGCTTCCTTGTACCTCAGTCTCCTCATCTGTAGAATGGAAACAATAACCTGACCTCTTATGAGAGTTAAAGGATATAAAACATTTAGCACCTGGCCAGGTTCTAAGCAAACACTGACTAGATATTGGCAGTTGTGAATATCACCTCTGTACAGACAAAATCCTGGGATCAGATTGGCCCCCATCCCCCAGCTAATTTAGGATGCTGAATGCCAGTTGACCATTTTTTGTTGAGACCAGTCTCTGGAGTTCTCAGAAGTCTGCCAGGCTCACCATACTCGCCCTTACCATGCTGTGTGTCTGCCTCAAGGATCCTTATTAGAGCACAAGACACGTGGTCACACTGTGGACCTACTAGGAGCCTGGCCAAGGTCGGGGTCCATTTCACCTCCTCTCTCTGCCAGAGATGTGATCGTTAATTATCTCCATCTTTGCAGATGAAGAGAAGGTTGGAAGCCAGAGTGTGTAAATAGGAGCTGGCTGGGTCCACCTCTTCATACCCCTTCTCCTCTGCAAACAGTTCGGCAGGTAGATGCTCTCAGAGAGCTGGGAGCCAGGGAGCAGCCTGCATCCCAAGACCCCTGCTCCCTAGACAGCGTGACTATCAGCATGTCTGTCTGTGCAATCTCAGCGGCTCTTGGTGGCAGTCAGCCCTGTTCCGTGGAACTTTCCATGAGGACCAAAATGTTCTATGTGTGTGCTGTCCAATCTGAGAGCTCCTTGTCACACTGAACACGTGAAGTGTGACTAGTGAGATGGAGGGACTGCCATTTTAATTTATTTAATTTCTACTGATTTCCATAGCCACACGTGACTAGCGGCTGCCCTATTAGAAAGTGTAGATTGGAGGAGGGACTTCCTGCAAAGGAAGATGTTTTATAAGAGCAGTGGCACCTCATTGGTGGATTTGTTTCTCTTGTACCTGGCAAAGCTGGCCAGGATTCAGGAGGTCACGTGTCCTGGTTGATTTTACACTAATTCCCGCCCACCGCTCCAGGGAGAGGGGAGAGACAAGCGAAAGGAGAAATCCACACATCTGGGTACCATTGCCTTTCTGCAAACAGTGTTGTGCAGGGCGTCTGGGCACAGCATGGGGAGCAAACCACAAGGATCACTGCAGTCACACCTGGTGGGGGGCTTTTCTCCCCGCTTCCTGTTAGAGCCACGCGTGGCCTCCAGAGAGAGAAGAGAACAGCAAAGGCAGGAAAACGTGCTGATTTTCCCTGTGCAGCCATCTTACAATAACACCCTCCTGTCAGTCGCTGGATTTCATTCACCCGGGGAGAAGAGCGTTGCATGATTTCATCAATGAGTTCTTTTCACAGTTTACGAATGTTTACACAAGACAGAGCTGGGATCACTGGAGAAGCTGAGGTTCTCACTTCCCACCAGAAATAAGTCATGGGCAGGAGCATTAGACAACCAACCAGTGTCAAATCATGTCGGGCTTTTTCTAACTTTAGCCAACCGCAGGATTAAATTGTCCAGTTTGGAGCCTTTTGGAAGGAAAATAGCTCTATTGGCTTTTATTTCTGCTAAGAAAAAAAAAAAGCTGTCCACTATTTGTCTGTTCCTTCGTGAATTTGATGTGTGGCCTGATACAAGTTGCTTTACCTCTCTGAGCCTCAGCCTCCTTATCTGACAAAGGTGGGCAATGATACCTTGCAGGAGACTTGCAGGGATTCGGTGAGACAAATCATGGGACTGGCCTTGAGGAGCCTTCAAGACTTCTGATGCTGATCCTGGAGCAAGCCAGGGGTTGGGCTGAGTGCCATGAACCCAGAATTATGATATTTGTGGAATGAAAAGGAAAAATATATCAGACCGGTAGGAAATGGGTCTGTATTTTCATAGTCTGTCGGCAGGATACCACAAGCACTGGAAAAGGAAAAACAGTAATAGTTCATGTTCAAAATGTTGTCCTGCCCACCTCCTCCTAGTCCTTGTCTGTGTGGGATTGTGCAGCTTGCATGGAGCTGAAAGACCCCTTCCAGAGCCCTCGGTCCACCCCAGTGTCCCTTTAGGGTCTTTTGGGGACCTGGTGGGTGCTGACTAATACACTGGGGAGCAGCATCTCTTGGGGTTTTCTGGGCTCTCAGACGGACACCCATTATGTGGTTGTCCTTGTCCTTTCCCTAAATCCAAGACCTCAGACATCATGGACTCAAATGCTTTGGTCGGGCACGCAGGCAGCAACTTCACTGCTGGGCTCTCAGGGGCCAGGAGGGCACCTGGATTCTGGAGGCACGTGTGTTCATGTGTATGGTAGCTCTGAGCTGTCCCCGTGAGCTTTTGGGAAGTTGCCCTGAGGGGGCCTCCTTCCTCCCTTCCCTGTCTCCCCTTTCAGTCAGTGCCAGCGGAGAAGAACCCTCGGCACAATGCCGTGGCCACTCCAGCAGGGTCTGGGGTGTGAGCAGTGGGCCCACCTCATCTGGCCCCTGCTCCTCCCACCTTTGCAGGGAAAGAGGTTGGCCCGAAATGCATCTGTCATACTTTCCATTCAGACTTTTGAACTAATCAGCCTATATGTTTAATTAATAATGGGCACGTTGGGTCCCCTGAAGAGGTTGGACCGCTTCCATCTGGACCCCCAGTGCGGGGAGGTTAGAGACTTGCCAGTAATTAAGGAGCTGGTGGGGACGCCTTTCCCGTCTGAATAATGGCTGCCCATGCTGCCACCAGCGCCATCTCCTCGTGGGCACTGTGGAGTGCGCAGAGGCAGCCCAGTGCCCTCTCCTGTGGGTCATCTCCTCCTCCTGTTCCCATTGCATCCCCAGATGCGGGAGAGCCAGGCACCAGGGTCTGGGCGTCTGCTCTGGAAAGGGGACAGGCTCTGGGAGCAATGTGCAGGTGTGGTGCTGCTGGGGGGGGTGTCATTGTCATGGCCGTCAGGCCGCAGGCACAGGGCACCCTTGGTTCTCAGCTGTGCAGCCTTGGGCAAGTCGTTTAACCAGGGAGCTTCAGTCAGTCTGGAATAGCACCTGTATTAATGGGCTGTCTCTCAGCTGTCAATGAGGGGCAGGCTTTTTATTCATTCATTCAAAAATACATATTGAGAACTCACAATGTGCTGCATGCAGACACTCTTCTGGGTGCAGGGGTTACAGTAGGAGACAGAGGTCTCTCCCTTGTGGACCTTAAACTCTAGTGTGGGTGGGACAGACAACTAAATATATAGTAAATACCAACTGATTTATATCTTACATAAAGTATTGTATATTTAATTATATGAATATAATTATATATTTGTTATTAGCTCATGTGTTATATATAAATGACTGTATATTTAAGGCAGTTAGACATTCAATGAGCGATGATGCGGGAAGCTGATAGGTCAGGGGACCTCTTAGGGTGACCTTTCAGCAGAGACCTGAGGAAGTGAGGGGACAAGCCTGGGGTATCTGTGACAAAGAGAACTTTGGTTAGAGGGAATAGCAGGCATGCAGGGTTTGGAACAGTGGTGGGCTGGTGAGCCCCAAGACTGGAGTGGAGTACTGGGGGCCGAGTGAAGGAGGTGGGAAAGTGGTGAGGGGCCCTCGTGTGGGGGCCGTGGGCCCCGCGAGGACTGTGGGGTGTGTCTTGCCGACTGCTTGGCACGGAGTAGGTGCCGCCTAAGTGCTATCGTTCACTCGTTCAGGTTCCTTAGCACTTCCTCAGTGACGGACCCTGAGCGGGGCGTGAGGGCGCAGAGGTGGCAGCCCAGTGCCTGCCTGGGGGGCTCACAGACGGCTCTGGGCCACCACGCACGTCTTCTCCATGCTGGGGCTTTGGTGGAGCTGTGTGGGGGTGACGTGGGAACACTGAGGTCCCCCCGCTCCTCTGAGCCCTTTCAGTGGTGGCTGAGGACCAAGGAGGCTTCCCAGGCAAGGTGATGACTCAGCTGGCTCTGGGAAGGTGTGCAGATGAACGAAGGTGCCAAGGCCGAGAGGTCTAAGAGAGGGTGGCCATGGGAAGGGGAGGTCTTGCAGTGTGGCTGCAGGTCCAGGGTTTGCAGGGGCATTAGGAAGTCATGAGAGCAAGGCCAGGAATGGGAATAACTCCAGCAAGTCCTACTGTGTGACTCTAGGTCAGGCTGTCCCAGGAGAGACAGGGTTCCTATGCAGTGATTTGTTAAGGATCTGCTCCCAGGGGGGACTGGTGATAGAGTGGGCACGATGGGGAGGGAAGGGGATCCCCCAGCACAGTCCTGCAGGGGGTGGATTCAGCTCAACCCCACAGGGAAGCTCAGAGTTTGTCCTCAGCTGGGCCTTCCTATGTCCACACCTGTCATTCATTGGCTCAGGGCCACCTGGCAGGGAGGTGATGGCTCCGAACACTTCCAGCTCTGCTGGGAGGCAGAGCAGCTCTGGGGGTCCAAGGACCATCTGCTGAGGAAGAGTCACAGGTGCGGGTGTTAGAACAGGGGTCCCCAAACATTTTACACAGGGGGCCAGTTCACTGTCCCTCAGACCGTTGGAGGGGCGGACTATAAAAAAAACTATGAACAAATCCCTATGCACACTGCACATATCTTATTTTAAAAAACAAAACGGGAACAAATACAATATTTAAAATAAAGAACAAGTGAATTTAAATCAACAAACTGACCAGTATTTCAATGGGTACTATGGGTGAGGATGCATCCTGTGCTCCTCTCACTGATCACCAGTGAAAGAGGTGCCCCTTCCGAAAGTGCGGGGGGGCTGGATAAATAGCCTCAGGGGGCCACATGTGGCCCCCGGGCCGTAGTTTGGGGACCCCTGTGTTATAAGCAAAAGCACAGGAGGCAGGTACCTGCCACATCTGCAGGAGATGGGAGAATGGGTACAGCTGAGATGACTCACCAACTCAGTTTGCCAGGGACCAAAGGGCTTCCTGGGACGTGGTACCAGGATGATAGCTCTCCTGGAGCACCAGCAGTGTTCACCACAATGACTGGGCTTCCGTGAGCCTTAGTTTCCTCTTCCATAAAATGAGGATTGAAGTAGTGCCTACTACGTGGGGGCGTAAGTGGATGCATCACAAATAACCCAAGGGGAGCCATTGCTGACCTTGAAGCCACTGGAAGAATGTTTGTTCTCTAAGCCTCCCTGCCACTTGCTGGGCACAAAAGATGAGAGCTGAGATTTCCCAAACCAGGGGTTTTCTTCATCCCTCACCACATTCCCCTTCCAGCTCCTCCCCAACCATATGACAACTGCCCATGAACTGAGGCCTCGAAGAGGTAGAGGCTGTGTCTTTAAGTGTTCCGAACAGCACTGAAATGTTATGACAGTGCATCTCACAAGGGATGCAGTTTCCACGGCAACCCCACACTAAGATAAGCAAGCCGCCTGTATTTTTTTCTGAAAGGTTCAACAACAGGGGGGGGAATTAAGTGATCTGTCAGTGGGTGGGACTTGAAAACAAGAGCCATGTCCATTAATCCTTGGTCTGATTGCCTTACCTGAGACTGATCGTGCACTGTTAGAGGAGGGAGAAGCAGGGCTTCTTCTTCCTGCACCCCATCTTCTGAACTCATGGTAAGAAGAAAGAGAAAGATCCACGGTGAAGTTTTGTTTGAGAAATTATAGCCCTCAAGACTCAAGACTCTACCAGTTCCACCCCCATCGAGTGCTTCCTAGTATCTAGTATCTGGGGAGTTAAAGCCCAAGTAGCCAGGGGCTTCGTGTGTGTGTGTGTGTGTGTGTGTGTGTGTGTGTGTGTGTGTGTGTGTGTGTGTGTGAGAGAGAGAGAGAGAGAGAGAGAGAGAGAAAGAGAGAGAGAAAGAGAGAGAGAGCGAGCGCTCAGGGCGAGGCTTAGTATTAAGGACTCAGGCTTTGCACTCAGACACACATTCAAATTCTGGCTTCTCAAGTGGCTGAGATATTGAACAAGCTGTTAACCTGTTGTAGCCTCACTTTCTTCCTTTGTAAAATGGGACAGTGACAATAGTACCTGTGTAGTACCTGTGTCATGGCGTAGGTGCGAGGATTTAATGAGAGAATGAAAATATGTAATAATGCTCAGCACAGTGCCTGGTGGAGAGTAGGTGCTTAATAAATGCTAGTTACTAACATTTATTATTATTAAGTGAATCATTGGAGGGAAATGGGACCACTTTGGCTGAGGCGTGAACGAGAGGTCATAATTGGCTTGGGATAGAAACTGGTCTTATCCAAGCCCACACACCTAAGAGCTGCTGCCGTATCTGCTGTTGGACCCCCCCCCCCCCGGGTCTTCCCATCATTCCCAAGTCAGATTCGGACTCCTCACCATGGCCCGCTCCCGCTGACCTCATTTCCATTAGCCTCCTCATCGCTACTCTGCTCGCCACACTGGCCTCCCCGGGTTCCTCCAACACACCCGCTGCTTCTCCGCCGGGACCACGCTTTTCTCACGGGTCTACTCCAGTGAGAAGTGTCACATCATCTAGCAATTTTGCTGCCTGGTCCCCCAGTCCTGATGTTGGCACCAGATAATGTTTAAGATGCTTGCCCTGGAGCCATTTTTCCTGAGTACCAATCCAGTGTCCCACTGCCCACCCTAGCTTCCTCATCTGTAACACGGGGCACAGTGATTTCCTGCCTCTGCTCATTTATTCAGAATGCCAAACAGTAGGGTAGCGGTGCAGCAGGAGGGGAGGGAGGAGGTGACTGCAGTCCTCCCAGCGGGCAGTGGGGGGGGGCACTTGTGGCACACAGGTGTGAAGATCAGACGTGCACTGAACTTCCAGTAGGCTTACACCAAGTAATTGCCACCCCCTTTCTCCTGCCACTTCTGGTTGTCTAGGTCCCTGGGGCCAGAAACCCCATTTTCTGCTTTAGGAGCAAGGAGAGGGTAGAATTTCTCTCCCAAGACCCCCTGGAGAAACCAGCCTTTACCTCTTGGGATCTGGTTAGTCCCTGGTGGTGTGGGACCTTAGCATGTGGGGCTATGAGGCTGTGAAGCTTGGATGCACCTATTTTTTTTAAATATTTTTTTATTTATTCATTTTAGAGAGGAGAGAGAGAGAGAGAGAGGGAGAGAGAGAGAAGGGGAGGAGGAGCAGGAAGCATCAACCCTCATATGTGCCTTGAGCAGACAAGTGCAGGGTTTTGAGCCAGCGACCTCAGCGTTCCAGGTCGACGCTCTATCCACTGCGCCACCACAGGTCAGGCTCACCCATTTTTTTTTTAATGGAGACACATGAGGCCACGTCCATGCCCCGAGCCCACTGCAGACTTGCTCCTTCTGTGACCCTGGCAGGGGACTGGCCAGAGCCCCTGCTCTCAGGCTTTCTGAGTGTAGAGTCATAGCCAGACATGGCTCATCACCGTCCCATCCACCCCAAACCACAAGGCTGTGCCACGCTGTGTCTGCCCCCAGAAGTCCTTTTGTGTGTCCCCTAGTCCCCCTCAGCCACCCCCTTGCCCTTTCCGCATCACGGCAGCGTCTCACTCGTTTGTCTTCGTGTCCAGGGGCCCCTTTGCCCACTACCACCGGCTTGCACAGGAGAGCCGCGCAGCGCTCCCAGGATGTCAAGGAGGAGGAGGTGGTGGAGGCTCCCGGTCCTTTGCTAATTTATTTCGACAACTGTAATGTCGTTTTAATTATTTAAGCCCGTACTTCAGAGTTCACTGACAAATGACCCAGAGGTGTGTGTTTCCTGCCGTGGAGGAGGCATGGAACAAGAGAGCTGTTTTTCAGCTTTTACGTTTTTTTGCTGATTCGTGGGAAATTAATGGTAGGGTCCTCGGCCCCCCTCCCCACCCATGGTTTCTCCACCATCACTGAAGAAGTGTGTGCTATTTTCACACCATGGAGCTAGAAAACAAGAACCCAGCACCCAGGGTCACGCGGGCCTGGTTTCAGGCAGGGCATCTCCTCTTGGACATTTGTTTCCAACCCCTCTGGGATGTGTTCTGCGTACAGCGCCTACCATGGGATCCGGAATGTCAGGCAGAGCGAATGCTGTGACTTGTCTCTCCCCACCTCCCCAACTTGTGTGCACAAGGGACATAATGACCAGAGAAGGACAGACATATCCTTAGTCACACAGCCACAAGCAAACTGCAGACACGCTGACCCCGGGCCAGTGGGAGCCCACTCAGCCTTCCTCCGTCTGCTGCCAGCACTCTGGCCTTGGCTGGCGGATTAGAGCGACACAGGGCATTTCTTAACACGCTTATTCCCGGGTCTGCAAGGACTGTCTCAAGCCAACAGCCACTCTGAGACACTGGTTGGAGGGTGTGGGCAGGACTGGGCAGGACTGTGGCTAGTGGGCTTCTTATGTTGTTGGCTTTGAGAGTGTCAACGCTATTCCTCACCCCCAGGTAGTATCCTCACCTCCCTGCAGGTGTCCCCGGACCTGACATTCTACTGCTGGCAGGTCTTTTCTTTAGGAATGAGCATTGCCCTCAGTATTCTTTCCAGTGTGGGTATTCCAGGGAGGGATTGCTCATGAAGGCCACGAGGATGTTTGTAATAACGGCCCCTTGTGTCTGTCAAGCATGCTGTGCTGTCCACTCATCCGATCTCTCACAACCACCCAGCAAGGCTCTCTCGCCCGTTTCACAGATGACAACTGGAGGCTCCAAGAACTTGACTCCCTTGAAGGCACAGGGCCAGTGCATTCACAATGCAGACTGGACACTCGTGCCTCTGCTGCCCCCAGAGGAGTGGGGGGGGGGTTGAGGAACAGAAAAGGTGGGGCTGAGGGGCCGGCTACCGGGGAGAGGAGAGGAGAGGCTCTGGTGGGGGCACCATTGTTTTCTTCCCCGTTTGGCAGTTTAGAAGGTCCGTTCAGTCATTCATTCAGTCAGTCCTCACAGCCTGCAGTGGTGGATTGGTTTTGGAGTAAGACTTATTGGTGATCTGCTGTTTTAGGGACCGGCCGTGTGACCTTAGCTAAACTTAGGGGAATGAAACCAACCTCTAATTAAGGGTTGACACAAAGGGTTTTAAAATTACCTCCTGTGTATAAAAAGTTCCTGGTACAGTGCTTACCACAATACATGGTCTCAGCTACAACTTTCCAAGGGAGGCAGGCTCCTGGCTGTTTGCTCAGAGCCTGGAGCCTGGGTCTTTGTCATTGGGCCCAGAAGTGGTGATGTGCAGTATTTTCCCAGCTGGACGAAGACCAGGGACCGTCCTCAATGGTGTTTTAATTCAGTGTCTGCCCTCACAACTCCCTACTGAACAGTCTCCTCCGCTCATCCTTTCAGCAAATACTTGGGGAGCGTCTGCTCTGGATGGGCATTGCTCTATGTACTGAGACTAAATGATGTGTAAGAAAACATTCCTGCCCTCATGGAGCTTCTTACTTTCCCGGGCAAAGAGAGAGAAAATAATTAGGAAACAAACTATAAATTTTCAAAAGGAGGTAGTGCTGTGAAGGAAAACAGGTGGAGAAATGGGGTAGCAACTTGTTGGGCTGGGAGGAGCTACTTTCGATGGGGTGGTTAAGGAAGGCATCCCTGAAGAGGTGGACAATTAGGCAAACGCCTGATAATATGCATGAAGCTCCAGGGGAAGAGTGTGGCAGGCAGAAGGACCAGCAAGTGCAAAGGCCCGGGGCAAGCTCTGCAAGGAATCCAGCGTGGCTGGAGGACAGAGCAGCAAGGTGAATTGTGTGCAAGTGGTGGGTGAGGTAAAATTGTGAGGGGCTTTAGGAGACAGAGCAAAGGATTTGGTTGTGGTTTAGTGTAGTGAATGAAGCATCAGACAGCTTTAACAAGGAAGTCGAATGATCTGATTGTATTTAACTCTGTGGAGAAGACTGGCGGGCAAAGGAAGCAGATCAGTAAGGAGGGAACCACAGCGTCCAGGCTGGAGATGGAGAAGACAGGGCTGGGACCAGCGCAGTAGTAGTTAGAAACGGTGAGCAGTGGTTAGAGTTGGGATGTATTTTCGGGTAGATCTGGTAGGACTTGCTGATGGATGTGAGGGATGATGGACAGGAAGGATGAAGAGTGACTAATAGATTTGGGGCTTGAACATCTGGGAGAAGAACCCTCCCATTAACAAAAATGAGGGAGAGGTAGACACACCTGCAGTGTCTCCCTGCTGAGACTAAAAGATTCTTAAGGACCGTTTCTGTGTCTGAGTCATCGTTTTCTCAGCCTTGTGCTTAGTGCAGAGCTGACAGGATGAAGTTCTCAGGGACGGTCGGTGGAGTACGCATGTTCATGAGGGAGGGGAAAGGGTTCAGGAGGAGATGAAAGTTTGAGTCAGTGAAAGGGGAGTTAACGATACGGCCATGTCCAAGGTGGAGTAGCGTCCAGCCTCCCCTCAGTGGGTGACACAGATCAGCAACCCTTGTCTCTACACGACTAGACAGCAGAGTCTGGGAACCAGTGCGGATTCTCCTCCCTTTCTGGAGATTCAAGATGCACATTGGGCCCAAACCAAGGTCTCTGGCCCTGGCTGGCTAGCTCAGTTGGTTAGAACGTTGTCCTGATATGCTAAGGTTGTGGGTTCAATCTCCAGTCAGGGCACATATAAGAATCAACCAATGAATGTATAAATAAGTGGAACAAATTGATGTTTTTCTCTCTCTGCCTCTCTCTCTCTCTCTCTCTCTCTCTCTTTCTCTCTCTCCTCTCCTTTCCCTCCTTATAAAATCAACAAATAAATTTTAAAAATACTTTATTTAAAAACAAAAACAAAAAGTCTCACACAAAAGGTCCTATTTGATTTGTGTAAGCCCGCATTTCCCAGACTTTCACTGATCCGAGAGGCTTTATTTTGCTGGCGCTCTTATGAACGCACTTCTAGGAAGGCCCTCCAAGCCAGCCCCCCTTGTATCTGCTCCGTTGCTGGCTGTCACTGGAGAGGGTCCAGGGGCAGAGTGCCTCCACACCTAGCTCTTGGGAAATCGCTGTCTGTGGTTGAGGATTATTCTGGAGACAGTGCCATTATTAGCATCATAATGACGGCTCTCCTTTACTCAGTCCTCCCCCTGGGCCAGGCACTAGTGTAAGCAGTATCCATGCACCTTTCATTGAAAACTCTTAGCAGCCCTGCAACATGGGTACTATTGTCGCCATCCTCATTTTACAGAAGAGTATGGCAAGACTGGGAAGGGTTAGGTGACTTGCCCAAGTCACACAGCTGGGAAGTAGCAGAACCAGGATGTAGTCACTTGAAGGTTCCAACAGAACTCACCACCACCATCACCACCACCACCACACACACACACACACATACCAGCCTAACCACTATCCTATCCTGCTAGTGCTGGGGACCCTCCCCCATTGACCCAGGATCCTGGCCCAGCCACACCGGGGGGGCCCCCCAATTTGGTGTCTGCATTGCTAGCTTGAGTCCGGACTCCTGTGGGTAGCTCCCTCCTCCTCCCCCCAGCCCAGCCACCGTGGAGCCAAAGTTGAGCATCTCAGAAGCCCATGGAATTGGAGAGTTTTAAACAGGAAACTGGTATAATTTTGGTCAGGAGCTCAGGCAAGAGGGAGAAGCCCCGCCAGGCACAGCCACATCCAAAAGAAATAGAGAAGGAGGGTTTAGGGTTTCAAGTTTGTGCATTTAAGGGATATTGAGGCAAATAAAGGACTTTTATTCAGCCTTGTCCAGCTTGGCCATCTCCTGCTTCTCTAGCCCACCCTGTCCCTCATTATTGAATTGAATGGGACTGGGGTCAACCAGGGAGCCCAGCGCAGTGCAGCCCCACCTCCCAACCAGGCCTTTATGACTTAGCACGGGGACCCCGCCCCAGGCTCTGTCCCGGCCAGTGTGTCCCCTCCTCACTCTTCCCCTCCCTCAGTTTTTGTTCTTGTGGGGGTTCCCCAGAGACTGGGCCACTGTTGGGGCAGCCGGTACACAGAAGACACAATGGAACCCTTGTGAGGCTGTAGACCCCTCCTGCCCCCTCCCCAGGGGCCCTGTGGAACATTCCTCAGCCTTGCCCGAGACTTCCCTGAACCTTGTCCCCTGGAAAACCAGACTAAACCGGTCTGGTGGGGAGAGGATTTTTCTGGGCGCCAGGAGCCAGTCCCAGACCCCTTCCCCGCTGCCCCGGACGTCCTAACCTGCAGTGCATCCAAACAACACAGTGCCAGCCTTGGGACTAGCGGCTTTATTAGATACCAGTTCATCCTTCCCTCAGGTTTCCCCAACCCATGTTCAATTGCATTTTAATTCCATAAACATCTATGAGCTCCCCAGTGAACAAACAAGCAGTGGCTTCTGGGCAGGGGCACTGTGGTGGGGGAAGCAGATACCGACCACCACCTTATCAGGAGCAGCATGCATTGAGTGTTTATTATGTGCTGGCTATGAGCTGTGTGGTCACAACAACCCCGTGTGGTAGCTCGTACTCTTCTTCCAGCAGAGGAAACTGAGGCAGGAGGAGTGATGCTCCTTGCCCATGGTGACAGTCGGCAAGCGGCAGAGTCAGGATCCGGACCCAGGCAGGCTGGTGTCAGGGCTGCTCTTAGCCACCCACTGAACTTGTCAGAATGCTTGATTACCAAGTGTTCCGGCCGGGCACTGTCACTGCCTTCGGAGCAGCCTCTCCCCAGGCTTTAAGATGCGTGACGCGCACTTTTCCATCATGGGTCAGCGTGACTACGCAGGTACTGGAAACACTGAAAGGAATTGCCGGAGGCTCCAGAGCTTGTGGGTCCTGCAGGTCTGGGATGGAAAACTCTCCTGGCTCAATTGAATTTCACGTAAACCCGCCCCTCAGCATCAACACAGTATTTGTGCTGTGAATGAAAGGTTGGGTTATTGCAAGAGACCAAGGCCCAGGTCTACACAAGCCATTCTGTCTGTGAGAGCTGGCCACCTGGTCCAGGGCTTTTCCTGACTGGCCAATGCAATTATGTTTGTGCAGTGTTGGGAAGCTTTGCCCCGAGTGCATTTTGGACTGATCTCGCGATGCCTCGATCTCGCGATGCCTCTTCCTGGGCTGTCCTGCAGGACTCTGGGAGACACCTGTCTGCGGAAGTTTCTGGTCTCCCCACCTGGGCCCAGGATTGGGTGGGGGTGGGCAGGGACTTCTCAGGCAGTTTGTCAGACCATAAATCAGGGCCAATTGCAGAGCTTCCCCTACCGAGGCGCACTGTCTGCCCGGAAGGCTGTCTCTGGGGAAGGAAGACTCCGGGAAGGCCACAGTGTCGTGGCGCTCTGCCATTGCAGGGACCCCTCCCTGGCTGCAGCCCCAGGCCACACAGCCAGTCTAGGGTGGCGCCAGGCCCAAACCTCAGATCTTCTGACCCTCCAGTTAGCCGCTTTTTAAAGTATATGTGTTTATTTATTTACTTTTAAAATAGCACCAGAACAAGAATGGCAGGATTGCCAGGGCTTAGTTTACCTGGGGGGTGCATTGTGCTATCCTATCTGTTTGTGTGTATGTTTGAAAATTCCCCAGATCATCAGGGAAGTCGTAAACTAAATGTTACCTTCTCAGAAAGGCCTTCTCCGAATGACTATATTAGATGCATCCTCCCTTATAGCCCCTTTTTGCTTTCTCCGTGGAACTGAGGATTTCTCGGAATCTTTTCCTGATTTGTCCGTTTACGTCCCTCTCAGTGGAGTGAGCTCCTGCGTTGGGTCTATGGGCTTAGCTTTGCTGCTGGCGTATCTGTGTCTGCTAGCTGGGCGTAGAGCAGGCTCCCAGTCAATTCCTACGGAATCAAATAGTGTGCCTATGGCTTCTGGAGAAACCCCATCAGCTTTGGGGGAGTGTGGACATGGTGGGAGTCAATGAAAAGTGTCTCCAGGAGTCAGGGCACCCAGGGCGACGGCTAAGAGAATGGAAGTCAGAAGAAACCGTGTAGTTGGATACCCACCTCCAGTCTTCCTTTGCTCAGAGCCCCCATTTCTGGATCATAATGGTTCTGGCAAAGCCTAGGTCATCCACACAGGTGTGCCTGGCACATGCCCGGTGCTGCTTCCATGCAGGTGGGCAATCTTGTTGCTTCATCCAGGTCCCTGACCACCCACCCAGTGGTGTGGGAGCATCAGTTAACATCCCTGGGCCATCTCATGCCTTGTTTATCTACAGGAAGGAGCTGGCTACCTCTTTGGGTAGCGAGCTTTGGAGAAATACTGCTTTTCTCGCACAGAAGGTTTTTCTTTCTGGTTTGGATCTGGCTGCAAAGAGCCCCACTACGTTTCCCAGAGCCCTGGGTCCACCCCCATCTCCATGAATAAGGGAGACATTCAGATGAAGTGGGCCCAGGCCAGGGCAGGAAAGAGGTCTGCAGGGTGCTGAGTGAGCCTGAGAAGATGCGCTCTGGGGGCCACCAGGGCCTTGGGACATCTGCTTTGTCCACCACCTTCAGCACTAGGCTCCAGATTGGAGGCTGACTAGGTCTCTTAGTGCCATCAGACGCGGGGCCACCCCCACTCCCATATACCCTCAGGGCTGTTTGCCCCTCTACACACCTGACGTGATATGTTTTGTAGATGAAAGGGCCAGCTCTGTGCGTGGGAATGAGGTCTGGGCGTGGCAGGTGAGAGCCTGGTCCAGTGGCCCTTCTCCAGTGGCAGCAGGACTCGCGGAGTGTGCTCTTGATGGGCATTGTCTCGTTTATGAGGTCATCTTAATGCTCATTAGAGATGAGCTCCTGTCTCCATTCCTATTTTATGGACGAGGAAATTGAGGAACAGAAAGATGGAGTAACTGCCCAGGTTACATAGCTACGAAGAGGTGAAACTGGGATCCCAACCCAGGCCAGGTAGCCAGCTCTAGACATGAAAACTTAATGATAATTCATTCTTAACACCAAAGCGTTGGACAAAGACAAATCCCCACCCTCCCTTTTCTACCTGAACGCCCTCAGCAGGAAGGGGGAAAGCCCCTCATGGGTGCCGAAAGCCCTTGGGCAGATCCCCGGGCAAAGAAGTAAGATTCTTACTCCCTCACCCTTGGTGCATCAGAATCCCATTCCACGGGTGTTCTCTCAGCACTGGGAGGGAGGTCTGACCAGCATTTATTGAGACTAAGGATGGGACGCTGCCAGCCCAGAGCCTGTCTGCCTGATCTTTATCAGATTACATTGTTGTTCTTCTTTCTGCTGCTTCCTTGACTCTTTCTGTTCCTAGGTGCTGAATTCACTTAGTGCTGAGGCAGGGGCTGTATGGATCAGTTCTTCTTGACTTTGTAGACCCAGAGTACATTCCAGTGCCCGGCTGTCGAAGAGTTCAATAAGTTGTTGTGGATGGAAGGGAGGGAGAAAGGGGGGAGGCCGTATTCCGCTTGGGTCAGTACTGAGCCTAGCCCCTGGAAGGCCCTTAACTAATATTTGTGGACCAGTGTGCAGTGGGTGAATGATTCTTTGCAGGCTGAGATTTCAAAGTTCCTCTCTGCTAACTGTCATGCTCGCAGTGGTATGTTTATCTTCAAGGTTTGGATCTAAGTTTTTCTTTCAAGGCCAAAGGCGTGTACAAACCCCAGCCTGAAACAACAAGTGGACTGCATTTCTAAGGAGGACGGCTGGGCCAAGGGGAAGACAGAGAAGAAAACAAGGGAACCTTTCCACCCTCCCTCCCCCGTGATTTCTGAGGTGGAAGTTAGAGCCATAATAGCACTGTGGGGTGTGTAAGTGGGGTGAGCCACGAGCCCAGCACCCAGGGGCTCCTGGAAAGACTTGGGGAGAAACCAGTTTATGGAGAGATAATAGACCTTTATCAGTGAAACTGCAGCTGTCCTTGGGGTAGGGGGAAAGGTCAGAAGTACTTGTCTGATGTCTTCAAAGTGGGAAATGGGTACTCCTGATCACAGACTGAAGCAGCCTGGAGATGTTCTCCCAGAAGAAACTGTGCTGGTCACCCCTTTTCATAAAGGTTGGTCTGACTGATGCCTGAGTGGGGCTCCGTGGCAGAACAAAACCCAGCTCTAGTGGGGGCCCACTGATGTGCGCCTCTGCCCCGAAGGCCAGTGACTACACGTGGAGACCTTCCTAGAATGACCTTTCTGGCCACATTCCCAGCTCTTTATGATGCAGAAGTGGAGAAAAAAGAGCTGCTTTCACTGAGGCAAGGGATTTTTCTCCATGTTCAAGTGATATTAGGGAAGACTGGGGGCTGGGTCTGGATGCTGACATTGTGTTCTGGCTGCTGGTTTCTAGAAAGTGACTGTTGTTCTCAGGGTGAGAGCAGGACCCAGGCTGGGAGGCCTGAGTTCTTGTCCTAGTTCTGAGATGAGCTAGTTGCAGGACCTCACCTTGGCTGCCTGGTCTCCCTGGGCCTCCTGTACTTGTCGTCTTCTGTATTAGCTGCTGTGACAACTTACCACCAACTGAGTGCCTTAAGGCTTAAGGCTTAAGACAAAGGAAAGGAAACCCCTCACATTTCTGGAGGCTAGAAATATGAAGTCACTCTAGGTTTCTAGGGAAGAACCTACCGCCTCCTCCAGATCCCGGTGGTTACGGGCAGTCCTTGGTGCTCCCCGGTGTACAGCCGCGTCTCTGCATCCCTGCCTCCTTCACGCAGCCTTCTTCCTTCTGTATGTCCATCTTTCTTTGTGTCCTCTCCTCCTACAAGGACACAATCGCTGGATTTAGCGTTCTCTCTAAACCAGTATGACCTCATTCTAACTACATCTGCAAAGATCCTTTTTTCTGCAAATAAGGTCATGGTCTGAGGTTCCAATGAACATGAATTATTTGGGGAGGGTAGGGAAGGGGCCCTATTCAATCCAGTACATTTTCCTCCTCTAAAATGTTCTTGGTACTTGATGAACTTCAACATAGTTAGTTCATAAACAGTAACTGTCTGTTGGATGTGGCATGTTGGGAAAGGGGCCCCCAAAGATCAGTAAAACATGGGTTTGGGTTTTCCAGCCTTAGCCATCATGAGCCCTCAACAGCTGGACTTGTGCTAGGCCTGATCAGGGCTGGGGGTCCAAGGAGCCAGGGCCTTTCCCAAGAAATGTAGCTGCTGACCTGCAACTCCCGCGGTGCCTGCATCGACAGCCTCAGACTTGCCTGGACATCTGAAGAAAATTAGCAAAGGTATCCTTTTTTTCTGTCACTTGTTCCACTATAAAAATCTGTTTAGCTTGTCTTGGGACTGGAAGAACATGGAGATTCCACACAGTCTCAACCCAACAATTTTTGGAGCATTGGCCAAATAATTGAAGAAGTCTTTGGCAGATCTAAATCAAACAAAGTGTCCTTTGATGTGTCCAAGGTGGGAAGTGGCATCAGCAGTCAGCGGCGTGTGGCACACCAGATGACGTTAGGTGGAACTCTCGGGAACTAGAACGCTTCTCATTTTAATGGTTATAGAGTTATTCAAACGAGTATTTGATGAAGTATATTTAAATAGTCAAACCCACAGTTTCCTAGATGGTATAACTTAAGACAAGGCTAAGTTTAAAAATTGAGTGGGTTTTAAGTCATTCAAAAGGACAAGAAGTCAGTGAAAAGTAGAACAGGGGGAATATGGATCAGGTGACACGAGTGAAAGCAGCGTGCAGTGGCTGTGGATATTGCAAATACGGTGAAGGGGTTATGATTTGGGGACACTAGTGGAGTGGATTAGAGAGATTGGCGTTGATACCTGGGTTTGAATCTCAGCTGCATTGCTTACTGGCCTGGGGACCTCAGTCAAGTCAGTTAGTGCCTTGGAGCCTCAGTTTCCACATCTGTAAACTGGGGGTGGTGGGAGGCCTTGTGGCACTGAGTCATTCCTGTGGAGTGTGGAGCATTGGGCATGGAAGGAGAGTCGGTATAGGCTGAATGTGGCTGTTCAAATCAGAGATGCCTCTCATGGGATCCGAAGTGCAAGACAGACTCAGAGAGAGGGGTCCTGTGGGGCTGGCTGGGCTTCAGGACTCTTAGCTGCAGGAGTTCTCTAGAATGCTCGACCCTGGGGAGTGTCCCGGGAAGCGCCTCCTGCAAGTTTGAGGCAGGAATGGCGCTAGGGGGAGATGCCGTTTTAGTCATTCAGGAGTCTTTGGTTTGTTTTAACTCTGTGTGTGTGCCAGGTGCTTCACTCGAATTTTCATTGCTTCTGCAACAACCTCATGAGAAAAGTGATATTATTCCCATTTTACAGATGAAGGCACTGAGGCTCAGAGAAGTAAAGTAACTTGTCCAAGGTCTTATAGCTAGAAGAAGTGGAGGGAGGATCAGTAACCTCCACTGTCCTGCTCCATCCAGCACGCTGCTGCTACTGTCCGAGGGACTCATATGTCTGAGCCTGGGTCCAGAGAACAGCTATAATGATGGACAGACCTGATGCAGGAGAGGAGACAGGAAATT
The DNA here is from genome assembly GCA_037038555.1 of Rhynchonycteris naso. Lineage (NCBI taxonomy): Eukaryota > Metazoa > Chordata > Mammalia > Chiroptera > Emballonuridae > Rhynchonycteris > Rhynchonycteris naso. The sequence goes on from CM072995.1 coordinate 356,391,507, forward strand.
GACTGGGAAATCTTGTCTCTCTTTATACACAAAGAAGGATCCCCTAAGTAAGGTCATCCCACAGGATGATGATACTCTTCATTTCATCCCTCTTTCCAGAAAGGAGACGCTGGAGCTTATTGCCCGATCTTTTGACTTTCACATTTTCTCAGCGGCATAGGAGCCGGTAATACTGTCTAGCGGCATTCTGTAAAGAGCACAGGAGTAGGGGGTGGGGGATGTAGTCTCATGGGATTAAAAAGCAATTTGAACATGAAATTACTCCCCAGGGCCTGGCAGCCACACGGGGAGAGGGATATAATTTGACATTTCTTGGAAATTGATGTTTGCATTTCCCCAGTGGACCTGGGTTTGTGGACCACGGTCGAGATGACTCCCAACTGCCCTTGTTCACTCAGGGCTCCCGTTTCCACGTGGACTTTTGCTGGACAACAGGCCCGAGTTAGTCTGGCATTTGGATCTACTGTAGTTCACTATGTGTCTCTTTTGAACTCTGTGTCTTAACTTCTTCCCATCCTTGTACACCACACAGGCAGAGACCATGGTAATAGTAAGAGTTAGTGCTAATCATATGGTGATGACCATGTATCAGGCCATGTTGTAAGCCCTTCACATGACCTCAGTTATTTAATTCTCAGCACAGACGTTTGAGGTAAGTATGGTTAGCCTCGTTTTATAAATAAAGCACAGAGAGATTAGGGGAATTGCCCAAGGTCACACAGCTCAGCCAGGGCAGAAGCAGGATTAGAACCAGAGTCTCCCATCTTAACAAACACTTTGCCCTAGAGAGTTGCCTGTGAGTTCCTTTGACACACAACCCAGCATACCCTGGGCAGACGTCTATCACTGAGTTTATAAGACGAGAGTACTCGTTTATTTTCCTAGTTATCTCTCCTGTGAGTTCTTTGAAGGTTGGGTGTGGGTTTATTCAGTTCTACTTCCCTGGCACTCAGGATGGCACTTGGCACATGGAGAGCGTTCGATAATGTTGAATTTGAAGTTCACTTTCAGGAAAATTTACATCAGTAGGTGCCCAGAAATCAGGAAGAGGCCATTTGAGAAGCAAAGAGCAGCTGCTTGGTGAGACGTGGGGCAGAGTGACCCAGCTCCTTGCTCGATGCTGAACTAACGCAGAGGTGCGTTTGTGAATCTGGAGGGGGTTGGTGCTTGGTGTTTATCTCGAGATGCGCTGAGCATAGCTTCACCGGCTCTTCTGAACGATGGTACTGGCATGGCAGTGAGGTGTTATGGTTAGAGCAACCTGGGATGGAAACCTGGCTTTCCCTCTGATTTTCTTTAAACCTCATCTTCCTCTTCTGTAAAATGGGTTTGTTACAAGGATTAATGAGGCACAGTGAAAAGCGCTCAGCACGGTAACTGGACCCCAAATCCTCAATGAATGTTAGCTTATCTCACACTTTCAAAGTCTGTTTCCTGAATAGCAGCTGCTGGACCATTTTATAGAGGAGGAAACTGAGGCAGGGAGACCGCAGAAGCGATTGCTGAGGTCCAGGGTTAGACAGAGCGCGAGAGCAGGGTCAGGGCTGACTCAGACACCAGTGCTCTACCTGCATGCCCTGCTGCCTTCGTATCGTAAGGAAAGCTCACGCTCTCCTTAAATTAAAATAATGATAATAAAAATGTATTGAAGTGAAATTCACGTAACAGAAAATCTGCTGTTTAAAGTGAACAAATTCATGGGCGTTCAGTTCATTCACCATGTCTCACAACCACTTCTCTGGTTCTAAAACATTTCCAGCCTTCCAAAGTAAAACACATGTCGCATGTCAATGGCATCGTACAATATGCAGCTTTTTACACCTGGCTTCTTTCACTTGGCGTAATGTTTTTGAGGTTCAGCCACGCTGTAGCAGGTGTCAGGGCCTCCTCTCTTTTTATGGCTGAGTAATATGCATTGTATGGCTGTACCTTGACGGGTTTACCCGTCCATCTCTGTTGACGGACCTTTGGGTTGTTTCCACCCTTTGGCTATGGTGCGTACATTTTCTTATTTGAGTACCTATTTTACAATTTGGGGGATATATACCACTTTTCCTAAATGTTAAAGGAATAGGCAGAGGCATCATTTCTTAATATTCCTAAACCAACGGGTATCTATAATTAAAGAATTTGGTTAATATCTGTCTCATCCCCCCAAATAACAGACTTCTGGTTCTATAAATGTAGTTTAAGTACCTCCACTTCCCTGGTCAATAATTGGAGTTTTAAACATACATGCACATGTGCACACACACATGTGCACGCGTACACACACACACACACACACACACACACACACAAGCTCACACGCATGCCCGTGCCTTCTCACACCGTAGCCACCGCTTCTCCACTGGGGGCTGTCCAGCTGAGAGGCCGTGTGGCTGCTGGTGGTGATTGACACATCTCCATTAGGCACTCAGCACCATGGGAGGGGTGTGAGGAAGGAAGGGAGAAAGGCATGCTCTATAATTTGCCTTGGAGGTAGAATCAGAAATACAAGCTCAGTTAGTCTCTAGTGATAAACTTGATGGCATGTGCCATGTTTTATGCTGTTTCAGAAACATTTCCTTTAGCTCCAAGTGGAAAATTTGGGACTCTGCAAATATTTGTGCAGTGAATTAATCACAGCGCTATTTTGATGTGCTGACAAGCTCCTTAATGAAGACGGCTGCTGTGCGTGAAATAAGGAACCCCCAGATGGAGAATAGAAGGGTTAGCTCTCTTCCCAGGATGATAATGGTCACAGTTAACCCTGTGAATGAGCAGGACCACCAACACATGCTTTGCCATTGGCCTGTCTCTTCATGTTGCACCAGTTGGAAACTTCCACTCTCCGTGATTAATCAAAACAAGCTTCCCCAAGCTTTACCAGGTGGGCTGTCTGGCTGGGGCACCTTCTGTCCTCCACAACCAAGCCGGCAGGCCTACTCCAGACAAACAGCATGTACTTTGCAGAACTATAGACCCGGTTTCAAATTCCAACCTGGCCCCTTCAAGGCTGTGTGACCTTGGATAAATGACTTAACCTCTCTGGATCTCAGTTACCTCATGAGGTTTCAGTAATTGAGAAATGAACTCAAGCTTGTAATGAGCTTAGCAAGGTGTCTGACATGCATTAGAGATTCGGTTCTGTCATTTTTTGTTAAGATGTTCTTCGTGCAGGAGACTGACATTTGCTGTTTCTGATGTATGGTAGAAGTTGTGGCCACACTAAAGAACTCCTCTGCTTTCATGGAGGGCGGTCCCAGAGAGATGATAAAATGGAAAATAATCAGAATCAGAGGGTGAGCCCCATGCTGCTGGAGCACAGACCAGGATGAGAGTAGTTTGCCTGGTGGAGAAGGTGGGGTGTTCCCAGCGAGGGTCCCGCATGGGAGGTGTTTCAAACAAGGTGGACAGCATAGCCTCAGGGTAGGCTGCTCCAGGTGTGTGCAAGGGGGCATTTAAGGTAAAATCTGATCATGCGTATTGCATAAAGCCTCAAGTGATTTATGAAAATTAGGGGAGTAGCAGTTATATTGAGTACCCTAGAGAACCAGACAATTTCAGCTCAAAGAGGGGACAAAAAAGGGAACCCACAGGAAACAGGGAGCTGAGTAGATGACAGGACAACTTTAGCTGCCTGGCTACCAACCCCATGCCCAAAGGATGCTGGGCATCATTATCAAGGAACATGCCAGGTCCATGAATATAGCTTCATTGGCTAGGGGAGGGGCCGGTGGGTTCTTAGGCAAAGGGGGCATCTGAGGGAGGAAGAGAGGATGCCATGGGCAGCCCCCAGGTCAGGGCTGCTGCTGCTGTTGGCAGCAGAGGGCCCCTCTGGTTTCTGGGATGCCTGTGCACAGGCATTCAGTGTGCATACACACACACGCACAGCATGCACAAGGGCATACACACACACAGCATCCACAAGGGCACCAATTGCTTATCTTGCTCTCTGACAGAGATAAATCCTCTGTGTGTGTGAGTTAATTAATAAGCGACAGAGCACAGCCGTGTCTTTAGCGCCCCCCACTAGGCCCGCCCTTTTAGATGCCCGCATACCCCTCAGGCGCAGGAGCTGCGTTCCCTCTCTGCTCAGCTCCCTGACTCCCACAGAGCAGCACGAAGCTTGGCCGGCTCCAAACCCCAGGTCTCCGCTCCTGGCCTCAGCAGCCTGGCCCTTCCTTCTTCTACAAGGTAGGAGGAGCTCAGCTGAGCTGCTTTTAGAGAGATGGTCCCAAGCAGAGTAAGGCCAACTGAATGCCTGTGCACAGGGACCCGGCCACTACTTGGGAACAGACACAAAGGAGAAAGTACACTTAGAACAGAGCAGATGCAGCCCCTATGCCGGTGTGGCCACTTGTGATTCCTGTGGGATCTTGGGCGACTCACAGAACCTCTCTGAACCTCAGTTTACACAGGTGAAAGTGGGGGTCATAGCACAAACTTACATTTGTGGGCTGAGATAATGGACTCAAGTGCCTGGCACAGCCCCAGTGCTCGACACCAGGCCTTTGTGGGCACAGTGGGAGGAAGTTGGAGACAGGCTTAAGGTTCAGGACAGGTTGCCAAAGGGCTCTTGAAATTTCCACTTAGCAGGTGCTGCTGGGAGAAAGACCGCTAAGTACTGGCTTTGTGCCGTTCCTTGCTGTGTGATGTTGAATAAGACCCTGGATGTTTCTGAACAAGGCCACTTCTAGTGGCGGGGTCCCGGATGCATGCATGGCAAATCTACCTCAAGGGCTGTTATTTTGCTGTGTCTGTGTGTGTATGTCTCCGAGTGTGTGCACAAAACCTGGCTCTGGGAGGCCTAGGAAGGAGTGTGTGGCCAGAGGACAGTGGCTACTGGCAGACCATCGCGCAAGGTCGGACTGGGTTGGGAATATACCCCTCCTGCATCCTCCGGATCCATCAGCCTAGCTCTGAACACCTGGAAGGCAAGCACACCCAAACCTGGAGAAAACTTGCCCAAGATGTAAAAAAAGGAGTCATAGAGACCCTGGGAAGGGGCCCTTGGAGATAGAGCCTTCAGAGATGTCAAACTTTACAAAGCTGCAAAAACCACTTTTTCAAAGGAAGCCTAAAATAGGAAACAGACAAAAGCAAAGAAGGAGCCCTCGGGCGGTTTAATCCTTCATTGTGTGGTGGAAAATGCCTCCTTGTTTGTGGCATGTCAGCAGAGCTCCAGGGTGGAGGGTCCAGACTTCATTTCCTTTACCAATAAAAATTGTTTTAAAAAAGTCAGGACTGACATCTGCATCTGGTTGACAACCTCTTCCTGTTGTGGAATAAGGACTTTACAAAAAAAAGACAGCTACCATATCACAGCACCATTATTGTAATGAAGAAAGATGTGTCTCCTCCTCATTCGAAACACTAGGAAGGACAGAGCTTTCCAAGGATGCTCCCCTTTGTGAAAGCTCTGCCTCACAGAGAGTTTGCTCATTTGTATATTGAAACCTGAAGCAGCAAAGCAGTGGATGGGAACCCCTTCCAGGGGTTTCCGTTCACAGTTTGAAGAGTATTGACTTATCTCAATGCCTCATTTTACAGATGTGGTAACTGAGTTCCTGAAAACAAGAAGCTCCTACATTGAATGACACGTCATAAGTGTCTGCTCCCGTGCTATGCACCTGCCCGTGTTAAGTACTGGGGCTTCAGACAGAGAGTCTACCCAGGAGAACTGGTTCCCACAGGGAATCAGCAGTAGAATCATTCATTCATTCACTCATTCATAGCTTACTGAACCATGATAGTAGACCAACTAGATGGAGGTACAAACTATGAACAGGGACTACAAGAAATAGCCCAATAGTTTAAAATCTGATGGAGCAGACAGATTAAAGAAAAACTCGAGAAAGCAAATAAGGTGATTTTAGAGAGTGAAAGTGACACAAAGATATGAAACAGGATAACATGGGACAGTGACAGTGAGGCGTGGTCAGGTGTCTCTTTGATGATGTGATATTTGTGTGAAGACCTGAGCCATCAGGAGAACCTGGCCATGCAAAGAAGTGGCAGGAAAACCTTACAGCCAGAGGAAATGGCGAGAGCTGAGCTTTTGAAGTGGGAATGGGTGTAGTATGGGGGGAGCGGCATCAGGAAGGTGCCAGGGTGGCGGCAGGTGTGAGGGCTGCTGAGTGAGGAGGGGTGGGGACAGTGGTGACAGGCACAGAGACTCTTTCTACCCTGGGGGGAGGGAGCCCAGGTCGGCAGTGCTCAGCAGGCAGCTGGGGCTCCCAGAGGCCTCATCCTGCAGGCCTGCCCCCCTGTGCTCCAGCCCATGACTCCTGGGGGTCCTCTGGCCTGACACATGGTCCTGACACAGGGCTGGGTGAGCTGAGGGCTGGGAGCGGCGTTCCCATCCTCTCCATGTCTTCTCAACCCATCTTTGGTCTGAAACTGAGGGATTGAAGTAAACCTGTTCCCATTCCCAGAAGGTGACTGAGAACGAAGAGGCCGGAGGTTTAATGAGGGCTGGGGCTGCTGGACCTGAGGGGCATGCTCTGAATTAGGGCAGGCACCTCCTGCTCCTGGTGTGTGTGTGTGTGTGTGTAATGTAACGTCAGGAGGCTGAGGGGCTACAATGGCACCAAGGTGGGAACAAGATGGCATGTTCCAGGGACATAAAGAAGGCTGGGTAGCTGGCAGAGAGAACCAGGGGTGGGGGAACAGCAGACGACGGAGGGTCCTGCTGAGCTGCACAAGTCAGGGACTGAGGAGACAAGGAAAACCAGCCCCTTCTTTTCCCCAAATATGTCCAGAAAACAAAACCCACGTCAGTGTAAAAAAAAGTCGGTAGGTAAAGAAAGCACCAGAATCTAGGGACCTGAGTTACTGTCGGGCCTTCCTGTGTGAGCTGGGGTGAGTCTGCTGCCCACTCTGGGCTTCTGCTCTATGAAAGAAGACAGACTGCTGGTCTAGAACAGAAAGACAAAAGGTTATCCCGTCAGTGCCGATTCTGACCAGTGACACTGGCTGCCAGTGCACCGGGCTGAAAGGACGCTGAGGTCGCTTCTGGGGTGATGATTAAAGAGTGCTGAAACATATTAGGGATACCCGCATGAGTGAGAATTAGAAGGTCATTGCATGGCTGCCATGCGCTTGCTATTTCTGGACCACTTATGACTCAAATCGGCAGGAGACCACATTGGATATGTTTGTGCTCGTACCCATCTTCAGCCTCTGCGTATTCCCCCCTCTGTTCATCAGCACTGAACGCCGTGAGCGCCCCTGGCACTGACTACTATTAGAGCATATTAGCAGCTCACATGTTACATTGTCCTAGAGTTTGCTCCAGCCCCTAGTGCTCATAACCCATGAAGTCCTCATGGCAACCGTGGCAGTGGTTCTTTAAGTCTTTTCTCCGTACACTGGCTATTGAGGCCCGGAGAACTTACTTCTTCCTGGACACGCAGCCAGCGAGGGGCAGAGCTGGAATCGGAAGCCACCTCCCGGCAAGCACAGTGAGACGCTCTAACAGACACCTTCTCGGAGAAGGCGAGGACACCATGCCCCGACAGAGGCTCGCTTGGGGAATGAGTCAGTGCTAATCGATGCCAACTGCCTGCTTCTCCTGTCCCTTCCTGCGCCTCCGGAGCCTGCTGTCTCTGGTGAATTCTGCCTGCTAATCCAAGTGCCTGTAGATTTACTGGAAGGACCTGGATTCCAAGCTGCCCGCTGTCTGGGTGCAGGAGGTAGGCAGGCCCAGTGAAAGTCTGGCAGTACTCCCTTCCGATGCCTGCTTGCTTTTCCTCTTCCTCCATTTCACCTCATTCTGCCCCTGCAAGGAAGGCTGTAAAACAGAGTACCCAGGCCGTGGTGAGGGTAATCTTTAGGGCAGGGGATCAATCCTGTGGCCAGCTGAGCTCTGGTCCCAGTGCTGTGGTTAGTGACTCGGACAGTTTGATAGGACTACCTGGTGAAGTCTCCCTCTCCCTCTCAAGGGGGTGTGAGACCTAAGGGGCAGGTGCTTCACACCTGGGGAGCATCACTACCTCCCCTTGCTGGCGAGGGAGCTGAGGGCACGCTCAAGCAGGCTGTCCTGACTTTCAGCCCTAACCTTGCTGCCTGCCAGCATCATGATTTTGACCAGGTCTCTTCATCTCTCTTTCTCATAGTAAAGTGGGAGTTGTATTCTCACCAAGTGATGCCACATAACAAAAGACCCCAAAGGTCCATGGCTTAAAGCAACATTTATCTTCATGTTCAAGGGCTGGGGGGCGGACTGCAGCTTGGCTGGTCTGCCCTGGACTCCAGGCTGTGCGCTCTAGGCTCCAGCTGCAGATTGGATTTGAGTCTGCTCTATGGGTCCCTTGTCCTTGAACCAACTGCTGGTGCCTGTGGTCATCTCTGTGCATTTGTTCAGTTGCTACTGAAACATGTTCTTCTCACAGCAGTTGACCAGAGCACAAGAGGGCCCTCCTTCTGAAATGTAGGGACGTCCCCCCTTTGCTCTGACATCCCATTGGTCAAAGCCAGCCTCATGGTCATGAGGTCGTGGCAAAGGTATAGATGAGTGACTCTATTGTGCAGAGTGAAGACTTGGGTTCTAACTCAAGCTACCAATGAGATGCAGGTCTCATGTAACAACCGCTGCTCACACTCCCAGAACAATTACCATGGTCCAGGTGCATTGCAAAGTGCCTCAGGTGCAACACCTGTAAGCGGGCTGTTCCCCACCCTTCTGCTTCACAGGTGGGAGAGTAAGGCCCTGGAAGCTGGAGTGTCACCAGGCCACCTGACCCTGGGTTTGAACCAGACATCTCCCCCAGTGGAATTTCACTTATATGCCTCTGACAGTGGTTCCCACAGGTACCTGCATAATCCTACTTGATAGGTGGGATGTCTGAGGCCAGAGAGCAGAGTCCCATAGCTGAGCTCACCCATCTGGGAAGCTGGCAAGGTCTGTCCGCACACCTCTGATCCTTTCCATGCTGAGTGCTACGATCTGTTCCTTTTGGCTTTAAACATTTATTAGGCCAGGAGGGCAGGGAGCATCAGCCTGCACGTCAGGATGTCCACAGTTTGCCTCTGTGAGGTATGGGATGTGGGCAAGTCTTTGTTGTTTAACTTGGCCCCTGCAGAACTGACGGAGAATGACAGGAAGGTCCACTTCCTCCGCGAGCCCTGCCAGCGCTGCCCTGCCCGTGCAGGGATGCTATTTCTATACATCCTCCCTCCTGGGCCCTGACCCTGACCTTCCTCTGCCCCAGCTCTGAGGCTGGGAGAGCCTGGGGCCCTGAGGCCAGAGGATTTCCTGGCTCAGCCCCACCAGCTGGCAAGAGAGTATTTAGCAGGCCCCCACCCAGCTGCTTGCCTGGGTGCTCTGTTCCCAGCTGATCAGCGCAGGAGGGGGCGGGGCCACAGGCTTTGTTGAGGGGTGGCTGGCCCAGTGTCCCGTATGTGTCTCCCTGCTTCTCTCCTAGTAAGCAAGAGGGGAGGCCAGTGCCAGCTTCCCTCCTGGCAGAGCTGGAGCATCCTTCTCCCTTTTGCCCTCCCCACTGCCTTACCCCACCTCCCACCAATCCCCCGGGACTCCAAAGCACAGCAGCCAATGTCTGCCTCTTATCCTTGCAAGGGAAGGGAGGAGGAAGTGAGTTGCTATTTATTGAACTTCTTTCATGTGCCAGACACTATATGGCAATAGTTAGTATTGTGATATTATGTAGATGTAAAATCATATACAGTGTGTGTGTGTGTGTGTGTGTGTGTGTGTGTGTATATATATATATATATATATATATATATATATATATATATATAATCATATATATTTCATGATGCATCCTAGAATGACCTATAATATCACTAGAAGAGCCCCCCCCTGGTGGGAGCTCAAGAGACCTCAAACTGAGTCTTGGTCCTGTTGCTAAAAGCACATGGCCCAACTTTCCTGAGCCTCAGTTTCCCCATTTGCTACATGATCTCTTGCTCCACTTCTAAGCCCAACATCCCCAAGTCAGGCCTGACAGGCTCCTGTTGAGCAAAGACTGTGGGCCTGTGCTTGTCTGTACAGGGAAAATCATCTTCTTAGATGAAGGTTTTATGGGTTGTTTAGAATACTCACTGATGCCTGAGCCATTGATGGTTCTGGTTTCTAGATACGAATCTGGTTCTGAGGATGGAGTCTGCTTGTTCGGAACCCCCTTCCTTCCACGTGGCCTTCAGACAGGCCCTTGAGTGGTCTGGGGTGGTCTTGCCAGTGGTGAGGTGTAGGGGGTGAATAAGATAAACCTCCCGCTTCCTTCGGGCTCCTGTTGTGTGCTTTTGTGCAGGAATCTGCACCCCAACAAGCTTCTTAGTGCTAATTAGAGACCTGGAAGGAGCAGGTAACTATAAGGATAGCGTTGGGGGATCTTTACTTCTAGGAGGTGGGGACTGCAGAAACTGTTGCATTTCGTGCCAATCACAGGAGCCCAGGGAACCTACTCGGTGTGCACGTTGCGTATGTGTGTGCGTGTGCGTGCGTAAGTGTGTGTGTTGGGTTCTTTAAAGCTGCTAATTGTCAGGGTGAAAATATTTTCACACGTTTGCTCTCCAGGAGAACATTATTAGTGAGCACACTGGCTGCCTCCTCAAAGTCGACTGTCCACAATCAACATGGAAATCCTAATTAATAGACGTTCGTGCTGCTCTTGGGCACGGCAGCGGAAGTAATTATCGTGATTTAATTGACTTTTCTCCACTCTGTTATGCACTCCGCTTTTTCCATTTTCTTGATCTGGAAAGGTTTTTTTGGGTTTTTTTTTTTAACCTCTTCTCTCTCTTTCTTTTTCCTTTTTATACAGACTGTCTCTCATACCAGTACTTATGTATCAAATCCTATTACAGTAAACATTGTGACAGCACACATCTCTGTATTGCAGAAACGTCCAGAGCCTGAGCCAGTGGCTTACTTATTGGGAGCATATTGGTTTTGTAAAGGTGCAGTCAGACCCAGCAAAAGATCTGGCAAGGAGGCAGGGAATCGATTTGCTCGGAGGTTCCCGTTGGGGCAAGCTCCTTGAGGCTACAGGGGACAGAGAGCCATTTGCATGAGCTCAAGGGCTGTTGCTGTCAGAATACACTCAGAAATCCAAGGGACAATAATGAGGGCATCTCTTAGCTCGTGAAGTCCAAAACAGGATGGCTTATTGCTCTCTCTGCTTCGACTAGCATGGTCTGCTAATTTATCTTGACCTTGACCCTCTGATGAGTGCTCACCGAGTCCTCATAGGTTTCAGTACAGTTCCCCACTGGCCATGCCCTCTGAGCCTCCCTGTGCCAGTCTGACTGCCTTCCGCACCAGACTATACTTTGTACTCTAAAGGTCAAAGGGTTGGCTGCCCTGGGCACAGATGTCCTCCCTGGACCAATCAGCTGCAGCAAGTGGGCAGGATTATGTGCAGCACTGTCCTCTCCTCAGGAGCTGTGGGCAAAGCCATTTGCAGATAAGATGAGACTGTGGGAGGTGCCATCATAGCCCTGGAGAGCTAGACTCCTTGGGCTGAAATCCTGGTTCGGCCACTTCCTTGCTATACATCCTTGGGCAAATTAGTTCAACTTCTGCCTCTTGGTATTTCCATCTATGAAATGATAGCACCTACTTCATAGGGGTGTTATGAAAAATAAATGACTTCAACCTTGTGACCCAGCAGATCTGCACTCAATAAAATATTAACTGATTATTAGGGTCAGGTGGCCATGTGAGGCTACCCTGATGTCTGATAAGCAAGTGAGAATATCCTCGAGTTGCAGACATTGAGAACTGCAAGGAGCCATTGTAGCTGTCTAGTTTAACCCTCGCATTGTACACAGGGGAAACTAGACCACAGAGAGGGAAGGTGGCCTTTTTTAAGGTCAAATAGTTTTGACTAATATGATATTGAACTACTTGGCATGCAGCTAAAGTTAAGATCAAGGCATTCCTTGTGTCTCACTAGGGATTACTGAGAACAGTTGGCTTTGAATTAGAACATTACAGATAATAAAAATAAGGTAGAAGAGAAGACGGACCTGGGATTCTTCCATTTCTTTTCTTTGTTCCCATAAGGGAATCCTGAGTTAGGCTTACATTGATGTTTTAAACTTTTAAAGTACATCATCTTCCTAGGTCATCTTTTTCAGATGGTTTCTGTATGTTGGGCCCGTGGACAAGATGTCACCAATCAGCTGTTATTTTAGATATGTAGCTTCTCGGAGCCTCTGTTTACTCCTCCAGGGTAGGGATGGTTTCTGCTTTACCTCCTCTTCTTCTCCTCGAACGTTGTGTAGCACATAGTAAATGTCCGCAGAAATTTCTGGAAATGAACCAAATGATCCCTCGAGATAGTAGTGAGGGTCAGAAGGAGTCGGTTGTGTAGACAGGCTGTGTGGATAGCTGTGCTCCGGAAAGATGAGGGCATCAGATACAGGAACTGAGATTCCAAGAAGTTAGGATACTCCAAACTGTGACTGTGATGGAGAAAGGATGGCTGTGGCTGGGTCTGTTTCTTAGGATGTCTGGGCACGGAGGCCAGGCTGGAGGGGGTTGAGAAGTGAGAGGAGCAGACGTGCCCTTTGAGAAGTCGTCTGGCTGAGGAAGACAAGAAGGAGAGAGGGTCACCGCTGTGCTTGCAGGGCCAGCGAAGTGACGCTGATACCGGGGAACCTTTACATGTTGATGAGACGGGGCCAGTTTGAGGGGTGCTCAGTGACTGTTTCTTTCTGTCTCAGCTCTCCACATCGCCAGATTCTTTCCCAGCATTCTCAAGAAAGCTTGTGGATAATTGAGAGCCCAAGACTGGTGTATTGGTGAAGGCAGTGCCAGGTGCCCTAAGGGGTAAATTCTGGATCTTAGTGGCTTAACACAATGCAGATTTATTTCTCATTCAGCAACAGTTCCATGAAAGTGGGGGCAGCTTTCCACAAGCCTTGATCCCTTCCCTCTTCAATTTGTGGCTCCTAAGGTTACCATGACAGGAGAAAGCTAAGGTAGAGAGGGCTCATCTGCTTCATCACATCAGTCTGGAAGAACTTATCACTCCCACTACAATTGGTAAAAACATATCACGTGGACACATGCATGCAAAGGAGGTTGGGATATGTAGTTCCTGGCTGGGCAGCCCCTTCCCAGCCACAAGAGTACTTGGGGGAAAGCCAATCTACTCTGCCCTGAAATTACAGTCCCTTTCAGTTACCTGCGGCACACCAGCAGCCTGAGGAGACAGTCTAACTCTGGAAACACACCAGACCCCAAATGAAGGCAAAGACCCTACTCTTGAGGGCAAAAGAGAGAGAAGTCATTCACCTGGGCCTCAGTTTTCCAAATTGTGTAATGTCAAATCTTGCTGGCCAAGTTTAGGAGTAAACATGAACTGTTGCTATTAGTATCCATGTTGCTATTAGTATCTATACCTCTCCCTTCATTACATCATCAGAAATGAAAGGTTTTGACTTACATTTAAGACCAAAATGAATAGAATTGATACTGCTGTGAGGTAGTTTTGTCTTCTGCGTTTTACATCACTCTCTGAGACCCTCCACTCATTTGAGTGAAGTAGCTGGAGGAGGGAGAGAGAGAGGCGAAAGAGGAAGAAGACACGCACTTGGAGTTGGGTTTTTCCGTCTCGCTCACCTGGGAAGACCCCAGGATCTGTGGGGCTTACTTTTTCTAAGAACATATACTGGAGTTCTGTTCTGTGGCCAGATCCAATAAATCAGTTAAAATGCGTGGCTTGGTGTTGGCCACCCCATCCCCTGACCTTCTGCTTTTGAGGGTCTTCCCTCATCGTGAAGACCTGCCTCACCACCACAGTTGGGGTTTGGAGTTAAGGACTTTGCGATCTAAGAAATCTCTAGGCTCCTGGCATTCGCAGTCTCTCCTCCGTGACTTCTCCCTCTGCTAGGGAGGGGTGGATCGGGCACTGCTACCTGTCATTATTTAGCATTCTAAGTTACTGTCCTGGTTACTGATTTAGTGTGGAAATCTGCTACCTTAGCTAATCTGTTGGCTTCTCTGGGGGCCTATGATCACCAGTCAGCAGGGTTGGGGGCAGGGCAGGGAGGGGGTGTGGTGACCTCAGAGTCCCTAAGGAAACCAAGTTATGAGGGGGAGGCACCTGGGAATGACCTGACAGGGATGTTCCCCAGAAGGGGACTGGTCATTCTGCACTACCTTGCCTCTGCACAGCCAGGGCCACTCTGTGACCTGCAGACAAAGCTGGCCCCTTGGCCTGGAGCTGTGGGAAGCCAGACAGGACAATGGGAGGAAGGAGAAAGCAGGGAGATAAAACCCAGGGCCCTTGGGTCTGTGCCTGGGATTCCTGAGGCCAGCTCAGCAAACTGCTGCTAGAGACGGTTTCAGCATAAACAAGGGCCGGGTTTCCTGCGCCTGTTTTCTTATTGTGCCGTTATTGTTGGGATAGCGATTCCATTTCAGGAGAAGCCTGAGCAAGGACAGACATGTCTGCTGCTTCCACAGGGATGCTGCTGTCACTCATTCATTCATCCATGCCACAGACATTTATTGGTTTTGCTTTGCCTTGGTGCTGGGAATATAAACAAACATCTGCCCACCCGTCTCCTCAATAAACTCTTCTCTGGTCCTGGGCACAAACACCAGACAGATTCTCACAGTCCAGTGTGATCAGAAAAACAGTAATGGGAACATGTCCAAGATTTGGAAGTGGGGCTGAGGATGGGGAGATTGACTACCTTTCGGGGGATGGACATCAATCAGTCAGTGTCCAGGGTTGGGGGCCAGGTGTGTTCTAGATGCCCTCTGAAAAGTGTGTGTGTGTGTGTTTAATCTCTACCTGCTCTAAAACAAAGGACTCCTAGAAGGCCAGCAGGTAGGGGGCTGACATTTATCCAGCACCTTCCATGTGCTAGCAACTATAGTAGGAGCTTTTTATAGATTATTACCCTAGTGATCCTTGAATCTTCAGAACCCCTATGAGGTAGGGCTTTTTGTCCCCATTTCACAGATGAGAGGACTGAGGCCCACGCTGATTAAGTTACTGGCCTAGTTCACATCACTAGGAAATGGGCAGCTGGGTGGGAGCCCCGGTCTGCGTTTCTCATTGGTCGTGCCGCCTTTTGTAATCCTTACCCTAGTGGGAGGCTCTGCTGCCGGGTTCTCAGGCACCAACAGAGGCTGAACCCCTCGGAAGACAAGGTGGGTCTTGCCTGACTTAACGAGTCCAAGTGGAATCCCCCTACTGTGGGGGGCCTCCTGGCGGCTTTGAGCCAGGAATAGGACTCAGGGTCTCATTTAAGGTTTCCGGAAGGTCTCAGATCAGCACTTGTACCTGATGGAACCGCGTCAGGGTGGGCTGTCTGGATTTCTGCATCGCCTGGGGCCTGTGCTTCCACAAAGCCATTCCAGGGAGCCTCAGACTTCCCCAGTTTACACAACAGAGAGCCCGCCAGGCTTGTTTTCTGTTAGCATGTTAGAGTCGGGTGCTTGCTCGCATGTCTTGTAGCACATTCTAGGCAAGTGGCCACAGAAACCGGGGAGCGTGGCCTCACTAGGCCCGCCTGGCGGTGCGGTCTTGGGCCAGAAGCGTCCCTGCTCGGCCTCCATGCCCATCATTACAACAGAACCAGGGTAAAATCTACCGTCACAGGCTGGAGGAAAGCCGGTGTGGGACAGGGAGAGCAGAAAGAAGGGCTTTCCTGGACAGAGAAAGCTAAGAAACGTGTTTGTCTCTACCAGTGGGTGAGCAGGCATTTTCAGATTGTCCGCGTGTTGGCTGCCTGTGAGTGTCACAGTGCGAGCACCGAAGTGTGCCCTGCGCCGGCCCCTGTTCTCAGGGCTTGCATGTCTCGTCTTCTCTCACTGTTCAGAGAGGAGGAAACTGATGCACAGGGAGGCAAAGCAACATGCCCAGGGTCACACAGCTAGTAGGCGATGAAGCCAGGCTTTGAAACCAGTAATCTTTGACTCCAACATGCCATGGGTCTGCCTCTTCGTGTGTGTGTGGCCTGTGATTAGATACACTCCGATGCTTGAATTCTGAGCAGAGCCGGAATCAGCCATAGTTCAGGGAGTTGCTCTGGGAGTTTAAGGAAAGGGCATGGTTTTATTCTCTGAATAATGTTGTTTGTCCTGTATGCCTTTTTATGCCCCTCCTCCCCAACCATTAGCCTCTGTGGCCAGAGCCTTACGTGGTTGGGAGATTCTCTTTTCCACACACGAGGATGCTTGGACTCTTGGGTGCTTCTTATTGTAGCTGGACCTTGAGCCTTTAGTTCTCAACCTGGGTGGCTGGTCCCTCTGGGCTGGTGGTCCCTGGGTGGCTGGTTGGAGCCAGCCAGCTCTGCCAGTATAGTCCTGTCCCAGGTCACTGCTCCCACCTTTCCAGTGGGCATGATGTTTTCACAGATGGTCTCCTATAATCTGACTGTGGGCCCATCCTGCAGCCTCCAGGCTCTGGGATTGCTTTTTTCGGTTCCTGATGTTCCATACACATGGCAGGGGTCCCAGTGTGGGAAGATTGTCGACAGACCAGGACCACTGCCAGAAGATCTGAGGTCTCAGAAAGGGCCCCAAGACTTAGAGGGCTCATGTCTTGAATGGCTTCTGATGACAAACTCATGTTGTGGGGCAGAGGTGGGACAGAGCTGGAGAGAGAAGAGAATGGTGACTTGGTATCTCAGAACCGGCTCTGGGCTCTGCTCTGAGACCGAAGTCATGTGACTCTGGGAGTTCCTTACCACCCGTTGAGCCTCAGTCTCCTCATCTGTGAAATGGAGAGATGGGGTGGGACAATGGAATTGGATGTAAGTGTCTCGTGTGCATTCTACCTTCTTTCCTCTGAATCCCTAGGAGTCAGGGGATGGGACTTCTTGAAGAAGAGTAATGAGAGAGAGAATCGAAGCGAAAACTAGACCTGTACTCTGAGAACATGGATAATATAGTCAGAAACAGCAAGCGATGAGAATTTATGATATGTGAGTTCACCCTACTGTCTGTCCCCGCTGCTGTCACCCGCCTCGTGTGCCGACATCTAGGAAGAATAGGCCTCTAATATATGGCTGTTTCAATCCCCTTCCTGGACCTTCCACTCGGCTTGTGTTCTCGCTCCACTCTAGCCTGTCCCCCTCCTTGGACATAGCCCCCTCTCCCTGCCCCTGTCTCCACATGTCTATGCTGGGACACAGAAGGAGGGTCACCTTTGTCAACTTTATTTATCTTATTACAGTCTCAGCCTGAACTCAGGCTAAAATAATCCAACTTTCAAAGCATGGTCTATCTGACTGCATGTGGTTTAGAATATCATCTAAGAGACCCTTCCCAGAACCATGGAAGGTCCATCTTTCCAGTTAGGAGACTCGTGTGTGCTTGAGAGGAGGTATGAGAGGGACACCTGGAGACAGGTGTATGAGAAAAGGCAGAGTGCAGTCCTACCAAAGAAGATGGCCTGCCAGGGCTGGCCAGAGGGCCTTTGGCAATTCTCCTGAATTCTCTGGGGTCCTGTCTCCACGTCTGTCAAGGCATGAGGAGATCCTCAAAACCTTCGGAGGGCAATGTCTTCATGGGCACATCCACAATGCCACACTGAGGTGAGACCCCAGAAAGTCTGGCTAAATTCTGTTGATGAGTGTGAGCTCACTTCCATAGGAGGAAGATTCCAGAATTTGCAGAAAACTCCAGACCCACCTTCCCAGTTCCTGGATTTCCCACAGGCCCCTTTCTGACTTTACAGCTTCTCTTCCCCCTCCATCCAGTCTACTCTCCTGCAGCGTGACTGCAGTGGATGGAGCCTCAGTTTACCTGCTGTCCAAAGTCATTACCAGGGAATCCTCCTTGGAGCTCTCCTTCATCCCCCATATCCAGCCCTTCACCAGGTCCTGTTCATTCTACCTCCTCAATGACCCTGAACCCACCTCCTTCTCCCCATCACTGCTCTCAAGGCAGCTACCCTGCTCTCCCACCTGGACAACTGGCCTCCCTGTACCCTCCTAGGCTCCTCCCGCTAATCCAGTCTCTGTGATAGTCCCAACATTTTTGTAAAGGTGTGTTTATGTTTTAATTTATAGACTTTTTTTAGAGCAGTTTTACATATATGAAAAAAAAAAAAAAGGATTGGAAAACAGATACTCCCCCACCCGCACCAACACACATAGTTTCCCCTAATATTTACATCTTGTGTTATGGTGGAACATTTGTTACAACCGATGAGCCAATCTTGATACATTATTGCTAATTAAAGCCCAGAGTTTACACTGAGTTCAGTCTCCGTGTCCTACATTCTGTGGATTTTGACAAATGTGTCCATTATTACTGTCTAATACAGAAGGGTTTCACCCGCCTAAACATCCCGTGTGCTCAACTATTCATCCCTCCCTTACCCTCTGTCTCTTTTCTGTCTCCATCCTTTTGCCATTTCCAGAACGTTGTTTCGTTGGAGTCATCCAATATATAGCCTTTCTGACTGGCTTCTTTGACTAACCAATATGCATTTAAGGTTCCTGAATGTCTTTTTGTGGCTTGATAATTCATTCCTTGTTATTGCTGACTAATATTGCACTGAATGAATGACCACAGTTTGTCTATTTGTTAGTCCTGTTGAAGGATATCCTAGTTGATCCCAGGTTTTTTGGGTACTAATGATCGTGAATAAGCTGCTGTAAACATTCACGTGCAGGTTTGGTGTAGACATAAGTTTCTGACTCCTCTAGGTAAACTCCAAACAGCAGGATTGCTGGATCATAGAGTAACAGTATATTTGGTATTCTTAGAGCTGGCAAACTGTCCTCTGGAGTGACTATACCAGTCTGCATTTCTACCAGCCACGAATGATAGTCCCTAATACTCCACATCCTTGCCTGCCTTTGGTATTACCAGTGTTTTGGATTTTGATAGGTTAGAATTTTAATAGGTTTGCAGCAGTATCTTATTGTTGTTTCATAGCCCAGACATTTTGAACAAAGGCCATTTGGAGCAACCATACCTCCCCCAGTTTTCTGTGCTCCCCCTGCTCTTAGAAATAATCCCCACTCCTCTGAGGGGCAGCCTCAGCCCCCCTCACCAGGTCACATCACCTCCCTTCGCCTTGCCCACCCCACAGCAATCCACACCAGCTCATTGCAGTTCCTGGAACAGTAGGAGCCCTCTCTTGCTTCGGGGCCATGCTCAGGCTGTTCCCTCTGATTAGAGGACTTGTCCAGCCTTCTCTGCGCCTGGCAGGTCCCTCTCATTCTTTAATGTTCAGCTCAGATACACTTCCTTGGGAGCCTTTTCTCTTCTCTCTCATACACATATTTTAAACTGGCTGTATAGGTTTATTTGCTGGATTATCTATGTAATAGTTTGTGGGTGCCATGGAGGTGGGGACCATGTCAGTTTGTTCGCCGTCGCACCCCAGTGTGTGGCACTGCACGGAGCATCAAGGCATCACTCAGTATTTATTTTCCAGTTGCAGAATGGATGGTTGGGGCTGGCTAGCCAGACAGGAAAGGGAAGAGGAAGTATTTACTGAGCATGAGTTAGGTAACAGCTATAGTCTGGCCACATGCATTTCATTATCTTCTTCGATTTCAGGAGGGAAGATTGTCTGTACAAGTGAAAAGAACTAAGGCAGAAGGGACCACAGGTCACTCAGATTCCTGTAGGGGCCAGGCAGCTAACACGATAAGTGAGCAGGTTGAGTGACAAACAGCCCAGGCCTGTTGATGATGGGCATTTACCCCTGACTCTATTGTATGGGAGACACCAGGGAGTGATGGGGACTATGGCAAACTTTAACACATTTAAAGAGAAGCTACTTTTCAGCTCCAGTATTTTTAGATCTTCTGAAATTTAGAAAAAAGGAAGTTGAAAATTCAGGGTTTTTTTTTTTTAATTATTTATTTTAGTGAGAGAGGAAGAAAGAGAGAGAGGAACAATGAGCTGTTCCTACATGTGCCCCGAGCGGGGATCAAACCAGCAACTCTGTGCTTTGGGGCCATGCTCTAACCAACCGAGCTATCTGGCCAGGGCAAAAATTCAGGTTTTTAAAAGAGATATTTCCCAATTATTAAATACTGTCAACTCAGTCACAGTTTTAAAAAGAATTTAAAACGCCACTGTGCTGTTGCTGAATTAAACCAATGGAGGTATGATCTACCAGACACTGGCTTCAGCTCTGATTACAGTACAGAAGCAGAAAAGCGGGGCGGCCTGTGGGAATCCCGATCGGTCCACCCCATCAGACCTGTTGAAAGGCAGTCTCCTACCTTAGGCCCCGATGAAAAGATAATGTATGCTCAAGGCTCTGGACTCAGACGAAAGACATGGCCCAAAGGAAAAATGTCAGTACTTTGCGGTACACTAGAGTTGACAAATGTTTCATTTCTTCATCCCTTGTTTCCAAGGTCCTTCATGCAGGCCCTTTGAAACCCCAGGGACCCAAGAACTGGGCTTTGAAACAAGCAGGCCCACAGATTCAGACCTGGGTGTCCAGTGCTTGTTTACACAGCCCATCAACCACTTTTTGGTCTTATTGGAACAGCCTGGGTAGTCTGAGTGCTGGGTCATTCATTTACTCACCCATTCATTCACAAATGTATGTTGATGTTCCCTATGCACTGGGCAGGAGTCTCCATGCTGGGGAAACAGTGAATAAAATCTCTGTCCTGTGGAGCTTGACTTTAGGGAGTGAATGGAGGAATAGGGAGCTCTCTGAGACAGACTAGTCCAAGAAGTCTTCTTGGAGGAGGTGACATTAGAGCAGAGAATGAACGCAATGAGGGAGTGAGTGAGGTGAGTGAAGATCCAGGATAAGAGATTCTAAGCCGAGGGCGAGCCAGTGCCAAGACACCCGGACTGGCTGAAGTGGAGCACTTGGGGTGTTCAAGGCCATTGATCAAGAGGGTAGGGGAGGAGGAGAGTGGAAAGAAAAAGTCACTTCCCTGCCTGAGTTTAGTAGAGGCCGAGCACTTGTGTCATATGTCATTTCACTCAACTCCCTATGTTATGACAGAGGGACGATGTATGGCATTATACACACACGTCTTCACACGAGGGCAGTGAGGCTCAGAGAAGTTGAAAGCCTGCCCCAGGTTGGCATCCACCCACAGTGGCCAGTGTGAGGGTTTGAGCCCAGGCAGGCTGCTGAGTCTCTTCGTTCTCACTGCACATCTGCTGCATCCTGCCCATGTCTGTGTGTCTAGCTCCCGGTGCCCTTCCTAGCAGAGCCCGTGTCATGCACGAATGAACGGATGATTCTTTCGTTCCTTTTTGCCTCTTTCCTTTCTGCGCCTTCTGTCTCTCCCCAACCCAGCTTCTATTTTGGGGTCTCTACCCAACCCCTTCAGATTCCACGTCTTGCGTCTGACCTGCCTCCGGCCCCAAAAGAGGCTTCCCGACTCTGAGTGGCTCTTCTCCGTGTTGGTAGCTACAACGTAAGCCTGGAGCAGCACATCCTGTCCTATGCCCCCCAAATCACCACTGTCCCTGGAGGGTCTGCTTCTCCGTGGCCTCCTCACTCTCCCAGGGGTCCCAGGGAGGAACCTGCCCTCTTCCCTTCCTCTGACCCCACACAGCCTAAGGCTATTGATCATCTGTGGCCATCTCGCCATCCCCACTGCTTGGGTCCTGCCTGCCACACCTGCTCTTCCCTGGCCCTGCAGCGGTCTGTCCCCTTCTTCAGCTGACAGCCCCCCTACCGGCTTCAGAGACACTCACCTAAAGACACCTCCATGGCTTCCCACTGTCAGTCTTGACTGCAATTTCATTGCTTTCTATAGAAGATGGGCCTGAATATCCTGCATATTCTTGGGACTTTATTTTCTGACAGTGTCCCTTGGTCATCTACAAAATGAGGCTGTTCACCAAAACCACTCTGCAGCCCCACTCTGTGCCTTTGCCCAGGCAGCCATCTCCAACACATTTGGGAAACACCTCCTCCAGGAGGCCTGCCTTCACTGCTCCAACAAAATACTCTCTTCCAACTTTGAGATCCACAGACCCTTGACTGCTCCTTACAATTTATGTTTGTACCTAGCTGTCCATGACTCAGGGGACAAGGCAGGGTGCTGGGTAGACACATGGACCTGGCTTCAAATCCCAGCTTTCTTTCCCATTTATTGGCTTAGTGACTTGGGCAAGTAGCTTAACCTCCCTGAGCCTCATTTCTTCACCTGTAATGCAGAGCAACAAGATACCTTGCTGAATTTGTTTAATGACCAGAGACTAAGTAAAGCCTCCAGCTCCATGCTGGCCTATAGCAAATGGTGGCTGCTAGGTCTCATTTGACACTGGCTGTCTCAATGCCAAGGGTGTTACCTTCCACTTCCTCCAGGAAGCCCTCCCTGACCTACAGCCTTAGTCCTTCCTGTTATCACTAACAGCCCTTCATTAGTGACCACTTTTTACGCCTTACAAGAATTATTTGAATGACTTTATCTTCCACGCTGGACTAAGCTTATCAGATCCTGTGATCACTGCAGATCACTGTAAACCCAGAAGGGTGGCCAGCAAGAGAAGCAGAGCTGGGAGCAGGTAGGCCAACCTGTGAAACAGAGAAGATATTGGCACCTCCGGCCTAGGTGCAGACACCAGGTTTAATACACACCTCACCTGGGTCTTGATTTTTTCCTTCTTAAAATTGACGCTCTGCGTCCCGGGCCCTGGGAACATGCAAGGAAATCGACATACACCCCATTCCTGATCAGCTGCAATTAAGTGCTCACTTCCATCCTGAAGAAGAGGCCAAGCTGCCCATAACCCACCCCAAGAGAGCGTGCTGAGCAGGTAGGTGTGGCTTCCCTTTGAAAAGGAATTTGTGATGGCTGCCAGGGGATTGCTAGTTAGTTACTGTTGCCCGCCTCTGCCCGGCCACGTGTGGCCCAGGCATCAGCTTGGTTTCCAAGGCTTAAACTCAGGCAGGGACCCTGAGATTGTCAGGAGCAAAGAGGGAGCTTTTAAGAATTCTTTTCTTTCCCTTTCAAAAGGACCCATGGGAAGAGAGGGGAATTGGGACACAAGTGATTAGCTTCCTTCCAGCCTGGACCCTGGACTCCATGGGTTTCTTCTCCAGGAGGGGAAGCAGTCGCCCCAGGGAGAGGCCCTACCTTTGGATTTCAGATCTCACTGTGTGTGTGTCTGAACTGGCAAATGATGAATCTATTTTATTTTGCTTTGATGAGAGCCCAGGCCCCACAAGGAGTTTTCACACATCATCCTTCACTAAATACATCTCCCCAGCACTCCTTCCTCCATTCTCTCAGGTCTCGCTGGAGCTGAGGAGTCATGCAGTGAGGAGGTCAGGCATGCAGGCTTGGTGTCAGGCTGATGAGGGTTCCAGTCCCACTCTGTTGCTTCCTCATTATATAACGGGGGCACATTGCTAAACTTCTCTGGCCTCAGTTTCCTCATCTGAAAGATGGGAATAATCACAGCACCCACCTCCATCTCTTTCCCTCCTGTGGGGTCTCCTGTGTGGCCTGTGTGTCTCTCTGTCTCCCCTGAACATCTTCTCCCCAATCCAAACCCCTCTGCTGCCTTCCCCTCTCATCAAGCCTGCCTCCCTCTCTCTGTGTCCCCTGGAGTCTCTCTGCCCCCTTCATCTTGTCTAATTGCTTCCTGGAGCCAGGAGTGGCACCTCCAGAAATACGCATGCAGTGGGTAGTTGAGGGGGGCAGTGACTGAGCCATGGGGGAGGGGGACAGATGTTCTGGGCCATTCAAGGTTCAGGGGCACTTTGGCCAGCAGGGAGCAGCTGGAGGGCATGGGAGCCAGTGACGTTTGTGTAGGGAGCTGAAGTGAATGTGACTTGTTGATTTCTGGTGGCTCAGTAGGCAGCATGGTTCTCTGGGGGCCCCAAGCTGGGTCCTGCCCTCCCGAGGACACTCCCTGTTCTGTATGCCTGCTCTTTGGTGCCAACCCAGAGTGTGTAGCCATCCTCAGCCCCTGCAGAGCAGTGACTGGAACCTACAGTCAGGACCTCTCCAAAGTGCACAGTTGCTTCGGGTAAACCTGGGCTTTGCTCTACAGGATACAAAGGTGCTACCTTGTCCAAGTCCTCCACAGGAAGAAAACTCTGTCACCAGAGCCAGGGACACTACAGCAGGGTTGCTTGAGGCTCAGTGTACCCGTCTATAAAATATGGTTGAGTATGAGACAGAAGTCACCGCCAAGAGCTTAAGCAGACTGCTTAGGGAGCGCATCCCTCAGTGCCTGGCACACAGCGAGGGCTACTGAGGGACTCACTGGTGTTGTCACCTGGGAGGGAAGATGAGGGTGGCAGACTTGAGTATCCTTGCACATTTTACCTGGGAGCTGTCTCTCCAGCCTTAGGGAAAGTTGGTTTGTAATAGCTAGATGTCATAAGACATCAAAAGATAAACAACATTTGCACAGTGCTTCGGAAGGAATAAAACCCTTTTCATAGGTGATCTCACTTAATGCTCCTAACAGCCCTGAGGTGAGGGAATTATCCTTCTCATTTTGCAGAGGAGAAACTGAAGTTTAAAGGAGTGAAGCAGGGTGTGCACCCAGTTCTGAGCTGGGACAGAGCACGATGCACTAGGGGCACGTTGGCTCCAGAAGGTGCTCTTTCCGCTCCCTGGCCACCTCCCGGAGGGCCCTGCTCAGGCTCCGGTGGGCAAAGCATCCTCAGGCTCCGTTTCTATTTCAACACCAGTACAGCTACGTGCTGCTCCACGATGTGCAGAGCAGACCACGCTAATTATCCCGCTGGGTCCTGACACAGCTTGCAGCTCCGGCCGGAGACCTCAGCCCCACTGTGCAGATGAGAAAAGTGGAGCCTGGGTAGGGGCGTCCCGGCAGCATGACCCTCTTTTTGCCGATAGGATGATAGTGGCTGATTGATTTACAGCAAGTAACGGGGAGAAAGAGAGGGAGAGGGAGCAGGAGAAGGGGCTCTCCAACCAGATGATGTGAATGAAGGTGAAGAGAAGTACTGAACCGAGCACAGAATCCTGAATTCCAGCTTTAGAACCTGGGAATCTTAGAGATGGTTGAACCCAACCTGTTCTCTTCTCTAGTAATTTTTAAAATCTTAGAGATGGTTGAACCCAACCTGTTCTCTTCTCTAGTAATTTTTAAAATCCTAGTTAGGAGTATCATATCTATAGTAACGTGCATCCATCTCCAGTGTACAGCTCAGTGACGTTTTTTATACCGAGTAACCACCATCCAGATCAAAATATAGAACATTCCCGTCCACCGGAAGACTCTCTGTGCCCCGTCCCAGTCAACTCTCTCCATTCCCCATCCCCCTCCACCCCCAGCTAACTACTGTTCTGGCTTCTGTCGCCATCAAGCTGTTGTTCTTGTATCTGAGCTTCATGTCCATGGAATCATACAGCATGAGCTCCTCCAGGTCTGGCTTCTTCAACTCAGCATAATGACATCACGACCTATTCATGTAGTTGCACACAGCAGTATTTTGTTCTTATTGTAGTGTAATACTCCATTGCATGAGTATATATGACACTTTATTCTTTCTTCTGTGGTTGGACATTGAGTTGTTTTTCATTTTGGGGTGCTTTTGGATAAAGCCTGCGGCAGTCTTCTGGTCCACGTCTTTCTGTGGGCACCCACAGGCACTTCTCTTGTGTGTGTAAGTGGGAGTGAAAATGCTCAATTGTCATTGGGTGGGCAACGGCTTAGCTTTAACAGACACTGCCCTATTGAATGGTTGTGCCATTGGTCGGTCCTGACAGCCCTGTCTGAAGTCCTAGTTGCTCTACCTCCTTACCCACACTTGGCATCATCTGCCTTTCAGTTTTAGTCAACTGATGGCTCTGTCATGATGTTTTATTGTGGTTTTTATTTGCACTTCCCTGATGAATAATAACATTGAGCATTTTTTCATATGCTTATTGGCTAGTTGGACATCTTCTTGAAGAAGTGCCCCCATTTTTTCCCAATTTTAAACTTGGGTGTTTTCTTATTGATTTGTAGGAGCTCTTTATATATTGTGGATGTCAGCCTTATGTCATTCATAGATATTGCAAATAGTTCTCTCAGTGTATGGTTTGCTTTTTCACTATCTTAATAGTGTCCAAGGAGAGTTTGAGAGGAAAGAGAATGAATGTTTATTGAGAGCTGTCCCATGCTAGGTCTGGTGCTTCTCACATCTGACCACCCCATTGCCTGATGGTCACCACCACTAAGGGAGATGGACACCACCCCCTTCACTTCTCCATTGCCCTGCACAACCTGGCAATAAGGGACTTAAGGAACTTGCCCAAGATCTCAAAGTTGGCAAGTAGCTGGGCTGGATTTCTCTCGTCCCAAAGCTTCCTCTTTCTGCTTTGGGTGTCAGTAAAGAGAGGAGGTTCCCAGTCCCCTACTCCCTGCCCCCTTAGCTTGTCTGACCATCAACACCAAACAATAGAGGCAGTCCCTGTCTCCTTTCCTTCCCTGGAGTGAGGGCTTCCTAATTACCTGCCTTGTTTTGTTTGAAGTGAATTTCTTGGCATCCTCAACTACATTCCATTGCAGATTCAAAAGAGCTTCCAAAAGTATATTGAAAAGGTTGGCACTATCTGGTGTTTGGGATTACTCTTAATGCCAAAACCTTACATGTATATGATTCCTTTGATTTATAAAGTGTTTCCCTGATGGCCATCTTCTTGCATATTTATTAGCTTAAGCCAGTTGAAGTAAGCAGGGCAACAATGATTAGACAGATCACATCCAGTGGATTTTTAATGAGGACTGACCCAGTACTGGGCAGAAGGATCCAGTTGAATGAGTCCTGTGCTTGGGCATTCCAAGTCCAGTGAGTAAGATGTATGTCTTAGGTCAGTGCCCAATGCAAGGATGTAGTAATGCAAGAGACTCCTTCATCATTCAGTGAGTTTTTACTGATGGCAAGCAGCCTGCCCAGTGGACACTGCAGAGAACAAACCAGAAAACGAGACACAGCCCTCATGGAGTGTGCAGAGACAAAGAAACTGCGATGGGAGTAATAAGCCAGTAGTGGCCCCCTTGCCCTGGGAGAGATAAGAAACTTCTCATAGGAGGCAGCATGTGAATTGGGTCTTGAATGGTGAATAGGAGTTTATCAGGTGGGGGGAGACAGGGGCGTGGCATTTTAAACCAAGAGAATTGCATGAACCAAAGCCTGGATCTGTGACTTACCCAAGTCATAGGGCCGGGAGCTGGGTGAATCTTGTGCTTCTCAGCGTGGTTCTTCCACCCTCTATGCTTCTCCCGTGACGCTCCCCAGGGCGCACGGGCCACACAGAAGTGTGTGAGTAAGCACGTTTTCCCTGTGGCATTTGCACCCAGTGGCTAAGCCATCACCGATGTCAGACTCAGTGGCAGTTGGCCAGGGCAGCTCTGGCTGTTCTGGGTGAGTCTTGTCTAAAAACTGGACTTGCTGAGAGGGAACCATTTTCAGCTTAGGGATCCTGTGACCCTCCCAGACTCTGACTGGCCTTCCTGGGCCTCAGTTACTGCATCTGTAAATTGGGAATGATGATAGTAGTAACAGCTGATTGATAGAAACTTTACTTTGTGCCAGGCGCTGTGCTGAGCTCTAGGCACACTGTCTCTCCTTTAACCTCCACAATGGTCCTGTGAGGAATGGGTCCTCGTCTTATCCCATTTTACAGATGACAAAACTGAGGCTCGGAGGGGTTACATGACTTGTCCAGCATTTCACAGAGCCAGGAAGTGGCAGAATCTGAATCATTTCCAGCCTAGTATGCCAGCTCGAAATGTTCCCATCTCTGCCCCCACCCCCAGCATACATCCCAGGTGTTTAATGGGTATCTCTTCTCTGATATCCACGTCCCTGCCAGCTGGGATTTGGGGTAGGTCTGTGATTTGATGGGGGAGGGGGAGGGGAGCATGTGGCAGGGGCTCATCTCCTGAGAGGCCAGGACTTCTGATATTTTGGACCTGCGGAATCTGGCAGCGGAGGTGCCCCGTAGAGCAAAACTCCACGACTCATTGGGCTTGGCCGGCCCAAGGAGTCCAGACATTTCACAGGAACCGCCGGCTCTGGGTATGTGCCGGGTCAACACGGCTGAGAGGAAATGGAGCTGCATTTATTATAAACTGTGAACCTAGACAGGCTTCCTGCTCAGCAAGAAAACAGGTCGGAAAGTGCCGCTT
Organism: Rhynchonycteris naso; assembly: GCA_037038555.1. Taxonomy (NCBI): domain Eukaryota; kingdom Metazoa; phylum Chordata; class Mammalia; order Chiroptera; family Emballonuridae; genus Rhynchonycteris; species Rhynchonycteris naso. Next base: position 356,419,534 of record CM072995.1, read on the forward strand.
GTCAGGGGAATGTGTCTCCCTTTCCGTTCTGCAAGCATTGGAGGCGTTCTGCTGGGAGCCAGGCCCTGGCCGGGGGGGGGGGGGGGGAACAGAGAGCAGTCAGTGGGTCCCAGCCCTGGCCCATGAACAACCACCATTTATTAAGTGCTTACTGCATGCTAAGCACAGAGCAGGGGATTCTGCAGACATTAATGTTATTGAACCCTCCGGAGGACCCTGGGAGTGTGATGATTCTAGGTGGGGGCAGAGGAAAGCCCTGCCGGTGGTAACCCTGGCAGGAGGCAGAAGTGGGAGCTTGCTGTCGGGGGTTTGAGGGCACAGCGCTGTGGGATCTAAGGTGGAGAGAATACCGAGGAGATCAGGGACGGCTGCAGATACAGGGATGGCTCTTAGACCTTCCATGAGCTGCCTTGCTTTCCCCTCCCCCCTCCCCCCACGCCTGCTTTCTTAGAACATTAAGGTGAAATTCACATAACATTAAATTAGCCATTTTAAAGCGATCACTTCAATGGCATTTAGTACATTTACAATCTTGTGCAACCACCATTTCCATCTAGTTCCAGAACATTCTTATCACCCTAAGCAGCGATTTTCAACCCTTTTCATCTCATGGTACACATAAACTAATTACTAAAATTCTGCGGCATACCAAAACATAAAGTTTTTTAACGATAGGACCAAAAATTAGGTGTAATTTTCATTCATTCACACCCAATAGCTATTGTTATGATAGCTGTTGTCATTTTATAAATTATTATTATTTGACACTCTCAGGGAAAAGAGCTCAGTTCCCCGATTAGTCAGATACTGCAATGTTTTAAAATTCTTACGGCACATCAGTTAAAAATCGCTGCCCTAAAGAAAATCCTGTGGACATCAAGGCCCTTTCCCTCAGCCTCTGGCATTTACTAATTTGCTTTCTGTCTGTATCAGTTTACTTATTCTAGAGATTTCATATGTGTGGAATTATACAATATGTGGCCTTTTGTATCTGGATTCTTTGCTTTAGCATGATGTTTTGGAGAGTCACCCACATGACAGCAAGTATCTGTACTTCATTCCTTTTCCTGGCTGAACAATATTCCATTGTAAGGCTCTGTGACATTTCTCTTTTCATCCATTCAAAGACTGATAGGCATCTGGATTCTATGAACATTGTTGCCATGAGCAGATGGGTGCAGGTATCGGTTTAGTCTCTGTCTCCAGTTCTTTGGGGTAGATGGCTAGGAGTGGAATTGCACAGTCATGTGGCAACGGTATGTAGAACTTGTTGAGGATACATCCCTTCTTTGAACCTCAGTTTTTACGTCTGTAGAATGGGAGTGATAATAGCTACCTCGTGCGGGTGGATGGGAAAGGATTTGAGGACTAAATGAAGTACAACGCTCAGGGCAGCGAGGACTCAAGGCACGTTAGGGAGAGGCCTGGTTAATGAAGGCTGATGGTGTGGGAAGGAAGGAGGAGAGGACGGGTCCCCTGTGCCTGGCTGGGCCCGGCTCTGCCCCCGAGCAGCGGGCTCTCTCTGTGAGAGATGGGGTAGAATAAGTGGGTAGCTGGTGCCTTCCTGCTTTTGGACCAAGGGAAACTGGCTCCTCAGCCCAACTGGGCAGCCCTCACCTCAGGGAAGCCCTCCGTGACTCTCCATTTGCTGCTTGCCCCTTTAACTCCTATCTTTTCAAAGCCTGTTGGGGAACTAGCTGCTCAGGCTTGGCAAGCAGCAGGGGTTCATAAACCAAATTAACAGGTAAACATTCTCTTTCTCTGCCTGTTACTCACTTGGCTGAGCTGCAAAGTCTGTGACATAATGGGAGTTGTGAGTGGGGGCTGGGGGGGGGGGGCGGCAGAGAAGAACCGGTATAGATGAGCATAGTTTGAGAGGGAAAGAGCTTCAGGCTTTTGATGTCGGGAGAGGCCAGAAAGGCAGGAAGAGGGGAGCAGTCAAAGGTGAATCCCACCTCCTTTCTTCTTTTGAAGTTGCCTCCTGTAATCTGATCTCTTGAGCCACGTGGCCCAGGAACTTCATGGGGTGGCAGCGAGGGACAGTGAACTTTGTCCAGTGATGACCCTAACTACTGAGATTCCCCCCATCCTGTCTCTGTGGTTATATTCAGGTCCCCCTTGTTGTGGGAGGCAGGTTCTGGCCCCTGTGGTCGGGCAGAACTGAGCTCCCTTCCAAGCGTGGCCATGTAGGAGTTGCAAGTGACCTTGGGCAAGTTATCATCTCTCTGCGCCTCAGCTTCTTTGTCTACAGAAAGGGAGATAACAGACCCTCTCGACTGGGTTGTTGCTGGTATTCAGTGAGGTCGGGAGGGAAAGCAGGTGGTCATAAGCTCTTGATATTAGATGGGAGAAGGGGTAGGGTGAGGGCGATGGTCATGGTCACGGTCAGCCCGAGGCTCAGGTTTGAATCCTGCTGCTTGTTGAGTCCCATGATGGCAGGACCCATGTCTGCCTCCTTTATGAGCCTCCTGTGTCTCAGGTCAGGTTCCCTACCAGCAGAGCCTAAGAAGGGGGGATGGTTGTACAAGTGAATGACCGAGGGCGGATTCTCGGGAGAGAAGGCTCAGCAACTGTGGGGTTCAAGGGCAGCCTAGCCTCAGGCGGATCCCACGGGAGCTCTGAAGTTTGAAGGGCATTGTAGAGTTTGTGCCCAGCGTGTTCTGTCAGGGCTACAGCTATGCTTGGGGTGGGAGCTGGGGTGTGTGGCCCCAAACAGCCAGGAGCCAGCAGTCCCCCCAGAGAAGGCGCAGGTGGAGCCTTTAGCCGTCAGCACTGCTGAGGTTGGGGGGGGTGCCATTTGGGAAAGGAATCAGGTCACCAGCATGCCCCCTGATCCCTTACTTTGGAATCAGGAAGAAAATACCGGCTGTGGCACCTGGCAGACCTAGGCGTGAAGCCCCTTTCTGGAGTCACTGCCTTCCCAGGGTCTCCATTTGGCGACCCATCCCACATAGGGTCCGCGGGGAGATGCATCAGATGGCAGGTGGACAGCAGCTCTTCTGGGCCAGGACACAGTAGGCCCTCAGCACCCGATGGGTGGATGGAGTCTGGCCTCCTGCTCCCACCATCTGCATCTGCATGGAAACGATTCCAGAGTGAAGTCTCCCCTGCTGCCCTGGCTCAGTAAGCCCCTTCCCTCCCTCGATTCCAGAGTGAAGTCTCCCCTGCTGCCCTGGCTCAGTAAGCCCCTTCCCTCCCTCGGCAGAATATGGACTGTGTGATCTCTAATAGTGTCTGTCCCCAGGGCTGAAGGAGAGAGAGAGAGAAGGTCATTGTTCTTGTTCTTGGCTCCCTTCTTCCAGGAATGAGAGGCACAGCCGGAGCCTTTAGCACTGGGGACGCCAAGGCCTCGGATTTCCCCAGAGGTGTTTGTCCCCAGGTGATTGAGTTACTCCATGGTTATTTGGTAAGGATACAGGGACACACTCTGTAAAAAGTGACACATTTCAGGTGAGATTGTAATCCTTAATACAAGGCTCCTTTCCAGAGGACTGATGTTGTTTTCTTTTCAACTGAGTAAATGTAAAGATCTAATTCATGAATTCGGCAGCATCCCATCTAGCAGATAGAAAGGAGCTCCCAGGAGCTGTGCAAAATGGAAGGCTTTTATAGGCAGAAGGGGGTGGGAAAGGAGATTTCTAGCAAAGCGTGGATAGTTTTGGGCTTAGGTCACCCTCCTTTGTGGGATGGAAGGGGTCTTTGGGGATTACCTCATTAGTGCTGAGCAGGAAATTCCAGACTGACCAGTTAAAATTACATTCCTGGGAGAGGCTGAAACTGTAATTAGGTTCAGTATAAAGTCTGGGTTTGCTGATGCAGGCTTAGCACAAGTGACTCCATTTTGGGCCTGTCATCTCTTTTTTAACTATGTCAACACTTCAGAGCAGTATCTGAGTGTGGCTGGGCTGTGATCAGGAAAGTCCCCCTTCAGGGTTGGGGCTGCCAGGGGTCCCAGTGAGCAACAGGATGAAGCTAAGCCACTTCCCAGGGTTCCTGCCCACCTGAGGTTAGCCCTAGAGTGGTGAGTGAGCTGCTTGGCGGGGGTTCCCCCAGGACGTGCATGGATGGGGCTGTAATTGTAATGTTAATAATAGCTTATGCTGAGGCTTACTCTATGCTGGCAAGCTCCTGTGTCTTCTCATTTAACTCTGCAAATGAGAAGTATCCATGTCTTCTTTTTACATATGAGGAAACTGAGGCTCAGAGAGGGTCCCAGAAGGTGCCCAAAGTTACATGATGGTGGGCAGTTAAACTCTGCCTCACTCATCAGTGAGGGGAGATGCAGGAGGCCCCAGTGCTTGCTTCAGTGCTTGCCTCAGTCAGTGTCCAGCTGGTTTTCTCCCAGGACAGGTCATTTCATCGCTAGGACTCAGGCCCTTCAGGTTCCTCCTCACCTCACCTTTATGTATCTGTGGGGACTGAGCCCCTTTCTTTCATTCAAGAGCTGGAGGTTATTGAATATCTCTGTTTTATTTTAAAGAGGAGAAGGTTGAAGCCCAGTGAGGGCGCATGACCTGCCCAGGGCACACAGCAAAGCTGTCCCCGAGCTGTGAACAAATGTTTCCTACCCCTTGGTCAGCATTTGTAACCATTTGACCTTATTGTTTTAATCCAACACCAGACTTTTGAGTCTGTGCATGCAGTCATGCATGTGTGTAAGAGGGGTGGGGGGATTCTGTGTATGTGTGTGAGAGGAGAGCTAAAACCTTGTGCAGGGAGGGGACACAGAGACCCATGGGGAGAGGAAGGAAGCTTCTGTCCTCAGCTACCTTCAGGCCAGCGGAGGAATGGCCACGCGTGGTCACCTCTCAGTAAAAACAACTGTATCTCAGCAGTGAGCACCCTTCCCTCCCTTTACCTGGAGGGGTCCTGCTTCCTGTTTTGCACCTGGGCTATTCCTGAATCCACTGCCACCGGGAGGTTGGTGGCCTGAGCACTTGCCCTGTGGCCGAGCTGGAAGCTTTATGTAAATACCAGGCAAGAGAAGCAGCACCAACACGCCCTGGAAAACCTCTCCTCCGCCTCCCCAGGGGGGCTTCAGGGTCCCGAAGACCAAGGCTCCGACTTCACACAAAGAAGGAAAACCCAGAACCCGGATGGCCCCTGTTGCCCGCCATGAGTTTCCTCCGGGTCCCCATTAGCCCAGGCCTCTGTCTCAGCACCCGTGGCCTGCCACCTCCCACCCCTCTAATGCCTCTGGCGGAATGCAGCCTGTGTGCTGCGTCCCACACCTGCCAGGCAAGTCGAGGCTCCTGTGCTGTGCCCTCTGCTTGGAGTGCCTGCCCTCCTCTTCTCCATCAGCCTGCAGCTGAGCCTGCTCTTCCAGGCACTACCCTCCCCATCTTCAGTAGCACTGTTATCCATTCCTCTTGCGTCCAGGTGTGACTGCAATTGGTAGCATTGGGGATACAGCAGTGAGGGGGTTAGGACATTCCCCAGACCCTGCCTTCTCCCAGCTACTTGTAAACTGTATTTCTCACTTGGCCTCACTGAGGACAGTGCCACAATCGCTCTGCCCTCCCTTGGCTCGGCCACGTAAACAGTGAGCTCTCAGTGAGTGTTTGATGAATGAATAAATGAATGAACAAATGCATAACGAACAAATAAATATTACTTCACTGCCTTCTATTGAAATGCTTCTGCAGGTCTAGTGCGGCATGCCACATTCTGCTTTAGACACCAAGTTTATGTCCCCAGGATTTATTATTTTTATTAATAATCACAAGATAGCTGACATTGACCTGGCCCTTCCCACATGCCAGGCATTGATCAAAGTGTGCATTACATTCGCACGATAATGCTGTTGGTAGGAGCTATGATTGGGTGCATTTTACGGGTAAGGCATAAGGCTCAGAGAACTTAAAGCATTTGTTCAAAGTCACAACTAGTCAGAGGTAGAGACAGGACTCTAACAGTGGTCTGACTCCAGAGCCCAACATCTTATGGAATGATTGAATGAGTGGTTCATGCTATTTGATATTTTGGTAACTGGAAGAGTTGATACATACTCAGAAGTATCTGCATCGGCCCGGCTTGTGCGAACGTGTACATAACCATGCACGCACATGCACACATCCTTTGCTCTCTCTCAGTGTGGTATCTGTGCTGGAGCCTACTCCTGTGTCCCTTACATGCACTTCTCAAGCAAGATCACACATCTGAGGGTCCTTATATGGTTTCTGCTCAGCGAGACATATGGTTACTGCATCCTAAAGATTGACTGTTTTTAAATGCAGTTAGATTTAGTCAAGACACATGTCAGAAGAAGTGGGAGGGAACAGAGATGTCCTGGAAATGAACAATGAAGGATAAACTCTAAGTTCCGGGATAAACGCCAAGTCTGTGCAGACATGCAGGCTTACAAAATGCTCTGGGACATCACAACCTGGTGGGCATGGATGCCTCTAACACAGGGGTCCCCAAACTTTTTACACAGGGGGCCAGTACACTGGCCCTCAGACCGTTGGAGGGCCGGACTATTAAAAAAACTATGAACAAATCCCTATGCACACTGCACATATTTTAAAGTAAAAAACAAAACGGGAACAAATACAATATTTAAAATAAAGAACAAGTAAATTTAAATCAACAAACTGACCAGTATTTCAATGGGAACTATAGGTGCGGACGCATCCTGTGCTCCTCTCACTGACCACCAAGGAAAGAGGTTCCCCTTTCGGAAGTGCGGCGGGGGCTGGATAAATGGCCTCAGGGGGACGCATGCGGCCTGTGGGCCGTAGTTTGGGGACCCCAGCTCTAACATTTAGCAAGATATTCATTCATTCATTCATCAGAAACTTAGTTGCTAAAGCCTTAAGAAATGAATGTGGAATTTAGGGCATTAGTGATCTTCCAGGGCCTGAAACACCAGTGTGGGAGATCCTAGCTGCTTAGGCAACGGGAAGCTACAGAAGTTTATAGAGCAGGTGAGTGACATAGGCCAAGCCCCACTCCTGGAGATCTGTCTCCTCAGCTAGTGGAGGCTGGAATGGGGGCAGAGGTGGCAGCAGGGAGGTTGTTTGGAGGCTGTGGCTGTGGAGAGAAGAGGACGAAGGCTTGGATTCGGGGAGATGGCGGAGGTGGCACGTAGAATGGAGGGACCAATGTAAGGAGGTGTTTCCAGGTAGATGTGACTGAGCTGTTGGGGGAGAGGAGGAAGAGGGTGCAGAATCCAAAAACCTGAACATTTAAGAGACTCTGTGATTGGAAAGATTCCTGGAAGGACCATGTCTGGGTAAATAATAACATAGTTGCAATAGGTATCACCAAGGCCTTACTCTGTGTCCGGCATTCTCTCACATTAAATACTCACAGGAAACCCCTGAAATAATTACTGTTATCATCTGCATGTTATACATGGAGAAACCGAGGCAAGGTTAACTTGACATAGAGCTCACAGTCAGTTACTGGTAGAGTTAGGTTTCCACCGAGGTGGCTGATGGCAAAGCTCCCCAATGTAACACCTGCCCCATGCCCCCTGCCAGGCCAGCAGGAGGCCGGCTTTATTTCTGAAAAGGGCATGCTCAGTGATGGGATTCAAATAACTTAACAACTGGTTCTCTACCCTAATGACCATATTTTTAAGTATAAAAAAATGATATACTGAAAGATAGGTTATTATTTCATGCTTTTAATACTTAAATAAGAACAATAAGAGGTACACAAAACTAGATTGTTATAAGAAAGAGTTTTAGAATGCTAATGAAAAAATATTAAATAATACCTGACAATAAAACTGTTATTTAAGATATTTCCATATTACTTCTTGATTGGCATCTTCACTTGCAATGTTTTTCACCTCTGGACGGAATGAACACTCCTACCGGTGCTTAGAATATGCTGTTGCGCAGATGAACGTTAAAAAAGAGTAAGGAATGTCAGTTTGTGACTTCCCCATTAGGCAGCTGCCCAGGCTCCCACCTTAGAGAGAACCCTGAGTACAAGTGCCATTTTAACAACGAGTTCACCGACCTCAACAAAAAATTAGATATGGGTTCTGTTGAACCAGCGTGAGCCAGCCGAATGCCCCCACTGGGCATACTTTTCCAAGCTGGAGAGCCTAGGGAAGAGGGCGGGGTTCACATGAAAACTGTCCTGAGTGCAGAAGCAGCACCTTGGGGACCAGGCGGGCAGCCTGGCTGGGTCCCCGTGCTGGGGGCGGGGATATCAGCCCAGAAGATTAATGGGAGGGCAGGGGAGAGAGGAAAGGAAGAAACGGAAGGAAGAAAAATTGCTGCCCATTATACCTGTCCTTTGGCAAGGCCGGGTAATTAGCAAACCCTCAGCAGTAAAATACTTTGTTTTGGTGTAATTGCAAAGTAATTATGTGGTATGGGTTGTGTATTAATCGTGTTGATTAGTAACACTCAGGTAGTAGTTAAACATCTGCTTCATAATCGTGTGCAGGCTGAAATTTAACATACATGCACTCACGCACGCGTGCCTGTGCCACATGCTAAGCTTCTTGGACTCCGTGGTGCTCATTCATGCGTTTGTGTGCATGTGCGCTTGCGCACAAGCTAGGGAGGGGGCGGGGTGTGGGGAGCTAGCGAAGTTGAGACCCTCCCTTCTTCATACAGTAAGTGAGGCCTTTCTGTCCCCACCCTCCCCTGGGACACAGAGAGAAACTGACCTGGTCCTGGGGCTGTGCCACCCCGACGCCCCTCTCAGAACAGACCTCCCGTGAGTGTCTCCTTCCCAGTTGAGCTGCCCGGTCCCGTGGGTTGGCATTGGGCTTCAGGGGCTCCAGACGTGACAATGTGCTAGAGTGCTTAGAACCCATTGTGCTAGACATTTGTGATGGACGTTTGGCTTCCAGGGGCCTTTCTTGGGCAGGTCACTCTCCCTAGCAGCTGCGGGGGGGAGGGGGGGAGCTATTGTAGGAGCCACCTGCACTGATGCTTATGTAACACCCCAGCATACCTTTAGGCCTGGATTTCATGATCTGATCCCAGAGGCTGTGACGTCAGAGTTTGGAGCCAGGAGCTTGGATTCTACCCCACTTGCTCCAGTTGCTCACGTTGTTCTCCTTCTCGGTCCCTCAGGTTCCAGGTTTATCAAACAAAGAGAGTGGAGTTTAGAGGCCTCCGAGGGCCTTTCCAGATCTGCTGTACTCAGATTCTAATTTGGTTTGTACTAATGAGGAATCGGAGACAATTTAAATTCAATACATCCGATCCTTAGTGAGTAAACAATCCGAAATAATTCCTTCCTTTATGACTTCTCAAAGACTCACTCATGAGCAATGAGAACCCAAGCTAAAATCAATAGCTTTTATTTCTTAGAGAAATTGCAGAATCCCCGAGCTGCTGGGTATTGCAATTCATTCTTGTATTTAAAATTTTTATGTTTATGTTTATGGACTGCCATTAGGTAATATGGATCTGTCCTGAAGGTTGATTTTTTTCATTAACTTAACTCATTTTACTTATTAGTTCACATTTATAGCTAGGGTTTAATAAGCACACAGTGCAAAAGTCATAAAACAGTCCCTTTTTTTGGCAATATTTTAAAATCAAGACTCTTCCCTGAGTCATCCCAGGTTTATGTGCTCATAACTTGTTTCTTCTGTGATTTGAGGCCCAGCGTTGCCAATTCCAGCCAATTATTTGACCTTGAGCTTCACTGTACTCATTTGTAATAGGAAAGGGCACCACTGATTAATACAAGCACTAAGTGCTTACATTTTAAAAAGCAAGCACCCAACAACCGCTGATTGTGTACAAAGTGCTTCTCTTATATTATCTGGTTGAATCCTACATTCCTAAGAAGTGGGTGGCTTCATTTTTTTTTTTTTTACTTTATAAGGAAGGAAATTGAGACCCAGAGAGGTTAAATGACCTGCCTGAGGCCACACAAGAAACTGAACTCCTGTGTCTTTGCTGTGACTTCCAGGGCCAGCCCAGTGCCAACTTAGGGAGAGACTTTGACCAGGTCTTACCAACTTTCAGTGACAAGCACTGACCACAGGACTTTTCCATCCCATTTCCCACGCTGCTGCAGACCTCTCCTCCAGGAACCCTGAACGTGCCTGCTGGGGTCATCAGTGTCGTCATACGGAAATTAGAGGAGGGGGAACCTTACATTGGTACTTCCACCTGTGAGTTGTTAGAGCCCTAGGTTTCAGACCTGAGCCTGAGAGACTGGCGGTGGGTCCCATACCACCTTTCACAAATGGAGAAACCAAGTTAGTTTGGCTTGGGACTGGAACTCAGGATTGCCGCTGAATTCCAGGGGGTCTACTAATGTCACCTCTTGGGAGTAAAGGCCTCCGCTGCAGCTATGGGCCTGTTAATGAGAGATGGAGGCTAGGGGTCCCCCTGGTGAGTCTCTTCATCAAGTGTGTGTGGGGAGGATGCCCAGAGAGGCTGACACACACGCCTTCCAATGGGGCTGGAGCCGGGAGGCGGCCGCAGAGCCAGTGAAAAAGGCACAGCTGCTTAGCATACTGCTGCCACAATCTCTGTTGTCACCTCTTTCCTGCAGCCATTTATTTATATCTGTATCATACTCTTTTGGAAAAAGCAGAGCATGCCACCCCTCCTAGGGATTCATCCCATCCCCTACCCCTCCCCAGTTCTCACGTGCCCGCTGGCTGCGCTGGCTGCCGTCTGGCGTGACATTAGCGTTCACCAGCTTGCAGAGCGCTAATGACATTTGCATTTTGCTGGCTGGTGAAATGTGGGCTGGGGTTTGGGGTCCCATGGGCAGGTGGGGAGATACAGCCCAGAGGGAGGAGCAGATATGCTCGGTGGGTGCCCACACTGGTCTATGAGAGGCAGAGAAAGGGGGTAAAGATGGGATTGGGGGAACAAATAACCAGTGGAACTGAGAGATTTTTGTCGAAAGATGTGCCAAAGACAAAAAGCAACTCCCAGTCCAGTGTTCCACGTCCCCCGCAGGCAACATCCTCTCCTGTGTCGCCTCCCTAACATTTAGTGAGAGCTTGCTATGTGCTAAGTGCTTATGAAAGTCATCCTCACTTTCTGCAGCTCTTGAAGAAAGATGCTATTATCCCTTTTTTACAGAACAGGAGACCGGCATCCTGAAAGGACACCTGAGTTTCTCAGGGTCCCATTTCTGGAAAGAGGTTGCCCCAGTATGTCACAAGAGCCACCTGCCTCCAAAGCCCATGCTCTTGACCACTTGGGCATTGCCTCCCGCACCTTGCCTGGGCTTGAATATAGTCAGGAACCCATTCTGTGCTCTGGCCCATCCCAGCCTCCGCCTGATGGGCAGGCAGCAGACCGCGGCTGCATGCTCTTGGCTGCAAGGCTCCAGGGCAGCAAGGCTGACAACTACAAAGGAGGCTGCATCCCCGGAGAGAGTACCCAGCCATGCATCAGGGGAGACCAACTTGCTGTGTGACTTTGAACAAGTCACTGCTCCTCTCTGGGTATCATTGTCCTTGTTGGTAAAATGAAGCTGTTGGTCTAGCTGGCTGGAGCATTCTAAGAATGCATTTGCCCTTGAGAAAGGAGCTTTCTTCCAATGTACTTGAACCCTCTTGGAGTTTCCACCCACTCACCCAGACATATAATGCTCTGTTTTATATCAAAGCAAACCAAGAACATTTGTTGAATGTCCCCACTCTGCAAAGTGCACTATGCTAGACACAGTGGGTGTGACACTTACGTAGTTCTTTCGGGACGTACACACAGGCATGCACATATCTTTGCATCATAGAATTGTCTGACTTCCAATCCTGATGCGTAAGCCCAGACTCCTGCAGTCTTTGTCTCATCACACTGCCTTCTTGGGGCCCAGAGAGCATTTCAAACAAAACAACAGACTTCAGACAGCATGAGCTGTAAGATCTCTTGCAACTAGGCAGTCATGGCTGGCTCTGCTTATCTCGGACAGGTGGGCATCTTCTGGACAGCTCTGAGCTTGCCGTGACAAGAGCTCCTGCCACTGTCATCAAAGCAACTTGAACCCTCTGAATTTGCCTTCTAGAAACGTGGGCACAGTTATTTTCCAGACACCCGCCACCCAGGTAAGGGGGCTCAGGCTTCTTCTGCACGGGGGGTTATGTTGTTTTTGTTGTTGTTCATCGTAAGCATTGGCAGGACGCCCTAACATTCTTTACCACAGTGCCCTGTTTTAGTCCCTTCATTAGCAGGAGAGCCCAGTGGTTAAGCCTCTAAAGTCCAACAGACCAGGGTTCAAATCCTGGAATCAGCATTCACTAGCTGGTGGCCTAGAGACCTTCTGTGTCTCAGCTTCCTCCTCAGTCAACCAAGGGAGCAATAGCACCCACCTTTTGGGTGTGGCAAAGATAAAATCAGGAAAGGTATGAAGAAGGCTTAGAACAGGATGGACACACAGTAAGCTCAGAACCCAATACACGTTAGCTGTTACTAACGTATGCCTGCATCCTCGACCATTCTCACATCGATGGAGTGGAGTCCGCATTGGTGCGAGAATGTGGACTTCGTGAGGACAGGGGTTTGTCTGTCTTTGCTGAACCCCCAGATCCCAGCAAAGTAAACTGGTCATTATTTATTGAGTGTATGGGTGTGTGAAGATGCTTTATCTATATTGTGCAAAATCCTCAGAACCATCCTTGAAGGTCCTTTGCATTAGTTGGGATATCGGTTTGGTTGTGTGTGACAAAAATCCAAACCAACGATTTCTTAAACTAAAGAGAGGTTGCTGTTTTTCTAAGTAAAGTTCTGAGCTAAGGGGACTCTTCTACGCAAAAACGCTGGAGCCCGAGTTTCCTTCTGTCTCGTGATTCCACCATCACTTACCTACATGGCCCACATCAGTCTCTCCATCCTACTAAGCAAGAAGGAGAAACCAGTAAAGGAGAGGATGCCCATCCTTTAAGAAGGTGCGAACATAATTTCCATTCGCATCCCGTTGGCCAGAATGCAGATACATAACATACTTGACTGCCAAGGAGGCTGGAAACTGGTCTTTAGTCTGGGGCACCATCTGCCTAAATGCAATTCTATTTCGATGTAAAAAGAGGAAAATGGGTGTGGGGGACCCTCCACCTTGCCAGATAAGATAATTTATCCCCTTTGTTATCATCCTCCCTCCCTTCTTCATTCTCTTCCAGCCAGTGATCTTTCGACTGCTTCTATAGTCTTCTTGCCTTTCCCAGAAGGTCGCCTAACTGAAATCATACAGTATGTGTGGCCTTTTCAGACTGGCTTCTTTCACTTAACAATATGCATTTAAATTTCCTCCACGTCTTTTCATGGCTTGATAGTTCATTCCTTTTTTAAACGCTGAATAGTATTCCATTGGGTGTACCACAGTTTTATTCATTCACTTATTGCAGGACATCTTGGTTGTTTCCAAGTTTTGGTGATTATGAATAATGCTTCTATGAACATTCATGTGCGGGTTTACTGTGGACGTAAGTTATTAACTAGTTGGGTAACTACCTAAGAGCATGATTGCTGAATTGTACAGTAAGAGTCTATGTAGCTTTCTAAGACATTGCCAAGCTGTCTTCCAGGGTGGCTGTGCCATTATGCATTCCCCCCAGCAACGAGTGAGAGCCCCCAGGGCTCCACATCCTCACCAGCCATTGGTGCTGACAGTTCTGTGGATTTTTGTCCTTCCATTTGCTATGTCGTGGCATGATCTTCATTTTAAAGTTGAAGATTATGAAACTTAGAGCAACTTGCCAAAGGTGGTACAGCAGGTAAGAGATCCAGGAACACTTCTGGTTCCACTAGACACCTGAGCTCAGTCCCTCCTGCTGTTCCCCAAAGCTTCAGCCCATGGCAGGTCCCTCAGGCCACAGACCAGTGCCCTGGGGTGACCCCGAGGAGTGGCTGGATGCCAAGGCCTCACACATTGTCTCTCCCAGCAGGAGTCGGGACAATGTGGTTGGAAGGGCAGAGTGAGTGGATCTGAGCTGAGCTTGGAGGGGGTCTTACTCCATCAGCCAAAATGCAAGCCTAGGAGGGGTCATACATCCGGGGAGGGTGGGGCACGGGAGAGCCCAGCAGGCTGCTGGCCTGTGTCCAGTCCTTGGTTCCGAGGGAAAGGCTGCTGCTGCTCAGGTCTACAGGAACCGATGACAGGCCACAGGGGAGGGCTGGCTACAGGGGAGACCTGGTGATAAGAGGCGGGGCAAATCTGAACTGAGATCAGATGCTGCAGCAGTTGGGAGTCAATACTCAACACAAATCTGATTCAGTAAGACAGGCAATTTGTTAACTTTTTACATATTGACAATTTGGAGTCTGTTCATTGTTATCCAAGGCAGGGCTGAATCCGAGACTCAAAGATCCCCTGTCTGTGCCCTCTGTTCCTTCCTTATGGGCTTCAGTCCCTGGCAGGCACTCCCTGTGTGGCCATGGGACAGTGACCCGCAGCTCCAGACTGACATCCGCTTGTTTCAAAACCCAGTGGAAGATCCACAGCTCCATGGCGCGGTTGGAGTGTCGTCCCAACATGCCAAGGTTGTGGGTTCGATCCCTGGTCAGGGCACATGCATGAATCAACCAATGAATGCATGGATGGATGGTTGATATTTCTCTATTTCCTTCCCTCCCTCTTTCCCTCAAAAAATTAATTTAAAAAATTTCCAGGGGAGGAAGAGCTTCTTCTCCCCAGCAGTTACAACAAAAGTCCAAGAGTTGAAGCTTATTGTCTTGCCTTGGGTCACCTGACCATCTCTGGCCAATCACTGAAATCAGAAGGAGAGAATCTGCTTATTGGACAGACTAGGGCACTAGGCCATTACTGGGTGATGAGTGATGAAGGGGGGTGTGTTGTGGGCCTGAAAGTACTGGAGGGCTGGTAGCCCAAAGGGAAGACCCAAGTGTTATTTTGCAGAAGGAAGGCAGCCGACACAGGAGGTGCTCCTGCTGGTGCCAGGGCAGAGGGCTGATTTGTCCCAGACAGGTCTTTCCTGCGGCTTATAGCACCCAGGTGGCCTCTGACAGGTACAACTCATTTGCAGGAGATCCGGTATCTGAAAGCCTGATTTACACATACGTGCACATTCATGCTCATATACACACAAATATGCATGGTGTATTTACTTCTCAAAAGGATTGTCCCGAAAACCCTGCCCATATGGAGTCTCTGTGCCCCTTGACAGCCATCCTGCTATCTCGGCCACTCCATATCTGGCTGCCTTCGGTACCACGCCACTTGCTCAAGGGACCTTTTCCTTCTTCCCTTCACCCCCACTCCCACCCCAACACCTACCCCCTCCTGGCTAGGGAAAGCTTCTTGAGCTACTTTGCACTTAGTTGCCCTCAGTGGCTTCCCAGGAGACCAAGCCCGTGACAGCTGCCTTTCCAGAGTGGCAGCACCCCCCACCCTGGCCATCACCTCCTGGGGCCTCCAAAAGTGGGGGGAGGGAGAGGAGGCAGTCGCTGGCACTGACGGAGCAGGAGCCCCATCTCTGAGGGGCGCCAGGGGTCTGTGCGGGGTTTCAGGGCACAGGCAAGCGGGGAGACCTCGCAGCCCCGGCCTTGCAGCCCCAGCTGATGTCCACAGTGGCAGCTCTGTTATGCATTTAGGGTGCGGTGTATGATTTCATTTGGGAAAGAGATTGCTCTGCAGAATAAAAAAGATGGAAAACCACAGCGTGTGCTTCTGCCTCCCAGGCAACTGTGGTCAAGTGCTTTTTAAGATCTGTCCTTAGCTTGATTTCAGTCAACCACAAACCTCCTGGCCCTTCCTCTCTCTCTGTCTCTCTCTCTCTCTCTCTGTCTCTCTCTCTCTCTCTCTCTCTCTCTCTCCCCCCACCTCTCTTGCCTGTGGATTCTGCAGCTCTGACTCACCAGGCAGACAGCTCCATGTTCAGCATCACCCTGCCTTATATGGTGTGTTCAGTGCTCCTGGGACAATGAGTATTCATTCATTCATTTCTTCAGCCCATGGCTTTTCAGTTCTTTTTTTCGCCAGACACTGTTTCATTTGCTAGGGATTGAGAAAGAGCAAAGCTGAAAGGTTGCTACTCTCAGGGGACCCTGCCTTCTCGGGGAGATGTGCAGACAGCAGGACCTTCCCCTGCATGTCTGCTCCCAGCCCCTTGTCCAGTGTCTCAGTCAATGCTGAGCCACAGTGGGACTCGGTGGGTGTTTGTCAGCTACTTTCCACACTATTTTTAAAGCCCCCCCACTGTGACTGATGTTGCTGAGATGACCACTAGACTGCAATGACCCCTTCTAGACCACTAGTCCTCACCCTCTAGGACTTAGAGTTTAAAATGCAGCTGTGATGGGTCCTGGAGAGGGAGGGAAGACTATATTTAGAGATCTGGGTACAAACCTAGTTAAGGGATGAACACAAGTAAGCAAAAAGAACTGATCGACCACCCTGGCCAGGTCATTCAGGTGGTTAGAGCATCGTATCAATGCACCAAGGTTGTGGGTTCAATTCCCTCTCAGGACACATGTGGAAATCAGCCAATGGGTTCATGAATGAGTGAAACAGCAAATTGATGTCTCTCCCGCTATCTCGCTCTCTCCCCCTTTCTTCTCTCTCTAAAAAAATCAGTGAAAAAAAAATTGACTGACTTTCAGCCAGACCAAGAGAGCATCGGACTGGGATGCAGAGGACCCAGGTTCAAAACCTTGAGGTCACCAGCTTGAGTGCAGGCTCATCCAGCTTGAGCATGCAGTTGCTGGCTTGAGTGTGGGATCATGGATATGACCCCATGGTCACTGGCTTGAGCCCAAAAGTCACTGGCTTGAAGACCAAGGTAGTTGTCTTGAGCAAGGGGTCACTACTGACTCTGCTGTAACCCCTGGTCAAGGCACATATGAGAAAGCAATCAATGAACAACTAAGGAGCCACAACAAAGAATTGATGCTTCTCATCTCTCTCCCTTCCTGTCTGTCTGTCTCTTTCTCTGTCTCTCTCTCTCTGCCTCTGTCACAAAAGAAAAAATAATTAACTGACTTCCACTCCCAGTCTTTCTCCATTCATTCAGCAGCACTCAGAGTTCAGCGCTGAGAGAGAGGCCCCTCAGGGGGCTCTGACCCTTCACAGGGGAGGCAGACGCGAGAGTAAATCCCTGTCATTCAAGGCAGAGGATAAGAGGGTCCAGAGCAAAGTATAAAGGAAAGCGTGGGGGCTCTGAGACCAGGTCAAGAAGCCATTTCTGGGTGCTGATGGTGGAGGGAGGTCAGAGAATGCAGTGCCCTTGAGCAGGACTGTGAGACTGGGTGCGATACTGGACAGGACAGGTGAGGATACTAGGAAGGTCAACCCAAGAGGAAGAAACAGTGAGAGCAAAGACCTGCAGCCGGGACCCTGGGGCTTGGACGCCTGTGTCTGGCAGGAAGTAAGATAAACTCAGTCAGCTTCTTTCCTGCAGGCCTCCAGGGTTGACCATGCAGGCCTGTGGCCATCTTCAAGGTTGCCTTAAAGCCTAGACTGGGTTTGGAGTTGAGTAACTCTTCCATTATTTCCCCCTTTATCTCCAAGAAAGGGAATTTTGGAGGGACCTGTTAGAAGAAATGGTGCTGCCCACGGACCGAGTCATTAGTCCTCCCAACGCTGGGACTCTTACAGAACTTAGAGACTGCCCACATTCATCACAGCTCACAAGCAGCATGCCTCGAGGCTGACCCTGGGCTGGAAGTCAGGAGGCGGATTCTTATCCTAGCCCTGCTACTGATATCTTCAGCCTCCCTGCTCAGTAATTTGTCATTGTAAAATAAGGGGTGAGGCCCCTTCCAGTTTTAAACTTGTTATTCCAAGTCAGACTTGGGCTCAGATCCCAGCTCTGCTAATACTATGACCTTGGCTCTCTGGGTGTCAGTTTTCTCCTCTATAAATTGGGGATAATAATACTATACATCTCGCAGGCCTGATGTGAATAGTAAGATTAAATGAGATAAAATGCTCAACAGCATGTCTAACACTGATGCTAATGGTGCTACATTTAGATTTTTTTCAGCTTTATAACTGTGGGAGGGGTCCTAGATAGTCTTTGGTATGTAGGTACCTACAGGGCAGCCCAAGTCCATGTCCCCCAGAATTTGGTGATGGGGCACAAGAGTAACACCCCTCCCATCTCCAAATGAAGGTAGAGCTGCCTTCCTCACAATCACATTTCATTCATCAGGTATTTGCTGAGCGCTTGCTGTGTGCCAGGGCCTCGGAGAGGCACGTGGTTCCTGTTGCAAGGAAACCCAAGCTGCCCTCTCTCGGCAGTTCCGGCTGCGCTTGGAGATGCCTTCTGCCCTCAGCTAGCCCCACCAACACCACTGGCCACAGAACCCCTGCCAAGCACCAAGGTGCTCAGGTCCGTAGGCTGGAGCCCTGGAGAGAAATCCTTCCCCTGCCTCCGTAGCTCCCAGAGCTTGGCAAAACCCCTCCCTTTCTATCTGTGGGCTGAGGTTCCCCTGAAATGTCAGAGCATCCACCACAGTTAAGTGGTCTGGCCTTGTACCTGTGCAGACGGAATGGACGGAAGAGACAGATTGAATTTCTTGGTTCAGTATTATGCAAACTCAAGTGTCTTAGAGAAGAAGAATGGCTTGCCACAGGGCATGAGTTAAATAGGACTATGCTTCATTCTCACCCCCTTTTAATGCCTGTTTAGATCCCAAATCAAGGAGTGCTGGATATTTCTGGTCATACTATAATCTGCACAAACTCTGCAGATTGGGAGGTGCAGAGGGGTGCAGTTTGCCTTGTGTTCACTGGTCCTTTCCCGGTGGCTGTGAGCACCTTACCCTTGGAAGTCGCCAGCATCCAGCACAGAGCTAGGCACGCGGGGGCTTCAGTCACCGGTTGGCGAACAGGTGGACAGATGGCTGGATTACGATGGGTTCACTGTAATACATGCTTGCCTAGCTTCAGTCCAAGTTTCCAAGGTGGTTGGAGACACCAGGCTCTGGGTTTATTTTCCGGTAACAATTTAATTTTGGCTCCCGGGCAAGCAACATCAGTAGCTTTCAAGCCTTGGAGTGGACGCAAAACAAATGGCTTTTGAGCTTGTCAGTTTCTCGTTTCCGTTGCGGGCGGCCGCGTCGTCTGTGCCCTGATCTAAGGAAGAGACCTTGCTGTCCGACAGGAGAGTTCAGACTCCGGCTCTAAGCCTGGGTGACCTTGGCAATGTTAAGTAGTCTCTCTTAGATTCTATTTTCTCGTCTAGAAAATGATAGCACCGACAGCAGCCAACTCCTAGGGCTCTGATGAGCACGGGATTAAGTAATGAGTGTTCAAACAAGGAACCGAGCTCTGAGCCTGTGGTAACCGCTCAAGAAAGGATGGTGATGGTGTTTTTAATGACCCCCTCAGGCTATCTGTTGCATAAACTTTTCTCTAGCGGCCATATTTTTGCAGACCGCTTTGCACTGTTGAGACAAAATTTATTTTTAAAGTTGTTATAACAGAAGTAAAACATGCTCCTTACAAATTCAAATGATCCAGAAGGATTTAAATTAAAAAGCAAATGCAGCTGCCTTACCCCAGCTCTGGCATTCCCTCTCCATTCCCAACTCTGGAACTTTTCTCCTTTTTTTTTTTTTCTTCCTAAGGGCAGGGGACAGCTACACAATTAGCAGAGGACAGTGGCCCTGTGGCTGTTACATTGAATTGCCATCCAGGCCAAAAGTCCTGAGGCTGGTGCCTCAGTAGTCCCATTGGGTCCAGGGACAGTCTGTGTCCTCAGGGTCATCTAGCACCTCTGGTTTCTGTTTGCTCTGCTCTTGAGGGTCTCCAGTGTTCTGTGTCCTGAGACCCTGGGGATTGGTGTGAGGCCTGCCATTTTAGGTCCAGACCTGGAGGGATAGGTTTGCAGACAGTGTGTTTGGCCACATGCCTGGGCCCTTTCTTCTGTCACTGAGCTCCAGGGCTCAGTCCAACCCAGGCTGCTGGCAGGGTGATCACTCACTTCCACACTTGTGCCCTCTGCTGCCACACCCCTTCCCTCATCAGGAGGAGGCCAGGGCCTAACTTGCACACGGCCCAGTGCATCATAGGTGATAATGGACCTGGGGCAGGTTTGAGTTTTACCGACACTATGATGCCAAATGTGCCATCTGCCTTTATTTCTCTAGATCTGACTTGATCTGTCGCCGAGTCCCCTCTTGCCCGTTGGAAGGACATTCGATCCCTGCCACATGGGGAGGGAGGAGTCTTGGCCCTCAGGTTGTGGAGGAATCCTGGTGGCCTTTAAGTGACCCAGAACATTTGGAGGAGGCTGCTGGACTTCAGCGCACTTGGGACCCCACAGACAAGCTCATTTCCCAAGCCTCAGGGTGCATGAGGGCATGTGGGCAGGGGTGACTGGGCCGGGCACAGTGTGGCCTTCAATTGCACCTGCAAACCAGGCGTCTGGGTGTTCAGACTCCCAGCCGCTCTCTGGCACCTCAGGGCGGCCCCACTGAAGTCCTGTCACCTCTTAGGGGGGCTGTTCTAGGATCAGGGCACTTGAGCGTGTTGTTCTTTTTTTTTAAGTTAGGATTTTATTTTTATTTATTTTATTATTTTTTTTACAGGGACAGAGAGAGAGTCAGAGAGAGGGATAGATAGGGACAGACAGACAGGAACGGAGAGAGATGAGAAGCATCAATCATTAGTTTTTCGTTGCCGTTGCGACACCATAGTTGTTCATTGATTGCTTTCTCACATGTGCCTTGACCGTGGGCCTTCAGCAGACTGAGCCACCCCTTGCTGGAGCCAGTGACCTTGGGTCCAAGCTGGCAAGCTTTTGCGAGCTTTTGCTCAAGCCAGATTGGCCCGCACTCAAGCTGGTGAGCTCGGGGTCTCGAACCTCGGTCTTCAGCATCCCAGTCCGACGCTCTATCCACTGCGCCATGGCCTGGTCAGGCAAGCGTGTTGTTCTTGGATCTCACAAAGCTCACTTCTTCTTG
Source organism: Rhynchonycteris naso (assembly GCA_037038555.1). Classification (NCBI taxonomy): domain Eukaryota; kingdom Metazoa; phylum Chordata; class Mammalia; order Chiroptera; family Emballonuridae; genus Rhynchonycteris; species Rhynchonycteris naso. Next base: position 356,440,347 of record CM072995.1, read on the forward strand.
CTGGCTTCAAAAATGCTCCAACCCTTTCCCCAGGCTGCCTCCCCGCTCCATCACAGGCTCCTACCCATCCCCCTCCGTGGGCTCCAGCCAATCTTCCTAGGTCCTGCTGTCTCTGTGCCTGGCCTTGGAAGACAGCTGTCCCCAAGGCATTTGACCCAATGACTTAGCCACCATCTTGGGCAAAGGGAGAGAGAGCGTTCACACAGAATAAACAAATCAGGAAAGATTGTCTCAGTAAACCTCTTGCCACTCACACTGGCTACAGCAGATGAAACAGTACTTTTCATTCATTTATTGAGCACTGTCTATAAACCAGATTCTTTCAGAGGCCAAAGGTGAAAAATCATATAAGGTGGACGTCAAAGAGCTTCGGGTTTAACCAGCAGTTCTCAGTTGAGGTCCTCAGACCAGCAGCATCAGTATTGCTTGGAAACTTGTTGGAAATGCAGACTTTCAGCTCCCTCCCTCCCAGACCTAATGAATCAAATACTGGGGGTTGAGGTCCAGCAGTGTGGGCTTTGCCAGGCCCTCCAGGTGACTCTGATACAAGCTCGGGTTTGGAATCACGGAGAGCACAGGCAGGCAGCAGGAGGTCTAATATACTGTGATGTGCTGTCTGGCGCATAGACAGGGTGCCACAGCCCATGCTGGGGAAGGTGCTTGGATCATGAATGACTTATGACTTAGAGGCGGACAAAGAAATCTGTGTGTGACTTGGGGGAGGGGAATGGATTCCTAGAAGTGAGATCAGCACATGCAAAGTCCCTGGGGCATGATAGAGCAGAAGCACTTCAGGAGCTGCACTGATGCAGCAGGTGGGGTGGGGAGAGGGTGGGCCTCTTGTGCTCTGAGTTTGGGCTGGTCCCCAGAAGCACTGGGGAGCCTTGGCTTATGCAGAGGAGGTAGGAAGATCTATACCCAGGGGAGAGGGTGGGGAGGATGAAGGCCAAGGCTCCTGGAGCACAGCAGGTGACAGGCTGTCTTCTGGAGGTCAGGGCTGAGCCTGCACTGGATGAGGAGAAGGAGGCAGGGTGGGGCTGGGATACTCTGGGTCCTAAGAGGCCCCGCCCTGTTGCTAGAACATTCCTTCAGGGGAGCTGAGCCAATTGAATGCTGGAGCCCAGGAAGCCATCTCTGTCCCTCTCTGTCTTAGTACCTCGAAGGGATTCTGTAGCTGTCCTGCACTGTACTTGGTGTCTACGTATATGCCTTCCACCTGTCTCCATGTGCCGTCTCTGGGGTGGGGAGGACCTAGACACCATCTGCACATCCGGAGTCTTGACTTGGAGTGGGGCACCAAGAAATGTAAGAGCTAATTGGACCCCTCAGAGGGTGGCGCTGGGTGGAAGTTGGGAGGGCCCCTCCTGGGTGGGTGACCAGGAAGGTGACCCTGTAGTTCAGGAGGGCCCCTGGCTTCCCTGCCTCAGTGCTGGCTTGGGCGCCCCATGGAAAGGGGTAGTTGGGGAAGCCCCTGGCCCAGACTGCAGCCCCTCCTCAGAGGCCCAGCCTCCCTCACTGCCTTCCCAGGCCAGGCAGGCAGATGAAAGACAACAGCAAGGCCGCTCCCAGGCCTGAGGCTCTGGTTTGGGAAGGGGCCTCCTATGAGCTCATCCTGTGGGGAGTCCAGGGCTGAGAGGAGGGAACTTGCGAATGGCAGCCAGGATCTAAGTCCTTGGAGCAGCCAGCACTGGGAAGAGAGGGCGCGGCAGGTATGAAACAGGCTGCTGGCTGGAGGGCCAGGCTGGACCCCCAGGCTGGACCCCGTCTGCCTGGCTGGGGCTGGGCCGCAGCTTTGGGTTAGCAGCTTCTGCTTCTACTGCACCCACTCCTGGGGCTAGATTGGGCTAAAGCGGAGTTGCCTAGAGTCCTGGGATACTGGCCTTGGCCTGGCCCATGTGCATTCAAGTATCATGTTAGCCCCAAGCAATGATCAGTGCTGATTTGTGGTCAGTATTCAGAGCTGCTGCGGTTCCAGCTGAGGAGGTGCCAGCTAGGTCCTGCCCACTAGGTGCCCTCTCTCAGGAAGGCTCAGCCTTTGCTGCTTTATTCTGAGTATAGATTTAACTCTCAAGGGAAATTAATCAGCAAGGGTTTGTGGCCTCACAGACTAATTGAACTGGGAAGGGTTTCAAAGTCATATGTTTTCATTCACTCCTTCAGAGGTCATTATTGAGTCTCTGTTTACATCCCTCTAGCGATGGGGAGCTCACTACCAAATAAAAGCAATGTTCAGATTGTTCTAAAAGTTATTCTGCTTTGCACAGGTCCTGGGTTCAAATTCTACCCCTGCCACCTACTATGTGGCCTCGGGCAAGTGACTTCCCTTCCAGAGCTCTGGTTTTCATTATCTAAAATGGGTTTGATAAATACCCACCTTTCATTTGTAGAGGGGTTTATGCCAGACATCTTTACAGCCGTGAGCAATTTGAACCTCTTCCTAATGCATAGATCAGGAGCCCAGAAAGATCTTCTCTGCTGGCCTCCAGGTCCCAGGCCAGTCACGTCACCAGATAAAAGTACGTCCCTCCTGAGCACATAGTAGCTGCTCAGTACTAGGTTGGTTTCATTGCTTCGCTTCTCAAGCAGACCCACCAGTGCCTTCGAGACCAGGCCAGACCAAGACCCAGGTTTTCATCCTCACTCAGAGACCCCACACCATGAGATGACCCGAGCTGCCGCCCAGCCCTGCCTTCCAGAGGCTTCTGGGAGTCCAGGTCCTGCAGGCCTCCTCACATGGCCTGGCCTGGCCTCAGGTTTTTAAAGAGGTCAGCTGGGGATGGGGTGAGGAAGGGTCTGTTCCCTTTCCTCACCTCTTACAAGGCAAGAAACAACAAGAAAGTGCTATGTGAAACCCCAGGTAGATAAGAGGTCTTGGAGACTGGCGGTAACCTCAGGTCAGCCTGCCACGGCCACCACCAGGGGCAGCCATCACCGTCAGCCATGGCCTTGGACCCTCTGGACACCTGTTTTGTTGGTGACTGTGCTGTTTTGGTGTGTTTTTTGTTTTTGTTTTTTTTTAAACAGCTTTAGGAGGTAGAATTTATGCACCATAAAATTTGCTCGTTTTAAGGCTATGATTCAGTGATTTATAGTAAATTTACAGTTGTGCAACCATCACTGCGGTCTAATTCTGGAATATTTCCGTCACCCCCTAAGGAAATCTGGTACGCATTTGTCCTCAGTTCCCGTTCCCACCCCCGCCCCAGGCAGCCACCAATCTACTCTCTGTTTCTATAGACTTTGCCTTTTCTGGACATTTCAGATGAATGGATCAGATATCACGTGTGGACTCCTGCTTTTTATACTCTGGTGGGGGGAAGAAACTGTGTCCACTCGGGGACATGCCCATCTTTCCACAGCCAGCCAAGGCATGTGTGTTTTTAGAGTTGGAAAAACTCATAGAGACACTGAGTGCAATCTTCACTTCAGCACAAGACGTGCAGTGCAAGACTGCATCAATCCCACGCCAGGAACCCTCTGACATCCGCTTTAATACATCTAGTGTCAGGCAGCTAGCTCATGCCCCCGGAGACTGATGGAAATCCGCACGCCCTGATCACATGCTGAGTGCCAGGATTGCTGATGTTACTTGACCTTTGGTTCTGTCCTCGGAGATGGGATCATTTTACTGCTGGGGAATTGTAGCTCAGGCACTCACCCAAAGTCACACAGGTAGGAAGTGGGGGAAGCCAGGGTTTAACCCAGGTCTCTCTGATTTCAAATCCATCTTTTCACACTTAGCCGTGTTTCTGTTCTTCCCGCAAGATGGGGGAAACTCACCTTTGTATGGGGGTGAACTCACTTCTACCCATTGTGTCTAGTTTGGTTGACAAGACCCACACAGACATCTAGCATGGACACGGGAGATGGGGAAGGGACGGAATCAAGGAAGACTTCTTGAAGGAGGTGATGCCTGAGTTGGTTCTTGAAAGTTGAACAGAAATTCACAGAGCCGATATGGAAGAGTTTCCAGGGACTCTTTAACTACAAACCATTTTAATATTTCACGGCTGCTCGAGACTGGAGGGAACTGTTCAGATTATCTACCCTTGCTGTCATTCTTTCCTAAACATCACCAGAAAGTGGTGGTCCAGCAGCAGTGTTTGAATACCTCCAGGGACAGGGAGATTACCACCTAACCTGGGAACCCATTTCACTGGGGAGCAGCTCTAACTCTAGGCTGGGCTAAAGATGGCCTCCGTGTAGCCACAGCTAGACTATAACTACACAACATATAGCTGGTCCATTTGGATGCTGAGCACAGTAGGCAGGGTCCTGGAGAAATCCTGAAAGTCTTCACTGAAATGTTCCCAGTTCTTCCATCCGTTCTCTTTGGTGTAGACTGTACATGTTGCTCAGGTCTGGCCACTTGCTTCTGGGATGCCCAGCGCATGTCCTTGAACTTCCAGGCAAGTTCATATAGTGGTTAAGAGCATGGACTTGGGGTCCTGGCCTGGTGGCTCAGTGGATAAAGAGTCGACCCAGTGCACTAGAGGTCGCAGGTTCAACCCCGGGTCTGGACACATACAAGAAGCAATCAATGAATATACAACCAAATGGAACAACTAGAAGAATAAGCCGATGCCTCTCTCTCTCCCTCAATAAATGGAAATAAATTTTAAAAGAGTATGGACTTGGGAGCCAATACCTACTTTACATCCCAGCTCTGCCACTCACCAGGTGTGACCTCGGACAAGTCCCTTAAACTCCCCGTGCCTCAACTGTTCATGTGTTAGATGGGGTTATGAATAGTACTACCCTCTTAGCCCACTTGGACTGCCATAACCAAGTATTACAGGCCAGGAGGCTGAAACAACACTTATTTTCTGATAATTCTGGAGTTTAAAAGTCTGTGATCAAAATGCTGGAAAATTTGATTTCTGATGAGGCCTCTCTTCCTGGCTTGCAGACTGCCACCTTCTGTGTCCTCACATGGCCTTTACTCTCTGTGCACGGAGGGAAAGATCTCTGGTGACTCTTCCTCTTCTTATAGGGTCACCAGTATTAAATGAGGTCTCAGCCCTAATGGCCTCATTTTGCCTTAATTACCTGCCTAAAGGCCTTATCTCCAAATGCAGCCACGTTGGGGGTCGGTGCTTCAGCATAGGACATTTGGGGACACAGTTCAGTCCATAGCATGCACCAACCTTATAGGGTGCTATGAGATTGAGTGAATGCATGGACAGCATTCAGAGCTGCTCCCAGCCTGTGGTAGGTGCTGTATTAGGGTGTACCGTTACTGCAGCAGTTAGTATTAAAGGCGTGGGGTGGGAGAAACCCTTTTCTGTCCTTGCTGCCAGTCTAGACGCTGTGAATGAAAAGCCTGATGAGCACACACACTTAATAATAGCAGATATTTCTATTCGGCCATGAGAAAGAAAGTGATTCCACTATTTGTGACAACATGGATAGGCCTTGAGGACATTATGTTAAGTGAATTAAGCCAGACTCAGAAAGACAGATCCTATATGATCTCAATTACATGTGGAAACAGAGAATAGATTGGTGGTAGCCTGGGGTTGGGGGTGGGGGAAATAGGGAGATGTTGGTTCAAGGGTACAAGCTTCCAGTAATGAGATGGATAAGTTCTGGGGATATAATGTACAGCATGGTGACAATAGTTAAAAAGACCATATATTGTACTTGAAGGTTGCTGACAGAGTAGATTTTAAATACTCTCACTACACACACACACTTACACACACGCGCATGCACGCGCGCGCACACACACACACACACACACTGATTAAAAATAAGTAAAAAATATATATTATATTGTTCTTACTATATGCCAGGCTCCATCTTAACTGCTAGATACAACTTTGGTAAGCCTCACACTAGCTTTATGAGATCGAAATTCTTAGTATCCCTGCTATGATGATGAGGAAATTGAAGCACAGAGAGGTGAAATGACTTGCCAAAGGTCACACAGCCATCAAGTACCTAGTAAGTGACTAGCATACAGTTATTTATTCAAATGATACTCATTAAGGGCCACCTGCACATGCTAGGCACCCTGCCCCTGACTCCTAGTTCAGTCTGGTGGAGGAGACAGACCCATGACCAGGCAGTGGCAATCCGTGTGCTGAGTGCTCCAACAGGGTGAACCCAGGAAGCTGTCATGGAGCTCATGACACCTGTGCTGTGGCACTAGGAAGGCCCAGGAGACAAGGAATGGCTTCCTGGAGGAAGAAACGGTTAAGCTAAATTCAGGAAGAAAGTGGGAAAACAGCGGAGTGAAGCTCTAGCGGTCAGAGAGTATGTAGTTGGGGTTATTTGGGGATTTATTAGCCAATTTTGCACATGCACTCTAAGATATTCCGCAGGTCTGTGGCATCACAGGGGTTCTCCATTGCCGAGATCCTGGGGCAGCCTAGCAGCCATGGCAACCGGGGTCCCATGTTGGTTCAGGGAATGTTACAGTAGCCCAGATTTTTTTCTGGAGCCCAAGGAACCTGTGTGGTCTTGTACACCATGACAGCCCAGATATATAGACACCCGCAAGAGTATTGCAGCAGCTTCTGAAGGTTCCAGAACCTTTTGGACCCGAGGACTCTGTGACGACCCCAGGGACTGCATGGCAGCTCCAGAGTCCCATGGCCCTATTCTCCGTGGCTGCAGAAGGAAAAATGCATATTCGTAGCAGACAAACCGCTTGACCTGGGAAAGGAACCAGCGTGGAAGAGGGCTGTCCCAGAGGTGCATTTGCAAGGCTCACGCAGTAGGAAAGCCAAAGAGATGTGGCTGGAAGCGCCCCCTCCTCCAGGGTCTGGGGAGCCAAGGGGTCTGAGCTCCTTAGGGTTTATCTCCTTCTGGAAAGCAGAAAATTAGCCACTTCAGGGAGGCCTGTGGGAGCGCTGTCCTGACTTGCAGACCTGTGGTTTGAAGAGGACGGGGGGCTGTGCCCGTTGCTTGGATACGAAGCACCATTTCTCAGAACCATCTGAGCAGGTGCATTGCACAGGGCTGGGAGGTTGCAGCTCTCCACAAAAGGGCTGGTACGCCTCGCTCACGGACCTCAGCATTGGCCCCTCCAGGGGCTCATAGGAGTTGGGCCTTTCTCGTGGCATAGCTGGGTTCGTGCCAGCCCCACTGCTCCAGGCCAGCTGATGACTTGTCTGGACCTTGGGTCCAGCACCAATAGAATGGGGATGGCACTACCGCCTGCCCCATGGGGAGTTGAGGTGCTCAGTGGGGTAAAGAGAGCCATGTATGAAAGCATGAGAACACGTGTCCCTACTGTGTTCCTGGGCAAACTCCACACCACAGAGCTGTAGCTTCTCCTCTGTAGAAAGGGGATGGGTCTAGCACAGTGGAGGGCACACAGTAGTTTTTCAACAAGTGTCAGTTCCATCCCCAACTCCCACACCCTGAACCAGAGATGGCAGCCAGGTCCCTTGGGCATGGTGAAGAGGGTGGTCCTCAAGAGAAGGGGCCCATCTAGCCCCCTAAACATCAGTGATCTTTGTGCCTTTATCTCTGAGCAAACATGATAGCTAAGAGTTTTACATTTATGATCTCAGTCTTTACTACGACACCATGAGAAAGTACTGTGGTGATTCCATTTTACAGATAAACTGAGGCACAGAGAAGGCAACTAATTCTCTTGGGTCACAGGACTAGAACAGAGCAAGGATTCATACCCAGGTCTGTTTTGATTGCAAAGCCTGGACACTAATCACCTCTCTTCACAAGTATCCTTTTAGAAATGTCCAGGGGAGAAAGAGGGAAACAGTGGGATGGGAACCAGCCAGAGAATTAGTTGGATACTTGGCACCTGGGTAGAGTACATGGTTATCCTTCCAGTCTGTGTCTGGTCTGACTGGTACTGCCCAGTTGGCAGCTGGGTGGAGAGAACATGAGAAGGAGAGGGTAGGCAGGGGCCGGGTTCGACCCAGGCTGGCCCCTTGGACCATTTGAGGATGCCTACCCCTCAAAAGCATGGAACCTGCTGGGACTGTGCCTCCCCTCTGGTGGCCCTTTTTTGAAAGAAACTGGTGGTGGTGAGGAAGTGTTAGGGCCTCTGGTCTGAAGAAGAACCATTCTGCCCACTCTTCAGAGGAAGAGGCAGGAGGGAGAAGGAACTGGGAGCTGGGAAAGAAGGGACAGTCCAGCAGCCACTGACCCATTTTGCTTTTCCAGCCAAGTAGGGCTCAGCATGAGATGGGAGGGCAGGGGTAACAGGCCCCGAGTCGAACTGGGACCCGTGGAACCCACCCCTGTGCCCAGCCTTCCTTTGCTCCTGCCCGCCCCCCACATACCCCCTGAGGAAAGTCTGCCAGCCCAACCCAGAGCCAGCCTCTTTGATGCTCCTGCCAAATACCAGACCACTTATCAGGCTTTTCCAGAGAGCTGATGTCCCCAAACAGAGCTTCAGGCCTGCAATTAGGAAAGTAGCAAAGGGTTTAACTTTCTCTGGCTGTGGGTTTTTTGGTGGGTAAAATAATCGTGGTCTGGATTAAGCTGGAGGGTAAAATAATATTTACTCTCAAACTATACTTTCTGGCTAGGGGCAAGTCTGGGTCCTGGGGTTTAGGGGGTAGGAGCTGCCAGGGGCTCTGCCAACTCCTGCCTGGTCCCAAGGAAGTCTCTCCTCCCCATCACCCTCAGCCCACCGGTTCCACAGCGCATGCACCACAGTGCTTATTCTCATTAGGAAAGGAAAATGAGAAGCTATCACATTCAGTGTGCTATTATCTGTGGAGTGCTTGGCCGGGGCAAGGAGCTCATCCAATCTGCATATCTATATTGGGAGTGGGGCTTATGACCCCAAATAGATCTAGACTCAAGTCCCAGCTCAGTCGAGTCCAGCTCTTGCTGTCTGGGAAGGGGTGTCATTTCCTGTGAGCCTCGCTTTTTCACCTGGGAGGTGGGAGTGAGGATCACGGCCTCAGGTGTGTCATGATGAGCCGTGGTACACCTAAAACACCCAGCCAGTGCCCTGGCTCCTAGTAGGGCCTAATAACTGGTCGGTTGTTTTATGGAAGATAAGGCTCAGATACGTGAAGAAACAACTATTCAATGACAAAGCTGAGATTCAGACCCAGGGCAGTATGGCCCTATGCGAGCCAGGCCTCTGGCTGTCCAGCCAAGAAGGGGCCTGGGGCAGGAGCTGGAGGTCAGGGCAGCCCTGCCTGGCCCTCATAGGAATGACCATTCAGACATAGCCTGGAGCTCTAGAGAGGGGGGAAAGGCCTCAGTGCCTCTGTCCCCACTCCCCTTTGTGGAAAAACAACCAGGCCATTCTCTGCCCCTTACCCCATGCCACAGTGATTTGTGTCCCTGGGGGCCAGGACAAGAGTACCCTGGCTCATTCTCAGGGAAAACAAAGACAGAGGTCAAAGCTGTCCCTCACAGGGCAGGCTCTGGCTATAGGGAAGGAGGGGGGAGTTGAGCGTCAAGTAGGGTATGTGCCAAATTTTTCCCCCCACACACACTGTCAAAAGAGCCCGTCTGGGTTCCAGTGCAGGCTTCATCACTGGGGACCTTGCTGTGAGGCCTGGGGAGGTCCTGCTGCTCTCTGAGCCTTGTCTTCTCATCTCCAAAATGAGGGAATGAAAGAGAAGGGACCACTGCCTAGACTTGAGAAATCAGGAAGGCTTCATGGCCGAGGAGACGTCAAGCTGGGCTCTGAAGGATGACAGCTCTCTGAGCAGACAAAGGAGAAAAGGTGAAAAGCTCTCACAGCTTCACAGTGTGGGGCTCAAACGGTCCTTTCACAGTGATGTGTTTCAATTGCATCAATAAGATATATTCTTTGTAAAAGAAAAATAAAAAAATAAATCACCTGAGCATAAAGAATAAAAGAAAATCACCCACAGTCAGTTAGCTAACGTTTGGTACTCTATCAGCCCTTGTTAATATGATTAGGAGAGTGGCCTTTAAGCTCCCTAATATATGGAGAATCTCAGACAGAAAAGAACAAAGAACTGTCTTCTGGAAGCCAAGCCAGGCCCCAAGCCCCAGGCAAGGACAGCATTTCCTGGGGGTGGGAGCAGACACAAGGGCAGACACTGGGGGAGGGGCCAGCGTGAGCCGCTGGGACTGCCCAGGCTGAGGAAGGGAGGCCCAGGGGAGGGTCTGTGTGCATGAATGAGGCTTCTGGGAAGTTCCTGTGCCTGTCATCTGGCAGAAGTGACAATCCTGCCTCCAAGCAGCTGAGGGGTCCCTGTAATGGCTTAACTGTGGTTTCCTAAGACGTCTGGCTGCTGGGTACAGCAGGCTGAGGACGGGACCTAATGACACTGTGAAGTCACTGCTGTGATCTTGGCAGCTCTTCGGCGCCACCTTTAAAATATGGTTCATCTTAATGGATGGGGTCTAAGAGGGAGGGTGGGTGGGGGCAGGGTGGGTGGCCCAGGTCAGGTGGCCTGAGCCGGGCAGTGAGTCAACATCGGCACAGAGAGGGCTGTCCACTCCTTGACCTCCAGGCCCAAGGCCCAGCTGGGGGTCTCTTTCTGAGGTAGGTCCATATAGTCCTTTGGCTCCTGACTGACTTTCACCAGCCCCTAGCACTAGCAAGTTTTCTCCGGAGGCCTCTTCCAAGCCCTCCTCACATTACTGAGGTAGTGAAAGCAGCCCCTGAGGGAGCCCCAGTTCCCATTACCCCCCTCAGACTGTCATCCTGGGCATCCGGGGTCCCTGGAGGAGTGTGACAGTCATAGTGACCATCTGAACCGTCATCGCCTTGGCTATGAAAACAGCATGGGGGTGTTCCATTTCCGCCACAGCCCCTGTGAAGTCTGTGAACAGTAATTATGAAGTTATGGGGAATTCCCAGTCCTCCTAATTAGTGTTAATAGGGGCTGGGTGAGCTAGTCCTGGGAAAATAGATGCCTTTGTTTGTGTTCTCCAAATTAGACCACTGCGTTCCGCCTTAGAGGTGATATAGCAGGGCTCCCGTCTCGCGCGCCTCCCTGTGGGCCTGTGCGCCTGCACCGTGCACTTGCCCACGGGCCATGCCATTCCCTGTGTCCACGCACACCCACAAACACACGTGCACGCACACACACACACACACACACACACACACCCGGTAGCACAGCCGACTTCAAGTCTTTGGATCCTGGATTAAGATGTCATTTTGCAAAGCAAGCACCAAAACCAAACTGCATTTCAGCCACACTCCCAGTTCCCCTCGGCAGTAACGTTGGCGGCCTCCTCCCTCATGCCACACCCCACCCCAGAGACCCCGTGCACCGCCTGCCTAAATTAGATTCTATTAACAAACCGTTACATATTCCAGTCAGCATGGTGAATGAACTTGGCCGGCTGAGCAGGGCAACAGCGCCCTCCTCTTCCCGCTAACAGGCTGGGGCGCGTTCCCAGGAGGGAAGGAGCCAAGCCCGCTCCCCTCTCTCTCTGGTGGAATAATGAGATTTGGCATCTCCACCAAGCCTGTGGAAGGCTCCCCACTGCCTGCATCTGTGGCCATCCTAGAAGGCTTCCTTCAGAGCAAGCAGGAAGGAGGGAGGGAGACTCACATTTGTTGTACAATACAGTATGGGCTGCTGGGCCTGTGCTAGGATCTTCTGCCTAGGATGTTCCTTTTTCAATTGAGTTGGGAATACTCACAGGGCCTAGGGCCCGTCTCCAGATATGTCGTAAAAGATAATCAGTTCTTGAAGATTTGGAAGACGAAAACTTATTTTTGTATGAAAACAACTGCAGACATAATTTGAAGTAAAATGCTAAAAAAGAAGGAGGAGGAGGAAAAGGAGGAGGATGAGAAGAAAAGAAGGAGGAGGAGGAGGAAGGGGAAGGGGAAGAAGAAGAAGGAGGAGGAGGAGGAGAAGAAGAAGGAGAAATTATATATATACATGTAAGATTCACAAGAGCCTGACCAGGTGGTGGAGCAGTAGATAGAGCGTCGGACTGGGACTGGGATGCGGAGGACCCAGGTTCGAGACCCTAAGGTCGCCAGCTTGAGCGCGGGCCCATCTGGCTTGAGCAAAAGCTCGTCAGCTTGGACCCAAGGTTACTGGCTCCAGCAAGGGTTGCTCGGTCTGCTGAAGGCCCGCAGTCAAGGCACATGTGAGAAAACAATCAATGAACAACTAAGGTGTCACAACGGCAACGAAAAACTGATGATTGATGCTTCTCACCTCTCTCTGTTCCTGTCTGTCTGTCCCTATCTATTCCTCTGTCTCTCTCTGTCCCTGTAAAAAAAATAAAATAAATAAATAAATAAGTAAAACCTGTGTGATCTGGAAAAAAGGCACATAAAAAAAAGATTCACAAGAAAGTTTGCTTTCCCACTCTCTTCTCTGGGCTGGGTCTTCAGGTATGCAGGGGCTATTAGAATTCTTTCTGTAGCCACTGCAGGAACTGAGGAGAGGGAGTTTGTGAGGTTCTAAGTTATAGCATAGCACTGTGTGATGTTGGACAAGCCACTATACCTCTCTGATCCAGAATGCACAATGGTAATGGTGATAACACCTCCTCAGGTCCAGCTTTCTGGACATGCAACCTGAGCCATTGTCACACAGGGCCCTGTGTTTAGAAGGGCTCCACACTTGGTTTAATTCGCCCCTGTTGCTGGCTTGAAATTCTTAATAACTTTTGAGTAAGAGGTTCCCTCATTTTTATTGGGTCCTACAAATTATGTAGATGGTCCTGCATCTTCCAATAAAGTATTAGCAAGTTTTTTTTTGTTCCTGAAGTTAGAAGTAGGGAGGCAGACAGACTCCTGCATGTGCCCGATCGGGATCCACCTGGCATACCCACCAGGAGGCAATGCTCTGCCCATCTGGGCCATTGCTCCATTGTGGCAGGAGCCATTCTAGCACCGGAGGCTGAGGTCATGGAGCCATCCTCAGTGCCCGGGCCAACTTTGCTCCAGTGGAGCCTTGCCTGCGGGAGGGGAAGAGAGAGATAGAGAGGAAGAAGAAGGGGAAGGGTGGAGAAGAAGATGGGCACTTCTCCTGTGTGCCCTGACCGGGCACTGAACCCAGGACTTCCACACACCTGGCCAATGCTGTACCGCTGAGCCAACTGACCAGGGTGAAGTTTTAGCAAGTTTTAATTCAGAAATGTGTAAAAGAGGCTCACACATATACTCATGTCTCCCTCCCTTCCCCAAACATCCATTGAGCACTCACTCTGTGGCAGACAATGTATTAGATGCTGGGATTCATCAATGAACCAAACAAAGTCGAAGCTCCCTTGCATTCAAGGGAAAGGAGAAAAGATAAGCAATGGGAAGAAAACATTGTTGGAAATACGTCAACAACAAGGGGAGAAACAGTAACTGGGGGGAGGGAGGGACTATTTTAGGTTGGCAAGGATAGAAGAGGAATGGTCAGGGAAGGTCACCCTATGGAATTTTACCAGAGACTTGGGTGGAATGAGGCAAAACATCATGTGGAATCTCTGAAGAAAAGTCCCAGGCAGAAGGACCAGCAGGTGCAAAGGTTCTGAGGTAGGAATGTGCTTATCATGTGGAAGACCCCAGTGTGGCTTGAACTGACTAGAATGGGCTGAGAGGAGGGTGGTCAAAGATGAGCTCAGTCAGGTGGGTTGGGGGCCTTGTAAGCTGTTGTGAGGGTGTGGCAGGAGTAAGTGACAAGGGGGTAGAGGTCCTCTTCAACCAGAACTGGATGTTTTTGGTCCCCCATGGACAATTGCCTAGAGGATAGAATGGCAGGGGGAGAAGGACAGGGGTGTCCCATTGTCCTCTGCAAACTCAGGGGCAAGTGGCAGCCTCAGGGTTGAGCCCACTGCCTACTTTTCTGGAGACTCCATATCACAGGCCCAACATCACCCCAGGCCTCTGAAGCTCCATCTCAGAGAAGCTGTGCCACAAAAGGCCGACTGGAAGGCACCCCGACTATGCCTGTACCAGGAGAGCCCCAGGGCACCCAGGGCAGTGCAGCTTCCTTTACAAGCCTTGGCCCCTTCTTCCAAATGAATTCCAAGATGTAGGGCAAGTCAGCAGGGCTAAGAACTGTCCTGTGTTTGTCGATAGAGACCCTCCCTCCCTGCTGGTAGCCCAAGTGCCAGGAATCACAACTTCTCTTCTTCTAAGCCATATAACCCTGGAGAAAGGGTGTCACTGTCCTGAGACCCCATCTCCTCCTCTGTAAGTGGGGCTGTTATTGATGTTACAAGTATACAATGAGAGCGCAAATGAAGCACCCGGAACATCTCCTGAACACAGGAAATATTCATTTCTTGAGACCTCTTGGGTGCAGGGACCCAGCCTGAGTGTCACCTCTGAGTCACAGGACCTGGCCACAGAGCACCTGGGAAGTGAGCTGCAGAGACAGTGAAGCAGAAACTTAAGATCAAACCAGCCCTTGATGCTGACAACCTCAGAACACCCCATGTGACTGGGGGCAGGTCCTTGGAGCCAAAATCTATGTAATAAAGGGAATGGACTTCAGGACCTCGGGGCCCCTCAAGCCTTGACATTTTCTAAGATGGGAAAGCAATGGATTCCTGTATGACAGCCCACCCACCAGGGCAGCACCACTCCATTCCAGGTGGGGGCAGCAGACTGTGGGCCCCTGCGTTCATCTTGTGACACTACACAGCTGCCCAGAAAAGGGACTAGCCTGCAGGCCTGGGGCTCCTGATGTCGCAAATGGGAGGGGGGCCGTGTTGAGCAGTTGTTTGGAGCCCAGACTGCCTGGGTTCAAATCCCAGCCCTGCCACTGTCTACCTGAGTGACCTTGGGCAAGTGACTTGACTTCTCTGAGCCTCCATTTTTGCAATTTAAAAAATAGGGGTAATAATAGCATCTAGCACATAGAGTTGTGGGAATCCTGAGAACTGAGTCTGGCATGTGCAACTCTTTGGAAGTGCAACAAGTTTTCATTGATTCTTTCCTAGTGAACTGGTCACACAGCTCCTTCCCAGGCCCTGGCCATTCACCCCAGCCACCCTCTGAACCTCTGCCCCCCCCCCATGAAAGCCAGTCTGCCCAATGCCCTCCGGGAGCAGCTGGGCAGCGGTCACCTGTTGATAAGAACAAAGCATTTTGGAAAGAAAGGATTTCTTTGAGCATCACTGATGAAGCTGAGCAAAGGATCCTGAAATCCATATTTCAGAAGGAAACATGGCCTTAAACCGGTGTGAGGTAACTGAAAGGTAGCAGAGAGCCAGGCTAACGCCTGGGACTTTAGAATTCCCACAGGTCAGCTCTAATCCTAGCTCCGTTGCTCTCAAGTCTGTCAGGGTCTTACTTCTATTCTAGCCTCCTCGTCTGTGAACCAAGGATATTAATGCCTCTCAAGGTTTTAGGAAAGCTTCAATGACGTACATATGAAAATGTGTATTCCCCCACCCGGAGCCCGGCAGTGCAAGCAGCTGTTCACTCATGCTGTTCCAAACCACCTGTATTCCATTCACCTAGACTGGCCAGGGAGCGTTGCCCGCGGGGGTGCGCACAGCAGCGGGGACAGCGGAGGGCCGTGCCGATGCCCGCCCCTGGGACCTTTCGTCCCTTAGGTGGTAGGATCCACATTCTCTTTCAGATTGTTCTTACTAGAATACTTACCTTGGAGGGTTCAACTTGATGCCATCACAAATGACTCTTTTTCCATAGACTCTTCCCCAATGATTTTTTCTTCGGAATCACACCCTGGAAGAGGCAGTCAGTGGAATAACGACCTCATGCAAAATTTCAGATCATCTTCCGACATTCCCATTAACCCTGCTGCTTAGGTCGACCTGGACATGACCCAGATTTGCACAAATGGCCAGGGCCGCGGTGGCTCTGAAGTCACCTTGCAGGGGCTCAGAGTTGCTTGCTCAAGGTCACACAGCACTTATGGATGGGGTCTGACTGGAGCCCAGGACAGCCATGTTGTAAAGCTCATTCACTGGCCCCTCCCCACTGCATTCCCCTGGAAATCCTCACCTTGCCCCATGAACTTGCTGAGCCTTTCTCTTGCTTAATTACTGGGCAGCCAGGGGAAATGAAACACCTGCCAGGTTCTTCCTTTCCCCAACAAGGAGGCTCCCCAGGACCCCTGTTCTCAGCGGGGCTCCACAGCCCTGAAGTCGCTTGCCTTGGGCAAAGCTGGCTTTGTACAATGGCTACACATGCAGAGCTTCTAAATTAAATGTGGCCACTGCCTGCTGGGGGTCATAGTAGCAGGGCAGGGATTTATATCCAGGCCTCTGAATGAGGTGTGCTTTCAGAGAAGTGTTCCAGCTTACCTAAGCAGGTGGCCTTCCACCTCTCCAGGAAATGGTCAGTGTGCGTGTGCGTGTGTGTGTGTGTGTGTGTGTGTGTGTGTGTGTGTGTGTGTGTCATACGCTCATGAACATGTGAGCATTCAGAGAGGGGAGAGGGAGCACACAGAGGCCAAGAGACGAGGCTCTGAGATAGGGATAGCCTGGCACACAGCACCCAAGGCAGAGAGAGGGGCAGTGGGGCACCTGGCTCAGTCCCAGAGCTAGCTGGCTGATAGTGGGTCTTAAACTTGAACCCAGATCCTCAGACTCAAGGGCAGTGCCTTTTAGCTTTACATCCTCAGGAATGGAGGAAAGTGTCCCGATTGCTTGATTTGAGCTGGCCTGGAGCCCCCTTCCCTAGCCCTCTTCTCAGCACCCGACGTGGCCACACAGGGGACACACAGCAGACGCCCAGGGACTGGCACCTTTGCTTTCTGTGCTCTGCAGGCAGCTTGAGTGTGCAGAAGTGGGCGTGGCACTCACTGTTGAGCTCAGACACAGCCCTCGCACCCTGAGATCTGGTGTTCATTAGGGGCCACCTTCCCTCTGCTCCCAGAGTCCCAAGTTTCAGCAGGGACTTCTTAAACTCCCTACAGCTTCTTCTAACTGACACTTCTTAGCTCTGGATGTTACAGATTGGGATGTATTTATATTGATGATGAGGTCTGCTCATCCAATATCCAGACAACAACCATTTCCATTTCTAAAAGGACAATACCTGAATTCTTTCCACCCACAATCGGGGCCAATGACACCCAGAGGTTCACATCACATGATTGGTTAGTGGCAGAGCAAGGACCAGGCCCTGAGGTCCCCAGTTCCCACTGGAACACTCTTTTCTCATGGCTTTGCTAATTCTGGAGAGATCCGTGGTTTGACCCACCAGTTCTGGGACATCATTGATACCCTCCAAGTCCAGATGCTAAGTTCAAATGCTAGGCTAATACCTGTATGACTCTGGGCAAGTTACTTTACTCCTCTGTGCCTTGATTTTCTTGTCTGTAAAATGGACATAATAATTGTACCCACTTCACAGATTGTCGTGAAAATTGGGTTACTAGACACAAAGTATTTAGAACTGTTCCTGGCACATAGGAAGCAACGTAAGTGTTAGCGCTTGTCCTCCTCCCCTCCCAGGTCCTGTTCACCAGCTTTTCCGCCCCTTGTAGTTGCTATTGGACCTCAGCAGAACAGAGGAGAGGCCCTCCCAGGCACAACTGGCTAGTCAAAGTTGGCTTGTAATATTCTCTGCATCGGTCATCAGTGATGTGTCGGCCGTGAGAGCCTCAGAGAGGGGACCAAGGCTTGCAGCAGGCAGGCCGAAAGGGCCGCCCAGACGTGTTACTGTGTGGCAGACTCGGCAGTGGCCATGGCCAAAGGTCAGCATTATGCGGCCCTCCAGAACACTTGTGCTGCAGAGCCCGGCTCCTGAGACTTCTTGGCTAAGGATGCAGTCCGGGGGCCTTCCTTCTGGGTCCTGACAGGACAGCGGGGTCAGGTGCTGGCCCTTGTGGGCGACCACGTCCAGCTCCTCTGGTTCACATAGCCCCTTCTGTTGGACAGCCCTCCCCCTTCGCCCCCGTGCTGTTCAGACCCTCTGCATCCCGCACTTGGGGCACAAGCCAGGCCTCACCAGCTCCCGGGAGGCACCGCCTGAGCTCTGCTTCCTACAGTTTGAGTTGACCCTTCACCCAGTATTCTCTGATTGCCGAGGGCATTATCCATCATTCGCAAGGGTCTCCTTTGACCCTCACGACAACCCTGCTCCGTCTGTCTTCATCCCTGTGTTCACAGTGAAGCTGGGGAGGCTCAGAGAGGTGCTGGGACTTGGCAGCAACTGCACAGCCACCTCCAGGGTGGGAACCAGCCGTCAGCATGCCCAGTGCTGCATGTAGTCTCTCATTCTTCACACACCCCCACCCCCACACGACTAGGGGAAACACCGTCACTTCTAACCCTCCAGCCCAAGGCGAGTCCCCACATAATCCTTAGGGTCAGGGATCTGCGAACGACCATCTGTGGGCCAAACTCAACCCAGGCTCTTTTCTAAAGCTGTATTGGCTGGCCCACAACACGTCCATACATTTGTGTGCAGTCCGTGGCCGCTTTCCCGAACAAAGCAGAGCTGAGTCGTTGTGAGAGAAATATTATAGCTATGAAGCCTAAAATATTTACCGTCTAGCTCTTTATGGAAAAGGAAAGTTCCCAACCCTGCTGAAAATGCGTGCATGGCGCTTCCTCTCATGTTCCCTTCACGTTAATGCCCCTTCCCGTGGCTCCTCCCCTCCTGCCCACCACCAGCCCAACAAGAGCAAGGGTCAGGGGGGGGGGGGGTTCTGTCCCATTCTACAGATGGAGAAACCAAGACTTGGAGAAGTTTCATTTCTTCATATTCTTATTTATTACTCTTTTGTCAAAAGGAAGTAGAAATCTTCTTGAGCTCGGTAAAAGCGCCACTTTCTCCCGGCAGAATCCTCAGCATCCTTCCTGGCTGGAATAATGCCGGTTGGTGGAATTGGTGATCAGGCTTCTGTATGGGGTTTGGTGGGGGGGGGCAGCTCCTCGCTCCCCTTTGTCTGAGACCCAGACCGATCTCCCCCCAAGTCCAGTCTTTTTTCTGCCCCCACCCCTGACCCGCATCTTTCTTTAGGGCTCCTAGGAGCAGCTAGGATGATGTTTTATGAGGAGAAAAGAAAACAGGGCTCTCTGACTCCAGCCTGTCCGTCTGCTCAAGCCCTGACCCCTGCTTTTCCCTTTGATTCATTTTCTCCCAGGCTTTTCTCAAGCCGGGCGGGGCCCTCTGTCACGGTCTCTCCGTTTTCAAGTTGTTTGCCCTCCATAACTTGAGCTTTAAATACCTGTAGTCATGCCTCCCTAATTCGGACCAGGTGAATCAAATCAATTGCCGTTGCCCTGGTAGGACCCGATGTCGCTAATATTTATTGCCAAGCAAATATAGCCATGGATGTGGACGTGAGGCTGTAGGACGGAGGGGCACTTGAGTTCTGCTCCAGTGACAGCTTCCGGTCCCTGGAGGTTTCAGGGAAAGCCTTGCCAGTCTGTCCTCCACAAAGGAAACCTACTCTCTCTGGCAGGGAAGCTTCAGGATAGCCCGGGCTCACCCAGCTCTGAGAGGCCACCCCATCCAGGCTGCACACGAGCATTACTCAGGCAGGGGGGAAGTGAGCCAGGACAGTGGAGTCCCCTCATTAAACACAGAAGGCTGAGATCCCAGGAAGTTCACTGCAGAGAAGAGCAGACAACGTGAAATGGACAGGACACTGACAGCATCTGGTGTCACTGAGGGCCCTGCTTATTTAGAATGTCTGCTCATGTCCTTACACCTACCTTTCCCCAGATAACCAGGTTGTCAATCAGGGAACCCCACCCCACCCTCCAGTCTGCAGCAAAAATAAGGCACAACAGCTGGGTGGAAGCCCACCTCAAACAGCAACGGTGTCATCTCAGGCGAGTTCCTTCACTTCTCTGGGCCCCCCTCCCCACAAATGTAATAATCACCATTGCTGTGCCTGCCTCGCTGGATGGCTGTGAGGATCAAGCAAGAGCATAAAAATGGGTAGCTATAAAGCAGATGATTGATGGGGAGAGTTGTGTTGTAATGCAGAGCAGGAGGGAATTTGATTAAATGCCAGGAGGAGCTTCCCTCCTTAAGGAGGAGACATCAGAATGAGGTTGTACCTACGTGTGTGGCTGTATCTGTCCGTTTTTGTGTCTATATTCGTATATATCTGTGCATATATCTGTACATTGTCTATGTGCACGTATCTGTGTATCCGTGTGTCTGCATAGCTATGTCTGTGTGCTGTCAGTGTGAGTGTGTGTGTATGTATCTTGTGTGTAGAACAGGTCACTGAAGCCAGACCTTGAGTTGACTCATCTTTGTTGCTAAGTTGTTGGAAGAGTTTCCTCTTGCCATCCTATCCAACTTGGGAGGATGTGGAAAAAGCACCAGAGTAAAAAAGGACTTTAAGTTTGATTGATTGATTGATTGATTGATGGATTGATTTGTTGTTGTTGTTAACACCTTTCTAAATCTGGGGTGGACTGCTTACCTGTGGACTTGCTGAGTGGCTTCCCTCTCAGGGCCTCAGTTTCCACATCTGTAACACAGGAATACAGTGTCTACTTCACACAGTCATTGTGAGGATTCAGTGGATCAGCCCTTAGCACATTGTCCAGCCTGTAGAAAGGATTTCGTACGTGCTAGCCATTGCTGCTATTAGCTATAGGCAGTGCTTCTGGCCCTGACTGCTGGTAGATACAGCAGAAAGAGCACTGGCTTTGGAGCCTCAACACCTTGGGTTCAAGTTTGCCATTCAATGTCTGTGTGGCCTTGAGCAAGTGACTCCATCTCTCTGATCCCAGTTATCTCGGCTGTAAACTGGAAATAATATGACGCCTGCCTCAGAGGATTATAGTGAGGTTCCAAGGAAGCAATGGGAGAATGCACATAGTAGCCGCTTAAGAAAAAAGTAAGTTTTTTTTTGTCCACCTGCAAAAGAGAAATTCCCCCTGGTGCCATACCTGCCGTTACCTCCAACAGTGGACTTTCTGGACCATACCCACTGCCTGGGTTCCAGTCAGGATCTGCTTCCCCCTCTGTGATCTGACCCTGCAGGATGAGTATAGCAATGAAGCCAGGAGCCCGGGAGATCCTTCTCTGCGTGGTAGGCATGTGAGGAGGGGGGGGGGCACTGCAGTAGGAGTGGCCAGGCTCACCCCTGCCCCACCCCCTCACCCCTGCTCAGATCTACGCCCTTTCTCACATTGTTCCCAGGCCCCCTTAATACACGTGAAGCCATTAAATATTTAAATCCCAGCTGTGTAGTAGCCAAGTTGCCCCAGCAACAGCCCTGCATATTTTGGGATGGATTACCAAGGTTTTCAAAGGGTCTCTCTCTTTGCAGCTCCAGGCCCTGCAGGAGTATGCAGAGGGGGACTGGGGAGCTTGCTCGCTTGCTGGGAGGCAGGCTGGGGTTCCTGCTCCACAGCGAGGCATACAGATGCAATTGTCCATTGGAAACGGCCACAGGACTTGAGAGTGAGAGAGAGAGCAGGCTTCGCGCATGTTTTCAGGATTCGTTTGCCAGTTCCTTCTTGTCACTTGTTTTTTGCCTGTGAGCATGCTGTCAAGTAGACTGTCATTGGCAGGTTTTCTAACACTTCGCTGTGGTAGGCCTTTTGGGGCCGCCTGACTCCCATTTCTGCCCCCTCCCAGCCAGGCCACCATGGGAAGCTCACTGATGTTCTCTGGGCCTCAGTGACTGAGGACAGTTCGCCTTTGTAGATGACATTGGAACCATGCTCAGGGTGGTTCCTGGCACAGGTGAAGCAGAAGCAGATATTATATTGATAATATCCCATTCAGTACCCCTTTGTGCCCTGAGGGGACACAGAGGAAGTGGGAGACACAGTGCCGGCCACTGAAGGCTTATATCCCTTGGGGAAGGTCTGACAGCAGTGATACAGAGGACACATCCCTGCCCCCTCCAATCCTGGGCGGCTGAGTTGGCCTTCTTTCCTGCTCTGTTGATGCCCATGTCATCTCCCAGAACCTGAATGTCCCCACTGCAATCCAGAAGGGCTTCCCAGGTGTGCCCAATTGCACCTGTCTTCCCTGGGCCCTGCTTATTTAGAATGTCTGCTCATGTCCTTACACCTACCTTTCCCCAGATAACCAGGTTGTCAATCAGGGAACCCCACCCCACCCTCCAGGCCTCAGCTGGGGTGAAGTACAGGGCAGGATCAGAAGGTGTCTGTACTCCATTCTCCTTTGTCCCTCACAGCCCTGAACTCAGTCCCTGGTCCTGCTTCAGCTACACTTTGCAGTTGGGCACCACACCAGACTTGGACTCATGTTCTGAGGCCAGATCCTGTTCCTGACACTCAGAGTGACCTCCACTGTTCTCGCTTATGCCCAAGTTCAAATCACCCAGGTTGCCTCGCCTTCAGCACCTGGACCATGGCAAGTGGAAGTCTCTGCAAGAAGACGCAGAACCTTCGTTCCCAGAGGCCTTTGCAATAGAGCTGTGTCAGTTCAAAGGTGGAAAAAGAGACTCATTGCCTGTGTCTGGGTTGAGCACTTTCTGTGACTTGAGCCCAGACCAGGGCCGTGTGGGGGATGGGAGCCATGGATTATGGTCACTCTGGGGATCAGCAGGCCTAGAGTCCCTGAGGCCACACCTCTGGAGGACAGCCGTGGCAGGAGAACGAGGAACCCTAGTTTGTTACAGCTATTCTTCCAACTTACTGGGTTACTTTGGGCCAGTGAATCTCTGAGCCTCAATTTTCTCACTTGTGAAGCAGGAGTGCCCATCTCCTGGGGTGGCCGGGAAGGTTCAGTGAGGTGACATATGTAAAGTGACTTATGAAGTCAAAATAAATTAAGATGTCAGTTGTAGGTGACTGTCTGGAGTGGTGGGACAGGCAGTGGGCTTAAAATCAGGAGCTCCTGGTTCCGGCCCGCTGTATGATTTTGGACAAGACCCTGCTATCCTCTGGGTCTCAGTGTTCCCAATGTGAAAAGAGGGTATTGGAGTCATCCCTCATGAAGGCACTTTCTTCTTTGAAGATTCTCTGATGAAAACAGCCCATGGGAGTTCGGGGTGAGGCAGGAGAAAGGGCTGGTGGCAAGGACTCAGTGCCCAAGGACTGGCTCAACTCATAGACCGGAGACATGTCCTTCCCAGGATGTGCTCTACCCTCCCAACATTCATAATTCAGCGAGTCTCAGAACTGGGGAGGCTGTCATTTAGGGTCCCATTGGATCCAAGGCAGGTTGCCTGGCACCGTGAACCCTCAAGGCGATGCCCCCAGGAGCCTAATTAGATTTTTATCCCCTGCTCAGCTGTGTCCACGTCCCTGTGTGTGTGTTCACTCGTGTGCACCAGGATTTAGGCCCAATTGCTTGTTTACCAGGCCACCCGGCTCAGGGTGAGGCCCAGCAAGCACAGCCAGAGAGCAGATAAGTCCTCCCCCCTTGGCTTTGAACCTGATGGCAAGACTCACTGCTGCTCTGACCAGCCTCCTCGCCCCTTGCGATGAAGGAGAATGTGGGTCTTAGAGTCAGGCAAGCCTGGGTGTCGGTTCTGGCTCTGGGACCTTTCTAAGCCACCAGAGACTTAGTTTTCTCATCTGTAAAAAGGGTTAGGGTTAGGGTTAGGTTACCATGGTAATATCTCTGTTGCAGAGTTTTTAAGATGGTTATAGGTAACTACCATGCGGCAGAGCGTTATCACAGGGCCCGATGACTGTGCGCCCTGCCCTGTCCTCCCTGCACATTGGCCGCCCAGCTTCCAGGCTTCCCCTCCCGCACTCCGAGCACTTGGCTGATGTGGCTGTTAACACTCCTCTGCAAGTACCAGGTTATTGAGTCTCACAGGATTTGAGTGAGTGCTTGGTCTCCGGGCCTTGGACCAAGCCCAGGGCTGGCACTGGTAGGGGTCCGGCACATGCAGGAAGGAACAGGCTGTGCAGCCGCTCAAGTGCTGTGTCCACCATCATCTCCTTCACCTCTCTCAGCGACCCTGGGAGTTAGACCAAGGGTCCTCACGGCACAGGGGAGGAAACCTATGCTCAGGAGCTGGGGAGGGTGGCCCAGGTTTCACAGCTTGTCAGGGCAGACGCTCTGCTGGTTGGAACCCGGGTTTTCAGAGGTGACGCTGCTCTTATACCACAGCGCCCTCACCTGGCAGGGGCACCTACAGGACATTGTTCACTGTCCAGCAGCCCAGGCCTGATAGGGGCTTCTTCATCGCTCATGCCCACCTGCCTCCTTTTCTCTCTCTCCAGAAAGCATGCCCGGGGGCTGGGGCAGTGAAAGTAGAAGGAGTGATTTATGAACTGAGTTGTTCTTCTTTATCAGGGAACCCCTCCAGGGCCCGCTCTGTGCAGATGGGATCGAGGCGCCATCTGGGGCAGTGGGAGGAGCTAACAAAGCTGGCTGGCCCTGGCAAGGGCCTGCGGACAAGAACCCCGAGGCCTCGCGTGACCTCACCCTGCCTCTGCCTGTCTGTGGGCCTCAGGGCTCCCATCTGTCAAGGAATGGCAGGATCGGGTCATCCCCCAGAGGCCTCTAGCTGGCACAAGGGAGGATGCTAGCTGGCTCCCTGGCTGTCTGCCTTTTTAAAGCCAGATTCAGAGCAGAACAGCCCTGGGTTGGAGACTTTGGGGACTGAGGCATAGCACTTGCTCTTTCTGGTGTCCTCTCTGGTGCTACGTCCACGGACTGGGGTTGTGTCGGGACCTCAGGTTTGGAGTCCAGAGAACTTGGGCCTGAATCATGGCCATGGCTTACTCACCATGCAACTAAAGTGAAGCCAGTTAAATACATTCTCTGAGCCTCAGTTACCTCATCTGTATAATGAGGTAATGTACCCACCTCCTGGGTGAGGATTAAATAAGAGAGCACAGGAGACATGCTTAGCATAGTCTGGTTCATGGTAAATGCTCAATACTGTTAGTTATTATTAGGTCCAGTTATCCAAAAACTATAAAAATTAATCTGAGTTTGAAGCCATTTAGGGGAAAGACGTTTCTCTCCATCCTGAGTAAGCCGTTTGTATGTCCGTGGTTTTCTCCCACGCTCACCTCCATGGATGCAGGTAAATGTGGTTTGATTATTCACTTAGTTCCAATATATGATGATGCTGGTATAATAGCTGCCCAGACATTTCCAAGGGTTTTGGCTTCAAAACCGAGAATCACCATTTTCAGAGAAGAGCCTCGCATCGCAGGGAGGATAGTGACTTTCTATCCTCAAGGGGGCTGGCCAGGGCAGGTGCTGTCCAGGCTCTCCGGAAGCAGCGGCAAGGGACCGACGTGAATGGGGGAAGAAGTCTGAAGTGGCACCGGAGACCCAGCGATCCTCCCTGTCATCCCCCTGGGGACGCCCGCCACAGCCCAAGCTCCCCCAGGCCTCAGCTATTTCCTGGAACTTGTTCTCCGGCAGGACCCTGCTGCAGAATTCCCTACACGTGTGGCAGAGCAAGGCCCTCCATGGGGGCCCATTGGCCTGCTGAAACCAAACCTTCGTTTCTTTTGCTGGGAGCTGACTTTCCAGAGGATCCTTCTGGCAAATCCTTATGCAAAGCTAATGAGCCCTTTGCAACACCAAATTTCTCTCTCCTGGGAGCCAGCGTACCTGGGGGTGGCGTTTGATGAACAGGGCCCTGCTGGCATTCTGTGCTGAGGCATCTCTGCAGGTGCCCAGGGGGCATCCAGGTGTATGCCCCCCCCCCCGCCCTTTGTCTCCTCCCAGATCATCAGCCACATGCAGTAAGGCCGCACAGATGAAGCCGTGCCAGAAACTACAAGTCTTTTGAAGATATGGTTCCCCATGCAGCCCAGCAAGGGCACCCGAAGCAAGGGCACCATCTGGGCATAAGGCAGGCACCCTGTGCAGACCTCCCCAGCTGGAGGGGCCTAGGTGCTGAGGCTTTTCATTAGCCCTAATGGGCCCAGATAAGCAAGGCACTTGCCTTGAGTGTATGTCTGGAGGGTGGGTTTTCATAAACAGCTTCTTGAACGTGCCTGTTCCTTAATGACTTCGTATAGTGATTGAATATTTTCTCTTATAGGACAAGCTGGGCCAATAAAAGAAATACAAAGCAGCCCCTCTGACCGGGAGACTCCTTCCTGCTGACACCTAAAGAACTGCCCAGGTGACAGGTCAGCAATTGCCTCCCCTCGCTCTGTGCTCCTCTGCCGCACCCCCCAGCACCGCCGCCTGTCCCCCTCAATTCTTACTGCCTGCCTCTTCCTGTCTCACTTCTTACTGTCAACCTCTCTTTCCTTGTCTTTCTCATTCTCTCTGACTTGTCTTTGTCTATTTCTCTGATTTCTGACTCTCTTTTATCCTCCATTTCTATTTTCTCTGTTCCCATTATTCATCCATCCATCCATCCATCCATTCATTCACTCATTCAGACATATTCATTGAGGACCTACCATGTGCCAGACGCAGCAGACAGAGCAGGTGCCAGCCTTTATGAAGCATACATACGTCCCATGAGAGGACCATGAGTGTGGCTGCAGCACCGAGCGTGTAGCATGCCCACGGGCACTGGCCCGGGCTTGGGGGAACAGGGCTCCGGTTTCAGACCCCTCATTAAGTGGTTTCGCAACTTGGCAAAACACCCTTTCTCTTTCTCAGCCTCACTTTCCTCATTTCCAGAGTGAGGGTGTTGGGCCAGATCAGTCAGTGCTGCCCTGACTTTTTATGACCAAGGACTTCTCTTATTGAAATGCTGGTGACATACGTGATACGAGCGCTGGGCTCTACATCGGCACTTACACAAACAGTAGTGTCAAGTGAAAGTTTCCCTTCAAGCCCCTTAAGGCTCGTAAACACCTGGTGTGTTTTGTTTGTTTAATGCAAGAACAATCTGTTGCATCTCGGGGCGGGGAGCACTCACCTGCACCTCTGGGAACCCTCACTTGCCCGGGTACAGGGACACTGTGACAGGAACTGGCACCTCGAGACCATGAGATCCACAGCGGTGGGTCCAGGGCTCCCACCAGGCTCACCCTGGGGCAGACGCCGACGCGGAAGGACAGCCGGACCAGAACCTCAACTGCTCTCCTGCATGCTTTCCCCATGCGGGTGGGGAGTTGAACTCACACGAAGTCAAGTTCGCCTGTGAGGCTGATCCTGTGTTACATCCCTCTGAGCCCCAAGATTGAAAGGATTTTATCTTCCAAACAGGGCTGCCTTTATGAAATCATTTATTAAGTATATGTGAAAGTGGTTCCTTAATTTTCGTAATGTAAAGTCATGTATACCTGGTGGCCAGAGCTTCTGAATAACCCAAGAAACAGCCCCCACTCCCAGCCGCTCCCCACCGCCAGCGTTGTTTAATTGCTCTAAAACCCAAGACGCTCGCCTGGCCAGTGGCGAGGGGATGATTTCTGAGATGTTATTTGATATCCTGAAAATAGCTTTAGGATCTAGTTGGTCCCAGGGAACCCAGTTTGAGAACACTGCACACTCATTCTCCCCGCTCAGAAATCCTCCCTCCTTGCCTTTCCTGACACAGAGAACTACAGCTAGTGTAGCGGGTCAGTGGGGGGGGGGGGGGGGGCAGGGAGAAGACCTACCTCGTGGCTGGGCAGCAGTGAGGAAGAAGGACAGAGTCATTGTATGTCAGCAGTGGTGTGAGGAACTCTACATATATTAGCATTTAATTCTCAGTCCGTACAGTTTGCTGAGGTCAGCATTCCTGGCCCCATTCTACAGACAGGAAAGCAGAGGCCCAGAGAGGTTGATTGTCCTAGGAGGCGGGAGAGCCAGAGCTGCTGACTCTACAGCCCCATCCACACCAGTACTTGCCCCTTGGGGGTCCTGTTGGCCCTGGAATGGGGAAGTCTCGGTGGGCCTTTTGCCCCTGATCCCAGGGAGGGTGTGCCATTTTCATGTAGCACAGAGGCCCCCAGTCTCCTTTATAAAATGTCTTTTGAACAACTAAGCCCTTGGGCTTCATGGTCTCAAGTGTCTTCTTAGCCCACCTTCCGGAGACTCTCTGTGTTCCCACTCTCCTTAAAGGAAAATTAGGGAACTGTGTGATGATACTAACTTCCAAAAGGCTGTGTGGGTGGGTGGAGCTAAGAGGCAGATCTAAGTAGGAATTGGAGATTCCATGTGTCTGACATCTTATCACTCTTATCTGACCAATTGGCTGTAGAGGTGTGTCCCCATGATCCGAAGCCCCTTGTGGGGACCCAGCAGGCAGGCATTGGTCTTTTGACCAACCTGGCAGTGGATAATGGCCCAGGAGGTTGTTTCCCTTGAACAGTGGGAAGTAAATTAACATAGGAGGTATTAAGAAAGGCTTGAATTTTGGAAGATGGATGAATGGGGTAAGGAATTAGCATTCACTAAAGATGATGATTAAGAGTTGAGGTTCTAGATTAAGACAGACCTAGGTTCAAAGCCTGGCTTAGGTACTTCCATGCTGTGTGATCTCAGATAAGTGATTCTACTCTCTGAGCCTCAATTCTTTCACCTGAAAAATGGAGATGGGCCCTGGCCATTTGGCTCAGTGTTAGAGCATTGGCCCAGCGTGGAAGTCCCAGGTTCAATTCCCAGTCAAGACATACAGGAGAAGCACCCATCTGCTTCTCTACCCTTCCCCCTCTCCTTTCTCTCTATCTCTCTCTTCCCCTCCTGTAGCCAAGGCTCCATTGGAGCAAAGTTGGCCTGGGTGCTGAGGATGGCTCCACAGCCTCCTCCTCAGGCACTAGAATGGCTTTGGTTACAACTAAGCAATGGCCCCAGATGGGCAGAGCATGGCCCCCTAGTGGGCATGACCGGTGGATCCCAGTTAGGCACATGCAGGAGGCTGTCTCTCTGCCTCCCTGCTTCTCACTTCAGAAAAATACCAAAAAACAAACAAACAAAAAAAGTGGAGATGACATTACCTGTATCCTGGAGCTTTATGAAGAAGGAGATTGTTCATGTTTCTTGGCACCTAGTAAGAACTCAAGGTACACCAGTTGTTACTAGCTATTGCTGTTATTAGCTGCCATGTGCCAAGCCCTGTGCTTGGTATTTTTTATGCATACCAGGAAGGCATTATTTTAACACTAATTTTAAATACAAGGAAACTCAGATGTGTGCAGTCTGGAACTTGCCCCAAGCCACCAGCTAAGTGTACTAGATCTGGGATTTGACCTGCTGTCAGACACAAAGCCCTCTTTCGAGTTGCCCACCCTGCCCTGGAGCTGGCACCAGGTCCCCATATCTCTACCCACCTTCCTGCTCACAGCACCTGGTTTTCTACCGGCCTCCCTTTTGAGGTTGTCAGAGCCTCTTCCCAGGAGACTCGTGTCCTTTTATTGCATTCGTCTGTGAATCCAGCACTCAACAAGCCGCCCGTTCAATGTGATCGCTAATGAATGTGGGACATAATAAATACAGGTAGCCTGTTTATGAGCTGCCATATTTATTATGCACCTAATTGCTAAATTGCTGGAGCCCGCTGAAAACCGGGTCTTACCCTGGAGAGCAGCTTTGGGCAGAGGGGAGGGACTCCAGAGCTGGCCTCCTCCTGCGGACTTCCTGGCATCTTACTGGGGTCTGCCTCCCTTCTGTCCTCCAAAGGCCTTCCAAGTCTGAGCCTGACAGAGGAAGAGCCTGGGTTTGGGGATGATGGTCCAGATGTTTAACACCTGGGGGGACACTAACATGGACCAGTCAGAAGACATGCTAGTTACACAGCAGGCCAGCTGTTCCCTTAGGTCCCCACCGAATCTCAGCTCTTCCACTGGCTGCCAAGAATAGGGGGTCTGGAGCAAGGCCAAGGGCAGTCCTCCTGGTCCCACCCGTCTTCTCTCCGGGGCTGTCATGAAGAAAGCTTGAAAACTTTGAATATTGCATAAGAGTGTGTCTTGTGCACCTTGAGGTCTGGCCTGTAATAGCAGATGCTTTCTGCTTCTCCCAGGGACGGGAAGGGCTGCATCTCATTGCTTCAATCCCTAGTGCCTGGTTTCCAGTTGGTGTACAATAAATGTTGGCTAAATAGAATTGTATTCAGTGACTCACTACCATGGGCACACTTTCAGGTAGGGACAGGGAAGGCTGCTGGGGGAGGTGGGATGCTGGAGGTGGTCAGGGCAAAGGGAGGGGCTGGCCCTAGGAGCAGGTGTTAGGCCCCCAGCTGGGTGCCTCACCTCTTTCCCCTGCAACACCCTTCCTCGCTGGGCTGAAGGGCGTGTACTGCAGTGGAAAGTTTGTCAGGCCTGGGTTCTGATCCTGATTCATGAACTTGGCAAGTCTCTCAGCCTCTGAACCTCAGTTGCTCGTCTACCAAATCTGAGGAAGGCTAACCTCAGCCATCAAGTAATATCACCATATAGCATCATTGAGCCCTAGCCATGTGCCGGGTGTCACGCTAAGCATGTCACTGCATTATTTCAATCACCCTCACAACAGTGCTTGGGAGGAAGCTTCTGTTTTCCATGTCCATTTTCAAGTAGGAGAGAGCAAGATTCAGAGAGGTAGAATAATTTGCCCAAGGTCACACAGCAAATAAATGGTAGAAATGAATTTGAACTCAGGCATGATGGTTTCCAATTCTCACCCCTAACTCTGGCCCCCTGGGGCAAAGTGGCTTCCTTGGGAGAGGAAGTTGTTATCAGCTTCCCTCTTCCCCCTCCATGGCAGGAGCAGGCTGGCTGCTGGGTCCCCCCCATGGGGGAGGAAGGGGAGCAGGGGTTTTTACTGGGTGGGGTCCCCCAGTGGGAGGACTGAAGGGCCTTGCTCTTTTGTAGGTGGAGCACCATGGAAAGCGACTGTCTGAGCTGCATGAAGTATCTGATGTTTGTTTTCAATTTCTTCATATTTGTGAGTATCCCTGGAACATCCTGGGGTCTCCCTAGGCCTCTGCTGAGCGGGCAGAACTGACGACTGCTGCTTGGAAGTAGTCATAACGGGCTGGGTCCCGGGGGCAGGAACAGGGGCCAGTGCAGGAAGCAGACCTGCCTGCCCAGCCAGGATTTTCTGGGCGGGAGTCCTCCAGCAGTGCGCATCCCACTCCAAAAGGCCCACCATCCTAGGAGAGACATTCTGCATGGACCAGGGTGGTCCTGCTCCTCTGGCAAAGGGTGAAGGCCTCCGTCCTGGTCCTGTCTTGGGATCTGACCCCTGGTGGCGATGGGGCGATGGGAGAGCAGCAGAGGGAGCCCCACCTATAGCCCTGAGCCCCAGAGCATTATAGACATCAGAGCTGAAGGGGAGCTTGACGGAATTAGAAACCTCTTTGGAACTAGAAGACTGCGTTCAAAGACAAGCTTTGTATCTTACCAGCAATGTGATTTTAATTTAATTAAATTAATTAATTTATTTTATATTTCATTTATTCATTTTAGAGAGAAGGGACAGAGAAAGAGAGAGAGAGAAGGGGGGAGGAGCAGAAAGCATCAACCCCCATATGTGCCTTGACCAGGGAAGCCCGGGGTTTCAAACCGGCGACCTCAGCATTCCAGGTCAACGCTTTACACCAGCAACGTGATTTGAAACACACCTCACCTCTCTGAACCTCCGTCTCTTCATCCCTTAATTACCTACCTCAACAGTTATTTTTGAAAATGAAGCAAAATTAGGAAGTGCCTGCAATGTGTCAGCACTTAATAGCTAAGCTCTGTCCCGTCCAACCTGTGGATGCTCTCCATGAGGGACAGAGTCCTGAGTGCTCAGGTGGCCAACCCCGTGTCCTGCAGCCCACCCCGGACTCTGCTCAGACCTGTGACCCTGCCCGGGAGAGAGCCACACTCCTGACCTCTTGAGCCCCTGAAGGCTTTCCTGATCCTTCCTGAACCTTTGACCTTAGTACAGCCAAGACCTGGATGATGAATGTCCACTACTGTCCTCCAGGATAGGGTCACTATGAAAAAGAAACCCCTTCAAGACTGACCATGTCTGTCTCTCTCCATTATATATATATTTCAGCAACTGTCTTGGGTTACCCCCCTCCCCGCCCTGTAATTCTGAAGAGCAGGGAGCCCAACAGATTGGATCCTAGAACCAACTTCCAGATTGGGTGACTTCAGGCAAGCCCCAGTGTCCCTATGGAGTGGGTCACCTGAGCAGCTCAGCCTGTGTTCAAGCCCTCCTTGAAGCAGACCTCAGCACAAATTGTCAACCCCCAAAACTTCCAACAGCCTTGACAAGGGACATGGGTTTTCCTGGAGGTTGGTAGGAGACCGGTGACAGAGGGAGCAATTGTAGCCTCTGTCGCTGGCCATCCCTGTTGGTTTCCCCTTTCTCCTCCGCTGCCTGGTCCTTAAGGCCTCTCCACCACCCCTATCCCGCCCCAACTGTCCCTAACGCGCCATTTCTTGCCCCAAGCTGCACAGCTCTTCCCCACAGTTTGTGGACCCTCAGCCAAGCCAGAGCTCAGCGGTTGGCTCCTAGCCACCATCTGTCCTTCCTCGGGTCCTCCCACCGCACAGGGATTTCAAACACTTTGCAGCCTTTGAAATCCCATGATGCCAAACTGGCTCTCCTGCAGCTGATCTGCTTCCAATACTTGTCTGTGCCCAGGACAAATGGAATGGATATTTATTGAAACCTGCTAAGTGCATTCACATCCTTTCTTCCTCAGGGCCACCTTGGGAGGTGGGAATTTGTATCTTTTTTTTTTTTTTTAACCACAGAGAAGCTCAAGTTCAGAGAGGTTAAGCCATTTATCTCAGGTCACACAGCCACACAGCCCTTTCTCTGGTCTATGCTGCCTCTCCGAAAGATGAGTAAGGCACAGGAAGGTGGGTGAAGCAAGTGAAGACAGACATAAACACGGAGGCTTTCAGGGTGCAGATTTGAGAGCTGCTGTAGGGGAGATGGGGGACAGTGGGGACAGCTTTTGTCTGTGTGTTCCTGTGCCTGGCAGGGTGCAGGCACAGTGTAGGTGCCAGTGCATGTTCATGGAGTTCAGTGAGTGTCCTTGGGGCCAGAGTCAGGGAAGCCAGGGATTCAGCTCGCTTCTGCCTCAGAATTCCTGTGTGACCTTCCTGGCCCCCTCTGGGGCTCAGTGTGGAATCGAGGGTTGGACTAGGTGACCTCATTCTCCTGCAGCTCTGACATTTAAGGAGAATTTAAAAGTGGTAAATAAGCCCCACAGAATACGGTTGTCAACAGGCTAAGATGGGACCAGGGTCAAAGACTGGGTTTTGCTGATGCTTGCTGCTCATAGGTCAGAGTAAGTAGGAAGATCCGAAGCAGGGCCAAGTGGTGCTGGGACACAGGAGCCTGCACATGGAGTTCCTGCCCAGCTCACCGGGGCTCATCGCCTGTGCCCAGGGCCTCGCTCAGGGGAGTGTGTGTGTGGAGCATACCTAACCTCTGTTTCTTCTCCTCCCTCCGGACTGTGCCTGAGAGCAGCTGGGCGGGGCCTGTCTGCTGGGCATCGGCATCTGGGTCATGGTGGACCCCACTGGTTTCCGAGAGATCGTGGCTGCTAACCCCTTGCTGATCACGGGCGCCTACATCCTCCTGGCCATGGGGGGCCTGCTTTTTCTGCTCGGCTTCCTGGGCTGCTGCGGGGCCATCCGGGAGAACAAGTGTCTGCTGCTGTTTGTGAGTACTGCCATCCCCCGCCCCACCCATGGGTGCCCCGAGATGGGGGGGGGGTGGAGGCCCTGCGCCTACACTGCAGGGGACTAACTATGAGGTCTGAGCCAAGTAAACTGTCTCCCTGGAGCGGAAGGGCCACCCACCTTTCCCGTCTGTACTCGTAGCCCTGGCGTCCAGAGGCTGCTCTCGGCGCTGGGCCCACACCTGCCGTGTGGGCAAGCAGCCCTGGGTGGGGAGTGGCCCTGGCCTCTAGGTCTGAACAGCCAGGCTTCTCCATGGCATGGTCCACTGAGAACATTGACCGCGATGCTTTTCTACTTGCTTGCTTTTAAGAACTCCCATATATAATTTCTTGGTAAAAGAGTTAAGACAGCGATTTGATAAATCACTCACGGTTTGCGTTTCCAGTGTTAAAATAGAAATGATTTGTTCTCTGAAGGTCCTTTATTTGTTAAGGAAATAGTCCTTGGACCGTTGTTATGGGCCAGAGTTCACTAGGCGCTGAAGGTATATCATGGGCCCAGAGAGGTTTTCCCCTCCCTCATGGACAGACACACGGAGGCAGACCTAGTCTGAGTGTGCGCCCTGCTCTGTCCCCTAACTAATGATATGACTCCCATCTAGTTTCTTAACCTCTCTGGACCTCAGTGTCTTTGTTTGTTAAGCAAGGAAACAACCAGCTCAGCCAAAAGTGGGAGACAAGCGAGGCAGGGAGCAGATGGGCAGTTTCATGCCCATGAGCTGTGGTCCTTTGGGCTTCTGCTGACAGTCCTGGTCCTGGTAAAGGGGTCTTCTTCCCCTGTGAGGTCCTGTGGACCCCCTGGGCACAGAGAACTTGGCGGTTGAGGCTTGCCCTGCTATGGGTTCAGTTCAGAACAGCCCTGCTTAGAGCAGCATGTGCGTGCATGGGTGATGGCTGGGTGGAGGATTAAACACTCGGAAGATCTGGGCAGGTCATCAGGAACACTTCCTTGTGAGGCTCCGTCTGCTCCTGCCCATGAACCAGCCGCCAGTGCTTTGGGAGGCAGAGATCTGGCACAGTGCCTCCTCCCCAGATTAGAAAACACCGCACGGCCCCCATTTGTGTCAATGAGATGACCCACATCACAGAGAGAAAGTGAAATCAGCTGTGAAATGTGTGTGGTTGGTTCCCTTCAGCGGTATACACACTGCAAACTTTTCATTGGGAGAGAAACAGAGACCTGTGGGCGCCCCCTCGTGGAAAGTCCTCTATAGCGTCAGATGGTGTGGGGGGATATCTGGACTTGGGGAGCCTCAGGGGACTTGAAAAAGAGCTGGGTGCTGATCCCAGGACACACCAAACCGCCCCCTCCATCCATCCCCCCATACCTTGGGCCCCTAGGGCTCATCCATTATTAATGTGCTCATCTCTGAAGCCAAATCAGGAAGCCAGGCTGGGGTTCGGGGCTGGGGAGACAGTGAGCTAAGTGGCTCCCTCTGAGCGTGCCAGCTGGGTGAGAACATCGCTCTCTGCAGCGCACAGGAGAAGACCGAGCCCCAGGACGAGGTCTGCCCCACGTCCCGTCCCGGAGAGAGGGTTAAGCCTGGGCTGTGGCTGGGTCCAGCCCACTGAACCCTAACATAGCCCCTTCCCACCCTCTCCTTTGCTTCCTCTTATCCTCCCTTGGAGACCTACAGTCCCACCTCTCTGTTGATCCCTTTCTCTGCTTGCTCTCTCCCTGCCTCTGCCTCTCCCTCTGTCTATCTCTCTGCCTCTGCCTTTCTCTTCATCTCTCGGTTTCTATCCTGCTGTCTTTCTTTATCCCTCTCCTGCATGCTCCTTGCCTCTGTCCTGTCTCCCTGCCTCCCTCTCTTGTGTCCCCTGATTCCCTCCCCTCTCATTTTCCTCACTTCTCCTCTCTTCCCCCGCACACCCCCTCTTCTCCTTCCCCCCTTTCTGATGCCCAGCACATAACAAGCTTGAGGTCACAGTGCAAGTCAAAAGCGAGGGACCCTTGGGTCCTGGTCTCCTGTCTCCCACCCCAGGGCTGGTCCAGAGGCTCCTATCCTGGCAGGGACTCAAGCCACCCAAAATTCTCCCGAAATTATGTGTAAAAGAGTATGTCAGGGGCCCTGGCTGGTTGGCTCAGTGGTAGAGCATCAGCCCAGCATGTGGAAATCCTGGGTTCAATTCCCAGCCAGGGCACACAGGAGAAGCACTCATCTGCTTCTCCACCATTCCCCCTCTCCTTCCTTTCTGTCTCTCCCTTCCCCTCCTGCAGCCAAGGCTCCATCGAAGCAAAGTTGGCCCGGGTGCTGAGGATGGCTCCATGGCCTCAGCCTCAGGTGCTAGAATGGCTCTGGTTGCAAAGGAGCAATGCCTCAGATGGGCCGAGCATTGCCCCCTGGTAGGTTTGCTGGGTGGATCCCAGTCGGGTGCATGCAAGAGGAATCGGTCTCTCTGCCTCCCACTTCTCACTTCAAAAACACACACTAAAAAAAAAAAAGTATGTCAGGGCTTGCATGTCTGTACATGTGTGTTGTTTATGTATATGTATATGTTGTGCCCACATGTGTGTTTCTGGAGAGAGAGATCACAGCTTCTGGGAGGTTTTCAAAAAGGCTCATGACCTAAATAATAAGAACCACTTCCTCTTATAACCTGGACCTGGCCGTATGGATGTCCCAGATGAAGAGGGGCACCGTGTCTCACCCCTGGTAGATACTGGGGTCCTTAGGGAAG
The DNA here is from genome assembly GCA_037038555.1 of Rhynchonycteris naso. Lineage (NCBI taxonomy): Eukaryota > Metazoa > Chordata > Mammalia > Chiroptera > Emballonuridae > Rhynchonycteris > Rhynchonycteris naso. The sequence goes on from CM072995.1 coordinate 356,476,322, forward strand.
CCTGAGATGGCTTCCTCAGAGGAAGTCCCTGGTTCGATTCCCAGCCAGGGCACACAGAAAAAGTGCCTATCTGCTTATCTTGAGAGGGGCCAAGAGGGAGCACGTTAGCCTCCTCGGGAACCCTGGCTCAAAGGCCTGCAGAAAAAGGGGGCCTGGGGATGGGGGTTGACTGAGCATCCCCTCCCTCCAACTCTGAGGCTAAAACCCACAGGGTCCCAGCAACCCTTAGCTCTGGGACAATAAGCCTAATGACATCACCTAATGACCAGTTTTTCTAAAGACACATTTTTCAAACAGCCCCATTGATCGATGTCACAGCATTTTCACATAACAATGGGACAATTTCAGCCTGTGATTGGCACTTTGTGCCATCCCTTTTTCCTGGTCGCTTACCTCTGTGTAATTCAGCCCATTTAACTCAAATTTTTAAACCATTTTATAACAAAGGCTTGTGAAATTGGGAGAACAGCAAAAAGAGATGAGCTTATTTAAAAGAGATGAATGAGCTGAGTTGCACACCAAGTATGTAAATTTGGTAAATATTTATTAGAGCTGAGAACTGAAAGCAGACGTGCCTGTAGGCAGATGGGTTAGAAGAGTCTCACCAGTAGGCAAATAGCAGTTCCTGCCTCTTTGTTAATTTTCCCGTCTTATGCAAAGTGTCATAAATTTGGTGTTCAGGAATTACTGGCAAATGCGTCTGTGGGCATATGGTTTGAGGTTAGCTGAACCGAAGGCAAATAAACCCTGGGAACGGGCCTGATTAGGAGAAGCCCCAGCAAGTATCCGGACAAGCCCTGTGGCAGGGCCCAGGGGACCCCCGCCCGGTGACCAGTGGTAACCCTGTTAAGCAAGAGGAAATCGTTGCAGGCTCGAGAAGGCAAGTTGGCAGGAGTGGCATTGTTATGAGGTTGGCACCACAGCCTGGCACTTTCCTTTCAGGTGACTCACACTCATACACAAGTCAAGTCACCCTTGGTCGCCATGCTTGGGGAAACCCTGCTCTGGGCAGGAGAGGTGACAAGGAGGTCTGCAGACCCCCTTCCTCTGGGGAGACCCACTTTCCCTGCCAATGAGTCACCAGGTTCATTCTTTCACTTCCTGTGGTGAACTTCATTTCCTGAAGTATGAAACGTGGCTCAATGTAAACGCCCCAAGGATGTGTATTTGTTTGCCAGGACCTAGCCGAAGGCCTGGCGCAGGGCTGGGGCTCAGTGAGCAACCCTGGAACGGAGGAACAGAGAGAAGGCTGTGTCAGAGATGTGGGTAATGGTGTGGACTCCGGGCCCCAAAGAGCCTGGCACTGAGCCCTGCTCGGCCACTTCCTGGCCGTGTGACCCAGGGCTGGTCACTTGACCTCTCTGAACCTCAGATCCCTTCTACATAAAATGAAGAGAATACCTTCTTCCTATGCCTTACTTGGCTCTGTTCCTGGCACACATAAACACTTGCTAAGTAGGACACTAAGGGACTGGTGTTATCCACAAGAGACCCTGCAGGCCATTGGAAAGTGTTAGAACCTGGAGACTCTTATGGGTTTCAGGATAACTTGGTGTCAAGAGGCCATGCTCTAGAATCAGAGTTCCTATGTTTCTCCCAGGTGTCCTGCCTACCTGCTATGTCCTGCTAACCCTCTCGGGGTCCCCATTTCTCCATCCGTAAAACGATTATAACAGCAGTGGCTTCTCCAGACTGTCGAGAGGGTTCTGTGAAACAGTCCCTAGGAGACCCACAGTGCCTGGGCAGTAAGCGCTCAGCAGACGGTAGCTGTCGTTACTGTTCCAGAGACCACCCATGCCAACACTTGTCTTCAGGAAGCCTGCGCTTCCTCTAGGTCCAGAGCCCTCATCTGAGCAGCTACCACCTTGCCCCAGCCTGTGCGCAGAGCTTCGCTGTGCTAAGTCATCCCGGAGAGCGCACACTCCCAGAGTGACGGGCGCGCTGAGTACACGAGGCTGGAGCTCGGGCTCATCCATAGTTTATACCTGCCTAAGCCACGAGGGTTGATAGCAAGGGCCAGCTGAATCACGTCCCTGAGGATGGAGACCATTTCCGAGGCCACTCTTTGCCAACCTGAGGTCTGCCAGCAACCCCAGTGAAAGGGCACGGGGCAGGCAGGACGGGGCTCCCGTGGAGGCCGTGTGGAACAACCGGATGACCATCCATCACCAGCCAAGTGAAAGTGCCAGGAGCCCTGCCAGGCGCCTCCATCACTGTCAGAGGGAAGAGAGGCCACAGAAGTGGAGAACACATTGCTCAGCCCGAGGGCCAACCAGTGTGTGGGGGAGGGGCCGTGGGGGTGTTGGAATAGACTACAGGTGTTGTGGCCAGGGGTGCAGGAGACCCTCTATCACCTCTGGTTATGGCACTCTGCCCAACCCCGAGCTCAGCCCAAGGTCAGCCTCCAAGGTCACCCTGCGCAGCTGACCCCAGCGAGGCTGACCTGTCGGAAGCGGATGCCCAGGGTTCGGCAGACTTGCTGACTTGTCAGTCCTGAGTCTCGCTCCTCAGCAGAGAGGCTGGGTGGCATGGCCCCCTGGGAGGAACTGGGTTAAGACAAGGATTTGCTCTGAAATTTTTGAGCTGCCCAGTTTGGAGCAGCCATTCCCTTCCCCCACTGTGGAAATGGGGGCTACATAGAGGAGATGAGGGACAGGGGTCAGGCTCTCATGCTGAAACCCTCTTTGAGGCCAGCGCCTATGCTGGAGGCACCTTGACTCCTGGAGAGACTCCTGTGGCCAAAGACAGTTTGGGATGAGGAGTGACAGACCTGCGCTTTGTGCTGGCTCATCTGTTTAAGCCAGGAGCTATTCTTGAGTTTGGACATTTAAAAACAAAACAGAACTGTTTGACAGGTCTAGGAGATGTTTTCATGTTCACATCCTGCATGGGTCATTCTGAAATCCATCCCGAGGGGTTCCCCAAAGGTGGTGTGTAGCCCAAGCGACTTGGGAGAACCACGGGACCTTTATCTGACAGCTACGGCTCAAGCTGGAAGGTCAGGGAGGGAACATGACTGAGGTCCTCCCGAGGTGAGGACAAAGTGACAGTAACCTTCTAATGACCAGAAGAATCAGGACCCAGGAGAGGGACACCGAGGGCATCATGGCCCACCAGAATGTCACTGGAGTCGGGCCCTGGGGGCTCCTGGAACAGCCTGCATGTGAGCTGGCTGCCGCACTCCTATTGTAAGAGCCTTGACAACCAGCTCGGCTCGTCATCGCGTGTGACGTACAGAACACTCACATCCATGACGTCCTTATTCCCCACCTGACCCTAGAGTAGGTGTTACCTCCTCATTTTTCTGACGAGGAAACTGAGGCTGGAAGGCACTTGAGTGATTGTCCAAAGTCACCCAAAGCAAGGCGAGGTGGGCAGAGGTGTCCTGACACTAACCCCAGAGCCCTTTGCTTCCTTCTAGCTTGGGCACAACCAGTGTAGCCTGGTGGCTCTGGGGATTGTGACCCAAGGGAGCAGGTCTTGGGGCAGCTGAGAAGGTGTGTAAGAACCTATTTCTGTGTGCCCTGGGTTTCAGTCCTCTGATGGTGGTCTCAGGTAGGGTGACAGCTCTGGGGTTGTCACAGACTGTACGTGCCAAAGGTACCGGCAGTGCTGAGTAATGATGGCACAGTCATTTCCTCTTTCTGTGGCCAACAGCTTTTAACCCAAAACAGTGCCCATGGCAACCGGGGCCTGAGACATAGTAGACAGTCAAGATGGCATGTCAGTCCCTTCTGGCTGCATTCATTCATCTGAGAGCCACGAATCAATGTTTGTGCTCTCCAGCTATGGGGGAAAGCACGCTTTCACGGCCTCTGTGCTGAAGTGAGGGACCCGGGACCCAGTGCAGACCCAGCAGCTACAACAGGGACATCTCTGTGGGGCACTGTGACATGGGGCAGCCAGGAAAGGCTTCTCGGCAGGAGAGTGGCTGCAGCTAAATCCGGTCTGGAACATGAGGAGCTGGTGGGGGAGGAAGGGAGTGGTCCTCCTGACAGAGGGGACCCCAAGATGAGAGGCCTCATGGTTGGTTTGGGAGCATCAGGAAATGCAGGAGCAGAGTGTTCTGGTAGATTTCAAACACCCGGCCCATGGGTGTTTCATATTTTGATAGACATGCCTCCTTCCTTCAGTCTTGCTCCTTTGCTGCACCTGAAGACCGGTGTCACCTCCCCACTTCCTGCCGGAATGAGAGGCTGCAGCAGGGAGAGGCAGCCCTGGGGCTGGGGGTGGGAAAGCCAGGCTTCGCACAGCCCCGGCCAGTCAACCCGCATCTCCGTCCAGCTCTGCCAGGTAGGGCTGTTCAGACTGATCGCTGCTGGAGGGGCCTCGGCTAAGGGGTGCCATTTGCACCGAAGGCTTGTTTGTTTACTTTTTCCATTGTTGCATTGCAATATGTTGACTCCAGAGGTAGACTGTTGGTACGTTTATTATGAAAAATGTCTGGTTTGCGGCGGTGAAGTTCCTTAGTTTTACAAAATCTGTATGCCGCGTCAATTGTGTGACAGATGGAGGGGAGCTTGGGGAAATGGCGTCCCCCCACCCCACCCTCAGGACTCACGAGCCTGTCCCTTCTCTCCGCAGTTCTTCCTGTTCATCCTGATCATCTTCCTGGCGGAGCTCTCGGCGGCCATCCTGGCCTTCATCTTCAGGGAAAACGTACGTACCAGGCCCCATGCACCCTGGCTTCCTGCTACCAGCGGGGGAGCGGTGGCCATCATGGCCAGCCTGTCCCATCCTCCGAGGGTCTCACAGAGTCAGCAGCCCCTCTTCCAGCACTTTCAGCCCAAACTGTGACCCAGCGAGCCTCTTCCCTATGAGGGCTTTTCCAGAAGTTTAGTGTCAGGGGGCTGTTGGGGCCTCACTCTCCCGAAACATCTAGTGCAATCACACACCTGATTCTGGAATTTTCCATGCCACACTTTGCCAGGCGATGGCACAGCAGTAGTTATCTGGCAGTGTGAGGATAGTCGGGGAGGCTGTCCCCTGAGCCCTGGAATGAGTGACGTGCTGGAGAAGGGACAGAGCACTCTCCGCTTTGGGCCACTTGCCCCCCGTAGGCCATCTTATTCCAGGGGCTCCCACCCCCGAAGCACCAGCTCCCCTCTGAGTCTACCAGAGCCAGGCACCAACCAAAGGTGGCCTGGGAAAAAAGAGAGGAGGGGGACAGGGCAGGATACACAGCTGGCCCTGGTGGTGAGCAGGTGGCCCAGAGGGAAGGAGGAGGCTACACCCTGTATACATAGAATGGTGCCCTGAGGGTCTCTCTCCGCTGGGCACTATCCAGGGTCCTGCCCGATCAAGAGGGTGGTTAGACCTCTGAGGGTAGGAGCGACTTCCAAAGACGTCTCTGGAAACTAGATGTGCAAAGACTCCCTGCTTCATCCCGTGGTTTCTTCAGGGCCTGGGGCCCAGGGCATCTGCTTAGCTCTGTCTGAGGAACTGCTCAGGGTGGAGGGGGTGGCGTGAGGGCAAGCCCCTACTCTGTGCTAGCCCCCCCTCTGGGAGGAGCCACAGGATAGAGCGAGGTTCCCAGCACGCCCTGGCTCTGGGGCTGCCGAGGGATGTATGGACTTTTCACGGGAGTGACCCCATGATGGGGGCACCAACAGGCCGTGAGGTGGGGTTAAGGGGCCCACCCCAAGTTTAGGAGAATGCCAGGAGCCTGGCACAGAGCCCTGAAGCCTTTCCTCCCTTCCCCCAATGCTGACAGATGGAGAGGCCAGGGAGGGGGAGGGGACCAAGCAGCCAGATGGGGGTCTCAACCAGCTTCTCCCTCTGCCTCCAGCTCACCCGTGAATTCTTCACCAAGGAGCTCACCAAGCATTATCAGGGCGACAATGACACAGATGTCTTCTCTGCCACCTGGAACTCGGTCATGATCACAGTGAGTGACACCCCCGTCCCCCGCACACGCAGGGATGCCGTGAGCATTCAGAGCCGTGATGCCCAGTGTTGTAAATGCCTGGCCTCCAGAGAGCCCTCTGCTCATGTGCCAGCCATCAACCAGGGCACTGGCTCCCCAAGCCCAGACCCGCCTCGGAATCGTCTCCATCCAGCATTCCCAGCAACCACTGCCCCTCGATCACAGCCTACACTCCCAATGAAGCCTCTTCGCCATCCCCGACTCGAATCCTCAGCAGTTGCCGTGGTCATCAATGACAGTATCAGTCATAGCAACTGTTTATTGAGTGCTAAGCGCCTGGTGAGGTAGGAATTATTACCACCGTCTCCGTTTCACATATGAAGGCTCAGAAGCTGGAGGCTCAGAAGCTGAGTGACTCTCCCAGGGTCACACAGGTAGACTGGGAGGAGCCAGCCACCGAGGTCTCAGCTCCGTTCCATCACGTCACTTCACGTTCCCTGTGGCCTTTAGAGAGGCAGCCTGCCCACCTCCGCCAGCAGGCCAACGCCCGCCCACCAGCCCCTTCCCTGTGCTCTTCTCCTAGTTTGGTTGCTGTGGGGTCAACGGGCCTGAAGACTTCAAGTTTGCATCGGTTTTTCGACTCCTCACTTTGGATAGTGACGAGGTCCCCGAGGCCTGCTGCCGGAGAGAACCGCAGACTCGAGACGGGGTGCTGCTGAGCAGGGAGGAGTGCCTCCTGGGAAGGGACCTGTTCCTGAACAAGCAGGTACCGGCCTGCTCCCCAGGCACAGGGACGTGGGTGGCCAGAGCTGGGTGGGTGGCATTGTCATCCCAGAGGGTCTGAAGGCACTCCGGGACCCCAAGGGACTGTCGGCCATGACATGGGACGGAATGGAGGCTAATGAAGCTTTATCCAGCCACCTGAGATCCAACCAAAGGGTGGAAAGGATGAAGGTGGAAGATGGCTCAATGACAGCATAGGCCAGAGGGCTGGGCATTTTGGCTGGGGTCAAAGGGTAAAGTAGGAGTTTCCCAGTGTTCCAAGCAGAAACCTCCTGAGCTGCTTATAACATAGGTTGGGAGCCAGAGCTAGAATCACACAGTGGCCCCCTCCTCGGTCATGCACTCCATTTGGGGGGAAGCTCACATCTCCCATGTGGGGGCACTTCCAAGTTCCAAGGGAGAAAGGTCAGGGAAGCTCCTAGACTTCTTTGCTTCTCTTGCAACCCTAGAGTTTCATCTCAGATTCAGAAGAATCCCTTTTCCTTCCTGTGTGACACAAGGTCCCCCAGTGAGCACCCCCCCCAACCCTCAGTGTGTGTGAGAGAGACCAGAGGGAGGGGGCAGTGGGAGGGGGGACTGAGCCTGTTCTCCAGGCCTCTCACTTGATCAGGCCTTAACTGAGGATCTCATGGGAGAGTTTCTGATGCAGGGGACCCCTCAGGGGACAGGAGACGAGGCCCCTGTTCCTGTGGGCTCATGGCTTAGTTAGAGGAAGCAGATGATAAACAATCAGCAAACAAACCACAAGTGACCATTTCACGTGGCAGCAATTAGTACGAAGGAAGTAAAGCCAGGTGCCGGGCTAGAAGGGACCATGGTAGAGGGCACAAGGCAGGCTAGAGTTCTAGGGGAGGCGACAGTTGAGCTGAGGCCTGACACTGGCCATCTGATGAGTCTCTTTTTAGCCTTGGCTTTGTCTTACCGACTCAGCACTGTCATCTCCTGTACCTGCCTATGTCATGTCAAAGGGTACATAAGGCCCCAAGAGCCAAGTTCCCCTGCCTCTCGCAGCCCTGCCCTCCTGCAGTGAGGGAGAGACATCAGGAAAGATAAGGGCTCTGGGATTAGGTTGCTGCAGAATTGGCGGGGAGGGGTCTCTCCCCCTCAGAAGAGGCTGCAGGACATGCAGGCAGTTCCAGGCTGTGATGTCAACCTCCCTGAGCTGTTAAACGCTTTGTCACCTTGGCCAAGACATAGTCTCTGGATCTCAGATCCCCTATACAGTGGTAGAGACTTCCGACTGCCCCTGCACTCTATTCACCCCTTCCTCCTTGGAGAGAGGGGCTTTATGATCCTGTGAGCCCCGTGTAAAAGCTGCCCTTCCCAGCCTCCCTTGCAGCTAGGCCATGTGACCAACTTCTAGCCAAAGGGAGGTAAGCAATGCGATTTGTGCAACTGAGTTAAGTTCTTAAGAGAAAGCATTGTGCCTGCCCTCCTCCTTTGCCCGCGGCTGAAATGCAGCTGTGGTGGCAGCCATCTCTGACCTTGCAGAGGAGAGGGGCCCTTTGGGATGTCAGAGAATCAAGAGAGAAGGAGCCTGACAACTCCATGGAGCAGAACCACCACCACAGCTCAGGATTAGATATGAAACACAAACGAAGTTCTAAGCTGCTCAAGGAGCTGCTATTAGAAATGTCCGGTGCCCGCAGCCACACCCGCACTCTAAGGCCACTTGTCAATTGTTCTGGGAGGCTTTTCATGGGCCCTGGTCCTTCAGGGCTTCATCCTGACATGCTTCCCATTTCTGACTCCAACTCTGTGATGATGCCTCCTTCCACCCCCTGGGCATGGCTTTGATGTCAGAAGCTCGCAGAGAGGTCCCTGTGCAGCTATCTTAGTTTTTAGGATGACGCTTCTTCTGTTCCATGTGAGGATTACTGAGAGTGACTCTGGGACACCTTTTCTGAGACATTCACATCCCTCCTGAGCATTCTTCCCTTTCAAAAGCCTCTGCTGAGGGACTGTCTGCTTGTTTATTTTCTTCCTCCAAAACCCACTTCCCTAAAACCCAGGATGCATTTCTGTCTTGGCCCAATGTCCCAACTATAGTCTTATGATACCCCCAGTATAGCCAGCAACACCTTTGATACGAGTAACTGAAATCCCAGCCGAAGAGGCTTAAGCAAATACCTTTGTGCTTCACACAGAGCGAGAATTCTAAACGATGGTGTCTTCTCACATTGTATCAGTGGCTCTGCCATGTCAGTCAAGACCTGGTTTCTGTGATCTTTCTGGCCTTTCCTTGTGTTGACCACTTCATGATGACAAAATGGCTGCCATGGCTCCACACATCCTACCCATGTTCAAGGAGGGAGAATGGGAAAGGGTGGCACCAGCTGCTTTCCCAGAAACCTCCAGGCAACTTCTGCTTAGGTTTCACTAGCTAGGACTTGGTCACATGGCCACCGGAGCCAAGGCAGAAAGCACTTGTCTTTGGGTGGTGAGGCAGTCCACTCGCCCTGTTTACCATCGAATTCCAATGAATATTTAGACACACACCCCCTCCCCCCCATTGATATGGTTGAAACCCATGTGGCAGCTTTTCGAGCTCATTCCTCGGCCTTCTCTGGATCAAGAGAGTCACCCGAGTCAGAATAGTGTTCTTCCGCTGGAAACAAATAGGGTGACCTTGCTAGACCCTGACTCTGTGCTAGGATGGTTACCACTAATAGGAAACCACCCATCGTCTCCATTTGTCCAGGTGATCTTAAGTCTTCTCCCCTCACAGCGTCGCCGTTTCTCTGCTCTATCCCCACTATTTCCCATCTGCTTCATGGTGGTTGGTGAGTTTGGATGCTGCTGTGCATCCAGACTTTCCTTGAGGCAAAGTGCTACACCCTTATTCTCCTAGAAAGAGAAAAGCAACGCAGCAGAGCAAAGGCCCTGCGGCGGGAGGGAGCATGGTATGTTCCAGGAACCAAGAGAAGGCCAGTGTGGCTGGAGCACAGTGAATAGAGCAGGACTAGCTCAAGGTGAGGGCAGCAGCAGGGCCACGCCATGCAGGGCCAGCAGGTTCATGTTGAGAATGCCAGAAGAGCAGTGGAAACTCACACTCCGTTCTACCTGGGCATTGGGGTCACCTGACCATGATGGCGTTCTGGCTGCTCAGTGGTCAGGGATTAAGGGTGAGCCTGAGAGGACAGGAGGGATTTTTACACTGGTCCCAATGAGAAGTGGTAATGGGTGAGACCAGGGTGATGGCAGTGGAGACACAGAGCTAAGAAATTATTGCCTGACCAGGCGGTGGCGCAGTGGATAGAGCGTCGGACTGGGATGCGGAAGACCCAGGTTCGAGACCCGAGCTCGCCGTCTTGAGCATGGGCCCATCTGGCTTGAGCGAAGGCTCGCCAGCTTGGACCCAAGGTCGCTGGCTCCAGCAAGGGGTTGCTTTGGTCTGCTGAAGGCCCGTGGTCAAGGCACATATGAGAAAGCAATCAATGAACAACTAAGGTGTCGCAAGGGCAACGAAAAACTAATGATTGATGCTTCTCACCTCTCTCCATTCCTGTCTGTCTGTGCCTATCTGTCCCTCTCTCTGACTCTCTCTCTGTCCCTGTTAAAAATAATAATAAATAAATAAATAACCTATACTTAAAAAAAAAAGAAATTATTAAGCAGGTCTTGCAATGACACCCAGAGGCATAGGGAGTAACCCCTACACAACTCTGCACTCAGACACTTTCCACCAGCCAGGGTGTGCTCATAGGGACACAGACAGAGGAAGGACAGTCCCATGGGGACTGAAGCCATGCTCCATGCCAGCTGTGCTCCCTGAGCTTTAGGGCCACGTTGCAGTTCCCTGGCTTCACACCCGTCCTGACACTGGTTCCTGACCCCTGACCCCACACTATCCTTCAAGCCGTGACTTCACCTCTGGTCCTTTTCCCAGGGATGTTACACAGTGATCCTCAACGCCTTTGAAACCTACGTCTACCTGGCTGGAGCCCTCGCCATAGGCGTGCTGGCCATTGAGGTAAGTGAAGGCTCCCTCAGAGGCAAGACACACAGTGGTCTGTGACAGATGCCCCAAGACCTGCAATCCCCAGCTCACCTCCATCCACATGTCCTTAACTCAAGACCCGTGGGTCCACCATTGTGTGTCTGCTGCCTCAGTCATTGAACTCCGGACATGTCTGAGCAAGTCCCTGGGAAATGGGTCCTGAGAGTCGCTCCCCCCATCTCCCACACCGCTCCGCCCCAATACCCCAACCCCACCCAAGGTCCACAGCGAACTGTTGGACAGGATCAAAACAGCTGACGTGAGGGAGGGCTGCGGTCTGGGCTTCCAGGTCAGGCCCTTTCTCTCGGACATGTGGGCTCAAACCCTAGCTCCCCTACTTGAAGCTGTGTGACCTTAGGCAGGTCACATGCCCCCTCAGTGCCTCACTTCCTGGTCTGTGAGGTTTGCCTGGCATACAGCGAGCTCTGGAGACACACATAGGCCCAGAGAAGGGATGTGTTTGGCCCAAGGTCACCACTGGCAAGTAAGAAAGCTGGGTTTGAACTCATGTCTCTGGGTTTCCAAAGCCCCCTTCTCTCCATGGCTGCAGGGCGTGAAGGGGGCCAGTGGCCTGCCCCAGGGCAGTATCAGAATCCCTACAGCAGGAGTGTGCTGAGCGTGAGGGGCCAGCCCCCTTCCTGCTGCAGGGTGACGGCTCTTCCCTGCAGAGTGGGTGCCCCCCCGGGGGACCAGGGGCCCATCCTAACTAGTCAACTCCTACTTTTCCTGCAGCTTTTTGCCATGATCTTTGCCATGTGCCTCTTCCGGGGCATCCAATAGAGGGCGTGGCCTGAAGCCTGAAGACTCACCCTGCCACCACTGCCCAACACCCAATGCCCCCCTCCCCCACACCCTTGCCCCCTTGTTCTGGGGGAGGAGGTGAGGCCATCATGAGTGGCCAGGAGAAGGGGCAGGGGAAGATAGCTATTTTTTTAACAAAACAAAATGACAAAAATGCGAACTGCTATAACCTGCCTGGATTCCAGGGTGGGGCTGTGGGCTTTCTGCACCCAAGATGCAGTCAGCACTAGAGACCAAAGGAACACTCGTCCCAGGTCCCTTCCTCGGCCCAGCCGGACTCCGGCAGCCCCGGGCCTGGGCCCTCTCCTCCCAGCTTCAGGACCCGGTGCCAAGAAAAGGAGGATTTCGGCAACGAGGAGGCAAAAGCCAATCTTGGAGAGAGGTCCCCAGAGCCCAGGAGCCCTAGGGCGACTTGGTTACCACGTCCTTGAGAACTCAGCACCTTCTTGCAATCCCTGGTGCTCTGCTCCATGGAATAGTCCCTGCTCCTGCTCAGTCCAAGATGGCCCACGGACACTGGACCCAGGAACGGCCCAGCTGCTGGACCAAACCACCTGGAAGGCCTAAAGCCTCGTCCAAGTCACACAGCACATGCACAGCATTCTGAATAAGAACTAGGTCATCTCCAGGCTGCCTGTCACTCCCTCCAGGGCTGCCGGTCCAGCAAGTCTGCTGCCCACACACCTCCCTGGCCTCAATGTCATGGGTTCCCCAAGAAGAAACGGGCCAGGTCGGCCAGAAACTGCCTCTTACCAGTTCCACAGCTAAGAAGGGTCCCCCCACTGCCCTCCCTCCCACCTCCCCACACTTCTCAGCCCCAGAAACACGTGTGCACATGCCAGAGTCCCTTATCCACACTGCCTATTGCTCCTCACAAGCCCATCCCCTTCCCTGTCCTCCATCAACTCAACTCCCTAGCTCCCCAGGCAGGGAGCCCCCATGATCATCTGGTTCTTCTCTCCCTGCCCAGAACTGTGGCTTGGATATCTTCTGTAAAATCTCTGCTAAGACATCTCCACCCTCTCCTTGCACACCTCCCGGGATGGGGAGTTCACTACCTCCCAGGACAGCATTCTGCCTTTGGACTGCTGACATAAGCATCAGCTCAATACACAGCAGAGACTTCTGCTCTTCTGTGGTTCCATCCAAAGCATACCACTTGCTCTCTCTCCTTCCCTGAGTGTTAAAGCCACACATTGTCTCTCTCTCTCTGAGCCCCGTTATCTCCAGGCTAAAGAACTCCAGGGCATCTCATTTCGGCTGTGACATGGTTTCCTGTCCCTTCACTGTCCATAGCACATTTCCAACTGTTCCCTCCAGGCTCAAGCAGGAAGAGCTTTTCCCACAGACACCGACACCCACAAGTCAGCCCCTCAAAACACAGATCTCAAATTCCAGAGCAGTGTCAGCAACTGGATTGCAAGATGCCTCAACCCTGGCTGGTCAGGAGCGGCTGGTGGAGGCTGTGCAGAGGACCCAAAATTTGGTCTGGGCTCAGTCAGAAAGAGCAGTGTCATCCTGGTTGGTGATGTCTGCCAAACCCCTGAAGCTTCATTAGTGACATCTGCCACAGACACGGGAATGGGAGGGGTAGCCTGGTGCCTACCCTCCTCTCCACTGTCTCTCTTCAGGGTCCAGGACAAGCCCATTCTGTCTGACAGGCCCCGTGCCAGCTTCCAGCCACCCCTCCTGTTTTCCAACCACTGGGGGAGAGAGCTGCAGCCTAGAGCTCAGTGCTCCCCGTTCACCACCTGCCCCTCCTGAGAAGCAGCCCGAGCTCTGTGCCTGCGTGAAGACTGAGTTAGACCTCCCTCCCATTCCTTTTTCCTCTCCCACCCTCCGTCTGGCCCCACCCACTGGGTCTCTCCAAACTGCCCCTGTAACAATAGCCTGCCCTGGCAACTCCATGATGCCACAGGCTCCCTAGCAACTGGGCATGCCTGGATCCAGGGGGCCTGTGGCTGGTACCCAGCCCAGCCTGAGAAGGGCCTGGGCCTGGGCCTGCCCCTCAAGGTCCACCCACACACTTACACCCACCTTCCTGGGAGAGGCAAACGGCTGATCTGAGGTTGACAAAACAATAAATAAAGAAACCCAGACTGGGTAGACGGGACTTGAGGTCTAATTAGGCAGCTGTGAGGCTCTAGTCCAGGGTAGCCCCAACGGATCCAGGGCCTCGAAGGTAAGAAGTGCCCAGACGGCACCACCGGCCCCTCCAGTCTCTTCCATTCCACGCTCCTGCCCAGTTTGAGGGAAGTCATGGAGAACCATTTGGCTGAGGTGGGCTCGCAGGTGTGCATGACTCTCGCCAAGCGCTTTCCAGAATGAGAGCCGACCAACCCTCCATCTGACCCTGCTGACCTCCTCAGCCACTGGCCCCATGCTCGGGCTGGAGAGGGAAGGCAGGGGATCTGCTCGGGCTGGTAGCTATCTGCAAGGCTGCCGGGGCCATGCTGAGGGTGGTGGGAAACCAAGTCCTGCCCCAACCCAAGGAGCCTCTCTCAGCCTCCAGATCTGGCCGCGCAGGTCCAGATAGAGCCCGTGCATAGCAGGTGCTGGGGGCAGCGGGTAGGAGTGCCTTTGCAGACTTCCTTACCCGGAACAGGACAGGGCCAGGGAAGACCTCACACATGAGTCACATACCCACCCTGTTCGTCCCTGCTCCAAAACTCCTGCCTCTGGGAGGAGGGAATCCGTGTCAGGGGCTGGGGCCCGTCCTCAGCCTCCCTTGTCCCTTCCTCCCACCCATACCTATGGGGCACAGTCAGGAACCCCCCAAGCAAGCTGAAGCCCCCTCTTCCCTTCCCCCATGGGCCCTGTGTTCAAAGTCTATTTTGAAAATTGTAAATGTCCCTTGCAAGTAGATAGCAGAGCTAATTTATCGTTTACTTCCTGTGAGCCCCCTTTTTATATTATATATCAAGAGTTTTTGTAATATAAAACAGGACACCCACACTGATGGTTTTGCACTGGTTTTTGTGACCGTTTCTTACAAAAAGAAAAAGGAACGAAGAATAAATAGTGACCGTGAAGAAAGGTGGTCTTGATTTGGGGGCAGGGTAGGTGGGGGTTGGGGCAGGAGTTTGGCAAGAGTCCTGGGCTCTTGTGGCAGAGGGGGCCTGGGGGAACTGGGAGGGGCGTTCCAGGGCTTCCCAAGCTGTCCGGATGGGAGCTGGGCCCACAGGAGGCCTCCCTGACAAGCACGTGGGGTTCTTTGTCCCTTTCCTGTCTGTCGCTATCTCCTCCCCAATCGGGGCTCCTCCTCAACAGCCTGCCTGCCCCCACCCCCACCCCCACGCCACGTCTACCAGATCCCACCCTCCAGGCCTCACTGGGATGTTTAACTGCGAACACTGCTCTGTGTCAGCCTGGACAGCGCCACCCCAGCAGGCCCTCACTACAGCCTGTGGGACAAGTCCTTGCTGCATCCCACATCCCGGCGGACGGTGAAGTAGCTTGGCTAGCTCAGCCCTGGCTTATGCCCAATGCAGAGCCCGACTCCAGAGTCCCAGCCCCACTTCCCTGCCTGCCTCGGGCGGGGTCCACCTGCCATGCCCAGCGGATACTAGTACAAACTACCCATCAGCCAGGGGAGAAGCCTGGCCTTAAAAAGCAAGGGTCAGATTAATTCTGTGGTCACCAACACTACTTCCTAAATTAGACAGTGGACCCCAGCCTGTCCAGGGCAATCCCTGGGGACAAGCACAGACTTCAATGACAAGGAAAGATGCCAGGAAAGGGCAGGGCCTTCCTTAGGGCCCGGTTTCCTTCCGCTCAGCCATGGTTGCCAGCTGCAGTCCTGGGCATCGGACCTACTGGGCCTCCCTGCCCAGCTGTGTGCCAGTGGCAGAGCCACTGCTCTGGACACTGGGCATGTGTCTGCAGGGACAGCTGGGCACGGGGAGTACAGTGTGAGGGTCCGTGTAGACAGGGTAAGGTCCCCAGACACAGGCCCACCTGGCAGTAGCCAGAACTGAGCTGCTCCCAAGGACCACCCATCTTGCCCCTCTAAGACACTCTATTCAAAGATGGAAAGTGAGGCTGGAGCCTGGGCTGCTTCTCCCCGCACCTGTCCCCAAAGCCAGGAGCTGCCATCCTGTGTCCTGGGGGAGGGAGTATGGGGACACACAGGCCGGGGGGTCTGCAGGGATTCTCTAGCTCTGAGGGGAGTGGGGGACGAGAGGAGGTGGTCTGTGAAATACTTCTATTCATTTCTCCAGTCCTGTCTTGCCTGACCCTGGGTGCAGCCCAGGCTGGAGGTCCAGAGGGCCACACCGGGGGAGGAGTAAGGGTAGGTGACAGGCTAAGCCAGGTGAGCATCAGACCCTGGAGAACGTGCCAAGGGACAAGGATAATGTCACCGTTTCTCTTCCTTCATCTCCAATTCCAGCACTCACAAGTGGCCTCCAGCTGGGCTTATCTGTTCATCGGGACCAGCAGCGCCCGGACCCAGGCCAGCTGGAGGAGTGGGGCTCCGGGGGCCTCCAGAGGCCGGGGCCGAGGCATGTGGCCCACGTCCCAGGAAGGCGGAAAGGCCAGTGCTAACTCAGACAGCCACCCCTGCCCATCGGCCTGAAGCTGGGCTGTGGTGAGGGAGGTGTGTGTGTTGAGGGGTGGAGAAGGGCCCCCACGTGTGGGGAGGGCCCACAGCAAGGAGTAGGGACACAAGGTCAAGCTCTTGGGCTTTCCCAGGCATAGGCAGAAGCCAAGTCCAGCTGCTTGGGCGCCGGATGCACTGCGGGTGGAGCGGGAGGGCCAGGGGACAGCCCACAGCCTCTTAAGACAAGGGCCTCCAGGCACACGGGTAGGTGGCCTCGCCCCCGCCCGATCCCCCGACGCAGGCCCTTCAGGCAGTGTCTATCCAGGGGACCCGCAGGTCGAGAGGCCCCAGGAAAGAAAGTGTCACTGTGTGGGGCAAAAAACAGGGCGCAGAGGCCCTGTCCCTCCCGAGACCTGAAAGCCCAGATCACAGAGTTCAGGGAGAGCCTGGGAGGAAGGAAAGGGGCCACGTCTGTCCACCCAGAGCAGCGCAAGGTCCTTCCCGCCTTCCATGAACCAAAGGGAAACCGGGGCCCAGGGTCTCCCTGCCCCAGAGGAACCCCAGCCCAGTGGTCAGCTAGACTTTCTTGGGTTTCCGGCCGACTTGGTAATAGTAGTAAATGCTGATAGCAATGAAGACGAGGCGGCTGGCCAGGAGCAGCAGGACCCCCAGGGACACGAGGCCCGTCTCGGCCAGTGTGGCAGTGACCACTGTGGGAGAAAGGCCAGGGAGGAATGGAGGTCAGAGGAGGGACGTGCCCTCACCCCACCTCGGGACCGCATGCTAGTCCAGGAGCCCTGGGGAGGGGAGGGCTGCCTCCTTGGACCCGCCTTGAACCAGGGTTCTGCCAGCTCTCTGATCCCACAGACATGCCTGTTCTGATGTCCCCACATGGCAGAAACTGGGGTGAGCATGTGGGCAAAGTCAGCGTGTGCTGTCACACCTGTGCTGGGTGTGGGCAGGTGCCCGTGTGTGGGGGAGACTGTAGGAATACCCGTGTGTGTATTCAGGAGATACAGCTGTGTCAGCACAGGTGTGTCAGCACAGGTGTTCAGGCACAAAGGTAAAACACAGCCACGGGTCCCCCCCCTTAGACAGGGTCCCATCACTTCCTAGAAACCTAAGTGGCAAGAGCTGGCAGGTGGGGGCAAAGCGGCCCTGCCCACACCCCGCCATCAGCCTCCCCTCCCTGCCTGCCTCAGGACTCACCCAAGAACTGGATCCCAAAGTAGCAGGCTTCCGTGAGCAGAGTCCATCGAATGATAACCTTCTCGGCCGTGTAGAGAGCATTCCACATGATGAGGGAGATGCCTGGGCCAGGACAAAGAGGGGTTTAGGGGCAAGACAGCCTGCCCACCCACCCCTTCAGGGGAGGGGCAAGGGGTCTGCTCCTTTTCCCTCCGCCCCTATGTGGCAGGGAGCCAGGATCCGGTATACCCACCTCTCCTGCCCCCAAGCACTTCCTCCAATTAACACTCATTTGTCTAGCCCCTGCCCCACCCCCTGCAGGTTCAGCTCTGCTGTGTCAGCCAGGAAGTCCATTCCTGTCACATCCCCTCACTGGAACTCAGTCTTTTCATCTGTAAAATGGGAGACCTGAGTTTTAGGTACCCTGCCTCTATCAGGTTCTGTTATGATTCTAGGTTAATGGCAGTCTATGAGTAAATGGTTACCTGGTCCTACAAACACATTTTCTTTTTAAATGGACTCCTAGAGACAGAAAGCCTGAGCCCATTAAGGAATCTCTCTAAGGAATCCCCCCGAGGAGGTAGGCAGCCCCTATTTCCAGTGGGGGAACCACTTAGCCTCTATCAAGCCAAGCAAGTATCTCCACTCTTAGCTGGCTCTGAACACCAGACATGTACTCATTTAATTTCAACAAACCCAAGCCCAAAGCTCTAGCTCTCCCCCTTGGGGGTGAAGTACTTGAAGCCGTCCCCATGTCCATCCCCCTCCCCGCCTCCCGCACCAGAGATCCTGGAGCTAGCCCTTAACAGTTGAGTAGAAATGCAATCAGCACAAGACTGGGGGAAATTGCATGTGCAAAGGCCCAGAGGCCTTCTGAAACTGGGAATGGGGCATCATGAGGTATGGCTGGATGTGGGGGAGGTAGCCTTGGGAAGGCAGACTGGATCCACCCCACAGATGACCCTGAATGCCAGGTGGAACATCTGGAACTTTATTCTAAAGGCAATAGGGAGCTACAGAATGTTTTGGAGAAGGAGAGGAACACCATCTATGTTATTCAGCTTCCTAACAGGCACTGTGTGTGACTCAGATTGGAGAGGAAACAGAAGTGGTTCAAATGAGAGGCCCAAGGGTGTGAGGGGTTCTGCAGACACAGTGTAGAGTTGTCTGCATCTCTAGACTGTGAGGCCCTGGAGGGTAGGGCTTTGCTTCATTCATCTCTGCACCCCAGTGCCCAGGTGGTGCACTATACCCTGCAAATGCTCTATAAATCTTGTCTTAGACTATGGCAAAGACAGCCTCAATCCACTGGGCTCATTCTACACATGGCCACAAGATGGCAGCATACACCCAGCAGAGACAGACATCAGCTGAAGGGGGGTCTAGGAAGGTGAGCCCCCACACAAAGGCTCCCCAAGTTCCCCTCAACCCAGTTGATCTCCCAACTGCCCATCACCTCCCTCAGAGTCCTTTCCATCAATACTCACTGAGGAGGGCACCCCCGTAGAGGCGAATAGGGGTCTTGCTGGTCACCTGGGCTCCATCAAAGACTGCGTCATAGAGCTGGTCAGGGAGGGCAAGGGCCTGAGGACAGCGGGTGGGAGGCTCAGGGTGGGAGACACTGTGAAAACCCCCTGGATATCTTCCTTCCCCTGGAACAGGGCCAGGGTCCCTGAGGCAGTCCAGGGTCAGGACTTGGAATGCCCCCCAGCCCTCCATGCCAGGACAGAAGGTGCTAGGGTTGCCAGGGGTGGAGTCAGGACCATGGCCACAGGGCCCAGGATGCTCTGGGGCAGGCAGGCACAGGTGGGATAAGTGTCAGGTGCCAAGACATGGAGGCAGCCAGCAAGTGCTGACAGATGGGGCCTCAGCATGACGGTGGGAGAGGCAGCAGGGACCCAGGGCAGGGGAGGAGCCCTGGTTAGGCCTGGGGTTCCCGGGGCTGCGGCGGGGGCTCACCATGATGGCAATGCCAGAAAAGAGCACAGCAGAGACAAACTGCCAGACCCTGGGGAGGCACCAATAGGAAGGTCACAGCCAGGCCACTAGCTGCCACCCCCAGCCCCCAGGGGACCCACTCCTCTCCAGCCAAGGTGCCCAGGGATGGCTGGTTTGGGGAGAGGGAATGAGATAGGACGGAGTGGAGGGCAAGACCAGAGGGCAAGGCTGATAAGACAGCCCCTCCCCCAGCCCCACCCCTCCCCAACACTCATGTGCATGCTCACCTCAGTCCCAAAGGCTCCCGGACAGCAAACTTGATTTCATTGCCCAGCACCTGGCTGATCTGGGGACACAGAGGTTAGAGGCCACCAGATGAAGGCAAGTGCTCAGCATGGCCAGCCCACTCAACCCCCAAGACCCTCCCCCCACCCCCGCGTGCTCCGGGTCCCTCCGGGGTACCTCTGTTTAGCCAGCTGGCCATCCAGGCTGGAAGGGTCACATTGAGGCCACCCCTCCCTGCTCCCCTGACACATGGAATTAAGGGAAACTGAAAACAGTGGCTGAGAATGAAGGCTCGGGAGTTTGCCAGGTGTGGGCTTGAAGCCGGGCTCTGTCTTGGGCAGGTCACCTAACCTCCCTGAGCCTCACTTTCCTCATCTATAAAATGGGTTACCATATTTCCCCATGTATAAGATACACCCTTTTTCAAAAAATTTGAGATCTAAAAACTGGGTGTGTCTTATACAGTGGTTGTAGCATTTCAAATGCCACAGATGGACCTGAGGATGAGGCAATATATGAAGACAGTGATTTGTCATCAGGCACAGATGAGGACGAGCTAATGGATTGAAGTTTTGACAGTGATGAGGAGTTGTATGAATTTTATTACATTTTTTTTCAAATTTCACCCCCCCCCTTTTGACTGACCAGGTGGTGGTGCAGTGGATAGAGAATCGGACTGGAACGCGGAGGACTCAGATTCGAAACCCCAAGATCGCCGGCTTGAGCACAGGCTCATCTGGTTTGAGCAAGGCTCGCCAGCTTGAACCCAAGGTCGCTGGCTTGAGCAAGGGGTCACTCGGTCTGCTGTAGCCCCCAGTCAAGGCACATATGAAAAAGCAATCAATGAACAACTAAGGAGCTGCAACAAAGAATTGATGCTTCTCATCTCTCTCCCTTCCTGTCTGTCTGTCCCTCTCTCTGTCTCTGTCACACACACAAAAATTTCAGGTCCCAAAATTAAGGTGCGTCTTCTACATGAGAGTGTCTTATACATGGAGAAATACGGTAATAACTGCATCTGCATCTTCCCAGGCTAGCAAGACTAAATAATGCTTATAAAACAGTGGTAAATACCAGGTATATAATAAGCACTCAATTAATTCTAACGATGTTTTCATTCCCCTGACATCTCCATGAAGTTTCTAAAAAATTGAGCTACGTCTTGGGGCTCCTGCAGTGATGTGGGTCTCAGCTACTCTTCTCCCAAGATGGCGGGCCAGACCTGTCCCTCGGGCTGGTGCTCAGAAGCTGGGCCCCAGGCGTGGCCCACCTTAGAGCGGTGCACCTCCCCGTCGTCGTCCTCCCCACCAACTCCGAGGATCTTGCGGGTCTTCAGGCGGCTCACGAGGTCCGTCTGGCTGTGCTTCTTCATGAGAGGCGGGGGCTGCTTGGCCGCCATCTCGTCCTGGAGCCCAGACTCTGCAGAGGGGCTGTTGGGAGACACCGTCCTCAGGCCATGGGTCCCGCCCAGCTTCCAGGCCTCAGAGAGTGGCCAGCCCCCAGCCCAGGGCCTGCGGAGAAACCCCTCAGCCTGGGGCAGCAGTAGATCACAGGATGAGGACTCTGAGGGCACAGGCTCAGTGCCCAGCTCCCTGGCCACCTGCTGTGATGAAAAGGGGCCAAGTCCCTGCCCTTCTCTGGCCTCAGCTTTCTCATCTGGAAACTACGTGAGCACAGATGCTCCCATGGCCCTGGCAGTTCTGCCAGCTCGTCTGGCCTAAGTGGACATGGCACACCCCAGGTGACTGGGCTAGGTACATGGCCCTGGAGGACAGGGCTCAGGATAAGTACACTGCTCACAAAAAATTAGGGGGTATTTTATAGCTTCATATTCATTTTGAAATATCCCCTAATTTTTGTGAGCAGTATATTTGGATTGAGGCTACACCCAATGGTTCCTGGGAGTAAAGGTAAGCAGGGTCTTGAGGTCAGTCAGGCAAACAAGGTTGAGAAGCAAGGATGAGCCCAAGCAGGGATTCCTGAGCTCCGGGGTCCAGGCTCCCCACTGAATCTTTGCCCAGACAATTCCTGCTGCCCAGCAAGCCTTCCTGCCCTCCCTCCCTCATATCCCCCGACAGCCTCCCTCACACCCACCAGGACTAAATGAAGCAGAAGGGGCTGATCATGGGACCCAGCAGGGCCAGGGGAAGGACGGTCAGGGGTGCAGGCAGGGCTTTGGACAGTCCAAGTCTGTCCCCTCCCTGCCATCAGCACCTACCACCAGCCTCGCCCCCTACCCCATGTCTGCCCAGAACTTTCCAAAGCCCCGAGTCCCCGGCCACCCCCACCTCTACCTTGGGCCACGTTTTAAGCACCTTCTGTGTGCCAGTCTCCGTGCTGGGCAATGGCGAAGCAGAGAGGAGCTGAGTGCCCGTCCTAGCCTTCAGTCAGCACAGACCTATGCAGGAGGGACAGGAATATAAGTGACAATGAAGAAAGGCTCCTAGCCAGCCCTGGGGTAGCCCTAGGCTCCCTGTGGGGAGGAGGGGGTACCTTACAGCCTTTTCTCAGAATGAGGTTCAACAAGTTCAATGAGGTTCAACAGAGCTGGGTCCAGTAACAGGAGCACCAGCACTGGGTGCCTCCCGATTGCAACATCTCATTCCCACCTATGGCCACCCTCCAGGAGGACAGAAAACCCACTCCCACTTACAGACAAGGCCGGAAGTCACCTGTCCTCAGCTAGGAACCTGAGCGGGACTGGCTAGACTCCCCTGACCAGGCCTCAGACCCAGGTCTCAGTGCTGTGTGGCCCCAGGCGAGCCTCCCTCTCCAGGGTTGCCAAAGGCAGAGCTCAGACATGCCCCTGGGTCACTTCTGGTTTTCCAGCTCCACAGTGTCATAAAGCACCCAGCAAATAAACATCAGAACAGAGGATCAAACTGTGGGGGGTTGGATAATGAGGCTTTAGATGTAGATACACTAGGCAGGAAGCACAGCAGCCCCCCGAGTTTGGAAATAAGGGCCAAGTCGGTATAAGAGGTCTTCAGTGGGTGCGATGTCCAGGCCCAATGGCCCTCCTACCTGCCCAGCCCAGTCCCTCATCTGTCAAACGGGAGGGGGGGGGAGGGGAGCTATGCTTTACCCCCCCCACACACACACACAGCCCCATGTGGCAGCTAGGGTTCAATTGCATTGCTCCTCGGGAAGCTAGGGGCTGTCACAACACTTCAGCCACTTGCCACCACCTCCCTGTGAATTTAGAGAGAAGCTGTCATCAGCCTGGCATCCCTCCCACTGTTAGGTAGGCCCAGAGCCTCTGCACGTGGATTCCACGGGACAGACAGGCCAGTGTCATTATCCAGTCACTCACCGAGGAACAACTGGCTTAATTCCAGAGTGTGACGACTATGAACAAAACTGCTATAAACATCCATAGACAGGCTTTTGTGTAACCCTAAGTTTTCATTTCTCTACGGTAAATTCCCAGGAGTGGGATGATACTGGGTTATATGGTAACTCTCCGTTTCTCTCTAGGAGAAAGTGCCACACTGTGTGTGCTCCACAGTGGGGACCCATCTGCATTCCCCCACAATGCACGAGCACCTCCCCAGCACCAGGTGTGGTCAGTTTTCCAATAGGAACCCCTGGCTTTTTAACTCTCTCTCCCCTCAGCTCTTCCTGGCTGTGTGAGTTAGGCAAGTCATTCCACTTTTCTGAGCCTCAGTTTTCCCCATCTGTGAAATGGGAGCTATACTTCCCACCTCCTAGAGCTTTAGGAACAAAAGGAGAAGCTTCATCAGAGCACACAGCACAGCACCTGCATATTTAAGTGAAGAAACAGCATTTAGGGAGGACATGGTGTGAGCCAGGTACAGGGGTGGGACAGGGCCTCTGCCCGTAAGTAGCTCACAGCATGGGCAGGGAGGGGGTGCTGACCTGTCAGCCATCAATCATAGCAAGTTACTTCTCTGAGCCCCTGTTCTCATCTGTGAAATGGAAATCCTTTTCCCCTAGGGCTGGGCTCAGGAGAAACGACTTAATGGACAGGAAGTGCTACTATATTAACTTCCTGCAGAAGACCTAAGGATTTAAGAGCCTAACTGCTCAAGTCACACCTGAGTTCACATCCAGGATCTATCATTTCTTAGCTGTGTGCCTGTGGGCAAGTCACTTACTCTCTCCAGGCCTCGGTTTCCCTGAGGGTCCTACCTTAAAGGGATGATGTCATGAGGATACAAGATACGGTCGGTCGTGAAGTGTGTGGGGCAGTGCGCCTGGCCCCTGGACAATGCCTCACTCAAATGGGCACTCAGCCCCTGTGGCCCCATGTTCCGTGCAGCAGCGGCTCTGGGATGGAAGCCAGGGAAAACCGGAAGGGCTTAACTAGCTTAACTAGCGTTTCCTAATTGGGGGGGCGGGGTGTCCTTGGGTTACAACAGTCTCGACATACGTTTTGAGTTTACGACACTCAGGCCCATAAAAACTTTAAAAAGTTGAGATGTGTTTCGGCTTACGCCGTCAGTGTTGTGCTACAGACTACATGGGCCAAGCAGTCTGGCTGTGCACGCAGAATACTCAGCAACGCAGGTGTGAGGACGGAGCTGGCGTCCCTAGCACACTCACTACCTGTGCCTTTGCACTGTCACAAGCGCAAGCATTCCATTCGTGTTGCTCTGTTGGGACACTTTTTGGCCTTTATCATGGCTCCTATATTTATGTCCTTTTTCCTCTTTCTGTTCTAGACTATGATCTTTACAACTGTGTTAGGATAGGTGCCGTATTTCCCCGTGTATAAGATGCACCCTTTTTCAAAAAAATTGGGATCTAAAAACTGGGTGCGTCTTATACAGCGTTGTAGATTATTTTACTTGCATTTCCCACTTTTTTGCACTTGTTTTTGTGCTCATTGTTGTAGATGTTTTTTACTTGCATTTCCCGCTTTTTCGCACTTGTCTTTTTTTCAAATTTTGGGCCCCAAAATAAAGGTGCATCTTATACATGGGGGAATACGGTAAGTGACTTAGGCTAGGGTATGTTTCGACTTACACCAAAATTTACTGTACTTACACCAAAATTCACTGTCCTAGGAATGGAACTGGAACTGTTGTAACCAGAAGATCCCCTGTCTCTACCCCATTGGCTAAAGCCCCCAGACCTCAGGCCCATCGCATAAGACTGATTCTCAAGCTGCAGCTCACAAGGTCTGGGCTGTGTCGGTGACCCCAGCTGAGAGGGTCAGCAGCCTTCCTCTGGCCAGTGTCCTCTCCCCAGCAACACACAAAGCTCCCCTCCCCTCTGCAGCACACGCCTGAACCATACACGGAAAGCTGCCAGGCATGGCAGTGCCAACCGCTGGGGCTGGGTGTAGACAGGGGCTCCATCTGACACTGGCATCACTCATAGGAGAGACAAGCTTTAGCCACAGGCACTGCCATCCGGTACTTGGGCCGGTGGGACCCACTGCAGCCACCCTCAGAGCCCAGCCCAAGCACTGAGCTCACTATGGACAAAGAAAAGGCCCTGGGACCTGCCTCCCAGGAATAGTGAGATCTTGAACTTGATCTCCAGGGAGTGGACTCCCTCCCTGCTCCTGCCCCTGCAGAGTTAACTGCTTGAGCAGAGCTCTGTCCCTTCCTCATCTGCAGGACTGGGCCCTGCTTGGGGAGAGTTGGTGGGCAGTTGTAACACTCTTACACACCCACCGGCCTGTAAGCATGCCCCACTCCCAAGGTGAACCCCCACACACACCCCAGGTCTCCCTTGAACTGTCCTCCCCATCAAGGTCACTCTATGTGTTTCTTTAAGGCTTGCCCCCATTTTAACCTAGAACAGGGCAGAGGGCACCTCCTTCCACTCCTGTCCCTGCACCCTGGCTGGGCATTGGCTTTGGGGCAGCCAGACCTGGGTTTGAATCCCAGTTCTGCTCTCTTACCAGCTGCAAGCCTTTGGCCAAGTCTCCCAGCCTCAGTTTCTGCCTGAGAAATGGGGGTAACGAGAACGCCCGCGCAGCAGTGGGCAGCGCCTGCAGGACAGTGCCCTCCGGGGACAGCCCAGCCAGCTCCTACTTCCCTTTCTTCATTCATTCAGCTGTGCACAGTGGAAAAAGCCTGCCTGGCAGCGCTGGATGCTTCCCTTCCCAGGCCTGGCTGCCCTCTGCAGGGCCCCGGGGCTCCTCAGGTGACAGGCTTCCCCAGGCGAGGACAGAGGGTGGGAGGGCTGCCCCTCTACCTACATACTCCCTCGGGGGGGGGACCCACTAAGCAAGAAAGGAGAATGTAGATTGCAGCCCCCCACCCTGCATTCTGCCCCTGGCCTGCTCCTTTAACTTCAATTCCCAATAAAACTGGCAAATCAAAGTCGCCGTCCTTTAAATAGATGTTTCCATCTCTGAACCACTGCCCCGCCAGGAAGGCGCTCCCTGCCCTCTAACCCCTGCCCACCCCCATGTTCCTTGTTCAAGTCTTCATGTGGCCCCTTGTCCGGCGGGCCTTCCCAGGCGGTGCCCCCCGCCCCCCGAGGGATTCCAGGGTTTCAGTGTAGGTGGCCACAGCCACTTCCAGCCCTCACTTCGAGTCATGTCATGGGCAGTTGAGACTCACTGATCTGAAGGCAGGGCTGGTATTGTGCCAGTCTGAGAGTCTCCCTGCTTGGCTTTGGCACACAGTAGGCACTCTGCGAGGACAGGCGAATGAGAGAGGCTAAGGGCATCAGGTCTCACTTCCCACACAGAACACTCAGGACCAGATTCAGTTCAATGTGGCAGGGCCCGGGGAGAGGCTCTGCTCCAGCACACAGGGCAGAGAGCTGAGGCCCAGGGAGACAGGGGCTGCCCCAGGCCACACACGAGCTGGTGGCAGAGGAGCGCAGTCAGGCAGGGTTGCGTTTGAATTTGGACTCCCGCCACGGGGCAGGTGGCCTTGGGCAAGGGGTTCGTGGAGTGCTGAAGATCCCAGCAAAGGGTACAGACACTCAGCAGAAGGCCTGATATCTAGGATGCCCGGGACACTGTGAGCTCAGAGGACTGGGTGAGAGTTCGGGGGAAACCTTGCCCCCACTGTCTCCAAAAGCTGTGGCCAGAACCAGAAGGGGAATGCCAAGGGGTGGGTGTCAGCAGGGTCTGGGACAGTTCCTGGCACAAGAGCTCAACAAATAGTTGTGAAAAATTAGTGAGTTTGGGGAGAGGTTGAGAGGCCCCTGCTGGCCAAGGTCTGACTCCTTGCAACCTATGTCACCACTCCCCGCCCCTTCCTCATGTGCTGTGATATCTGAGACCAGGACAGAACATCCCCAAAGAGCTCACAGTGGCATGGCGACAGAGGGGCCAGGACTGGGCAGAGGCCAAGCAAAGCCCTCCACCCCCTACTCCCGATGGAACTAGGCAGGAAGGGAGCTCTCAGGGGCAGTAAGAGTGTCAGAGGTGGATGACAGTCACAGGGCGGGGGGGGGGCACACACTTAAGGATTGGTAAACCTGGGTTCAAACCTCACCCTCAATTACTCTGTGACGTCAGGAAAGTTTCTTACCCTCTCTGAGCCCCTATTTCCTCCTGTGTGAAACCACTTCTTAGCTAACAGGGTTGTGACGAGGCACAGTAAGAAAGGCAGCTGAGGGCTTGGGCACCCTATGTGCTATAGTAAAGGACAGCAATTAGTAAAGTGACGGGTTGCTGCCCAGGCCCTGTTCTGGTAGCAGAGCAGATGGGCTGGGACATCATTCTGCCCGCTCTCCCAACCCCCTGTAGCTTTCTCAGGAAGGCTGGTTTCCATAGAAACGGATGGACTACAGAGCTGTCCCAGTCATGGAACCTGTCTGGCAAAGATGGGGGCGGGGGGAGAAGGGGTCTGAGGCCCAGAACACCTACTAGCTGCCGAGCCACCCCCATGATTCAAGAGGCATCACTGCCGCTCAGTGTCACAGCCAAGAACCACTTCCTGTTCAAACAAGACCCTCTGGGGGAAGAGCAGCACACCTGTCCCTCCCCATCTGCTAAGAAGGACGGCCCCCAGGGGCATACACCTAGTACTTGGGGACAAGTACTTCCAGACCCCCCATCACAACCTACAAAATTGGTGGTACTATCACCCCCATTTTACAGATGAGGAAACTAAGGCTAAAGTGTCTCCTGGGGCAAGCGGCAGAGCTGAAACTCAAACCAAATTAACTGTGCTTACACTGGACATCAGGAGCGGAGCTGGGGTGTGTGGGTGGGTGGGGAGATTGTTTGGCGAGCCTGACCTCCAAAAGGAGCTAAGCCCTAAGCCATCTTCCCCAGTGCCCCCTGAAAGTCCCTGGCGGGCACCAGCATCTGCGCCCCTCCCTGGGGTTCAGCCTCCCTTGGGTTAGAGCCCTGTGACGCCAACAGGACCTGGGAAGGGCTGCAGGGAGACCCATTGTTCTGTTATCACATTCTCACAAAATAGCTGGAAATGGGGTCTGGGACAGGGCACCAGGGGGTGGGAGGCAGGGCCCAGAGAGCAAGGGAGGCAGAGAGAGTCCGCACCACCCACCCTGGGTTCCTTTCTGGGGCAGCCCATCACCCCGCTCCCACTACCCGAGCCCTTGGGCAGTGGGTCCTGGGGGGTAAAGGGACCTGTGTTCACCTCTCAGCTGGTACTAGCTCTGTGCCTTTGGGCAGATGACCACTCTCTACTGCTTTATTATGAATGGGGCTGATAATGCCTGACTTGCCAGGGTGTGTCAGAGCTAAACTAGGAAGTTGCCGGACACACGGGACGCTGGATGGACACAGTATTACCGACATCATCATGGTGGCCTCTGGGTGCAGGTTTTGGGGGCAGGTCTCAGGGCCCACTGGCGATGGGAGGAAGCCAAGACCAGGCTGGCATGTGGCAGGGCTTCCTTGCTGTGTGTCCCCAGAGAGCATAATTATTCTAAAAGCTGGGCCAGCCTTAGTCAGCCCTGCCTCTCAAGGAGCTGGTGAGCCAGCGTCGGGTGGGGCTGCGTCATCCATCTCTGTCACGTTCCACCATCACCGCAGGCTCAGTGTCCACGCTGCTGCAAAGGGTGAGGATGACAGGACAGAAGTGGCAGGGACAGGAGGGAGCATGATGTGAATCCCGCAGTGGCAACAAGCCTAGTTCCCACAGCAAAGCTCTGCACTCAGGAAGGGATTCCACGCCCCCATTTCCAAGAACCTGCACGCACACTGGAGCTGGCAGCCGCCGGTTTACAATGAAGCTAGAAGGCTGGACTCCGGGACTCAGTTTATAGTAGGAGTGTGGTCCCTAGGACCCCTCCCAACTGTGACATTCATAATTTGACTTCCAAACCCTGCTGTCTACTAGCCACCCTCCAGCTGCCCAGCCTCAATTCCCACCACCTCTCTCCCTGCCCCCAGGGCCACACACATTCCTTCCATCCTGCCACTGGCTTCCCTCCTTTGGAAGGCAGGCGCCTCGTTTCCAGAAAGGCGGGGAGAAGTCCGAACTTTCACACAAACAAATATCTCCAAAACTTCAGAGACAAAACATAAACATTGCCTGTTGTGCTGGAGAGGGGAGAGGGTAGGACAGTGGGCCGGGAGGGGACATCCTTGGGGACCTCAGCCAGGGGTCTGAAGCTGCTACTGTGTGCAGGGCTGGTTGGAGGCGGGGTACAGCCTTCTGTGGCCTCTCAGAAGTCACTGCAAGGGCTTTCCCTGTCCCTACTGTCACTCACAAAAGGCAGAGCACCTGAAGTATTCCTGTCCTTTTCAGGCTGGGAACGGGCCAGTCTCCCCCTTGTCCAAGTGACCATGTCAGGGCCCTCAAAGGCAGCTGGTGTTTCCAGATCCCAGGGGCCGGAGCTCCTGTGAGAAGGCAGTGGACACATCCTTCTCTCCTCCCACCCCTGCAGCTACACAGGAACTTAGAGGGGGTGGAAGGGAAGAGGGGAATTTCCTTGAGGGATACTATACCATTTTGAGTCAACTTTTCAGAAGCAAATCTTCTGGTGCGTTGGGAGAAACAGGCAGAAGGGTCCCTATACTTTTCCCAGGACCCTGACAGGTCAGAGCCGCAGTCCAGGACTGACCATCTCCCCCAGGGTTTGGGGCTCTGGCTTAGTGGAGGTCACAACTACAACAGCTTCTTCTTACCACTTATTAGCTGCATGGCCTAGGGCCAGTGACACCACCCCTTTGAGCCTCAATTTCCCCACCCGTTAAATTGGTGTAATAATGACACCTCCCTCAAATAAGAAGGTACACACACAATAAAAGAACACCTAGAAGTACCTGTTTCATAGTGCATGCTCAATAATAATGTCACTGTTGTTACTTCTTATTGGGAGACTCAATTCTTGGGTATAGTTTCCCCCTGGACCATACCAGCTTCAGAACAGGCACCCTCCTGGGGGCTACATTATAATTAAATACTGAGTGGTATACTTAAAAGGGGGTGGCCATAGGAAGGAAAAAGGAGGAGAGAGAATAGGGTCACTAGGGTCACTCTGGGTCTGCAGGAAGATGCTGCCCTGAGTGCACTGACCACAGGTGGACAAGGGACGAGCAACAGGTTGCAGAGATATGGAGCCCCTTGGGGTACTAAGCCTAGGTGGCTCCCCTCCATGTCCCTGGCACTTGGCCAGGCCTGACCCTGGGAGGGACACAGCCTGTGCTGTGAATGGGTGGTTAGGATGCAGGGTGAAGGGAAAGCACTGTGGGCCGAGGCACAGTATCTGGCACCCCGCCTACAGCTGCCTCCCCTGGACTGCGCGTCCTAGAGTGACTTACACGCTGTTTCTTGGCATCACTTCTTTCACCTGCGGAATGGGGAAGCCCCATCCCTTCTCAGGCAACCTTGGCTTCTATTCTCTTCCCCACCACCTCGCTGCACCCTGCCAGCCTTGTTGCACCCTAGCCACACCCTAGCCACACTGGATCCTTACCAGGTACGTTCCAGCCTCAGGGCCTTGGCACAGGCTGTTCTCTTCAGGATCTTTACTTCCCAAAAATATCCCCATCCCTCACTCCCTCAAAGCCTTGCCTCAAAAGTCACCTCCTCCCCAAGGCCTCCCTGAACACCAATTTAAAATGGCAACCACTCCCTGGCCTCAACACCCAACTTTCCCCCCCACCTCCCAACACACTATATGATTTACTGATTTTGTCGGTTAGTTGTCCCTCTGCCCCCTTACGTGTCAGCTCCATGAGGGCAAGAGTATCTTGTTCACAGCTGTCTCCCATCGCCTGGCCCTGTGCCTGGCGCTTTGTTCAGTAAATCATGTTTGGTGTACAGCTCACATTTTGTTCAATGAGTGAAAGTAAAGAACAGCCTAGGGATGTGTGGAATGGCTCCCCTTCCTACATCCACACTGCCAGAGGGGCAGACCCTTTCTCCAACAGAGAACATGGGGATAGCGATCATAAGATCTTCAGGAGGCTGGGGTGGCTGAGTGTGGGCTGGGAGGAGCTACAGGGGACCTGAGAGCAGGCCCTGATGAGAACAGGGGATCTGAGCAGGCGTTGACAGCCAGAAATGGGTGAAGGGCTTTGGACCTCAGCCCTCTATTCCGAATTTGGAAGGAATGATGAAGCTGACAGCATGTGGTCTGGAAAGAAGCCAGGACAGCCGGCTTCCAGGATATTGAAGGCGGAGGGTACTGCAGGGGCCAGACCGTCCATTTTTCAGATGGGATCACAGAGGCCTGGAGAATAAGCAATACCTTATTTCCTAACAACCCAGAAAGAAAAATCTTTCCTCCTCATGAGATGAATGTGGCGCTTCAGCTACGATATCGACAATGCCTCCTCCTGTCACTGCTACAGCAGCTCCCATCCACCCCCAGTGTCCCTGGTATTTGAAAGCTGCACGATGAAAGGGTTGTGTCCCGCCCCCGCCCCCGCCCCCCACCTCCCGCCACAGGCCTCCAAGGGCGGAGGTCCAAGAGGCCGCACAATTGGGGTGGGCATCCCCGAAGCCCAGGGGCCTTCAACCGGGGACAGCCCCAATAGGAAAAGTTTGTCTGAAGGAAATCGACCAGGAAGTGTGGAGCGGCGGGGCGGGGAGCCGCCAGGCGGCCTTGGCTTTGGAGGAACCCCGGGATTTTTGGCCTCCGCCCTCCTCCTGCCCCTGCCTCCAACGCTCCAGCGGAGAAACCCGCTCCTCTGGGGCCGCAAGGAGGCGGCAGGAGCCCAGCACTGGGTGGGGGCGTGGAGAGTGAAGAGAGGGACGCAAAGCGAGAGCCAGACCTTGCTGGGCGCGCGGGGACCGGCGCAACGTTCAGGCGGTTCCTCTACAGACCCCCAGCGAGAGTGCCTTTTGCAGACCGCCGACCGAGCCCACCCAACACCAAGCCAATTGCCCCACACCGCCCCCTTCCTGCTGATCGCGCGACTCAAGCGACAATGGGGGCGTCTGTCTGCACCTGTGCTTTCTCTACCCCGCCCCCAATAACTGGAGCTTTGGCAGGGGGTTCCGTTTCTGACAGCTCACCCCCAACCCCAACCTGGAGACTGGGGTCTTTCCAGCCTTACTCCTCCCCCCTCCAATGGGTTCTTTATCTCCCAGCTCCAGCCATTCACCCACTTTCTAAGATTCCAGGCAGGAGCTCTAGGCTGTTGGTCGCCCCGGGGTCTTCTGGCCCCGTCCCCCGCCCCTATAACCCCCTGAACCAGAAGGTCGCGCCAGACTCGAGGGCTGTGCGAACTCCACCACCTCCTTCTGCGGCCCAGCGGGGGCGAAGAAAGGAGAGGGACTCGCAAGTTTTCGCCGCGCACGCCCGGGACCCGGGAACAATGGCAAGGGTGGGGATCGCGGGCAGAGTTGGAGGGGGAGGGGACAGAGAACTGAGCTCGGCGACCGAATCAGACCCCAGCGCGCGTGAGAAACTGCTTTTCGCTCCGTTTCTCTTTAGCTCTGAAGCAGAAAGCGCGAACGGGGTGGGGGGGGGGTGGGGGGGGCCGAGGGCGAAACGAACAGTCTAAAGGGGAAAAGACAGCGGAGGGACAAAGCCGGAGAAAGGGAAACCAAGTCAGAAGGAAGGGCATGGAGCCGAGAGCGCAAAGGAGAGGAACAGAGGAGCTGAGGAATGGCGCCTTGGAGAACCAGGGAGGGGATCCCTGGGGTCCCGACTGAATCCGTCGGTGCCAGGAGGTCCTGGGGCACCCGGCTTGAGCGCACGGGGTACTGACTAACCCCGGGGGTCCCTGCGGCCGCAGGAGCACCGCTGAGCTGCGCTGTGCTGCGCAGGAACGGGCCGGCTG
This sequence comes from Rhynchonycteris naso, assembly GCA_037038555.1. Lineage (NCBI taxonomy): Eukaryota > Metazoa > Chordata > Mammalia > Chiroptera > Emballonuridae > Rhynchonycteris > Rhynchonycteris naso. The sequence goes on from CM072995.1 coordinate 356,508,870, forward strand.
GCGGCGGGAGGGGAAAGTGCGAGGCTCCGAAGCGGCGGTGGGGAGTAGAACTTACGTTCCTAGCGCATGCTGGGGCCGGCTACGCGGAGCTGGCGTGCAAGGGGACCTCAGGCGCTCACATCACGCTGCTCTGGCAGGACAGGACCGGGCTGGACTGCGTGCAGTACACAGCACGGCTGGGGTTTGCCCCAGTCTGGCGACCCGCGCTGGTCCCTCCTCTCAGTGCGGCGCTGAAGCCAATGGCGCGCCTTCCCCTCCCACGCACCGGGCTGCCTCGCCCCAGGGTGGCCACCGCGGCGGGCGGGAGAGAGGGGTTGGGGGGGCTTAGGCTCCGGGCACCCCAGCGTAGGCTTTCCTGGAAACCGCCGGCGGGAGGCGCGCTCATGCCCGGGGAGAAGGGGCTTGGGAACCAAAACCGAGGGCCCACGTCACACAGGATGACTTTTTTGGCAAGTTCTGAAAACTGCGCCTCTTTTGTGAGACTATCAACATCCCCATAGGTTGGCAAACCGCATTGTCTTAAATACCCTTGGGGGAGCCGAGGACAGTGTCTAAGTGGAAGGGACTGTTTGGCTCGTAGATACTCGAGTGTGTAGTAGTAACAGTTATAATGGTCAATGTCTGCTGACTGCTGATGGGTGCCAGGCACCTGGGCTCAAGAAGTTACAGTTAGTAACTCACTTGGTTCTCACAAACATGTCGGAATGATCAATCCCCTGTTACATATGGCTCTCATTAATGTTTGGCCCACCCTTTTCTACCCCCGCTTGGTGTGACTTTGCCAAAATAACACGACACCACACATACAAGCACACACACACCTTCTTCATCCTCCACCCAGGCTCAGCAGTGTTGCTGTAAATTGCACTGTCATGAACTAAGATCTTATCTGGGACTCCTGGACATGTGGATGGGGGAGGGATGAACAGTTATCAGACTATGGGCCCAAGGGGGTAAGAATGGTATTGTGTGGTCCTGGAGGCTCTCTGGGAGCCTTTCTGCCTGAAAAATAAGGTTCCTATAAACAACACATCCCTCCCCCCAGATTCTGGACTCATTTCAACCCCCTGTGACCAGTAATATCCTCAACCCAACTCCCACCCGACCCCTGTACCACCACCCCCAGCGTGCCTTTATCTCTTCATCTTGTCTGATAGTCAGCAATGGGGGGTAAAAGGGATAGGGCAGTGGTTCTTAACCTGGGTTCTGTTGAACCCTAGGGGTTCGATGAGTCGGTCTCAGGGGTTCAAAGAAGCCTCTGCCGCGGAGGCCAGAATAAAGTAATACCATAGTTTGTTGTGAGTTCATGCACTTTGTTGGTTTTGTTCTTTGAGCAAGGTGATGTTCATGCACGGCTCATTTCGTGTACCAGTAAAAAAAAACATACACCTACGTCTTGAATTTGGAAAAAAAATCATTTTATTTATCACTAAAGAAGGATTTGGTGAATGTGCATATGAAACTGGTGGGTTCGGTACCTCAACAAAGGTTAAGGACCACTGGGATAGGGGGAAGAGGAAGGCCAAGCAAGGTTAATGACATGCTCCATTTCACAAGTAAATGGGGCAGAGAGAGGTGAGTGGTGCCCCAGACATATAGCTAGGTGGGCATTTTGCCTCCCGGTCTGAGTTTTTTCTGCACTAGTTTGTTAAAGGTTAATCAAGTGGGTTTTGGAACCAGACTGCCAGGTTCAAATCCAGCCCCAGCCTTTTGGTGACTTCGTGGCCGTGGGCAAACACAGATAGCAGAGGCCACAACTCAATAACAGGCAAACTGCTTGGGGGCCGGAGTGGAAGGAAGACTCTCCATTACCACCCACACCCCCAGCATCCGCTTTCCCTAAAGCGCCCATTAGAAGCTCTTGTTCTCTTCCTTCCTACGCTCTTCTAAAGTGACGTGCATCTAGTTCAGGAACATTCCTTAGACTGCCATTCTGCCCTTAACTCTTCTGATCTTTACATTAAGCATTAAAAAGTTCACCTCGCTGGGCTATTGAATGGATTAAAACTGACATTCATAAAGTGCACCTCAAATCTAAGCAAGGGTAGGTGCATGGTAACCATGAACTGTCATCCCTGATGATGCAGGAGAAGGAACTTGAACTGAGAGGGTGTGAGCAGGGGGTTAGGACCCTGGCTCTGCTCCTAAATAGCTGTGTGACACTGTTGTACTTGGAACAGCAAAATATATAAACACCTACCTTTGAGAGCTTGGGAGAATCAAGTGAGGTTATTATATGAAAAAGGTTTATAAACTGGAATGGCTGATTCCTGTTATTATTGTGATACTCATCATTGTGAAATGTTTCCCTCAAAAGGGAAAGAGAAGGGAGATGGAGTCAGAAAGGCCAGCTGGGGGAGGGTTACTTCCCTCCAGTCTCCACAGGAGCCAGCCAGGGAGTAGCTGGGCTTCTGTCTGCCCTGCAGAGTGCCAGAGTGGGAGTGAGTGTGCCAGTGTGTCTGTGTGTTCCTGTGCAGGTGGGTGCTGGAAGACTGGATGGGCACAAGAAATGCCATTGTCTGTGGCCAGAAGTCACACGTGGATGGTGAATTCCCCCAGGAAGAATACAGGTGTGATTGGATTTCAAAGCTGCTGGCAGTGGGCCTAGCTTGGTACCTGATGGAGAGAGACTAGGGGGAAGGGGCTGGGCCTGGTCTTGGGGCCAGGGCCTGGGCGTAGGCATTAGCAGTGATCCCCTCCATGGGAATGTCCATATACAAGAAGAGGATGTAGTCAAAGGTGCTAGTGGTTGAGCTGAAGAGTTTCGGAACTGATGAATCGGGGTTCATATCCTAGTTATGGGACCATGAGCCAGTACTTTTTATTTCTCTGAACCTCAGTTTTCTGGTCTATAAAGTGGGGGTACTTGTGGAGCCTACATCCTAGGGCTTATTGGGAGATTAACAGAGTGAATGCATGTAACGCAAAGAACAGGCTCACAGTAAATTATTGTTGCTGATATTATTAATAGGCAGCCCAGAAGAAGGAGGGAGGGAAGGAGAGGACCTTAGGAGGTGATGGTGCTTTGTAAACTGTAAAAGGTAGCTCTGGGGTTATCAAGCCAGGGTGGTTGAAGCTGCCACAAGGAGCACCATGTTGGCGAGAGGGGCTGGGCTTTCATTACTCTTGCCACTTCCCCTCGCTTCCTCTAGAACTTCCTTCCCTGGGAGCCTGCCTGGTAAGGCCTCTGGGGCTTCTTTCCCTACCCCTGCTTCCAGGCTGAACAGAGCTGTGGGGACTGGGAGAAAGAAGCAGCTGAGGGCTCATGAACTCTGAGGTGGGCCTCCTTCTCTCAACACCCCCCACCCTCCCACCCACCCCCCGCGCCACGCCACTCTCCCTCCTGTGAGTTATTCCCATGCTGCTGCTGCTCCAGGACCATGGTACGTCAAGCAGCTCCTCACCTGGTCGAGAGACATTAGGATGGGGTGGAAACCATGAGGTCCAGCCTTTACTGAAGGAAGAATATGACCGCTCTGGAGCCAGAGAACCTCAGTGAACCCTCTTCCGTAACCCATGGGGCAAAGCTCAAAGGGGCAGGTGAGAGCAGGACTTGGGAGTTAGATCTCCCAGATTAAGGTCAAGGCCCTAGTCCCTTAACTAGCTCTGGGGGCTTAGGCAAGTTTCTCAACCTCTCTGAGCCTCAGTTTCTTCATCTGTCAAATGGAAAGGGAAATCGTGATGACCCTGAGCCCGGGGCCAGGCTCACCATAAAGGCTCAATAAAAGTTCAGTGACTGAATGAACATGTGGACATGGCAGTAAGTGGGAATAGAGGAGGAAGCATGTGGCTATCTGCAGGAAGGCCATCCTCCAACAGCTGGGGCTGGGAGGTATGTCTGAGGATCTTGTATCCTAGGCTCAGGACACCTGTGGCTCTGTGCTGTTGTGAGGGGACAGTTTACACAATTTAGAATGAAGTATGGATTATTCCTTGTGGGCACAGTTGACACTTCTGCAAGCCAACAAGAGCCTCCTCCGTCTGCGTCCTGATTCAAAGTGCTGAGCATCACCTATGCCAACAGATTCTAATTCATAAAATCACTTTGGAGCAGTGGTTCTCAAAGTGTGGTTTCAGGGCATGTGTTAGAAGTGCAAACTCACAGGGCTTCAGGGTGGGAGACTCAGGAGGGAGGGCGTGAGGACTGGAGCAGCAGTCTGCGTTTCACCAAGCCCTCCAGGAGAGTCTGATAGGAGCTAAAATTTGAGAACCATTACTGTAGAGTTTGCAAAGCAGATTCCCAGTTGTAAATGGACACGTTGGTATGATTGGGCCCATTCTGCAGGTAAAGGTAATGAGTGCCCCTCTGCCAGATTACGCTCATTATAAAGTGGAAGAGATGGGCCTGGAGCCCACAGCTTTTGGTTCTGGAGTATTTTTGTTTATGGTATCAAGATCAGACTGCTGGCTCAGGGGGGGAGGAGGAGGGCTGTGAACTGAGGGGCTGCGGAGGGGGAGGGGCTGACTCCCTCGCTCCCAGCCGCTCTCCCTCCCTCCCGGGAGACGTGGCAGGCGTGTTTGTTTATTATTCCCTCAGCGTACCCCAGCCCAAATCTACATAAATAAAACTTAGCCTGGCACTTTGAGTGATCGGTTTATTAATACTCGCGGGCCGCTGCCGAGGCGGATTGTAATAACAAAGGCGGCCCCGCAGCCGCGCACCGAGGCATCATTATGTAATCGCTCCGAGGAGGAGCAGAGAGGGACCAGGCGCCAGTGGCCCGCAGCGCACTTGGCCGCGAGCTAATGGCGGGCTGGGGGCTCTGGCGGCCGGGAGGCTACGCTCCTGGGCGCGGGGGCTGCGGGCGCGGCGGTGGACTAGCAGCTGCCCAGGACCCCCAAACCTCTTTACTGCGTGCTCTCCCCTCACGCCCAGAAGCAAAGACGCCGGCAGAGGCAGCTGTCCCTGGAGACCCGAGAACTGAGCCGAGGCTTGCCCTCCCCAGTAAGCAGCGCCCCTCCTTGCCCTACCCTCACTCTGATTTGAAGGAGAGAATAGACCCACACGTTGGGCAACTCTTGGGTGTAAGACTATGGCGTGAATCTCAAACTCATGGCAACCTCCGTGAGGTGGCCCAGGTTATAGATGGGAACCTGAGACCCTGAAACGAGTCCAATCTATGCAACCGCCCATAGCCCCTTTTTCTTTATGTCATACCCTCCAAGGGGTCTTGATCACTACCGTGGATCAGTTGCTGCCTCTGTTTCCCCTTGGGAGTCAGAGTGACAGGGTGGAAAGTACTGTGGCATCTCTGCATTAGGAGCCTGGGGAAGGAGTCTGGCCCAGGGCAACGCTGCAGCTGGGAGGTCAGTGTCCACTAAGCGGATGGTCTTAAGGCTGTTCGTGTGGGGGGTGGGGAGTGGGAGGTGTCAGCACACCGAGCCTCGCACCCCTGCCCCACTCCTCACGGTGCTCAGACTTGGAAAACCAAGCCCTGCCTGCCTCCAACACTCCAGTACTCCAGCCCTCCTGGCCTTTGCCGCGGGCCTGCGTCAGGAATTCCCTCCCCCACCCACCAGGCAGTCTCATCTCTGAGAATTCTTTCCCATACCACACACACACACACAGGAAGCCTTCAGGGCTGTGTCACCCAGCCCTAGATGCACCTGGTGACATGCTGAATTAAGGGAGCTATTGTCATCTGTCTGCCCGCATTAGGCCATGTGCTCTGCAGAGGTGGTGCTGTGTCTGACCCATCTACATGGGGCTGCCCTACTCCTTAGCACAGGGCCTGGCACACATTAGGTTTCTCCCAGCACTGAGTAAATTTGAGGTGAAGGGCAGAACCCTCAGATAGCTGTAATGCTTGGTGACAGTCTTTAGATCCTGGCTTCAGAATGCCACAGACTTGTCGGTGGCTCTACCAACTCCTAGCTGTGTGGCCTTGGCAATATTTGTAGCCTTCCCGGGCCTCTGTTTCCCCATGAACGGGGATGGTGGCAAACCTCGTCTCATGATGCTAGCTAGTATTTATTGAGCACTTACTATATGCTGTGTGATGTCATGGACTCTACAGGGCAGCCCTGAAGAGGTAGCTACTGTTATAATTTCCATTATGTAGATAAGTCCTAAATCAGCAGCTGAGAAGGGTTAGAACCTGGATTGAAACCCTGGTCTCTGTTTCCAGTTTCCCTTTCACAGGATTATTATGACAATCAGATGAGCAGTAGTTAAGGACTACCATATTGAGTTGTGAGGGGCAGCTCTTTGTTGCCCTTCAACCTGCCGCCACCCTAAGGGCCCCGGGACATTCTGGGAGCCCTTCCGTGGAGGTGGGGCTGAAGGAGCTGGTTGCAGGAAGTGCTCTGGTTTCTGAGTATAAATAAGTTAGTTTCATATCCTTATATTAAGGGAAGGGCACAGTGTGCATTTGCCAATCCAAGCGTGTGGAGCTGCAGCTCCCCTGCACTTGGCCCACTGTTAGAATGTGTTTTCAGCCCAAGGCAGTCATCAGAGCCCATTGTGCCCTGGTGCTGACTCCAGCCAGGTCTACAGAAAGAGCAGATGTCAGTGAGGAACCTGAGGCAGGGAAAGAGTTCCTCTGAGTCTCCTCCAGGCCCTAAGAATGTCAGCGGGCATGTCACCCCTTTGAGCCTCAGTTTACACAGCTGAAAATGGGCCTATAATGAGTGCCCATCCATTTCACAAAGGGAGACACGTGGCAATAAAAGGGCTTTGTACGCACGAATGTTATCACTGTGCTGTTATTAATATGGAGGGCAGTAAGAGTACCCAATTCCGTCTTGACCCTTCTGTGCTTCTTCAACTCAGCTGCCACCATCTACCCTAACATGCAACCTCACCCTAACCCGAGCCACTGTCATCTCTCACCAGGACCGCTGTCTTCCCCCTTAACTGGTTCCACAGCTCTTAACTTCGCCTCCTCCAGGTCACTCTCCACACAGCAGTCCCAGAGCTTGGAAAAAGCTAATCAAAACCCACAAAACAGGCCTTTTCCTATTGCTTCACATAAAACCCAGAATAAAATGTCACTGTAGTGGGCATAGCCCTGCATTCTCTGGCCCCTCCTCTTAGTCCCTGCAGTCCAGCCACACCACGTCTGCCTTCTCAGATCTACCCACTGAACTTGTTTCCACTGTGGGCCCTTGGCACATGCTGTTCCCTCTACCTGGGATGCTCTTCCCCTCAAGCCTTCGCTGTCTGCCTCTCACCACTGGTATCAGCTGAAGGGTCACCTTGGAGAGCCTTCCCAGCCCACACAACGCAGTCAGCCCCTTTTACTCACCTGCCTCGCCCTGTCTGGCTGCAGCTTATAGCATGTGTCACCATCTAAGCTTTCCTTCAAAATTTAAAAGGGACCTGTTTACTTAATCTGCCTCTTCTGGAATAAACCTTTTTTGAGGATACCAGACTTCATTCGCCTCGCTCACTGTGGCGTCCTCAGCATCTTCTTTTATATAGATAAACTGAGAGAGAGAGAGGAAGAATAATTACTACTAATAACTGGCGGTGTAGAGCAAGCCTGGGCCTTGCTGCTGTCACAGAGGAACACGGAAGGGCACAGCCTGTGCGGCAGCAACGGCCATCCAAGGGTAAAGGCCGCAGAGCTACGGCACTTCATTCGGCAAGATGATTATACTGTTCCTGCTAAAACGCATGAGAGGACGAATGCCTGCCTGCCTATGTATGTACCAGTGTGCGCACAGGGAACGAAGGGTGAATGGAACCCATTTTTGTGCCAGAGAAGCTTGTCACCTGGTGGAGGAGACAGACACCTGAGCAGAGCCTACCCACAGCTGCCCTCTTGTGTGTCCCTCTGCCCTGCATCTGGACCTGTCCTCTGTGCTGTTTCCTCGCTGGGATGTCCTTCCCCTACCCACTGACTGCTGGGCCGCACTTCAGCTGCTGGCACTTGCTGGGGCTTCTCCCACAGCTTACTCACTCTGCAAACCTTTCCTGAGTGCAGCCCTGCCCCTCTCACTCCCTAGCCCAAGACTGGGCCCCTCGGCCCCCGCCCCCCAGAGGCACCCGCAGCTCAGTAGTGGGTTTGACAGTAGGTTCTGATTGCTCAGGCCCCACTGAGGACCACTTCCAGCCAGAATGGTGCCTGTCCCCTGCTGTAGCTGTGTGCCAGCACAGTGCCAGCACCTGGCAGGTGTCTGAAAGTGTGGGGGTAGGGGGGGTGCTGGGAGAGCAGAGGGAGCCTCAGCTGCACTCCTCCTATACACACACAGCTCCCAACCCAAGCATTAATCCCTGAGGCCCAAGAACCTGATTAGAACCTCCCATGTGTACATCTACCCTCTGAACTAACCCCCACTTGCCTGCTGTCACCTCTGTCCCCACTCCTACTTTCCCCGCCCCAGATCCATCAAGGTCCAGGGCAGCCTGGGAGGTGGTGAGAAACCCAGCCACCCTGGCCTCTCTCCTCTGCCCAGCCCTCCCACCCCTTCTCTCTTTCTTTCTTTTCCTTCTGCTTTGTTTCAAACTCAATCCCCTCCCCCAGTCTGGTGAATGCAAAGTGAAAAGAAAAGAAAAAGCCCACACAGCAGAGTCAACAGTGAAAAATAACCAATTTAAGGAGTAATCACTGCTGCAATGATTGTCGAAGCCCTGAGTCACTGCAGAAAACCAGGCCGAGGTTCTGGGACTCCCAGGCTCCCTCTGTTGTGTTGCAGGACCTCAGCGTCTCCACCTGGAAAGTGGAGGCAATAAACCCAGCCCGAGGGAACTGACACAGTGCCGTCTTTACCTCCTGACTCTCCTAGGGCTGTGAGCCAAGGTTAAGGTAACAGGCACAGCCTGGGGCATGGGGTGGGCAGTTTCCAGAGAGACTCCTGGCTTAGGGGTCTTGGGAAAGCCTTCCTAGAAATGGTGACATTTAACTGGGCAAGGAAGGACGAATGGGAGCGATGGAAAGTCAGCCTTAGATGGAGCTAGAGATGTCATCTGGTTCCATACTCTGGTTTCACAGTGGAGAAACTGAGGCCCAAGAGGAGTGGAGGGGTTACTCAAAGCCACCTGCCACCGGTGGCAGAGCCCAGATGAGAATGCAGTTCTTCTGTTCCAGCGCTCTTCTGATGTCACACTAGCTTACAGTGAATAAAGACAGTGTGTTGAAGGCTCACCAACAGCCAGCCAGGCTCGGTGTTAAATGGTGTGTGTGTGTGTGTACGCACTATTTCTTTTTATCTCTGGATAATCCTGTTAGGCTGGATGAGATATTGGTCCTGTTTTACCTTAGTAAGTTCAGAGAGGTTAAATTACTTATTCAAGTACACACAGCGTGGCTTTCTCAGCCCCTGAAGTCCCTTCCGGCTGCTCCATTCTCCAGCACCATCGAACACTGGTGTGGTCCCAAGTGGAGAGAGAGCAGTTCTGGGCTTGTCCCTGGGTGGGCTACCCTTCTCTGGGGTCTCTCCTTCTCTGGGTTCCTCTCTTCTCTAAAGATGTTAGGGAGGGGAGCTTCCTCTGAGGGATAGTGAAGAGTCTGGGCTTTTCCTCAAAGCCCACAGGAAGGGAAGCAGATGGCCAAGGAGACAAGAGACATCTATTTAAAGTCCCATCAACAAGAGTCTGCCTTACCAGTGCCCACTGAGCTGCCAGGCGCCCCTGGTGAGTGGAGTCCAGTTTCTGGGGGAAAAACTGGGTGGAAATGAGGGAGTTGGGGAGGGATCAGGCTTGGGGATGACAAAGCAGCTCTGGGGGGCCAGGCAGCCCTCCGCCCTGGACCCCACATGTGCCGCGACACCTGGGACAGTGATCTCTGGGGAAGGGGAGACCTTCCTCAGGAACCACAGAAGGGAGCCACCAAACAAAACGAAGGAAGGTGGTTCTAAAGAATTTAGTGTGAAAAAACCTCATAAAAGTGCTATTGTCGTCCTGGGATTTGCTCACAGTTATCTTAGTGTTGTTTTTATTTAGGATTGCACTGGGAGAGTTGGAGACGCTATCTTCTTTTCAGGACTTGGGGCCTCTGGGTGTTATTATACCTGAGATGGGGGAGGAGAGGTAGGGGTGTCTATGAGCCACTCCTACTCTCCCCTGGTGACTTGGCAGGAGACTATTGCCCAAAAACCACTAACTAGGAAGCCGGAGGTATAAAGTACCAGGCTTGGCTTCGGCAAGACTTGACTGTGAGAAATTTACTTTGGGACACTGTGTGCCTCCTGGGGCTTCAGTATCTCCACACTTGAAGTGGAGATAATGACTCTTGTTCTGCCTATGTCACAGATGTCTAACTGCCATTCGGGCTAGAAATAAACAGAGACTACAAGAAGGATGACAGTGCCCCTGAGACCTTCTGGCAATCACCTGCAAAGTTTATCAAGAATGCAGATTAACAGCACCCTTCCCAGACTTCCTGAGTCAGAGTCTGTGAGGGTGGGGCCTGAGGATCTGCATTCCTAACCCCCCTCCCACCCGCAAGTGATCTTGATGTTCATGCAGTCTGAGGACCACAGCTCCGAGGCAGTGAACTTCCATCAGAAGCCAGAGACTCGGGTTTCAGTGTAGCTTATCCCCTGAGGGGCTGTGTGGCCTCAGGCAGAAGGCTGGTGCCTCCTATGGGGACCCAGGGGTCTAGCCTGGTTGCCTCTGAGGCTGCAACCCTCTAGGTGCCTCTCTGAATGGTCAGGGGTGGGGATGGCGGGGCAGTGCGCTGTAGGGAGGGACCCATGCCTGGCAACAGAAGCCCAATGAGGTAGGAGCCCAGGGCCCAGAATTCAGTGCTGACCACTTCTGTAAGAGAAGGGCAGACCCCACCCCTCACCCCCAATTCCAGCTGGGTCGCAAGGGCCCTGAGCTCTGTGAAGGGGTGGCAGGTGGGCCATCTGCTCAGGCCTGGGCCTGGGAAGGGGGGTGGACACAGGCGCGCTGAATGGCCTCTCCGTTGGGACCCGGCCTGGAGAACAGATGGCCTGGGGGCCGCTGGTGGGGGAGGGGCAGCCAGAGAGGCCAGGCCTCCTTCATTCCCCTGCCAAGTCACAAAGTCCTCTCTTCCTGGGAGAGGAGGTCCCCGTGGGCCACTCATGGCAACAGCAGTCAGGAGAAGAGATCAGCAGGCCCAGTGGAAAGCTGCTGGGGGTTGGGAAGCTGATGGACACCTGCAGCCTCAGCTGGAGCAGGAAGGAGGTGGCTCAAGTCCAGCCCAGGAGGACTCAGAGTTAGTTCTCTTGGTCTAAATCTGCTCCTCCCGTGTTACCAGTGGGGGAGCTGTGGCTGGGGGAGGGGCTGATGCCTCACTTTCCGTCACCCAGCAAGCCAGCTGCAGAGCTGGGGCTGGAACCCAAATGTCCTGATTTGTAGTGCAAGGCTCTTTCTGTCACACCTGCTTCCCTCTAATAGCTTCCTCCTCTCTCCTCCCTCATCCCTGCCCCGCTCTCCCTCCCTTGCCTGCAGTCAGGCCTCAGGCTGCCTGGGACCTGGCCCTGCCTACCCACCTGTGACTTGGTTCCTGCCCTACCCTCCTCCTGTAGATCCTTCAAGGCCCAAGTCAAGTCCCTAGCCTTGGAGAACCTTCCAGCTCATCCCCAGAGCCTGCCACCCGGAATGGGAGGCCCGTACACTGCTGGCTTTGTGGTCTAGGCCAACCCTGTCATCATAACCGAGACCCAAAGAAGGAAAGACGTTTAGAACTGGTCCCCAGCATCTCTTATCCCAGCCGTTCTCTGTGCTTTGGTTTCCTTTAAAAGATATTAAAAAGAGCTTTATTTCACAGAGGCTGTCAAGGAAGAGGGTAAAATAAGGACCCCTCTGGGTCCCTTTCTTGAAAAGAGAGATTTGCTCCTGCTTCCCTCCCAGGTTTTCCAGAGTCAGACTTCATTTCTGTGCAGAGGCAGGCAGGCTGTGACAGGAGCTGGGGCCGGTGCCAGGGGCAGCCGCATCTGTTGACACCAGTACGAGGCTGGTGATTGTCCCTCCCCTGTGTGCCAGCTTATCACAGACTGAGCAAGGTCTGCAAATTGCCTCACGTCTGCTGTTGGACCTGGCGGGAAGGTACCTGAGGGGACAGGTGAGGGAGTGAGGGGAGGAGGAGAGGTGGCCCCCTGGGCAGGAGAGACAGGTATGGGTCCAGAGAAAGGGGACAGGTAGGGGAATGAGGGGAGGAGGAGAGGTGGCCCTTGGGAAGGAGAGACAGGTATGGATCCAGGCTTTACTGTTTGCTACCTGCGTGTGCTTTGGTCAGTCTCTGAGCCTCGTCTGGGCCTCCTTGGCCAGCCCGTGGGGACATCTCAGGAGGGGCCCATGATGGTAGGATGAGGAACCGTATCCAGAGAGAGTGAAGTCAGGCCTCAGCCCTTGCCCCTCACAGAGGCCCAGGAGACAACACCACTTCCCCCAACAACCACATACTGCCCAGGGTACCCCAGTTCACATAGCCATTCACCTCTTCACCTGTGCTCCCAGCAGTATTTTCCGCCCTGACCTTGCTGTGTGTCTTTAGGTACAGCCCTACCCCTCTCTGACACTCAAAGTTCTCAGCCCTCACAGGAGTGCAGTTGGACACCTCACTCTTCAAAGTCCCTTTTGCCCCTGGGGAACCACTCCAGGCTTCCTCTGAACACCTGGGACAGGGTCCCCTAGCGTAGGGAAGGCTGAAGAGGCCCGAGGCCAGGGAGGGGGGAGGCCAGCTCCCCATGTCCAGTAACTTCTAGCTGGGACCAAGAGAAAAGCCCAGTCCAGGAATACATCTGTAAATGCTCTAAGACCTGACTCACTCATTCCATTATTAATTTATTCATTGAACATCTATAATACACCAAGAACATCCTGGGCTCTGGGCATGCAGCAGGCGGAGAAGCAGACGCGCATGCTCCCCGGCGGTACCCAAGCTTCTCATCCAATGGAGGAGACAGAAGAGCCCACAGTTTTATATACTGACCAGATATGATTGATGCCTACTGGCTATATAGGAGTCCTGTGAGAGAGTCATGGGGTGAGGGAGGGAATAACAATATTCTTTAGATGAGAGGCTGACCCTGGCTTCTGTGAGATGTGACATTAAAACTGGGACCTGAAGGATGCGAGGTAGCTGGCCATGTGTCATATTTGTTGGAGGTAGGAGACTGGGCCCAGGAGCCCCCAGAGACCTTCATGGCTGACGCAGTGTGGGACAGGAGTAGGGGTTGGTGCAGGCGCAGAGGAGGTGGGAGAAGCAGCCAGATCTGGGAAGACATTGCACTTTTTCCCAAGTCCCATGGAACTCAAGAGAGGGGCAGTGACTTGATCAAGTCCCCAATTTCCCCATTTTCCCAAGCTCCTGCTGGCTACTATGTGCAACAGAGATTGGTTAGGAAGTGAAGAGGGCAGTGAGCAGCCTGACACGGTGGCTCCTAAGTCAGGTTACTTTTTTATCCATTTTGTCCCCCTCAATAAAGAAAAAGGAGTCAGGTTTCACTAATATTTATAGATTGACACTGATGCCCCCAACTAGGCTGTATGTCAGTTACTGCTCAGGGAAGAGTAGGGCTCGGACCACACAGGGAAGCTGGCAGGAGGACCCTTTTCCTTGCTTTTAGCATTTTGAAGAACTTTCCGTGTGAGATTACTTCAGCAGATACATAGATAATCTCTCCAACTGATTTTCACCAAATGGACAAAGGACTTAAAAAGAAAGAAAAAGAAGTAGAAAACACAATTGAACACAAGCCCCCGAATCCAGAGCTGGGAGCCATTCCAACGGCCACGGGCCAGGAAAAGACAGTAACACGTGATGGGGCTTCACAAGAAAGTGGCCCCTGAAGTTCAAACATAAGGGAGAAGACAGTTTTCAATAGGAGTTTACATCTTCCATTAATACTCCTGGGCCTAAGCACAAGTATAGATTTTTGCTCTGAGAATCTTAGCTATTGATAGCATAAAACCATGCACAATTATGAAACCATTTTAAAAGACAGTTTTAATCTAGTTCAGTTTTTTATTTATATATTTCCATGCATGTTCAGTAACATTCGTAATTCCTATCTGCATAGCAGTGCATGATCATTGTTTATAAATGAGTAAGTGTATTGAGTATGTGCGACCAAGCTTCTTGCTGTGTTAAGGGCCCGAGCCAACCTGTTGGAACTTCCTGGGCTGCAACGTGAGGAGCCCAGGATCGGCTGCCATGGGCTGTGCTGCAGGAGGTGACTGTCCAGGTGCTGCCAAAGCCCCCACGCCCAGCCTACTGTGGGTGAGGGGCCCTCTTCTGGGAATCCTCAAGCTGCTGTCCGCACCACACCAGTTCGTCTCTTTCCATCACAACGCTTAAGAGAAACACTTCCCCCAGCCCAGGCTCTTGTCTCTGAGGCTTTTTTTTTTTAACTCCCAAGTGAACCAGAAGTTCATTCCCTTAAAGGGTAAACGGCAGATCCTGGCAAGGCTTCCCGATTATTTATTCCTTGGCCAGTAATAGAAGAGAACACACATCCTGGCTGGAGGGGGGCATTTCTGCGCCTGCACCCGAAGCCCTGGCAGTCTGGAGCCTGCCCTCTGTGAGGTGTCCTGCCAGTTACCCCTGCACAAAGGTCCACTTTTCTGGCCCTTATTGGGCACACTGTTTCTAGGTATTCCGCTTTACAGATCCTGGGAAGGAGCAGTAATGCTAGCTGTGTACACCGAGGGGGGCTGGGTGCCAGGCTCGGGCCCTGCACTTCACACGTGATGGAGGCTCCCTCCCGTGGGGCCCAGCATCTGCCCAAGGTGCCACCCTGCCTTTCTCATGACAGGTGCTATAGTGCTGCCCTCCACAACCCCACCCTACCCCACGCCATACAGCCCGGCCCAGCCGAACCAAGCAAGGCTCCAGCGCTACACAGCTCAGAGCCCTCCGGCCAGACGGTCAGGGCTCCACACCAGGCTTTTTCCCATCTGGGTCCTCCCAACTCTCCTTTTCCCAAAAAAGTCTTTGCAAACCCAGAGGTCCTTGAATGCCCCCAGATTCCCTAATTTGGGCCATCCGGCTGCCTGCCTGCCTTCCCCCTATAGATCCTTCTTGCCACGATCCAGCCAGGAAACTCCCCAGGCACGTTCCCACTCCTGTTCCCAGGCAGCAGTTCCCAGGAGTTGGCATCACTGCACATTTATTAATAAAATGAGCAAAGTAACCAAATGCTTTGGCAGCTTCTGACATTTGCCAGAGGCTCTCTGTATGCCCAGTGGCACCAGAAGGGCCTGAAGAAGAAGTCTGTAGGGAGCCAATGGGGAGTGTGTCCCTGACCATTGGTAAGGTCATCCAGAATCCACAGGGGCTGATGGGCCCCCTTGCTGTCTTGGCTCAGGGTGGCTTTTGGGAAAGGAAGCCATGGCGAGGGTGGAGTAGCCAACCTGTGGCTCCTGGGAGGACCTTGCTCGGGAGAGCCCTCCAGTGCTCCACCTTGGACAGAGGGCCAGGCCAGAATCTCTCAGCCCTAGAGAGAGGCAGAGAGCAGGTCAGTGCCTACCCACCAACGGAAGGACTCTTTGTGTCAATAATGCTGGTTTAGGGTCTTACCTCAACATTCCATTCCTGCCTGGCTCTGGGGCCTTTGCCAAATCAACGAACCCAGCTCCCCAGGCTGCTACAGCCACTACAATCACATCAGCAGGCCCATTCTAGGAGAGGACAGTTGTTCCTACCTTTCAGGGTCTTTCTGAACATCAAGTGGATGAATGAATATAAATAATACTGAAATCTAGCCAAGATTCACTGAGACTGATGCTGTATTAGCTCGTTTAATCCTCAAATAATCCTGTGAGGTAGGCACATTATTAAACCCATTTCACAGATGAGGACACTGGAGCTCAGAGCATTAAGTAGTTTGCCCAAGGCTGTACAAATGGTAGTAGCCTGGATCCACACAGCCTGCTTGGCACAGTGCCTGGAACATAACTACTCACTAATAGGTGGTTTGTTTGAAAAAATATAAATATTAAGGGAGTGGAGCTCAGGTCTGTTGCTCAGTCTTCGGAAGAGGAAGATTGTCCTTGCCCTGCCACTCAGAACACTGTGTCTTATCCTTGGTCAACCCAACCAAAGGATCCCCTTGCTGAGGCCCCGCTGCCCAGATCAACAGCCAGAGCGGGCTGCCTCTGCCCCATTACCTGCACCTCCAGACCCCGAGGAGAACCTTGGAAGCCGAATCCAGCATAGTCCTCCCAAGCACCCCACTCAGCCCCTGACCGTTCTACCACCGGTAGAGCTCTCCCATCGGAGGGAGGGGAAATGCTCTATGCTTTCTCAGCTCACGCCTGTGCATTCAAGTTCACAAGTGGTGCTTTTCTTAGATCAGTGCGTCACTGACGTTAGAAGCATAAATTGGACATGAGGGAGAATGCAGGGGGCGGAAGGAATGTGTGTGTTCGGCCAGGCAGCGAGATGGCACTTGGGTATATTGTCTCGTTTTGTCTTTCCAACTGGCCTCTTCAAAATACCTCCAGCTCTGGTGAGCCCACCCAGCCATGCCCCGTGCTCAGTCCTGGCCCTGAGTTTCTAGTTTTGGGGGGAGGCCTCGCTCACTAACCAGAAGCCCCAGAGCTCTGTGTCCTGCAGCCCCCAGCCAGAGTTGAGCACACCCGAATGAGGACTCCATTGGTAAGTGGCCGCACCTTTCTGTGCCTCGGTTCCTCATTCTGTAAAGGAAGGATAATGATGGCAGCTGCTTCATAGTATTGTTGTGAAAATTAAATGAAAAAAAAAATATTGTATAGGGCTATGCCTAGTGCCTAAGATACAAGAAGCCCTCAAGAAGTGATGGATAAGGATAATGATAAAGATGAAATATTATGAATTCCATTGACGGATAAACCTTTAGCTGATGACTTCCAGATTGCCTGAGACCCAGAGCCAGTTGTACATTAAAAATGAATGCTCTCTGTGGGCATTTGGCCAGAGTAGAGGTGAGGAGAGGACAACGTTGGAGGTGGATGCAGAGGTAGGTCCCCGGCTATGGCCCCTTTTGGGGAGGTCTACACAGGCTATGAGCCAAAGACTTTTCTATCTACAGCTGCTCCTCCCTCCTTATCCCCAGTGGGGGTGGTGTCGGGTTGTACTGCATACTATACCCTAGCTATAGCTGATTGGACTCAGGCTGGACACGTGACTCAATCTGGGCCAATCAGTTCTCTCTACCAAACTTTCGGCTTTGGGTAGAAAAGAAGAGGGAGGACACAGCCAGTTGTTTCTCTGCATGGCTAGGCTGAAGCCGGAAGAGTGGACACAGTGGCTCAGGGTAGTCGTGGCCTCTGAGGAATGGGAGGCTCTGCTTGGCAAAAGAGAGAGGAGAACAAAGCCAGCTGGCAGAGAGGAGGTGGGATGAGGAGTGAGAGATGGTCCTGGCAGCTCCCAGCCCCGCTTGGGTCTCCCTAGGCCTGGCCCTTCTTGCCAACTCAGAGTGAACCACCTGGAAGACACCACCGGGGCCTCCGGGAGCTGCTGAAGTCGGGGGCAGAGTGTGGGGCAGTGGCTAGGGTTCATGCATGCTCTTATCAGTGTTGTCTCAAGCCATTTCCGAAAACCTGATTCCAAGACAGCCCTCACTACGGGAGCTTAATAATAACCTAACCACGGTTCACGTTTGTTCAGCTCTTTCTATGTGTAGACTGCCTCGTCACCAGTCTGGCAAACTTACCTGGATCTTCTCACCGGGCCAAATTGTTCTCCTCTGAGCCTTGGACATCCTTCTGCTGAGGCTGTCATGCTCTCAAAACAAGCAGGCTGCAGACAAGGGCAGAGCACATGCTTCAGACGGAGGGAAAGTGGGTTCGAGTCCCAGCCCTACCACCTGTTTGCATTTGCAGTCTTAGGCCATTGCAGGTCTGAAGAGCTCAGCACAAAGCCTGGCATTGAGTGAAATCTCAAAAAATGGCTTCATTACTGGTAGTTTGGGTTAGAACGGGGTCTAGCTAAACCCAGGCTCAGTCCTCACTTGGCCAGGTGTGTTTCTGCTTGATTAATCCCCAGCTCACTTGACGTTTTGACATGAGATAAATGGTGGGACCTGGTGTTCTGTTTGAGGGCACACACTACCATCAGTGAGTGGGGTATCTCAGTGAGACCTTGAGCCTGAGCAGGGGACAGGTTGGGGTCGCGAGCAATGGCATGGTGGCCTTCCCTGGAGGAAGCTCTGCATTAGCATCTGCCCTAACTGGCTAATGAGGGCTTTGCTGAGTTATGAGGGTTCAGTACTCAAAATTTCAGTGGGGTCTGGCTCTCTCAGATTCTCCAATTCATCTACCAAAGCATCCCCATCTCAGGGTTCCATCCTTCCTCCCGCAGGGCTCTGACTTTGCTCAGGAGATCTCTGCATTTCTCTCCATGGCAGTCCTGCCTCCCCCTCTGATTCCATGCTGAGCCTGACTTTCAGCCGTCTAGCTGCAGGAAGAGAGAGTCTCTTTAAACAGGACCAGAGAGGATTTGGGGCTTCATGGCATGCTTTGAATTGACACGTGATTGACCTGAGCCTGATTCTTTCTTTAAAGCTTCCAAATCAGTTAACAGAAACCAGCCAACTCTGTGATTTTTATAATGATCACTTCCCTATAGCCTTCAAATGCTTGGGTTTCCACACAACCTCAGACTTCACCTTCTACCTGCATCTCATCCCAGCACATCACAGGTGACAGTCTGAACAACTGTGGTGCTCAGTGTGTCAGAGGTTGTCATCTCCCCCATCCATGCAATGGAGTCCTCACTGCATCTCACCAAGCGATCCAGCTCCATATACCACCCTGTACTGTTGCTCTCAGGGCTAAGTCTAGTGCCAACCGTCTTAGCCCAGGGTCCCCTCAAAGCAGAAACCATTGCAAGAACAAGTGTGCAGGGAGTTTCTTTTGAAGGTGATCATGGGGAGCAGAAATGAAGAACAAATATGAGTAAAAAAGAAAAGCCAACAGAGCATCATCTGGTCACTGCTGTGGATGACTTGTTCCTAGTGCTGCTGGGACATTCTGAGCAGCATACAAAAGGACCTGCAACTCGTCAGCCAGATGGCAGACTGGCACAAATATTCCCCCTCCGTTCCCATGCCCCACCAGTTGAGGTTGGCCCAGTGGAAGCCACTTCCTCCCCCATATCCTCACGCTGAGCATGCTCCCGCCAACAGCTCATGCTGGGCATATACAAGCCCCCGGGGCAGGAAAGGAAAAATGCCTCGTGCTCACAAAGTGTGATGAAGCCTGCGTGGGACTGTTTGTCACAGCGTGGCTAGGACCAGATGTGCTGCTGCACATCTGTGAATATGGGCTCTTGAACCAGGCAGTCTAGGTTCAAATCCTTTGCTAGGCTTCATTTTCCTCTGCTCATAACAGGGAGAGTAGTAAGAGGAAAACACTCGATTGGGTTGTTAGGAGGTAAATGAGAAAACCCACAGTGCCTGGCTCATATAAGCCTTCCATAAGAGTGGCTTCTGTTTCCCCCATTTTACGGTTGAGCAAATTGAGATGTAATTTCTAAGGGATGGAGAGAGAGGGAAGGAAGATGGAAGGAGAGACTTCATTTAGAATCAGCTCAAATCTCCAGAGAAGCATCTGTTTGCAACTCGCAGGAAGACCCGGTATTCCCAAGCAGAGTGCCTGCTCTCTCCGAGTCTCCACCCCCGCTTTCTCCATCTCATGAGGGGCCTCAGGGGGGAAGCAGACGCACTTTCTTCCCCCAAACATGCATTCATGCTTTCTCGCTCCTGCTAAAGGGTCCAAGCTTCCTCGTGATGTCACAGCTGGTTGCCATGGAGACCAGGTTGCTGTGAATGTCAGTCTGGGCCCATGAGGAGCACAATGATT
Organism: Rhynchonycteris naso; assembly: GCA_037038555.1. Classification (NCBI taxonomy): domain Eukaryota; kingdom Metazoa; phylum Chordata; class Mammalia; order Chiroptera; family Emballonuridae; genus Rhynchonycteris; species Rhynchonycteris naso. The sequence continues at coordinate 356,528,569 of CM072995.1, forward strand.
AGCATCCCGGCTGGGTCCAGCAGAGAGGAAATAAGGCACCCGGGGAGGTCTCATAAACACTCTTCCCCAAACGCAGACACACACAATGGGGCCACACACACATCCCCCATGTATTCCCTTTCCCACCGGTTGTTTGCTGGACCACTCATTGGGGACAAACAAGGAGCAGGGTGACCGGAGTCAACATCACTCATGCTCCCCTTCCACTCCCTTTGGGGGAAAGGTGCTGCTCACATGTGGCAGTGGCACCCTGAGCATCTCCATGGCAACACTGAGGTCAAACCTTACTGAGGTGACCTCACTCTGGGGCCACTGGATTCAGGTTGGGCTGTCATCACTGCCAGGAGGAAGGGAAGAGCTGTGAGGGCTCTCTTCAGAAAAACCTGATCTTCCCTCTTAGGGTGAGGTTCCGGGTGAATCCATCCAAGGCCTCCTCCGGCTTAAAAGAAGGAGAAGGTTTTGGAAGGTTTGGCTTTTCACTGGACACCATTAGGGCCACAAGAAGTGGTTGTCCTGCCTCTGAGGACAGCACACAGCCTCCTTGCCCAGAGTTGTCACCTGCTAGGCAGAGGCCCTGAGAGGGTTGTTCCGACCCTGGGCATGGGGAATGTCTTCTGGCAAAGGTGGGGGAGCACCCTCTGTCCTTCTCTGGATCCTCCCTTGAGCCCTGGCTGGGCCCTGCCCCCTCCCAGGACAGAGCCTGACTCAGACCAGCCCCTGGCTGCCCTGCTGCTGGTTCAGCCGTCTGCCGGCCAGCCCCGCCTTAGGCCGGGCCCCTGCTCCTCGCCAGCTCAGAGGCCAGTTGCAGCACCTGCCTACTTGGGATGACTCTTTACAGGGACTCTCACTTTCCTCTCCTAGACCTTCTAAGGAAACAGTCATTCTTGACCCTGACCCCATTGCTGGGGCTCTTCATTCGGGAGATACAAAGCCTATTGCCACTCCTTTCCAGAGGCATGGTCTTGTATCTCGTCATGTCCCCTCTCTGAGATACTTCGTTTTCTCAGTGGTTTTGTGAGAATTAAATGAACCCACAAATTCACATTCTTTTTGCCCCTGCCTGGACTCCCAAATGCCACCTCCTGCCTCAGAGGCCCTGGACCTATCTTCTGCAAATCTGTTGTGTCATCTGTTGCTTCATCTGGGCCCCAAGACTGGTGGTTTTCCTATACCGTTCTACGGCTGGCTCAGTGAATGTCTCTCTCCAGTCAGTCCTGACCCCTTTCCATCCGTCCCTTCCCGCAAGGAGGACCACCCAAAGCCCACGGCCTGTCTGCATTAGGATCTGTGATGGGCACTTCACACCCATTGTTTATGGAAATCTCACCATAAACCCATCAGAGAAGTATCACTAGTCCCATTTTGGGCATAAGAAAAAAATGAACACTTACTAAAGTAGAATTATATACTGAAGGTTACTGCAACCACAGTGACCTTTATTAAGCATTTCCATTTGTTGAGTTTTATGCTAAAATGCTTTATACACATTATCTCAATACGAGGTAGAAAGTTGAAAGCATGAACTCTAGGACCAGGCTTCCTGGGTTCAAATCCTGCTTCTCCCTCTTAAAAGCTGTATGTCACATAATGGCATATGTTTATTTTATTTCGGTTTTTTTTTTAAAGCTGTGTGACCGTGGGCAAGTTACTTAACCTCTCTGTGCCTCAGAGTCCTCACCTGTAAAATAAGATAGTCACAGTGCCTCCTTCATCAGGTTGTTATGAGGATTAAATTAGGAATAAAAGAGCTTACAACAGTGTCAGGAACAAAGTTAGTGGCATGTAGAAGATAATGCTCACTGGAAATTTTTAAAATGAGAGGGTTGGGGTTGAGGGTACAGAAAATCTCACACACTTTTTGGGAGAACATTACTGTTGGTTGTGCCTTTGTGGGTAAACAGGCTCAGAGAGGTACGTGAACGTACCTGAGGTGACACAGGTTGTGCATGGCAGAGCTGGGACTTACACCTGGGGTCCTGGCACCTGAAGCTGTGCTGGTTCATTCACCCTGTCAGTCCCCCTGCTGGAGAGGACAGCAGAGATCCTGCAGGAGGGCTAGAAAAAGTAAGGTCCTTGGGGACTCAGAACCATTAGGATGGCTGCCCGCTGCCCTGGGAGTGACCCAGGAACATGGCTGGGGCAGGAAGACTCAGGGGCTGTTGGAGGAGCTGGGGAAGGGGGTCTAGCAGAGGCTTACCAGGACCCCAGAACCCCAATGTCTGCTCAGGCTGAGTCCAAGAGAAGGACCCATTATGAGTCAACTGGGCTGCTGCAGAGCTGGGCTCTGGGCCACCTCTCAAAGCCCTGTACTTCTTGGAGAGATTAATCTTGAGCCCTTGTAAATCCTTGAATTGACTGTAGCAATTGGGGCGAAGCTGCCAGAAAGTGGGGAGCTGCCGTGACTGCTTACTTCCTCCTCCAGACTGCCAGATGGGTGGAGGGATGCAGCCCCCTTCAGCCATTCCCTGGCCGTGGTCCCAGCGCTGCCTCCCATCAGCTGGGTGATCTTGGACAAATCACTTCCCCTCTCTGAGCTTCAGTTTCCTCCTCTGTGTGAAATGGGGCAATAGTAGCACCTAATCCTTTATTGCTGTTTTAGGAGGGTCCAATGCTATCACCTGTATAATGAGGATTAGCCTTCCACCTGGCACAGAGAACGTTCCATCAGTGGATCTATTATTTCCAACTCTGTGACCTACCTGGGCCTCGACATATCTGGGCCTTGTATGACAGACAGGTCATTATGGGGGAGTGAGTGAGTTCATGATGTGAAGCTCGGAGCACAGTGCCTGTGCAGGTAGGAATTCAATCAGTATATGGAAGTCCTTTCCCCCTGCTCAATGCCTGTGGACCATAGTTGACCCTTCGTCAGTAGAGAGTGTGCAGAAGAATGCTCGTTGTGTTCAGGATGGGCATGTGTCTTTGTGGTTATCTCAGGGCAGAGAATCGAAGGCCCTAAAATGTCTTTGCTGCTTCTTCGGGGTCTCTTGGAACCAGAAACCAAGCCTCAAGCAATAACTACAGGGCAGATAGCCAGCGTAAATATACTGCTGACAAAAATGAGGAAATATTTTATTGCTTCATACTCATTTTGAAATATTCCCTAATTTTTCTGAGCAGTATAATCGGTTTTTACACTGTTCTTCCTGCAAAATCATTCTGGAAGTGACAGCCAGTCTCTGCTGAGTTGTGGGGCACTAAGGGAAAGGGGAGGAGGCCAAGCCAGAAGGGACTGTGCTGACCACAGTGACCTCCTGAGGCCTGCATGAAGGTGGCAGCAAGACAGAGCAGCTAAGAGTGAGCCCAGGAGAGAGACAAGACTCAGCAGGAAGTGGTGAGAGCATTCCCACAACACAACACACCTCCCTGCTCTCACATCTGTCATACGCACGCATGCACGTGCCTGAATACTTTCATGTGACTCCGTTCCCGGTGCCCCTTCCATCCCCCAACACCACACACACTGCAAGGCTTTGCAAGCCTCCCCTCCGAAGTGCCCTGACAGCCAAGGAGAGCAAAGATCTTTCTAGGGTGGTCTGAGGGCTCACTGTGAAGCGGCTTCCGGGAGTGCAGAATGTGGGCGGAGCTTCCCCCACATTATCTCATTTAATCTCATGGGCAGGAAGTGCCTCTGCAGCTTATGTTTGAATTTAAAACTTCATAAACATTTTAGCCCTTGGTAAAGCTGAGCTGCTTTTAATATGAAACAAGATTGGGACATTTGTAGTCATTAGAGTTCCCTTCAGCGACCACACCTAGTAAGGTCTCTTGTTTAGGGGAGGAGGTGACAGTGTTCCTGTTGGCAATGGGGGGGGGGGTATTCAAGCAACAGAAGGTGATGCAAGAGGAATGTGTGAGGAGTATGGAGCCAGGGAGTATGGGGGGCAGTGTCTGGGAGAGGGGAGATTGAAGCAAGTGAGGCTGGGGTGGCTTCCAGGAGGAAGAGGAGAGAAAAAGAGAGCAGGGCCGGCAGTGGGAGAAGGAGGGATCATAGCAGCGGCGTCAGAGCGATCAGGAGGGAATGGAGAGACGCACACTGACGCGCCACTCACTGCAGAAGCCTTGGAAATCAGAAACCTCCATTGCTGGTCTGTGTACCTGGGCCTTGGGTCCCCTTGGCACCATGCCTGGAGCCTCCACGGTACTGGGACCCTCCGGCCTCTCTTTCCCATAGGCTGTGGCAGTCCCAGCGGTGGGAGGGACTGTGTATCTTCCTCTCTAAACCCAGAGCCAGGACCCATCAGCATAGTCAACATTGCTGGGACTCCAGCAACAACCTGTGCTTGGCTGAGCTCCATGTGGGTGGGTTTGGAGGTTTTTACTCTTTGTTTTCTAGGTTGGTTGTATTGAACCAAGGAGGTGGTTCAGGTTCAAACTCAACCCTTACCTGTCCAGTGAAAATGGACTGGGCCCAGCCCCCTTTGGTTGGCCCAGTGCCCAGCTGAGGTCCTGGGAGCACAGGAAGTGATGGGGGGCTTCTGGAATGGCCATTGGATTACCTGCTGGGCAGAAGGCCAGGCTTACTGTTGAAGAGGCCGAGGGCCAAAGGAACCCCTTCTCTTGGCAGTCTGTCCAGCTCTGGGTTACCCTGTGTGTCAGACATTTGAGCCCAGGAAACTGAACCCTGCAGTCAGCCCAGCCCTGATTAGTCCAGGAAAAGAATAGTAAAATAAAAGCCCCCACAGCTGATGTTTCCAGTACCAGACACGCCAGACAGATTCTGGAAACAACATTTTTTCCACTTGGGCAGGAATGCACCACCACAAACACACAGAATCATGGTGAAGAAATGGTGTTTGCGGGACGTCAAAAGGAGCCTCTCTCCACATGGAACGGGTTGCCACGTTAGGATCTCCTTTGGGGAGAAGAGGCAGGGAGCACCCCTGAAGGTCCCAGAGGTTGGCAAACTTTCAGAGATGGCAGACATTGTGCCCTGAGGAGCTTTAGGTAAATGCCTCTACAAGCATAGCGTACCTGCAACAGCATGGGCCCAGCTCTGGGTTAGCTGGCAGAGGACTGGGAGCAAGGCTGGGTCCTAGGATGGGGAGAGAAGAGAGAGGAAGGGGCATGTTTGGGGGCAGAGCTGGAGGCATGAAAAGTCCACTAGAAGGTGGAGAAGGTACAAAGGATCCATGCTCCTCAATTCTATCCAACCGACCTGAGCGCAATAACCAAACACCGGGGCTCTGGGAGATTGGGGATGGGAGCCACAGGGCCATGGAGGCATATGGGGGTGAACTTCCTCACTGTAGGAGCCAGGATACTCCAATAATAAAGCAGTTATTGTTTACTGAGCACTTACAATATATGAGATGCTGGCCAAGCCCTTAGCATACGTGATAACAATGGCACTTATTATGTGCTGGGCACTCTTCTGAGCAATCCACTTGTATTCACTCAGGAGTCCTCACAAACCTAAGGAAGAAATGGAAGCCCAGAGAGGTTAAGTGACTAGTCCAAGATCACCCAGAATTGGGACTCCAGAGGCCACATTCCTGACCCACAGTGCTGCCTCTCATTCCTGACCCACAGTGCTGCCTCTCAGGATGCTGAGTCATTCTTCATTATTACCGTGTGGCAGATATAACAGCCCCTTTATCTGGGGGGGACATCTTCCCACGACCCCCAGTGGATGCCTGACATTATGGATAGTATTGAACCCTGTACACACTGTGTTCTTTCCTATGCACACACACACCTATGATCAAGTTTTATTTATAAATGAGACGATTTCACAGGTAGATCTGTTCTTAGCAAACTCAGCATACAATTCTTTTTCCCTTTTGTATCAAATTGAGAACGTTCAGTGTTTCACTTAAAGGAAGCACTTTTATGGGGCCTCTCTGGCATATCTAAATTGTCAGCATCACCACTCCTGTGCTTTAGGGCCATTATGAAGTAGCACAAGGCTTACTTAGTCACAAGTGCTGCTATCCCAGGACCATTGATCTGGTAACCGAGACATCTACTAAGTGACTAACAGGCAGGGAGCACATAGAGTGCGGAGACGCTGGAGAAAGGGATGATTCACACCCCTGGCAGAATGGAGGGGGGTGGTGAGAAATTTAATCATGCCTCTCAGGATGGGGCACTGTAAAGCCAATAGCCAGGGCCACCATCACAGCTGCCTGGCCCACGCAGGTTCACATTAGATTCGAACAGTCGGTAATGAAACACCGGAGCCAAGAACTGGTGAGCCATCAGCTTTGATTCTAGCTTGCACCCGGCGGGCAAGCAAAAACACACACTGGGCTCCAAAACCCACTCATTCAGTGCTCACAAAGCTACTGACTTATCCGAGTTTCCTAGCATCAAAGGTTTCTAGCTCACCAGACTTACTCATCTTTGTTTCCCATCTCCTTCTCTCTACACAAACTGGCTTCTTCCTCAGCATTCCACTATCTCGGCTGCCTCCTCTCTTCCACATGGCCTTAATCTGCTCTCCTTTCTAATACTAACCTCAGGAACCGAGAGAGCAAGCTCCCGGCCTGCCCCGCTTTGTACTGTAGAAATCCAAACCCTTAATCCATTCATACAAACAAGGAAGTGTCTGATACAAAGTCACCCATCTGAGGCACAATGGGATTCCTCTTGAGAGTGCACCACCCCACATCATCCGATCTGTCAAGGGTGTGGGGAGAAGCTTACTCTTAAAACTAAGCCTTAGGCTATAATGACCCGGCCTGCCCACAGCCTGTTCCCCATTACACATTAATATCAACAGACTTGCATGTGGGCAGCGCCATCTTTAACAAAGTGAGCATAATATATTTTATCTGCCCAACAGGCACGCAATTGAAAACTTATGAATTATTTCTAGAATTTTCCGTTTAATAAATTCAGGTGGTGATTTACTGCAAGCAAGTAAAACAGCAGAAAGCAAAACCCCAGATAAGTGAGGACTACTGTATTATTACCTCTATTTTACAGATAAAACTGAGGCTCAGAGATTGAGCTCAAAACAGCCCCCATCGTGCCAGGCTCGGTCCTGGCTTCGTTCCCACCTGTCACTCCTTCCATCCTCCCCGCCCATGGCCACAGGAGGGGGATGTTATTACCCTCCTCTCACAGGGGAGGAAACAAGGTGCGAGATGGGTAAATCATTAGCCAGGATTTGACTCAAGAATCAATACAAAGTCTACCCAGGTTTCAGTTGTTTCCAGGGCCTCGGGAGCCTTCAGCACCCACATTGGAGGGCCCAACAGGTTTTTCAAACCTAGTCCCCTACCCCCTCCCGTTTCAGGACCCAGGCTGGGGCCAGAAGGGAGAGACAGGCAGCCCCTCTGCTCACCCAGCTCACTGCAGCCAACCACTTCCTGCCCCCAGGAAAAGCAGGGGATCGTTCTGCTTCCCAAGGGCTGGACAGGGAGCCCCGGGAAGAGGACTCTGAGGGGTGGAGGAGCCCATGGATTAAAATCACTATCTCTAGTACCTGAGCTGGTCAGGGTCTGTAAAATGAGAACCATCATATTCCCGCCCCGGGGCGAGATTGTGAGGACTAGAGAGAGAAGCTCCTAGCACAAAACACCGCAGGCTGGCTCTCCAGAAGCAGAGCTGAGACAGGGATTCACGTGCATGCAATGGATGCACTAAGGCTGTGTTCCCAGGGGAACTATCAGTGTGGGGAGCAGGGCAGGGCAGGGCAGGGCAGGGCAGCGCAGGGGAGGATCCTGGAAAGGGCGTTACACCTTGCGCTCTCTGATACAGGTTTCACCTTGGAATTGGTTAAACTCAAATCAAGACCCTCAGTCACTGGCTGAGGGTCACCCTGGCTTCTGGCTCTTTCTATCTGAGGCCAAAGAGGCTCAGGCCTGAGGACTGTCAGAAGCACGTAGAAGTGGAGGGTGAGGTGAGACCATCAGAATTGGCAAGAGGCATCCAAGGAGATCAGGGATACCTGCATGACACATGAAAGGGGTTCATTAAGTAGGAGAAGCGGTTGCTCGTGCCACAGACCGGGACCAGGACCCTTGAGCCTGGACAAGTCATGTGGCCACTGAGCCGTGGCAGCCCTATTAGCTTCCTATTGCTGCTCTAACAAATTACCACTCACTTCGTGGCTTGAAACCACACAGATATATTCTCTTACAGGTCTGGAGGTCAGAAGTCAAAAGTTGAGGTGTCCACAGCACTGAATTCCTTCTGAAGGCTCCAGGGGATGCATCCTTTTCCTTGCCTTTCCAGCTTCCAGAAGGCACTGCTGCAGTCCTTGGCTTGTGGCCCTGTAAAGCCAGTAGTCGTGGTCAGGATCACAGCCGCCTGACCCGTGCAGGTTCGCATTGGATTCAGACAGTCGGTGATGAAACAACAGAGCCAAGAACTGGTGAGCCATCAGCTTTAATTCTAGCTTGCACCTGGTAGACAAGCAAAAACACACACTGGGCTCCAAAACCCACTCATTCAGTGCTCACAAAGCTACTGACTTATCTGAGTTTCCTAGAATCATAAGGTTTCTAGCTCACCAGACTTATTCACCTCTGTTCCCCATCTCCTCCAGCACAAACTCTTAACAAACTGGCTTCTTCCTCAGCACTCCACCATCTTGGCTGCTTCTCCTGGCCTCCATGTGGCCTTACTCTGCTCTCCTCTCTAACACTAACCTCAGGAACTCAGGAACCAAGAGAGAGCAAGCTCCTGGCCTGCCCCACTTTATAGTGTAGAATCAAAACCTTAATCCAATCTACAGACAAGGAAGTCTCTGAGACAAAGTCACCCATCTGAGGCATAATGGGACTCCTCAGGAGAGCGCACCACCCCACATCATTCAATCAGTCAAGGGTGTGGGGAAAAGCTTACTCTTAAAACCAAGCCTTAGGCCATAACGACCTGGCCTGCTTACATTACAGCCTTTCCCCCACACCCATCCCAAGCATAAAGGCAAATAATATCACCTGGGTGAAGGGCTTCCATGTGGACAACGCCATCTTTAACAAAGTGAGCATAATATATTTTATCTGCTTAACAGGCCCTTCTGTGCATCACTCCAGGCCCTTGCCCCCACTGTCACCTCCCTTGCTATTGACTCTGACCCTCCTGCTTCCCCTTATACGTACCCTTGTGATCACACGGGGCCTCCTCAGCTAATGTAGAATAAAATCCCTGTCCCACAACCCTTAACAGGAAAGTCTCTCTTTACCTACAAGGTAACATACCAGCAGGTTCAGGGAATGAGAATGTGGACATCCTTGGGAGCCAGTATTCAGATAACGACAGCAAGGGAAGTGTGGGGACAGGTACCTCTCCCAAGACAGGTACAAAAGCCCTGCCTTTGTCTTAGGATAACAACTCCATGGTGCTACCCATACTCAGAGCTCCTTGCCAAGACCAGATTTCAGCTACAACCTATGGCTTCTTCCAAAGCCTATCCTGTTTCCTTTTCTCTCTCCAGGTTTCTCCCAATAAGTCACTGGCATGAGAATCCTTGTCTTGGGCTCTGCTTCTAGAACAGTGGTTCTTAACCTTTTTTGAGGTACTGAACCCACCAGTTTCATATGCACATTCACGGAACCCTTCTTTAGTGATAAATAAAATATGATTTTTCCCCCCAAATTCAAGACATAGGTATGTGTTTTTTCACTGGCGCACAAAATGAGCCGTGCATGAACATCACCTTGCTCAAACAACAAAACCAACAAAGTGCATGAACTCACAACAAATTACGGTATTACTTTATTCTGGCCTCCGCAGTAGAGGCTTCTCCGAACCCCTGAGACCGACTCATCAAACCCCTAGAGTTCTAGAGAATCTGACCCAAGTCACTGGGTCCTGTTATCCCCATTTTACAGATGAGAAAACGGGGGCACACAGAGGATAACTATAATGTGTTCAAGGTCACAGAGGGAGTCGATGGCAGGGCTGGCTGGCATCCCAGCCTCTGGGTTCCCAGTTCTGGGGCTTACGCCCTCACTGCTGAGCCTCCAGCTTGCTGGAAGGATTGATTGAAGGGCCTGTGAGGGGGTTCTGTAGAAGATCAGAGAGCCTGGGGGCTCTAATTGCCTCCTCATATAGCTTGCCTTTCTCTGGGGACTGTCATAGCAGCCCAGGAGCTGACCTCCAGCTGGCCAGAGCCTTTTTCTTCCTGTCTCCTCTCAGTCCTTTGTTGGAGATGGGCTTTGAAGAGCCTGCTGGCTGTTTTGCTTTGAATTTCCCCAGCAGCTCTTTTGCCCCAATTCCTGACAGCTGGTTTAGGATGTTGGCAGTGGTGGTGTGGGAGGACTCAGCGGGAGGGCTCTGGACAGGGAGCCCAGACAGCGGCAGGCAGACCAAGCCCCTCTTCAGAAGACCAGGACTCAAATCCGTGCTAGCTGAGCCAGGCACACTGGAGTCCTGTGCTGCTTGTTTATCGAATTTGCTTCAATAAAATCTGTGCCAAACTGTGCTCTCTCTTGCACCCCAGGCAAAGAAAGTGTGATGGCTGAGGGTGCTTCCATGCATGTGTGGCAGCATGTGCATGTGTGTGTTGGGAAATGCCTACTCACCCATTAGCTGGATGGAAGGTGGAGATGGAGGGCAGCAGGAGATGGGAAAACCTTTACTCTTGGCTTTCTGTCCTAGCTCAGCCTCCCCAACGGAGGATTTCCTGCAGGCCTGTCCTTCCTGTTTGCTTCCTGTGGTCTCACCTCTTTGTGCAACCCCCAACCCCCACCCGTCCCATTTAGCTTCCTTCTCTGCCACTTCATTCCACTTTCAAGTTCTCGGCTTTTGCTTCACTCACTGACCATTTAGTGACACTGAGCCTTTGCCCTTAGTGCTGTGCCTTCCACTAGCATGCCTTCGTGCCTCCCCCAAGTCCCTCCCCCCCCACTGCCCCTCCGGCCACCGCCCCGCCCCGCCTCTTCCCTGAGAGGAATTAATGGTCCCTCTCTCTGCATTTGCACAGGCCTGTACCAGTCTCTGTCACAGCACTGACCGGGTTGGGGGACAGCTGGTTTCATGTCTGTGTCCCTACCCCACCCTTGAACACAGAAAGGGATGCTATCTCATTTGTCCTCATATCCAGAACAGGCTCCAACAGTGTGGTCTTGCCTGCTCACTTAACCTTTCTGAGACTCTGTTTCCTAGTCGGAAACCTTCCCCGGTGGAAAGGGTTCAACTAGGGGACCGGAGTCCTGGAAGGCTTTCTGCGTGCGTTTAGCCCGACCGTGCCTTTTCCTGCCTTCTGCTGCATCCAGTACAGATCCTGCCCCCTGCTCCTGACTCGCTTCTTAACCGACAAGCGGGGGAGAATGTCCTCTTTCTCGAGGCAACTTCAGGAACAGCACCACAGAAGGAAAGGAAAGACCAATTCCTACTCTCCACCCCAGCGGCCCCACCCGGCCAGGATGGGAAGTCGCCTGCACATTGCTCCACCCGGGCCCCCAAACACTTGGCCGCCCTTGTTAATCAATTGCCACACTCAGAGACAGGCTCAAAATCCTTCTCAACACAGCTCTCTACACAGCTACTCCAGTCCCTGGGAAGTGGTAGGTAAGATGGCGCCCTTTGCCGTCCCTGCTCCTTCCAATGACCCTGCGGATGAGAGCTTTTGCAAGCCCATCGACCCACAAGCCATGCTTCCAGTCCAACCAAACCCAAGGCCCCTCTTAGCCTTCAAGCCTCCTTGGCAGTTGACCCCAGGTCTCTGCCCAAACACCCCGCTGTGTGAGTCTCCTCCCCAGCCAGGCTAGTTGCCTGCATTGCATCCATTTCCCAAATGCCATGCTTCTTCCCAGTCTCCAAGATTTTGCTCAGCATTTCCCCAAAGCCTGGAGTTCCCTGCCTGGCCTTTTCGGTGTATCTCAGTCTTCTGTATTCTCGGAGGGCCCCTCAATCACCACCTGCCCAGGAACCCTTCCCCAGCTGCTCCTGACGCTAAGGAAATCAGTCCCGGATGAACATTGGGATCACGTGGGAACTGTAAAATCTGCTGGGTCTCTGGGTGCATCCTCAGATACCCTGGTTACTTAGTTGGTTTGGGGTGCGCCCGCTGCACCAAGATGACTGTAACACGCAGCTGAGGTGGAAGTACCTACCACTAGGTGATGTAGTAGAACCCCTTCAGTTAAAGCTGTGGCCAGGCCTTCCTGCAAAGTGCATTCACGGGTTTGTTTATTTGTTGTCCACACTTATTAGGAGCGAAAGGGCTAAATCAGAGCATTTACCAGGGGCCAGGCACCATACTGAGAGTTTTACTCACTTTGTCTCATTAAATCTTCCTAACACTCCTGTGAAGTAGATACTGTCATTATAATCTTGATTTTCAGGAAATCAAGGCTCAAAGTGTGAAGGATTATCATGTGGGCACAGCCGCACAGCTACCCTGAGGATCCGAATCCCAGCCGACCCCAGAGCTGGCCCACCGTTGGTCTGACTTTCTCCCTTCTCTTCCTCTTTGACCTCCGCTAAAGCCCACGGACATCACGTCTCTGCCTCAGAGCACGTGGCACTGTTGCCATTTCCATTTATTCATGCCATTATTCAGTTAGCACTGGTTTCCTGCCCCCTTCCCCAGACCATAAGCCCCATGGGGGCCAGACCGTGTCTGCTTTTATAGCACTTCTTGCACTTAGCACAGCATCTAGTATGTACGTGTTGGATGGATGGATGGATGGGTGGATGGATGGATGGATGGATGGATGGATGGATGGATGGATGGAAGGATCCAGATACAAAATGCAAATTCCACCTTCCCAGCTATACCTGTGGAAACAGGAGAACTTCCTTCTACTCCACTAAGGGACAGCGGCCAGCCACAATGGCAACTCCAACTTCCCGGCTATGTGACCTGAAGCTAGAGCTCCACCTCTCTGAGCCTCCTCTCAGAAATGGAGATGCCACTGCTAACTCACAAGATGGTAGTGACGCTGCAGTGGGACCATTCGTAGGAAAGTCTTGCAAACGGCAAAGAACTGGCTAAGGAGGGACTCAGTCAGCAGTGGCCAGCTCTGCCCGCCCTGCCCACCCCTCCCACAGTGTGACACTGGCCTTGGTAGCAGGGACAAGGCAGTCTCTGCAAATCCAAGGGAGATGAGCTCTGGGAATAAGCTCGGGAGTGGACTTACCCCACGAGTCCGTTCTCCTGAAATGGACCCGAAAGGCTGCCGAGACCATGGTGAGAAGGCAGTGAAGGAAGCAGTGTGAAATGTGGGGTCTGAGCACCTATGGTCAGACTGGGAGGTGCAGCGAGGGCACGGTCAGAGGCAGAGCACCTTGGGAAAGCTCTGTCTCTCCCCCCAAAGCCGCGGCGTTACCCAGCCGTCCACCACCAGCCCTACTCCTGGGCCCCGACCTCCTTTAAAGAGCTCTCCACCGAGGTCCATGGATTTGAATGGGGAAAAAATTGCATTTTTATTCTGGTAAATGTAACATTTCCTTCAAGTGTGTGTAGGCAACAAACCCCAGTGATTAGCAGCACCTGTGACTTTGTCACCAAGAGAGCTTCCAGGTAGTTTTGTGTCACATTCTAGTTGCGACAGCATCTTGAATGTGCCATTTATGCTCTTTGGTATTTTGAAATCATGTTAGTTATTAAACCCACCGCTGGATCTTGCTATTCAATGAATAGCAAAGCTCATATATTACCATATTGCATTTTTTTGTTTTATCTTGATAACCGTATTTAACATAATCAGTTTCCTTTATAATTCTATGTATTTTATTTTATAATAAAAAAATTATATGAAAAAGAGTTTGTAGGCTTCACCTAGCAGCCAGTGGGGTGCATGGCATAGATAAGGTCATGACCTCCTCCTATTGGAACCTGCTTCTCTTCTAAGTAAAATGTCACTTACTCATTAGCCTTCAGCCATTTGTCAGGGGCCAGGTCTGTGTTTCTGTGCTACGTCAAAAAGCAGCTTTGGGATCCTGAGTTTGTTTTGGGGTCTCCCTCAGCCTGTAGGAAAAAATGGGTGAAGGATAGTGACCCTACAGCAGGGGTCCTGGACCTTCCTTGCTCTGGGTCAGAACCATTTCTCCTAGCCTCCCCATCATCCAGGGACATGTAGCTTTGCTCTTGGATCCATCCAGTGGCTTTCTTGAGCTCTGGTTTCTCTGTTTGTTAAATTGGGATAATAAGGCCCAGCTCACAGTCTGACATAGTGAGGTCACCTAGGAAACAGCATGATGAATAGTAAACTGCCATCCATCTGGGCTGGTGACAGAGCCACCTCTTGTCCTTCCCGGTACACAGGCAACCCGTAAGCCAGCATCCTTGGAGCAGCAACACCATGTGAGGTCACTGCTGGCCACCAAAGGCCTCTCAACTCCTGAACTGCCCACACGTCAGCAAGAGCTTGGCACTTAGGTCAACCCTGTAATCTTGCTGGGGCACAGGAGTTGGTACACAGGGATCTGAGACAGCTGGCCCAGAAACGAGCCATGGACGGTTCCGTATTCTGAGCCACTGGGCATCTGCTGACAAATGTGACCTCATTTCCAATGGCCACGCTGATTCCCACTTTAGAAGTCTTGGCATTGGCCTTGGTTCTCAGCTGGGTCTGAAGCCACATGTCCTGGACCCCAGTTACATCCTATAGCTAGACTTCACTTTCCAGGGCAGAGCCTTCCAGGAAGGGAAGCAGGACTCAGCCTCAGGGCAAACCCAGAGGACAGGCAGTGCTAGCTGGGTGGCAACAGCTGTGGGGGCTCAAGCTCCTCCGCCTGGCTGCTATACTACGCAGAAACCCTGCAAACGGAAGTGCTTCACTCCCTGCTGGCTGTCCAGGAAAGCCGAGAGGGCGCTCCTCAGCCCTCAGCCCACTGGCTGTGCCCTGCCAAGGAAGCCGGCCCTGCCTGCTGGACAGCGGGCCCTCTGGGCCCATGAAGAACCATGTCAGGCTAGAGAAAGTCAGGAGGTGGCCTCAAGCTTAAGGTGCAAAAAAGGCTACCTATTTGCTGTGTTACCTTATGCAAGTCACTTCCCAATCCTGGGTCTTGACTTCTTATCTGTACAGTAGAGGGAGAGGATGGTACTTTACACTTTTTATGATCTTTACTTGTAAATGTTTAATTAGTGTGTTCATTTGTTTACTTCCTGGGTTCACACTGGGCTGGGTGCTGCATGGAGAAAAGAAACATGTCTCATGTCACCTGGCACATGGGAGGTGTTCAGCACACAGTTGTTGGTTGACTAAGCGACTATGATGACGATCAAATGCAATCATGTGTGTAAAGGTGCAAGCAAACTACAAAGTGCAAGCCCTGTATACAATACTATTGGCTCTTACCTCGCTGTGACATGGTCCTGGTCTCAGCATGTGGCAGAATGGCTCCAGGTTCACATGGACAAGAGATCACAATAGGAACTATCAACACTGAAAACAAAGGCGAAAATGATAACAGTTTGCTAATGATATGATTTTCTACTTTGAAAAATCCAACCACTCTGCTGGGGTAGCAATAAGCAGCACTAGTAAGAAAGTTTGGTGGAAGAACTAGATAGAAGAATTAGGTAAAAATTAATTGTTTCCCCATCTAGTTACTATACTTAATTCCAAAGTGTTATTCACAAAAGGATCTTGTTCATACTAGCAACAAAAAGCTGAAAAACCTCTTGGGAATTTGCTTAACAAGAAGCACTGCAAAACCTCTAGAGAGATATCTATTAACAATTTACTGTAGAAAAAAAAAGAATAGCTGAATAAACAAAGACACAATCGTATTTCTAGAAAAGAAGTCCGAAGAGCAAAGATGTTAATTCTCTCTTATGTCATCAATAAACATAATGAAATTTCAAGGAAAAGGGCAGTTGGAATCTCAAGTTTATAGGAAACTGTAATTGCTTGAGATTTGCCAAGAAAATTTTGGACAATAATAATAATAATGAAATAACGACGAGGAGGTTTGACCTTATGTGATACCGAAACATACCATAAAGTGGCAATCATGGCGGCAGGGGAGGCTTGGCCCAGGCAAACCTGGTTGGATTCCATCCTCCTCCCATCCTCGCTGGAGCACCTCGGCTCATCTGCTCATCTTCTCTAAGTTTATCTCAGTACGATGGGGATAATAATGTTCCCAGAGTTCATGAGGGGGTTAAATGAGCTGAAGCATAAGCGGTACTTAGCATGGTGCCTGGGGTGAATGCTTGATAGATGGTATTATTTTATTCATTGTAAACAATAATAAATAAGTACATTGTTAATTGGTGTACGAGCCAAGGGAGGGGGAACTAGGTATATTTTTTCATTACTGGTTGCTGAGATCTTGGTACAATTTCCCAGTTTCAGCCTGTGCTGGGCAAGCTCCGAGCAGCTGGGAGGCGGGATTTGCTGCCCTCAGCTCACCTTCCAAGTGTTCTCTGGTTTCACCGTGGTTGTTTGTCCTGATTGCGGTTCACCCAGCCATCCTTCCTGTCACCTTCTCAGGTCAGATGAAATCAGGCAGCCAAGGACTGTCTAAACTTCATCCTGTGGGGGCCAGGCCACTGTCCTTGGTCTTTCTGTGCTCAGGATGTGCCCTCTGCCACCCCCACATGGCAGGGTTGAGTTCAGTACAGAGTGGGAACACTTTCCACACCCTTCCCTTTCGACCCCAGCCTTCAGCACTCACTGGCTCCCAGCTGGGAGAGAACAATATTTTCCCAAATGCAATCTGTATGTGATCTGGGTTGAAGCTGCAGGGTAACCTTGGAACCATTTGCAAGGACTGAAGAGAGAGCATGGTGAAATCCTTAGGATCCTGTGACTGTTGTCAGTATCACATAGGTCCCCAGGAGCGGCCATCATAACTGTCTCCTCTGATGGAGGAGAGGGCAGAATCTGGGGAAGGGGCTGTCCTAGGGAGAAAGAGGATCATTCTGTACAGAATATGAAAGGAGTAAAAAGAGCACTGAAGCCCTGGCCAATTGGCTCAGCGGTAGAGCGTTGGCCTGGCATGTGGAAGTCCCGGGTTTGATTCCCTGCTAGGGCACACAGGAGAAGCACCCATCTGCTTCTCCACCCATCCCCCTCGCCTTTCACTTTATCTTTCTCTTCCCCTCTCGCAAACAAGGTTCCATTGAAGCAAACTTGGCCTGGGCACTGAGGATGGCTCCATGGCCTCTGCTTCAGGCGCTAGAATGGCTCTGATTGCAGCAGAGCAATGCCCCAGGTGGGTGACAGAGCATCACTTCGGATAAATACACACACAAAAAAGAGCACTGAATGGGGTATCATGGGGCCTGTGTTTGAGCCATTCAGCCCCTTACAAGGTGAGGTAACTGTATGGGTGGGCTTCTCCCACCAGGCTGTCTGCTCCTGAATGGTGAGTACAGGGTCTTATTAATAGGGGAACTCAAGAGTTAGAAATTTAGCTGTCGTCATAGTAGCTCTTAGTTATAATCAATAGGGTTAATGATTAATGCAAGGGAAAAGCTTTGTTCCAGGTGCTGGGTACATGCATGGACCTACAGGACTTCAGGAGGCTGCAAGCAACCCACCTTTGTGCCCCAGGCCCAGAAGCCCCACAAACACAACGGTGTCTAAGCCCAATGCTCCGAGGACAAAACACCCGCTGACAAGGACACAGATAAAGAAGTTCTGGTTAGCAGTAATGAGAAAACGCTAGAAGAATCCCGGGGCTGCAACTTCTATCTAATTAACTTTTCCCTAACTCCCAAACCCCTTACCTACTTCTTTTTTCCCCTTCTGAAAAATGGTTGGCTGGGACGAGGTGTCAAGACGGTTTCTGGGCATAGAACCCCCCTCTTCTCAGATTGCAGGCCACATGAATAAAGTGCCCATAAAGGTTCAATCCTTATCTCTACTAATTTGGCTGAGCGGTGACAGGCAGCATAAATGAGAATATATTTCTGGTTTCATTTCTGGAGACTCTGGTGGGATAACTTCAGGACTCTCCTGTAAGACTGGATATTAGGTGGGGAGTCCCGCTGGCTTCCTGGGCTTGGGCAGATGTTGGGGGGGGCGCTCATGGTGTGCATTTGGAGACTCCTTAGTAGCTGCCAAGTGAATACTCTTGGGGACTCCTCTTCTCTCTAGCTCTGGTCACCTCTATTGTTTTCACCTTCGAATTGCCGTGCTCTCAGGTTTACAGTCCCGCGGGATGGCCTAGAATGGCCGTCAGGTTAAGGCACCTCTGGTTTCTTGTTTGTGTGATAGTACAGAGATCTGTCTGGTAGAATGAGGGGGCATTCCAGAAACAGCCCTTTGGGGCTAAAATTCTGGCTGATTGGTCAACCTATGCTTATGAATCTATGACTAAAAATACGGTTTCAATTAGAATTGTTCTGTCAACAATCAGGGAAATGGGAGGAAATCCTCGAGGTGGTGCCAAAGGTTAATGGTTCGAATAAGGCAGGATAGGAGGAAAAGTGGATGGTTGGTTTTAACTTTGACTTTTCAATTGGAACTGCTTTCTGGGGGCCTGAACAAAACATTTTGCTGGATACATGAGAGCCTGAACTTTTTCAGCTCTGAAGATAAGGTTTGCTTCCTCCCTCCAGCCCCAATCTTGGGTATTCTTAGATGACTAAGAATCTCTGTGGAGGTATCAGAGGGCATCTGTCAAGAAATGCAAGAGCTCCATAGGAAATTCCAGCTCAGTTATAATTAAATAATTGATTCACCCAGGGAGGCACACATAAACTTTGGTTTTCTAGCACTCCAAGTCCTCACAGCTGTATTAGACAGTCAGTGAGAGAAACCAAAACACAGAAGAGGGTTTGAGATGAGTTGGGAAATGACATTTCCTTGGAGCTCAACCCACAAGCAGGAGCCTTGAACCCACTACATAATACTCTTAAAATTTTGTTCAGACTCTAGAGATACCAACCCTCATTCTACTACTGCAGATACTCAATTAATAGAAAACCTTTATTTTCAAGTACTTAACAGAAATAGAAAGATTTAACTAGAATCTCAACTTAAGATAGCCAAAATGGAGATCTTTTTATGCCTAAACTGATTTTTTTGCATGCAAAGTTAAAAATGTCAGCTCTAAAATTAAACTAAACAAGTGGGATTGTATATACATTGAAGAATGGTCTCATTCCTCTATCTAAGATACCCTAGACATTATTGTTTTGAAATTGGAATATTTGAGGAGTGCTCATTTAAATTAAAATAGAATGGAGTTTTGGCTCCTGCACTTGTTTCTTTGTTCTTTTGTATTCTCTAAGGACTGTCCATGTTCATTGTTTTACTCCGTGTTTGTTCTCTCCAGTGACCGGCCAAGTAGCAACTCTGCTATTAGGCTTGATTAGGTTTTATTTCTGTGTCATTACTCATGTCCCTGTACTGTATTTGTCTTGTTTGTATGTGAGGTTGTACTCAGATCTGTGAAATAGGAGAAACCAGTTTCAGTTTGAGAGCTCTCATCGGTCTGTCTGTCTGTCTGTCTGTCTCTCTGTCTGAAATCCTTGTCATTCTATGCACACTGGGAGTTCTGTCTCCACTGTTTGGGTTCCATGTCACCAGGACCTTGTAAGGGTCATGTGCTGTACTGGTTGATGTGAGATAAGATTCTATGACTACTGTCTCAGTCCCTCTTTCCAGAGGGTTTATTTTGTTGATTCTTATTTGTTTAAACTTTGTCTGTATCTTAAATTCTGTTTAGGTTTGTTGGGCAGATAAAATATATTATGCTCACTTTGTTAAAGATGGTGCTGCCCACGTGGAAGCCCATCGCCAGGTGATAATATTAGTTGCCCTTCTTGCTTGGGATGGGCGTGATTATATTATTGTGTGTTGGGGGAGGGCTTTCATGCCTAAAGGTTTTAAAGGGAAGAGAGATCACATTGTTCCTGGGAAGAGGGATTAGATTCTAGGAGGAGCCCATGCTGGAGGAGAGCAGAGAAAGACCACGTGGAGGATAGGAGAAGCAGCCAAGATGGCGGAGTGCTGAAGGAGAAGCCAGTTTGTGCAGAGAGAAGGTGTTTGGCAGATAAAATATATTATGCTCACTTTGTTAAAGATGGTGCTGCCCACATGGAAGTTCGTTGATATTAATGTGTGTTCTGGAACAGGCTGTGGGCAGGCCGGGTCGTTATAGCTTAAGGCTTTGTTTTAAGAGTAAGCTCTTCTCCACACCCTTGACTGATTGGATGATGTAGGGTGGTGATGTAGGGAGGAATCCCATTATGCCTCAGATGGGTGGCTTGGTATCAGAGACTTCCTTGTTTGTATAATTGGATTAAAGGTTTTTTGAGTCTGCTATAAAGTGGGAGAGAACAGTAGCTTGATCTCTCTCTCTCAGTTCCTGGGTTCCTGAGATTAGTAGAAGAGAGGAGAGCAGATTAAGGCCATGTGGAGGAGAAGTAGCCAAGATGGCAGAGTGCTGAGAAAGAAGCCAGTTTGTTAAGAGTTTGTGCAGGAAGAGATGGGAAACAGAGGTGAATAAGTCTGGTGAGCTAGAAACCTTTGATTCTAGGAAACTCGGATAAGTCAGTAGCTTAGCGAGCACTGAATGTGTGGGTTTTGGAGCCCAGTGTGTGTTTTTGCTTGCCCGCCGGGTGCAAGCTAGAATTAAAGCTGATGGCTCACCAGTTTGTGGCTCCTGTGTTTCATTACCGACTGTTTGAATCCAATGCGAATCTGCATGGGTCAGGCTGCTGTGATGGTGGCCCCGGCTACTGGCTTTACAGAAGGAGATGGGGAACAGAAGTGGATAACGCTAGTGAGGTAGAAACCTTTGATTCTAGGAAACTCGGATAAGTCAGTGGCTTTGGGAGCCCTGAATGGAAAGGGAAGTGTTTTTCCCACTGTGTGTATTTCTTGCCCGCCGGGTACAAGCTAGGATTAAAGCTAATGGCCCACCAGTTCTTGGCTCCATTGTTTCATTACCGTCTGTTCAAATCAAATGCAAACCCGCATGAGCCAGGCGGCTGTGATGGTGGCCGCAGCTACTGGCTTTACAAGGTTTTAAAATAAGTGGCTTACTTTCAGTTCTAACAGAGTCCATTAGGCTGTACTCTAGTTGACTTGTCAATTTGCAGCTAGTCCTGTTTTTCCAGTCCCAGGGAAATGGATGGAGCTGACATATATCCAAGCCTTTATGGCTCTCAGGGATGACCCTAAACTATGTAGATCTCTCTATAATTGCTACAGTGCCTGAAAGAAAAATATGCCCAGATGAAAAAATTCCCAAAATGCATGAATGAATTATTTCAGTCCTTTGTCAACATTTCAATAATTCATTTGAAATGAATTATTTCAGTCCTTTGTCACAACCCAGTTCGTGAGGTATTAAAAATAGCTCTCTTTGCTTTACAAACAAAGTATTTACAAGACCAGAGGTATGGATCTAGAGACAATTCAAAGTCCACCAAGTCTTATCTAGGCCACCTTTTAAACTTCTGGAATGTAAATCTTACTAAAAGGAAGAAAAAAACCAAAACACCTTAGTCATCTAAGCAGATCTATTTAACGTATCTGTTGTTCCTTCTAAATTAGATAAAAATTAATGACTATCTGGATATTTTGAAATAACAAGTAGTACTGAAACACTAATTGCTAGGTAAGTCTTAAATCATCTAATTTTGGCCTTTTTATTACAGAGGAGCTGAACAATGTATACATTTGAAGCTCTTAATGAATGTCTTATACTTTAGTAGAAGTATGTCTCTTAAAAGTGTGTGTTTGCCAATGAAAGAATCTGCTTCTAAAGAGTATGAAATGTATTCATAAAAGTATCAATCCAAAGAACAGTAATTACTTACTTTTGGTTGTCACTAAAAATTAAGTTTTCAAAAATTGAAAATTCTGATTCATTGGAAAGAAATTGTATGCGTTTGCTGATTGTAAAGCCAGTAGCCGCGGCCACCATCACAGTCCCCTGGCCCATGCAGGTTCTCATTAGATTCGAACAGATGGTATTGAAACAACGAAGCCAAGAACTGGTGAGTGTTGGGCAGATATAATATATTATGCTCACTTTGTTAAGGATGGCGCTGCCCACATGCAAGTCTGTTGATATTAATGTGTAATGGGGAACAGGTTGTGGGTAGGCCGGGTCATTATAGCCTAAGGTTTAGTTTTAAGAGTAAGCTTTTCCCCACACCCTTGACAGATTGGATGATGTGGGGTGGTGCACTCTCCTGAGGAATCCCATTGTGCCTCAGATGGCTGATGGCTCACCAGTTCTTGGCTCCGTTGTTTCATTACCGACTGTTCAAATCCAATGTGAACCTGCACTGGCCCGGCGGCTCTAATGGTGGCCCTGGCTACTGGCTTTACAGTGAGCCATCAGCTTTAATTCTAGCTTGCACCCGATGGGCAAGTAAAAACACACACAGGGCTCCAAAACCCACTCATTCAGTGCTCATAAAGCTACTGACTTTTCCGAGTTTCCTAGAATCAAAGGTTTCTAGCTCACCAGACTTATTCCCCTCTGTTCCCCATCTCCTTCTCCAGCACAAACTCTGCATAAACTGGCTTCTCCCTCAGTATTCCACCATCTTGGCTGCTTCTCCTGGCCTCCTCCACGTGGCCTTTCTCTGCTCTCCTCTTTAATGCTAATCTCAGGAACCAAGAGCAAGCAAGCTCCAGGTCTACCCCATTTTATAGTGTAGAAATCAAAACCTTTAATCTAATATACAAACAAGGAAGTCTCTGATACAAAGCCATTTATCTGAGGCATAAATGGGATTCCTCATAAGAGTGTACCACCCTACATCAAAAAGGGTGGGAAAGGCTTAGTCCTAAAACCAAGGCCAAGGCTACAAGGATCTTGCCAGCCCACAGCCCGCCCTCAACACACATTAATATAATCATGCCCATCCCAAGCAAGAAGGGCAACCAATATCATCTGGGGACAGGCTTTCATATGGGCAGCGCCATCTTTGACAAAGTGAGCATAATATATTTCATCTGCCCAACACTGATAAAAAAGTATAAGGCATTATAGAGACCCTGAAAAGGAACATAGAACAAGGACAGAGTTCAGTGCCCTGAGGCAAAAGCCACAGTGGCATCACTGACAAAAGTACCTGTACTGAATGCAGTATTGTATATAGCACAATAAGGATAGAATTAGCAATTCTGATTAATCAGTAGGCAGGGTCCATATCTCAAAAGTGAGCTACTTTCCTTACCCTTTTGTCTGCTCTAAAGAAGTTTCCCTTCCTGACTTCTTTGTCCTCTCTGCTTCCTGACTTCCTCATTCTCATCCCTGCTTCTATTTGTGTGTATCAATAAATACCCATAAGGACTAGGGGTCAGGGCCATCTCAGGAAACCTGTATAGGGGATTGTGAGTGTTGGGCAGATAAAATATATAATGCTCACTTTGTTAAAGATGGTGCTGCCTACGTGCAAGTTTTAAGAGTAAGCTTTTCCCCACACCCTTGACTGATTGGATGATGTGGGGTGGTACACTCTCATGAGGAATCCTCCCATTATACCTCAAATAAGTGACTTTGTGTCAGAGACTTCCTTGTTTGTAGATTGGATTAAAGGTTTTGAATCTACGCTATAAAGTGGGACAGACCGGGAGCTTGCTCTTGGTTCCTGAGGTTAGCATTAGAGAGGAGAGCAGATTAAGGCCACGTGGAGGAGAGGAGGCAGTCAAGATGGTGGAATGCTGAGGAAGAAGCCAGTTTGTACAGAGTTTGTGTAGAGAGAAGGAGTTGGGAAACAGAGGTGAATAAGTCTGGTGAGCTAGAAACCTTTAGATTCTAGGAAACTCGGATAAGTCAGTAGCTTTGTGAGCACCGAATGAGTGGGTTTTGGAGCCTCGTGTGTGTTTTTGCTTGCCGGCCGGGTGCAAGCTAGAATTAAAGCTGATGGCTCACCAGTTCTTGGCTCCATTGTTTCATTACCGACTGTCCGAATCTAATACGAACCTGCATGGGCCAGGCAGTTGTGATGGTGGCCCTGACTACTGGCCATACAGTGAGGCAGTCTCCCCTAGGTCCTTTGGTGTACTCCATGTTGTCTCCGAAGAGTCATTGTCTCTGCGATAAGGCATGGGCATACCTTTTGAAGGAAAAACAGAAAGTAAGTTGTTCTAAAAGCTGGTTATTTCTGAATGGATAAGAAGGTTTGTGAAAGTTGCAAAAGGTCTGTGCAGAGAGAAGAAGTAAAACGAGAAAGAACTCAGGAAGTGAACAAAGGTGCAAAAGGGACACACATATTGCAGGAAGGAAGGACTTCAGAAGAATTGTCCAAAAGGCTAATAAAAACAGAACAGAAATTTTGGACTACTTAGGTATAAGGCCAGCACTTGCCGCCATTGTGGCCATGCACACGCAGGTTCTCATTGAATTTTGGGCCAACGGTAAAGAAACAGTGGAGCCAAAAAATGGTGGGCCATTCCTTTATTCGATTCTCGTACTGGCAGGTGAGTAAACACACACAGAAGGAAAAACACTTCCCTTTCACTCATTCAGAGCTCACAAAGCTACTGACACGTCCAGTTTTTCCTGGAATCAAAGCCCCCGCCAGTCTCAGTCACCTCTGGTTCCCCATCTACACACCTTCTCCCTTCTCCTCTCTGTACAAACTGGCTTCTCCTTCAGCACCCTGCCGTCTGGGCTTTCTACTCTCCAGCACTCTGCCTTCTCTCTGCTCTTACTCTCCAAAAATGACTTCCTTCTTCCTCCTCCTTCTTCTTCTCTTTTTCTTCTTTTTAATTGATTTTAATTTATTGTGTTTATATAGATTGTAGAGTTGCCCCGAATGCATACCCCCTCCCCCGTATTCCTCTCAACATCTCTTAAAAAGCTGTGGTACATATATACAATGGAATACTTGGAGCCATAAAAAAGAAGGAAATCTTCTCTTTCTTTTCAAAACTTTTTTGCCAAGAAAACCCTCTTCCAGAAACATTAGCATAACAATGGCCCTTCCCAAGCAGGAAGGTAATTAGCAATTTTACAGACCAGCATCTTTTTTTTTTTTTTTTACAGGGACAGAGAGAGAGTCAGAGAGAGGGATAGATAGGGACAGACAGGAACAAAGAGAGGTGAGAAGCATCAATCATTAGTTTTTGTTGCCATGGCAACACCTTAGCTATTCATTAATTGCTTTCTCACATGCGCCTTGACCTTGGGCCTTCAACAGGCTGAGCAACCCCTTGCTGGAGCCAGCAACCTTGGGTCCAAGCTGATGAGCTTTTGCTTAAACCAGATGGGCCCGCGCTCAAGCTGGCGAGCTTGGGGTCTTGTACCTGGGTCTTCCACATCCCAGTCCGATACTCTATCCACTGCGCCACTGCCTGGTCAGGCGACCAGCATCATTTTTAACTATAAAAGTGAGCCAACTCAACAAACAGATTTTACAAACTCATTTGCCCAACATTAGGCCTAAAAAATACGCTTGAAATTACATAGAAAGCTTTGCAAAAAATATAGAATAATAATAAATTATAACTATATTCTGTTTGATAACATATATTTTTATGAAAGTAGATGTTCTGGAAATTCTGTGAAAATCTTCAAAAGTCTACAAGGTTTTGGTATACTTTCATTTGAAATTCTAATTGTTACCCTGATCTAAAACTATATTTAAAAATTTTTTTATTTTTGTCATTTAGAGATAGCCACTGTTTTAGCCTCATGCATTTGCAAATATATTACAACTTCAGGAAGATCCATGGAAAGGACTTGGCATTATTCTAAATTATGGGTTGCTGAGAATAAATGTTCAGATCATACCTTTGAACCAGATGAAGATTTATAGAATTCTGGGAAATAACTGGATTCATGGAAACATTGCAAATAAGCAGGATATACAAGAATTAATTATAGGGCTGAATGAACTAAAAATAATATTATTTTTCTTTGACCTTGTTCAAAATATCGGTGATGATTAAATCCTTTGTTTTCCAGAGATAAAGAAACTTGCATTTTTTTTTTTTTTTTTTTTTTTACAGGGACAGAGAGAGAGTCAGAGAGAGGGATAGACAGGGATAGACAGACAGGAACGGAGAGAGGTGAGAGGCATCAATCATTATTTTTTTTTTTATTGCCATTGCGACACCTTAGTTGTTCATTGATTGCTTTCTCACATGTGCCTTGACCAGGGGCCTTCAGCAGACCTACCCACCCCTTGCTGGAGCCAGCGACCTTGGGTCCAAGCTGGCAAGCTTTTGCTCAAACCAGATGGGCCCGCGCTCAAGCTGGCAACCTCGGAATCTCGAACCTGGGTCCTTCGCATCCCAGAGTCCAACGCTCTATCCACTGCGCCACTGCCTGGGCAGGCAGAAACTTGCATATTTTTAAAAGCACTTTCATGAAGTATTTTTATGATGAAATACCTTTATATATAATATTGGGCATTTGTATTTTTTTTCTCTACTTCATCCCTCCAGAACCTGACAACTCTTGATGAATAATTATTATTTCATGGCAACTTGTTTGTCTGCATGACTCCAGTAAGAATCTGTTCTCTTTATAAGACACATAGAACCAGTTTACAATTGTGATTTTCTGAACCAAGACTTTGACTCGCATGTCATGTCTGGAATGGACGTGCGTGGGCTCTGGATGTCACCAGAAAGCTTTAAGGAATTGAGATGGACTTTGGGAGCCAATAACGCCCCTGCTCCCTTGCTTGTTCACAGGGTTTGTGATAAGTCTTTCTAGGTAAGTGACAAAGGTCGTTTCCTAGGGAATGGGCAAGGAAAGAGCCTCAATATATTTGAGGGGACCTTAAGAGCTTGAGAAATTTACCCCAATGTACATGTATTTCTGGTAAAGTCTGATGGTAACTGTGTGGCTTGGCCATTTTTTTTCTTCCCCTGAGAGGCTAATTAAAACTCAATTTGAAAAGTTCTTACAAAATTCCAGCAAAGCAGATTTAAGACAGCCTTTGTGATCAATTGCTGTTCTTATTGTGTTCATGCAAATAACCAAGCCAAATCGAAACTGGAATTCATGCAGTAAAATGGGTTAGTCTTAATTTGGCTCTTTGCTAAAAATGAGGATAATCTTAGAAGGAAGATTATGTTTCAATAGGATCTATAACACAGTTATGAATATCAGACACTAGACTGGATCCTGAATTTTTCTAATTTTCTTGAATGTTTTGGCTACAACCTCTGAACTTTTGTTTTGTTTCTCTCTTATCCTTAGACTTGGAATGATTGAGAACTAAAAATTTCTTCATAATTCTATCATTCTAGCTTTTGCTCCAATAATACCGAGATTTATAATAGCTTGTTTCCACCAGGTTACAAGCCCGACTTGTACTCAGGAAACACCACCTCCTTCCTGCCCACGCCTCATCATACCTCTGACAGAGGCTGAAGATCTCTTGGCTCGGAAGAAAGATGTTGCCCCTCTGTAGCCGGGGGCAGATACAACAGCAGCCCCGTGCCCCCTTTTCCTGAAAGAATTCAGAGCCAGGATCCTTGGTGGGGGGAGAGGGCAGAATGGGGTAGGCAGACAAACATGAACTGAGTCAAGACTATAGACTAGTCACAAAAGGTCACCAGGGTGGAAAGCCCCGGGTGCCTAGCAATGGGCAACACTGGGAAAAGAAGAACCTCACTCCCAGGGTAACCTTCCCTCCACTAGCATATTGCTGCTCCTGCAGGTTAGACCACTTAGCAGGGATGGGGCCAGGGAATACCCTAGGGCAGTGGTTCTTAACCTGGGTTCTATCAAATCCTAGGGGTTCCATGAGTCAGTCTTAGGGGTTTGGAGAAGCCTCTGTCTCGGAGGCCAGAATAAAGTAATACCATAATTTGTTGTGAGTTCATGCACTTTGTTGGTTTTGTTCTTTGAGCAAGGTGATGTTCATGCACGGCTCATTTTGTGCACCAGTAAAAAAACATACACCTATGTCTTGAATTTGGGGAAAAAAGTCATATTTTATTTATCACTAAAGAAGGGTTTGGTGAATGAGCATATGAAACTGGTGGGTTCAGTACCTCAAAAAAGGTTAAGAATCACTGCCCTAGGGAGAACGTCTAGGCCTCAGTTGCACTTCACCTCCAGGCCCAGAAAGATAGCAAAACCAGACAAGTGATCAAGTGATGCAATGGCTGACCTCAGGACCAGCTGTATTGACTAATGACCCCCTTAGGGAGACTTTCTAATGCTAAAATACGTGCTTAGGAGCAACATGATTACTTCCATATGAAACTAGTAATCTCACAGAAATAAGATGGTTAAGACTAGCAGTGGGGAATGATAGAGGAACACAAGAGTTAGAAATTTAGCTGTAGTCATAGTAGCTCTTAGTTATAATCAATAGGGTTAATGATTAATGCAAGGAAAAAGCCTTGTTCCAGGTGCTGGGTACATGCATGGGCCTACAGGACTTCAGGGGGCTGCAAGCAACCCACCTTTGTGCCCCAGGCCCAGGAGCCCCACAAACACAACGGTGTCTAAGCCCAATGCTCCGAGGACAAAACACCCGCTGACAAGGACACAAATAAAGAAGTTCTGGTTAGCAGTAATGAGAGAACGCTAGAAGAATCCCGGGGCTGCAACTTCTATCTAATTAACTTTTCCCTAACTCCCAAACCCCTTACCTACTTCTTTTTTCCCCTTCTGAAAAATGGTTGGCTGGGACAAGGTGTCAAGACGGTTTCTGGGCATAGAACCCCCCTCTTCTCAGATTGCAGGCCACATGAATAAAGTGCCCATAAAGGTTCAATCCTTATCTCTACTAATTTGGCTGAGCAGTGACAGGCAGCGCGAACACTAAATTTCTCTGGTTCTACTACTTGTCTGTGGTCCCAGAATGAGCAGAGGGCCAAATACACCATAAATTATAGAGGTGCCCTTTGCATTGGGAATATGGGGGCTATGTGGGTCTGGACAGAGTAAAACCCATGTGATAGCTGACCTTTCTGAGGGTCAGAGGGGTCTCCCAAGGTCCCACCCCTCTAGCTGACACTCATCTGTGAAACCTTGGACACAAAAGGCACAATCGTGGACGTGAACAGAGACAGGATTTAGAGAGTGACCAGGTTGAGGGTCTTTCCAGTTGGGGTCTGTGTCCCTCTGTGATCTATCAATGCAGTTGTGGGCTTTAACTGTTTGAATTGGTTTGCTCCCTTCCAAGTAAATGGCTACAACCCCCCGTTTTCCCGTCTCTGGAAGTGGCATGACATCCCCCAAATTCCCCAGACTATAAACGTAGGAGCCATCCTGGTTTCTCTCCTTTCTCTCACCACCCACAGCAACCCATGAGCAAACCTTGTCAGCTCCACCACCAATTAAGATCTGAGTCACACGCTTATCTCCATCTTAGCGCTGAGATCGGCTCAGGGTGGGATGGGGCCTAGAGCTCCCTGGGCCCAGAGCCCCTGCCCAAGTCCAGAAGACTCCTTTTGCCAGGGAGATAAGCTACATTTTCATTAGCAGCTTTATTGGTAATACTAATATTTTTGTCTTATCTCCCAATTGGCTCAGAGTTCAGAGTAGGAAGAAGGAAGACATTTATCAGTCCCCCTCAAAACATCAGCACTACACTTTGATGGCGCTTTCTGGGTCAAAGAATATTCCTATTTATAACTTCTGGATTCCTCATTTCTATACAACATAAAAATTATTCTTATTATTACTTTACAAAGTAAAAAAAAAGAAAAAGACTCAAAATTGTAAAGTGACTTGTCCAAAGTCAAGCAGAGTCACACCTAGCATCCTGGTTTTATAAACGTTCACTGTCAGAGCTTGTGGCTTAAGCTTTAAATTCCTGTTACAATAGAAAGAGTGCGGGAAGCGGGTGCTCTAGGGTTGTCTTGGAGTGCAGCTGCAGAGATTCCAGGCTGAGTCCCAGGGACAGCCTGAGTCCCAGGGGAGGCTGCCCCACCTGGGCTTTCAGGAACAATGGAGCAGATAGGCAAGCGGCCTTCTGCCTGGGCAGTGGCTCTTCAGCAGTAGAGTTCTCACAACACTTTCATAAGAATGTGCACCCAAGAATTCTACAGTCCACTGCCAGCTTTCAGAGAACCAAGAAACACTGGGGCATAAGGAGGCTTGAAGGTTTGCGTGGGGAAGATCTTTTATCCATCCATCCATCCATTCATCCCTCCAACCAGCCAGCTATCAAACCACCCAATAATTTATTTTGCCCACTATGTGCCAGGAACCAGTCGGGTCCCTCAGAGTATATAGGGAAACACAGAATATAACCTTAAGGTGCTTATGTTCTGTTTCTAGACACAAACAAAAAGTGATACAGGAAAAGATAGGGATGCTGGATGAACACAAGAGGGACATTGTTGGGCAGATAAAATATATTATGCTCACTTTGTTAAAGATGGCACTACCCACATGGAAGCCCGTTGATATTAATGTGTGTTGGGGACGGGCTGAAAGCAGGCAGAGTCCTTATAGCCTAAAGCTTAAGTTTTAAGAGTAAGCTTTTCCCCACACCCTTGACTGATTGGATGATGTGGGGTGGTACACTCTCATGAGGAATCCTCCCATTATGCCTCAGATGGGTGACTTTGTATCAGAGACTTTCTGGTTTGTAGCTTGGATTAAAGGTTTGGATTTCTGCACTATAAAGTGGGACAGATCAGGAGCTTGTGCTCTTGGTTCCTGAGGTTAGCATTAGAGAGGAGAGCAGATTAAGGCTACGTGGAGGAGAGGAGAAGCAGCCAAGATGGCGGAGTGCTGAGGAAGAAGCCAGTTTGTGCAGAGTTTGTGCTGGAGAAGGAGATGGGGAACAGAGATGAATAAGTCTGGTGAGCTAGAAACCTTTGATTCTAGGAAACTCGGATAAGTCAGTAGCTTTGTGAGCACTGAATGTGTGGGTTTTGGAGCCCAGTGTGTGTTTTTGCTTGCCCGCTGGGTGCAAGCTAGAATTAAGGCTGATGGCTCACCAGTTCTTGGCTCTGGTGTTTCATTACCGACTGTCCGAATCTAATGCGAACATGCACTGGCCAGGCGGCTGTGATCCTGACCCTGGCTACTGGCTTTACAGACACCCTGTCCCCATACCTGGAGACTCAAGGCAAACTTCCTAGAAAGAACAACATTTAATTTAACACCTGAAGGATGAGATGAAACTAGACAGATGTAGTAGGCATGCTGTTTGTTCCTCAAAATTCATGCTCCCCTTCCATGGTGTAGAGTTGTCTTTGAAAGGGGCTACCCTCTCCTGGCTGGTGTGGGCTTGTGATGAGATCTTGCATGTACGTAGAATGAGAGTGAAAGTTACACGTGCCATTTCTGGGCTAGGCTTTTAAGAAGCTGGTGTGTCTTCCCTAGCACCTCCCCCCCCCATCTGGACGGTGATGCTGATGGGGCCGTCAGAGCCACAAGACAAGAGGCTGGATTCCTAAATCTGCATGAGGGAGGATCACCTGCAGGGCAGGGACCCAGCTTGTACTGCTCTAAGGACAGTAAATAATCTCTGTTACCTTAAACCATGGATGTTTGGAGTTCATCTGTTACAGCACTTCGTGTTCTTTAAAAGGAAATAAGAAAATATACCCCATGAAGAGACAGGCAGGAGAGGGAGAAGAGTGCTTCAGAGGAAACCTTGAGTCTAAAGTCCTGGGTAAGGCCGGGAGGTAGGCTGAGGCCAGGTCAGTCATGCTAAGCACTTGGGACCCCATCCTAAGTAAATAGAGTAGAACCAGGCCAAACAGCCCCAGGCGTTCCCCTCTCCGCCCTCAGGCTCAGAGAAGATGGGTAACTTGCTGAACGTCATCTGATCAGTGAAGGGCAGTGTTGGACTCAAGCCCAGGTCTTGCTGACTCCATGTACCTAAACATTCAGTTCTCTGCTTTCAGCAGAATGGTATACAACAGAGAAACCAGGATATTCATTTTCCAAGGACTGTAAGGAAGTTCTCTCTATGTGGATTCTTCCAGTTTTCTGGGACTAGACTTCAACCCAGAGTACTGTCTCCTGGCACCAGCACACAGAACGGCCACCCTCACCCAGCCACAGTGGCTCCAGCCTTTCTCATCTTGTCTGGGCTCCACCCAGATGAATGTGCTGCTTGATCTTAGCTAGTCCCATCTTCTGGGAGAGCCCAGAGGAGCCCATCACCTAGGTAGCGAGTGAGGTTGGCCATGTGGACCAGCTCCCACCCTCTGGTCTGATCCACAGACAGGACACAGAAGGAGGCAGAGGTTGCTCAGAGTTACTTGCTTCCCTCTGTGGCCCTCTCAGCTGAGAAAACAACATGGCAGGGTTGCAAATAACACCCAGTTCTTTTATCTGTACATTCTCAGGAAAGCTAGAAGCAGACATCACTGTGCTCCTCTGGGTTACTTTCTGCTAGGCAGGTCCTTGCTAACCCAGAAGGCAATGATATTTGATGGAGTAGGAAGAGCTAGGGACTTAGCTAAGATGTCCCATTCCTCTGCTACCCCTCCCCAATATATCTGTCCTTGTTTCTGAAACTGGAATATTCTGAATCACCTTTGTTCAAGGCCTTCCTTGGTTTTTCAAACGTGTCTCTGGTACTCCTACGGAAAATGAGGGTGAGGTCCAGGAGGAAAGCTTCTTGTACATAGTACACCTCTTTTCCCAACCCTATCCAGAGCAACTCGTTCATCATGTCCAACTCTTCCTATTAATGTATGAAGACAGAATTTCACTATTAAAACAAAAGTTTGAAAATATCTGGACAAGTTCAGCCCTCTAATTTTTTTGATGGAGACCCTGAGTCCCAAAAGTGGAAATAAATTTTTAAAAAACATATGCACAGCCTGACCTGTGGTGGCGCAGTGGATAAAGCGTTGACCTGGGAACACTGAGGTCGCCAGTTCAAAACCCTGCACTGGTTCGGTCAAGGCACATATGGGAGTTGATGCTTCCAGCTCCTCCCCTCTTTCTCTCTTTCTCTCTTTCTCTCTCTCTCTCTCTCTCTCTCTCTCTCTCTCTCTCTGTGTCTCCTCTCTAAAATGAATAAAATAAAAATAAAATAAATTAAAAAAAACACATATGCACAAACATTATAGAAAAGGGTCTGCTTGCTTATTTGTGTCTGTCATTGTCCATCTGTCCATCTATCTATCCATCCATGTATCCATCCATCCATCCATCCACCATCTGTCTATCCATCCATCCATCCGTCCGTCCACCATCTGTCCATCCATCCATCCATCCACCATCTATCCATCTACCATCCATCCACCCATCCACCCATTCATCCACCATTCATTCACCATCTATCCATCCACCATCCATCCATCACCCATCCATCCACCATCCACCATCCATCCATCCACCATCCACCATCCATCCATCCACCATCCACCCACCATCCATCCACCATCCACCATCCATCCATCACCCATCCATCCACCATCCATCCATCCATCATTCATCCATCCATCCATCCATCCATCCATCCATCCATCCATCCACCATCCATTCATCACCCATCCATCCACCATCCACCATCCACCATCTACCCATCCATGTAGTCAACAGATAGTGAAGGCTCAGGATGTTCTGGTCTTCTCACCTTGCAGTGTGGGTAATTGCTTCTAAAACTCTTGGTCTTCTTAGCATCATGTAATAGTAAGAACATGGATTCTGCATAGATTTGGGCTCAAGCTCCTTTTCTGCCACCTTCCAGTGATGAGATAAATTTTAGTTTCCTCAAATGTAAAATGCAATCAGTACCTCCTTCCCCCAGATTGCAAGGCAGTGTGTACAAGCCCCTGACAGGATGCCTGGAACACAGTAGGGCCTCAATTCCTATGTGATGTCCATGTGATCTCTCAGTACTCTGTGCTTGGGGGTGAGCAAGGAGGCCCCGGGTCTGCTCCCATCCAGAAGTGCTCAGGGCCACCTGGGAAGGAAGTCTCTGCTCTCCTTGCAGAAAGCTTGGCTGTGACCTAATTTTGGTTTGGCCGGACCTGGTGTCTTCCTTTTCCCCTCATTGTCTCGACTGACCTTGGTCCATACTACTTCCACAGGAATGACATATAGTCCCCAGTCAGGGACTTTGTGCAGACACCCCCACCCTCTCTCACACACTTTCTCACTTGTAGCTTCTGAGGTCCCCCCCCCCAGATATCCCTGTAGCTCACTCTCTGGTTTCTTGCAGGTCACCCCATCAGTTACCACCTCCTGAGAGAGGCCATCCCTGACCCCCCTCTGCTGCTTGCTCTCCTCTTGCCCTAACTTATTTTAAGTTACATATTTACCATTCCCTTTACAGTTCGTCTCATCACAGTAGGATGTAAGCTTTGTCATTTAGCTCATTGTTGCATTCGCAGCCTTGCCACATGGCTAGCACTTACAAACATTTGTTGAATGAGTGAATTGATGAGAAATCCTAAACTTTTCACCCCTAAAATTTACCCTATTTGCTGAAATCACTCACTCCCATACCACAGAGTGCAAATGCTGTCTGGGTCAAGGTGGAGATGACATGGGATAAAGTCCTGGGCAAAGCATTGGAACCTCCCCAAAGGGGCAGGACTGAAGGTCACACTCACCTGACTATTTGTTGAGAGGCTGCGTGTGGATCACACCTGCCCACCCAGAGCGAGCAGGGGAGTGACTGAACACAGGAAGCTTGAGAAGCTAGGCTTGGAAGTCTCACAGATTGGAGTTCAAGTTCTGACTCTACCAGTTTCTAGGAGTAGTCACCTAGGCTCTCTGAGCCTCAGTTTCTTTCATGCAAAGAGGCTAATGATTCTCGCCTCTTGTTATTTTATTTATTTATTTATTTTTGTGACAGAGAGAAGGACAGATAAGGACAGACAGGTAGGAAGGGAGACAGATGAGAAGTATCAATTCCTCGTTATGTTTCCTTTGTTGTTCATTGATTGCTTTCTCATATGTGCCTTGACTGGGGGCTACAGCAGAGCGGAGTGACCCCTTGCTCAAGGCAGTGACCTTGGGTTCAAGCTAGCAACCTTGGGCTTCAAGCCAGCGACCATGGGGTCATGTCTATGATCCCACGCTCAAGCCAGTGACCCTGCACTCAAGCTGGTGAGCCCGCGCTCAAGCTGGTGATCTCGGGGTTTAGAACCTGGGTCCTCTGCATCCCAGTCCTATGCCTTATCCACTGTGCCACCACCTGGTCAGGCAAGAAGGTTCTTAATAACAAAAGCAACTCTTTATTGATGTAGAACAAGACTGTGTGTTGATCACCTGCTACTGCTATAGCCTGTGCTCAGCTGTATATACTCTAGTGCAGTGGTCAGCAAACCGCGGCTTGTGAGCCACAAGGGGCTCTTTGGCCCTTTAGTGTACCTCTTCCACAAAATACCACCTGCGGGCGTTACCTCAATAAGGAATGTACCTACCTATATAGTTTAATTTTAAAAAATTGGCTCTAAAAATAAATTTCAATCATTGTTCTGTTGATATTTGGCTCTGTTGACTAAAGAGTTTGCTGACCACTGCAATGTAATTGCAAAGAAAATTGCATCAGACCACCTATTACAAGTCCCAACTTTACCTGACTCCAAGTTGTGCGATTTGGAGTAACACAACCTCCCTGAACCTTCATTTTGCATCTAAAATATGTTAAAAATGGAATTGACTGGCCAAACCTGTGGTGGCACAGTGGATAAAGCATCGACCTGGGAACACTGAGGTCACCAGTTCAAAACCCTGCACTGGTCTGGTCAAGGCACATATGGGAGTTGATGCTTCCAGCTCCTCCCCCGTTTCTCTCTTTCTCTCTCTCTCACTCTGTGTCTCCTCTCTAAAATGAATAAAATAAAATAAAAATTAAAAAAAAATGGAATTGACCATAGAGTGATTGATTAACAAGGCTAATGCATGGACAAGTTTAGCGCAGTACTTGGCACATAATAAACACTCAATAAACATTAGGCATTCTTAGTAATATTAGCTGTTTGGGTTGTGTGTTACCAAGAAGCATGACAAGGATTTGAATCAGAGTCAATGTTTGTATGTTTTATTCACAATGCTAGTTTTCACCCAGAGAGCTGGTTACCAAGGCAGGTTCCAGACCCTATCCCCAAAATGCTCAGAAAATCTGGGTTGGGGCAGAGGAATTTACATGTTGACAAGCACCACAGGTGATCAGATGCACATCTGGGGCCTCAGTTTGAAGGTCAGCCTGAGGCTATGCTGACTTTCTGCTTGGAGCCAGCCACTGTGCAGGGATCAAGGTCAGGAACAGTCAGGATGCTAGTGACAACTGGTCACCAGCACATCTCTCCGTACTCTGTAGACCAGACAAAAACAGTTCTGCCCCATCCATGATACATTTGGGTGGTTCTGAGAGTCCCGTGGGACCAAGGCCACATATGTCCATGTGAGACTTACCACGGTAGAGCTGAAGCCCTCCAGCCCAGCCCTGATCTCTGTCTATTCTCAGGAAATGCAGGTCGGGTCTGCTGTCACCCTCAGATAGTTGACCTACCAGGCTTTGAAGCTATATGAATTGGCCAGCTCTGTTAGCCAAACATGGGCCAGCGCAGGTTGCTAGTCACTGTTGGAGCACTGTGTTGATAAGGACGCTGAGGCTGAGGCTGGATCAGTAGTTTCCAACCAGGGGTAACTTTTCCTCCCAGGAGACATTGGTTGTCATGACTGGTGTGGGGTAGAGTAATGGCAACTAGTAGGTAGAGGCTAGAGATCCTGTGGAAGTCTTAAAGTGCAGTGGACAGCCCTACACTCCCCACCCCTGTCTCCAACTAAGTGGGAAAGAGTGTCATGATTGATTAGCAATGTCTGGCACAGCGTGGGAAGGGCCAGTGAGAGGTCATGTGGTCTGTATTTGCAGACACACAGACCAAAGGAACTGGAATGGAAAAGACGGTATGTTCAGAGAAAAATCATAAAGATATATAATCATAATAAAAACAAACCCCTCTAAATCCAAAGTAAGATAACAGAAGATAGTGCATCCATGAAAAAAGAACATGATGTCATAAAAAAGGAACACAGAGAACAAGAAGAGCTCTTGGGGAAAAAAATATGGGAGCAAATATATAAAACTCAGCCAGAGATTTGGGAGATGAAGCTGACGACATTTCTCAAGAATATGTAGCAGAATAAATCATTGAAAAGAGAAGATAAATGATAAGAAAATTAAAGGACTGGTACGGGAACTCTAATACACAAATCATAGGAGTGTTGAAAATAGAAAGAAAATGATGGGGGGGAAATATCAATAAAAAAGTTGAGAAAAATTACCCCCAAATGAAGGACATAATCAAAATTGTCCACAAGATCAAAAGTGAGCAGTACAGTGCACAAAGCCAAATTTCCATCAGGGAAGGTCAGTGGGAAATTTCAGGACATTGGGAGCTCAGAGAAGAGTCGATAAACTTCCAGAGACATAAAAATGGGATCAGAATGGCTTTAAGCTTCCCAACAGAAATTCTAGAAGTGAGAAACAGAGAAGCAATGCCTTCAACGTTCCAAAGGAATTTTATCTCAACTATATTCTATGTCAAGCCAAAAACAAGATGTCTTCAGACACACAAAGTCTTAAGAGATTTACCTCTCACCTACTCTTCTTCAGGAAACTCCTGCAGGATGCGCTCCAATTAAACGACGGAGTGAGCCAAGAGACAGGAAGACCAGGATCCAGGAAGCAGGAAATCCAACTCAGAAAAGAGGTGGAAGGATCATTAGGCTGATGGGGGAGGGAGATCCCAGAACACCAGCTGTAGAGGCCAAGTTCAGTTCGGAAATGCCAGAAGATTCCAAGAGAAGACTCTTTCAAAATGATGAAATTGATGGAAAGTTGGATGTGAATGAAAGTCTCAAGAAAGCTTTGGACAGTTGACAAAGAGCTCAAGTTTAAAAAACAAAATTAGGGATCAGTGTACAAAAAACTAAGCAAACGAAGAACTCATAACGGAGGTGACACTAAAGACCAATCTCCCCAAGTTAGGGCATGGCTATTAGGACAGGGTGCGAGGGTTAGAAGTGAGGGGTCGGGGCAGGGAAGGACAGAGATTTAAAACTGCATCTCCTGTAGCAGGGAGCAATGGACGAGGCCAAACACTGAAAAACATACAGAACAATACAGGCATGTTCCATAGCCATAGGTGCTAAGTCCAGGTGGCCAGCTGAAGGAATTGAAAGTAGCAGTTTCTGGAGAAGAGGGAGTGACCGGGAGTGGGAGTGACGGGGGAGCAGAACTGGACACTGTAGCTTGTCTTAATTGAACTCCTAGCCCAGCTGAGGCTGAACTAGAGGCTTGGGCACCCACTAAAATGTGGAGATTGAAACAATGTAATTGGAGTGCATGAGGCAATCTGGTGGAATCTAAGGTCTGTATTTGAGTCAATACCCTTGTGCCTATGTCAGTTTCCTGATTTTGACAATGTCCTTTGGTTGCTTTACATATTATCACTAAGAGAACTGGGGGGCAGGGCAAGAATTCGCCACTAGTTTTGCAACTTTTTGTGAGTCTAAGAAAAGGATCTCAAATTAAAAAGTTATGTTAACAACAATGAACAACAGTTACAACAGGCAAATAAATGTGCTGTCTCCCAAAGCCACCCCTCGTAGAGGGAGGGCCTTGCTGGTCACCTCTGTGCAGGCCTGCGGCGGTGGGCCCAGGGGCTCGAGCCCCCATGTAGAGCCATGCACGGTCTGCAGCCCAACTTTTGTGGGGGGGGCGGATGCCTCAAGACGGACTGACGCAGAGGCAGCTGTGCCCGAGCCTCGGTGAGGCCAGCGCTGTCACTTTGAGAGGAGGCCACGTGCAGACTGGAGTGTTCTCCTCCAGCAGTTCTGTCGGGAGTTGCGGTGAAGAAAACAAAAATTAAACCATAAATATACCGCTGACATTGTCCTTTTACAAGGAAATAAATACCTGCCAGTCGCTGCTGGGAAATGAGCCTTCATCATGCGGCCAGGCCATGTCTGGAAAGGGCGGCCATCCGTTCCGTTGGCATTCTCCCCGGAAGGCTGTGGTTCGGCAGCTGTGGGCAACGGGGACTGGGGGGCACTCGAGGGCCAAGAAGCTGAGCAGCGCCTGCCTGCTGAACCTTCTTGTCCAAACCTCTTGCGACAGATGCAGAAATAGGGGTCAGGAGGCAGAAAAAAAAACTGGTGGCTTTGGAAACAGACCTATCTGAGTTTAAGTATTAGGGTAGCCGGGCACCAAACCTATGCGTGGCCTTGGGCAAGAGCCAGGCCCATCCCGATCCCCATTTTCTTCACCTGAACATGGATATTCAGTGTGAAGTTTGGGAATCTGTGTCCGCCAGGCCCTGGGCACAGTGCCTCAGCACACTGCTGTTTTACATATGAAGAACTGTGGCCCCAAGATGTTAAGTAGCCTGCCCAAGATCACACAGCAGGTAAGGGACCAAGCCAGAATGGAAACCCTGTTGGTGTGCTTGAAAGAGCGGCTGCACCAAAACCCAAACCCTTCTTAGTCTTTGACACTGCACCATGGTTTGCTTGTTTGTTCACAGGTCTTTGCTGTGAGCCTACTACGTGCCAGGCAGAGCTCTAGAAACTGAAGTTGCAGCTATGAATGAAATCAGCCTGTGCCTTCACAAGGCTGGCTGGCATTCTGGTGGGCTTGATGATAATCATCGTAACCACAAGAGATGTCGGATGTGGGGAAAATCAGCTGACGAGGCCGGTTGAGCACTCTGAGTGTGTGTTTCCAGATAGAGGGACCATCACCGTCCAGCCCAGGAACCCCAGCAAGGTCTTCTACGGGTGGGGTGGTGGGGAGCACAGGAGTGGGGCCACAGTGGGATTTTAATTTCCATGTCCTGGCTCCTGGAATGACTGAGAGGAACAAGGTCAGCCTTGGGGATTAGTTCAAGATCCATCTTTGGCTAAGACTGGGGCGATTGCTATAGATTGAAAGTTCATATCCCCCTAAAATCTGTGATGTTGAAAACCTAAAGTGAGAGTATTATGTTAGGCAGGGGGGGAGGGGGCCTTTAGGAGGTGCCTAAACCCTCCTAGGAATGGAATTAGTGCTTCTGTATAAGAGGCCACCCCCCGCCCCACCCCCCTGCCTCCGAGCTGCCTGGCCCTTTCACCACTGTGAGAACATAGCACAATGTCAGTGGTCTGTCATCCAGGACAGGGCTCTCCCATGGTAACCCCGCCGTGCCGGCACACTCGTCTCGGACGTCTGTCCTCCAGTCTGTGAGAAATGAATTTCTATTGTTTGTAAGCCACCCAGTCTATGGTATTTTGTTACAGTAGCCCGAACCGACTGAGACAGCAATAGAGGTCATGAAACTAATTCCTTCTTTCCAGACCCTCAAGGGGATTGCAGGGGCCTTGGGGACAGTTCCTGAGGTGCCCACGGATAGCTGCTCCATGAGGTCCTTCCTTCTACTCACTGATTTCTGGCCCAGGGAAGGGCATTAGACTACCAGGGAAGTGTATCCCCCCCATTCTCACTTGCTGTGTGACAAAGGATGGGTGTCTGCCCCTCCCTGAGCCTCAGTTTCCTCACCTGAACAAGTTAGTTCAGACTTAATGGAGATGACTTCTTAAGAGGTCTTGCAGGTCTATTCTCGCTGTCCTGGAACCTCGCTGTCTCATGAAGAAGCCAGAGCTAACCCACTGGAGAGACCCTGTGGAGGTAAACTGAGGCTGGCATCCCCAGCTGGTTGCCAGTCATGTGAGGAGGCCATGTGGGACCAGCCCTCAGCCAGCCTGCCTCTGGCCTTTCCTGTTGCCTAAAACTCATCAAGGTGGAGCAGAGAAGAGCCATTCCAGCTGAGCCCTCCCCATTATGAAACCCGAAATCGTGAACAACCAATGCTGGTTGTTTGAAGCTACTGAGTTCTGGGGTGGTTTGTTTCACAGCAATAGATAACTGATACACCTGTCTGTCTGTCTGTATCTTTGGCCAGACTTCTCTTACTCTGCCTGCTTCCTGATCAAGGCAGAGCAGAGCATTACAAGCCCACAGCGTTAGCAGATAGACCTGGATAAAAATCCTTGTTCTCTACTTGCTAACTGTGGGACCTTTCTGAACATTGTTTCCCATCAGTAAGGTGGGGGTACTCGTTGCATACAATGGGTTCCTATGGGTTATTTGAGGTTGAAATAAAATAATAATTAATACTCAGGGCCTGAAGCATAGCAAGTGTTCAATACATTTATTAACTGCCAATAAATATTTATTAAACACCTACTACATGTGGCATTGATCCTAGAATTATGGAGTTAAATAAGCCAGACAAGGCTTCTGCCCTCACAGGGCTTATATTCACACAAGCAAACACAGAATGAACACATAAAAAATGAGAAGCACAATGTGACAGAGGCATGATGTGGAGGGGAGCCAGGGCAGGCCTCTCTGGGGTAGTGACCTCTAAGTGGAGACCTAGATAATGAGAAGGAGCCAGTCACTGAAAGATCAAGAGAAAGAATGTTTTAGCGACAGGGGGCAGCATAAACAAAGGCCCTGAGGCGGAACCAAGGTGGTGGGAGGAGCAAGGTGAAGCAGTCCGTGCTGGTGGTAAGTAGTGGGGCTGCTGTATTATGACTCTTGGTGTGATTGATATCAGCCCAGGTTCAAAACCTGACCCAGACCAAATGCTCAGTTCATGCTGGACAAATGGCTGATGAGCAACGGTTCTGGCATAAGCTATGAAGTGTTTCCATGGAAACCCATCACCTCCTTGTTAATGACTACAGAGGCTACCCAAGGTCTCACATCCTCTGATGCTGTCTGGCCCTGGACTGATAATGCTTCCTGAGCCCCATGCAGGGGAGTCACTTCCTCTTCCTCTGCACCTGTCCCTGAGCCCTGCCTGTTCCGAAGGCCATGTAGGCACGTGGCCTGGAAGGCTCTTCCTATGGAACACACACACACACACACACACACACACACACACACACACACACACACACACACACCACGGGCACAGGAAGCCCTAGGCCAGGTTTCATGGTCCAGCCCACACCAGAGCCCTGGCCTGAAGGCAGCAGGGCCCGGTCTGGCCTTACAGTTACAAACCATATACGCTGATGTGGCAGGAAGAGTGACCAGTCCACAACCCTGGACAAAGGACCTGGATTGACACATATTCTCAGGACACTCAATATAGAAACAAGGGCTTGTGTGGCTTTAAGGCTGAAACTTGTGGCTCTGCTTAACAGCCGAGGAAATGGGCCACAGAGGCGGGACTAACCCAATCTGGAAGGCTGCAGGTTTGAGAAACAGGCTCACACTTCATTTAGAAGATGTGTGTATGCATGTGTGCACACACAGACCCACAACCACCACACAGGGTGAAGTTAGATTCAGACAGAACATGCTGATATGAGTACGACAGAAACACAAAGACATTGCAAACACACAGACACACAAATAGACATGAGAAGCACACACAGACATATCAGCCAGGAGAACATACTTCTGTAAGGATGTGACACATAAACATAAAATTCTACACATGACAGACACACATGCACATCCACACAGACACTCTTTACCACAGTGCACACACAGCTGCCGGCACGCCACTGAGGCCCCTGCCCTCACCTTCCGGATAATTGTGCCAGAAAGCAGACACACCTGCTCCCCACCAAGCCGTGACCCAGCAGCAGCGGGAGCAGATTAATTAAGCCTTCATGGGAGGCTGGCATTTTCCTGGCAGCCTTGTTGCCCCTTGTTGCCAGAGTGGCCACCAGCCCAAGTGGCCTTTGTGATGGGCCCCAGGGGGCACTCAGCCCAGGCTCTCTCCCCCTCCTCCCTCTCTGGACCCTGGAATGACTCCCTACCTTGCTGTCACAAAGGATCCTTCTTAAACTGATGGTGGCAGGAAACTCTTCTGGGAGTCTGAGGCCTGGATCGACAGAGATCTCTAGCTATGGACATGAGTGGTGGATGCTCCCAGCTGCTCTCTGCCTAGTCTCTCTGTCTGAGGGTGGAGGACTCAGTTTCTCCTACTTGCCATCCAGGGTTTGGGTCCTAAGCTCACATGGACCTCTCTGCCACCCTGGCCTTCTTGCTCTTCTTTCAACATGCCTGCCCCAGGGCCTTTGTACCTGCTCTGTTCCATTCAGGTCTTTGCCTGGCTCCTTCCTTGTCACCATTCAGCTCTCAGCTCACATGTCACCTCCTCAGAGAGGCCTACCCTAATCTACCTATTTAAAATGTCTCCTCCCATTGGGTCCTTCAGT
The DNA here is from genome assembly GCA_037038555.1 of Rhynchonycteris naso. Lineage (NCBI taxonomy): Eukaryota > Metazoa > Chordata > Mammalia > Chiroptera > Emballonuridae > Rhynchonycteris > Rhynchonycteris naso. Next base: position 356,571,469 of record CM072995.1, read on the forward strand.
TATTTTTTAACTCAGTGATTCTCAATCCTGGCTGCTTGTTAGAATTGCTTGGGGAGCTTTTAAATAAATCCTTCAGTGCCAGGCCCTATGAGAACGAATTAAGTAAGATTCTCTGGGGTGTGGGTCCTGAGTGCAGGTGTCCCTAAAAGATTTTCCACCTTGCTCTGTTGTGCAGTCCTGATTGGGAATTCTTGTCCCAGAGACTTGTCAGTAAGTAAGAGGAAAGACTGAATTTTGTAGCCTCCTCACCCCCTCCTCCTCATTGCTGCTGTTTATTGAGCATCTATTATGTGCCAGGCCTGCAGTGGTTGTGGGCACGATCTCAGAGTACATTTGTGTAGTGTGCACTGTTCATTTCATCCCCCTAATGATGTGGGAACTGTTACCACCCCCATTTTACATGTGGGGAAACTGGGGCACAGAGAAAGAAAGGAATTTAACCAAACACACAGCTGGAAAATGGTATCGTTGTGACTTTGACCCAAGCAATGTGGTTCCAGAGCCTGGCTCTTAAACCTGACACGGGGCTGCCATTATATTGTTTAGTCCTCAAACCACTCATGACACAACATTTTAAAGATGAGGAAACTATGGCTCAGAGAGTCAGGAGACTTGACCATGGTCACACAGCCAGGATTCAAACCCATGATGGCCGGAAGTATAGAGCGCAGACACCTTTGTGATCCTCCACGTCTCTGTTCCCCTACCTCCCAGAACTTGGCCTTAGGGGCAGCAGGGCAGACAGGAGACTGGAACCAGTCTGGGTCAGCCCACTTGCAGCCCATGAATTAATTTAATAATAGCAATATAACTGTCAACATGGCAACCATTGTTCTAAGTGCTTGACATTCCTTTGGCTTATATGACCCTCAAAGAGAGCTTCGGTTTACAGGAGAGGAAACAGACACAGAGAGTTAAGTCACTCATCTGAGGTCACATAGCTGGGTAGTGGAAAGCTGAGATTTGAACTCAGACAGGCTGGTTCCAGAGTCTGAACTCTTAATCCGTGCACAACTCTCCCCTCAGCTGCCTTGCTTACTTAAGATGCTTGAAATTCTCTTTTCTACTCTATAAAATGGGCACATTAGTGCCTACTTTATTTAGGGGCAATGTGTGGAAAGGCCCAAGCACAGGGACCCCGCACAGTAGACACTTGATAAGAAAGGTCATCAGAGTAGACAGAGCCACAACCTCATCCTGCTGCACCTAGCTTTACCCGTGGTAGGGACTGAGCTAACACGGGACATGGGTACAGGGGTGGCATTTGAAGGTGTCTAGCCTAAGGTTCCCCCAGAGAGGCACAGGGCCCCAGCAACCCTCTTGGCCCCCGAGCTCAGCATAGTCACCTTCAAATGCTTAGAAACCTGCTGCTGCGTGTGTCGCCGCTGACCCTCCATTCATGTGTAATTGGTATTGCAAGCGGTGACTCACTGTGTTCTCTTGGGGGAGATTTATGGCCGAGCAGAAAGCAGCCAGGCAAACAGGCGAGATGGAGACTTGGAAAGAGAAAGGGCTGGGGACGAGGGGACAGAAGGCCTCCATAGAGGAAAGTTGTGTCCTTGAGCGAACTTGCAACCTGGGTTTTCGGGGTCCGACCTCATTTTATACAGTCCGCCCTGCTCCCACCAGGAGCGCCAGGGAAATGCCAGCGTTTGAGCCTCTGAGCTCCATTTCCCATGAGGATGTGAAAATACGTCCACAGAGGGGGCGGCACTGGGATTAAAGACTTTTTCTGTGTCTCTGTACTGTTCTGTGTGCGTGATATCACTGGTGTGTGAGAATCATCAAAGCCATCTGTCTGCCTGGTTTGGAGGCAGCCTTTTAGTTTCAGGGCTCTGGCTGTCCCTCCCAGGCTCAGACTCTCTCACACCTCACTCAATGAGCTGTTCATCACTCCAGCCCTTCATAGAGATCTTCAAATGCGCAAACAACAGGGTGCCCAGTGTCCCATCAGTTCCACCGTGCCCTCCAAAAATGCCGTAGGAGTTAGGAAAAACAGGCAATGTCTCTCAGTGTGCCGTATCTTCTCCTGCGTTCTAGCCTTTGCACCAGCTGTTCCCTTTGCTAGGGATGCGCTTTGTCTAGCTGGCCTTGCACATTTATTTCTCCTGGGCTCTCAATACTCAGCTCAAGTACGACTTCTTTTGTGAAACCTTCCACAAAGTTGCTGGCTCCCAGCTCCAAGTTATCCCCTAAGAGGCTCTTCTTTTAAGACTGCTTGCCCAGGTCCACTCTGGGCGGATGCATCACAAAGCAGCCTTGCAGCAGGGCAGACTGTGGTTCCTGAACCTGAGGCAGCGGCTCCATCCAGCATCCCCTGGGACCTTGCTGGAAAGGCACATTCTCAGGCCAGACCAAGAACCTACTAAAGCAGAAGCTCTGGGGGCCCAGCTGTCTGTCAACAAGCCCCTCTAGGGGACTGATGCACTATCAAGTTTAAGAACCATTGTGGTAGGGGGATGAGGCAAATTTACAAAAGCTTCATCCAGAACAAACAATACAAGTAACCACAGTAAATACCACCTATTACCTGTGTACCAGACTCGAGCAGGCACCCCTCCTGCATTAATTCTCCCCAGCAACACATGAGAAAGACTCGTATACCCACTAGATGGATGAGCAAACTGAGGCTCAGACAGTAGCTTCCTTCCCTGGGAAACAACTACTAAGTGGTAGATCCAATGGCAAACCAACTACGGTCACTGACTACACAGCCTGTGTGTTACCCGGAGTATGCTAGCCACACAATTTAGGGGTTTAAAAGAGGAAGAGACCACATCCAAGCCAGAGATTTTCTAAATTTTATATTTTCAAAATATAGTTACACAAGATTAAACAATGCTTTCTCTTTTCTTTTTTTAAAGTAATCCTTGCTGCCTTCTATCCAGCTCTCATCTCAGCTTTCAAAAGTAACTATTGTACTTTCAAAGTTTCGGTTGCTTGTTTAGGTATTTACTTCCATACTTTAAAGTATTTGCATCTCGCATTATCTCTTGATTCATCCACCCAACCCTTCAAATAATACTGGATAAGAACTTTTGGGTTTTCTCAAATGAAAGAAATCTAGAAGCAAATCCAGGGCAAAAATAGAAGATCTATTACCATCAAAGTTCCAGGCTCTTTCTAGCTTGTTGCTTCATTGCTCTTGATATGAGGCTCCCAACTCATGGATCAAGATGGCTGCTTGAGCTCCTACCATCACGTATGCATTGCAGCTATTAGAGTGGTTCTTCCATTCTGTATAAAGTCTCTTCCTAAAAATTGCTCACACTATTTGTTTGTACTGACTGCAATGTTTACAGCTTTAGAGGGGTTCTTCCATTCTGTATAAAGACACTTCCTAAAAATTGCACACACTGTTTGTACTGACTGTAATGTTTACAACTTAGTCACACTGCTACACCTCACTGGAATGGGGACTGGGAAAGGTAAGCTTTATGCTGAGTGGCTCAGCAGAAAGACTGGAGTTCTGAGATCAGTACAGAAAGGAAGAATTGAAATTAGGGGCTGCCTCTCCCTGCATCTGCAACACCTTCTCTCCCCACCCTGTGCTCCGGGCACCCTATGCATTTCCTTACCCTGGGCTCTCCCACACACTGTGCCTCTGCTGGCAGGTGTCTCACTGGGAGCCCAGCCCATCTCTGATATGATAACCCCTACTTAGCCTCCAGCTCTCAGCTGAAATGAGCCCCCTCTCTGATCCCAACTGTGTCAGGGCCTATTGAATGGTCTCCGAACCTTCTCTATAGCACCCTTTGTGATCGTAATTAGATATTGACTTGTGTAATTGTGCTCACTGACTGTCTCTCTTCTAGACTGTATGCTTCTGGAAGCAGAGCCATCTCGGTCATGCTCGTCAACCCAGCACGTGAACCCTTTGTCTTATGAAAGGTACTTATTCCTGGAAAGCTTTCACATCTTGAACTCCATGTCCTTCCATAACCAACTAAAATGTTCCCTCCTCCAGGAAGTCTCCCTGAGCTCCCTCTCTGATACAAATAACCCTCCCTTCTGAGTGCCCACAGCAGTCTTAGTCATGCTTGCTCTCTACCACACGGCACTGACCTTGGGGAGCATGTGTTAGGTCCACTACAAGTCTGTGAGTCCCAGGAGGAGAGGACCCATATCTGATGATTTCCTCTCTCTCTCTCTCTCTCTCTCTCTCTCTCTCTCTCACACACACACACATACACACACACACACACACACACACACACACACACACACACACACACACACACGAACAGCCTAGGTGGTTCTCTAGCCCAGCAGCAGAATTACTGACCACAAAGCAGAATTCCTAGTGTGGCTTCTGGCTCACCAAGTGACATCCAGCAGTGGCCTTGCTTTTCTCACCTGGCCCCTCAGGGCCCTTCTGGATCTGACGTTCTCCAATTGCCACCCAATGCCATGGTTCAGCTCCGGGGTTGCTGACCCAGCAGGCCTCTCTCCAAAGTTCATGATCCCAGGCCCCCAGGGTTTTGTTCTCTCATTAAAGATCAAAAGAACAGAAATGCTGGACACCAGACTCACAGGCAAGACAAAACAAGACAAACCTATCAAAGTGGAAGAACTTCTATTAACAGCTGGCACCAGAACTCCTCATAGGAGAAAATATAACATTGTTTGGAAAACAGTATTTTGACAAGTGCGAGGAAGAAGGCCTGGTGCCGAGCCTCCGAGCGAGGGGGGTGCCGCCCTGTGATGAAGAAGATGGCAGCTCCCCAGGCAGCCAGAACAGCGGGGTGTGCGGGACAATGAGAATGATAGAATAATAGCTGATATTTACCGACACCTTGATCCCCACTAAGGAATGTGCACGCTTTGTACTGAGCACATTGCAGCATTCAAGGCACTTACTACAGAAAAAAAAAGAGGAAGAAGGGGGGGAGAGAACAGAAAAGGACAAAAAAGACAAGACAAAGGAACCCCCCTGGCTAGCTGAAGCAGCTGAGAAAATCTATGAGAAGTGTGAGCTCTATGGAAGGCCCGCGGCTACTAGAAAAGGAAGACCAGAAATAACAATGGCTTAAATAAGATGACTTACTTACTAAGTCTTTCTTAGTAAGTAGCTGAAATGTGACGGTGGTTCTTGCTCTGAGGATTTTTCAGGCCCTCAAGCATTTGGTCCAGGAAGGCATACTGGCATCTATTCATGCCAGTCAGCAGGAAGGGGAATAAGGGGAGGGGAGGGCCCGTCCCTTCCCTTTAGGGGACCCCCTGGCAGGTACACACATCACTCCATTGTCTGTCTAGAGCCTGCTCAACAGGCTGTACCTAAAGTGCGGAAGGCTGGACAATATAGTTGCCTTCTGAGCAGCCATTGGCCCAGCAAAATATTCTGTTACATGAGAAGGAGAGGCTACTAGGGGAGTAGGAGGCTCTGCCACAGATGAAGATTGGTGCGCTCACAGAATTGTTGGGAAGGCTGGGGGATTGGGCTCAGGAACCGAGGGTGTCCGCGGTGCAGGACCCATTGCCATGGTCACGCTAACGGAAGCATGCACCGCCCACCGCCCCCACCCCGAGAGCAAAAATAACAAATGTCCACAGCACATGGAATGTCCTCATGACCACCTTTTGAGATGAGTACTATGAGAAGTCCCCGTTTTCAGAGGACTTTGTGTGAGTACAGGAAGTCTTCACTTAACATTCTCGAAACAACACATAATGAAACCAATGTTACCATGGGCTAATTGTTATAAACAGAATTAACTTCCTGTGGCATCTCATCAACCTGATGATGAAAGGGTGTTATCAGAGGACCTGCTGTACTTTGCAGTCATTAACTCTTTTCATTTGTCCTGGCTTCAGCACCACCATTGGGACAGGTAACATTAGTAACCCCGTTTCATAGAGGCAAGCAGAGGGAAGGGAAGATGCCCAGGGAGGCACAGCTAGTGAGCAGCGGCAAGGCTGAGGTATGGACCCAGGCAGTCTGGCTCTAAATCTGTGCTTGTGACTCCTATGCTACACTGCTAGCAAAGGTAAGACGCAGCGGGAAAAGGTAAGAGACTGTGCAACCTGCAAGGAAACCCATCCCCAGGGGTTCCAAACTAACTTTCAATGGATTTCATGTCAGGGTCAGCGAGGCAGAGGTCAGAGGCAGCACCTCCCATTCCTGCTGCCCCCAGCTCCTGCTGGGAATTAGCAAAAGTATAGGAGAAGGCCTGAAACTTCATTGGCTGTCAAAACAAAGGCCATAAAGAAAATCTCATGTAGATCTCAGAGGCACGATGGCCAACAGCTGTCATCTGAGTCACCAAATTTTCAAAGCCAACTAGCAAGGGACCGGCCTCCACCCCCACTTGCACACAGATGCCTGGGTCTCCAATCTTGGCTGCTGTCTGGGAACTGAATCACAAATTTGCATTTTGCCTGACCCAGTCCTGACCCCATGTTCCAACAGGGGTGCTCCGAGCAGACTGTGGTCAACAAGCAGAAAGCTGAGAAGAGAGAAGACAGGTCTGAGAAATCCATCGATGAAATGTCTGTCCCCAGAATTCATACAGTGTCCCAAGATTTACCTTGGGTGCTGGGCCCTGGGCCTGATAGGGACCAAGCCAACTTCTGGAGGAAGTAGAACAACTCTTAGGCCCTGCTCCAAAGACATTGCCCTAACCTCCAACAAGAAGCCCCCCACCTCAGGCCAGGACTGAGTTATGAGCTGAAATGTTGGGAGGTCCTCAGAGGCCTGCTGTCCACACACACACACACACACACACACCTCACAGGGCATCAAGGAGATCCAAGGTGTCAATGGATTGAGTCAGACCACACCCTGATTCCACTTTAGTGTCCCCAGGGCTGGGAGGTTCTAGTCCTCTGCAAGCAGTAAAAGATTCATTCCCTCAAAATGCAGAGGCCCAGGGAGCTAATTTACTAGTGATAGATGCTACTAACCATTATCATTATTATTATCACTGTCATTATTGCTATTCAGTCATCATTTTATAGGATTTCCAACACCATAAACCATGTCAGGCACTGACATTTGTTACCTTTGCTCCACCCCCAGCACGTGAGGTAGGAGCAGAGGCTCAGAAGATGAACTGATGGCCACATGTTCATAAGAGGCAGGACCCGCACACAAGCCCCTGCCCCGTGCTGGATGGAGAGCACCTTGGCAAGGAGGATGGGGAACGGCTCGCTCTGCTGGGGGAGAAACACCAGCTCCCGGGGAGACCTAGAAGAAAGGTCCTTGTGGGAAGGCTTGGTGGTTTGACCAGCAAAACTCTATCTCCTGATGTTCCCTTGCCTTGATCTCCGGGACACACATCGGAGGTTCTCACTGGGTCCGAGCACCCCAGGGTAAGTCATGACCGAATTTCTGCAGCCTTCTGCCCCTGGAGAGCTCCGTGCCCTCCACCCGCTGCATGGGCACAGCTGGGAAGTCATTTTTATGTCATGTCTTCCTGGACATAGGAACCAGTCTGCAGAGGCCAGCCCATTGCGAGGTCAGGAAGCCAGTTTTCTTTAATAAGAATATGAACTAAGAGACTTGAAGTCTCTGGTTAATGAATGGTAGCTTTGAGGTGTGTAAGGGACGGAGGAACTGGGGCCAGCTTGGACAGCACAGCAAGTCAACGCTGGCAAGGTTCTCTTTCGTGTTCCCTCTGCCCAGACTAACAGACTCTTGCTTTTGGGTCTTAGACCAAAATTGTAGGGGAGGAAAGAACCACAAGGATGCAGCATAAGTAGGAGAAAAAAAGAGGAGAGAGAGAGATATATACAGTGTGTCCGTAAAGTCATGGTGCACTTGTGACCGGTCAAAAGTGCACCATGACTTTACGGACACACTGTAGATAGATGATAGATATAGATAGATAGATAGATAGATAGATAGATAGATAGATAGATAGATAGATAGATAGATGATAGATAGATAGATTAGATAGATAGATAGGCACAGAGAACGGACCATATAAATGAGAAAAAGATACTTTCTCAGTCCCTCGCAGTTCCAGGTTCCGTGAGACCCAACGACATGCCCTCTCCGTGGCATCTGTCCCCTCCCAACCTTACTTGAGCTGGTTTGAGAGTTTTCTGTTTCTCCAACTAACAGAAAAATAGGAACCAAAAATGGACTTGGAATAATAAGCTCTCAGAAACTACATGAAGCCATTTGTGGGATCAAAGCAAACCGGAGGCAAGGAAGATGCTGTGGTAAATGTTTAATGGTCATACATCACCCCCCACCCCTCCCCGTCCTCAGATGCCGGCCTCTGCAACGTGACTGCGCAGTGAATCCCAGCTGGAGGGGGCCTGATTTTCCATCTCTATTGTGGACAAGAAATGGGCCATATACTAAACCTGAAAAGCTCAGGGGAGGCCCACATGGTGGGCCCCACAAACTCAGACCAAAAGTAACCACACAGGATGGTCTGAACATAAAAATTCCAAACTAGAAGCGAGTCATGGCAGGTAGTCACATCCTAGGCCTGTAGCTTCCTTGACAAAGGTCAATCTTTACGTAAGTAAGCCTGTCTTTTGTCTTTTTCGCATATAAGATGACATACCTCCCTCTGGAATCTTCTTCTCCAGACCGCTCAGGGTGCACCCATGCCCCAGAGCACAAGACCACAGGCCCCTCGTTGTCTTTTGTTCTCTGAATACCTTCTCTGTGTGCTATAAATGTCCGTTATTAACTACCCTATACACACCAATGTAAAAGTATGGCTCTTCGTTTGATTCTTTATCCAATCCCAGAGATTTCCCTGCTTTGTTTTCTCCCGCCCCCTTAATCAACCACCAATGGATTTCATGTAACCCCCTTATGGCTCCTCCTTTGTTATAGTGCAGTGGTTCTTAACCTGGGTTCTATCGAACCCTAGGGGTTCGATGAGTTGGTCTCAGGGGTTCGGAGAAGCCTCTGCTGCGGAGGCCAGAATAAAGTAATACCGTAATTTGTTGTGAGTTCTTGCACTTTGTTGGTTTTGTTCTTAGAGCAAGGTGATGTTCATGCACGGCTCATTTTGTGCACTGGTAAAAGAACATATACCTATGTCTTGAATTTGGGGAAAAAAATCATATTTTATTTGTCACTAAAGAAGGGTTCGGTGAATGTGCATATGAAACTGGTGGGTTCGGTCGGTACCTCAAAAAAGGTTAAGAACCACTGTTCTAGTGTATAAATAAGCGGCAGAACTGCCATTCTCTGGAGCATTCTCTCAATTGGTTGAGGTTTTGGTTCCTCACAATTATCAGCAGTTTGGCTCAAATAAACTCATCAAAATTCTCTGCAGGTCTGGATGTTTCTTACATCAACACCTTGCCCCCAGGCTGGCCTTTGACTTGCTTTTCTGACGGAAGTGGGGCTGCGTGAGTTTTGGAGCCCGGGTCTCATGAGGCATTTAGCTTCTGCCTTGGCCCTCCCGAAACTCTACCCTGAGATCCCCATGCTGTGACAAAGTCTGGTCTGGAAGGCCACGTGAAACATCATAGCCATCCCCTCTGGGCCCAGTCCCCAGCTGGCCTTGCAGTTGAACCCAGACAGGACCAACAGAACAACAGCGCGGTCAACTACGGAAGCAGGGAAAGAATAAACCATGGTGATTCTAAGCTACCAAGGTTTGATGTGGTTTGTTATATAACAAAGTCTACCTAAAACAGCTGCATCGATGTACAAGCAGCTCACTGCGGACAAGCCATGGGCTCAGACTGCGGCCCTCCTGAGATGAGAGTCTTGGGGAGTTGGGGCTGCTGAGAATAAGGATATTGGGACTTGCCGATCGCTCCTTCCCATCTAATAGAAAAGGAAGAAAGGCAGACACTGATTCAGGGTTTTCCAGCTGGAATCAAAAATTTTTTTTAAAAAACGGGACAATTGTACAGCTTTTTGCCTGTCTATATCTAGCCCTCCAAGACAGCTGAGACCAAATCCAAAATATAATCATCCACTTTGCCAAATTGCAACAGCTGAATTTTCTGCCATTCTGGGTTTCTATGATTAAAATGAATGCGCCTAATAAAAAAGACTGTCAGGGAAGGGGGAAACTGGGCATTCCAGGCAGAGAAAAGGCTTTGAGCAGAAGCGCAGAGAGGTGGTTGGTTTCCAGGAGACTTGCACGCAGATGCAAATAAATAAGCAGCAGATTAACAAGGCATTCAAACCAGTGGTTCCTAAATTTCAGTGTGTACCAGAATCTCTCAGAGGGTTTGTTAAAACCCAGGTTGCTCAGAGTTTTTGGTTTTGCAGGTCCCGGCGGTGGGGGAAGGGCAAGAATGTGCTTTTCCAACAAGTTCCTATGTGATCCTGGTGCCGCCATTCGAACAGGTGGCACACTTTGAGAACCACTGGCCTGAATTTAGCCCCTAAACCAACGGGAAGGGCGGTGACTAGAGTGGCAGTTCAGGCCTCAACAATGCCACCAGGAACCCAGAATTCCAATCGCTCTTCTTGGACATGCTTAGCCTACTGGCTTTCATCTTTATACTGGAGGTCTCACGGTTACGAGACGGCTGCTGCAGCTCCAGAACTCATGTCTGTATTTAAGGAAGAAAGACAGTAGAAGTTCATCTCTGTACTAGGGGAGCTTTAAATCTTTAACGGAATTCAGAAGTTTCCTTGAAAGACCCACCCACTTCCCAGTGTTGATCACCCCAACTCCCCCTACCAGGTTGTCAGATCCCTCTCGCGCTGGCCAAGGTTGAGAAATTGTGTGTGTGTCCCTCTTGCCTCCAGAGAAGACACAAGCAGGAGAAAGGGGGTGGGAGGTAAAGCTACTGTGCTTACACAGATGTGAAGGTGACCAGAAGTCTGGAGGCCAATATTGATGGAATCAAGTGGGGGACATAGTCACACCCAGTAATTGTACATTTAGAAATGGGTGTCAGGAGTAGATGCAAGAAGAGTGGTAGCATTCGACCTCTTCTGGTCACTGCTGGATCTTGAACAAGACGCTTGACCTCTCTAAATATCAGTTTCTTTTTCTGTGAAATAAGCAAATAACCTCATTCAGTTGTTGTGAGCATTAAATGAGGTATCATAGATGAAAGGGTCCATCTGGGGTCTTTGATCCTGAAATGTGGGATGGATTGGGAAATATAGCCCCATTGGCCGAGGGCTTGCTGTGGGATGGGCTCTATGCTAAATCCTTTATGCCTTATTTTTCATTTCCTCCCCGCAATAGCATTACCTTTCTTCAGACAGGAAAACTGGGGTTCAGATGAGGCTTTTAGAGTTCCGGGCTGGTAAGCAGAGGGTAAGGAATCAAACCAGGTCTGTTGGGTTCCAGCTGTGCACCCCTAACCACTACTCTAGATTGCCTTTACGGAGAAATAAACCAATGCAGAGCTGCGAATGCCACGGGCCCTGCCCACACTCTTCTTGTCCTGCTCTCGCTGGGTTAGGAACTCAACCCAAGCCAGGCTCACCTTTTGCTGTCCCAGTCTTTCAGCTGCAAGTGGCCTGCAGGAGCCAGGTAGGGCCAGCCTCCCACCCAGACTGCCTCCCCCAGTGGGAGTGGAGTCCTGCCAGGTTGGCACAGTGACTTCCAATTAGACGCCATCTCCTGCTCAGGCAGGAGGCACAAAGCAGGTTGGCCCAGCAGGGAGCAGACAGTTAGAGGGTAATTAGCTGTGGATGTGAAGAGCTCCCTTAGGAAGGAGGTCAATCAGGGCAAGGGACACTCAGGAGGGACGTCACTCCAGGTACCTTCCCCCTACCCGCATCTTGCCCTGGGTGCCCTGGTGAAGGAAGCAACAGCTAACACTCTTTGTGCCCCAAGCCCTCAGCTGGCCATAGGGCTCCTTCCCCCTCACAGCACCCAGCCTGCAGATAGGAGCACTGAGAATCAGGGGAGAGGAGAACCTCTCCAGGGTGCAGGGAAATGGCAGAGAAAGGGGTTGAAGACCTGAGTCCCCGGCCTCTGCTCTTTCTCCTCCATACCCCATTGGTCCTACGTTCTCATCTGCTCATACCTTCAGATGGTAGGGCATCTGATGGGCACTCAGCGTTGATATGGAGGATAGTATCCAAATTATTTATCATCTAGTATGGCAAGGCTGTGACCAGCTGGCACAGACCCAGGCCTGCTGGAGGCTGTGCTCAGCATTACCCCTTGGCTGCTGGACCATGGGAAGGGCCAAAGGATCCCCCGTGAGGGGGTAGGTGGCTGAGACAGCAGTATGGGTGCAACTGGTATGGAAGAACTTCAATTCTAATATCCAACATGGCTATAATAAATACCACATGGGGGCTGCCCTTAGAGGTGGCGTTCACTTTCTAGGCCCTAGGACCAGGGCCACAGGGCCATGGAGGCTGCTGTGCCTTCCCGCTGGGCACATCCTTCCCCACACCCCGGAGCTGGCACCCAAAGTCTAAGATGGGTGACTCATGGCTTCTTCCAAGAGCAGGAAACAGACTTCCCAGGCAGGAGGGAAGCCTCCATCTGTCTAAGGCAATCTGTCCGTCTGGAGAGGAGTAGAAGTGTTCCAAACACGACTGCAGCTGTGAGCAAAGTGAGGTCTGCAAATCCAAACGGCTGTCCTCAGGAAGGAGGGTGCCCTGGGCAGTCGGGAGGAATGCATGCCTCACTCCTCTTTGAAGACTCACGTCCATACTGACGAGCTACAGGTTCTCAGAAGCCCCAAGTGAAAAGGTCTTTTCCCTTGACTTAACCCGGTATTTTCCAGGCATGTTTAACCACAGAGCTGTTCTTTGTTTAACCCCACTGGACTCCAAGGGCATGAATTTTTCTTGAGATGAAGCTTTGAAAACACTGTTAAGTACAAATTCCTTCCCTGATCCCAGCAGCCCAGATGTCACCACTTGGCTACTGCTAATGTTGGGGGAAAGGGGTGAGTGGATTCAGGGGAAAGGGGTGAGTGGATTCAGGGGAAAGGGGTGAGTGGATTCAGGGGGAAGGGGTGAGTAGATTTAGGGGAAAGGGGTGAGTGGATTCAGGGGAAAGGGGTGAGTGGATTCAGGGGGAAGGGGTGAGTGAATTCAGGGGAAAAGGGTGAGTGGATTCAGTGGAAGGGGTGAGTGGATTCAAGGGGAAGGGGTGAGTGGATTCAGGGGAAAGGGGTGAGTGGATTCAAGGGGAAGGGGTGAGTGGATTCAGGGGGAAGGGGTGAGTGGATTCAGGGGACGGGGTGAGTGGATTCAGAGAGAAGGGGTGAGTGGATTCAGGGGGAAGGGGTGAGTGGATTTAGGGGGAAAGGGTGGGTGAATTCAGGGGAAAGGGGTGAGTGGATTCAGGGGAAGGGGTGACTGGATTCAGGGGGAAAGGGTGGGTGGATTCAGGGGGAAGGGGTGAGTGGATTCAGGGGAAGGGGTGAGTGGATTCAGGGGGAAGGGGTGAGTGGATTCAGGGGAAGGGGTGAGTGGATACAGGGGAAGGGGTGAGTGGATTCAGGGGGAAGGGGTGAGTGGATTCAGGGGAAGGGGTGAGTGGATCCAGGGGAAGGGGTGAGTGGATTCAGGGGGAAGAGGTGAATGGATTCAGGGGAAGGTGTGAGTGGATTCAGGGTGAAGGGGTGAGTGGATTCAGGGGTAAGGGGTGAGTGGATTCAGGGGTAAGGGGTGAGTGGATTCAGGGGGAAGGGGTGAGTGGATTCAGGGGGAAGGGGTGAGTGGATTCAGGGGAAAGGGGAGCAAGTTTTGGGGCATGGAGGCTGGTCTGCACCCCAACGGCCCTAAAAGTCCCCTAGATCATCTCCCTCCATCATTTATCAAAGTCCATCCACAGACGGGGCTCAAGCAGGGCCCAGGCCTCCCCTTAGGGTGGGAAAAAGGCTTAACAATGCCGCTCAGCCCCTGAGCACCAGGAAACGGTCCCTTGGTGCTAAGGGTTCTGGACTCGACTGGTGTATAAACCAGCTCCACTTCTGACCAGCCTTGTTACCTGGGTACACTTAACTCCTCTAAATCTCAGTTTCCAACTGAATACTTGGATGGTAATGCTTAGATCACAGGGTTATGGTAAGAATAACAACTTAATTATACTAGCTATACCCAAATCACATTAACTTTATACCCTGCATGGCTCTTCATACTTTATTTATGTTAACATTGCTCTTCTAACAATTCCATGAGAGAAGTATTCTTGTTCTTGTTTTACAAATGCAGACACTGAGGTCCAGATTGGTTGTGACTTCCCAAATTTGTGCAGGTGGGAGGCAGCAGGGCCAGGACTCAAACCCAGGGAGTCTGGTTCCCAAGTCCACTGTCAAACATTACATACAGAGCCTGGCCCCAGTAAAAACTCAGTACATGGTCATAGCAATGTGTGTCATTCTGCAGAGGTCCTAGGGATTAGAAATTACAGAGGGTAGAGAAGAGCCCATCTAATGCAGGAAGAGAGATCAAATCTAAGAAAAGAAGGACATGGTAGAAAATCTCTCCATTTCCAGAAAGTATGGCATTCTTTCCGAACTGGGTCTGATTTCACATCACAGTGACCAAATCTCTAAAGAAGAAGGGCGACCTCATGGAGGGTGCCTTACTTCCCCCAATAGCATGATGCATCAGTTATTAGGGCCTTGAGGAGGGCAGTTTGTCTTACTCAGTGTATAACTTCTGTCCTAGATTCTAGCTGTGTGTGAGTAGAACAGCCTTCAGCTGGATGTGAATCGGTAATGGGTATGTCTGAGCCTGGGGTCTGCAGAAAGCAGAGCCTACCTCAAAGACTCAGAAGAATGTGATCCAGGAACCAGAAGCATGTGTTGAGGGTGGAGCCAAGCAAAGTTGCTCCTTCCCATTGGACTGCCGGGAAGAAAGTGGGAAGCATTTATGCTGTGTGACCTTGAACAAGATACTTAACTTCTCTGAGCCTGTTTCCTCAGCTGTAAATTGGAGGTAATCTCAGAGTTGTTTAAAGGATTGAATAAAAGAAGGTAGATAATAGTATGCCTGGCAAGAAGTAGGACTCAATGATAGCAACTGTCATTCAGTTAGATAGCCTGAAGTGCTATGTGACACCACCCTGGTCATGAAATACCATCTAGGGGCTGGTAACACCCACATTAATTTCTCTAGCCCTGGTGTCAAGGCTCAAATAGATAGTACAAGCAACACCTCCACACGGGCTAGTGCTTTCCATAGGGGTGGGGGGCTGGTCTATGCCTTGGTCTTTCCCAGAAGAATTTAAGTGCTAAGAGGGAGGAGGCTTGTCCCTTTTGTTCAAAACTAGACCACAGGGCCCAAAACATTTTCTAGTTAGTACATTGCAAGTACTCAAAAAATCCCTCATGATTGAATGTCTTTATTATTATAGATTTATATCCCTTCTCTTCTACTTGTATGAATGAGGGAACTGAAGCTCAGAGAAGGTAACCATGTTGCAGGTCACACACAGCAAGTCCCTGCCCACTGAATCAGACTCCCTCCCCTGCCCACCCCCACTCTGCTGCTTGGTGGCTTGGTGGCAGCAGGGAACTGATTAAAACCGATCAACCTGATTGACCCGAGTCTGGGATGCGGAGCACTGCCGGTAAGCAGAAGCAGAGGCCCTGTGAGGCCACGATGAGCTTTGGGGGGCGGGGGCAGGGGGCTGAGACACGCAGATGTGTGACTCACAGGCTGAGCGTCATGAAATTGCTCAAGATGACAACAGACAAGAGAAAGACGAAAGCCCAGGAGATAGCCGACTTATTATTTTTTAATCAAGAACTCTATGGATTTCTTCTAGACCAGCCTCAGGAATCAGGGAGGTCAAAGATAAATCTAGCTGGGAATTTTAAAAGGAAATAGGAAACCTTGCTTCCTGCATGTTTGGACAGGAAATGGGTTTATAATTGGAAAGAGAAAGTTGGGGAGGGGGTGACTGAGAGGGTCTCCGTGGCCTGAAGTGGTCCTCCATTGGCAGGAGTGGTCTGCGCTTCCGAGCCCAGCTTTGCCCTGGCTCCCTGGGCAGGGGAGTGTGCAGTCCCGAGGAAGGCCTGAATCTGCATCCTTGTTGTCTACCCTCTCCAGCTCCGGGGTTTTTTATCTGTAGCGTGAGGAAGAAGGAGCCCACCCCACAAGTGACATGCGAATTAACGTGTGGAGTGTCTGGCACAGCAAATGGTGCCTGATGTCATTATTGTCACCAAAGTTTCCCAGTGCTGGGAGAGATGGAAAGGTCAGAAAAGACTCTTCTGGGCTGGTGGCACACTGGGCCTCTGACAAGCAGGAGAGGAGGGAGAGCCAGGCAGAGAAAACAGCCTAAGCAAAGGCTCAGAGGTGGGACGGTGGGGCCCTCTGTGGACCCTGGAAACTGACAAGTCCTAATTCTTTCCCTGCTCTTGGCTGTGATTGTGAGAAGTGGTCTGTCTGTCCTGCAGAGCAAAGGACAAGCATGGGAGCAGGCAGGCTGTGGTCTAGCTGATCAGCCTGAGTGGTGACAGTGGCAGTCCAGGGACTGACACGAGTGTCTCAGTCTCCCCACCGAGGACCGCGGGATTCAGCTCAGAAATAAACAACAAACAAAAGCAAAACAGAACAGGATACCCAGTGAAATTTACATTTCAGGTAAACAGAAAATAATCTTTCGGTGTAAGTATGGACAAACTGGGATACACTTATACTAAAAAAAGTATTCCTTGTTTATCTGAAAGTCAAATGTCACTGGATGTCATGAGTGCAAGCCTTGAGCCAGATGGACAGTGTAGCCTCAGATGAAAGTGCCCAGGAGGGGCCCCCACAGGTGGGACAGGAGACCACCAGAGCCCTTCAAAGTGGCCATCCTTGCTCCCCAGTGAAGCTCGAACAGCCAAGGGCCCAAAGCCACCCACCTCCCAGCTTCACCCCATATCCACCACCCTTTATCCCTCCCACTCCACGCTCCAGCCTCCAGACCTTGACCTTTGCGTGCCCTGGCCTGGAGCAGCGTTTGACTCCCCCGCCCCCGCCCCGTCTCCCTGACTTAATTCCAAACTGTCTGCTGAGACTTGCTTTCATCCTCACTTCCCTGCCCACCGCACAGGAGTTCATTTGCCCTGTTACTGTTTCTCACAGCCCTGGGGTTGTCCTTCATTACAGGCAGATATCATTCAACATTCACTATTGAAACCCTTTTGTTTCTGTCGATGGCTTTGACTCACCATTGTCCCCCAACGGCTGGCCCCCTGCCAGCCCAGCTGTAGCAGGTGCTGCTTCCCTCTCTATTCTGTGAAAGACTAGGAGTTATTTTCGGAAGTGAGGAGGACGCAGAAAAGAAGGGTTGAAGCCCCCATGTATTCCCATCTCCTCTGAGAAAAAGAATCATTTTCAAACCTGGACAGGACAGGAGCCCATGGCCACGGCCAAGGGGACAGAGGTCTTGAGGGGACGCTGAGAGCACGAATCTGCTCAGCACACCCAGCTCTGCACTTCGGGCAACACATCTGACTTTCAGATAAACATCTGAGGCCTGGATACCCCTGACACCCCTCCTGGCTCTGCTTCCATGGGAGGCTCGTCACTAAAGTCCCCAAGTTCTCCTGAGAGGCACATCGACCTCCCCTCCCCCACTAGGTGTCATCTGAGTGACCAGGGGGGCCTGTGACGTCCTGTCTCAGTCCCCAGTACCTCCCAGTGTCTGCACAGATAGTATGAGTTCAGCAATCGTCTGCAGGGTGAGTGAATGAGTACATGACCCCTTTCCTGCATACCGTATGAGTTTTTCCAGGAATTTGGGGGGCGGGGAGAGAGGCAGCAGCAGATGGCCACTGCGACCAGGCATGGAAGTTTAAAAGGGAATTCGATGCAGAGAAGGGGCTGAAACCACAAGCATGCTTCTCTGCAGTGATGCGGTCTTGGACCAAACCCAGGGGGCCTGGCTGGGTTATCACAGTAATGCCTCCCCAGACTAGTGTTATCATCCGATTGTGAACAAATTACAGCATTAAGGGGTGGGCTGGCTGGGCCTGTTCTATATTTGGTGCTGGCATATCAGCAGAGCCAGTAAGAGCCTTCTGGGTCTGTGCTCAAAAACCTGATTAAGGCTGGTTTGGGCCAGAACGTCTCATGTTTCCCCAGAGGGCCAGGGATCACACAGGCAGGGGGTGGAGGCCGTAAGAACAGGTCAGCCTGACACACATGCATCCCAGTTCCCATTCACTCAAATACTGTAGCCTCAGCCCCGGTGGGGGGAGGCAGCTGGCAGGTGCTCTATTGGCAGAAGGTGTTGCTGGGACCAGATCACACCCAGCATCCAGGGAGGTTGGAAACACATGCAGAGAGGAAGCACAGAGGTGCAAATTAGTATCCCCTGCTGGAGCAGGAGGGGAGGCTGGGAGGTGGAGAAAGTTGGGGGATGGCAGCTGTGTGAATTAGAGGCCTCCTCCTTGTAGCCTTAGCTCTTGCTACTTGTCTGTCTGCTTAACATTCATTTCCTTCCTTCTAGAAACATCATCCTGATTTTCCTTTGAGGAACTGTCCATCCTCTGTTCTCAGCCCGTGTCATCTAGGCGGGGCTGACACTACTCCCCCATCGCAGATTTAGGGGTGGGCCCAAGCGCCAGTCCAAACAATAGCTCTGAGCATGGCATGGTTTGGGCATGGCTTGACAGGGAAGCTGGGTGGGTCGGAGTCAGCCCTGGGACTTTGAAAGTACTGGGAAAAGCTATTCTTTCCTATCTGGGGTTGAAACAGGAGGGAGAAAAGGCCCACGGCATTAGTTTTTCTCATAGGAAAGCCAATGCAAGGAAAGCAGAATGAGGAGATGGAAGAAGACTGGATCTAAATGACATCCTTTGAGCACCTGTATCCAGCTGCACCTGAAGCTCATTGCCCACAGTCTTCTGATAACATGAACAAAAATTCCCGTTGAGCTGAGTTTCTGTAACTTACACCCCAAAGAACTGATTATTCGCAGTCCTACACTCCAGCCACAGGATCCTAGGTGGCGGTGTTCAGAACAGATCAGACCCTCCCCCCCCAGATTGCTACTCAAGCCGCAGCCTCTCCCGGGAATGCCATCCCCACCTCGCAGCCTCCTGGTGAAACCCCATTCTACCTTCCATTCAAAGGAAGCCTAGTTCCTGGAGCATCCTTGATGGTGCAGTCGTATTGCTGACTCCGTCACTCCCACAGCGGACTGAGCAAGCTTTTGTCATGGGGCCCACGCTGTGGCAAAGTCTGTAACCTCTTCCTAGGATTTTAACCCTCTGCACTGGGCTCAGCGCCATGCTGAAAGCATAGTCTCATTTTATCCTCACATTCGTAAGGTGACCAGCTTTTTACAATGAAAAGGAGGACAAAACTAAATTGAAGAAAACAATGTTGTAAATAAAAGAAATATTTTATTCATAGCCACAATGGTACACTATAATATGATAAATGCATATAATAAAAACATTTATAATATTATATACTGTCATTATGCTTACATGCCTATTCATTTTTAATAATAATGGTAAGAAAAATGTGCTCATTTAGATACAAATACGTCACATCCCACGCAATGGATCGACTCTGCATTGATTGAATACGGACATTTACAGACTAGTCTTCCAATATCAAAAAGGAGGACATGTAGGAGGACACTTTCTGAGGGAGCATGGGACTTAACAAAAGAAGGACTGTCTTCCCTACAGGAGGACGACTGGTCACCTTAACGTTCGCCACTTGAGGCGGTATCTTTACGATCTCCATTCTGTAGGAAGGCATTGATTCAGAGAGGCTGGGAGACATGCTTCCATCCAGGGTCAGGCCCGCAGGCCTCCATCCTTGGCTTTCTGTGCTAAGCTGGCCCCTGCTTGTTTGCCTGCCAGGGCCTTCCTCTCTCCTTTTCCTGCAGTGGTCCATGGGCAAGGTTTGGGGGTAATGAGTGCAAATTCTATGGGCACCCTGCGTGGCTTCCAATTCGGGCTCCACTTCTTAGTAGCTGTGTAACCTTGGGCAAGTAACTCAGATGGGTTTCAACTGATCTTTTTTTATTTTTTAAATTGTGGTAAAATACACCCGACATGAAATATACCATTCTTGATCATTTTTAAGTGTAGAGTTCGGTGGCATTAAATATATTCATTTTGTTGTTCAACCATCACCACCAACCATCTCCAGAGCCATCTTCATCTTGTAAAATTAAACTTAGTAGCCTTTAAACATAAACTCCCTGTTCCCTCCCGCCCAGCCCAACATTCTACTTTCTGTCTTTATGGACTTGACCACTCCAGGTACATCATATAAGTAGAGTCGCACAGTGCTTGTCCTTTTGTGACTGGCTTCCTTCCCTTAACATCATGTCTTCAGAGCTGATCCATGTCATAGCATGTGTCAGAATTTCTTTCTTTTCTAAGGCTGAATAATACTCCATCACAGGTATTGTAGCTTATTTTAAATTGAGGGTAGAATCCACCTGTACAATAAACCTCAGGCATTAGTCTAAGCATCATGGTCTGGGAGTGAGGAGGGTATCTCAGGTGGGCTTCCACTGAGGAGGAAGACAGGGTCTATGTTGAGACCACCCCCTTCGCCATCCCCCTTCTCAAACAACTGTCCACCAGGGTGAAAAAGACAGGGAAGGATGGACAGCGTCTCCCCGACTCTCCAGGCCGCCGTGAGAGATGGGGTGTCCCTGCAATGAGAGAGCCTTCTCCTGTCCCTCCCATCTGGGGAACGCCTACTCTGAGCCAGGAGCTGGGCCGGGAGCTGTCACTCCCACTCGCCAGCTCTCACCCCAGCTGCCAAGGAAATGCCCATCAGTGGGACAGCAGAGAAGACAGTAGGCGAGAAAAGTGCCAATCCAGAAATTCTTGGCTGAGTCCCCAATGAAGAAGAAATGTTGCAGCTTCTCCCAAGGATTCGCGAGGCATCAACACCGCTGGAGAAAGGAAATGAAACACTTAGTTCCAGTTCAGGGGAGCTACCTGCGAACACCAGGGAAGGAACACCGTCAACTGATGCGTTGAGCCTGAAGCCTCGCTTCGCAGAAGGACTCCTTAGGGATGGTGCTGCTTCCCTGGATTCCACACTTTCCCAGGTACTTGCCGGGGCTGAGCCAGGCACAGAGCTGGGCCCCATGGAGGGGAGGGGGGAGAGGAAGGAGATAAGCTCCAAATCACCTGTTCACAGCGCTTGGTTGACCAGGTGCCACGTGCTGGACACCTAGAGATTCTGTAACCCCGAGAACCATCCAGAACACTCTCTCCCTCTTTGAAAAATTGATAAATTAGAATCTAAATGATCACTCCTCGAGTCCACTTAGGAAGTGGAACTGATGAAGGACCAGTGGCTTTGGAGCTATCTGAAGTAGGAGGACATGAGACTTTTGCTGTAAATGGAGAAGGTGATTGGCTTAGGAAGCTGCTGTCAAAATAATGAGGTAACCATCAGCAGCTGATTGGATAAGGAAAAGTGGTATGTATGCACGATGGAATACTACTCAGCAATGAAAAGGAATGAAATCTTGCCATTTTCAACAATGTGGATGGAACCAGAGTGTATTATGCTAAATGAAATGTCAGAGTAAAGCCAAGATTGCCCAATATCACTTATATGTGTAATCTAGAAAAACCAAAACAAATGAACAGACAAAACAAAATGGAAACAGACTTACAGATACAGAGAACAGACGGATGGTTGCCAGATGGGAGGGGTGTGGGGGATGGGCAGCAAAGGCGATTGGGCATAAGAGGCACAAACCACCAGTTAGAGGTCACGGCACATAATGTACAGCAGAGGACATACAATCAATAACATCATAACTTTATAGAGCGACAGATAGTTACTAGACTCATGTGATCACAGCATAAGGTATATAAATGTCAAATCACTATGATATACACCTAAAACTAATATAATATTGTATGTCAACTATACTTTAATAAAATATAATTTTATTAAAAAAATAATCCCCTCATATGAATGAACAAATCACCTCTTGCTGTGGAAGGTTGGATTATTGTCCCAGCCCTTCACTCCCTCACTGTAACAGAATTCTGCATCCACACCCCTTGCCCTGTGACTTGGCGGTGTCCTCTCTGTGGGGAAATACACACCATGTGACATGCTTGGGCTAATGGCACGTGAGTGGACATGATGTGAGGTTTCAAATGTGCTCACACAGTTTGGCCTGGCCGCGTGCACTGCCCCCCCACCCCCCAACATGAGAAGAGCATGCCTCAAAGCTTCCAGTCTGCGGCTGTTCCCTCTGTCTGGAGCCCTTTGCTCAGATATCCACATGGTCCCTTCAAATCTGTGCTCAAATCTCACCTCCTCTTAAGGCCTTTCCCGATGGTGTGATTTTAAATTACAACCCCCCCCCCATCACTTCTTGCCCTCCCCGCCCTGCCCCATTCACCATCCTCCTTCTCAGCTTGATCTGACTTTGGTTTATTTAAAATTTTTACTGTTGGTTCCCACCCTAGAAGGTAAGCTATGTGAGGGCAATTGTGTTTTCTCATGGCACTGAGCACATGGCCAGTGCTCAATAAATACTGGCCAATGACCCAGTGAGCAAATGAGGCCTCTGCACCTGCCTCACTGGTGCCTGTGAGTGCGCAGCGTTCAACCGCCGGCACATGGGATCCATGCGGAAAGGTTAGTGATTATTGTCATTGTCGTTGCTATGGTTATCATCATCAACATTTCCTTTTTTCTCAGATGCAGGAAGTAGGGCTGAGAGAGGCAAGGCTGGCTCAAGTTCACAGTTACGGGCACAGTAGGTCAAGCCTCCTCAGATGACAGTTGGGTACCTCTCTGTTAGAAGGCCACCAAAGCTCAGGGTGAGATTTGGGAAGTACTAGACCTGGGATGGACCCTAAATATTCTCTGCCTAGTGACTTCAAACTCTTTTCTCTCTTTCTATTTTTTCTTTCCTCCCTCCCTTCCTCCCTTCATTCCTTCCTTCATGCCTGCCTGCCTTCGTTCATTTCCCATGGTTCTTTGCTCAGACTGAAGTGGATGGAAACCGCCCAATATGTGAAACAGGTGGAGAGGGAAGGAGCTACTATAGCTGAGTTTCAGAGGGGTCTGTCCAGGGTCCTGCCCGATCCCAGGCCTCTGTGGACCACCATGGCTTTGCCAGTGCAATGGGAAAACTGACAGAGGTTCCTTGTTTCCTCTTTCGGTTCTACAGGGAAAGAAACTGAGCCGGGAGAAGTTACGACCCTTTCCCAAAGTGGCAGAGGAGAGCATGGATCTCTGGTGGGGAGCTCAGAGCTCCCTCCTCCCGGCTCTCCCCTCAGAACTTCCACGTTCTTGCTCCTCCGAGTGTCTCACTCCTTCCAGCCCACTTAACTGAAGCCAATTATTTAGTATAAAAGCACAGAGAACACACCAATTCATGTCTTTGTGCTGACAACAAGGAGCTCCAGCTGTCTCTGTCCCCAGAGATGCTCATTAGAGACCAGCTGAATTCAGCCTCCAAAGGCAAGACCAGGCCTGCCAAGGACATGCTGCTGAGGCCAGAGCAATTTGCTAACAACTTCGGGCTGGGGCCTGGCTCTGGGCACAGCATTCCTGACATGGTAGGAGAAGTTTCTGAGGAGTTAGCAGACCACAGGGTATAAGAGTCGGAGTGGCTGGGAAGCATAGCAAAGTCGTTTCTCCCTGATGTCTCAGTGTCCTGACCTGTACATTGGTGACAAGAGTGCAACCTGTATGTTACACCTATCGAGCACTAAGCACAGCTTCTAGAATGCAGTACATGCTAATGTTAGCTATTATTACCCATTTGTCATGGGTTACTGGGTTATTATCATTAAAACACATAGTACTGTTAGCTCTGGAGTCAGGAGACCTAGGTTTGAACTTGCTCTGCCTTTATGCACTGCGTGACTTTAAGCATGACATGTAGCCTCGTTCGTCATCTGTAAAATGGCTATAGGGATTGTACTGATTGCAAAGTCCTGTTGGCCTCTGAATGGAATGCAGACCTGGCACTCTACATGAGAGACAGCCAGGCATGTGCTGGGCTAGGAAGTCACAGGATGGATCAGCCAAGAGCGGCATCCGCCATCAGCTGGGGCAGCCCAGGAGAGGGACGCATGCGCATCTGATTCCTGTTGGTGGGCAGCACCGGCCCCCACGGTGGGCTGCAGCTCCGCTTCCTGGGTCGGCAACTGTGGCAGGTTGCTCAGTCTCTCAGGGGTCTCAGTTTGTCACCTGGAAAGTCAAGACAATGATGATATCCCCAGAAAGACACAGCCCTGAGAACCCGGCCCAGGCTTTCGTAAGAGCACGGTAAAGGTTAGCTCTGATGACTTTCCATCCTGCTGCATGCTAAGCTTTGCAAATGCGTTTTAATGCAGCTTGTCTTCCCAACAACCCTTGGTTAAGCCCTATTCCAGATATGTGGAAAGCAAGTTCAGCAAGTTTAAAGTAATTTGTCTAACACCAAGTAACAAATAGCAAAAGCAAGATGTCAGCCCAGTTACATAGAAAGCCAGAATCCGTGCACCTAATGTTGGTCTCTTTCTCCTCTATTCTGGATGTAACTCCTAACCTCACCCCAATGAAGGAAAGACAGGTGCAGACGTTGACACAGGGAGAGGAAATCAGGGTAGGCTTCACAGAGAAAGTGGCACTTAAACCTTGAAGTATGTGTCCAGTTAAATCAGGTAGATCTGGGGAAGGGAAAGGCAAAGGAACAGCATGAAAAAGGCACAGAAGACAGAGTGTCAGGTATGCTCAGAGAATACTGTGGCAGGGTGGGGTGGGGGGGTCATTCAAAGTAAGGAAGTTCTATTAAGCCTTGACCCCTAAAGCTTTAAATAGAACCAGCTTAGAAGAGGCCCCTATAAGCACCCTTCTCAGCCATTAGTATTGAACCCAGTTCCTTATCAGGGCCTTAACTATGCCCAAGACCCCTGAAGACCTGAGGGCAGGGTTTCTCAAATGCTGCACTATTGACATCGTGGGCAGGATAACGCTTGGTTGTGATGGGCTGTCCTGTATACTGTAAGATGTTCAGCAGCAGGAAATGAAACATAATCGCCACGCTGTACCATGCATGGCTAAAACAGATGCACCGCCCGCACTCAGGCACCCACTCTCGCCCTCATCCATCACCGTGCAGAGCAAACACGTACCATGGCGGGACTGGAGGCAACAACTTCAATAATAATGATAAATTTCAGTGATTTTCCAGAAGGTCAGCTGGCCTGGGGCAGAGAGGTAACTCAGCTGTTAAACTCTGATAAATCATCCTCATCACCCTACGGGAGAACAAAACATGTTTTTGTTTTTTATTTTTTGTTTTAGTTTGCTTTGTCACAGTTTTTATTATAAAGGCTGATATTCCAGAAAAAATAAGAAATAGAGAATGAAACATCACCCATTCTGCCACTGGGACTGTTTCTATTTCTGCAGATTTGGTCGGTGCTGGCCATGTCTTCTTGTAATTATAGGCCCAGTTTAAAATACCAAAAACATTTCTTTATGTTGGTCCGTGAGCTCCATCATTCCAGGACTGTGGTGTTTACCCAAAATGCAGCCAGGGAAACCGGGGGCCCATCCTCATGGGTGGGGTTTTGAAGGTTTATAACCTCATAAGCATGAGGATGTGGTGTTTACTCAAAACAGGGCCTCACAAGGGTGTTCAGCTCCTTGGGTGGACCATGAAATCTTGCAGCTTCATAATTATAAAAATATGGTGCTTAGAAAAGGGTTTTCTAAGACAAGAGGGTGATCAGTTCCTTGGGTGGAGCCCTTGAGATGCTAAGATTTCAAAATTATAAGGATGTCTATTTGAGACCACAAAGCCCTATGGTTCCTAAATTTAAGAATGTGGGTTTTCCCGCAGGGAGGGGTCGGCTTCTTGGGCAAGGCCACAAGGCCCTGTAGCTGCCCAGGTCTTAGATATCAATACTTGCATGTCAAGTATTTCTGATCAGGAACATGGCCCCCAAGGGTCTGGAGGAGGCATGAAGTGTCTGTCCCACAAGGGATGGTGCAACGCCAGCTCAGTGGGAGCAGGGTCTACGGGATGCCCAGACAGCCACATGAGCAAGAATGATCTTTGGCCCTTGACCTGAGCTACTTGCACAGATTCCTCTTTCCAAGGGGCTGGAAGAGTTACGTCCAGAGGCCATGGTTGCTCACACATCTATTCCACAAGCTTGCACTGTGTGCCCCTGTTCCAGACCTCAAGGCTCACAGTGAATCAAGCCAACACCAATTTCCCTATGAAGAGGCCACTGTCCAATGGCAATACCTGCCACGTGATGCAGAAAATAATCATTGTATCGCAAACTCTAAGAACTAGGAAGGAAACTCTTGGGGTGGTCATGCTAGAGAAACTATTGAGGGGTGGGGTCCTTACTATAGCAAGGTGGCCACTTACCACACATTGTCACTGGGCACTTCAGGTATGGCTGGTCCAAATGGAGACAGGCTGTAAGGGTCACACATAAAATGGATTGGCTTTTGAAGACTTAGCATGTAAAAAATACACCTGAGCAATACTTTTCCTATTGATTGCTTGTTGAAATGACAATATTTTAGATATATTAAGTTAAATAAAGTATACTATTGAAATTAATTTCACCTGTCTCTTTTTAACATGGCTACTAGAAAATTAAAAGTATATATGTGGCTCACAATTGATTTCTCTTGCACGGTGCTGCTCTAAAGTGGGGGGCCCGGGGCAGAGGCCTTGGCTCTGCAGGAGCTGAAGGAGACTGCGTAGTGGGCTGAAGACTTGGGGTCCAAAGATTCCTGTGACAGCGCTGGACTGTGTTCACC
This sequence comes from Rhynchonycteris naso, assembly GCA_037038555.1. NCBI lineage: Eukaryota > Metazoa > Chordata > Mammalia > Chiroptera > Emballonuridae > Rhynchonycteris > Rhynchonycteris naso. The sequence goes on from CM072995.1 coordinate 356,598,065, forward strand.
AACCGGTTGATCACTATCCTCTCAGGTTCGACAATATCAAATTTTGCCACATTGGCCTCTTCTGGGGTTCATTTATTTAGTGATGGTTAAGATTTCCCCAGGTAACCCTTGGTAGCCTGGTGGATTGCAAAAAATGGCCACAGACTCTATCCCTCCCATTGAAAGGTGCCGTCTATTTCTGTACCCCTTGATCTGGTTGGCGTGCCACTTGTTTTAGCCAATGGGATTTTAGCAAATAGGATTCAAGTCCTCTTGAAAAGTGCTTGTACATTGAAATGTGCCCATTCTTGCTGCTTTTGGAACAGCCTTGCCTTGGGAAGAAACACTGATGACCCTAATGAACAGCCTCCCTATGACCACATGCTTTGCATGTGATTTTGCAGCCCTTCCCTTCGGGAGGTGAAGTCGGTTTCCGCAGTCCTTGATCTGAGCTGTCGTTACAACTTTGATCAATGGAATGCACTAGAAGTGAGGTTGTGCCTGTTCTGAGCCTAGTCCTCAAGAGGCTTTGCAAGCTTCTGCTTTCTCTTGAGCTCTGCCAGCTGCCACGTGAATAAGTCCAAACTGGCTTGCCGGAGGATGAGAGACCATGGGAGGCAGAGCCAAGTCGGCTCAGTTCTCCCCACCGAAGCCATCCAAGAACAGCTGTACCCCAGCCAAGCTTCTGAGGGCAGACTCATGAGCAAGTCCAGCAAAGAATCAGCCAAGTTGGGTCCAAAGAAGCAGAACTGTCCAAACCAATCTGCATACTTGTGAGCAAAACAAATCCTTGTTGCTGTTTAAGTTATCAAATTTGGGGGTGTTTGTTATACAACAAGAACGAACTGATACAGTGATACAGATACAGGTAACATTGAACTGAGGCCTGTCTGATCTGATTCCAAAGTCAAAGTTCTTAATTGTCACAGTCTACCGATTACATCCAAATCTGCTGACACCCAGTGCTTTGAGATGAGGCGAAAAAATTTCAGCCTAACGATGGTGGATTCATTAATTCTCTACAAGCAATAATAATGACTGACCCATGCTGTGCCACCTTTAAAAGACACACATCTGAACTTTGGGTCCCAGAATGAAAGATTAATGAAGATGCTCTGCTGCCCTTGAGGATGACAATTAGCCTGTGAGACACCAACTTCAGCTATCTTCCTCATTAGTGATTATTAACCTCATTCTTTTATGTCTGTTGTTAGGACCCAAGAAGGGGTTGCTGTGCAGATCCTGTTCAGCCTCAATAATTACCCCTTATGGGCATTAAGCATCCCTAATGAAAGCCTTCCCAATTTCCAGCATTTACCTAGCACTTTGTATTTGCAAACTTCCCAGAAATCTCTATTCATCCAATTCATTAGATATGCTTTTTGGATGAATATAAAAGCCACTTTGATGATATAATCACTATACTTTGTATTAGTGTTCTCCTCCAGCAGGTTAGAACAATTTATAGCTATTTATCTAATCTACCTCACTACAGCGCCCTGTGAGACTGGTGGGCAGGAGTGGTGGGGAAAGAAAGAAGCCAAGCTCTTTACTCTTCCTGCCTTACCAAAAGCAGAGCTTACATTTTCTATTGCTGCATAACAACGCCCACAAATACAGAGTTTAACACTGCACACACATTTATTACCTCTGCTTCTGTAGGTCAGAAGTCTGGATACGGCTTCAGAGTCTCAACAGGTTGCAATCAGGTGTTGGCCGGGACTACAGTCTCGTCAGAGGCTTGACTGGGGAAAGATCTGCTTCAGGTTTATTTGGGTTGTTGGCAGAATTCATCTCTTTGTAGCTCAAGGACCGAGATCATCATTCTCTTTCTGGCTGTCATCCAGGGGCCACGTTCAGCTACTAGAGGTGACCCACAGTGCTTTGCCCTGTGGCCCTTGACCGAAGCCCTCTCACAATGGTAGCTTACTTCTTCAAAGCCAGCGAGTCTCTATTTTGTATCTTTCTCTCCAGTCTGCTAAGAGTTTTATAGAGTGAATATAATCACAGGTGTGGCATCCCATCACCTTTGCTATAGTCTATTGATTAGAAGCAAGTCATAGTTCCAGCACACACTCAAGAGGAGGAGATTACACCAAGGTGTAGACACCAGGGGACAGAATATCACTGGGAGTCACCTTATGATCTGTCTATTACATTAAGCAGAGGACCCAACAGCACACAAATGGTCATTCAGTGCTCTGGCAGGTGTGCCCAGAACCTCAAACATCTGTGCTCCCTCTCATGGTGGTGGCCACTGCTGTCGGTGCCTACGTACATGGACACGCTCATCTCCACTTGCACTCCCAAGCAGCCTGGGACGTGGTACACTCACAAGCAGTCCGTTGACTCAGCCTCCCAGTCTCCCATCAAGAGTCCAGGTGAGGTTGCAGTGGGGGTTCAGATCGAAGAGGAAACCTCTCCCACCCAGGTTACCGAGGTAGATCTCACACTAAGCAATGGCCATTCAGTTAATACAAGTCGAACACACACAGAATTTGTCACTCTGCAAGAGCTTAATTCATGCTCATTATATTATATACTTGATTCATGCCCTGTTATTTCTGAAAAGGATCTTGTAAGTCAAAGTTAGACTGACCTGACTTTAATGTACAAGTGGTATACATACCAAAGGACTGTGAAAGGGAGAGTAACTTTTCTTACATATAAATACTTCTATAAGGTAAAGTGTAAGGCCCGCGGCCACCGCCAGGGCCATGCAGATGCCGGTTCATGTTGGATTCGGGCAGACAGCAAAGCAACTGTGGAGCCAGAAAATGGTGGGCCACTCTGTTTATTAAAGTCTCCTGATGGCAGATGAACAAGCAGGCAGGGAAGACTGCTTCCCTCTCTCTCTGGGTTCCCAAGTCCCTCCACACTCTGGACTCACCAGACTCATTCTCCGGATTTACTGCACTCATATGCCGCCACCAGCCTCAGCACTTGCTAGCCAAACAGGCCCAGCGGAAATACCCCTTCTCCCGCAAACAACAGCAAACAATGGCCCCTCCCCAAGGAGGCAGGCACTGTGCAATTTGCAATCTGCACCCTGAGGGCAAGCACCTGCAGCCTTCCATTGACTACACACACAATGTTGCCCCAATACAAGTGAGCAAACATAAAAAACACTTATTTCACACTTGAACACATTGGTTTGCCCAATACAAAGCATAACATTTTTAAATTAATTTTATTTATTTATTTATTTATTTTGAGAGAGAGAGAGAGGGGAGAGAGGAAATGAGAGAGAGAAGTGGGGGAGGAGCAGGAAGCATCAGCTCCCATATGTACCTTGACCGGGCAAGCCTGGGGCTTCGAACCAGCGACCTCAGTGTTCCAGGTCGATGCTTCATCCACTGTGCCACCAGAGGTCAGGCAAAGCATCACTTCTTTTTTTTTTTTAATTTGTTGATTGATTGATTTTAGAGAGAGAGAAACATCAACCTGTTGTCCCACTCATTCATGCACTGATTGATTGACTTCTGCATGTGCCCTGACTAGGGATTGAACCCACAACCTTGGTGCAGCTGGATGATGCTTCAACCAGCTGAGCTACCTGGACAGGGCAACATCAATTCTTTATGTTTGTTACTTTTGTATTTTCTTGTCCAGAAACTGAACTAAGTACTTTCACAGATTATTTTATTTAATCTTCAAAAAGACTCTTCTAGAAAGTAAGTTTTATTTTCCACATTTTGCAAAGAAGGCCTCCATGTGACCCAAGAGGCTAAGTGACTTGCCAAGGCCACATAACTTGCAGGTGGCTGAGCATGACGTCCAAATCCATGCTTTGAAACACTTCATTGGCCTGCCTTTTTTTCTCTCATACTTTTTCAGATTTGGCCTGTAGCCCCTCACACTGGACCCTCTGTTTGGTCCACCATATTCTTCCACGGCCTCGTGTCATGACCAGGGGGCAACAGCTATACCCTCCCTTGAAGAGTTTTAGGGTCCAAGTTTTCTCTCTGTGTTTCTCTCTCTCCCTCTCTCTCACACACACATTTATATACTTTTAATACAGCCTATCTTAAGGGAGACAGACCAAAACAAGAGTCAAAGGTTGTTTGTTCTATTGAACAGTCTGAACTAAGCACACACAATCAGGAACTTGCTTCATGTTTCTCCCATCACTGCCTCAGCCCTGTTCTGTCTGTCCCCACTCGATGTGCTGACGCCACCAGGCAGCTCTCGTAGCTTTCCAGGTGCTTGGTGAAGCCATAATGCCAGGCTGGAGTGATGCAGTTTTGCATATCAGTATCTACTTAAAGAGCAGCCCGGCTTGGTCTTGGTGGTGGTGCTGGCAGAAGAAACCCTCATTCATTTCTTTCCTAGGGGTGCTCCCTCACCTCTTGCTGCTGGGAACCCCTCACTGGAGACCAGCCCTTTAATCTATATAGTTCAGCAGGGTGGCTCACGCCAAGTGCCCACCCCAAACCCTTGCGTCCTCGCCACACCAGCAGTGGGCATGCCTGCAGCACCCTCCCTGTAGACTCATCCATCTCTCAGTCTGCTGTCTCTCCAGCTCTCTGCTTCTTCCCTCTGCTTAGAACTGAACCAGCACCACAGACATCCAGAGGGGCCAACGGTGCTCAGGGCCTCTCACAGGCACCCCTGTCCTCAACCATGCCCTCCTGTACCCACCTCACTGACTTGGTGGGAGGACTGCCCAGGACAGGGGACGGGAACAGCCACATCACGCCCCCTTGGCTGGCAACTTGGTTCTCAGATTCCTCCTGACTCCCAAGGCCTCGGTTTATACAGGTTCAGTGTCCAGTATAAGGTTGTCGTGGGCTGGGGCACTGTTTGGACTCCTCTCAGTAAGTCTGTTTGGCCTCCTTTTCTGAATGTGGGATCACTTAGCACCCATTGTTTTCAGCTTTATCCCTTGAGCCGCAATTCGAAGGCAACAGAAAGCCCCAATCAACAGCCTGTTACTCATCACTGTATCCTCACCTTTCTCAGCTCGGGGCCCCTAGGAGCAGCTCTAGCTCTGCCCTCCTCACAATGCAGCCGCTAAAACACATAGATGATTGCATCTCTCCTCCGGAGAGTCCTGATCTCGCTGTGCAGAAAGCTATTTGCTGCAGGCAAGATCCCAGCACCCTGCCGCTGGCCTGAACCGGCCATTTCCACAATAAGCCCCTAAGTGGCTCAGGTGAGGGGGGGCTGGGGAGCCAAGAGCAGTGGAGGGGGGCTGGCCGCCTTGGTCTTCCAGGATGGCGGGTATGAGGGGGCCGGGCTGCCCCTGGGTGACCCCCAGCCCTGCCACAGACCTTTGCACGGTGTGGTTTTTAAGCCACCATTCATTTCTCTCTTACAAGGTGCCAGGTTGTGCCAGCAACTCTGGAACGAATGTCTTTCTGAGTGTTGCTGGCAGCTCGGTGAGGCAGGACTCGCTTCTTCCCTTTTACAGAAAAGACAAAAGTCCACAGTGACTTTCCCAAAGTCAGGTAGAGTGGGTAGTAATGATGAAGCCAGAGTCTGAAGCAAGGCCGATTTAAAAATCTGTACTGCTGAACAACCTGCTATGTGAGCCCTGCAATTAGAGCGCCGCAGCAGAGACCTTGGCTGTGGCATTGAAGGTTGGAATACCTCAGCGGCTTTGACGTTGGACTTGTTGCACAATTTCTCTGAGCTCTCTCCACGTCCTCATTTACAAAATAGACATCCTCAGAGCACTGCCTTCGGAGGGCGATTATGAGGAACGGATGAGATGAAGCGGGCAAAGCGCTTCCTGAACCACGGTGTACAGGCGGGTGGGGGTGGTCAGGCTGGGCACCGCACAGCTTCGGGGGCGGAGCAATACAGACTTCCGCAGCTATGGTTGACAGTCCTGTTCCGCACTGTGCCTGGCAAACAGTAACTTGTTCAGTAGAACGGAGTGAGCTCTCAATTCCTGGAAAGCACTCACTGCAGGCAGATAAGAGGGTCATAGAGGATACTCTCTGGTCTTCTGGCCCCAGGTCCCAGGCTGACTTGTCAGTAGCGCCCACTCCTGCAGCTTCCTGAGAGTGCAGCCCTGGGAACGTCCAGGGAAAAGCTGTGCAGACAGGAAGGAGAGGGCAGCAGGTGATGCGGAATGTGGGCAAGAACTGCCCAGGTCCGCTGCAGAGGTAGTGGGTTCAAAGGTCTCCAGACTCCGTCTTGTGACCTCAGCCTTCTCAGAGGAGATGGGGGGAGAGGCCCAAAATGGAGGGGATCATGGATACCCTGAGACCTCCAGAAGGGAGCACATCAACCAGATGTTTCCTCTGGAGTCAGGGGCTCTCTGTGCCACAGCTGCCAGGAGCAGAGGTGGAGAACGTGCTCCCCTGCTTGTAGGGGCCCACGGGAGGAGCTCGAGGCAGAGGGGGGAACTGAGCGCTTTGCATCTTGGAAGGGGTGAGAAGGCTCACGTGCTTCTCTATATGAGTGAAAAGAGGCTCAGTTCAACTCACTATAAGGAATACTTTCTAAGAGATGGTGTTTTCCAGGTGATACACTACCATTAAAGGTGGTGAGTTCCCCATCCTTGCAGGTGTATGAACAGATACTAAAGAGGGGACTGAAGCATCAGGTGAGCAGTTGTTCTAATTGCCCAAGTTTCGAGTGTCATTCTGACCCCTCCAACCTCCAACCTAACAAGTCAGCAAGTCAGCTGATACTGTGAGCAATGTCTGGATGGCACCAGCCAGAGGCAAGAGACAGAAATCTTGCTTTCTGAAGCTGCAGGTAGGAGACAACAGAAGTCCTACGTGCTAGTCTAAAGCCGGAAACTGATCTGCTCACTCCTGCTGAAAGCCCTGCAAAGGCCTCTGCTACATTGTGATAGGAACGAAACCCGCATGCCCTACAGTGGCCAGCAAGGCTGTGTGTGATGTCCCCCTGCCCCCTGTGTCAGGATGATACTGTCCCGGTGGCCCCTCCGATCTCAAACAAGCCAGCTTATCAATGTCTCAGGGCTCTGTCTTCACTGTTCTTCCACCATGTGCCTCACCCTTCCGGTCTCTTCAAAAGCCGAGTCCTCCGAGAGCTCTTCCCTGACACCCCGCTAGGGCAGCAGCTCCAAGCAACACTTCACCATATCATAGGGGTTCACACCTGCACCTGCTCTACTAATGTCCACGTCTGTTCTGTCTCCCCAGAATGAAAGCATTTTGAGCCTGAGGCTTCTGTCCTGTTCACCTGTACCTGCAGGTGCATACCTGGCATATCAGAGGTGCTCAGTGACTTACTGACCAGCTGGATGACTTGTTGGCCTATATGATCCTCACAGCAACCTCATAAGGCAGGTGCCCCCACTGTACAGGTGAGAAAAACACAGAAGGGCTTCTTTACTTGTCCGGGGTCCAACAGCTAGTAAGTGGCAAAGCAGGTGTGGGATCCCAGGCCGGTCTGATTTCAGTCTGCACCCTACACCACTAGGCAACACCACCCTGCGCTGGGTTGTACTTTTTATAAGCTTATGTCCTTTTCTGGTAGGAGAGGAAGGAAGCTGACACCTTCCTCTCAGAACCAGAGCAGTTCTGTAGAGTTCCCTTCTTGGTGTCGGGCTACGGCTTGCACGAACACATCAAAGTGGAGGAAAGAGTTTGTATGCAGGTCTCTCTGAGCGAGAAGCTCTTGTCTGAGTGTTTCTGGCTGGGCCTTCTGGAAGGGCTGGGGCCGGAGAGGAGGGAAGAGTGGGAAATCAACATTCTGAAGCACAAAGAGGCTAATCACAGATAATCACTGTTCCAAAATCATGGGCCAGAGCGTGGTGAGAGCTCAATTATGGGCCAGAACAACTAATGACAGCTCCTGTCTCAGAAGGGTGACAGCTCTGACTTCAGTTCTCACTCCTACCCCCACCTCTACCCTGGGGCCCCCAGGTCGGGCTGCTTCCCACCATGGGGTGGAGACTCAGAGACCTCTGCTCTCTGGGGCTAGGCCTTGCCAGCTGTTGACACACAGTCCGCTGCATGGCTGGCAGGGACAAGCTGAGCCATGCCCAGCCACGCAGCCCCATCCAGCCTGCCACTGAAGCCAGCCGTCCAGGCTCAGATTCACCATGCAGCCTGGCGTTCTCTCCCTTCCATACCCAAGCCTAGGATGGGGAGGAAAGGATCACCACTTCTTAAGCACTCAAGATGTGCCAGGAATTTGATGTGGTCCCTGAGCATGCTAACCTCCAGGACGACCCTACAAACTTCCGTGAAGAATCTCAGAGAGGTTAAGTGACTGGCCCAAAGTCACACAGATGGTGAGTCAAGGGAACAGAGTCAAATCCAGTTCTTTTTTACTCCAAACCCATATCTTTTCAAGATCTGGATTCTGCAACATCCTTGAGGGTTAAGGAATGCTCATAGTACTTGGAGGGAGAAAACATGTCCAAGTGCAGAGTCTGAGACTCATCTGGACAGGTTCCAATGGCCCAGTCCCAACCAGACATGACAGAGGGCAGGTGCTGCAGACTAAGTGACCCCTGCTATTAGGAGGTAGCTGCCAGGATGGACAGTCACTGGGCAGACTGCATGTGTGAGAGGTTGGATGTATGGGGTGGCTAATGGGGGACGGTCAGGTGGGAAACTCAGACCCCAGGAACTTCGGCTGGGGTCGCCCACATGACCAAGCACGCCAAAAGGAAGTTCCCAGAGGACCTTGGGAAAAGATTGTCTGTCAGCCAGTGAGATTTCACTACGTCATAACTATTCGCCCACCCTAGAGGACCCCTTTAAATACCTCTCACACAGTCAAATTAGGCGACTCGCCTAGCCTTTGAACCCTGGGTCTGGGGGACATCGTTGGGTGGGATGAGCGGTATTTAATAAAGCTGTTTGTTATTCCACACTTTGTGGCTCCTGGCCCCCTGTTCCTTCTTTCTCAGCAGGGAAAAATACCTTACAGGATGGAGGGGCCATCTGTTGTCACCTCCCAGAGCAGAGGTAGGTTCTGAAATGGAGGAGGGAGCTAGGGTGGAACAAGGGTGAAAGGTGGAGGAAAAGATGGGGTGAGGGGGACCTGCTCCTTCTGCTGGAGGGGCACTGAGTAACCGCCTTCCCTGCAGCTCAGACATTTCGGCTGACAGGACCATTCCATAGCACTTCTTTCAATGAGCAGCATATTTACATATTACCTTTAAAAACTGTTCCAAAGCCTGACCTGTGGTGGCGCAGTGAATAAAGCATTGGTCTGGAAAGTGTTTGACTTGCAATGCTGAGGTCGCAGGTTCGAAACCACAGGCTTGTTGGTCAAAGCACATACAAGAAGCAACTACTATGAGCTGATGATTCCCACGTCTCACACTCCTTTCTCTCTCTCTCTCTCTCTCTCAAATCAATAAATAAAATCTTTTAAAATATTGTTCCAAAAGTATCACACAGTTTGGGCTACTTTTCTCCCTCCCCTTCCAGCAACCTTCCCCATTTTGTGTGAGCTGATTTCCTCCAAATAAGCAAATGCTGGCGTCATGACTTTGATTGTCCGGCTGGACAAGGAGACCAGAAAACAATGGATGTGAAGACAATGCAAGCCTCCCTGCCAGCCGGGGACCAGTGCTCAGCTGGGGGAGGAAACCATTAGGACACCTGTAGTATCAAAGTGGGAAGAGTCCCCTGAGGGTCGGATGGGGAGGCTGCTTCTGCGGAAGTCTGCAGTGTTCTGGAAGCTCCAGGGAGCAGTGTGTGCCTAGAGATCAGGGTGCAGGGAAGGGGGCTTTATGGGTGCAGTCAGGGGGGCTGCCTGGAGTGGTTTTGAGGGGTTTGACCAAAAGGGCCCCAGTTTGAGCTGTTTGGCTGTAGGGAGAGGCCGGGGAAGAGTCAGGAAGTGAAAGAAGAAGTCAGCGTCCATGAGGGCTGAGGGTGGATCCCACAGAATTAAGTTACCAAATGTGTTATGATTGGCTTGCACTCATGAGAGAAAGAGAGGGAGGGAGGGAGGAAGGATGGGAGAAAGGCAATGGGGTGGGGTGGAGAGGCACTATGCTCAGTACAGTACTCTGTCTTGTTTTCAAGAGAACCAGTTTCAAACAGACCTCCAAGGGGCACTTTGAAGAGAAGTCACTGACCTTTCAAGCCAACCGGCATGCCGTCGCTGAGATGAGCACCTGTGGTAGCCAGAATGTAGTGCTGAGGAACACCCACTCTGACATCAAACAGAGGAGGGTACAGAGATCTCACAGGAGCTCCCGGCCCTACTCCCAGGCAGAGAAATTCCCATAGAGCCCAGACTTCCCAGATCCTGGCCTACAATTGGCCAGCGGTGAAGCCAAAAGTTCCTGGGTAGGTTTTACAGGATCTGAGGGAACTGACCCAGAGCCGGAACAGATGACAGTGTTAAGAGAAGGCTAGGAACATTGCTACTCGTATACATCCCCCACTGCCAGGCTTCCTTGCTAAACCAACCATCATCCACAAATATTGGACTCACCTCAGTAAATATCAATGACTTCCTCTAGGTAAAGAAAGGGGAAGGCTTATGTTCTCCACCCACACAACATGGCTACCCCATGGTAAATTACAATGAAAGTAAGTCTCACACTGAACTTGGCCACACACGCTCACTTATCAGCAAGCTCACATTATGCATTAGCAAGCAGGCTCCAGAACTGCCTGCCCTGGAGCTCCATAAAGCCCCAGGTCTCTGTCCTGTTGGATGTTCCTTGCATGAAAAATTGACCCAAGGCAGATGCAACAGTATTCTAGTGTTAATTCAGTTAAGATTCTAGACCCTTCTAGAAGGCGATGAAACTCTACTGGTTGGCCATGTGCAAGAGGAGGTGGACATTGGGTATCTAGGGCACTGTCGGCAGGCTCTAGGCCAGTGGTTCTTAACCTTTTTTGAGGTACCGAACCCACCAGTTTCATATGCACATTCACCGAACCCTTCTTTAGTGATAAATAAAATATGATTTTTTCCCCCAAATTCAAGACATAGGTATATGCTTTTTTACTGGTGCACAAAATGAGCCGTGCATGAACATCACCTTGCTCAAAGAACAAAACCAACAAAGTGCATGAACTCACAACAAATTACGGTATTACTTTATTGTGGCCTCCGCGGCAGAGGCTTCTCCAAACCCCTGAGACCGACTCATCGAACCCCTAGGGTTCGATAGAACCCAGGTTAAGAACCACTGCTCTAGGACCTGCTGGATTCTAAGCCCTCATTCCTGCAGGAGTGACAGTGCCTGGATTGTATCTCCAGCCAATTGACACGTTACTTACACAGCTTCATTCACCAATGAAAAGCCATTCTAAATCCATCATGCAAATGAGCAAGCCCTCTGGTGCTGACTGGGAATAAAGACAGTTGAAAGCTTTGTAATGGCCCCTAAGAACAGTGGGCTTCTGATTAGTTTTCAAATGCTATCCACCCCTCCTGGGAGCATGCATTCCAGTTTGCTTTAACTGACTATCTAGGAGTATAGATGAAAGTAACATAAGAAAATAATAAAACATGCATATATTTAAGTAAAGAAACAAACATAAATAACATAAAAGATATGCCACATTGTCTATCTGAATGAAGCATTTTGAAATAAAAGTATGCAATTTAATGTCATTTAAAGGAAGAGTGAGATCTACAAATCCTGTGGCTTCTGAAGTAAATTATGGGAGTTGGAATGTGCCCTCCACCTAAGGAAACTACATAGAGGAGCATGATGTGTAATTCACAGAAAATCCCTTCAGGTCACTAGACTATGTGTTTGAACCAGACTTCGTGCGTGTTTGTGCATGTTAAGTTTTATGGGGATTAACACTAGTTGTTTCTGTGCCCGGAAAAGACTATGTAGAAGTTTACTTTGAGTTTAAATAAGTAGAGTCCAATTTATTAAACTGACAAATTCTTAACCCTAGTTCTCTCTTAAGTGTTTAAGTCTGCTTACAAATCTTTTTCTGTTTATATCAAGCAGTTTTAGCAATCACTTCTAAGCAGCCTTTGAGTGCTATTTGGTCCTGCTTGTAAATGATGTTTGGTCCCATTTACAAATGTAAGTCATTCATTAAACATTCCTCAAACAATTCATACTGTACATATAAATTTAATGTTTTGAATGAGTGGTTTCCCTTAATGGGGAGTGAGTGGAAGATGCATAAGGTTCCAGCAATGTTAGATGTCCTGATCTGATTGTGGCTTGCTTAGTGATCTGGGGACTTTTCTCAGTGTATTTCTAAAAAAATTCTCAACATCAGCCCTTAGACTTTCTTTTTAATTCCCATATCTGATGCTAACAAAATCTCTCTGGGTACTTAACTAATTCTTTTACATCTAGTAACTCAAATATGTATTTGTGGTAAACCTAAAATTTTCTTAAGATTTCAACTTAAACTCACACATCAAAGTTAATTACTTAATTACATTTTAAATTAAAGAATTATTATACTCACTTTAGCATTACAAGGAAACATATAACATGCCTTGGCTAGATAGCACAGTTGGTTAGAGTATCATCCCAATACACAAAGGTTGTGGGTTTGATGCCCCGTCAGGGTACATATAGGCAGAGATTAATGTTTCTGTCTCTCTCTTTCTCCCTTCCTCTCTAAAATCAACAAACAAAAAAATCTTTTTTAAAAAAGGAGCATATAATAGAAAAATAAAATACTGTGGTTCTGATTCCCATGTAACAGTTGACATAAGTGGAGCCATTTCAAAATGGAATTAGAGCCACTATACCAGAGGAACTACCTTGCACGTCGTCTTGCTCCCTGAACCTTTAGAGCAGGGGTGCTCAATACGTTGATCGCGATCTACTGGTCAATCGTGAAGGAAGTGTGGGTAGATTGCATGACATTAAAAAGACATTTGTCTTTTGATTGGCATACAGGGTAGCCAATCTGACATCTGAACTTTGGACACCCTACGTATGCGCGTTAAACTGCACTAACTTGTTCAGTTACATTGTTGCGAATTTAGCCTTCAATTTATTTAAACTAAATACAACAAAGGGTATAAAAATGAGTGCGGTAGCTGGTTCGAGTAAGAAGCCTAAAACCTACCACTTTCATACAGAATGGGAGGGGATTTTTTTCACTATGTCATATTTTAAGTGTGTTTGCCTCATCTGTTTGTGTGCCATTGCTATTCCAAAGAAGGGAAATGTGGAGCGGCTTTTTCGGACTGTTCATAAAAACTATGACATTGACTTTCCTCTGAAAAGAGAGCTGAGAAGGAGAAAGGTGAAAGAAGAATACACAATATTAAATAGTAATAATAGTAACTTACATAATGATAATATAGAAGAAATAAATTTATGTTTTGCATTTTTATTGTAGGTAGATCATTTTGACTTGGTCATCTTATAAGTAGCTCACAAGCTGAAAAAGTGTGGGCACCCCTGCTTTAGACTGCTTGAACTGGGCAAACAACCTTTAGACTGGGCCAAACCAAATTGGTTTTACAAACAGCTGTTTGAAAAGTTAACAGGAAAGCGGACATCCTGACCACAAGGGCCGATATTATAAACTCTCTTTTGGAAGATAAAATCGGTCACCAGACAAGTACAGCTAAAGAGCACCTCAGCTGGTTGGCACCAGTAGGAATCTCCTTCTATTGATGTAACTATTTCCTTCCTTTTCTCATAAAAAACCCTCATTCTCACCCTGAAATAAAGACACTATTTGGGTTCCTTCCTGAATCTCTGCTCCCAAATTTCAATTATTAATTCCAAATAAACACTTAATTGTCTCTTATGTTGGTTTTTTCTCTTTAAGTTAACACCCATTGGCCTGTCTAAATGTAACACCAAACCGTCCTGGAGTTCCAAGTTGTGCAGCCACTGGGGAGAATCATGATCCTCATCAACAGGGGTCATCTGCCCCGAGGGAGCAGTTATAAGCCCAGTTCTTTGAGGCTGGCCTGGGGTGGGAAATTTCTCCTGGGATGGTGGTTGGGTTCTTTTTGGTTGTGCCCCTGCAGCCCGAGACCTTGTACCTGAAAGACATCAGTGAGCGACCTGCAGGTCCATGTAAGGCCAGTGTCCGCCGCCGTGGCCAGGCAGGTTCTCTTCGGATTCGGGCAGATGGTAAAGGAACAGTGAAGCCAGAAAATGGTGGGCTATTTAGTTGATTAAATTCTCATAACAGCAGGTGAGCAAACAGGCAGGGAAAACTGCTTCCCTTTCTATCATGGCTCCCAAGCCCGACTCGGTCTCCGGTTCCACAACCCAGACTCATTCTCCGGACTCTCCCTCCAGACTCATAAGCCCCCACCAGCCTCAGCATGGCTCCCACGCCCCTCAGCACTCTTCAGCAAAAACAGGCTGGGCAGAAATACCCAGCAAAAAATAGCCCCCACCAGCCTCAGCATGGCTCCCAAGCCCCTCAGCACTCTTCAGCAAAAACAGGCTGGGCAGAAATACCCAGCAGAAAATAGCAAACAATCGCCCCTTCCCAATATGCAATCTGCTGCCCTGAGGGCAAGCACCCACAGCCTTCCATAGACTATACACACAGAGCGCTGCCCCAATACAAGCAAGCAAACCTAAAAACACTTATTACAAACTTATTTGCCCAACAGCCCACTACCACTGATAACATTCAGACAGGCGCTCCCTGGACACCTCATTTCTTGCAACTTCTATTTTGATCACGCACGCACATGGATTGTTCTCATTATTCACTCCTACCATTTCCACATGACTGGTCCAAGCTGGGAGACAGCTCTCTGTTAAAGTTAATAGAAGGCATTGAATAGCCCACGTGGCTTTAACCTGAGAACAGCAACATGTTGATTGATGGCTTAGTATGTGCTAAGTGTTTTGTGCACATTTGTTCTTTACAAGAGCTCTGTGACGACGTCACTTTGTTAATCCCTTTTTATGGTGGAAGAAGCTGAAACACAAAGAGGCTGAGTAATTTGTCCCAGATCACACAGCCTGTGAATATCAAGCCAGAACTGAAACACGGGTCTCCATTGGTAAGCAATGTGCATGTAACCCCTAAGCTATATGTTGCCCTATTAGGGAAGAGGCCAGGCTCAGCCCAGAACCAAGTTTTTTTGTGGGGAGAGGCCCAGCTAGACACTGGGCACAGCAGAGGGCTCAGTTGTCTTCAGGCAGAGAAAGAGAAAGGTGAGGAAAGAGGCAGAGGAAGATGCTAAACAGAGGAATCAGGGAATAGCCCTGTGTTCTAGCAGCCATGAGAGCTTAGCATCTTCTAGGCAATGTGGCCTCGGTATCCTGATATTCCTCAAACCCCACCCCTTCTGTGGTCTTTCAGAGAAGTGAAACCCCCCAAGGCCACACAGCAAGTCCTTTTTGGCCTCAGGACTAGATCTCAAGTCCTGTTTGCCCCTGTTTCTTTCCTGACCCTGTCCCTCCAACATACCTCCTACACTTCTGAGACACCCAGTCTGGGGCCTGCCGAACAAGCGCGTGCCACTGGGTGGAGATGAGTGTGTTTCGCTTTGCCTGGCATGCTGCTCAGTGATTGTTCTAAACCCATGTGTGGGCTTCTCCACTCCCCCGGTCTTCTATTTCTTTCTACGCCCCCAAAAGGCCTCCCATCCCCCACCCGCCCCCGCCAGCACCCAGCACAGCAATCGCACTCAGCAGGTGTTCAGTGGAGCTCGCCATTGGACTGAGTGAGCCATTGGACCATCTGTAGGGGCCAGAGTGGGTGTCAGACTCCTCTGTCCCCACCCCAATGCCAGCTCCAGGGCCCAGCATAACTGCCCCTCTGTGGGTGACTGTGATGGCACCAGGCTATCACTAGAAATGAGTGGAAAAGACTGGAACTCCTAAAAGGAGAGGGCTAAGAGGCCCAGCTGTGTCCAGAAAATCAGAGGCATGCTCTGGGCCAGGAAACCCACCACTTCCACCCCTGGCCTGAAGCAGGGCCCCTGGGCGCTATCCTGGCCTGGCCTGCAAGACCCAGAGGGATGGGGGCCCAGCCTCCCCCAGCAGGGTGTCTCCTAAGGCACAGTGCCCAGGGGAAGGGAGCTGATACACAGCTAAAACTGCCCCACTTTGAATTTAGAAACTGCGGGGGCGGGGGGACGTGTGAGCAGTGTGGGCAGCTGGGGAGGAAGGAGAGATGGCTCAGGCTTGGGCTTGCTCATGGGGACAAACTGACTAAGGGACATGTGGTGACAGGTGCATACAGGACAAGGGGTTCCTGGAGCCAAGGGTTTCCCCACTTCTGCTATCCCCTGATTGTGAGGTTCTCCACCTTGGATGTGCAGGATTCACCTGGAAAGCTTGCTAACATGGGTTCGTAGGCCTCCAGCTCCCACAGGGCAATCTAGTAGGTCTTGCGCAAGGCCCAGAAATGTGCATTTGTAATGAGCCTCCTGCAGCCCCACCACCCAGGGGATGCTGGTGCAGTGGACTTGGACCACACCGTGGACACCCAGGGCTGGAAACACCTGTGCTTTCCTAGACGTGGTCCTACCTGCCAGAGACCACATCCCTTTGCATGAGGCCCCGTAGACCCAGATCACCTGGTTCCAGTGTCACTGAAGGCTGGAGTGGCCTTTGGAGTGGGCCTACCTGGGGCCTGACCCCTCTCCTCCAGGACCAGCTGAGCGACCATGTCATCTTCTCTGAGAAGCCTCAGACCCCAGGTTGGAGCTGGAGCTCCTGAGGAGGGACAGGAGGAAGAATGGGTCCAGGGGTGTGTGGAGAGGCATTCTGTGGCAGAGATCTGAGATGCCCTGGGTCCCCAGGAGAGGAAGGGTGCTGAGTCCCCTGGGCCAGCAGAGCTGGGAAGACCTGCAGATAGGGCAACCCTTTCACATACAGGAGACAAAGGTTCCAAGAGTTTCCATCCTGAGCATTTATGGGATCCTTCTGTGGGCACCTCCCCATAACCGCTGTAATGCAACAACCTCTAGTCTCATATTCAGGGAACAGTGAGCCCTGTCTCTGATGTGTCACTGAGACCCTGGCAGAGCCTTCCTGTCACCTGGACTCGTGTTTCCAGTCTGTAGTGAGAAGATTGGGTTACATCGGATGGAGCCCTGCTGGGCAGGAACACAGGGCTTCGGGGAGGGAGTCATACCCTCCCAGTGTGGGCCTGTTTCTGTCCTAAGTGCTTTACCTATACTAGCTAACTCAACCCCACACAACAGTACTATGAAGCAGGTGTTCTTATTGTCTCTGCTTCACAGATGAAGCAACTGAGGCACAGAGAGGCAGAAACCCTGCCCCGGCTGAGATTTCATTAGTGTATGGCAGAGCCGGGATTTGAACCTATATAGTCTCACTCTAGAGCCTGTACCCTCGCCCACCACACACACGGTGCTCCTCCAATAATGACAATGCTAATGACTGGTGTCTGACTCTCTCCCAGATCTGCTCTCACACGTCGCTGGGGAAGGGCAGGGCACGGCGGGGACGTGAGATTACGCACGTCTCATTCCTCTCTGGGGCCCCGTTTCCAGCCTGGTTCTATCACCTGTACACAAGCCCGTAGAGAAGGGACATGAATGGAGCAGTCCAGGGCTGGCACTAGGTCCTCACGCTGGAGTTCACCACGCCACGTCATGGCTCCCTAGACTGGCCAGCATTTGGGTCTACAGCCAAAGGGTGCTGCTTACTACTCTCTGAAAAATACCTGCTCGTTCCTACCTCTGGGCCTCTGCACATGCTCATCTGTTCTCAAAAACATCTTTCCTTGTTCCAAGAGAATCTCAAATACCACCTCTCCTGTGAAGCTCTTCCCAACCAAACAGAGTCTGACCTTCCTCTTCAACCCTGGCCTGTGGTGTGACTCACAACCCTCCGCCCCCGCTCTGGTGTCAGCATGGGCCACCGCTTTCAAGCTCTGCGTGTACAGCGCCGACTCCTGTGCGTAACAGCTGCTCAGTAATGGACACGGGCACGAAGTGGAATGAAAGACTTGAGAATTCTGACTCATTCGCCAGCTCATTTATTCTATCAAGGTTTCTTCTTAAATGAAGAAAAAAAAAAAAAAAAGAATCCAGGCCTGCCTATGAATAAGGATTTAAAATCACATTAACCACAAGAGCCCATGTCTTCTCTCCCCGAGTGTGCTCTCCTGACCAGCTCGCTTTCTCTACCAAATTGGGTGGGGTTTTCTGTTCATGCTTGGCTGTAGAATTTGCAGGTCTGTCTGACCACACAGGTCTGAAACTTCTGCCACCTTAGTCCTGTACGTGGGGGTGAGAGAGAGACTGTGAAAAATGCCCCCTCGCTCCAGGAACCACCAGGCCCGCAGACAGGCTGGGCACACACAAATCAGTCCACATCTCCATGCCCACCCGACCGGGGCCCCTGCCCAGAGGAAACGGCCGACTGGGGCCCCTGCCCAGAGGAAGCGGCCAACAGGGGCCTCTGCACAGAGGAAGCACCGGAGCCACCTTTCCCATTTCCTCACTGTTGTTTTCCTTCCCCCTCTTCTCAGCTAGAATAATCCTCTTCTCTTCAGCACCTTGATGGGAGGGTGGACAGAGGGAGTGCGCAGGGAAACAGCAAAGGTGGGGACCTCAGCATATAGGCTGAGCTAGTACCTAGAGGAGAGGAGGGGCTCTCCAAGGCAGGGAGCCCCTCCAGGGCAGGGATACAATGCACCCTCAGCATGTCTGGCTGCCCTAGCAAAGCCTTCCCCGGCAAGATGATTGTCCCAGGACTCAGCGGGATGGCCCCTCCTCTGGGAATCCTGCTCTGATGCCCCCGACTGGATTAGGGGTCCCTCCTTACTGCTCCACGTTCCTTTAGTCCCTCTGTTGTCAGTGCCGATTGCCATACTTCTGTGACTTGATCTCCCCCAGGAAATGGGATAGTCCTAGAGGGAGGACACCTGTCGGATCCTGAGCAGCCAGCAGAGGGCGCATTAGTGAATGAAGGAATGAATGAATGGAGTTGACACTGGGGATGGGATTTGCAGGGCATGTGGGTCTCTGCCGGGAACATCTGTACTTGCTCTTTGTACATGGCATTTGGCACTCACAAAGTCTGTCTTTTCTTTTCCCTTCTACTTCACCTTCCATCCCCTGACACAACACTACACCTACACATACAGACATACATATTCACACAAACCACAGCTACACACATGCAGACTTACCCATGGGCTCTACACAAATAACACAGAGTAACACAATAATTCCCATACACTGCACACAATCCACATGCACATACAAAGCAAACAACATCTACATCCTTATATGCCTGCACACACATCCATAAATGACACCCACATACACACAAGCAGACATATTCACAGCCATCCAGACAGACATACCTGCTACCTAAAGGCACACACTCTGAATGCTGTGCTTGTCTTACTTCCCTTCAATCCAGGGATTTTCTTCTCTTTCTTTCCTTCCCCATAAACCTTGCTTTATAGTGAACAGAGCATTTTTCTCATCTACCCACCTGCAAGTCTTGTGGAGGCCTCCTCTGTGCCCGGAAATACATAGAAATGTAGATAGGGCTCAGACCTGCCCTCAGGAAGCTTCCTACCCAGTGGAGGAGACAGATGCTGAAAATTAAAGCTCATGTGATCAATCATCTGATTTTGAAACTATTGCTTGGGCACCTACTGTGTGTTTGACTCATGCTGAGCTTTGGAAATGCAGAGCTAAATAAGGTCTAGTCTCCCTGGCCTCAAGGAAGCTCCAGACAGGAAGGGAAAGAGACAAGCAAAGATATAAGTATAATATCTTTTGCTATAATGTACACAGAACTGTGGAAGCCCAGAAAAGGAAGTGTTTTCACTCTGTTGGGAGAGAACCAGGGAAGGCTTCACAGAGTAGGTGGCATTGGGCTTTGCAGGATAAAGAAGACTTTGCTTTGAAGACTTGAGCCTGGAGAAGGTTGGCATTTGTTGCAGAACAAAGGCAGAGGGGTTGACCAATAGTTCTGTGGGTCTGGATTGTAATGATGAGTGTGTGTGTGGGGGGGGGGGCTGGGGTGAGTGAACAGGGGTAGGTCTGAGGCAGAAGATGAGGCTGAAAAGATCAACAGAGGCAGAGAACAACATCTCTATTTTACAGTTGAGGAAAATGAGGCTCAGGGAGGTAAAAGCGGCTGTTCTCAACCTCTGCGGGACTCTCTTCTGCTCTTCGGGCCAGCTGCAAATCCCACTGCCCATCCTCTCCAAGGGAGATAAGGCTGCTTGCTGGTAGCTGAGCAAGTTAAAAGCTCAGAGCAGGTGGGAGGCATTATTACTGGAAGTGAAGGTTATTCCCTAATGTCCAGCTTGGCAGATAATCAGCAGTGCAGCAGGCCCCAAGCTGGGTGATCTGGGCCTTTGAGGCTGAGCTGCCCCTGCCCTGGCAGGGGCCCCGCCTAGCGGCTGGTTGGCAGCTGTGGATCTGGGTAAGCTGCAGCTAGGTGTGGGAGCACCGCCTGGGGGGTGCCTCATTCTCCCTCTGGTTCTTAACCATGCACTTCCACACCCCCACCCCTGGCGGCCCCCGCAAAAGCCCACTCCCCTCCTGCCTCCAGTTACTTCTCATCGGGCAATTAGCAGTGACTTTTCCTGGGTTTCTCCTCCACTCAGTCCCTGGTGATGCAAGGCACTGAGTCATTTTCCTGAAAAGTCTGTTGCCTGAGACAGTGGTCCGCCTTCCACCATTTTACTCTCCCCCTTCCCCTTCCTTCCCCCACAGCGGTGTGATCTCTGGCAAGGCGCTTGCCCTCTCTGAGGCCCAGTTTCCTCATCTGTACATAGGGGGTGGGGTGGGTTCAGCTGGATAGTGTGTACAAAGGACTCACACTTGGACTTGTCTCTTGCCTGCTTTGTGCCTCCACTCCCCCCTTGTGAAATGTGGGGGAGGGGTGGTGTCAGAGGTTGAAAACTAGTGATGCCCGAGGAAAAGATTTAGTCGGCCATTTTTTCTTACCACCATCTTGTTTTCAAAAGGTTGCAATTTGAAGGCACACCCCAGTATGGTGGAGGTCCGGCCACTTCCTACTCCCTCACCCCAGCTATTTCCCAGGGCCCCAGAGGGCAGCTGGGTTTGAGACCCTTAGGCTAGCTGGTGTCAGGGTTTCCATGCACTCAGTCTTGGTCCTGGGGCTTTGGGTTATGGGACAGGCCAGGGAGAGACATCTGGGCAGCAGGCCAAGGGCAGGGCTGCTCACCCACAGGCCTTCCTTTCCCAGTCCAGATCCTCCTTCTCCCCCCGGACCTATCCCCAGCCTCCTCATGTTCCCCCAGACCCTGTCCCCTCGTTCCCTCTCCCAGCCCTGCCACAGCCCTTGCTCCTATCTGGGCTGTATCAGTGAGATTTCTCTGAAAAAACAAACAAACAGATTTGATTATGTTATTTTTTTGCTGGTCACCACTACCAGTTGCCCAACTCCTTCTGTGGCATTCAAGGCCCCCACAGTCTAACCTTTGCCTACCTTCCCAGGCACCCCCACTCTCCACTTCCTGAGTGCTCTCCTCCCCATACACTCATGTCTCCTCACTTTGCATAGGCTGATCCCTCTGCCTGGAACACCTCCCTGCCTCCTCAACTTGGGAAAGCCTTCAAGGCCTCCTTCCATGTTACCCCCTCAGGGGAAGCTGTCCCTGCCTGCCCCCACTGGAGGGAGGGGCTTCCTCCTCTGGGCACCCTTCAGCTACAGCAAATGCCAAGACACAGCGGACATATTGGTGTCAGCTGCTCCCCCTCTTTACAATGGATTCCATCAACATTAAACATTTACTGATCACCTAATGCAGGGCGGGCCTTGAGCAGGAGGGTGGCAACTGCCTCCGTCACCTTCGACCTTTAGAGCCCAGAGAGGAGGCTGGACGTGGTTAGGGGTTAGCCAGTAATGTCTGTCACAGGACTAAACAACAAGAAGTGTGGTAGCCACAGCCCTCTCCCACCCTAATTCATTTAAATTGCAAGAGGCCGACAGATGGACACACATGAAGCCCCTCTATTCAGACTAATGGTTTCCTCCTTCCTCCCATTTGTAAAGACCTTATCATTTACAGAGCACTTTGACATCCTTGCCAACAGTCTCCTGCAGATAATAGGAATCTGTGATCTATCATCCCGCGTGGCAATTAGGCCCAGAGAAGCAGGTCCCTCACTGAAGACCTGAATGTCCCGAGCCCCCAGCCTCCCTGGAGACAGGGCTCCCCTCTTGTCTGGCTCCTGGCTGTCTCCCTCCTCCCGGTGGCTGCCTGTCTCTTTCTCTTGTTGCTCAGGATGAATATAAATCCATCTGTTTGCTTCTCGGTGTCTGTCTCCTCTTTCTGTGTTTCTCTCTCTCGCCTCAATTACTTATTTCTGTCTTTAATTCTCTGGGCTCCCACTCTTCTTCTGTGTTGCTGGCCTTGTCTCTGTCAGTCTCTGTTTCCCTCCCAGTTTCCTTCTCCTGAGTTGTCTGTCTGTCCATCTGCATTTGTGTAATCAGTCTCACTTTGAGCTCTTACTCTCGGGCCCCATGGGGCTGGGGGGCGGCAGCAGGATGAGGAGGGAAAGACCTTTGTAGCATGCAGAAAATGGGCCAATTAAAGCCACAAGGTTGCTCAGGCAGCTGAACCAGGAGGAAGCAAATATAGCCCCAGGTGGGGTTAGCTGGCAAAGTAGAGGAAAAGGGAGAAAGGGCAACCCGAATGCAGAGTCCAAAGTCGTGGTGCAGCCTGGCCAGACCAGGAGGGGGTGGCTCTTTCCGGCCCAAACCTGGGGGCTGGGTTATAGCTGCCTGTCCCTTAGCAGGTGTTTCTGCCTTGTCATCTACCCGTGCCGGACTCTTCCTCCCATCTGGAGGCAGACTCAGAGCCTGCCAGATCTCTCTGGGCCCCTTCCCAAGTGCAACTGTCCCACCGCATACCTTCAAGCTGTGGTGGCAGCTGCTGCCCCTCTAAGGCAGGGGATGTGTCGTCTGGCTCAAGCCCCTACCCTGACTTCCTCCCCACCCAATTCTTCTCCTCTTCCCGCTGCCTTCACCCCAGGCTGCCTGATTCCCTGGCCTCTGCCCATATTTATCCCACCTCTGTGCCTCTACTCATTTGACTGCTTTCTTCTAGAATGCTCTCCCTTCATTCTCACATGTGTAAATCCTACCCATCCATCAATATCCAGTTCAGATATCCCCTTCTCCATGCGATCTTCCACCCTTCCCTCCCTCCAGGGGCTCAGGAAACATTATCTGGGCCATGTTGTACCTTCTAGATCATTCTTTGCACCTAACCTAGTATCCCTAAAAATTCAGAGCATCTTCAGGGTTAAAATCCGGATTTTATTCAACAGTCAGGCAGGGTCAGGCCCAAAAAGAAGTCTTAATAAAGAAAGGAGGGAGGGAGAAAAGAAAGGAGGGAGGAAGAAAAGGAAGGAGGGAGGAAGAGAACGGGTAAGGGAGGGAGGGGAGTCAACATTTATAGCTTCACCATATGTGTGTGAGGCTTGAATTGCTTTATCTTCTTCCGGGTGGTCCATGTCTCTGCTATCTCTTTCGCTCCCTGCCGAGGTGCGCCCACTATGTAATTCTGATTTGCTGAGTCTGATATTAACATCAAGAATCCTGATTTTCTTCTTTCCTAAGACTTATTAGAACTTCAAACTTCTGTTTCTGCCTAGCCACAGAAATATATGAATGGATGGATGGATAACTGAGTGAATGGATGGAGTGAATGGCCAAACTAACAGCTAAGAGGAAACCATATAAGAACTATTCATGATAAACTATAAGTGATGTGATACCAGTATTTGGTGGACATCAATCAAAGTCTAGCCATGTGTTCATTCATTTATCCAGCGCTATTTGAGCACCTACCATATGTCAAACATCATGGTAGACCATAGGGATTCAACAGGAAACAAACAAAGTGCCCGCCCTCACAGAGCTTATAGTCTGGTAAAAGAGAAAGACAAGAAACGGAAGAGGCACTGAGATAAGATAGCAGAATAAGCATTAGGAGAGAAAACGTGGGAAGCCGTCAGAGCAAAGAGAAGCGGTCCACATGGCTCATTCAGGAGGTTCAGGAAGGCTTCTTGGAAGAACTGACATCTAAAATTGTGCAAATGAGGAAGGGTGGGAGTCAGGAAGGGGAGCAAGCCTGGCAGAAGGAACAGTGTGTGCAAAGGGCCAGGAGAGCCCAGGGTAGACTTTGTTTGGAAAACTAGAGGTCAGCTGTACAGGAGCATGGAGTGCAGAGGGCAGCAGCTGAGCAAAGACGCCCAGGAGCCAGCGCTCCAAGGACTGTGAGTTCCCAAGCAGCTCGTTCAGGCTCTGTCTGAAGAGTGGGGAGCCCTGACCCCACACAGGAAGACTATTAATTGAATAATGTGTTTCAACATTCCTTCTGTTAATGCAGAGGGATTATTTTCTTCTGTTGTTTTTCCGTAAATAACGTTGTGTAAATCTATAAATCATCTGGGAAATTGAAAAGCAGGAAATCTTGCACTGCTTTTCTTGGCAATGAAAACCCAAAAAAAATGAAAACAGAATTAACCTCCTACCCCCAAATTTATAGTTTCTCATTGACCAAGCTGAAATTGTTCTATTTAAGTTTTATTTAAACGGGACTCCTTTTCATATTTCTAGCCCCAAAGTGTAAAAATTCAGAAAGCAAAGTGTATGTCTGTTATACTAATACTAAATTTCATTGAGGAAAAATAACTAGAATGTCAAAGCTTATTTTTTGGGTTAAATAATATATTTTCTGGCTTGGATACACTTCAGATATTGTTCTCAAGGGTTTACAATAGCTCTGATTTAGTCTATGGAAGAGAGTATAATTCACATGCTAAAGAAAGGACTAGCTTCTAATAGCTTAGGTAAATATAATTTCCAAAGTGCCATTTGATTTTTCTCATGTAGCTGCTAAACACAAACCAGAAATCACTGCTAAGGAGGGAGTAAATGCCTGTCAAAAGGAAACGTACACCAATCTATCCTGCAGGCAGCAAGTTCATTCATTCAGTGGGTTAGCGTGGTATGGGGAGAGGTGGGTCCTTCAAGCAGAAGGACTAGCAGGTGCCGAGGCCCGGGGCAGACAAAGACTTAAGGGGGATAAAAGCAAACCAACAGGTTGGAATCCCCAGGTGGTTGTCACTGACATGCTACTCCCATGTTCCCCACCCCCACGTGCTCTGTGTCCCTTCTGTACCTTGTCTCTTCCTTCCTGATGGGGAGATAGAGGGGGTCCAAGGCTGTCCAGGCTCTGCCTCCTGGGTTCACTGCCCAGCCTCCTTTCCCCACCGCCTCTCCATCCTGCCCTCTAGCTGCTGATGCCTTTGCTGCTGGGGAGACAAAGTTAGCTTCAGGCACATACATATTTTAAAAACCTGGCTATTTAAGGATATGACGTCTCTCAACAAACACTTATAAAGGCCGTCCTCTTCTCCCCAAGGGAGCAGAGCCCAGGCCTGGGTCAGGGATCCCGAGGGTGGGGGGGTGGGGGTGGGGGGTGGGAAGGGCCCCATATGGAGGAGAGGGCAGTTGGCTATGCAGACCGCCTCCCTCCAGGGGGTTGCAGCCCCAGGTTCTGAGAACCAGCCTGGGCTGCGCAGGGCCTGGGAATCAGGCTGCTGGCCTCACGCCAGCGGGTGCCGCCAGCCGGTCCAGAGTCATTCATTCCTGGGCATACAGCAGAGGTCAGGCTTCTGTAGCCTTTTTCTATTTTATATTAACTTGCTAATTTATACTTTTTATTGTGAGGGATATTCTATACATATAAAATAATGTATATAATATTCACATTGAGAAATGTTTTATTTATAACAAATAAGCAAATGAAGTCTTTACCACCAGCCTAAAAACCACATGGCCATCACCTCCTGAGGCCACTGTATGCCCCAACTGGTGCACACCCCCATTCTGCCCAAGTTAATCCCTGGCTTGAATGCTGAGTCATGGCATCTGGCCTATTAAAGACCAGTAACACACTTGTAGTAGGAACACAGTAGGTTTCTTAAGCTTATAGCTGCAAAGGAGCACGTCACCCAGGGAAATCTCAGGGCTGCCTCTCTCCGAGGACTGCAGAAAGCCCTTCAGGGTTCAGGTTGGTGCTAGACAATTCCAAGGAGGCCTAGGGAGGTGAGCCCAGTCCCAGAGTGGATGCTGTCCAGAGACTGGGCACGTGATTGTGTTGATTGAGGAGGCCCAGGGCAGAAGCAGGGCTGCAGTCGACGATTCGGTGAGAGAGAGGCACTCGCTCAGAAAGGCGGAGTAGAGAAGGGGCCATGTCACCTGCAGGGCGCAGACTGGCCTGCTCCATCTCTGATTCTGAGCAGCTTGTGGTTTTTGAAAACATTGTCCGTCAGCAACAGATTCTCGTTACTCAATGTTAATCACATCCTTGCTTTCCTTTTTAGTATCTGTGTACAATACTCATACTGTGTATTTATGTATGCCGGCAGAGTGCTGTTCACCACCTCCACCGTCACCATAACCACAGGAACAACCACCATCACCATGACCCCCATCACCATCCTTATCGCCACCATTCTCACCACCCCCATCACCACCTCTGTGTCTACCCTCTCTCACCTACACAGGCAGCCTGAGTGGGAGGTCACATCTGTTCTGGATGTTTCACGCGCGTGGGTGTGGATCTGTGTGTGTGACAGGTGGTTGCTGTGTGAGGGGGTGAGGAAAGGCTATTTAAAGTTTGAGGCTGAACAGCCCTGAGGAACCAAGAAGTTGGGTGCAAATATCTGGGCCCTCCTACTGTGACTCTCCTAATCCGACCAGGGCTGGGACTGGCAGTTGCTCGACAGTGGGACTCTGATCCACTTTATTCTGGCTGCCAACAGTTTATTGTGTGGTTTCAAACTACACTCTGCCTCTGCGGGCCTCAGTTTTCTTATCTATAAAATGGGAATAACCATAACCAGCTTCAACGGACAATGGTGAAGATTCATTAAATTTAAGTGACATCCTAGTGGCTAGCATGTAGTTGGAGCTCAATGAATGTGAGTCCCTTGTCCCCATCTGGGGAAGGGCTGGAGGCACAGTCTGGCAGGCAGCCCACTCTCTCCCACCCCCTGATGCTGGACAGGGAGCAAGGGGCCGCTGGGAAGGTCCCGAGCTGCAAGGAGGGCCCCAGGAGTAGGCCCTAGGCCATAAAGAGGTGAGGGAGGCCAAGAGGACAGGAGAGCAGAGGACTCCTAAAGGGAAGGAGAGAAAAAGGACAGGGAGAAAGAGCACGCGGGAGGAGGAAAGGGAAAGAGGAATGAAGGGGAGGAAGGTAGGGAGCAGAGCAGAGGAGAGACAGACACTGGTAAAGGAGTAAATGAAGAGAGAGGAGAGGGGGAGGGAAGGACTGGAGGGAGGGAGAGGTAGAGAGAGGAAGGAAGGGAGGAAAATGAGCAGGAGGCACTGAATGCTTGAGTCAGAGAGGAGGAGAGTCCCCTGCGAACACCTCAGGCCAGCCAGGCCCAAGGTCTGTCCAACCAACACTGGCATGGGGGAGGGGGAGGCTGAGTGGGGCCTGTGTGGGGCCGGTGTGGAGCCCGCTGTCCTTGCCAGCTGCTTAACAACCTCTCTCCTCCCTCTACCTCAGTGGTTCTTAATGTTTTTTGAGGTACCGAACCCACCAGTTTCATATGCACATTCACCGAACCCTTCTTTAGTGATAAATAAAATATGATTTTTTTCCCAAATTCAAGACATAGGTATATGTTTTGTTACTGGTGCACAAAATGAGCCGTGCATGAACATCACCTTGCTCAAAGAACAAAACCAACAAAGTGCATGAACTCACAACAAATTACGGTATTACTTTATTCTGGCCTCCGTGGCAGAGGCTTCTCCAAACCCCTGAGACAGACTCATCGAACCCCTAGGGTTCGATAGAACCCAGGTTAAGAACCGCTGCTCTACCTGCTGCCACAGTGGGATCTCACCAACCTGCCACTCCATCCACTGGGAACAATGAAGAGCTATTGGGAGCTGTGTCACTAGCTGCCACTCCAAAAGAAGATGATAGCAATGCCTCCCTGCCTTGGGCCTCAGGGTCAGCTGCCAGCCCAGTGAAAGTGATGGGGAAGGGCCCAGCAGCTGGTGGGAGGCCCACTTTTTTGGAACCCTCTTCCTCTCTCTGCATTCTCCATGTCATTCTCCTCAGGGGTTCCCCTACATTTGGCTGCTATTTGCTCATCATGGTTGTGGGCAGATGAGGTGTGGGGGTGGGGCAGAGCAGTGCAGAGAGCACTAAGGAGTTAGGACCTGTGGGTTTCAGTCTTTCAGTCTCAACTTTGTCATTGTAGCAGAGATGATCTCATTATCTTCCCTACATCCTGATGGATGGCACCCCTAAATTTGGACTGTCTTGAGTAAAGACTACATTTCCAGCATCCTTTTCAGTTAGGTGTGGCCATGTGCTTAAGTTTTGGCCAATGCAATATAATTGCAACACTTGGGCCATGTCCTTTTTGGGAAGGGCATGTGCTTTCTCAAACCTACTTTTCTGCTTTTGGATGTAGATGTGATGGCTGCAGCTGGGGCAGCCATCTTGGGTAATGAGGTAGAAATCACATGTTGAGGATGGCATAGCAAATTAAGAGCAGCCCGGATCCCTGAGATTATAAGGCTGTCATACCCATCCAAGATGCTTATCTCTCTTTATTTTCTGGAGAGAGAAATAAAATTTGTTTAAGCCACCAATTTTTTGGTTTTCTGTCACTTGCAGAGGTATGTCATCCTAATTGGTAGATATCTAAATCATGCTATGACCTTGGGCAAGCCATTTTCTGCCTCTGGGCCTCAGCTGACCCATTTGAACAAACTGAGAGTTTTGGACTTACAGAGCATCTCTAAGGACATTTAAGAACCTAGGGCAGGGGTTTGTTGCTGAGGTTAAATGCCCTGCCTAGTGAACTAACTTTATAGCCCAATAGAGACTGTGATAAATAGAAAAGTTACCAAGAGCTGAGGATCCATCAAGACTGGGAGAGGGTAATATAAATAAGTGTTGCAACAGGGCCCACAAGGCCCTACTTGACTGAGCGTCTGCCCGCCTCTCCCACCTCCTCTTCTATTGCCTATACTCCAGCCACACTGGCTTCCTTTACAGGGTAACAAGCTTGTGCCTACCTCAGGACCTTTGCACTTGCTGTTACCTCTGCCTGAAATGCTCTTCCCCCCAGACCTTTATTCAGGCCTCTGCTCATTGTCATCCCCTCAGAAAGGCCACTCTACTCTCCTATCTAACATTACTGTCCTCCGCTTCCTATTACAATAAAGTTGAGTGTCCTTTATAGAAGCACACACACTGATAGCTAACACTTTGTTATTTTTGGTTCCTTTTTTTCTAACTTCCACAGTAAACTGTAAACTCCATGAGAGCAGGTACCTACCATATGAACTGCCAGATCACCAGGACTTGGAATAGCACCTGGCACCTAGTAAGTGCCGAATAAATGTTGGACGAATAAACATAGGTGAGGATAGGAAGACAAGAACTGACGAGGGTATTGACCTTTATTGAGCACCCACTATGTGCCAGCGCTGGATGCATTAGGTGAATCATCTCATTCACTCTTCCAAACACTCTCAGGTTGGAATTGTTATCTGTTTCTAAAATCTGGAAACTGAAGTTCCGAGATCGTAGGTGACTTAATCTCAGACCCCAGAGCTGTAAGCAGGGCCCACCCACACAGTTCCAGTCATCCTCATATGTCCCTAAATCCTCCTGTTTGGCCTATTCTCCCCCCCCCCCCATCCCCACTCCCTAAGCACCTCCCTGTCGCCTCCCTGGCAGCCGCTTCACTGCCTTTGATCTTCAGAGTCTTTCCGTCTTTCCCTTCTGAGAAGATTGCGCTCAAAGGCTGTGGAATCACAGTGGCACAGGGAGGTGTGAACCGATAGCTTCTTTCCCTCACTTTGAAATGTGAGGACTGCTTGTTTCAGGAGGGAAAGAGGGTGCTGCCATTGCCAAGCACGTCTCCTGCCAGACCTGCTTCAGGACCTCCCGCCTGCTCACCTCACACAGCAGGGAGGCAGCCATGGGCTGGTGATGGTCTCCTCATGCCTCCCAGCCTCGGGTTTCTCAGGTGGAAAATGGGGGTGTCGATACTATCCTCTCGCGAGAGGTACATGGGATAGAGGTGGGGCAAAGGGATTTGGTTTTAAGGTTTCAATCAAGGATATTGCCTGCTGCTAAA
Source organism: Rhynchonycteris naso (assembly GCA_037038555.1). Taxonomy (NCBI): domain Eukaryota; kingdom Metazoa; phylum Chordata; class Mammalia; order Chiroptera; family Emballonuridae; genus Rhynchonycteris; species Rhynchonycteris naso. The sequence continues at coordinate 356,628,026 of CM072995.1, forward strand.
TAGAAAATACCTTGGCCTCCATCCTGTGGGCGACCCCATACCTCTGAGAACAGCTTCCTGGTGTCACAACATATCAGTAGCTCATGCATTTGAAGAGGCCGCTCTAGCCAGAGTCCTCTCCCTTCCTGGTGCTGTGACTTGAAACAAATCCCTTCACCTGTCTGACCTTTGTTTTCCTCGTATGTAAGCTGAAGGGGTTAGACTGGTGTCTCTTCCAGTTCTGAAACCCGAAGGCTTCTTAATGGAAAGACAGCCGTGCTCAGTCTCGAATCCAGGCCTCTGGGCGATGCATTCCCGCGTGGATGCGCCTGCAGTGATGGGAGAAGACGGTAGGAAATATGACAGCTCTCCAAGAAATGTGGAAGGCAGGGGAAAGAGCTGTGCCGGCAACATCACGTCATTGCCAAAGGTGCCAAGGAAATGTCAGAACAAAATGTGCTGGCTGAGATTCGGAAACGAAAACTCCATTCCTGGCTGCCCCGAAGCAAATCCCTCCGCTTCCCAACATCCATCTCAGGCAGAAGAATTAGTCACCTCCCAGTTCTCTTCAGCACCATGGACAGCGCCCCGCTTCCCCTTCCACGTTCCCACCCAGGCCTCAGGGTGCCAGGCACAGTACCTGGCCCAACGGCCCACGAAAGGAGCAGCCCTGCTCCCCTCATTTCTGGGAACCTACCATCTGGTTCGAGAACAAGATCGACACACAAGGAAAGTTTAACACACAGTGCCGAGTGTTCATTCATGCTGCAGAAGGACCCTCCCAGCCAATGTTGGCCTTGACTTCCATTCACACATTTGGCTCTTATTGAACAGCTGCTGTGTGCCTGGTTTTGCACCAGACACCAGAGAGGAAGATTACAGATGAATGAAGACTGGCCAGTTCTTGAAAAGCTTAGGGTTAGTGGGGGAGACTGGAAACCAATAATTACCAGTACGAGACATATAAGCAAAATAGCTGTGGCCCTAGTTAGGGGCTTGCAGTATTGCTGGGAATGGAACTACGAGAGCTTGACACATGATGATGTAAATGAGCTAGCTACTGTTTTTAGTCCCATTTTATGGGGGGGGGTGACTTAGCCAAGGTCACTTGGGAATGAACAGGCAGAGTTAAAATTTGCACACAGGTAGTCAGGCTCCAGAATTTCACCACAGACTATGAGGCAGCAGCGTAGTAGGCACTTGGATCAGCCTAGAAGAGGGTCATCGAGAATTCCAAGAGGAGGTGACACCTGGGTTGAATTTCCCCAGGTGAGCAAGTGGGGACAGGGCAGAGACAATAACTTTTGTGAAGCTAGAGAAATGTAGCATCTCATATTGGTTCCTTCTGGCTATGGCAAAAAAAAAAAAAAAAATGTGGAGGCAGGAAAGACTAGAAGGGTCCCCAAGGACGGGATCTTGGGGAGTGTTGTACTAAGCTAGGGAGTTTGGGCTTTATTCTGAAGCACCGCACGGACACCAAAAATTTTAAGCATTGAAGGAAGATGAACAGATTTGTCTTTTGGAAAATGGCTGACAGTGCTTTGAGGATGAGCTAGATATGACCACCCATAGGCGGAATGCCCAGCCAGCGGCTGCGGACAAATGCCAGGTGGAGGAAGGGCCAGAGGCGGCTGGGGTGTAGCAATGGAGCAGAGGGTATGGCCACAAGCGTCCTTGAGGAAGGCATGACCTTTATTTATTAAGACCACAGGCTCTGCCTGACCTGTGGTGGCGCAGTGGATGAAGCGTCAACTTGGCAACACTGAGGTCGCCGGTTCGAAACCCTGCACTTGTCTGGTCAGGGCATGTAAGGAAGTTGATGCTTCCTGCTCTTCCCCCCTTTCTCTCTCTCTTTCTCTCTCTCTCTCTCACACGCACACTCTCTCTCCTCTCTAAAATGAATAAATAAATTTAAAAAAAAAGACCACAGGCTCTAACACCCATCTCCTGGCTTCATAGCCAAGAGCAGGCATGAAAAAGCTGCACTGTAAACGGCACTTTAAAGCTCACACGCTTGACTCACAAGCTTCTCTTGCTCGGGACCCACTTCTGGCAGGGTTGGCAATCTGATTCCCAACACCACAGCAGATTAGAAGTAGAAAGTTTTATAGAATGGGAGCACTGTTAAGAGGCAGACATCCTGATAGCAGTGAGAAATGATGGTTTACATCAGGAAATGAAAGCCTTGTTTTAAAAGCACAATGACATAGCATCATGTGGTAGATTATAAGAGAATCGATATAACTTATGTGAAAGAATGCTCTAATTAATAAAGTATGGAAATGGGTCATATTTTCATCCAAAGACTAAAATAAAATTGGAAAGCTTGAGTCATCAAAAGAGCAAGCCCTCAGCTATACAGACTGGCAGGTTGCTGCTAGAATCCAGAAGATGAGACCTTTTGGTGTCTTGCATTTTAAGAACTTTCCAGAACCTTGTCCTATCCATTGGCTTACCTGATCCTCACTTACACCCCATGATGAAGTACACGGAAGGGCCAGACCCATGTCACAGGTGGAAAAACTCAAAGTGCACCAACAGTTTTTTATCTTCCAGGTCAGGCTTAACCCAGGTCTCCTGACTCACTGCCCAGAAACCTCTTGTCCACCATTTGCCTCCCTTTTCCTCCCTCCTCTTCCTGGACAGGCCACACCCACCCACAGGTGCTCAAGCCTGCTGCTGCTGCTGATTGGCAGGTGAGACGGCCCTAAGCAGTAGCCCTCTCCTCCACGGATCTACAAGTGGTGACATCACAGGGGTCATTTGCACACCCATCAGCCAATCCACACCCAGTCCTGCAGTACACTGTGTGGGTTGAGCGCTCTCCCTGGGACCCAGCCCATGACTTCTGTGGCCAGGCCTGCATTGTGAGTTTTATGCGGGTTCCACCACTGAATGTGCACAACTGGCAAGAAAAAGTAGCGAGGACTGGTTTTTCCCCACTTCTCAGACTAAGACACTTCTGAAGTTAAGGATTTGGCCAAGGTCTTGCAGATGGTAAGTGGTAGAGAAGGAATTTGAACTCAAGAGTGTCTGACTTCTAATGCTGTGTACTTACCTCTGTCTTCCAGAAGAGATAGAGTTTGTAGGACTTGGAGTAGGGGTCCCACAGGCCTTTACCTGGGAAGGCAGCTTCCTCAGCCCCTGCTCCCCACTGCCCCACACATACTTGCTGGTTGAGAGGAGTCCCTGGTATATCTGCTCCATCAGAGGAGGGGACTGGCAAGGAATTTCCAGCCAGAGAGGAGGGTGTAGCCAGGTCCTTAGACTTGGGCAGTCTCCTTCAGGGCCTTCTGGGAGCCCCGAGCTGGGGGTCCAAAGCCCGGTGCAGCCAAAGCCTTGTCAAGGTGTTGTGTGACCGAGGCCGTAGCATGATTAATGAGCTCTGATGGCTCTTCCTGACCTGCGCTCTGTGAGGCTGACTCTCCGCAGGCAGGTGTCAGCTGGACACCGATGATGGAGGACACAGTCCAGCCTCTTGACAGTCCCCCAGGGCTGGCACTAGGTGAAGCAGCCTGGCTGGACCCAGGCATGCTCACTGCCCTCTGTGATCCATCACTCCCAGGAAGAGAGATGGAAGACCCCCAACAGCCTGGGTGTAAGTCTCCCTCTCACTGAGCCATCAAACAGCCAAGATAATCAATTCAGTGACTACAGTCAGGGAAGCCTTCCTGGGGGGCAATTGAGCTTGGCTTCTTATACTGGTTGACTGAATGGGCGGACTACGGAGGAGGAGAGCATGCAGGCAGAAAGAAAAAAATTGCAAAGAGACCAAAGTGGGACCAAGTTTACTTTGTATGGAGAGAAGACCACTCACTGAGGTTGGGCAGGTAGGTGACTTGGAGAGTGTGTGACAGGGGTAACACAAGAACCCAGGTTTCTTTGTTCCTAGCCCAGGGTTTATCTCAGTCTGAGCCCCAGCCTGCATTTCTATCCTCTTGTCTGTCCGGGTGTCAGTGGACTAGGGCTTGGCATGGGGTCACCTCTGCTATGTCAGTTGGGTAGGGTCCAGGATGAATACAAGCCCAGAAGCCCTGACCACTGACCAGGCTCAACGCCTCCAAGTCCTTAGATCCCAGGTCTTTATATTCTGCAGTTGGTCCTTTGGCTCCATCTGGTGGTCAATCTATGAAATAACAACTGATGACCTATAAAATGAGGCTGGGATGGAGAGTGAAAGAGGAGAAAGAAGAGGAGGAACTTGAAAGGAGGATGGATGAAGAGAGGAAGAAGAAATACTGTTTTATAGCCTGTATGGATCACCATGTACTTTTCAAAAGGACCGACTAATCTTGGTCCTACCCCTTAGCAGCTATGCACAGCCCTCAGTTTACTCATCTGTAGAATGGGTATAAATAACCCCATCCTTATAGGATTACCTTTGGTGAGTTTTGAATGAGATGTTTAAGGAGGCCTTCAAAGAGTTCTGGAAATGATCAGGTGTAAAAGCCATTGAGTTGTACACTAAGTGATCTCTCACTTTATATAAGTTTTAGTTTAATAAAAAGTTAACAACTATACTACCGACCTTACAGAGATTTTGTGAGGATGAAGTGAGACCAAATAGGAAAAGGTCTTAGTGCAGAGCCTGGCACATAGTAAGGATGCAGTGAGGTGACCATGACCTCTGCTGTCACCAAGCACTTTCATATACAGTTACCCTTTTATTGTTATGACAAGCCTGTATGTCTACTCCCATTTTGTAGTTGAGGAATGGAGCTTGATGAAAAGGTGCTCCAGATTATGTAATTCCATTTCCTAGACCTTCCCCCCTCAAGCCAGCATGGCACAGTCATCAGAGCCATCTGGGAAGGTCCAGGAGACACTGTTGTCCAGCAAAGTGCCAGGTCAAGGTGTTGGTAACAGAGTCCCAGGAGAGCTAGGTCTTCTGAGTCACAAGGCAGCAGAGGGGCCCTTCTCAAACAGAAAGAGCCCAGCAGCCCACTGAAGGGAGGGTGGAGAAGGGCAGTGTGGGAGTGGGGGTTGGGGGGAGAGATCCAGGGTGGAGCTGGGTCTAAGTCCAAGCTCTGCTGAGTGATTGGGGACAAGCCATCAGTTTCTTCATCTGCAAAATGGGGTAGAAGATATTTGCACTCGCTGCTCAACATTGCCATGAGAGCCCAGTGACACCATGGAGGTGAAGACACTTGGGTCCTCCCACCAGCTTGCAGGATGGATGAGCGCTTCTCCATTTAACAGACAAAGAAACTGAGGCTTTGATGCTGCATCCCCTCCCCAGTTCTGCCTTAGAGCTCAGCCCCAGGATGAGCTGCAGGGTAATCTGGGAGAGAAGGGTCCTAAGGCCAAACCAGAAACCTTGGCTGCAAATTAAATGGGATAACGTATTCAGCCAGAGAGCCAGGCAGGGAGGTCATCCTGGAACATGTGACAGCCTTTTGGTTAATTCAGATCAGGACACACAGCCTTGGCTTCCACAGTTTCAGGGGACCCATGGTCCCTCCTCCCGGCCCTAGAGACACCAGAGCCCTTGGAGAAAACTAGGCTTCCCAGTCTCTCTGTCCCTGAGCCCTGTCTCATCATCCAGTAGCCAGTACAAGAATTTCCAGACCATTCCTCTTCTGCAGGACTGTACCAGCCTCTGCTCAAAGCCCTCAGCTCTGGTGGGCAGCAACTCTGAGCCCCTACGAGGTGCCTGTCACTAAGCCACAGGGCTGCAGAGAGTGGGACAGAGATCTCTCCTGGAGTCAGGATCAGGCATCCCTGACAATGAGCTTGACTAGATTAGGGACCCAATAAGAAAAGTGATTGATTAGAACAGTGCCTGATTAAACCACGACATGATTGGATTAGGTGGCTGATTGGATTAGTTTCTAATTAAATTGTTTGGTTGATGAGATTGGAATTGAATGTATTAGTGGATGATCACTTTAGCAGCTGATCAAATCAGGTGCTGCTTTGGTGGCTGATTAAATCAAGCATATACCAGTTAGGTCTGATTAAATTAAGCGACGAGTTTTGTTTGTGCGGCTGATTACATTAGGACCAATCAGATCGGTGCTTGATTGGATCAAGGGGTCCAATTAGATCAGTGTCTGTTAGCATCCAATTTAGATTGAGTGGCTGATTAGCATGGCGAATTGAGTGGTTGATTAGATTACACAGGGATGAGATTGGGTGGCTGATTAGATCAAAGATATATTAAATTAGGTCTTGATTTAGATCGAGCACCTGGTCAGTTTAGGGAACTGATTTGTTTACCTGTTGATCAGACTAAGTGGTTGACTAGATTACAGGTGATTAGGTTAGTGACTGATTAATCTAAGTAGAAGACCAAATCATGGGCTGGTTAGTTTAAGCAGCTGATTAAATCAGGGCTAATAAGATTGACAAGCTAGTTTAGAATAAGCAGCTGATTAGTTTAGCAGTTGATTTGATTAAGCTTTTACCTGTACTTAGTTTAGGGCTGATTGTATTAAAAGCTTATTAGATCAGAGGGTCAATTAGATTAGAAGTCGACTGGGATAAGGACAGATTAGATTAGCAGGCTGTGCAGTCGATTAGATCAGGTCTAGATCAGCCTGCTGATCAGATTACGGATTAGGAGTTCATTGGATTAGGGCCAACTAGATCGAACTGTTTATTAGATTAGGCAGAGGATCAAATCAAGTGCTCGATTAGATCAAGCAGCTGATTAAACAAGAAGCCAATTAGATTAAGCATATGATCAGATTAAAGGCGGCCTACTAGTCTGGCTGTTGATTAGATTAAGCAGCCAATCAGATCAGGGCTTTATTAGGTCAGCAGTTGATTAGGTTAAATAGGTCAATTAGACTAGTGGCTGGTCAGCTTAAGCACCTGATTAAATTAGGGCCTCATCAGCTGGTTACATTAAGTGGGTGATTAGATTAGCTGCAGACTACAGTAAATAGTTAGACCTCACAGGCCTGCCCTCCAGATACGTAGAGACCCGGCCCAGCCCCCCTCAACTGTGGGGCCCAGGACCTCTCCAGCACTTCCTCATCTACCCCTGAAATGGCTGCAAATGCAGGAGTGCTCACGGTCACCCAGCAAGCCAGGCAACCAGCCCAAAGCAGCAGACCCAAGTGGGAAATTTGTTTGATGGCTTCGTTTTTGTCTCAAAGTTACATACAGATTTCCCATTGTGCTCCATGAGGTTTCTGTTTCTATTTAATAAGAATAGTGCTTTATATTACTTCCACTGAAGAAAACTGTCAGTCCAGAAAGACAACAGACTCATCCTGCAGCTGTATGGACACCCCAGCTCGCTGCCACAGGCCTCTGGGCACACAAGCTGGAAATCTGACAAATGTTGGTCCCCATCCCTCAGGTAGACTAAATCTCTGACCTTTCACCTCTGACCTGTGCACAGGCCCCTCCTTGAGCCACCTCCAATTTCAGTCTCAGAACTGCAGTTAGTTCTGGCCTGTCCCTTGGGGCCATCAGGGGGAACAGACTCTTGCTGTGCGGGCAGGACGCAGGCCTGGCAGTGTCAGGGACCATCATTCCACCTGCCTGGGAAAGAAAGCAGCAGAGCCAGGGACAAGGGACACTTCCCGGCTCCAGAGACCAGACCTGCTTCACATCGCCACTCCTCGCTCAGCTGGAGGCCCTGTGGGAGCAACATTGGGTGCCTGGGCCCTTTGAGACCTGCTGTCAGCAGAGGTGTGGTAACTGGCCATCCACATGGCAGGATTCTAGTGAATAGCAAATTCAGTGACCCAAAGTGACCTTTGTCTGAATCTCCCCTGTTACTGCTGTGGTTTATGTTTTTTGCATGCAAACACCTGGGAGGGGCAGTACCTACAATCTTGGCAATGCTGAGGTGAGCACAAAAAGATTCCCCTCCCCTTTCTAGTGGGGTAACTTCTCGCCCAGGAGAGATGAGTGTTTCTGAAACCACAGCCAAGAAGCAGAGGCCAAGGGAGGGCCGAGTGGAATTTGCTTGTGAAGATCTGACTTCCCCGGTTCTCGCCCCAGCCCTGCCCGAACTCACCAAGAAAATGTACAACTGTATGTGAGGCCGGAAATGGGGATGGCAGGAGCCTTGGAATAAGAAAAACAGCTAAGTGCACACTCTGATTTTCAGGAATCTCTTCTATATTTGTCACAAATGGGACCCCTGAAAGCCACATGCAGCCTGACTCCAAGCATCTGGAGGGCTGGTGTAGCCAAAGGGCTCTTCCCTGACCTGTGCTGAAAGCACTCAGTGACAGGACACAATGCTTTGGCAGCCTCGACACAACGACCCCCGCCAAACAGCTCAAAGACAAAGGGTCCGTCCCATCAGAGTGCCCAGATTGGTGACTGCCTTTCAGCGGGACCCTAGCTTCATAATCCAGTACACTGCATAACCCAGAGGACGCCTTCCCATCCGTCATTCCACGTTTGTAATGGTAGTACTTCAGTTCTCCAGCAGAGAGCAGTAAAGTGTTACTATTATGCTTCTTAGGCAGCAGGAATCTTGGACATGAGGATCAGCTCCCTAGACTTTTTTTTTTTAATACATTTTAATATTAATTTCCTTTTATTTTATTCATTTTAGAGAGGAGACACACACACACACACACAGAGAGAGAGAGAGAGAGAGAGAGAGAGAGAGAGAGAGAGAGAGAGAAGCGGGGAGGAGCTAGAAGCATCAACTCCCATATGTGCCTTGACCAGACCAGTGCAGGGTTTTGAACTGGCGACCTCAGTGTTCCCAGGTCGACGCTTTATCCACTGCGCCACCACAGGTCAGGCCTCCCTAGACTTTTAAAAGTTAAGATTCCTTTTTCTATTTACATAATTTCTACTGTCTCATCTCCATATTTCAGAATAACCTTCATGGAGTATTAGTTCTTTCTTTCTATTTTTTAGACATCCTCTTTGATTTACTATGAACCCCAAGCTCCTCCTCCCCCCACACATGCATATACCCTTTCTCCTCCGTCTCTCGCTGGTTTTGGTTAAGTCAATATTTTGGATATTTTCTTACCTTCATTGTCCACAATATTTCTGTCATCTCTGGACTGATGCAACATTGTCACCATGATTTTCCACCCAATGTTGCTTCTAACCAAGATACTAATTTTATAGAAAAAGAGCGACAATGGATGTGGACCCGTGGAAATCACTAGTCTTACCAAGTACTCCATCATCTGGATGCAGGTGGCCCAACTAGGAAGTGGAATGGCTTTTGGCAGACTCTGTTAAATGCTCCTTAAGGGACAACATCCTGAGACTGAAATTCTGTCTTGCAAGGTGTAGAATATGCTTTCATTCAGCAACCAATACAAGGCATGGTCCCTCTCATATCCACAATAACAGGGCCAGAAAACACAGAGTGGGCGTGCCTTCTCTCACTGGTACAGCTGATAACCACTTGCAGAATTTTGCTACCCTGTCCCCACAACTCTAAACTCTGCTAACTCAGAAATCTTTGTTTCCAAGGCAGAAATGCTTCCACCATAGGACATAGCAATGGTCCCACTCAGCTGAGTTGATACAAGTGGGGACTCTGGGCTCCTCCCGTCATGAACCAACAGTCACAAGAGGTGGTTCTTTACTGTCTGGTGTAATTGATCCCAATTATCAAATTGGGCTGCTACTCTACAATGGATGGGCCATGTTTACAACCCGGAAGACTTTCTGGGGGCACCTCTTAACTCTTCCATGTCTAATAAGAAAAGGATGTAAAGTTACAGCAATCATAAAAGGCTAGACCACTGAAAAACTCAACTCTTGAAGATTTGGGTCACCCGAACCCACTAAGGTTTGGGCTGAAGAGAAAATGGAAGATGGCATGAATAGTAGAAAGACACTGTAAAACTCAACTATGGCCTGATGGCCAGTAGAGAGACAATAATGCAACAAAGTTTCCTTCCTGCTTGTTATGTGTGCACTTATTTTATATTTGTATATATTACTAACTTCTTTTTACACTTTCTCCTCCTTCCCCCGATGATTTTATTAAAGGATTGTTGATGATGATTAACTTTACAATTTAGTCTTTAGGTTCTAGGATAGTCAGGTGAAACTGATTCAACTTGAGAAGTAGTTAATACCATACCCACAGCAAACACTGTGGCTCTCATCCAGAGCTGGGAACAATGGGTGTTAGGATCGTGTGTCTCCTCTTCTGAGACATTTCCATGCTCACTCTTCTGAGCTCTGCTCTGTGATACTGGGCTCAATCTGAAAATGTCACTTCTCGCTTGCCAGCTGGCTCTCGGTCATTTGATGGTGACTAGAAGGGAGGCTAAGGCAAGAGGAGGGGAGAAGGGACTTGACTGTTCTTGCTTGCAGCCATTCCTGTCAGTGTAACCCCGGCAGTGGCTCCTGACCTTGGCAGTGAGTCCCAGAGGATATCGGCTCCTTTCCCTCAGCAGTCCCTGAACCAGCCTCACTGCCTCCCTGGGAGGTGCAAGCCCCTTCCTTAAGGGTCAGAGTTCCAGCTGCATGAGAGTCTCCTCTGAGATCCTGAGGTGCCGTTAGCAGCCAATCAGTTCCCTCTCCCCAGAAGCCTAAGTGATGGCAGTGCAAAGCCCCTCCTTTGAGCTGCCGAGACCCCAGCCAGGCCAGGCAGCGTCAGTTCCAAAGAGGTTCAAATTCCAGCCTGATTATTACTATGTGACCTCCACATGAGTTCCTTGCCCTCTGAGGGTGGCCAGAGGTGTATGGAGTTTGAGCTTTACCCCAGTTGCAGAGGGCAAAGGTTGGCACAGAGGTGTTCCTTTAAGGTGACCAGGCCAGGAAGCAGATTGACACCCTACAGTGAAAATAACAACAACAACAAAAATAGAGCAATAATGATTACATTAAGAACTTAATGTAGAAAAATAGATGTTGATTCTGCAAAATGCCAAAAAAAAAGGCATTGATAAAATTCAAGTTTTATTTCTCATTTAAACTCCTACTGAAATAGAAATAGAACATTTCCAAAATATGAGAAAGAGATGATTAGAAACCTTTAGCAAATATCATAAAAGCAAGTGACAAACTGGCATTACTAACAACGACAACAGCAACTAAATGATGACTGCTGTCATCTCTACTCCTAAACACCAATTTTTGGAGCTTCTAACTAATGCAGTAACAGAGGAAAATTAACAAACGTCCATAAACACTTAAAAGGAAGAAGCAAAACAACTTGCATGAGATATTCTTGTCTATCAAAAGAGTTCAAGAGAATCAACTCAGAACTATTACAAACAGTATGTGAATTTAGTCAGACAGCCAGTCAGAATATACACTGACAAAAAAACCAATAGCTTTCCAATATAACAGCAAGAACAATTTAGAAAATAAATGTAATTGAAAAATATCTTGCTCACAATAGCAGCAAAAGCTATAAAATACCTTGGAAGAAACCTAACAAAGACGCTAGGTCCATCAGAAGGGAACCAGGAAACTTCACCAAGGATCGTAAGAGAGGAATTGAATATAATGCAGACGTGTACCATATATTGAAGGAAAACTTGATATTGTGGAAATGTCAGTGCTTCTCAAATGATCCTATAAATGCAATGGCATTCCATTGAAACCCCCATGGCTTCCTTCCCCAAAACCATAGCCCTGGTCTAACTATACAGAAACATCAGACAAACTACAGTAAGAGGCAATCAAGGAAACAGCTGACCAATGCTCCTCAAAATTGAGGTCATCAAACAGAAGGAAGGTCTAAGAAACTGTCATGGCCAAGAGCCCCAGGACACATGCTGACTAAATGTAATGTGGGGCCCTGTGTAGAATCCTAACAGAAAAATGACTTAGGTAAAAACAAAGGAAATATGAATAAACTATAGACTTTAGTTAATAATGTATCAGCGCCTGACCAGGTGGTGGCACAGTGGATGGGGCATTGGACTGGGACACAGAGGACCCAGGTTCAAAACCCCGAGATCGCCAGCTTGAGCGTGGGCTTACCAGCTTGAGGGTTGGGTCGCTGGCTTGAACATGGGATCCTAGATATGACCCTGTGGTCACTGGCTTGAGCCTAAAGGTTGCTGGCTTAAAGCCCAAGGTTGCTAGCTTGAGTCTAAGGTCTCTGGCTTGAGCAAGGGGTCACTTGCTCTGCAATACACCCCTGGTCAGGGCACATATGAGAAAGCAATCAATGAATGAACAACTAAGGAGACACAACAAAGAATTGGTGCTTCTCATCTTTCTCCCTTCCTGCCTGTCCCTATTTGTCCTTCTCTCTCTCTCTCTCTCTCTATCTCACACACACACACACACACACACACACACACACACACAATGTATTAATATTGGGTCATTCATTGTAACCAATGTAACACACTAATGCAAAGCTAAAAATAGGGGATACTGGGTGAGGAGTATATAGAAATTCTCTGTAATATCTCTGCAATTTTTTTATAAAGCTAAATTTTTTTAAAAAAGTAAAGTGTACTTACAAAACCCCAGTGGGAACTTTTCCCGCCATCTCCGTGCTGCCATATGGTGTGCATGCATGTCCTGGCTGGTGCTCTCAAGAGTATCAACAGCCTGACCAGGCGGTGGCACAGTGGATAGAGCATTGGACTGGGATATGGAAGACCCAGGTTCAAGACCCCAAGCTTGCCAGCTTGAGCACGGGCTCATCTGATTTGAGCAAGGCTCACCAGCTTGAGCCCAAGGTCACTGGCTCGAGCAAGGGGTCACTCAGTCTGCTGTAGCCCACTGGTCAAGGCACATTTGAGAAAATCAATCAATGAACAACTAATGAACCGCAACAAAAAATTGATGTTTCTCACCTCTCTCCGTTCCTGTCTGTCCCTATCTGTCCCTCTCTCTGACTCTGTCTCTGCCACACACACACACACACACACACACACACACACACACACACACACACACACAAAGAGTATCAACTGGCAAATGCCAGGTTTTTAATAGACAGTGCTCCAAAGCCATCGGTCAGTGTCTAACTGTGATGATGAAGCATGATCACGTGGGTGAATTTGAAAGTATTGATACCAGCCTGACCAGGCGGTGACGCAGTGGATAGAGCGTCGACTGGGATGCGGAAGGACTCAGGTTCGAGACCCCGAGGTCGCCAGCTTGAGCGCGGGCCCATCTGGCTTGAGCAAAAGCTCATCAGCTTGGACCCAAGGTCGCTGGCTCGAGCAAGGGGTTGCTCGGTCTGCAGAAGGCCCACGGTCAGGGCACATATGAGAAAGCAATCAATGAATAATTAAGGTGTCACAACAAAAAACTGATGATTGATGCTTCTCATCTCTTTCCATTCCTGTCTGTCTATCCCTATCTATCCCTCTCTTTGTTTCTGTTAAAAAAAAAAAAAAAAAAAAAAAAAAAGACAGTATTGATACCAGAGATCTGGGGAAACTGCTGTGAACCTCACCGACAGGTTAGATAAGTGTGGAGTAATCAGCCCCAGACTTGATGTTCAGCTCAGAGGTCTAGAAAAAAATGGCAGAACAACCTGCTTCCATCCTGTTAGTTTGGTTTTATTGTATTGATAACCTCAGCGGGTGTCATGCATCATGAAGAAGCAAGATGAAAAGACAGGAGCAGGAGCGTGGGGACTCAGCCCTCCTCAGCCTCCAGCCAGCCCTGTCTGCAAACCCCGCCCACCCAGGAACACAGCATCTGGAGTGCCTCACTCTCAAAAATGAAAAGACAGCAAAGAATATGGGAGAAAGAACTTAAAAAAGCAGGTAAAACAAAGAATTTTTTTTGGGGGGGGGTGATAGAGATCCTCGGGAAAGAGATAACATTGTGTTCATTAAAAATAAAGGAAGTTATAAGAAACTGAAAACAAAAAATCTTGTTTCTTGATGGCAAATTAAGATAAGGGGCTTAATTTTTTTTTTAATTTTTATTTTATTTTTTTATTCATTTTAGAGAGGAGACACAGAGAGAGAGAGAGAGAGAGAGAGAGAGAGAGAGAAAGAGAGAAAGGGGGGAGGAGCTGGAAGCATCAACTCCCATATGTGCCTTGACCAGACCAGTGCAGGGTTTTGAACTGGCGACCTCAGTGTTCCCAGGTCGTCGCTTTATCCACTGCGCCACCACAGGTCAGGCTAATTTTTTTTTCTAAAGAATTTAAATGTTGAAAGATCAGGTCAAGAAAATCTCCCAGAAAGTTTAATTAAAAGGCAGAAATTGTACTATATCCACAGAATGGAATATTACTCAACACTAAAAATTGGACAAATTTACTGGCAAAAGAAGTTTTTTTTGTGAATTGCTTGATTATATCCTTCATCCATTTTAAATTGAGAACCTTGTGCCTTTTGATTTATAAATGTCATTTATATATTAAGGATAACATAAGTTTCTGTTTGAAATACAATGCAATTTATTTTCTCAATTCAAACTTTTTTTCTGTAAATTTATGATGTCTTTTAGCTATGTGCAAATTTAAGTGTTTTCTGTCTTTCCTTTATGGTTTTCTGAGCATAGTTAGAAAAACGTTCTTCTTCAGAAAATCATTTAAAAATTTTTTCCCTAGACTGTTTTTCTAATTTAGTTTTGTTGAAATATTTGATCCATCTGGAATTTATTTTGGTGCATAGTATAATGTGAGTATCAAACTTAATTTTTTTCTTTGATGGATAGCTAGTCATCCCAACACCAATTATAGGCTAGGGTAATCCACACGTTTCTCATTGTTTTGCAGTGCCATCTGTATCGTGTGCTATTTCCATATCATCATATGCCTGTTTCTTGTCTCTCTACAACTTATCATTGATCATTGATCATGTATTTGTACAGTGCCAACCTGTTTCTACTACTGTGGCTTTCTAGTATATTTTAATATTAGAATGGACATAGCCCTCACTTTTTCATATCTTTTCATTTTAATCAACTTAGTCTACTCACTAAAGACAGCAACTGTAACCCTTAGCAGGTATCACTTCCATATTCCTAAGTTTGATGCTTCTATTGCTAGCTTTTGATGAACATATTTTAGGCCCGTGATGGCGAACCTATGACACGCGTGTCAGCACTGACACACATACCATTTTCGATGAAACGCGGCCGCATACCAGAGAAGTATGGGGGCGCATGCCGAGAAGGATGTTTCATCCTCGGCTCCTGCATGGCCAGGTGCAGTAGCCGAGGATAAAACATTTGCTGTAGTGTAGACACTCTGTGCCGGAGGTCTGTAGGCCAAAACAACAGAACTCAGGCACAGAGCGTCTAGTTCTGGAACTTCCGGTTAGGCCGTTGTTCTCGAAGTGACACACCACCAGAGTTATGCTCAGTTTTCTGGCGAATTTTGAGAAACCAAACTCAAAAGATTGCCCATCATTGTTTTAGGCATTATCTATCAGCTTTCTGATGTGGTAGGTGAGAATCCTTAATTCATTTATACTCCATTTTTCCTGATGCTTCCTCCCCACCCCACTACTACCAATGGCTCAACTGGGTCAGATCTACAGACTGGGTTGTATCCCTAATCAGTGTTTCTATTGTACCTGCTGAGCCAAAGACACACTGTAATTAACCCTTTGTAGGACAGCTTCTTGCATTTCCTAGAATTCATAATAGACTCATCTTTGCATAGGCTGTGTCCCCTGCAAAGGAACTCTTTTGCTCAACCCTTGGTGGGGCTGGCTCCTTTGAGTCTGTCTAGATTCCCACTGAAACATCACCTCCTCAGAAAGCCCTCCCTTTCATGATCCAAAGTAGCTCCTTCACCCCAACCTCCACCCTGATCACTTCCTTGCTGGGCACATGGTAAGCAGTCTGTAAGTGGCAGTGGCTTATGTAGAAAAGAGGAAACCATTCCTTGGCATGCCTCGACAGAGGAACTAATGGCGGATATTTTCGGGGGATAGGTAGGGGACAGTGGTCTGTGCTTCCTGGGGAGCAGGCAGGAGAGAGGCAAGCTGCTTGTCAGTACAGCAAGAAATAGCAACAATAATCTGACCGAGGGCATTTGATCTTAGCTGTCGTCGGCAGCTGGGTGAAGAATCCCTTGGTCTTAAGCCAGGATCTTCTTCCTTCCAAGAGAGGGATCCCTCAGCTGCTGAGCAAGTGGACAAGACCAGAACAGAACTGAACTCTGTCTGGCTTAACACAAGAACCATGGAATCCAGGTCCCTTCAGCAACTCTTCCAAATGTGAATTTATTATAAACATGTATTTCTTGCGATTAAAAAGGGGGGCAACTTTAATAAAAGGCAGAGAAAACAAGGCTGAGTCATTAGGATTAGAAGCAGAAAGGGAGGAATGAGGAGGAAGCAACTGCCAAAGTTGTTGGGGATGGCAGTGGAATTTGGCCCTGAGCTCCCTGGCAGCCTGTGCAAAAGGAAAACCTGATCAGTTACGGAGCTCTTCTTATTAGCAAGGGAGGTGTTGCCAGTTCCTCGAGGGAAATGCAGTTGGTTTTCGGTGTTAGTTTTTTCCTGGCACTAAAACCTGAATAAAATTTCCCCATGTGAAGCTTTAGGAGGGGTCTTTAATCAATGCACTAAACACTGTCCTTGTTTTATAGCAAATGGGGAAGTGACTGTCCAGTAATGTGGGCATTTAACTTGCATCTTATTGGATGTAAGTCCTGCCTAAGTATCATTATTAGTAGTAGATGAGAAAGATCATGTTTAATTTCCCTTTCAAAGAGCTGAGTTTTATTCCCTTAGAGCAGTGCTTTTTAACTACCAGTCTGTGGACCAGTGCAGGGCTACCAGAAATTTCATGCCAGTCTGCAAAAGAGTTAACCACCCTGATGTTTTATGAAGATCATACATCCAATGATCTTAGTCAAGTTTGCTTATACACAGGGCGATTTCTGATTTAGTGGTCCTTGAAATAATTCTTCTATTTTCACCAGTCATCAAGTGTAAAAAGGGTTAAAAACCACTGCTTTAGAGCATCTCAATGTCATCACAGGTATCGGGAGGTGACTAAATTATGAGAATAGTTTTTGCAAGAGAGGAGGTCCTGAAATACCTGACCTTGAATCACAAAGTTCTGGTAAATTTCTTATGTGTGATAGATTTGAGGGAGAAATTAGGGAAATATTTTACCAGTTTTCAAAGGGATGCCTGTTTTACAAAAGGCTGCATATGGAAAAGGACAATGAACCAGAAATGTTCAAGAGTGGAAGGCACTGAGTCATGGAGTCAGGCAGACCTGGGTTTGAGTCTCATCCGCTGCTCAGTTCCAGCCCGACATATAAAAGCAGCGCTGCAGGAGAATCCTCCTGGCCTCACTAGCTCATTCTCTTAAAGACCTTCTTGCTTTTTGGAGGATGTGACCACACTCTCTTTATCCATCTCTGGTTCCTTTGCCCTACCCACTCTCTACTTCAGTCACAGCTGACCACCTGGCAAACACCGTCTTTGCTCATGCTGTTCACGGTGCTGGAAGGCAATCCTACCACCCGTGGGAATTCCAACCCCTGCTCAAGGCCAGCCTCTGATGGCGTTTTCTGGGAAACCGTACTCTTCAACTGGTTCCTTCCTCAGTGTCCTTCCTCCTGCCCAAAAACCCTTGGTCTCCGTGTGATGTGTAGCGAAGCTGGGTATGCATTAATTTCTGAATTAATTCGAGTTAGCTGGGATTGATTCCATCTTTTGGAAAGACAGTCCTCCTTACAGGACCTTGCCTAATCTTGGTACTCCCCAGAACCCACTATTCTGCCTGGCATGGAGCAGATAGACGCTCACAAAATCGCAAAGTTGTACTGAAGATCCTATAATTATGCCATCAATTTCTGTTACGTGAGCATCTACCCTGAGCAGCTCAATACAAAATCCTTTAAATCCACTCTCATGACTCCTCACACAGCGCCAGCAATGTGGGTCATTAGCATGCCCCATTCTTAGGTAAGAAAACTGAGGCGTAGAGCAGGTAAATCACTTAACATCACACAGCAAGTAACAGGCATGGGATTCCAGGAAGCTGTTTGTGATGTCAAAATCAAGGGAAACAGAAGATGGGGTGCATTAAGTGCTTTTCCCTCAGTCCCCAACAGACTGCATGAGCCAAGTTCATTTCCTGGGGCCTGACCATGGACGCCCATCTGGGAGCCAGGCTCTCAGCCAGCATAGAGGTTTACAGGGAACTCCATCCCCTTGGGAGGAGGCCTTCTTAGGGTGGTAACCCTGAAGCCGCCTGTGCCAGCTCTTGCACGGCTCGGCTTCCGTGGGTGGACGTCTGAGTGGGGCCGCCGCCCCTCATTGGACCGCCCCGCCCAGAAACCTTTCTGGGATCAAACACCTCCCACCAACCTCCGACTCTGGGGTATGGTCCTGGCTTTAGAGCCAGAGCAGCACATTCTTCTCTGGCAGGAGACACCTGGCAGATCTGCCACGCGCATTGCAGAAAACGCCAAGGGAAAAGGATTATTTCAGGAATGGTTGAGTTACGCCCTCCGCGGTGTCCTCCGCCCCATCACAGTCCGTTGGTCTTCTAGGCGCCAAAGGAAGCCTGTCAGGCTTTTAACCACTTTGTCTTTATGAAAATTCCCCGTCTTTTCCTCGCGACCTTCAGTCTCTATCTAATGTTGAATCCCATTTCACAGATATAGAAACGGAGGAACCGAGCAAGTAAGCACAGTTTAAACATCTTTTCCAAGCCAGCAGGGACCAACCGGTCCGGTTCTCAGAATCTCAATCCCGGTACCAGATTTTCATTTGAAGAACACGTGCAGTTCGCGACTTTAAAATCGCAGCCCCACGTAAACACTTAACATTTTAAACAAACTCCCAAGCCCCTTACCCTCAGGTTTCAGCGTCCCGGACGCCTATGTTTTACTCTAGTTTGTGTCTCTAAATTGCTGGGCAACACAAGGGTTAAACGGGACCGGGAGGGGGTCTGCCGTGGGTGGCGGAGCCTCGAAAGAGTTAAAAATATAAACGCATCTATCTTTCTGACTATTTGGGTTCAAAAGGGGCAGCGACGGAACACAGAGAGCCTGGGAACCCCCGCTACGGAATGACATTTTTAAATTCTAAAACTTTTAATTCCTACCAAAAAAGAAAAAAGAGAAAAGCGTCCCAGTTCGAAAGTTCTTTTAACATTTTCTTTTTTCATTTATTTATTTTTTTTCTCGATTTCTCCGCGGGCTGGATTATAAAACTCGCCCTCTCTTTTTGGGTTCGAGGAGCTAGGTTCCCCCCTCCGGGCCGCGCGCGGGCGGGGGCCGAAGGGGCTCCGGGAGTTTTCTCCGGGGCCGGGCTGGGACGCGGCTGGTGAGTCCCGGCTCCGGCCCCTGAATTGGGGGGTCCGCGTCTGCCCCAAACGCCGCTTTCTTCCGTTTTCCATGTCATTTCCTGTACTAATAAGATGGTGGTCAAAGCAGGGGAGGAGAGCAGCAGCGAGTCGCCGCCGCCGCCGCGCCGAGGCTGGCGCTGAAACTTTGCCTCGCCGGGGACCAGCGCGCCCGCAGCGCGGCCGCTCCCGCCGCGGGGGCCGCCAGCCGGGGCCGCGCCGCCTCCGCCGAGCCGCCCGCCGGGCCGTCCGCGCCGCCCGGGCCCCGCGGCTGCCGCAGCATTCCCGGGAAGGTGAGTCAGCCCGGTAGCCAATGTGGCCATTGAAAATGGCTTCGGAAAGCACTCGGCAGTTTGCCAGCGAGCGCGGGGGCCGCCGGTGCAGGGGCTGCGAGCGGCTGCGGGGAACGCGGGTGGCCCGAGGCCGGCGCGAGCAGAGCAGGGGGCCGGCGGTGCGGGCGCGGGCGGGGGGGAGGCGGCTCGCCCGGGCCCTGAGGTGGGTTAACCCAAGGCAGGTAGCTGCTGCCGCTGCTGCCGCCGCCGCTGCGGGATTCGGGGGCCGCCCCTCCGCCTGCGCCCCCGCCTCCTTCCTCCCCGCTCTCTCCTCGTTCGCTCGCCTTGTTACAATGTAGCCTTTTCTCTGCGTGGACGTTCCTCCCGCTGACGGACGTGGCCGCCGACCAATGGGAGCGGTGGCCCGGGCCTAGCGTTTGGAATGAGAACGCGGCGACACGCGCGGGGCGGGGCGCGGAAGGCTGGAGGGCTCGCCGCGGCCGCTGGCCTACTTCTAGGGGCACCTTCGGATGGGCACCGGGGGTGATGTGCAGGCCGGGGTCCTTCGGGATGCGGTGGGCGCCTCTTCCATCGCGGTTCATGATATCTCGCTAAACGTGGCTGAGCTGGAGGCTATTTCTTTAATATATTTCAAGTCATAGTTGCGCTGTAGACTCTTTGGGAAATCTCTTCGGAGTGTATCCTCCATCCTCCCCATTCGCAATCCCCAAGGTACTCTCATATGCAGAAACTGCGGAAACTTCGACGCCAATGACCTTTTCTCCTCTTAAGGCCAAGGCGCCGTAGGCGAGTCGCTGCGGGGAGAATGCTGATGTCTTGGGCGCTAGGCGATGCTGGTTGGAAAGTTGCTTGTGTATTGAACCGAGTTGGGCGATAGCGGCTTAGACCCCAGGATGGACTGGGACTTGGGGAGAGGAAAATATTAAACCTCTCTTCCCTCTTCATGTGGAGAAAGGCTGTGGTATATAATTCAGAGTGGCGGAAAGGAAACACACCCAGTTCTTTGTGCTCAGGGACGGGAGACAATAATGAGAGATTACACTTGATGCCTGGAAACCCTATAAACTTTGGGAATTTTTTCTGTCCTGGGGCAGAAGAATTTTTCCGTGGAGCTGCCTGTAGCACCCACGCTTGCTTTAGCACACATTCCCCTTGAGGGGAAGGACGGTAGGGGGGGGGGTCCATGGGCCAGAATTAACAGGCTGTGGTCTCCTTCCCTTGGGTGTGGGGCATGCTCTTTACCCACCAACTCTGAGAGCAAACAGAGTGCTCTGTGGGCACTGATCTGGAAACCTTCCCTTCTGGGAATACAGCTGTGGCAGTTTGCTTTAGATTAATGGAAAGGGGCTCCTCCATTGGTATCCTTTCTTCTCCTAAAAGCTGTGCCACCATGGACTTGGTACTGTTACCTGACCTCTCTGAACCTTGCTTCTCTATCCCTAATATGGGGCCATCAAAGCCTGTTTGGCAAGGCAGGTGTGAGCTCAAGTGAAATGGCAGAGATAAAATGCCTAGCCCATGGATGAGACATGATTTAAGATGTGTTGTACTCTCTCCCTGAAATTAGTGCAGATTATACTATCCTGGGAATAATCGAATTAATTGACAGGCCCCACCCAGGTCTGTGCAGTCTCAAACTGATAGGGTCTCCAAGGAGCAGCGGGGGCAGAATCCCATTTCCTTCCTTAGTGACGTTCTCAGAGATGTGAGGCTCCCCTCACTTCTCCCAGGAGCCCTTGTTCAGCCATCACAACCATTACTTAGATGCTATTTTGACCTGCCTTACAGTTCTGTTCTTTAGACCTCCTGGATTGATGTGTTTCATAACTTTGTTCTCCTTGGTGTCAAGTAAGGCTTCTGTCATCTGAATCTTTCTTCACCTGTACTTACATGGAGAGCGGGGAGGGAGAGGTTTCCCTGGTTCTAGGTTACTGGCAATTATGAAGGAAGTAAAAAACCGCTGGACTAGGTGTCAGGAGTCATATCTGCTTATTCAGCTGCCTCCTTCGCCTGCCCTCTTGGCTGTGTCATAGTCGTGACCAACACATGGGGTGCAAAGCGGTCCTATAATCTTTCTCCCTAAGACTCCTCCAGGACTCTGATCTTAGCCAAGGCTACCACCATCCTACTAGTCATCAGGCGGAAAGCTTGGTGCCTCTGTTCCCCCACCCCAATTCATTTCACCTCCAGAGTTAGGGAGCCTTAGCCTCTACATAGAATCTGTCTACTTCTTTCCATCTCCTCCCCCCTGGCTTCTCTTTCCAGGACAACAGCAAGAGCCTCCTCACTGCCCACCTGCAACCTTCCCTCCATGCCAATCTCAGCATCAGCACCACAGAGTGTCTGTTCCAAAGATCACATCAGGCCTCTCATGCCCTGCTTAAATACAGTGAAAAGTCTTCCCACTGCTCTTGGGATAAAGAACCAAATTATTGCCTAAAAGCCTCTGAATGACCTGGCCCCGCACTTTCCTTGGCCTCATCTCCGACCCTTCATTGAATCTCTGCACTCCGAGCCTTGTTCTCTCCTGAACTTGCTGGTCATTCTTTCTGGAATATTAAAACAGTTGTGATCTAATGAATGAGTTAAGGTTGGCAAAGGGCAAGAGGGGGTAGAAGAGGGGTGGTCCTTAATGCCCCTCTCACTTAATGAGTGTGAGATTGAACAGAACATTGAGGTCTCTGCTGATCTGGAGAGAATGTGATTCAGGGAACGGCCCGCGCAGTAGGAAATCCAGGGTTGATGAAGATAATGATGATGAAGGCAGCTAATGTTTATGGAAGGCTTGTTGTGTGCCAGGAATGGCACTAAGCATGCCATATCCCTATGTAGGGGACAACTCCACAAGGGAGGCATCGTATTTCCATTTCACAGATGGGGAGACGGGGGCTGCAGAAGTGAAGTAAGGGGTCCAGGGTTTTACAGTGGTATGGCCAGAATTGGAACCTTTGCCTTCTGATGTCACTTCCTAGGGACAGAGAACTGCAGACCTGCCAAGGAGAAGCCCCTTTGGAAATGTCACATAAGGTTATAAATCCCTCACTGGAGAATAAGTTTCCAGGTGGTAACACCCCCCACCCCAACATTGGGGTTTGAGCAAAGGGGTTCTGGCTCAGAGGTACCTGCAGACCTTGGTGCCAGGGCTGGTCTGGAACCATCTGGGACATCCCCACCCCTGCTGAAGTTCTGGCGTTCTTAGAGGCCCCAGAGCCCACGTTCTCAGAGTGGGGCCTGGGAGGGGCTTCCCTGCAGCTGGCCCAGGGGCTGCACCGGAAAAGTAAGCCATGCAGAAAGAAAGAAAGAAAGGAAAAAAAACAACATGAAGAAGAAAGAAAAAATGTGCTGTTATTTTTAAAAAGCCCGTTTCCTATTGCAGATTTGTATCTGTGTTGGAAAGGCCTGTGTTCCTCCACTGCAGCCACACTTGTGGTCGTGTCCCTGAGCTAAGGCTCTGCAAGAAGGATGCCTGAGGGGTCCTCCAGTCCTTTGTTCATTCATCTGATGGTCAGTGTACACAGACATAACCCATGCCAGGCTCTGTGCTAAGCTTGGGTGCAGTGTGGAGCCCAGACTTTGCTCACCGAACTCACAGACCAGCGTGGGAGCTAGGCTGCGAGGGAGAGGGCCATGGACTAAGTCTCGGAAGGCTTCCCTGAGGAGGAGGTCTTTCAGCTAAAGGATGAGTAGGAATTGGAAAGCAGAGGGGATAGGTATTCCAACATGAGGTATGGCTTGTACGAAGGCACGGCACATAGAAGAATTTGGAGAGGTTCTCATGATTCATTTGGCTGCAGAGTGTGTGTCAGGGACAAAGTGGAGGTAGATGAGGCTGGAAAAGAATAATAGTAATAATAATAATATGACCAACACCAGTCTTGACTGCCTTAGGACCTTCTGCAATGGTTGTTCCCACTCATTAGAACAGAGGTCCCCAAACTACGGCCCGCGGGCCAAATTGCGGCCACCTGAGGCCATTTATCCGGCCCCTGCCGCACTTCTGGAAGGGGTACCTCTTTCATTGGTGGTCAGTGTATGGAATACTATATGTGACGGCCCTCCAACGGTGTGAGGAACAGTGAACTGGCCTCCTATGCAAAAAGTTTGGGGACCCCTGCCTTAGAACAATCCTTTTTTTTTTTTTAGTTTATTGATTTTTAGCAGGAGAGGAAGGGGGAGAGAGAGAGAGACAGAAACATTGATCTGTTCCTGTGTGTGCCCTGACCGGTAATCGAACCAGCAACCTCTGCACTCCAGGAGGATGCTCCAACCAACCGAGCTACCCAGCCAGGGCTCCCTAGAACAATCTTACGCATTACCTCTATGGCAGGCTTCCTCGCCTCCATCAGATTTGCTCAGCTACCATCTTCTCGTCAGCACTTTTCTGTTTAAAATTGCAACCCATACCCCTTTGTCCCGCTGCCCTGGTCTTTTCCCGTTAGTGTCTAGCACATGCGTGCTATGTTTGACTTCCTTATTGTCTTTGACTGACTCCGTTAATTACAATGTAAGTTCCTAGAGAGCTTGGGCTTTTTTTCAGTTTGATTCACATAGTAGGGCATCAGATATGTGTGAAATGAGTGAATGAATTGAGAATTTACTACATGCAAAGTGCTTTATGTGTATTTTCTCATTTAATCATCTCAGTAGAACCCCGATATTGGTACTGTTATTTCCCCATTCTTTAGGGGAAGTAGGAAATTGAGGCTCAGGGAGGTGGAATAACTTGCCCAAGGTGCCCCAGTTGGTAAGCAGTAGGGCTGGAATTCGAACCCAAGCCGCCTGGCTTCTGTGCCCTCCTGCCTAACCCGGATATTTTTCCCCAGCCAGGTGTAAAAGGTTGTGACCACCATGCTGAGGAGTTCACACTCAGCCCATGGGGCTGCAGGTGCCGCAGAGAGTTTTATGAAGAGAAAGCCCACGCTGAGATCAGATCCAGGTCCGAGAGGGCGGCAGCAGCTTGGGTGTGAGGCTGGAGGCAGGGAGACCGATTAGGAAGCTATTGCAGTCATCAAGGCAGGAGAGGAGGAGGAGGAGGCGGCTTGGTGATGGTCATTCTAAAGGGGGAGGTTGGGGGCCCTCCACACTGGGCTTAAAATGGGTGGGTTAAGGGACAGTTCTGGGGACCATAGTTTCCTGCTGTGCCTGGTTTCTGTGTCTGAGTAGCCAGGGCACCCCCAGATAAGACCTGGCAAAGTGCCCTGGGCTGGCCTCTTGTCAAGGAGAGGGAAAGTGAGAGGAAACCGGGTGTGGGGTGGGGGAGGTGGGGACCTCAGGTTCAGTTCTGTCCAGCTGCTTGGCATCTGGGAGACCTGGACAAGAGGCTGGCCTCTTAGGATGGCCTGTTCCCTCATCTGGAAAGCGGAGGTGATCATAGTGCTGGCTTCATAGAGGTCCCAGAGAAAGAAGTCCCAGGTACCAATGTGTGGCATTGGGCCAGCTCTGGGGCTGCTTCCTCAGGTGTGAGCTCATGACCAGAGGAGAGGCATGCCCCAGGGCACGGAAATAATCTTGTACTCCTTCCTGCTGGAGACAGCAGTGCCTGGGTACAGGACAGCGCATACGTCACACAGGTCTTTCTACCCCGAGGTGACCTGACCGCACCTTCAGACACTTCCACACCACCCGTGGGCTTGTGTTCAAGGTCAAGCATGTCTGGGCTTCAGTTTCAGTTTCTGTAAATGGAAACAGTATTGCACTACATTCTGTGGAAGAGAATTTTTACTTTTGTGTTTTCAGGACCAGAGTTAAGAGGAACATGCATTGAGCACAAGGGCACTTGCTAAGTCCTATGAGGTTGCTTCTACATCCATTTATGGGCGGAGATACTCAGGCTCAGAGAGGTTTAGTGACTAGCTCCACATCACCCAGCCATAATCTAATCTTTCCAGTCTCCTCAAGAATCCCACATTTATAAAGGAATCCTTAGGAGTCACTGCCTTGTTACATAACAACTCCTAGCAGGTCCCCTGGGTGCTTTAAACACAAGATTTGATTTATAAGCTTTTGCCTTGCATGCTGGTTTTAGGATCCTCTCTCCTTCCTGGGAACTTCATGGGTCAGACTGGCAGGCACATCCGGGCAGACCAAGAGCCTCCAATGCAGTGACACTGGCCAGGGGCGGACATGGAGAACGCAGAGGCTGCTGGCCAACCTGTTCCTCAGCATCTGCCTCAGCTTGAGGGTGGGTGCAGAGGGGTGGGGATGCTGTGTGCAAACTGAGGCACTGGGCCCCTGGGGCCTGCAGTGCCTTCTGGTGCTTCCCCTTCCGCCCCCTCTCCTCCCACCCTGCCTGACCCAAAGGGAAACCGGATTCTCTGCCCACCATTGCCTTCTCCCCAGATACTCCTCTGCACCCCAGCCCTTCTCCTCCTGGGAGCACAGCAGAGTGGGGACCTCTGAGAGCGTTTGGCTCAGCCTCCGTGCCACTCTCCTAAAGGAGGGGCTGTCTGGCCACTTCCTGAATGTCTGCACTGGCAGGAGTTCACCTCGGGTAGCGTGCGTGAAGGAACTCGGGGTGCAGAGCGGGTCGTCACCAGTGGGCTCCTCCTCCCACGCCTATGGCAGGGTCCAGGCAAGAGGAGGACCGGCAGGCGAAAAGATGAACTTGATTCGGGCACCGAGCTGGGCTGGTATGGATGTCACCAAGTGAATAAATATGGAACCACCCCCACAATGTCAGCTTTCCCAGGGCAGATCCTTCCACGATCATACTTTTCCCAAGGGATAAGGATGAGGGCCAGGAAGGATCCTGCTGCCCAGTGTTCAGGGGATAGAGATGGCTGGCTAGGGAGTCTCCCGGTTGGCAGAGGAGCCTGGGGAGCAGCCCCAGGGACCCTTAACCCCAGGATAGAGTGAGCCTCTCCTGGGGGCAGCTGACTGTGAGCCAGCGGGGGTGGGCTCAGTGTTGTCATGGCACAAGGAACAGAGAGGGTGGGCTCTGAGTGGATGGGTGGGGAGGAAGGAGGATGCCGTCTGGGGCCATGACGCTGGTGCAAGTCTCCATTTACAGAGGAGAAATCAAGACCCAGAGAAATGAAATGACTTACCCAAGGTCACACAGCTGTGAAAGGTTGTTAAACCCAGTCTCTCTGATTCTGGAGTCCAAACTCTTTGCCACTGCATGCGGCTGCCTCACTATTACTGCAGTGGGAAATGCTGTCAGGAGCCTGTGCTAGGAGGAAGGGTCACCCAGAGGCCCTGCAGGTTCCATGTCTGCTTCATGAAGCTGGGGGTGTGGAGAAAGCACAACGTTGGCCAGCTGGGGCATCTGGCTAGTCACCCTATCTCTGCTTTTGTGCGTTCACCTGAAAATTGGGGATGCCTAGCACAGGGACCACCCGTATGACAGGGTTGTTGGGACCTTCCTGTTCAATATTTGGGTCAGCGGATGGAGCGCCCCTTGGGTCCTGGGGGTCCAAACATAGACACATGCCTTGATGGGCCCTGCTGCTCGCAGGTTCCTCTGGGAACCCCAGGCGTAGGGCCCTGTCAGTGCCCCTAAGAGTGGTCTGCAGACCCCTGCCCATCTGTGAGCTCTGTGTTGCTGATCTGCACCAAGATAGGTACAGAGATGGAGAATAAATATTGAGAAACTCATATTGCAACTTGGCATTGCTGTGTCACTTTTTTTTTTTTTTTTTTTTTGTAATTTACAAACGCATCAGTTGGCAACAGATTGGAAAACTTAAAAAAAAAAGTCTCTTTACCACAAATAGTTGAGCAGCTCTGGCCCAGATCCTAATTGTGATTGAAGGTAGGAAATGCCCTACTTGCTCAGGGATGTGGCGGGGAGGGGAGCGAGTTATTCTGCCACAGGCAATGGGGGAGGGAGCGCGTCGGTTAGGCTTCCCAGAAGTGATGCTGAGCTGAACCTTGAAGGAGAAATGGAAGTGTGCCAGGTGTAGGAAGAGGGAAGGGTGCTTTAGGCACTGGGAACAGTATGTGCAAAAGCGGGCAACGCAAGGATCCTGTGGTTCGAGTAATGGCAAGTGATCTGGAGTGTTTGGAGCAGAGGTGGGGAGACCTCCCTGGAGAGGCAGGTTTGGGGCAGACTGGGAAGGCCTTGAATGCCAGGCTAAGGAGTTGAGACTTGAAGACATTCCTGGAGGCAGTGGGAGCGAGGTAGGAGATAAGGTCACAGCTAAGTAGGTGCTTTAAAAGACTGAAGGGGTCATGCGGCTGTGTTTCCTTTGGGTCTTCTACCTCGAGAACGGTGTTTCCTGGTGCCCAGTGGAGCCAGTTGCTGGTGAGAGGCCTCTCCTTGTCCCTTCCGAGGCAGCCAGCTCCATAGTTCAGCCAGGCTGCCCTGTGAGTCCATCTGTCCTGCCTGGATTGGCAGGCAGTTCTCCACTGTGAGTGGCAGGTCTTCCCAGGCTGTCCTGGTCAGGGTTTGGTGTCTGGTGTGGCTGGCTGGCCCTTAAAGATTGGCAGAATCCTTAGCCCCATTGCCCTAAGCAAGCAGCCAGCGCAGTACGCTGTCAAAGTGGGTGTGCTGGCCACCCCCTAGGAGACCAGAGTCATGCTCAGGAGTGTAAGCAGGAGGAGGGAGGGCTGAAGTTTGAGGCTAAGGTCGGTGGTTGGACAGACACTGGGAGCATGGCATGTAGTGGTGTGGGGTCTGTTTAGGAGGTGAGTGTGGACGGTGGCCTCACGTTGCTTTCTGCACAAACCCTGAGATAGGCCAGGGCTGAGGAGTGAACACTAGTTCAAGGCAGTGAGGAATAGTTAATGTCCCACCTTGGGCCAGCTCAACAGAGCAGACAGCTCATTGTCGGGAGTTGCTGCCATGGTCCTTGGCCCTGGTGCAGCCTCCTGTCCCTAGAGGAGCTGACCTGTCCTGTCCTGGGGCTGCTGGGAACAGATCGCGTTGTGCCTGGGCCTGCATGTGGCCACAAGTACTCGGAGAGTGCCAGCCTTCCTGGGAGGGAGCTGTGGGAAGCATTGCTCCCGCTGGCCCCACCTCCACCCTCCTCTCAGGGCCCCTGCTCAGGGTGGCCCAGCCTCTCCCTGCTCACTCCCTGCAGCTCCCTGTTAGCTGGGCCCCACGCAGCAGGCCAGGCTGGCTGGCTGCCTTTCAAGGGGGGCTCCAGCTGCCTGGGATCCATGGGATGGGGCTCGGCAGGCGTTCACAGCCTGTCCACATGCAAGATCTAGAGCCAAGAGGCACTGAGACGCTTTGGTTTTGACAGTGGCCTTGGTCGTTCTTGGAGGCATGAGTGCTTAGACTTCTCTGGCTCTCTGCCTTGGGTGGGTGCCATGCTGGACACAGCCCTTGCCATAGCCCGAGGGTCTCCCAGAGGTGAGGCAGGGCAACTCTGGGCAGCTGAACCGGCACTAGGCTTGTCCTGCTGCTGCGGTGCTTTCTCTGTGCGTGCCAGGGGGCAGCTCCTTGCTTCTCAGTGCGCCCTCTCCCCACAGGACTCCTGAGTGTCTGCGTGGCCCAGGCCGCTTCACCTCCCAGATAAGATCCTCCAAGGCCATGCCCTTTGCTCTTCTTCTCCTTGATTCCCCTTGTCGCCTGTCGCCTGCCCCTGCCCCAGTTCCCTGGGCTACCGGTGAGGCGAGGACTCACTGGCCTGGCTCCAAGGGGCCCCTCCCCCAGTTTCAGGTAGAAACCAGACTCTTCCCTGGCACATGCCAGTGGCTCGCTGCCCTCCTTGAGCACCCTGGCCCCTGGCCCAGGACAGTGGCCAAGAAAGGCTCCACTGGCCTTTCGGACTCTCTCCGGTCTGCTCTGCCTTTCTCTCTGCCAGGAGAATCCCTCTGCCTGTTCCTTTCCGGGTCCTGTCTGGGGCCAGTGACCGGATCCTCTCTGGCTGAGCCCCGGGCTCCCAGACTTGCAGAAAGTGTGTCTGGTTTTGGAGCTCAGTTGTTTCCACCTCCTTTTCTCAGGGCCCAGTGTCCATGGTGTAGATGGAACCCACATTCTGTGGGAGTCTGAATGGCTCTCACAGAGGCTATGTGGCTTCATCTCATTTTTTCTACACAGCAGGTGGGGGAGGTAGTTACTATGAGCCTATTTTGCAGATGAGGGAGTTGAGGCCCCAGGGGATTCAGACTGTCAAGATCCTGTAGGAAGTCAGGGGCACAGCTGGGATTCAGAACCATATCTCTTAGCTCTTCTCTTGACTCCATAGCTGTCTTGAAGGTAAAAACTACATTGACATTTATGTGTTATATTTGTCAGGGGCCAGTGCCAGACGAGGGCCAGGGGTCTGCTCAGAGCTGGGCTCAGCCTCTCAGGGGTTAGGGCTCAATGGTTGCTGGCTCAGTGTCACAGTCAGGGGCGATCAGCCCTGTGACCTTTCCACATCCACTTTCTCCTCCTCCTTACTTCCTGAACTCTTGCCCTAGCATGGTTTTCCTCCCAGAGGCACGGGCTCTGCTCCGGCGCGCAGGCCAGGGTCTGGGGGCGGCTGGGACAGTGGCCGAGCCAGGAGTCGTTGGGTGAGGCTAGGCAGCAGGAGATGGAGTCTCCGTGGCTGGTCTGGGCCCCTCTGACCGAGTCACAGCAAGGGCGCACAGCTGCCGCCTCTCCCTCTCTGGCATCTGGTGCTCTGTGTACTCTAAAGCTACTCTTGCTGCGGGAGACTGAGGGCCTTGCTCCTGATGAAGCGTGAGGATCAGAAGGGCCAAGCTTCCTCTGCACGGTCAACCATCACAGTTACTACTTTGTTAGGTACCCTCCTAGACCTTCTTCTGTACGTTGCCACACTACAGGAATATGTACCATTGCAGTGTGTGTGTGGTTTCATATACACACGTAGTCATTCTGCAAATTGCTTTACTCACTTGACTTTGGATCTAGGAAGTCTACTGATGATTTTACACAGCGAGCTACTATAATTCCTTTTTTTCTTTTTTTTTTTTAATTATTTTTTAATGTCTTTTTTAAATTTTATTCATTTTAGAGAGGACACACACACACACACAGAGAGAGAGAGAGAGAGAGAGAAAGAGAGAAAGGGGGGAGGAGCTGGAAGCATCAACTCCCATATGTGCCTTGATCAGACCAGTGCAGGGTTTTGAACTGGCGACCTCAGTGTTCCCAGGTCGACGCTTTATCCACTGCACCACCACAGGTCAGGCCATAATTCCTTTTATCTTTTGTCTTTTTACTAATGCACAGTGGTTTTGAAGAGGATCATCATTACTTATTTAGCCGTTCTCTGACTGCTGGACATTTGGGTTAATTCTGATTTTATTCGTGTGTATCTCCCTGGGCATAGGGCATATCTAGAGTAGCTACTGCTGGGTTCTGGAAGCCTGTTGCATTTTTAAAAAATTATTGAACACTATTTAAAATCTGTCCACTGAGACTTTGCACAGAAGCAGTTGTCTCCCTGTGGGTCCCACACTGTTCCTGGATTTCTCTGCTCTTACTCAAAAGGCATGTTCGAGTGACCCCACTCTGGTGGTGGTAAGTGGATTCAGGAGTCGGAATGCCTTGGTTCAAATGCTGGTCTTTCTGGGGGTGCTCCTTAGCATCTCTGTGACTCAGTTTCAGCCTCTGTCAACTAGAGATGATAATAGCATCTACCTCATTGATGCTATTGTCTTGAGCTGCTGTGCGGACCAAGTAAGCTAAGACATGGAGGTGCCAAATGCACACCAGGCAAACAGTCAAGTTGCAGAGTGGTGTTACTATCCCGACTCTCTTATCCGCGTTAGCTCCAGACCCCACTCTGCGCCGAGGGCCTGCGTCCCCAGTGGGCCCCCTGGGAGGGCTACAGCCTTTGCAACGGCTCCATCCTACTGCCTGCAGACTTCCCAGAGGGGGCTGCTACCTGGGCATGCAGCGGGCATCACCTTTCTGCCCAGGCTGGCCCTGCAGACTCTGGACCAGGGCCTAGGTGGAGGGAAGGAGGTCAGCCTGACCCTTTGCTTGGCAGTGGTGGCTAGGAGCCTGGTAACGAAACCCCACACCTCGGGCAGATTTACCAGCTCTCAATGGGGCCTGTTGTGGCCGGGGATCTGATCTCCCCTGGCCTGCACGGTGGGCAGGAGAAGAAAGCAGCCTGGGGCCAGCCTCTCCCCTGGGAGTCCCGGGGCCTCTCCAGGCCACACTGGCTGTCCAGGCATGGGTCGTCGGGGGCAACTCACTGCTGGTGATTGTATATTTTGTCCTGTGCCTTTTTTCTCATGACATCCCCATGCCTGCCTTCATAAACCACCTTTAGATCACTATCTAACCAGTTTCTCACAACCTCCTCTGCAACAGGCAGCCTGGCCACGGCCATTTCACAGATGTGGAAACAGGTTCAGTGAGGTTAAGTGTCTTACCCAAAACCACACAGTTAGCCACTGACAGTTAGTACTACACCCAAGCCACCTGCCTCCATGTGCAGTTCTTTCTCACGAGGCCACCCAGTGTGACAGTCTTGCAGAAGGTGCCCAGCTGGGCAGCCCTGCTAGACCTCTCGCTCTCTGGGCAGTGGCATGTGTGGTCAGTGAGCACGGATGGCTGGGATTATTTCCTGAGAGGCGAGAAGCGCCACCGCTGGCCTGGAGCCCAGCCCTCCCCCCCCAGCATCAACCACAGACCTTCTTGGCCGCCAAAGGTGGCAGGGGATATGGGTGTGGCTGCTGCAGCTGAGGCGGTCACCCTGCCAGGGAGGGAGCTTGTCCTCTGAGCCTTTCCTGTGGTGTGGGCAGGGGCTGCAGCCACCCAAGGGTCTCTGAGGGCTTCTCCCAGGGAGGCAGGAGGGCAGTCACCATTGGGCCCATTTTAGACTGGAGAAGGCAAAGTGCAGAAAGGCCCAGGGCCAGGTCTGAGCTGGCAGCTGACACAGGAAAGCTCAAACCACCTCCGCATTCTAGACATAGATCCTCACCAAACACCTTGACCTCGCCTAGCTTTGAGTTAAAAGCATGGGCATTGGTATCAGAGGGAATGTGGGCTTGGGTCCTGGCTCAATAATAACTGCTTATATTTATTGGGCACATACTACGCAACAGGTGCTCGTCTAAGTCTTGACCTATAATATTTCACTGAATCCTCAGAATAACCTTGGGGATAGATGCCATTATTATTTTCCACTTCCAGCTGAGGAAACTGCAACCTGGAGAGGCAAAGTGATTTCCCAGGGTCAAATGAGAGTTAAACTGGGATTGGAACCCAGGCACTGTGGCTCCAGGGGGTTGTGTGTGAGCCGATGCAATGCCTCTCACAGCTAGGAGGGTCAGGGCAGTGACACACCTGTCTGAATATTAGTTTTCTCACTGTAAAGTGAGGACTGAGCCACCAGCATTGACAGCCCAGGGCATTGATGGTCCAGCGTTGAGCTCAGGGCTTAAGCCATGCAGCTGTGGTCACTCTGGGGAGACGGTGCCACTGAGCTGCTCTGAACTGTGTCCTGGGAGTGGGGGGTAGTGCTCTGAGCTGTCACACTGGCACTCAGCTGCCTGCCCCAAGGGGATAGAGGCAAGTTCTCTCTGCATGGGTGTCTGTGTCATGTCACCTGTGGCTGGCCTTGGGCTTCCCCTGGAAAAAGCCAGGGGCCAGAGGGGCTGAGTGTGAGCACTGTGACCACATTCATGTGGGACCCTTGCATTCCTGTGGAACACTCTCTACCTGCTGGGTGGTTCACACGCACATTTTCTCGTAAACCTTTAAGCCCACGTTTTACTCGGGCTTGGGGAGGAGAGGCGGCATGTTCAGGTTCCCACAGGCATGGGGTGGGATTCCAGTCTGCCTCACCTGCTGCCTTACAAGAGACCCTCTCAGTTGCTAGGCATTCCCTGTGGGTCCGGTTCCAAAAATGGGGGCCGATGTCTGGGGCAGGACCATATTGGGGGCCCTTGAGGTCTCAAGGGAGACCCCCCCACCTCAGCTTCCCCAACATGTAAGGACTCAACTCAGATTTGCTCTTTTGTAAAAGCTCTGACAGCAGGCTCTCCGCAGCAGAGCTCAGGAGATGCGGGTCCGTCCTTAGACTCCACCACAGGTTTGCTGTGTGTCCTTGCGTAAGTCCCTTCCCCTCTCTGGGCCCTATAAAGTGAGACCATGGGGCTTTTCTATCCATCATTTAAGGGGTATGATTTGGGCCTCAGGACCAAGACTGGCATTATCTCAGCCTCTGGGATATTAGGGACCCTCCACCTTACTAGTTGGAACGACTGGGCTTGGAGTGAGGGCAAGATACTGGTATTGGACAGTCTTGAGACTGTGAAACACACCTGTCAGTCAGTGTGTGGCAGGGCTTGCCAAGGAGTCCCCGCCCCACCCCGAGACCTCGGGGTTTGGCAGACAACGCCCAGAGTGGGGCTGCTGGGAAGCACCGCTTTTGGAATTCATGAGATCTGGGTTTGGATTCAGACTCTGCCACATACCTTTGGCCCCCTTCTTATCTCACCCATAAAATAGGGGAGGTGACACTTTCTTCCCAGGTGGAGACGTGGAGGAAATGTCTGCACATCCCCTTAGCACCCCGCCAATATTTAGCAGGTCCCTAGCGGCTTGCATGGGTCTACTGAGTGTGGCGAAATGGGGCTTGGAGAAAGCTCCAGAAGCCCTGCCAACAGCCCTGGAGGCCGAGTCCAGAAATAGAAGACCCCAGAAAAAGGGCTTCTGCTGGCCAGGCTGGGAGGCCACACTGAGCTGGCTGCGTGGGCCTCCTCCCACTCCCAGGGCTGTTGGCTGCATAAATTACTCGGCAGCCTTTGGGCTAATTTTACCTTCTTGGTTTTCATGAATCATTTCCCATCTGGGGGCGTGTGAGAGAAATGGAAACAGCTCTGCCAGCTGGATGCCCAGCTCCGGCTGGCCAGCCGCAGAGGAACACCCCTGGCGAGCACAGCTTGTGGGCTCTCAGCAGCAAGGACAGGACACCCAGGGAGGGACACCAGGCAGGGCCCCTGAGGGCCAGCTTTTTTCAGCTGTGTCCCTGTGCCTTTGGGTGATCATGGTCTGGGGTAAATGAACCACAGCGTGTTCTGGGGCTGGAACCTGGCTAAATCTAAAGGAATCTGGAATCAAATGATCCTGGGGCTGGAACCTGGCTAAATCTAAAGGAATCTGGAATCAAATGGTTTTACCATGATGATCGTTAGGGTCTGTTTTGATTTTAGCGGTGGCGTGGTTTAAGAGAGGGAACCCTGTGACTTGCGGGGTGCCCCTCCCTCTGTAGGGGAGCACCAAGCGTTTGCACAAATGTTGAGTTTTCAGTCACAGCCTCATGGAAATCAAAGCTCACTGCTTCACCACGCTAACGGGTAAACTGAGACTCAGAGAAGGAAGCAATTTATCCAAGGTCAGGGCGTCAGTGGGAGAGGTGGTGCTAATAGTTACTTATTGACTGTTCACCACTTTGCTCGCAACAACCCTGTCTGACTAGTACCAGCCCCACTTTATGGAGGGGTCGCTGAAGGCACAGAAGTGAAAGAGCCTCCTCAGTTGACACAGTAGTAGGTGGTGGAGTCCCTGTTCCCGAGCCCATGTTCCAGCTTCTGTGCTGAGCTGCCTCTCCCCGCCCCCCTTACCTTCCCAGGCCCCTGGGAGTGGATTACCAGGGTCTCTGTGAAGCAGCCCTTGAAGATTCCAGTTCGCACCCTCTCAATTTCTTCCATTCACCACGTACCGCAGATTCAACCCACTGGGGATTGAAAATATTTGGAAAAAAGGATGTAGTATTGTTGCTGGCATGTACTATGGAATTAGGCCCACAGTGGTGGCAGGTATAGACTTTTTTACTTGTCATTATTCCCTAAACCAGAGGTCCCCAAACTACGGCCCACAGGCCAAATTGGGGCCACCTGAGGCCATTTATCCGGCCCCCGCCGCACTTCTGGAAGGGGCACCTCTTTCATTGGTGGTCAGTGTATGGAGTACTTACTGTATGTGACGGCCCTCCAACGGTCTGAGGGACAGTGAACTGGCCCCCTGTGTAAAATGTTTGGGGACCCCTGCCCTAAACAATACAGTATAACAACTATTTATATTGCATTTGCATTGTATTGGGTATGATATAGACATCTAGAGCTTAATTTAAAGTCTAAGGAGGATGTGTGTAGGTTACATGCAAATACTATGCCCTTTTATATCAGAGACTTGAGCATCCACGAGGGTCCTGGAACTAATTCCCCTCAGATACTGAGGGACAACTGTGTATATTTATTGAGACCCTGTTGTACGCCAGGAACCATTCTGGGCCGTGGGCAGAGGCTGGGAGGCCAACAAGGTCCCAACCCAGCACCCTCAACTCCCCGGCAGCTGGGTTCGTAGAGGACACATGGCATTCTGGTCATGCTGTGCAGGCTGCAGACTCCAGTCCCCAGCCCAGGCAGGGGCAGACCTGACTGCTAGCAGCCGGCTGGGGTTCTGGAGGTTAAGTGCCCCGAGCAGGGCCACCACCACCCGCTCCAGAACACTCTTGCCACCTGGGACTGTCTTCCTGGTGGCCCTGGTGCTTCTGATCTTCCAGAAGCACTGAACAGCCGTGGTTTTACCTGAAATCTTCTCTTTGTTCAAAGTTGACAACTAAAGCAACAATAAAAGTTGGGGCAATACAGCTGCCAGTTTGTAACCTGTGGGTCTTTTCTTCTGTCACCTCTCTACAGCCCTGTCTCTGGTTGGAGCAGGGTCTCGTTCTAATTATCCCTCAGTGGTCACCGCTCCCAGGAAGTCTTTTCACTTCCTGCCAGGAAAGACCCTATTCCACCTCTCCCCCACAGTGGTAGTCACCACCCCACTGTGAAGTACTAGAAAGGGCATGGGCTTTCACTTAGACTCCAGACTCCTGCTGTGCAGCCTGTTCAAGCCACTTAACCTCTCTGAGCTTCCATTTTCTATCTGAAAAAAAGAAAGAAAAACTGTACTCACTAGGTTGTGGAAAGAGCCAGATACAATCAGACAGAAACTCAAGTCAAGCAGGATTAGGCCAAAATGGAATGTATAGGCTCAGCCAAGCGAGACTTCCCGGGCACCTATGGCTTCACACACAGTTGGATCCGGGGCTCGCACAGTGCCATAAGGACATGTTCCATCCATCTTCCTCTGCATTCTCCTGCACAGGCTCTATTCCTAGGCAGACTGTCCCACGCGGTGGCTCCGTGACAGGCTGCCAGCAGATTCACACTTACCTTCTATGCTCTCAGCAGCTCCTCTTTTCAGCAGACTCCCCCAATCCCCCAATGGCTGCTCATGATTGACTGAGCCCTGGACCCTGCCCTGCATCTTTCCCTATGACCTGCAGCTAGGAATGCTGATTGGTTGGTCCTTGGTCGTGTTCCTATCCCGAGTAGAGTGTTTGGAGAAGGGTCCTTCTCGAGGACAGCAGGGCGGTTGGTGCCAGAAGGGCGAATGGATGCCAGCAGGAAAAGCTCCAGACACTCTGCCTGGACTGTGAGTCTCCTGAGGGCAGGGACCCAGTTCCCTCGGGGTTCCCCACACCTAGGACAGTGCCTGGCACTCAACAACACACCGACACAGCACAAGTGAGTGAATAGATATCCTCTAGAGTGTGCGTGGAACACCAGCCACACCTGGGCCCCTCCTGCCTCCTTCCTGGAGGACCGATAAAGGTCTCCTGTCCCTGCCAGCTTCCCCTCCCTGGTGGAGTGTCACAGTTCTATGGTGTCTCCTCACCATAAGCTTGTCACCTTGGCCCGAGAAGCTCCAGAACACCCGTGGGGGGGGGGCAAGCTTGACAGACAGCAATTTTGATAATTAGCGGTCACACCACCTGCACTCACAGGTATCATTCTCAGAAATCGTCTCACTCTTTGTTTGCTTCCTAGAGCCTGTGTCCGGGTAGTTTGTCTGTTACTCTTCTGAGACAGTGCTGCAGGCAGAGCTTCATTGCATTGAATGCGAGAAGAGAATACAGTCCTTGCTGCAGGGCCCCCGAGAGGATTAAGTGAGATTGTACAAAAGTGGAACCCCCGGTAGGAGGCCCGGCACGAAGTGGTTGCTCGAGAAAGGCCAGGTTCCCTTTGAATCCCTTCAGATCAAGGTCTTGGGGTGAGCCTTCATATGTGAACCTTTCAAGGAATATATGGGAAGATAGTTAATTCTTAATAAATGGCCACTAATAACACGTGCGTGTGCGCGCACGCACACACACACACACACACACACACAACCCCAATTTCACGATATAGATGCTAAATGTGACTGAGACTCCATGGATCAGCAAGTCAGTTTATTACAGCACAGCAAACAGCACAAGCATCAGCATGGTAGTGCCAGTTACCTCACCCCAGGTACCATGGTGACATGAGGGACTTAGACGTGACTGTGCAGACAACAGTGGTTACACTGCACCGGAACTTAGGGCAAAGGACTCGGCTCCTCTTGTAGTAATCAGTAAACAAGCCAGTTCCCCTTCTCTGGAGAGTGAGCCATTGCAGGGTATTCGTGCTGTCGTCGCCTTGACCTGCTTGATCGCCTATGTGATTAGCTACCAAAAGGGCTCTGGGTCAGGGGATGCTGAGGCCTTACTACAGCTTGACATACTCAGAAGGGATGCCCATAGTGGACCACCCCTGCCATCACACTCACATGCACACCCCACACACAGATGCACGCACACACATGTGTCCTGTCCCAAGATGGAGTGGTGCTGGCTGCCAGACAGTCCCTGCTAGAGGTACCCATGCATGCTTGGTGGCCATATACACAGTGGCTTCACATCTTGCCATTTGGACCAGTGCTCCTCAAACTCGACTGTGCATACAAATCACCTGGGCGTCTCTTTTTGGGGAGGAACAGCCAGAGTGGACAGAGGTCAGCGAGGTCCCCCCAGCACCCCCACCTCACTGGCAGCTGGGTTCTTAGAGGACAGTGTCTAGGACAGGCTCTGTGAAGGGGGGTCTGGAGTGAAGTTCCAGACTCTGCATCTCTGACATGCTCCATGGGATGCCAACACTGCTGGCCTGTGGACCACACCACAGGAAGCAAGGATTTAAGTGACTTCTGAGATTCTGGGCGAGACGGGCGAGTAAACAGTGAGCATGGCAGGGGCAGGATGGGGACAAGGAGACTAGGGAAAGGAAGGCTGAGGCTGGGGCTGCAGCTGCTCCCTCTGCAGGCCTTCCCCTCTGGTCTCCTGGTGTGGGCCGTGGGACCTCTGTCCTTGTGGCCAAAACACCACCTGGTAGGGTTTCATCTCACTGAAGTGAGGCTCCAGCCCAGGGGGTCAGGAGGAGTGTGGGTGGGAGGGAGCACAGAACAGAGGGGCTGCCCAGCACTGACTGGATGGCAGTGGTTTCCTGTCTCTCACTGCCTGCCTCTGGGAGATCTTAGCAAGTCACTTTCCCTCTGGGCCTCAGTTTCCTCACCTAGAAAGGAGGGGCTTGGGACAGGCAGTCTGGGTGCATCCTTTCAGCTCTCCCCTGTTAGAGGCAGGAAGATGGGAGAGCACACTGTACTCAGCCCTGTCCCTGAAGAGCCACAGGCATGCTTTGGGGAAAGATTGCTTTAATTCTCCGCCTTCCACATCGCCATCATGGGGTAAGCGCTGAGGAAGCCAGAGGCTGTTCTCTCTCCTGGCATCGGTGCAGGATGGTTTCTAGCATTCTTAATGATTCTCTACATCCAGGCGCCTTTCGCTCCTGACCTTCCCACCCACTTTGTCATCCGCAGGCGTGCGCCTCCTTCTCCCCGAGCCATATTTGGCTGCACTCAACTTGGTGCTTGGGATCTTGGTTGGCCTCGGGGAATTTCTTTGGACTTCAGGGTCCTTACCCGGGGTGATGGCAGGTGGTTGGAGGAGCCCCCTCTGCCCACCCTTCCTCCATCAGCAGGTGCCTTCTCCCTTTCTCTGCTCCACTCGCCGGCCTGCTGGGGGCAGGGGTGGGGCAGCCTACTTATTTGTAAACTATTCATACTAATCTGTATTTTTTTTTTACTTTTTATTATGTAAAAAAGGTAGAAGAGTATAATGAACTTCTACTTCATACCTATCACCCAGCCTTAATAATGAGTAACTCCTAAGCATTACTTATCTATTTTTTAAATCAGAAACGCATGTACCTGATATAAAATTCGGTGAGAAATAAGTCCCTCTCTTCCTTCCGCCCCAGGAGCAGCAGCTGCCACAGCCTAGAGCTATAATGCACATACGAGCACACGTGGGTATGTGTCCTTTAAATTTTATTAAAATGGGGCATGTTTATTTTACATAACACATTTATATAGCTCACTTTATGTTTGTCACCATTCTTAGTACAAATGTTAATTCACGTAATCCTTATTAGGTAGGTGCTATGACTATTCCCAGGCACAGGGTCGTTAGGGAACTCCCCTGACATCACACAGCAATAAGAGATGCAGTCGGGAGTTGAAGCTAGGCAGCCTGGCCCAGGATCCATGCTCTCAACCACTGTTTTCTGCTGCCCCTCATATTACACATGCTGCTCTCTCCCGCGATTTTGTTTTCACCACCAATTACATGATTCATTCAACAAATGGATATGGTGTGCTCACTCTGCACCAGGCACCGTTCTCACGGCAGAGGACGGAGGGATGAACAAAGCCAATAAACATCTCTGCCTTCCTGGAGTCTAATAAAGTAAAGGAGCACGGCATCAGTTTGTTGGCAAGTAGTGCCCTGGAGAAAAACAAAGCAAAGAAGGAGAGGAAGAAAGTGTAAGGGAGGCGCAGTTTTATCTGGACAGCCGGAGTATGTGACATTGAGTGAAGGCCTGAAGGGAGTGAGGGGGTGAGCCCTGTGACAGTCTGAGGGAAGAGCATAGGGAATAGCCAGTGCAAAGTGCCAAGACAGGAATGTGCTGTTTCAGGCTGAGCACAGCACGGCAGCCTGTGTCTGTGGAGGGCGTGGCTGGGGGAGGGTATGAGATGAGGCCTCAGAAGGAATGGGCAGACTGACTGTCTGGCTGGCACGCCCCTGAAGAGCTTTGCTCTTTGCTCTGTGTGAGATAGGACGCTGGAGGGTTTTGAGCAGGGCCCCTGTGATCTGACTTAGATTGTAACGCATTCACCCCGACTACAGGTTGGAGAATGAATATGAGGGGCACCGTTGATGCAGGGGGACCATCAGGCCCCTGCAGTCCTTCAGGCCAGAGGGAGAGGTGGCTGAGACCAGGTGTTGCCCTTGTACGAAGGGGTGGTTTATTCATTGCTTTATTCTCTGAAACAGCTGCCTGTCACGTGAGGATATGCTATCATGAATTGAAACAGCCTCCGAATGGGCACATTGGTTGTTTCCAGTCCCTCGCTATTTCAGACAGCACTACAATGAATACTCTTACACAGGTGTGTCAGAGAAATTTCTAGCAGTGAAATTTGCAGGATCGAAGCATAGGTGCGTTTTTGAAAGTTTTCCCAGTGCTAAATTATTGCTCCCCATAGAGGTAGTGGTTTGCTCTTCCCCCAGCAATGCACTAGAGAGAGTGCTCAGGTCATAGCTTCCAGTCGGGTCTTGGGCTTAGGGGATGCACGAGGCTGGGGGTGAGATGCCGTGGTCCCACCTGATTTGCCCCTTTTCGGCTGACACCATCGAGGGGACCCTTTACAGAAGCACAGCCAGAGTTCTAGACCCAGCCGGAGTGGACCCGCAGGGAGGTGAGGACTGCACCTTGGCAGGACAGGGTACCACTGAGGACGGTTGTGGCTGCATGTAATAGGAACCCTGTCCTAGAGGGGCTTGAGTGACAAAGAGGTGTAACAGGAAGTTCAAAAGTAGGACACTTTATTCAACATCTTAACCATGTCAAAGGCCCCGTCTCTGAAATGTTTTCCAACACCAACCAGTGCTCTGATACTCTGACACCAACTGGGTGTCTAATAATTCAACTCAGTTCTAAAACGACCCTGAGTTAGCACAGAGCCTGCGTGGTGAGGGCTGAGTGCCACAAGGCTGTCCTCACTTCAGATCCCAGTCACAGGTCCAGGGCTGCCTGTGCTTCCTGAAGAAATTGGGTTTCTGCAACCCCTCCACAAGGTCTGTAATTTGCTAGAATGACTCACTGATCTCAGACAAGTGCTTGACTTTCTATTACTGGTTTATTATAAAGAATACACTCAGAAATAGGCAGATGGAAGAGAGGCATAGGTCTAGTTGGAGGGCGAGGGACCCTCCATGCCCCCGCCAAGGGTGCCACTCTCCCAGCGCCTCGATGTCTTCACCAACCAGGAAGCCCTGTGAAGCTTGTTGTTTAAGAATTTTTGAGACGTCCTTCAGAATGGGAGAAAATATTGCAAGTCATATAACTAATAAGGGGTTAATATCCAAAATATATAAAGAACTCATACAACTCAATAGCAAAACAAACAAACAACAACAACAAAAACCCCACCAATCAATCTGATTTAAAAATGGGCAAAGGATTTGAATAGACATTTTTCCCAGAGAAGACATACAGATGGCCAACAGGGACACAAAAGGTGCTCAATATCACTAATCATCAGGGAAATGCAAATCAAAACCACAACCAGACATCACCCCACACCTGTTAAAATCGCTATTCTCAAAAAGACAAGAAATTACGTGTTGGTGAAGATACTGTTTTGTGTGGAGTTTCCTAAAAAAAAAAAAAAAAAAAAAATAGAGCTACAATATGACCCAGGAGTTTCATTTCTATGTCTTTATCCAAAGAAAACAAAAACTAACTTGAAATGATACACGCACCCTATGTTCATTGCAGCATTATTTACAATAGCCAGGACTTGGAAACAACCTAAGTGTTCATTGATGGATGACTGGATAAAGAAAATGTGGTTTTATGTATATACAATGTAATATTATTCAGCCATAAAAAAAGAAGAAGAAAGAGGAGGAAATCCTGCCATTTTCAACAACATGGATGGACCTTGAGGGCATTTTGCTAAGTGAAATAAGTCAGACAGAGAAAGACAAACACCATATGATATATATATATATATAACACTTTATTAATACAGAGAATAGATTGTTGATTGCCAGGAGTTGGGGGGAGGGCAAGGGCAGGGGGTAGGGGGTAGGCGAAGTGAGTGAAGGAAGACAAAAGGTATAAACTTCCAGTTATAAAGTAAATAAGGCCTGTAGAGCATGTAATCTTGCAGCATGGACACCAGAGTTAATAATACTGGATTGCATATTTGAAATCTGCTAAGAGAATAGATCTTAAAAGTTCTTCTCATCACAAGAAAAAAATTCTGTAACTTTGTATGGTGACAGAGGTTAATTAGATTTTTGTGGGAATCATTTTGCAATATATACAAATATCAAATCATTATGTTGTACACCTGAAACTAATATGTTTTTCTGTCAATTATAAGTCAATAAGTAATTTCAATCACCAGGCCCCCTCCTCTCCTAGGAGGCCGCTGGGTGGGGCTGCATGATCTAACTCTAATCACTGTCTTTCTGGTGAGAGTCCCATCCTGAGGGCACCTGGGGACCCTACCCTAAGTCACATCATTAGCATAAACTCAGGTGTGATAGGAAGGGGTTCCTTATGAATAACAAAAGACATGCCGATTACTTGGGAAATTCCAGGGTTTTTAGGAGCTCTGTACCAGGAACTGGGGACAAAGACCGATGTATTTCTTATTACCCCACACCTTCCCTGTGCTCTGCTGTCCCAGCTTCATCCTAAAGGTGTTTCCTGCCAAGGCCCTCTGCAGGACACGGCTGCCATTTGCAACAAAGGCTGCGTGTTTTCTCGTTGAATCATGAAATAAAAGTTCTTTCCGTGCTTTGATGGGCCTAAGTGGGTCAGGTGTCATCTGAGGAGATGACAAGGTGACTAGTTAAAGGCCAGGTTCAATATCTAATAATCGGGGAGGGCATGGTATTGCCAGAATTGGCTTAGGTGAACCTGAGCCCTCCCTCCCCTGGAACTGAGGGAGGCTCAGCTTCCCCTGAATCTCCTAGTTTCTGTGGGGCTTGGTGTGGCACCTGAACAGTGTCCAGTTCTGGTCGTGGGGACGGGAGGGGACCTGGGATCCTGGCAAGCCACCCTCAGTGTCCTCAGTGAGGAGCAAACCTCCAAAAGAGGTGCCCCCGTAAACTAGCTTCTCCACTTGACTCACAGACTTTTACACAGCTTCTCCCAGCCTCTTCTTATGAAAGTCTTACCAGTGATGGAGCCAACCTTTTATCTCTAAAAGGTTCTGCCAGGGGGACCAAAAAGCACCTTTGGGACTTGCTCTGAGGCCTGAAATCCCGTCCACCGCCATTCCCCCAGATGCAGTCACGGCTGCATAGGCTCAGAGGCCGCCCCGGGGGAGTTCTTTGCCGTTAGGCCGCAGCTGGTATATAGTTTTTGTTTTTATTAATCTCTATATCCATATAGAACAATGCACATAACATAGAACCGTGGCTCATATATGTATTTCACAAACTTAACATGCCCAGGGGAGCAGCATCCGGATTGACAGAGCATGACCAGCACCCTAGAACCTTCTTTCTGTCTCTTCCTAGTTATTCCCAAGGGTAAC
Organism: Rhynchonycteris naso; assembly: GCA_037038555.1. Taxonomy (NCBI): domain Eukaryota; kingdom Metazoa; phylum Chordata; class Mammalia; order Chiroptera; family Emballonuridae; genus Rhynchonycteris; species Rhynchonycteris naso. Next base: position 356,671,829 of record CM072995.1, read on the forward strand.
CGTTAACACTTCTGCTTCTGACACCCTCGTTCTGCCTACTTTTTAAAACTTTATATAAACTGAATTACACAGTATGTACTCTGTGGGGTCTCATTTCTCTTCTCAGCATCATGACTCATCCGTACTAGAGCATGTGTGCTACGGAGACGAGCATACAGTTAGTTGTAGGTTGTGCGATCTCATTTCTGCATAGTACTCTCTGCCGACCTATTTTTAAAACATAAAGAAGCTTAGTGAATATTGTACAGTACTGTATTAATTAATCTTAATCAGCAGGACAAGTGAATGTGTATGCCATATTTCTTTGTTTCTGCTTAGAATGGTAGCAGCTAACCAGTGCGTTGACCCTGGGTAACATATAATCTGTGTTTGTAGGAAACACTAGGGAAATGAATGAATTAGTACACAATGCATGCAGTGTTTAGCAGAGGAAGTCTCTCAAAATGGAAATCATGAAGAAAACAGAAAACAGAGGTGCTTCGTGGCAGAACGACCAGCGCTCTGACCAATCGATGGGCTGATTTGTTCACTCATCAAATATGCATCCTGTGCCACTTACGTGCCCAGTACTCAGTCTCTATTTTGGGTTCCTCCTTCCTCCGAACCCATTGGTGTGGTCTCAGCATCTAATGACGAGTAATGATGGAAGAAACTCAGATAGCTTCTCTAGTGGTTTCTAAACTAAATGAGTATAAAGTTTCTTTAAAGAATTTTTACGCAACATTTTTTTTACTAATAACAACAAAAAAACAAGGAAACAGAAACTCTCTTTAATACTACCCCTCCCCCAACTAACTACTAGTGATTAGTGCCCCAGAATGCACCCTCCCAGACCTCTGCATGCAAATCCTTATGGCTATGCAGGTACCTTTTCATTATCAAAAACTAGACTTCAATGTGTCGAGCGGTTTTAAGTTCACGGCAAAATTAAGAAGCTAGTAAGGTGAGTTTCCACGTAACCTCTGTCCTCACACAACTCCCCAGCCATATACATCCTACCCCAGAGTGGTCCAATTTGTACAACTGATGAACCTATATTATATGACACATCATAATCACTCAGAGGCCATAGTTTACGTGAAGGTTCAGTCTCGGTGTTATACATTCCATGGGTTTGGACAAATGTATAATCATATGTACCCACCATTAGAGTGTCATACAGAGTATTTTCAGGGCTCTGAAATCCTTCTTGTTTCCTCTTGTTCATTCCTACCAACCCCTAACCCCTGGTATCTTTTTACTGTCTCCATTGTTTCGTCTTTTCCAAAATGTCATATAGTCGGAAACATAGAGTATGTGGCCTTTTGAGTTATCTTTGTTCACTTAATAATAACTTTTATTTTTATTTTACAATATGCTGAACACGTGTTTCCACATCAATAAATATTCTTCCAAAGCATTGTGAATTGCTGTCTAGTATTTCATTGTATGCTACATATGAACTCTTCTCTTATTTTTGAGGTTTGCATTGTTTCCTGTTTCTTGCTACTAAAAATAGCATTGTAGAGAACAGCCTTGTGGGTAAATCTTTACACACAACTTCATTAGGTCCTTAGGATAAATTTCTAGATTGGGGATTGCTCCTTCAAAGCTTTTGCTCATTTCACTGTTATGCCAAACTGCCCTCCAGAAGGTTAATCCAACTTATATTCCCGTTAGTCCGGCATGTAGCGTATTTCCCCCACACTCTTGCCAACTCTGGATACATATTTTTAAACTTTGCCAACTTAATGGAGGAATAATGATATTCTTTTTGTTTTAATTTATATTTGGATATTAAAGTTTTATGGTTTTCCATAAAGCATATTGGCTGTCTTTCTTCTTTTGCAAATTGCTTTTTCATTTCTTTCGATTGGGACAAGCATCTTTAAAGTATAAAATGTTTCTCTTAGTAAGGGTATTAAAATACTGCTTTGAAGGCCCTCTTTTCATTTTCACCAATGTTCCACCTGATATCTGTTATACTTTTAAAATAATAGATGAATGATAATAAGAATATTTATAACATTATATTATAGTATATTATATTATATGCCAGGCATTATGCTATGTGAAACAACCCTATGTGATAGGTTCTTATATCAGTCCCATTGGACAGATGGAGAAACCAATTAACCGTGCAGGAGTGGTTAATTAACTTTCTCAGGGTTACACAGCTTGTGAGTAGCCATGCTGGAATCAGATGATTAACAAAGCACACAGTGACATAGAGCTTCCATGAATTCAATAACACTTTTTAATTATCTTTCGTTCATCACAACAGTATCTACATATACTTGCAAACTATCTCATGTATGAGTTCAAGTCATATAATTTTTTCGCTCCACTCAGCAACTCCCTGTAGTAATTAATCCCATGCTCTGTCCCATTATCCCCATGATTTACTGTTAAGATTCCATGTTGGACCTTATACTTTCCAGGCAAGACCTTGCTCTGGGTCACATAAAAAGTCTATGGCACAGCCAGGATGGAGACCTGGGGCTGAAGGTACCCAGCCCAGGTCAGTGTGTGACTTGGGCCAACCCCCTAATCTCCTATTCCTTTGTTATCAGAGGGGACAGCAGAGGATGCTGTGGTGGCACCAGGGCAGACCTGCCAGCTTCTCATGTTGCCAGCCTCTAGGGAAACCAAGTGGGCACAGACGCCCAGTCCTCTGGCCACACTGGCTGCTGGGCATTCCAGGACCCTGGCATGCTGCCAAGGGTGAAAACAGAGCTGCGGCTCCTGAGCCACATTTGCCCCCTCCTCTTGGTTTGCATCTCATTGCTGGGTTTGTAACATGCCTAATCTCTGCATGTGCAGACTCAGAGGAGCCGACTGAGAGGGAGCATTGCCAGCAGCTTGGAGTCCTCCATGAGGCCTGCCCAGCCCTCCCCCAGGTCCTGCACTGGGCCAGCAGGGCCACAGCGGGCTACAGACAAGGTTTCTGCAGCTGCACCTGCTCAGCCTTACAGAGCCCGCTGAGATGGACTCGATGAAAAACACAAGTTCGGATTCTCTCTCGTCCCAAATGGAGCTTCGTTTGATGCTGCCACGTGCCATTTCTCCCTCCCTGCTCCCACGGCCTTCCTCAGGGACACAGAAAGGAGTTGTAGTGCATATTGGTCATGTGGTCACACACGTGAGGCTTGTTCCTGGTTCTCCAGGCAACTGACTGCTCCAAGAACAGAGGAAGTTTAATTGTGCAGACAGTCAATAAGTAGGTGTCAAATAATGAGTGCTCTGTAACTCATCATGTTTCCCTTTTTGCTTTAGCTGCTAGGAGGCCCAGACTGACTGGAAAGATAGATCACTAACCATCTTAAAACAGATCCTTGGTATAATTTGCATCACTCACCATGAAGTCTCTAACTGTTCAAGTATCCTGTTGAGTCTGTGTTTGTGTTACAAATCATCACAGATCTTTTATGTGATGAAGGTGGGCTGGAAAGGAAAAATAAGACATGGAAGGTAGTGGCGTGGCCTGTAGACCTCTCTACTTTGAGATATAAATGAATGCTTTCCTTAGAAGGGGATGGCTTTCCCTGGGCCATTTAAGACTTAGAAAAATGTCTGTGTGCCTTTTTCCCTGTCTCTGAGGCTTCCTTTCCCTTCCCACCTATTTTTTTCTCCCCACTTTCCTGTTTTCTCCTTCTTCCCCCTCCATCTTTTATTTTCTCACCATCATTCACTTTTCTCTTTCCTTTCCCTTCTTTGTGGTCTCTTTTCCCTCCATCCCATCTCTTCTCCCCTTCCTGCTCACCCCCTTGTCTCTGGACAGCCAGTTGCATGTTAGTGTTCCTTGCAAACCAAGCGAACTTGGCTCTTTCCAAGGCCTCGCGCTCACGTTTGTCTCATTTACTCCTCATAAGGGTCACCTGGCCAGTATCACTTATTTTCATTTTGCCAGGAAGACACTATGGCCTAGACTCGCAAGGGTCCCCAAACTTTTTACACGGGGGGCCAGTTCACTGTCCCCCAGACCGTTGGAGGGCCGCCACATACAGTACTCCATACACTGACCACCAATGAAAGAGGTGCCCCTTCCGGAAGTGCAGTGGGGGCCGGATAAATGACCTTAGGTGTCATCAATTTGGCCCGTGGGCCGTAGTTTGGAGACCTCTGGCCTAGAGAGTTTAAGTGATGTGCCCATGGTCACACAGCTTATACTTGACAACTTATTACCACATTCAGGCTCCAGGCTTCATGGTAATTAATCCCATCACTGCACCTCACTGCCTCTTACCAGCATCACCCACCTCACCTGGCAGAGATCACTGAAAGAGCATCCTAGCAAGAGGATTCAAAAGAATACCTTCCACCCTGTCTCGCCTTCTAAGGTCTCTTTTAGAGGTGAAATTCGCAATGGGGCCAGCAAGACATACATACACACACACACACACACACACACACACTAGAGGGCGGCAGTGAATTATGGCATCGGTTATTTGGTCATTCATCCATTTGGCAAATATTTCTTGAGAATATGCTATGTTCTAGGAAAGGCTGAGACCCGGGTAAGGCAAGCAGGGCACAAAATTTAAGAAGGCACCCACATTTGGGTGCTGTTCTTGCAAGTGCACCACCCTGAGAATGGGTACCTCCTTCAAGTTTATGCTCTAGCACCTTGCTTGCCTTCAGCTAGTTCTGCCCTGGCACCAACACTGTTACGGGTACTGGCAATTCAAGGGTGAGCAAAAGGGCCTGCACCTTGCCCTTGGGGAGTTTGTAATCCATGACAGGAAACATGTTAATCAAATAATCAGGCTAATGAAAAACCATTGTGGTTTTTTGTGGGTTTTTTTTGTATTTTTCTGAAGTTAGAAGCAGGGAGGCAGTCAGACTCCAGCATGCACCTGACATGCCCACCAGGGGGCGATGCTCTGTTGCGACTGGATCCATTCTAGTGCCTGAGGCAGAGTCCTCAGCGCCCAGGCCAACTTTGCTCCAATGGAACCTTGGCTGCTGCGGGAGGGGAAGAGAGATAGAGAGAAAGTAGAGTGGGAAGGGTGGAGAAGCAGATGGGCAGTTCTCCTGTGTGCCCTGACTGGGAATCGAACCCAGGAATTCCACACGCTGGGCTGACGCTCTACCACGGAGCCAACGGGCCAGGACCGAAAGACCATTGTAAGTGTGACAAGTGCTACGAGGAAAGGAAGCTGGGGCTGGAGAGGGTATTATGGAGGGGGAACAGTGAGCTGAAGGATGGGGCACGAGTTCCCAGGTGTCTGCAGGTGGAGCACACAGCAAGTTCACAGGCCGCATGGCAGGGTGGAGCATGGCATTCAGGTGTGGCTGGCAGAGGGCAAAGGAAAAAAACGGGGGGGGGGCAGAGCAGGGGAGCGTAATGCAAAATGGTCCCAAGCAGTCTGTTTCTAATATAGTGCCAGCGTGCAAATGATTGACTTTGAGCAGTGGTCCTTAACCTTTTTTGAGGTACCGAACCCAGCAGTTTCATATGCGCATTCACCGAGCCCTTCTTTAGTGATATGATTATTATTTCCAAATTCAAGACATAGGTATATGTTTTTTTAATGGTGCACAAAATGAGCCGTGCATGAACATCACCTTGCTCAAAGAACAAAACCAACAAAGTGCATGAACTCACAACAAATTACGGTATTACTTTATTCTGGCCTCCGCGGCAGAGGCTTCTCCGAACCCCTGAGACCAACTCATTGAACCCCTAGGGTTCGATAGAACCCAGGTTAAGAACCACTGACTTTGAGAAATAACAAATCCAATCCGGTGGAGAGAATTCAATTCCCCTCCCGCCTTAGGATGTTCCTCATGCCCATCATCCTGATCTGCTTTCTTCAGTGGGATCGCACAAACTGTGCCTCGCTCCCTTCAAGCTCCTCTCGGTCTAATTCAGCAAAGTTTGTGATAGAATCTAGTATTTGCCACAGTTTCCAGATGAAGAAATTGGAGCACAGCGGTTAGATATAACCGGCTGTCTTAGTTAGCTCAGCTGCCATAACAAAATGCCACAGACCGGGTGGCTTACATAAGATGTTTCTCACAGTTCTGGAGGCTGGGAAGTTCGAGAGAAGGGTGCTAATTCCGTTCCTAGTGAAGCCTCTCTTCCTGGTTTACAGACTGTTTGTTGCCTTTCAACTGTCCTCACCTGGTAGAGAGCAAGTTCTGGTTTCCCCCTCATAAGTGCACCAGCCCTATTGGATCAGGGCCCCACCCATATGACTTCATTTAATCTTTATTTCTTCCTGGCAGACCCTTTCTCCAAATATAGGCACATTGGGAATTAGGGAATCAACATAAGAATGAGGCATTCGTATGCTGTAGCACCTGCCCAGGGGCACATAGCTAGCTAATCTGTGGGAGTTGAACACAGGCCTGGGGTGCTGCTCTGGAGCCCAGGCTCCTAACCATTGCCTCAGGATGTTTGTGTGTGAATGCTGCCATCAAAGTGAGAGTGTTCATCAGGGCAGGGTGTTCAGTGGTCCCTTCCAAATCCACTGGCTCTTGTCCCCACCTCGCAGCTATGTTACTGGACTACAAGCGGTCCGGGGTTCAGGTCACCCGCCGCCGCAAAAGCAGAGACTGGGTCTGATATAGAAACAGTCGTCTTTAATCAAGATTGCTCAGCAACTTGAGAAGACAGGGGGCATATCTTAGTCCAAAGCCTGCCTTACAATCTCAGTTGCTAGGGCTGATTATATACTTTTTCAGGTGAGGTTAGTACAGTCGGGGGCATGCAGTTAGTCATAAAGTAGGATCGTTGGTTTCCAGCATTGTAAGAATCATCAAGCAGGATGGCCCGTTCCTGGGATCATAATTTCTTCTCCATGGCATTCTGATCTAATCGTGGTCTTTATTATTCTTGGGGGTCAGTCATCTCCTCAGGGGTATGGGAGCATCCAGCTTCAGTAGTTCTCCTGCAATCCTATTCCTGGGTGGGGGTGCTAAAGACAACCTAGGAAATTAAGTTACTTATGGTGCACTAGCAGTCATTTTATACACACACACACACATATACATACATACATATATTGATTTATTGATACCTATCAGCTGGACATGTGGGTTGAGGCCTGAGCCCAGCCAGGGTGATGGGGATGATCCGTTTGTAGGGCTGTGCGGAGGGCAAGGCACAGAGGAAAACCAGACCTGAAACTTCACGCTTGAGTTTGGGGCTTCTGTTTCCAATTTACTCAGCGAGGGCCCCAGGCTCTAGTCCAGAATTCACTAGGAATGGACTTCGTGTCCTTGAACAAGTCCCTTGACACCTTCCGGCCTCAGGTTCTTGGCTCAGTGACCCCCAACTCTTGCCCTCTCACGGGTGGTTGGGGTCTATCCGTGGGCTATGAGGTCGGCCAAGCACCAAAAGTGGAGCCGCTGGCGGGAGGCAGGCGAGCTGCAGGAGCCCGGCCCCCACCCTAGGCCGCGCAGGTGGGGAAGGTGGCAGGCGGGCGGTGCGCGGCCGGCGAGTTGGGTGGCAGTGGCAGCTCCGGTGACGTAGCAGGCTGCTCTGCAGGCAGAGCGGGTAGGCGGTGGAGGCCGGGAGGGCGCGCGGTGGGCTGCCGGCGCATTTCGCAGACCTGCTCCACCACCCGCCGGGCCACGGGGCCCAGCCTCCCCCGCGCTATCACCCGCACCAGACGCCCGCCCGGCGCCCCGGCCCGCGCGGGGGCCGAGCTCGCGGGAGGGGCTGGAATTCCTCCCAGGGGCCCCCTCCCGCAGTCCTCCGGGCGCTCGCTTCCTCCCGCTCCCCGCGCGCCCCCCTCACGGCCGCCAGCCAACTGCATGCCCCCGGGGCCGGCAAGAAGCCACATGCCCCCGCAAGGAATGCCGGGCCTAGCGGGCGGGGGGCGGGCGCTGGGTAGGGCCGGGCCAGGCCGGGCAGGGAGCGCCCCGCCGGGAAGGTTGGTGAGAGGGACAGAACCAGTCTGCGCCCTCCCGGCCCCCGCGCCGCCCCTGCGTCCGGCCGGTGTGCCGCCCAGGCCGGATCGCCGCATCTCACACTTTCCCCGCCCGACACGCGGACGGGACTCCCCGCGGGCTCCGGGGCTGGAGCGGGGCAGCCCCCGCTCCCCTCCGCGCGCCCCCTGTCCCCGCCGGCTCGGAGGAGGGGGCAGGCCGTCATGTTTCCCCACACCCCTCCCTGCCGCCGCCGGCTTTGGGGCCCCGGTGGGGAGCAGGGGGCTGATTAGCCGAGGAGCAGGGGTGTGGCCAGCGGGGCCCGGGGTAGTGAGTCACACACGCTGCTCGCCCAGTCCCGGGGCCAGCACGGTCCAGCCCGAGCTGCGCGCTGCCCTGGCCTGAAGAGTGTTCCCGGGCTTGGCATGAGGACCCTGGGGTGCCGAGGGAGGGGCTGAAGCCCGGCGCAGTGGTGGAGGAGGGCGGTAAGCGGCCACTGGGGAGATTCCCCTAGAGACAGCGGGGTGGGGCTTGGAGTCAGGGCCAGCCCACACCAGGACCCCCAGGCCCCGCCTGTACCTGCTCTGAGCTGGTGAAGCGGGCCTGGCGGCATTCCCTGGCAGCCCCTGGGCAAGGGGCTTCGCAGAGAGGCACTGAGGGCCCATTTCATCAGCCTGCTCCCCTTAGCCCCAGACGGACTTGAGTGGATCCCTCCTCTGCTCTCCACCGCAGACTTTTGTGCGGAGGCTTCTGCCGGTTCCTCATACCCTTTGCCCTTTGGTTTTGGGGTCCAGGCTGTCTCCTGGCCTGAGCTGCCCTTGGTCCCTGACCCCATGGGGCTGGTGGCTCCAGTCATCCCCAGGACCAGCCCGGGATAGAAATGGCATTTCCTCTTGGCTAGGCTACAGCTGTTTTTGTTGTCTGTGTTCTCAAGTGCTTCCTCTGGGGATGGCAGGGAGGGTAACCAGACTCCACGGGACCCCCGATTGCCCTCTCCACCACTCACCCCTCTTCCCCTGTCTCTTTGATCCTTTTCCTGTGCTGGTCCCGCCTTCCCGTCCCCAGAACAGAATGACTGAGAACATGAAGGAGTGCTTGGCGCAGACCAAGGCAGCTGTGGGGGACATGGTGACCGTGGTGAAGACAGAGGTCTGCTCACCTCTCCGCGACCAGGAGTATGGCCAGCCCTGGTGAGGCCCCCGTGTGGGGACAGGAGAGGGAGAAGGGGAAGCCTCTGGGCTGGGTTGGTAAGGTTGCTGGGAGGTCCTGCGGAGAGTTCCCACTCCCTGCCCACTCTCCTCATGCTGCTCCAGGCAGCTCTTGGGACTAGAGGTGAGCATAGGCTTTAAAAAAACCCCAAGCAGTGGCCTAAGAAGGCCTGGGCCCAGGTCTCAGGTCTCTCCTTTTCCACTACCTCTGCGCTGACCAGGCAGGCTGGCTGGGGCTCCTCCACCTGCCTCGCACCTGTGGCCTCTCAGTCAGGTTCTTAGCTTCTCTGCCTACCAGCTTCTCCCTCTCTGATGGCTTCTTTGCTTTCTTTAATGGTCCCTGTCCTGGCCAGCTCTAGGAGACCAGACCCCTCAGCCATGGAAGTGGAGCCCAAGAAACTGAAGGGGAAGCGTGACCTCATCATGCCCAAAAGTTTCCAGCAAGTGGACTTCTGGTGTAAGTGGAGCTTGGAGCTATTTCCCGGGCTACTCTTCCCTTCACCCCCAACTCCTGACCCCATCTCACTCAGGGAACTTGCAGGGATAATACTGATGGGCCCTCATCTATTCTATGTACCAGACACAGTTCCATGTCCAATTGATCCTCCCCATTAGCCATTGAGGTGGCTATTGTTGGTCCCATTTTCCAGGTGAGGAGACTAAGGCTTGGGGAGGGTTAAGAACCCTGCCTCACATCCCACAAACCAACAGATGCATAGTTGCAATTCACACCCAGGCCCATCTGACTCCAGAGCATGCTCTTTCTCCTACTTTTTCAAACTTAAAACAAAGGGATCTGCTGGCTTCCTTAGTGTCGGCAGGCATGTCCTTGAACCCACAGCGAGGGTAAGAACCAGGGCTGCAGCTCCGGAGCCCCACTCTGTGCTTCTACTGCTCGATGCTATCCTCAGGGTGGGCTTCCTATCAGCCCCTTAGCCTCCTCTATGGGGGTCTTACCTCCCCCAACAACTGAGTTTCTCCTCTTTTTATCCCTCCAGTCTGTGAGTCCTGCCAGGAGTACTTTGTGGATGAATGCCCCAACCATGGTCCCCCAGTGTTTGTGTCTGACACGCCGGTGCCTGTGGGCATCCCAGACCGGGCTGCCCTCACCATCCCACAGGGCATGGAGGTGGTCAAGGATACCAATGGGGAGAATGACGTGCGATGCATAAATGAGGTTATCCCCAAAGGCCACATCTTCGGCCCCTATGAGGGGCAGATCTCCACCCAGGACAAATCTGCTGGCTTCTTCTCCTGGCTGGTGAGTGTCCCCTGGGCAGTGCCCTGTGACAGGGTTCTGACTAACATAAAATGAAACCAGCAGAGGGAGCCATTCTGCTGGCCCACCTTGGCTCGAGAGCTTTTCTGCCATCATTCCAGGACTGGTTGATGATGAATCTTGATGTCCCTTTGCCCTAGCTAAGTGGCTGCAACCCTTGGCGGCTGAGGGCCATGCTGAGGAGCACAACTGGCAGTAGTCAGGAGAACTTGTGGTGGGGCGATTTCCCTGTGAATACTCCTTGTATGTGTCTGGTGGGCCATTCAGTGGCATTTATGAAGGCTTTGCTCATGCCCTGCTCTGGAGCTGGTGACTTGGAGCTGGGGGTCTGTGGGCATGCAAAGCATGACAGTCAGCTAAGAAAGCAGCAATGTCAGGTGGAGGGCTAGATGCTGGAGATAAAGCCTTCAATAAGACAGATATGGTCCTTGCCTTTAGGGAGTGAACAGTCTGGTGGGGACAGGCAGGCATTGAACAAGTATGTGCAGGTGTGATAATTGCAACTAAAGGGAGAATACAGGACATTCTGGGAACGGTGGAAGATGGCAGTGTTCACAGTGTTAGGGAATTTGGGGCGTGGAGCCCAAGTTCTTAATGTCATCCAGCTTTACTATTTACTATCTAATGTGGCCTTGGACGAGTATTTAACCTCTCTGTGCCTGTTCTATAATAGGATAACCATAGCTGATGGTGAAGATTAAATGAGTCAATACTGTAAAGTTCTTAGAGTTGTGCTTATGCCGTAGTAAGTACACAGAGAATATTAGCTATTATTGTTGGCCTACATGTGGGGTTTGGGCAAGATTTCCTTTAGCATGAGACTTGAAGAGTGAGTGGCAGTTGTAGAAGGAAGGAAAAATGCTCTGTGCAGACAGCAGAGCCGAGAGAGAGGAATTCTGAGAAGTCCCGTGTGGTGACAGCAATGAGCCTGAGAGCAGAGTGGCAGGAGGGAGGAAGCAGGGGCCTGACCATGCTGTGTCTCATAAGCCAGGGTCAGTGCATCGTTCTTCCTGTGGGCCAGAGGCAGCCACAGAAGCATTTCAAGCGAGGCATGACATGGAGAATTTGGATTCTAACTGGGAGGCTGGGGCAGGGGTTCAGGGAAGGAAAAATGGTGGTTTAAACATAGCTGCTGCCCTGGCCAGATAGCTTGGTTGGTTAGAGCATGATCCTGAAGCACAGAGGCGTCCATTTGATCCCCGGTCAGGGCACATACAGGAATAGATGGATGTTTCTGTCTTTCTATCTCCCTTTCTTTCTCACTAAAATCAATCAATAAAATAATAATAATAAAGGTGCTAGAGACAGGTGCTAGGTGGGTACATTTAAGCAGAATTTAGGAGGGAGAATCTGCAAAATTTATTGATGAATGGGATGTGGAGGGGAGGAAGGGGAGTTTTCAAAAATATAAAGAGGAAGAATTATTCAGGGCAGCCCTTAGGAGTCAAGCTTGAATAGAGATGGGGGCATGAGGGATAGCAGAGAAAGGCTGGGGGTAGGAAGATCATTCGCAATGCATGAAATAAACACTTTTGGATGGTCTTCTTTGTGCCAGGTACTTGGCTGGCCCTGGGGTACAATGGTGGGTCTGACTAGACATCACTTCTGCCCTCATAGAGTTTATTGAGGGGAAGAGGGGATGTAACAAAGAATAAGATAAATAAATAGAAAATTACGACTCTGAAAGGTAAAGGAGAGAATGGCTAGCAGACAAGTGAACAACCAAGAAAACTAATGTGGCCAGAGGTCAGGGGAGGCTTCTTGATAGTTGAGCTGTGACTGAAGAAAGAGAACACCTACGAGGTGAAGATTGGTGAGAGGCATCCAGTTGGATGAAACAGCATGTGCAAAGGCCCTGTGGCAGGAGAGAGCACGCTTTTTGACCTGCTCCATTTCCGACATGGGCCGGTGCACCCCTCCTTAGCCAACCTGGTGGTCCCCCGCTCCCGGGAGGTCACCATATTGATGCAGAACTTAGTGTGGACACCCGATCGGCATAGCACACTATATCCCAGAACTCCTGGGTTCAAGCGATCCTCCTGCCTCAGCCTCCCAAGTAGCCGGGACTACAGGTGCGTGCCACCACACCGGCAAGCACGGCATGTCTGAGCAGCAAGAAGAAGGTCAATGTGCCGGGAGTGCAACCGACCTAAGAGCCTGGAGGAAGTGATGGAGGCTTGGTATATATAGGGCCCAGTAGTCCAATTAGGACTTTTGTTCTTTAGTTTAAGGACAATGGGAAACTCTACTTATGTTTTGAAAGGGTGACTGACCACAGAATGGAGAACTGAGGGGGTGGGGGCATGAGTGAACGCCCACTCTAGTTAGAGGGCTGTGCTCATTCTCTAAGTCGATGGTGGCACAGGCCTGGGCTGGGGGGGGGGGAGCCCTAGGGGAGACACGTGAAGTGAGCTGTTTCTGAGATGAAAGGGACTGGACTTGGGAATAGACTAGTTGGTGCAAGTAAGGGAGAGGAGTGTCATGAACAACCCCTGCGATGCCCCTTTCCCCACAGGCCAGGAATGGTGCCTTTTCTGAGAAATGGGACTTGCCAGAAGGGGGACTGGGTTGAGCGAAAGATCCCGGTTTGGGTTTTGGACTTGCTGAGTTGGAGTGACATCAAGCTATCCGAGTGGTGAAGTCAACTAGGCAGTTAGATATGTGGGTTTGGAGCTTGGAAGGGAGGTTTGGAGTTGTTACTGCTTAAGTCACCTGTGTAGAGGTGGTCAGAGAGGCCAGGACTGTGGAGGGCAACCCTCCTACCCCCAGGCAAGCAAGAGGTGTTCAAGAGTTAGTGGTTCAGAGGTGAGCTTGATCCTGCAAGGGAGCCAAAGAAAGAGCAGTGTGGGAGGTAGGAAGGACAGAATGGCCGACAGTGTCAAACTCTGCTGAGAAGCCAAGCAGGAAAGAACTTAAAAGTGTGCTGGATTTAGTGTCATGAAAGTCATTGGCAACTTTATAGCAAGCACTGTTAATATAAGGCAGTTTGCTCCCCTCTTCCTCCACCCATGGAACATTGGACAATGTCTGGAGACATTTTTGGCTATCACAACGCGGGATAGGTATGCACTACAGGCATCCAGAAGGTAGAGGCCAGGGATGCCGCTCAAGGTTTTATCACACGCAGGACATCTTCCCACAACAAATAATCATCGGGCCTCGGAAGTCAGTAGTACTGCCTTTGAGGAGCCCTGCAGAAGAGTGATGAGACAAAAACCTTATTAGGGTGGGGGTGACCAGCAGAGTCACCTCTCAGATGCTTGGTTAGAGATAAGAAGTAGAGGAGAGAGATAGGAGACAGGAAGGGTGACGAGTGGAGGGAGACATGGGGTCAAGGGAGTTTGTTAATGACATACTTTAACATCCTTAAAAAACCAATGGGAGGAGTCTTAGAGTAGAGATAAGACCAGATGGATAAGCTTTTATATTACCTGAGAATGTTCAAATAGAGACATTGGATGGGGAAAGGGGATGGGTTAGCAGTTTTTTTTGTTGTTGTTGTTCTGTCACTGGAGGGCTATCCTAGAGCTCTGTAGTGATTGGAGGAGAATAATTATAGTTGTCCAAATAATGGCCCCCCAAGGATGCCATGTCCTGATCCCTGGAACCTGTGACTGTGTTATCTTATATGCAAAAGGGACTTTGCAGCTGTGGTTACATGAAGGATCTTGCCATGGAGAAACTGTGTTGGATTATCCAGTGGGCCCAATGAAATTACAAGCATGTTTATGAGAGGGAGGCAGGACGTCAGCGTTAGAGCCAGGATGGGAAGACACTGTCCTGCTGGCCTTGGAGCGAGGGGAGGGGCCAGGAACCAAGGAAGGCAGGCCACCTCCCAGGTGGAAAGACAAGGCTGCGGATTCCTCCTTGGAGCCTCCAGAAGGAACCCAGCCCTGCTGACATCTTGGTTTTAGGTCTTCTGACTTCCAGAACTGTAAGTTGATAAGTGTGTGTTGTTGTGAGCTGCTCTGTGTGTGGTGGTTTGTCACGGCTGCCATAACACACTAATCCAGTGGTCTTATGTGTTTTGGGGCCCTCTGCTAACATGTGCGGCAGCGTAGAGAGAGGTGGTCTGACATTGAGGAGAACCAAGAAGGCGAGTTCAGCTTAGGTGGAGTGCAGTGTAAGGTGCCCAGGAGATGCCCAGATCGAGCTGCCCAAAGGCTCACTGATGCGTGTGGGTCTGCAGCTGAGGGGACGTAGTGGGAAACTAAGCATGTCAATTTATACATTTACGTAAGTGAAGTCCTAGGAAGGAATGGGCGTTGGGGTCAGCGCTGGGGAGGGTGAAGCTTGGGGGCTGAGAGCTTGTGGCTCAGGCACACGCCGGTCTCGGTGCCCTTGGCAGGGGCAGTTCCACAGCAAAAGCCACTTTGCCAGGGACTAAGGCGAGTGGGAGGTCGGGAGGGAGACCCAGCAAGGGTGGCTGTCCTATTTTATAAGTCTGGCTGCTCTCTGAGCCCTTACTATCTGCTGAGTGCATCCCACGTTCCCCTCATCACAGCCCACAGTTGGAAGTTGCTGTGAGGGGACCTGGGACTGCAGAGGCTAAGCGGCCCCAACTCCCATAAGTGGTACGTGGTGGACTTGGGCTCCTTCAAAGGTAGCACCTGTCCGTGACGCCGGCCGGGGCTTTATGGAGGTCCTTTGTGGGAAGACGTGACCGAGGAGGTGGAGCAGCGAATGTGCGCATTTGTCCAATCTCACAGACACGGAGCCACTCCCAAGCACGAGGCCCTGAGCAGGGAGCTCGGGGGTAACAGAAATGCATGAAGTTTGCTCCCTGTCCTTCTGGGACCTGTAGTCCAGCTATGAGGAGCAGGAACTGAGGTGGATGAGGGGGGAGGCGGCTTATGCCCAGCCAGGTAATACAGAGGCAGAGAGTTGCCGGTGTTTGTAACGCGACAGAGGAGAGGCTCTAGGGGCAGGGAGAGGGAGGTTGGTTTTGTCTGGGCAGATGGGAGATGGGTCTTGAAGAATGGGTAGAAGTTCAACAGAGGAGGCTGATGGTTTCTCAGACTGCAGGAAAGTTTCAGGGGAGAAAATCTGGGGCCGTGCCCAGGGAAGGGCGGCTAGGATCGCCCCTCCCCGCATCAGAGTCAGAGTCTGCACCTGAGGAGAGCCCAGCCAGGCAAGCTGGGGACTGTAAAGCACCAGCTCCACCTGTCAGGAGTGGGCGGAGCCGATGGAGCAGGGGCGGGGCCAGGAGGTTGCTCCCCTGCGGCTTCCTTCCTAGGACCTTGAGCTTTAGCAGGTGGATGGGTGAGGAGAGGAGGGGATGGCTGGAGGTCACAAGTGGAGGCTTTGACCTTTGCCATCCAGAGACGTTAGAGACCTTAAAGGCCTGGAGAGAACAGATGTGTCTCAAGAAAGCTGTGTGTGTGTGTGTGTGTGTGTGTCAGACGATGGGTTGGATCAGGAATCCGGAAACCCCAATTCTAAATAAGCTGCATTCATTTGTCAAACCCTGTTTCAAAGCCACACTTGATGTCCTTTCCTGACCTTCTGGCCCCCATCCAGCACGACACATTTCCTCCCACAACTCCTCAGTGCGTGCCCTCTATGTACTCCAGGGGTGATGGTGGGGCTAATGCAGGCGTGGCCGTTAACGTGTACTGAGCACTTTCTCTGTGTCTGCTTCTGTGCTCTGCACCTTAGAACAAAATCTCGTTTGATCTCAGTGATGCCCCAGTTGAGTAGATATTATTCTATCCATTGCACAGCTGAGAAAACTAAGGCCTGGAAAGGGCGAGTCATTCTTCACGAATGAAGCTAAACAGCTAGTGAGTCCCTGAGTTGTGGCATATGACTCCAGAATTCACCCTTCATTCTGCCTGCTAGGCCTCTTCACCTCCCTTTCTCCTCTCACCTGTTCCTACCTGCTGGCTTTGGTTGACTGGATTCTATTCACCTTTCCCGTGAGTGTGGTGTGGTATAGGGACACACACTGGGTTTAGATGGACCAAATGGCCACTTCCACTTCGTCCCCCTCCTTCCTGGCCTGACCTCCTCGGATGGAGTTTGGTATTCACTTCTGGCTGCTTAGAAAAGAAATGCCCCTTCGTCTGCTTTCTCTCGTTGGAAGTTATAAACTCCATACATCATTGCCAAGGTTGCGAGGCCACCCCCGGCCTGTGGCCGGAGATGGCACTGCGGGCCCAAGACGCCTGAGGAGGGCCATGCGGCCACGTGGTTCGGTGAAGAGACAGAAGGAAGAGGAGGCCAGCACAGGGTTTCCATGCAGTTTTTTTTACTTGGGCCCTGTCTTGTTCCAGAAGGGATTTAGGGCAGCCTAGCAGGATACATAAAATATAACATGATAGCGCACTAAACTGGGAGAGAGAGAAGAAAGAAAAACAAGGGTGGAGGCCCTAAGCAGAGCCAGCAAGGAGGCTAAGAATGTATATAATGACCTTTATGTGTATTTGTAGCTACATGGGGCCCAAACCTGGCAGCCGCTGGGAAAGGCGAGCCTGGGCAGCTCCCAGTGTGCACTGTCCCTAATGTGAGATGTCCCAGGTCGCTCTGAGGGGATCAGCCCCTCTGGGTGCCCATACTGGAAAGGGGACTTCCCAGAGGTCCTTAGAAGGACGGCACTATGTGGTGGGTTGCTCACCTGCCATCAGCCAGCCTCTCCACCCGCCGGACTCCTACCATCTTGCGGGGACACGGGCGTGAAGTGGCATTGCAGTGTTTTTCATTTCAGCTTCCATCATAGGATGGGGACTTATTTTAAAAGTTGACATTGGGTGTGCAAAAGCTTGTGGCAGGCCCTTCAGAACAGAGTCTGAAAACCCTTAAGTAACTGGGATAGGTGGAAGTGTAGGCAGACATTTGCAATGCCACAAGACCTCAGCGCCAACAACAGGCAGGTTTTACAAGTGGGGTAGGGTGGGGTGAGGGGAGCTCAGAGAAGGGGAGAGTGAGGGGCTTGTGCAGAGAGGGAGGAAGGGACCTTGAGACAGGTGGGGCGTGTATGTGTGTACCGGCGTGAGCAAGTACTTTTCATGCTTGTTGGTTAATTGCTATGAACTCTTTATTTTGAAAATTTCCAACCCTGTGGAAAAGTTATAATAATAGTATAATGAATATGCACACACCCTGTATCTATGGTTTTTAGCAATAGATTCATCTACTGCTGCCATTTTATATCAATTGCTTTATATCTCTCCATACGTATACAAACAGGCACATGCATGCACACAAACACGTTCTTTTTTTGTTTATTTTCTTCCAAACTGTTTGGGATACATGAGGCTTTATGGGCCATCCAGGTTCTGATAGTTTCTGTCGCCACAACTCAATTCTGCTATTATAGAGCAAAAACGGCCACAGACAGTACACGAATGAATGAGTGTGCCAGTAAACTTTATTTTAAAATTTGAATGTCATATCACAAAATTATATAAAAATATTTTCATTTATTAAAATACATAAGAACCATGTTTAGCTCCCAGACTGTACATAAACAGACGGGGCCTGGCCAGGCAGTGGCGCCACTAGGACTGGACGTGGAGGACCCAGGTTTGAAGCCACGAGGTTGCTGACTTGAGCATGGGCTCCTCTGGCTTGCGCGCAGCTCACCAGCTTGAGCGCAGGGTCGCTGGCTTGAGCGAGGGGGTCACTCACTCTGCTGTAGCCCCCCGCTCCATCAAGGCACATATGAGAATGCAATCAATGAACAACTAAGGTGCTGCAACAAAGAATTGATGCTTCTCACCTCCCTTCCTGTCTGTCTGTCTGTCCCTATCTGTCCCTCTCTCTAACTGTCTGTCAAAAAAAAAAAAAGAAAAAAGAAAAAAACAAATAGAAACTGATGGGGGCTGAGTTTGACCTGCAGGCAGTAGCTTGCCCTGTCCCATGTAGCTAGCTGCAATATAATTATTACACATGGAAATTTAACCGTGGCTGCAACTTTGTCTCAATTCCAGTCCATATTCATATTTTCCCATTTGCTCGACTCATGTCCTTTATCATCTTCCCTTCACCACCGTGTTTATTCTCTTTCATGATATTGACACCTTGGAAGAGTTTGTTGTTTGCAGAATGTTCCACAGTTTCGATGGTCTGATTGATTCCTCATGTTGGATTCAGATCATAGATTTCTGGCACAGGTGATGTTGTGTCTTTCTCACTATGGACATCGGGGGTCACATGATGTCAGTGTGCCTTGCCTTTTACTGAATGGTTTTTAGCAATGTTCAATAATTCTGGCCTGTATCAATTATTATTCATGGTTTAAAATGATTTTTAACTATTCTTCTACATTTATTACTTGACATTCTTCTGTTAAAGAAAAAGTGCTTAAACTTCTCCCTCACTTCATTTCCATTGAAATATTATTTTTAGTATCAGTATGGACTCAAGAATTTTTTTTCCTTCAATGTGTTCTAGTCTGTTACTGTCTTTATTTTTTCTGATGTTAAATTGCCCTGGAACTGACCAGTAGAAGTTGTTCAGACTGGCTTCTTGTTCTTATTTAGCACTATCTTACTTTCTGGTGCAAAAAGGTGCTCTAGCCATTTCTTTTAGGGGCTCTGATTCATTTTAGTGGGAAATAGTGTTTAGAAACTAGATTCTCTAGGTGATAGGTGTGTACATTGTTACTGGGGTTTCCTTGTTCCTAGCTGGAATTAGATTTTGAGGGGTGGGTTGAAATGAGTGAAGTATGGAGTCAGGAATTGAAGGAACATGAATCGCAGGCCGTGGGCACATCATGTACAAAGGCCCAGGGGCACACATGTAATGTTGAAGTGGGGGATTCTAATAGCGTACAACAGAAGTAGACTGTGCTTAGAAGGAAAAGTGGAAGAAGATGGTAGAAAAAAGTTACCTTTCTCCTGTTCTAAGATGTTACAGATCTTAAGACACTCTTGATTCAATATCAACTCTTTTCAGGAAAAAAATATGTACCTGGATCCTAAGACTTCTCTTAACACCAGAAACATTTAATGAGCTTGGCCTGTATGAGTGCTGGTAGTTTGATTTTTGGATCACAAACAGAACTAAAGATTCCTCTGAAAATATCACATGCTAGTGAACCAGTCCTGGCTAGACCTGAGTCTGTACTTCTCACAATCTTTGTATTGGAACCAAAGTAAAGTAGGAAAAGATATTTTGAACTGTCCAATATTTCCATACGAACCAGCTTCTATTCCCTGTTTCCGGGGCACTTCGACGGCGGTGCTGTTTCTCACTATGTTCAAGTGACTTTTCATTTTACTCTGATGTTACTTAAGAAGATATAAACATAAAGTGAGATAAATAAACAAGATTTCTAACAGCTTTTAAACAACAATAAAACCAAGACAGATTTAACACATATAATATGAACAAGAACTACACAAACCAACCCAATGCAAATTAACAAAGTCAACCTAATGAACGTGCTGGATGATGTTTTACTGGAACTAAGTTGCCGATTATAAAGTGAATACGGTGGTGATGACTAAGGCAGATCCTTCAGCCTTTGGCAGGTCTGTGCTCTCGTGTGACGGAATCCCTTTATTCTCTTTGTCTTTATTTGAAACGCTGGGGAATTGTTTGTTAGTGTAACTGCCATGATGTTTCGTGGTCATTTTCTTGCCAGGATGCATCATACACACATTGAGTTTCCATCTGTTCTTTCTTCATGGGCTCGTGGTCAACAGTTGTAACTGCTGCTGTACAGTCACTGTTACACAAGCTACCTCCACGTTCAGTGGCATAGAGCAGGGGTCAGCAAACTTGTGTCAAGGGCCCCATAGTGAATATTTTAGGCTTGGCAGACCATACAGTATATTGTCACAGCTACACAATTCTGCATTGTAGTATGAGAGCAGCCAAAGGAGTGATGGGTCCTAGTCAAACTTTATTGATGGATACTGAAATTTGAATTCCAAATAATTTTCATTAGATGAGATTATTCTTCTTTTGATTTATTTTTAGCCATTTGGAAACGGACAAACTATCCTTAGCTGGTGTGCTATATGAAAACAGGTGGTGGGCTGGATTTAGCCTGCTGGCCATAGTGTGCTGACTGACCCCTGGTGTAGAACAACAGTCAGCTATTCTTGCCCCTTTGTGTGCTGGTGGGCCGGGGTTTGGCTGATTTAGCTGGGCGTGGCTGGCTGCTCTGCCTCCAGCTTCGGTCCAGAGAGTGTCACTCCTCCGCGTGGAGCCAGGTGTGTTCCATGTGTGTTTGCTGTGGACCTGGCCTGAAGGGTCGGGGCTCCCTGGGAAAACACTCCTCTTGACAAATACAGAGGCCCCAGAGGGCAAGCCTGTCCTCACATGCACATTTTCAGCCTTTGCTTGCATCAGGTGTGTTAACATCCCATCAGCCAAACAAATCACCTGGCTGAGCCCAAGGTCAAGGTGCAAAGAGGTACTACAGTATAGGCCACCTGTAAGACAGAATCTACTGCAGATCATCCAGGCAAGGGTGATGGGGAGGGGTGAGAACTGTGGCCATGAATTCATTCTGCCACAGGTGCCAGCCCAGTCCCGGCATGATACATTTGTGTGAGTGGAAATCTCATGGGTATTCCCTTACGTGGATTTTTAAAAAAGGAGGACACTGAATTAAAATGTCTTAGAACTTTTAGATCTTGAGAATATATCCAAAGACCCTAAGTTGAGAAACACTAATTTCTTATATACTTCCTAGTTTTAATAGGGGATTTGGGGTTTTCTAGTGTGCAAAAATTCTTCCTGGAAAGGTCTTGATTGATCTACACACCTGGAGCCTAATTTAGCTCCCCTCAACTCCAGCGGGTCCTCAGCAAATGCTAAGTAGGGTTGTTATGTGATGACAACAGCACAACAGCAACAACTGTAGCTGCTGTTCATTGGACACCAAAAGGTTTGTGTCTTAACTCACCACCATACTATGGGATAGGTATTATTATCCCCCCTTTTCAGATTGGGAAACTGAGATTTAAAGGGTCAGGTTACTTATCCAGGGCTACGCAACTGATCATGGAGCCAGGATTTCAAACCAAAGCTCAAGCTCCTGATATACAATTCACTTATTCAAAGTGTGTAATCTCAATGGTCTTTAGTATATTCACAGATCTGTGCACGCATCACCACCAATTTTAGAACATTTTCATCGCCTCAAGAAGAAATTTTGTCTCTTAGCTGTCACCTCACCTCTTCTCCCCCATCCCTCCCAGTCCTGGGCACTCACTAATCTACTTCCTGTGTCCATAGAGTTCTCTGTGCTGGACATTTCATATGGATGAGGTCACATAGTATGTAGTCTTTTGTGACTGACTTCTGTTACTTAGCTTAATGTTTTCAAGGTTCATTCATGTTGTAGCATGTATCATTTTTTATGGCCAAATAATATTCCATTGCATGGATACACATACACATCTTATTTATTCAGTCATTCGTTGATGGACAGTTGGGTTGTTTTTACTTTTTAACTATAGTGAATAATGCTGTTCTAGACACTTGTGTACAAGTTTCTGCATGCGCATGTGTTTTCGTTACTCCTGGGTATATACCTAGAAGTGGAATTGCTGGGTCACGTGGTAACTCCATGTTTAATCATTTAAGGAGCTGTGAGACTGTTTTCCAGAGTAGACAGACCTTTTTCCATTCCCAACAATAATATATCTCATTTCTCCACATCCTTGCTGACACTTGTGATTGTCTGACTTTTTGATTCTAGTCATCCTAGTGGGTGTGAAGTGTCTTTGTAGAACTTCTTTTTTTTCTTTTGTTCATTTCACTGAGGTAGAGAAATGAAGGGCTGCTCATACTGGATGTGGAGGTCATGTACTGAGCAACTCTGCGGAGTGCTTGTCACATCAGCCCTGTCAGCTGCTGCCCTTGGCCATGTTCATCTGGGACCCTTCACATCTGTAGTTTATTTATATTGGATTTCTCTCCAGCCACAGGCCCATTTGAATTTGCATTTTTGCTGTCTCCCGGGTGGGCACAATGTCCTGGATCTCTCCCATCCCTTGCCCCAAGATCCTTTGTATAAAGCCAAAGAGACAGGGTTCGTCCTTGCCCAGTTCCCATTTCACAGGCTTTAGCAGCAGCGAGATTCGTTATGAAGAGTGAAGCTGCATGTGGTCAATGTAGGGTGTGGTTGGTCCTGTTGCTGTTTTGTAGGCTTGGGATAGGAAGAGCTCTCTGAGTTGGTCAGGGGGCTCTGGACTCAGACATTTCTACCACTTGTGTGACTTTGAGCAAGTCACTTACTCTTTCCAAGCTCTAGTTTTCACATCCATAAAATGGGGTTGCACAAGCTAATAGAACATAGAGCGTTGTTGGTATTAATGCTTCTTACACGCCTGGTTGGTAGCAGGTGCTGAGCAGATCACGGCCAGATTTATCTCCAGTTAGCTTCGCATGGGTTTCCTGAACGACTGGGGGTTGTGAGTGAAATTATGGAATGTGAAAACTGGATGTGGAATTTGAGATTGCGTGTAAACATGCCTCGTTTACCAGGTCTTCAGTGTTGTTGAAATTTGAAAAAAGTTTTAGAATGATAAAGAAAGAATGATTCCATTATCAGTTAAATGGGGAGAGGAAGGGCCCTGACCGGGTTGCTCAGTTGATTAGAACTATGTCCCTATACTCCAAGGTTGTGGGTTCAATCCCCCGTCAGGGCACATTCAAGAATCAACCAATGGGCCCTGGCCAGGCAGCTTAGTGAATAGAGTACAGTCCCGGCACATCAAGGTCATGGGTTCAATCCCTGCTTCGGGCATGTAGGAGAACCATCAATGAGTGCACAACTAAGTAAAACAATGAGTTAATGCCTCTCTCTCTCTCTCTCTTTCCCTCCCTCCCTCCTTCCTCCTCTCTTTCTCTCCCTTCCTGTCTCTCAAATTGATGAAAATGTTTTTTAAAAATCAACCAATGAGTGCATAATAAATAAGTGGAACAGCAAATCTATGCTTCTCTCTTTCTCTCTTCCTCTCCCCTCCCCCACCCTTTCTCTCTTCTCTCTAAAAATTGTAAAAACAATGGGGAGGGGAAGGGTTAGGTTTCTGAGCACTTTTGAGTCATCTAGGAAGTTATACTTACGTATCAATATTCACAAAATGCTGCGCACATTTTAAGAGGCCTCCTTCCTTTGCTAAAGCCTGCCCTCCGACACCAGGTTAGGAGCCTGGGCCTGAATCATCTAGGAGGCCGCCTTCCGGTTTAAGTGTTCTTCATTCTGGTTTTGGATGTAGCAGAGGCCAGAGTTCAAGTTCAAATTAAGGTCAGACTCTTAATCTCTCTGCTTTTCTGTTTGCTGGCCGGTGAAGTAGCTGGAGAGCAGAGGTGATGCCGGCTGCCTCCTGGGCTCTGGGAGGGGCATCTGAGATGTGTTGTGTGAAACACTTTGTCAGTGGTTAATGGCTTTACAAATCAGTTTTGTAAGCGCTCTGCTCTAAGACGAGGTGTAGGGCTGAAAATCAGAATGTTTTATGGGTTCGATGGATTCCTGGAAAGTTGCAAGCAAATCAGGTTTTTGAAAATCCAATCTCTGCAGTATCTGGTGTCATCATTTAGGGGAGCCCGACAGAGAATCCTTGATTGCGGCAGACATTCTGTGGCAAAGCAGAATATTCCTCCCTATTAAATGCATGTTCCCATAGCAAATTTGCTCAAACCGCAGGAAAAAAAAATGGGAGTTCATAGAATAGTCCAGGACATGTCTGGCTGATTCTGACAAAGTCCTTAAGGGGAGCTTGTGGATAACGTCCCTCGCTCCACAGAGACCCAAGCTTGAACTCCAGCTTCCATGTACTTCTTCTGTGGCCTCAGATGAATTCCCTAACAACCCTGAACCTCAGTTTCCTAATCTGTAAAATGGGGATAATAGTAGCTACTTCATAGAATTGTGAGAATTCATAAGACACAGTACTTGGCCCCGTGACATTGCTCCATGAGCTGCAGCTGTTGATATATCATTGTCGATGCTTTATGAATTATTTCCGAGGTCAGAAGTAGCATTCTGATCTACATGGACCATGTTTGACCCAGGGGCCGAGACTTATGCTTTCATGTTATTTTCTGAGGATCTGTTCACATACAGTCTCAGTTTTAGAATGGGGAGGGGAAATATGCACGCTGGTCCTGTTCCTGTCTCCCCAATGTGGCATTCCTTCCTATATTTGAGGATGACTTCGCCTTCTCTGCCCTCTTCTTCCCCAGACTAAGGGACCCCGTGCTGATCATCCTTCTCTGATCACAGAGCTCAGAGCCTGGGCTGGTCCCAGAGCTACCAGGCTCGGAGGGGCCAAGGAGTTGACCTCCCAGGATGTACAAGGGAGGACTCTGGGAAACTGACTTCTGGAGGCTTGGTCCCAGGCATCTGGCCCTGGATGACCAGCACCAGTTCAGTCCCAGGACTGGAGGCCCATATCCCCATCTCTACTTAGGGTAGTCGGGCTCATTGCTGACATGTGACATGGTCTGTGTGGTATGTGTGGTCCTGCCAGTCGCTGCTCCCTTTGTCTAGAACACCCTCGACCTCCTCTTCTTCAAGACCTCAGCCTAGATTCCATACCTGCCAAGAAGGTCCTCAACTGACTCCCAGGGACAGAGCTCCAGCTCAGAGTCCCCATATTCCACAGAATTCCCTACCACAGTACTGACCACAGGGTATCACAGTGGCCTCTCTTTTGGAAACCCCTGGACTGTGAGTTTTGTGAAAGCAAAGACCTTCTCTACCTGGTTCACCATCTTATCCTCAAGGTCTGTAGCTGCTCCCTCCATGATATTGGACGAATGAATGAAATCCTAAATGATGGGAAAGATAAGCCTAGAAACATCCCTTGGTTAATCCCTGGGTCTGAACCCAACCATAAAGATCTAGGCGGCCCCCGTGCCCCTCACAGCCCCCACCCAGGCCTCTCTGCCCTGTTGAGCTGATTACAGCAGCCCAGTTCTGGCCCACGGACCTCCCATCGCTCAGAATTAATCACAACTAACATTTGGTCCCTTCATTAATAATCGTAATCCTGATCACATGCTAATAGCAATCATTTGTTGAGTGCCTTCCACACCAGTCATTCCAGTAGTACTGTAAGATTGGTTTCGTCGTACATTTTATAGATGAAGAAACCAAGGCATGGCCAGTGAAGTCACCTGCCCACGGCCACTCACTTCCAAGTGGTGAGGCTGCGATTCTAGCCAGTTCCTCTGGCTCCATGGTTCTCACCACCCACTAGGAGCTCCTGCTATTGGCTTCCAGCCCTGCAGATGCTTCTCTTTTGCCCTCAGAGGAGCAATCAGGAACTGACCCTGTAGGGTGATTAGGATTAGGATAAAGGACAGGGTTCTGTGAGATTCCAGCGGAGGGTCCTTGAAGACGGGCATAGTCTGGTGCATGCCAGGAGGGTGTGGGACGGGGGAGCCTGAGCTGTATGCTTTTTTTCTTTTTTATATCTGAGAGTTTTAAACCACAGGCAGTTTCCTGCCATAAATAGACAAATAAAGCAAAACCTCATTCTCCTTCCCTCCAGAGGTAACCAGAGTTGAGAGTTTGAAATGTATCTCCCAGACTTTCTATGCACATACAAACCTAGACATAGTGGGGTGTCGATCAGTGCCTGACAACCTGCTGAGGGTTACATGTGCTGATTTCCCAGCACAAATGTTCCCACCATGGCTGATTTCAAGTTACCAACCATAAAGGCACTGAACGTGCAGTTGGGAAGAGAAATATAGTAGCAACCATTATATAGTATTCCTAATGTACAGGTGCATTGGATGCTGATACCTTCAAGAATATAGATAGTAGTGAAATGTAGTTGACTGATTAGGAAGTGGTAAGCTTTAAGTATTTATTACCATTTTTAAAATATGACTTACTGAATTATAAGTTTACATAATGTAATTTTTAATAATGACTGGTTTAACTACTGGTTTGTGAAATTCCGGAATGTTTCCCAGCCGTCTCTCATTAGCCAGTAGAAGCCAGCTCCAGAATGCCACTGATTTTCTTTTTAACAAAATAGTGGCATTGTCTAAATTTTTTTTTCTTTAACTTGTTTTTTACTTAAAACATTTTTTTGCCCAATAATGCATTCATTCAACCAGTATTCCACCATGTGCCATGCGCTGTGTTAGGGACAGTGGCCAGGCCGCTGTCATGAACAAGGGTAGCCACATGCTCTGCCTTCATTAGCAGTGAGGGAGAAGGTCAGTTACCAAATTTACCAAATTGACAAGTAGATAAACACCATCAATAACAAAAATGCACCTTGTAATGAAGTCTCTATAAAGATGTAACAGGATGATGTCCTAGAGAAAACGCTGAGTGGCGGTCAGGGTGTGGCAGCAGAGAAACGACTCTTAAGTTCTAGTCAAGAGGAGCTTCTTCTGAGTAACTGAACGACAGAAACTGAGACCCCAGCGGTAGGCAGAGACCAGCCAAGCAAAGTTTAGTGGGAAAAGGGTGCAGAAGGATTGTTCACTGCGGTGCCATTTCTGTGACCTTTACAAATACACAAAAACAGTTAATGTATGTTGTGTTTTAGAGCAATCTTTAGAGAGTAAAAGTAAGTGGGCAGGCTCCCTACCAGCTTCAGGATGGTGGTTCCCCTTGGAGGGAGGGAAAGAAGGGGGTGGAGGCAGTGATGGTCTTCAACTACATCTCGGTATTTTCTTAAAGCAAGAGAAGAGAGAGGTCCGGGACAAATATGGCTGCTGGTAATTTTCATTGATTCTAGCCGATGGATATAGGTAGTTAGCTGCATTAGTCTTTGTAATTTCTGGATGCTTGAAATATTTCATGATTATTATTTTTTAAAGAATGGAGGAAAGGGGCTGTAGACAGCAGACCCGACGGTGTGAACGTTCACTCTCAGATCATTGGCTGCAGTAGAGCGAAGGGAGAGAGGCTCAAGAGAAGCTGGGGAGGTAGCCTGGGACCAGGTCATCTGGGCTTGAAGACTCTGACCCTAAATTCAGGTTTTATTGTACATGTTGTGGATGCCACCTTGAGCTGGAGAGGGACATGACCTGAGTTACACTGATAAGAAATTCCTCTGGCTGCTTTGAGGAGAGTCGGCGGAGAGTTAATAATGGCATCAGAGGGTTAGTGAGGATCTCTTGTAGTCTAGATGAGAGCTGATATTGGCTCAGCCCAGAATGAAAGCAGGAAGCACTGGAGAGGAACATTTTCATAATCTGATTTGAAGGACGTGCTGAGGGATTGGATATGGGGGTGGGGGGAATTGAGAGGCGGAGGAATGAAGGACGACTTTCTTTCTTTCTTTTTTTGTTTCTTTCTTTTAATAGTTTTACTAAGATATATGTCACATACCGTGCAGTTCACCCATTTCAAGTATGTTACTCAGTGGGTTTGGAAGGGATGACTTTCTTCTTAAAACCTGGGTGGATGGTAGTTTCTAAGACTGTGATGGGGAAAATGAGAGAGGTACAGGCTTAGGGGTGAGGCCTGAGGAAAGTTTGAGATGCCTGTGAGAATCCAAGGGGGGGTGTGGGAAATTAGATATTCACATCTGGAGCTTGAAATAAAGAATTATGAGCAATGAGCAAATTGAGAGTCTCGGAATGGATGTGAATATCCAGAGAAAGAGTACAGGTAAAGGAGGTGGCGGAAGGGGGCTTACAATCCAGGTGGATTGAGAGTGCATGCTTTGAACTCAAGCCCCCACTGCCAACAAACATATTGTACAAAAAAAGTAAAGAGAGGGGAGAAACACAATGTGATCACAGAGTTGAAATCAAAGTCCTACAGGGCTCCGTTTAGAGCAAGCAGAGGTGGCCGTGAATTTTAACTCCTGTAGACAGACTTCTGCTCAAAATGAGCCTCCAGACCAAATCTCCAAAACTAATGAAGAAAATTAATGTAAAAAAGACAGCCTCTGAAAATCAATGACAAATGAAATCACTCTAATTACAATAAAAATAGTAGAGTGTTCTAAAAATGGATTTAAAATAAGGTCTCTATCAGAAGGAGATTTGACTGTAACTAAGATTCAGAATAACAGTGGCTCAGGCAAAATAGGAGTTAAGTTTTCTTTTATGAACACATTCTAGACCTTGTGAGGTCACTCTCTCAACGCTTGGATTATCCTCATAGTCCAAGTTAGTAGTTAGAGCTCCAGAGATCACATCTGCATTCCAGGCAGCAGGATGGTAGAAGGGCATGTATCAGTGTCTTTTGAAAAAGTTTTCAGGAAGCTGTCATGTGGCACTTTCACCTACATCCTATTGGCCAGAACTTAGCTAGAGGAGAAGCCAAAAAAATGTATTCTGTTATTACCGGTAACCAGGTACCCAGTTATAATTAAGGGGTTTTGTTACAATGGATGCAGGGATAATAGATAATGAGGAATAATTAGCAGTCACAGCCTTAGGATCCTCAAAGAAATAAAGGAAAGAGAACATCTATTAAAAAGATCAACACAGTGGGTTTTTGTATGTTTGTCTCTTTGAATTTAAAACCTCTGCTCTTAGAAAGCCATCATTAAAATAATGAATAAACAAGCCACAGACTAGGAGACAATACTTATAAATCATATATATGATAGACTTGATTCCAAAATATACTTTAAAAACTCAAAAATAAGAAAAAACACATAATTTTTTAAAAATGGGTGAAATATTTCAACAGGCACTTCACCAAAAAGATATGCAGCTGGCAAATAAGAGATTACAGGGGGCACAAGAAGGTCTTGGGGGTGATGGATATGTTTGTTTTCTTGATTGTCATAACGGATACATATATATTTGTCAGAACTTATCAAATGGTACATTATATGTCTGTAACACGTCAATAAAGCTGTTAAAAAAGGAAAAAAGGGAACATGATATAAAACGTAAAGAGGCAGAATTAGAGAAGATTGATATGAAAAAGAATCTTAAAAATTCTGGGAATGAAAAATACTCATTGCATTCAAAATACTTATTAAAAAGGGAAGGAAAGAAAGCAAGAACCTCTATAGGTGGACAAAGTCTGGACTGGGTACAGTCAAAGAGAGAATTAATGAATTGGAAGAGAGTCCTGAGGAATTTTCTCAGAGCATGGCCCAGAAAGAGAAATAAAAAAATATATAAAAGGGTAGTTAAAAGACATGGAGAACAGATTGAACTACTCCCAAATACAGTTAATAGAAATTCTTCAAGAAGAGACTGGAGAAAATGATCAAGAAAAGCATAATAGCTGAGAATTTTTCAGAACTGAAGAAGAAATATAAGTTCTCACCAAATAATGTGCTCATTATGTAATGTGGAAATTTTAAAATAGTAAATCTTCAATTCAAAACCTCATAGTAGCCTGACCAGGCAGTGGCGCAGTGGATAGAGTGTCAGACTGGGATGCAGAGGACCCAGGTTCGAGACCCCGAGGTCGCCAGCTTGAGCACGGGCCCATCTGGCTTGAGCAAAAGCTCGCCAGCTTGGACCCAAGGTCGCTGGCTCCAGCAAGGGGTTGCTCGATCTGCTGAAGGCCCGCGGTCAAGGCACATATGAGAAAGCAATCAATGAACAACTAAGGTGTTGCAACGAAAAACTGATGATTGATATTTCTCATCTCTCTTCGTTCCTGTTTATCTGTCCCTATCTATCACTCTCTCTGACCCTCTCTCTGTCCCTGTAAAAAAAAAAAAAAAAACTCATAGTAAAAGTACAGAAAATCAAGAATAAGGAGAAAGCCTTAAAATGTACATAGATTATCCACAAAAGAACATTAGGCTAACAGTAGGTTGCTGAAGAGCCCATGGCAGTCTTTTGGACAATCTTCAAAAGCGCGGAAAGAGAGTAAAACCTCATCGGCCTAAAATTCTATACCCAGCTGAACTCTGATTCAAGAGTGATGATGGAATAATTACAGTTTTACAGAAAATAAAGGGGCCCAGCCCAAACCATGAGGCTCTTGGGATATATGAGGGAGGAGAAGCCCTCTCAAAACACTTATGTCTGGATATCCGGTGCCAGCATCTGTCTGTGTGGTAGCAGATGGGGCCAAGCCCTGGTCCCTGGTTTGGGGATGAGCCCAAGAATATGAGACACCCCCCCACACACACACACCTCTAGAATAGCCCATTCTAGACTCTCTCTCTGTCTTCCAGATTGTGGACAAGAACAACCGCTACAAGTCCATAGACGGATCAGATGAGACTAAAGCCAACTGGATGAGGTGAGTCCTGCTCCCTGCTGATTTCCCGGGAGCCTTGACTGAAATCTGGAAAGAGACCAAGGGAGCATGCTGGGCCTGTAGGGTGTCCAGTGGTGGAGGCCCCTGGAGGCCCCGGGACTGCTGTTGACAGGGTTTGGGATGTGTCTAGCTCTTGGCGGCGTTCTCGCTTCTCCGGTCCTCCATGATGCGCTGGAGGAGGCCTGTGGCCAGACTGGCGGGTTATGGGGACCCCTAGAGACTGCACACTTCTCAGTGTGTCCGGAGAACCAGGCCCCTGGCTCCTGGGAGCATTTCCACACAGGCAGGGGGCTGTCCCTCCACCCTGGACCGTGTCACCTCTCACAGGGCAGACTCCTGCTAGAGTGGAGCAGGACTCATCCCCAGGGCAGCCACAGCAGTTGTTTCAAGGCCCCCCTTGGAGAAGGAGGCATCTGGCACAACCTAGCTCAGTTTTCGAGGGTGCTTGCAGCCCAGGCTTGAGTACTTTGAAGAGCGGTTTAACTGTGGTCCAGTGTTTGGGACAGAGGTGTCATGGGCAGCCAGGGAGAGCATGAGAAGGCCAGGGTGACTCCGAGGCAGCTGAGCCGAGCTGGAACTCCGAAGGCTCCCCTTGGTTCTGTGCGGCTGGTTTGCCGTGTGCCGTGGCCCCGCCAGTGCGCTCCGGGGACGGGTGTGGGACATCAGGCTGGCCTTGTTGCCTTTTTGGTGGCCTCTCTCTGGGACTTGGGAATGGTGATAGGGGTTTGGATCTGGGCTCGGGGGGAAGCAAGGCCTTGGATGCCTGGACCCAGGGGCACAGCCACACCGTGGATTGGGCCCCTCTGTTGGCGTCTGTGTAGTTAGTTCTGTGACTTGTGGAGACTGGGGGGCTGAGAGATTTTGCTTGGAGAGAGGGCAGTTAGGGACTTCCTAAGAGTAGGTTTGCTGTATTTAAACTATGAGGCTTTCCAAACAAATGAGAAAATATTGGTTTGAGGTGGGGAGGCTGTGGCATTGTCTCTTGTCCCCTTCTCTGTGGCTTCAGTGCTTCCACCTGAGAGCCTCAGCCATGCCCCGGAGGTGGCTCTAGGAGGGCAGTCCACACTCCTGACTGCCTTCCCTCCGGCCACTCAGTGCAGTACAGGCAGTTTCTGCCCAACACGAGCCCACACTGGGCGCCCGCCTCCCAGCCCTCCCCAGACTCCCACCTCCCACCTGGAAGTTGCTTTTTCTAAAACAGTTGTTGAGTGCAGGCACAGACCTTGTGCTGCAAGGGCCCAGATGAAAGAGGAAGGACCTTTGAACGGAGCCTTCAAAGGGACCAGGATCTTGTTTGAAGGCACTGTGAGCAAAGACACAGGAGTGGGGACTAGGTGTCCGCAGGCCATCAGATGGCCGAACGGCCCAGACCCCTGGCTTGTGCTGCTGTTCTCTGTTGCTGCGGTCCGGCTGCCGGCGAACGAGGGGGAGTGTGAGAACATTCTGGTGTCAGGCCTCTGCCCTGTCACTTTCAGAAACTTTGGCCAGTTGAGCTGATTCTGTTCCACTTTTTCACCCATCTCTGATCTTTCAGCTTGGGGACAAGGCTTTACCACAGTTCCAAAGAAGGGGATTCATCATCGGAGCTAAGTGAGCATCCGTCGGGCAGCCCAGAGATTGTGACTTGCTTGGGCTGGAATTGAGCTCAGGGCACGGGTGTTTTCTAAAGCTCTCCATAGTAATTCTGATGCGCCGCTAGATTTGTATACCACTGCTGTATACAAATCTTTGTTCTTTAGGGGTAAACTGAGGCTCAGAGGAAAGCAAGGTCATGCAGTCAGTGGCAGCACCTGGACTTCTGGGCTAGCATTCTTTCTGCTCATGCTCAGACTCATGGCTTCCTGAACCCTGTTGTGGGGCAGGTTCTACCACCGTGATCTTGCTGGCATGGGATCTGTCCTGTTCCCATGCCAGGACTCAGTCTGATCCAAGTGACACCAGGGTAGTCACAGCTGCAGGGCCCTGATCTCATTAAAGACTAAGTAGTGGGTAGGGCTGAGTGTGAGGTTCGTTGCCATGGGGATTCCCCCCCTGGTGGTAATTGGAGGGAAGAACCAGTTCATCCTGGGAACCCACCGTGCCCCTCAGTGTGCAGCTGCCATTCGGACGGCTCTTTCTTATTTGCAGACACTGTCACTTGCACTGTCACAGCTAAGGGGCTTGCAGAGGATCAAATGGAGTCAGTTTCTTCAAATAAGTGGTGGGCCGGGCACAGAATGGGCACCCACATGATGAACGCTGACTCTGTGGCAGCCCAATGCTGGATGCTCTGCATTCGCGAAACCCATGGTCCACGACCAGAGGCTGTTTTTCCCCCTGGGGGTATTTGGCAGGTCCCCTCAGGCATGTTTGGCTGTCAGAACTCTACAGGTGGATGGATGCTACTGGGTTCTCTTGGGCAGAAGCCGAGAATGCCGATAAACCTATACTGCCAAGGGCGCCCCTCTCCCACTAACAAAGAAATTTTCAACCCCAAATACCAACAGTGGTGAGATTGAGACATCCCAGCGCGCATTCGCCCTAGGGTTTCTGGGAGGTGCCACTACACTCCCACCCTTGTTTTACAGAAACGGGTTTGCACTGTGGCTCAGCCTCTAGTCCCAGGTCTGTCTGAGAGCAGGGACCGGCCTTGGCCTTCCTCTCCCGCCTTCTTGGCAGTGGTGTGCTGGGTGGGGGTGGGAGGAGGTGAGAGGTGAAGGGCCTTTGTGCTCCTGGCCTCTCCCTGAAGTTTCGGCAGCAGCCACAGAAGTGACTCAGGTCCCAGGTCTCCCTCCATTCCCTGGGTTCCTACCTTGGCACTAGTTGAAGGGTAGACAGAACTCAGACAGAACTCTTGAGTTCCAGAGCCAGAGCAGGTGTCAGGCCAGAAGGGGGATGGGCCACGCTGTTCCCTTGACCAAGGTCCCTGGCTGCTTTATGCAGATGGAAGCTGAGGTCACTCCTGGTCTCTGTCGAAGTGGAACTTGGTGGGTGCTCATGGGCTCCTCACCTTCTGCCCATGAGCTGTCAGAGAGCCATGGCACCCTACTCCCCACAGGGGCGGCTGCCAGCCAGCGCTCCTGTTGGAGGGGAGCCTGCACACACCCAGAGGTGGGGACTTGGTGGGGACTTGGGGGCAGGGGACGGAGAAGAGAGCCACAGGACAGAATAAACTCTCTGTGACCGTATTCTAATTCTGGGCATCACCAGCGAGGCCACACACCATGGAAGGCCAGTGTGGATAGTCTCCCTGTTTAATTGTTCTTCCTCTAAGTCATTTATAGAGGCAGTGGCCTAACCCTAACCCCGGTAGGCATCCTTTGTTCCTGCTCAGGGCTTTAAAGGTCTCTTACATCCTTGCGTCCCCTCCCACCCCACTTAGTAAGAATCCCCTAGGCTGGCATGGCTGCTCTTCCCTCTCCGCACGGAAAGAGTGGGCTGGGAGAGGCTAAGTGAACTGCTCTAGCCAGCACAGCAAGTCAGAGGTGAGGCAGGGCCTGAGACGGGAGGTGGTGGGCCTGGTCCTGTGCTCCCACCCACATGCGCCGTGTGGCTTCCTGCCTTCAGAGGAGCAGTGGAAGGACCTCTTGGTAGGAGGAGGGTATGGTGGTGGTGAGCCGGTGAGGGCGCCCAGGTGCCTCCTGGCTGCCCAGTTGAGAACCACCCTCGTTGATGGTCATTTACCCAATTGTGCTTTGTGGGATATTCAACCCAAGGAATGTGGCACCCCTGACCGAGCGTAAGCGGAAGCCCAAGTTCTCCAAGGAGGAGCTGGACATTCTGGTCACCGAGGTGACCCACCATGAAGCTGTTCTCTTTGGGAGGGAGACCATGCGGCTGTCCCATGCCGACAGGGACAAGATTTGGGAAGGCATAGCTCGGAAAATCACCTCCGTGAGCCAGGTCCCTCGCTCCGTCAAGGACATTAAGCACAGATGGGATGACATGAAACGGAGGACCAAGGACAAGCTGGCCTTCATGCAGCAGTCCCTGTCGGGCCCTGGGGCCAGGGGCCGGGCCCCCGCCATTGTGCTCACTGCCCACGAGAGGGCCATCGAGTCAGCGCTGCTCTCGGCCCGTTCTGGGCACGGCTTCCCCAGGGCAGAAACGGATGGAACCGACAGCCCTTCGACCAGCTGTGAGTACCGCCCGTCTCCCTTCCCCAGGTTTTCTAGCCTCCTCCTTGGTGGCTTCCCATTCACTCGCCTTCCCCTTCTGTCTTCTGTCCCTCTCCGTCTCGCCCCTCTTTCCATTCTTCCCTCCTTGTCCCTCTCTGTCTTCCCCACCCCTTTCCGTTCATTTTAGAATATTTCCTGAACTCCGCGCCAGGAGTTGTGCTGGGATCTGGGAAGACAGAGTTGTGTATAAAATCTACACCGGCCCCGCTCCTGGGGAGTTCCTAGACTCGTGGGAATAGGGACTTGAAGTAAATAATTGCACAAGGAGATTTGTAACGAAGGAATAAGGGACCAGACCAGGAAGTCCTGAGGGCGTGTGACCGGTGCCATCACGCAG
Organism: Rhynchonycteris naso; assembly: GCA_037038555.1. Lineage (NCBI taxonomy): Eukaryota > Metazoa > Chordata > Mammalia > Chiroptera > Emballonuridae > Rhynchonycteris > Rhynchonycteris naso. Next base: position 356,706,792 of record CM072995.1, read on the forward strand.
GGCCCTAGGCTCGGTGCTGGGTTAAACGCTCTGCTGTTCCTTTCCCGAAATTCATAATAGTTTTTGAACAAGGTGCCCTGCATTTTCCTGGTGCATTTAGCCCCGCAAATGATGTAGCAGCTTGTCTGAAAACAAGCAGCGGTAGGACAGGCTCTCCCCAGGGGCTGGGGAAGGCTCCCAGGAGAGACAGTTGAAGCGAGGTGCAGAGGGTGAGTAAGAGTTAACCAGGCCAGTGACTGTATGGGGCGCAGCGGAGGGGAGGGTCGGGAGGGGAGCGCCTCACAGGCAGAGAACAGCATGTACAAGGCCCCGCATCAGGAAGGCGCTTGGCACGTTCCAGGAACAGAGGAGCCAGGGAAGCCCAGCGGAGCAGGCGAGGGGGAGGGGGCGTGAGAGGAAGCCAGCCAAGTCTTCAGAGCCCCGGCTGCGGAAAGATCAATCTGCTCTCTCTCTCTCTCTGTCGATTCCTAACGTCGTTATTTCTATGCTGTTTTCTGCACTTCTGTGCCATGCGGCCGCCTCCCACTTCTCTCTGCCCTCTGCCTCTTGCTGCCTGCCCTGAGGCTCTCTAGGATCCCTCTGTCTGGGCACACTGGGGCCCCTGCATGTCCCCTCTTCTCGCTCACTTAGCACTCATTTCCCTCTCTCCCTCGTGTCTCAAGACAGACTTTGACTCCCCGGGAGGCTCGGGCTCGGGGCTCCGGTACCCTGGGTACCCTGTGTGTTTCTAGCGGGGGGCTCACCAGCAGGGGGCGTGTTCAAGACCCTTCTGTGCTGGAGCTGCACCCACTTGGATTCTGCAGCTGCACAACCCCCCCGCCCCCACCTCCACCTTCAACCCACAGTCCCAACTGGAGGCCATCTGGCCTCTGAGAGACGGGGCAGGATAGGAGGGCTCCTGAGAAGCCGGCCACTGGCCAGCCCCCTGGAAGGTGGTTCACAAGGACCCGGTCTTCCCTTCCCAGGCCCCTTGCTATTGGGATCTGCTGATTTCCTGTTTGGCTGGGGTTCCTGACAGGTGGCCATCCAGACTCAGATTTTTAGGACTGGGAAGGAATGTGGAGACCATCTAGTGTGATTTCCTCATTACCCAGATGAGGAAGCATCTTAGCTCCAGAAACAGAGGTGTCCCCAAAATCAGTACTCAAACCCGAGTCAGTGAGCTTCCTGTGTATCAATATTCTGCTAAGTTTCAGGATAATTCTACCCACTTATGAGAAAAAGAAGGGGGCCCAGCACCCAGTGAAGTCCGTTCCCTAAATCCTGCCCTGTTTACCCCTATGTCTCTCCGAGAGTGAAGTTAATGAGGTTACCAAATGTGACCTGGGCTGGGCAGGGGGCCCGGGACCCTCCACTGCAGGCTGGGCCAGCCCCCTCTTCCTCTCCCTGCCAGTTGACCAGCTGTTACTGCACTTGGCCAGGGACTATGTGGAATGAGGCCCTGGAAGGGAGGGAGAAGCATCACCTCAGCCCTGCCTGCTCCTTCCAGCCCTGTCACGCCAGACGGATGGCCCTGGTTCCAGGGGGATGGCCCTGTCCCAAGAGAGATGGAGAAGCACTAGGCTCTTCCTACGCTGGTTCAAGTGAGAGCCCAGGGCCCTGGGAGGCATTCGCTAGGGGCGAGATTAACCTCTCTGTTCTACCATCACCTCCCCTGGGGGCAGTTTTGAATTCAGCCCCTCAAGTACAGGTGTGCCTGTCATAGAGTCAGCCTGTACATGTTTTATTTCTGCCGTGGGATTCAGCTTATAGTCTGATCACAAGGGATCCGAGACCTGCGTGTGCAGGGGCTGGGCCTCTCCATTTGTCTGTCTGTCTGTCTGTCTGTCTGATGGTGCCTATGTGCCAGCAGACACTCCCGGATAGAAGTGCTATGTCTGTCCAGGTCGCCTGCCTTGATGGGGGGAGGGGGGATGCCAGGGCTGGATGCAGACATAGATGTCCTGCCCAGTACCCTCTGGGCTTGTCTGTTCTGACGCCACCCCTTGCCTGCCTTCTCCAGCTCGTCAATATCCCCACCTCCACGCCCAATGACTTTAAGTCGCAGATTCCAGCGAGGCCACAAGGTGGCCTCATGGAGGCTGTAAGTCGGAGCTGCATCCTAGTACCTTTTGGCAAGCGTCCCTCTGTCAGCTTTCCCAAGCGCTTTTGTGCCTGTTCTTTGTGTAGCCTTCTTACAACCCTGCTAGGTGCGCACGTGGTGGGGGTTGGTAAACAGAGGAGTGATTATCTTTGCTTTTCAGAAACTGAGTCACAGACAGATGAAGCGAGTGATTGGGTTGACATGCTGTTACTGACGCTGGGGTCTCACATGTCCCCTGACCTGGGCTTTCTCACACTAGACTGTTGCTGTTCCTGTGAAAGAAAGGAGACCTGGGCACTCCTCATGCTCACACCTCTCCCCGAGGTGCCTGGCCTGCAAACTGCAGGGGTGGGAGCAGGTGTTTCTCCGCGGGGGTGGACAGTGGGTGTGTGCCCAGCTAAGCTGAGTGGTGACAGGGGTGGGGGGTGCTAGGGTCATTTGGGGGAAGGTGGGCCCAAGCTTAGGGCTGCCCCCTTTCTCCCTGTTGTAATCATTTGCCTTCTTTGTTTCTATTCACCAAGATGATGAAGATGAGGAAGCACCTGGGCCCTCCAGGCAGTCTCTGCAGGCGTCCCTGCAGCAGTCACTGGAAGAAGAGGCCCGCCTGGCCAGGCCCACCCTGCTCCGCTCCTCCTCCTCTTCAGACCAATCCGAGACAGTGGGCCCGAAGCCGGAAACTGGGCCCCGGCCTTCGCCCCAGGCCCAGGCCTCCTGTAGGAACCCTCCGCCACACCCCAGCCCACCCAGCACAGGCCTTGACTGGCAGCTCCTCCATGCCCACGCTCAGCAGACTGAGATGTTCCAGCAGTTCTGCCAGGAGCTGGTGACCGTGCACAGGGACATGGCAAACAGCATGCACGTCATCAGCCAGGCCATGGCCGAGCTGACCAGCCGAGTCGGTCAGATGTGCCAGACGCTGACGGAGATCCGGGACAGGGTCCAGGCATCTCAGCGGGGGCTGGAGGGGCCAACCCCCACAGGCTCTGCACTCCAGACAGAGGCTCCCCCTGCACCAGCCCCTGCACGGACTACCAGGTCTCAGAAGAGAAAGCACAACTTCTGACCCTGCCAGTCTGGCATTAAGAGGAAGAGAAATGGAGGAGGGGTGTCTGGCCTTGAGACAGGGGCCAATCTCTTAGGCCCGGGTCTGATGGCCCTTGTAAGATTTTGGGGGGGCTGTCCTCTCCTCACCGAGCGCAGGCTGGCCGCCCCATGCTCTAAAAGAGCATGTACTCAGCCCTACTGTCTGATCTTCGGCAGATGCTCGAGATGCAGGAAAAGCTCCCTGCTTGATGCTTGCTTGGCCTGGAGGGTCAGCCTCCTCTTGGTCTGCACCCCGTGGCAGCAGGCCTTGCAGGAAAGGGGGGAGCAAGTGTGGGGAGCATCTGAATCGAGCCCTGCTTTCCATCCTCAGGGCTGCTGCGTCAGCCTCCCAGGTCCTGATTCTGCTGCTTTGGAAGGGGGCGAGGCCTGAGGATGGGCCCGTGGAGCCCAGCCCCTCCCCCACCCCATGGCTTTGACCCTGGCGGGCGGAGCCCCTGCCTTGGCCTTCCGCTTGCCCTCCTGTGTGCGTGTGCTCAGCTGCTGTGCTTGCCTTTTGTGGAGTGGGGAGAAGCGTGGGATGACGTCGGTTGGAGGAAGTAGAAGACTACCTGGCGTTCTTGGGGAGAGCACGGGGTGCTTTCCCTGCACCTGCAGGTGTGCGATCTCAGTGGGGTTTCAGAACAGCCGAGAGGCAGCCACGTTGGGTACTATTATCCTCACAATTGCCATCATCATCATCTGCATTTCATGGATGACAAATAACACAGCAGTTATTGGGGGTGGGCGTAGGACTAGAAGCCAGGTCTGTGGATTCCAGCTCCTCTGTCAGAGGCCAGATCTGGAGGGGAGGGGTGTTGCTCCTCACCTCCCCCGGCTGCAGCTCTCCTGGGTGTAAGTGGGAGGCAGCAGCAGCATTTAGGAGGTGAGTCCCCCCACCACCTCACCCTCACATGATGACCAGTGGCTGGGGGAAGCAAGGCCCAAGTCTCAGGATCCAGAAGGAAACCTTTCCTCTGGCTTCTAGAAGAATCCAAAGCCCAGAAGCCCAGGAGAGCTCCCGTGCATTCCAGGTTCAGCATGCCTTGCCTCTGCTTGCTTGGGCTGCATACGCATTAGCCAGACGTACCCATAGCTTCATGTTCCGTTTGGAGTGTGTGGAGAGAGCCGGGTAGGGAGGCTTGTGGGGGTGGCAGGTGCCAGCTTAGCTCTGACATGGGTGCAGCTCAGCTCTGTGTCCTCTTTGCTCCCTGGCCTACGACTGACCTTGGCAGAAACTGTCATACTGCAGCCCTTCACTCTCCCATGCCTGCCCCCCAGAGCCACAGTGGAGCTAGGAGGCCTGCTGTACCCGGTGCCTGCCTGGCCATTCCTCAGTGCTGCTTCTGAACCCAGACTAAGCTTTGTCCCTTGTAGGGAGAATAGAGGGCAACTGCCTTGTCCCTGTGGCCTTGGCTCCATCTCCCCATTCTGTTGTTCTTTGGGGATTCCTGTTCCCCCAAACTGAACACTCCCTCATCCGAGAGCCTGATGGCTCAGTTATTGCCTGGCATTGCTCTGCCCTCCGATGCTGGAATCAAAGATTGCCTTCCCAAATATTTTTGTTAAGATGGCAATAAAAAGAAATTGATCTCACACTCGGAACACACCCAGTCTCCAGGATCTTTCTTTGGTGTGTATTCTCTTTCTTTGCTTCCTGTGGAAACTGCAAGGCCCCCCCAAGCAGGGGTTAGATGACCGAGGGAAAGCATGCTGGTGAGAGGGGCTCAGTCCCCTGGTTGCCCTGGCATTTCCCGGGTCCCGCTGCTCTCGGATGCCCTGCGCTCCCCATCCCGTACGGCCCTTGGAGGAGAGGGAAGGAACGGAAGGGCTGAAGGAGATAGACTACCCACATAGGAAACCGTTCATCTATATTTAATTTCTCTGCACATCAGAAGGGAGATGTTGCTAAATGAATTTTACTGTTTGTTCCTCAAAAGGAAGTTAGTGAGTGGTCCTGGGGGGAAAAAAATCCCCATTTCTGGCAGGAGACTCCACAAGGTCAGGGCTGTCCATATGCTATGTACCTCAGGCACCGCTCTGAGGCATGAGGTTTTTTGGATACCTCCCAACTGACCCGGGGATCTGTCACAGGCAAGGTCCTGCCCACCTAGACCTGAGGCTTCTCAAAGGAGCTGAAGTGGCATCGTCTGGCCCCTCTTGGGGGTCTTCTCAGCAGAGACGCAGCCTTCTGACAGGTGCATTGCCTAGGCTTAGTGCTGGTCACACAGATTCTCCCAAGCAGAAAAACCCCAGGCCATGACCAAGAACACATCCTCTTTCTGGAAAATTCCATTGGCATCTAGGTCATCCTCGGCCATTTTTGGCCAAAAAGCATGGTCATGAAATAAAGATAATCTGATTTCCAGAAGATGTAAAGATACTTTATAACCAAGCCTGGGAATCTCTCCCACCAAGGCCACAGTACTAAGCAGTGACTGACTGGCCTCACCCTCTGGTCCTGAGGAGGGAAATGGTCAAGTCGGAAGCAAAGGGGACAGAGAGATGAAAAGACTGGTCAACTTTGGGTGGAAAGGATTTCAGTCTCTTTCTCTTGACTTCAGTGGGGATTGTGGGGCTGATGTCAAAACAGGAAGGTGAAGTGAGGCCAGTGGATGCAAATGAATGGGCAGCCAATTTCAGCCTGAGGTAGGGAAGTCCCTTGTAAGAGCCTGAGGCTTCCAGCCTTGCCAAGGGCCATCTGGGTGATGTTTTGTCAGAGGCTGAGTGACCATCGGTGGGTGGATGCATGCTCCAAAGACCCTCCCAGCCCAGGGACTTAAATGCATGTGGGACCACAGAGTCCAATCTCTCCTTGGTCAGTCTTTCCCTATTTCTGCCTCCATGACCAGTGCAATTTTGTTGCCGACGGAGACATGCCTACTGAGCAGGAGTGTCTGAGCCTGGGCTTCCTCTGTCCCTTCCCAAGCAATGGAAGCCCCATGACTTATTTTCTCTCTTAAGTTAGAACTGGTAGTAATTTCCAGAGCCAGCTGGGAAGTATGTTGCACTTAATAAGATACAGTGGGTTAGGTCTGAGAAGTCTTAGTGCCCATCTATCCTGTGCCCAAAGTCAGTGAGAAGCTTGGAATAAAAACACTCAAATCTCATCATGAAAGGTTCAGTCCAGAACACTCCGCCACCACGACCACCCACCGCCTTGATTGCTTCTAAGGTCCCCAACTCTGTGGCTTCAATTTGAAGTGCTATCAAAGGAGCAGTGACATTTGTAAAGCAATCTTTTCCACCCCTCTTGGAAATACTCTGCCTTCTCTCCCGCAAGGTGGTGACCTGGAGGCTCAGCAAATAGAAAGATTTCCACTGTCTGGAAGTCTTTTGTTCCAGGGAGGATTCTTGCTCACCTGCGGCCATGGAACGGGACAGGCATGGTTCTTCATAAAGGGATTGTGGTGTTTGGTCAGGAGGGTTCTGGGACTGGATGAAGCCATCCGGTGTTACTGTGAAGTACTTAAAAGGGCAAGACCTGATTGAGATATAATAATTGATGTTGAGGTTTAGCTGGCTTCTATTAGTTTGACCTCAGAAATCATATAGCATAAACATCTTCTCAGAGGAATGGGTTGTTACGTTCACTAAGAGTTGTCATATACTATATTTCAAATGTAAAGTTTCAAAACAACCCAAATAGAACCAGAGGCTGAACAGATTCTGATCTGTCTTTGAAGCTACATTGTGATCCATACAGAAGACTCGGGGTTCTCTTCCTTAATATTGATGGTTGGGTAGGAAGACACCAGGAGCTGGAAAGGGAAATTGCCTTGAATCTCTCAAAACATTCTGACTTTAGAAGTTGCTCTTTAGAATAAACCCCTGATAGTTACATGTTCCTCATCTCTTTTTTTCTCTTGAAGTTGAATGCCAGAGAAAAAATAATTCTAGTCTTTAGAACTTGATGGCTATTTAGAAACTGAAAAAGAGAAGGTTGTATTTTTTCCTTGTGCTCGATGATGCAAGCGATTCCTGTGAAGAAAAAGATGAATGAATAGTTTGCCTTCTGTATCTGGGAGCAGGAAAGTTTGGGTCTACCTCCGTTCTGTTCTATGCTAACTGCAAGGTTGGTTAATGTTGGATGTCAGATCCAAGACTCCTGTGAAATTGGGGGCTGGGAAATATTTTGCACACTGGGAAGACATCTCAGATGTGGAGAAAAGGCAGGCTCCTGCAGCTGGAGAGTTGAGATTGGAAACATTAATTTGAAAAGAGTTCTCTGGGCCAGGGGTCCTCTTTTCATTTTCCCTGAATTCTTTGTTAAAAACTACATGGCTGGGTGTCACAGAGGTCACAGTATTGTCTCCACAGTTCAGGGAGACCGATGCTCATGCTGGACGTTGGTGAGAATATAGATGCGTTAAGGCTAAGATCCTGGAAAAAAGCAATTTGGGGGGATCTAAGCTCCACAAATTGTGCACGCTCCACACTTACCCAGTGGAGCTCAGGACTCTCTTCTCTACAATGGGTGGAGCAGCCAAAGCTAGTGTCCTTTTTCCTGTCCCCCTGGGGTCTGAGCTACATCCTGTTGCCACAATGGATTGTTCCGGGCTTGAGTGATTGGCTCCCCTGCCCCGCCCATTCTGTCCCCCACCCCCCTAAGGTCACAGCCTCCTCCAGGGCTGAGCAGTGCACAGTGCACAGGGGACTGTCCAGATGAGAAAGGGCAGGGTGGGCTCAGAGGTGCTATGCCTGGGCACCGCGAATGTAGATTTGCAATGCTGCTGGCAGTCACGGTCGCCACCACTGCCACCCACGCTACACATTGTTTCTTTTTTTAGGGGGTGGCAGTAGGAGTAACATTAATAATTGCTTACTAAGGATACCTTGGAAAGTACAGAAAATTATAAAGAAGTAGATCCGCCCATAATGGATAATCACCGTAAAGACTTTGATATATTTCCTTCAGGTAGTTTATTTACTAAGGCTTCTTTTTATTTATTTATTTTTACTTTTATTGATTTTAGGGAGAGAGGAAGCGGGAGAGAGAGAGCAAGAGAAACATCGATTTGTTGTTCCTATTATTCATACATTCTTTGATTGATTCTTGTATGTGCCCTGACCAGGGATCAAATCCACAACGTTGGTGTATCAGGTGACACTCTAACCAACTAAGCTACCTGGCCAGAGCCCTAAGGCTTGTTTTGAAAGCATGATGGAACCATAGAATAAATAGCGTTAAGACCTATTGTGCACTCTGTATTATATTAGGATCTTTTTTTTTTTCATGTCATGCAAGATTCTTTCAAAATATCTTCCTCTAGATGAGTAAGTAACATTCCATTATATGAAGACACTGTGACTTAGGGAGTTATTTCTCTAGTCTTAGACATAGATATTTTTGCTTTTGCACGATTACAAATTATATATAGGCCGCATAGCGGTGTGCAGAGTTTGCGTATTTGGTCTGCATGTTATTGTTCTTTCTTAAAAAATTTTCAAAAATTGTGGCAAAATACGCATGACAGAATTTACCATTTTAACCATTTTCAAGTCCATTGGCATTAAGCACATTCACACTGTTGTGCGAGTATCACTGCCATCCACCTTCAGAGCTCTTTTCATCTTCCCCCGCTGAAACTATATATACTTATTAAATACTATGTCCCCATCACCAGTGCCCCAGACCTACTCCCTGACAAGCCACCACCATTCTCCTTTCTGTCTCTATGAATTTGACTGCTCATATAAGTACCTCATAGGAATGCAGTCCTGTGGCTATTTGTTATTTTGTGACTGGCTTGTTTCACTTGGCAGAGGCCACGACGGTTCACTCATGTAGCAGCATGTCAGAGCGTCCTTCCTTTTCATGGCTGAGTAATATTTCATTGTGTGTATACACCGCGTTTTGTTTATCTTACTCATCCACTAATGGACACTCAGGTTGCTTCCACCTTTCGACGATTGTGAACGATGCCGCTATGAATGTGGGGCACAGATACTTGTTCGAATCCATTTTGCCAGTTGTTTTCCAAAGGGTTGTGCCAGTTTATTCACCCCCATGAGTGTAGAGATCATTTTCTCCCCACCTTTACCAATCCAGATAGTATCCTTCAAAAATGCTGTGCCAATGGGACAGTGTGCTACTTTGCATTTCTTATTACTGATGCTGGATATTTTTCATGTGTTCATTATCCATTTGGGTTTTTTTTTCTGTGAATTGTTTTCCTAGAATACTCCAGATGTAATGTTTTGGACAGTACCAGTTGGATGGACTTTGTTTTATTTCTTGGGTTTTTGAGACAAATCATTATCACATAAGGAGCAGAAGTTTATTCTTTATTACAAATGTCCTAGATGCTGGTGTACCACCGAACCTTAAAACTCCCAATAATGTCCTCTTGCCTGTTTGATATGTACACCTCCACCTCTCTACAGATGCTCTGTCACCTCACCTTTTGGAGCTGAGTGAGGTGGCAGGTTGATTTAGAATAGTCATTTCAGGGAGAAGGAGCGAGGGCTGTTGATTCAGAGGGTTTGACAGAACATTAAAGGTTATCTGGGCATGCTGAGTGGGTGCTTTATATGCCCACATGAGAGCCATGAATTCTTCTGGGGAAAGCACAGACCTCAAAGCTCTATCTCCCATTTTTTAGCTGTGTGACCTTAGGCAAGTCACTTAGACTCTCTGAGCCTCAGTTTTCTTAACTTAAAATAACTTAGATTAACCAGGGGTTGCTAACCTTTCCTTCCTTCCTCTTCTGTCCCCATTGGATCCCCCTATTTTTAAAGATTTTGATCTTTAGCATTTATGAGTTGATGTCCTGGGCACCCTTGTCACATGGTTTATTTCTGCCAGGTTTTGTGAGATACTGAAAACTGTTCAAGGACCTCATCTTTACCACCATCAGGGGCTTGCAGGTGACTGGGGACCCCTGTGGTTAAAAGTTTGTGGAGAGCAGGTGATCTGTCAGAATCACCTTTCTGTCTGGTGTTGAAACTTGTATTTAGCAGAACCTGATAGGTAGGCAGGGTAGATGTCGTTTTCAACCTCAGAAAACAGATTCTTAAAGGTTCAGAGACTTGCTCAAGGTCACACAAAGCAGTAACATCGAGACAAGGGACTGACTCGAGCTGGTGTTCCTTTAACTCGGAAGGGCAGCTGCCCTGTAGACTCTTGCGCTAGTCCACATGCTGGTGGACTTTTAACCACCATCACTGGCCCAACGCCATGCCCAGCACCAGCAGGCACTCACCAAGCAGGGGCCCATGCATTCTCACCTGTCTCCCTTGCCCCCAGGTACGTGGCCATCTCCCGGGAGGAGAGGGAACAGAACCTGCTAGCTTTCCAGCACAGCGAGCACATCTACTTCCGGGCGTGCCGAGACATCCGGCCCGGGGAGCGGCTACGGGTCTGGTACAGCGAGGACTATATGAAGCGCCTGCATAGCATGTCCCAGGAAACCATCCATCGTAATCTGGCCAGAGGTGAGTGCCCACCCTCCAGGTGAGGGCCATGCCCATCGCCATCGAGCCCCAAGGGAGGCCAGGAACATCTTGAGAAAACTGATGAGGAATATAGAACACCAGCAATGGGGTGACCCAGAGAGTGAACAGACGGTCCAGGTCTGAGCAGCAGCTCTGGGCAGGGCCTTGGGCACCCCTTTTCTTCCATGAGAAACCATCTCAGAAACCCTATTATATATAAATGCATTATTATGCATTTCAGAGTATCAAGGAGAGGAGCAAGTCTCCAAAACCAAGAACGTAAATTTAATCAAAATTGATCCTATTTTCCCCCTCAAAGTAATGGAAAGATCTTAGCAACTGCCACTGCTGCAGTACCAGGAACATTTACTAAGGACTAATATGTGCTCAGCAGGTGTTCTGTGGCGTCCCATGAAATCACAGCAAGAGCACCTACCCTGTACCTGTGCTGAGAGAATTAGCAGGTATACACAGTAAGAACTATGTCCACTTTGACTATTATAAGCTCTCAAATGTAGACTTTTAACACTATGGTTTGTGTGGATTATTATCTCCACCTTATACATGTAGGAACTGAGCGTCAGATAAACACAGCGACTCACCTGGGTTCTACAGCTAGGAAGGGCAGAGCTGGGTTTCTAAGCTCTAACCTCGAAAGTTCTGTTTCCCCAAACAAAACTAGTTTTTCACCCTGCTTCCTCCTGGTCTCATTCCTAGAAGTCCTAATGCTGTGAAAGAGCAGTAGCTATTAGAACAAGAAGACTGGAGGAAGGTGACCTTAGGTGTGGACGGTGGCCTGGTGGGGGAGATGGTCATCCAGGCTCCATTTAAACGAGTCATTTGAAATGGCTTAAAATACTCCCAGTTCCAAGCCCTTTGCCTCTTTACTCCTCCCTCAGCCTGGCCAAGCAAACTGGTGAGTCCAGGTCTTCCTTTCCATGGGACTTTCCTTACGCTAAAACCATACATCCAAACACCCAGAGTCCATTTGGTCGCAGGAACCAAGGCTATCCCCAGGCCCCACGGTATCGTATCCCTGACCAACCTACTTCTTGGAAATAAAGCTTCATTTGGAATTTGAGTGGAGAAGATGAGAGGGGTGGGAGTGACCCGCTGAAATTAAGTTATCTTTACAAACAATACACAGCAAAGCAGATTGTGGACATTGAGTGCACAACGGCTGCCTGACTTGGTAAAAGGTATCTGGTGATTGGATTGGCAGTAAGGAGACCCAATAGACATACTCATCTCTTGTCTTCTTCGGACCTGGGGGTTGGGCCCACGTTGATTTCACCTGGGAAGGCGTGTTTCCATGATGAGGTTGCCATGGTTTCCATTTGACCTCTGGAGATGCCTCATGTAAAAGCATCTGAGGCATAGGAGGTGCTCCATCTTTGTTGAATGGATGAGAGAAGAAATGAATGAAGACAGCCAAGAAGTCTCCAAAAGAATCACACCAGCAGAAGACAAGAAAACCAAGAGAAGTCATATCTGAGGACACAGGTTCCATCCTTTGGCCATAATCCTCTTGAATTCTTCTGGATTTGTAATGTCCTTCTCCCCACCCCCACCCCACCCCCAAGTGTCTTCTTCAAAGCACTTTAAGTTGCATCATGCCCGGAGAGCCCTGAGACCCAAGGGGAATGCTGAGAAGGGAGTTCGCTTTCAGGAGTGGTTCAAAGGAGCATGGCCGACAGACTTGACCTGAGATATACCTAGACATGTGTAGATACAGGAGGAAGGCATGTCTATTCCTGGCCAGGCTAAGAAGTAGGAAACAGCAGGGAAACTGAAAGCCATCATGGGGCAGGGACAGAGCAGCAGGCACATGTGGTTCTAAAGTCCCTGAGGGCAGCCGTGGAGCTCAGTGGCCTTAGATGTGTCTCAGTAGCCTGTAGCTTTGGCAGACACTGGAAATGGGTAGTGGTGTCTTAGATCTGCATGTCAGTCCTGCTCTGGAAGGGGTTCCCCCATGCTCCATCACTTCAGGTTTTCCTTGGAAGGAGGTGTCTTCGTAATTGGAAGCTGGAGACCTGAAAAGGGCCAGAGAATAAGTCCTTATTAAGTAAGGGCATTTGTTGGTGCCAAGAAGTGCTTCCTGCAGAGTGTATAAAATATTTCTTTGTGGCTATCTTTTAAGAATAGGATGAACCTAATGCATGTAGTCAAAGAATTTATGTTATTTGATCGACTTTGAGGCATTGATTTACTTTATGATGTTTTCCTCAAGTTTTATGGAAGCTTTAGGATCAATTTCATAATGCTTAAAGGTCTTTTTTGACCCACAGATTTTTCTAGAAACCTTGAGTCCAAAGAGGTCTCCTGATCATCCCAGGACATTTGAGTGACCTTGTCTCTGAGCAGAGTAGCATGAAGAATCCCTGGTGATGAGTAATTGTTTTTTAAAATTATTTTATTGTCTGATTTTTAGAGAGAGAGGAAGGGAGAGACAGAGAAACATTAGTTTTGTGGCTCCGCTTATTCATGCTGTTGTCGGTTGATTCTTGTGTATGTACCCCGGCTGGGAATCAGACCCTCAACCTCAGCATGTTGGGATGATGCTCTAACCCACTGAACTGCCTGGCCAGTTCAGTCATCTTGACCTGCAGACATCCTCAGCTGTTTGCTGCCTGATTAATCGGTCCACGAGAAAGTGAAAGGGTAGCCCTTGACTTAGCGATTCTGAATGGGCAAGTGTCCTAGCTAATCTGGACAAACATGCTGCATTTTTTTAAAAAAAAGTTCTTTTCGTCTCCACCCTCTCTGCCTCTCAGCTGTTACAGAAATGCGGGCTGCGGGGAGCTGCCTGAATTTCAGGAGCCTTGAAGATGAGATCAAGCCCTAAGCATTCACAGGAGGGCAGAAAAGCAGCATCCTGAACAGGTTACTTGCTTTTGCGCCGTTACCTGTACAAAATCTGGAGTCACACATGGGCCAGAGCACCCACAGCACCCTGTGTCCGCTGTGGGAAGCCAAAGCTTGATCACAGTGTGGGTCATCTGGTTTGCACACAGAGGTCCCTTGGCCTTCCTTCGCAGGCCTTTAGCAAATGCAGCTATCGGAAGCCTAATTACCACATACAACTAGGTTAAGTCTTTGCTCAGAGCCACATCTCCCAGGGCCCACCCCTGCTCTAGGAAGCCTTTAGGATTTCTGAGCTCCACAGGCTGCTGTCGGACTTCCTGCGGTTCCCCCGCTTAGCCATCTATCCCCACCAGGCAGTATTCACACGTGTCTGTGACAATTTATGAAACGGTGCCAGTCATTTTAAAGAATCTGGCTGAAATAATTTATTGTTGGCAAGCTCACCAAGGTTTTAAAAGTCATTTACACAATAGAAAGAAATAGAAAAGGAGACGTCGTTTGCATTGTCAGGTAAGGAAACGACTATATTTTGAGAATGCTTTGGGTCTCTGAGGTCATGCTTTTCTCAATCTTGGTGGAGGCTGCCATCTTGAAGCCCACAGCCACTGACGGTGTCCCCATCCTGTGTTGCCTTCCTGCCTTAGGCTTCATGCTTTCTCACTTTCTCCTGGTTTTCTGATTACTGGGACAATTAGAAAGAGAAGTTGCTATAGGCAGACTTGGCCCTAAGTGAGCTGTCCCCAGAGTGTGAGGGAGGAGAAGGGAGGGGGACTCCGTATTTTGTGTGTACCTTTTACCAAGTCGAAGCAGCCATCTTCTAATTGCTAGGACTGGACGAGAAGCCTGGATGGGGGGAACCCATGGCACTTAGCTCACAGGTATGTCACCATCCACCCATTTGATGGGGTAGGATGTCATCTTCTAGGGTGATAGGATGGTGAGAACTTCCAACGGCCCTCGCCCATAGCATTCTCTCAACTTGTAGATGTAGAGCTCGTATATGTAAGGCTCCACTGAAACGGCCTCTTTAAAAAGCATTCTTCCTGCTTTCTCGGGCCCTGTGACCCTATGATCTCCGGAGGGATCCTCCTCTCCCTTTTTGTCACACATGCCCCACGAGGCCAGACCCGGAGGGATGTGTCTGGCGAGTTCCTAACAGGAGGCCCGCTTTGTGTTCTGCCTGTTTCTCCGCTTGGGGCTTTTCCCCACCTCCTCACACCCTGGTTTTCCTTCCTAGGAGAGAAGCGGTTGCAGAGGGAGAAGTCTGAGCAGGCTCTGGATGACCCAGAGGGCCTGAGGGGTCCCATCCATCTCCCCGTGTTGAGACAGGGCAAAAGTCCCTACAAGCGTGGTTTTGACGAGGGGGACATGCACCCCCAGACCAAGAAGAAGAAAATTGACCTCATTTTCAAGGATGTGCTGGAGGCCTCACTGGAATCTGCAAAGGTGGAAGCCCACCAGTTGGCACTGAGCACCTCACTGGTTATCAGGAAAGTCCCCAAATACCAGGGCGATGCCTATGGTCGGTGTGCAATGACCATGTCGCACGGCGTGCAGACAGTCAGCCGGACCCGGGGGGAAGGGGACTGGAAGACTCCCCAAGGGGCTTCTACAGAGCCAGTCCCACTGGAGGATGAAGAAGAGGAACCTTCATCATTCAAGGCCGACAGTCCTGCCGAGGCCTCCCTTGCATCCGACCCTCACGAGCTTCCCACCACCTCCTTTTGCCCTAATTGTATTCGCCTAAAGAAGAAGGTCCGGGAACTCCAGGCGGAACTAGACATGCTTAAGTCTGGGAAGCCTCCGGAGCCCCCCGTATTGCCAGCACAGGTACTGGAGCTCCCAGAGTTCTCAGACCCTGCAGGTAAGTCAGTGTGGATGACATGGTGTCAGAGGGAAGAACACACGGTGGGCAGTGTGAGGGTGGCCTGGTGCACTCTGCTGGGGCCACCTTCGGGAAAGCCCGAGGTGTGTGACTCAGAGGCGAGCTCTGGCTGCATACAGCCCGCGCCCTCAGGTGCCGGCCTCTGACAGCGGGCTTTGCAGCTCTGGCGGGTGCTTCATGAACTTGCCCTGTATTCTCCTTGTCAATAAAGGACGTTGCGCTGCAGAAGGGGTGTGTGCTGTGTTCTTGACCTGTTGCCTTTCTCTGGTGGCCCTAGGGGTGCCTGACCCCAAAGCCCAAACCCAATCTCTCTGCCCAGTCCCAAGCACGGTGTCCTGTTGGGGAAAGCTCCTGGCCTTCCAGAACTCAGTCTGGGAACACAGCCTCATTCTTTTCTTCCTGACTCACTTTCTGCCACATGATCCCACCTCCCTGCCTGGGGTCTTAGCGGGTCCTGGATCCTGGGCATCCAGCTGCATGCTTCCGCCCTGTTCTGTGGCTGCCTGGATGTTGTAGAGCAGGTTCACAACAAGGTTTTCCAGTACACATCTGCAGCTGGCTTAGAGTATTTACACAGTGCTTTCTATTTTAACCACATCCCTTTGCTCAGAATGAGGTGTTTCAGATAGTCAAAGCGTGCATCTGAACCAAACTGTGTTCTGATCCTGAAATAACCTGGTGCCATGCCAAAGCTGCCTCCATGTGAGGGTAGCATGCCCCCCCAGACCACGTTCGTAGTGGGACGAACGAGTCCCACGTCCTCGCTCACTGACTTGGGGATGTTTGACACACTTCTCCTCCTGGTTGTGCTGGTCAGTTGATACTGAACATGGAAATTCCTTGGGTGCCCACTAGTGGAGGGTGAGGACGGGAAGCCTGAAGCCTGGTGGCCACCATGGAAAAGCCGCAAAGAGGGAAAGTCATACATGGATACTAAAGAAGATACCACGTCCACAGCTGGGATTCAGTCCGTCGTATAAATTGGCTTATGTTTTACATAGTGTGGCATCTACACTTCGGGCAGTATTTCCTGTTCATTTTAAAAAAGACTGTTTTTCCCCCCCAGGCATAAATGTTTCTTTCCCACTTGTCTTCCAGCCTCAGAGAGCATGGTCTCCGGCCCCGCCATCATGGAGGACGACGACCAGGAGGTCGATTCAGCAGATGAATCCGTCTCCAATGATATGATGACGGCCACCGATGAGCCCTCCAAGATGTCGTCGGCCACAGGGCGCCGAATCCGGCGCTTTAAGCAAGAGTGGCTGAAGAAGTTCTGGTTCCTGCGGTACTCCCCCACCCTTAACGAGATGTGGTGCCACGTGTGCCGCCAGTACACGGTGCAGTCCTCCCGCACCTCGGCCTTCATCATTGGCTCCAAGCAGTTCAAGATCCACACCATCAAGCTGCACAGCCAGAGCAACCTGCACAAGAAGTGCCTGCAGCTGTACAAGCTCCGCATGCATCCCGAGAAGACGGAGGAGATGTGCCGCAACATGACCCTGCTCTTCAACACCGCCTACCACCTGGCCCTTGAGGGCAGGCCCTACCTGGACTTCCGGCCCCTGGCTGAGCTCCTGAGGAAGTGCGAACTCAAAGTGGTGGACCAGTACATGAACGAGGGCGACTGCCAGATCCTCATTCACCACATCGCCCGGGCACTGCGGGAGGACCTGGTGGAGCGGATCCGCCAGTCGCCCTGTCTCAGCATCATCCTGGATGGGCAGAGCGATGACCTCCTGGCCGACACGGTGGCTGTCTACGTCCAGTACACCAGCAGCGATGGGCCCCCGGCCACGGAGTTCCTGTCCCTGCAGGAGCTCGGGTTCTCTAGCACAGAGAGCTATCTCCAGGCACTTGATCGAGCCTTTTCTGCCTTGGGCGTCCGTTTGCAGGATGAGAAGCCAACGGTTGGCTTGGGCATAGACGGGGCCAACATCACCGCCAGCCTGCGTGCCAGCATGTTCATGACGATCCGCAAGACGCTGCCCTGGCTGCTGTGCCTGCCCTTCATGGTGCACCGGCCCCACCTGGAGATCCTGGATGCCATCAGCGGGAAGGAGCTCCCCTGTCTCGAGGAGCTGGAGAACAACCTGAAGCAGCTGCTCAGTTTCTATCGGTACTCACCGCGCCTCATGTGTGAGCTGCGCTCCACGGCCTCTACTCTCTGCGAGGAGACGGAGTTCCTGGGCGACATCCGCGCTGTGAGGTGGATCATCGGCGAGCAGAACGTCCTTAATGCCCTCATCAAGGACTACCTGGAGGTGGTGGCCCATCTCAAGGATGTCAGCAGCCAGACCCAGAGGGCGGATGCCTCAGCCATCGCGCTGGCCCTGCTGCAGTTCCTCATGGACTACCAGTCCATTAAGCTCATCTACTTCCTGCTGGACGTGATCGCTGTGCTCTCACGTCTGGCCTACGTCTTCCAGGGCCAGTACCTGCTGGTGTCCCAGGTGGATGACAAGATCGAGGAGGCCATCCAGGAGATCAGTCGACTGGCCGATTGCCCCGGGGAATACCTGCAGGAGTTCGAGGAGAATTTCCGTGAGAGCTTCAATGGGATCGCAATGAAGAATCTCAGGGTGGCCGAAGCCAAGTTCCAGTCCATCAGGGAGAAGATCTGCCAGAAGACCCAAGTGATCCTGGCTCAGAGGTTCGATTCCCGAAGCCGGATCTTTGTGAAGGCCTGCCAGGTGTTCGACCTAGCCACTTGGCCCAGGAACAGCGAGGAGCTTATGAGCTATGGCAAGGAGGACATGGTTCAGATATTTGATCACCTGGAGGCCATCCCGGCCTTTTCCCGGGATGTCTGCAGGGAAGGGATGGACCCCCGGGGGAACCTGTTGATGGAGTGGCGAGAACTCAAGGCTGATTACTATACCAAAAATGGCTTCAAAGACCTGATCGGCCACATTTGCAAATACAAACAGAGGTTTCCGCTCTTGAACAAGATCATCCAGGTCCTCAAGGTCCTCCCCACTTCCACCGCTTGCTGCGAGAAAGGCCGGAATGCCCTGCAGCGAGTTCGCAAAAACCACCGCTCCCGCCTGACGCTGGAGCAGCTCAGTGACCTGTTGACAATCGCAGTCAACGGCCCGCCCATTGCCAACTTTGACGCCAAGCGAGCCCTGGACAGCTGGTTTGAGGAGAAATCTGGCAACAGTTACTCCCTGTCCACTGAGGTCCTCAGTAGGATGTCTGCGCTGGAGCAGAAGCCTGTGCTGCAGACCATGGACCACGGGTCAGAGTTTTATCCAGACATTTAGGGAGCCGGCATCACAGAGGTTCACTAAGCTGTTGAATATTTTTTTAATCTATACTCATAAGCTTTGATATATTATATGAATATAAGATTATATATATATACATATATACATATATATGTATGTATGTATGTGTGTGTGTATATATATATATACATATATATATATATAAACCCACACTGAAATTTTTTTTGAAAAACCAAGGTGACACATCCTCCAGAAGCTACTGGGAGCTTTCAGAAAGGAATAATGTCAGAAACTGACTCTTGTCTACACAATTTGGCAGCTGCAACATTCGTGGCAACTCATTTTCACTTACAGAGCATGTGCTGGGGCCGCACGTGTTCCCACCTAACGGTCAACCAACAGCATAAGCTAAAATGACCAGCCTCTGTCATCACCTTTAGGTAGCTCGTTTCTGGTCATATTTTTATTTGTGGGGCGGAGTGGCTTGGGGCTCAGGTTGGGGTTTATGTTCTTACCTTTCCTTTCCTTGTTTAGTTTTGTGATGGGGGTGTCTCAGCCTCCTCGGTGACACGCTAGGCCAGCTCCTTCTGATCTCTGATTTTGGAGACGGTGAGTTGTGTATCTGGATCAGGTGTCGTGACTTCCCCACCTGACTTCAGCTTGAGAGACTTTTATTCATTTCCTGACGAGTGTGTTCTTCACTGTCTTAGAAACATGTGTTGGTCAAACTGTGACAGCCACTCCTCCCCACGTCTGTTGCTAATTCCACCCCTGGGTAGTTGATGCCCTTCTTTCAGCCCCACTGGATCCTAAAGACATTACCTATAATACTGCAGGCGAAGCTGCCTGCCCACCAAGCTTGAAATCCTGGGGAACGGAGAGGAATGAGCATTTTGCATTCCTGTTTTCACACGGTGTGGGATAAAAGAAATCCTTTCACATCCAGGGTTTTTGGGAAAATGAAGAGCCAAGAAATCCAGATCCCCAAAGGGCAGCGATGTATTGGCTAAAAACAAGTAAAATGAAAAATATGTATTCAATTTACATAAATTATTTATACTCTGTCTTTATAATCATATAATGTTTTGGGGGTATATTATTTTTTTTTCCCTTTAATAATCAAGAAATGCCTGCTATAGTTCAGCGGCAGGAGATGTTGATTCAAGTTGTGCCCTGGATTATGCAAATGAGAGTCTCTAGAGAGTCAGCCCTCTTTCTGCAACAGGCCAATAACCAGCCCTCTCCGCCCAGCCAGCGGGAAGATGGTGGGAAACCGGGTGATGCATCGATGCCTGTGAATGCTTCCTTTTTTGAACAGGGTAGAGATGTCCTAAAAGAAAGGAATAAGTGAGGGGTAAGATAGGACTCTCAAGGCATCAGCCTACACACAAACACACACATACACACAACCACAATATAAGCTTTAGAAAGAGCCACTTGCCTGCTCCCTGGGGCAAGTAGTGGTTTAAGCTAGAGGAGTCAGACCAGGGCTCCACCATTCATTCAACTACCAGTATACCTCGCAAGGGAGCTGTTTTTTTTTTTTAATGTGCGTGAGCTGTTAAGAAACTTCTGTTCATGTTTCCACACCTGATTTATGCATATCTGATATGCAGAGATCCTGTATCATAGGCGCAGGCCCTGTTTGGGGAAGGGTGGAAGATCTGCACCATCCGTGGTCAGGTAGGGAGCCTCCCCTTCCGGTTGGCAGAGGGTGGGCAAAGGATGGTGTGATCTGGCCATAGGCAAGGCCCAACATCCCCAGCCTGCTTGGCTCAGACATTATAAAACTGTGGTGGCTTCCTTCTTTCTTGGTTTATCTTGTCTCTGAGGCCTCATGCCACCACCGTAGAGAACCGTAGTGGAAATGTCATCAACACTGAACATGTCACTCCCCCTTCCTGTCCCCCCCCGCAGATCCCTCCCCCCCCACCCCCGTGGTCTTGGTGCTAAGATAACTTTAGAATCATTGCTGCTAGTCGATAGCTTTTCATTATATAAATATATTATATATATATATTATATATTATTTTTGAAACTTTTTTTGTTTGTTTCAACAGTGATGTAGCATGTTTAAAACAAAAAGAACACAAAACCTGGTTTTCTCTGACTGTCCCACTGCCAGGCCTCATATGCTGCCTTCTTCAACAAGTCAATGCACGCCTGCCTGGTGACATTCAATCCCCCACCCACTTCCCCAGTCGCACATACTACCCGCCCCACCCACCCCGCCCCAGTCCTCTGAACAAGGAGAGAGAAGGAACTAGCAAGGAAAGACCCCAAAGCTCTTTCTGATGCTTTGAAATTCTCAGCCTCATCCCACTTCGCCACTTTAAGCTGATGTCTCCTCTCCTCTCCCGCCCGCCCGCCCGCTCCTCCCATCAGGGTCAGT
The DNA here is from genome assembly GCA_037038555.1 of Rhynchonycteris naso. Taxonomy (NCBI): domain Eukaryota; kingdom Metazoa; phylum Chordata; class Mammalia; order Chiroptera; family Emballonuridae; genus Rhynchonycteris; species Rhynchonycteris naso. Next base: position 356,727,761 of record CM072995.1, read on the forward strand.
AACTGTGGTTAAGTAGGATCCTATTGTGAAGCACAAGGCTCTACCTTTCCCTTCCTGGCTTCCTCTCCACTGCACACACAGAATGAGATGGGCTGAAGGCAGAGGTGGCCGGCAAGGTGGGCCTGGGTGGGGGCAGGAACAGTAGGATGGGATCCTTCTTCTAGCCAACGGATGCCTTACACCTCTTCCCCCACCACCTTGCCTCCCCACCTGCTACATCGGGACCCTAAACCACTTCCTGCACACCAGGAAGAGAGCATCAGGGCTGCGAATGTGTTCTCTCAAGAGACCGTGGTCAAACTTAGCTCAGTTTTTATCCAGAGGGGAAAATCCTTTGGGCCAATGCCAGTGTCAACCCTGTACTTTCTGAGAGAGCTGGGAGCCAGTGAGTTGCCTCTGGGCTAGAAGCATGAGCTGCTGCTAGCAGCATGCGGCTGTAGGTGGTGACAGGCTGAGCCAGGGTCCAGAACAGAGAGGATGAGCTCTCTGAAGCGTCTTAAAGTTTGGCAAGTCGCCTCTCAAACTCCGTGCTCATGACCTTTGCCGAATCTAGCCAGACCGTGTCAGGCATTCTGAAGGTCACTTTGCCTTGGGACAGGCAATAGTCAGGGAATAATTGGGGTGACACACCACTGCAATTTACATAGAGGCTTCTCTTAGCCTGGATGCTCCCAGCGGGCTGAGTGCTTCTGCCCTATAAATAGTGTGTGTGATTACCCATGATTTCTATCACAGACATTTCCCACCCTGCTTCTTGAGAAGGACTCTTGGGTGAATGGGTCCCTCAGGGTCTAGCCAAGGGAGGCACATGCTTGGCTAGCCTACCCTCCCTTTGATGAGTGTTCAAAAGACCATGGCTGGGTGATCCTTGCATCCCAATGTGGCAGCTTCAAACAAGACAGAGCCCTCTAACTCAGCCCCTGGTTTAGGAGTGACAAGCGTTGGCTTAGAATAACATGTTTGTGTCTCGGGTGCTGAGACTTGTCCTAATTGGGCTGGCAGATTAGTGACTTTCTTTGGCTTCTGCAGGGGCTGAGAAATGAGATGAGGTTTGGGCCCACCTTGCCAAGCAGGTGCATTGCAGAGCCTGGGAACCAGAAGTCCTGTGGTTAAAATGGTGCGCTTCTCCTCAATGGAGGGGAAAGACTCCATTGCCATCTAGTATCTGTGAAGCCAGGGGACAGCCCAGTCCTGTCTACAGCTCTTGCCGTGTCCGAATCCCTGAGTTTTGACTGCCTGGTTGACTATGAGTTGAGGCATCTGAAACATCAGCTTTGTTTTTTTGTTTTGTTTTTTTTAAATGACTGTTGAGAACATTTCTGCACTGCTGGGCGGATCCGTATTTTCCCGTGTTCGCTTGAAAATGAGCACAGGCTTCAGCCCCAGGACCCCTGAGTAGCCAGGCTCAGGGTGGGATCCTAAAGCCAGGAAATTAGGGGTCTTGGCCCAGCCCCTCCTACATGTTTCCATTTTGAGTCATCTTGCCCAGCCTCTCCCCTTTGACCTACTTCTGTTGACCCTTTAATTTGGAGGAAGGACTTTGTAATTATTTTAGGTAACGTTTAAATATTGTCTGTGTGTTCGAAAGTGATACCAGAAAGGAGAAACCAGGGGAAAGCATGTAGAATGGTCACGGAGAGACTGATGTGGATGGCAGACGTGGCCCAGCCTGGGCTGTGGGGCTGAGGTCATTTTAGCTGTTGCACCTGGAACCTCAGGGGGTCCAGGAGGTGGCCTGGGGGTTGAACTAGAAATTCTCTTTCAGATTTCTCCCCCTTCACTTTCCCTCCCACCCCCTTTTTGGAACAGGAATTCTGTAACTGTCCAGTTTTAGCTTACGGTCTGGGTTGATTTCCGAATAGAATTTGTGCTTTTTCTTGGTCCTAACACCCAGTTTGGGCAGAAGGCTCCAGTGCCACTGGACCTCACACCCCTTCCCTTCTTCAACTGGCAGGCCCAGGCAGCCCAGTCGGGGAAGGCCCAACCAGGGAGGCCGGGCCTGCTTAAATGACAAAGGTGTTCTGCTGGCAGGTGAGCTTGGGAGAGTTCCATTCCAGGTAGCCGGCTCCTGGAGGCGGTGCTGGGTCTTAGGTTCTAGTCTGGTTTTGAGGAGGGAAGATTATGTCAAGAGACATGCAGGGCCCTTTTTCTGCCTGGAGGAAGGCCCCTCTCTGCTCTCTGTTCTGGGTGCTTCAGCTGAGTGGATGGAACTGTGATATTTTACGGAGCCTTTGAGGTGACCTTTGTGTGTTAGCCAGAGGGAGAAAAAGTGCCCTTGGGGAGGAAAACGGTAAGGCCCTCCTCTTCCGTCTGGCCCTTTCTGCCACCCAATCCCTTCAAGTGGTAGCGCCCTGGAAGTGCCCATGCAATCCAGTCTCCCTAGGAGAGCGCATGGGAGCAGGGCATGTGCAGTGTGTAATACAAATGCTACAGCATATAGATTGTATATATGAACATATACAGTACGTATACACAGAGCAAGAGATTGAATCACGTCTATATATCTATAAATAATATCCTATATATTTATACATTTCTATGTTTTAAATAGATATAAAAATAGAGTCTATAGAGAGCTGGGAGAGCAACGGGAAAGCCTGTGTTGTGCGAAGAGGGAGGAGGCAGAGCCTTTGCAGGGGGAGATAGATGCAGGAGCGTAGCAGGCAGGGTTGGCTGGGGATGGGGCCTCCTACCCGGAGTGGTAGAGGGAGAGTAACTGGGTCCCGACCCTCTCTGTGCACTTTCTCTCCTTTCCCGCAGGCTTGGTCTGAGGTTGGAAGGAGATACTCACCGCCTGAGCTCCAGCTGATGTGACCCCTACACCCCCCTGCAAGCCTGTGGTTGGTGGTCACTGCTGCTTGGCAGTACGTGATCACTAGCCCATGGTATAGGGACCACTGCACAATTTCCCCCAAATACCCTCCCCCCAAGAAGGGGCAGCATTGGTGGCCATAGACAAGGCACAAATTGGACCAAAAGTGGTCCAGGAAAGATGCTGCCCTTCCCTCTTCATATGTTTCCACTGCCCCCTAGAGGCCAAACATCTGAAGTACAGCTGCCCTGGCCTCCCTCACCCACTCCATCACTATCCACGCCAGGGCCCTGGAGAAGAGAAGGGGGCAGTGTGAGCGTAGCCAGCCAGCACTGCCCGCCAGCCAGAGACTTTCTGGCCAGGGCAGGGGGAACTAGCTAACCGGGAAGGGTGGGAGAGACATATTGCACACTCATAAATTCAGTAGCAATTCAAGTTCAGAAGCAGGGCTCTGGCCCCGCCCACTTTGCACAGCTGCTGCTGCTGGCTGTACTCAGGACAAGGCTCTTCCCTCTCCTGCATGGAGGCCCACTGATCCCTCACCTCACCGCCACCATAACAGGCAGGTTTAGTTCACATACACTGTTCTGATTCTGTGACTCCGAAGCAGAGGCTGAGCCGGATGCCCCATGACGGAGGGCTTGTGCAGCCCTGACGGAATCAGAAGTCCATTTTGCTTCCAGGTTTCTCTCTGTAGTTTCTTTCCCCTGGAGGTGGAGTAGGAGGGGCTGATGGGGTTGCAGATGAAGGGAGACAGAGGACAGCAGTGTCCTCTGCTCTCCAGACCAGCTCTCCCATCACTGAGCTGCCTCTGAACCCCTGCCCCGCTCTTCCCACCATCCTACCAACGGACCTCAGTCTCCTGCAGACCAAACCCTAGACCTACAGTCCGGGGCGGGTCTGTTCTGCCAATGCCCACCTCCTCTCCCTCCAAGTCTGCCTGGGTCTCCTTGAGCCACAGCTAGCTGCCAACCAGGCCTTGGAATGCCCTCCAGGGCCTGGCTCAAGAGAGGTCAGGCCCGGTCCGGTCCGAGCCTTCCTCTCGCTGCGGTGGATCAGACCCATGGCCGGGGGATGGGCACCCCTGGGTAGCAGTCCCACAATGCACTGTACCTCAGAGAGAGAGCAGCCACCGGGCAACAAGGGCACCGGACCCTCTGTCCAAGGACGGCCGGTTACAGTACTGCTCACAAAAAGACAAGGGCCAGGCTGCCCTCAGCACCCCTAGGTCTTCACTTTGTTTCTCCGGAAGAGCCAGCAGTCTGATTCAGTCTTTTTCAGCCCCTGTCTCTCTCCTTCCCTCCACCCCCACGCTGCTGACCCATTTCATTTCAACATAAAGGAAAAATAGAGTGGGGGTAGGGGGAAATACCTAGGGGTCTATTATCACATATGTATTAATATGTTAATACTTTCTTTCTTAAGAAAAGGAAATAAACCTTGATGTTATTATTTTGCAGACTACGCTTTATAGTACCTGTGTGATGGGACCTAGAACACTGGATACAAATAGAGCTATGTTGGTCTATCAGCATATGTACGCAGAAACTTTCCTTTGTCATATTATCCTCGTAATGTAAGGAGATTGTTAATAAAAGCATTTAAATGGACTCACCGAGGTTGACTCTCTGCCTGCTTACCTCTCTCCCAGGCCTGTGCTCAGGGCAGTTCAGAATGTAGTCCACCTCAGGGCCTTCAGGGTCAGGATGGGAGCCTGCATGCTATAGGGTTAGAAGGAACTGGAGGAGCCCCCGAATGCGTACATCCCACAAGACTCTAAGGAAACACACAGATGTGTGGCAGATAAAAGGCTGTGCTAATTCTCCTCCCACTGCCTGACTCTCCGCAGGCACAGGCCAGGTCCCTCGGGCGGGCTGGGGCCTTTCCCCAGTGGTTTACTAGTGGTGATAAGTGATGTCTGACCCAAGTCGTTTCAGAAAGAAGACGGGCATAAATTTAATGAAGACCCAGATACGTGTTTTATTTTTCCTCCCAGATGCTAAATACCACCTCTTCCCGTCCCCGCCAGGCCGGCTTCCTTTCCCTGGCCTTCCCTCGTCCCTTTCCTTAACCTCTGCCTTCTTAGTGCCTGCCACCTCCCTCCCAGCACGTGTCCTTGGAGCCCTCATAGTCGCTCACTCAGAGGCTTCCTCTTGTGAAAGCCACCCACACCTCGGTCCCCAGGCAATGGTCCAGTTCTCGTCTTTTCCCAGAGAAGGAGCAAGGGGGCGTAGCTGTCCATGTCTAACCAGCCCAGGTGAACCAGGGAGCCCCACCCACATGCTGGCCTCTGCATCTGACCCACATTCACAGCCATATCTGGAAGGTGCTAGCGATTTCATCACAGGAAAGCTCCCCCACCCGCACTTGGGAGGCTGGTCTCCCCAGAGCGGGACTCACAGGATGTGGTAAGGGCCTGAGAGTTAGTTCGTGCCCTTCCCTCCCTTTTCTCCCAGCTGCTCTCTGCTTCCCTCTCCCAGGTTCAAAGAGCAAGTTGAGTTCACTTCGGATAGAAGACTTGGGGGAGGAGCTAGCTTCTCCGAAGACCTGAAGGGCTGCTATGTGACAATTTCTAGAGTAGTCTTTCGAAAACAAAAGCCCAGTCATGGCACCCTCTCTGCTTAAAACCCTGCAGTGGTTTCCCATTGTCCTTAGACTTCAGTTCAGAGTCACAATCATGACGGTCAGCCTGCGCGATCGAGCCCCTGCCTGTCTGCCGGCCTCCTCTGGGACCTCAGCACGCAGCCCTGGCCACGCTGGCCTCCTCAGCTCCCCACGCCCTTTTCTGCCCCAAGGCCTCCCAGCACCCTGTGCTGTCTACCTGGGCCAGTTTCCCCTGCCATGGTTGCATGGTTGATTGAGTTCCCCTCACCTTCTTAGGTATGTCAGCTAAAATGCCACCTTCTCAGAGAGGTTTCCTGACCACTCTCTAAATAGCCACCCTCAGGACACTGTTCATTGTTCTTCCTGCGACTTCCCTTTATAACACTTGTCTCAGTTTGCAACTGTTTAGTGTGTGCGTGCGTGCATGCGCGCGCGTGTGTGTGTAGGAGAGTTCTATGTCTGGTCTTCCCCCTTTAGGTTGTTGTGCCCACAAGGAGAAATGGAGATTTTTTTTAACACCACTATGTGCAGTTTCTGTCACACAGTAGGCACTTAATCAATGTCTAGTGAAGGAATGAAGGGAAATGACTGTAAGCAGCACCTGACCTGCCCCAGCAGTGCTGTGTTGGTCAGTGCAGACTTTCAGGATCTTCTGTTTAACTTGTTCCTGTCTTGGTTTGTTCATTTGATCAGAATGACCCTGCACCTGACCCTGGCTACTTCAGACCTTGACCCCACCCCTTCTCTATACAAAGCTGCAGGTTGCCCCTGGGGTGCTTACTTGAGTTCTCCTCCCCTCCAACTTGCTCTGGTCCCTTGGATAATGCCACCCCGCCCCCCAACAAGCCAGGCAGGCGCCTCCTCACTCCCCCAGGGAAGAACACTTTTCCAGTTCTTTCCAGCTCAGTGAGTCTCATCAGTGGTTCCAGGTAGCATTTTGAAGCTACTGCCTTTGCATCTGTTATCTTTCTAAGAAAGACTTTTGGCCACTGGCTATATGTCAGAGCCTGCAGTGAGGGTTAGAGCTATGCCAGATTCAACGCTGCCTCCCCCCTCACCCCCCACCCCGCTTACAGGTGGTGCGATCATGGACAAGTCGCTTATCTGAGTCTGTGTCTCCATTGCTGAGCACAGAGCGGCGGTTAAAGCATGCTCTTTCTCATTATCATCATATTGTTACCTCTTAGATCAGGAGGAAGTAGGTACTAGGAAGTGACGGGGCTCCCTTCTTTCACCCAGAATTCCTGGGGCTACCCTGAGTGAGGGGTTGCCTGTGAATGGTAATACAGAGCCACTAACACCTATTCGAACAGCCGGCATGGACACCTCTGTCTGCATGGAGATCACCTTTTTCTTCTCAGCCTAGAGAGAGAGGCTCAGACACCGTTTTCTGCTTCAACAGCTCATCTCATCTGGCCCTGAAGGGAAAAAGGATTGCATAGAGGTTTTGTTGATTTGTTTTTGGCTGGAAAAACAAGTTTCTCCTCGTTTGTCCCTGGTTTGTATCCGTGGGTTTCTGAAATAAGTTTCTGCTGTCACCTGCTTGGCCATGGACTGCCGTGAAAGAGCACCGGGAACCTGGGAAGGGAGCCATGCTTCAGCCGGGGCTGTGTTGAGAGGAGCCCACACACGGCTGAGAATGAGCCATCTTGGGGCCCTGATCACATGATGACCACCACTAGACCTGTTTTCATGGCAATGTCTGGCTTCCAGCCTGCAAGACTGGCTTCCTCCCACCTCCTCCCAGGTAGACACCTGCCTCCATCTCTTGCTTGGGGAAGCAGCTGGTGGTCCCATCACGAACCATCTGTGCTGGTTCGCCTGCAGGAGTTGAAGGAGATGAGCATAGTGGCAGTTCTCCAACACTCACACCAAGAACAGACCCAGCCCCCTACATCCAGCCACAGCCCCACCCTGTAACTCTCTCCTCGCTAGGCGCCTGCCCTGGGCAGGAGACAGAATAGATCCGAGCTCCTGCAATGGTGGTGCTTCCAACTGGCTCCAGCAAAATAGAAACTCTTGGGTGGAAAATCACCACCAGTCCCATTAGCAATTAAGAAAATAAGAAGAGACTGACTCGAGCCTCAGGTGACATTGCATATTGTCTGGGGGAGTGCGTGGCTGTCAGGAAGGACTCTCGGAAGATGCCAGGGAGTAGTACCAACATGGAGCAGGGAGAGCAGGTACATGGGTTTAGTTTGTTTTATGCACAAGACTGGAGGCTAAACTATGTGTGAAAAGTGCATTGTGGTCAGTCTAGATTACAGAACCACAGAATATTAAATTGAAATCTAGAAGGGACCTTAGTGATCATTTGGTTCAAATTTATTTTACAAATGTGGAAACTGACATCCAGAGACAAGTGCCTTGCCCAGGACCAGAAGGCGGCCTGTGACAAAGCCAAGCTGGGTTGCAGGTTCTCAGCTCTTCTTACATGTGGTGCTCTCGGCTTGGTTTATGCGCAGGAGCGGAGTTTATCTAAGACAATAATCAGTGCAAAGCCTGTATAAAGTGATTGATGCACTTTGCTTCCCTCTCCCATTTTCATTTTATATAAATCCAGACTCAAATATTAGTTTTGGGTTCTGATGAGCTATATGCATAGTTACCTATGAAACAGTTTATATAATATTTGGCTATGCAGAATAAAAACTAACTCTCCTACATTATTATAAAAATAAAATCCTGGTTATCATTAAAATATAATAGGCATGTAATAGGAAATAAGGAATTATAAGCACAGACTTGGAAAGTGAAGACATGTCATGCTTCCTTTATGGATCCTTTATAAGAACCTTTGGTTTTAATTCCATGTGACCTGGCTAATTTACTACTGGTTTTAAAATTTAGTCCCTGCCCTAGCTGAATGCCAGAGCTTCTTCCTCCAGACACCAGGGCTATAGCAGCCACTGGCTACAGGTCCACAGTGGGCTGTAGGCCCACTATCGGAGGAACTAGGTGACAGGCTTCCAGGAGTCCTCTTGTCCCTGCCCACCATCTGGAGTGCAGGGTACCACTGATTGCTGCCCTGACTCTTCCAGAGTTCCTGTTTTGAGGATATTAGAGAAAGAGGAGAAGTCTCTGGTTCCCAACTGATTTTTCTTCTCAACAATGGAGTTCAAGTCCCCAGAGCACTTGCATCTTGCAACCTTATTTGTATATAGCACCTCTGATTCAGTGCTCAAGCAAGACCACCAAGGTGCATGCATGCACACAGAGCAATCTACAACCCAGCAATTCCACACACTCCTGATAGCTCAACAAAACTTGCATATGTGCCCAAGGAGACACGCACAAGAATGTTCATAGCAGTCATGTCACAGTAAAAAAAAAAGGAAAGAAAGAAAAGAAAGATCTAAATGTATATCAGCAATGGACTGGGATTGTGGTATATCCATATAATGAAATAGTATACAGCAGCAAAAGTGAAATGAACTGGAGCTATATATGTCTGCATGGATAAAGCTCAAAATTTTAATGTGTAGCAAAATAGTGTGATAACATTTAAATAAAAATTTTAAAATGCAAAACATTACCCTATGTTGCCTACGGTCCCCATATATATGCAGTAAAGGGATAAAGTAATGCTTGGAGTGAGAGGTCTCAAATTCAAGATGGCGGTCTCCTTGGCAAAAGGTTGAGGGCACTTCAACTGTATCTGTCAAGTTTTACAAACCTTGACAGCAGTTCATGACTGTTATCAAATTATTGTTTCTGCATTTCGTATGTCTAAAATGTTAAGCCTGACCTGTGGTGGCGCAGTGGATAAAGAGTCGACCTGGAATGCTGAGGTCGCCAGTTCAAAACCCCGAGCTTGCCCAATCAAGGCACATACAAGAAGCAACTACTATGAGTTGATGCTTCCTGCTCCTCCCCCTCCTCTCTTTAAAAAAAAAAAAAAATCTTTTAAAATGTTAAGAAGAAAACACCAGGCAGCGAACCCAGTTGGAAATTATTTATTTACCTCTGAAAGGTTTTTGCTCCAAAGTGTGACATCAGACGTATGATGACAATGTCTCATGCGTCTTTTTGTGCTTCGGTTCATAGATGCAAACAAACACACACTTAGCATTGACAACAGTAAACACAGGAGGCAGAAACAAATCACATGGGCTACATCTCTCTTTTCATTGTCCTCACCTCAATTGGGCTTAACCTATAGTCATTTGCCCCCCAGGGCTCCTCATCTCTCAAAGGAATTGCCCTCAAAGAACTTGCTTTCTACATGGTGTTGTTTGGTGTGATTTGTCACTCAATCCACACCAAAAGTCATACCTCAAATTGAAAAAGATTCATGCAAGGCCTTGATCAATAGGCACTCAACAAATAGATAATGATTTGATGTGGGAAGTGGAGTCACAAATTAATGAGGGTGGACTCCCAAATTCTTAACCACATCACCGTATCTGTGAAAGAACAGGATCGCTGTGGGCAACCAGTCTGAGACGGTTTCTTACTTTATGTTCACCTCTGCTTCATGCCCATCTTAGAAAACACTCCCTGGCAAAGGACAAGGTGTTTATTTCAAAAAGATCAGATGGGCTCACACAGACCCAATGACTCTAATTTGGTAAGAAATTGCCAATGTATCTGGTATGAAACAAGCTGCTTCAAAGATCACTGAAGTCTTTTGATTTGGCGGTCTGATATCTTTGGGTAATATAAAATTCACCAAGACAAATGCTGGATGAAAAAGCACAGTGATTATATTCTCTTCAATCATTAGTGACATTTACACAGAGAGCTACAAATTGTCATTAGGTGAATGGTCATACTCAATGTCATGGATTTCTAGGCCAACTGAGATTTCTAATGCCTTTATCATAGAGAAATCAGCTAGGACTCTGGTGTTTATGCCATTTGTAGTGCCCTTCCCTTTTCTGTCTACTCCCCTACCCACCTTTTATCCATTAATTCATTCAACAAATACTATATTAAGGGCCCACGAGCCAGCTTTACTCTAGGTGATCAGAATATACCAATGAACACAACAGACAAAAACCTATCTCATTCCTGTTCATGCCTGCTAAGAAGGTGACAGCTGCCACCTGAGATGTTCTGTGGTGGCATCTGACTCTTATCAGGGGCAAACTGTAGTCTATAGGTTCTGGAAAACTGAACCTCTGAGATCCAAAGGCATCCATCATGATGCCTCGTGGTAGAATGACCATGGGTGGAGTTGATACTTCTGGGATCAGAGACCCTATGCTACCCACCTCAAACATCCCTTGGTGTAAGGCAGGTGCATAGATTTATAAGAAAGTGGAATCATGGTTCCTGATCTTAACCCTAGAATCCAGACTTTTCTAGACTGGAGCAGCAGATGTTACCGAGGAGAGAGTACTGGTCAGTTTACATAAGGGATGTGTGTTCCCCTTTAGCCATGTCAATCAAAACAGGGAGACCAGGACCAGAGTGATGATGGGAGAGGCGGGTTTCCAAAACATGATATAGGAAATCACTAATAAATGCTTTGCTTAAACAAACAAACAAACAAACTTGGCAGGAGGTGGGCCACCTTAGTGATCAAGATTTCCAATCATTTGAAAGACTTTCTCATTAAAGAGGGATTGAGTATATTTTCTATTTCTTCAGAGGGTGGGTAGAAGTTGTTAATGTTTTTCTACTTTCTATACAGAAGGGAAAAATAACAACTAAGGGTGAAAAGTCCCTGCTCGGATCCTCAGAGAGAGGCCAAGAATCACTTGACTTGCCGCAAGTTGAGGGCAAGCCCTTACCCATCGCATCTAGGAATTCTCTTTTATATCAGGGCTGGGGTTACATCAGAAGGCCCAGAGTTTGGGTGTCAGTATAAAGGAGTCCAGATACAGAATTTGTGGTTCTGGAAATGCCTAGGGATGGTTCTGGCACTTTACAGGCATTTTCAGCTGCCAACTTAAAGCTTACAGACGTCTACGGTGGCCCCTGAGTTTGTCTTTAGCCAAGGAGCGCCTACAGCGTTTGAGTACTCTCATCTGTCACATACTCACACAGAGAGCTGCTGTGTCATTAGTCCTGCTTATCAGGCCAACAGCAGAGCCCAGGAGTCCTGCTTCGTGGGAAAATATTATATCCACTCCACAAGGCTCATAGTTTCATTAACACTGTGGACAGCTATTTGGAATAATAAGGTAGAAATTTGAAACCCGGTTGCTGGTTGTTTACTGGTTTTAGTGACAAGCCTTGAAAACTGAAGTGGGAGGCACACTTGTACAAGTCTTTGTTTCCTAAAGTCATCCTCCTCCACCGCCTCCACATAGCCAGATGTCACAGACTAAATTAATATGTGCCCCAAACTGAATTCTTCCTGAAGCTGCTAGAAGGAATGGGCCTGTCTCAGAGGGTCACTTTGGTGATGCTGGCAGATGTGACAACTAGCGTGCAATGACTAACAGGGGGATCCCCCCTGAACTTTGTCAAGGAAGGTCCCCCTAATATAATGCTTATTCTGAGATAAAACAACAAAGCCATCCCATAAAAAGTACTAATTCAATCCAAGAGCAAGATCTAAAAAGCACAAATAAAAATATTAACAATTAAAATAACTAAATTGAAAAAACTAGAGGCTTCCCCATTTCACACTGATGGTTGAGCTGCCCAGCATCGGAAGGGCTGCCCCAGGATGCTAGAGCCTCAGCCAGGACTGCGCAAACCTGTCTGGAATGTTGTAGAAGGGATTTCTCCAAGTGCAGTGCTCCAACCTCTGCATCCAAACCACGGAGTGTTTGTTAAAAGGGCCGGCTCCTGGGATCTGGCTGGAAACACCAGGTTGCACTGTCTCCAGGTAGGTCTGGGAATCGCTAACGGGTTCTTCACACACTGAGGCCAGAGAACTGCTGGGTTAGTCCTGCCTTGGGTTGGGAGCATGACGTCCTGACGGCTGAGATTTCATCCCACCTGGAACATCCCCGATCCTGTGAGTTGATCCAGGATTCTTTTATTGTCTTCATTTTTGAGATGCTTGTTTTTTTAAAGACCACATTCTTTGCACCCATTATTCCCCAAATTCAGCTTTCTCTGCATCTGGACTGACCCCCTTCAAACCTACACAAATGGGCTGTATTTGATAAGTGTCCCTTCAATGGCACAGATGAGCAAAATGCATTCCTCAGTGTGACCCAAATGTGCATGCACTGGCCTGCCCCGCCCTGCCCTGCCTTGCTCATTTTTTAGAGACGGAGTATGATGAGAGAGAAATAAGGTCCTGGCCTCTGCAAACACGTCTATCTTCTGGGTGTCAGATGAGGATGTGGCACAAAGAGCAGGTCGCAGAGGACAGCTGGGACAGAAGGGTCAAGGCTGTGCCCGAGAAGGGCGGTGGCCCGGGAAGCTGGCTACGGGTGCAGCTGGTGCCACATGGCAATCTGCCTGCGTGGGTTTTTGAGCATCTCCTCCCAGTGGCTGCGCTCGGAGCCTGAGGCGTGCAAGCCCAGGCTGCAGTGGCCCAGCGTGCAGCTCCGCCCCTCCTGCTCCTGGCCCAGCACCTCCAGCTCCACGCTGGAGGCCCGCAGCAGGTCATCAGGAAGCTCGAACATGATCATCTCATTCCACACGGGGTTGATCTTGTGCTTGGCTCGCTTTGTCTGCTTCTTCTTCAGCTTCTGAGCTTGGTGCTTTAAGGTCACCTTGACAGAGACATCTGGGGAGGGACAGAGGAAAAAAAGAGACAGAGAGAAGGGTTAAGAGTGCACCTCTGGGCTGTGGGAGGCCTGGGATCATGCTCTCTCTTAGGGATGGAGAGCAGGGGTCTTTGGCTCAAGGTCTATTGACCTCCCCCTCTCCACCATGGATCATATATGAACTCCACAATCATTCATTTCCCCCATGCATATGACAGACACTGGTCTAGACACTGGGAGACAGCAAAAGTTCCTGCCTCGGAGAATGTACACTCAAGTATAGAGAACAGACAATGGCATGATCTATAAGGCTGCTCATTGGGTGGCCCATGATTGTTGTCACACTAGAGGACGGCCAGGGAGCCACCCTTTGCCATGAGCCTTTCCAAGTGCCTTTATGTCCCACATCAAGCCAGGCCCAGGGCAATGGCTCAGACATCCTACAGCAGGGGTCAGGAAACTTTTTGGCTGAGAGAGCCGTGAATGCCACATATTTTAACATGTAATTCCGAGAGAGCCATACAACGATCCTGTACGTTACACATTATCCAATAAAAATTTGGTGTTGTCCCGGAGGACAGCTGTGATTGGCTCCAGCCACCCGCAACCATGAACATGAGCGGTAGGAAATGAATGGATTGTAATACATGAGAATGTTTTATATTTTTAACGTTATTATTATTTTTATTAAAGATTTGTCTGCGAGCCAGATGCATCAAAAGAGCCACATGTGGCTTGCGAGCTGTAGGTTCCCAACCCCTGTCCTATAGCTTGATCTTAAAATCAGTCCACAAAAGTTAAACCTCCCAAGTCTTCACAACCTTGGTTTCCCATCCAAGCCTTTTTGTCTGTTATTAAGACAGTAGGTTGGTCTCCTGCTGGTTGGGTGCGTTCTTCTCTGTCCTTCTGTAAGTTTCACATGAGGACCCCAACTACATATGAAGGGAGAGGGCAGGCTGTCTGGGCCCCCCATGGGCACTGCACCAATAGAGCCGCCCCCCATAAGGAAATCCACCCCCCACAGGGAAACAGGTCACCAGACAAGCCTTCCCTTTCACATACAACACCAGTCTCAGGGCTCCGATTAAGTGTTCATTATCGGGGTTCCCAAAGCTAATGTGAGAAGAAGTGTTACTCAGTATTTATTGGTATGATTATCACCCTCGGGTGATTAGATTGTTATTTCAGCAGATATTTGAGAGACAAAGCATTGTGCTGTGATTGTCCTGATAGGAGCTATAAAAAAAGAGCAGGAGGCAAAGAATTGTTTGGAGAGGATGAGGGTAAGTAAGCATTGAATTCTGACCTTTAGCTCAGGAATCTGTCAGCAGGGCCAACTCTTCTGACTTCATTCACCCAAGAGCTTTTGCACAGAGTCTGAGCACAGTGGCAATGTTTTATTTGTATCCGGCTATAAATATCCATTTATCTATATCCTGCTGTGAGCACTTGGCTCCGGGTCCAGGTACCGTACGGCTAACCAGTGATGCTTTCCTGATCTGACAAACCAACCCATTTGGTGCCCGGACTTTGCGGCCTGGGCTGAGGAATCCAGAAGGCAATACTGAGGTTTGGAGAATGTTGAAGAGATTTTATTTGGGTATATGGGGCCCAGACACCCTAAGCTTTGGGCAGCCTCAGCCCAGGAACCCACACATCTTCTGCCATCACCCACACTCAGCTGGTGTGAGGGTGGCAGATTGGCAAAGGCTGAGAACAGAGGAGAGACTGGGGTGGGTGTGGGGAGCAGAGGACTAGCTGGGCCCGGGGAGGGGGAGCCTGGCCTTCTCAACACCTGCCTGTGAGGTGGGCCCAGCCAGGTCTGGGTGACAGGGCCTGAGCCAGGTTTCCTCTGTAGCCCAGCTACTCCATGCCATGGCTACAGCCTGACCCTGGGCTTCCTAGGACCCAGGGTAAGACTGGTTTTTCTCAAGGAGGATCTCCAAGGTGGAGAGTCCCCGGTAGATAGGAGCTCATACCTTGGCCTTGATGGATGGGACTGGCCAAGGATTAAATGGCCATGAACTTGAAATGAGTGTGTCCTTTAAAATTAATCTGTGAGCTTGGGGTAGAGGACGCAGCTGAGGCTCACTCCACAAACGTACTCTTGTCCCACCTTCCTGCTTACCTGTCCCCACTAACTTCCAGGTGCCGCCTCCATCTGTACACATTCCCAGAGGCCAGAGAGGCCCTGGCTCTCTCCTGTCACCCCTCACTCACCCTTCCCCAGGAGCTCCTTGGACTGGTTAGAGTGCAGGTTCTTGGCCTTAATAAGCACTACCAAGAGGCGGTTGGCAGCCGGGAGGTAGCTGATGGAGAGAAGGACTTCTCCAGCTCCTGCAGAAGGTTCCTGAAACAGAAGGGAGAAGGTAAGAGATGGCTTCTTTTAGGGGTGGCTTCTGCCCCATCGACTAAAGCTGAGGTGAGGGTCACATTATTTGGATCCAACAGGCATCCTAGAGACTTAGAGAATACTGCTTTCTCGACCCTTGCAGAAGGGAGAAGGGCACGAAAGCATTATATGTGGCATCTGTTGCAATTAGAGTTTGTTTCTTTTGCCACAAAATGCAATTTTCCAAATACTTTATATTCAAACCCAACATATAAAACCAATCAAAGAGACACCACTCAGGTTGTGGCAGGGGCAGAGAGAGGTCCAGGACTCTCTCTTGCCCTTCACTTGCCCTGGCCCCAAGCTCCTACGGACTCTTCTAGAATGCTAGCATTCTAGGGAACACAGTTGGAGAACCACCGCATTGACCTATCCGGCTCCTGGAGCAGTGGGGAGTTGTAATTTATTACTCTGTTTGAAAAGATAATTCCTTCCAACCCCTACAGTGCTGAGAGAGTCAATAATGTCATGTACGAATGCTGAGCAGGGCCTTGCTTAGTCAATGGAATGTCCAACTATGTCAACAAAAAGCCAGGCATACAGTGTTAGGTAAAACACCAGAGACTGCGGGCAGTAACTGTGCTCTGTGGGAGGTGTGGGGGCCTCCGAGCACCATCCAACAAACAAGTCCCCATCTGCAGCTTTACAGAGTGTCTCCATAGAAACCCCTACAGGAATTGTTGGGAATTTCAACAAATCCATTGAGGGACAAAAATGACCCAAAGAGTTGTGACAGGAGGCAGATGTCTGTCACAGTACAAAGGGAGTGCTAGGAGAATAGGCTCTAGAAGCAGACTCTCTGGGTTTGAGTTCCAATCCTACCATTCATTAGCTATGTGACCTCAGGCAAGTTGCTGAACTTTCTCAACCTTCTATTTCCTCATCTGTAAAACAGGAATAATAATGTCAACCAATGGGGTTGTAAAGTTAAATGAGTTAATATTTACTGGCTTAGAACAGTGCCTGACACACTGTGGAACTGCTTGCTTTGTGACCATGGGTTATTAAAGAAGGACAATCACTCCTTCTTGAGATGAAATGGGGGCCAGTCTGGGCTTGGGAGTGAGGCTGGATGGAGGGAAGAGCTGGCGGGCCCTCTGCCTGAGTCACACCTTTCATCCAGGAAGAAGGTCCTTCAATGTGACTTCAATTATTCAACTAGCTGTAGGTGACTAGTCATAGGATGAAATGATCTGGGAGCTGCCAGGTATAATTACATACCTATCACACCAGGCTGTTAGCTCCACAGAGCCATCCCCAGCACCCAGCACGCACAATAAATACTGGTGAGAAAGAAGGGTGAGACATCCCATTTAATCTTGGCAACAGCCCTAATAGCAATACTAATTTTATTATCATTTTAAGCATAAGCATGCTCAGAAAGGCCACGTCATCGCTTGAGATCATGTAGCCAGCAAGTGGCAATACGGAGCCTTGAATGGAGGTCTGGTCCAACAGCAAAGCCCAAGTTGCAGCCCGTTGCTCTCCAGTGTCTTTGGAGTCTGCTCCAGACTCACTTCACAGCGAAGGAATGGAGGTCCAGGGATTTGTCCGGGCACCCACAGGGGTGGCAGCAGACCTGGATGGGCATCAGCCTCCAGAATTAAAGGCACTTATTGGAGGTCTATGGTTGGCCTGGGCTGTAGCCACAGAGTGACCAGACTTGAGCAACCCACGGACCCCTAGATCAAGTGAAAGGAGCCCGGACCAGTCAGCCCGTTAAGGGCTCGTCACCTTCATGTAGGGTGCCGAGAATCCAGACAAGCCCAGCTGGCTGCACCAGAGCCAGAGGGTTTCACAGCACCTGTTCCTCTGCTCCTTTAAGTGCCTGCTGACCAAAATACAGGCACATCATGGGAGATATCGCAGGCTCGGTCCCAGATCACTAAATGGAAGTGAGAATTGCAATAAAGCAAGTCGTAATCTTTTTGCAGGTGGAGGGTCTTGCCTTCAATTTGTTAAATATGCAATATCTACGGAGTACAATCAAATGAGGCATGCCTGTAACCCTTCTTTCTCCATCCTCTCCCTGCTTTGTCTTGCCATCCCTCCCCCCATTCTTTCTCTCGAGCTTTCAATGAATCATTTAAGCTGCCCTTGGAGTGGGTCGCTGTATGGTGCCTGGTGACGCACACGCCACTTTTGGCTGAGTGTCTTCCGGTGAGAAGTGGGGTACCACAGGCACCTTGGTTAACCCATTCTGGGCTGCAGGGACTGAAGGCTCCTGTTCAGCTGGGCCCGAACCCCTCCAGCTGGGACCAGGACTCTCTCCTGTCACATACATTGAGCGCTACCTCCTACCTCCGACTCCAGGCTGCCCTCTGAGATGGCTCACATTTGTGGGAAACGGGCCAGCGGTCCAAGCGCATGTGAGAGCGTATTTGTGCGACAGCAACAGCTACAACGTGTGTGATGATTACTAAAGTGGGTGAGCTACACAGGCAGGGTTTTGCCTTAACTGTTGCTCTGTCCCCAGCTCCTGGCATGGTGCCTGGCACATGGTAGACACCTGGCAAGGTATTTGTGGAATGAATAAATGATTTTCACTTTTATAGGGGGAAAGATAGATGTGGGTTTAGTAACTGAGACGTCTGCCCATATAGGCTGGCATTCAGCCCTGTTGGGGTGCCACCGAAGTCCCCAGAGGCCTGGGGGAGCCCCTCCATCTCGAGAAAGCTGGTTTACCATATGAATAAACCGGAGTGTTGGTTCTCCTTCCCAGGGCCCCCAGCGACAATTCCACACAAATCCCAAACCACACACTAACTAGAGAATGTGCTTTGGAGCAGCCTGGTTCCGGCTGAGAGTGACTGTCAATGTTTATCAATTTTCTGAGCCTTGAGAAAAAAGAAAAATAAGGCAAGAAAGGATTGGAGTAAAACTGGGAGCAGGTGAGAAGTGAAAGTGTTCTCCCCACTCCTGCAGCATCCATCTGAAAGGTACCTGCTGATGGTACCTCACAATCAGGCACTCACATGGCTGGTGGCAAGGGGACAGCATGGATTTACAGCCAGACCAACTTGGCCTGAAGGCAGAGCTTGCCATGTCCCAGATGGGCGACCTGGCATGGGTGACTGAACTACTCTAAGCCTCAGTCCCCTTGTCCAGCACCACCTGGTGCAAATCTACGTCGTGGTGCCTCGCACATAGTAGGTGCATAGGAATTAGAAATGAATTTAAATGAAGATAATACTGCCAATATACTCATTTGATGGCAGCGGGCGGGGGGGAGGGGGTGGTCTTTGCGTGGCAAGCTAGAAGCAAACACCAGGAATCCCAATCCTGGGCTATGGGGGACTGCAGCCTTCCTTACGCAGGCACACACACACACACACACACACACACACACACACACACACACACACACACCCCTCTGAGCTGGGAAGTTCTCTAAAGCTTGTTCATGAGTGCTGGCCCTGTCCGCCATCCCCTGCTCTGCTAATGCATTTAACCTTTCCAGGAGAGAGGTAGCCCTACCTTAGTTGACGTCTTCAGCTCCCCCCATTGGGCAGCTCCCAGAGGCACAGACACCCCATCCAGGCGCAGGCAAAGCTCCCCAGCCACACTGTGGCGGGAGAAGCGGTCACAGGTCCTCAGGGTCAGCGTCAGGGTCGCTGTGGGGAGCTCCTCCTCCGCCAGGGGGAGCACCAGGCCTTCCTCCCAGGCGGTGTGCAGCTCCCGCTTCTTCAGGGCCGTCTGGGCCTCCACCGAGCCTGTCCTGTTGGCCACGCTGCCTTGGACATAGCAGTCACAGCCTCCGTCATAGTCACTGGTCACAGCTGCAGCCAAGGACAAAACAACACAGACATGGAACTTCTTGAGAACCCAGAGAGAGGACAAGCATGGCCCTGCTTTGAGCTGCAGCACCTGGCTTAAGGGTCATGACCTTGGGCGAGCGGAAAAACTCCAGAGCTGACCACCTTGGCTTTGCAGAATCACCTTTCGGAAAGACATTGAGAGATAACTTCCTAATTGGAGGGGCCTATCTCAGCACATGCTGGTCTTCCTTGGGGAACAGGGCCAAGACTTGGTGTGTCCCAGGGCCCTTCCCACCTCATGACTCACAGATTTCCCCAAGGTGCCAGAGCCCAGAAACTGCTGATGACTTTTATTAGTGTTGCCGCTGACACGGTAATTTAGATATTTAGCACACAACCACGATGTGAATCCCTGGGCCACTGCCTCATGGCGTTCTCAGTATCCTGAACCTTGGCGTTCTCAGTGCTCTGCAATACTGAAATGTGCACCTGTGGTGCTTTTACAACTGGTTCCTGAAGGACAATATGAGACGGGGTCGCTGGTGTTCCCCAGGAGGAAGACTGAGGCCATGTGTCCTGATAGAAAGGACCCTCCACTGAACTTCAAGGGAATTAAGCAGAGTCCTGGCTCTGGCACCAATTGGTTGGAGTGATCTTAGACAAGTCACCTGGTGTTGCCAGAGCTCAATTTTCTAATTTGCAAAATGGGACCATTGTGAAGACCACATGTAATAAAGTATATTAAAATCCTAAAAACAAGTCTGTAAAAATAAAAAGGAAAGACACCCCCTCAAAAAAATTAACTTAAATACAAAAGTCCAGTTTACCCTACCCAGACCTTCCAGCTTCCAGGAGCCATGGCAGAGCCCATGATTGGCCCTGGTTCCTTTGCAAAGTCTTAGCTTTGTCAGGTGATGGTAACGTGAATTGTCAGAGATAGCGAGACCCGGGGTAGTCTGATCCCTTCGGAAAGACTACCTGGTTCTACGAATGCTGACCATTCAGAAACCCCTCTGTGCCCAACACAAAGCCCTGTCCAGTGTTAAAGGCCTCTATGGCAGAGATGACTAGCTATTTACCAAAACCTAATTTCCTCTTTTTTGTGAGGGGTGCTTGCTGGGCTACATTTCCCAGTCTCATTTGCAGTCAGTGGCCATGTGACAGAATTCCAGCCAATAGGATGTGATGTATACCATGTGTAAGTAGTTGTTAAGGAAGAGTGTGTCTCCTTCTCCCTGTTTGCTCCCTCCTCCACATGCAGGATATAGATGACAAGGAGGTCTGAGAGGATTATGGAGCCACAGATGGAAGGAGCCTAGACCCTGAATCATCACTTTGGACTATATAAGAGAGAGAAGAAAACCCTGCTGTCTGATCATCACGCATGTCGGGGTCTCTTTGTTACAGAGTGCTAACCTAGCACCCATCTCCCAGCTGTGATACTCCCCGCCGTCCTGCACAGCTCTTCCAGGGGACACAGACACATAGAAGTCCCTGGAAGTCACCTGAGAGCATACCTTCCAGGCAAGTCACAAACAGTTCTGCCTTCTGCTGGTCGTACTCCAGGCAGTAGTGGAGTTTGGGGGCTTGGTTCCAGCTGGCAGCCTTCTCTGGGTTCCAGGTCTCCATGACACAGACATCCTCCACCACACCTGTTAAGAAGGTAAGGCTGTCACTGCCACCCATTCTGGGGTCCCGTTTTGCAGATCACACCTTTCATAACTCTGCCATCTATGCCAAAACCCAAACCCAAAATCATGGTGGCAACACCTGTGGTCCTAGGCCTTACATTTTAAGAGACCATCACTGCCCAGGGATCAAAACATGGGCTTAGATGTCAGATATGAGCTGAAACCTAATAGTTGTATGACCTTGAACAATTTACTCAATTTCTTTGAACCTCAGTTTCTTCATCCATACAATGGGAATGACCACAGTTCCTTCTTTCTAGAATTACTGCGAGCATTAAATAAAATAAAGTAGGAAAAGTACCTAACCGGAGGCCTGGCCCACAGTGAACTTGCAGTAAGAAAGACTGTTCTAACCTGTGTGGTCTGGTCACCATGTTTCAGGTAAACCATCCCCAACACATCTCCAGCCCCACCTCCCACCAGAGTCCAGTACCTGCTCAAGCAGGTCATAGCTAGAGACAAGTGTCAAAGAATGAGGCAGAGAAGATGCTGGGGACAAGGTCAGGGATAGCGGCTTTGATTTTTGTGCATGTTCAATAAATACCTGCTGAATGAATGAATGACCTTATCTTTAATTCAGAGGCTCCTAAAATCAGAAATACTTCTCATTCAGGCCCTCACTTGAACAGATGCCAAACATCTGGAAGACTTTCATTGTTCAAATATAATTCAAGAATTAAAGGAGCTAACAGCTGCAGCTGCAGCAGACTCCACTTTAAGCAAATTGGAATTTAAAAGTTTTTTATTTTCAGAACTAAATTAGAGGGCAGGAATATAAAGGAGCATTTCATTTCCACAATGGTTCATTATTGGGTTCTTGCAAGTAGTGAAAAATGTCCTCGATGCACCTAAACAAGGGACAGATTGCTGGGATGTGAGCAATGTGTAAAGAGAGAAGCATGTGCACGCAGGACCTGTGTGGCTTCCAAGGTTACCACAGGGACATCCGCAGCAAGGTGAGTGTCAGAAGGGGCTGTTGGGCAACCAGAGCTCTTAGCCCTTAGGCCGCCTCAGCCTCCACCATCAAAACCAGGCCAAGGGCAGCACCACTTGGAGAAGCAGCTTCAAGAATGGGGACTTCAAACTGCATTCCTCAAGCCAATGCAAAATAATTTTTTAAAAAAGGGACTTTGAGCTCTTCAAGAAGCTGCTGAGGCCTGTTGCTTGTGGGAGCAGACCAAGTCCAACACGTCACGGGCACAGTGTGTGATGGATCAGGCATCATGCCCTGTGCTCCCTTACTTCTAGGTCAGTGCTTGGTGAACCAACCAACTCTTGGTAGACTTCTGTGGAATCAGAACTCGGTTTTTGCCTTGTGGGATGGTGAAAGGAATGAGGAAACATGGGAAAGAGAGGACAAACTAATGTGTTCTGAATTCTTCAGAGTTCCAGGCTCTGACTCGTTCTCCTTGGTGGACAGTGTCCAACCCTGGCTTTATCTGAGCTTTGAGACACCTGAGGCTCCCAAGAAAAGGGGGCCCTTCCTGGTTATGCTCATAATTAGCACCCCCAAGGGTCCTCAAGCAAACTGCTTCCCACCTAACCTTAAGCTCTCAAGTCTTCAGAATGTGTATTTTAAATCTATTTAAAATGTGGGCTGGAAAACTGGAGGCTAAAGGCCAGCCAGGATTCATTCATGCCATAGGCACTGCGTGCATTTGTTCTTGAAGAGATGCCAAGTTAATCACTGTGGTTCTGAGCCAGGTTGGAGGGGCACTTGTTTACTGGCTGGAGTCGGGTACAGTTGAACCCAGGCCAGGACATGTATTAGGAGTGGGGTCAGTGTTAAAGTTGGTTATGCTGTTTCTGCTTCCACTATCCCCGCCTCCAACCACACAGAACAAAATCCCAAACCACACAGTCCATTCTTCCAACTGTAGTTCTACCTCCTTACAAAGGCCTGCATGCTCCTTTGGGTTAAGGATGGTCTCCACATCACATATCTGCCCCCGTGCCCAGCACAGCACTGCATTCTTACTGCTGATGCAGATGAGAGCAGAAACAATAATAGTAACAGTATATTTTGATGACCTCCTAGTGCCTGACCCTGAGCTAAGCACTTTACATGCATTATTTTATTTACATTTTATAACAACTTTACCAAGCAGATAATAGTATGAGCCCATTTTATAGATGAGGAAACTGAGGCCCAAAGAAGTTAGCAACACAACCAAGGCCACACAAAAGGACAGAGAATTTAACCTGACTCTGAACCCATACTTTGACCCATGACTCTTGATCCCCGCTCAATAGTTGTATACGTGCCTTGAAAGGGACTCCGATTCCTAGTGAAAAGCTAGGGGCCTTGGGGAGAAGCAATGTGGCAATATGTCAGCAAGAATACAGGACTGTAATCCTGAGGTTTTGTGCCCACCTACTTGCCCAGTGTCAAATGTCACAGACACTAGGGCTGGCCATGCCCAGCATCTACAGACACCAACAGACTTCCTGAGTGTTGTTCACGGAAGAGTGATGAGAAGGGGACCCCTACCATTCTGAGGAAGGATGAACAGCTCCTCTGTGACCTGCCTCTTGAGGCGGCTATCATTCGGGGCCTGGGGGCTGGCCGAAACAGCGGGCTCCTCTGTGGTCTTCAGTGTGTAGTCTGCATAGTTGATGACCTCCGAGGCCGTCACAGCTGGCCTGGGTCCATAGATGTCTGGGAACTTGAGGAGGGCTCGGGGCTGGACGGGCTCCGTGGATTTTTTAACGTTGAACTGCAAACCAAGCACTGTGGTTAGTCTTCCAGTCTTTTAGAGGACCTCCTGCCCGTTTCCCCCCCCCCCCCCCCCGCACACACACATAAGGGTGTCGTGATTACCTGACCTTTTATGGCAGACAGAGGGAGGGCTGGAGTTCCCCTCTGCTCTGAGGAACGTGACCTGGAAAGGCAAAATGTCACCCCCAAATCCACTACTGGACAGGAAGCATGTGGCCCCATCCTGTGACTGAGTCAGTCTTGGGACACAGCTGAAAGTGTAGACAGCAGGGTGCAGAGACAGAAAGAAAATGTGTCACTGATGACGGTGTCATTAAGCCACTGAATCAACCCAGCTCCAAATCTGTCCAACCTCTGCTCTTAAAGTTACATGAGTCATATTCTTATTGTTTAAGCTGGTTTGAATTGGGGTTGTTTTGTGATTTGCAGCCAAGTGTTCCCCAAATGAATGCACTGCATTTTTGACAGGCATGAGAGGGGAGCGTGACCCTGATGCAGAGAATTTCTGCCTAGGGTCAGATACCAACCCCCACCCCCCACCCCCCAGCATCCAGCCAAAGTCCTCCTCGTTTGCTGGTTATCCTTGTGCAGTGTTGGTAAGATCCTAGGCAGCAGTAACTGCCTTCAGTGGAGGGTGATTTATAGCCCTTGTCCTGGCTGCGAACAGACTGATGACTGCTACATGAGCCTCTTCAAGTACCGAAAGCAGCAACTGATTACTGATCTTGTTCTCTTGTACAATTTTATTCATTGCATTTCAAAGCCCTTGTTCTACCACATCATTCAAATGCATCTATGTTTCCGTGTAAACAGCTTAAACTTCAGTGCCCAAGACGCAGAAAGGAGGTTTGGGAGTTGAGAGGGGGAGCTTGGGAAAGGATCATAGGTGGAGAGCAAGAACTCCCGGGAGGGAGGAGGCAGGTAGGGCAGCAGACCCCTGTAGAAGGACCTGTGCTCAAGCCTAACAGTGATATAGTGGTGGCAGGACTTGCAAGTGGGGATTCTCTGTCTAAATGTTCCATGAACCCAGGGAAGAGAGCTTGGAAACAGATGCAGGGTGGGTCAGGGAAGGTTTCCAGACATTCGACAGTTAGGGATGTCCAGCTGTGTTTAGCACTGCAGGTACGAAGACAGGAGAAACACCTTTGGGTGATGCATCTGACCCTCCGATGTGTCTCCTTGGATCCGCCCTGTCTCATGTGTCTCTGGGGTCCTGGAGCACCTCCTCTCCCCCACCACATCCAGCTCTGCATGGACTTCAACCAGCTTCAAGAGGGCACAGCCTCATTGCCACACCCATGCTCCTACCCTGGGGCTTCACAGTGGCTGCTGAGGAATGAGACACACAGAGACACTGGGCCCCACCCAGGGCAACCCAGATGTATTAAGAGTTAGAACTCCATTGGAGTGGGGGTGGGGGACTTGCCCATTTCAAGCTGGAAGACAAGCACTGCACTCTCTCCCCTTCCTCCTCACTAGTCCTCCCAAGAGTGTCTTCAGCGGCTTTTGGGAAGATGACACCTCAAGATCCAGCAGTTGCCCTTGACACCAACTGGTGATCAGCTCAGTAACCCTCGTACCACCCCTCCCTCCTGCACCCTGAGATAGCTCTTCCTGATGCAGAGTGGCACAGAGGCCTCTGACAGGCTCAGCTGTCTCACGATCCAGGCTGAGACAAGTGGCATTGGGGGGGAGGGGGACGGACAAACCTTCATTTGATGAACAAATATTTATTTAGCCTTACCACAGGCCAGGTCCTATGCCAAATGTTAGGAACATAGAAGTGACAAGACAGATGCTATCTCTCCCTATGAGGCTTATGCTGGGAAGGGAAATGAATTATATAATTAATGATCTGTAAACAAGCACTTAACCTTCTCAGAGAGGTTAGGTGACCTCTTTTGTGACACGATTTATTTTTTCACCTAAGGACCGTTTATTGATTTGAGTTTTCACACTGGGGCCTCCATTGTAAAACATATCTGCACCCAGGAAGTTACAGGAAGGGAAGGCAGATTTGGCTCAAAAAGGAGACAGGTGGCTTTGCCCCTTGAACTTTAAAAAAGGATAGGGGAGAGATGGACATAAAGTATTCAAATGATGCCAAGCATGGGCCCCTGTGGCTGGGGTCTGCAGCTAAGCATAGGGAAGCCCCTCAGAGGGCAGTTGGACCAAGGAAGAAGCCACCTCTGTCCTGGGCTCTGATACTGATAAGTATACATACTAATGTGTGTACAGGACTTTGAAATATAGCCTGGTGGTCGGTGTTCAAACTCTAAAACAAGGTAGCTAGGTTGGAGTCCAATCAGTTTCTACATAATCTTGGATTTGATTAGTTAGTTTCTCTGTGGCCCCAGTTTCTTCTTCTGTAAAATGAAGATGCTTACTCCAAGGAATGAGAAGTCTTCTGGAGCAGCTGGGGATCTTTCTTGATATTTCCAGTTCTATCTTAAAATTCATGTGACTTTTTGTATTTGACTCCATATGATGTTTTAGTATGAAATGTTTCCCTTGTTTGTTTTGTGACTTGGGATATTTCGCAGGACACTGGCCGGCACCATGGTCACTCTGTTCTCCCCCCCCCCCCCCATTCTCCCTTAGTGGAGAAATAGGACTCTTTCTCCCTGGGTTGGTCAATATGCAGTAAGTCAAGCTAGAAGTTAATGGAGAGAAACAGTCATTTTGCCTTCAGGGAAAGACCCACTCCCAGAAACTGAAGCTTAGTCTGGGTGGGATTAGCCCTCTGTCCAAGTTTTCCTTCCAACTATATCAATAATGTCTAGAGGAAATTTGGGGTGCAGCCATTGAAGCTCTTAATCAACCCAAAGACTTGATTCTCTCTGTAGAGCGTCCTCACACATACCACAACTATTTGAATCCTCACAGCCAGCAAGTCACTTGTTATTTATCGGCCTTGTGTCAGGGAAAGCCAATGCCATGTAACAAACAATCCCCAAACTTCAGTATCTGAATACAATAAGAGCAGACTTCTCACAGTCTGAAGAGTCTGGAGAGCCAGCCTCTTTTACCTTGTGGTTCTGCACACCTGTGCCCTGCGCTGTTCAGATACGAACTCACTGAATCCTCATAAAAATCCTTATCAGGAAGTGCTACTATGATCAATCCCATTTTACAGATGAGGACCCATGGCCAGTTTGTAAGCAGTTCAGGCTTGATTCAAACCCAGGCTGACTCACTTCAGAGCCCTGTGTTTACCCACTCTGCTGTGCTTTCAGCCCCTTTACCCACCTCCTCACATTTCTAGTCATACTTTACTGCTCACCCGTGTTTTTGTGCCTCTTAGACTGATGCCTGGGCCATTGCCTAGCCCAACACCTTCCTTATTTATTTATTTTTAAGATTTTATTTATTCATTTTAGAGGAGAGAGAGAGAGAGAGAGAGAGAGAGAGAGAGAGAGAGAGAAAGGGGGGCAGAGCAGGAAGCATCAACTCCCATATGTGCCTTGATGGGGCAAGCCCAGAATTTTGAACTGGCAACCCTCAGCATTCCAGACTGACGCTTTATCCACTGCACCACCATAGGTCAGGCCCAACACCTCTTATTCTGCTTCTGCAGGTCCTTCAGACAGGGGAACAGGCTTGCTGATTCCCACATTTGATGTCATAAGTTTTACTTGGGGGGTAAAATTCAGATTCCCAGAACAACCCCTCAAGGGGTTTGACTTAGAGGTCTTAGGTGGAGCCTGAGGTATCTGCATGTGTAAGAAGCTCCCCCAGTGACCATGATGTGGGTGCTCCCTGAGGCTAACCTGAGAATGCCTGGTTTGGGGAAGGCCCCAGAAATCTAGGTCGAGCAGTTGTAGAAATGTCCTCGCGCATGGTGAGCTGCTCCCAGGCACAGCATCTCCATCTCTCGGGTAAGTTCTCTGGGCTCCCCCCAAACACTTGTCTGGTGGATCTCCAGCTCCTGGGGAGCAGCTGGGACCACGATCTCTGCTTCTCGGCTGCTTATCTGCCAATCCACAGGGTCAGATCCCAGGGGGAAAGCTTTCCAAGCTGCAAAGTTGAAATTCGCTTTGAAGAAGCAGCTTATCTTCCGGTCCAGGCGCCAAGCAGTGTTTCTATGGCAACCCAGCCACCACATCATCTTTTGTTATCCCTTCCAACACCTCCTCTTCTGTTTATTACAAGTCTGTGTCCCAATTCCTTCTCAAATACCCTTCCCTGGGGACTCGCCTCCTGCTAGTCTCTCTGCCCTCTGCGGTTATTTTGAAATCTAAAAGGGCTAGTTTGTGGTTGACCCACCACACTCCTTGTCCCCTCTACCTGGTACTTTGTGGGGGTTAGCCCTGCTGTCAGCCAGGTAAATGCACCGCTCCCTATCAGGCAGGGATGAGACATGGCTGGGAATAAGAGTCAGGCCCAGTGCAAAGCTCTCTCTGCTGGTAGTCATTCATGGAATCTTTTGTTCAGCACTTATTCAATCTCTAAGATGCCGGCCAGCCGCAGAAACAACACTGCCCAATCATTTTGCTCACAGAGTGAGCATGGCTAGTGAGGTGAGGAGCATGAAACCAGTAGATTCAAAAAGGCAATCTCAGGTAGAAGTACTCTAAAGACAGACAGATGGGAATAGGGGGAGGGGTTGGTAGGGAGAGTTGTGTCCACCAAGAATTTGAGAGCCAGGAAAGCCTTCTTAACCTAAAATTTGCAGGAAAAATCCTATTTGGCATTAATGATGTGTTAGATACAGATATCACCATCTTATCCAGAGGGCTCCATTTAAACATCACAAACTCGGGAGGGTGTGGTTACTGTTACCCCAGTTTATAGAGGAGAACCCTCAGGCACAGAGGACGTCCACCTGAAGTCACACAGTTAACTAGACACAGAGCTGTGATTTGAATCAGGCATGTGACTGTGGAGCCTGCACACTTTCCAGCTCATCATGAACTTCCCTGCCTGACTTAGAGCAAGGAAACAAAAATTCAATGATCTGTCTATTATCTTTCTAAGGTCTTAGGTAGATTAATGAAAAGCCTGCTGAGGCTTGGGGAAGATGTCCCTCTTCCATTCTCCTTCCCTGGGTATCCATTCATTCGTTCCATCAATCATCATTGAACATTGAGAACCTTTAAAGTGACGGAGGCCACAAAAGACACTGGTCACTGCCCTCACACCCTCTATGGGTGAGGACGAGTGGGCAGAGGGGGGATTAGTATAATAGTCACTAAGATGAAGATCAGCAAAATACGATATAGATTACATAGGAACACATTAAACTTTGCCTGGGGAGGGTTGCAGGGTAGGGCGTGTATGTTGGGAGGAGAGTTTAAGGAAGATTCAGAGGCTGAATCTTCCTCTTACTTTTGGTAGGGTACCACACCAAAGCCCAGGAAGCAGTTTGAAAGGTGTAGAAGTGGTAGAAGGCACTCTGGGCCATGGCAGCGGCTTGACAATTTGCAGTGTGTTCAAAGAACAGTGGGTACAACTAAAACTTAAAGACTGTAAGAGGAGGGAAAATGGGTATTGCCATTATCCCCACACTTCAAGAGGAAACAATTAAACAAACAAAACTTCGAGGAATGGAAAACCCACAAAACAGTGAGATCCCGCCCAGAGATTTACTTCTCATAGGTGATCCCTGCATTGGCTTCATCAGTTACGTCACAGAGGCAATATGGCTGCCCTCTCTTGATCACTCCCTATGTATCAGATACTCTTGGAAGTGCTACAGACTTTATCGTATTTAATCCTTCTGCAACCCTATCAATGAATACCTAACAATTTCTTATTCTATACCCCAATTTAAATAAATAAAAAGTACCTAATTATTTTCTCTACAGAGGAGGAAATTAAGGCTATGAGAGTTTAAAACGTGTCCAAGATCTCGCAGCTAATGAATGACAGCTCAGGGCCCTGAACCCAAGTTCATCTCAACACCAGTGCTGCTAACCACACACTACGCCACGTGGTCCCAGGGGCTATATGTCTCTGGATGCCAACCACAAACAGGTAAAGACGGAAATATCCAGGCCATTGTTTTAGATCAGTGGGCATGTGCCACATCATTAGATTGGTGACCCCATCCAGTTTTGGGGGCTTTTTAATGAGCTGCCTGGATGTTTGGGCATCAGCTTTGCTATGGTTCTTGGCTCTGGATCCGGGCTTTACAACCTTTGTGTAGAAAATGCGTTTCATTTGTGACATGAGCCGAGAACATTAACATTATGTTATAACCTCATTAATGCTTGTCATAAGCATTCTTTCAAAATTGGGATTTTTTTTTTACAAAGACAGAGAGAGAGAGAGACAGATAGGGACAGACAGACAGGAACAGAGAGAGATGAGAAGCATCAATTTTTTTTTCATTGTGGTACTTTTAGTTGTTCATTGATTGCTTTCTCATATACATGCCTAGACCATGAGGCTACAGCAGACCGAGTAACCCCTTGCTCAAACCAGCGACCTTGAGTCCAAGCTGGTGAGCTTTGTTCAAACCAGATGAGCCTGCGCGCAAGCTGGTAACCTCGGGGTCTCGAACCTGGGTCCTCCACATCCCAGTCTGACGCTGTATCCACTGCATCACCACCTGGTCAGGCACAAAGTTGGGATTTTTAAAGGTCACAGAAAACCCCTTTGATCAATAATCTGGTGCTCAAACAAACCCCATCCTTATTTTTCCATCTTCAGCCATTTTGACCAAGCAAAGCTTCCTGGGCCGACTTTAACACCCACAATTTCCACTTGCTCTCCCTGCCTCACTGTATTGGTTTACTAGGAACTTAAATGTCTTTCTGTTCAATTGAATCCATAGATCTGAGGGAAATCTCAGTCCTGCATCATCAATAACTCTATCAGATGGGAACACACATGTTTAATATTGGTTTCTGTGGTCTTAACCAACAGTGTTCATTTAAATAGTTTCAACATTTTTTCTCAGTTTCCTACTTGGGGGGGGCTGCGTTTTGTTTGTTTGTTTATTTTTAATTTATTTATTTTTTAGAGAGGAGAGAGAGAAAGAAAAGGGGGAAGGAGCAGGAAGCATGAACTCCCATATGTGCTTTGATGAGGCAAGCCCAAGGCTTCAAACTGGCAACCTCAGCATTCCAGGTTGACACTTTTATCCACTACACCACCACTGGTCTGGCAGGGGCTGTGTTTTTTATGTGAAAAAGTCATTTTGGGACCAAAGGCTGAAATAGCTGATTATATGCCAGTTTCCTTCACACAGAATTAAATATCTTCTTTAAGAGCTCGCTATAGAATATTTTAATTCTATGATGCTTGACTAATTGATGAAACCATTGACAAAAGCAACAATTTTTAATTTTGGTCTCATGCCAACATTTAAAAAATACTAGCTAACGTACTGAAATGTTTTAGTTTTTTACCCACTTAAAAACTGGTTGGGGCACATTCAAGGTTATTCTTATAACAATACTTCTTTTGCATGTTTACATTCTGATAAGTTTTCTTTAATGGGAGAGAAAGGAGGTGAACACCAAAGAACACTCTGAGCATGTGAGCACCATCCTTCAAAGGGGTTCGTTGCAGAAAATAAGTCCAGAGAACCACTAACCAAACACATCCATCCACTTAGGTGCAGACATCAATTTCTAACCAGGCAGTTCAAAAAACACCCAGATAGGACAATGACTATTTTATTAGATTCTTCTTATATTTTGGTTTTATTCCAAAATCCTCCAATTATGTAACCCTTCAGATTCTTAGCCAAACAGAAATTGGCACACATTTGTTGCTAACTATGTATTCACCCACCCTATAGACCATGGAAGATACATAAAGAAGACCTTGCCCTCAGGAAGTTTACCATCCAATGATGGACAGCATCCCATAAACTGGAACTATGAAGTGCTTATGCTACAACTCTCCTACGCTATGCCCGTGGCAGACATGATTAATCGATTGACACATTCTTTTCTGCTCTGCTCAGTTGCAGCCTGTCCAACTTAGGGCTCCAGGAAGCCACTACCAATTAATAAGAACTGATAAGCAAGATATAAGCTATCTGCTCTTCCTGATGCATACTTATAAAAATATAAATAATTATAGAAGGTAGTATTAAAAGGCTATATGTCTGGACTGTGTGCTACAGAAGACTTAAGAAGGAGCTCGTCATCCTCAGTAAGATCAGAGAAAGTTTCCTGGAGGAGGGTGTTCAGCCCAACATTCAAAGATAACTATGGATAGGAGAGGAGGAGATACCTCAAATGGAGAGAATGACAGCAACATGCATACAGGGAACACACTGAGGGCATCGTGTGTCTGGCAAACCAGTCACAGAGAAAGGTTGGAGGGGTTGGAGGAATGGATTTGCAAAGGAATGATGAGACCAGGCCAAGAATGGCCTCAAATGCCCAGCAGATTTTTAATTCTACCTTATAAACATCAGAGAGACCTGACAGTTCGGGAATAGGAGAACAATATGAGTAAAACAGTATTTTTAGTAAATCAAGGTGCATACAGGAGGGACTGAAGTAGAGGAAACTGGTGGTGAACAGACCAGCCAGACATGGTGGGAGTAACCCAGGTGAGAGGAAGCAAGGAACCAGGACAGGAAGTACCTGTCAAAACGATAAAGGGAAAGCAGCAATGGCCGAGACTCCTCCAAGGAAGATTTGACAGGGATTTGGGGTGTGGGGGGGTGATGTGTAGGGAGAGGCTGGAATAAGAGAGAGCTGCATAAAAAAAAAAGTACTTTCATTATCACCTCTCATGTCTCCTTTTCTGAAAAAGCATAATCTCTGAGCATCAGTGAATGTCTACATTCAATGTCTGGTTAACAGACTGGGTCTCCTGGATGATTTTTGTGAGCGGTCAGCAAGATTTCAGGGGACGGCCACGAAAGGGTTGCTTCTAACTAACAATCTCCTCCCAGCTGCCCCGTTGGCAGACTCAAAGCTTGGTGAGCATCATCCCTAGATGTAGCTGCTCCTTCTTTTAAACTGGATGCAAACCGATTGGAGTTCCCTTCTGCATCACATGAGTCAACATTCCAACAGTTTACAAATGTCACAAAAATGTGATTTGATCACAGAACATCAGTAATATAAAAGTATTTGGTTCCAAGTTACTATAAATGTCAAATATTTTTCCTCAGCTCATTTCAAGTTTTTTTGACATGAGAATAATCACTGAAACATCTTATCAGCATGTGTGTCTGTTTGGCAAGCACTCATCAAAAGCTGCATGATGTGTGGAGGAACACACAAAGGGCTGCACCGACTAGAAAAACAAAGGCGGTTTTGAACCTTCGAGCCTTGTACAGAGGGAGCTTTACCATTGTGGGCACTGACCTCTCCAATTTGTATCCATCTCTCTGATGTACCGACTTTCCCTTTATTATTATTAATTATTAGGGTTTATAATAATAGCTAACATTGATTGGGCACCCTATCGGTAAGAATTTTGGAAGAGAAGATGGTACATTCAAAGTGGGTTATTGAAGGACATTTCATAAAGCAGGGGTTTCAGTAAAACAACAGGAGTGGAGAGTACCCTGGAGCCAGGAGTCACCGGGCACTGCTCACACCCCTAGACCTGGCTGGAGAAGGGGTAGGTTTGGGGTAGAAAGTGTTCTGCATGCAAAGGGACCAGGCACTGCCCTACCTGGAGTATCTGATTTAATCCCCACAATAATTCAGTGACAATGACACAATGAACAGATGGTCACACCAGGGGGCAGAAAGCTGAAGTCACTAGTTCTCCATTACAGAGCAACAAGGGGCAGAATGAAACTGGAACCCAAGCCCAAGTGCGCTATCTCTTCCATTCATCTCGGACATGAAGTCAAATCATTTTATAGTAGTTGTTTTAATGACAAGTGAATAATTAATACTATTTAGTAATCCAATAATCATTTTCTGTATAGTCGTGCCACAGGCCACTCATGGGAGTCACAGGAGTTTGGTTTCTTCCCAGTGGTGGCAGTAGCCAGAGCCGCCCCTTGTCCTTTGCCCAGGGCCCTGATGTGCCTCCACTGGGGACAATCTGTGCACTGTGGATGTTGCCTGGATTTCAGACCGTGGCCCAGGAAACTGAAACTACACCGGCAGCATCAACCCAGCCTTCCAGATGTTAAGCGACCATGACAGCCAGGCTCGTGGCAAGAGCCCTCCTTCGACCTCCTATGGGCTTCAGAGGTCACAGCTTCAAGGAGCCACTACCTTAGAGTCTCTTGTTTTCCTAAAATAAAGAATCCAGAAACACTCTGTGGCATATGACTGCTGACTTAACCGGCTGATGACTCATCTTAATAATACCAACTGTGAGTCCATCAATTAATTATTCTTTCCAGTGCTGTACCCTCACTCCAATCACTACCTACCTTGTGAGGGAACTCAAGGTTGGTCTGGGACTCTTAGCTGGGTGGATGTATTGTCCTGAGGGCACCCATGGCCACAGCCCCCTTCTCCCAGCTGGCTGACCAAGCTCTCCACAGCGGTTCTTCCCCTCGAAAAAGCCTTCAGGCCAGGGAGCCCTCCATTCTTTCTCCCCATTCTTTACTTTGCAACTTTTTTGAGTCCATTCCATGGTCCATCAACAACACCTTTGTAGAGTCTAAAGCCCCTGTGTCTCCCTATCCCTTTCCTAATGCTAAGTGGTGAACTCCAACATTGGGTGGACCATGTTACACTATGATCCTGCATCCAACAGTACTGCATAGTGGGAGAGTCACTCAATAGGGTGGATGGTTGCATGAGGAATTTATGGTCATCGACCCCAAATAGGCTCTTAGTCCCTCCTAGCAATCACTCCCTCAAGCTCACATTTGGCATTTCTCTGGCTCCTCAGACTTCCTACATAGAATAAAGGGAAGTCAAGAGAATCGTGGTCATTTAGCATCTTGCTAACAGATGCTCCTTCATCTGGATAGATGCTATGGCCCTTCCCTTCCCACCTGTCACACTGCAGAAGGAGGGTCCCTTCCTCCCTCCGTCCGAGACCAGTCCTTCCATCTGAGTCTTACTCTCCATCCTCTTCATGGGAACCTTACACTAGTTGTTGTCGGTTTCCCTCTTTTTCTCTCTTGAATGTTCATCAATATGCTCAGTATTCCTTTGACTTCCTGTCCTGCTCAGCTGCTGCCCTAACCCTCTCCACCCCCCTGCAGCCACAGATCTCAGAAGAATTGCCTATACTTGGCGCTGTCTTCATTTCCTCCCACTCCATAACCCAAAAGGCCCCACAGCCCATTGAAGGTCATTATTGGTCTCCAAGGTCACCAATGACCTTCATAGTCTAATTCCTATAGATTTTTGCCAGTCTCATTTTACTTGACTTTTTGGTGGACTTCCCAGCTGATTATTCCCTTCCTCTTAAAAGGCTTTTTCAATATTATTATTATTATTTTCACATTTCATTCCCTTAGTTTTTCTCCCTTCTCCCTGGGCACTTCTCTTTGTCTCATTAAATGTGAGTGTCCATCAGGAACCTCGTCCCTCTCATTTGTCTCTCTTCCTGGGACAAATCTGTGCTGTCACCACAGATGACTACCTTGCGACATCCCCAGTGTACATCTCCAGGTCCCAAATATACATCACAGCTGTACTGTAAACCCTGAACCTGCTCAGCAACTGGCCCAACTGTTACCTTCATGGAAATGGCTCAAAGATCCCTCATACTCTCCCTGCAGAAAAGTGAACTAACTCATGATTTAAAATCTACGATCTAATCTTTTCTGAGTGTTCTCTGTTTCACTAATTGCTACCACCATCCAGTTGCGTAAGTGAAAACTCAGGCATCATCCCTAACTCTTCCCTCTTCTCAAAGCACACACTCAACTCATAGGCAAAGCTAGTCAATTTGTTTCCTAAATATCTGTCCAAACCACTGCTACCATCATATACAATGCACATGATACATTAGTAGATATATATATATATATACATATATATTACACATATAAATATATATGTATATAATGTTTTACAAAGAATTAACTATATATGTATAATGGATGTATACACACAAATGGGTATAAACTCACAAATTTTTGCTGAAAGGAGTCTCCAAAAATGTTGAAGATCAGAGATTAATCAATTATTATTTCTTGGAAGAACTACCTTATACACCTACCATAGTTGTAGATTTATACTCATTGTATGACTGTGTAAGAACACCTCTACCCTTAGAATATGAGTTGCAGCACGTCAGGCATGCTGTCCGCCTGGTCACTGCAGTGTCTTCAGGGCTAATTCAGTGCCTTGCACATAGTAGGTGACCGAGAAATAAGTTTCATATGAATGAATATTGAAGAAGTGGAATGTTCGTGCTCCCCTCCCCACACTAACAGAAACCTTTCATTTTCACATCTGGGATACATTGAACGAACTCTCTCTTTCCTACATAGTGAACATACAGTCCAGTCATTGTTTTAGCAAAAGATAAATAAGAAAATGATTCAGAGGTACCTAAAATAAACTCTGATTAATAGGCAGGTGTTGAGTGTGCCTGGTGCTTCAAAAGTGTACCTTTAATGTTACCTTAGAGAACCTTATTATGGCCATCTCTGTTTTATTGAGAAATGTGGGGTTCAGTATGGTCAAGGTCACTTAGCTAGAAAGAGGTGGTGGCTGAATTCAAGTTCAGGTTTGAGGTCTAAGTTTAATTTGTTTCCTATTATATCTCAGTAGCTTGATCAAAAAATGAACTTAAAAAAATTTTTTTTTTATTCATTTTAGAGAGAAGACAGAGTGAGAGAGAGAGAGAGAGAAAGAGAGAAAGCGGGGAGGAGCTGGAAGCATCAACTTCCATATTTGCCTTGACCAGACCAGTGCAAGGTTTTGAACTGGCGACCTCAGTGTTCCCAGGTCGACGCTTTATCCACTGCGCCATCACAGGTCAGGCCCTGAACATTTTTATTTTAAGAGGCAAATTCCTCTTTTGAGTAGTTTCAAAAAACAAGATTTGTATGACCTAGAACTAATTCTAGCAGATACGCAAAATCAAATTCAAGTCTACCGTGCTGTGGTTACGAATGGGTTACCTAATCTCATGTTCATTCCTTTCTTTTCTGGCTTTGTCTCTGCATGTTTTTTTTTGAGGCTGTCTACAAAGAATGACATCATGTTGCCACTAAAGTATCTGTTCCACTTGCATAGTAAGAGACGGGCTCACCAGATGACGGGTTTGCAGGAAATGTGCCCGAAAGCCCTCCAGATCATGCCGATATTTTCCTACGGAGTTTCGTCTCGACATATCATCACCACCTTTACCGCAGGTCTCTCTGATAGCCTTTCCCTTTCTCCTGTGTGAAGTGACTTGCTGGAAATGAGAATGCATTTGAAGATGCTTGGGGTGCACTGGAGAGAGGTGGGGGTCTGACACACACAACGAACTTCAAGCTAACTGAAGTTATTCCGCACGTGCAGCTCTTTCCAACTCTTCTAGTTGCCCAACCAAGTACGCTTTTCCAAGTCACATGTAGTCTTCCGGCATTATCTCACTGGCTTTGCACCTGAAGAGTTTTAAAACTATCTCCAGTATTAGCCAAGTGATGGGAGATTCAAAAGGAGGGGATCCAAGAGAAGGTGAAGCTGCCACGTCCTCCAGGTTTCCCTTGGTTCCCTGCTGTGCCACCAGAGACAGGCACAGAGGTTCTTCAGTGAGCTCCCATTCTTGAGACTTTTATTCTGGCTGCAAGCAGAGGCAGTGGCTGCATGTGTCCCCTCCTCCCCATTCATCTATCCATCCACCCACTGACTCCCGCAGTCACTCAGCATTCTCCTTTTCTTGCTATCTGCCAAGCTCAGTTTTCCCATGGAGAAAAAGTGTGTCTTAGACTTAATAAGTGGAGGGCAGGAGAGTCAATGAAATATGTCAAAATACCTTGCAGCTCAAAGGTCTATGCCAGATGCACTAAAACTCAATTTCACAGAATTCCCATAGGATGCCTTTCTCCTTCTCCTTGTTCATATTCATATACACAACTGTCCCTCAATGTTTGACTCCTATCTGTTCATGGAAACATACTGGCTAGAAAATTTCAGACAGCAGTCACTGTATTCTATTATTTTAAGTGGGAAAAAATATAATACATCCCAAGTCCACCCCCAATACCTCAATCAGCTTCTTAAAATATCACTATATCACCCTGAAACGCCATGTAAAAATATCCTGGGAATCTTTATAATATAAATCAACTAAAACACCTTTCACTTAATTAGCAATCAGGGAACTCCTTAGTGGGAAGGTTTGAGTGTGTGTGCAGAGAGCTGACACCAGAGGGGAACAGGGCTCCTACCAGCACAGTACTGACCTGGTAATGCCAGTCCGGGAGAAAACGATGTTGAAGAGATAATAAGTATCACCTCAATGGGACCCGGGGGTAGGTACCTGGGTGAGGCACACTGGGATCCATGAGGGGCTAAAGCTTAGGGAAAAAAAGTGGGGGAGGTGGCAGTGATAACACGCCACACGCATGTTGAAAGGATGAAGCAGCAGGTACAAATGTGCTAGGAGAACAGGGAAGCCGGGACTGCTACCCACTCCACTCCTCTTCTGAGACTCATGAACAATGAGGTGTTTGCACGGGTGTGCCCACGCGGATCCACTGTAACGGGCATTCAACCAAAACAGAGAGCAAATGTTCGTTAAAAACTTGCCAGATACCAATGAATATTTAAAAAATGAGAGTTTGGATTTTTTTTTTTAATTAAAAGCTTAGAAAATACCATCATGAGATACCACTTCACGCCCACTAGGATGGCTATCATAAAAAGGAAAAAAGAATAACAACTGCTGGCAAGGATGTGAAACTGGAACCCTCCTCCACTGCCCGGGGGAGTGTCCAATGGTGGGCTGTGCGGAAAGCAGTCCGGCAGGTCCTCAAATGGTTAAACACAGAGTTACAATATAACCAGGCAGTTCCACTCCGCATATATACTTTAATGAACTGAGAACAGGTCAACAAATACTCGGATAAGAACGCGCACAGGGGGGAGCAAGATGGCGACGGAGTAGGCGGACGTACCAACTTCCAACTCCCAGAACCAAAGTGGATTACAACTCAATTTTAAGAACCATCACCTGGATAAACCAACTTTGAACAAAACTAAGTGGACTCTTCAACCAAGGAAAACAGAAGAAGCCACATTGAGACTGGTAGGAATAGCGAAAACGCGAAGAGGGCTGCCCAGCTCCCCGGAGCGAACGGCAGCCCGGAGAGACCTGTGTGGCGGGAGGAGAGTTTGGCGGAGAGGGAGGGACCTGGGTCCCAGGAACCAAGCCCCAGCCTGCAGTCCCAGAGCCTAGAAGAGGCGTTTGGACAGTTTTGAGCTGTGAAACAAGTGAGGGAGCTCCCAGGCCTACAGTGTGGAGTATTAGGTCCCTTCCTACTCTGCTGAGGGCTGCTTAAGGGTTTGGGGCGGCAGGACGCTGAAAGGCGGTTCTGTCGGCGTGGGCAGAGGCCAAGCCGGTGGGAGATCAGTCTAGCCCAGAGGGTCGAAGGGGACGCGCGAGAGCGGTCCGGAAGCTGCGGGCCCGCCTTTAATCCCACTAACGGGGACAAAGCGGGAGGCCAGGAACGGGCAGGCCCTACGCAAGCCGGCCCTGACCGCGGGGACCGGGCTAGGACCAGGGACGGGCAGGGGCTCGCGGCTGAGCTGATGCTACCAGTCCCCCACCCCCACCCCCCCACCCCTGGCCGGAGAAACCGCGGTTGGCCAGTATACGTGCGCGAGCGGGCTCCGAGCGCGGGAACGGGGTGGACCCCGAGACAAGTGTAGGCGCGCAGCTGAGCCCACGCTACTATCCCCACCCGGCCAGAGAAACCGCGGATAGCATTCACACGTGCACGAGCGGGCTCCGAACGTGGGGGCGGGGTAGAGTCCGGGATGAGCGGAAGTACGCAGCTGAGCAGAAGCCAGCAAACACGCCCGCCCCAATAAACCTTGGTTTCCGACCCTGCGCAGAAGGGCATTGGCCTCGAGGGCGGGGCTAAAGCTCCAGACGGGCAAAAGCTTACAGCTGAGAGCACGTCAAAAGCCCCGCCTAACCCGCGGAACTGTAGCGAGCAGGCTCCGACTGCTGGTTCTGGGCGGAAGTCCGGAAATAGGCTGGGTCCGCAGCTGAGCAAAGGTGCTCACCTCTACCCTTGGTGCTAATCTTGTGGCTTCAGTGACAGCCCCTCCCACGGAGGAGAGGCAGAAATCACAGCAAAAGCCACAATGGGCCGGCGCTGGCTATGCCCATACCCAACCACCCTAGGCACCGGCAGAGGGGGTGGGGGGCCTGCAGATAGACCACACCTAGAGAACACAAAGGCAACACCTACTGGACTCCAGTGGCCACAACTTGCTTATACACAGAAAAAATGGGCAGGCAGAGGAATGCAAACCAAATGAATCAAGAGAAATCCCCAGAGAAGGACCTGAATGAACCAGATATAACCAAATTACCAGAAGCAGAATTTAGAATAATGATAGTTAGGATGTTCAAAGAAATTAGAGCAACAATGGATAGTCATTATGAACACCTAAATAAAGAGATAACAAGTATAAAAAATGAAATTGAAATAATAAAATGAATCAGACAGAAATGACAAATACAGTATCAGAACTGAAGACCACAATGGAAGGAATTAAAAGCAGGATGGATGACGCTGAGGATCGAATAAGCGAGTTAGAGGACACAATAACAAAGGCACAGAAGCAGAGAAGAAAAAGGAAAAGAGACTTAAAAAATGTGAGGAAACTCTAAGGGAGCTTTGTGACAACATGAAGAGAAACAACATTCGCATCATAGGGGTGCCTGAAGAAGAGGAGAGAGGACAGGAAATGGAAACTGTGTTCAATCAAATCATAGCAGAAAACTTTCCTAAATTAAGGCTGGGAAACACTCCACACATGCAAGAAGCACACAGAACTCCATTAAAGAGAAAACCAAAAAGTTCTATACCAAGACACATCATAGTTAAAATACCAAAGCTAATGGATAAAGAAAAAATTTTAAAAGCTGCTAGAGAAAAAAAGACTATCACCTACAAAGGAGCCCCCATAAGGATGACATCGGACTTCTCAACAGAAACACTTGAGGCCAGAAGGGAATGGCAAGAAATAATCAAAGTAATGCAGAATAAGAACCTACAACCAAGACTACTTTATCCAGCAAGGCTAACGTTTAAAATTGAAGGAGAAATAAAGAGCTTCCCAGAAAAAGAAAGCCTCAAGGAATTCATAAAAACCAAACCAATTCTGCAAGAGATACTAAGGGGCCTCTTGTGAACAGTTTAAAGGGAGGAATGAATATAGCAAAAGAAGAATACAGCTTTAAAGAATAAAATGGCAATAAACAACTACATATCAATAATAACCTTAAATGTAAATGGATTAAATGATCCAATCAAAAGACATAGGGTAGCTGCATAAATAAAGAAACAGGACCCATACATATGCTGTCTACAAGAGACA
This sequence comes from Rhynchonycteris naso, assembly GCA_037038555.1. Lineage (NCBI taxonomy): Eukaryota > Metazoa > Chordata > Mammalia > Chiroptera > Emballonuridae > Rhynchonycteris > Rhynchonycteris naso. The sequence goes on from CM072995.1 coordinate 356,768,752, forward strand.
CACCTTAAAACAAAAGATGCTCATAGACTGAAGGTAAAAGGATGGAAAAAAATATTTCATGCAAATGGAAATGAAAAAAAAGCAGGGGTAGCAATACTTATATCAGACAAAATGGACTTTAAAACAAAGGCTGTAGTAAGAGATAAAGGAGGACACTACATAATGATAAAGCAAACAATTCAACAGGAAGATATAACTATTGTAAATATCTATGCACCAAATATAGGAGCCCCAACATACATAAAGCAGACGTTGATGGATATAAAGGGCGAGATTAACAGCAATACTATCATAGTAGGGGATTTCAATACCCCTCTAACAACACTGGATAGATCCTCAAGAAAGAAAATTAATAAAGAAACAGCAGACTTAAAGGATACACTAGATCAACTTGATTTAATAGATATCTTCAGAACTTTTCACCCTAAAGCAGTAGAATATACATTCTTCTCAAGCGCTCATGGTATGTTTTCTAGGATAGACCACATGTTAGGACACAAAAATGGTCTCAATAAATTTAAGAAGATTGAAATCATATCAAGCATTTTCTCTGATCACAATGCCATGAAACTAGAAATTAACCACAAAAGAAAAACTGAAAAATACTCAAACACTTGGAAACTAAATAGCATGTTATTAAATAATGAATGGATTAACAATGAGATCAAAGAAGAAATAAAAAAATTTCTAGAAACAAATGATAATGAGCATACATCAACTCAAAATTTATGGGACACAGCAAAAGCAGTTCTGAGAGGGAAGTTTATTGCACTACAGGCATATCATAAGAAGCTAGAAAAAGCTCAAATAAGCAACCTGACCCTGCATCTAAAAGAACTAGAAAAACAACAACAAATAAAACCCAAGACAAGTAGAAGGAAGGAAATAATAAAGGTCAGAGCAGAAATAAATGACATAGAGGCTAAGGAAACAATACAGAGGATCAATGAAACAAGAAGCTGGTTCTTTGAAAAGGTAAACAAGATTGATGAACCTTTAACTAGACTCACCAAGAAAAAAAGAGAGAGGACTCAAATAAATAAAATTAGAAAGGACAGTGGAGAAATAACAACTGACACAACAGAAATACAAAGCATTGTAAGAAAATACTATGAAGAACTATATGCCAAAAAATTAGACAATCTTGGTGAAATGGACAAATTTCTTGAATCATATAACCTTCCAAAAATCAATCTGGAAGAATCAGAACACCTAAACAGACCAATTACAGCAAATGAGATCGAAACAGTTATCAAAAGACTCCCAAAAAAGAAAAGTCCTGGGCCTGATGGCTTCACAAGTGAATTCTATCAAAAATTCAAAGAAGAACTAACTCCTATTCTCCTCAAGCTATTTCAAAAAATTCAAGAGGAAGGAAGACTTCCAAACTCCTTTTATGAGGCGAGCATAATTCTGACCCCAAAACTGGGCAAAGACAACACAAAGAAAGAAAATTATAGGCCTATATCCCTGATGAATTTAGACGCTAAAATTCTCAACAAAATATTAGCCAACCGGATCCAGCAATATATGGAAAAAATCATACACCACGATCAAGTGGGATTTATTCTGGAGAGGCAAGGCTGGTTCAATATTCGCAAATCAATCAATGTGATTCACCACATAAACAAAAGGAAGGACAAAAAATCACATGATAATTTCAATAGATGCAGAAAAGGCATTTGATAAAATCCAGCACCCATTCATGCTCAAAACTCTCAGTAAAGTGGGAATACAGGGATCATTCCTTAACATGATAAAGGCCATCTACGATAAACCGACAGCAAACATCATACTAAATGGACAAAGATTAAAAGCAATCCTCTTAAGATCAGGAACCAGGCAGGGTTGCCCACTTTCACCACTCTTATTCAACATAGTTCTGGAAGTCCTAGCTACAGCAATCAGACAAGAAGAAGAAATAAAAGGCATACAAATTGGAAAAGAAGAAGTAAAACTGTCATTATTTGCAGATGATATGATATTGTATATTGAAAACCCTAAAGTCTCAGTCAAAAAACTACTGGACCTTATAAATGATTTCAGCAAGGTGGCAGGATATAAAATTAATACTCAGAAATCAGAGGCATTTCTATACACCAACAATGAAATATCAGCAAAAGAAATTAAGGAAACAATCCCCTTCACTATTGCAGCCAAAAAAATAAAGTACCTAGGAGTAAATTTAACCAAGGAGGTTAAGGACTTGTACTCGGAAAATTATAGAACACTGATAAAAGAAATCAAGGAATATACAAACAAGTGGAAGCATATACCGTGCTCATGGCTAGGAAGAATAAACATCATTAAAATGTCTATATTACCCAAAGCAATTTATAAATTCAATGCAATACCAATTAAAATACCAATGACATACTTCAAAGATATAGAACACATATTCCAAAAATTTATATGGAACCAAAAAAGAACACGGATAGCCTCAGCAATCTTAAAAAGAAAAAATAAAGCAGGAGGTATCACTCTTCCTGATATCAAGGTTTACTATAAGGCCATTATACTCAAGACAGCCTGGTACTGGCATAAGAACAGGCACATAGATCAATGGAACAGAACAGAGAACCCAGAAATAAACCCACAGCTTTATGGACAACTGATATTTGACAAAGGAGGAAAGAACATACAATGGAGTAAAGACAGCCTCTTTAACAAATGGTGTTGGGAAAATTGGACATCTACCTGCAAAAAAATGAAACTAGACCATCAACTTACACCATTCACAAAAACAAACTCAAAATGGATAAAAGACTTAAATGTAAGCCGTGAAACCATAAGCATCTTAGAAGAAAACATAGGCAGCAAGCTCTCCGACATCTGTAGCAGCGGTATATTTGCTGATTTATCTCCACGGGCAACTGAAATAAAAGGCAAGATAAACAAATGGGACTATATCAAACTAAAAAGTTTTTGCACAGCTAAAGACAATAGGAACAGAATAAAAAGACAAACCACACAATGGGAGAACATATTCGACAGCACATCTGATAAGGGGTTAATAACTAAAATTTATAAAGAACTTATAAAACGCAACACCAGGAAGACAACCCAATCAAAAAATGGGCAAAAGAAATGAATAGAAATTTCTCCAAAGAGGACATACAGATGGCCAATAGGCATATGAAAAAATGCTCAACATCACTAATCATTAGAGAAATGCAAATTAAAACCACAATGAGATATCACCTCACACCAGTCAGAATGGCACTTATCAGCAAAACAACACAGAATAAGTGCTGGCGAGGATGTGGAGAAAAGGGAACCCTTCTGCACTGCTGGTGGGAATGCATACTGGTGCAGCCACTGTGGAAAACAGTTTGGAGATTCCTCAGAAAATTAAAAATCGAACTGCCTTTTGACCCAGCTATCCCACTTTTAGGAATATACCCTAGGAACACCATAGCACTGTACGAAAAGAAGAAATGCGCCCCCATGTTCGTGGCAGCATTGTTCACAATAGCGAAGATCTGGAACCAGCCCAAGTGTCCGTCAGAAGATGAGTGGATTAAAAAGCTATGGTACATATATACTATGGAATACTACTCAGCCATAAGAAACGATGACATCGGATCATTTATAACAAAATGGATGTACCTTGATAACATTATACGGAGTGAAATAAGTAAATCAGAAAAAAAGAAAAACTGAGAACAGCACGATTACATACATAGGTGGGACATAAAAGTGAGAATATGAGACATGGACAAGAGAGTGGTGGTTATGGGATGGGGGGAGGGAGGGAAGAGTGGGATAGGGAGGAGGGGAGGGACACAGGGAAAACCAGATTGAAGGTGACAGAGGACAATTTGACTTTTGGTGATGGGTATGCAACACAATTGAATGATAAGATAACCTGGAGATATTTTCATTGTACATATGTACCCTGATTTATTGGTGTCACCCCATTAGAATTAATAATAATAAAATATATATATATATAAAAAAAAAAGAAAAAAAGAACGCGCACAGCAGCACTGCCCACAATAACCAAAAGGTAGACTCACCCTGGTGTCTATCAACTGATGAATGGACAAGCGCAATGAGGTAGAGACACAGAAGGGATATCCTTCAGCTATAACAAGAAAACCCTAACACATACTACAACATGGGTGAATCTTGAAAACATTATTCTAAGTAAAAAAAAAAAAAAGCCAGACACAAAAGGTTATATATTTTATAATTCCAATAATATGAAATGTCCAGAATAAAAAAAAAAAAAGATTGAAAACAGATTGAAGATGAAAGATAGAAACCAGAAGGGTGGCTGCCAGGGCCCGGGAAAGAGAGAGGAGACAGAGGAAGAGAGTGTCTGCTTAGTGGGTATGGAGGTGTCTTCAGGGGGGAGGGACATGTTTTAGCCTAGATGGAGGTGGTGGCGGCACACTGAATGCCACTGATTGTACACATTAAAATAGTTAATGTTATGTGCATTTTACCCATCATTTTAAAAATGTTTTTGAAAATAATAATAACTTTAACATTATCAGCACGTAGGTGAGTGCTCCCTCCTCTATTTGCATGTATGTGCTATTATTGAGTAGGCTCTGGTTCCTGGCAACCTCATGAAGCGTGATGTCTACAGTGTCCTGTCCTCAACATCCCTACTCAGCTCCTATAGACTTACGTATATGGCTTCTTTCATGGAGTCAAGCTCTCTCATCTTTGGTCTTCCTCTTTTCCTGTTGCCTGCTAGTTTTTCCAACCTTGCGGTCTTGTCCTAAGAATCCTGCCTCCTCGTGATGTGCCTGAAGTATTAATGCCCCTCACACAGGCATTAGTAACTGTTTGATACATGAATGAATGAACTGATCCACAGTCTACAATGCCCTGCCTGCTCAGGCCCCTGCCTAACTTCTCAGTCTCAATGATACACTAAGCTTCCCTTGTTCTTTGCTCTTCAGGTACACAGGCCTTTCCCTAGACTCTCTTCAGTGTTAGTTTTTATCCTGCCACCGGACCTTTGCAGAGGCTCATTCCTCTCTTTAGAGTCCCTCATGCTCCAGCCCATTGACCTGGTTAACTTCTCCTCTAACGCCTGCTCTAGCGTGGCCATCACTCTCTCCAGGAAGACATCCCCTGTCCCACCCTCAGCTGGGTCAGTTCCGTCTTACACTCTCAGAGCCCCAGAACTTTTCCCATCAGGTCATTCACCACCATCACGCATCCTTCTACTAACTCAGGTCACCCCCACTATACCACAACTTTCATGAGGACCGAGAATGGGTTACTGCATCATTGAGGAAGAGGCAGTTATCACTGTACTCCCCACCCCCATCTCTGTGAAGCTGTTCTCCTCCATCTTCCAAGCAGGGTTTCCCAAAGTTTGTTAGCAAGAAATAAGCTGGGTAGGTAGTGAATACAGTAACACTAAGGCAGAAGTAGGAGACGAACCGTTATTGGCTATTGGGAGGGTGTCAAATAGCATGGACAGTCAGAGAGCAGCACTCTTTACTGTGACCCTTCCTGCTGGTCTCAGACTCTGGATGGTCAGCCATCCAGAGTCCAGCTCTTCATTAGTCTCCTCTGTCTTCTGGATCCGCTGTTTCCCCTGCCTCCTGGCTTCTTTCTTTCCTTCTGGCATGGCCTTGAGCCCCTCTGATGTCTCTTTCAGATGTTTCTTCCACTGTGTGGTCTGATGGCCTCTCTCTTCCTGCATGCATGCAGGTACTTGATAGTAACCCAAGTCAGTATCTGAAAATCTGAACATTTCCCATGATGCAGCATGTTTTCTGGAGTTAACCAAGGGCATTAGGCAAACCATCAATCCCATGAAGAGAAGAGCCTTATGCCTGAATTATCTACATGCTGTACCAGAGGAGAAACTTGGAAAGGAAAGATATGTGACAGGTCTGAGATCTGCCACTGGAAAGGGACTGATGGACACAGACATAGGGTCTCCATTGTAAGTATTTCCAAGAGCCTTGTGTTCCCAGCCAGTGTGTGTTCATCTCCCTGAAATAATCTATGCTAATTTATTGATAAAAAATTTATACTGTCTTCCATGTTGCTAAGCAACTGCTCAAACATGTCTACTGTGTAAATCTCTCTGGAGGGCCCTTGGTTGCACCCAGTGCCTGAAGCCTGGTGGACATAAGAGGCAGCAAAGCAATCCAAAGGTTTGAGAAAGGTTTCTGAAGCTCACGAGGATAAAATCAATGTGGTTCAAGTGCCTAGAACAGTGGTTCTTAACCTGGGTTCTATCGAACCCAAGGGGTTTGATGAGTCGGTCTCAGGAGTTCAGAGAAGCCTCTGCCACAGAGGCCAGAATAAAGTAATACCGTAATTTGTTGTGAGTTCATGCACTTTGTTGGTTTTGTTCTTTGAGCAAGGTGATGTTCATGCACGGCTCATTTTGTGCACCGTAAAAAACATATACCTATGTCTTGAATTTGAAAAAAAATCATATTTTATTTATCACTAAAGAAGGGTTCGGTGAATGCGCATATGAAACTGGTGGATTCGGTACCTCAAAAAAGGTTAAGAACCACTGGCCTAGAACAGTGCCTGGCACATATGAAGAACTCAGTACATGTTAGCTATACTATCACTATAACTTATCAGTCTATAGAAATGGCATCTGTGTTTTGTTTCTTTGTTTATACAAACAGACTACCATTCAGGAGGTCAGCTGAGAACTGAATCCTCCTAAAGGGTAGGAATCCATGGAGGTCAGACCTTAGAGCGGCCCAGAGTCAAATCAGTTCCAGGAGTGACTTTAGGAACTCATGGAGCCTCCGGTACTAACTGAGGTCCAGGGGAGACCTCCGCAGAGCAGCCAACCACAACTGGAGAAAGTTCCGCTCTGGGCCCATCCTTGGGATTTCACACAGACCTCGTATCTCCCCCATCATGGTAGAACTATGACATGCTTTCTGACCATTGCTGGCTTCACTGTCTGTCTCGCCACTTAGCAGAAAGAACATATGCCTGTCTTTTCATTGCTGCATCCCAGTGCCTATCATTAACCTTTAATGCTCATTAATCTTTAATGAATGAACTTACTATTAGCTAATGAAATGAAGCATCTGGGCTCTGATCCATCCTCACTATGACAGGTATGAATTCACTATGACAAGTGATCTGAATGGAAGAAGAGCATAGGCAGGAGGGTGGACAGGGCCACACTGATGGCCTTGAGGCCTCAGTCCCAAGGGTGGTCACAGGAGTAGCAGCAGAAAGCCGGCTGGACCAGAGAGGTAGTATGCAATTGGCCACAACAAGGAGGGCCACATTTCCTGATTATAGCCCAAAAATCCTCCTGGTAATAAAAATACTTGTTGACACTAAATTAAGGTTCACAAATATTATGACACAATATGAAAATTTTTAACAAAAGTTTTACTAAAGTATAGCCCCCTAGAGAAAAATACACAAATCATAAATATAGATCTGGATACATTATTTTTTCATGAAGTGAACACAATTGTGTAACCAGTATCCAAGATAAGAGGCTGAACTTATAAACAAAAGCCCAGAAGCACTCTACCTACCCATCATTACCTGCCCACAACAACAACACCATTAACAAATTGGGCTTGATTTCAAATCTTGTGGAAATGGAAACCTAACAATATGTACTCTTTTGGCCTGACTGGTAGTGGTTCAGTAGATAGAGTGTTGACCTGGGACACTGATGTCCCAGGTTCAAAACCCTGAGGTTTCTGGCCTGAGTGTGGCCTCATCTGGCTTGAGTGCAGGCTCACGAGCTTGAGCGTGGGTTCACCAGCTTGAGCATGGGATCATGGGCATGATCCCATGGTTGCTGGCTTGAGCCTAAAGGTCACTGGCTTGAAGCCAAAGGTTGCTGGTTTGAGCCCAAGGTTGCTGACTTGAGCAAGGGGTCACTGACTTGGCTTGAGCTCCCCTTACCCCTAGTTAAGGCACATATGAGAAGGAATCAATGAACAACTAAAGTGTCTTTCTTCTCTTATTTTGTATGTCACAATATGGTGATGATTTAATTCAAACACATTGAAGAATTATCATGTGCCCAGCATCACACTAGATATTTTCAGGGATACAAGGAAAATAAAAGATATATTCCCCAATTTGGGGGGGAAAGACTCCACTCTACAGAGAATATTGTTGAATACAAATCTAACACTTATTTATACTATTTTAAAAAAAAACTAAAATCAATCTATTAGTTTTTCCTACAGTTTGAATGTTTGTGAAACCCTCCCCCCCCATTTATATGTTGAAACCTAACCTCCATGTGGTGGGGTTAGGAGGTGGGGCCTTTAGGAGGCAATTAGGTTATGAGGATGAAGTCCTCATAAACGGGATCAGTGTCCTCATGAAAGCCCAAGAGAGCTCCCTTGCCCCTTTCACTCTGTGAACTTACAACAAAAATTCCAGAAAGCAGGCTCTCACCAGACACTAGGTTTGTAGAAACTTTGATCTTAGACCTCTCAGGGTCCAGAACTGTGAAAAGTTCATTCTGCTATTTATAAGCCTCCCAGTCTGTGGTCTTGTGGTATAGCAGACCAAATGGACTGAGACAGTATTCCATCAAAAGCAACTTAGTTTTTCTCTATTTTGCTGGAAGGAGGGTAGGATTTTACAGTTTGGTAGTAGGCAGCAGTGGGGGCTGGTGGAAGTTGATAGAAGAGGCTTAGGGACTGCTGAGGGGCCAAACAGCCTGAATTCAGCCTTTGACCACGTGTTAGCTTCAGTGTGACAGCACCAGGGTAACCCTGGGGACTTCTGAGACACATTTGAGAAGATTCACTTAAGAGTACAAAAAGCTAGGCATCATGCTGGGAGAAACAGTGGATGCTGAAACTGAAGCTTTCCAAAAGACAACAACTCCTGCTGAGTGGCGGGTGTCAAGGGTAATGCGTAGTGGAAAGGAGCAGCTCTCGCTGCTTGCTCTTTAGTGATTCGGGTCAGCCAAGATGAGGGCTTCCTCTGGACAGTCCCAGAAAGGTGTGAGTACAGACAAGCAGGGAAGGAAATGCAGGGAGACGGAACCAGTGAGTCTGGCTGCCTGGCTAACAGATTCAGAAGCAGCAGCAAAGGGAAGATGACCACACACACACACACACACACACACACTGTTCTGCCTCTTTGCTCTGACCTATCACATCACTGCATAATAACCAACCTTCAAGAGCTGGGCTGACAATAGTGAGGGTGTTCTCAGGTGATCCTGCCAGACCAGACCGTGAGTCTGAATTCCTTGTGTGCCCCGACAGGATGCACGTGGGTGAGGGTGGGGGGGAGGGGAGCTTATCTAAGGAGGCAGAATAAAGGGTCCAGAATGTGTATTTCAGAAAAGCAAAGAACTACTGAAGCTGGCTAAAGGCCTGGGAGGCAAAGCCTGGCCAAGGGCTTCCAGCGTCTTCCATTTAGCAGAGAATTCTGGACCTTTTTGGTTCTGTGGATTCCTTTAGCCATCTAGATAAGCCCATGAATGCTTCCTCCAAATGTCTGGAAAAACTGAAAATAAAAGACATGAGACTACTAGGAACATCTAATAACATCAATTTGTTAAATAGTTATATGTGTGCCTCCTTATTCATTCATTAAATAATAGGATCTAGCGGGAGATTTAATAAGTACCATGATCTAGAATTAGAGTTGAGCATCAGTGATATTGTGAAGTATCTGTAACAGCTGCAGTGTGCTCTGAAACTGTCTGTGATCTTCCTTGGGGAAAAAGTCTAAGTTGTTTATATTCCCACTTACAGGAAATGCTAGCTTTCAGCTAGAGTTTAGTAAAAATAATGATGTAAGTTTTTCCCTTCCAAAGCCATGAGTCCTTTAAATTCTATCCAAAGACCCCTTGGAGTGGGGACAAGAGAAGGAAGGTCTATGGACCTCAGGTTAAGAATCCCTGGGAAAACCTCAAATTCTTTTCAAAATCATTATAAACTTCAACTTCATCCAACCATTCTGGACCAGAAATCAGATTTCCAGGCATGGCCTGCAATTCCAAAGAAATTTTCCAGCAACCAAAGTGACTTTCGGAGACATGGGCAGTCACCCTGTATCCTACAGACATCCGAGTTCTCAGTGACCAAAGGAATCGAGAACCTTGTTCCTTGCCCACATGCTATCTCTTCAAACGACAGCACCAGAGAGCCTTCCCCAACTCTTGCTGCCCCTTGTCAACATGTGCCATGTCCATCACCCTGCTGTCCCTTGTCACCTCTAATATCACCTCCTTTATTTTCTTTGCAATGTCAATTGTATTGTCTTTTCTCTATTTACTCTATCTGGATCATGGCGGAATCACTCTGAGCAAACCAACACTGAAATCTCAGCTTGACCACATTTACATCTGCTGATTCAGCCCCAGGTTGCCCAAATCCTGGCCCCCATGTGAGGAAAACAGGTGATGAATGTAGATGGACAGGTCTCACGTAACCACAAATGTTTATTGTGCCTCTGCTGAGCTAGCACTGGGCAGCAAAGGCCTGGTGTGCGCAAGCGGGCATGAAGAAATCACTCAGACAATAACCCCACAGGACTGGATACTGGGATGCCTTTATTTGTCAACAATGTCCTGTTGGGCATCTACTGGCTTCCAGGTACTGAGTGGGTGTTAGACGTAAACATACAAGTAAACAGATATGCAAAATCACATCCAGTTTTCACAAGTGCTATAAAAGAATTTGGAAGGGATGTATGGAATAGGATACCGGGGGAGGGGTGTTTTGTTACATGTGGCAGTAGGTCAAACCCTCCCTGAGAAGGTGAAATTTAAACAGAAAGAGACCTAAAGGATAAGATGGAGCCATCTGTGTGAAAAGCCAAAGAAAATGGGAGGGGTTGGTATCTTTAAGAGGGATGATGAATCCAGGGAGGAACTGGCCTGCGTTTGGTTGGGGTAGCTGCTGGATCAAGCTGAAGGCATGGAGTGGAATGCTAATAGCACAGACTTCAGAATCAAACCAGCTTGGCTAGAATCTGCTTCTAAAACTTCTCTAGCTGTGTGACCTTGGGGAAGTCACTTACCCTCTCTGAGCCACAGCTTCCTCATCTTTAACTTGGGATCAGCAAATAAGTCCTTCATCGAATTGCTAAATGCATTATGTGTAAATCTCTTAGAACGGTGCCTAGTGAGTGCACAGTACCTGCCCTGTAAGCGTTTGCTATGACTTGTTCCACACTCAGTGAAAAGTTGAGGAGGATTATAAGGTGGGAGAGGCAGGACCTGTTTGTCCTGAACAGAATTGGCCATTGTGTAGGTCACCAATACGACAAAGAGTTGGAAGAGACCCCGGGGCTCATTCACACCAACACCTTCCCTAGTGGTTCTCTCTGGGAAGGGGACAGGATAGCGCCCGAAGAGCCACCACTTATAAAGGCAGAAGAATAACTGTCCCTTAAGTGCACTGGGCTGGAGAGACGGTTGAGAAACAGCAGATCATAGGTTCTAGAGAAGGGTACATCAACCCCTCCCCCAGCCCTCAGCAGGGAGCTCGATACTCCATATCCAGACAGTTCCAGGCCCCACATCCTGCTGCCCAACTGGCTTCTTTTCCTGCTAGTGCCTGTGTCACTGCTCTTGGATTGTAAACGCCTCAAGGACAGCCACCACTTCCTTCTCCCACTATAGTGACTGACACAGGCCCTGAGCAACTGAGCTTTTGAATAATTGACTGAAGAAGGGAAAGTGGATTCATAGCATTTTAATGCTACTCCCAGGACTCTCTCAGGAATCCAGAGGGCTCAGGAAGTCCTTAAGTCATGCCCCTGCCCAGGGCCAGCCTTCCTCAAACACTCGAGCCAGACTCTCCTCATCAGGTTCTCCAGAGGACATACTTTTCTCCCACCTTGGGAATGCATCCCGGAGTTCACAGCCTACGTAGGGTGCTCCTTCGAAACCTCTTCCCAGGGCCCTTCTGCTGCTGTTTAATGGGGACACCACCCACCAGCCATTTCCTCCCCAAAGGGGCTCTGGAGAAAAACCAACTGCATAGCATAGGATAAAAGCCCCGCTGTCTCCAGGGACATCTTCAGAGACCTGTTGGGGAAGGCCACAGCAAACCCCTCTGGCTGCTGGAGCTGAGGGCGCTGGGAGGGGGCCAGACTCCTCCGTCCTCTCTCCATACACCTGCCCCTCCCGACCCCGGCACTCGCTGTCTAGCTGCCCCCTCTCCAGCTCCGTGTACAGCAGCGCCTCCCTTCTGGTGTTGGGTAGATGTTCCCTTCTCAGCTCTGTCAGTGCTTCCCCTACAGCATCCCATGATCCCTCCTTCCCCACTTCCACTCCCCAGTCACTGCCCCCTTTCTCCTCCTCCCAATTCTGCAAGCCTCTCATTCTCCACGTTTCCGCTCAATCTCCCCAGCTTCTTTACAGCCCCTTTCCATATTCTCCTGGACCTCGGAGTCCACCAGCCGCCCCCTCCTCAATCCTCCCAGCCCCCATGCTCCCCTCCCAACCCCCCACATCCCACTCCCAGCACTAATTCCTTATCCAAGTCCCCTTTCCCATTCCCTCCCAAACCCTCCCCCGTAGCCCTCTCTATCCCTATTCCTCTCGCGTCCCCAAATCTCCCATCGCCTAATTACAGCCCCCTCGCCCAACCCCACCCCGGCTTTCCGGGCTGCTCGGCCTCCGCGGTCCCCGCTCCCTGACACGCTCCTTGGCGCAAAGCAGAACCGCGACGGCTCCCCCACCCACCCCACGTTCCCGCCGCCGCAGTCTGGGGGACCCCACCTTTCCTGGGGAGGCCGAGGCGCCGCCCTGCTCACCTGTTGGGCGGGCCCGAGTACTCCGGGTCTCGCCTTCTCCGGGTCGGGGTCCCGCTCCCTCTTCAGCAGCCCCTTCTTGGGGTGCATGTGCCGGCACAGGCAGGTGACCCCGCACAGCGCGAGGATGCTGGTGGCCGTGCCCAGCGTAGCGCCCAGCGCGATCACGGGCACCGACAGCACCATGGTGCCCGCTCCCCGCTTGGGGCTCGGTCCCGCCGCGGCGCACCTATCCCGGCTGGGCCCGCTGCCTGCCGCCCGCCCGCCGCCAGGCAGCTCCGGACTCCGGGCGCGCCAGCAGCTCTCCCGCCGCCGGAGGGGCAGGGAGGGAGGGCGGCTGCGAGGACGTCAGAGGAGGGGCCGGACCCGAGCCGGCTGGTGCGCCCGCACTCAGTACCGCGTCAACGAGCACTCCTCCCCGCCAGCACGTGACCAGACCCCCCACCCAACAGGAGCTTGATCCTTTCAAGTGGTAGGAACCTTAGGATTGTCTCAGACCTTTCCTCGGGCTTTATGTATGAAGACACTTGTGTTCAAGGAGGGCAGGAGGTCACACTGTTGTAGGGGGCAAAGCAGGGCTCGAACCCATGTCTTGGCTCTTCCGGGTAGGTAGGGGGTCCCTTTACCAAACTACTGACCCTTTGTTCACCCTCTCTGGACGAGAAGGCTGTAACATTGGTTCCTCCAGGAGCTTTTCAAACACAAGCACAGAAAGCTGGAGATTTCCCATCTCCTGTACTTGAACTTGCCAGGTGCTCACTATCAGGGGGGCGGGGGGAGCAGGTGGTGGAGTAGAAGAAATTGGGTGAGGCTATGCTGCGTCCTGGAGAAGATGGCAATGATTCCATTTATACCTGCATCCCCTTCAGCGCTGACTCCGTAGTTCACCTTTATTACCTATTCTCATGTCCATTTACTGATGAGAAAGCTGAGGCTCAGAGGGAATGCGGAGCCGCTAGACAGATCTAGTCCTCCTGATCCCAAATTCAGGTTTGCAGGTTCAAGTCCACACCTACACCCAGAAAAAGGACTTAGAACAAAGGGTATGAAATACAGCAGCCAGGGATCCACACTTGATTCAGGGGTGGGGTAGACAACGAAAGAAGTATGCTTAGAAGGGAGAGTACAATTGCAGGTATGAGGATTGTCTTAGATCAGACACCAGTGATGTTTGGTGTTTTTCTTTATGTGGAGTGTTCAGTTCAGCAATCATTTGCAGTGAGTCGGCTCTGCTCTAGGCGTGCTGGGCATATATGAGAAAGCGACTCTGTCCACAACAGGGCTTTCAGTTTTCCACAACGCTGATGGCTCCCACATCTATGATGGCTCCAGCCAGACCTTTTCTGCTGAGCTGCAGAAGTGACCATCACCTGGTACCTCCTGGTGTTCCATTATACCCTTCTCCCCCCACCTAATAAGCCACTGCCTGTTAGAGGTGCTGACCCCCCACCCCGCCCAGCATGTTGAAAATCCTCAAATGACTTTTGACTCCCCAGAACCTAACTATTTACTGATAGCCTACTCTTGACTGGAAGCTTTACCATTCACATAAACAATCAACTAGCACATATTTTGTATGTTACATGCATTATGTACTACATACATCTTACAGTAAAATAAGCTAAAGAAAATAAAATGTTATTAAGAAAATTGTAAGGAAGAGAAAATACATTTATTGAAGAAAAATACACATATAAGTGGACCCGCACAGTTCAAACTCATGTTATTCAAGGGGTCATGTAATTTGTTTCTTCTCGTGATTTTGTGGGCTGGCTGGGTTCAGCTGGATGGTTTTCCTGCTCAACATGATGTCTTCTGGGACTGCAGTCCGCTGAGCTGGAACATCTAAGATGGCGTACCACAGGGCAAGCAGTTGGTGCTGGCTGTCCACCAGAGCACAGTGGGCTATCATCTGGTACACTTTGGCTCCCCCCCCCCATGTGTCTGGACCACCCACAGTATGGCAGCCAGGTTCCGAATGGAAGAAAGCAGAAGCAGCAAGTTCTCTTGAGGCTTGTGTTCAAAATTCTAGAACATCATTATTCTGGTCAAAGCAATAGTCTCCCTCTAGTCCTTTCCTTACAGAACATCTAAAAAGAATGTTTCTGAAATGCAAAGCTGATACTGTCACTCACCTGTGTAAAAGCCTTCAGAGATTCCCCAGAGATAAACCTAAGAACCTCCAGTTAGATCAAAGCCTTTTGTGACGGGGTCCCTGCCAATCCTTTCAGACTCCCCTCTGTACACTTCTGAACATGTCCTTGAACCCCAGCCACTCCAGGGACTAAAGTTTCATTCAGAGAGTTAGTATCTTTAAAGCCACCCATGGGTGCATACAGCAGGCACTCAATAACTGCTGAAAGGGTGAATGACTCACATCATCATCTCATGCAAGACTTCCAGTGACATTTGCTACATGAACTCCACTTGATTAAATTGACTCTTCCAAATATTTATTTTGTGCTGCTGTATGCTCAGCACATTTTCCTGCGGGGTTCCATTTGCTGCCAACCATGGAGCCAAAGCCCCTTAGTCCCTGGTGGTAGACTTAGCATTCTCTCTCATAAGAGCTTCCCTGGGTGGTTTTCTTGGCTCCTGGGCCTGGCAATGAAAAATGTGCTGAGGGAATAAGAGGTTTAATTAACGCTGTTAGTCCGGGCTCCCATGCCTGAGCTGCTCCCCTGGGAGACCTCAATGCCATGTAGCAAGATCAGAGTGGGGGTGAGGGGAAGGATGAAGAGCACTTTCATATCAGATATTGTCTGATGCGGATCAGACACCTGTCATGTGGTCCATTGTTACCATGGTTACTGGGATGACAGTGGCTGCAGTGCCCTTCATCTTTAACAGGAAGAGGACCCCAGCCCAAGAAAAGCAGCTTGCCTTTTGCCTCTTTCACAGACAGTGAACCCATGGCAGGGATAGGGCTAGGGCTAGACCTCAGGAGATTTGAAACCCAGTTAAGTCATCAGTATTCTAGGTCACCTTGGCTACACCTCGTCAAAGATGCGACTTTTGCTTATTGGTTATTAATATCCAGGCAGTAGCCTTTAATGGAAAACTCTCTAAGAAAAGGCATTAAGGGATTCTTTTGAAAAATGAAATTGTCTTTACTGACAAAGGTGGTTGACAAAGTCAGCTAAGTGGAACAGTTGAAACAGTCTAAGGATGAGGCTTAAAAATAACTGGAAATGCTGGGGCCACCTGACTGTCAAGGGCAGATGGAGCAGGAAGCTTGGGGGAACTTCTGGAAGGCTGAGGATCTCTGAAGATTCCCTGGCCTCTTGATAAAATGTCACCATTGTTATCTTGGTTGATATTTTACTTGTTGGCTGATTAATTAATCTGAATAATCATTCTAAATTACTGAGGTATTAGAATGCTCTTAGCAGGGGAAAGTGTTTCAAATAGAGAAGGTTCCCTTTTTAAGCAAACATTTATGGTATCTGCATATCATCGTAAGAAGGAAGGAGGAATATATACAAGCAGAACCGAATTTCAACATAGGGAGGATTTCAGAGGGCACTTTGTGGAATCCTTTCATTTTACCGATAGGGAACTGAGGCCCAGAGAGATTGTGGCTGGCCAAAGGGTAGGAGGAATAAATGATAGAGCTGGAAAGATCTTGTAGGTCAGGGTAGACTATGTTCTGCTGCAGTGACAACCTCAATATCTCAGGGATTAACTCAATAAAAGTATTCTTGTTCCCATCATAGTTTAAGGAGGATCAGGTGACTCATGTGGGCAATCAGTGACTCAGGAGTCTGGGCTTTTCTTGTCTTGTCTCCCCTCTGCTCCCTGCCATGCAGATGGAGAAGAGAGAGCACACTGCAGACCACTCGTGACATTTCAGAGGCCATGACTGGAAACAGAGTACATAGTTTTCACTCCATCGCACAAGTCAGAATTTGGTAACATAACAAATCTAACAACAAGAGACTGGAAAATCTCAAGGAGAACCATGAGCAAAAGTAGTCTCTGCCACAGAAACCAAAGCTTAGGACTCCTTGTCTGGTGCATGTTTCTCTCATTCATTCATTAATTCAACAAGTTCTTTGAGTTTCTACCATGTATGAGGCACTGTGTTAAGTGATGAAGCAAAGATGGTGAGCAAAACCAGGCCTGATCCATCTCATCATGCAGTTTACATTCCCATGGGGAAGATGGACAGTAATCATTCATCACATCAATACATGTGAAACTACAACTGTGATACAAGCCATGAAGAACAGGCTCAGGGTTGGCATTTGACTTGTTCTGACACCAAGGAAGTCTTCCAAGAGGAGGTAGCAATTGGACTGAGGTCTAAAAGAGTAACACTAACTCAACAAAGAAGGAACAAAGAGTGTTCCAGACCAAGAACCAGCGTGTGCAAGGACCCTGTGGTGGAACTACACAGTGGAATGGCAACAGAGTGCTGGTCAACCAGCTCTCTGAGAGGAAAGGAGGGAGGGCAATTGATTTTAGTATTTGTTGATTTTTCTGGTGTAAATAAATTGACACCATGGTCAATTTTCAGCTACCAGCAAATTCCTGAATATTAACCAGTTGGCTCTGTGAGTTGGTGGGAGCCAGCTCCAGCACATAACTGGGAGAAACTCTATGAGATGAGCCTGAAGGGAGAGGCAGGAGCCAAACCACAGGGCTTGTGGGCCATGATGGAAGGCCATTGGCTGTTTCTAGACAGGGTGCATGATATGATCAGATTTGTGTTATGAAAAGACCCCCCGCCCCGGCAGTATTGAGAACAGATTCGAGAGGAACAATGTGGGCTCTGGTGAACTAGACTGGTGAGGGCAGGCATCCTGGAGAGGGATGCCAGGCTTTCCTTAGGACAGGTAGAGCCACATGACAAGCCGAAATTGTTGATGGCATGAGAAGAGGGCAGGGGTGTTGGGCAAGTCACTTCCTTTTTCTGCTGACCTCCACTTTTCAGCTCTGCACTGTTACTATCTTATTTGATGCCTCCGTAATTCTGCAATCTGGACCACTGTTAACTGGAGGCTCCTCATGTCCTGGGCCTTGTCAAAGGCAGGATGTGCAGAAGGAAGCTGCCCTGGATAGGGACGTGGAAATCCTGGGTCCTCAGCAGAGTGATGCAGACTCAGGAAAGCTGAGACACTGGCCGCAGGGCAAGGGCCTCAGAGGAGGCCCAGGAGTGAGGCTCCGCCCAGGACTCCTGCTGCTGGCTCTGGGCAATTCTGGGGCCACATCTTAAGGCAGAGTCTTAATTAAGGTTGAGTCTAGGGCCCCTGATACAGAAGCGCAAGTCTGTAAAAAGTAGAAAAATATTCTAGAATTGGAGCAAACTGTAGCATTGCTTATTGATGGCTGCTAGTCGACACCTGCCCTGGTAGGTCATTTTCAATAACCCAGTAATCTTTCAATCCCTGACTCTATCTCATTCCATCTCAGCACAAGATGAAGCATCACATTCTGGTTCTCAGTGACAGAGCACCTCAATTCCATTTAATTTCTCTTGGAACTAGTCTAAAAACTCCCTTTATTCCTAAGTTTCTGGACCATATGAGGATTATGGGACTTTGTCTGGAGGGTTTTATCTGCCAGGTTGGGAGGAAGATCAACAGTTGTGCAGATGTGATGCTTAACTCTGTGTGTGTGTGTGTGTGTGTGTGTGTGTGTGTGTGTGTGTGTGTGTGTGTAGCAGGGAGAGGAGAGAATATAGATCCTTCTGAAAAGTGAACAAAAACTATTTCTGTTTCAGAAGAGTTTGAAAACAAGACAAATGAAATTTTGTAGCTGCACCTGAATTATTCAAAAACCACATGATGATTTCTTAAAGTTTATGGACCACAGATGAGGAGTCTTAAGCATAACCAAAAGAATATGCTCAAATCCATTGTCTTTATATGCATAAGGATGCACGAGCCATTGGCAGGTAATCTTAATTTTTCTGAGACTTAATTTCCTTATCTGTGAAATGGGGATAATCATCTCTACTTTATGGAGATGCTATGAAGATGACATAAAGCGTAGTGTTGCATAAATAGCACTGGGGAACAATTTTCTTTTTCATTTCCTGTTGCCTGAAGTTTTAGAACTTTTTCTATATATTTCTGCATCACTAATTCCAAATCTGAAGTCCCTTTTTTGGTGCATGCTCTAGTTTTTATGCGATTTTAATTTCTTTTTGTTACAGTTAATGGCATGCATTGGTTTTTAAATTGGAGTTAAAAGGCATCGACTCTTGGATTGAACATAACCACAAGGCAATTAATGTTTTAAAAATATCACTTTGACATAATTGTAGTTGTTTTTAAATGTAAAAAATGATTATCTGATAAAAACACCCTCTTATTTTGCTTTAAGATTGAATCATGGCTTCTTTGAGTAGGCGTAAATGTAAGAATAGTCCTGACACCTATTATTTATGTGGCTGTTACACACTTCAATGTCAAAGGCGCAATATTTCACCATTTGTAACACGTGCATATATTGCCTATTTTCAAGTTCCCCGTGGCGATCAAGACAAAAATTGGGCTTCTCAAATTGTGTGTTATAATTGTGAGGAAATGCTTCGTGACTGGACAAAAGGAAAACGCAAAGGAATGCCTTTTGGTATTCCCATGGTTTGGCGTGAACCTAAGGACCACAGCAGTGACTGTGATTTCTGTCAGATCCATACAAAGGGCATCGGCAAGAAAAAATGGCATATGATCGCATATCCTAATATTCCTTCAGCATTACGACTTATCCCACACTCTGAGATACTCCTGGTTCCAGTTTTCAATGGTTTTATTTCTTCTAAGGATGAAGAAAGTAAACATGGTGATCAAGTATATATTGATAAGATGCATGAGGAAATGGTTGTAGAAACTGAAAGGTCTTCTGATGCCAAGCAGTCATAAACCTCTCAACAGTTTAGCCAACCCAAATTGAATGAGTTAGTAAGAGATTTGGGCCTATCAAAGAAAGCAGCTGAGTTATTAGCCTCCAGGATTCAAGAAAAGAATGTACTTCAACAGTCAGCTCAAGTATCCCATTTCAGGAAGCGTGAACAAATTTTTGTGGACTTTTTTCCCGAAGACAAACACTTTGTTTACTGTCATGATATCAGTAGTCTTCTCAGCCAGCTAGGTGTTACCACTTACAGTTCAACAGAATGACGGCTATTTCTTAACAGCTCTAAATGGAGTCTGAAATGTGTTCTCCCACACAATGGTAATGTTTATGCAGTGGTTCCAATTGGTTATTCAATTCATCTGTGAGAAGATTATAATGACATAAAAATTGTCCTCAACTTACTGAAGTATGAGGAGCATAACTGGATCATTTGTGTGGATCTTAAAATGGTAAATTTCCTGCTGGGACAACAGAGAGGTTTCACTAAGTATCCTTGCTTTCTGTGTTTGTGGGACAGCCGAGCTCGGGAGAAACACTGGACATAAAAGAAGTGGCCGAAATGTGAAGCTCTGGAAGTAGGGGTGCAAAATATTGAGAATGAACCTGTAGTTAATCGAGACAGGATCATTTTCCCCCCACTTCACATCAAACTTGGCTTAATGAAGCAGTTTGTTCAGGCTTTGGATAGAGAAAGTGAATGCTTTCAACATATTATTTCTGCTTTTCCTGCCTTGTCTTTCGAGAAGATAAAAGCAGGTGTATTTGATGGGCCTCAAATTCGAACCCTCATACGTGACAAAGAATTTTCCAGGAAGATGAATAAGGAGGAGAAAGCAGCATGGCAGTCTTTTGTGGCAGTTACAAAGAACTTCCTTGGCAACAAAAAAGCAGAAAACTATGAACTTCTGTTTCAAAGGATGCTGTTGGCTTTCTGCGACATTGGATGGAACATGAGTGTTAAGATTCACTTCCTGAACAGTCACCTTGATAAGTTTCCCGAAAATCTTACAGCTGTTAGTGATAAGCAGACTACTGCTGGAGCATCAAATGAGATTGTCTTCAACAAGTACACAAACGCAAGAGCTACAAACGCAAATTTTTGCCTGAATAGACTTTAAATAAGTTTTGTGCAAATTTTATGATTAAATTAAGTGTTTTAATATGTTCTATTTTGAAATTGTAGACAAATTCTGATGCAATCATATATTTTAGTGTATTAGTGTATTTACTGCATTATATAAATTATTATATTTTCACAAAGATAATGCCCAAGAGGACATTCTACTTCATTATGTTAAATTAAACGTTGAAAATTTTACAATAAGATGAAAACCTAAAATCTTGAATTGCAAAATAACTGTAGCTTACAGAGAAAAACTAATGTCAGATTTGAGATCAGCACACTTGAATTAGGTAAGAAGAAGTGTTTTTGTGGATGCAACAAAAATTTTGTTCCCCAGTGTAGTGAAAGGTGTTCACTTATGTTAATTTAAGAATTATAATGATCCCAGCCATGGCCATGTAGCTCAGTTGGTTAGAGCATAATCCTGATACTTCAAGGTTGTGGGTTCAATCCCCAATCAAGGCACATGCAGGAATCAATCAATGAATACATGAATGAGTGGAACAACAAGTTGACATCTCTCTCTCTCTCTTCCTTTCTCTCTCTAAGATAAAATTACAAAAAGAATTATAATGATCCCATTTGCTCCAGACCATTTAATTTCTTAGTACAACAGTGTCGTCTAGTGAAAAAAGTAAGTATCCAAATCCCGCAGGTATGTGTTGTTCCAGCCCTGTTGCATATTAGCCGAGAGATTCTAGATACATTAGTCAGCTTAACCTGTTGGCGCTTTTAGTTTCTTCATTTGTAAAAACGGGTATGCTTTACTATTTGTAAAGATGGCTACAATTATCCCCTTCCAGTGTCTGTATGCTTTGCAATGTTATAACTTTGCAAAGAAGTGGGAGTCGATTGTTTCACCCCTTAATCTGGCCTGGTCTTGTGATTTGATTTGGCTAATAGAATGAGGTCAACATTTTACTAACTGTAAGCCTAGGCCTGAAGAGACCTTACATGCTTCCACTCTCTGTAACGGAATCCTGCCCAAACACCATGTGGAGAGGGCCGCCAGGCTGGCCTGCTGGAGGACCAGAGATCACGTGGCCCATGGTCTCCATCACCTCAGCCCACAGCTACCCATTCCCAGAAGCAGAGCTGCACAGCTGTCAGCGCATCACAGTCATGTGACTGAGCCCAGCTGAGAGTAGAACCCCCAAAAGGGCCAACCACAGAATTACAAATGAAGTCAAAATCATGAGTCATTGTAAACCACTACATTTTGGAATGTTGGGTCCACATTGAGAGCTCACTGATTGATGGATTTAAACACAAAACAATAGTGAGCCTCACAGGATTATTGCGAGTGTCTGTAGCGCACCTAGCACGGGGCCTGGTACACAATAAGTGGCTTTATTATTCTGAGTTCCCAAAGGCAGCCTTACCAAGCATTTCCAGTAATGCCTGATGGGTATAGTAGTTCATTAGTAACTGTATAAGAATATAAGAGTCAGTCTTGGGGGCCCCAACGCTGAAGAAGAATACTGTAGTATCTCTCTGACCCAGCCTCCACTGAAGCAGTTTTCCAGACTGGGCCACGCTCTCCACTCCTGGAGAACATGCTGCCCGCAACCTGTGGAAGCCTCATGGCCAGCAGGTCCCCCCTCTAGTTGCTCCCAGCCTTTCTCCCTTCCAGTTAAGTTGTGTGCTCACTTAAGGCTAGTTGTGTTTGTCTCCAAATCTCCTTACACCAGGAAATCTCATTACCGAGTTGTGTATTTTTTATTTATTTATTTTTTATTTATTCATTTTAGAGAGGAGACACGGAGAGAGAGAGAGAGAGAGAGAGAGAGAGAGAGAGAGAGAATGAGAGAGAGAAAGGGGGGAGGAGATGGAAGCATCAACTCCCATATGTGCCTTGACCAGACCAGTGCAGGGTTTTGAACTGACGACCTCAGTGTTCCCAGGTCGATGCTTTACCCACTGCGCCACCACAGGTCAGGCCCGAATTGTGTATTTTAATGAACTTACACATCAGCCAATGAAACAGGAGTACCATGGAGCGTTAGTTCTATAAAAACTAAGGTGAGGATTTTGGAAAGATTCACAAAGGTAATTTGCTGTTAGAACTTCTGCTGAAGATGGGTCTGAACAAGTCATCTGTGAAGGGTTTGGAGAGAAACGTGAAACTCTAGGATTCTTCCATCAGATTCCTAGGCAAGTATCTCTGAGTTCTTCCTCTGCTATAAAGAAAGCAAGACTGGGAGTCACAGGTGACGCAGTGTGGTGTGTGTAGAAGGAACAACATTTGTGAAGTGCTTTCTACATGTCAGGCGGGGCTCTGAGCATTTTGTCTGGGCTTGCAGGTTTAATAAACTTTAAGAAAGATGGAACAGAATTCTAGTCAGCAAGAGGTGGGCAAATAATGACAACTGTGATTTAGATTAAAAGAAAATTCTTAAGGTGTGTGTGTCACTTTAAACTATTTATTGAAGTCTAGCACACAGATCAAAGGTACTACAAATCATAACTAAACCTAGTGGATTTTCACAGAGTGAACACACCTGTCTATCCAGCACCCAGATCAAGAAACAGAACAATACTCACGCCCTAGAAATTCTCCATGCATTGTTTTCTAGGAGTCCCTGCTTTAACCAGAATGTTTGCTGGGCTTAGTAGCTCTGGTTTCCATAGCGCCAGACTTGAGCAAGCTTCCCTGTTGATGCGCCTATAGAGCTGGGAAGTGGAACCCCTTGTGTTGCCGCCCTGCAAACAGGAGAATGCTGCCACCTATAGGATATAGGGGGAAATGAACCCTCCCCTCCAGGTCTTTACTTCCAGCATCACCTTCTTGCTCCATGAGGCCTTTTCTGCTCACCTTATCTAAAAGGACCCGTGCTCTGCCTTTCATTCCATCACTCTGTTTCCCTCTCTTGCCTTACTTTTAACATTACTTAATAGTTCGTATAATTTCCCTTACCTGATTTTTTGTCCTGTTGGTGGCCTGAGTTTCCTTTTTGGAATACAGGTCGCCAGGAAGGCAGGAATATGGGCCTGTGTCATCCACTGATGTGTTCCCAGCCCTAGAACAGTGACTAGCATATAGCATCACCTCAGTAAGTATGTCGAGTGCACAGACAGGAGCCCTGAGTCTGTCCATGCCCCTGCCTTGTGAAGGCCTTAACCCAGGTTTAAGGCTTTGCTGTACCCTCATGCAGCTTATCGGGGGTGCACAACAACCACTGGCACTGCTTAAACTGCTGCAAGATTGAGGAGAGAGGGAGGAGCCGTGGCTGGAGCCCCTGGGCACCCTGGTCTGTGTCATAACTTGGGCTGGTAACCATGCAATCTGGAAAGTAATTCTGTGTAGTGGTCACCCAGAGCGTGGTGACACCAGCCTACCTGGAGTAAATACGAGTCCTACCAGGGAACTGGTCAGATGGCTTGTGACAAAGGAGTTTAATCTTGGGGAAGCTCAGGTTGACCATCGGTCAATGGACAGAATTAATATAGTGGTGTGAAGTGCTCAGCTGAAGATCTAGTAGGTGGTGAGGGCTGAATTATTGCAAATTACAACCATTATTTTGAAATGATAGGGCTGAAAGGAAAACTAGAGGTCATAGGGTCCAGGAGAAGCATTTTTTATGGCTGTTATTGAAAAACATCTCCCTCTGATCCTATGTGAAAATTTGACTTGTAAACAAAAGACAAGCTGCTCTGGTGGGCGGGGGGTGGGGGTGGAGGAAAGAGTCACCCGGGGGTCCCCTCATTACCAAGCCCCATCCTCCCTGTTTACCTCACATGCTATGCACCTCAAAGGAGCTTCAAAGCCACCCTAAGCCTCTGTGAAGCCATTGATGGTGGCTGACACCCTCATTTTAAAGTCAGGGACAATGAGGTCCAGAGAGGAGGAAACCCTTGCCCAAGTCCCACAGGGGCTGTGGCCAAGCTGAGCTGAGCTCCCAGACCGTCTCTCCGCGGGGACATTTCATAGGGTTAGCTCTCCTGGCTGGTTAGTGAGGGGCCTCAGGGGTCCTCATGAGGGGGGTCTTCTTCCTCCTCACTCAAATCCTGGTGCACTTCCAGGTGGAGTATGGGGATTGGGAAGATTTTTAAAGGAGATAATAGCACACTGCAGAAGTCTCAGAGGCAAAATCATGTTGGTGAATTTCAAGTGCTCTTTAGGCAAAGCCAGGGCCAAGCTGGTGTCACAGAGCAAAAAGCCCAGAGGGGGTTTAGGAAATTACTGAGAGAACTAAATCAAATAATCTGTCAAAGTATTTTGAAGATCCTAAGTGCCAGCTGAATGACAAGGCATTGCCATCAATATTAACATTGCACTTTATATTTAATCATCAGGCTTGGCAATGATTCTGATTAGGAGAAGAATTAATTCTACAGATAAAACACCATGAGTAAAAAATTTCAAATGTCAGTTTCTGTGCCCCACCTCTAGAGAAGCTGATTTAAGTCACTGGTTCAGGTCTTAGCTACTTACTTTATAGTGAAGCTAGTCGCTTAACTTCTCTTAAGCCTCAGTTTCCTCATCTGTAATATGGGGCAAGGACAGTTAACATTGGGGTTGTCATGTAAGGAATAAAATAATGTTAACAGCAACAAAATAATGTTAGCGTTGGTTAGCTGTGTCCTGAGGGCAAACATTGGAACCCAGAGCTTGTCTAAACCCCTCCTGTGGTGAGCCTCATGTTAAATGTTTTCTTGTTAGAGTTGTGTGTGTGTGTGTGTGTGTGTGTGGTCCCCTAGTTAGTGGTTCTCAGCTGGGGATAATTATGCCCTGCAGGGGACATTTGGCAGTCTATAGACTTTTTGGCTGATACAGTTGGGAAAGAGAGAGTTGCTACTAGCATCTACCTGGTAAAGGATGGAGATGCTGTTGATGACTCCACAATGCCTCCATTCTCCAACAAAAACTTACCCAGCCCCAAAGGTCAATTGTGCTGAGGTTAAGAACCCCTGGTCTGGTTAGTATATAGCTCCATAGAAGCAGGGGCTGCTTCTTCTGTTCACTGCTGTATCCCTGACTACAGCAGAGTGCTTGGGCCACAATAAATACTGAATGGATGAATGATTGACATGAATGAATGACAATCAGTGTTCTCAGAAAATAGAGATGTCTGTGGAACTGGGTGAACGTGTGTTTTGGCTGCAGACTTGTTCCCTTTTTTGTGGAGTCACTGAACCCCACAGAAAGGGCCCCAAGCCTGCGCGGGGTTAGGGGAGGTGGGTTAGGGGGAGCTCCCAGAGGCAGGGTCTCTCTGGGGGTGAGATCATGAGTTGCAGGTTCATGAAGGCTGCAGCAGGCACACTATTCCAGGAAAGTCACCAGAAAACTCTTCTACAGCAGCCATTAAGGGCAGAGATTCCCCCTGGTGTCTCCTGGAGGCAGGGTCCTGGAAGCCCTCTGGACCACAGGCGCCAGGCAGACCTCAGCCAGGTTATTTTGTCATCAGCAGTTCTCAGCTGTCCTGGAGGGGACTGTGGGTGGTGCTGGGCTTGCTTTGCAAAGCACTTAGGGCAGAGCCTCTACAGTCTGCTGATTCCAGCAATTACTCTTTATATTTAAAAAAGTGATTACTTTCTGCCCTGGAAAATGTACCTCCCAGCATTTCTACAATTTTGAGGAGGAGAGAATCTACATCAGCAAACTCCAGCAAGCCTCTGACACTGGGCCAGCTCCTTTATGGAACCAAGCAGGCAGAGGCCTGGGTCCTCCCAGCCTCAAAGTCTTTCTTTTCTTATTCCCTGACTTTCCTGCAGAGCAGTGAAACCCAGTAAGTACCCTTGCAGGTGCAAGGCAGACACGGGGTGCTGGCCCTGGAAACCACACTTCCATCAGCCTCCTCACAAGTCCGTATCACAGTGGCTGATGGAGACCTTGCAAGTGAGGCCCAGAGTGTCGTTCAGCCAAGTCATATCTGGGGAATTGTCATGCTGGTGTGGGGTCTCACAGGTGTGAGCCGGTACCTCTAGGCTGTGGGAAGTGCAAAGTAAGCTTTGCGATCTAGATATGCACACAATTGGAAAAATGTTTAAAGTACTAAATTTAATTTTACTTGAATTTAACAGAAGGAAAAGAAATGGAAGCTATGCTCAATGAATTTCTGAACTTCAGATAAATGCACTTCTCTATAAGATATTAATTTAAAAAATTTTAAGATAAAAAGTGAGAGTGTGAAAAAATTAGTCACTATAGTTTTTATTAACTGCATGCTTTAATTTGAAACAAAATAAATTAATGCCCTTCTAACAGAGAGGAGGAAATTATCACCATTAATGTTGTTTTCACCTTCCTTCCCCACCTCTAGATAGTAGAATTATTATTTATTTTGTCCAAGTTTATATAAAGCATTGATTGACATTCTGTTCTGAAGCAGAAAATCTCTTGTGATAGTTGCTTACCAAGCACACAGTTGAACTATTGATACATGTATTCCCAGTCTCCTTTGTGATCTGATGGACCTGTGCTCTGGATGATGGCCCATGAACAGAAGTGCTTTGTGACACTTGGCCTGGCTTGTGGAGACCACAGTGAGTTATCTCTCTCCTTCCCATCCCATTGGCTGATACAGGAGAAGCCAGCACACCGGGATGCCGGTGCTGAACACTATGGGGCCACAAGGTGGCACATTCCTCGAGCCCCAAATCACCAGCGAGAGGAGAGCTGCCTCCAATCAGGAAACAACTACCGTAGTTTTCACTCCATAAGAAGTACCTAGGGTTTTAAGGAGGAAAATAAGAAAAAAAATATTCTGAACCAAATGGTGTGTTAAAATAGTTAATAAAATACCATATTTTTCACTCCATAAGACGCAGGGGCATTTTCCTCTCCACTTTTGGGGGGAAAAAGGACGTCTTATGGAGCGAAAAATATGGTATTTTAGAATGTATGTGATCCAAAAATAAACTTCTATTGTGTTTGACTCCTTGTTTATCCTGGTGTGTTTGTTAAGGTAGTTAACATGACCTTAACTAGTATCTTTGTTCTCTGATTAAATAAGCACCATAATCACTATAATATTTCCAATGTGAGGTGTCTTTTTTGTTTTTTGTTTTTTTTTTTTTTTTTTTTGGTTGTTGGTTTTATCCACAAGTAGATTCTTTCAGAAAAGCCCATAATAATAATAACTGATGGCTAAAATTTCTGAGCTCTTACTGTGTAAGACACTGTGTAAATTACATGTATCAATTTATGTAATGTTTACAACAATCCTACAAAATAGGAATGTCATCCCCATTATACAGATGAGTAAATTGAGGCACAGAGCAGTTAGGTACAATCACATAGCTGGTAAGTTCCAGAGCTGAATTTCACAAGTTCAGGCAATCTGACTCTGAGCTTGTTTTTTTTTTTCTCCTTTACATTAAACCTTTTACAGATCTTCTGTTCCTTAAGTTCTTGTATGATTCATTGCCTTATTTTATAATATACTGATTACTTATAATATCCTTTTATGTGGTATCAAATTCTCTGAATTTATAAAGTCCCTAAAATCCCTATTTTTCTATACCTACTTTTTTTAAAGTAACGTGTGTGTGTATGTGTGTGTGTGTGTGTGTGTGTGTGTGTGTGTGTGTGTGTGTGTGTGTGATAGAGACAGATAGGGACAGACAGACAGGAAGGGAGAGAGGTGAGAAGCATCAATTCTTAGTTGCGGCTCCTTAGTTATTCAGTGATTGCTTTCTCATATGTGCCTTGACTGGGGGAATACAGCAGACTAAGTGACCCCTTGCTCAAGCCAGCAACCTTGGGCTCTAGCTGGCGACCTCGGGGTCTCAAACCTGGGTCCTCCAGGTCCCAGTCCAACACTCTATCCACTGCGCCACCGCGTAGTCAGGCTCTATACCTACTTTTATAGCTGGAATCCTGGAACTTCCTTTAATCCCTCTCACAGGTTGTGTGCCACACTTATTCTCTTTCTTTGTTTCATCCAAGGAATAGAACTTTATTTGTTGGAGCACATCCTCAAGTAACTTCCTCAAAAATGTGTGTGGAGACAAATGTTCTGAGTACTGACAAAAGTAAATCTGAAAATGTCTTTTTTTCTTACTTCTGACTCTATTAAACTCTATTGACCATTTGGACATAGAATTTTAGATTTAAAAATATTTTTCTCTCACAATTTTAAAGACTTTACTCCATTAATCTTACTGTCCAGTGTTTCTGATTCCAGTCTGGGTGTTATTCCTTTGACAGCAACCTTTTTTTGTTTCTCCCTGGAAATTTTCAAGAGCTACTCTTTATACTGGGTGTTTGGGAATTTCACCACAATGTGTGTGGGTCTTTTTCCATTTGTTGTGCTAGGTTTTGTGTGGACCCTTTTGATCTAAATACTTGTGTCCTTAGCCCCAGGGAAGGCTTTTGTTCTTTTCATCTTCCCAAGTCTCTTTCTGGAGCTCTTCTTAGCCAGATGTTGTACCTCCTGGGTCTATCTTTCATGTCTCTTATTTTTCTTGTATTTTTTATCTCTTTGTTCTACCTTCTACTCTTTGACTTTATACTTCAACTTTTTAATTAAAACTTTCTTTTTGGCCTTTACTCTTTTTAATCTTCAAGAGCTCTTCATTGTTCTATTTTCACAGCAACTCTTGGTATTGCTGGCTGCAACATCTTCTCAAAGTTTTCTGCAGAACTTTTGAAAACCACTGTCTATTACCTAAGTTAGCTCTATTTCCTTTAGAGTCAGTTTTAACATTTATTTATCTTAGGATTTCTCTTCTATGTTACAAGTATTTTTTTAATCTCTTTTTTCCATGAGGGTTCACTTATTTTTTAGGTTGAAGCAATAAAGAGCTTAAGGGGAGCTATATACATAACTCATTGACTGGTGAACCTGGTCTCATTGCCATGAAGAAGCTAGTCTTCACTGGGAGGGTACCAAATGCCAGGTTGCAGAGTTCACCAACTTCATGAGTGGCCACAACCAAACGTGGGCAGTCAGCAGATTTCATCCCACTGGCTACAATAGGCATTTGATCCAATGAGACTCAATTCTGGGACTTCCATTGGGACCTAAGGGGAAAAGGACCTTTTTCTACTGGGATTAGTAGCTTTAAGAATTATTCAAAGCTGTACTTAACAGAGACCACCATGAGGATGGGTTCTGACTGAGACACAAGCCCACAGAGGAAAGCAGGACCCAGAGAGGAAGAGAAACATCAGTCTTGGACTCAGCTATGCTTGGAGTGATTCCAGCCTTTGGCTGAAGCGGCCACCACATTTTCTTTTCTTTGTCTTATCCACTGTGAAAAATATTTCTGTTACTTGCAATCGAAAGAGTCTAGAATAACATAACTAACCAGTTACCTACTGACTCAACAAGTCTCCCCACCTCTGAAACCTCAGTTTCCTTATCTGTATGAATGTGATGATTCCTGCCTCCCCCCAGGATGGTGATAAGAGAAAGTCAAGTGAGAGGCTGTATGTGACCACCCTTTAAAAAACTATACAATTTCCTTCCTTTCTTTCTTTTTAAAATTCATTGTAAGGGGGGTGGGGGAGAAGCTAATTCTTTGTTTCTTTGGGAAACAAAATCTAACTAACTAAACTGCCTCAGGCCTCCTGCCCCCACTGTGAGGAAGAAGGCTTAGGTTCCCTCCCGGAAGGTGGTAGAACTTTCTTACGTAATGTTTGTTTAGTGCTTTGGGCCTATGGAGGGCCATGGAGTCTCTAACTGAATTTGTTATTGATGTTTAGTGAGCCATTAAACCTGATTTCCTGCCTGCACCCCAGCTATAAAATAACAGTTTGCTGCAGCCTGTAAACACCTCTTGGTCACCAACCCCACTCCCTCCTGGTGCCTGTGGGGCTGGCTGGTTAATGAACATAAAGCCATCCCCCTAACCTGGTTCCTATGACTCACTCCCCCGCTCCCCCATTGTGGCCTTGACAAGCCTGGTTTTCTCACTGAGCCATGGTCAGAATGGCAGTCTTGCCCTAAGGACAGGCCAGGGCTCTACGCAGGAGTCGGTTGTCTCAAGAGCTCAAGGGCTCAGTGTGTCTGGTTTGAAAGAGAAATATAACCTCCTCTCCTCCCTACACAAAGCTCAAGTGAGCCCATCTCAGGGCAAGGGGAGCCACTGAGCCCAATAAAGCTTGTTGACCATGGCTTGCTCAGGCTACACTGCTTGGCTTCACTCCACGAAGGCCCATTGGGATGAATGATCTCCGAAGTCTGGTCCTCACCTTTACCCTGTCTCTCAGAGCCTCTGCCTCCTGTGCCAGACCCTGGGGCTCCATTCTCCCTGCATACATTCCCCTCTACCCTGCAGCTTCCATGGCCTCCAGTGCACTGAATCCAGTTTTGTGTTTTCCCACCAGATGGGATGCTAGCCATCCACTTCAAGCAAGAGTACTGTCCTGGGTGCTCGTGGTGGCTTACCTGTCTTCCTCTGCTGGGTTGAGCGCACCTTCCGGAGATCCAGCACGTCTTGTTCATCCCTACACCTGCAAGCACCTAACACAGTGCCAGACCCGATCCAGGCGCTCAGCGCCTTTCCAAAGAGGAAAGATGGAGAGACGGATAAAGGACAAAGGAGGAGTAGAAGCAAGGAAGAGCGTGAGCCAGATGGAACCCACTGGGTTGCTACGACAGATAGGTGTCTTGGATATTGTTTATGTCCCGGAATATATTCTCTGGAGCTAGAACAGAGAGGCAGTTTGGTGTGCAGCGCAGGGCACACTGACCGGCAGTAGGGTGTCTCTAGGTGACCTCAGCCAAGCCACTCTTCCCTTAGGGCCTCAGTGTAACAGCTATCAGGTAGGAAGCTGGTGAGTTTCTCTTTTGAGTCTTCATTGTCCAACATTCTTAGAATGAATAAAAGATGGTCAATGAGTCTAATCTTTATTTGCTCATGTTTTGAGATTTTTTTGTGGTGCTTTTGGTACACAAACAATTTTGATGTTAAGATAGTTAAATGGATCGTTTTCTTCTTTCAAGGCTTACACGTGTTGTGTTTTAAGAACACATTTCTTACTCTGAAGTAATCAAGACATTCTCCTATATTTTATTCTTGAAGTTCTAAACTATTTTTTTCATATATAAATCATTAATCTGCCTGAAATTAATGTATGTGTTTGGGTGGAGGTAGGGATCTAATTTTATTTATTTATTTTTATTAAGATAATCTATTAAGGCCCTGGCCAGTTGGCTCCATGGTAGAGAGTCAGTTCAGCACGTGGATGACCCAGGTTCGATTCCTGGTCAGGGCACACAGGAGAAGTGCCCATCTGCTTCTCCACCCTTCCCCTCTTGATTCTCTCTCTCTAGCTATCAATATCCTCCTCCTACTCTCCCCTCCTGCAGCCAAGGCTCGATTAGAGCAGGTTGGCCTCAGGCGCTGAGGATGGCTCCATGGCCTCTGCCTCAGGTGCTTAAGAAAAAAAAAGGCTTTGATTGCAATGGAGCAGGGCCCCAGATGGGCAGAGCATTGCCCTCTAGTGGGCTTGCGGGAGTGGATTCCCCTCGGGGCACATGCGGGAGTCTGTCTGCCTCCCCCCCCCTCACTAAAAAAAAAAAAAAAAAAAAGATAATCAATTAATTGACCAAGTCCATCCTTTTCATATTGATTTGCAGTGCCGCCCCCTGGCAAGTTTCTGTGTGCGTAGAAAATATAAAGCCTCCATGTACGTTTCTGAGTTTGCTGCTCCGCCCCATTGATCTTTGTTTCTCTCCTTAAACCCACACACTATCTTATCTGTGTTGGCTTTATTTGAAGTGTGAACATCTGTCAGGACAAACTCCACTGACCTCAGAATTATCTTGCTTATTCTTTCTCTTCCATATGTATTTTTAGAATTCATTTTTCAAGTACAATGAAAAACCTTTTGAAGATTGTGATCAAAATTGAATTGAATTCAGAAATTAATATGGAGGAAATTGACATATTTATAATGTCAAACCTTACCAGCTATGAATATAGCTTATCTCTCTGTTACTGTGGCATCCTTGAATGTTTTTTAATAATGTCTTATTGGTGGCAACATAAAGCAACGTGTAAATCTTTTGCTAAGATTTCTTTTTTTTGCTTACTTAGTTTTTGTTGCTGTTATGAATGAAATCTTTTTAAAATTACTTTTTTTTAGCTCTATGGTGCTAGGATATAGAAATGCTTTTTATTTTGCTTATTGATCTTATATGCAACAATCATGGCCAGACTCTCTTAGTTCTAATAATCTGTCTGTAGATTCTCTTGGGTTTCTACATAGGTAATTTCATTTCTTCCTATCACATCTTTATTTTATTATTTTTTCTTTTACTACAGTGTGACTAGACCTCCTAATTCAATATTAAGTGAAGGTAGAGCTAATGGATATTCTGCTCTACCAATGGAATTTATCTTTAGGTTATAACCATAAGGAGACTATTTTGATTTTCCATTCTTTGTTTTCTTTGTTTATGTTTTATTTTACACATTTTTTTATAATTGGTAGGTGTTACACTTATTTTCCTTAGAAAAAGTTCAAGCTCACAGGAAAATTTAAAAAATAACTCAATGAGTACCCACTAGCTTCTCACCTAGACTCACCCCGTGTTGACATTTTGCACCCTGGTTCCCTCTCTGTGGATATACCTATGTGCACTCACTTCCCGTTTACTAAGCCATTCAACAGTAAGCATCATGGTATTCACCCCTAAACACTTCAGCACTCATCACTATCACCATACCTAAGAACATCAATAATAATTCAATAACTTCATCCAACACAGAGCCCATACTCGAACTTCTCCAATTATCCTTGAAACATGTTGTGCAGGTTTTTAAGAAATCTGAAATATAATCAAGTTTCACTCCTGCATTTGGCCATCCTGTCTCTTTAGTCTCCCCCAGTCTGGAACATCTAACAGTTGGTCAATGTAATTCACCACGCTGACAGATCAAAGGAGAAAAAGACCATATGACCACCTAGATAGATATATTAAAAATCTCTGGATTCAAAGCCAAAATAAAAAAACTCAGTTAGATTTCTATGTGCCAGCAACATGGAAAACAAAAATATTAAAGTGAAACCTATTACAGTAGTACCACAAAGCATCAAATATCTAGGAATAAATTTGGTTGGTTTCCATGAGCATCATGTTGTGAACTTCATCCATGCTGTTGCGTGTAGTGAGAGTGCTTGCTCATCTACTCTTTCCGGAGTATGGTAGTCCATAGTGTGTGAATTCTCTGCAATTTATTTACCTATTTTAATGGTGGGCATTTGGGTAGTTTTCAGTATTTTATTAATAGTTTTGCTAATTATATCCATGTCTGTTGGTCAAACATATACATATTCCTAAGAAGAGAATTATGGTTCTTGGGATAGATAGGTGTTCAGCTCTAATAGATACTGCTGAACAATTTTCCAAGGGAGTTTTACCAATTTATTCTCCCACTAATGATGTATAAATGTTTGGGTCTCTTCAGTGGATATTGTCTTTTTAATTTTGGTCATTTCATTGGTTAAGTGAGTTATATTTTCTCATTGTGGTTTTATTTGCATTCCTGGATCTCCTTGAAGTTGAACACCTTCTCTCTCACATGGCTATGAATCAAGTTGGGAAAAATGGACATCTTTGCAATATTTGCATCTTTTTTCACTTATTTCAATAATGTTTTCTGGTTTTCAATGGAAAGCTCTTGTATACCTTTTATTAAATTTATTCCTAGATATTTGATGCTTTGTGGTACTACTGTAATAGGTTTCACTTTAATATTTTTGTTTTCCATGTTGCTGGCACATAGAAATCTAACTGAGTTTTTTATTTTGGCTTTGAATCCAGAGATTTTTAATATATCTATCTAGGTGGTCATATGGCCTTTTTCTCCTTTGATCTGTCAGTGTGGTGAATTACATTGGCCAACTGCTAGGTTTTGATAAAACCTTGCATAACTGGAGTCAACTTCTCTTGTCTATGATGTGTTGTCTTTTTTTATATGTTGCTGTATTTAATTTTTTACTATTTTAAGATTTATATATCTATGTTTATGAAAACAATTATCTATAGTTGACTTTTTTTCTGTAACATCCCTTTTAGGTTTGGTATCCAAGTTTTTCTGGTGTCATAAAATGAGTTGGGAAGTATCCCCTCTGATTCTATTATCTAAAGGAATGTATGTAAGATTGCTCTTATTTTTTTCTTAAACATATGAAAGAATTCTCCCATGAAGCCATTTGAGCTCAGAGTGTTCTTTCTGGAAATATTTTAAATACCAGATTTAATTTATTTAACAAATATAGAACAACTCAAGTTTTCTATTTGTTACTTTGGTCATTTGGAGTGTTTGTATTATTAAAAAAAAACTTGTATATTTTACCAAATTTTAAAAAATAGATGCAAATAAAATTTTTTATAAGGTTTTCTTTATATACTTTTAAGGTCTCTAAAATCTGTAATGGTGTCCTGCTTTTTGCATTTGATATTAGTAATTTGTGTTTCTCCCTTTGTTCTTGGTCAGTTTTGCTTGGGCTTCATACATTGTATTATTCTTTTCAAAGAAAATATTTTAAGCTTGACTGATTTTCTCTACAGTGTGTTTACTTTCTAGTGCATTGATTTCTAATTTTGTCTTATTATTTCCTTCCTATTTTTGAGTTGAATTAGCTTTTTTCCAATCTTACTGAGATAGGAGCTTCAAATATAAATTTTATTCTTATTTTGAATATATGTAGTGGAAGCTATAAATTTTCCTGTAATAATTTCTTTGGCTTTCCCTCACACATTTTATATGCCTTATCTTTATTTCCATGTTATTAGCCAGGGTTCTTCAGAGTAACAGGACCAATAGAGAGAGAGAGAGAGAGAGAGAGAGAGAGAGAATGTGTGTGTGTGATTTGTTTTAAGGAATTGGTTCATGTGATTATGGAGACCTAGGAAAGAGCTGATGTTGCAGTTCAAGTTGGAAAGCCATCTGCCAGCAGAAATCCTTCTTGCTTGGGGAGGTCAGTCTTTCTTCTACTTAGGCCTTCAACTGATTGAATGAGGTACACCCACATTATGGAGGGAAATCTCAAAGTCCACCAACTCAAATGGAAATTTCATCAAAAAAAAAACCTTCACAAAAACATCCATAATGATGTTAAGTCAAATATTTTGGCGCCATGGCCCTGAGTGATGGGCTGTGCCTCCTGTTTCTAAGAATCTGTGAATATAAAAAATTATTCCCTCATCATAGTCATTTCTATGTCTCGGTGTCTTACCATACCTGATTAAAACAAATCCTGGCTACATTTTAAAACACCTGCCCATTTTGGCCTTCTCTTAGTGGTGGGCTTCTGCCAAGGACATGTTCATTGGGACCTTCCAGCATGCTTCTTTCTTTCTGTCCATGAGAGGCCTCCTCCTGGGGAGACTGTGCAACCAGCCACCTCAGTCCCAACATCCAGGAGCTCCTGAAGATGTGAGTCACAAAGAGAATGAATTTTCTGATTTGGGGGAAGAAGGAGAAAGAGCAAGACCATGTCCTGAAACACTGAGTTCAGATTCCAGACTGAATTCTGGAGCTATCCTAGAGGCACCTGCTGATGTGCAGGATAGCAGAGTCTCTCTGGAGGAACAAGGGTGAACCAGAGAAGCTCCATGTTCTCAACAGCCTCAAACCCCAACACCCTGGGGGACCAGTTGCAGCAGAAATGGACCTGCTTGCTGGGGTCTCCTCTTTCTGTACAGCGCGTCCCTGATGGCTTCTGTCCTGATTTCCGGTAGCAGCACCCCACTAGAATTTTCTTTGACACTTGCAGTCCAATTTCACACTAACGGATCTTTAGCCCTAGCCTCTGCCCTACCTTAAGGCCCAGCTCCAATTCCAGCTTGACTTCAAGCCCAAGACCATCTTAGGGCCACCTTCACGCCTCACTCTAACTCCTATGGCCATCTCCTTTAACCCAGATTGAGGGCAGTGGGGTGGACTTATTTGAGATTCCAGAATAAAGGACAGCCTCTCACTTGAACTGAAATTCAACACCTGCAATGGCACTGGCTGGAGAAGCAGCTGGAAAGATTGTCGGGTTCACTCTCTGTGGTCCCAAGAGCTCAGCAAACCCAGAATCCTCCAGATCCCAACCTCCGCCAGTGCCGCCTGGCCTCTGCCTGTGAAAGGTGTTTCTTCTACTCGCCCAGAACATCCTCCTCCATCCCCTCTGAGGGGAAAAGGTTCCAAGTGTCAGTTCCCTTAGAACATTATTCCAGGACCCTGGCTGGGTTGCTGAGTGGATAGAGTGTCCTCCCAGCATGCTGAGGTTGCAGGTTCAATCGGGGTCAGGGCACATATGAGAAGCAACCAATGAGTGCGTAACTAAGTGGAATAACTGACTGGAACAATGAGTTGATGCTTCTCTCTCTCTCACTCATTCTCTCTCAAATGAGGGGGGGGGG
The DNA here is from genome assembly GCA_037038555.1 of Rhynchonycteris naso. NCBI lineage: Eukaryota > Metazoa > Chordata > Mammalia > Chiroptera > Emballonuridae > Rhynchonycteris > Rhynchonycteris naso. The sequence continues at coordinate 356,805,769 of CM072995.1, forward strand.
CATTTATCCAGTATTCTCCAGCTCTGCACAAAACTGTACAACGGAGAGGAAACCCTCTCCTTACTATATCAGTTTCCAGGACCCTCAAGCCCCTGAGGCCAACCTCAGCCTCAACAGATCTTCATTTTAGAGGAAGTTGTTTGCTCACCTAGCCAAAGCGAGAATCTTGAGTTAAATAGCAAGTATCATTTTAACAAGTCTCTTTTGTTCCATGAGTTCAGAATGGCTGTGGTTGTTCCCTTTTTTGGGAATTGATTCACTTGCCCTTGTATGATTATTTTCTCTTAAAGTTGAGAAACACAGATCTATCTCCCTCATGGCATCTTTTATCCCTGCTTTGTTTGGGATATAGACTTATAGTATCCCAGAAGCTTGGGCCTGGAGATGTTGGGGGCTTAACTTCAGCTCTTATGAGGGCTGCTTTGGCTTCTAAAATAGCCAAGGTTATGGAAGGAGCTTATCCTGGTTCCTTCATTTGCACCTGATTATATGTCTTGTTTTTAAAATACTTATTTTTTTTGTAATACAGTCATGGAAAAACAAACCAAAGAAAAAACTAATATAAAAACACCCATGGGCTTGTCAATATGAGAAAATCGAGTAGACGCAACCCCAAGACTGGCTCAGCCAGTCTGTCCTCTCGGAAACTTTGTACAGCTGTAGGGGTGGGTAGGGTTGCACAAGAAAAATATTAAGAACAGTTTGTGGGTAATGATTAATTTAGGGTATGCAATACATCTTGGAATTCAATGTTCATAATACCAAGTTGACACAAAAGTTAGTGAATTTATTTAACTTGGACGTAGTTTTGAAACCAATATGCTTTTGTTCCAAAGTCAAATCATTCCTCTACTGACATGAACCACTTATGTCAATGTGGATGCATATATTAAAGGAAAGTATTTTTAAGTACTTGATTCAGTTATTGGAAAACTCTTCTTGATGGTGAAATAAATGTAACAAAATTTACCATTTTAAAGTACACAGTTTAGTGGCATTAAGGACATGCACAATGCTGTGCCACCATCACAACTACCTAGTTCCAGAACTTTTTCTTTTCCCTAAAAGGTACCCATTAATAATCACTTCTGATTCCTCCCATCCCCCTCCACTCAGTATCGGACACGCACTAATCTGCCTTCCGTCTCTGTGGGTTTTCCTATACTGGATCTTTTATATAAATGGAATCCTACACTATGTGGCTTTTGGTGTTCAGCTTCTTTCACTTAGGGTAATGTTTTTGAGGTTTATCCATGTCGTAGCTCTTACCTGTATTTCTTTCCTTTGAATGGCTGAGTAATTTTCCATTGAATGGATATTCTATATTTATTTTATCCAGTCGCCAGTTGATGGTTACTTGGGTTGTTTCAACCTAATGTGTAAATTGTGCTGCTATGAAAGTTGTGTAGATTTTGTTTGAATATCTGTTACTAGTTCTTCCGGGTGTATCCTTAGGAGTGGGATTGCTGAGCCATAAGATAATTTTATGTTTAACTTATTGAGGAGCCACTAAACTGTTTTCCACAGTGGTTGTGCCATTTTAAAATCCAGCTGCAATGCACGAGCGTTCTGATTCGCCGTATCCTCTCCAATACTTAGTATTTTCTGTTTTCTTGTTCTTAACTATGCTAGTTAGTGAGTGTGAAGTGGTTCTCATTATGGGTTTGATTTGCATTGCTCAGGTGACTGATGGCATTGTGCATCTTTTTTATGTGTTTGTTGGCCTTTTGTACATCTCCTTTAGAGAAATGTCCTTTCAAGTCCTTTGCCCATTTCTTAATTGGGTTATCCTTTTTTGTTGAGTTGTAAGAGCTCTGAATGCTGGATTTTCAGATATACGATTTGTAAATATTCTTCCCATTCTGGGGATTGTTTTTCTCACTCTCTTGATGTTGTCCTTTGATGCACAAAAGTTTTTAATTTCTATGAAGTTTAATTTATCTATTATTTTCTTTTGTTACTTGTTGTTGTTTTTTTTTATTCATTTTTTCTTTTTTTTAGAAAGGAGACACAGAGAGAGAGAGAGAGAGAGAGAGAGAGAGAGAGAGAGAGAAAAGGGGGGAGGAGCTGGAAGCTCAACTCCCATATGTGCCTTGACCAGACCAGTACAGGGTTTTGAACTGGCAACCTCAGTGTTCCCAGGTCGACGCTTTATCCACTGCGCCACCACAGGTCAGGCGTTACTTGCTGTTTTTTTTTTTGACGCCATAACCATGAAACCATTGCAAAGTCAAAAGTTATGAAGATGCTACTCCTATGTTTTCTTCTAAGAGATATATAGTTTTAGGTCTTATAGTTAGGTTTGATCCTTTTGGGGTTTGTTTTTGTATATGATGTGAAGTAAGAGTTCAACTTTATTGTGTTGCATGTGGATATCTAGTTGCGACAACACCATTTGTTGAAAAGAATATCCCCCCCATTAAATAGTCTTGGCACCCTTGTGGAAAATCAATTCACCACACATGTATTATTTTATTTCTAGGTTCAATTATATTCCATTAATCCATATATCTATCATTTGGTTGGTATCCTTATGTCTTTATTATTGTAGCTTTGTAAAAGTGTTTTAAAATCAGAAAGTTTGAGTCTTCTAACTTTGTTCAAAATTGATTGACTATTTTGGGGCCTTTGAAATTCCATATGAATATTAGAATAAGTTCTTCCATTTTGACAATAAAAGCACTAGGGATTTTGATAGAAATTGATTGCACTGAATTTGTAGGTCACTTGGGATTGGTGCCATTATAACAATAATAAGTCTTCCAATCCATGAATACAAATGTCTTTCCATTTATTTAAATCTTCTTCAATAGCTTTCAACAATGGTTTTTTTTATTTTCTATACACAAGTTTTCTCCCAAAAAAAATCAAAGAGGAGGGACTCTTTTTAATTTTAATTACATGAGGCCAACATTATCTTGATAGCAAAGCCAGACAAAGACATCACAAGAAAAGAAAGTACAGCTCAATATAGATGCAAAAATTCTCAACAAAATAGTAGCAAGCTGAATGCAGTAGCATATTGAAAGGATTAGATAACATAACCAAAGGGGATTTACCCTCACATTTCAAGGATGGTTCAACACATGACAATCAATTAATATAATACTCTACATTATGAAGTAATGTGAAAATCCACAGCTAACATCACACACAATTGTGAAAGACTGAGAGCTTTCCCCTTCAGATGAGGTACCAGACAAGGATGCCCAGTTTACCCCTGCTATTCAATATTGCACTAGAAATTCTAGCCAGAGTGATTCTGCAATAAAAAGAAATAAAAGGCACCCAAATTAGAAAGGTGGGAGTAAGACTAGCTTTATTAGTAGCTAGTATTCATTTATGTGGTTTTTTTTTTAATTTAATTTAATTTTTATTATTATTATTTTTTTACAGGGACACAGAGAGAGTCAGAGAGAGGGATAGATAGGGACAGACAGACAGGAACGGAGAGAGGTGAGAAGCATCAATCATTAGTTTTTCGTTGCCGTTGCAACACCTTAGTTGTTCATTGATTACTTTCTCACATGTGCCTTGACCACGGGCCTTCAGCAGACCGAGCAACCCCTTGCTGGAGCCAGCGACATTGAGTCCAAGCTGGCGAGCTTTTGCTCAAGCCAGATGGGCCCGCGCTCAAGCTGGTGAGCTCGGGGTCTGGAACCTGGGTCTTCCGTATCCCAGTCCGATGCTCTATCCACTGCGCCACCGCCTGGTCAGGCTGTTTTTGTTTTTTTGTTTGTTTGTTTTGCTTTTGAGTTTGAAAGATCATTTCACCAGTTGTAGAACTCTGGTTGACAGTTGTTTATTCTTAGCATTTTCAAGATGCTATACTACAGTCTTCTACTTCTATTGGGGTTATAGACAGGTTCAATGTCAGTGTAATGGCCTTTCCTGGGTAAAGATCTTCATTCTCCTCCGTTGCTTTAAGATGTTTAATTTGTGTTTGGCATTCTGCAGGTTCACTGCCAGAGATCTAAGGGGTGGCCATGAGGGAGATAGATCTGTGTTTCTCAACTTTAAGAGAAAATAATCATACAAGGGCAAGTGAATCAATTCCCAAAAAAGGGAACAACCACAGCCATTCTGAACTCATGGAACAAAAGAGACTTGTTAAAATGATACTTGCTATTTAACTCAAGATTCTCGCTTTGGCTAGGTGAGCAAACAACTTCCTCTAAAATGAAGATCTGTTGAGGCTGAGGTTGGCCTCAGGGGCTTGAGGGTCCTGGAAACTGATATAGTAAGGAGAGGGTTTCCTCTCCGTTGTACAGTTTTGTGCAGAGCTGGAGAATACTGGATAAATGCCCCCCCCCCTCATTTGAGAGAGAATGAGTGAGAGAGAGAGAAGCATCAACTCATTGTTCCAGTCAGTTATTCCACTTAGTTACGCACTCATTGGTTGCTTCTCATATGTGCCCTGACCCCGATTGAACCTGCAACCTCAGCATGCTGGGAGGACACTCTATCCACTCAGCAACCCAGCCAGGGTCCTGGAATAATGTTCTTCATCACAGGGTGACCACCCATCTCCGTCAGCTTAGGAACAATGGCATCGAGTAGTGATGCCACTACGTGAATGACACTTCTGGCAAGGTCCTCAACCACTAGTTTTATCTTTAGGAAATCTCTTAGGGGTACAAATAGTGTCTCACAATAGGCATGAAATATTACTCTTCTGATGTTACTTCCAGTCCTCAAATTGGTTCTGGGACAGAAGGTGCTTTCATGGCCGAAGACCCAGCCCTCTCCACTGGCAGATGCCTCCTCTGAGCTTTCTGCGTCCTGTGAGGGCACCCCTTCCGCTTCATTTCCATCCTGGACTCAGGCAGGTCCAACTCAGAGCTCGGGTCCTTCTACTGTCCGGGAACTGAACCAGTCACCCCCAATTGCTTCCATCCCCCATTACTCTTTGTTCTGGTAGAGGGGGGAATAACAATGGGCGCCGTTTAGGTTTACCGCGTTTAGCATAACACTGGGTCCCTAAGGTATATTTCCTGCTGTGATCCCCTTCTGACAGCTGAGAACCGGGTCCCAGAGGCTCTGAGTAGTCACATGATCCATCAGAGTCGGAACCCTATAGCTGTCCGTTCTCTTCCCACCACACCACAGCAGAGTCTGGCTCCTGGACTCCCCTCCCCGGGCCGCCCCTCCCTCCTCAGGCCCAAGCATTCTTTTTTGTTCTATTCTTCCTTCAGCCAGATGCCTCTCTGACACTTGTACACACCCCACCAGTCTCAGCCACAGAACTGACTCTCGCAGTGAAAGTAGTCTTTCTTTTCAGCGAAAGACGACCTTGACCTTTAAACTTGATGCCCAGGTTACCTGTTGAGGCCGAGCTGGCTTGGGCCTGAGCCCAAACAAGATGAGGACCCATCAAGCCTGCCTTTGCCACCGTGTCTCTCCATCGTGCCAGGTGCGCTGTGTTGTGACTTGCTCTGCTCAACCTCTGACCAGTGGTCACCTCAAGCCTAATTTTAGTGAAGCAAAATGCAGACTTTGCCACAACTGGTGGTTTCTGCAAAAAAAAAAAAAAAAAAAAGCCTGTTTAGAACAGAGAATTGGGGAAATCTCGAAGCTGAAACAAGTTTGGTCATGCTGGGAAAAGCAGTGTGGCAAGTCGGGCCGCCAGCCCAGAGGCCTGAGGCAGAGGGTGACCCATCTTTCTACACTTGGGTTTCTGTTCTCATGTCAAACAAGTCTTCACAACTAGTTTAAAACAGACATAACCTCTGCACGGCAGCAACAGTACCTGGCAACCGAGCGCTTCCAACATCCCCGGCTCCGTGCTGATCACGTTACATTCATTTGTTATTTGGTTGTAGTGGGATCATTGGTGCTCCCAAAAGACTTGCCCAAGTCCTAGCCCCTGGAGATGAACTGTGAATATGAACGATTCAGGGGGGAAAAGTCTTTGCCAATGTAATTCGGGGAGGGAGCGGGGAGGGTCTCCAGAGCATCCTGGATTGTCCAGGTGAGCGCTGTATAAACATACCAAGAGTCCTTATAAAGTACACACAGGAAAGAGACACCTGGTGGAACGCATGCGAAGATGAGGCAGAAATTGGGGTGATGCAGCCGCAAGTCAAGGAACACCTGGAACCAGCAGAGGCTGCTAGCAGCCTGCACTGCCTCTGCCCGGCTAGACGGCTAGAACGCGAAATAAATCGGCATTTCTACCCCCATTTTGCAGATGGGGGAAATGAGGCAACTGTGGAGGCATTTTTTAGGAAAAAACTTGGATGGCACGTTTTCATTTACAAGCCGATCCTGTATATGTTATTTTGCAATGTGCTCACAACCAGTTGGAATGGTAGCTGTTAGGGTGCCCCTGTCCCAGATGCAAACATCGGAATGGTAGCTCTTGGAGGGTAGAGTCTGCTCACACCTGCTGCTTTGAGCTAGCCTTGGGCCTGGCTGAGAGTAACTCAGAGAGGCATGATCACATGCCCAAGGTCACACCTCCTGCCTCTGTGGAACCAGGGACTCAAGTATGGGTTTTCTAACTTCAAATGCTGTGTTTTTGTCCTGTTGAGCAAATGCTAAGTTCTGTTGTGCAGATTATAAGAGTAAATGAGAGGAGGGCAGGGAGACAGGGTGAGCACTGGAGAAAATGTTGATGGCATCTTTGGGACGATGGGGCTGTGTGCCCTGAGGGTAGGAAGAGTTTAGGCCGGTGGAGAGGAGGCAGAAGAGACGGACTGACTGGCTCTGGTGTGCTGTTGCTGGGTCCCCGGGGCAGGATGGAGGCTGGAAACCAAGCAGGGGAGGAGACCCAGATCTGCTCTGCACCTCCCTTCCTCTTTAGCCCCTCTCACAACTGACACCACCACAGGCCTGAGCCCTCAGGGACATGCCCTGCAGTTAGTTCCAGGGCCTTCTTCATTCATCAGGGGTCAGAAGGTAACTCTACAAGGCCGTTGTGTTACTGGGGTGGTTTCCACCAGTGCACACAAGTTCATACATTTCCCAGGGGCCCTGGGACATCAGCTCAGTTTCGAGAGCCAGACACCCACTCCTCCTGGCTCTGAGGCAGTGCTCAGGGGCACGTGGTATCTCGCCTCTGGTTCTCAGGGGGGTGTCTTTATGGTCAGAGAGCTATGTGTTCTCGTGAGGGCTGTTTTTGAAAGGGGACAGTTGTTGATGCAAGTTTGGGGACTCGTCTTCGCGGCGTTTGATAATCTCTTTCTAGAAAACTTTTTCTTTCTATTGCTTAACTTCTACTTTCACCCTCCCCACCCATATTCAAGAGCCGACAGTGAAAGAATGCTTTCCTGTAAGGCAAGGAGAAGAGGGCACTGCGGCCAGGGTCCTGGCCAGGAGACAGGACCTCAGAATTCTAGCCTTTGTTTGCAATAGTGAGAACTAGCCTGAGTCCTAGAGTCAGACAGACCCTGGGTCAAATCCCAGCTAGGCCCCTTCCAGGTTTTGTAGCCTTGGCCAAGTAGCTTAACACTCCTGAGGCTGGAAAATGGGGACAATAATAGTGTGCAGGTCATAGATTTGTGGTGGTGACGCAGTGAGATAATGCACCAACGCAGTGCTTGGTACCTGGTGCTTATCTGGTACACGGTCATTATTGTATCATTGAGCGGTCACCTCTCCCTCCCTCCGGTCATTTAGTTGGTCCCGTTACTTCTCACTGCCCGTGTGCTTCATTCATTAGACTACCAGCTCCGTGGCAGCAGGGACCACGTCTTCCCTGCCCACTGTTGTACCTCTGCCACCAATGCACTGATTGTGTAGTAATATGTGCAACCCACTTGAATAGTGAGTATTCAAGTAATACTTTTTGACAATGATTCCTGAACCTTCTGTGATTCCAATTTTTATCCAACAGAAAAATGAGGATGTTGCAATAAAGTCTGAAACATATTCTTCTCCAAGTTTCCCATAAACTTGTGAATGAATTCAATGTAACCAGAGAGACAAGGCAATGAGCCACTTCGTAAACATGGCCTCTTGCTGCTTTCTAGTGGCCAACATGATGAATGGCGCTTCAGCCTTTCTCCTCGTCGGTTTCCAGCTCTGCACAGAACCAGTAATAAGCAGTTCACTTTAGCAGAATAAAACTTCAGAAAGAAAAAGAAATGTCTTTATGTGCTCTTTCAGGGTTTCCCTGCGTGCCTTCAGTGGCCAAAGGAAAGGGGCCATGTCTTGTTCATGAGGGTACACCTAACACTGAGCCCTGGAGCTTGGGAAGAGGTGAGATGTGGCAGGGAGGCTGGGGTGGAACTCACGCCCATGTACTCCCGGGGTGAACTTGGGCATGGTGCAGCCCTCTGAGAGCCTCCATTTCCACATCTGTAAAATGGACATACCAATGTCTACCTCACACTTGTAGGATTAAATAACGCAAAGGAACTGGCATGTACTAGGTCTTCAATAGAAGTTAGTGATTCCTTAGCTCTAGTTATACTTTGTGTGAATGAAATGCAAGATATTTTGTGTGAAATACACACAGGAGAATGTCTCAGCATAGAAGAATAATAGAATAATAAATGGTATGTGAATGAGCAGGAAGCAGCATTGTAACCTGTAAAAGAATCCTGGCTTTGGAGTCAAGATCTTTGGAATCTAAATGTATTAACCCTGACACAACCTAGCTGTGTGTCACCTCTCTGGACCTCAGCTTTGTCATCTGAGAAATGGAAGGTTAGATAAAAAAATTACCTAGAAGACCCTTGACGTCCAGTAACTGAAAATTCAAGGACAGTGACAACTCAAGAGCCACCTCTGGCTCACCTCCTGTTCTCATGCAGCCCTGTGGGCTAAGAATAAAGCATACAGATTAAGTAGATTAAAAAAAAAATTAAATTTCTTCTTAATATTTCCTGACATGAGAAAATAATACAGAAATTCAAATTTCAGTGTCCATAAAAGGTTCTGCTAGACCCCAGTCATGCTCGTCCATTTATGAATTGTCTGTGACTGAGTTCACGCCAGTTGCAGAGATGAGTGGCTGGGCTTGGAAAGCTGAAAATATTTGCTATCTAACCCTTTACAGAAAAAACTTGCTGATCCCTGACTTAACTGATAAAAATCTTTAATTATCTCACCTAAGAAGCTCAAAATGACAGGGCTCTGGGTCTATTTCCTTGCAGTTTCTTGGCCTTTCTTCCTGGTCACAAGATGGTAACCTCAGTTTCACAAGTCACCATCTGCATTCAAGACAGGAAGTAAGGAGCAGGGAAGACAGACTTTCTCCTGACATGGTGCTTTTATCCAGGTGGAAAAGATTTCCCAGACATCCTACAGAAGGATTCCCCTATCTATTGGCCAGAGTTTGGTCACATGACAAACCCCAGACCAATCACTGAGATGGGATCAAACTGACCACCTTAGCCCAATGGGGCTGCTATGGACCCACCTTTCCTGAGATGAAGGCATATGAACCATTTATACAAACACAACCAGCATTCTGTTAGCAGGGAAAAAAGAAAGCACAGAGTATTGTGTCCCCCAGATCACTAAGACCCCTTGCATAACTAGCATCTCTAGTTTTCAGTTGCCCGATCCATTTTAGAACTTAAACTTGAATGCTCCTTGTTGACTTGAATCCACTCATTGGAACTCAGGATGTATTTGCGAGTGATTTCCTTCACTGAGAATTTTTTTTTATCTTCCCTACTGTGAGTTTTGCTTGATTTGAGGTATTGCTGTTAATGATGGTCTCAATGTCAGTCCTTACTTTGGGCCACACCTCTACCTCCATCCATGTGTGCGAAGGATGAAGAGTAGACAGGAGACAGGAGAACTTCCCAGGGCTCTGTCACAGCCAAACCTGCTCATGGCTGAGTCAAGACAGAGTAAGAGTCCACCAGGATATTTAGACTGAAGTTCTGTTTGGCCTCTGAGAGAAGGGGCCACCACTCACTAGTGTTAGAAGAAGAGGAAGCATAACTTTAAGTATGTGAGTCGAGAAACAATATCATAAGCACTTCAATCTCAAATCATAGACTCCTTGTTGCTAGAAAGCTAAGGAGTTTCAGTTACAAACACAGAGGAAAATATCATAAAAATGGAAGGAAAGACGGAAGAACTCACACAGTAAATAATAAATGGGTCAGAGGTCCCAAGAGATTAGCAAAGTTCTAATAGATACATCCTCTATCAAGAAAGCAGGTGGTGACTTAGAACATGCAGAAAAGAAATGGCAGGCTCCAGTGCTCCTGAGATGAACGTCCTTGAATTATGACATCTTCTTTATTTGGGTGGGTTTTCTGACGGAAGATGCTTTTTGAACATTCTGTACCGAGGTCTTTGATAGGCTAAGACAAAACAAGGAGACAAACTCAGGTTCCTGCAAGTAGGAGTGGAGCTTGTTCCTGACCATCAAGATTCAAAGAGAATCAAAACATGTAATTTCTTCATCTAAACTATGGAAAGGTTAGTGCTCATGTGACTGACTCAGCACCTATACCGATTCCTTTCTGGACCGCCTTCCTGAACTGTCAAAGCCAGAATGCTGGAAGCCCAATTCCTCAGACTCCTTTGCAGCTAGGGTGCAGGCACGTGGTCTGGTTTCCACCGATCCACTGCACTCACTCAGGACCCACATGTGGAAGTGAGCAAGCAAGAGGTGACCCCAGGCTAGGAGACCGGAAAGCACAGAGGAAGAGGTGTTGGATCTTCTGAGGAAAGGGGGGGAATTTTGCACATTCAGTTTCAAACACCGTGGGCGTTGATTGGCAAGTGTCAACAGAAGAGTCTTACAGTGAGTGGAGGCATTTTTAGAGCTACGTCGACCCCAGGGTTGCCCAGTATTGTTCTGAGTAGCATTCAAGCTTCATTCTTTGGTTTTGTTACAGTGTCCATACCTAATCAAGAACTTTAATAGACGTCTTTCCGCATGAATTTGCTAATCTGGATTCTGTTGTCTGCAACTAAAGACCCTGGCCTAAACCACACGCAAAATGTTAGAGCAGTGCCTGGCACATGGCAAATCCTCATCATATGTTAGCTATCATTCTGGATTACTTGAATATTCTATGAAGAGAATGACGTGTCTGTCCTTCCCTTGTTGAGCAAGCATCCATTTTAGATGCCATCGATTTCTCGCCAGAGGAAATGAACTCTCACCTCTCTCCCCTGGGAGTGGAAACTTAATCTTGCTAATCGAAGTAAACAATCAAGCTCAGGTTTTCTCAAACTCAGTCAGTCACAGCTTCTTCCCTGTCCTTTCTGACATGCTCTCTTAGCATCAGTGGCCGGGCGGGGGGCAGTGCACCAATTTCTCCACATTTGTTTGTATCTGATTTCATTGTCTAGCTGATCAGCCTCTTATTCCAACTACGATAAAGGAAAGCAGGGCAGGGCAGAGAACTCACTCGCCCTTCTTTTGATGCCTCTAAATGTAAAACGCTTAGCAAAGTTCTGGCACGTAGTAAGTGCTCAATAAATAATAATCATAATTTTTATTTTTATTAACACTCAGGAACCAGGCAGGCTACGGCGGAAGATGCAAGTTGGGAGGGAACTGATTTACATCGGCTGCCAAGCTGTCTCAAATAACCGACAGGAGAGGAGCAAGCAGACGGAGTGTGTAAGTCTCGCTGTTTCTCTTCACCTGTCAAACCATTGTAGTCAAAGTGAAAACTTAGCAGGGAAAAGAACAGACGTCTGCCCGTGTCTGTCTCGATTTACATTCTTCTCACTTATTGGAAAAGGAAAAAGAATAAGACCCCATGTGGAATGCATTAAGAAAATGAAAAGGCAGAAAGTATCGGGGGGGAAATCAGACTGGCAGCTCTGTGGAAATTAAAAAATGCAAAGAACAAGGTGCCTGTTTCAATGATCTGACATCTCTGCGCTGGAATTGATTGCTGCTGTTGGGAGGAGGAAATGGGATGAGAAAAATCTGCAGTGTGTGATCCTCAAAGCCTTAGAGGGAAATTCAGCCACAAGCACAAAGTGAGCCTGTGGGTAAGGCTGGGCAGTGGAGAGTATGGGAACCTGCCTTTGGAGGGAAAGTAAGGCTGGTAAGCATTCATGCTGTAGGGTTTATGCCCTGTAATAGCAAGGAATCACCTCTAGGGGGAGATCAAGTCCCTTCACCTGGAAGATATGGCTACAGGGCAGGTGGGCAAGGGAAACGCTCTAGGCTGGACCCACACAGGATGGAGAGCAGACCTGCAAGCCCTAAGGAGGACAGCTCAGGCGGCCCCAGTAGTGCTCTCTCCACTCACAGGGACTTGAGCAAGGCCTTCTGGAGTGAAAAAACAAGCCATGAAAGCATAATTACACAAAAGTAAAAGAAGCTGGCCTGTGGAGACAGACTTTGACACACTTTGACCCAAAGACTTCAGAAGTCAGTCATTGTTTCCCGTGAGAATTGCTTTTCTGGGATTAACAAGCCATTAAGGAGGGAATGGAGATGATGCCCTAGATCGGGGGTAGGCCAGCTTTTCTGGAATGGAACAACTAGTAAATAGTTTCGGTTTGTTGACTTGGCTGTTGCACACTCTCGCAACTCTGCTGCTATAGTATGAAATTAGTAGACAGTGAGTCAACAAATGAGCATGTCTGTGTTCCAATAAAAGCTTTTTATGGATGCTAAAATCGGAATTTCACTATCAAGAGAATGAAAAGACAAGCCACAGACCGGGGATGGAGGGGAAGAATATTTGCAAAATACATCTGACGAAGGAATTGGTATTCAGAATATGTAAAAAGCTCTTAAAAACTCAACAATATGGAAACAAACAATTCAATTAAAAAAATGAACAAAATATTTGGACAGGCACCTCAACACCAAAGAAGATACACAGATGTAAGGTGAGCATATGTTAAGATGCTCAGCATCGTATGTCATTAGGGAATTTCAAATTTGAACAACAAGATACAACCATGCACCTGCTAGAAATGGCTAAAATTCAAAACACTGACAACACCAAATGCTGGGAAGAATGTGGAGCAACAGGAACTCTCAATGATTGCTGATGGGGATGCAAAATGGCACAAGTCACTTTGGAAGAGTTCGTCAATTTCTAACAAAACTAAACATACTCTTACCATTTGGTCTGGCAAATGCATTCCTTGATATTTAGCCAAATGAGTTGAAAATTTATAACCACAATAAACCTGCACACAAATATTTATGGCAGCCTTATTCATAATTGCCCAAACTTAGAAACAACCAACACATTCTTCAGTAGGTGAGTAAATGAACAAGCAGTCGTTCATCTAGAAAATGGAATATTATTCAGCAATAAAAAGAGATGAGCTAAAAAAAAGTCATGAAAATGCATGGAGAAAGCTTGCATGCATTTTACTAAGTGAATGAAGCCAATCTGAAAAGGCTCTCTATTGCCCGATTGCAACTATGTGACATTCTGGAAAAGGCAAAACTAGGGAGACATAAAAGGATCAGTGGACGTCAGTGATTTGAGGGAAGGAGACAGGAGTGACTAGGTGGAGCCTATCACTCAGGCAGAGCATTTTTAAGTCAGTGAAATTACTTTATATAACACTCAAACAGCAGATGCATGTCGTTAGACAGTTTTCCAATCCCATAGAATGTATACCACCACGAGTGAAGCCTAATATAAATTATAGTTTCTAGTGAATAATTAAGTATCAACACTGCTTCATTCATAGGAATGAATGTACTTCAGTAATGCAAAATAATAATAATAAGAGAAACTAGAGCAATGGTTGAAGGGGATATATGGAAACTCTACAGCCTGCTCACTTCTTTTTTTTTTTTTTTTTTTTTTGTAAACTTAAAACTGATCCAAAAAAAGGTAAAGTCTATTTAAAAGAGAAAAAGAATTGAATCTCATGTAATTTTTATGTGTCAAAAATACTATTCTTCTTTTGATTATTCTCCAACCATTCAAAAATGTAAAAGCCCTTTTTAGCTTGTGGGGCATACAAAACTAGGTCATGGATGGATTTGGCTCGCAGAGGGTATTTTGCCCACCCCTGCCCTATATAACCATATAGATGAAGGTAAATCTCCCCTGGGAACTTCGGGATAGATGGAGGGCAAGGGAGGGGCTGCCCCTCGACAACCTACTTTATGCCTGTTCTTTCTTCCAGGGTCACAGGCAACCTGCAGGCTCCAGACTGGGAGTGCTTCTCTCACACTCACACAAGGGAGTTGCTGAATCAGAGTCGCCTCGAGAGGCCGGGAGTAGAAAGGGTGTGAGCAGGGTTTCCAGAGCCAGGTTGCCTGGGTTGCAGCTCCAGCTCTGCTACTTGCTGTCTCTGTAGCCTCACGCTGGTGACTTAACGTCCCTGTGCGGTATTTGCACATTTGTAGACCTCAGAGGACAGTGATACAATCTATGACACAGAGTTGTTGTGAAGATCATATGGGCTAAACACTGTTATAGTATCTCTAGCCCTGACATAGGTCCTGGTACATTGCTGCTGCTCAAGTATTTTTGGAAGGAAAGGAGAAAGAAAGAGAAGAAGGAACTGGATAAGTCAGCTATTTCTCCAGCAACACTGTATAACAACCACCCCCAAACACAGTGGCTTAAAACGAAAATCCTCTATTCTCATACTCATGGTCAGTGGGTCATCTGTAATTCAGCTGGGCTGGGCTGGGCCCCAGGTTCCAGTTTGTTGGGGTTGCAGGTTGGGTTCAGATCTGTTCCATCTTACTTGGGCCAGTAGTTACTTAATGTGGGTGGTCTACACTGCATGTCTCACCTTGGTGCCCAGGTTAATGGATGGTGGCGACTTGGGGCATGTCTCCTTGTGACAATCACTGGAGCCAAAAGAAGACAGCCTCAATGCACAAGCACCGTTTAAGAGTGTGATCATGCCATGCCCACTAATTAGTGTCGTGTCATATCCATTGACCAAGGCAAGTCTTGTGTTGCCCTGTAGGGGATGGAGTGCCATAATCTCATATTCCAGAGTTGTTGTCTGTGTGCCCTTCATGCTCAGAGTTCTGATGGTTCAGGGACTCTTTCATCTTGGATTCTGCCTAGTGGACGTTTCCTAAGGCCAGCATCGGACACCAAGGTGCGTGGTTTTCTGTGGCAGGAGGAAGAGCAAACTCAGGCTTGTCTGACCAGTGTTGAGCTGGCTGTTCTGTCATTTGCACTGAGAAAGAAGAAGGGTGAGGCTTTCTGGAGCCAGAAAATGAAGCCAGGGCCAGGGCCAGGTGAGAGAGGAAAGAGGGTGACAGCAGAGCAGAGTGGCTCCATGAACACTGACTGTCCAGCAGAGCGTGTCCTTCCCGCACAGCCTGCTGCCCTGCAGCCGCCCACGGAGACACTCCCATTTCTTTTTCACTAAAAATTAATTGCATGGGACGTCCTGATTTCAAAGCATCACCTAGTCTCTGGAGAAAAGTTAGAAAATGCAGGTAAGCAAAGCAAAGGAAAGAAAATAAGAATACATCCTATGATAACCGTTCTTTACAATTGCTCAGTAAATGTCCGACTTTTCTCCTGCAAGTGCACTATATTCATGCATTCATTTGCAAACATTCAATCATATACCACATCCTCATTATTACCCCCCTACACACACACATACATGGCAATATATAATTAATGTCCTTTCATGTCAATAATCTACAATCTCATTCTTAATGGCTATAACATCCCACTGTATGGGCTTACAGGGACCTTAATTGATCCACCCCTTGCTATTGGATCTTTAGGCAGTTTCCCAATTTTCATTATTAAACAACGGTGATGAAAATCCTTTGTAGGTTAATATTTACCCACATCCTCATTTAGCTACCTAAGTTGGTTTTATAAAGGTGGAATTACTTAATCAAAGGATATGCACATTTTTAAGGCTTTGATGTATATTGCTTAACTAGTGTCAGGAAAAGTAATAGTAAATTATACCTCGGGGAATGGATCCTTAGGGGGACCATGCTAATCTTTACATGTAGGGTTTAGAACAAAGCTTTGCACCTAGCAGGAGCTTAATGAATGTGCCCAGATTGTAATTGGAGCATCATTAATCCAGACTCCTCTGAGCATGCTCTCTGCAGTTTGGCTGCTGTCTTCTCTTAGCTCTCCAAGGCAAGGTAAAGAATTGCTCATAAAAACAAGGGAAAGGCAAGAGATCACAAAAAGGAAGAGGGACAATATCTCAGAGGAGCATGCCATTTAATAGCATCCTCAGTCATTACACAGCCCTTTCAATGAAGTACAGCCGTTAATGATCCGGTTATGAACATAACTATTCCAATATAAATTACAGTCTACATTATTCAAAACAGCCCAATGTGTAACAATATGCCTTGCAAAAAGCATGGACATAGAAGTAGCAGGGCTGAGAGGTTAAAGACCCTGCGGTAAAGAGCTATTGCAATATCCAACCTTAGAGTAGACATGATGGAGTCACCCACAAGAATACATGCTTTCCTTTGCATACCCAATGTCACCAGCCTACAGAAGGCACTCCACTGAAGTGTGGGTGCAAAGATAAAGGAACCCTAGATACAGTCTGAGCTCACCCCTTGAGCTTTGGTTTCTATTTTCTAGGCTTATTTTTTTAATAAATCCTCGGACTAGAGGGCTTGGTTCATTTTGACAGAAGAAAATAATCACTGAAAAACAGAAGGAGGTTTGGTTTAGCCTTACAATGATTTCTGTGTTAAGCCTCTCAAATGAAAGTCACAGTAAACTGGATTTATTCAGCCCTGACATCAAAGAAAGGAGAATGAAGGAGAAAAATGTATTAAAACATGCAAAAATAATCTTTCTATAAAACCTGACATTTACAAACATAACTCAAAGAAATACCTTAGAATTAATCTGTGGATTACAGCAATTTGAACTGTATGGGGAAAATACAGGAATGAAGAGGTGGAAAAACAAATAAAATGAAATGTATTGACGTTCCCAAGTCTCTTTTCATTTAAAAGCAAATATTTTCAAAGAACACAAGGCTCAGTTATTAACAATTTATTTCTTTTACAAGCTACGTATTGTGTATGATCATACACAATAATGTGAAAAATCCTCCTTAGGATTACCTGCACAAAATTGCAAAGAAAAGAAAACATTATAAGATTATATGACAGTCTCAAAACTGAATTACTAATGTGTGCACCCAGCAGCAGATGAAATTGAGGGAGAAGAAGGGATGATTAAGTTTTTAATTTCCCCAGAAGGACTTGATGTAAAACTTCAATTCACTTACAGAGTGCTTTTTAAAGAATTATTAAGGAAAACAACTTCATGGTTTGAAAATATGAAGGTAGTGAAAAATTATTTTTCTGATTGTCTTTTAGACACTGAGTGAGTTTTTCAAGTCACTCAGAGCTTCAGTGTAAACTGGGAAATGACAATGACACCTCCCAGTAGGATTAATGTGAATATTTCAACAGATGGTGGAATTTGAGTACTGGGCACATGGTAAGGAATCCTTAAAAAATAGCAGGTTTTATTGACATGGGCATGGCAAAAATCATTCTCAAAGCATCTAGTAAAGATCATCAATAAATCTAATATAATACACTTTTCTAAACTTTGCCCTTCTTTTTAGTTCTTTGATGTCTACAGAGCAACCAGTAATAAGTTCTGCTTGGAGTGTTTTAAGGTAGAAGGCATCAATAAATAGCACTAGGTCCTGGCTGGTTGGCTCAGTGGTAGAATGTCAGCTGAGCCCGTGGAAGTCCCAGGTTCGATTCCTGACCAGGGAACACAGGAGAGGCACCTATCTGCTTCTCCACCCTTCTTCCTCTCCTTTTTCTCTAGCTTTCTCTTTCCCTCCTGCAGCACTGTTGGCCCGGGCACTGAGGACGGCTCCATGGCCTCAGCCTCAGGCACTAGAATGACTCTGGTTGCAATGGAGCAATGACCCAGATGGGCAGAGCATCGCCCCCTAGTGGGCATGCCGGGTGGATCCCAGTCGGGCACATGTGCGAGTCTGTCTCTCTGCCTTCCCACTTTACACTTTAGAAAAATAAAAAAATTAAAAAAAATAACAAAAATCTTTATCAAGCACTTACCTTGTGCCAGATGCATTATAACACACTTCACAGCAACCTTATTGGGTAGGTACTATTATCTGTCTTTGTTTACCAGTGAAATAACTGAAATCTAGAGAAGTTAAGCAGTTTTTCTAAATGGCTGAAAGCAGCAGAGAGGTGGAGAGTATGAGGTCTTGAACCAGGTTGCCTCAGTTTCCCTACTGAAGGGGACTAGGATGGGTAGTGTATTAGGGTTTTCCAGAGAAATAGAACTAATAAGATATATATTCTATATGTACATCACATGTGTGTGCATATGTATATCTATGTATGTATATATACATAGAGAGAGAGAGAGGGAGTTTGATTATCTTTTAGGGAATTGGCTCTTATGATTGTGGAGGCTGGAAAATACAAAATTTGCAGACATTCTAGCAGAAGTTGATATTTCAAACTTGAGTCAAAAGGTAGCCTAGAGCCTGGCCTGTGGTGGCGCAGTGGGATAAAAGCGTTGGCCTGGAACTCTGAGGTCACTGATTCAAGGCCCCGGGCTTGCCTGGTCAAGGCACATATGGGAGTTGATGCTTCCTGCTCCTCTTCCTTTCTCTCTCCCTCTCTCTCTTCTCTCCAAAATGAATTAAGAAAGTTAAAATAAACTTTAAAAAAAAGTAGCCTAAGGACAGAATTCCTTCTTTTGGGGACTTCAGTCCTTCTTTTTAAGACCTTCATCTGATTAGATGTAGACCACCCACATTCTGGAGGATAATCTGTTTTAATCAGTCCAATGATATAAATGTTCATCATATCTAAAAAATACCTTCACAGCAACATCTATGCTGGTATTTGAACAAGCAACTGGACATTACAGTCACACATAAAATGAATCACTACACATGGTAAGAATATCACCTTCAGAGGTTTGGGAAGGGTTAAATGAGAGAACCCATGTATAGTACCTGGGGAGCCTTAAGTCTCAGTGTCATTAGTTCTTAGGGACAGAACCTGGCATGGGAGGAGCAGTCTAGAGATGTTAGCTCTTGTCATTAAGTGATGGAGTCATACTGGAGCTTAGGTCATTTGTCCCCAGCGCTCATTGTGCTGTCCACTATGATAGCCACCAGACAGATATGGCCACTAAGCACTTGTGACTACTGTGACTAAAATGAAATTGAAAAACTAAAACAAGGGCAAATTTTAAATATTGAAATGATCTGAGTTCCAGAATATTTTGGATTAAATAAAATATACCACCAAAAATAAGTTAATTTCACTTTTTTTTTTTTACTTAAATGAGGCTACGAGGAAAATTTAAATTTCCCACATGGCTTGCATTATATTTTTATTTAAAAATGCTGCTCTATACATTGTGCTTTCTAGCAACACAAAGGCCTCTCCTGGGTACACAGGCCTCCCCCGCACCCGCTAAGCAGAACAATGTGTCTTAATTTCAGTGAGGCTGCCCAACTCTTTCTCAAAAAATCTTAACAGTACCACTAACCACAAAGAAATGAAAAAGGACTTTCTTTCAATTAAGTACTTTGGTTCATTAAAAGACACTGTGAAGAAAATGAAAGGCAAAACCATAGATTATATACCTGACAAAGGAATATTTTTATACACCCAGGATTTATAACAAATTATTGCGAATCCGTGACAAATAGGAATACAATTCAATTAAAAAAAATGTGTGTAAAAGATTTGAACAGGCATTTAAAAGGTGTGTGGGAGGGTGGCAGGGGGTGTCCAAAGGACCAATAAACACATGAAATGCAAATTGAATGATAGTGGCTAAAATGGAGGGGACAGAGGCCAAACGCTGACAAAGACACGGAACTGAATTCACACATACTGTGATGGGGCACAATTTAGTACAAGCACATTGGGGGTCTTTTTATCTTATCTGTATTTTCTAATTTTCCTACCAAAAGCAAGTACGCTTCCCTCTCTTGCAAAAAAAAAAAAAAGTGGTAAAATTGATCTTTAACTTAAAAAAAGCCAGCATTTCAAAATATATAAAATAATGAGGCAGAGAGAAGAGGGCTGGGGGTGGCCATGCTGGAAGGAACTGTCAGCGGTTAATTGAGCCGCAGGGAGATGGAGAGCAGGCAGGACGGCAAACACAGTGAGTTCCACAAATGACAAAACACAGCGCTGATCTGTTTAAAGCACACCCCGTGGGCTCCTGGGAAACTGCAGGGCGTTCTTTGAGGCCAGGAACCTGAGGGGCCCTGCCAGGGGCTTTGGCGAAAGCAGTGGGAGTCTGCTGGGAGGGTTCCTTTCACTTTAAGCCATAAAATCATTTTCTTTGGAAAGAATGTGTCTGTAACAAACGCCCCACAGAATTAGACTAGATCACGGAGGATCAGATATTTACAAAGCTTTGCTCAGGCCTTTGATACAGTGCTCTGCCCTAAATCTAAGAGTTAAAAGTTATTCTTGTCAGGCATCTGTTTTTGAAGTTCCTCAGCATGTTAAGCGGTGCATGCGGCCCCGCTGTAACTCTTGATCAGGGAAATGAAAACATGATTATCCTTAACATAAAACTCGAGGCCCTGGGATGAGCTTCCTGTCTGCCTGCAAAACCAGCTGCTTCCAAGCTCCTCCACTTCATGGTTGTGCCCTCTGGTGAAATACAAGCCCAAGGATTTTTATCCTGGGGTCCACAGACCCGTAATATGCTCATGGTGGGGGTTCAGGGGATATGTGGATTCGGATGGGGAATAATATATTTATGTTCATTTTCTTACTTTTCAGTTTGGAAAGTAGCAACAAACCATAGAAATATTATCAGTCCCTATGGTGATCAATAGAAATTAGGTCTTTTCATAGCACATTGTAGCGCTTGCAGATACTGTATGTTGAAATAAAGTCTACACACATGCTCCTTCAAAATCGGTTGTTAAATCCGCTGCTAGAATTGTTATGTAAGGCATTAATAAAGAAGCATACCTATTACTCTCACAATTTAAATGATCACTTTGATAACAGTCTTTCAATAGAACTGGAATCTTATGCACAGAAAGAATTTAAAAATATTATTCTGAAGGGCAAAGAGGTTTCACCAGATTGCCAAAAGTTTCCCTGGCTTGAGAGAGATCCAGAACGCCTATCAGGATAGGGATAGACAGGCTGGTTAGGTGCAGAGGCTGTGCTCTGATTCTGGCACAAGCATAGGTGAGTATGGCAAGCAGAGGCCTGGCCCAGCCCGAGAGCCAGGCCACCGGAAGTCCAGAGTAACAAATAGCCCGGAAGGGCGCCGCTCACAGCAGTACCAGGAAACAGAACCCAGGAAAGCTCCTTGACCTTTAGAGGGCCTGTGATCATTTCTCGAAGCTCTGACTCTGACTTGGGTCACACCTGGTTCAATCCTGGCTTCATCACTCAACTTAACCTCATCATGATGAACCTCAGTTTGTCCATCTGTAGAATGGTAATAATAATACTTGCCAGCACATTTTGTTAAATAATTGGTTCGTAAACATAATGTTGAACAAAGAAAGCAAGTTACGGAATGCTACTCCATTTAGGAAAAATGTGAAGGGACGCACAACAAGGTTATATGATGTTTATAAAGACTTACGTAGTAAAATAGAAAATCATGCATGTGAATGACAAGCATCAAATTCAATTCCTAGTACAGCCATGTTTTACTTTCTGTTCTGAGACATGCATAATTTCACCATTGTGTGAGCAGCATGGAGTGCACTTACACAAACCCAGAGGATATAGCCTACTCCACACTTAGGCTAGATGGTATACCACCATAGTATGTGTGGTCTGTCATTGACCAACATGTTGATACGTGGTGGTGCATGACTCTATTTACAGCTGGGAAATGGAGAGAGATCAATCTGAGAGGTATCCAGGCGAGGTGGAAAATCTGCAACAAAAACATACGTCAGAGGTTCAGATTGGATAAAGCTCAGCAGTGAGTTCTTTCTTAAGCTTTATTTAAGTGACCTATAATAAAAGGAACATTTAGAAATGTAACGTACGACTTGTAAGTTTTGACATATGTATGCTCTAGTGAAACCATGAACACAATCAAGATAATGATATAGCCATCACCCCCAACAGGTTCCTCACGCCTCTTTATAATCTCCATCCTGCCTTTCCCGCCTTCCATCCCCGGGTCATCACTGATCTGATTTCTGTCACTACTGATTAGAGTTTTCTAGAACTTTATATAATTGGAATTATATATTATGCACTCTTTTTGGAGCGGTCTGTGTCCCTTGGCATCTCTGGGTCACTGGCTTCTTCCCCTCCAAGTCCGGGATAGATGATGAAAAAGAAAACTTGCCTCCCTGCTGCTCTTTGGGTCCCAGCATTCCTAGTCACTGTGTCTTCTCTCTACCTCTCAGCCTTCTTACGTTTGTTCTGTACGTAATGTCTAAGGTTTTTAGTTGTACTTCGTGGGAGAAAAGGGAGAAAGTAACTCTACTCCATTTTCTTGAAAGCAGAATGCCTGATGTGTTTTTTAAATATTTTTATTTTTCTGAAGTGAGAAGTGGGGAGGCAGAAAGATAGACTCCAGTATGCGCCTGATTGGGACCCACCCAGCAAGCCCACTAGGGGGCGATGCTCTGCCCATCTGGGGCGTTGCTCTGCTGCAACTGGAGGTATTCTAGCACGTGAGGTGCAGGCCATGAAGCCATCCTCTGCGCCCAGGCCAACTTTGCTCCAATGGAGCTTTGGCTGCAGGAGGGGAAGAGAGAGATAAAGAGAAAGGAAAGGGGGAAGGGTGGAGAAGCAGATAGGTACTTCTCCTGTGTGCCCTGACTGGGAGTTGAACCCGGTACTTCCACATGCCAGGCCAATGCTCTGCCACTGAGCCAACCAGCCAGGGCCTGGTACATTTTTAAAAGCTGACCTCTGGGTCTTGGCTGGTTAGTTCAGGCAGTTAGAGTGATACCCCCAAATAGGTTCGATCCCTATCAGGGAACAAATAGGAAGCAACAAATAAATGCCTCTTTTTCTCTCTCTTCCTTCCTCTCTTTGTCTAAAATCAATCAATCAAATAAAATAAAAGCTGGCCTCTGATCCACTTACACACACACACACACACACACACACACACACATTTCCTTGTGAAACAGGGGTAGCATCCCAGTGTCCTTCAAAAGAAATGGAAAACAAATTTTCAGTGGGAAGCAAGATGATCAGTAAGGTTTAGACATCCCAGTCTGCCTGCCAAGACATTACAGCAGAGGCAAAGAGCTACCTCTGTTTGCTAGAAATGCCTCAATAAATGAGATAATGTCAATACTGGTGATTTCATCTCCTTCCCATACAGACCTCCCTTGTCTGGGATCTACATGGCTAAAACCTGCTTGTTCCCTGCCTTCTCCCCAAGTGCAATAACTAAGCACACCTCCTCCTCTGTCCACAAGCTTCTCAGAGACTCCATTACTGCTGTGGACCAGCGCGGTTAGTAATTGTTTGGGTCCTGAGTGAGAATGGTGCGGAATGAAGAAATAAACTCAGAGAGAAAAAGGATGGTATCAGGAGATCTCTGCACAGCCCATAGCTTGCAAGAGCAAGTCCCCACCATCAAACCACTTTATTTATAGGGCACAGCAAAGTCATTAGAAAATCAAAGATATCTCTGATACAAAGTCACATTTCCAAGGCAACCCAAGAATTCTCCCAAGTGCAGAAAACCCTCCACCCTGCATCACATCTTAACTTCACAGAACAAAAGATAAAAAGAAAACTGCTTCTAGTCTCTCCGAGGGACATGGAGGACAGGACGAGTAGAAACAATCCAGCATCACAGCTAATATGGAGGTGTGGGGAAGAATTTAGCCCTTACCAACTTAACCAAGCAAGTGAGGTGGCGGGTTGGGCAGACTGTCAGCTTACTGCCAGTCCCCCGCATCTCTGTCCCCCAAAAATCTAAACTGCGAGGACTCTGTCAGCTTGCAGTCTCCAACACCTTCCCCTTCTTCAATAACCTGACCTCCTTTTCTCCAGGCAGAATAAACACAACGAGACAGGAAGTACATCAACTTCCAACACCCAAATTTCACTATTCATGTCTGCTAGGGACAGTTAGTGTGACTTAAAGAAGTACCCTTCCCTCAAGTCTCATTACTGCTGTATTCCAGTATTCCAGGAAATACTCATGATGAGTGTTCAAAATTAAGATGATACGGCAGTCAGTTTGCACCTTTTGGATTTTTGAAATACACAACCCATTAATAATTTTTTAAAAAGGGGGGGGGAGGGAGGGGAGGTTGGAATAGGGAGGAGGGGAGGGGCACAGGGAAAACCAGATGGAAGGTGACAAAGGACAATTTGACTTTGGGTGACGGGTATGCAACACAATTGAATGATGAGATAATCTGGAGATGTTTTCGTTGTACATATATACCCTGATTTATTGGTGTCACCCCATTAAAATTAATAATTAAAAAAAAAAAAGAAATGCACAACCCGCTCAATGGCACCGATGCTACAAGCCTACCTGCCCTGATCCCCTCTTCTTTTCCCAGGGT
The DNA here is from genome assembly GCA_037038555.1 of Rhynchonycteris naso. NCBI lineage: Eukaryota > Metazoa > Chordata > Mammalia > Chiroptera > Emballonuridae > Rhynchonycteris > Rhynchonycteris naso. Next base: position 356,830,162 of record CM072995.1, read on the forward strand.
TACTACCTGAGATCAGCCCCTCCACCTGTGTTCTGTGTACCCTCTCTCCTCCTGTCTGGCTCCTTAAGACTTGTTCCCATAAACTACGCTTGGGCATGTGTCAATTTGATCATGGGTGACAAACACCCAAAATCCCTGGCTCCTGCTCATCAATATTTAAACAAGCGTATGTCTCTCCATTCTTAAAAAAGAATTATTATTAAAAAATATTAACATCCTACTTTTAGTATCCTTCTAATTTCTTCATAGGCAACATCTTGGAAGCCTGTCCATGCTCATTGGTCCCCATTTTCTCACCACCACCCTCACACTTTCTTTCGTCAGCCCACACTGGCCTCCTTCCACCCTGCCAATGACCTTCTGGAGCTAATGGCAACGCCTGCTTAGTCATCATACCTTTGCTCAGTCTTCATCTCACTAATTTCTCAGGAAAACTGGCCCAATTGATTACCCCTCCTTAAAGCACTTTTCCTTTGCCTCCTGAAATACCATGTTCTCCTAGGTCTTCTAAGGTTAGCAGCTCTTCTTTCTCTCCTTTAAGTGGAGAAGCTCTTGAGGCCATCCTAAGCCTCTTTCCAAGTGATACTTTCCCCTCCAGACAATCTGTTACATTCCCATCCCCATGCATAAATCTGTTAGGACAAGGGTCTCAAACTTGTTTTCCATTATTTTTCCATTTCACATTCTTGCTCAATGTTAAAAAGTATCACAGTATTTTGCAGATGCCATCTAATGAGCTGATAGGAACTTAACCTTATGAATGTAGCCAACCTCAAAGAAGAAATTAACATGTAATTGGCCAAAAAGTGTATCTAAGCAATGGCTAAGCCTCCTTTCTTGGGGAGGACAGAGTTTTGGATATGAATCCTCTGTCTCCTTTGCTTGCTGTAAGTAAATAAAGCTACCTTAGACAACCATGTCTCATTCTTGAATAGAGCATCCCAAGTGGCAAATCTCTTGAATTCGGTAACAAATCTTGCACTTTCAGCTGAGGCCCCTCAGCTCAGAGTTCCGAACTGGCACATCCTTGCTGAGCTTCCCCACTAGAGGACCCCACAGGCTCAATATGTCTAAAAAAAATTTCTACAGATCTGTTGCTCTTTCTGTATTCTCTTCCAGTGTGTGTTACCCCAACATTCACCTGTCAGTCATCCAATTCTGCACATCCCACACACCCAATCCATCGCTGCCTGCCTCCCAGCTATCTCTTTTTATTATTTTCTGAAGTGAGAAGCAGGAAGGCAGAGAGACAGACTCCCACATGCACTGGACCGGGATCCACCCAGCAAGCCCACTGGGGGTGATGCTCTGCCCATCTGGGGCGTTGCTCATTGCAACCCAAGCCCTTCTAGTGCCTGAGGTGGAGGCCATGGAGCCATCCTCAGTGCCCGGGGCCAACTTTGCTCCTATGGAGCCTTGGCTGCCGGAGGGGAAGAGAGAGATAGAGAGAAATGAGAGAGGGAAGGGTGGAGAAGCAGATGGGCGCTTCTCCTGTGTGCCTTGGTCGGGAATCAAACCCCAGTCCACTTGCCCCGCAGACACTCTACCACTGAGCCAACCCGCCATGGCCTTCCAGCTATCTCTTGCCATTCACCATGCTGCTCCCTAGCCCAAATAAAGAAAGTTGAGTGAGCTTGGGAAGATGATGCCAAACCAACTGCATCCACGTCCTTTGTGGACGTCAGTACTTCAATTCACAGCGGACACTGCATGATTAATCCTTTAGTGTCCATGGCTAGGAGGTTTGACTGTAAGAAGGGAAAGTGTCCTGTGAGTTCTGTTCAATGGGTTCTGGCGAACAGTACAGTGGCTGGCGCCTAGTGAGATCAATAAATACCCCTTAGAACGACAGAACGAGAGAAGACAGATCATCAGCCTAGTCAGCGGTACGTCTGAAGCTGTCTCAAAGCTGCAATCCCTATCTGCCACACACAACATGGCGGCGACCTGGACCCGCGCCCGACTTCCGTTTCCGGTACAAAACCGGGTCACTTTCTTTCCGGTCGTCCTGGAGCTCCTAGGAAGCTAAGCATGTGAGGAGTTCACTGCTCCTTTTTTCCTCCCTGTTCTTGCCTCCGCACCGGCGCAACCTGACCGAGCAGCTCCGAGTCTCCATCCGCAGCGGCTTGTCCGTGAGAGGGATGCCGAGGGGAAGGGCCGTCCGAGTGTGGGGGTGTCCGAGGGGAGGGAGGGCAGGGGAGGGGTAAAGTGGGGAGGTGGCTGGGAGGTGGGTCTAATAAGTTTGTGTAGAAAACCCACCCCACTACTGGTTCTTATTGGGCTGTTGGAAGTGGCAGATACAATATGTGGGCAGAGACAGTGATCTTAGAAGCCAGCTCTTCATCGTCATGAAGTATGTGTGTGCACAGGCCTCCGCAGTTGAAACCATTTTCTTTTTCTTTAAGGTTTATTCATTGAATGTGCCTATCCACCAACTACATGGGCCTTTCCTCCCGATGCTGAGGCGATGGCCGGCATGAGAAGGCATCTTTATTGGTTTTCACTGATGGCAAGCACATTCTTCACTTTCTCATCCTTTTATTGAAATAGCTCTGAAAACCCAAGTGCGGGCAGCACTATTAATGCGGCTGAGAAAGCTACAGGAGTCCAGAGCCATTGACTTATTTTTTTAAATGAAGATCTCTTTTACTTAAAGGAACTTAGGGATTTGTGCATCTTAAGAGGTGCTGTGGGACTTGAAGGCCATATACGTTTAGCGTAGATGATAATAAGAAAGATGGTCACCAAATGACTCATAGACCTAGTGAGCAGCCGCCTTGACATTGGGACAGGTGGAGAAGTTTGCCCTTCCTCAAACCAGACCTCACATCCCCACATTCAGTTTTGCTTAGTTGTCTGGCCTGATCTTATTGATTGATTGATTGATTGATTGATTGATTGATTGCAGGGCGCAGCAGAAGTCCCCAGGTAGCTAAGAAGTTCATGGGGTCTTCTTATTGGTACAGCTTTCACTATTGCTTGTGTTATAGTGAGAGGCAAGGACGGGCAGACCTTTCACAAGTGCCTTGTTTAACCACACAGAACACTGCAACTTGACTTTGGAAACTTAAGAGAAACGGGTTTGCATAATTGGTGAGTGTAACATAAGAAGGACATTTTGTTTGATTACAGGAACATAGCTTTTGAGCTAATAAAATGCTTTAAAAATTAGTGTGTGGATTTTAGTAATTAGATTATTATTTTAGTTACCAATTGGTTAATAACAAACAGACCCTACTCAGTCATTTATCTGCTAAATTGTACTTGTGGGCATTGATTAAGGCTAATGGGGGAAAGAGATTAAGATGAAAATCGTGGAATTAAATTTTTAATTAGTTTGCACCTTGAACAATTGGTTGGTGTGACACAGTGATTGATTGGCTACTTATACCTGATCAGGAAGGATGTGGCTCAACTACCAAACCTCAGAAATGTTTTACAAAAGACTGAGTATTTTATTCAGTTATCTTTCTTTTTATTTTTGCTTAACAAGGAATTGAAAAGGAAGGCAATGTCTGGAATCTTATAGTCCTTTTTCTGGTGATACCTGTAAAATATGAGATGGAGGCTTCAGTTCGTTCTTTAATAAATATGTCAAACTCAGCATGTCTCAAATAAAACTCTCCATTTTCTGCCCGCCCCCACCTCTTCCTCTTCCAGAGTTCCTTATTTCAACGAGTAGTGTCACCACACATCAGTGTGCTCAAGACAGAAACCCAGGAACAATCTTGACTCCCTCTTCCTCTCATTGCCCACAGCTTATCCATCAATGAGCTCTATTAGATTTTCTTCTGAAACAAATCCAAAATCCACCTACTGTTCTCCTCTCTACCACCCTAAACCAAGAACCATCATTTTTTACCTGGTTAACTGCAACCCCTCTTCAATCTGTTCTCTCTGCTTCTGATCTTATGTCTCATTTCCACCACTCTTAGTCCATTCTCCATATAACAGCCAAAATATTTGTTTAAGCCATAATTCAGATTCTGTAACTCCTCTATCTAGAACCACTGATTGTCTTCTCACACCAATTGCTGAGCCTTACAAGACCCAGTGTGATCTGGGACCACTCTCTTCCCTTCCATTCACTGTGACCTGCCACACTGTCTTCAGTCTGCCAAGACTAGACCTGCGGTAGGGTCGTTACACTAGTAATTCCCTTGGCCTGGAACTGTGTTCCCCCAGTGTTTGTATGGCTAGATCTCTTGTTTAGGTCTAAATTTAAGTGCTGCCTTCTCAAATAGCGTGTGGATTTTTCTTTACCACCTAACCTTAACTAGCCTCCTATTTCTCCCTCTCACCTCATCCTGATCCAGTGTTGTCACAACCTTCCTCATTATTACTATCTCCTTGTATCTTTATTTTTTGTTTGTTTGTGTACTGACTGTCTCCCCCTACTAATATGTAATCTCCATGAACAGTAAAGATCTTGTCTTTCCTGTGGGTTACTGTATCCCCCCGGCTCCAAATTGTCTCCAACACATGAATGAATAAATGCATGACTGAAGGAATTCTTCTCGGCACCAAGGCGCCTACCACTCATCTCAGGTACACTGAAACAGGACAGCTGGGAAGGATCAGGGGATCAAATCCCACATAGAGCAGACCCTAAAACATGACACGTGTACAGGACACAGGACAGCGAGAGGCAAGATCAATATGGGGAGGGGCAAGGCAGCAGTGAAGGAAATGGAAATGAGACAGCACAACTCAACATACATTCTAGAAAGCCTCAAACTCGCACAGCGTGGGTCCACACACACATACACAGTCTGGCCGGAAGCAGAGTGGGTCTCTACATTTGCTCTGTACCCAAGTCTTACTGAGTACTTTCCTGGTGGAGATGCTTAGGTTTTAGTGTTAAAAGAGTCTGATTCAGAAGTCGAGGTGGGACCCACATGTCTGCTGCTTATGATCCTTGTGAGCTGGCCTCTTCGTGGTTACGACAGTAGGCTTTAGTCAATACGGGTAGCTTGGCGAAGGCAGCATGGCATCCTGCAGCAGTACTGTTATATCAGCCCATGGGGTGAGGCTGAGAAACCCCCTCCGTGGGCTCCTGTTTTCCTCAAATATCAAGTGAAAGCCTTGTTGTGTAACTTTAAAACTCTAGCTTAACTGAAATTGGGTATGTGAGGTCTCCTTTCTGAGGAGCCAGGGGCTTATTTTTGAAAATACCTTGAACCTAAGTCTACTTCCCAGTCCTGCGATTCCACTTAAATGACAGTTTGTCTAAGAAGCACTTTACCATATTATTCATTTAATGTTTATATTGATGACTGATGAGCGTGTCAAGGGCAGATTATGCTGCTGTGAGACCGTGCGAAGTGGTCCAGACTTACTCGCTTTATTCTCAGCTGGATTCGCGGGGATGAGGGTGAAGGAGAGAACATGTACCATGGGTGGTCAAGTTTCACAGAACTGGAGCTTAGACTGCAATCCTTTCCTAAACCTTCCTCACCTCCAGTCGGTCAGTCAGATTCCTGGAATGAGCCTCGTCCCTTCCGTTCGCCCCTTGTTTGGACCTTTTCTCCATTCTTTCCCCTTGGGGGCTTCCCTCGATGTTTCAAAAAAAAATGGCCACTCTAATCCAGGGTCCCACACTGTATTTAGTTTTCACATCGCCTTAGATGCCTCTAGTCTGTGACAATTCCTTGCTATTTCCTTGTCTTTCGTGACCTTGCCACTTCTGAAGAGTCCTGCTCAGTTGTTTTGTAGACTGTCCCTCACTATGGATTTGTCTGATGTTTTCTCAGGATTAGACTGGGGTTTTGAAGTTTCTGCAAGAAAACACAGAAGTGATGATGTGTCTTCCTCAGTGTAATGTATTAATGGGTACATAATTCCAGTATGTTTTAACACTGGTGATGTTGACCTTGATCATTTGGCGAAGGTGGTGTCTGCCAGGATTTTTTTTTTTTTTTTTTTTTTTACTGTAAAGTGAAGAATTCCATTGGTAATGAATATATATTTAGGGGAGAGGCTGATATTCTTTCCACATTATTTGTAACCAGATTTGCCTTTGGTGTGTGTGTTGGGATGGCGGTAGGGGAGAGCAGTGTGTTTTGTTCCGTGTGTTCCCCAAGAACAGACGAGAGCTTGCTGCACAGAGTTTGAGCTAGAAGAAACCTTGGCCACTATAAGAAACGGTGGCTACAGCCCGACTTGTGGTGGCGCAGTGGATAAAGCGTCGACCTGGGAACACTGAGGTCGCCAGTTCAAAACCCTGCACTGGTCTGGTCAAGGCACATATGGGAGTTGATGCTTCCAGCTCCTCCCCCCTTTCTCTCTTTCTCTTTCTCTCACTCTGTGTCTCCTCTCTAAAATGAATAAAATAAAAATTGAAAAAAAGAAACGGTGGCTACATTCTGATATCCATAAAGGAAAATGTGATGTGGCTTGTTTATATTGTGGAGGGTGGCGTGTACGTTGTTGATTGAATGGAGTTCTTTTTATCCATGAGTTCATTCAGCAAATGTTTATCATTAAGGCTAACATTTTTGTTTACTTTTCTTTTTTCTTTATTTTGTATTTTTCCAAAGTGAGAAGCGGGAAGGCAGTCAGACAGACTCCCGCATGTGCCCGATTGGGATCCACCCGGCATGCCCACGAGGGGGCTATGCTCTGCCCATCTGGGACATTGCACCATTTGGACAGAGCCATTCTACTGCCTGAGGCGGAGGCCATGGAGCCATCCTCAGCACCTGGGCCAACGTTGCTCCAATGGAGTCTTGGCTGCTGGAGGGGAAGAGAGAGATAGAGAGGAAGGAGAGGGGGAAGGGTGGAGAAGCAGATGGGTGCCTCTCCTGTGTGCTCTGGCTGGGAGTCGAATCTAGGACTTCCACACGCTGGGCCAATGCTCTACTGCTGAGCCAACCAGCCGGGTCCAAGGGCTAACATTTTTTGAGTGTCTACAGTTTTCCAGGCACAGTATTAGGCTCTCCATCTACTACCTCATTTCATACACAGAACACTTGGAAGTAGGTATCAGTACCCATTTGATATATAAGTGTTCTGAGGCTTCAGGAAATAAGTGGCTCAAAGGCAAGTGGCAGAACGGGGACTTGAACCCAGGCCCGTCTAACGCAAAGATATGCAACTCCCATGGCACCAAGTTTGCTCCCCTGCTACGTGCCAAGCACTGTGATTGGTATTGAGGAGACAGGAGAAGAAGACACCTGTTCTATAATAAGAGACACTACAGCACAGGAGGCCTTTGAAAGAGGCACAGATGTCCTGGGGAGGAACCTTTACGCAAGGGTATGGTCTTGTTTTTCTCAGCAGCAAGTTCCCTGCCTTGAGACTCACTGGATTGGCTCTTCTCAGGTCTTACTGAGTCAGAGCGGATTCGCCAGGCTGCCCTAAGCTACAACGCATTAGCCAGGGAAGGGACTAACATCAGTGGCATGCTTGCTCTGCTTCTGGATGGCCATTGTTTATCTCAGCTACCCTGTGAAGTGGGCATATTCTCCCCAGTTAGCTCACGAGGAGCCCAAGGCCCAAAGAGGCTAAGTCACACATCCAGGGCCACCAGCTAGTAAACGGCTACCCTGGAGTTGCATCCCAGGCCCAACTGGTTCTGAAGCCAGTGCCCAGTCTCCAGTAGCTCTCGCTATGCTGGGTACAGACCCAGCATCCTCACGACCGACAGGGCCAGGGGTACAGGTCCAGCATCTTCACTGCTGACAGGGCCAGGGGTGCAGACCTGACATGCTCACTGCTGACGGGGCCGGGGTGCAGACCTGACATGCTCACTGCTGACGGGGCCGGGGTGCAGACCTGACATGCTCACTGCTGATGGGGCCGGGGTGCAGACCTGACATGCTCACTGCTGACGGGGCCGGGGTGCAGACCTGACATGCTCACTGCTGACGGGGCCGGGGTGCAGGTCCAACATCCTCACTGCTGACGGGGCCAGGGGTGCAGGTCCAACATCCTCACCGCTGACGGGGCCAGGGGTGCAGGTCCAGCATCCTCACCGCCGATGGGGCCAGGGGTACATACCCGGCATCCTCACCACCGACAGGGCCAGGGGTGCAGACCTGACATTCTCACTGCTGACAGGGCCAGGGGTACAGACCTGACATCCTCACTGCCGACGGGGCCAGGGGTACATACCCGGCATCCTCACTGCCGACGGGGCCAGGGGTGCAGACCTGACATCCTCACCGCCGATGGGGCCAAGGGTACGGGTCCGGCATCCTCATCGCCGACGGGGCCGGGGTGCAGGTCCGGCATCCTCACCGTGGACAGGACTGCGCACTATTATCTTCTTGTCTCTGATCTGAGAGGCTGAGCGTGTTTACATCATGCCTGATGGACACTGACAGCAGCTCATTTGTAGCAAGTGTTGTGTTTTTTATTTTGTTGTTATCAAACCAAAGGATCTTTGTGTCTGTTAACCACCTCCCCAAACACAGTCAATCCATGTCAGCAGAAGGAAAGTGGAAAGTGGTGACTGAGTCCCTTGCGACATAAAATGCTACTGTATAAACAAGCATGCTTCCCTAAGATAGATGGCGAATGGCAAGCCAGGTCTCTGCCCCCTGGCCCTCGGAGAGACTTTCGTTCCTCCTAGACTCCGCGCTTCATAAATAGCGTGTGAAGCTGCTGCTAATGGTCTTGTGGCTTTCATGTCACAGGGCATTTGCTGAACTATCCAGTGAAGGAGAGAACAGAAAAGGTCTGTCATTCTCCTGTCTCTTTCATTTTGACATCTTCCTAGATGTTCTCAGATCATTGCTCTTTCTTTACTCTGCTGGTTTTGAAAATGCGAGAGCGAGTTGGGTTTGCCACACTCAGTGGTCGGAAAAGGCAACCTAATTATTAGCAGTCCTAGGGGTCAGGATGGGGACATCAGAGTACAATCTGGTTTATTAAAATTACTCCACTTTGTCCCTACCATATGTGACGAGCTTCCCTGGGGCTCTTGACTCTGCTACCATTGTTCTGCTAGAGGCAGTGAGAAAGACTGGCCAGGTGAGGTTAGCAGAGCGAAGAAGAATGGGGTGCAAGGAATTGAAAGATATTATTGTCCTCCCTGTCTTATTTTGGACTTCCCCAGACCAGATCCAGAGTCAAGGATTTGAATGTAGGTAATATATTTGGAAGGCGCAGGAATTGGGGAGAATTAGCTAGAAAGGGGGAAAGGCCGGTAAATTTGCGTTATGAGGCTGGAGCGTAATCCTCTTGATGAATGCTGTGGAGCAGTGGTGTAGAGCACACACGTCAGAATCACCGAGCCTTCCCACATCCCCCCCCCCCCCCGGGGGCAAGGCGGAGCTGGGGTATTTATGCATTACCTTCTTCTTGTGGGATTGAGGGTTGCTTCCCTGTGCTGTGCTGCGCACACAGTGGTTTCTGCAGCTCGGGAGGGATCTCAGGATCCTGAGAAATGCAGGTGCTGGCAGGTGGAGTGGACCAGTGCGCACTGATGTGGTCAGGACTGAGGGGTGTGGGCTGGTACCGACAGCAGCTACTATGTCCCCTTAACACAATACTACAAAGCATCTCCTCCTTCAACAGTGGTCCCCATGTCATTAAACAGCACCACCGTTTATTCAGTTTCTCAAGCCAAAGACCTTGAAATGGTCCTTGACAATTTTTTGCTCTTGCCTCACATTTATTCTGTTCCCAACTCCTGTGACCTCCAGCTTCAAAATATGTCTTAATTCCTCCTATTTCTCACCGTCATCTTACACGGGCTTTCTGCAGCAGCTCCCTAGCCCCAGTTCTTACTTATTTCTCACCCCCCACACGGTAGCTAGAGTAATCTTTCTATGTTACTTAATTCCCCATTTCAAAACCAGTGGCCTTTTATTATGCCTCAAAGAAAGCCTGAAGTCTTTACCACGTCTGAAAAGGTCCTGCGTGGTCTATCTTGTGGCTATATCCCTGACTGCAGTTTCTACTCACTCTCCTTCCTGCTCACAGTGCTCCAGTCTGATTGACTTTCTTGCTACATCCCCACCTCAGGACCTTTGCACTTGTTCTTTTAGCATAGAACACTAGATAATCACCTCACTCCGTCGCAGAATACAACTCAATATTCATGTGTCTGCTTGAATGTGACTTCCTCAAGGAAGACCTTTCTTAATATTCTATTTAGGTAAGAGATTTGTCATTTCTCTTCCCTTAGTCTTTTATTTGTTTTGTCCATAGCAGTGGTTGTGACCTGTCTGATCGCAGTTTTATGTTTTTATTTGTTGCCTAATCCTTCATTAGAATGTTAGTGCATTGATGGGAGAACTTTGAGTCACTATGTTACCTTCAGCCTCTAGAATAGCACCAACACGTAGTGGGTATTCAATAAATAATTTGTGAACAAGTAGACTAGCAACAGTGTTACTGGTTCTGCCAAGAGCACCCATCAGTCAAGAACTTTCAGAACAGACCAGAGGAACTGCAAACCGTAGTTTGAGAACCACCTGGCTGCATCCTCTCCCAGAGCTGTCCCTAGTGAATAGCACACACTTAGCAGACTCAGCTGAAGGTCCTGGGGTTACTTTCAATACGTTCTTTCTTGACACCCTTTGTAAATCTCAACTTCTTCGTTGTTCTTTCTGTTTGCTTTCCTGAGAACAGTAAAGGGAAAATCAAGGTAACGAATGCGCTACAAGTCATATAAGACAGTGGACACAAAGTGTAGTCTTGTTTTTAATAAACTAGAAAGCGAGGTTGGACATTTCCCCAAGGGCCTGGCACATAGTAAGTACACACTGAACGTTGAGTGAATTGACAGTGTCATCTACGTGGTGTTACCAAGTTTTCTTTGTGTGCTTGTTCCTCTGCAGGAGGCATTACATTGTATGACCTGCACTCTTAAAGATGACAAAAAGTGAGGGGGTTTCTCCATCACTACCCCCAACCCAGAAAATCTTAGCTTTATCCACGCCCATCTCTTCTCCTGACTACCAACCCATGATCGTAAAATAGAAGAGTCAGTTCTATCTTCTGTGTATGGTTTAAGACTAACTCACTCTATTATAAAAGTCCCCCAGGCTCATTTTCGAAAGATATGAATTACAGAAAAGTAAAAGCAAAGAGGAAGAAACGTAACACGTGGTCTTTCACCCGGAGAAAACCACTGCTGGTGTATTTCCTTCCAGTATTGCCTGTGAATATTTTTATGTAGTTTTAATATACAATTTTATATCTCTCTTTTTAACTTAACATCATAACATAAGCATTTATTCTTAATACTCAACATTCTGATCATGTCTTTTTAAATAGGTGCTATTACATACCCCAGTTGTGGCTTGTTTTCTATTTTTCAAAATCGTAAGTTATACTGGGACAAACATTCTTTTATGTGTGTCTTTGCTGGCGTGGCTGGTTATTTCTTTACTGTGGAATCCTAGGAATAGAACGACTAAGTCTAAAGGATGCAAACTCTTAATACATTCTGTGAGATTTCATTTTGATTTCTAAAACTGTCCGAATATGACTTCCATAAACAAGCTCTAGAAAAGCAGATTGCTGGAGGAATTTCCTTCCCATTTTGAAACATTTCGGACCCAGAGTATTTTGGCATTCAGTTTAAACGAGCCCAGAAATCTCCTGTAACCTGCTTCCACTTCAGGCCTCAGCCCTGCCTGATAAAATGCAGCAACAGCATTATAAAAATCTTTCTGTGGTAAACACTGTCTTTTTGTGTTCTCAAGAATTGTTTGTGCAAGTCTTCCCAGTGGGTATTGGGTTTATGCCTAGAATTGTGTGTAGTATTTTTATATGCCCGTTTGTGACATCGTGAGGGTTTAGTTATACATTTTTGTTTTGTTCTTTTTCTTTGCCCAGATTCCAGGGCAGTGAAACCTGCTTTCGTAAGTCTGAGTTCTGCCTGAAAGCCACCTAGGCAGGGACTGCTCTTAGGAACATCAAGGCTCCCCTAAGCTAGGCCAGCCTTGAAAGGACTTTACCAAAGATACATAGTTTATAAATGGAGAGAAACCTTGGCTTTCATAGATGGAGAGGTCAGGCACGACCTACTGGCATGACACCTGGAAGAGCAAGCGGCATAGGATGGTGGTTGGCAGAGTGACGCTGCGGTCATGCCGCGTAATCTCATGCCTGCAAAATTGCAGAAGTGGTGAGTCCAGCTTCTGCGTATTGACCTGAAGACATGTCCATGCTATTGAGTTATTTATAAATAGCAAGTTGTAAAGAAACACACATGGTTTCATTCCATATTTGTAAAAATGGCAAAAAGAGAAAATTGGGTTTAGAGGATTTTTAACATCTACCAAAAGGAGTGTGTGGAAAGACCATGTCAGACTTGGTTCCGCCGGCTCACTCTGGAATGAGGAATTGCATTAGAGAGGAATGAGGAAGACTTTGTTTTTTACAACTCTATTGAATAACAGGTTGCAGTGAGCATGTGTTATTTCTGTAACTGGAAAAGAAGGAGAACAGCTTCTGGGAAAAAAATTCTGGAATGACCAAGACAGAGTTAAGAGTTGCCATCTTGCCTGACCAGGCGGTGGTGCAATGGATAGAGTGTCGGACTGGGATGCGGAAGATCCAGGTTTGAGACCCCGAGCTCACCAGCTTGAGCGCGGGCCCATCTGGCTTGAGCAAAAGCTCGTCAGCTTGGACCCAAGGTCGCTGCCTCCAGCAAGGGGTTACTCGGTCTGCTGAAGGCCCGCGGTCAAGGCACATATGAGAAAGCAATCAATGGACAACTAAGGTGTCACAATGGCAACGAAAAACTAATGATTGATGCTTCTCACCTCTCTCCGTTCCTGTCTGTCTGTCCTTATCTATTTCACTCTCTGTCCCTGTAAAAAAAAAAAAAAAAAAGAGTTGGCATCTTTCCCCTTGAGGGCTTGAGAGGGGGAGGCCAGGAGCAGAGAGAAGGACAGCCTATAAAGGCACCAGAATGGAAAAGACTGATTCAGCTTCAGCATCTAGTGCACTTGTGTGCTGTGAGACAGGCCCTGGGCCTCACAGTAGACACAGTGCCCACGGTTCTCCCCAACCTTCTTCCCTGGGGAGCGAAGACGAGGGCTGTGTGTGCAGAGCCGTGGCTCAGAAACCACACGACTTGCAAACACGGTTTGTTTCATATTCTGTTTTGTGAGTCGGGGTGTGTTTACAATGGAAGAATGATTTAGACGATGACGAATCTGCTGGAAATATAAAAGGATAACTAAATCTCAAAGTCTATTAAAAGACCACTGTCTTACATCTTGTGGGATAACATTTTATTCCAGAGGCCAACGTAGCTGTTGAATTCAGTTTCTTCTCATCCTTTCCTCCTTTTCTTCATTATCTTTCAAAACTTAGGTTTTCCCTTTCCTAACCAAAAGTTGCAAAAAAAAAAAAAAAAGCCTCTGTGGACAGTCAGGATGCCTGAAAGGAGTGTGTGGGGGAGGTGGCATGGCAGGACTGTTCAGCAGGGGACTCTGGGAGTTGGCCACTAACTATGTGACCTTCAGCATGTGTCTGACCCCCTCTAAGGCTCCGTTTCCTAACCTGTAAAGCATGATGACGTTTACTTCTTCGCTGTTAGGAAGACAACGTAAGAAGGTGCACAACACAGTGCCTGGTCCTCTGCAGCGAGTGCCTGATCTGCTGTCATCAGCAGAATGGTGTCGTCCCCAGTCCTGCCACCAGCTTGCTCCTCAGGCAGATCAGCTCATTTCTGCGGTCCCCTGTTCCTCCTATGCCAGCAGAAGTCTCAACAATTAATAACACCAGTGACGCCTCCAAACGTAACAAAAGCAGTTGAATAACAGCAACAATAATCAAAATAACCCAGTTTAAACCCAATTCCTGAGTAGAAGGATGATGTTATTTCACTGGGGCCCACTCTCCCCAGTAAGTGGCCCTTTCTCTCCAAAGAGCCTGGAATCTGCTGCTCAGGGCTGCTGAAACTGGCCTCGCTCTGTGGCCAGCGCTGATCGGCTGACAGTCTATGCTCAGACCTAACTGAATCTGGCCAGGGTCCTGGCAGAGTCACGCAACACGGGCGGCCAAATCGAAAGGTTTTTTTTTTGCTTTTAAGTAAATAACATCACATGTGTTGCTATTGAGAAAACGAAAGCATTCACAGTGGCCCAGCATCCAGCTTCCCTCTGCGGCCTTTTGAAATGATTTTGTGACCAGAGAATGGCAGGAGACAAAGGTCTTTCTATCTGATCTGCTCACCGGGCTGGTGTTGGATCGTGGGCGGCCTGTTTCCCTCTCTCTCCACAGTGCCGCATGGATTGTGCCTGCTGTTTGTCCCCTCTCTTTGAGTAGGACAAGGCAGGCGGGCAGGCAGAGGGATATATTTCAACTGCCCTTGACTCTGTTTATAATCACAAACATGAAAGGAAGGGAAAGAGATTGAGTTTATAGGGCTGGTGCTTTGTGTAGCCTAATTTATCTCTCTCAGGCAGCAGTGGGCTGAGCAAGTTTCCTTTTTGTTTCCAATGTGGAAAACTGAAATATGAATCTATGTTGATGAGAGAATAAAGGAATTGAAAGAGGCATAAATCTTATCTTCTCACAACCCTAGCAGATCAGCTTCTTGTGAAGAAGGGGATTATACTTCTGTAATTAACTGCTTTGCAGCTCCTGGTGATGGCTCCGAGCTGAATAATAGCACCCAGCAAAGTTGGATAAAAGGCGGGCGGGCGGGCGGGTGGGTACAGCGGCTGATCACAAACAATGGTCTCAGGGCTTGACAGCCTTTCCCAGTGCCTGGCTCTCAGAAAGTCAAGCCAAGAGATCTTTGTCCCCTGCCTATCAACATTCACAGCAGAGAAAATTATATTCCAGAAGAAATAGCTCAAAGAGACCTGTTCCTCTACCTGCCATCAGGTGCCTTGAAAGACCAGGCCAGGTTTTGAACCCTTTTGTGTTCCAGCCAGAGCCCGGGACCTGTTAGGTGCTTATTAAATGCTGTTTGAGGTGACTGCCAATTACCAGCTGTGAGATCCTGGGAATGTTGCCTTATTTCTCTGGTTTTCAGTGTTAGAGTCCACAAAATGCAGAGGGCTCTTATATAATTCTTCTGAGGAAGAAGTCAGATCATGAGGATAAACATTACTTATCACAGTGCCCAGCACGTGGCAGGTGATCAATAACTGATGGCTATTATTATTATACTGTGGGGTAGGAATTGATGGCAAGCTCATGGCCATTGAATAGTGTTTTGGAGGCTTGCTTCACCCAGGCACCATACGCACATCAGTGCAGGGAAGTCTTGTGACATCCAGGTCAGGCCAGCACGCTCTTCCCCCACTTCCTTGATGACAACACAGGCTCCGAGTGGACCAGCGACCTGTCAAGGTAAGGTGCAGTAACAGACCCTGGAGTCCAGGTCTTGTGTGCCCTGTCCCTGTCCCTCCCACCTCTCCCCTCAGAACCAGGCTCACAGGCACTCAGCCCGTTTCCCTGCATCTGTCCATCATTCTGCAGATGTCACCACACAGGATCAAACCTTAAGGCCATCTTTACTTCTCGTTTCCCTCCCTGATGCATGTGGGCATCACTGATTCTTTTGAGGAGCTTCCAGAACTCCTCCCTTCTTGATCCCACTGCGCTTGTGCTGGCCCAGACCCTCGTCTCCGGTCAGCCAGGCTTCCTGCAGCGCGTGGAATCCTGAGTGGTGTCCCAGGGCAGGTGCTCTCTGTTACCCCCAGGTGAGCCGCCCAGCCCCACTTTCCTGTCCTTCCCCATGAGGGGGCAGCAGCTGCTACACACTGCATAGGAAGACAGGCCCCCTTTCCTCTCCTGGCATTCCTGGGTCCCTTCCGCTGACCCGCCCATCATCTCTGCATGAACAATGGTCAGAAGCCCTGCTCCAGCTGAGCTTGCCTCAGTGTCCCTCAGGGAGGCACCCTACAGCCTTCTGAAGGCCCAGTGGATTCGATTCCTTGATAAAGATGCAAATGCCCGGTACAGCATGCTCCATTCAGTGCACAGTCAGTGCCGGACAGAGCCCTGGGACACAGAGGTCATCACTTCATCCATCCACCCATTCTACAGACACAGCCTGGGTGACTTAGGCAAAGTCACCCAATGAATTGA
Source organism: Rhynchonycteris naso (assembly GCA_037038555.1). NCBI lineage: Eukaryota > Metazoa > Chordata > Mammalia > Chiroptera > Emballonuridae > Rhynchonycteris > Rhynchonycteris naso. The sequence continues at coordinate 356,846,176 of CM072995.1, forward strand.
TTTCAGGACCAAGTCTCAAACCCAGGTCTCATAGCTGAGCATTTATTGCTCTTCTATTAAACAAATAGACCATATGTCCTCAATAATGACCAGCAGCCACTAGCCGGGGAGGGAGTAAAGTTTATTTAGTACCCAGTCTGCCCTTGGGTCCTGGGCCGATGCAGTGCACCAGAGGGACAGCCTGGTGGCCTGACAGGGACACAGCTCTGCCTGCACTTGTGTGGGCAGGAGTATGGTTGCAGGGGAGGCGGTTTGCTGGAGATTAAGATTTAGGGGCATTGTCATCAAAATGAACAACTATAAGGCAAGGGAAATGGGATGGATACCAGTTCAAGCCCTGTGCTGCAGAAATATAGCAAGTAACTTTTCTATTCTGATCAGAGATGCGATCCAGGAGGGCTTTGGAGAAGTGGCTTGGGACTTGGGTCTAAGGACATACACGGTGGCAGTCAGGAGCAAGACATTCTGGACTGAGGGAGATGGGGAGACCAGACAGCCTGGGGTGTGTAGGGAGCAGCTTAGCTAAAAGCAGCAGAACCTGGAAAAGGCAGAGAAACCCAGATTCTGACCAGCTTGGGTTTGGGGTAAGTAACTTGATCTTTTTGGATCTTAATTTCCTTATATGTGAAACAGGTATATGATGTTACCTGTCTCCTGGGCTTACTGAAAAGATGAATTAGGCCCCGGCCAGTTGGCTGAGCAGTAGGGTGTCAACCCAGCATGTGAACCATCTGCTTCTCTCCCCCGCCCCTTTTTCTCCCCCTCCTCCTTCCCTCCCCTCTCCCTCAGCCATGGTTCAATTGACTCGAGCACATTGTCCCCAGGCACTGAGGTTAGCTCTATGGAGTCTCTGCCTCAGGCACTAAAAATAGCTTGGTTGTGAACATGGCCCCAGATGGGCAGAGCATTGGTCTCAGACAAGGCTTGCTGGGTGGATCCCTGTCAGGATGCATACAGGAGTCTGTCTCTCTATCTTCCATCCTCTCACTTGGAAAAGAAAAAAAAAAAAAGAAGGAAAGAAAGAAAAAAAAAGATGAACCAAAACAGGAAGGCACCAAACATAGGGCCTGGCACATATAGGCGCTCAACAAAGGGGCCAGTATGGTGCTGTTGGGCCACAGGGACAAGCAGGGCTTTGGGTGATGCATTTGTTTTCTTTTGCCTTCCAGTGGGCCTTTTCTCCTCCTCCCAGGAGCTCACCAGCTGACCCAGGAGAGCTGCTTGCGCACCCTTGGTCACCAGGATGTTTGACCTTTCCCTTGTCCAGAATGATCTTCTGGTTCTGTCATCATCCGTGAGCCCTTTCCAGCCTAAGCACAACGGGGGCTAGTGTTCCAGGTCTGGTAACGTTCCCTGGCAGAGCCCATGTTTGGGAGTGAGAACTGTGTTTAGGTAGAAACAGATGCTGAAAACAGCTGCTGGCTCCCCTGCCCTGGTACTCTGGGCACTGCAGGGGCATGGGCAGAGGCAGGCCCTACTACTCACTGTGGCTTTGGGGGCCATCTTTTCAGGGAGTGTGCTAGCCTTCTCATGCCGGGTCTAGAAGCAGGGGAAGTTAGAGCCCCCACCCCTTCTCTCTGGGCTCCTAGGTGTTTGAGGACTCAACAGGTCCTTTCTGCCATTTAATATCTATGAAACTTTAAGTCAATTGTTCAACCTGTCTGGATGGGCCAATCAGCAGAGGCAACTCCAACATGTTCCACTGTGCCATTCCCCTCGAGTGAGTGGTTACCAATCACTTGAGTGGCACTGATTAAAAATTCAGGTTCCGTCCCTGGCTGGTTGGCTCAGTGGTAGAGTATCAGCCTAGCATATGGATGTTCTGGGTTCAATTCCCGGTCAGAAGCGCCCATCTGCTTCTCTACCCCTTCCCCTCTTGCTTCTCTCTCCCTCTCTGTCTGCCCCTCCTGCAGCCATGGCTTGATTGGAGCAAGTTGGCCCAGTACACAGAAGATGGCTCCATGGCCTCCACCTCAGGAGCTAAGAAGAGCTTCATTGCTGAGCAACTCCCCAGATGGACAGAGCATCACCCCCTTGTGGGCTTGCTGGGTGGATCCAGGCAGGGAGCATGCTGCAGTCTGCCTCTGCCTCCCCTCCTCTCACCGAATTAAAAAAAATATATTTAGGTTCTTGGGCCCTACCCCAGACTCACTGAGAGAGTCTGCCCCCAGAACCTGCATTTTAATGAACTCTTCAGGCAATTCTGGCATGAATATCTAGGAACTACTACACCTTCAGAACCACTGTCTGAGGTCCAACATGGTCCCTGGGAAACCAGGAGAAGGAGGTAGTCAGGAGGAGAGGGCCAGTTGGCAATGCCAACACACTACCTGTTCACTTGCACATCTGTGGTTATGTTTTTGACTTTGGCTTGGAAGCAGATGCTCTTAGATGTATGTCTCCTTTCTATAATAGACTATAAAGGATATGGAGTAATGCTCTACCCCCTAGACTTGATACGTCATATCCAACTCATCCATCTATCCATCTCCATCTCGCTTTCTGAGTACCTACCTGCTCTGTGCCTGGCTCTGGCTGAGTTTTGGAGACACGGGGAATAATAATGTCTGGTTCCTGGCCAGTTTCCCACCTAGACAAATCGACACACAAATCATCCTAATATCGAGGGTCCATCCACTGAGCAATGCCTCAAATAGCTTCAGGGTGATACAAGGCAGAAATTATGGATTCCACTAACCTGGGAGAAGGGTCAGAGAAGGCTGTGCAAGACATCAATTGTGAGTGTGGCGTGAAGGGTCAGTAGTAGTTTACCAGACGGTGAGGGTGAGCGCGAGGGTGTGTAGGAAGGTAGGTGAGTCCTATGAACACAATTTCTTCCCATCCACTGTGAGAGCTGAGGCCTCTCCTCAGGCCCATGGAGCCCACGTTCTGTTGCTCATCTGCAGATATAGCCTCTAAACTTGGCCCCATCTCCCTGCATTTCTGAGTTAAAAGGAACCACTCCTTGGTGTGTGGTACAGGTTCCTGGTGGCCGTCTCCTACACAGTAAAGTTATTGTGGAATCAACAAATAAACAACTATCCAAGTCAAAAGGCACACGATGCTTCAAGAGCCTGGTCCTATCTCTGCCTGCAACTCACCATGCAACTGTGGACTGGTCTCTGAGTCTCAGTTTCCCCACCGCTAAGATGGAAGTATCTGCCTGGAGCACAGCCCTAACACTGTGACTGAAAAACACTGGTTAGCAATGACCTTTCTCTCCACCCCAAGCTTGTCTGTTGGAGCACATTAGCACACGTCATCTCACAGGTTTAGTGGATTTCCTTTGAGCCCCCACTGTGTTACCTGCAACCCAGAAGGGGCCCTTCACAGATAACATGCAAGGTAGAAGTTAGCCTGAAGGTGGCGCTGTGGCTCCAATTTCTGAGCTGCTCTCTGGAGCTGGCCTATGTTTTCAGAGTATCTGTGGAAACCAGCAGTGTGGATGGCAGGTTCTGTTCCTTCTGGGGGCCTTGCTTATTTGCAGGAAAACAGCCAGGCCAGCCCATGTGGGCTTCCCCACCTCCTGGGTCCCTTCACACATCTTCAGAGCTCTTTGTTTCCTTTTGGGACCTTTCTTCTGGAGAAGAAGCAGAGGAGGGCAAAAGCCTGCTGTGAATGACACCTCGTGGGAGCAGGGGTCTGTCCCTATGTTTCCCTGGAGCCTTGTTTTCTGGTGCTTATTACAGACAAGGAGCCCTCAGCATGAAATGATGTGTCATGTTTGGGTCACAGCCTCCTTGGTGCGCACCCCCCACTATGGACTCCACACCCTGGTGATTCACTTGATACTTTGAAAGTGCTCTATACTCTTCCTGCCACCTTCTCTCCTTCCATTTGGGTTTGGTTTTTAGCTGAGCCATCTAATAAAGAGGCCGGGGGAGAGAGTGACAGGAGACAAGAAGAAGGAATGAGGAAAGTGCTAACATTTATTAAGTGCCCACTGGGTGCCAAGCTCTCCCACAATAGCCAGCCCAACAGTATTAGACTTTTCTTCAGCGGCATAACCCTTCCCTCTGTCCAAAATCACCAGTCGGACCCGCCCACGGACAGCAGCCAGCAGGGAGCTGGGGGGGATGGGTGGGCATCTGGAGCCCTGCTCCCCACCTAGACCTCACCCCATGGAACTGGGCGCTGAAGCTCTGTGCTCATTAATCTGTATATAACTCTTAGAGGAAATATTAACCCATTTTTCAAATATAAAAGCTGAAGCCCAGGGAGGCTTGGTGACTGAAGAGAGCCAGGCTGTTCCCAACTCCAAAGCCCCCAACTCTGCCAGGGGACAGTGGGCACTCTGCTTCCCAAGGAGGGCAGGAAGGGGCTCTGAGGACGGGGTCCCATACACATGGAGACAGTCGGTGCTGGAGATCCAGTTAACTGCCTGCAGAGAGGACAGAACTGTGGAAGGTGAGAAACACATGGGGAGTGGGTTTAGCACCGCCAGGGAAATGATCCTTCTGCCCCCGGGCAGCCTCCCAGTTGGCTGATTTCAGATGACAGCAGCCAGCCACGTGCTAGAGATTCAGACATGAGCTTTCCAGGCCATGATTAGACTGTTTTGTTCCAAGACAGCCAGGCTTTGAGGCTGTAAATACGAGCTGGGTCTCGGTTCATCTTTGCAGGCGGAAGGGAGGTTGTGGAAGAGCAGCTCTTGTAAGGCAAGATGCTTTTAAAAGAACAAAAAAGGGAAGTCATTTGTTTGCCTGGAATTTTTTTGTTTCCTTGGAATCTTGTGATAAGCCTGGATTTGGAGTCAGAAACACTTGTGCCCAAAGATGATTGCTACTGGTGTGACCTGACTTCCCCGAATCTCAGGTGCCTCCTTTGTAAACTGGCATCACAAACAGTCCCTATGTCACTAGGCTGCTGTAAGGATTAAGCAAGCTCTTCTGTGTAGGTGTGTTAAGCCTGGGGTTTGCAAAGTAAACAGTGGTTCTCTCTGGCTCTCCTGACTTTTCTCAAAGCCCGTTGAATTTATGGCGTGTGCTAAATGGGTGTGCTTCCACGGGGCACTTAACAGATGGGTTATCACTTCCTATGTGGTCAACGGAGTGAGACACTCACTTTTTCATCTCAATGTGTGAGATGTGGCCCTGGCCGGTTAGCTCAGTTGTTAATTGCATCGTCCTGAAACAAGGTCGCGGTCAGGGCACACACGGGAAGCAATACACGAATGCACAATTGAGTGGAACAACAAATGAATGCTTCTCCCCCACACTTAGCCCCCTGCCCCTTGTCTCTATCAGTTAAAAAGAAATGCTCTCCCCCCCCCACTTCGCCCTCTGTCCCCTGTCTCTATCAATTAAAAATAAATTAAGCCCTGGCCAGATAGCTCAGTTGGTTGGAATGTCGTCCTGGAACATGGAGGTTACCAGCTTGATTCCTTCATCAAGGCACATACAGGAGCAGCTTGATGTTCCTGTCTCTCTCTCCTAGCTTATCTCAAAAATTAATACATAAAAATTAAAAAGTATATATGTGAGATGTGACACACTGATCTTCAGTATTGTAAACTTAGAGTCTCAGAGAGCTCAGTATGATTGACTCCAACTCTTTCCTTTTAGTGATAGGGAAAGGGACTTGCCTATGTTCACCCACTGGGCTAGTGGCCGAGCTTGAACTGGAACCCACATCTGCTGACTCCCAGCTCACTGCTTTGTCATCCCAGGTCAGAAGGAAGGACCACGGCATGCTGTCTTGGTCCCTTCTGTGAGAAGGATGGAGTGAGGTGTTCACCAAGGGAGGCCCACTCTGCTCCATGAACCCGCCATGTGACGGTCATGTGTGGGGGGTGGATTATGGGACTGAGATCTCAGGAGCCAGGGCCAGTTCTGTCATCACCCAGAGTCAGAGGTGGAGCAGGCTCTTCCCATAGGCGCCAACGTCTAAGGGGCTGTTCAGCTTGGAGTGGATCCTGTCCCTGGCTCTCAGTGGCTGACACAGGAAATTGCTCTCTCTAAACCTGTTTCCTTATCTGAGAACTGAGAATAAAAGTATGCACTTCACTGGTTGTTGTGAAAATTAAATAAGTTTATGATAATAATAATAGCCAACGTTAATGAACATGTACTATGTGCTAGGTTGGCTTCTCAACTCTCTATCTGTGTTTGCCCATTTAATCTCCATAACAACTTAGGTTTTATTGCTGAAGAAACAGGCTCAGAATGGTTAAGCAGAGCCCAAGGACACAAAACTGGAGAGGACAGTGCCAGATTTGGAGCCCAGGTAGACTGGCTCTGGTGTCCCACCCTTTTCTACCCTGCCCTTTGGTCTCTCGATTTAGGAAAAAGCCTGTGCTTAGCACGTATGTGCTTCACAAATGTCCCCTCCCTTCCTTCTTCTCTTTTTCCTACCTTCCTCACCCATCCCCTTCTCACCTCAACTGTAGGTTCCAGAAACAGTGAGCTGTAGTGTCTCAGACACCGGAAGTACCCCTACTTGACTATCTCACCTTGAATCATTTTTCTTTTCTGTTTTGTTGTTGCTTTTGTATGTATGTATGTGTGTGTGTGTGTGTGTGTGTGTGTGTATGTATTTATTCCTTAATCAGAAGCACAACTGAATTGCCAACAAGGCAAACCTTTCCATCCTGTGCTCACGGGCACCAGGTGAGTCTCCGTGCTCAGCTGAGCTCCTGTGCCGGTCAGCCATGGTGCCCGATTGGCTGGCTTCTAAGGGCACGTGTGCAGGCTGAACCCCCAACCTGCAGGCCAGCCTTCTGACTGACCAATTGGGACCAGTTTGGGAGAAAAATACACCTTCTAATTTGTGAGTTTCTGGCGACACTTATTCAAGTTCCTGGTTACTGTAGAGTTGTTGTCAACACATCTAAATACTCTTCTTAGCACAGAGGGTCTGAGGTAGCAGCAGGAAAGGCTCAGCCACCGGGTCTTCCTGAGCCCTGACTCCCCTGAGGCTCTGGTTTCCTTCTAGCTACTTGCAGGCTTTGAGCTCACAGAGAATAAAATGAGGACATAGCAAAGCCAGGCTGTTTTGAGTCAGACCGAACAACCCGGAGAATAAAGGCAAGTCGGAACAATGGAGAATCAGGCCAAGCTAGTTAAAGTGTCCATATGTATTTCTTTTCTGGGAAGGCCCGAGGAAAGACAGTCTGTCCTGGGGACCTGGATCCCCTACTGGTATGGTTGAGGGCAAGTTCAGAGTCGCCAGTGGACTGGGTGCTGTGGTCGGGTCTCAGGTCTGCTTCTGAGCCTGAAGTGCCCGCGTCTGCAGCGTGTTTACACACACCGTTGGCAGAGCCCAAGCTGCCTCCTGTCCGCCCCATCCCTGTTAGTGGACACCCCCCCCCCCAGGCTGGAGGACCCCTCTCCAATGCCACCACTTCCTGAAAGGCTTAGACTCGATCCCCCCTCTCTCCCTTGTATCTCTCCTTATAATCTCCTCTCACCACCTTCTACCAGGAACCACAGCTGCTCACATACCTGCCTTCATCCAGAGATACTCATTGAGCCGTAATTACACGGAAGGCCTGGAGCTAGTCACTGGCGCTCAGAAAGATACAATTTTGGTTCCTTAAGCGCTCACGTGCTCAGTCTAGCAGAGACAGACAGACACGTCAACACAAAATGTAAGCACAGTGTGGAGAACTGTGCAGACTGCCTTGGATGCCAAGAGGCCATGTGGCATCTTCCTGTGGTGGGGGGTTAGGGGGAGTGGGGATCCAGGCACACTTCCCAGAGGTGACGATGTCTGGCACATGTCTGAAAGGATGAGTTCCACCGAAGAACAAGGGGATTAGGAAGATGGAGTAATTTAGGGTGGTGGGAGAGCAGGTGTCGGGGTGGGCACACCGAGGAGCTTAGATGGCTGGAGTGGGGGACAGTGGGGGAGGTGGGATTGGGCAAGCAGGTACCTGTCAGATCGCAGAGGGCCTGGTGGGCGCTGCCTAGCAGTTGGGGCTTCCCACTGCAGGCGGTGGAGAGCCATGGAAGTGTCCAGGAGCCTGGGAGCTAACTGGGTCTGCATTTAAAGAGACAACTTGGACTGCTGAGTGGAAAATGGGTGGATGGATGGATGGATGGATGGAAGGATGGAAGGATGGAAGGATGGAAGGTGAGAAGTGAAGCAGGGAGAGTATGTAGAAGGTAGTAGCAAGGCCCAGGGGAGAGGCGGCGGCTGGGACGTGGTGGGGAAGCAGAGAGGTGAGAAGCAGAAGGAATGAGGGTCTGCCCAGGAGGAGGAGTGGGTGGCGCCGTTGATGGGGCGGGTGAGGGAGACGGAGGGTCCGGGATGGTTCCCGGGATTCCAGTCCCATTGACCAAGGAGGAGGATCAGGTCTGGGGGGGGAAAGTTTGGGAAATGCTGATAAGGGGGTCCCAGGGGTACCCCCAGGCGCATCTGCTCCCAGACCTAGTCTCTGTGGATCCTCCTCAGACCTACCACCTGAAACCTATGCGAGGGGTAGCCTGAAGTTGGGCTACCTCAACTTTAGTAACCCCAAAGTGCCAGAGATTTTAGAAAAATGTCGCTAGAGAGGTGCACCTCTGAAGGCCTTCGAGCTGGACCTCGATGTGCCATGACTCCCAGGGCTGTTTGTATTTTGAACTCCAGGAGGAAAAAGAAATAACAGATGGAATGCCAGTATAATTAGGAGGTGGCTTTAGCAAGAATCCCTCTCCGGGGCATGCAGACACACTTGCTGGGATTGGTGGGCCAGTCAGGCCTCGGGCCCTTCCTCTGTGTCCTTTGCTGTCGGCCCTAACCCGGCTCTGCAGCCTTCAGTAACACGCCCCACGCCCCGTCTACCACAGACCACCTCCATGTGGAGTCTGCACCACCAGCCGCCAGAGCCTGGGAAAGTTCTTTGTCCTTCCTGTGCCTACTTCCTGATGCATAAGATGGCAAGATTACACGCTTTCCAGTCCCTGCTCCTACTTTTCTTCCTTTTTCCTTGGTGGTTACGAACAAGGGCTTTGAAATCAGGCTAATAAGGGTATGAATTTCAGTTCCACTACCTTCTACCTGTATAAGTTACTTTACTGGTGCCTCATGTGTTAAGTGGGCATAGTAATAATACCTGCTGTATTTATTAGTGTCTCTGTATTCAGTGAGATGATGCGTGAAGAGCTCCTAGCTCAGTGCCTGGCACTTAGTAGATGCTCAAAGCCTGCGAAGGTCATGGTTATCATGGCATCAAGATGATCCGCCTTCCCCTCTCCCTTCCTTCCTGTTACTCCTTGCAAATACTTCCATTGCAATGGTTATGCTGTTCTGGGCTGCCAGCTGTAAGTCTGCAGGGCAGAGGGTGGGAATGAGTGACCCTCGTCACTCTCCCCCCAGGATTTCTTGGTTCAGGAATCAGGGATCTCAAAGGTTTCAGAACATTCTCTGTAAACGTTTCCCACCTTGGCTATCGTGGTGATTAGGGAACTGGCCTCTGTGGGTCTCTGTCACTATTTGGTTTGCCCAAGTTCCCTGGAGGCTCCCTCCCTCACCCCTCACCCTCTGCATCCCCTCCTGTGACCAGACAGGTTCCAGCCAGCGCTCACAATCAGCTGTGCAGCCCACCCGCTGCTCCCCAATTACTGCACTGGGTTTCTGGCGTGGCTCATTCTGCATTGCCCGGGAATAATGTTCTGAGGAGCTTCATGTACATTTTCGCACCTGCCAGTGCCTGTGTTTCTGAAGCTGACATCAGAGCGGAGGGGAATGGCTTTGGCAGAATGAGCTCCCACATTCTCTGTGCCTCCTTTATGCCTGGAGGTTCCTGGTGCCCACAGAGCTCAGCTCTGTGTGATTCCTCTATTGATCCCCTTGGTCCATCTCCCTGTGTGTTAGTCATGGTTCTTCAGAGCAACATAACCAACAGGGTGTGCGTGTGTGTGTGTGTGTGTGTGTGTGTGTGTGTGTGTGTGAGAGAGAGAGAGAGAGAGAGAGAGAGATGGGTTTATTTAAAGGAGTTGGCTCACACAATTTGGAGGCTGGCAAGTCCAAAATCTGCAGGCTAGGCCTGTAGGCTGGAGAGACTCAGAAAAGAGCCCATGGTTTACTTCAAGTTCAAAGGCCATCTGCTACAGAATTCCCTCTTGCTTGGAGGAGGCCAGGTTTTTGTTCTATTCAGGCCTTCAACTGATTAGATGAGGCTCACCCATGTTCTGTAGGGCATTCTGCTCAAACTCCACTAACTTAAATGTTAACATACTATGAAAATACCTTCACAGAAACACCCAGAATGATGCTTGACTACATACCTGGGCACCATGCCCACCTCAGTTGGCACCTGAAATTAACCATCATATCCTGTTATTAACAAACATACCCGAGAGCTATCAGGCCTCGAGAACACTTGTCCCCACTTTATGTCCCAGGACGGGTACTATCGTCACTTGGTTCCCGCTTCCGCAGACGATCGTGACAAAATGGGACCAACCAGTAGGTGTGAGCTCTGCCTCTAAAGCTCAAGGCCTCTTGGGCTGCAGCAGTTCAGGCCTGGGGCTGAGGGCTGAGGGGCTGAGGGGGAGGCACTGGCACCTCTGGAATGGGGGTTGGGGTAAGGCACTGATAGACGTTGCTGCCCCAGACGTCACAGATTTTTGGGCTTGGTTGTATTCCAGAATCACCTTAAAGTGCAGATTTCCAGGCCCCACTATCAAAGGAAATTCCAGATTTACAATATCAGGGCATCTGAATTTCTAGCAAGTAACTGATATATAGCCATAGACAGTTTCAGAAGGAGAGGGAAGCTCTGAGTGTCTCCTGAGGCCATCCGCATGTCTCTCTCAAGGGGAAGGTGCCGGTCCAGCCCACAATTCCATGCTGACTCACCTTTGTGCCGTCTCACCTGAATGATGCCTGTGATGGAGGCCTGACTCCTTCTGGGGGAGCCCCGGCTTAAGAAGAGAGATGTGAAGTCGGCCTTCCCCTACCTTCTAGCTGCTGGTCCTTGCCCCAGCTCTTAGAGACAGAGGGACCTGTATAATTGCTCCTCCTCTGGAGAGCCCTTGAGGTGTTGATGACAGTTCCTGTGTCTTCTCTGAGCTAAAAATCTCCAGCCCCCTCAACCAGACAATGTCTCTCTCAGTGTTAGGTCCCAGGAATGAACTCTGCCCAGACTGCAGTTTGGCCTCTACAAGGGCTAGCAGAATAATCACCTCCCTTCTTCTGGACACTCCACTCCTATTAATGTGGCCTTTGGCCTCTGGTGTTAGCCCCATCACACTGTGGATTAGATCCTCCAAGTCTGAGCTCCCAGCCTGGATTTGTATTCTCCTCCCTCTTGCTGTACTGCCCCACGCCCCCCCCCCCCCCGAAAAGGAGCTTCTTTAAGGGCTTAGGGACTCCAGAGCTTTCTCTTCCAAGTTGCAAAACACAAACTATAGGATGGTCTCCAGGCACCTGAGAAAGCAGGGTTTGTGGCCCTTTGGGATCAGCCATCTCTGAGGTCAAGGCCTGACCCACAGTCTGGTGCCTTTCATGGGGGAGACCCCATAATGTAATAGAAAGTGCATAGCCTTTGGCTCAAGTGGGCTTGGGTTCAAACAAGCTCCCTGAGATAAGGGAGGACCAATGCTCCTCAGCACTCAGCCCCAGTTGCCCCTTGTCCATCCCTCAGGCACCCTCCGGCTCCTCCCCTATTGGAAAGCACCAGGACACGGAGATGGGAAGTAAAGGGTCTTTCACCTCAAGATGCTGGCAGGCCAGCAGGATGGATAGACAAGTAAACAAGGAACTACTCCCAGCCGATAAGAGCGGTCCTAGCACGGCACACACAAAGCGCAGGGAGTACAGAGCGGGAAGCGACCGCGCGGCCGGAAGGGAAGGCTGGGCGGTGGTCAGGAAAGCTAGCACGAGCAATCACTGGGGCTCAGGCTTGCAGGAGGGTGGGACTTTGCCTGGTGGCCAAGGGAGGAGGGGGCATTCCAGGCCAAGGGCACAGCACAGGCAAAGAGTTTGTAAGGACAAATCAGTTTGGTGACCCGGGAGTTCAGCAAAGCTTGAGAAAGTGGCTGGAAGACAAGAGTGGGAAGCAAGGAGACTGTTTGGGAGTGAACTTTGGTTATCCAGGCTGGAGGCCATGGGGACACACACAGGGCAGAGATGCCTCAACCCAGAGCAGGCAACCTGGGGACACAAAGAGCAGCCAGATGTGGATCCTCCTCCCCATGGACTGACCAGCCAGCCAGCCATTTATGCATCAAGTATTAATTGAGCACCTATACTGTGCCAGACTCTGTGGTACAAGGAACTTTCTCCCAGAGCCTGTGCCCAATCATACTGGTTTCCTAAGACTGCTGTAACAAAGTGCCACGAACTGATGGATTCAAACAACAGAAATTTATTCTCTTGGAGTTGTAGAGGCTGAACATCTGAAATCAGGGGGTCACCAGGACTCTACTTCCCTGAGACTCTAGGTAGGACCCCCCCTTGCTTCTTTCCAGTTCTGGTGGAGGCCGTTAATCCTGCGCATGCCTTGGCTTATAGCTGCGTCACTCTGATCTCTGCCACTCTAGTCACATGGCGTTCTCCCTGTGTCTGTCGCTACATCTCTTCTTGTAGAGACACCAGTCATATTGGATTAAGGCCCACCCCAACTGAGTATAACTTTTCTCTTAACTAATTGTATCTGCAAAACCCAATTTCCAAGTAAGGTCACCATCACAGGAAACAGGGGTAAGGACTTCAACATATCTTTTTGAGAGGCGACACAATTCAACCTCCACACGTCAAGTAACCATGATTAGAGGAGTCAAGGACAGGCTGTGGGAATGCAGACTAAAGAGAGGTCTTGCCAAAGAGGGGGTATCCAGGGTGGTTTCCTGGAGGAGGTGGCCTTTCAAATGTACATTGATGGGTGGGATTTAGACATGCAGTTATGGAGAAGGAAAAGCATTGCAGACCAAGGGGGCAGCACATGTGTGAAAGCACAGAGGGGGGAATTGCAGGATGGTAATTATGTCACCCACTTATAACTGTGCTTGGAAAGTCCCGTCTCACCCTCTGCCTGCCTGCCCCTACATCTTGTGCAGCCCAAACTCACTCCAGCTCCATCCCATCTTGCTCTTGGGTTCGGTGAGGTCTTGAGTAGAACTGCTGCCTGGGGTCATCGTGACACCCCTATTGGGTACCCAAATCTGGATTTGTTTTTCCTGAGTTGCAGTTAAAAAAACAAAACAAACAAACAAAAAGGAGCATAAGCTCTGTATTTATCAAGCAGCAAACCAGTAGGAAATTATAACCTTTGAAAATAAATATGTATCTAATTATAGGAAAGCACAGTTTACTTTTGCTGCGTCGTCAGAATTTCCCCTGCAAGCCGCACCTACAGATAATGTCCTAAAGCCCCCCAAGTCTCAGTGGGCATTCATCTGAAGAATACCATCTCTGCCAGCTCTGGGAAGGGGGTCAGGCTATGCTGAAACTCCCCAGCCGCTTGAAAGGGGTCTGGGTCCCTGGGTTCTTCTTTAGAGCCAGAGACCTGGCCCCTAGATTAGCTCCCCCACCCACGGAGCCACATGCCCCCACCCGACCTCAGGCGCCCTGGCCTGCCCTGCCCACAGGTCTTTGCCCAGCATGACCTTCTGTGATTGGCAGTTGTCTATCTTACAGAAAAGCCAGAAGTTCCAGAGAGCAGAACTGAGCCATCTGGGAGCAGAGATAATGCTGGTGCCCGGCTCAGACTGGGTACTTCCTTACGCCTGCGTTCCCTGGAGTCCACAAACAGTGAACACAGTGTCGTGTCCCTATGCACCATAAGGGAGTAAACAACATGAGCAGAGTCCACAAAACGCCAAGTAGAGCATGGGTACATATTAGCACAAATGTGTGGTAAATTCTATTTATAGACTCCATGCAATTACCACCTACCAGATGGGTCCTAGAATTAGTTAATTCTAATTTATTCTAGCAAGTACTTATTAAGCACCTATTATGTGCCAAGTACTGCTATTCGCTGACTCACTTCCTCACCTGCTTCAAGTCTTTACTAGAATGGTACCCCCTCACCGGGGCCTCCCCACCCCATTCTGGGCTTGCCCACCCTCCCTTACTCTGCTTGACTTTCTCTTTGCACTTGTGTACTAGGTATTTAGCTTCTATCTATCGGTTTTATCTGTTCCCCTAAACAGAAGATGAGCTCCATAAGAAAGTCCACTCTCACCCCCTGCCTGCATACAGGAAGGGGGCTGTCTGGGGCTTGTTTACTCTGTGGCTCCGCTGGGTCAAGGCTGAGCAGATGCTCAGTTACTTTTTGTTGACTTGAACTAAGGTCATTGTTTTTGAAGAGGAACAAATCCAGGTTAAACTCCCACTCCTCACTAGCCCTGTGATGGTGGGTTTCTGACTTAGCCTCTCTGAGCCTCACTCCCATTCTGTAAAGTGGAGCATCCATGGGGATCCAGGCAATGTGGCGCTTGGTGGGTCCGGAAGAGAGGCTGGCACAAGACATACCTCAACAGGCGGTTGGTAGGCTGCTGAGGGTCAGGTCTGGAATGGGAATCCCTGGTATGTAGAGGTCTCAGGGGCCAGGGAAGCCCGGGTTTGGATTCTGGTGCTGTCACTTCTAGCGTCGTGACCTTAAGCAAATCCCTTAGTCTCTCTGAGCCTCCATTTCCTGTCTGTAAAATGGGGCTCAAACAGCACACGACTCACCTCAGAGAGTCATTGTGACGTGGTATGAGCCTGTGGCTCTAAGCAGGGCACAGTGTTTGGCACAGAACAGGCATCCGGGCTCGTTTGTTCTTTTTCGGCCTTCCATGGGGCTGGAGGGAGCTGGGGAGTGAGCACCTGCCAGGGCCCAGAGGCCCAGGCAGGGGGACGGGCAGGGGCAGAGACATGGGCAAAGCAGAGGGCCACTGGGCTCTCTTCCTCGGGCCATCCGTCCTCCTGTCTCCTCTCCCCCATTTACCCAGTCTGGGCCTGCAGGATGCACCCTGAGGATATTCCCGCCTCCCCACCCGTCCCCTGTCAGCCCTGCGGCAACTTCCCCACAGCCTCGGCTCCCCAGAGGCCCCATCTCTCTGCTCACTTTGGCAGTAATGAGCCCAACAAAATGAGACAATGGCTCCCCCCAGGGCCCACAGCAAGTGCCAGGGGAAGTCTCCTAGAAAATAGATGGCTCCCTGAAGACTGAGGGTGGAGGTATGGCCTTCCAGGGGACTGTGGACGCTTCACACCTTTGAGCAAAGGAGGATGGGGAGGGGCTGCTGCTCAGAGCTGCAGCTGCCAATCAAAGACAGGGGGGCTTGTGCTGGATGGGAATAAGAACTGGGTGGTAGCCATGGCAACCTTTTCTGACACTCCAAAACTGGAAATGCCCTCTATCTTTGGTGTCTAGATGAGGCCCAGAAATGGCCAGTGGAGCCAAGGGCAGCCACTACCCTGGCCTCACTTACTTATGGGGGTGCCTTTCTTGAGGGCTGTCCTGGCCACGCCCCCACTATCACCTAGTCAGGGTGAGGTCTGATACCCGCACACGGGACCCTGCAGCGGCACAGGGGCGATGCCATGGCACAGGCTGTGTGAGCGCTAGAGACAATTACAGTCCTAAAGGTGGCACTTCCACCCAAGGCAGGGACATGTCACTTGCCACATGGACCTACATCTGGCTTCCCCGTGGCAGCTGCTTTTGTGGGCACTGACTTGAAAGTGTTCCAGAGCAAACCCACTCTGATCACGATTTGTTCCAGAGTTCCAGGGCCCTCTTTGTCTGGGCGATGGCAGGAAGCAACAGAGGCCAGGACAGTAGATGCACATGGGACAGGTCTGGCGGGGGAGACACAAGCTTCACATCTGCCTGCCTCGCCGGGTGGCCCCGAGCACTAGGGTCGTGCTGGGTTGCAGCAGGTGACTATGTATTGTGCTCCTCAGCTGGGCCCTCTGCCTGCACTCTCCTCCAAGCCCCAGACCAGATGGGGAGGAAGGTCCTGTCACGAGCATTACGCCCGTTCTCCAGCCAGTAAAAGGAGGCTTAGTGAGGCCCTGACACATGCCAAAGGCACACCCAAGCAGCAGAGCTGTATGAAAAGCCAACTCAGCCGTCTTCCAAAGCCCATTTTGCAGATGAAGAAACCAAGGGCAGGGAGGCCAGGGCCGACCAGCTAGTAAAGATCAGAGCTATCAGGCTCTGAGACCAAGAGCCTTAATTTGGGGTCTGTAAACCTCTGTGGGAGAAAAATGCAACTTCATATTCACTCACCTCTGACTAAAACCGAGCATTTCTTTCAAGCGTGAATGTGAGCAGAACACTAGTTATTTAGCGGCACCTGTGACTTTGTCACCAATCGAAATCACCGATATTTTCCTGTCACCCTTCCCTGTAGTAGCGCCGTGACCACCGCTCCGCTGGCGTTACAGCAGTCATCAGACCTGCCTTTGGGTCTCAGAATTTAACGTATTAGCAGGAAGCACATGTACGGTGCTATAGCTCAGTTTAAGTTGTTTTGATAACTGTTTTTTTCTTTTAACGTACTTGGCTTGTTTTATAACCGTGCACATTTTATGCATTGATAACAACATTGTTCTGAGAAAGAGGTCGCAGTCTTTAACCAACAGAAAAGGTAGGACACCCTGCCCTGAAGCCTGGGCCCGTAGCCCGCTGACTCACCTGTCTCCCAGGTGCAGCTGTGTAGGCCGTCTTCCCTCCGCCCCTGGGAGCAGAACGGCAAGCTTGGACTAACCTGGGGGCTGGGCACGTTTGGGGGAGACTATCCCTCTCCCTAGCTGACTCTCACCCACCGTTTTCCATCCCTCGGCCATGCAGGAGTTAAAATGCCAAATTCTCTGGAGGGCCCCTCTTCCTTTTTACAACCAAGTCAGGTTTGCACCAATTTTCAGGCACCAATTATGGGCCAGCTCTCTTGGACCAATTAAAATGTGCAGGTGCAATAATGTCGACATCAACAGTCTGGGGTTATCTCGGCAGATATTTTTCATGAAATATTTATCAGAGACGCTGGGATTTAACCCCTTCGGCGGCAGTGCATCCTCTTTCTGGCAGGCTCCCAACTGTGCAGTGAGAGCCAGCAAAGGGTGAGGCAGAGAGGTGCTCAGTCCTGCAGGGATTGGGGGGGCGGTGCTGGGGCCGAGAAAGCACAGGAAGGGGCGTGAAGGGAACGGGACTTCTTTGAAGGTCTTTAAGGAAATAAAACGAATCTGTAGAGTTAGACTAATCAGGAGGCTGGCGTTCTGGAAAGAACCCCTGTGGGTTTTAGGAGACCCAGATTTTAGTCCAGACTCTGTTGTGCACTTAATGTTTGACAAGCAAGCCTGTTGATTGGACTCTCTGGGCCTTAGTGCCGTCATTTGCAAAAGGGGAGAAATATTTGCCTACCTCGCATGGCCCCGTGGGAATTAAATGGCAGAGTGAATGCGAGAGGCTTTGGAAATGATTTGGTACTGCCCACAGGAAAGTCCCCTGAAAGGGTTCTGGCTCCAGGCAGAAGACCCAGCTCCTCAGTGTCCAGGACTGGGTGTTCATCAGTTGCACTGTGCTTGGCACTGAGTAAGCACTGAGAACATGTTTGTTGAATGACTAAGTGACCAGACTTGAGCACTTTCTAGCTTTATGACTAGCTCTTATTTGTCACTTTTGGTCTCTTCACCTATGACAGGGGTTCTTGGTCTCCACCCCTCAGGGCTGTCCCAAGAATGAATGAAGACACTGGTTCCTTGTGAAACAAAAGACTCCTCCCTGCTTATAAGGGCATTGTCTGTGAGGGTGGGCAGACTCCCTTGGGACTTTTGGGACCCTCCCGTGGAGGGTCTCATAAAACCAGAAGAGACTCCACTGTGGCTAAAGGTAGTAATAGCCCCAGTTTATCATACCTCCCTGTATCCTGGCCTTTGGGTAGTTTCCTCCACACTGACAGTGGCTTGGCCTTGTCACTTGCTTTGGCCAATGGAACAGTAGCAAACTTGAAAATCACTTGTTCCTTTGCATATCCCTCTTGCTTTTGTCACAGAAATGTGTTCAGGGCTAGCTTGCTGAAAGGATCCAAGAGACTTGAGGAAAGATTCATGGCACCCCAGACCAGCCCACAGCCAAGAGCAGCAGAGCCATCTCCCAACTTACACCTCACCATAGAGAACAGAAGAATCATTCTTTAACGCTACAGATTGTGAGGAATAACAAATGGCTATTGTTTTAAGCCAGTAATTTTTTGGAACTGTTTGTTATGCAGCAATAACTGACTGATACAGAGCTTATATCTGCCACATAGCCTCTTTGATTATTGTCTTCTCCTTGCAGAAACAGAACAACACCTGGTGTCCTCCTCTCTGCTGGTCACCAGTGCTGCTGCCAAAACAGAGAAGCAACTTGCCTAGTGGTGGAGGGTGTGACCTCCAGAGTCAGACAGCCCTGGGATCACATCCCAGCTATGTGACTGCAGAGATACCTTCAGGACTCTGGAAGGGGAGGGTGTAGCACCTCACCCAGGGATTCCAGAGCTGAGCCCAGCATCTCTAAGGCTCAGAGTTGTCCCTGGGACAAATTGCTAAGCTAGTCACTCCATCACTCTGGGCCCCAATACCTGCCTCTGCAAAAGCATTATTCCTTTGTCATACAGCTGTGGTGAGGATTAGAAAAATATTGGATGTCAAGTGCACGGCACAGAAGGAGTGCTTATAATGACATTTTTATTGTTTATTTGTGGTGACTGATGAGCAATCCTTCCCCCAGAAAGCCTTTGTTTCTGTCCATCAGCCCAGGTTGCTGGCAGCCTTTGCCCGGACACCTCCCCAGCAGAAGAAGGCAAGCTGGAATCGGAGCCATGTGCGTTGGACTGGTGCAGTTTTCACAAACACTGCGATTTTTGCTGAGCAAGGTCTGCCAATAACGTAGGAACAAACAACACACAGGTTTTAACTACTGCCAAAGTGTGTTCACACCTCTGCTCTTATTTGACAGACTCTCTAGGGTCCAAGGAGGGGGTCAGGCCAGGACTTAGCAGCCCCATTTTGTAAATGAAGACACTGAGGATCAGAGAAATTCTCTAATGGTGGGAGCTAGGATTTGCTCCCAGGTTGGCTGGTGTCAGAGGAGACCTACCTGCTGTCCTGGGTCACTCAAACTGTCCCCTAGGGGCAAGTCTTGGTCTTGAAGATGCTGGATCAAGCTCTGGAACCTCTGGGCAAATGGCTACACTGTTCCCTTCCAGACTCCTGAAGGTGCCTCTGACAGAACATGAGTTTATGCCCCTAGGGGCCGTCTCCTCCTTTCCCTGGGCGATTGGAGCAGTTTGGGAATTATGGTGGGAGATTCTTTTAGTGTTTAGCAGAATTTTAAAGTGACAAGCAATTAAGCAGGGCACTCCCTTCACACTGGCTGTCCCCCTGACATAAGGAAGCTATCAGTAATAAGGCTGGCCCCACAGAGGTCCCTGCCTTGTGCCTAGAACTGCGACACCAGCAAAGTCTGGTTAGGGATGCAGCCGCCAACTCCCTGACTTCCCTTTCGGGAATCTTTCCAAGAAAGTTACTTTCAGAGTTTTCAAAGGAGACTGGAAGGTTGTTACGGCTTCAGGAAGGTCCAAAACACAATTTAAAAACAAAAGCAAAAACACAGTGCGGCAATAATATTGAAGAACACTGCGGGAAAGAACTGCCCATAAAACAGCTTTTATGTTGGCCAATTCTCTAACAGTGTAGGTAGACTATTAAATAGGTGTCGCCAGAATGAATGTACCATTTTGCCGTCTGCTCTATCCCTCACTGTCCTATCATAAGTATTTTCCTTGTTGCAGCACGTTAAATGATGGTGTCTCTACCGGCAGACTTTTAGAGTCACGAGAAAGTGATAGTTACAGAGACCAGATTGTTTCTTGGAATGCAATGATGAGGTGGCACCCTCTATCATTCTGTGGTTTGTAAAAATTGCAAACTGGATCCCAGGCCTCGGCTGGCTCCTGGGGCTGCCTGCCTGAGGGCAGAGGAAGGTGCGGATTACCTCCAGCTGGTCCAGGAAAACTTGTGGACAGGCAAGGTGTGCGCCCACCCTAGACCCATGGAAAGGGTCTTCATCCAGCCCTTCCTTGCTAATTGCTAATTGGAGGGTTGCTACTGCATCCAGTTCTTATCTCTGAGTTGTCATCTGCTGAAGCCCAAGGGCCTGGGAGGCAGGAGTCTCAATTCCTAAGACTCTGCCACTTTGCTCCTCTGGTATTGTCTGCCAAGAAAATGGGCACAGCAAAGGGGTGGTGCTCACAGGGGGGAAACGGTGTCAGACAAGCACTTTGAGATCTGCAGATCAAGGTTAGGGTCCCAGGTCCCTCGCTGACCGGCTTGCTCTTGCGCTCTTGACCTTGACTCACACATATATCATCTCACAGACCCCCATAATTGCCTCGATCATCATCATCATCATTTCTGTTTTGAGAGTTGAAGAAACAGGCACACATTAAGTAGCTGCTTCAAATATGAAACAGTAAAAGAGAGGGAGAGAAACCAGGCGCTGAGCTGAGCCTCTGCCACCTACTATCTCTCTGACCTTGGGAAGTTTTACAACCTCTCTGAACTTGCGTGTCCTTACTGTACCAGATCCTTGCAAATGCTCGATAGATTCTCATCACTCATCCCTTCCCGGGTGCTGTGAGCAGTAAGTGCTCAGTGAAGGTGTTGTTCACACTCTGGATGGGGAGCAGCCCTGCTGGTCTGAGTCACTGGGCAGCGACTTGTCTAGGTGGGCCCACCCCAGTCCGTGGCTATCAGGGTGGGCCTCCCTCCGAGGGTTCCTCCTGCAGCCTCCACCTCCCTCCCTCTCTCAACAAGCCAGTCCCGCCATGGCTGTGAAGAACAAGCCTACCTTCCTGCCTCAGTCCCTCCTCGGGTTACTGCCCTGCCAGCCTCAGCAGACTCCCCATCCACATTCTCATTCCCCTCAAAACAGGATCTCAGCCTGGCCTGTGGTGGTGCAGTGGATAGAGCGTCGACCTGGAAACACTGAGGTCGCCAGTTCAAAACCCTGCACTGGTCTGGTCAAGGCACATATGGGAGTTGATGCTTCCAGCTCCTCCCCCCTTTCTCTCTCTCACTCTGTGTCTCTTCTCTAAAATGAATAAACAAAAAGAAATTAAAAAAAACAAAAACAAAAACACAGGACCTCAGCTGAGAGCCTGCCCTCAGCGCTTCACTGCCGAGAGAGCCGGACCGGAGGTGGAGAGGCCACAAGGAGGCTCGACGAGGGCAAAGGCCTTGTGAGCCCATGCTCAGCCGGCGACCTTGGGGTTTTGGGGTTTTCATAACCACATCCCAGTTCAATGCTCTATCCACTGCACCACTGCCTGGTCAGGCTGAGTCTGATTTCTGACACAATGCAGGGAGGAGCAGAAAGGGCAGGTAGCTAATTACTGGAGCTCCAGAGCGAGGCCTGGACTGAAGAGTGGAAGACTGAGCTTCCTCAGCTGGAAGGGGCGGGGGCAATGGGAACAGAGGTGTCATTGGGACAGGCGGAGGGGAGAAGACTGGCTGGGTCCTCCGTTCTCCCCTTTATCCCCTTCAGGTCACTGCATGTCCCTCGGGCTGGACAGATGGGGCAGCAGGACACTTAATGGTCATCCAGTCCAGATCTCTGACCTCACAACCTCCTTTGGCCAGTGATCCCCTTAGCCTGTTTATCCATCCTGACCTCCAACTGACCAAAGGCAAAAGATTTGGATTTGGGCAACAGCCCGTTTACTTTTCTGCTTCCTGAGTCAGCCAGAGCTCGGAGAGGTCTATCCAGACGGGCTTGGAAGATCAACCCCCACACCACTCCCCAGAGTCAGGGCTGAGTCCCCCCAAAGGGAAGCAGCAGCTCGTGGGGCCTGAGAACCAGATCAGACCTGTTTCTCTTGTCAGGATGCGGGAGGCAGGACTCCTGGGGACTCGGCCTTGCTGACAGACCTGGGTTTGGGTGCATCAGCCCAGGAACATGACTTTTCTCCCAGCAAGCAGAGGGCGGGGCACAGAGTGGAGAAGCACTCGCTCAGGCTGGGGCTCTGAGTTGCTCTGAGTTCCGTCTTGAATCTCTGCCCTTGAACATTCAGGGCATCAGTTGGCGCTGTGCGAAATTCATACATCGAATATTGCTTGGGTGACAGGTGACAGGCACTACCTTAGGTGCTGGACACACAGCAGATAAGAGAATCCTGTCCCCTTGGAGCTCCTGTTCCAGTGAAGAGAAAATGGGCGTACTGTGGCGTGTCCCGCTGGCTTGAAATCCCTTGAGATCTTATCCTACTGCGTTTGGTAGAGACGCAAACCCAGAGGGAAAAGGACCTACCTAAGGTCAGACAGTGAAGCCCTGAACCCAGGTGTCCTACCCAGCAGGGCTCCCATTACCCTGTGCTGCTCATGGAGTTAGAGTAGGTGAAAACACTTCTGTTAACCTTGTCATTGGAGATAAGAGGTAAGCGTGAAGGCCCTGGCAGCAGCTGCTGGCTGCCTCTTTCAGCCAAGGAGCTTGGCAAGGGGCTGTTGGCCCCCAGCCTAGGACCCCTGCCCCCTTCCATCCCTGCAGTGTGTGCCAGGTGGGTCTTGGAGGTGATGGGAGGCCTGAGGTTGGGGTTGAACTACTTTTGAGCTCAAAGGGCCCTCTGCTAGGCAGAGACAGGCCTTAAAGGGAGGCCTGGACATCCAGGGCTGCCTCCTTGGGCTGGGGCCCAGCCTGGGTCTCTTTCAGGCACTGGCAGGAACATGACAGGCCAGCTCCTGAGAAGCCCCTGTCACAGCCCTGAGAGCCAGTCTCCAAGGCTCTGTTACCATAGACCATTAACAGCATTTTTTTCCTGCGATTGCATTTTTACAGCCCACAGCTCCTCTGGATAGCCGTTTCCCTCTTAAATCAGATGTTTTGCAAAAAATAGCAGAGAGAGAAAGAGAGGGAAAAAAAGAAGAAAAAAAAAAGGAAATCATAACCATAAATCATAAGTCATATTACTGTAAGCAGATGGCTTCCTGGGCTCTGTGAGTTGGAGGCAGTGTGGGGGAAAGCTTGCTATAATGAGGTGACAGGGGAGGCCAGGTCTTCCCAGGGGGTGTCTTCCACAAGTCCGATATTTCACAGCCGTGCTTCTGGATGACTTCTGCCCCGGGAGGGGCAGCACATTTATTGGGGGAGGCAATGGGGGGGAGGGGGCTCACCAGGGAAAAGCGAATCAGGAGAAGCAAGTGATGTTTGTTGTTTGTCCCAAACCCTGGTTGATGACCCTGTGAAAGGTGACAAAGTGGAGTGCTGTCCAGAATCCCCCCAGCTGGGTTTCTGGAGTCCTTGTCCTGCAGGCACCAAGAAGGCCTGTGTGTTCCCATGGTCCACACAGCATCCTTTATGGATGAGAGAACTCACATGGGCATGCGTGGGGGCTCCCAGGCTCTCCTCTGGGTGTAAATAAATCAACTGCAGAGAGACTTATGGAAACTCAATTGAGGAGAATTTGAAAGGAGGCTCTGGATAAACATAAAATATACAGTGCTTTTAGCACTTGGAAGGGGGCTTGGGCTTGGGAGAAAGGGAAGGTTAAATGTTTATGAGTAGAGTAGCAGATCTTACTACTCAGACTGAAGGGAAAGGAAATGAACCCAGAAAAGTTCAGAGACTCGCCCCAGGCCACACAGCAGTCCCAGGTCCAGGGGCTTCTCATCAATGCAGTCGGGAATCATTGATCCTAGTGGCTCATCAGCAAGATGTACTGGGCACTGCTGGGGACCAGTCCCTGACCTCAGACCTGGCAGCGCAGAGGGTGAAAACACACGCCCACCCTCGGACATTCAGGAGACAGCCAGAAGAAAGGCACGACAGCAATTAATATGCCGGGTAGAGAGAGCCACAGTGTATTTCACTCATTGCCGTAGCTTGCTCCCTGAGGGACTTGAGGCAGCAGAAAAAATGTACCAGAGACTGGGATAAAGACTCAGGGCGGGTGAGGTGGGGGCAGATGGTCTCTGTGTGTGCTGGTGCAGGGCCAGTGGTGTTGGAGGGGTGCTAAGCAGCCTCTCCTCTTAGTCATGCTTCCAGTGTGATTCTGAAAGATAAATTGGTGTTTACTAGGAACAGAGGACTCAGAGGGGCACTCCAGGTGAAGACGAAAGTCTATGCAAAGGCACGGGGGTGGGAAAGAGCAGGGCATGTGACTGGCTATAAATGTTCCGGTGGCTGCCGTGTAGGGGTGCGGAGCAGGGAGCTGGGCAAGGCCATCAGAGGTCAGGCTGGGAAGGGTTTTGACGCCAAGGAGTTCGGACTTTATCCCACAGGCAGTGAGGAGGCAGAGACAGATCTTAGGGAAAAGTGTCTTCATGAGGTGGACGTTCTAGAAAGATCTCCCCACTATTTCAGGTGACCAACAAAGAAGATCAAGGAAAGATGAAAATGAGCGTGTGCCAGGTGCTTAGCTTGAGCTTTCACATCTTGTATGAGAAATAGGGTTTCACACAGTGCCCCCTCCCATTTTACAGATGAGGGGAGCAATGTCAGCAGCCAGCTGAGGGCTCATGTCTGTGATCAGTCCTGTGAGGAAGAGGAAAAAAGTATAGTAGAAGTCAACAAGTTCGTTAGTCGGGCATCTGCTATGTGCCAGGCTCTGGGCTGTGATGAGGAGGACTGTCCTTGTCTATTACACTTCCAGAAGGGAAAGAAGGAAGCCAGTGTGACGTCAGGGCTGGAGATGACTTAGGCACCTTCTGGAAGCCCAAATCCTCCACTAAACAGATGGGCAATAGAGGCCCAGAGGGAAAAAGTGGCTTCCTCGAGCCACATGGCAAGTCTTCTTATTCTACCTCACAACACTGCTTCTCCCGGATGTCTGTTCTGCTTCTAGGCTTTTCTGTCTTAAAGTTGATTTTTATTCCTTCACTTAAACAATTAAGCTTTGAGACACCAAAAAGAGATCATTATCCTCCTAAGGTTTAAAAAGCAAGATTACTATTTGTAACACAAGCAATTAACTACCTTCTGGTGTTTCTTTACTTCCCTCTTCTCCTAACAACTGAGATTTGGGGGGAGGGGGTGGCACAGAGCCCAGCAATTAGGGGTGCTGGTCAAAGCCATTGTCCTGGAGCAGGCAATGCGGGTGCTGGATTTTAAAAGATGGAATGCCCCAGAAAGGGAGAGAGGAGGGCTGAGGTTGGCTGTGGGGGGTCGTGCATGTATGGAGGGTTCCTCATTAGGGGTGCTGGCTTGGTTCTGACAGCACTGGAACATTCCTCTCCACACTGCTCCCTGAGGCACATCACCCACCTCCATGAATGTGTGGATAAACTATAGCCGCACACGGGGGCTCTTCCCACAGGGGGTCCCCGAGGACTCTGTGTCCTCCACATGTACACGGGGCCTTTGGATGGTTTCTAATTATTCTGGAATTAAGACCCATAGATTTCATCAGGTTTTTTTAAGTGGCAGAAAGAAGACTGATTTATTCTTTTGTTTATTTTATTGAAAATATACATAAATAAGAGTATATAAAGTGTATGTGTATAATGTAAAGAGTAATGAAACAAATGCTTGTGGACCAATCCTCCCGACTGAGAAATGGGACACTGTCAATATCTTATATAAAGCCCTAAGGCCCTTCCTTCATTGCACACCAACCCACCACACACATACAGATTTTTAAGTCTACTAACCGGATTTTTAAAAAATTATCATCACAGCCCTGGCCGGTTGGCTCAGCGGTAGAGCATCAGCCCGACATGTGGAAGTCCTGGGTTTGATTCCCAGTTACACAGGAGAAGTGACCATTTATTTCTCCATCCCTCTCCCCTTTTTTCTCTCTTCCCCCTGCAGCCATGATATAAATGGTTTAAACAAAGTTGGCCCCAGGTGCTGAGGATGGCTCCATGGCCTCTCTTCAGGTGCTAAAATAGCTTGGTTGCTGAGCAACAGAGCAGCAGCTCCAAATCAGCAGAGCATCACCCAGTAGGAACTTGCCAAGTGGATCCCAGTTGGAGCACATGCAGGAATGTCTCTGTCTCCCCACCTCTCACTTAAAAAACAAAAAACTATCATCCTCTTGCTTTCTTAATGTTTTCCCATGCATGAACCTATTCCTAGGTGACATTGGTTGTGCCTGTTTTTGAACTGGTAATGGACTCACTTTCCGAACGCCACCGCACATTGTTTTGAGATCTGTCCCTGTCGACTGTGAACCTAGATTTGTTACTTCTCTCTGCTCTGTAGTCTTGCCTTTACACAACTGGACCACAGCTCGCAGGGTTCCGGACATTTGGGCTGTTTCCAGGATTTGACTTTTGTGGATATTCTCTGACATGTGTGCACGAGTTTCTCTAAGGAGAATAACTGGGAGAGGGAATGTTGGGGCACGTTCGCATTCAGCTGTGCCAGACCGTCTTCCAGGGGGTTTCTATCAACTTACCTTCCCACCGGCAGTGGACAGGGTTCCAGGCCGCCGCAGCTCACCAGCGTTGGCATTGCCAGGAGTTCTCATTTTTGCATGTCTGATGTGTGTGTGGATTGGCAATGTTGCTAAATTTGCATTTCTTGGATGATTAGCAAAATTGGGCACTTTTTAATAAATTTATTAGCCATCAGGGTTGCCTTTCTGTAAAGTACATTTCACGTCTATTACCCATTTTTCTATTGAGTTATATTTTTTATTGATTGATTCACATAGATTTTTGTTGTTGTTTTCATTTTAAAATACTATACGCATCAATTCTGAGCAGTTACACAAGCTGTAAATATCTTCTCACACCATGGCTTTTCTTTGGACATACATTCATTGTGGTTTCAAAGGGCCTGTGATCCCAAGACAGCCTGAGAAGCACTTACATTAAAGGTTCTATAAACAGGAAGCTCAGGAGTCAGAAAACCCCAAACTTTTGTTAAGCTCAATGTTATTACAGCAGATCGAACCAGAAATCAAGAAAGTCATGTAAAAGTCAAGATCTGTAGCTTCATTTGAAACCCTTGACTATCTGGGCCTGCAGCTCCCGCACTGGGGGCTCCTGGCTGGAGATCATAGGTGCTCCAGCCTACTGCTTCCCAGACACCGGACACGGAGGGGCCATTGCCACTGGCCATCCTCGTGCTGGCCCGATGTTTCTTCCCACCCACCTGGCTTAGTTGTGTATGTTACCTGTAGGCGCTTGCATGTTACTCGCAGGCGCTTGCATGTTACTCACAGGCGCTTGCATGTTACCTGTAGGCACTTGCATGTTACTCTCAGGCGCTTGCATGTTACTCACAGGCACTTGCATGTTACTCGCAGGCGCTTGCATGTTACTCGCAGGCACTTGCATGTTGTTAGCACCCTACCCCTCTGTGCCTTATCATACTATGCAGAGCTCTGTCTACTCCTGTGGTTGTCCTAATTTCTGTTGTCACGTGGAAGCTTCTGGCAGGCCAACCACTTAGAGCTGATCTCGCTGAGTCCTGAGCAAGAGGAAATTTCTCCATATCTTCTGAATGGGTTTGATCAAAGCCTGAGAGGACCTGGCTCCTGAAGGTGCACAGAAAAGGAGGTCCCCAGAGCACCCCTGTCGTGGTAAGCGCTTGAAGACACCATCATTTGTTTGGGAGAGCTGGTGATGACCACTAAATCACACAGCTGTGTGTATTGGACCATCTTCAGAAAGCGCCCATCCCTTGAGCTCCAAAAGAAGGAGAGGAGAGAGCTATCATCAGAGAGATTTGGTTTTCTGATTATCTGGAAACAGCTTGATTTGCATCTCATTTACATCCATTGGCACGCTGCATCTTAAGATACAAACTCTGGGTGTCTGAGATGAAATCAAATCAAACAACCTGAGACAACTAGATTCACACCAGATATGGGAGGCGGGCCAGGCCTGACGCCAAGTGGGTTCTGTTGTGCAGTTCATTCCTTGAGCACTTACTGTGCACCAGCCACGGTGCTAGGAGCTCCAGGTGCAGCGTCTTTAGTGTTAACACAATTCCACGTGGCGTGGCAGCTCCGTCCTCATTTTCAGATGCAGACATGGAAACTGGTGCAGGTTACTTGGTGGGTAGAGTAACATAGAGGTTACCCACACAGGCACTGAAGTCCAACAGACCTTTCTGAGGATCCCAGCTCTGGCCCTTGTCATCTGGGGGTTCCCAGACAGATTACTTACTATCTCAGAGCTTCAACCTCCCCATCCATGAAATAATAAAAACAAATTTATCTCTTAAGGTTTGTGTGAGGATGCATGAATCATCTCACTCAGCACAGGGCTCCCACAGAACTGAGCAAAGGAGTGAGGATTTAAAGTCAGTCTAATTCACGTTTCTCTGGGGCCTTCCATGAAAACACTCTCTTTCTCCATTAGCCAAAGGCACAAGATGCCAGTTTCCTGCCACCCCTCCTCCTCACCTCCTTTCAGAGTCCCCTTGCCCTGGCAAGGACACGCAGGTGGCTGTGGGCTGAGCAGATTCGTGTATTCATTGCTTGGGGCGCCACTTGTAGGAGACTGTGGGGTGGGGTATTTTCCCTGGTGTTAATCACTGCCTGTCCTCAGGGGAGAAAAGCCCAGGCAAGGAGCAAACATTTAAGCTTCTCTCTGCATTTTTCATTATTTGTCACCTCCTTTCTTTGAGTGCTGCTGTCTCATCAGCCTGAGGCCATCAGTGAAGAGGGAGATGGGATGCCCCTGTGCCTATATAACCATCAGAGCGTCTAGGGCCTGCAACAGGCTAAGATGGCACAGAGCTTCCTGAGGTGTCCCTGACAAATCTAAAAACTGGTCACAGCAAAGCCCTTTCTGGCCTTTTCTGCTTCCAAGACGGACCCACCCACGCTGTCCAGCTGGGGTGATTGCAGTCGCCTGAGTGACTGTCCCGTGAGAGTGTGGAGGTATGCGTGGGGTCTGGGGTCAGATCGCCTGGGCCTGGACCCCTGTTCTGTCACTCACTAGCTATACATCCCTGGGAAAGGTCTTGAGCTGCCCTGCGCTTACATCCTTATCTGTAAAATGGGGATGATAACTACATAGCAGGGGGTTGTGTGCGTTGAATCCATCTGTGGATACTACTTGGAACAGGTCCAGAATGGCGTGAGCGTCCATGTTAGCTGTATCTATTGTTAGGGTGCTGTGTTGTGCAAGAAGAACCTGGGTTCAAATTCCGGGGTCGCCATTAAATTGCCTGTAAACTTAGGTGTTTCTCTTAACCTACTCTGAGCCTTGTCCAGGTTGTCTCCCCTGAAGGGTGGCTGCAGGACCTGCTTCATGGGCCTGTGAGCTGTGTGGTCACATGGGCCCCATCCTCAGGAGAGCCCTGCACCTGGTTAAATGCTCTGCTGTCGCCATCTTGAAATCTCTATTCATGGGTTCTCAGGTTATAACACAGTTCTGTTCCTATGACAGTGACGTAACCCGAATTTTGGTGTAAGTCGAAACACACCCTAGCCTAACACAAGTGGAACACTTGCGCTTTTAACAGTCCGAAACGGCATAGGTAAGCCTACTGGGGAACACCAACCCCCTCACTCGTACGCCGCGTTCCTGCGCAGTCTCCTGCCATGTGCAACCAAACTAGTTCACTCACGTAGTCCGTAAGTACAACGCTAACACTCACGTCTCAATTTTTTAAAGTATTTTTGAGAGTGAGCGTCGTAAACTTGAAACGCCGTATATTGAGACTGTCTTAACCCGAGGATCCCCTCTACTTTCTGAGTTAACACTAGTACTCCCCCTTTTCATTCAGCACTGGGCCCTGCAAATCATGCCTCACTCTGTGCAGAAGGGCCCATTAGCAGGCCCTGACAGGTCACCCAAGGGCACAATTCAGGAAGTTCCTTCTGGATCTCCCGTCCCAGCAGTGGCTGGGTCCTCTCTGGATTTACCAGGCTCTGGACCTCCAAGGGCACGAGAGCATGGCCCCCCATGGGTGACACATGGAGCTGTTCTTAGTGGAAAACGTGGGGCTTAGAATTCTGACCTGGGAGTGGATTGATAAGCTATTTGTGCTGTGGAACTGACCATGTGTTTTCTATATATTAGGTGATTTCAAGAAAACAAAACGATTAAAAAAAAACAACAATCTAAACTGTAGAAACCTGCAACTGATGGCTTAGTCCTACTTTCCACCTGGGTTTACAGGACAGAGAGACAGCCGGGGTGCCCCAGCTCACTGCCGCCTCCCTAGCACCAGGGTGGGGGATGGGAGGGGCCGCCGCTCTTCAGATTGACACATGTTGTGTAACAGCTGCTTCATCTTTAAGCTGCAA
Source organism: Rhynchonycteris naso (assembly GCA_037038555.1). Taxonomy (NCBI): domain Eukaryota; kingdom Metazoa; phylum Chordata; class Mammalia; order Chiroptera; family Emballonuridae; genus Rhynchonycteris; species Rhynchonycteris naso. The sequence goes on from CM072995.1 coordinate 356,876,289, forward strand.
TATATTCTTTAATGATAATTAATTGTTCACTTTATTAATTATTAATCTGTTCCCGTGATTGAAAATCCAGGAGGCACAAAATGACACGGAGTGAAGTCTCCTATTCCTGTTCTCCTTCCTCCAGGCAGCCAGTGTTCTCAGTTGCTTGTGGGCTTCCCAGACACAGTGTATCTGCATTCAAGAAGAAATTACATTTATAGTATATATTTGTCTATTTTCCCCATTCTAATACAAATGGCTGCATACAATAATGCCCAGTGGCTGTGCCTTGCCTTTCCACAGTGTCATCTTGGAGACAGTTCCTTATTCGTCTGCAGAGTTTCCCAGTGCCTTTATAAGGTCCCCAGGAGTCTGTTTAGAAAGGGCCCCTAATGTACTTAAGCAGCCCCTCCTGACGGATGTGTAGACTATTTCCACTCTCTGTAGACTGAGTAGTTAACAAATTCTATTCTCCCGCCTCCTGCTGTTGAAGCGCTTACTTAAAGAGACAATGGTGTTCTTGCAGCTCTGCCCAGTTGTTCAGCTTTCCTTTCTCACCATCAGTTACAGCTCCAACGTGTGCTTCTTAAAGAGGCAGGTCCTCTTCCCTTCCCCGTCCTTCTTTTATACCCTTCCATCCCCTCTGCCAGAAATCTCCAAGAATTCACTCTGACCCCTGCATCTCCTTCAATTCCCACACCCAAAACCTCAGTCTTGGCCTACCTCGGGCTTTCCCACCTTGGTCCTTCCTGGTAATACGACCCAGTATGGAGGAACTAACCACAGAGGAAGTCTGGAAGGAGGAGGGGCATTTCAGCAGTAAGAAAGAAGGAAAAGGGCACCACAGGCTGAGGGCACAGTGTGAGCAAAGACCCAGAGACATTGAAGTTCACAGCCTGCTTAGGGAGAGAGCAGACCCAGCGAAGCTGGAACACAGGTGTGTGGTGAATTGGAGGAGGTGAGCTGGGATGTTATACCGAGGTCCCACTGTGAAGGGTCACGGAGAGTGAATATCTTTGTGGTTTCCTCTTTCTCTGTATCCCTACCCTTCTCCTGTGCTGACATCCAGTGGGAAAGTCAATAAAAAGCATTAGATGTAAACTGATAATGCTACACATTACCTTTGTTCTACTGAAGAGAAACCAATGGTCCTAGATTTAAAAGTGACTTGCCTTGCAGCCTCCTACTCACTCCTGTCATACTTATTGGAAGGTCCCTGTATGAGGGGAGCTAAGCTGCTATGATAAAGAGAACACCGCCCCCCCCCCCCACACACACACATCCAGTTCCAAAAAGAACAAGGACAGTCCCTTCTCTTTTTGTAGTAGCTTTGGGTGGCTCGATCTCCTCGCTCAGTCATCTGGTACCTTCCCTCTTGTTTCTCTGCCATTCCCTGCGGTGTTGCAGACATCGCCAAGGGTAAAGCTGGGCCTCAGCCATGTCCTGGTTGTAGATGGGGTGGGGGTGAGAAAGAGATCAAGGAGAAGGTGGGCCCATTATCTTAAGGGCTCTATCTCGGAACACACATCACTTTTTCTGACATCCCATTGGCAAGAACTTGACCTCACTGCACAGAAGGCCAGGAAGTGTAGAGTAGCTGGGTGGCACGGTGCCCACCTACAATTCTATGGCCCCGGAGGAATGCAACAGTAGCACCGGTGGACTACTAGCAAGGAAACTTGGCAGCAGGCTTCAGGTCACCAGAAGCAGGTGGCTACCGGGTTGGCTTGTGGGTAACTCCAGGTGCCTTGGACTTTTATCACCAAGGGAGTGAAGTCATGAGCTCTGTCCCTACCCCTAGCTACAGGGACACAATGGGGGTTCCCGGGACCTCAGTCTGTGCTTTTCTCTACTGCTGTCAGTGATCGGGCCCTCCTCTGCCTCTCTCCTTCCTTTCATTCCTGGCTGGTATCGACTCTGAGCCAGACCTGGACCTGCTGCTTAGTAAAAAGCCTTGGTCAGCAAACAGGCATCAGGGTCCACATCCTAATGGCTCCTAAGGACGATGTAAGGGGACAAACTCTTTAAGTACTTGAGAAGTGCTTTTTAGGAAATAGGAATGAGTCAGCAATTATAAATCATTAGTATCCAGGTTTTAACACAGGCCTTTTAAATGACACGTGGCTGTATGCGTCCACATACCAGAGAAGTAGGGGGCCACATGCCGAGAAGGACATTTCATCCTTGGCTCCTGCACGGCCAGGTGCAGTAGCCGAGGATAAAACATTTGCTGTAGTGTAGACTCTCTGTGCTGGAGGTCTGTAGGCCAAAACAACAGAACTCCGGCACAGAGCGTCTAGTTCTGGGACTGTGGGTTAGGCCATTGTCCTCGAAGTGACACACCATCCAAGTTATGCTTGGTTTTTTGGTGAATTTTGACCCACCAAACTCAAAAGATTGCCCATCACTGTTCTAGGAGAAGCCCATGCAGGAGGGGAAAGCCGAGAAAGGCCATGTGGAGGAGAGGAGAAGCAGCCAAGATGGCAGAGTGCTGAAGGAGAAGCCAGTTTGTGCAGAGTTTGTGTAGAGAAAAGATGGGGAACAGAGGTGAATAAGGCTGGTGAGCTAGAAACTTTGATTCTAGAAAACTCAAATAAGTCAATGGCTTTGGGAGCCCTGAATGGAAAGGGACATGTTTTCCCACTGTGTGTATTTCTTGCCCGCCGGGTGCAAGCTAGGATTAAAGCTAATGGCCCACCAGTTCTTGGCTCTGTTGTTTCATTACCGTCTGTCCTAATCAAACGCGAACCTGCATGGGCCAGGCGGCTGTGATGGTGGCCACGGCTACTGGCTTTACAGAGATGCAATCTGCATAGGGCTAGACCCCACCTTCCTCAGTCCAGCCCCAGCCCTGGTCCCCATGGCAACAACTATGGTGATGCCAGCCTGGCTGCGATGCCCCACGATGCCCTGGCCTGATTCCCTGAGCATGAAGGAAAGGCAATGGGGACTCCATTAGCCATAATTACAAGATCTGCAAGTCCAGTCTGGGTATCCTTTGGAGAAATATAATATCTGTCATCTGCAGTGGGGCAGAAACAGACCCAAGATAAGTCTTCCTTGCTTATAACAGGCTACCTCCATCCTCTCCTGACCTGGGAAGTTGCTGAGTTTTTATCAAGGACCAAAAGAGGCACACTATGCCAGACCCTGGTCTCAAACTCCAGGGCTTGAGGACGGGGCAGGTAGTGGGAATGAGAAAAGTAGGTGGGGCAAAGTTCATGGTCAGCTGACAGAGCCCTGCCCTGCCTGAAGGGGGCGCCCCACTCAGCACCAGCCAGCGAAACTCAGCAGCAATCTGAAAAAAAAACCCAAAAAACAGATGTCATGGTTTATATAAAACTCTTGATTTGGGGGTAGGGGGGCGAGGACAAATGGTTCAAAATCTTTAAGAGGTGAAAGCCACATATGAGTCATGGGTTAAAGACATAACGGTGACTTGTCAGGAGCACGTATCTCAGTTTTGTTCCTATGAACATGTCAGAGTTGTATGCACGTAGCTCAGGCTGGAGGTGAATGTTGGGGAAGGGGCTCATGTTAGAGCCGCACAGCAGGAGCTGTTATGTTACGTGAGTATCTCAGGGTCACATGGCAGCTCACAGGTCCCATGTGGGTGCCAGAAGCATACCCTGCTGACTTGTCTGGCACCCGCTCCTCTGCCACCCTGCTCCCATCTCATAGGGGTGGCACTCTCTGCCTGTCAGGACCTATCCAGGTGGCGATGCGGAAGCCTCCACCTTCTACCTCCAGTCTATAAGTTTGGAGCCAAAGTACAGCCTAGTGCAGGGTATTCAGGGCGTATGGCCTCCAGTCAGGATCCACAGCACAAACTCCCTAAGTCTCCACCCACCACTCAGCCCTCCCACACTCAGCTGCCCACCTGCATCACTCAGTCCTTTCAGCACAGCCATACTCAGCTCCCGGAGAAGATGTCTTATGCAGTCGGCACATTGAGCCGGCGGGGAGGGGACCGAGACGCCTGCTGCCATTACAAATGACACTTCTCCAGGCTGGTGGCGTGCTGTGACGGAGGGGGCTTGAGCTGCCTCCGTCATGGGCGGGCTCTGTTCTTCCTTTAGTCTGCTCTCCTCCTGGTGGCAGGGGCAGGCCAGCATACCAGGGAAGGCAGGGGGCCAAAGCAAGTATGGAAACTGCTTCTTTCTGCGTCTGTCTCTCCTCCCCTCCTCCCTGTCCCCTATCCCCAGAGCAACAGGATATTTTCATCTCTCAAATGGACAGGGCCAGGGAGCGGCATTCCTGCCCTACCCCTAAAAGGCACCCGAACTCTGGAGGGCAGGTGTCCTCCACAGGCTCATATACCCCTCTCCAGACTCCTCCTGCCTTCATGGCCCTTGGGCCCAGACAGAAACCTTTTTCTTAAGGAAATGCATCCTCACCTGATCACCTTTTCTCTGAACGTACAGTGGGCCACGTTTCCGTCTGCTGTGGGGATAAATACTACTAGAAAAGACACGCGCCAATGTGTCGGCCCCACCTCGCCCACACAGGGGCATCAGGCCCATTCTGCAGTCTGTTTGTCTGTCTGTCTGAGCCTCCCCTTTAAGACCAGAATAGTATTAGGAAGATTAAGCAAAATGACATTCCTAATGCCCCTAGTTCAGGGGTCTTCTGTTATTGTCCTTCACCCCCACAGATGCCTCCTTTCACTTCATGCAAAGGCAGAGGGGATCGGCTGGGTGTCAGGCAGCAGCTTCAGGACCTCCTAACTCACTAGGACATTATGGCCTTTAACAGACCTGCTTCCTGAGGGCAGGGGGTGGCCTCACTGGTTGTCCACAGTGCCCTGGTCAGAGTGAGTGCCTGGCCTTTATTGGATTTCTGTGCCCTCTCACCCCTCCAGCCCGTTACCAGGCCCAGAAAACGACATGGTTCCATTGATTTTTCTCACCCACTCCCCGCCCCTTCCTTGCCTGTCTTCTCCATGGGGACCCGCTATGTCACAGAAAAAGGGAAGCTAGTTGTTAAAGTGGTGATCCCTTCTCACACATTCAGCCCACTGGGGTGTTTGATCTCTGGCTTAACAAGTTCAGTCATTTTTCTTAAGAGAATAAAAGAGATTCAGACAGAGGAAGAGGAAAGGAAACCAAGCATGGGAGAAACAATGAGATAAAAAGAGCCAGAGACTCAAAAAAAGAGAGAGAGGGAGAGAGGGGGTAGAAAGGAAGGAGGGAGGGAGACACACAAAGAGAGAGAGAGAAAGAGAGAGAGGAGAGAGAACAGATGAAACAGGGAGCACCTGCTGTTAGGAGCAACCGCTGGCCTCCTCCGGGACTCTCGCCCCACCTCCAGCCCTGCCCCCCAGCCCCAGCTGACCACAGCCTTATGGACTCTGTATCAGCTCTGAGTGATCACACCCTCCCTGTGGAGGTGACAGCCTCCAGCTCAGCATGACAGGGCATCTGCTGAAGACTCGGGAGCCCCTGACAGAAGCTGGGATGAGCAGCCCTGTGGTGCAGAGGGTTGGCTGGCAGGGCACAAATGGGATGCTGATGGGGAGCCAGAACCCCTGCTTCCTACTCCTGGGTCTGAGCAACCTTTCCGGGGCACCCTCAGGGGGCCAGCCATGCAGCCCTCGCTGAGCATTAACTCGGCATTTATTTCCTGCTCTGCCTCTCTCTTCCCCCTTGCCTCGCCCCTCCTTTGTCTCTGGTCTTCGATTTCCTATTTGAGAACAGTTCCAGCCTGTGCCACTGCTGAAATTCCAGGATCTTGTAACCAGAGGAAGCTGTTTTGAGCCTGTGAGTCAGAGACCAGCACTGGTTTTTATTAAAGGCAGAAGGAAAATAATCTGCTTTTATAAAAGCAAAGCACCTTCTTATAGGCCAAATGTTCCATGGGACATCTAACTGCCTGAGATAATATTTTAAAACATGCATATACACGCTAGCTCCTGACCCCTTCCCAGTCCCTGATGGCACTGTCAAACCTGCATGAGTTTCTTTTCTTTTCTTTTCTTTTTTTCCTGGTTGGATGTTTCTAGGTCACTTGCATCCTCCCCCACTGAGAGCTCCCATGCAGGAAACGCCATGAATTCCATTCCAGCCCCTGAGCCTCTGCAGTGAATGGGAGCACTGGAAACCAACCAGGAAGGGCGCTGTGGGAGAGGGGTCTTATCTCTATGGTCTCCAGGCGGAGAAGCTTCTAGCGCAGGGGTCCCCAAACTTTTACACAGGGGGCCAGTTCACTGACCGTTGGAGGGCCGGACTATAAAAAAAAAACTATGAACAAATCCCTATGCACACTGCACATATCTTATTTTAAAGTAAAAAAACCAAAATGGAACAAATACAATATTTAAAATAAAGAACAAGTAAATTTAAATCAACAAACTGACCAGTATTTCAATGGAAACTATGGGGCGGATGCATCTTGTGCTTCTCTCACTGACCACTGATGAAAGAGGTGCCCCTTCCGGAAGTGTGGCAGGGGCCAGATAAATGGCCTCAGGGGGCCGCATGCGGCCCGTGGGGCCGTAGTTTGGGGACCCCTGTTCTAGCGGGTTGAGAGGCTGAGCCTACCCAGGTCCTGAGGCTGCTTCTGCTGTCGAAACTGATCCGACTTCCTGTAAGCCCCACCTGGGGCTGGCAGTCTTGGGGCCGCTTCCTCTCCCTGTCCCACCACCCTCTGGAGCTGTCTCTTTCTATAATTCTTTTCTCGTAGAGTCTATTAGCGGTCTCCGGCAGGCTCTGCCAAGTTCAGCTGCATCTCCTTGTCTAGTTTATATTAGAAGAGAAAGCTCTGGCATGTCTTCCCCTCACTTGAGGAAAGAGATGCTTCTTTTTTTCGAGATATTCATAGTCTTTGATGAAGACCAAGAAAGACTTAAATTATAATGAAATGCAGTCATTTGAGATGAGATTGCCCAAGAGTGCTTCCAGCTGCCTTGTGAAAATGCCTTGGCTTACCAGCAGAAAGACGGCTGGACATAGGGGCCTGCCCTGTCTGCCTTTTGCTGGCCCAACTGCAGCTGGACTCCTGCCTCTTCCCTGCCTGGACTATTACAGGAGCTAGTCAGTGCAATAACCTCCCAACTGGTCTCCCTACTGCCTGTTCTCCTCCCCTCTTCCGATTTGATTCCTCCCTTACCTCCTCCAAGGCCTTCACTGCCTACTAGATTCCCAGTCCTCTCACAAAGCCCTCCCAACACCTTCCAGGATAGGTGGAGGGCACCACCTAGCTAACCTCCATATGACCGTGTCTGTAGCCCAGTTTACTCTTTTTGTCTAGGGTTGGGCAGATAAGTTTGTAAATTGTAATTTTATGCTCACTTTATTAAAGATGGCCGCTGCTCACGTGATGATGCTCTCACGTGATACAGCTAATTACCTTCATGCTTGGGAAGGGGATTGGTTATGCTAATGTGTGCTGGAGGAGGGGGTTGTCCCGCTGAAAAGTTTTAAAAGGAGGAGCTAGGAGGCCATTTTGGAAGAGAGACCACGTTGTTGCAGAGAGGAAGAGACCATGTTGTAGCAGGGCAGGGAGGCCACGTAGAAGAGCCAGTCAAAATGGAGGCATGCAGAGGGGACTGAGTGAGGCCTTTGATTTTAGCAAAAACCGGAGAAAGTCAGTGGCTCTGGGAGCCCTGAATGGAAAGGGAAGTGTTTTCCTGCCGGCCCACTAATTCTTGGCTATGTTGTTTCTCTACGATCGATCCAAATTAAATGCGAACCTAAACTTGAGCGGGCCGGCGGCTGTGACGGTGGGTGAGGCTACTGGTTTTACACCTAGAATGATCACTACTTGTATACTTAACAGAAGAGAAATGAAGCGGCCTCTGTGAACAAAGGCCAGCCGCGTGCCAGGTGCAGATGGAGCGCTGCCTTGGAGTCAGCAGCAAACCCTTGCCACTGAGCGCCATACTTGCTTCTTCGTCTGTAAATGAGACGGTGACTGCTGTGGACGTTGGGGAGGTGTAAGGTGCAGGATGCATGGTTACTGCTGAATAAACAGTAACTGCTGTCACCCCAATAAATTCATTGAAAAATAAATAAATAGCTGCTCTGCTTTGTTTTTATTTCTTGTAATGAGAGATATTATTCTTCTAATTTTGTGGACGAATAAAACACTTGAGGCACTTTTTACACTACAGTTGCTGGGGTCCCACTCCTGGTCCCTTTCTGGGGGTCAGCCCAGGTTAAAGGTCCACTGTCTGGACAGGATGGGAACTGCCACACAAGGCGTTAAAGAAGCAAAGGCTCAGGGGGCACCTGGGTGATGTGGAAGAGCCCAGGAGAAGGGCTTCTTGGAGGGGGGGGGGCAAAGGCCTGTGGCAGGGGTGGGTGGGGTGAGCAATGCAGGGAGTCTGGGCTTTGCAGTAAGCCCAGGACAGCCCCTCGCTGTGCAGCCTGACCAGCAAGGGAGTGCCTGCTGGCTCTGATAAGGCTGGAAGGCTTCAGGGAAGCCAGGCTATCTTACTTGTTTAGAAACAGGCTGGTGACCTCAGCACCAGCCTTCCAGTCATGGTGGGGGAGCTCACAAAAAGCGGGAGCTAATTGAGGTTGTCAGGAACAAAGGTTCACTTTCCGCTACTGAGAACAGAAGGTAAAACACCCCGGAGTTAATTAACTTCCTGCAATATGGCTGGTGCCACGGGTCTTACAGCTGCTTGGGGTCTTATTCCGTCTTCACAGAGAAGGAGATTATGGTGGCCGAAAGAAAAGCACTTTCAGGCAGTCAGGACAACCCCCTCCTTCACTGGTCACACACTCCTTCATTCATTCTTTCATCAACAAATGTGTATAAGTTTCAGGCTCCACACTGAGGACATAACATAGCGACCAAAGACAGAGCTTCCTGCCCTTATGGATCTCAAGACCATTCATTTGCTCACTTATTCTTTCAACCAGCTCACAGCAAACAGCTCAAGTGAGTCCTTTATGCTACATCCAGTGCATTTGTATTTTCCCAGCATGTGCACTCTGCTACCCTCCCAGACCTGCCTTCTCCTGTCACTGCAGACAGACATCCAGAGCCCCCACCCCCAGCTGAAGGCCTTATTTTGGTTACTTAGAATATAGAAGCAGTTGGAAGAGACCTTCCACAAGCTTCTGCTTCCCATGTCCCCACTTTCCAGCACTTGTGCCTGAGTCCTCTGCTGTCTCTCCTGTTACTGGATGGACTGTCTGAGTCTGAGGCTACGCCAGCTCGGTGCTCCAGATCCCAGTCACTTCCTGGAGCACTCAGTCCGGATATTTTTCTGTTTGATCCAATGTGCCAGCTTCCTCTCTCTACTGGATTATTCTATCAGCATAATGGCATGCTGTTACCTCTCTCTTCCTAGAAAAGTAGAAAACATCTCTGGAGCCCACTGTCTTTTCCAGTGCCACTGCATGTACCTCTTCCCCTTTAGAGCAAACACCTATTCAAGTCGTCTCTGTGGACTGCCTCCAGTTCCCCTCCTCCCACTTCTTTTAATCCCACTCCAGTTAGCTTCCATCCCCACCACTCCAGTGAAAGTGCTCCCACCAATCAGTTTCCATCCCTACCACTCCAGTGAAAGTGCTCCCACCAATCAGCTTTCATCCCCCCACTCCAGTAAAAGTGCTCCCACCAATCAGCTTCCATCCCCACCACTCCAGTGAAAGTGCTCCCACCAATCAGCTTCCATCCCCACCGCTCCAGTGAAAGTGCTCCCACCAATCAGCTTTCATCCCCCCACTCCAGTGAAAGTGCTCCCACCAATCAGCTTCCATCCCCACCACTCCAGTGAAAATGCTCCCACCAAAGGCACAGTGTCCATCCCTGTGCTTCTCATTTGACCCAGCGGCTGCATTTGACATCATTGATCACTGCCTCCTTTTTCAATCACTCTTCACTTGGTTTCCAAGGCACCTCTTCTCCCTCATTTCTTTCCTACCTCACTGGTTATACCTCGCAACCTCCTTTGTTGGTTCCCCTCTTCAATCTCTTAATATTGGGGCTTCCTTTGTAAAAGTCATTCCTTGGGCCTCTTTATCAACATTCCTTCCACTCATGATTTTAAACTGTGCTTCCATGCTGACCCCTCCCACATCTCTCTCCAATTGGCATCTCACACCCAACATGTCAAACTCAATTCCTAATCTTACCCATATGTCTACCCTACCTGCTGAGGTAGCTCCTCCAACTCTAATAATGGCTACTTCATTTTTCCAAACCAAAACACCTCGCTGTTCTTTGGGCCTCCTCTTTTTTATTACATTCAACATCCCTCGGGAAGTCCTGCTCACCCTACCTCCAAAAATGTACCCAGAATCCCACTGACCCTCCTCACCGCTGCTGCTACCGCCATCCTGGTCCAAGCCACCATCCAGTGCCTGGATTTTTGCAGTTGCCTCCTCACTGGTGTCACATGGCAGCTGACGTTCCATGCTGCATCAGCCACTCTGCCCAAAACCCTCCAGGGGCCCCTCTTGCCTGGAGAAGCCCAGCTCCACAGACTCGCCCTGAGTCGGTTCCACCACCACCAGGAGTTCCTCCCTTCTTCTCTTCTTTGTGCTTGATTCTTTTTCTTTTCTTTTTTTTTACAGGGACAGAGAGAGGGATAGATAGAGACAGACAGACAGGAATGAAGAGATATGAGTAGCATCAATCATCAGTTTTTCGTTGCGACACCTTAGTTGTTCATTGATTGCTTTCTCACATGTGCCTTGACCGCGGGCCTTCAGCAGACCAAGCAACCCCTTGCCTGAGCCAGCGACCTTGGGTCCAAGCTGGCGAGCTTTTTTATTTTGCTCAAGCCAGATGGGTCCGCGCTCAAGCTGGCGACCTTGGGGTCTTGAACCTGGGTCCTCCACATCCCAGTCCAACGCTCTATCCACTGCGTCACCGCCTGCTTAGGCTTGATTATTTCTTTAAACTTGTTATTCTCTCTCCCTGGAACACTTTTCATGCAGAAACCCACGTGGTTTTATTGTCATTGCCTTCACATCTTTGGTCAAAGGTGACCTTCACAGAGAGGCCTTCCCTAAGCGCCTCACTTAGAGCTGCAGTGCCCACCCCTGTGTTCCCTTCCTGCCTTTTCTCCCCTTTCCCGTAGCACTTCCTACCATCTAACGTGCTGCATATGCGTTTATTCTTCATTTTCCTCCGCTGTAATGTGGGTCAGCGTAGTGGATCGAATTGTGTTCCCCCAAAAGATGCATCCAAGTCCTGACCCCTGTGGTTGTAATTTGACCTGATCCAGAAAAAGTCTTTGTATGTATAATTAAAGATCTCGAGACAAGATCATCCTGGATTTCATGTGGACACTAAATCCAATGAATGATGCCACATCAGAGAAAAAACAGAGAGATATGAGACACAGGGACACAGGAAAGAAGGCCAAGTGAAGATGGAGGCAGAGAGTGGAGTGAGGCTGACTCAAATCAAGGGTCACCAGGAGCGACCAGAAGCTGGAAGAGGCTTTAGAAAGAAGGATTGTGCCCTAGAGCCTTCAGAAAGAACACAGCCCCGCCAACACCTTGATTTCAGACTGCTGGCCTCTAGAGCTATGAGACAATAAATTTCTTGTTTTAAGCTGCCACACTTGTGGCAGTTTGCTGTATTCCTCCTAGAAAACTAAGGCAGGATCTTGGTTTCTTTCCCTCTTGCCTCCCAAGTTCCAGCACGGTGCCAGGTAGAGTGGGCACTCAGCACCTACGTGTTGAATGCCTAAATGAATGTCCTTTTACATAGCACAATGAGAACACTGAGGGGGACAGAGGGGGACAGGCATTGTGTGTCCCCATCCTCGGCTCTAGGAAGCAGCACAGAGCCTAGACACCTGTCAGCACAGAGCCTAGACAGGGTTCAAGTCCCAGCCCAGTGCATGAGTGGCTGGAACATGCCTTTCTTCATTCTCTCATTTGCAAGATAAAGGGAAACATCTGCATCCCAGTGTGGGTGTGAGAAGTATGCGTTGTAGATGCTGTATCCGTGTTGGCTTCCTTTCCCCACCCCGCACTGCCTCTAAAGTAGGGGTTGGGGGGACACCTATACTTGTCTGCCCCGGAGAACCATTCTTTACAGTTTTCTATTTTTTTTTTATCAAACACGAATGATATGGGAAATATCCAGGCTGTATTTTTAAGTGGGGGAAAAAAAGCTGGTTACAAAATTGCATGTCCATTAGCTACGCTTGTAACAAGTGGGCATGAAAGTACAGCCCATTACCAGAAAGAAAATCTTCCTCAAGAGCCCAGAGCCCAGAATCTAAATTTGTTCTTTGCTTTTTCCCGTTGGCTTTTTATCTCAGTCCATGTAGAGTCCCCTGGCGCGGGAACTGGGAGCCCTCTTGCCTCTGTCCCTCCTTCTCGTCCTCTATTGTCCCCTCAGTCTGCCCAATGCTTTTTATTTCCTTCCGTAATGCTCTATAAATTCTCCTTAAAAATCAGGCACAGCCTTCACTAGGTTTATTCCTAGGTTCCTTTCAGGAGGTTGACTTGCTGTTTTGAAAGGAGTCTTTTTTTTTTTTTTTTCTATTACAGTTTGTTTGTTTTCGAGCAGTCTGCTTTGGGCCACAGCTTAAATGTCAGCTCCTCCTTGAAGCAGCCTCAGATCCCCCCCCACCCCACACACACTCTCCTTCACGGCCCTCACAGTTTTCGTTTTTGTTCATTTAATATCTTTATTTCCGCACATATTACTAATAAATGCAAATTACTCGTTCATGGCTGTCTTCTCTAGAGGAAGGTGAGGTTTAGAGAAAAGGGACAGGGTCTGCCTTACTCACAGCTGTAACCCCAGGATCTAGCATGAGCCTGGCTCCCAGCGGGTGCACATAAGCGTGTGTTGAATGAGTCGTGTGCACGCACACGTGGCTGGAAAGATGCACAGTCAAGGAGCTGATGCTCCTGGTTGTAGGAACCAGGCTCAGTCACCGCACTGCTTTGTGCTTTGGGTTTTCCTAGGAATAAGACCGCGGCTTCTGGGTCCCTTTCCATTGCTGACCCATCTGCTCCAGAAGGAGAGGGATAAGGAGGGCTAGGAGCTGGGTATAATTTCGTTTTCACAACAAGCATAGGAGGAATTCTATTATTATTTCCCCTTTGCAGACAAGAAAACTGAAGCCCAGGGAGAATGATTCCTTTGCCCATGGCCACACAGCCAGGAAAGGCCAGAGCTAAGATTTAATCCAAAGCATCTGGCTCCACAGCCCACACTCCTAATCACTGTGCTAAATGACTTTCCAAATACTTACCCACACACCCTTCATCCACGCCCCTTACAGTCTTCTTACTTATTCTTCAATCCACCCCCTGCCTGCCCTCCCACTTTCCCGCCCCCCCCCCCGGTTTATCCTCTACTTTCTCATCCATCTTCATTCCCAACCGTGACGTCACCCATTTGCCTACCTGTTCTTCCAGGTGCTCACAAATCCATCCATCCACTTACCCACTCTTTTTTGCGTGACCTGCCCATCCATCCATCCAACAACTATTTGCTAAGCACCTTCTATGCTAAGTGAATGATACTTAGCATCTGACATCAAAGGGCTCTCTCTCTGTGAGGGAAACTGGGACATGAACCAGGGGGTTAACCTAGCAAGGAAGAACAAGCCCAGGATGCTATGGGTGCACGGGGAAAGAGCCTTTAGCTAGCCTCAGGAGGCCCAGGAAGAACCCCGAGGTGCTGGAGGCCGGCTTGCTTGGGTCAGAAGGATCCAGGTAGAAGAGATGAGACATGGGCTCCCAGGCAGAGAAGCTTCTGTGCAAAGGCACAGCCCTGGCTCTTTTCCAACTCGAATGGGACAGGATTCTGGTGAATTCTGGGGGACAGTACCAGTCAAGCCATAGGCAGTCCCCTCTGAGTTCCTCAGTGAGGACAGTGAGGATGGGAACAGACCCAGCCAGGGGCTGGCCGGAACAGAGCGTTTGACCGACATTGGACCTGAGACTCAGGGCAGCCCTCTGGAAAGGAAACCCCGTGTCCAGAGTTTCTTTAAGACCCACTTGCTGTTTGGCTTCCCCCAGAGCCATTCTGCATTTGCTATTCTGGGCACTTTCCATGTATTTGCAAGTTCTGATTGAACAAATACTGGCTGGGGCACTGCAAACCCAAATAATTGTGTGTCTGTCAATGGTACATGTTAATTGGAGAGTTGTAGAGTCTGCGGGATGGGTCACAAGGGAGAAACCAATTACTCCATGTACCTATTTGAAAGGCGCCTGCTCCTGGAATCCTGACTGGCATTAGAACGCTCTGTATTGGTCCATGTTATTGATTTTCCTCCCGCCTCAGTTGATGGGCCTGTTAATTGACAATTACCTTTTTCCCTGTGTTGGGAGAATTGACAACAACTACCTGAGGTGTTCAAGTTTCATTTGAACTGAGCTTAGCCTATACCTGTTTAACCTGTAACAAGTCCCAATGGGTAACTCTGGGGATCTGGGACTTCCAAGAAGGAACCAGGAATGTTGGGGGGGGGGGGTAAACTTGGGTCCTAATGGGTGCAAGCTGAGGCATAGAGCATGTCAGGGCCTTGGCATCAGGAGCCAAAGGGTGGAGGGCGGAGCTGGGTGGGACTAGGCTGATACACAAAAGCTCCCAATGAGACCAATTCACATTTGGCTCTCGTGGGCATTGAAGGAGGGACTGACTATTTAATGAGTACCTACTATGTTCCAGGCACATTTTTATTAACTGCACCTCCCATGAACTTTGCTATTGCAGATATACTGTCTCTCCTAAGTGTTTTGTACTTAAAAGTATAAGATATGTTTTGCTACCCCTGCCCCCAAATTAATTATGCCCTTCTTGGGGGCAATATTGCCCCCAATGAGAATGTATGGTATAAAGAAACTACGGCAGGAAGGAACCCAGGTATAAGGACTTGGTGGAGGTGGAATCCCATTTATTTTATACACACTGGGCCTGGGCTGGACAATAGAGCTTGGTCAACAGGTAAGTCTTGGGCATCAGACTTGGATTCAAGTCTCTGCTGTGCCATTGACTTGGAACTTCGGCCTCCTCATTTGTTAAATGGAGCTAGAAACAGGGCTTACATTACATTGGATGGTAATGCTAATTCAATGAAGTGACATTGTAAACTGCTTAGCACATAGTAAGCTCTCAATAAGTTGTAGTGGTTTCTATAGTATTACTTCCAGAACCCACTGGCTTGCAGGGTGGAGGTTCCTGGCACATCCCCTGCTCCTTAGAGGCATGGACCATTACTTACGCATCCCAGTGACCCTGACCCCGACCTCTGCTTATATGTGAACCACCAACACTTAGGCGGGTTTGCTCTGCCTCTGAGCAGGAAGAGGGTCAAGGGTGACAGGGCTACCCATGAGCACCTGGTGGCCACGTGTTCCTCTGAGAACACCATGTCCAGCCACAGAGAGGAAATTGCTGTTTTAGCCTCTGCAGCTGTCTGAGGGACATCAGAGGCTTCCCAAAGCTGCTGCCTCTCTCCTAAGTCGCCCTGCCAGATCGTCTGCCCGAGGCTGACCTGAGGTGTCCAGGAAGACAGACGAGTTTTGCTTGGACGAGGGAAAACCTCATTACCCAATGCCTGAGGGACAGAGACATTGGCTTGGGATCAGGAGCTGACCTGCCTGGAGGACCATGCCTTGGAGCTTAAATCTTATAAAACCTTCCCCAGAGCTTTGTCCTAGACAAGGGTGGAGGGAGGGCTGCTTGGGTCTCGCCAATATCAAGGGGACCGATGCTCATTTTTTAATAGCTAAAGGTTTTTAATTCAAACTCAGCGAGGAGGCACAGCCCCCAAGCACGTACCGGCGTTCTTCTCGGCCGGCAGCCTCCTCTAGATCTGCGCCTTTCGTTGTCACACAGCGAACCGAACGCCGCCTCATCACAAACCAGTCCAGTGGACACAAGCCGCAGACTGACTTGCTTTGCTGCACTGGTTTCCAATTATTTTTAAGCTGTTTATCCCTTTCTTGAAATGAAATTGTATGCGGAAACCCAATTGATATGTGAGAGGAACAAATATCTCTAATGTGTAACAGAAACAGAAATTAACCCATGTGTGAATATCCCCAATCTCCTTCCACGCCATGCTTCCTGCTCTCTAGACAGCCCTTTAAGTGCTCTGCTCCGTGCGTGTGTCTGCTGTGGCTGGTGTGAGGAAGAGAAGTTTAAAAAGCCCCAAACCTGCTCGCTCTTCTTGCCTCGAATTTCCCCGCACCCCCACCCCCAAAGCCCTAGAACCCCAGAACACAATAGCAAAGTTACTAGTTAGTGGTGAGATGGGTTCAAATCCCAGCCCAGCACTCACTTGCTAGGTGACCAGAGTCATGTCACTTCAGCTCTGTGAGCCTCCATATATTCAGTCATCCACAAAAAGAGGAAAAGAATCGTGTTCTCCTGCCTCTCTGGCTGGCCAGGCGGACAGAGCCGGTTTGGGAATGTGCACACAACCCTGAAGGGCTGTCCTGTCCTGGGAATCGGAACATAACTGTGTTGACTTCTGTGTCCTTTTTGTTTGTAGGATTGCAGGTGGCAGAAGCAGGCCTTCTTTTAATGGTTCAGGTGGCCAAGCCCTGGAAAATCCAAACTGCTTATGTTTTGCTTGAGAAGAGGAGGAAAAAAAGACTAGTGTTTCCCTTCCCTGCTCCGTGGAGCAGAACTGGTCTGTGCTCTGTTCTGAACACTTGGTTCTCGGGGCCTAAAACCACTCTGAGCTCTCCAGGTGCTCCCGTTCTGGTTTTGCCTGTGAACCTATTTCTGCAGACGAGCAACCTCAGCCACTGGGGCCGCAGCTTAGGGGACCCTCGGGGTCTTGGCTGGGATTCAAAGCAGGATGGTGGCATCTGATCACCACCAGCAACAGTTGTAGGTTTCGCCCAGTGTCCCCCTGCCCTGGATGCCCTACCATGACACCATCCTTTCCAGAGCAGGTGACAAAGGGCCTTCACTGTGCGGTGGGGCCTGGGTTAGGTCTCTTCGCAGTGAAGGGGACTGGGTGAGGGGTCCAGAGGATGGGCCTGGAGCCCCGCACTGCCTAGAAACTGGGAGAGGGACACGCGTGGGGCCCAATGAAAACCACTTGCTTTGACAGTTTGGAAGGGGAAGACCTCGACAGGGAACTAGTGACTGCCAGCATCTCCTGTCACCAGGCCCTGTGCGAGGCTCCTTGTAAACAGCAGCTTATGACATTCTCCAGTGACTCTGTAAGGCAAGGGAGATTGCTCCGTTCTACAGATGAGGAAACTGAGACTGTGAGAAGTTAAGTGACTTATCCACAGCTAATGACTGTGCTGGAACTGGAATGGCTGAAGGAGCCTATTGGTTGATGAGGTCGGGGAAACATGGGGAAGAGGTTTCCCAGGGCTGAGTGGGGTCTTGGAATTCATGTGTCCCATGGGTCAAGGTGATCTGCACCAGCTGGCTCAGCTGACCAGCAGGGAGCACCCCCCATGCTGCCTGCCAACCACAGCTTATTGAGGGTTTCCTGGGCATTGGGAGGCAGAGATGAGACAGAGCTTGCCCACTCCTCAAGAAAAGCACCATCCACAGGGTAAAGTAGGAGCAGGCTTAAGGCCACATGGACAGTGTTTACTGAGGTGTACATGGAGGGCTGGGGGTCTGTGGGGCTGTAGGAGCCCAGTTGTGAAAAACAGGGAGGAGGAAGGCTGGGACTGTGGTAGCCGATCTCCAGCCCACGGGTCTGCGGAGCACACGGTGTGTCATTGCTCTTGTTCTCTGGCTGTCCTGCTAGGTGGGGTGGGAGATTTCACGTTGCTTCTGTCTTTCCTCAGGTCTGACATCAAGCAGGGTATGGTGTTCCCCCCACGCCAGCACCACTGCCCTAGATGCCCAGCCCCCACTCCTTCTGTTTGGGGGAAATTTACAAGTGTCCCAGACTGTTGGATTTGTAGGTGCCCATTCAGGGGGATCTGAGGAGGACTGGACAGTCTCTGGGCACCGGTGGGTGCCACTCCAGACTGGATGCTTGGTCAGCGGCCTCTGACCCCATCTCCAGTGGTTCACACGGACAGTAACAGGAAGAAAAGCTCAGCTCACATGTGGCTTCCCAGGGGCCCGACGCTAATGACAGGCCTCCTGCTCCAGTGGGGCTCAGTGTCTCCGTCCCCAGTGTCCTTGGTCGTCCCTGTCTCCCTCCTGTTCATTCTCACCTGGAAGGTGAAACATCACTCTACAGTGATGTGTCCCGAAGTGGCTCTGGAGTCAGCCTGCTGGGTTCAAGTCCCAACTCTGAACTAGTTATTTGACTGCAGGCAAGTGACTTAACCTCTGCCTCAGTTTCTTCATCTGTAAAGTCAGGAGGATAATGGGACCTACCTTATAGGCTTGCTGAGAGAATTAGGTGCCAAAGCACATGTCTTTTCTGGAACTCCACACCATCCTCTGGGTGATAAAAGTCACAGATATTGCACTCAGGGAATTTTCAGTGTAGGTGGGAGTAATGGTGTGAATCAGAGGATGATCATGGTAAAGTGGGGGCCCAGGTAAGGTAAGACAAGGTGAGTAAGGTAAGCTAAACAGTCTGAAGGGAGAGCAGTCCCATTTAAAACCTAAATTCTAGGATGGAGAAGATGCAAAAGGAGAAAAAGTGGTAGGTCTAGCGCCTGACCCAGCACCAGGACAAATAATGTAAGAGAGGACAGGAAGGGAGGAGGAGAAAAGAGGCTCTAGGAGGAGGGACCTGGCTGGGCAAGAGAATGGAGGCAGGGAAGCGTAGGGTGGCACAGATGTGGCAGGTTTGGAGAGCGAGCCCACGAAGGGGCGTTACGCACATCTGTAGCTACCGGTGCCAGGCATCCAGACGGGCAGGCTCACATAGATGATACCCGTGTACCCTCACACTAACCCTGTGACTCCTATTATTGTCTGCATTTTATAGATGAAGAAACTAAGCAAGCTCAGAAGGGAAGCCCCTTGTCCAAGATCACTCAGTAAGTGGTAGCTCTGGACGTCAAGGCGTCTGTTTGTCTGCAGAGCTGGTGATCTGTCCCTTCCCCCCCCCTCCCTCCCCCAGGGTTCGGGGTCAGGAGGAGAACTTGGAGAGCTCCAGAAGTGCGTTTCCACTCCATCCTTCTTAGGGAAGGCTTACCATCAACAAGGACCTCGCACTTTGGGAGTTCACAAATTTCATTGCCTACATGGAAACCCAAATGTCGAGCCCTGGAATTTAAACTCCTGGTTTCATGCTCCGAGACTATGTCAGGGGCCAAGCTCTACGCTGTGGTTCTATTCGGCTCCCTGTGCTCCTGTCTGCCAGGAGGCAACTTTCCGTGTGCCCACTTCCTCATCTGCGCAGCCCCCCGCCCGCATGGCAGATACTGCCCCGGTGCTCCGTGCTCGTATCATCAAGGCTTGATCATATTCCAAACGTCCACTTTCTCTTCCGTGGGGGGCGCACAACCTTTCAGAGCAGGGGTTCTCCACCCTGGTGCCAATGAAAATGGGGAGCTTTTAAAAATCCTGACAGCCTGGCCTTCCGGTTTGTGTGAAGGCCCAGGGGTGAAGTGCTTTCTAAGCCCTGTGTTAGCGGCACCTGCTGGAATAGTCAGTCTGTCGACCCTCTGAGCACAGCCTCGGTGTTGTTTTTGTTCCCTTCCCAATCACATCAGCATAATCCACCCTCTTAAAGCCCACAAGACACAAATCAAATATCCCCTGCTGGCCAGAGAATGGGTCTTTGGAAAAGAGAGCTGAGCCTTGTGTGGACTCGTGTCCTGCGGCTCGCTCTGGGTCTGTGCCAGGTCAGCCATTGTGATTTCAGAGTCACCCGGTCCTGGCGTTATTCCTATGCCAGTTTACCCACGGTATCCAAAGCCCCACTGAGACTTTTATTGTCCATTTTATATTGTCGAACAGGAGCCTTAGATGCTTGTGGTTGTAATTTTGAAATATTAAATTACACTGAGCATTAAGGGCTATGTTTTCCGTTGGAAGGCGGGTTAATTGCAGCTCTTTATCTTTAATTTTGAGATTTAAGCCGCTTTCCCATTTAGCTCTAATTGGTAGTGTTCCGACAGCCCACCCTGACCCCAGAAGTCTTTGATATGGCTTAGCAATCTTTTTATGGGAGCCCCTCTCTCTTTAGTCCTGCACGTTTAATAGATTTGTATATCCTCAGTCATCTTTCCTTCTGTGGAAATATTTCAAAATCACACCAGGTGTCTGCAGGGAATAAATGCCTCCTCTCCAGCAAATGTGGGTTTTTTTGTGTTTTTTTTTTTTTTTTTTTACAGTGATCTCAGCAAAAGAGGATTAATTGCCCCCATTCACACACACCTCTTACTCACTGTGTTTCATTTCCATATGGAGAGGAGATTTTTAATCCTTTCTTCTGTTGCCAGGGCTCGGTTTTTCTGTTAATGCTCGTGCTCTGAAAGTGATGTTTCTGGAATGGACCTTAAGAGAGCATCTACTCCAATCACTCCCTTTTACAGATATAATATCACTGTAATAACACTTTATGTGTCAGGAGAGAGCACTCATTGTGAGGACAGGGATGGGGGTGGTAATGAGCCCCTTGTCCCTGGAGGTATTTACGCACAGTTTGGAAGCAGCTTGTCGGACATATTTTAGAGACAAATACAGCATAAGAACTAAGAGCTTTTAGAGTCAGAAAGACTTGGGTTTAAATCCTTGCCACTTACCTGTCCTGTGGCTTTGGGGTGGGGTGCGGGGGCAGCTCATGAGCCATTTTTAGCCTCTATTTCCTAGTCTATAAAATAGAGTTAATAACAATACTTACCACATAAACTTGCAGTAAAACTGAGTGAAATAATATCTGGCCCTTAGTAATTGCTTAATACATGTGGGTTACTATTATTAATATTATGGATGGCAGCCGGGCTTCAGAAATGGGGGAGGGTTGGGAGTAGGGAAGAAATCAATGTAAAGACCTTTTGATTATCTTCCGTTCCCAAACCTCAGGAGGCCATTAGAGTGTACAAAGTGCTTTTGCACCTATAATCTCAATGTATCCTCACAACAGCTTTACAACGTAACAGTCCTCTTCTCGCAACAACCCCACACCGGGTCTAAAAGCGAAGTGACTTTCATAAAGTCACACAGCACCGGGATAGAGCCAGTGGAAGCAAATTCACACGCACACCCCTCATTTTCTGCTGCTTCCATGAAACTGGTGCTGCTGTCTGTTCCATTATCCTTTTGCTTCATCTTAAGATATTTCTTAATATCCCAAACCCTTCCTTAGCGGGGCGGGCATGCTCCTGGTCTGCCCAGAACCTCAGTCTGAGTGAGGGTGGAGTTTGGCAATTCAAATACAGGCCCTGCAGCTGTTTCTCCACTCCCACGTCTGGAGGGCAGTCAAGCAGTGGGATAATAATAATAATATGTAATGTTGGGTACTCATAATGCACTTCCTTCAGGTGGCTCTCTTAGCATTTTAATTTGCTACAAGGAACATTATTACCCCATATTCATTACATTGCATGTTAACCTCTTTTAAAAACCCTTTTTCCAGCAATCACAGAAGACAGTTTTACAGGAGGAAAGTCATGTGGGGAGGGAGATCTGCTCAATGGGTTTTCTCTAGCAGCATAGTGGCCCGGGCTGACCTCCCCGCCCCCGCCCCGCATCTTCTCCCCCAGGCTCCCGTCCCCCTTGGGACAGTCTATCAATAGAAAGTACAGGAGGCCTTTTATGTGTGGCTTGTGGACACAGCTGCAGGAGGGGGTCTTCCACCAGCTCCGGTCATTGCTTGGCCCTGTATTGTCAGCCTTTTTGCTCCAGTGTTAAGTTACTGGGACTCTTTAAGGCTTATAATCACAAGTATTTCAATTG
Organism: Rhynchonycteris naso; assembly: GCA_037038555.1. NCBI lineage: Eukaryota > Metazoa > Chordata > Mammalia > Chiroptera > Emballonuridae > Rhynchonycteris > Rhynchonycteris naso. Next base: position 356,897,997 of record CM072995.1, read on the forward strand.
GAGGGAAAAAGGGAACAGAGAGGGGTTGGAGGTGGGTGGAGAGGAGTGGGGAGCTGACTCCCCTTAAGAATTATGCACTCCAACTGTTGTGCTGGGGAAGCTTGAACATGGATCAAACTGGATCACCAGTCAGGAGGGAGACCCCATCTAAGGACATGGAAATCCACTAACCCCTTCCCACTTACCACATGCACCCTTTAAACACTGGTTTTTTAAATTGATTTGAGAGAAAGAAAGAAGGAAAGAAAGAAAGAGAGAGAGAGAGAGAGAAAGAAAGAAAGGAAGAGAAGGGGGAAAGAGAGAGAGAGAGAGAGAGAAGTATCAACTAGTTCCACTTAGTTGTTCCATTTAATTATGTGCTCGTTGATTACTTCCTGCATGGGCCCTGACCAGGGATGGATCCTGTGACCTCACATGCACCCGAACAACGCTCTACCCACTGAGCCACACGGCCAGAGAACTAACTTACACATTTTATTTTAACTCCTACACCAAAGGTCCACTTTCTGGGGCTGACCTCCGGTCAAACCAGCTGTCTCTGTATTGCAGGAAGCGACACCCAATGAAGGAGACACTCAGACAACTTAATTAATAGAAGAAGGAGAATTTATTAGTAGCTGGTGGAGCACGTGGGGTTAGTAGCATCAAAGCACAAGCTCCCCGAATTAGATTTTCTTACAGGTTATATACCTTTACAGTATCCAAGCAATGGGTGCCTGATTCCTTTGTTTAGGGTTTCCCAGGACTCAAGGAGAGGGGAAGGGGAGTTTTGGTGGGGTCAGCAAGGGGGAAGGGGTTTGCAGATTTCTGGTTGTAGCTACATACAGATCCTGCTTTTCTTGCTTTGTGTTTCAAGTGGCTCCAAGCAACCACTGAGAGAACTATGGGATAGAGTTCATTTATAACTGGCTGACTCAGTTGTCCCTGCTGGCTCTTTTCCCTTGTATTCTGGTTTCTCCCTTCTCAAGGGAGAAGGGAGGCTTGCTCCCTCCTCACCAGCTGTCTTCAAGCAGTGCCCCAAGAACTCCTTGGGGTGAGGGGCGAGGGGTCCCACCTGTCTCTATACCGGGCAGCCCGACTTCTGTTTCTCAAATTGACTCCGAACATACTTGCCGAGAAGAATGCTGAGCCCTGAACCCCGAGCCCGTCCTCCCTCACTCGTTTCGCAGATCTGGAACCAAGGTCCAGAGCAGCGGTCTGTTCCAGGCGTGCGGCTGAGTTGGACCGGACTCCAGTTCCAAGGCCACTGCAGCACGCTGTCTCGATAGCATTAGCCCTGAGACAACACCAACACCATAATCGCAACTTCCCACTGATGTTGGGAGAGAACCAGTTTAATGTGTGCCTACAATGTACCAGGAATTTCTTCTAAACAGCGCATGTCCTCTCATGTAATCCTAGCAGCTCCATACAGTAGCTATTACTGTCCCCACGCTATGGATGAGGCCACTGGACTCAGAGATGTGAGGCTCTTGCATGAGGTCAGCCAGGGGGTGGCAAAGCAGGGCTTGAACCCAGGTCCCCCAGGGTTCCACAGCCTCTGCCCTTCAGCCCTGCGTTTTCGCTGCCGGGAACCAACCGCCTGCAGCCTCCTCTTACTTCCCTGCAAAACTAAACGCCTCGTTCCTGTCCACACTAATTTACACTCTAGGTTCAGGTCAAAGGAATATAAAAATTCTTGAAAACATCAAAAGTGCTATAAAAATGCACTATTTTTTCTTTCTTAAATGCTATGAAAAGTCCACCAGGAAAATAGGATCTTTTTACTGACAATGTATGAGGAGTTATGGGATGGAGACACTATTCATTCAAAAACTTTTTCTCTGGAAGATCTGGGCTCACGTACTAGGGATTCAGAAATAAAAAAAAAACAAACCAGTCCCAGCTATAAAGATGCCCTAGTCCTTTTGGGACTGCCAAGAGATAAGGCAGTAATTGCATCCCAATGAGGAAAGTGCTGGGTGGAGGGTTGCTCCGGGGTCTACAAGGGGGCCGAGGGGTCTGACCCACTGTGCTGGCCAAGAGGGCAGGTTAAGCTTACCTTAGATTCAAATCCTGGCTCTTCACTTACTAGCTGTGTGTCCTTGGGCAGTTTTCTTGACCTCTCTGTGCCTGAGTTTTCTCTTCTGCAAAATGGAAATTACAAGAGATAATAATTGAGTCCTACCTCAAAGGATTGTTATAAATATTTTATGAGCCAAGGGCTCTTTGAAAAGCTGTTGAAACCTAAAGACTCTTTCTGGGAATATCGTTTTTCAATGCATACAATAAAAATACATAGGAGTACAATGTGTACTAATTATATTAAAAATAGTATCAAGATATTAAATACAAAAATGTATAATCTAGCAATATATGTGCTTCTTTATTAAGGCATTAAATAATAAGATCTGGCAGCAGGTCTAATAAGCACCATAATTTTGAAGTGGTGATAGGCGTAGGTGGACTTTCAATGCTTCTGCAATTATGTGGCGTGGTAGAAATATATCTGTTCTTTCTGTTTCTGACAAACAGTTGAACGAAATGCTCAATTTCAGTTTAGATCAGTGAACATAGAGATGTCATTTTCTTCTTTCAAGTTCTCTGACCCTCTGAATTCTATCCAGAAGGCCCACTGGGGCCTGTAGACCTAGGTAGCCAAGTCCTGCTCTAGGGAGACCCTCTGGTGAAGGGGAGGAGGACATGATGCTGAGGGGCTTGGAGGAGGAGCATGGGGGCCCTGCCGGGGGCGGGGAAGAGCTGTGAGGTGTGAGTGACCGCATAGCACCATGTCCTGGAATCAAGTTGTGCCGGTTAAAGATTGATTGACATCCCAGGTCTAAGCTTGGGCGTCTATGAAACTCCTACACCTGGGCCATCCTGCACTTGGAATAACCTGCGTGTTGGCTAAGAGTGGGCTCTGCCAAAATGCTACTCTCAGCTTCACCACCACCCGGTGTGACCTTGGAAGTAAGTCTTGCCTTCACTGTATCTCAGTTTCCACATCCGTAAGATGGAAATAATAGTCCTGCCCTCTTAAGACTGTTGTGACAATTCGAAGGGAACTAGGGAAAGGTGTGTATCTCACTATAAATGCCATCAGGTCAGTAAACCAGGAGGAGCCACTTCTGGGCAATATAGCCTGGAGGTTCAGAGCCCAGACTGGGGCAAAGCCACCCGAGTTTGAATCCCAGCCCTGCCACTAACCCGCTGTACAACTGTGTGTGTTGCTCAGCCTCTCTGGGCCTCAGTTTCTTCCTCTGTAGAATGGGGAAAACAATAACATCAACCTCACCGTGTTGTCGCCAAGACTAAATGAATTAATTAATGTATATAAAACACTTAGGACAGTCCCCAGCACATGTTAAGTGCTCATCTGTTAGCTCTGATATCATTAGGAGTGAAAGTTACTGCCCAGTGAGTGAAGCTAGCAGCCACCCAGCACCCACGTTTGTTATTTCCCAACCTCCAATAATCTTTACTAAGAATGGATGAAAGCAGGTAAGACATTTATTTTATGAAAGCATGTATCTGTTAGAGCAATGGTCACAGATCTCAGACTTTGAGGTGGTTTTTGGAGCAGCAGAGGGACCAGGCACGCTGCACTGTGCCTGTTATACGCTACCCGTGTTACATTATTTAAGCCTCACAGTGGTCTTCCTAGAGAGTTACCATTATCCCCATTGTACTGATGAACACATGAAGGTTCACAGAGGCAGGGAGACTGGTTTGTAGAACCACTGAGTGAGAGGGCTGGGATTTAAACCCCAGAAGCCTCCACTGCAAGGAATATTTCCTGCTGAGCCAGAGAGAGGGCTGCCCCCTAAGGCCAGCCTTCTTGTTCCCCACATCTCTGGTCCAACCAGGCCGACAGGAGCCAGGATGCTTGCTCTGTGCAAACGAGGAATGTGTGTTTACCTCGTGGGTACTAGGCTTTCTGCTTGATGTCTCAATTTTTAATGCGTAACGACCCTGCTGGAAGAGCAGGCCTCTCCTTCCTCTTGGGCTGAGTAGTCCTCCTTAGTCAGAGTCATCAGCCAGGAGCACAGCAGCTGCTGGGTGCTTTACCCTGGAGCGACCATCATGGCACTGACTCACGTGTCCGAAGGCCACATCCTTGGGACAAAAGCCTGACCTCTGGTTTTCTTCTGCTCCTTTTCTGGGATGAGAGAGAAGGGTTGTAGAAAAATAAAAGGTGTGCCCGTGTTTTGCAAATCCCAGGCAATTCACCAAATGACTGTATGGGGCCCCATTGTGCTGGGCCCTGGAAGGAGAAGGATGAAGGAGACGCAACTCCTGGAAGCAAGAACTCCCACCTCAGGAGAGACACACATGTGTATGTATGTCACTGTGATCTGGGACACAGCTGAGGAGTTGCAAAAAGCTATGGGAGCTTAGAGGAGGAAGTGACTGACTAGTTCTCCCTGGCGTGAAAGATGGGGGTGACGCAGGGAAAACTTTTTCAAAGGATGTGTCGTAGAAAAACAGGTAGGTGTTCCCTAGGCAGAGAAGGGGGAGTGGTGAGGATGCAGGGGATGGGGACCAGTACTTAGCACAGTCACCTTTCAGTTAGGCAGCTTCCACGTCAGGTACTTGACCTGCTGCCCCTCGCTTCACCTTCACTGGAATCCAATGGAGGTAGACCTCAGCATCCCCATTCACAGTGGAGGTAATGAGGCTCAGAGAAGCTGAGAGATTTGCCCAAGATCACACAGCTGAGAGTGAGGGGTGGGGCCAGGTTGCCTCCCAGGGCTGGCTGACTCCAAGGCTTTTGTTCTGTCCCCACTGAGTCTTGGCAGAGGAAACCCACCAGCAATGACCCAGAGAAGGGGTCTGAGATGCTCAGAGAAGGAAGCTAGAGTATAGAAGCTCACCAGGAGGAAAAAAGGTATTGGAGCCAGGGGACAAAGGCCTTGAATGTCACGTCCTAGTGAATGTTCTTTGTTGCTGTGATAGACTGTTGTAGGGGCAGCCCCTGATGAATCACCTCCCTGGATTCACACCCTTTGCAGTGTGGATTACCACTCTTTCCTTCAAGAGGTGAAGTCCATAGTTCCACCCCTTGACCAGGTCTGGGTTGACCTGTGACTGCTTTGGTCAATAGAATAAGGGGCAGTGACCCTGTGGTATTTCAAGAGCCCAGCCCTTAAGAGAGTGCAGCCTCCAACCGCAATCTCCCGCTGCCCTTTGACTCTGTGTATGGATGCCTGGGCCAGACCCCCTGGGGATGAGAGGCCATGTGGAGAGAGAGAGACACCCCTGCCCCCGCCATCTTAACCCACCCAATGGAATCCGGACCTGAGCCTATGTTGGGTCTTTGTCCCAAACTGCCATTTGAATGCAGCCACACCGGAGTGAGTGACTCCAGATGACCTCTCGTGGAGCAGCTGCGCCCAGATTGCAGAACCACAAGCCAGTAAGTGACTGTCACTGTTCTAAGTCACTAAGTTTTTGGGTGGCTTGTCACACAGCAATCATGACTTGAAACAATTGCCATTTGGAGAAAGCCTGAGAACAAATTTAGCTCAATGGTCTGAACCCTTCCAGACCCAGTTATTCCGGAAACGTCCCTCATGCAGAGGGCAAGCATGCGTCGGCTGGACCAGCATTCCAGAGCCCATCGCAGAGCAATCACGGGACAGCTGGGTCCTCCTTCGGAAGCTGGAATCAACCAGCCTCCCTCCCTGGCCGATCCATTTGTCTTCCTGCCATTTTTCTTTCCTCTCTCCTTCCATCAAGGATGGTGGGAGCAGCTGCCAAAATAAACTAGGGCAGGCCGCGCAGCCGGAAAACACTAACCGCCTGGATGTCTTTGTCTGTTTCTCTCTGGATAACATACTTTTCTTTTTATTCTTGTAGAATCTTCCCAATGGGAACCGAGGGTGGCTGGGGAGTGGAGGTTGTCTTGAAGATACCAGCTGAACCCTTACTGCGTGCCAGGCGCTTCATGCATATTATTGTGATTATTTATGTGTATTATTGATGCATTCCTACTGTGTGCCTGCGACGTGTATATACATTACCGTTCATCTTCACAAGAATGCTACAGGACGGGTGCCATTACCCCGTTTCATATAGGGGAATGCTGAGGCCCAGAGAGGCCACGTGATTTGTCAGTAGGTGGCCAAGTCGGGCTTGGAACCCAGGTGGCCCAGCTCCAGAGCTGGAGCTGACTCGGTGCTACGTGCTGTTTCCTTTCCAAACAGGGAAAAATCTGGCAACTAAGAATCCAGGTAGTGGGAATATTGCCCAGGTCGGATGGGACAGGCAGTAGGCGGTCTGCATTGCAAAAGATGACACTCTTCACTGGATCAGTTACCAAAGTGTCCTGACTCTCACTCTGTGGTGTCTAGCTGCAGCAGGGCATCTGGTGGGGTCTGCGTCTGTCCACTCTTCTCACCACCAACTCTCACGCACGCGTTGCAGGAGGGGCTCCTTGCACTGCTCTCTGTCGGGAGCCCTACCCGCAGCAGGAAGGATCTGGAAGGAGTATGCCAGAAGGGCATCCCACCTCGGACAGGCCTGAGCAGAAACCTTACTTCCCAGGTCTGGGAGAGGAACCCAGAGCTCTCTAAACAGCTGTGGCTGCAGGGACCAGCTCTCACTGCGACGCACTGAGGGACCAGGTTCTCCACCTGGGCATGTCACTGCCTCAGGCTGACTCACCCAACAGACAGACCAAGTCCAGGCTTTGGGCACCCTCAAAAGAGGGGGACACCTACACGATACATTTTATATGAAAACAAATAGAAATAGCCCTCAAGGGGGGCCATCAACACTTTGTTTTACATTCTTATACCTACGTTACAGATCTTTGCATACTGTTATTTGGAATTTTTATGAGAAAAGGGGCACCATAATCATCTCAGCATGGGGCCTTTACACTGGACCTCAGTTTCCCTATCCACAAAACAGAACAGTTGTGCTTATTTGTGTTCCCAAACCTGGTGGGGCATCAGAGCCACCTGCCAAACTGGGGTTCCAATGTTGGGAGTACTGTCCTGGTGACCCCAAGTGAGGGAGAGGGACCCAGACATCTGTCTGCATCTTAACAAATGTCCCGTGGTGATTTTTCTTACAAGGACTTGAGGATTATCACACCATCCTGGTTTGCTCAGGACTGAAAGGTGTCCTGAAATGGGGGACTTTCTGTGCTAAAACTGGGAACGTCTCAAGTAAACTGGGACAAGTTGGGAATGTTCACTGTCGCAGAGAACCACCCTGAGCCCTCTGGCATGAATTTGCTATCAATCTGCAATGACAGTCATACAAGATAAATATTTCTCCCTAAGAATAGCTGAAGTTGCAACATCTTGTTTCTTTTTATTTATTTATTTTTTGTGGCAGAGACAGAGAGAGTCAGAGAGAAGGACAGATAGGGACAGACAGACGACAGGAAGGAAGAGAGATGAGAAACATCAAGTGTTCGTTGCGGTTCTTTAGTTGTTCATTGATTGATTTCTCATATGTGCGGTGGCGCAGTGGATAGAGCTTCATACTGGGATATAGAGGACCCAGGTTCGAGAGCCCCGAGGTCGCCAGCTTGAGCACGGGCCCATCTGGTTTGAGCAAGGCTCACCAGCTTGAGCCCAAGGTCGCTGGCTCGAGCAAGGCGTCACTCAGTCTGCTGTAGCAACATCTTGTTCCTAAGGACTCCAAAGGGATGTATTGGGCAGATAAAATATAATATGCTCACTTTGTTAAAGATGGCGCTGCCCACATGGAAGTTCGTTGATATTAATGTGTGTTCTGGGACAGGCTGTGGGCAGACTGGGTCGTTATAGCCTAAGGCTTGGTTTTAATAGTAAGCTTTTCTCCACACCCTTGACTGATTGGATGATGTGGGGTGGTGCGGTCTCCTGAGGAATATCATTATGCCTCAGATGGGTGACTTTGTATCAGAGACTTCCTTGTTTGTAGATTGGATTGAAGGTTTTGAATCTACGTTATAAAGTGGGGCAGGCTGGGAGATTGCTCTCTCTTGGTTTTTCTGAGGTTAGTATTAAAGAGGAGAGCAGATTAAGGCCACATGGAGGCCAGGAGAAGCAGCCAAGATGGCAGAGTGCTGAGGGAGAAGCCAGTTTGTGCAGAGTTTGTGCTGGAGAAGGAGATGGGAAACAGAGGTGAATAAGTCTGGTGAGCTAGAAACCTTTTGATTCTAGGAAACTCGGATAATTCAGTAGCTTTGTGAGCACTGAATGAGTGGGTTTTGGAGCCCAGTGTGTGTTTTTGCTTGCCCACCGGGTGCAAGCTAGAATTAAAACTGATGGCTCACCAGATCGTGGCTCCCGTGTTTCATTACCGACTGTCTGAATCTAATGCAAACCTACACGGGTCAGGCGGCCATGATGGTGGCCTCGACTACTGGCTTTACAGATGTAAGAAGCTATTCTAATTCATGGTGGTGCGAGGAGGTCTCTTGACTAGGGCCCCAGCTGAAGGCCACAGAGCCAAACCCTCAGGGTCAGAAATCTTTGATTCCAACACACCACCCTCCCTCCGGATGCCCACAGCTCCTCCTGCTCTGTCTCCTGGGGAATAGCTAGGTGGACAGGATGCAGTTTTATTTTCTAAATAACAAATCTAAGACCCAATTCCTCCTTGTAGATGGTCACAAAGTAGGGCGGCATCCACACAACAAACTTCCCACTCACGGAGCTCTAGGAAGGGCAGTGGTTGTAAGGAGGCATGTGGAGTGAGAGAAGGGCTTTCAGTTCAAGAAAGGGAACTAGAAAATGAGACGGCCTCACAGAACCGCTTGCTGCTGCTGGTATGTGGTTCTTCTAAGTCAGCACTGTCAAATGGATGTATAATGCATGCAACTCGAGGGAGTGTGCACTATTGGCCACACGTGGTGGAGTAGGAGGAGGTTTACAGTTGTTCATATGGAAAGTTGTACAGTAATTCATAAATAATATTATAGGAATAACCTCTGTTCTGTGTACTCACAACTGTAAGCCTCCTTCTGTCCCACCCTGTAGATAGGACATCCACAAAGAATTGAGGCCACAGGTATGACGAGCTCCCTCCAGGGCAAGTAAGAAGAGGAATATGGTGTTGGATGAAGGCCTGGAGAACACGCCCTGTAGAGGAAAAAACATTAAAGATAAAATAAAGAGAAGCCACTAAAAGCTCCAAAGCCCCTACAATAGGAGGAAACAGAGAATTGCCTTCAGGATCTGAGGCAAATATTGTGACACTTTCACTCTTGTTTTCTAACCCCAAAGTAGTGAAGTCATTGGGCTGTGAGAGCCACAGGTAATTTACTGCGCATAGAAGCTGGGGTGTAGGGTAACGACGAGGGGCTGTCCTGTGCCAGGAGCTGCCTTGTGCACAGGCAGCAGCTGCTCTCTAGGTCCTGCCTATTACTGCCCTGTGGGAATTTGGGTCAATGTTGGAGTTTTCAAGAAAAGCTGAAACTACATTTTTATACATAATCCGCCATGTTAGCAATGTTCAAAGCCTCACACAAAGTATCTATGGGAATATTTTCAGCCCAAGGGCTGCCAGTTTGCAACTGTTGCCTGAGCGTCAATGACATCAGCAACCCTGGACCAGGAAGCTCTCCGGTTGGCCCCACTCTTGTAATCTTCCATTTCCATTCACGAATAAGTCTCCCATCGATACCTGAATGAATAATTTTGACAATCTGTGCTACTCTAGATAAAGATTGACAATGGAAAAATTAAGTAGTAGCTGATGAAAACAGGTATTCTAGCCAATGCCTGAGAATATTTTGTAACCTCTGCTAGTTACATAAGACCTTGACATTTATAAATATGCTGATCATATACTTTAACACTTCAGATATAGGCACTGTTGGGCAGATAAAATGTATTATGCTCACTTTGTTGAAGATGGTGCTGCCCACATGGAAGTTTGTTGATATTAATGTATGTTCTGTGACAGGCTGTGGGCAGGCCGGGTCGTTATGGCCTAAGGCTTAGTTTTAAGAGTTAGTTCTTCTCCACACCCTTGACTGATTGGATGATGTAGGGTGGTGCACTCTCCTGAGGAATCCCATTATACAGAGACTTCCTTGTTTGTATAATTGGATTAAAGGGTTTGATTCTATGGTATAAAGTGGGAGAGACCAGTAGCTTGATCTCTCTCTCTGTTCCTGGGTTCCTGAGATTAGTATCAGAGAGGAGAGCAGATTAAGGCCACGTGGAGGAGAGAAGCAGCCAAGATGGCAGAGTGCTGAGGGAGAAGCCAGTTCGTTAAGAGTTTGTGCTGGAGGAGATGGGAAACAGAGGTGAGTAAGTCTGGTGAGCTAGAAACCTTTTGATTCTAGGAAACTCGGATAAGTCAGTAGCTTTGTGAGCACTGAATGAGTGGGTTTTGGAGCCCAGTGTGTGTTTTTGCTTGCCCGCCGGGTGCAAGCTAGAATTAAAGCTGATGGCTCACCAGTTCTTGGCTCCATTGTTTCATTACCGACTGTTCGAATCTAATGCGAACCTGCATGGGTCAGACGACTGTGATTGTGGCTGCGACTATTGGCTTTACCAGCACATTTTGGGGAAAAAAGAGTCCTCTTAGAAGATGTAAAAAGATGTTTGATGAGGTGGGACAAAAGTAGGTTTATAGTCGTGAGTATGCGAAACACAGAATTTAATCTTGTATTATTAATTATTAAATATTATACAGTATTATTTTTCATATAAACAACTGTAAACTTACTTTTGCCCGACCCTGTATATGTATATGTGTATATCTGCATGTACACACATATATGGTAGGGCAAAAGTAGGTTTATATAATACAAATAAATAATATAATAATTAATAAGTAAATAATAATACAAAAATAAACTGTTTTGCATACTCATAACTGTAAACCTACTTTTTCTACACTGTATTAATAAAGTAAAAATAAACATATAAAATCTACTTGATAACATTTTATTCAACACAACATGTCCCAAATATTATCATTTCAACAAATAATATAAAAGTTATTAATGAGATATTTTTACATTCTATATTTTTGTACAGTTCTTGAAAGGACCCTTATATCTTACTTTTAAGATACAAAAGTTAAGATATAAATTAAACTCAACTTGCCTCATTTCAAGTGCTTGGTAGCCACAAAGGCAAGTGACATCAGTAATGAATAATATCTAAGTCCTTAACTTTTTGGTATACTGGATCTGTCCAATTCTGAAAAGAGTGTATTAAAAATCTTCAACTTATTTATCTATTCATCTATCAATGTACACTGGGTTGCTTCCTTATCTTAGCTATTATAAAGAATGCTGTAGTGAACAAAGGGGAGTCAGCCCTAAAAAGAAAAGAATGAAATCTGCCCTTTGTGAAAATATAGATGGACCTAGAGGGTATTGTGCTAAGTGAAATAAGTCAGACACGGAAAGACAAATACCATATGATTTTACTTTCACGTCAAATCCAAAAACAAACCACTAACAAAATTAATGAACAAAAACAAAACAGAAATAAACTCATAAATGCAGAAAATATTTTGATGGTTACCAGGTAGGAGGGAGGTTGGGAAAATGTGTGGAAATGGGGAAGGAATTAAGATGTACAAGTTGCTAGTTATCAAAAAATAGTCATAGGGGTATAAAGTACAGCAGAGGGAATACAGTCAATAATACTGTAATAACTACATATGGTATTAGATGGGTGCTAAACTTATCAGGGTAATTACTTCATTAGTTATATAAATGTCTAATCACTATGTTGTACACCTGATACTAATATAATATTGTGTGTCAACTATAATTGAAAAGTAAAATATGTATATCTAAAAACATCTTCAACTTCAATTGTATTTTGGGGACAATTCCTCTTCCACGTCTAATACTTTTTACCCTTGTATTTAGTTGCTGTGTTGTTTGCTACATACTCATTTATGACTATAATATTTACTCTGTAAATTATGTCCTATATCATCTCATGATGTACCGCTTTGCAGTAATTTGTGCTTTGGGTCTTCCTTGTCTACATTATCATAGTCTCACCTTCTTGCTTGCTTGATTGTTTGGTTTGGTTTTGCAATATTTTTTTAAAATTTTTATTTTATTTAATTTTTTTCACAGAGAGAGAGAGAGAGTCAGAGAGAGGGATAGATAGGGACAGACAGACAGGAATGGAGAGAGATGAGAAGCATCAATCATTAGTTTTTCGTTGCCATTGCAACACCTTAGTTGTTCTTTGATTGCTTTCTCACACGTACCTTGACCGCGGGCCTTCAGCAGACCGAATAACCCCTTGCTGGAGCCAGCGACCTTGGGTCCAAGCTGGCGAGCTTTTTGCTCAAGCCAGATGGGCCCGTGCTCAAGCTGGTGACCTCGGGGTCTCGAACCTAGGTCTTCCGCATCCCAGTCCAACACTCTATCCACTGCACCACCACTTGGTCAGGCTTGGTTTTGCATTTGCCTGGTATCAAGTGCTTTCCTTCTAAGGCTCTTCATTCCCATGACTCAGCTATTCTCAGTCTCTGCTTCTTTTTGTAGGTCTGTTTATCCTTTAATGATGAACGGGCATTTTGACCTTCTACTCTTTTTCTTCTACCTTGAGGAATTTGATTATTTATGGGTTCTGTTGTTGCCTTATAACTTTGGCTCCCTCTTCCCTGTGAGGATGCAAATCTACCGCCTGGCTCTGCCCATGCATCATTTCCCTCATACACCAGGTCTCCCCACCAGGTCTGGGGCAAATGTTAAAGACAATGATGCCCTGGCCTTTCCCTGGAGCTTCCATTCTCATGGGCAGGGCTCAGGAATCTATAATTTAGCAATCATCCCAAGTGATTCCTGTGACCCAGCAACTGGGGACTGTGCCGCTCCCAAGTCATTTCCCTTCCACCCTGTGGGAAAAAGTCTGCCTGGCACCAAGTCAGACTGGCAGAGGATCTGAGTAGCACTAAGGAGCAAAGAAGGGTGATCCCTTGTGTTAGATCTTTTCAATTAGTTCCGCTGCTCAATGACTCATTGCCAAAGGTGACAGATGTGCTTTTTGTAATGAAATATGTATATATACAAATGCTCTTTTTACCCATCTCTGCTTAAAAATTGTTTTGTTTTTAAAATTGTAATATTGGTTTTTGTTTTGTTTTGTTTTTACTTTTTGGGGTGGGAGGCAATAAGGTTTTGTTTGCTAAAGAAACGGAAGGGACTGTTTCCAGTTCTCTTTAATTGAAATGATCTCATATGCAAACAACAAAAAATTAAACTTCGGATGCGCATCTGCAGAGTCGAGGGGTAATGACCCCAGCTTAAGATAGAAGGCGATGATCCGTTTCATTGTCTAAATCCGTAAGCATCTGTCATGTGCGGAAGGTTCACTGCGCTGCGGGAGCTACCAGCGCCGGGAGCGGGGTTCACCTCCCTCTACCCCTTCTTCCCTCCTTCCTCTAGCGTGTGCTCCAATTCTTCTCATAGCGAGAGGGAGAGGCTGCGGGCGGGTGGAATGGAGGCGGTCGGGCACGTCTCCAGGAGTAGTATACAAGCCACCACTCCATTTCTTTGGATCTTAAGAAATACCTGCAGACTCCAGACCCTCGCCTCCACTCCTGTGGGCACGGCCCACTCAGCAGCTCTTTCTCCCCAAGGACTGAGTGTGTGTGATGTGGTATCACCTCTGCCTCTCCTAAAGGGAGGGCACCGTGGGCCCTCACATCTTGTGGGGAGGCTTGACTCAGTGAGCAGGGAGGGAGACTGTTGGCTGGGGCAGAGGGTGGTCCTCCTCTCAAGGATCTGAGTCGGTACCCCTTACCTGTCAGAGTCAGCAAGCCCTCTGTCATCTAGGTCAAGGGTTGGCAAACATAAAGCTTTATTGGAACAGTCATGTCCATTTGCGTTTGCATTGTATGTATGGCTACTATCATGCTAGCCAGGGTCATCTGTGTGTCAGGCATTTGGATGCCTACAAATTAAGTGTTTGTATACTTTTAAGAAATAAAAATAAAAAGCAGACAAAAATCCCTGTGGTGGAATATTTTTCTTAAGGCAGAATTTCTACCTCCAGAATGTAGACATGGGCTTAGTTGAGTTGTGGCCTCAGAGACCATATGTCTTTCAAGCCCAAAATATTTACCACCAGGTTCTTTACGGAAACAGCTTGTCATCCCCTGGCTGAGACTAAACAGTGTTAACCCCTGAGTTGCGGGGCAAGGAGAGAGAGGCACCTGAACAAGAACAGGCGTCTGTCAGACACAGAGAGAACAGATTGTCTGTCATCACCCTCAAGCAAGTTACTTGACCACTCATTACCTGGGTCTCTTCATCTGTAAGGTGAGAGTCCTATCTTGACCTATCTCACGGAGCTGTAGGGAGGACTGAGTGAGATAATGCAGAGAACGATACTAAATTCCTGACAGCTGTTAAGTTTGAGTTGTGGAAAAGGTTGAGTAAGTTGATGGCTTTACCTCAATCAAGCACAGTAAATACTCAACAAATGGTGGCGCTGTGATTTCTTTTATCCCCAAGAGCAGGGCTGTGGAGATAGTTTCCGTTTGGGGCAAGACCCTGGTTAGCAGAGTGACGTTGGGAAATCAATGTAGCTCTCTATACCTCCACTCCTGCTCGGAAAGATGGAAGCAATTGCTACTCCTCACAGAGCTGCTGTGAGCGCCAAACGAAGCCCTGGGTGTGGCCATGCTCTGGAAGGTGCAGCCCACACCCCTTGTTCAGGATCCACTGAGGACACGGGGCCATGCTCACAGGGGCAGATGCTGGAGTCCAGCAGACTACCTACCAGCTGTGTGGCTGAAGCCAGCCAGCTTCCCTGGGGCCCTGAGCCTCAGTCTCCTCATCAATAAAACAGAGGCAATAATAGTCCTTTCAGAGTGTTACTATGATGATGAGATGTCACAGTATGGCTTCTGGCACTAAACAACACGCATTCCATGGTGGCCAGTGTTTTTCCTGCCTTGCAGGACCAGATGTCAGCAAAACGAACCACGTGAGTGCAAACACCAATCAGACATGTTACCCTCACCCTGTGTGTCCCTGTGGCCATGCAGCAAGGATGGAAAGCTCTGGTTTAGAGGGGGTGTGAATTAAATCCAAGTTTTTCTCACTGTCAGCTCAAATCTCCTTTTTTATAGCTAATTTGTTTTAGGACCTTGGGCAAGTCATTCCCTCTCTGGGCCTTAATTTTCCTCTCTATAGAATGGAGATCATAATACTTGTTCACTGTGATGATTGATTTTATAAGTCTCCTTGGCTGGGCCAAAGTGCACAGATATGTGATCAAACATTATTCTGCATGTTTCTGTAAGGGTGTTTAGGTTGAGATTAACATTTGTGTTGGTGGGCCTTGAGTAAAGCACATTGCGCTCCATAGTAATGAGGCAGTCCAGTTAGTTGAGTAGATGAAAAGGCTGATGTTGGGTAAATAAGCTTGTAAAATCTGTATTTTCTCGTTTTGCTCACTTTTATTGTTAAAAATAGCGCTGCCTACGTGAATAACTGCCTACGTGAATAGCCGTCACCCAGGTGATAGGGCTGATTACCTTCCTGCTTGGGAAAGACCATTGTTATGCTAATGTTTACTGGAAGGGAGATTCTTCCCCCACCACTGAGAGGTGCAGAAGGATTTCTTTTTCTCTTCTCCCTGATCCCTTGCCCTCCATGGAAAAAGCAGGTTTTCTGCTTTTCCCTTGTCTTTTCTTGTGGCTTGCCTGTCTTGGTGAGACACCAATACAGGATGGCCCACCAGTTCTTGGTTGATTCACTACCGTCTATCCAAATCAAATGGGAACCTGCACAGGCCAGGAGGATGTGATGGAGGCTGTGATTATTGGCCCTACATTTGGCGTAGGCTGTAGCAGGATGCAGATCAGATTGGTATGGAGCCGCCACCACCCTTGAGCAGTGTGGTAGAGGACTGGCTGTTGTTATGGTTCCCCATGGCTGTCTTTTTGGGGACCGTAGGCTGGCTGACTTTTACAGCCATGCATGAAGAAACTGAGAACTCTGAGCAAGAGGCTTCCTGGGACCTGCAAAGCAAGCAGCAGAAGAGTTGATTGCCGTGGAAGAAAGAAATGCAGGTTTTGGAACTGGAGAAAGCACTAGAGAAGGAGGCTGACCAGGTTTGCCAGTTGTGCCTGGAAATGGAGCAGCCGCTGGAGATGGAGTTGCAGTATGCTCTGGAAGTTGTAGAGAGCCAACCGCAGAGGGAGGCCAGGGCTGAGGCTGGGGTCAGGGCTGCAAGGCCCATGGGGCGGCAGGCAGTGGCAGTCTAGGGCTTGAGCCCAGTGGCGGGAGCTGGTGTTTTCAGCTCCTCTTCTAAGGATGAGAAGGCTGAAGATGCCATCTGCAGAGAGAAGGTGAGACCCCAACAGCAAGGAGTTCCTACTGCGCCCGTGGTAGGTTTGCTGTGGTTTTTGGACAAAGGGGTGGATGCCATCATGCTTTCCAGGACAGAGATGGAGAAACTGACTGCCATTGCCACGTGCTCCTCCTTGGGACAGTGTAAGACCTGCCAGGACAGCAGGGATGAGGGGGTGGCTGAGGCTTCATGTGTGTGGACTGATTCCTGGACTATGACTGGAGTGGGCATGGACTTATAGATTTTGGACAATTTGAAAAACCCTGATGGGGGCGGGGCGACTCTGGTGGAGGCCCCCTGTACCAGGAAGCTTTTCATCTGGTCTAGGAGAAGCTCCAAGGACATTTTGTGCTTTGGGCAAAGTGCTGAGAGACATGGTGAAGGGCATCTTTATAATTGTTTAAATTGTATGACTTGTGCTGTTGCTGTAATTTGTGTCATGTGCCTAATTGCTTTGTACAGGAATGCCAGTGGTGTGGATTGTGGATTGCAAAGTGAGCAAAAGGGGTAGAATGTTGGGCAGATAAGTCTGTAAAATCTGTATTTTCTGGTTTTGCTTACTTTTATTGTTAAAAATGGCACTGCCTACGTGAATAGCCATCACCCAGGTGATAGAGCTGATTGCCTTTATGCTTGAGAAAGGACTTGGTTATGCTAATGTGTGATGGAGGAGGGCTTTCACACAGAAAAGTTTTAAAAGGAGGAGCTAGGAGGCCATTTTAGAGGAGACCACGTTGTTGCAAGGAAGAGAGGCCACGTGGTGGCAGAGGAAGCAGACAGCAACATGGCAGGGAGCTGAAGGAGAACCAGTTTGTACAGAGTTTGTGCAGAGAGAAGGAGATGGGAACAGAGGTGAATAAGGCTGGTGGGGCCTTTGATTCTAGGAAAACCTGGATGTTTCAGTAGATTTGTGAGTGCTGAATGTAAGCAAGTTTTGGTGCTCTATGTGCTTATTTACTCATTGGCCAGTACGAGTCTAGAATAAAGGATGGCTCACCAGTTCTTGGCTTCGTTGGTTCATTACTGTCTATCTGAATCAAATGGAAATCTGCACAGGTCAGGTGGCTGTGATGGAGGCCGTGACTACTGGCCCTACAACTGACCTCCCTTAAAGCAAGAGAAGATTCTGCAGCAGACGGCCTTCAGACTTGAACTACAGCAATGGCTCTTCCCTGGTGCTCCAGGCTGCTGGCCCACCCTGCAGATTTTGGACTTGTCAACTTTTATGTTTAAAAAAAAATCTACCTTTGTGTGTGTGTGTGTGTGTGTGTACACAAACATATTATATAAACTTTCTATATACTTTTATTTATATTATACATACGTGTGTGTGTGTGTGTGTGTGTGTGTGTGTGTGTGTGTGTGTTCTCTTGGTTCTCTCTCTCTGGGAACCCTGACTAATGCACCTACTCGACCCACAGGGTCCCAGAAAGCCAGTGAGGAACTAAATCCCTCCACATGCTGACAGATCCAGGTGTCCACTGATCACACCAGTCCCTGTGTCTCAGGGTTGAGGGGTCCAGGAGGGTGTTCGCCTTCTCCAGCTTCGGGCAAAGAGGCACCACAGTGAAGGAGAGGAACTCAAACACACCTGTCCTCGGCCTCCTGGGGCCTGGAGGACCGGGGCCGCATCCAGGAGCAAGGAGTGTGGGTCGACCACAGGGCTGAGGGCTGACCGCTGTCCCTCCTAGGGCTGCCTTAACAGATGACACAGACTGAGTGGCTTTACAACAGGAATTGATCCTTTCACAGCTCTCTAGGCTAGCAGTGCAAAGTCAGGTGCTGGCAGGGTTGGTTACTTCCAGAGGCTCTGAGGGAGACTCTCCTCCATGGCTCTGTCCTGGTTTCTGGTGGCTGCGGGAAGCCCTGGAGGTTCCTTGGCTCATAAACATGTTATTCCAGCCCCAACCATGTCTTCCCACAGTGTCCACCCTGTGTGTCTCCTCCTTTTCTCGTAGGACTCCTATTATATTGCATTAGAGTCCACCCTGAACCATTGCGAACACATCTTCACTAAATACATCTGCAAAGACCCTATTTCCAAAAAAGCTCACAGTCTGAGATTCAGGTTAACATGAATTTCGGGGGACACTCTTTAACCCAATACACCTGTATTCAGAGTCTGGGGGCTATTTAACCCCAGGGAAAATGGAGAGCAATCCTTCATGTTGGACAGCTCCATTTATCCTGCCCCTTTCCAGGCTGGCCTGGGAACCAGCGGCTTTTTAAAATGCAACCCGCACTGCAGTGTGGCCCGAGGGGACTGAAAATCGGTTGGAGCCTGTGTATCTGCAATGTTCCCTTCTTTTGATGTGGGGAAAGGGTTTCTTTTTCTTTTGTTTTGTTTTTGTTAAAATCACGTTAGTACTCCAACTCTGATCAATAACATTTGCAAATACGGCCATTAAAAAAAAAGCCACAGGAAAGCCACAGTAGCCCCTCCCCGCAGGTGTCAGAGAGAAAACCCAGCTGGGAACGAGTACCCAGGCAGTCAGGCTAGCCCACCCAGCCATCTGCCCTTGGCCCCGGGCTTTCAACATGGAGGGAGTGCGACAGACAGGATGTTTCCAGTGGAATGTGAAGAGGAGAAAGGTGAGCCTGGAATTTTAGAAAACTTCTCACTCCTATACTGGGGGTGAAAAGGGGGCATTTAAGATTCTCCCTCCTGCCTGACCAGGCGGTGGCACAGTGGATAGAGCTTCGGACTGGGATGCAGAAGACCCAGGTTAGAGACCCCGAGGTCACCAGCTTGAGCGCGGGCCCATCTGGCTTGAGCAAAAGCTCACCAGCTTGGACCCAAGGTCGCTGGCTCCAGCAAGGGGTGGCTTGGTCTGCTGAAGGCCCGCGGTCAAGGCACATGTGAGAAAGCAATCAATGAACAACTAAGGTGTTGCGACGGCAACGAAAAGCTGATGATTGATGCTTCTCACCTCTCTCCATTCCTGTCTGTCTGTCCCTGTCTATCCCTCTCTCTGACTCTCTCTCTCTCTGTCCCTGTAAAAAAAAAAGTTTCTCCCTCTTCTTGCTCCTCTACCAGAGGCTGTAGGTACCCAGATGAGAGCCTCAGGGGTCCCTTTCATGTGACTAGAGGGGAGCTTCAGTGTGCTTTACTTTCCGATAGCCAGTCCTGTGACATTTTTTCTGAAAAGACTGTTCTACCTTCCAGCCTCCAGAGCAGCTGTAAGGGCCAGGAATTTACATCCTCTCTGGGCTGCAAAGTACCCAGTGGCCGGAGGGCCTGGGGTATGAAAGCCCCCACATCATTACCTCAGGGTAAAACTGACACCCCAGAACTCCTCTGTGGTGGCAGCTGAAGCCACTCTCCAATAAGGTGACCAATAGTTCTCCTTTAGGGAGGACAGTCCTGGTTTTTTTTCTTTTCTTTCTTTTTTTTTTTTACAGGGACAGAGAGAGAATCAGATTGCTTTCTCACATGTGCCTTGACCGCGGGCCTTCAGCAGACTGAACAACCCCTTGCTGGAGCCAGTGACCTTGGGTCCAAGCTTTTGCTCAAGCCAGATGGGCCCGCGCTCAAGTTGGTGAGCTCGGGGTCTCGAACCTGGGTCTTCCGCACCCCAGTCCGACGCTCTATCCACTGCGCCACCTCCTGGTCCCAAGTTCCGTCTTCCCTCGAAAAGTGTCCTCCTACATGTCCTCCTTTTTGATATTGGAAGACTGATTTTTAAATGTCCTTATTCAATCAGTGCAGAGTTGATCTATTGCGTGTGATGTGACGTATTTGTATCTAAATGAGTACTTTTTTCTTACAATTATTATTAATATTAATAGGCAGGTAAGCATAATTACAATATAAAATATTACAAATGTTTTTATTATGCATTTATCATATTATAGTGTATTATTGTTGCAATGAATAAAATGTTTCTTTTATTTATTTTTGTCCTCCTTTTCATTGTAAAAAAGTTGGTCACCTTACTCTCCATGGAACATGGGGTCATTACCTGAGGTCACGCCCTTGTTTATCTGTTTCTCTAGGAGATTTTTCTTTTTTGTATATGAGAGACAGACAGGAGAGAGGGAGAAAGATGAAAACCATTGACCAATTTCAGCACCTTAGTTGTTCATTGATTGCTTTCTCATATGTGCTTTGACCAGGGTGGGGCCCTCCAGCTGAGCCAGTGCTCAAGCCAGGGACCTTGAGGTTTTGAACCTGGGTCCTCAGTGTCCCAGACTGATGCTCTACATACTGCGCCACCACCTGGTCAGCTCTAGGAGCATTTTTGTTGTTGTTAAATCCCTTGCACAAGAATCTTCAAGTCAGGTCTGCTCCTGGGGATCCTGGCTTAAGACAGCAATCTCTGAAAGGTCATTTGAACCCTACCTACCACACAGATAAAGCAGATCTTTTGTACCAGTGACAATGGCAGCCACCTCTGGATTGTGACCAAAGACCCCTGTAAAGCCAGTGGCCAAGGCCACCATCACAGCTGCCTGACCCGTGCAGGTTCACATTTGACTCGGACAGTCAGTAATGAAACAATGGAGCTAAGAACTGGTGAGCCATCAGCTTTAATCCTAGCTTGCACCCGGCGGGCAAGCAAAAACACACACTGGGCTCCAAAACCCACTCATTCAGTGCTCACAAAGCTACTGACTTATCCGAGTTTCCAGGAATCAAAGGTTTCTAGCTCACCAGCCTTATCACCTCTGTTCCCCATCTCCTTCTCTCTGCACAAACTGCTAAAACTGGCTTCTCTTTCAGCACTCCACCATCTTGGCTGCTTCTCCTGGGCTCCTCCATGTGGCCTTTCTCTGCTCTCCTCTCTGATGCTAACCTCAGGAACCGAGAGAGAGACAGCAAGCTCCCGGTCTGCCCCATTTTATAGTGTAGAAATTTAAACCTTTAATCCAATCTACAAACAAGAAAGTCTCTGATACAAAGTCACTCATCTGAGGCATAATGGGAGGATTCCTCATGAGAGTGCACCACCCCATATCATCCAATCAGTCAAGGGTGTGGGGGAAAGCTTACTCTTAAAACTAAGCCTTAGGTTATACCGACCCAGCCTGCCCACAGCCTGTTCCCCACACACATTAATATCAACGGACTTGCACGTGGGCAGCACCATCTTTAACAAAGTGAGCATATGTTTTATCTGCCCAACAGTCCCATAATTTCTTCCACATTGCCTCTGCCATACCTGAAATCCCACCATTTGAGATCTGTTTCCTTGGAATGCCTCTCTTAATCCCCTCAAAGTGGAGTTGTTCCTGGGAGATCAACTCTATCGCTGGAGTTCCTCCTGCTCCTCGGGTGGGGTTTCCCAGGACGGTAGGAGCCTTTCCTTGCGGCGGCTGCTGCGGCGGCGGCGGCCCCAGTCGGCCGGGTTTGTGCGCTGGAGTCTGGCCTGGACAAAATTACGAAGGCTGAAAGCTGAGCCTGCACGAGGACCTGCTTCACCCAGCAGTGCCCTTCTCCCGGCTCCTTACTGCCCTGGGGGCTTATCTGGCTGCAGGAAGGATAATCCACTCAAGGTTTAAAATAATGGTGATGATTATAATGAAAATGATGATAAGGTGTTATTGTTCCGGAGGAGGTTTCCATTGTAAATGGGATTTCTGAACATCAGAGGTGAAGGGATTAAGAAAAAAACACCTCATAGACATAGACACAGACAACCTATGGTGACTACCAGAGGGAAAGGGGGTGGGGCGGCAGGGGGGGTGGTAAAGGGAGGGTAAATGGTGATGGAAGGAGACTGGACTTGGGGTGGTGAACCCACAGTCCAATACACAGATGATGTATTATTGGACTGTACACCTGAAACCTATGTAATTTCATTAATCAATGTCACGCCAATAAATTCAATAGAAGAAAAACAAAACCAATGCTATAACCACTGGACCTAAGGGGAAGCTTGAATGGTGGAATTCAAGGACTGGGATCCTGTTGGGCAGATGAAATATATTATGCTCACTTTGTTAAAGGTGGCGCTGCCCACGTGCAAGTTTTAAGAGTAAGCTTTTCCCCACACCCTTGACTGATTGGATGATGTAGGGTGGTGCACTCTCATGAGGAATCCTCCCAGTATGTCTCAGATAAGTGACTTTGTATCAGAGACTTTCTTGTTTGTAGATTGGATTAAAGGTTTGGATTCTACACTATAAAGTGAGGCAGACCAGGAGCTTGCTCTCTCTGGGTTCCTGAGGTTAGTTATTAGAAAGGAGAGCAGAGAAAGGCCACATGGAGGAGAGGAAAAGCAGCCAAGATGGCAGAGTGCTGAGGGAGAAGCCAGTTTGTGCAGAGTTTGTGTAGAGAGAAGGAGATGGGGAACAGAGGTGAATAAGGCTGGTGAGCTAGAAACCTTTGATTCTAGGAAACTCGGATAAGTCAGTAGCTTTGTGAGCACTGAATGAGTGGGTTTTGGAGCCCCAGTGTGTGTTTTTGCTTGCCTGCCAGGTGCAATCTAGGATTAAAGCTGATGGCTCACCAGCTCTTGGCTCTGTTGTTTCATTACCGACTGCCCGAATCTAATGCGAACCTCCGTGTGAATGGCCATGATGGCGGCTGTGATCCTGACCCCGACTACTGGCTTTACAGATCCCCATACGGGAGTAGTTAGGAATCCTGCCCTGTGACCTTCCAATTACAGCCAGGGCACACGGAGCTGCAGTTTTGCATGACCTTTACACAAATTAGGAAAAGATGCTCTGCTCTGGGTGGACGAACCAGCAAATGCCCCCTCCTGAGTGCAGACCCGTCTCTAAGGATACACAGCTCGGGCACGAGTGCAGGCTGGATTTCAACCTCACTTACTGCTGTCAAGCACGTTTGTGCTGCGCATAGACTGCCCAACCACACAAGGCACCCACTCCTAGGACCCCCACTGGTAATTCTAACGGCCAGCACTAGTTTACTCTGTGTCACCACTGTGCTGAATACTTGCTTGCACTGTCTTACTTAACCTCCCATCAATCCTATGAGGGAAATACAATTGGCATCATCTCCATTTTACAGATAAGAAAGCTGAAGCTCCAAGGAGTTCAGTAACTCCTAAAATCACACGATAAATAGTGAAAGGTCCAGGGCTTGCGCTCCAGTAATCAGATACAAAGAAATGCTTCCCCCTCTGGGCCTTTCAGAAGGGAGAGGGGTGGCAAAGGGCAAGGCAACCTTGTCAGCAAATCAAATTAGCAGATAGAAAGAAGCGTCTCGGCTTCTGGTGGCTGTGCAACGAGGCAGGGTAGGCCAGTGGACAGAGCACTGGCCTGGAGGTCAAGAGGCCCAGGTTAGACTTTTAAATCTGCCTTGTACTAGCTGTGTGTCCTTGGCAAGTCACTCAACAGTCAGCCTCAACAGCCTCATTGGTGAAAATAAGAGAGGAGGAGGAAGATTTTCAAGAACATTCCTGGGCTCTCCAAGACTGCCATTCCTACAACCACCACTAGGTGTGGCTGCAGAAGGGCCAGAAGTGAGTCACTTGGTCCCCAGTGCCTTGGATGTGAGGAGGACAAAGGGCGGGGCCCCTGCCTCCTCAGCTCAGCCTGGACTCCGCGCTCCCAACCTTCCTCACAGCCCTTTCCATCCTGACTCGGGTCTACAGCTGCCGTCCGGAGCAGCTCAAGCAGAGCCATTTATCAAAGGCACACAATTAAGGTCATGGTTGGCAAGATCTATTCCAGAGGGGAGCAGAGCCTGGGTGCTTGGAAGCGGAAGGAGACAGGAGGGGGGAAGGAGACGCGAGGGCTGAGCTGTGAGCTGCACTGCGCCTGACCAAGGAGGGGCTGGAAGAGAATCACAGCATGAAACGCATGCTGCGCTGACTGTGCGGGTGGTTCCGTGCTCCTTAGGGTGCCAACCCTGTGACTTTGTTGCCTCATTCTACGGATGGGGTAGGTGCTGAGCAGAGAGATCACATGACCCGACTAAAGTCCACCGTGATTCAAACCCCAGTGGTCTAGTTTTAGGCGATGTGCGCTTAACCATGCTGGGGCAACAGGATGTTAAAATAGAAATTCCGACTGAGTATTGGCCCAGGAGACAGCTAGACCAGAAATGTTAGACATCAGGGAGAGTGAGGCCAACAGCTGTGGGAAGATTTCACAAAGAACAATTTTGAGAAGTGGTCCCATGGTTCTCGGACTCCTTAGATGGAGGGTAAAAGGAGGAGAGAGAGGATAGTTCATGGAGGTTTCTTAGGAGAGCTGATGAGGTTGGTTAAGAAGGAACCTGACATTCTTCTTGAGCCATGCTGACCTCTCCTTGGTTCTTCCCCAGAGCTGGCCTGTCAGGGCTGCAGACCACTCCTTCCCATCGCTGGTCAGGGAGGTGACCGTCCTTCCTCTCCAGGCCCCTCCCTTTACCTGCACTTGTGTGTGGGTTTGTCCCAGAAAGAGCAAGCCTGGGGCCAGAAAGGAGAAACCCGGGGCACAGAGTGATGCTGTGGTATTGCCCATGTCCCTCTTCCAGGACCACGACTCATTGCCCAGCTACCCGGAGGGTTAGCTTTGGAAAGAGCAACCTCACCCAAATATTCCCTCTCCCCTGTACCCAGTGACTGGTCCCTGCAGGGATGCAAAGGCCCCGCCCCTTCCCCTCAATTCCAATCATCTCCCCAGGGCCATCCCAGCTTCAGAGCTCCCTGGGGCTTGGTGGAGGCCTCCACTATGACCAAAGCTCAACCCCTTGCTCTGCTTCATCCTGCTCCCTTGCAGTGGTTGCTCCTGAAAGCTCTCTCCAATAAGCCTTCTGCATGCAAGGTGCCATCTTGGGGTCTGTTTCCCAAGAATCGGAACCAACAAAGGGCTTATATGTGTGTCGGATGGGAACACGTGATTGTTTAGGAATGTGGGTGTGTGAGCATTGTATGAAGGCTGATGTTTAAACATGTGTGAGCAGGATTATGTGAGTGTGCATACAAGTGAGCACAACTAAGGTGAGTGTATTCCTGCAGAACCCCATGGGCCACGTTTGGGGCTTCAGGAGGTCTAGCTAACCAGTTCCCAAGCTCCTCTTTCCTCTCCCTAACTGGTCTGTGTGACGCCAAAAGGAAATGACCTTGTCTGCCTCGGTGAGTGTCCACGGAGCCCTGCAAGGTGGCCCAGGCAGATTCTGACCCCTCTCCATGCCCTTCTCTCTTCTTCTGACTTGCTCCTTTGCCCGACCAAAGACCATTCCCTACGTTGGAGAAAGTCCCTATGGAAACCAAAAACCATGTCTGGACAGAGAAGAGGAGGCAGGCAGTCTGGGCTCCTATGGTCCAGTCTTCCACTTGGACAGACTGTGCGCCAACTGGCCTCTTCTTGCTCAACGCAGTGATAGGCAGCTTGTGCTGGGCCATCACCCACAGACAAGCCCACCTGTCCGAACATCCCTCCCCCGAGTAATTCCAAGTCAGTTACTTCTACCCACTGGTCTCAGCTCCTCCCTCCTTCCCAGATCAATCCTCAGGTTGTTCCAAGGCAGCCAAGTTGTTCCTGCTCAGCCTTCTCTTCTGCCCTATGCTTCCTCCCCGCAAGATTCCATCATTCCTCACATGAGGTTACTAGGTTCTGCTGCCCCCTTCTGGGTCCCTCCCCCTGCCCAGCCACTCAGCACCTATAAAGTGTGGGATCCAGATTTGAAACCCCCATGCTAGATGTAGCTGACCAGGGCAGGAAGTCCCTCCCACTATCAGGGCTTCCATTAAGTTAGAACCCATGTCTGGGCCGGCTGTTTTAGTAGCCACATCACATTGTTTGTGCTTACATAGACCTTAGGGGTCCAACAAAAATGAGCAGGCCATTTCAGGTGGAATTCTGCCAAGCCGGTCCCATCCACTGCCCTGGGCTTGTTCCTTGGGTCACTGACTTTCTTTTTATCTGACAGTGCCTAGCTTTATATTGATTACTGTTAATTTTTTGTTATTGTTGATTTTGGCCCAGCATTCTGCCTTGGAAGAGAGCTTTGGATTATAAATCAGTTGCAACAGAATAGTTTGTGCTTTCAAGGTTTGGATGAATACATCTTTGGGTCTTCATCCAAGTCTCTGGCAAAATTGTTGGAAGGCTGAAGCTAGGGCAACATTTGCCCTGTAAGTCCTCTCTCCCAGTTCGTTCCCCTCCACACAAATTCTTTAGATGGGGGCTGTTCAAAGCACCATGATCTAACCTTTATCCTTTGATATGTTAATCTAGTCATCCAATGAAGAGGGGAAAATGTTTAATGGAAGGAAACTTGACATTGATGAACCCTGGGACCAGGGCACGTTCTTTTCCACATGCTCCAGACTTTCTGCTAGTCAACCAGGCTCGGCCATTTGTGTTGTGATCAGAATCTACTCTTGCACCTTCCCTGCTCTTTGGCAAGCCAGGAAAACTTTGCCCTTCTCCAGTCTCCTTGCAATAAGTAGGATTCTTGGACACTCCATAGGATCTTGGAAGTTATTCCTATATAGAACAACCACATAATTTTTCAACCAATGGACATCACTTTGAGAGTGCATTACATATCCATTACTGTGTAACAAATTACCCCCAAACTTAGCGGCTTAAAACAACAGACATTGACCATCTCAGTTTCTGTGGGTAAGGCATTTGGGAGTGGCTTAGGTGGGAGGGTCTGGATTAGGGTCTTTCATGAAGAAGCATACAGGGTATTGTTCAAGCTTCAGTCACCTGAAGGCTTGCCTGGGCTGGAGGATCCATTTCCAAGATGACTGGCATGGCTATGGGCAGGAGGCCTCAGTTTCTCACTACATAGGCCTCTCTGTAAGACTGTATGACTTTCCTCGTGATGTCACAGCAGGCTTTCACCTGGGTGAGTAGTCCAGGAAAGATCATGGCGTTGGCCATAGCACCTTTTGTGACATAGTCCTGAAAGCAACACACTACGACTTCTGCTATATTGTATTCATTAGAAACAAGTTGCTAAGTCCAACCCACACTCAAGAGGAGGAGAATTGGGCCCCATCTTTTGAAGGAAAGAGTATTAAAAAATATGTTGATGTATTTAAAATCATCACAGGGAGTAAAAGGAGGTGCTATCTACTTACACCAGGATGACAGATTTGAATCAGAACTGTCTTGGGCAAAGCACATTTGGTCACCCAACTTCTTCAAAGTCTCTCAGACGTTTGGATCATGAGCCTTACCTTTGACCTTCTTCATATACATATATATCTCTGATAACGTCTACAAAACAACATTTAACCTTATTCTGTGCACCTGTAGAGGAGGAAAAACATTTCTTAGTGCTTCTTAGAGTCCTTGGCTGGATCTGAAAATTAAGCTGATAAAGACAGGTTAAAAGGAGAAGAGCATGCATTGATTTAACATAAGTTGTATGTGACATGGGAGTTTTCGTGAAGAAATGAAGACCCAAAGAAACCGAACTGTGTATTTTTATAAGGTGTTATGAGGGTGGATGATCATGAAGACTAGGATAGGTTAAGGAGTGTGAAGTCACTGTGGTCACATGGGGACAATTAGCCAAGCCTGTTCAGATTCTTCTTGGTGCCCCTCTGTCGGTGATAAGAGCGTTCCTTTTCTTCAAGTATATGGAAGGCACCTCTCGCGTGAGGATTTTATGACCTGCCTCGGGGAAGAAGGCAGAAGTGGTTCAGAGAGATTTTCCCACTTGCGCCATTTTTTCAAACTTCTATAGCTTAAAATATGCAACAGGCCAAGGTGCCATATATGGGCGAAGTGTGTCTTGAACGGCATCACATTGAAATCTAAAATGTTCCGTTCAATTTTACCCTATTTTATTCTGTTCTACTCTGTATGTTCTTAAAACATTGCTTATAGCCAACAAAATTTATTTCACAATTCAATAATGGTTAGCAGCTCGGATTGGAAAAACAAACCACTATCCCCAAGTGTGCTCCATGCAGACTCCAAAGCTGTTTCCATTCTACGTTTATTTCAGAGCTCTCCACGGGTCTGAGCCAAGTTTCTTAACCTACTGCTTTTTTCTCTTTTAGACCCCTCCTCCCTCAGCATGCATGCACTCAATCTTTTTCTCTCTGGAGTAGCTGAGTCATGAAATGTCAGGGTATGAAAGGTATTCTGGGCCAGAAATGACAAGTCTCCTTGACAATGCCTATGACAGACATTACTAATCAATCATGGCACTATCCCATTAAATTCACTGTCTAGTCAGAATTCTTCCCAACCCAGCGTGCCAGATCCCATTTTTTTTGTGTGTGTGAGAGACAAAATCTATTTTACAAACATTTTATTTGAAGCTAAGAAGAAAACTCTGAATCCCAGAGAAATGAAATGGCTTTGCCAAGGTCACTCTGCCAGTCGGTGGCCTGGCAGAAATTGGCAGGCTGCTCCCCTACACAGGCTGCTGCTCTCTCTACTGAGCCCAGGGCTTTCCTTGACTTTACCCACTTATTCACTGTCTCCTTAGATCTCGTTCTCCTGACCAGGATGTGGCGATCGATCACTCACCAGCTCATTCTTCACCTACCACCTACAGACTACCAGTGCTTAGTGAGACCCCAGGCCCTTTTCACAGAGACCCTCCCCTGGGGCTGACCTGCACAGGGCTACAGCCAAGCCCAACCCAGTTTTGTTGGGGATGCAAACCACATCAGAAAAGAACCTGCTCATTGTCTTGTCCAGCGCGGTGTCCATACCCTGGCCACCCATTACCACCAAGGGGGAGGGAGAGAACAGGCTGCTCATCCCGCTCTGAGCAGTTCTGTGCCACTCACTTCCTGTTCACCCTCTGGTGCCGACCCAGGCATCAGCTTAACAATAAGAAATGAACGTTACTATGGGGTTTCACAGACACACTCCCGGTCACCATGCTGCCTGGAGGGTACAGTTACTGGAATAACACAGGGTGCTCCAGGAGCATCTGCACATAACCTTTAAGCTAAGTGAAAGTTCTGCAGAATGGGAAGGTTACTCCATACGACGGGAACAGCAGAAAGAAAGGCTCAGAGGTATAAGGTGTAGGGGAAATACAGTCACTTAATACTGTTGGAGAGTGTGCTGTAAGGATGGAAGGGATGACTGGCAGTGAAGCTGCTACCCACAGGGAGCTCCACTCTACAAAGGGAGGGAGAGAACACAAACATTTACTAGGTGGTGATAGCAAAACAAACACTGAAGCAGGGGAGGAGACAGAACTGGGGAGGCTGTTTTCATATAGGTGGTCAGGAAAGGGTTCTCTGAGGAAGGGACATTTAAACAGGACCTGAGATGTGTAGGAGAGAAACTGGAAAACTGAAGGAACAGTATTCCAGTCAGAGGGAACAGCCAGCAGAGATGCCCAGATGTGGTCTCATGCTTGTTGTTGGGTTCAAGGAGCAGCAGGGAGGCCAGTGTTCACACACTGTGTACTTTCCCATCTGACCTCATCTGGTCCACATGACCACCTGGAAGGAAGGCCACAGACCGATCCACTTCTTCTAGACAAGGATACCATGGCCCCAAGGTTAAGTGGCTGGTCTTGAGCCACTGAGTGAGCTACAGGAAGAGGAGGGCCCAATATCCAAAGCTCCAGACACCCAGTACAGGGGGCTTTTGTGACTCAGAGTGGCCTCCCCTCTCAATTGTGGGCTTGGACCCAGCAGAGCTCAAATGAGGACAACTTCCCGGGCTTGCCAGGGGCTGGGACTATTGGCGCTTCCAGGGGAGCTGAAAATGTCCCCGGTGTTTGGTTCTGGCTCCTCCCCAGGCCAAAGTATTGCAGCCAAAACTGTGTGCTTCAGGGGGCCTGCATCAGAGAATGGAGATCAGTGGGAGTGAGGGAAGCCGGGCCAAACAAGAGCCGTTCATGGTGTCCTGAAGCTCTCAGAATGGGGCCTGCACACAGGCTATGGTCTGCCTCTGGGGACGCAGCTGAATGCAAGTGGTCCTCTCTGGGGTTGGGTGGGGTGGTACCTGTGGGTAGCATCTCAATTCAGCCTTGACCAAGCATGTGGCTCCTAAGCCTGGAGGGTGCATAGTGGAATGTTTTTTCTCTTTCCCTTTCTTGCTCACTTCTTTTGAAATATCGAGAATAGGGTAGGATGCAGTGGATGGAATTAGATGATGGTTTCTAGGGACTCAGAGTAGCTGCCCCTTTGTGTCCTGCTAAGTCAAATGCAATTTAAAGCCCACATCACCCACTAACATCCCAAGTGGCAAGGCAAGGAAGAGGTTAAGAACTTGAGCTCTGACTTGAGACAAATTTGAGTTCAATTCCATTCTCTCTTATTAGGTGCTTGATCTTGAGCAAGGAAGCCACAGCTTTTTCATCTGTAACGGGGGCAATTGAGCATCTTTCTCGTGGATCATTAGAGAATGCATGCAAAGCCCTTTGCAGAGGGCCCAGCCATGGGACAGGGCTTAGGGAACACAGTCAGAAATCTGTTCCGGTGCACAGGGCCCTCCACTTAGGGACACTATCTGAGTAAAGATCAAATGTCAGCCTTCCTCTCTTGATAGACAACAAGAACAGTCACAAAATTCACTCTCCAAGTCCTGCTTTCACTTTCTGCCCAGGTGAAACTCATGTTTGCTCTGGGCGAGAAGGATGAGTACTTGTTGGTCCAGAAGAGGCCTTTTCATCACTGCTCAGCCAAGTGAGACTTCCTCCAGGTTGTTGTGGGTGCTGGCGGTGCCGCACCCCAATCTCTTTTCTGGCCCTGTGCCCCATTGCTGAGTTACCTTATTGGCTGCTACTGGTTCACAGATTGTTCCCTGGTCTGGAGACTCACCCCTGACCCAGCTGGAGCCTGTGGCTGAGGGACATTGTACAAGAAGCCAGCCCCTGCGCCCGTAGTTTAGTTGGTGCTGCAGAATTCCGGGTGGGATTAGGCTGAAGCACAGCTCCAGCCGAGACGTGCCCTGCCCGGTCCCTCTCCCCTTGCACCCCTTCTGCTTTCCTGATCAGTCACGTGTGCCAAATCCCGAGCTCAGGCTCTGCTTCCAGGTAACCAGACAAGACACTGGCTCGCCATGATTCTAGTCTCAGAAATGCACACCGTTTCGGAATTTCAGGAAGAGGACTTCCCCTCCCGCGCATATTATCTATAGACTGGTTTCCATGCCCACCTCACCTCCTGCTCCCTAAAGGACCTGGCCTCACCAATCCTCCCGCTCCCTGCTGTCTCCACCTCTGCCTGACCTACCCCCCCCAACTCCCCACTCGACTCCCCAGCAACAACGCTTGTCTGCCTTCCAGGTAACTCGCGAATCTGCGTGGCTGCCATCTTTGCCCGCCCTGGCTCAGCCTCTCTGTCCCAGCTGCCTGTGCTAGATGTCTGCACATGGCCGTCTGGCGCCTGAAAACACTGACTCTAAAAATGTGCTCACTCTCTTTCCCCGACCCAGCCCCCCCCCCCCCCCACACACACCGCAGGATGCTGGAAATGGCACTTCTCTCCAACTCTCCAGGCTCCAAACTTGGCTGTGTCCTGATTCCTCCCCTCCCTGCTCAGCGGCCAGCTCTCACCTATCTGCCCCCCTCGCCCCTCTTACAACCAGCTTCTTGCCCTCTACCTCATCGGCTCTGAGACAATCTTGGCAGACCTTTGCTAAGAACACACTACATACAAGCCACTAGGTTCTCTGTGTTTATGACCTCAGTTACTCATAATGACCACCAGGTGAATTACTTATTATCACCATCCCCATTTGACAGATGAGGAAACTGAGGCACAGAAAGGTGAAGTGAGTCACCCCATGCCTTACAGCAGAAAACTGGCTGTTTTATTCTGCTTCCTGTACAAACCAACCCTAAGTGAGGGAGTCAAGCGCAAGATGTATATTTGGGCAGTGAGTTCAAGACCTTCTGGTAGGAGAGTAAGGAAGTAAGGCCAGAAGGTGAGGCAGCCAGCAGGGAGTATGTGATTAAACAAGTTACCAGTGTGAGAACAGAAGCTCAGTCCCTCTGGGGAGCTCTGGGGAACAGTAGGGAGCTGGGGTATTGATACACCAATTTCTTTTAGTCCACAGTTGAGAGTTATTCTTGGGAGCATTGAGTCCCTGGCAGGAGGAGTGGGCTGCAGCAGCTTGACTTCTCAGCAAAGCAATGCTGGTGCTGGGAGTTGGAAGTCAGACCAGTGCCATCAACGTTAGGGCCAAGGGGGCAGGGCATGGCACTGACAGAGCATGCTACAGCGGCAGAGCTGGACCCAAATCCAAGCAGTGTGTGTCTAGGGTCCACGTCTTTAACCACAGGCTCTGGCGGTTCTGACACGGTGGCCTGCCTCTCTCAAGCCTGTCTCCCATGCCTTTCTTCTCACTAATGTTCCCTATCACAGCAAATGTATTCTCTTGCCTTTACTTTGAGCCAGTCTTCTATTCAAACCCCTTCAGTGGCCCCATTGCCAACAGGCTAAAGCCTCCTGGCCCTTTGCTAAGAGCACTCACCTCTGTGTTTGTGCCACGGCTGGGCTGTTAAGCCCTTCTTTGCCCCAGCTGTCAGACTGTTAGATGCCAAATCGCTGAGCCCTCACTTTGCACCTGCTACATGATCCTGAGCCAGTGATGGCGCCAGGCCTCAGTTTACTCATCCATGAAATGGGGGAAATAATATTTACATCAAAGGATTGCTGTGGGGATTAAATGAAATGACCCATGTAATGGGCTGGCACATAACATGTTCCCATTTAATGGTCACCATTATATTTGGCAACACCCTCCCCCTCGTCCAGGCCATACAGCCGCGAGAAGGGAAGCCCCTTGGCCAGGCCACACAGCTGCGGGAAGGGAAGCCACCTCGTGGTCCTCCCTCTGCTCCATGGCACTGGCACAGCTTTTCTACTCAGCCGCTGACGGATTGTGGCAGAATGTAAATGCTTCGCCCTGTCAAACCTAATGCACCCCTCTCTAAGCCCACCCCTTACCTCATCTTGTTTTTAAAAAACCTACTCATTCTGCCCCATTATTTGTCATGCACAGACGTTGCATTTATTTCCTGTTCACTTATTGGTTATTCTCTCCTGACAGAATTTAAACTCCCCGATGACAGAGATTCAAAATGTTTTGTTCATTGCTGTATGTCTGGCGCCTAAAACATCACAGTAAGCCCTGGAAAAACATTGCTTGGCTGAATGAATGAATGAGTAGAATTAATGAGTTGAGCAAATGGTCAATAATATTCATTGCCATAAGAGATCACTCCAAAGAATCAGTGTGATTTTTGCCCCCGGCCAAGGCTGCAGACAGTCTATTTCTTCACTCATCGGGACTCTGACTTGAAGGTGCTTAGCTAGGGGGATTTCTTCTTTGGCTCTGGGCTCCCTCCAGGCCAATGCAAAGGAGCTCCTATCTTTGTTGCTGGAGCCCAGGCCAGGCTCCTAAGGAAGATGGCATGTCAATCAGATCCAGCCTCTGATGATCCAGGCAGGGCCATATATATACACACAGCCATCACCCTTTTCACATGGCCCTGCTCCCCACTCCAACCCCATATTAGTTTCCTTCAGCAACTTGATACTGCCATCAAAATCCCAAAGGACTTGACCTCTGGGTTCCAAATTCAGTGAGGATTCCAGCAGCCGCCAAATTAGGACCACTGTCCTCCACGCTTGGGTGTTGCAGGTGGGGAGAATGGAGATGGGAGAATGTGGGCAGCTATGACTCAGTTGGGGGCCATCAACAGAAACACAGCTGCTGAAGTGACTCAGCGAAGGGCAGGCTGGGAGTGCTGAGGGCTGGCGTAGGCGTGGGCCTGGGCTGGCGATGAGCAAGTGGGAGTCTGGGACTGGTGACGCACCTCATTCCACACATAGGACAGCAGCCAAGTGGACTCCGACTTAGAAAACAAATCCGGGACACGCATCTTATGGGCTCCTTCCACAGCTCCCTGCGTGCCTATTGCCTTCTCCAAAACAAAACTTAGCTTATTCAAAGTCCTCCGAGATGGCCCCATCCTCCCCCACCTGCTCATACTGTATGTAGCACCTCTCAGCTCAGCTCCAGCCTCGCGGGACCGTTTGAATTACCAGGAAGCTCCACCCCCTTCAACGTAAACCTCTGCCTGAGCTGTGCCCTTTGCTTAGAAGGCCCACCACCTCCCCCACCCACTCGATGCGACTTTGAAGCCAGCCACCACAGACACTAGACACCAGATGTGAGTTACATGCCCATCACCATGTCACCTGAGCACCTGGACCTGCCTTCATTTCTGTGGCCTGATTTAAAATGTAGGTTTTATTGAATATTATTTATTATTCAGATATGATGAGGCCAATAGACCAGAAGATAAAACTGCCATTGAAAAAGAAATAGTTTGTTGCTCACAGTTCCCAAAAGGAAGGGGTGTAGCATGCCATGGGGGGGGGGGCACATGGAGAAGCACCAGGCTCAGACCGGAGACAACGGCAGCAGGAGAAAAATGTGGGCAGGAGCCTTTCTTATGGTTTCTGTGGGAAGAATGGGAAAAACAGTGAGCACCTTAGTTTGGATAATTTTGGTGGTCTCTGGGGATTAGGGGCTGTACCTAGTGGTCTGGTACCTGGCTCTGGTGTGATTAGGACAGGTGGACAGCGGCCCAGAGTGAGAGAGTCCCACAGAAGGGACAGATGAGGTGGTTGGGGTTTGTTCTCTAGTTGGTTGGTTTGCCTGTGAAAGGTGTGTTCACAGGCAAATTTTCACTCTCAAGGAACCAGTGAACCTGGGAGAAGAAGTCTCCCAGGGTCAACAAGGCCCCAGATGTCAAAGCATTAGCAACACGTAGCTAACACACATCCCTTACCCCATTTTTCAAACTCTCCTGAGGGCAGCAAACAGGCCATGGTTGAGCCGCAGCACTGGCCTGACAACTGGAGGGTTCTTGGCAAACATAGGGTAGGTAAGCGGACATCGTGGACCAGGTATAGCACCAGGCACTTGGGAACACAGCAGTGGACAGGAAGACAGGAAGCCTGCCTCTCAAGGAAGTTACTTCCAGTGGGCCAACAAAGAAAGAAACAAAAGAACTTCAGTTACTAGAAAGTGTTGTGATGAAAATAAAACAAGATGTGACAGCATCACAGGAGAATGGAGAGGGAGGGACTCCAGTAGGAAGGCAGTCAGGACAGCCCCTCTGAAGAGTGGCCTTTGGGCTGAGACCTGAATATTGAGAAGGAGTCAGCCATGCGAAGGCTATAAGGCCAAATACTCCAGCAGATGAATAAATGAACGAACAAATAAATGAAAGGACAAATCAGTCCTCTGGGCAGGATTTCCCACCTCTTCACTGCTGGATATCATGCATTTGAGACTAGAATAATATAGGTGCCAGCGTCTCACATATTAAAATAACGTCGATCATGGTCTTCTGTCATTATCCGGAACATTCCACAGGGCATGTGAGCAGGCACTTCCGGGCCTCAGGGCAAGACACCATTTTAACCAGCTTTGCTCTTTGACCCCTCATCACATTCACACTGGAGCCAGCAATCTCCTTGCCACACTTGTCCCTGATGAGAATTAAAGTGGTGATTTATGGTCCTGGTCGATGGTGCCTCTCTCAGAGGAGGGTCAAAGGCAGTTCTGTTCAATTACTGAGATGCTGCCCAGCCATTGGACACTCAGGTCAAACCCAGGCCACACATGCTCCAGGCAAAGCCCCCATTGCAGACCCCTGAGCTGCTCAGCACCTTTTAGACAAAGCCAACCCTCTGGGGAGCAGCAGCAGTGGGCCTCTTTGGGGTTCTTTGTAAAAAAATCCAGTCTTTACTGGGAGAGTCAGGCTATCCAGCCAAGCCACCAGGACCTGCTCTGGGAGGTGCTTGAGGGTGTGCAAATGTGGTTGAAAAGTAAAAGTCAATGAGAGGCACTGTGATTATGCTGTCAGTCGGCAGAGAGGGATAGAAATAGTTTTAACAGACCCTTCTCCCGCGTAGGGGGCCAGAGAAGACATCTTGAGATATTCATCACACTGGCTTGCAGGGCAGTTTCGGTGGCTATCTGGGCTCCGCGCAGCCACGTGGTGATTTGCTCCCCCCTTCCCCAGGAAGTCCCCACCTGCCTGGAACCCAGACCTGCCAGATTCACTGACTGGACCAGGAAAACGAATTGTGTTGGAAGACAGAGTGCTGGGAGGGGCTGGGAAGGGCAGGAAAGGAATGTTCCCTGAGCGCTTGCTCCCTGCTCAGAGAAGAGAAGCACCTGCTCCAAGGTCAAAAGTGTTGGACGTGAACCCAAGTCTTTTTGCCCTTAACCACTATAGCATATTGTTATTGCCATTTTCCTTACTTCATTCATTCGTTTGTTCATTCATTAATTCATATATTGGTCCATT
The DNA here is from genome assembly GCA_037038555.1 of Rhynchonycteris naso. Taxonomy (NCBI): domain Eukaryota; kingdom Metazoa; phylum Chordata; class Mammalia; order Chiroptera; family Emballonuridae; genus Rhynchonycteris; species Rhynchonycteris naso. The sequence continues at coordinate 356,934,447 of CM072995.1, forward strand.
TTTCAAAATTTCTTGAGCCCCACCGGGGGTGGGAAAAGCACAGATTTCAGAATGCAGGTGTTCCCGGTTCAGAGCCTGCTTCTCTACATACTAGCCAGGTGGCCTAAGGCAATTTACTTCCCTCAATTTCCTTATTAGTGAAAAAAAATAATGATGCCCACACTTTGTGAGCAGAGCGTCCTCTAATGATCAGCATGGACGCCTAGGAATCACCTTATCTGACACTGGCTTAGGGATGGCGAAGAGCCAGACATGGGCCACCACAAGCCTGGCCTTCAGAATGCTCAAAGACTAATGTGGGACAGACGTGCCATGACTGCTTCTGCTAATGGGCAAAATAAAATAAGCGTCACACGGAAGCATAAGAAACGCACTGTGGGCAGTGACCTTTAGGTGTGGCGAGGGAATTTTCACCGAAGATGCAGCATTTGAGTCCATCTTTGGGACAGAGGGAGAAGGAACATCCTGGTGAGGAGGACAGCATTGGCCACGGCTTGGAAACCTAAAGGCTATCTGAGAACAGTGGGGACAGAATAGATCAATGTCACTTAGCCAAGAAAACCAAGGTGGGAATTAGCAGGATCTGGTCAGGGGGATTAAGACTGGAAGCTGATTGGCTTTAGTTGTTACACTAAAAGAACTTTATTCTCTGGGTGAGGGGAACCCATGAATGGTTTTAAAGGAAGACTGTGATGTGATCTGACCAGTCTTAGGGAACACATTCTGGGGAGACTGAGACTCAGGGCAGAGACCAGCTCAAAGGTTTTGCAAGTTCAGCCGAGAGATGAAGGACAGATCTAGATAAAATGACCATTTACTATGTTTCAAGCATTGTCTGTACATTTTCTCACTCACCCCTCAACAATGTTTTCATTTAGATTCTCCTGTTCCCATTTTACAGATGAGAACACTGAGACACAAGGAAGTGAAGTAACTTGCTCAAAGTCACATAGCCAGTGAGATATAGAGTTAAGATTCAGCTCCTGGTCTGTCTGAATTCAAAGCCCTGAGATTTTCCAGGCCCTGGTCCTGACGCCCACAGGAGGAGGGGGCCCATAATTGGACAGAGAGACCAGAAAACAAACTTAGCATATCTTGATGACTTCTTTCCTCAGCATTCCTAAGCTGAGCCTCTCCTGTTTGCACCTCTAGATCCACATTCTGCCCTTCTGCCTGCCCTTGCTCTATATCCTGGAAGGCTGCATGAGTGGCATCTGTAAGCTTGCTGGTCCTTGCCTGTTGGCTTCTGGCTGGTTCTATCAATGGGGCAGGAGAGCAGAGGGACGGACGAGAGTGAGTGAGGTACTTCTTCCCCCTCTGTCTCCATTCCACAAGCAGGCTGTGTGCCTCTCCTGCCGGCCACAGCCCTTCAGGCAACACCCTCTGTACAGCCCTCTCAGGTTCTGGCAGCTGCACCTTCTCTTGCCCTTTTAAGCCTGGGGGTGGTGAGAGCACCCCAAATTTTTATGAGACTGTCTATGGGTTTAAACCTCAAGAGAGAGGGCAGCAGGGGTCAGCTTATAACGCAGGTTTTCTGATGTCACTTGCGTGGAGGGGCTCGTTCAAAGAATGATGCTCAGGGACCAAGCTCAGGGGCACATTGACATTAAAGAGTCCCCAGAGGGTGGGGAGCCAGCAAGGCGGCTGAGGCTCGATGGGGTTGGAGCCTCCTTTTCTGACATCGCCAACTGGAAATTGTTACCCACTAACTCTGTTGCCTTTGTCAAAGGGGACGAAGGACCATGAAATGAGGCTGCTAGTCTCCCGAGACAGTTCTCGCTCACAGTGCCACCTTATACCCCGCCCTCTGGCATTTCTCCGGCCCAGCACTTGGCAGCCTGGCTTTGTGCTCTCAGAGGGCCTATGAGGGCGCGTGGACCTTCTTCCCGGGCTATCGGTGAATCTGTCTGGGAACGGAAAGACCTTCACTTCGAAAAGCCTGATCCACCTCTAGCACCCTGGCTGGCGGAACCCTCTGGAGCCAGCCCCCACGAGGGGTGCCTTTCAGGGAATGAGGACCCTGAGAGCGAGCCCCGCCTATGACCCGTGTCAAGCTCCAGGAAGGCACTGCCAACCCCAGCAGCCAGCTAGCCACAGGGGGAGCGTGCCTGGCAGCAGGCGGGAGAGGGGGATAGCTCCAACCCAGTATATCTGGGGTCAAAGAAGGGGAGGGGAGGGTGGGACAGGGGAACTGGATATGTACGTTTGAGCTACAAATACCAGTCTTTGAACAATGGTAGATCCATTAAGAGCCATACGGCTAGAGAGCTAGAAAGAGCCTTCCAGAACCCCACCCTCATTTCGCAGGTGAGGAAACTGAGGTTTAGAGAGGGGTCATCACTTTGGCCTCCACAATTGGCCTGGCCTGGCCTAGCCTGTGCATGTACAGCATGGCCACCGGCCTTTCCACAGCTGCTCTCCCCCACCAGCCTCCCCACCCAGGGAGAAGAACAAAGATTTCACATGAGTCTGCATCCATGTGCCTGCCGCTGGGTGTCTCCCTACCTTTGTCCCCACCTTGGAAGCAGCTGGCTGCCTGGGTGCTAGACTACCATATTCACAGGGTGGAAATGAGATCTGCTTCTCTTCTCAGGGAGAGGTGTTTAGGAGCCCAAATGCCAGCCAGTTGGGAGTGGCATGGAGCCGTGTCGTTCTGTGTTCCACAGACTCCAGCTGCATGGGGGTGACAAGGACAGGGAGGAAGGACTGGAGGCTGGCTGAGCCCTTAGAAGGGCCTTTGGAGAATGTTGCAAGTAGAGAAAAAAGACACCAAAACAATGAAGATTTTCCCAGGGACAAGGCTCACCCTACCTGCAGCCCCCTTTTTTAACCTGTGCGGCTTCTTCACTCTGCATTTAAACACTGGGGATCAGAGGGGGTCCTGCAAACTAGCAGTGGCCAAGATGGGCCTCTCTATACTTGTAAATTCAAGTCGGGGGTCTTCCAGCTATGGCAGGTTGGGTTATTATTCAGCAAATATTTATTACCCTCTTCCTCCCGCTGTGCACAGGGCACACTTCCTGCATACTGAAGTTGGGCTTGGACATGTGACTTGCTGAGCAAGAAATACTAAATATTGGTGGACAGGGCGGAGTAGAGGTTTGAAATGAGCCTACAGGGATTGGCCTGCTCCCTCACACTCCGGTGGCTCCTGTAAGGAGAGGTTCCATGAGAGGCCACTGCCCTTCAGCTGGGGTCATAGAATAAAAGTATATGAACCTGAATGAACTTGAACCCAACCTGCAGTCTGTAACAGAGCACGCAGCTGAGCCCATCCTAGATCAGGAGAACCATGTTGACCTGCAGACCCACAAATGTGAGAATAAACGCTTGTTGTTGGAAGCCACTGGGTTTAAGGGGATGGTTTGTTTCGTAGCATTATTGTGGCAACAGCTGAGACACGGGCCCAGAGCTGGAGCCCGAGAAAGAGCCAGCTTAGAAGATCTAGGCTTTCTATGTTCCTTCCCCTGGCACAGCCCTGAGAGAGGGGGGCTGATGGAGAGCACTGTGATGCTCTCAGTAAACTCTAAGGGCCATGCAAATGTGGGGAGGGTCTCGTGTTTCTGGTAATACTCATTGTCCCTCTGTGACCTCCTCAAGGTTCAGAGCTAGAATATGGCACAGCTGAGACTAGAAATGGATAACTTGGTTCCATTCCCCCATCCACCAGGCAGCTCAACCGGGTGCCATTTGAGTGGCGAGACCCAGGAGGATTGGAGCCACCCTCTCTCTCCTTGTCACTCTGTGACCCATGCCAGGCCAAAGAGAAGCATGCTGTCAATGTTAAGGTTACAAGGAGTGACCAGGGAGCCTGAAGTTCTGAGCCCCATCGATTTGTGTGTGACTGTAAGGCCAGTAGTCGCGGCCACCTTCATAGCCACCTGGCCAGTGCAGGTTCACATTAGATTCGAACAGTAGGTAATGAAACAATGGAGCCAAGAACTGGTGAGCCATCAGCTTTAATTCTAACTTGCAACCGGCGAGCAAGCAAAAACTCACACTGGGCTCCAAAACCCACTCATTCAGTGCTCACAAAGCTACTGACTTATCCGAGTTTCCTAGAATCAAAAGGTTTCTAGCTCACCAGACTTATTCACCTCTGTTTCCCATCTCCTTCTCTCTACACAAGCTCTGCACAAACTGGCTTCTCCCTCAGCAGTCCACCATCTTGGCTGCCTCCTCTCCTCTATGTGGCCTTAATCTGCTCTCTTCTCTAATGCCTCAGGAACCGAGAGAGCAAGCTCCCGGCCTGCCCCACTTTATAGCGTAGATTCAAAACCTTTAATCCAATCTACAAACAAGGAAGTCTCTGACACAAACTCAGTTATCTGAGACATACTGGGAGGATTCCTCATGAGTGCACCACCCTACATCATCCAATCAGTCAAGGGTGTGGGGAAAAGCTTACTCTTAAAACTAAGCCTTAGGCCATAACGACCTGGCCTGCTTACATTACAGCCTTTCCCCCACACCCATCCCAAGCATAAGGGCAAAGAATATCACCTGGGTGATGGGCTTCCATGTGGGCAGTGCCATCTTTAACAAAGTGAGCATATTATATTTTATCTGTCCAACAGTGACCTTTTAATAGCCACTTCCTGTCTCTAGCCCTGGATTCCTACCACTTTCAAGAGAAGGATACTGGACCAAACGGCCTGTAAGCCCCTCCTCTGCTGTCACTCATGGGGCTCACTCTGTAGGTCTTTGCTGAGGCCCCTCTGGCCATGGATCATGCCAGGGACCCACCACGACCAGGCCTGGTCCTCTTCTCCATAAAGACCCTGACTTTGAAGTTTTAAATATAAACAAGAAAGAAAATAGTTTGGGAGATCAGCCAACTTAGGCCAACAGTTTTCTTTCTGCTCCCTAATTCTTCTTTCTGAATAATATTTAGAGATCACCATCTTGGTTTCAGCCTATTTGGCCCTTATCTCCCAGGAGAAGCGCAAGCGGATCTAGTGTAACTGGCTTCACAGTCATGGTGTGTCTATTTCCTTCCCAAGAGATAAGATAATCATCATTAATTATATGGTGACTAGTTGGGATGATTGTAGAGAAAAATGGCTAGAAAGAGCTCATTTTTACTTATGGAAAACTCACTCTGAGTTAGACATGATCCCAAATGTTTTTGTGTATACACTAACCAAGTTGATCTCACAGTAATCCTAGAAGATATATAGGTACTATCCTCATCACTCTCATTTTACAGATGGAGAAACTGAGGCACAGGGCAGGTACATAACTGGCTGTGAGCATCACAGCCTAGTGCTGCAGTTGGGTGAAAAGCAGAGGTGCAGAGGTCACGTGTCCCATCCCTGCTAGCTCTGACAAGCTGTGTGGCTTGGGGCAAAAGACTAACCTCTCTCTTTTTCAACTGTGAAATATGGAAAGAAACACCTACCTCACAGGGCTGTTGTAAAGATTATAATGAATTAATGTGATGGCATGACCAGTAAGGTTACTGACATATTACAGAGCTCAGGAAATAAGAAAAATTATTATTAAAGAAAAGAGAAAGAAATGGTGACTGGGCAAATGTCCTAGCCCCAGGACAGCTCCAAGACAACCAGGACCCTGACAGCCTCTCTCAGCTCTACTGAAAGTATTTGAGGGAAAAAGAGTTCATCCCCTTTCCACTATGCTCGGCCCCCAGGGACCTGTCACAAGGGTAAGGATGGGGCTGTGGGGGCGGTCTCAGACCTGAAAATCAGCCAGTCCTGGGTGCCGTCTCTTGCCCTACTACTTATGAGCTCCACATTCTTGGGCACTCACTCACCGCCCTAGCCTCGGTTTCCTCATCTGTGCAATGTGGCAGCAACCACTATTTCACAGGTGTGGTAAGGAGGGGATAAGACCACTTAGCACATGTTTATGAGGCTCTCCTCTATGCAATCACACCCCTCTGAAGAGTAGGTACTATAATTATCCCTGTTTACAGATGCAGAATCCGGGGTTCAGATAGGCCAATTAAAATGCATAAGGTCACACAGCTCCCCAGCAGTACAAGATGGAAGATATCAGCCCAGTAGGGCCCTGGGCCTGTGGCTTTGGTCAATTGTACGTACAGGTCCCTCTCCAGGTCTCTGGATTTAAAAGCAGAGAAACGAGGGCTGTGTCCTGTGTCCTAACTTCACGGCCTGAGTTGAAAGGTTGTTGGCTATTTGTGAAACATGCCCAACACGGCCTGGAGTTTCACAGAAGCTGATGCAGCTCCCGCTGGGTTCCACCTGACAGTCATCCCTGGACACAGGCTGCAAGCAGTGGCCAGAGCAGCCAGGCCTTCCTGCCCAGCTTGGAGGTGAACCTGACCTCCACTCAGCCAGTTTCTTCTCCTCAGAGCATATTCTTCCTGTTGTTCCGTTGTTCCAATTTGTGTCTCCTCAAGCCCAGGACAAGTCACTCCCTTCACTCTGCTCGCGGGAGAGGGAGCGGGGACGGGCCACTGCAGGAAACCCGTTTGTCCCCAAGCACAGCTCCCAGTCCACATTCCTGCAGCTCCAGGAGAAAGCTGGCCCCACCTAAAGTCATCTATCCTGGCTGGAAGGTCTGTTTGGGTCAACTTATCCCACCTCCTTGTTTATATAGCCAGGAAGTGGAGATGCAGACAGACAGGGGCAGGGCTCCATCAAATACGCTGCAGCTCCTAGTGAGGTCAGGACAGACCATGAGAACAGCAGCCGATGGAAAGCCGTGGGACATGCAAAACACTGTGCTGACTCTGCCTCTAATCTAAGACTCAGTCCAGCCCTGTGAGGTGGGTGTCATTGTCCCCGTTCTATAGCTGAAGAAACTGAGGCATAGAGAAGTTAAGTTGCTTACGTAAGGTCAGCAGAAATGGGCCTAGAGATTTAAGTCAGGGTCTGTCCTGACCCCTAAGCCAGTGCCCTTTCCTCTTGGTCTTACCATCAGTGATGACATATTGAGTCTGTGTGCCCCGGGCCACCTACCAAAATGGCTGGATTCTCTCACCATTGCCGGCACCCAGAAAACCTGACAGAGGGCGAATTGTCTCCTTAACCCAGCAATCTGGGCTTCCTGTCCAGGGTTCTCTCCTTTACCCTGTCTTTTTCCAGAAGGGTTCTCAACCTGACATGCAGCCCGCCCGTGACACAGAGAAAGGCGCATCCCACGACCTTCTCGTCTATTGCTCTTCCTGCACTGGGGCCACATTGATCTCCCCATCTACCACGGCCCTGGGCGGGTCTCCCCTCCAGATGCTTCCTCTTCCCACCTGTGCTTGTCAGAATCCAGCCTATTTGCAGGTAGACAGAAATTCAAATCCCTCTATTTCTTATGTGAGTTCTGTGACCTTAAGCAAGTCGCTTATGCTTGCTGAATCTCAGTTCCTTTGTAAATGGGGCGCTAATATCAGCTTGGGAGGGATATTTGGAGCGTTGGTGAGCTTATTGTATGTAAAACAGACAAGTGCTGCATTTCCATGGTATTGTTGGCCAGGGTGAAGGTGATTACTGAGGGCTGTAGTAGTAGTGAGACTGAGGGCAGGACAAGAGCGGAGCAGGGCAGAAGCAGGAGGGCAGGGCTAGGATGCTAGAGAGAGGACTCTCAGTGGTGAGCAGGACCACGGCTACATGAGGCTAAACAGCAAGGCACTCCAGCCAGTGGGTACACCTGGTGTCCCAGAGGAAGTGGTCGAAAACCTTGCCCGGTGGATGAGGCCCAACCTGGGGCACCCCACAGGTGGGCAGTGGGCACTACACCAAGCTAAGGTTTGGGGAAAGACTCACAACAGCCCTCTGACTATTTGTATCTCCCCTTTAGAGATAAGGAAAGTAGGGTGCAGAGAGGGTAGGCAACTTTCTCAAGATCAAGATCACCCAACAAGAAAGCAGCAAAACCAGAATGAAAACCCAAGCAGTCTGTTAACCAAATACTCTCCTTGCCAGCTCAGCACGGGTTTAAACTGAAGTACTATCACATCATAATTTGCCCTGTCCTGGACCCCAGCTGAGCCAGGATGTGGACAGATTCCGAAAGGAAGCAGCAAAATGAGGCTAGTGGTCAGGCAGCCAAATTCTTCTTTCTTCTGACCCGCCCTGGGGCTACCAGAAAGAGGACTGGCTCCAAAGACAATTTCTAACAATTAAAACTAAACAAGAGGAAACAATTAAATGCGAGCAAGAGGGCACCCTGGGCCCTTGAACTTGTGGGGAGCGGGGCTGGCAGCAGGCCCCAGTTGCTTCCACACTCAGGCTCCCTTATTAAAATAAACTGCAGTGCAATGGGCCTTGGGCAACCTAGAAAGTGAGTTGGGGCCAAATTGGCACTATCAGCCAAGACTGTGCCACAGAGCATCCCAAGAGCCCTGGTCAGGTTGGTGACACTGGACAGTGACCTTTTCTGGCTGATGATAATAACAGCCCTGCCATGGAGGGGAAGAGGAGGGGCTGCCCAGACCCCAGAGACATCTTGGAGCTGGCTGGACTCTTCCTCTTCCTCGTCTTTGCACGACAGGCCATGACCTTCCTCTTGGCTGGGCCCAGTGGCTCTGTTCACTCTGCCTTCAGCCCTAGGGACCACCCATGCCGACTTCCAAGATAGTTGTCAAGCCCCTCCCTCGGAGTTACTCCTTGAGGTTCCTGCTCTAGGCTCCCTTTTCAAATAAAAAAACATCTCTTCTCCCTCTAAAGTGGGACCTAAAGACCTGGGTGAGCAAATCCCATGGAGAGCTACTTCCTCGTTACCATCGCTCCCCTCCCCGCACTACATCATGCAGTCCACATTCTACACAATAGAAATGCCGCTCCCTGGGTCCGTGGGAGGCGGTGTCCTTAAGGCTAGCAATCCCCCTAGGAGCTAGAGTTTCCCAAAAGCACGGGAGAAGGTGCATAGGGCCGGGCAGATGTTCCAGGTGCTCCCTGCCACACCGGTGCAGCCTTGGCTGCTGGCCAGGCTCTGAGGGGTTTCTATGCTTTAAGCAGGGGCAGAGCAGAGGGTTATGGGAAAAGAAATTTCCCCCCTACCCTTCCAGGTTCTTTGGGCCGGTCTAATAATTAAATCAGCATGAGACTGATTAATGGGGAAATACAACCAAATTTAATTACATATGTGTATACGTGAACCCCGTACACATGAGCTGGACAAAAAGAAAAAATGAGATACCATATTTCCCCATATATAAGATGATCACTTTTTTAAAAAAAAAATTGGGGAGTCTAAAAACTGGGTGCATCTTATACAGCAGTTTGTAAATTTTTTTACTTGCATTTCTGGCTTTTTTGTGCTTGTATTTGTGCTCGTTGTTGAAGACAGTGATTCATCATCAGATATGGATGAGGACAAGCTAATGGGTGGGAGTTTTGACAGTGATGAGGAGTTGTATGAATTTTATGATGAATAAAACTTGAGTTCAATTACTTTATGTAATACATTTTTTTTCAAATTTCAGGCCCCCAAAATGAAGGTGCACCTGGCCTGTGGTGGTGCAGTGGATAAACCTTCGGCCTGGAATGCCAAGGTTGCCGGTTCGAAACCCTGGGCTGCCCTGGTCAAGGCACATACAACAAGCAAGCAATGAACAACTAACATGAAGCAACTATGAGTTGATACTTCCCATTGCATGCTCCCCTTTCTCTCCTGTGTCTGTAAAATCAATAAATAAAGTATTTAAGAAAAAAAAAAATGAAGGTGCGTCTTATACATGGGAGCATCTTATACACGGAGAAATATGGAATGTATGGCATCCTGAGCCAAAGAATGAGGTAAGCCTTGAGGCTGCAGAAGGGAGGAGGGCATTCACAGATGGCAAGAAGAGCAGATGGTTAGTAATGAGAAGTTTGCCCTGCCCTGTAGATGGGCCATAAAAAGTTATGGGCAAGGCCTCACATTTAAATTCTTTAGCGTAGAAGTGAAAGGTTCTCTTGAGCCTGCAAAATCTCGATTGCCTTCAGCTCAAAAAAATGCACATGCCAAAGTAACATGTTTTAGAGACGCCTGTTCTGAACCTCTTCATGGTGGACAATCTCCCCCTCCTCTTTGCAGGCCATATGGCCCACAGGTCCTGGGTCTTGTCAATGAAAACTAAGAAGTCTCACTTCCCAGTAATTCTTTCCCCACCTGTCCCCTCCCAGTGGCAAGTGTAACCCCCCTTTGAGAGCAGGCCCTGGGATACCTGGAGAGGAGGTCTTGGCTTCAGATCTAGGCTCATATTCTTGTGACCTTGGGCAAGGACCTTGGCCCACTGGGCCTCAGTTTGTCCATCTGTAAAAAGGGTGAGAATCAACTTGATCTTGTGAACAGAAAAATGCTCTCTCCTAACAATAAGAACAAAAGCCAACATTCAATGGGTCCCTTCTAAGTGCCAGCACTTTATATGCATTCTCATTCCATTGTCACATACACCTATGAGGGGGGGACTATGACTTTCTCCACCCAGCAGATGGGGAAGCTGAGCCAGAATTTCAGGGTGACTAGTTTACTCCTATCACACACTCCTTGTTTCTGCACTTTCTCTGGTCAAGGCCCTTTGGAAAGGAAGGCTGAACTAACAGGGCTTCCATCTCCCCATCCCCACCCCGATCCAGTGTAACAATTGGGGAACATATAGGTGTGGCCCCAACCCCAACCCCAGGGAAGCCTCTTTGGGTAGAGGAGGGAAGGGACAACCCACGCCCTTGGCCGCCCCCTCCACTAACCCCAAATCCCAAAGGAAGCCCAGTCTGCTCCCCTCTGCTTTCATTTCAATCCCTTTCTCCTCCTCTCCCACAGAGATTTATGGCTTTAATAATGCAGACTTTCTCCTCCAGCCTCTCTTGCTGTTTAGTCTCCTCTAAAGATCCTTAAAATTAAAACACTAATCAAGAATTTATTTTCTCATCAATCCTGCCCTTCAGGTTATGAGACCTGGCTGTTTTCACAGCCCCTTCCTTGGTTGGTCATAGGGAGCAAGGGCTCCGGCTGTGATCTTGGGAGAGTTAGAGAGAGAGAGAGAGGCTGAGGCATGCAGAGATGTCAGGGCCAGGGCAGAAAAAAGGGGGGAAGAGCTTCGTGCAGGGACTGCTGCACCAACATGCTGTGAGGGGTGGAGAGAGAGAAAGAGGGAGGCAGAGACACAAGTAGCAGATGAAACCCAGAGAGACCAGGGACAGAGTGATGAGGAGGGAGGGAGGAAGGGGTCAGGGAGTGGAAACAATGGGAGATAGAGAAAGGAAAAGGAAAACAAAGCAGTCTGGGAAGACAGACAAGAAGGGCCAGGGTGAGAAGACAGGAACACAGACAAGCTGGGACCCCTTGTTACCAGGCAGGGAACCTGGCGCTTTGAGCCTGCTTAGGGACCCCCGGTAATATGTGGGTTCTGGACTTCATGCTAGGAAAAATTCACAGTATGAGTCCAAGTGATTTTGAGAGTGAGTTTATTAAAGTTGGGGACAGTGAAACAAGGAAGGGCCTAGAATAGAAGAAGCAACAGGAGAGCCTGGACGGGGCTGCTTTGGCTCACTAGGAAGTCAGAGAAAAGGAGCCTTGGAGACAGAGTTGGGGGTTAGCCAGGACGGGAGGAGCCGACACTGTCCACTGCTCCCCTGGTTACTAGTCTGATGACAACCCTCAGAGTTTAGGAGTTGCACCCCTGTGAGAGAAGAAGAGGGGGAGGGGGAAGGGGGAAGGGAAAGGCACAGGCATGCTCCAGGGAGGGAGAGAGGGAGGGGTGCTCAGTCCTAAGAGATTTTAAAGGTGGGGACTTTAAAGGAGGATCTCAGTAGAATATTCATTAGCTCTCTAGGTGTGTCCTTCTAAGGCCATGGTCTCCACTGCAGCTGGTGCTGTGACCAGCCATTGGCATCACTTATCTAGTTTTTTGCCTTTCTGGGCCTAGAGCTGAAACACAACTGAGGCCTAGATGTTCTCCCTAGGGGGTAAGGCCTAAATGTTATTCTCTAGTCCCCTTGTTCACTCCCCTGCTAAGGGGGTCTAACCCTCATGACTAGCAACATGCCAGGAGGGGAAGGTCAGGGGAAGGTCAGAGTCGCATGACCAGCGATATGAAATCAGGAGGTCTAAACCGCATGACCAGCAGTATGCTAGTGGAGGAAAGGCTACCCTGTGGGCAAGATCCTTGTCTTTCCAGTTTTGTCTGTTGCTAGCTAGGCACCTGGGACTTCTGCCCTGGTGACCTCCTGTGCTCGGACAGTGGTCCTTGCTCTGCTCATGTCTGTCTAACTGCCAACCGCAGCCTCATACCTCTCCTCAGAAAGGCCTCGCTCCTCTAATTTTACATTTCTGAGGGGTCCTGTGGCATGTCTGTCCCCTTTCCCCCATGAGACCACATTTCCTGGGGGCAGGACACCTAGGTTTTTCCCTTTTGGTGTCTTCAGAAATAAATTGGATGGGCTGATCTCTGGCTCTGGCCTCCTTCTGGCTCTGAGACTGTAAGATGTGGAGTGGAGCCCTCAGAGGCCCTCACTTCCCTCCCCCTCTGAGCTGCAGAGTAGCTTGCTGGATCCCTGGCCTGCTTCCCCACACCACCCTGACCCCTTTCAGCATGGGTAGCTCTGAGAAAGCATCGCCTCTCCCCACCAGCCCCCTGTACCCCCAAAGGCACCCTTTGTGAAGCAGGTGTCTCCAGGCCCAGCATCACTGTTCCGTCTATGGGGAGCCCTTGAGATCAATCAGATCACCCTGAGCAAGAAACAAAAATTCTCCTGCCAGCTCTGCTGTGTGATGGTGGGCAAGTCACCGGCCCTCTCTGAGTCTTGGTTTCTTCATCTGTAGAATGAAGAGTTTAGATGATCTCTACAGTCCCCCACACCACCCCTTGTTCTCATGGGCTACAGTCTTTTTGATGTGGTCATTTTGGAAGCCCTAAAACTAAGTACAGAAGTGGAAAATCAGAATTTTGTCCATGTGTTCATTTGATAAAAAAAGAAAAATGAAGGCCTGCTAATGTGGAAGGTGCTAGGCCAGTGATGAGCAATCTTTTGAGCTTGGTGTGTCAAAATTCGCCAAAAAAACTGAGCATAACTCGGGTGGTGTGTCACTTCGAGAAAAACGGCCTAACCGAAAGTCCCAGAACTAGATGCTCTGTGCTGGAGTTCTGTTGTTTTGGCCTACAGACCTCCGGCACAGAATGTCTACACTACAGCAAATGTCTTATCCTCGGCTACTGCACCTGGCCGTCCAGGAGCCGAGGAAGAAACGTCCTTCTCAGCATGCGGCCCCATACTTCTCTGGTATGCGCCGCGCGCGGCTACGTGTCATCGAAACTGGCTACACGTGTCAGTGCGGACACGCGTGTCATAGGTTCGTCATCATGGTGCTAGGCTATGCCAGACAGCGGGGAAGTCACCCGCAAGAGCCCTGGACTTGGCCTTGATTCATGGTAAAGTCACGACCTCCCACAGCCCCCATTTGTTCATATGTAACATGGTAGGATGTGGCACCCGTCCTGCCTCAGAGAATTATTGCTCAGGAAAGGCTTTGGTCAATAAAAGATGGACATCAGAAAGGGTCAGTCAGCATGAGAAGTGTGGAAACCCCACGAGGAACTCGTTCTGCCAGCTCCACAGTCTCCCAGGCCCTGTGTGAGCCTTCAGTCTTGTCTCGGGTTGGCTGGAGCCTTGGTCAGGCCTTCATCACACAGGCAGCCCAGCCCTGGAAGGCCTGTAGAGTAATGCAGAGCCGACAGGAAGGCCAGAAGACCTGGATTTGCAAGGTCACTTCCCTCCAGGACCCCAATCTCATCCTTCAAGGACGTAAACAGTCCTGCCTCACCTGGGGGGAGAGGTGAGGACTCAGAGAGGTAACTCAGGTGGAAGGGCCAGGCCCACAGTAGGTATTTGGAAAATGCTTGCTCAACACACGGTTTAAGCCCACACCATTAATAACACCAAGCATAAGAATACAGGGGTGCCACATGACCCGCTCAAGGGCGACCTGGGATTGTGGCACAGCCCACTCTACAGAGGCAGGGGGCTCCAACCTCCCTGCCGAATGAGGCCTTTACAGGGTCTGGCATTAACATTTTCTAAGATGATTCAGCAAAACCGGGGGGTGGGGGCATGGGGGGTGGGGGGGCTTAGCCAGGCCTCCCCTTTCTGTTGAGAGCTTGTTCATGCCACAGCCCAGCTTGTCGGCCTGATAGGAAATCAATGTGTTTATGATCCGAGGCCTCTTGCAAAAAGAGAAGGGAATAATTGCTCTTCCGAGGTCTGAATAGCAGCATTCCCCATGTACTGATTTAACTCTCTGGGTACCTCCTTAGCCCAGAATCTTTCCTTTGTTTAAGTTGAAGTATCCAAGACCTGTAGAACACAGGATGTTATGAATCCTGAAATAATAGAGACATGGCCTCTAACTTATACTCCTACCAGAAATAATACACGGTATAGAGGAAAAGGTAGATCCTGTTGAAAGGAACAAAATAATCACGCTGTAATTATGCCTCGTTTATACTCAAACCACATGTCCAGAGCATCACATGATCCTGTTGTCTGATACAATACAGGATTCAGAGGTAAAATTAATATTGTGGAAGCTAATAGAATTTATGCTAATACTAATGCTTGTGATCAAATATATCGGGAGAGTGAATCAAAACCTCCTTTGGGACATTATACCCGTGGAGGAAATTGGCCGGAAGAAGATTTAGATTTGATTAATGATAGATTGATTACAGTCTTTATTCACTCACCAAATGTGTGTATTAAGTGCGGATGTCTGTGGATCAGGGAGGCAAAAGGATTGTATAGTTAAGATAAAAATATGAGAAAATGTGTGCTCGTATTAGCGGGTGTTCAGTGGTCTATAAAAATCTGGACTAATCCCTCACTGGTTAATACAAACGTTTGACATCTGTGTGAGCTTTTTAATGGCTGTCAAATTAAGGATGATAATTTTATCATAAAAAGGCCAGGCAGGCCCTGGCCAGGTAGTTCAATTGGTTGGAACACTGTCCCAGTACACCAGGATTGCAGGTTTGATCACCGATCAGGGCACATACAAGAATCAACCAATGAATGCATAAATAAGTAAAAAAACAAAATGATGTTCTCTCTCTCTCTCTCTTTCCCGAGCACATGGGACAGGGGTGTGAACTGTGTGTGCTATGAGCTGTTTTGCTAAAGCCCGTGCATGGCATCGACCCCGGTGAACATGGTGCTGCTCTCTAACCAGGAGGTGGAGGACTTTCAGGGCAGCTCACATCAACCTGTCAGCATTGTGCATGATAACAGTGAGACTGTGGATTTGCACTTGCTCTTGATGGGAGGGGAGCCCCTGAAGGGCTCTGTTGTTGAGGCTCGTTTTGTAGCAGGAAAATGCCTACAAAACCAGCAAAATAGAAAAATACCTAAGCTGAGGCTCCTCCCCAGTTCAGAGGTGCTCCTAGCACCCGCCCCTTTCGAAGAGGGAATGCCAGGAGACAGCGCCTGGCCTCTCTAGCCCTCTGCCGTTAATGCAGTCTCTATGTCACATCCTGTTCCTGTAATAAACTGGAGATTTGCAAGTATTGCCATTTGGGGTCCTGTGAGTCTTCTTCAGCAATTGAATCCCACTTAACTGCCACTATTAGAGGTTAAAAATCTTTCTTTCATAGTTTATAGATGGTGCAGCTGAAACACAGACATGGGAACTGACTTATCTACAGTCACAAAACAGATTTGTGGTAGAGCACAGATTGGAATTAAAGGTTCAACCCTCAGTCCAGAGATGTTACTCTGTGTTTTCCTCCTTACCTTGATCCTTGGCTGTAAGTGGTGACTGCCCAGGAGGCCTAGAAGAACCAGAGAGGAGCTTCGACCACTAGCACAGGTATCAGGGTAGAAGAATTACCCCAGGATGAGGCGAGGTTAGAAACCAAAAAACAGATGGCTCAGTGCTGAGCCTGTGATGGGTGAGTGTATCTGTCAGCAGAGTATAACTGCTGTAACAAACAATCCCCAGTCTCAGCACTTACTGCAAGAAGAGTTTGTTTATTATTCATGTTTCAAGTCCAAAAGCAGGTCAGTGGAAGACAGGGAGCACTGATCCATGCAATCATTCAGAGATCCGTGCCCCTGCCATCTTATAGCTCTGGTCCCCTCACAGTCCTTAGAGTCCTCACCATGCAGAGGGAAGTTGAGGAAAGAGAGAACACTAATGTTATAAGAGGCCAGCCCAAGCACTGCCTCTTTTATGAACACCCTTGTCAACGTATCAGTGTAAGGACAGAAGGGCTGACTTTCTTTCTTGCTGTTGGGTGGTGGAGAAGGAGCCTGGCTTTGCACTTCAGTGTCTGCAGTGGCTCCCCTGACATCCTGACATCACCACAGTCCCTCCTTTACATAAGGTGAGGCAAATCCCAAACATGCAGCCAATCCCAAGATGGCCATGCCACTCTTGACCCTTGAGTCTCTGAACCCCACACCCCAAGTTTATCTAATAACACCCTGGAGGAGCATTGCAGTGGTCATGCGGGCCACTGGCCATTCATTATGACCCTGGAATTAATCACAGTAGAGTAAGGATTGTGAATTGTCTTTTCCCAGGATGGGCTGTTCACTTAGAAACACTTGTATTCGTGGCAAAGACTCTGTTGGAAGTATATTTCAATAACTTAAAAATTGCAGGAGTGGTTGTTTGTGTATTACTGAAGAGAGAGCCTGTTCTGGAATTTTCCACCAGGTTGGCAGTAGGAATTAGTAAGGCATAGGGTGGGGGCTGAAACAGAGCCTGGCTCAGAGTCAGGCTGAGGAAAGGCTCCCCAATATAAGAGTGAGATCTGATAGGAGCACAGGCCTTGGGGCAAGACAGCTCTGGTTTCTACCTGTTATAATACTTGTGACTTTGGACAAGTCAGCTCACCTCTCTGGGCCTTGTTTTCTCATCTGAAAAACAGGTCTAATCATAATATATCTTTCTCAGAGGGGTGCTGTGAGGTTTAATGAAATAATGGACTAAAGCACAATGCTTGGCACCCAGGAGGTTTTTGGTAAATATGATTTTATCATCCCTCCAGCCTTCTTGATCCCTTTGTGGTAAGGGGTGCTCAGAGACTATTTAGGTAAGCCTTTAAATCTTTAGAAGGAGAGTCCTAGGAAACTGTTTTCCTGGGAGCTGAGGATGTTATCTGGTTACACCAGGGAGGAAGGTGAAGCTTCAGTATCTGGTTCTGCT
This sequence comes from Rhynchonycteris naso, assembly GCA_037038555.1. Lineage (NCBI taxonomy): Eukaryota > Metazoa > Chordata > Mammalia > Chiroptera > Emballonuridae > Rhynchonycteris > Rhynchonycteris naso. The sequence goes on from CM072995.1 coordinate 356,951,553, forward strand.
GACCGAGGCCAGGCAGGGAGCAGGGTCCGGAAGCCCAGTTATGCAGCGAGCTTCTCCGTTTCTGAACTACTTTTCACCTGACTTGTAAAATGCACTTATTAGTCGAAATGATGTAAATTTAATCTAATTCTCCCATGGAAACGATGTAACGATGTTCTTCAGTACAGACCTGATGCTCAGCATTGTATAAAATGACCACAAACATTTTTGTTAATCACATTTAAACAGCATACCTGTGCTCTGGGCTGTGGCAAGCTTTCAGCAGCGCTTCTAAATCAATTAAACGGGGGGACATGGTAAGCGCTCACATAAAATATCGTTTAATACAAAGCACAGTAGTAGTGAAAAGTACAAAAGGTCCTCATCAAAGTTCTTGTTAATTTTCGCCTCGTTTTCTCTGCAGTGAATCATAACACTTAACATTTATTGGGTGCTTACAATGTGCCAGACGCTGTTGCAAGCTCTTTACAGCTACCTGTCTTAACCCACTGAGGGAAAAAAGCCTGGGGCCCAAGGATATTAAGGATCCTTCCTATGGCCACACAGGCAGAGCATAACAGGGCCAGGCTTTGACCCCAAATGATGAGATTCTAGAACCAATGCTCTTAACCAAGTCAGGGATTGACCGGTTTTGACAGATAACTTTAGATATTTGGGGTCAGGGGCTTCCCTTGGTTGGTTTTGAGAGCGATTCACCAATTGTGTTTATTGTTTTGCCTTTCTGTTCCATGTTCTGTTCCATTCTGCAACATCTAATCAGCCCCATCCTAGGTACGAGGAGCTGTGCCAAGCAAGGGAGATATCAAGGCATTTGAGAACCTGGTTCCTTCTTTTCAAGGGGAGCAAAACGAATAAGTGACCCATTCCAAACCAGGAGGAAAACACAATAGAAATACACCATGTGTCTGGCATGGCATGGGGGAGAAAATGGCCTGCCTGGGAAAGTCTGAGGAAAAATGTTAATTACTGGGAAGCGTTTTGGAAAATAGAGAAGAGTTTTCCAGGCACACAGGAGGAAAATGCATCTTAGACAGAGACGTTTGTGGAGTCACAAAGACTGGGTGGGGTGAGTGTGGGCCCCACCAGCGGTTTGGCATGGCTGAAGCTTGAAACCTGCATTGTCATTGGGGGAAGGGTCGGGGGAGAATGGAGCTGTATTGAGTTCTGTAGAGCTTTGCAGGCCACTCTTAGAAACTTGAAATATCTCTCCCAGGAGAGGGAAATTGTATTCGTTGGTACTCTTATTGTTACAAATAACAGAAACCCAATTCCAATGATCTTGCATTTGAAAGATTGTGACTCATGTAACTGACAACCAGCAATGTTACTGCATTCAGGCATAGCTGGATCCAGGTGCTCAAATAATATCATCTGCAGTCTGTCTTCCTCCATCACTTGGCTGTGTTTCCCTGGCTTAATCCTCAGGCGTACTCTGTCCAGTTGGTGACAAAGATGAGCTCTAGAGTATCTACTCTAGGAATACATCTTACCAGCTGGACAAACTAAGGGGAAAGAAAGCACTTGTTCCTAATAATTCTAATCAAAGTCTTGAGACATATATTACTAACTGCCTGCTTGAATGGACTATGCTGTCATTGAGAGGTGAACTCCAGGTGTCTGGGACCCAATTCCAGCCCTGACACTTAACCAAGTGGCCTTGGATAAGTCCTTCTACTCTCTGGGTTTTATTCTCCTCATCTGGGGTGAGGTAGACTTGAGGATCTCTCAGACTCCTTTGGGGTCTTACCTTCTACATACAGCCTGCCTACTCTGGGTGCAGTTCGGATGGCACAATGTTGTCTGTAGTCTGCAAGCTCATAGCTGCCTGCAGTGGGGATGGGCTAGCATGGCATCCTCCACATCTCTGCTCTTTCCCTCTCTCCATAACCCAATAGCAGGAGATGACTGGAGGATGGCTTGACTAATGGAAGGAGGGCAAGCAGACATAGCCAGTTCTTCCCCAACGACCTGAGAGAATGGAACTTAGGGACCAGCGGCACCGTGCACGACTCCATCGTGCAGCCCATGTGGAGACCTTCAGATGAGAGAGCCTGCTCACGTGCAGGGTGATTTAATAATCGCAGGAGGCTGGCTTCACCAAAAAGCATGACTGCTTAATCCTTAAATTGAATTTAATGTGAATTTTTTCTCCTTGAAGTCTTATGGTACTTCATTCAGGTGCTAATCTGGGACCCTGACTCTAATTTGTGATCCGGGTCACAGTCATATTTTACCAGGCAGCCGAAAGGCTGCTCATGTAATGGACTTCATGCAATGGACAGCCATTCACTACCCGGTCAGGCACCTCCCTGCTGTCACCTGCACACTGGGACTCCTGTCTTCCTGAGCTCTAATCTTCTTGTCCTTGATTCAGCCTCTGGTCATTTCCATGGCCTGGCTTGTCACAGTGCACTGGACATCCAGAGGTTCGGGTCCTGATTTGTGGCCCTCGTTCTGGGGACTGGGGAGGGGAGAGAAGTTCTTAGAAGGAGAACAATTGTTAATGATGGGCCTCACTCAGATGCTGCCTTTGGAGGGTAAAGAGAGCTGTCTGTCCCTTCTTGCTCTTGTTCCCACTGTCTGCCTCCCACCCATACCCTGTGCCAGCGACTAGATGCTCTGTCAGTTTTTAAGTGTAGCCTGGCAACGCAGCAACAGCAGAAGAACTGGGCACTGTTTTTCTTGTTTTTCCTTCCCTCCCTTCCTTCCTGATTTCCTCCTTTCCTTTGTCTTGTTCTCTTTTCTTCCCTCCTTACCTTGTATTCACTCAAGTATTTATTGAGCACCTATTATGTGCCAGGTGCTGAGATACCATTAAAAAAGTCTTGGCCCTGGCCAGTGTCTCAGTGGATAGAGCGTAGGCCCAGTGTATGGACATCCTAGGTTCAGTTTCCAGTGAGGGCACACAGGAGAAGTAACCAGCTGCTTCTCCCCCATCCTTTCTCTCCCTCTTCTCCTCCCACAGCCAGTGGCTCAATTGGTTTTAAGTGTGGCCTGGGTGTGCATCAGCCTCTGGGCCCTGGTGAGCATCAGCCTCAGGTGCTAAAAATAGCTTGGTACTCAAGCATTGGCTCCAGGTGGGTTTGCTGAGTGGATCTGAGTCAGGCATGTGGGGGTCTGCCTCACTATCTCCCTTCCTCTTACAGAGAGAAAGAAAGAAAGAAAGAAAGAAAGAAAGAAAGAAAGAAAGAAAGAAAGAAAGAGAGAGAAAAAAGGAAAGAAAGAAAGAAAGAAAGAAAGAAAGAAAGAAAGAAAGAAAGAAAGAAGTCTTAAGCAGAGGAAACAGTATGTGCAAAGGCCTGGAGGCTGGGGCTAGATGAGAAATTCCAGTAGTTCATTCTGGTCTGGGGTGACCCTACAAGGAAAGCTGCTTTTGGGGCTTTTCTATTAGAGGATGTTGAGGCTAAAGGTGGGAGTGGGGAAAGAGCAGAAAAAGAAGAAATGTTGGGGGAAGGGATAGAGATGAGGGTTGGGCAATGCGCTGAGCTACTGAGAACTGAGGAAATTACCCCAGGGCTGCCCACCTGGCCCTGATCCTGACGACACCCACTGGGCTCATCTGATCAGGGTGCAAAGCCCTGACTCAGAGAGGGACACACACAGTCCTGCTTTGAGCCCTCATTCATAGCATGGAGGATGGGATCTGGGACGCCAGATCCAAGCTGGGTCCTGCCATGGCCACTTACTGGCTGAGTGACCTTAGCCATGTTACTGCCATGTTGTACCTCAGTTTCTCCATATGAGCAAATTGAGAGATCTCCCTACATTGAAAGACTATTGAATTTTTAGCTAATCCATGTAAAAAAACTCACCCTGGAATACACTGTGCACTCAGTAAAAGTTGTTATCAATAGGCCAGCAGGGAAACGAGCTTAACACAGCACCTTGGGGCAAGAGCACAGCAGTCTGCGCCATAATGGGGTGGGGGGAGTGTGGGTAGAGTAGCGGAGGAGAGGAATGGGATCAGGGGTCAAAGAAGGCTTCTTAGGAGAAGTGATGTTGTAGGGGCCTTGAAGGCTGACCAGACTTTCCCTTCTAGAAGGGTGTGGACTGCAGCCTTAAAGAAAAGGCACAGTGCCGTTGGTAGAAGAGCACCTGCTCTAAAAGGATGGCCGGGACAAGCTGTAGGGGGGTCAGACAGAGTGATAGGGTGAGGCAGGAAAGACAGGCTGGGCCACACAGTGGGAGCCCAGAATGTCATCCCAAGGAGATTGACTTTATCTTTAGACTGAGAAAAATGTTCTTTCTTCTCAAAGCTAGGAAGTGAGTGACATAATGAGATCAGACCTGAGTTTCCATGATCGCTCTGACAGCCGCACTGGGGTGAGGGTGGGAGTGTAGGCAGGAGCCGTGTTGGGGAGGCTGCAGCTGGCTCCCAACATCAGAGAGGGGAAACCCTGGAACCCAAGTGTGCTCAGGTCAGCAAATGGTTCCCTGGGAGGGGTCATCCTGTATTCTAGCCTTGGCTGCATGGTCAACTTTCTGGGCAGCCCTGAGCAAGTCACTTTCCCTCTCTGGGCTCAGTGTGCTCAGCAGGATGGATGTACCTGACTAAGTCCCGACCCGGCAGTCCCGCAGGGAGGGGCTCTCAAACGCAGGCACACCGGATAACAAGCAGGAGACGTAATAAGGGAGGGGGCAGAGGAGCATCCAGGAGAGGTGGGGATTGTGGAAAACCGGAAAAACTTGCCTTGTCTGCAGGAGGGGGCTGCTGCTCTGCCCAGCCCATTGTTGCCAGGGGGGCCAGAGTGTGTGTGTGTGTGTGTGTGTGTGTGTGTTGTGTACATGTGTGTACACACGCACACTCTGAAGTTGCCCACAAATCTCCAGTTTTTTTTTAAAGAGAAGTTAGAAATCCATTTTACTCTAAATAAGGAATAATCTGACTTTTAAATGTTGGCTCAATTCTTTTTAAAATATATCACTATTTGGGTCATCCCAGCTTATCTACCAGCCAGAACAGACTTGCCCCATCCATTTCAGACCCCTTGTTCGAAGTTTCTGGAAAGGGGAGACAGAACAGGCAAAGGGGAGCAAAGTGACTAAAGGGGTCTCGAGGGAAGGAGTCCTGGGCCCCCGGCTCTGAGGACAGCCAGTGCCTCCTTGCAGCAAACCAGCACTGCTGCTATCAGCTGAGCACCTCTTCTGAGCTTGCTGGGGAACCAGGAGTCTGTTTTCATTAGAAGCCAAAAGCAGAACCAGCCCCGGGGGCATGTAAACCAGCTCCCCCGTTTGGGAGGCTTTTAAACCTATTTTGTAAACTTGCCTTTCAGACCTGACACGAGGCAGCCTTGTCAGGAGAGAGGCTCGTGAGCAGAAATCAGCCCTGCTCTTATCAATCAGGCCACAGGAGGTGGTGGGAGGAGGCGGAGGGGAGGACTCTGGGAGGCAGGGGTTCTGCGGCCTTGGGCTGTGTCAAGGGCAGACACCTGAGCTCATAAGCTGCTGTCTGGCTGCCGCTGGCTGTGTCACTTGGAGCCAGTCCCTGAACCCTGGGAGTCAGTCCCTGAACCCTCTGAGCCTCTGTTTTCTCCATTGAAACATGAGGATGATAACATCACCTTGCAGGGCTGGTAGCACCGCCACCTGGAGACGGGTCCCACTGTTACTTTCATTTTATACAACAGGGAGCTGGCATTCTGGAACTTGCCTGGGGCCAATACATCCAGTACATTCAGAGGTGGAACTTGAACCCAGGTGGTCCAGCCCAGAGCCCACAGCCCTGGGTGATCTCCTGAAGGACTCCGGAAGATTAGAGGAGAAATGAAATGGGCATTTGGGCCAGGAGCCAAAGCACCCCAGCTGCCTTCCCACTCAGTGGGTGGTCTTGGAAAGCCCTTTGCCCTCTCTGGGCTTCAAAGCAGAGATGGCTCTGTGACCTTCTGGACGCTCCTGCGCTGACATTCCAGTATTCAACAAGCACTCTTTTAGTACCTGTTCTGTATCAAGGCTTTGGGGGGAGAGCAGGGAATAACATGGATAGACAAGGTACCTGAGCTCTTAGGGTGGGGGTCGGGGGAGAAATGGAAAGACAGGAGATCGGACAAGGAATGAGTCCCAGAGAGCAATGTGTCTGCAGTGGGCAGAGCAGGCAGGTGTGCTGGAGGCAGGCGTGGGAGAGCAGACAACTTTAGAACAGGTGCTCGCGGGAGGCTTGTTCAGGGGAACTTATGCGTAAGCCCATATGTGATGTTAAAAAGGAGTCAGCCACACAGAAACCTATGGGGCGATCATCCTGGGCAGAGGAAACAGCAGGAGCAGAGGCCTCTAGGAGGGAACATACTTGGTGTTTTAAAGGACCAGAGAGAAGCTGGTAGGATCTCAGAGTCTGCAAACCATTTCTTGCCCTCCCTGCTTCCTTCTCTGGAGGCCAAGGGCAGAAAGCCAGAGGGAGAGAGCGAAAGATGGGCTGGGCTTGAGAACCCAGAAACCCAGAGGACTGGCCCTTTAATAATCCCAGCTGGGCACTCGACACAATTGCAATTTGAAGAGCCCAGCTTGCTTAATACAAGTGGAAAATTACCTTAGCATCTATTCTGTATTGCTTTTTGATCCTGATTTCATCGTTTAGATGTACAGCAGTGCATTTTCAATGGGTACAATTTAATTAGGCTCAATTTGTTTAACTACATTATTAAAGACTCATTTGGAAAGAGCTTCATGTCCAAGTTTGATTGGACTCCACCACTTGCTCAAGAACATATTTGGCATAGAGCTTGTGGATGACCCTGGAATCCAGAGAGCTCTCCTCTGCCTCCCGCACACTTGCCTGGCTTGTCATTTAATTTCCATCTCATTTAATAGAATGTCTCTAGACATCTCTGGGTCTTGGAGCCTCTGACAGGTGCCTCCTGTAATAACACTCCTTCAGTCGGTCATCAAACATTTATGGGGAACATTATGGTAGTGAAGTCCTGAGCCAGGGGACTGGGTGGGAATAAAAGGGTCAGGCCCTGCAGACACACACCTTATAGCCTCAAAGGCAGTGGGGAGAAAGAAAATTCACAATCCCATTTCTATCCTCGTGAACAATTCTGGGGGGTGGGCAGTGAGGGGTAATTAGTGCCTGTAGCAAGTAAGCATGAGGCTCAGGGTCTCTAATTGAGTGGCAGAGTCAGGGCTTAAACCCAGGACTCTGGGCTGGTTCTGCTTTACGAATATCTATTTTCCCGTGTGAGCAAGGTGCGAAGATATTTTCCCGAGTGGGGATGGAGGAATGGAAGGATCCGGTTGGGCAGGGGCTGATGACAGTATGCCACCTTGGTCCTTGGTAATATTTGCATCCATGGAGAAAGAATGAGGATACTACCTCTAGGCTGAGTTCCTAGGTTCTGACTCTTGTTTTCTGTTGCTTTTTCTGCTCTTCCTGTGCATGCACAATCTGGCCAAAGTGCTGAATCACCTGTCTCTAGCCACTGCAAACACTGAGGGAAGGTAGCATCACTGTTGACACCATGGTCAATAGAGTTATCAAGGTCTTCCGTGATCCTCTGCTTCAAGATGCTGAGAGCCCTGCTCTGCCTCTGAGTTGCTGTGTGTACTTGGACGGTCCCTTTTCCTCTCTGGACCTTGGCTCCTCATCAATAGAACAAGAAAGGCCTGGAGGATATCTAAGATCTAGCAGAACCTTCTGAAGGATTACATGTCTTCAAGATGGGTCTGTCCTTTGCTGGAGTCCCTTCAGCATCTGGAATCCCCAAGTCCCAAAAAGGATGCTTTAGCAAAGCCCCAACCAGGGGAATATACAATCCTCACTAAAGGAAATTTACACCAGGGACTCTGGCCCAGCCCAGCACCACAAGCAGGGCCCTGGGCAGGGAAACTTCGGCTCAGAAACTGGTGGGAGATGGCCCTTCACACAGCCTGGATCTCACTCCCTATACCGTCTTCAGCGGGGGGGAACATGCACAGCCAGGGGGAGCAGTGCCCAAAGACAGAGTTTCCTCCTCTCTGGCCTCTTCTCTGGAGAACATTCCGGCATAAGGAAAACCACTCTTCCTATATGTCTCCTTTACTGTCACACTCACAACACTTCTGGTCACCAAATGTATGGGGTTTTCCCCCACACTAAGCAATTCTGTGGCACCAGCTGAGTGTCTTACAATTTAACTCAATGCTGACATTCTCTCCCTGGAGATGCACCAGGTCCCACAGGTGAAGGCTCAGCCCCGTGACACTGCCCTCAGTTCAGACACCGATCCACCGAGTGGGCCCTCAGGTTGCTCACAAACCCTGTCCATCCTGGCTGCAAATTGAAGGTTCCCATGCCCTCCTTTCCTCGGATTTGATTATTTGCTAAAGCAGCTCACAGAACTCAAGGAAACCCTTACTTACATTTGCCAGTTTATTATGTAACAAAGGACATGAAAAAGGCTCTGGGTGAACAGCCAGATGAAGAGATGCATGAGGTCGAGGTCTAGAAGGGTCCTGAGCATGAGACCTTTGTCCCCATGGAGCTGGGGCACATTACCCTCCCCGTACATGGAAATTGACAGAAGAGAAGTCAAGAAGATTACCTGTGATCCAAGAAAGTAATTGGGAGAAGCTTGGAGCCCAAGGCCTCATGAGAACCACTGCAAAAGACCTAGACTGGGAATGGACACTCAGGACCCAGCCTCCATCCTGCTCCTCATTCACTGGGTGACCTAGGGCAAGTCACTTCTCTTCAGGTTTTTCACCTATAAGATAGGGAAGGGGGTCCTGCTGTAGGTCAAGGTGATTGTTCAGATTTGCACAAGTTTGCCTTCTTGACACAGGGCCTTTGCTCATGCTATTTCCCCCAGCCAGTGTCCTCACATCCTACCTCACATCTCAGATGCTTACACTTCAGATCTCAATACCAGCTCCACCAGGAATCCTTCTCAGAATCCAAACTAGATTAAGTTCTCTTATAACATCCTCCCCTGCTCCTAAATTTCTTCTTAGCGTTTGTCGGAGTACTTATTTAATCTCCCCTTGTAGAATGCTAACTCAATGGGAGCAGGAGCCACATCTGACCTGTTCACTTCTGTGTCCCCTATACCTAGCATAGGGCCAGCTAGGTACACAGTGGATGCTCAATAAATGTTTGCTGACTGATGGGCTTGAATGCTTTAATGGTATGAGATCTCAGGATAAAGAAGAAAAGAATAAATAAGGCTGAAACCAACCCAGGCTCTCTGAGCATTATAAACACCTCGCCACCCCACAGGCCACACAGAAACAGCATCCAATCCCGTTACCAAAAATAGTGAGAACAGCATGGTTGTTGGGTAGAGCACACACACCCTTCTCACCTTTCCCGGCCCCTCTCACCTGGATCCTGCTGTAGGAGGAGTCAAGGAAGGAGCTCACACTAAGAATGGCTCCTGCTGAGATTTTGCCACCTGAACACCTACCTCCGCCACACTCTGCCATCCTCTCTGGTTGCTCTGGAAACTATTATGGCATCATTGATGGGGGATGAAGCTTTCAGGCAGGCTGTCAGCCCTGGGAATCAACTTGGAGACACAGCCTCTGGGTTACTCCCATGTAAACACTCTTCATATAGAGAGCAGAAGAAAAGACAATTAGTCCGGGCTGTCAGGCAATCCATCCAAATAAGCTGCTTCCTTCCTAAAAAGGGTCTTCGTCCCCCACCCCAAGACCTTCCCTGGTATGGCGCATCACACACGTTGCGGAGAGCTGTCAGCTCCATGGAGCGATTGGAGGAATTAAAAATAAAAATTGACTTTCAGAGAACAAAATCAGGCCTGACAACTCAAGTCATTCAAACCAACCATAGTTAACAGATCGCAAATGTGTTTATCAAAAAGGGATGGCGGAGGCTGGCTGAAATATCCTGTGTGAGGGAGAGAGAATGGTGCGAGATGAGACCATGCCTTGCTTTGGTCAATAAAATGTTAAGGGACATGAGGCAAGCAGTGGCTTTAAGTGTGCGGGGAAGTTTGGCTTGGCCAAAACCAAAGTCTTTGGAACAAAGAAATGAATGCACTGTCTATGTGCCAGGTGCTGAGATAGCATGAACAAGACTGACACAGTCTCTGCCCTCTTAAATTAAAAAAGTCTTGGCCCTGGCCAGTGGCTCAGTGCACTGTCTACTCTGATGGGTAGCACTGAAAATTCACATTGCAAAGGGTACACAAGTCTTATGGGAGGAAATGAAAGATTAGGAACAACAATCCAATCTGCCATAGTAAGATCTACCCGCTATTATGTAGAGGATGGGTGAGAGTGGAAGAAGGGAGACTGGTTCCGGGGACAGAGGATGGTGGCTTGAATTCTGGTGATAGACTAGAGGTGGAGTGAAATGGACAGATTTGGGATGTGCATTGGAGGCACACCCAGGGCGGCTGCCGATGGGTCCCGCAGGGAGTCACTACTCTTGCGCTCTCTCTGCTCACTTCATTCCAGTCACATTGTTGCTGCTCCACGAACACTCCAGGCATGCTGTGCTACCAGGGCCTTTAGAATTGCTGTCCCCTCTGCCTGGAACCCTGTTCCCTTGGCACTGGGGACACTGGCTTGTCCCACTTATTTGATTAATGCAAGCCCTGCTCAAATATTGGCTCTGAGCGGAGACCATCTCCGGTCACCCTATTAAGAGCAAGAGTACCCACTTACCTGATCTAATTTCTCCATAGCTCTTATTGCCAAATGACAGATCTTGGTTTATCCATTTCCTCTCTCGCTCACCCCCCCCCACTGGAAGCTCTGTGCATGCAGGAACCTTTATACGTTCTGTTTACTCTGCCCACATCTTGACTCTGCCTGTCACATAGTAGGCACTCAGTGTATGTTTGTTGAATTAAAAAATACATTCTCACAAGCTAGCCCTAAGAGGCAGGCATATGACAATTCTTGGAAACCATTTATCCTGGGTCAGGTTTTCAAATAGCAAAGTCTGGTCCAGCTCTCATTAAGAAGACCACCTCTTGCCAGGTGGCTCAATGAATAAAGCCTGGTGCTCCAGGTATTGTGGGTTCAACCTCCAGTCAGGGCACGTAAAAAAGCAACAAGTATACAACTAATTGAAACAACAAGTTGATGATTCTTTCTCTCTCTTCCCCCCTTCTTCTTCCCCCCTTCTTCTTCCCCCCTCAAATCAATGGAAATAATAATAATAATAGAAAGACCACCTCTCCCCAAGCAACTGACACATAGATACAAGGGGCAGCTGGGTGCCTGGACTGTGATGAGGCCTCCCTGTCTGCTCTGAGTCATTGGAGAGCCCCACTGGGGAAATTGTGGAAAACTGCTCTACATGGTCCTGATGAGCATCTGCCCCACAGGCTTGTGGTCCTGTGCCTCCTCTCCCCACTGTGGCTAAAGCCAAGTGGGAACTCGGAGGCTGGGTACACGTCCCTCCCAGGCCCTGGGAGCCTGGAGCAATGGCCCAGAGGAGAGCAGAGTGAAGGCTGCTGAGGCTGCTCCCAGCACGGAGATTCAGCTCTGGGAACTGATACTGTGGGCAGATCTGAGACAAGGGGAGAGAAGGAAGCTCCCCAGACATTTGTCGGTGGTGGCGAGCAAACCAAGGCACTGGTTTCATTTTCAAAAGAATAAATAGCTTCTGATTGAAATGGGAAACTAATTGATTTTACACACTGGCTTTTCACAAGACAATGTCTTCCAGGAAGGGTGTTTGTAGGGAACGCTATAGCCTATGCATGTCATAGGGGAGGGAGTAGAGACGGCTACGGTGGGTATAATAGGAGGAGGCTCTGGTGTGCTCACGGGGGAAGGAGACAGGAATGCTGTTGTGTTCCCAGAGGGATGGTAGCTAAGAGCCACAGGACTATAAGAGACACATGCAGAGGAAGGAACCTGTAGAGTTTCCAGTTTGGAGTTAATCTAAATAAAGTTGTTATTAACATTTGAGTACAGTGTTTCTATGAGTATATGTTTTCATTTCATTGGATGCATACCTAGGAGTGGGCTTGCTGGGTCATACGATAAGTGTCTGTTCAACTTTATTTTTAAAATGCAAACTATTTCCAAGTGGCTCAACCATTTTTCACTCCTATCAGCAACAAATGAGTATTCCAGTTGTCCTATAGCCTTACCAACACTAGGTACAGTTATTTTCTATAACTTTTTAAAATTAAACTTTTTATTTTTTATTACTGTGTAAACTTTATTTTAACTGTAGAGTCACATGCAGTTGAAGAAATAATAGAGATCCCATGTACTTTACTCATTTCCTCCTAACAGAAACATCTTGCAAAACTATAGCACAATTTTAGAAATTTGAATAGGAGGGATTTCCTTTATGAAGCCAACATAACCCTGGTACCAAAACCAGATGAAAACATTACAAAATATGCGAACTGCAGAATGACATTTCTCTATCTATAAGTGTATATTTCATTGTTTCCCTTTCAATTCTAAGAGTTTTGGCTTCATGTATTATTTTGAGGCTCTTGTTACATGCATACATAGGATCCTGATAAATTGACCTGTGAATATTCCTTGTCCTGAAGTCTACTTTGTTAAATATTGATAGATTTGCTTCAGTTTCCCTTTGATAAATTTTCATATCTTTTTTTATTCTTTTACTTTAAATATATCTGAGCCTTTATACTCAAAATAAGCTTCTTGTAGACAGATATAAACTAGTCTCAACTTTTTAGCCAAAATAGTCACTTATCCATTTAATTGGGGCATATAGGCCATTTACAGTTATTGTAATTACCAATATGTTTGGATTTAAATCTACCATCTTGCTATTAGTTCTATTAGTAAAGACTTCTGAGGTATTTTATCTGATGCCCCATGTCTTCTGAGGTCTAGCCACTCGGGATAATAGGAATATAAACTATTTCCAGCCTTCTGTGAGCTCTGGGAATTTCTCTGCCTACTGAGTTTAAAGGGTACCTATCCCATCCTCACGGAGTTTTGCTCCACGCATCCTCAAGCCAATATTCAGCAGATTATTTAAAAGCTTCCCTCTAAAGATAATTGGATCTCTCTCTCTCTCTCTCTCAACCTCTCTCTGTCTGTCTCTTTCTCCATCTCTTCCCTTTCTGTGTCATGTCCTGCAAGTTCCCGTTGCCTCACCCTCCATAAATTGCAGTCTCTGTCTCTTCAAATCAGCAAGACTGCTGAACTCTGTTGGGATTTAGTCTCCTGGACTTCCCCTGCCTGGAAACTGCCTCCAGGCAGTGAGCTGGCCAATCACAAGCTCGCCTCACTTTCCCCCTTCTCTCAGGATTCCCAGACTGCACTGCATGTGGTCCAAAGTTTGAAGAGCAGTTGTTTCACGCAGTCTGTCCACTATTTTTGTTTTCAGCCCAAGGATAATTCTGGACTCGCTTATTCTCACTTGGCTGGAAGCGAGAACTCTCCCACCACCTTAGGATTTTAAAATTAAAAAGAATAAATAAATAAACCTAAAAGGGGCTGCCATCAGCACAGGGACTGTAGTTCTTGTAGATGTGGAGAGACACCATCCTCTGCTTCTCTCCGGGCCAACCTTTCCCTGGAGCTAATGCAGCGTTGGGTAGACATGTGCAATCAGAGGTGCCCACTAAATTTTGGGGACTCTGAGTGACAGGACATTAGAGGAGGACAACAAGACTGCAGGGCTACCAATGTATTCAGCAGCACTCTGAACCTATAATCAGCTAAGCTCTGTCTCCAAAGGGAAAAATCCATCAACAAGAAAAGAAATAAATATTTTAACAAAACCCTTGTCCAGCTGGGACTTGTAGAGGCTTTTCCTCCCTAAACAGTGGTAGTGAAACCTTTATTGCACCCACAGCTTCCCAGGCTCTCTCTTTTTTTGCTACATAATGTGTTCGCAAGTTTCTGGCCATTGCTGAGTCTCCCTGTGCTTTGTCCTATGTGAAACCACTGGTTTCCATGGCAACTAGACTGCCAGCTCACAGAGCCAGATGGAGGGATAGAGGTTCTGTGATATATACATCTGGGGGCTGGCGGAGGCCTGGGTCACAGGTAGGAAAGGGACATGGGATAACTATGCACGGGTCTCTTCATGAGCCACTGGTGTCCAGTCTGCTCTGCACCCCGGGTGGCTGCCCAAAGTGTCAGCACTGGGCACTGTTGAGCTCTTCCAGTCATCGACATTGCAGGCACCTGAGACCTATTCCAGTCTCTGGGCCAGCTGCCCAGTTCCAGAGGCAAATAGGACTCAAACTCTGCCTCAAAGGGCGGCAGTCTGCCGGGGAGACAGAAAGATGGTGGTAAAGAAATGCCCACTATGTGCCGTGCACTATTCTGAAAATCACATACCTTATATTCCAATCTTCATCAAAACCTTATGATTTGGTTATATTCAGGTTCAAACAACTAGGAAAAGGTAACGCCAAGGTTCACACTCAAGTATCCTCTACATACGTGCACACCTCACGCCTCAGTCTCTCTACCCATCTGCAGGGCTCTTGTTTGGGTGCTTGAGTTTGGAGATCTCTCTCAAAGAGCCCCACCCTCCCCCTTTCTCTCTCTCTCTCAGTCTCCCTCACTCCCTCTCTCTGGCTCTCTCTCTCTGATCTCCCTCGTCCTTCTCTTCCCACACTCGTCCCTCTCTGGCCCTGTAAATGTCTCTGCCTCATCTTTTCCCTCATTCTGGAGATAAATGTATCATTGAACTAAACCCCCTGGAGCATGAATTAAACATTCAAACAAATCCCACTGTGGCCTCAGAACCCCATGCTGTGTGGCAGCAACATTGATGAGGGGTCATAGAGCCACATTTCTGCTCAGTTCTCTGAAATCCCACCTGCTTCGTCCAGACAGCGGGAGGAAGCAGTCAACATCACAAACGTGGAAGACCCTTGGGGCGAGAGAAGCTCTTCAAAATTAGCGATCATAGAGGGTAAGCTCCCCCACTCTGAGCCAGCAACAGCAGCCCTTTCCACGTGCTGGGATTGCCTCAAAGGCGGTCTCCCAAGGGGCTTAGCATGGGAAAGAGCTAATGAAGCTAACCGCTGCTTTGTCTCCAGGGTCAGGGTGGGCTAACAAAGCCAGCTGAAGCTGCATTAGAGCACACAGCCTTGGCCCAGATTTTGCTGAAGACACTGGCTTTCTCTCCAGTGTTTCAGGCAGATCCCCTGGGTCCCTTCCTTGGTGCTGACCATCCTTGTGTTCCACACAGTATCAGAGGCCATAGGAACCTTTGATCACAGCGTCTGGCCCCTTGTTTTATGAATGAAAATCCAAGGTTGAGAGAAGGGTAGTGATAAGCAATGGGTCACCTGTCAACTTGGAAACGGGGCCTGTCCTCACATCCAGGTTTGAGCAACAGCCCCAGGGCCTACGGGGCAGTCATGACCTCCGGCCAAGACACTGGCCATCAATGTGGAGAAGAGTACGAGCTCCTGGGGGCCCTGGAGACTCTGCAGTGGATGGGAGGGGTGGGCAATGTGCCCCAGAGCCTGGGAAAATCATGTGGGACCTGAGAGGTGTGGCCCAACACAGACTGAGGCCCAGGGGGATGGGAGGCCTTCTGGGCACCAGAACCATCTAAGCCCTGCTCCTGTCATGGGCATAATAGGCTGGCAGTACACCTGTGGACCTTGGGCAAGACACCTAAGCACCAGTCACCTCCTCTGTGACATACGGGAGCAGAGGCACCCACTCTTGGCATTGCTCTGAGTACACTATGCAATAAGGTATTGAATGAAAAGCTCCTCACTGGGCCCTGGCGTGTGATACAGCCTTGATAAACAGCATGAATGCACACCATCCCTGCACACACATGCATGGCGTCCCCCAGGGGCCAGGACTCACATGGAAACTCTGTGACTTGTGGAGCTCCTAGCAACACCCAGACAGCTGGTCTCTGCACGTCTTTCCCGCCCAAGTGATTCTTGGGCCCCTCCTGACCCCAACAGCAAATGTGGGGCCCTTGCCTTGTGCCCTGAGTTGCTGCCATGGCTCATGTACCAGAATCATGGTGCCAACCAACCTGGATGATTTACTTTTACAAGGATCATTGGGGACCTGGGTCAATTGGGCAAGTCATTTAACCTGTCTGTGCCTCAGTTTCTCAGTTTCTTCATCTAAAAATGAAGATAACAACAATCCACACAAACAACACAAACATACGCATATTCTAATATACATGTGTATATTACACTCTTCATTCAACTTTATTGAGATACAATTGTATCCAACAAAATGCACTCTTTTTTTTTTTTTTTACCTTTTTTTTCCAGCTTCATCAAGGTATAATTGACAAAGAAAATTGTAAGATATTTAAAGTGTACCTGGTAGTGATTTGATGTATAAACACGTGAAGAGATTCTCCCATCTAGCTAATTATTGTCACATCTGTCACTTCATGTATTGGTCTTAATTTTTTTTTTTATGAGAAGATTAAGTTTTACTCTCTTAGCAATTTTTAACTGTGCAATACAGGGTCATCAAGTCTAGTTACCATGGTATACATTAGATCCTCAGACCTTGTTCTTCATCTTATAGCTGAAACATTATACCCCATCGCCATTCTTCTCCTATTTTCCCCACCCCCTAGCTCTTGACAATCCACTGTTTCTATGAGTTTGACCGTTTTCTTTCAGAGTCCACGCATAAGTTATATTGAGGGACATTCCATCGTATACGTATACACCACACCTCTGTAGCCACTCGTCTGCTGGCCATCACTGAGGTTGTTTCCATAGCGTTGTAAATAATGTTGCAATGAACATGGAGGTGCAGATATCTCTTTGAATTCCTGTTTTTGTTTCTTCTGGATGAATATCCCAAAGTGGAACTGCTGATGGCCTTATTTTGAATTTTTTGAGAAACTTCCATACTGTTTTCCAGAGTGGCTGCACCAATTTACATTCCCACCAACAGTGCACGGAAGCCCCCTTTCCTCCACACACTCGCCAGCGTGAACCTCTTGTCGTTTTGATGATAGCCATTCTAACAGGTAGGAGAGGATATTGCATTGTGGTTTCAACGTGCAGTTCCCTGATGATTAGTGGGAGCAATAGCTACAGATTAAATGCAATCCCTGTCAAAATTCTGTAAAAATAAAAAGTCTTTTTTTTTCTTACAGAAAAACACAATCTTCACATTTGTATGGAATCACAAATGACCCAAAATAGCCTAAGCAATCTTGAGAAAGAATAACAAAGCTGGAGGCATCACAATTTCTAATTTTAAGCTATATTGCAAAACTATAGTAATCATTATGATACCGGCATAAAAACAAACACATAGGTTAATAGAACAGAATAGAGAGCTAAGAAGTAAACACATGCATATATGGCCAATAATTTACTACAACGGGGACAAGACTATACCATTGTCTGTTCAACAAATGGTGCTGGGTAAAGTGATATCCATTTGCAAAAGAATGAAACTATATACACCATAAACAAAAATCAACTAAAAATGGAATTATGACTTAAATTCAAGACCTGAAACTATAAAACTCCCAGAAAAAAAACCTAGGGGCCTAAGCTCCTCAACATCAGTCTAAACAATGATTTTGGGGATTTGACATCAAAAGCAAAGGCAACAACAACAAAAATAACACTGGGAACAAAATATTTGTTGCATCCACAAAAACACTTGTTCTTACCTAATTCGAGGGTGCTGATCTCAAATATGACATTAGTTTTTCTCTGTAAGCTACAGTTTTTTTGCAATTCAAGATTTTAGATTTCATCTTATTGTAAAATTTTCAACATTTAGCTTAACATAATGAAGTAGAATGTCTTCTTGGGTATCATCTTTGTGAAAATATAATAAATTATATAATGCAGTAATACACTAAAAGATATGATTGCATCAGAATTTGTCTACAATTTTGAAATAGAACATATTAAAACACTTATTTTAATCATAAAATTTACGCAAAACTTATTTAAATTCTATTCAGATAAAAATTTGCGTTTGTCACTCTTGCTTTTGTGTACTTGTTAAGGACAATCTCATTTGATGTTCCAGCAGTAGTGTGCTCATCACTAACAGCTCCAAGGTTTTAGGGAAACTTATCAAGGTGACTGTTCAGGAAGTGAATCTTAATGCTCATGTTACATCCAATGTCGCAGAAAGCCAACAGCATCCTTTGAACCAGAAGTTCATAGTTTTCTGCTTTTTTGTTGCCAAGGAAGTTCTTTGTAACTGCCACAAAAGAATGCCATGCTGCTTTCTCCTCCTTATTCATCTTCCTGCTTTTATCTTCTCGAAAGACAAGGCAGGAAAAGCAGAAATAATATGTTGAAAGCATTCACTTTCTCTATTCAAAGCCTGAACAAACTGCTTCCTTAAGCCAAGTTTGATGTGAAGGGGGAGGAAAATGATCCTGTCTCAATTAACTACAGGTTCATTTACAATATTTTGCATCCCTATTTCCAGAGCTTCATGTTTCGGCCACTCCTTCTGCATCCAGCATTTCTCCCGAGTTCGGCTGTCCCACAAACACAGAAAGCAAGGATACTTCGTAAAACCTCTCTGTTATCCTAGCAGGAAATTTACCATTTTAAGATTCACACAAATAATCCAGTTATGCTCCTCATACTTCAGTAAGTCAAGGACAATTTTTATGTCATTATAATCTTCTCGCAGATGAGTTAAATAGCCAATTGGAACCGCTGCATAAACATTACCGTTGTGTAGGAGAACACATTTCAGACTCCATTTAGAGCTGTCAAGATAGCTGCCAATCTGTTGCACTGTACGTTGTAACACCTAGCTGGCTGAGAAGACTACTGATATCATGACAGTAAACAAAGTGTCTTCCGAGAAAAAGAGTCCACAAAAATTTGTTCACTCTTCCTGAAATGGGGTACTTCAGCTGACCGGTGAAGTGCATTCTTTTCTTGAAGCCTGGAGGCTAATGACTCAGCTGCTTTCTTTGATAGGCCCAAATCTCTTACTAAGTCATTCAATTTCTGGTTGGCGAAACTGTTGAGGGGTTAATGACTGCTTGGCATCAGAAGAAGACCCTTCAGATTTTACAACCATTTTTTCACGCGTCTTATCAGAATACACTTGATCACCATGTTCACTTTCTTCATCCTTAGAAGAAATAAAACCATTGAAAACTGGAACTGAGAGTGTCTCAGAGTATGGGATAGGTCGTATTGCTGAAGGAATATTAGGATATGCGATCATATGCTATTTTATCTTGCCGATGCCCTTTGTATGGATCAGACAGAAATAACAGTCACTGCTGTGGTCCTTATGTTCACGCCAAACCATGGCAATACCAAAAGGCATTCCTTTGCGTTTTCCTTTTGTCCAGTCATGGAGCATTTCCTCACAATTATGACACACAATATGAGGAGCCCAATTCTTGTCTTGATCACCAAGGGGAACTTGAAAATAGGCAATATATGCACGTGTCACAAATGATGAAATATTGCACCTTTGATGTTGAAGTGTGTAACAGCCACATATATAACAGAAGGTGGCAGGACTATTCTTACATTTACGCCTACTCGAAGAAGCCATGATTCCATCTTAAAACAAAATAAGAGGGTGTTTTTATCAGATAATCATTTTTTACATTTAAAAACAACTACAATTATGTAAAAGTGATGTTTGGAAAATATTAATTGCCTTGTGGTTATGTTCAATCCAAGAGTCGTTGCCCTTTAACTTCAATTTAAAAACCAATGCATGTCATTAACTGTAACAGAAAGAAATTAAAATTGCATAAAAACTAGAGCATGCACCAAAAATCGGGGTTCAGATTTGGAATCAGCGATGCAGAAATATAGAAACAGTTCTAACACTTCATGCAACAGAAAATGAAGAAGAAATTGTACCCCAGTGTAATCAGTAGAAATTTGTCCAACTAAAAATTTTCTGCAAAGCTAAGGAAAACTTCCACATAAGAAAAAGCCAATCTATGGACTGAGAGAAAATATTTGCTAAGCATGTATCCAATAAGGGTTAATATTCAAAATATATAAAGTCATGTAACTCAGCAAAAAAAAAAAAAAAATTCAATTTAAAACATGGGCGGAGGGGTAATTACTAACATATTTTCAAAGAAGACATACAAATGGCCAACAAGTACATGAGAAAGGGCTCAATATCACTAATCAGCAGGGAAAATGCACTCATTTTTTAACAGCCTTATTGAGATATAATTTACACACTATACTATGCAATTCATCTATTTAAAGTGTACAATTTAATGGCTTTTAGTACATTCACATAGTTGTGCAACCATCATCACAATCAATTTTAAAATATTTCATTACTCCCTCTCCACCAAAAAACCATAGCCATTAGCAGTCACTCCCCAGTTCTTCCAGTGCCCACCTCTCACACATAGGCAACCAACCTTCTGCCTCCACAGGTATGTCTTCTCTGGACATTTCATGTACAGTATATGGAATTATATAATATGGGACCTTTTGTGTTTGGCCCCTTTCACCTGGCATAATATTTCTAAGGTACATCTGTGTGGTAGCATACATCACTATTTTGTTTCTTCTTATTGCTAAATAATAATCTGTTGTGTACATGTACCGCATTTTATTTATCCATTCATTCTTTGAGTTGTTTCCATGTTTGGCTATTGTGAATAATACTACTACAAACATTTATGTACAAATTTTTGTGTAGACACGTGCTGTCATTTCTCATGTGGAATTGCTGAGTCTTTTGGTCACTTCATGTTTAACCTTCAAGGAATTGCCAGACTGTTTTCCAAAGTAGATGAACCCCTTCACGGCTCCACGGGAAAGGTATGAAGTTCTCATTTCTCCAAATCCTCACCAACACGTATTCTGATGGGTCTTTTTAATTGCAGCCATCCTAGTGGGTGTGAAGTGGTGTCTCATTGTGGTTTTGATTTTCATTTCCCTAATGGTTAACAATGTTAAGCATCTTTCCATGTGTTTCTTGGCCTTTCGTAGGTATTCTTTGGAGAAATATCTAGTGAGACCCTCTGTGCATGTCTGACTGAATTATAATATGTGTTTGGGTTGTTAAGTGGTAATGGTTCTTTACATATCTGAAGCTCAGGGAGCTGAAGCGATGGGTCCTGTGCTCCAAAGAAGCAGAACTGAGACACTAGTTAGTGCTGTTTTTGCATCCACAGGACCACCTGTTCCTGGTTCCGATCCGTTGGTGGCCCAAGGATTTGCAGTGTCTGTCTATGACTATATTGTAAAAGGCCTGAAGACCTTTCTCCTTTGCATCAGCAGAACTGACCACTGTACTCCCACTCCCCTTGTCATGGAGCATGATGCAGGCAGGGGCAGGTCACAGGGCTCAGCATGCTCCCAACCTGGTCCGCTAGGGTTCATACCCAAGGGGTCTCTTTTTCCTCTGGCCGCCAGACCTTCCTTTACACATGCTCCTTGAGTGCCCGCCTGTCTTCTGGGCTAGGGTCCCCCAGCTGCAAAGAGAAAGGAGGCCCTCCCTCCCACCGCAGGTGACCTGTGTTCCTCCCCAGACTCTGATGTGCTATCTTTCTTTATTTTCTTCCCAGTGGGTAACATCTCCTCCCTTCATCCCTCCTGGCTTCCTGCCTGGCTGCCACCTCACTGTCCTTTTTATAATTCTGCTGAAAAACAAAATGTCTAGATTGTTATCTTTTCTAAGTTCAGAACTTGGGAAGGAACAAGTGAAATGAGCTTCTCAGCTGATTTTTTTCTGTTTAATTTTCAGATCAAGCCTGAAAAGGAAGAATCAGAAAGGTTCCAAAGGCTTTCCAGAAGAAAATGAGAATGGCCAGACGCTCTAGGACACTCTCTGAGTGACCAGGAAACAGATCCTCACTCTCCCATTTAGAAAACAAAACCACACAGCAAGGTCAGTGCTGGGATCCTCTGATCGGATCCTTTTGCCTTAGTTGATGTCAGCCATTTTGGATATAGATTTCACGTAATCTGGATAGTTTTAAAGTCATTTTATATATAGATTTCACATAATCTGGATAGTTGTAAAGTCCTCCTTCTATTCAAAGAGTCAAGTGCAAGTTTAGAAAAGTCTAGGGTGCCTTAACCTGAATTCCCCCAAAGCAGAGCCCAAGACAAAAGCATGTGCAGGTAGTTTATTTGGGGAATGGTCCCAAGGATCTAAGAAACAAAGCAGGAGAGTGAAATGGGAGGGAGGAAAATCCAGTACCAGATGCATCATGGAGTTGATCCTCCAGTGGGGCTTTATGAAATGCATCTCAGAACTGTCCAAGGAAGCATCCATTAGTGCCGACCCTCACTGGTACAGAGTGGCTCCACAGGCATTGACTCCCTCACACATGGAGTCGAACATGCATTAGAGGCCTTCCACAGGCGAGAGAGAGGTCTCAGGACAGGAAGTGAGAGGCTTGTGCCAAGGCCCGAGGGCAGGACTGTCCAATGGCACCTACACAATTCTGCACAAAGCCTGCATCAAACTGCAAATTCCCTCTCCAGGTTCAGTCTTCCTCTGGCTGAGTAAGAGGCGAGGTCAAGAGGATTTTAAAGTCATGTCCAAGAAGTGACCCAGGATTGGAGGAAGGATAGATCTTAGCAGGGAAACACAAGTGAAAAAAAAATCTCTGAACCTTGGTAACCACACTCTCAAAATGAGTCAACGGTGTCATGCATTTGCCAACCAAGTCGGTGCAAACTCTGCACAACCACAGAATAAACAAGCCAGAAACCGAATGTGCACTTGAGTCCCCTTAGTCACCCATCCCATGCACTCCACCTCCTACCTCATTTTACTCCCTCTGTGCTCCCTCCACCCCTGCTGCTGTGCCTGGTTTGGGCCACCTTCCTCTCTACCTGCACATCCCAACCTGTCTTCCGTGCAGATTACCCCAGCTATTTCTTGCAGTTGGTTTGAAGAATGGAAGATGCTCTACAAATGGGTTGTTTTTTGTTTGTTTGTTTTTTGTATCTGTCAGAATAGGCCTGATGATGCTGCAGTAACAAACAACCCCCAAATCTCTCAGTGGCTTACAACCACAGGGGCTAATTTCTCACTCACACTGCTTGTTCTTCATAAGTCGGTCGGGAGCTTTGCTGGTGTCATTCTCACTTAGGAACCCAGGCTAATACAGCAGCCATCACCTCACATATTGTTGATTACAATGTAAGAAGGAAAAAATGTTTTGAAAGTCTTATATCTGAACTAAATGCTTTAGTTTGTAAGTGACCTGCATCACTTCAGTTCTCAATTCACTGGTCAAAAAAGCCGTATGAACCCATCCAATGGCAGGGAGTCCAGGAAGTATAATCTTACCATGTGCTCAGAAAACAGGAAGCCAGATATATCTGAATGGCACTCACATCCACTATAATTATTATCCTGACTTCTTCAACAGCAGAATGGGGTTCACTGCTTCTGCCCTGTACCTAACTGGAAGTTGGGCTGATCAAATCTGCATAGGCCGCTGGGAACTGAGTTCTCCCAGGGTCCCTGAGCTCAGATCTGTTCTTTGAAAGCTTCCCGGGTCCTCTGCAGAGCAGGGATTGTGGAGGCTTGGGGAGAAGACAGTGAGGGTCTCTGGTGGGGCCAGAGGTGGTGAAGGTTTCATTCTGAAGCCTTCAGCCCCAGGGGGATGGGGCCCAAACCTCCGAGGCATCCTTGTGTTGAGATCTACTAGATATTAACAACGAACAAGACTGCAAAGCAGGGTCACAAAACTCGTGACCTATTTCAAACGTTTGCTTTAAACTAATTCATGCTTTTGCCCTCTACCCACAGTTCAGTGACTGACAGAAAACCTCACTGGGAAATAACTGTAAATGTCTAATGAGATGCCCTTTGTGAATGCAAGAACTTCTCTGAGTACGGTATTCGGAGCAAAAGCTTAAGAGGGAGAAGGGAACTCAGTTTTCAGACTTCCTGATGGCTTCCCCAAGAGCTTAGTCTTTCAGAAAGCTTGCTATGGCTTCCATCTCATGGTTATGGGGTCAGTTCAGTCCTGAAGGCCACATCAGTTTATGGTTAAAGTCTGGGACTTTTCGATCAAAACAGGGCTGTCAGCTATGACTGAAACTGCCCTCAAACCTTGCAGACTCTCTCACCAAGGGTGTCGTCTGCATTTATTAGCAAGTCAGTTGTTCTTTTGGTGTAAGGCTTCCAATTTCTATGATGGGGGGGGGCTGATATTGGAGAGAGATAGAAAGAGGGAGAGGCTGGGTCCTGCCATGGGCCCCAGAAGTCTTTGACACTTTAGGTAGAATTAGCTCACTGTACAAGCTCTTGGTCACCCCGGAGGGTTTGGAGCCAGGTATGGCAACAACTTCACAGGGACCCAAACTGAGTGAGTCTCCATGGGCTCTGTCTTGTTCTTCCAACTTCTGCTTCTTCCCTTCATTTGTGACTCTACCTGCTCCCTCTCCTCTGGCTTTCACTGGCTCTCCTGACCTTGCCCGAGGCCTAGCTGGTCAACTCCAGCCACACACAGAAACACCATTCATTCATTCATTCACTAATTTACTCAAGTTTATTTGATATTTATCAAACCTATATCGAGTGCTGACCGTATTCCTGGCACTGTGCTGGGGCCTGGAGCCTCATGTAAAACCGTGGGCAGAGCAGACATAGTCTCTCCCTTCCCAGACCTTTCAGTCTCGTGATGGGAAAGATCTTAAAATCACAACTACAACAATCCAATTTTTAAAATAATAATAAGAAGAAGGGCTAAAACATCTGAGCAAATACTTCACCAAAGAAAATACATGGAAGATGGCACACAGGCAAACGAAAAGATGCTCAACATCAGTAATTATTAAGGAAATATTAATTGCCACTACAGTGAGATACCACCATGCACCTCTTCCAATGGCTGCTACCACAAAGAGCGCTGCCCTGCGCTGGGAAGGGGCTGAGCCCGCCCTCTCACACGCTGCTGGTAGGAGTGGGGAGTGGGGTGGCCGCTTTGACAAGCCGTTTGACAGTTTCTTAAAAGTGAAAAAACACCTATTATATGATCTAACCATTCTACTCTAGGTGAGAAATAAAAATATATATCTGTCCAAAGGCCTATGCACTAATCTTAATTGCAGCTTTATATGTAATAGCCAAAGCTGGACTAAACACAGGTATCTGTCAACAGGTAAATGGATATCAAATTGTGACACACGAGATGAATTATTATTCTGCAATAAAAAGAAATAATTGGAACACACAACAGTGTAGATGAGTCTCAAAATTATTGTACTGAGTGAAAAGAACCAGACAAAACCTGTATATACCATAGGATAGTCCAATTCTTCTAGAAAGTTGTGGAAAATATAAGCCAGTCTGACCAGATGGTGGAGCAGTGGATAGAGCATTGGCCTGGGACACTGAGGACCCTGGCTCAATACCCCGAGGTCCTTGGCTTGAGCACGGGCTCACCAGCTTGAGCGCAAGGTCTCTGGCTTGAGCATGAAATCATAGACATGAATCCATGGTCGCTGGCTTGAGCCCAAGGTTGCTGGCTTGAACAAGGGGTCACTCAGTCTGCTGTAGCCCCCCAATCAAGGCACATATGAGAAAACAATCAATGAACAACTAAGCAATCAATGCTCCAACAAAGAATTGATGATTATCTCTCTCCCTTCCTGTCTATCTCTCTCTTCTCTCACTAAAAAAAAAAAAAAGAAATAAGAAAGAAAATATAAACCAGAAAGCAGATCGGTTGCTGACTCAATGTGGAGGAAGGTTGGTTGGGAGGGAGGAACCGCAGAATCGCAAAGGGTTCTGCGGCGACCTTTTAAGGAAGACAGGGATGCTTATTATCTTCATTGCAGAGATGGTTTAATAAGTGAAAAGATATCAAATTTTACATGTTAAACATACATAAGACCATAAAGCTATGTGTGTGGTGTATGCGGTGTGTGTCTGGTAGGTCTGTAGTGTGATGTGATGTGTGTATGGTGTGTAGTATGTATGTGGAATGTGTGGTATGAGGTGTGTGTGGTGTGTAATATGTATGTGTGTGTAGTGTGTGGTATAGTGTGTCCATGTGTGCATACATACATACACATATGCAGACCTGCATAATGAATGTCAAATGTTTAGCAGATCTTGGTGGTCAACATATGGTTTGTGAAATCAGATAATCTAGGTTCAAATCCTGCTTCCATTACTTTTAGCTATTTGACCCTGGGGACATTACAAACATCCCTGTGCCTCAGTTTTTCTGTCAGTAAGTGGGTATGATGATAGTGCCTAGTTGAGGCATTGTTGTGAGGGTTTTATTAGGTAATCCATTAAAGGCTCCTTCTAAGAGCATTTGGCATGTGGTGAGCACTTGCTAAACATTAGCTGTTATCAGTGTGCTAATGCTGACAATTGGAACTCTCCAAACCCATTCCTCAAAGGACAGATGTCTGAGAACTTGAGCTGGGCAAGAATCACAAGGTCACTGGGCTCAGGGTGCTGTCCATCATACTTGCTCTGCAAATAACCAAGGGCAAGGCATGACCTCAGACTGGAAAGGGACATCAGAAGGTAGAGGGCATAGAAAGAGAGAGAAAGAACAAAGACCAGGAGGGAGGAAAATACACTCAGGGTATATTCAGGAGGTAGCAAGTTTGGAGGTCTTTATTTAGGGGAAAGGCTATTATGTGAAAAGGGGTAGAGTTATTCCTTTGACTCTTGCTCAGAGGGCATACAAGAGCAAGATGAAGCCATGCAGAGAAGTTTTCAATGTGGTTATAGCAATGGAATGGGCTGCCTTGTCAGGTTGTGAGATCCTGGTCACCTGTGCTTCCTATTTTGAGGGGTTTCAAGCAGAGGCTAGAAAACCATATTTCCTACCTTGCACTGGTTGGCCAGGATAATCTCTGAAGTCCCAATGAGCCACTGAGCTTTCTGGGGTGGTGGAACCAGAAATGCATAAGATGGGAGAAAAGAAAGAAGAAAGAAATGAGTACCAGGAGATGAGGCTGGAAAGGGGTACTGAACTGCCTGCAGTCTGCCACTAAGTGTCATCTCTTTGGATTACAGATTGTCCATTACAGAAATGTAAAGAGTGACAGATAACCCTATCAGTCCTTTTCATTTTAGTATAAATTAGACACACAGATCATTTCCTGCATGACAGCTGACTTATGATACAAGAAGACAGAAGATACCAAGTGAAGAAGGAGAAGGGCATGGAGAATAAAGTGGGCAGGGCTCTGAGACAAACTTCATTAATCTCAATTTTGGCAAGGAGTAGCCCTGACAGCAACCTGGGATGAAAGAAAAATAAATACTCAGTGGCAAACTTTTGTCATTATTTATTCATTTCAGCACCCAGCAACAGAGTAACAATCATGCACCATGCTGTGTGCAAGGCACTGGGAACACTGGATGAATCAGACCCAGCTCCAGCCTCCTAGGCACCCAGATTCGTGGGGGACAGAGGTGAAAATTGTGATCCTAAGCCAGCAGGACCAGTGCCATGATAGAAGAATGTGCTCAAGCAATGGGGGAGCTTTCCTGTCAGAGCTTCCCCAGGCCCTCCCCCTGGGAGGAATAGATTAATACGACAGGCATTTTACATACAGCAGAACAGAGATCCAGAAACGCCTGACCAATAGTGGCGCAGTGGATAGAGCGTCAATCTGGGACACTGAGGTCCCAGGTCCGAAACCCCAAGGTCACCAGTTTAAGCCTGGGTTCATCCGGCTTGAGTGTAGGCTTGCCAGCTTGAGCGTGGGATTATAGATATGACCCCATGATCTCTGGCTTGAGCCCAAAGGTTGCTGGCTTGAAAGCCAAGGTTACTGACTTAAGCCCAAGGTCGCTGGCTTGAGAAAGGGGTCACTGGCTTAGCTGGAGCCACCCCCCCCCCCATCAAAGCACATATGAGAAAGCAATCGATGAACAACTAAGGTGCCACAACTATGAGTTGATGTTTCTCCTCTCTGTCTTCCTTCCTGTCTTTCTGTCTCCCTCTCGGAAAAAGAAAAAGAAAAAAAGAAAAAAGAAAAAACAGAGGCCCAGCAATTTCTTGGGATACAGCAGAGTCAGAACTAGAACAACAACTGACTGCATTGCTGGGCCCCTTCTCCTCTCCCAAACGAATGAACTGTTCCTGGAGTCAGTTCCTGGAACATCCCCCAGCCGGAAGGGCAGTTTTGCCGCGGTGGGCTGGGCTTGCTTGCTGCCCTCCTTCCTTCCTCTGCTGCCTCTCCAGGGCGGGGAAGATGGAGGATGACTGTTGCGGTGAGGGTCTGTCTGGGGCTCTGGGCAGGTGGGTAATTAGACTCTGAGAGAAGCCGTCTGCTTCAGGCCCCTGGGGGTCTTGGGCATGCTGGGGCAGCGCAGCCGCTCCTCACCAATGAGACGCAGCTCTCACAGTGCAGTCCCTACGTGCAAAGGATTTAAACATCTCTGGCCATGAGAAGGTCTGGCCGCCTCCCAGCAGCAGGGCCTTGGTAGGAGAGCTGGGGGCTTGGTCAGGTCTTTGTTCCATTGTCTGAGTGCTCTACTTTCTTGGGCCCCCAGGGATATATGGGGGGGGGGGGCGGGGAGGGGGTTGAGAGAGTAGGCAATGGTTACCAAGGTCAGTCCTTAAACTGCAGAGATGGGAGAGACCAAGGCCCAAGGCCGACACCACATGGGCCCTTCTTCTCTCCGGAAGGATAAACTGAGGCCCAGGGAAAGGGAGGGGACCAAGATTCCACAGTGAAACACCATCTTCCAAAGTCATCTCATTCCTTGCTGAGATAGGAAAGGGTTTGAGGGGTTTGATGGTGGTCAGTCCTCAGCTCATAAGGAAATCTTACCCCAACACAGAGCATTTTACCCACATGACCTTGGCAACCTCTAGGGTTGGTATTTTGATCTCCAGTGGACAGATGAGGAGACTAGGACACAGAGAGATTAATTTTCCCAGAGCCACCCAGCTATCAAATGGAACAAGGCTTTCCATTTAGGTCTGCCTGAATTTACAGCTCTGCTCTTACCCACCCAAGAAGCAGTACTGAGCAGTGAGGGCCCGAGCTGGACTGCCAGCCTCTTCAAACCCAGCTCTGTCCCTCACAGGCTGTGCGAACTTGGGCAAATTCCTTCACTTATTCCCTTCTTTAAAATCAGGATAATAGTGCTCACCTCATGGTGTTATGAAGATTAAATGAGCTGAAATAGGTACAGGACTTGGGGTGGTGCCTAGAACAGGGAAAGTTCTTGAAAAAATGTTAGTTGCTATATCACCAGTCTATTTTCAACACAACAGATGGAGGATTCATTTGAAAATATAAGTTTGATCACTTGTTTAAAACACTCATTGTTTAAAACATTTCAATAGATTCCTCTCCATCTAGAATGAAGGCTCAATCCTAACCATGGCCTCTGATTGGCTGGCCTATCATCTCCTTGGCCTCACCTCCCACTCCTGACC
This sequence comes from Rhynchonycteris naso, assembly GCA_037038555.1. Lineage (NCBI taxonomy): Eukaryota > Metazoa > Chordata > Mammalia > Chiroptera > Emballonuridae > Rhynchonycteris > Rhynchonycteris naso. The sequence goes on from CM072995.1 coordinate 356,980,783, forward strand.
CGATAGGTTCCTGCCTCACAGCCTTTGCAGTTGTTCTTCCCTCTACCTGAACACTCTGCCCCCAGAGGTTGACATGGCTCCTCCTTCAAGCATGGGCTGCAACATTATCTTCTCCGTGAGGTCTTCCCTGACACCCGCTTAGAAATCGTCACCACACTAGCTTCCCTGTTTGATTTTCTCTGTAGCACCCAATACCAGCAGACACTCCAAAAGCAGTCGGCTTCTTCAGTTAGTTGTTACTACTACTATGCTGTCTTTCTCCCCACTCTAGGAAACAGCACATGAAGGCAGGAATATTCATTTGTCCTGTTCTCTGCTCTGTCTCCGGCCTGGAACATTGGCTGGCACAAAGTGGTACCGAAGGAAACATGAGTTGAATGAATGAATTAATAAATGAATGACAACATCCATCTGCCAGGAGTCAAACACCAAGGACACAAAGTCCCAAGGGCCAGAGGCAAGCCTGGAGGGGAGCGGAGCCAGGAGTTCGGGGCAAAGCAAGGACAGAATAGAGTGAGAAAGAGTGATGCCCCATCACAGCCTCTCCCACAACCTGAACCCCACACACAACAGCCATCACATGGTGGACAAGAAAGTGCTTTTTGAAAGAATGGCAGGCAAGAGGGAAGGAGGGCCATTTACCAAACACATACCAGGCACTAGAAAAAGAAACAACCAAGACTCATTCATTTGTTCGTTCATCCATCCGTCCATTCATTCATAGATGAGCCGTTGACTGTTCTAGGTCTCTAGGACTTGCAATCTGGAGAAGGTAGGGAGATGTGCAGTCCACGATCCCTGCATTCTCCAACGCCATAGTCATCTGAGCAAGAAAAACACTAACCTGCTCTCTATGTTATATATTGATACCACACCTATTTCACCTCTGAGTAAACTGAGATTCACGATGTTTCGGTGTCTCGGCTGCCAGGAGACAGAGCCAGGTCTAGAAGCAGCCGGGTCTGCCCGGCTCCGTGCTCTCTATCTCCTCTCAAATGAGTGTCGCCAGTGCTGGGTGCTCGGAGGAGCACCGTCAGGACTGGGGCAGCGAGGAGGCCACCGCAGAGGGAGTAATGGCCGCTGGCAAAGGTGCGGAGGTGGAACACAGGCTGTCAGTTCCAGGGCCAGGGAGAAAGTCATCTGAAGCGAGAGCAGTGAAATCAAAGAGTGGGAGGGAAGTGCCTGCAGAGCCTGTGGGCTGACGATTGGCTTTCTCCTTTAGGCATGGTTGGGGAGCCGGCCTGGCAGCTCGTGCGGGACTAAGAAGAAGGCAGAAGCCCATAGCAGGGAGGATTCCCAGCCAGAGTCTGTCACAGCAGTCTAGGAAAGACACAGTAAGTGTGAGGCGTAGAGGAGGCCACAGGAAGAGGCAGGAGCAAGGCCCTCGAAGAGGAAGGATTTCCAGGACACAGAGGCCAATGAGGCCTGGAGAGGGGAAGTTCAGACCTTCATGTCGTGTCCTTAAGGCGATGCCTCAGATGAACACCAGAAATCACAAGCCTTTTTTCCCCAATCATTGACACTGCCCTGAGTCAAAGACAGCTCTGAAGATGGAAAAATGCAGAACTGGCATTTATGAAGCTCTTGGGATATGCTCAGGTCTGAGCTAGGCACCACATCTATGCCATCTCATGGGAGTCTCTCCGACACCTGGGCAGAAAGGAATTTTTCCACAACTTTATGGAGGAATATTTTACATATCATAAAGTCTGTCCACTTCAAGTTTACAATGCAATAATTTTTAATAAACATGTAGAGCAGCCACCATCATCAGTTTTAGAACGTTTGCAGCACCCCGAAAATATCCCTGTGCTCATTTATGTTAATCCCTGTCTGTCCTACCCCCATTTCACCCCAGGCAGACGCTCACCTACTTTTTGCCTCTGTGGATGTGCTTTTTCTAGACATTCTGAATATACAGAATCACAGACTTGTGTCCGGATTCTTTCACACAGTGTGGTTCTGAGGTTCACCCATGTTCTAACTAGTACATAGTCGATTGCTTCTTTTTAAGGCCGAATAGTATTCCATTGTATAGATATACCATATTTTGTTTATCTATTTACCAGTTGATGCACAAAAATTTATATTTACAATTTTTGGCTGTTGTGAATAATGAATAATGCTGCTCCGAATATTTGTGTGCAAATTTTTGTGCAGACATATGTTTTCATTTCTCTTGGATATATATCTAGGAATGGGATTGCTGGGTCATGTGGAAATTTTTGCTTCTTAAGAGACATGCACGAGTATTTGTTTTGCGTCAGTCTTGACTTCTGGATAGTGATGCTGTCAGCCAGGAATGCCCGGGGGCACTCACCTGACTGTGAGCTTGTGGCAGTTCCCACAGACACCTCCCCCACGGGAGCCAACAATGCATCTGGACAGACCCTTGTGTGATGCTTACCATGACTGCATGCACACCTCAGGGACAACCATCAGGGACTTCGGACAAACAAGGATTACTGCTCGCAGGCCCTGGAGAGTACATGGCCTGCCCGGAACCACACAGTGAGGTCTCAGAGAGACAGAGACTGTGTGTGTGTACTTGGGGTTCTGTCTTTACTGGGGTTTTGTAGTTCACTTTTTATTAGTGGATTTCAAACATAAGAACAAGAATCAAAGTGTTGGAAGGGAAGCACAGGGCCATCCTAGCAGTCGGTCATGTAAGTCACCCAGGACTTCCTAAAAGGGGAACTTCCTGGGTGGGGCAGCCTGGCTCTTTATCTATTTGTGTAGCCAGAAATACATTATTTGAGATGGATGTCTTTAAAATGGAAGTCTCTCCAATTAAAAGCTTTAATCAGGCAATTACATCACAATCACAAACTCTAATCATCAGGTACTAACACTACAATATTATCACCGTTTTTCATTTAAGGACCCTGAAGTTCAGATAGGCCAAGGGCGTTGCCCGTGACCCTGGATCAATGTCGGGTGAGAGAACTAGATCGCCATAACCCAAATCACAGTCTGTATATGTCACCTGATAGAGCTCACTTTCCAAAACATCTCCCCCCTGGACCTATCTGCTTTCCCGTGCCTGCAGCCCCAGAAACCGTTAGCACGTGTTTCTGTTGTGTTAAGCACCTGCTTCACTTCATTCTCAGTTGCAAGGTGAATTGCTTGGTGATGTGAAACTTTCCAAACACCTTTCTATAAATGATCTCTAGCCTTGAGCCTGGGGCCTGAAAAAGAAGAAGAGAAGGAAGACATGAGAAATGTAAGGAGGAACTGGAGCTGGGAAAGAGGCAACAGTGGCCTTGGCCGGTCCCGTGTTTGCCCAAGCTGCCCCCCCTCCCCCGCCGTGTCTACCCTGGGCCAGGCCCTGTGACGGAGACTTGGAGGGAGCAGGGCAAATCAGACCCGATCCCGCTCTGCGAAAGCTCACAGCTCGTTGGGACAAGGGGATGCACTGTCCACCATCCCACACCAGAGGGGAGCTGTCTGGGGGTAGACTCCAAGTGCTCCAAAAGACAGACAGAGAGAGACAAATTATTGCTGGGGGAACGAGAGAGTCTCCCTGGATGACGTGGTGTGTGAATGGAGCCTTGAAGGGCACCTGGGATTCCATGTGAAGAGGGGTGTTCCCGCAAGAAAGCTCAGCAGGAGCAAAGACAGTGGTGGGGGGGCGCGGGTGGGGGGGCTGCGGGTGGGGTGAGGTGGGGGGACTCAAGTGGACCTTTAGGCATCTCCTTTCACCTAGAGACCTAAATTCCAGCTTATACACTCAAATGCTACAGGGGCTGAATGGCCACACCGATAAGTGAATCAGGAGATTAGAGATGTCACAAGCTGTGGAACAAGCATCCTGTCTAAATGGTGACTGCTATCCAACTTGAGTCAATGGTCGCTGTGCGGGAATACCTACAGGCCCATTACTGACAGATCTATGATGTTTCAAAAGAAACCAGAAAAGCCAAATATTTATGTGAACTCTCCAGCTTTGGTCGTGTCAGAAAGGCATTTCAAATTCTTTTTTTTTGATTTTTTCTTTTTTTTTTTTACATGGACAGAGAGAGGGATAGATAGGGACAGACAGACAGGAACAGAGAGAGGTGAGAAGCATCAATCATTAGTTATCGTTGCCGTTGCAACACCTTAGTTGTTCATTGATTGCTTTCTCACATGTGTCTTGACCACGGACGGGCCTTCAGCAGACTGAGCAACCCCTTGCTGGAGCCAGCGACCTTGGGTCCAAGCTGGCGAGCTTTTGCTCAAGCCAGATGGGCCCACGCTTAAGCTGGCGAACTCGGGGTCTCGAACCTGGGTCTTCGGCATCCCAGTCCGACGCTCTATCCACTGTGCCACCGCCTGGTCAGGCCATTTCAAATTCTTTAAATTCACGTATGGCGACTCTGTCCTGTGGCCTCCAGCTGACAAGCTCTGGCCAAATTGCTGTGTCCAGATGGGCCCTGTTCTCCCAACCTTCTCTCGGATGTTGAAGGCCCCTCCTGCCCCAGCCTTCCTCTTTCTCAAAAGGGATTGGCTGATGAAAAGAGCCAATCAGAACTCAGAAGGTAGGCGGGAGGGTGGGAGCTCTTTCTGACAAAGGAGAAAGTCCGTGAGCAGTCGTCAAAATCCCATCCGCAGCGAGTGTATGGGATTGATGGAGTTTAATTACATCTCATTCTAATCCTTAACATTTATCTAAAAAGTGACGTGGGCGGGCAGGAGGGCGGGTCACGAGCATGCTCAGGCCCACATTTGCGGTGTGTCTAATTAGAAGTTTTCTCCCTCTTGATCACCCTAAGTCAAATTCATTTACTCTGCTCGAATTGAGGGTTTAATTGGATTCTTGTTTTTCTTCCTCCTGTCTTCTCCCCAATCTCCTTGCCTTCCAAGGGGCCTCTCTCTGTGTAGGAAGTCAGACACAGCCTCTCGATGTGAGGGAACATCCCTGTAAGGACCCTGTTTGTGACTGCGCATGCCAGCCTATGGAGGCGGCGGCACCCTTCACCCAGGGTCACAGTTATTATTAAGGCCATCATGATTTAGACCCTTGTGATGGTGTCTGATGAGCACTAGGGTGGCCCTGGACAATAATGGGTTTCTTGGTCTAGGCAGGCCCTGCCCCCCTCTTCTTCCTTCTAGGCCAAGGAGACCAATGCCCTTTCAATCTGTTGTGTCCCTGAGTGGGTTTAATATCCCAGCTCTGGAAGAAAAGTGGTGGAGAACAGCAATTAAAGGCCGAGCGAGCTGCGTCTGGGGACATCAAGGAGGCACTAAAACCACTAATTCTTTTGCCAGGTAATGAGGTTTCTTTCCTTTTTTGTCACCTCTGTCCCCTTGTTAATTAATGGCAAATGCAGCAGTTTCTCTCTGGCTGATGGGTTGGTAATCAAAGGATGGGGGAGGCAGGAGGCAGCTACTCACTTGCTAGGAAAGGCCTCTCCTGGGTCAGCACTCTGGGCACAGGAAAGAGGAGGGGAAGGCACTGATACTGGTATGAAGATCTAGGCTCCAGTCCCAGCTGTGTTCAGCTGGAGACAGCCAATCCAGAGCAGAATCGGCTTGGAACCCAGCCTAGTCATATTTAAGGGATTCAGGGAATGTGACCCAGCCACTCTGAGCCTGTGTCCCCATGATAACACGTGATTAACATACGCTGTATAATGTTGTTTTAAACATGTAACAAGGGCCCTGGCATACAGTAAATGCTCAATAAACAATAATCTCTATTATTATTATTTGGCCTCGAGCAAAATAGCTAACCTCCCTGGGCCTGGACTTCCCCATCTGTGAAATGGGGACAATCACTGCCCTCTTCCTATTTCTTGTGAGAAGCAAATGTGTTCATTCACATTTGAAGAGCAGCACCTGGCACAGTTACGGTTCCCTACGTGTCGGTGATGATCATTCTAGTAGCTCTCAGAGCTTGGGCAAGCCGTTTCACTTCTCTGGACCTTAGTTCCTTCATCTGCAAATAAATAAATAAAAGATTAAAGAATAACACCATCTGTCCTGTCTCCATCCCAGGGTTGTTGTGATAATTAAATGAGATGGTGTTGATAAAAACATTTGGTGATCTGTAAGTGCTCTACAAATGTTCATTGTTAGCATCACTCCATTGAAAGGTAATTAGTTGGAACATAAAGGAAAAGAATCAAGTCTTTCCCATGCAAACTGTACTGCTGGGTACCCAAATTGTAGGTGAGGGACACCTCTCTTTTTACAAGTATTCCAGCTAATAAATAACGAAGGGATGATAGGACTAGGAGCTCACCACTTTGCAGCCCCTAAGGGATTCCTGGGGCTAGATACCCAACTTCTGCAGCTGCTGACATCCCCAAGCTGGAGACATTACCTGCAGGCAGTATGTGCCTTCCGTTGAAACCACAAAGCACCATGAGGTTGGCTTGCTTAAAAAAACAACAAAAAACCTGAATCTGGCCAAGTTAAAAAAACTAATTGTCAGCTTACCAGCTTTATAATTTACCAGAGAACAGTGAAATGAATTAGAAGGCACTAGTGAAGTCCATACTGGGATGACATGGACCAAGCCTCTGGTTTCTTTTGAAAACTGTTCTTTTTAAAGGTACATCCACTTTGGAATACAGTTTGTCAGTTCCTTACAGAACTAAACATACTCTTACTGTATGAACCAGCCACTGTGCTTCTTGGTATTTATTCAAAGGTAGTTGAAAACATATCCCCACAATAAATGAAAAATGAGTGCCAGGAGACCTTCCCCTCTCACTGTTCCAGAACAGTACCAGTGCTGTTGGTCTCAGGTTCCCAAGCCTAGGACGCTGGCTCAGACTTGGCGCTCAATTAAAAGCCTTTGCCCCTGATCCTGGGGAAAGGTGGAGAATGGGATGGGGTGGGGAGCAGAGGGGTAGCCTCCGTCTCTCCAGCCGGCACTGCAGGAGGAGGACTCTTGGTGGGCTCCATGGCTGACTTATGCAGCAAACCTAGGCCACAACCTCCCATATACCTGCCAACACCCAGCCTGGGTGACTGGGTAGAGAGTGAAAAAGGACGTGTTGCCCCTTTGCTAGACTGGAGCTGCTGGTCTAAGGGTAGGAGGGCTCTGTTGGGGGGAGACACTCCTATCCCCTCGTTCATGTTCTAGGCTCTGGAGAGACAGCAGTGAGCAAGTCATAAAGAGCCCTGCCTTTGGGGAGCTTCCTTTCCAGCAGGAGGGCAGAAAGGGTGTTGCAGAAAATAAACTTTAAACATTATAAGTAAATAACTTATGTAGAATATTCAAATTACAAAAGTGTAATGAAATACAAAGAAAGTCGAGCAGGAAAAGGAGACAGACTAGACCAGGGGTGCCCACACTTTTTCAGCTTGCGAGCTACTTATAAGATGACCAAGTCAAAATGATCTACCTACAATAAAAATGCAAAACATAAATTTATTTCTTCTATATTATCATTATGTAAGTTACTATTATTACTATTTAATATTGTGTATTCTTCTTTCACCTTTCTCCTTCTCAGCTCTCTTTTTGGAGGAAAGTCAATGTCATAGTTTTTATGAACAGTCCGAAAAAGCCGCTCCACATTTCCCTTCTTTGGAATAGCAATGGCACACAGACAGATGAGGCAAACGCACTTAGAATATGACATAGTGAAAAAAAATCCCCTCCCATTCTGTATGAAAGTGGTAGGTTTTAGGCTTCTTACTCGGACCAGCTACGGCACTCATTTTTATACCCTTTGTTGTATTCAGTTTAAATAAATTGAAGGCTAACTACGCAGCAATGTAACTGAACAAGTTAGCACGGTTTAACGCGCATGTGTAGGGTGTCAAAAGTTCAGACGTCAGATTGGCTACCCTGTATGCCAATCAAAAGACAAATGTCTTTTTAATGTCATGCGATCTACCCACACTTCCTTTGCGATCGATGTATTGAGCACCCCTGGACTAGACTATGGGGGAGTACCTACAATCTTCCCTCCCTGCCCTGTTCTTCGTAGCGCTCATCGTCATTGACTAACTATATGGCTCGTTCATTTATTTCTGTAGTGCCTCTCTTCTTCCATTCAAATAGATGCTCAGTGGGGTCAGGAATTTTGTCTATCTGGTTCACAGCTGTTCTCGTGTAAATGCTCAGTAAGTATTTATCCCATGAATGAGACCGTCTGTGTGTCTGGCATCCCTCCCGATGTCCCTTACCCTCCCTCTGGGGAGGGAGTTTATTTTGGCAGCTGCTGTTACCCTGACCACCGAGGCACCAGCCAGGAGCCAGGTTGTCTCCCACTCACACCTTCCCCCAGAGAAGGTGAGCGCAGACTTATTCCTGTTGGAGATGGAGGCCAATGTGGAGGAAGGTCCTGAGGGCTTGACTGCAACTCGCAACACATCCAGAATCCAACCTCTTCTCACACCCCCACCACCAGCCCTGTGGCCCAGGTTTGCTCATTTGCTAGAATGGCTCCCAGAACTCGGGGAAACAGTTCGCTTATGTTTACTGGCTTATTATAAAGGATACAACTCAGGAACAGCCAAATGAAAGGATGTGTAGGACAAGGTCCTGGGGGCTGGGGGTGGGAACTTCCACGCCCTCTCTGGGAGTGCCTTATCCCCAGCTTCTCACGTGTTCACCCACTGTGAAGCTCTCCAAGCCCCATGATTGAGGAGGTTTACAGAGGTTTCATTACGGAGGCATGATTGATTAGATCATTGACCACTGGTGATTAGCTCCAGCTCCAGCTCCAGCCGCTCTTTCTCCACAGAGGTTGGGGGTGCAGCTGAAAGTTTAAGGCTTCTAAGCAAAGCTTTGTCAGTTCCTTACAGACAAATCCCCATCCTGAAGCGATCTAGGGGCGACATGAGAAGAGATGTCTCATTAGAATAAAAAGACACTGCTATCACCCTTATCACTCAGGAAATTACAAGGAATTTCAGAGCTCTGTGTCAGGAAGCAGGGACAAAGACCAAATGTCTTTCTATGATGCTACATTAACCAGCTCCCCACTGTTGGGCATTTAAGTGCTCCGGATGTCTTATTCCTGGAAACCAGGTTGCAACGAGCATCCTGCCGTCTATGTTGCAAGGCTCACTCCGAGTTTCCAGGTTTCCGAGTTTCCTTAGGACCACTTCCCTCTCCCTACGGAGCTGGGGCTCTGGTCCAGGCAGGGGAAAGGTTCCTGTTTGGTTCCTTTTGCTCCAGGCAGCTTTCAGGAGTCCTCAGAGGCCCAGCATGTTTCCCTGTCCTTGGCACAGGCCTTTCCCAGGACCAGCACTTTTCAGAGGTAGGCTGTCCCATTTGGGGAAGTTTTGACATCTTCAGAAAGCCCTTTTTGTGAATTCATATACATTTATTCAAAATCTGCATGTAATGTTTGATGGTTCACATTCATCAATGTGGGGTCTAAGCTGTTGTGAGATCTTAAGCAAGCCCATTCCCCTCCCTGAACTTCAGTCTCCCTATACAGTAAGGAGACAAGATAGCTCCGAAGTCTTTGGGCCCCCACTTCCAGGCACAGCTCTAACTACCCCCTACAGAATGGAAGAGTGTAAAGCCAGTAGTCGTGGCCACTATCACAGCCGCCTGGCCCGTGCAGGTTCGCATTAGATTCGGACAGTCGGTAATGAAACACAGGAGCCAAAAACTGGTGAGCCATCAGCTTTAATTCTAGCTTGCACCTGGCGGGCAAGCAAAACACACACTGGGCTCCAAAACCCACTCATTCAGTGCTCACTAAGCTACTGACTTATCCGAGTTTCCTAGAATCAAAGGCTTCTAGCTCACCAGACTTATTCACCTCTGTTTCCCATCTCCTTCTCCAGCACAAACTCTGCTCAAACTGGCTTCTCCCTCAGCACTCTACCATCTTAGCTGCTTCTCCTGGCCTCCACGTGGCCTTAATCTGCTCTCCTCTCTAATACCTCAGGAACCAAGCGAGCAAGCTACTGGTCTGTCCTACTTTATAGGGTAGAAATCCAAACCCTTAATCCAATCTACAGACAAGGAAGTCTCTGATACAAAGTCACCCATCTGAGGCATAATGGGATTCCTGAGGAGAGTGCACCACCCCACATCATCCAATCAGTCAAGGGTGTGGGGAAAAGCTTACTCTTAAAACCAAGCCTTAGGCCATAACGACCTGGCCTGCTTACATTACAGTCTTTCCCCCACACCCATCCCAAGCATAAGGGCAAATAATATCACCTGGGTGACGGGCTTCCATGTGGGCAGCGCCATCTTTAACAAAGTGAGCATAAAATATTTTATCTGCCCAACAAAGAGGGTGCACAGTGTGGGCCCTGACGTCTGACAGCCTAGACTGGAATCCCAACTGTTGGGCAGATAAAATATAATATGCTCACTTTGTTAAAGATGGCGCTGCCCACATGGAAGCCCATCACCCAGGTGATATTAGCTGCCCTTATGCTTGGGATGGGCGTAATTATATTATTGGATGTGGGGACAAGTTGTAAGCAGGCTGGGTCGTTATAGCCTAAAGCTTAGTTTTAAGAGTAAGCTTTTCCCCACACCCTTGACTGATTGGATGATGTGGGGTGGTGCACTCTCATGAGGAATCCTCCCATTATGCCTCAGATAAGTGACATTGTTTCAGAGACTTCCTTGTTTGTAGATTGGATTAAAGATTTGGATTACTAAACTATAAAGTGGGGTAGACCGGGAGCTTGCTTTCTCTTGATTCCTGAGGTTAGCATTAGAGAGGAGAGCAGAGAAAGGCCCCGTGGAGTAGAGGAGAAGCAGCCAAGATGGTGGAGTGCTGAGGAAGAAGCCAGTTTGTGCAGAGTTTATGCAGGGAGAAGGAAGGAGATGGGGAACAGAGGTGAATAAGTCTGGTGAGCTAGAAACCTTTGATTCTAGGAAACTCAGATAAATCAGTAGCTTTGTGAGCACTGAATGAGTGGGTTTTGGAGCCCAGTGTGTGTTTTTGCTTGCCCACTGGTGCAAGCTAGAATTAAAGATGATGGCTCACCAGTTCTTGACTCCGTTGTTTCATTACCGACTGTCCGAATCTAATGCGAACCTGCACTGGCCAGGCAGCTGTAATGGTGGCCTTGGCCACTGGCTTTACACCAACTTTGCTGGATACTAACTATGTGACCTTCACCATCTTTTTTGAATTCTGAAGGGGTTCTGAACAAGTCACTGTGGAATATCCTACTTTGTTTGGCATGTGGACTATCTTGAACTGAAGACAATCAAGACCCAAAAGACTCAGGAAGAGCTTTTACCTTCCACTTAATTGTCTGAAAGAATTTAAATAGAGGGTCGAGAGATAACTGCAAAGAACAAGGGCTAGGTGTGGAAAGTGTGGAGAAGCCAGCAGGGCCTGGAGACCAGCCTTCTGTGTGCCATTATCTCTGCATGGTTCATTTGCTCTTCTTGTAAATTGTCTTTCTTCCTTTTGCAGCCCCTGACCCCTACCCCCTTCTCCTTAGCTCAAGATAGTATATAAGCCTTTTTGTCCTGATGGTCTGTGGGTCTCATATTTTTATTGGCCCCCATACATCATTAATTAAATTTGTTTTTCTTCCCTCCTGTCAATCTGTACTGTGTTAATTTAATTATTAGACCAACCAAAGAACCTAGAAGTATAGAAGGAAGAATTCTCTTCCCCAAAAGTTCTTTGTGCCTCATCCATACAATGGAGGCAACAGTAATGGCCGCCTCATGGGGACGTGGGAGGAAGCCAAGGGATAGTCCGGGTCGGCTCCTGGCAGAGTGCCTGGCTCATAGCACAGGAAGGGCTAAAGGATCTGTTAGCATTGTTGTGATGAGGAGATTAGTTTTTCACGGTCTTTATCTCGTCAACCACCTTGACATTGTCCCTGTCTTACCAATGAAGAAACAGGCTCAGAGAGAGAACATGACTTGTGCAGGTTCCGTGGCTAGCCCAGGCCTATGGTTAGGGTTATCCATGCTTCCCACTCCAATGCTCTCCGCATCTGAAAAGCAGGCTCCCAGTGGGTAGCCCAGCTCAGCAGTGGCTTAGGGGACAGTAGAGACCCCGTGGTGGAGAGGCAAGCCAGTCGTTCCTCTGCCCCACCCCCTACACAACCCGCAGGCCCTACAGAGACATCACTCTCACAGGGGGAACATGGGTGGGTTGGAGGAGGGGACAGGAGCCCATGGCTGTCTCCGGTTGACAAAACCAAAGCCAGGTGCTGCTGAGCTCAAGGATCCAAGGTGACTAATATGCTTATGTAAAAAAAATAATATAAAGTGAAACTCAGAGGGACATTCTGCTCCCTAAAACAAAAGGCACACAGCAGCCTGGTGGTCTAGGTATGGGCCCAAGAGCAGGGAGGACTGGGAGGCCCGGTGCCCCCTGCCCGCAGTGAGCCTCAGCTGGTGGGTGGAGAGCGTGTGAGGTGGCAGGGGACTTCTGCTCCCCTAAGACTCTCTGCTCTGAGTCACCGTGCACTCAACGCTACAGCAGGGGAAATAGTCTAGGGCTTTCCCCCATCCTGAGCTGTTCACTGGGGCTGGGGACTCAGGTTCTGTCTGTTCCCAGGTCCTCCAAACCTATTTGGGTGGGGAGCAAGAAGGAGTGGGGTAAAGCACCAAGCCCATCTCCAATGCCTACCGGCAATCACTCTGCCATTGCCCAGCCTGGGACTGGGGAGCGTCATCTGCTCCGAGGACTTGGAGCATCCTGCATCTGCCAAATCTCCAAGTCTTTGGTTCCTTCCCCCACCCCCCAACACACATACACAGGCCTCAATTTTTGACCCTCAATAGGCAGGAACATCCACTGGCCATCCGCCCCTACAGCAGTAAATGTTCCAAGTCCCACTGCCCTGCAGAGGAAGAGGAAATGCCAGGAAAAGAAGGAAGATTAATATTCTAAAAAGAAAACCATCTGGCCATAAAATTTTACATGTATTCTTGTGATCAATTAATCTCTGTCTTCCTTAGACCATAAATTCCACGAGGGCAGGCCCCGCATCTGATTTGGCTCACTGCAGTATCTCCTGGTGTCTGGGAAGGGACCTGACACGTAGGGGAGAATGAAAATTGAATGAATGAAGAGTCGTCACCTTCGCTGGGCTCTCTGGGAGGAAGGACCCCAAGAACCATGGAAATGAGGGAGCCAGACCTATGGTTGCCAAGCTGGGGTCTGTGAAGGCATTTGTGTGGATCCTGTTTTCAAAATTTTTTAAAGTCTAATAAATTCAGCACCCTCTTCCCTCTCCCGTGGATGGTTTGCACAAGATCACCAAGATAACGGCCCCTGTGGTTTTACCCAGTGTTGGGCAGATAAAATATAATATGCTCACTTTGTTAAAGATGGCGCTGCCCACATGGAAGCCCGTCACCCAGGTGATATTATTTGCCCTTGTGCTTGGGATGGGTGTGGGGGAAAGACTGTAATGTAAGCAGACCAGGTTGTTGTGACCTAAGGCTTGGCTTTAAGAGTAAGCTTTTCCCCACACCCTTGACTGATTGGATGATGTAGGGTGGTGCACTCTCCTGAAGAATTCCATTATACAGAGATTTCCTTGTTTGTATAATTGGATTAAAGGTTTGGATTATCTATGCTATAAAATGGGAGAGACCAGTAGCTTGAGCTCTCTCGGTTCCTGCTATTGCCATTGCAGGGGCCTCCCTGATCCCTTGACCTCCATGGGAAAAGCTGGTTTTCTGCTTCTCCCTTGTCTTCTCTTGTGGCTTGCCTGTATTGGTGAGACACCAATAAACAGAATGGCCTACCATCCTCCGACTCTGCCATTTCTTCACCGTCAGCCCGAATCCAATGGGAACCTGCATGTGAATGGCCATGATGGCGGCTCCTGGCCTTACACCCAGTCATAACATCTGTCAAGGACCATGGTTGGTTGTTGGTGACATCACAGACCTCAACCCAGTACTTCCACTCCTTACACTGCACTCAAAGGCATGTGAAGGTCATTTGCCACCCTGTAAATGTGACTTGTGGCAGACAAAATAGGATTGCAGAGAGCACAACGCATAGGGTTAGCTGATGATCCACGTGAGCTTTAATGGGAAGAAGGCTTAGAACCCAGCTCAACAGCTGCTTGAAGTCCCTCCCAGAACCAAGCACTTCAGATGAGCACATGCCCAACTCCAGAAGTGCCTGAGCCTGGGGAGAGGGGAAGTGTAAGCGGAGGAGCAAAGACATTCCTTTAGGTCCTGGGCACGGCCCCAGGCCCAGCCCTGGAGGGGTATGTTCGGCAGATAAAATATAATATGCTCACTTTGTTAAAGATGGTGCTGCCCACATGGAAGTTCGTTGATATTAATGTGTGTTCTGGAACAGGCTGTGGGCAGGCCGGGTCATTATAGCCTAAGGCTCAGTTTAAGAGTAAGCTCTTCCCCACACCCTTGACTGATTGGATGATGTAGGGTGGTGCACTCTCCTGAGGAATCCCATTATGCCTCAGATGGGTGACTTTGTATCAGAGACTTCCTTGTTTGTAAATTGGATTAAGGGTTTGGTTTTTCACAATATAAAGTGGGACGGACCAGTAGCTTGATATCTCTCTCTTGGTTCCTGAGGTATTAGAGAGGAGAGCAGAGTAAGGCCACGTGAACGCCAGGAGAAGCAGCCAAGATGGTAGAATGCTGAGGGAGAAGCCAGTTTGTTAAGAGTTTGAGCTGGAGGAGATGGGAAACAGAGGTGAATAAGTCTGGTGAGCTGGAAAGCTTTGATTCTAGGAAACTCGGATAAGTCAGTAGCTTTGTGAGCACTGAATGTGTGGGTTTTGGAGCCCAGTGTGTGTTTTTGCTTGCCCGCCGGGTGCAAGCTAGAATTAAAGCTGATGGCTCACCAGTTTTTGGCTCCTGTGTACTGTTCAAATCCAATGCGAACCTGCGTGGGTCAGGCTGCTGTGATAGCGGCCCTGGCTACTGGCTTTACATTTGGCGTAGTCGGCAGGATTCGATACAGATTGGCATGGAACCACCACCACCTTTGAGTGGTGGAGTAGTGGACTGGCTGCTGTTATGGTTTCCCATAGCTGTTTTTTGGGGGACTGTTGGATGGCTGACTTTTACAGCCATGCATGAGGAAACCAAGAGCTCTATGGAGGAGGCTTCCCAGGACCTGCAGGACGAGCAGCGGAAGGAGCTGGAGGAAACGTGGGAGAAACAGATGCTGACCCTGGAGCTGAAGGAAGCTCTGGAGGAGGAGGCGGCTGACCAGGTTTGCGAGATTCACCTGGAAATGGAGCAGACGCTGGAGAAGGAATCAAAGGTTCGTGAGTTGGAGATTGCCCTGGATGTTGTGGAGAGTCAGCAGCGGCATGAGGCTGGGCCTGAGGCCGGGGCCGGAGCTGAGGCCAGGACCAGGGCTGAGGCCGGGGTGGGAGCTGCAAGGTCTGCTGAGCAGAAGGCAGCAGTGGCCCGGAGATCAAGCCCAGCAGCAGGAGCTGGTGTTTGCAGTTCCTCTTTGGAGGATGAGGAGAATCTGGCTGGAGTTGCAATCCGCAGTCTCCAGAAGATGAGAGCCCAGCAGCAAGGAGTAGCTACGCTGCTGGTAGGTCTGCGATTTTGGGACATAGGGGTGGATGCCATCATGCTCCCCAGAGCAGAGATGGAAATGCTGACTGCCATTGCCACATGCTTCTTTTTAGGACAGTGTGAAACCTGCCATGATGGCAGGAATGAGGGGGGAGGCTTACACCTCATGTGTGGGGACTGATTTCCTGAACTATGACCGGATGGGCACAAGCTCCTTTGTTGAATGGACTTACGGATTTTGGACAATGCAAAATACCCTGATGGGGGTGGGGGTGGCTTTGCTGGAGGCCCTCCTGCCCCGGGAAGCTTTTCCCATGGCTAGAGAAAAGGCTGAGGACATTTTGCGCTTTTGGCAAAGTGCTCAGAGACTGGTGAAATGTGTATACCTTTGTAATTGTTCAAACTGTATGATTTGTGCTATTGCTGTAATTTGTGTAATGTACTCATTTCCTTGTACAGGGATACCGGTGGTGTAAATTGTGGGTAGTAAAGTGAGCATAGGGGTGGATTGTTCGGCAGATAAAATATAATATGCTCACTTTGTTAAAGATGGTGCTGCCCACATGGAAGTTCGTTGATATTAATGTGTGTTCTGGAACAGGCTGTGGGCAGGCCGGGTCATTATAGCCTAAGGCTCAGTTTAAGAGTAAGCTCTTCCCCACACCCTTGACTGATTGGATGATGTAGGGTGGTGCACTCTCCTGAGGAATCCCATTATGCCTCAGATGGGTGACTTTGTATCAGAGACTTCCTTGTTTGTAAATTGGATTAAGGGTTTGGTTTTTCACAATATAAAGTGGGACGGACCAGTAGCTTGATATCTCTCTCTTGGTTCCTGAGGTATTAGAGAGGAGAGCAGAGTAAGGCCACGTGAACGCCAGGAGAAGCAGCCAAGATGGTAGAATGCTGAGGGAGAAGCCAGTTTGTTAAGAGTTTGAGCTGGAGGAGATGGGAAACAGAGGTGAATAAGTCTGGTGAGCTGGAAAGCTTTGATTCTAGGAAACTCGGATAAGTCAGTAGCTTTGTGAGCACTGAATGTGTGGGTTTTGGAGCCCAGTGTGTGTTTTTGCTTGCCCGCCGGGTGCAAGCTAGAATTAAAGCTGATGGCTCACCAGTTTTTGGCTCCTGTGTACTGTTCAAATCCAATGCGAACCTGCGTGGGTCAGGCTGCTGTGATAGCGGCCCTGGCTACTGGCTTTACAGGGTACAAAGCCCACATCTCCTTCAGGAGTGGCGTGTCATTTTCCCTGCGGCCAGAGGACTGAGGGAAGGGGCTTTCCACATGGAAAAGCAGGCCCACAGTTGTCTTCCAAGAGCTCTGCCCCATTCACTACCCCACAGCCTCCTGTGTGGGCTTTAATTTTCTCTCTCATGGCCACTGCTAATAACAAACGATCATTCATTCACCTCACAGATTGCCTGCTCCTCCCTGGGGCTGAACTGCAGAGCGTTTTACACGCATATGCTCATTTCATTTCAGTTCCCCCAGTAATTCCTTGAGGGAGCCATGAGATAATGCTCATTTTACAGATGAGGACACTGAGGCCCGGCAAGGTGGTGATAGATTACTGCAATAATGACCCCCAATTTGTTCATGTACTGCCTTGGAAGGTGCCCTCCCATCCTGGCTTAGGGCTTAGCCATGAGACTTGCTTTGGCCAATAAGACAAAAGCAAGCATAATGTCCACAGAACCCTGAGGGTGCACGCACATTGGGCTTGCTCTTATTGCCTTCGAAACCTTTTAACCACCCTGTAAACAGCCCAGGTTCATCTATTGGAATCTCAGAGACCATGTGGAGAGGCCCATTAGTTCCGGTTATCCCAGATGAGACCAAATTAACCAGCCAGTCCAGGAATCTACCAATAAACGGCACACACAGGAGTGAGCCCAGCCAAGACGGCCCAAGCCCTGCCCAGACCAGACCAACCACTTAGCTGATCCCAACTAAAACTGCTACACCTCCTCCCCCAAATCATGAGCTTAAGAAGTGGTTGTTGCATTCACTGAGTTGCCAGATGTTTGTTGCATAGCAAAATATCTGATATGGAGAAGTCATTTGGCCAAGGTCACACAGCAGGGCTGGGGTTTGAACCCAACCTTTCTGGCTGTACAGCACGTGCTCTTTTTTTATTTTCTTTCTTTCTTTCTTTCTTTATTTATTTTTTTCTTCGTATTTTTCTGAAGTGAGAAGTGGGGAGGCAGAGAGACAGACTCCCGCATGCGCCCGACCGGGATCTACCCGGCATGCCCACTAGGGGGCGATGCTCAGCCCATCTGGGGCATTGTTCCGTTGCAACCGGAGCCATTCCAGTGCTTGAGGCAGATGCCATGGAACCATCTTCAGTGCCCAGGCCAACTTTGCTCCAATGGAGCCTCGGCTGCAGGAAGGAAGAGAGAGCTAAAGAGAAAGGAGAGAGGGAAGGGTGGAGAAGCAGATGGGCACTTCTCCTGTGTGCCCTGGCTGGGAATCAAACCTGGGACTTCCACACGTTGGGCCGACACTCTACCTCTGAGCCAACCGACCAGGGTTGAGCACATGCTCTTAACCTCCAACACTTAAGTGCTTACAAAGTACATTTAATTTCATTGCAAATCCCTGAATCTATGAACCAATCAAAACAGAAGCTCAGAGATGTCAAAGAACCCCCCTAAAGTCACACAGCTACTCAGAGCTGTAGGAGGACATCCAACCCGTTCTGGCTTCACATTCATGCTATTCCCATTGCTTCATGAAGGTTGGAACAGCCAGGGTCTGGGGCTCTGGTGTATGAAACAGCCTCTTCTTTAGTGCCTCTAAGGTCCCCTACATGCCTCCTTATATTTCACAAAAGGCTTGATTTTCTCCCTCCCAGAATGCAATTCTCAGACAGAGCAGGTGGCTTCTCAGCCAGGGAGCTCTGACTGCTGAACTGACCCTGCCTGCCCCCGGTCCTCCCCTCACTGCCCAGTAGGAGCTGTCAGTTGTCTTGGATACAGCAGGTGATGGGAAAGGATGATGGCTGAGGCCACAGCAGGAACTGGGCACATTGTGGACAGGGAGAAATGGCTTCCAAGATAGACTCATGCCCTTTCATTAACCCTGGAGTGAGAGAGGAGGGCATGGCTGATCCGGCCATGCCAAGCCAATGTTGGACCCCTAAGGTCTCCATAAGTTTCCTGGGAAGAAGAAGGATGGGCTTGAGTAGGAAGGAGGCAAGTCAATCACTCAAGTCCTTCAGGTCTAATTATAAGGCAATAGGGATGGAATATCATACACCCACCTGAGTGCCAGGGATAGAAATGGCCACCAGAGGGTCCAACTGAAGCCCTGCCCCAACAGAGCGAGGTTCCAGAGATGAAGTCTGCTTCCCAGAGGTAGGTGTGATGAGGCTGCTCTCTATTTCACCAAAATATAATATAAATGTGGAGGAGACAGCTGTGCCATGAGGAAAAAGCGATGCCTGAAAGTCATTCAGACCCAGATCTGAATCCCACATGCCCTACCTGCACGGTGTGGGGCTTTGGGCAGGATTCTTTATCCATGAGCCTCAGTTTCTCTTCTGAAAAATGTATCTCATAGGTTGTTGTGAGAGCTTCTTATAAACCACACGTCTTATAGGCTGTGATGAGGGGACACCATGGCCTGCCTGTCCATCCAGCATCTCTGGTCCCAGCACTCCTCTGGGTCCTGGATAAAAAACCCCAGAAGCTCCACTCCTCAAAGCACAAAGGGCCCATTAGGAACCATTTGACCCAAATGGCCTGATTTTACTGATGAGAAAATTCAGACCTAGAGAGAAGTGCTCTTCCCAGATTCCGACAGGCAGCAAGTACAGGGCTAGCCCTAGAACTGGGTCTCCTGACTCACACACACCGTGTACCATCAAAGCTCACCCCTCCTGGGTCCTACTCCTCGCTGGCCTTCGTAGATGGAGGTGAACTGGATACTACTCCCTGCTCCCTTCTCGATTAATCCATTCCCCCTTCTGAGTCAACTGATGCAGCCAGATCACATTAGCAGGCTGGGCCTCCCCAAGAGGTGCTGTGATCCTATCTGTGTTAAAGGGAATTAGAAGTCCTAAGGCAGCTCTTGTGGGAGACATTGGAGATGGAAAAGCCCTTGGTTACCCCAATCACATCAGCAAGTGCCCTTGTCTTAATGGAGGTCACCACTGGCTTTGTTACATTCTCAAGGGACTCCCTTACACCCATTGTGGCCATCAGAAAAAAAAATAAACTCTTTTATGGTCTAGACAGAATCCAAAGTCCATCCCCTTGTTACCAGGACTGGGAGGGGCCCTGGCAACTTTCAGAGAGCTCAACAGTGTGCCTCCCTCCTGTGGGGAGTGCTGGCCCCCACCCACAGCCCCGTCAGTCTGAGCATGCAGAGCTCCGTGGAGTAGGGGGTCAGTCTGGTTTAGAGCCCCTTGTTGGGGCTGTCCTTGAATATTCCCCTCCCCTACCACCTTCTGCCCAAAGGAAAACACAAGCTTCTCGCTCACCTCATCATACCAGGGTCCCACTTTCCAGGCTGGCTTAGCTCCCACACTCCAAGCTACCGATGGGCCGTCAGCCAGGCCCAGAATACCATTCCATCCTCATCTTCAGAACCAGTAAGTAGGTGATGGCAGTCAGGGTAATGGTGCATTCCACACTTGTTTCTGAGACCCACCTTGAGCCTCAGTTTCCTCCTCTGTAAAGTGGGCATGATTGCATCTTTCTCTTTGAGCTGCTCCAAGACCTTGTTTAAGTAGCACCCAGAGGGTGATGGCCTGCCCCTTCCCCCAGAGTTGGGCTTGGTGAGGCCCTTTCCTACTGCCCATGGGCCTGAACACCACCTGGGGCCTGACTTCTCCCTGCATCTCCTACCCTGGCTTTGCCACCTCCCTCCGTGCCAGTGCCTGCCTGCGTTAGTTTTTTTTATTATGATTTAATTTATTCTTATAAATACAAATCGAATATACTTGATACAAAATTCTAAAGCATAAAAAGGCAAATATAGAGGAAAGTAAGTCCTTCCCTTTTCTATCTGGTTCCCTTCCCCAAGAGGACAGCCACTGCTCCCAGACTCTAGTGACCTAACAAGCCAGGGACAGTCTGCACCTTTACAAGCAAAAATAAATGCACGTGTATCTATGCAGTCTTTCTAATTTACATAAATAGCAGCATCCTATACATGTTGTTCTAGACCTTGTTTTTCTTCACCCAGTAACCTGTCTTGTTGACCTTCCCTCTTCAGGTCATGGAGAGCTGCAGCTTTCTTTTTCATGATTACATAGTATTCCATTGCCGGGCTGGTCCATCATTTATTTGCCATTATCTTAGTCATAGTAGGCTCCTCTGCAGTTTTCCATCAAGCTATCAGAGTGCTGCAATCAATTGTCATGTCCTCTGTAGAATACATTCCCAGAAGCTGAACGTCTAGGTCAAAGAATATGTGTGTTTATAATTTTGAAAGGTAATGTTGGATTGCTTCCCTCGAGCTGGCACAGCATTGTCTGAGAGACCTATTTCCCCACACCAATTTCAGTTCAGCATACTATATTTTTCTTTAACCTTGTTCAGTCTGATGTGTAAAAATATTGCCTCTGCTTACCTTGAATTTGCATTTTTGTTACTATGGGAGAGAATGAGCACTTCTGCATATATTAAAGAGCCATTTGTAGTTCCTTTGCTACAAACTGTCCATACCTAAATTTCTCCCAATTTTCTTATTTGCTGTTTCTTATTAATTTGTAGAAGGTTTTTCTATATTAAGGAACTTTTTCATTTGTCTTTTGACTCTGTTTACAGTGTTTATTTCCATGCACATTTTTTAAATGTCATCAAATTTACTGCTCTAGATTTTGTGGCTTCTGGGGTTTGTGTCCTACTTAGAAACCCTTTGAATTTTAACCTTGACACACACTAGTTCCCCATGTTGGTTTCTGGCCTGACCTTTCCTTCCTCGTTCGACCAACTGCCGATGCTGACTCCTGTCCTCTGTATCTAGCTGCTCCAGGACAGCTCCTGGCTGTGGCTGGCCACCATCTTCCCCATCCCTGCCCTCTGCCCCTGCAGTTGAGTCCTTGGCTTCCTGTCACTTCCCCTGCCCCCAGCTTCTGGGCCTGTCCAGCTTCCTGCCAGCCTGCTCCAAGCCCCTACTCAGCACCCCACCTCCTCCAGGTGAAGCTATGCCTTAATCACTCCCTCCTTACTTATTTCCTACCTCTCTGCCATGGACCATACTGGTCTAGCCACCCCAGCCTTCTGGATCCTTCTAGAACACAAGCACACACAGGGCCTTGACCTTGAAGCTCTGGCTCCTCATTCCAAGTCAGCGTGGTAGGGGAGCCATGGGCAATATGCTGGGTTCTGGGCGGAGGAGTAGCGGAGCATGAGCCAGGAAGGAGTCTCCCCAAACCTTTGTTAGCAACTCCAGATATGGCTTCTCCTTCACAACAGCTCAGCTTCTTTATTAATCAAATAACAAATTTAATTACCTTAAATTGCTCTAATTGAATCTAGAACAAGAGCGTGGACAAAATCCTGCGAAGTAATGAACCCAGGCATTTCTAGCATCTGTAGTTGAAATGATCTTTAATTTCAATTTGGGTGCAAAAATAATGTGACTGCAGTCAGCGCGTCCCTCCCCACCTTCCCAAAGGGAGATCTGAGCTGCAGATGTTGCCAGGGTTGCAAGGAAAATCAGTACAATGAATAACAAGCATATAATATTCAGGGAATCAGGTAGGCATCTAGCACCCTGTTCTCTCCTCCCATAACCCTGGGCTGGCCCTACAACGCCAGCTTCTTAGGGCAGGAAGGGTGTCATGGTCACTCCAGGGCCCCCCACCAGGCCAGCTTCTAGCCAACTTCCTGCTCATCACCCTCTGTATTAGTTTCCTAAGTCTGCCATAATTAATTATCACTGGAAGTATATTCTATCACAGTTCTGGGAATCAGAAGTCCAAAATCTGACCTTTTGAAAGCTTTAGGAGAAAACCCTTATGTGTGTCTCCCAGCTTCTGGTGTCTTCTGGCATTCCTTGGCTTGTGATGGCATCATCTCCGTCCCCATCCCTGAGATGGCCCATGTAGGGATTTTGGGAGGGACAGAGAGATGGTACCCGTGGAGCTCCCTGGGAGCTGGTGGTTGGGGGCCCTTTGGGGCGCTTCCAAGCAGGGTGGTGAGGCTGGGACGTGGCTTCTGAGTGCCAGCTACCCCAGCAGAGGGAGCAGATGTCCCAGCTTCTCCCTGTTCCCTGGCAGGCCTCATCTTTTATAAATAGTTATACTTGTTGGGAGCCAGAGTGGGTTGAGGCTTCAGCATCTCTGACTGACAGCTCAGCAGAGCCAGGCAGGCCCATCTGCCTGAGGCTATGCTTGCTCACATAACACCCCCTCCCCTCAAGCAGCCCAAAACCCATTAGAGTGTCATTCTACCCAGGGCACACAGCATCCTGGCATGTGCAGGCTCCACGTGGCTGGTGGCATGAGGGCTGTGTGGTCTCTTGGGTAAAGTAGCCAAATACTAAGAAAGGACTTTGAAAGAGACTGATTGTGGAGGTAGCGAGCTCCTCACCCCGGGAGGCTTTCCAGGGGACGCTGCATGACCATACGACAGGCGTACAACAGCCAAGCTTTGAGCTTCAAAGCATGATGAGGACAGAAGGAGAAGGCTAAGCCAGGGGAACCCAAAGTTCTTAGGGTCCCAGCACACACCTGGGGTGCCACAGACTGGGAGCTCTCAAGACCATGGTGGCTTAGCAAGACCACAGCCACTCTCTCCAGCTCTCAGTTGCCAGGAAGGTCACCTGCGTGGGATCCAGGAGCCCTCCCGCTCCTGCCTGAGCCCACCAACTTCTCTGGATGCAAACAGAGGTTCTGCCCACAGCATGGAGTGCGTAACTGCTCCTCACTGCGCATGGGTGCGGCTCCTACAAGGTGCACCATGGAGGCTGCCAACGTCCCGGGTGTTGGGCAGATAAAATATAATATGCTCACTTTGTTAAAGAGGGCGCCGCCCACATGGAAGTTCGTTGATATTAATGTGTGTTCTGGAACAGGCTGTGGGCAGGCCGGGTCGTTATAGCCTAAGGCTTAGTTTAAGAGTAAGCTCTTCCCCACACCCTTGACTGATTGGATGATGTAGGGTGGTGCACTCTCCTGAGGAATCCCATTATGCCTCAGATGGGTGGCTTTGTATCAGAGACTTTCTTGTCTGTAGATTGGATTAAGGGTTTGGATTTTCTATGCTATAAACTGGGGCAGTCCGGGAGCTTCCTCTCTCCTCTTGGTTCCTGGGTTCCTGAGGTTAGTATTAGAGAGGAGAGCAGATTAAGGCCATGTGGAGGAGAAGTAGCCAAGATGGCAGAGTGCTGAGGAAGAAACCAGTTTGTTAAGAGTTTGTGCAGGAGGAGATGGGAAACAGAGGTGAATAAGTCTGGTGAGCTAGAAAGCTTTGATGCTAGGAAACTCGGATAAGTCAGTAGCTTTGTGAGCACTGAATGTGTGGGTTTTGGAGCCCAGTGTGTGTTTTTACTTGCCCGCCGGGTGCAAGCTAGAATTAAAGCTGATGGCTCACCAGTTCGTGGCTCCTGTGTTTCATTACAGACTGTTCGAATCAAATGCGAACCTGCATTGGCCAGGCGGCTGTGATGGTGGCCCTGGCTACTGGCTTTACACCGGGCTTCCCATGAAGTTCAGTTGCTGAGACAGTGCCACCGAACCCCTCTGAGCCTTGGGGACTCTAACAGCCTCTTCACCCTTAGAAACTCCCTCCTTCCTAAAGTTAGGGGTATATGATGGCATTTTCAACCTTTGGGATTAGAGGTCGGTGTTCTAAACCACAAGCTCCATGAGGGCAGGAACCTGGTTTGCTTTGTTTGTTGCTCTTTTTGTCTGCGGTGGAGTTTAACTGATTATGGATCAAATGAATAAATGACTAATTGAACAAATGATGTAAAGGTCACCTCACCCGCCTTCCTGCAGGAGGCTGAGTCTCCTGTGGAACATCCCCCTTGACCGCCCTCTGAGGAGCTGAGGACGAGAGCGTGACACTCTGGAAAGCACAGTTCCCCTGAGGCCAGACGCCGGGTCTGAGTCCTGGCTCCGCCTCTTATCAGATGTGGGACCTTGGGTGGGTTCCTCAACTGCTTTGCTTCATTAGCTGCAGAACTGAGACAATCCTGTTTGCTTCCAACACAGCAAGACAGCGCTCGCTGCTTCCTAAAGATGTCCTAACTCTCCGAGATGACACTCAATCACCGCGTGTCAGAGGCACTCAGTAAATGATGCTGTCACCTTACGAGTGAGTCTGGACTAGCCTCCTCAAGGAAGAGGGACACACGGAGAAAGGCCCTGTTGGGCAGATAAAATATAATATGCTCACTTTGTTAAAGATGGCGCTGCCCACATGGAAGTTTGTTGATATTAATGTGTGTTCTGGAACAGGTTGTGGCCAGGCCGGGTCGTTATAGCCTAAAGCTTAGTTTAAGAGTAAGCTCTTCTCCACACCCTTGACTGATTGGATGATGTAGGGTGGTGCACTCTCTTGAGGAATCCCATTATGCCTCAGATGGGTGGCTTTGTATCAGAGACTTTCTTGTATGTATAATTGGATTAAAGGTTTGGATTATCTATGCTATAAAGTGGGCAGACCGGTAGCTAGATCTCTCTCTTGGTTCCTGAGGTATTAGAGAGTAGAGCAGATTAAGGCCATGTGGAGGAGAAGTAGCCAAGATGGCAGAGTGCTGAGGAAGAAGCCAGTTTGTTAAGAGTTTGTGCAGGAGGAGATGGCAAACAGAGGTGAATAAGTCTGGTGAGCTAGAAAGCTTTGATGCTAGGAAACTCGGATAAGTCAGTAGCTTTGTGAGCACTGAATGTGTGGGTTTTGGAGCCCAGTGTGTGTTTTTGCTTGCCCGCCGGGTGCAAGCTAGAATTAAAGCTGATGGCTCACCAGTTCTTGGCTGCTGTGTTTCATTACCGACTGTTCGAATCTAATGCGAACCTGCGTGGGTCAGGCTGCTGTGATAGCGGCCTCAACTATTGGCTTTACAGGCCCCAACCATCCCAAGCACGTGGATATGTCCACCTTACACCATCTAGCCCCACCTGGACTGGCATCTACCAGAAGAACCTCCCAGACAACCCACTGAATCAAGGAAAATCTTACATGTATGTTTTGAGCCACTGACTTTTGAAATGGTGTGCTACTGGGCAAAAGCTAGCTGATACAAGGTAACATGAATGAGAAATAAACCTCAGAGTATTAAGATCTTTGAGGGTGTTTGTAAGGCCAGGAGCCGAGGCCACCATCACAGCCACCTGGCCCGTGCAGGTTTGCATTTGATTTGGATAGATGGTAATGAAACAACGGAGCCAAAAACTGGTGAGCCATCAGCTTTAATCCTAGCTTCCACCCGGCAGGCAAGAAATACACACACTGGGCTCTGTTGGGCAGATAAAATATATTGTGCTTACTTTGTTAAAGATGGCGCTGCCCACATGGAAGTCTGTTGATATTAATGTGTGTGTGGGACAGGCGATGGGCAGGCCTGGTCGTTATAGCCTAAGGCTTAGTTTTAACAGTAAGCTTTTCCCCACACCCTTGACTGATTGGATGATGTAGGGTGGTGCACTCTCATGAGGAATCCTCCCATTATGCCTCAGATAAGTGACTTTGTATCAGAGACTTCCTTGTTTGCAGATTGGATTAAAGGTTTTGATTCTACACTATAAAGTGGGACAGACCGGGAGCTTGCTCGCTCTGGGTTCCTGAGCTTAGTATTTGAGAGCAGAGCAGAGAAAGACCACGTGGAGGAGGCCAGGAGAAGCAGTCAAGATGGTGGAGTGCTGAGGGAGAAGCCAGTTAGTGCAGAGTTTGTGCAGAGAGAAGGAGATGGAAAACAGGTGAATAAGTCTAGTGAGCTAGAAGCCTTTGATGCTAGGAAACTTGGATAAATCAGTAGCTTTGTGAGTACTGAATGAGTGGGTTTTGGAGCCCAGTGTGTGTTTTTGCTTGCCCGCCGGGTGCAAGCTAGGATGAAAGCTGATGGCTCACCAGTTCTTGGCTCCATTGTTTCATTACCGACTGTCCGAATCGAATGTGAACCTGCACTGGCCAGGCGGCTGTGATAGTGACCTTGGCTCCTGGCTTTACAAGCTCCAAAACCCACTCATTCAGTGCTCACAAAGCTACTGACTTATCCGAGTTTCTTAGAATCAAAGGTTGCTAGCTCACCAGCTTTATTCACCTCTATTTCCCATCTCCTTCTCTTTACACAAACTCTGCACAAACTGGCTTCTCCTTCAGTACTCCACCATCTTGGCTGCTTCTCCTCTCCTCCACGTGGCTTTATTCTGCTCTCCTACAGCATGGGCTCCTCCTAGAACGTAATCACTCTTTCCCTCGAACAACAATGTGATCTCTCTTTCTTTTAAAACCTTTTGGCGCGAAAGCCCTCCCCCAACACACATTAATGCAATCACACCCACCCCAAGCAGGAAGGGCAACTAATATCATCACCTGGGCAACAGGCCTCCAAGTGGGCAGCGCCATCTTTAACAAAGTGAGCATAATATATTTTATCTGCCCAACAGTGTTCATTACTGCAGGACAACCTAGCCCATTCTGATTAATACACTTCCTTCCTGTTTTTCTCTGGGAAAGAAGGAATAGCCCAATTAAGTTGCAAAGAACCTTATCCTTCATAGTTTCCCCACCTGTTCAACTTCCCCTCCACTCAACCCCTTCTCAGCCTCTTGGTCCAGGTAAGCTCTTTGCCATTGCCCATGTCCCTAGGATGAGATATTCACTGGGACCCATAATAAAGCATTCTCCCCCCCTCCCACTGCTGAGACCAAATTCTCCAGGGCAGACGGGGCCTTAGAAACAATATGCAAAAGGTGCCCAAGTTGTGACACTGGTCTTCACAATGGACCCTCGAGGCAAGGCAGACTAGCCTCAGCCACACTCAGCATTCCCCTGCTGCTTCACTCTTGTGTACGTTACCTGGCTGCAAAGGGATTTAGCGTCAGACACAGCTGGGTTCAAATCCCAGCTTTGCCACTTGCTTTTTAATCTTGGCTTTTTTACTGCTTAGCTGTGCAAAAATTCCTTAACCTCATTGAGCCTCAGTTTCCTTCTCTGTGAGTCGGAGGTAAAACTTCCCTTTTCACGTGGCTATAAAAATTATAACTATATTAAGTGTCTAGCATAGTGTCTGATGCACAGTAGACACTGACTACACAGTAGTTTATCATTATTATTTAGAGCCAAACTGACCTATTCTCAAACTTCATTGACTGGCAGTATGTCATTTGGCTTCCCTGAGCCTTAATTTTCTTCTCTGTAAGATGGGAGTAAAAATATCTTTTTCTTTCTTTTTTTTTTTTTTTTTTTTTGACAAATCAATCCCAGGATGAAAAAAGAAATATATGGTAAAGTGTGTGGCATGTAGTAAGTTCTGGAGAGCTATCAGTTCTTTCTCTTCCTGTGGCTTACAAACTCCCCCTGTAGTTTGAGGGCATACTTTCTTTCTGCATATTTTCTACCACACATAATAAGATATTTCTTTCTATTATTTTCATAGAGTTAGTGGCCAAGACAAGCTTAAAATTGGTCTCAAAGAGAATTTGAGGTGAACCCTGGAGACAAGAAATGTTCAAATATCAATCTGGAAATGCAAAGTCCACAGCCTAACTGATAAGGTAATTCTAATGCCAAAGGGACCTGCTATGTGGCCTTGGGCGACACACTTGTTCCCTCAGGGTTTTATCTTCTCTACCAAAACTTTCCCCTCACTCTCTCTCACACACAGAGCCTGCACATGCACAGGCAGTCAATGCTCAGTAAGGGTGGTGTGCTTGTTGCGGGGGAGGTGAATAGACCCCCAGTGACTCCAGATCCCTCTGGTCCAGGATGGTTCTGTGCCCATCGACTCCAAGAGAAACTTCTCAGCCCAGATAGACCAGTTTTATCCCGCATCTACTGCATCAAAGGAACATACAAAGTGAGGTGGTAGGGAGATCCCTGCGAGTGTCTCAAGCCAACATCATCCTCACACTCCCCTCCCTTTCCTCCCGTTGCCTCATCCTCTCCCACAAGCATGCTCCATGACTGTTCAAGAGTGGTTTCCATGGTGATAGCATTTTCAAGTTTTCTAGGATCAGAACAGGAATAATTTTCTACCTTCTCCTCCTCCTCTGTGGCAATCTGGGAAAGAGAGCTTATTACAGATAAAGGGTGGGGTGAGAGACAAGAAGGGCAGAAGCAGCTCTCTCTTTCATTACCTAATTGCAAGAGAAAGTCACACTAAAATTCCTTGCTCCCAGCTCCTTCCCCAACCCCAGTCCCTACCATCATCCCCTGGGGTCCTAGGTCACATGGTTCTCACCAGCCTCTGCTTGAATCAAAAGTTAGTGGGGAGAAGATGAGATAAGAAGATAAAAAAAAGAAAGGGTGGGCTGAGATATGCCCAATCACATGCATGCACACACTCATTAACACAGTGGCTATAAGAAATTTTCACTAATCCTACTCTTGGAAGTGATGCTCACTAATGAAGAAGAGCAGAGTGGCAGAAGCAGAGACATCTGTGTAACTTGGTTGGACATGACTGAGAGTCAATCTGTGTGCTATAACCACCTAGCAGATATCTTCATAATCTGCCAGCCCAAAAGAAGACCCATACGCACTGTGAAAGAGTGTTGTGGTCATGATGCCCTCTGACATCAGTGAATGCCACACTGAATGAAGTGTGGGTGACTACTCATCTTTCATTCTGATTCCATTTGCCTTTTCCACCCTCTTTCCTCAGCCCCCAGCTAAGGTCTTTCAGGATTGTTCTCCTGTCTTTGAAGGGTGCTTTGGTCCTGGTTGTAAAGCCCAAGCCCGTGTCCCTGAGGCTAATACCATCCAGGATAAAGGAGAGGTGAAAATGGGCTCTGTGAATGTAAAGCCAGTAGTCTCGGCCATTATCACAGTCACCTGGCCCATGCAGGTTTGCATTAGATTCAGACAGTCGGTAATGAAACAATGAAGCCAAGAACTGGTGAGCCATCAGCTTTAATCCTAGCTTGCACCTGGCGGGCAAGTAAAAACATACACTGGGCTCCAAAACCCACTCATTCAGTGCTCACAAATCTACTGACTTATTCGAGTTTCCTAGCATCAAAGGCTTCTAGCTCACCAGACTTACTCACCTCTGTTTCCCATCTCCTTCTCTCTACACAAACTCTGCACTAACTGGCTTCTCCCTCAGCACTCCACTATCTTGGCTGCTTCTCCTGGCCTCTTCCACGTGGCCTTACTCTGCTCTTCTCTCTAATACTAATTTCAGGAACCCAGAGAGAGCAAGCTCCCAGTCTGCCCCACTTTATAGTGTAGAAATCCAAACCTTTAATCCAATGTACAAACAAGAAAGTCTCTGATACAAAGTCACGTATCTGAGGCATAATGGGAGGATTCCTCATGAGAGTGCACCACCCTACATCATCCAATCAGTCAAGGGTGTGGGGAAAAGCTTACTCCTAAAACTAAGCCTTAGGCTATAACGACCCAGCCTGCCCACAGCCTGTCCCCCAACACACATTAATATCAACAGACTTGGACATGGGCAGCGCCATCTTTAACAAAGTGAGCATAATATATTTTATCTGCCCAACAGTGAGCAAGACCCCCAACAGTTGCTAAAAATAAGTTGTCGTATCAGAGGGGGCACAAGCTTAAATGGATATTTGTCCAGTTGAGGGAAGGTCTGAAACCAACAACATTTCTTCCAATGTGACTTGGTCAAACAAGTCACATTGTGAATTATGCAGTGACCATCAGGAAAAGAAGACAGAAGAACCAGATTCAGGTCCTGATTCTATCACTCACTGACTGGTGACCTTAAGAAAGTCACTTAATCCCTCTGAATCTCATCTATTTTGTCTCTACTTTTCATCCTATCTGTCTTGCTTAAAAGGTTATTTTAAAAATTCAAAATAAAAGCACCTTGTTAATTAACAAATATCACACATAGTAAGATATTTCTTTATTATTTTGACAGAGTTAGTGGACCAGACAAGCTTACAGGCTGGTCTCAAACAGTCAAACTGATAAGGTAATTCTAATGCCAAAGGGACCTGCTATGTGGCCTTGGGCGACTCACTTATTCCCCCAGGGTTTTATCTTCTCTACCAAAAGAGGCTCATAAGGGCCTTCCTTTTAGGCGAGGAATCCAAGCCAGATAAGAGGCTACGTGAGGCCAGAGAGTGTGGATTGTGATCAGCACCAAGGACAGCTCCCAGTGAGCCCAGGAAACTAGGAGAAATCTGCGTTAAGGTAGACCTGGGTTCAAATTCTGACTTTACCCCATAGTGGTACCTTGAGCTGGTATCTAGGCCTCTCTAGGCCTCAGTGTTTCCATCTGTACACTTAGCCCTATGAGGTCACTAAGATAAACACTGCCCCACACCATGAGCTGAGTGGGGTTCAGCTCGATGCAAGGTGTGGGGGTGAAATCCAAAGCACCAGTGAATAGAGGATGGCTGATTCCCAAAGAATATCATGTACCCCTCCTTCAAGGCTCAAGCCTCAGTGTATTTCTTCAAACTTCTCCCACCGGGGGGAATTCTCCCACACTCTTTGTTGCCATTAAAGAGCAACTTGATGGGATGAAAATCATCAGAGTTGAACAGCTTTGAATGTGAATCCTGACTCTGCTGTCTGCTAGCTGTGTGTCCTAGGGCAAATAAATTCTTCTCTCTGAGCCTCAGTAGCCTCTTCAATAATATCTGAGTTAAATTAATACCCACCTCACACTGCTCATATGAGATTTAAACAAGAATATGCATATAGAGCCCTCAGTACACACTTGTGCCATAGCAAGTGCTCAATTAAACATAGGTCTTCAGCCATCCTCCCTTTCTGGATTGTGGTCTCTTTTGTTCTAAGAAACACCTTTAGCTGAGATATCTCTGGTTGGGTCACTTGGCACAGGAAAGGCAGTGGATGGGGGGGCAGTGTCATTTAGGTGCATGCTGTTTTTTTAAGAAAGGAAATGGCTTGTATGCCCTCACAAAGCTGCTTCCTGATGGAGACCTCTCTGAAGGGATCTTGAGTCAACCTCGCACACCTGCAGCTCTGGATGGTTGGGCAATGCAATGCTAAAGAATAAAGGCCAGGAAGGGAAGGGAAGGCCCAGAGATAGGGACAATCCCTCTCCCTCCAGCTCCGGGACTCTGTTTTACTCACCTTTAGCTATTGATTGAAGTGAATAGTGGGGATGCAGAGATGCAGCCTAGAGGATTTTCAAATATCTAATCTCATCCTTGAAACAAACTGTTGTGTAACTTTGGCCAGCTCCCCTCCCCTCTCTGGATGGCAGTTTCCTTCTCTGAAAGGTGAGAGACTTGGATGCAATACTCTCTAGGGTTGTTAATATTCCACATGATTTCTCCTTAGGCCTGTACTGTGACTGCAGTGGAGCTGAGGACACTGCTCCTCTCTACCCCCAGCCCAGCATGTAGCTTGTTGGACACTTACCTGGACTCATCCTGAATTCGGTCTGGGCTGTCACCCCTAGGCACCCAGGCTGACCCTTGGAGCCTTTTCACAGGGCATTGGGAAAGTGACCGAAAAGCCTCTGGGGACATGTGGCCCAGAGACCAAGATCTTAAAGACTTTCCAGTAGAAGGGATACGCCATTTCAAAATGCGCTCCACCAGGACCATGGGAGAGCCACGTTTTGATTTCCAGCCTGATTCCCCCAGGGCCCAGGAGATCAAAGCTGTTTGATAGGCAGTTAGACAAAAATGCAATGCATGAGAAGGAAGAAATCCACCAGCTTGAAGCCCAGGGCATGGCTCCTCTACCCAGACAGCTCCCCGAAGTCCTACATCCTGGTTCCAAGGCAGCACTGGGAGGGAGGGCAACACCATTATCCCTGGCATGTTCTTTTAGGATCTCTTCATAGAGCTGAGTCTTTAAGACATGCTCATTGTTCCGAAGGCCTAGGATACTCTGGACCACCATTATAAATGCTCAGGACCCTTCTAGAGAGGCAGTGTGTGGTGCACTGGTCAAGGGCACAGAGGTCGGAACCAGGCTGCTTGCTGAGCAACCTCAGACAAGCTACTCAACCTCTTTGTGTCATATGTCTGTTTCCTCATCTATAAAATGGAAATAATGCTGTTTGCCTCTTAACAAAGCCTCTGCCAACCCCAATTCTTACTGTTACTCCTCTCTGCTGGTGTACGGTTTCTACTGTTCAGAAGGAAGGCTCCTCAATCGTCATTATTGTGCCCTGTGAGGATGGCATGGAAAACATTATCCTCATTATACCATTCTATAAACCATCTCATCTAATCCCCATTACAAACCCCAGTGGTGGATAGAGCGTAGTGGATAGAGCGTCAGACTGGGATGTGGAGGACCCAGGTTCAAGACTCCGAGGTCGCCAGCTTAAACACGGGCTCATCTAGTTTGAGCAAGGCTCACCATCTTGAGCCCAAGGTTGCTGGGTCGAGCAAGGGGTCACTTGGTCTGCTGTAGTCCCCCAGTCAAGGCACATATGAGAAATCAATCAATGAATAACTAAAGAGCTGCAACGAAGAATTGATGTTTCTCATCTCTCTCCCTTCCTGTCTGTCTGTCCCTATCTGTCCCTCTCTCTGTCTCTGCCTAAAAAATAGAAAAAACAGCTTAGTCATTATTATCCCTACTTTTCAAATAGGAAAAGTAAGCTAAGAGAGGAGCACTACCAAGCCCATTGCCTCTTCTGTCCTACAGTGCCTCACTCATGAATGAGATGGCTCCAGTTCTGTCCTCCCAGAAGGCAGTGAGACCTTGGGCAATTCCCTTTCCCCTTCTGGGTAGGACTAGAGCTTCAAGCTCCACACTTCTTTACTTCTATTCCACAGAGGTGTGGGACGGTGACTTCGGAGCACCAGACTTGGAGCCAGGAACCCCTCAGAGCCGAGGTTCACCCAAGCCCAGCCCCAGATCCTTCAGGACCAACAAGTAGGTTTCCTGCTTGGAGCCTGTTCTGAGCCCTTGGAGAGCCCTGGATGGTTTGGTTCTGCTGCTTTGGTAAGAATTTTTCTTTTTTTAATGAAAAACTTGTTTTGACAAAGCATTCTTATAAGTCATGGGTGTCAGCTTGACTCTGTAGAAAAGTGTCAGCATAGAATCAATGTAAGACTTAGTGTTTTAATTATAGAAACATCCTCTAGTTTTGTCATTGTGCCGCCCCACCCACCCTGTTCTCATGTGAGGGGATGGGAGGGGGTTAGTATGACCTGGGGCTGTCTCCCAGGGATCCAGCTCAGCCTTTCATCATCAGGATGAGTTGGGTCCCAACTGGCCCCAAATAGAATTTTCAAGGTCAAGGGCTCATGGCTCCAACAGAGTTTAACATTCATGAAAGCCAGAAATAGGAAAGAGCTCAGAAATCACCAGACCCAACCCACTCATTTACAGGTGGGAAAACTAAGGGACTCTGATTATACTGCATATATCAGGCCTATTTTGTCTTATTATATAATCAACCCTACAGAGAGGGGGCAGGAAGAAGTGTGACAGTCACCTAGCCTGGGCAAGCTGAGTGTGGGAAGACCCAGAGACAAAGATTGGGGGAGAGAAAATGGAGAAGAAGGGGCTGGCACATACTAAGCACCTGTTATATGCCTGTCAGTAGACTCATCCCTTTTAAAGATTGTCTTATCCCATTTTACATATGTGAAAACTGAGGCTTCAGAAAGATTAGATGACTCACCCAGGACCACACAGCCAGGATATGGGCCCAGATCTTTCTGACCTCAAATCGTGGGCTCTCCCATTGAAGGCTATAGTGGGCTTCTTAAGTGGCAAAAGTCTGGAGTCAAATTCTCTTTGTTCCCTACTTTTCCTGAATTGTTCCTGAGGATCAAGTATTCAGTTGCCTTGTATTGTCTTATTGAATAAAAGAGACCTTCTGGGAATAATCTGCTCTCTGTTGGCGAGGTTTCACCTTTCCCTTAGGTGACAGGACAACTTCCTGACACTTTGGGTTTTTTATGATCTACTGCAGGGGTCCCCAAACTTTTACACAGGGGGCCAGTTCACCATCCCTCAGACCATTGGAGGGCTGGATTATAAAAAAAAAAACTATGAACAAATCCCTATGCATACTGCACATATCTTATTTTAAAGTAAAAAAACAAAACGGGAACAAATACAATATTTAAAATAAAGAACAAGTAAATTTAAATCAACAAACTGACCAGTATTTCAATGGGAAGTATGGGTGCGGATGCATCCTGTGCTCCTCTCACTGACCACCAATGAAAGAGGTGCCCCTTCCGGAAGTGCGGTGGGGGCCGGATAAATGGCCTCAGGGGGCCGCATGCGGCCCGCTGGCCGTAGTTTGGGGACCCCTGATCTACTGATATAAAATGACCCCAAAAAATCCTTATTTTCAAGATGTCAGGTCACTTCACATACACCCAGAAATGTTTTGGGACACAAGAACCAGTCACCAGAGGGAGAAAAGATTCCTAGGTGATATCTAATAGGCAGACATCTTCAAATCAAGCTGGAAGTGGTACTGGAGGACTTGCAGTGGGAGAGAGTTGTTTTTTGTTGTTTTCTTTTTTACTTACAGAAGCCTCAATCTAAACTTTTCATTCTTAAAAATTCCATTGCATTGGATTTGAAACATCCCTGCCGGCACCATCCTGGTGTCAATCAAATTTCTACAGATGCCATGAGCTGAGTCAGTCTCTATCTACACTTCATTGCTCTGGGATCCCAAATAATCAGTTATAAAGGATGGGAGAGCAAAAGGTGGTTCTTGTACCTTCCATTGTGCCTGATGTTGAGTGGGGGTCACCTCACAGCTCGCTGAAATCTCCCCACCAGACCACACAAGGTGTTTAAAATTCCACATAGGCAAATGGCTACTATTACAAGCAGAATCGAGTCCTCCACCCAAATTCATATGGCTAACCCCCAGCTCCTCAAAATGCAACTACATTTGGAGATGAGGTCTTTAAAGAGATAATTAAGTTAAAATGAGGTTATTAGGATGGACCCGAATCCCATATGACTGATGTTCTTATAGGAAGAGGAGATTAGGACACAAACACATACAGAAGAACAACTGTGAGAGGACACAGCAAGAAGGTGGCCATCTGCAAGTTAAGGACAGAGGCTTCAGTAGGAACCAACCCTACCCACACCTTGATCTTGGACTTCTAGCCTCCAGAACTAATAGGAAAGAAATTTCTCTTGTTTAAGCCTCCCAGTGTGTCTGGTTTGTTGTGACAGCCCTAGCAAACTAAGACAAGTGCCATCTCCCTTTCTTCTCACCAACACATCTGGCGGTCTCCTTCCTCCTTCCCTCCCTCACCCTGGGATGAAAGGGTTAGACGTGGCCTTTTAACATATTTAGAGCTGAAGTGGGAAAGACTGAGGGGCAAGAAGGGACTTCTTTTTCTCCAAGCAGCCCAGCCCTCCGATGCCAGGGGCATTTTGAGATCACAAGAAACTAAGTAGAGGAGCCAAGTTCAGTGAGCCAGGTTTCTGGGCCCTAGCAGGCATTTTCCATAGAAATAATATTTGTAAAGGCAGATTGGTTTCCAGGCTAGCCCACAAAAAACTCTTTGGTCTATCACAGAGCTGTAATAGACTCTCTCTTTCTGCCCTGGAGAACATAATGTGAGATACTGTCTCAAACTAATCTCGCAACTCCATAGAAAAACAATAACATCCACCTCGAAGCGAGGGGAGAAGGATTTCCATTCTCGGAGGGAAGGAGATGTGTTAGAGGACTGAGCGGTAGTGGCAATTCTGAAGGGGTTTCTGGGATTCCTCAAGGGCTTTTGAGGCTGAGCACTCTTGTTCTTTATTACGTCTAATTTCACTTCAAAACACAAGATCCTTTTTGTATCCTCACAAGACAACGGAGCTGATCAGTCATGATTGGGCCGCTGGACGGGGGAGAGGGAGAAGGACAGAGGGGATGTGACTGAGCACAACACAGCAGCAGAAGGAGGGACACAGGGGGGTGATTATTGGGAGAGAGGGACTGGTTGATGGGTCGGAACTTGGGGTGTAAGCTCAGTCTTTCCTCTACATCCTCGCCAGAAGCTAGGGCACAGGGAAGGGCTCTAGAGCCATGTGTTCTGACTTGAATCCTGGTTGTGTCCCTCACTAGCTGTGTGACATTGAGGGAGTGCCACAGATTCTCTGTGCCTCACTTGCCTTCTCTGTAAAATGAAATTCTAACTGTACCCAGCTTGCTGGGTTGTTGTAAAGAATCATTAGTCACATGAAGCTCTTAAACAACCCCTGATACTTGGTAAGGGTGCACTCGATAAGAATTAGGATGGTGGTTGTTAGTATCCACATCCCACCCTTTACTGTTAGCCTCACTCTGTAGAACAGAAGTAGGGGTAGGAAGGGAGCAGGGAAGGGAGAGAAAGATAGGCTGGACCACAAAGATGCCTCTGCCTCTGTAAGGTCCACTGAGTGCCCCATGGAGTAGATCAGACCAACTATCCCCCCCACATCACCGTTAGCCTCCTCTCCTGACTTTTTTTCTGACCTTGACCTATCTGTGGTCACCCAGCAAGAAACCCTCCATGCCACAACCTCTCCCAAAGGAGGACAGGGCCAGCTAGGAATGTCCCTCTGCAGCTGAAATGTTGGAGGAATTTGCAGGGATCCAGAAGGAGGTTTATGGGGGTGGGGGCAGTGCTGGAGGAAGAGAATTGTGAATCCGAGAGGAGCCAGAGCGGTGTTTTCATTTCAATTAATTATCCTTTTAGAGCAGTTCAGGTTGCTGGAGAGCAAGGAAGAGAGATTCATTTATATTAAAATCAGCCCCAGCCCCCTCGCTCAGATTCTAGCCTGTGTGTGACTACTGCAGGCATCAACTGCAGAAGGAAAGGGGGGATGGGGTGGTCTTGCTGCCCAGTTCCCAGAGAGGCAGACCCACTGCCCTGGCCCCTCACCCACTGCACAGTCTGTCTACTGCTCTCTGAAAAGGCCCTTGCCAGACAGGCGGTGATAATTAAACGCCGCTGACAGAGACCTGAGAGGCCAGTGGCTCATCTCCACTCACTGCCTCATGGAGATCGAGTCCAACTGGGCCACCTTGTCTCTCCCCACAGACTCGCTGACTCCCCTCCCCAAAGCCATGCCTCATTCCAATGCAGTTTCTGAGTATGAAACCAGCCCAGCCCTGTGCTGGATGGTCAGGGAAGTCTTCCAGGAGGAGGTGAGAAGTCAAATCTCAGGGCCAGACAGGACCAGCGAAGAGACCCCTGCAATACGCCAGGGGGCTCCCCACCAGTGGGGGTGGGGTGGGTGGTCCGGTGCCAGGTCCACATAGAGCCACATGGTTTCCTGATGGCTTTGGGTGTGGAGCTTAGAAGGAAGAGCAGTAGACGGGAGCCTGGGGTTTTGACTGGAGCACCTGGAAGTAGACTTGCCTTCCTCTGATGAGAGCAGGTGTTGGAGAAACAGGTCTGGGCAGGGGTGCAGGGGGAGGGATAACTAGGGGTTTGGTTTGGGACATGTCATCTTTGAGAGGACCCTAGGATCCTCACTTCTGAGCTCAGGAGGCAGGTCAGCCACTTCCATCTCTGCTCATTTGCCAGGCTTCTGCTGTGCTGGGTGTCAAAAAGGCCAGAGATCACACAGCAGAATTGGATCCTCTGACTCTCAGTATAGTGTTTCTGCTTCTCCCCCACCTGGCTTCTCCCCCACCTGGCTTCTCCCCCACCAGGCTTCTCCCCTACTTGGCTTCTCCAATGGGCCAGGGATCAGGTGGGGGCAATAGTCTTCAGTACCCTGTCCTTCTGGACACCATGCCTTCATTCTGTCTCCTGATCACTCCTCCAGATCATGACTAATATATTGGAAAATGTTCTAGCACATAATTCATACTAAAGTGAAAATGGCTGATAAAAAGGGAACAGCCTTAAGAGGCCACCAAGTAACAGAAAACAATGATGATAATGATGATACAACAGTACTTAATACTTATATCTCACTTACTATGTGTCAGGTACTACAATAAGCACTCGTGTTAGCATTATATTATTAAGCCTGCCCATAACTCTTTGAGAAAAGTGTTATCATCATTTTTTACTGAGGAGGAAACTGAGGCACATACTCAGGTTTGGAGAGCTCCCAGCCTGAGCCACTACAGCCTACCACCTGCAAGGCAGCAGTTGTTCCCCAGTCACAGAGAGCACAGACCAGAGAGTGGGGAGATCTTCCCAAGGTCACATAGCTGGCACCAGTGAGGACTAACTAGAGCTACCAAATGAAACACAAGAGGCCAATTTTAATTTTTTAATATATATTTTTTTACATTTTATTTATTCATTTTTAGAGAGAGAGGAGAAAGAGAGAGAAGTGGGGAGGAGCAGGAAGCGTCAACTTCCATATGTGCCCTGACCAGGTAAGCCCGGGGTTTTGAAACAGTGACCTCAACATTCCAGGTTGATGCTTTCTCCTCTGTGCCACCACAGGTCAGGCTGCCAATTTTAATTTTAATTTCAGATACACAGAGAATTATTTTTTTCATGTAAGTAGATCTCCTTCACTGTTTGGAATACACTTATACTTAAAAAGTATTTTTTCTTTATCTCAAATCCCAAATGAACAAGGTGTTCCATATTGTTATTTGCTGAATGGCAACCTTAAAATCCATGGAAAAATCTGCTCCAGCCAGAGCCAGCTTTCCCCGTCTCTAGGGGTAAGTAAGCCCAGCTTTCCACGTCCCAGGAAGATGAGGGAGCCAAGGTGTCTCCTGGCTGCTCTCAGTCATGACACCCTGTATCCCAACAGCCATCACCAGAAAACCCTAGGAATATGCTCCCATGGTCTCTCCCAGAGCCCCCAGGTGAGGGGCTGGCACACTGAGGTAGCACGGATGCGCCCGAAGCACCAGACTTGGGAGCTTCTAGCAACAGCACCTGCCCTCCCCACAGAGCTGCCCATACATCACAGGCAGCTGGAAATCGAAACTAGTTTCTCAAGCCAATGTGCCGGCAGGATCAGTCGCCTGATTTGGGCAAAGTTGCATTGTGCATCCAGCATTCATCAGCTGTTCACCAGCCAAGACATGCCGTGCACGCATGCGCTGAAACAGAACTGCTCCCAAATTCCCAGCTCAAGGTAAAAAAGAGCCAAGTTCACGCTGTTGCCCCTAAGGCTGTAAAGTCCCAGCCCCCTGGACGATAGCCAGTTGTTTGTTAGACTACCGACTCCATACAACACCTGTTCCAGGTTGGGGGTCATACACACAAGTCTGATAATCGCTGTTTTGCCAAAAGAATAATTGCCACTATCTTTTGAGTGAGCATTTATTACCTCTCTGACAAAGTTAAAAAACTTTCCATGCAGGGGCTCATTTAATCTATGGAAAACTGAGGCACAGAAAGGTTAAATGGCACATTTAAGGTCATGCAGCCAGAAGCTGCTGTTACGGGATTGAAACCAAGCCCTGACGCCAGGTTCAGGGTCTCCCCCTCCTCCCTTGGCCTGTGTAACAAAAATCTCCGCTGAGACATGGCTCCGCATCGAGGGAGCTGGTAGACATCAGGAGGTGGTTAGGCGCGGCCCCTGCTTCAGGGTGAGACGCTGCAATGTGAGCAGGGACTGGGCAGACAGCACAGGTAGGAGCCATCACCTCCTGGGAAGGTCTGTTGGGGGGACCTTGATTGCTGCCCTGAGAGGAAAGGACAGTCTGCTGAGTATCACAGACCCCAAGTGGGTAGCCCTGCTGCCTCTGCCTGAGGCATCCCAGGGTGTGTGTAGTAAGTGCCCTGAGACCTGGGTTCTAGTCTCAGACTGGCTGGGACTTCTCTCTGTCACCATATCTCTGCAACTCTTGTCACTTCTCTGAGCCTCAGTTTCCCCTTTGTAACAGATATTTTTAAATTTATTTATTCATTTTTAAATCTTAGTTTGGGGTGATTTTGGCACCTAGATTTTTTTTTTTTTTACAGAGACAGAGAGAGTCAGAGAGAGGGATAGGTAGGGACAGACAGACAGGAACGGAGAGAGGTGAGAAGCATCAATCATCAGTTTTGCGTTGCGACACCTTAGTTGTTCATTGATTGCTTTCTCACACGTGCCTTGACCGCAGATCTTCAGCAGACCAAGTAACCCCTTGCTCGAGCCAGCGACCTTGGGTCCAAGCTAGTGAGCTTTTGCTCAAACCAGATGAGGCCACGCTCAAGCTGGCGACCTTGGGGTCTCGAACCTGGGTCCTCAACATCCCAGTCCCACGCTCTATCCACTGTGCCACCACCTGGTCAACTCCCATATGTGCTTTGACCAGGGAAGCCCAGGGTTTTGAACTGGCGACCTCAGTGTTCCAGGTCAACGCTTTATCCACTGCACCACCACAGGTCAGGCTGTAACAGATTTTTTTACTTGCTCAGTTATCCTTTGTATTCACAGGTGACCCTGTCACACTGTAGTCAGTCTGCAATCCAAATTGTTTTCCAGGCTAGATGGGAACCTGGTGTGCTTAAAGGGACAGGAGCAAGGTTCAGGGCGCCCAGAAGCAAACTCTCCTTTGGAACCATTTCTAAGACTCAGGCACATTTTAAACCAATTTACCCCCAGGATGCAGCCCACATCAATCGCCCACATCTGTGATAGATTAGCTGAGCCACATGGCAGACTCCTCAGAGTAGACCCCACGCTCCAGTCTCTCAGGGGTCCCTAAATGTACCCCTCCTCAACTAAGAAGGCATCGAGAGAGGTTGCTAGTGAAGATGCCACTTCTTTAACAAGCTTAACTAAGTAGGGCAAAGGGAGTGAGGGCACAGGGGGTGGCCGGAGTCCAGCCAGACAGCTCGACCTAGCCTGTCTCCAGACCCCGCTGGCTTAGAGCAAACCTGCAGCAGAAAGAAAGCACAGGAGATAAGAAGCCTGGCCTTTCACCTGGGCCATGGCTATGCCTTGCTCTGCTGTGTAGCCTCAGTAGAGCCTCTGCCTCCTCTGAGAGAGGAAGACTGGGTGACTGCCAAGGCTGCCCTTCAGGACATCCCTGTTGATGACTCACACTACCCACAGAGGGTGGGACGAGGTCTGAGTCCAGGCTCTGATGGACACAAACACTGAGGAGGACAAGAAACTAGGTCAGAGGGTTCCTATCAGAATCAGGCCTTCACCCCGGGGCCCCGCCCAAATTGCAAGGTCTTGGCCTGCCTTGGCTCATGCTGGTCCCCCTGCCTGCTGTGCCCTCTTTACCCACAGCTGCCATTTTAAAATCTCTCCATTATAAACATTCACACTTAATAGTAGAGAATGCAGTATACCAAATCTTATAATCAGTAAGGTTCTGGTTTTGTGTGTCTATGTCTAACCTAACCCCTCACACACACCCCCGCCATCCCTCAGACCATGTCCATCTTGTTCCCACACTGTTCCCAGAGCCCAGGACAGGGTCCAGCTGATGGGAAGCATGCAATAAACATTTGCTGAGCAAATAAATTAACTGCACCAAACTGCCAGCAGTGAATATTCAGGGTAGGAAAATTTCAGGTCATTTTTATTTCTTTATACTTTTAAGTAATTTCCCTGTTTTTTTTAATGAGCATGTGTTGATTTCAGGACCAAAAGCTCCCCACCACCACCACCATCATAAAAAGCTTCTAAAAACAGAACAAAGCAGAACTTCTCTCTTGCCTCAAGGCCCTGCTCCCCAGTCCCCCTGGGTTCTCTGTCCTCACACAATCCTGAGACGTCTGTAGGGCAGAAGTACTTACCCCATTTGCCAGGGGAGGACGCCGAGGCTCAGTTCATGTGTGCACTCGTGTGAAGCTGGAAACGGTCTCCATGAACACAACGAGATTTTGCTTCAGAGTCGTTAGCTGAGATCCCAGCTTTCCCAGGGGAGGTCCAGGGGAGCTCAGGGACCATCCCAGGCTCGAGGCTGAGGGAAGCAGAGGGCTAGAACCTCTTCAGGCCTGGCTGTTGTGGGAGGGTCCACAGTACCTGGGCAGAGAGGCTACGATGCAGACCCTGCCGGCAGCCAAGGGAAGCTGTGGACAGCCCCATGATGGCAGTGCCCAGGGTTGGCTGGAAGACAGCCCTTCATCCACAGGGACAAGAGAGTGTCCTGGATCCAGCCTACACACCCCACTCTCATCTCAACAAGGTTACGGCAAGAATAGTGTCTCAGCCTAAATACGTTACTTCCTCAGGGAGGCCTGCCATGGTCTTCCTGTCTGAACTGCACCACTATGTGAGTTCTCCTAGCTTGCTGCACTTCTTCACGTACTTACCATATTTATAATAATACATTGGCTTTCATGGTAGTTGGGTTAACTCCTGTCTCTCCCACTAAACTACACATTTGAGACCAGAGTCTCCATGTTAGTTAGCTCTATCAAATTTTCATCATCGGCACAAGCAGCAGCTTAATGCGTATTTGTTGAATGAATCATGGATGGACATGTGGGCAGGTGACAGTATCTGGTATCCACTGAGACCCTCGGCCATCAGGGAGCAGCAAGGAAAGAATGAGGCAAGTGGCAGCCTAAGAGGCAGTTACCCTGATAGGACCCAAGCAGAATAGAAGGGACCAGTCCACAAGAGATCGTTATAACACTGCATATTTGAGGAGCACTTTCATTGGCGTGGTCTCATTTAATCGTCAGCATAGCCCTATAAGGTCAACAGATGAAGACACTGAAGGATAAGAGAAGTAAAGTGACTTGCCCAAGGTCACACAGCTCACAAATCTTGCAACTAGAATCTAAGTTCAGTTCTATCTGGCTTTATATAACAACTATTATTTACTGAGCATGGGCTAGTTAATTATATAGTATTATCTCCATATATTATCTTTAATTCTCACAACATCCCTTTCATGATTAAATGGGTTCTACGATTCCGCTTTCAAACCTGAGAAACGGAGGCTCAGAGAGACCACGTGACTTTCCCAAGTGCCCCAGAAAGTAAGCAGCCCAGGGCCCATCCATCACAACCCCTTACCTCCCGCACTCTACCCCACTGCCTTGTCAGACCCCTAAGGCCCCATCTAGCCCAGAAAGTCTGTGATTCAGGGACCTGCACTGAGGAGACAGAACGAGGACTAGGAGGCAGTAGGGCTGTACTTAAGAGGAAACATTCTGGAGCCAGACTGCCTGGTTTACATCCAGGTCTGACCAAGTCCTGGCTACAGGCTCTGCCCCTCTTCTCCACTCCCTGCTCTCACAAATGAGGGTAATAATGGAGCTACTTCCACAGTTGTTGTAAAGAATAACTTACGTAAGGATTTCAGGACAGAGCCAGGTAAATACAATAGAACTGTTAGCAGGAGTGCGTCCATGATGGGCTGGGGCCAGGGGAGCTCTGAGATCAGCAGTCCAGGCAGGGATTTGTGGCCTGGACAGTGACAAGGTCCTGCGTCAGCCCAGGGCTCTGGCTCACACTGGGCCCTCTGTCTCAGGAGAACTCTGATACTTGCTTGTCCTTGGCTGACCAGAGGGGAGGCGCCTGGGCGTGGTGTTAGGAGAGGGTTCCTGAGGGAGGGGGAGGGAAAGCAGGCAAGGCAGCCTGCGGCTTCCTCCATAACAGAGCCCAGTGTTCTTCCGAGGCCAGGAATAGCTGAGCCCCTCTTGGCTCCAGAGCATGAATCATCACTGGCCTAAGCCAGTCCCAGTAACCCCAGTGACTTCTTTGTTGGGGACAGAGAGCATGTGCTGCAATTCTGGCCAATAAAATAAGAGAGGAATTTTGCCAGGGAACTTCTGGGAAAGGTTTCCATGCTCTTAAGAAGTAAGCAACAGGAAGTAAGTCATTTGATGCCTCCGATTGCAGCTGAGTGAGGCTGTGATGCATGGAGCAGTTGCAGCCACCTTGTGACCATGAGGGGATGGCCCATTCTGAGGGTGACAGAATATAAAAAAGGAAAGAATCCTGGCTTCAGGTGATTCATGGTCTTGGGTAATGTTGAGTTCCACATGAAGCAAGTCACTGCCGAAACATCTTATCCCATGAGATAACACATTTTCTTTATTGTTTACGCTTGTCGTAGTTGGTTCTTCTGCTGCCTATTGACTGAAGCTCCCTAACTGACAGCATCTTAGCCTGACTTCATCCCACAGGCTTGGGTCAGTGTGGGTCAGGAGTGGAGCTCAGCCAAACCAGTGCCCTCTCTTCCACATGCAAGGTGCTTCAGGCAGGTGGAAAGACCACTTTCCATGCAAACACCCTCCAAGGTCCTAGATCCTTCAAATGAGTGCTGGAGAAGTGTAGAGTCTAAGAAGACCACTCCCCTGAGCCAGAGAGGGGCTGATGATGCCTCTTCTGCCCAGTGGCCTAGGAGGTTCTGATTCTCACGCTGGAGTCTTTGGACCCTTGTGGCTCAGAAACAAATCCGCTTCAACGTTCCTGGTCATGCTGGGCTTGAATGGACCTACCTGTGTCCCAGTGCACAGGCACCAAACAGGCTAAGATGGGGCGCAAACTGGGTTCACCATCCTCCGCTGCTGCAGGGGTTGGGACACTGAGCCATGAGCTGCCCTTGGTCAGAGGAGGGGCCTGAGGGGCCACAGGAGCTCTT
Organism: Rhynchonycteris naso; assembly: GCA_037038555.1. Lineage (NCBI taxonomy): Eukaryota > Metazoa > Chordata > Mammalia > Chiroptera > Emballonuridae > Rhynchonycteris > Rhynchonycteris naso. Next base: position 357,025,734 of record CM072995.1, read on the forward strand.
TCTGCTGAGTTGTGAACATAAATAGCACACAAGGGGATCCTCTGAAAACTGTAGTGTGGCTCACATGTCAAGGGTTCATGGTAGCGTGATCCTGGTACTTGATATATGGTGGGTGCTTAATGGATTGCTTAGTGGGTTGGCTCAGTGGATGAATGAATGAGTGGATGACGGATGAATAATAACTAAGGTCTTAAATGAATTAATGAGTAAGTCCAGTTGTTATTACTATTATGGAATATATTAATAATTACCCCCAAAACTTAGCAACTTAAAACAACACATATTAAATCTCTCACGGTTGTTATGATTCTCTAGTTCAGGCACAACTTGATTGGGTCCTCCGGCTCAGGGTCTCTCGCTGGCTATAATCAAAGTACATCAGCTAGGCCACAGTCGTCTTACCCTTCCAGCAGCCCAAGGGCCCAGGTCACCCAGGGAGAGCTTGGCCTCGCCCTGCTCAGAGGCAGGCCTGAAGCAGACAAAGCAATGGGGTCTTCCCAGGCAACTGTGGGAACTCTAGGCTTGTGCTCATGCATGCACCGTTTCCTCCTTCCTCAACCCTTCTAAGACGGGCACCCCAGACCACACATAGTTCCCTCCACCCTCTGCCCCACCCAGAATCCACCACTGAAAGCTACGCTCCCCTGGTGTAGGACAAAAATGGGGAGCTGTGATACATCTAACCAAAAGTAACCTCACAAGGTGATCTGGTCATAAGTCCCGAAGTGGGCAAGTCTTGGTAAGCAGTCCCACCTCAGGCTTGTTACACTTTCAGTAAGAGGTTCATCTTAGCCTTCAGCAAGCCCTGTTCACTGTTTTTGTGCATCTAGGTTAACATGCCTCTGGAAAGCCTCTTTTCAGACCCTTAGGAAGGGAAAGGCCCTCAAGAGAGCACATCATCTTGAGAACCGCCTGCAATCCAGTCCTACATGCTTTCCCCCACCATCGTACCCTCTTCCTGAAGTTGCTCCCTAATTCCAAATGCATAAAAGAAACTGCAAAACTGTCATTCTCTGAAGCATTTGTCTTGCTTCCCAGCATTATTAGTTTGGCTCAGATAAACTCATAAAAATTCCTTACGGGTTGGACGTTCTTACGTTGACACTGGTCTCCACCACAAGCCCACATGGAGCTGGCCCTGTGCCCAGACGTCAGGTGGGTGTAGGGCCTTCCTGCTCTTCCACACCTTCTCTAAGTAGTGACCTGTACAGTCATAAAGACCCATGCTTGGCTTAATTCACTGCTGTTGCTAATTGGAACTTCTTTAGTAATTTTTTTACCAGGAGTCTTATATTTTTATTCTGCAAATTCTGTAGCTGGTCCTGCGTCCACCACTGCTTCCTGGCATCCTCACAGCCGTTCGTTGAGGCCAAGTGAGCAGAGCCTATAAACCCCATTTGCAGATGAAAAAACTGAGGCCCCAGATTTGAAGGAGGAAAATGCCAGGATTATATCCCTAACTTTTTTCAACCCTTAACCACACGGTGGGGTACCCACCTCAAATTTGAGGTCCTAACCTGGGGGAGTCACTGAGGGGCTGTCCGGAGGGAAAGGCTGTTCTCAGGAGTCCCCTTCCCCCATATTTCCAAAGGGATGAAGGAGAGACGCCCCTGAGTTCACTTGGCCCCCAACTTGTTCCCCTTAGAGCCGCCTCTTTAGTATCTTCACTTTTGTACTGGGAATTAACTAGAGACCTGTGGGGTGAGACCTCCATCCCAGAGACCCCAGTGGGTGGCCCATGGGACTCTCAGAGGGATTTCCCTACTTCCCATCCCCCTCCTGCTCCCAAACACCTTCACACTAGCCCCCCTCACAGTGTGCCTCTGTTCCTGTGAAGTCCCAGACCTGCTCCCTTCTAACCCCTGGGTCTAGGGACAGAGGGAATCTGGGGGCAGAGAACACGGGCTGAGAAGAGCTCCTTGGTAAGTGTTGTCATCTTCTCTGGGACTGGGTATAAGAAAAAAATCAGAATCCAGAATCAGGCCACACTGAGTGGGGTTGAATCCTGACTCTGCCGCTGTGTGATCCTGAGCATGTCTTGTAACCCCGCAGGACCTCCATATTCACATCTGTAAAATGGGGCAATAAAATCTGACTCTGGTTTTACTGTGTTCCTGTGACAAGCATGGGGGATATTAGAGATGAAATTGCTTTGTAAGCTGCCTTATGAGTTGGAAGGATGATTCAAAACCTCTTCTGCTCACACGAGCTGGGCGGTGCCCTCCTCACTGTGTCCGGGGCACCCAGGGCATGGCTTTACCCTGTCTTTAGCAGACGGCTTGGTTGTGAGTTTGCCTCCCCCATCAGGCTCAGAACTTCTGACAGGCAGGGTGGGTAGTACTTCCCCCTGGAGCCCCCGGGGCTGGACTCCAAATTGGCAGCTTAGCTTATGGTTAAAAGGCCACCTTTGAACGAAATGGCCCAGATGAGCATCTCAACTGGCCTGCTTGTCACCTGCCAGTTGCCCTTCACAGGGGGTTTAACTTCTCTGAGCCTCAGTTTCCTCATCATGTCAGGCTGTGCCCACCACTTGTTCTGCAGAGAAGTTGAGGAGGTAAAATGTGGTAGATGAGGCCTGAAAAGTATACTTTCAGTGAATCATTTGCTCCGGATTTGTGAACACACACACTCACACACTCACATACACACACCGATCCTCATAAAGGCCTCCCCTTCTTGGGCCTGGCTACCAGTGTGTTCCCCACCCCCAACCCAGCCTGAAACCCAACTCTCTCCAACAGCGGTTTTCTCATCCCAAGGCCTCTGTTCATCCTGGCCAGAACATCTGGAACATTCTGCCAAAATTGCCGCTGGGGGACTCAGTAGCCTCCCTCCCCCGCGTCCTGGCTGTGGGAAAGAGTGCACAGAGCTCCCTCGCTTCCTGGAAGTCTCCCTGCCGAAGCCCCCTATCTCCAGGACAGCCCCCCTGCCCCCTACACCCCTCCGCTCCTCCTGCCCTGCCCTCTGCCCAGCCCTCTTTCCCAGCCCCTTGACCTCTCTTTCCCCTCACTCCCTCACCTCACTTGTCCCTCAGAATCCATTCCAACTCACCCTTCACTTCAAGTGTGGGGAAACTGAGACCAAGGAAAGGTTTGGTGGCAGGTCCTGTCTCTAAAGACCGATGTGCCAGTCAGTAAGAGGAGGGCACAGGAGCTGGGTTCGGGCAGCCAGTGGGCACTCAGCTTCTGCCCAGTTTCTGCAGCTGCTCTTTATTTTCTTTCCCTCACTCTCTTCCTCTCTCTTTGCTGTGTCCCCCCCCCCATCTCCCTAACTCTTCTCCCTAACCCCCACCCACCTCCTTCCTCACAGTGCCTCAAGCTCGCTGGGCACATTAAGAGAGTCCCAGGGCCCTGACACTCCCCAGTGACACAGCTCAGGCCTGGTGGTGGGCAGCAGGCAGCAGGCATGGGCAGGGCCAGAGGCAGTGGGCAGAAGGCAAAGAAGGGGCAGTGGGCCTTTGGCAGCCAACCCCGCCTGGCCCCCAATCTCTGCTCCTCACCGGCCGGGGACACTGTCAGCCATCAGCCTGTCACTTGGCCGTGGTGCCTCCCATATGAATAACAGCCCTTTAATTAGGATATTATAGGAAGTGGGTCTGTGGCGCTTCTTGCTAGAAATGCCGGCAGCAGTTTGAGAGCCGCCCGGAGATGGACAGATCCTGTATTACACCTGGCACCGCTATCTCCCTGACACAGAGCCTGCCTCCAAATGAGGTTTCTTTCTCCCTGAAGAAAACAATTTGGTCTCACTCTCTTTTCTTTCTTTCTTTCTTTTTTTTACCCTCCCCTGATTGTCAGGACTGAAAACACTTACTGGGACTGTTCATTGTTTTCAGATTCAATTAGACTCAAGGAGATTCCCGAGCGGGGAGGGAAGGCAGCAGTGGCTTGGCTGGGATGTCCTCTCTGGGACCACTCTCAGCCACCCTGATGATGTTGATAATAGCTAACAGGTCTTGCACATTTATGTATATTAGCTCATCTGATTTTCACACAGTATAAAGATAAGGAAATTGAGGCCCAGAGAGGTTGCTAACATTTCAAAGTTCACGTAGCTGGTGACGTGGAAGCCAGAATAAAAATCAGGGAGTCTGGGATTATTCATCTATTACTCAACACTTTTTGGGTTTTCAGATAGAGGTCAGAGCATTCTGAAAAAAGATGAGGCCCTGGACCTCAGTTTTCTCATCCTTAAAATGGGAGTAATAAGCCCTGGCCAGGTAGCACAGTTGGTTAGAGCATTGTCCCAATATGCCAAGGTTGCAGGTTTGATTCCCAGTCACGGCCCTTACAAGAATAAACCAGTGAGTGCATAAACAAGTAGAACAATAAATTGATGTTTCTATCTCTTTCCATCTCTCTCTCAAAATCAATCAACAAATAAACTTTTCAAAAAATTAAAATGGGAATAATAAATAGTATTTTGCCTGTTTATGACACCAGCCACTGTGGCATTCCCAGGAAAGAAAGCAAAGGACAATGTTCTGTAAAAATTCCCAGGCCAGGGGCATGAAGAGAAAGGGGTAACTGTAGGAACGTCAGCCCCCGAAAGCCCCCCCAGTCTGCAGACTAAAGCGGGCCCAGCACCCAGTGAGCTGCTTTCTCCTTCCCACCAAGTGTTGTGGATGCAATTAGGACAAATAAGTACAAATTCCTCTTACAACATGGCTCAATTCCTAGAGGTTTTCAGTCACTGGATAGTTTCTCAATCTGTGAATTTTAAATTATAATCACTGCCCAAGTGGGGAAGGCAGGAGGGTTGGTGCTCCTGTGAGGGTTGTGACCATGTACCTCACCAAGTCCAAGTCCTTCTGTTGATCTGGTGATCACCCAAGGTGACTTTTCCAACACCGATGGCCTGTCTGACCCAAGGACCTCTCCCACAATGCCCAGCCCCAAGCCTTTGGAGGAGGAGGTGGGGACAGGGGCTCCCAGCCTGCTGCAAATAACCTACAAGGGACGTGAACTTGATGGAGAGAAATCCAACCTGGAAATAGAAGACACCAGAGGTGGTCCCCACGTCGCCTTCCCCCAACACTATCAGTAACACACCCATGGGACAGGAAAGGGAGGGGCGATGCTGGGGCAGAGCTGAGGCTATGGCCTTGCTCCCCCGAACCCAACCTACCAAGACTCTCTTCTCACAGAAACATTTTCCTGCCAACCTGGAGCAGACTGGTCTTAGTGGCATCTGTTCTTCCTCAGCTCTTCTAAAGTATGCTGATTACATGCCCACCAGTGCCCCCACCCGCGTGCTGTGGCCTCACTCCCTCACCAGTGCCCCCACCCGCGTGCTGTGGCCTCACTCCCTCACCAGTGTCCCCCACCCCCATGCTGTGGCCTCACTCCCTCACCAGTGTCCCCACACCCCCATGCTGGGGCCTCACCCCCTCACCAATGTCCCCCACCCCCGTGCTGTGGCCTCACTCTCTCACCAGTGTCCCCACTCCCGTGCTGGGGCCTCACCCCCTCACCAGTGTCCCCCACCCCCATGCTGTGGCCTCACACCCTCACCAGTGTCCCCACCCCCGTGCTGTGGCCTCACCCCCTCACCAGTGTCCCCACAGCCCCGTGCTGGGGCCTCACTCCCTCACCAGTGTCCCTACCCCCATGCTGTGGCCTCACTCCCTCACCAGTGTCCCCACCCCCATGCTGTGGCCTCACTCCCTCCCACTTCCTGAGCCTTGAGCTCTGCCAAACTGAGCCTCTCCCTGCTTCCCACACACAGCTGCTCATGCCACACCTCCAGGTGCTGTCCCTCCACCTGGTGTTCCCTCCCAACCAGCTCCTTCAAAGGGTCCTGGTTCAAAGACTCTTTCCCTCCTCACAGGAAGAGACAATTTGGAGGAAGTGGGGGAGGTAGCACCCCCAGGAGCTGGGAATCTGGCTTCTCACCACTGACCTGCCAGAAGGCCTTGACCCAGGAGTGTTTCTCACCGGACCTCTGCTTCTCATCTGTAAATTGGAGTCTCTGGGGCTCATGATAGCTAAGCCCCCTTCTCCATTGGTTTCTTAGTACTGCCTCTGTCCCTGGCCTGGTCTCAGAAACTGTCAACAGACCCTTGGAAGGCTGGAAATGGAGAGCTTATTCCACTCTGTAGAGTGAGGTTAACCAGGACACCCTCAAGGAGGCAGAAAGGCACATGGTCACAGTGAGAGGAGCCTGGGTTTCAGTCCTGTCTCTGCCTTGACTTGCTGTGTGACCTCAGGTAAATCTCTCACCCTCTCTGGATCTCTGGGTTCCAACTGTACCATGAAGGATCTCTAGGGTCCCTTCCTGCTCTAAAACTCTAAGATCCTGGACTTCTAGCTCCAACCCTTGCTTAGCTGGGGTGGGGGTGAAAGTCAGGGAGGAGACATAGAAATCTCAGAGGAAGGGTCCAGAACATCTTCCCCAAACCCTCTCCAGACCCAGACCCACTGCATCCAAAGGGCAACATCAACTAGTCCCAAACGAGGGCTGCTGGCTCTAAGGAGCAGCAGCCTCTTCACAGACCTGCACACACGGCTGGTTCCCCAGGAGCCAGACCGTGCACCGACTCATTATCTTTGTGTCTAGGAAGCAACACGACATGAGCTTTGAAACCCAAATGAAAGATACACAACAGAGACCCCCTTCCCTTGCGCCAGGATTTATCACTTTCATTTTAATAGATTAATTACTTAGGAAGGTGTTTGAGTGACTTCCTTCTCAGCACAGAGCAATCACAGGGTGACCAGGCTTCCCTGAGCAAGCTCGGGGGAGGGCGGCGGTGGGGCGGGGGGGGGGGCAGGTTGGCTTTAATTCAGGGTGTGCACTAACATTCCAGTGACGCTCCTCTTAGAGAAGATGCTTTGTTAGGAAGTGTGAAACTACAAATCGTCACTGGGCAGCCAGCTGGACTTAACAGCAAACAAACTGCACTCGGCCTGTCCTGCTCTGTAAGCATCTCCCCCTTGTCATTTACAGATGGGACGTAGCTCTCCTGAGGGACAGGAAGGTCCTGGAGGGTAAGGCTGTACTGATGCTGGTTCATTCCATTCATTCATTCAATCAATCAGTATTTACTGAGCATCTCCTACAGAGCAGGCACTGTGCTAGGCACTGAGGATATAGCAGCAAACCAAACAGGTCAAAATCTCTGCCTGCCTGGAGCTTACATTTTAGCAAGAGTGCAAGATGATAAACAAAAGAAATATATAGCTTGCTGTGTTTGTTCTCTGTTACCTGGTAACAGATTACCACAAACTTAATGGTTTCAAACAACCCACACTAACTATCTCCTGATCTCCAAGGGGTCGAGGAGGTCGCTGAAATCAAGGCGGTAGCCCGGCTGCTTCCCCCTCTGGAGTTTAGGGTCCTCCTTCAAGTTCAAGTGGATGTTGGAGGAATTGAGCCCCTCACTGGCTGCCAGTGGGGGTTACTCTCAGTTCTTAGAGGTGGCTCTCAGGTCCTAGCTGCATGGCCCCCTCCATCTTCTAAGCCAGCAATGGAAACCTTGTCACACGTCAAACCTCTCAGGCTTTGAATCTCTCTCACCAGGGGAAGCCCAGGGCCACTGAAGAGCTAATATAATCAGGTTATGTCCTCAAGGATAATCTTCCTTTCTTCAAGTCTATTAATGATTTGGGACTTTAATCCCATCTGCAAAATCCCTTCACAGTGGCATCTAGATTCATGTTTGACGGATGTTAACTGGGGAAGGTGTGTGAACGCCAGGGAGCTGGAGTCTGCAGACATCCCAAACTCTGTCCACCACAGCATGTTAGAAGTTACGAGGTAATAGGAAGAGAAATTAGTAGGAAAAGGGGACACAGAGGGATGGGGGTTATAATTTTCAATAGGCGGTCAAGGAAAGTGCCACCTAGAAATGGCATTCAAGCTAAGACTTAAAAGATGAAGGAGTTAGCCTTGTGGTTCTCTGGGGAATGGCACCAGTCTGAGAGAAAAGCAAGTGCAAAGTCCCTGAGGCACCATGTGGGAGGAACACAAGGACTGTCAAGAGTCACAAAGATGAGTCACAGGTTCAGACAATGTAGGTTGCAGGCCATGATGAGGAATGATGAACAAAATGAATTTTGAGCAGAGGAGTGCCATGATTTGATGTACATTTCTAAAAAAAATCTCTTGGGCTGTGGGGTTGAGAACAGACTGCAGGGGACAAGGGCTGAGCAAGGAAACCAATTAGGAGGCCTTTGCAATTACCCAGGGGAAGAGCCATGATGCCCCAGCCCTGGCCATGTTCTGAAGCTAGAGCCGACAGAATTTCCTGACAGGTCGGGGTTTGCTTGGGAGAAAAGGGGAAGCCTAGCAGGGTCCCTCCCCAAGGCTGCGTGCACAGTGTCAGCTCCCAGACACCCTCAGGAGGCATCTCTGCACAGCTGTACAAAAAGCAATAGGTACCTTCTAAATAGACAAGAGGCTTTGATCTAACCTTTCAACAGTACCCCAGCGTCTTAATTAAATTCTCCTATTTGCAGGCACCAAAGTCAGCACCATACTGGCAGACCTGTCAGTGGGAGCCTTGGTAGGGGTGGGGAATCCAGATTTCAGGTTGCTAACCCCTGCCTGGACTCCCCCAACCCAATTCACTCACAGTACTGTAGGAATGGCCATCCCCAAACACAATTCTCAATATGGCCCTTTCTTCTTCAAAAGCAGCTTCCATAGATCATTACTTCTTCCAAATATGGCCATATGGCCTCCATTCTAAGACATCATAAGTTGTAAGAAGCTGTATGATTAAATAACCAGGGTTCAGGGATTTTAAAGAAACCCTATGTTATAGTGCATATCACCTATAAGACACTCCTCCATCTCATAATGTGGAAATATTCACCATACAATTGTAAACTGCAGTGAGGGGAGTGAAGGGTTTTGTAGTCAACACTTAGTTCACCTTAAGATTCTGCCACTGCAGGACTTGTCAGAGCCTTAACTGGTCACAAGCACTGGACCTCTCCCAGCTGGTCATAAAGTATCCACTGTTTCCAAGCTTATTTAACCTCCAATGCACTTGGTCTTCTCATTTGGTAGAGCATGTTGCAGGACTGGTCTTCTCCAGGAAACGCTTTGAAAATTGCTGACTTACAAACTGAATACCAAACGTCTCAGCTAGGTACTCAAGGAGCCTGTGGTTCAGTCCTAGCCTATCTTTCCTCATCCAGCCTCTGCTCCAGGGTTCTCATGCTTCCTTAACTATACATTGCCTGTGCAGACCCTGAACTTCTGCTCCTGTTATATCCAGTCCTCACCTATGCTTCATTCCGTCCATTAAATCATATATATTGAGCTTCTAGAATGTACCAGAAACTCTTCCAGGCATAAGTGATAGCATTGTGAACAAGACAAGCATGGCTCCAGGCCACATCCACACACACATGTGCATGCACCTAACTGAAATCTGGGTCAGGTGCCATGCAGAATGAAAGCAGGGTGCTAGGAGGGAGTGTAATGGGAGAAGAGCGGAATTTGGAGCAGGTGTCTTTGAGCTGAGATCTGGCGGATGAGTAGGAGCCCCTCAGGTGGAGAGCAAGGACAGAGAGCTCCAGGCAGAGGCTGTGATGTATGCGAAGGCTCTGAGCTGGAAAAAAGCTGGCATATTTGCAAAGCTGAGAGGAATTCAGCGTGGCTCAATTGGAGTGAATGAGACTGAGAAAGACTCTGAGTTCAGCTATGGGACCTCGTGGGCCATGTTAAGAATTTGGGGATTTTATTATTCTTAGGGCAGTGGTCAGTCGTTAAAAGACTGTTACAGCCTAAAGCATGAAAAGCATTTGGGGAGGACAGGAGAAAGGGTGTGGAGATTCTAAGAAGCTGCATCATCCTTTTGATTGCAAATGTCAGAACATCTGACCTAACGCAGTTTGAGTAAAAACAGAATTTATTAGTAAATGTAGCTGTTTCAGGAATAAAGAGGGATTCAGGCAAGGCTTGATCAACGTTCCATGTTCCCATAACTCAGTTTCTTCCGCTGTATCTCATCTCTCCCACATTTTGATTGCTCCTTTACCCCGAGGATCATGCTCATGGGGGGCAAGGTGGCTGCCATAGCTGCAGTCCCACATTTGCTTTTGTCCAGGCACATTCTGGAAAGAGTTGAGATTGCTTCCCTAATGGCACAATCAGGCCCTGAAATTGAGTCTCACTGGCTCTGATTGGCCTGACCTCGGTCTTGTGCTCTTCTCTGAACTAATCACTGCGGCCAGAGGAATGGAAGAAGCCTGTTGGCTGTGGGTCACATGTTCTGGATACCCCTGGAGGCAGGCATGGAGCCAGCTTCCTGGGAGCTACCTTGAAGAGAAAAAAGTACGTCCCCCCAGATTAAAACCAGGCTCTGTTACAGACAACATGGCGAGAGAAGGCTGGGTGCGCAACCAGTGTCTAGTGTCCAGACAAAGGGTGATGTTGCCTCGCCAGGGCAGTGGATGTAGAAGTGGGGAAGAAGGGACAGATCTGACGTATATTTTAACGGGAAGATCAACAGAACATGGTGACAAGGGAGATGCTGGTGATGAGTCTAGGGTTCTGGCAGAGCCGCTGATTTAAGACAAGGAAGGTACAAGGAGAAGCAAGTTTGCAGCCTCGGGGGAGATCAGTTAAAACCTTTCCGTCCTGCTAGGCCTTCCTCATATGTCATGTGGCCTCTGAGGTACCCTCCCACATGCTCTTCCCCTGCACGGTCACCCCTTTTTCCCACTCTGCCTGTGTCCAACATTATTATTCATTCTTTCACAGTTCACCCCCCCCCTCCAGACTGAGCTATGTGTGGATAAGGATGCTGTTCTATTCATCTCAACCCCCCTGCGAGCCTGGCACATAGTAGATACTCAGTGAATGGCTATAGAACTAAAAAGAAAAAGAAACACCTCAAAAAGGAAAGGACCCTCCCAGATACCCCCTGAGGTCCAAAGTCTAAAAAAAATTCTCAAAAACACATTCCCAGTAACATGTATGGTCCAACAGGTTAGCCAAACTCCTGGTCTCCCCCATCTCCCCACCTGCCAGAAAGGGAGGCCATGCCTTCCCAGGGAGCCCCGTGTGATCTACAAGACCTGTCTGTCTGCTCCTGGCGGCTCTGCCTGGCCAGCTTCTCTGCTTTATCAGGCAGTGCAGTTGTTTAAAGAGAGATGTCAGGGCCCACAGTAAAGTCTGTCTTGTGTTTCCAAACTATAAAACAATGATAGAATTTGTTGGGTCTCCTAATGTCTCCAGGAGTGGAAATCACTCTCCCCTTCCAATAAAATGCCAGCGGCCTAATTAAAGTCTCCAAGGCTGAGACCTCCAGGCCCAGCTCCCTCCTCAGAGCAGCCTCTCTTATCATTTGGGGCTGGGAGGCATGGGAGGTTGCCTCGCTGGCCGCCCTGTTAGGCCACAGGCCCCAAGGACCCTGGAGAAGATTGTGAGAGGACCCACCTACCCTGGTCTAGTGTGATCTCCACGCGGACCCTGCAGGACCCCTTCCAACCTTCCTGTCCCCTGGCCCTACTGTTCTAGGTGGGACTAATCTAAGGCTAATTCCGGTTTTTAATTTTTTATATCTTTCCTCACAACTGCTTCTGTCCTAGAATTTAAAAAAGGGGCTGGAGTGGGATAAAGTGAAGAATTTCATAAGGAATCCAGCCCAGGGTGGAGGGAGCCTCGGTCCATCCCCTTCAAAGGATGGCAAACATCAGAATGAACTTCAAGTGAGATTTTTCAGAAACTGAAAATGTCAGAGTGAAAATAGCAGTGTCGGCAGTCTCATCTCCTGTCTGCTTTGTGGAGCCTGAGCTCGTGCCCAGGGGATGACAGCGGGAAGAGAAGAAGGTCGGGTCCTCAAAGCAGTGGGCCACTCCCTTCAGGATGGTCCAGTGAGGAACAATGGACGGGGCCAAGTGGGCAGGAGGAAGAGTGGCATGTGGTTGCAAGAGCTCCTAGCAGGACGACTGTCTGCCAGCGGTGAGCCACAGGGCTACAGTGTCTGTCCAGCCCAGGCTAGCGGAGCTGGATCACCCAACAGACAACTGCAGCCGCTCATGACTGAGGGGAAGGGAGCTGGAGTGGGCAGAAAGTGTGGCTCAGGAACACTTAACATCCCAGGGTTTTTATTTAACAGGAAGCAAAAATCCAATCATCAGGATTGTGCAGCTACTAAAAAACCTATGGGTCTTTAAGTTGCATTATAAGAAGTATGAGATTCTAAAGAGAGGAGGGGATTATCTCCTGCTGCTCCCATCAGAATAAGCAGAGTGTGTCCAGGTCTGACTCTTACCACTTTCCCTTTCACAAAAGTGAGGCTGGGCTAGCCGTGACCTGCCAGTCAAATACAGGCACATGAATACATGTGCACACATACTGGTACAGGTCCCGATGGGTGTTCAGATTGTCTGCTCTCTACCTTAACCCCTAACTACCACACCCTTCTCAAGTCTCCGCTTCCCCATGGAAGCTTTCCTGCAGTTTGTCAGTTACTCAGCCACATCTAGTTCCACTGCTGACAGGTTGGGGGGCGGGGGGAGGAGGAGAAAAAAAGGAGGAGTGGAAGGTTTCATCCATGTGGCCTGGCTTCCGAAAAGATCATCCATCTGAAGTCAGCGGATCTTTCTCACTGTCAACGTCAGCCTCCCACTAGTCCTTCCTGTCAGCATCCTGGTCCTTCCTGACTGTCATCTTCATGGGGGAGTATTTTACCTCCTTTCCTACTTAGAGCTCAGTGTTGGTCTAGCTACAGGATGTACCGGGCCAGGAAGAGAGGGAGGTTAAGACCCAGTCCACCCCCGCCTGGAGCTCTTCAGACGAGAATGACAGCGGGCAAAGGCGCCACCCCTGTCAAGTGGAGAAATGAAGGGCCTGAGGCTGCTCTACCCACAGGCCAACTGAGGACAGGGGCACGAGCGGTGTGACAGCGCTCTGCAGGCAGCTGCAGGTCTGTCGGGATAATGTGATTTTGGAGACTCAGGGGACGCTACCTACTCCATGGTAGGAGAGACAAAAGGATGACTGTGAGTCAACAGAAAGAAGAGTTCTGTAAGGGTCCAAGCCAGTCCAAGAAGTAGCTACCTGGCAATAGTCCCCTCGACAGGAAGTGTTCCAGGCATGGAATGAATGACCTTGCTGACATCAAAAATGGGGAGCAGAAGCTAGATTTGGCTTTGTATCCTAATCAGGTTCTAGGACCTGTTCACTAAACCCTAGAACCTGTTCACTAAACCGTTACCTTACAGTGACCTGGGCCAAATCCTCCTGCCCATCTAGGCATGCGTTTCAAGTAGCACAATAAAGGGGTCACCGCCACCTCTCAGAATGTGCGTCATCTTGGGGCAGAGGCTGCCCAGAGGGCCTCTCTGGAGGGTTCTCAGGCATCTCCAGGCTCAGCCCTGAGCCCAGTGACAGAGCAGGAGGTGTGTGCGCTCATGAGGCAGTGAGGGCTGCATGCAGGAATGGAGGTGCAAACCCAAGCCCCTGCGGTGGGACTTGGGGCAGGTGGCTTCTCTTTGCCTCACTCAGCTTTCACCACCTGCAAAACAGAGACACCAGCAATGACTAAACTTAAAGGTGTTTAAAGGCTAAATGAAGGGAGGAGTGGATGGGGCCTAGCACTCAGTACATGCTCAATAAATGTGAGCTGCGACTATAATTACAGGTACATCCAATCTGCTCCCTCACATGTATAACTCTGTGTCTGATGCTTCCTGGGGCCTGAGAGAACCCAGGGAGGCAGGCTGGGCACCCTGCTTCACAACAAGGAAACAGGCTCAGGGAGTGGAATGACTCAGCAGCAAGAAGGTCCACTCAGATGGTCACCCTGCCATTCCCAGAGCCACAAACCACCACAGGGAGCCCCCAGGGACCTGAAGCAAGCTAGGTTCTCTCCATCCTGAGCTGGGCATCTCAGGTAGGTGGGCTACCTTAAGGGAGGCTGCCAGGGTCTGTAGAGAGACACAGCTCGCAGTACTAAGGGAGAGGAGTTCAGGCATGACTCCATAAGGCTCTGGGAGCTCCGCCCCCACCCCGCCCCGAAGCTCTGCTGAGTTGACCAAGGCCAAAGCCTTGGGGACTGTATCTGCCACAGTGTCCCACCGCCCAGCCTCTGATCACACTGAATTGCCTGTTCCTTTTTCTACATGTTCCAGTTTCCTTCTCCCAGGACTTCGCTGAAGCTGTTCCCTTGCCTGGAATGCCCTTCTCCCTCTACGTTTTCAACTCTTACATATCCCACCTGGCACAGCCGCACTGAACTACGTGTTCTCCCTGGGTCTCCATCTCCTCATCTGGAACAAGGGAGAGTTGGACTTGTCGATCTCTAAGGTCTCTTCTGGGGCCTGATTTATATGTCACCTCCCCCAGGAAGCCCATGCTTACCTGCCAACATGGAAGAGATCACCCTGTCCTCTGAAAGCCCACAGTGTTCTATGCAAACCTTCGTACGGGACAGATCACTCTTAGTCACGTGGGCTCACATCTGATCTCCCCTTCTAGAAGCTAAGTTTCTCAAGGGCAGGTGGGTTCCATGTTGCCTTCATTTCTGTTTTCTTCTAGTGGGTGGTAGATGGACAGAGAGATGGACTCAAGGACAAGGAGAAATGAGCATTTGTGGCTTCAATCATACCCCTGGAGCCCAGAGGAAGATGTTTTCACCCCCAAGGAATGAAATGCTGATGGCTAAACTGCACATTCTTGAGCAGAGGGTGGGATATTGGAGCAGAGAAAGAAAAGAATTTCCAAAGTCAAAATGCCTGAATAAAGCCCTCCTTGTCCTCTGCCCATTTGCTAGAAACCCTGGAAATACTCTTCATTAGGCTTCTCTTCCTACCTCCCTATCCCAACCTCAGCTCAGCCCTTTCTCAGCCCTTATTGCCACTTCACCTTCTGGCAAGTTTCTTCTGCTCTGCCATCATTCACAAGACCCCTAGTGATGAGGAAGTGGAGTGACCTGTCCCCAGTTACACAACTCGACTCTGCCAGTGAGAAGACCAGAACCCACGATTATTGGTGCCCATATTGGCTCCCTCCAATGGCTGTCACTGTCCTTCTGGGTCCTCCAGGCAGTCCCAATTCTTGCATCACCAACAGTTTGTTGATTGTTGAGGGTGATGAAGTCAGACATGGTGAGCTAAAACCTCCGCTCACCTGTGTCCCCCACCTAAGTCTCCTCCCCAAGTCCCGTCCCCTCCCAGCCAGCCCTGGGATTTGATGTGGATCTCCGGAGGGAGAGGTTTGCTGGGACTTTGTTGTTTCCATCCTCGTGTGCCCTTCACCCACAGCCCGACTTTCCCAAGCAAAGCCACTAAATCATTTTTATAGGATTTGAGGTGCTTTCTACCTGACCAGTTTCCTGCCAATACGAAATGTCTTCCAGGATCTGGGGAAGACTGGTTGGCTTGAACGGCTGCTCATTAGAGGAAGATTAATAGGGCCACTGCTCCCATTAATGTGTTATTGACCCTTCCCTTACTATACCAGCCAAACAGTTCAACCTTCGGCTCAAGGTGGAGTTGACTCAGAGCTCAGGTCCCATTTGTGGAGAGAGCAAGCTCCTTTGGGTCAGCCCTACCTGAAGGGTAACAGACAAGCCCTTCTGCCATCTCAGAGTGTGGGAACCCTCACCTCTGTTCTCACAGGCCAACAATATAACAGCCACATTGATTGAGTGCTTTCTATGTGCTAGGTGCTCTGCCAAGCACCTTACACGCATGATTTCATTAATTCCCATTAGTCCCATTTTACAGAGAGGGAAAGTGAGGTTCAAAGAAGTCAAATAACCTTCACAAGATCATACAGGAAGTTGTAAATCCAGTTCCCTAACCCAACAACTAATTATAATTATAGCAAACATTGACATGGTGCCTACTAAACGCACTTAGCAGTGTTCTAGATCAGCTCTGACAAATAGGAATATAATGCAAGCCACTTATATAACTTCAGTTTCCCAGTAAACACATTAGAGAAAGTAGAAAGAAACATAGGAAATTAATTTTAACAATATATTTAATATAATTTAATATATACAAAATATTATTTAGCCTGACCTGTGGTGGCGCAGTGGATAAAGCGTCGACCTGGGAACACTGAGGTCACCAGTTCAAAACCCTGCACTGGTTCGGTCAAGGCACATATGGGAGTTGATGCTTCCAGCTCCTCCCCCCTTTCTCTCTCTCTCTCTCTCTCTCTCTCACTCTGTGTCTCCTCTCTAAAATGAATAAAATAAAATTAAAAACATTAAAAAAATTTTTTTTAAAATATTATTTAAACATGTAATCAGTATAAAAATTATTACTTTACTCTTTTGTTTGTACGAACCTTCTAGTTCTCGTGGTTGTTTTCCTCTTCTAACACATCTCAGTGTGGCTGAGACGCATCTCAGGTGCTCAGTGGCCACGTGTACCAAGTAGTTACCCTATTAATGCAGGTCTAGATGCCTTACAAATATTTGTTCATTTCATGTTTGTTAACATCCTATAAAGTGACTATAATAATCATCCTCACCCCCATCTTAGACTCAGAGAGGTGGGGTGATTGGCCTAAGGCAGTGGTTCTTAACCTGGGTTCTATCGAATCCTAGGGGTTCGATGAGTTGGTCTCAGGAGTTCGGAGAAGCCTCTGTCGCAGAGGCCAGAATAAAGTAATACCGTAATTTGTTGTGAGTTCATGCACTTTGTTGGTTTTGTTCTTTGAGCAAGGTGATGTTCATGCACGGCTCATTTTGTGCACCAGTAAAAAAAAACATATACCTATGTCTTGAATTTGGAAAAAAAAATCATATTTTATTTATCACTAAAGAAGGGTTCGGTGAATGCGCATACGAAACTGGTGGGTTCAGTACCTCAAAAAAGGTTAAGAACCACTGGTCTAAGGTCATGTAACAAGTAAGTGGCAGGACTGGGATTTGAACCCAGAAGGCTAGCTGCAGAACGTGTGCTCCCCCTATGCTGCACTGTAAAATCCTATCAGGTGGGCAGGGAAGTCCTCCTCACACTGGAGCTCTAAAAGCATCTCCCTGCTCTAGGGCACCAGGCCTTGGTGGGGGGGCCTTTAAGACAAAAGGGCTGTAGCCTCCAGATAAGGCTGTGGTTTCATGGCTTCCTCGATGAAATTACAAAAGCAATCGCCACCACTTGCCAGGATCTACAATGGTTAGGACCAGTGCCAGGCATTTCACACTGGTTATTTCGCTAACTCCTCATGGCAACCCTGTGAGAGAGGTTGGTTCTCCCCATTATATCTCAAGAATGCTGAAGTTCAGAGAGTTTAAGTAACTTGTCCAAAGTCACACAGCTGGTCAGTGGCCAAACTGGGAATAGAACCCACCACCATGAGACCCCAGGTTCTGCCCCTTTAATAGCTAAGTAGCCCCCCAGACTGATCTGTGAGCACTCCTTCCCAGGCAGAAACCAACCCCGCTCTCCCAGCCTATAATCCCAGCTTTTAGCCTGGATGGTGGTACTCTGTGCACCTTCTAGCACCTTCTGCAGAGACCGTGCTCATTTCTGTCACCGTCCTTGGTCCACACCCATGGCTGTTGCTGACCCTGCCTGCCTGACCCTGCTTCCTCTCCCTCCAGGCCCCTCTATCCCCCTATGCCTGAAATTCTTCAGTTTACCCACTGCCACAAGTCCCACTATTAACCCCTGCGTTGACAGTTCCCCTTTCTTAAATAAAACAAAACAAATGCTGCCCCCCCCCCCACACACCAAAAGAAGCAATCAATCAAACACATCATAAGAATTTCTTTGTCTAATCTCTATTCCTCCCGGAGGCCCACTTATAAGAACTGGAAGTTTAGCCTGGAAGGAAATAGAGAATTAACTTCAATCAAAGTCAGAATGGTCCATAGGGATTGTCCAGCCCAGCCCCTTCCTGTCACGCCCTGGGAGAGACACAGAGTTGGTGACCCAAGATTGCGCAGCGGGTAGGAGAACGGGCACTCAGGGCTGTGGCTCCTGCACAGCACTCCTCATCCTGCACCGCACTCCCCACCAGGACGAGAGCAGAGCAGCAGAGCAGGCCAAGCGGGTTCCCCGGGGAAAAGGGTCTGTTCACTCTACGCCAGCCCTTCCCTCTAGTTTGAGGCCCCAGGACTAGAGGTCTTGGCAGTCCCCCCAGAGCAGACAAGATAAACCCAGGAAGGCAGCTGCGCCAGCCCACCTTCCCTTCCAGGTCCGTAGGGCTCCCCTGACCAGTCCTTGTAGTAGAGGGGGCAGGTGTGGACCCACAGAAAAGCAGCAGTCTTTACTTTCCGTGACCCCTGGAGGTAGGGATGATGACCATTCCCATTTTAGAGATGAGGCAACTGAGACCCAGAAGGATAAACAGCCACACCTCTGGGTTGTCTCTAATGCCAAAGCCTGGATTCCTGCTACTGCCCCCAAGTAAGGACTGAGGACTCCCAGCCCAGTGCTCCCTCTACAACCCCATGCTGCTTGGGACAGGCTGACTTCCTACCACCCTGGCACAAGCTCTATCCTTGATGCCAACTGCTGCCTGGGCCCCCACTGAGCTGAGCCAGGCAGCACAGCTAGCCCTCTCTGCATAATTTGGTGCCAATCAAGAATAAGTGGGAACCATCAGTGCATTGAATTTGCAACCTAGAAACAGGCCCTGGGAAGCCAAGTTTCCACAAGCCGAACTGCCTCTCCCAAAGATTCCCCTTTTCCTCACCATCGAGCCCCCCCTCCCACCCTCTGCTTGAACCTCTCTAGGGATCCAGGGGTTCTGATGGGAATTAGATGCACCCCCTGCCCTTGAGGGGTTCCTGGGAAGCAGGCCTGGAAATAAAGCACTGAGGTAGCTGCCAAAGCCCTTGTTGCTAAGGAATCAGTTTCCCCATCTAGAGAATGGGAATAAGAATGATTAGTACCTCACAGAATTGTTGCAAGGGGTCATTTCTTAATTTACGTCACAAACTCTTTTGAAATCCTACTCAGCCATGCCTCTGGATACTGAGGACACAGAAAAATCACGCCAGGCCCGCATGGAGCCTTCGCTCTGATGGGAAAGATAGACAACAGAGAGTAAAGTCATAAATAGAAAATACTATTTCAGGTACTGTGAGAATAAATCCATGAGCTAGAGAGGTACTGGAGAGGGTGGCCAGTAAATGTGGTCTTTATTGTTTTTATTACTATTATATTGTTTGCTCTTCGGGGTCCTGGAAGTCAAGTGGGAGTTCACTGGGCAGATAAAAACAAGGTGAGAGAATCCAGGTGGAGAATATAGCACATGCCAAGGCAGGACGGGACTTGATGAGTCCCTGCAGCCAGTGGTCCAGAGGGGCTGGAGTGAGGTCCTCAGATACATAGGGGATTCAGAGGCAGGGATGAGGCTGGAGAGGCAGGGATTCAGGCTTTGAGGGGCTTTAAGTGCAATGCTCAGGAACCGGAACCCTATCCCAGGGCATCAGGGATTTTAAAGGGACCTCAACAAGGGAGTCACATGCAGAGACTGATGCCTCCAAAGGTCCATGCTGGCTGCCACACAGTGGGCTTGGGGTAAGAGAGAGGTGGCCCACAAAGGCTGTGGCACTATCCCATGGAGAAGCTGAGGCCTGGGACCGGGGGAGGCTGTGGGCAGGGAGAATGAGGGACAGTGACAAGTGTTTGGGAGGCAGATGAGAACAGGGCTCAGTGACTGATGGGATGTGGGAGGCAAATGATGGCTTGAGGACTATGAATAACAGCGTCTTCTCACAGACTGTGTGGGGAGGGGTACAGCCCACCACGCTGGCAACTCAGTCCCCTGGTAGAAAGTGGCTTTAGAAACCATTGGGAAGACCCTGGCTCCCCTGGGGTACACAGCATCCCCTAAGTCTCCAACAAGCATGGTTTCTTGGACTCTGGCTTCTGCATGCTCTCCTGCCTGGAGCGCC
This sequence comes from Rhynchonycteris naso, assembly GCA_037038555.1. Taxonomy (NCBI): domain Eukaryota; kingdom Metazoa; phylum Chordata; class Mammalia; order Chiroptera; family Emballonuridae; genus Rhynchonycteris; species Rhynchonycteris naso. Next base: position 357,045,559 of record CM072995.1, read on the forward strand.
CCCTTGGACCAGCCCCAGTTCAGTAATGACTCCTGGGAAACCTTCCCAGACTCCCCCGCAGTTGGTCACTGCCTCCTCTGGGTTTCATCAGCACCCTATTCACAGATGTGTCAGTCTCACCCAGGGCGGAGCCTTGTCCCTTTTTTGGTTTGTCTTCCCAAATAGTCATCAAACTGCCCAAGGGCAGGAGTCCCCCTCCCTTGCTATTATCCTGGTTGCCTGGTACAGTGCCTGGTACTCCATACACATTTGCTGGATGAATGGTCAAAGGAGGCTAGTGCCACCCACCAAGACGTGACATCCAGGAGGTGAAGGTGATAAGTCGATCTGGGCTCTTCAGTGTTTGAAAGCATCCATCACCAGTGTGGATGCTCAGGGCAGCTGCACATAAGGATTGGAAGCTTGGAGAGGTGATCTGCAAGGTCATCTGGCCCCGAGCCCCTGCCTGAACCCACCCACTCCCAGCCCTGAGAGCCTGGAGGTCTCCTCTGCAGTGGTGGCCCAGAGCACTCTGGGGGGGGGGGTAGGGGATTGCCTGAACCTGGCTCTGTCCATCTCTCTCCTTGGATGACCTCCTCCTCTAGGGGCCATTCGGGATTAATTTGCATAAACAAATAAGGTTTGGGGTTACTGCACCTTCCTTTGCATGGGGAGGGATGCGAAGTGGGTCCTTCCTTCCTCCCTGCTCATCATCCTCACCAGAAACACAGAGCAGCACCATTACCAGCAAGCCACCCTCCACCACTCTTGGGGGGAAAAGAAATGACATTTCCCTTTACATTGGAAATACTTAAAAGTCCTAGGAATAGATTTATAGGAATATTTTAACCTTTTCTTTGATCCTTGAAATGTCATTGTTCTGTGGGCTGAATCTCCAAATGTGACCTTTTCCAGTAGCTGTGGGGTGGGGGAACCCTGCTGGCTCTCTGAAAGGAGTTTCAACACCCTCCCTGCAGCCTCCCCAGCACACACCACCGCCCAGCAGCCAGTGGAAGACGGGGTGCGTGGGAGGGGCAAGCAGGGCTAGCTGGGGAGGGTCCAGCAGCTCTCTCCTCTCCGTAGCAAATAAAGACCAGCTAGGTGTGAGTCCATCCCTAGTTAGCTCACTCGCTGGCTTTGGGTTGGGCATGTTCTCTCTTTAGGCCTCAATTACCTGTAAAAGGGGAAAAACTACGTTACTGGCTTCAGAAAGTTGTTGCAAAGACTAAATAAGACAATGCATGTTGTATTTGGTCAGTTTTTGCAGAAAAATGCTGAAAAAAAGATGCCCCCAAAATTCAATGACTGACAAAAATGACCATTTATTTATTCCTGGACTCACTGGTCTGCAGCGTGACTTAGGTTCGGTGATCCAGACTTGGTTCGACTGGGTGACCCAGCTTCAGGTTGTGGCTGGGGTTTGGGTCTATTCTATTTGTTCATGCTGAGGCCCAAGCTGAAGGGGCCTCCTCTTCTCCTGGTGGGTTCACTGCAATGCAAGGGGACAAGTGAAAATGCACAATGTTTCTTATGGCCTTGGCTTGGGACTAGACCACTGTCACTTCTGCCCACCTTTTATTGGCCAAACCAAACCACGTGATCAAGCCTGATATGAAGGAGTAAAGGAAAGTCACTGCCTTCGGGGAGAGGGGACTTCGGAGTATTTGCTGGACAATAATCCAATCTATCACCGTGTGTAAAGCCCCCGGCACTGTGCCTGTCATGTGATGGAAACTCAGAATATTAATTGCCTTTCATACCACATTGCATCATTATTATATTTTATAGCTCAGATTAATTCACTATAATTCATTATAATAGCATACATCTTTTTGGCTAAGGGTTCATACCATATTGTCCAACATAAGTGGGCAGTGAAGTATTACATACTAGTGGGTTCTCCAGACAAAAGAAATTTAAGCTTTTTTTATTTGAATTATTTTGATGGAAAGGTTTCTAGAGGATGTTTCACACTTTCCCACCTTCTTAAATGAAGACTATCAAACGCCATTTCATCCATAAGATTGATGCGCTGGGACCATTGTGATGAGCGCCCACACAGCTCTGTGCTGATCTCTGAGGCCATCATTGTAATACAGTAGAGCTTCTGAAGCTTTAAGCATAATGAGAAGTTGAAGAACTTCGAAAAGTGGCGGATCTAGTCATTACATTCACGAGGAACTCCTACCAAGCCGCCCGGCTGCGACCCAAGCACTCATCCCACTTTCTCTGTCCCTTTCAACTTCCTCTCCTTCTGTGTGCTTTCATCTATCCTCTGGGAATCTGTTCTTTTTCCCCTTTCTCATCCTGCCCCTTTCTGCCTTCCCTGTCTCCTTCCCCTACTGGCTGGAATGGGGAGAAGAATGGGTATGACTCATCAGTGCTCAAGCATCTTCCAAAGATCATTCCATCTCTTCAAGTGTTACTATGTTTCTTTTTCTGAATCTTAAAACTTTTCGGTTTCTAAAAACCCAAAAACCACAAAATTCTACAAAACTAAATAACATCATGCTTCTGTGAACACTTAAATATTTTTCCCCCAGAAAATCAGCACCTCTCCAAGAAAATAATACCACTGCCTACCCCACTGGGCACGGGGCTTCTGAGTATGCATGCAGTCCTGCGGATCCCAGGCGCCAGTGGATGAGAAACTGCCCTCGTGGAACTGTCCCGAGTGCTGAAATGGTGTCTCATGCAGCCCACACCTTGGGTTCTCTGTTCTTCGCTTGAGAGTTCTGCCCGAGGACCGTCATAGTTGTCTTTCTTCATGCTCAGCTGTTCTGAGCTGTTTCTAATGGGATGTCTGGTGAGCGAGTCCCATGGCCTCCTCATTATAGCCAATGACAGGTGCCTGTCTGTTCAGCTGGCCAGGAATATTCTGGAAAGTATTTAGGCTTAGAACATAACAGTTGTCTATGAAAATAACCTCCAAGCTATGACAATGAACTTTGGTGTGCTTGGTCCCAGATTGGTGTTCTTGGTCCCAGATTGGCCACACTGGAGAGCTAATTGCTGTGACCCCCCACCCCCCTGCCCAGGACCTGGCTTAAATTCACGATATCACAGGGAGTTGGGCCGGTACCTCTCCCTTTCTTGGCCTCAGTTTTCCCATCTGTGCAATAAAATCTCTAAAGGTTTCTGAGATTTCAGAATCATGTGGCCTAGGAGGTGGTAACATGGATTGGAGGAGAAAAAGCTCTCAGCAAGGAGTCAGAAGTCCTGGTTCTCAGCTCTGCCATTACAAGTAGTGTTACCCCTAGGCCAAACTCTAAGCCTCATCTATAAAACTGGAATGATACCATTGTCATGGGGAGGTTCAGGTGATATGGGGAAGCACTTGGTATGTATCATTGGGATGGTTTATGACAAGAGAGCTCCAAGCAACCATGCCCTTTACAAGGAACTTGGGTCCCAGTGCCCTGGGAAGCAAAGAACATATACAATCTGTTTTCCTTTCTTATCCATGGTTTCCCAGCCTGAAAGTGTCAGTGAACCAGTGGGGTATTAGTCTCTACTGTTGACAAAACACCCCAAACACTAGGTTTATTTATTCTTTCATTCAATAAATAATTACTGGGAACCTTCTATGGGCTGAGCAAGGAATCAGAGACAGACACAGTCCCTGTCCTCAAGGTTGGCATGTGAAGTACTTAACCTAGTGATGGGCACATGGTAGGCACTCACTGATACAATATGATGGGCAATGCTGGAGGATGCCATGGGTACTGATGGGGTACACAGGGAGGGGGGGATCATGGGGACCAGAGTGTGATATCAGAGGTGATTAGAAGTGAGCCAGAAGAAGACAAGAAAGACTGTTCCAAGCAAAGAGCAGCATGAGCTAATGGCTGGGGCAGGTGGCAGGGATGAAGGAGGACACCCACCCCAGGTAATTCCTGCCCCTCAGTCACCTCAACACTGACAGACTAGACCCTAGGGCCTAGGCTTGTGTCTCAGCAGGAATCTTAACTGAGGCGGGGGCACAGAAGTTGGGTAGAATAGCTTCCTTCTGCACCTATCTCCAGTTGTCCAGGGCTGCAAAGCACCATGGTGGTTTAGGGGCAGGAGGGAGTTTAATCCAGGCCTTGCACAGGGAGGGGTTTAACCCCATATTGTTCAAACCTATCTTTGGCTTCATCATCATCACCACCACCATTATTACTTATTGAGCATTTACGTAAGCCAGGCGATTTGTATTCAACCCCAACCATTCTTACATCAATGAGGTAGATATGCTAAGACCCACTTTACAGATGAGAAAATTGAGACTCAGAAAGCTTATATAGTTTGCTCAAGGACTTACAGCCAACCAGTGGTAAGCCTCAAGTCAGATCGTTGTTATGCCATCATGACAGCAGACCTTCACCAAGCACCAACAACATGCCTGGTACTCTGCAAAGCACCACGGATGTATCTGACCACTTTATCATCCCACAGCCTTGTCAGGTAGGCACTATTATTAGTCCCATTTGGGGGTTGAAGAAACTGAGTCCAAAGAAGGTAAGTAGCCTAGCCAAGGTCACACAGGTCGGCAGTCCCAGTGTCAGGAATCTCACCAGGTCTGCCCCGTGCTTGCTACTGTTACTCTATCAGCCCCTGTCCTTTAACAAAGCCCAGGAGGCGGAGGCAGGTGCATCCTCCCCCTCTCTCTCAGTGCTGCTCTCTGCTCATTCCAGCCCTACAATGGCAGGCAGCCCCAGGGTACCAGGGTGGCACAGAGGTACGCCAGGAGCAGGGTGAGTAGCCTCGGCCAGCATGACCTTGCCCTCCCAGGGCCCCACCAGACAGTAAATATCCCCGTGCTAAATGTTTAAGCTCTTGCAGAAAAAGCTGCATCAGAGAGGAGCTTCCATGTCTCAGGCTGGAAAGCACCACCGGGCAGATTTATCCCCTAAGAGGTCAGACAGCCACCATATTTCACCATCAGGTCAACAGGGCCCCTCATTCTCTGGAATTATATTTCTATCAAATATTCATTTGTCTGGTTTACAGGCTACTAAGGACTTAAACTCACCAGATCCTGCCAGCCATAGGCTCGCCCGCCTGTGCCAATGCCAATCTTCTACCTTCAGCACCCAGCAGGATGCCACCCCTGATTGTCCCCCAAACAGAAAAGGCCAAGGTCCCCTGAGGCCTCCCTGGGGTCTATTTCATCACAAGGCCAACCCAACACATAAGATTAGAAGCTACAGCAGCAGGAGAAAATTGCTACCCTTTCCCCAAAGCAGACGGACCATAGCAGATACTGTTGGTGATATGCCCAGGGGTATCGTCTGCTCACACCTGCACCCCTCTCTGAGGATAGTCCTGGGCTTAGGGAAGCTGCTCACTCAAAGATGGCTAGGAGCTTACCACCCTCTGCTCCAGAGGCAAACCAGAGCCCAGGACCAACCAGTGTGGTATATAAATGGGAAGCCTTGTTGCCACTAGTGGGACAAAGTCTGGGAGACAATTTCTACTCCATAGCTCCCAGCAGGATCAGGCTAATTGACTTCTCCTGATAGCACATGTTTTCCTGCCCTATCCTTCTTCTGCCTTATCCTGTTTCTCTCCCTTTTCTTACATGTTTCTCCTAAGAGCTCCCTTTCAGGAAACCCCATGCATAAGAATCTTCATCTCAGGCTTGAGTTCTAGCAAACCTATCCAAGACAGGGACTTAAGTCCAGTGGCTCCTAAAGCTACAACTTGGAACTGACCTTTGGAAAAGCTTCTCACTCACTGCAAAATAAATGGGAGGACTCTCACCAATGAGACCCTGGGAAGACACTGACTCTGGAATCTGCCAGAGACAGCAAGACAGATAGCCCCTGCTTCACTGCCCATTATACAGACAAGGAAACAAGGAGTGACTTGTCCAAGGTCATGTAGCTGGACTGGGAGACAGCCAGGAATCAACCTCAGGTCTATCCAATTCCAAATTTCAGGTTTTTCCCTGGAAGAAAGCTCTGGGCATTCTGAGGGAATGCCCTGAGCCACATAATTTGCCCATCTCAGCTTAGCCCATTTGCTATTCAAATGCTACCTCATCCAAGTAGCCTTCCCTGATTACTCGTCAAAATTTATGATGCTTTTCTGTACGCATGTCACATGTGCTTTGGTCTATCTTCTGTTTTATTCCACCTGCAGTGGGACTTAGCAGTTTCTCCCCAACTTGCATGAGAATCCCTTGAGCCCATACCACACTTTCACTTACAGCCACAGAGGGACCAGAAAGGCCATTTTTCTTAATAAAGACAAATCCATGGCTTCTAAGAATAGACTGGAGGAAACTGTCCCTGTGGAGGTGAGCCCCTCCTGACCTTACTCTGCCCTATGTGGCACCTTCCCTTTGAGGCCTCTCTCTAATCGCTATTGCCATCACCATCCTGACCTTGAAGGACACTCATATATCTGAACACTTTGGCCCAATTGTGGACAAATGCCCCTCCTAATACCCCTACCAGCTAAGAGCTGGGCTTTCGGATGTGAGACCAAGAATGACACCTGGGAAATAAACACCAAGAGAATGTTCATCCAGACCATCTTTCTACAGACTTCAGTCATTGGGGCAACTCGACCCTCAATATTGTGTTGTCTGCATGCCACCCATATAATCATTTACTTAATACATTTCTTTACATTGACTCACTTTCTTTAATGCAGATCCAAAGAAAAGCTTCTCTCTTCTTCACGGGAAAACAGAAACCAGTCCCCCAAAATACAGCATAACTAATAAGAAATACAGTGATGGCAAAGCCTGTGAGCTCTGCTCTGTTAAAACGGGGTCTCAGCCCTGACTGGTGGCTCAGTGCACAGAGTGTTGGCCTGGCATATGGACATCCTGGGTTCGATTACCAGTCAAGGCACACAGGAGAAGTGACCATCTGCTTCTCTCCCTTTCCTTCTCCCCCTTCTCTCCCTCTTCCTCTCCCACAGCTCAATCGCTTCAAATGTCGACCTCAGGCACTGAGGCTAGCTCAGTTGGTCCGAGTATGATGGCCTTGGGCAGTAAAAATAGCTCAGTACTCGAGCATGAGTCCAAGATGGGGTTGCTGGGTAGATCCTGGTTGGAGCGCATGCAGGAGTCTGCCTCCACTATCTCCCCTTCTCTCATCTAAAAAAAAAAAAAAAGGAGACTCAACAAGGGCTAGAACTGCATTAAGGACATACCAACAACCCACTGGAGATTTTCTCCTGCCAGGAGCAGGGTTGAAAATTATTTCCAAAGAGAGTGACCTTGTCACAATTCAGTGAGACTTGATGTCAGGCCTGCGAGTACCTGAAGTCATCTGGGGAAGCCATATTTGGAGAAACGATTATTTCAAGGATCTAGTTTAGAGAGTCTGGGTCTAGCTTTCTGGCCTTCAGCTCACAGTCCACGGAGGAGGGCAGTTCTCCCTCCTGAAGGGAGGCAGGTGCCTCAGTGCCCCTGCTCCCCTGCCTGCTGGGCAGCAAGCACTCTGGAATGCTTGCCAAGCCACAGCGAGGCTGAGAGAGATGCGGAGGAAGGGAGAGGAGGCGGTTATGGGACACTCTGGCATCTGACTCAAATCTATGAATTTCTAGTATGACAAAGGCTGATTTTCATTTCTTTCTTTCTTTTTTAGAAATTTAAGTGGGTTTTCTTTGTGCTTGAATGGAAAGCACATACCCTCAGAATCCTATTGTGGAAAAAATCAGGCATTATTGTAAAAACAATTGTGCCAAATTTAAAGTGGGGATTAAAACCAAGGCATGTTAAATGCGGTTGTTAATACATCGGGCTTTTTCTTCCAACCGGGGAGAAAGCTATTCTGTTCTGCCCTCCGCTTGCTTTCCCTGGGTTGAGGAGGCAGAGGGAGGGGGAGGGGTAGTCAGAGAGGCATGTGGGGGTCTCTGAATCCTAAGACCCATGGCACCCAGGGCACAGCAACATCAAAAACACGGGAACCTGACTTGCAAACAAAAGAGGGAATATATGATCGAAGGAAGCTCTTGTTATTTTTACCTGTAAATACATTTATAGGCCAAGGTTTACACATTTATATATTTTAAGTCACCTATACTTATGGATTTAGCTAACACTCTCTATTTGAATGGATGCCTAAAACTGGGGTTCTCCTCAAAGCAGGGCTGACCTCACAGACCCACCCCACCCCCCACTTAGCCTCGGTTTCCCTCTCCAACCAGTTACAGAGCCTGCAGCAGCCCTAGTCATGTTTCTCCTGTGATCCTCACAGTGGTCCCCTGAGGTTCAGTTCGTCAGCCCCGTTTACAGGGCGCAGAGAGGGTAGGTCAGCCGCCCAATGTCGCAGGCAAGGAAGCAGTGGAGAATTTGAACCCAGCTCTGATTCCAAAACCCACATTCCTAAGGTGATATTCCCCTGTCTCCTAGGAAGTTCTGAGAGAGAAGGCCAGATCTTTGAGGACCCAGAAATGGGAAGGAAGGAAACCGAGGGGATAAGGAAACCAAAAAATAAAAATATATAAAAATTAATGTTTTTAAGTATGTTTTCTGTATTTGGCCAGTCCTAAAGTGTAGAAAGTTTGAAGTAAAATGTAGCCCCTGTCCCCGAGAAACCCGCAGGCCATCTTCAGAAAGGTTGGGACTGATTCCTAAACCCATGTGAGGCCACATGTTATATTCACGGTGTGTGTTGGGGGCGGTGGTGAGGGGCCCAGCCTCAGAAGGAAGGAAGGAAAGGATAGAGGACTATCAATAAGGCACAGGCATCTACCGAAACAGCTCCCAATGGCCCAAGTTGGAAGAAGTTGAGCTAAAAGATAAATCACAAAAGCACTGAATTCTGACCCAAAGAATAAAATCCATATCCATGAGCCCATACAGCTATAAATAAATAGGAAAAAGATACCACTCTTCCTTCCAGAGGAATTCCAAGTAATAAATGTAGACAGTGTGAGGGAAATAGAAAACCACAGTAGTAATTGTTGCAGACAAGACTCATCGATGGATACTAAAATTGGGGGGTGAAAGATTAAGCAGAAACAAGATATATGCATAGCCTCAAAGGATCTCACCCTGAAGAATGAGTAATTCTAAAGGGAAAGGAGTGAGTTTATAGGGGAGAATCCAGCAGATATCACCTGAGCCTCACAGGTGATGAAGTTTTACATCACCTGTTATGTGTTATTAACACAGGTCAACATGATATACCCCAGCAAGATGCTCTGATGGGGCACATCCTTCTGCAGCACCATCCCAGGAAGGCATGACCCCAGTATAATCATGGAAACACCAGGCAAACCCACACTGAAGAATATGTCATAAAATAACTGACAAGAACTCTTCAAAAGAGTCAAGGTCACAAAATAGAATGAAAGAGCGAAGAAATGGAGATTGGAGGAGACCAAGGAGACATAACAACTAAATGCAATGCGGCATCCGGGCTGGGTCCTGAACCAGAGCAAAAGGCAATGGTAGAAAATGCTGGTCAAATTCCATTAAGTTCTGAAATGTAGCTAATAAAATTTTAACAAGGTGAATCTCTAATTTTGATAACTGTCCTTTGTTTGTGTAAGATGATCATAGAGCGAAGCTGGGTGAAGGGTATGTAGGAACTAACTCTTTGTGCTAGTTTTGCAACTTTTCTATAAAACTGAAATGATCTCCCAAAAAATGTTTAATGGTGTGATAGGCTAAATAATGTTCCCCCCAAAATATTCATGTCCTGCGACTATTACCTTATATGGCAACAGAGGGGAAGGAATATGCAGATATGCTTGACATAGGGAGATTATCCTTAGATTGTCCAGGTGGATTCTCAACACAAGCACAGGTATCCTAATAAGATAAAGTCCAAGGTCAATTTGACACATACAGAGGAGGAGGCAGTATGACCCCAGAGGCACAGATGGAAGTGATGCAACCACGAGCCAAGGAAGGCTGGCAGCCCCCACAGGCTGGAGGAGACAAGGACCTGACTGACCCCCTAGAGCCTCTGGAGAGAGCATAGCCCTGTTGATACCTTGATTTCTGCCAATGACAGTGATTTTGGACATTTGGCTTCCAAAACCATGAGAGAATAAATTTGTGTTGTTAGAAGACTCTAAGTCTGTGGTCCTGTTACAGCAGCAATGGGAAAGTAATATACCTGGTTTAAAGAAAAAACAGTTGATGGGGTTGGCCTGGATGGCTCCAATGACTCCTGCCAGCTGTGACATTCTTGACGCTCCAGTACTGCATGGTAAGACTGTGTGACCCTGAACCCCTGAGAGAGTCCCCGTGTGCCAGCAGCAGAGCGGCTGGGACCTGCCATTTGGCTGCAGCTCTCTGGGAAGGCTGCTTCTCCTTCTCAGCTGGCAGACTTGACAGTTCCTCAACGTCTCCTCTCTAATGTCCCGTGGACTGGGCCGCCTGAGGCCAATGGGCACTGCAGCCACGCTCTGACTGAACGGCTCAGCTGTCCACCAGCTGAGGACCCCATGAGGCTAGTCCCAAAATAACAGCAACAGTAATCGTAGCTCTTTTTTTCACTTATTTTGGCAGGCTCATTGTTAAGCATTTTACATGCATCAGTTCACTTAGTCCCCATAATCATCTCATGTATGGCTCAGAGAGGTTATGGGGCTTGCTCAAGGTCACACAGCTATCCTGCAGCTGACTCAGCGTTCCAACCCAGCTATCTGTGACTCAGAAAGCCCATGTCCCCAATAACCAAGTCACGCTACCCATCTAAAATCTGCTACCCCCACCTCCCCAGCTGTCTTGTCCCTGGCAAACTCCAGCTACAGAGGGATATCCAAAGTTGAACTTTCTGGGCCCCCAGACTTTGAGAACACAGAGATTTGTAGGTGAGAAAAATCCTCAGGCTTGAAACCAACTGAGCGAGTTTAGAGAACTTTTCACTTCTCACAGGCATGGTATTAGCCTCATTCTTTATCCCCAGGCATTCAGAGAGCGCTGGCAACCATGAAGAAGAGGGGTCTGGAGCAGACTTGGGGCTCCAGGGTGAGCAGAGAATGGCTCTAGATCATTCTGGAATACAGAGGCACACACATGAACTTGGTCATCCAACCAGCAGTTCCCCTTCCATAAAGAGAGTCCAGGCATTTTGCCAGATTGGGTCAGGGAATGAAAAGAAACAGCATCCCTATTTGGAGGTGAGAGAGAGGGCACTGCACCATCTCTTTGGCCAGCTCAAGGGCCATAGGCCCCAGGAGAACACAGCTCCCCGCGCTCAGACTCTCGGGGCTATTTCTAAAGTCTTTAGGGCTAAATGGTTCAACTTTCACCTGAAACTTGAATCCTCACCAAAAAGTTAAGGCTCTATGTGGCTGCAGGGCCCAGCAGGTAACCTAAAGGTGTTAAACTGAGCCTGGTGGGCTATGATAAAAAGTGATGAAGACTTAAGCAAGGAAAAAACCACATATGCCCCTTTAAGGTGTTTCATATTTTTTCATTCTAAACACTAAGCTAACAAAACAAAGCATGGCCTACTGCAGTGATGGGCAATTTTTTGAACTTGGTGTGTCAAAATTCACCAAAAAACCAAGCATAACTCTGGTGGTGTCTCACTTGGAGAAAAACAGCCTAACTAGAAGTCCCAGAACTGGACGCTCTGTGCCGGAGTTCTGTTGCTTTGGCCTACAGACCTCCAGCACAGTGTCTACACTACAGCAAATGTTTTATCCTCGGCTACTGCACCTGGCCGTGCAGGAGCCGAGGATGAAACGTCCTTCTCGGCATGTGGCCCCATACTTCTCTGTCTTCGAAAATGGCTATGCGTGTCAGTGCTTTGCCATCACGGGCCTACTGCTTCCTGTTCTCCTGAAGACTGAATATTTCTTAATTCATTCCTGCTATTCACTCACCCTCCATCATTCAACCTTCATCCAGGCCTTGACCTCCACTAAACCTTTGCTGTGCCCCCTAAAGCACTTTCCCTTTTTCCTCTTCATGTTTCTTTCTCCTGTTCTTAGAAGTTCAGCTCAAGTCAAGTTCTACCCCCTCCAGGAAGCCCTCTCTGACTGCACCATCCCTCAGAGATCTCCCCTCCCGCACCTCCTGCCACCCTTTGCCCAAAGGACCCAGCCTTGTTCATCATTGCAGGGTGTGTTAGGGGTCATTTAACCTAACAGACTTGCCTTCCCAGTTTCCGCTCAAGCACCAACAAGGGTGGGGTCTGGGTCATGTACCTCCAGTCATCAAATTCCAGATGTTGGGAAAACTCCCTCCAGGTCAGCAACTCTAACTTCCAGACTCCACAGATTTTAACCACCTTTCATCCAGAACCTGGATTTTTCTCATCCTCCTCAAGGTTGCCCCAGTAGCTAATGACTTTAGGATTGGTGCCACATCGCCACCCTCTCTGAGTGCCTGCCACATGCCCTGACTTGACAACAAGTAGCTCCAGCGCTAATGAAGGCCCGTGTGCACTCGGACAGAGCCGGGAGCTCCGCACACATCGGGCTGTTCCCACAATAAGATCTGAGGCTCAGTTAGAGAACGTTAATGCTGCGGGCAACCCTGGAGCTCTCTGAATAAATAATAATTGTATTAGCAATATTTCCATATTGCTTTCTATGTGTCAAGCACCATTTAATCCTCATATGAAACTAAGAAGAAGGTGCCACTCTTATTCCAATTTTACAGATGGGCTGTAGCACAGAGAAGTGAAGAGATGGGGCCAAGGTCATGCAGCCAGTACCGTATATCCCCCTGTACAAGACACACATTTTCCCCCGAAAAAATTAGGGGTCTAAAAACTGGATGCATCTTATACAGTGGTTGTAGATTTTCTTACTTGCATTTCCCGCTTTTTTGGGTGTGTGTTTGCACTTATTGTTGAAGATAATGATTCGCCATTAGACACAGATGAGGACAAGCTAATGGATGGGAGTTTTGACAATGATGAGGAATTGTATGATGAATAAAACTTGAATTCAATAACTTTATGTAGCCTGACCAGGCGGTGGCGCAGTGGATAGAGCGTCGGACTGGGATGTGGAAGAAACAGGTTTGAGACTCCGAGGTCACCAGCTTGAGCGCGGGCCCATCTGGCTTGAGCAAAAGCTCGCCAACTTGGACTCAAGGTCGCTGGCTCCAAGTTGCAAGTTTTGCTCCAACTGGCAAGGGGTAGCTCAGTCTGCTGAAGACCCGTGGTCAAGGCACATGTGAGAGAGCAATCAATGAACAACTAAGGTGTTGCGACAGCAATGAAAAACTAATAATTGATGCTTCTCATCTCTCTCCGTTCCTGTCTGTCTGTCCCTCTCTCTGTCCCTGTAAATAAATAAATAAATAACTTTATGTAGTAACTTTTTTTTCAAATTTCAGGTCCCAAAATTAAGGTGCGTCTTATACATGGGAGCATCTTATACATGGGGAAATACGGTAAGCACTGGAAAGTAATTCCTTCGAGTTCAGGGAAGAGCTAGAAATGACTCCCACCGTCTCTGCTTCCTTCCCACTTTCCTATATTCTGCTCCCCTGTTTCCAGGCGTTGCTAAGCCCTGTCTGATTTGAGTCCCTCTCTCTGGAAGCCAAAGCATCTTGAGCTTCCTTCTCCATAGCACCTTCCAGAGGGAGAAAGCAGGTAGTGGTCATGTCTATAGCACCCAGCTATATCTGGCACACAGAAAATAGAAAACACTTGGTGATTATTTTGTTAAATAAATGAAAGTCCAAGTGATTGAAAGAAGGAATTGATAAAGTGTCTCTTTCTGGGAGGAGAGACAACCCACCCCCCACCAGCCTGTATTCTCTGGCCCATACTCCATTCCCACCCCTTAACAGGATGCCCAGTCCAGCCTGATCCGCTCTGGCCCTGGCTGCTCTGTGGGTCTGTCTCAGCAGTGGGGTTTGCAAAGTCATACTGGATTAAGACCTGCTCCAGCTGTCACCTGTGGTGGAGAGCTCGCCTATCAGGCAGCCCAGAAGAGCCGGGTATCTAATGAAAATTTGCTAATAAGATCTGAGTTGGTGAGCTTTGCATCCTATTAACACGGGGGAGTGCGGGCCTGTCTGTCTGCTGAAAAATTGCAAACACAATAGAAAAGTCGCTTATGAATATTAATAGGACTGGAAACAATGCCGAGAGAAATTGTTGATGTGATTGGGAAGCTGGGAGGGGGCTGTGGGATGGGGGAGCCCTCTCTTCTTTCCTGCCCATGCCTGTCCCTTCAGAGCTGGCTGGAAGCGAGAAGTTTGCATGGCTGTCACAGTTAGACAAAGAGTGACCAGAGTGATGGCCTCAGAAGAAAGCTCTGAGCCTGATCTCAAGGCCAGGACTCCCCTCCCCAGGTCCGTGTATGCCAGTCCAATGCCAGTTTGTGGGGGGACACAGTGAGGTGTTTGAGAAGAAACATGGGCACCTATCTTCTACTCTTGGACTTAGGTGAGACAGGCATCCCTCTTGGTCTCTTTCCTGAAACCTTGTCTAGAGCAGCTCCCAACATGGAAGGCCAGGGCTCCAGAATTCACAGACAGACCAGCGTGCACAAAAGACATATCAGAGAAGAAAGCTGAGTGGGGAGAGGGGTAAAACTTAGATCTCTGAACGGCATCATTGGTGCTCCTGGATATAGCTGTGCCTGAACCCAGAACTATCTCTTAGATATTTTTGTTACACAAGCCAAGATACTACTTTTTTGCTTTAAGGGTTTCTGTCCCTTAAAACTGAATGAGTTTGAATTAACCCATTCAGCTACATGGGGTTGGAGCCACTGCCCAACTTGAGCTTGAAACTAATTTACAGTCCATCCATCCTTCCTCACTTCGACCCCCTCCTCAACCCCAGCATTCAATTGCCTTGAAAGAGTCAGGATTTGGGAAGCTTCAGGCTCTGTCTCCAAGATCCATTCATCGACTGCCTATACCCCCTCCACTACCACCCCCCAGACTGTTATAGGCTATATCTGCTTCTTAGCCCACAGATGGAATGCAGAGCTGTGGAACCTCCAGAGAGGGAGGTCCCTGAGCATCCCTGTGTATCGCAGCCTGAGAGAGTGTGGGAAAAATAACTAGGTTCTCCCCTGGTTCCCAAAGCTTAACATTGTGTGGGACAGGTTAATGGGAGAAGGGGGGATTCATAGGTTAGACTCAGCTCTCAAACTGATGGCCCATGGCCAAATCCAACCTGCAACAAATTAATGTGCCCAGTCTGTGTTTAAAATTTTTATTTAAATGTTTTTAGATGAGAAATGTATCTTCTAGCTTATCAAAGGCCTGTGATTTCATTTTTCTACACCCCTGAAGGCTCTCACAGTTATAATATGTGGCTGGCCTCCAAAGCCATTTGAGTCTGCAACCCCTGGGTGAACCCTCCAGCTACCTTTCCCGCAGGCCAGGCCAAAGGCCTGGTTGATGTAGTTGATGGTTTCTGGTTGAAGCTAGGGAAAGGCCAGTAATTATCATTAATATTATTAAGCCCCCAGGGGGATCTGTTACCTCTGTTGCCCCTTCCCGCTCCAGGCCTCTAGGCTAGAGGCCTGCCCAGGCCATCTATAGATCTGCCTGGTGCTGGTTTTTGTATGAATTCCAGGGCTCTGCCCTCTTCAGACTCCCCATTTTCCCACAGGTGCTTGGCCCAGGAGGAACCGCTCCAGGCAGCAGGGGCCCCTGTAGGCCTCTCTGCTAGTTTGCATTGTATTTGTGGGATAATTACTAATGGCACAGATCATTTTTATTAGCTGAGCTGTCTGCATTAAAATGATAGATATTTTTTATTAAAAACATCTGAGGGAGCTGCCATCGCAGTAGAAGGATAATTTTCCGTTTAGTTTAAGAGCAGATGGTTACCGAAAATGCTCAATATAAATAAATTGGGACTCAGCCTAAGTGTTTGGTAAACATATCGGAAATTTCCTGACCTGCTTCAAGCCTCCTGCCCTCTCTGGCTCTTGCAGCCCCTCTTTCAAGGCTGAGTGAGCCCCAACCTACCAGTGAAAGAATCCTCCCTCAAACAACAGGGGAAAATTTAGATCAGCAGATGTGGTGGGCTCAAAGACAAGCAGCGATCAGCTAGGGTCCACCCCAGAACTCAGAAGTTGCTACGAAGCTGGAGGTAAAGAGGCCAGGAGTCAGGGCAGAGAAGAAGAATGTTTCTGCCACAGCAATGGTCTGGGTGGCGTCAACATGCTCGGTGCCAGATCTGGGATAAGTCCCCTTCCCTCTCTGGACCTCAACCTTCCATCTTAACATTGAAGGCCTTGAGTCAGTTATAACTCCCAAAATGGACTGATGGGGAGAAAGTTTCCATTAAAAAATATAGTTTTAGCAACCAAAGGGATTGGGAACCACCGAGATAAGCAGGTTTATTTATTGAAGTGTTTCTCAGAACATTTACTGTGTTAATGAGGATTCTCCAGAAGGGGTCAGAGTAAACAGGGGGTCCCAAACTTAATGCTCATGGAGCCCTTTGTCCCAAGTGCTCTGCACAGTTTGGGGAATGCTAGGTGTGAGGTTTTTCCAGGGGCTCACTCAGCTGCAGTGGTCTCTGTTCTGTGAAGCGATGTCATCTGAACACAATCCCCTGCTTGCTGAGTCATTCCACAAGCATTCACAGACTGCTGACCATGACCATGGCACTGGGTTATGAGCTGACTGCACAGAGGGGCACAGAACACAGAGGCTTTGAGCCCCCCATCCAGACACCGCCAGCCTGCCCTAGAGGCTGCCTGTGGAATTCCCACCCATCTACCTATTTCTGCATCACCTTGACTGGATACACTTTTCATTCGTGGGAACAGATTACCCCCAAGCTTGGGCAGGCCAGTGTTGACATCCCAGGAGTAACCCCTCAACCAACAGGTGATGGGAGTTAACGGATAAACATTCCAGCTTCCTTGCCCTCTAGGGGGGAATTGCTCAGGCATGTTCTGCAAACTCTCAGAGGCTCCCCGACAAGACAGAGTTCTAGCTTCCCATAGCACTACCTTCTGATAAGCAGATTCCTTGCTGCCTTTCTCTCCTCTCCGTTTATCTTCCCCACTCTCTCGCAGTACATTTGGAGATCACCTCCAAAATATTTATACCAAAGTCCTCATCTACGGCTCTGCTTTGGTGGGAATCTAAACTAAGACAGCTCCTTCTCTCATAGATCTTATAGTCTGGTGGCAAAGGTGGCAAGGAATGAACAAACATATGATTACAAATGTGATGTAAAGTGAAAAAACTATGATGCAGCACAATGTGAGGTGAAGAGTTAATTCAGAGAGTTTCTATTGGTGCTCACTTTGGCCCAGCCACTGGGGATTCAAGACTCAGCAACTCAAACGCATGAAAATGATAGACACTGACATTCTAAAGCACTGTGAAAGAAGCAACAGAGGAGAATGATACAGAGGACAGAGAAAGGACCACCCTTCTGGAACATGAGATAGCCTGCTGCTTGGGACTTTAGCCCACCATAATGAAGATCTGTTTTAAGGGCCTTATTCACACTAAAGTGTAAAAGACTATCATCCTCTGAGATATTAACTTTCTTCAAGGATGAGTGGCTCTCTCTGGATTAGCCCTTGGAGAGAGCTGAATTTTTGTGTGTGTGTGTGGAATCTTTCAAATGCCCTCGAAGATATTTTATCCCAGCAGTCGCTCACTTCACCAACATGGATGTCCTGCCCCATTCCCAGCAACTCTCTCTCCTGGGATCAGTGATGGTGTTGGGAGGAACTGCGCCAATTAGCCTGAGATTTCGGGCTTATGGCTCTGCAGAATGAACAAGCTCTACCTACCCATGTCTGAAACACTGACAGTGGCGTCCACTTGAACTGAAGAGAAACTCAAGAGCATTTTCCCCATTAATAAGCTGAGTCTGTCTATCCTTAGAAAATTAGAAAGAGCAAAGGACCCAGGACAGAAGTAGGGTCCAAATTAAAAGATGGCCTTGCAGACAGAAACATTGAGAGAGAGAGAGGGGGGCAAGGAGGAAGAGAGAGAATGGAATGACTATCACTAACATGGCCAACATGATGATGAACGCTATGGGATTGTCTGTGAATTTTATTTATGTCTTAGTGATTTTCTATTTTCCAAGTTTTCTTCATTGACTATGTTTCAGTGTTCTATTTGAACAACAGTACTATTTTAAACAGACTCAACTGGCCTAGCACAATAGGTACTCTCTTGGTTTCTCAGGGTGGGAGGAGTCTGGGAGGTCATCTTTTCTGATGCAGAGCTCTTTCTTCAAGCCAAACTTTTCTCAGAATCCCAAAAATGGGAAGAGTAGGTCTGAGTAAAGTGAGACCCAGGGGTTTGGGGAGAGACAGTTAAATTACCCCCAGGTCATGAGATCCCACATTAGAGTCCCTGGTATTTCACAGGCCTCATTGTGAAAATTGTAATCTAGCCTCCCACCCCATCTCCAAACATACACATTTTTCAAATCTGGACACAAGAGGCTCGGAAAAAAAACAATGAGCCCAAGATCACCAGTAACTTGGTGGCCAAACCAGATTAGAGCCAGAACTTGCTCCATGTTGGCATCTCCTTACCTTCACTGATCTGACTGCCCATCATGAACAAATTGCTATGGCTATGGGTTGGGGGAAGGGGATATGCCTATTGTCTGAAGTCCCTTAGAGCTCAGTCCCAAACCAGATTATTAGGTACTCCTAATTATGAGGGTTAAGAGAACACCACAGGGAGAGGTGACAGAGCCAGGACTATAGTCCAGGAAACCCCTGTCAGTTCTATTTGACCAACATTCCTGTGTCTCCCTGGCTGTATCTATAATGTGGAGATATTATAAGTTTCTTCCTAGAAACAGACCATCTCACAGGCTCCTCCTTCCCTGAGGTTAGCAGAGGGCAGTAAAAAACCAGGAGACCAGGCTCTGCTGCTTACTAGTTGTGTGCCCTTGGACAAGTCATCTCCCCTCTCTGGTCCTCAATTTGTTCCGTCTGAGGAAGTAAGACTATCAGGGATGGTAACTATGGTCAATGGGTAGAGACTGCCTGCAGATTGCTGAAAAAGATGCTGAGTCTATATCTGAGTTCAATGGGAAGGTGCCATAGATATTCCTTTCACCAGATCAAACAGTCCAACCTGGTAGCATGACTCAATGTAGCACTCCTTGTACTATTGCAATGAGGTCTGGGGATTCATGTGGACTCCCTGAAACTCCAGCACCTCATCAAGGACCTCCCCTTTCCTATAGGTTTGTCCCCCAATCTCCTGGAACCAGAGCTTAGGGGTCATCCAATCAGAGCATGAGGGTAGTGAGCTCTTAATAAGAGGGGCCTCGGACAGTCACCATTGGATGGTCCCCCCCAAAGCCACCCCTGCCCCCTGCACCAGGATACAGGAGAGAGAGTCTGAAAGAGAGACCGTTACTCACAGGTTGACCTTACTCTGTACAGTAAGTGTGTGTTCCTGAGAAAATTGCACTCAAATTGAATTTTTATAAATGGAATCCTATTTCAGCAATGATTTACAACACAATTTCCAAGATACTTTATCTTCATTTTGAAGCAATGTCCCTAACATTTTAACTTTAGAACTCTCCTTCCTTTTAGAAGGACTAAGAATGTTCTAGTTAGATGAGGCCACAGAAACCACCCAGTCCTACCTTTTCAATTTCTGGGAACTTGAGACCTAAAAAGGGAAGAAGGCTAGCATTTGTCAAGCAGCTTCAAGGTTCTGTTTCAGTTCTCTATGTGCATCGTGTTGCCTGGTCTTCTAACAACATCATAAAACAGGATTGGTGTTGTACCCACTTTACAGATGAAGAAACTGAGGTTCAGGCAGATAAAATTGCTGGCGCAAGCCCTGGGAGCAACCCGATAAGTGTAAGAAGGAGCAGAGGGCGGCGGAAGCACAAAGGTTAAGGCAGCCATAGCCGCGACACCCTCATTATCTCATGAGTCATCCTCAGACTCCAAGAGCTTCCCATATTTACATTCTCTCCATTTCTAGCTCCCCCTGATACGCCTCAAACAAAAGCTCCTCCTCAAACAAAAACATTTGTACAAAAAGAAAAAGGTCTCTCACTCTTGACCCTAATTGTCCCATGATTTATTACTCCCAATACTAGTTTCCCCAAAAGCTCTACTCAAAACCTTTACTAACTGTGTACACTTGGGGAGTTCCGTCACCTGCCCTTAGCTTAGTTTTTCTCTTTCTCAGGTCCCTGTTCGGGTGCCACTTGCCACAAACCAACACAGCTAGTAGTAATTCTAGGTCCTGAGTGGGAACGGCACAGAATTAAGAAAATGGGCTTAAAGAGAAAAAAGGATGGGCTCAGGAGGACTCTTTGCAACGTGAAAGATAACTTGCAATAAGCCAGTCTCCACCCCCCTACCTGCTTTATTTCTAGGGCAAAGTGAAGTCATTAACAAATCAAAGAGATCATTAAAACAAAGTCACATTCCCAAGGCAACCCAAGAATTCTCCCAAGTGCAGAAAACCCCCACCGTAAATAGCATCTTAACTTCACAACACAAAGAATAAAAAGGAAACTGCCTTCAGTCTCTCCAAGGGACATGGAGCAGGGGTCGGGAACCTATGTCTCATGAGCCAGATGTGGCTCTTTTGATGGCTGCATCTGGCTCACAGAAAAATCTTTAATTAAAAAAATAATAACGTTAAAAATATAAAACATTCTCATGTATTACAATCCATTCATTTCCTATGGCTCATGTTCATGGTTGCGGGTGGCTGGAGCCAATCACAGCTGTCCTCTGGGACAACACCAAATTTTTATTGGATAATGCCTAACATACACAGGTTGTTGTGAGGTCAGGAAGTAAACTTCCCTCCTTTTAATCAAGTAGTCAGCTAGCTAATTGCAGAAACCCTTCTGATGAAGAAGATGGCTAAAAGAATAAAAGATGAGGAGTATCATATTTTTCAGCAGGAATGGACAGAGCAATTCGCCTTTGTGAAGAGAGCAGGTTCTACAGTGTGTCTAACATGCAATGATAAAATTGCATCGATGAAATGGTCAAATATAAAGCGGCACTTTGATACACGCCATACTACATTTGCATAGAAATATCCAGCCGGGGACAGCAGGAAGAAAGCATGTCAAGAGCTACTGTGCAGAGTACAAGCTAGTCAGCAGCAACTCTGTGTTTGGACCCAACAAGGTGACTGGAATTTGGCTAGCTTTGTTGGTGCTTTAGCAATTGTGAGAAATGGAAAGCCATTCACAGATGGGGAGTATGCCAAAACATTCATGCTTGATGTTGCCAATGAACTTTTTGATGATTTTTCGGATAAAGACAAGATAATCAAATGAATAAAAGACATGCCTCTGTCAGCAAGAACTGTTCACAATAGTACCATCATGGTGGCAAATCAAATTGAGGCAACACAAGTGAAAGACATAAATGCAGCACCATTCTTTTCTCTTGCTTTGGATGAGTCAACAGTTAAGTAAGCCATTTACCCCAGTTCAGCATAATTGCAAGGTATGCTGTCAGTGATACACTATGTGAGGAAAGTCTTGCTATTTTGCCTATGAAAGAGACAACAAGAAGGAAGGATTTCTTCAAGTCTTTCACTGAGTTTGCTAAAGAAAAAAATCTACCAATGGAAAAACTTGTTTTGGTGTGTACTGATGGTGCTCCGTGCATGGTAGGGAAAAACAGAGGATTTGTAGCACTTCTTCATGAACATGAAAAGAGACCCATCCTAAGTTTTCACTGCATCCTACATCAGGAGGTGCTTTGTGCTCATATGTGTGGTGAGCAGCTTGGTGAAGTGATATTGCTGGTCTTTCGGGTGGTCAACTTTATTGTTGCCCGAGCTTTAAATGATAGCTAATTTAAAACACTGCCGAATGAAGCTGGGAAGAATTCTTGTGGTCTGCTTCTGCACAGCAATGGGTATTGGTTGTCAAGAGGGAAGGTGCTCAGCTGTTTCGGGGCTTGTCTGAGCAAAATCCGGACCTTTCTTGAAATGAAAAACATTGAGCATCCTGAGTTACCTAACACTGAGTGGCTCCTGAAGTTCTACTATCTTGTGGACATGACTGAACATCTGACCCAGCTCAGTGTGAAAATGCAAGGTGTTGGAAATACAGTCTTATCCCTTCAACAAGCAGTGTTTGCATTTGAAAATGAGCTGGAACTCTTCATCGCCAACATTGAAACAGGTTGTTTACTACACTTTGAAAAACTGGGAGAGTTTAAAGATGCATGCACAGCAAGTGACCCTGCTCAACATCTTGATCTCCAGCAGCTAGTGGGCTTCACATCTAATCTCCTGCAGTCATTCAAAGCGCGCTTTGGAGAATTTCGTGAGTGCACTCATCTTTTTAAGTTCATCACCCATCCACACGAGTGTGCAGTGGACAGCGCCAACGTGAGTTACATCCCCGGTGTCTTAGTCAGAGATTTTGAGCTACAAGCTACTGACTTGAAGGCCTCAGACATGTGGCTGAATAAATTCAAGTCACTGAATGAAGATTTGGAAAGACTTGCACGACAGCAAGCAGAGCTGGCGAGCAAACACAAGTGGGAAGAAATGAAAAAACTTCAACCCGCGGACCAGCTGATTGTCAAAACTTGGAATGTGCTTCCCGTCACATACCACACACTGCAGCGTGTGAGTATTGCTGTACTGACAGTGTTTGGCTCTACGTATGCGTGTGAGCAGTGTTTGTCACATTTAAGAACGTTAAGACCAACCTACGATCACGTTTAACGGATGGAAGCCTCGATGCCTGCATGAAGCTTAACCTCACCACGTATCAACCAGACTACAAAGCCATCAGCAAAACCATGCAGCATCAGAAGTCATATTAATGGTAAGAAGTACTTTATTTATCATTGGTTAGCAACAGCATAGCAACGTTATTAAAAAGAATTCAGAGATTTATTGTACTTTAAAAGTGTTGGTCTACATAAAATGCACATATTTACTTGTATTTAATGTTAAACATAATGCATGGCTCTCACGGAATTACATTTTAAAATATGTGGCGTTCAGGGTTCTCTCAGCCAAAAAGGTTTCCAACCCTTGACATGGAGGATAGGACAAGTACAAACAATCCAGTATCACAGCTAACATGGAGGTGTAGAGAAAAACTTAGCCTTTAGCAACTTAACCAAGTAAGTGAGGTGGGGGTTTGGGATGAGTATAAATACTCAGCTTCATTGCTAATATAAAGAAGTGGCGGTGGGGGAGAATTAGCCTTTTGCGAAGCCTCGAACTACAAGAGCTTTGCTACTTCTAGTCTCCCAACATGCAAGGACACCCAGCTGGTAAGTGGCTCCTTCCCATCTTCCAAGGACTTTCATTGCCAACCCCATTATGATCTATAAATATCTGCATGACTGAGCCCCTCACCCTCATGCCTCCAACCTCACTGGCCACCTTTCTGATGCTCACACAACATCCCAGTGTACTTGCATTTGCTGTTCCCTCTGAGTTCTTCTCACTCATTTCTGCCTGGGCTCTCCTTCATTCAGATACCACAACTCATCACTCATACCAACAAAGGGTCTCACCCTCCCAACTAACCACACACCTGTGACATTACTTGGTTTTCTTCATAGCACTTATCACTATGAAATTACTTATTGAGTTTATTCATTTATTTATTTATTGTCTCTCCTGATAGAATATAAGCTCCATGAAGACAGGCACATGCTTATTGTTTCTCACTCTCTCTCCAATCCCTACAGGACCTGGATGCTCAGTGAATACTTGCAGAACAAATGAATAAAGTAGCAGATCTGGAATTTTAAAAAAATTATCATTATTGGCAATTTCTCAATAAAAAAGTTCTTTGAAAAGTGGTATTGGTGGTTGTTTCTCAAAGCATATCAGTACTATCACAAATGAGAAATTCTTGTTCAATTTTTTTAATCCAGATTCAGAGATTACCTTTGGTTTTAAAGACCGAGGAGACTCCACATCCCTTGCAAGGTCCTCAGAGAGTAAAGAACTTATCCCCCAAATTTTCCTGTGACCAGTTACTCTCGAGTCCAGCTTGCACTGCAAGGAGTTGACTAGATCATAACTCACAAATCAGGGTGTCCAATAGCTACGGAAGAGCTGATCCCTTCCATAGAACATAGTTTCTGTCTCGACCTGTCTCCCACCCTAAGCTGCTTAACAATTATTTATGCCAGCCATTACCCTCTGGGCACTTAACAAAGGGCCGCTGACTTTATTATTGACGCTCTAAGGATGCAAACCCCTCCATCAGGCTCACAAGGGTCCATAGGGAAATGGGGAAGATCACCAGCCCAGGGAAGAAGAAGAGGGGCAGGAAGCAAGGATTTCTTAGGATGGGAGTGGAATCCATCCCCTTCACTGTTCCCCAGAGAACAAAGGACGTCTGGTGATGGTACCAGGACAACCAAGGCTGGAGGCAGGAATGAAGAGGAAAAACAGCTCTTAAGAGAAAAGAAGCCTCTGAGTGGACCCTCCTGGGAGGAGGGCAGGGCATTTGGAAGAGGCAAAGGGGCCGGGGGTTGGTGGTAGTTGGTGGGAAGCATGCAGACAGCCCTGAGACAGGCAGGGGCGAAGCGGGAAGCCAGAGCAGAGGTCAGAGCTTCGGGGAGGACCAATGGCAGTGAGGAGGAGCCCAGACCCCCTGGCCAGAGCAGCTGGGGGCAGCAGGGACAGGGCAGCATGAGCCTGGTGTCAGAGAAGAAGTTTCTTGTTCATGCAGCTGAGTGCCCCACCCCAGAACTCCCCAAGTCTGTCTGCAGTGCCTTCTCCAGGTGCCTGGGCCCTTTCCAGAGGGGCTCTAAGGCAGTCAAAGGGGAGAGGCTGGAGCAATGAGAAAGCAAGATACAGGCATTTTTCCTTTCTCACCTCTCTCTCTCTCTCTCTCTCTCTCTCCCTCTGTCTCTTGCCACAGATCTGACCCCCATCTCTGCTAACATCCGACTGGGTGGAAGGTTCACAGTCTTTGTGTGCCTGCCATGTCTCCCCTGCTCAGGCACACATTGTATATTTGTAACTGAGGCACGTGGAATTTTTTACTCTGCTTGTTCATGTATAACATGCTATCTATCCCAAACATAACGCTATACTGCCATGTTTCTGTAGTCTCTGATCTTTGGGGCTCCTTTTTTCTTTTGCAGAGGTCCTTTGAATCATGGCACAATTCTCCATCGAGAAGACTGGCCCAATAGACTAACCCAGGTCCCAAGGCCCCATGTTTCAATAGTTTCCAGTTCTTCACTGGTGAGGGGCCCCAGTTGCCTAGAATTTTGTCTGTTTTGTTGTCTCTAAAGCTTAATGTACTAATCCTCTTAGAGCAACAATGTCCCAGCCTCTCCTTCAACCCCCAGGGGTTGCCAGAGTCTGGCCATGTCACCACGTCCGCCATCAGAGCTGGCCAAGGACAGCCAAGAGCTTCCTCCATTCCTTCACTCATTCATACAAGACTATTAACAAACACCCCCTGTGTACAGACACAAGCCATACGCTGGGGTGCAGCCCCCTGGAGGAAGAAGACAACAAGTGGATGGGCAATTCTAACTAACCCAGGAGATCCGTGCCCTGATGAGAGGACAGTGCTCTGGGAGCAGAGAGGGGCTCTTCGCCTGCCATGGGCTTCTCGGGGGACATGCCATCTTGGCTACGAAAGGGGGGTGAGCAGAAAGCAGCCAGGTAAGCAGACAGAGGCATCCGAGATTCCAGGGTGATAGAGTGCACCCTCCGGAGGCCCTGAAGACTCCTGGTGTGGATGGGGCTCCAGGGGGTGAGGGGAGAAATGGCAGCAAAGGAGACGAAGGGGCAGAAGCAGCAGGTGCCAGAGCCTGTACGCAGTGATATAGGGGTGGCCCCATTCCTGAGGATGCTAGAAAGCTGTTGAAGGTTCATAAACAGAGGAGGGAGCTGTTCAAATTCAAATTTTAGTAAAACTTATTCTGTCCTCTCACATTCTTTCCCTGGCCATCTCTCGGGCATGGTGGCAGTTCTGAAGACTTTGGGGTGCATCCTGAGTCAGGTTTTCTGTGGGAACAGGAAAATCACTGTGGGTTCCAAGCAGAGCAGGGAACCAGGGTGAAGGACAGGTCACAGCCAGGCTCCTGGTGAGGAACCTTGTGACGAGCAAGAGCCAGGCATCTGGAGAACCCAGAGCCAGGGAGTGTCCCCAGCAGCAGAGGTCCCAGGTCTCAAGAAGGCTGGGTCATCCCTGCGCACCCTCCCCCACACCGATCCCCATTGAAGATCCTAACTGCACAGTAAACCCAGCGACAGCGCCTTGGAAACCCAGGCTTCCCATCCCCAGTCAGGCCGTCCTGCTCCTCCCTGCTCAATGTTGCCATGGTAACCATTAGAGGCTGCAGAGATTCTGGAGATTCTCGCTGAGGCTGCAGAATGGCAGCGATCCTGCCTGAGCCCAGGGTAGGAGTGCTTCCTGGTATTCCCCAGGGATGGAGGGTCCCTGGCCCCTCTAGCTTCACAGGACATAAGGTCCGGGAGCCACTTGTTAGAAGTGTGATGGATAGGGGCTGGGATGCAGAGAATGAGCTCTGCTGAGTCCACAGCCCTGCCCCTTCTCTAGGCCACAGGCTGACCCCCTAACCACGACCGTCTGCTAAGAGGGGCAGGTTCATTGTGACCCCTCTAAGATGCCTGAAACAACAAATATCCTGACAGCCCTCCTGTGGGTAATCTCAGAAGAAGAATAAAAATGCCCACTATGCACTGAACACTCACTGAGCACTGCGCTTGGTACTTCACACACAGTCTCTGAGCACTTCCTACAGGACCAGGAAGTACACACTTCCTAATCTTCAGTGTACAGATGTAAAAATCGAGTCATTGCCCTAGGTTACACAGTCAGCAAATGGTGCATCCAAGGAGGGGCCCCCCTCAGTGCAAGAGTCATGGATGGATAATTTTCCAACCGCCAACTACTAGACACTTCCTCTGACAGGGAGCTCACTATCTTAAAGAACAAGTGAAAGAAAGTTCTACCTGACAGTGAGCAGAAGCCAGCATCCCTGATAGTGCCTCCCCATGGACCCAGATGTGCCATCTGGAACTTCACAGAGCCTGGTACTGTGCCCGCCAGATCACAACTACCAAGGTAATGCCTTCATCCGCCACCATCCTGGAACAACCTTAGCAGCTCAAAAAGTTCTCCCATATAGAGCTGTCAGATGGTTGATTGATTGATTGATTGGTGTTTGGGGCTCATTCTGCATCCAGACACAGGACTCAGGCTGTGATCAGGGTCAAGGCTCAATCAATGGCAGGGGCCAGGAGCTGTGTACTTATCCAAGGTCAAAATTACCATCTGTGCTTGGGTCAGAGATCTGCAAACAGAATTTCTGTGTGTAAAGCTTCCAGGCCCTTCCAGGGGTCATGCTGCAACCTTGGCCTCATTAGCACACAACTCTCACCAACCAGCTGGGCCCGTCTGGTTTCTTATTAATCCAAAAGTGAGATGGAGGAAGCAGCCTTCTGGGGAGCAAGCAGCCTTGGGTAAAACAGCATGCCAAGCATGCCGAGGCCTTCTCCTCCTTGCAGCCAGGAAAGCATCCTGCCCTCCTCTCGGTTGTGGCCTCCAGGCCCTTTCTGCATAGCCAGACCACAAAGCTTTGGCTGGTAACCGAGTCATGCTTCCTGTGCAGACAGAAGAGCGGCAGGTGGAAGAACAAGCAGGAAGCAAAGGGAAGGCTGGTTGGGGGAGGGGAACCATGGGGAGGACAAGAAGTGTATGTCATGAGATCATCTAAGGTCCAGCTGCACCCAGCTGTCACACCTGCCTCTCCCCTTCAGGTAGATAATTCTCATTTCACACTCTACTTGCCTTTGCACGGGCTATTCTTATAACATAAAAAGCCATTTCCTTCCCGATTTCACATTACCAAATTCAATTTCCTACCCCTCTATCCTTCATGGTACTATCTCCTCCGTGAAGCTTTCCCAGATCCCCTCAGCCTAAATAGACCATTCCTCATTCTGACTTCCTTGAGGGAGCTACTGGTGGACAGATCTAATCATTCTTATTAGACTGAACTTTCTGAAGGCAGAACCCATGTTTGATTCATATGTGCATCCTTTAAAATGCCCAACTCTTGTACAAATAATTAAGTTTAAGGTAAATGTTTATATTGTATAGTGAATGGAACGCCACATGAATAGAGGAATGTATTTATGAATGAAAGGATGGTATCAGAATTATACATTGAGTTCCCCAGGAAGCAAACCCTGAGGCAGAGTTATTGTGCAGGATGTTTATTAAGGCATGCTCTTGAAATACACCTGTGGAAGGAGGAGGAAGGAAGCAGTACTGGCCAGAAGGGAAGTCAAGCTTCAATGGAGATTCCATAACAACCTTGGCTAACACCATGGAGAGCTTTGTAGCAAAAACAGGCCTTCCGAGTTGTCCTGATGGGTCAAGACAGTTGGGCCTATACCCATGCATCCATCAGTCATTAGGTATGGACTGCCCTGAGAAGGTACATGACCTTGGGGCATTATCTCAAAGACATCTAAAGGATGTTGACACAAGCACTCCTAGAAGTTGGGGTAACAAGTCCTGCAAGGAAATCTGAGTAGTATATCACAGTGTTCACCATAGGTGGACATGATGAATGACGGATGATGGATGAATGCATAGGTGACTAGATAGACAGTTGGATGGATAGAGAATGGATTTATAGATGACATGTGAATGGGAGATGGAATGAATGGACACCTGGATGATGAATGGATGGGTGGATGGATGGACAAATGGGTATCTATATGATGGATGGATGGAGGGATAATGGATGGTTGAATGCACAGATGCATGGAGGATAAATGGATAAATTCATAGATACATAAACTTGTGGATGATGAATGGATTGGTGGGTGATTGGCAATAGATTCACGGATGTATGAATAGATGATTTTTTCTCACTTCATGCCATTCAAGTAAGTGGACCCCCGGACTTACCCACTTCTTTCTTTTTTTTCCCTTAGGCAGATTAAAGGAAGAAACTCAAATAGTAGTTTTAGCAAGTAAAATGATCTAAAGGGTGAAGAACTCTCCAGCACCACTACATAATATGTGGGGGGCTCTTGGGGACTATTACCTGGATTTACAGCCAATGCTCGTAACTTATTGAGACAGATGCAACCACTGGCCCATAACAAGAATGAAGATGGTGAGATCAGTAATAAGCAGTCAGCAGCAACATTGACATCACGGGTCTGCTGTAGTTGGCAAGAGTCCCCGCACTGCCAAGAGGAAAGGAAAGTCTGACTAACTCAAGGGTGGGGAGGGGTCTTCCTCCTCACACTGAAGGCCAAGCCCAAGTACCCCCTCAGGTGGCACAGGACTAGCGTCTGTCTATGGTAACACAAATTCCTTCTATATGTAATGGATTTTAGCAACTAATCCCCACTTTCTGCCCATGTCTTGTGACCCAGACAGTGAGAGACACTCCAGATAGGCTTGGGCCTCAGAACAGCAATTGGGGGCTACAAAGATAAAGGGCATTCATCAGGGCTTGTGACTAGACATTGAACAAAGAAGCTTGTTTCTTTATGTCCTGAGGGTGGGGGTTTTCATTCACAATAGGACAGAGCCCACAGAAAATTTGAACTAGGGGAGAGGCCCATGTCTATATCTGAGGAGCCTCGTGGGTGCTTGTCTTTCCCTGTCTCCCTAACTTAAGATTATTTTCTCCCCCTGTAGGACCAAAGCTAGAGGTCCTCTCTTGTGAGCTTATGAACCTGGGGTTTTCTGGTCTGAAGAGGAGCCTTGAGATAATGAAATATGAAGGTCAAAGGATCGCGTAGAAGTCATCCTGCCCAATTCCCATACATGTGTGTGCCTACCATACAATCTCCCAGCCTCAGCTCACACACACTCTCAGTGACTAGACTCCCACATCTTCCCTGGACATCCTAGCATTGCTTTAATTGTTTAACACCTTCCTGTCTCCCATCTCTGGGGTTTACAAAAAGAATAAGTTGGACCCCTCTTGAAAACAGAAAGAGCTCTAATATCCCCAAAAGCCTCTTTTCCAAGTCACATACCCCATACAGCCTCTCTCATTCCTTAGGACAATGGTTTCTGTCTCCTGGTCATTCCTTTGAAAATGTCCCTGTTCATCTCCCTTTGGGCACTCAGTAAAACTCGTACTAGCGTGGTCAACCAGAGTGAGGTCAAACAGAGCTCTCTCCTTATAATTCTTCCAGCAATGGAGGCCCAGACCTCAGCAGCAGTTTAGGTAGCCACATTACACTGCTGAGTCATTAGGACCCTGACAGCTGAAATCTTAGGTCATTTTTATATTTGCTGCTGAAGATCTGTCTGTTCTCGGATTTACTGCTGCTGTGGGTGCTTCTCTGGGGATGAGATTACAAGACCCCTCATTATTTCTGTTAAGTTTTATCTTGGTTGGTTTGGTCTATCACTCAATCCCATAAATATCTTTTTAGGTCCTGGTTCTGTCATGAGAGGAATTTATCCTCCCTCCCAGGACTCTGTCTTCTGCAATTAGACGGACCTGTCATATTCTGTAAGGGCTCTAGAAGAGAAGAATTATCTCCTCATTGGCCTACTGACCATCTGTTGTAGCCAGTCCCCAAAGTAGCCCCCATTAATCCCCTCCTCTTAGTATCCACACCCTTGTATTAGTACCCTCCCATACTGCATCAGGATTGGTCTGTGTGATCAGTCAAAGTGACAATATTTCACTTCCAAGACTCTCTTTCATCACTCTGAATGAAGGAAGTCATGCCACAAGCAGCCTCATGGAAAGGCTCACATGGCAATATACCAAAGCCTTTTGCTAACAGTCAAGTGGGTGAATATGAAAGTGGACCCTCCAACCCCAGGCGAGCTTCAGATGATGGCAGCCCCAGCTGGCATCTTGATCATAGCTTCATGAGAGAACCAGGAATGCCCAAAAAAAGCTGTGAGATGATAAATGTTGAGAGTAATTTGTCATGTAGTAATGGGTAACTAATGACCTCACACACATATATCCATGAGGGACGAAAAATTCATCTTCAGGTTCAGGTCCCAAGACAACAATGGTCACATGTACTGTGGTCAGTGGCACATGGGATTAGCCCTTGTTTTCTTCCTTTCAATCCACGCTGTCTGATCAGTTCATCACCCTAGGGTCTTCCCTGCCTGCTTCCCACACTACTCCCACAATGGGAGGAAGTCAGACCCTCTGCTCTGTCTTTGGGGTCATTCTTTCCTCCCACTAGTGCTACAGAAACAGGAGGTTACCAGCTCTGTTGCATGGGAGAGGGCTTAGTCTCTCCATATGTCTTAGAACCAGGTACACTTTGTCTCTGGTTTTAGGTGACTGCCTACTTTGGGAGAGACAGCTCCTTCTCCACCCCACCTAAGCCTCAAGTATACTCCGTCTTGTCTAGGCCAGGTTACCAGGGAGCTCTTCACTGAGGACTCAGACGTCAACACCACCAATAATAGAGAAGTAATTTGACTTCCCATCTGCTCTCCTCCCCTGGGACCCTCTCGGGGAAGGCTAGCTGTGACGTGAGGCAGAATTCTGGCCATACCCACCTCTTCAGACCAGAGCTTCCAACTAGTGAGCTGTGGGAGGTTTCGGTGTGGTGCAGATACTGACCCCTGGGTTCTGAGGTATTGAAATCCTCAGTCCTTGGAGCAGAGCCTGCGACAGCCACATTCCAGGCCAGTCACCTTAGGCTGCAATTTCATCTCTTCGATGTCCTCAGTGGACTGTACAATATTAATAATTTCTATGAGTACCATGATGGGAAAAAGGAAAGTCTGCAATATTGCCCTCAACAAATATCTTTGAATGACCCCTACATACTTTTTGTCTTTTCTCAAGTCACTGATAAAATGCTTAACAGTGCAAGGTCGAGAACAGAACCCCAACCACCAGAAACCTCCTTCTAGGCAAACATCAAGCCATATTCATCACCACTGCATGTGCTCCTCTAAACACTACTCCACCCAGATAGCTTTCTATCTACTCCTTATCTCGCCTTCTGCTCCACATGGAATCATGACACATCTTGTCAAATGCTTTGCTAACTTTTCAATCCCAAATGAATTAATGGATTGAGTTAATCCTCATCAATGGTTGATAATGGCATATAAAAAGAGAACCATCTAAGCATTATGGACCACCTGATGAATACATAACACTACCTAGGGAGAGGGGTGCCAGTCATTCGGCTCTTGTCTCTTAGCTCCAAGACCCCTTCTCTCCCTGCTCTGAGATGCTGGGGATGGCTCTCTGAGAAACGCCCTTCTCCTTTGCAAGTTGACTCCATGCTCAGCTCTGCCCATGTGGCCACTAAGGGAAGACTGGAAGACAGAAAAAAGGAGAAGGGGCTTACTAATTCCTTGCTGGATTCTGACACCGTCGCTCCAGCACTGACCCTTCATCATGCCCCCTCAGCCCCTGCAGCTGAGTGGTGGTCACACTCTGCAGTTCTGGATTCTGTCCTACCAATTTCGTCCCCTTGACCTCATCCCTAGGGGTGGGTTTTGTTTTCCCCACTGGACCCATGAATGATATAAGTCTTTGCCAAAAAAAAAAAGAAAGAAAGAAAAAAGAAATTGAACCTAAAACTGATCACATCTCTAGACCTCACCATTAAGTTAAGCCCTTAAATTTTGTAGTAATTTGTTATTTGTAGCAGCAAACTAATCCAGGTATAATATTGTATTAAGGTATGGTTTTCTGAGGCACAGTGAAATATTTATATTGTCTAGGATTTGCTTCAAAATAATAGGGATAGGGGGTGGAGGGAGAGAGTGTTGTTGGAAGTGAAACAAAATGCTAAAATTGAGCTGAAAATTGTCGAAGCTGTTAGATAAGTAAGTTGGATTCATTTTGCTATTCTTTCTCTTCTACATTTTTCTTTATTTTTAACATCAACATTTAAGAAAAACTTGCCCAAGTCCTATAGAGCTGTCAAAGGGAGAAATTATGCTATTTGACAAGAATTTTTCTGAGCAAACCCATGTTGGTGCCCAATAATGTCCATTTCCTTTTTTAGGTACAAAGCAAATATCAAATAATCCATCTTGATATCTCCCATGGAAAATGTGTGCATGTCTGTCGTTTCAGAACCCACATTCTTCCCTCTTTTGAGAAGTGGAAAGGCATCCACTCTTCATCTAGCTCCAGAAGCACTTCCCACTCTGCAATTTCTCACTGATCTTCTCTCTGCAGGTGTTCTAGGACCATGCGATCTCTGTTTAGCCAGGAGCATGAACCAGAGCAGCCCAGTGAGTACAGGTAACTTTCTCACCCATCTCATGCTTCCACTGCCAAAGAGAAGTGACAGGTGCAAAATGGGAGATGAAGAACTCTGCTCTACCCAACTGTAAAGACATTATGCCGTCTTCCCCAAGCTCTGTTGGACCTGAAGCATAAATGTATAAGGTAAATGGGAACCAAAAGAAGAAAAAAGGCAATATGGAAAATGAACAGCATAAAAGTCAATGCGAAATGCACTAAATAGGACAAAGAGAGTCATTTGATACTGATAAAAGTTATGATCAATAGTGAAATCATAGTCCGGTCCATGAACTTTAATGGACCAGAAAACATACATTGAAATACATTAAGCATAAACTCTTAGAAATGTGAGTAGAAATTGACAGAAATCCACTTATAGTGGAAGACTTTAGCATACTTGTTTTGACTCATGTAAGATCAAGGAGGCAAACTTAATAAAGCAAGAGTCAAACTGCATCATTAATACCTGAATTAATAGATATTGAACGTGAATCCTGCAGGGACTCTATCTTTGTTAAGTGTCTGTGCGCTTTTACAAAACTGATCATATACCAAGTCACAAATCAAACTCTAGTTAGAATTCCAAATAGTATACATATTACCTTCTCTGACCAAGTGTTTGTTCTAAAACTAAAAACAGATAACAAAATTTAAAAACAAATAAATTTTAGAAGTCACCATTTGAAAAAATTTGTAAACCCACATTTTAACCCAACTAGTGGATGTTTTATTTCTGAGTTGGTTTTTTATTCTTCCTGTAAATTTTACCAAAAAAAAATAATAATAACAAAACACCCTTTCTATTATCCTTGGTGTTTTAGAAAGATGTGGCTCATTTGACCTCCTCTTCCCTGCAACTGTCTACTCACACCTAATAGAGTAGGCATTTGCTTTGTGGACCACCCGGAATTCATTATTTCTTCTCCTTCTTCTCTTCCTTCTCCTCCTCCTTCTCTCTGCTTTTTGGGATGGTGCTTCATTTCCTTCAGAGGAGCCACCATTTCCAGCTCTCAGTTATAGACAGGGCTAGTGTTGACTTCACCCTGTCCCCACCCTCACTGGTAGGCACATGATCCAGCGTAGTCAGTGAAGTCATTCCATTCCCCAATTAGTTCAGTTAACGACCACATGAACCAATCTACCCAATGAGACATTTCCTAGGACTGCCAGCCTCCGTCTCCTGCTGGACTTGGACCTGGGAGCAGGTAAGTCTGGAAGTGATTATCATGGGAAGAGCTCCTGTGTGAAATCAGGGCCAGCCTGGAATTCTGTGCTGTGTCCCCTTAACATCATCTTAGTTCCTGAAATGAGACCTACTCCTATACTTTTAAATAAAGTCCGCTTCAGTTTAATCCAGCTCAAAGGGGGTTTTCTGTTACTTGCTTCTTTTCTTCATTTTTTGAACCTGCCCTTTTTTAAGCCTGATGCCTTTAGACTCCATTTTTTTAAATCCTCATTGAATTATTTAGAATCAAATAGTCTAAATTGCATTTTTTTAGAACTTCCCAATTCTTTCTTGAGTAGTGTTCCCCTCCAGAGTCTCATGCCATGAATCATTTATATCATTCATCAAATTTGTCTATCATTCCCATCTTTTTTCAGGACATTTAAGATTTCTGTATTTCTAAGTCACTATTTTTACTTGTGGATCAGCTCAGGTAGACTATTTTGCAACTGCTCTGTTTCTCTGAAAGAGAGAAAAACAGACAGACGGAGAATAGATTAGGATGCAAATGGCTGTCCAGCCTACTCTGAGGTGGGAAATTCTACCAGGTGCATCTGTTCTCACATTGTATCTTACAGTAACCATGAAAGAAATATTTAAATGGCCAGCATACAGACCAAGAAAGAAAAGCACTGGCTCAAGATCACTCCAAAGATAGGAGAAGGAGCCAGGGATCAAAAGCAAATCTTAAGGACTCCAAAGCCTTTACATTTTTCCTACTAGACAAGAAGAAACTCAGGCTCAAAGAAATTAAAAAATTTATAATTGTGTGGGTGGTCAGTGGGACAATTGTGACATTATCCAAAGTTGACTGACCCTCCCTTTTCCACTATTTCGTGTCACCAATGGAAAGTAGGTCACAAATTCACTCTTGTACCAACTAGACCACTGGTGTGAGCGTACAGTGGACCACTAGATGGTCCATGCCCTGGAAACCCCTTCGTTCACCTGCACTGTTACTTATGTGGATACCTGTCTGCCTCCTAGACAGTAAGCACGTGGCAGAGCTGGTCCAGCTCCCCTCACATGCCCCCACGTGCCCCACATGGAACTTTGAGCAAGAGCATAGGGACATGGCCATATTTGTGGCTGCACATTGTCCACCCTTTGAAGTTTTTTATTTTGAGAAATTCCCTTTGAGTTCTGCCTTCCCAAGTACAAGGTGGGGCAAAAGTAGGTTTACAGTTGTTCTCATGGAAAATAGTACATTAATTAATAAATAACAATGCAAAAATAAACTGTGTTTTATGTACCAACAACTGTAAACCTACTTTTGCCCCACCTTGTATATGTCAAAGCTCAATTCCCAGGTCCCCTTGCAGCAAGGACACAGGCACATGACCTGGGCTCTGCCCTGAGGGTCCCTGACTCGTAGCTGAACCCCAGACAGAAACTGGCCCAGACTTCTGTTTTGTGGTCCAGCATACAGGGTGACCTTCATCACAGGACAACATCCAGAGGCAGGAGAGACCGTGGCTGCAGTGAGGTCGGCTCCTGACATCCAGCTCATTGGCAGTGGCCACACTCTAACCGTCCTGCCAGTTCTGTGCTGAGGTTCTGAGTTTCTCCTGGAAGCTTCCCCTCAAGTCTGCTTCTCTTGCCCTCCTAACAAGTCTGCGCACATATACTCCTATAGTTTAAGAAATCTCTTCGCTGCTTAAACTAGCCGTTGTGAGTTACAATATTTGCAACTCAGTAAGTAAGTATTTGGCAAATAAACATTTAAAGTCACCTTTCACAGTGAAGGCTGGAGAGGAAGCCCCACTGTGTGGCCTGTCTAAGCTCTTCCCCTCTCCTCACCTCCTCGCTGGAAGCCCAAGTCGCTCAGCAGTCTTCCTCCATGCAAGCAGAACATAGCCCAAGGTGTTGTGGTATCTGGCACAGTGCCTGGCATACCGTAGGCCCAAGGAAATACTTATTAATTGTAGTGCTTCTTCAAACTCACCTGCATCACAGGACCCCTGGGATGCTTTTTAAAATTCCCATTCATTCACTTCTTTTTGTGTGCCCAGCACCAGCTAGATGGCTTTACAACTATTAGCTTATCTAATCTTCAGATGGGTAATATTATCAGCATCTTGCAGATGAGGAAACTGAGGCTTGGAGATATAAATTGGCTAGTCTAAGGTCACAGCCTATAAGCAGCGGATCAGGTTTGCACCTAGGACTATCTGAGTACAGAAATTGAACATCCTAATCCTTCCCTCTGTTATAAGAGGGTGACCTGGCAGGTGGACATCTGGCCTTAAGAAGTCCAGACTCCATCGAAGGGATATGGCCAGCTTCAGATTTAGGATTTGATGGCTGGATGGGCTGAAACCCCAGATGTTCTGATTTAAAATAGCAATATTTAAAGCTATTATTCTTTTCTCTTTTAAAAACAAACATTACAAAGAATATCTGGACACCTGTGACTATTGTTTAGGACCACACAATGTTTGGAACATTCTCCGTTGTCGAGAGCTCTCCAACTCATGAGGAACAGAGCAATAACAATCTTTCTTTTTGCTAGAGAAGATGGCACAAGCACCCAGAGTCCCTGTTATAAGCTGAATATCTGTGTTCCCCTCCCTAAAAGTGCATATGCTGAAATCTAATCCCCAAAGTGAGAGTAATTGGAGTTGGGGTCTTTGGGAGGTAAGTACATCATGAGGGTAGAGCCCTCGTGAATAGGATCAGTGCCCTTATCAGAAGAGGCCAGAAGTTCACTCACCCTCTCTTTCTGCCATGCGAGGACACAACTAGAGTTAGCAGTCTGGAACCCAGAAAAGGGCCCTCAGCAGAACCCAGCCGTGCTGGCACCGTGACCTTGGACTTCCAGCCCCCTGAACCATGAAAAATAGATTTCTGTTATTCATCAGCCAACCTAGTTTATGGTGTTTTGTTACAGCAGCCTGAACTAGACCCACCTCCATCCCCAGGCCTTCTCCTCCCCTTCTCAGCTTCTAGGAGGGGCTGCCGCAGAAAGCTGGAGCTGGCTGGGGGACACATATGGGAGCCCCTGCCGCCAGGTGAATCTCATCTGCTCTGACAGGCGGCGGTCCGGAAGCCTGGGGAATGGAGAGAGCGGGAAGGTCAGCAGGGCTGCTACTGTTCTCCCTCCCAGCACACAGACGCACCGAGACGCCTGTTGGAGAGTCCAACCAGCGGACTATTTCAGGAGAGCTCAAGCATCACTCGAGGCGTGTTTGTGTGAACCAGCCCCTGCCCTGAAGAGACCCAGGTGAGATGTCAGGAGTGCAAAGGCCTAGGTGAGGCCTAGTTTGGGCCTGGGTCTCCCACTCAGCATGTATAAACGAACTTTCAGTGGCCTAAATCCATCTCCTGGGTTCTGTCTGACTGGCAAAGGGCTTCAAAACAAACTATTTTACAGTTACTTTCTAGCATCTTCTAGTTGAGAGATTTCATTGTCCAGGGAGCCTGGGGCTTAATGAGTTCAGGACCCTTTAAGAATGGAAAGTGAAAGTCTGTTTAGCCAAATTAAGTATGCAGATACATCTTTACCAGGAAGTCCCTCCTGGATATAGATCCTAGAGAAATTGTCACACAGATCTGGAAGGCAGAAGTGAGGCTGTCCACGGTGGGGGTGTTGGAGGCCAGGAAGAGGGGGATGAGGAGGTCCAGAAGCAATCTAGCTCCTATTGCTGGCAGGGGGTGGGGGGAGGTGGTGAATAAATGTGGTGGGTTCAGCGATTGGTGGCAACAGCCTAGAGGTACACACGGCAACCTGATATACCCGTCAAAACACAATGCTGAGACAGGAGAAAAACAGAACTAGGTTTTTTGGCACAATGGTATTTGCATAAATTAAAATACATGCACATACGTAATTTAGGTTCCACAAATCATAAAAATAAAAGCAAGTTTATCAAGCATGTCAGGTGCAGAGAAAGGAGCTGGAAGCGGGACACTCCCTGATGAACAACATCCTGCCCACTCAACTTGTCTCAGAGCCTGCTTCCCGGAGAACGCAACCTGAAACACTATTTGACATTTTAATGTGTTTGTAAAGCAGTGAAAACAATAATATCAATGTTATTTGTCACTGACCAGTTATTTATTATTAGTCTACTGCCAACAAATAACAAATATCAGAACAAGCAGGCTAAATTCTCCTCCAGCCATACATTCAATGGGGGTGGCCAAAGAGTTGGTCATCAAACGCCACTGACCGGTGGGGCACAGGCTCAAAGCTCTGGCTTGAGTACAACCCAGAGTGTGCGGCTCTGCACGTTATTTTCTATAATAAGCTCGCTCAGGTATTGCCTAGTGGCTTAATTTATTAATTATCCTCACTTTGTGAAGAATTATTGGTTTATATGCACAAAGTTTGAGGTTTTTTGCTACAGGATACTGTTTTCTTTGAGAGTCGGGTTTACATAAAGAACTAACAAGGTCACAGCCACAAGCAAAGAAAAGAGGAAGAGAAGAGAACAAAGGAATGACTCAGGGAGCGGGGAGTGGGGTGGGGGGTGGGGGGAATAACATAGATCTTCATTAATCCGGACTTACTGCGTGCAGGAACCAGGCTAAGAGCATGACAAAGGTCAAGCTGACACAGGACCAACCAGTGAGACAGATATTTAATAACACATCATATATATGTGCACAAGACTAAGGTCAGCGTGGTTAAATGACCGACCAAAGATCCCAGAGCTGGTAAGTGGCAAAGCCCATACTTGAACCTGCATCTTTCTGGCTCTAAAATCCACAGCTCCTGTGCCAGCCAAATCCCACTACAGAATTCTGAAGGCCAAAGTCAGGTCCAAGCTGCTAACAGTGCAGCAGATGAGGCAAGATGTACCCCTTGGGACTTTGAGAAGGGCCATTTGAAGCCAGTTGGGATCAGAGAGTGTGGACTTAGGATGAATAAGGCTGAGGTCTCTGGGCATTGTGGGAACCAGGCATCTGGGGGACCTGAGGCTAGCACATGACCCGGGCAGCTCTGAGGCTGTGACGACCTCAGAGTGCCTAGACCCCATCTACCCACCATCATAACTTTGCCCCCCCAAAAGGCACAACTCCACCATGAAAGCTCATTTGCAAGTCTGGCCACCCCTGCTGCTCTCAGCTCTAGGGTAGCCATAACAACCATTTGAAGTAACTGGTATTTGCTCTAAAGAAGGAGTCCCTAAAAGAAAGGGAGGGAGACTAGAGGGGAGGAGAGGCAGTCTTGGAGGGTGTTGTCGGTCACCTCGGTCTCTGCCCAGAGGGTAGAGGAGCCCTAGTCAGTCCCAAGAAGTGGGGAGCATGGAGGGGTAGAGCAAAACTTGCCAGGCACCTCAAGCCTCAACACACAGAGAAAATGGTCAAATTTGCACAATGCTTGAGGGTAAACTGGAGGCAACTTGGGAGCATCTATTGGGAACTGGGTGAAAAAGAAACTTTAGTATTACATTTTCTTTATATTATATAATTTTGATAATAAAAATAAGGACAAAAATAGTGCGGATATTAAATATTGAATATGTATAAAACTTCCCAATAAAATCTTTTCAAAAAATTTAATGAGAAACTTGAGCTTTCTTCCATGAACACAGTCTTTTTTTTAATATCAGGCTTTATGTGTGAAATGGCCATACTCAATTCTTGATGGGGGATTTTTAATGATGATCTCTTGAAATTTTGGAAAGTCCCCATCAATAGAAATTTGTTCACACAAGTACATGATAAAAAATGTAAGACCATTTTATAACCATTCAAAAATGTATAACACTTGAAATTATATTAAAAGAATCTAACAACCCTTTCTTTTCTTTCTTTGACAAATGTAATGTTGAAATTTCTTGTTACAATGTGAATGGATTGTGAATACAATCAAACAGTTCATATCGAGTATTTCAAAATGATAGAGCTCTAATTTGCAGACAGTGCATATATTGAAATGCTCTCCTCGTAGTGAACACAGATGCCACGAAAAGGACATTTCACCTGCAAATAGACTTAAGTTGCTACCTTGTGTAAAGTCAGGAGTACGGAGCCTTCACTAAGAGCTATCCCACGATGGTAATCCTGACCAACTGCTTGGTCACCCCTTCATGACTTGGCCCACATTGAACAGGGCACCATGCTTCTAGGATACCAAGAAGGTGTACTCCTCTAGCATGTCCAGGACCCCTGTCCATAGAGCACAGTGCTCTAGAGCTGGCTGTTGACACAGATGTCCAGGTGGAAAAGCACCTCCTTATCCACACCCAGCCAAACCTGGTGCCCGGTGTGGCTCATCATCCTGAAGCCTGCTGGAACCACAGGGCTGGCTCTGCTTCCTTCTAATGAACCAAGATAGCTGGACTCTGTCTGGTAAAGGAACCAACCATTCCAGTTTGCCTGGGACTGGGAGGCCTCCAGGGATGCGGTTCTTTCAGTGCTAAAATTGGGAAAGTCTCAGGCAAGCTGAAATGAATTGGCCATCCTACATGGCCACCTGAAGACTCTAAGAATCAGTTTCTTGCCGCATAACTGTAACCATGTGTCACACATACATTGGGTTAAAACCATGTCTCTCAAATGTTCATGTGCACGTGAATAGCCTCGGGATTTTAAATAAAGGTACAGAATCAGCAGTCTGGGTGGGGCCCAAGGTCCTACATTCCTAGCAGGCGCCCAGGTGATGCAGATGCTGCTGGGGCAGAAACCACACATTGAGCTGCAAGGGCCGGATCACAGCACTAAAACCCAAGACAAGGCTCCATCACTGTGGGAGGAGATTTGCAGCCAGTAGCCCCAGAGGATCCAGGAAAAAAAAACAGAAAAGGATCACTGAACCCCATCCCCTCCATTTGAAAACCAATCATCCTCAAA
The DNA here is from genome assembly GCA_037038555.1 of Rhynchonycteris naso. Classification (NCBI taxonomy): domain Eukaryota; kingdom Metazoa; phylum Chordata; class Mammalia; order Chiroptera; family Emballonuridae; genus Rhynchonycteris; species Rhynchonycteris naso. The sequence goes on from CM072995.1 coordinate 357,086,657, forward strand.
GACCCACGGATTTGGAAAGTTGCTCTCTGCATAGGACAAGCCTCACCCATGAGGACAGATTTCCTGTTTCCTCTAAGACACTCAATTTTAAGACTAGTTGACATCATCTAGACTCCAGCAAGGGTCATTACAGAGAGTTTCAGGCAGTGGTGAACTTATCAGGTGAGGTCCCTTGACTTTATGGTATTTCCAGACTGGCTGATAGTTCATGCAGCCAAAACAGTGTGTATATGTCTTCATTCCTTGTTCATTCATTCATTTATCAAATAGTGCCTGAGAACCTACTATGTGTTAGGTACTGAAGAAGGATACTGAGTGTGACCTTAGTATTATAGTTTTTGATAATAAAAAGTGCTAGATACCTGGGACAACCCTCCTATTGAAAACAACCAAGATATCTGGATAAAATAAGAACAAGTCTTCTTAAATGTCAGATAAGCTGTCAAGAAAGTAAATAATGCATGAGACAAAGAAAAAAGTGCAGTGAATGAAGGCAAGGGCCACAGTTAAGGAGAGTAGCAGCGACGCTTGCCCAGGGGACATTCACTGAACCCTGTGAAACAGAGTTTTGCTTTTCCTGGTGTCCTTGGGCTAAGCTGACAAAATCACGGATGTGCCCAAGGTGGGGAGTCTGATAGGAGTTTCTTCCCTCAAGTAGCTGACTTCAAAAGGCTATACTCTCAGGTTAATGAAAAAAGACAAATACCAATTACCCCCTCCTTTATGGGGATTGCAAGAAAAATACATTGTTTTAAAACTAAGCACTAAGTGAAAAATAGAAAAAGTAACTCCTGAGAATTTGTAACCATCAGCCATCCCTTATGTGAGTTTGTACCCCAAATTCTCACAGCCTGGGTGGTCCCAAACTCCACAAACCAAGAATTTAATTTACAGTGACTGCTGCCTGGAAGTACCCCCAGTGGCCTAGCAGGTGCAAAAAATTAAAACAAACATTTTTTGGAAGAGCTTCTGCAATCCCAGGTCTCACAAATTTTCATAAGTAGAAATCCAAGGAAAATAAGCAAACCACAGTACAAAGGTAACCAAATACAAGAGGAAACAAGGCATCATGACTGACTGGCAGCAGGACAGACTTGTCAGGGTTCCAGGTACTGGACTTATCATACAACTTGGAAAATAATTATGTGCACCACTTTAAATTAATTTAACAATGAGTCTTAAAATATGTACAGGAAACAGGAAACAGTAAAGAATAACTAAACAGATTTGAAAAACAAACAAAAACAACATCTAGAAATTAAAAATATTATAATACTGAGGGAACATGCTTGATTATAAATGAAACACAGTTAAAGAAGGAATTGGTGAACTGGAAAATAATTACAAAGAAACTATCCAGTATTAAGCACAAAATAAAAAGAGATAGATTATTAAAGGGATAAAAAAGAATGAAGGATAGAGTAAGTAGGTTTAATTATGGTTAATTAGAGTTCTAGAAGGAAAATACAAGAGAATGAATCAGAGGCAATATTAAAAAAACTAATAGCTGAGAACTTTTCAGAATCGATGAAAGACATCAATCATCAGATTCAAAAGTTCAGTGACTCCAAGTGGATTAAATAAAAAAGAAACACACAACTAAACTCGTAGTAAAATTCAAACTCCAGAGTCAATGAGAAGATTTTTCAAAGCAGCCAGAAAGAAAATACTGATCATTTTTAAAAGGAACATCTCTAGATGGTGGCTGATTCTCATCAGTGGTCATGAAAACTGGATGAAAATGTAATGTTATTTTCAGCATACTGAGAAAATAAATAAATGTCAAGCCAAAATTTCATATCCAGAGGACATGTCTTGAAAGATCAAAGGTTTTATTTTTTTTTTAATTTTTTGGATATACAAAAATTAAGCGTTGCCACTAGCAGACTCTCAATGAGAATTGTACAGCAGGATAAAAACAAAAGAAATCCCATAAAGAATGTCTGAGACAGAAGTGAAGTGGTAACTATATAGGTAAATCTAATCAAATATTGACTACATGAAATTATATAAAAAGGAAATTATCAAGAGGATTTTTTTCTTTTCCAGAGGAGAGCACAGACACAATCCCCCACTACCATAAATTATACAACTGAGTTTCCCACATTTGGGGAAATCACAGGGATCAGCACATCTGGAGTGCTATGAGTTGAGTTTTACCCTGGGGAGACCACGTTCCTGATCATGGTTCTCTCCCTGCCTAGTAAGTATCAAGAGAATTATTTTTAAATATAGAATTAAAATGCATGACAAGATACTTCTGCTTTTGCTTATGAAAGATGAAGTTTCCATGGGATGTGTCTTATCACTATAAACAATTTGGAAAATGTAAAAGGAAGGAAGGGAGGGAGGGAAGGAAGGAAGGAAGGAAGGAAGGAAGGAAGGAAGGAAGGAAGGAAGGAAGGAAGGAAGGGGAAATAAAGAAAGAAAGAAAGGAAGAGAGAGAGAGAGAGAGTGAGAGAGAGAATGAGAGGAAAAAATGATAAAATGATGGAGGGAGGGAAGGGAAGGAAAGATGGATTGCTTTAGATATTGGAAAATAAGCAACACAGGATTGTGCCCTGAAAGAAGAGAAACAAAAGGAATGAGCCCTGTGATTGTCCCAGCTAACTGCCTGGAGACAGTTTTTAGGCTGCATTTGGAGGACGTATAACACAAACAGAGCGCAGTGGTCTCGCTGAGTTAAGTAGATGGAAAGCAGAGTTTAGGGAAGTCAATGTAGCTAAAATTTGTAATGCAATTTACCAGAGGAAGGGGACATGCACACAGAGATAAATGGGGTGGGGGGAGAGGTACAGAGGGATCACTTTGAGTCTTTGGCTGAGTACTGATCTACACACATATAGGGTGAAATTCTAAAATACCGGGGGTCAGGAAAGAACCACTGGAAAGTAGTAGCAGATGAGACAAGTCCAAGAGTCCACAGAGGAAGAATTGTTTATGTTTTCACCACCCAGAGTGGTGATACCTCACAATACACGGGACCTTGGATAGAGTCCTTGGAAAGATCACAATTTAGTAGCGGCACTAAAGTAGTTTTGCTTTGGACCCATAAAAAAAAAAAACTCTAAAATTAAGTCTTTAAGGGATCAGAAGGATCCCAAGTAACTTAACTGTGTGCTAGAACAAATTCCAATACTCTAGAAAGGAATCCAACAAAATCCAGCATTCAGCAATAGAAAAATGCATGATGTCATATGCCAATTTATTGTTTCTTAGCTCTAAATGTACCCCTTTTTGCCCAGCTTTGTGACACTGGAGCTAGATCCTGAACACGTGGTGCTATGTTAGATTTTTGTCTTTAAAGTATGCTGAGGCAGGTGGGAGGTGTCAGTGCAAAGCCATTTCAAGAAGTTTTTCTTACTAGTTTTGGTGTATTTTATCTCTGCATCTGTCAATGGTGTTTAAGAGGCTTCGTGGTGCTCATTCTCCCACAGATCCTCTAGAAACCTACTTCCTGGACCAGCTCTGGTCCACTGGCACCCTAGCTTCTTGGTTATTTGACAGGCAGGTCCTGAAGACCAGCTATGGCCCATGTATACCTCTAATGAGTTTTCCAGCCGTCCAGTGGACTGCTGCTATGGAAATCTCTGGACCACACCCTCTGGCAAGTCTCCTCTACATCGGCAAGCTGTGTGTTCATATAGCAGCCATAGCCTCTGCAGCAAAGTCTGAGCCTAAGCAGTGGTTGGGAGAGGAATGCTTCTTCCAAGTCCTTAATTCCTTCCTTGTCTCTCCCCCTCCACCCTAGAGGAAGCAGGGCTTCCTGCATTTGTTATTCCTGTATTCCTTAGAGTCCTCCCTTACCCCTTTTAGAAATCAAAAACATTTTACTAGCTAATAATCATTTATATATGAATTTGTCCCTGTTCAAATTACTGATATGATTTCTGTCTTTGTCTAGTCCTTGACTAATCCATCCAGCATCCAATCAAAACTTACTAAGCATGCAAAAAAAGCAGGTAAATGTGACTCATAACCAGAAGGGAAAGAAATCAATCAACAAAAACAGACCCAGAAATAATAGGGATGATAAAATTAGTCATCAAGGACTTTAAAACATTATAAATCTTATAAAAATGTTCAAAGGTACAAAAAAGAACATGAATGCAGTAAGGATAAAATGGAATATGTAAAATAAAAGGACCCACGGGCTGTAGGAGATGAAAAATACAAATCTGAAATGAAAAAAAATATTCTGGCTGGGGATGACAATAAATTAGAAATTGCAGAAGAGAAGATCAGACAACTTGAGAACATAGCATTAGAAACTATCCAAATCAGGTGCAAAGAAGAAAAAGAATGAAAAATAAATAAATAAACATCAGTCACTTGTGAAACAAGGCCAGGGCATCTTACACAGATGTAATCAGATTCTCCAGAAAGAGGTGGAACAGAAAAAAAGTTTTTGAAGAAAAAAATAGCTGAAACATTTCTGGATTTTTATGGAACCACAACAAACACAAGCAACTCAATGAACCCTAAGCAGAATAAAGATAAACATACAAAAGCACGTCATACCTCAAGTTGTTAGAAACCAGTGATAAGGAGAAAATCTTAAAAACAACCAGAGAAAAGAATGTCTTATATGCGAAGCTAAAAATTAAGAACTATGGCTGATTTCTCATCAGAAACAGTCCCAGGCAGAAGATAATGAATCAAAAATATTTAAATGGCTGAAAGAAAAACTACCAATGTAGAATTTCAAAGGTCATGAAAATATCTTTCGGAAATGAAGGCAAAAATAAGGAGTTGCAGACAAACTCTGGGAGTATTTATCTGCTCTCTAAGAAATATTAAAGACAAAGCTCTTGAGGCAGGAAGGAAATGATCCCTGGTGGAAATTTGAATCCACACAAAAGAATGAAGAGAAAGAATCAAACCACTGACACATTCAACATGGATGAATCCCAACCATCATCTGAGCGAAAGAAGCCAGAAACAAACGATTACATATTATATGATTCCGTTTATATAAATTCCTAAAAAAGGTAAAACTATTGTGGCAGAAGTTCAACAGCTGCCAAGAGATGGGTAGGGGGAAAGTGATTGACTAGAAGAGGGCACAAGGGAGCTTTGAGGATGCTAGTGAGGTTCTATATCTCGATTGTGGTGGTGGTTGCATAGCTAGATACATTTATCAAAACCTATCAAAGAGTTTTATTAAAATGAACGAAGTTTATTGTGTGTAAATGATAACTGAATGAAGTTGATTATTTAGGAAAAACACAAAAGATCACATAATGCTTTCATTTTAAAAATGCACCACCACAACATAGAAATTTAAAAGAAGGTGAACGGAATTAAAATGTGTTAAGGTATTGAGTGTGTTCTTCAAGAGAAGGGTAAAGATATCGATTAACTTTAGATAAAGTTAAGACTTAGATAAACTGAGAAAAGAATTTGTTATTTCTAGGGATACCACTAAAGGAACAGAAACAGATGTGCCTTCTCTAATCAGTGAAGGGAAGGAGATGATAATAGACAAAAATTTCTGAATCAAAAGTAAAAAAGAAAAAAAGAATAATGGGTGAGACAAATAGGAAACACCAAATAAGACAATAGCTGTAAATTTAAATAATCTCTTATTAGAAGACATTGTTATGGACTAAAAGATGGAAAAATAATTGTACCCAAGAAGGCTGGTGGGGTTATATTGCCATTAGCCAAGATGGACTTGAGGCAAAAGCATTACACTGGTAAACAGGAACACTGTGTAATGACCAAAGGTTCAGGTCATAAATTGAAATACATTATAATTGTAGAACTGCATGCACCAAAAAACAGTCTCAAAATCAGAAACAACCTGGGACAGAACTATGTGAGAAAACGAAGAAATTAATCTGTTTGTAATGCTAGTGTGAAGCCTGTAATGTTTCTTTCTCAGTAATCATTAGGAAAAACAGACTTTTTTTTTTTTTAAAGACAGGAATGATATTTGACCAATATCTTTAATTTGACGGAATGGACAAGGTAGCTCACCATACCAATGACTGTAGAAGACACATTCTTTTCTGTCACTGTCCCCTTGCTATAGCTGAGACAGTGAGGCTCAGGGAAGAGTTCTGACTTGTCCAGCAAGCTGCGGTGGAACAAAATCTCAAGGTGAGTCTCCTATTGTCTAAATCACTAATTTTCTACTCTTTCTAGATGGTTCAAAATGCCTTCCATTCTCCTCCAGTACAAATACCTTTGTCCCAAAGCCACATCCTGCTTCGAAAACTAGCCCACAGCCAGGGTGACATTGCTGACAGCGGAGGTGTCAGGAAGGAAGAAAGCAGGAAGCAACTCCTGAAGAAGGCATTGTTGATTGTTGCCTGCAGCCCAGATGCTACAATTTGTGGGAGGAGGAAGCCTCCAGCAGCTGGGTGTGGTTGGCCGGCTGTTCCCAGACCCACTCCAGGAACTAGAAGATTCAGCCTTAAGAAAACTCTCCATCCTTCATCAGTGGAGACAATGGGCTTCCCTACGCCATCAAGAGGAAGAAAATATTGTGGGCCCCTATGCTAAATGTGGTCTTTTGTGAATGTAAAAGGAGCACAGGCACAGGTGCCTTAAGGGGGCAGAAAGCCCAAATCCATCTGACCTAGAGGGGGTGGCTGAACAGCTGGCTTGGGGCCACCCCAGGAAACCATTTTCCCAGACAGTCTTAAGAATGTTAGTGGAAGCAGCAGGTCAACTCAGCCAACTTCTACTCCTCCAAGATGCCTGGAGCCTACACGTACCGAACTGTGGGTAGGCCAGTTTGTCCCTGTGCTAACCAGCCATCCTGTGGGCATTGCTGGCAACCCCTCCCTTCTCTCCCTCTAGTTAGCCCTCGATTCTAGGCCTTGGCTGGTAAGGGCTCTGTGCCATTTTATTCATGGCAACTTTGTGCATTGGTAGCAGTTCAAATTAGAAGAGCTCACCAAAAATACACACACACACACACACACACACGTATGTTGAGCAGTATTCATTGAGCAGCTATCGTATTTCCAGGAGCATTGCCAGGAACTGTGGGCAAAATGGTGATGATGATGATGATGATAATGATGATGGTTTTGATGATGGTGATGATGACCAGCATTTACTGACCACTCGCCATGCCAAATGCCATGCTATGCACCTTATGCAATCTTTGGAGTAGCCCTCTGAGGTAGGTATTATGATAATTATCTCTGTACAGCTAAGAACATGGAGGCTCAGAAAAGTTTCACAATGCACCCAAAGGCCATGCAGCAAATAGGGGCCAGGACAGGACTAGAACCTAGAACCATGCTTTTCATCACAATGGTTCCAAGACGAATAAGATCTGACTGCAGTTGCAAATCATCAGCAGGTGGCTACTCCCAGGAGTAGAAAGTGCAACTGGAGGGAGGTTAGCAGGGTAGGCAGACACAAGGGTTAGCCGGAGCATTCCTGGACTCTGTGAAGCCTTGGTCGTTGTTCTGGGTGTGTCCTGGTCAGGCACCAAGACAGCCACATCGTCAGCTTGGGCATCTGTCTCCCAGCTACACCTACACATGCACACAAAGCCATCATCGCTGCAGCTCTGAGAGCCCCACCCCAGCAGCCTGCCCGTGAAGACTCAACTCCAGCCTGCTTTTCAGCCCTCAGGAAACAGAAGCGTGATTTCTGAGCAGGTCTGTGAAGGGGCTTCTCCCACAGCTTTTCCTTCCCAACAAGGAAAGGCATTCCAGCAGGCAGAATTTCGTCCCCAGAGAGAGAATGAGCCAGGAATGGTAGGTTCGCTCTAGGTAACACCCTTCTGGATGACTGAAAGTGGAGCCCAGCAAACTGAGCTGTCCAGAGCCCCAGGGAAGTGGGGCCTGGAGGCCGGAGTGCCTGCTGTTGACAAGGAGCTTGGATGGCGGCACACAAACAGAGGAAGCCTGCCATGAGAAGAATTGACAAGACATTGCCCCCAGAGCCTTGTGGTGAGAGGGCCCCTGAGTGTGGGGAGATGACCAGGAAGTTACTCCGCAGGCTCTGACATATCCAGGCTCTGCACGGGGGAGGGGGGGGGGCGGGGCCAGGCCTGCCTACATGGGGCTCTGACCGTCACTTCCTGGCTGGGACAAACGCCTCTGGGTCAGTAGGAAACAGCCCTGGAGAGGTGGGACGTGCCTTGTAAAGTGTAGCGTTCTCTACAGGTGTTTGTTTGCTCATTCTACTTCCAGGTATTCACTTCAGAAACTGGAACAGATGGTGGTAAGGCAGGTGCAACAAAGAAATAAGAGAGCTGATGTGGAGGCCCGGAGTTGGAAAGAACTGTGGACTGTGGGGGTGGGGGAGTGTGTACATAGATCCTTGGAGAAAAACTCAGCTCAACCCCCACCTCCCATACCCTGCCAGAAATGGCCAGGGAGATATTAGCTGCCTCCAGCCTCATTCAGATCCCTGCCAAGCCTTGCCCACCCTATAGGGAAGGCCAGAAACAAGCAAATTATTTTATCAGGTGGGGAGCACCTGTTTTATTCATGTTTTTATTCATTCTTTTATTCATTCAGCCAATATTTACTGGTACCTATTGTGTGGCAGGTCCTATAATAAAAAAATGTGATTATAACTGTGGTGAGCACCATAAAAGAGATGTACACAGGGCCAGAATGGCCTAAAGTCAGGATATGTAAGTTACATAATCAGTTACATGAGGACCTGTCATCAAGATAACTGGACTGTTAAAACTGAGGAAGAGTGAATAATGACACTGAGCTCCACATGATGAGGACATTAATTAGGTAAATGGGAATAAGAAAATAACTCAGGCATAAGGAACAGTCTGTGCAAAGACCCTATAAAGAGACAGAGAACAGCTTGTGTATTGGTTAGCTTTTACTGCATAACAAGTTGCTCCAAAACTTAGTAACTACAAATGGCAACCACTTTGTTTAACCCACAATTTTGTGGGACAGAAATTAGACTAGGGTCCGCCAAGGAGTTCCAACAATGTTGGAGTTCTAGGTAACATTGTGGCTGATCTTGGCAGAGGCTGTCTTGTACATCTGTGTCCCCTGACTGACCACTGGTGGGGTCCTTTAGTTCTTTGCCTCGTGATCTGTCATTCTCCAACAAGCTACCCTGGTTTCCTACCCACACAATGACAGGCTTTCACAAGGCAGCCAAAAGCTCACCTTCCAAAGCTCAGGCACTTTTCATGTCTCTGCATCCGTCCCACTTGCTATTGTCTCAGAGGGCACATGGCTAAGCCCAGTGTCAGGTGTGCACACATTGGAAGCTGTAGCTACAATAATCTACTCAGTGTGTTCAAGGAATTGAAAGAAAGCGGGGAACTAGAGAGTGAGGAGAAAAGGAAGTGTGGGCAGGTAAAACTAGAGGTGGATGGGAGCCAGGACACGCAGGGCTTCCCAGAGCACACTAGGAGTTTGCCCTTTACCCTAAAAGTGGGCAAGCCCTCTGGTTTCTGGTCCTCTGTCAGGTGGGTTCGGTCAGCATAAATAAATCCCTTGAAGGCCAAACTGCCCTGGATGAACTAGGAAAATGAATTTTCTAAGCTTCAGAAGCTGAGGGCAGAATTTGGGGCCTGGTTTACCCCACACAGCCCTGCCCACAGCGCACCCAGATATAAATGCCCATGCCTTCCAACCTCTGTGCCTTGGCACCTGCTTGTCCCTCAGCTGGGAACAATCTTCTCATACCATCCACAGAGCCAGTTCCTGCCTCCCAGAATTCCCTAAGCCTCAGTTCAGGCACCACCATCTCAGAGAAACCCTCCCTGACTTCTCTAAGCCCCAAAACAGGGACACATCAAAACAGGGAATAATTCTGTCACTTATTATAGTGACCTTGTGATTTCTAAAACCAAGTTGCTGTGAGGTCCAGCCTGCCTGAGTGGCACACACCTATGGGCACAGTGCTTTGTCCGTGCTGAAACCATCTTTTTATGTTTACGCCCTACTAGACGATCTTTCTTAAAGAAGCCTCCGTAAACCCAGGACCTACACATAGAAGAAATACTTGAATGAACGAATGAACGAATGATTCCATCATTAAACAAGACTTTCGTCTTAAAGTACCAACCAGTGTTTATTTTAGTCTCTGTAATGACATTTGAGGGGAGGGTGTCTTCCAGCTAAGCCAGGAGCTCCGGTGTTTCCTACTTTCAACATAAAGCCACCCACTCAGAGGAGAGAAGCCCCAAGTTCTGGAACAATCCAAGGCAGGGCAGCGGAAGAGTGAAAAGTAGGGAGCTCCTTGGGAGACAAGTACCACAGCATCATTTACTGTGACAGGGAGAGAACCAACCAACCAACCTGCAGTGGCTTCCCTGAGCAGGTCTTCCCTGGGCACCAGAACAGCTGGCCAGGGGCACTGAAGAAGGCACTTAGGTCAAGAAGCCAACTTATAGGTTGACTCACTCTCCGCAAGCTAAAAAGTAGCCCCTGTGGACCAGGGGATGAAAAGTGGCACCAAAACCTCCAGGCCCTCCCTGCTCACCAGACTTAACAGAGACTTCTCCATACCAGCTTCCTGGTCTTGAAACATGACGGTTTCAATCATACTGTCTTTCTTTTATAGAAAAGGAAACTAAAGCCCAGAGAGATAAACCTTTGACCCACTGGCCACTTTAATAGTTATGAGCACCCAGATAAAAGACTACATTTTCCAGCTCTCCTTGAAGCTAAGTGTAAGACAAGACTGGAGGTAATGTCTATAAATTTAGACTTTTGCTCACAAGCAGAGAAGTATGCCTTGCTTTTCTCCTTACCACTGCCTGATGAGCCATCTTGACCATACAGCCAAGGGCAACAGCTTAGAACAATGGGGCAGCAACAACCTAGAAAGAACCAGGGTCCCTGGTTTCTGGGCACACACCTGGGAGCCACCATATCAGCCGTGACCAGCTTATCCCAGCATGCACTGCTAAGTGAGAATGAGACCAAATGACCTATCTTGATTAAGCTACTGTTATCTAAGGTATTTGCTATAGCAGCTGAATCTATATCCCCGATTCATATATGACCAACTTTCCCCAGGAAGCTCTGGATCACTGGGGCTGCCTAATCCCAGGTATTCTAATTGTCCCAGGAAAAACAGAGCTGTGGCCTCCATCCCAGGAACAGCTGTTTTCTTGGAAAAGGAGATGGAGGGGCTGCTTGGAAGAAGCTGCGAGGCTACCAAGGATGGAAAGGAAAATGAGCACATTGGATATTCCACCAGTATATATACCAGTACAGCTGTACTAGTTGTTAAAATGCTAAAATACTTCCAGGCCAAGTGATGCAGGGCCACTGCCCCGATCCAACCCATCCCTCAAATGTTAACCCTCCCTCGCTACCTTTGCCCCAGCCCCAGCAATTAAGGGAGTAACACCTGACACGGGTAGGGACAACCAGGACCTCTTCTTGACGTCTGGGCATTGATTCAGCAAGCCATACTACTTGTTCAATGCTTTGAACATCACCTCGCGCTTTAAGGTGTCTGGTCTCAACTGACTGAATGGAAATGAAACCCTGAACTCAGTGAGGAGAGTGATGAGGATGACATGAGTTCTGAAAGCTGGAGACTGGTCATTGGATGCCTCCGCCCCCACCTCCTTCTCTCCTCCCAAAGCCAGAAACACCTAGCCCACCGAGGCCTGCCCACACTCATGCAGAATATTCCACAGTCACATCCAGAGATTATTGCACTCTTTTATTTACAGAAAACACAGATAAAGCATTTCAATGTTCATTTAGCAAACTGATCCACTTTTTTTTCTTTTTGGCACAAAGAAATATCACAGATAGACCCCAAGATCAATCAGAAACCCACAAGATTTATCAGCCATCACTGGTCCAGGGGCGGCCACAAGACTCAGACAGACAGACAGACAGCATAGCCACAGTCTGGGAAAAATAAACAAGGTCCACATTCACCTCACAGTAAAAACCTGCTCACCGACAGGCAAGGGTGGGCAGGAGGGGGTAGTTTCTCTGCTCCAGAGGGGGCAGTGGGCTTTGTGGGCAGGAAGCAACATGAGGAGGGATAGACACCATTCATAAAATTAGAGAGAGGTGGACTTTTTGTTTTTAACCTCGTACCTTGCAGAAGTAAGAGAGTATAAGAACTACCATACCCTGACCACTCGTCCTTTCAAAAAGCTTCAGTTGTGTGGTTGGGGATGTCTCTCCTTGTGGGCGTCTGTGTGTGTGTGTGTGTGTGCACGTATGTGAATGTGTGAGTGTGGTGCTTGTAAACATTGTCACCATCCACACAGAGACCCAACATCCGTGTGTCTGAATGGGGTGGGGGCTGTACCCCACTACACTCCCTCTCTGCCCCAGTGATTCCTGTCCAAGACATAGTGCAAATTTCAGAGACAAAAGAGGCAGAAGGAAGTGGAAGTGGGGGGTAGGCAGGGGACAGGAAGGACACAAAGATAGGATGGGGGGAATAAGGCAACAGTTAAAAACGGTCCATTTTATCAAAACCGACACCATGTGCCCCTCACCCCCACCCATGAAGCCCTTGTCACGAGAAAGGGCGGAAGTCCCGCTCCTCCACCAGACTGATGGAAGGGTTCTTGAGCTCCTCCTCCGAGGTGGCCATCTTGTAGCCCAGCTGCGCCAGCACCCGCTGACAGGCATTCTGGGCAAAGGCCACAATGTCATAGGAGAGGCGGAAGCGCCACTTCTCGGCCGTGGCCGCCGAGTTGCGCACGGTGCCGTATTTGTGCTTGCCCAAGGCAGGGTCACCCTGCGTGTTGTTCTGGATCCAGCGGGCCACGTGGCTGTCCAAGGGGATACCCAGGAACCCGTAGATCTCCTCGGTCTTCTTCATGGGGTTCCTGGCCAGGTCCTCGTAGCGCACCAACATGTACTTGCCTTTGAGCCACGAGGGCCGCGTGAGGCCGGTGGACACGGAGTTGGAGAAGTCCTCGCACACCGTGGTCAGCTGCGTCACATCCAAGTTGTAGGGTTTCCTCCCGGTGCCGTACCAGAGACGCCAGAGCCGGTAGGTGTCGCGGAAGGTCTCGCTGCGGGAAGCCAGAATGCCACGCGGGTCTCGGACCAGCTGGATGACCTTGAGGTTTAACCGGGGGTCTTCAACCAGGGCCCGCAAGTCGTTGATCTCAGGCACCCGCACGGTCTTGATGGCCACGTGGCTGTGCTCACGACAGGCCTCGGCGGCCACCGTCAAGTTCAGCAGGCCGCACTTGCGCACGCAGTCCCCTTCCTCCAGCACCAGGTCGGCAGAGCCCGGAGGGTCGCACACGGGGCGAGAGCACAGCACCCTGCTGGCCCCGCGGCGAAAGATCTTGTCTGTGGTGTGGTTGACCGGCGGGGGCTTGATGTAGTTCTCCAAGAAGTGCAGGTCACAGTCATAGAGGCTCCTCAGGAGGTCGCGGCTGGCGCCCAGCATGACCCGCCGGTCCGCGGGGCTCTTGCCCTGGGTGAAGCGGGGGATGAGTGTGTTCTGGACGTGGTAGAGGGGCTCAAACAGGTAGAAGACGTCCAGGTGCTGGTTGAAGAGCTGGCCCACGAAGGAGGAGCCGCTGCGAGTGGTGGCCAGGATGAGGATGTGGGTCTTGCGGGACAGGTTGTAGGAAAAGGTGGGACCCTCCTCGCACAGCCGCTCCGCCAGCCCTGCCTCAGCCAGCCCGGGGCAGGTGTGGAAGGACTTGGCAGTGAAAGTGCGAATGGCCGTGTACTGGATGGCAATGGAGGCCAGGGCAAGGAGGAGGACGGCCTTCCAGGAACATTGCATGGCTGGGCACCTTCATGGGGCTGTTTCTCCACCTTTCAAGGTCTGTGGGCAAAGGCAGTGGTCAGGGGGCAGCCAGGCTTGGGTGCCTCACATGGAAGAGTTAGTTTCAAGTGGGTCCAGGGAAGTACCCCCAGCTCCCTGCCCAGTGCTCTCTCCTGGGTCTAAGGCCTGAGCAATTTCTACGCTAGACATCACCATCCTCTGGGGGAATTACTGGGGACTAAAGAGGCTGCTGCCCAACACCCGGTTCTGCAGGGTTTAGTCTATAGGGGCTTCCTGGCAAGGATGATAAGTTCCTTAGTGGGGTCCCACTGGGCAAGAAACTACTAATTCCCCCAACTCCCACACACAGGGAATGGCCAGTTCCTGCCTCCGGCCATTCCCCTGCCACCACTTGTCACTCCTGTTGGCATCTCCTGGACCCACATGCACCTTCTTCCACCCTCACGAACTGAACCATGTGGTCATCTTCCTGCCAAAGCCCTACGCAGAAAGCACCCTGGCACTCTGTGAGACAGTGAGCTGCCAGCATCCACTTACCCATGCCCTCTGGGCCAGGAAAGGCAGACAGCGGTGCCAAGCACCACCATCCCCTGACTTAGGGATGCAGGTGACCAGCTTGCTCCAGATGAGAACTCCTGGGGCCCCTGGGGTCTCTTAAGAGTCACCTGGCCCAGAGCAGAGACAAATTAAGGAGCTGCTGAGAAGCACCCCTTCCCAGGCCCCAGTGTCCCGCTGGATTTGCACCTAACCACAGGGAAAGAGGTGCAGGCCATGGGGCAGGTGACCCCAATGACAACAGAGTGAACTGGCCCCTCTACCTCGGCCAGTCCTCATAGGCCTCCACCATTAAGCCATCAGCTCCTTCTATCCACAGGGTGAGATTGGGGATTCACCGGTAACCCAGCAATGGCCCCAGAAACCAGGCAGGACAGAGAAGAGGAAGAGGTGAAACAGAAGGAGCACTTCTGGGAAAGCATGGAGGGTGAGAGGGCCCCAGAAGAGCTCTGAAAGCAAAGGTCCTTCTCTTTCAGGGCAGGGAGCCAACTAAAACATCTGGAAGTCCCCCGAGAGGTTAGCTCAGCTACTAGGCCTGGGGAGGGCAGGGGTCTTCCACTCACCAAAGGGGCTGCTCCGCGCTGAGGAGTCCACAGCCACCAGGTCTCCGGTGTAGCAGCCCTGTGGCCAGCAGACTGCAGGGAAACAAGGAGATGAGAGGTTCTGAAAAGGGGCTGGGCTCCCAGCAGCTCCCTTCCTACCCTTGCCCTCCTGTGCACTGTGTCCTGCTGACTGCCCCCTGTCCAGAGCTGGGTGATGAGGGCCCTGAGTGCTCTCCCAGATATGTCACTGACTCGGGGTTCCAAATAACCCAGTGCCATCTCTGGTCCCTTTCATCCAGCCCTCGAAGTTCAGAGCTACATCCCACTCGCTCTATCCACCCATACCCTCCTAGCAAGCCATAGTCCCTCTGCTCACACCAGAACCCAGTGGGCAGGGAGCTGGCACACCTGCACTCCCAGCTGACCCAGAGCTGGTGCCCTCCACACTCACTACCCAATGGAGCAGCAAAGAAACCCACTGGCCACAAACACCCCCAGGCCTAGCTAGCCCTGTTCACTCAGCTCCAGTAACCAGACTGCCCCAACCAGCCACAGGGTTCAGCCTCCAGCCTTGGAACAGACCGTCAGAGTCAGAGTTATCCCAAGAACTGGGCTGACACACTTTAGTTGGTTCTGTATTTTAAATCAGTAGAACAGCCTGACCTTTCAAAATTCCACTTGTTTGGTGACTACCCAGAAGGGGTTTAGTGGAAATCAGTATGGGCAGGGGCCTCACCTCACACCTGCAGGTGGAAAGGGCAGCAACAGCCCAGATGCTGAGGCCCGCGTGGAGGGACAGCTGGGAAGGGAGCTTCTTCCAGCCACACGGGAGCAAGGCTACCTGAAACTCAGAGCAGAAGTGCACCAGGGAGCATTCCTGACCATCACACCCTCTGCAGATTCTAAGTTAAAATGCCAAGATCATAGCGTTATTTTGGTCAGCACCACTGAGTACGGTCTAAGTGCTAAGCCGTCCATCAGGGAGCTCATTTATTCCCCGCGGGACCTCGTGTGGAAGCAGCACAAGCCCCACTTGGAGAGAAAGCGGAGGCGCAGAGGTAGAGTAACCTGCCTGCGCACAGTGCCTGGTCGCACCCACAGCTCGCAGGTTCCCCAGAGCACACACTCTTTTCCCTCAAAGGAGATTTGACTTTCTGTTTCTCTAGCTTACACATACTTGACCTTCAAACATACATTCAATTATTGTCCCCATCCCATTTGTGAGTCGGTGTGACAGGGACTGGGCATTAGAAGGAGGCAGACGGATGGGTTCTGAGACTTAGACTGTTCCTTCCTGTTGCTGTCTGGTCTTGTTCTTCAATTGGTTTGTGGGTGAGGGGTTGAACTCGTGTGCTTTGTGAATCGTCTTCTCTCATTGTGCTTTTCGGTATGACTTCTTCGGGAGTAGAGCAAAGTGGTCCTCAGTTCCCAAACCCGCAGCAATGCTTGGCTCTGCTCACCCTACTCTCAATACCACATTAGTCTTTATAACTTCCTGCGGGAGGTCAGGGTCCTCACTCCCACTGTCCAGATGGAGACATTGAACCCCAAAGACTAAGCTTACAAGTAAGCAAATAGAAGTAGCTGAGACTCAAATCTGCCTGGGTGAGACCCTCTGGCCAGTGCTCGGCCCCTTCACCATCCGCTTATGGGGAGGGGGTGGCGGGAAACAGAGTTGGAGCCTTCTGCTTTGTGCCCATGCAGAGGCAGGGCTGAGATGCAATGGGCCAGCGGAGGCTCTGGGGTCTAAGAGTCCTGTTTTACGTATGAAACTCCCCTTAGTACCTTTAGGAAGCAGCACCACATCCCCAGGTGGCAGTAAATAGGGAAGGAGCACACTCTAGATTCCTGGGAGCCTCTAAGTGAGGAGAGAAAACACACAATCACGACCACACCCCATCCGACCTCTACTTCACCCCGTGGCAGCAGAGGATGTTGGGCTGGATGAGGTACCCAGAGAGAACAGCCGCTCTGCCTAAATCTCACTCGCCCGCCAAGTGCCGGCCTGCCATGCCCAAGTACCCTGAGACAAGCATGAACGCCTCTGAAGATCAAGTTGGGAACACCGTCAACAATCGTGCTACGTAGTATTTAAGGGACTATTCTTTAGTTGCAATGCCACTGCCTTTGTTGGTACTCCTTTGTATTTATTCACAACATCTGCCAGCTACCCAGTATGAGACAGGCACTATGGGTAAAACAGCACAAAAGAAGGTGAGTGCTTACTGGGCATTCACGATGTTTCTCCGGGGTATATGCTCCCTCCGCAGGCATCAGCTTCTCTCGCCCTCACGCCAACCCTGTAAGACTGATGCTGTCATATCCCCATTTTACAGATGAGAAAGCTGAGGCTCTGCAAGATTAGATAAATTCCCCAAGTTCACACGCCTGGTAAGGGGTAGAGCCAGGATTCCAGCCCAGACACTGTGCTCTGAAGTCTCTGTTTGAATCCTCCTCCCTGATCCCTATTCCACTCACATTTTATACCCTTTGATCCTCACCAAGACAAGAAACAGACCCTTAAAGAGACTTCATTTAACTATAAGGTTCCAGTTCCAAAAAGAGAATAAAGAGGAGCATGCTGCAGGGAGAGGACCATTTCAGTTTCTTCCCTCCGCTCTCCCTCCCCTCCCCTACCCAGAGAACCTTAAGGCAGGATTGGAACCTTTGCTGCCTTTACTAATAAATCAGAAGTAACTGAAGCATCTTGATATTATAAACCCTAAGAGAGTGGTACTCTACTTCATATGGTGCAGCTTGGGTGGGTACCAAGGAGGGGAATGTGTTCAAAGGCCGCATTACCGGACATCCCCTGCCCTCCAGAAGGGCAAAGCCGGGGCATGGGAATGGGAGGATGGAGGAAGTCAGGTCCTCCTAGAAGTGTCCTCGCGGTCCTGCCAGCCTGGCAGAGCAGGGGCCAGCGCTGGCCAAACCTTCTTGGTATGCTAAAGGCATATGCCCTGAAAACCAAAGGCCCCCGGGGCCAGGTCCCATTGTTCTCAGGAGAGCTTTGGTCACTACAAGGGACTCCTCAATGCCCTCAACCTCAAAGCCAGCCTGTGAGCCCCAGGTCTTCTCCCTGAGCTTTTAGCAGCCTCTGGTATGGCCTCCCTCCATGTCTGGTTACTAGAAATACAGGCAAATCTTATACCCAGAATCTGTAACTTCTGTTTGGAAGACAGGGAAGTTGGTGAACTCCCACTCCCGACAGAAAGCTCGGAGTCCATGTCAGCCACCTCAGTATTAAGGTACAGACTACTGCATAGTGGAGGCGTGGTGACAAGCACCTCTATGTTGAAGAACTACAAGTCAGAGCTAAGAGCTCAAGCTGTGGAACCACGCCTACTTAGATGTCATTTAGGTGTGTGGGTCTGGGTGACTCACTGCCACTGAGGCTCAGTTTCCCCATCTGTAAAGTGGATATAATCCTAGAATTGAAGGACATAAAGCGTTTAGTCAATATCAGGCATAGAATATAGCACAACCTCATGTTTGTGCATGAGACACAGGCTCTGACACCTGCCCCATTGATACCCAGGTTTCTTAATATCTCTTGGTCTCCATATTCCCCTGCGAAATGGAGATAATTTTGACAAGGCTGTTGTGAGGACTAATTCATTAATAGTGTGTACACAGCGTAAGCACTCAACTAATGTAACTTACTACATATTATCACCATTAAATGTATTATTTGATTTTTGTCTCAAGGAAATGCCTCTGAACAAATCATCACTGCCTCTGGCACACACTCTCCCTGACCACTGTGCCCAGACCTCTGCCAGGCAGGACTCTGCCCACTGCCCCTTCTTCCCTGGCTCCTCTCCCAGACCAGGAACTCGCTCACGCCGAGCTACCGCAGTGGCTCTCCTGCTGCCCTCTAGTGGCCATATGCTGTAGTGCAGCCTCTTAAACCTGCACCTTTGCTGTGTTCAGAATTCCGGGCAGGCTGGTTGGCTGCAGCTTAATGTGAAGATGCAGCCAACGGGAGGTGATGTTGCAGGATGCAGTGAGGTGTGATGATTTACGCCCACCCTGGCTGTGGCCTCTGCTCCGTGCACCCCCTCTTCCTTATCCACACACCAAGAGGCAAGCAGCAACAGGCAGCCAAACCTCATTGCAAGGGCTGCTCCTCCCCAGTCCCACTCGGCTGTGGCTGGGGAAGGAACGCTGACCTGAATGCGCTGACCAGATTGGCACCACAGGAGCAGCTCACAGCTTCTGCCTTTCCCTGGTTTGGGGATCCCAGCCTCACTCTCTGGTCTCTCTGTGCCTGTTTTTCCACAGATCCAGCGACTCTGAGGTCTCCCAGGTCT
This sequence comes from Rhynchonycteris naso, assembly GCA_037038555.1. NCBI lineage: Eukaryota > Metazoa > Chordata > Mammalia > Chiroptera > Emballonuridae > Rhynchonycteris > Rhynchonycteris naso. Next base: position 357,105,762 of record CM072995.1, read on the forward strand.
GCCCACGAAGGTTTTCCGATCCCAGGAAGGCCCCATACCCCACTCTCAGAACAGAGCCACTCCAATTGGAGGTAGGGGACCCTTCTCTGGGAGTGGGAATGTCCCAGTCATCTTCCGAGAAGATTCAGAACTGGGCAGCTCTGCCCAACTCATCCATGGCTGTCCCAGTGGGGCCTAAGGAACAAGGGGCTGTGCCCTCCCAAGTTAGTGCCACCCTGCTCCCAGCCTCACCCCTCCGTACTCTGTGAAATCCCCTGTAACCCAGAGCTGGGACTGCATTTTCTGGGCAACAAAAACCCCAGGAGAGATGCAATCCCTCCTCCCAGAAAGATCCATCTGTGGCCACAATTCTACACACAATTGAAGAGGTTAATTTAAGCCTCTAACGAAATGCAGGGCACTCGTGGGTGGCCTTTAGAAGGTCCAGGAACCTTCTACTAGCAGCATCCTCCCAACCCTAGGATTTTCTTTTTAACTAACTCTATCAGAGAAGGTTCCATAGATACCACCCAAGATATTAAAAAAAGCAAAAAGCTAGGGCCAGAAAACACATGTGCCATAGTATACTACCCCTTCTGACTTTTGCACAGGATGTGTAGACATAAATACTTGTAAATGTGCACAAACAGCCACTGCAAGGACCTGTGCTGAGCCAGTAACTAGAAGCCCCAATGGGGGAGCTAGGAGATAGGGGTGTGAGGGAGGCACAGTTTACACTGAGCTTTTTGGTCCAGTTTAAGTTTATTAACTTTGGGGACAGAGTGAAGCCACCAATGCAAGAACTAGAGGACTAATGGCAGGGTGGGGCCCCAAAAATCAGCACTGGCACCTCACTGTGCCAACTATTCTCTCCCCAGGGGATTGCCAGCCACATCTCTCCTCCCTCCTTTCTGAGGCACCAGGGTCGAAGTCGCTACCTTTCTGCCAGAATGGGGCTCTGTCTGCTCAGACAGTCCACTGAGTGTCAGTTATGGCTTCCGAGACAGGGCAGGAGCTGAGAAAGGGCGAGACCTCAAAGGGGACCCACAGGTGTGGGGAGCAGCTGAGGTCTGAGTGGGGGAACAACTGCCCTCCCAGCTTTTTCTCCCTAAAAACAGCTTGTGAAGCTCCGGGGGTGTCCAGAAAGCAAAGGAAAACATCTGAATATCGTATTTCTAACCAGACTCATGAGCCAGCAAGTAAGGAGGGGCCCCAAGGCTCTGGGGTCTCAGGAACCGGAGCAAGGGGCAGGGGAAACTGGACGGCGAGGGAGGAGTTGGCAAACAGGCCTCTGGGATGGAGACTGGAGAAAGGAAATGCTTAGTCCCTGCGTCTGTGTAGCCAGCACTGATCCACCTTAGGCGTTTATTTAGTTAAGGCTAAAACACATAACACAGCAAGATTTTTTCTTCCCAAGGAAAATGAGGTGACGAAATGAGGCAGGCGGAAAACAAGGATATGACAGTCCGGGAGAACTAGGAGCCAGGTCAGCACACAAGAGCCCAGCCTCTCCTGGGATACACACATAGGTCAGAGCTACCTGGCAGCCAATGGGAAAAGGAAAATATTTCATAGGATCCATAAGGTTAAGGTTAAAGCATCTGCTCAAGAGATACCCAGCTATTCCTGATGCTGAATTCAGCACCAGACTTCTCCTGAGGGGTCTCTTAAAAAGCCCTGAGTGGTAATGCAGTCCTCAAGAGCCCATACCTAGTAAGCCCAAGGACAAGTTTCCTGGGGCTGTGTTCTAGAACATTCTTTAAGGTAAGCACATAATTCATCCTTGAAGGTGAGGTGATCTATTGATGGTGTCTCCAGACTTAGCCTCTGTGGTTGGGTCAGCCCAGGGGAGACGGGAGGCACAAGTGCTTCTCTCTGGGGCCTCGTCCCCTCAACTTGAAACACTGTCAGGTTGATGGACCTTCTCCCCAGAATCTGCACCAACACAAACGTAGTATTTATGTGCAATCTCAAGAGTCCCTCAGCCCCACGAACTACCCAACGACCCCACGGGCGGAACCAGCTCATCCTCAGTCACCTGCAGTGGGGGCGAGTTCTCACAATCCTGGTTTTAAAGGCAAGCACACAAGGGGGACTGAGCTGCTGGCTTTTCAGACTGACTTTTCAGCAGGGCTCCTCAGAGCAGGTCACTCTAGTGTCCACATATGATGACACTGGCGACACCGGTCAGTGTCTCCAGCCTCGTCCATCAGTCACCCACAGACATGGGAAGCAGCAGGCTGCGTGGCAGGACCGGCCTGGCCTGTCTGAACTCCCCTGCTGTTGCTGGACAGCTGGGAGACCTTGTCGAGGCAAGCCCTCCACAGGCCCCAGCCATTCTTATCTACGAAATGAGATAAACCATCACAGAACCTTTCACCTATTCGGGTTGTGAGACAGAAAGGTGACGAATGCCAACAGCTTAGCACAGTGTTGGGCCCGGAACAGTACCCAGGAACTAGGAACCCTGAGTGGGGTTTTTAGGGGATACTCTAACCTACAAACAGGCTACAGTGCCCTGGAAGTGTTTAAGGAATAACATAGACGCCACAGGCTCCCACACTGAAGCTCGCACAGCTTGTGTGCCTGGGGACACTTGCTGTTTGGGCGACAGAGGCCACCCAAGCCTGCACCCAGCCGGTTGGTGGCATCGCAGCTGCCCGACCTGAGGAAAGTTTTCCCCGGCAGTGGGGAGAATGACTGACCTCCTGGCACAAGGCCTCAGTGTGCCCAGCACCTCTCGGGACAGGGATGAGTCAGAAGGGCCCAGTTCCCTCAGGCCTGTCCCACAGCCTGGCCTGTGGTAGGCGGAACCCTCCTGCCCCACCACTGGGCCACTGGGCGGAAGGCCCCGGTTTCCTGTCCTCCCTCCCCTCCTGGCAGCCACCGTCAGAGTCGGAACAGTACTGAGGCCCTGCCCCCTGGACACTGGGCCTTGGGCTCATCCTCCCATTTCAAGGATGGGAAATCACAGACAGGAGCTGGAGAACAGGCAGCTGCTGCCAGATGAGCCGGGAGGCGGAGTCAGTGTCCCCAGATCCCGGATCATGAGCCGCAGAGTCCAGCCTCAGAACCACCTGCATGAGTCCCAGCTGGCCCCTGAGGATGCTGGAGGGCTAGGCCGGGGGAGGCTCCCCTGACGCTTGGGGCTCTAATGCAGGATGGAGGAGCTACAGGGGATACCCAGAGATGATCAGGGTTCTGGTTCCCATCAGTTGGGTCCTTACAACGGGCACCACTGCCATCCTTCACAGAGGAGGAACAGGGAGGCCCAAGCAAGGGAGGGGGTTCATCCAAGCATATGCCAGCTAGTCTGTGGTCGGGCCAGGATTCATGCTCAGCCCCAAGGGATGGCCCTGGCCCTCACCACAGTTAAGCCTCCAGACCACAGCCAGGAGCACAAGCATCAGCCAGCACCTGGAGCCCAGAGCGGAAGAAAACGGAATGCAGGGCCAAGGTGGACACCAGTGTGTCCTGGGACCCTGGAGACCACCTTGACCTTGGCATTCACCCAACCCCAGGCATGGGCTCAACAAACACCCGTTGACCATCTCTTAAGAGTTAGGTCCCTGGTGTGTCAGCTGGAGAGATGGGAAGCTGCCTAGGGCCCTTCTTGCCGGTTCTCTGGCACACCAAACGAGGCTGTGCCAGCTCACCACTTCCCAGGGGTTTTTCTCTCCCCAGCTGAATGACAAGAAGGAAGATTATCACAAAGATTAGAAGAGAATGGGTGGAGCCAGGCCTGGTGCAGTGTGACCTGGTAGGCAATAGCCAAAACACACTCTGCTCCCAGGCTAGGGCTCCGGGTCCGGCCAAGAGAGTCAAGGGAGGAGGGAGTGGGTTTCTGTCCAAGGAGCCCGGAAATGCTGAGCTCCTGTGCAGCCTGGAGGACACCGAGAGATGGCTTTGTTACCATCTGGCCAGAAATGGTGTGGACTGGGACGCAGGGTTTGGGCTGAAGGCCCAGAGAAGGCCCCCCTGCCCCCTAAGCTCAGAACTTATCACCAGCCCCGCAGCTGGTCACAAGGATGCCAGCAGGGCTCAAACTGTCACTCCTCTATCTCCTAGACCAGGAGCACTAGGGAGAGCCACCCACTGGTAACATGACAATCGATGAATATACTTGCCCCTGTATCAACAGGGACCTGCGTTAGTTGACATAATGGCAGATGCTCTTCGGGGACCCATTTGACAGGTGTGGGGCCAGGGCTCACAGAGGTTAAGTGACTTGCTTCCACAGATGGAAAGTGGCAGGGTGGGAACTGGATTCGGACTATGAGGCACTGTGTGTGAGGTGTGTATACGAGGTTCTCCCTACGGATTTCCTAAACCCCTTGATCGGAACCACCCCAAATAGTGCCCCTGATCTTGTACACACCTCTTAAGTGCTTAGGAGAAACAGCAGAGAGTGAAACCAGACCTTGGGTCCTGGGCAGCCTGGCCCTGTCTGAGCCCAGTGTAGCTGGGGAGGAGAGATCATGCCCACCTCCCAGGGCAGGTGAGGGGCTTACATGAGATCTTCTGGCCCATAATGCTTTTAGCATACTTCCTTGTACACAGTAATCACTTACATAACGATACCTTCAAATGTTGGCGTCATACTTGTCTGTCCTTGTCATTTACCTACAGAATCCATGAGGAAGAGCACCAGGCCCTGCCTCCATCGACCCTGCCCCCGGTGGCCAGTTTGGAGACCCCAGGCCACTTGCAAGAGCTCAGTGGGCACTAAACCACTCTTTAGCCCCAGCAGAGATCTAGACTAGAGCAGGGCTGTGCCCTGTTCCCCACCCCTGAGGAGGAGACCGGTAAGCATTGCAACAGTTCCCGCCCACAGCCTTCCAGCTCTAATCAAGGAGCAGACACAAAGAGGGAATCTCTAAACCAGTGGTTCTTAACCTGGGTTCTATCGAACCCTAGGGGTTCGATGAGTCGGTCTCAGGGGTTCGGAGAAGCCTCTGCCACGGAGGCCAGAATAAAGTAATACCGTAATTTGTTGTGAGTTCATGCACTTTGTTGGTTTTGTTCTTTGAGCAAGGTGATGTTCATGCACGGCTCATTTTGTGCACCAGTAAGAAAACATATACCTATGTCTTGAATTTGGAAAAAAAATCATATTTTATTTATCACTAAAGAAGGGTTCGGTGAATGCGCATATGAAACTGCTGGGTTCGGTACCTCAAAAAAGGTTAAGAACCACTGGTCTAAACATTTAGAAAACGCGGGAACTGTGTGCCCCACGTGACACGGTGGGGATTTATAAAGAACAAATCATGCCTGACAAACTTGATAGCTTTTTTGATAGAATTACAAGACTGGTAGATGAAGGAAGTGCAGGCAGGGTAATATATCTTGATTTTTAGCAAAGCATTTGATACAGCGCCTCGAGTAATCTCACAAAATTAATTTAAACAGACTTGGCCCTAAGCACTTGTCATGTGGCGAAAGCAGGAGGGGGCAGGTCCCAAAGGTCCCAGGTGGAGGAGGCAAGCCCGGGGTAAGAGGCTGAGGGGACAAAGTCTGGGAGTGGGAGCAGGGCTGCCAAGACCCAGCACTGGGTCAGATCTTATCTAACATCTTCATTAATGATCCTGAGAGAGGGAGTAAACAGTCCGTTAATGAAATTTGCAGAGGATATTAAATTGGAAGGTGTTGTGAACGCCAATGAGGACAGCAAAATGGTCCAGAGAGACCCGGAGGGAAGAACCCTGGCAGGACACAGAGCGTGGGGGGAGGTTGGGGGGGCTGCAGGCCAGCATCAGGGCTACCTGGAGAGCCAGGGGAGAGGGGAGGGCATCCCAGGGCTTGTGTGGAACTGGGGATAGCCAGTTAGCTTGGGTTCTGGCCAAACAGACAACCCGAAGAATCTCAGTTTTCCCATCTACAAAATAGAAGGGCTGGCAGATAGGAAGGATGCCTTGCAGCTCTCAGAGCTGAATGTGATGGAAGCCTGGAGCTGAAGGCACCTTACAGGAGGAGAGGAGAGGAACAGCGGCACAAAGAGAAAGGGCTGACTGCAGGCCAGGGAGGGGAGGGCCGCAGTGGAGAGGGCTGGTGAGGGAGACTCTGGCCAAGCCATCTCTAGCACCCAGACCATCAGGAGCTGCTGCCCCGAGGCAGGTGCTGCTGACGTAAGCAGCGGTGGGAAGGCCCCTTTGCCTACCTGCTGGTGGGGAGGGCTGGAGACCTGAGCCTGTCGAGACCTGTGGGGTATGCTGGAAACATTTCGGTGACAGAGGTTTAACTTCAGCCATGGGGGGGGGGGGAAGGTCAGGGTATATTATCTTTTTGGAGAGTTCCCAATCCCTCTTGGGCAGATCATCGGGAGGGAGATGCCCTTCGGTCAGATGAACTAGCCTCTCTAGGACTAAGGAAAGTTGCACCAATCCCTGCTCTCTGTCCTCAGAGCTGGGACCCCTCCTGTCCCTCTCCCTCTGACACCAAGCAAGCTAAGGCAAGAAGCTGCCCATTCATCTGGACTTGGATTTATTCCCACAAGGCTCCTAGACAGGTGGGGTCTCAACCGGAGCCAAGGCTCCCTAGCATGGTGCCAGGCTTCCAGCAACCTAAATAAATGCTCCGTGGGAGGAAGAGCTGGGGGTGTACTGGGGCTGCCGAGGGCAGCTCTTCCGAAGCAGGAGGCCAGCTCTCCCAGATGTCAAGACAACCTACCAGTACACACAAGATAGATCCAAGGAACTGTGCTGGGGGAGTTCCTTCCAACCCCCAGAATTAGTAACAATGACACTTACTGATCACTTGCTATGACTCCGTCCAGAGTGTGCTCCTCATATTAATGCATTTGACCTCACAACAGCCCTATGAGACGGGTGCTCTTATTTTCTCCATTTCACAGAGGCGGAAACTGAGGCATAGAGTAGCAGCCAGAAGCCTTGGCACCTAGCCGGCAGGGCCATGAGTGGAGCAGCAGCCTGCCAAGAGCCACAGGGGGAGGTGAGCAGCTCCTGATGGGGGACCCTACTCGGTAGGGAGCGGTAGCCCATCCTAGGGGTCCCCACAGCCTTATCCAGTCTCTCTCTGTCCTCCTTGAAAGGAGTTGGTCCAACTCTTGCCACACTTGTGGAGCCTGATTTTACAATATGTTTCCCTCTCCCCCACCACTGCCGCGCTACAGCGAGTCCTCTGAACAAGTCTGTTTCCATGGAAACCATACAGTGACTCAGGGCTTCGGGACCTTCTCTGAACCAAAGATTATGAATATCAAATGCTCCCTCCCCGCACCAATGCAGAGTGAGTTGAAAAAGTAGAGAGAGAGACACACAGTGGGAAAGGGAGGAAGAGAGGGAAGTGGGTGAGAAGGGGGTCACAAGCTGACATCTGGGTTCCTTGCAGATTAAGGGAGCACAGATGCACACCTCCTCCATATGTGCACCGCCAGCACACACACACTCCAGCCTCTACACCATCAGCGCCAGCCTGCCTTCTCATGGAACTAGGGCTCCATGGGGGGCAGGAAGGTAAGGAGGCTCTACCTTTCTTCTAATGCAGTCCTCCCATGGCAGAGGGGGTGGAGGGACCAGTGAGGAGGGAAGCTGTCCACAAGAGGAGCTTGACTTCAGATGCTAAGGAGGAAACCTCTGGCCAAAAGCTTTGCAGTATTCAGCAAAGAGGAAAATTTGGATTTTAGGGGGGAAATGTGTTCCTGCATAGAGAGGAGGAGGCCAGGTGTTAGCCTATGTGTCAGGAGGGAGCATTGGACATGATTTCAAAGTCTTCCTGCAGGGCTGGGTGGGTCATAGATGACACTTCTTGTCATTTGCCCTCCACCGGGCTTGGCCAGTGGCCATTCACCTGCCATAATTGGGACAATGGCAAGGAAATGAAAGCTTGCCGTGCTCTTCTCCTGGCCTCCCACATGGGACTAAGGTCCCCAAATCTGGCCCCTCCCTTCCCCAGTAGCTCCCTGAAGTCCCAGGAGGGAAGGGGAAAAAAAGAGTTTGGAGGCTTGATACCTCCCTGGTGAATCCAGTGTGTGAGTCATGACCGTGAGAGACTTGGGAGAAGAAACAGGGTCATGGTGATACCTGTCAAGGTCCCCAGCTGTTGACGGCTGCGGTCTGTCCAGGTGAGCTCTCAGACATCTGGCCCCACCTTGAGAGGTTGAGGATCCCCTGAAAGCACGTACCTGATTCCTTGGCCCCCACTTGCTTGCCTCCCTTATGCCTATTGGTTCTTTTGGTTTGCCAAAGCAGCTCCCTTCCCGGCCAGTGTGCCTACTTCATGCCCCGAGTCCTAGGTCCCCACCGCTCCTCACCTTTACCAGCCTCAGAAAGATGCTGGGCTTAATGTTTGCCCTTGACTGGATATCTATCTCCTCATTTCCTGCCTCCCCCTGTGTCCACAGTACCCAGCCTCTGGCACCTAGTCTCCCCAACGGCCCTTCTTAGGAGCCTCCCGTTTAGGAGCAGTGTTTAAGTCCATCGAAGAAAACCTGCACCAGAGTTGAGGAACCTAATCCTGGGAAAGGGCAAGCCCCGGGATGGGGCGGGCGAGGTGCTGGAGGGGAGGAGGGGGCACCCTGTGGCACCGCAAATCAGGCCACCAAGATGCCACCCTAGGAGGACCGGCGGTCTTAACCATTTAACCCTTAGCTTCCCAGCCAGGACTATTCTGGGCTGTTACTGAGAAAGCGGGCATTGGGTTCCCAGAGCCTGGGAAGCGGTGCTCCCGGCGTCCTACCCAGAGAAGAGCGGGAGTCTGGTTCTGGCTTCCCGTGGGGGGAAGGAGGGGGGGCGGGAGGGGCTTTGCACCATCCGAGAACCCGGGCCCCACGGGCAGCAAGCTCATCGCAAAGTGGTCGTGCGGGTGCGGAGCCAGGACTGGGAGCGGCTAGCAGGGGTCAGCCCCCTGATTCTGAGTGCAGCCTTGGTTTGAAAAGTTGTGCAGGTGTGGGGACCTCAGGGTCTCAAGGCGATTCAGCAGACCGGAGCCGCACAGGCTGTGGGACAGTGAGCTCCGGCAGCCCCTGAGTGCTCCGCAGCGGAAAGCAGCCGGGCGCCTCGGGGCCGCTGCGCGTCTCAAGTTTGCTGCCCTCCCAGAATGGGGGCGGGGTGGACTGGGGTGATCGCGGCGCTCACCCGCCACTAGCCTAGGGAGCCCTGTCCGCGACCAATACGCTGCTGTCCTCCCCCAACCCCGCACCGCGGGTAGCGACTGTCCCCAAGCGGAGGGGCGTCTCCCACCGCGCCCTCGCCCCTCCCGACCGCTGCAGCGAGTGTCCGTTCCCGCCCGCCCCGGGGCCAGCCGGGCCCGGCCGATACCTGGTCGGGGGTGCACGGGGAGCCGCTGCAGCGCCCAGCGCCGGCTCCATCCTCAGGTCTGGAGTCAGGATCGCCCGGGGTCAGCGGGCGGCGGTGGCGGCGGCGGCATCCTCCGCTTCCCGCGCCCTCCTTCTCGGCCTCCCTCCTCCTCTACCGCCTCCGCGCGCCCCTCATGGGCCCCTCTTCATGGCCCGGGGTCGCGAACCCAGGGCGGTTCGGCCAGTGGAGAGCTTTCCCCGGAGCAGGGCGCGAGACCGGAGACGAAGAGTCGCCGGGCCAGCGGCCGGGACCCAGAGCGCTGCAGCCCTGGACACAGGAGAAGAGCAGCAGCCGCAGGCGCCGGAGCCCCACCGAACGCCTGCCGCCCGCCTTGAGTCCCGAGCCCAGAGCAGCGGCGACGGCGGCGGCTCCAGCGCCGATAGAGCGGCGGGCGCTGCGGTCCCGGCTCCACCCCCCACAAAGCCGCCCGCCCCTCAGCGGCTGCCCGCCCCTTGCTCTTCCCCACCCGCCCGCGCGCCCTCCGCTCCCCGCTGGCTCCCGCCACCCGCCCCCTCCAAGCCCTGTGCTGCCCCAGCCACTATCGCTGCGGACACCCCCTCGCCAGGCCCCTCCTGTGCTAGTCCGGCTCCTCCCGAGGGGAGCCACACCCACACCCCGGGTTTTGGAAGGCCCGCGATCGAGAACGCAGGCAGCCCGCTAGCACCTCTTCCCATACTGTTCCACCCATCCCCCACCGAGGGCGCTCACCGAGGGCATTCTGCTTAAGTGCCACCTTCCCAAGTCCATCTGGAGTTCTATCGTCACCCTGGGCCCAAATGTCCTCTATCCCTTACCCAGCCAACGCAACCAAGGGACTCCAGAACCCAGAACAAGAGTCAACCACTACCTTTCGGTATAAATACCCCAGTACATACCCCGAGCCCATCCCTCACCCCTTTGAATCTAGTTGTGCCTCTTGGCCAAGGTCGGGGGTAAAGGGGAGCTTAGGGAGTGTTAGAGTGGATTTGCTGTCAGACAGCCTTCCAGGACAGCCCTGCACCCCACCCACCCTCTTTCTACTTGACTCCCCGTGGCCTCCTAGGTGGGAATCTGGAGCCACTGCTGCTCCTATATAGGTACACTCGGTAGCATAGCCCATAGGCTATCGCCGTCCTCATTCTCTGTACAAATATTGACTGAGCATCTCCCACAAAAGCCAGGCTTGCATGGGCACTAGGGACTCATTGGTGACAAGACAAATGGGACTTCTGCCTCCCAGAGTGTAGTGGAGGAGAAGCAGGCAGAGAACAGCATGTGATCAGTGGCCCCTGGGCTGGAGAAGACAGGGGGAGTCCCACTTCTGCCCTCACCTCTGACTGGGGGCTGGCCACCTTAGAGGCTTGTTTCCTTATCTGGAAGGTAGAGATACTGGTCCGCACCTCATCAGGCTGTTGTAAAACACCAGATGGGAAAATGCATGTAAAGCATGCAGCACAGTGCCTGGCACATCATAAGTGCTTAATAATCATGCAGTATTGTTACTGTTATTGGCTGGTTGGTGTTCAGGGTAGCCAGGAACAAATATTCGCTCACTCACCCTGAGGAAAATGTGGCCTCTGTGCTTCCCTGAAGAACTCAGGGCTCAGACCATCAAGTCCCTCTGTACACCCAGAACCCCAGGGTCCCACCAAACCAAATGGTCATTTATCTTGCTCACAACTGCACATTCATAGTTATAAACTCCTACAACCACCACCTGCCCGGCAATGTATCCCCATCGAGCCAGAGTGTGAACCCGTGTGATCCCTGATGACCTTCCAGGGTTTTCCTGCAGTGGCAGCAGAACCATGACCCCAGCCCTGCCTGACCTCCACCCACAGCCAGGGTGACAGTGCCAGTCCTTAATCCTAACCTCAAGGTGATCAGATCTGTTTCCTTATCTGCTCCCCCCCCCCAAGAAGTACCAGTGCTCTGAGGTGCCTAACAAGAGTACTGACCTTCTAAGAAGCAAGGACTTCATATTTCAAAATCCCCGTTTGTCCCACCATAGAAAACCAACCTCTAACAGCCTCGAGCTGAGCCATCGGAACCTTCCCTTTCACCCAGAGCTAATTCCTCCCCAAGTCTTCAGCCTGACGAGGACAGTCAGGGTTTAGAGAGCACTTCTCGATCTCGCATTCTCAGATACAGCGCCTCATTTTTCAAACTCTGGTGTATTTTGGGGAGAGGAGGGAAATGTACATCTGGCTGACATGAAGATTGGTGTGGCTGTAATATAAAGACAGAGTGGAATTTGGAAATATTTTTTAGGAACATTTAAACTCTAAAAATAGACCAAAAGCCTCATCTCGGGAACACCGGGATTCTGTTTCCAGTTTCCTGGAATCTCCCAGTTGAAAAGCATAAGTATTTCTTGAGCACCTACTATGTGTACTACCCTGTGGCAAGTGTTATATGGGAAAGAGAGGAGGGAGAAAGCACAAGCAGAGGGCTTTGTTCAGAGAATTTTGATCCCACACAATGAAGCTGCAAAGAACAGTTGCTGCAAACGTGATTGAGTCTAAAATATGTAACCTTCAAATCAGAGAAAGATGAAGCTTAGGAGAATCATTCAAGAAGACTTCCTGGAGGAGGCAGTTAAACTGAAGTTTGAGGGATGGACAGGGCGTAAAAAGGCAAAAGAACCAGAGAGCCCATGAGAGAGAGGACACAGCAGCCAGATGGAGCTTATGTGTGGGATAATAGGAAGATAATATTAATGGCTAATGTTTGAGATCTTACCCTATGTCAGACACTGTGCTATTTGTTTTGTGTGAGTTATTTTGTTTAACTCTTAAAACAATGCTGTGGAGTAGGTGTGGCCATTCCCCTTTTATAGACAAGGAAACAGAGACTAAGAAATTAGGCAGCTTACCTAGGTTTGCAGAGCTAGTACTGAGTGGAACCAGGATTTGAGCGAACTGCTTTGCTGGGCCATGTGAGGCAGCCTGACCCTAGTGGAGGTGCCTGCAGGGAGAATCAGGAGGTGGAATGGGTTAGGAAGGACAATAGCAGGACATAGAGCCTTCAGAAGCCCCCAGACAGAGGGTTTTCTGAAATAGAATCCCCAAGCCTTGCTGGGAAATCTAAAATGAGGCATTCCCTCTTCTCACCTCAGCAAGCAGATCCCTGAGGTATTTGGAAATTGGCTAAGGGACCTGGGGGCTCCAGATCTCAGCTTTTTAATATCTCTCGCCTGTCCATGCAGTGGCAGTCTGTGCCACCCACCTTGTTATTTCAGTCTCTTCTGGGAGATTGATGGCCTGGGCTTTGATTTAAGATCTGTGTCTGCGATTCTCAATTTCCACTGTCTCACAGGGTACGATGACAAGGCAGCCATCGCATAGACGATGGCTCCTTCTTCCCGAACTTCAGGCCTGAGAGCTCACAGCACCTGTAGAGAAAGTTCCAATCAGAGAAGCCTGGGCAGAGGCCGCCAGGCCCAGGTTACTTGTCTTCTGGGCTTCAGCTTTCCCATAGATGGTGTGAGAGGGTGCCGCCCAGGAGGCCCATCCAGTACTAAGGTTGGAGGAGCCCCTGGTGCTAAGCAAACCAAAGCCCAGAGAGATTAGGCAGCTTACCCAATGCCAACAGAAAGTGAGTTGAGCCTTCAGCTGGATCTCCAGCAGAGGTAGATTAAGGTCGGTTGAGGTCCCGGGCGCAGAAGAAAAAATTGGGCCCCTTAAAAAAAAGAGAGAGAGACAGGGAAAATAAAAATACATGGTAACCATATTTTTAAATAAATAAAAGATAGTATGTACTATTAATGTTAAAATTGCACATATGAAACTAAACTTGATTTCATTAGAAAAAAGTGTAAAGTTGGGGTTTTGCGGGGCCCTTCAGAAGTCGGGGCCCAGGGCGCACCCGGTGCGCCCGCGGTTCAATCTGTCTCTGGTCTCCTGCTATTTGAGAGAAAGGACTCTTCCATACCTTTTATCCTTCAATTCTTCCCTGTTCTAGATGACTTTTTGTTCTGGGTGAATCAAGGGACCTGAACTCCTCTGTGGTTGAAGTAAAACAAATATTTGAGGCCTTACCTTGTGCCAGATATTAAACGATTTCCTCAGGTATATATGATCCCCATTTTTTCCTCATAAGACCGTCGTGGGTCACTGGGCCCAGAAGTTGCCAGGCCTGGCCAGCGCCTGGATTCAGAAGACAATATCTTTTTGTCCAAAACCTTAAAATTCCTGTTCTCGCCCTATCCCGTCCTATCAGTTTCTCAGCCAAAGCCCCTTGAAAAGTCAACTTACTTCCCCATCAACAAGGGTTTTCGTGAGTCTGCTAAAGGGGCGTTGTGTTGCTCCCAGAGCAGCCTATCAGCTGTAGTCACCACTGGCCATCTGTCATGCTTGCCTGTTCCTGTTCTAGAACTTGCCAAAGGCCACAAGGTTACTTGAGGGAATACCCTTACCCCATGCCATGCCTACCTGACTATGGCTCTTGTGGGGAAGTCAATGTCCAGTCCAAGGGTGACTCTTGATGCTCCCAGAGCCCCAGTCCTTGGGCTGCCAGAGGCTGGGAGAGTAGCATCTTCCTAAACCCAGAGGCCCCAGGTCCCCAAAGTCCCAAAACTTAACTGCTTGTGCCCCAGGCTTTCAGGATCTCTCTACAAAGAGCTTGCCTTGCTGGTGGCTGCAGCTTCTAACCCCTGCCCTCAAATGTAAGCCTAGGGGCCAGGGAGGAGAGGGTACCGTTCCTGCCTTCCTTCTTAGACTTCTTGAAACCACCCCCAGTAGACAGACTCTCATTTTCCTCTTATAGACCAAAGCACCCCAAGTAAATTAGAGGATATGCCAACTAATCTTAGTACATGGGAGGAAACAGGGACACTAAGTGATTTGTTTCTGGTAAGTAGCTAGTTTACAACACACCTATTGTCCAGACCCTCATGGCCACCCCAAGGCTCTGGACCTGCTGGACCTCTTAGGTGAGAGGTAGGCATGGTCTGTGTTGCTCCTCAGTGCCGTGAAGCCGGGCCCAACCCATCCTCCAGACTGCATCTTCCTGCCTCTGGCCTCATGTGGTCTGCCCCGATCTTGCCACGGCGAGTCTCATTGAACCCCAGCGTTTCTGGGAGGAAGAAGAGGTCAGAGTCTAGGCGTCCCCTGCCTTCTGAGGAAGAGCCTGCCCCAGACACCCTCGGGGGAAAGGGTCCAGCAGAAGAGTTGACCTTCCCTAAACCACTTCGTTAGCATTGCTATACTCCCTCCCACCCCCCACCCCACCCCGCGGCCCAGGCTGAGGAATATCAAGGGGTGCCCCGGGTCCCACTTTTCCAATGCCTTCCAGAATCTTTCTGCTGGGAAGTGGAGAGGCAGTCACAGGGCAGCTGTTCATCTAGGGGAGCCTCAGGCTCCCCACCCAGGCCAGGCCCTGAGACACCCGGCCACAGAGCCACGAGGAGACAGACAGACCGACCAAAGGCAAACAAGGCCTAAGATGGCCACAGACCCTGTGTCTGATCTAAAAATAAGGTACACTGAAAAGCTTACAAACCCTGGGGTTGGGGAGGTGCCGGGGTTGGGGACAGACAGAACAGAATCGTGGGCTGCAATTAAAACTCCCATCTCGGGTCATTCCCAGGCCTCTGTAAGGCTGTTTCCATGGCAAGGGTGGTTGGCCCAGAGAAGACAGGCTCCTGGCAGGGCTGGGCCCTCAGCCCCTGGATCAGACAGTTCAGACAAGGGGGCATGGGCCAGCTGAGAACCTGGCAAGTGGCAGGTAGAGAGGCCCAAGCTCAGTGGGACAGGTGCCAAGCTGGCAGCAGTAGAGAAGGAGGCACAGCGCCTGGGCGCAGGGAGCAACTAATGACATGTTCTGGGACCAGGGAGGCCACCAGGGCTTTGGCCCAGACTCTAAGGGCCTTGGCTTCCTGGAGCATCTGGGAACTCCAGTCTGGTCTCTAGCTGAGGCAGGAAGAAATCAGGCCCTCACGGCGTCTGGATCTTTGTCTGATAACCCTGACCCAGGTCCCCCAGTCCCCTCGTGCCCTTCCAGGCCAGCCCCTCCCTTTTCTGCTTCCTGCCTTCACCCTCTCACCCCCCTTGCTTACGTGAGCGCACCTCCTGTTGACCCCTAAGGCAGCCCCTTCCCCAACCCTGGCTAGAGCTGAAAAAATGAGAAACCTCCTGGCACATTATTTGATGGAAGATGGTAACAAGCAAGGCAAGAGTGGGCGCTGCCCTGCGTCTCGCAGGCAGGCACTGAAAGGCATAAGGTCCCTCACCTCACCTCACCTCACCTCACCTCACCTCACCTCTGCGGAACCCTGGAGCAGCTGGGGCCTCCAGACTCACCTTCCATGCCAGTACACTGCAGCGCTGCACCGGGGTTCCAGCCCAGAAGCAACCACGGGGCCAGCCTCCTGGGGCACCTTCTGAGGCCTACCTCTGGGTGGATCCCTATGGGCCAGTTTCTCCCCCAGACCCCACATTCATTCACCTCAAGAGGGGAGAAAGGATAAGGAAGCATCCAGTGTTCACTTTCCTTTCCTTACCTGGTCTTCATCTCTCCTCCGCCCCATCCTCTCAGCTCCGAGGTGCCAGCTTACAGTGCACCATCTTCAGGACGCCAGCCCCTGGCACCCAGGAGGCAGCAGGTCACGGGGAGAATGGCAGGTATCCTCTCAGCTCCCCCTGCCCAGCCCCAGGCAAAACTGGGGCTCTTCCCTGCCTTTCTCTGGGGAAGGAGGGGCAGTGGGTGTCCTGCCAGGTATGGTCAGCGCTTGGTCAGGGGCCCATGGACACCTCCCACTGGACAGCCCAGCCCTGGTCAATGCCGAAATGGCTGGCTCTGGGAACTCGGCCCAGGAACAATGGGACCATTCATGTGCTTTGCACAATGATCCTCTTGGTCTATCTCCATGGCTAGATGGTGAGAGAGAGAGAGAGAGAGAGAGAGAGAGAGTGTGTGTGTGTGTGTGTGTGTGTGTGTGTGTGTGACAGACAGACAGACAAACTCTGGAGGTAATTGAAGAGCCCAGGCCAAGGCAAGAGAAACAGCACCAAGCAAGGACTTACTTGTAATAATCCTGATACCCACCTTTGTCAGACGATCACTATGTAGCACATACTGTACCAGTGACTTGCACTATCCTAACAACCAAGTGAATCAGTTCCAACATTACCCTCATTTTATTTATTTTTTATCAATACATGGCCTTTATTGAATCTTTAAAATATCATTAAAAAAAAGTCTAAGGCATCATCCGGCATCTTGCTGTTTCCGTAGCTGGACAACGTAGATCTTGTTCATCAGTCTGCTAAACTGTCCCTTTCTCAGAAACATAGATACCATCCAAAATTTTTTTGATATCCTTGTTTTTAACTGTGGTGGCCTGCTGAATCAAAGCAGCTGAATTTGATATAAGTTCAATGCCATTTTCTTCAAAAATTAACTCATTTTTCTGGGCTTGAGATACTGAACCAGCAATGCCTGACCTCATCCAAGCCCCGCTGATATATTTATCACTCAAGAAATTTCTGATTTCAACAAGAGAACCATTCTCTTGAATAACACCGTTGATGGGGAAGGGAGCGTGCACAGACCTCATCTTGTAACGGAAGCCCAGTGTAACGCCCTTGATCATGTTCCACACATGACTGCGGACGGTGTGATCATGGCCAGTTCCTTTCTGTTTCGCCACCATTTCTCAACCGGAGCCTCTTCTTTTTCTTCCAAAGAGACTGAGTTCTACACTGATGTGATTGAAGTCCCTCCACAGGGTGCCTCTGGGGCCCTTCGCAATAACTGTTTGTCTCTTCAGAGTGATGTCGGTCCACATTTTCTGGGATGTTGACAGTCAGATTGCTCACAGAATAGTCTTCATCCTCGCAATAAATGCAGCAAAGAGATTACCCCCATTTTAAAGACAAGCAAACTGAGGTGAGGTTGTAGAAGTCAGAATAAGGGTAACTTTTTGATGGGGATATTGACTGGGGAGGGGTACAAGGGGACTTTTTGGAGTAATGGCAAGTTCTGTATTTTGGTGGTGTTCACGTGGGTACATACATATGAAATGTTTATTGTGCTGTCCACGGAAGGCTTATGCATTCTACTGTATGTAAATTATATTTCACTAAAAAGAATATGGTACCTCCATAGAATGGTACATCCATAGAATGAAATGTTACCCAGCCATTAAAGACTAAGAAATCTCTTGGTAATCAATATATATCACCAACATATACTGTTAAAGAAAAAGAGTAACACGAAAAACACTATTTTTCAGATAGTATACAAATAAATATTTTTAAATAGTCTATACATACCTGCCAGTGTGTGTTTAGGTTATCTCCAGACAGACACACACAAAACACAGCTGCCTCTGTGAAGAGGAGCCGAACGGCTGGACGCGGAGGCCGGAGGAGAGGAGCCGTGCCGCTGGACACGGAGTCCGGAGAAGACTTTCCACGGACATATCCTTTTCTTAACCCATGCGAGTGCATTACTTATTACAAAAGTAAGTGAAATTAGACAATAATATCTGAGTTGTTGATTCCCAAGCCATTATGTCCATTGTTTCTGTGCATTTAATTCCAAAACCAAATGGCCTCTCTCCTCTCTTTCCACTGTCTTCAGCCTGCCTCCCTCCCTCAAATTCAGCAGAATGCATCTGGTGTGGCTGCCCCATTGGGTAAAGTTCATGACTGGGTTCCACCATGGACCATTCAGAAGCCATTGTGGCCCAAGAGTCAGGAGTCTGGGCCAAGACTGGAGCCTCAGAGAAGCTGTTGACCACCCTGAAGGGGGTAGGTGCTTCAGGGTTGCCAACCACCTCACCCAGGCCTTCCAGCTGAGGGTGACTGTCCCAGTGACTGTCTAGCCCACTGGCCCTCACTCCATACTGTCACTGCCTGTCTACGCTCACTTTCACAGTGTCTCCAAGCAAACTGAGGGAGGCCAGCAAGTGCAGCCAAAACACTTGCCCAACTCGGCTGGAAGATGGCAGCAGAAGGCAGCCATCCTCAAAGAAAGACTAAGCTCACTATCCCCGATCATGGGCTTCTCAAAAAGTGCCAGTATGCTGTAAGGTCCTGAGTTTAAACCCTAGCTTGGGACCTCGGGCAAGTGTAACTCTGTCTCTTTGGGCTTCGGTTTCCTTGTCTACACAAGGAGCATGATGAGATGCTGAGGAGCCCGAGCCCTGGGCCTGCATCGGCACAGGGATGTCCTAAAAAGCGCCTCCCACCACCACTTTGTGGCAGCATCTGAGCAGAGAGAGCCTCCTGGAAATTTATAAAGTGCTTCACAGAAGGGGGTGACCAAAAGGGAGGATCTGCCCCCTCTGGGGCTGCAGGTCCCCTCTGAGTTTTTCCCTGTGAATGGATTGTCAGGAAAGTGAAGAGAGTTGACCATCCGGCAGGAGTGCCCCAGGCTGTCTAGGGGCTGGTTTGATCTCCGAGAGGCAGGCAGGCAGGCTCATGGGGAATGGGGCCATCTCCAGGTAGCCAAGAGTTACCACAAGGAAACCAAGACCAAGATGGTGGGAGTTAGGGCGGGACAGGTGTTACACGATGCTCAGTGTCACCTACAAGGCTTCCCTTATCAGACACCGCAAGCTTCCCAGGAGCGTGGCAGGGCTTGTGCCCACATACCCTGCTGCACAGGGCATGAGACCCCTGAGACCCGGACTGGCCTAGGCCAGTCTGTCCCAGAAGTTTAGTTGCTTTGGGCAAGTGACTGAATCTCTGAGCCTGTAAGGATCACACAGATGTCCCAGCCCGGGCGCTTTCTAGCCTGTTAACAACCCTGCTGGTCAGCAGTGCCCCTCCCCCTCTCTCCAGGACGGGATCCCTGTGAGAGGCTATCTGTTGCCCTCTGCTGTCTGCACTCAGGGACGTTAAGGACCACCTTAGGGTACAGGCCTTGTGCTGAGCGCAGGAGAGAACAAGAAATGGCAGCAGCCCTGTCCTGAACAAGCTCACATTCCAGTATGATGGGGGCATGGCAGGGACAAGCCAGAAAGGGATCAGCGCACATGGTAATAAATGGGGGACCTACGGGGGAGCCCAACACCCTGGAGCATCGAGGAAAGGTTTGCTCCGCCAGGGTTTCCTGCAGACTTCAAGTCCCTGGCACAGGTCTGCTCTGAGCATCGCATCGATAGCTCATGCCATCCTCAGGAGAGCACGCCGAGGCTCAGTGCTGGGATGGCTCCCATGCAGGCTGCCCCTCCCCAGCACTCCTGTGGCCATTTAGTGCACCCCAACCAGGCTGTCTCCCAAGTCACTGGCTGTACCTGGCAAGGCCCACCTCCTTTGTGTAGGTGAGAAACCTCTCTATCAATCAAGGTCATTCCTGGGCAGGTGACAGCTGTAGGCACTCCCTTCTGTGGGGTGAAAGTGTCTCCCAGAACCTAGCACAGCCCCCTCTCCCCCATACCATTCCCCTGCTCACTCTCTCCACAGGACTCCTGCTATGATTATCTATTCATCAAGCATCACTGAGTGCTAACTTCTGGGAGACCCTCGCTGGGCCTAAGCATCCCTCCAGAGCCTGAGAGAAAGATCAGGAAACACCTAGAGTTATTGCAACCAGCCCTTCTGGTTTTCTGGGCATTCCAGAAAAAGAACTTCCCTAGAGGTGTTATCTCTGTTCCTCTCCAAAGTGGTTCAACCATTATTGCTCAACTATTTTCCTAGCAGGCCCAGAATATATCTGTTTTAGAAGGATCTCTTCATATTAATAACTAGCTCCTCATTCTCTAAAAGAAAGACATCATTTTAAAGGGCAAAATCTTCCCATTGCAGTCCTCAGGTACCCGAGCCAGGCTGTGGAAACAGCAGAGCCATATTGCAGGGTACAGAGTGCTACCATGACTCCTTGTTCCGCTCCTGGGGCCAAAGTGGGAGAGTCAGTCAGAGAGCAGGGGCTCCTGGAGGGTTGGGGGGAGTAAGGGTGGAAAAAAACCCAGGATGTGAGGTCCAGTTCCTGGAGCAGAGGAAGAACGTTAAGGTCCTGGGACCCAAAGGAAGAACATTGAAATAGGGTCCCCAGGCAAGGCTTTTGGGGTACAGACACCAGCTTCCAACCCACTGAGCAGGTGGGGACCTAAGTCAAGGAGCTGCTAACAGAGAAAATACTTCCCCACCTCTTTCCAGTGCCCACCTCCAGCAGACCAGCCCTGGTTAACACCGCCCTCAATACAGGCAAGTGTCAGGGGTAGAAAGGATTTCAGTTAGGTCGCAAGAACAAGCCTTCTGTTTGTAACCTAAAACAGACACTAAGGGCCTGCCAAAAAAGACTTTTACCCAGGATCCCCCTCCTCAGGCGTGGCTTAATGAGCCAGTCCCAGCTGGGATGGAGGGATGTGAGAGAACTGCTCCCCGGGGAGGAAGCTCTCTTAGCACCGCCTCTTTCCCCTGGGCCTCCAGGTTAAATGGGGACAGTAATCGTACCCACCTACCGGGTGGTTGAGACAAGCGAGGGAAATAAATGGATTAAATAAACCATTTAATAAAGTAACAAGCACACAGTAGACAATAAATGCCAGTTATTATCATTACTATGGCTTTAAGACTGCCTGAAAATGGTCCTTCTGCTACCTCTTCCCCTAGTCACCCCCTAGTTACTGACTCCCATATTAATGATGTGTCTATCTGCTCAACCTTGCCAAAAGAAATTCTGGGCTTCTGGAATGGGACTTCAGACCTTGCTTGGAGATGTGCAAAGCCTTTGGAACCAGAAGTGGAAAGAGGAGGAAAAGGTGGAGGGGTGTGGGCCCCCAAGGACAGCTGCAGGCAGCAGATAAAGGCCAGAGGCGGCCGCAGCAGGAGTACAAGCAGAGCAGGGTTCAGACAGGTGTGTGCCCGAGAGACTGGAAGACATTAGGAGACCAATCAAAGGGAGAAGGGGTCGGGGAGTCACACAAAGTCCCCCTACAGCACCACAAGTGGAGACTCTTGTTTCAAATCTGTCTTATAAGGAGGTAAAAAGAAAATAAATGAACTCTGACCAGCAAGGGGTATGATAAGGTCATACAGAGAGAACTGTCAGCAACCTCTTCATGGGGCCAGAGAACTTGAGGGTCTGGTGACTGGTCAAAGTTCACACTGGAAGGACCTTTCTGGAGCCTCCCAGCCAATCCCAGCTCTTAGCATTCCCTCAGCCACTTCTGTTCCCTTTACTCCGAGCCCTGTCCTGCAGGATGCAGGAGGGGATCTTTCAAGACACATTTCTGAAGAGCAAGGCACGGCTGCCTCCTGTCTGGTTGTCCCGTTTCCAGGCCCTGGGACAGCACAGTGGCCTCAGGGGCTGTTAAGAACTGACAAAGTCCTATTTCACATACTGAGCAGCACAGAGATTTGAATAACCAAGGCAAGCCCTCACCCTCCACCTGCCTTTTTTTTTTAAATACTGGCTTGGACACTGGTTTTCAGCACCTGTTCCAACCCTGTGCTAACTCTGACGTGGCCCATGGGCTGCCCCTTGGTAGGGGCAGAGTCTGCACTGGCCCACGGCTCTCCACACCACCTCCAGCCTGATCAGTCTGCCCAGACTGATGCCTTCCCACTTTACAGAGGCGCCAGCTCAGGTAGTCTCCTTACCCCTCTTCGCTCTGGAGAATATCTACTCAGTTTTGATGTCTCACCCATAGTCACCTTCCCTGACAAACCATTACCCACCCCCCAGCTCCCTCCTGTGAAAGCACAATTCATCAGTTTTTATACTCCCATCCATTTCCGTGTTGCCCTTTAAATGTCCAGGAGTCTGCCTCTCCCACTTGACTGGGAGCACCTTGAGTAGGTCCTAGCCTACTCATCTTTGTAAACCTGTGACCTACTTCAGGGCCAGGCTCATAGGAGGTGCTCATTAAGTAGCTGCCAGATGAATTGCAGAAGTGACCACAGTGTGAGGTCGACATGACCCAGTAAGTGAGGTCTTCCAGCCCCAACCAGGGAACTGGGAACATGAGCTCCATCTGGGTCCACAGCCCTTCCCAGCCATTCGTCCTTAGTGTATAGAGAATTCCAGCCTGAGACTTGGAGGGAGAGAGGCCCTTCCATCCCAGGGGCAGAACCTTGCACACACCACTGCAAACATGCCCATCTGATTATTCACTACTCTGATCACTACCCCTTTTCCCTTCGTTTCAGGAAGGCAGAAACGCAGCAAACCAAAATACCAATGTCTCTGTTACTATCCCCCCTCTCCCACTGCCAGGCTCCAGCTAAACCCACACAAGCTGAGGTTCTCCAAACACCACTCCCTCCCCACATACTGTCATCCTCCCTCCCAGGGACAGGCCTGCTGCCCTGGCCTCTGACCTACCTACAGAGGGGGCCTAGTTGCCCTGAGCTGAACTCAGGCCACATCCTTCACCCAGAAACAGAGAGGAAGGGCTAGGCTACTACAGTGGGACCCAAGGGAAGGATGTGGGGATGAAGCTGGAGCATTGAAAGTCCCAACTGCACCCCACACATTTGCAAACTGCCCCACCCCCTTGCATGGAACCTCAGCTATGGCTCTGGGTGCTCCAGGTTGACAAACTGAGAAGGACCCTGTGTCCAGCCACAACCTGAGCACTGGTTTTTTGTGTGGACCATCCACTTATTCTACATATAGGAAGTGCCTGGCTAGGGGTCACAATCCCACTCATGGTAAGCATGCTCCCAGAATGCAAACGGGAAAAGCATACTCCCGGAGATAACCGTTGTGCTTCAAAAGGGCGAGCTGGGCTTTGAACCTTGCTATGCTTTCCAGCCACAAATACACAGAAGCTTGAGGCTGGTGTGGTTTTGACCAGGGTTTTCCAGTGACTGGCATCAAGTGGGAAGATTTTGTAGGAACGATGTAAGAGTGATAGAAGATCGATTTTACCCAACATGATTACTAAGCACCATCATTTCATTTGCATAAAAACCTTGTAAGGTGAGCTTCCCCATTCTTCGTGGGGGGAATTGACAAGTTGCCCTTATTTTATTAAAGTTGTTTAAATACTTTTTGTATCTATCATCATATTTGACCCTCACTAGATCCTTATGAGGAAGGTACTAGTCTCCTTTATTTTCAAAATTAATAAACTGAAGCTTATTAATAAACAAAAAACAAACAGTGACCCCCCTCTAAATTGCCTGGCTTCATGTCCAGGACTCTGCTGCCCTCAAACAAGTTGTGATGAATGGCCAGGCTGAGGATGTGAAAGCCTTAGGCAGGGAGAAAAGAGTGAGCCAACCATCATTAAGTCACCAGGCGAGAGTGGACTCCTACCCTTGCATACAAAACCCCAACTGCCTTGTTCCTGGGAGACGTTAAGTGTCGATTCAATAAGGGCCAGAGCAAAGGGCTGCTTGGCCATTATGATGCTCTCACTGTTAGAAAGGTTGGGAGACTTCGTCAGCAACAACTAACATGGTCAGTACTGGAATCCTTTCTGGGGGTCAAAGACTTCCCCCTACTGCATTCAGTAGGTACCTGAGGCGGCCCTGCTCCAGGTCAGGCACTGCAAATGTGAGCACCAAACTAACCTTAAACAGGACATGATGAATGTGCCATTGCAGGTGGAAGGGATGGACAGTGTGATCAAGGCAAAGAGGTGATGGGAAAGCCTGACTTCTCACAGCACCTCAGCCCAGGATCCAGGCAAGAGGTAAAAGGAACAAATCCAAGCTATAGTTCAAGTAATGAAGACAAGGAGAAGATGTGTCTAACAGCTCAGAGGATGATGGACGATGACAGAGAGCACTCAGCAGAGGGGGCAGTAGCAGGGAGGCTATGCTTGGGGGCATATAAGAGAAACAAGGGCCCCATGCAGACACTCAGGCCACCAAGCTTGACCCAGGCCTCCCTCCACTATGTTCCAGGATGGCTTGGTCTCACCTCTATCAGCCTTCTGTTCCACTTAAGTCTACCAAGCTTTTTCGGGTAGCTGCCCAGCCCCACCACAAGCCCTCCTTGCTCTCATCTCCTACCTATAAGGAGCCAGAAAAAAAAAACAGCAAAAGCCTCCTCCTGTGCTCTGAGCCATATAAGGAGCCTGGGGGTGATGGAGGGAAAGGGGGAGTAAAGCCCAGTGAGGGGACTAGGCAGTGGGCATCATTTCAACCTGGGAGGTGAAAAGTCCAGGTTGCCATAGGAAATAAACTGACCAATGTGTTCCATCACGTGTTCCACGGAACAACTATCACCAGAAAGAAAGGATTCTATGGTCAAGAAAGTTTCAGAAAAGCAGAGTTAGCAGGTTTTATAGCATGACTTCCCATAGCCTTTAATGAGCTGATACGCATGGTCAATCTCTAGGAGGGAGTGATAGGACATGCCACTTCTTAAACTTGTCGGGCCTAGGAACCCTTTTATCACACGAGATTTCTCAGGACCTGTGTTCTAGGGAACATGCTTTGGAGAACACAAAACTAGATCTAAGCAATCCCGTTTCTAAGCTGAGTATTTAATCTAACAATGACTTCAGTTATCAAGTGGGACAGACTGAGACTTCCCACCAAGAGGCAGGATGTCCAGCTCTGCCATTGTCTCTCAGGACTCATTTCACTACCCACCCTGCCCTCAGCCAGGGCTCTTGGGAGGATCAAAGAAAATCTGTAAAGCCCCTTTTAAACTACAGCACTACAAACATTAGGGCCTAAGGAGCAAACCCCTGGGGAGGGAGGACACACTTTGTGATACAATTTAATAAGTAAAAGCACTCTTTACAAAGGTTTATTTTTTCTATATTTAGTCATTTATTCCACAAATATGAACTGAGTATCAATTAGTTGCAATCTCTCTTCTAAACCCTAGGAATACAGCAGCAATAAGACAGAAGCAGCATGAAATAATTCTAAAATTGCTGTTTAATTGTTATTGAAGAAGTTATGAGGAGTGTCAAAAGAGTTGGAAATGGGGGAACCCAACTTAGACTGGGAGTCGTGGAGGTTCCCTGTAGCAGTGACATTTGAGCCCTATAAAAAGGCGCTGACTAAACAAATAATAGGAGGGAGAGAAGGAATTGCAAGCAGAGAATACAATATATGCAATATAGCCAATAATGTGTTAATGGAGCTGAATTGCTGAGTGCAAGCTAACAATGAGACAAAATGGAAATGGAAAGGTAGGCAAAAGCTAGGTCACACAGGACCCTGTGTGCATGTTAACCTGAACTTAATCCATAAAGAATGAGAAGAAAAACCATCTACCCTCATCCGGGACCCTGAGGACCAAAGCACACCTAGATACAGTCTACTTGAACATAATGTTGTGCTATTCCCTACAAACAGTGTTTAAAAGAACTTATTTGTTGTTTAAAATAAGATACACCTTGACCAGAAAGAAATGAAACAATGGCAGAAAAGCAACTGTAAGAAAGAGCTGTGGTGCTGTCAATGGAGAAGACCCAAGTCCCCGCTTTCTTCCTCCTCAGTTCTTGTCATACTTGTGAGAAAGAGTTCAGGAGACAGGCAAGGTGCAGTATTCAAACAAAGCAAGCAGTTTATTAAGCAAAGTTATACACACAAGGCACAAGCAGGCAACTCAGCAAGCCTTAGTGCCTGCCTGCTGGGGTCTTAGGAGTTATATATACTTTTCGTTTCAAGGCTTTGTTTCCTTGTTATGAGGAGGAACATATTGGGTTTCAAGGCTCCTCTTCCCTGATATTGGGACTAACATATATAGTGTTTCAAGGTCATTTGAACATTTGGTGATTTTGTTTGAGCAGATCTTAAGACTGCTGCTTGCCTCCTTCAGTGAATGAGACAAACCCTCCTTTTTCTCCCTTCCCTTTCCCCATCCTGGTAACTGCCTATTCTGCCTAACAGTGTGTGTGGTGAAGAGTGGCAGGGAAATCTGGTAGGAACCCCTGACCCACTCTGTATCATGGACAAGTCCCTCCTCTTCTTCTGTACAGCAGGGGATGGGGAGAGATGACTTCTGAGACCCTCCCAGCTCTCAAGTCAGAACTGAAAGCCCCAGTTGATGGGATTTCAACTGCTTTGGGGAGTCTAGCCCCCTGAGGATTAGCTCGGCTGAATAGAGAAAAGACAAAACTGCCCCAAAGAGAAGCCTCCCAGGGCCAGCCAGAGAAGCCAACTCTATTCCCAAATAGGAACTTGGCCATGAAAAAACTAGAAGGGAAGCCACGAATCCAGAATGAGGTCAGAGAGATGCAGAGAGAGCCGGAGCCCCTCCATCTATTTTAAGGGCCCCCACACCCTCTGTTCTGGCATCAGCATCACCCTAAGGATGGGGGGTCTGACCCAAGAGAAAGGGGCAGGTGGAGGCCAAGTTTCAGCCTTCTTTGCTATAAAAACCCTGTGAGGGAAACACTTCCTCAGAGTACAAGATGTCACAAAGCCAGGTTTGATGGATGAGGGAGCAAACTGTGTCATCTTGGAGTCCTGCAGGGTAGAGGGACATCACAGCCAGGCCTAGGTGGAGGACTGCTTTTCCTATTCTTCACAAAAAGGTTCATTTTCCACTTGCTGCAGTCGACAATTAATCGCTCTGGAGGCTGAGGGACAGTCACACAGAGAACTCCATCTCTCTGCATAACAAGCACCGGTCTGGACTTGAGCCCTGTGCCAAAGTGTGTGTGCACGTGTGTCTGTGCACACGCGTGAGCACGTGTTTGTCAGAGAGACTGTTTCTCTGGCCCGAGGCTTACACGAGGTGGGTGAGCATGTGGTAATGAGGTCAGGAGACGGTCTTCGAGTGTCTGGCACTTGGTGACTATGTCTGGAAACGTAGGGGGTGCTGACAGTGTCTATTTACTCTGAAAGTGTGCAGACTCTGTGACAACGCAGTCACCCTGCGGCAGGGTCTCCAGGGATATGTGGAGGCTCTTGTCTGAGCAGGAGACTGGTTGGGCCTGTTTGTGATCCAGGGGTACTTTCTGTCCCGCCAGGCCTTGGAGTATCTGTAAGCTGCCAAATTGGAGGTGTGTAAGAGCCTTCTATGACCCCATGAGCCCATGTAAAGGATGTACATGCACGTGTGATTAGGCGCACACACGTCTGAGTGTGTTGGTGGCATCAGCCTGTGATTCTGAGCCCACCACTGTCCCAACTCACTCACTGTGGGAGTTTGAACATATCATTTGCTCATGAACTTTAAAGATGGACCAAACTGTCTGAGTTTTGTGGTCTGATCGCCTGAAGTAGTGGGGGAACACAGTACCACCAGAAAGGCCCCCAACAGCCATAGTAGCTTCTCCCAACAGGAGAGCCCCAGCCCTCCTAGTGGAGGGCAGAGCTCTGTGGGATTTCATCAACTGCTCATTAAACAGTTAGGATGCCCTTCTCTGTTCAGCCCCAGCAAAGGAGCCTGAGTTTGGGGGCAGAGAGACTAGAAATGGGGGATTGGAATTTCAGAGTCATAGTCCCGGTTGAGGCCGAGGTCAGCTTCCCCCGCAGCACCCCTTGGGCAACTGGCCCAGCTCAGCTCCCAGCTAGCTCCTGGCTGCGGTGCACTAACCCCATGCCAGCTAGAAAAGCTGGCCCAGCTCAGCATGGGTAGTACCCTATACCTCCCACTCGTTGGGCTGCCAGCCTCTGGGGCTGGAGGGGCTTCCACACTGTAAATGTAAAGGAAAGAAAGGCTGAACTGAAAGCATCCTGAGCTCCCTTCCAAGCAGCTCTAGGTTGAGGTCATGATGAGGGAGTCGTATCCTTCAATGGGCCCCTTTCTTCGACCACCTTTTCTTTTCCTTTTCTATTTTTTTTCTTTTTTTTTCTTTTGCAAGAGTTTAATTGAGTTTCCTTAGGGAGATGCAGCTCCATCTAATTCAGCTCTTAATTAACCCAGCACACCCCAAAGAGGCTGCAGAACTACTCGTAAATTAAATATGAAAAGCATTATTTATCTAGGCACAGCCTTCTAATGGCTTTGACTCTGACATTTATAGTTACTAATGAAGATGAATTCGGAGGGAGAGAAGTTGGAAGACAAAGACAGACACTGCCCTGGGGGAGAACGGAGCCCTCGGGCCCCCTGAGGGTCTTGCAGGGCACAGAGAGGGTAATCTGCTCAGTCACAGGGAGTGTACCCCTGGCCCTTGTTTTTCAGACCTCAGGAAGGTGGGGGAGACAAGGACAGGCTGGAGTCCCTGAGGGCCACTCGACAAGGCCCTTCCCATCAGCTACTTGGCCACTCTAGCTGATCCATTTTTCATTTCTAGCTTCAGTTCTGACCTTGATCCTACTTGACTCATCCTGATTTACTGCTTAATCACTCAACTCCATGTTCCAACACTGGGTCCTATCCCTCCAGACCCCTCAGTGTGGTGCCATTGGAAACTTGCTGGCCAAGGCCACACCTCCAGCATGTGAGTTCCTCCTCTCTCCAAATGGCCACAGTAGCCATCTGGAGGCTCTCATCTCTCCTTTTAAGGAAAAAAATTTCTCTTTTCCTACACTTGCATAGACCCAAAGAGGAAGTAAAATGCTATCTAGAACCCAGAGGGTTCAGAATAGAAAGCAGATGGTTACCATTTCTCTGCATCATCGGCAGTCTCATAAATCACTGCAGGGTGAGCCTTGGGGATCATGCCTTACTCATCTTTATAACCCAGTTCTAGGGCCTGGCATACCTGTGCCACGGATGTTTATGGGTTTGTTGAATTTGCAAGACGAGATGAGGGAAAGGAAGACGAAGGGAGAGCAACTGAAATCCAGATAAACAAGTGGGAAACCATCAGAGGTACTCCTGCTGCCGCTTCACCTCTCCGTGAGCGCAGCGCCACGCGTGCCCCGCCTTCTCCCTGCAGAGCCCCACCCCATGCGGTCCCCAGGGTCTCCACTCGGGCCAGGTGTACAGGTTCAACTTTCCATTCTTGGAAAACAATAGGAAGAAGAATTCTAGTTTGAAATTTGCTCTAGGTGCTATCTTCATCTTTTTTTCATCTTCTGTGCAGCCTGTCTGTCTTCCTTTTGCCCCTTTGTCCGAAAGGGGAAAGAGGAACCACTGTAATTCCTCAGCTCTGCCAGGTCACGGGCCTCTCTCTAAGAGGTTAAAATTCCTTCGGGCCTTACCCAGCTGGCAACTTAAACGGCATCTTCTAAGCCACCCACTCTATGCCAGGTGCAGCGCTGGACACCATGAGAAACACCGGGCACAGGCTCTATCCTCAAAGCTTCCAGTAGAGTCAGGGGCACATATGGGAAAGAAAGCATATGAACCCCCCCACGGCTCTTCATGATGATCGATGGAGATGGAGGGAGACTTCACTTAGGGAGAGGAACACATAATGAATACTCAGGTGATGTATTATAGAATTGTGCGCCTGAAACCTGTATAACTTTGTATAATTTTATGAATCAATGTCACCCCCATAAATGCAATAAAAAAAATTTAAAAAAGAAACCCAACTTTGTTCAACAAGAAGGACGTTGGAAAGAGTGTATTAAACAGAAATGGAGATTCCAGCGAGATTCTGCTAAAGCTCTCGCTGCCCGGGCTCAGGGCCTTGAACTCCACAACAAGGCACACACCTGAGACTCCTGGGTCACAAACCAGGCGAGGTTTCACTTAGGCACCTGCGCGCGACTTGAAAACCTGACAATTTGGTGTTCTGGTATTCCAAAACAGCTAGACAGAAGCAGCCATTGAGCCTTGAACGACCTCATCCAGTACTGTTATCAACTAAGAGTAGCAAAACGAATGCCAGAGTGTTGATTACTGGGTTCGTGGCTCTCAGATAAAAAGAGACATTGCTGAACTGCTGGGCCTCATCCCATTGGAGGACCTCAAACTGAGGATGCTTCTAAACCACAAGAAAAAGCTGACCGCAGAAAAGAGTTTCTGCCTGGTCTCAGACAAGCTGCTGACTACAGAGGGGGGTAACTCCCACCTGAGACAAAAAGAATGAGACTCATTTTGCTTCCTCAGCGCCATTTTTCTTCCCCTTCCCCGCTAATCTTGTCTATGACTACGCTTTAACACTCTCTGTGAACTAACTAAAAAATTCCTCAGCATGACCTCCTTTATCTCTTATTACTTTTCAACCCCTGAGGTCTTCTGCCCCTTAAGGAAAAAAATAAAATAAAATTCTCTAGTGTGTTTTGTTCAGTCCATAACGACGTCTGGCACACATTAATAACTGCTCCTTTAAATACTTCAGGTGGTCAGTTTCCTTCTAGCAGCCCTTCTGATACTTAAATTTCTCTCATATAATTAATCCCAAACTTTTTTTTAAATGGACCTTGACCTCATGTTGAGAATATGCTTCTGTTTAGGTCATTGTAACCTTTATCAGAAACATAGCTCATCAGAAAAAGAAACTAATATTAGGAATATTCTTGCTGCCATAGCTTGTTCTCTTCAGAGATACTCCATCCTGCTTTGCAGAAACTGTTTAACTCCACTCAGGGAAACTTCTCATCCTAATAGCAAAAGAAAAAAGCAGCTCACTCCTATTCGGACTAATGACGTTGCCAATATAGTCAGTGCCCTGCTGGGTTCCTTTTTCTTGGACATCATACTCACACCACCTCACCTACTACACACTCTTCTCCTCTATTTTCAGAACAAATTTGAGACTTCCAGAGTTTAAAATGACTACCCCTCCGGTGAATTGTGTTTTTCTGAAAAGAATGTACAGAAACTTCCAAAAAGAAGCAAACGTTGACTACCTGGGGGAACCGCGGACAACCCTCGACCTCCGTGCATAGTAGCAAACTGCAATTCCCACAGTAGGGAGATTTCATTGGAAAGGCTGGTCCAAAACGTGCTCCCAACCCCAGAAGACATCATAAATTACACAGCTTCTACTCTGGAAGCCAAACCAACCGATTTCAATTTCACTGTGTTAGCCAGAGTTGCCTCGGAAGACCATATAGCCCTGGAACTCTTCTTAGATAGCCCAAGGGAATCTACACTGTAGCAATCCCTTCTTGCTGCACCTATAGAAACACAACAGGCAGAAGTGGAACAATTAACAAGTCGGCTAAAAGAAAAAGTCATCCAAAAAAACACAAAAAACACTTGAACTTGGGACACGTTTTCATTGTCTGGATTTGATCATCCAGGCCCCTGTCTTCAGGATCAATTGCAAGAACCAATAACAAGTTTTGTTCCTGGTCACTGCCTGTGCTACAGCTGCCTCCTGTGTTTTGTTCAGAGGCTTCAAAGCTACTGTGCAGTCCTTACGCATCAGAAGATTGGGAAAACCAGGCGGCCACAGGGACAATAAGTGACTAATCTAACTCTGGCTATAGACTGCATTCTCTACACAACTTCCTAATGAGTACAACTTCGGCAATAGGGAACACTTGAATATCATCAATGAATGCTTTGCAGCCTGACTTTGCCTTTGGCAAAAGGGAAGATAAAGGAAGAGAAAAGCAGGAAGACAGGTCTTGCCTTGAAAATATCACTTAGCCCTTTTTATTATCCAAGCCACAACAATGACTAGACATCTTCTTATCCTGGCTAATATGAGTGACTGCTGCATTTTTAGCAATTATGGCCTGAGTGTTGCTTCATTCCTCCTGTCTTCTAGATAAGGTTTATTAAGATACCAATCATAGACTTAACACCTCTTCTTGGCAGCATCCAGTCCAGAGCAAATCCTTGCTTTCTTGAATCCTCCTTCCAAAATTACTTAAACAAGCCAAATCCTATGTCTTCTTACTGAATTGCATTTCACCTTTATTGCAATGAGCTAATAAAACTAAGTGTGTTCAACTGGAGACGTGGCTGGAAGACATGAACACACATATAAGCAAAGAGGCAGAAGGTGGTATGTGCCAGGAGACACAGCTCTTCCCCAAGTGGAAATTTTGTAAATATAAAGGAATCAATGAGTATTGTATATGAAAAAGGTATCGTGTAAACATTTCAGGATATGATCATTTGTGTTAGGGTGAGAGAAAATGGTCTTTTATTTTTTGCTAGTAGGAAACTAGATTGAACTAAATGAGTACAACCCAGACAGCCAAGAAAGCATGTCTTGATCAGCACAATAATTAGGGACCCCAATATGAGTAAGAGGAAGACACCGTCAATGTTGGCATTCCTGGTCACAGAGTGCAAGGGAGTCTAGAGCAGAGCTTGGAAGGAGTCTGTGCAGACAGCAAAGCCTGGAATCACTTGGGGAAGTACTTGGGTCATAAATGAGAGAGACTGTGTTGAGCCTGGGAGATCAGGGAGGTTAGTCCCAATCAGGTTTACCTATGGCTTCTTTAACTGGTTGACCAATCTCCTTGTGGTACAAATGACTGTGGCAGGACATCTGTCACCACGGTTGCTCTTCCATCCCTAGTTTCTGTCACTGGGGAATATCCCTCCCACCACCCCTACTCCAACCTAGCACAGAGAGTGACTGGAGAGCACCATGCTCAAAAAGCAAGTTCAAAGTTATCACTCAAAACATGCAAGGGCACAGAGAAGAGAGCACATTTGAAAAGAAAGGAAGAAACATTGTTAGGGTGAAAAAATGTTGAATAGATTTTGGGAGGTATAATGCCCATCACATATTAAAATACATGTCAAAAGAAGAAGCCAAACTCAACCACACAAAAAGCTCTCCTCTTCACAGACAAACATCACAAGTCATTAAACATGCAGGGACACATGGGCACTTGACCTATTAGACACATTTGCTAAGCTGTCCCTATCTAATGTTTCTTCCAGGTCTTCATCTTCATCCTACTAGCCACCAAATACCAAGACCGTAAAGGGCTTTTTATTTAATTATGGAATGACCTTGAAGCAGAAGGCGCTCTTATTTTACAAATGAGGAAACTGAGGTATAGCAATATGACACAGCTGTTGACACCGGAATGTCCAATCCAGGTTCTTCTAACTCCGGATCCATTGTTTGCTTGTTTTTTTCCTAATGACATCAGCTCAACTTTCGCTTCTCAGTCTGCATGGCCAAGATTGGGACAAGTTTGCATTTTCTTAGACATGTTACAGCATGGTTGGAACACTCCAGGTAAAACATAGGTTAAAGAAGCCTTGGTTAGCACTCTATAGCGTCCAAGGCCTTTGCTATTAAGAGACAAGTCAGAGGCTGCATACAGCTTACAAAGACCTAGACTATTATAGTCTAGGACCTGGTTGCCTTTCTTCCTCTCTCATCACATACATAATTAGTGTAATCAAGAAACTAAACTATTGAGTGGACCAGAGTCCTTCTTCAGGAATTCTGCAAGTTCTGTTCATTTCACATTATAAACATTGAAAATCCTCCTAAACCACACATGAGCCTGGAGTTTTTTTCATGCTGCAATCCAATTTTGGGTACCTTCAATAGTCATTGACCACCTACTTTTCCAAAGTTATTTTCCAAAGCTAAGTCTGACCAGGGCCAAAGCTAAGTCTGACTAGGGCAGGACATTAAAATTCTTGACGCTTCTAGATGTGGAGAGTTGGGGGGAGGCCATAATGTTTTAATTCCCAAATTGTTTCCAAGAAGTATCTAACAGATGACAGTTTGTTTATCTAGATGGTGGTTTGAAAAGTTTCTCTCAGACTTTTTTATTGCTGGTCCTAACACCAGACAGAGCTAAAGGGATATAGAGACTTTTTATTAAAGTCACCTTTTAAAATTGAGTTTTGACCTCATTCTCAGCAGAACCAGGATGGCACCTTCACACCACCGCAAGATGAGCAGCTTTGCCAGTATCTAACTGCCCGCTTCCTGTGCCCAGACTTGGACTCATTGTCACCTAATATGATAGGGTGTCACTCTTTTTTAGGAACTGGTCAGGAAGTAGTCCTCAGATGCAAAGTTACCAGCAGGTAGCTATAACATCCAGATCCAACCAGAGTTTACTTATAAGCCTGACACATCTGCAGCGGTCATTTAACTTTGCCTGAGCCTCAGTTTTCCCCATCTTTGTCATGGAAAAGGAGTTGGACCTCAGAATTTCTAGGTTTTCTTCCAGCTCCATGATACTATGACCTGGATTAAGAGGAGCAAGATGAGAAGTTCAAGAGAGGAAGAGTGGCTGGAGACGCTTTTTGTCCAACTGTCTCCTGCCATTCAAGCATTCAAGTCTGTCTGGCCCTCCCTTTTTACAGCTGCAAGAAGTTCAAACACAGAACATCTGTCAATGCTGCAATGGTCCCTGAAGAAGATCATTCCATATGGAGACCCCCCACTCCACCACCCAATTGAAAGTGCCTTCAGGAGTTCCTACTGCCTTCAGAACCTGTGCTCTCAGGAAGGAAGACACACCTGCAGGATATGACCTCTCCCCAGGCTTCGGGCTCACAGCTTACTGTGTTCACATACACATCATGCTCCAGATATTTGCAAGTCTCTTTTTTCTTCTTTTTATTTTATGAATTTTAATGTTTTTTTCAATTACACTTTACCTTCAATATTATTTTGTATTGGTTTCAGGTGTACAGCATAGTGGTTAGACAATCACGTTTACAAAGAGCTTCACCCGATATTTCCAGTACCCACGTGGCATTGTACATAGTTATTACAATATTGTTGACTACATCCCCTGCGCTGTACTTTAACATCCACATGACTGATCCTATAACCATCGATTTGTGCTTCTTACTCCCTTCACCTCTCTCAGCCCATCTCCCTACCCCCCGTCCCCCTGGCAACCACCAGTCCATTCTCTATCAGTTTATTTCAACTTGGTTCCTTTATTTTGTTCTTTATATTCCACACATAAGTGAAATCATATGGTATTTGTCTTTCTCTGACTGATGTTTTATTTCAGTGAGCATAATACCCTCTATGTCCCTTCATGCTGTCACAAATGCTAAGACTTTGCTCTTTTCGTGGCTGAATAATATTCCATTATATAGATGTACCACAACTTTTTCCACTCATATATTGGTGGACACTTGGGCTGCTTCCATATGTAAATAACACTGCAATGAACATAAGGATGCATATATTCTTTCAAATTAGTGTTTTGGGTTTCTTCAGATAAAGCCCCTAAAGTAGAACTGCTGGGTCATAAGGCAGTTCCTTTTTTTTTTTTTTTTTTTTTTTGAGGAAACTGTATATTGTCTTCCATAGTGGCTGCACGAATCTGCATTTCCACCAACAATGCACAAGGGTTCCCTTTTTTCACATCTTGCCAATACTTGTCATTTGTGAATTTACTGACAATAGCCATTCTGACAGGTGTGGAATAGCATCTCATTGTGGTTTCACTTTGCATTTCTCTGGCAGGTCTCTTTGATTCCTTCTTTAACCTCCTCTCCAAGATCTTTGATTATTTCATTTAATCAACAAAAACCATCTCCCTCAGCCTGCTGCTCCACCCAGTTGACCCCCAAGCGTTCTTCAAGGTGGGCTCAGCTCTAATACCTAGTCGCCTGTGAAACTCCCACCCGCACCACTCGGCCCCGGACTCCTGCACCGTTCCCATCCCATGCACCCTTTAGCAGAACATTCGTTAATCACACTACCTTGTAATTCTCTGTCTTTGTGTCTGTCATCATCTCTAGATGAGACACTCCTTGAATACAAGGAAGCATTTTTTGTTTTGGAGCACATGGCTCGGCACCCAACACAGGCTTGATACCCAACACAGGCTTGATACATATGTGTTAAGGCAACAAATGAGAAAGTAAATCAATAGATTTCCAACTTAATTGGAAACCTTGAAAAGACAATTACAGATTACAGGGTAGAAAGGTGCTAAACCAATGAGATGCAGAGTCTTAGACATTTAGTGTTCAGCACTATAAACCACAAGAGGTTGTTTTTATTTTGTTTTTGCAAAGAATTCAAAGTGTTTGGGTGTATGTGGAGAGAGCGGGGGAGATTCGTCATAAAAGCAGTGCTTTGAGATTATCTGGAAGTATGTACAGGATGGATTTAAAGAAAAAATCCAGACAGCAGATAGAAGGTTAGTTATCGTGCCAACCCATGTTCCCAAGTAAGAAAAAAATATTTTCGATGCTTATGAGTTCATTGCAGGCACTCCTCATAACCGTATCACTTGTAATCAATCGCATCACAGTTCTTGAGTGGGTTTGAAGTTTTCTCTTACTTTTAACTAGCTGTGTGATATTGGGCAAGTCACTGGAGCTCTGTGAGGCTTAGTTTGACCTCTCTGAACCTGCTGTAGAAAGAAGTCTGAATTCTCAGCAGGACAGAGCATGCTGTCCCCAGCCAGGGTCACCACCCTCTCCACCTGCTCTCCCTGAGGCTTTCTGCTGTAAACACCCACAGTCACTGTCTGCTCGTCCCATACAGCACTTGCCCCATTTCAAACATTTCCTAGCAGTGTCTCAGAAATTCCATCAAAATAAAGCATCTCGGTAACTCCCCGAGTGCCCAGCACAGGGCAGGGACACAGCAAATTAGTGTCAACAAATGTTACCTCATCAATGAGATGTTGAATAAACATCATTCCTTTCAGGCAGCTGCCTTCTTCCTCCAAAAACGTCTGACTCTACAGATTCTAGAACTATACTTCTCAAATGTGGGCCATGGACAACGACTGGCCACAGAAATACCCAGCAAGCTATAGTCAGAACCTCTGGAGAGTACTAACTCCAGGGGGCTCCCAACTCTGGTCAGAGCTCCCACAGACTCTGGAGCAGATTTTAAAAGAAGGGTCCGATGGATGCTCCCCTAAGCATCTTGGGGTGGAGGTGAGGGATGGCAGGACGGGGTGTGGGCTGAGGGTGCTGCTATTCTTTCTGTACATACTAACCATTGCTGCAAGTCTTAGGCCCTAGTCTTCATCTTACTGTAACCAAGTCATGATGACAAATGGCCAATTCCCTGTCCTGTCCTGCCTCCACCACCTGACATTTCTCCTCTCTTTGCCTCCCTCCTCCTTCCCATCAGCCCCACCGGGTTGGATGACACTCTTGCCCTCACTTAGCCTTTCCCTTCCTCCCCAAGATCCTATGTTTCTTCTCCCACTGATTTAAACAGCTTCTTCCTTCTCCAGACAAAGACAGAAGTGACTGTTTTCCTTCTCTTTGCCCTGCCTCCTAGCATGCTAATGTGACATATAAAACCAACGTGAGAAGCATTTTCAGTCACGCACTTTATAACACACCTAATTAAATCTCTGCTGGTTACTCAGGAGGCCTCCCCTCCATCCCAAGGCTTCAGATTCGCAGGCCCCACAAGACTTCTGATGCCATGTTTCTGTGGTGGTGGGGCCCTGTCACAGGACTGGAAGCACAAAGGTCTAAACTAGTCCAAGCTCCAGAGCTGAGCAGGTGCCTTTGGGGAAGTCATGTCCCCCACCTTAGTCTCTGAAGAACAAAGTATTTGGACCAGATGGTCTCAGAGAACCCTTCAGATGTGAGACTGTAGTATCAGAGTACTTTAATTACTCTAAGATATACAGTATTAGACCAGAACAGAGGGCTGCAGGGTGAGAAGACCAAACAGAAGAAGCTCCAGCCACAGGAGCAAAGAAGTCACCTTGATGGTAACTATGAGGTCTCAGCTTCACATTCGTGTGATGCTACCCTGGGGAGAAGCCACAGGTCTGGAATAACCCAAGAGTACATTCCAAGAGAAGCAAGTACTCAACCATAGTAAGAAAATCACCACAATCACCTACACAGCATTCACTTAAAAGTGGGCAACATTCTGAGCACTTTACACACTTCAACTCATTTAATCTCTGCAACCTTCCCAATAGGCAGGTGTTATTATCCCCATTTTACAGATGAGAAAACAGATGCAGGGAGGGAAAATAATTTGCTCAAGATCACAGAGCCAGTGAGTAGCAGAACCAGGATTTGAACGCAGGCTGTCCACGAATCCATGCTCTCAACCACAGCTGTTCAATTCTATCAGTTCAGAAAGACACAACCCCAGACAGTGCTGCTCACCCACCCTGCCTTGCTTACAAGGTAGTGCCTTGGCCATGGAGAACACAGATGATGTAGCATGAAATTGTACATTGGAAACCAATATAATTTTATTAATAATGTCACTCCAATAAATTTAATAATAATGAAGATGAAAATGAAAAAAAATTATGTCCTTGAAGTCTAGAATCAAATGCCCTTCATTCAATGAGAACAAATGTTGACCTGTACATATTTCATGGATACCTATGGCCTTAGCACTCAGCAATATTGTAACTTCAGAAGAAAATTCTTTATCTTCACCTTTCTCTACTACCCCTTTCTTCCCAGGCCCCCATTTTCACCTCCTGACTACCCATTCCCACCACTATAAAAAGGATGAACTTTAGAAACAAAAGGCTTGAGTATGAGCTCCATTTGGTCACCTACTATGACCTTAATTCTTCTAGTCTCTCTACTGTCAGTTTCCCACATCTGGATGAAGGGGGAATACAAAAGAATGACTGGAGTGTGGGATTGCGAAGGACACCTGGGTTCACCTGTGAGTCTGTGTCATGCACTTGGGAGCCCTGGCTTCCCAACATGTGAAGTGGGCTTTGTTAAGTTGTCAGGAGGACTTGGAGTGACACCCAGAAAGCTCCTACTACAGAACCTAGGATCAGTATAGACATGTTATTTGAGTGTTCAACAGTTAATGGGACACTCTTACAAGCATAACCTCAGTTCACACCATGGATGAAGTCACCTCCTCCCAAGGTGGTGCTTGGCACCAAAAGTCAAAGGGGGCTCAGCCTAAGGAAGTGCTTCACAGGCAGCCCACAGGGCCGGGGAGCTCATCATGAAGACTTGAATCCATTTTTCACATTTCCTTCTGTCATCTTCCTCCCTCAGCCTTCTGATGCCAACTTCCAAGCATATTCCTATATGCATCACATAAGCTGCAAATGACAGCCTGGGACACAGCTCCAGATAGCCACCGAGGCCCTCTGCTTTCACAGTGCCCTGCACAGGCTCCATCACTTATCTCTGTCCATAGCGCCTAGAATGCCTATTCGTATAACTCTTCAACTCAAACTCAGCCTCTCCTTCAAGGCCTTACTGAACTCTGTTTTGCCCCAGGAAGAGTCCCCCCAGGCTGCAGAGAACCCCTGCTCTTTTCAATTGCCATAGCCAGCTTATTGTTTTATGTTAGGATTCTATGTGCTTGTGAGTCCCCCTTTGGATCATCTGCTCCTTTAAGAGGAACTATGTCATGCTTTTCCCTTAAACCAGACATAATTCAGCCTGGGGCCTGGACATATAGTAATCACCCAGTACATGTTTGATAAATAAATGAGAGGGAACAAAAGAATGAGAGCCCACACACTGACATGTTCTGGTCAAGCAACACAAACAATCAACAGCAGAGGTTTATTTCCCTGATGAACATGAACTGCGACATTTCCCTACACCAAGGACCCCCGGACCCTTTCACAGTCACCTAACAACATCGTGTTCATCTTGCCCTTTAGACCTGGACCCCAAACCTCTTGCTAAAAATGTGCATCTCCCTCCCCAATAGACGATGGTCTGCTGCCTGTGGACTTGGAAGCAAGGTCCACTTAGAGGCAAGTGTTGGGCTCTGCTCTGTCAAAGCAGCTTGGGAAGATGGGGCCGGGCCTCTCCCTCCAGCATGGGTGGAGGAGAAGAGCAAGCCCTTGGCCTGGCTGTGCATCATGTTTTCAATCAGGCCGTGAGAGTTTTGTACTTGGCCAGGGCCCCAGGCAGGTAGGTTAAAGAGCGTATTAATCAGTCCCCATTTAACAGAATGTGGCTAAGAGAAGCCACATCCCCTCAAAGTCAGACATGTCCAACCACGTGACAATAAGGACAATGTGTTCTTGCTACACTGACCTTTGGTTTTGTTGAGTTGGCAGTTTTTCTGAGTGGGGAGAATAGTTGATGTTGCAAAGACCCCCCTCAAATGTGTCTCCCTGGCTCCTTGTTAAAGAAGGACAGGGTACAGGGAAGCACTGGATAGCTCAGACAAAGGGTGGGTGAAGACTTTTTGTCTAGATCTATCCTATAGGTGGGTCTCTGGATTGGGCCCCCCCCCTCAGATAAGTAGAAAACACTTCCAAGGAAGAAACAAATGGAAGAAATAATTATCCAACATACAAAGAGTTATGGACTAAAAGGCTTATTATTATATAATTTATAATGATGAAAAACTGTAAAAATGTAATAACTGATAAAAGTTGAACGTTCAAATAAATCCTTAGGATAGATTACCACTGGTAATTTATTTGAAGAATTTTTAATGGCATAGGGAAATAAATATGCTAGAAAGAAAAAAGCCTGGCACACTACTATCCATACTGTATACATAGGCTTCACTGTGTAGAGCCACAGATCTGAAAAAGGAACCAGAAAACATGTATTCTCTGTGCAGCAAGGTTCTGAGTTTATATGCTCTTATGTATTTTTCTGTATGCCTTTCCCAAGTTTCCTAGAAGGAGCATATATTCATTTTACAATATAGAAATCATCTATAAAAGAAGCAAAAGAGAAAAGTAGAAAAGAAAGAATTAGAAGGAAAAGAATGGAAAGAGCAGAGGGAGACCAAACAGAGGACCTGTGATGAAAAATGAGCTGGGAGGGAGGCAGGGGAGGGAACTAGATTAGTGTCACCTCAGTGATTGCCAAGTTGGGGGCAGAAGAAGGTAACCCAGGGCTTGTTCCCAAGTTAAGAGTGGAGGTGAAAAGAGAAGACAACAGGAGATTTGGGCCTCAACTTTCACAGCCTTTGTGTGCCAGCATCTTGTCCTCGTCACGTGGTAGGACAAGAATGCCATCTGTCACCTGGAGCCAGTTCCCAGCTGAGCAAAGCAGGTCCCTAAGGAGAAGTTCTAACTCCCTAATTCTACACTCACATACACACACACACACACACACACACACACACACTCACACACACATATACTCACACACACATACACATACACACACACTCACACACACACACACTCACACAATCACACACAGCTTGGAACCTGACATCTGATCTTCTGCAGGCTGCAGAAGGGGGAATGGCTGGGCAGCCAAGGCAGCTTCCTGTCTAACAAATAACCAGCCCTCTCTTCCCAGAAAGCTCCCAGCCCCACCCCTCCCTCTTCTCCTCCCACCGCCAGCTTTCTGCCCTCAGGTCTTGGGTCTGATTACTTTTTTTTTCCCTACCCTTGGCTCAGGACCTCCAAGGTGGCTCCCAGCCGCCCCTTCCCTTCCAGCTGTCCCCTCCAGTTCCCAGCAGATCTGCTATCTCTCAGCACCACCTGCTGCCCATTCTGGCCTCCATCATTGTCCCCTTTCAATTTTTGGAATCCCCTGGGCCTGGCTCCTTATCACACTTAAGGAAGTATGAATGAAGACTCAGCGAGTGCGGGCTTTGCCCTTCTCTCCTGACTCCTCCTATAAAATCAGAAAATGATAGGGCTGAAAAAGCTCTTAGCAGACACTTCCAAGCCAGCTCTCTGCCTCCACCTGCCCCCAATCCTGCTTCCCTAAGACCCTGAAGCAAAGACAGCAACCACAGGCCTCCTGCTCCAACAGTTTCATCCTACTCTATCTGCACAAGATCCAAAATCCGGGCTGTCCCGGGATGGCGGACTGGACCACCCAATCTGCACAAATGTGTCACAGGGATTTCTACAGCTGGTTAAAAAGTGTCCTAGAGCTCAAGATGAGACTCAGGTTGCAAGCTTGACCCATAAAACACCCCTCTCCCTGACCTCTCTCCATCCTTGAGTCACCAGAGCTAACCTGTGGCTCTGATCCCCTTCCCACTACTCCCCTTTGAAGCCTGTTAGTCCTCCCAAAGTAATAACAGAGTTTAACTGAGACTCTTACCTTACTCTCATGGCTAGCTCTAATGGCTATCTGGACTAACAATGTTTGAGGGTCCTAGAAAAATACTCACATTCAGAACAATCACCAACGGTACAACTGTAACTATTTTAAAACGAGAGGGAAACTACCTGCCCCTTCCATCCTTTTGTTCAGGAGCTACTTATAGCCACAGTCCAGGAGTAGGAGTTCCAATATGGGAGAGATGTCCTGGACACAAGGGGGCTCAGGGTGTCTTCCTACCACCCCCTCTCTCATCCCACAAGCCCCACGAGGATGTCCTCCTTTCTTCTGCTCTGTCCTCTGTTGGCCCCAAAAGAGCAACACTCATGATGGAATCTTAGTTCCACTGGAACAATAAACCAAATGAGAAGACACGTTCGTGTTTCCTGGTCTCTCCGGACAGTGTGTAGACCACAAGGGCAGGGGGGGGGCCCTGGCAGTTCTGAAACAGCTGTCCCTACAGTTATCACCAGGCCCTGCTACTCTCACCAGCCATCCCAGAGTTTAAGGTTAACACCGCAGAAGAACGACCTATGATCAACTAGAACTGGAAATGCCTATCTTAGAGAAACAGGAGTTTGAAGACATTCCAGGCTTGGAGAAGAGAACAATTAGAGAAAGAAGGATGAAGAGAGGACGAACAAGATGGGGAAAAGGGCTGAGCACTGTCCTGTCACATCTGGTGACAGGGTCCATCCCGGGGTTCCGCGTGTAGTCACTTCTCTCCCCACCCTCAGGAAGGCAGCAGCATAGAAAATGGAAAGATCTCTAGAGCCAGGCAGACCTCAGCTCCCGTCCAGACCGCCGTTGTTTCCTAGCTGTGTGATTTTGAGCAAATTAAATTCTCTGAGCCTCAGTTTGCCACCTACAAATGCACGGTACCAACATCGCAAACTTTTATGAGCACTAAATGAGAGACGATACAACTACAATCCCCAAAATACTTTCTAGCCTATAGCAAATGTCCAGTAGAAGGTTGTCAGTTCTCTTTTAAATTAAAATACAGAATCGTCTCAGGCAGTAGAGCTATGTAGCCACTCGTTTCCCATTAATTCAAAGTTTTCAGAAAGACAGAAGGATGGTGAAGACAGTTCGCTCATTCAGTCATTTATTCATTCATTTATTCATTCAGTCACTTATTCACCAGTTTTCCTTGAGTGACCCCTATGTGTCATGCTAGAGGGGTGTCACTGAACAAAAAGAGGGGCTTGTTTGTTTCCCATTCTAACTGCAGAAGAGAGACAATAAACAGGTGAATATACAAAAATGCCAAGTAAGATAAGTGCTACCAAAAAAGAAAGCACGGTATGCAGAGGAGTGGTCAGGGAAGGCACCTCTGTGAAGGTGACATTTACTGATACTTGGAAGTAAAGAGGCCAGTTTCGTACTTCTCTGGGAGAAAAATGTTGCAAGGGGGGACAGTGGAATCAGCTCAGCAGTAGCATGAACGTATTAGCTTGCAAGAAGGAACACCCCATCCATTAAGGCGAACACAGAGACCAAGGCATTGAGATTGACCTTCAAGACGGGGTAGCATTCTCTGACAGGCGCAAATGGGGGAGGAAAAAAGTACCTGACAAAGGTTTTACCCTTTTCATTTTTGGAGTCTAACTCGATGCCCCGCCCCGCCCCGCCCCGCCCTGCCCCGCCCCTCCCCGCCCCGCCCTTGTGTTAGTAAAAGAAGAGACCGATGCCCGAAGAAGGGCTTGCTGAAGTCACATCACCAGCTAGTAGTGAAGTCACAACAAGAGCCTGTCCTTTTGGTTCCCGAACACTTCACAGTGGGACCTGTCCTTACTAATAAGAACACGGGCAAGTCAGCTCCCCAGAACGGCCCATTTCTCACCAACGTGAGTACTCTCACGTGCCTAGTCTGTGCCTAAGAAGGCCATCGAAAACCTCAGAGAAAAGAACTGTTGCTCCGTCTTCATTGGGGTTTCCTGAGCAAACAGCTGCTAGTCACTGGGCATTGTGTCACAACTTTGCAGAAGTGCCTCATACAGTGATTAATGCCCTATCTCCTAGCAAGTAATTATAATTAATGCAGAATAACAAGTCAGGAAATTGGGCATCATGAGGAGGAATTAGCTATTTATTTTCTTTTTACGCTCTGCTCTCCCACCTCAGCGCTCACGTCTCCTGCCCCCTCTGTTTCCCAGTTCCAGGTTGGAGGTGAAGGAAAGGAAGAACTCAGGCCGGGTTTCCCTCGCCTCACCAAGGTAAAATAACACCTAT
This sequence comes from Rhynchonycteris naso, assembly GCA_037038555.1. Lineage (NCBI taxonomy): Eukaryota > Metazoa > Chordata > Mammalia > Chiroptera > Emballonuridae > Rhynchonycteris > Rhynchonycteris naso. The sequence continues at coordinate 357,149,861 of CM072995.1, forward strand.
TTTTCCAGGTCCTGAGGGAGGAAACAGAAATGCACGGGTGGCCATTGTTTCTGATCTCAGAGAGCTCAGTATCTCGTGGACACCACAGCGCATCGCAACGGAAACATCTAAAAGCTGCTGCAGAAGCCTCAGCAAGGAAAAAGAAGCATGCCGTGGCCCAGGCTCAGAAAGGCTTCCACAGAAGGTAGCATTTGAGCTGGGCCTGAAAGGATGGGCAGCCATGTTCCGGGTGAGCAAGCAGGGCAGAGGCATTTCAGAAGCAGCTCTGAGCTACAAGAAAAAAATAGCCAAAGAGCCAACAATGTCAAAAGGAGCAGGAGGAGTGAGCAGTCTGGGCAGGGAGGCAAGGCTGTGCACTGTTAGCCTGCAGGGCATGGGGTTGCTGAGAAAAGAAGGTTTGGTAAGGCCCCGAGTGGAGATGCGCAGATTCAGCCCAGCTGTAGGAGACAAGCCCCAGAAGCCAATGTCTGGAGATCAGGAAATGTAAGACAACACAAGAGCATGGAGGTTGAGGGCGGAGGTGAGGAGATGTGCTGAGAGCCCCGGCCTGGAGGACAGCACAGCTGAGGGCTGCTTCCTCCTGCTACACTCCTGCTCCTGGAGGCTGGCGGGTCTCTGCCAGGCTTGGGCCCCAGGAGCATTGGTTAGCAAGATTCAGTTTGAGGGCAAAAAGAAAATCCAGAAATGAAAGAGGGTTGATTGTTCATGATCCTGTACACTCCAGGAGAGCAGAGATGGCAGACTCAGCTCACCGCTTGCATGAATGCACTCTGGAAGCCATGGAGGGAAAGCAGTGCTGCAGGAAGGGGAACCGAAGAAGCGCGACCACTGAGGAAGCCATTGCAGTGTCCCAGCAGCGGGTCAGACAGAAATGCACGAACCCACACAGAGATGGAGCCCCGGTCCTAGTTAGGGAGGATGCTTGAGTCGCCCCTGGGAAGGAAAGGATTGGGGAAAGAATCTGAAGAAAGGACGAGCAGAGAAGCCCCACAAGATGAATCACAAAGTCCCCAAAATCTCCACAGTCCTCATTCTCTGCTGCTTTGTCTCAAGAAAGAACAAACAGGAGAGTTGCTCCCCCAGGGACCACCAATCGCATTCTGGGAGAAAACACCGTCTCAAATTCTCTAACCTGATTTATGGCTGATTAAAGGAGCTCGACCTGGGAAGGAGCTGTGTCCTAAGAACAAGAAAGTATATGAGAGAAAGTATAGTCCTAGCTAAGCCTGAAAGAGAGCAGCAGGGCTTCAGGACCAAGCATGGACGTGAACGAGGCAGATGTCCCTGACACTGGCCCGTAGGCATATCATCTAGGACGTATCCTCCGAGTACCTGTTGCCGGAGACTCGGGTGGCATGGCAGCCAGAATAGGTTAGGCCTCTCCTATCTGACCAAACTGTCTGGATCTAATAGGCCTCTTCCCAGCTTGGAGGGCCATCACACACCACCCCCTGTGATAAAAAAAATCTTAAGTCTTTCTCATTGCTGATGTCATCTCTTTAAGATCGAGTGCAAGACCTGATTATAAGGATTCATGACATTAAGACCCCATGGGATTCCCACCCCAGGGTATCCAGCCTGGAAGGCAGCCTTCAACACAAGCCCTGGGGGCAGAGTTGTCCCATATAGCAATCTTCCTCCAGCTTTGTGACTGAGCATTCAAGTCCTTGTTTACAGACATCTAACTCTAACCTGGCATGAAAAGAAAGTATCCCTGGTTTTTCAAATGAAGAAGCAGGCTCAGATAAGTGAAGTGACTCTGTCCAGTGTCACACAGCGGTGCTCAGCGTTTCAACCCAGATCTGACCGACTCCAAGGTCAGACACCAGATGCCTTTATCTGGTCCTGTCTACCTTAGTTACGATGTGAGGAGCAACACTGGCACCAAGTCTATTCTGGATGGAAGGCAAACAGTCAATTTTGAATTGATTACAGTTTTGCCTCACCTAAAAGGAGAATCAGCTTTTCTTAAGTGGCAACCACATACCAAAATTATGGAATTTGCTTTGTTTCCTTTAGATATTTTTATTCTGGAAGCCTCTGCCCAGCTCAAGAGTTCAACCCACTTTGGACTGGGGTCCCTCCTCTCCTTCTCTTCCCTTCCATTATTCATGGAAGGCTGTTTTCCCAGATCCACTCTGTTCCTCCAAGCCACCAAACTGGATCTGTCTCTAAGAACCACCGCCCCCTCCGTCCATTCTCAACTATTCCTCCAGCTACAAAGAAAATAATGACTTCATCTGATCCCTCTGCAGTTTCTGCCCCAGGCTGAAGCTGAGCGATACAACAGACCCCAGCAGGACACTGAGCTCCTTTTACAATGGTAGTCCTACAGGAGATCCTGGTTCATTTTCCTGGCTATAATTCTCTCCTACAAATCATCACCCCCCAGTGGAGAGGAAAACCATCACCTAGTAGCACAGTCAGACTGAAATCAGAAATGAACAGACCCAAAAGAAAAAAATAATCTATATGGAGTGACCAAAAAAGGGAAGGCAAGAGGGTTAACTGGTTTAGAAGTTGCCCAAACCCTTACCCTTAGGAGCCCCCTGGCCAGGACGGCTTAACCAGCTGATTACAAAACAACCTTTCCTATATTAAGCTAGCCTCCAGCTGAAAACCCCAGGCAGTCTGTCCCCACGGAGAATGACTGACTTGGTTTGGCACCAGAAGCAGGCGCTACCCTCAAAATACTGCTGTGTAAATTGGGGCAGCTCATTTAGGTCAACTAAGCCTTAAATCCCTCACCCATACACCGAAAATCATATTCTCAGCCCTGCCTACCTTACAGGGTTATTTTGAGAATCCGGTGAGACCTTGGATACAAAAATGCTTTGGATATTGGGAGAGAAAGATGGGTGGGAGGAAAGCAATACGAAATAAAAAATCAGTGAGGGATATAGTTGAGCTCAAGAAAGGCTCAAGAGGCCCCTCCAATCCTATCAGGTAATATTCCTTCTGAAAATGTGTAGGGGGCTGGTTATGCCTTAAGGTAGAAGCACCTGCTTGGGGAAGCGAAGTTTCAAGTTTGATATTTCAATAGCAGTGGGGTTACCTACAAATTCGGTTGAAATGTAATACTACTACCCGGAGAATAACAGCAGGACTTCAAAGAGCATGAGCTCTGGGGACCAAGACTTAAGAGTCCTAGCTAAGCCACTTAAGAGTTTTTACTTCTCTGAGCCTCTCTTCTTGTGTGTAAAATGGGGATAAGGCACCTAATTTACAAGGCTATTGAAAATTTGTGAGGAGTATGTTAAATAATGTATGCAAAGTATCTGGCATAAAAAGTAGCCTTTTGTATTATTATTATTAATAATAATAATTCCCCCTTTGCCATAGCTCATCCCTAAAGGTAAGGAGGCAGCACTGAATGTCCACTAATAAAAAAGCAAAAATCTGCCTTGGAACAGGCAGCCAGTGAGCCTTCAACAAACTAAACCTGAAGTTGAGCAAGAATTTGTGCCCACGTAAATGCCCACGAGGCACTAGCTAAGAAAGAAAAATCGTCTGAGGGGTTCCCACGTTGGTGGTGGGGATATATGGTCAGAAAAGCAGGAAGAGAGAGAAAAGGCAGCAGTACCTCACGCGCAGGCCCAAAATGCCAATTGCTCCTGCCTGCCTGACAGCGCCCCTGAAGGCAGGATCTAGGAGCCCAGTGAACAGACTTTTCCAACCCAGGATTAAATGCTCAACAAACTCATCCGTGGCCGTTTTTAAAACTGGAAGCATTATAATCTTGGGTTTCCAGGTTTCGAAGGCTAAGAAGAATTAACTCCAGTAATCTTAACAGACACCGTGATGTAGTATCCACCCCAATGGGACATCTAGGAAGCAATAGCAATAACCTCTGTAGAAAACTAACTTTGGAGTTTTCTGGAAGGGAATTGCAAGGCAGAACTTGAAAATGCAAAGAAGGGAAAACAGGAAAGGGTGGAACAGACTGGCCCAACAGTTTAGGAAGACAAGAAAGCCCGAAGAAAAGTCCAATACTAAAAGACCAAATCCAGTAGGTGTCGAAACGGAAGAGTGTCTGTGTTCCTGATTCTGTACATAAAGGCAGACAGGGAATGTTATTTCAGTACCAGCATTCTGTCAGGCACTGTGCTGGGTTCATTATAAATGTTATCTCATCTAATGCTCCCACCATCCTTGATCAAGGTGACAACTTTTATCACCACCTCACCAGTTCACAGATGAAGAACATGAGGTCTGAGCCATTGAATAACTTCTACAGTAATTTCTTATCTTTGTTTTGGTTTTTGTTTCTTGTTTTTCTGGATCCTCCACTTACTTTTAAGCAAGGCAACAAAAAACAAATTTTGGTATTTACATACTCTGAGACCTGGTGAAGAAAGACTCAGGGGAGGGGGAGCTAACAGGGGTGGAAAGAAACTTTGCATGGGACATGGGGGGGTATGCAGTGTGTAGAGGGTGTTATATTGAGTGGGACACTTGAAACCATGTCAACACAATAAACTAAAAATAAGTTTTTTTATGAAAAGGAAGATTCTATAGCTACACGATCCAGTGCAAAGGCTTTTGCCCTGACATTGCAGGTACTGGGTCTCTCTTCTTCAGCCCTTTTCCTTCGCCCATCTCCCACCTTTTGCTTGTTGAAAAGGACATTATTTCAAAATATCTAACTGCAAAAGCAAATATCATATAACCCTTCTTTTTAAAAACTATATATTGACACGTTTTTAAAGAATAGCGCCTAAGTTACAAAATTTAGTACCTTTCTCAAGAATCCTGAATTTGTGTTTGGAGACAGAACTTGGTGCCATTGACATGACTTTGACCTTCACAAAGCCCCTCACCCTACAGGCTCCTTCTCAATGGCAGTTTCTCTTCCCTTCTCTCTTTGTCTCTTTACCTCTCCCTCCCTCCCCTCTTTTGCAGTCAACTGTTTAGTTACCCTTGCTGAGATTGTTCAAGTCAATCAGAGGGAAAGCTTTAATTTGCCCTTAAACCTCACTATTTTCAGAGCTTCATTCTGTCCCCCTTTAATAGCAGAAAACAACAAACAAGGGTGTTGAGTAGCCTGTAAATGACCCTCTATCCACAAAGCCTCATCAGCCAGGTTGCTTCTATTTGCTATTTGGAGACCATCTCTTTCTCAGCTCAGTCCTTGCCTGGATCATAGAGCTATATGAGTCAGGGCCTCCCCATCCCAAATCCATCTCCACCTTCCCAAATGCTATCCCTAGTACAAGATTCAACATAACTAATATCACCTTGTCCAAAACATTTTCTCGTGTCTTCCCACTACTTCACCCCCGATCTAAGGAACGGCTCTTCCCTGAATTACTGTGGAATTATTAGCAGACCTGTTAGCTCTGTTGCCTTACAGTCTAGTTGTTACTTGTCTTTTCTCTCTCCCAGACAATAAGCACTGTGAGGACAGTACCTTAAATCTAATCTGGAAGAATTTCAGTTGCCCTCTCCAAGCTCAGTCTCAGAGGACTTACATCTCTAAGGTTTCCCATATTGAAGGTATAACATTCCCTCTCCTCCACAAGAAGGACCCTTTCTGAGAGGAAACTGCATGAAGACACAGACCCTTTTGTCTTATTCACAGGTATCCATGTCCAGCAGCTGTAAGAGAGCCTCCTTCAGAATGGATTCCCAGTAACTCTGTGCTTAACAATGTCTCCAGGTCGGCATTTTCCAGGACGATTCAGGACCCTCAACTTCCTCAGCATCCAGGCTTATCCTCTAGGACCTCTTATGTCCCCTTTGAGCAGGATCGGATTGTTGATGAGGGCTTTTCTCACTCACTAGAATAGCCACCCCTTTTTATCTCCTATTCTTTAGAGCTCATTAGAACTAGAGGCATTGTTACTGGTGGGCAATACCTGTCTACTTCTCAGGTAGTCTGTTACTACCAAGATACCATCAGACATAGGGGATAGAAACATTCCTCTAGTAATTATAATTTTAAAGGTTCTAGCTTTATGTGAAAACATTGTTTAGTACATAAAAGTCACTTGATAAATGCTTGCTTTCCTTCCTTCCTTCTACAAAACATACAAAATTCAAACAAAATTTCCCATGGAGATTTCAGTTCTTTCTCATCTGTGCACACACAGGTATGTTTGGGCACAGAGCACTGCCCATGGAGGTTAAGGATACACCTAAGGACACATGTGAGTAAAATGATAGGTGTGAGTGAAGAAGTCACCGTCGCTGGTATAAAAATTTAGGTTCTCAAAGAGTTTGATCTGAAGTGGCACAGGTGTGAATAATCCCTGCTGGAAGCATGAACTTGGGAACCACCTGGAAGAGCCACACGTGGCAAAACATGCCCAGTAAACCGACAGTCCTAGGGGCATCATTCACCATGCAGCCAAGACATGTTAATTCCTGTGGTCTTCACAACAACCCTAATGACATTGATTTGAACATCCTTCCATACATTCCACCTCCAATCAAACCACCTGAAAATAGCCTCAAAAGGATGCTCAATTTCCAGCTTTGCTGCATCCTTAGACTGTTATAAGGTTAACATGTAAAAATCATTAAAGGCATTCAGGCAAGAAGGAAAACTCCAAGGAGGCTATTAACAACTAGCATGTTCAACTGATGAATGTGGGTTAATTCATAGCTAGCCTTTCTATTTAATGAGTGAGTTAATTCCACCCAAGAAGAAGAGGTGGTGGCCACGTGGTTGAGATTTTTGCTCCTAAGAAAACAGCTATTGCACAACCATGAATTGTGAAAGGAGAAGACAACAGTACCTCTACAAAAGCATTGTTTGCACACATATTACCAGTGCATTCAACACTCATTTTAACATTCAACATCCAGCCATTGACTGGGCATTTACTATGTAGCAGGTGCGAAGACACAGTGGAATATATGAAAAACAATGTTCCTGCTTTTGTGGAGCATACATGTCAGGGGGAAAGTGCATAGTAATTAGGAAAACGAGATAATTTCAGATAGTGATGTGGGTTATGAAGACAGCGTAAAGGACCATGGCAACGTGCTGCAGCAAAAGTAGCATTAGGTAGAGGATCTGAGGAAAACTCTGAAGAGGCAACATTTGAACTAATACCTTAATGAGGAGAAAGACCAAGTCCAAAGGTCAGAGGATAGAACATTCCAGACAGAGGTAAGAGCATGGAAAAGATCCTGAGGAAGCAAATCGTCAGGAGCATTTGAAGGCTCCAGTAGTTGGACCCAACTGTTCAGGCAGTTGGTGAAACCAAAGAAGCAGTCTGGGACAAGTGCATGCTGCATCCACGGCAAGGAGTTTGGATTTTACTCCAAGAGCAAAAGACAGACAGAGAAGGGTTTTGAGCAAGGCAGAATTAAATTTATAGGTTTTGTTTGTTTTTTAATTTAGTGAGAGGAGGGGAGGCAGAGAGACAGACTCCTACATGCGCCCAGACCGGGATCACTCAAGCAAGCCCCTGCCAAAGGGAGATGCTCTGTCCATCTGGGGCATTGCTCAGCAACCAAGCTCTTCTTAGAGCCTGAGCCAGACTCCATGGAGCCATCCTCAGCACAAAGGGTCAACCCACTCCAATCTAGCCATGACTGCAGGAGCGGAGGGAGGGAGAGAGAGAGAGAGAGAGAATGAAGTAAGAGGGAGAGGGATAGAGAAGCAGATGTTTGCTACTCCTGTGTGCCCTGACCTGGAATTAAACTCAGGACATCCACATGCTGGTCTGACAATCTACCACTGAGTGTATCTGGCCAGGCTGGATTTACAGTTTTAAAAGACCACTCAGCTGTTATGTAGAGAGCAGGCCCAAGGAAGGCAAGAACAAAAGCAGTTAGTATGCTACCCTGATTGCCTGACCAATTGTCTAAGTGAGCAGAGATAGTGGCCTTGCTTGGGTGTGGTAACAGTAGAGCAAATGAAGAAGTGGATAAGCTGAGAATATATTTTGGAGGTAGCATGAACATGGCTTGTAATAAATTATATGTGGATGTGTAAAAAAAGCAGATAAATCAAATATGAACCCAGTTTGAGAGCTCCGAGTAAACATTGGGTCCCATTAAAATGGGGAAGACTGCAGTAGAAATAATTGCAGGTGAAACTGGAAAAGGAAATCAAGAGTTCTGTTCAGACATGATATGTATGAAATGCCTGTTAGACACCAGTGTTACAACTTCACTCTGGACCTCATGGGAGGGTCTGAGGTTAAAAACATACATTTGTAGAGCCATTGACATAAACATAATATCAGGAGTCTGGCTGAGATCAGGGAGTTACAAATATAATTTTTTTAAATGCCCAGGACCTATCCTAGTCCCACAGAGGGCACTGAGAAGTGGCTTATGAAGAAACTGGAAGAGGTCTGTGTCAACCAAGCCAGGGAAGAAGTGGCATCACCCATGTCTATATAATAACCACCCAACTGTACACCATCCATACTGAAGGGCCGGGCCAAGGCACTGGGATCACGGTGATGAACAAGACCCAGCCATGCCCTCAAGGAACTTGCAGTCTAGTGGAATAGGGTGACACCCAGGGAATGAAACATTTAAATTTCATCTCTTGCAGAACAGCTTCCGATTCAACTCCTCAGCATCAGAAGAAAAAGCAGAACACAGACCAATTGCTAAAAAAAGTGGAAGCTACAAGGCTATAGTTGGAATCCATTTGTTTTATGTGCCGATCAAGAGATCTTTAAACATAGGCTGTGGCACAACCTACTAGTTATTGAACTTGCATTCTTTCTACTTCTAACAGGTTTCAAGTCTTGCAAGTCAGGCTTGCAAGAGGGACCATCAGCTGCCCAGTGGCATTTAGTGTCCTCAAAAAACAGTTTGAATGTTGAGAGCAGACAGGAAAGGGGATCCCACTTGATGTTTCCCAGTTATTCCTCAACACAAGTGTACAAATAAGTCCTGTTAGAATAATTACATGAACAGCTCTGAAGACAAACAGTAAACTCAAAGGAGAAATCCTTGAGGTTCCCTGGGACTGGATCAAGGCAGTCATCACTGAATTTTCTTAGGACTAGGTGAGGTCTGTACAATGGGTTGTGGATGTATTTCTGATACAGAGACTGTCATCCTTTCCCCTGCCTCCCTGATTCTCTGCTTGAGCTCCTGCAGAAACCACACCAGGCATCACATAACAAGGAACCCTAAAGGTCTAAAGAAATGACCCAACTTACACACCAATATTGCCTCTGGCAAAGCAGTCTACACGAAAGCCTTGTACTAAATTATGTACACATTTCAAGCTAGAGCTTTCTAAGGTTCTCAGAATCTAAAAGTAGCTCTTCACCATGGCTGAGGTGAGGTAATCATTTGACCAACAACAAGCAAGGAAAGCAGATGCTGATAAGTGTCATCTTCTCTATCGTGGCCACTTTGGAAAGACAAAGTAGCCATAAAACCAGAGCTGGGAGAGGAGGCCTCCAGGAGTGTATATCAGGAAACCAATGAAAAAAGTGGAAGGACACAAGGACAAATCGTGGCTTTAGAATCATACTTGTGCCAGAATCATTCTTTTAGATATCAATTTTGTATTCTGGCTTTAAAAAATTTTTTTTCTCTCTCCCTCCAATTTCAACATGGTAACCTTAGGCTTTTAAATCCTTGCTTTAAGGACACTGTCATGTCAGAAAGCTGAAGCAACCTAAAATGAGCTCCCTGGTTTAGAGGAAAGCTCAAATCCATTCAGTCCAGGCAGAGGGAGACTATGAGAAGGGAAGCAAGGAAGAAGACTTCCCAGGTGTAAGAAGAGGACAAGGTCTAATAAAGTCCCTTCAAGCAAATAAGGACCACACCCTTTTTCTTAGCAAGACACTAAGAAAGCAGCATAAGCCAAGAAAAGAACAAGAGATCTTATTCCTTTTCATTCATTCCATGGATGAAATGGAAGAAACACAAAGACTTGTGACTGATGAGTCACATACCTTGGCCTGTTGAGACCCTGGTACCAACCAGTCGCAGGGAGCTGGAAGAATGAAGTTCAAGGTAGAAGTTCAAAAGTAAACTCATGGGTATAACCAGCTTGATCTAAGCAATTAATTAGAAGCATCATGGATAGAACGCACTCTTCCTGAACTTTACAATCCGTCATAGCCTCGATTAAACGCCTCGTGGCTTTTCTATATCAACTACCCATACAGAGCAAGCTAACAAATTATGCCAGTTTCCTTTGTACATTCCTTCCTGGGAGTCTAGGAGAGAAAGGAATAATAAAAGACACAAATGAACAACAAACTTCTCTTTCTCACCCCTCCAGGTAGGTAGCTTTCCCTCATCCTTATCATAGGATCTACAAGTGATTTCTCCTCCATCTAAATTCTGGTTGGCTGCTTTAGGCTGATCTTCCTTAGACAGTCACCCTTTGGGAAGCAAAGGCGTTTGCTGAATATGTCCTGCAAACTTGATTTTATCATTTCCTCAGTCAAGCTCCAATAAACAGATTCACACTCAATAAGTTTCTCAGAAACAGATTTTAAAGCGCAACTACTACTCAATTCCATAGCAATAAGCAATTTGCCAGTGTAGGTTCTCTGCACAGGGCATGTCCTTCTTGGAAAGGCAGCACAAGGAAGAAACCAGAAGAGAATATTGCTTGGTAAACACGGAAGCAGAAAAGAAAAAACACTGTCTTGCTCAAAGGATATTAGCCTCAAAAAATAGAGGTTGGTGATATCCTCCTCTTTACACCTTACCCAGTAATGTGTTTGACAAAGTGTCTCATAACATCCCCATCCACCAGGCAGAGATTCGTGTACAGGATAATAGGACAAGTAGCAAACCCATCACAGCATGATAAAACGACGCTCGCGCTCTGCTTCGTTGCATCCCCCTCCCATTTTTTTAATTATTGTAATAAAGATATACAAGTCTTGTCCCTCAATATATGATAATATCACAAATCAGGGGTATAGCTAATATTGACTGACTGAATTAAGACTCAAAACTCTCTCAACAGATATTAACCTAAAAAGTTGAAATCCACTCAGGATAGTTGATAAATCTTGCACATAAAAGAAATCAATTGCATTAAGTGTAAAATGGAGAACCTGGCTTAGCAGCCACACAAACTTCAAGAAAAATGGAGAAAATAACAGCGATTGGGGTTTTTATTGTCTTCCACCTCCTCAGGCTGCATTAATTGAACTACAAATGTCCAGGAAATGATCTACTATGCCCTCTGTTTCAGAGGGACATTAATGACCTAGAGCAAGTCCAGAGAAAAGTGGAAGGACTTAAAATATATTCTATGAAGAATGGTTGGGGAGGTAGAGGGAGGCAAGGAATGATTGGGGAGCCAATAAGGCTTACAATAACCAATGGGGTCTGACTTTCTTCATATATTTATGTAGATAAGAGATTTTGAACATTTACAGGATACTGAAGACTGAACTAAAACCAATGGGTTCTAGTTATAAGGAAGGAAGAATTTAATAAAAATAACTTTTAAAGATAATCAGAAATACCCCATAGTAAAATAAACTACCCTGTGAAGATAAGTATTCCCCATGATAAGACTTTTAAATACAAAATAAATGGCTATCTGTCATGACCTTCTGCTTGCCAAGAAGCACACCAGTCAGTCCCCCATCAACAACTCAGAGACCAAGGGGCCAGCTTCTTTTTCCCTCTTATTGAACTTATTTTGTATTGGGAGAGACAAATTAAAAGATAATGATATAAGTAAATATATACAATTAATGGCACAAATAAATGTAAACTGTCAAAAGTATCAAGAAGCAAAAATTGAGGGTCTTACATAGTTGTAGGTTTGGTGCTGAGAGTCTAGCCCCATGCTTCACCTAGAAGAGGCTCTTCACTATGCTTATGGAAATGACAGAGTGAATGTATGGTTCATGAGGCTTTATCTTTTTATCTTAGACTCTGACTCGGCAGTTACAGCAAATGGAAGCTGAACATAATAGTTTTAGGAACACTGTGGAAACAGAAAAACAGGACTCTAAAATTCTGATGGAGAAAATGGACCTTGAAAAGGCTGAGAGAGAGAGTCACTGTTACACCACCTACAGGAAGAAGTGCATCATCTATTGGAACAGCTTGAGCAAGCCGGTCAAGCCCAGGCTGAACTTCAGTCCCGATACAGTGCTTTGGAGCAGAAGCACAAAGCAGAAATGAAAGAGAAGACCTCTCACATTTTGAGTCTTCAAAAGACTGAGCAAGAACTCCATTCTGCCTGTGATGCTCTAAAGAATGAAAATTCAAAGCTTCTGCAAGATAAATGTGAATGGAAGTTAAAAGTGAGCAGGCACTTCATTCAGCCCAGGCCATTCAACAACTGGAAGGTCAGTGTTTGATTGCTTTTGACTCGAGTGGTTCAAGCAAGTTGGCCCTGGGCACTGAGAATGGCTCCGAGGCCTCGTCTTAGGCACTTGCTGGGTGCATCTTGGTCGTGGTGCAAGCAGGAGTCTGTCTCTCTGCCTCCCTACCTCCCTACCTCCCTGCTACCCTGCCTATCACTTAATTAAAATAAAAGAAATCAGGTTTCTGCGAGTGTGCCTGTGGGAAGAGGAAAGCAGCATTAGCGTGGTCAGGGTAGGCCTTTCTGAAAACTTGAAACCTGAATGATAAAAAATGAACAACCATGCAAAGAGTCTGAGCAAAGAGCATTCTAAGCAGAGAAAAAGAAGTACAAATACCTTGAGGTATGAATAACCTTGTACGTTTGCAGACAGAAAGATGTGTTTGGGGAATAGATTAAACATGAAAAGGGGCAGTACAAGAGGAGGTTAGAAAATAAATGCAGGTCCAATCATCAGGGCCCATGTAGGTTGTGTTGAGACATTTGCATTATAGTATGAACAATATGCTGGGAATTTTTCTTCACTATATCTATCTTAGCTTCTCAGAAAGAATATAAACTCCTTGGGGGCATATAAATACCCAATATTTTTATCTTCCAAGGTACTATGATGCTTTTTAGATATATGCATTATAATAGGACATGGGATAGGACTCAGAAGACTAGACTGATTTCAGCTTTGAATTAGCTAGGTCATATCATTTTTCACTTCATATGGTCATTGAGGAGATTGGCTAGCCCCCTTCTAGTGCTAAATTTGATGTCATTGTGAACATAAATGAAAGAAAATTGAAGACATTTTAACTGCTATACTAATACAAGATGTATGTTACAAACTTAGTAGGGTATGGATAAATTGAGGCAAACTTATTACCCTAGAAGTCCCAGATTATGCTACAAAATACAAACTTAGTAGGGTATGGATAAATTGAGGCAAACTTATTACCCTAGAAGTCCCAGATTATGCTACAAAATAGTTACTTTTTATTACATGCTCTGGTGTCCTTCTACTTTAAAACCTCCACTATTTATTATACTTCCTTCAGTTTAATTATTATCACCTAATATCAGTCTATCTTATATCTTCTTTTTATTTTCTATTTCTTTTTCCTTTTATCTCCCCAAACTATTTTATCTGTCTGTTTTTCTTATTAATTTTTATTTTGAGAGTGCATTTATTAAAGCTGGGGGCAGTGAAACAAGGAAGGGCTTAGGAAAGAAAAAGCAACAGGAGAGAGGCCAGGTGGGGCTGCTTTGGCTCACTGGGAAGTTAGAAAAAAGGGGGCTTTGGAGGCAGGTTTAGGAGTTAGGCCAGGACAGGCGGCTGCTGCCCATTGTTCCCAAGGGGCCAGCTTTGTAACAAAACTATTAAGAGCCACCCAGTGGAATTGGACCAAGTCAAATTGCTAGTTGTCTTGCTCCAACTCAGGAACCTGGACTCTAACATCTGGGCCTTTGGCACTACTCCTGATGAACAGGTCATTTCCTCAGACAGGATACCAATAGATGAAGCCATTCTTCTACTTGACCCTCAAGAGCAAGCTGGTATCTTAATTTTCATTCTGTCTACTATTTCTGAAACCGGAATCTTATTACTGAATCTCGGTCTCTACAAATAGGTGTCCAAGACCACCCACAAAGGATAAGGCTGTCAAGCACCCAAAGCATCAAACAGCTGCCAGCCTGGATCAATGCCTATTACCCAATGCCAAGAGACCTGAAATGGGCTTAGCTATTAATTTTAGAGCAACTAACAAAACTCCCTGCCTCATATATGCTAGGCACTGAGGATACAAAAAATAAACAGTCCTTATCTCCCAACCTAGCAGGGAACTCATCACCTTAGCACATGGTTCATGCCACTGATAGAACACATAAATGAAAAATTAGAAGATACAGTGCTACTGAAATACATTCTTTTCCGCAATAGCAGTGGGGAAGGTTCTCAGGATAGACTTCAGAGGACAGGGCACTTGAGCTGGTTTTGAAGGATGAGTAGAATTCTGCCACTTGGAAAATGTGAAGAAAAGGAAGGCATTGCATTCCCTGCTGAAGAAAGAGCACAAAATACAACCCTGCGGCACGAAACTCTCCTGCATACTCAGGAAATCAGGACTAACTAATCAAGTGTGATTTGAGCAACAATGGCTGCTGCTGGTATCTCTATGAGGTGCCAGCCCCCAGGACTCAGTCTGGCTCCCAGTATGGGCCATTCAAGTTACTGATCCTGCAGTTGAAGCAAAGACAGGGAGCAGAGAAGTAGATTGGATCAAGATTCCTCAAGACAAGTGTTGACCAGTTGGCCCCCAAAACAAGTCATAAAAACAATGTCTGTTCTAAGATGCTATCTTTCCTACTTTTTTGGCATTGAAATGCTTATTCTGTGTAATGTAATAGTGACTGTAGATCATATTTAGATTTTTAATCTACTGACCTTAAAAAACTCTTTATTCCCCAAAATTTACAGGGTAAATTTTTTTATTTGTAGAATCCAAGTCTGGAAACCACTAGAAGACCTTTGAGGTACCTTCCAACACATACATTTCCAAGAACTTCATTCCAGACCCTTAGTGCCCCTCTTCTGCAGGGGTCAGGGGTCGCCAGGCCTACCCCCTTTTCTGCAGTCACAATTGCACTGCCTCCCAGTAACATGCTACATTTCCCAGATGACAGATTACTCTGGAGTAACATTGAGACTGTGGATTCCTGAGGCTTGAGAGGCCTCTTAATGACATTTACAACATGTAACAAATTAACTCCAAGCTAGGAGGTCAATCTGAAGAGCATCTACAGATGGCAGATCATATCTGTGACCCGTAGAAGCTATCTTTCATTTAGGTAGTAACTCTTCTCTGTTACAACCCTTATTTAAGGTCCACCATTACACGCCCCTCTATATTTTTAGAATTTTGATCCCCAACTCTCATATCACCTGGGAAGTCATCCTCTCCCTCTACCTCCCAAATCCTAAGAAATGGCAGTCTCTGACTATGCTGTGTTCTGTAGTAAAGGGTCAGAGAACTTGCCGGAACTACAACCTAAAACAAAGACTAAAGACTTAAGGACTTTCTGAAGAAGAAGTATGTTCAGGTTCAAAGGCGGCAGCCCTTGTATAGGTTATGTTCTCTCCACACTCCATTTCTTTTCTCACCTCCTATGACCCTCTGCCTTTGGCGTATCCATTCTATCTCCACTCCAATTGTGGTGATTTAAGATATAGCCCACTTCTCTCTCGTGGATTTCTAACTTCAGACCATTTCATGCTTTACCTTTTATCGTTATGGTCCCTTGTCCCATGACAGGAGTTAATTTTGTGTATTCACCCACATTGAAAGTCAGTAACTTAGTTCAATAAATACCTATTTATTGAGCTCTTTCAATATGCTAGACATTCAGGATACAGAGATAGAAAGAGACTGCTCTCTGCCCTCAGGGAGTTCAAGGTAACAGGGGAGAAGCCATCTTCTACCAGCCCTGACTTTAAAAATTTCTTGCATTTCTATCCCTCTTCTCACATGGAAACCAGAGCTCCACTGGCAATTAACACGATAAGTAGTAGCTTCTCATCAAGACGTCCCTCTTGTAAGCTTGAAAAGGTTAGCTAAAGTGGCTTGGTATAGTGTTCCAGTTGCTTTTCCCCTTTCTGCACTTTTAAAAGGCTCTGAAGACCTGGTAAATATAACTTTGAATCAGTAGAACCATTTTGAGGGGTATCTGGTCTAGGAGGTGACTTGTAGAGCCTTATAAGTGGATGGGTGTATGTAGTCTTTTCTAAGTTTCCACCCTACCATCACTATCCAGTTTTCTCTGTTCTTCCATGTCCTTCCTTCAGCTCATCTTATTTGTCCTCCCTCCTCATCCTGTATGGAAATAAACCTTGAGAAGCTAGGAAAGGTTTGGGCAAGGGGAGAGAGGGCACCTGCCACCACTCAGCCACAAAAGCAGGTCGACGCAGCCAGGGAAGCCAGCTTGACCATGTTGTGCTTCCTCTGAAGCCACTGCTTCTGAATCTACACCTCTCAGAAGAAGCTTTCCCCATTCATCAGAAACTCTGCAGGTCCCATCTGTGGAAGAATAACTCAGGCCCATCCATGTCCTCCCATCTGCCATAGTGTCCTCAACCCATGACGTCATTTAACTGGGCCTACCATGTCCTAGTGTGTTCATCTTAGATTCCAGCCTGCCAGAGGAAAACACTTGCCATTCTCCCTCCTAGCTTCCCTCAGGCTTCTTTATTGCATCTTTATTGTTATTCACCTATATAGCTATTAGATACACTCAAGTAGAATTGGAAGATTTCACCCTAGATGCCAACAAGAAGCCACTCTGGTCTTTAGCTACTATCTGAATTTTTTTTGCCAAACTCCACAATTCTGTAACACCACTAATCTGAAGAGATAGCTAAAGAGAAAAAAGCCAATGTGAGATGGCAAAAAGGTCAGGCAGGAGCTGAACAAGGAATGACGGCCTCCTCCCAAAACTGAGGAGGAAACGCGCCCTGCCTGGGCCCTACTCAGGGGCAACGCCCCTGAAATGCGTCAACCACTCTCCAGACATAGCATCTGGACATTTCCATCAGGACCAAGGGGCAGAGAAGAAAGTTTATAGAACGAGTTTTGAGTGGAGTAGGAGAAACCCAACTCTCTCCTTCCCCTTTCCTTCCCTCTCATTCCTTCTCTTCCCCTCCCCAGTACGGGACTTCTCCCCTACTCTGCTCGAGTCTGTTAGCGCTGCCTACCGGGGATCTGTTTCCTTTTTTTCCTTTCATTCCTTGACTTCTAACCCCAGCCCTTCCCACACTCAAGACCTCTGCCTTTCACGACCATCTTTTCTGGGGCGAACCACAGAAAGTGCAGTCATTATCTTTGTTACATTAGACCCCAAGAAGAGAAACAGGGAAAATAGTGGGCAGGATGACATTCTACCTCCATGCACTAACAACCCTACCCTATTCCCAGGCAGACCGGGACATGGGAGTAATGAATCCTAACCAAGTTCCCAAGTTCAGGCCTGCTTCTGTGAAAGTAAACATCTTCTCCAAAGCTCAAAGCATTTATCTGAAGTGCACAAGGGAAATGAATTTTTCCTGAGGTTTGCAGCACTTTAAAAACTCCATAACCATGCTCTGTGATTTGTTGAACTCTTTCTGATGGGATACAAGGCTTGGTTGTCACCTTTTCCTCAATTGTCTGTCCCTCTATCTGCTTTAACTTCTTTCCATGCCACCGACTCTCTGGTATGTTTTCTGCCCCCATTCCACCCTCTCCTGAGCTGTCCTTCAATTCCCCTTAGGAGAGCTGAGAGAACCTAGAAAGTGGAGATTAGTCTAGAGAGTGAATTCAGAAGAACATCCCCGAGTCCTCAGTCTCAGGCACCCACGCACAGCACACAGGAGGGGCAGCGGAAAGAATCCTTAGTTCTTCCTACCTCTTTGGATTGTTCTACCTTGCTGGACTCTTCCTTGCTTCCCCGCAGGAAGACCAGTCACATCACTCAGAGCCCCTGACCCAAAAGCCTCCTGGTGGGCCCTTCTAATACTTTCCTAACTCTAGAGGCTGCCGGGTTCCTCACAGTAGCCAAACATAGGCACCTTAGACTCCAGTCTTCTGATGGCCACCATGACCTCACCCGCCCCTCTGCTTTGTTAAATGTTATCTAGTCTGTCCATGTTCTCAGGGGTTCCATTTATTATGCTGGACTTAAAGATTTCTTCTACAATCTCTCAGTGAAGCCATTTCTCGCTGTCTCCCCTGCCCAACCCCTTGACCTCATCTCACCCAATAATCAGAGATGAACCCAGGGGTGGGAGGGAAGGGTTGGAAACGGTCTGGCAAACAAGAAAAAACAAAGGAATGAGGAGCAGACGGTGTCCGCTCCCTGAAGCATCCCAAGGGAACTGTCCCAGTTGAAGGCCTCTTGCTTGCTTATGATCTTTAAGAAGATCCCTTGTATCTAGGAACATAATGGATTTCTTCAGTAAATTATCCCAAATTGACATCATGACTCACATCCCTCCCAGGCTCAGCAACTTGACAAGGAACTGTGTTGACCTAGAAGTGCCTGCCTCACAGCTGTGTTGTAACAGTGGAACCCAGGGCCTTCTAGTGCGGCCAGGATTCCCCTGGGACTCCTGCCATAGGCTAGGACACAATTGAGCTACTTGGAGAGGTTTACCCTTCTCTGGCTTTCTCCTCTCCCTTCCCAGGAAGTTTCCTTTGAAGTAAATTTGCTCAGATCAACTGAGCCTGTCAACAAAGCCTCCTTCTGTCACCTCAGCGAAAGACTACCTTAGCTACCCTGAAGTCATTCAGAACTTGGGCTCTGCTACACACATCCCTCACTTACTGCCTGGGAGAACACCTTGAGGCACAGGCCACGTCGCCACAGCTGCCAATGTCCAGGAAAATTCCTGAACAGATCATAGGACTCCAGAGCTTACTGAAGGCGGCCCCCATAACCCTTCTGTTCCCCGCTGCTTGCCCACCATTTTTATCAGTTGCACAAACGTAATATTTGTACATAATATTAATATAAATAATGGATACTTTTAGCTTAAATATTAAGCATGCTCCTACTTTCTCTGTGAAGAAACAACCCTTGTCTTTTAAGAAAGATTTCTTTGATTATACTTCTATTTTTAGTATTAATTTTGTAAAACTGTGAAGACTGGATTCTGTAACCATTGGGAGGCTGAGAAGGTGGGGGCGTGCAGGAATGGGAGACGCGGGAGTCTTCAAAGATGGAACGAAGAAAGAGACGGGAGCCTCAGACAATATCTTTTTCCTCTGATGGTGACCTGAAAATGCTAGCCTGACTTTCACAGGTACAGCCCAACTCCCAAAACAGCCCTACACAGGTTAGAGAAAGAGGACAGCAAGGCTTTGCACCCTACCTATTTAACAAAGAGAAGACTAGGCTAGAGCACAGGACCCTAAAACAGAGGAGCCATTCAGAGGGTGAGGGAAGTAGAAGTAAAACATGTAAAGAAGAGTTTTATGGGAGACTTGGAAAGGCCTTATCCCACCCACAAAAAGCAAAGGAGACTGTCCCATGGAGAATACCACTCCTGGAGTAGTGGCCCACTTCCCACGAGGCCAAGCTGAGAACAGGCTTGGAATCCAATAGGTTCAAACTACTAATAGCAAAGCTTAGGATCATAGCAGGTTATAAGCCAGTCAAAAGATTACTTAACTCTTATCTTTCACACTTTCACATGTTCTTATTTGGTTGGTTTTCTTGTTTGTTTTCTTCTTTTTTATATTCATTGAGAGGAGGGAAGGCAGAGAGACAGACTCCTGCATGTACCCCAACAGGAATCCACCCAGCAAGCCACCCAGGGGGCGATGCTCTCCACATCTGGGTTGTTGCTTTGTTGCTCGGCAACTAAGCTATTTCAGTGCCTGAGGCAGAAGCCATGGAACCATCCTCAGTGCCCAGGACGAACTTGCTCCAATTGAGCAATGGCTGCAGAAGGGTAAGGGAAAGAGAGAGAGAGAGAGGTGAGAAGGGGAGGGATGGAAAAGCAGATGGGCACTTTTGTGTGCCCTGACCAGGAATTGAACCCAGGATGTACACAAGCCAGGCCGACATTCTACCACTGAGCCAACCTGCCAGGGCTTGGTTTTTTATTTTATTTTATTTTTTATTTCTCTGGCAAAGCTCTTCTTGAAAAAATCCAGTCTTGCATTGTGCTGCTCTGGTGAAAGAGCTCTGCCCACTCCTGTGGAAGAATGATGCTGCAGCCACCATGGCAACTCTCCTGCCTGGTGGCCCTTCTCACAAACAAGGACTTTGGAAGGGGAAAGGAGAGCTGCAGTCAGAGAGGAACAATAGTGTAAAAAGTCTTTCCAAGGACGGGGAGTTTTTACTTCCTGTGAATCTCATTTAATGGGATTCCTCCCATCCTCAACTAAAAAAATAATTCACCCAAAGCATCAGTCCTGAATGTTAAAAGCATCAAGTTTCAATTAAGCCACAAGTAGAAGAATTGAGGAATACCCATCTCTTTTTCTTGTGACCTATGGACTGACTTAATGATTTCATAATACAACTACCCAGAGAACCCAGTAGCACAAAGAGCTCTTTGCCATTACACTCATGGTGTTCCCATTTGATTTGCAACACCTCTTCTAGCTGGTCTGTCCACCTCCCTCAACACTCCTCTCCTCTCCCAACCAGACCAGTCCAGCAGATATGGGAGATAGGACTCACAACTCCTTTTTGCCTCCGACACCCCATTTTATCCCCTGTCTTATCTCTCCCCAGAATTGACCACCTGGAAGGGAAAGGGGGCAGAGCGTATGGTTGGTCTCTCAGAAATGCCCTTCAGGGTTCAGAAACTAGTACATGCCACTGTCTCTGGTTCACTGCAACTCTTTATAAGCCAAAGAAGCATTATTTAGCAAGTAAAGTCACCCAATGCTCAGGAATATTATGGTTAGAGCAGAGGACCCTAAATTCTTGATTAGGGAAGTAAATATTCCTTGAGAATGAGAATAGGTAAATTAAAAAAAATTTTAGAAAAATCTTTTTCACTATGATATAAAAAAAAAAGTTCAAGAGCCACAGATCTGTTACTGTCTCACTGCTATCTGTCTTTCTCTGTGTGTGATATCAACTTGACTCAGCCTCTCCCCATCCCTGTCTCTCCCCTCCCTCAGTCCCTCATCTTCAACTTATTGTTAAGACTCATGACAGGTGACAGGCTTAGGGGGCGGAGAAGGTTGGGAAGTCTCACAGATAGGCCCGCTGTAGGACATGGCTTAGGAGAGACAGAGGAAGGTTGATGTCTAGCATGCCTCCATACCCTCCTTCCACAGGCTGTTTCTCCCTTTAGAGTAAGTCTTCTCTACCCACCTGCCTTCCCATCCACTCCTTCAAAATTCCTCATGACCATCACATCCCATAACTACTTCCTGCTGGCATGAGGGGAGACCTTGGGTAGGATAGGTGAGATGACAAGTAACAAGCTCCTGGCCAGCCAGCCATCCCCTCCCTCCTGGACATTTCCCACGTCTAGAATCGCCAAGACAAGGCTAATGTACAGGGAAGACATTTGCCCTCCCACATTAAATGTCCAATTTCACCAGGCACGTACTCCCCACACATGGAGAGGGCTTAGCTGAAGTGAATACTGTAGAGTATGAAGACCATTTTCTGAAGTCACAGATTATTGAGAATCTTGCTAACTGTCCTCAGTGTTGCATTAGGATCATCTCAGGAGAAGGAGCAGAAAAGAGACCTTTAATGAACCTGAAGAAGAATCAGCTCAATGGGCTTCTCTCTATTCTCTGTCTAGCACACTCATTTGCCTCTCATCTGTTTATTTCCTCTTCTCTAACTCTGACTCAATCATGACCCTCTCCAGCCTATATGACTTCCCTCTGAGGAGAGAGGAAGAGTACCTTCCTATACTGGCCACAACTGGCTTCCGAGCCCTGTTTAATATCCGTGTCTTTCCAGCCCAGGCCATACTTTCCCCTCAGCTCCTTGCTTACATCCTTACTCAGTTTTTTAGGAAAGCATTTCTAGGCACTGACCGCATGCAAACCATCCAAAATCATCAGAAACTAGCCTTCTTTGTGGGCCTGTCTACTGCTCACCCACCACCACAGTGCTCCATCAGACTCTTCCCTCCAAGGCCAACAGCCCCTCTTAGGAAACTGTCATCACTGCCTTACTGCCCCAACTGTGATGCCACTAACTTGCCAGTATGACAAACACAGCTGCTCCAAAGCAGCTCATTTCACTCTTTCCAGCTGTTTGTTTAGCCCTTGATCCATGGAGGTAAAATATGAGAGCAGCTTCCAGAAGCTGACCACCTACATTCGGCTCTCGTTAAGTAGCTCTTGTCCAAGTCACCTGTTACTTCTACATCTGAACCGCATGACAAAATCAGGAGTTGTCTGCGGACATCAGTAAGATTCTGAGGGTTTATGTAAAGTGGGTGTAAGTTAGCAAATGTGATGTTTTCTGAAATCTTGGAAGACTCTCAGAACTCTATAAATTTTCTTTTTAAATTAGTAGCATCATGTTCAAGAGAAATAGAAATGTGAAAGCTTCGCAACTAAATGAACTAGCTCATTTCAGGGCTATGTTTCTCAGCTCTCTCAGTCTGGCCACAGCACCTATTGTCTCTGGTCTCCATCTTGCCTTGTCTTCTCTGCTCCTCTGTCTCTCTCTGGACTACCTTATTTCCTTTGTACCTGCTCCACCCCAGGCACTGTGGACCAGAACCCCTTAGCCTGGGTAGGCTAATCCAAGTAACTGTACCTTTCTATTGTAGGCCTACCAGGTCCCCACCCTTCAACAGATCTGTATTGAATAATTTGGGGATTCAAGGCATTCTTCACTCTTCCTTCAACATCACCTTCTCTTAGCTACCTAAGCACTGCCCACTTTGTGCCAACCAGTAAATGCCTTTGATTCAATGGCTTGATAAAGGGAAAACAGAGACTAGTGAGGATGGGAAAGGCCAGGGGAAATGCACTATGACATGGAAGTTTCCTTTTCTCTATTCAGGATCGTTACAAATTATACTACATCCTCCACAGAGTATTCAGGAGCCTCCATTGATAGACACCCTCTTTGTCAAATACAAAATGGTTTCCTTGTCTCAGGGCCTTTTGGAGGATTCTCTCTCTCTCAATCCTCAAATGTCAATGGTATCTGAGAAAGTTGACACTTGTGACAATGATTGGTGCGAGTTTCCAGTGGCATCCTATATCTTAAACCCAAAAGAGACAACTAGATGGGCTGCTCCTCACAATCCTCCCACACACACACACAAGCAACTACACTAGCAGTTAATGCCTAATAGACATAGCTCGCCAGTGCCCGCCCACACCATGTGTCTGTCATTCTTGTTCTGATCTGTACCTCCCTCTCTCACTTCACTTCTAACAGGACTCATTTAAGATAGATTTGGGAAGGACAATCTCTTCATTTCTACTTCCCATCCTTTGGGATCCCAGTTCCAGCACATAACAAAAGGCTTACTACTTAGTTCAATCTCCCTTCAGAGGAGGGGTGGCTTTTGTGATTCTCTAATCATAAGGGAGACAGAGAGGCAGCTAGGATATCCTGTTTTGCTAGCTCTCCCTTTTACTTCACTCAGTTCTCTATCGTATTTAACTACTAGACTCAATCAGCCCCTTCCCCACCCTCCCAAAAGGAGCAATAATGATGATAGCCAGCATGTACTGAGTAACAGCCAATGTGCCAAGCAGCAGTTTGTTCAGCTTGTCTGAGGCTCCCACTCAAGTCCCCATAATACTCTTTCCTTTGTCATATGTTTCATTTCCTAGCTCCCTGTCTCATCTCTCTCTTTTCATCCAACTTCCTCCTCTAAAATGTTGCGCAGTGAGCTGCTGACATGCTTCCAGAGGACACACCTGCTGTGACTGTACCCTTAAGATGAGTTGCTCCACCTCTGTGCTTCAACCATCTTTCCACATGCTGAGAAATCATCTCCCGGGCCAGGCCACCCCTCTCACCATCCAAGCCAGCTCTTACTTAGAGGTCTGTGCAGAGAGACCACTTCCACGGGCAAAAACACCAAGACCACTGCCTCATTTGCCTGCCAGCCTGGGCCCGACCAGTGAAGTCCCCAGAAATGTCCCCGTCATATCACCCAGGAATGGCCTCAGCATTTCACAGTCTACAAAAGCTGCAATGAACACCTTAAATCCTCGCCTTCTTAGGGCTACCTAGGTGTTCTGTCCCAATCTCTGACCATCTTTCCTCCCTCCAGCCCACTCATTTTCCTACCATTTTTTAAATTTGATTTTAGAAGGAGAAGGGGAGAGAGAGAGAGGTCTGTTTCTGTTATATACTCTGACCTGGAATCGAACAGGCAACCTTTGTGTATCGAGACAACCACTTTAAGCAACCCAGCAATCTGGCCAGAGCTTCCTACCAGCTTCTTAGCTAACTAAGCCCCTCCCTTTTATTAAGTGACTCATTCAGTATGACAATACCATACTCTTTCTGAGGATTCATTTTGTACTTTTAGACCTCCAGATATGTTCCTTCTACCAGGGAGATAATTGGCTTTCACCATCTCCTAAGACGACCCTGAACTTCAACTATGGAAATATTTAACTGCTCTTGCCAAAACCGTTACCCCAGGGTCTCACGAGACCTGGCTGAACAGGCTCGTGGTAATTGCCAGTTGGTTTCCAATACTCGTCATTCATTGGGCTACTGACCTGTCAATCACTTCTGCCAGAACAATCAGCAGCACCACCTTTAACAGATTTTGGAGGGCAGGCCAACGGTTTCCTGGCTATTTGAGCCTATAGAGGTGATCTTATTCCCCTTAACCTACTCTTCTAACCTCTAAATCGTCTACACCATGGGCAAGTGGGCATGAGGAAGGGACTGCCGAGTCAGCCTAGATTCACCCACATGCAGCTTAGGACCTTTGGAAGAAGGGGAAAAGGCTTAGCACCATATAAATGGTTAGCAACCACGATCGCATGGGGAAGAGTGTGTGGCTGGATCCTGCCCCACTCAGGCAGTTCCCCTGGGACCTTGTCGATCTCCTCCTTGGCCTGGGCTTCACTGGCTTTTTCAAAAGGAGGGAGTTGATTCCCCATAATCTCTCAACCCCCTTTTATTTCGGAAAACCCCAAGTAAATGGAGAACCCAGCCAGATCATGTGAATATGTATAAGGGAAGGCAATGGATCAAAGGGAAAGAAGCGCTTCCATGGTCCACAGCCAAGGGGACACCCAGAAAGAATGAAGGAGGAATTCCCTCAAGCCCAGGGAGAACTTTAGGGCCAAAAACGAGGGCGAGGGAAGACACTGCTTACCAGGAGGACCTCTGAGTGTGGGCTCAAAAGAAATAAAGCATTCTAGTCGTGTCTACGCAAACAGGGCTGGGTTTGAGGGGGAACTATGGAGATTAGATTGAAGAACCTCCTTAAACCCCTTTTATAGGTTGTTTTTGCTTCTTTCCTGTCGTTTCCTATTAGGAGTTCTTTTGAGAAGTTCCATCTCACCAAGTTGAACAAAGACGTGTTACCACAGTATTGAATGAACCTTGTAGTTGCCAGCTTCTACATTTTCTCAACACCACCTGCAGCAGCTGACAGTGACCGATGGGCTTTTTCAGTGGATACCAGAATGCCACTTCCTAGAGACTGGAGGCAAACAGAACGGTGGCAACAGAAGGTGAGTGTGGGGAAGGAGGTGGGACTCTTCCTCCTCATCCCAGACCTCCTCCTCTCTTTTCTTTTCCCCATATTCTTCTCTCCAGTCCTTCCCGCCTCTCACTCTCATGCCACGTTTCACACCCTCCCCCAGAAATTCAGGAGTCCTTAAGGCATGCTCAGGAAAGGCAGTTCCCTGGCCCAAGCTTCTCATTGTCTGCTCCGCTGAGAAGTAATCAGCTTCCAGGAACTTTGAGAAATTGCTTTTCTATAAGAGGGCACCAAACCGATTCAGAGGGATGGTCGATAGTGAGTCGAGTTGGCAAAGCCATTTCTCTGACCCATGGGGTATCAGAATTAGAGTACTTGACATTGGGCCCTATGAGTTAGAGGTTGTCAGCTGCAGAGGTAGAATAAGTTTGTCCAGACCCAAAGTATCTGTTGCTGCTTATGCTTCTTCCCAAAAGGTTTCTACTCCCCTATAGCTGGTTTTTCTTCCTCTCTATTTCTTTTTATTTTTTCTTTATTCTTCTCACTGTCTTTTTTTCCTGTGTCTTTCTCACTGGTGTGAATTTCTTTTTCCTTTTGTTTTCTAAAGCCAAATAGAAACCTGGAGAAGCTGTGAGGATGGTGGTAGCCGGAAGAAGGAACGTTAACCTGAACATCCGGCATAAAAGGCAGAGCCACACCCTGCCCCAACAGGAATGAATATGGCTACCCCCCAACACACACTCACTCAGTCATCCCCTTGATACGTGGATTTTTCTTCATGCCTACTATAGATGGGTAGCCCCCACTCTAACCCAACATCACCAGTGGTCAGAAACTCCTGCCTCCCATGTCCACCCCCATAGGAGGTTCCTACAGAAGCAAAACATAGTCACCTTAGGCTTTGGCACACTGAGCCAGGCCCTGGTCCCTATCTCAACTTTTTGCCAACTTATTATTTAATTTAAAAAAATGTGTTAAGTAATACTCATATGTCTAAAGTATTATTTAAATATTTGTTTCAGCTATGGCTGGTTGGCCTAGTGGTAGAGCATTGGCCCAGTGTGTGGATGTCCCTGGTTCTATTCCTGGAGAAGGCACACAGGAGAAACTCCCATCTGCTTCTCCACCCCTCCTCCTCTTGCTTTTCTCTCTCTCTCTCTCTCTCTCTCTCTCTCTCTCTTTCTCTCTCCCTCTCTTCCCCTACTGTAGCCATGGCTCAATTGGAATGAGTTGGCCCCAGGTGCTGAGGATGGCTCGATGGGCTGTGCTCCCAGGCGCTAAGAAGAGCTCGGTTCCTGAGCAACAGAGCAATACCCCCAGATGGGCAAAGCATCCCCCCTCAGTAGGCTTGCCAGGTGGATCCCAGCCAGGGAACATGCAGGAGTCAGTCTCTCTGCCTCCCGTCTTCTCACTGAATTAAATAAAAATAAATATTTGTTTCAATATAACATTAAATTGTATTTCCCTTTTTTCTCCTCATTTTCCCCACGGTATCCTTCCTAGGACCAAAATGATAGGGAGAGTCTGAGAATGACGGTCAAGTCTAAAAATGTCCATTTCTCAGTAGAGAGCAACCATGAGGTATACTACACACCCATGGGCAGGGTGTTGGGGAGCACAAATACTCTTCCCCCCCAACTAAGAAAACAGTTTCTCTGAGCACAGGACACAGCACTCGGTGGGAGGGCATGTCCCCTACTCCATTGGCACATTATGTAACAAAGGTTTACAAGTAAGGATCTATGTGTTATTTAGAATTTAAAAAGCCCTAAAATAGTTACCTCTGGGTTGGCATGTAGTGAACTATTGTTTAGCTGTTAAAAATGCATTTGAAGGCATACTTTTTTCATGACATGAGGAAAAAGAAAGCATATTCCAAAACTGTGTGTGCAGGAAGTTCATAATCTTATAAAGTATTTGTGCGCATAGGAGCGTTCGGCTTTGCTTACTAGAAAGATAAACATCAAAATATCCAGAAAAGATTGGAAGTGTGATTGATTTTTATATTGTTATACTTTTTTTTATTTTCTACCATGCACATATATTATAATGAGAAATAAAAAATTCAAGTTGTAGAAGTAGTTGATTCTTCACTGTCATAAATGGCAAGGGAATTGGAACTGACATGAGGGAGCTTTTAGGGCTGGTGGTCTCCTACATGACAACTTGGGCTGGTAGAGTTGGAAGGTGCTAATGGGAGCCAGAATCCTCCAAACATGCAAATAAATTGTCGGGAAGACAAATGCGGTAGAGCCAAGAAAAGGTGTTCCACCCTCACCTCTCCTCCGTTCACTTTTCCTTTCTCTTACACCTCTATGCAGTAGTGACCAGCACTCCGTACTTAAGAGCAAAAGACCTGGCCCCTCGTAGGTGGGAGCTGGGCAAATTATTCAGTCCTATGGGGACTCGTCTCATGGATCGTCACTCCCCTACACCTCAGAGCCTTCGCCATCACTTTCCCCTCTTTCTGCAATGCCATGGCCGCACATTTTCTTGTGGTTTGTTCCTGTCATTTGGGTCTCAAAGCAAATGGCATCTTCTCAAAGAGTTCCTCTATCGGGTCACTTTCCATTACATCTTTTCTATTTTCTGTAAGCACTGATCCATAACTTCTTATTGTCTCCTAGAAATTAAATTCATTGGGAGCTGGAATCTTGTCTTGAGCACTGCTGCGCCTCATTGCCTAACACTGCCTGCCACTAATGGGTCAAGTACCATGCGATTCGTCTGCACCATGTTTCCTCACTTAATCTTTCTAAGAATCTAATGTGGTTTACATACAAGCAAAAGGTTAAGAACAGAGAGGTGAAGTACAGTGAGTAAGTGGCAGAGCCAGAATTAGAACTAATTCCAGAATACTTTCCATTTCGCTACCCTTCCCTCCCATGCAACTAGTTGGGACCTGTTTTGGAGAGAGAAGATTGGGAGAGTTCAAGAGCAGGGAACAAGAGCCAAGTCTCTGCTTCCAGAAAGTTTTAAAATAGTGTACAACTGAACCGGGCACAGTCCTGGGAAGTAGAGAGAAGGGAGGAAAGGAGGAAAAAAGCCAGAGGGGTTTGGTTACAGTTAGCAGCTTCAGACCATTTTATACGTATCTGAGCAACACACAATCTCTTCTGTTCATTTCATAAGTAGAAACTGAACACTTCCCATGGGTTTATTTTTTCCTTTTTTTCCTCTTCTGTGGACAAGATAAAAATCTTTATTTACAAATAGTCTGTTCCTTTAAAAAACATTCAGAGAAAAATATTTGGATAAAATATGATAAAAAGGCCCTGGCCGGTTGGCTCAGTGGTAGTGTCAGCCTGGCTTGTGGAAGTCCCGGGTTTGAATGGGCACACAGGAGAAGTGACCATTTGCTTCTCCACCCCAGCCCCATTTTTTTCTCTCTCTCTCTTCCCCTCCCGCAGCCATGACTCTAGTGGTTCAAGTAAAAGTTGGACCTGGGCTCTGAGAATAGCTCCATGGCCTTGGCCTCAGGTGCTAAAATAGCTCGGTTGCCAAGCAACAGACCAACGAGCCAGACAGGCAGAGTATAGTCTGGTAGGGGCTTGCTGGGTGGATCCCAGGCAGGGTACATGGTGGAGTCTGTCTCTGCCACCCCACCTCTCACTTAATTTTTTATATATATATATATATATGTATTAAAAATCACAGGAAACAAAGCCAAATTCTGATAATAATCAAGGAGAAATGTGGTGACATGCAGAAAATCAAGCCCAGTCATAACAGTTACAAGAGAGTCAGGGCAAACAAACTAAGGAAGACTAAATTCCATCACATTTCCCTAAGACCCCCACCCCCCGACACAGAGTCTTTGTTCTGTAAGTTAGTAGCCAGTTCAGAAATTTCAAGTTATGCATCATCTTATTTCTACCTACCTCAAATAACAGTAAAGTAATTTATATTTAATAAATACCATATCAGAGGAAGAGCTTGTCTCCATTAAAGTGGCTAAGAAGTCTTTTACTAAGAAGTCTTTTACTAAGAAGTCATATAACCTGGGAAACATTTATTGACGTCCAGGGCTATTTTCTGGTAAGCTGTTACCTCAACTCAAAATTGTATATTTTTCTATGTGCAGGGAGAGTCTCTGGGATCCTCCATAGGTAATTAGCTAGAGCAACCTCCTAGTCTACAGGCTGCACAGCGGGCTGATTCCATCTCTTCCATCAGTTCAGAAGCCCATGCTTTCCCATTGTGCCCAATGAATGTGACAAACGGGCTGAGGCTAGGTGGTGTGAGAACTATAACAATAGAGATTATTGTACCGGAGACCATTGCTAATAGGAGGCATGCCATAGCTTTAGGATCTTGGCTATAAATGCTAAATTAGGAGTAGCATTTGACAGCTTTGGGCCTTTAAATTGGTTAATCTTTCCATTTACAAGGGCAAGTTTGGCACAATCAGTATCTACTGTGGGTTGGTGTGAAATGAGCTCTAATAGGGAAACTTCCTCCATGTGAAGCTTGAAAACTTCACACTCTTTTCTCCCATCAGGCGTTTGTTGCTTCTTGATCCTGTGGGGGTCCCAGAGACCCCAGGGTCACTATGGCCTCCCTGGGGGACCTGGGCCTGCTGGGCTTCCCCCAGTTCCCTTCCCAGTGTGGCTGTCTTCATCCTTTCACATCGAGCTGCTGCTGGAACACTCCTGTTTTCCCTAGGGAGCAATGGAGAACTCAGCTTCTGGCCAGAGCTGCTGCAGGTCTCTCCCTGGATCAGAGTGGATCATATTCTTGGGTAGGCTATAACATTCTTCTGAGAGCTCCTGAGGAATGTGTGGAAAGTCACCCTCACGGATATGATGCCACATGGCATTGTTAGGTAATGACGCCGCTCCCACAGCTATTACAATTGTTAATCCCAAAGTATATTGTCTCCTTTGGGGCGATGCTGGGAATCCTTTTTAGCCAGGAAGTGAATGTCTCCCTCTTCCGCTTTGGGTTTGTTAATTGATACTGCAACACCCAAGTCTCCAATTTTGTATATCACATTAGCAGAGGGAAACCAGTCGGCATCCCTTTCAATTTCTTCTTAGACTACAGGAGAGGCACTTTGCATCTGATGACAAATGAAGATGTTACTCAGTTTGATGTCCAGGTGCAACTACACAAGAGTTGTGGATGTATGGATCCCCAGGGAAATCTGTAGAAGGATATCCTTGAGTTTTGGTTCTTCAAAATAATTGCCAACCTTTGTGTTTTCAGATGCAGCAGCCTGAAAGCTTCCACCATTGCAGTATTCATTCTGAATGATCATGCAATCATCTTCTACGCATGCTGAGTAGTAACATGCCACATGGGGGTGATGACCTAATACCACATGAGCATAAGCATCATGCAAAGCGGAACTCTCCCTTGATAATTCTGCAAAAGATTGCGTGGAGTGTTTTATTGCATAAACACATACATCCAGCCTCTTAGCGCTCTAATAGACTGTACCAGATTCTTCAACCCCAAACTTTTCAACCTCCATGAATTCCTTCCCATAGCAGGGGTCTTGTTACTTTCTCATGGAACAGTCTCTCGGCAGACAGCCCCTTTGCTCTAGTTTGCTCTAGCTTTCCTCCCTGGATCAGCTTTCTTGAGATCTCCTCAGTTTTTCTTCTTGCCACTGGATTAAAGGAATTGTTTTCTATATCACTGTGGATGAGGGGATTAATATTAACCCGAGCTGATGAGGTCACTTCATCTGTGAAGGAAACTGGTGTGATTCTAAAATGCTTAGAGCCCCGGGAGGGTGTCTTCCCCATTGAAGAAGTCACAGACTGACCCGACACGGCCTTTGGGAGTGAAGGGACTCTTACAGTGTAGCAGATTGTTTGTGTCGTCTGGCCGGACTGGTGTTGTGGGACGTTTGGGAGATTCTGATACCAGAGTCTCCAATACAGTACCTGGACTCACTTTGGCTTTTCCTGAAATGTGCTGAGTTCACGCACTTTATTAAAGGGTGTCCTGGGAGGTGTAAACTTGGACTCTGAATCCTGAGCCTCAGATTCCTCTGGGATGTGGCTCTGGGCCTTCCTGCCCCCTGGTGCTTCCTTCTGTTCTCTGGTCTTACTCTCTTCTTCGCAATCAACTTTCAGTTTCTAGCTCTTTGTTAATACTGTTGTCATCCATCTCAGCCAAAGAGCCTGACAATAGAAGCAAGAAGGCCTGCTTCCCCCAGGCCTCTCTGCAGTCTGTTCTCCTTCCTGTGGGTTTCAAGTGATTCAGAACATCCCTAGACTGGGCAGTTTCTATCCTTAATTGAACACTTACTGTGTGTGTTTCCACACAGTTCGGGACCCATCTAGGCTGAAAGGTTCTTGTCCTTGTCCTCTCAGTGTCTGTGAACTGCATCACGCCCGCTGGGTATCTGGTTAGTGGGGTTACCTGCCCTAAGTAGAGACAGATGGGAGATATCAGTCATCATTAAGGTTTATTGACCAGCATGGCTGGAATTTCCCAGAGAGAGGAATTAATCTTGCTACCGACTGAGAGCAGACATCCTGCTGGGAGTAGTTACAGAAATTCTGTTGCTCAAATTAATTAGGATTGTGATGCATTTGTTTAATGAGGAAGAATCTGGTAGTGGCGAGAAGCTAGCTGGCCACACTCTTCAGAACCCAGCCAATCCCAGGTGTCACTGCATCAGGAGGTGGAGACTGGCCTTGTCAGACAGGCAGGGACCTGACTGGGTGGAATAACATGGTCAGTCAGTCAGAGGAGTAAACTGAGGCAGGCAGCGGAAGCCCATTAGAACACAGTGCTACTTTAGAAGGGGGTCTGGGGATCCACAGACTCCCAAAGTGTGTGCCTTGCCAGCCCCATAGCACAGAGGGCAGGCTCAGCTTCATCCACTGTCTTCCCCCCTCCTCTTTCTCTGCTGTGGAGGAAAATGCTAACATCACCTCAGTAGCACCCCAGAGACTCATCCAGCCATTTTTCCTCTCATCCCCCAAAATGCCATGTTATATTATCCACAGGAGGAAGAATTCTTTCAACAAAGTGCAGATCTATTGCCTGAAGCATATAGAAATATTTTTCTCTTACTCCTACTTCTACTTAAAAAGAAAACACTTCCTGCCTGACCTGTGGTGGCACAGTGGATAAAGCGTCCACCTGGAAAGCTGAGGTCACCGGTTCGAAACCCTGGGCTTGCCTAGTCAAGGCACATATGGGGGTTGATGCTTCCTGTTCCTCCCCTTCTCTCTCTCTCTCTCTCCACTCTCTTTCTCTAAAACTGAATAAATAAAATCTAAAAAAAAATATTCCTTTAAAAAGAAAGAAAACACTTCCTTCTACCCATAATGCTTCTTCTGCTCGTATAAGGTCAATCCTAAACTCCACTGTGCCCTTCACTCTACCTGGGCCAGGTCTTCCCTTGCATGAGACCTGGGACTTGGCTGCAATAAATCAGGGAAAAACTGGATGGTAGCTGGACCAGGGTGACAGTTGTGTGGATGGAGAGAAGCAGAACTTCTGGAAAGCTCCAGAGGACATCATTCACGTTATAGTCTTTGTGGGATAGAACAGAAATGGTGCTTTTTGGTGGCCCTGGAGAAAGTGGTCAGACTCAGGAAATGGTTTCAGGGAGAGTTGAAAGGATTTGCTGATGGACTGGACGAGGAAAAGAAAACATATAATTTTAGGACTTAGTTTTTCATGCCAACATTTACAGAACTGTCTAAAGAACCTTGTTTTTCTTTCTAGCTCCCTGCCCCCGCTCCCACCTCTTCTTATGACATACCATGATGGCACAACCTGAATAAACCAGAAGTTGGGCGCCACCTGATGTTTCATGAAGCAAGAACATTGTCAAGATCATGTGGTCAGCTGCCCGAGAGGGTTCATCCCCTTCCTAGACTGAGCGAGAACCTTAGCCTGGGGCTCAGTCAGCTATGCCTCATGTAGAGGAGGGCCACACAGGGCCACTGATCTGGGTACCTGAAGTCCAAATCCAGGTGGCCGAGGATAATAAGTCTTGTAAGCTCTCCGGTCTCAGTTCCCTCACTCCTCAAAGACGCCTCCCTTGTGCTCCAGAGAGAACCCAGCTCCTGCGCTTGCGTCTCCTTTTCAGTAGCCAGGGAGATGGTTTTAAACTGTAATTTTGTCACATCCCACATTTAAAAACCCTCCAAAGGCTTTCCAACACATTCAGAATTTTTAAAAATAAATAAATACAGTCTATGCAGTGGCTAAGGAGGCCCCGATGACCAAGCCTGGCCCTGTCTTCTCTGACCCCGTCCTCAGAGGCACCCCTTCCTGCTTCACTCCAGCGTTCCTTCTCATCCTTGGATACGACACGCCAGCTCCCCCCATAAGCATAAGGCCATTGCACTGGCTGGTCCCTTTCTCTGAAATATTCTTCCCCAGCTGTTGGCATGGACAAAAACCCAATCTAAAGTGGTCCAGGCTCTCTCCATTACTGTGTCTTATTTTTCATCAGGACACTTTGTAATACTGGGCTCTTTATTGGTTTGTTACCCATCTTCCCCAGCTTGAACTTGAGGTTCACGAGACCAGGGACCTTCCCTATTATATCAGTCAGGGTCCCATCAGGAAAACAAGAATTGCACTAGATATTTTCACAGTGATAATTTAATAAAACGAATTCATTTAAAACATCTTAGAAGGACAGAAAAACTTTTAAAGGGAGCACTGAAGACAGACAGAGGTAAGAACCACAGGAAACAGTGGGGTTGTAAGAGTCTAGGAACCCAGAGCTGAGACCCAGCCCTCCGCCCAGGCCCCTCCAGCTGCTGCTCACCTCCGAGGAGGCACAGGATGCAGTTCCGGGACTGTTGAAAGGGGCTGGAGGCCAAAACCAACTGCTCTACCAGGAACAAGGCCATTGATGAGACAACCCCAACAGGATCCAGCTAGCAGAAAGGAAGGAGCAGGTCCCTACTTCTTCCTCCTGCCTAACAGTCTCCGTCCAGAAACACTGCTGGTAAAAACAGAAAAGCCCACGACAAAAGAGAAAGTAGTTTGTAGCATCACAAGCGGAGTATAAAAGGTAAATGTGGAGCTGGGAGGCAACGGCTGAATAACTAGAAGCCCTGTCTGTACAATCCCTTAGCCCCATGCTGGAGGAGTGCTCGCCATATAGTAGGCATTCGATAAATCTTCGCTGAATGGATGAATGGATGGTGTACCATGTAGAGTGTTAGTAGCTAGTGGTACAGAGATGAAAGACAGACTCTAACATCAAGCTGCTCACACTCTAATAAGAGAGACAGACATCGGTTATGGTTCAGAGTAAGTATAATAACAGAAATACCCGCAGAATGGTGCGGAAGCTCAGAGGAGAGGCTCCACTCACTGCAGGCACATCAGGGAGGCACTCCTACAGGGGAGCGTGCTTCAACCTGATGCTCAAGGGCAAAGAGGAATATGTGGGGCCAGAGAGAGGCTGAGGGTCTGGAGGTGGGATGCAGGATACTTTAGGTCTGGAAACAGCTGGTGCAAAGACAGAGAGCTTGGAGGGCATGACTCAAGTAGTTCATGCTGGCTGGAGCATCCGTGGGATGTGGTGGCAGGTTCATTCAGGTCCAGCTCATGAAAACCTCACATGTTACTCTAAAAAGTTTAGGCTTTGACCTCAAGGCACAGGAGTGCCAGTCAAGGTTTTTGAGCAGGAGAGCCACGTGATCTGATCTGAGAATCTTGAATTCGCAGGGATGAGAATGAAGGCTGGACACCAATTGGGAAGCTATTATAACGGACCTGGGCGAAAGGATGGGCGCTGAGCCAGATGTGTGTTCACTGGATGCAATGTGCTATACATTAGGTTACACTGCAACAAAGGCTAAAACAAAACCAGATCATGGGGATCTCAGCTCCGACGGTGGGGGGTGGAGGGGGGGTACTAGAGGAAGAGAAGGGAAAGCTGAGGAGCTGGGATCCCTCGGCCTGAACTCTCTGTTGCAGGTTTCCCGGAACAGTGGGGCCCTGACACTGGCCAGTTCCTAGAAGCTGGAAGGGGCCTTCAGAGGATGCATCAATGTCCCACATGGAAGCAAAACTCTAGTTACAGAGTTCAATTGAAGAGACTTTAATGAGAACAGACTACTTACAGAGAGACAAGCATGATTAAAGAAACCAAGAGGGGGTGTGAAAACCCCTAAGACCATAAGCAGACAGGAGTCACCCCTTTCTGAAGAATTGAGGGGAGGAAGGAGTATTGCTGGAGCCCAGTGAGGGCTGGAACAGAGCACATGGGCTGCTTGGCAGGAGCTGTGGCCAAGCAGAGGGCATTGCCACAACCCCTGCAACACAGCAGAGAAGTCAGGGGAAGGAGTACTCTGACTTCTCTCTCTTGCCACTCTTCAGCCTCCTGCCCATGTCTCCCACTGGCCAAATCAAACTGGAGCCAACTAGCAAGGGTGCCCACTAATTCTTTGCACAGAGGTCACCCTCCTGAGGCACACAGCAGGGCAAAGAAGGGAAGACTCTAAATCAGGGGGGCAGATAGACAATAATAGCCCAATGGGTTTCAATTTCCACCTCCTTTCCCTGGAAGTCTCAGAGACAAGAGACAACTTGTCCAAGGTAAAGTAGCATGTTAGGTCAAGGCCATTGGCCCCTCTCCCTTGGGGTCAAGATATGTTTTTTTACTGGTGCACACAATGAGCCGTGCATGAACATCACCTTGCTCAAAGAACAAAACCAACAAAGTGCATGAACTCACAACAAATTACAGTATTACTTTATTCTGGCCTCCGCAGCAGAGGCTTCTCCGAACCCCTGAGACAGACTCATCGAACCCCTAGGGTTCGATAGAACCCAGGTTAAGAACCACTGCTCTAGGCAGTTGGGGAAGCTTGTAGAATGACAAGAGAAAGGGAGGAGGGAGCTAGAGCACAATGGGCCTGCACTGAGACCAGCCCATCATCTTGGAGCTGCAGCTCCAAGTCCAGATGAACCAGAGGAAGGCCACAGGGCAGAGCAGCAGTGGGCAGGACCAGGGAGGATGAGCACCCAAAGGCTGACCATTCACCTTCTGTGTCTGGTAGGTAATAGACACCTGCTTCCTTGTCTCTTTGTGACCTTCTGCCTGTCCCTGACCCCCATTTTCCCCTCTTGGGTCCTCCCCAGGCATGGGGACAAGAGCTCAGCTCTGGTAGCCAGTCCTGCTCATCAATTCCCTAGAGCTGCTCACTGATCCAGCACAAGATGGCAAGACAGTTTAATTGAAGTCATTACAATAAATGATGCAGAAAAACAACACCCTTAGTTTGCCAGGAACCTCAGAGGAGCGAGGGAGGGCACTGGGAACCTCAGTGGCAGCAACTGAAGTTAGATTGGGTGACTATGGCAGAAAACGGATGGGGCTGAGAAGTCAGAGAGTCCTAAGTTCAAATCCCGACTTGGTCATTTACAAGTTGTGTGACCTTAGACAAGTTCCTTTATCTTCCTGAGCTGAGCTTTTTTCTCCTTGTCAATAAAAATGGAAATATTGTTGTCTGTCCACGAAGGCCATGCATGACCCTGGCTCGCCTGCCTCTCCTGCCCCATCTCCTACTACCTCCATCTCCTCCCGCCTCTCCTAGTCCTGTCACCTCGATGGGTTGCTCTTTCCTAACACACCACTTCTCATTCTTTACTTATAAGGGTCCCCCTATTCCTGAAATACCCTCCCACTTCTTCTTGGGGTTATTCTTACCTTTCAAGATTTATATCAAAGGTCACCTCCTCTAGGAAGTCTTTCTCCCCCATCTCTCCTTCCCCTGAACACCTTTAGCACTTTCTAACTGTGACGCCCGTTTGACATTCAGCACTCACTATTGCGCATAATAATGTTTTTCTCTCCCCATAACTTGTCTTCTCATCTAGATAAAAATCAGAAGCTGTATCTCCTCTTTCTCACCCTCACATGCCTTACACATGTATAACATCATAATTCAACTATGGGGGAAGGGTGACAGGGTGGAGTGAGGGGCAGAAATTCAGAGCCCAGGGGTGAGCCCAGAAAGAACGTGCACAGGTCGATGACAATCTGCCCTGCACTCACTTCCCAGATTATTAAGATGATGCATACATCGCCCTGGCCAGATAGCTTGATTGGTTACAGTGTCATCTCAACTCACAGAGGCGGCCAGGGCACATACAGAAACAGATCAATGTTTCTCTCTCTCTTTCTCCCTCTCTCTTTCTCTCTCTCTCTTTCTTCCTTGCTCTCTCTAAAATCAGTAAATACATATTTTTTTAAAAAGATGAAGCATACATCAATTTTTTGCATCTCTAACATGAGACACAGGTCCCTCTGTGTCCAGGGCCAACTGGCACTCTACTCAACTTCACAAACTTGTATCTGATTCAGTAGCAGAGAACAGAGGTTCTAGGTCGTGAAACTGTACACTTATAGCATCACAAGAAACCTCAGCATGTAGCAAAAGTGACACCCTGGTACCTCCTAAGTCTAAGTCGCAAGAACTCTTGCAGCTTCCAGTTGGGTGCCTTGGAACAGCTCATCATGAAGCATTCACTCCTGGAACTCAGGCATCACACTGTGAGAAGCCCCAGTAAGTTATACAGAGAAGCCACGTCTAAGTACTCCAACTGACAGTCCCTGCTGAGCACTCAGCTAACAGTCAGCATCAGCTGCCAGCAGAAGAGTAAGGTAGGCCATCTTGGACATTGGGCCCTATTCAGCCTTCAAGTAACATCAGTCCCAACCACTATCTGATGCAACCATATGAGAGATCCCAAGAAAAAAAAATCCGTTCCCCAGTTGAGCCCAAAATCTGTAAAGAGACTCTTTATAAAAATGTAGAAATGTACCGGTAGGAAACTCCATCCCCAGCTGAGCCCAATCAACCCACAGAACTAAGAAATAATAAAGTATTGTTTTACATTCCTTTTTAAAAATCTGTAAAGAGATCTTTACAGAAATGTAGAGATTTACTGGTAAGAAATTAAAGCTCAGAAATGCCATGTGGGCCCTGCCTGGGTGACTCAGTGTATAAAGCATCCAGGAGCACCAGAGGTTATGTATTTGACCCCTGGTCAGGCTACATAGGAGAAGCGATCAATGAGAACACAACTACATGGAACAACTAAGTGGAACAACGAGTTGATGCTTCTCTCTCTCTCTCTCTCTCTCTCTTTCTTCCTCTCTCTCTCTTTCAATGGAAAATTTTTAAAGAAAGAAAGAAATGCCTGTGATGGATCGAGGGTCACACAATGACTTCAAGACAGAGCCTAGTGCATTTAACTGTTGTCACCCCATTGCCACCTTAGTGAAGATAAAGAAGAGCGAGCTCTCTGGAACAGGAGTGGAGAGGGAGAGAAGAACAGAGCTGAATTTTGTATATAATAGCCCAAGTTAATTCTACTCAGCAAGAAAACTATTCCATACTAAATGGATATGCTTTAATTCTTTTTAATTTTCAAAGAGTGTCTCATACTTTCTTAGATCTTACAGAGTTAACCGCCCTTTATTTCAGCTTTGGGTTTGTTGTACCTTTCCTCCTCCCTAGAGATAATTAGCCAGAAGCCTACCTGAGTACATTTGTCATGTCAAAAATACAATGGCTTCAAAAGAAGGGAAGGGACCCAGTAAAGAAGGCCAAGTGACAAAACAAAACCTCCCAGGGAAATAGTCACATTTCCTGAATGATCTGTCACCATATATGCATGCTGAAGAGGGAGGACAAAGGACAGAGTGTCAGAGCAAACATTACCCGGGGTCACTGCATCCAAAAGTGCTTTGAGTACCTTGACCTAAACCAGCCTTATCCAGGGCAAAAGCAACACCCCTTTCCCAATCCACTACCATCTATTTGCCTAAACCATGGGCCCAAAGGAAAGTTAAATTTAGCTTTTTTTTTTCACCTCCCTCAATTTAAGCAACATTAGTTTTTTGTTTGTTTGTTTTTTAAGTCCCATCTTTGCTCAATATCCTACAATGGAGGATTCAGAGAAGCTGCCTTTCATTGTAAGTACAGAACCTAGCCATCTGACCTTTATTTTCACCTTTGAGCTGATGGAAAAGGTGTTGACTTCACATCTAGACAGTCCTTGGTCTGCTTGGTCTGGGCCCCATAGCCCCATAGTTCTTTGTTTTAGAACACTGTTGTGAGAAGCCACCCTTTTTTGGACATCATCTGTTATCCACACTGTGTCCCAAGATCTTTATTTATTTTTCCTTGTGTTTAATCTTCCTAGCAACCCTCCAAGGGATATATTGTTACCTCACTTTAAAGATAAGAAAATTAAGTCTCAAGAAAAACACATTCTAAATAGCAGAGCCAGAACTCAAAGATTGCCCAAATCCAAAGACCAGCTCCTTCCCACAGACTGATTCTATGTGTTACGTATATACTGCCACAGTAATGCTGCACAGCAAATACCCACAGCATCCCAGTGGTGTGCAAGAGTAGGTAGGCAGTTACTGCTCTAACTCCTGGGACGATTAGCTAGGTGGTTCTGCTGATAATGGCTGGGCTTACCAACACGCTCAGTTTGCTTACCCATTGAGTGATCTAAGCTGTTTCTGCTGGGACAATTGGGGTGACTCAGGTCTGCTTCACATGTCCCTCATCCTCCATTAGGCCAGCCCAGCCATGGTCTCCTGACAATGGCAGAGGTACAAGAAACAAGGCAAACCAAATTAATGGCACCAATATTTTCAAGCTTAAGCTTATGTCACTTTTGCCATTAACCCCATTGACCAGAACAAGTGGCATGGACAAGCCCAGAGTCAGAGAAGGAGGGAATTACAGAAAAGATGGCAAAAGGTAAGGATTAAAGGAAGGATAAGGATGGGGGACCACTTTTGCAGTCTACTGCACTGACCGTGGGCATGTTCTGACCCCTCCGGGAACATCTTTTCTTACATTTTTTAACTGGAACAGATCTACTTTTCAAGGTGCCTAAGAGCATTAACAAGTTTGTGAAACACTACCCAGGTCAAAAGTATTCTTTCTGTTGAGTATTTTAAGTGTATCAACCTGGGGGTGTATATTCACATTAATAGAGGTACATAGAAAACACAGTTCCTAATTCTAGAGTCCAGAAAGTTTACAGAAATCTCAGAAGTGAGACAGGCCAATCACTGAGACAATAAACAAAAATTGTAGGAAGAGGATAAATGAAGGGAAAAAAGACAATAAGCAAATTATGTAATTAAAGTTAATGCTGGAGAAACGGTCAAGGAGAGAATGAGTCAGCAGCAAGTTTCTGCAATGAATCAGGCACAATGTCATGTTTCTAGAATTCTTGTCTATTTCAAGAAGGCCCAGTGTCCCAGTTAAAAGAGCACCTTGAGCCTGTAGCAACAACATCTGGAAGGAAACACGCTTGTAATTTTAATTTCTCTTCAGTGCCACCGTTAACAACAGGGACAGGGCGTCCCATAAAAATCTTGTGTAGGGAAGGTCCCACAACGGCAGCATTACTTTGAAAGTATTCAAGGGGATTTTAAATTATTTTTGCAAAAGAACTCCCTGTACAATAGGCCATTTGATTATGAAAACAAGGTTGTGAATTCAGCAGCAGGACAATTTTACTTGTTCTATTCAACAGATGAAGAAACTGAGGCTTCAAGGGCCCTCTAATTAGTGACAAGGCTAAGCCTTCCCAGTGTTCTTTCTCCAACTAACAGAGAACCATATTCCTACTACTGGTAATCTGTAAGAAATGACATTGAACATTTATTGAATGCTCATAAGCACGGCAGCTCATTTAATCCTTGCCACAAACTGAGAGATTGGTATATGAATGGACCCATTTTGCAGATAAGGAAAACTTGGAGCTCAGAGATTTAAGTCCCTTGCTAAAAATCACGTAGCACATAAATTGCGAGCCATAACTCACACTCAGGAACACGTGACCTCCCACACCTTCCTCTACACTGCTATCGTTTTTTTTTTTTTTTTTTTTGGGTTTTCATGTACACTTAAGCCTAAGGGATTAAAAGCAATAGTGTAGACAAATCTGCCCCAACCCTGCATGCACATAGGTGTTTGCCTTGGTTATTCAGGGCACACTGTTTCTGACCTATATTTTCCACTTCACATTGCCTACTAGGACGCTGCCTCTAACAGACGCAACTCAAGGCAGAGGGGCAAGTAATATTGGTTCAGGGAACCTGAGCTGTGACCCTGAGCTGCTGACAGAATGTCTGATATTTATAGCAACTTAGAGTCAAGTACCAGGCAAAGTGTGTTCTGGATTGTTGCAGACATCCTCAGGGGGAAGAAAACATCTCTATGAAAAATTGTGCGGATGCTTAACTGATGGAACATCAAACATGAAAGGACAAGTCGATGGGTTTGCATTCCAGTTAAAATTAATAATAAAAGGATGGCCCGGGCAGTCTCTGTGGATAGCATCCTTAAAACACTTAGAATATAGACGGCGCTACAGGAGAGACCACATCGCTAG
Source organism: Rhynchonycteris naso (assembly GCA_037038555.1). Classification (NCBI taxonomy): domain Eukaryota; kingdom Metazoa; phylum Chordata; class Mammalia; order Chiroptera; family Emballonuridae; genus Rhynchonycteris; species Rhynchonycteris naso. The sequence continues at coordinate 357,191,659 of CM072995.1, forward strand.
CTGAATATATAAATTGCTCCTCTACACTTTTATTTGTGCCTTTATTTATTTTATTTATACATTTATTGATTGATTTAGATTGCCTCAGTCCACAAAGGATTTAAAGCTGATTGTTGAACTGGGAAGACTATGGTAGACTGATTGCATTAATAGCAAAAATTTTTATGCTTCCCCATAACCTCACCCTTGGGTACTGTCCTCCATACCAAATCTGAGCTTGGCCCTGTGACTTCCTTTGGCCAAAGGAGCAGCAGCAAACTCGATGTAAACACAACTAGAACAGCATACAGGATAGAGTCAGGTCACCAAGCCAAGCCACTCTAGACCAGCCAGCTCTGGATGAGTTGCCAGTGACCACAGAGCCCAACTGAGAATGGCCAGTCCTGGCCTAGATCAGCAGGACAACCCAAGGGCCCAAGAGAAAGAAAAGATTGTCATTTTATGCCACTAGGTTTTGAGGTGGTTTGTTACACAGCAGTAACTAACTGATACAGAGACTTGCATTTTGAAAAAAGACACATTTGAGTGTTCGTGCTCAGTCCTGCCATGGGTTTGGAAAATACAAAAACATTTAAGACATGATCCCTACCTTCATGAGGGAAACAGGAGCTAAGTATCTCCACTGGGGCCCGCAGTTAGAACTGATGGAATCCATGACCGGAACTCAGGGGGCCTGTGAACTTGAATGAGGAAAAACTTACATCTTCGTGTTTACTAATCTATAACTGAAACAGCTTTTCCTTCCGTTGTAAGTGTGAGCTGCAAACCACAAGGTAGATACAGCAGATATTTTCCTGTCACATACACTATTGCAGATACCTCAGTAGTATCATTTATGGTCATCACTATTTTGAAATGATGGAGATTACTTAATATGTTAGTAAAGACACATAGTATGACAATACCTCAATTTAAAAAAAAAAATTTTTTTTTTTATTTTTCCAAAGTTCGAAGTGGGGAGGCAGTCAGACTCCCGCATGCACCTGGCTGGGATCCACCTGGCATGCCCACCAGGGGGCGATGCTCTGCCCATCTGAGGTGTTGCGCTGTTGCAGCAGGAGCCATCCTCAGCGCCCGGGCCAACTTTGCTCCAATGAGCCTTGGCTGCAGTAGAAAAGAGAGAGATAGAGAGAGAGGAGAGGGGGAAGGGTGGAGAAGCAGATGGATGCTTCTCCTGTGTGCACTGGCAGGGAATCAAACCCGGGACTTTCACATGCCAGGCCAATGCTCTACTGCTGAGCCAACCGGCCAGGGCTCAATTTTTTAAATATTTTAATAACCACATTATAATGTTTCCTGTGTATTTTTTGATGTATTTAAAATTATATTTTTGAGGAGAGCTTTATAAGTTTCATCAGAGCGCTGCAGGGATCCATGGCACTAAGAGCCCTCCCCTGCCGAGGAGTTCTGGGTGTGACCACACAGACGAGAGAGGAGCGGACAGATGCCCGTATGGACAACCGGCACACAGATGCGGGTGGGAACGAGTATGAGATGTGGCAGACAGAATGTGCAGTCCCTCCCCACCCTTGAGGAGAGAGTCTCCTTGGCAAGGTTAAGCAAAAAGGCGGCGACATTGCTAGCATAATAACACATCAGAGAAGCGAGAGAACAACTGATTTGTCTTAGACATGCTCCAAGAATTTGGAGAATTTAAATTCGTAAGGATCTAACACCTCCCTTGAAGGGTGAACCCGAGACTCCGAAGGAGAAAGCTAAACTCTGAAGCTCATAGAAATCCCTGTCTCCTCCACACACACACACATCTCTAGTCAAGTTGATGCCAAGAAGAGGCCAGCGCTTACCCCTGGGGGACAGATATGTTCAGAAAAAGGCCACGCACTCTCTGTGGCAGTTTGGGGGAACTAGTAACTGAGTCATTGAGATAAAGGATGCTTTGCACCATCCTTGGACTCTATATGTAATCAGCTAACACTGAGACCGTCTTAGAAAAATGCGACTGTGGCAGTGTGCCCTCCCAGATGGCTTAGACATAACAGAGGAGTGACCACATGTTTGGGGACAGTGTGGAGACCACCCTGATTAGATCAGAGGGCTGGCTGAAGATGTAAAGCTGAGGGAGAAATTGGCAGGAGGCAACAAAGGAGAGAGAGGCAAAGAATGATTCTAAGATTTCAAAAGCCTTTGACCATGAAAAGGAAGTGAGGAGATGAGGGTTTGAGACAGATGGCAGGGTTGTCTTAGGGGCGAGGTAATGTCAAGACTTCTCAGGGGAAATGTCCAGGAGGCCACAGGAGATTCAACAGCAGAACTCCAGGCAGAGACTGGAATGAAATGGAGAGAGCCAAGGGGGTCATCTGCATAGAGGTGATCTTTAATGTCCCCCGGAATGAAGGCAATGAAGTAAAAAAGAAAAGAAAAGAAAGGACTGGACCTTGGCGAACAATCGCAGAGTCAAGAGTGAAAACAAAGAAGTTTAAAAATGGTAAACAAATATGGAGACTCCTTTTTTGTGTCCAAAGCCAAGGGATAAGGACATTTCAAAAAAGAGGTCAAACGCAGCCTGAAGAAGGAACTTATGCAAGGTCTGTGGATGTGGCCAGTGGGAAGTGCCTGGTGACTTATAATCAAGAATTTCCCATGGAGTGGTGGATGAAGGCCGCCTCAGGAGAGTGGGTGGGTGGAGCGGAGAGGGAGGCAGGAGACCTGGGAGCCAGTGAAATGGAGAGAGGAAAGCTAGGACATATGCAAGGCAACAGCATCAGATTAAGTTTTCTTTTTTTCCAAGATGATCCAGATTCTCATTAGACAAAGAAGGAAACTGCAAATCAGGGGTATTCAAAGGTCGTGTGAAAAGCATGGAAACCTCAAGTTGAATCTGTTCCCACCTAAATAATTTTTGTTTAGAAACCAGGGGAAGCCACTGAAACCATGTCAGCACAGCTCTTAAAAAGGAATGACTCAGATGTCCCTGAAATGGTGTAGATGCTCTGAACCGCTCTGCTAATATACAGTCAGCCCACACCAAGCTCAGTGTCCAGGGCGTCTGACGCAGGAGCCGGAACTTCCCGGATGTTCTATAAGGACCGGAATTCAGGAAGGGGGGGGTCAAGGAAAAGCTGCTGTCACCGGGTGCCTTGCAACTTAATAAAGCTATACACCATTTAACCAGTTCCTTCTGTGTGCTGGGCACTTTACTTATATTTTCCTAATTAATAACAAAAACCCAACAATGTATTTTTTTTCCTCTATTATTCTCCCACTGTCCAAATGAGAAAACTGAGGGTCAGAGTGGAGATAGTGTTGGGACTTAGGTATGTCTGTCTCTAAATCCCAACCTATTTCCATCTGCCCTATGACCTCAACTAACCCCACCCCATCCCCTGATGTGAAAGGGGGAAAAATGTGTCATTACCACCTGTGATAGTGACAGCCAACAAAAGACAGATCTCTCTTTTGCTAGTGTGACTTTTCCAGTTCAACCCCTTCAAAAGTTTTTCTTCTGTACGTAACCAAATCTCTTTTTTTAAAAAAGGAATTGATTCACTTATCCTCCAAGAACACTTCCTGAGCCCCTGCTATGTGTCAGTCCCAGGGACACAAGCCCCAAGTGGCTCCCAGAGGGAAAGGGTCAGGATGCTTGGGGTGGTCAGGAAAGTCTTCACAGAGAACAAACATGACCAAATCTAGTTTTCATTTTTCTTTTCTGTTCTAATGAAAGTATTCCTTGTAAATCCTTTGAAAAGACAAACAGTGCTAAGGCTTTTACAACTGAAAATAGCAGTCTCTTTTCTCCTTCCCTAGCCCCATCATCCTCACCTTGTCCTTCTGAAGCTGGTTCCTCTGCTGTTGACTGCCCTGTTTCTAAATAACACGTGCGCGCTTCCGTCTCCTGAGTCATGTCTTCAACATTGATCAACAGCTTAGTGGGAAACAAGAAGCTTTTCATCCACTTCCTCTTCCTCTCCACCACCCTCATCCTCCCAAAATACTTATATCTCAAGTAATTAAAATTCTGACTCTACATCTTCACGATTATGACCATGTGGATAGCTTTTTATTCCCATGCCAAGAAGTACACTATGGTCCTATTTCTTTTCATTTTTGTTTTTCCTGTTAAGAATTACCTCATTTTTCATCAACTTAGGTTTGTTTTTTTAAGAAACAATTGACTAAATCTTTCCATGCCCTCAATATAATTTTCCACATGACCAAACCTGTCAGATAATTTGTCAGTCTCATTTATTTTCCTGGGGACAAACTTCCTTACCCCCTGCAGCCTTCTGGCTTCCTGCTGGTCTGGTCTGATTGTCCTCTGGGCCAAGGCACTGCAGTCCTCCTGATACTCCCTTAGCAATTACCCCAGGAATTCCCTTCCCACCTGTCTCCTCTGTTGAGATCCCTAGTCCGGGTCCCACATCTTCTTTCTTGACTCCCTAGTTTTAATTGAGCACATCCATCGGTCGTTTCCTAAGAAAAGGTACATGAGAGGGCAAGTGATTTAAAGACATTATATGTCTAGCAAGGTCCCTTTTTTATACTTATATTTAATTGATGGTCTGGGTTGGTATAAAATGATATCAGATAGAAAAATATTTTCAATCAGAATTTTTAGAGGCATTGGTTCCATTGTCGGCTAACTTCCAATGTTGTTGTTGAGAAGTTTGGTGCCACTATGACTCCTGACCTTTTATGTGCAGGGCTAAGACCAAGGTGAGGTGAGTGAAGTACTCCCCTTGGGGCAAAATTTAAGGGAGTGCCAAAAAATTTAGTGATCAAACTATATAATATTTAATACATATTTTAAATATTAAAATTAATGCAAAAAAATCATGATGAATGAAATATCCATCTTAAATCAGGATAGGAGCCTCATTTGCACCCCCATCAAATCCAGTCTTTATTTTAAATCTTGCTATTTTGTTCAGCATGGATTACCCTGCATTAGTTTTTTTATTTTTTAAAAATAGTGCATTAATTTTTTTTATCTTGATCACTGAGTTTTCTGATGCCCCCTTAAATTTTGCAAATAAGGTAAGTGCTCCACTCACCTCATCCTTATCCCATTCTCCTCCAGAAGCTGCCCTTTCTATCTGCATCTGCAATGTAATGATGAGGTTGGGTGTGGGTATTTCCTTCATTCATTGAGATGGATACTCTGCAGACCTGGACATCTGGAAACTCACATCCTTTAATTTTGGAAATTTTTCTTGTATTATTTCATTGACAATTTCATTACCTCCTTTCTCTATTTCTGGAAGTACTATTAACTAAATGCTAGAACCCTTCCATGGATCCCCTAATTTCTTAAGCTTTCTCTCCTGTTTCTCCCTCTAGCTATAGATAGATAGATAGATCTCCAGAGAAAGTTCCTTGACTTCATCTTCCAACTCTTAATATTTTTTAACTTTTGCTATCAGCATTTTTACTTCTAAAAGTTCTTTCTTATTCTCTGATCATTTCTTTTTTGTTCCACTCTATACATTCTTTTGTCTCTCTAGGAATATTAATTATGACTTCTTTGACCTTATGTCCCACTCAATGCATAATCTCCATTTCCTCTTGGTTCATATTTCCCTCAGAGAAAAATGAGGGAACCTTCCTTCAGATGTCAGTGATCCTTGGCTTTATGTTCACATCTAAGCATAGGCCACCAAAAGGCCAATTGGAGACTTTAAAGGCCTGGATGTGACATGTCAATTGGATGAATTCACTATAGAATAGTTAGGTGTTCCTGACAGCTTATCTGCTGTGGACTCTTATACTAAGACTCTTGGGGTTATTTCTTTACAACTATTTAGTTCCTCCAGAGAAAATATTCTTCTATCTTCTTGTAGGATCAGGGTGGGGTGCAGATATAAGCCTGATTTTGATGATCTGGAACTGGATGGGAGATGAGGGTTGGGAGTCTCTCAGTTTCTCTGCAGACTCAACCCCCGAGTTTTCAGTGGGTCCCCTCACCCCACCCTTTATACACCTGGCATTCCTGAGACCAGAGCCTCTGGTTTCTCAAGGGAATAAGAGGGAATACACCTGAATGCACAAGATGAAGGTGAGGACTTGGGGGTTTGCCTGTTCCTTACACAGACTTTCAAACTACCCCCCTGTTGTCAGCCCCTGTCTCTATCCCACTTACTATAGTAGCTGGTGCCCCTAATCCTTGACCTCTTTGGGTTACTGTAAAGGAAATCAGCTTGCTTCTCCTCAGTACTTCCCCACCCATTAACCAGAGGTTTGACCTTCCTCCTCTCTGCTAAGTCATTTATCCCTCCTCTGGCAGCTGCCCTACCTCTACATGCTGAGACTGGGGAGTATAGAGTTCTCCTACTTCCATCAAAGAATTCAGGTTTCTGAAGCTGTTTATACAGTTTCCAGGAGGAGAATAGATTGTAAACTTCTGTCTCCCACCATCTTGTAAAGTCTGGAGCTAAATCTCAAGGGTGAATAAAGGCCTGACCTGTGGTGGCGCAGTGGATAAAGCATTGATTTGGAATGCTGAAGTTGCTGGTTTGAAACCCTGGGCTTGCCTGGTCAAGGCACATATGGGGATTTGATGCTTCCTGCTCCTCCCCCACTTCTCTTTTGCTCTTTCTCTCTCAAAATGAATAAATTTTTTTTAAAAAACTTTTTTTTTAATTAAAGGTGGATAAAGGCTGACCAGGCAGTTGAGGCAGAAAATGGTATTTCTGGCTTAGGGAACAGTGTGTTCACAGTCAAGAGGAATGGACGACACCTGGCCAGTTGGCTCAGTGGTAGAGCATCAGCCTGGCATGTGGAAGTCCCGGGTTCGATTCCCAGCCAGGGCACACAAGAGAAGCATCCATCTGCTTCTCCACCCTCCGCCCTCTCTATCTCTCTCTTCCCCTCCTGTAGCCAAGGCTCCATTCATTAGAACAAAGTTGCCCCAGGCACTGAGGATGGCTCCATGGCCTCCGCCTCAGGCGCTAGAATGGCCCCTGTTGAAATGGAGCAATGCTCCCTAGTGGGCTGCCAGGTGGATCCCATTCTGGATCCCATTTGGACACATGCCTGTCTCTTTGCCTCCCCACTTCTCACTTCAGAAAAATGCAAAAAAAAGGGGAGGGGGAGAGCAAGGAATAGACAAAAATTGCCTACAGTTTTATGTGGCTGGGAGCAGGTTCAGGGGAGGTTGAATGGGAGCTAAGAAAGTGGGTCATGAAGGGCTTTGCGCATGCCAAGGACTTTGTCCTTGATTCTGGAGCAGATGAGGATCATGAGGGACAAGAGTCACATGACCAGATATTTGCCACTTGGGGAGCAGCATGGCAGATGTGCTGAGGGGGTAGGGGCAGACACACCTGGAGAAGAGTGACCAACTGACACAATGACAATGGTTTACACATGAGAAATAAACATGAAGACCATGCAAAGGTAGAATCAACAGGTCTTGTGACTAATAAGAATGGAGCATGAGGGCAGAAGGGGGAGTCTAGTTTGAATCCCAAGTTCCTAGTTTGGACAACAGAGCAGGTGACAAGACTGTTCACAGAGATGGGGAAAGGCTGGAGGAGAAGCAGGTGTGGGGAAACTGGATTTGCATTTATATTGCATTCCTCCCAATTCCGGGCTCTGAGAAGTCCACACTGGTATTATGTAGTTGCAGTCAATATCCACACGGCAATTTGGGTCCTGTTATTTTCTCTTAGCTGTACTTTCAGAGTGTCAACAGAATCCTCAAATGTCCTTCTGTAATTTGGCCACAGAGTCTCCCGTTGTGCTAAGAAATGCGCGGTGTTTCACCTCCTCTGCCTATATTCTGGGCACGCTAAAGAGGACTGCGATGAACTGCAAGGTGGTTTTGGCAAGCCTGTCACTGGTCTCTGTGGTCCAAATTTCCTGCTTTCTCCAAGGCTGAGGACCCCTGGAGAGCAGGGTCAGTGGAGTCTGCTCCAGCTGCTCTGCTTTTTAAATGGGAGCATTGAGGAAGCACATTTGACCACACAGCTCTTGTAGCTTGTTGATCCCCCAAACTGCCCCTGAACCTCGTCCTTTGGTCAACAGATGACTGGCCCAACTGGAAGTGCAGCGTTGGGTTGGTGGTACAGTGGTGAACATAGCTGCCTTCCAGTGGGCTTGGAAGGAGTATGGCCTCATTCTCCCCTCCCTTGGGCCCTCTCCCCTTCACAATGGCCATGCTGCTTTCTGGTACCATCCATCTGTCACAGATCTCCTCTCAAGAGGATCCCAAGGTGCATGAGTACAGTGATATCATGGTCACTCAGTCCTGAGAAGAGTGGCACTCCCACAGGGAAGCCAGAGGCCCTGTGCAGGGTTGGAAAAAAGGAAAGTACCAATGGTTGTTATGGCAACTGGCACTCCCAAGATGGAGGGAAGAGAAAAGGCTGCCCTGCTCAAGAGTTGCCATGGCAACCCAAATCCTTGAGGCCAGCTTTGAAGACAAAAACCACACACTCCCCACTTACAATGAAGTACCTAGGACTCCTCAGGATTCTCTGCGGTCCAGAAAGCCAAAAGGAATGGGTCTTGTTCTCCTGGTCCCACAGTGGATCTCACAGACTTTTTAGGGACACAAGGGCTTCCACTTTTCTGTGGAAGCTTGGCACGGTTCAATTCCCGTAAGAAATATTATTGAGCCTACTATGTGTCAGGGACATTGTGATAAATAAGACCCAGGCCTTCTGACCAGGTGGTGGCGCAGTGGATAGAGCGTCAGATTGGGATGCTGAATACCCAGGTTCGAGACCCCAAGCTCACCAGCTTGAGCGCGGGCCCATCTGGCTTGAGCAAAAGCTCATCAGCTTGGACCCAAGGTCGCTGGTTCCAGCAAGGGATGGCTCGGTCTGCTGAAGGCCCGCGGTCAAGGCACATGTGAGAAAGCAATCACTGAACAACTATGGTGTCGCAACGGCAACGAAAACTAATGATTGATGCTTCACATCTCTCTCTGTTTCTGTCTGTCGGTCCCTATCTATCCTCTCTCTGACTTTCTCTCTCTCTCTGTCCCTGTAAAAAAAAAAAAGACCCAGGCCTTGTTCTCAAATGAGGAATACAGATATTAAATGCTACTGCAAGCTCGTTGCTGGAAGGGCAAATGGTCCGACCTTTTCTGAAGACATTTGGCTGCATCCACTAAACTTTCAGGTGCGTGAACTCTGCGAGCCAGCAATCCCGTTTCTAAGGCTCCACCTGCAGAAGCCCCTGTGCATGACAGGGGCCATTGCAGTGTTATTTGCAGCAGTAAAGAATGGGGAACAACCTGAATGCCCCCACAGGGGCCAGGTAAACAAACAGATTTGGGCACATCCACAGATGTTGAACACACACGTGAGAAATAGCATAGGAGCTGTTAGCAATGATGCCCCAAGAGGAGTGGGTTGAGTGGTAGAATGGGGGGAGGATTTCACTTTTACTCTTAAACCATTTGGATATGTCACAAAATCATGTATCATTTATATATTTTTTAACTTTTATTGATTTTTTGAGACAGAAAGAGCGAAACATAGCCTTATTTCCATTTCTTCAGGCATAGGTGATGCTTGAATGTGCCCTGACTGGGATCAAACCCTCAGCCGTGGCATACAAGGATGACTAGTCTAACCAACTGAGCTACTAAGACCTTTATTTTTATATTTTAAAGAAAATGCTAAATATTAGAACATCTGTAGAATGGTTGACAATATCATGAGATTGGTGGAGGTCAAAGATGTGTCCATTGTTGGTGACAACGCAATGCAAACCCCGCACTGGAGAGGCACCACGGGCTCACGGAGGAGGGAGGAAGGACAGGTGGGAGGAGGGAGGCGGTGCGGGTTGGATAAGGTTTCATCATAAGGAAGGGGAGGGCAGCATGGCAAGGGCAAAGGCTGGGAAAGGTGGAAGCATGGGCATCTTAGAGAACCGCAGGTGGTCTCCATGCCAAGGTGGTGAGGTGCGTTGTCGCCACTTGCTTTCCTGGGGGCAGTAGGAATCCATCCATGTTTGAAGGCAGGAGAGGGACATGCGGAGAGTTAAACACAGCAGAGCTTCCCGGCTCCGGTGTCGTTGTGGGCTCGAGAGGACAAGCACCAGAGGCAGGACGACACCTCAGGAGGCTGCTGGAACCCTACAGGGGAGATATGGTAAGGATCCACCAGAAAGCAGACAGAGGAGGGGGCGTTACGGGAGTTTTTCATAAGTAGGAAGGGCAGGAGTTCATGAAGTTTATGAATTTATAGACATACATTCTGTCAGACTAGATGAGACTCCTCGACCTACAGATGGGGAAACTGAGGCCCAATAGGAGAAATGAGGGATTCCAGGCCATTGGTTTCATGATATTGAGTTTCCTCTGAGCCTCTTGGAGGGGTGGCTCCGTCCTTCTAGGTCCTGGTCTCTTCTAGGTTCTGATTCTGACAGTCGACATTGAGGGGGGGGGTCACAGTGGGCACTGCCTGAGCAGGTCCTGCAGGAAGGAGAGAAGGAAGGCAAGGACTGCACCCTTTGATGTCTGGGTGGCAAGGGTCACATTCAGAGATCCACTCCTCCACGGGGGATTCCAGGCAACACACTTGGGCATGGCCGCCTTCGAGAAGCTTGGCCAGTGCTGGAGCACCAGGAGGGGTGGCTGGTAGTGGGGAAGATACCCTCAAGAGCTGGTCCAGGGACTGACTGCCTCTGTCACCTGCCTCTCTGGAGTCCTGCCCCATGCCAGGAGACAGACATCGCAGAGGCTCAGACAGAGCACTGGACTCAGGAGTCAAGCCCTGGAATTAAGCACCTTCCTGTCCTGGTACTCAGTGAGGCGCTCTTGAGCTCACCGCCGTGTACCATTCCCAGGAGGGAAGAGGCGCACAGCTCACACTGGGGAATGCTGCGTCACACGTGGCCCTGTTCCTGGAGAGGAGAGGCAGGAGGCCCTGGGGAGCATTATCACCCAGCTGCCAGTGTGTCTGCATTTATCAGATTAGTTAACAGAAGAAACAGGGCTGATCATTGTCATCCCTGAAATGTGTGCAGGAATGCAGTTCACAATGCACCTCTACAAGCGGTGACCTCCCACGTGACTTAAAAAATAAATAACCGCCCAGGGCAGGTGCAGCTATTCCATTTTACAGAGGCAGGAAACAGGTTCTGAGAATTCCAACTCAAGCAATGTACGGCATGCCCACGTCACGCCAGCCCCTGGACAGCAGTACCAGCAGCTGCTAGACTTACGTAAGACCTGTTAACGCCGGTCCAAAAATTCCCGCATGAAGAAAGGCTTACCCGTCCAACAAGTCTGAGAAACACTACAAACTCTATCCCACTTTTGAAGAATCACAATGCCTCTGACATTATCAAAGGTTCTTAGAAATCCTGCAGTAACTGTTAACACGACCTGTCCCTAACTATGTTCTTTTTTACAGAAAATGGTAACAGTCTGCAGAACTTGGGTTCCATGAAACACATTTTGACAAATACTGATCTGACCGATAGGAACAGAGCACCAAAGATCGGCTTTTAGACACACAAATGAAGGACCCATCCTTGGGTGGTCTCCCATCTGTCCCACAAGTCACAACAAAGGCATCTACTTCTTCCTGGGCCTCAGGACAGAGGGAGCTGATGAGGCTGAGGTCTGAAGGACTCCTATGGACTTGCCTGCCAAATGGAGGACCAAACCTTGGCTGTGGCAGGGTTTGTCTGTGGCTCTGGGACCCGTCGCTTTCAGGTGGGTGGCAGGGTCAGGCATCTGGAACAGCCAAGACACAGATGTTCCAGCTACTGTTGGATCCCAGCCTGGGCTCCTTACTTTCCCTAATTCCAATATTTGGCTGCTGCTCTCTCCTAATTCACATTCCAATGTCAACACTGCATAATGTCACCCAAACACTGACTGACAGGCTGGGAGCTGGGAAAGGGGAGGGGGCAGCCCATGAGCAGAGGAACCAAGGGGGAGGGGAAGTGGAGGTGAGCAGGCAGTGCTCTGCCCCCCCCCGCCCAGCTGGGCCGGTAGGACCCGGAAACCTCCCTGAACAACAAGACTGTGTCCCCACAGGCACCCAGCGTCCACCCTGTTCCATCAGTGCCACAGAATGTGGCAGTCCTGGGAGGGTGGGTTCTGTATGACGTACAGGAGATGCAACCACGTGACCATAGTCAAGGGAACTCCAGGGTCTACTCCAGCTCTGCCTCTAACTGGCTGAATGACCTCAGGCAAGTCACCAACTTCCCTGGGTTTCATTTCATTTATAAAAATGAAGAGGTTGTCTCTGGGACACATTGACTAACATTCGGGGAAGAGGCGGTAGAGCATCGTGAGAAACGGTACAGGCCCGAGTGCAAAGCGGACCCTGTACGTGCTCTCCTCCTCCCTGGACTCGACCGTCATCTGTAAAATGGGAGCAAGGTGGTGTGGTGTCTGCAGACAGGGAACTGGGCAGGATAAAGGGGAGAGTGTGTGTGGAGCGTGGAGCTCTGAACTGGGCTGTGAGGGACACAAGCACTGGAATGAGTCACTGCTCACATGCCCACCGGTCATCCCTGTGCATCATCTCAGGCCTCGCGAGAGCTCTGCGAGGGCAGGACTGTCACAGCCCATCCCAAGGCTCAGTAGCTGCTGGAAGGGACACACACCTGGAAGGAACCTGAGGTCTGTCTATTGTGGAATCTCAGGTGTCCCACACTTTCTCTCTGAGCTTCAGGAGCAGCTAAGGATTGGTCCTGATACCCAGGAGTAGCCCCACCACCTGACAGCTGACAAGGGTGCAGGATGCAGACTGCAAGCCCCCCCCCCAAACCCCCACTCAGCCTCCCTCCTTCCACAGGCTCCATCCTGATGGGTCTCTTCTCCCACCTTCACCCCAGAGAGCTCAGACCCATCTGACCCACTTCTATATTTCCACCCTCAGTTCCCCTTCCCCAGCCCTCCCTCCACAACCCATTCCCAGGCAACTGCTCCCCTGCTTCTGACTGCAAACTCCCTGGGATCCAGTGACCTCCACCCAAGTTTTCCCCAGGGCCACATCCAGTCAGACTTGCTGGGGAGGGCTGCTAATAAATATGTGTGCAATTTGCATGTTATTTGCATACACTTACAAGGACCTGGAAGGCAATTTTTAAAACAAGTATGATCAAGGCGGCTTCTCCCTCCCTATCTTTCTACTTCTTCCTGTTTTTGTGAACCCACCCCGGGTGCTGGCCCTGCCTTTCTATTCTGAATGTATAACAAACAAGGGGAATAATATTTTTTCAAATAACAATTACCATTTATTGAGCACCTATTATGTGCCAGGCACTGCCCCTCACAATAACCAAAGGAACTACTGTCTGAGGGGCTCTGAGGGGACCCAGTAAAGAAAACCCCTCTTCCCAGCCCCTGTTAGAACCAACAGAAAGACTGATACAGGCAGATGAACTTCAAATGACCCCTTTACTCTTTGTAAAGCTGATTTGGGACAATATGTCTTATGTCTGTGCTTTCCTAATTCTGAGCCCCAGAATTAGATACACCCACTCATCCCCAGACTGTGGACGCCCCATTACCCAGCTTCCCCTGGCCTAGACAGAGCTGGCCCTTATAAAACTTAGGATGCAGAAAAGCATGGGGAGCCTGCAACTTTCTGCAGGGGGGCAAACCCCAAAGAGAAGGAGGGGAAGGGACTGGGCTGCACATGGCAGCGACTTAGTCCCAAGTTTGCCGATTGCAGAAGTCACCCTCTTCCCTGGGGAAGACTGGGCTGGTGGGCAGAGTCAAGGATGTTTCGTGGATGCTACCTGTACGTGTAAGGAAACATCAGCAGCAGGTAAGAAGTGTCCCCCCTAGTTTACAGTTGTGAAAACTGAGGTTACTTCTCAGAGGGGTAACACAACTTGCCCAAGGTCAACTAGCAAGGAAATGATGGGGTTCGCATTGAAACCCCAGACTGTCTAACTCAGAGCCTGTGGGTTTCTACCTCGCCATGCCCCTCTCTCCGACAAAGGCAGACAGCTAGGGGGAGGGACCACAGCCAGAGCCTAGGGAAGAGGACAGAGGGAAAGAAAGTAGCGGGGGGTCCAAATGCAAGTCACTTGCAGTTGGGAAGAATCTAGTCTCTCAGAGCCAGGGACGGAAGGGCCTTCAGGCACCGGGGAGTCCAAGCCCACATGCTCACATGCCCACAGGGGCGAGGCAGCCTGTAAGTGAGTTGGTGAGTGGAAGCCAATAGGGAGCGGTGGGGACTATGATGAACAGAGCAGGGACAGCCCCAACTCAAGCCTAGCCCTTGGTTAGGCAGCCACACAAGCCCAGGCTCGCCAGATCTGACTTTTCAAGAAATGCCAGAAATCAAAATGATAACCTGAACTCTCCCCATCTGAATATATTAGTTCAGTGAGTGAGATAATGAGCAAATCCTGTCAGGCAAACGGGACACCACTGCTTCCTGACTCCAGCCCACTGGCCACAGTCAGCGAGCTCTAAATACCCAATCCCATCACCTCACCAATGTGCTCACGGGCTGCACTCTTGTCTCCTGCCACCTCCACAGGCCTGCACGGTGGGTGCTCAGTCGGTCGCGAGAACACGCGTGGAAGCCCATCCCAGAGCCAATGAGTCAGAGCCAGGTGTCATGGTTCCCATTCAGCGCCCCTTCCACAAACACACAGCTGTTCTCATGCTCTTCGGCTCCAGAAGATGCTTCTTAAACAGGCAGTCAGACTCTCTGTGGTAGAGGTTGGAAATCCACACTTTAAACAAGCCTCCCCCACCCCCCGGAAATTCCTTTTTTTTTTTTAACAGGGAGAAAGAGAGAGTCAGAGAGAGGGATAGATAGGAACAGACAGACAGGAACGGAGAGAGGTGAGAAGCATCAATCATTAGTTTTTTCGTTGCCGTTGCGACACCTTAGTTGTTCATTGATTGCTTTCTCCATGTGCCTTGACCGCAGGTCTTCAGAGGACTGAGCAACCCCTTGCTGGAGCCAGGGACCTTGGATTCAAGCTGGTGAGATTTTTGCTCAAGCCAGATGGACCCGCGCTCAAGCTGGCGAGCTCGTGGTCTTGAACCTGAGTCTTCCGCATCCCAGTCCGACGCTCTATCCACTGCGCCACCGCCTGGTCAGGCCACCCCCTGGAAATTCTTAAGCACACTAATGTGTGGGAACATCACAGGGAGATGGAGTACCAAGATGGAAACACACAGGCATAGGTTGGACTTCCAGCCCTGCCCTGTGTGACCAGAAGTCATTTAACCTCTCTGGGCCTCAGTTTCCTCATCTGTGAAACAGACACAATATTGCCTGCTCCACACATTTGCTTGCGAATAAAGTCAGGTATGCAAGAGCCATTTGTAAGCTCAAGCACTGGTTTTCAAACTGCAGGTCCCAGCCAATAAATGGGTCACAAGATCAATTTAATGGGTTCTGACCAGCATTATTTTTAATAAAATAAAATGTAAAATAGGAAGTATATTATTTCATGAAAGTTTTTATTAAATGTGAACTCTACATTCGTATATGAGAATATAGGCACATATGAGAATGCTAGGTGCACATAAGAGAATACTAAGATTTTCTTTCCACAACTAGTAGTCTCAAAAGTTTTATTTTAAAAAATGCACTGCTCTAAACACAGTTGTAAATCTTCGTGACCTTGAATGGGTAATAGTTTCTTAGATATGATGCCAAAAACACAAGCAGCAAGAGAAAACAATAAATATATTGGAGTTCATCAAAACTGAAAACATTCATGCTTCAAAGGGCATTATTAAGAAAGTGAAAAGACAAGCCATGGAATCGAACAAAATATTTGCAATCATATACCTGACTAATGTCGAGTTTCCAGGATATAAATAAAGAACTATAATTCAACAATAAAAAGGCAATTCAACTTAAAAATGAGCAAAGGGCTCAAACAGATATTTCTCCAAAGATATTCAAATAAACAACAAATGCATTTTTTTTTTTTAGTGATAGAGACAGAGAGAGGGACAGTAGCAACAGACAAGAAAGAAAGGGAGAGATGAGAAGCATCAATTCTTCATTGCGGCACCTTAGTTGTTCATTGATTGCTTTCTCATATGTGCCTTGACCAGGGGGCTCTAGCAAAGCGAGTGACCCCTTGCTCAAGTCAGTGACCTTGGGCTTCAAGCCAGCAACCTTTAAGCTTAAGCCAGCGACCATGGGGTCATGTCCATGATCCCACACTGAAGCCAGCGACCCCATGCTCCAGCCAGATGAGCTCACACTCAAGCTAGTAACCTCAGGGTTTTGAACCTGGGTCCTCTGCATCCCAGACCAATGCTCTATCCACTGTGCCACTATCTGGTCAGGCAACAAATGCATTTTTAAATGTTCAACATCATTAGTCACTAGGGATCAAATCAAAACCATAGGAAAGCCTGACCTGTGCTGATGCAGTGGACAGAGCATTGACCTGGGACACTGAGGTCTCAGGTTCAAGACCCCGAGGTCATCGGCTTGAGTGCAGGCTCATCCAGTTTGAGCGTGGGGTCATTGGCTTGAACATGAGATCATCGAAATGATCATCTGGGCACTGGCTTGAACCCAAGTCAAGGTAGTTGGCTTGAGCCCAAGGCCAATAGATTGAGCAAAGGGTCACTGGCTCTGCTGGAGCCCCCCAGTCAAGGCACATATGAGAAGCAATCAATGGACAACCAAAGTGCCACAATTACAAGTTGATACTTCTCATCTCTCCCCCTTCCCATTTTCTCTAGTGCGTGTGCTAAAAAGCAAACATCAACAACAACAAAAATACAGGGAGATCCCACTTCACACCCACAAAGATGGCTTTAATCAAAAGGAAACAATAACAGGTGTCCACAAGGATGTGGAGAAGTTGCAGCCCTCCCACACTGCTGATGAAACGTGAAATGGTGCAATTGTTTTGGAAAACAGTTTCTCAAACAGTTAAACGAAAAGTTAACATGTGTAACTTTGGTAGAAATATCCTAGGTATATACCCATGAAAAATTAAAATATATGTCCACATAAAAAAACAACAGCTCATACATGGATGTTCATAGCAACATTGTTTCTAATATCCAAAAGATGTAAACCAGTGTTTCCATGGACCTGTGCTGGTCCATGGAAGAGTTAACTACCCTGATGTTGTATGCTGATTAAAACCACTGGTGTAAACAACAGAAATGCAACTGATTAATGGATAAACTGGTGTATAGCAATACACTAGAATATTACTCAGCCATGCAAAGGAATGAAGTATTTACCCATGCTACAACATGAATGAACCTTGAACTCATTTTCCTAAGTGAAAAGGCTAGTCACCAAAGACCATATATCATATGATACTATCTATATGAAATGCCCAGAAGAGGCAAAGTCTTAGACACAGAAAATGGATTAGCATTTGCCATGGGCTAACAGCAGGAAGTCATAGGAAGTGACTGCTAATGGGTTTCTTTGGTGAAAATGCTCTGGAACTAAATAACGGTGATGGTTGCACAACCTTGTAAATATACTGAAAACCACTAAATGGTACGCTTTAAAACAGTGGACTTTATATGCATTATATCTCAAAGACACAGTTCTAAAACACTGTGACATGGAATTTATTCATGCTAAAGAAGATGAGATAGGAAAGAAAAGAAATGAAGAGAGGGGGAAGATGGCGATGGAGTAGGCGGACGTACCAACTTCCAACTCCCAGAACCAAAGTGGATTATAACTCAATTTTAAGAACCATCAACTGGATAAACCAACTTTGAACTAAACTAAGTGGACTCTTCAACCGAGGAACACTGCAGAAGCCACATAGAGACTGGTAGGAATAGCGAAAACGCAAAAAGGGCTGCCAAGCTCCCCGGAGTAAACGGCAGCCCGCAGAGACCCAAGTGGCGGGAGGAGAGCTTGGCGGAGAGGGAGGGTCCTGGGTCCCAGGAACCAAGCCCCAGACTGCAGTCCCAGAGCCTAGAAGAGGTGTATGGACAGTATTGAGCTGTGAAGCAAGTGAGGATACTGTTTGTGAAAAAGAGAGAGTTTTCTCAGACCCAAGAATCTTTTCAAAGGGACAGCGCAGAAACCCTCTCTCACAACCACGCACCCGGGGCTCCGGGGAACGGGAACAGAGGAGAGGAACAGAGCAGCGGGAACAGAGAGTGGACTGAAGGCACGAGGACACTCTGAGGGACAGTCATCCTGACCCCTGGGCTAAGTCATTTCCCTAATCGAAAACGAATATTTCCCCTGGAACTAGCAATACCAGCAAAGGGAGACAGGACACTAGCCAAACAAGCTCTCCAGCGGCAATTAGAGCAGAGCTGCTTAGAGGAAGGGAGCTCCCAGGCCTACAGTGTGGAGACTTAAGACACTGTTATCTCTCTGAGGGTTGCTGAAGGGTTTGGGGCGGCAGGACGCTGAAAAGTGGTCCTGTCGGCATGGGCGGAGGCACAACCGATGAGAGCTCAGTCTAGCCCAGCAGGGCCGGAGGGGACGCACGAAAGCAGTCCGGCAGCTGCAGGCCGCCTGTGACCCCACTTGTGGGGAAAAATACGGGCAGAGATCGGCTCTGTGACTCTGCACAAGCCGGCCCTGACCGCGGGGACGGGGCTAGGACCAGGGACGGGCGAGGGGCCCATGGCTGAGCTCACGCTGCCAACCCCGCCCGGAGGGAGAAACCGCGGTGGGTTGAAATCCTTTGTGCGCGCGTGAGCGGCTTCCGCGGCTGAGCTCACACTACTAGCCCCGCCCGGCCAGAGAAATCCCGGCGGCTGGCCACCCTACGTGCGCGAGCTGGCCCCGAACGTGGGGGTGGGGTAGAGTCCGGATAGATCAGAAACTAGCAGCTGAGCTAACGCCAGCAAACACGCCCAGCCCAATAAACTGCAGTTTGCGACCCTACGCAGGAGGGCCCCGGCCTCGAGGGTGGGGCTAAATTCTGGACGGGCAAAGGCTCACAGCTGAGAGCACGTCAAAGCCCTGCCCAACCCGCAAAACTGTGGCGAGCAGGCTCTGACTGCGAGGGCTGGGCGTAAGCCTTCCGGAAAAAGGCTGGTTCCGCAGCTGAGCAAAGGTGCTCACCTCTGCCCTTGGTACTAAGGCTTGTGGCTTGAGTGACAGCCCCTCCCGTGGAGGAGGGGTGGAAATCACAGCAACAGCCGCAGTAGGCTGTCGCTGGCAACGCCCATACCCAACCACCCTAGGCAGCAGCAGAGGGGGTGGCAGGCCTGCAGACAGACCACACCTAGAGAACACAAAGGGAACACCTACTGGACTCCAGTGCCCACAACTTGCCTATACACAGATAAAATGGGCAGGCAGAGAAATGCAAACCAAATGAATCAAGAGAAATCCCCAGAGAAGGACCTGAATGAACCAGATATAACCAAACTACCAGAAGCAGAATTTAGAATAATGATAGTTAGGATATTCAAAGAAATTAGAGCAACAATGGATAGTCACTATGAACACCTAAATAAAGAGATAACAAGTACAAAGAACAAAATTGAAATAATAAAAAAGAATCAGACAGAAATGACAAATACAGTATCAGAACTGAAGACCACAATGGAAGGAATTAAAAGCAGGATGAATCACGCTGAGGATCGAATCAGCGAGTTAGAAGACACAATAAACAAAGGCACAGAAGCAGAGAAGAAAAAGGAAAAGAGACTCAAAAAATGTGAGGAAACTCTAAGGGAGCTCTGTGACAACATGAAGAGAAACAACATTCGCATCATAGGGGTGCCTGAAGAAGAGGAAAGAGGACAGGAAATGGAAACTTTGTTCAATCAAATCATAGCAGAAAACTTCCCTAAATTAAGGCAGGGAAACATTCCACACGTTCAAGAAGCACACAGAACTCCATTAAAGAGAAACCCAAAAAAGATCTACACCAAGACACATCATAGTTAAAATACAAAAGCTCATGGATAAAGAAAAAATCTTAAAAGCTGCTAGAGAAAAAAAGGCTATCACCTACAAAGGAGCCCCCATAAGGATGACATCGGACTTCTCAACAGAAATACTTGAGGCCAGAAGGGAATGGCAAGATATAATCAAAGTAATGCAGAACAAGAACCTACAACCAAGACTACTCTATCCAGCAAGGCTAATGTTTAAAATTGAAGGAGAAATAAAGAGCTTTCCAGACAAAGAAAGCCTCAAGGAATTCATTAAAACCAAACCAATTCTGCAAGAGATACTAAGGGGCCTGTTGTGAACAGTTCAAAGGGAGGAAAGAATATAGCAAAAGAAGAATACAGCTTTAAAGAATAAAATGGCAATAAACAACTACATATCAATAATAACCTTAAATGTAAATGGATTAGATGATCCAATCAAAAGACATAGGGTAGCTGCGTGGATAAAGAAACAGGACCCATTCATATGCTGTCTACAAGAGACACACCTTAAAACAAAAGATGCACATAGACTGAAGGTAAAAGGATGGAAAAAAATATTTCATGCAAAAAGAAATGAAAAAAAAGCCGGGGTAGCAGTACTTACAGCTGACAAAATGGACTTTAAAACAAAGGCTGTAGTAAGAGATAAAGAAGGACACTACATAATGATAAAAGGAACAATTCAACAGGAAGATATAACTATTATAAATATCGCACCAAATATAGGAGCCCAGACATACATAAAGCAGACTTTGATGGACATAAAGGGCGAGATTAACAGCAATACTATCATAGTAGGGGATTTCAATACCCCACTAACAACACTGGATAGATCCTCAAGAAAGAAAATCAATAAAGAAAAAGCAGACTTAAAGGATACACTAGATCAACTTGATTTAATAGATATCTTCAGAACTTTTCATCCTAAAACAGTAGAATATACATTCTTCTCAAGCTCTCATGGTACGTTTTCTAGGATAGACCACATGTTAGGACACAAAAATGGTCTCAACAAATTTAAGAAGATTAAAATCATATCAAACATTTTCTCTGATCACAATGCCATGAAACTAGAAATTAACCACAAAAGAAAAACTGAAAAATACTCAAACACTTGGAAACTAAATAGCATGATATTAAATAATGAATGAATTAACAATGAGATCAAAGAAGAAATTAAAAAGTTTCTAGAAACAAATGATAATGAGCATACATCAACTCAAAATTTATGGGACACAGCAAAAGCAGTACTGAGAGGGAAGTTCATTGCACTACAGGCATATCATAGGAAGCTAGAAAAAGCTCAAATAAGCAACCTGACCCTGCAGCTAAAAGAACTAGAAAAACAACAACAAATAAAACCCAGGACAAGTAGAAGGAAGGAAATAATAAAGATCAGAGCAGAAATAAATGACATAGAGGCTAAGGAAACAATACAGAGGATCAATGAAACCAGAAGCTGGTTCTTTGAAAAGGTAAACAAGATTGATGAAGCTTTAACTAGACTCACCAAGAAAAAGAGAGAGAGGTTTCAAATAAATAAAATTAAAAAGGACAGTGGAGAAATAACAACTGATACAACAGAAATACAAAGCATTGTAAGAAAATACTATGAAGAACTCTATGCCAAAAAATTAGACAATCTAGATGAAATGGACAAAATTCTTCAATCATATAAACTTCCAAAAATCAATCTGGAAGAATCAGAACACCTAAACAGACCAATTACAACAGATGAGATCGAAACAGTTATCAAAAAACTCCCAAAAAAGAAAAGTCCTGGGCCTGATGGCTTCACAAGTGAATTCTATCAAAAATTCAAAGAAGAACTAACTCCTATCCTCCTCAAGCTATTTCAAAAAATTCAAGAGGAAGGAAGACTTCCAAACTCCTTTTATGAGGCGAGCATAATTCTGATCCCAAAACCGGGCAAAGACAACACAAAGAAAGAAAATTATAGGCCTATATCCCTGATGAATTTAGACGCTAAAATTTTCAACAAAATATTAGCCAACCGGATCCAGCAATATATGAAAAAAATCATACACCATGATCAAGTGGGATTTATTCTGGAGAGGCAAGGCTGGTTTAATATTCGCAAATCAATCAATGTGATTCATCACATAAACAAAAGGAAGGACAAAAATCACATGATAATTTCAATAGATGCAGAAAAGGCATTTGATAACATCCAGCACCCATTCATGCTCAAAACTCTCAGTAAAGTGGGAATACAAGAACATTCCTTAACATGATAAAGGCCATCTACGACAAACCCACAGCAAACATCATACTAAATGGAAGAAAATTAAAAGCAATCCCCTTAAGATCAGGAACCAGGCAGGGTTGCCCACTTTCACCACTCTTATTCAACATAGTTCTGGAAGTCCTAGCTATAGCAATCAGACAAGAAGAAGAAATAAAAGGCATCCAAATTGGAAAAGAAGAAGTAAAACTGTCACTATTTGCAGATGATATGATATTGTATATAGAAAACCCTAAAGTCTCAGTCAAAAAACTACTGGACCTTATAAATGAATTCAGCAAGGTGGCAGGATATAAAATTAATATGCAGAAATCAGAGGCATTTCTGTATACAAACAATGAACTGTCAGCAAAAGAACTTAAGGAAACAATCCCCTTCACTATTGCAGCCAAAAAAATAAAATACCTAGGAGTAAATTTAACCAAGGAGGTTAAGGACTTGTACTCAGAAAATTATAAAACATTGATAAAGGAAATCAAGGAAGATACAAACAAGTGGAAGCATATACCGTGCTCATGGCTAGGAAGAATAAACATCATTAAAATGTCTATACTACCCAAAGCAATTTATAAATTCAATGCAATACCAATTAAAATACCAATGACATACTTCAAAGATATAGAAAACATATTCCAAAAATTTATATGGAAACAAAAAAGAACACGAATAGCCTCAGCAATCCTAAAAAGAAAAAATAAAGCAGGAGGTATCACTCTTCCGGATATCAAGGTCTACTACAAGGCCATTATACTCAAGACAGCTTGGTACTGGCATAAGAACAGACACATTGATCAATGGAACAGAACAGAGTACCCAGAAATAAACCCGCCGCTTTATGGACAACTGATATTTGACAAAGGAGGAAAGAACATACAATGGAGTAAAGACAGCCTCTTTAACAAATGGTGTTGGGAAAATTGGACATCTACCTGCAAAAAAATGAAACTAGACCATCAACTTACACCATTCACAAAAACAAATTCAAAATGGATAAAAGACTTAAACATAAGCCGTGAAACTATAAGCATCTTAGAAGAAAACATAGGCAGCAAGCTTTCCGATATCTGTAGCAGCGGTATATTTGCCGATTTATCTCCATGGGCAACTGAAATAAAAGGCAAGATAAACAAATGGGACTATATCAAACTAAAAAGTTTTTGCACAGCTAAAGACAATAGGAACAGAATAAAAAGACAAACCACACAATGGGAGAACATATTCGACAGCACGTCGGATAAGGGGTTAATAACCAAAATTTATAAAGAACTTATAAAACTCAACAACAGGAAGACAAACAATCCAATCAAAAAATGGGCAAAAGAAATGAATAGAAATTTCTCCAAAGAAGACATACAGATGGCCAAAAGACATGAAAAAATGCTCAACATCACTAATTATTAGAGAAATGCAAATTAAAACCACAATGAGATATCACCTCACACCAGTCAGAGTGGCACTCATCAGCAAAACAACACAGAATAAGTGCTGGCGAGGATGTGGAGAAAAGGGAACCCTTCTGCACTGCTGGTGGGAATGCAGACTGGTGCAGCCACTGTGGAAAACAGTATGGAGATTCCTCAAAAAATTAAATATCGAACTGCCTTTTGACCCGGCTACCCCACTTTTAGGAATATACCCTAAGAACACCATAACACTGTTTGAAAAGAAGAAATGCGCCCCCATGTTTGTGGCAGCATTGTTCACAATAACGAAGATCTGGAAACAGCCCAAGTGTCCGTCAGAGGACGAGTGGATTAAAAAGCTATGGTACATATATACTATGGAATACTACTCGGCCATAAGAAATGATGACATCGGATCATTTACAACAAAATGGTGGTACCTTGATAACATTATACGGAGTGAAATAAGTAAATCAGAAAAAAAAAACTGAGAACAGCATGAATTCATACATAGGTGGGACATAAAAGTGAGACTAGGAGACATGGACAAGAGAGTGGTGGTTACGGGGTGGGGGGAGGGAAGGGAGGGTGGGATAGGGAGGAGGGGAGGGGCACAAGGAAAACCAGATAAAAGGTGACAGAGGACAATTTGACTTTGGGTGATGGGTATGCAACACAATTGAATAAGATAATCTGGAGATGTTTTCATTGTACATATGTACCCTGATTTATTGGTGTCACCACATTAAAGTTAATTTAAAAAATAAATAAATAAATAAAAAAGAAATGAAGAGGGTGCTGAGTCTGTAAAGGGGCTGAGAGTCACAAAGGGGCTTCACGTTCCCAGGGTGTGCCCTCTGCCCCGCCTGGCCAATGGCAAGCCATTTGAATGAATAAACAAGCGAAAGAGTGAATGATGTTCATAAACTGGATGGTATTGTTATCTGGTATAATCTCACTGAGGGGCAATTTGGCAATATCTATTAAAAACTAAAATTGTGCCTGACTAGGCGGTGGCGCAGTGGATAGAGCGTCAGACCGAGACTCAGAGGACCCAGGTTCGAGACCCAAGGTCGCCGGCTTGCGTGCGGGCTCAACAGCTTAAGTGTGGAGTCTCTGACTTAAGCGTAGGATTACAGACATGACCCCATGATCGCTGGCTTGAACCCAAAGGTCACTGGCTTGAAGCCCAAGGTTGCTGGCTTAAGCCCAAGATTGCTGGCTTGAGCAAGGGGTCACTTGCTCTGCTATAGCCCCCACCCCACCCCCGTCAAAGCACATATGAGAAAGCAATCAGTGAACAACTAAGGTACCACAACAAAGAACTGATGCTTCTCATCTCTCTCCTTTCCTGACTGTCTGTCCCTATCTGCCCTTCTCTCTGACTCTCTCTGTCTCTGTCAAAAAAAAAAAAAAACTAAACTAAAATTGCTCAGCCCTGGCCAATTGGCTCAGTGGTAGAGCACCAGCCTGTTATATGGATGTCCCAGGTTCAATTCCCAGTCAGGGCACACAGGAGAAGCACTCATCTCCTTCTCCACCCCTCCACCTTTGTGCTTCTCTCCCCCTCCCATTCAGGCACGCCTTTTTTGTTGTTGTTTTTTGTTTTTTGCTTTGTTTTTATGAGTCAGCCAGCTTTAATTTCTTTTTATTTTATTTATTTTAGAGAGCAGACACAGAGTGAGAGAGAGAGAAAGAGAGAAAGGGGGGAGGAGCTGGAAGCATCAACTCCCATATGTGCCTTGACCAGACCAGTGCAGGGTTTTGAACTGGCAACCTCCCTGTTTCCAGGTCGACGCTTTATCCACTGCGCCACCACAGGTCAGGCCCAGGCACGCCTTGATTGGAGTGAGTTGGCCACAGGCACTGAGGATGGCTCCATGGCCTCCACCTCAGGCACTAAGAAAAGCTCAGTTGCTGAGCAATAGAGCAACACCCCAGATGGGCAGAGCATCACCCCCTAGTGGGCTTGCTGGGTGGATCCCGGTCAGGGCACATGCTGGAGTCTGTCTCTGCCCCTCCTTCTGTCACTGAATAAAAAATAAAATAAAACTAAAACTAAAATTTCTCATACTCTGGACCTCAGACTTTCTATTTTAGAGATAGTAACCTTCAAAAAGACTCTAATAACGGTGTCACATTAAAGTCTATGCATAGCAGTATTGTTTATCATTGGGGGAACAATGAGTAAATAATGTCTGACAATTGAGAAATGATTAAGTAATAATCATGATATAGTCATCCATGGATACTGGGCAAATCCAGTTATCCAAGAATTAGTATTAAATGGGGTTGGGAGTTGTACAAACAGCATGGATGGAGAAGGAAGGATAGCTTTCTTATGGCAGAAAAATTCCAAATGATAAACTGGATAATCTCAAAGTATCTCCCCCACCAAGGTATTTATTAATTACAAAGTGGGGGTGGTAAGTTTACAGGAGAAAAGCCTAGCAGATACCACCTAAACCAGAGACCAAGGTTAACGTCACCTGTGATTTGACACACGGGTATTATGGACACCCTGGGAAAGACTCATTACTCCTGGGTGTTCTCAGTCTGATCATGAAAGAAAAAGAATAGAACACAAAACCCAATGGAAGAGTATTCTAGAAAATAAGTGGCCAGTACTCTTCAAAAGTGTCAAGGCCTTGAGAGACCAAGCTGGACTGCATCGTTGTCCCAGGCCAGGTACACCTGGGGAGAGCTGACAACGTGTGGTGTGAATCCTGGAACAAGAAAAGGTTATTAATAGAAAAATGGGTGACATCTGAACAAAGCGTGTAAGTAAACAGTACTGCACCATTGTTCAGTCCTTAGTTCAGATCGCTGTGTTACTGTTACGCAAGAAGTGAACATTAAGGAAAGCACGCTACTATTTCTGCAACCTTTCTGGACACCTGCTTATTTCAAATTTAAAACATAATGGATCCAGTGATCCTGGTTTGTGAGTATTTGCAGGTTGTCTTCGGCACTGGACTGAGTAGTGTTCCCCAAAATTGATGTCCACTGGGATGCTCAGAACACGGCTTTGTTTGGAAATGGTTCTTGGCAGAATTGACGAGGTAAGACAAGGTCTACTGGATCAGGATGGGCTGAAATTCAGTGGCAGGTGCTGGGTAAGAGGGCCGTATGTAAACACTCACCGACACCAGGGAGAATGCCCCGCAATGACAGAGGCAGAGGCTGGAGCGACACGTCCACAAGCCAAAGACCCCACGTGCTTCCAGCCCCCACCAGAAGCGAGGAGCAGCGTGGAACAGATTCCCCCTCAGCAGAAACCACCTTGCCGACGCCTTGATTTCAGACTAACAAACCCCAAAACTGAGAGAAGAAACTTATGTTGTTTTAATTACCCCCAAGTTTGTGACAATTTGTTACGTCAGCCCTAGCACACCAATACATCCCAGTGGCCAGCACTGCCCACCTCACCTCAGTCCCAAAGTCCCAATTTTCCATAAGGACACCTGTGGTTCAATGGAGTGGACTTGCTCCTGTCACCACTGGCTTAGGCCAGTCAGCACGTCCCATGTGCCCAGCCTCTAAGATGGGCTCAGGGATGAGTGTGTGACCCAGTTTCAGGCAATGAGACTTAAGGATGCCAGCTCCTGGCAAAGAGGCTTCCTTGCTTCCAAAGGAAACTCTTTCCTATTAGACTTGAATGAGGAAGCCATCGTGCTACCATTGTTTCCCCAAAAATAAAACAGTGTCTAATATTAATTTTTGCTCCTAAAGATGCGCTAGGTCTTATTTTCAGGGGATGTCTTATTTTTCCATGAACAAGAATTCACACTTATTGTTGAACAAAAAAATCAACATTTATTAATATACTGTGGTCATGTCATCACAAACTTCAGCATAACCAGCCAAACTCTGAATTCCATCAAGAATTTCTTGTGACTCTATTTCCATGTACAACAATCTACCGTTTCCCCAAAAAGAAGACAATGTCTTATATTAATTTTTGCTCCTAAGGATGTAGTAGGTCTTATTTTCAGGGGAAGCCTTATATTTCTAAGCTTGAAAAAATTTGCACTAGGTTTTATTTTCGGGGGATGCCTTATTTTGGGGAAAACAGGGTATATTGAAAGGGGAACCAGCCTCCAGATGAAAAGAACAGAACAGGAGGCAGAATGGAAAAAGAAAAACATTGGTCGATCAGCAGGCTGCTGGATCAAGCCTCACCTGAAACTCACATCAGCGGTGGACTTTTGAGCTATGTGAGCTACAGATTTCCCTTCTGGTTTTAAGTCAGCAGAGTAGAGTCTTGACTAACTCAAGTAAGGCCAGATTCATGGAAACAAGTTCTTGCCGTGATTAGGGTTCTCATCTCAGCTTAGCTCTGTCTGCCTCTGTGTTGGTTTCTTAGCTTCGCAGCCTTTCCGGAAAGAGAGCATCTCTTTTATGTCAGCCAGGTGTCTGCTGCAATGATGCTGTGTAACACGCAACCCTTCAGATCTCAATTGCTTACAGTAGCAATCATTCATTCCATAGTTGTGAGTCTATACATTGGTTGAGGTCGGCTGGTAGCAGCTGGGTTAGGCTGCCTCAAGTCTTCTGATTGGGCTCAGTTTGCTCCACCTTCTGCATCCTGGTACTCCTGACTCAGTGGATTCAGGGTGGAGACTGAGATTCTGCCTTTCTAAAAGGTCCCTGGTGATGCTGGAAAGGACCAGTGGCAATGATCAAGAATGAATTTGGGAGTCTCAACCTTCCTAAGCCACATTCCCATTTATAAAATGACCATTCTGCATGCCATGCAGACTTTTCCTGGAGCCATTCAGGAGTAAGGGGACGTATTTGTGCTATTTTTCACTGACTGCCCTTTGACCCTCCCCTCCCCCAGCCCCCAGGAAAGGGCTCACAGTTGGACCAGCAGGGAAATAAGAAGCAAATATCACAGAACGAGTTCAGCTTCCCATTAACTGCTTTAAACTGCTCCCCGCAATAATGCCTGTGTAATCCGTAAGATTCAATTATGGCCATCAGGCAATTAGACACACCACAGCGAGGTTATTGAGTAATTAATGCTCAGCCCCCATCCAGCGGGTTCTGAAAGTGGCACAGGTAAAACCACCCACCCTTCCCCACCTCTGGAAGAGGAACGGGAGACCCAAGACTGGGGCTGCCCTCCCCTCAGGTTCTGAGGAGAATATTCTAAGGAAATGAGCCCTAGAGGCATGGTGAGGGGACAGACAGTGTACAGCCAAACAGCCTGAGCCAGTGACTGCAAGGGAGGCCTCCCACCTGCCACTGTGCTAGAATACTTGGGTTTATCTTCTGGGGCAGAGTTCAAATTCTGCCTCTGCTGGTGATCAGCTGTTCAGTATCAGGCACTCACCTACTGGTTTTTAAAGCCTCAATTTCCTTGTCTATTAAAGGAAGGAATTGATAATAAGTACTTCTAGGGTGTTGTGAAAACTGGATAAGGAAGTTTGCATATTGCTTCCATAGTTCCTGCGGGGCTACATTCATTACCTCCCTGTCTGGACCTCAGTGTACAATGAGGGAGAGTCTCCCCGCCAGGCCTAAGCTTGAAGGACCATCATGTAACTAAACGAGGTGACCCATGTACATGGGGAGTTTGGGGCATATGGTTAACATGCCATTGTGTCTTTGCTACCATGTGCCTGGCTTTTTGTTTAACTGTCCAGGGCATAGCTGGGTACAGTCCCTGTCTCTGCTCTCCAGAGGCTACCCTGTAACGGGCAGTAGGTGACTGATCCCATTCAGGGAATGTAAATCTAATGGTTCGGGTGGATAGACCAGAGAAGAATCATTCTTGTGCCACAATCTATGACACTCAAGTGGCACAAAAGAGAAAACATAGTCAAAGAAGATTGTTGAAAAGTGCAGGTGAGAGATGGAGTTTCGCACGACGTTCTTGTGCATCTCAGTGGCTAAAAGATACATCCACGTGGGCATGTACACACACTCACGTGCAGAAAGACACACATGCAGGCACAGACACGCATGGATGCACACATTCATGCGTTCACCCACAAACGAGCAAAGGCAGACACACACGTAGACCTACAGTTTGCACCCACAAACAAGAACACACAGAGACATGCACAGAGATTCATACACACACGATACATGCATGCCCACGTAAATAAAGCACACACAAACACACATGCACACTCACTCTGTGATACCTTCCTTAGAATCCACCAGCCTCTCAGAAATTGACGCTGACCATTTCCCCACGATCCTTTCCCTCTGAGGGTGTAATTCCAAAACTATCCACAGGAGGGCACGCAGGAACTAGAACTCAAGAGCTCCTGGCAGGCTGATCCTGAGAATCCAGAGCTCAGGGGTTCCTGGGACCCTGCATTTTATAATTGGGGGAGCTGAGGTTCTGAGAAGGAGGGGACTTGCTGTAGCTCACAGCCAATGATCTTTGCCCTGTCTCCCTACAAGGATTATGGTCAGGAGTGGAAGGGAGGAGGGAGTCACTGTCACTGTCCTGGACAGAGAGGGAACGTTAAGGATACAGAAGGTAAGTTCTGAAGTTGTCAGACACTGTCCCTAACTTCCTATGACCCTGAGTAAGTGACTTGGCTTCCCGGTTTCTGAGTTTTCTCATGTGTAAGGAAACTGCTCTCTGTCATCACCGGTTCCCCCAGTTCCTCTAGAGCAGGGGTTGGGAACCTATGGCTCGCGAGGCAGATGTGGCTCTTTTGATGGCTGCATCTGGCTCACAGACAAATCTTTAATAAAAAAATAATAATAACGTTAAAAATATAAAACATTCTCATGTATTACAATCCATTCATTTCCTACCACTCATGTTCATGGTTGCAGGTGGCTGGAGCCAATCACAGCTGTCCTCCGGGACAACACCAAATTTTTATTCGATAATGCAGTAAGGTTCACGGGTCGGTTTATGGCTCTCTCGGAATTACATGTTAAAATATGTGGCGTTCATGGCTCTCTCAGCCAAAAAGTTTCCCGACCCCTGCTCTAGAGGCCCCTAGACAGCCCCTTCTGGTACCATATGCATGCAGATATTCGGACCTCTGCTCATGTACCCATTCCGGCCTCAGGCTGTCACACCTCCCGGGTAGGATAAGTGCACCACCCCATCGCTATCTTATTTATAAGCACTACGTTACTACTTGAAACTGCCTTGTATATTACTGTGCTCACGTGTTTATTTTGTCTCCTCCAGGAGAATGTAAGCCTCGTGAGAGCAGAACCTGGGGTGTCCTGTCCCCACCACCGCCCTGCTCCCCATCACTCACACCCAGGACGTGCCTGGCACCGGGTGGGCTGCAGTAAGTGGAATGAACCATTAACTTCCTGGTGCGGCGGGAAAGGAGTCCCAGCTGCGTGCTGGTGCTGCCCTCTGGTGGCGCTGGGTCCCCAACACACCTGGCTTTTTAATTTCCCATCCCACCTGTCACCAGTCCCCAGGGCACACCTTTGTGGAACTCTGAGGGTAGAACTTTTCCCCAGGGTTCATCCCTGGATTCAAATGAGTGAGGGACCCTCTCTGGTACCTAGTATATCTCTGTCCTGGGAAAGGCACCTCAGGGCAGGAGTGTGATGGTGCCTATTTATTAACAGAGAGAGCGAGATAAACCAGTCCAATGGTTCCATTTCACAGACGACATGACAGAGGCCCAAACAGGACAGACAGATAAAATTACCACGCCTAAGAATAACCTCGAATAATTGCCACCCGTTTTCCCCACCCACTGATAAGCAAAGAGCAGTCACGTTTTATGCAAAGCAGGTATTCCTCAAGACCTTGCATAATTCAGAACGTGCATAATTCCAGACTAATTTGCCACAGAAATGAATGCAAAGCAGAGAGAATGTGTTGCATAAATCTACCCCATTGTGGCATATTTTTGCTCTAATGTTGCTTTTTATTTTCCCGGCATTATCTCTAATATTTCACAGTGCACTCTCTGCTAAACTAACAGCGCGGCATTTCCTGCTGGTGTTTTGGCCTTCTTTATAACGTCTTATCACATCTCACTCCCTTTCCACTGTTACTGATTTTCAGGTGTGTTTTTCAGCACCTCCACTTAGAGAACACTTGATGACATTGTTACAGTATATAGATAAGAGATTTAAAGTTACAATAACTGGATGTTGAGAAAGCGGCACAATTGTCTCCCCGAAGAAATTAGAAATTGAAATGCATGCCAACCACAGTGCATGCATATAAAAGGCAGGTATTTCTATTTAATAACCAAAGTGACATCACCATGTGGCAGGTTTACAATTTCCAGTTAACAACTCACTTATCTCCTCCAACTGTAGGAAGTTGTGCAATTCTGATGAATTTTTTTTAACTGAGGAGTTTTGCATTATTTCCAACTTAGTGCATGAACATTATAGTGGAAGTTCTCATGAACCATAACCTCTCCCTGAATGATCCTCCCTTGCTGTGTCCTTAACCCGAGAAGGGTGAAAATGCACAACCACACCCAACAATCTCAGATATGGGTTAGGCTTCAGAAATTTTAGTTACCTACTTCATTCTTACACAGGGGCTGTTGGTCAAATAAGTTTGTAAATAGAATATATATGTTTGCTCGCTTATAGTTTGCATTGTGTGTGGGGGACAGGCTGTAAGCAGGCCAGGTCGTTATAGCCTAAGGCTTAGTTTTAAGACTAAGCTTTTCTCCACACCCTCGACTGTTGCATGAAAGGGGGTGGTACACTCTCATGAGGAATCCCATTGTGCCTCAGATAAGTGACTTTGTATCAGAGACTTCCTTGTTTGTATATTGGATTAAAGGTTTTGATTTCTATACTATAAAATGGGGCAAACCAGGAGCTTGGTCTCTCTTGGTTCCTGAGATTAGCATTAGAGAGGAGAGCAGAGAAAGGCCACGTGGAGGAGGCCAAGAGAAGCAGCCAAGATGGCGGAATGCTGAAGGAGAAGCCATTTGTGCAGAGAGGAGAAGATGGGGAATAGAGGTGAATAAGACTGGTGAGCTAGAAACCTTTGACTTTAGGAAACTTGGATAAGTCAGTGGCTTTGGGAGCCCTGAATGGAAAGGAAAGTGCTTTCCCACTGTGTATTTCTTGCCTGCTGGGTACAAGTTAGGATTAAAGCTAACGGCCCACCAGTTCTTGGCTCCATTGTTTCATTACTGACTGTCCGAATCAAATGCGACCCTGCATGGGCCAGGCGGCTGTGATGGTGGCCGTGGCTGCTGACCTTACAGGGGCCCTTTTGGAGGCAGCATCAGCAGAGCCCCCGCACCCAGCTGGACGCCACACCTGCAAGTTCACATCTCTTGCGTTCTGGAGAGAGGGCTCCACCCAAAGGAGTCTTCCTGTTTCCTCCTGCTCCCCCTTCCCATCAGCATGTGGTTCAAGTTGTCTGTCATGCTGTTCCAGCTGCCCCCACCTCAACATGGAGCCCTGAGGGGCTTTAGATCCATGTTGGGGGAGGTGGAAGATGACGGAAAACCAGTTTCCAGCACTCACGAGACCATCAGACTTTCCACATGGCCGAGAACCACCTCTTGACATATAAGTCCTGTGAATTGTCTGTTTGACCTTCCTCTGCCTGGAAATCCTTTCTGAAAGTTTACTTCTGCTTGGTCAGGAGACAGAGGGCCAGGCCCTAAGAAAGAGAGGAAGGACAGGCTCTGACCCCGCCAGCTGGGTTCCCTGTCCTGCTTCCAATTCCACCTGACCTCAACCAAATTCTTATTCAAGACACATTCCCTCTCTGGGTCTCAGTTTCCACCTCTGTAGAATGGGTGTAAAAATACCACCTACTTCCCAGGGTCACTGTGAGAAGGAAATGTGTTACTGAATTAGAGAGATTCAATCACCTGTGCACATCAAAGTCCCATAAAATGCAAACAGGAGTTTGCAACCACGAAAGGGACGGTTTACTTTTCAGAAAGTGGCACCATGCCCACAGCCACAGGTGAGCTTGTACTCAAAGACCTGGCTCCTGAATGGTTTCTAGGGGATGGGTCAGTCAGGTTGTTCTGGAGCTAAAAACACAACAGAGGCCTAGGTGGTATCTCTAATTTGACTAAACTTGTTTCTGTGATCAACAGTCCCAAGACTTAATTCCTAAGATTATTTGATGCTGACCAGAACATCATTGTTTCAGGGCTTAATGATTAAGGGAGTGGATATGCAAGGGGTGAGGAGGCGGGTGAGTCAGGGTGCTGAATGAGGCCAGTTTGATCAAAAAGAAAGAGACGATCCTGACCTGTGGTGGCGCAGTAGGTAAAGCATCGACCTGGAAGGCTGGGGTCGCTGGTTCGAAGCCCCAGGTTGCCCAGTCAAGGCACATATGAGAAGCAAGACAAGTTGATGCTTCCTGTTCCTCCCCCCGCCCCAGATACACACCCTGCCTTTCTTTCTCCTCTCTCCAAAATCAATAAAATAAAAATATTTTTTAAAAGGAAGAAGAAGAAAAAGAAGGAAAGAGAGGGAAATGGTCATATTAAAGAAATAAAGTGTGCATGGGTACAAATGCAGTCCCCCCCCCCCCCTGTGACACCACATAGCGACAAATATGGAAGCCTGGGATGTGTGAGGGCCAATGTCAGAATCTGGAAAATCCCTCCCCTCAGAGAATTGATGGTGCAATGTTAGTGGCCCACCCAGGAAGACTCTTCCTGCTAATTAACGATGTCACAGGAATGCGGATGGGAGGTGCTTGAGAAATTGCTAGCTGAAGAGGGAAGTTTCCCACTCTGGCTTTGCCTAAATGTTTGTCAAGTCACCTTCTGCCTTTAAAAGAGACCGGAGCCAGATGGCCTCTTTGCCTTCCAGGTGATCCTGGATTCAGGCCAGCCCCTCCCACCAGCCGGGTCCCTCCCTGCAGGTTTGCCTGGTGAGTAGGTCAGATGGACCCAAAGCCACATTGTCTCCTAAAGTGATGGCCACAGCCTGGGCTGGATCTTCTAGACCCCGCCTACTCCCACCAAGCTCTTCGTTTACCCCCTTAGCACCCAGGTCATACTCTACGGACAATCCCTTGCTCTCTCTGGGCCTCAACTTTCCTCTCTGGAAAATGGGCAGTTTGGACTTCTCCAGCTCCCTAAGCCATTCTCAGAATGTAGGAATTTGGCCTCCATCTTCCACTCCTTGCACTTCCCCCCTTCCTCCCACCCCCCCACCCCCCCATCCCCCATGCCCACCGGCCTTGCCCCTCCTGGCCCCTTGACTCCTCCCCTCTCTCCTCTGCTGCATTGGACCCCCCTTCCCTGAGGGTGGGGTGACACTAAGGCTACCCTTTGCTGGGCTCCCAAGCACCAGAGGGGGCACCCCAGGGAAGAGTAGGAGGAGAGGTGGGGCCTCAGAAGGAGAGAGAGTCACTGTGTCCAGTCCTTGGTCGAAAGCCCCAGGTGGCATCCTCCACCCCCATCCCACCCCCCACCTGCTGTTGGAATAATCTCTACTATTCCTTCACATCCTCATCCCCCAGCCGACCGGGAGGCTCCCGAGAGGTACCAAGCCTCTCCTCTGGACCGCAGCACCTGGTGCTAGGACCTACTTCCTGACTGGACAGCGACAGGATGAGTTTCCCCTGGGCAGGTGCCAGGATGGCCTGTTCAGCGTGTCCCAAGTGTCCACACAGGCCCGAACCATGCAGCCAAAAGGGAACTGCCCCAGACTAGCCCTTGGTTCGCACTTCCCTCTCTCCTCGGCTCCCCAGCCCTCTGGCCTCTGTCTCTCTGTCTCCCCCCTCCCCGCCAACCCCCTCCTCACCCCACCGTCTAGCCGCCCTCCTGGAAAACCTCTCACTTCCAGCTCTTTCTGGTTCCCTTCAGAACGGGGTCGGGGTCGGGGCAGCGACTCTGGGTCACCAAGTAGAGGAAAGAAGCCAGTACGTTCCAGTCAGGGAGAAGTGCCCACAAATCACTCAGGCCTTTCTCCTGCGGAAATTCACCGAACTGCAGACTCTTCATCTGTAATTATGCCACTACACGAGGGTCTGTGTCCTTCCACCTTGAGTCACATTTCTAAAAGCTTTCTTTTGAGACACTTGCTACCCCTGTAACAAAGAAGCATTGCTAAGTATAGTTTCTTTGAACCCAGGCCCTGGTGTCTATCCTGAAACTCCTCGGCCCCCGGGAAAGCTGCGTGGGCTGCGAGGGGAAGGCCACGACACCCGGGACAGTGTTAAATGTTAGCTGCGGGCGCCTCTGGCTCTCCTGCCTCCTCACCCTGAAGCCTGAAGATCCCTCCCTCCATTACACGCCCAGGGCTCCCATTGGTCAGTGCCAGGTCTGAGTGTCACTCCTCCCCGAGCGAAAGCGACCTTTCGCCTGTTAGAACTGTATCTATCCTGGGCTGCTGTGATCACAGGTGCCCAAGGAATTGCTCAGCCTGGGGATTCATGGCACATCTCAACCTGGTTTTGTCTGGTGTCTTTCAAGTCACTTTTAGCCTGTGGGCCCTCTCTTCCACCTGAGGGGTGGACGTTTGCATGGAGGCCCGTCAGACTCACCCACCCCAGGTGTCACCACCCTGCTAGTCCATTAGCTAGGTCCCTGATCTGCTCAAAGGGCTCTGAGGAATCAGTGTGTGTGCCGAGGAACTAAATGAATGGATTCAGAACTGGAGGGCCACTGAAATCTACATTCTCCGCATTAAGCCTCCAGCTTCCTCAGCCCTATAACTAAACGCCCTTCCTTTCCTTCTACCCAGCCCGGTAACAAAATCACCTTCTGAGCCCCCAGCCAGCCACACCCTCAGCATGGCCCTGGGTGAAATGATCAAAAAGGTCGACAATATGTCCACTCACTGTCTAATTCCCAATGCACCATGGAGGTAATAATAACTTCAAATATTTATTAAACACTATTCTGTGCCAGGCACAGGGCTCTAGGTTTTCACATGAATTATCTCATTTAATCCTGGTGACAATCCAAGAGGTAGGCTCTAATATTAGCTCCCACTTTCCAGGCCAAGAAATGAGGTTGAAAGAGGTTAAAGTTGCCCAAGGTCACATAGCAACCTAGTGGCAGAATTTGAAAACGTTATGAAATCATCTTTTAATGCATTGGTATTGGAATATTTTTGCAATATTTATAGTCCTCTTTCAGACTTTGGATATTTGTTTTTTAATTTAATGTCCTAATCTCTTTTCAGCCCATTATGCCTGCTCTGTTTGCTTGGCACTGTCCTGTGGACTGTCAAATCGGTTTTCCTCTCTAAGAGAGCAGAAATAGTTTGTGTAATTTGTGAAACATAGCTAAAAAGGTAAAGTGGACATGGATGACTGAAAATGAATTTTTAAAATGAAACAACATAGAAAGAAGAAAAATTTGCTTTCAAAATGCATACAAAAATCGCAAAGTCTCTGCAGGGTGCAAGACTCTTCTCAAGAGGTGAACTAATGGCTATGAGCATTGGCTTCCAATCAAATTCCTCTCCATTGATTCACTTGAAACCAAGGGGGGAAAATGTTTAAAATTTGTTACAACTTTTTCAGACAAAAAAAAAGTTGCTGAAGAATTGTTTAGAAATTAAAAGCCCAGCTTAACCAGGCAGTGTCGCAGTGGATAGAGCATTGGACCTGATCACAGAGGACCAAGTTTCGAAACCCTGAGGTTGCCGGTTTAAGCGCAGGCTCATCCGACTTAAGCACAGGTCGCTGGCTTGAGCATGGGATCATAGACATGCCCCCATGGTTACTGGCTTGAGCCCAAAGGTCATTGGTTTGAAGCCCAAGGTCGCTGGCTTGCGCTAAGGGCTGGAGCCCCCTGGTCAAGGCACATATGAGAAAGGAATCAATGAACAACTAAGGTGCCACAATACAGAACTGATGCTTCTCATCTCTCTCCCTTCCTGCCTGTCTCTGTCCCTGTCTGTCCCTCTCTCTGTCTCTCTCTCTGTGTCTGTCTCTGTCTCTCTTGCTAAAAAAAAAAGAAAGAAAAAAAGAAATTAAAAGCCCAGAAACCTGAAGGTGGAGATGGGGAATAAAAGCTAAAATGATGGAGATGTCAGTAAAAGCTAAAATTTTAGAAGTTTCAGGTCCACCACCAGCCCACCACCCACCCCCCGTACATAAAAATAATACTTGAAAGAACGGAGACCAGTATTACTGTTTCATCCAACTTTTTTTGGTGTCAGCTTTATTGACATATAATTGCATACAATAAAATGCACAGATTTTTAAACCTAGAGCTTAGGTGCTGACAAATATATATACCCATATAACAACCCTACACCAAAATTATTGATTGATACTGACATTGATGAGAGAATAAACATTTCCATCACCCCAGAAAGTTCCTTTGTGCCTTTGTAATCAATCCACCCACCCCCGGTCAACCAATGGTCTGTTCTCTCTCTCATCAAAACTTGTTCTAGAATTTCATGTAAGTGGAGCCATGCAGTACGTACTCTTTTGTGTCTGTCTTATTTCACTCAGTAAGATGTTTTTGAGAGTTGTCCATTTTGTTATTTGAGCCAAGGAGCTCTTTCATTTTTATTAAGTAGTATTCCATTGCATGAAAATATCACACTGTGTGTATTCATAAATCTCTTGATAGATACTTGGGTTGTGTCCAATTCTTTACTATTGTGAATAAGGTTTCTATGGATGTATTTGCTTAAGTCTTAGTTTGAATATCACTTTTCATTCCTCCTGAGTGAATATCTAACAATGAGATAGCTAGGTCATGTGGGAAATATACGTTCAACTATAGAAGAAACCGCCAAACTGTTTTCCAAAATGGCATTTCATTTTCCCCAGCAGTGTGTGAGAATTCCAGTTGCTCCCCTTTCTGGAAACATTTTATAGTGTCAACTTTTTACAGTTTTTTTATTCCAGGAGGTAAAAGTTGTATCTCATTGTTCAACCAAATCGCTTTTTATCCAATAATCAGCTTGATTCTCAACATCAATTCTATAATAATAGTTGTAGACTTCAATACCCAATATCAGTATTGGATAGAGCAACTAGACAGAAGGTAAATAAGGAAATAGAGGACTTAACACTATGTATACCAAATAGGTAAAATAGGTATAACTGACTTATATAGAACACTCCACCACAATGATTGCAGAAATTAAAACATGTTTATGTAAAAATTTGAACATTTATAGAGCATTATTTATAATTTAAAAGTGGAAACAAGCTCTAGCCAGATAGCTCAATTGGTTAGTGTCATCCAAAGAGCAGAGGTTGCCAGTTCAATCCCCAGTCAGGGCACATACAGAAACAGAGCGATGTTCTTATCTCTCTATGTCTCTTTCTCTTTCTCTACCTCTCTCTTTCCCCTCCTCTCTCTCTAAAATCAATAAACAAATATTTTTTGTCCCTTGTTGGTTTGCTCAGTGGATAGAGCATCAGCCTGGCATGCAGATGTCTGGGTTTAATCCCGGGTCAGGTCACACATAAGAAGCAACAATATGCTTCTTTTCTCCTCTCTCCTCTTTCTCTCTCTCTTCCCCTCCCACAGCCAGTGGCTCCATCGGTTTGAGTGTCTCCTCCAGGTACTGAGGGGAGCTCGGCTGATTCGAGCATAGTCTCAGACAGGTATTGCTGGGTAAGTCCCAGGCAGGGTGCATGTGGGAGATTGTCTATCTCCCCTCCTTCCACTGAAAAAAAATTGAATTATATTCTTTAAGTGGATAAATGATATGGTATGTGATTTATATCTCAATAAAGCTGTTTCAAAAACTATTAGAGTTTATAAGGGGGTGAAGCAAGATAACAGAATATACAAAAATCAATTGTATTCTATATACAGAAAATAAACAAAGGAATATTAAGATATTTTTAAAGTACAGTTTACAATAGCAACAGACAAACTGAAAAAATTAGGGCTGATGCCTGACCTGTGGTGGCGCAGTGGATAAAGCGTCAACC
This sequence comes from Rhynchonycteris naso, assembly GCA_037038555.1. Taxonomy (NCBI): domain Eukaryota; kingdom Metazoa; phylum Chordata; class Mammalia; order Chiroptera; family Emballonuridae; genus Rhynchonycteris; species Rhynchonycteris naso. Next base: position 357,230,910 of record CM072995.1, read on the forward strand.
TGGGAACACTGAGGTCGCCAGTTCAAAACCCTGCACTGGCCTGGTCAAGGCACATATGGGAGTTGCTGTTTCCAGCTCCTCCCCCCTTTCTCTCTCTCTCTCTCTCTTTTTCTCTCTCTCTCTCTCTCTCTCTCACTCTGTCTCCTCTCTAAAAAAATGAATAAATAAAAAAAAAGAAATTAAAAATATATATTAAAAAAAAATTAGAGCTGAACTTACCAAGGTTTCTAAGCTAAAACCTACAAAACATTGATGAGACAAAGACCTAAATAATGGATAGATAGGTGACATTCAAGGATCAAAAGACTTAAAATTGTTAAGCTGTCAATTCTCCCCAAACTGACCTATGTATTGAATACAATCTCAGTAAAACCTCGGCAAGTGTTTTTGTAAAAAAACAAGCTTATTCTAAAATTTATATCGAAAAGCAAAGGACATAAGCTTGTCAAACATTGTTTAAAAAGCCAGAAGTCTCACAGTATCTGATTTTTTTTATTATTATTATTAATTTTAAGGGGGTGACACCAATAAATCAGGGTACATATGTACAATGAAAACATCTCCAGATTATCTTATCATTCAATTGTGTTGCATACCCATCACCCAAAGTCAAATTGTCCTCTGTCACCTTCTATCTGGTTTTTCCTGTGTCCCTCCCCTCCTCCCTATCCCAACCTCCCCTCCCTCCCCCCACCCCGTAACCACCACTCTCTTGTCCATGTCTCATAGTCTCACTTTTATGTCCCACCTATGTGGACATAAAAAAAATCATGCTGTTCTCGGTTTTTATTTTCTGATTTACTTATTTCACTCCATATAATGTTATCAAGGTCCATCCATTTTGTTGTAAATGATCCGATGTCATCATTTCTTATGGCTGAGTAGTATTCCATAGTATATATGTACCATAGCTTTTTAATCCACTCGTCTTCTGACTGACACTTGGGCTGTTTCCAGATCTTCGCTATTGTTCACAGTATCTGATTTTAAGACTTAGTATACACGACAAAAATAACAGGGTATGTAGTGTTGGGGAAAGGGTAGATAGGTGTGCAGATCACCATAACAGAAAGGGTTTAGAAATATCTAGCCAACTGTTTTTCAAAAAAGGTACCAAAGTAATTCAAAAGAGAAAGAATATTATTTTCAACAAAAGGTGCTGGGACTTTTTCACATACCTATGTTAATTTTTTTTATTTTTTAAGATATTATTCATTTTAGACAGAAGGGAGAGTGAGAGAAGGGGGGAGGAGCAGGAAGCATCAACTCCCATATGCACCTTGACCAGGCAAGCCCAGATTTGGAACTGGTGATTTCAGTGTTACAGGTCACTGCTTTATCCATTGTGCCACCACAGGTCAGGCCAACATAGTTAGGTTAAAAAAGAAAAAAGCACTTTGACTCATACCTGTTGCCATATACAAAATTAACTCAAAAGAGATCATAGATCTAAGTGGAAAATATGTGATTTTGGTCAGGCAAAGATTTTAAAAATAAGATCCAAAAACATACATCATAAAAGAAAAGTGATAAATTGGACTATCAAAATTTAAGACACCTGCGCTTCCACAGATGCTGTTAAGTGAATGTAAACACAAACCAAAGGCTGGAAGAAAATATTTGTTATGCAAATTTCCCATAAAGAATTTTTACCTAGCATATAAAGAACTCTTACGACTCGATAATAAAAAGCAGACATGAGAGCAGACACTTCACCAACGGAAAAATATGAATGGCATTTAGGCGCATAAAAAGGATGACATCACTAGCCATTAGAGGAATGCAAATTAAAACCATAATAACAGATCACTACACATTTATTAAAGTGAATAAAAATTCTGAACTGACAGTGCCAAGTACCAGTAAGGACTCAGAACAGCGGGGACTCTCAGGCATCTCTGGTGGGTACAGCCATGTCAGAAAGCAAATTGTCAGTATCTTAAAAAGTTAAACATACGCTTGCCATAATGCCTAACAATCCCACTCCTGGGTGTTTACACCCAAGGGGAAAAAAATGTCCAGAAAAGATTTATACACAATTGTTTAAATCAGCTTTGTTCATAGTCCCTACAAACTGAAAACAACCTGGAAGCCCTTCGACTGGGTGCTGGATAAACAAAAGGTGCTACATGATAAAAGGAACAGACTGACAGGTGCCGCATAGGGGAATCTTCAAAGCATTAGGCTAAGTGACAGAAGTCAGACACAAAGGCTATATACGCTGTGTGATTCCATTTATATGACATTCTGGAAAAGCCAAAACTATAGAGACAAAAATCAGTTTGCTGATGACCAGAGGGAACTTGAGGGGTGATACAACTGCCCTCTGTCTTGATTAGAGGGGTGGTTACCCAAGTGTATACACTTGTCAAAATTCATAGAATAGGATACCCAAAATAAGTGTTTCTATATGTATGTACCTCTTCATAAACCTAACTTTAAAATAATTCCACATTATGTGCAGGAATTCTACTTTCTCTGTACCTTCAGCGGTCACATTGCTCCACAGTTACGGGCCGCACACTTGCCACATTAAAAGTAGTCTCTCGTTTTATACCTGGCCTGTGGTGGCGCAGTGGATAAAGAATCAACCTGGAATGCTGAGGTTGCCAGTTCAAAACCCTGGGCTTGCCTGGTCAAGGAACATACCAGAAGCAACTACTATGAGTTGATGCATCTTGCTTCTTCCCTCCCCCCTCTAAAAATCAGTAAGTAGTCTAAAATAAAATAAAAGTAGTCTCTCATTTTCGGGTGAAGTTAGTGCAAGAACAAGATATCTAGGTGCCTGACCTGTGGTGGCGCAGTGGATAAAGTGTTGACCTGGGAACGCTGAGGTCGCCAGTTCAAAACCCTGCACTGGTCTGGTCAAGGCACATATGGGAGTTGATGCTTCCAGCTCCTCCCCCCTTTCTCTCTTTCTCTCTCTCTCTTTGTGTCTCTTCTCTAAAAATGAATAAAATAAAAAACATTAAAAAAAAAGATATCTAGGAAGAGATGGATGCCTCTTTATTTTTAACTTTCTGTCTTTTTCCTTCATACTGTTTATATTCTTTATCATGGGTTAATTTAGCATGGCTTTTGTTGTATTTGATATCAGAATTTTTCTTCCTGGTAAAATTCTGAAGTGGTGAAACAGACATGTTGCTTTTAATTGGTCCCACAAGATTGAAATAATTTCCAAATAGACATTTTTGTGAAAGATTAATGGTCTAAATGGAATTAAATAATTCCAAGTTAAATGCAGTTCTTAAAATTTATTTTGTTGAATGTTAAAAGTGCTCCTGCCAAACAATTCTATAAAAAATGGAATTATAAAAGATAATTGAATCTCTATTATTCTGCCTAGTACTCTTATTTAAATTTGTAGAAACATTTACTGATTCCTAAAGAATAAAATGTTCTTCTTAAAGTTATCTAGCTAACACTCTTCAACATTCATATGAACAATCATTCTATTTTCTTATTTATTTAAATATGTGAAACTTAGCAATTAATTTTGCATGTAAAATTAACAGCTTTTAATTATCACTAAGTATTGTACCATTTTAACCTAGAATAATATATGTATACATCAACTGATTGAAATGATTTCAATATATTAAGCACAAAAGGAGATTATTTTTCAGTTTGAGTTACTTCTAAAATACTTACGCATGTTTTAAAATGTTCAAAAAAACAAACAAAATAAAATTGTTCAGGTATTAATAATAAACTCAAATGGGCTGCCTTCTTTGTAGTCCTGATGTACTGACATTGGTTAAATACACGTCCCTCTCCTGATCACAGGCTCTTGCACAATTTCAGGGATGTCAGGAATGACACCCAAATAAATGTTCAGCTATTTGACCTTCCAAACGCTGAATGGGGTTAAATAGAAGAGTCAGGCTGAGTGGAAACTGAAACCAAACTTTATTGTATGATGACATGATTTTTCTCATGTAGCCTGGGATGCCTCTTACAGGAAGTCAGGAGGGCAGTTGGTTCCCCAGCATGCCACAGCCTGCAGCCCAGTTCTTCATTTACTCAGACAACAAGCCTTTATTGAACACCTACTGTGTGCCACACTCTGTGCCCACGTACCTGCACACATTGGTGAATAAGAGAGAGTCTTATTGGAAAGAGAGAAAGAAGTAATCAGTTACAGTATATTGTACGGGATAGATTTGAGCCAATTATTGGCCCCACCTATATCCATATCCTTTGCCCTGTACCTTAGTAGTCTCCTCCCACCCTGACTCTGGACTAATCTAGGGACTTGCTTTGGCCAATAGAATAAAAAAGCAGAAGTCATGTGCCAATTCTAGCTTAGGTCTCCAGAGGTCTTGTTACTTTTGTTCTTTCAGACTGCTGTCCACCATAAGAACAAGCCCAGGCTGGACTGTTGAAAGATAAGAGACCCTATAAAGGAGAGCTTAGTTATCCCAGATGAAACCATCCTAAACCTTTCTACATGTGAGACCACCAAACATGGGAGAAAACCCAGCCAAGGTCAGTTGAACTGCCCAATTTAGCCAGAGACTTGTGAACTAAATTTCTGAAGAATTTGTTACACAGCAATAGCTAATTAATACAGTTAGTGCAATGATGAAGAATGTGCCCAGTGCCAAGAAGATATGTAGGAATCATTGAAAGAGCAGAGCAGGAAAACACACACACACAGAATAGTAATAATAGGTAACAATGGGACAGACACTACTAACTAATATATTAGCATCATTCTCTTTTATGTTCCAATAAGGTTTAATTTGTGATGGCCAAATAACTTGAAAAGTGGTGGACCCAGGACTTGAACCTAGGTCTATATGACTCTAGAAAGTAAGGTTTTAATTGCTACGCTGTACTACAAAAGACAGAAAAAAGCAAAAAGGTAGTGAGAGGACTTTTAGTATGGATTCTGCAGCTCCAGAATTGGAATTAACTCAGTTTGTTTCTGTATTGTCATTCATTCAAATAATCTATATGTTAAACTCGGGTTATTTATGTTCATTTCAGACCATTCAAAACCCACTAATCACAAACAAGTCCATTAACATGCTAGTGTAAGGTGTCCCATAAATCATCTGAACTGAACAGTGAACCCAGTAGAGGGGTGGGGGTGAGGGAGGGTGTCAAGCATCAAGAGCATACAGAAGATATTTGTTAAATTAAACCAATTTCAAATTCCCTGGTATCCAGACCAGCCTGCCTTACCACCACCATGTCCCCTATGCCAGGTTTACAGCAAACACCCAAAGAAAGAAGCCAAACTTCACCCACATCCACCAGCTGGCGGCCCTTCTGCAAACAGGCCAGTATTCACACATCCTGGTCTACAATTCCTGCTACCTGACCTTTCCATTTCTTCCATCCTCCTCTTTGGAACCCCTGTACTTGGAGGAGGAGTGCACTGCAGTGGGCTGTTACTCCCCTAACCCCTCTTCTTACCAGAGGGAAACACCCACAGTAGCATATAGGGTCCTCTGATTGCAAGCAAAATATACTCCAGGCAACTTATGCAAAACGGTCACTGGAAGAGTCCAGGGTTGCACAGAGAACTGGGGCAAAGCTGAACAATGAGGCTGGGAAGAAGTCACAAGCAGGGCAGCTCTGGGGGTGTCAGAGGCAGGAAATGGGTTTTCTGGGCACAGCCGCCACCTCGAATCAGCTGTAACCGATATAGGTGTTGTTGTTTCTACTCCCGGTTCCATTTCAGAGAGAGAAAAGTGAGCAATGGACTCATTGGCCAGGCTGGGGTCATGTACCCACCCATTTGCCTAGAGGAAAACAAGCTCATGGATTGATGGCCCCCAAGGACTACAAGGAGGGGACACTCCCAAAAGGAGATGGGCACACTCTTATCCAAAATGGGAATAAATGCTTCCTGTGCATACTCTTCACAGCTCATCGACCAAGGGAACCAGCAGGAATGCTGCAGCTGGGAGACCTAACCTAATTGAAGGGTCTCCCTGAGGAAGTGATGTCTACACTGAGTCCTGAAGGATAGGAAGTCAGCCAGGCTTAGGGGTGAATGTGAGAAAGCACTGAATCGAGTGGAACCACATGGAAAAAAGAAGAGGGAGAAGCTTTGTGCACAATTCCAGATGCCCTCTCCACAACACAACGCAGGCCCCACTCTGTGGACACTGGTAGTTTGCCAGTCCAGCATCAATCCCCCTTCTTCTGGCAACACCTCCTAAATTTTATTTCTGGAGCCATCAATTCCCGCTCTCAGACCACCTTGTCTGGTCCAGGGGTGGAGCTAGCCATGCAGGACTTAAGTCAGAGTCTGGGTTTGTCTGCCTGGCAAAAAATGATTGGCCAAAAGTAGTCACATGACCTGAGCCAAACCAATCAGGGTAAAGCTCAAGACTTCTTGAAAAACTGAACTTTTTTTCCCCGCCAGACTTAAGCTTGAATGATGTTTTTCAGCAGTAAAAATACTCTGGTGATACTATAATGGTGAATACATGTCATTATATATTTGTCCAAGCCCAAAGAATGTACAGAACTAGGTGAGACGCCCAGTACAAACTATGGACTCTTGAGTTATAATGATGTGTCAATATAGGTTCACCAGTTCTAATAAATGTACCCCTCTGGTGGTGGATGTTGATAATGGGGGAGGCTATGCACGTGTGGGAGCAAGGGGGTGATGGGAACTCTTTGTACCTTTTAAGAAAATCGGTCACAGGATTTAGGGTCCATTTTAACCCAGTTGAATTTATTTTAACTAATTACACCTGCAGACACTCTATTTCCAGAATTAGTTCACATGATGAATTGGGGAAATACGATCCAACCCAATACACCCATGAGAGGCTAAGCATCAGGATACGTACCAGATGGGCTAATACTCAGTCTTCACAGATTAGCAACTAATCTGAACATACATCAAACCTGCTTAGTGATTACTCAGGTGCCTATGACAGGAGTTTTGGGGAGTGACACTTTTTTTTTGCTATTCTAAATCTTTAAAAAAAAAAGGCCTGCACCACCCAAACTAGGTGCTTAGCAGAAGCTAGACCAGTCATAAAGATGATGTCTCCGGTAAATGTTGTTGTCTAAGAGGAGCCGGCCAATCCTCTGCAGTTTTCCCACTTCTGTTTGCAGAACACTTGCCCCCACATTGGGATTTTCTTCTTATTATTGTTATTAACAGGTTCTCATCTCTGGCCAGTGATCTCATTCTTTGGGATTTGCCAGTCCTAATGTTGGTTCTCCTACTCCTAATCCTTGTCTGAAAAATGGGACCTGCCTTTAAAATTCTTCACCCTGCCTTAACTCCGTAGCTCCGTTTCCTAGTGATTATATCCCCTACATTGCTGCCTCAGACCCAGTGCTGGCCAACGGCAGCTCATCCAAGCTCTAAGGGACTCGGGCTCTCTCTGTTTCTGCTCCGTCATCTGTAGCTTTCCTCCTCCTATTTTTTTGTCTCATAGTTATAAAATGGCTGCTGCCCTTCCAGACTTCAGGCCTGCATTAAAGACAGAACATAAAATAAAAAGAAACAATAAAAACTGTATCTATATTAAGAAAGAAAACGCTACTCCCCAAAATTCTCAGCATATGACTCATTGGCCAAAATTATCACATCGTCAGATCTAGCTGCAAGGGAGTCTGGGAATAAGTATTTTTAGGTGAACACATTGACATACAAACAAAATATGGGTAATGTTAGTAAGGAAGAAGATAAGTTAACATAGGGTAAACCAGGAGACAGCAAACTACAACTAATGAAGCAAATCCAGCTCATGGCCTGTCTTTATAAACAAAGTTTTACTGCCTGACCTGCAGTGGCACAGTGAATAAAGCTGTCGATCTGAAATGATAAGGTCACTGATTCAAAACCCTGGACTTGCCCAGTCAAGACACATATGAGAAGCAACTACTAAAGCTGATGCTTCCCATTCCTCCTCCCTTCTCTCTCCCTCTCCCCTCTAACATAAATAAATAAAGATGTACTAAAATACAGTTGCACCCATTTGTTTACAGCAGTAGTTTTGAGTAGCTACAACAGAGACCATACTCCAACAGTCTAAAATATTTACTTGCTGGTCCTTTACAGAAAAATGTTGTCAACTCCTGAGGTAGACAGTAGTGTCTGCCACAAGTACTAGCAAAGAAAAGATAGCTGTTGTTGTTGTTTTCTGGGGAGTATCATTTTCAAAGGAACAGCCTAATCCTCATGAGGAAAAATCAGAACTTTTTTTTCTCTGCTTACATTTATTTTAGAGTTTAGTATTAATTTTTATTTTGAATTTCACATAAGAGGTATGAGGAGACGTATAAACTTGTCAGTACTTAGGGCCAATAAAGGTCTTAAATTGGCCTTGATTTTCAAGTACTCGTACTGGTGGTCTGACTTCCACTCACTTCTCAAATAGGTGCTGAGCATCTAATATGGCAAATGTTGTGCTTGCTACTGGGTAAGGACAGAATGGATGGATGGGTGGGTGGGTGAATGGATGGACAGATGAAAGGTAGATAGATAAATGATAAACTGAGAATCCGGAGAGACAGAGAGATCATTCTAACAATATCATGCCCTCTCAATTTTGCCTAGAGAATATCTATGTGAGGAAAAGGAAATATTATCCACGGTGGGTATGTGGGTGAAAGCCTAGCTATTGTAACAAAGAGCTCCTTTTATAACCCACAGGGACATAAACCATGTAAGTTGATTTCTCTCTCACATAAGAGTCTCAAGGTAGGCAGTCCACATTGACAGGTGGTTCTGCTCCACACAATCAGGTACCTGGTTCTTTCCGTCATGTTGCTTCTGGCCTATAGAAAGTATATGTCTCTTCCCTAGGGGCTCAAGGTGGCAGCACATTCATCAGATAAATTAATTCCTGTTACTATAACAAAGAGAGGGGCCTTTCCAGGAAACCAGGGACTCTCAGAGACAAGTTTCTCCTTTCCCTGTTTGTCATTAAATTATTTGTCATAGTGAAATACCAAGCATAAGAGACTGGAGCTGGCATTGCTCTTAATGAAACCCACAACCTTCAAAGTCTGACCGAGGAACAATACCATCCAAGTAAGGTTCAGATGACCAGCCCAGTCCATTCAAGTCTTTTCCTTCCACAAAGGGATAATTTGATTCCAAAGCTGACAAGATGATCAGATAGCATCCTCCACCTGCCCATAACTAGAAAGCAGGAAGTCCCATCCCTAGAGGAAGGGAGAGTGTGGGTGTCACAGCGTGAAGGCCAGAGGCCTGGTAGAAGGGGACTGGACCTAGGGCAGAGCTCACACTGGGGAATTTGCACCAGCCATGGGGCTGCTGCTTCTGTACCATAACCCTTCCCAGTTTCCTATAGAACACCCAGGGCTATGCTTATGCACTTAGCATGTGAAACTTGAAATGTACTCCTTGGGTTTTTACCTTTTATTATGAAACTGTTCAAATGTGCACAAAAGAAGGCTCCACCAATAATCCCCAGGTACCCATGCCCAACAATTACTTTGCCTATCTTGTTTCATCGACCTTTTTTTCCCCTTTTGGTGAATGAATATTCTGAGTATTTTAAAGCAAATCTCAGACATCTCACCAGTAAGTTAAATGGTACTAATTAAATGGTGTTTGAAATATAACAAACAGATAGTACTCCCTACTTTAAACCATACTAGCTAGAATTCTTAGTAAGGAGTTTTAGACCCACTAGTAGAGTCTACCACTTAGTTTTACGATAAGAATTCAGGAGAAGTGGGCCGCCCAACATTGATGCTTGAGCGGGAAACGGGAAGAAGTCAGCCCTGGAGCCTGCCTGGTAAGTTACGGTGCCTGGCTGGTGACCGACTTCCTAGGCCTGGTCCCTGGGAGGGGGTCAGGGGACCCTCCGCGCCCTGAGGGCAGAGAGAATCAGAGACCTTACCCGCGTGCATTTCTGGAAGCGCAGGCCGGGTGCGCGACCGGCCAGGGTTGCAATGGGGTCCTGACACTTGCAAGCTGCAGTACTGGAGGGGGGGGGGGGTGGATTCTGGACGGCTGGACTTGGAAAGAGGAGTGTACCAGTATAACTCGGGGCCGAGAGCAGGCTGGGGCCTGGGTCTTCCTACTGCGACCTCAGACCCCAAACCGGGAGCCAGCAGTGAGGCTGGCGCTGCGCCCAAGCCCGGGGCTGGGAACAGGAAGTCGTGTTCAGCGGGCGCGGCCCTGGGCGCAGCGGGCGCGGTACTGCAGGTGCCGCGCCGGGTGGCGCGTACCAACAGTCAGACCAGAGATCGAGGTGAGAGCAGGGTCGCTCTCAGGATCTGGGAACGCCAACCGTGACGCCGGAGCTTACTGCTGGGCCCGGCATGGGAAGGAGGATTTTGCAAGGGAGAGGGAACTCAAGGAGAGGGTGATGCATTGAAGCTCGGATCCGACGGCCGGAGAGTCTGGAATGGGGGCGGGGTGGGGGGACACGAGGCCGACAGACTGGGGTCCTGCAGAGGCGGTTTGGCCTCGGGTGTCTGAGAACGCTGCTGGGAATCTCGGGTTTGGGAAGAGGGCTGAGGAAGGTGAAAGTCAAGGAAAGAAGGAAACTGCAAAGAGGTTTGGGAAGATTGAGCTGGGACTAGGTCGAGGGACTCGGGGCTGGCCGAGGCGAGAGTGTCTCTAATGGTGGAGGGACGCGGGGCGGTGCCGAGGCTAGGGTGGGAGGGAAACACAGTCCCGCCGGGGGAATCAGGGACGATGCTGGCGGGGTTTACTGGAAGGGGACGAGGCACCAACATCCAGAGGAACCTTCCGCAGCTGCCAAGATCCCCCACCATCCGCGGGCCGGGAGCGCACAAAGGTTGGGAGGCGGCGGAGGTCCGACGCGAGCCTGACTCTGAAAGCTGACTCCTTGGGGCTATAGCTTTAGGAGTGACGCCGCGCGTGCGGTCTCTTTAAGGAAAAGGTCGGGGGCGTGCCAGGAAGTGAGTCCTGGGCCCGCCTGGCCGGGGGAGCGGCCTTGGACGTCTGGAGGCTCCCGGGCTGAGCCGGAGCCGGAGCCGGAACCGGAGTCAGGAAGACAGCGCGCTGTGGACCAGCGCCGGCCCGGCCTCCTCCGGCGTCCTTCGCACTTCACCCCGAGACCCTCTGACCTCCCCTGCACCCCTCTTTTCAGACCCCCGCCCGCCCTCCCTTAATACAGCTCCCTGCAGGCCTCCTCTTCTCCCTACAACCTCCCCCCTTCCACAGCAGCCCATGCCTCCCTCTCTCTGCACCTCTTCCCCACGTTGTCCTCCGCAATATTCTGGCACCTTCGCCCTGCATTCCTCCCCCTCCACTTTTCTTTACACTCCTCTCCCTTTCGATCTTCCCCTAGGCCCCAGCCCCTTCTCCCCTGACGGGTCATCTGCCTGTTCACCACCCCTTCCCTGTGTCTTGTCTCATGAGGCGGCTTTGGGTGGAAGCAGATTGTGAGGCTCGCCCCAAAGCTGAACCTCCCCATCCAAGAGGGTGGTGGGAGGCCTCTAGGACACCCCCTATGTGACAGTTAAGGGCTGTGGCCTGCAGAAAGCAGAAGTGAGCTCACTGACCTGTACTCCTGGCAACCAGTTCTGTCTGTGCTGTGACCCAGCTACTCTGCCATCATGAACAGGGCCCCTCTGAAGCGCTCCAGGATCCTGCACATGGCACTGATGGGGGCTCCCGACCCGTCCAGCGACACCGAGGCCATTGAAGAGAAGCCTTTCCTTCTCCGGGCACTCCAGATCACATTAGTAGTCTTTCTCTACTGGGTCACCTCCATCTCCATGGTATTTCTCAACAAGTACCTGCTGGACAGCCCCTCCCTGCAGTTGGACACCCCCATCTTCGTCACCTTCTACCAGTGCGTGGTGACCACACTGCTGTGCAAGGGTCTCAGCGCACTGGCCGCTTGCTGTCCTGGTACATTGGACTTCCCCTCTCTACGCCTGGACCTGCGGGTGGCCCGTAGTGTCCTGCCTTTGTCAGTGGTCTTCATCGGCATGATCACCTTCAATAACCTCTGCCTGAAATACGTGGGTGTGGCCTTCTACAACGTAGGCCGCTCCCTCACCACCGTCTTCAATGTGCTGCTCTCCTACCTGCTGCTCAAGCAGACCACCTCCTTCTATGCCTTGCTCACCTGCAGCGTCATCATTGGTGAGTGGCCGGCCAGGGCCATGGAAAAGGGGAGGCGTTGGGGCCAAAACCTTAAGGAATAACCTTGCCAAACATCTTTGGACTTCATGTGTCCCAGTTCCCTTGATGCCACCATAATATGAGGAAGAGCCTGAGGTCCAGAGAGAGCAAATAACTTGCCTGAGGTCGCCCAGCAAGTTAAGGACCTAGGCAGGGCCCTTCATACAAGGTGAAATTATAATCTATATTTCACAGAGGGAAAACCAAGGCACAGAGAGGTTAAGTAACTTGTCCAAGATCACACAGCTATTAAGGGACAGAGCTGAGATCTGATCTCAAGCAGTTAGGTTCCATATACTTGACCACTATACTCTACTGTTACTCAAGAACTCAAATGTCCTAACTCCCCATCCAGTGTTCTTTCTAGAGAACAATACATCTTTTAATAAATACATCGGCACCCTGACCTTGCAGGCTCATAATAACGCCTGAGGCAGTTGCAGGAATTTGCTTTGACAGGTGTTAGCTGTCCTCCCTGACTGGACCTCAAAAATGTCACAATTATTGATGGGGACATTGTACTAATTATTTCGCATATAGCATCTCAGCATCTCCTTTGTTCCTAAGGTCTCTGGGTGGTAGCATCACTGTGATCATCTCCAAACAAACAAGGAAACTGAAGCTCAGAGAGGTTAAGTTACTTACCCAGGGCCACACAGCTAGGAAGGAGCCAGCCAGGTTGGGATGCAAACACAGATTGGCCAGACTGCCAGTCCTGTGCTTCTAACTACTCTCCTCTGTAGTTGTTCCCTAGAAGTTAAAGCTGCACTATACAATACAGGAATCACTGGTCAGGTGTCTTTCAATTTTAAATCCAGCAGGCCTCAAATAACATCGTTTCATTATAATAATGATGCGATGCATAGGAACTTAACTCTTGTTTACATCAATTAGCCTATAGTAAAACTGACTTAGTTATATGTTCTTTTAGTTGCAGAGCCTATGGACAATATTAAGTGAAGACTAACTGTAATCCAAATTAAATGAAATTTTGAAAATTCAGCTCCTGTTACAGGTGTTGTAACCTGATTCTGTAGCCACATTTCAAGTGCTCAGTAGCCACATGTGGCCAGTGGTGCCTGTATTGGACAGCACAGATTACAGAACACTTATTGTTTTATCACAGCACACTGGGCAAGAGCACCCCCAGCACGCCCTCTCCTCCTGTGCTGCTATCATCCAGGAATGTGATCATTTTTTAAACCTGTTTAGGTTTTTTCTCATGCTGAGAAGTTCTTGGTTGACCTACATATTCTTTGCTGGTGTCTCAGAGTCCCAGGCCAGGGTGCACTGGCTGCAGGAGAGAGGCCCATCCCATGCTGCCTGTCCTAGAAAATGTTCCTCTTGTTGAGCAACTGCTAGATCCAGGACTGCTCAGTCTCACCCCAGGATGGGGAGGGGGCCAGGGGAGAAGGGTGGCATTAGAGTGGGAGAAACTGCTGAGACCCCTGGCAGATCCCTCTCAGCTCTTCCCCTTCCCCTCCCAGAGGAGGCCTCACTGTCTCCCCTATGTCCCCAAATGCCCCAGGGACCTGCACTTCAGTCCTGCAGAACTTCTGTGCTCTCAGTGGGAGAATTTGCACATAGGGAGGCGATGTCACTAGGGAAACTGGGCCCAGATCCGAAATGTAATAAAAGCAGCTGATGGTGAGATAGCTTCTGAGGAGGTACATTTACTGGCCAATCTGATGGGGCAGGGCCTGGGGAGGCCAGTGCCCTCTGCTGCTCTGGGACCAGTTCCCGCTCTGCCCTGTTTCCTTTGCCTTCTTCCTTGTGGGGGAAGATGGGAGATTTTGCAAGGGAGAGGGAGCCCAAGGAGAGGGTGATGCATTGAAGCTCGGATCCGACGGCCGGAGAGTCTGGAATGGGATTTAGTCTCCTCCGCCTCCCTGTCCTTCTAGCTGAGAGTCCCTCTGGGATCTAGAACCTTGAGGTGGCAGTCCCTTCTAAACTTGGAAGGTAACCAGCAGGAGGGATGGGGGTGCTCTGGCTAAGCCCACCCCCTTCACCTCCACCCCCTGCAGAACTGTGGGTAACCTATTTGCAAAAACTTGCCAAGAAAGAGAATGCTGGGTGTGAGCGCCTAGGTGCGGTAGGTCCCAGGTCTCCTTTATTTTATTTTATTTTTTATTATTATTTTTTTACAGGGACAGAGAGAGAGTCAGAGAGAGAGAGAGAGAGAGAGAGAGGAACAGACAGACAGGAACGAAGAGAGATGAGAATCATTAGTTTTCCGTTGCTGTTGCGACACCTTAGTTGTTCATTGATTGCTTTCTCACATGTGCTTTGACCGCGGGCCTTCAGCAGACCCAGCAACCCCTTGCTGGAGTCAGCAATCTTGGGTCCAAGCTGGCGAGCTTGGGGTCTCGAACCTGGGTCTTCCTCATCCCAGTCTGACGCTCTATCCACTGCGCCACCGCCTGGTCAGGCAAGTCCCAGGTCTCCTTTAATCCTCACCCACCTCCAGAACAACCTCCATTCATTCATTCATTCAACAGATATTAATTGGGAGCAGACATATGCCAGGGACTGTGCCAAGCTTTGGGGATACAAATTTGGAAAAGGTAGACTCAGCTTCTCCGCTCCTGGAGGTCATGGTGATGATTCGTGGCAGTAAATGCATTAAGGTTGAGCAATAAGATCTGTGATGAAAACATAGAGGGTGCTGTGGGGACCCTGGCTGGGGTGGGGAGGATGAAGTGGTTGGGGGCAGTCATCTAAGCAAGGCTTCTGGAGGAAGTGCTGGATGAGTGTAAGGAAGGAGGGAGGAGAGTGTTCCAGCCAGAAGACAGACCACGTGCACTTCACGGCTGGACCCAAACAAGGCTCACCAAGGGAGGGAGGCTGTCCAAATTAAATCTAGATTATTTTCTGAGCGCGGTGGGGAGGCAGAGGAGCTTTTAAGCCAGGACCAGACCTGCGCAGATGTGTACTTTAGCAAGGTCGTCCTGGTTGCAAGGTGGAGAATAGATTGGTAGAAGACAATCTCTGGGTCAAGAAAGGAACCCAGAGCTCTGCAGCTGAAGGAAACGGGAGCTCAGAGAAGTTAAGCAAACTTTCCCCAGACCACCCAGCCTCTAAATGACAGAGCCCAAATCTCTCAGACACCAAAACTGCGCCCTCCCCTGTTGCCAGGTGCTATAACAGGGCTGCAGCTTGTGTAACATCAGCCCTGTCTCCTGTACAGCGAGAGAGACTGTACTGTCACTGTGGGCAGGCCAGGGGTCCTGAAGGGAAGTGCAGGCAGGAAGAAGTCTGGGGATGGGGAGTATCAGGAAAGGCTTCCCCCCTGGAGAGGCTGACTCTGACCTTGAGGAATGAGTAGAAACTCTCTGAGAAGGAGGAGTATGTTTCTGGTGCAGAAAACAAACAGGACACTGAGCCCCAGCATGAGAAAGAAGCAGGGAAATGAGAGAGCAGAGGTGATCGTGGGGCAGAGACAGCTGGCAGGGTGCGGGAAGCCCAGGCACCAGGTTGGGGGGTAGAGACTTGATGGTGGGTAGTGGGGAGCCATGGAGGCTCTGTGAGCAAGAGGTGACCCAGAATAAGAGTCTAAGAAAGCATGACTATCCCAAATGACCTCAGGCCACAAGTGATTCTAGCTCATTATAGGCTTTCGTTTTACAGACCAGGAAGCCCGGCCTCTGAGACCTTAAATCACTTGCCCAAGGTCAATATAACCACTAAGTATTCATCCTTCAGAACTCAATTCAAGTGTCACTTTCCAAGGCCCCAGGCCTGCACAGTTACCCAATTATGGGTTCTCACAACACCCTGCACTGTTTTTATGGACCTCATTACAATTGTAATTAAAGAAGTAATTGGGAAATGAATTGTTTTAATGGTTTTCTCCTCTGCTAGAATGCATGCTTTATCCTGGACCACCTACCCAGCCCTTGCATGGTGCTTTGAATGTAGTAGAGACTTTGGACATATTTATTGCAGGGAGGGTGGGAAGGATGGAATGGTGAGGGCAGCATTACAGTCTGTGAATTTAGGAAGCAAAATTCTCTGTCTTTCTTCCTCCCGTCCTCATCCCCTTCTCCTTCTCCTCTCCCGCTGCAGGTGGTTTCTGGCTTGGTGTGGACCAGGAGGGGGCAGAGGGTACCCTGTCTTGGACAGGTATCCTCTTTGGCGTGCTAGCCAGTCTCTGTGTCTCGCTCAACGCCATCTATACCAAGAAGGTGCTCCCGGCAGTGGACGGCAGCATCTGGCGCCTGACCTTCTACAACAACGTCAATGCCTGCGTCCTCTTCCTGCCCCTGCTCCTGCTGCTGGGGGAGCTTCAGACCCTCAGCCACTTTGCCCAGCTAGGCAGTGCCCACTTCTGGGGCGTGATGACACTGGGAGGCCTGTTTGGCTTTGCCATTGGCTACGTGACGGGACTGCAGATCAAGTTCACCAGTCCCCTGACCCACAACGTGTCGGGCACGGCCAAGGCCTGCGCCCAGACGGTGCTGGCCGTCCTCTACTATGAGGAGACCAAGAGCTTCCTCTGGTGGACGAGCAACATGATGGTGCTGGGGGGCTCCTCCGCCTACACCTGGGTCAGGGGCTGGGAGATGAAGAAGGTGCAGGAGGAGCCCGGCCCCAAGGAGGACGAGAAGAGCAGCATGGGGGTGTGAGCTTCTGTGGGGACCTGGTGATGGCCTGGCCCAGGATGTGCCCATGAATGCAGCAAAGGTGTCTCACCCCGAGAGGGTGGCCTGCCTCGGGTATTGTTTACAGACTGATCCGAATCTGGTGGTCGAAATGGAACCAGTGTTTTCAAGTAATGTCAGAAAGTTGCCAATCCTGTCTTGACCCCCTCTCCTATCTGGGGGGTTTTGTCCTCCCCTAGGGAGGAGGGACCCCCAGGGAAGAGCACCAGCCCTCAGGGAGCAGGCGCGCCCCTGCACCCCTTCCTGCTCCCTCCCAGGGCCTTCTACCTCCACATGACCTTTGGGGTTGAAGACAGGCCACAGCCTTTTATTAACAGTTGGCAAAGTCTTCACTTATACTCAGGGAGATGAGGCTGTGACCCTGCCACAGGCCAACTGAGGGTGTTCAGGAGAACTCACGTCTCGGGGTCCCAGGGTAGGCAGTGCAGCTTTGGCCCCACAAACCCAGGTTCCTTTGGAGGAAGAGGGGCTGGGCTGAGGGAGGAAATGAATCAGTGTTCCCTCTTATCTGCAGAGACCACCAGGCCCCATAGAAGGGGCAGAGGATCAGTTCTCGTGCCTGGCTCTGGCACCCCTGGGAAGTGGCCTGGGAGTGGGGTACACCGTGGGAAAGCACCCTTTCCCCACCATCAGCGCCCCATGTTTCCAGCTGTTGAACATGGGGAATTGCACAGCTTTGACAGGTTAAGCAGGTCATCAGCACTGTCTCCAGCCCCTGATGTCGGTCTTCCCTGCCTCACCCCGCTGTCTCCCACACCTGGTGCAGCTGCCCGGCTTGGGTAACAGAGGGGAGCCAGGGGCCGCCTCTGTTCTCCCAGCTCGGCCTCCCAGAGAGCCTCTCCCCTTGATCAGAGAACACTTGTATCATCCCTGAGTTTGGGGTTGAAGGAACCTGATTGTCCCCTCACCACACCCTCCTGGCCTCTGGGTAGCTTTCACCCCTGTCCCTTCTGTTGGGCATGTTGTCCCACCCATCTCCTTGGGGTAATTCCTGATGGGTTCAGTCCCCATAGGGAAAGGCTGGGGAGAGGGCTCTTCTCCCCAGTCCCCCTACCATCCCGGGTGATTTCTCTGAAGTCGGTGGGGCCTGATGCCCTGAATTGTGTGTGACTTGATTAAAATTGAAGTAAGACATCCCATGTGTGCGGAGGGTGAGTGCGGGAAGGGGCCGGCAGGGCCTGAACTGGATTTATGAGGAGAAGCAGTGGGTCTGTTAGGGCAGGAAGGCTCTCCCCTGACCTCACCACGCACACCCATCTGAGAAGAGCCTGTTCTCTCTCTCTTCCTGGGGATAAGGGACCAGACCTCAGGTTTCATATTAGCAATCGCTGCCATTTACTGAGCCCCGTGCTGAATGCTCTACAGCAGAGGTCCCCAAACTACGGCCGCGGGCCAAATTGCGGCCACCTGAGGCCATTTATCCAGCCCCCACCGCACTTC
Organism: Rhynchonycteris naso; assembly: GCA_037038555.1. Taxonomy (NCBI): domain Eukaryota; kingdom Metazoa; phylum Chordata; class Mammalia; order Chiroptera; family Emballonuridae; genus Rhynchonycteris; species Rhynchonycteris naso. The sequence continues at coordinate 357,249,132 of CM072995.1, forward strand.
CGGAAGGGGCACCTCTTTCATTGGTGGTCAGTGTATGGAGTACTGTATGTGGCGGCCCTCCAACGGTCTGAGGGACAGTGAACTGGCCCCCTGTGTAAAACGTTTGGGGACCCCTGCTCTACACCCATCATTCACCTTCACAATGCCCCACGCACACTGGGTGAGGTGGGCGCCATCACTGACCCCCTTTTATGTGTGAATAGACTGAGGCCCAGAGAGGAGCACAGGAAGGAAAAGGAACAGTGGGATTGAGATGGATGTCTGTGCCTTCAGAGCGTAGGTACTTACCCACAATGCCCTTAACTGCACAGTCTTTCTGAGCACTCATGATGTGCCAGGCATTGTGATAGGTCATATTGATAGAGACCCACATCTGCTTCAAAGGGCTCACGTGTAAACACATCAAGGTCCCTTAACACTTGGGGAGCCGTGAGAGGTTTGGGGGTTAGGCTGGAATAGGAGAATGGGCTGTGGTGTGAAGGGGCCATGAATGCAGTAGTCAATCTAGACTTGACCCTATCCATTTTTAAACCATTGTCAGGGGCCTGAAACAGAAGGGACATGATTATTTCTGCATCCTTTGTATGATCAGAAAATCAAAATGACATTCTTAATGTTACTTGTACTTCTCTTGGACAAGATTCAAGAAAAAGCTAAATTTTAACTTGATCAAAAAATTTTAAATGCAGAGATACATGCTTCTAGTTTCATCTCAAATATCAAACTAATAAATATTTTAAAATTCAGGGGTCCCAAGTCTCAGAACACAACTGAACAGCCCACCCCACTGTGCAACACCCCACACTCACATGCAGAAAAATGTGCAGTGTGTAGATGGGATGGATCCACGAGCTGCCTGCAGACCCCAATTCTGATGCAGATGAATCCCAGGGGACAGCCACAGCCAGCCTTGGGGCAGGCTGCTGCCAGAGTCAGCACCACCGCCCCTAGTTCATCTCTATGGTATTTAAAGGGACCAAGACTACCTCCAGGAATGTTTCCCCTACAAGAAGGCATAAATGGCACCCCTTCCCCTGAGAGCCCAACCTGTCCCCCCTTTTCTCTTATCCCTTTCTGAAGGCAGGGATGTGGAAGTCAGGCTTCCCAGTTAAAAAATTGTGGGTGAAGATGGAGAATTTAGGAACAGGGACCTGGCCTAATGCTTCCTCACACGTCTCCTTCAGAATGTATTGCTCTTTATTTCTGTTGAAAAGCACTTGACCAAAACTCAGGAGAACTGGGTTCTACCTCTTAGAAGTGAGATGGCCTAATCCAGGTGCTCTAACCTTTCCAGGCCTCACTTTTCCTAGCTGAGATGGGGACAACCCTTGTTCTTCCTGCCACATAACATGGTTGTGAATTAATGCTCAGCATAGTTCCAAAGACCAGGAATTATTGCTATTATCTATATTAACAGTCTCTTTATTGAGTGTTAACTATGCACCAAGCACTAGGGAGACAAACTGGACAAAAACTAAAAGCAAGTAAACAAATAAATTCAGTGACAAGGATGATGAGGATATCGGAGGGGAACTTCTATAGATGGAATAGTCTCAGAGAAGGACTCTCTGTGAGCACAACATTTAACCTCAGACCCAAATGGTGGGCAAGAGCCAGCTACAGGAAGAGCTAGAGAAGAGCATTCCAGGCAGAAGGTACAACCCATGCAAAGGCCCTGAGGAAACAAAAGAGTTGGGTGTGGCCAAGGACCAGAAAGAAGGCCAAAGTAGCAGGAGCAGACCTGGGGAACCTCTTCACAGGGGAAGGCAAAATCACAGAAATAGGGAAGGGGATAGAGACAGATTTGGCAACTTTCTGACATGACTTGGAAATGCTGGTTCCTTTTGGTTCTATTCATTATAGAGAAGAGTGGAAAGAAAGGAGCCAGAGGTCAAGCTTGAGCCAGGGAGCACTATACAGTAGTCCCCATTACCCATGGGAGGTATGTTCCAAGAGCCCCAGTGGATGCCTGAAACCACAGATAGTACCGAACCCTGTACACGCGTGCCTATACTTTACAGCTTCTCTTTGGCATTCCTGAACTCCCAGCACCGCTGCTCTTGCACTGTGGCCACTATTAAACGTGAACACAAGCACTACGGCACTGCCACCATTGGTCTGCTAACCGAGACGGCTACTAAATGAGTAACGAGTAGGGAGTGTCCATAGCATGGAGACACAGGACAGAAGGATGCTTCACAGCGCAGGTGGGTCAGAGCGGGATGGCACAAGATTTCATCACACTACCCAGAATGGAGCACAACTAAAAACGTAGGAGTTGTGCTGAGAGCTTAGACGGAGAAAGGCTGTGTGTGGGTGTGAGGGAGGGAAGAAAGTTACTGATGTGGCCACACCCATGGGGGAATTTATAACATTGTAGCTGGGAATGAGTTTGGAATTCAGAGTCCAGCCCCATATTCCACAAACGAGTCTGAGGCTCAGAGAGATCATGACTGACTCAGCAACGGTCACAGTGTGGTAGGGCAGGACCCTGGACCCCCCGCCCTGGCCAGTGCCCTTTCTGCTGTCATCGTCATCATTATCATTTAAAAATATAATAATAATTACTATTATTAGTACATATTTTATTATAATATAGTATGTGGAATTATAGATATATTTATTATTAAATATTAAATAATATTATTACTGACATTTGTTGGCTGCTCACCACCTGCCAGGTGCTATTCTAAGCACTTGCTCTGTATTCACAGCTGAGACAGGTGCTATTAACATCCCCATTTTATGAATGAGGAAATCAAGGCCTACAGAAGTTAGCAATGTGCCCAGATCACATAGCCGGCTTCCCTCTCTGAACACTGAGAGACTGAATATTCTAGTGGAGATTGGCCAAACCACACATGACAACAGAACTCTGACCCACACCTCTGCAGCAGTCAGCCCTAAAAGCCAAACCACAACCTCCTCAGCAATGCCTCCAGAACAGTCAGGATTTGGTCAATGACCATCAGTATCCCTGTTCCACCCCCACTTCTAACCCCAACCAATGACATAGGACTCCATCCTGGCAGACAAAATCAGCTTAGCTGGCTTGGCGCCAATTTCTCTGTGTTTAACATGGCCTTGTATAAGCCTTCGGAACCCATGACCAGAACAATAGATGGTGCTGCCCAGCTAGGGCTTAACTTGAACCTGTCACCCAACAGGATCTCTCCAGGGCACCTGCCAGTTTCCAACATCAACTGATATTCTTCTTTTTCTTCCACCCTGCCCTGTGCTTCCTGACTCTCTCCATCTCTCAGCCAGCCCATGGCTTCCCTCCTTCCCCGGTATCGGTCAACCTGGACTTCTGTGCTGGACTTTCATTGACCCTTACCTCCTAGACTTTCTAGTTCACTTTGGGTGACAATCAAGCCCCATCCAGCCCGATCTAAAACTCCTGCCCTAATACCCGCTCATGTAGCCCCATGCCCACTGGGTTGTCCTGACCCCTCTTCCCCCAGAAAAGGAGATGAGACCCTGGGAACCCATACCTGACATAAAGGATCTTTATTTAATAGACTCCGATTTAAAGCATTAAATCTCAAATGGGGAAAAGAATGACTTGAAACAGTCAAAGCAATTGACCAGTGGATGCTGCAACCAACCCAGTCTATCCTCTAGGGCTTGGGCTCTGAAGTATCATCATGGTCTTAAAGCCGGACCTGACCTCAAACCAAATTTCACTGATCTCTGCTCTCAGCTTTCATAAAACCTGGTCAGGTGGGGTCCACAGAGACCAACACAGACCTGCAGCTCTGTCCTGGAACCAAAAGTTCAAACTCATCTGAGTTGGATTCTGCAGGAAGGCAAGAGGACATGACAATTACCACCATTTTCAGAGGCCAGGAAAATAACATGGGTGTGGAAAGAAGCAGAGTGCTAGTGAACAAGAACAGCTGGAGCTGCAACCAGCAGGGGCGGGTCAGCCCAGCACACAGCCGGAACTTCCTGAATTCCCAAATGACTGCTGACTAAACCAGTTTGCCCCTCCGGTCAACAGTTTTCAAGTCTAGGCTTTGGAGTCAGGGGGACCTAGTTGGCCGGGGTCTTTGTGTGAGTGAGATAACATCACAGCACGCTCAATTTCCTGCCACTTCCTGGCTGTGTGACCGTAGGCAAATGACTCCTTGTCTCTGAGCCTCAGTTGCCTAATATATACAGTGAGGATGACAATAGTTCCTATTCCAGCGGGCAGTGCAGTGATTGGATGAAATAACGTACGTTGCGTGAATGTTTAGCACACTGTCTGGTATATAAATAGCAAATGTAATTATTAGATGGAAGCTCACAGCAGAAAGAACGGTGGGACTTTGTCCCCTCTGCCACATGAGACAGGTCTGTGGATTTAGCTCTGAGGCCTGCTCAGAGCAGCCTTCCAGCCTGCTGGGTGGAGAGAGCTGCCCCAGCAGGACCTGTGGAGCCAGGGCCAGACCATGCTGCCTTCGTCTGTCTGCTTAGTGGATCTCTGCCCCTTCCCTCCCGCCGCAATCGTATGAGAAGATGAAACTTTATTTATCACAGGAGTGAACTCCGTATGAAGACACCACGGGAGACAACCCATAACATAATGAGGAACGCGAGCTGAAGGGGGATCTTAGTGAACAGGATAGTTTTAAACAAAGAAGACATGACACAGTTCCCACCATTTTTTTTGCCATTTGGGAGCGTGGGTCTATATTGCTAGAATTTCTGATTTTGCAAGAGAAGCTGTAAATATGTACCTTTATGTGCAAGCTCCTGATTTTATTTTTTATTTTATTTATTTGTTTATTTTTATTCATTTTAGAGAGGAGATGCAGAGTGAGAGAGAGAGAGAGAGAGAGAAAGAGAGAAAGGGGGAAGGAGCTGAAAGCATCAACTCCCATATGTGCCTTGACCGAACCAGTGCAGGATTTTGAACTGGCGACCTCAGTGTTCCCAGGTCGATGCTTTATCCACTGCGCCACCACAGGTCAGGCCAAGCTCCTGATTTTTAAAGAATGGCTCAAATTTATAAAATACTCTGTGTGCTGTGTGGCACCTTCCTGGATCAGACTCAGCCTCAGGCCACCATTTCACAATCTCTTTCTCAGCATGCAACTTCTTTGGAGTCTTCCCACATCTGTGAGAGGATGGGCAGGACATAACAAGAAGGCAGGCTCTCTAACCACCAGAGCTAATGGGATTGCCTCTGTGGCCTGTCCCAGTTAAAGCACCCTTCCCTTCCAGCCTCCCCAGAAAAGAAGCTTCGTCAATAGGATTTCTCGGCAATTCCCACCATTCCCCAGCAGCAAAGAGTATAATACACATTTACAGGCCCTGGGAGTGTGTAATGGGCTTCACATCCCTTCTTCACTGTGCCCTTGCCAATGGGCGGGGAAGCAGGACAGGATCTAGGAGGCTTCTGGTGTTGCTGTTGCTACTGAGGATTACAAGAATAGTTAACAATCACAACAGAGCCCTGTATAAAAGTCCCTTGCCATGTAGGGGAGCGTGTAAACTTCAAATGATGACACAGCAATGCCATTGTCCTTGGTATTTTTTAAAAGTTAGTTTCTTAAAAAAGAAAAGTTAGTTTCTTATCTTTTGAAGAAATGTATTAATTAACCATAAATTGAGTAATACATATTTTAAAAATCAAATGGTACAGAAAGATATACGATCCACTTTTCCTCTACTCTATCCCTCTCTCCCCAGTAATCTATCCCTGAAAATGCAATTACATCACCTTCCCCATTACCTTTTTTTTTTTTACAGGGACAGAGAGAGAGAGAGTTAGAGAGAGGGATAGTTAGGGACAGACAGACAGACATGGAGAGAGATAAGCCTGACCTGTGGTGGCGCAGTGGATAAAGCGTCGACCTGGGAACACTGAGGTCACCAGTTCAAAACCCTGCACTGGTCTGGTCAAGGCACATATGGGAGTTGATGCTTCTACCTCCTCCCCCCTTTCTCTCTCTCTGTCTCTCTCTCACTCTGTGTCTCCTCTCCAAAATGAATAAATAAAAATAAATTAAAAAAAAAAAGAGATAAGAAGCATCAATCATTAGTTTTTCCGTTGCCGTTGCGACACCATAATTGTTCATTGATTGCTTCCTCACATGAGCCTTGACCACGGGCCTTCAGCAGACTGAGCCACCCCTTGCTGGAGCCAGCGACCTTGGGCCCAAACTGGCGAGCTTTTGCTCAAGCCAGATGAGCCCGCACTCAAGCTGGTGACCTCGGGGTCTTCCGCATCCTACGCTCTATCCACTGCGCCACCACTTGGTCAGGCCCCATTACGTTTTGATGTGTTTCTAAATCATTATTTCTTTGTTTTAACAAATTTAGAGACACCAGCGACCTTTTTCCAGAAAAAATAAAATAAATAAATAAGTATATTATAAAGATATAATATTTGTGTGTGTGTGTGTGTACACACACATGTATATGAGATGGGATCTCCACATGTTATTTCATAGCTGGCTTTTTATACAATTTAATTTTAAAATGGTTTTATTCTATTTATTTTTATTGAGATGTGATTGAAATATAAGTCATCCTTGGCATTTTGTCAAATCACTGCTGTTGGAGTAGAAAAACTCTAGGCTTTGGGCTCAGGCAAAACTGCATTTGAACCCCCACTTCCTCATCGGGTCACTGAGCAGGGCGCTCAGCCTCTCTGAGCCTCAGCTTCCCTGCCTGCAGATGGAGATAACTACTAAAATAAGGGTGACAACAATAGTCCCTACTTCATAGGGTGATGTCACGGGTTAAGTGAACAGTGCCTGGCATAAAACAAATGTTCATTATTGTTAATATTCCTCTGTGAGCTTAGGATCATAGTTTGCTCAAAACTGTTATTGTTCCTCTCATGAAGCAAATTGCAAGATAAAAATGTTCATATGTTTGTTTCCTTCACAATATTATGAGTGAAGACCAGAACTTCACAATATTATGAGTTTCTCAAAGAGCAAGAATAGCCTGACCAGGCGGTGGCGCAGTGGATAGAGCATCGGACTGGGATGCGGAAGACCCAGGTTCAAGACCTCGAGGTCGTCAGCTTGAGCGTGGGCTCATCTGGCTTGAGCAAAAGCTCGCCAGCTTGGACCCAAGGTCGCTGGCTCTAGCAAGGGGTGGCTCAGTCTGCTGAAGGACCGTGGTCAAGGCTCATGTGAGAAAGCAATCAATGAACAACTATGGTGTCGCAATGGCAATGAAAAACTAATGATTAATGCTTCTCATCTCTCTCCGTTCCTGTTTGTATCTATCTCTCTCTCTGACTCTCTCTCTGTCCGTGTACAAAAAAAAAAAAAAAGAGCAAGAATCATGTCTAACTCAACCTGTATACCTGTATACCCAAGAGCCCTCTCAGAGCCTGGCCCAACAGGCACTTGATCAAATTTGCCCAATGAATGATTAAAACCCTTGGAAGGAAGTGCAATGTTTCTAAATCGTCATTAAGGCCTGCTCAGCACACCAGCCTCCATCTCCAAGCTCCCCATCGCTCACTCATAGGGGTGTGTTCTGGCCCCCTGTCTGAACCACAGGGTCCTTCCTTCTGTCCACTGCTGACCAGTTAGGGCCAATATCCTCACCGAACCACCATTTCCAAATCAGGATTTGAAAGACACTGGTCAGACTCTCCTAGAAGTAGCCAGAAGTCCTGGAGTAACCATGTTTGGTCTTGTACACAGATCAGACAGAAAGAACTGGCCTGCTGAGAGGGAAAATAGAGAAAAATTCAAAGAGACACAAACAGGAGACCACGTGATCTCAGAGAAAGGGGGAAACAGAAAGAGAATGGCTGTCCTGTATCCAGGGGCTTTAGGATTCCTGGTTTTAATCCTGGCAAAGCAGAACCCACATTATAGTCTTGGGTCCCATCAGACACCCCTGTGCCTTCCTAGTGTATGTCTGCTCTTTGCTTAAGGTAGCTCGAGGAAGGTTTTGGTTATTTGACACAAAAACCAAAAGGACCTTGACCGAGGTCATAAACACACAGTTTCCCATTTTGACTCATGGGTCTGAGCAGTCTGGGGCACCGGGGTGGCAGCAATGTGCAGCTCCTTCCGCCACCCTGCACCCCCCCCCCCCCCCCACACACACACACAAGGCAAGCATTCACTGGATGGAATTTCCCTCCTGGAAGGGAGCCAACCTCCAAAGTCCTTGAGCAGAAAAGTTCCAGTTACTAGCACTTGAGTCTTTAAAATAAAATATCTATCTACCAGCCCTGGCCACTTGGCTCGGTGGTAGAGTATCAGCTTGGCATGTGGAAGTCCCAGGTTCGATTCCTGGTCAGGGCATCCATCTGCTTCCCAATCCTTCCCCCTCTCCTTTCTCTCTTCCTCTCTCCCTCCCACAGCCAAGGCTCCATTGGAGCAAAGTTGGCTTGGGCGCTGAGGATGGCTCCATGGCCTCCACCTCAGGCGCTGGAATGGCTCTGGCCACAACGGAGCAATGTCCCAGATGGGCAGAGCATCGCTCCCTGGTGGGCATGCTGGGTGGATCCTGACCAGGCACATGTGGTAGTCTATCTGTCCACTCCCCCTGCCCCGCCCCCACTTCGGAAAAATACAAACAAAAATATCTATCTACCAGAATGGAAAGGAAAGTGGAAAGAGTACCATATTTCAGAGAAGACTATGATTCTACATCAGTGGCCAAAAGTCCACTCTCCCGGGTGGTGGTGGTGGGGTCGCTACTCCTCCAACAAGGGCTCCTAGTTGAGGGCAGGCCGAGGCAAGTCCCTTAGCAGTCTGTCACCTTCCATCCGTCATCTCTCTAAGGGCCCTGCCTTAGCAGAGAAAGGCTCAGCAATGAGGCCCTTCTTCTGGTGGCTGAGAGACATATGTCGTATGTCCTTTTTGTCCCTCTCACCAGCTGGCTCCCGCCACACAAAGACCTGCAAACACACACAACACACTTCCCTCCCTGGAGCTTAAAGAGTAGTTTGCTGTTTTCTTAAATAAGAACGTAGGAAATTTCAGTTTTGAAATTACACACAGTGCCACGCCGGCCCCTGGTTTTGTTTTCATGCGTTTGCTCTGTATCACTATACAGTCTAGGTTAGGGCAGTGCCCCCCGGGGGAGAGCTGAGCGCAGCTCTCCTGAGTGATGGAGGTAACTGAGGTGTCCATCCCAGAGCGTCTGGGCGTGGCCATCCAGCTCCCTCCCACCCGCCTCTGGGCGTGCAGTTCAGTGGCCACACCTGTTCCAGGAAGGAACATCCTGTACACTCTCAGTCTGCTGTGTTAACGATTAGAAGAATGCTCCCTGGCCCACTTTTCAAAGTTGCCAGAGTGCCGTGGAGATGAGGCCCACCCCCACCCAAAGCTGCCTCCTTCCTGGGTGTTTGACGAATAGTGCAAACCCCAGTAAGATTTAACAAAAAGTAATACTCCTTACTCCCTGCACGGGGGAAATGCGGGTATATCGATAGCCGCTCCAGTCCCAAATGTCAAGTCTCCTCAACTGCCTTGACAGGCAGGGTAGTGTGAGAGGGCTCCTCGGGCACCCCTCAGAGAGCCACCATCCCTTGGAGGAGCTGGGTGCTGAGGGACGTCCACAGAACCCTGGGTATTGCCGTGGGGCACCCTTAGGAGCAAACCTTTTGGGGAAAACACAGCCAGAGAGAACAGGGACAAATGGGTGGGGTTCTGGGCTCACCATACCGGACCCAGATGGAGCCACCACCTTATTATCCCAAACTTCTAAATTGAAGTGTGATGTCTATGCAAACGAGATGAATCAGAAAAATGTACAGCCTAATGGATTGCCACAAAACAAACACATCTATGTAAGCATTGCCAGGTCAAGGGACAGAACGTGACCAGCACCCCCAGAAACTCTCCTAGATGACCCCACTGGCCTAAGCCATTCCTCTTCATCAGTAGTCACCACTATCCTAACATCTGATGTCTAACACCATAGATTAGTTGTTGTTTTTAATTCATGAATTTAAGATTTTTAAAATCTGAACACCAATAAACTCAGCTATTTAGTTATTTATTATTTTTACAGGGACAGAGAGAGAGTCAGAGAGAGGGATAGATAGGGACAGACAGGAATGGAGAGAGGTGAGAAGCATCAATCATTAGTTTTTCATTGCCATTACGACACCATAGTTGTTCATTGACTGCTTTCTCACATGTACCTTGACCGCGGGCCTTCAGCAGACTGAGCAACCCCTTGCTGGAGCCAGCGACCTTGGGTCCAAGCTGGCGAGCTTTTTGCTCAAGCCAGAAGATGGGCCCGCGCTCAAGCTGGCGAGCTCGGGGTTTCAAACCTGGGTCTTCTGCATCTCAGTCCGACGCTCTATCCACTGCGCCACCGCCTGGTCAGGCATAAACTCAGCTATTTAAAACATTGAACATGCTAATCCAATGCACATATTCAGGTAAATCAAGGATCCCTAATGTCAATTAAAAAATCAGTATTATATATGGAATTTTGATAAACAATGCTTTAACTATGGAATTTTTTAGTGGAATACCTGTCTTTTGAAAGTCTTGTTTTGTTGCTAAGGCTTACTTTGCTTTTTATTTACAATGCTCTATAACTTTGTTAAGTCATAGCTTTATTGAGATATAATTCATTTACCATATAATTAAAGCATTAAAGGTTTACAACTCTGCGGTTTTTGAGTTATTTACAGTTTTGTAACTATCACCACCGTCAGTTCAAGATTCATGGTGCCCAATGCTTGAAATGCCAAAATTCAACACATCAAGAATTTGGAGTAATGAAAGGTTTACTGATGAAGAAGGCACCAGCTGAAGACCATGGGAGTTGCCTGGAAGCTTCCTCAAATCCATCCTAAAAGAGTTCAAAATTCAAGCGTCTTTTATGTCAAGGCAAGGGAGGAGGGGCAGGCAAGAGGTGGGTGAAGACCATGGACAGCTAGACATCAGCAGGGATCCAAGGAAGACAAGAGCAGTAAATTTGTAAGTCTCTTTGTTCCTAGCTGGTCCATTGGCCCCTGCTGATCTGAGTCTGTTCTTGAGGCTCCTGTGAAGCTCTGATAAACAGTCATTATTTCGCACAATTCCCCCACCTCTCCAGGAAAGGTGCCTTCTGACAAGGGGCTTGTCTTGCAAAAACTCAAGCCTCCTGCAAAATTTGTCTAGTTAATTGCCATATCTCTAACAGGAGCTATTAGCCTGAAGACCATGGGAGAAATGCAGACTAATATTAAGACAGAATCAGAGGGAGCAAGCATTTCACTCTGGTGCACAACAAAAAGCCCATAGCATCAACTGTTACTCTCCATAACACACCCCACTTCTCCACCCTCCCAGCCTTAGAATACCAGTCTCTGTCTCTACTGATTTGCCTATTCTGGACATTTCATTTACATGGAATCCTACAATATGTGGCACTTTATCGCTTAGCATAATGTTTTCAAGGTTCATCACTGTTGAAGTATATACCTCCTTCTTTGGCTATCAACACCATACATTAGTCTTGCCTGCCTGTGAACTAGTGGATATATACATATATAAATGGGTTTTTGTGTGTGTTTGGCTTCTCTTGTTCAATATTAAGTTTGTGAGTTTCATCCATGTTGTTGAATGCAGCTATAGTTTGTTCATTTTTATTGTTACGTAGGATTTCTTTGTTTGAATACACTATAATTTATCCATTCAACTGCTTATGGACATTTAGGACTATTATTAAAAATACTATTATAAATATTTCTGTACATCTTTTGGTATATATGTGCACAGACTTTTATTAGGTATGTGATAGGAATAAAATTACTCCATTATATGGTATATCATTCATGATCCAAATAGTTTTTCAAATTTAGTATATAAAACCATACAGTTTTCTAAAGTGGTTGTATCCGTTTACACTCCCAAGAGCAGTGTGTGTTTCAATTGCTCACATCTTCCCCAACACTTGGCTTTGTCTGTCTTTTAACTTGATCCATTCTGGTGAGTCTCACTGTGGTTTTTACTTCTGTTTCCCCAAGGTGAGCACCTTGTGTGTTCATTTGTCATCTGCTTATCCTTTGTGGGGGAAGGGATGGAAAGCATTTGTTCAAGTCTCAGGTCCTGAACAAGTTTCACATAGGTTGCCTGTCTTCCTTTTCTTTTTTGCTTGTAAGGGTTCTTTAAATATTCAAAATAGATTTGAGCTCTTTTAAGAATTATGTGCTACAGTTACCTTCTACCACTCTGTGGTTTGCCTTTTCACTCTCTAAATAATGTTTTGTTTTGTGTTGTTTGTTTTTCTTTTTTGAGAAAGAGGGAGAGAGGGAAAAAGAGAGAGAGAGAGAGAGATCAACTCATTGTCCCACTTAGTTGTGTCATAGATTGTTTCTCATCTGTGCCCTGACCCGGATTCAAAATGGCGACCTCGGAGGTCGACCCCAAGATCCTGGGGATCAAACCAGTGACCTCAGCCCTCCAAGGCTAAGCTCTATACTAGTGGTTCTTAACCTGGGTTCTATCGAACCCTAGGGGTTCGATGAGTTGGTCTCAGGGGTTCGGAGAAGCCTCTGCCGCAGAGGCCAGAATAAAGTAATACCGTAATTTGTTGTGAGTTCATGCACTTTGTTGGTTTTGTTCTTTGAGCAAGGTGATGTTCATGCACGGCTCATTTTGTGCACCAGTAAAAAAACATACCTATGTCTTGAATTTGGAAAAAAATATATTTTATTTATCACTAAAGAAGGGTTTGGTGAATGCGCATATGAAACTGGTGGGTTCAGTACCTCAAAAAAGGTTAAGAACCACTGCTCTATACAGTCAGGGCTAAATAATATTTTTTAATAAACAGAAGTTCATAATTTTAATGTAGTTCAGTTTGTCAATCTTTCCCTGTATGGTTAGTCCTTTCTATGTCTTATTTAAGATATTTTTGTTTTTGTCTACCTCAAGGTCTTAAGGATATTTTCCTATATAATCTCAGAGCTTTACTGTTTTCCCCTGAACATTAAGCATATAATCTACATGGCATTGATTTGTATGTGCTGAGCGGGGGGTCAAGTTTAATTTTTTTACATTGGGTTATCTGACTGACCCAATTTCATTATAGGAAAAACCACCTGTATCCCACTTCTTTGCACAGACATTTGTGTCATGAGTAAAATAGAATAAAATACCAGGTATGTGAGAATGTTTCTGGATTCTCAATCCTGACTTTTGTCTGTTGATTTTGCTCCAATTCCATGCTGCAACTATATTGTCATCATCCCCATTTAAGAAACGGGGGAACTGAGGCACAAAGCGGCTGCGTAACTTGCCCAATAAGTAATTTGCTAATTAATGGCAGAGCTGAAAATGAAAACCCAAGGAGTCTGGCTTTTAGGCTCCATGTTCTCAAGTGTGTCGCAGGAAGTCTTAGAAACAAGAATGCCTCAGCCGGTACACTATGGAGTGTACCGCAAAACCGAGAAGGGTGGGGCACTGGTGCTCCTGACTCAGCCCGGAACTGAGCGCTGGATTCTTTCCCAGTCTTACCACTAGAGGACGCGAGTAACCTAGACTCCCTAAGGACGTCCCTCCCAGACTGTCCCTGGTTACCTTTCAACCAATCATCAAATATTTACCCAAAACAAGTTCAAAGGGAATGTAAAAAATGCTTAATCCACTCACCCTGCAGGAGTATAACAAAAAGACAAACAAGTGAGGGATAGGGGCTCCAGTTGAAATACCATCCTGATAGACAAGGTTACCAGTTCCATCCCGAGTCAGAACACAAACAAGAATGAATACAACCGCCTGACCAGGCGGTGGTGCAGCCGATGGAGCGTTGGACTGTGATGCTGAAGACCCAGGTTCGAGACCCTGAGCTCGCCAGCTTGAGCACAGCCCATCTGGCTTGGGCAAAAAGCTCATCAGCTTGGACCCAAGGTCGCTGGCTCCAGCAAGGGGTTGCTCGGTCTGCTGAAGGCCCGTGGTCAAGGCACATGTGAGAAAGCAATCAATGAACAACTAAGGTGTTGCGACAGCAAAGAAAAACTAATGATGGATGCTTCTCACCTCTCTCCGCTCCTGTCTGTCTGTCCCTGTCTATCCCTCTCTCTGACTCTCTCTCTGTCCCTGTAAAAAAAAAAAAAAAAAGAATGAATACAACCAATGAATATATACAGTGTGTCCGTAAAGTCATGGTGCACTTTTGACCATGTGACTGGTCAAAAGTGCACCATGACTTTACGGACACACTGTATAAAGATGTGGGACAACAAATCGAAATCAATGTTTCTGTCTCTATCTCTTTCTCTCTCTCTCTCTCTAAAAATGAAACACATTTTTAAAAAAAGACAAACAACTGATCTCTGTCCTCCTAAAAATCTTCAGCAAGGAAAGAAAACTGCCACTACCTGGATGATTTATTTCACTAGTCCCTCCTTAAATCTCTTATTCTTCCTTAATTTTCCCACCATAAATTAGATTCTTTCTTCCACCCTAAGTGGAAACAAGGAGCAACTGTTTGGCATCCCCATGGCAACCACTCTTCAGAGATACTTGTAAATAGCAAGGTGTATAACTATGAAGTCAAACCTCAATTCTTATTTCTCTCAAAGATATAATAGCACAGAATTACATTTCACCTCCTTAGCAATTTACACATTTCTTTGGCCTCTCTCCAATTTCTCCATGTCCCTTTTAAAGTGTAAAGTCCAAAAGTGGATGTTGCATTCTAGTATTCTATTCAGTACCAGATTTACTTCCTGCTTCTTGAATGTTACCCTGTTAATATACCCAAGCAATACGCAACAATTCAATAAAATAATTAATCTTTATCAACCTGATGAAGTTGATATACTCTTTAAAATAACAAAGACAATGACACAGCAATATATAATATACTCAATACTTTGTTTAAAAATGCATGCAGCCTGACCTGTGGTGGCGCAGTGGATAAAGCCTTCGACCTGGGAACACTGAGGTCGCCAGTTCAAAACCCTGCACTGGTTCGGTCAAGGCACATATGGGAGTTGATGCTTCCAGCTCCTCCCCCCTTTCTCTCTTTCTCTCCCTCTCTCTCTCACTCTGTGTCTCCTCTCTAAAATGAATAAAATAAAATAAAATAAAACATTTTAAAAAATGCATGCAATACTTCACTTCTGCTTTGATTAAAGCTATGAAGAGATATTTGTGGATAAAGTCTAAGAAGCAACATAAAGGTTTAAAAATAATTTCTTTGGTTTTGGGGATTGAGGGTGATTATTTCTCTTTATTCCTATAATTTTGAGGGCTTCTTAAAAATAAGCAAAATCTCAGCCCTGGCTAGGTAGTTCACATAATTACAAGGCGTGGTCCCTACATGACAAGGATGCCGGTTCGATCCCTGGTCAGGGCACATATGAGAATCAACCAATGAATTCATAAATAAGCAGAATAACAAATTGATGTTTCTCTATATATATTTCTATCAAATCAATAAGCAAATAATTTTTTTAGAAAAAGAAAGGCCTTTAAAATTAAATTTTCAAAAACAGAAAGGAAAATGAGTAAAATATTTCATTCACTCAGCAACTTATGGAGAATTCATTATGTGTAAGACCAAGGCTGAGGTGTTGCAAGGGAGACAAAAGCAAACACAGATTCTGCTGTTCAGAATAATAATAACTAAAGCCTATTAAATGCTTACTGTATCCTAGCTATTATTATCACCTCTATTGTATAGGTTCAGAAAAAGGGGAACAGAGAGATTAACTAGTTTACCAAAGTCACACAGAGTAAAAGTAGAACCAGAATTTGAACACAGACATTCCAAATGTGTAAAACCTTGGGCTTAAACATTGTACAACACCACCTCTCATGATAGCTTACTAAGAGAGGAATAAATGATATTCAGCAAATATTTACTGAGCACCCACTAGGTGTCAGGTACCAAACTAGGCGCTGGGAACACACAGATGAGCAAGATGAGCACAGTCCCTGCCCTCTTGGAGTTTATAGTATGATGGGGAAAACAGACAAGTAAGGAATTCTAATATCATGTACTAAGGCCAGTGATAAAAAGAAGCACAGGAGATGGGGCACTACGCAGGCTGGAACCTAACAGCAAGATGACATTTTTTTTTTTTTAATTTTATTCATTTTAGAGAGGAGACACAGAGTGAGAGAGAGAGAGAGAAAGAGAGAGAAAGGGGGGAGGAGCTGGAAGCTCAACTCCCACATGTGCCTTGACCAGACCAGTGCAGGGTTTTGAACTGGCGACCTCAGTGTTCCCAGGTCGATGCTTTATCCACTGCGCCACCACAGGTCAGGCCAAGATGACATTTATACTGAATAAATGACACAGAGTGGGAGGAGGAATATGATCCAGGCTTGAGGCAACAGCGTGTGCAAACCCCTGAAAATGAAAGAGAGCCTAGGATTAAAACAACAATCTATTTTGTAGGTTAGTGTCAATTAATGCCACTGAATTGCTAATTCCTTCATTGCACATTTCCAGGTTCAAGAGGGGTTCCAAGCATGGACATACCCTAGTGACAAATTCAAACAGACTGTTCTCCACTTGATAATATCAGAGCTCCAACATGATCGGACCATCTTAGCCTTCTGTCAACACTTCAGTGCAGGTGTTCATATGCTTCTCTTGCCATTCAGTCAGTCGATCAGTAAACCCAGGGCTAGCCTCCAGAAGAATAAGAGGGTTCCATCTGGCTCCTCAGGTTAGGAGTCCCCAGTGTCCTTCACATCTCTATATCCCACAGGGAATCCCAGTAGCATCTGTGCACAATGGTACCATTGGGTCTACTAAATATAGAACTAGAAGAAATACTCATTTGATGGCATAATTATCTCAGTTCACATCCTCCACATTCCCAGTCCCCAGCCCAAGCCCTCTACTTCCCATTGGGGCACTCCTTCCCCTCCTCAGACTCTGCCACTTGGAAACGTCATGTGGCTCAACACAGATGGAAGTATAGCTTTCTGGATAAAGACAGAATGTTATGAATCACAATAATATGGGTGAGGCCCTCTTATGATATTGAGCAAGTCAGTCGACCTGGAGCAGCCTGAAAGTTTACTTGTCTGTAAAATAAGAATAATAACAGCTTTTTTGCTGGGGTTTGTTGAATGTCAACTGGCCTGAGTTGAGAGTAGTAAATGAAATAATATATATAATGAGATGATCACGTTGTTTGGTATATAAAATACGCTTAAGAAATGGTGGCTGTTGTAGATGATGTAACACATGGCGGTAGATAATGATGATGACCATGTTAACGATGTGATGTGGGGCAGCTGGTGGTCGGTTCTGTAGGTCATTGTCTGTGGAGTCACAGCAACCCTTTCCTCCAACTCCCACGCCCTGGCAGCTTCTTTCAGCAGCAGGCCTTGAACAGGATGCATGTAAAAAGATCCGCGATCCCCCAAGGTTCCAAGACTCGGTCAGTGCCCAGATCTGTTCAGGAGCTTCAGCCTGCGTCACGCTACTTGCCAGCCCACCGCTCCCAGGCCCGCCGACACGTGGTGGGAACGTGATGGGGCGGGGCCGGACTCGGCGCCGCTGGGCCAATAGCCCGGAGGGAGGTTCCCAACCAATGGCACAGACGCTTCAGAATCAACGGCCGGGGCCATAGAGTGGAGCGGCGTCGTCATAGGTCAATGGGCGGGATGGGGGCGGGACATATATCGCTGACGGGCGGAGCGGCAGTGTCCGGAGCAGTCTGGGCGGTGATGGCGGCTACTGCAGTGACCCCGGCAGCGGCAGCTCAGGCGCCAGCGGCCTGCACGGATGGCGCCTCGTCAGTGCATTGGTTCCGCAAGGGGCTGCGGCTCCACGACAACCCGGCGCTGCTGGCGGCAGTGCGCGGGGCGCGCTGTGTGCGCTGCGTTTACATCCTCGACCCGTGGTTCGCGGCCTCCTCTTCGGTCGGGATCAACCGATGGAGGTGAGGGGGCCCGGGGTGGGGTCGCGGGCTCGGATGGGGAAGGGAACGCAGCCTGGCCTCTGGGACTCCTGGCGAAGAGCCTGCACTCCCAAAGCGGGGAGGTCCCGTCCCCGCAGTCCCCACGCCCGGCCGGAAGACTCCGGCCTGGGGGAGGCGGGGCAGGGAGATGGAGCTGCGTCTCCAAAGGAGAATCCGGGACTGGGGAAGCAATTAGTCATGGTACCAGTGGCCTGGGTGGCTCAGGGCTCGACCTCTGACAAAGTGTTTTTGCACTACTATCCCCTTTGATCCTCAGACATTCCTATGGGACAGAGATAACGATCCCTATTGTACAGATGAGACTGTTAAGCCCTAGAGACGCAAAATTGACTTGACCAATGTCTAGTAGCCAGTGCGTAACAGAACAGGGACACCTGGTCTAGGGCTCTTAAGGGTGTGTTCAGGGAGGGGAGGAAAGCAGACGTTATGGCGTGAGGGCAGGGTTGGGTTTCTGAATCTGTGGCACAGAGATAATTGCATTCTTCAAGTAAAGAGCCCATTGCTGGGCTCCTGAAGGCATTTCTAAGTCTCTGGTTTGTTTGGATTTGTCCTTTCACCCATCCTGGCTGCCCTCCCCCAAGACTACCGTGCGTCTGAAGGTGTCTTGGGACTCTGGATTAACATTAAGTAAGGCCATTGTTGGTCTCCCCGTTATTATAGATAAATACTTGATGTTCAATTCAGTTAGAGGCACTGTGTGTCCTGAGCTAGAGAGCAGTACTTAACCCATTTTGGAGAATTATCACAGCAACTATGAGCTTGCTAGAAGAAAAAAAATATTGTCCCTTCCTTTCAGAACTCATGAGATTGATTTTAAAGGATGTTTGAGCCACTGTAGATTACTTTTCTTTTTTTTTAAAATCAACTGATGTGCTAAGATTAAGGAGTAGGAAAGCTGTGATATCAAGGGGGCCCCTCTTTGATGACTCCCAGAAGATGGAGTCCACAGGATCATGGGAAAGGAGGAGCTACAGATGTATTTTCTCTGTCACCAGTGTTGAAACCCAAGAAGTTTTGAGACATTGTGTACCTATCTCTCTTTAAAATGTCCCTCGGCAATCATTTGGTTTGTTTGCATTGTTCTGGGGATGTTTGCTTGCGGCTTTGTTGCGCTGGTGGGCAGGATTATTCCCAGGATACCGAGGCAGGCGCTTAGCCCACCATGTTTCCTCGCCAGAGTGTGTGTCCTTTCAGAAAGTGAGTGCTCCTCGCAGTGGGGCTATGAAATGCCCTTCGCTGCCCCATTTATATAGAGGGAATGACTAAAGATAGTCCTGTGGAGAGCCTGCCCACACAGTTTACAGGCTGCTCTATTGCTCTGCCTCTGCTCCAGTTTCCATAGATAGGAGCTTGGGTTTGACAAACACCTTCAAAGGATCATCCCTGCCTCGGGCATTAAACCACGCTTCAGACTTTGCCTCTCTTCCTATGGCAGTGTGCCAATCAGAGAGAGTCGGGAGAATTGGGCTGTCCTCTGCTTGTTACATTGTCACGAAGGAGTTCCTTCTTTTATTGGGCTGTTGGGGGCATTGCATAGGACTCTACTCCTTTGTGGTAGTGGAAATTAAAAATCAACAACAAAAACTGTTGTTGATTAAACTCAGATTTGCTAGGAAGTAGGTGTTTGTGGATTTTTGTGGGTCACCCTTTTGTGGTTGGACTTCCTAGCCTGTGAAAAGAGAAAGGAATGTGGCAGTGGATGCCTGAGTCAAATCCTGAAGTCAGAGGCCCTGTAGGAATGCAGGTATTAATTGAGCAATTATTTGATGAGTGCCTTATATCTGTTAGGCCCTGCTCTAGATGCTGCTAGGGACACAGCAGCGAACAAGAAACTGTAGTGTCCAGAGCTCCAGAACCTACATTTTAATGAAAAAAGACAAACAACCATAATTTAGTAGGATTAAGTGTCATGCAATAAATAAAAATAAGGGGATGGACTAGAGCAGTCGTTCTCAGTCTTGCTGCACATGGGAATCACTGAAGGATCTTGAGAAGATGCCTGGGCTCCCTCTCCCCCTAGTTCTTATTTAATTGTTCTGGATTATGGCCTGGGCAGTGGGGCTTTTAAAGCTCTCGTAAGCTACAAAGCCTGAGAAGCAGTAGACTAGAGAACCACAGACCTGAGCCCAACAACTTGGGAAATGTGTCACAATGCATTGGCAGGAGGTCTCATTAGTTTTGGCACTCAAAAGAAACAGATGGAATACTACAAAACAGGTCGAATATGATAACTGCTCCTGGGCCTGGAAACTCTCCTACGCCCCCCGCCATAGTCTCTGCTTCCATGATCAGATCGAGGGCAGAGCTGCAGACCATTTATACACGTGGTTGAGGATTGGGGGAGTGATGGAGCCAGCAGGACGTCTGCGTAACTGCAGTATGCTGAATCCTCTGGTGACTGTTTCGGACCTGGGAGTGAGCTGGGAGCACTGGGCTGCAGCATAGCATCCTAGCTCTGCAAATACTTGAGCTCCTGCCTCTGAGAAGCCTCCTAGAAAGGGTGGGCCCTGAGCCATCTGCAAGAGGCATGGGGAAGCAGTCTGTGATCGCCCTTATCCTCCTGCACTTCCTACACCGCCTCCTGCACAGCAGGTTTGGTCTTTCGGCAGATGAATCAGATTAAAATAACCATGAATGGCACTTTCTAAGAGTAAAAGAAGACTGAGAAAGGCAACCAAGAAAATATGTATATTTATTAGTACAGAAGGGCTAGCATACTCCTTGCCGTGCTGGTACGTGGGAAGTTGATGAGCTATTTGTAGCTGTATGAGCCTGGAAGACTTTTATCAAATACTAGTTGGCTAAGCCCTTTGCCATTTTCCCCAGCCCCACCTTCTCCAAATATGCTGTATTTGGAAGGAGATACTGCAGTGAGAACAAAAGGAAAAACAGAGGGGTGTGAGCAGCTTCTAGAGTAGAACTGGCTACTCAAAATAACCCCTTGCAGTTTCCGTTACCTTTGCCTCCCTACTGTAACTTAGGTGTTGCCAGCGATTCACCTCACCTTTTGTTTAAGTCATATTCTCCCAGCCTCTGTGCCGTGCCGCACCTGCATTCAGGAGCTTCTGGGACAGAGAGAGTTGGTAGAGATAAAATATCAGCCCGCATCGCTCAGAATTAATAAACGAGGGAAACTGCAAATTCCCCAGAAAGCCTGGTGCAAACAGTGTGTCTCTCTTCCCAGTGCTGGGAGCTAACACTGTTGGGCTGTCCTCAACATGGTGGTACTTCCCTGGAACTTAGCAAGAAGGGGATTGGGAACCACGGTCTGCTGGTAGGGAAATTCAGTCTTCTCTGAGCTGTTCACACTGGTACCAAGCATGTTACTTTACTGTTCTGCTGCTTAGGAAATGTTTCCCTTTGACCAAAAGAGATGGAAACCTTCATCTACCTCTTTCTCCTCAAAATTAGGAAAGAATAAATATATTTTAATCTGTCCCTGCTATGGGTTATGAATTTGGGTTATCCTTTTCTGTGGGGTTAATAATTTCTCTTACTTTGGAGAAATTAATTTCTATTAATTGTCTATGTAGCCAAACTGGTTGAACCTGATGTCATTATCATAGTTAGATAGCATTGGCTTGAAGCAGAGAAACTTGATCAAGGGTGATCTGGACCCAAAAAAGAATTCACTATCATCATCCTCCTATTAACAAAGTATTCCTCAACACAGAATCTGCCATCCCATAGAGAAAGCCTACCCTAAAGATCTGCTTGTCTTATTCTTAACCAAAGGATCTCCCTCTTCTCTGAAGAGCTAGCCCTGTGGCATCATGAATTAGAGTCTTGTCTGCATTTTCAGAAATCCCAATTTGGTTTTCTCCAGCGCGGTCTGCCTCTGGCTCCAGAGCCCTTATGTAATGTGATTCATTTGTACATGCTGTCTGGTCCAAAGGGTGCTTTAACTGCTCACACAGGACCGTGTGCTCTGAATTTTGGCCATGTGAGCTCAACGTGGAGTTGCCAAGGGTGACCTACTAGCCCCAAACACTGCCATCTCCAATGCCCAGGTCAGTTTTCTTTAGAGCACCCCCTCATTGCAATAAAGAGAAACTGGCCATGTGGAGAGAAGGGCTCTGGGGAGCACAAAAGGCCTAAACTGCGCACACCTGCCCCAGTGAGCATTTGTCCAGGGCGGCCCTGCTCGGGCTCCTTTGGTGTCATGCGGAGCTGTCACCTGGCAGGCCTTGAAGGTGGTGCAGCGCGCTTCCCTCTCTCTCTGGCTGCCTGGGGCTCCTGGGGGCCTGTCGCCTGCCTTCCTGAGGCCTCTCTTCCTGGAGGAGCCCTGCAGGGCTTGATGAGAGGAAAGTTGGAAGTAACATTTCTCGAACTCCAAAGGCAGAAACCAGGATCTCAATGAGAGAAAGTTTAGTAGAAACAAATTGGAAGCAAAGAAAGGAAACTTATGAACAGAGCTAGAAGTAAAGTTTCATTTCCTAGAACAGTGCCTCTGAAACTTGAATGTGCAGAGGTTTCACCAGTGGCTCTTGCTAAAATGCATTCTGATTCCGAGGCTTTGGGATGGATCTGGAGATTCTGCATTTCAGCAAACTTCTGACTGAGTCACAGCTGCTGATTCTTAAAGGGGAAAGGGTTGGGAGCAAAGGTGCTTCCCGACGCCTGGGCAGCACAGCGTCAGTGCTCAGGCAGGGAGTCCTGGTCAGGAGGCCGAGAAGCCTACAGCTTAAGAATGTAGATGCTGACCCACACTGCCGGAGTTTGGATGCTGGCCACTTACTTAGGTGTGGTGTTGGGTAAATTACTTAAACTCTTGGTGCCTCAGTTTCCTCATCTGTAAAATGGGAATATTAATAGTATCCATGTCATAGAGCTATTTTAGAATTAAATGAAGTAATGTATGTAAAACAAATCAAATAGTGCCTCATTTATTGTAAATGCTCGTTAAATGTTCATTGTTGCTAGTATCATCATTTGTGCTCAGAGTTGGGCCTTCTGCTCCCTGTCTCGGCTAAGAAAAGGGCTCTCACAAGGTTATCTGTACTTCAGAGATATTGTGGCCCTGGCTGGTTAGCTCAGTGGATAGAGCGTTGGCCCAGTATGCATATGTCGCAGGTTCAATCCCCAGTCAGGGCACACATGGGAAGTGACCATGTGCTTCTCTTCCCCTCTCTCTCCCCCTTCTCTCTCTCTTTCCCTCCTCCAGCCTGTGGCTCCATTGGTTCTAGTATTGGCCCCATGTGCTGAGGATAGCTCCATTGGTCCAAGTGTTAGCCTCAGGCACTGAGTACAGCTCTGTTGATTCAAGCATTGGCCCCAGTTGGGGGTTACTGGGTGGATCCTGGTCAGGTGCATGCAGGAGTCTGTCTCTCTATCCCCCTCCTCTCAGTTAAAAACAAACGAACGAAAAAAAGATGTAAGGAATCTCTCCTTTTAGTACACGAGGTCTGGAAATGAAAAGTTCTGTTGAAGGCAGAGGGAAGCTAGTTTTCAAATGCGCATATCAGCCTGATTGACAGCTTCAAATGAAAGCCCTCTGCAGCCAGGTGGACTGTGAAGGAAGAGGCCCCCAATGTGCGTGGCAAAAACACTCCTGGGAGCCGGAGATGGAGGACCATCTTCCCTGGGGTTGTGTAATTTGTCACCAGTTATCTCTAGGCATTATGTCTGTCAGGGCCCAAGTTTCAGGTGGTGTGAGGCTATTTACATGGTTCTTTCTTATTTTCCTCCCAAGAGGAGTAGTGAATTTTGGGAAAAGGCACTTTGGGAAGAGGCCAATGCAAGTGCGTCACTCACCTCTCAGCTTTCCT
Organism: Rhynchonycteris naso; assembly: GCA_037038555.1. Lineage (NCBI taxonomy): Eukaryota > Metazoa > Chordata > Mammalia > Chiroptera > Emballonuridae > Rhynchonycteris > Rhynchonycteris naso. The sequence goes on from CM072995.1 coordinate 357,272,766, forward strand.
TTTCTGACGGTGTCAGCTTTTCAAGTGCAGAAATTCATAGAGGCAGAGCTTTTGCTTTGTATAGAGCACCATTCAGCTGGTCAGTCTCCCTTTGGAACCCCTTGGAGGCCAGTCTCCCATTGCAACCCCTTGGAGAGTCTCTTGCATGCTCTTTAGCTAGCATGATACTTTGGGCTGAGCCCGGCTCGCAGTTTGTGCTGGAATGTGGGTCTGTCGCATTCACCGCAGTGGGAGTGTCCTGTTGTGGACGTCAGAGGCAGCAGCGAGGGGCTGGTTCTATCTAGCTGGCAGCCTAGGAACAGCCGCTGCTTCTCCCCGCCTCCTGTAGTCAGGGAATGTGTTGTGCCTCGGAGGCGACACAGGGTTTTACTGTGCGCATAGGGAAGTCTGGTCGTTGCCATTGTTGATGGAGATGGGTGGGCGGTGCCAAGGGGTAGATAGAGGAGTCTGACCTGCCAGGGCTTAAGTTCCTGAGGAAGATCAGAACATCAGTGGATTACCTGTAGTCAGGTTTGTGTTGGTCAGAGAGAGGGACTCCAAACACCCAAGGGCCTGTGGAATGTCAGCCCCCAGAGCGGTGTTGGGCATGCCACTAAGAGGTCTTAGAGGTGGGAAAAGAAAACAGTCTGGACAATCAATAGGTTCCTACCCCAGCTGCATCACTTAGTTAATAACTCTGATCTTAGGCAAATTAATTCTCTTCTCTGTGTCTCATTTTCCTAACCTATAAGATGGGGATAATTTTTTCCTTCAAAATGTCTTGAGAGAGTTAAAAAGAAAACACTTAAAATGCAAAGCAGATACATAATAACATTGGTAACATTGGTCACCTTTGGAGAAGGGCATTAAATTCCTGGGGACACGGTGGAAAGACTTCTTACTTTGTACCTTTTGGGGTTTTATTGTTTTTTTTAATTGAGTTTATTGGGGTGACACTGGTTAACATAATTATACAGGTTTCAAGTGCCCAATTCTACGGCACCTCCGTGTTCACCATATTGTGTGTTCACCCCCACCCCAAGTCAAGCCTTTATCTATCAGCACTTATTTCTGCTGTACGCTCCTTTACGTCCCCTTGCCCCCTGCCCCCGGCAGTCACCACGCTGTTGTCCAGGTCCATGAGTTCTCTTTTTTTCTTTTTGGCTTTTTTTGCTCTATCCTACCACCCCCTTTGCCTAGCCCCCAGCCCCAACAACTGGCGGCCTGTTTGTTCTCTGTGTATGAGTCTGTTTGCTCGTTAGTTCATTTAGTTCATTAGAGCCCACATATGAGTGAAATCGCATGGTACTTGTCCTTTCAAATCTTGCCTATTGTGAATAATGCTGCACTGAACATAGGGGTGCATACATTCTTTCAAATTAGTGTTTTGGGTTTCTTCACATAAATTCCCAGAAGTTTGAACTATATGAATAGTTATCTGTTTAAAATGTTGATTTTGTTTTATTTAAAAATAAAACACATATAAAATGTATTGATGGAATTTCTCCAAAAGGTGATTGTGCCTAGCTGAACAACTAGTAAATTTTTATAGTCATGTTAAAAAAAAAATTTCCTTACCACTGAAAGGCCCCGGCCAAGTAGCATTTTAATTAGAGCGTCGTCCTCGCATTCCGAGGCTGTGGGGTCAATCTCCAGTCAGGGCACGTACAAAATCAACCAATGATGCCATGGATAGGTAGAGCAATAAACGGATCTCTCTTTCTCTCTGCTCTCTCTCCCTCTCCCTCCTTTTTTCCCTCCCTCTCTAAAAATCAATAAACAAAAATATTTTTAAGACAGAATTAATTTTTTTATATATAATTTGTTAAATGAGGCATTTAACAAATATTGTTTTCTTTTCCCTGATTCAGCTCTTAGGCTAAGTCACTTAGCTACCGAGAGTCTCCAGTACCCCATCCCACCCCCACCCTGAAAGCATGCGAGGGTATCCTATGGAGAAGTACCTTGTGAGGCCTTCTTCCTCTTAGGGTGAGAACCTGGTGCCCAGAGCCCCGGAGAGGCCTGGAGAATGAGCCACCTGCTAAACCAAACCCTGGGAAGAGGGGACCCAGCCCAGACTGCGGGGCTGGGCAGTAGACACGCATGCAGCTGAAGCATATCTGCAGAAAGGCAGGGCACGTCTGCGGGACGAGGCTGCTGCAGTCTCGTTCCGCTGCTAGTAGGACTCAGGCTTCCAAACCACAGCGTTGCACTTGTTTTCCGGAAGGCTTTCTCATTTCTTCTCTGTTTTGATTCTCGTATCAAACTTGTGATGGCTGAGAGGGAAGAAGAGTAACAAGACTAGGAGCAGCTCGCATCAAACCCAGGCTTTCTCTGTGCCAGGCACTGTACTAAATGTTTTCCATGCATTGTCTGATCTTCATTTCTTAGCAATTCTGTAGTTGACGTTAGATAGGTACTAACATAACTCCACTTTAAAGATTAGGAAAAAGCTAAAGAGATTAAGGAACTGCCTAAAATCATGTAGCTAGTTAGTGGCAAAACCAGGATTTCAACTGATCCCCTACTGTGTACTGTGCCTGGACTAGACCCTAGGCCTCTCCAGTCCGGGTTCCAATGATGCTACTTGTTTGATGTAAAAGTGGGCTGGCTTCTCCCTGCTTTGTTAGGAAAGAGAGGGACTCTATGATGGCACCACTAACAGGGTGTCTGGCTTCTGCAGGTTCCTCCTTCAGTCTCTGGAAGATTTGGACACAAGTTTAAGGAAACTGAACTCCCGCCTATTTGTAGTCCGGGGACAGCCAGCTGACGTGTTCCCAAGGCTATTCAAGGTAAGTGTGCAGAGTGGAGAGGAGACAGTGAGATTCTGTTCCCTGGGTTTTCCCCACATACTGGATGAGATGACATTCTGCCCGAGGAAATGGAAAGGGGGTGGTCCGACCGCCAGTGCTGGAGAAGTTGGGACCCGAGGCAGCTGGTCAGCTTGCCGACAGAATGGAAACTGTGTTAAAGAAAAAATTCTGTGAAACCAGTGTCTTGTTGGAAAGTTCCCAGCGCAGTCCAGACATGGGATGTGGCAAATTATTCCACCCCAGATGCCTCCTCAATGGCTCAAGCCAGAAAGATTTATTAGGGCTCTTTCAAGCCAGGAGTCTGAGGGTGGGGTTTCCTGTCTTTCTTTGCTCTGCTAATTGGGAAGAGTCAGCTTCTGAGAGCACCTCCCTGCTTCCTCTGGGGTAAGTGATTGGTAAGATCTTCACGTGGATACCACGGAGGCCTGTTTGCTATGTCATATAGCCAGCCCACTTTTGCCCCCAACCCCTTTATAAAGCTCCTTTTAAAACCCAAACAGAGGCAGGAGTACTCATGGCAGAGGGCTCTAAGGCAGGCCTCTCGTCCTCTGCACACACATTGTTTTTAGGCCTCTCTCAGCCCAACTGCCTTCCCTAATCCTTTGGGGGAAAAGCTAACAGGAAAGGTCTCCTGTCAGGCATGCAGCTTAGTAAACACCTCATCCTCTCTCCACCTCCCTACACCCCTCACACATATGCTTCTGTGCTGAGCACATACTGTTGATATCAGCCGCCATGCCCTCAGGGCTGACTATGAGTTAGGCACTGTTCTACCTAAGTGCTTTGCCTACGTTTATTCCCTCACTTTCCACAGCAGCCCTAAGGGTAGGCGCTGCTGTCCCTACCATCTGGATGAGTCAACAGCAACTTGCCCATGGTCATGAAGCTAGGAAGTGGGGTCTAGGATTCCAGCCCAGGCTTTCTGGCTCTGGGTTGTGTTCTTAATATCCACCGCATTAAACACATTTGCTTCTCTTCTCCTTCTGCATTGCTCCGCTTTCCCCCAGCACCACCAAGGCCAACCAGCACAGTCCAAAGACACGGACGATTCATTCTGTCATTCAGTGTACTTTGATAGAGCTTCGACTGGACTAGGCCCCGTACTATGTGCTAGGGCAGGAAGAATGAGACAGCGGAGTTTCTGCTCTGAGGGTTCACACTCTAGGTGCTGTAGTTATAAGCTCCCGTGTATAAGGCTCACCTTTTTTGAAAAATTTGGGCTCTAAAAACTGGGTGTATCTTATACAGTAGTTGTGGCATTTCAAATGCCATAGATGGAACTGAGGACGAGGCAGTATATGAAGACAGTGATTTGTCATCAGACACAAATGAGGACAAGCTAATAAATAAATATAAGTTTTGATAGCGATGAAGAGTTGTATAAATTTTAAGATGAATAAAACTTGAGTTCAATAATTTTATGTAATACTTTTATTTTTTAAATTTCGGGCCCCCAAATTAGTTGCGTCTTTTACATGGGAGCATCTTATACACAGGGAAATACGGTAAACAGACAAGTAACAGGCAAGTTCACTGCCCTGTCATCAGTGCTGTGATGGGAAGGGCAAGGTGCAGGAGAAACATACTGAGGAAAAGGTCAAGGAAGGCTTCTTGGAGAATGTGTCATCCAACAGCATTTTGATTATTCACAGGCTAATTTATTTGACCATGTAATCTATATGAACTGCTAAGCCAGGTGCTTGGCTCGTACTAAAGGCTCCATAAACGTCTAGTGCTATTTTCCTTAACAAGGGGTGACCAGCCCTGCTCAGGACCCACAGCCCAGGCAGGCCTGAGTCAGGGCCAGGCCAGCCGGTGCATGGCTAGGACATTTGCCCCAAGGGGTTCAGAGTTTTAAGGGACCATGACCAAAGACTTTGGTTGGAATATGGGTTTCTTTTGGCTAGTTGCAGGCTCTAGTGCTTTCTATGGCTTGCCTGTACAACCTTTCACAGGACCCACTTTCTTTTAGCATTGCTAGGAAATACAGAACTTTGTATCAGAAAAAAATACTTAGAAAACAATCCCATTCTATTTTATTCCTCTATTTTTTTAAATTCCTTTTTCTTTTCATTTTTTTTTTAACATGGGGCCCCTCTGGTTTGATTTCTGTGACTTCTGGACTGAGGATTGCTCCTCCTCCCCCACCTTTCTGGGAGCTAGAGCCCAGTAGCTCTGTTTGCTGCTGGCTTCGGGAGTGTTGCTGTGGAAACCGTTAGGACACTTCATTGAGTACATGTCTGCCAAGAAAACTAGGCCAGAAATTTGCAGAACCGTGAGGAGCTCTGGGAGAGGCTTGCCAAAGGCTCTCTGTTCTCGTAAGCCCAGTTTCTGTACCTCACATGAGGTCCCTGGCCCCCACTGGCTGCTGGGTCTCCACCAAGTGAGTCAGTGCCTCTTTCTGGGACGGGGAACTCCCCTGAGAGCATTGTGCTGAGAGCCTCCTGCTGCGTTCTCCTGCCTCAAGGACAGGCCCGCCCCCTCTGTCCTGACTCCACCAGGAGACCACTCGCCTCAGGGGCCTGCCCTCCTGAGACCTTGTGAACCTCAGCTTGTTTACTTTCCTGTTCAAGTCATTCTCCCTTGTTTGTTCTGCTGCGCATTCTGACAGGACTCCCGCCTTGCCCTGTTTCCTCCCAGGAAGGAGCGGAGTGCCCAGCTCCCCCTCCTCCCAGATAGTGCTTAGCATAAGAGATTCTCTTTCGGCAGGAATGGGGGGTGACCCGCTTGACCTTTGAATACGACTCCGAGCCCTTCGGGAAAGAACGGGATGCTGCCATCATGAAGATGGCCAAGGAGGCTGGTGTGGAGGTGGTGACTGAGAACTCGCACACGCTCTATGACCTGGACAGGTAAGGTGGCTCCCAGGGGTCAGGTGATTTGGGCCCCTACTGAACAGAACTCAGGGAGGTGTAGCAATAGGGCCACGTGGCACGTGAGGTTTGGCATTTTCTAGATGCTGGAGGAGAATGGACCAGTGTTGGGCTTGAAAAACAGGTCACAGAGAGCTTTACCTGATTTGCACGCAGAGAGGCTCAGAGGCCCTAGGGGTGGAAGCGTGGGGATCCGCACTGAAGGTCTGGATGGGTCTGCTCCTAATATGCTCCGGTCCTGTCTACTCCTCATGCTGCCACTCCTGCCCTGGTCCACAAAGACTGCCCTTTGACCTCAGTGGACCCTAAATATTACCCCTTCCAAAGGCTCTCAGTTCTCCTAGGCCCAGTTTCTGTCCCTAACCTGAGGTCCCTGGGCCGCCCTGGCTATCTGAGTTTTTGGGGTCATGCATTTAGATGTTGCTCGGGAGGCTCTCAAGATTCCCACAGGGAGCTGATAACTACAGAGTAGCCGCCTCCCCGGGGGACAGGCCTCTGTGCTTTCAGAGATTCTAGGAGGCAACCCTTTCCTCCCCTTCCCTGGCAGAGCTGTCACCCCCTGCTGCTGCTGTTGCTGCCAAGCAGGCAGCCGCCACTTCTCCCTGCCCCCCTGTCCCGACCCAGCGGTGGCTGCCAGGAGGCCAGGTCACACAGCTCTGCACGTGAGCTGAGCTCTCAGGAGGAGATGCTGGGTGTGGACCGCCTCCTGCTGCCACGTGCCAGAGGAGGGGGAGGTGCTGCAGGGGCAGCAGCCAACCTGGTATCTTCACTGGTGGAGGAGAGAGAGCCGAACTGAGAAAGGAACTCATACAGCCAGCCAGTTGCTTAAGCTGCTTCTTGGCCAACAGAAGCCCTGGAGTCTTTCTCTGACCCATCCCATCTGATCCTTATATAAACAGCCTCAGTTCTCCACAGTCCCCTATATGTTTTCTTCTTATCTGCATACAGCTACTTGCTCATGAAAAAATACTTTGTAAACTGCAAAGTATCCGTTAAGTATCAGTTGTTGCTGTCACTAACCTCAGCCCCAGTATCTGAGTTAGGGAGAGGAACTGTTCTCTACTTCTTTGCTCTAGCAAATAGGAGCCAAGAAGGGAATGATTGTCCCACAAAGGAACACACTTGCAGCCCTCATCAAAGAACTTCAAGGCTTACGCTGGGGTAGAGAGGAAGGTCCATGGGGATTCCCATGCCTTGGATAGCCAGGCCGAGTACCAAGAAGGCTAGTGGGGTTTCTTCCGTGACTAGAGAGATCTGGTCAGTCTCTGTCTCTAGGCGGCTCCACATCGACTCCAGGGAACCTGGAATTGAGCCCCAGCTTTGACCCTGCCTTGCTCCATTACCTGAGGCACCTGCTCCAGCTCTCTGGGCTGCATTTTCCCTCTCGGTAAAATGGAGATACAGCTTCTCTTGCCCCTCCTTTCTGCTTAGGGGTGGGCTTATAAGCAGATATGGAAAGGTATCCTCCACACCTTCGCCTTCGAATTGTGGGCTCTTCTGGGTGGGCGAGGGCCCGAAATAAAGGGCGTGGTGAGTGACTTTGGGTGTGCTTTGGAATTCCCAGGATCATTGAGCTAAATGGACAGAAGCCACCCCTTACCTACAAGCGATTTCAGGCCATCATCAGCCGCATGGAGCTGCCCAAGAAGCCCGTGGGCTCTGTGACCAGCCAGCAGATGGAGAGCTGCCCAGCCGAGACCCAGGAGAACCACGACGAGACCTATGGCGTGCCCTCCCTGGAGGAGCTGGGTGTGTAATTCTGGCCCCAAGCCTCTTGTGCCTGCACTTGTGTTTTGTAAAATACCTTACTGGTTTCTCCTTCTTTGTCAAAGTAGTGCATGTCGTTATAGACAATGGGGAAATGAAAGTGGAACTAAGTCACTATCACCCACTGCTCAGATAACCACTGTTAATTTTGGAGTATGTCCTTCTGGTCTTTTTTCTGTTTGTACTTATATATGTAATCTTATGTTTCTAGTTCATGCCTCTGTCTATGTACTTTTCCCTCTCAAATGATGTAGGCACAGTCCAGTGCTAGCATCAGTGGGCTTTTTAGTACAAGATACAATACCGCTTCTGTGGAAAGGGGAGGTCTCTCGGGTTACTGACTGCACCCTCTCCCCTCCCCGCCCTCCCCCTCCCCCATTTTTTGATCTGAACAGTTTGCTTTCTCGCCTGAACCAGAGTTGTCACAAGCTAAGCTGAAAGGGCAAGCAGTCCAGGATTGCTCTGTCTGTCTGGAAGAAGGAGTGGCTGGGGTGGCAAGGCAGGAGAGAGGCGGGGGAAGAGTCACAGTGGGAAGGAACCAGGATGACCTAGAAAACACTGCAGCGTGAGGATGAGCTCTGTCCCGGTAGCACCAAGAATGCCACGGTTCAGTTCTTGCAAAGCTCAAAGAACAGACCAGTGTGCCAAGACTTGCTGAGCTAGCATGGGAAAGGCCTGGCCTCTGGTCCGGTGACCTCTTCCTCCTCTTGTAGGGTTCCCCACTGAAGGACTTGGCCCAGCTGTCTGGCAAGGAGGAGAGACAGAAGCTCTGGCCCGCCTGGATAAGCACTTGGAACGGAAGGTATGCCTTCATTTCTGAGACATTGAATTTTAAATGTTGGCACCCATGCAATGAGTGGTATGGGGTCAGGTTCATGGTCATGTAGTGCCTCTTAGCCCAAAGTGGTTGAAAAATAAAACATCTTCCTGATGGCCCTAACAAGAGTGACAATAATGACCACTGCCATTTAGTGAGTGCTTACCACCTGCTGCTCACTGGGCTGCACATTTCTGGGTTCAGTGCCTACTTGCTCATTTCCTTTATCTTTTCAGAGCCCTGCAAGGTAGCTATTTACTCTCCATTTTGTAGATTAGGAAATTGAGGCTTGGAGAGGTTGCAAACTTGCCTACGGTTACGTAGTTAGTAAGCAGTAGAGTAAGATCTTGTTCTATGTGATTCTAAAACTCATGTTAGATTGCTATCTTTCATCTGTGGGCATGTTCCCCTTACTAAAGAGGGTATCTAGCCAGTAAGGGTCATAAGTGATTATTTTGTCTTTATATGTCCCACACCTTTTGCTGGGTCCCCTCCAAGGCATGGATTTCCATATGACCCACCTCCTAGCAGGGGTGGGAATTGGCAAGGGGAAGGAAGGAAGCCAGGCCCCAGAGGCATTCCAATCAGTGGCACATGGCCCCCACCACCTGGACTAGAGGAGCAGAGAGGCTCTTATGACTGAGAGCAGTCAGCTCCTAGCTTCCTAGCCCCGGCAACTAGTTTATAGATGTGGTCCCTAAAGTCACAACTTTTTGTATTCCTGCTCACATGGCTAGGCACGTGACACGCCCAGTGATAAGACTAAGAGGGGCCTACCTGGGAAGAGTGCTTCCCAGTTCTGCAGGGGCTGAGGGTTCAGCCTTGATGTCCCCATTTGGCTATTGCCATCAATCAGAGCTAAAAGCAAGTTCCATTTACTTAAAAGGATGAGGACTGAAGCCCAAGGGCTACGGAGGTACCAGCTCTCTGTCCATACCAGGACTTTACCCAGAGAGTCTTGAGATCAGTTTGGAGACAGAGGTGGGCTAAGAGGGCACAGGGTAGAGATGACGAAAATGGGGAGGTGAGAGTAAAATAAGACTTAAGAGTTACAAGAACTGACTATGACCCTGTGGGTTGTTACCAATGTAAAGGCATTTTGTAGAGAAATGCCCCTCAGATCATCAAGTCTGGACTCCCTTTCCACCCATGCCTGAAGGGCCCCTTCTGTCATGGGGTCTTGTCAAGACCCTTCAGACTCAGTGGTGGCCAGAGGGAATACTGCGTCCTAGACGTCTGCGAGAACAAAAGGGCCTGATGGACAGGAGCTTACCCTGATTTCAGGGGTTTTATTTTACCATCTTCCGTCTCCGTACCTGAAGGTGAACATCTACTCTTGTCAAGGTCATCTAGTTACTAGAAAGTCCGCCCAATAGGACAGGCCTGGAACCTCTCTCCAGAAGCATAGTCTACTGGAGACCAGCAGACATGAAACAAGGAATTACGTTGTGCCGAGGGTTAGGAAAGGAGCTGTTCAAAGGGTTATGGGAGCAGAGAGCAAAGTGGTTATAGTGATCAGTTCTTGTTTACAAGTTGGCTTTTGAAAAAAGGAGTTTTGATGTTTTTTTGTGGTTTTTTTTTTTTGAGAGAGAGAGATAGGGACATACAATCAGTAAGGGAAAGAGATGAGAAACATCAACTCATAGGTGTGGCACTTTAGCTGTTCATTATTGCTTTCTCATATGTGCCTTGACTGAGGGGCTCCAGCTGAGCCAGTGACACACCGCACCCCCTCCAAGCCAGCGACCATAGGGTCATGTCCATGATCCCACTCTCCAAGTTAGCAACCCCACACTCAAGCTAGTGAGCCTGCGCTCAAGCTGGACAAGCCCATGCTCAAGCTGGCAACCTCAGGGTTTCAAACCTGGGTCTTCAGCATCCCAGGCCAGTGCTCTGGCTACTGTGCCACTACCTGGTTAGGTCACTATGGAAACAAGAAGTTTTTTAACTCACACAACCAAGAGTCCTTCAGGCACAGCTGGATCAAGGTGTCCAAATAATGCTGCCAGGAAGACATTCTCCATGTGTCAGCTCTGCTTTCTTCTGTATTATTTATTGTCACGCAGGCTTTCCTGAGCAGTGGCAAAAGGTGGTCACAGGTAGCTGTTTTTGATGTGCTTAGTAGCACCAGAGGAAGCTATGTGCCTCCTTTCCAAAAGTTCCAGAAAATGTCCTGGGAATGTTTTCATTGGCCTGTCTTGGGTCCTGTGACTATTCCTGACTCAGTCACTCCGACTGAGGAAGGGGTGCTTTTCCTGGCCGAACTTGCATCATGAGCCCTCTCCCAGAGTCAGAAAGTGGGCTTAGCTCCCCTTTACCCACTTGGACTGAGATTAGGGAAGGGTGGGTCACCACAAGAGAATTAGGTGCTGTTACCAAAAAGGGAAGGCAAACTGTATGATCTTTACCACTGGGCTACACACCAGTAGATGAGACTCAGCACCTTTCTATAAAAGTAATCTATTATTAAATGGAAAAAGAATGATAGAATTAAAATACCACCAGTTTGTAAACCCCCAGTGGTGACACATTATGCATGAATGCCTGCTACCCCCATAAAGGGAGAAAATCAGGCATTATGTTGTCCCTGTAGTCTTGCCAATGAGAAAAATCTGAGTTTAATTCAGTCTCTGGTACCCGTCGCCAATTTGCATGCAACCCACAGGACAGAGGGGCGTGTTGAGGTGCACATGAGTGTGCAGTCAGCATAATCCAGACTGTGGAATCAGTATACGTCCATTGGCCTACACTCTTATAAAGGAAAATTGAATGGAAAAGAAAGGAATACATCGAGTAAAAGAAACAAATAACGCGTCATAGTTTCTTAAGTGGCCAAGACTAAACTCTAGTGCCTGGGGATGCACATTTGGATGAAGAAAAAATACCACTTAAAAATACAAGGAATATCTGTGATAAAGCCCTCCCTTCCAGATCTGTGATACTGAACCCACATTTGATTGCCTGCTGCCCAGAAAGTCAGTGATTTGAGAGGAGCGAGGAGTCAGTTTAGTCGAGAGCTAGCAGCCTGAGAAGACGGTGGATTAATGTCACAGAGACCATTTTAACTTCTTGGGGCAGGCAGGGGTTTTTATGAGCGAGGGGTGGGAGGGGGAGGCAGAACAAAGGAAGCCAGAGGAAGGGAGGGGGAGGTGGTTGTGGGTTCTCTTGTGAGGGTGCTGTGTGTAAGTCAGCACAGTCTGCGCTGATAGACATCTCAGAGCCAGTCAAGGTCTGGTTTTCGTCATCCGGGTTGTAAGGTAGAAGGTAAGCAAATCTCTTGGAGCCAAAATGCCTGAAGGCTTGGAGGTTAGCTCCTAGAATCTTTTTCTTTTTTTTTTACGTGAGAAGCAGGGAGGCAGAGACAGACTCCCAAATATGCCCCAACTGGGATAGACCTGGCAAGCTCCCTACCAGCAGATGCTCTGCCAATCTGGGGCCACTGCTGCATTGCTCAGCAACTGAGCTATTTTAGCACCCGAGGTGAGGCCATGGTGCTGTCTTCAATGCCTGAGACCAACTTGCTTGAACCATTCGAGCCATAACTGCGGGAGGGGAAGAGAAAAAGAGAGAAGGAAGAGGGGGAGAGATGAAGAAGCAGATGGGCACTTCTGTGTGTTCTGACTGGAAATTGAACCTGGGACTTTCACATGCCAACTGACGCTTTACCGCTGAGCCAACTGGCCAGGGCAGCTCCTAGAATCTTTTAAGCAAACAGGCTGTTTATCAATAGCTACATGTAAATTTACAGGTCTTCATTTAAAGAAACATATTAAAAGAATAGTGACGGGTGCTCAATACGTCGATCGCGATCTACTGGTCAATCTTGAAGGAAGTGTGGGTAGATCACATGACATTAAAAAGACATTTGTCAGCCTGACCTTTGGTGGCGCAGTGGATAAAGCGTCGACCTGGGAACACTGAGGTCGCCAGTTCAAAACCCTGCACTGGTCTGGTCAAGGCACATATGGGAGTTGATGCTTCCAGCTCCTCCCCCCTTTCTCTCTCTCTCTCTCTCTCTCTCTCTCTCTCTGTCTCCTCTCTAAAATGAATAAAATAAAAACAAAATTAAAAAGACATCTGTCTTTTGATTGGCATACAGGGTAGCTAATCTAACGTCTGAACTTTTGACACTCTACGCATGCGCGTTAAACTGCACTAACTTGTTCAGTTACATTGCTGCATAGTTAGCCTTCAATTTATTTAAACTAAATACAACAAAGGGTATAAAAATGAGTGCCGTAGCTGGTCCGAGTAAGAAGCCTAAAACCTACCACTTTCATACAGAATAGGAGGGGATGTTTTTCACTATGTCATATTCTAAGTGTGTTTACCTCATCTGTCTGTGTGCCATGGCTATTCCAAAGAAGGGAAATGTGGAGCAGCTTTTTCGGGCTGTTTATAAAAACTATGACATTGACTTTCCTCCGAAAAGAGAGCTGAGAAGGAGAAAGGTGAAAAAAGAATACCCAATATTAAATAGTAATAATAGTAACTTAAATAATGATAATATAGAAGAAATAAATTTATGTTTTGCATTTTTATTGTAGGTAGATCATTTTGACTTGGTCATCTTATAAGTAGCTCGCACACTGAAAAAGTGTGGGCACCCCTGGTGTAGTAGGTTACATATGCTTTGCAAAAAACAGGAAAATATAAATATTTTCAATGCAAGGAAGTGATTATTATAGAAGTTGGGTGAGTAGTCACTTACAGGGGAGAGAAGGGACCGTGACAGGGGTGATCATTTAGATGGACTTCTGGGGTAGCCTGGAAGTTCTAATTCTTGGTAGTATTTGCCTTAGAACAGTGGTTCTTAACGTTTTTTGAGGTACTGAACCCACCAGTTTCATATGCGCATTCACCGAACCCTTCTTTAGTGATAAATAAAATATGATTTTTTTTCCCCCAAATTCAAGACATAGGTATATGTTTTTTTCCTGGTACACAAAATGAGCCATCCATGAACATCACCTTGCTCAAAGAACAAAACCAACAAAGTGCATGAACTCACAACAAATTACGGTATTACTTTATTCTGGCCTCCACGGCAGAGGCTTCTCTGAACCCCTGAGACCGACTCATCGAACCCCCAGGGTTCGATAGAACCCAGGTTAAGAACCACTGCCTTAGAATAACTCATTAAGCCACACATATTCATGGTTTCTGTATCTGGTTTTACTTAGCATAAAAAAGGTTTTCAAAGCAAAATGAGCAAGGATGTTTAATAGACAAATATACTTTGTCAGTTAGGGGTACATAACAATACCCGAGGGATTACCTGTTGAGGGAGTATCCTTTAAATTGAGACTTGAAGGAAGAGTTCAAATTAACCATGAGAAGGTGAGTGGAAAGGAAGGCATTTAGGCCGAGAGTGCTGCATATATAAAGGCTAATGAAAGTATGGTGCTTTCAGAAGAGTGGCAGGAGCCTGACCAGGAGGTGGCACAGTGGATAGATCATTGGCCTGGGATGCTAAGGACCCGGGTTTGAAATCCTGAGATTGCTGACTTGAGCGCTGGGTCATCCAGCTTGAGTGCAGGCTCGCCAGCTTGAGTGCAGGGTCACTGGCTTGAGTGTAGGATCACAGACATGACCCCATGGTCGCTGGCTTGAGCCCAATGTTACTAGATTGAGCCCAAGGTTGCTGGATTGATCAAGGGGTCACCGACTCAGCTAGAGCCCCCTGATCAAGGCACATATGAGAAACAATGAACAACTAAGGTGCCAACTATGAGTTAATGCTTCTCATCTCTCTTCCTGTCTATCTGTCTCTGTCTCTTTCTCACCAAATAAAATAAAAAGAGTGACAAGAGATGAAGCTAGAAAGATGGGCCCACCCAGACTGGGGGGTGCTTAGAAGCCATGTCTAAGATTTGAGAAGAACAAGAAACCCAGTGCACTCATTGTCCTAAGGGACAGACATTTTAAATGATCATCCTGTTCCTGTTGTGGGGACTGGGTTAGAGGGGGACAAGAATAGCTGCAGGGGGGTCGGTTAGGAGGCTGCTGCAGTTTTCCAGTCCGGATAGGCTCTTAGCTGGGACCAGGTTGGTAGCAGTAGAGAAGGGAACGGAAAGGAAAGGACAGATGTAAGAAGTATTTGGACAGTGGAAATGACAGGCCTGGGTGAGAGGGTCAAAGGTGTTGGCCAGGCTTTGGTCTGGGCTACTTACTAGGTGCGGCTTCTGTGATAGGAAATGCCAGTGGAAGGGAGGTTTAAAGAAAAGAGCCTGTTATACTTGAGGTGCTTCTGGCAGGGAGTGGGGCGGAGGGATCTGGGTGTCTAGGGGAGCGGTCTGGGTGAAGGCACAGACATGATGGTCGTCTGCAGAGACAGTCGCAGGAGCCATGGGGCTAGAGAAGCTCACCCAGGGACGCAGTTGAGTGGAGGACCTAGGACAGAACGCTGGGTTGCCAACATCAGAAGGTCAGGAGGAGCACTGGATGGGAGCAGCCGGCCAGGTGGGAGACACCAGGAGCGTGTGGAATCCAGAGGCCGACAGCATGGAGGGCATGCGCAGTGTCGGGGTCTGCAGGGAGTGCTGCTGAGCGGTCCAGGAGCGCAGGAGCAGGGGATGGCTGTGGGAGTCATGGCATGGAAGTCCGAGATGGCTGTGGGAACGAGCCTGGTGGGCGGGGAAGGCGAAGCCAGGCTAATGGGCTAGGAAGTGGAGGTGGATGTGGGGAAATGGGGAGAGACTGGCTGTAGGGCAGGGAAGAGCACCCAGAAGTAAAGGGTTCCTAGAAGTCCTTTACTTTTGTGTTTGTTCGTTTGCAAAGAAACAAGAGCACATCCCCAGTGTTCTCGGAGTGAAAGCTGTAGAGAGAGATAGAATGTGCAGGAGGAGAGGGAAGGGCCGCGGAGCCAGCTGCAGGCCTTGGCCTCAGGCAGGGTCGTAGGAGGCGAGGATGGCAGGTGTGGATGCCAATGAGTTTGTAGACTTGGCTTAACGTCAAGGTATTTCTCGCCTGATGGCTTCCCTTATCATAAGGAAGCAGTCTGGGTGGTGGCGAAGTTTGGGGTATGAGGTCTAAAGAGGGTGCTGAGTTTGTGAAGTACTAGTGATCATGAAGAGAAGGAAAGTGTTGGGAGTTGACAAAGAGAACATAGTTATTAGATGTAGCGGTAGAAGACTGGAATCGAATCAGAAGCTATGTTCCCCCAGCCCTGCCTCTTACCATCTGTATAACTCCAGAAGGGTCACATGACCCTTGGAGCTTTGTCATGTCATCTTCAAAAGGAGGTAATGGTACATGCTGCCCCAGAGGATTGCTCAGGTCAAATGAAGACCATGTGTAACAGTGAGTCGTGAAGTAAAGCACGATGCCAGCAGCAATTGATGATCTAAAGACCAATAGTCCCATGTGACACATGGCCCCAGGAGTGAATGACATTATGGGTCCCCAGGGATGGGTTGAGAGTCCCTCGTTTTGCAACCACTGTTAAACAATGTTGAGAAGTCCCTGGGTAGCCACATTGCAACAGCAGCCTCAGTGGCCCTGTGACAAGAGTGGGGACCCAAATAGGGATATTTTTTCTGTAAAGTAGAAGTCTTTTTTTTTTCTTCTGTATAGTCACAGACCATTCAGTGCTGACAGGATTCTTTCATATCTGTCATTTAATTTAGTTCCCGGAGGGGGAATTTGTTCTCACGTAATAGATAAGTAGCTGAGGGACTAAATAACTTGTCCCTGTCATACCACAAGTTACACGGGGTCAGGACAAGAACTCAGACCTCATTGTTAGGTCTAATAGTGGGTCCATCAAAAATCCTACCAGCATGGAGGAGCAAAATGGGAGTAATGTTCAAGTCCTGGCTTTCTGCCTGTGACCTCAGATGGATTCCTTAACCACCTGGCGCCTCAGTTCCTTTGTCTATGACATCCAGGCCTTTCCTCTCTTCACCTTCTCTTTCGCTGCAGGCCTGGGTTGCCAACTATGAGAGACCCCGGATGAATGCCAACTCCCTGCTGGCCAGCCCCACAGGCCTAAGCCCCTACCTGCGCTTTGGCTGCCTCTCCTGCCGGCTCTTCTACTATCGCCTGTGGGACCTGTACAGAAAGGTGAGGACCCGGGCAGGGTGGCATGCCCATCCCCTTTTGCAGCAGAGGGTGCCAGGGGCTTCCAGGGCATGGGGACCGAGTTGTGGATTGTGGAGGTGTGCAGTGTGCGTGTAGTCAGGAGGAGGGGAGGAGCCCACGTCCAGGAGCGGGCAGAGCCCAGCACAACCCCAACTGCTGATCTGCACAAAGTCCAGGACGCCAGGTAGAATCGGACAGGACAGGCAGAAAAGGCAGCCTCAGAATGTGTCCCTGGAGGTGGCAGGTCTGCTGGTGGGAGGCGGGGTGGCGAGGCTGGAACCAGTCCTCAGCTAAAGAGTGCCTTTGGAGAGTGTGTCCAGAGCGTTAAACGGGGAGTCTGGACTGGCTGCTGCCCGTCAGTGATGAGGAAAGAGATGACCCGGAGGGCTGCTTGCTCGGCCATGGCACACAGACCGTGGGCAAGTGTTCCTGCAGCGATGCCCCATCCCCGGACGGAGAGAGGGCAGCACACCCAGCTGTTCAGACTCATTAGAGCAGCCTTGTCTGAGTCGTTCCACGTTTTCCTATCCTTGTCGGTATCAGGTCCTGTGGCATGAGGTGGCTTTGATGGATTTAGTGGGTAGTCTTGTGATTTTAGGAAGATCATTGTTTGCTTGGAGGTTTGATCTCTTAATTCCCCTGTGGCCCCCAGTCCAGGTTTTTGTATATAACTTATGTAACCAAAATCTAGACTGATCACTTTTTATGCGTGGTGACGGGAAAAGGCCCTTTGATGTTTTAGAAAGGGGAGGCACCCAGGGACCCGAAGGCAAGGATGATGACCAGTCTCAGGAGCCTGGTGCCCACTGCCCACCTCTGCAGCCATCTATCTCCTTGCTCAGAGCAGGGCACAGCAAGGGCCTGGGCCCCCAGCCTTGTGCACACAGTGTGCACCTCTAGGGGATAGTCCCCCCACATGTCTAGGAGCAGCGAGGTTCGGAGCAGCTCCACGTTCCTTTGCCGGAGGGGCGGGGACCCGGGGATGAGAGCTGGACCAGCGTTTGTATCCACGTGCTTCTCCCACGCCCCAGGTGAAGCGGAACAGTACGCCCCCTCTCTCCCTGTTTGGGCAACTCCTGTGGCGAGAGTTTTTCTACACGGCAGCCACCAACAACCCCAGGTTTGACCGCATGGAGGGGAACCCCATCTGCATCCAGATCCCCTGGGACCGCAACCCTGAGGCCCTGGCCAAGTGGGCCGAGGGCAAGACAGGCTTCCCTTGGATTGACGCCATCATGACCCAACTGAGGCAGGAGGGCTGGATCCACCATCTGGCCCGGCACGCCGTGGCCTGCTTCCTCACCCGCGGGGACCTCTGGGTCAGCTGGGAGAGCGGGGTCCGGGTGAGTGCTCTCTCAGTGGGGAGCTGGCTTGTGCCCTCTTGTCAGGCCCAGCTGCCAGGGACAGCCCCCTCTGGGCTGGGGATGGGGTGGGATCCCTGGGTCCAGGAGATCCCCTCCACGTTCTCCTTGTGGGCTCAGAGGACATAGATGGGATTTCCTCCATGAGTTATGGGATGAGTTGGGGAGCACGTAGCCATGGGTACACAGGTAGACTGACGTCCACGTCCCATGCAGGTGTTTGACGAGTTGCTCCTGGACGCTGACTTCAGTGTGAACGCGGGCAGCTGGATGTGGCTGTCCTGCAGCGCTTTCTTCCAGCAGTTCTTCCACTGCTACTGCCCCGTGGGCTTTGGCCGCCGCACCGACCCCAGTGGCGACTACATCAGGTGAGCATGCCAGCCGGTGCTCTGGCTTCGGCCTCTGTGGCCTCCTCCTAGGACGGGATACCCTTGACCCTTTGAAGGAGGGTCTCAGTGTGTGATGGGTTGTCTGGTGTGTATGTTTCAGGCGATACCTGCCCAAATTGAAAGGGTTCCCCTCTCGGTACATCTATGAGCCTTGGAATGCCCCAGAGTCAGTTCAGAAGGCGGCCAAGTGCATCATCGGTGTGGACTACCCACGGCCCATCGTCAACCACGCCGAGACCAGCCGGCTCAACATTGAGCGAATGAAGCAGATTTACCAGCAGCTTTCCCGCTACCGGGGACTCTGTAAGGAGCCACGACTGTCCCCCTCCCCCAGCTCTCTGAAAGGAAGGGCAGCAAGCACCCCTGGGATCAGAGGGCGTAGATGCGTATTTCCAGATATTTGCTAAGGCAGACCGAGGGCTATCTCCCAAGCCGTTATGTTGACTTGACTTCCCACAGCACAGGACACTGTACCCTGGGCTGGATCAGGCCTCTTGAGTAGTCACGGGCAGAAGTGGGACCTCAGTGTCATGGCCCAGGACCCCCACCTTGCTTCCTCTACCCTGCGGCCTTCTGCAGTCCTGTGAGTGTTCTGATTACCCCTGTCTCTCTCCCAGGTCTGCTGGCATCTGTCCCTTCCTGTGTGGAAGACCTCAGCAACCCGGTGGCAGAGCCTGGCTCCAGCCAGAGTGGAGGCATGAGCACCGCGGGTGAGTAGCGGCGGGCGTGCCATAGCCTGTGCCCATCCTGAGGGCACTGCAGAACTGCCACCACTCAGTCACTGAGGGCTGGCGACCAAGGCTAGGGCGAGTTTGTGCCCCCGTGGAGTTTATATCCCTCTGGGCAGACAGACAGTAAAGGGAGTGGCCTGAGAAGAGAGGAGCTGGGGCAGGGTGACTAGATAATCCGGGAACGCCTCTCTGAGCAGGACCCAAGTAGTGAGCAGAGCCAGCCTTTCCGAGAACTGAGGGAAGAGTATTCCCAGCCAAGGGGGAAGCAGGACGAGCCCCAGAAGTGGCAACGAGCTTAGCCTATTGAAGGAACAAAGGCAGGGAGCTGGAGCTGGAGCAGCAGGCACGTTCGGAGGGAGGAGCCATGAGGAGGGGAGGATGAGGTGCAGCACGAGCGAGCGCATCGCAGGCTCAGGTCAGCGGGTGGGGCTGAGCTGGTGGTGTTTACCGGAGCTCACTGGGGACCGTGCAGGCAGCAGTGAGTACAGGGGGCCCAGAAAGGAGGCCTGTCCAGGCTGATGCTGGCGGCAGGGCCCAGGGTGGCATAAGAGAGTAGTAGATAGACCTGCTGCATTCTTAACCTCCTTCCCTGGGCCCTGGGATGAAGATCGGGAAGGTGAGACTGGTAAGAACTCCTCCTGGGCCTTTCTAGTTTGCTTAGCACGGCTGGTGAGGGCGCTGCCCATCCCTGCTTCAGAAGGCAGATCTAGGGCGCCAAGTGCTTGCTCACCTTCAGAGCAAGGACAGCAGACCTGCCACGTCGGGCCTGAAGCCAGGAGGTGTGGGGCCCAGAAGCTGGCTCTGCTGCCTGCAGGCCTGGTCATGCTCTCCTCGGACATTTCCAGGCCAGGTCGTCACAGAAAGGAAGGCTGAGGGGCAGCAGGCTGACATTGCACTGATAAGCAGTCTTCCTGCCTCCAAAGAGCTGCCACCGCACAGTTCTGGTGCTGTGCAGTCTGTGTGACCTGACCTGCTTCCCTGCAGGCCCAAGACCTCTGCCCAGCGGTCCAGCATCCCCCAAACGCAAGCTGGAAGCGGCCGAGGAGCCGCCTGGTGAAGAACTCAGCAAACGGGCCAGAGTGACAGAGCTGCTCTCCCCAGAGCTGCCCAGCAGGGATGTCTGAGAGTGAGTGACAGCAGCTTAGGGGTGAGGTGGGGGGTCAAAAACTACTTCCTTGCTAACTGAAGGTTAAAACCTACCAAACTAGATTAAAAGTTAGTGGGGACTACATGACTTTTTAGGGTTTCAGTTCAAAAATTCTGTTCTGACTTCTATACATTCTAAAACGTAAAAGGTAATGTCAAAGTAAAACCCTTTCTTTCTTTGCCAACTAAGGGGAAATAATAGGGGTGGGGTCTTTCTCCTTATCGGAGTGAGTCAAATGCAGCAGAAAGAAAGCAGAGCCCCGGATCTGAAGCTGTGGGAGAAAGGGTGGGGGGCGGGGTCCTAAAGGGCTCAAGGCCCCCTGCCAGCACCCCGTAGGCTGTATGCTCCATAGACAGGCCAGGGGAGGGCAGCACTTACCTTCAGAAGAGAGGCTCACTCAGCCCAGCCCCACGAAAGGACCAGTGGCCGGGGCTCCCCGTCTGCACCTCCTGCAGCCCCTCCTCCCTTCTCACCTTCCCTAGGCTTCAGCTCTGTGCTTTCCTGGTAATGCTCATCTTTCTTGGAAACCTCCAAAAGTTTTTTAAAAAAAGAAAAACACCTGACTCCTCCTTCCTTCTAGGGAAGGGCCTTTTATGCCTCTGTTGGAGAAATACAAATTAATGTCCTCTTTGAGTCATCATCTGAGGCTGTTCCTTAGGTGCCATGAGAATGGAGGGTGATTTTCTCCATGGAGCCAATTGATTTTTTTCCAAAGCCCTCCACTTCGGGGCTGGGCGGAGCCATCTGGTTGAGCATCCAGTCGTGAATGCGGTGAGGCAGCAAGCGTGTGATGCCTGTGCCCTTTATCCCACTGGGCTTTCTGTCACAGATGTTGCTGATGGACAGATTTGTGCTACCTTGTTCGGGGCGCACCAGCAACCTTAGATCCTGCCTTCTTCATTGTCTCTTAGCTAGCTCTGTAAATCTAAGCAAAGCTCATTCTGTTTTACAAATCTGCAACTTGCCAGGCTGATATTCTGACTTTGATAAGACCAAAGAACAGAGAGGTTAAATGTCCAGGTCAAGGTTGCTGTTAGTTAATAGCATCCAGTTCAGCATGAAATTCTTGCCAATAAGTGTATGAGAAAGGGGAGCATAAGACATATAAAATGTGATATGATGCATATCCACAAGGAATTAATAGTCGGCTTGGGAGAAAAGACAATTAACTAGGATTCCTAGACATATAAGATGCAGATTCTACAAACTTATCACACAGCAGCTATTGTGGGCTGCAATGATCGGGGGATACACTATAGATGTTTATACTAGGGGGCCTGAAAGGTGAAGTAGATTTAATTGATTGACTGATTTTAAAGAGAGGGGAGAAAGAAAGAAAGATGGTGAGGGAGGAGTGGGTATCTGCCCTGACCAGGCAAGCCCAGGGTTTCAAACTGGTGACCTCAGCACTCCAGGCTGATTGGACACTTTATCCACTGTTCCACCATGGGTCAGGCAATTTAGAGGGCATTTCAGACAAGAAAACAGTTAAATGATTGGGTAATCTTGTACAAATTTCATAACCACTTTGAGACTCAGTGTCCTCGCCTACAAGTTAGGTTGTTGTAAAGATTAAATAATTAAACATAAGTGTCAGTTAGGAATGTAGAGGTTACTGGGAGTAAAACCCTGACAACTGTATCTAAAACAGATAGAGGCTTATTTTCTTGCCTAACAAGAGCCTGCAGCTGGGTGTTGCTGGTTGTGGTTTGGTGACTTACCCAGAGCCAGTTTTGCTGAGATCCTCTTGCTTCGTGGACTTAAAGTGGCTGCCACAGCTTCAGCCACCAACTCCTTGCCCAAAGCAAGAGAGACAGGAATCGCAGAGACAGCCCTACTCATTCGTTCAGGAAACATATATTAAGAGATCACACTTTGCCAGACACTGGGATTGTAGGCACTGGGGTATGGTTGTGAATAAGGCTTACAAAGTCCCTTTCCCCTTGGGTGCTCTTAGTGGGAGGACACAGACAATAAACAAATAGATACATTATATGTCAACAGGCCTTAAGTAGTATGAAGAAAAAATCAAGTTAGGTAAGAAGATAGAAAGGAAAGGTTTGGGCACAGTGGAAGTTGCAATTTTATATTATAAGGGTTGTCAGAGGATGCCTGTCTTCATTTTATCAAGGAAATGAAGGCTGCCCCGAATACCCTCCCCAGATTTTCACATTGTTCTCATGAGCCAGAACTGAGTCATCCCCAAGGTGGGAAGTAGGGCCCAGCTTGTCCAGATTAATGTAGACAATGGGGATTTTGACTTGATGGAGCAATAGAACCCCCTACAGAATTTGTTGAGCCACAGGTTGCTGGGCCCTGCCCACGGAGTTTCTGATCCAGTGTGTCTGGGATGTGACCTAAGAATTTGCCTTTCTGACAGATTCCCAGGGGTTGATGATGCTGCTGTTCTGGGAGAATCACTGATCCATTGTCTGGGCAAGGCCCATGACCCACTGAACAATATCTAGGTTCTGTTAGCTAGGACGTGTTTACAGCTAAGAGTGCCTGTGTAATACACAAGGCACTTAGCCCAGTGTCTGGTTAAGTACCCAGGAAATGCTAGCTATGGTGATGATGACGATGACAATGACCATGGGATGGTTATCATTATTATTTTAAAAGACCATAAGGTTACAATTGGGTCTGATTATAGAGTGTCTGAGATGTCAGGCAGATGAGTCCTTGGTATGCTCTCTAGGAGCTAATGGCATTTTGGAACAGGAGAGTGAAATGATCAAACTGTCACTTTTGGAAGATTTATCAGGCATTGGCCTGGGACATGCAGAGGAAATGGTGGTGGGAGAGAGTTAGCCGAGAGGCTGTAGCATAGCAGTAATTTCAATTGACATTATAAGGATGCAGAAGTCAGTGGATATTTCTTGTAGTCCAAGAGATTTTCTATCACCCTGTTGAGATTTTTTTTTAATTTTTTTAAATTTTATTCATTTTAGAGAGGAGACACAGAGTGAGAGAGAGAGAGAGAAAGGGGGGAGGAGCTAGAAGCATCAACTCCCATATGTGCCTTGACCAGACCAGTGCAGGGTTTTGAACTGGCGACCTCAGTGTTCCCAGGTCAATGCTTTATCCACTGCGCCACCATAGGTCAGGCCACCCTGTTGAGATTTTAAAGACTAATTTTTAAGGTTTACTCTGACCTTAATCATGGCTAATTGGTTGGTAGTAGGAGCCAGGAGGTCAGAAGACAAGACGGACTAGGGAAGAACACCTGTGTTCTTTGGACACCTTAGAGACCAAAGTACATTTCTGTTTGCTGGTGACAGCACCTGGGCCTAAAGATTCTCAGCACTATCACCTGTAAAATAGCATTTGGTCACCTGCCATCCCCATGGAGCAAACATGTCAGGGAAAGGAAATGAAAAACCTTATGTGGGGACATATAAGAGCTTCCCAGACAAGAAAGAGTTAAAATAGTTAGTCACCACCAAACCAGTATTATGTGGAATGTTGAAGGGTCATCTTTAAGAAGAAAAATAGAGATAAAAAATATATGGCTCTTGGCCCTGGCCAGTTGGCTCAGTGGTAGAGTGTTGGCCTAGCATGTGGATGTCCCAGGTTCGATTCCTAGTCAGGGCACACAGAAGAAGCGCCCATTTGCTTCTCAACCCCTACCCCTTTTGCTTCTCTCTCTCTCTCTATCTCTCCCTCCCTATCTCTCTCCCTCCCCACCCCTGCAGCCATGGCTCTATTGGAGCAAGTTGGCCCTGGGTGCTGAGGATGGCTCCATGGCCTCCACCTCAGGCATTAAGAAGAGCTTGGTTGCTGAGCAACAGAGCAGCACCCCATATGGGCAGAACATCGCCCCCTAGTGGGCTTGCCAGGTGGATTCCAGTCAAGGAACATGTGGGAATTTGTCTCTCTGTTCTCTGCCTCCCCTCCTCTCACTGAATAAATAAATATGCATACATATATATAGTGCCCTAGCTGGTGGTTCAGTGGATAGAGCGTTGGCTGTTGGCCTGACTTGTGGATGTCCTGGGTTTAATTCCCGGTCAGGGCACACAGAAGTGACCATCTGCTTCTTCCCCCTTCTTCCCGCCTTTCTTCCTCTTCCCCTCCACAGCCAGTGGTTTCATTGGTTCGAGCATGACCCTGGATGCTGAGGATAGCTTTGTTAGAGCACATCAGTCTCAGGTGCTAAATATAGATCAGCATTCGAGCATTAGCCCCAGATGGGATTGCTGGGTGGATCCCAGTCAGTGAGCATGTGGGAGTCTGCCTCACTATCTCCCCTCCTCTCACCTAAAATATACAGTGTGTCCGTAAAGTCATGGTGCACTGCTTTCCTGTGACTGGTCAAAAGTGCACCATGACTTTAAAGACACACTGTATATATATGTGGATATGAACAGTAAAATGGCAATAAATACATATCTGTCACCAATTAAATCTAAAAAACAAAATAAATGGCAAGCAGAATAGAAACAGACTCAGATACAGAGAACATTTTGAGGGTTGCCAGATGGGAGGGGGATTGAGAGGATGGATGAAAACCCTGAAGGGATTGAGAAGTACAAATTTGTTACCGAATAATCGTGGGGATGTAAAGTACAGCACAGGGAACATAGTCAGTGATATTCCAATACCTGTTGTGTCTGGTGAGCGGGACTTACCGGGATGGTCACTTAGCAAGTTACGTAATGTCTAATCACGGCGGTGTACACCTGACACTAATATAATAATGTACGTCAACTGTAATTGAAAAATAAGGAAAAATTATATAAAGAAACACCGTACATGAAAAGCCATTGGATAAGTAAAATTTACCACAAAGGTGCAATCACATTACCATCTTGCACATGCTTCTTGGGGCATCTCCGTTACTGTCCCTTCTGTCAGAACCAGCACACTGGCTGAGTGGTCCCAGAGCAGTGGTCTCATGGCTGAAGTTAATACAGGATTACACTGAGAGGCAGGAGATTTGTCCCTTTCTCCCTTCCTCTCTGTCAGTTGTAGGAATGTGACTTGGGTTAGGATAGTAACCTTTCTGAGACGTGTTAGCTATTGTGAATAATCACTCTTGACCAATCTGAAGGCTCCATCCTGGACCTTTGGAGGCCCCTGTCAGCTGTGCACTCTGGTTTTGTGATTCTGTTATTTCTAATGCCTCAGGCCTGTTCACTGGACGGACAGTGATCTGCAGCTCACTCTCATCTTGTGGGAAACACACCCGCCTATCAGTAGGTCACATGCTTGCCTCAGGCTCACACCAGTGTCTGTTCTGCATTTGGTTTTATTGTACAACGTTCACCAAACTGAAAAACAAGCTAGCCCCCAAATAGCTGCCATTTCAGCTGCTGCCCATGATCCTCCAAGTTGCTGACTGCTCAGGATTCCATTAGCCTCAATTGTGGACAGATTTTTCTTACTGGTCCAGTAATTTTACCAGGGGGGAACAGCTCACGTGATCCATTTGCCTTTGTGCTGGTACATCATGATCTGAAAGTGAGAGGTTGCTGACCAAGGATCACCTCTTCCCCTCGCCTTCCAGCAGGTCACCGAAGCCCAGTTAGCCCTGGAGCTTAACTGAGGAAAACCTGACTTCGGGAATCTCTTCGTTGTCTTGTGACACTGTTTAGTTGTAGACCCCTCCTTCCCTGAGGTAATGTGTGTGAAAGGCACTGGACAGTCCATCAGAGGGACAGAAGTGGAGGCAGTGTGGTCAGAAAAGCCCGGCCTCACACTGTCAGTCCCTTGATAAGTGTCAGCGTCCTGTCCTGCCCCACGGCGCCTGAGAGCCTTCACACAGATCGCCTCACCTCAGTGGTTCCTAGTTCCTGAAATGAGAAGCTGGCATCTGTCCCCTTGTGTTTTCCCCGACACTTAGTAGCTGTTGATGATGGAGGCCCCTCCCTTTTGCTGTGTGGTTTCTGCCCTTCAATCTCTCTTGGACCCTACGGGAGCCCCAGAGTAAGCCCTTGTCCTAGGACTCTTCAGGCACTCTCACCTGCCCCCATGCCTGAAGGTGAAGAAAACACGAGAAATGGAGATATCGAGTAGGAACCTGGTACTACTCTCCAATCCTGAAGTTTTCTCTTTCAGAAGAATAACCATCTTTGGCTTAACAGCAGGGGCCAGAGAGACAGGTCTGTGAAATACACATCGCAGTCAGCATGTTTCCAGAAACATACACCCTTTAGTAACGTTTGTCTGTACTGAAAATATAGTATATGGCTAGGTTATTACAGTACAAGCTTAAAGGGAAAATTTGTTGAAGATCATACACATCTTAAAGAACACACTCAGATTGACCTGTTCAGGTGCCTCGTCATACATTTGCTCCTTAGTTTACCCAGCTTCTAGATAAACTCTCTAATGATAAAACCCGGATAAAGTTCTCTTTGGATTTACCGTATTTCCCCATGTATAAGATGCACCCTTTTCCAAAAAATTTGGGGTCTAAAAACTGGGTGCGTCTTATACAGTGATTATAGATTTTTTTGCTTGCATTTTCTGCTTTTTTGTGTTTGTTTTGGTGCTAATTGTTGAAGACGGTTCATCATCAGACACAGATGTGGACAAGCTAATGGGTAGGAGTTTTGACAGTGATGAGGAGTTGTGTGAATTTTATGATGAATAAAACTTGAGTTCAATAACTTTATGTAATACATTTTTTTCAAATTTTGGGCCCCCAAATTAAGGCGCATCTTATACATGGGAGTGTCTTATACACGGGGAAATATGGTAATGTGTTGGAATTCTGACTTTAAATCCCTGAGTTCATTGTCTCTGACTCCTGACAGCATTTTTTCTTTTCTGTTAGCTTCCCAACTTCCATTTTTGTTGCTCGGATATTAGTCTTCTTGCCACCATGTTGACTTTGTTCTTTTTATGTTTTCTAAAAGTCTTCAGGAGCAATACCATAATATAGAGATGTTTTAGTGGTAAACATGCAGGTTTTGGGATCAGACAGCCTGGGTTTCCCATCTTGGCATTGCCACCTCTGAATGCTGAGGTCTTGTGCAATTTATTTATCCTCTCTGGCTTCACTCTCATTTGTAAAAATGAAGGCCACATCTTCAGAGCTAACGGGTTATTTGCTCGGGCAGCCATAATAAAGTGCCACAGACTAGGTGACTTAAACAGCAGAAATGTATCCTCTCTCAGTTCAGAAGGCTGGATGGCTTAGGTCAGTGTGACCAGTAGAGTGGTCTTTCTGAGACCTCTCTCCTTGTTTTGCAGATGACCGCCATCTCCCTGTGTCTTCACACAGTCTTCCCTCCATGTGTATCTGTGTCCTATAAGGACACCAGTCATGTGGGATTAGGGCCCACCCTAATCACCTGACTGAGGAGGCCCCTTCCTTTTGCTGAATGATTTATATGGTGCAGGGCGCGTATACAAGGTAATTAGCTTAATAACCTTTTAAAGACCTTATCTCCAAAAACAGGTTCTAAGGTTTGGATTTTCACATGTGAATTTTGGGGAGACATAGTTCAGCCTAAACCAGTGTACAGTGCCTGACTCGGGTGCAGTAAGCCTTCTTATTATCTGCTTCGCCGACATTTAGACAGGCAAACTTTGAACAGAACGCTGCGTGCCCTCTGTACGCTCCCACACACACTAGACCCATTCAGCCAGCAGCCCAGCCTTCACCGGCCTTACCCCGCCTCTGTCATCAGGCAGGAGCCACTTCTTCCCTCTGCCCCAGATCCAGGACATTGTAAATCTTAAAAATGAGTCATTCTTGTGTCTCTTCTCTCCTCCCCTCATTCTTCTAGCACAGTTCCAGGGCTCTTTTATCTGTATGTCGAAATTTCTAAACTCAGTTATCGTCTTCATCTTCAACATTACTGGTCCCGGCTGGCTTCTCTTCCAGCCATTCTTTTTTCGACTTTTCATTTCTGGCAGCAGCCACACGTCCTTGAATCAGAAACCGCCCTTGTATCTGAGCAGTATCCCCCAAGACCTTGTGTGAGCCTCGAGTGGCCTCCCCCACCTCCTCCTTCCTGCTGCCCTCCGTCCTGGAGCAGAGAAGGCCCAGAGGGTCTGAGCAGAGAGCTTGTCCTGCATCAGCACCTCAGAGGGGGCAGTGTTGGGGCATCTGGTGGCATCCCAACAACAACCCTGTCCCCAGGCACTGTGGCCATGTGGTTTGTTCTTCCCTGTTCCCAGTCTGAGCATCCCCAGAGCAGCAGACAGAAGAGTTTGTGTCCCTGAGCAACTGAGCAGCCTCCTGAATGTTTTTTGTAGCACCTGTTTTTCTCTTTCAGCGTCAGCGCTGCGGCTCCGTGAGCAAAGCCTGGGTGCCCGAGCAGCCACCATGCAGCAGAACAACCTGCGGACAAGCTGATTACCGACAGATCAAGCGAACGTGTGTGTGCGCGCGTGTGCGGAGGAAGGAGTGGTGTGCCTATTTGCGTGTGCATGCATCTGTTTACACTCGTGATTCTGAACGCTGCCTGGGCTGGAAAAACACCTGTAGCAGCTTCACCTCAGCCTTCAGACACCAGGCTGGAGGTTGTGGCTTGACTTTCAGCCACGACCTGTTCCTGCAGACTAGCTGCCTTGCCTGAACAGAAGAGTAGTAGGACCCTAGCTGGCATTGTGGCATCTGCCCCTCCCCCAGCCCTTCCTCCCTCTCTCCTCACATCAGACTGATGAGGAGGAGGGCACCATTTCTGGCTCTTGTCCGGAGCATAGGATTCTAGAGGCAGCCAGATCCCTGCTGAGGTCCTCCTGACCCTGGGGGCTGAGCAGGCTGGAGTAGATGGGTGCTGCCCAGTCACCTGGCCTGCCTTCTTTATTTTAAAATCCCCAGCCACTGGGTCCTCCAGAGCCTCCCTCAGCCATAGAGGGCAGAGCACAAGACTGTGGACAGATGTGAAAACTTTCTGCCATCTTACAGAAACACCAGTGCCAGTGTGCACAATACTGTAGACGGTAGCCTAGAAGTACATGGCCTTTGCGGAGTTGAAAACCAAAGGTTAGGAATAGTATCCTGTCTCTCACTGTTCCTTCTCCAGAAGCTGAGAGCCGACCTCAGAGCTGACTGGAAACACAAGGCCTCCACCGGGGAGAGGCTGGCTTCCTGCTTAGGCCACACTCCAGGGCACCACAGAGCTGCCACTGAGGTCAGCTGACAACACCCAGGGAAGCCATTCTCATCTGTGCTCTGCAGGCTGCCAGGCCTGCCCAGGAGAGGTCAGCATTCAAGCTGCCACGTCAGCTTTGCCGGTAGCTGGATGCCAAGGGCCAGCAGGTGGGCTTGGGTGGGGACTGCCAGGGACAGTTGGGAAAGGTCCAAATAGCCCACCGAGCACACCAGCCCTTCCAGAAGCAGCAAGTGGGAGGGCTGTCCCAGGGAAGCTAAGGGCTTGCATTCCAGCAGTGGCCCGTGCCTCCCACCTCTGCTCCCTTGCCGAAGGCCTGTGTTTAAAAAGACAGTGAAAAGAAGGACTGGTCAGCTGCAGCAAGTCTTCCTTCCACCCTGTGGCCTGCACTTGAGCCACAACGTATGTGTGCGTGCGTGTGTGTGCGTGTGTGTGTGTGTGTGTGCTCACTCATAGCTGAGAGGCTGACGACTCTGGATTTTTGTCCTCACATGTAACGTTAAGCTGGCCCCTGGGCCTTTTTCTCTCTACCTCCCTGTGACCTTTCCTAGCCTCATAGCTGTTAACCCCCTGGGCTCTAGCCCTGTTCTTCACTGTCCTCTGTCCTCGGACCACAACCCTGGGGCCACCCCCCTCCTTCAGATGTCCAGCACATTGACAGGCTTCTTCCTGAGATGTCCTCACGTTTTCTCAGCCAGAGAGCTGCCTTTAGAGTCCAACTTTGTATGTATGTCACCCTCATTAGAAATGTCCCATGATCATGTGGGCAGAGCAGGGCACAGGTGATGATGTGTATTTGAAGCCTTGGGTTGGGGACCCTGTTCCCTTAGCCCCACCCAGGAGGAAGGAGAATTGAGGGGAGTTGACAGAGGTGAATAGAGCAAGCCTAGAAAAGCTGGTCTGAGAACCAGGCTTCGGGCGAGCCAGTATTTATTTAGCGGCGCCTGCAGACACCAGGGTGGTCTTTTCCTGCCTATTTGATGTTGGTTGGCCAGACCATGCACCCTATTCGCCATCCCTGGCATGCCGGCCTATTCCCAGGGGAAGGGAGTGCTGCACTCCGGAGCTGGGGAGAGTCGGGTGAAGAAAGGGTGCATCTCATGGCCGGAGCTCCACGATGGCTTTGTGCCTCCCCGCTCCTGGCCTGGGTGTCCCTGGGGGCTGCCATGAGCATTGCCCCAAATCCTGATCCAAGGGCCAGCATGGTGAAGAGATGGTCGCAGGCAAAGTGCACTTTATACAGAGATTTTTCTATTGCTGGGAAGGTGTGTTTCTCCCGCAGTTTGTTTATGACTATTCACTTGTTTCATAAATGTCTGATGCTGTCTGAGCAAAGCTGTGCTGTCGTCAATCCTGTGGGCGTCTGGGGACTGGGAGCCTGCAAGGCTGAGCCTGAGTAGAGCCTTAAGCAGACCTTCGTGTTTCTGCTGGAACCAGGAGCCTCTTACCCTGCTGGGGAGGCAGGGTTGGGGAGAGATGGAGGAAGGGGGAGGCTCCTAGGTGAGCAGCTGGAGCTCCAGATCTTTGTCAGAGATGGAGGTCAATCTGCCAGAATGGCACAAAGCTCTTCGGGCCCAGGATGAGATTCCTGAGTGATGCATTGGCCCAGCCTCTGGCCCACTTAAACCTAGGCTGGGGATCAGTTAGACCAGTGGTTCTTAACCACCAGTTTCATATGCGCATTCATATGATAAATAGTGATAAAATAGGATTTTTTTTTCCAAATTCAAGGCATAGGTATATGTTTTTTTACTGGTGCACAAAATGAGCCGTGCATGAACATCACCTTGCTCAAAGAACAAAACCAACAAAGTGCATGAACTCACAACAAATTATGCTATTTATTCTGGCCTCCGCGGCAGAGGCTTCTCCGAACCCATGAGACCGACTCATCGAACCCCTAGGGTTCATAGAACCCAGGTTAAGAACCACTGAGTTAGACCTTTGATCCTTCCTTTACTTCAACTCAGCCACTTAAGCTGTGGTGCAGAGGGGATGCAAGCCCTCTGCCTTTGGTTAGGTGGTTGAGACCTGCCCACAGCCAAGCCCAGGGCCTGAGTGCTGACTTTGTCTCATGCCATCTGACCAGAAGTGGCCCTCTTTGTGCAGTGTGCATGGGCTTTCCTGTGAGAGCATTGGCCCACTCTCGAACTTCCTGTGGGAAGGGCCTCAGGAAAAGCCCAAGAATATCACAAGCTGCCCTACACAGACAGAAAAGAGAAACGGAAGGAACTTGATCCTGGGACTTGTCTCTTGGCTCTGCTTTGAAGCCCCTGATGACCCCCTTCCTTTTCTCCCTTCTGGCTTCTATCTAATGTGGCTTTGGTTCAGCCTTGGGAGGTAAGAACCATGGGATACCTTTGTTCCTGAACAAAAGATTCTGGAAGATAGAGTTGTCCTACAGACACATCCCTAACCTGAGGATGCTCCCTGGTTGAGACAAGCACACACTCTAAGGAACGATTATTAACCACTGAGGCAAGACTGCTTTTCTGGGAGGAAAGACCAGGCACCAGAGCAGTAGGTTACTGTTTGGATAGTGAAAGAAGCCTAAACCAAGATAGCAGGAAAGGTCAAGTGGCCATTCCTCTGGGCCAGGACAGAGAAACCAAGGCCTTTTCCTCAGATATTGGGATGTTTGTTCTCGGGGCTGGAGCTTGGGGTTATCTGCTGCAGGGTTGGTACCTGCAGCTCCTTTCTAGGTGTTATGTTGAAGGAAATGGGAGTGGCCAATGATTGGCAATCCAGCTTTGCAAATAGGGTTCCCCAAGCTATGAAACTGTTTGCCACTTCAGAGAAGGTGAAGGACTGGACCTGTGCAGTTCCCTCAGGTGGCCAGAGAAGTGGGGGAGGTTTGGCTAGAGGCTCATGACTCACCTAAACTGGGGCCCTAGTCTCAGCCAGCAGCCTGCAGGTCCAGTAAGCCATGTCCTGTGAAAGAACTCAGAGACCTAACCCCCTTAGGTGGGAGAAGACCAGGAAGAAACCACAGCCTGAAACTAACATGGATAGAATTGCTGGGGGGAACAGAAAAACCAGCAAAAGGATCCCAAGAAGGTGATGCGGGGGGGTGTTGAAGGAAAGGGCCCCGAATGTTAGAATGTGAAAAGACAGCTATGGGGTGTCTGGGTGCAAGAGGGCTGCTCTGTAGGAATTGCTGTTAATATGCTAACTGGGAAAAGGGAAAGATCTGGGGAAGTCCTGCCATGACAAAGGAGAAGCTGGGAGACAAGCCAAGGGGAAGAGTTCAGTTCACCAGGAGTAGCTAGCTGTTTGGGGCTGAAATGGGGCTTGGGTCAGTCTTCAGAGAGTCCTTAGGAGGGTTCCCTTGAGGTAAGGAGACAGGATGGGGTGAGACCTGGACTCCAGCAGGAGATGGGCTGTTCTGTCTCCATGACAACACATTTGTATTTTGTTTCATCCCCACAACAATCATGAGGGAGAGACCATCAGTCCCTGTTTCACAGATGAGAAAAGAAACTTTAGGACTGTTAAGTCACTAATGCAAAGCCACATCATATATTCACTTGGAGACTCTGTTCCTGCTCTAGGAACCCACTCTGGACACTTTCTCACCTTTCTCCATCCTCTTCCACTACCTTCCTTTCCAGTCCACCAGCCTTTGTCTGCTGCTGGGGACGGGCACAAACGAGAGCCCTGGGGCCAGGGTCCCGCATGTAGTTACCTGATACCTGGGTACTAGGCCCACCCCCCTCCGACTACCAGAGCCCGCAAGAGCACGGGAGGAGGGGGAGTTTTGCGGGAGGGGCAAGGGGATAGAGGAGTCAGTGTTAGTTTTAGGGTGGGGTCTGGGCCAAACCCGGGGCGGGGGCCGTGACTTCAGCACGTCGGACAGCGCCAGAGGGCGGGGCTCGACGGCCCGGGGGCGGGGCGGGGGCGGGGCGCACGAGACCCTAGCCAAGGCCCGGGGCGCGCACGGTGGCTGACGCGCCGGTCCCGGGAGCGCTGTGAGGTCGTGAGCCGCGCCCTGCCCGGCGCAGGTGCGCCAGCCACGCGGGTCAAGCCTGAGCCCTACGGCGGCGGCTTCTCGCCGCGCCCCCTCCTCCTTCCCCTCCGCCGCCTCCGCCGCCTCCGCGCCACGCTCCGCCCGGATGGCCAGGGCTGTGCGGGAGAATGGCGGAGCGAGAGAGCGGCGGCCTGGGCGGGGGGGCCGCGTCCCCGCCTGCCGCCTCCCCGTTCCTGGGGCTCCACATCGCGTCGCCGCCCAATTTCAGGTGAGAATCTCCGGCCTCTGCGCCCCGCCCTTCAGCCTAGACTGACCTACTGATCTGCTCCGGCTCACCCTTCACCCCACTCCGCTCCGCCCCCAGCGCACACAGCAGACCTCTGGGCACGAGAGCGCCGCCTGAGGATAGGGTCTCTTCCCTGGACAGAGCCCCAGAATCCCCTCAGCCTCAAGTCCAGACTGGTAGCGGCTGCACCACCATAGTGCAACCAGCTCCCTCCGCCATTCCACGTCCTAGGCTAGGAGATTCTGAGCTGAAATTGGAGGAAGGGGCGCGGAGGCTGCCTCCTCCCCCACTTTGAGGCCTGGGATCTTGGTTGAGATCCCAGAGGAGGCAGACAGGCTTGCCTGTGCCCTGTCCAAAGACTTATGAATAAAGATGGGGGCAGGCCGGGGTGTCCCGCGGGTCCCAGTTTCTTAAGGCAACCGACAACCTTGGTTCTGGAAGGAAGGAGTTGTGGGCCTCAGCCCAGCCCTGTTTGGCCAGAGGTGTCTCACTCTCAGGCCTGGCATGGCCAGGACCCTCTATGGATTTGGACAAGCACTGACCTTGTCAGGTGTGTGTAGGTGTGGAAGGCTTAATCTTACCCCAGAGTTCCTAGGCCCAGCTGTGGGAGGGAGTCTGGGTTGGATGGCCAAGGAATAGCCAGGAACATTGGGGGGCGGGTGTCTCTGCCAAAGTTAGTGCCCAGGACTCTGCTCTGTGCTCCTCTTCACCCCCTCCCTACCCCCTAGCTGGTGTTAGGCAACTGAGAGCTGGATTTCAGAGAAATGGACAGTGGGTGTTGTGGGAGAAGCGTTGATGTGTCTTCCCCATAATCCTTACCCCTGTGGAGAAGAGGAACGGGGGAGGGGGGGGATGTCACTGCTCCAGAGCCTAGGAGGAGGCCTGGACATACCCCATTGTTTCTTCATCAAGTGAGCTGGCGCCTTCCCCTCTCCTGGGGTTCCCACCCCAGCCAGGCCCCAGGTGGGCTCTGGTGCCAGTCTGTCTTCTGACCAGAAGGTTGCTGGCTCCCTGGCCCTCAGGTGGGCAGGGACCCCTGTGGATTTCTAATGGCATCATCAGGACTAGAAACCTCCCCTGAGACCCTGAGCTGAGCTGGGAAGACCAGAGAGAGGGGACAGATGGAGGATGCCACGCCTGAAGGCTCAAGGGCTGGGCCTTTGTGATTAGTGCCCAGAGTAATGAGGCAGAGGTCTGAGACTCATTCCACCTGGGATACACACGCTGCCTTGGGGCAAACACTGCCTTCCTACCAGGAGGCTACTCTGCAGTGGAAGAGCAATGGGCTGAGAGGGACCTGGGTTCGAGTTCTAGCTCCACCACTTTCTAACTGCATGACCTGGGCTGGTTTTTGTCCACTCCGAGTCCCATCTGTAGGTTAGCTAATTAATATTGATTCCTTAATGTATATCAAGTTGGTACTTAACAAGTGTCAGCCTTCCCTCCAGACTAGCGGGCATTTTTATAACTCCTCACTGTTCAAAGCATTTTCCCAGTGCTGGCTCCTTTAGCCCTCATAACCACACTGGGGCTGGGGATCGAGCTGTCTCTTTTCCACAGGAGGAGGTTGAGATTCGATTCAGGAGGGCGGGGAGGCTTGCCCAAGGACCCCGAGGAAGTCAGAGCCTGAGGCTGAACTGGAACCCAGGTCTCTGTGTTCAGTCAGCTCTCCCTGCAGGCCCTGCCTCTGGCTCCAAGGCTAGCTTCGCCTCCCCTCACCTGCCTCCTGATCACCAGATGACGGTGTTTGTCACCCTGCCCTGCCCCTGGCAGGCAGGTTATCACAGACGCTGTAGTCAGAGGAGTTGACAAGGTGGATGCCAGGCAGTGCATGTGTCCAGTCCGGACCAGGTGGGCAAGGGTGGCAGTACCACAAGGCTGAGGCGTGGGCTGGCCCTCCAGGACACCGTGACCTGGCTGTAGAGAGCAGGCTGGCTCGTGGGAATAATCAGAGCAGTGTCTCAGGCCCCACGTGGCCTGCCCTGTTGGCTCCAGCAGCCCCCGCTGCTCTTTTCCCTTGTCCAGCTTCTCAGATCCCTTAGCCTAGCTCGGTTTAACTCTAGATAGTGACTGCTCTCTGGTGGATCTTTGGAGGGGTTGTGGATCCACCTGGCCAGGGTTTGAGTTCTGGCTTAGCCTTCTAAGCGGTGTGCCCTGAGAGTGGGCACTTAGCCCCAAGCCTCTGTTTCTTCTTCACGATGCTGGCTTTGGTTTCTACGCAGAGCCATCCTAAGACTTAGATGAGAAAACACATGTTGAGTGTTTCATGGACCATGGAGAGCTGCATTCATGCAGTGCTGTTGTTGCTATTACTACTTGAGTGTGTGCGCACACGCCCCCAGTACCACTGTCAGCTTCCAGAAGACATAAGGAATCAACACTAAAGTTTTGGTTTGCCCAACGACGAGCACAGAGTAGGTACTCAAAATGCCTTATTGTTTTATTACTTAGTTGAGGGTAAAACTGGTTGCTGCCCTCCTGGGGAACAGAAAATAACAGTGCGCACTGTCAGAGAATAGCAGCAGTCAGGTTGACCCCGGGGGAGGCGCTCGCTTTGCTCCGGCACCATTCTGAGCTCTTCTGCGCAAGAGCATTCCCACCAGAACCCTCGAGAATGTTACGATTATTATCCCCACTTTGCAGCGGAAGAGGCATAAAGAGGGTAGGTCAGTGGCCGAGCTGGGGTTAGAACGCAGGCAGTCTGGTTTCAGAGCCACCCTGAAAAGAGAGCACCCTGTAACATTGGTGGAGAGTCGGTGGAGAGGGTAAGCGTGCTGTGGCCCCGGGGAGGGCCGTGTTTGTTCGTTGGTAGTTGGTTTAAATAAATCCATTGGAGAAATTCTCCAGCCAGTGACTAGTAGTAGTTACCTCTGGACATGCCACACGGGGAGGGGTTTGCAGACACTGTGCATACTGCTATATTATTTGACTTCTTATTTTTACAACAAATGTAGGTTACTTCTGTAACTTACAGAATAATTTTAAAAATTTAATATGACAGTGAAACATGTTCATTACAACCATATCTCGTATTATTGTACTTTGCAGAAATTGCTTTTGGTTTTACAAATTGAGAGTAAGACCCTCCAGCAGCAAAAAGATTATGGCCTGCTGAAGGGTGAAATGATGGTTAGCATTTTTTAGCATAAGGTATTTTAAAATTCTTATGTACATTGGGCTGTTTTTTTTTTTTTTTAGACACAATGCTACTGCACACTAACTTCATAGTATAGTGTAAATATAACTTTTATATGCACTGGAAAACAAAAAAATATTGTAGCTGGTTTTATTGAGATAGTCACTTTATTGCAGTGGTCTGGAGCTGAACCCACAATATCTCTGAGATATGCCTATATCAAGAAAATTTGTGCCTGACCAGGTGGTGGCGCAGTGGATAGAGTGTCGGACTGGGATGCGGAAGACCCAGGTTCGAGACCCTGAGCTCGCCAGCTTGAGCGCGGGGCCCATCTGGCTTGAGCTAAAAGCTCATCAGCTTGGACCCAACATCACTGGCTCCAGCAAGGGGTGGCTCGGTCTGCTGAAGGCCCGCGGTCAAGGCACATGTGAGAAAGCAATCAATGAACAACTAAGGTGTTGTGACAGCAACGAAAAACTAATGATTGATGCTTCTCACCCCTCTTCGTTCCTGTCTGTCTGTCCCTATCTATCCCTCTCTCTGACTCTCTCTCTGTCCCTGTAAAAAAAAAAAAAAAGAGAGAGAAAATTTGTGCCTGATCTGTGGTGGGGCAGTGGATAAAGTGTCGACCTGGAATGCTGAGGTCGCCGGTTCAAAACCCTGGGCTTGCCTCATCAAGGCACATGTGGGGGTTGATGCTTCCTGCTCCTCCCCTCTTCTCTTTGTCACTCGTGCTCTCTCTCTCTCTCTCTCAAAATGAATAAATAAAATCTAACTTTGTAAGAGAATTTAGAAACTAACACAATGGAATCATTGAGTTGAGTGGGTGGAAGGAAGGGGGAACAGTGGGACATTCCATGTGGGAGAGACAGAGGATGCTGGGAAGGTAGTGAGCAGCCCAAATCAGCCCATCCAAACCAACCCCTCCCCTTTTACCTCCGAGGAAACAGAAGCTGAGTGGCTTCCCCGAGAATCCACAACAAGTTGGTGGCAGAGCTGGGACAGAACCCCAGCCTCGTGACTCCTATACTACCACACCGTACTGCTTTGGGGGTGAGAGAGGGGCCCCTGGAGGTGCAGGGACCTCCTTACTTATCTCTTCACAGGGGACACACTTGGCTGGTCCTTCGTTCACTCAACAATTATTTGCACTTTGTCAGGCTCAGCAGAGGGTCACTCCAGAGGCAGACAGACAGACAAGGCCTTACCAGACAGGCTGGTAGGTGTGGGTCAGGGGGTCAGGATAGGATCCT
The DNA here is from genome assembly GCA_037038555.1 of Rhynchonycteris naso. NCBI lineage: Eukaryota > Metazoa > Chordata > Mammalia > Chiroptera > Emballonuridae > Rhynchonycteris > Rhynchonycteris naso. The sequence continues at coordinate 357,310,438 of CM072995.1, forward strand.
CTCAGCTCAGGCCTGGTGGGCATCACCCAAGATGAGGAGAGGGTGGAGAGGGAGGGGGCAGTGTGGGTGAAGGGCCCATGATGAGAGAGAGCAGGCAGAGGATGTGCCACCCATCTGGCACAAGTGTGGAGAGCAGGGAATGCAGAACCCAGTGGCTGTGTGGGGACCCTGACGTGCAGTGGGAGCAGCCGGGGTTTAGGCAGGGAACGGCCGCATCAGATAGATGTCTTGGGAAGATCACCCTGGCTGCTAGGTGGAGGGTAGACGGGGAGGCAGGGAGACCACTGGCCGGCTGTTCTGCAGGTGAGGAAGGATGGGAGGAGATGGGAGGGAGATTTAGAGGGTGCGCTGTCGGTGAGGGATCTGGTGTAAGGAGCGGAGAAGAGGCAGGAGTCCAGGAACCTCAGGGCCCCTTGAGGACACGGTGCCGGTGGGAGAGGTTAGGTTGCGTAGGCAGGTGAGATTATCATCAGACCTGCTGAATTTGAGGTTAGTGGTCATTGGAGGACCCACCTGGAAAATTCGATCAGACGGTTGGTTTTGGGTCTGGGGCTGGAGAGGATTGCACTGGGCCCAAAGACCTTGAGAGTCCCATCGTAGAGGGAGAAATGGCCACGGAAGCCTGAAGGGACATTGCTACCCAGGGAGAGGCAGAGTGGAGGGAAACGGCCCTGGCCCAGGCTGAGGAATGTCGGCCCCACCGCCTCTCCAGACAGCCATGGTTTGGTGGGTGGAGGGGGTGAAAAGCTGTTGCTGCTAGAAGTCACCCCACCGCGAGTCCCCCATCCTGGGTAGCACCCCTGATCCAGGCCCTGGTGAGCCTGCGGTGGGGGGCAGTGTTGACTTGCCTTACACAGGCTGGCAGGGCCACGGCAGGCTATCCACCATGGTTCTTTGTAGTTGGCCTCTGGATTGTTGGGACCTAGCCAATTACCGCTTGGAGCCCCAGTGGAGTCTACAAACTGGGTCACTGCCCAGGAACCAATAGGGGTTCTTACATATTCTGGAATGCCATCTTTGTCCCCTACCCCTACTCTTACACTCATTCAAAAAGTATCTAGGAGCATCGACCATGAGCCTTGCCTCTTTCGGCCCCGGAGATGCACACAGTGCTATCCTGAGCTCCCAGTGCCGCGGTCAACTGGTACTTCTGTTAGTGGGCATTTAGCTAGCGCCTGTGGTGTACAGGGGGGTCTCGGGCTCGTGCACGGCTTAAAGCAAGGGTAGGAAGTCAGTGCCAGGACGAACAAGATGCCCCCAGGAAACAGCTGTGGGAAAGGGTGGAGAGCCCCAACCCAGGACTGGTGTGACCCGTCTTGAAAAGGTCTCTCCGGGTCCCAGCTCACATCACGAGCACGTTCATGTGTGTGTTTCTGTCTGGGAGTCATCTTATGAAGCCTTGTTGTTCACTTTATCAGTTGTCATTTTCCACATAAATGCACAGACTTCATAACGTTCATCCAAAAGGCCATGCCGTTCCATCCAGTGGTGGCCAGGGTTTACCCAGCCCACTGGGGAAGAGATGGGGAATCCTGTGCATAAGGTTTTCCACATGTAGGATTGTTTTCTCCATATAGTTTCCTGAAAGTCAGGCCACGGGATCCCAGAGCTCTTGCTGCATACAGGCAGCAAGGAGCTTAAACGGATCAGACACATTGTAACCGCAAGTAGGGGTTGTCCCTTGGATTCTGTTTCTTGTATTGGATTCAGTTTTCCACTAGAGATGACCCCCAATGTGACATGGTCAAAAGGGACTTCCAGACCAGAGGCACAAACTCAGCCTGACCTGCATCTAGCCAGGGCTGGGGGAGGGATTGAGAGAAGGGTCTGAGGACAAGGCTGGGTCGAGCTCACCTGCACCCACTGTTTCCGGAGCCCTGCCCACCCAGAGGCCTACGCGTCCTACCCCAGACTCTGGTGTAGGTGGGCACCAGGAAGTGGGGTTGAGAGGAGAACTGCCTTAGAGATTCCCAAGGGGAAAATCTAGAAAGACCTGGGGACCCCAGTGGTTTATTCATTCAACATTTATTACGTATCTTTCGGGCATCACTCATGGTTCATCAATAGAGACCTGATCCCACTCTATGGACCAACGGCCTCTAAAGGGAACCCACCAGTGTTCATAGAACCCAGAGGTAGAATTATAGTGATCTGGAATGACCAGCAAGAGGGACTGAGAGGGCGAGGAACAGGGCTGTTTGCTGGTCAGTGAAGACTTTGTTGAGGGAGCCAGTGGGCAGCAGCCTAGAGCTGGGAGGGGGAGACATGGGGTCCGTGTGTAGAGGTGGGGAGGGGTTGGTGATGCAGGCCACTGAGAAGAGGAGGCCCTGCTAAGCCTTCATGGCGCAGGTGAGAACTTTGGCCCTTTCCCTAAGGGCCAGAGGAAGCTATTAAAGCTTTCTGGGCTGGGGAAGGGTGACTTGACCAGGTTTGTCTTTCAAAAGTTGGTTTTGGTTGCCCAGTGGAATATGGTCTGCAGGGGAACCAGACGGAAATGGGGGGCCTGCTAAGTGATGAACGGCCAATCCACAGGTGTCCTGAGAGCCACTGGGAGCCAGCTCTCTGCTCAGCACCCAGAAGGCAGAGGGAGGCTGGACCCTTGGACCACCAATGCTCTCTGTCTCAAGAGGGGCCCGTGGGCACCATAGCCAGGATCCAGAGTCACTCAGCTGGCATCCTTACCTCACTCCAGGAGAGCCAGGAACAGGAAGACAAGATGGGCCTTTGGACAGCGAAACGCCTGGCTTAGATTTGCCCTTGCTCAGCAAAAGCCTCAGAACTTGACCGCTTAACCCTTACTTTGCAGACAGTTCTAACTTGGCCTACTACTGGGCTGAACTAACACTCAAAAAGGGCTAGGGCTGCGGTGGGTGAACGAGGATAACAGGGTGGTGTGACTGCCTACAGCAAGTGAAGAGGCCTGAAGCAACATCAGGACACAAAGGGCACATGTGTTCACGTAGGAGAGCTCAGCTCAGGGAGGGGTGGGGAGCGTGGGGAATGGCACGTGCAGAATGCAGTGAGCAGCCTGCTGGGTCCTGGACTCGGAGGAGATAGTTAATGCAGAGGAAGGGCCTCGAATATAAAGATAGACTCCAAAGGTCAGGACAGGCAGGTCGGGACAGTCTTGAGAGACCAAACTCAAGGCAAAGGCACAGAGTCACCAAATGTTAATATGGATGAGACCTCAGGGACATCTCACCCGCATGCGTGAGCAGGTCTGCTCAATGGCAGTGGCTGCTCCTGGAGGAAGCTGCCCAGGTCTCCAGAGCTGGAGGCCAGGGACAGAGGGCCTGTAATTCAGCAAGCGTCTTGGTGGCCAGGTGCTCAGGGCTCAAGTGTCTGCGGGGAAGGTGATGGTAGAGTCAGGGGGAAACCCCCCTCCTCCTTCCCTTCCCGCCTCCCTCTTCCCCTGCATCTTCTTCCCTCTCCCTTCCCACAGATGCCTTCCTTGAGTGTGGAGGAACTAAGGATCTGTTTAGCATTCTCTCTACGAAAGGTCTTCTGGGTGACCCAGGGCGGGAGGAAAGGGCAGGGAATTGGTGGGGTGGGGGTGGAGGTGGGACAGCGTAGCTTACAATGGGGACTCTCTGAGCAGTCCATCCCTTGACCCTCCATCAGGACCTCCTCAAAGCACTCTGCAATTCACAAACACGCCACTCTGTGAATCCTCACCAGCACCCTAGAGGTGGTGGGCAGGGCTCAGTGGCTTCATTTTTATACGGGCAAACAGCAAACCGACAACACCTTACGTTGGAGCCTCGGTGTCCTCGTATGGGAAATGGGCAGAATAAACCCTCCCAAGGTTGTAGTGAGAACCGAGGGAGATCCAGGGCATCAGGAGGGTTGGCGGCCAGGACACAGCCGCTACTGGGGAGATGGAGCCTCTGCTCCTCACAGATGAGGGGGTCGGGATTTGATCTCAGGCCTCTGGCCTCCAGGCCCGATATGGTGACCATTCTAGGTAGCATCCTGCCTTGTTTATGAGAAAGAAGGAAGATAGGAGCTCCCTTAGTCTCCCCCTCCCCACCGGAGCTGGGGGTCAAGTGCAGGCTTCTGAGCCCCAGCAGAGAGCTCTTCCCATCGCTGCCCAGGCGACCTCCGCTCCCGCATCCATAGAGGATGAAACAGTTGTCCCCTGCCCGTCCCAGCCCTGCCATCCCAGGAAGTGGGAACATGAGCAATGCCAAGGTGTGATGCCTTGGGAAGTCCCCAGGCAGGGTCCAGGCGAGACCTTGCAGGCTTGACCTTACTTCGGTGTGAGGGGAGTGAGTAGAGGCTGAGGATGTCACCTGACAAACATCTAGCAGACGCATCCCGAGTGTGTGCAAGAGGACCTGCCAGCTGTGCCCTCCAGGAGTGTGCAGTCCAGACCGGAGCTGGCAGGGAAGGGACCCGTATTCCTCACCTGCAGGGCACAGGGTGGGAGGGGGTATGAGTTCCACCCACCTATGGAGCTACCTGCAGGGAGGGGGCATGTCTCCTGGAGCCCCGATTCTGTCTGCTCCAGCACCCTGCCTTGCGCCCATGTACATGGTGACACCTACCACCTATGACAGGATCAGGGAGAGTGGCCAGGAGGGCTCTAAGGCACTGGCATGCGGAGGGCGGTAACAGAGAGCCTTCTGAGGGGCCGGCTTAACTGAGCCTTCCTCCAGCAAGCACAGGTGACCGCCTGCCTTGTGCTCCACCCAGGCTCTGGCTTAGACCCTGTGAAGGCAGGTGTGGCAGGCAGACACAGGGAAGCTGAAGACCTTGGATGCCAGGCCAAGGAGTCCACTGAGTGGGAGGCAGAGGGGGGGCGTTTCAGGCAGCTTTGCCTGGTAGTGGTAGGTGGGTGGAGGGGTGCAGGCCTGGGAACACAGCAGGCAGGTCCCTGGGAGGTCTGCTGAGGCGGAGCGAGACCGGGCTGGGCAGTGAGGAAGGGGAGGCATCCATGTGCACAGGGGCACCCAGCAGAGTGGGAGTAGTGAGGGTATCTCGGGGTCAGAGCCTGTGGTCCTGCGGCCCCCTAGTGCTGGCCGAGTTCCAGGGTGCCTTCTCTGTCTGTGACTATCAGGCAGCCGGTGTGTATTAATCATTCACCTTGTGCCAGCCACTCGGTTCTTCTACCAGCGCCAGACAGGCCGCCATGTGCTGGCCAGGCTGAGCAGGGCTGCTCTGCTTCTGGGCTGGGCCGTCCTCCCCAGTCTGCTGCCACACAGTCCGGGCCCTGGGAACCTGCCACCCTGGAGCTCCAGGTCAGAGAGGGCCTGAAAGAGCATATTGTCTACCCTGCCCCCTTGCCCTGGTCATACCCCTCTCTGCCATTCCCTCTGGGGACTTTACAGGACGCTCATTACCTCCAGGCCACCCTTCCAGTCCTGCAACAGGGGTCCGCACATAGTCTGCCCTTTCCCCCATGCACACTTTTTGGGGGCTGAAGAATAGAGTCCTAGGGAGGGGCCGGCTTCTGTCCTGCACCCGTCCCAGTCTGCCCTGGGCTCACAGAAGCCTCCCTGATGGCTTATGGGCTGAGCATGTCGCTGTGGGCCATCCATTCATGGAGAACATCAAAGCCCCCCCCCACCCCCAATCTGGCCACCAGGCACCCTGAGTGTGGCACTGGCCCTTTAAAGCAGATCAGGGGCTGGCTTTGGGGGGGAAACAGCCCATATTTCTGCTATCTGTTTATAAGCCTGGGCCAGGGAAGGGGGCCACCCCAGCCCCCAACAGGGGCATTGGAAGGGCAGGTGGAGCTGATAGCATCGATTGCAGTAACCTGATCCTGTGGGGGAGGCGGCGGCGGTGGCGGCAGCGGCAGCAGCGGAGGCAGCGCAGCGGGCAGGGGGAGGAAGCTGCCTGCAGCCGAGGGCTGGGCTGGGAAGAGCTGGGGCTGAGGCCCGGGTCAGCAGCCGCTGCCTCCTCTCCCAGGCCCATGTATTTTTAATGAGCTCCCCGGGCTTCTGCAACGGGCAGGACGCAGAAGGCAGGCCCAAGCGGTGGAGGCCTGTGGCCCCAGCCAGCCCTGCCCTGAGCTCTGGCCCCCCACCCTTCTGGGCATGAGAGGGCAGCCCTGGGGCCCCGAAGCCCCCTGGCTGGGCAGGGCTCTCCATGCAGCTCATTGTGAAGATGGATTCGAGCCCAGACAATGACAGCTGGTTGGAAGATCAGTGGGAACGCTGGTAGGGGTGTGGGACCGGTGGGAAGGGGAGAAGTTTTGGGGGGCAGCTCCATTGAGCTCTGGGTAGCTGTTTGGGTCTGATTGAGGTGAGAGGCAGATGGCGTGGGCCTCCTAGGTTCCCTTGGAGGCTGAGCCACCACCTCTTCTGGGTGACCTTGGACCATGGGTCTCTTGCTCTAAGCTTCAATCTCTTGGTCTTATTTGGAAAAAAGGCTCAGAATTGTCCCTGAATTCCTCTACAGAATTCTCCCAAATATCCCCTGTACACCGAACCAGGTGGAGCCTAGGGGTGTGGGCACAGGTAGGGGGTAAGGGTTCTAGGACAGCCAGTTAGTGTGGTGGTGCTAAAGCGCTCTGGCCTTCTTCCTGAACTCACTGCACCTCCAGCTCCCAGCCCAGGGCCTTCCTTGACCCCATCCTTGCCGCGTCCTATTCAGGGTCCATCTCTGGGCAAGGCGATATTGTGGTTGGAGAGATGATGAGACCGAGAACACAGAAAGGGGGCCTAGTCTGTCCTGGAATGAGCTGAAACTACCTGCACTGACACCAGATTTCCCCTCATTGCTCCATGGCTCATGCAGCGTGGGTCTTGCTGGGCTGTGGGGATGGCGCACTCCTCTGGGGCTGGGAGGTGGCCTCTGCCAGCGCCTTGGGTTTTGCTGGGCAGGGGTTGGACAGGGACCCCACCCCCACCCTTGACTCCAGGCATCCTGTGGAGTCTCTTCTCAGCTCTTCGCATTCTCTATGGGTGAATTGGCCTTGGCACCTGCCTTAACCCTAGGAGGCATTTCTCTGGCACAGCTGAGGCTCGGACCAGCTGGGCCTTCCAGGCACTGTCTCTTGTTTGGCAGCAGGATGGACAGCTCCCAGCCGCAGAAGGAAAAACCTGGAGCCTCCCCTTCCACTGCCACCCAGGAGGACTGGCCTGTTGTCATGTGCCCCAAATTCTTTTCCGGCCTGTTAGTTACCCTTTTGCATTGGCACAGGTGGACTCCATGTCCCATCCTCTGGGGTCGGTGACCTGCCTTTGAGGGGCTGCCCCTTAGAAGATGTATTAGGGAGACGTCGGTGGGCTGAGCAGTCCCCCTGTGTTGTAACTTCAGCTTCCTGTCCCTATCAGGCTCACCCATGACATCAGCCTGGAGGAGTTCGAGGATGAAGACCTCTCAGAGATCACTGATGAGTGTGGCATCAGCCTTCAGTGCAAAGAAACCTTGTCCTTACGGGTAAGGGTAGGCTCCTGAGAGCCCAAGTGGGGTGGCATGATGGGGAAGGGGAGGATTGAGGGCATCCCCAAACCTACAAAGGAGCTTTCAGGGTCCACATGGCACCCTCATTAAATGAAATAACATGAGGAAAACATCCAGTACAATGGATGGTGTATCTTGGGCCTCAATCAGAATTTTTTTTTTTTTTGCCAGGAGTGAAGGCAGGAGGTGGCCCCTTCAGCTGCCCACAAGAAGGGAGAGGGCAGGAGGTCTTGAGATCTAAGACAGCAGCAGTTAGGGTCTTAGTTAAGGGAAGGCTCGGGGCTACCCAAAATCTTTTTGGGAGAGGCCTTGGCAGAGGGCCTGAGGCAGCGCGGGGTGGAGTCGGTGTAATCTGCAGTGCTCTGGGGCAGGAAAAAAAGCCAAGGCACACTCCATCTGCCGCCATTGCACCAAACAACGCCACATGGCCTTGCAGACCCTCTCTGGCCTGCAGTGCTAAAGGCCCCTTTGCAGGGTTAACTCAACGTTGCTGTTGCTGTTGACCCCACGACTTTGTCATAAGACAGATGGCTCTCTCCTGTCCCCAAAGCTCTGAATTCTGCCAGGAGGTCGCCAGGGGAGCAAGTGTCCAACAGAGATCCTCTGTATCTTTTTAGAACAGAAAGAAGAAGCCACTAGTCAGGAAATAGAAGGCAAAGCATGGGGCTAGGTTGCAGAGCCCTGAGCTTCTCTCAGCCCCAAGAGGGTGGCTTGCCAAAGTAACACAGTGTTAGGATTGGTTACCAAAGGAGTGAGTTGGGATAGGGCCCCTGCCTCTGTGTTCACTTCCTGTTGACCCCAGAGAGTCTGTAGGCTCCACCAGGCAAGAGAAACCAAGCTGGCGGGAGTGGGAGGGTAACTCTCCAGTACCTTGTACCCCAACCCTCCACCCTCTCGTCACGCTAGGAAGGGATGGAGGCAGAGGACACTTATTCTGGTTGGGGAATGGTCCCAGGGCCCTGACATAGCTTTTCTGAGCTCATACACCGGTCTTCCCCTAATATCCTCTCCCCGGACATGCACAGACAGTGCCCTGCAGAGGGTGGTCCTGCAACCAGACAGAACCCTGAGGCCCTGGAGTGTACGCTGTAGGGCCTCAGACAAGCTCCAGGGGCTTTCACACACTCTTCCCTCTCTGGGAAGTTGGGAGGCAGTTAACTGGTGAGGGAACTGATGGGTCAGGAGATCTGTCCAAGGTGCCAGGAGTTAGTGGCAAAGCTGGAGCTTCAACAGGGTTGGAACTCTCAAGGTTAGGCTGGCCTGAGAACTCAGGTTGGGGGGCCAAGGCCTGGGGGAGGCTGCCACTGCCTGTGCAGATGCCCCCACTCGCCCCTCCCTTCAGCATCCTCCTGTCCGCACTGCGGTTCTTCCGCAATCCTCGCCTGGCTGAGGCTCTTTCCCCAGTTTTCCTCACTGCCCACTTCAAATACTAACCCCCACCCCATCCCTTGTGGGATGAGAACTCCTTGGCGACCCTTCGTTCCCATGGCAACAGCGGTGACCTCACTCTGGGCTCAGCTTTCAACCCTGATGAGGTCACTGGTCGTTGCCAAGGGAACGGGAGGGTACAAAGAGTCAGGAAACGGGATATCGTAGGGAAGGGAGAGGTGTGGACTGTCAAAGGCGCCAGCTGGAGTGGGGAGAAGGTAGCCTCGCGCATCCCCGCGGTAGGCGACAAGGCGCGGCCCCTTCTCGCAGGGCTCCTGCCCTGCTCCCTCTCGGTCTCCCCTTTGCTGCCACAGAATGGGCTCGCCCGGGAGGGGGCGTGGCGTAGCGACTGCGGCCCCGCCCCGTCTCCGGCGCAGCCCCGCCCTCTGACGCCCCTCCGTCTGCGCCGCTCAGCCCCCGCGTACTGGGCTGCTGTCTGGGGGCGGCGGCTGCGCGGGGAGCCGGCTGCAGGCCGAGATGCTGCAGATGGATCTGATCGATGCGGCGGGGGACACTCCCGGCGCCGAGGACGACGAGGACGACGAGGAGGAGGAGCGCGCGGCGCGGCGACCTGGTGCAGGACCGCCGGAGGCCGAGCATCGCCAGGAGCTGGCGCCCCGCAGCCAGGGCCAGGGCGGCGGGGACACGTACCGGCCCAAGCGGCCCACCACGCTCAACCTCTTCCCGCAGGTGCCGCGGTCTCAGGTGAGGCGCGAGCGGTGTGGGGCGGGTCCGAAGGGGCGAAGCCCTGGGTGGTGGCCGCGGAGGTGAGGGCGCGAAGCGGTGCTGTAGGAGAGCTTGCCTGTCTGGAGCCGGGAGGTCTCCGGCCTGGTGAGACTTCCCAAGGCTTCCCAGGGGGCGGTCCCTGGGCAGGTGGGCTCCAAGGCTGGTAAGGCCTGTCGTGAGCGACGGGGGCCCTTAGAGGGGAGGAGTGAAGGGACGGAGAAGGACAGTGGCAGGATCTGCGCAGAGAGAAGTGGGGCGTTAGGAGAACTAGGCTTTGAGGGGGTTGCAAGGGTTTGGATCTTGTGATCTCAGGCTGTGGAAGGGTTTCCTTTTTAGGGTATAGAGTTCCTAGTAAGGTGGGCAAGACGCAGGGCCCGGAAAAGCCATCTGAAGTGGTCGGTGTGGTGAAAGGTCATGGGAAATTGTAGAGCTGGGGTTGTGGAGCTCAGAGACAGCAGCCAGTTGGAAATGTGGGCAGTTGGGAATTGTCAGAAGGCAGGGAAGAGAAGTGGGAGGTAGAGCTATTTGACTGAGTTGGGGGCCTAGGGCCCCTGGGCTGGGTGGCTGGATGCCAAGGAGGGTTGAATAGGGTTGGGGTTGTGGCTGTGGCCCTTTGTCTTCCAGGCCCAGTCAGGAGAGGTACAGAGGAGCAGCTGAGGGTGGGGGAAGGGTTGAGGGGGATGCAGGAGCTGTAGGGAAAGGATTGGTTCCTTTCCCAGGATCCTCAGCAGTGGGTGTTAACAGCCAAATTCATGAATGTGAAGGCCTGTGTGTGAGGGTTCTCCCAGGGAACACCCCAGGTGTGTGTAGGGTGTGTAGGGAACCTTGTGTATAGACACTGAGAAGGTTCCCCGGGGGCTGAGAATGCGGCATAGGTGGTCCAGGAGATCCAGCAAGAAGGACCTTTGACAACTGTATCTGCCACTCTTCAATCATGTGCTACCGGGGTGTGTGTGTGACAGAACCATACTATGGATTCATCATTTGGATGACTCATCCCAGTCCCACCAGGCTAGCGCTGGGAGACCCTTCCTCCTTTTTCAGTTTCTTTAGACTGCCCCTACCCCTTCTCTAGGCCATAGCTTCCTAAGCTTCAGGGGACTCGGGCTGGAAGTCGAGTCTTTATATTAAACCTCAGTGTCTGGGATTGGGGGTCTGGCTCTGTCCCCAGATAGCTCCTGCTTCTCCCCCCACCTCCTCTCCCACTCACAACCCTCACTCCTCCTCCACTCACTACCACATACGTTGGCCTTCACCACCTTTGTGAAGGCTTATAAAAGCATCTCCCCCAGGATTAGCCAGCTTCACTGAGCCAGGAGGAAGGGCTGGCTAGAGCCAGTAGGCCTGGCTGGGAGGGCTGGGATTGCCATCAGCCTGCCTGCTCCATAGGGTGTTCAGGGCGAGGCCCTGGACCAGTGGTGGGGGTAAGGGTGCAGCAAATGGCCTAGGGATGGCCTGATGGGGGCAGAGTCAGGGCCTCCCTGTGCCGGGCACTGTTGACTGCTTCTGTCACAAGTGCCTTTTGTTCTCTGCACAGGACACACTGAATAATAATTCTCTGGGTAAGAAGCACAGTTGGCAGGATCGGGTGTCACGATCATCCTCACCCCTGAAGACAGGTAAGTCACATTCTCTCCCTTACCTGGACTGCCACCTGCCCTGACCCAGTCCCCGCTGTAGAGAGTAAACCCAGTAGTCTCCAGATCACAAATAGAGATAAACGGGCCGTTCCCCAGCCTGGAATAGGCCCTTGTGAGGTCAGCTGTGGCATGAAGAGAGGGCTGGCCCTAGAGCCCGCTGGGGGCCTGTTGCCGGAGACATGCTGAGTGGGGCAGGCAGCCTGGAAGTCGAGGCTGAGAGAGAGCACCTGCCTTCACACTGACCTGCCCTTACACTCCAGGGGAGCAGACACCGCCACATGAACACATCTGCCTGAGCGATGAGCTGCCGCCCCAGAGCAGCCCTGCCCCCACCACGGACCGAGGCACCTCCACTGACAGCCCTTGTCGCCGAAGTGCTGCCACCCAGATGGCACCTCCCAGTGGCCCTCAGGCAGCTCCACCTGGTGGCCGGGGCCACTCGCATCGAGACCGCATTCATTATCAAGCTGACGTGCGACTGGAGGCCACAGAAGAGATCTACCTGACACCAGTGCAGAGGCCCCCAGACACTGCAGAGCCCACCACCACCTTCTTGCCACCAGCTGAGAGCCGGATGTCCGTCAGCTCCGATCCAGACCCTGCCGCCTACTCCTCAGCAGCAGGGCGGCCGCACCCCTCCATCAGTGAGGAGGACGAGGGCTTCGACTGCTTGTCCTCCCCAGAGCGGGCTGAGCCGCCAGGGGGAGGGTGGCGGGGGAGCCTGGGGGAGCCACCGCCACCCCCGCGGGCCTCGCTGAGCTCGGACACCAGCGCGCTGTCCTACGACTCGGTCAAGTACACGCTGGTGGTGGATGAGCACGCACAGCTGGAGCTGGTGAGCTTGCGGCCATGCTTCGGAGACTACAGTGACGAGAGTGACTCGGCCACTGTCTACGACAACTGCGCCTCTGCCTCCTCGCCTTATGAGTCGGCCATTGGGGAAGAATATGAGGAGGCACCCCGGCCGCGGCCCTCTACCTGCCTGTCCGGGGACTCCACACCCGACGAACCTGATGTCCACTTCTCCAAGAAGTTCCTGAATGTCTTTATGAGTGGCCGCTCTCGCTCCTCCAGTGAGTCCACAGGGGGCGCTATTCGGGGGACCAGGGTGGGAAGTGCTGACATGAGGGTGTTCCTGGGAGGAGGCCTCAGGCCCATGTGGTTCAATACATAAGGACTGAGAGCTCTCTGCGTGCTCCTCCAACCTTGACCAGAACTGGGACCTTCCTCCTCCAGCCAGTCCCTTCACCCATAGGTGCAGAGTCCTTTGGGCTCTTCTCCTGTGTCATCAACGGGGAGGAGCAGGAGCAGACCCACCGGGCCATATTCAGGTAAGAGCCCCAGAGCCGGGCTGGCCAGGCAGCAGCTGGGGCCACCCGCTCCCTGCCTCTGCCATCGTCACATGGCCTAAACCCACTTCTGCCATTCATTCATCCACTCAGCCCCAGAGGGATAGGGAGCACCCACTAGGAACTCAGAGTGTGGTGACGGAGTGGAGGGTTCCAGTGCAGTGTGGCCTTTGCTTGGTGCCAGATAAGGACCTGAGCTGGCCAGCCCCAGGGCCAGGAGGGCGCCCAGCAGGGGTGCTACCTTACCCCATATCAAACCCACACCCCTTACTCCGCCACATGGAAGTGCTTACTTCCTGTCACCTCTCATTGTCTTATCAGTGGCTCTGGTCACTTCCTCCCTTGGCCCATGAGTTCCGCCATGGAGAATGCATATTTGATTGACTCTGGTTTCCCCCAGGAACAGGAATTGACAGGCTCACGAAATACTTTGCAAATGTTTTTTAAACTGACAGTGTCTGGTGCAGCTCCCAGACCCCAGAGCAGGGAGAGCAGTATATAGACACCCTCGCTGGAGGCCCTGTGATGATGTCCTCACTTGCCCTCTTTGGTGACAGGTTTGTGCCTCGACATGAAGATGAGCTTGAGCTGGAAGTGGACGACCCTTTGCTGGTGGAGCTGCAGGCTGAGGACTACTGGTACGAGGCCTACAACATGCGCACGGGGGCCCGGGGCATCTTTCCTGCCTACTACGCCATTGAGGTCACCAAGGAGCCTGAACATATGGCAGGTAGTGTTCCTTTCCCCTGCCCAGTGCCACCAGGCCCACATCTTCCCTGCCCCTACTTGCTGCCGGTGAACCTGTGTTCCAGAGCTCAGTCACCCAGGGAGGGGGCCAAGCAGAGGTGACTTTGGGTCAGTTTCACAATTGATTAAAGCAAATCCTCACCAAGGTGGGACATCGCTGGATTGTGGCACCCTCTTTGGCTCTGCCACTCCTCACTTCAGGCTTGCTTTCTAGCCCTGACCCAAACCAGTGACTGGGTGGACCAGTTTTGGGTAAAGTTCCTGGGCTCGGTCCAGGTTCCCTATCACAAAGGCAACGACGTCCTCTGTGCTGCTATGCAAAAGGTACCTGCTTTCTGCTCCCCCAAGTGGATGCCCACCCCATCCCAGTCCCCATCCTCTGCTGGGAGAGGGACACCCACACCTGATGTTCCTGCCCCTCACCCACAGATTGCCACCACCCGCCGGCTCACCGTGCACTTTAACCCGCCCTCCAGCTGTGTCCTAGAGATCAGTATGAGGGGCGTGAAGATAGGTGTCAAGGCTGATGACTCCCAGGAGGCCAAGGTGACCGCCCTGGCTCCCATCCCCTGCTGTCCTACCAGCTCGTCTGTCCCCTGCAGGCCGATAACCACCACCCTCTTCTTTCTCCTGTAGGGAAATAAATGTAGCCATTTTTTCCAGTTAAAAAACATCTCTTTCTGTGGATACCATCCGAAGAACAGCAAGTAAGTGGGGTGGTACAGAAAGCAAGGCATGGGCTGGGAGTTCGGAGCCTGCGGCAGGGCGTGGGGCTGCAAGTGTGCCCGGACGGGTCTGAGCCCCCATCCCATCCGGAGACTGCTGTTCTCCCACAGGTACTTTGGGTTTATCACCAAGCACCCCGCCGACCACCGGTTTGCCTGCCACGTCTTTGTGTCTGAAGAATCCACCAAAGCCTTGGCAGAGTCTGTGGGGTACGTACGCCATGTGTCCCGGCCCCTCGAGCACATTCCTCGTGCTCAGCGTCACCCCCAGTCTCCTAGCTCTGTACACCGTTTCCAGGTCCCAGTACAGTGGCCTCAGGAGAGGCCGAGGGGTTTCAGGGAGGGGCTCCCGAACATTTTAGCTGTTGGACCCTGCCTTCAGTTGCTTCTGACTCAGGAAGCAGTTTGTAGAGGACAGAGCTGAGCCCCAGCTGGGGTACTGGAACCCACCCAGGGACCCCGAGCTCGTTTGAGAACTTGGGTTAAGCTCCTGTTCCCCCAAGTCAGCATGTGCCTGCCTGTCCCCTAGGAGAGCGTTTCAGCAGTTCTACAAGCAGTGTGTGGAGTACACCTGCCCCACAGAAGACATCTACCTGGAGTAGCAGCGCCCTCCCTCTGCGTCCCAGGCCCTCAGGCCAGTGCCAGGACAGCTGACTGCTGGCAGAAGGCGCCACCAGAGGATGGGGAAGTGGAGGCCGCTGGCCAGCGGCGGGAGGGTGGGGGTTACGGGGAGAGGAACATGCAGTTTATTGTAATATAAAGGGTTAGATTCATCTATGGAGGACAGAGTGGGCTGCCAGGGGATTGGGGGATGGGGATGGTCAAGCCTCTGGCCAGGAAGGATGCCAATCCAGGAGCTGAGGGTCTGCCCCATCCTGGGCCTCACATCCCCTGCCAGGACTGCTGGCTCTCCAGCCATGGGTTTCTGCCTTGATGAAGTCTGTGCCACCCTCGAGTGCCCACCCAGCCCCCAACCCCACTGAAGGCCCTGGGTTCAGGCTGCACCCAGCCGCCTCCTGGGGACACTGTGGTAAGGAAATGGCGGCAGATGGAGGTACAGTCCCTGTCCCCAGGGCCTCTGCCAACCTTACCTACATGCTGGCACCTGGCAGCTGGGGGGCCCCTCAAGGAAGGAGAGCGCCGCAGCAGGACCCCTCCCTGACAGGGAATGGCTTCCCGACCGGCCCGGGCCAGCCTAGCCTCCTGGCTGCTTTGGCTGTAGCCCTATCTAGGTCCTGTCACCCTGGCCACAACTATTAAAGTGCCATTTCCTGTCTGGACCGCAGTGGGTGTATCTCCTTGGACCTTTCCCACGCCACGCTCACTTCCACCCCAGGAAAGCCCCAGCCTTTGCTGCACAGAGTAGCTTTATAAGGGTTTCCCATCACAGGTGTGTGTCATAATACTCGGCCATGTCCGGTCCATCCCGCTTGCGCTGCTGGGCCCGGGACAGGAGGGGTCGAAGCCGTTGTGGGTGTTTGGGTAGGATCCCATAGTCTGAAGAGAGAGAAGAGGGTACGGGTGGGAGGAACAATCTGGTTTTGAATCCTCTGAAATCACCCCTGAAAAGATGACGCTTGGGATAAGAAGACGCTGAGGCTGGACCTAGGTTCCCTCCCTGGGGCATGTCTCCCCCTTCAGGGGAGGGGAAGGCAGGGAAAGGGTGGGCTGTGAGGTCCTACCATCCACCAGGCTGGACAGCGGCTGAGGGAGTTCCAGAGGGGCTGCAAATTCCTCAGGAACAGACAGCTGAGGCCTGTGGGAGATGATGGGGTGCTCAGCACTGGCCCTAGAGGCGCCCTCCCTGCCGCTTCCCTGTGAAGCAGGGAATAGCCAGGATAAAGGCACCAGCCTCCCCTCTGGGGAGAGGGAGCATGGCGGAGCCCCCACCTTCCAGGCCCAAGCCCTGTAGAGCCCGGACCCCGTGTTCCTAGGAGTCACCTCAGCGGCTGGGGGTGGAGAGGCGCCGCTACCAGAATGAGGCTGAGGAGAAAGAGGCTCAACCCGGCCCTGGGGTTCAGAGCCATGGCCTACTCAGTCCCAAGTTCAGGTTTCTGCCAGCCCCTCCCCCGGCAGGATGGAATGCACTGCCAGCTCCCAGGGCCACCTCACAAAGGACATTAGTTCCAGGGCTCATCGTCAGCACCAACTCCTGACTAGGCCAGAAGCCTACATGCTGAGATTTGTTTTTTGTTTGATTATACTGACGCTGTAGGTCAGCAGGTGCCAAGTCACATCTTGCTCTAGTGCCACTACCTAAGGGTTAAGGACACAGACCTTTGGAGTCAGCTCTCAATTCAAATCCCAACCTTGCCTCTTGCTAGGTGGACACAATCTCTCTGGGCCTGTTTCCTCATCTGTAAGGTAAGGTACATATATAATGTCTCCAGAGCGTGGCACACAGTAGGTCTGTGATGGCGAACCTATGAATCGCATGTCGGCACTGACACGCTTAGCCATTTTCGATGACACACGGCCGCATACCAGAGAAGGAGGTTTCATCTTCGGCTCCTGCACGGCCAGGTGCAATAGCC
Source organism: Rhynchonycteris naso (assembly GCA_037038555.1). Lineage (NCBI taxonomy): Eukaryota > Metazoa > Chordata > Mammalia > Chiroptera > Emballonuridae > Rhynchonycteris > Rhynchonycteris naso. Next base: position 357,327,000 of record CM072995.1, read on the forward strand.
GAGGATAAGACATTTGCTGTAGTGTAGACACTGTGTGCCGGAGGTCTGTAGGCCAAAGCAACAGAACTTCTGCACAGAGCTAGTTTTGAGACTTCTAGTTAGGCCGTTTTTCTCAAAGTGACACACCACTCGAGTTATGCTTAGGTTTTTGGCGAGTTTGACACACCAAGCTCAAAAGCTTGCCCATCACTGCAGTAGGCCCTCAGCAGAGGTCACTGAATCCTCATGGCTCAGAGCCCCGCCATTCCCAAGCAGCCTGCCCCTGCCTCCAGCTGCTAGCAGCACCTGCCTCTCCCTCCAGGAGCCCTGTAGTCCCCAAGGTCCTGCTGGCTGAAAAACCCAGAGCACTCAGCCTTGGCCAGCTCAGATTCCACTGTGAGGGGGGGCGGGGGGGAGACACTCTGAAGGACTACCCTACAGCTTAGGATAGCCTGGCCCAGGGCCTCCAAAGGATGGGCAGAGGGGTTGCAAGTTAGGGGACAAAGCCTGGGCCTGCTCCTCTGAAGTGGAAGCTTCCAGAGAGCAGGCACATGGGAGCCCCAGCACAGGACACTTAGTGGGTGCTCAGTAAATATTTGTTGAATGAATAAATGCAATGTTACAGTGTACTGGAGTTTTTTCACAGGCCTGAGGCAAACATGTGAGCCCTTTATCCAGTTCTGCTCCGCCCCTGTGGGCTGACCTGGCTGCTGCAGAAACCCTGAAGCAGTGCTTTAAAAACAAAGCCTGTGCCCCCCCCCCCCCCCATGGGATCAGAACCCGAGGGCTGAGCTGGGGGTTTGCGCTTAGGAAACCCAGTTGCTTCTAGGACAGCCGATCTACTAGGGACCCACCCCCCTCCTGCAACTGCTGAGGTGCCCCAGGCCCAGAGAGGAATGGCCCCATTTCCAGCCCTGCCTCCTCATCCACAGTGGCCTGGAGGCTGAGCCCACACACTGCCTTCTCATTGACCACCTCCCTGCCTTTCTATGTCCTGAATGCCCATCTGCCTCTATCTCCTGCTCCACCAGAGTTCACCCCTGCTGGGAACCAAGAACCATGAGTTCCTGACGCTCTTGCCTCAAAGATGCCACCTCTTCCTCTCTATCCAGAACACATCCCAGGGCCTGCCTGGGTTACTCCTAAACCTATCCCCTGCCATGGCCTTCATTCCGCCCCATCCACTTCTGGGTCTCCACCAGCAATGTCCCTCCCCACACACCACCTGGGCCCTCAACCCAGCCTGCAACAGGCAGCAGCGATGAGGTTTGAGGCAGGTCCTCCTTTCTCACCTGACAAGGGGTGGCCTGTTGGATCTGGCCCTCACTGCCCCTCCTGACTCATCCCACTCCCTCCCTCTAGCTGCCTGGCGTGGCTTGAGGCTACTAGGACAGTAGGCGTGCTGGTTGTTGCATGCCAGGCCTCTTCCAGTCTGTCCATCAAAATGCGGCTAGGGTTTTACCAGTTAGAAAACCTGCTTGCATGGCGGCTTCCCTGACCAGTGGGCCTTCCCCAATCATCAGCCTGAGAAAGAACACACCCAGTCACCCACCCCATCTAGACAACTTCCCATACACACTTCTACCTGCTGCAGGAATTCAGTGCAATACGTGCATTTACATGCCTGTCTCCACTGATTGGCGAGAGCTGGGGCAAGATCTGTGCTTTACTTACCTCTGAACGTAAACCACACGGCACAGAGCCCACTACAGAGCAAGTGCCCAGCAATGCTTGTTACACTCAGCAAAAGGTTGTAGGCCTCAAGCTGTGACCAGCGAAGTAGTCCCTTCATTCCCCAGCCCAGGGCCTGGGGTTGACGGCTTCTTGGGGCACCAGAGGGAAGCAGTCAGGGAAAGCCCTCCACCTGGGGGTCTGGGAGGAGTGATAAATCAGATATTAATGCAGACGAGCTCTTGCAGGACTATCTACCTGGCTAGGAACTCCAGCAGCAGTGTAGTCTGTTCACAGGGTAAAGGGGGTAGAGGGCAGCAAAGGGCAGGCAACACCAGGCACAACCTGCACCCACTCTCCCAGAGCTGCTCAGGCTGCCATCCTAGCCCAGCTGCAAGCCCAGCGCTGGCTGGGGCCTGATGTTTTCCCAAAGAAGAAATCTGCTCTCAACTAGGAGTTCAGGCGTTGAGGTACCACCCTGCACTGAGCCAGGCCCACCATTCACACGGCTCCCTCACAGAGAGGCTGGCAAGCAACAGGGCCCTGCAGGGGAAGAGACAGAGGCTTTAGGCAGAAGACACATGGGCAGTTGCCATCCACTGCCTCGGTTCAGCCTCGTTTGTCAGCAGGGAAGGTGAGCGCAAGGCAGTCACTCCTGCAGCCACCACGGCAAGCAGCTCCCCGGCCAGAGGCTGCATCCAGCTTTCTGTGGCCAAGGAACCTAGGTCCCAGGCCTAGCAGAGGCTTCCTGGTCCTGTGACAAGGTAGGTGCAGTTGCAGTGGCCCCATCACCAGAGGGCGCCGTCACAGTCGAGAGCTGTTAGAGCAGCTCCGGTGGTGCCAGGGCTGAGTGCAGAGCGCGGCCAGGGCGGCAATGCCTGGCGCCCTAGGCTGTGGGCACGGACAGGCCACAGGCTTGGTTACTGAGTCAGTTTTATTAGGGCAGAGGGGCCCCCTGCCCCTCCCCACATCCCACTCCCGGGATGTCTGTCAGCCCCAATTGTAGAAATAAATTTTCTGCCAGGCAGGCAAGTAATCCATAAGCGGCCCTGCAATGAGAGAGAGAGAAGAGAAGGGGAGTGAGAACAAGTTCAGGAAGAGACCGAGGGCCAGAGCCTTGGCTCTGTTCTACCTGGGGCCCCTGTACAGCCACTGCCACTCAAATACAGCTGCTCACAGCTGCTCACAGCTGCACAGCCAGGAGCCCAACTCTGTCACCCCTCCCCGCCAGGGAGGCAGCATCAATAGCGATCTGTCTCCATCTACAGATGAGGAGTCTCAGGCTCAGAGAAGCCGCACGGCTTGTCCAGCTACAGACGCTGCCCGCTCAGCTGGGGTGGAATCTCTGAACGGCCCAGTGGGCTTCGCTGCCACCACGGATGCCACAGTCAGCCTCCACCAGTCTCCTATCACTTCAGGACACTGAGGCAGGGAAAAGGCTGCAGCCCGACGAGATCTAACATTCCACCACGGGACACACTCCTTCCAGCCAACCCTGTGCTCCACGGGCCAGTCCGGCCCACTCCAGGGAGCCCCCTCTGACCCATCCTGACCTCCCACTCCCTCTCCTTTTCAGTTGTGCTAGGAATCAAATTGGAAGGAGAAAAAGAGAAGACAGTCGAGGGACAGGCCCATGCATGAGATCCACAACATCCTGTAATCATCACACCCTGCCCCATGCTTACTTGCAACCAAGCCAGTGCCCGGGACGTAGTCTGCCAGCAGCTGGAGCAGGAAGAGGATCCTGGCCCTGCAAGGAGAAAAACAGGGAGCAGGCTGAGTGGGCATTTGGGTCCCTGCAAATGAGGGTGCTAAGAAGCCTGCACTGACCACCTGACAACCGGCAGTGCGTCACGAGACGGAGTTAACTACGGAGCAAGGACAGACCCCTAGGGACAAGAACACTGGGCACGGCTCTGGCTCTCTCTCTGGTCCTGCCCTCCCCCAGCCACGAGCATCTGGAGCCTGGCTCCAGAGACTATATTGTCTCTGTGACAATAAGAAAAGGGGAAGAAAGACTGTGCCTTCCCAGACTGCACCCTGCTCCTGTCCTCTGGGGAAACGAGGAATGTCTCTGCCTGGTTTCTAGACTCTTCTCAGTCCAGGCCCCAGTTCTGAGGGTGCCACACTGGTCAGGTCAGCTGGAGGGTAAGCCAAACTGGAGGCTTGCAGCCCAGGACACCACCTCCGCAATTACCACTTCAAAACTCCTCAATGAGACACTGGGCTAGAATGTTCTGTGAAGTGCCAGCACTTTGTGGGAGGTAGTCATAAGATTCATGGAAGCCTCTAGAGTAGGCAACCGGATTTGGCTTTAGTACCTTATGAGCTTTCAAACCTATCTGAAAGTAGGCAGTGCCAGCCCAAGTTATTTTCACTGAGCTGGTATTATAAGACATAAACTTGCTTTCTAATGTGTCATAAAGAAACAGCCTGCATGACCATAACATGAAACACAGTTCCGATCAATCCTCTAGTCTTTAAGCAGTGTACTTTTTAAAGCCTACACAGAGGGGTCCTGGGAGCCTCCAGTCTGTCTCACAGCCCCAGCTGCTATACAGGGGCCCCTCCTCAGATCTGTCTGACCTAAGGCAGTCACCCTGACCCTCAGCCACCCCACACACTCCCCAGCAGGCCTCTCAGTGTCTTGCTATGCTGCAAACTCTGGACCCACACAGGTGACAGAGTGAGGGTGGGCAAGGCAGGGACAGGCCAGGAGAAAACTGGGAGGTGGGGATCTAGCTCTGCCACTGACTAGCTGAGTGGCTGTGTTTAAGCTGCCCATCCTCTTTGAACCTCAAGTGCCTCCTTTAAGAAGTATGCATATTATCCTGGCCAGATAGCTAAGTTGATTAGAGCATCGACCCAAAGTGCAGAGCTTGCCAGTTCCATCCCTGGTCGGGGCATATAAAGGAACAGCTCAATGTTCCTCCTTCTCTCTCTTCCCCCTTCCTCTCTCGTTGAAATCAATTTTTTTAAAAAAGGTGTAGATAAGCCAAATTATTTGACAAGAATGTGTAAATACCCTGGAAGGTGGGGAAAGCTGGAACCCACTACTGTCCCTGTGGCATGGCCCTCTTGTGTCTCCTGCTAGCAACTGCTTAAGCTCTTACACGCATGGGCTGGTGGCCCCAAGAGCTCAGAGAATAAGGCTAGGCTGGATCCCATAAATGGGTGAGTGACCACACCCCAAGACAGCACACAGCAGGTGCTCAATGAACCCGGGATGGGGAAGGAAGGAGGGAAGAAGGCGCCGTGAACAGGGGCCGGGACACTGTCCCACTCCCGGCACTCTCCCTTGCTGGGTGGGCCCCACCACTAGCTGCAGGGCCCTTACTCTGAGAAGTGGTCGTAGAACGGGGAGCGCAGCAGGTAGTAGAGCAGCAGGATGGTCCTACGACGCAGCTCCAGCCGCTCCCTGCGGGTCAGGCCCTTCCTGTCACTCAGGAGGCTCAGACTGGGGAGAGGAGAGGACACAGTTAGGGCCGGCAACAGAAGGAGCAGGGCACCTGCCTGCTCAGGTGAGGCTATGCCTACAGCATGTCACCCAGTGGAGGGAGAAGAGCCCCCAGACAGGCCCAGGCTCACCTGGTCACATCCACAACACCAGACAGGAGCCACGGTTTCCACGACCGCTGACCCCACAGGCCCAGGCTCAGCACTGACGGCCAAGGCGTCAAGGATGTCTCCAGCACAGGGCCCTCCCTGCCCACTTCCGTTAATCGCAGCCCCAAGTGCCAGCAGCGCCATGCTAAGGATACAATGCAGCAGGGGCCGGGCAATATACAAGGACTCTGCGAGGGTCTCCTGCAGCCCCAGTGGGGTGGGGGTGGCATTCTGCTCTTCCTGGTGCTGCTTCTGCCAGCTCTCCTGCTGCTGGGGGGCTCCCCAGTGCCTCGAGTGCAGGGACGGAGCTAGAATACAAAGGCACATCCACAGGCAGGCCCAGGCCAGGGCACGGGGAGGGTGGGCAATGATGAGAGCCAGGCCTTCAGGCCCACGATGACCTCAGCACTGAGATGCCAGTCTGTTCACATCCCGCACTTACTGTTCTGGAGGGTTCGCACCACTCGGTTTGACCGCTTCCCCACATAGGACTGCTCCTGGATGCCACAACTGTGCTTACCATCTAGCAGGGATAGACGGAAGGCCACACTGTCAGAGGGACAGTATGCAGAGAATATGTGTGCTGTGAATGAACGTCTGCGGGCTTAGAGGAGAACAGAAGAGCCCGTACTAAGGCAGCAGCTGAGTCAAGGGCACTGTAGCAGGGCCCGTGGCTCAACCTGGAACCTGTCCATGGTGGGTGGCATTGTCACGCTCCCTGGCCTGAAAAGAAGTCACTATCACCTGTGGCACATGACCCAGTCAAGAGCCCAGGCTTCCAAGGGACTGGAAGAATGCAAGGAGGGCCCAAACATTTCCATAGAAACCACAGCACTGGAGGGGCCGTATCTTCTCAGGCCTTGGCTTTAATACAATCATGAGGAGAAGCAAAGAACTGGCCCCACCCAAAGTCAGGAGAGTGAGGTTCAGAGACCAACAGGTGATAAGCCCCAAAGGCCAGAAGGGATAGATCTGCTGGGTGTCCTGCCTCATGAGTCTGAGGTTTTTAATACAGAGCCAGGCCCAGTGACGAGGTTTGCAGATTTGTGTCTCCTGCTGATACTCTGTCCCCTCTTCGTGTAGCCCACAAAAAAGGATGAGGACTCTGATGTCAGAAGTCCTGACTTCAAGTTCTGATTCTGCCCCAATCTAGTATCTTTTATAAAATACAGGGTGATGAGAACAAATGAGTTGGTGGAGACAGATGTAATCCATGACTGGACAATATTCACTCGGTCAGCTCTAAATCCACAGACTTCACTCCAGAATGGGGAAGCAGCTTACCCGGGGCCTGTGGCTGTATCTCCCTGTCCAGTGGAACGATGGGGGGTGAGGTCTGGAGGCCAGCCTTGAACCAAATGAGCAGGAACATTCGCAGTAACGCCCTGGATAGGGAGTATGGCAGGGTTGGGGGAAAGTGACTGGCAGGCAGGGCTGCAGGGCTGTTTTGGCATCTCGACAGCTGGCCTCGGTTACCCCCACCCAGGACCTGCCCTCCACAGTCCCAACATACTTGGCCAGCTGGATGAGGGCAATGACGAGCCAACGGCCCACTTCACCCCACACCTTGGCAGCCCCCATCTCCATGAACACCTCCACACACTCCAGCACGCTCAGCCATGTCAACAGTTTCTGCTGGGACAGCGACTGCAAGAACCCCAGGCCAAGAGGTCAAGGGGCATGCCCTCACCCCAGGCCCTCCCCCAGCGGACACCTCTGACAGGAGAAGCAGATTTTCCCATTTGTGGATGTGTAGGCCTGAGTTTTCTACCTGGGACAGGCTACTCCATGATTCTGACTCAGTCTCGTCATCTGAGATGGAGACACCGCCACCTTTACCTAATGACACCACTTGAGGCTCAAATGGATCTAGACATGTCTCATGTTCTATGAGACCAAAACATGTGCTACACAACAGGCTGGTGGTTACTACTTCTTTCTGGAGTCCCTATGCTTCCCGCCCTCAGTTCCCAGTTGAATTCTCACCCCTGGCAGCTTTTTCCGAAGCTCCTTCCGTAGGATCCCATCATTCAGCAGCACAAGCAGGTTAGAAGCAGAGTACACTGGAGGGTACAGTGTGGTCTTGAGAGGCTGGCTCTGCAGCCTCCGCCACCTCCCCTTACCCCCAGAGCTATATGGATCACCTATCACCTGCTGGGCTCAGCCACCCACGGGCTATGTGGAAACCAATCTGCCTCCCTGCCAACTTCTTCAGAGCTCCACACTCCCCAATACGATCTCATATGGACGGGTGGAACAAGACAAGATGGTTTGATCTCAGTGACAAGCCAGCTCAGAACTTCCCACTGAGCCTCAAATAGCCACAGATGTGTGGTTCCACCTCTGGGCCTGTGCTTTCTCTGCCACCTGTCCCTGAAAGTCTATTCCATCTCCACCTTTCAAAACCCAAATCATCCTTTCAGAACCAAACCTCCAGTACTCACTGGGCAAACACTACAGAGGTAGCTATAGTCTGGAGATCTTGGAATCTGGGAGATCTGGATTTGAATCCTGGTTCTGGAATCGTCAGTGGCTGTTCCCTAACCTGAATGCACTTCTGTTCCCTTAACTAGACACTGCGCACAACAGTACGCACCTTATACAACTGTATGGAGGATTAATGGGGCAAAGGAAAGGAAAAGCACTAGCCCAGCTGTCTGACCAGTTAAGATCCCCAGCCAGATGTTTCTCAACTATGGGGACATAGAGAGCCCAGTAGAGTGGACGCTGGACCTTTGTCCGATTCTGTCACAGCGCAGGATGATCTAACGGGAAGACTAGGACTGAGACCTGGGGTGGTCACCCCTCTGGGAAACCCTCTTGGGCCCTCCGCCCCCACCAACCCCTGAGCCCAGCTCACCCAGCTCTGATAGCTCGTGCGAATCGGCAAAACGACCTGAGAAAAAGGCACAGAAGGTGTTTGTGAGCGTTGTCTCACCCTGCGTCTTTGGGTCCCTGGAGGTCCCCTCCCTACGCCCTACGGGAACCTGGAAGGAACTTCTCAAACATAGTGATCACTACCCTGACTCAACCCGGAAGGGGGCCAGTGGGGTCAGAGGTCAGAGCCCCAAAGAGATGGGTCAAAGGTCGCGGTGGCACCTGCCAGCAGGTAACTGAGGCCCCGCACTGCTGTCTCCAGCTGGGCCGTGGCGGCCGGGTGACGAGTCACGTACTCCTGGTAGCGGAGGCCCAGGAGCCGCAACTTCTCCATCCTGCCCTGGGGACCGACAAACCTACTGACCGACCGTACGAGGGGTTGCAGCACCCTGCTTCCTGTGCCCTCCTTCCTTCTTCCGGTGCTAGACCCGCCTCTCCGTTGCTTAACTTCCGCGGTTCAAAAGGACGGTGACGTAAAGGGCCATTGAACACCCCCATCACCCCATTTCTTAGATCACCTCCCACCCGAGAAGGGCCTAGCAACTGCGGGCCTCATCCCGCCCTTTCCACTCGTTCAAATCATTGGTTAGCACATTCTCCGCCCTCGACCCGCTCAACACCGTCGGACTCAGCTTTTTCGCCTTCCGGGTTGGCTGCCCTTGCGCCTGCGCAGTTACAACGCCAGGAAAGCTCGCGGGCAGTCTGAGCCATAAATTCTAGAGAAGGGTCTGGGAGCTCAGAGTCTTTCCAACAGAACGCCGAGAGGCTCGAACGGCAGGACAGGATTTTAAAGGGCTGGGAGGTGGCGCGAGGAAGGGAGCCTTTGTCAAGAGTAAAGGAGGCACCGAGAGGGTCTCAGAATAGTCGGAGTGTGTTGTAGGCGCGCGTGTGGCCAATGTCGTTGTCTCCAGTTTACCACCAGAGTAGTGCTGGGGAAACTGAGGCAGCGAAGGATCCAGCATCCCACGCAGGCTTGATTCCCCCAGCCAGCTTCCGCAAGGACTTTGCCCCCCAAGAGCGCGCGCCTGCACTCCCACTTCCGTGGAGAAACCCTGGCCAGGGCTTCTGCTCTCGGATCAGAAGTTTCCCTTCTCTGGACCTCGGGTTTCCCCGTCTGTAAAATGGTTTGAGGACAGACTTTGTCCTGGAACTCGGGATCAATCTCAAAGCGCTTTTCAGCCTTTGGATGCACCCCCCGGTCCTCAGCTGCACCCCAAGAAATGAGGGCGAGTCCTGGGGGTTCCTCCCCACACAGAGTAGCCTCCCTGGAAGGGGCCGCGGCAGGACAAGTGTGCCCAGAGGGGCAGAGGGAACAAACGCTCCAGGGAAACAGCCACTGATTGGCTGTGGAGAAAGGGGCGGGGCCACGCTGTTCTGGACTGTAGTGGCAGGTGTAATACCCTGAGAATAGTAATACATTATTTTACCTAATCCTCTCCACCGGATACTACCTCCAGGTAAGGAAAGGATCAGTTTCAGAATCCAATCAAGATACGAATCCTGGCCTGACCTGTGGTGACGCAGTGGATGGGGTATCGACCTGGAGCGCTGAGGTCATGGGTTGGAAACCCCGGGCTTGCTGGGTCAGGGCACATAGGAAAAGCAGCTAAGAGTTTATGCTTCCCACTCCTTCCTCCCTCTCTTTCTCTTCTTCCTCGAAAATCTATAAATAAAATAAAATAATAAATAAAAAGATTTGAATTCTGGTCTTGTCTGACTGCAGAATCTAGGCGTTTTAAGCAACACACCTCACCAGGAAGCCACAGTCCATCCTTGCACTCCCTCCCCCAAGCCTCCTTCCCAGTAGAGTTTTCTTCTATATCCGGTGTGGACTCAAGCTGCCTCCCTACTCAGGCCAAGGAATGAAGACCCAGGGAGATGTGTCCAGGGCCCTCCGGAGAAGTAAAGGTCTTGAAGAACACAGGAGGCAGGCATAAGGATCACCAGCATCCTTTCCCCTGGGTGCCAGGCTCACTCATACTCTTCTTAGCAGCCTGGCCACGTTGCTAAGAACTCCTTTCCACAGGTAAGGAATAAGAGGCCCAAGGAGGGGAAAGGACTTGTCCTAGGTCACACAGCATGCCATTGGCCAAAAGGACCACAATGCAGGTCTCTCGTGGCAGTGCTCTCTCCTACTGCCCACAGCCCAGCAAGAGCAGTGACACGTCGAGGCCATTTGGTCATGAGTCACGTTAGCAACTGGGATTAAATTGAGACCAGGGCTCAAGGCATTTGGTATGGGGCTCTTTCTTCCTTCCTCCCTGCACCTCACAATTTAGTTAACTTCCCAAAACTTCACCAGTGGGTACCACTCGACCCCTTTCCTTTGTGGCTGTGGAGAGTCAGGAGGGACAGGTGTGAGGTTTCTCTGGCATGCCCAGGGCTGGAGATCCTGTGCTTCTGTGAAGGAGAGAGGCATGGAGAATAGATGTGCAGCTTCCCCCAGATGGAATACGAGGGGTTCTTTGGCTTAAGCCTATTTCTCTTGCCTCCCTCCAGGACTGGGAGGGGATCATGGGCCCTGCCAGGTTGACCACAGGAAGGCTGCCTGAATTTCCTCTCCAGATTCTGGGCCTCATTAGATCCCAGAGACAAAGATTGGAGGTATAGCTCCTCCCTGCTGGGTCCCTGCCTGGATTTGGTCACCTGACTGGGCTGGATTGGCCTCTGGGCTGTTCGGGTTGGATCTCCCCTCCTTAACTCTGCCCTGAGCCACAGAGGAAAAGAGCTAGACCAGTCCAACAGGTACAGATGAAGACACAGGTCCAGAGAGGGGACCTACTGGTTCAAGTTCACACAGCAAAGTGTTGGGCAGGGCTCAGGCCTAGAAGACCAGCACCAGTGGTGGTGGATTAAGGTTGGTTGAGACCCTGGGCACAGAAGAAAATATTGGGCCCCTTAAAAAAAGAGAGAGATGGGGAAAATAAAAATACATGTTAACCATTTTTATTTTATTTTCTTATTATTATTATTTTGTATTTTTCTGAAGTGAGAAGCGGGGAGGCAGAGAGATAGACTCAGCATGCACATGACTGGAATCCACCCAGCATGCCCACTAGGGGGCGATGCTCTGCCCAACTGGGGTGTTGCTCCCTTGCAACCAGAGCCATTCTAGCTCCTGAGGTGGAAGCCATGGAGCCGTCCTTAGGGCCCAGGCCAACTTTGCTCCAATGAAACCTTGGCTGTGGGAGGGGAAGAGAGAGAGAAAAAGGAGAGGGGGAAGAGTGGAGAAGCAGATGGGTGCTTCTCCTGTGTGCCCGCACTGGGAATCGAACCTGGAACTTCCACAGGCCAGGCAGATGCTCTACCACTGGGCAAACCTGCCAGGGCAACCATATTTTTAAATAAACAAAAAATATTATGTACTATTAATGTTAAAATTGCACATATGAAACTAAACTTGGTGTCATTAGAAAAACAGTGTAAAGTTGGGGTTTTGCGCCTGGTGTGCCCGCCGTCAAATTTGCCTCTGACCAGCACCCTTTCCATGCCCGTACCAGTCTCTCTTTCCTCTCCATGCCCAGAAGAACTTCTTGGAGGCCCAGCATGCATCTCAGCACCTCAATTTCTCCTGAATGTTAAAGGTTGAGCAAGGCGTGGGGCCAAACTGTGAGTGACCACAGTCCCTCTGCAGACCCAGGTGCTGACCCAGCTCCCCCCATAAACTCCCTTGCCAGGCCCTGACTGTGTGCCCTATCTGCTCCCACACATTAAAACCCCAGATAGTCTCTGTTAAGGGCCTTGCAGAGGGATTCAGCCACCTCCACTCCAGTTCTAGTCTAGAGAGATGAGGGTCAGGGGGCCAGAGACTAAAATCTCCAGATGTTTGGGGGGCCCTTGCATCCCCTCCTCTCTTTTCAATTCCCAGGTATACAAGGAGCTGCCATCAGTCTCCATGACAACCACTGCCCTTGGTTTCCCAAGGCCCAAAGCTCCACAACCTTCCTTGCAGACCTCCATCTCCCAGGGAAAGGCATCCTGGCCTCTCAGAGGAGATTTGAAGGTTTCGGGCTGAGGTGCTTTGCCACAGATTTTTTAGAGGTTTGGGGGCCTCTCAGTTCCTTTTTATAGCTGGATGTTGGGCTAAAAGACCCAGCTTGAGCCCCTTTCCAAGTCGGGGTGAGGCCCAGTGGGTCCACCCACTTTCAGCACCAACTTAACAGTTGGTATGCTGCCAGACCCTGAAAGGGTCCTGGGGACCCAGTCCCAGGGGCAGCCACCATCTAGGGGGAGACAGGTTCTCAACAAGTCAACAAGGTGGAATTTCGAGAGTGCTAAGAAGAAAATAAGCCTAGGAATGTGGGAGAAGGAGCAGGCCTTGAGAGAATCTGGCAGAATCCAGGCAGAAGAAACGTCAAGGGCAAGTCTCGGGGTGGGAAACCTTTAGTGAAGAGCAGCAGGAAACAGCCCGCAGGGTAGCCTGGGGAAGAAGAAGTCCCAGAGTTCTAACAGGTCACTTCAGCTCTCTGGAGGAGGATAATGCGGGTGTCACAGGACTTATGAGAGGGGTAGCTGCGATGAAGCTTGTGAAGCCACAGTACAGACCTCAATAAACCCTGGCTGTGGTTCATGGTCCATGGCGTCCTCCACCCGCTCCAGGGTAGAAGCCAGGCTGGTGCCTGCAGTGAGGTGGGGGAGTGGGGGAGCGGATAGAGATCCAGGCCGGCGCCTGGCATAAAATCTCGACCGTCTAGGCAAGGGTCGGGATCCCAGACCCTGTGTAGGCGGCCTCGGTCACCTGCGTCAGTGAGGTAGGTCTCTTGCCAGTTCCCGGGGCAAGAGGCAACCTTCACAAAGCCGTTTTGTCCCAGCCCCCACCGGCTCGGCCCGGTCACCTGGACTGAGCAGGGTGGGGAGGGCAGGGGGAAGGGAGGTTGGGATGTGGGCGGTGGAGCGGATAGGAGAGCAGGGAGGAAAGCGGGGCTCAGGTGTTCCGCGGCTCCAGGTTAGGTCTCGGCCAGCCCCGCCTCCTGTCCCCAGAGCAGGTGTCCCCGCCTCCTGTCCCTGAGCAGGTGTCCCAGACCCCTGGGGCTACCATTTCTGCCCTCTTACTTCGACAGTCCCTTTCACCCCGAGTCCAGGGTCACAGCCCTGCCACCAGAGAGAAGTTTGGGGGAGGAGATGGGTCCCCAGAGCTGCCATGAGGGGGATAGGCTCAGAGCAAGTAGCGGAGACTGGGCCTTTACCGGTGACTGCGCCCCACTTTCTTCACCCATCCTGGGGGTTTCCTGGGTTCCTCCCAGACTGGTTGTGTGGGGGTCAGATGCTCGGGCAGGGGCGGAGCCAGGCCTCCGGGGGTCTCCCGCCCCTTCGGGTTCAGCCAAGCGGAGGTGAAACCTGAACCCAGGTTGGGGCGGGGCTAGCCTGGGCCTCCACCCCGCTTTTCCCAGTACCCTGGTTGGCTTCTGAAAGTGTAAGGTCCGAATCCCCAAGCCTCTGGAGTAGGTGAGGTGACGACTCAGCGCGGGAGGGTACTGGGCGGCCGTCGGGTCCCGCCGCCCAAGGCTGACTCCCTTCTCCCTCTCTGATCCGTAGGGCCGGCGATGGAGCCCGCAGCCCGGGGTCGCGCCCCGCCCTGAGCGCCCCCGCAGGCGGCCATGCTGCCCCGAGGGCGCCCCCGGGCGCTGGGCGCCGCAGCGTTCCTGCTGTTGCTGCTTCTGATCGGATTCTTCGTGTTCGGCGGACACCTGGAGTGTGAGCGCCGCGAGCGGGGAGGCTCGGGTTCCTTCCCCTGTGCGCTAACGCCCCGTATCCCCCTAGACGGGCGGCCACGGGGAGCTGCTGCCCTCGACGGAGACCTTCAGGCCGACGGCGAGGGCCACAATCGCTCGGACTGCGTCCCGCCGCGGTCGCTGCCTCCCAAATGCGAGGTAGGTGTGCGCGGCCCCTGGTGGCGGGAATCCCCCGCGCGCCATGCCCCCAGTCCGGCTACCGGGGTGCCCGTGGGAATCGCAGCACCTGGTGTTGGCTCTGGCACTGACCAGACAACTGGGCGCGCCTTGAGTTCGCACCTCCCCTTACCGGTCTCAGTTTCCCCTCTTGTGAAATGATGGAGGTGGACTCTTGTTCCCACCCCACCCCCAATTCTTCCCTAGTTTGGATAGGTGGTGGGGCTACAGTGCCCTAGGCCGAGCCAGCCCACCCGTGGGTCCTCACCATCTAATGCACAAGGGGGCTGCTAGCAACCTGTTTCTCCCCCTCCAGCTCTTGAACGTGGCAATCGTGTGTGCAGGACATAACACCAGCCGAGATGTCATCACCCTGGTGAAGTCCATGCTCTTCTACAGGTACAGCCAGGTGTTGGGGTACGGTGGTCAGGAGTGGGGAGCAGAGTAAAGTCTTAAGCAGGATCACTAAGTTGGTGTTTCTACTTCTCAGCCCCTTGGGGTGGAGCTCGTCCCTTGTTTCTTCTGGGTCCTGCCAGCTTTCTTCCTTTGTCCCTCTCAAAGGAAAAACCCACTGCACCTCCACTTGGTGACTGATGCTGTGGCCAGGAACATTCTGGAGACGCTTTTCCACACATGGCTGGTGCCCGCTCTCCGGGTCAGCTTCTATGATGCTGATGAGCTCAAGGCAGGAGCCCTGGCCCTTCTGCACTTGGCCCCAGCCCGCCCAGCCCTCTCCTTCCTCCCAGGGCTTGGGTGGGGGTGCAGGGGCAGAGAAGTTAGCATTGCCTGGAACCTCCAGTTTCATCACACCTACTGAAGCTGAAATCCCTCATCCCTCCTGGGGTTCACCCCTCCTTTTTCCTGTTACCCTGAGTACATTCGGTGCTCACAGCCCTTCTCTGCCAGGCTCATGCCATATCCTTCCCACCCACAGCCCCAGGTTTCCTGGATCCCCAACAAGCACTACTCTGGCCTCTATGGACTAATGAAGCTAGTGCTGCCTGGAGCCCTGCCTCCTGACCTGGCCCGTGTTATTGTCCTAGACACTGATGTCACTTTTGCCTCCGACATTGCAGAGCTCTGGGCACTCTTTGCTCACTTTTCTGGTGAGAGGCCTGGGACCTAGCCCTGGCCCAGCCCCCTCCCTGGCCTGTCCAAGCCCTCCTGTAGCCCACCCCTGAGCCGAGGTCCTGGGACAGCCTCAGGCAGCTCCCTCATGCCCTCCCCTCCCAGACGAGCAGGTGATCGGTCTCGTGGAGAACCAGAGCGACTGGTACCTGGGCAACCTTTGGAGGAACCACAAGCCCTGGCCTGCCTTGGGCCGGGGATTTAACACAGGTGGGGACAGTGGTGGGGGGTGGTCCTTGAGCCCCAGGGACTGGACAGGGCACAAAATGCTAGGAAGCCTCCCCCCCCCCCCCGCATGGAAGAACAGTGCTGTGGAGAGAACACCAAGAGAAGAGTCAGAAAGCACTTCCAACCTTGACTGTACATGCTGGATGACTTTGGCCAAGTCACTTGGTCTGTCTGTGCCTCGGTTTTCTCATCCATTAAATGGGGATTCACTAGCCCCGGGATCACCGAGGGTGAGAAGATGGCTGTGGACGAGGTCTGTAAGCTGCGCGGTGACTGCCCTTTAGCCACAAGAGCAGCACTGAGGTTGTCCATGCTCACGTCTGACAGTCAGGAAATGCCAACAAGTCAAAAAATAAACATTTAAAATACACCTTCATGACTCCTGGCCCCAGGAGCTAGGAGTCCCAGGTGGGATGACAGCTTCTCCCGTGGGCAGGTGTGATCCTCCTGCGGCTAGACCGGCTTCGGCAGACGGGCTGGGAGCAGATGTGGAAACTGACGGCTACGCAGGAGCTTCTCACCTTGCCTGCCACCTCGCTGGCCGACCAGGTCTGGGCGAGCTTTGCAGGGGGGTGGGGCAGGCTCAGGACCAAGGTGAGATGGCTGTCTCTGCCTAGGACATCTTCAATGCTGTAATCAAGGGGCACCCGGGGCTGGTGCAGCCCCTGCCCTGCATCTGGAATGTGCAGCTGTCGGACCACACGCTGGCCGAGCGCTGTTACTTGGAGGCGGCTGATATTAAGGTGAGTGGGGGCGGGGAGCTGAGTGGTAGTGGTGGGCCAAGGATGGGGACTCCTGCTCCCTTCCCTCCACTGACACCCTTGTGGGTCCCAGGTAATCCATTGGAACTCCCCCAAAAAGCTGCGTGTGAAGAACAAGCATGGGGAATTCTTCCGCAACCTCTACCTGACCTTCCTGGAGTATGACGGGAACCTGCTGCGGAGAGAGCTCTTGGGGTGCCCCAGCCCGCCCCCACCTGAGGCTGAGCAGGTGGGAGAGAGCCACCTTCCCTTGCCTTAGGGAGACTCTGTCCTTCTCTGCTCTGGTGGGACCCAGCGTGGTATGGGGACCGGTCCCCCTGCCCCAGCCCTGGTCCTTCTGTCCTCGACCCCCCCAGCTGCAACGAGCCCTGGCACAGCTCAGCGAGGAAGACGCCTGCTTTGAGTTCCGGCAGCAGCCACTCACTGTGCACCGTGTGCATGTCACTTTCCTGCCGCACGAGCCACTGACCCCCCGGCCCCACGACGTCACCCTTGTAGCCCAGCTCTCCATGGACCGGTGAGGATGCTGAAGGCAGCCCCAGAGAGCATGACATGGCTGAGACTGGGCATTTTGAGTCAGGTTTCACTGGGTAGAAGGAAGTGCTCTCAGTACCCGATGCTTGTGTAGTTCTGGAAGTTGGCCACATTGAATATGGTGGAAAGAGCATGGGTTTTGGGAATTATTCAGATGCCTAGAAATGCCCCTCCATAGTGTGGGACCACACGGGCAAGTCTTAATATCTCTGGCCCTTAGTTTTCCCATCCGTCAAATGAGAAAGTACCCACTTTATGTGGGTAGTTGTGAAGATTAAGTCAGACCAGCTCAAAAAGTGCTGGAAGGTGCTCAGTAAGTCGCTTGAAGGAATGTTCTCAGCAGCTAACCTGGGAGGTATTCCAGTCCTCCCTGGGCTGACCATCCCCCTCACCCCAGGCTGCAGATGCTGGAAGCCCTGTGCAGGCACTGGCCGGGCCCCATGAGCCTGGCCTTGTATCTGACAGACGCAGAGGCCCAGCAGTTCCTGCGTTTCGTCGAGGCCTCAGCGGTCCTTTCGGCCCGGAAGGATGTAGCCTACCACGTGGTGTACCGTGAGGGTCCCCTTTACCCCATCAACCAGATTCGCAATGTAGCCTTGGCCCAGGCCCTCACGCCTTATGTCTTCCTCAGTGACATTGACTTCCTTCCCGCCTACTCCCTCTACGACTACCTCAGGTGGGCAGGAGTGAGAGGAGGGTAGATGGGTGGATGTGGTCAGAGTCAGGGGCACCCAGAGGAACCCAGGCGAGTGTGAGGCCCTTTCTGGGCTTCAGTGTCCTCTATAAAATGGGCTTATATTAGGGCTGGGGCCACACCTTTTCTCTGGGCTGCCGTAGGAGAGGCTGGGACCGGGCGTTCCTCTCCTGTCTGTCTGCTGGGCATCAGGGTGAGCTAGCTGTTGAAAGTCGGGTCCCAGGTCCTATGGCTAATAAGAGTGAGAGAATCACTGGGTTCGTGCTGGAGGCAGAGCCTTCCCTTGCCTCCTGTTCACGGCGCTCCTTCCTCAGGTCCTCCATCCAGCAGCTGGAGCTGGGCGGCCGGCGGAAGGCAGCACTGGTGGTGCCAGCATTCGAGACCCTGCACTACCATTTCAGCTTCCCCAGCTCCAAGGCTGAGCTGCTGGCCTTGCTGGACGCAGGCTCTCTCTACCCCTTCAGGTAGGAGAGGCCATGGCTCTGTCTCCATTCCCCACACCAGCCCCCAGCACCCACGAGCTCCAAGCCTCAGTCTCTCTCCCTGCCCTGTCCTGCTCCACAGGTACCATGAGTGGCCCCGGGGTCATGCGCCTACAGACTATGCCCGCTGGCGGGAGGCTCAGGCCCCATACCGTGTGCAGTGGGCAGCCGACTATGAGCCCTACGTGGTGGTACCGCGTGACTGTCCTCGATATGACCCCCGCTTTGTGGGCTTTGGCTGGAACAAGGTGGCCCACATCGTGGAGCTGGATGCACAGGTGAGGGGGATCCTTACTTCAATTTTTTCTTTTTTCAGCCTCGATTTGAATACCTCCAGGCCCAGGGAGTTCACTGTGTCTCAGTATAGCACACTGCACTGTTGGGCAGCACTATGAGAAGTCCCACCCTTCAGGGGAACTAAAATCACGGGCCCCTTAGACTCCTTTTGGCTCTTGGAGGATACCGTATAAAGCCGCTCCCCACCCCCAGTCCAGGCACTAACCATTGGTTTGCCCTACCCCCCAGGAATACGAGTTCCTGGTGCTGCCAGAGGCCTTTGCTGTCCACCTGCCACACACCCCAAGCTTTGACCTCTCCCGCTTCCACGCCAGCACCACCTATCGCGACTGCCTGCAGACTCTCAAGGACGAGTTCCACCAGGACTTGTCCCGCCACTACGGGGCTGCTGCTCTCAAATACCTCACTGCCCTACGGCAGCCCTGAGCCCCTGACTCCCAAGCTTGGGCCTGCGTGGGGCACCCCTGCCCCTGGCCTTGGCCCTCACACGCTCCGTTATTTAAATTATTTAAGGTCCCTGTGGGCAGGGCTGGCGTGGAGCTTTTGGGGTGGGGCCTGGGGGCTGCCCTCTGCTGCTGATCTGGGGCTGGGGTCTGGTCCCCCTCGGCCCCAGCTGGTTTGGGGCTGGTTTTCCCATCCTCAACTTACATTCCTTTTTCATAATTAAAGTTTCAAAAGGTCTGTTTTATGCTCTTGGTTGGGGTGTGAGGGCATCCGTGAGCCCGGGGCGATGTCTGGGAGGTCCTGAGTCTGGCTGGAGTCACAGGAGGACGGGCACTCCTCCGGAGGCTGGGACTGGACGGCGTCTTGTCCACCCTCCCTGACCCCAAACCCAACACCATGAGGCTGAGAAACTTTATTTGGCTTTATTTAGTAAAATGTTAAAATAAATAAATACAAATTGATCAGCTGCTCTGTATCCCCCCCACCCCCTCAAAACAAAAATCAAACGAACAAAAACAAAAACTTTGAAGCACAAAACTCCAAATACAAGTTCTACCAAGACTGAAATCACAAAGGGCGTGGACAAGAGACAGGTTGGGGGCTGGCTGGCTCTTTGCTGCTCAGAGCTTGCTGACCCTCTGGCCACCTGTCCTGCCCTGCCTGACTGCAGCTTACCCTGGGCTGAGGACCCAACGACCTGGAAGGACGGGCAGAGGCCAAAGGCTGCTGTCGGGGACAGCGGAGTCCTCAGGGTTCAAAAAGGGCCTTGTGGTAAGGGGGAGCCCACAGGATCTGTGAGCCCTGCCTCCCTTTAAAAGGGCTATTTTCCCCCCTGGCTCTGTGCAGGGGGAACTCCCAGCCCCCTCCCATTCACATTTGTGGGAGGGTCAGAGTTATCTTTTCAGGGGCCACCCCCCACCCTTCTTGGTGAGGTGCTGAGACAGGGTGGCTCTAAGTCAGGGTGAGAATGGGCCTCCTGCTTCCTGCCAAGGGTGCCCAGCTGAGGGGTGGGGGTGAGGCCCACAGTCACACAGCAGCCACGGAATCTGAGAACCTAGGGCCTGGAAGGTCTGCCTGGGCCACCTTCTGTCCTACCACCTGAAGACCCTTTGCCCCCTGGGGGAGAAGCGGCCTAATAAGCCCTTTGGAGAAATAAGAAAGACCACACCCTAAAAGGGAGGAAACACTGAGGGTGCGGGTGAGTTAGAGCCCAAGGAGCTCTGCCGGCCCCAAGACGGAAGGATCTGAGATGGCGGAGAGGCAACCACACGTGGAGACGGGGGAGTGGGAGGCACGGGAGAAGCAACTGCACCATTCACATCACCGGTTGAGCCTGAACCAAGCAGCTACAGGGACAGAGGAGTAGTCCCTGTAGCAAAACTGGGCACTTGCATGGTGCCAGCTGGAGGCTGCCATGGCCACACTTCAGGCCCCATACAGGTCTCCCTGCCAGGTGCAACCAGTAGCTTTGCCCCAAAGGGCTTGATAAGGAAGGAAGCGAGCAGAACACCGGATGAGCTCAGCAGAGGTGAGACAAGACCGGGCAGGCTCCTTGAAAGGAAAAGGACCTGCAGGCTACAATGGCAAGAAAGCTATCTGAGCGATCTGAGCGGGGGAGATGACAGCAGCATGACCTCACTGCCTTCAGGCCACAGTGCCTGAGCCACAGGACTGACAATGGGCCCCCTGATCCAGGGCCAGGGGGGCAGCTTCCTGGTCTCATACCAGCAGAGTCCCAGCCTCTGGAATGACTACAGAGCCAGCTGGGCTCAGATGAATCTGTCAGCAGCCAAACTCAGGCGTGGGGAGAGAAGGGAAGGAGGGAGGAGAGATGGAGGCCGTTCGGGTGGGACAGTCATGAGTGTGTGTCTCAGGTGGTCCCAGGCACTCACAGACCTAGGACAGAGAAAGGCCTTCTCTTGGCAGGACAGTGAAGGGAAGTGAGCCTGGGGTGACTAGGGCCTTTTCTTTGAAGTTAGGGGTGTTTTGAAAGGCGAGTCCAGAATGTGGGTTTGGGGCAAGGTTGCATTTTGGGACCACATACTAGCTGACTCCCCCCTAAACAGCTCATATCCGAATTTCAGGAAGAATCTACACCCCAACCCTAGGCACAGAGTGGGACCGCTCACAGCAGCAGGCAGTGCTGGTCCATTCCTAGCCCTGTCCCACCAGCAAAGGCCTCTAGTGATGATGACTCCCCAACTTCTTTCAAGAAGGAAAGAACTATGTAGCAACCCCCAGCCTCTGGGCCCAGACAAGTCGAATGGGAGAGCTGAGACCGGCCTACAGCCTGCCGCTGGGCTCTGGGCCTCTGCCAACTCCTCCTCCAACGAGTCTGGGCATTTCCAGAGCTCCCTGCTGATACGTAGCACCTTGGTTTCTGTGGGAGGAAGGGAGCTCCTCTGTCTCCGTCAGCAACCTTCCTGCCAGGGCCTGGCTCACTCAGCCGCCCTGAATGCCTCCTATCATCTCTGGGAGGATGAGGGAAAACCGCCGGAGAGGTGACACAGCTCACCTAAGTGGTGTCTGTCTGGGTCCAACTGGGTGAGGGAGAATCGGATGGGACCTTTCCTGCCCCTGCTAGGCTCTGGCCGTTATGGGGCATGGGACAGGCTTGGGAAAGATGCTCTGGGAGGGCTTGCTCCTGTGGGCCAGGCACACAACCGGGCAAAGGACTCCAGCGGGAGCGCACATCTGACCAACTTGATTTCCCACAAGGCGAGACGACAGAAATGGTCAGAGCCTTTCAGAACCCTGGGTTTTTTAGGGGACAGGGCGCACCAAGCCAAGCACAGAGATAGTAGCCAAAGGTCACCCTGGAAGGGGCACACTGGAGTGAACCCCATCTCCGTAGCCTGGAGCCAGCAGGCAGAGAACGGGGCTGGAAATTCAGACCTCTTGTCAAAGGCAAGACAGACACCAGGGCTGCCCTGGGGCTCTCCGTCTCAGAAACACCAGGTAACCTTAAGAAATCTCATTCCTTTGTTCTTCCTAAGCACCAAGGGCTGATGCAGCCAGCCTGCCCCCTGCCTCCTCCCAGAAGGCAGGGTGTATAGGCACCAATGAGCTTCTCTGGCCATTTCCTTCCAAGTTGTCCCCTAGGCACTCAGAATGCTGGTGGCTGAAAAACCAAGAGCAGCACCAAAGGAAGGGATCTATTGAGGCACCAGCCTTTTGCTCTAGCAAAATCTGAGGGGACGATGGGTAGGGCCCTGACACCATCCACGCTCCACCTGGGCTTTGAAAACAGGAGCCCAGATCCCTGCACTGAGAAGAGAGGGCAGTCTTCTCGGAGGGGGGCCGGGGGATGGTGCTAGGAGAGCTCCCTCCTGCCCACAGGCTGCAGCCCTCAGGTCAGAAGTCAGGGAGCCGAGCCCACCAATCTTGAGACACAAACACAGCAAAATGTCATCATGATCAGCAGGTTCTGTGCTGAAAAATTATAACTACACAGCATTTTCTCCAGTTCTGACACCTTTTTAATAGAAATCACTGTTTTTAGGAAACAAATAGCACTTTTGTAATTTTTTTTACAATGGTTCTTACCTTTATCTTAATTTAAGTAACACTAGGAAGACCTCAATATCTTTTATTTCTCTTTTTTAATTAAAAAAAAAAAGTTGTTGTTGTTGTTTTTCCCCAGATACAAAGATTTTGCCCTTGCATAAAAACAGTGCCCGGAACGATGACACAAGGACGCACACAGACTCACTGGACCTCACTGACACTATGATTCCTACTCTACCATGCAAGGTCTCGACTACCCTTAATTGGACTGTCAGCCTGAAAAACAGCTTTTCTATTCCTTATTTTAGTTTTTGTTACCAAAAAAAAAAAAAAAAAAAAAAAAGAAAGAAATAAATGACAAAATAAAAAATTCTTTAAGAAAACAAAATATTTTTAAAAAAAACAAAAAAAATGTCTCCATTCAATTCACACACACCTGGGTCGCGTGCTGCTTCGCTCAGGATCTTCTCTTCTTATAAATATAGAAAAGGGATGGAGCTTGTTTTCAAGTAAAATCACTGATCCACCTTTTTTCCTTCCTCGACATACCCACCCTTCTTCCCTGCCCACCAGCCCCAGGCAAGGGCCAGCTGAGCCTGGCTCTGCCTTCGATTGGAGGGAAGGAGCCGTCCTGGATGTGCGCCAGTTTGCCAAGCAGGGAAGGGACTCAGGGAGCGGTGGGGCCCCCAAGGCGGGGGCGGGACCCTGGGGGGGGGGAGGAACTGGGTGGCTGTTCTTGCTGTCCATCTCTCCGCACACTGAGGCCCACCACAGACAATAAGAAATACTGCTTATTTGATATACTTTTCCCACCCCGGCTCCCTCCCATCCCCTCCCCACCCCTCCTCTGGGCACTGGGGTTGGTTAAATCTCGATTTCCTTTTTTTGGTTTTATAGTAGTGAAAGTTTAGAAACAGGAAAAGCCCACACACTCTTTGGACTTGTCTTCTCTACCTAAACAAACGGCTCGGCAAATAAGGATCTGAAACCTGCTCTCCTCCCTCCGCCCGTCCCTGCTCCCCACCCAACAAAACAAAGCAAACCCATCGTGGCTGTGGAGGCTGCTGCAGGCACACACTGGTGTATAATAGAGAGAGTAAATGTATTATTCCACTTGGCATGGTGCTGGCAAAGAACCTCCAGCTGGCACTATTTCATGTAACATGGTCCAATCTTTGCATGTACACACAGAATAAGAAGGATCAATTGGCAAACTCTGGTGCCACCTGGCACAAGCATCTTCTCTCTCTCTGGAACCAAAGAACCAAAAGAATTCTGTACTTTCCAGAAGAAATCCGGCTTTGCTTTTCTAGAGTCTTCAGTGTTATTCTCTCCTTGCCGCCGGGATCCTGTGGCTTCTCCTAGCAGGGCTCTGTTATTTAGTCTCTTCCCCCTGGTTACAGTTTGCTGTGCAGCTCTGAGAGGAGGGGGAGGGGGCCGGCGTGGAGGTGGCGGCGTTGGCAGGGGGGGTGCAGTCCGGGCCATTGGCGATGGCCCCCACAGTGGCCTCAGAGTCTACAGGTTTAGAGAGGTCGATGCCGTGGATGAGGCGGATCAGCTGCTTCACCTTCTCTAGGGAGCTGTGCATCTCCTTCTGCCGGGCTAGGATGGTGTTCTTCATTTCCATGCATTTCTGCAGCAAACGACAGGGCGGCGACACTGAGCCTGCGGCCTGACCAGTGCAGGCGCAAGGATGCTCACTGGCTGGCGTGCAGCCCCCGGACCTGTCCCGCTCCACAATGAAGTGGGTGCAGCTACCCAAGGAAAGAGGAGGCCCCAGAGGCAAGAGAGAGGGGCAAGTGCGTGGTTTAAAAGCCAATCCTACCGGACATCCGGACTTAGAACAAAAGCAAACAGCCACTCTAATACTATGAAATCAAAGTCATTTTAAAAACCAGGTTCCCGCCGCGGCACTGTGCGATGAAGCTGGTTGGGGCAGGTATGTTTCCACCGCGCCACTGGATGCTAACAAGCACGGGACCAGCCTGAGCTCTGCACGGCAGAAAGCAGCCAGGGTACTGGTTTAACAGGAGGGCCTAATACGGGCCACTACGCCAGCAAGAATTTAGGGGCAGAGCCTGGGCAGGACAGCGACGTTTGGGAGAATCAAAAACTTCAGCCGCCAGAAGAACCCTTTCTGCTTGGTCACTTGTAGTCTTTTGCCCTCTCACACCTGTTGGCTTCTATTCTAGGCAGGGAAAGATATGAAACCTGCATGCCACGGGCAGTACGTGGGGAGGGAAAGCAGGTGAGTGGGGCAGCTTAACTCTCGCCAAGTCTAGGACACCATCTCACGTCTGTGCGGGCTATGGCCACCTCACTCCAACAAGGGGCACCTGCTCAATGGAAAGAACTTGCTCCTGTTGGGAGGAGCCTCTGAATCCGTTGCAAATGCAACTCTCTTTCCCCCCTGGACAGGGCAGGCTGGCAGTATTGACCTCCATACTTGTCTCTAGAAACCCCTCTTTCTCAGGCTGGTCAGGACACGTAGGAAATAAAAACAGCACGGTGTGGAAGGAAAGGGTCATGTGGAATGACCTACTGACTTGGGCCACTAGAAAGACTCCCACGCGAGAACCTGGCCTGTGTCTGCCTGGTGTCAGGGGAGGTTCCCCACGCCTCGCAGACATGCTCAGGCCGGCACGGGGGTGCTGGCTACACTGCCGTAGCTGCTAGTCTACCTCTTCAGCCTGGAAACCGGAAATCCTTGCTCTCGGACTAAAACTAAGAGGATTCTCCAGAGCTTGGTCAAGGCGCCGTGCAGCCACTGGCCACTTGTACCTGAGGTTCATCACTAGCTGGAGGTAATTTCTATCCGCCCATCTTAATGGTGTTAACAAGCTAAAGAATCCAAATCAGGCCCTGGCCAGTTGGCACAGAAGTAGAGTATTGGCCCAGCATTTGGATGTCCTGAGTTTGATTCCCTGTCAGGGCACACAGGAGAAGTGACCATCTGCTTCTCCAGCCCCCCACCCTATCTCCTCCCACAGCCATGGCTCAATTGGTTAAAGCGAATCAGCCCCGGGTGATGAGGATGGGTCCTTGGAGCTTCCACCTCAGGGGCTAAAAATAGCTCCGATGCAAGCAGGGCCCTAGATGGGCAGAACATGGATCCCAGATGGTGGTTGCCAGGTGGATCCCGGTCGGAGTACATGTGGGAGTCTGTCATGTCAGTCTGTCTCTCTATCTCCCCTCCTCTAAGAAGAAGAAGAAGAAAAAAAAAGGAAGAAGGAAGAAGAAAGAAGAAAGAAGGAAGAAGGAAGAAGAGGAGGAAGAGGAAGAAGAGGAGGAAGAGGAGGAAGAGGAAGAAGAAAAGACTCCGAATCAGCGCTTGGGAGCCACATGCACTGTTCTGTGCATGGGAAGTTCTGAATTGCTGTGTGTATCACTGAAGGCAAGAGGTTTACTTACACTTATCGAATTGCTGAGCTGTTTCACCTTCTGCTCTAGTTGTTCTCGCTCTTGTTTTAAATCTGAACTCCATTTAAGTAACTTCTGTTTCTCTTCTTCTTTTGCTGGGAAATAAAACAACAACAAGGAACTTTTTAACAACAAATTCTTTGGAAAGTCCACGGCGTGCAGAATGCTTGGCAAAGCTCCCTGGGTCCCAGAGCCTGCGCACTGACCTGCACATTGGAATGGTCTCCCTTTCGTGCAGAGAGACCCCAGGAAAACTGTCGGTGGCTTGGGCCTGGCTTCACACAAACGAGATCTACTCTTCATCTTTCCTCCCCAAGAAAGCACTACCTAACTTTCCACTTTATTCCTTAGAAACTTTTAATTTTTAACTTTAAATTTCCTTTTGAAAACAAAGCAAGCACTTCTTCCTAGTACTTATTTATTTTTTAAACAGGGGAAGATTGTACAAAAGGAAGCATGGGTAATTCTTTACCTGCTTTGTAGGCGATATAGGAATGAACAATTGCTAAAGTTCCAGGCCACGGAATTGCTTCTTCCTTCTTTAGCATCTGAAAAGAATTTTAGAATTTTACCTTGAGAAGGAGGTATACATACACCTTCCCTGTGTAATCACAAGCAATGGTGTCTGTAGCGACTGGCAGACAAAAATCCAGGAAGGATTATGGTGGCAGTGTTGCAAAACCCTGGTCGAAAGTTTGTGGGCTCGAAAGTTCCGGATATCAGCCTGAGAAAACAACGGGCAAGGTAGGCAGAGCCAAGCTATCCGAGCCCTGGCGTAGAAGGAGGCCGGGACTTGGCTGATTCCTTTCCTTTCGTCTGGGCCACAGACCCCGACTACCCTGCACAGCCAGAACCACCAGCACACGCCGCACGTCTGCATCATGGCTGCGGCCATGGCAGTGTTGTCCTTGTCCTGACAGGGGCTGCCAATCTCAACTGTAGCTTTGTGGGTCCCTCAAAGACAGCCTGACCAGGGAAATTAGGTATCAGCTTGGAATACTAAAGTATAATGTAGACCCTGTGTGGGAAATGGTCAGCGGGTCACTAAGCAGCAACTGGAAGAGAACAGGGAGAGAACTGTCTCTATGAGCCACACCAGGGAGGCAGGAGGAAGAGTACCCAGACTAAAGGGGGAACCAGAATTGTCTCAAATCAGGGTTCCAAAGAACTGAGCAGAAGCCCAGTGTCTGCTGCGCTACTGAGCTTATCTGTTTATTATTTATACTTTGTCTACTTCCAAAAAAAGAGTTGAGACCATTTATAATGAAAACATTAAGATATGTGGACAGCTGAGAAGAAGAAAGTGGAAACTAAGCAGAGGAGGGAAGAGGCCGGGACAGCTGAGAATACAATCACGTGCTGCACCATGCTTGGATCCTCGATGGACCACATGTACGACTACAATGGAGCCAAAACCCCCTATCGCCCAGTAACATCACAGAACACGTGTTTGTGGGGTTGCTGGTGTAACAACCCTAGTTTGGGGCCAGTTGTACAAAAGTATAGCACTCACACTCATGCACAGTACATAGTGCTTGACAATGTTACTGGTTTGTGCATTTACTATACTATACTTTCCATTATTATTCTAGAGTGTACACTTTCTATTTATTATAAAAAAACGTTTGCTGTACACAGCACGCCGTGCTACGCTGCAGCAGCCTCACACAGTGCGTGCTTACCGTGTCTCTTGATTGCATCTTTCTCTGTGCTTGATTCAGTCTCGTGCTGCTTTGTACCGCAGCATGCCATGCAGGCTTGTAGCCTCAGAGAGCCGGGCCACACCACACAGCCTAGGTGTGTAGCAAGCCAGACCGTCTGGGTTTGTTAAGTGCACCCTATGATGTTCTCATGACAAAAATCACCTAATGACACATTTCTCAGAACGTATCCCTGTTGTTAGGCAGTGCAAGGTTCCACGTCTGCCTTTCAAGTCCATGAAATATCAACAGGGCACTTTTCAGTGAGCTCGCCGATCCTGATGCCAGGGTAGGTTAAAAGTGAAATGGCTATTATCTGAATGAAGCAATCAACTGAGCACTTTCATGATTTTATTTTCAAAAAAGAGTTTCAAAATCATATACTGGGTTTGGCCCATTCTCAGAGAACGAGGCAGAAGGTCTTACAAACTTTTAAGGGCCAGGGTAATGAGGAAATGTCATTTCAAATAAAGGGCAGCAGTTAGGGTCTCTCCACCTGTACACAGCGTCACCACCTCACGGATGTCACAGGAAAACCTGAGGGTGGACGCTGTGTGCTGAGACCAGACCAGGGCAGGCGTGGCCGGGAGGACGGCTGGGAAAGGGGCGAGGCTCCACCGTCCCCCCAGATTATGGGGGAAAGGAGGGCCTCCTGATTGCAGGCTCTTCCTCCTGCACGGCCCTGTACCTTCTACGACCCCACAGTACCTGGTCCTGACATCTGGGACAGATCCACATGCCCTTGGGAATCGTTTTCAGAGGAGGGTCTAAGCAGTCCAGGTGGTATACACGGGAACACGTGTCACACATCAGCAACTGACCACTTTTTCTGCAAACACTGCAGAAGTCCTCATGGATATCACCCTGTGAAATTGAGAAGACAGGTAGGAGAAGGGACAGAAGGGAAAATGTGAACGTTAACATGCACATTCTGGATACGCATAAATCTTTCACAACAATCAGCCCTGCACCCTTTAACATGTGACAAGAGTATCCAAAAAAAGTACCAATGGCACAAGCCCCCACCTGCCACACACAGCGGGAGTTCCCTGGGCAGGCACAGTATTCTTAAGCTTAGAGCAGACTTTATAGGAAACCTCCGTTGTCACTTAGGCCAAAATTAACTTTATAGGTGATAGCTCAGCACTTCTTATATTATGGTAGAATCCAACCCACAAATCACACAGTTTAAAGACACTGTAATCCATCAAAATGTTCTAAAAACAATGATACCAAATCTTATTACCTATCATTTTTGCAGGGAATTTAGAAGTATTGAGAAAGACAACAGACAAGAAATGGAATTTTACTAAACTCTTTGCTTGCTCAGGGAGAAAAATATATAGTGAAAGTTCAAATGGGAAAAGATTAAGTCAGGAGCCAATTAAACTCATATGAGCTTTCTAAAATGAAGAATTTAAAAGCCAAAGCAACAGCAGACAATGTTCTCTCTCAAAACCAGTATTTGGCATTTGCTGTTCAATGGACCATTCTATTCTGAGAGCTTTATTCCTCCCTATAAACGACTTCGCCAGATAAGAACAGACAGAAGGCAGGCACTCTGCCTGCCCCCCACCCCCACCAGTGAGTTCCAGTTCTTAGGTAAGTCTGCTGGAACCCTCTTGTTGTTTATGTTCAGGGTTTCATAGTCACTTGGTGCTTTGGCTTTCCTCCAACACCTCTGAACAGAAGGCACCATCAGAAAAAAAAAAAAAAAAAAAAGCAGATCTACTTAAAATTTGGAACAGAGAGCACAGAAACAA
Source organism: Rhynchonycteris naso (assembly GCA_037038555.1). Lineage (NCBI taxonomy): Eukaryota > Metazoa > Chordata > Mammalia > Chiroptera > Emballonuridae > Rhynchonycteris > Rhynchonycteris naso. Next base: position 357,355,979 of record CM072995.1, read on the forward strand.
GAATGAGGTATTACAGAGGTATTTTTTTCACAAGTCAATCCCTGACCCGTTCTCTGAACGGGATTCACGCTGCTGACAGACACCAGGAAGGGAAGGCTGAAGGCACGTGTCAGAGGTGAGCCAGCCAAGGCAGTGCCACAGTGGGGACCAGACCTCTTCTCACTTCTAATGTGTTTAGGTTTCTAGGCTATTCTGCCAAAAGGCCTAATTCAGAAATCGTTCACAGAAAGCAATGATACAGAGAACACTGTTCAATTCTTCCTTTCTATGATATAACCCCTCAACCACCCCCGCTGCTAAAAGAATCTTCCCAGACCTACAATTTCTCTCTAGTAAAGGAAACTTTCACTGTAATTCACGAGGGTATCCAGCAGCCCAGAAAACCAGATGAAAAAGTTATAAGATAAGAGTATTGATGGATTTTAACCTTTCTCAGTAAGAAACTGTTACCTCTGGGTAGTAAGAGAGATACTCAGTATGTGTGAAAAATACCGCATGAGAACCAGGCCTGACAGTTCTACTTGAAAGAAACAAAGTTTCATCCTGCTATTCACCTGACTTTCTCCTTTCATTCTTAAAACCAGGCGGAGGAGTATTTGCTAGAAAGCTGGTCTTTCTTGAACCTGAGCCCCATGTTGTTAAGTCTGCATCTTTATGAAGTTCACAAAAATTTTAGGGTTTCAGACAGTATCTGACATGCACCATAGATAAAATTAGCAGTGAAGGAACAATTTGCTGGGTCGAGTTCTGCTCACTTTCCTATGCTCCTGACTGAGAGCATCAAGAAGTGGGAGGCAGAGAGTGCATCAAATAAAGATTAATTTCTTTCAAAGTTGCTAAAGGAAAAACAACTTCTGCCCTCTCTACATAGTCCAGAGCAGCCGTTCTTAATCTTTTCGGGGTCAGCACCCCATTACACTCTTAAATTTACTAGGGACTTCAAAGAGCTTTAGTTATGGGAGTTACATATATTAATCTTTACTGTCTTAAAGTTTTAAAACCTTTTTGTTTTGAAATAATTATAGAATCAAAGAGAGTTTTGAAAAAATTTAAAACCCCAGAACATGCAAGTGAACACTCTCCATTAGCCACCAGAGTGATGGCATCAGCATGTCATGTACTATCTGAAATACTCCACTGTTTATACTCTTGAGACAATGAGAATGAAACTTGAATGTTTTAGCATTTCATAAAAATGGCTTTGACTTTAAGGACCCCCTGAAAGAGTCTCAGGAACCTCCTGACCATATTTGAGAACTTCAGTCCTTAGAATGAATACAAAATATGTTTCAACCACATACGAATTGGCTTTTGCCCCACCAGGAAACCATGAGCTGTCAATCTCCTGGCAAGGCTCTGGCTGAGAAAAAGTTGCGACAATCTTTGGAACCACCAAAGGTTTCTAACAGGGACTCCTACACCTGAATCAATTACTAACATGAAAGTCAGGAAAGCTGGACAAATGCTGAATCTTGTGAGGAAGGCTGGATCTGTAGCCACCAACTATGTTCAAGGAAAGAAACCTGTCAAGAGAACAGACCTCTTCTATGACCCTGGTCCTCCAAAGATGACACTTTCTCTCGTCTCCGAATGTTAACTCAGGATGTGTATATGGTATTCTTTTGCTCTTTGGAGAGGGGTAGACCTTTAGTAATACTAAGAACCTACAAATTCAAGGGATATTTTACCTGAAGGTGATCCTAAAGACAAGCTCTATACTTTACCAGTAAATGGCAGCTTTGGCCTACTAGCTGTTCAGGCCAAGAACTTTGGATTCACCCTCGACTGTTCTTTTTCTCACACCCCGTTATCCAGTCCTACTGGCTTTTCAAAGCACATGCAGTGTCGATCGCTTTCTCCGTCCCTGCTGTACCATCCTACTAGGCCACGCCAGCACCGCCTCTGCTTGGATGACTGCAGCAGCCTCCTCCCCAGCCTCCCTGCTTCCTATCCTCCCCAGCTCCTCTGCATTTCACACACAGCAATTCTTTTAAAACCGAAATCGATTTTGCAAACAACTTACAATAATAAATGCAGGCAAGAACCATCAAAGGATGCTGACCCCACTGAGTAATAGTTTGTTGGGGAACTGCATATTTATAGACTCAAAGCTGTTTCCACCAGAGGAAATGGGCACCTTTACAAGCGGACAAATTGGATGGGCTCTATTTTAAGAGATGAGCGTTATCATCAACCATGGGACCAACAATGCGGGCCTCCTGCGGTGACCCATGGAGCAGGGCTGGCCACCACTCACTCAATGTTCCTATAGAAACTACACTCAGGCTCCTACCTTGAAGCTGCTCTACAGCAATAATCGGATCATCCCAATGGAGGGACACTCTACATAGCAACTGGCCTATTATGTCAGGAAAGACAAAGGCTAAGAAACTGTGCCAGAGTAAGGAGACCAAGGAGACAGTAAATGTCAAGAGTGATCTTGGATTGGATTCTGGAGCAGGAAATAAAAAGGCCGCTAAGGCAATAACTGAGACAGATAGGGAAGTCTGAATATGATCTGTGTATTATATAATAACATTTTATTAATATTACATTTCCTCAATTTGATAACTATATTGTGGCTATAGCAAAGAAGTATTTTGGGTGAAGATGCATGGTGTCTGCAATTTCTTCTTCACTAGTTCAGTAAAAAAAAGTGTGTGTATATATATGTGTATGTGTGTGCAGATGTGTGTGTGTGTGTGTGTGTGTGTGTGTGTTTAGGGGGAGATGCTTTTGTGGCAAAACGGTAACAACTTGTCAGCTTAGTTGAAGAGTATACATTAGTTCCTTGTATTATTATTGCAACTTTTTGTAGGTTTAAAAATTTTCAAAATAAGAAGTTAAAAAAATGACATCCCATTTCCACTCAACACCCTCTAGTGTTTTCCTATTTCCTAAAAGAGTAAAAGCCACAAGGCCCTGCACAGCGGCCCGCCACCTCGGGGGCCCCACTGCCCACCACTCCCTGCTCCCTGTTCCAGCTGCCCTGGCCGCCTCTCTCCCACCGGGCACATTTCTGCCCAGGGCGTTTGCACGGTCCCTCTGCAAGGACCGATCTCTCCCCGGCCCTCACCCCCACGTACCCCGTTCCTGTCACAGAGGTTTTCTCTCAGCACTCTTAATAAAAGAGTGACCTTCTGCCCTATTCTGCCCCAGCTGCTGTCACAGTACCCATCTGACAAATTACACATTTGCTTGCTCATCGCCTGCCTCTAGACATGCAACATGAGCTCCTGGAGGGTGGGAGTTGGTTTTGCTCCGGTTCCTGGCCTTCAGAACAGCCCTTTGTAAATGCTCATTTAAAAGCTCAGGGTACCAGTTTCTAGGTGAAGGCATACTAAATATCTGACAGTTTTTCCAGAACCCATTTCTAACCATCTCTGCTGAATGCAGCTGCTTTGGAGAAAAGTGTCCCACTTCTTGAGGTCTGCCTGAAGCAGGAAACAACTGCCGGGGGAACACACACCTCCTAAACGCTGAGGACAGAAACCTGCCCGCCTTTTGGTGGCATGCTCTGACCGCCCACGCTCTCCCCCTTCCTCACACTCAGGCACAGCAGATCAAACCCAGACTCCAGAACTCGGACTGAGCCTCCTGATGTGTATGGGACACGAGTCTCAGGGACACAGCAGGACCTGGGGCCCCTGCAGGGATTACTGCTGTCCCAGGGTTAGTCAAGGAGGTGCAGCTGGTAAGGAGACAACACAGGATAACGGTTCCCCGAGCTAAGCTCTCAGACAGACAGCAAGCTTTTCCCAGGTTACTTACGTCTGTGGAGGTGGGGCTGGGCAGGGACACAGGCTGAACAGGTGCAGGGAAAGTGAATGTGGTCTCTGTCTTTTCATTTTCAGGGGAGTCAGGATGACTGGATGGGGGGGATGTTGGGGTAAGGGCTCCAAACCCCAGCACTGCATTGTATTTTGGAGGACGACCTATATACCGAGAGAAGGGAACAAAAGGGGAAAAGAGGGGGGGAAAGAAAGGGGGAAAAATGATCTTACATACCTTTGGCCAGTGTTCCTCATTGGCTAGCATGGAAAAGGAAGTGAGGTAGCAGACAGAAGGTTAATACAACAGTCCCAAGGAGAGAAAGAGAAGCAAAGATTTAAATGTCATTAGAAACAACTGCATGTCAGAAGAAGGGAGGATGAGAGAGAACTTGCAGAATGACAGGAGGGGCGGGGTCATGTCAAAGGGCCTTGCCTGGGGCACACAACAGTGCTGTCCCTGGGCTGTTACAATCTGAGATTTCTCATGTGAGAACCAGAGCTCCCTGTGAGCGGAGGCCAGCAATGAGAATTCACTTTATTTTCCCATAGGTTTTTGCATATTGTTCTCGAATGTTTCTCTGTAACCATCACTCTTATGATAGTATCAATAATTCTCAGTTTCCACAGATGAATTGGTTTGGGATTCCTGCTTTTCCTTTTCTCCCCTGCCTTTATTCTGGTCATTTCACTGCGTGCAAGAGTAGAGAAAGACGAAGCAAGGAGACAAAACTCATGTTAACTGCTCAACCCCTTGCTGGGAGAGCTGGTGAGAGATGTATTCTAGGAGTAGCTGGACACTAAGAACTGAAAAGACGTCCTGAACTTACCTATGACTTTAAGCAGGTCTAGACACAGGTGTCCTCCCCCTCCCCAGTTGATCGAGCATTGTCCCCTGTTTCTAGCACTTTCTAGTGAACTATGTGTGGAAGCACTGGGCTGCTGCAGTCTTAGGGAAGGCCGTCCTCAGCCACACTGCTAACTGAAAGGCCTAACCTGAGCAAGAGTGTTTTGAATCAAACCTCACGGCTACAGAGGATCTTATAAACGAGCCCCAACGGGTGTGCGCAGCCTGGGCCAACTGCTCTTGCCTGACACGTCTAAGTCAGGGTCCTTATCTTCTAAGGCCAGGGCCATAGCTTCTAAGATGTGAGGAAACAAAAGCGTATGCCTAGAACACCCAAGGAGGGGAAAAAGAGCCAGAGGGGCACACAACTGCCGACGAGCTCCGGTGGATGGTACGTGGGATGATGACTTTGCCAAGTTACTGTTTATATCAAAATTATGCACAGGAGTCCTGATTCTGTCAGACATAGCACAAACATTACCTATCTGTGTTAACTGGGAGTGTCTGCAGTATAAATACAGATTGGACTGGCTTGGCTTTTCTGGGGAATGCAGAGCGGCGGGAAGAAGCGGAAGATAAATGCTCTTTGTTTACCCACAGAAGGCATATCCTGCACTTTGTGAATGTAGGCTTTCATCCTCTGACCTTGGCGAGAGATGCCAAGGTCTTTCTGGCTCATTTAACCCCTGTCCTTTTAGCAGATACAGGCCACCAGCAGGCCAATTAACTGTGGCTGCTGGCTCGGGGTTCCTTTCTGAGAACCGTGTCAGAGATCACCAAAAATTGCCAAAAACAAAACAATCAAAAATAACCCATGACAGATTTTGTGACCCAAGAACTGATAGGAAGCAATAGCTTAGGGTTTCTCGTCTAAGTGTTTCTGACCACTTGAAAGATGGGCTGATGTGACATGAGAATGGGTCACTCAGGGTGGGCACGCTATCTCTTGGGGGCGGAGGAGGTCCTGGAAAAGCAGCCCTCCCCGAGGCAGACAGAGGGTCGGGATGACCTCCTAAGCTTCCTGGAGCTCTGGGACCGTGTGTGCGTACGCAGAAATTAGTATGCTACTCCACTCACTCTGCAACCTTTCTAGCCTGGAACTATAATTCAGGGACACATTATCATGTGGAGAAAGGGACCTTGGGATGTATTACTGACATCAAAGAACAATTTCAGAACCTTGTTTATGAGCCCAAACTCTGAGCTATTAAGACCTATTTAGACCTGCACAGTGAGAACTGCGCTGCTGTCTCTGCCCTAAGAGGGAGGGGAAGTATCTGCGGTGGGGGGTGGGGGTGGGGTGGGGGGGACGCGGCTGAAATATGGGGATGGAGCTCTTTAGGAAGGTCTGCCTACCGAAGCCTGTTTGAACAGTGACCTTTTATTCTCACAGATTCTAAGATCTCCTTGTGTTTACTTCTCTCCTTCCTGGAAGTCTGCAGCTCACGGAAACTTAGGAGTCATGCTCCCGTCTCTGCGGCAGCAGGATGACTTATATACTACGTACTAAGGATGCCTTGGGAACAGCAGAGCCCCACTCTGCTCAGTGATGCTGGAATGCTTTCTTTTGCACGGTGCTCTGTTCACTGCGCTGTATACACGCACGGCCCGGGGGCCTGGACAGAAGTGCTGCGCTAAGCTGTTCCCACTCGCTCTGCTAGCATCTCAGGAAAGGCGGCTCCTGACTCAGTGTCCAGAACTCTAATGAGAAACCTCATTCTGCCCTCCCCCCTCCCCCATTCTCAGAGAATAACAACAACAACACTATTTTCAAGGGGAGAGGGAAGAGACACAACACAGAAAGCGAAGGCGACAGCAAGGGCGAGATATAAAAAGGTAGTCACCTCTCTTCCGGGTCCCAGGATGCATTGTACTGTTCAGGTAGGTGACTGCGCTCTTCTTCCGCTTTGAGGGTTGAAGAAGGAGACAGGACTGGTTGAATAGCATGGTTACTACTCAGACTGGCAAAAAGCTAAAGACCAAGCACAGCATGCCTGGCAACATGCCAGCTAGTTAGAGCTAGTCCCCCCATGGTCACAACACTAACATAGTTTATTATATACAAGCTTGGCTCTGAGATCATATTCCAGAGGGGCCTGCCTCTGCTTCAGATGACAGTTGTGGGGAAGCCGGGATGAGATAAATTTTTAAGGAAGGTTTGTTATCTGTTCAAACTTAGGAAAAAAACTAAGGGGAAAGCAGTGAATTTTAAAGAATGAAATAATGGGATCAGCCAGGGAAAAATCTATCATTTCACAAAGCCGGGCAAGTACAGTCAGGGCACTGCTTTCAAGCAGGGTTTCAAATGGGAGCTGAACAAGTCATAACTGACAGCGGGCAGGGAGGGGAGGCCGGTGCGGCCAGGACTACCTCTGGCTCAAAGACCGCTCCGCTGTACACTGGGTTTGCTGTCGTCCTCCTTTTCCGCTCTTGCCTCTTGCTTTGAATTTCTTGGGAAAGCAAAAGGTTTGAATTAGAAGAGAGGTACGGGGAATCTCAAAAACTTAACTTCACTATTTTGACTACCAGTTTGCCCATGACAATTCAGAAATAAAGGCCAGTGCCCTTGTCTCCCTGCAACCTCCGCAGAGGCTTGGAGCAGATTTGTGGGACCGTCCACTCCCTGCTCTCAGACAGCAGGGTCACGCTGACCCACAGTGAGGCTCTTCGTAACTGAGAGCGTCATGGCAGATGACATTTGTAAACAAGTTGTCCTGATTTACTTTTAGATCACGGTGACATAGGTGTGGCTGAACTTGATCCACAGACCTAGACTGAGTAACCACAGTTCAGCCTTCAATTAAATAACTGAGACAGATACAGCCTTGTAACAGTTCTTAAGATTCTGATAACCAAGAGTGATTGAAAAATACTAAGTCAGAGGGATATTTGCTGCTTCATGCTGTCAGGAAAAAGTCCCCCTCAGTGGACAGAAGTCACCTTACCCCAGACAACTGGGTGGTCTACCCAGGACAGTAGTATGGATGTACAGTGCCAGGAAGGGGAGAGGCTGAACATCAGCAATTTTTACTCTAAAGGAACTGAAGTCCTCACTGACTGAACAAAACTCTATTTGTGTTTGAGTTTTCTATTCTAGCAATACAATCAAACACCATTTTCAAGAATAAAGCTCTGGGCCAGAAGAAAGGCAGCATCATGAATAGCTTCTTACCTTCTAGATGGTCATGTGTTACCAGCCCTAGAGACACCATGAAGGCAAGTTTCTGTGCGGGAGAAACAAAAGATGAACATGCTTGAGTCTGGGTTCTCACAAAGCCAACCGCCCGCTCGTTAGACTCCTAGGGAAGGCCAGCCCGGCAGGCTGGTGGCCTGGAGGATGCAGGTGCAGCGACAGAGCGGGTGTCCTCCACTCCTAACAGCTATGGAGCCACTCCACAGCCTTCCTGTCTTACAGGGACCAAAGGAGAAGGACGGGGGACTACATTCTCTTCTTCCTCAATGACAGAAATCAGCATCTTGAGTGACCCAAGTTTTTATTTTCAAAACAAAAACAAAAAAACCCTTGGCCTGACCTGTGGTGGCGCAGTGGATAAAGTATCAACCTGGAATGCTGAGGTCGCTAGTTCGAAACCCCAGGCTTGCCTGGTCAAGGCACATATGGGAGTTGATTGATGCTCCTGCTTCTCCCCCCTTCTGTCTCTCTCCCCTCTAAAATGAATACAATCTTTTAAAAAAACCAAAAGGAAATCCTCTTAGAAGAGGATTTCATGTTTGAAAAACATGAAGAGCAGCACCCCATACAACAAACTCAAAAGTTCTAGGGAGTTCACTTGCCACGACAGGTCAGACTTTCTTACATCTTTGCTACCTGGCTACAACACTAAGTCAAAGCTAAATGAGTTTTAGGAGTCATAGCAGGTGGTTCTGCTTAACACTATGATTGTTTTCATTCAAACATGGGCCTAAAAATTATGAGTGCTTTATCTCTGACTAGGTTGATTAGGACACTGCACCTAAAGCCTAAACACTAGATGCGTAAAGTTGGAGACAGCAACTAGCGGATGCCATTTTGCTCGCTGGCTGCGTGTGGTCTGGAAAGCGGCTTCTGGTTCTGCTGTACCACTGCGTGTGGTTGTTCTATATGCCAAATAATGCATCACCGACTTCTGCCGACGAATGAAGAACATCATCAATTGCTAGGAGGCATATTCCTGTATAATTATTTATACCACAGTTTGGCCTTAAAAAAATCCTGACATTTCATCCTCAACATTAAATATGATATTCTGGCCTGACGTGATAGGTTCAGGCTACTCAAGATAGCATGTTGTGAAGGTGCAGTCTGCCAGTAGGCCGCTGGAGAACACAGAAATGTCCTTTCCTGATCTCCTCAGAACGCTGAAGAAATGCTTTTACTTTATTCCTTATTCCAAAGCTTAGAGCAGGGCACCACCTCCCCCGACAGCCAGAGTTCCCTGGCGAGAAGCGGCGTCGGACTGGCCGCCTGTTTTCTGCCCTGTATGCGCAAATGGCTTACATGTTACGTTTGCCAAATAGCCACTTCCCTAATTTCCACTATCCCTTCAAAACATAATCAAGTTTAGAAGGCTGTCTACCAACTGTTCTCTGTTAATAAAGCAGGGTGAGCACTGACATTCAGATGTGCTTCTCTTTCCACCAAGGGACAGCAGCCTTCTTGGCCACTCACATCCAACTCATCTTTGCCAGCCCAGACAAGAGCTCACAAAAGAATTAGTAAGTAAGTAAGTAAGTAAATAAATGACTCTCCTCTCCTGTGGCAGAGATTGTCAGTGATGAACAAATAAAAGGCTGTCAAGAACTTTCGCCTCCATGTGGCACACGTTTGCCAGGGCAGAGCTTCCGTCCAGCCGGAAGGTACACAGACGGCTGGTACCCCGCTCGCCCCTCTGCGCCGCTGATGCGAGACGACCTTCCGTTTCTCCTGATAAGGACATTTTGCTAATAGCCCGTTCTATTTTCTTTTCCTCCAAGCACAGTACTCATCATTAGTTTTATGGATGATTTTACAAGTTTCTCGGCAATTTGCAATGACTAGTAGCTTTTTTGGTTAAAGTTTTGGTCCCTTCTTTAACATAAGTGAAAAATTAATCCATTTCATACCAGAAAGAATTATAATTTGTATGTGTTTTAGAAAACCCTTCACTGACTTAATAAATCACTGCTGTGTTGTTTTTTAAAAAATGTAAACATTTGGTGGCTTTATGCCACTGTTTGACAGGGTTTTGTTACAAAGAATGCACTGAGGAGAGAAGGAAATGTGGTACTAGTCTAATAAAATCCAACTATCCAATATTCCTCACCACATCACCTAATTTTTCTTTTATAGCAGCTTATGCAAAATCATCAAACTTAAAAGTTCTCTTATCTAAGGACGTAAGAATTCAGGTTCTATATTTGTACAAGAGTCTCGTTTGCTATTTAAGTTTACAATTCCATCCGCGGTTGTGGTACAGATGTTACTATTTTCATCCCTACTTTTACGCTTCAATGAACTACTTTTCAACTACTGGCTCATTTGGGATTTGGGAATCTGATGTGATACAGCGGTAATAACAAAAAAGCACATGTAACAACTGTAATCGATAACATAAATAGACCTTCGCTAAGGGAACTGAACATCTTACAAATGTTGGCTGAGACAAACAAAACATAATGATCATTAGGGATGCAATGGGATATCTGGGCAAATGATCACTAATCTTATATTTCATATTTGTAATGTACATAAAATGTCTGTATACCAGCTCATGGGCACTCAAGGACACACTCTTTTTTTTTTTTTTATTCAGCGAGAGGAGGAGAAGCAGAGACAGACCCTCACGTGCCCTGACTGGAATATACCCGGCAAGCCCACTAGGGGGCGATGCTCTGCCCATCTGGGGCAGTGCTCTGTTGCTCAGCAACCATGCTCTTAGTACCTGAGGCGGAGGCCATGGAGCCATCCTCAGCACTTAGGGCCAACTCGCTTCAATAGAGCTATGGCTGCAGGAGGGGAAGAAAGAGAGTGAGAGAGAGATAGAGAGAGAGAGAAGTGAGAGGGGGAGGGGTGGAGAAGCAGATGGACACTTCTCCTGTGTACCCTGATTGGGAATCAAACCCAGGACATCCAAATGCCAGGCTGACGCTCTACCACTGAGCATTCAACCCTCCAGGGCCTCAACGCTACACTTTTAATCTATCTTAGACCACCTTGACTTGGCAGTAACATTACTGAACATTATTGAGGAAGCAAAGGAAAAGCCAGAAAAGTGATTCAGGAGCAGTGTGCCTCCTGGTGTGTGAGAAGAGCCCCACCGTGCAGACTGAACCATGCATCCCGTGGGCTGACCTACCTGGGGGTTCTCCTCCCGTTTTGGTTTGGGTGCAGCAGGTGGAGTGATGGTGCGGCTCTCTGTTTGTTTCTCATCCGCTTCTGTGTGAGATTTAATTGTCTAGGAGAAGAAAATGAAATGAAAATTCAGAATTAACTTTTCATTAAAAGAACGAAAACAAATACAGTTTGACTGTCGTCAACACAAAAGAAGAACATACTCAAATTGGAAACATAGTATTAAAGGAAGTAATAGGAATTTCATTTTGGAAGGAAAGAAATGTAAAATGTAGGGCCCCAGCTGAAATGGCTAAATGGTATAACTAAAGTAAATATGAATCTATAAATACAATAGTTTATACAAAAAGAAAAACCCATGGTTTAATTCCTATGTATAAAAATAAAGTATGGGCTGCTTTCTCTGATTTTAATGTATTTTAGAATGTAGGGAAGTTTTCCAAAAGCAAGCCCACTGTTGTTACTTATGGGTCAAACTTCAGTCCACAGCGTGCTTAAGATCTGAATAATGTAAAAAAAAAATATCTTAGATACACACTCATCTATTTCAGAAGATTTTAAATTACAATCTAAGAGAGGTTGCAGAACTACCATCACTTGGGATATTTAAAACCTGTCTGCATCATCCATTAGAGAGATGCAATTGCTAAGGAAAGGTCATCTTGCAAAAGGCTGACATCCTGATTACCTGCAACCTCGTCTTTCAGATGTATCCATTCAAACAAAAGAAACACCAGTAGCATTATCATCTTCAAACACAAATGGCAGCTAGCAAATTGGTAGACGGGGCTTGCATTACTATTCTTATCATGACCCAATGGATAATTCATTCCATGAAGCCCTCTGTAAATACTGAAATGATGCTAGAAAAGTGGATATAAAACTAAACACAAACCTAATTTACTTTTTCAAAATTAAAAAAGCAAATGCCGGTGGTCTTTTCATATGGCAACAACAATAAAATAAGTGAGAATGAAACTGATTATTGATGAGCAGGCGCCAAATAAAAGACTTTGGTTCTTAAAAATCATTATGCTGTGAAATTTATTACCAGACCTGAAAGACTAACACAATCACAAAGATTTTTCACATTCCTTTCTGGCCGCCTCCGTATTCTCCTTGTTTTCTCATATTACCTGAGGAAAGTGTAGCTCTGCTTTGGGTACAAATGCTGTCTTGTTCTTCCACCAGTGTCTTGTCCTCCTACCTCCTATATACTATAGGCAGTGGTCGGCAAACTGCGACTCGCGAGCCACATGCGGCTCTTTGGCCCCTTGAGTGTGGCTCTTCCACAAAATACCACGTGCGGGCTCTACCTCGACAAGGAATGTCCCTACCTATATAGTTTAAGTTTAAAAAATTTGGCTCTCAAATTTTGATTGAAAAGAAATTTCAATCGTTGTACTGTTGATATTTGGTTCTGCTGAATAACGAGCGTGCCGCCCACTGCATGGGCTACTTGAGAGCAGGAATACTCTGTGCACTCTAGCGCCCCCCTGTGCCTAGGACAGCGCCTCACGCAGCGCAGCTACACTGTAAAGAGATGCTGATCTTCTGAGTGGGGAATACAGCCTACCAGGAGAATCGCTCATTCTCCACGCTCTCACACCACACGTATTTCTGAACCAGAAGGACACGTTTACTCCATTACATAGACCACCAAACATACCTACAGGGAACACGTGGGAAAAGAATTTATAATGACATCTGTAAGGGCTCAGGTGTCTAGAGAGCCACAGCTCTCTCAAAGTGAAGGACAGGAGGCTGAGCGAGGAGGAAGAGGGGAAAGCCAGCTGTCAGGGTTTGGGGCTCTACTCCAAGGTTGTGTGAAGCTCCCTGAAGTCCATCGCTTCCATCGCGAGGGCTGAGTAAAGCCTCCAGGGAAGAGCAAACCAATGCCTCTCCACTAAGGAATTACCCAGGGCTCAAATTTTCCCTCTCATGCACAAGAGTCCAATTATCTCAGGGATGGATAAAGAAACATCAAAAGCATCCAAAAAATAAGAATAAAACAGAACATGGCGGGTATTTTTCTCTCATGGCCCTCTCGTTGTGGGGGAGGCCAGCTGCCACGCTGTGGACAGCACTATGAAGAGGCCCGCGCAGTGAGGAACCAAGCCTCCTGCCAACAGCCATTTGGGAGAGGCAGGACGAGCGAGTTTGGAAGTGGACTATCCAGCCACAGTTGAGCCTCTGAGGTGACTGCAGCCCTGGCGAACTAATCTGAATGCAAACGTAAGAGGGACCTTCAGCCAGAACCACCCAGCTAAGATGTCAGCTGATTCCTGACCCCCAGAAACTGTACAACGTAACAATGTTTGATGTTTAAAGCTGTTTAAAACAAACAAAAACCACAGGGATTGGGGAGTGACGGCACAGAAACGGCAGACTCACTCCTCTACGGGAGCAACCTTTAATCTGGCAGAAACAGAATCTCCATTTTAGAGCCCTGAAATCTAATAAAAAACTGACTGCAATGGGGGAGGGGCACTTAAGAAAGAGGCTGCTCAATTTCACTAAGAAGGCATTTTTCCTTTCCTACCTACAAAAATCCCATTCCCCAGCTGGGCAGAGGCTATGCGGATGGCAGCCTGTGTTCCTGGTATGACTTGCTGGTGCCAGGGGAAGCTGTATGGGCCTTGCTCCCCAAAACTTGGTGGTCACACGTTTTGACCTGCTCGGTGATTCCCTGAGGACTGATTCGGAGGTTGACCTCCGTCTTGCCCACCTTAGGCTGGGGTAACTTTCCATATGGCCTCTGACAAAAGCATCTAGGAATGTGCACAGCAAGTCCTCAGCTAATGTCGTCAACAGGTTCCTGGAAACTGACTTTGGCCAATTGAGATAAACAAGTTCCTATGGTGTATTATATAAACTAGCCTCTGGTAAAATTGGTTTCATCATATGTCCTTCCACTTAAAATTGTTCACTTCAACAATTAATTTTATGTGATGGGAATTTCATCTCAATTTAAAAAATTAAGTTGGGAAACAAACACAAATGAATGAAGCTAAAAGTGTGGTCTCTATCAGAGATCATAAACCCTTATCCAGAGGTGAAGCTCCCTGCACATTATTTCTTGCCTACATGGTGCTTAAACAGTTACCAGTATTTTAGACTAGGCGATTTCTCAAAACATCTGGATTTCTGGCTCTTCGTGAAAAAGTTTCCGTATGATAAAACGTGGCTGTTGTCAGGAAGCAGCTGCTTCCTGGAGATGTAGTATGTTATAATGCTCACAAAAATTAGGGGATATTTCAAAATGAATATAAAGTAAAAAAAGATGCATTTGACTTATTTTTATTAAACAAGAACATCACAAAAGCAAGGAGCAAGTCAAATAAAGTTGTTAGGTTATGCAAATGAATGCAAAACCAACTTTTATTTCGTTGGTGAAAGTGCACAATACAAACAAGGCGGAAAGTACTGGAGTGTCTGCACGTTCCCTGACCCCCCAATTTTTGTGAGCAGTGTGCTTCGCAGTGTGCCCCAGTCCCTTCTACTTTCTATCATCTTCTTGACACCAAGGCCAAATTGCCAATTTTATCATGCTTGTCTTACTACTTCAAAGAGACATTAAGGATAAAAGTGGGATATTCCTTATACTTCTATTGAAAATGGAAAACTACAAAGTCCAGCTTGCTTTTTTCATCTAGATTTCCTGTTGAACATTCACAGCTATTTAAATTTGTAAATCCTGTTCTTTTTGGTATTATAGAGATAGAAATTAAACACTCTGAACAAGCCTGACCAGGTGGTGGTACAGTGGATAGAGTATTGCACTGGAACATGGAGGACCCAGGTCCGAAATCCGAAGGTCACCGGCCTGAACACGGGCTCATCTGGCTTGAGCGTGGGCTCACCAGCTTGAGCAAGGGATTATAAACATGACCCCATGGTCGCTGGCTTGAGCCCAAAGGTCCCTGGCTTGAATCCCAAGGTCACTGGCTTGAGCCTAAGGTCGCTGGCTTGAGCAAGTGGTTACTTGCTCTGCTATATCCCTCCCCTCCCCCGTCAAGGCACATGTGAGAAAGCAATCAACAAACAACTAAGGTGCTTCAACAAAGCATTGATGCTTCTCATCTCTCTCCCTTCCTGTCTTTCTGTCCCAATCGGTCCCTCTCTCTGACTCTCTGTCAAAAAACAAACAAACAAAAACCAAAAAACTCTGGACAAGACTAGAACTAAGTTAATCACTTTATACCCTTAATTCCAAATTCACCTTCTGAGACTTGGCTGCATGAATAATCAAAGTCAAGAATGAGCAAATAAATGTCCAAATAGTTTCATCAATTAAGGTTCAATAAATTTGGATTGAAGGCAAAGCAAAATCCATTGTTTGGTCCCTTGGATCTATTTTCCCTACAGCAGTATTAAAATGGAAGGTAAAGAAAGAGTCACTAGCTCTGTCACGTTTACTAAGAGGGAAGACTCAGATAACGTTCTCATCTTGAAAGTACTCCTTTTTGTTTTAGGAGGATGTTATGTAGGCTCCTATGCAGGGTACATATGGAGTAGGAGAATGAGCAGTAATCTGGCAGTTTTTCCCACAAAACCTGGATATGTTGTCAGTAGACAGGCCTTAGGGCACGCACAGAGGTCTTTGTTGCAGGAGGTGTGGTGGGAGAGAAAGAAATGAACAGAATCCCTGAGAAATAACTGCCCGACATTATCTACAGATGTGAAACACTTTATCTCATCCCATCAACAGGATGTTTAGCCCCCTTTCCTAAAGTGCTGGAAAGTACTGAGGGGCTAATAAGTTTGGATTTATCTGCTTTCCTGCCTAAAATATGTTTCTAGTCTCAAAGCTCTTTAAACTCTACCACTCGGTTTTTCAGAGCCACAGTGTAATGTGGCTTCTAATAAGGGTGACAACAAGGGACCCCCTCTCTGGGCTGAACAAGGAAGTTGGTGCTTGACGGGAGGGAGCGAGATCACCGGACACCGTCACCCCTCTCCTCGGCCAGGTGGGCAGCCTGTGACTCCACACAACCTGCCAGGCTCCCCCTGGTCCAAATGCACGAGAGCTTATGCTCTGGGAGGGTATAGGCTCTGATGTGCCCATCTTTGTACTCAGACACCGCCTGTGGCACAGCAGTGGGCATGTAATCATATGTTTATTAAACGAGTGTTATCACCCTAAAGGAACGGTAGAAAGCAGAAAAGAACCCACCTGGCCTGGTCACACAGGGACTGCTGGGAACAGGTTTTGATAATTCTGTGAGCAGGCTAGTAAGTGGTGCTTCGTGGCTACATATAGGGTGGTGCAAAAGCAGGTTCATAGTTCATATGGCAAAGAGCACAATAACTGATAAATAACACGACAATAAATTCTGCTTCACACTCTCACAACAGTAAACCCTAAATGTACCCTGTTTTACTCTAAACCCGTCTGTGAGATTTGATGGCTCTGTTGGCAAAAGTAGGAACGAAACATGAGAAAGAAAAGAAGGATAATAGAAACACATAAAGAGAGTTCTGAGAATGAAGTCTGGTCCAGAGAGAGTTCGTTGTTGGTAACCTTGTGGGTGACCCTTGCCGAGTCGTGCAGGTCACTACCACACTAACACCACAATGACCGAACTCCTCTACCAGGTCAACAAGGAGAGACCGGAGAATTTACCACTACAAAAGAATTTTTATTTTTAAGAATTCATGGGTACCTTTCTATGATATTATAATAAAAATTAAAAGCTCGGTCATTCTGTAAGGCCAGGACATGAAAAGACATTCCAGTTCTAATAAGAAATAGGGCAAGGGACAAAATAATACATATGGATTATTTTTTGCTTTAAAAATATTAGTACATGCATAGAAAATATGTGGAGGTATAAATATAACCTATACTGTTAATAGCAACTTTTGGGGGTTAAAATTATGAGGGGGTTTTAGCCTCTTCATAGATTATGGGGAGGATGCACTTCCTACAATATATATTTCTGTAACGTTTGCATTTTTCTTTTACAATGAATATGTATTATCTTTGTAATGAGAAAAAGCAAGAAATGTAAAAATAAAAGAAAGCTGAAAAAATTCTTCTTTCCTAAAATAACTTTATAAAAAAGAAGTTAAAGAGAAATGATATTTAGCCATCTAAAATAGTGTTCTGAGACCACATTCTTTAGGGTTCTAAGGGTCCTCAGAGGTACTTTGAGAGCCATCCCGGGACACCAGGGCAGATGACATTCAAACATGCCTCTACCCAAATTCCTCTGCTGGTCAATTCTGCACTCACTCCAGGCTGGGGCAAAAGTAGGTTTATAGTTGTGAGTCCACGAAACACAGTGTGCTCTTGTGTCATGATTTATTAATTACTGTATCATTTTTTTTTTAAATCTTGTCTATTTTTTTATTTCTTTTTATTTATTTATTTTAGAGAGGAGACACAGAGAGAGAGAGAGAGAGAGAGAAAGGGGGGAGGAGCTAGAAGCATCAACTCCCATATGTGCCTTGACCAGACCAGTGCAGGGCTTTGAACTGGCGACCTCAGTGTTCCCAGGTCGACGCTTTATCCACTGCGCCACCACAGGTCAGGCTGTATCATTTTTTATAGAAACTATAAACCTACTTTTGCCCCATCCTGCATTTTAATATTGTAGCTCTTCTGATAGTAAGTTTGAAAACTTCTGACCTAAAATATGTGTACGTAATTTATTTCTGAATGTTTCTCAAAGCGCTCCCTGGGCTTTGAGTAGGTTCTCCAGAAACAGAGGTGTGTCCTCGCTTGTGCTGTCTGAGCATGAGATTTTGGTGCCCAGGCACTTAGTGAGGGATCTGCAGCACCGGGTCCCCATGCCTAAGATTCCTCTGTGCAAGAAGGCCCGGGCCACAGAGAGCCTGCTTGCGCCCCACCAGCTGGCCAGCCTCTTGGAATCAGTCAGCCACCCAGGAGCAGAAGATTCACCATCATCAGACTATTTTCAGATGAATGAGAACTCAAACCTGAGCAATTAGAAGTAGGTCAATGACTTTTTAAAGCAACTTTATAAGAGAGGATGCTTTTCTTTGCAAATTCTTCTTTTTTATCATTGTTTTCCCCTTAAATAGAATATATGATGACTGCCTATAAATCCTTTTATCTTGCTTTTAGGAGTCTTTCTGTCATAGACCCTTAAAGTATTTTTAGAGGTTACCTGTATTTCTCTAGCCTCATGTTTTTAATAGAACATCTGCTTTTAAAAATATAAACAAAAGGCTTCAACATATGAGCTAAAATGTCTGTATCCTCTCAAGTTAAAAGAATGCTTTTCAGAAATTTTAATCTTTTTCATTCGGCACTTCATTATCTGCAGTAACCAGGGGATATCTGTGAGGTGAAACCCCTTTCCTTTTGTTCATTCTTCCAGACTTTCATAGTCTTGTCCTCATTTGGATTCTTACTGGACCAAAACTAATATGGCATTTTCTGTTTACTACTTCATCTGTGCTTCCTGGTCCAGGGTAGCGGAACCCATTGTGAATTTCTGCTTCAGAACCAGCAGGGGGAGCTCACTCACACAGGACTCTGAATCCACCTCTAAGGGGATCATGGAAAAAGCAACCCAACTTCCTTCAGTAAGAATGGTTCTTTTGCAATTTGAATAAATTGTCACACGACAAGCAACAGGTTACTGACAACGATGCTGCAATTAAAGAGCCCTTGAGAAGATGTGTTTAGAGACAGCCCAGCCTCAATGGCTACTGCCCAAAGCAGGCGCACACTCTTGCCTGTACCTGTTTTTCAAGGCTTGGCTTGCTAAGCTGTACAGTTTGAGGTCCAGCGAGTCTGGTCCCTGGAGTAGCTATCACAATGCTGGTGAGCTGGGCCATGGGGAACGTTTTGGCTATGGTTGCAGTCTGCCCATTGACGACACGGACGGGGTGGATGGAATTCTGGGAGGTAGGGAGGGTCGTGGGGGTGAACTTGGTCAACATAACAGGCCTCTGGATAAGTTGAGGAGCTGCAAGCATGGGAGGAGGTGCTGGGGCAATAGGAATGTTATTCTGGGCCACAGGCTTAGGTCGCACCTATGGGGAAAGAGAGAACAATCATCGTATTACTAAAAGAAACTTCCTGTATGTCTAAGTAACTGTCAGATCTTCCATAGTACAGATGTGAAATGTTATTTAGTACAAATACTGATTAATAGTCACTTTGGATTTATTATTTTTATAGATCTCAAGATATATAATCTTATAAAAGACTCATCCGCTCTTAAGAGGATCCAAATGCTACCCTAGAATGCAGTTCTTCTGTTTCTAAACTAGTCCCTCTATTACCCCATGCCGCCTCCTCAGGCTGAGGTCGAATGCCCAATCCAGACACTGGTCCCACCCAGAACTTGTGCCCAGAGTATGGTAATAACGCTGCCAATGGCCTTAATTCACATTCTGAATTTCTTTCTATCCACAGTTCACCCCATCTCTGGCTCTTTAACTCCGCATCTTGGCCAGTCCTTCTTTCGGTCTCCCTTGTGGGCTGCTTCCTTCTCCGTCCAACACTAATGTAAGTATTTCTCAGAGTTTTGTCCTGGCACCCTTTTTCTCCCTCCTCCTGGCAGCTCTCGCCCAGCCTATGGCTTCGGTTACCACCGAGGTACTCACAGGAGGTTCAAAATCAACATGTCTAAAACTTACTAATTTCTTCCTCCAATTTTCTCCTCCTCCTATAGTCATCACCTCAGTAAATGGCCTTTTCTCTCCTAAATAAACTTCAGGATAATTCTTGAAGCTTCCTATTCCACCTCTACTTCCTAAGTCCTTCTCATATATCTCCTACTTTTTGTCCTCACTGCCACCACTCCATCCTATGTTTGGCTTACTGAAACAGTGGCAGAAAATTGTGATTAAAATCATGGGGTTTGCTTGGGTTCAAATCCTGGTTCTACCACTTACTAGCTGTAGGACGTTAGGCAACTTACCTGGTCTCTCTAAGCCAGTAGTTTTTAAACTTTCTAAACTGTGACCCTATGGGCAAACTCCTTTCCCCTTGCGCATTAGTTTGAAGTTCAGTTAACATTCTAGCTCTGTTCCCCTGGAAACCCGATAAAGGTAAGAATGGCAACTACGTTACCAGACAACACTACTTATACTAGAAATGACCCGTTATTGTTAAACTGAATCTGAATGGGAAGGTTTATAAATATATACTTGATGGGAAACCATACTTTGGGCTTCCTGAATTGGGGTGACTCATAACTGGGCATGTCCACTGCGGGGACCTTGAAAGCCGTGCCTCTGGAATTGTTACAGGATGCAGTGGCAGGCTTCTGTGAGGCATAAGGCCTCTGTCAGAACGGCTCTCCCACATCCTGATCTCCCTGCACCTGAGCTATCCATGGACAGCTGCAGAGACTGCCATAGGGGCTACTGTAGGGACTCCAACTCAAGAAAAATGTCTGATGCTGAGCAAGAGCTGGCGAGTTCTAGTTTCTGTCCTGTACTGTTGGAAGTACACTGCTCACAAAAATTCAGGAATATTTCAAAATGAACATGAAGCTATAAAATATCCCTGAATTTTTGTGAGCAGTACAGATTGGTGCCAAGTGTGGCCCTTGACAGTCTCATGAGTCTGAATGCTTAGTTAAACTTAAGGTGGACCTGGATGGGCGCTGCACATGTAGGAAATCTATTTCACACTGTAACCGGTACATACGCACAGACATATATCTCCATCTCTATAAAATAAAAACTTCATAAAACAAAATTTATGTGCTAGGTGCTTTAGTAGTTTCTATTATGTTGTGCTCATTTTCTTTAAAAACTCTGCTTATAATCCACTAAATTCATTTCACAGCTAACTAATGGGTCATGAGCAACCATTTAAAAAACATAAACTAAGCCTTAAGAGTCCTTACCAAAAAAAGAACAATACCTACTTTCATAGGGTTGCTGTGAGGATTAAAACAGATAACCCGTGTAAAGTGCCTACATGGTAAGTGGCACGTAGCAAGGCTCTCTAAACAGTGCCCATTATTGTGGGTGACAATACCCTAGCTGTTCTTCCTCTCCAGTCTTGACCACCTCTAATCTTATCTCCACACAGTGGCAAGAAGGAATTTTCTAAAACAAAAATCTGATCACGCCATGTTCTTCTCTGAAAGTGCTTTAATGGCTCCCCACGGTTCCTGAGATGAGGCCCAAATTCTTATTATGTAGCCCGTAGTGTTCCATAGGCGCTGGCTCAATGCGCTTCTCCAGTCTCACCTCTCTCTGCGGCCCGAGTCAGCCACTCAGCCACGTGGCCCCCTGTGCCCCACCACACCAAATCCAGTCTGGCTCTGTAAGCCTGCATGCACTTCTCCAACGCGGACTTACGCATATGTTCTGCCCTCTGCCTGGGGCATTTTTATTCTTCTGCCAAAACTCTGTCAGGCTAACTTTACTAGGGTTTTAGGTCCTAGGCAGAATCTTAACTCCTCAAAAAAATATCCTATAATACTCTTAAGAATGAGCTGGGTCTCGTTTCTGTTCTCAGACTCCCCTGTCCTTCCCATAACAGACAGTGTAACTGGCTGTACATGTGTCTGAAGCTCTCTGAGAGCAGGGAACTGTCAGTCCTGAAAACTGGCATGTCCACAGTGCTTAGTACCTTTTTTGAAAATGCAGAGTGTCTATTAAGAACTTATCCGATATATGATTAAAATCATATAGGCAGTCCAGAAATCACTTATGGCTACTGACCATAAAATTCCTTTCTGTTTCCTCTTTGCCTGAAACATGGGGCATCAGATAGTAGTTCCCAGTCTTCCCACCAGGCAAATCAGCCCCCACCCCCCAAACCAGACTGGGCAATCCCGACATTCTGCCTTGAGAATGGCGAGTTCAGCCCAACTGCTGTAAGAACCCTTTCAAGAGCACGCGGGCAAGCCAGGTCACTGGGGTCTACACAGAAAGCTCCTGGTGGAGACCCCTCGCCTAAATCTTCATAAGCAAGGCTCTGTGTTTGGGTGTGATGCTAATGCCATCACTTTCCAGAGTAGAACTGGATGGTTTCCACCAGCTAGCTTGGCGGCTCGCTCCTTCCTACTCTCTTGGGCATATTGGGGAAAAGTGGCATTTTTCTTTCTCCCCCGCGGGCAGGCAGGTGTTGGCTAACTTCCTCCAGTAAGTCGACACTGGAAGGTTTAAAGTGGTGTTCCCTTCATTTATTTTAATGTAGGAAATTTCCCTTTCCTTATAGCCCCCTGCTAGTGCCACTGGTCACTGTGAAGAAACCTTGGTGACAAAATAAGGTTCTTCGTGGTGCAGAGCTCGGCAGCTGGAACCCAGGGCCCAGCAGGGTCAGAACGCAGCTGAGCCGACAGGAGCTGCAGCTGTGCGGGAAGCCCGCACGGACTCCGTCCTGCTAGCCCGCACTGGGCTGGCCAGTGGCTTGCTCACCTGCGGAAGAAAGTTTGGACGTGGAGTGAGTCTGGGAGGAGGGATAAACTGTGGTACTTTGATGGGCTGAGGAGGTGTTGCCTGAACCTGCTGAGAAAAGAGAAAGATCAGTAAACCAGAGAGGACAATACATGTTCAGCATCAAAGCTAGACATTCTTACAGTATTTTCGACATCACTGTTCTCTGGATCAGGCAATATTTTCTAGAAGCTTTCCTTATGAAATTAACCACCTGAATTAACCACAAGAAGCTGTTTCAATTCTCCCACCAGCATGCTTCACCCCGTAGAGCGAACCAACCACATTTGTCCCCTCACAGACCTAGTGTCACACATGCAGGCCCAGCAACCTGAAGACAGTTTCCTTTGACACTCAAGAACTCTTGCACTTACGTATTTTAAGAGTCAGACTGGATCCAAAGTAAAATCAAAGTTTCTGCCTGGCCAAACGGGCCCTTTCCTAACACTAGAGTTTTATCTCACAGAGAATGGCTTTATTCCTACGGGGAATTCTCTACCTCTCAGCGTCTGGCCGAGTTACCCGGTTGCTTCTCTAAAGACTACTGGGAGTAAGTGGCGAAGCTTCACTTCACTGCTCCCCAGTTTCGCTCACCACTGGTTATCATTCAAAAGCCACCAAGAACTCTTAGCTGCCATTTCAGGAGAAAACTTTTAAACCGCAATGTGGCTATCCTTCCCCAAGACTCTGAGAACATCGGTTTCTAAATAGTTTACCCTAGAAACCTCATGAATAATTTTGTTCAAGTATTTCTTCCTTCAAGGGATCTTTTTGTTTTATTCTGATGGACATAGACACTTAATTTGTGAGTTTCTTGAATATTTTTAAAGTACCCCAACGAACTCCGGTACTTCCTGGGTGCGGTCAATTTCAAGGGGTAGTGAACTAAAAAAGAATTCAGCAGGGAGCTTCCCGAAATCAGTCACATAGCCCCAGAGAGTCTAAACACTCCAGTTTCACAGCAAGGGCGGAGGAGAGCAGGGAGAGACGTAGGGAACAGTGCGTATCCTCTGTGGGGACGTCTTCCCTCTCCGGCCAAGTCAGACTTGGACCTCAGGTAATGCACTGAGTGGGCTTGGTCTTTGGTGCCAGGAAACTAGACAGTGGTTATCTGAGTAGACAGTAGGAAAGCTCTATTTCCTAGGCAACCCCAAAGGGGAATCTGGTATGGCCGTATTGGAGACTGAAATCCAGCAGGAGCATGAAATGGATATACTCTACAAACGCATATCCTGAACCCTCTCATGTGGGCACACATGAGCAGCAGCTGCTGGCTTACCAGAGTGACTGTGTTTTTTGCCACAATTTGGACAGCCTCTGCCCCAGGCCCAGTGACCTTACTAGACGTCTGGAGGTTGACTGGTGTGTTCTGCACATCAGTGCTGAGCACAGCCTTCTGACTGTTGATGGCGGTCACCATAGCAATGGTAGGTCTCTGGCCCACAACAGAGGCAGGCATGGTCGCAGTTGCTGCTTTCAAGACGAGAGGTAGTGTCTTTGTGGTAATCATAGAAGCTGTAGTTACAGTCTTCTAGGAGACATGGAGAACAGATATTAAGACACTGAAGTGTGATCCCACTGAACAATATGCTGCTAACCCCCAGCAGAAAACAAAGCAATTAATTCTCATAATCAGTCAAGTTTCTCAGTATAACATTTCTTTTGTGTAGATAGAGCACACATTTTACTACAGAGAAAGACAATTGCTAGTTCGCCAGAGATCTCAAATTTAGCTTCAAGCTCACAGTAATAACTGCAACTGATATGGGCACAAGGTTTTCAACAACAAATGGGGCAGGTTTATAGATATAGACTGTGCCTGCTTCTTCTGGGTTTCCTAATTCTTAGCTTGCTCTCAATTGATTTAAACTTTGAAGAAGTTGCAAATCAATGAGGCATGCACTATCTCTACCCTTAATCGCTACCACCTCATCAATGGGAAGAAAGCCATCATATAATTCTGATTATCCGCCTCTGTGACACAAAGGCAGGGATAAAAGGACAGTAGCTTTTCCTTCTCTTGAGCGTCACCCTAGAGAGGTGGAAGGGAACTTCACGTAAGGATTAGTGTAATTGTTGCCTCAGAGGCCGTACGTACATCCAAACACCGGATAATAGAACCAACCAGTACAGTAAATACCAGCTCCTGATACCAAAGGGATATGAGTCACTACCTATAATCTTCCCTCTGGAGAACTGCTGCAGAAGTGATCAAAGATCCAGTGCAACGTGACAAGGTGGAAACAAACACCTGCGTTTCACAAAGTCTTATAGATCAGAGGATGGACTGAGGCGAGAGGATCTGACTGATACTCTGTAAGAGCTACTGCAGCTTTGAAGCTATATTTTCTAGACTTTTACTAGAGTTATTAAAGGAGCCAGTTACATGGCACACATGTCTACATAGTGCTGCTAGTCAGTCACTCGAGACCCAGACATTTTAGGAATGTGAGTATTTATCTGGTCCCATTTGCTGGTTCTGATTTTGATATTACCCCACCCTTTAACTTCTTACCTCACACTTGCACTGTCCGATTTGGTAGCTACTAGCCACATATGGCAGTCTAAATTAAATTCATTACAGCAAAATAAAATTAAAACAGTCCATCAGTCACCTTGCCACATTTCAAGTGTTGAACAGCCACATGTGGCTAGTGACTACCAAGTTAGATGGTGGGGACTTCTAACAGTGCTGAAGGCTCTACTGGACAGCAGTGCTCCAGACCAGTGAAAAGGACCCTACTCTCCCAGAGACAGGGCTGGACCAAGTCCCTTGTACATTTCTATTTCAGAGTCCATATAAGTACTTGTGTATTAAGTTGTCTGGTTATAGGTAAATCTTCATTTCCATTTTCTGCCTTAAACACATACATGTACGCATGTATTCCCTAATTTCTTAACATCTTTTTATTTTCTTTTAGCCAAAACATTCATGATCTGGCCTCATCTATCCCATCATCGTGTAATCAGCAACCCTGATTAATGCTTGTCATCAGGACCACCCAAATCTTTGCTTCTTCTCTAAGTCCGTAACACAGGAGTGGTTTGTCTCCTGGCCACTGCCTCCTCAAATGTGAAATGGTTGTAAGAGGGGAGCACTCATTCACTTGAGGGGTGAGCAGGCCATCTATTCTCTATCACTGACAAAAACCAAATAAAAGCTAGATGTTATTAATCATTAGAAATGTTACCTAGTGTAGCAACAAGGACTGACTTCACATTAAAAACACTTGTAGTAAGTGTTTTTAACCCAGTGTGATTTAGCTCTATCTTTCAATTTAAAACATCTAAATACAAAGAACTTTTGAAGTGGTGAGCAAGTCACACCAGATGGCATTCAATCCTGGTACTACCACGGGTTATGGAAATAAAGCTCTAATCAGGAGAACTCACAGATGTGGATTTTAAGAACAGTTGTGCATGTTGTTATTGCTTTAAAAGAGGTTAATATACTTTTGTTTGAAACATTTTTGGTTCAGGTAAATCGTTATCAATATTTTGAATAATTCTAAAAAAGTGAGGAAAACCTCAAACTCACCTGAATTATATACTTACCATTGACTGCACCACTTAAACACAGAAACCTAACGAGCTTGCTCACATCTTAGCTTAGCATTTTTATTCTCCTTTGTAAATAGTTGTGGCTAATTTCACTACATGTATTCTAGCATCTATATAACTCTTTGTATACACAGGCGCAAGATCTAGTATATGCAGCAAGGAACACTTCCTGGAGAACATATTTACGAACTCTCTATGGACACCAGGTATCAACGCAGGTATTACCTGGATCTTTTCTCCTGGTCTGGTGCTTGCTCTGTTCTAAGTATTAAGAACATAACAAGCTCTTGGAGTGTTAGATGACAAAGAGAATCTAAAATTCTGAAATTCAAACCTTATGAAAACCTCTGAACTGTTCTGGCAGGAGGGAAAAAAAGGCGCCGAGAGGAAAGGTACCTAACAACAAAGAAAATTAATTTTATGGAAGCTGTCCTAGGCTGGCTGATGCTGTCCAAGTATGAGTGCCTTCAGGAGAAGAGAGCAGTTTCTCACGCTTTCATGAAGGGGCTCTTTAATTTGGACAAAACCCACATTGCACGAACTACAAGTTACCACAGAATTACATGGCAAGAGGCACAAACTGAAAAATCCTTTTCATTTTTTTTGTTTTGTTATTATTGCTGTCTATCTACACAGCATGAGGTATTGATTGAAAACACACAAACTCCAATGCACAAATCAGAACTTCGAGGGATTATTACTTGGGCTGTTATTAATTTCCACAGCTATTTTAGACTATTTCTCTGTTTAATTTTGCATGGAAAGTCACTGTGGCACACTCAGACTATTACTGATAGAGCCCTCCCTTCTGTCTGTAAGGGTTTATTTTGTTTGGTTTTATTAACTGTGTGCCTGTTTAAATGTGTTACATCATCAAAAGTGACAGGATTGTGAATAGAAGTTGAAGGGTATACCCGCATTCAGCTGCTCTATCTTTTCATGTCAACTGAAAAAATTTCCAAATATACATATAAGCATGAGTGGGGGTTAACCAAGCAAAGAGAACTAGTCCCCCGACGCCTCCATACCTAACCTGACTCGGAATGAACAACTCTCCCCCCTGCCCATGCTGCAATTGCTACTTACTAGCATTGCTTTCTGAACTTAGATACTGAATATATCCCACACACAGCCTCTCATTCGTCCCTGACCTCATGGACTTTTAATGACTCCCTATAACTGCCAATATTCCCAAAGGTTCTGCCAGGCACCTTTATGGTTTTCTTTCCCTCCCCACGGCTTCCTGAAATCCCCACTCTAGCCACGCAGGCCTTCCTTTCCTACTCCACACTTCTGTTCACACTGCTCTCTACTCCTAAGATGCTCTTTCTTCCCCGCCCCCATCACTGAGAGCTCACTCATCCATCAGGGCACTGCTCAGCCGCCACCTCCTCTGGTCTTTCCACAGCGCTTTGCTGGTACTTCCATTTTCTTCTTTGTCAGCTGTTCACCTCTTCCTCCTCTTCTCTGCAGTTTTTAAATTCTTAAAGACAGAATTCTGTCTTATTTGGGAAATCTACCCTCTCCGTTGCCTAGCACAATGCTTGCATATAGTAAAGGTTTGATAAATACTTACAGAACAAATGAAAATAATTATGGTACACCAGATTCTGGGCAGGGGCCATTATTACCTCTTTGTGTACCAGAATACATACAGAGAGTACCCAATAAATACTGACTGACTGTTTACTATAAAAACAAGAACTAGAGAATCATTTAGCTTCTAACATTAAACATTTGTATTACATAAAACAAAATAACATAAAACAAGCTTAACCAAATCAACCAAATATATCAGGTGGGCTACAGATGGAGAGATGCCACACACCACTGTATTGGGGGTAGCCTTAGGCCCCTCACCATCACAACCTCAAAGCAGCACATAACTCAGATTATACCAGAGAGGGAAGAGCTATTACGAGTATTACGTAAGTATTTTCTCTCATTTATGCAACATGGAATGTTACTTGAACAGAAAGTTTCCATGGGTTAAGAGAAAAAATTCCTATGTGCCAGGAAATAAGGAAGTCTACCATACTCCTTTCATGTAAACATTTTCTGATCAAACTGTACTTTGTAAAGAGAACCTAATCCGACTCTGTTTAAAAGTCCAACAAAGTAATCTGGTAAGAAATCTTTCAGAAGAAATTCAAGTCTTGATCAGGGGGTTTAAAAATCAAGTCAGTTTGAACACCTAATTTTCAAATACCCTTGGAGCAAAGATTAGGGCAAACATTGTAGCCTGCTCTGATTCACAACAGGGATTCTTCTTTTTCCATTCTTTGGCATTTTATATATAGTTGATTTTTTTTTTTTTTTTTTGGTATTGTATGACAGTATAGAAGAATAGTGAATGGACTGATTTTTCAGCCAGAACATCTGGGTTCAAATCTTGGCTCCCCCACATATGACCCACATGATTTTAGGTAATGACTTAATCTCTCTGTGCCTTATTTTTCTTATCTTAAAATAAAAGAAAACAGCCTGACCAGGCAGTGGCGCAGTGGATAGAGTGTCGAACTGGGATGCAGAGGACCTAGGTTCGAAACCCTGAGCTCGCCAGCTTGAGCACGAGCTCACTAGATTGAGCAGTTTTGCTAGCTTGAGTGTGGGATCATAGACATGACCCCATGGTCGCTGGCTTGAGTCCAAAGGTCGCTGGCTTGAAGCCCAAGGTCGCTGGCTTGAGCAAGGGGTCACTCAATCTGCTGTAGCCCCCCACCCCCGTCAAGGCATATATTAGAAAGCAATCAATGAACAACTAAGGTGCTGCAACAAAGAACTGATGCTTCTCATCTCTCTCTCTTCCAGTCTGTCTGTCCCTATCTTGATCTCACTCACTGTCTCTGTCACAAACAAACAAAAAAAGAGAGAAACAACAACAACCACCTTCCTTATGAGGGCTGGGCTGATTGTGTATGTATATAAGTAAAGCACTAAGGAGAGTGCCAATATATAGTAACCTCTATTAAATGTTAACTATCTTTAGTTATCTTTCGTATTTTTATAAGGAATGCATTCTTCTTCACTTGCAAAATGTTGGTTATGACCCAGCCCAATGTCCATAAACAGTGAAGAGCCAAATAAACTATAATCTTCTCCTTTACATAGAAAGATACAGTGAAGGCTTGGTGTTGGTAGATCAGAGATATCCACACCTAAGTTTCAAAAGACCAAGTCCTTGAAATCACATGCAAAAATGAGTGAATTAAGTATGAATGTGGATCTTTCTGGGGAGGGGATCCACAGCTTTCAACAGTCTTAAAGGGGTCTGTGATCTCCAAGGATCAAGAACCACTGCTCAACTATCCCATTGTAAAAGCTGTGCCTTATTACACATCAAGTATGTGATGATCAAGCTTGAATAACTTTCTTAATCAAATGTCACTTCCAAATATGTCCTTTCTGTGTGTCTGGACTGCCTCACTATCCTGACAGTGTATGCTGATTTAAGTGCCCTTTGCAATAAAATCATCTGCATAGCCACAACGAGTTAGAATGTTATTAAGCATCTATTCCATAATGCTGGTTCTGACCCGCATCTTCCATTTCAGGTTTCCTTCAGAGCATCAGAAGAGATTCCTAATCTCATGAATATGGACTGAGAAATGAATACTTTGTCTCCATGAATAATGGAAATATATCAACCTTCTAAATGCCTCTTTCCACCTGGTGCAAGGGACACTGATCCTGTAATATCTCCACGCGTAATTGCTAAAAATTCCAGAAAAACAATTCCAGAGGAGGTGAACTCACAGACTTTCTGGACAAGCTCAAATAAGTATTTCCAGAAATTCAAAATAAGACCTCCCGCTGTTCCTATAAAGAGATGCAATCTTCTCCATCCGTCCGGACTGCCTTTCCCTCCTTTCTTTGGACGGCTGGGAGGTCATTTAACTTTTGTTCCTTAGCAATGTTCCTTAGCAATTTCCTTCTGCAAATGAATTTCAAGTGATTTATCTCAGTTATACTATTAAAAAGTAACCCTTGGGGCGAAGATTAGGGCAAACACTGTAGCCTGCTCTATCTGATTCACAACAGGGATTCTTCTTTTTTCATTCTTTGGCATTTTATACAGTTGATTTTTTTTTTTTTGTATTGGATGACAGTATAGAAGAACAGTGAATGGACTGATTTTTCAGCCAGAACATCTGGGTTCAAGTCTCACCAGAAATAACTTCTGTTGAGAGCTAGTTGAGCTTAACATGGTGTGCAACAGGGCGAGCTCTCCCCAGCCAATAACACGTGGATCTCCCCCGCGCTGCCCGCGGCGCCCCACCCACACTTTACCTGTGAAGCGGTCAGGTTGGGCGAGGGGGCTGCCGACTGGGCGTGGTGGTGGTGGTACTGCGGCTGCTGCGGGAGCTGCTGGAGTGGTTGCTGCTGTGCTGTTTGTAGTTTGTTTTCCGATTGTGCCAACGGCTGTATTTGGAACTTGTCTGGTTGTTCTTGCTTTACTATCAGGTTCTTCCGTAGCTGTTCAACTACTCTTTTCTACCAAATGAGAACAAAAAGAAATAAAGCCGATCGGAATATTGTCCTACCCGCTGTGTAAGAATATGCAGCAATTATATGCCTCTGACTCCTGTGATCTAAAACTTGTTGCATCTAAAATGTACAGATCTGACAAATAAGGAGAAACCCATGGCATAAGAAACGTTTCGTGTGTAAAGGGAACCTGAGGCACACAAATGAGAAGAAAAGCTAATGCAGCTCAGACTTCTTGACTGCTGTTAGCTTAGCGTGCGAGGCTAGAGGGGCGGTGTGGTTAAGCGCGGCAGTGAAGACATGCTTGGGAGACATACTGTCTCAATGCAAATTTTTGTTTTGCAACTTACCAGTTATATGACATTGGTCACATTACTGAACCTATCTATGTCTCAATTTCCTGTTCTGTAAAATGAGGCGACCCACAAAATCCTTAGCGCCCTTACAATCACCAAACCAGCTGCTAGAAAAGGACTCAGAACCGTGATCGGCATACTGTTGGTCATTTTTCTTTCTGCATCTGACAACATAGATACCAGCCATACTAATTTTTGTTAATCAAACAAACGTCATGTATCCAACCCATATTTAAACATTAAAGAGACTTTTAAACAAAGAAAGCTTGATCTCAAAAATATGCAATATAAACAACAGACTTTCTAAATGAAGTGTATTCATGAGCTGGACTTCTTTGCTGGGCTAGAATCTGTAGAAATGCATACACTCGTTTAGGCATACTAGAAATTTAGTTACACGGGATGAAAATTTTGAATTGAGGTTTGTGAAATTTTCTAGACTTGTTAAAATCCAAGAAAATGTGTACTTGGATTCCTTCATTACTATATAATACATTTCAACAGAATGCAAGCTCCGTGAGGGAAAGGACCTTTGTTCACAACTATACTCTGGGGCTAAGTCAATGCTTTCCTTCTTCTCACATGATGAGGAGTGATGGGACCAAGTCCCAGCAAAAGGCTTGGAGACTATGTAATAAGCATTCAGGGCCAGACTTTGGTCCTGACCCTCCTACCCTCATGGCTGAAAGCATAGGCAGCACCCCACTCATACACTTTCAAGTGAGTTTACTAATTAATGTTTATTATTTCTGATAATATAGACTGCTATTTTCCAACATAGATTATGAATAGAGAAAAAGAAGTATTCTGAATAAGGATTTTTAAATAAAGAGTTAAGTGCCTGACCAGGTGGTGGCACAGTGGATAGAGCATCTGCCTCGGATGCCGAGAACCCAGGTTCAAAACCCTGAGGTCGCCAAATTGAGTATAGGCTCATCCAGCTTGAACACAGGGTTGCCAGCTTGAGTATGGGACCATAGACATGACCCCAAAGGCCACGCGGGCTTGAAGCCTAAGGTAGCTGACTTAAGCAAGGGGTCACTGGTTCCGCTAGTGCCCTCCCCTCCCCCCAGTCAAGGCACATATGAGAAAGCAGCCAATGAACAACTAGGGTGCCCCACCTACAAGCTTATGCTTCTCATCTCTCTCCCTTCCTGTCTGTCCCTGTCTCTCTCATTCTAGCTAAAAAAAGAAAGACAAGTGAAATCAGAGAGCCAGGTTGATTTTCAAATTCCTGCTGATGATTCTAACCAACTTCACTGCATGTATTCTTTCAAGAATGCAAATGTGCAGGCTACTTGCTTAACATATTTGAATATTAAAATATTTACAAAATACATTTTTAAAAACTTTAAAGCAATACAAAATATGTTCTTGAGATAATTTTTAGTACTTTTATTACTGATTTATTTTAGGCAATGAAAATATCATATAAAAGGTCAATTTGGGGAGGAAAAGTCTGTTATACTTTGTACTCTGCTAGCACCTCCTCTTTCAGTAGTTAAATATTAAAAAGAAAACAAAAAGATGCAGAGTCCAATGTCTCTGAAGAAACAATCTGCAGAATAATAAAAATGCAAATTAATATAAATATCAGATGTTTATAAAAACTTTCAAGTCTTCAAAATCATATTTCCTAAGTGTAAGCAGCAGAGGAAATGAGCAGAATAGGAGAAGGCAAAGTACCAGTAGGGGTGCTCTGGATAATTCTGGGCATCACAGATAGATTTTATTGCTCAGGGACTGCCAGACATTGAACAATTAAATAATCATTTACAGTTGCTTTCAGCCCCCGCACTCCCCCCCGGCAAACATATTAATCAGCATTAATCAAACATAATAACAAACTAGCAAATATGTAACGTAACAGTGAGAGAAAGGGACTCCAAGAACCTTTATTAAAAAAAAAAAATCCCATCCTATCATCCCCTTTCCCTCTGTCCTCTTTTCCCCTGGTCCCTTTGATCCCTCCTCTGTCTCAGGGGGGAGGGCGCTGTAGGGAGGTGGGTAAGGGAGGGGGGGATGCAGTCAGGGTCACCCTAGAATCTATGTAGAAACAATTAAATAAATTTTAAAAAATAAAAAAAATAAGCAATACCCCAGCTCAAATCAGGAGGAGAGAAACCAGGAGGAAAATACACAACACAAATGTGACACCTGCCAAAAAATAAACTTTGAACAAAAACAGCACAGGAAAGTAAATAATTACTATACCAGGCCCAAAAGGAAAGGGTGTTTTTCTCCTCTACAGCCATCCTTAGGAAACACAGTGTGCTCTCTCCTACTGACTGCCTAACTGGGGCAAACTATAAGCATGAGACAAAGCCCGGAACCCACCGAGTGTGTACAACAGAAGGGAACAGCAGGGGAAAGAACGAGGAAGGGTGCAGGCTAGAGTACTCTGCAGCCACATGGCTAGAGCAAGGTGACGACCAATCAGGACCAGAATTGAGAAAGTGGGAATCAGTGAGTCACAGTGCATTCACAACTGTTCCTCCCCCAGGGCCTGAGACAAAGCCTGTGGAACTTGGGGGAGGGGGTCCAAAATACCTGCACACTTACATTAGTCCTTGAGAGGAGAAAAAAAAGTAAAAAGGAGAAAGAGGAAAAAGAAAGTGGTATAGATTGGACATGGGTCCGGACATGTGAGCTGGGTAAGGTGTTCTTTGCAAGAGGGCTCTGGTATGTTTCAGAATGCTGTTCAGCAATGACTGGCCCCTGCATTTCTCACTGTGTTTACCAGAATATTAGAAGAATACCAAGTGTGTAGTTGTGCATGTTTGTGAAAAATTTTTAAATCAAGATTTGGGGGAGGCACGGCTGCCTTCTGTAACTTACATATCGTTGCATTTTGAAAAATAGCCACCTTGAGTCAGATGAGCTCTGCAGTGGAGTGCCCCTTAGGGGCACAGACATGCCCAAGGACTTCCTAATGAAGGGGTGCTGTGGAGCCAATCAACTGGCTTTCCTAAATCCCACAACCCAATCTGGTTCTAGTTCCTTCTTGCAAACTCCAAAGTCACATTAACCCCAGCAGGACCCTGATTCAAGTCAGAACCAGTTCTGGGTGGCAGCGAGAGAATAAAGTTACAATAAATCATAAGTCCTAGCTGTGTGGTGTCAAAGTTGTTAAGTATCCTCCCTCCTCCACAGAAAGTGAGCCTATACTTAAAAAAAAAGTCACTAATGAAGGTTATGCTGGCATAATTTGATATTTTCAATGTTATTCATATATATAGGAGAACTTTAAATGTCGCTAATTATCTTGGCACATTATCCTGAAGCTTTGCCATTTGTCATTCACTAATAAGTTAATGAGATTATGGGGGTGTGGAGAAAATGAAAGAGGAAGAGCTGAAAGGAATAAAGGCAGAGGGAAGGAGAAAAGTTAATAACTTATCATTTTCTCTCCTTAATATATTTTCTATAAACAACGTGCCAATGTGCCAGGCATCCAGAATGGCTAGTACCACCCCCTTCAATCCATCTGTCAAGAACTGCTCCATAAACTTGGCATGTAATTCCAAGCCTCTGATTTCCCTGACGTTCGCATCACTGGGTTTCATTGGGGATTGTTCTGGCAGAAGAGTTCAGAGCCTCTGACACTTCCAGTCACAGTTTCTGAGGCAGGTAGTCATGGTGATCAATATAGTGACATTCAGTGATACAATCAACGTGTTCACACGACAGCAAGACAGATCCCAAAGATAAATACAGACGTTTATAGGTCAGATTCAACAGAAAACCAGGGTCTTTTTCTCCTAGGTTAGTCACTCCAAGGTCCATGGCTTTGATCAGCAGAGAAGAAAGATGGAGAGATGGAAGGAGTGCCTCCATTTCTCCAGCCGAGCCACTGGTTTATTTCCATCGGGGTCTCAGGAATTTTAGAATGCTTTTCTCGAAAGAAACCCCAGGCACAGGTCCTGACCTCCTGGGTGTCACTTACTCCACTTGTTTGTGTTCTGGCTGACATGATCTGTTTTATATCAATTATAAATCCACTCAGACATATTCTCACATGGTACTGCCTTAAAAATTCACCCACTTTCCCCCCTCCATGAAGCAACCACACAATCTGAAAATATAACCTTCACCCTTCATACCAGCCGCTGATAGACTTACAATTTGCACAAATCTGGAAAGTGAAGGACAACTCTTACCCGTCTTCATATCTAAAATGTAGTGAAAAAATTGCCCAGGTCTTCACACTCACCAACTGCTCAAACGTAACTAGGGAAACTAAAATTTTTATGTGCAGGAAAACTAATGTGGAGAAATTGACATTTGTTGATAAAGTCAGAATTTATTCAAAGAAACAAAACTTTCTATTGACTGAATGAAATTCAATCACGGCATTTACAAGTAACACCAATGTTCATCAAGGCTGAAGGCGCAGGAAGGAGAGACGATGACAGTCTTCAGAACGCCTCCATGTAATTATCATCCTCCCAAGAACAGGGTATGTGTTACTGGTCTAACCATGACAAATTGCAAGACAAAGTAAAAGATATGTGTTATTAAATTAAGTGGCGATACCACCATTTTATGAAGTAAAGCACAGGGAAAAGCAATAAAAAAGTAAGCTCCTTTAATGCAGTAAGTGAAATTCAATGGGAGAATACGGGCTGAACTTACTAGAAGAAATGCTCCAAGGGAGACACAGAGGCCAGATTCTGACAGAGAGGAGGAGGAGGGAATATTAGCAGCAGCAGCTATAAAAATATACTTAGCTAAAAATAATTGTGCTTTATTCATTTTGAGGCACTGGAAGGTTTTCCCCAAACTCTCCAATATTCAGTTTCGGAGTGAGAATTAGCAAATAGCTTCTAACCTTTTAAAACCTTTTAAAAAGAGATATGCCCTTTAAAAATGCTACCTGTCACAGCGCATAAAGCATCAACCTCGAATGCTGAGGTCACCAGTTCAAAAACCCGGGTTTGCCTGGTCAAGGCACATATGAGAAGCAAGCAATGAACACCTAAAGTGAAACAACAATGAGTTGATACTTCTCGCTCCATCCCTCTCTCTCTCTCCTTTCTCTGTAAAATCAATAAATAAAATCTTTAAAAATGCTACCTGTTTGCAGAAGCAGTGTCTGTAGCCTCATCTTATACAATGAATGGTGTATGTTGTCAACTGAAGATTTGTTGAGTCTTGGAGAGTTGGGAACATAAATAATTATTTTATAGTTTTGCAAGGTGTCATGGAATTTCTACAGTACAATATGAATAAATTAAGGAACAGCAGCAGTTGGAATTATCAGAGTTCATTTTCGATAAAGTTCAAAATTCTCTACATGGATGCCTAACAGATGGTGGAGAATGCATATGTCATGGTACTGATTAGACTTTGGCTTACTTTTTTAATTAAAAAATATTCTTTGGGGTTTACTCTTCCTTCAAACACACACACACACACACACACACACACACACACACACACACACACACAATTTCCATCAGTAGGTTTTATATCCCATCCCAACGAAGAATAGACCTTTTATTCGTATCACTGGGATTCATAGTTCACCTCCATAGGGGATTAAACCCTTCATTTTTGATGGCCTGATTGAGATGCAGTTTACATTGTCATTTAGTTCATTCACATTCTAATAGATAAACTCAACCCTACCTCCCCCCAACTCCTTATGCATGACTGTAAAAGACTGCTCAGGCTGCTAAATTCCCACCTAAATGTAGGCACCCTTCTAATAACCCGGGGATAGCCTTGACCTTGCACCAAACAAGAGAGAGTACAGCTGCTGAACACCAGAGAGATGTGGCCTTGGAGAACTACAGTTGTCCCACGTGTAATATACGCAGATACTAGGGCCAAACACTAAAAACACAGAGATGAACTAAAGAGCACCACGTGCTGGCAATGGCAGTCGTAATATATTTCCTATTATAAAAGACCAAGGAAGCCAAAAGCAGAACCCCACTGCCTTACATTCAAGTCTTTCTGAAGCACTAACCTATACTGTCCTGCTTGCTTCACAACAATTCAGAGAATCAAATGAATTAATGCTTAGGAAACTGTTGAGGGCAATGTGAAAATAAGGGCTGATAACCAATGAATAATACAATTTGTCTAGCATAAATTTTTAACTCATAACAACAGCTAATTAAATGTGACTTTTGTTTCTAATGTCAATTAAATTTCAATCACTTGATTTTTAACGTCTAGTCCAACATCTTTATGTTACTTCCATATATATATATATTTGTGTGTGTGTGTGTGTGTGTGTGTGTGTGTGTGTGTGTGTGTGTGTGACAGAGACAGAGAGAGGGACAGATAGGGACAAGCAGGAATGGGGAGAGATGAGAAGCATCAATTCTTCGTTGTGTTCCTTTAGTTGTTCATTGACTGCTTTCTCATATATGCCTTGACAGGGGGCTACAGCAGAGTGAGTGACCCCTTGCTTAAGCCAGTGACCTTGGGGCTCAAGTCAGGGACCATGGGGTCATGTCTATGATCCCATGCTTAATAAGCCAGCAATCCCGTGCTAAAGCTGGTGAGCCCTGCTCAAGCCGGGTAAGTCTGCATTCAAGCCGGCAACCTCGGGGTTTTGAACCCAGGTCCTCCATGTCACAGTCTGATGCTCTATCCACTGTGCAACCTACTGGTCAGGCCCAACTATATATATTTTTTATTCAGTGAGAGGAGGGGAGACAGAGAGACTTCTGCATGCACCCCAACCGGAATCCACCCTGCAAGCCCACTAGGGGGTGATGCTCTGCCCATCTGAGAATTGCTCCATTGCTCAGCAACCGAGCTCTTCTTAGTGCCTAAGGCAGAGGCCATGGAGCCATCCTCAGTGCCTGGAGCCAACTTGCCCCAATTAAGCCATGGCTGCAGGAGGGGAAGACAGACAGACAGAGAGAGAGAGAGAGAGAGAGAGAGAATGGGGGAGAGAGAAAAAATGAGAGGAGGAGGGATAGAGAAGTAGATGGGCGCTTCTCCTGAGTGCCCTGACCAAAAACTGAACCCAGGACATCCACACTCCAGGCCTATGCTCTACCACTGAGTCAACCAGCCAGGGCCTAATTCATTTTTTAAAAAATGATAATTTCCTGCCTGACCAGGTGGTGGCGTAGTGGATAGAGCATCGAACTGGGATGCGAAAAGACCCGGGTTCGAGACACCAAGCTCGCCAGCTTGAGCGCGGGCCCATCTGGCTTGAGCAAAAGCTCGCCAGTTTGGACCCAAGGTCGCTGGCTCCAGCAAGGGGTTGTTCGGTCTGCTGAAGACCCGCGGTCAGGGCACATGTGAGAGAGCAGTCAGTGAACAACTATGGTGTCCCAACAGCAACGAAAAACTGATGATTAATGCTTCTCACCTCTCTCTGT
The DNA here is from genome assembly GCA_037038555.1 of Rhynchonycteris naso. Taxonomy (NCBI): domain Eukaryota; kingdom Metazoa; phylum Chordata; class Mammalia; order Chiroptera; family Emballonuridae; genus Rhynchonycteris; species Rhynchonycteris naso. The sequence goes on from CM072995.1 coordinate 357,394,063, forward strand.
TCCTGTCTGTCTGTCCCTATATATCCCTCTCTCTGACTCTCTCTGTCCCTGTAAAAAAAAAAAAAGATAATTTCCCAAAGTACAGGATTAATAAAGAGAATGTTACCTGTTGCCTTTTTATCTGAGAAATCAAACACATTGGGGAATATATCCTGTTTCAAAATCTAGATACAGCCTAGATTTCTTATCCCTCTATTGTGGTTCAGTGCCATATTTTGAAGTCATAAAATAGATGTCCAATTTAAATGTAATTTGACCCAGCACAGACCCTAGATACAGTACTGAGGACAGCAGAAGAAAAACAAGAACCATTTATAATCTGCATAATTTAGCTGCTTGCTAATATAAAAAAGTGCCTGAATCACTGTTTGTAGCACACAGTGAGATATGACATGGAGGCTATTAATTTGTAAATTAAGCTGCAGTTCAGCAAAATGCACACCCCTCTGCAACTATCTGTTACAGATCTGCACACACCACCAGCTTGTCATTCATCATTCCAAGGGCTCTGCCCCATGACTTAAAAGGCAGCTCTGCCTTGTTCGTGTCAGCTGTCCCATACACCACAGACATTCCCTCCCTGCTCTGCCCTGAAGCTGCTGTGGTTTTCCTCACAAAGAATTATGATTGGAAATGGCTATGCAGTAGCTGTTCCTGACAAGTTGGATATGAAAATACAATTTAAGCACTGCAATGATCCTGAAATGGGGATGGGCGGAAGGGAAGACAGGAACAAAACTAAAAAACTCCTATCATTTTATGGAACACTGCTCAAATAAAACAGACTGTTTTGCCTACTCCAAGTCCTGGGTACAATGTGAGATAATTTAGAAAACACAAGACAGAATCAGATGCTGAAAGAGGCAAATATAATATGCAACCAAATCTACACAGAATACATGTAGTAAGGCATGGATCAATCATTTCCAAAGGAGAGGATCCTTTTAACAATCTTCAATTCTGCAGTTTTTCTTCAAAGAGAGAGAGAGAAAAAGACAGACAATGGTATCAGGGCAATAAGCTCGGCCAGGCAGGACACACCACACGGAAAATAGTCTATGGTAAAACATAATACTCTCCTTACATGTAAACAAAAGTGAGTCTTATCAATCACTAAACACCAAAATTTTGAATTGGGAAGTATTTAACAAAAGTATATCCTGAACAACACTCTTGATACTTAAACACATCATTTTTATCAGCTATTGTAAAAAGCATAAACACATAGACTTAAAAAGATTCCAAATCTACTTAATATCTCTTAATTTCACGAAGTATTCACTATTTCAGTAGTTTGATTTATCACGGAAGTATGTGTCATAATCACTTAAAGAGAAAAATGACGTAGTACAAATTCACTTTCTGACAAGACCCCACATAAAACTGCACAGAGAGAGAGCAATTCTCTCACCTACACAGGCTGCCAGGGTGAGGAATGGGCAACTTCAAGGGGCTGATCTTCCAAGACACGTGACAGAGAACGATTTACACTGTCTGTATTTAGCCTGGGTTTTCTGCACTGGAGACAGAAGAAACCTCAACTCATCTTTCAGAATTTCAGGGCAGGTTTGCTTTTTTGTTTTAAACAGTCGGTACCAGAAGTTTTATTAAAGAGAGTTAAAGAATCAACAAGTTAGAAGAAAGCAGGAATAATCTCCTAATGAATAAAAAATATTTGGTTAAATATTTTAAGTCTAGCTATGAAAATCACTAAATCCAAATGACAAATCTCTATATGAATATTCAAAGTCTTCACACACACACATGCATACACACACACACTCCAGGTTTTAGAAGAAAATGGAACAGCCGCAGTGGAAATGATTTATTTTTATCTTTTTTTTTAGCTTACTTCCTAGTAGTGAAGCTGTAACTCACTCTGTTACTATACTGTTCTCCCATTTCTATTGCTGACAAAACTACTCAGGTACAGGTTCTTAAGAAAAGCAGACACTGAACTGAACATAAGATCAGACCCTAGATTTAAAAAATAAAAAAACAAACTTTATTTTTTAGAATAGTTTAAGTTCATGGGAAAATTGAGTGGAAAATACAGAGAATTACCATACACCCTGTGTCCCTTTACCCACAGCCTCCTAATTATGAACAACCCCATCAGAGTGGTGCATTTGTTAAAACTGATGAACCCACACTGATACATCATCATCACCCAAAACTCATAGTTTACACTAGGATTTGCTTTTTTTTTTTTGAGAGACAGAGAGAGAGAGAGAGAGGAAGGAAGGGAGAGAGATGAGAAGTATTAACTCATAGTTGTGGCACTTTAGTTGTTCACTGATTGCTTCTTACATGTGTCTCGACAAGGGGGGTGAGGGGGTCAAGCCGAGCCAGGGACCCCTTGCTCAAGTCAGTGACCTTGGGCTTTAAGCCGGCAACCCCACGCTCAAGATGGCGACCTCAGGATTTTGAATCTGAAATCTCAGCATCTCAGATTGACACTCTATCCACTGTGCCACCACCAGTCAGGCAAGAGTTCACTCTTAATGTTTTACATTCTATATAGCCTTTGACAAATGTATAATAACATATATACAACATTGTAGTGTTACATAGAATAATTTCATTGCTCTAAAAATTCTCTGTGCTCTGCCTCTACACCTCTCTCTTCCCTCAATCCCTGGCAGCCCCCGATCATTTTCCTGTCTCCACAATTCTGCCTTTTCTGCAATGTCACATAGTTAGAATCATACAGTAAACTGCCTTTTCTGACTGGCTTCTTTCACTCAGCAGTATGCACCTGAAGTTCTTCCATGTCTTTTAATGCCTTGACAGCTCATGTCTTTTCATTTTGTGAAGGGGGTTCACTTATTTTTAATGCTGAATAATATTCCATTGTCTAAATATACCACAGTAGTTCTCTTGATTTTTAGATACAGTCTAACAACAGCAATAATATCAGATAGATATTACCTGCCATCTAGCACCTAAGTGACTTGACCAAGCTCTCCAGTCAGGGGTAAAGTCAGACTTAATAGTCATAGTTTCTGACATCTAATTCTATACCCCTCCACCTATACACTACATAATATTGCAAATCACAATAGAACGTAGGAAAACACCTTAAATATATATACCTGTATATATCCATTCTGCTTTAGGAAAAATAAGTAGAGAGGCAGTACTATGCAGCAGAAATAAAAAGGGTCATAAAATTTGGATTCTAGTCTCATATCTGTTATCAAACTAGGTTTGTGACCTTGAGTAAATTATTTACCTGACTGGCCTTGGCTTCAGCTTCATCACTCAGTCTCCAACGTTCCCTTCTGCTTAAAATTCTATGAATCTCTGAATGACAAGAATATAACCTCTTGATCTATACTTTCTACCTTTATAAATAAGCACTGTACACAGAAAACTAATGCTCATAATGATGATCCTGACACAGTACAAAGAAGCTAAATCATTAAAGAATGGTTTCATTCAGGGAAGGAAAATTCGCATGAGCAGGGGTCAGGCAGTAATGTATGTGAATGAGGCTGGCCAGCTATGAGATAATAAGAAGTGATGGGGACTAAGGTCAACTGGAGAGGGAGTGGCCTGTCCAAAGGCACTGAAGTAAAAGTTGCTTTTAACATTTTGAGTCAAATAAAATATCTTTGCTGGTTAGATTAAGCCCACGGATTACCAGTTTTCAACCCCCAGACAGTAATTACATTCACTGAACTGTAGTTACTAGGAGGAAAATCGACCACTAACAGAAAATTATTCAACAATAGGAGGTGAGTCAAAAGGATTTCAGACAACCAGAAAATTTAAATGGCTTTCTAGTTGATCAAAATTTTACCACCATAAAAAAAGACTAGGGCGTGACTTTTAGTGGGAAGCAGCGCAGACATAAAAAGTAGAGATATTCAATGGGGACTGGGGAGAATACGGTAAGATAAAATACCTGAAGATACAAGGGAGACAGGGAGTTCTATATAAAGTATAAGGGTAAGAATGAACATTTCAGTAATGGTATGTTCCATAATTGTGCCAACTTGATCAAAACAGTTTAAAGTACTTAGGGATCATTTCAGCTCCTCCCCACCATGAAACAATGACTTAAGAATGAACTGAAATCAGTTTCTCTATCACGGAATCACAGCTGTCTCCAGGGCTGAAGAAAGCAGCTGTTTAAACAGCTGCGTTGTAGAGGTCAGAAAAATGAGGACTACCTTGTTGAAGCTGCCCAGGGAGCTCTAGTAAGCAAAACGTAATCATCGGACTTGGAATCTAACCAGAACACTAGAAACGTCTCCTGCACTTGACTGGTTCTTGTTTCTGAGTACTCAGAGTTTTCAAAATCATTTACTTTAAATGGTTAAGAAAAAAAGGAATTTATTTTATAAATATACAGATTATTATTATTATTATTTTTGTAGCACAGACAAAGAGAGTCAGAGAGAGGGACAGATAGGGACAGACAGACAGGAAGGGAGAGAGATGAGAAACATCAATTCTTCGTTGTGGTTCCTTAGTTGTTCATTGATTGCTTTCTCATATGTGTCTTGACGGGGGTGGGGGGGGTGGGGGGGTGGGGGGGGCGGGAGCTACAGCAGAGCGAGTGACCCTTTGCTTGAGCCAGCGACCTTGGGCTCAAGCTGGTGAGCCTTGCTCAAACCAGATGAGCCCACGTTCAAGTTGGTGACCTCAGGGTCTTGCACCTGGGTCCTCCACATTCCAGTCCAACGCTCTATCCACTGCGCCACCACCACCTGGTCAGGCTAAATATACAGATTGTTTAATAATTTTTCAAGAATCCTATTTTCTGAGTGAACCCTAAGTGAAACATGATGGTGTCATTTTTCACAGGTATTTTACTAAAGGTGTGATTTTTCTTTTTTAGTTCAAGTAATCGTACGATTACACAGCTCTTTACACAATTGTAAAAGATTACACAGCTCTTTACAATTGTAAATTTTCACATCATCTTATCAAATAAGATGCTCAGAATTGTGTGGGGTGGGTAAAGGCAACTGTCACATCATTGATTCAGACAGGAAAGCTAAGGCCTGGGGTGACTGCTGACCAATCGAAAGTTATACAGTTACAGTTACCTAACACAAAAGTGGGCATTAGAATGTGGAATCCCTGCACTCTGGAGAACTCATCTGAATGAAGCACTGTTCACTGAACAAAGAGCTGGAGCTCATCTGTGTGCACCTACTCTCCTGGGGCTGACAGGAGGCTGGGTGACATCCAAGTGACTGACTGAACGTAGAGTGCACGGGGGTGGGGAGCTGGCCCGGGGCGGGGTGGGGGGAAGGTGCCCTTCGCTGGCCATCAGCATCCAGATACAGTACACGGCTGTGAATCAAAGACAAACTGCTGAGAGCTGAGAGAGGAGTACCATGTGCAACAAGATGAAGGTCCAAGCAGGAGAGGAGCGAGAGGAGGAGCGAGAGGAGGCGCTCGAGACGGGCAACAGGAGAGCCAGAGAGGAGGCGGGAACGGCTCAAGAGATGGGTCTGGGGCAGATTACACCCGTCAGGTCCATTCTCGGAGCTGAAGACTGCTCTGAGCACTTGGAAAGGCTGACCATGTTCTCAAAGGGGCTGCGCATTGCTGGGTAACCCGCTCCAAAATGCCAGAGAGGCTGTATTTCTGTCACCAAAGATACTCCCGCTGGCAGCTGAGCAGGGACACAGTCTGGAGCCCACCCAACAGGACGTTAATGCTTCCTCGTCTATGGAGTATGATGGGCAACTTCAAGATTCTGTTTCTAACCTTCCAGCCTCAAGCCAAAAACTTCAATTCTGGAACAATGACTCCAATTTAATTAATGGAATGGATGCTGGCAACATTCAGACTGGTAAAATGCTGGGTTTCAGGGGGTTTTCAAAGGGCACAATCACCAGCCACTGATATAAAGCTGGGTCTAAGATTTCTATTCACTAACAGATATATCCTACTGTCATAGAAACTATACAACTATTTTGCTTATAAAATAGAGCACAGATGATCAAAACCTGTATGCAAAGGTGCTGAGGAAATAACATTATAAACCACACAGAGAGGCTGTAAAACCTGCCTCCCCCGCTGCCGAGCTGCCGCGGAGCTCCCGGTCCCCTCCCGCACTGCTCGCACAGACCAGGGCTCAGTCAGTAAGGCCGCTGTGCAAGCGACACAGCCATTGCTCCTGCTTAGTCTCCACAGGTCTAATGCACGTGACGCAGAATTGACTCATCTCAGTAGGCAGCACAGCCTCGCCAAGAGTGGTTATGCTTCAGACTCGGGAAGAACAAGATGTCAGGGGTTCTGCTGTTGGTGCATCACTCTGCAACACCTTATTTCAACTCTGCTGAGCTGGTGAAGGCACTAAATCAACTCGGCTCCGTGGTCCTGCTCAGCTTACCCTCCGGGTGGTGCCAGCGGCAGGGCGACTTTGCCACACCTCTGGCAACGTGACACACCAGTAGCACAGATTTGTCTAGCTGTCACACCCTTGGAATGTCTCCTTGATCCTCCTCTGTCCTTGTTCCCCCAGCGGCATTTTTCTTACTAAATTATCTCCTGTGACAATTTCAACCAAAGGACAGAAGGTTCTAACTCCGTCTTGAGACCATCAGCGATGTGTTTAATCTCTGTGCCATACGCAGATCCTGAGAGAATGACCCGTTAGGCAGTCCTTGAGCTTCCGACAGCCTCCTCTGCATTGATGCTGATAATGAAAAGAGATGATTATTGCCACCCCTTTCAGAGAACCCAGCTGACTGAAGGAGGGCTGTGAGGACAAGTGTGACGGACCTGCTTGGAGAAAGCAAAGACATTTGTCATCTGATGGATACAGTGGGACGACGCACTCAAGTGCAGGCTGTCATCAGCCTTGCCACTAAGCAGAAGGGAGAAAGCATCTTTAGGAAAAGAAAATGGAACAGATTGAGTGGGAAAGAAGTGACAGGAAAGGACAACGCTGACCAGGAGCCTCCCTTGGTGGTGGAAGGTGCTCCTCTCCTGACCGAGACGCCCCGTAACAGGAAGGAGTCATTCCCACACGGGGGTGCACATCGATACTTCACAGTGTTTGTTTGTGTGACAGTTATACTGTCATAATTTTAGGTGGTTAAACCTCTGCTCCGGGGTTTATAAAAGATCAGAACACGTGTCACTCTTGGTGCAGGTAGAGTGAAATGGAGTGGTTGAGCAGTTCATTTTTCTTTATAATTACACTCCATTAACCTTCCACATGAGAGCTCCCCTGCGCTTTCCGACCAGCAGCACCAACTGGCTGCATTTGATAAGGCTCTATAGAGTCTGCAACACCAGCACATGCAACAAAAAGAGCACCTTAATACTGCAGACTTAAGCAGAAGCTGAGCGCAGCTCCGCCGCTCCCTCCTTACTGGCACACACATTCAGCTCAATTATACATTCGTGGACAAAAAACAAACCAAAAACCTAAAGCTGGAAGCCAGCAAACAGAGCGAGGGGAGCTTTACTTAAACCAAAAGGGATTCAAAAATCTTCTGCTCATTTTCACAATAAAAGCCAAATTTATTATCATTTTTCTAACCTCTGATAATGTAGCATCCTATAAGAAACGTAGTCAATTTACTAACGCTTTCAGGGTGATACAATTACAGAGTGATCTATATTACAATTAGGTCATATTGGTGTCTACAAGCTGCATGTTGTGAAGGCAATTTACTCACTACAGTATTTGTCCTTATGGATCTTTCGTAACTCTTTTCTTTGAAAACTGGTTAAGAACTAGCACTGAGTCTATCTCTATCCTTCTTGACAGTGGCCACGTAAGTAATTTCTCTTTTTGAGAGAGAGAAGAGAGAGAGACACCTATTCCATTAATAATGCATTCCCCTGGAGTTTTTAATGCAGTGCCCTGAACACTACTTTCCATATGCACAAAGGTAGATTAGCGCTTTTCTCTACCCTGAGCAAAGGCTAGATGTTACATGCTTGAGCAGATAAAACGAAAGCCAATTTGGGAAGTAGGTACTGGCACAATTAATGTTGAATAAGATCCCAATTATTTGGGAAACAAAAGGTAGCTATATTTATACCTCCTGCCTTAACCAATGGCATTCACAGCCCTCACATAATCTTAGAACAAGGTTTCCATGGTAGTTTGTGTTTCTGGGCACATCCCCAACCACAGTGACCCAAAGAAGATTAACAGGTACCCTAACAATGCTACTCAGTACGAACTCGCTTTCTGTGGCAAACCTGTGCACTTGAGGATATTGGACTATGGCAAGTATAATCGGGCAATCAGAAAATTAAAGTATAGAACTCAAGTGGTACAGCATTTTCTTCATCAAATGTTATATTTAAAACACTTTTCTAGAGATATAAAACTACAGCAAATCTTGTTTTTGAAAATTAATGAGATGCTTAGTACTTCCGCAACTGTTTGGCAGAGAAATGACTGTTTACATTTACATTTTGAAGATGGATGATTAGATCTGGGAATTCTACTACACTTTTCCTTTTTTCTATGCTTTATGTATGAGACTGAAGGATTAATACTTTTCTTTTGATTAACACCATCTTTTGCTTAAAACATTAATATTTTTTTTTGCTTAACACCATTACAAGCTTAGGTTACTGTATGCCTTTATGACACCACCATGGTATCTTTTTTAAAAAATGCTTTTCTTGCCTGACCAGGCCGTGGCGCAGTGGATAGAGCGTAGGACTGGGATGTAGAAGAGCCAGGTTCGAGACCCCGAGCTCGCCAGCTTGAGTGCGGGCCCATCTGGCTTGAGCAAAAGCTTGCCAGCTTGGACCCAAGGTCGCTGGCTCCAGCAAGTGGTGGCTCGGTCTGCTGAAGGCCCGCGGTCAAGGCACATGTGAGAAAGCAATGAACAACTATGGTGTCGCAATGGTAATGAAAAACTAATGATTGATGCTTCTCATTTCTCTCTGTTCCTGTCTGTCTGTCCCTATCTATCCCTCTCTCTGACTCTCTCTGTCCCTGTAAAAAATAATTAATTAAAAAATAAATAAAATTTAAAAATGCTTTTCTTAACGCAAATATCAGATATGTGCTTGTAACTAAATGATTCATAATTCTTTAAAATACAATATCAAACATCCAATTTTGTATTTTCCTGCTGTATGTTATATGCTGAAGCACTCAGCATAATGATACTGAATGATCACATGCCAAAAGATAAAGCCAGCCCATGCCTAGACGAAGCAGCTCCCAAAAATGTTGGTTTTTCAAAGTCCAGATCCAGTGACAGTCAGATTTCTCCTCTGCCTAATAATACATATTTTTCATTTCCCAATGAATAGAATTTCTTTCACTAAGTACTTGTTTTTCAGTTTGATAAGTGGCAGACATTAAAATTCCACTCTCTATAAGCATGTTAAGAATCAGGCAAAGCCAATCTACCTGCTCGGGCTCTGTCGCTCTGACTCATTGCTGGGCCATCTGTTTATGTGTGCTGCTTGTCTCCCAGTGCAAATCAACCTGCTGCTGGGTAGACCTGCCTCGCGCTGCAAGCTCATTCTCCAATTTCAACCTCCCTCACCAGCAATAGGTCCTCCTACCAGAACCTAAAACTACCACTTCAATCAACTAGAGTCAGCCCTTATTCTACCGCTCTTGTACAAAAAAAAAATAAAAAAATAAAAAGATACACCACAGGTCCATGCACGAACTGGTCATCTCTGAACACTGGGTTTGTGAGGAAGAGGGCAGCACAGCCTTGCTCCTATCAAAACATTTTAGAACCATCAACAGCACTCAGCCTGCTACCTAGGCATATATGTGTATTACTGTGGAGAAGGGCTATAAAGATTACTGAATCCCAGAGGACAAAAGCATAAATTGCAAACACAAACCATTCTGTTTTATTTAAAGATTGGCAACTTATTCATAGGTGGGATTCCATCTATGTGATTAACACACAAATTTAAAGCAGTATTAGAAAAGGTCCTCAGAAAATCCTTTGAGTCACCCACTGCCATCAATTTGCTGTTTTGTGTACATTTTGCTAATCATTAATCTTAGATTTGAAGGGCCATGAATCTAATCTTAGATATTAGAGCCACGAATAGGGTGGTGCGCAGTATAAGGTTTGAAGACAATATTGACAACATGTCTCTAGAAAGTATATATGTAGTATTATATTAGATCAGTGGTTCTTAACCTTTTTTGAGGTACCGAACCCACCAGTTTCATATGCGCATTCACCGAACCCTTCTTTAGTGATAAATAAAATATGATTTTTTTCCCCAAATTCAAGACATAGGTATATGTTTTCTTACTGGTGCACAAAATGAGCCGTGCATGAACATCACCTTGCTCAAAGAACAAAACCAACGAAGTGCATGAACTCACAACAAATTACGGTATTAATTTATTCTGGCCTCCGTGGCAGAGGCTTCTTTGAACCCCTGAGACCGACTCATCAAACCCCTACGGTTTGATAGAACTCAGGTTAAGAACCACTGTATTAGGTGCTGCAGTATAATATTAAGAAGTTAAATTCTTTTTTTTTTTTTTTGACAAATGTCTTTTTTTTTAATTTATTTTTATTTTATTAATTTTAGAGAGGAGACACAGAGTGAGAGAGAGAGAGAGAAAGAGAGAAAGGGGGGAGGAGCTGGAAGCATCAACTCCCATATGTGCCTTGACTGGTCCAGTGCAAGGTTTTGAACTGGCGACCTCAGTGTTCCCAGGTCGACGCTTTATCCACTGCGCCACCACTGGTCAGGCAGTTAAATTCTTTTTTTAAAGTATTTTTTCATTCTTTCTTTTTAGACATTCATTTTTAGAAAGAGAGAGGAGAGAGAGAGAGAGTAAGAAGAGCAGGAAGCATCAACTTCCATATGTGCCTTGACCAGGTAAGCCCAAGGTTTCGAACCAGCAACCTCAGCATTTCAGGTTGATGCTTTACCCACTGTGCACCACCACAGGTCAGGCCAAAAAGTTAAAATCTTTAAGAAGTTCACACTGCTATTTCAGGAGATGGAAGATACATGCAAAATAACATTTCTCATAGAATATTAATAAGAAATATTTTTGGAAGATTAAAAAACATAAAAATAGAAATAAATAGAAAAAGTAGAGTCAAGAAGAGAAGACAAGCTCAAACCTGTAAGAGTGTACATTTTGAGCAAGGCTAAATACAAGAAAAAATGAGACAAAACCAATTAAATATGGGTTATCAGGAAAAATTAAAAATTATTACTTTTCTGAAATGGAATAAGCAAAGTTTAGATGCTAGAGGTTGATCATAGGTCCCTTAACAGAGAAACAAATATGTACCCAATGAAAAGGCATGTATAATAATTCCATTGTGCTCTATTTCTTACATTTAAGAAGACCATTATTTGAGAACATAAACTGTAGAAATATCTTGTTTCTAAAAAATGCACTTGAAATGCACATCTATTTTTAGAAAGTAAATTTTAAAATGTATGTATTGAGGACTAAAAAATGTGTAATTCAGGAGCTGAATACTTACTAGATTGGTGGTTAGAACTGTATTAATAATGTGCAGAAATATACCTAAAAACAGATCTGAAGGACTCAAAAACTACGTTTTGTTGCTTTTAAGCAACAAACAGCCTGTGATGACAAAGCACAAGGATGAGAGGGACTGATACCCACATGAGAACTTCTGTATCTTAGTGGGTGAGAAGTTCACCACATTTCATTTTGTTCAAGTCCCTACTATCTCTAGTGCACACCACCTTCTTACCTTCCCTCCTGAGGATGAGTCACAGCAGTGGTGAACGGAAGTGCTTGTCCTATTCCTCCGGGCTAAGGCAGAGTCACCCCCTTCTGCAAAGCTGGCAGTAATACGACATTTACCAAACAACTAGCAACATTTCCAGTCTTTTTAACAGATTCTGAGAAACGGAAATAATGATCTAGGTAGGATTCTAACTTTTAAGTTGACTGAAGAATTGAGGATAGGAAGTTAACCTGCTTTATTGCATGGAACTTGTAAAAAAATCAAAAACAACAAATAGCACCAATCAAATTATAAGAGAAGGCAGCTTTAATGAAGAAAGCAACCCCGGTTAGCATGAAGAAACTACTACATCATTTCCCACACTATGCTATGAAAACAAGTCATTCACTCCTACACTACACGCCAAGGAATATAGTGTTATTTGGGAACTAAATTCTCTGACCTTTAGACGTAACAGCAGCTAAACCCTACCTCTTACTGACACTCTCCTGGGAGTTGCAGTCTTTCATCCAGATACGATAAGACTCATAGCACTTTGAATTCACTGCTGAAAATGACCGTTAGTTCAGATGTGGGACTAAAGATAAAGAAGTACGCAATTACCAGTCAAATTGTAGATGCTATTTAAAGACTTTACCGGTTTCCTTTTAACAAATAGCAGACTTAAAACTAAGAATTCACAGAGGATAACTGTCTAATGCTTTTAATCCAACCCTTCTGAAGCTTTCCTACTAGGATCTAAATTTCTACATCAGTTTTTCATTATCTGTTTCAGTCAGAGATCACTATTGGTATCATTTTCTAAACTCAAAACCTGCCCTGGCCAGATTGCTCGGTTGGCTAGAGCATCTTCCCGAGGTGCAGAGGTTGCCGGTTTGATTCCCGGTCAGGGCACACACTGGAACAGATGTTCCTGTCTTTCTCTCTTGCTCTCTTCTTTCCTCTCTCTAAAATAAATAAAATAGATATTTAAAAAAACCTATGTTTAAATAAAATTTTGACACTCTAAACTTTGAGTAATGCCACATCAATACTTCAACAAATCTTAACCATCGCCCCCAGAAATTTTGCCAACAAAACTGAAAGAATACATCGAGAGTCATTAACATAGCTGGTTTAGAGGCAGAAACATCACAGAAGTCCTGTATTGTTCTGGCAGAGAAGTCGAAGGAATGTGGAAGTTGAAAATCTATCAAGGTTAAATCCAAGGAGTCCGTGACTCCCAGGGTAGTGGAAATGGGGCTCCAAGATGTTTTAGAATCAAGTCCAATGATGGGCCATGAGAACTGCCATGTCAACAAATTTCTATTTTCATAAATTACCACAGTGTATTTAGCCAATGCGCCTATATGGTCTAATGAGATAAAACCGCATTCCCCTGACCTGAGAAGAAATAATGAGACTAATAAGGAAAGCCACAGTTGTAGTGACTTCAGTGTTTCTGCCACGTGCCCCACAGCTTCTACAGGCCAGCTAATAACACAGGGGAGAAAACAAAACGCTGCGAGCTAACACTGCATTTTCATATAAGAAAAGAGTAGAAAGAGGATTAAATGCATTTTTTTTCCCTCTCTCTCCCTGACGCATACAATTTAAAGTATCTTGCCAGATTTTCAAGAGAAAAGCTGCGTGCATCAGAGTCAACTGGTATGATAGGCCATGGGAGAATAAAACCAATAAGAAACCTTTCTGTTCTGCACTTCACAGGGCTGTCACTCGTACTAGAAAAACGTCACTTTGAAGCCCTGTTTGCATTCCATTTTTAACTAGAGGAAAGAGGATGGAGGTCTTTGGTTTCTATGACAACCCAGATGGGCCATAATACAAGATACTTACAAATGTTCAATTGCAGGGATGCCAAATCAAATTAAGGCAGAGTTAGCACTACTTCATAAAAACTAGATGGGGGAGAAAACAAAATACTTATGGCAAAACGATGCCATTTCTAGGAGTGATTCTAAAAGATTTCATGAGGAAAATATAAGGAAAAGTGTAGCTATTTTTAGTAAAAACCAACAAAACAGTAAAACTAATATATAAAAATAAAACTCCAATTTACATGAGTAAATGTTTTCATTAAATTTGACTACTGGAAAATTACTACCTCACTTAATGTTTTTTAAAAAAATCCCTCTCAAATAACATGAATTTCATTAGTGATTTAAATCATTACAATCTGGCACACTGGCTGAGCTTTAATGGTGAGCTGAGCTCCTCTGAGTGACTTTTTCCTTTGCTTCATTCTCAAGATTTCTTTCCATATTTGGCTTTCGTAACTAGAGTACTTAGTCCTCAAAATAATTGTGGAATGGCTAGTGTTTCAGAAAGGAACTAATTTGTGACTTGTACTTACTACAGCTTGGGAAGTTTATTAACTTTTCAACAGAATGCAAGTGTAATCTACTCTTTCCTTTCATAAATTATGGCTTCTTTGAAAATAATCCTCAGCAAACATTTCTAGTTTTCTAAAGCACTATTCTGAAAAAGGTATTCATATGCGGTCATCTTCATTTAGATAATAGATATTGCCACTGGGGAGAGGGGGTGTCACATGCCCCTTTAAGATGATAATGAAGAACTATGGACCGTGTCCCCCCAAATGCCATATGTGCATGAACATGGACACACACATTCTGTGCATTTCAGGATGTTCAGACACCACCCCTATTGCCCCCCATTGAGCATCTTGTTCACATATTTATTCATATATTAAAGCCAAAGTTCCACACTAGTAATATCACAAAAACACAACACAAGAAAATAAAACCTTAACACTTTCACCAGAAGTAGACTGATGTAAGACTGATGTATCTTTTTACTACTTAGGGTGCAGCTCAAATTAAATAAACTCAAATAAATTAGTTTAATAAACATATATGCTGCAGAAATTTTACTAAAGCTTGAATACTATGAGTTCCAACTCTTCTGGCCTCCCATCATCATGTTAAATTTGTTTCTGTGACCTTTTCTTCTCCCCCAACTGGTGTAAACCCATTGAACATTATTTTGAGAGCTTCAAAGACAGAAGAAGGTTGTATAAACAGGACTAGAATAATTTCCTTACTAGAACTTTTTAAAACCTCAGATGCCTTTTGTGTTGAAAAGAACATCTGTATTTATAGAGTGCCATTTTTAACTGCCATGACAATGCTGGATCTGTACTGGACAAGGAAAGAGCTTGGGTCTATAGCTAAAAAACACTATAAACCAGGTGCTGGTTTTCCACTCACCCCCGTGTGACTCTGAGCATCATTCAGCCCCTCTTCAGTATTAGCTTCCTCTGTTATAAAAAGAGGATAGCACCTGTATATCCCTCTCACCCCTGCTCACACAAGAAAGAAAAAACTTTAGAATTACAGAACGTTTGATAATCCTCGTACTAATGACACGAAATAGCAAACTGATAGTCTAAAAATGCTAATGAACTTGGTTTTTAAGACACCATCAAGCTGCCCTGCTGCCCATTATTATGATGACATTTTCACAAAGGGCAGAATGAGAAAAGGCTGTAATTCTCACTAGGATGATGACTAGTCCTTTTAGAAGATTAAAAATAAGAATGATAGATCAGTGAAAGAGAAGCAAAGATGGAAGTGTGAGCACGGCTGGGCACACTGAGAAGCCCGGGGTGGGGGGGCTGACTGAGCCCCACACGGCTCCCTCTGTTAAAGGCTGCAGGAGACTGGCTGTGCGCCCTTCATCAATTGCTTCCTGTGCCAGGACTTCCTTTCTGAGTGTTGCAACCCAATATTCTTTACCAGACAACCACAAGCCTGCTTGGGAAAGGCTCACTATGTCAGAAGCCTCAGCTCTATTTCCATTTGGAAACACATCTTTATGAAAATATGTATCATCCCCCAAACTAAAATGCTTAGCTATATTAAGTTTCAGCTGTAAGTGATATTTTTAGAAAAGTGGTAATTTCAGAATTCTGCTACAAAATTACAGAGTTGGTTTTTTTTAATTGAGTCACAAAGTAGAAAATTAAAAATATATACCAATGATTAAAGTCCTTTCTTTCCTTTTTCTTATCCCATTTTCCTTGTATTAAAAAAAATATTTTCCCTAACTTTTTAAAATTCTTTTTATTTTATTCATTTTAGAGAGGAGACAGAGAGAGAGTGAGAGTGAGAGAGAGAGAGAGAGAGAAAGGGGGGAGGAGCTGAAAGAATCAATTCCCATATGTGCCTTGACCAGACCAGTGCAGGGTTTTGAACTGGCGACCTCAGTGTTCCCAGGTTGACGCTTTATCCACTGCGCCACCACAGGTCAGGCTTTTCCCTAAATTTTTTAAATCCCCAAGTTGTGCATACTGGTAAGAACTTTCAACAGATATTCATCTTCATAAAAATCAAATAACCCAATGCAAAAGGACTCTTTTGATTAGCAATCCATGTTCTCAGACCTGGTCTGACATCGTGGACAGTGCTGCTCTACAAGCAGAACCAACCTGAGATGCCCTGGGTGCAGCAAAAACTTTGTACTTTTGACCAAAGAGAAAGGGTTTCACTTTTAATTAGATAAGAAATAAGAAACTAATATAATGTCAACTGTACCTCAATAAAAAATACAAACATCAAAATCATTGCTATATACCTAAAAACTAACATAATATTTGTCAATTAAATCTCAATAAAAAGAAAAAAAGAAGAGAGATTGGAGGGTGAAGGCAGAGAAGAAAAGGACATCCTTGTTTGGAGATTATAGTAAAAGCTACTTAAAATATATAAATGATGATATTTCATGAACTAACACATTTGACCAGTGGCTATAATGGAATATCCTATATCATTTTCTTTAATATAACAGTTTTAAAGAACTGTGTTCATTTGACCTCTTATCCAAAAGAAACTCATTTTCCTTCATATTGGTTTGCACAGCACAGAAGTATTTATTTTGTTATAGTACTTAAGTTTTACTGTGGATGAATGCTATATCCCATCAGGACTGGGTAGCATTCCATTCAAGTGTCTCCTTAAGACTAAGGAGCTTATCACCCAAGGATCTGTTTGTAAAATAACAGAATTAATGCCTCCTGAAGAGATGATTTCTCCCTTCTCATTCACTACAGTCATACACCACACACACTCAAAATGCTTCCTCTTCTTTCTTAGGTCAACTCCCAAGAAGAATCACAGGCAAGTAGGTAAGCTCAAGAGCTATGCAACCACGTTTACTTTTCTTCTTTACAATAGTATTTCTCTGTCATCAGAAGTTCCTCTGAATATGGAAAATGAGCTTATGCAGTAAAATTTTAATAATGCTTATATGACAACCATAAGTACAAATATGTTTATGTGGTGTGATTAGAATGAAATGA
Source organism: Rhynchonycteris naso (assembly GCA_037038555.1). Lineage (NCBI taxonomy): Eukaryota > Metazoa > Chordata > Mammalia > Chiroptera > Emballonuridae > Rhynchonycteris > Rhynchonycteris naso. The sequence goes on from CM072995.1 coordinate 357,411,058, forward strand.
ACTGATTTTTATAAAGTCAAACAAAAAATCAGTTTTTATTTATTTATTTATTTATTTATTTATTATTTTATTCATTTTAGAGAGGAGACACACACAGAGAGAGAGAGAGAGAGAGAGAGAGAGAGAGAGAGAGAGAGAGAGAAAGGGGGAAGGAGCTAGAAGCATCAACTCCCATATGTGCCTTGACCAGACCAGTGCAGGGTTTTGAACTGGCGACCTCAGTGTTCCCAGGTCGACGCTTTATCCACTGCGCCACCACAGGTCAGGCAGTTTTTTTGTTTGTTTGTTTGTTTTTGGTTAAGGCTTTCTAAGATCATTAGAAAAAGCAAAATCCTCATTTGATTAATGAGTACCAAATATTCAGACCATACTGTTCTGACTTATAAAACAAGTTATTTTGACTCTATTGGAAAAAGCCCTTGACTTTTCTCAGCTTTTTATTACAACTAATGAATGAAACTATCAGCAATCTTTTTACTAAGAAATGTGAACTGCCTTACACTGGGATAGTTAAATAAACATTAAGGGAACCATCAGCACCAACCACTTACTCCCCATGAGCAATGAATAAAAGAATAATGTTTGTAGTGCAATTAAAGCTCCTATGGTTCAAGATGGATCATACCATCAATTTTGAAACAATTTTTCTAGCTGTGTGAATCTGATCATAAAGAAAAAAACCACTTCTCATGAAATGCAGAATGAGTTTTTTTGCATATAAAATGTATTCATCATCATTTCTTTAAAAAATTTCACTTCAGAACTTTTAAGAGCAGAAAGAAAACATAAGTAAAATAGCTTTAATTATTTAGAGCCTACAAATAAATGACTATGAAAAAGCACAATTTTTAAACTTTGGAAATGGGATAATCTGTAATATAAAACGGTCTTTGTAGATAATAAATAATTCAAATTCAGACAAGAGAGAATGAAAGAATTGGGATGTTCGTTTTATTTTACATTTATAACTAAAGAACCAGAAGAATCTACAAATGGATCATTGTTGATCTAGTTCCTATAAATAAGAACCATATGGTTTTAAAATTAAATCTGTTGTAAACTGTGTGCTTTAAGCAGTATCTGCTTCCCATTTTTAATTGTTTTCTAATGTTTCCAGATCCCAAACAAGAATTATGATAATAGGACAATAAACTATGAGCAAACAGTAAATTCAAAATCTTTCAACTGAATATACAATTAGGGCAAAGGCTAAGTCAAAGCTAGAATTAACAAGCACCTAACAAAATACTATAGCTGATTACAGCTTTTTAGTTTGAATAAATCTGCCTCAGCATTTTGATCTTCCTAATAGTTCTAAATAACCTCCACAAACCAGTCTATGTAAATAGCAAGGAATGTGATGCTACACTAACCCTCTCAAGATGCACAGTCAGTTCAATGCCATAGGAGGCTGTCTGCCTATGAAGCTATCACTTAATGAATTAACGCCATCTAGTGGGATCAATGAGATTTCAGCCACACTTTACTTCAAGTTACTAAAATCTATTCAGTTGGTCAAGTATCTTATTTTTAAAAATACTTTTGTATTAATAAGTAAACTATCTCAAACGTCTATTATAAGAATGTGGTAAACTTGCCTACAATAAAAAAGGCACAAATATATATATATATATATATATATATATATATATATATATATATATATATATATTTAAGGCACAACAATATTTTAAGATCAGCAATCCTCCGTTAGAAAGGAGTAGTATTTCTATTCTTTCCTTTAAAGGAACAAAATATAAATCAATACATACTAATAACAACACATACTTTCAAAGAATCTTAGAAAAAGCTAATTCACAACATTCTCTCAATAAAAATTTTAAAGTAACAACAATAATAAATATTATTTATTTATTAAGTACCTAGAATAAACCTCATGAAGTTTTTAAAGCTATCTTGCATTAGAGTTCTACAGACAATTCCATTACAAAAAACACTTCATTTGATTCCAGGCTAGGGCACACAGAAGAAGCACCTATCTGCTTCTCCACCCTTCCCCCTCTCCTTTCTCTCTCTCTCTCTTCCCCTCCCGCAGGCAAGCTTCCATTGGAGCAAAGCTGGTTCTGGGCGCTGAGGATGGTTCCATGGGCTCCGCCTCACGTGCTAGAATGGCTCTGGTTGCAACAGAACAACAGCCCAGATGGGCAAAGCATTGCCCCCTAGTGGGCATGCCAGCTGGATCCTGGTCAGGCGCATGTGGGAGTCTCTCTGCCTCCCTGCTTCTCACTTCAGCAAAAAATACAACAAAAAAACCCCACTTAGACCCAGAGTGACTAATCAAAAGTGACCTTTCTTCCCTCCGTCTATCATGTCACTGTCCATCTATCAACACTAGCTCCCTGCATATCTATCAAGTGCCCAGAAATGTGCCAAGTGATGATGAGGTTCTAAGAAATGAAGAAGAACCCTGGCTTTTCCAGAAGCCCAGGCACAGCTGGGAAGCCAGGAATCAGTGGCACTTTACAGAAGATATTTACAATGTTCTTTCATCATAGTTTTCCTGTCATTTTCTTCACATTAAAAGTAAATGCTAGCATGAATCTTAAATCCATCATGATTTTGATGTAGTTACATAATTTAAAGCAAAAGTTGATGAGAAAAAGTGAGATGTGTACCCCTCACATGATCTAACAATGGAAGTGTTCTTTAACTTTCATGAACATGATTTATTTTTATCACTTTCAAGACTTAGGAGAACAGGCTTCTCCACTTCACTCCTCAGTAAACTAATTCTCACATGAAGTATAGAATCTATCACAATAGTTACTGTTATTATGTTATTTAAATTCCTAATAGCATTGCTTCTACTTCTCTTTGTACTTTTTCTGATTAACCATGTTCCAGGTAAGAACAGAAAGAAACTTCAAGTGAAATGTATTCATTGTCTTTCTACTCACTGGCAGGTGGGCATGAATACAGCGAAGTTCAGAAAAGTAACCTGCAAACTCTTCCATTTTCTGTGTGGGAATGTTAACTTTAACACTTCAGCATCTCCCTTTACACTGGGTATCTGTTTACACACGCACACCATACATTCCAGCATGTCAAATATTAGGCTGATAATGTATAATAATCAGATGATAATTGAATTAAATTTAGCAGCACTTGTGGGATCTTCAAGGGTACCAAAATGTTTTCTTTGTGTGTATATTTGTGTGTGCCCTTATTAAAAAAATAATGAGAGGAGAAATTCATATTGTAAAGCATATCTGGACCACTATGAACCACATATGACCTGGGTTCTGAAAAGATTAGCTAAATTATAGGCAAACAGCTCTCCTTTCCTAAAGAAGACAGTAAGTGGGTGGCATACATATCATCTTGACCCAGATTTGCTTCTCTAGAGAAGTGCAAATGGCTTGAAAGCTACTCCATGAGTCAAATGGGAAAAGAGCCAACCTTGACTGGCTGGGCTGATTCTCAAATCTACCTGTACATCTAGCAAAAAAGAGAAACTTCAAAATATGGTGGGATGGGGCTAGGCTTGGAGTATAAAAACCTGCTGCTGCCAGACAAGTCACACCTCTCTTGTGTGCCAGTATATTTATTTGTAAAATGAAAATGAAAAGAAAACAATAATGATCCTATTATAATACATATTTATCTTACATAAATAAATTCAAATAACAGAATTAGATATAAGTGAATAAATGTGAATGTGGACATAGATAAAAGTGAAGTCGTTATCAGGGGGAGGAGGATGGTGTAAAGAAGGACAAATATAAGGTGACGGAAAATGATTTGACTTTGGGTGATGGGTATACAACATAATCAACAGTTCAAACGCTATAGAAATGTTTACCTGAAACCTATGTACTCTCGTGGATCAATGTTACCCTGTTAAATTTAACTTTCTAAATAAAATTTTAAAAATAATAAAATAAAATATATGTGAAAGCAAACTGAAAAATGCTATTTTTCGGCCTAATAACTTGATCTGCCCTATCTACTCTCCTTCTGCCATTGATCTGACCAATATTCACTCGCCCCCCTAATCAGATCCTTCAGAAAGTTCGGTCTCTTCCCTGCTCAATGAATCTAACAAATTGGCTCCCATTTTTAAGCTTTTGTTGATGATGGTCCCTTTCTTTCTCTCTTCCATTTGTCCATCCAACCTTGAGAGTTTGGTAAGTCCCACCTCCTCTATGAAACTTTCGTTGACTCGGCCCAAGTAGAATGCTCTGTGAAACTTTATTACACCAAATATCTGATTCATAAAATTTAACATCTCAATATATAACAGCAGCAGCTGTAAACATTTATATAGTACATACTATATGTCAGTCTTAGTTCTAAAAACATTAACTATTATATTATACAATTTAGTCTTCAAAGCGATCCTATGAGACAGGTACTATCAGCATCCCATTTCACAGGTGAAGAACTGATGCACAGAGAAGTAACTTTCCAAGATGTCAAAGGCAGTAAGTGGCAGAGCCACAGCAGGATTCTAACTTGGTCTGTCTAGCTCCGGAACCCATGCTGTTATCAACCATACCATATGGGTTCCACTTGCTCAATGTTTCATGTGCCCCTTATGTTTTCTCACCCAGAATGTATGATCCCCGAGGACACAAGCATTTCATCTAGAGTAACTCTCCCATCCCCTCGCACTTTCCTGGGCTATACAAAACACAAAGGTGTTCAGTGTTTCCTTGAAAGTAGGGAAAAGCCATCAGTCACTTTATAATTTGGGGAAAGAAGTTCAACTTCATGATGAATCATTCCCAACTTCAGTGTTTTCATTAAGTAAATATTCTAAGTTGTCCAGCATCTAATAAAAGATTATTCTCTACTTCTAGCCCAGAATAAAAAAACCCAGGGATATCTGAGGAACATTCCTTTAGTTACTTAACAATAAATAACTTCTAAAAATGAGAGAAAATATGCCAACTTTAACAGTCAGTTGCAGGAATATAAAAAATCTTTTTAAAATGAAAGTGATATTAAACACTAAAATAAATGTGAGCTATACATATATTCAAAATTAATTTTTAAAACCCCAGGAAGATTATTATTTTCCAACCCACTTATTCTCCTAACAGCTCAGGGCACGGGAACCCACCCTGGACAGGACACCCTTACACTGTGGCCACATCACACACACCCACATCCACTTAGACTGGGACAATGCAGACACACTGATTCAGCTCAAGGGCACAGCTCTGGGAGACGGAGGAAGCCGGAGAACCTGGAGAAAACCCACAGAGACGGGGAGAACATGCAAACTCACAGGGACAGCGGCCCAGACCGGGAATCCATTTTCTTTTTCTCTCATCAATGTTAAAAGGAAACAATGTTGAATGAAGCAACATTATTTGAGGACCTGCTATATTTTTTAAATGTCAGCATTCTGTAACTATAACCGACACTATAGTTTATAAAGCATTTTCTTTTAAATACACTGTTAGTTGTACCTTATGACAATCCTGTGAAGATACTTATTTTAAAGAAGAATAAAGTGAAGCTCAAGGAAAATCAGTGAGTTATCCAAAATTACAGTTACGTGGCAGAACCAAGACCCAAATCTTAGTTGTCTGATTTCTTTCTGCTTTACAGCACTGTTGGGAATAATGATGTGGATTACTCCAAATTAAATTATTTTTGGTTTTAGAGTATACCGTATTTTTTGCTCAATAAGATGCACCTGACCATAAAACACACCTAGGGTTTTAAGGAGGAAAATAAGAAAAAAAAATATTCTGAACAAAATGGGGTGTTAAAATATTTAATAAAATACTGTATGTTCATTCCATAAGATGCATGGGCATTTTCCCCTCCACTTTGGGGGGGTGTGTGTCTTATGGAGCAAAAAATACAGTATTTTGGGGGGGTCTCATCTGAAATAGCAGGTTTCCTCAGTCAGTATGCACAACCTTGTGAAGAAGTTAGAGAAGAACAAGTTGAGATAAGTATATGTCTGTCCTCTCTTCTCCCTTTATTTTAGATGTTCACTGTCCCCCTCCTGTAACAACACTGCACCCAAACCCAGTGAACTGGGGGTAATAACAATGAGTTGATTTTTTTAAAGTGAGAGGTAAGAGGTAGAGATAGACTCCCACATGCACCTCTACAGGGATCCACCCTGCAAGCCCCCTAACTTGCGATACTCTGCCCAGCTGGGCTGCAGCTCTGTTGCTCAGCAACTGAGCTATTTTAGAGCCTGAGACCAAGGCCATGGAGCCATCCTCAGCACCGGGGGGCCAACTTTGCTCAAACCATTTGAGCCATGACTATAAGAGGGGAAGAGAGAGAGAGAGGGAGAGAGATATGGGGGAAAGAGTAGGAGATGGTCACTTCTCCTGTGTGCTCTGATTGGTAATAGAACCTGGACTTCCATGAGAAGTTCACTTGTAAGGCTGAGTTGCGGGGTGTACTGCAGCAATAAAAGTAACCAGACAGGAAATACAGTCTCCCTCTTAGTAGCTCCTTCCCTTGCAACTATAAATAAGCATGTTCAAGTCTCCTCTCTATAAAAAACTCTCTCTCTCACTTTCATTGCTGTTCACTCTCTCTCCTTTTCTTGAGAGATGAAAGTAAAATGTATGATAAGAAGAGTGCCTAGCCTGACCAGGCGGCTGCGCAGTGGATAGAGCGTCGGACTGGGATGCGGAGGACCCAGGTCCGAGACCCCGAGCTCGCCAGCTTGAGCGCGGGCCCATCTGGCTTGAGCTAAAGCTCGCCAGCTTGGACCCAAGGTTGCTGGCTCCAGCAAGGGGGTGCTCAGTCTGCTGAAGGCCCGCGGTCAAGGCACATGTGAGAAAGCAATCAATGAACAACTATGGTGTCCCAATGGCAACGAAAAACTAATGATTGATGCTTCTCACCTCTCTCCGTTCCTGTCTGTCTGTCCCTATCTATCCCTCTCTCTGACTCTCTCTCTGTCCCTGTAAAAAAAAAAAACAAGAGTACCTAAAAGAACACGGGCACCCACTACATTATAATTCCCTTGCCCCTTATCATAGTGGTTTTCTAGTGAATGTGCTGCCAAAACAGTTTTGTTGTTGTTTTTTAAAATACATTAATTACGACAGCATTTTATAATTGTACTAGATTACATAATCAGTCCCTTAATTTTAAAACGATGTGGTCTGAGACTATCAATCATAGTATGATATTTTTACCCATTCAGCACATATTTGAGCACCTTCCCTAACTTCTAAATGGAGTTACTGGACTCCTTGATCTTCCCACTAGACTGTGAGCTCCTTGCAGGCAAGAATAAACTGCTGTAAGTTGGAAAGTTCACTTTTTAGCCTGGCTAGTGGTAGGGTTTTTAAGAAGTGTTCAATGAAATCAACTGTTGAAATAAGAAGATTGGCAATTTCTAAGATACATTCTGGCTCTTGAAGTCTAGGATTTCATGACATCGTTTACTTGGTACTAAGCATTGCTTTCCATTCCTAAATTCATGAAAGAGTTTTGGCTGAGATCCCTTTTCATTCTGACTTCTGCAGAACAAAGATGTTATTTTAGGCAATGTCTTTAGCTAACAAAATTCCCCAAAGCAAAAATGTGGGATGCCCATGAGTTTGACATAGGGAAGTTTCAGAGCAGTTTTTATTTACTGATTGAATTAAACAAAAAGGAACTACTATTAATTCTTGCCTTCTTTTAATTTTAAAATTGTGCATGTAACACAAAAACAAAAAGACCAGAAGTTTTTTCAGTAATAACATTAAAACTTTATGCACAAAAGCCTGACTAGGCGGTGGCGCAGTGGATGTAGTGTCGGACTGGGATGCGGAAGACCTAGGTTCGAGACCCTGAGCTCGCCAGCTTGAGTGCAGGCCCATCTGGTTTGAGCAAAAAGCTCGCCAGCTTGGACCCAAGGTCGCTGGCTCCAGCAAGGGGTGGCTCGGTCTGCTGAAGGCCCGCGATCAAGGCACATGTGAGGAAGCAATCAATGAACAACTATGGTGCCGCAACGAAAAACTGATGTTTGATGCTTCTCATCTCTCTCCGTTCCTGTCTGTCTGTCTCTGTCTAGCCCTCTCTCTGTCCCTGTTATTTTAAAAAAAAAAAAAACTTTATGCACAAAAATCAGATGCAAACTGCACACCTGAAATCATTCCCTTCGTACTTCCTATCTGTCCTGGGGCCACAGTAAACTACTTCCCCTAGGCTCTCCCTCCCACTAGACCCCTCTTCCTTTTGACCTGGACAACACCTATCCCTGAGCTGCTTAGAACTACTGGAAAGACTCCTTTAGACAGGCCTCAGGCTCTGCTGAAGTTCATGTTATCTTACCCTCACCTTCAGGTCACCCATACGTGATCATCTATCTATCTGTTTCCCTCAAAAGCTATTCAAACCGTTGTCCTTCTTGACCTCTTTGTGCAACCGCACTGTTACCACGCTCTTCCTGAGACAGCCTCACCGCCATTCCCTTCTTAATTCTCTCTCCCATGGCCCTGGAAGCTCCTTTAAGTTTAGATTCTCCTGTATTCAGATGCTTCTCAGGTTTCAACCCCAGGCCCTCTTTTCTTCCCTCTCCACACTCATTCCCTGGCTGGCTACATTTAATCTCAATGCTACAGCTATACATGTACATGTACCTGACACAGTGCCTGGATCATGGTGAGCGGGCTATGTTCCAGCCTGGTCTCCTGGTCTCGCCAGAACCACACGCCCACTTCCAACTGTACGATAGACAGACTCACCGTCTCCCCCCCCCCCCCCGTTAGTTTCCTACCTTCATTACACTCTTGTCACTCAAGCTGGGAATCCTAAGTACGCTCCCTCCGTCACCCTTCTCTTTACATCTAATTAGTCCTCGCACTGTCTTGTACTTTTATCCCACTGCCATAATTCAGGCCTCTTATTAGGACAATTTATAACACCTTTCTGTTATGGCTCCCGCCTAAAGCAGATAGATCCCTTTGCTGATAAAACAGTCCTTCTCAAAAAGGGATCTCACCATGTCTTTTCTCTGTGTAAAATTTTCTGTGTCTTCTCCGTAGTAACTATGGGATAAAGCCTAAACTCCTAGGTAAAGGCATGAAAGACCCTTAATAATCATACTTTACCGCCCACTATATTCACTCCTTCGACTTCTCTGAATTATCTGCTATTTCCAGAACTCAAAATGCTTTTTCTTGCCTCTGTACCTTTGCTTAAATTATTCCCTCCTTCTTACCCCGACACTGCTCCTACTTGTTTAAATCTCATTCATTCTTGAAGACCCAGAACAAACACCATTTTTACACAAATCCTTCCCTAATCCCCTGCTCAGAACTGATACTTCCTTTCTCTGTGTTTGCAGAACATCCTGCTTATAACTCTATAACAGCATGGACCGCACCTGTTTTCTACTTCAATCTGTACTGTACACATTTGTCTCCTCTACGCCGCTGCCTGTGCCTCGAGAAAAAGGGAGGCGAGGTCTTACTCATTTCTGTAGTCCACTGCCTGGAACCTGGTAGCCCTCAGAGATGACTGTCGAACTGAACAGAACAATTACATAATTCTATCATCTCAGACCTACAGCACTTAAAAAGCTAACTAAATAGATACTTCCACAATCAACGATCAAATTTAACATCACAAAAAATGGGGCAAATGAACATGATGTGCCCTGCAGTGACGAAAGCACAATGTACTTTCTCTAAGTGGTATTCTTACCAAAAACACTTACTGTGGATTTAATCGTGAAGAAACAGCCAGATAAACTGGGGGGCGTTTAGCACTGCAACCAGCCTGGATTCTTCAAAAATGTCGACAGGCACAACCACCCCTGCCTTCCGCCCCCACAAAAGCCCATGAAACTGCTGCAGGTTAAAAATCAAAGACAAATGACAACCAAATGCAATGTGTGACCCTTGACTGGATCCTGGATTAAAAAGAAAAAGCCTTTGAAAGAACATAATCGTTGCTATTAGGGGAATATAAATTATGAGATTAGTACTACCTAAAAGTACAGTCCATAGACCCATGGGATCTGTAAACTGTTAGTTACGTGGTGAGGAAAGTACAAAAACTGAGAGTAAACATTTAGAAACTTCTATAGAAATGTGACAAAGTAATTTTATGTCTGTTAAATCTAATAATATACTTGATAATAATGTTTGTTTCATTTTTCTAGCAATTCACTTTATATTGTACTCTATAAGTGTCAGCAATGACCTGGAAATGTAAAAAACAGACCGTTTACCACAGGTAGTTTGAGAAGTACTTCATTAGAGAACACTATTCTATCTACCTTAAATTTCCTGAGTGTGATACTTATACTGTGGTTATGTTAGAGAGAAGTGCTGAACTCTTTAGGGTGAAGTATCATGATGCATGCCTACAGAAATAAAAAATAAATAAAATTAAATAAACCTGTATGTGTAGAGAAAACGATGAACTAAACTAGATTTTTAAATTCGTAAAATGTGTATAGGGGGTCCTTGAGTTAGGACAGTCTTGACATAAGACGCTGCAAATTTACGACACTCACTCCCATAAAAACTTAAAAATTTGAGACTGAGTGTTTCGGCCTATGCCATTAGCGAAGTACTTATGGACTACGTGGACAAACTGGTTCCAGACTAGGCTGGAACAATTCTGTAAGAAGGTAGAGAGAGGCCTGCAACAGATCGTGTACCCTCTACATCAGCTGCTTCTTGAGATGAAGCACCTGTAGTTCAGGTAGAACCATCCCCAGCGTTTCCTGCATGTTCTTAGGCCAGTGGTTCTCAAAGTGTGCACCAGGGCACACTGGTGTGCCCTAGATTTCCAGGTGCGCACTATGGTATTCCAGAGAAGTATGTGCCTGTTGGGGACCAAAAAACCAACAGGGTTTTTGGAGTTTAGATTTTTGGGGGACAGAGGTGTGGGGAATTGGCTGTATACTGACAGTCTGCCTAACCCCCCACCTCACTTGCCTGATTAGGTTGCAAAAGGCTGTTAAGCTGTGGTGCTGGATTGTTTAAACTGGAGACAAGTTTCTTCTATCCTTTGGTGTAAAGTTAAGATGATACATATGGTGGGGGTTTTCTGCACACAACACAATTAAGAGTAAAAAGAGAGAAATTCTTCAATGTATTGACGAGGAAATGAGAGTTTGCCTTTCAAATATATGCCCAAACATTGAAGAAATCGCTAGGACACATCAGGCTCATGTTTCTCATAAACACAAGAATAAAAAAACTTAATACATTCATGCCAGGACCTGCCGAATTTACTAAATCTTACTAAGAATGTATCTATATATATAAAAAGATAACTTTTTGTCGTTTAATTTTTTAACCCCTTTTTTACGAATTCTAAAAAGCATAACTCAAAAAATGTAACATAAAAATGTTTTTTAATGTCAGAATAAATTTAATTTTGTCATATTTATTTCTTTTAATTACTATAAAAGCATGCTTAGACTTTATATTTTATTTCTTTAATATCTGACTTAATTATTATAATGTATTTCTCAGAAATTTGTATATAGTGCACTTACAATTATTTGTAGGATTTTAAATGTGCCCTGACTTCAAAAAGTTTGAGAAGCACTGTCTTAGGCAGTCCTGATTCACCTGACGCAGTATCTCCAGCACCTTCTGCAGGTTCTCCTGCCTCTCCAGCTTCCTCCTCCCAATAGGTCACTCTCTCCCACCTTACAATGTCCCTTCCAGTGTGCAAGCCAACCACAGGAATAAAGGTAAGGAATTATTTTACACTCATTTTTTTTGTTACTTTTTACTACAGTACAGTGTACAGTACATTTATGTTCTTTTTCTTTTTCTGTGGCTTAGTTCTGTTTTTATGTTCTAGATTATGATTTTACAACTGTGTTAGGATAGGTTAGTGACTTAGGCGAGGGTGTGTTTCGACTAACAGCAAAACTCGGCTTACATCATCAGTGTGTAGGAATGGAACCCTTTTGTAACCCGAGGACCCCTGCACACGTTAATTTGTAAATGATACACCTGCTATCTTCTCATGGCTGTTACAGTGAAAAAACGAGATTTTTAGTAGCACTCAGAATTAGTAAGGATGTCAAAGTCAAAGTATACTGAAAGCTACCTAGACTGCAGACCACTCCTTGCAGACAGCGTTTGCATGAGCTCCTGCCCGCAGGTGTGGACTGAGTGTATTCTGTCTGTAGTACATGCTCAGGAACCTACATAGTAAGCTGAAAATCCTGACAATGAAGAGCTCCAGATCTATAACACTTCAGAATTTGCTCTTAAAAAAAAAACAACAACAACAAACTGGAAAAGAGATTATCATCCTTATTCCCTATAATGTTTTCTTCCTAATTTCTACAAAATCAACTAAGATTACACACATCAAAATGCAAATCGTTTTGTTTCTAAAAAGTGTTAATTATAAGTATGCAGACTGGTAGAAGAAACTAATCTACTTCTTCAAAATAAGTCAGGGTTTAACAAAAAAGACTATCAAATAGCAAAGTACAATACAATTGGCTGCCCAAATTGCATGTTGTACTTCTCCTTTCCAACTCTGTAATCTCAATTGGTGCAAAATAAATTTTATTTATTTTTTTGCTATTTTGGTTAGTTAAATTAATTATTCTAACTAGCTATAGGGGGTTAAAAAATGTGACCTACGCTTTAAGAGCTTCCTTATAAAAGCATCAAAATGTACCTCCCTGGATGTCCTAATAACCTGTTAGTTGGATATCCCAAAGGTCTGGGCTCAAGCTCATCACTGTCTTCAAAAAACGCACACTATTACCGTTTAACCTTTGCCAGTCAGGCAATCTGTAGGGGAGAAATAAAAGAGTCTTCCTAAAATGGAAAGAAAACTGTCTGAGGACTTCAACTCTTATTAATTCAGAGAAAACAGCTATCCTGAAATAGCTGTCTGTACATAATTTAATTTATGTGCCCATCCAAGTGCCTTTAAAAATCCCTCTAACCCATCTGACTCAATTTCTTATGGAAGGGATTCTGTACAATTACAAGTTATCTATCACATGACTTGGCAAAAGACAATTTGGTAAACAGGAACAAAATACTGAAACGGACACCAAATTAAAAAAAAAAAAAAGATAACGAAGATAGCAATTGCTGTTTGTATAAAAAAGGTGATGTGGTACCGAGAATGGCTGCAGGTCGAAGCAGATGGCAGAAAGCCGCTTACCGGCACCACTCGCCGCCTGCATTACACACTCTCACAGATGCACATCACCAATTTCTAAGATAACATCTCAGAGTAATGCAACCTGGTGCAACACTTTTTATGTCAAAATCAATGTATCATCACCGTAAGCAGCAAGAACACACAAATCATGTGAGAAGGTAAAATTGTGTTTAAAGACAAACTCATTTGGTCAAATATAAAGCAAGGGGGGAAAAGCGGGGGTTGGGGGGTGGGAATGAAATAAGCCTTTCCCATTATAAAAGCTTGGTCTGTTTAAGAAAAATAATCTGGAGCCTTTGAAGCTCACATACTCCATTTTAAACTCTTTTTGTGGATGCTAATTTCTCAGTTGTTGGTTTTTGCTTTATCATCTCTGAAGAGGAAAAGAAAGAACTGCTTGTTCATGCTTTCTAGGAGATAGGAGAAAAGACTGTCAGTTTTTAATGCAGCAGTAAAGGTACTTTTTTTTATGAGTTTGGGATCTGAGTTTCAAATAATCATATCAAAATTAAGCATCACAGCAAATCCACTTAATTTTTTTTTCAACTTGAGACCTAGATTAATCTAGAAGCTAACTTTTATGGGTAAGTATGCATGTCACCCCCAAAAAATAAGATGGCCTTTTATAAACTAAGTAGGAACAGACCAGGCCCACACAGTACTTGGACACCACTGATCCAAGCTGCGAGTAGGGATCAGAGGAACAGCATTAGAAAACACTGCCACACTCCTGAGTAAGTTCTGGAGATGGTATTATGGAGTACCATGTTGTTACTGATGCTATAAACTACACTCTTATCAACTTCAAACAGATTTTCTCAAAACCTAAATGCTTTATTCTGTATTAACTCAGGCAGACTACATTCCAATCTTCACAATGAAAGTGGGTCCTATCAGTCTGTCCAGATTTGACTGGCTCCTTTGTTTCTGCATTTCTGCTTGAGCGTTAAAGAGCAGCCCTGCTCCAGAAACGATAGCACAACACTGAAATCCAAAGGCAAATGAAATATACTCACCTAAACAGAGGTGGCAGAGGACCACATAACTATTAAAAGCAGGAAACCCAGCATGCCACCCTCTCAGAGTGCCTAATAATCAGAACCATCATGCCACAGAATCTCAAATCCTTTACTTTAAAGGGCATTATCACTGCTTTCTACATTTTAACTCCCATTTTTGGAGCCATCATTTTGAAGGGACTGCTTGACTTGAATGATAGGCACTTAGGCCAACTCTGAGAAGCAAAGATACTCTAGTGAGAGCAGGTTTTCCGCTACCCCATTTTATTTATCCTGGTTTTTCACTCTACCAGGATATGGGCAACTGTAAATGGGCAGCTCTTCTACCTAAAAATACTCTGACTAGGAATATGATTACTTCTTCTTGGCTTTGGTCCCTAGTTTTTGGCATCAGTTGTGCCATTTCTCAGTGTCTTCTTTTGTTCCCTGTTTACATTCTTAGATATGGCATTTCATTCACACATATAGCATCTGCAGAGTAAGATCCTGTGACATGTTTGGGGACAACACTAGAATTCCCTGAAGTGGCTGCTGATATCCTGCAGCAAACCAATCTTTCATTAGAACTGCTACCAAGAAACAGGGGAGCGGCTAACATTGCTGGCCTGGTCTTCGCTCCGCAGCAGGAGGGAAGCACCCTTACACGTAGGGGGCATGTGAGGACTCCCTAGGCACGTGTGCTGCTGCTGTGTCTTTGAAAGCAGGCTCCCGACACAACTGACTTCCACTTTCACTTCTTCTGCTCCCCTTGTCTCTTAACATCAACTGATGATCTAGAATGTAAAATATTATCCTCTTTGGTCCTATTTACCTCCAGAAGTTATGAAATTCCTCAAATATAAACATGACCCCTGGCTGCCTATATTTTAAGTTATCTCTTGGGAACTGCACCAAGTATATTGACTCCAAATTCCAAAGTAACTTATTTTGAATGCTATAAACTACAGTCTTATCAACTTAAAAATTTTCTCAAAACCTAAATGCTTTATTCTGTATTAACTGGTGTGCTAAACTCATGATAGTTGTAATTGAAAAACATTATCCCTAAACTAATTATTTCAAATACACGAAAGGGACCTTAAGATAGATTTTTTTTAAATACCTTTACCAATTTTTAAACTATTAACCCGTATACACCACCACACCCATGAATATAGTGAATCTGTGATCAGTATCATGCTGGGCTGAGCATCACAGAAGGTGCCACAGAAAGTAGTCAAAAGATAAATGACCTTTATTTTCTTTGAGTTCACATTTCAAGAATTCCTGAGGAAGAGCAGAATAATTAACTTTGGAAGGAAAAAAACCACTACAAGAATAGAAAATGCAGGCATCGAACTAAGCAAGAATGGAAAAGATCTGTGTGTAGAATGTTCTAGTGAAACACAGGTATAACTGTAAGTCAACGGTATCTTCTTTAAAGAGACAGCACCATAATGAGAGAAAAGGAAAGAACTAAAAGTTCATCATATGCATATAGGATTTTGTAATTTTACTATTGTATAACAAAAGCATGCTTTGCTTGTTTCTATTATATACCTAGGCTGAGGTCTCACATCTTAAATGACATGTGGACAATCAGAAGAAATAACGAAAATAAGGAAAAAGATTAGAAAATAAATAGTGTGAGTCCAAGCACTGGTTTCCTAGCCTTCTGTAAAGGCAAGAAGGACGTGCTGGCATTAATTGCTCCGGTCCCTCCCACTCTGAGCAATGCGTGTGTCTGTCTTGCACAAGGGTATTTTGCAAAGACCTAAGCAGAAGGGATTTAGGCAACATGTTGAAACTAGCCTAACATTTGGGAAGTGCCAAAATCCATTTCCAAAGACAGGTGAGGAAATAAAAAGGAAGACTGCTCCCTTCCTAGAAAGGGTTATGTCAGCATTCCCAAAGTTGTGTAATGAGAAACAGTGAGCTATGAAAAGGTGTGTTCCCGGAAGAGAGGTTAATAAGTTTGCCAAATACCAAGTTAAATATAGTTCAACACTTTCTTAACTATAGAATTTCACTCTTGAATCGCTAATGTGCATTAAGTATCTGTGAGAGGCAGAGAGTATATGTAGCGTTTCTTAAAATTTTCTAATTACAGAATGCTTTTTTCATGGGACAACCTGCTAACATGTTGAAACACTAATGTTCTAAGGAACATGACCTGGGCAATGCTGGTTTGGGTGCAACTGAAGGTGAAAGCCAGGAAAGGGCAAAGGGCTATCGGGGGACAGACGTCTCCCAACTTCATGATTTTATATACTGGGCCCAGTGGGACATTGATCTGCTTCTTCCTCCTCCATCTTCATTTATGCCTTCGCCAGGCATAAATCTCCCTCCCATTAAATTATTATTTTCTTTGATTATTTTGTAATTGTCCCATTTACTTGTCTAGGCACTCAAAACCATCCCTCCCTATCTATAACCCTTTTTTCTCTTTTCTTCTCCTTTTTTATTATTAGTAGTCCTCTTTCTTCCACAAAAGTACTTTCCTTTGCTTTGTTATTTGTTAATAAGCAACACTACTTTTCTTCCATTAAAAAATGCTTGTCACCCTGGCTGGACAGCTTGGTTGGTTAGAGCACCGTCCTGACACGCAGAAGTTGCCGGTTTGATCCCCCATCAGAGCACATACAGGAACAGATCTATGTTCCTGTCTCTCTCTCCCCCTTCCTCTCTCTCTAAAATCAATCAATAAAAAATAAATTTAAAAACTGCTTGTCATTGCTTTACACTTAATATTAAGTTTCCTCTGCTGCAGCTATCCAGTTCAGATTCTCTTTTATTTTTTCCTCTATACATCCATTTACTTGTAAAAGGCTTGGGGACTTCTCTAAAATGAAACCTGCTAGTCTGATGATTGTTTAATTTCCTTTTTTCCAGTGTACTGACTGCCTCTCTCTAGACGAGTCTATAAAGCCATCACCCCTTCCAGTAAGTAATTCCTCATGGGAAGTTGTTCAAGATGAGCATTGTTACGCTGCTCCGTTCCCGCTCCTCAATCTTGTCATTATTAGATACCATTCCTCAGCGGCGCTGCAGTGGTCTACCAGAAGTCTTCAAACTTTTTATAAAAAACGGCCCACTTTTTGCAGTGCTGGTCTACCTGGTCCCTACTGCCCACTAGTGGGCGTTCCAGCTTTCATGGTGGGCCAATCTTGGTGCCGTTTGGTTGCTCCACTACTGCCTATCATGAAAGCTGGAATGCCCACTAGTGGACGGTAGGGACCAGGTAGACCAGCACTGCAAAAGTGGGCCAGTTTTTTTTTTTTTTTATATATATATATTTTATTATTATTAATTCTAATGGGGTGACATCAATAAATCAGGGTACATATGTACAATGAAAACATCTCCAGGTTATCTTATCATTCAATTGTGTTGCATACCCATCACCAAAAGTCAAATTGTCCTCTGTCACCTTCAATCTGGAAAAGTGGGCCAGTTTTTATAAAAAGTTTGAAGAGGTCTGGTAGACACTATGAAGATCAGCACACACGCCCACCGACAAGGAGTGTTCTTCGGAAGAGTTGATACTGATGTGCTTAGGCTGAAGGGGAAGAATTTTTCTCTAAGGCACACATATAAGGATTAATTTTTCAAAATTTCTCCATCTCTTAGAACACAATTTTATACCATAGATAAAAAAAGGGAGGAATCTTCCCATGTCTTATCACCGAGTTTCTTCTTGGCCCAAACGTACTGTCTCTCCTTCACTCAGACATGGTCAATAGGCATGTGAACAATTTGGTTGGTTTTTAGGTAAAAGTCAAATTCTTGCTGATGAAGCAGTCCTTTCATCCTGTTTTAGCATTAAGTCTAGACCATCCATGATAACAGATTTAGTAGAGATGTCATCCTCCTGAGAAGACAGTCATAAAGCCCTAATGACTTGCAGTTCTGCACTACAAAAAAAAAAAAAACCCTTCTATCTGTGGGGGAATTCTCTGGTATCATGTGAACATTCTGAGTTGATTAATTACAGTTTTATAATCATCTCAATTTAACTTTTTCTTTACAATTTTCATTTTGACATAATTTCCAACTTACAGGGAAGTTGTAAGAATGGCACAGAGTCCCCATATGCCTTTCACCTAGATTCCCCAAATGTTAACTCTGCCGCATTTGCTCCATTCTCCCATCTTCCTTCCTGTGAGGTGCATGCACACACATCTTTTTGCCTGGAACCATTGGAGAGTGAGTTGCAAGAATGATGTGCCTTTACTACTATTTTGCAAATCAATCAATCCATACAGTGAGTTCAGGGATAGATGTGTTGACAAAGCAAGTAAAAATGATGGGTGTTCGACTTTCTGCGTGTTTATTTAAAATCCTTTCCATTTTTATTGCATGTTTGAAATTTTTTCATAATATAATTTTAGGAAAAAATACAAAAATCAACACGGATATTACTACCTATAGACATATTCAAATAGATTTTGCCAACGTCTCAATAATGTCTTTCAAAAGACAATCCCAGATTACGCGTTGTAAATTATTTAAACGTACCCTGTTTTCTTTAGTTCTCTGATGGGGCATTGGAGGATGTCCATTCTCTGACTGTTGATGATTATGTAAGAGACCTGGGCTAAGGATAAACCAAAATACCAGAATATCCAAACCTCTTGTTAAGTTTGGCTTTTATGTTTTTAAATTTTTTATTAAAATGTTAATTTATTGTATTAACATGGATTCAAGTGTCCCACTCAACATAACACCCTCAACCACCCCCCCAGAAAGGGCCCCCCATTATATCCTTTGTCCCCTCTCTCCTTACTTCCCTCCCCCCTTCCCTCTGGGATTTGCTGTCCTGTTATCTTGTATCTATGTGTTATGTTTATATAATATCACTAATCCCTTCACCTTCTCTAATCCCATCCCCTAACTCCCCTTCCCTCTCACAGCTGTTCCTCTGCTCCCCATGACCCCTCCTCTGCCTCTATTCTGTTCCTAAGCCCACTGTGTTCATTAGATTCCACATATAAGTGAGATCATAAGATCCCTGTCTTTCCCTGCCTGGCTTATCTCACTTAGCATGATAATTTCCAGGTCTATCCATGCCATTGCAAAAGGTTAAGATTTCCTTCTTTTTCACAGCCACATAGTATTCCATCATGCATATGTACCACAGCTTTTTTATTTGCTTGTCCTCTGTTGGACACTTGGGCTGTTTCCAGATCATGGCTATTGTAAACAATGCTGCAATAAACATGGGGGTGCATTTCTTCTTTTGAATAACTGTTTTGGGATTCTTAGGATGTTAAGTTTGGCTTTTAAATTGTCAGTCTTTCTTTTTTTTAAAGGTCTATTTTATTGATCCTAGAGAGAGGAAGGGAAAGAGCAGGAAAGAGATAGGAATATCTATTCCTGCACATGCCCCAACCGGGGATCAAACCAGCAACCTCTGCGCTTTGGGACAATGCTCCAAACAACTGAGCTATTCAGCCAGCCAGGGCAACTGTCAGCTCTTTTGAGGTTAGATATAGCTATATAACTATATCTTAGTTGAATTTAATATTAAAATTCCAATAGACTGTTCTGAAAACATTCAAGTTTGGTGGCACAGAAAGTGTTTTTCTGATATGGTGCACTTCGGGAGAAACTGCCCTGGGCAGGAGACACAGTCGCTGAAACTCTGTGAGGCAGACAGCATGCACAAGGTGCACGCAGGCAGACAGCATGTGGACTTAAGAATGCCATCCCAATGCTTTCTGGTCTTTTACAAAAACAGGTGTCAAGGTTATTTTAAAATATACCTCTTTTAGGCCCTTTAATACAAACCTAAGAAAAAGAATCAAGGAGGGTTTTTATCCCTTCTAAATATAAAAATGTGGAAAAGCTTTAATACCCTGCTTGTCGCTCAAACAAGTTTATGTGGTAAACTGTCTCCATACTGAACGGCTGACTGCCTTTTATAATCTGAATTAGGAAATGCAAAAAAAAAAAAAATCCTTTAAAGTCAAACAGTGGAATTAACATATGAGCAGAGCTCCTGTGGGCATTTAAATCCGTAATTAAAAAACCTGAGACGCGTTGGCTTGGCAATCATTATTGTCTAACGTGCACAGATAGCCAAAAGGTACTGAAATGCGACATTCTGTCCCACATGACTCACTCATTCAGCAGAGGTAGGTTTACGAAGAATGCTGAGAAGGTCTCACATCTTTAAATGTCTGGCCCATCGAAGGTCTTTCCCCCAGCACTGAAAATTGCCCAGAGGTCCTGGAGAGAAACTGTTGAGTGTTTGGTACTCAGAAAATCTGCTTTTGCTAGCATGAAGGAAAAGGAATCATTTTCTGAAAAATTAGAAGTCTGAGAGCAGGGACACACACACATACGCAAGCAAATCATCATTCCTATCTGATGTCTGAGAGCACAGCACACAGCACAGCAATCTTGCTATGAGCCTCCCAGATTATAAATAGCCTGCCAATCCAAGCAGCAGCTGTCTCACATCACTCTTCTTTCTCTCCCTGATTTTATTATATTTCAAAGATGATGCACAGATTTCTACAAGTTTTCTCTCTGCTAACAGGTACAACGTGCACAGGCCAAGGAAATCTGTTTTTAAGATTATTTGCATCAAACAATATTCCATGCTAATCTGCCATTGTTTACCTTATTTATACATGTGTCAGGGGTTTAACAGGTTTGCACTCCTGCATTTTCTGTTATAAATGAGGCCCTCAGTATTATAATTCTGCACTCAATCGCAGTCAACCAAGAAATTGCCTTTATAAAGGCAACTGAGCACCCTGCCCTTCCTGGGCTTGTAAAACAGTAGTACTACCTACACCTGAATGCAGACGCCTGCACAGGAAACACACAGAATACAATGCAACTTGATGAAGTCTTTAATGCATACAACTCTTTCAAGAATGAAGCAAACCAATCAAGTAAACATACTGCTT
The DNA here is from genome assembly GCA_037038555.1 of Rhynchonycteris naso. NCBI lineage: Eukaryota > Metazoa > Chordata > Mammalia > Chiroptera > Emballonuridae > Rhynchonycteris > Rhynchonycteris naso. The sequence goes on from CM072995.1 coordinate 357,432,080, forward strand.
AACATCTTTAAAATACCCGTGTACTAAAGACATAACCAATTTACCTTCCATTCCATGAGGACTTACAGCCAAAACTATAAGGAAACACTTTTTGTTCCCACATAGAAAAGCAACCTCCTCAGAAATCAGTATTCAGAGGACATCTTTTAAAGAATGATTCCGATCTTCTCTTGATCCTAACTTAGATGGAATTCACACTGGGGAGATACTTAATAAGCAAAGTGGCCAGTATTTTAATCTTGTTTATAATAAGCACATTAAGAATTCTTACTTGGCTATAAGGAATTCATTTCACTTCGGCCTAATAATAGAAACAGGATAACATTTATTTACTACAGTTGGAATTATTTAATAGGCTGGTACTTACAGTATTTCCCCATGTATAAGACGCACCTTAATGTTTTTTGGAGCCCGAAATTTGAAGAAAGAAAAGGTACTACACAAAGTTATTGAACTCAAGTTTTATTCATCATAAAATTCATACAACTCCTCATCCATGCGAAAAAGTGGGAAATGCAAGTAAAATATCTACAACCACTGTACAAGATGCACCCAGTTTTTAGGCCCCAAATATTTCAAAAAAGGATGCATCTTATACATGGGAAAATACGCAATTCTCTAAATGCTTAAGTTGGGAACCTGTGGTGAGAAAGTGTTTTAGAGAGTGAACTTTAGCGGATAAAATAAAAAAGGATTGAAAAAACTTGTCCAAAACTATACTTGTATTCTCAGTTATCCTGAAAACTTAAACTTTATAGTGTTTGGTGTCTTGTGTCAGAATGCAGAGTTATTTCAAATTTCTAGTACATGCACAGATAGATGTCCCTGATGTTTTAAGAAAGTCTTGGTTCTTTTGGAACAATCTCACATTAATTTCTATAAAAATAATAATACTATTCATCAAAATATAAACATTTGAATGCTGAGCTTACTGGCAATTTTTGCCTTGCTGAGTTAGTGGAAGGTTTTGCAATAAAATATATTATTTTCATAATTAGAATAATAATAATTATATTTTGGGGAAAAAGAATTTTCCCTCTTTAGGGCTTCTTGATTCAGCTGTAATATACTAAAGTCTATAGGTTAAAATACTTCTTTACACTTTAAAAGCTTGCTTTTTAGCCTGACCAGGCAGTGGCACAGTGGGTTGTTGACCTGGGATGCTGAGGACCCAGGTTCGAAATCCCAAGGTCCTCACAAACTTAAGCGCAAATTTGCCAGCTTGAGTGTGGGATCATAGACGTGACCCCTTGGTCACTAGGTTAAGCCCAAAGGTCACTGACTTGAAGCCCAAGGTTACTGGCTTGAGCAAGGGGTCACTAGCTCAGCTGGAGCCCCTCGGTCAAGGCACATATGAGAAAGCAATCAATGAACAACTAAAGTGCTGAAATTACAAGTTGATGCTTCTCATCTCTCTTCCTTCTGTCTGTCCCAGTGTTCATTTTTAATTTGCTTTAAGAATGCACAATGCCTAACCAGGTGGTGGCATAGTGGATAGAGCATCGGACTGGGATGCAGAGGACCCAGGTTTGAAACCCTGAGGTCACCGGCTTGAGTGTGGGCTCATCGGCTTGAGCACGGGCTCACCAGCTTGAGCGTGGGGTTGTTGGCTTGATCGTAGGATCATAGACATGACCCCATGGTCACTGGCTTGAGCCCAAAGGTCACTGGCTTGAAGCCCAAGATCGCTGGCTTAAGACCAAGGTCGCTGGCTTGAGCAAGGGGTCACTCGCACTGCTGTAGCCCCCCCCCCCCCATCAAGGCACTTATGAGAAAGTAGTCAATGAAAAACTAAGGTGCCGCAATGAAGAATTGATGCTTCTCATCTCTTTCCCTTTCTGTCTGTCTGTCCCTCTCTCTGTCTCTGCCACAAAAAACAAAAAAAGAATGCACAGTAGTACAGTCCCAAAGGACACGTGAACACAGGCTGATGAGACTGTCAGACACACTTTTAATCCTTTGGGATCTCCAAATTAAGCCAAAACCCAATGTTGATGTAATCATAATATAGTAATTGGAAATTTACCTTTTCAAAACAAAACGTAGTTACTAAAAGAGTGCTATCTGCCATCAGAGGCTAAACTTGGGGTGATTAAGGAGTTACCTCAGGAAGTCAACGATAACTTCTTGTCCCATCATTTCTGGCAGTGTTTTTGCACTTAATGTTCTGAGATGTTCTTTCACTGATTAATTCTACTTGACACTTACTGAGTTTCACAAAATCTAACAATTACTTGAGTAGAATTTTTTCTCATATAATAGGTTCCCAAAACAATGTTTTATTCTGTTCTAGAGGCCCAGCTAACTGTTATGAAAACAGACTGATTTTACCCTACTGTTCTTTAAGGTTCAAAAAATTCTCCACCATCTTCATTGTTAAACTGTATTTCCTTACACATAACCTAAAAACTGCCATAAATTCCATGTAACTTCCAATAGTGCACCTGAAATAAAAACAACAAATTGCCACTAGAATGCTTTTAGTTAAAAGTCTTTTTCTTTTTAGCTAAAAGTATTTCAACTCTACTCCTTACCTATCCTGCAGTTACACAGTAAAAACAACAACAAAGGCATAAAAGAAAATAAGAATGTGTATCTCTACCTTGGGAGAGCGAAGCAGATAAAATATTCTTTCTTTAGGAAAGTATTTTAAAGACTTAGTCTTTGGATAGTGTTTTATAACTTGACTTGATAATTATCCTTCTCGCTGAAATTTATTCTTGAAACTGAAATGTAATGCACCACCGTCTGCAAGAAGAAAGTCCTGACACATACAACTAATACAGTAGATATTATTCATTACCGGCGTTGGACAAAGAATCAACACTAAACAATAGAGCAAACTGCTGACTCTATCTGGAGAACATCTTGCTAATACATGAAAAGCTACTGCAGGTTTAGAATCCCTGCCTCTGAAAAGAAGTCTTCAGAGAATATGACCAAGCTACATTTTCGGTTTCTATTCTCTGATCTAAGTGTCAAACAATCGAAAATTATTTTTTCTCTCTATAAGCTCTCCTCCTCCAATCAAGAATGCTTCTTTCATTATAAGAGGGCAGTGAACCACCTTTTATTCTAATCATATGATTTCCCCAGGTTTTTAACACTTGTCTAACATTATGATCATGAGATTCTTCTTTAAACCAGTGGGGACTACAGTCTGATTTCAATAACAGCATTTTTAAAACAATCTGAAAACAGACAATGGGGAAAGTATACTTTCTTTTTGGCCCAAAATGTATAAAGAAGCTACTTTTCATTAGTCTACTATTCTCTGAATGTTACTTAAATTTAACTGTAAAACAACTGTGAACACAAAATTCAAAAATATTTTAAGCCTAAAATATGTACTTTTAGATCTTTTAAAGAAACAACTTTCATCATAAAATAAAACCAATTTTCACTAAATCTCAAATTTGTGCTCAAGTAATATTTTAGGCTTTCATTCAACTATTTTTGCTTACTTTTTAAATTTCCGATTTTCAGAAATTGGAGTGTGTGTGTTTACTCCAGCCATTTCTACTATTTGGGGGGGGGGGTTTGGAAGACTGAACAGGAAAAAATGCTGATTTCAGAACAGTTAACATCTATTCATATTGCTTACAAGTAAATAAACTTTTCAAAAAGCAAATAATGCAGAACCACAGGAGCTAGAGACTGTATCAGTGGGTGAAGCGCTATAAGAAGTTCACGTACAAGGGTGTACTTGGTAGATAAGTGCCCTTGTGCATTACATTTTTAGCCTCCCAAGCTCTAAGTCCCAAAATCATCTCTCATTCTTTTTCCTTCTGCCTTGTGGCCCAGCTTCAATCAATTCCTAGTCCCAGTTATTCTTGTTCCGAAGCTGCAGTACTGTTAAGTACAACCTCTCCTTCTCACACCTCTTGCCCCCTACGGGTATCAGAAATAATATCCTTACCCCTCAACTGTAGTAATATAACTCTAACTGTAGTAATATAACCCATGTTTCTCTTTTCACATATTGCTGCCATATTAATTTCAAGAAAGCATAACTCAGATTATGTCATTTTCTTGGCTAAAAAACGCAGAAAAAAATCAGACTATTCTAGTTTTTAGGGGCCCTGGTGGTCCCCCCCAAATCATCTACTGAGAGAGGGGGAAGGGAAAATAACAGAGCTGAAGCCTAGAAATAGGAACCCAAAGACCATCCACTGGACTCAAAGAAGTGGTGATAGGGCAAGATTTAACCTAATTGTTCATGCAGACTGCACAAGTTCATTATCTCTCTAAAAAGTTCATAATCAACATGCATAACAAGGCAGTACATATTTTAAACTGTTCAGTTAGCAGATTCTTTTCTATTTGGATTCACAGGCACTCTGAGGCAGGGTCAAATCAGAAGGGTTTGGCTGGGACTCTTTTTGTCTCTAAGGTCTAACAGTATCTGGCAAAGAATGCAATAGTCTTATTTTCTTCCAGATACTTTATTAACACTGTAGTCAAAAGGGGGAATTCGCCTTAAGTATTCAGGAATGACACTTACCCAGAGACTAAGGAAATCGGGTGAGACAAATGCTTGATTAAAGTTAGGATCATGACAGGCCCAAGGTCCTCGATTCGGTCACACAGTCACCCAATTTCCCCCAATGCACATCTTTTTTCCCCTATTTAACACCAAAGTGAAAACCATGGCTCTATGAGCTGATCGCTTAAATCCCAGTCAAAACCCTAATCTTCAGTGCTGCTTTAAAAGGAAAATTGTCCTATTCTATAATTTCTCAAGAGGAAAGGCACCAGAGTTTGACTTAGACAAGTCTAAAGCAACAACCAGCACCCTTAAGATGTCATCACACAAAATGATGCCAACCTCATTCAAAGGGGGGGAATAGCCTTATATTATCTTGTTTATAAATGTAATAGAATTTCATTAATTTTTTTAAATTAAAATATCATGTAATCCTCTGCCTCAGAGATAAGCACTGTTAGTTGTTGGCCTTATTATTTCCGACGTTTTCCTAGTTTGCTATAACACTGGGATGCAATACCGCACACTGTTCTGTGCTTATTTTGCTTACTTAACAATGTGTCGTGGATGTGTTTCCATGTCCACGTGTATCGTCCACCATTTCTTTTTCTTACCAACTAGACTCAAGAATACACACATTATTCTTCCGACAATGAATACCATTTTCAGTATTCCACTATTACAAAGAAAAGGCTTTGTAACATCCTTATAAACATCCTTATAAACATGAACATCCTTATAAACTTATCTTTATTCAGTACATGAATCTTTCTTGAGATTAAATTCTTAGAAGCTATGATGCTGGATTAAAGAGTGGGCCGATTAAAAACTTGGATTCCTATTCCAAAACTGCTCTCCAGGGAGGCTGTGTACTCTCATCTGTAGGTGGGGTGAACGGCCTGCTTGTCTGTCCAAGTATGTGGACTAAACAGCTTTCACATTTTTTACCAGTTTGACAAGCAAGAAATCTTTCACTCCTGTTCTAATTTATAAGTCTTTGACTAGTGAAACAGGGTATCACTTCCTATTTACTGGCCTTTTATTTTAAGGTGGCCATGATTTATATAAGAATGAGTATGTGTATAAGCATATAGAATGTACAGGTATATATGCACATAGAGCACTAATAAATAGGCCATTACCATTATCTGTGCATTTCTGTGGGCCCTCCTCAAAATGTATCCCTTTCCTTCTGCCTAAGAGGTAGCGACTACACTACAATTGTTTTAATCGCTTATTTTCCTTTATAACTTTATTATTCATATAAATATCCATATACAATGTCTTATTAGTTTTTATGTATTCTTCTATGAATTCTTCCTTTTTGCCCAGTAGTGGAAAATTCTCCATGTTGATACACATTCCTGTAGTTTCACATTTTTAAAAAGTATAAAAGAGTATTCCACTGTGGAAATTTATCATAATTTATCTGTTCTGTCAAAAGGTACCCAGATTGGCTCCACTTCCAGTTATTTTAACAAGGCCGCTATGACTATTTTGTAGGAGTGTCTCCAGAACCACACTGCCCAATGCAGTGTCCACTAGTCACACATGGCGGCTACTGAGCAACGGAAATGTGGCTATGATTTGAGATGTGCTGTAACTGTAAAATATAAACAGCACATTTCAAAGGGACGTAAAAAACTAATAATTTTTAATATTAATATGTTGGAATATCATTTTAGATGTTTATATCTTAATCAAATTTATAGTTAATAAAATTTAATTTACTAACACATACAATTAAAATTTCTTCCTTTTTTATTTTTTAAGTGAGAGGAGGGGAGACAGTGAGACAAACTCCTGCATGTACCCCAACCAGGTTCCACCCAGCAAGTCCCGTCTTGGGTTGATGCTTGAATCAACTGAGCTATTTTTAGTGCCTGAGGCTGGCACTCGGACTAACAGAGCCATCCATTAACACTCAAGGCCAACGCTTAAACTGATCAAGTCACTGGTTGTAGGAGAGGAAAAGGGAGAGAAGCAGATGGTCACTTCTCTTGTGTGACCTGACTGGGAACTGAACCCAGGATGTACACATGGCAGGCTGATGCTCTATCCACTGAGCCAACCAGCCAGGGCCATATAATTAAAATTATTATGATATAATTATAATTAATTTCATCTGTTTATTTTACAATATTGCTACTAGAAGATTTAAAATTATTGAACAGTGTTGCTCTAGAGTATAAATACCTTGGAGTAGAGCTGTTGGGTCATAACATATCCTCAAATTGGTGGAATACACAAAATTGCTTTCCAAAGTGATAGAACCATTTTACATCCCATCCAGCAGTGTACATGGTTTCTTGCTGCTGTATTCTTGCCAATAGTTAGTTAGATATTTTAATTTTTGTCAATCTGGCAGAAGCAAAATGGTACCTCACTGTGGTTTTAAATCTCATTTCCCTCATTACTAATAAGGTTAATCAACTTTCATGTATTTGTCCACTAATGTTTCCTTCTCTGTGACATATACTAACATTTTTATTTCTTTTGTGAATTGCCTATTAATATCTATTGCCTATTTTCCCCTTGGATGCTTGTTTTCTTAGAGATTCATAGGAATTCTTTTCATATAAGACTAATAGCCTTTTGTCAAATGTGCGTTTAAAAAAATTTTTTATTTTTTATTGCTGTTCTTGCAGTTTTGTTTTTACTGTCTTTGCCTTACAGGTTTTTCTTCTTCTTTTTCCTCAAATGTTAGTAAGTCTTTCCCCATAAGGTTTCTGGTCTTACGTAAGAAAGATCTTCCACATTCCAAGATGAAAAACAAATAACAAAACTCCTTTAAAGTATTGTTATAATTTTATATTGTATCTCTAATCCATATACATAGAGGCAAGAACAGACCAAAGTCAGGGTGACTCTATGCCGCTCACCATCCCCCTCTCCCAGTGCACACACTCACACACACATGCACCTGCAGAAACTAACATGTCGTCAGTGTAGGCATCAGTGTAGGTGCTGACACTACATAGCCACTGCCCTGCTCTAAACCTGAGATGGGGCGGGGGGGGGGGTTTGGGAAGCATGTGACCCAAGCCACAGAAATCAAAGTTCTTCCTCAGAGATTTTCAACATTGAGCCATGAGCTTTTCTTTAAAAGGTGCCAAAGTTTTGAGCCTGGAAACTGCTGGAGGCTATGTTCTCTGCCACCCTGAGTTAGTCTACAGTAGAAGAAAACGAAGCTGAGAACACAGATGCAAGAGAAAGAATATCTTTAGCAGCTTTCCAGCCAGTGGGGACTGAAGAGGTTTGCTGCTTATTGCATTCCTGAAGCTATTCAGCTGTTCCCTCCCTTAATGACACCTTAAAATCCTTTCAATAAAGCCCCTCCTTTTGGCTTAAGCTAGTTTGAGTTAAATTTGTAATTTGCAATCAAAACAGTCCCGACTAGTGTAGAAACTTCACTTGATATTTTTCCTAAAGTGGGTTGCCAGTTGTTCTAATACCACTTATTAAATAATCCGCCCTTCCCTATTTCTATAATACATTAAATTCCAATTTATGTGAAAGTTTTGTTTTTGAGTTTGTTATGTTCTGTTGATATGTTTCTTTCTGCCCGCATCAGACTGTTTCACCTATTAGAAACTTTCTAGTATGTTTTGATTCTGGCAATTAATTCATTCACTACCCATATTTATACTGAATACCTTACAATGTAATAAACACAGAGAATAACCCCTTGAATAAACAGATGACATCCTGACCCTTGTGGAGTTTAAAACCTAGAAGCAAGAAAAGACATAAACAATGAAATATAATGAATGTTATGTTAAAGGGAGTAGGATGAACTAGGTGCATATCTATCAGTGGGACCTATCCTGATTTAAAGATCAGGGAAGGCCCTCCAGAAGAAAGTGGTGTTCATACTGAGACTTGAAGGATCCATATGAATTCAACAAGGTGGGTGGGAGAACAGGGCCTCAGAAGGAAGAATAAGTTCAAAGGCACAGAAGGATGGGGGACATTGTACACAAAACCATCTTAGGTCCATTTAGTTGGTGAGAAAAGCCCCAAAATGGTATTTGGAAGGAAAGAAGAGAAAGAGTGTAAGTATCATACAGGTTTTGAAGTCACCTGGGCCTTTGGACTTGGTCAGAAGAGCAAAGAGAAGACAGCGAAGGATCTTAAGCCATGATTCCAATTTGCATGTTTGAAGACTCACTCTAGCTACAATAATTGGAAGGGAAGAAGACTGGAAGCAAAGATACCCAAAAGGAAGTTCTTTTAATAAGCTGGGCAAGAGATGATGATGGCATGTGCTAACATAGGGACTATGTAAAGAAGATAAAGAGTTATTTTAGAGGAAGATTGGTGGGACCCCTAATGACTGAATTTTGGAGAGGAGTAAAAGGGAACAGGCTGGCTCGTAACAGCAGAGACTGCTAACATTCAGAACAACAAGGAACATCATGGGAAACAAGTTGGAAAGAAGATAGTGAGTTCAGTTTGGGGCATACTGAGTTTGAGGAGCCTGGGGGGCATTCAAGTGAAGTTGTTCAGTAGCAGCTGGATTACAGGTCTGGGCTAGAAATGTAGCATTCCCCATTATTCGTTTCCCAAGTTTCCTTGGCTACATTTGGGAGAACTGTGTGTAGAATCAATTTGTCAAAGTCCCCAAGATACACATTGGAATTTTGAATGAAATAAATTTATAGGTATCAGGAAAACTAACTTCCTTAAAATAAGGAATCTTTCCATCTAGAATGAAGGTATAGATCTTCATTTATACAAACCCTTTTATATCCCTAAGTAAAGATAAAGGTATTCTGTATTTCTCATTAAGTTAATTTCTGACTTGTAAAAGATTCCTTGTTTTTCTGACTAATATTTTCTATTATTATTTTCTCACAGTATCTGCTGATCAAAAGGAAGGTATCTTGGTTTTGATTTTACTTTGTACACAGCCACCTTACTATTATTAGTTATAATAATGGTCATTGATTTTTCTGGTTTCTCAAGATAGACAAGCACATCATCTGCAAATAATGATAATCTACATCTATTTTTCTAATAGTGGCTTTCCTTTTTTTTTTTTTTTTTAGTGAGAGAAAGAGAGACAGGGACACATAGGGAGAGAGATAAGCAGCATCTTAGTTGTTCATTGATTGTTTTCTCATATGTGCCTTGATTGGGGGGCTCCAGCTGAGCCAGCAAACCCTTGCTCAAGCCAGTGACCTTGGGCTTCAAGTCAGTGACCTTTGGGCTCAAGCCAGAGACCATGGGGTCAGGTCTATGATCCCATGCTCAAGCTGGTGAGCCCGTGCTCAAGCTGGCGACCTCAGGATTTTGAACCTGGGTCCCAGGTTGATGCTTTATCCACTGCACCACCACCTGGTCAGGCTCTAATGGTAGTTTTCATGTCCTTTTCCTATGTTATTTGACTATTAAGAATATCCAAAACAATCTCTCTTTTTCTCCTTGGTCAGGATATCTAATGGTTTGTTCATTTTGTTCATCTATCTTTTCAAAGAATCAAATTTTAGTTTTGTTTAGTTTGCTGACTCTTTATTTCTGACTAACTTGGCTGGAGCACTTCCAATCAAAATTTTTCAGACACAAAATTTATCAGAAAGGCTATGTGAATATTGTATTTTGTGAGACCAAAATACCTTCCCTTTTACCCTTAAGCCTAAGTGATTCCTTTCCTAAATATAAAGTTCTAGCATCACAATCCTGAAACTTCAGAATTTAACAAGTTCTACTATCTTCTGCATTGAGTTTTTGATGCTGAGCTTTGGGTCAAGATCTAAGGATTCTGGTGGCCGAGGGTATGGGCGGGTATGGCGATGGACAAAGCTCGTCTTGGGGCAGTGAACACACTACAGTGTACAGAGATGTGTTGTAGAGTTGGGCCCCTGAAACCTGTATAATTATGTTAACCAGTGTCACCCCAATAACATCAATTTAAAAACGATCTGAGGCTTCTTTTTAGTTCAGAAATGTTTTCTGTAATTTCTTTGATCACTGCTTTTCGTTTGAAAATCCTACTGCACAGATATTAAATCTCTTAGATCTAGTCTCCACGTTTATTTTCTCCTATTTTCCATCTCTTTAACTCTTTGCTAAGTTATAGAAGAGGTTCTTCAAATTTACAAATTCATCTTCTTGCAGTCTTTGCTATTCACTCCCTCTACTGAGGTTTTTGAATACTCCTATTTATTTCTTTCCACAACTCTTTATTGAGCACCTACCATGTGTCACTCAGGGCTGTTGCTGAAGGAGGTAAAGGGGTTAGCTGTGTGACTATTTAAGAGTTTCCCAGGCAGATAGAACAGCCACTATAAAGCCAGAGGTGGGTACAGCCCACCTGGTTCAAGCACAGCAAGAAGCCACCGTAAGGACTTGCCTCTCATTCTGAGGATGTGAAGGATAGCCTGCTTTCGTTTTACCAATGAAATAATATCCTCTCCAACCTCACTGAAGATACTAGGAGGTAATTTAGAAAGTTACCTCCTGCTTTCTTGCACATGGAATGGGAAATTCATTTCGATGGCTCAGCTTCATCCCCTACTTTCAAGCTGCTGATTCTCTTCATCTAATTGGCCATTTTTCCTTGTCTGTTTATACTTATAAATAAAGGTTTAGCTAAATCAATATACATGTGGCTATAAAAGTCCAGAAAAGGGATTTGTCCAAGGCAAAGTATGTGTGGGGGTGGGGGGTGGGGAGTCTGAGAATAGACAAGTAAGTATGCTTCCATCTTGAAGGAAGCAGCTGGCCATAATTTTTATTATATTATTAATTCTCTGGAAGCACACAAGGGTCAACATGGAGAGATCTAACTTTACCCTAGAGGTCTGCACCCTAATAGTCATACTCTTCATATGGTTCAAGATATCTTAAAAATCATGACAGGTAGAGGCTCAACTGTAGATCTACAAAGACTGACTTCAGTTCTGCACTTCACTCCACCCTTCTCAGCAGTAAAGACAAAAAGGTCAATATTATAAAGAGCAAACTAAAATTACAGATCACTATCGGGATCGCAGTCAAACTGCACCATCTGCAGCTTTCTAGAGTCCTTGACTAAAGTCAGAGAAAATAATTTAAAATGTTTCCTGTGATTAAATATATCTGCATGAATGAAAAATACTGAGTGCTTATCAGTCTGTTTTCTTTTCTACATCTTCTGAAGACTTCTAAGCAACACATCTATGAAAAAAAACCAGCCTCAAATAGGTTTACTATTATTTGATACGAACAGCATTTTTGGGGAAAAGAGATTAGGCCTTTTAAAAGCCTAAAGCACATGTAACTGAAAATGTTCCGGTAGGAGAATTTAACCTTCCAAGTCTTTTTGTGCTGGCTGCTGAGTATGAACTGTGCCGGATATAACAGGGTTACTAGATGTGGTTTCTTCTGAACAACTTCTGGCAGTCATCCCAAGTGACTTTTCACTCTACTCTTCTATTTTAGCGGGCAGAACATAATATAAGTCACAGAGGAAATGGATTTTCATTAAACATAGTGGTCCCACCCCAGTGGAGGGTGGAGGCAGAGTGGGGCAGTGAGGGAAGTGCTAGAAGTTATACCTGAACTATAACTAATGATTCTACTTATAGTTATAAACAAAGAAAAATACTATGTTACGCAGACGCTCATAAATTTTCTTTAGGGATTCTTTAATTCCAAAATAATTTAGCAATCTAATTATAAGTAGAAGAGACAATGTATGAATAGTAATTTTCAAAAGGTAGGGAGGGGTGAGGGCTTGGGGTTCTGTGGCCACTGTATATCCTGATGACTTTAAGAATAAAAGACTAGGACTACTCATGGAGGCATATTAGGAAATTAGTAACTAATTCTATTTAGTGACTAATACAATCAAGAGTATGGAAAATAAAGAGTATGTGCTGAAGGACCACATTAAGAGGTCCTGCTGGTACCAAACACTTGCTCACGATTCAATCCTAAAGTATCTTACACAAAATTGCATACCAGAGTGGGGACTAGAGGAGTCTGTATATGTCCAAGTTTAAACACCACTGTAATTTTTTCTTATAGCTCTGATTCTCTCTTATGAATTGATTATTTAAGTAGTAAAAACTCAGGAGTAACTCCCCCTTTCCTCTAGGGTGAAATATGAAGCTATTCACCCTTAAAACTATGTGGACAGAGCTCACATCACAGTAGGATCCCATACACACATTTCTACATTCACATGATTAAGGGTTTTTATTTTTTCTTTCTTTCTTTCTTTCTTTTTTTTTACAGGGACAGAGAAAGAGTCAGAGAGAGGAATAGATTGGGACAGACAGACAGGAACAGAGAGAGATGAGGAGCATCAATCATTAGTTTTTCGTTGCTTTTGCAACACCTTAGTTGTTCATTGCTTTCTTTCTCACATGTGCCTTGACCGCGGGCCTTCAGCAGACCGAGCAACCCTTTGCTGGAGCCAGCGACCTTGGGTCCAAGCTAACGGGCCGTTTTTGCTCAAGCCAGATGGGCTCAAGCTGGTGAGCTCGGGGTCTCGAACCTGTGTCTTCCGCATCCCAGTCCAGCGCTCTATCCAGTGCGCCACCGCCTGGTCAGGCTGATTAAGGGTTTTGATCTAGCCAGAGTAAGAATTTCCCAGGTTGGTCCCATCTTTTGTCAGTAAACTAGACTGGAACAGGCTTGTACACAGTAAATAGGTCATTCTTGCTAACTTTTCATGGTGAAGATATGTAGTATAGTGAGTTCTAGATATCTGTACTTATTTCTCTTCTTTAAAACACCTACAAATGGCTCTGGGTCCTTTGGCTCAGTGGTAGAGTGTCAGCCCAGTGTTTGCATGTCCCAGGTTCAATTCTCAGTCAGGGTGCACAGGAGAAGTGACCATATACTTCTCCACCCCTCCCCTTCCCCTCTTTTCCCTTTCCTCTCTCCCTCTCTTCTCCTCCTGCAGCCATGGCTCCATTGGTTCGAGCACATCAGCCCTGAGCACTGAGGATAGCTCTGTGGAGCCTCTACTTCAGGCACTCAAAATAGTTCAGTTGTGAGCATGGTCCCAGATGGGCAGAGCATCGACCCCAGATAGGGCTTGCTGGGTGAATCCCGGTCAGGCACATGCAGGAATCTATCTCCCCTCCTCTCAACTTGGAAAAGGAAAAAAAAAAAAGGAAAAGAAAAAATGTATATATAAAACCCCTACAAAAATCCAACTTCCTTTTCTCCCTTCACTCTCCATCGCCTCCTTTCCATTGCCCCCCCAACACAGCTCAAATATTTCAGAACCAGAACTGGTTATATTTTTAAAAACAGAATTTTCACAACACAAACACAAATGCTTTTAGCATATGCAGTAGAAGTCACTACAAAAAGAGAAAAAAATCAGGAGGATAGAAAAGATAAGTTACTTAAATGAGATCTTAGAAAATTTTGGGATGAATAGAGAAAGTACTATGTTCACAATGACTTGCATGTTGTGTTTATTTCTTCTGAGCAATGATTTTTTTTCTTTTTTCTTTTTTTTTTGCTGCACACTACTAAACACACTGAAAAATGATTGGCTTTAGTCATCTGGGTCAAATTTATCTTGGAAATATTAACCAAGGGTTGAATCTGAAAGTTACAAGTTTCTTCTCCTTGGTTTCAATTACCTGCAGGCCAAGATTACCTGCTCCTTTCTGAGGTAGTATAATCTACTTAGTACAAGGTATGCATGTCAGGATTCCAAAGGTCCGGGTTCTGCCCAATCTGTTGCTTTATCAGCGTGAAGACTCAGATTTAAAATAAATTAGAAAGCATTTCTTGGTTTTATTATCATGAATTTTATTTAGTAAAATTTCAAACATACAGAAAAGTTTAAAGAATAGTACAATGATCTCTAGGATAAACCAAGTATCTATATATCCTTCTACCCTGCTCCAAATCTACCTTTCCCATGAACCACCTGAAAGTAAACAACACAGCGTTTAACCCTTCAATACTTCAGTAGTAGATATTTGTGTTTCAGAACAATTCTGTGCCTTAAAGATATCCCCCAGAAGTCCTTAACATTCTACGCTATGAGATCCCTGAGAAGAGAATTCATCTAAGTTATTTTTTAAGTCCTGTATGTCTGTTTAACTACTAAAAATGAGAATTTCCCCTACTATATTTCATATGATTTGAGATTTACAGAATCTTCTGGAACACAATATCTAAAGGAAGGTAAGTAAATAATTCTTCAGAATTACCAATTCAATAATATTCTAGTTATTTTTTCAGGATGTAAGGCAACTAAATATGGTACATTATCATTTTGATAAAAGAAAATACATCTTAGGCCTGTGGGAAAGCCACATGAGCAATCTTATTCCTGAACAGGGCACATGCCAGATTTTCAGGGATGCCTGAACCAAACTTTGAATTACTACACAAGTTCTTGGCCATTTTTAAAGTGGGAGCTAGAATTTGATGGTGATCAAGAAGATCCAAGGAGAAGCCTAATTAGACTGTGATCCATGCAATTCTGGGAAAATCCATCAATAAATATATTTTTATATATATTTTTTGTCAGAGAGACAGAGAGTAAGGGAGAGTTTAGTTTTGGCACTTTAGTTGTTCACTGATGCTTCTCATATGTACCTTAACAAGGGGGCTCTAGCCAAGCCAATGACTCCTTGCTCAAGCCAGCAACAATGGGGTCATGTTTACGATCTCACCCTCAAGCCAATGAGCCCACTCTCAAGCTGGCGACCTCAGGGCTTTGAACCTAGGTCCTCAGTGTCCCAGGTTGACACTCTAACCATTGTGCCACCACCTGGTCAGCAATTTTTTATTTTATTTTTAATTTATTATGTTGACATAGTCAAGTGGAAAGTCCATCAATTCTTGAGTTGGTCTGGCATAAGGTACAATACAAGCCTTCGATACTTTATAAGACTAGACTGAAACCATCAGCCCATAATTGCAACCCCTGGGTGACTAAAGAAAGATATTGGTGACATATACAACATTTCTTGTAGACAATTTGAACTCTCAATCTCACTGATGTCCTATGACTAAGACATGGCCATCAGGATCTCCAAACCTCTCTCTTTCTAGTGCCTCCTATTATTCATTCTCACCTGCCCTACCTTTCACATCCCACTGTCCTATACCTCCTTTCCATAAAAGATATTTAAATTTTTAATTTTGTGAGAATAAAAAAAAGAAATGACATTCACCTTTAAAATGCCACTGGGGTCCCTTAGATCTAAGAAACTCAATCAATACAAAGCATACTTTATGTAATCATTAAGTGTAAAATAAATGATGTGGAAATAAAATTCACAACATAACAATGACCCTGTTCTATGCAAAGACCTCTTTCAAAAGTTCTATTCAAGTAGAAAAATAAAATAAGTGAATATAATTGTGGAATTCATTCTGAAATACCATGCACCTGAAGACACAGACTACTGCTATTTACTTATATCATCACCTTTATCATCCGCCTACCTGTAAAGGTTTTTCTCAAATTAATCCTTTCTGGTTAATATACTACAGTCTACATCCAGAAAAGCGAACAGGAAGACAGGTAAACAGACTCTCATCGTCTGTTAGCTGTGAACATCTGCAGTGTTCTCTCCTTCCACTGGTCCAGTGAAGCCCAGGCCCTGAACTGATAAAGATGAGGTCTGCCAACCTATTCCCCAGCTCCAAGGCAGTATTAACACGTTACAAAGTGCCAAAAGGGCCATTAAAAAAAAAAAAAACTGACCCACTTTTAGAAGTCAGCAGCTTTTTCCTTCTGGTGAAGTATGAATATTTAAATCGAGCAGACAAGTCAAGGAGCAAACATTCCATCCTGAATGCAATGTGTGCGTCTCCGGCTCAGGGCTGAAAGGATCCTGCTGTCATATACCAACATGGAAATGAATGCTCGCTAAGGCCTCCAGAAGGGCAGTTTTCTAATCATTTTGCTGCCTTTAACACTTGAAGTTCCACATTTGGATGTGAGGGCGCAAAAAAGAAATAAAAACCAGTAAAAGATGGATCACAGCAACTACTTTAAATTTTATAGTTAATGATTTATATCAGGCATAATATAATTTAATTTGTAGTAAATCAAGCAAACTGAGGAAGGGTTAGGTTTGTGGTTAACAGCTGTAAATTTGTTTTTACCTTCATGATATAGTAACAAGGCATTAGAGTACTACATTTGAGAAGATGGTAAACCTATCACAATAAAATTGACTAGAATCAAGTTTCAACCTAAGCACTACAGTTTAAATGAGATAAATAATAGCAACTGTCAATATAACACAATATACAGGGGAAAAAACCCTGGAAAATAAATCAAACTACTATTTGAAAGCCTACCTACGTTACAGCTATAGATTCCCTTTGGCTTTATTGAGAATACACTATTAAATGAAAATGTATTTTAAATAAATGAAAAAATTAATATCAGCAAATCCATATTAAGGCAATAGATGTAATTGGAATTTTAGGGTCACCTGTTCCTATTAAAATTTATGACTTACAACAGAAATTTTCAATCCTTACATTGCCAGGACCCTCCCACCCCACCCCTGGGATTACTACCTTATCACCCCCATTTGGTTCTCATATTTTATCTTTCAAACAAACAGCATTTCCAAATAGCCTATGTTACTTATCACAGGTAAAAGTAGGATATTATTTCTCTTATCCCTTCAGGCAACCCCTGATCAGGAAGCAATGTTATAAATCAATTCTGCTTCTACAATAGCTCTCCAAACTCTTCTAAACATTGAACCTGTCCTTTCACTCACAAACATTCGCATTTATTAAGCAAACAGGCCAAGACTACATATTAGGAAATCAAATCCCCTTTAAGGGGGAAAGCCCTGCTTAAACTAGAGAGGGGACTTCCTTCTACAAGATAACAAATTGATTCAGTACCCTGAAAATATTGTTTCAGTAAAACAAACCAACAAAGCAAACAGGATAGCAAAACCTTATTTTCTCCGAACTCGTTCCACCCTTCAAATGCTAAAGCATTCCATTCAAAAGATAGGGTACGGATGAAAGCTTTGTAAGCGTGTCTAGTGCTAGGCAGGCGACAGTGTGGTCAAGGAAAGCCTTCTGGTACCAGGCCTTATCACAACTATTTAATCTTGATTTTGTTTCCCAACACTTTTTATGAAAAAGTTTTCTCATACAGTAAAGTTCTTAGGCTTATTCTTACATATCATGTTCATTGCTATATACCTCCTTGGCTCACTTGGCTCTTGAACTTCCAACTCCTCCATTTCTTCCTCCTGCCTTTCTGGATCCAAGTCCCACCAGCATTCCCAACCCTTCCCCGCCCTCTCTCTCCTCATTATCTATACCACATACTAACTACTTTGCACTGACTTGTCCTGCTATGTTTATTCCTTTCCACTAAAGATCACAAACATCAGCATGCGTGCCAGATATTAATAAAGGAGAGACTGAATAAAACACTTCCTGGCTGATGATTTTATATGAAATTACATAGCTGAAATTTGCTGAGGGCGGTTGTAAGGGGTGGGAAAAGAACAGAGAGCTTGCTGCTTCTCCGACTGATAAGTTTTTAAGACCTCGCTGCTACCCCAGCCAGACTACTTGCTATACTGGACCTACGTTAAGTAAGCAAGCTGCGGATTAGAAAAAATTAAATAAATAAGCATTTCAAGTCCCAGGAAACCAAATCACAAGAAGGATTTGAGGCATTGCAAAGTATCTCAAAAAGAATGGTTGGAAATCAAGACTCTCTCTGCAGATTTATTTAAAGAGAAGGAGGCAGGGGCCTAACTTGAAAGGACATCACTGTCCTCTAAAACGTGCAGGTTACTAGAGGTAGAAAGCCCTACTCCCATCTTCTCTGAGCTCCCTAGCCCTTCCATCCTGCAATACAAATATGGCAGCCACATGTCTTAGAAAGACCCTGGCCGAGGTTTACCTTCCCGACGTGGTCACTAGAGAAACAAGGATAAACTCCTTTGGGCTGGACTCAGTGGGCCTATGAGTGCACCACAGGCTCTGTTTTCTTGCTCACAGAGATAAAGCACCATATTAAAACTCAGTGTATTTTGGGAAGAAAAGATAAAAACACAAAAAGGGCCTGTCTTATCTTCAGAAATGCAATTCTCAGCTTTGTGAGGTCTGGCATTCAACTACCCAGATTACCAACCTTATTTAAAAGCTGAAGGCTTCCTCCCAACTCCATCTTTCGCTATTTTCAGGGTTTGTTTCCACGAGTGCGCCTGAGCTGTGTACACATGCTCCACTCAATTCACACACATCAGTGAACAGCAGCAGAAACCCAGGTCCACAGCGGGAGGTTTAATTAACTGTACAGAGGACAGTGCCAACAGCACTGGGGCCCTCACCCGTGAGGCAGCACACAAACAAGGCCAGTATGTAGGGGAAGTCCATGTCTGGGGGAAAACATGCCCCCATCAAGTAAGGTGAGAGATTATTAAGACAAAAGAGACCCCGCTCCTGCAAAATCCCCAAACAGCCACAAAAACAAAAACACCCAAACCAAAAAACCAGAGAAAGGCCAGAATTAATGACTTCTGGTGGATGGGTTAGGCTTCACTCTGCTGTCAAGTAGGTTATTAGAAGCCACTCTAAGGCAACACCATACAGGCCTTTCTAATCATTTGACACATTCCTCTCATCTACACTCTGCCAGAAGGGATGGTAATAGGATTAAGCCATAAGACCAAAATAATATTAAATGATGATGGCGATGGTGACTATCTAAGTTGCAATCCAGATGGTAAATGTAAACACACTGTAAAACTCAATGACTTGAAGGAAGTCTGCCTTTACTCTGTAGGAGTTTTCTGGACAAGTGAGAGTAGTTTCCAAAGACTCAGCAAGGATTTCTCCAGTCTATGTAGCAGAGATGTATAGTGACTGTTCAAGTCAAGAGCATACATTCAGGAGTTTTGAACTGTTTTCTAGTTCAGGTCAAGGATGACACAGCCCAGGTCAAAATAAACAGCTTTACCCTCAATAACATTTAAGCTGATCCACAGTGATTCAGGGTGGGTAGTCAAGCATTTTTTCCTGTTTAACAATTGACAAACTCATAGAGAATAAATGTAATTGACCAAGTAAATATCACTAGGGGCAAATAAATGAGCAATCGGTATAGTATAGACCCAGCCTGAGATAAAGGCTTCAGGCAACTTACTTCACCACTCTGCTCTCTAGCTCCTCTGGTACCAGATCCCTGTGTAAGTCACAAGGATGTAGGGGGGATTAATTTGATGATGTCTGTAAAGTGCTTTGAGCTCCTTAGAGAAAAGTGATATAAGTGGTTATTATTACATCCTACTGAGGTTGTGAGGTTGTACAAAATAAAGGAGAGACACAACACTCTTTGATAGTTTATTATAAAAAATGTTTATAGGTTGGCAAGTTGTTTCATAATTGCTTTTTATTAGTGAGTCCTCATTACATGCCCATGAGAAAAGGTCACAATTCTGGCTCCTTCTTCTATATAAAGAAACCAAGACAGGAAGGGAAGTGACTTTTGAACTGGAAGGCAGTCTTAGCTCCATTTTCCAGATAAGAAAATAAGACAGAGAAAGTTGGTGACTTTTCTACATCATATTCAAGAGGGGAAAGGGGCATGCACAATTAAGAATCTGGAAAACATCAAGGGTCACAACAGTACTTTCTTTGCAAAGTTCTGACAATGTTCTGACAACAGTGCAGTGACTAGGAAGGAATCAGAGCACCTGAGATTAAATACTTGCTCTATTGTTTATTAGCTTTATAATCTCAGTGAAGTCACTTTCTTTTTCTGTGTGTTTCTTTCATCTGCACGCTAGGGTTCAGTGGCGATCACATTCAAGTATGTGAAAACTATGGACAATGACACACTGTGCAAATAAGTTATTACCTTTATTAGGCTGGTATTCTTATTGAAAATATGGGCTTCCTAGACTCTACAACTTTAGTAAAGACAATTCAGTGCCCTCAGATGAAATGAAATATATAGTAGTAACTTTTAAAATAGCTTTATTGAGATAGAATTCACATACCATACAATTCAATAGCTTTTATCATATTCACAGACTTGTACAACCATCACCACAATCAAATTTTGAACACTTCATCACCCTTAAAAATACTCCTAATACATTAGCAGTCACTCCCCACCACACACACACACACACACACACACACTCACACGCACTCACATGCTTGCACGCATACCAATTCTCTCTATCCTGGGCAGTCATTCATTCACTTTCTTTCTCTATAGATTTGCATATTCTAGACATTTAACATAAATGAAATCATGCAGTATGTGGCCCTCCCTGACTGGTTTCTTTCACTTAGCATAATGTTTTCAGGATTCATCCTTGTGCTAGCATGTATTGGTACTTCACTGCTTTTATTGCCAAATAACATTCGATTGTATGGGTATACCACATTTTATTTAACCATCAATCAGTTGATGGGTTGGCTCTACTTTTTGGCTATCATAAATACGCTGCTATGAACACTTGTGTACAAGTTTTGTTTGGACATATGTTTTCATATGGTGGCTCTATGTTTAACATTTTGAGGAGCTGCCAGACCGTTTTCCAAAGTAACTGCACCATTTTACATTCCCACCAGCAATGCCTGAGGAGAAGATAACTGAAGGGAAACCACAGAAGGAAGACCATTAACTGGGTGCCTGCTCTGCACAGTGACAACTTGAGTCACTGACAACTGGGAGGAAAATGCTTCCCATTGCTTTTAGAAAAAAGGGGTACTGGCTGCTGGGGTTATTTTCCTCTTTTTCTCTCCCCTTGCTGAAGACCAGGTCATGGCTAAGGGAACAGAGCAGCTTTTTACACCCAGACTAATGCTGCTCCCATCTCTAATAGAAAATAACGCAGAACTTGAAGAGGCAGGCTTTAAAAAGTTCTCTGCCGCTTCCCAGATCCAGGCAGCAAGCTCTGTTGTCCTTTCGAGTCTGTGTCCGAACTGGTTTGTAAAATGTATGAGCTTTCCCACGCCAGGCCCTCACCATCCCCTTCAGTCACTGGGCCGAGCCCAGCCCAGATACATACGTTTAGTACAGGTCAAGCATATGCTAGCTCCAACACAGTGTATTCCTGTATAGCGGCATCTGCAAACCAAATAGAGGGAAACAGATGGCTTCTAAAAGGGGAAGAGAAGAAAAACAGAAGGTCAGGTAGAAAAGTGTGTATGTGTGGGGGTGGGGGATGGAAGAAGGGAACAGAAAGAGGATAAGAGAAAGAAAGGAGAAGCATATTTCCTGGGTTTGCTCTTCCCACCTGTCACAGCACTCCCCTTGCTGGCTGTCAGCATACTCCCTCGGAAACACAGCTGCAAGTGACAAAGAGCAGCCACTGTCCTACTCAGGGGGTCTGGTCCACGTTCCATACTGCAAACTGTACTGAAATGCCAATTGCTTGCAAGAAAGAGAATTATACACCCATCTGAGCCACAAGTAGCAAACTATCTTTAGCCAACAAATCAGCATTGAGGCCCATGGATTTCTTCCACGGTAACATAAAAGACTACCCAGAAAACAGTCAAAACCAACCGAGTCAAGAGATTAAGCACTAACAAATGTGGCTTACTTTAATGCTGCAGATTTGTAAGACCTGTAATTAACTTAATCGATGTGAGATTGTCTTCTGTCATATACTTCAGGTAGTCACTACGTGTTCTGTGTGCTGTGGGCTCTACTCTTTTACAATTAAAAGAAAATTAGCAAGTCTCTCCTGAGCAGATTTAGGGGTTGCCACTAAGGACTGCCAGGGGAGGGAAATGCTTCACAGCAAGTTTCAGAGAGGAAAGGTACAGGCATGTGGGGCATCTTCCTCTCTCTCTCCATCCTTGCCGCGCCTAAGCCAAAGCCAAGGCACCGGGAACATAGCAGCTTTTTACACGCAGACTAACGCTGCCGGCAGTGATCCAGCGGCCTGGCTCGCAGCAGGGGAAGGTGCAGTGACTAATACCGCTGGGTCTTGTTGAGGAAAAGTGGCTGGCTCTCTTT
Organism: Rhynchonycteris naso; assembly: GCA_037038555.1. Lineage (NCBI taxonomy): Eukaryota > Metazoa > Chordata > Mammalia > Chiroptera > Emballonuridae > Rhynchonycteris > Rhynchonycteris naso. The sequence continues at coordinate 357,454,513 of CM072995.1, forward strand.
GATCAATGGAGTGGTGTGCTGATCACTGTGATTTCCCTGTTCTGCTGACTGTGAGCATGTTGGGGAGAGCAGGAGAGCTGGCTTCTGAGAGGCCCATGCAGGGCAGCAAATTCCAGAGCTGCCGAATCATAGCAAGCAACACGGAATAAAAGGGGTTGACCTGGAAGCGGACACCGTTCTGCCAGCATGCTGCTTCCTGCTATAAGGGTCTCTGGGAGGGGAATAAAGTAGGTGCTTCTATAACTAATTCATCAGTTCAGGTTCTATACATAGCTATTCACCACAATATTCAAGACCAGAGCCCAAGCTCCTGAAACTATAATTTAGAGAAGTTTTAATCACTTCAGTTTGGTGGGGAAAAGACAAAAAAAATGGGAGTTAGGATTTTTTTATTTTTAATTAGAATTGAAAATACAGGAACTCATCAGCATATGTGGCTCTTGGCATAGTTTCTGAGACAAAGGAAGGATGGATGCCCAGCACCTGAGTGCTGGACTACAGCTGCACACCCTGCTCCTTGTCTGCCAGAAGCAGCTGCTGGGTTAGCACAGTTAATCTGCTCGCATGCTTACAGATTTATTCCCCTAGCAAACTGCAAAATTTACCTAATGATAAATACAGCGGTCTCCCAGTTCTCTGTTCCATTCAGCTGCTGCTGAGAAACACTTCTGTTATCTCGAATTTCATCAGCAGATTGTACTCCTTCCTGGGGAACAACAGCAAAAAGTAGCTTTCTAAAAGCATAGCTGGTCTCCGAGGTAAAGTATACCACATTTAAATGACTTCTTCCAAAAAGGATAACTTTCTGCTTATAAAGCTTTAATTCTTGATGGAGTATGTGATTTCTTATACTAGATCTAATCATTGCTGCTTTAAAGAGTAAATAGTCAATTGCAAATTGAACAAATTACTTTGGCTATCCTAGTACCAGAAATGAAATGGATTAGGTCAGCAGGTGGCATGTCATTTCAGTGCTGCCTGGGGGCCCAAAATACAGTTAGGTCATTTTTATTCTGGTGACAGCAGGAATGAAAACCAGAGCATTTAACATTACCTTCTGCCTCCATTCTCATGGCCATCTTGGGCACAAAAGAGTTTACCGGAGCCCCTAAGCCTACATCTCCAGTATCTAGACTGCTTCTAGGGCTTCCAGAGATCTCCAAGTGGAAGTTCCCCAAGGAAATCTGGGACAGAATATTCTGACTTTGATCTTCAGAGACACAGAGCTTCCTGTCCACACAGGAAAGGAAGTTTTTCTTAACCATTCCTGAGCATGTCAACATGCAGTTCCATTCTGTAGTACATACATTCCTTCAAGGGAGAGAACAGTCATCATCCTCTACTCAAGGAGCTGAGGAGAGGGAGTGGAGGAAGAAGTGGACTTAAGCCAATAAACAAAAAGGAAGGTGATGGGGAGACAGGCAGAAGAAGACAGGGCAAAATGGGAAAAAAATGCTTCTGTCCAGAAATCAGGAGCCAGTCCAATTAAACAGCTTTTCTCTCAAGCCTCCTTTCCCCACATGGACTTCAAAATAGTACTGTAGGAATGTAAAATATGAAGGTAGCCTCCCAAAGCTTGGTCCTAGGATACCAGTCAAAATGAGATTAGAGTATTTAATTGTATCTAGACTCTAAGATATTATGAGGTGATAATACTCAACTTGTCATAAAGAATGAAAATGGGTTTTGATACTAATTGACACACTTCAGGATTATATGCCCTTAGTTATCCTTAGACAATTATATTTTTGTAGTTTTATTCTCTGGTCATTTTTAGTAGTATCTACATATCAAAATAGAAAATAAGATCAGTTTTAAAATAAAAAGTCTAAGCTCGATAATAACTTACTAGGGACTATTTATTTATGGTCTACCTGGTTCATTTTGGAGAACTACTCTCCATACATGTAGTTCATCTAGAAACAATCTCAATCCTGCCACAGAGCAGGCATTTGACCCAGGCCTGGTCAGTGAGAAGAGTCCAGTTCCCTGGCCATAGAGAAGGATGACTGGTTCGAGAACAGACTTGAAAATCATGTCCATATCTTGTACTGGTATTTCCAGAAAACAAACAAACAAAAAGACCCAACCTTTCTCGCTTCAGTGGGGTTGGGAAAACAGCTGGTTGTAAATCAAGTGCCAGAGGCAGCCACTGACAGTGCAGGACAGCCTGTATCCAAATAAACCAGAAGAGAACGGGTCTGAAAACACAGTTTATGCCCTGAAACCCAAGTATGCCTGAAACCAGCCACATCCCTCAACTTACTGGTCATATAAGCCAGCAAATTCTCTTTTGCTTCAACAACTTTGAGTTGAGTTTCCACCACCTGAAACAAAGAGCCCTCACTAATACACCAGCCAAAGAGCCTTGGGTAAATCACTCAATCCCACTGCAGATCAGTTTCCTGAACTTTAAGGAGGGGGAAAAATCACGTTTGTTTACAGAAATGAAAACTGCTAAGTATGACACAGGAGGCACTGATATTTTAACTAAAACAGACTGCACAGATAGAAGAAATAAGGTATTCATGGAGCTAAATTGCTCCTAGCTGCTAGTGCTGATAAGATAACATTCTACTTCTATTAGTTTTCTCATCATTTGCCCTGGTGGGGCCTGTGAAATCTTTATCAAACCAGTTAATCACCTAGTAAATCTTTAAGTAGTTTCCCTCTTATTTTCAGCTGACAAGACTTTCCACCTTCCTGGATATCTCTGAAGAAGCTACCTAAATAGTGTGCCATGATGGGCAAGCAAAGGGATCACAGAAAGGGAAAATTAGCAGTTCCATTTTCCAGGGTGTGTGTAAGTATCCATGCATACACACATATTGCTGGGAGATAAGGAAAAGAAATAATTCTCACGTGAAGGCAATTCAGGGAGAAAAAGAAGCTACTCCTATACAGATGAAAATCTAAGTGCCTCAACTAATGTACTAATGTGCCAAAGCATTAGTATTCTAAAAGCAGAACTGAACTATTAAGATTACATTTTAAATTCAAAATTCATAATTAAATGTTATGCATAGTATTTTGGAATTTGTTCCAGTGTCCTAACAACTTCCTGGTTTCACAGATCACATCTCTCATGAATACCAGAAAGAATAAAAAAGTTTCTGTAAAAATGAACCTGATCTACAAAACATTAATATCACTAATATGAAAGGATTATTGGTGAAACAATTATCTAAAAGTAAAGGAACTAACTGCTAGTCCTCTTTTGAATGATTTAAGTGGGAAATAAACAAGAGAAGCACAGCTATATTTTGTGAGAGCTAAGAAGAAACATAATGAATGCACTATACTTTCAACTTTCAAAGTTTCTGGGCCTAAAGACTAAATATGAAATAATTTTTTTTTAAGTGAGAGACACAGCCTGACCAGGCGGTGGCGCAGTGGATAGAGCATTGGACTGGGATGTGGATGACCCAGGTTCAAGACCCCATGGTCGCCAGCTTGAGCGCGGGCTCATCTGGCTTGAGCAAAAAGCTTACCAACTTGGACCCAAGGTCGTTGGCTCGAGCAAGGGGTTACTTGGTCTGCTGAAGGCCCACAGTCAAGGCACATATGAGAGAGCAATCAATGAACAACTAAGCAAGGAAAAACTGATGATTGATGCTTCTCATCTCTCTCTGTATCTGTCTGTCTGTCCCTATCTATCCTCCTCTCTGACTCTGTCCCTGTAAAAAAATAAAATAAAGGGAGAGAGACAGACAGGGACAAACAGGAAGCATCAACTCATAGTTGTGGCACTTCGATTGTTCATTGATTGCTGTCCCATAGGTGTCTTGACCGGAGGGCAGCTGAGCCAGTGACCCCTTGCTCAAGCCAGAGACTCTGGGATTAAGCCAGTGACCTTGGGCTTCAAGCCAGTGACCTTTGGACTCAAGCCAGTGACCAGGGGGTCACTTTTATGATCCCATGCTCAAACCGGCAACCTCACGCTCAAGCTAGTGAGCCTGTGCTCATGCTGGTGACCTCAGGGTTTCAATTCTGGGTCCTCAGCATCCCAGGTTGATGCCCTATCCACTGTACTACCACCTGGTCAGGCAGTATGAAATCATTCTTAAGAGCAGATTTTATTTGAAAATGTTTTCAATACTTCTGACATCAATTAATTTTGTTCATTATACATAAAATTATAACAACATGCTATGATTGGTAAAAAGAACCCCATGGCTCAGCATTTCCTAACCTCAACCAGTGTTTCATATAAGCCAAATATTAATATTTTAAAGCAAATAAAAGATATAATGCTTTTCTAGAGGTTTCTGACTCAGTTTCTGAAAGCTAAAATACATTGATAAAGGTTGCATGCTTTCTAACAATAGAGAAGAGTCAAAGAAAATTTTCTATCATTAGCTTTCTTAAAATTTTTTTTCTAAAAGGAAACCCTGAAAATCCGAGTGTTAATGTGATAGCAAGTCTTACAAATTATATTATATTGTGTTTCTTCTCTAGCGAGATTCAAACAAATCATTAGCTGTGACAAACCAATACCATATAAATTTGTTCCCAAGTAATTCAGGAATAAAAATGCTATGTCGAATTGGCTTGGGGTTATCAGATTTAGTCTGGGCAATATCAAACAATGTTAACTAAAATCAACTTGCCTTTTCCTGCACATATTTTTAGGTGTGGGCCCCACTCCCAGAGATTCTAACTTGACGGTCTACAATGGAGCCCTAGAGTCAGCATATTTCAAATGTTCTCTGGGTTTATTCTAGGGTATGAGCTAGAGTTGAGAACCACTGGTCTACAGGTAGATGTGGCTATGGCCTTCAGTACGAAGGCTATATGTTATTTTTATAATTATCCTACTACTGTTGAAAAAAAATCATTACTATTTAAATCACTATACTTTCACTAAAATACCACAAGAAGGTAAGCTCCTTAAGAAGAGAAACCCTACCAACCAAGTTCAGCACTGGGGCCAAGCTGAGTGCCTAGTGCATATTTGTGAATGAATTAAAAGCTGAAAAGTACACTTCAGTTTTAGCAGCTTGAAGCAATATATAGTAGCAGAAGTTCTTACACCAATGATGACCAGAACCAGTAATTAATGAGATAATAGGAAAAAGTCACATAACTCAGTAAACCATAAAAATTTATCATACCTAAGTATTTTATTTTAACTTAAATGAACCTTCATTTGCTAATCTTTTAATATAGGACCAGGCTTTTTGCTTGGATGGCTCTACATGATCAGAGTACCAAAATGTCTTTCTTTTCTTTCATAAATCAGAACCATGATGCGTCCTCTACCGTTCTGATTTGTGGAGAGAACTTAAGACACAGGAAGCAATCTGAATGCAGAATCCAGGACACCATTCCACTCCCCTTCTACAGCTGTCTCCTTCAAATGTAACTGCAGCAATTTTTACTAACTTACATTCAGCAACTCTTTCCAAAGCCTCTAACTTGGTTTTCATGGGAACAACTTAGCTTTTCACAAATTACTGGTTTTATGTAATAAATTACATAAGTACAATAACAAAAACAAATGGCATAAACAAGTTTAGAAACAAACACTACTCACTTTTTTTTTTTTTAAACAGGGACAGAGAGTCAGAGAGAGAGATAGATAGGGACAGACAGACAGGAACGGAGAGAGATGAGAAGCATCAATTATTAGTTTTTTGTTGCCGTTACGACACCTTAGTTGTTCATTGATTGCTTTCTCACATGTGCCTTGACCTCGGGCCTTCAGCGGACTGAGCAACCCCTTGCTGGAGCCAACGACCTTGGGTCCAAGCTGGCAAGCTTTTGCTCAAGCCAGATGGGCCCGCGCTCAAGCTGGCGAGCTCGGGGTCTCAAACCTGGGTCTTCCACATCCCAGTCCGACGCTCTATCCACTGCGCCAACTCCTGGTCAGCACAACTCACTCTTGATAACCATCCTACAACTGAGTGGAGACATGTATAAGTACCCTAGGCAGCAACCCACTGGCCACAGGCATGCAGAGGGAGTCAAAAGTGACAGTTAAGCCAGTGAGTTAGTTGAAATGTTTTCCTCCACAGAGCTTTTTCTGTTACACAAATGTTAGCCACAGGTTTCTTCCCATTGACCTTTCCAATGCCCTAATGCAGCCAGTTCATCCCTTTACCAGCATATCACCAGGTCTTACATAGTGCATCATCAGAGGGTCATGAGACAGAGAGAGGCACCAGGAGTCAAGAGATCCCTTAATACAAAACACCCCAATGATGTTCATCCAGACTCCCTAATACATATGTAAGGCATTTATAACTTAGCTATTGTTGGATCCATTTAAAATATAATAGAAGATGAGCCTAAAATCAGAATTTAAAGTGTTCAACTCATTATTTTACTTAGAATCTTTGTAGTAAAAACCTCAAAAGGATATAGACAAGAATAGGTCTGTTTTGCTTATTTAGACCCAGCTCCCATCCAGCAGGTGTCTCAAAAGAGGACATTTTGGCAACAAAGAACTGCTGCCACCAGGAGGTTCTGCAATGTACCTTTTATTCAAAGTCTAGAAAGTTTAAATATTCTACCTAATGTGATAGCTTTTCAAATACACAAATTTTCCATGGAAAATTCTTTCAATAAAGTTATAGCATTCCTGCTCCTTAGTGCCAGGAAATAAGACCTCAGATTTTTAATGTTCTCTTCTAAGAAAAAAAGATAACATTAAAAAAATTTTTTTTTAAATTAAGCAGCAATTTTGTTTTTATGTTTAAACCTTTACCAAGAAAGCTGATAATTCCAACCTTATTCCATTGGACTCTGGCAGAAAATTCTTAGAGCAAAATAGACTTTGTATTTTCAGTATCTATGACAAATGAACTGAAATTATTTCTAGATTAAACAGGAAGGTGATGACAATGGCAAAATAAAAATTTTCACTTTAAGGACTGTAAACCTTTTCAAATTAGTCTCAGCTAGTACCACAGTCAAGATTTTAAAACAAGAACCTGAACTTTAAAAAAAAATTAAAAAGGTCCTCATTAACATACTTAAAAAAAAGTGAAGAAATTTGTTAACAACTATTAATTTCTAGGAACCTAAACTTGTTCAGGATGGACGTGTCATTTCTGTTTTCCACAAAATGTTTTTTAACCTGTCTGTTTACTTTATCAATAATGGCTCTTCTAATCAATGAATCAAGAATTAGGTGCAAAAATATCATGTAGATTTCATAGACGCTCCTGTTTAAAGACCTTTAGACAGGGAAACAGTAAGAGCTGCTATGGGATCCCTATACTTTCTGTTAGTAAATACACCATGTGCTGTCCTCCTGAGGGCTCAGTTCTATAAAACAGTTACATTATTTACAAGCACAAATAGTTCTCAGCCTTTTGCTGAACTGATGGACTATTTACTTGCCTATCTTAAAAACTTCTTATAAAGATAACTGATTTTATTTACTTTAAACATAGTAAAAGAAATCAAAATAAAGTACTGGAAAAAAACAGCACAAGAAATAAATAAAAATAGTATTAATTTGTTTTGGTTTATAAGAAAACCCTGAGGGGGTTTTTCCCCAAGTTCATATTATGCTTGATTAAAGAAAACAGAAGAATGGTTCTTTTCACTACATAATGTCCAGTGGACTAACAATGCTTGAGCCCTTTTTGTTTCCCATCCTAGAATGACATCAGCAGTTACTGTCACTGAACACTCACACAGCTCCACTCTTTGGGTCTCTATGAGTTTTATAGTAGAGAGTTTCCTATCATTCTAGAATGGTCTTTCTCAACCAGGATTCCTCATTGGAACCACAGAACACAAAAACTTGTTTCAGTGATTATTTTTTCAATTGTCACAAGGACAGTATAAAACTAGGACCAGTACCAATCTAATCCACAGAAATGTTATTTCAATACATATACAAAATGCCAAGAGCTTCAGAGTTTAATTCTTCCATGGAACCCAGGCCAGTTTAGAAACTGCAGCAGAGAACAAAATTACTTGAATTATATAGAAAAAGTTACACTTTTTGTTCTCCATGTTTTCCTTCCTGAATAGAGAATAAAATAGAGAATTGTTGTCTCTTTTAAAATGTCATCTACACAATATGGCCCAAGCTGAGATGAGTAAACTCAACTAAAACCCTAGCTCCAGCAGCAATGAAGAATGTCACGAGTGCAAACAGGCGGAAGCTGTTCTGGAGCTTGCCCCGGCTCACCTAAGGGAGGCCTGCCCCATCCAAACTGGGTTCAGGTATCATGAGAAGGCACTATCCACTAACCCTGCTGAAATACAACACTGATTTTCCAGGGGAAAGCCGACTAAGGACAGAAAAGTATAAAAATATAATTCTTTGGGGAATTCTCATCTGAAACTCCAGGCTGGCACAGCACATTTTCCGGTTTGTCCCTGGGCAGACCTACCTGTTACCCTGACTGATAGCCACAAAGTACTATCTGGAAAAAGAAAGTCTAATCTGTTTTTGATGGACATTCAAAACACACCTCTTTTTCTACTTTTTTCTGTCAGTTAATTTTCCAATTGGAAAAGAACTCTAATCCTGAAACATATTACCTCTAAGAAAGTCTCATCAAATGTAAAGGATCTCCTAGCCCTGGCTGGCTGGCTCAGTGGTAGTGTCAGCCCGGCGTGTGGGAGTCCCAGGTTCGATTCCCAGCCAGGGCACACAGAAAAAGCACCCATCTGCTTCTCCACCCTTCCCCATCTCCTTTCTCTCTCTCTCTCTCCCTCAGTCAAGGCTCCATTGGAGCAAAGTTGACCCAGGTGCTGAGGATGGCTCCATGGCCTCCACCTCAGGCGCTAGAATGGCTTCAGTTGGCAACGGAGCAATGCCCCAGATGGGCAGAGCATCGATCGCTCCCTAGTGAGCATGCTGGGTGGATCCTGGTCAGGAGCATTCGGAAGTCTCTCTGCCTCCCTGCCTCTCGCTTCACAAGAGTGAGGAAAGGGGGAAGGATAAACTGTTAATATTCTAATGTATCAAGTATAACAACTTCACAATACCCAATCACTTAGAAAAAAATGAATGGATATGTCCAACAAACAAAACATGTAATAGGCTTAGCTGTATATATTGTATTGTTGGTAAAACAAAACCTAATTAAGACTTTAAAAGCACATTTTAAAGGTCAGTTCAAAATACATATATCCTGAGTCTTCAGGATTGACATGCTCTCAGCATCTAGAAGCGTATCTGGCATATAGAAGATGCTCAATAAATGTTTGCCAAATAAATTGATCATTAAAACTTTTTGTTTACATTCAAGGTAGAATTCCATCCAGCAATGTTAAAACAGCTTATCTTTTACAAAAATAACCGTATATATAAAGACAATCTTTTAAGAGAGCAAGCAGGTAATATTTAATGTTTAAGAAGCCAAGACTTGGAAGCAGCCCAAATGTCCATCAGTGGATAAAAAAAACTGTGGTACATTTACACAATGCTATACTATTCAGCCATAAAAAATGAAGGAAATCTTATCCTTTCTGACAGCATGGATGGACCTGGAGAGCATATGCTAAGTGAAACAGGTCAGTCAGAGAAAGACAAGTACCATTCGATTTCACCCATATGTGGAATCTAATGAACAAAATAAACTAACATAAACAAAACAGAAACAGACTCATAGAAAACAGACTGACAGCAGTCAGAGGGGAGGGGTTTGGGGGGCTAGGTGAAAAAGGTAAAGGTATTAAGCAAAATAAAAAACATATGTATGTGATTACCAAAGGGAAAGGGGGGTGGAGGAGGTACAAGAAAATAAAGGGGAGATAAAGATGGTGGAAGGAGACTTGACTTGGGGTGATGAACCCACAATATACAGATGGTATATTATAGACTTGTACACCTGAAACATATATAATTTTATTAAACAGTGTGACCCTAATATATTCAATAAAAAGAAAATGTTTCAGAAACTCTTGGGGATATCTCCTATTCACCAGTTCTTCTGTCTGAGAGATGCTCCCTGACCCAGCCATGTCTATATGGTGACACAGTCCCCTGGCCAAAGAGAACAAGCCAGTGAGTCTGGGACAGAACTATGCAGTCTCCAAAGCCTTCTGTCTGCCATGTGCACAGAAAGACGGAGAAAGCCAGTCTGTAGAGAGGGGAAATGAAGCAGACATAGAGAAGGACAAAGAGAGACGACAGACAGAGCCTCTCCAGTTCCAATTCCAAACAAAAGCTGCCCATGGGTTCTTGAGATGCCCTAATATGGCTCCAATCAATTCTCCTTTATGCTTAAGCTAGTTTGAGTTAGAGTCCTTTATACACAACAAACAAGTCTTCAAAAAACATGTAAAAAACATTCATTTGCTCCAGATCCTGTCATTTACTACTTTCAGGAAATAATCAAAATTATTGTCCAAATAATTTATGCCCAAGGATGTACACTGTAGAGCTGGACATAAAACAGTAAAATACTGGGAACAAACCAATTGTCTAAAAATAGTGAACTGACTAAATCAACACTACACGTGTTATATGGTAGGATACTATCAAGCCACTAAAACCTAATATTCGTGAAGAATATTTAAAAATGCGACTGCTCAAGATATATAAAAAATAAATACTTCAAAAATAATAAGTGTAATACCAATTTCAATTTTACTTTTTTTTTTTACACAGGGACAGAGAGAGAGTCAGAGAGAGGGATAGATAGGGACAGACAGACAGGAATGGAGACAGGTGAGAAGCATCAATCATCAGTTTTTCATTGCTGTTGCAACACCTTAGTTGTTCATTGATTGCCTTCTCACATGTGCCTTGACCGCGGGCCTTCAGCAGACCAAGCAACCCGTTGCTGGAGCCAGCGACCTTGGGTCCAAGCTGGAGAGCTTTTTACTCAAGCCAGATGGGCCCGCACTCAAGCTGGCGAGCTCGGGGTCTCGAACCTGGGTCTTCCGCATCCCAGTCCGACGCTCCATCCACTGCGCCACCGCCTGGTCAGGCTCAATTTTACTTTTAATACAAATGTGTGCATAGAAAAATAAAAGGACCTAAAACATGGAGATCAGATAAATTTTTATCCCTGCTGACTTTTTCAAATGAACAGGCATAACTTTTAGAAATAGGGGGGAAAATGTTTAAAGAAATGATAGACTACAGCTCTCAGTGCCAATAGTTTGGTCTTCTACCCCAGTTCTAGAAGAAAAAAAAAGCTGTATTGTACCAAAATATTTATTAAAAACTAGCTCTTAGACCTTAAATAAAAGAGACTATTTTTGAGCAGGTGGACTTGAAGAGGTAGGAAAGGCTACCTTCCAATCATTCTTTATAATTTTGTAAAAATTCAGACAAACAGAACTTTAGAAATCAAGCAGCCCTGAAATAAAAGCAGAAAGAGCGAAGAGCCGTCAAGGAAATGCGTAGGTGAGGCCCCTGTGATCAAGCTCTAGCTTATTTATTCACCTCCCAATGCCATCCCTTTTCCTTGATAATCTAATAAATTACTTCTCAACCAGTACATTCCATCTACCCCTTTAAGTAAGTGTAAATATCACATTCTTCTTAGATGTTCTTTTAATTTAAAACAGCCTTGAGCCACACAGCCTGGATTCAAATCTGGCTCTGCCACTTAACCAGCTCTGAAACTTAACCTCCTATCCACAATATGGGAACAGCAGTACCCACCTCCTAGGGTTATTATAAGGATTAAATCAACCAGTCTAGTTAAAGCACACAGAGAAGTGTCTGGCAAATAGGAAGTATATATTATTTGGTTGTGCCTATTCCTAATACTACATTTAGCTTTAATAATGATGAAAACAACAGTACAAAATGTTTTACTGTATTTTCAAACTGTACAAAAGCTTACCCTCTGATCCTCACCTGACAAAATCTCTGCTCTAGGAATCCTACTGATTGTTCGCTGAATACGCCTTGCTGTTCCCTATTGCTGCGCTTTTGCACATGCTCTTCCTTCTGTCTATAAGGCTCTGTCCACCTGGCAAATACCTACTCATCCTTCAATGCTCAATTCAGATATCAGCTCATTGTGAAGGCTTCCATAATCCCCCACCAAGAGAGTCTCCCCTTTCTGTGTATCATGCATATTCTGCCTTCAAATGTATTGTAATTGTTTACATGTCCAAATCCTCTATAAAAGTCTGAGCTCACTCAGAATAGGCTCTAAACATACATTTGTTGGAACTTAAGACAATTCAGGGACTAGTCATTTATTCCTTTACTGAAAGCCTGTACAAAGATGAACAAAACAAGAAAAAGTCCCTGGCCTCATAGAGTTCAGTTTTTGGGCTTTGACTGGAAGGAGCATTACATCCTATGGGGCTAAAATCATGGTTCTATGCTTTTGTTATGTTTTACTATTATTATTATTAGAGCCTACATCTATTCTCTACACCAAAGATAAGAGCAACCAACTAAAAAAGGACATTCATCTCTCCTGTAGACTCCTAAGGAATGTTTTAACCAAACTTCAGAGTCACCGTGTGGTTTGTACAAAGAAAAATGAAAAGGCAGAATTAGAGAGGCCCAAGCAGTGTCCCTAATATGGCCTGGTTTAGATGGGAGGCCAAAGACATAGCCACCAGGTGACCTGCCTTAGGAGTCCAGAGTAATTCCACAAAGACAAACATCCTATCTAATAATAAGTCCAGATTTTCATTTTTCTATTTAATTTTATATTTATTTCTATTTCTATTTTAAATTGAATATATATACGTATCTTTAAAAAAAATAGTACCACAAGGCTTATAATAAAATAAAAACAGCAGTCCCTTGCATCAACCCTCTTCAACTCTCTAGGCCTGAATGCCTTTCAGGAAACCAATTCTTTCAGAGATTGCTTCAGGTGTTTATCTTCTCATTTTAAAATATATACTCATTGTGCCCTGGCCAGGTAGTTCATTGGTTGGAGCATTGTCCTGATGTGCCAGGGTTCTGGGTTAGATCCCTGGTCAGGGCATATACAAGAATCTCTCTCCCTTGGGCACACAACACAATCAACAGTTCAAATGCTATAGATATATTTACCTGTAACCTATGTACTCTTATTGATCAATGTCACCCCATTAATTTAATTTTCTAAATTAAAAAATCTCTCTCCCTTCCTCTCTCTCTAAACTCAATCAATAAATAAAATTTAAACATACATTCATTGTGATCTCTTGATTTTCCAGTTTAAAAGTTATGAACTGAATTTCTACTACAGATAACTGAAATTTAGTTCTATTACCTTTCCTCCTACTGTTCTCTATGACCATTACGGCCACATCACAACTTTTAGTTAAACTTGTATTTTAATAAGGTTTGTATTATCAGAATTCGTGAGACAATCAGTATATTATGATTATACTTATTTTCTTGTGCATTTTATTATTCCTGGAATAAAAAATGCCTTGCTTTGTCATTTGCCTGGTTTTTCATATTCCTATCATTAATTCTTTCCCATACTTTCCAAAAAAGCTATAAAATATACCTAAATAATGGCTCAAAACACATCATATAATCTACCAGTCCATTTATTTTTGTCTGTATCTTTCCTAGACATCTCTATCCTCCTATCCAAAGTAGGCTAGTTGTTCTCTAAACCTACTGTACGAAAGTCATGTCGGTTCTTCCTTCATCAAACGCGGTTTCCTTCCTCTCTCTTTTGTACTGGATTCCCTGTTTTATAGACCCATGTCTTCACCTTTATTGGTTTTCATGAAGAGCATCATCCAGTAGCTTCCTCAAAAAGGGTGCATAGGAGGTAAGTCTTGTGACCTTGCATGTCTCTATTCTACACTCAGACTTGATCAAAAGTTGGGTTTGGTCTAGAATTCTACATTGGAAATTATTTTTCAGCATTTCAGAAGCATCATTCCACTTAATTCTAGCTTATTATGTTAGTGCTGAGAATTTTTATGCCATCTGATTCCCAATTCTTGTGCACAAATGTTTTATTTTTCTCTGAGGAAGCTTTTAAGATCTTTCATTCCTGTTGTTCAGCAGCTTCACAATGATGTGCCCTGGTATGTGGGTGAGGCTGTTTTTTCATTTGTAGTTTTAGGTACTCAGTAAATTCTATTCATCTGCAATGTATCTCTTCAGTTCTGAGAAACTTCTATTAGTTATTAGGCAATTTTCTCTTTTCCATTTTCTGTTCCCTTAACTTAGAATTTGTTTTGGTCCAGCATGAGAACTTCTGTATTGATCCTCTAAAATTTTGTTCTTCCACTGTGCATCCCTTTGTCTCTTCTATGAATTAAGAGATTGCTCAAATTTCACCTTCTAAACCGTTTTTTATTATCAACAATTCTATATAAAATTGCACACCTGAAGCCTATATAATTTTATTAACCAATGTCACTCCATTAAATTCAATAAAAAATATTTTTAAAGACTTGTTTTCTAATTGTTCCTTTATTCTTGTGTCTTGTTCTTGTTTCACAGATGCAACATCTCTTATGGATCCAAAAATCTAAAATTATAGTTATTTTGAATTGTCCCTCCTAATTCTCAGGGGATGTTTTGCCTCTTGTGTTAATAGCTTTCCTTAAATATCTGGGATTCTTGGCTGTTATGCTCATATTTAAGAATGAAGGGCCAAGGATGTGGAGCAACTAGAACAGTGGAAATGTAAAACGGGATAATCATTTTGGAACAACTTTAAAAAGTTAAAAATACATCTACCATACCACCACGCCACACTTAGGCATTTACCTAAGAGAATGAAAGCAAATCTCCATGCAAAGATTTATATGGATGTTCATAGTAGCTTTATTTCTAATAGCTAAAAACTAGAACCAATCCGCCTGACCTGTGGTGGCGCAGTGGATAAAGCGTCGACCTGGGAACACTGAGGTCGCCAGTTCAAAACCCTGCACTGGTCTGGTCAAGGCACATATGGGAGTTGATGGTTCCAGCTCCTTCCCCCTTTCTCTCTTTCTCTCTCTCTCTCTCTCACTCTGTGTCTCCTCTCTAAGATGAATAAAATAAAAATAAAATAAAATAAATTAAATAAATGTTATTATCTCATACTTAAAATTTCAGAACCTACTTGACATTGGGAAGGCAAATTCTTGAAAAAAAAAACAAAACTAGAACCAATCCAAAGAGTACATACTGTGTAAGTCCATTTATTAAAATTATAAAATACGTGAACTTAATCTATAGTGAGAAAAAGCAAAGCAATGTGCCTGGGACAGGACTAGACAAGGGGGAGAAAAAGAGAGATTACCAAGGGGCACAAAAAACCTTTTAGAGGTCATAAGTATGTTCATTATCTTGATTGTGGTGATGACTTCAACCCATCAAAACTAAAGTTTTAAAAATGTGTGTTTTACAGTAATTATGCCTCAATAAATTTATAAAAGACAGGGGGCAGCAAGAAAAAAAGAGGAAAAGAATCCAAAGTAAAAGACGATTTAAAAAAATGAGATGCTAAAAATGAACTGAAAACTGTGGGGCTGGCATGTCCACATGAGGGCCTTCCCCTTACTCAGTATACAGTCAACCCTTGAACGACATGGGTTTAAACTGAGTGGGCTAAAAATTCACTTATATGCAATTTTTTTCAATATATATGTACAGAATTGTAAATGTATTTTTCTTATGATTTTTAATAACATTTTTTTCTCTAGCTTACTTTATGGTAAGAATACAGTACATAATACATATAACATACAAAATATGTGTTCATTGACTGTTCGTATTATCAGTAAAGCAATAGTAGGTTATTAGTAGCTACGTTTCTGAGAAATCAGAAGTTACATGTGGAGTTTTCACTGCATAGGGAATTGGCGCCCCTAACTCCCACATTGCTCAAAGGTTAACTGCATGCCCTGTTTTTAATGTGGTGCGTCCTCCTGCCCTAGACTGTTATACTGCGAGTCAAGTGCCTCTCTGGTTAAATTTCTCTAGAATAAGAGTTGGCAAACTTTTTCTATATGCGGGCAGGTGTTTGTCCCAACTACTCAATTCTGCTGTTGGTAGCAAAAACTGCCATAGACAATATGTAAATGAAAAATGTGGTTGGGTTTCAGTAACTTTATTTACAAAATCAATCGACAGGTCAGATTTGGCCCAGGTGCAGGCCACAGTTTGCTGATCCCTGCTCTAGAAAATCATACTAGACCTTCCATCTTCAGGGAACTAATCAATTTCTCTTCAGAAGTAATAGCTATAAATTGTTTTATAAATAAAGAATATAATTAAGCAAGTAAAAAGGGGAAGAGAAGTCATACAAAAGAAATACTAGAAATTTTAAAAGTCATATCTAATCTTATCAGCTATTAGCAGCAGATGAAACTCAGGGGCAGTATTCTGGTAACTTGCAAACTGTTTCATCTGATGAACTCACATCTAGGACAAACAGAGATCAGAGTAAGAAAAGTGTGTGTCTTCAGAAGTATTTACGACATAGATGGCTTCTAATAGTTACTTTTGCCTACCTTGACTCTAGTTGAGGATTTTAGGTATGAATAATAATAGTGTGGGAGATTTCACTCTAGATTTTATTTTAAATCAAATAAACATTCCATGGAAATCAAATGGACCAATGGTTCCACATACATATTGCAGAGGAGGGATGGAGTAGACCAGTGGTTTTTAACCTTTTTATGCTTGCAAACTGGTGAAAATAGAAGAATTCTTTCAGGGATTGCTAAGGCAGAAATCACCCCGAGCATAAGCAAATGCAATCAAGATCATTGGGTCTATAATCTCCATTCAACCTAAGGGCGGTTAACCTTTTGTGGACCACCATGAAATTTCTGGCAGACCAGACTGGCAGTTGAAAAACACTCACTGAGATAGGCTAAATCCTAGGCAACGCCTAAGCCCTGAATAAAGATGAAGTCAGATTGCCATCATAACATGGGGAACAATTTTTTTTTCATTTTCTGTTGCATGAGGTTTTAGAACTGTTTCTATATATTTCTGCATCGCTGATTCCAAATCTGTAATCCGTTTTTTGGTGCATGCTCTAGTTTTTATGCAATTTTAATTTCTTTTTGTTATAGTTAATGGTATGCATTGGTTTTTAAACTGGAGTTAAAGGGCAACGACTCTTGGATTGAACATAACCACAAGGCAATTAATGTTTTACAAACATCACTTTTACATAATTGTAGTTGTTTTTAAATGTAAAAAATGATTATCTGATAAAAAAAGCCCTCTTATTTTGTTTTAAGATTGAATCATGGCTTCTTCGAGTAGGTGTAAATGTAAGAATAGTACTGACACCTTCTGTTATATATGTGGCTGTTACACACTTCAATGTGTGTAACACATTGAATTCAATGTCAAAGGCGCAATATTTCATCATTTGTAACACGTGCATATATTGCCTATTTTCAAGTTCCCCGTGGTAATCAAGACAAAAATTGGGCTCCTCATATTGTGTGTCATAATTGTGAGGAAATGCTTCATGACTGGACAAAAGGAAAATGCAAAGGAATGCCTTTTGGTATTTCCGT
This sequence comes from Rhynchonycteris naso, assembly GCA_037038555.1. Taxonomy (NCBI): domain Eukaryota; kingdom Metazoa; phylum Chordata; class Mammalia; order Chiroptera; family Emballonuridae; genus Rhynchonycteris; species Rhynchonycteris naso. Next base: position 357,471,889 of record CM072995.1, read on the forward strand.
GGTTTGGCGTGAACCTAAGGACCACAGCAGTGACTGTTATTTCTGTCTGATCCATACAAGGGCATCGGCAAGAAAAAAGGCGTATGATCGCATATCCTAATATTCCTTCAGCAATACGACCTATCCCACACTCTGAAACACTCTTGGTTCTAGTTTTCAATGGTTTTATTTCTTCTAAGGACAAAGAAAGTGAACATGGTGATCAAGTGTATTTGATAAGATGCATGAGGAAATGGTTGTAGAATCTGAAGGGTCTTCTTCTGATGCGAAGCAGTCATTAATCCCTCAGCAGTTTAGCCAACCCCAATTGAATGAGTTAGTAAGAGATTTGGGCCTATCAAAGAAAGCAGCTGAGTTATTAGCCTCCAGGCTTCAAGAAAAGAATGTACTTCACTGGTCAGCTAAAGTATCCCATTTCAGGAAGTGTGAACAAATTTTTGTGGACTTTTTTCCCGAAGACAAACACTTTGTTTACTGTCATCATATCAGTAGTGTTCTCAGCCAGCTAGGTGTTACCACTTACAGTTCAACAGAATGGCAGCTATTTCTTGACAGCTCTAAACACAGCCTGAAATATGTTCTCCTACACAACGGTAATGTTTATGCAGCAGTTCCAATTGGTTAATCTACTCATCTGCGAGATCATAATGATATAAAAATTGTCCTCGACTTTCTGAAGTATGAGGAGCATAACTGAATCGTTTGTGTGGATCTTAAAATGGTAAATTTCCTGCTAGGACAACAGAGGTTTCACAAAGTATCCTTGCTTTCTGTATTTGTGGGACAGCTGAGCTCAGGAGAAACACTGGACACAGAAGGAGCGACCGAAATGTGAAGCTCTGGAAGTAGAGATGCAAAATATTGTGAATGAACCTGTAGTTAATCGAAACAGAATCATTTTTCCCCCACTTCACATCAAACTTGGCTCAATGAAGCAGTTTGTTCAGGCTTTGAATAGAGAAAGTGAATGCTTTCAACATATTATTTCTGCTTTTCCTGCCTTGTCTTTCAAAAAGATAAAAGCAGGTGTATTCGATGGACCTCAAATTCAAACTCTTATACGTGACGAAGAATTTGCCAGGAAGATAAATAAGGAAAAAGCAGCATGTCAGTCTTTTGTGGCAGTTACAAAGAACTTCCTTGGCAACAAAAAAGCAAAAAACTATGAACTTCTGGTTCAAAGGATGCTGTTGGCTTTTCACAACATTGGATGTAACATGAATGTTAAGATTCACTTCCTAAACAGTCACCTTGATAAGTTTTCTGAAAATCTTGGAGCTGTTAGTGATGGCAGACTACTGCTGAAGCATCAACGAGATTGTCCTCAACAAGTACACAAACACAAGAGCTACAAACGCAAATTTTTGCTTAAATATAATTTAAATAAGTTTTGCGCAAATTTTATGATTAAGTGTTTTAATATGTTCTATTTTGAAATTGTAGACAAGTTCTGATGCAATCATATCTTTTAGTGTATTTACTGCATTATATAAATTATTATATTTTGTCAAAGATGATGCCCAAGAAGACATTCTACTTCATTCTGTTAAACTAAATGTTGAAAAGTTTACAATAAGATGAAAACCTAAAATCTTGAATTGCAAAAAAAACTGTAGCTTACAGAGGAAAAATAATGTCAGATTTGTGATCAGCACACTCGAATTAGGTAAGAACAAGTGTTTTTTTGGATGCAACAAATATTTTGTTCCCCAGTGTAATTCAAGGATCTCTAGGAAAATAACTCTAAATTCTAATGTAATATGCCAATCACACTAGTTTGGTGGTAAATGAAAGAGGATAATATTTATGGTTACTGATATTAGAGGTCACAAATAATCATGTATCAGGTATCATTATTCGACTATAAGAATCTACTTACTTGACTCCAAGGCAATGAAGCCTAAAGGAAGTGTAATTATTGTGCCTAATGTCCTATTTCAAAAATATTTGATAGACCCACAGATTAATTTAAGAATTTACAAATAAAAATGAGTGAAGAGTACTGTGATCTGGATTCTAGTCCTGAATATGATACCGATTAAATATAAAGTCATGGGTAAGTCTATGCCCTGGTTTATGGATTACAATAATGTCCTCATGACTGAGTTATATGTGAAATGTTCTAAGCTACTTTAAAAAGTAGTACTTTAACATGTAAGATGAAGGTATTACATATGAGATGAAGTTAGCCACCATGACTAAAACCAACTATTTCCATTTAAATAGAACTTACCTTCAAAAATATTTAGTACACTCAATAGAAATAGACACATGTTCATTAATTCCTAAATGGCATTACCAAACATTCCATAAACTGGGGAACATAAATACAAATTATTCAATAATTCAAAACCTATCAACAAGTCTGCTACAGAGTCAGGAACAGACTCAAACTGCCAGTATCCCCTTATACCCAGTCTACTGTTCAGGTCACCTACTTAGCTAAAGTTTTGTTGTCCTATCCATCAAAAACATATATAGTTAGTTATTATAGCAGGAACAGAAAATTCTCTTCCAATGGCTTCAGAATCCATTTTACTAAAATATGTTCATATTTAAAATGAGAATGGTTCCATAGATGGTAAAGTAACTATTTATTAAATCCAGAAATGTGTTCATCATATATTAGGTTATGCATTATGTAAGGAATAGAGATGATAATTTTTAAACATAGAGTCAGCATAGCAAATCAATAGTAAAGACCAAAGATTAGGAAGAGATCTACCTCTCAAAAAAGGAATAAAAATAAAATAGGAGAAAATCTTAAAGAAAAAAAACTAAAACCAAAACATAATTCTGTGGAATAAATATGGAATATTTGTAGCATAGACAAATAGCATGAAAAATGTACCTCCAGCAAGCATCAGATAGAGATTAATCCATCTTCCAATTAGCAAAGTGTTCTTTTCACCCCCACAGGGTATGTCCTGGGAAAAACTAGGTATTCTCATATATGCTACTAATCTGATACAGCCTTTTCTGGAAATAATTAGGGTATTTTTTTCCCTATATCCTAAACTTTTTTATACCCTTTGACTGGGGTAGGGGTGTCAATGAATTATTATTCTCAATTCTTCATCTCTCCGATATAAAATTCTATATCCACACCCTTTGTCTGGACCTAAGCCTTGGCCACATGATTTGTTTTGGCTAATGAGATGTTAAAAGACTTGCTGCTGCAGAGGCTTAAAATGTGTTTTGGTAATTTGGCCTGTTTCTTGAATTCAGGTAATAAGTCATAAAATGAATATGCCCCAGGTAGCTGCTGCCCCTTTGTGCTAAGTCTCAGAATGAACACATCTAGAGTGGATCTAACCCAACCTGCAGCCTGGAGGCAGGGCCAGCCAACCCACAAACTGAAGTAGATATACCTGGCCAAGTCCAGTCTAGATCAGAACTCCAGGTGACCTATAGACCCAATGTGAAAATAAACACCTAATGTTACAAGCCCTTCAATAAAACACTGGATTGTTACACAGAACTGTTATGGCAATAGCTGACCAAAACATCCAGTAATCTCACATGTGAGAATTTATCCTTAGGTGCTCACAAAGGAACAGATTCACATACAAAGGTGTTTACCATAGCAACATTTATACTAGTGAAAAACTGAAGACATCCTATCATCAACTAATAGAGGAATAGTTCAATAAATTATGATCTAGACAGACCATTAAATATTTGAAGCTACTAAATATCATATTGTCAAAGAACACTAAAAAATGTAAGATGTCATCCTTTAAATTTAAAAAGCATAAAAAACAGGATGCACTGTTTTTAAAAATTATCTATAAGCAGAGAAAAAGATCAGGTGGATAAAATAATTCATTTAAGATGTACAAATGCATTTCTGTAATAAATATTATTTTATGCTAAATATTACACTAAGTACTATACTCGGAAAAAAGTAAGACAAACATGTTCCCTGACTTCCTGAAAATTAGTCTAGTGAGTAAGCCAGTTATTTTTTTAAATAATCAAGGGCAGCATGACCAGCAGTAGCGCAGTGGATAGAGAGCCGATGTAGGATGCTGAGTTCCCAGGTTCAAAGCCCTGAGGTTGCTGGTTTGAGCGCAGGCTCAGCAAGCTTGAGCACAGGGGTTGCTGGCTTGAGCCCAACGTTGCTACCTTGAGCAAGGGGTCACTGGTTTGCCTGGAGCCACTGAGTCAAGGCACATATGAGAAGCAATCACCGAACAACAAAAGTGCCACCACTAAGAGTTGATGCTTCTCATCTCTCTCCCCTCCTGTCTCTCTCTCCCTTCCTTGCTTAAAAAAAAAAAAATCACATACATGTAATTACAAATTGTAATAAGCTATTGTGGCAGAAATTACTAATTATCCCCCGTATTTATCCCCCCGTTCTTAATCAGTAACAGAGTCTCTTGAGTTTTATTTGCCGGTGACCACTTGGAATAGAGGGCACTTGTGATATTCCTTGCTCTGAGTTGACTAAGTTCTGACCAATGGGATCTAACAGGAAGTGCCACCCACAACTTCTAGTAAACGTCCTTAAAAATAAAAGGCTTGCTCTTTGTTGCCTTTCCCCTTCCTACCAGATGGAGCAGCTATTTTGGACTATAATGTGGAAGCTTCACACTGAGCATGGCAGGGCAACAGAACAGGAGGAGTCTGGGCTCCCTGACACCGTGGAACCACTATTACTGCCACAGCCCACCTACAGAGCTTTCGCATGAGAGGGAAACAAAAGTCTACCTTGGTTAAGCCATTTTTGCTTGGAGTTTTTAGTCATTCACAGCTGCACCTAATCCTAAAAGGCATAGCTATAAAGGAAAAATGAAAGGTTCAATCAGAGATTATAACAGAAACAGCTGATTTGGACAGGAGGAAGTGGTTCCAGAGATATGTCCTCTAAGGAAGCAACATTTACGCTGCTTCCTGATGCTGGCCAGGAGAGCACCAGGGGAAGGTATGTAGGGTGGCAAACTGTTTATGGCAGGGGAAACCAAAGACGCAACTACTATAACTAAAGCCTGAATCATCACAGGGATAAGCAACAAACTTTGGGATGTTAAGACTGTTTCTACAATGAATTAGAATGACAGCAGAGCACGAAGGCAACTAAGGCTTTGGCTCCAGCAGTATTAGAACTTCTACTCTAACAGGTGAAAGACCACAGATGCATGTCAAAAATGAGGCGGGAAGGATGCAGAATGAGAGGAAACCATGATTAAAGGAATTAGTAATTGCTCCCACACTTTTGTATTACTAGTGTTTAAAATAGTTGGATTCTCTGATTAGACGGTTCATATACCATGAGGAGAATGTCATCAGATTTTTAAATGTTAACTATCCCTGGAACACACAAGAGTATAGTGCTAATTTTTTTTAATGTTTCTTATCTATTTCTGATTATACATAAGAGTATAAAGAAAAAATAAACCACCTGTAAATTCGTCACCTTCCTGCAACACTTTATACTGACAGTTGTTATACACATTTACACACCTATACACATATATACCTACAACATACACAGAACTGGGAGTATAATACCTATGAAGTTGCATATGCTTTTTCACTTATTTTATCTTGAGCACTTTCCTATGTCAGTAAAACATTTTTGAACCCATGATTTTCAGTGGCTGTGTAACATATAAGTTCTCTAGCCAATCAAGACTGGGGTTTTCCTTGAGTTACTAAAAACTGTCAACCTGACTCTGTGGATCAAGAAGTCAACTTCAAAATCTGCCATGTAAAGTTTCTACTCAGAAACTGCAAGTTACAGTTTGAAAGCACTGGAACTTTCTAACCAACAATTCATTGAAATTCACTGAGTTTTAAGCCATGAAGGATGCTCCCTAAAGACCATGTTTTCCCAAACAGAGCATTCCATTTCATAATGTCTTGAGAAAGAAATCAAGTAAGTATCAAAGATTGTGGAAGCAATAACAAGTAAAAACGAGTAAGTGCTTACTATAAGAATTAATGACTATCTGTAGTATTTTGTTTTTTAATCAAGCAAAGTAAGAGAATGCATGCATCTACAGCAGGGGTAGTCAACCTTTTTATAAAAACCACCCTCTACAGTATTACTTGTACAATTAAGTTTTCAAGTAGATATAGAAAAATTATTATAGAAAAACACATAGAAAAAGAATGGAAACAAATAACGACAAAGGGTTAATCAATGTTAATTCTGGAATATGACATTCTTTATAAACTATTCTATATTTAAAATTTTTTTCACAACCAAAAGAATTAATGTTAAATTAAAATATTAGTCATGTAAGTAAGGGAATTCAGGTATAAGTTATTAATGTTGAAGGAAAATCGTTAAGTTTTCCCAGAGGCTATGTAGAACTTGTGAGGGAAAGAAAAACCCAAAAAGCTGGGCATTCAGCATTAGGAATTTATTCTAAAATGAGACTTTTAAATTACATATCAATGTTTCATGTGGGAAATAAGTCTGAGGAAGGACCACCTTTTGAACTTTATAGCTTTGTATCCTTCAAGTACTATCCTACCTAAAAATGATACCTTTTCTGTTCTTTCAAAAAGGCTGTTTTAATAGTGAAGCAAATAAAATTGCAATGTTGCATTTCAGTTTCTGACTCTAGTTCTCTTTACTGATGCTAGACCTATTTTTTAAAACTTGTAGTTTCTAGCCTGACCAGGCGATGGCGCAGTGGGTGGAGTGTCGGACTGGGATGCGGAAGACCCAGGTTCGAGACCCCGAGCTCGCCGGCTTGGGTGTGGACCCATCTGGCTTGAGCAAAGAGCTCGCCGGCTCTTTGCTCAAAGAGCAACCCAGGGTCGCTGGCTCCAGCAGGGGGTTGCTCGGTCTGCTGAAGGCCCATGGTCGAGGCACATGTGAGAAAGCAATCAATGAACAACTATGGTGTTGCAATGGCAATGAAAAACTGATGATTGATGCTTCTTGTCACGCTCCATTCCTGTCTGTCAGTCCCTATCTGTCCCTCTCTCTGACTCTCTCTGTCTCTGTAAAAAACAAACAAAAAAAACCTTGTAGTTTCTAAAATCCAAACCTAGTTTAATTCAGATGAGTGTTTATCACTGATAAAATATCTTACTGAACATATATGGTTGAAATTTTCTATTAAGTGAAGTCTCTCATAGAAAATAATTAAAGAATAAAAAGTTACAGAAATAAATCAAATCCTTGTATCAGTGCTCACAAACAATAATTTTAAATAACTGTAAATTGTTTTTAATCGCCCCGTTTTCCTCAAATGGAGCCTTAGGTTGCATTAACTTTGTGACAGCATCCCCCATCCCTACTCCACTAATCCGTTCTCACCTTCTTTTCATGCTGGAACAAAGTGAATTTTTCAGCAAAAGTGAGTCATTCACTGGCATCTTGTCAAACTAACCCTGAAACTACAAGGAGGCTGAGCACTAACAGTATTCTAAGCTAGAACACTTTCCCTAACACACCTCATTTTGACTTCAGAGAACTGACTCACTATCAGAGCAAATACATACTAATAAACTCTGTTTACATTTTTTCCTTAAAAACTGTTCTCCACCATGCCACCTCCTCCCAATTTTAGCTGGCAATTCCCTAATCTAACACACCTTCCATCTCTGGAGAAGACAAGATGGGGAAGCGTACTAGCTTAACAACAGGAGGGGGGAGAGAAAAAAGCATTTGTTCACTCAGCTTGGAATAAGATTCTATTCTATCTAAAACACAATACAATACACAAAACACACACAAAAACCTCCAGGAATAAATTACTCTTGCTGCTATTTCACTAAATAAAAATTTTAAAAACATAAAAATCAATTACTGAGACCTATTCAATCAAAAATCTTCAAGGAGATATCACTGGCATTAACGATCAATTGCTAATCAGCTAATCATTTTGGTTCGCACGTTCTCTTCCTCCGAGATAGAAAACCACTCCTTTTAACCAACCAGAGGAAGGAACAAGAAAACAATGATTTGTCAGATTACCAGACATTTACTTATAGCTCTATCAATTGTCACACTCCACCTGGTGGCAGAAACTGCCTGAGTTGGTGAAGTGGAGGTCATTATACAAGAAATTCCAAAAAATACTTTCAGCATATCCTTGGAAGAAAAGCAGAATGATCTTCTCTTGCCCCATTAGAATAAATCTAACAAGGTTCAATCAAAGTTTTTTCACATAATAGTAGGTTAATATTTAATAAAGATTAACATAAAGGTATTACAATAATTAGAATGGGAGATCTACATTTAGAGCAAGATATTTACAACCATTCCCTCCATGGTAGCTAAATGTCATCTTAAGTCTCTAGAACAGGTAGTAACAAGGCACAACCAGCAGCTCCAGGCTCCCTATCACATCCTCCCACTAATTTTCTTTACCCCCGGCCCCTATGGGTAAAGTATAGTTTAATTAACACGGTTAACAGCAGTTTGCCACATTGCTTTTAGATATTTGCAAGTAACAGTAACATATACCCATGGGACACTCTAGAGACTGATTTCAACCAAAAATAAAAATAGATAAACAGAGCTCAAACAAAATTAAAACTGAGTCTGGCTGCCCACACTTATTTTCACACATGAGGAAAAATAGCAGTTCTCCTAGAAGCCTCAAGCAGACATATCTTTAGAACACAATGTTAAAAATATGCCCCCCTCCTTTTTCCCCTACCTGTTTCTCACTCAAAGCTGTGATTTTGGCTTGGAGTTCATGAAGCTGTTTCTTTAAATCAGCATTCTGATTGGAAAGAAAAAATATCTGTGAGAAAGATATTTCATTTGTTAACAGAATAGTAGCAAGGAGGCTTTATGCATATTGCATTACAAATGATGAAGCAACCTTAAGCACTGAGCCAATCAAATCCATCAGGCATTAAATTGTAGCTGTGTTATTGCTACCTAATGCATAGATCCTAAATGTAAGCTCCTAACACTAGAACAGGGGCAGCTCTTTTGCAATTGTTTTAAATTATTAGAAGTTTTCTATTTTAGCAATAGTACCCCTTTCTACTAAGATAGTTATTCTTTACTGAAAGTATCGTTGACAGAAAACCTAAAGCCCCACTAATCAGCCGATAGCAGGAAAATGGAAGTGGTAGGCACACACACACTGCCGCTTAGGAGCATTACCAATAAAGGTAAGAGGTTTTCTCTCCTTGCCCTCTCCCTTACTTAGGAAAGCACATTTGTTATTTTAGCCTAGATTTGAGAAGCTGTCAGTGCTGCAACGGCCTTAACACTACATCATTCAAATTAACACACTGACGACACCAGGGCACTTTCTCAGTTTTCAAATTCTAGGATTCAAAAAAGAATGCTATTTTAGATGAGATACATGAAATATGCTTACCTTTTACTGAAGAGAGAGTTTGTGTGTGTGTGTGTGTGTGTGTGTGTGTGTGTGTGTGTGTATGTGTGTGTTGGGGCGGGGGGTGAAGATTAAAAAGGCAAGACTAATCTTAATGCAGCAGGATGGTGTCCTGAAAGAGGGAACACCACCCCAACAAGAGACCGCTTTTTCTTCATTTCACATGCAACTCTTTCAATCAGCCCTGCCTGGTCTTCGGCAGGCTGGGGCACACACCCTCCCTCTCATGTTTACTCCACGTGATCTTTTTTATAAGTGTATACACATCTCTCTAATGAGACTGTCCAACAAGTCATTGCCCCCTCAGATTTTTCACATGAAGACAGCTGTTACATGACCACCAGCTCTATTGGAAATGCTCAAGTTTCTAATAGTATTTCAGTTGCTGATAGCATAGGTTACCATATCAAAATATAAAAGAATCTATTAATCTAAAGGTCTACTGCATCTTGGTTCCCTAAGTCTAATTTAAATAATATACTCTAAAAATAAATAAAGGAGCTTCTCAAAGAAGTTCAAGTGTCAAACAGAAATTAAGTGTGGGCTATCAGTGGATTGTATTAAATAAAGCACAATAATTAGGCCACTGGGTCTTGAATTTTTTGAAATGACTACTATTTCTACTTTCAAAAAATCTGCCTCAGTACCATTCCTCAATCCAAGAATTTATTTTACTTAAATTTACAATGAGGCATGTTCGGAATGTGAAAAATGCTAAAGATATATACACATACAGCTGAGTACCCATCAATGGGTCTACTTGTTTTGTGAACAGATTATGAGGCAACAAATGCAAAGGAAAATCCTAAGAGAGTCTGACAAGTCGTCTCCATGCTTATGACCCATTGTCTAATGGCTGCAAAGGAGACACTGCCTGAACAATAAGCACAATCATCAAAGACAAGATAACTCTTTAGGAAGATTTCTCTTAAGGGATAGAGAATAAAATGTCTAAGTCAAAAACACCTATGAGGATTTCAAGAAAATGTACCATTTGCTGGAGTAGGGCTCTTTCAAAATTAAACTTTTAAATGCTTTTTAAAGTTTATTCTAAAATTCTTACCCTGAACATAGTGCGATTAATTATTTAAATGTTCTGTACTATATCTTTACGATAAACAATGACAAAATAAGAATGGTTCTGAGCCATACTCAGTAATTTTGAGACTATAGGAAGCCTCACAGACTGATTTTGAGAAAGTGGGCTTATGGAAATGAAATTTAAGCTCTAGGAAGAATATTAACTCCCAACTCACCCTGCCCCAAATACTCAAAAGCAAATAACACAAAAGCAAGTAACAGTAACAAAGATGAAATATTTGCTATATTAGCTATATTATAACAGAATAAACGGACTTTTCTAAACCCTTAAAACATGAAGACCAACATGCTAATGTTACTGCTTAGAGATGAGATAGTTTTTAAAACTTAAGTATTGGTATATATTTTAGTATTTTATGGTCTTTTTGTTTTAAATTATTTTAACTTAAAAATTAAATGAATAAAGTAGTATTTTACCTGTGGATCCTGCTTCATTTGAGCAACCAGTTTCTGGTAATAAAGGGAGAAAAAGAGCCATCAGTCGTTTTATTTTTTTTAATTTATTTAGAAAATTAAATTTAATAGGGTGATATTGATCAATGAGAACACATAGGTTTCAGGTAAACATCTCCACAGCATTTGAACTGTTGACTGTGTTGTGTGCCCATCCCCCAAAGACAAATCATTTTCTGTCACAGTATATTTGTCCCTCTTTACTCCCTTCCACCCCATCCTCCTCCCCCCAAACCCTCCCCCTGTAATCAGTCTTAAATATTAACTCACTATGGTTAATCAGGTTTGGCCCCCAAAATCTAGAGTTGTAAGACCACACACAAAAAAATAAGCAACATCACAATCAGAACCAAAAGCTTCTGTGACCTACATAAAAAGTTAATGAGACACTCCTCTTAATACAGGGGGAAAAAATCAAACTGCTACTTCATATTTGAAATAAAAATCTCCTGCTTTTAACATATCTGGAGATGAGATAAGATGGGGTGGGGTGGGGTTTAAAAGACAATTTAAACGAGCTGGATGCTCCAAACGAAGTATTGTCATTGCCTCGAGTCCCAAATAAGTACAGGAGAATAAAGGGAAAGAGCAATAATGCAAAAGTATACCTACCTGGGTTCCCCTGGGAAGGAGAGTGCTACCAGACACAGAATGAGAAAAACCTCTACTAAAGAAGACAGAAGTCCAAACAAATAAAAAATAAAGAAAAATGGGTGTTGTCTGATCTAACCCAACTTCTAAAAGCATCCCTGCCCAAAGGTACAATGACCAGGGACAGAAGAATATGAAGGCTAAAGGAGTAACCAAAAGCTAATTCCTAAAAATTATCTGGAAATAAGCTGTTCCCCAAGTGAATTTTTCATATAATTGAAAATCTGTCCCTCTCTTTGGGTGACAGTACTTTAAAATTTTTTAAGTCATAAAATAAAAACTTTCTAAAACACATTACATACTTACCTGCCTTCTTAAATATAAAAAAAAGAGAATCAGCTTTATTTATATAATCTTTGGTAAATGACTCCTAACATTTATTCTAGGTGATCAAAAGTCTTACTTCAGGTACTTAAGCTACATTCTAGATAGGTGAGGTTACCAAGGATATAACCTCCAAATATACAAGTTATATCTTTTACTATATAATCTACTTCACATGTGACAGTAGTAACTCTTCTACGTCCTGGTCTTAATTACAGAATAGTAATAACACATTCCAAGAGCTCAATGAAATTGAACAAGGTTTTACACATACACATTTTTACTAATGCACCCTAAAGGCTAACCACTATCTTCAATTAAATAACTTTTGGTTTCCCTTTTTGATTTGGTTACCAGAGATTGTCTACTATTCTAAAGTTGCCTTTTTAAAGCTGAAAATTCCATGACACTGGAATTTAAAATCTGACTGATAGCCTCATGAAATCTCCACCTTTGAGAAATAAACAAACTTCTCTATCTGTAAGCAGTCAAGCTGCATTTAACATCATCACAGGCAGGTCTGAACATGCTGGGCAACTTAACTAGACCAACCAAATCCATAGTGACTTTAAAGCTGACCTGTGTTATCAAACATATGTTACTTTCTATTGCAAAAATACAGCAATTTTTCATGAGGATATACTTAATGCCAAGGGTTGGCAAACTACAGCCCACAGGCAAATCTGGATATCCACTTGCTTTTGTAAATAAAGTTTTATTGGGACACAGTCACACTCATTCACTTGTATATTGTCTATGGCTGCTTTACCTATACAGCAGCAGAGCAGAGTAGCTGTGACAGAGACCATAAATGACTTACAAAGTATAAAATATCTTAATCTACTATCTGGCCCTTTACAGAAAATATTTGCTAACCTCTGATTTATACTACTCTGTTCCATGTAGAGTAAATATTCTGAAAGTTTAAATATGGCTTTCAATAAATCTGCATAAGAATAATCAAAAAAGCAATTTCTCAAAAAAAAAGATGAGATGCCTATCACAGGCCATTATTATTTAAGCATTTATCAACATCAACCATGTGCACACTGCTTTTTAAACCACCTCCCTACACATAAAGAACAAAATATACTTTGATGACAGCAATACCAGGTAGTTTCATAACATACTTTCTACCCGGTCAGCTCAATTTCAACCCTAACTTCATTCCATAACTAGAAATGCACCAGGGGTGGCTTTGCACCCAGACTAACAGCCAGTGCCTACCCTGATGTCATTTCTATCATCCCTGAGCTTGTCGTGGAGGTTGTCACATATCCAATCAGGGTAACAACATCAGATTTACAAAAAAGGCACGTCACTTAGATTTACTGTTAATACTTAAATTTTCTGTAAAAAAAATAGAAAAATATTCTAAATGTAATGAATAAAATATTCTGTTAAAATACTATCAATAAACATATAAATGTTTATTATTGCAAAACCAAAATATTGTATAATTAAGAATGAATATAAATGCTATTAATTTTATGCTAAAAAGCAGTTAAATAAGAAAACAGCTAATTTGAATATTAAGATAGTGTTTGAGATAACTTTATGAAGAATATTATATCCCTTTTGAGTCAACAAATGTAATTTTAAAATATAAATTAGATTTTAAAATGAAATAAGCATTAAATTTTTTCATAATTGTAATTTTCATAAAATTGGTATGCTTAAATTAAAATATAAAACAAAATACATTTTTTAATTCTACTTAATTTTAAGTAACTGAGTTCAATTTCAGTCGTGAATCTTTCAAGAAAGTTTTGTGAGTTTTGTTTTCTTTTTATTTCTTTTTAAGAAGGGGAGGGGAGGTGAAAAGAGAGATGAGAAGCATCAATTTGTAGTCACCTCACCTTAGTTTGTTTGCTTTTTTTTTTTTTTAGTTTGTTTTTTTATTGATTGCTTCTTATATGTGCCTTGACAAGGGGGGAGTCCTTAAGCCAAGCCAGTGACCTTGGGATCACGTCAATAATCTCACGCTCAAGCCTGCAACCCCACACTCAAGTCGGCAAGCCTGCTAGCCAGAGATCTTGGAGTTTCGAACAAGGGCCCTCAGCATCCCGGGCTGACGCTCTATCCGCTGTGCCACCACTGGTCAAGCTCAAGAAAGTTTTGGGATTTGTTCATATCTTGAGAGAATTAACTTAAAGCAGAATATCAACTTTGCCATCTCAACATGTCTTAAGAGGAAGAATATCTCCAAAAATCATATACATTTTCATTAAATTATCTCTGATCCATGCAAATTTTAAACAGATTATTAGTCTCTAGAAATGTGTTCTATGATGATGTCAGCTTTGAACAAATTGTGAACTTTACTGTCATCATTTGCCAGTCAGCCAAACTGGGTATTTAACACACCTCTATGTTAAAATACTTCTGTCTAGGGAAAAGACAAGCTTGTTTTTGTAAACAGATTTTTATTCTCCTCAATTAGAAACAGAAGCAAGGCAAAATAAAATAAAATATGCTTATTTTATTATATACTGAATATATAAAACTTATTATATACTAAATTTCTTAAAGTTACCATAAAAACAAAACCCATTCCACATACAGAAGCCCACCGTACATGGCAAACTATAGAACTACTGCTGAGCAAGAGTTTAACAGGACCCCAAGCAGCAACAAGGATTTCTGTACAGTGACTTACTGTGAAAAGTGTAGGTGCATGTGTGTGCCTATATGGGGGTATATATAGATACATATGCCTTTGAAGCTCTCCTGTAAGTTCTCATTCATTAATTCTGAGCAAATTGCAAATTTGTAGTTATCAAAGCCCAAGGTGTTCTTCCAACAATTTCAGAAATTAACCTTAGATGAGACTATTCAGATAAAACAAAGGAAACCATACCTAAGAACAAACACCTTTACAAAATATTTCCCTTCTCCTATTCCAACACCCTGAACATTCAACATCAGTTAATTCAACATAATTTATCACTTTTTATTAACCAAACATTACACGTGTGTGTCTTGAACCTAGAACCACATCCAGCTAATGTAAAAAAAAAAAAGAGATAAGAGATATAAAACAATGATATTCTTTTTATACAAAAAATGTTAATGATTTAGTTATTGAAGGCTAACTTTTTGTTTTGGTTACACTTATATTAAATAAAACATTATACATATTTAATATATAAATTATATTTAACATAAAACATTTTACTAAAATAATTATTATACCATATAATCATTAATATGTTTTATTTCTATATTTTAAAGATTTGTTTAGCTTAAGTACCTGAGGTGAAATGTAAGAATGGTGAAATTTGAAATTTAAACATCTGTGAAGGCAGTCACATTTTTTTTACTAAAGACTTAAATCAAGGCATAAAACTGAACGAGTATAAATGTCGGCATACACAGACAATAGAATCATGATTAGCAGAGGGAAAGGGGGTGGGGGAGGTACAAGGGGTTAAAGGGATAAATGGTGATGGAAGGAGACTTGACCTGGGGTGGTGAACACACAATATACAGATAATATATTATAAAAATAAAAGTTACAAAAAAACTTCAGTATATATGGTAGCCAAGTCAAACATGTCTCATTTAAAAGATGCAAATTAAGTTATAAGTCACATGAACAAAGTCCTAAAATAAATGAAGCAAAAAAACAGAAAAGAAAGTTTTTTTTAACACCTCTGGTATACAAAAATAATATCCTCAGCTAATTTCTGTGAAAGGGAAATCAGGAATATTTTATTAAAGTTTTTAAAAGTATTATCAACAAGTTTATTGAGCGGTGATATATGGCAAATGACACGACTACTGGACAACTGCCTGAAAGATGATCAGCAACTGTACGGAAAATTGGAGATAGACCTGCTTACTAATCTAGCCATTACGTAACAGGATGATGTGAGAGAAGCCAGTAATGCAACATACCTGGTGAACCTGAATTTCCACTTTAAGAGCTTCCTGTAGAGTCTGCAACTCCATCCTCTACCTTCTCCACTTTCTCTTATGTCTGCTAATTCTATAGTTTCTTCAGCCTCTGTTTAAAATAACAAACTCCTCTTCTCACTGCAGCTGTAGAGATCAATGTTTTGAATCATTATGTTAGGTAAAGGAAATATTCACGTTAAATACAATAAATTAAAGTAGTTGAAAAATAAGTGATTCTCTAACATGGGGCAAGAAATTTCCCAAACAGATTTCTTTCCAAAATGAATAGTTTTCTGGGTTTTATTTTCTAAGTATTCCTCTGGAGCAGGGGTCCCCAAACGTTTTACACAGGGGGCCAGTTCACTGTCCCTCAGACCGTTGGAGGGCCGCCACATACAGTACTCCATACACTGACCACCAATGAAAGAGGTGCCCCTTCCGGAAGTGCAGTGGGGGCAGATAAATGGCCTCAGGTGGCCGCAATTTGGCCCGCGGGCCGTAGTTTGGGGACCTCTGCTCTAGAGAACACTTCAAATAAGTAACAAATGAAAAAAAAAGTTTAATCTGGTCATGAAAACATCTATGCACCTACTACATGCTCAGCACCACGCTACCTAGATCCTGAAGATACAGAGCTGAACGGGACCACTTCTGCCCTGGATGAGTTGGGAACCTAGAGAGGGAGACTATCACTATCCAGGACACACTGTCCTTAGAAAGAGACACACAACAATAGGGTCATACATTTTTAAACATCACACAGAGAGAAACTGGAAAGTTCAGGGTCTCTCAGGGGTTACAGGAGGCCAGCGTACTTTTTTCATTTGGATGAACTCTCACTCTATTTAAAACTTTTTTAAAAAACAGGAAAACTCTGATTTAAGTTAAAGGTTTACATGTTACAAATTAATACTTAACACAAATACAAGGCAATGTAACTAATGTTTTCCGCAAAGTTATGAAAAGGGTATTAAAAATAAATCTACTGTGCACAATAGAGGAAGCAGCTAGCAATGGAACAGACGTTTCCAGCTTTACAATGAACACCATCTCAAGGCTGCCAGTGCGTCTCTTTGACTATGGGTGCATGTCGAGATAACAAAGTCTAGGTTTATGAGTGTGGACCTTCCTACCCTGCTCCGCTCATCACTACTGCAACTTAAATTAACTCAGTGCCTAATTTCTCTTTCAATATTTTTCTTTTTTCTTGAATGTAGCCTTTGACATGACTTTAGGTACTTTCCCAAAGCAAAGTTAGCTTCTGTCTGAATAAATTTAAACTTTACAACATCGTACCTATAAAACTTGTAGTTAGAGCCACTTTTCAGCATTCTTACAAACCAAGAAAGGGAACAATCAGGAAGCTAAAAGAATCACTACTCCTTAAACCAATTCAATGACATTCATAATCCTTACACTTGCTAAAAATTAGTTACTTTTGGACAAAGTTTAGAGCCAACCTAAGTTTTCTTAAAACTTCTTTAAAAGCTGACTTGACAGTTTTAATAAAATCATTAACTACAGAATACATACTTGTCAATATTAGTTTTCATTGTATTTGCTTAACTTCACTAGGCTTGAACATCACTACTGGTGATCTCTCCACTAGGGCTTATATACGGTTTTGTGGTATCAAAATACTCTAACTTAAAAACCAGTAACTTTCAAAAGTACAAAATCCCTTCAAACTCACATTTGTGGAAAGCTAAGAAAGGATTATTGTACAACAATATTATAAAAAAATTTCATGTTAGTAGTATGTTTAAGGGACATTAATTTGAAAAAGATGACATATTTTGATGAACAAACCTGGGTTTTTCAGCTACTTATAACCTTAGAAAATCTTTGGAACTATAATAAATAAACACGAGAGAATCTTTAAGTTACTAGTTAGAACAAGTTTTTTGTTGTCATGTAAGTTCACATTACATATGAACTCACATGTTAAAACTACACAGTCACTTTAATTTTAAATACTAAAATAATATCCCTACTAAAATTCTTCACTTATGTACATACTAGAGTTCTTCCTGAAAACAGTACTTTGAATTAGTTTTAATTTTGCAGAGAATGTGTCCAAAAAATCATTTGTTATAGTTTTTGTCAAATAAAGAATCATCTTGAAGTTAACGGGGTATTTTCAACACTAGAAAGGCCATACTTTACTGGTAGTAACACATAACTTCATAGCTCCATTCAACTCATATAAACTCTGGAAACAAACAAGAGGTTAAAAAACACGAAGAATTTCTAATATAAACAACAAAGAGTTAACATAATTGACAGTTAGAGTGCTCACAAATCTTTTAAAACTATGAAAAAGCAATTCACTGAAGAAGAAATAGCATGACCGACAAACATGAAAAACATCCACCTTCAATAGTCACAGAAGTGTAAATTTTAAGAAGGTAAGGTTTGTCTGTCAAACCAAAAAGATCTGTAAACCTAATCATACCTTCAGTTGTCAAGGGTTTGGGTCAGGTCTACTTTCCTAAGTTGCCACTGGTTATCTCTGGGAGATAGCACTAAGGGTTAGTTACTTTCTCCTTGTCAGAGTATCAATCTTTCAAAAATTTCCACAGAATATATGTACTTTTATTTATTTTTTTAATTTATTTTTTTATTTATTAATTTTGACAGAGACAGAGAGTCAGAAATTCAGAGAGGGACAGATTGAGACTGACAGACAGGAAGGGAAAGAGATGAGAAGCATCAATTCTTCATTGTAGCTCCTTTAGTCGCCTTAGTTACTCACTGATTGCTTTCTCATATGTACCTTGACCAGGGGAGGGCTACAGCAAGTGAAGTGAACCCTTGATTAAGCCAGCGACCTTGGGCTCAAACCAACGACTTCGGGCTTCAAGCCAAGGACCTTTGGGCACAAGCCAGTGACCATGGGGTCACGTCTATGATCACACGCTCAAGCCAGTGACCCCGTGCTCAAGCTGGATGAGCCTGTGCTCAAGCCGGAGACCTCGGGTCTTGAACCTGGGTCCTCCTCGTCCCAATCCGATGCTCTATCTACTGCGTCACTCCCTGGTGAGGCTGTACTTTCTTTTAAGTAACAAAATATTAACCAAGGATTGCTAGAGAAAGCATCAGAAAATTTTATACTGGGGAAACAAAATGTTCAGGAAAAGAAAAAATAAAACCAAAGTTTAACCTGGAGGTCCTAAATGTCAAAGAGCTCTGGTAGGAGAAGCCTTCAACTCAGGTTAACGAGGAGCCTACAGCTCTTGCTTCCTTTATCAGACTGTGGTCTTCTTATTGGAGACACACAAAGGCACACATTTTATTTGGCAAAGATGGCTCATGTTATTTCAAAAATCAATTATTTAAAAGAAGGGTTACAAAAGTAGTGCTGTTATATAAAAACTTATGGAGGATTAGGAGATTCATTTGATATCTTCCTTCAAAAAGGTCTCTTTCTGAAGAGAAATTTTAAGAGACTGGTCATTGCCTGAAGAAACAAATTATATACACATATTTACAGCTTACAAAAATGAGGTAAGCAATGTTGAATCCTAGTATTTTGGGGGCCTAGACAACTCATGCAACCATTATGTGAAGACCACTTGGGGGCAGTTTATAGCATCAGAAAGAAGTTATAATTTGCTAAATCTGTAAAAGTATAATTTGTCATATTCTGACCAACTCTAATAAGTTATAAATAACAAATCAGTTATTCGGTAAATATAAACAGATCCACAAAAGAGTAATAGCTACGTTACTGAGGTACTATGCATTTCACACCCAACCGCTCTAAATGCCACCATCAGAAAGGACAAATGCCTAGCACAAAATACCAACGCTTGTAATCTTCAAAGCTATACATATAAAACCACTAGGACACCTCATGGCCTTTCACCTTCAAATAACAAAATACCAAAAACACAAACAAATAATAACTCCACCAACCAAAAACAATAATCAAATCCCACTAAGAAAGGCAACTATGATGTCTGGAAAGAACATTTGCTGTCCCCTCGCCCTCCCCCCAAAATATCTGATTCCACTTACTACTTATTCACTATATAATCACTCTCAGCCTCAGGGTTTTTAAAATTTCTTTGTACATTTGCTTATACATCAGGAAAATGGGAACAGTATCACCTGCTTCATAAAAAAATCATTAAGAGGTAAATATCATATGATAAGCTCTCTGTAGTAAACTGTAAGGTTCTATGCTATTCCTAATAAACTTAATGCTTTTATTCACACACGCAAACTTTTTTATAAACTTCTCAACACAGTATATTGCTGAGAAGATTTCAGGCTTTCCTGCTTTCAAATTCTCTAAGAAAGGGGTTTCTAACTATTTTTTCTGGGTATATGTAGTTCTGCGTGGAGATGCATGACCTCTAGATCTTTCATTATAATTGTAATAATGCAGTAATGCTCTAACTCTGAATTTACTGTGAAGAAACACTACTCTGTTCCTGAACCGCTATAAATCTTTGCACATCAAAACTCAATTCATCAACCAAGTATCTTTAACTAACAGTAAGTCCATAATACGTTTTGTCCCTACACTGAATCCCCTAAAAATGGTCAACTCTATGTTTTCTATACCATAAAGTGGCTTGGTGTAGGACTCCACTTTTGATCTATAGTCTCAGAATAGTGTTTTGGACAGGTACAATTAATTTTTTTAATATAAGAGAGTAGAAAGTCTTGCCTAATACTAAAATATCAGATTTCAATTTGTGCAAAATACTATGTATCTAACATGCTAGGAGATAAAATGATATCTTTTAACTTTTAACTAATTAATAGTTCTAACAATTATGGATGCTAAAAATAATAAAATTCTTTTAGCAGCACTTACTGAAAACTAACATTTACTAACATGAATCAATAAAAATGACATTAAAATATAACGTTTGTTTTCTTATTTTCATACGTGGCAGTTCTTTGGGGCCACCCGCCTCTCTCTTCTCTCTGTAAAATCAGTAAATAAAATCTTAAAAAGAACAACTCATAGAAAGTCTAAATGAAGGAGACTTGAGTGTAGTGTATAAGAGCACAGTGACAGAGAGGCTGAGATTTTACAACTGGTTGCTACATTTAACAGAAAACTACTTAATGATAAAATAAAAAGAGTCCAGACAAGCCTGGCCAGAATCATATACATATTTACTACACAAAGGTTAGTTAACACAGAGGGTGTGGTGGTCTTGGCATTACCAGGAAGTACTTAATAGAAGTGGAAATTACGGGAGATAGTTTGCAGATCAATTTAAGTAAGAGCTAAGGTTTAGAGCTGTACAAAAAAGGAATGGGTTACCTTATGAGGTAGTGGGCTCCCTGTCTTTAGAAGTATTCAAGAATGCTGCATATCATATCCCCCTCTTGGAGATTCACAATGCACATTAGCATATTAAAGGTTCTGAGAGGTCCTGCAGTAAAGAAACCTGTTTAACTTTAATGCAGCATTTCCCAAATTATTTGACCATAGAACATTTTCCCACCCCCACCCGACCTCAGTCATATTTATTCATTTCTGTGGAACTAGAGTTCCGTTCCTCGGAATACATTATAGAAAATAATGAGCTACATTTTTTTTTTAAATGTAGGATTCAATATGCACCCAAATCACAACCTGTTAGGGCTATAGGAAAAGAAATTGCCACACTGGGTAAAAGGCTGGAAGAGCAGGCCCTTAAGGTCCCTTCTCTAAGATTCAATGATTCCACCACATCTTCGAATAAAGGCCTATTAGGTCTTAATTGTTTATTTTAAAAGGTTCCATGAGAGAAAGGCAAGTAGAATAAAAAGGTAGCAAATGCAAGTTTAACTGATTCAAATGCCTCCCTTTCATGTTCAAAGCCCAATTCCTACAAGGTAAGAAAAACAGCCCAAGGACCCTAAATTATCAAAAAGAGGCCTTAACCAAATATCTCCTTCACATTACTATTTGAGAGAATTTTAAAAAAACTAAAAACAGAAGTATAGCTTTGCATTATTCCAGCTATCTTGTTTGAATTTAATTTTTTATCTTAAAACAAGCTCTCCAAATAAGGTTAATATTTGTCTGATCCTTAGTCCCTAGACTACCCTGTGCAATCTGTGATCTTGAATTAGACATTCAAAGAAATTATTAAGTATAATGATTTATAAGCTGTTAAAGTAGATATTAAAGTGGATATCAGAGAAATAATGTTTGCCTACATGCCCCACACTGCTACTCTTTCTCTTATTATTTTTCCTCTTTAAGAATTATATATAACAACACACACTACAAATGTAATATCAGACATAAAGCGAATCCAACATTAAATTTAAGAATACACATGCTTAAGAGTCCCAAATTTCAAAGTCAAGGTTCCCACAGTTACATTAACCTAGCCATTTTACACATACACTAAAGGCAATATCAAATTTAACAGCATATTAAGTAATACAAAACACAATGGAAACCTTAACTTTTGAATTTCCTGACTTTTGAATTTTAAGCTGTAACCACTGCATTAAGGACATTTTTGGCACAGGGGACCTTTACATTTTAACAGGTTATCGAATACAGGAACATGCAAGCCTAGCAGTATTATTAGAAACACAAATGCATTTGAGATATGGCTATGTGAAATTAGACAAAGATTCACTTTCACTTGGTGCAAACAGCAAAGCCTCATTTCTAGTAAGAGAGCTTTTTTACAAAAATTCACTAAATGTTTGAATTATTATCCAAGTAGCACCAGGCACACTATGCCTGCCTGGTAAAAGTACTTACCAATTTGGGGGAAACTGGCCCTCCCTCAGCACTCTTGCTCCCTACAAAAGAAGACGGGGGAATGGAATTAGACTACAAACATAGATTTATGATATGTCATCAAAAGTTGAAGACGGAAAGATTTCTACCTGATTTTAAGAAGAAATAAACAAAACACACAGAAATCTCCAAAGTGCTAAAACCCAAAAGAAAGAAAGGAAGAAATAGGTAGTTTTTACAGCAAGGAAAGAATTCAAGAACAGTTAAATCGCTCATTTGCCAGTTTTTCACTTTTCCACAGTTTTTTCAAGACAAGGAAAAGTAGGTGATGGTTTCTCTTACCTAAGAGACACTGAAGTGAAATGCACCTCACCTAAACAACACACAATATACTCTTATCCCCAAAAAATAACCTTCAATGTTTGTTGCTTTATATTAAGATTGAGCTAACATCACTGGCCTTCAGTTTGATCTACTTAAAAGAATTTTTTCAATTAATTTTGAAATAGATTTGTTTTATTATATAAGGCTTTAAAATTCACAATATTTTATATGTCTAGTCATAATTTTAATTCAATTTTTCATCCACATTCTTAGTCTCACCATTTTAGACTATAAACCGTGTAACGTAAAAGTGACTTTCCCTATGACACATATTTAATTAGTGACAGAACCAGAAAAAAAAATCAAGGTTTTGGGATCCCAATTCAATGCTCAGTGTTTTCAAAAAATTTAGTAAACTCCATTAAGTTGACTTCAAGGCCAGAAAAGTCTAGTCAGGCTATACTGTTTATTTTAAACTCCTCCCTGCCCCAAACTTCTTCCTCAGTTAAAAAAAAAAAAATTGAAAACATGTAAGGTCTCCCCCTAATATTTTAGCATTAAAGTATCTGGACTCTACATACCATGCTCTAAATCTATAATATCTTCATTATGCTTTAAACATAGTACATTTGTTGACTGATGTTACTTCAATAGTGTTTTCATTTCCTCAAGGGATATTTCAAAAAATCTTCATGTCATCCAGATTATAAATTTTTATTTAATCAAGTACAGTCATATCAAACATATAGTAAAATAATTTAAAAGGGCCCCAATTCATGCAGTTAACATTCATTGCCAAAAGAAATTGTTAGCTGTTTTATCCTGTCTGTTTCAGCAGCAGTACTTTTTTAAAGTTCTCAAGTCCATATATCAATGGCAACTTCAATCACCAAGATTAGAATGACTCCCAACCGAAAGAAAAATCATGCAAAAATCTGTAGAATAATATGGTTATTAAAAAGTGGATTCTCACAAGGAAACAAAATATTTGTAACAATGTGTGGTGATGGATGTTAACTAAACTTACTGTGGTAATCATTTCACAATACATACATATATCAAGTAATTATCTTGCAATACAATAAGTAAAACTAATACAATGCTATATGTCAGTATTCTCTCAGTTTTGAGAAGTAGATTCTTAACCTTATGGATACCTGTAAGACTCTGTAGCACTCAAAACAGTACCATGCACATAGCAAATGCTCAGTAAGTATTTGTTAAATGAATGAATCCACTGAGTGGACCCTTAACTCTGTTGCAGGTTTATTCTCTTGTTAGCTTTTTCATGCCTGGGATAATTCCTTATGCATCAATTTCTCACAGCATTAATTGCCAAATGAATGACTCTGGACAAAAACAGTTGATTAAAAAGTTAAATATTGCTATTTTGAAATATAATGAAAAGGAAAAGACTGATAATTTGGAATAAATTAAAATTAAGAACTTCTGTTCATCAAAAAAAAAGAATGAAAAAGCAAGTCACAGAATTAGAAATGGTAACTACAACACATAAAATACAATAAGAATGGTTTATACCTGGGATATATAAAACATGTTTAAACTCAAAGTGATCGGATAGGGTTGGGATTTTAACTTTTACTTATACAGCATTTGAGAAAGTATAGTCGCATGAACTCTTCTGAAAAGTCACATTCAGTAAAAAGGCACAATGGACGAACACCTTATCCCCAGGGCATTTCTCCAAAAAGCAGTGGCAGAGTCAATTCCAAATTGATAAAGAATTTCACTGTGATATCATGAAAGCGCTTGCAGGGACTGCAGAATCACATAGGAAATCAAAGCCTGAGAGGTTGCATGACTTCCCCAAATGTCACACAGCTAGCTAGTTAGTTGGTAGTGAGGCTGGAGAAAAGCTTACAGACCCTGAGATTCCGTTGGCTGAGCTGGCCTTTCCACTACAACATACTTCTTCTTAACCAGCTTCAGCGCTATTCTTCTAAAAACAAACTACAATAAATAGTTGTCAAGTAATTTTGGAAAAGTCTGCATATAATGTTTAAAGAAAAATCATATAGGCTATCAAGAGCAATTTTTAAAACCTAAGATCCTTTATGTCTGGGATCAGCTCAGAGGCGTTCCCCGCCCTATGTATGATACACATGCTAAATTCTGTGTGTACAAAAATTCTGGGGAAACAATCCACAGCTTTAATAAGGTACACAAAGAACTTCAGATACCCAAAAACAGTACATTATTTTTAGATGAGTGATTCTTAAACACTGCATCAGAACTACCAAAGTGTTTCTTCTAAAGACTGATTACTAATTGACTATTTGGAAATTGACTTAAAAAAACACTTTATTTCTATAATTTAATATGAATGATTTAGCAGTAGAAAGGATTTATATATAAATTTTTACTTTTTGCACTATCTATATTACAAAACCTATTTAAAGTCTGAAATGCAAGATTAATTTTTCTCATGTTAAGCGGATTGAAATTCCACTCAATTTGTTTCTCATCTTCAGTGCACACTTTTAGCTAAGGTAATTCAAAATTTTAACATTTGCTTAAATTTTTAAAATATAGGTTTGTTCTTGAAAAATACATTCAAATATATATGTTGGAGTGGATGAAATTATTTTTGCTTTAGAGATACTATTGTGCTAACATAACTTCACATGATTTTTTGCAAACTGCAGAATGTTCATCTCTCCAGAGCCTTACATATACGTAGATGCTTTACTTAGAGCTGGTCAAGAAATGAATCATTTGGATTTCTGATCTGGTTGTAAAATTTAAAATATCAATAAATCAAAGGTGATTAATACATACTTCTTAATTACCTTTTTTGTAATACCTAAAGCCTCCATAGATGAAGTATATATGTATTAAATAAGTAAATTCTGCAGAGAAAATAAAATGTTGAATACTACATCATGTTTTAAATTACGCTAAAATTCATCCCACTACAAATTTCAAATGATTAAGTTTATAGTGTAGGCTCAATCATAAATTTTTATAAGGGACTAGAACAGCAGATAATTGTCATTCAAAGACACTTTAAAATGTCACCTTACACAGAAGATTCACTCTCTTCTCTTTTTCTACTATTCCAAGCTGATATACTCATTTTATATACAGTAAGTTTTACTGCATTTTATCAACCCTTCCTAACTTCTAAACAGAAAGTATAATAAGATTGAAAAAAATTAAATGCAAATAAGTGCTCAGAAGAAAAAGTAGAATCCTGCCTAGTGCGATTTAGTCTCTGTCCCAATATTAGTCATTCCTCTTGTCCCTGTCCCTCTTCATCTTAGCCTCTCACAGACATCCCTCTAGCACTTTCCCCCTTACTCTCAAGAAGCACCAATTTTTCCCTCATTACTGGATCATTTCGTTTCTTCAGTCTTTAAAAAGAAAAAAAGCTTTCCTTTACTCCATATCCTTCTCCAGTTACTGCCCCACACCTGTGCTCACATTCACAGCAAAACTCCCCAGAGTGTTAACCAGACTCACTGTTCATCTCCTAGCTTCTCTCCTTTCATTCTCTATCGAACCCATTCAGATAGGACATTTGCCTCCTCCCGTTTTTGTTAAGATCATCAATGACCTCCCAGCTGCTTAATCCAATGGTAAAGTCTCAACCCTGGCTTCTGTTTCAGTCAGTATTATTTGACCTCACTGATAATTCCAGACTTCTTGAAACCTTTTCTTCCCTTGACTCCCAGGACACCACCGTTGATTTTCCTCCTAATCTTTCTGGCCACCCTTCTGGGTTTCTTTTGCTCGTTCCTTCTCATCTCTCAAAACCTCAAAATGTTGAACTGCCCCAGGGCTCAGTTCTTGGAATTCTTCCCATTAGGTAATCTCACTCATGGCTATAAAAGGATCTCTACACCGGTAACTCCCAAATTTTTATCTCCAGCCCAGACCTTTCCCTTAAATTCCAAACTCATATACCCAACTGCCCACTCAACACTTGTCAGAACTAAACTCTTGTATACCTATCCCCCAACGTCTCACTCAGAATCGTCCCATCTCAGTAAATAAACAGCTCAATCCCTTTAGGCTAAACCTTAACTTCAGCACTGACTCCTCTTTTTCCTACATCCAATTCAATAGTTAACCATCTATTGAAATATAGACCTTAAACGCCACCAGCACTTCCTTGGTCCAAGACACATCATCTCTCACCTAGATTATTACAGTGGCCTCCTAACCAGCCTCCCCTCTTCCATCTTTTCCCCACTACAGTCTCTTCTCTCAGCAGTCAGAATGACCTTTTCAAAATCCAAAGCAGATTGGTTACTCCCTGGATCAGACTCCTCCAGTGCCTTTCCATCATGCTCAGAGAAAACGAAGTCCTCTAC
This sequence comes from Rhynchonycteris naso, assembly GCA_037038555.1. NCBI lineage: Eukaryota > Metazoa > Chordata > Mammalia > Chiroptera > Emballonuridae > Rhynchonycteris > Rhynchonycteris naso. Next base: position 357,499,017 of record CM072995.1, read on the forward strand.
AACGGTCCACATGTCTTTCAGCAGTTGGGGCCTCTGCTACTCTCAGACCTCATCTCCTTCCCTCTCCCCATTGCTCAATCTGCTCCACCCATACTGACCTTTTTTCCATATTTCAAAAACTCTCAACAAGTTCCCTTATCAAGGGTCTTCTACTTGTTTTTCCCTCTGCCTGGAACACTTCCTTCCATCAAATATCTTCATGGCTCACTTCCTAAAAATGTTTAGGAAATCTACAGCAGTTGCAAGATTAGAATGTTAAAATAAAGACTAAAACTGTCATCAGAATTGTTTCCCTCCCCAAACTTTGAGGATTCTCTTTCTTAGACCAAGAGTAAGTACCCTTCTACCTTCTCTCACCCTATCCAACCTCACTCTATCATCCGGGTCCAGATAAAGACTCACTAACTAATGGAGACCGTCCCTAACCATTCCACCTCCCAGTTCTCCCTTTCTTTGAATTCTAGGAATATTTATCATCTTTCTCATTCTCCTTAGAATTATCATATATTGTCTTACACTGTAACTTATGTGTCTTAACTCCCTAGACTACATAAATACACACATGCACATACACGAGTATAGTAGAAATACCAGTAATGCCCTATACAAGTAGTACTCACACCTAGATCAGGATAAATCTAAAACTTAAAAAAAAAACAAAAAGGTTCACAAGTCCTACCCTTGAGATTCTGAATTCTATTATGTCTGATTTGAAGCCCAGTTATCTGTAAGTTTTTAAAAGTTCCCCCAAAGATTCCAATAGGTAGCCAGAATGACAGCCTCACAGTCCTCCATGTCCTTCAGCACCTAGGAAAAACTCTCAAATAGCCTAAAGCTAAAAAGGACAACTCAGGGTACTAGATCCTTGTCCTCACTTCACAGGGGAAGAGTGGCCCAAGAAACCTAGGGCACTAGCCAAAAGCTACAAAGATAATAAGAGGCAAAGCCCAGTCTAAAACCCAGATTTACTACCTCAATCTAGAAATCTTTATATTAGACTGTGAATAAATAAATGAAAGTAATAAAAATCCACAATTCACAGATAGGCATAGTAAACAGTGATTATCTAATACTTGACCAGTGATTGCAATGTCCTGGCTCTAAGATGTGTACATTATTAGCTTCCACACACTTGAAAAATGTGAGCAACATTAGCTGACAAGACTTGAGAAGCCAGAGAATAACTGTGGGAAAGCTTACAAATTAAAAAAAAAATTTACTAAGTCCTCTTACAATACATATACAAACTTGTAAAATCATTTATTTTGTAGTTGAGAAGTATTAGGAGAATAATAACAGAAAGAAGAACTCTTGCTTTCATCATGCTATCAAGTACAAAGAATCCTTATTCACAAACAGCCATAGCTCACAAAGCTATAAATGTCTTCTGAGTCTAATCATCATAACGTAAATTTAATTTCAGATCAGACTTAGTAAATCACCCCAGATCCCAAGACAACTCAAACTCTTATCTTAATAATAAGTTAACCTCAGGACCAAAACTCTTGGTATCAACAACAACAGAGTATGAGTATCTGTAAGGCATTCTAAGAGTTTGGGTCTATCTTGGTGCCCAGGGATTTGAGCAAGTGCCTGCTATCAACACTAATGAGAGTTCTGGGTGTAAACTGTAAGCGCCAAAGAGGAGGATCAGTGCCGCTCTGCCTCGGTGCAAACCCTTTCCCCTGTGCTAACTAAAACCACTGGGAGCAGTTCCCTCAGAAATGGGATAACAGACCCAAATTCCTATGTCTCTGAAGCACAAAGATAATTCCAATAAAATTCACTAAGGAAAGTCACCGGCAAACACCTGATTTAAAAAGTACAAGAAAAAGCTAAACTGAAAGAACAATGAACACATTAAGGAAATTTTATAAAATAGCACTAACATCCACAGAAGAAACTAATAAACTGCTGGAAATAAAATACCTTACACAACAGGATTAAAACACCCAAATTTTTAAAATGAGAGCACAGTAAACCCACGGTAGCCAGCAGCTTGCCCAGAAAGAAACACCCCCCCCCCAAAAAAAAAACCCAGAAACTCCTCCCCCATGGAGCTTTAAGTGCACTACAATCCTTGCTTTCAGAACAGAAGAAAACTCCTGCTGCACTGATACCAGGAATAATCACAGAGCACTTCCAAACAGATAATTAATGATCACAAGCTGCCAAGGACAACCAAAACTAACTAAATAAAAATTATAGCACCTTATTGTGCTCCGTACTGCCTCACTTCTCAGCATAGCACCGCTGCACTCACCAGGCTGGGAAACAAGCAGGTGCCTTTCAGGCTATAGAAAAATTAGTGAGACACACATGCACGCACACACATGCACACACACAGACCCCACAAACACAAACACAAAGGGAATGATATTCTTTCACTTGAAGGGGCTTAAAAAATGCAAGGCTTTGCTGTAGGCCTAGAAAACTAAGAGTAGGCCTTACCGAAGAAGTTAGAAAAAGCCAAGGTTTATCCCAAACCCACAAAGACTAAAAGAATTAACATTTATTTCAATTAAAAGGCTTTGAAAACAATCCATTAAAAAAAGAGAGAGAAGAGAATTTGAGATTTTCCTCACTTCTATCACCAAAAGAAAATTAGAATATTTTTTGAATACACAGATTTTGCTCCACAACACAAATACAAAACAACCGATTTAAGGCCTGCAAACTAAAAATGGCTCCATTAACATTCCCATTTTAAAAACAACAACTATGTAGTCCAACATATTGATTCTTTATCATCGCTGCTATCATTAATGAACATTTAGCTTTTCATCTGTACTTTGAAATGTCAATGAGAAACTGAAACAGCTACAATATGCTGGGGATTTTAACTTTTGAAACAAAAAACCACAAAGAAACAGAAGTCTGAAGCCTAAAGCCTCAATCCTGCTGATAAGTAAGCCACCCTACAACTTGAAAGTGAAAGCAATATAGACCAAAAAAAGAAGTTTGCCTGATATTAATGCTAGCCTTTAAAACCAAAAATATGTCCTGTTACAGAAGACTGAAATCAGGGCTTCCATTAACCTTGTTTAAAAAAAAATCCCATGAGCATGGATTTTTTTCCTAAGTCTCTTCATCAGAGCAGCATGGGGTCCCATTAGGCACCCTATTTTACTTCCACCTTATAAATAACGTTAGCTGTTCGCTATTTCCATGGAAACCAAGTACAGAGAAACCCACTTAAATGAATACCGGTTAAAGGAATAAGTTTTATTTTAGAAAGATTTGGCTGCTCTAGATGAACTCTACTGGGGGATACTACAAAGTTGTCTTAAGTATAATTTAAAAAATATATCTTTGGTGTAGAGGGAGCTTATTTAGGGTCCTATTAAATAAGTACACTCTTCGCACGAAACTAAATATGCCAAACAGCATCATAATGTTCAAGATACCTCTTCAATGCACTGCACAGGGGTTTAGATGCACAGCTCCCAAACATGATGCCCCCCATGCATTGGCATGGAATAATTACCCCTGTGGGTCTAATTTAAATTAATAAAAGCAAGGAAATTCAGAACTAAGGCTACCATCACCTTGCAGTGATTAGTAACAAACAGGCTGTACAACCGCAGGCAAACACAAAACTTTGTTCTTCCAAAGAGGAGCAGACAAGAGAGCAGATACTCTAAGTTCCTAATCCCTGTTACCAGGTACAGGTATGGCAGGTAGTCAAATTTCCCTTCCTTAACAAACTATTTGTGAGTTATAGCATGTATTTCTTAGTCAATCAATAAATACACTCAGTGCCTGACCTGTGGTGGCTCAGTGGATAAAGCATCGACCTGGGAACACTGAGGTCGCCAGTTCAAAACCCTGCACTGGTCTGGTCAAGGCACATATGGGAGTGGATGCTTCTAGCTCCTCCCCCATTTCTTTCTTTCTCTCTCTCTGTCTCTCTCTCACTCTGTCTCCTCTCTAAAATGAATAAATATAAAGAAATTTAAAAAAGATACGTTTGAAAAACAATTTTTTAAAAAATAATAAAATAAAATAAATACATTCAGCTGAAAGAGAAACGGAGCGTGCAAAGGAGAGAGTGCAGAACAAGATTTAGTGATTTCCAACTTCCAGTTGACTTAAATACTGCCCTGCATACTCTAGAAATGACCACCGCTGGTGGTCCAAACAAAAGTGGCAGATAGGCAAGTGCACATAAAATAAAATGTGATTCGTGCGGGGTTAGAAAACGAAAATCTTTATAGCAGATGTGGTTCTGCACTAGGTTAGTGGTGGCTCAGACGTCTCCAATAAGTTCAAAGACGGATGCAATATTATCCTAAAAGACGAACAGTATTAAATTTACAACATATTAAAAGAGTTAACATTCTCACACACTTTTCTTTGAGTACACCAATGTATCGATTTGTATTGCACGTTTTAAAAACAAAATTAATTTGTATGTTTCACACACTGTAACAATTGGGGGAAGGCTAATAATTGCTGAACTTGGGTAACAGGTAGGTAGGGTTTATTAATTTTATTCATTCTACTTCTATGCATGTTTTTACATTTCCATAAAAGATGTTTTTGTTTTTTTTTTAATTTTATTTTATTTTATTCATTTTAGAGAGGAGACACAGAGTGAGAAAGAGAGAGAGAAAGGGGAGAGGAGCTGGAAGCATCAACTCCCATATGTGCCTTGACCGGACCAGTGCAGGGTTTTGAACTGGTGACCTCAGTGTTGCCAGGTCGACGCTTTATCCACTGCGCCACCACAGGTCAGGCTAAAAGATGTTTTTAAAAATCATCTAGATTAAGTTAAGGCTCTTGTCTCTATGAGTAATTAAATAATAAATGAAATGCCTAGTATAAATCTTAAAAGCTACTGAAATTTAAATCCAACATAGACATTAACTTAACATGTAACCACAGCTAACTTCTAAGTTTTACCTTTCTTACTAAAATAATTCAGTTAAGAGTTCAAAACCACTTGGAGAAACCCTGGCCGGTTTGCTCAGTGGATAGAGTGTCACCCCAATGAATGGACATCCCGGGTTTGATCCCCAGCCAGGGCACACATGAGAAGCAACCATCTGCTTCTCTCCCCTACCTCCCTCTTCCCTTCTCGCAGCCAGTGGCTCAATTGGTTTGAGCATCTTCCCTGGGCACTAAGGATAGCTCGGCTGGTCCAAGCATCAGCCCCAGAGAGGGGCTGCTGCCAGGTGGATCCCGGTTGGGGCGCATGCAGGAGTCCATCTGTGTCTCCCACCCTCTCACTTACTAAAAAAACAAAAAAACAACAACAAAAAAACACTGGGAGAAATCTGTAAAGGGTCTGCCATTTTGCAACTACCAACTAATGAAATGTAAACAATCGATACATAATAACAAGGTATCGTGGTTATATTTTGTATTCTACAAAAATAAAATTCTACTTGCCCTCTCAATTACTAAATCAAAATAATTTCAGAATCAGCAACACCAACATTTCCAATTTCTTCTCTAACACATCCATAGGACTGACTGTAGAGGGCAATCTGATAAATTACTGCTTCCTACTTCCTCTACCTTAGGTAAGTAACAAGGCTGCCCTTCCCCCACTATGCCCCATCTCACCCCTACCAGAAAACATAGCAACTTCTGAGGTAAAAACTTCTTCTTCTATTTTCTCCCTTAGTCCAGATACAAAATGTTTCATAGTTACTTCACAAGTGATTTTGGGCTACCCATTATCCAAGTCCTGGCCAAGGGTCCTGGTCCTAATGGGGAGGTACGCAAACTGTTAAAGCCTTAAAGTCTTGATAACAGCTTTTTGTTTAACATTACAGTGGTGCTTTCTTGGTTTTTAAGAGAAACAGACTAAGATGGTGGTGGCTTTGGAGGAAATGATGAACAGCAGCCGAGTGGGGGTAGGGTACGCAGAGATGAGACAGCAGAGAGCAAGGAAGAGAGGGCAGAAAGAAAACGCAGGGCGCATGCACATGGATGGCAGCATCTCTCTATGAAGCAGCTGGGTACCGCTGAGCCGGACAGTTCCTGCACAAGTGTCACGGAAGGTTAGCCCTGTCACATGGGGCCCCGCCTTTTACAAATCAGGCAGGGGCAAAATGATTTTCAAAATAGTATAATTATTTAAATCAATCCCAAAGACCCCCTAAAATCTATTTCTAACACCTATATTTATTAAAATGAAATAACTTCTAAACTTTTTACAGTTCCATTTACCTAAGAGAGGCAAATTTTATAGGCCCTGCACACAGGCTGAAGTAAAGAAAACAATACCATACACATGCCATGCTAATTCTAAAACCACAATGCTTTAACTTACTGACCACTCTAGCTACTGTAAAGTAACATTACAATTTTTTTAACTGAAAGAAAACTATATAGCCTGCTATAACATTGCTTAATTTCAAAAATATGCATTGAGCTAAAATAAAGTGCAGCACTTTATCAAAACAAACTTGTTGGAATTTCTACTCAGAGAGCAGAAACAATATTTTAAGAACACAAACAAAAAAAAATTTAGTAAATACTTCTATCCCCCTACAAGACCTTTGTCAAATGGTGCAGTTGGGTAAATGAGAACAAAAGTTAATGGAAGCTATTACAATTCACCCTTGAACAGTATGGGTTTGAACTGTGCGGGTTCAACTTATATAAGAAAGGAAAAGAATCCACGCATTGGTAGACCTGTGTAGTTCTAACCGCACTGCTCAAGGGTCGACCATATTCTACTTTAACTTAAATGCTCACCAGGGATAATATACAGTATAGCATATTCAGGATGTTTGGAGAAGCTATTCCAAATACAGTAAAGCTGCTGAATCCCAAAAAAACTAAAAACTATACAAAGATCAAAAAAGTTTCAGATCCAAATTAGTAGTGAAAGAATAAAATTAATTCTATTTCATGCTTACTGATCATTCCCCCTTCCTCAATTATTGGTTTTGCTTATCAGATAGATAGATATATACATACATACATATGCATATATACATACTAATGCATATATTAAAAAGACATATTTCCTTAAAGAAAAGCTTAATTCTGAGATCACTGTAAGACAGAGAGTTAAAGAGTAGCTTTAACTTTCACAATCAACTTGTTCTCGGACCCAGTTTCTAGACCCAATAGAGGTAACACATGACAACTAAATACAGAAAGAAAATAACGATTACAATAAGAAAAGATCAGGCAGCGATGAAAAATTTCACAAAGCCAAAATACCCCAAATCAAAAGGCATATAAAACTATGTCCATCATTACCAGAAAACATTTGTATGCTACTTTTCTATCTCTGGGGTTCTACAATTGTTTCCATTACTTACTACACCCAAACATATGCTCTCAAGGGTTAAACACACACACTCACACACACACACACACACTCACAATTTGTTCTCAGCAGTAGACCCAATGGACTGACCAGTTAATTAGTATTTGCACTTTTGAGTTACAATGACTAGTGACTAGTCTACTACTTACTACCTTGATGCTAAGTGATCTACTGTAAGCTGTACCAATATCTTGGTACAAAAGAAAAAGCTATATCACTAAGGGTTTTAATAAATATAAACTACCCTGAAATCCTTTTTAAAGTCTGTTAAATCTGACATATTCCCATTTATTTCCTGTATCTCTTGGAGGCATTCACAAACAAGAACTCATTCGATACACTTTCCCAGCTACACCTTTTCTCACTATGACATTGCAGGAAAATACTCTTCTTTCCAGCTAAGCTGTTTCCATATTTATTCTTTTCCCATAAACTTTTAGTGGGACTGTAACTCTAACAATGATAACAGCAGTTATCGCTTATCAAATGTCTTAAGATTTCCCCATTTTATCTTCACATCATTCCAAGGAGGTTGATACGATCATCCTATAGCACAGATAGAGAACATGAAGTCCAAGTGAATAGCACAGTGTTGGTATACAGCATGTACGGGAGAAATCTTTTCGGAAGGGAGCTAATTAGACCAAGGTCACACACTCAATTTTAAGTGGTTGTACTGAGAGTCCAATCCAGAGGTCAGACCCAAAGGTAAGGCTCTTTTCCCAATATGCAACCTCTGTCTCAAGCCTTGAGAAGAGGAGTACAGAATTAAAGGTAAGTAATGATATTAAATAATAGCGACACTGTATTTAGCACTTACTAGGAGTCAGGTACTTCTTATAATAAACACATTAACTCATTTATTCCTCACAGCAACCTCAGAAGGTAGGTACTATTATTTATTAATATTTTACAGATGAAGAAACTGAGGCAGAGGCACAGAGGGTGAAGTGATTTGGCCATGGCCACAGGGCTAATCCAGGGCAAAACTAGGCTTTGAGCTCAGACTGGCTCCAGCTCCAGCATGGATGTTCTTAACCACTGTGCTGTACTGCCATGCTAAAAACTTCCCTCCATTCGAATTGCATGAAAATGGGACTTTTGACCTTTTCAACAAAATTACTAAATTGTAGTAAGCCTTTGTACTTTGACTAACTGAGAGAAAACTGTAGTGCTTTTCTAAGCATGCGCACCAGACTTCTTTACAGGCACACAGGATATGCCCCTGGTGATTAGATCATTACACTGTTCAGGAAGTCGCACACTGTAAATCTGGTTAAGAGCCCCCAGCCCATCTCTCTGCACACTCAGACCCACACTAACCATGCACTGAAAGGAACAGGCAATTCAGTGATGTCCCAGTACAATCTTCTATAAAATGAATGTCACTCTCGAAGTATCCAAGTGTGTATAGTACCCTTCCATCACCCTTTCTTCTCCTCCCAAACACCAGAAAATATACCACAAAAGGAATGAATGAATCTAAGCTACTTAAAAATCATAACAAATGTCCAATGATAACTATAAATTTAAATGAGGAAAAAATGCAAAATTCTCATAGTTTTGCAATTTGTCCAAATTCTACATTCAAAACCACTGGGCCTCTTTGAAAGACTCAATTCTTAGACTACCTTATTACCATAAATGTACCTTGAAGGGTGCTGAGAAAAGCCCATTTTTGCCTCAGATTCTGAATATCTCACATTCATATTTAAGACAGGACTCATTACTGTTGCATTACAAGTTATGGGACTTTTTACCCTAATGTCTATAAGTATGACAATGTATTTAATTACATAAATAAAATAATAAGCATGGACTTAATATTTGTATATTAACATGTAACATATGCAGAAAACAAATATATAGAACAGGAGTAGACCTAGTACTGAGAACTTGACACAATGAGAACAGGAACTATTGCAGCTCCTTCCATTGACATCGTAAAGTTGCCACATTTTCTGGGCTCTCTTTTGAATTAATGTGGCATCTGTTCCAAGTACAGCATGCTAACATTTTACTAAAAGATATTTCCATTCTACATTTGTATCTGGTTTGCTTATTATTTGAACTACTGTTTTATTTCGGTGGTCATTATTTCTTTATACCAACTTGTCAATTTGGCATTCCTCATCTATCTCCTCTGAGCACAAAAAGGGTGGGGAGAAACCATCAGCCTAAAACCCTCTAACAGCAATAATTACAATATGCTTTGCATATAGATTAAATAAAGAAAATAAGCAGCACAAAGATTTTTGTAGGCTTTTTAGTATCGGGTCCTGATAAGTTAACGGCATCTATTCCTTTCAGAAAAAGAATTCTGCTTAGAGGTACGGGAGGGTTGTGGGGTGGGGGGAGGAAGAGAAGTAAACAAATATAAATACAATAATTCAAGTTACAAAGTTTGGTCTCGATGAAATGATGATTTCAATAATTTTCACATATCCAACTCTATTGACTGGTAATTGCTTTTTAAAACATCCTCAAAAATGCTGCAGCAAAAAGCCAAATACAACCAGTTGTATTTAACATGCATGCTGCATACTCCACAATGTTACGTCACATGAGGCACAGAGAAGACGCTTACCAAGCTATCTTGCGTTCTATAAACTGCCTAACGACAACAGAAAAGGCCCTGCCATCTCCACAGTGGGAGTAGGAGCTGTCAGGGTAGGCGCAGCCCTTTCCCTTTGGTCCACTCTGAAAGAAACAAATAAGGCTTCCATTTCTTTTAAGCTCACCTCTCTCAAGGCCTTTACTCTCAATCTTTCAGCCTTTCTCAGAAAGAAAGGCTGTTTCTTTAGAACTAAAATTCTGCAAAAGATCACTCCAACTTAAAAGCCCCGCATCTTGTGCCAACTATCCTCCAGATGTCCCCATGGCTTCCTCTTATGTAGAGGAACGGCCTCTCTAAGTGGGCGCACCCACCCTGGGGAAGGAAGGGGGGCATGGGAAAAATTATTTCAACTTATATTTTTAAATCTCACCCTTTTTAAAATTTCACATTTCCTGTACATTTTATAACATATGTAAATACTAGGTTCAGAAAATCATATCTAAATATACATTTACTGGTGGCCATAATTTTTGCAAGTTTGAAGACTATAGGTTAAGAAGACCAAAACTAGCCTGACCAGGCAGTGGCACAGTGGATAGAGACTCAGACTGGGATGCAGAGGACTCAGGTTCAAAACCCCGAGGTTGCTGGCTTGGGCAAGAGGTCACTCGCTCTGGTGTAGCCGCCCCCCCCACCCCCGTCAAGGCACATATGAGAAAGCAATCAACGAACAACTAAGGTGCCTCAATGAAGAAATGATGCTTCAGATCTCTCTCCCTTCCTGTCTGTCCATCCCTCTCTCTGTCAAAAAAAAAAAAAAAAAAAAAAAAGAAGAGACCGAAACTAAAATAAGAGTCAGGAAAACTAGGTTCTGACACTAGCTTCCTCACATTCTTGTCTCTGCCTGTTTTACCATCCATGACATAAACGGACCCCTTTATACACTTATAAGATTATTAGGAGAAATGATAAAATACTATAGGGCATGGTCTAAGCAAACAAAATGAAAAGCACGAATGAATGCTACCAATGAGAAATACTCTGAACTAACTTGTTAGAACTTTGACTACAGTATAGTTTAAATAAACTGCTAATGCCCTATCAGACCCAAGTCATAGAAGGCCAGGCTTCAGCACTTCCCTAAATTTGGATCTAAGGAAGCATAAAGCACCTTAGATACAATGAGTACATTTCTAGTATTAGAAAGACTTTTTTTTTACTTTTATAATGCAAAAGTTATTACCTCTGAAATAAAACTTTTTAATTTAAAAATTACAAAGGTGAATTATGACTAATAACCTTAGTAAAAAGTTAAAACTCTCAAACCCAAAATCAGGAGATTATATTTAATGCAGATTATAAAATCCTGAGTGTGTCTTTTTTATATAATGCCAGAAAAAATAAAAAACAAATTACTGGCACTCAATAAATTACTGGCACATCCCATAATTTACCTTTCCTTTTTTTACTGCTTTAAAAAGTGCAAGGTTACCAGTATAGCATTTGGTGATGGCTGAGTAAGGACAGGAATAGGGGTGAGGTCGGCCAACAGTATCACACATTAAGATGTGAGTACTGACTAAGTCCTATGCAGGGTACCTGTATGCTGATTAAGCAGTACTGGTTTGAGTTTCTATTAATTAAAACATTATAAGTATTTTCTTAAAAACGCTATTTCACTTTGTAAAGAACTGAATGAATGGCTCCTAACAACCCAGAAGAAAGACTACCACTTTAAAAAATTATCTGAAACCACATCTCTATATAAGTAGCTACCAGAATAACCTAGTAGAATTTAATTCTGAAAATGATGCCTCCTAAATTACTTGTGCAGGACAGAAAACAATGTCATTTTAAATTGGTTAACATTTTGTAAAGTTTTAAAGATAACAATGACCATCTCTAAGGCGTCAGGCACAAATTAAAAGTACTTAAAATGCTTTTTGCCCATAGGTAATAATAATTCTAGGGCATTAGGTTTATAATCGTAATGTAGAAATTTTACCCACCTCTCTCCTTTCAACCCCGCTCCCACTTCCTAACTGAACCTTATTTTAAAAAAGAGCAAATTTTTTTAAGTTACCTGAACAAAGTAGATTTCAAGAGAATATCATGGTATAATTCTATTTATTTTTAAATCTATATATGATACAGATTGAAATGTACAGGAAAATTTAAAAGCAGAATGAGAATGGGATAACTTTAATTTTCTACTATATATATATATAGCTAGATTGCTAGAAGTACTTTCATAACTCAAATGTACTGCCTTCTTAATATTTCTTAAAAGGATCTAGTTATTAAGCCTCTAAAATGTTGATATTCACATAGGACTAATTGAAACAGTGAATGTAAACTATGTATTTGCATCTAATAAGAAAATGTATGGCCTGACCTGTGGTGGCGCAGTGGATAAAGCGTCGACCTGGGAACACTGAGGTCGCCAGTTCAAAACCCTGCACTGGTCTGGTCAAGGCACATATGGGAGTTGATGCTTCCAGCTCCTCCCCCCTTTCTCTCTTTCTCTCTCTCTCTCTCTCTCTCTCTCACTCTGTGTCTCCTCTCTAAAATGAATAAAATAAAATAAAAAAAAGAAAAAAAAAGAAAATGTATTCATACTCAAGTGCCCAGCTTCCAACCTTTAAGAAGTAGAGAGGAGACCCCACTTCCTCTAGGAACCCTGCTTGGCGTTGGGCATATCCCAAATGCCTTCATTTCGACTCCATTCCAATGCATAGTATTTTCAAAATATTCAAGCTAATCCAAACCAAAATTAACGTGAAACATTCTCAAAATGATACGTACTTCATCGCTGTGACCATTTCAGCAAATTGAGAACTTCTTTAGTAGTTCACTTTCTATGGGAATCACACAGTTTACTACAGCATTATGACTTAAGAGGTAAAGCTCTGAAATCAAACCTGAGCTTAAATTTAGATTCCATCATTTCCTACTTATGTGATTCAGAAAAACCTTCATCTCTTCATCTGTAAAATGGGGGTAGTGTAATAATAAATCCTCAGAATATTGCTGTGAGGATTAAAATTAAATGAGATCCCATATGTAAAAATACTTATTAGCACTATACATAATAAATATTCAGTAAGTGTTGTTAGTTATTATTGTAACAACAGATAACCCTAGGATAAGAAAACTGTTCACAATCTGCCGAACACTGAGTTTTATATTGCCATTTCTCTAAGAATATAAACATTTGTCTGTTTATATAATACATAAAAATGTCTTTCAACATGCAAGTTCATAATTCAGACATTCCATTACAACACGTCAGTACACTTCCATGTACACACACACACACACACAAACGCGTCAGCACATACTGTCAAGAACTATGCTATAAACATGTTAAGAACTTGTCTATTGGTTATGGTTGCGGAGTTGGGGGAACCCAGATCACCAATTATGATTCTAAGTCATATATTTATATTTTTAAAATAGTAACACCATTAACACAACATGGCAAAGATCTTAAAATCCACCCATCTAAAAAAAAAAAAAATCCACCCATCTATCAGTGATTAAAAACTCAAATTATACTACTCTAGTCTATAAAGTGCATTCATGAGTATTACCGTGTCTAATCCTTTTAACAGCATGGTGAAGCAGGCTTTTGCCCCTGTGCCCATTTTAGCACTGGGAAAACTCAACCCCAGCAAGGCTAAATTTCCCAGAGTGCACAGCTAGTGACAGGCCTGGTCTTCATGCCAGGTCTTCTGACGTCATCACGACTGTTTCATTTACACTGGCCTGGGACATGTCATTTTTTAAAAAGACAGAAAATTGTATACAGTAATTTAGGCATGTCAGAGGACTCCACAAAGAATTACACGTCTGCCAGTTGTGCTCTCATTTCCTCTCCTTACTTTCAACTTTAGTATTTCCAGAATTTCACGAGTACATATAACTACAAAATGTAGAGAAGGAGAATTCATTCAAACCTGAAATTTCTTGCATTGGCCAATTAACACCAGACACCACTTTCCCCTCATATTTGGCCTTTACCTTTAACTTCTCTGTAACAACTGCATTTATTTTGTTTTACTATTAGGTCTTAAAAAGACAGGTTAGTATAAAATAAATCAAACCACCCATACTGTGTATGCATATAAGACCAGATTCCATAAATTTTGACACATCTAAAATGTTATTTAACATCTAATATACAAACATTAAGAAATTTCAGTTCACATTTATGGGGGGTAGTATGGTTACAGTGGTTTGGTTTGTTGTGCAAACAAGTGCTTAAATAATTACTACTAAAAACAGAGTTTTCTTATATGAATACAGCATCCCTCAGCAATAACATTCAAAGAACTCTGCACAAGGGACAAAGCTGGAGTAGATACTGGCCAAACAGGCAAGAAAAGCTTTTCCTTCAATCTGCATACACTCAAATTAAGGCACATACATCGCAATATATGCTGACTTTTTTCAATATTCCCAGGTGTCCCTTTCTCTCCTCAAAAAGCTAAAAGGGACCGGCCATGCAGATAAAAATATCCTACAAATTCAAGAGCCTAAAAGAAGTTAGAGCAGCCTAAAAGAGAAAAAGAATGTAAAGACATGATATTTTTTTGAACCTAACATTTTAAGTACAACCCACAGACTTGAAACTACATTTTCTTTCTGGGGCTGCTCACTGGCCTCAATTACATCAATCCTGTAACACTGTGAATTGTGGTGATAGATTGGTTCATGACTCTAAACACAACAGAATTTTTCCAAGGTTACAAACACTGCAACTCAAAAATGATTTTTGCAGCACCTTCTTTTCATTAATCAACTATATAGTTTGGATATTCTACCAGGGCAAACATTATGAACAAAGAAATTTTCATTATCTTCTAAACTTTCCAAAGTCAACCAAAGGCTGTGGTACAGTGGCAACAATTACTGAGTAGGTGGAACTGAATCGAGTCACAACGCTGTTGCTCACAGGCTGGTTGTCTGCTTTGGACATATATCACTTAGGGAGAAATTAAGATGCAAAGACAATTTATTCACAACAAAAGGTTCTAAGAATTGCCACATCATTACCATAGGCCAAAAACCTCAAGGTCTTGTTAGAACAACCTGGGCTTCTGATCAAATAATAATATATAAAAAGAGAAGAAATAATGTAGAGCATGTTGTTTTTGTTTTGTTTTGTATTTTTCTTAAGTAAGAAGCAGGGAGGCAGAGACAGACTCCTGCATGCATCCAACCGGGATCCACCTGGCAAGCCCACTAGGGGGCAATGCTCTGCCCATCTGGGGTGTGGCTCCATTGCAACTAGAGCCATTTTAGCACCTGAGGCAAGGCCATAGTGCCATCCTCAGCGCTGGAACCTTCTTTGCTCCAGTGGAGCCTTGGCTCAGGGAGAGGAAAAGAGAGCTAGAGAGAAGGGAGAGGGGGAAGGGAGGAGAAGCAGATGGGCGCTTCTCCTGTGTGCCCTGACCGGAAATTGAACCTGGGACATCCACATGCTGGGCCAAAGCTCCACCACTGAGCCAACCAGCCAGGGAGTGCACGGTTTTTTAAAATAACAATAACTACTGCTCTTGCTGCTCCTGCTAATTCTAAACATTTCCTGAGCCTTTATTATGTGCCAGGCACTGTGCTAAGCACTTTCACAGGTTTTACATCGAGCCCCTACAATAAGACTCTGATATTAGTTAATAAAGTAAAAGTATTAGAACCCTCAAAAGAACAGAAATTTAACTTTTACAAATGATAATACAAGCAACTTATTACAGAAACCCTATCCCTTTCCTCCTTTCAGACACAACCTGTGACTATTAAATTTACACTAAAACCACACTAATTTTCAGGAATCTGTCTTCCATTTAAAGAATACTGTGATTCAAGATGTTGACAATTACCTAAGAATCAATAGACTCTAAACAAACACTCGCCCAAAAAGAACCCCTACCACCCAACTTTAAATACTGAATAACTGTCCCCATTCAAAGAAAAGAGAACAACATATACATACTGTGCCCTTCAATTATATATAGGCTTCTAATTCCTATACTAATAATCAAACAAAAACATTTACAATTGCTAAGTTTTTAAAATCTATACACACACATAGGGACATACATATCTGTTACTTTACAAATAAACTTTACAGTAGCTTATAAAAACAACAAATATAAGGTAAACTAAAACACTAAGACGTTTCTTAAGACTCACTTTAGAATATCAGCAGCATAATAATCATGATATTATCAATCAAACTTTACTTAGAAAGTTCTTAGAGGCTTGGGAAACTGTGTATAAAATGGAGTAGAAAAGAGGGAAGGGTTCCCTGTGCTGTTTAAATCAACTACATGTCCCAGCATGCAAAGCTCTAATCTGGAGTTAAGCAAAAAAAAAAAAAAAAAAGAAACTGCAATGCATCGTGGGACTTGTAGTAAGAAACCAATCTACCACAGTTAAGTTTTAACAAAGTCTGAACTATTTAGCACAATTTGACTACTTATTATCAGGGTTAGTCAAATTCCGACCTAATTTGTTTGTCCTCTGCTCTGGCACAGTTTCTTCAGCACATAATGAAAAAGTATCAATTTATATTCAGCCCTACATTTTCACATTAGAAAAACATACAGGATAAGCATATAAAAGAAATGCTTAAAAAGCAAAAAGTTTGATGTAATCTTAAAAATTATATTTAAAAACATAATCTTTGAAACAATTTTCTAAAAGGTTACTTGTATCAATTTCAAATCTCTCTATCCTACTCCCAAAATAAAAGAATTGGATTGTTTTACCAGGTTTTCTCTAATGCTCAAGTTGTTTTATAAATAATTTTTCTTAAAGAAAACTCATAAGAAAACAATTCCCATATTCTAATACTGTTAACAGGAAATATATCTTTATAGTAATACATAAACATAACACCATCTCACACACTTACACACACACATACGTTTCTGGGGAGAACATTTAGAAAAAAAAATTTCAACTGCTGATCCACTTCTCTCATCCACTGACCTCTTCTAAAAACACAAAGGTCTTTTTTAAAAAGCTATCGATGTCCAAACCGAAGCAGATAACTTGGAGCTGCAATCTATGTGTATACATATTCCACAGTCCCCCCTACTTTCTGCAGGACTGAAGGAGGAGGCTGGGAAAGAACTGTGTGCAATGTGCATCAGGAGGCCTGACACAGGTGGCGGGTTATTTTCAGGCAACGGTACCTTCACACACATGCTGTGGAATACAGTCCAAGAAATTCCTAACAAGAAAAGATAAGCTGGCAAACAAATTTAACACAATCCAGCTAAAAATCACCTGCAACACATGCTACTACATTTTACCATAAAAGTGACAGGCTACAACAGGATCTGAAGCTTCATCAATACAACATACTGTCCATAAGGCCAGAGATAGCAGTTGCCATGGTTACTATCACCCACTTTTATCAGGAAATTATTGTCATTACTCTGAAGTTTTTGGTACTTATTTAAAATAAAATAAAAAAGAAACAGTTTAGGGTTCTGACTGTTAATTGAGTGAAAAAAATCAACTACTGTTTGATTTGTAAGCATGCTGCCTTAGAGATGCACATGGTTAACAATACTTGGATCTGCAGCAGAAAAAAATCAATTCCTTTTTGCTGCTCCTTCTCCTCAAGTACTGACAGTTTGTATTCTCAATGCAGCCAAAACAATAAAACAAAACCCATCTTTCTGGCTTCTGTGTTTAAGTTATTTTTCTCCCCTAAGTCCACAACCAGAGTCAAAATAAAGCCTAGATCATCAACCTGTTAGGCCCCATCCCCTTCCCATCTCCACATTACTGGTTCACTTTTTTGTCTACTTAAAAAAGCAGAAAAACACTTCTGTAGATGATTCTAAAATATAGGAAATAATAGTTTCCTTCAACAAGATCTGCTCACTATTTTTTATTTTTTAAGGGGGGGGGGCCTGCAGTGTATTGGAGAAAGAGATGGAGGAGGGTATTCAAACTTCCAAACAAGTGTCTGACGTGAGAAAGTTGCTTTAGGAAAAGTCCAAAGGATGACTGAACCTTACATATTATCTCTAAAAGGGAAGAGTTCACCACTATCCCCGTTTAAGACTAAATTGACAGACCAGTAATATAAAAATTATTCTTTAAAGCCTATTGCAACATTCTTCAAAAGATAACTGCTCAAAATTTAATATACAAATAAGAATTACGTGAGAGCCTATAAAATATAGCCACATATACACATAAATACACAAAGAAAGCACATGCTATTTAAGAAATAACTACCTATAATAAATGTAATGCAGGTTTAACAAATTACCTCTCTGAAAACATCTCAAAGCAACAAAAATACACACCTAGTAAAGTGATCAGAATGCATTGCTATGCTCCTTAAGAATACTTACAGCCTACAAAATAAAACCCATGTACAAAAGTTCTTGAGAAGTTAACACAAATCATTAATATTTCCCAGCACAGATTAATGTGAAGATTCAAACATATTTCAAGAAATCAGCTCTGAATATAGATATAAGGGAATTCTGTCAAAGGTTAGAGACCTAAAACTTTAATCTCTTCCTCCTCTCCCTTTGAATAGTAATTAAATACAAAAGCCTTAGGCAATACGATACTAATGATACAAAATTTAAAAGCACATTAATATAACCTTAACTTTAGTATTTCATCAAGAAAAGCTTTACTATTCACTTTCTGTGAGATGGAAAAGTTAATATTATGCTGAGAGGTTTCATTTCTCTCTAAACAGTTAAATGTTTTTCTCACTCTTCACAGAATCAAGTTTCTCTAATTACTAACTGGGGCTATTTCTTAAAGAATAGTCACTTGTAAAATTTAAGATATGCTCATAAACAAAGGGACTCCCAATTATCTGTATTTTTATTTTATTTTGGTCAAAATTTGTGAACAGAGTCTATTAAGAAAGTCATAGTTCAAGGCTCTAAGCGATAAACTTTTGAGTTATTTTTATACAAACATATTTCAGTATACTCCTCTAGATTTGAGTAGGCATTTCCTCATGCATCTCTCTAACAGAAAAAAAAAGATATACATATACCTAATACTAATGCAAACAGGTATACATCTTTTTCACTTTTAAACAAGTTTGAAAGATTTAGTAATTATTTTTCACAAAGTTAGCAGAATCAATCAAAACAATCAAAACCTTAACCGTTACATGCTAGTCTCTGAGTTAATAACAGTCTACAAAAGAATTGAGAATTTAAATATTCACTGAAGTCAACTACTATCTCAACTTCATTTCTCAATGGGGGAAATGAAGAAAAACTTTACTAGGTTATATATACTTCACAAGATCTACAAAAGGAAAAATGATCTTTTTCTTGAATTATGAGAAACTGCCTAGGCAGCATTTTTTAAACAAAGCTTCAAAACTGTAACAAAGAGCTTTTTGGTAACCACAGCAGTATTAAAAAAAAAAAAAAAATCATAAGGTGTTTGAGATGTACTTTTAATGTACTCATTTCCCAAGTGATATGGAGAAAGTTAACATTTTGAAAACAGAAGAGTCTGTCCATTTATTAATTAGTTAGCTATCTCAACAACTTAACATCTGCATGGCTTCTGACAATTTAAAAGTTCGTTCTCATATATTATCTTATTGGATCTTAACTGAGAAAAAAGTACAAAATCATGCCTAGAAAATACAAAATTCAAAGCAGATTTATCAAATTTTCTATACATTCTTAAGTTTTTAAACTTTGATATAAAACTTTACAAGCCACCAAGTAGCATGGTATTTCCAGTGATAAATCAATTCACCTAACACTAACAAGAGTTTCAAACAACCATGAGCTATAAATGCTATGAAACTACTTTTATCTTTATGGAGTTATTGTTAAGTGCTACTAATGGACATATCATCAGCAATGAGCTATATCCACAGATATAACTTAACTTACAGTTCAAGAATCTCAGTCTTTGGAGGCCAATTCACATACATCAACTATACATATTTCTAAAGCTGAGTAATGAAGAATTTATCTATTAGGATAACTATCCATAGATTTGATAAAAAATAAACACAAAAAGTGTAAAATTTTTCCATATACTATCTCCCTTTCTGAAATCTCAAGTACGCTAACTCCTATTTGTATTAATAGCATAGCGATAATCACAAAATGTCCCAAGTCATACCAACTACTTTTGTTTATAGCCATTGCACATAATACTAGAGTAACTCCTTGCCAAAATAAAATAATTCTAACAGCATTCTGTAACTAGGCACAGCATCCTTAAGGTATCCACAACAACAAATTTACTTTGTGTAATATTGTAAGCAGATAAAAAGCAGTCAAAGATTTCAGTTTTAAATAGCAAACATAATTTATTAATGAAATTTTTAAATGGACTTACTCAAAATCTTTCTGGAACTTTAAGGTGTTAATCCTGTTGCTTAGCTGAAGCTAAGTAGAGCTGAAATAAGTAGCAAGACCCTCAAAATTCAGATTTGCTTTATCTTGCTGTAGCACCTCCTGCTGGATAGCATTTAGAGTTCTTCATGTAAGCAGAAGAAGAATATTTCTGAGGCGGCTCCTTCCAGATGATTGATTGGGAAAAAGGATGGACCCTTCAAAGCTAAAAGAAACAGGGTCCCGTCCGTCACTTAAACCTCTTAAAAGTAAAATCTGGCATAGGTAGGGGTCTTTTCAATCTATTACTATTCCAGTTCCATAAAGACCTGCCTGAGTCCAAAGTGCAAAATGCTTAAAGAAATCTTGTAAAATTATCTAAAAACTGCTAAAAAGCCATCAAAAGTACTCAAGCAAAAGACTATTATGGCCAGCCAAGCAGTGTCAATCATATTGCAAATACTATTATGTTAACAAAAACAAAACATAAAGAAAAGCACCTGGAATATTCTTAGCATGTTAGCCAGAAGTTTGTGTTTTGAGAATTTTCTGCACTATTACTATGCTCTTCACTTGAGGATAGTTATACATCTACAGAAGTTTTAAGTACAGAGATTTCTTTTTATAAACATGAATAACTACACATAAAAATGTTCTCTTTGCCATCAAAAAAGTATATCCTTTAATTTTAAAATGCATTCTTAAGACATTTAGATAGCCCCTACAGCTCATTTTAAGCCTATGATGTAGATAGATCCCATATACAAGTGGACCCGGAAAAGAATAGGTAGGAACTTACCAAAATCAAAATGAATAACAGTATTTCCAGTTAAAAATGGAGTAACAGTTTCCTACAATACCATGATACGAAGTAAATTATGAAACTTAAAAAAAAAAAGGGAGAGGGGGCTATTCTTCAAACCCAAAAGAAAAGCTGACCTATTTATTTCTACTGCCCAAACATGAGTGAACAGCAAATGTAAACAAACAACATCAACACTGAAAAGTACACTTAGATGTCTTAGTCCCGATTTCAGTCTCTTTATCTGGCCCTCATGAAGCTAAAGATGTTCATGAGTATCCTCTATAAAAGGAGACATCCAGCTCCCTGTCCTAAAGAACCCCTCCCTATAAGTGTGCCTATGAAAAGGTTTCCTTCCTAGAGTGCACACTGCTTAAAAAAAAACAAAAAACTTTCATCAGCCCAAATTAATCTGATTCTAATATTCGGCTATCAATTATTAATATATAAATGTTCTTCCTTCTCTTAAAGTCCTGAGCTGAAGCATCTACATTCTTAACACCTACTATTAACAGAAATGAACAGCTCACTCCTCATCTATGGGGCAAATCTTTGAAATCCAAAACACAGCCACAAAGTTCACTGTCAAGGCCAGTGCTGAGGCCCACACAGGCCCGGACCTTAACTCATATTTGAAATTCTAGAAAGCCATATATGCAGAGACATCATTTAAAAACAACACAATGTGGACGTGCTGAGTGAGATCCTCTACTTCAAGACCTAAACAAAGAATATTTCAACATATGACCGGAATATGATGACACCAGATTCACCAATGAAAACAAAACCTGCCTACCATTAGCATTCGTACCCTCATCTCAACAACTCAACTACTTAGAAATCACTCTCGGCACATCTGCACCCCACAACCGGCGTGTGGCCTTCTCCGGGGTGCAAGCCACAGACAAAGTTGAAAGGAGACATTCTTCCCCCGGTGCCCAAATCTTGGTATCAACCCCTCCCCTACCAGTGCCACCTTGCTGCTACCCACCATCGCGAACGTGGTCAGGGAAAAAAAAGAAATCCTAACAGCACCGCTCAGCAGAATAAAGAGACCAAAGAGAGGATGACGAGAAGTGTTGGGAACTGCGTGCACGACGGGGCTGGACCAAACGGAAAGAGTCCCACTCCGCGCGCCCCTCCCCCCGGCGGGGGCGCGGGCGGGGGAGGGGCGGCCGCGGCCCCTCTCCGAGCGGCCTGCCAACCCCGGCCCGCGCGGGGTCCCGGGGGCGCCCCGCGGCCGCGGGCGGCGGGGGCGAGTGCGGGAGGGCCGGCCCCGGGGTGAGGGGTGCAGGCAGACTCTCCGGAATAACAAGTTGCAGAAGAAGAAGAATAAGCGGAATTTCCCCAACGCTTCTCCGGCCACCCAACACAAATGCACCAACACACACACACGCACACGGGCCCGGCACCGTCAGTAGCCGCAGCTTTTTTTTTTTTTTTTTAATCAGATCCCTCAGTCACCAAACAAGATGGTTTTCCAAAAAAAAAAAAAATTAAATAAATAATCATAATCAAAACTTCCCCCCGACAGCATCCCGGGGAGGGGGGAGGGTGATGAAAGAGCCAAGGCGATCATCCCCGGGCAGAGACAGGCGAAGGGGGCGGACAAGGCTCTGCGCCCCCCCCCGCCCCCGCCAGCAGCCCCCTCCCCGGCCCCCCGCTGGGACAATGTGACGCCCCCTCCCCGCCACCCCCAGCGCGCCGCCTCTGTCACCCGCTCCGGCCCTGCACTCAGCGCCCAGGCTCCCGAGGCTGCTCATAAACTTACTTCCAATTTATCCTGGGGAGGGGTGGAGGGCAGAGGGGAGGAAAGGGGGGAGACAAGGTTTTTCCATTGTCTTTTTTTAGGGGGGGAGGAATAGGAAGGGCACGCAGGGGGGCGCCCCAAAGGGGAAGTTATTGCTCAAATCTCAAGTTGACTGCGGGGTCCTGGCGAGAACACCCCCCTTTTCCTCCTCCCTCCCACACACCCCTCCCCTCCCCCCACAACAAACTCCAGGCAAGCAGCCCCTGTTCCTCCCAGAGACAAACACCAGAGACAAGACAGAGAGAGAGAGATAGGGAAAGGGGGGAGAGGGGAACGGGGGGAGGGAGGGGAAATAGAGCTACTCAAGAAAAAAAAAGAGAGGAGAGTGAGGAGAAGAGAGAATGGAAAAGCTGGGATACTGCACCCTCCTGCTGCTGGCTGGCTGTCCCCCCTGGCAGCTGGAGGCAGGAACTCTGAGCAGGAGAAGCAGGAGGAGGAGGAGGAGGGAACTCTTCTTCATGGGGAGGGAGGGAAGAAGCTGGAGCTGCTGCTGCTGCTTCTGCTGCTGCTCTGGGCCTCTCGCACTTTTTAGATATTAGTGTGTTAAGATGGTAGGTTGTTCCCTTCTCCCTCCTCCTCCTCCTCTCCTCTTTCCTCTCCTCTCCCTCTCTCTCTCACTCACTCACTCTCTCTCTCTGGGCTGTTTCTTTCCTCCTCTTCCCCAGGCAAAGGGGGGTGGGGAGGAGGGGGTGGGGGGAGGAACTGGATCCTCCTCCTCCTCCAGGAGGGACACACACAGGCCCCGGGCCGGAATAGGAGGGGGGAAATCAGAGCAGCAGGAGAGAAACTGTGGGAGACAAACAAGCCCAACTCTTCATCCTCCTCCTCCTCCTCTCAGCAGCAGCAGCGAGCACCACCAGCCCATTCACCACCCGGCCCCGGGCCGCAGCACCTCCGCCGCCTCAGCCCGGGGATCCCTCCGCCCAGGCCCAGACACACTCGCCCGCGCGGGAGCCCGCCGCGCGGCCCCGCCGGCCCGCCGCCGTGCGCGCCCCCGCCGCTCCCGAGAGCGGGGCGAGAGGGACTAGGGCTGGGAAAGCGGGGATGAGGGCGGGGGAAGAGGAGGCACCGGGGTAGAGGGGCACGGAGGGGAGGGAGGCGGCAGCCGGGCGGAGTAGTACGGCGGCCGGCCCGGGCTCCCGGGCCTCCTCTCGCGGCTCCCTGGATGCACGGGGCCCCCCCGGAGGTGGCGGGGGGGCGGCGGGGGCCCGCGGCGGCGCTCGGGCGGGCGGACTACTTGACGTGTCGGTGCGGCGAATTTATTTCACTTTGCCTAAGGAACGGGGTGTGCTGCGGCCCCCATTGCCTAGGGAAAAAACCCGGATGTAAAGTGAGTGAAACTAAACTAGAGTGAAGTAGGGCAGCAGCAGCCAAACTCCAGTGCAGCGGCGGCGGCGGCGACGATGATGGGGCTGAACACGGAGCGGCGTCGGCCAAACTCCGGTGCCGCCGCAATGATGGACCGGTGCAGCGCTGCAGCCGAGGCGAGGCCGAAGCCCGCTGCGCCCCCCCCCCCAACTCCGCGGCCGGAGCCCAACTCCCCCTCCCGCCGGCAGAGCTGCAAAGGGGCTCCGGAGCGGCCCCAACTCCCTCCAGTGCAACAGCAGTTTTAAGGCGGTGGGGGGGAGCCGCGAGGGCAGGAGCGACGAGAAGCAACGGGGAAGCACTGCAATGGGGGAGCGTGGTCCAGGCAACAGGAGAAAGATGCAACCTCAAGTCGAATGCAACATGCAATCCCCGGCCGCCGCTCGCCGGCTCCCTCCCCTCGCCACCCCGCCCCCTTTCCAAATAACTACCCTTGAACCACTTTATTAGCTGTACTTAGTCCCACACTCGCTTCGGGGAGGGGCAGGGGACGGGGTCCTTCACTCACCTTTATTTATTGCTGCTTTCTCCCCCCTCTCCATGTTTTTTATTCCTAAGTTCTTTTGTTCTAAGGGGGATGATGGCATTTACTTTTCTGCTTTGTGTAGCAGGGCAATCACTGGGAATCGGCCACGTATAATCCGGCGGTTTGTCATATTTTATTAGTGAAAGTATTTTATGCTTATTCTACCTCCAAGGACTGTAACATGGAGAATTGCAGGGAGGGAAAAAAATCAGAAGAATTCTTGTTTTGAGAGGTTTCTTGGCGGGGCAGGGGGAGGGCCTTTTAAAATTTTTTTGGAGGGGGTTTATTTAAAATTTTTAATCGATGGTTTTCAACTTAATGCTTTTGTGTAGATATACTCCTGGATTCTTAAATAATCCCAAACCACAATAGGGGGGCGGGGGGAGTCCAAAATCCTAGATTTTAAAAACATCCCTACTGGACAGTGATCTGTCCTGTGGAGCACGCTGGACTTAAGGTAGTGTTGGCCTTCGAATGTTAAATAACAATAAACCTCAACCTGGACTGAAAACATATGGGGGTTGGGGTGGTTTTGTTTTTAAGGCTCAGCACTTTTGTAGCATCTGCCACTACGCATTTTCCAGGCATTGATTAGCCATGCAACTCCCATAGGCATGAAGTCCAGTTTTTGCAGATAAAGAGCAACAGTGGTTAAGATGATTTGCCTAAAGTCAAACTGAGTCATTGGACCCAAATAGCTTCGGACTCTATTTACTAGTCTCATCTTTTCCATTAAATAGGATTTTCTCCAAGAAGAAAACAGTGTTTAAAAATAAACAGACGTTCTTTACCTTGTTATATATCTCCACCAGAGGTGCTTTGAGATCTCTGGCTGTGAAGGTATTTTCTTACTTCTGGGACCTGAAAAATCAAGTTTAGTTTCCCAAGAAAAAACAACTTTTTAAAAATTCTGATTTCTTAAAGCAAAAACTAAAAGTACAGGTTTTATTTTACGTGTGTAGGCCATTTTGTACTTTGAGCTTTATGTTGGGGGAAAAAATCACAGCAGAGAAAGTGTGTAAGAGTTTGAGAGTGAAAATGAAATTCCCTATAAATGATTCAAGAAGCCCGGATGAACTCATAATATTGTGAAACTAAACCCATAATGCAGTCAGGATGAATAACGGAAGGACAGGTTAGGTAGTAAGACTCAGCTTTACCATCTAGAGATAACTCTAATGTATTTAGATGAGTGCAGGAGGCGGACTTTCAAGCTAGACTGACAGGGCACTGGAACCATAACCTAATGGTGTCATTTCATATCAGCTCCGGCTGTCAAAATTTTTTCAGAGCTGGACTGCTGTAGTGTTCTTTCTGGAAAAAAATTAAGTTTAAAAAGTGCTCAGAGTTTCATAGAAAAATTCAGGAACCCAAATTGCACCTGAATTTGTAAAGAGCATAGAACAAAGGTCAGAAAACTATTTTCTGTAAAAGCCCAGAAAGTACATGTTTTAGACTTTGCAGACCATCCAGTTTCTGTAACAACTCCTCAACCCTGCAGTTGTAGCACAAAAGCAGGCATAGAAAATATGTAAACAAATGAGCCTGGTTGTGTTCTAATAAAGCTTTTATTTATGGACCTTGACATATGACTTTTATGTACTTTTCATGTGTTACAAAATACTCTTAGTTTTTTCAACCATTAAAAAATATGGAAACATTCTTAGGTTATGGGCCTCACAAAACCAGGGGGTGGTCAGGATTGGGCCCATGGGTTCTTGTTTACCTGGCTTTAGAAGACTAAAGTTGAGCTGCTGAACTTCTGGTACCAGAGGTTGCTTGGCTATTAAGATAATCGTATAGAGAGAGGCCTGACCTGTGGTGGTGCAGTGGGTAAAGCATCAACCTGGAACACTGAGGTTGCTGGTCCAAAACTCTGGGCTTTCCTGGTCAAGGTACATAATGGGAGTTGATGATTATTGTTCCCCCATTCCCTCTCTTTCTTTCTCTCCCCCCCCAAAAAAAATGAATAAAGGCTCTAAAAAATATTCGTATACCACTCAAAAAATCAGTGTCTTGCAAAATTATGTTTTAGATAGTAATTCTTAATTAAAATATTTTAACTGAATAATTATTAGTTACTGTACCTAGTAAACACTCCTATAACTAGTAAACTCTGTGGAAAAGATTACTCTAGCTTGTGACTCATTGATAGACCATGTTTCCATTAAAATACTCTTCCTCACCCTAAGAGGTGAAGAAGAATGGAACCAAGTGGCCCTGGCTCCCAACATGTAGGAATTGTCACTTCCTGTCAACTAAGGCACTATGGACAAGTTACTTAACCTCTCCGTCCCTCGGTTTCCCTTTTTGTAAAATGCAGCTATTAATACCTCCTTGGTTAAGCTGCTGAGAAACTTGAATGAAATATGAAAAGTGCTTAGCACAGGGTCTGGCACATGGGACTGCATAATAAAAATTTCCCTTTGACCTGCAGTTCATTTTCTGAGTTAACACAGAAGAAGGTGAACACAGGGAGTCCCAATATCTTGTCAATGCAGGTGTGGCATATGGGATCCAAGGAGTCTTGGCATGATTCAAGTTTGTGGGGTTGGTATTATATATTTTGGTGGGTCTTTCTGAAGCTCTGGGTGTGCCTAAGTAGACACACACATAGGCCTTCTGAACCCTGGTGTTGCTCATGCATAAAGATAATATTGGGTGGGATTTCTGAAAGGGCTAAGTAGCATAAACGCTAAAGAAAAAGTATGTCTATTAGTGTAAGTCACCAAAAAATTCCAGAAATTAGCTGAAAATGGAAAGTTTACCATCAGAAGCTTCTTTGAGTTAAACCGTTTAACTTTTAGACATGAATGACCCAATAGCAAGTGCACAATAACTTAGAATTTGCTCTCCTACCGCCCAGTTACCCCCCAAGCCGCTTAATAAAACCTTGTTGAACAAAGTTAAAACTCAAATTTTGAATGTTATCCAACTTTGAAGTATAGTTTTAACTTTCTATAAAAATTGTCAACTTTACCAGCATTTTCCATTCCATGGTTCAAGAGGCTATCCAAGGTCCAAGATTAAAAAATACCTACAATTTTCTTCTTATGGTTTCTATATTTTTA
The DNA here is from genome assembly GCA_037038555.1 of Rhynchonycteris naso. Taxonomy (NCBI): domain Eukaryota; kingdom Metazoa; phylum Chordata; class Mammalia; order Chiroptera; family Emballonuridae; genus Rhynchonycteris; species Rhynchonycteris naso. Next base: position 357,526,806 of record CM072995.1, read on the forward strand.
CATTTACCTTGTTGTCATGTGTATGGAAAACAGGAGCTAAGAACTTAAATAACATTTGTTTGATAGAGAATATTTAATTCGTATTGAGATTCTATTGGATAATGTTAAGTGTCACTGAAGATGATAAAACAACTAGCTCTCTATAAGTACTATCAATCTAATGTGGAGCTACCGTAAATGTAGGAAAAATATAACAGGCATTATACTGAACTATAGTATTGTATAGAGGCATTATGTATTATAATAAAGAATAAATAAAGAAGTTTCTTCTAGGTTTTCTTGTTTTACATTTTTGTAATAGTGTAGTACACACCATACCTGTGGATATATGGTATCTTTTACTTGTATTGGTACAGGATTGTCTCTGATGTTCTAGAATTTGATGGTATTTCAAAGTTATGATTCCCCACCCCCATGAACTACTTGAACAGCTTTCTCATGCAGCAATCCTGTCTGTGCTTCGCTCAGCCACTATCCTTTTTTCTACTCTAGGCTGAATAGTAACCCCATTATCTCTTAAAAGGTCAGCCTAAAGAAGATTTGAACTCTGTCTGAAAACCTGAGGGTCCCACTTCTTCACTGAGGTGGGGACGTAACTATTAGAGTTCATCAAATCTTCTTTTCTAATTCTTGGTGGACTGGAATAAATGAAAACCTGGCTTGTAACAACAAAGTGCTTAAATAAGGAGAGGAGACATATCAATGCGATTTTTAAGGAATTATGACAGCAAATCCCCAGTGACGAGCAGTTGAACGTACGTTCTTTCTCCCCGCTGTCTCAATACTTTCTGAGCTTTAAAGAATCTTCACTTTAACTGTCCTGTGTGTACATTTATGGTAAGCCAAATTCATAATTGGAAATAGGTCAGGTAACTTGCAAATAAATAAATATTGGCAGATAAGCAGTAGACTCTCTGGAGAATACTTTCAATTTCATTACTTTGCCATAATCTCCAAGGTCAATTTAATCCTAAGCAACTTCAGGTGCATATGTGCGTGTGTGTATGTGTGTGTGTGCTTAATAAAATTAACTAGACCAGGGCTTCTCATCCTTGGCACTATTGACATTTTGGACTAGATAATATTTTGCTGTGGGGAGCATTGTGGAATATTTAACAGCATCCCTGTCCTATGCTCACTAGATACCAGTAGCACCTCCCCAACAGTTGTGACAGCCAAAAATACCGTCAGACATTGCCAAATGTCCCTGTTTCCTGTGTGTATGTGTGGGGCAGAGGGTGGGGTGGTAAAATCGCCTGGGGGTGGGTGGCAGAAAACCGCTGAACTAGACCAAACGCCGTAGACAGATTTAAGTGTGTATTTGTGAGTGTGGAACACTACCCTGCACAGAATTACATCCCAATTCTTTTTCTAAAAGTAACTGATGTCGATGAGGGGGCCTAGGCTGGACCTGTTGTGAAAATCTTCAATAGTCACAATCAGAGCTCTAGAAATATCTGCCTTAAAGCTGCTGAGCTGCTAAAAGGAATCACAGGGAGAGCCTTGAAGACTTGGGGATGTTAAAAGAATTTTATCATCTTGTTTTTGCACCTTTGGTTTATCTATTATCAACATAATAAATTGTATTGTGGGCCCGAGAAATGACATTATCTAGTGGAAGGCATTCCTAGATTTGGAGTCTGAGAACCTGAGCTGGGGTCTGAGCTCTGAAAATGTCTAGCTAATCACTTTATCTCTCTTAGCCTACTTCCTTGTCCAAAATGGGAAAAACAATAATGCTTAATCCACGGCATTGTTGTGAGGGTTCAAGCTATTAATGAGAAGTAACAGGGCTTATTCTTGAGGAATCAGGAGCTTTAGAATCGTACAGTCCTAGGGCTGACTTTGGGCAAATGATGCACAGTCTAAGCCAGTTTCCTTACGTGCAAGATGCAGAAATAATCATATGACGTCATAGTGTTGTTATGGAAGTTAAATGAGATAATGTATGTCATCCATGCTGTATAGCTATTAGTACTGGTCTTTGGTAAATTGTATTTTACTGTACAAATACATAACACTTTATTATTATTTCTTTTCAGTGAGCATTGAAACCTGAAAATCTGAAGAACAAGTTGGTAACACCTATATGAGTGAAACTCCGTTATAAAGTATAACTTCCCTAATTCCAAACAAGTGAAAGCAGCATTCAACTGTAGTGTGCAACCTTCTGTCTTCTAAGTTAAATCAAGGGCACAAGTTTGTTGCAACAATATAAGGTTCTCCTCCACTTATTGAAATAATGTTCTAATAACTTTTTTACAACCTCTGTATCCCATAAAACATATGGGGTCAAGCATAGCATGCCCAGCTAGCACAATGTATGTCCAGTTCTGAACATTTAAATCTGACCAGGTGCTGTTGCAAAATTCGCCTTCTCCCAAAAGCATTAGCAAATTGCATCACAGTCCTGAAATGAGGTGCAGGGAAGTGTTTTCTAAGTTAAAATATAAATAAGGAGACCTGGGGGTATCTTTTACATAAACTTTTTAATTAAAGTATAATTTTCATACGGAGAAGTGCACAAATCACAAGTACATTTCATTAAATTTTCACAAAGCGAACACACCTATGTAATCATTGAGTGTTTTTAAAGATTAGAGAATTCTGTACTAAACATGTTTTTTTTATCATTAGTAGGGTAACAAAAGGTTATAATGAATTTGAAAGAAAACAGTGTCAACTTCCAGACAAGATAGCAAGTGGCTTTGCTGTGAAAATGTGATTTTTGAGCTCTCAAGTGAACATAATTACAAAATGATGAAGGGCCAAAAGTCCTATTACCCCCATTTCCTACTTGATGTGTGACGTTAGAAAATGAACTTCAAGTGCCTCAGTCTTCTCGTCTGCTAAATGGGGATAATCATAGAATTGTTATTAGGATTAAATGAAATAACACTTACAAAGGCTTGGATTAGTCTGGCACATAGCTCTTAATAAGGGTAAATTATTCTCCATTTAGGATGATGCCCCAAGGGACCATAAGAAGGAAGTTATGGAGATGTCAAGAATTCTTTTAGGAAAAAAATGGGAAATTCTGTACAGAAGGGGAGCTCGATCAGAATAGCTAAGGAATGCTATCACTGACCCCTGGGACCAGCAGGGAAGGTCGGTCTGTGGTAAAGGCTAAAGAATGGAGCCTTAGAGAAAGCAGGGTACCTGGAGGAGGTACCTTCACACAGGGTGATGAACCAAGAAGCTGTAAAGATGGTGCAGTCTGAATAGCAAGCCACAGGGTGAACCTAGTATCCAAACAAGACATGATCTGATTTTTCAGAGACCAGAGTAAGGTCTAGGAGTGATCATTTGGTGTGGGCCTAGAGAGGGAAACAAGAGGAGCAGCAGTCACAAGGAAATGTAATCCCAGGAATCAGAGCCTTGAAAGGGGACTCGTTTAAGACTATATTCAAGGTCAAGGGACTGGAGCATGTTATAGCTTGGGAATGACCTCAACTATATTAGCATTAGGCCTAGCATTCCTTCATACTGAAGCAGGAGATAATTGTGCACTTGCATCGATTTGGATCCTGAATAAGAGAAAGAGATAACTAATAAGGAAGAAAAGAATGGAGACAGACTGAGTGTCAGAATCTAGACCTGGCAAAGAAAGCTCTCCCTCTGGCTGATGGCAACAAGAAGTTACCCCAAATCCAGCCAGCAGTCAAATTTGTCACAGCTTCATTATCCCTGTCTTGTAAATGACTTATTATTGCTCTAAGGGTCTTTGAAAGGAGGCAATTTGGTTTCTTTTTCCTTGATTGGTTGTAGGAGATGCATCGGTGTATAAGATTTAGGGCAATTTTGGTGAGTAAATGTGACCCAGTGTTATTATCACTTTCATGAAACATCTGTCACTGATGGATAAAGGGTGTGAAATAACCAAGCCAGGGATGGTAAATCTGTGGACTGTGGGTTTCTGAGAGCCTGAACTTGGCCTCAGAATCTTTCTCAACACAGTGATCAGGCAGGCAATACCAACTCTTTTAAGCTTGCTCAAGACAGAAATCCATTTTGTCGTACCTGGACTTACCCCGCGTCCCTTGCTATAATTAGTGCACCTGTGTATCCCATCCACTTCTCCTGATGCAAAGTGTACTAGATATGAAATCTGCCTGATTTCAACCCTACATATTTAAATTAAGCCCTGGATAGGTAACAATTGCCTCTCTGTTTAGGGACCGGTTCTCATATTTCTGAGTTTATAACTGATTTATGACCTATAAATAGTCACATCAACCTCATTGCTGAATAATTTACATACTGAGGTCATGCTCCCTGGATGAACCTGACACCCATTAGTGTTAGACTAATCAGCCGTGTGCATCCAAGCTAGAACACACGGGGAACCGCACCCCAAAATGGCGGGAGCGGACAAGCAGAAAGCCTGGATTTAATTCCTTCATTTTAAGCCCACCAGGCCACTTTCTCTTTAGCTTCATTTTCTTCATCTCTAGAATGGGATATTATTTTCCTACAGGTGGCAACATTAGGAGAATTATCAAAATTATAAATGTTTTGAAGGTTCTTGCCTGACCTGTGGTGGCATAGTGGATAAAACGTCGACCTGGAACGCTGAGGTTGCTGGTTCAAAACCTGGGCTTGCCTGGTCAAGGCACATATGGGAGTTGATGCTTCCTGCTCCTCCCCCCTTCTCTCTCTCTCTCTCTCTCTCTCTCTCTCCCTCTTCCTCTCTCTCTCTCTCTCTTCCTCTCTCTCTCTCTCTCTCTCCTGTCTAAAATGAATAAATAAAATATTTTTTAAAAAAGGAAAGAAGGTTCTCAGAACTCAACACTTTAGACTCAAAGCATTACTTCTGTAGCTATAGCCCCCTTTGATAAAAGCCATCATGATGAATGAGATTGATCATTTGTGTTTTATACTTCATTACATAAATAAGCCAAATTTCTTCTGAACTATGTAGTCAGTGGTTGAACTATGTAGTCAATAGATGGGAGAGACGTTGTTTAGAGACGTTGTTTACAGATTTTGGGCATAGTCCTTGTTGTTACCATCCATAAAATGGGCACACCATACACCTCATTTCCCTCTCTCTCCCTGTAGGGAATAAGATAGAAGTTGCAAACGAATGAGTGTACTGAAAACTGGTGCTATAAGTGAAAGAAAGAGGAATTAATTAATTTTTAAGTTTAATTTAAAATAACACCAATTCTACCATCCCAGCACCTGGGTTGGTGACTGAAATGAGAGGTAGTTGTGGATTAGGGACTCTGTGCTAAGAACTGCATTGGTGGATGCCTGACCAGGCGGTGGCGCAGTGGATAGAGCATCGGACTGGGATGCGGAAGACCCAGGTTCAAGACCCCGAGGTCTCCAGCTTGAGCGCGGGCTCATCTGACTTGAGCAAAAAGCTCACCAGCTTGGACCCAAGGTCTCTGGCTCGAGCAAGGGGTGGCTCGGTCTGCTGAAGGCCCGCAGTCAAGGCACATGTGAGAGAGCAATCAATGAATAACTAAGGTGCTGCAAAAAAGAATTGATGCTTCTCATCTCTCTCCATTCCTGTCCATATGTCCCTTTCTCCCCCCACCCCCCCTCTGTCCCTGTAAAAAAAGAAAAGAACTTCATTGGTGGATATGAAGAAACAATATGTTCTCTTAACATTGAGAGTGAGAATTTAAAAACATGAAGCATTTTCCAGTAGCCACTTGGAGACGGCTGGCTCCCTGAAGGTGCAGGGGTCCCCGAGCCACAAATGCTTTATTTTAACACTACTTCCTCAATTAGCATAAGCACAAACTTATTATTTTTCTAAGTACATTTCCAAGTGTTGTTGCTGTTCATCTAATAGAAAAGAAAAACTCATTCCAATTCCAATCTGGATGAATATTACACTTCCCTTGATAAACGTCAGTGGGTTGATGGGAACAGACCCATTCCAAGCTGAAATGCTGGAACCTAAGCTTTGTGACTAACTGTGCCTAAAGACAGCTCATTTCATCCTAGAGTGTCCTCGCCTCAGCAGTCTAGGCAAAACCAAAAAGATCACAGAGCAAAACCAACTGAGAGTCTGACAACATTAACATAGTGATTTTATGTTCATCGGTTATTGGAACCTAAGTCCATTTACAAAAATGTTGTTTTAAGAAAAAATGTTTTGGGTGAAGAATTGTGAATAATCAAAAAAGGCAAACAGACAAACAAAAATAGGATTGCTGGTAATCCAATCAAATTTTAGGTCTAATTTTTCAAAATTAAAGTTTCTCTCTCTCTCTTTGCTTTTCTTTTTTTTTTTTTTTTTTTGGTGTGTGTGCATGTGCGTGTGCGTGTGCGTGTGCTTGCATGTGCATGTGTGTGTGTGTGTGTGTGTATTTTCCTGAAGTGAGAAGTGGGAAGGCAGAGAGACAGACTCCCACATGTACCCAACCAGGATCCACCCCGCATGCCCACTAGGGGGTGATGCTCTGCCCATCTGGGTGTTGCTCCATTGCAATCCGAGCCATTCTAGCGCCTGAGGTGAAGGTTGTGGAGCCGTCCTCAGCTCTTGGCCCAGCTTTGCTCCAATGAAGCCATGGTTGCAGGAGGGGAAGAGAGAGAGAGAGAAAGAAGAGGGGGAAGAAGGGTGGAGAAGCAGATGGGCACTTCCCCTGTATGCCCTGGCCAGGAATCGAACCTGGGACTTCCACATGCCAGATGGATGCTCTACCACTGAGCCAACCGGCCAGGGCCTCTCATTTTCTATTTTACCAAAATTTCCAATTTCAGAGAAAATTTATCCCCATTGCTGGTTGGATTTCCACTGACAATAAATAGTCCCCAATGCTTTACATCTGAATTTCTCTGCCTTTTCAGGTGCACTTGGCTATCTGACACATCGGGGTGTTTGAATTTCAGCGAACTGGGTGTCCAGGTCCGGTTCTGCTACTCACTAGCTGTACATGTGAAAGTCGCTGGCTTCACGGGTTTCAGTTTTTTCACCTTTGACATGAAAATATCTGGATCTTAGCACACTGGGATAGTTGAGGGACTTAAAACAGGAATCCCTAAAATTTTCCTAATGAGTTTTTTTTTCTCCATGAAGACTTACTGTTAATAATTAACAGTGAAAATAACAGCGGCCATTTACCAAGCATTCTGGGCCAGATGTTTTATACAGACTTAAAATTTTATAGATAAGAAAACCGAGCAGAGGTGTTAAGTAAATTGCCTAATGTCACATAAATAGTAAATGGCAAACCTGGGATTCCTGCCCGTGGCTACTCAGACTTGGGTTCTGTTTTCTAATGGGAATTCCATGAGCCACAAGGAAGGCGCTGGTGTGGCAGGCACAGGGTTGACTCGGGAAAGGCTTTCAGAAGAATGAATGGATCCTGAGACAAGAGTCTCTCAGGAAGAGCAACTCACATTCTCTTCAGAATAAAATAGAGAGAGAGAGAAGCTAGTCTCTACCCCACGTGGGAAGACACATGGTATGATGGCAGATGTGGGATTTGAAGTCAGAACGACGTGGGTGTGAATCTTGGCTAAGTTACAGCTTTGCTGAGGGGTCTTGGACAGGTTACTTATCCACATTTTTCCCACCTGTTAAGTAGGGGTAATACTACTTGTGGAGTTGTTTTGATAGTTAGAAATTATCCGTGTAAAGTGTCTTGCACATAGTAGGCATGCAATATGTTTCAGGCAAATTATAATATCCTTTTATAAGTTTGGCAGCATTTCTCAACATGTGTTGTGAATACACATTAGGAAATAAAAAGAGAAAGGACAGAAAAAATTTTAAGTGAGGGAAAAGTTGGGCAGTCAAGTAAATCTGGAAGATGCTGTTAAAAAAAGTTAAACTGTTCTTTTTCTTTTTTACTGCAGGACATCTCAGAGCCTTTAAATTGCAAAGATTCAATAGGACTCTTCCAGAGGAAGCATTTTCCCAATTTATTTAATTATATAGCCCCATTTTTTTTAATGGTGCATCTTACAGGACTGGTGTTCTTGGGAACACATGCTAGGAAGCACAGGCCCGGTGAGTTCTAGAAGAAGCAGCTGGATTCCTCAGGTCCAGTCATCATGATGCATTTACTATTTTCTGGTACCTCCAGAGCCATCTCTCACCTCCAGAGCCATCCCCTGTCTCTATTTATTTCTCCCTAAAGTAGGACTTCTCCTTTTTTACAAATGTCACAGAATGAAGCTCTAAAGAGTGAGTTCCATTCAAGTGAAAAGTTCAGCTCCCAACAGGACCGCGCAACATCCACAAAGCAAACCATGCAAGACCCACAGGGCCAAGGCATTACTGAGCCTCTCAGGACTGCAGGACACCACCACTCCTCCTTCCCTCCAGCCAGAGAAGCTTAAAGAGTGCGGGTTACTCCACAGACCACCACAGACCACCAGAAGGCATGTTCCTGGAGAAAAGAGACCCTGTCACTTACCCAGAGAGTCAGAGGCCAGCCCATCCAAAGTGACCCTGCTTAGGCTCCTGTCCATGCACTTGTTAAAGGCCAGCCCCACCCAAGGACGGGGAAAGAATTAAACAGAAGATCAGCTTTTTATTTTCACGTAAAAAGCACTTGCCCTCCGGTTATAAATGTTACTGCATTTCTGCAGCACTTTACTGCTGCCCTCAGCTTGCGAGCATCCCAGGACCCCAGTGGCAGTACTTTTATAACCCTTGATCAATAGCTTAGTTCTATCGCCTTCAGCCCCAGCTGCCGATCCGCTCTGTATAATGCGGAAGGCAGACTCACTGCTCTCCAGATGTACACATTATGAATGCAAACTGTGAGTGCAACATATGTATGGGTGTGTGTGCACTGAGTGGGGGACATGAGAATTTTGAACGAGGAATGACAAAAAATGGGCCCCTTGTTCTGGGAGACTACCACAAAACTGGGAGTGTTCTTACTAGTGAATCTCTCTCTCTCTCTGAAATAACATGCTTGGTACTATTTGGTAGGTCTAGAGAAATGAGACATGGTTCTCTTGTGTTTCTGTGTTTTTATTTTACGTATATTTGGGGGAGGTGGTGAAAGGGGGGTATGGAAAGGTGTGAATTCCAAGAAAGAAGGGACCATGGCTATCTTGTTCATCACCCTCACATTCCCAGCGCCTAGAGGGACCCTACCGCAAAGTAGGTGCTCAGGAAATATCTGTGGGTGTGGTTAGCAATGGGAAGGGAGGAAGAGAGTTCCGGAACATTCTCCAGGAGTTACCTGAACAAAGAGTGAAGGACAAAGGCTTTATGTTGCCAGCAGCACCGGCGACCACAAACAACACTGCATATCTGCTTTACTGAAGGTTCACTGCTAGGCACCATGGGAATGGGAGAAATAAGATGACCAGTGTAAACCTTCCGCTGTGCTGTTTCCTTCCGGAGCAGGGTCAGCTACCTCCCTCACCTTACCCTCACCTCGGAAGCCAGTTTTAGGACCAACCCAGTATAGGAAAGGCCTTAGGCAGGACCCCAAGGCTCCCCAACATTCTCATGCCAGGAAACCGACTCTGGCTGGCAGTAAGGCAGCCAGGCCTGCCCTTGTCTGAACCTATGTCCTTGAGACTCAGCCAAACCTCTCCTGGCTTGGCGGAGGGATGTTGAGGTGACATTCTTCTCCCTGCCACTCAGCATCTTTTATACAATCCTCCTCCACCTTGGGAGAATACGCATGAACTCACTGCAGACTGGGGCCATGGAAGCTGAAAATTTCCTTTCTCCCTGGGAAGAGGAATCCGTCACAAGTGAAAAAACTCACCTCCCCTAAAAAATCACAATCTGGGATGTCTGCAAGTTCTTTGGGGGGAAGTAGTTTTTGGTTGCCAGTGGTAGAAGTCCACGTCGGGTGGTGAACAAGAAGCCCAAGTCAGTGAACAAGGGGCTTTGCTCGGAGGATATCAGGGTGTCTCAAGGGCCGGGTCAATAGGATTTGAAAGGACCTGGTCCCAGCCCTGGAAAGAGTGGGAAGGAGGACCAGCGACTCCCCCTGCCCACGTCTGCCTGCCTGCACCAGCTGCACTGGTTCCCTCCTCCTCGAGGCTCCACCCCGTGCACGCAGCCTCCGGGGCAAGTGGCAGGAGGGGAGCAGGAGGTTGGCACAGACCCTTTTGGCCCTAGACCACACTGCCTGTAGTGCACCGTGAATTAATATTTTTAATAAATCCGGTAATTATCTTGTGAACAGAACATTTTTGTGGCACTATATATATTTTTGGTGTTAAAAGTATTAATTTATTCAATATAAACATTAAACATACACCATCGTTTTCGTAACCTTGTTTTTTCCTTTCTTAAAATTTTCTTTATTGATTTTACAAAAAGAGAAGGGGGAGGTGAGAAGTATCAACTCATAGTTGCTTTACTTTAGTTGTTCATTGATTGCTTGTGTATGTGCCTTGACTGGGCAACCCCAGGGTATTAAACGGTGGGGGGGGGGGACCCTCAGCATTCTAGGTCTACACTTTATCCACTGTGCCACCACAGGCCAGGCCCTTATTTCTTTCTTAATGCACCAGTAGCCTCATGAAATACAAGTGGGCTCTAAGGCCGCAGGGAGGAGGTGTGCTCTGCTTGGTCCAACCAGCCACGACTTGGCCGTCCTGACTGCAGCCAGCTCTCAGGGCCAGTTCCTGGGACAGACCCTGCCCGGCTCCGTTTGGGCCAGAGGTCCACCTGGCACAGTCCACTGTGATATTGCAAGCTCTTTTGGAGGCAGACAGACAACCTACAATATAGCTCTTATACTATCCTCTTTGTGGGCTCACCCTGATGCTGCCAGTCTCTAGCTAGTCCACCCAGGGACTGTGGATTTATGGGGGAGGGGGCGGGGCTCACCCTGTAGCTCAACTTCCTAAGTGTCTAACACCCCGTTTTCCCCTAGTCTTAACTTCCTAGTACATCTCTATTTTCCTTGATTCTGATACTATTTTTTTATTTGTAATTTCCCGATTTATCACATCTTTTCTTTTGAGTCAAAATTCTTTGTGGCACAAAAGATGAAAAAAATAAATAATGTCAGGGCTTGTATTTAATGTCAGGAAATCAACACAATTCTTGTAGGCTTCTCAGGATCCTACCTGTCCTCCAAGAGGGCTTTGTCCAAATTAGTGTTGGTTTGCCCTTCTTTTGTTCTTTCCTTCCCTCCTTCTTTCTTTCTTTCCTTCCTTCCTTCCTTCTTTGCCTCCTTTCTTTCATTTTTTTAAGAGTAACATTTTTCCATAGAACCAATACAGATATCTTTTTAAAAATATTTTAAGCAGAGAAGTATGACCAATAAAATAAAAATCATTCAAATTCCCACCACACAGCCCCACATGTCCCTACTCCACTACAAGAGATAACTACTGTGAGGTGGTATCTCACTGTGGTTTTAATTTGCATTTCTCTAATGATTAGTGAGGTTGAGCATTTTTTCATATGCCTATTGGCCATCTGTATGTCCTCTTTGGAGAAATTTCTATTCATTTCTTTTGCCCATTTTTTGATTGGATTGTTTACCTTCCTGGTGTTGACTTTTACAAGTTCTTTATAAATTTTGGTTATTAACCCCTTATCAGACACATTGTCAAATATGTTCTCCCATTGTGTGGTTTGTTTTTTTATTCTGTTCTTATTGTCTTTAGCTGTGCAAAAGCTTTTTAGTTTGATATAGTCCCATTTGTTCATCCTGTCCTTTATTTCACTTCCCTGTGGAGATAAATCAGCAAATATATTGCTGCGAGAGATGTCAGAGAGCTTACTGCCTATGTTTTCTTCCAAGATTATTATGGTTTCACGACTTACATTTAAATCTTTTATCCATTTTGAGTTTATTTTTGTGGATGGTAAGTTGGTGGTCTAGTTTCATTTTTTTTGCAAATACCCGTCCAATTTTCCCAACACCATTTGTTAAAGAGACTGTCTTTACTCCATTGTATGCTCTTTCCTCCTTTGTCAAATATCAATATCAATTGTCCATAAAGGTATGGGTTTATTTCTGGGTTCTCTGTTCTGTTCCATTGATCTATGTACCTGTTCTTATGCCAGTACTGAGCTGTTTTGAGTACAATGGCCTTGTAGTATATATAACTTGATATCAGGAAGTGTGATACCACCCATTTTATTCTTCTTTTTCAAGTTTGCTGAGGCTATTTATGTTATTTTTGGTTCCGTATAAATTTTTGGACTCACACCTGTCAGAATGGCGTTCATTAACAAAACAACACATAATTAGTGCTGGCGAGGATGTGGAGGAAAGGGAACCCTCCTGCACTGCTGGTGGGAATGCAGACTGGTACAGCCACTGTGGAAAACAGTATGAAGATTCCTCAAAATATTAAAAATAGAACTGCCTTTTGACCCAGCTATCCCACTTTTAAGAATATATCCTAAGAATACCAAATCACTGATCCAAAAGAAGAAATGTGCCCCCATGTTTATGGCAGGATTGTTTACAATAGCCAAGATCTGGAAACAGCCCAAGTGTCTGTTAGTGGACAAGTGGATTACAAAGCTGTGGTACATATACACAATGGAATACTATGCGGCCATGGAAAAGAAGGAAATCTTACCATTTGTGACAACATGGATGAACCTGGAAACTATTATGCTAAGTGAAATAAGCCAGGCAGAGAAAGAAAAATATCATATGACCTCACTTATTTGAGGAATCTAATGAACAATGTGAACTGAAGAAGGGAATTGAGGCAGAGGCGGGATAAAAGGGACTAGAGGGAAAGCAGACAGAGGGAAAGGGGATGAGAGGATGGGATCAGAGAAGGGAAAGAGATCAGTGAAATTATATATACTAACACAGCATTATAGAGAAGAGGACAGCACATCCTAGAGGGAAGGGGGGAAGGCGTAGGAGGGAGGGGCAAAGGGGTGTTGAGGGGAACAAGGGGCTGAGGGGGAGATATATTTGGTGGGACACTTGAATCTATGTAAACACAATAAATTAAAATCAATAAAAATTAAAAAAAATAAAAAGAGATAACTACTGTAACATTTTTATTTACAACTTCCCAGGTAATTTTAAATAAAATTAGCCCCACTCTTAAAACACCCTACTACAACATTGATTTGTATCATATTTTTAAGCTTACCAATATATCATGTTTCTTTTTACATCATTGCATATTATTCTGGAAACATTTATTTCCAAAGCTGGAATCAACTTTGTTTTGTTTTGTTTTTGTATTTTTTAAATTAATTTTAATGGGGTGACATTAATAAATCAGAGTACATATGTTCAAAGAAAACATCTCCAGGTTATCTTATCATTCAATTATGTTGCATACCCATCACCCAAAGTCAAATTGTCCTCTGTCACCTTCTATCTGGTTTTCTTTGTGCCCCTCCCCTCCCCCCTCTTCCTCCCTCTCCTTACTCCCCCCACCCTGTATCCACCACACTCTTGTCCATGTCTCATAGTCTCGCTTTTTGTTTTTGTATTTTTCTGAAGTTAGAAGTAGGGAGGCAGTCAGACAGACTCCCGCATGCACACGACCAGGATACACCCAGCATGCCCACCAGGAGGCGATGCTCTGCCCATCTGGGGTGTTGCTCTGTAGTGTCGGGATCCATTCTAGCACCTGAGGCAGGCCATGGAGCTGTTCTCAGCGCCCGAGCCAACTTTGCTCCAATTGAGCCTTGGCTGCAGAAAAGGAAGAGAGAGACAGAGAGGAAGGAGAGGGGGAAGGGTGGAGAAGCAGATGGGCACTTCTCCTGTGTGCCCTGACTGGGAATCGAACCCAGGACTTCCACACACCAGGTTGACACTCTACTGCTGAGCTAACCAGCCAGGGAAACTTTGTTATTTTGATGTATAAAATATTCAACCAATACAGAGAAATAAAGGTTCCCTCTCAATCCCAATTCCTAAAGATAATCACTATTATAAAAAAAGCCTTCAAGTTTACATATATAGATTTACATAAACAGAATCCATAGCATATAGTGTTTTGTAACCTTTTTTTACTTATCACTAGATTATGATTATCTTTCAACGTCAACATATATAATGCATCATCCTTCTTAATGACTACATAAAATTTCTTTCCATTGAATAAATGTTCATAATGTATTTAATGAATCACCTACTGTTGGAAATATTTAAGTTATTTCCAATTTTTTTACTATTATAAGGAATACTGCACTCTTGTATATACATTTTTATCAAATCTGATTATTCCTTTAGAAAAAATTTCTAAAAGGAAAATATCTAAGAAATATAGGATACATCTTTTTAAATTTGATTCTATTAAGTGGTTCTGTAGAAAATTGTACCAATTTCCATCTCATCAGCATATATGAGAAAAGATGATCTATATGCATTGGTCATTACCACTCTTTCTTATCTTTAGCTAGCACGATGGCTAAAAAATAATATTTTATTGTGGTTTCAATCTGTAAGTCTTTGATTATGGGTGAGATTGAGCATGTTTTTATATCTTTACTTGTCAGTTGAATTTCTTTTATAAATTATCTGTTTATGATCTTTATCCACTTCATTTTACTAAAGTGGTCTCCTCTTTTTCTATTGGTTAGTAAAAGTCATTTATATATTAAGGCTATTAGCCTTGACATCTATGTTGCAATTATTTTTTCTCACTTAGTTCATTGTATCTTTTGCCATAGAAAGTTTTTATTTTTATATATTTGTGTCAGCCTTAGGAAAAGAAAGTCAGGTAGTAGGGCCTTATACCATAAAATAGTAACAATTTAATTAACCTGAAATCCAGAAGAAGGTGGTGTCAGAATTGGTTTGGTGGTTCGGAGATGTCACCAGTCTCTACATCTTTCAGATTTGCCATCTACGATGTGTTGACAGTGTCTCCCCTTGTAAAATGAGACGGCTGCTACACCTCCAAATATTACATCGTCACAACTCCAATCTGGAAGGGAAAGAACAGGGGCAATTTTTTTATCTCACAGATCTGCTGTCTCACTGGGAAGGAAAATCTTTCCCAGTAGTCCCCAGCAGATTTTTATTTACATCTCAATGGTAACCAGTAGTGTCTGCCAAAATAATCAAACCTGTCAATCATTTCCGCCAGGATTTGTGGCTTAGTACCATATTACCAAAGGCCCTTTCCATCCCCCAGATTATTGAAAAATGTACTCCAGTATTGTCTTTGTGGACTTTCACGTTTTTGTTTTGTTTTGTTAATTTCCAAATCCTTAAATTCCCTGAAATTTCTTTTTGGGCGTGGTTTGAGATAGCTTTACTTTTTTATTCAGCGATACCAATACCTTTTATTAAATAATCAATACTTTCTCCCGCTACACTGAAATACCATCTTTATTATATACCAAATTTTCTTATATTTATAAGCCAATTTTCATTATACATTTTTTCCTTTACAAGTACCACAATGCTTTTAATCTCTGAAGTTTTATAGGTCATTTTTATATCAGGCAGAACAAGTTATTTTTTCTTTATCATTTTTGTGACTATTTTTCATTTGTTTATTCTTCTAGGTAAACGTTAGAATTACTTTAACTAGTCCCCTCCTTCTTATAACAAACGTTCTTTCTTGAAATTTTGATTGGAATTACATTAAATTTATAGGTTAATTTTAGAAGATTTCACATCTTTACCAATATTTAGACTTTACTTCTAGAATCATAGCATGTGCCTTTAGCAAGGTTTCATAACTTCTTCATTAATATCTATTTTTGTTAAGTTTGTTTGTATTTTATTTTTATGCAAATTATGAATGGGACTTTTATGCCAATAGGAAAGCTCAGGAACAACCATTCTTGCATTGCTTTTTAAAATTGAATTTATTGAGATGACAATGGTTAATAAACTTATACAGGTTTCAGATGCACAATTGCATTGTATGCTCACCCTCTGAAGTCAAGTCTTCCTCCATTGCCATCTCTTCCTCCCCTCCCCACTACCCTCCTCTACCTCCCCCACCTCCTTTCCTTTCCTGCAATCCCCATACTGTTGTCTGTGTCTTTTATTTTATTTTATTTTGTGACAGAGACAGAGAGAGGGACAGATAGGGACAGACAGGAAGGGAGAAAGAGGAGAATCACCAATTCTTTGTTGCAGCACTATAGTTGTACATTGATTGATTTCTCATATGTGCCTTGACCCGGGGGGCTACAGCAGACCGAGTGACCCCTTGCTCAAGCCAGCAACCTTGAACCCAAGCTGGTGAGCCTTGCTCAAACCAGATGAGCCCGCGCTCAAATTGGCGACCTCGGGGTCTCGAACCCGGGGTCTCCTGTGTCCCAGTCCATTGCTCTATCCACTGTGCCACTGCCTGGTCAGGCTTTTTGTCTGCGTCTTAAGTTTTATTTTTCTTTTGCTTAATCTTTATTTTTGCTTTATACCCTATTTGATTATGATTATTTTAAACTATAATTTGATTCAATTCGCTAATATTTTATTTAGCATTTATTCCCAAGAGAGTTTGGGCTACAATATTTTTATCCTTTGAAGGATTTTTATAATAAAGTTTGCAAGGTTTATAAATGAATGCGGGAACTTGCAACCTTTACCGTACTTTAGAACTGCATTATTCAATACCACAGACATCAGCCAAGTACCGCTATTGAACATTTGAAATATGGTAACTGCAACTGAAAATCTAAGTTTCTAAGTTAATTTAATTTAAATTAACTTACAAATTTTAGAAACTGATCTTCGGTTTAATTACTGAAAAGCTTAAGTATATTTGGAACAACATGGGTATGTGAGTCAACCTTTCATCTGTAAATATCATGAAATCTAACTATTCAGAGATCAGTATTTCTGATAAAATATAGTATCTGAATTGAGAGGGGCTATAACCATAAAATAAACACAGAAGTTCAAAGAAAAAAAATCTCATAAAATATCCCATTCATAATTTTTATGTAGATTACATGTGGAAGTGATAATATTTTTGATATATTGAATTAAATAAAATATATTACTGAAGTTAATTTCATCTGTTTTTTCTTACTTTTTTGTGTGCTTACTAGAAAATTTTAAATTACTTATGACCCTCACTAATATTTTTGACACCACTGCTCTAAGTTTTTAAGAAATAGCAATTATCTGATCCTTAATATTTGCTAAAACAACACTTGTTTTTCTATAACTACATGTTGTTCTATCAAATGGTTGAACTAAATGTAGTTAATTAATCATTGTTAAATATTTGTTATTCCTTTTTGTTTTCCTTCCTTTCTTTTTTTAATTTTTTTTTTTTTTTATTTAGTGAGAGGAGGGGAGGCAGAGACAGACTCCCACATGCATCCCAACTGGGATCCACCCGGCAAGCCCACCAGGGGGCGATGCTCTGCCCATCTGGGGTGTTGCTCCATTGCAACTGGAGCCATTCTAGCACCTGAGACGGAGGCCATGGAGCTATCCTCAGCACCCGGTGCCAACTCGCTCCATTAAGCTATGGTTGCAGGAGGGAAGGAAAAAAGAGAAAGAGAGATAGGTAAAGAGAGAGAAACGAGAGGGGGATGGGGAAGGGTGGAGAAGTAGATGGTCACTTCTCCTGTGTGCCCTGGCCCAGCATAGGCACATGCTGGGCCTATGCTCGACCACTGAGCCAACTGGCCAGGGGTTTTTCTTCCTTTTTTTTTTTTAACAATGATGAACAATTTTGTGTTTAACAAGTTGGCGACTGTATCTTTGCATAGGGAAATGCAGATTTGCTTCTCAAAAATCATTTTGGTTGTATTTTAGAGAACAGGCTGAGCATGGAGTCAGTCAGTTAGGAAGCCACCGCGAAAGTTCTGGGGAGATGCAGCAGGTGGAGGTAGAAAGAAATGGAAACTTTGCAGAGATACTTAGGACCTAAGAGTCCACAGGACTTGAAATGAATTGGATACCGGAATGACAGCAAGGAAGCCATCAGAGATGACTCCTAAGGTTCTTGTTCTTCTTGTTCAACCAGAAGTTGGTGAGACAGTCTCTGAGTTGGGAATCTTAAAGAAGGACTAGTCTAGAGGAATAAGCTCTTCAGTTCAGTTTTGGAATGGTGAGCTTAACATGCTCCTGAAGCATCCCGGCGGAAATGTGGAATAGATGGGTCTAGAGCAAGAGGAGAAGGATAGAATGGAGATGAAATTTGAGAGTCGTTGGTGTGTAGGCACTATTGGAAGCCTGAATGGGCCCGAATGGGATAGTCTGCAGAGAGAATGTAGACAGAGAGCAGTTTGGGAGAGGAGGGGGAGAGGCGACTAAGACCAAGCTTTGAGTGACATCAATATTTAAAGCCAGGTGAGGAAGAAGTCAGGAACGGAGACTGAGAGAGAGTGGCCAGAGGTGTAAGAACCAAAGCCAGGATAACGTGATGTGGATAGTCACAGAAACCAATGAAAAGGCAATTTTAGAGAGAGAGAGTATCAACTATCGCTGAGAGATTGAGAACGGGAATTAAAACAAAACAAAAGGGACTGTTGCCTAATCTCACTAATAATAAAAAAAAATACAAATTAAAACAATAAGCTATCACTGTTCAACCACCAGCTGGTTAAGATTTTCAAGATTAATAATATCTAGTGTGGGCAAAGATGGGGGAAGGATTAGTGTCACATTGTTGGTAGAAATGTAATGGTACTAACTTTTTGGTTGTCTTGACAGCATCTACCAAAATATAAACTACATACACTCTTTGACCCAACAATTTCTCTTCTAGGTGTCTATCCTAGAGAAATACTCACTCAAGTGCAAGAGGCTGCGATTACAATAGTGTTCACTGCAGCACTGCTTGTAAAACTGGGAAACTGCTAATAAATGTCCTTCAGTAGAAAGAAAAAATGGCATGTACCATTGAATACTGGGCAGTTTGAAAGAGGCAGAGACTGTTCCTCCACTATCTTTTCAGAAATTCAGCCTCTTTCTTTTTCTTTTCACCTTTCACCATTCTCTTACTATCTACTGGTTCTGTCTAATCTTTGCTGAGGCTTAGCCTCCCTATTGTTGAACACAGAAAAACCTTCAAAATTCCCCAAAGTGAATTTGTAAAGGCAAATTTAGATAGAGCACAGTGAAAGGTAGTAATTGAAATAATTTTGGACTCAGAGTTAGAACCCTAACTTTAAAAATTACACCTTGGCCCTGGCTGGTGGCTCAGTAGATAGAGCACTGGCTGGGCGTATGGACATCCTGGGTTCAATTCCCAGTCAGGTCACACAGGAGAAGTGACCATCTGCTTCTCTCCCCCGCCCCTCCCTCTTCTCTCTCTCTTTCCCTCCTGCAGCCAGTGGCTCGATTAGTTTGAGTGTGGCCCCAGGCACTGAGGATAGCTTGGTTGGGCCAATCACATCAGCCTTAGGTGTTAAAAATAGCTTGATACTCTAAGCATTGGCCCTAGATAGAGTTTCTGGGTAGATCCCAGTCAGGGTACATGCAGGAGACTGCCTCACTATCTCCCCTCTTCTCAACTAAAATAAATAAATTTTTAAAAATCATACCACAATGGTAGCTTCCTCTTTGCTCTTTCTAAAGTCAAAAGGGCACTGGAGAGGTCTTGATGACTTCTATGATGGCATTCTCCCAGTGTGTACCAACTCCACAATCTGCCTAGGTCACAGGACAAGCCTGCCCTTAACCAGTTGAGGCCAGATCAATGTCATCGTCCAACCTCTGGCTTCTCACTGCATTTCTCTCAAACTCCTTTCTCTTCCCTACAAGCACTTAATAAACAAGTCTGCATTTGGGACATAAAAGGGCTTGTGTGCGTGTTTAATCAATGATGGCAGTGATGGCAGCTTTTATGGGGCCATACGGGTTGTGGGACCCAGCACCTGTGCAGGGACCTGAATTGGTTCCTCCCCACACACCCTCCTCTCAACAATTTCTTAATCTTAAAACTGACTTTCCCAGAAGGGTGTCCTTTCATTTTGTCTGTATTGTTAGATTAAAAAAAAAAGATAACATAACTTTATAAAAATAGCACAATCATTTAAAATAGAGCTTTATTAAACTTGTATAAATAAATATTATAATAAACTTATAAAAAGAGGTTTTTTTCATGTTGGGGGGAGCAGTTTTTCTAATAGCTTCCTCTGCCTTAGTCTTTTTTGTCTTTTACAGCCAAGTCCTTTCCTTTTATTCTTTTTAGTTTACTGAATGACAGCTACATATAGTTTAAGAGTATTTGTTCTCTTACCATATATATAAATAACTTTACCTACATTGTTTGAAAGACTTTGGAGTTAGGACCCATGAATCCGGTGAGGGGTAAGAGTTCAGCAAATGGTCACAGAATGCTGACTAAGAGTAAATAGCATTGCGTGTATTTGGAAGTGAAGCTATCTTATTCCATTTGTCCTAAGTTGCCTTTTTCTCCATTTACTGTTGGATTTTTGTCATCTCTGTTAATGTCCTATTGCTGCGTTGCAAATTATCACAAATGTTGTGGCTCAGGCAACACCTATTTGTGATCTGGAAGTTTTCATGGCTTAGCTGGGTCCTCTGGCAGGGTCTCTCTCACAAGGCTAAATGCAGGTAGTAGCCAGGGCTGGGGTCTCCTCTGAGGCTCAGGGTCGTCCTTCCACGCTTGCAGGCTGTTGGCAGGATTCATTCCTTTGTAGTTTGCTTCTTCAAGGACAGCAGGATCTTCTCTGATCTCAGAAAAGGCCTAAGCCTGCTTTTAAAGGGTTCACCTGCTTAGGTTAGGCCCATCCAGGAGAATCTTTTCATTAACTCAGAGTCAACTGATTAGAGACTTGAAGTACATCTGCAAAATCCCTTGAGCTTTGCCATATAATGTAACCCATCAAAGGACTGACAGCCATCAAATTCACATGTCCCATCCACACTCAAGGGGATGGAAGTATACAAGAATCATTAGAATTCTACCTATCACATCATATTTTTATACAGTCATCATAGACAAATTATAAAATACAAGTAAAAATAAGAATACATTAAAGAATTGAAGATACTACTACCTACAGATAACCTCTCTTAGCATGTTGATTTAACCTCCTACACTTTTCCCATATGAATGCTTTAAAAGTGGAATTGTGGCATACATACTATTCTGCTACTGACTTGTTGCCTTCTTCTAACAATGTTCAGTATGTCTTTCTATATCCACTAATAAATATCTGTGACATCCACTTCAAAGGCTGTAGTCCACTCCATTTTATGAAGCTACTGTAACTTATTTAGGTAGACCATTACTGGGGTGTGTGTGTTAAATAAGCCTTTTATATTTGAACAGTTTTAGATTTATAGAAAAATATTGACTATAATACAGAGAGTTCCCATATACTTCACACCCAACTAAATAATAGTGCCCCTATTATTTGTTTATTTATTTATTTGTTTATTTATTTATTTATTTATTTTAGCAAGAGAGACAGAGAGATGGACAGATAGGGACAAACAGGCAGGAAGGTAGAGAGATAAGAAGCATCAATTCTTTATTGCGGCACCTTAGTTGTTCATTGATTGCTTTCTCAAATGTACCTTGACTGGGGACTACAGCAGACCGAGTGACTCCTTGCTCAAGCCAGCGACCTTGGGCTCCAGCCAGTAACCTTGGGCTTCAAGCCAGTGACCCTTGGGCTCAAGCCAGTCATCATAGGGTCACGTCAATGATCCCACGCTCAAACCAGATGAGCCCACGCTCAAGCCAGCAACCTCAGGTTTTCAAACCTGGGTCCTCTGTGTGCCAGTCCAATGCTCTATCCACTGTGCCACCGCCTGATCAGGCCATAGTTCCCCTATTATTATCATCTTACCTTAGGATGGTACATTTACAACTAGTGAATGTATATTGATACATTATTATTAGCATTACTAATAGCTCATAAAATTTAGGGCATATTTTATCACTTCATATTCATTTTGAAATATCCCCTAATTTTTGTGAGCAGTGTATTAATAAAATCCACACTTTATTCAAATTTCCTTGTTTTTTACCTAATGTCTATTTTTTTTAGGACCCTATCCAGTATAATACATTACATTTAGTTGTCATGTCCACTAAGGCTCCTCTTGGCTGTGACAGTTTTGCAGACTATCCTAGTTTTTGATGACCTTGACAGTTTTAAGGAATACTAGTCAGGTCTTTTGTAGAATGCCTCTCAGCTGGGAGTTGTCTGATGTGTTCCATGATTAGACTGAGATTATGTTTGGGGGAGGCAGACGTCAGAAATAAAATGCCATTTTCGTCTCATCATATCAAGGGGACATACTATCACCAGGACATCACTATTGATGTTGACCTTGATCACCTGACTGGGGCAGTGTTTGTCATGTTTCTCTTCTGCAAAGTTCCTCTCTTTCTTTTCCCTTTTTCATACTGTCCTCCTTGGAAGAAAGTTACTACGTGAAGCCCACACTTCAGGAGTGGGGAGTAATGCACCCCTTCCTTGAGGGCAGAATATCTACATAAACTATTTAAAATTTTTCTGCTTGGGAGATTTGTCTCTTCTCCACTTATTTATTTATTCAAATAATATCAGTGTGGATTTGTGGATATTTATTTTATACTTTGGGTTATAATCCAGAACTACTTTATTTTGTTCCTCAGACTGTTCCACTGTTAGCCCCTGGGAACACTTTCATTTGGCTCCTGCCTCCCTTTGACACACTCCTATTGTTTGTTTCCTTGAGCACTTCCTTACTTTTTGGCACTGAGATGCTACAAACTTATCTTGTGTGTTTACTGCCCCAGTTTAAGAATTAGGAGTTGGCTAAATTTTGATGCCTGAAACTGGTTGTTTTGTTTACTTTTTCTTTTCTTTCTTTTTCTTCTCTTCTCTTATTTTATTTTATTTTGTGAGAGAAGGGGATATAGTGAGGCAGACTCTCGCATGTACCTGACCAGGATCCACTGGGCAACCCTGTCTGGAGCCGATGCTCAATTACTGAGCTATTTTTAGCACATGAGGCTGATGTGCTCCAGCGGAGCTATCCTCAGTGCCCAGGGCCACGCTCAAACCAAGCAAGCCACTGGCTGTGGGAGGGGAAGATGGAGAGAAGGGGAAGAGGGAGAAAGGGATAAGTAGATGGTCACTTCTCCTGTGTGCCCTGATCAGGGATTAAACACATGATGTTCATATGCCTGGCCAATGTTCTGTCCACTGAGCCATCAGCCAGGACCATTTATTTACTCTTTAGAAACAATACTTCAATGAACAACTTTATGAATATATGAATGGATATATTTATCTGATTATTTCATTAGAGTTATAAAAAGGCAGAAGCTGGAACTTGACAAAACAAGGCCAATAAAAGGGTTTAGACCAAACTCTGTCTGTCCAACCACTTTGGAAAATAGTTTGGCCCTTTCTATAAAGTTAAATATACACTTTCCATATGACTGGCAATTCTAGTGCTAGTTATCCAAGAGTAATAAAAATATGTCCACCAAAACATCAGTACCAAATGTTCACAGCAGCTTTATTTATAAAAGCCTAAAACTGGGGCCATCCAAATGTTCACCAACAGGTGAATGTATAAATAGTGGTAGAGCCAAGCCAATGGGATACTACTCAGCAACAAAAAGAAATGAACTATTAATATGTGTAAAACATAGAAGCATCTCTTCAATTCCTGGCCAGGGCACACAGGAGAAGCACCCATCTGCTTCTCCACCCTTCCCCCTCTCTTTTCTCTCTCTTCCCCTCCTGCAGCCAAGGCTCTATTGAAGCAAAATTTTCCCGGGGCACTGAGGATGGCTCCATGGCATCTACCTCAGCTAGAATGGCTCCAGCTGCAACGGAGCAATGCTCCAGATGGGTAGAGCATTGACCTCTGGTGGGCTTGCCGGGTGGATCCCAGTCCGACTCATATAGGAGCCTATCTCTGCCTCCCCGCTTCTCACTTCAGAAAAATACAAAAATAAAAAAATCATAGAAGCATCTCAAAAATATGCTGAGTGCAAATTTTAAGAGGAGCCTTAGCAGTGTCAGAGAGTGGGGCATCTCTGTAAATGACTACCCCTGCTGCCAGTCAAACAGAGTTATCAGATTTGAGGTATTTATGTAATATAAGCTCATTTGTTCCTTCATGAACCTTTGTTGAAGGCCTTCAATGAGTCAGATGCTGTTTTAGTCACTGGAGATAAAGCAGGAGCAAGACAGTCCCTGCTATCATGGGACTTACCTTCTATGACAGTTACATCCTGTCATTTCCCCAGGAGGTGACTGCTTTGAAGGAAGACAAGGAAGGGGAAAGAGAGGGGATCTGAGCTCCTCTGAGGAGGTAATGTGAGCACAGCCCTTTGTACCCCAGGCTGGAGAAGCCAGGGACATGCTGGTTACTGGGTAAATTCTTAGCAGGGCAATTTCCAGGTCAAAGAGTATAAACATTTTAAGACTTTTTGACAAATGCTGGTAAATGATTCTCCAGAAAGTTTCTTAGACTGCTTTCTTTAATTTTCTTTTACTTATTCATTTTAGAGAGAGAGATAAAAAGAGAAAGAGAGAAGCATCGATTTGTTGTTTCACTTATTTATGCATTACTGGTTGATTCTTCTAAGTGCCCTGATCAGGGATCAAACCCACAACCTTGGCATATGAGGACAACACTCTAACCAACTTAGCTACCTGAACAGGGCCCGTAGGTTGCCTTTCTTTTATTTTTTTAATTTTAATTTTATTTTATTTTTCTGAAGTTAGAAGCTGGGAGGCAGGCAGTCAGACAGACTCCTGCATGCGCCCAACCTGGATCCACCTGACATGCCCACCAGGGGGGGATGCTCTGCCCATCTGGGGCATTGCTCCATTGCGTCGGGAACCATTCTAGCACCTGAGGCGGAGGCCATGGAGCTGTCCTCAGCACCCAAGTTGCCATTTTAAAGAAAGGGGTGAAATGCTACATGTTTTAAGAGTGCTTCAGAGAGTTTTAAAAGTCTGTGTGTGAATGTGTGTGTCTGTATGTGTATATGGTGGGCAATGCCTCCTTTTCCAAATGTTATCTCAGAAGGGACGGTTCAAACACATTTCCCATTCATGTCAAACCTAACATTTTAGGACCCAAACATCCTATTAGTTGCAATACCAGTTGGAAAGACCTGTGTTTGCCGTATATCCCAGCTATACCACACGTCAGTTCTTGTAGGGCTTTGGACAACAAGCCTGTTTTCTCATCTGTAAAATGGGGCTTCTAATAATGCTTAACTCAAAGGATATATGAAGGTTAGACATCGTGGGGGTGGGCAAAAGTAGGTTTGAATTCAACCACATCAGGAGGCAGTGAAGCTAACCCAAGAAGGTCACTGAAATTCAGGTTTGTTTACTGATTTTCAAAGACCACAAGAATATGCAAATAATGAAGGTCAGCAATTTGAGCACTTACCAAATTGTACCTAAGTGCACTGTGCCATTGTGACATTCTTTTGAGTCAATAAAGTTATTGTAATAATCCTAGCCTGCATGTCTTCCTCTATATGAACAACTGTAAATCTACATTTTCCCATCCCCGTATAATCGAGGTGCTTCACAGGGTACCCAGCACTAAGTGTGAGGCTGTGATGTCTGTTCTATGGTCAGCAGGGCTGGGAGTTCTGCAGCAGCCCCCAGCATAGGGACAGTGTGCTCCCAAGTGAATACATAGATCAGCCATCACAGCTCAATTGCTATCTGCTATCTGACCAAGGTTCCCTGCCAGGTATAAGTTAACCTGACTTCAAACAACCTCAAATTGATGTGTGTGTCTGTGTGTGCATGTGTGATTTTTTCCTCCTAGGATTTTTCCACACTCCCTTAAGCAAAACCAGCTGAGCAGAGTTGTCTCAAACTTCTCGAAAACAATTCACCTCTGCACTTAGACCAGATATGGAATGTTTCCACCCCAACGTATACTCGTGGGAGTGAGCATTGGAAAAAACACAGAAGTGATTCTGAACAGGGTCAGAGTGAAATCAGCAAGAGTCCAAACACCCTTCAGTTAAGAATCTGGCAAGGGTTGATTGTTTGCTTGTGTCTTTCTTAAAAAAAAAAAAAAAATGCAAATGCAGCCATTATTTTACCTGGAACTCACACATAAAATGCTCTGCCTCTGCTCTCTCCACATATCTTCTACTGCGCACATCAACCCCTCACATTTGCTCTCGTCTCTCTAATCATCCTGAAGCCCCCGGACTCAGCAATCACACCTCAGCAGTTCTTCAAACTAAACACGGAAAATGTGCAGCTGCCTCATTCTCCCGCCGACCCCTCCTCACCACAGGGCGCGATGTCTGCGGCCAGGCATGAGGGACGCTACTCTGAAAAGCCCTTCAGAGTTTCAGCTGATCTGTGATCCAAATTTTCACCCACCCCACAATACAAGGAGGTTTTCATAAAGCTAAATGTATTTCCTTTTAACTCTTGAATGATGTCCTTTTCAATTCTTTTTTCAAGTATTCATTTATGGAAGTTTAGTGAAAAATAGATGATGATTCTTGTGGGTTTTATATATATATATATATATATATACTGTTTCTACTTGGCTAAATTAAAAACTGGCGAGATAAAAAGTTGGCAACTTATGTGCATCAAAATATATTTTGAGATTTGCCTGGTGTACAAACTCCAAAAGTCTGGGAATCACCTGGAAAAGGAGCCAAGTGCATGAACAGAAGAAAATGTATGTGAACTGGGTACGTGCGGGGCTCATACGCAACATTTCATCTCATCCTCACAGCGACGCTGTAGGAAGGGCTCATACGCAACATTTCATCTCATCCTCTCAGCGACGCTGTAGGAAGGGTGATAGTATTTCCTTTTGATGGATCTGGGAAGTGGGCTTTCAGAGATTGACCTGCCCCAGGTTACTCAGCTAAGATGGGAGAGGGGAAAGGCTGGGATTTGAACCCAGGCTGTCTGGAACTAGATCCAGAGTCCCCTCTTCCACCTCACAATGTTTACTCCTGAATTCCTACGCACAACTGGAGATTCAGAAAAACATCTAAAACTGAAGCAGGTGTAGAGGCTTCTTAGAAGCCACTGTGAATAAATACATTCATAGATCAAGATCAAGCCTTCTGAGATTGAGAGAGAAAGAAAGAGGAGAAGAGAAGCTATCAATAAGCACAGTGGCTGAAATGATGAAAGTGTTGAGTACCGAACAACCAGAGACAAGCTGATTCATAATGCAAAGGGGCAGGGGAGGTCCTGAGCACATTAACTGCCCTCTTCAGACACTCAGCCCCCAGAACAGGAACTGGACACGGCAGTGGCTGTCTCATTACCAGATAAATGTAGAGAAAGTGACAGTTTAGGGGAAAACATGAGTGATTAAGGGATGGAAGATCCATGAGTAAAGATGAAGAAATAATTACGCACGGCTCAGCTAACTCATAAATCAAGGATGATCATTCCATCCACAAACACCAGCAAGGTGAAAAGACTCAAAGAGAAAGAGGGGCTCTTTAAGGTGCATTTAAAAGTGAATTAAGAAAGTGCTAACAGCAGAAAGTCAGGGACAAGGGACTCACTGTGAAAAGTCACCTCCCAAGGGGAAGTGGCCAGAACCCCAGAGGGACTGAGACACCAAGGTAACAGGACAAAACACCAGAAAAGGCCCAGCGGGGAGTAGACTGGCTCTGGGCCCCCACGGGAGAGGGAGCGGTGGCCTGAGTCTTTTCTCTCCATTCCTCTCACTGATTCCACATGCCCATCTCTCTCTTTCTCCTCACCCCAGGAAGAGGATGGCAATTTGAGGAGGCGAGCAGCATCAACAAATATCACAGGGTGTCATAACAGAAGCCTGGCTGGGTTTGATTCCTGGGCCCTGGCAAAAGAGCGCTAATTATCCCCAAGAAACCCATCCCACCGGCAGAACCATCCTGGGAAGAGAGCAGCCCCTTGCAGCCTCTCCCCTGGAGCCCTGCAGGGATCCTGTGACCCAGGTTTATTTATCCAAAACCAGCTGTCACAGGATTAACTGCCAGCATGCAAGGGGTTCCCCACCACTGCAGGCAGAGGGAGGTAACACTCGGGCAGAGTTTTGGCCCCTTCAGCTACTGGAATCCTCCTCAGCCTGTACGTGGAGTTTTGGGAACCCCCTGAAAACACTTTAGGAGCGCCTGGGCCCTGTTGCCCAGGCAAAGGAGAGAGGGCCAGGGCTCCTGTCTGCTTTCCACTGGAACCAAACCATGTGGAACCCATAGAGAACGGGTTCTTGTCCTGAAATGTCTCCTGGAGGAAAGGGGGACAGGTGAGACAGACAGGAGGCCAAAGGTTTAAAATGTGGCCTTGGGAAGAGCCTAGTACTTGGAAAGAGATTTGAGAGAAGCAGGCGAAGGGGGGCTCCTTCTCGTGAATGCACCATACACCAAGGAAAGAGCACAAAGTACCAGAGAGGTGGGAAACGTAGGCTCCTAGTCGAGCTTGCATTATAAGCCCTCTGGGACCCAATTTCAAGTGTCTTACATCGCCACGCACATTATTGGTGTTCTGCGAAGGCTTATCATGGACAGTACAATTAAATAAACATAAGAGCAACGTGGGGAATAGAGAGGGTCCATAAAAAAACGGGACACCGAGGGCAAGCTAGCAGCTAAATAAGGCACACGGCATAAATTATAAGCTTATTGAGGGCAAGGAATCTGTCTACAGTTAGGTAGCATTTTCTCCCCATGGTGCTCCAAGCATTTAAGGGATAAATGACTCCAGTTACAAAGTCAAACATTTTAAAACCATGATGACCCCCATGAGGTGTGTTTCAGTCCTTTTTCAATTTCTCTCCTTGGTCTCCTAGTGATTTTTTTCCCCTCATAAAACAGGCAGTCCAAGTGTTTAGTCTGACATGCTTCTCAGAACAGCCTGTTGGCTTTAAATAAGCTAAAAGGAAATCATATAACACCTCTGGTTTAAAACATTGCATCTAGCCATTGATCATGTGGCCAAGCGGTCTGACTGGAGAGTGGCTGAACCCTGGGTTCTTCCCCCCAGGGGCCACCTTTCCTTGCATGTTGGCATTCACCAAACAGGGGTCACGAGGCACAGGTTGTGGGCAAGGCATGGTGCCAGCACTTGCAGGAAGAACAGAAATACACAGGACACTGGAAATGGTGTCCCTTGAGGACAGGAGAGGTGTAATATTCATTGCTTTTATCTCTCAGTATCTACCCCCGGGAAGAGGGACAATGCAAGCCACCAGGAGACATTCACTCCTTCGGACAAATGAAAGCTCAGAAATGAAGGGTTTAGGGAGAGAAAGAGGGCACAGAATGAGGGCGGGCGGGTTCCAAGCTAGAGAGGGAGGGCCATCTGGGAAGACTAGAGGAACTGAGGTCAAGCCATATGACTTCATTAATTACTTACACACACACACACACACACACACACACACACACACACACACGACAAAACTTACTGGAATCAAAGATAAAAGATACAAGCCCAGACTCTCAGGGTGATTGTTTGCATACGAGCACTCAGGAGACAGAGAAGTGTGAACAAATATCTACGAAACAGTGTGACAAGTGTTACGATAAAGTTAAAAAAAGGGATAATGGGTGAAATTTCAAAATAAACCTTGGATTGGAAAATGCGCTTGTATCCATGTTAAATATCCTGATTTTGATGAGTGTACTTTAGCTCTGTAAGAGAACATCAGACATTAAGAAATATACACTGAAGTATTTCAGGGTTAAAAAAATGGTGGGGTTTGTTTTTGTTTTTGTTTTTTTAAAGCACGTATATAACACGTAAGAGCACAGAGGATGAAAGACTGACTCCAAGGGTTGAGGAAAAGAATGAGGAGAGGAAAGAGAGACTTCACCAAGGATTTGAGTACAACGTAAAAAAACAAAGAAGGAACTCATGAGAAAACAGGTTAGAGAGAGGGCATGCCAGGAAGAGGTACCAGTATGTTCAAAGAGATGGCATAAAAGTACAAAGGAGTATGGCTCACCTGGCACCTTAAAGAGTGAGGCTATCTAGAGTTTCCCACATGTGAGGAGGAATGTAGATGAAAACACCATTGGCCCTGACCAGGCGGTGGCGCAGTGGATAGAGCGTCGGACTGGGATGCGGAAGACCCAGGTTCGAGACCCCGAGGTCGCCAGCTTGAGCACGGGCCCATCTGGCTTGAGCAAAAGCTTGCCAGCTTGAACCCAAGGTCGCTGGCTCCAGCAAGGGGTGGCTCGGTCTGCTGAAGGCCCGCGGTCAAGGCACATGTGAGAAAGCAATCAATGAACAACTAAGGTGTCGCAACGGCAACAAAAAACTAATGATTGGTGCTTCTCACCTCTCTCTGTTCCTGTCTGTCTGTCCCTATCTATCCCTCTCTCTGACTGTCTCTCTGTCCCAGTAAAAAAACAACAACAAAAAAAATCACCATTGGGACAAGACTCTGAAGGGACTTTGGGCTAGTGTACGGTAGGCTCTACAACTGGAAAGTCAAAAGAAATTCCTGTGTAGACATAATTCTTATCTGCAATCACTCTCTATCTTGTAAGACAGAGCATATGCATGTAATGCTTCCAATAAAAGGCTCATGACCATTTTGAAGAATCAATTTTTAAAATCAGGGTCAGCTAAGCCAAGAAGAGCTCACAATTATGTTAGGTGAAGTCAGTTTCACAAATGTCTATGAGCAACTACTCTGTGCAGATGATATGCTGGACCCTGAGAATAAAGAGACAAAAAGAGGTGGACTCTACCTCAAAGTAGATCACAGGCTGCTAATCAGAAAGAGCTTCTTAGACAAAGTGAGTTTGCAGTGGAAGAAAGGGAATGTGAATGGACAGCCAGCCAGACCTCCACGGGGCTTGGCTTCTTCAGGCCTACTGTTGACCTTCAGGGGCCTCTACTATGGTTTGTTGGTACTCAGCCACCAGTGCATTGATGTTAGAAGGGAAAGCCAGAATAGAATTCAGAATTATCTCCAAATTGGAAATAATTCATGTACACTTAGACACAGTAAAAAAAAAAAAAAAAAAAAAATCTGTTGAAGGTCTATAAAGGAATTGGTCAAGAAAATTAAAGGCCAATCTTACTCATTCACCTCAATGTGAAAATCCTAGATATCGAATTTATCAGTGTATAAAAAGGATATTGCATCATGTTCAAGTTGAGTTAATCCTAGGAATGCAAGAGTGATTTAACATTAGAAAAGCTATTAATGTAACTCACTACATTAATGGATAAAGGAGAAAAGCCATGGTTACTCAGTAATTGTAGGGAAAACCCATTGCTAAAATTTACCACCAATTCAAAATGAAACTTCCTACCTGATCAAGTTTTTTTTTTTGACCAAATAATTACAGCAAACATCATTCCTTAAAAGTGAAATGTTTGAAGCATTCCTTTTAAAATCAGGAACAAGACAAAAATGTCTGCATCAACTCTTCTTTCCAGCACTGTACTTCAGGTCCTAACTAATGCAATAAGAAAAGAAAAATAATGTAGAAATTTTGGAAAGGAAGAAACAAAACTGACATCATTACAGACAATAAAATTGTTTACTTAGAAAACACAGAATACTTTACAGATAAACTGCTGGAAATAATTTTTTAAAAATTTAACAAAGTGAATGGATAAGAAAAATTGATTGCATTTCTATACTACACTAGTAAACAGAAAACATAAGTTTTAAAAATGCCAATTATAATAGCAACCAAAATTAAGGTACTTAGGAAAAAACGTGGTATACAACATGGAAGACCTTTATAAGAAAAAAATAACAGTAACTTTACTGAAAGATATTATATAAGATTTAAGTAAATGGGAGAGATGAACCATGTTCATGGATAAAAAGTCATAACATGCCTGGCCTGTGGTGGCACAATGGATGGAGTGTTGTCCTGGAACACTGAGGTCACTGGTTCGAGACCCTGGGCTTGCCTGGTCAAGGCACATATAGGAGTTGATGCTTCCTGCCCCTTTTCTCTCTCTCTCTCCTCTCTAAAATGAATAAATAAATAAAAATTTAAAAAATAGTCATAACATGAAAACAAAATCAATTCTCTTCAAATTGATCTATAAGACTTAACTGCTTGTCTCAAGAGAGGATTTCAAGCAACTTGACAGGCTAATTCTAAAATGTATATGGAAGAGTAGAGTCCTAAGAATACCCAAGATATTCCTGAAAAAAGGAATAAGGTGAGAGGCCCTTCTCTACCATATATAAAAACAGAGTATAAAGTCATAATAAGAAATATAGTGTGGCATAGGTACAGGGACAGACAACTGACCAATGGAATTGAACAGAATGCTCCAATGCAGACCTACATGTACATGGAAACTGATTCATGACAGAGATGGTAAAGCAAACCTTTGGAAAAAGGATCAATTATCCAGTAAATGTCACTCACAATTTGTTATTTGCATGGGAAAAAATAAAAGATGGATTCCTATCTCACACCATATACAAAGGTAAATTATGTGTGAACCGAAAGCCAAATGTATAAGGTAACATTTAAAAATTTTAGAAGAAAATATACAAGAATTTCTTTATGGTACCAGAAGAGTGAAGGATTTTATATACAAGGTAAAATGTACTAACTGTAAAATAAAAGACTCATGTATTAGGCTATATTAAAAATAAGAACATAGTTTAGCCTGACCAGACGGTGGTACAGTGGATAGAGCATTGAACTGGGATGTGGAAGACCCAGGTTTGAGACCCCGAGGTCGCCAACTTAAGCGTGGGCTCATCTGGCTTGAGCAAAAAACTCACCAGTTTGGATCCAAGGTCACTGGCTCAAGCAAGGGGTTACTTGGTCTGCTGAAGGCCCGTAGTCAAGGCACATGTGAGAAAGCAATCAATGAACAACTAAGGTGTCGCAACAAAAAACTGATAATTGATGCTTCTCATCTCTCTCCATTCCTGTCTGTTCCTATCTATCCCTCTCTCCAACTCTCTCTCTGTCCCTGTAAAAAAAAAAAAAACAAAAAAACCCCCCCATAATTTATCAAACTATAGCTTAAAGAAAGTGAGAAGGCAAGCCACAAAGTGGGAGAAGTTTTCTGTAATTCAAATAACCGACAATGAATATATAAGAAGCTTTTCCTCCAGCTGTCTGCATGCCCATATTCTTGTCTCCTTCAGAACCTTTGCTCAAATGTCATGTTTTTAATAAAACCTTCCCTGGTCACTGTTTAAAAATTGCAAGCTCACTCCACTTCCTGCCCTGCCTATTGCCCTTTCCTGTCTTATTGGTAGCCATAACACTAATCCCAACCATACATGCTATATATGGAATTAAGTGATTTGATCGCCTGTCTTCTCCTTTTCCCAATAGGCTATAAACTCCAAAATGAGACCAGGAATTTGGTCTATTTTATTCACTGCTATGTTTCCAGCATATAGAACAGTGCCTGGCACATAACAGATACTAGATAAATATTTGTTGACTAAACAAACTCCCACCAATTAATAATAAAAATATCAACAACTTACCCTGGCTGGTTGGCTCAGTGGTAGAGCATTGGCCCAGTGTGTGGATGTCTTGGGTTTGATTCCCAGTCAGGGCACACAGGAGAAGCATGCATCAGTTTCTCCATCCTTCCTCCTCTTCTTTCTCTCTACCTCTCTCTTCCCCTACTGCAGCCAAGGCTCTTTTGAAGCAAAGTTGGCCCAGGTGCTGAGGATGGCTCCATGGCCTCTGCCTCAGGTGCTAGAATGGCTCTGGTTGCAGTGGAGCAATGCCCCAGATGTGCAGAGCATCACCCCCTGGTTGGCATGCCAGGTGGATCCTGGTTGGACGCATGCAGGAGTCAGTCTCTCTGCCTCCCTGCTTCTCACTTCAGAAAAATATAAAATAAATAAATAAACAACCCAATATAAAAATGAGAAAAAAGACTTAAGGCATTTCAAAAAGAAAACACAACTCAGTAATAAACATATAAAAACATGCTCAAATGTATTAATAATCAACGAAATGCAAAGGAAGACCAAACTGAGATACTATTTATATTCACCAGATTGGCAAACATTAAGAATTCTGACAATACTAAGTGTCAGCAAGAATGAGGAGCATGGAAAACTCTTAACACACTTGTTGGAGGGAGTGTAGATTAGTTCTCTTTTTATTTATTTATTTATTTATTTATTATCATTATTATTATTATTTTATATTTTTCTGCAGTGAGAAGTGGAGAGGCACAGAGACAGACTCCCGCATGCACTCGACTGAGATGCACCTGGCAAGCCCACTAGGGGGCGATGCTCTGCCCATCTGGGGCGTTGCTCCATTGCAATTGGAGCCATTCTAGCACCTGAGGCAGAGGCCATAGTGCCATCCTCAGTACCCAGGCCAACTTTGCTCCAATGGAGCCTTGGCTGCAGGAGAGGAAGAGAGAGAGAGAGAGAGAAAAGAAAGAGGGAAGAGTGGAGAAGCAGATGGGCACTTTTTCTGTGTGCCCTGACTGAGAATCGAACCTGGGACGTCCACAGACCAGGCCGGCGCTCTACCACTGAGCCACTGGCCAGGGCTTAGTTCCCTTTTTAGAAAACAACTAGGGATTATCTTGTAAAATGTATATGTGCCTAGCCTGTATGTAAGTTTTCCTGTTCTCAAGATTACATCCTAAAACAATGCTACTCTCCAAGTGCAGTCCACAATTTGGTACAGTATGTAAATGATCTATTACAAGCCATCATAAGGCAAGTACAAAACTGAAAGTAAGTACCTGATCAGGCAGTGGTGCAGTGGATAGGGCATCGACCTGGGACACTGAGGACCCAAATTAGAAATCCTGAGGTCTCCAGATAGAGCACGAGTTTATCCAGCTTGAGCACAGGTTTACCAGCTTGAGCACGGGGTCACGAGCTTGAACATGGAATCATAGTATGACCCCATCACCACTGGCTTGAGCCCAAAGATTGCTGGCTTGAAGCCCAAGGTCACTAGCTTGAACCCAAGGTCTCTGGCTTGAGCTAGGGGTCACTGGCTTAGCTGGAGCCTCCCCAGTCAAGGCACATATGAGAAAGCAATCAATGAACAACTAAGGTGCCACAAGTTGATGCTTCTCATCTCTCTCCTTTCTTATCTGTCTATCCCTGTCTGTCCCTCTCACTATCTCTCTTTCACTAAAAAAAAAAAAAAAAAAAAAAAGAATGAAAGGAAGCAGTTAGAAAATTGTATAGCAGCTTGATATCACTACCCTGTGTTTTTGCATTTTTAGGCTTAAAAAAATTATGGCACCTGACCAGGCGGTGGCGCAGAGGATAGTGTCAGACTGGGATGCGAAGGACCCAGGTTCGAGACCCCCAGGTCGCCAGCTTGAGCACGGGCCCATCTGGCTTGAGCAAAAACACGCCAGCTTGGACCCAAGGTCGCTGGCTCCAGCAAGGGGTTGCTTGGTCTGCTGAAGGCCCGTGGTCAAGGCACATGTGAGAAAGCAATCAATGAACAACTACGGTGTCGCAATGAAAAACTGATGATTGATGCTTCTCATCTCTCTTCGTTCCTGTCTGTCTGTCCCTGTCTATCCCTTTCTCTGACTCTTTCTCTCTCTGTCCCTGTAAAAAAAAAATTATGGCAAAAATATACATAACATAAAAATTAACCATTTCCAAGTGCATAGTTCAGCAGCATTATATACATTCACATCGTTATGCAACCATCTCCACCATCTATCCCTAGTACTTTTTCATCTTCCCACCTGAAATTTCAAAGAAATTAAATAAGAACTTCAAATTTCCCCTGACCCCTATCTCCCGGCAACCATTCTAAATTCTGTCTCTGTGAATTTGACTATTCTCGGTACCTCATATGAGTGGAATCATACAGTACTTGTGCTTTTGTGACTTGATTATTTCACTCAGTATGTGAAATAATGCATCCATGTGGTAGTATGTGTCAGAATTTCCTTCCTGTTTAAGGTGAGTAATATTCCATTGAATATATATACCACATGGATATATATGCCACTAATGGAAATCCAGCAGTGGACATATGGGTTGCTTCTATCTTTAGCTATTGCGAATAATTACCACACTATATTTACTGAAAGTCTGTTGAATGTAATAATTAAAATTTGAGGTTAATATTTAATGTCTTTAGATTTAAAAATTTTTTATTTTCCAAGCAATTCATTTTCATAATATTTTACAATAGTATCAGTCTGTGACAGATTGGAAACATATTACATTCACCCACAGATAGTTCAAGAAGCACCACCCTGGAGCAAGGGCTTTCACAGTTTTAAACATAGTAAAAAAACCACAGAACTTATCACATCACAGCCCAGGACACATGAACATAACAGGAACAAAAGTCTCATGAACTAACACTTTACTGTTTCTACATGAAACGCACCAAGGTAGTTCTGCTGCTTCATTTTAAAAAACAAAAATCATGGTTGAACCTATTAAATTGATTTCACAGCCCACTAAAGATCATTAATCCCAGTTGGAAAACCAGTGCTCTTGAGAAATCCTTGCACATGAGTGTGAGAGCCATGTAGAACGAATATTTCTAGTAGTGCATTCATAGAAGCCAAAAGAAAGAAAAAAAGAAAGAAAGAAATCCAAACATCCATCAGTAGGAAACTAAACAAATAAATTGTGATATATTCGTCTAATAGAATATTACAGGGGCCCAATCAATGTTTATTGAATGAATTCATAAACAGCACTGAAAATGAAGTACAGCCACATAGAGCAATTTGGATGAATCTTAGAAATACAACTGTGGAGTGAACCAAACAAGACACAATAATTCTATACTGAACAAAACCATTGTTAAAAGCTAACAAAGCAAGCCGAAACTAAACACTGCATTTTTAGGGACATATGCACATGATAAAAAACTATCCTAAAAACGCAAGGGAATGATAAACACAGAATTCAGGACAGTGGTTACCTCCGAGGAGTAGACATAGAGTGGGGTTGGGTTGGACTTCACAGGTAACTAACAGAATTGGAAATATTAAGCTGGGCAGTTACAAATGTTTGTTTTATTATGCTTCGTACTTAGATATACATTGTACTTATCTATCAAACATTTTTTAAAGCTATAAATGAAGTTGATGAAATTGGAGGACAGAGAATTCTACTCGCACTGAGCAAGCCGCCCAACTCTTTCACTGATATGTCAAAATATCAATAAAACAGGGTCCCCTGAGCTTCTGCCCAGACTGTGAGAAAATAGCTGATAAGCATTTGAGGGTCAGGTTGAAAAGAAGGGTATCGAGATAAAGTGTCACATTGGCAATCATCACTTCCCCTTACAGAGTATCTGTTCAAGTTTCCTCCTTATATTCAACCAGTGACCCCCGCCCCTATCTGCTTCCAACAACCACAGAATGTTCTGACTATTGGTTGCTCTCAGAGTTCTGCGTTGGGGATGTCAGGGGAACAACAGAAGATGACTACAGCCCCCAAGAGCAGGGGCAAAGCCTTATTCATCCCTTTATTTCTGATCTGGTGCCTGTGCAGAGCAGGTATGGGTAGCTGTCTCCTGTACGAATGAATGAAACACTTGATGACAGCATAAGCGACTATTGCAATTAAAACTAAAGATATCACACCGTTTCTGTCATTGCCAATGTATGAGATTATTTCAGGAGGTTCTGACTCATGATCTAACCTAAGACATAGTAATGAGCATGGCTTCCCAAATGGTATTTATGAATTGAAGATCTGAAGAAGGTAAGATGAGGTCACAGGATAAAAAGGGAAAGCAATTGGCTTTGAAATAAAAACAAGAAATTTTGGGAAATTTGAAGGCCAGTTGAGCATGTCAGTTAGTTGGTGATTTATCTTCTTTGTTCTCGCTTTAGTTTTTGTCATGGTTAACCCCGAAACGTCACGAGCACAGTGCAGTGGTTAACAGCACGGAATGTGCGGGCACTGTCTAGGTTCAAACCCTCACTCCTCCACTTAATGGATAAGGTTGGGCAAATTATTTAACCTTTCTGTACATCAGTTTTCTCATCTGTAAAATGGAGGCAGTACTGGCACCTTCCTCATAGTGACAAGTGATTAAGATGATATTCACGAAGAGAAGCGTGCCTGGCCCACAGCAAGCCCCACCAGTTGTTAAATAAAATCTTTACCTAGGTTGATATATTCACTCTTGTACCCTCGTATCTCCTGTACTCTTGGTGCTAGTTGTCACATGGGTACTCAGACTTCACTGTAGGAAACGATTTTTTGTAGACTTTTTAATGGAAAGCCCTTGTGAGGTTTTATCTTTATGGAGCTTTGCTATAGGACCATTCGCTTATCCCACAGTGAAGGCCTGTCATCCTTGTTGATATCGTCTAAGACAGGGGTCCCCAAACTTTTTACACAGGGGGCCAGTTCACTGTCCCTCAGACTGTTGGAGGGCCGGACTATAAAAAAAACTATGAACAAATCCCTATGCACACTGCACATATCTTATTTTAAAGTAAAATACAAAACGGGAACAAATACAATATTTAAAATAAAGAACAAGTAAATTTAAATCAACAAACTGACCAGTATTTCAATGGGAACTATGGGTGCGGATGCATCCTGTGCTCCTCTCACTGACCACCAATGAAAGAGATGTCCCTTCGGGAAGTGTGGCGGGGGCCGGATAAATGGCCTCAGGAGGCCGCTTGCGGCCCGTAGTTTGGGGACCCCTGGTCTAAGACAATCATCTTTAATGTGTGTGGATTTCTGGCATTTTTCCTTCATAAGGCGCATCCCACGCTCACCGTCTCTGCTTCCTCTGCCCTGTCGGACTGCTGCAACAGCCTCCAAACTGATTTCTCTGCTGCCCCCATTTCCCCCCCCATCTCTGTTTCTGCTGGTTTGTCCTTGGCCCTGGAGACTCATTAAATCTTCATTCAACCCTTCACACACCATGCTCACACACCCTTCTGCTCAGAATCCTCCCTTGCCGCTGCGCACATAGTAGGGTTAAACTCCTTAGAGTGCCTATCAAAACCTTTTATAGTCTACCTCACTCTCCCAGTTTCTTTCTCTACTTGCCTTAAAAAACTTGGGTTGGAGGGGGAGCCACATTAGTCTATTCATTGCCTCCATACTGGTTGTACCTATATCTACCCAGACAACACCATTTCCTCCACTCCCAAGCCTGGAATGCTCTCCCATGCCTTCCAGGTCTAAGAAAGAGACT
Source organism: Rhynchonycteris naso (assembly GCA_037038555.1). Classification (NCBI taxonomy): domain Eukaryota; kingdom Metazoa; phylum Chordata; class Mammalia; order Chiroptera; family Emballonuridae; genus Rhynchonycteris; species Rhynchonycteris naso. The sequence continues at coordinate 357,565,695 of CM072995.1, forward strand.
CTGAAGTGACAGAAAATGGCGATTGGGGTATATCAAAACCAGACTTTGCATTTCTAACTTGTTCCTGGACTTGGCTGTGATCCCAGAAGTGGAAGAAGGATTCTCTCTCTCCTACTCCTAGAAATGCATCAGAGATGGTGGTAAAGAGCATGCACTCTGGCTGTGTTACTTCCTGACTGGGCAAGTAAATTATCTTCTCTGTGCCTCAAATTTCTCGTCTGTACAAAGGGTTAGTGTCAGCACCTTCTGGAGCAGATATGGTGTTATGCCACATGAGGCAGTTTTTCTCCCAGCTGCAGGTGTGTTGGCTGCTGACTGTTCACACTGGGTCCCTTCCAGGAACTGCCCTCAACCAAAGGAACCTGTACTGCCCAACACTATGCCTGCCCCTGGGGCAGCCTGCATCCAGTGATGGGTTATAGGGGGCACAAAAGCCTGGCCTCCTTGCCTTGACTAGACATTGCTGAAGAACCAACCCAGCTTCTGATCTGGCCATAAAATCTGCTGAGGACTCTATCGTGACTGCATCGGAGCCCTGCTTCTCTCTCTGCTCAACCCAGCTGCCTTGCCTCTCCCTCACAGGTGGTGTCCCCAGAACTACTCCTCAATAAATTGCCTGTGTGCAAGTCTCTGCTGCAGAGTCTGTTTCCCAGGAAACCTGACCTACAATGGTTGGTCTAAGAAAGCAGCCTCAGAAAGGGGATTAGGAGCAGTATCACTGGCTGGCTGATTAGCACGGAGAACCCCAGCACTAATGGTAGGTGGACCACTTAGAGCGCCGGCATGTGGTTAGAGTGCAATTGCTAAAACTTTCTCTGGAGGTGCACTGGGATGGGACACAGGCAGACATCAATGCACTGCGGCTGCAGCATACCAAGCGTTTCAGAGGTTCTAGTAAGTTCAATTTGTAAAGACTGGAGAGTGAAAAGGCTGTTGCTGGGAGTGGCAGGGGATTGATTCATTGGAGAAAAACAACGAAAGGCCCAGAATGATTAATCACCAATATAAGGCAAAGTGTAAAAGCTGGGGGGTTCCTTTGGCAGCGTGTAAAGAGACTCTCATCTCCCATACCAGAGGGCAGAGAAAAACTAAAGGATCAGGCCCAACACTTAATTATAAGTAGAACAGGACGCCAGAGAAGATCGAATTCTCAACTGCAGCAGATCTGCTATGCCAAGGTCAGGGGCCTGGTTGGAAAGAACGAGATGCTGAGACTCTCAGGAGGCGGCCATCAAGATATTGGTCGGGACTGCAGCCATCTCAAAGACCAGAGCATCTGCTTTTAAGCTCACTTATGGCTGCTTTTACAAACCTTAAAGGATCCTTTTCCAAGCTCATCCCTAAAGTTGTTGGTAGGTCTTTATACCTCTCCTTGTATCCTGACTGTCCTCTCAACATAGCAGCTGGTGATGAAACGTAGAGAGAGAGAGAGAGAGGGAGAGAGAGGGAGGAAGAGAATACCACAGGGTCTCCCAAGACAGACCAGTCTTTTGTGCCCTGAACTTAGAAGTGCCATTCATCCCATCTCCCATTTTCTATTCATTAGAAGCAAATCACTGGGTCCAGTCCACACTCAGGAGAGGAGAATACACGAGGGAGGGAGTGCTGGGAGGCAGGGATCACTGGGGGACCATCTTAGAGGCTGCCTGCCACGACCTGGAAGTCCTTTTCAGGTTCCATGCTTAAGGATACAGTTCCAACCCACTTCCTTAGTGACAGGGAAGACTGTCAGCTTTCAGTGGGGCCCAGAGCAAGAAGGAGCTCTGCAGCAGGTGCTGGGGTGCAAGTGACCCTGGGGTGTTAGAGGCATCTGTGGTGGGAAAAGACACTGTAGGCCGTTTAGGGCAAGCCCCCGGAGAAATTACAACATGGATCCCTTGGATTCTGGAGCAAGGCCAGGCCATCTATAATAGAGGATTGTATTTCCCACTCAAAAACCAGGAGCCTGTGTTCTACTGAGCCCTGGTCGACACAGAGCAACCGATTATGGGACATTAAGTGACTGTGCAGCCAGAGCTTCCCATTACAAGCTGGGTTCTATCAGACTCATCAAGTCCTAACGTACTCAGAGCTCTCCATCCCAAGATGGAAGCAGCATATCCAGGATCAAGCATGAGAGCACAAGTTAGCTGCATGAATGAGCAGGTGGCCCAGACTGCCTACCACCCACCACTCCTGTAGCATACCTTTCTGTCAAATACTAACAGTAAATGGACAGATGCAGCCACTGCAGCCTGAGGCCGTGCAAGTCGCCTAAACCAGCCCAGGTGCTAACCAAGAGGCAGGGGAGTCTGGAATGCAGAGAGAGCAGGTAGCAGTAAGTATAAGGGCAGCTGTTTGACCTACCTTCCTATTCTTTGTTTCCCAGGAAAAACAATCATGGAGAAGCTTCCACTTAAACAAGTGGATCTGAGCGCAAAGGATGGACGATGGTGGACACTGGTGGACTGCACACATGCCCTTTTCTCCCTTCAGAGGGGACGCTTTTTTTCCTCCAGCTTCCAGAAGCTCTCTTTGCTAACAACTCACAGTTTCATTCCTTCCAGGGACTGCCCTCTGTCAAAGGGAACTTCTTTGGCCAAGTCCAGGCCCTCTCCCTACAGGCAGGGGGTCCGGCGTCCAATGATTTGCTAATGAGAGGGTAAAAGAATTCAGCCCCTTTGCTTTCATTGGGGAAACTCTGAAGGACCACCCAGCCCCAGAGCTCTTCACAGAATCTGCTGAGAGCATTTGTTGCAACTGCTTAACAGTTCAACTTCCTCGTCTCCATCTGCTGCCCCTCACCCTTTATAGGTTTTGTTCCTGCACGTGAATCTGCCTCAGTAGTTAACAGAGTCATTATAAAAATTAAATGAGCCTGACCAGGCGGTGGCGCAGTGGATAGAGCATCGGACTGGGATGCGGAAGACCCACGTTCGAGACCCCAAGCTCACCAGCTTGAGCGCGGGCCCATCTGGCTTGAGCAAAAGCTCCCCAGCTTGGACCCAAGGTCGCTGGCTCCAGCAAGGGGTTGCTCGGTCTTCTGAAGGCCTGCGGTCAAGGCACATGTGAGAAAGCAATCAACGAACAACTAAGGTGTCGCAACAGCAACGAAAAACTAATGATTGATGCTTCTCATCTCTCTTCTTTCCTATCTGTCTGTACCTATCTGTCCCTCTCTCTGACTCCCTTTCTGTCTCTGTAAAAAAAAAAAAAAAAAAAAATTAAATGAATTAGTGTCCGGAAAAGGTTTGGAATTGTGTCCGACCCATCCTAAGTACTATGCAAGTGCTCATTGTTTCAGCCTCTCTAACGCTGGGCAGTGTCCTGCCCTCATTCCTTAAACCCAGATTAGTTTTATTACTTCCCTAGGTCAGAATCTTCCTCTGTGGGTCCATGTACCACTGGTGATATTCAAAGTGATTTTAGGTAGCATACTAACAAACATCTTTTATTTCAATTGTTCTAAACTAATTTTTTTTTACTTTTTATTTAGAAATAATTTTAAATTCACATAAATGAACAGAGAAGTCCCATGCACCCTACTCCTGATCTTTTCCACTGTTAACATCTTACACAACAATAGTATCATATAAAAAACAAGAAATTGGTATTGGTCCAATCCATAGAGCTTATTGAGACTTCATCAGTTTTATATGCACCCATCCATTTGTGTGTGTTCATGTGTCACTCTATGCAATTTTGTCAATATATCCAGCCTTGTATAACTACCAACATAATCAAGACCTTAAGTGTACCATCATCTCAAGAATTCCTTACGTGATTCCTTTATAGCCATAAGCATGCCTTTCTCCTCCAGCCTTAAACTCCGTTCTCCATTTCTAAAATCTTGTCTTTTCAAAACGTATCAATGGAATCATATAGTTTGTAATCTTTTGGGATTGGCATTTTTTACTCAACGTAATTTCCTTCAGGTACATCCAAGCTGTTGTGTGTATCAGCTGACTCACTCCTTCTTACTCCTGAGTAGTAAGTAGTCCATGGCGTGGGTACACCACACTTAGTTTAACCATTCACCTATTAAAGGACGTGTGGGTAGTTTCCAGGTTTGGGGCTATGACAAATAAAGCTTATATGAATATTCATGTACAAACTGCTGCATGAAGTAAATCTTCCTTTCTTTTGGAATAAATGTTCAAGAGTGTAATTGCTGGGTTATGAGTCCATTAGCAGTTCTGAAAGGAACAGCTCTTCCATTTTACATTTGCACCAACAGCGGCTGAGTGGCCCAGTTTCTCGTCCTCACTAGCACTTGGCATTGTCGCTGTTTCTCATTTTTGCTAAGTTTACTTTTATATATATTAACACTTTATATTATTCTTATATTTATAAAAAATGATGCTGGTTTTGCTTTTGGATCAGTGACATAAATTTTTATTTAAAAATAAAATGAAGTCATAAAGTATATGTGGGAACAAAGGAAAATATTAAGTACGTAACTGTTTCAGAGTACGTATTGATGGCAAAAATTATGAACTTGGTGCATCTATATTATGAGTTAAATGGGTTTTTGTGCCCAGCCTTTTTTTTTTTTTTTTTTTTTTTTTTTAGCCAGAGAGAAAGAAGGAGAGAGACAGATAGACAGACAGGAAGAGAGAGAGATGAGAAGTATCAACTTTTCGTTGTGGCACCTTAGTTGTTCATTGATTGCTTTCTCATATGTGCCTTGACCAGGGGTCTAAGGCAGAACAAGCGACCTCTTGCTCAAGCCAGCAACCATGGGGTTATTTCTATGATCTCATGCTCAAGTAACCCTGTGCTCAAGCCAGATGAGCCTATACTGAGCCAGCGACCCCAGGGCTTTGAATCTGGGTCCTGAGCATCCCAGGCCAATGCTCTATCCACCGTGCCACCACCAAGTCAGGCCCAGTTATTTTGTTTATGTAATAAATATCACAAACAATTGATCCATAATAAAATTTTAAAACATACAACTGTATGTTGGAATCCATTCCCATTAACTAATATTGCTTCATTCTTTCAGGGTATTTTCTATATTATCTATTAAACCAGAAACTCCAGAGACAGGGCCCTGTCTAAACCTTCTATAACACAGCACCTAAAACATCAACAAGTGCTTCATGATTACTTAAATTATGGTAGGAATTCCTGAGAATATTTGAAATTCCTCATTATGACAGATTATTACATCGGCAGCTCCCAATGAACCATGTCTCCCGGTCTTTGAGCCCTGGCTTAGTACTTGACTGTAATACCACACTGACTCTACACTTATCCAGACCTTGAACATTAGCAAGTGTGATACAGGCAGAGGCTTGATAAGTGCTTGCACATCGGGGCCTCTCCTTTTGCAATGCCCCTCCTGGAACCCAGCTGCCATGTGGGAAGGAAGTCCAGACTGTTTTGCTGGAGAAAGAGAGAGACCACACAGAGATGCAGAAGGCCATATGTGGAGAACTGAAGTGCCCCAGCCAAGTTCTCAACTAACTGCAGGCACGTGAGTTACCCCAGCCAACAACACATGGGCACAGCTGCCCAGCCAGGCCACTGAGTCATGAGAAATACATCACTTATCTTTTAAATTTCTTTTTTTTTAATTTTATTTATTTTAGAGAGGAGACACAGAGTGAGAGAGAGAGAGAGAGAGAAAGAGAGAAAGGGGGAGGAGCTGGAAGCATCAACTCCCATATGTGCCTTGACCAGACCAGTGTAGGGTTTTGAACTGGTGACCTCAGTGTTCCCAGGTCGACGCTTTATCCACTGCGCCACCACAGGTCAGGCTCACTTATCTTTTAAGCCATTGAGTTTTGACCTGGTTGGTTACATTAGCAATAGAAAATGGATACACTTATGCTGCTTAGGCCAAGGGGAAGCAGTTCCTTTAGCAATTGGATTAATGAATCCATGATGATAGGGTTTGGACAGTTATAGAAAACTGAAGGGAAAAACAGAAAGAGGACAGGAAGAAATATAGTCGGGATAGATTTATTTATTAAAAGTTCAGGATGTTTAAATCAAGGAATCATAATATTTAACAACATAAATTTCTCATGATCACTTAGGCCAGGGATGGCTAGTAAGTGACCTAATGCCACCTATTCACTTCCAGACCCATGGCAGACATCACCAAGTGATCTCAGAACTCTTTCCTAATGAACTTAGCATAACCTCTGATTATTTCTCAGCACAGCCTCCCTGGTAGCTGCTAACTAATTTACCAGACTTGGCACAGGATGTGAAACCAAGTTCCACCTCCAACCCCTACCATAATTATTTTACTGACACATGAACACAGGACCTAAGAGATTTATTTGCAGACCTACTCATAGAGCTGGAATTTAGCAAAGTAAAGAATAAACCCCAGGACTCCTAAAGAGCTTTGGAATTGGTCATACCGGGGTTCAAGGTCAAGCTCTGCCACTTATTAGTTATGTGATCTAGCTTAAACAAGTTATTAAGCCTCTCAGTGGTTCAATTTCCTCATCGGTAAACAGGGATAATGTCTGTGCCTCCCAAAGTTGCAGTGAGAATTAAATGAGTTCATATACTCTCTGTGAAGATGTTGACCACCACACCTGGCACATAATGGGTTCTCAGAGCACAGTGATTCCCCAACAAATCACCAGGATAGCCTAAAAAGGAGAATTTATACCTGACCTGTGGGAATGAGCAAAGGGAAACTCAAAATACTTTGTCCACAGCAGAGAAGGTGTGTGGTGACACCAGACCCAGCGGAAAGGAAGTAACAGGTGGGGGTGCAAGCCGGGAAGGGAGTCTCTGCTCTCTGTGTGTTGGAAGAGGCAGCTATGAATTGCCCTTCAGTCTGCCAGCACTACTCCCCATTCCATCACAACTGTCTAACAATTTTGCCATTTAGCTATGATATGAGAACTAGGGCCTGAGAATGTAACATGGAAGCCCTGGTCTTCACAAAACTTTCTCAGCAAAGCAAGAGTTGTTTTCAAGTTTGTTTCATTCTTCCTGCCTGGACCACTCCTGAAGCAACACTGAGACACCCTGAGCCTCCTTGTTCTCTCCTCCCCAAGTGAGGAACATCCCCAACCCCCATTCCACTCACATCCTCCTCAACCTGATCATCTGTTTAAGGGCCTACCCAGGTCCCGACTCCATGCCAGGCCATGAGGACCCAGGTAAGAAGCTATCAGGCTGGCACCCACTGACCCACTGACTTAGGAGAGCACCACGATGCACTAACTCACCCCAGTTCCACTTGAAGGAGAGAATCCCAGTCTTCCTGAAGGAGGTCAGCCTTCCCAAATTCTTCCCTACTTCAGGCAGGATTCTCTAGCTGCAAGCAACAGAACAACATTAGTTAACTTAAATAAGGGATATATTGGGAGGAGGGGGCCAGCTTACAGAGTCAAGAGGCTGCTGAGAATGAGGCTGGAAGAGTTGGGAACAATGACAGCCAAGACATTCTGGACTAAGAGATAGTCAACCATCTTGTTAGGACACTGCTTCTTGCACAAACTTATCCTTCTGCCATCCTGAATCTGATTGGCTCCGCTTGAGTCAAATACCCTTTCCTTTGCTACCTTGATTGACAGCCTGACTAAGACTGCAACCAATGGGGCAGAGGTAACTGTCCAAAGGTGAAATTGGGGCTGTTATCAAAGAAGGGAGCAGGATGTTGGGCAGCCAAGGACTACCTGTGTCCAAAACACCCCTCGTTTCTCCTCACTTACACAATTCATTTTAAATACCAAGATTCCAGGTGTTAAAAAAAAAAAAAAGATTCCAGGTGTTGTGTATGAATAAAACTTGGCAAACAAACAAACAACGAAAACAATAGAAAAAACACCCTGTAAACTAAAGCTAGTGATAAATAATACTGAAATCAGCTGAAGGAAGCTATGGCTGAAAAGAAATCGGGCTTCAGAGGTCAGAAGACCAAAGTTCTAGTACCAGTACTACCATAATTGTGAGGTCTGTTTCTTAGGGTAAGCAATGATGTAGCCAGCAGGTCATTCATAAACATCTAAGTAGATAATGTACTTCAAGGCACTTTACAGTCTGTAAAACATGCAAACTTGAGGGACTACTATTAGTCTGGGTTTTTATCATTTATTTTACAGAGCACATCATATCAACTGCTTAACCTGAGATTACGCTTGGCCAGAAGCAGCGCGGTTCTGACCTTCGCTGGCAAACAGGCTGCAGCGGAGCGAGATGAAGGAGGGAGAGCCCTGCAGGTAATACAGTGGGCAGTCTTATTTCAGCCTATTTTGCAATGCAATGATCTTGAGGAAATATTAGGATGCAGTTCATAGAGAGTTCTTTCTTACTAACTCAGAAAAATCAACTCCAGTGAGAGCCGAGAAATAGAAAACTGCCAGGGTGTAGGAAATAGCCGTTTGGAAGAACGCATCGGATATTCAATATTCAACACAGAATGGAGTGGCAATGTAGCATAGACATTCAGAACGGGAGCTTTGAGTCATGAAGACCTGAGTTTGAACTCTAGCCACATCCCTTGTCTCATCTATGTAAGTATGATGATAATCCACTCACCAAATATTTATTGAGGACTTATTATATACCAGGTCTTATTTTAGGCACTGATGATACAATAGTGAACAATATAGATTTAAAAACCCTGTCCTCGCCTGACCAGGCAGTGGCGCAGTGGATAGAGCGTCTGACTGGGATGGGGAAGACCCAGGTTCGAGACCCCGAGCTCTCCAGCTTGAGCGCGGACCCATCTGGTTTGAGCAAAAAAAAAGCTCACCAGCTTGGACCCAAGGTCGCTGGCTCCAGCAAGGTGTGGCTAGGTCTGCTGAAGGCCCACGGTCAAGGCACATGTGAGAAAGCAATCAATGAACAACTATGGTGCCGCAACGGCAATGAAAAACTAATGATTGATGCTTCTCACCTCTCTCCGTTCCTGTTTGTCTGTCCCTATCTCCCTCTCTCTCTGACTCTCTCTATCCCTGTGGAAAAAAAAAAAAAAAAAAAACCCTGTCCTCAAGGGCTTTACATTCTAGCGGGAGGAGAAAGTAAATGAACAAACAAATAATAAGAGTGAAATATACAATGCATCAGATAGTGAAGTGCTATGGAGAAAATAAAGCTGGGAAGGAAGCCAGTAAGGTACTATAATCTATAGGGTAATTAGGGAAAGCCTCACTGTGACAGGGACATTTAATCAAGGTTAAAAGAAGGGACGGATGGGGCTAGGCAGAGACCTGGGGGAAGACTATTCCAAGCAGAGGGAACAGCATGTGCAAAGGCCTGGTGCTGTGAGCATACCTGGAAGTTCAAGGAATGACAAGGCAGTCAGGATGGCTGGAGGAGGTCTTGTCAGAGAGCAGATGGAGATCAGGGCAGAGTATTGAAAATGGGGCAGTTCACAGGGCCTGGTAGGTCCAGTACTTCGACTTTGACTTTGAATGAGATGGGGGTGGGGGGCACTGAAGGGTTTTGAGCAGGAGAATAACAATTCAACTTACATTTTAAAGTCTCAGTGGAGCTGCTGTGTTGTGGGAAAGGGCAGAAGAGGAAAACCAGTTAAAGAGGCTATAGAAAAATCCATGTGAGTCTGATCAGGCAGTGATGCAGTGGACAGAGCATCATACTGGGACACAGAGGACCCAGGTTTAAAACCCTGAGGTCGCTGGCTTGAGCACAGGCTCACCAGCTTGACCATGGGGTGTAGGATCAGAGGCATGATCCCAAGGTCACTGGCTTGAGCCTAAGGTCGCTGGCTTCAGCAAGGGGTCACTGGCTCAGCTGGAGTCCCCAGTCAAGGCATGTAGGAGAAAGCAATCAATGAACTTTCTGTGCCGTGCTGTAACTATGAGCTAACACTTCTTATCTCCCTTCCTTTCTGTCGGTTCCTATCTGTCCTCTCTGTCTCTCTCACTAAAAAAAAAAAGAAGCCATGTGAGGTTTCCATTTTTGTGTCCAGCATGTAAGGAGCTTGGAAGTTGCCACTTGTCCTTACAACAAGTAAAAGCAGAACAAACTAAGAAAGCAACAACCTGTTGGACCCGTCAAACAAGTGCAATCTCAGGGCACACCACTGTTGCCAAAATACAGAGGAACAGAGCAGAGACCACCAGCAGAAAACTCCATGGGAAGCAATGCTGGGGTAGAGAAACCTAAACTATGATCAATGAATTACTGGAGACTTAGTGCAGACAAGTCTGAGTATTAAAATTTCCTGAAGGACCCAGTTATTAAGGGGAACCCACACTTTTGTGAATTTTACCTCCTAGAACTCAATCAGGTTGCCATAGTGAATATTGAAGGAAAAATTGCCTTCTGTTTCCAGCATGGGTAAAAGAAGAGAAACCACTACACCATGACATTCTGTTTTTCTTAACAAGGCTCACTGTCAAGAGAAACAATTTTCTCAGAACTTATTGTAGCCTATTTTCTTACCAGAGGATGAAAAATACCCAACTCCAGCCCTCTCTAGCCATCCTGTCTCACCTCAGGGGGGCTGAGGACTGAAAGGCACTTATAAAGTTCACAATCCATAGGTACAGTTTTATAAAAGACTGAGATCTAATCACTGGGTTATAGAACACTCCCCGCGTCCCCCACCTTGCCCTATATTACTAAAGGCCTATTCACTATATTTCCTTTTACCCAGTACATGATATTCAGCTATTAAGAAAAAAATTACAAGGCATACTAAAAGGCAAAAAATAAAAATTAAAAAAAAAACCCACACAGTTTGAAGAAACAGAACATGCAGCAAAACCAGACTCAGAGATGGCAGGAATGCTGGAATTATCAGGTTGGCAATTTATAGCTATGATTAACATGCTAAGGGCTCTAGTAGGTAGATGAGTAGACAGCATGCAAGAAAAGATGGGCAATGTAAGCAGAGAGATGGAAATTCCAAGAATAAATCAAAAAAGACATGCTAGAGAGAAAAAACACTGAACCAGAAATGAAGATTGCCATTGATAAATTCATTAGTAGACTGAATACGGCTCAGGAAAGAACCACTAAGCCAGGGGATATCTCAATAAAAACTTTCAAAGTTGAAAAGTAAAGATAAAAAGGATGAAAAAAAGAACCAGAATGGAATACGCAAGAGCTGTGGGACACCTATGAAAGATATAACATAGTTGTTATGGGAATACTGGAAGGAGAAAATAGAAAGGAACAGAAGAAATATTTGAAGGCATAATGACTGCAAATTTTCCTGTATTAATGTCAGACACCAAACCACAGATCCAGAAAGCTCAGATGACGCTAAGCAAAGTAAATGACAAAAAACTAAACATTGGCCTATTATATTCAAAATGTAGGAAAACAGCCTGGCCTGTGGTGGTGTAGTGAATAAAGTGGTCGATCTGGAATGCTGAGGTCACTGGTTCAAAACGCTGGGCTTGCCCAGTCAAGGCACATATGACAGGCACTCAATGAACAAATAAAATGAAGCAACTATGAATTGATATTTCTTGCTCCCCTGCCCCTGCCTCCTCTCTTGGTAAAATCAAGAAATAAAATATTTTTTTTAAATGCAGGAAAACAAAAATAATTATTTTGGCCTGACCCGTGGTGGCACAGCGGATAAAGTGTCGACCTGGAATGCTGAGGTTGCTGGCTCAAGTCCCTGGGCTTACCCAGTCAAGGCACATAGAGGAAGCAACTACTATGAGTAGATGCTTCCTGCTTCTCTCGCCTCTTTCTCACTCACTTTCCCTCTCTCTCTTCCCCACCATCCAAAAATCAATCAATAAATGAATAAATGTTAAAAAATAACTAACTAAATAATTTTTAAAATTTTTTAAGAAGCAAGGGGAAATATATCTTTCCTCTAGAAGAGCAAAGATAAAGAAATATATCTAACTTCTTCTGAAAAAAAAATACAAGCAAGAAGAGAGTAAAGTAAAATATTTTAAGTGCTGAGAGAGAGAAAAAAGAACACTAACCCAGAATCCTGTACCTGGTGAAATTATCCTTCAAAGTAAAGGAGAAATAAAGAGTTTCTCAAACAAAAAATGAGTTTGTTGCTAGTAGACTTGTCTTGCAAGAATATTAAAACAAGTTCCTTAGAGAGAGAAGAAAAATGATATAAGTAAAAAATTTACACTTACATAAAGAAAGGAAGAACATCAGAGGATGAACAGTGAAGGTAAGGATACAAGGAATAAGATATAAGAGAGAGAATACAAGTTATTAATATCAAAAATCATAGAGAAAACATCACCACAGAGCACATGGACATCAAGAGTATAATCAGGGAATATTATGAACACATCTGGGCCCATAAATTTGATAACCTAGATGAAATAGAACAATTATTTGAAAGACACACCCTGCAAAAACTCAACACAAGAAGAAACAAACAATCTGAATAGGCCTATGTGTATTTAGAAAATCAAAGTAATAATTAATAACCCTCTAAAACTGAAAGCACTAGGCCCAGATGGCTCACTGGTGACCTCTACCAAACATTTAAGAAAGAAATTATACTAATTCTCTACAATCTCTTTTGAAGAATAGAAGCAGAGAGAACACTTTCTATCTCATTCTATGGAGTTAGCATTATCCTAATACCAAAACCAGACAAAGGCATTACAATAAAACTATAGGCAAATATCTTTCATGAACATAGATGCAAAAATCCTGAACAAAATATTAGAAAATCTAATCCAACAATATATAAAAAGAATTATACACCATAATTAATGGGATTTATCCTAGGTATGCAAGGCTGGTTCAACATTTGAAAAGCAATTAATGTAATCCATCACATCAACAGACTAAAGAAGAAAAACTACATGATTATATAAATAGATGAAGAAAGCATTTGACAAAATCAAACACTCATTCTTAATTAAAAAAGAACTCTCAGTAAACTAGAAATAAGAAAATTTTCTTCAATTTGATAAAGAACATCTTCAAAAAAACCTACAGTTAATATCATACTTAATGATAAGAAACTGACCCTGGCTGGTGGCTCAGTCAGTGGATAAAGTATCATCTTGGCACATTGAGGTCATGGGTTCGATTCCCAGTCAGGGTAAGTAGAAGAAGCAATCAATGAGTGCACAATTAAGTGACACAATGAGTTGATGCTTCTCTCTCTCTCTCCCTTTTCCCCTCTCTCTTCCTCTCTCTCTCCCTCTCTCTCTTGCTCTCTCTCAAATCAGTGGAAAAAAGAAAAAAAGAAAAGAAAGAACTGGAGAGTTCCCACTAAGATCAGAAACAAGGCAAGAATGTTCACTCTTGCCATTCCTTTCAATATTGTACTGAAAGTCCTAGCTAATGCAATAAGACAAGATAAGGAAATAAAAGGAATTCAGAGTGAAAATAAAGAAATAAAACTTTCTTTGTTGAATTTGACATAATTAGCTATGTTGAAAATCTGAAAGATTGACAACAAAAACTCCTAGAACTAATAAGTGCATATAGCAGGTTTACAGGATACAGAGTTAATTTACAAAAGTCAATCACTTTTCTACATACTAGCAATAAACAAGAAGAATCTGCAGTTAAAAACATTATACCATTTATATTAGCACTCCCAAAAATGAACTACTTAGATATAAATCTAATAAAATATGTACAAGATTTACATGAGGTACACATATGAGGAACCGAATAGAGAATTAAGAAATAGATCCACATGAATATAGTTAACTGATCTTTGACAAAGAAGCAAAGGCAGTACAATGGAGAAAAGAGAGTCTTTTCAACAAATGGTGCTGGAATAACTGGATATACACATGCAAAAAATAAAAAAGAAAAGAATCTAGATACAAACCTTACAACCTCACAAAAATTAACCCAAAATGATTGTAAAGTAGCTGAAAACACATTAAAAAAATAGATCATAGACATAAATGTAAAACACAAAAGTATTAAACTCCTAGAAGATAACAGGGGAAAATTTAGATAATCTTGGGTTTGGTGATGACATTTTAAATACACCGAAAACATAATCCATGAAAAAAAATAATTAATAGGCTATACTCATTAAAATTAAATTTTTCTGCTCTGTGAAAAACACTGAAGAGAATGAGAAGTCACGGAATGAAAGAAAGCAAAACACATGTCTGAAAAAGTCTGTGATTTAAAATATACAAAGAGCTGTTAAAATCCAACAATAAAAAAATAAACAACCTAATTTAAGAATAAGCCAAAGATCTTAATAGACATCACCCCAGAGAAGATCTGTAGATGGTAATAAGCACATGAAAAGATGCTCCACATAATTTGTCATTAGGGAAATGAAAATTAAAACAATGATGAGATAGCACTGCACATATATTAGAATGACCAAAATCCAGAATACTGACACCACCAAATGCTGCCAAGGATTTGGAGCAACAGGAACTCTCATCTATTGCTGGTGGGAATGCAAAATCGTACACAGCCATTTTGGCAGTTTCTTACAAAACTAAACATACTCTTACCATATGATCCAGTCATCATGCTCCTTGGTATTTACCCAAAGGAGTTGAAATGTATGTCCACATGAAACCCTGCACACAGATGTTTGGCAGCTCTATTCAACTGCCAAAACTTGGACGCAACAAAGATGTTCTTCAGTAGGTGAGAAGATAAATAAACGAACATATCCAGACAATGGAATATTATTATTGAGCACTAAAAAGAAATTGCTATCAAGCCATGAAAAGACATAGAGGTAACATAAATGCATAGTACTAAGTGAAAGAAGGCAATCTGAAAAGGCTACAACTGTATGATTCCAACTATATATATGGCATTCCGGAAAAGCAAAACTGTGGAGACAGGAAAATGGTCAGTGGTTGCCAGGGTTTGTGGGGAGGAAGGGATGAACAGGTAGAGCATGGAGGATTTTTAGGGCAGTGAAACTATTCTGTATGATACTCTAATGGGATACTATGGATCTGGGTGATAATGATGCGTCCATATAAGTTCATTGATTATACAAATGTACCACTCTGGTGAGGGATGTTGATAATGGGGGAGTCTGAGGGGAAGCACAAGGCACATGGGAATTCTCTGTACTTTCCACCCAATTTTGCTGTAAACCTAAAACTGCTCTAAGAAAATTAAGTCTGTTCTTTAAAAATCCATTTAAAGATGATGGTGGCTTGGACAGGGGTGGTGGCTGTGGAGGTGGGGAGAAGTGGCTGGATTCTGGATATATTTTGTAAGAACCAACAGAACTGTCAGTGGTTTAGACGTGGAGTATGAGGGCAAGAGAGGATTCAGCAGACAGCCTGGACATGATGACATACAACAAGGACTGCACACGACGCCAAGCACACACCAGATATTCAGCAAACACCAAAATCTCATAAAATTTCAGAAGAGATGATGGTCCGCAGTAAGGTAATATCCAAATTAGATAATTCTTGGGGGTGGAGTTTGGGACACATAAGGAATTCAAAAGAAGAGAAGGTCCAACTTCTAGTCAACTCCAACTCCTCTTTTATATGCATATTTTCTTGCAGTCAGTAGCTCAGTTCTGGCAAGAAGAGGTAATGGAGGAGGAACAGAGAAAAACAAGTGATTCTTCCAAAACCCAGTAATAATAATAACCCCACAGGCAATAAGTATTAATTACAGTGGCAATATTAGCTACACAGGTGGAATGTTCTATTTTTTGGAACCCTGTCCTAAACCAGCCTCTTTGTTGCTGTGCTTTCAGCACGAGGTAAATGACAGTTGGGTGATGGGTATGAAGAAAAGCAACTGATGGTCCATTCCCAAAGGATACAATTCTACCTCATTTGAAACACTCTTACCATTTTTTGAGCCTCTACTATGTGTTAGTGCTGAAATCAGTCTAGCAAGGTAGATATGATTTTGTCCATTTTACAGATGGGAAGAGTAAGGCTTAGACAAGGGGATCACTAGCTAAGGAGTCATGAACCTGGCTTCAAACTCAAGCCTACGTGCCTCCAAAGTTCATGCACACACCACACTTCTCACCTTTGTTTTGTTCACAACAGTGAGCCTTCACTGAGCACGTACCTCATGCCAGGCCCTGGCACAGGTGTTAAACAATACCTATTTACATCAACTACTTTCATCTCCATTTCACAGATAAGGAAATGAAGACTTAGAGAAGTTAAGACACTCACTGTAGAGTCCCTCAGCTGGTTAGTGGAGATCCAGGCAGTGTGGTTCTAGCTTGCAGGATTCATATACTCTTACGTTAAAAAAAAAGGGTGTTTTTAAAATATAGTAGTAATATATGGTAACAATTTTAGAATATGCAACAAAGAAAAAAAATCACCTACAATCTCACCATTCTGAGATAACCATGATCATCATTTTGGTGGATAACTTTTTTATCTTTTTCCTACACACACACACACACACACACACACACACACACACACACACATTTTTTACAAAAATGAGATTGCATTTTATTTGCTTTTGACTCACCTTTCACTCTCTCACTTAATAACATGTTGTCAACGTCTTTCTGATTTAAATATTTTCTGCCATGCTGATTTTTGACTCTCTTGGATCATACACCTATTTGGAAATCCATAAAAATCTTCCCTCTATCCAAAATGTGCATGCACACACACAGTTTTGCATATAATTTTGGGCATTTGCTAAATAATCGACCCTAACTGAGAGCCCTGGTTCTACAACATACTTTCTAATGCCAGAGTAACACTCCATCGTGGAAGGATGCTCTATAAGTTATTGAACCAACCAACCTAACTCAGTCCACTATCACTGGACATTTAGATCATTTCCAATTTTCCACTATGGCAATGTTGCAATGACTATTACTATGGATAAAACTTTGAGGACAGCCCTATTTATCTCCTTGAGATCAATTCCAAGAGCACGATCATTCGTAAGGTTTTCAATAGTATTTCCAAATTGTCCTCCAGAAAGGTTGACATCTATTTATGCTCCCACCAGAAGTGTCTAAGCGGGCCCATTTCCCTACACCATTGCTCACATCCGGTCTTAGAAAACACCATATTTTGTGCCTGACCAGGCGGTGGCGCAGTGGATAGAGCGTCAGACTGGGATGTGGAAGACCCAGGTTCGAAACCCTGAGGTCGCCAGCTTGAGCGTGGGGCCCATCTGGCTTGAGCAAAAAACTCGCCAGCTTGGACCCAAGGTCGCTGGCTCCAGCAAGGGGTGGCTCAGTCTGCTGAAGGCCCACGGTCAAGGCACATGTGAGAAGGCAATCAATGAACAACTAAGGTGTTGCAACAGCAACGAAAAACTAATAATTAATGCTTCTCACCTCTCTTCGTTCCTGTCTGTCTGTTCCTATCTATCCCTCTCTCTGACTCTCTCTCTGTCCCTGTAAAAGAAAAAAAAAAGAAAGAAAGAAAACACCATATTTTGTACCTTTTTAACCCTGGCTCAGAACTTTTCTTTTTCTTTTTTGCTGTCTTAAAGGCAGCAATTTCTGGCTCAAGGCACTGGAAACAGCAGTCTTTGGGGAAGACTCCAGATTGGGAATTGCTGTCTTTCCCTGCTTCAGCAAAACCCCAAAGGGCCGTGCCTGCACTTAGCAGGAGACCCTTTGCAAATCTCTCCGCCTTTGTCTTTGGTAAGAAGAGCATCACTGGGTGGTAAGAAACAAACAAGCGAATCTTTTTTTTTTTTAATCTTGGTTGGTTTTTAAACAGTTATATTATGAAATGTTTAGCCCCAAAGGAATTGGGAGGGTTCCTTTTAATATCTCTAAAAATTCATAGACAAGTAATTCCATAATGTGACTGCTCCTTCTCTCCCACTTTTGGTAGCCAAATCTGGCTTTTGATATATACTGATAAAATATACTGAAGAAAACAGAACCCTCAAGTTTGGCTCGAGAACGCCACAAGAGCTGTTATAAGGACACAGTTCTTGCATGCAGTAGGCACTCAATACATGTTTGTTGAATTGCACAGGAAGCCTTGGACACGCACCCTGGAGTAATAGGCAATTTCTGTACATGTTTAACTACTAAACCTTTCATTAACTGTGGCAGTGTTAAATACAGTCGGTACTAATGAGGGGGAGTGGTGACCTGAATACACCAAAACAGAGGGAAATCCCAGATCAACTCTATTTAGTCTTGAAAAGCAGTCCGTGATTTTTTTTGTTCCTGTAGCAGATGTACCTTTCCAATTCTGTCCGGCTTAGGCAAATGTTACAATGAGCTAGCTTATCCTCTGCAAGGCATGGAGAGAGGCTGCTGGGCGAGGCAGTCGTTAGGCTAGCTTTTACAGTCACCAAAGAAATTTGAATGTGGACACATTAAATGATAGGAAGGAATTACTGTTCATTGTATTAACTGTGATACAGATATTATCTTGGCTACGTAAGGATATGCTCCTTTCTTAAGATAAATACTGGAATTGACAATAAGTAAAAGTTACCATATTTTTCGTTCCATAAGATGCACCTGACCATAAGACACCTAGGGTTTTAAGGAGAAAAATAAGAGAAAAAAATATTCTGAACCAAAGGCTGTGTTAAAATAGTTAATATAATACCATATTTTTTTGCTTCATAAGACGCACTGGCATTTCCCCTCCACTTTTTTTTTGGGGGGGGGGAAAGGGCATCTTATGGAACAAAAAATATGGTACTTATTTGGACCATCTGGAAAAGGGTTAACAAAGATTTGACTATATGATACCAATAACTACTGTTTACTGGAAGTGTTTGTGCAAACCAGTTTAGATACATTAACTTGAATCTTTACAACAAACATCGGCAGAGCAGGTATCATTATTCCCATTTTAGAGATGAATAAAGTGAGGTAGTATCCTGCTTCTGCTTCAGAGAACTGCCTTTTCACTGGATACTGTTGTGATGAAACCATCAGTCAAAGCACCCTACCCTCCTGCCCAGAGGGTGGTGTGAGACCCAGGCCTCTCCCATAATCCTCAGCCTGCATGGAGTATTACTCAGACCAGTGATGGTGGACACTCTGAGACCAGGAGCTATGGCTTTCCTGTCTATTCTGTGAGCTGCCCCTGCTCAAGGCAGCCACAGTTAGTTTTTATTACAGGCAACAAAAATAAACAAACACTAAACTACGGAGAAATGTTATCTGACTGCCCAGCTAGCAGATGGTGAGTGAGGACTTGAACCCAGGGCTGTCTGATGTCAAAGCCCCCATGCCATTTCTCCAAGGGCATGCATAAGGGGTCAAGTTCATGTGACTTTCAAGTCCTGACTTTCACTTGCCCTGCCATAGGCTTCTTTCCTATAAAATCCTTACACCCTTACTTTCATGTCTCTCCACCACAGGAGTGAAAAATACATCACTGCACTGATGTAACTACACCTCCACACCGGGCACCTAGTGTTTAATTCAGCCATTGCTCTAATCCGTATTCCCTGAGACTAACAGGTCATTACTGCTACTTCCACCCTCTCTTTGCTAATAGAACCACACTGACGGAGAGGTGGGAACAGGTCGTCTAGTTCAACTGCCTGCCTCAAGGAAATGTTGCCCTAAAATCAATAGAATTCAGTCATGTGACAGGAGGCACTTTTGCCATCATTGTCGTCACAAGTCTACTGATTACCGTCAGCCTCATGAAGCACCATCTGCTAGTCTAAAATCAAAATGTGTGAGCCCTAACAAGACAGACTGGAAGAGAGGGAGTCAGAGCCCCTGAGGGCGCTGGGAAAACCACCCCCCTCAGTCAGAGAGATGCATCTCATAGCAGGTATGTGACCTTGGGCAATCATTTACCTTCCCTGAGCCTCAGTTGCCCCATCTGTAAAATGGGGATAATAATAACAGTGCCAACGCCACAGATTCTTGAGTTGCTTGTAGCAGATGACAAAGTAAAAGTGCCTGATACACTGTAGGAGCCAATGAAGCCAGCGCTTCCCTTCCTAAAGAATTTAGGACAGTTGATCGCTTATTCCTATTTTTAAAGATCTCTAAGGAAGGAGAAACCATAGCATCCCTTGGTAGCTAGTGCCTGTGTTTCACAACCCACTTAGATGATGTGTGAATATAGCACAGAGGCCCACATCCAAGGAGGCTGGCGGAGGCTGGGAGACCTGCCAAGCAGCTTGCTGGACCGCTACCCATCCTATCCCTTCCCCCACCATTGCCTCCTAAATATATATATTAGCTTAGCGATCTTTCACAGGCCAACCTCTTCTTGGAAACCCTCCCCGATAATCCCCCGGTTCAAATCATTTTCCGTCGTCCGACCACTATAACACCTGTTGGCTGTAACAGGCATCAGGCATTTATCAAAAATAGGCTGGTACTATAACTATTTAATTATCTAATTGGTTAACTCAATAAGTACATATTGGTTAACTTCAACATTGCTAGTCAGCATCCTATGCACCAGGCATCCTACAATGCATAGAACAAATAGAATAGCTTCCTGCCCTCGTAAAGCTCACGGCCTAGAGGAGGGAAGGTGGACCCAAAGTAAGTATACAGGGTGAGCAAAAGTAGGTTTACAGTTGTGAGTACATGAGACACAGGGTTCGTGCTTCTATTTTCAATTATTAGGGTTTGTAATCAATTATTGTATTCTTTATCTGTATTGCAACTGTAAGCCTACTTGTACTCACTCCTGTACATTGTCAGTTGATCATAAGTGCAGTGGAGGGAATTAGAGCGCGATGGGGCAGGTGGCTGTTCTGTGTAGAAGGAGTGGCGAGGTCTGGCCCCGCCCACGTTGCATGGCTCCCTCTTCTTCCCTGTGCCTTCACACAGGCCTTCTCCTGGTGTGTCGAGTTCACCACACTCTTTTCAGCCCCAGGACCTTTGCAAGTACCTTTTGTCTAAACCACTAGTCCCTCCCTACCTCACCTTGTTAAACCCCTCTATTTATTCTGTGACATCTAAGCAGAGATTGGGAGGAAGTGAGGGCATTACATATATGTGTTTGGTTTCTCTGGAAAACTATAAGCTCCTGAAGGATAAGAAGAGGCAGTGTAGGCCCTGACCGGTTGGCTCAGTGGTAGGTAATTGGCCCAGTGTGTGGATGTCCCGGGTTCAGTTCCGCACACAGGAGAAGCAACCATCTGCTTCTCTACCCCTCCCCATCCCCTTCTCTGTCTCTCTCTCTCTCTCTCTCTCTGTCTCTCTGTCTGTATCTCTCTCTCTCTCTCTTCCATTCCCACAGCCGTGGCTTGATTAATTCGAGCACATCGACCCGGGTGCTGAGGATGGCTACATGGAGCCTCCACCTCAGGTACTAAAATTAGCTTGGTTGAGAGCATGGCCCCAGACAGGGGTTGCCAGGTGGATCCAGGTCGGGGCACATGTGAGAGTCTGTGTCTCTGTCTCCCTTTCTCTCACTTGAAAAAAAAAGAAAGAAGAAGAAGAGGCAGTAGAGAGTAGTGGCTAGAGACTCAGGCTCTGGAGTGGGGAAGACCTGGTTCAAATCCTTGTCCTACCACACCTTAGTTGTATGACAAATTCCTAACTTCTCCAAGTCTCAGTCTCTTCTTCTGGAAAGTAGAAAAAGAACAGTATTTATCTCACAGGAATATTATAAATGTACAGTGTTAAGCATCAAAGGTAGATTTTCCCTGAAGCTAATGAAACGTCAGGAATCACCCCCCCCCCACACACACACACACAACACACAACTATGCACGTTTGCATAAGCCCCTTCCAATGCCCTGAGAAGGGACCTAGCAATGGGTTTACACGGTCACGTTCTTCTATAAAATATGTTAACAGGAGTCAGTCAAGGCTACTGCTTCTCCCCACTTTGACTTCCCTCCTGTCACACTCCTCCACATGTTAAATGGCACCCTTTTTAAAGAGGGTGCTTCCAAACCGTATAAGCTTCAGGCCTCACAAAATGTGAACTCACTCCTTCCTGGCACATGGTGACAGCCACTGTGGTCAAAACTGGGCATCTTTGCCTCTCTCACAGTGTCCGGTTAAGTGACCAGTAGGGAGCAGAGGTTCAGTGGCGATATTCTGATCAAAGGAGTGCTGGAGAGCTATAGCCTCAGACTGCAGGGGGCTTTAACATGCCAACCACCTCCCCCTTCCTTCTTCCCCCACTCCGAGAGTACTGGAGGACTTTCAGGGCAACAGAGATTTTTCTAGAAGTAACCACACTGGGAGAAAGGGAGCAGAGAGCAGCACTTTCCAGGAAGACCAAGAGCCTATCCTCTTGGGGTGGAGTGGTTGATGAGTTCATCATCTGAGGATCTCTCCAGGGTGCTGAGGGCTGGGGCAGGTGCTGGGGCAGCTCCACCCACCGCTGCCCTACACCTGGGAGAGGAGGCTACAGGGAGCAGGACAACACACCTCCCAAGGAGCCTCAAACCCAAAAGCCTCTTACTCAGGCCTCAGGATACTCTGGGCCTTTCTGAGTCATCACTGAGAGCCGAGAGCCAGCCCCAGGGTCTGGCAGTTCTTATATTTAAGCTGAAAAGCTTGTGAAATCTATACCCAGCATGGAAATGAGCTGTTTTTTTCTCTTAAACACTGAAAACAGCTCGTGCCCATCTTCCAAAGGGAAACCTTCTCCCTACTTGAAAGTAGTTACAAAATCACATCTCAGCCTTTTATTTCCCAGCCAAATGATGCCAATTACTAATACCAAAGGGAAGGAATGTGACTCATTGATGTTCCCAGTTCTGACGGCTGATTGCCATAAATTCCCCAATCTCTAGAGTTCGCTCTGCCTTCTCCTTCCTGACGGTTCTTCACAGTCATTACGCAGCAAGTCGTCCTCTCTTCTTGCTTTTCTCCAAGAGACTTCTAGAAGGACTTGCCAAGGCCCACTGGGGCCCACTGGTCCATTTGCAGGTAACTCTAAGGCCTCGTGCTCACCTCTCAGCTGGACTCAGGGAAGGACTGACCTGATTTTTGTGTCCTCATGTGTATTTATTTGTGTCAACAGGCACATGCATTTCTAGTATCTATTAAACAGAAAATCTTATTAAACAGAAAATCTTGGTTCATCTGGGTCCTCTGCCTTTCCCAGGGCTGTGTCTTCCATTCATAAACTCAATGGAGTTTCTTTTTTGTGTGTGTGACAGAGACAGAGAGAGATAGAGAGAGGACAGACAGGGACAGACAGGCAGTAAGGGAGAGAGATGAGAAGAAGAATCAATTCTTCATTGCATCACCTTAGTTGTTCATTGATTGCTTTCTCATATGTGCCTTGACTGGGGGGCTACAGCAAAGCAAGTGACCCCTTGCTTAAGCCAAGGACCTTGAGCTCAAGTTGGTGAGCCTTGTTCAAACCAGAGGAGCTCGCGCTCAAGCTGGCAACCTCGGGGTTTCAAACCTGGGTCCTCCGCATCCCAGTCCAACGCTCTTTCCACTGCGCCACCGCCTGGTCAGGCACTCAGTGGAGTTTCTTACTCTTCCTTCATCTTTCAAAGCGTACAACAGCAACAGACAGAAGCACATTAGCCTGGGTTACTCACTGAAGGCACATTCTACTTGGAGCCAGCCCCATGTGCCCTGGCTACAGCCTTCCCTCTGCCTCCCTGCCCAACCCCCCAAAAATGAGAGTTAGACCCTGGACTTATAAAAGACCTTACCCTTTTTTAGAGGGGAGGAGGGAGAATAACTTTAGATGACTTTTAAATCATTGTCATAATATATTGACCTTACAGCCCAATAATGTTAGGATACATAAAAGTGTGTTTGCATCTAGGTGGGAGGGGCGCTACCTTACTGTAGTAGTTTGCCCCTAACTTTCTGGAACAACCTAATGGCTGGGCATTATTTTAAATTGAGGTGGTTTGTTAAACATGTAAATAAATGTGATTGAAATGTATAGCTTTGTATATACTTTAAAAAAAAGAAAAGAAAAATGATGTCCTTTGTCAGCCCATGTGCTCTGATTTGGGATTCAGAAAACATGACTCCCTTAACAGGAGAACACTGTATCCCCAAGTCCAGCAGCTTTTGTTGATGGATTCGAGAAGCTGAGACTGAGTGAGAGGGGTGGAGGATGTGAAAATACTTTGAAAAGACCTTTCACTATACCGATGCAAGCATTTGTCATCATCATATCATCATTATTAGCAATAATAAGTGGATCAAGGGGGATCTTTTCAAATGCAAATCTAATCACATTGTGCCTTTCCCACCATTCTTAGGACAGAAGCCAGAGCTGTACCACAGTCCTCTAGGCCCTGCATGGCCTGGCCCCTGCCCGCCTCACACTGGCTTCCTCTCATTCCCTGTGCCCCTCGAGTCTTCTCTCAGCTTACCCAATTTGCCACACTCCTTCCTTCCAGCCTCAGAACCTTTGCACACTCCTTTTTTCCTAGAGCACTTGTCCCTCCCTACCTCATCTGGTCAATCTCCTTTATGTTTCAATATCAGTGTAATCACACTTCCTCAAAGAAGCGTTTTCCCCCTTTCCGAACTGGGTGGATCCTTCCCATCTACATACATGCTCATAGAGTCATGTATAGCCATCCGCCCATGCATTAATTTATACTTGAGTGTCTACTATGTGTTAAAGTATTCTGGGGGCTGGGAACATAATGGTGAACAAAAGGAGGCCCAGGGAGCTTCCATTCTAAGAGAAGAGGAAACAATAATCAGATAAACACACAAAACACACACCTGTATAATAGGATGTAAGACAGTGATCAGCACTGTAGAGGCAAATAAGGATGGATAAGGAATGAGGCGGCAGGATGTGGGGGGACTGTCTCAAGTAAGGGCAGCAAAAATGCCTTTCTAAGTAGACAGCATTAAACAGAGACCTCAGTGAAACAAGGGAGCACACCATGCAAAGGTGTGTGCAAAGGTGACTGCAGACAGAAGGAACAGCAAGGGCAAAGGCCCTGAGGCAGGAATGAACTTGATAAATCCAAAGAACAGCAGAAGACCAGGGCAACTAAGAGTTGAAAAAGCAACTTGGGAAAGTACCAACGGAGACTGGAGGACACACATGCAAGTCTTCCGAGGAATTTTGCCACAACAAGGAGCAGAGAAATCTGGCAGGAGCCAGGGGAGTACATGAGCTCTGTGGATAGTGTTTCTGCTTGGTTTTTATTTTGTTTTCAGATGGGAAGTATTGCAGCATATTTGTATGCTGAAAGTAATGCTCCAGTAAAGAGGGAGACATCAGTGATTCATGACAGAGGAGATCATTGTAGTCAAAGTCCTTGAGTAGGTGAGGGAGAATGAGATCCGGGGCTCAGGTGGAGGGCTGGGCATTACACGGGGACGCTTTGCAACTTGCAGCAGGAAGGAGGGCAGAACTTTCATGTACTGATGCTGGAAGTTGGCGAGTTTAGTGGTGGGTAATAAGCATTCTGATGGCCTCTATTTTCTCAGTGACTAGGAAGATGAGATCATCACCTGAGAACTAGGCAGAGAAGGTCACTGAAGAAGAGCCATCCTGGAGAGGGGCAGAGTGACAGGACTGTCATAGCATTGTTGGGCAGTGCTGAGGCAGTCCACTTATTTATGGACTTACATGTGAAACAAGACCTGTCCGGACAGTTGTGAAAGTTTTCCCCAGCCGTGTTCCTGTGCCCAGAAACAGAAGCAAAGCAGGTGCTCCACTGGGTTTAACCAGGGTTGGGGTTTTGGTAGGTGGACACAACAGAGCAAGGGAGTTATGGAGCAATTATAACACCACCCCGTGGGATCCAGCTTGGGGAAGGAGGAAATTAAGGGCCTGTGTCGGGGATGGTGAAGGACAGTGAATAAAGTGGTGGATTAAAGATCTCAATAGGGTCAGGGAATTTTTGGAATGGAAGTCCTCGGATAACTGAGCTGGGAAGATACAGGGTGAGGGTCCTATGGGGGCGATTAGGATGGAAATTTCAGAGGTGCTGTAGTTATGACCAGGTCTGTGTGTGACTCTATGTCTGAAGTGAAGTGGAGGGAGGGCATCAGGGCACTGGGGCACCGAGAAGGGAGAGGCAGAGTGATGGATGATCATCTACATGGATCTTAAAGTCACCATGGACAGTGGCAGGAGTAGACGTACAGAGAAAGTCAGTGAGCCAGATGGCCAAATTGTCCATAAGCACGTGAGCAGCAGGTAGGTAGGTAGCACACTAGGTAGTTTAATGACACATGCTCATGTCTTTCATGTTTATATGATTATTTCATTCATGTCAATTAAACCCACTATATCGCATATACTTACAAGGGTAAGGGCATGTCTGTTAGTGTTCACCCCATTATCTTCAGCTTCTAGCTCAATGCCTAGCACATGATAGGTACTTAATAAAACTTCTTAAATAAATGAATGAATGAATAAATACTACTCTCTGGAGCTGCAACAAAAGAGAGAGGGTGGGAGGCACTGATTCAATAATTTGCCTAATGTTCAGAAAAATCTCAATCAGTGGTCGTCAGCTAACACTCACCCTAATACCTGGAAATTGCCAGGTGCTGTGCTATGCGCCCCAAAGAGGAGTAAGACATGGTTGTAGTTCTTGGAGACCTCAAAGTCTGCCCACTCATGAATGAATAACTTTAACACAATGTGAAGAGAGCAGTGAGAGACAGAGGTTTGAGGGAGATGCCTCACAAGCACTGAATCTGACTGCCTGGGGGGTACAGACATCACGTGGAGAATGTGGGGTCAGCTACCCACACAAGTGGAAGGCAGGCGAAGGACCAGCCTGTACACAGGTATCAAAGTGGGAAAGGTGCGGCAAACTGAGAAGTCTGATGAGGCTAAAAATTAAGCTACAAATGTCATCTTGCCCTTATATTTATGGTCAGTTTGCTAAGAATCTGATGGGGAAGGAATAGTCTTTTGAACACATAGTGCTGGTGCTGGGGCAACCAGGTATCTACATGGAAAAGAATGATGTGGGACTCCTACCTCACACTGACTATAAAAAGTAATTCAAACTGAATCCAAAACCTAAATATAAGTGTTAAAATTACAAAACTCCTGCAGGAAAAACACGTCTGCTTGACCTTGGATTAGGCAATGGTTTATTAACCATCACACCAAAAGCACAAAGACAAAAGAAAAAATGAACTGGACTTCATCAAATTAAAACTTCTGTGCTCCAAAGGAGACCATCAAGAAAGTGAAAAGACAGCCTGATCAGGAAGTTGCACAGTGGATAGAGCATTGGCCTGGGATGCCGAGGACCCAGGTTCGAAACCCCGAGGTCACTGGCTTGAGCACGGAGTCTCCAGCTGGAGCATGGGATCATAGACATGAGCCCAGAGGTCGCTGACTTGAGCAAGGGGTCACTGGTTTGGCTGGAGCCCTCCGGTCATGGCACATAAGTGCAAGCAATCAATGAACAACAAAAGTGCCACAACTATTACTTGATGTTTCTCATCTCTCTCCCTTCCTGTCTCCCTCTCTTTCTTTCTCGCAAATGAAAGAAAATAAAGTGAATAGACAACCCACAGAAAAGGTGAAAATATCTGCAAATAATACAGTGTGTCCGTAAAGTCATGGTGCACTTTTGACCGGTCACCAGTCAAAAATGCACCATGACTTTACGGACACACTTTATATCTGATAAGGCACCAGCATCCAGAAAATATAAAGAACAGTACAGCTCAACAATGAAAGGACAAATAACCTAATTTTAAAATGGGCAAAGGATTTAAATATATACTTTTCCAGAGAAGACATACTAATGACCGATAAACACAGGAAAAGATGCCAGATTTCATTCATCATTAAAGAAATGCAAATCAAAACCACAGTGAGATACCCTTTTACATGAAAATGGCTATAGTAAAAAAGACAGATATTAACAAGTGTTGGTGAGATAAGGAGAAATGAGAAATTACTGGTAGCAATGTAAAATAGTGTAGTCAAAATTAAATGGGTGGGCGGGCCTGACCAGGCGGTGGCGCAGTGGATAGAGTGTTGGACTGGGATGCTGGAGACCCAGGTTCGAGACCCCGAGCTCGCCAGCTTGAGCACGGGCCCATCTGGCTTGAGCAAAAGCTCACCAGCTTGGATCCAAGGTCACTGGCTCCAGCAAGGGGTGGCTCGGTCTGCTGAAGGGCCACGGTTAAGGCACATATGAGAAAGCAATCAATGAACAACTATGGTGTCGCAACGGCAACGAAAAACTACTGATTGATGCTTCTCACCTTTCTCCTGTCTGACTCTCTCTCTGTCCCTGTTAAAAAATAAATTAATTAATTAAATGGGTGGGTTTTATGGTGTGTAAATTTTAGCTCAATTTTTTTAAATGTCATCTAGAGTCCCTGTGGCATGTAGGCCATGATAAGGGATATGATAAATCCTGCAGTCAATGGAGAGTTTCTTGGTTGTGTGTGTGTGTGTGTGTGTGTGTGTGTGTGTGTGTGTGTGTGCGCGCACACATGCACACATGTTCTTCAGGAAGGTAAAATCAACAGAAAATACCTCCATTGTGCTTTCATTTACAGTGTGTCTGTAAAGTCATGGTGCACTTTTGACCGGTCACAGGAAAACAGTGCACCATGACTTTATGGACACACTGTAGAGGCAATTGATATGAACAGTTTGTTTTTTATTTTTCACACTTTTGTTTGTGTTTGTACTAAAGTAATGTTTACATATAATATGGCGGGCTGCGCTCTTTATTTCTCAATTACCATAAACTTATTCTAGTTTTATTTTACAATAAATTTATCTAATTATAATAGTTATTTATGGTGGAAACTTTGGAAAATATAGAAAATTATAAAGAAGAAAATTAAAATCATCCATAATCCCACCAGAGATAATCATTACTGACATTTTAGTGTATCTTGTTGTGTCTTTTTATTTAATGAGTATATGTCATTTTTAATGGCTATATAATAGGCCATCAGTATCATAGATTACTTCTATTGTAATATAGTTAGATTATTTCCAATTTTTCTCTATGTAAGTAATGATGTAATAAATACCTTTGTGCGTGAAGCTTTTTCATATATTGCATTATTTCCTTAGGTTCTCAGAAATGAAGTAACTGGGTCAAAGACAGAATATATTTAAGCTCTTATGATGTATCCTTAAAGTGCATTCTGAAGTGGTTCTATTAGCAGTAAATGAGTTTGCCTATTTCACAGCATGCTCATCAACACTGAGGATTATACTTTTTAAACGTTCTCCTTGTTGTTTTCATTTTCATTCTAATAGAGATTTCATAAGAAAGAGAGTAGCGTGCTCAGGTTTATTTTTTTAGGTGACAGAGAGGCTGGGCTGCAGAGAAGCGAGAGAGCGCAGCTACGGAAACCAATTAGGAAAATGTTGCACTCGTACAGGAAAGAAATGACATAGCCAGGTAGTGAGGATTTAAGATTAGAAAGACTTTTCTAAGAAAGGATGGGTTGGACCTGTGACTGATCTGAAACTGGCAGGAAGAAAGTGAGAGGCATCAAGTTTGACTCCCAAGTGTCTAGCTTTAGAGGTAGAATGGAGGGTGACAGCATTAGCCAAGATAGCGAAAGGAGAAGCAGGTTTAGAATGAAAACAAAATTTCCTGGTTTTTTGTTGTAGGAGAAAAACTAACAGCAGTTTAATAACACGTACACTTCCTGTATACATGGTGGGGACCCAGGAAAACTGGGTAAGTTGAAGCTTCCTGCGTGCTGTGCGTGCCTTGCAGAGTTCCAGGCGGACGTGCCCACCTATCTATTAACAACATATCCATAACGTGAGGATGGCACCAGGGATAAGAGTTTGGGAATTGTCTGGATGTAAACGGTAATGAATGAGATCATGGAGGGAGAGAAATAACTTCCAGGGAACACCTACATTTGTAAGGCAGAATAGGAATGAGTGAAGGAGAAAGAGTTGCTTAGAGAGCAGGAGGGGAACCAACAGACACTGGTGCCAAATGCCAGGGGGATCCAGAGAGTCAAAGAGTGAGAATAGCCAACAGTGTCAAAAGCTTCCGATGATTTACAGGAGTAATGGAGGACAAAGATGGAGCGTTCTCAGGAGAGGAATCCCTAGGAGAGGCTGAGAAGGAAGTAGGAAGAGAAGAGGAAATCAGAGGGTGTAGAGTTATCATATGGGCAGGTTGCGGTGTCAGGAAAGAGTCTGAGAGGGCACCAGCCTCAAAGAGAAGTCACTCTCCTCAAGTTCTTTTATCCTTTTGTTGTGGCAAGTGCTAGTCAGCGATCTCACCGCGTGCTGCTCACCTGAGCAGTGCTAGTCAGCAATCCCACTGGGTACTGCTCACCTGAGCAGAGCTGCTCAGCGCTCAGCGACCCCACCACATACTGCTCACCTGAGCAGTGCTAGTCAGCGATCTCACCGGGTGCTGCTCACCTGAGCAGTGCTAGTCAGCAATCCCACTGGGTACTGCTCACCTGAGCAGAGCTGCTCAGCGCTTAGCGACCCCACCACATACTGCTCACCTGAGCAGTGCTAGTCAGCGATCCCACCGGGTACTGCTCACCTGAGCAGTGCTAGTCAGCGATCTCACCGGGTGCTGCTCACCTGAGCAGTGCTAGTCAGCAATCCCACTGGGTACTGCTCACCTGAGCAGAGCTGCTCAGCGCTCAGCGACCCCACCACATACTGCTCACCTGAGCAGTGCTAGTCAGCGATCCCACCGGGTACTGCTCACCTGAGCAGTGCTAGTCAGCGATCCTACCGCGTACTGCTGCTCATCTGAGCAGAGGGAGTCAGCGATGTGACCGACAGCTGGGGAAGAGGCTGGGAGGCTTTGCTCTGGATCCTGGCTCTACTCTAACCTCAGACGTCCAGATTTCAGCTTGACCTTTGATCTCTTACCTGTAATGTGAAGGACTCAGTGAGGTAAAGGGGGCCTGAAGCTGGCCTTGGTTTAGTGTTGGTCAACACCCAAGGCTTCACATGACTGCAGCAAAACAAGAAAAATAAAACCAAAATTGTGTGCTTTTCATAAACAAGGATACCCTCATGTAATGTAAAAGACTACTCCTTATTCTGAGATTATGTCTTTGTTGAAGGTAAGCCATCCTTTCTTTTGTGAAATGACAGTAGGTGGCAGCCGGGGTTTTCTCCCTGATATTTCATTTTTGTGTCTTTGTTTAGCAAGAAGTTGGTAATTCCCTGCTGGTCTACCAACTCCGTTAAGGATCATTACTGATTGATGAATCGCTAAAATGTGGGAATGAGTTGCCTAGATAGTTTTTAGGGCCCTCACCTCTCAAATCCTAAAATCCTAGCTCTCTGAAGATTGTCTTAAAAAGGAAACTGTAACGGTACAGCTCAGCCAGGGTGGGTGGGTCAGACGCCACTACTTCACCCCCCCACCCCATCCTCTGGGTGAGTTTGGGCCTTTGCCCTGTGAGCTGCATCCTGGCCTCTCTACAGCCCACTGTTTACCATGTGCTCTGTCAGTCTGGCCACCCAGAGCCCAAACCTGTCTGCTGCTTCTACCCGGTGGTGAGGCTCAATGCCAGGCTCCTGCACACACACAGTAGATGAATTCCCATTTTATGGTGAGGAAACTGACTTGTCACCCTCCTCAATCTCCTGGAAGACAGCGATGTGAATCCCCATCGTCTAACAGCCGTTCTGTGGATACTCAGGGAATATTAGAGATTTGTTCTTTTCCTAACACCACTTGGCTAATATGCAGCAGAAACTAAATCTGAACCCAAATGCCTTCACTCCCGCCTGTTACCTTCTTGCCATACCGGCACCATAGAACAGTGGGGGGTCCATCATCCACAGGGGTGAGATGGGTGAGCAGGAGCAGCTTTCTTGGCCTCCTCAAACCAGAAGAAGGGAGTGGGCAAGGCAGGAGCCAGGTCTGACCTCCAACAGCGCTGTGATTCTGTTCACCCTGGCTGATGGTGAAGGGGTGGACAGGCACTCCTCATACACGAGAGACAGACTTTATAAACCTCATCTTTATTTTTCTCAAAGTAAAGATTGCTATCAGTTTAAGAAGTCACATTGTAATAAACACACATTTAACTAACAACAGCTCCTCTTCGCCTCAGAGGCAAACCCGATCACTCTAATGTATATTTTTTCTGGTATGGACCTTCATCTGTCTACGGAGCAAGCTTGGATGCGACGTCTCCGCTTGTGAAGTTTCCCCATTGTCTATTGGGCAGCCCAGTGAGCGAGGAATTAGCTTTTCTAAAGCACTGCCTGTTCCCCTCTTGTGCTTGATGTAGTTACAACTCCTGCTTAAGTTAACACTTACTGTTTACTCTTTTATGGTAATATGATTTTTATTCACTCGAGCTGGTGTACCAAGATAGGCTTCTCCTCTTG
The DNA here is from genome assembly GCA_037038555.1 of Rhynchonycteris naso. Classification (NCBI taxonomy): domain Eukaryota; kingdom Metazoa; phylum Chordata; class Mammalia; order Chiroptera; family Emballonuridae; genus Rhynchonycteris; species Rhynchonycteris naso. Next base: position 357,597,731 of record CM072995.1, read on the forward strand.
GACAACTTTCTGTTTACCCTGAAGTTAATAATTAGCTCTTTTATTTTTTCCATTTGCTTAATATTCTGGCTACCTAAGAAACTTCTCTTAAACCGTATAACAGCCTTTTGATATCTCCACACACTGAGCAATGCGGACAATCTAGCCATTTCCCTTCTCTGCGCGGACCCCCCTCCAGGAACCCTCCATTGGGACTAGGTGCGTGCATCTTCCATCATCCTAGGGGCTCCCTTCGCCACTGTCCTGATTTGGACGACCTCCCTGAATCTCGTGTCAGCCTCTTTCTTGGTTTATCCCAAGAAAAATAAACCTTTATGTTTAAAAATGCCTTTGCTTCCCTTCAACACATAATTGATAATTGAGCTGAATACGGAATGGCAGGCTGAAACCGTGTTCCCTCAGGATCGTGGCACCTTGCTCTATTTTCTTCCGGCTTCTGATGTTTTTATTGAGCAGTCTGAGGCAATTTTGATTGCTGATCCTTTATAAAAGCCTACTTTGTTTGTGTCTCAGGAAGCTTTTAGGATCTTTTCTTATCTCCGGGGTTTTGAAATTTCACAATGACATGCCTCAGTGGGGTCTTTTGTCTGCCGTTGTGCTTGGCACCCAGTGGGCCCTGTCAAATGGGAAACTCATGTCTTTTAGATCTGGGGGGTGGATTTCATTTTACTTATTTTAATAATTTTCTCCCCACCATTGCTCCATCCTGTCCTTTTCTTTCTGAAACTAGGCAGGGTGAGGGGGTAGAGAGTAATGGGAGATACTGTTTCAGGCAGAGTGGCCAGGGGAAGTCTCTCTGGTGAAGCGACATTTGAGAAGAAATCTGAATGAGTGTCTTTTCATCTCATCGAAGGAAAATTACAGTGCTTTTCTTTTGTTCCTTGCATTGTCTCTTTTTCGTGGCAGTTTCTTTTGTCTGTCTTTTTTGGTCTATCTCTCCTGTCAGGAAGCCTTGCTCACGTGCCTGGTGATCTTTGGCTGAATGTTCACATTGAGAGGCTGGCACTAAAAACCATGGGAAGCGCTGTCTGTGTGACTGGGCCTTGTCACTGTGAGGTGATCAGGTAGCACCTTGGATTTTTCATGGGGAGCTCCTTCCTCTGGGGTTGCTTAGGTTTTCCAGAAGAATCTTCCAATCTCCTGCCTGGAGGTGGTAAGAGAAAGTCTGGAGGGAAGTAGGGGATATCACCATTCGTTCATCCATTAATGATGAATTTAAATTAAATTAAATTAAATTTCATTTTGTTCGCCTTGCTCCAGTTTTCCAAACAGTAATTCCCCAAAATTCCTGAGCCTTTCTGGGATTCTGCAGGGCAAGCATTTCAACCCCTCAAAGGCTTCTCCGTCAGCAGCCCCTGCAATTTCTGCTCCTTCAATCCATCTCTTGCCCACCAATGTCCCTCTGCCTGGTCTTTCATCCTTATTTAGATGCGATTTTAATAGATGCAGGTACACACGTGCTCTACCTACTACATTTAACCAAAACATAAGATACTTACATGAAACAAATTCTAGCAAACAGATCAGACTAAGATAAATGTTTAAGAAAATGAAAACTCTTGCTGGTTATCCCTCCTATAATGAGACCACTGTAATTGACAATCATAGCATTTTATGAGCGAAATGACCTCAGACATTATCTACTCTCCCCACCTCATTCCACGGAGATAGAAAATGAAACCCAGACAGCATGAGTCTTGCCCAAAGTCACGGCAGTGAAATGTAAGGAGGCCCTGTATTCTCCATTTGTAATCCTGTGCCTTTCCCACCGCCATCCTGGCCTCCCCCAGAAAAGCCCCTCGGGCAGTAGAAAGATTTTCCTCTTGATGGGGCTTCCAAAGCAAATGCCTTTTTGCCCTCTGGGCCAGTCTGACCCCATCAGTCCCATCTGGAGAAGAACCATGACAATGAACTAGACATTGTTTCTCAGCAAGACCTGGAGTGTTGGCAGCATATTAAACAGAGATGATTTCTTAAAAGATCAGAGTCAAGATAACAAATCCATCTTAAAATAAACCTCAATCAGATGATCAATTAAGACCTAAATGTATTTAAGCAGAAATAAGTTTAATTGTCTAATTAATTTTTCACCGGTTAAATCCATTTTTACGTGTCACCTTTTACACCACCTTGGCAGTGAAAGTGATCAGATCCCTTTGTAACCATTTCCACTTCCTGGTTTGTTAAGTCGATCAATGCTACTATCTACAGAAAATATAGACCACCCCAAACTGGTCACATTGCAACTTTATAAAGTTCATAAAGTACTTCTATTGGGAGTGAATAGGGGTGGGGAGTAGCTGTAAAGATGAAAACAAGGTAAGGTATAATCAAGTGGAAAATGGCAGGTGGCCTCCAACATGGTCCCCAGTGATCCCTGCCTCTGGGCATTCACACCTTTGTGAAGTCCCCTCCCCTAGCAGTAGCCTGACCTAGTAGAAAGTGGTAGAATTGATGGGATGTCATTTCTAAGGTTAGGCTATAAGATGTCCATCTTGGTTGCTCTTTCTCACTTTCTTTCTCTCTCTCTCCCTCTCAGATCACTCAGTCTGGATAAAGCTCTGTCAAGAGCAGCCCTACAGATTGGCCCACATGCCAAGGAACTGAAGCCTCCTGCCAGAAGCCATGTGAGTGAGCTTGGAAATGGAAACTCCAGCCCTGGTCAAGCCTTCAAAGACAGCTATCCCCTCCAAGAACCTGATGAGAGACCCTGAATCAGACCACCCAGCTAAGCCATTCCCACCCCCCCTGACCTCTATCAATTGTGTAAGATGATAAATATTTATTGTTCCAAATTGCTAAGTTTGGGGATCATTTATTTTATAAGAATAGTGGGGAGACCTAGGTGGGAGCTCTGACTTTTCCTTTCTTGCAAAAGTATCTGGTATTGTGTCCCTTAATCTCCCTTAATTATGCTGGTTTTCTGGTCTATAGAATAGAGATAGAGCCTGTACCCACCCGACAGGGTTGCTGTGGGATTCCAGGAGAAGAAGACTAGTTTTAAATGATAGTGAAGCATTAGGCGGTTTTATCGATTCTATCTAATATAATTTATTTCAAATGGACACAAAACGCATGTGAAACATATCCAGTAAATTGGAAAACCATACTAGTACAGTATTATCAGAGCCAACTCCTTTCATGATTTAGTAAAACATTGTTTAACTAAATATCAATCTTGGATCAACCTTAAATAAACCATATGCCTTTTAGAACTGAAGGGTTTTAATTAGTTTCTTAATTAGCATGTGAGAAGTTTGTAAACCTGGTGTTTTGCTGTCAAAATCAGAAGACCCAGCTTTGCATGATCCCCACAAGGGCCCCTCAAGGAAACAGGGACCAAGCACAAATCTCCCACAACCCCATCCTCATGTCCTTAAGGCCTCGTTAATGACACCACCCTCCTCTTCCTCCTCCTTCTCCACCTGGAAACCAAGTCATCCACTCAGAAGCCTCCCCTTCCATTCCTCACCCCACATCTTGTCACCTAATCCTGCGATTCTAATTCAGAAATATTTCTTCCCTTCCACCCCCATGCTGCTCTTCTAGTTCAGACTCATCTCTTCCACATTTAACCATTAATATTATTAGAGTACTATAGATCATCATAATAATATACAGTAAATATAATAGTACATGTAATTATATTAATTATAATAAATGTTAATAAAGGATATTTATTGGCACTATGTTATGTTCCAGAAGTTAAGCTCTGCACTGGTGATCAGAATTATGGGTCTCCATTCAGCTTCATAAGAACTAAACTAGATTAAAGAGTAGGCTTCCTGGGTCTAAATCTCAGCTTTCCACTTATTGAGTGCCCTTGGACAAGTTACTTAACCTCTCTGTTCTTCACCTAGAAAACAGGATAATAACAGTGCTTTCCCCATAAGGATTAAAAGGAGTGTGTGTGTGTGTGTGTGTGTGTGTGTGTGTGTGTGTGTGTGTGTGTATTAGCGCGAGAGAGGGACAGATAGTGACAGACAGACAGGAAGGGAGAGAGATGAGAAGCATCAGTTCTTCACTGTGGCACCTTAGCTGTTCATTGATTGCATTCTCATATGTGCCTTGACCAGGGGGCTCCAGCCAAGCCAGTGACCCCTTGCTCAAACCAGGAACCTTGGGCTCAAGCCAGCAACCTTGGGCTTCATGCTAGCAAACTTTGAGCTCAAGCCAGAGACCATGGGGTCATGTTTATGATCCCACACTCAAGCCAGCAACCCCACGCTCAAGCTGGTAAGCCCATGCTCAAGCTGGGTGAGCCTGCACTCAAGCTGGCAACCTTAGGGTTTTGAACCTGGGGCCTCTGCATCCCACCCAGGCCTATGCTCTATCTACTGTGCTACCACCATGTCAGGCAAGAGTTAAAATATGTTTTAAAAAAAAGAGTTAAAATATTTTAAATGCTTAGAACAGTGTCTGGCAATCAAATAATAATTAGCTATTATTATTTTTGGTCCATATCATGTTTTTTCCAACACCTATCTATCTCTAGGCCAAATCATCCTTCCCCAGAGCAGTCTGACTCTCCTTCCTAAGGGGGCCATTTGACCTGTCATTCCCCTAGCAACCGTCAGTAACATGTGTCTAAGCATGGCCAACCTCTCCAGCTCTTGGCGCCCACTTGTCCCCATCCTACCCACCCTGCTCCTGCTCCACTGAATGTCTCCCTGTTCCTAAAACACACCACACTGAGCCTAACCGAGGGTCTTCGTGTCAAGTCAAATGAGCATTAGTGAAGAGGGTATAGGCTTGTTCAATTGGTGGCAAAAGACAATGCCCAAGATGATGGCTGGATGCTCCCACCTCTTTTTCAAGCCCTGTAAGGAGGAGAAGGAGGAGACCAAGGGGGGCTGGGACGTAAGTACTTCTTTAAGATAGTGGGCAGCTTTGGCCTTCAAATGGCTTGGGATATTGACCACCAAGAAAAGTCAGATGGAAAGAAAAGGAATTAAATTTTTTTTTTAATGTTCCCTGCCTCTGCTGTCGACAGGGGAAAGAGAAGAGAGAGGAAACCAGACAGACTGTGGGCTTTAGAGTAAGTAAAACTGACGTCCAAATCCTGGCTCTCCCTCTTACAAAACAAGAATGTTCCCTCAGTTTCTCCAACTAAAAAATTGGAATAATAATGGTTCCTCTGCAGAGTCAGTGTGAGGAGTTAATAAGGTAACTTGCTGCCAAATACCCAGCATATCACAGTTCTAGATTAAATGCTACCTTCCCATTTCCTCCTGTCCTGTCCTCTGTGCCTAGGAAGGGCTCCCTGTCTTCAGGGAGAACTCCTGCTCAGTCTTCAAGTCTCAGCTCAATGGCCCCGTCCTGGAGGAGGCCTTCCTGGCTTTCTCGGGCGAGTCCCCAGCTCCCGACACTGGCCTGCAAACTGCTCCAGAGAGAGAATCATTACTCAAACACCTTTGGGTCCTCGGAGCCTGGCAGTTTTCCTAAGCAAATGTCTATTGGGTAGTGTTCGATGATTTCCTCGGGAAAATGAAGGTTTCTTAGGTGCTTTAAAATATTTTTTCATCGGGAAGCAACAGGTATGTCTGACAATTAGGAATTAAGTAAAGTGTGCTTGATCCTCAAACCATGGTGGCATGCTGCCATTAAGATCATCCTGTGGAAACGTGCCATTGACATTAAAAGAAAATTCTCAATATACATTGTAAGGGAAAGAAGCAGGTTTCAAAACAGTACTATGCACAGAATGATCCCATTTTGTGATAAAATATAAATGTTTATGTATGCATAAAAAAGGTCTGGAAGGACCCAGTGGTTGTCTCTGGGTGGGCGGAATTTGCATGTTTCTTTTCCTTCCTTATGCTTGTATGTATTTTGTGATTTTCTTTTTTATAATGAGCATAAATTACTTTTGTAGTAAGGAGAAAAAAAATTTTTTAACTACCAAAAATTGTTTTTCTGATTGTAATGCATTTTCATTGTAGAAAATTTGGAAAGTCTGTAAACTATAAAAAAAGAAAAGATAATTATGCATTTGTTCTACCAAGAGTCCATTAACATTCTAGTATGTTTCTTGCTAGTCATTTTTTAAAAATCATGTATGAATTTTTAAAACTACTTCAGATCAAACTGATATATAGTTTAATATCCTGCAAGTTTTATTACATTGTGAATATTTTCAAAAATTATTACAAATTCTAAATATTGGATACCTTACAAAGGGCTAGAACAATCAGCTATCCTATAGATTAAAAAAATAGAACTAAAAACAGGGTTAATGGCTCCCAAGTACTGCATACAGCATTTTAAAGACTTCCCTAGGCCCCAGAGAGGCCTTATATATTAAAAATACTTTAAAATATTTTATATTAACAATTTTAACTGTAAAATTTTTGAAAGGGCTTTTTATACTTTGCTATTGAATTTGGCTAAACATACCCACTTAATTTACAACTGGTGAACAGTTCAATTTACAATTGCCTATAATTTCTCAGTAACGATAGTGCATATTTGGTAATGCTTGCAAAGCAAAAAAATCCAACCTACAAATTGTTTTCAAATATAAAGAAACACCAAGTTTAAACAATTAGTAAGTTAACACAGTGTTATATTTCATAAATTTTCAATTAAATATTTCTTGACTTTATAGTTTCCTTTTCATATTTTCATGCCAATAACTTTTTCCAGATCTCAAACTTTTTCCTAGGCCCTTAGAAAGTGCCCACCCCTTGGGCTCTGTGTCTGCCCTGCTTCACAGAGGAAAGGACTCACCTGAGCCCCTTCAGCTGCTGGGCAGTCATGGCAGACAGACATCAGAAACCACCAACTGCAGTGGAAAAGGCCAGTTTATTCAGCAGAGTTGTTCTCACTGTGCCAACTTCCAAATACAAAGTGAGAAGATTTGGATGGGGCATTCCTGCGCCAGAGGCTATTGTGCCCCAAGCAGAGCAAGTCGGAGAAAAGGGGGAAGGAAAAGAAGGAAAGGCAGAGAAGAATAGGAAGGAGGAAAAGGGAGGAAGGAAGGAAGGAAGGAAGGAAGGGAGGGAGGGAGGGAGGGAGGGAGGGAGGGAGGAAAAGAGGGAGGGAAGGAAGGAAGGAGGGATGGAAGGAAAGAAGGAAGGAAGGGAGGGAGAGAGGGAGGAAAGGAGGGAGGGAAGGAAGGAAGGAAGGAAGGAAGGAAGGAAGGAAGGAAGGAAGGAAGGAAGGAAAACTTCCATTTATTAGTGACTTATTTCTACCCTGCACTGAGCTGAGCACTTTACATACTGCATTTCATTCAATACTCAAAACAGTTCTATGAGATGGGATTATTGTTACTCTCATTTTACAGATAAGGCTTCTACAGCTCAGAGAGATTCAGTTGGCCGAAAGTCACACAGCTAGGAAGTTACAGAGCTGACCCAAGACTGTCCAACTCTACAGCCTATACATCAACCCTTAGACCATATGGCCCCCCCAAACACACCTGATCTATCTGGCCCTCCTCCTAGTCCCAGAAGGACAGAATTTAAAGTTGGAACAGCCCTGTGGGATTGCCTCACTCTCCATGTCTATCTTCATCGTAGTACTGCTGTCAAGGACCGTCTGATTCCGTCAGCATCCTACTGGGCTGGGCACTCTCCTATCCCCCAGGAGCACCAGGCCTGACCCAGACAATGCCCTTAGGATATGTGGGCTGAATTAATAAAACACATAAACCTCTTATTTGGCCAAGAAAGAAGACCAAAGAAGGAAATGTGGGGACCATACATGGTAGTAACTTGTCCAGAGTCATCCAGCAAGGTAGTGACGTCAAACTCTGGATTAGAAACCTGGCCAGTGCTTCCTGCATTGTTTTCCCTGAAGTTGATGAAGTTTTCCACTTGATATCGTCTCATTTCATCCTCACGGTGACCACATGATTATTATCACAGGTCATCAAATCTAAGACAACCAGTAGGACACACCACTATTTATGTAACAATAAGAAAAATTTAAAAGCCAAAACCCTGCCAAGTATCCTGGAGAGACATCATCAGCTATAAGATGCATTCTCATCATATGAAAAATGTGTAATGTTGTCCACATATTTTAGATGTGAAAATGTAGACTCAGAGGCATGAAGTGGCCAGTTCTGGTCACAAAGCTATTATGGGTCAGATGTGTGAGTCACACTAGTCCTGGGCTCTCTCTACAGTGGTACGTCATGGCACCATGACTTGATGGTTAGGTTTGGGGGCGGGGGTTTCTGCTATTTAAAGAGAATATTAATTTAGCTGGTGACACAGCTCCTTCCCCACCGGATTATAAGTGCTATGTCTCAGAGCCATCTTCCTAGCAACTAGCACTGTGGCTGGCCCACACCAAGTCTTCAAAAACTATCTAAATGATGGAGGTGGGAAGTCACACTCTCAGGCACCTCAGGAATCCCCCAAACACAAGCCTGAGTTAGAAGTCCATCAACAGTGGCCATTTCCACGCTGCTGATACAAGGGGAGGTGATGGGCAAGTGCAGATGGGGGCAGGATGGGGGGGCGGGGGGCAGCCCTGAACTTAAGATGGATCCTGAGGCAGACAGACCTGGTCTGGCTGGACACTCTGCTTTGCCAGCCTCCAGCTGTGGGTCCTTGGGCAAATTACTTAATCTCTGGGTCTCTGTCCCCCTGTTGGTAAAATGGGAATAATGTGATACTACCTGTCTCGTGGGGTGGTGTGAGAATTAAAGGAGAAAGTGAAAGTAAAGAGCTCAGCACAATGTCGGCACCTGTCCAACACTCAGCCAGTCACAGCTACAGCCTGGACAGGAAGAAATGTCTGTCCTCGTCATTTCAAACAAACCCAAATTGGTCGGGCAGTGGGAGTTTCCCAATGGGGAACCCTCAACCTCAGCCTGGCCATATAAACAGGTTACAAGCATCAGAAAACCTCCCATCAGCTTTTTAAAGATCAAACACACAAAATAGGAAATAAGAGTTAGAAAATCAGTACAGACACTGAGCTAATTAATAGAATCATAAGCACTGACCTTGGTCAACCTGAGGCAAAAATGTTTAAAACCCTGGGTAGAGAAGATACATTTCTAGAAAAACAGAAAATGTTACAACTCATTCCAGTAGAATTATTTTTTAAATACACTAAAAAAACTCAAAACATACTAAATACGGTAGAATAAAATTGACAATGTTTTCAAAGAGCAGTACCCCAAAAAAGAGTGTCAGGTCCAGATGGTTTCATGGGTGAGTTCTACCTCCTATTTAAATTGTTCCAGAGCAAAGAGAAGGCAGGAAAACTTCCAAGTTCTTTCTATGAAGCCAGCATAGCCCTGTATGAAACCTGACAGAGAGACAATAAAGGGAAGATTCAGAAAGAGATGCTGGAAGCTGTCTCCCTGCAAAGTCTATAAACACTGCAAGCATTTCCTGTAGAGTCAGGAGCAAAATAAAGATCGCCACCAACACCATCATTATTTAACATTGTTCTCGAAGTGCCGGCCTGTGTAATTATACAACAGGAAAAAAAGACAAGAAGTATGAAAATGGAAAGAAGAAAGTAAAATTATGGTTATTTTTAGAAGCTGTGACTGTAAGCCTAGATAACTCACTCACGAATTAGCAATCAAATTATTCATTATCAATAAAATAAGATGACTGGTTGTATGACTGATATAGGAAAGTCAGTAGCTTCCTTATATGCAATCAGTAACCTGTTAGGAAATATGAGAAATTATTCCATTCAGATGAGCAACAACATGGAACACAACTATTACAAATCTGCCTAGTCTAAAAGAAGAATGCTTTAGAATGCTACCGAGGGGCTTAATAGTCTGAATAAATGTAAACATATAGCCAGTTTTTGAATAGGAAGATGTACTACTGTAAAGATGTCTGTTCTCATAAATCATTATATTTACAGTGACTCCAATTTTTAAAACATACTAAAAGAATTGCTTTTGGCACAAGATGGGCCAATTCTAACACTCACAGGGAAAAACAAGCAGGCAAAAATAGCCAGGGGTAGGGGAGAATACAACAGTGAGGGTAGACTCCCTACCAGACATTAAAACATAATAACACCAAAACCACAAACAACAAAAGGAAAAGAAATAGATAAATTGTACTCTGTCAAAATTAGAAATTTTAAGCCCTGGCCAGCTAGCTCACCAGTAGAGCGTTGGCCCGGCGTGTGGAAGTCCAGGGTTCAATTCCCAGTCAGGGCACACAGAAGAAACACCCATCTGCTTCTCTACCCTTCCCCCTCTACTTTCTCTCTATCTCTCTCTTCCCCTCCTGCAGCCAAGGCTCCATTGGAGCAAAGTTGGCCTGGGCACTGAGGATGGCTCTATGGCCTCCACCTCAGGAGCTAGAATGGCTCCGTTTGCAACGGAACAATGCCCCAGATGGGCAGAGCATCACCCTCTAGTGGGCATGCCAGGTGGATACTGGTCAGGTGCCTGTGGGAGTCTGTTTCTCTGCATCCCCACTTCTCACTTCAGAAAAAATACAGTAAATAAATAAATAAATGCATTAAATAAAAAAAAAATAGAAACTTTTGTGCTTCAAAGAACACCATAGAAAGTGAAAATACAACTCACAGAATGGGAGAAAATATTTTCAAATCACATCTCTATAAGGGACTAGTGTCCAGAATATATAAAGAGCTTTTACAACTCAATAAAAAAGACAAAAATAACTCTAATTTTTACATGGGTAAAGGATATGAATAGACCTTTATCCAAACAAGATACACAAATAGTTAATAAGCACATTAAAAGGTGCCCTGTGTCATTAGTCATTAGGGAAATGCAAATCAAAACCACAATGAGATCTCACTTCACACTCATGAGGATAGTTATCTATAATCAAAAAGACAAACATTAACAAGTATTGGTGAGGATGTGGAGGAACTAGAACCTTCATATACTACTGTTAAGAATATAAAATGGGGCCCTGGTGGGTGGCTCAGTGTATAAAACATCGGCATAGCATTTGGGCATCCCAGGTTCAATTCCTGGTCAGGGCACACAAGAGAAGCAACTATCTGCTTCTCTCCCCCTTCTCTCCCTCTCCCGCTTCTCTCCTTCTTCCCCTCTCTTCCTCTTCCTTGCCTGCAGCCATTGACTCCATTGTCTAAAGCATTGCCCCAGGTACTAAGGATAGCTCAGTTGGTCCTAGTGCATCAGCCTCAGGCACTAAAAATAGTTCCATTGATTCGAGCATCAGCACAAGATGGGGTTGCCAGGTGGGTCCCAGTAGAGGTGCATGCAGGAGTCTGCCTCATTATCTTCCCTCCTCTCACTAAAAACAAAAACAAAAGAACCCCAAGATCAGAATAGATACAATTACCCACTGGAATTTAATATGTAATCAAGTTGGCATTTCCAATAACAGGAAAGATGGATTATTCAGGAAATGATACTGGAAAAACACTCCATGAAAGGTTGACAATGGTGGCAAGGAAGGGGACAGAACAGCACTGGAAGGAAACTTACCATGCTCCTTTCATCTAAATACATCCAGATGTATCATAGCCTTAAATGTAAAAAGTAAAAGAAAAAAACATGAGAATTTTTTAAAAGTTCAAGGGTGGGAAAGACAAGACACAAACACAAAGGCCCCGAGAGGGAAAAAAAAAGTATGAATTTGAATTATAAATGTTTTAAATTTCAACATGGAACAAAATCAAAAGACAATAAACTAGACCAAATACTTGTAAAAATATAACACAAGTTTCTAATTTTCTTTGTTATATAAAAAGATTGTGTATGTCACTAAGAAAAAGCAAGCCAATGGAAAAATAAACATGAACAAACCAGTTCCAGAAATACATAAAAATATAAATATGAAAAGATGTCAAACATCACGCTTATTTAAAGAAATGTACATTAAAACAACTAGATACCATTTTTCACCTATCAGATTAGCCAAGATGAAAAGTTTGCTAAAATAATACATGTTCAGAGGTGTGAAAAAACTGGTACAGTTAAAAACTTATGTCCACACAAAAATCTGCATATAGACGTTTATAGCAGCTTTATTCATAATTGCCAAGTCTTGGAAGCAACCACTATGTCCTTCAATAGGTGAATAGATAAACCATCTGTGGTACATCTATATAATGGAATATTATTTAGTGAGAAAAAGAAACGAGCTATCAAGTCACCACAAAACATGAGAGGATCTTAAATGCCTATTGCCAGGTGAGAGAAGTCAATCTAAAAAAGCTATATGCTATATGATTCCAACACTGTGACATTCTGCCAAAGGCAAAACTATGGAGAGAGTAAAATTATCAGGAGTTCAGGGTGGAGAAGAGGGAGGGAATTGGCCAAGCACAGAGAATTTTAGGGCAGTGAAATTATTCTGTATGACATTATAATGGTAGATATAAGTCATTATACATTTGTGAAAACCCACAGAATGTACAACACCAAGAAGAACCCCTAATGTAAACTGCTAACTTTAGCTAATGTATCCACATTGATTCATCAATTATAACAAATATACCACATTAATACAATTTGTAAATAGTAGCGGAAACTATGGAAGGGCAAGGAGGTCTGTGGGGAACCTTGTAGTTTCTGACCAATTTTTCTGTAAACATAAAACTGCTCTAAAAAATAAGGCCACTAAGTTTTTTAAAACTTGCACTAATATATTAGGAGTAGGTGTGTAAATTGGTACAATCCCTTTGGAGCTAAATTTGATATACCTTCCAAAAATTTTAAAACATGTGCCCATTTACACAGACAGTCCACGTCTCAGACTTTATCTTACATACATACTCACAGGAAATAATAATATTTATGAATTCCATTTGTAATAGTAAAAGATACGAAAGATCCTTGTGGTAGTCAGAACAACGACCCCCTAAAATGTTTACATCCTAATCCCCAGAACCTGTGGCTATGCATAGCAAGGGGGAATTAAAGTTGCAGATGGAATTAAGATTGCTAAACAGCCGACCTTAAAACAGGAAGATTATCCTAGATTATCCCAGCAGGCTCCAGTAATCACAAGAGTCCTTATAAGTGAAAAGGGGGCCTGACTAGTGGTAGCACAGTGGATAGAGCATCAACCTGGGACACTGAGGTCCCAGGTTTGAAACCCTGAAGTCGCTTACTTGAACATGGGGTAGCCTACTTAAGCATGGGATTATAGACATGACCTCATGGTCAGTGTCTTGAGCCCAAAGATTGCTGGCTTGAAGCCCAAGGTTGCTGGCTTGAGCGAAGGGTCACTGATTGGCTGGAGCCCCTCCCCCCCAGTCAAGGCACATATGAGAAAGCAATCAATGAACAATTAAAGCAATGTAACTATGAGTTGATGCTTCTTATCTCTCTCCCTTGTCTCTCTCTCACCTAAAAAAAAGGGAGGGAGCAAAAAAGGAGAGGCAGCATTATGTGGTTTGAGAAAAATTGGGCCTACAGTTGCTGGCTTTGAAGATGAAGGAAAGTGACACAAGCCAAGGAATGCAGGGGTCTCTAGAAGCTAGAACAGCAAGGATTCTTCCCTAGAGTCTCCAAAGGAACCCAACGCAATCCTGCCAACATCTTGATTTTAGATCATCCAGACCCACTTGAGACTTCTGAACTGTTAAGTAATAGATTTGTGTTGTTTTAAGCCACTAAATTCATAGTAATTTGTTACAATTGCCATAGAAAACTAATACAAACCTAAATATCTATCCACTGAGGACTGGCTAAATAAATACAGTGTAATACTACACAGCCTTTAGAAGAATGAGGCACCTCTCTATACTAATAGAGAATTAGTTTCAAAATACATGGTTTAGTGAAAAAAAATGCAAAGCGTGATTGGAGTATATATAGCAAGTTATCTGTATAAAAAGAAGGCACGGTTTTAAATCTGTATAGATCCTTAAACATGCATAGACTATCTCTGAAAGATACACAAGAACCTGGGAATATTTATTGCCACCAGGGAAAGGAAAACAGTGACACTAGATTCCAATGACAGAGATGCTCATTTTCCTCTGTATCTTTATTCATGCTGTTGTGTTTTTGTTTGTCTGTTTGTTTCTATCACGTACAAGTATTGCTTTCAGAATAAAAGCAAAGAAAATTGCTTTGCTCAGTCCTAAATGAGTTTTTAGTGTTTTAGTCTTTATTTTTAAAAGATTTTATTTATTGATTTTGGAAAGAGGAAAGAGGGAGAAAGGCAGGGCGGTGGGGGAGGAGCAGGAAGCATCAACCCATAATTGCTTCATGTATGCACTTTGACTGGGCAAGCCCAGGGTTTCAAACCAGCAACCTCAGCATTCCAGGTCGGTGCTCTATCCATTGCGCCACCACAGGTCAGGCTGTTTTAATCTTTTTAATGAGAATTAATTGAACCCTTTTCACAAGTGGCACCTTGTCACATGCCTTTACTTGTTTAATCCTCCAAACAACCCTGACAGGTTGGTGTTATTGTGATCCCCACCCACAGTTGAGGTACAGAGGCTCAGAGAGGTTTAGTGACCAAATTGCACAGCCGGTATGTTTTGCAATTGGATTCAAAAGCCTGGTCTTCGGCTCCAGGGTTCTCTCCTCCAACATGTTATTGCTAGTCCCAACAGCCACAGGAGGGGCCCCGCTCAACTCTTGGATGCTGCTGCATGGAGCAGTCACACAGCGATCTCTGCCCTCTGTCCCATTCGGTCCGTTCCTGCTCCCAGATCTCCAAAGGGGGCCACCGATGCTGCTTTCTGGTTTAGCCCACCTCCTCCTGTTACACCTCCCAGTCAAGTTCCTTTGGGGTCTTTGGAGTAGAGGCGGCTGCCGGCAGTCACTGTGGCTCTAACTGTTCTCTCTGGTGGGCTCACCTTGCAGCGAGCACAGTGCAAGCACCCACTTTCCTCAGGCGGAGATGAGGGGCCTCTGTATAGAGTTACATCTTGATGAAATAAGGCTGCCCTGAGATTTCTCCTTCCTGCAAGCCCGAAGCAAGAGATGAAGAGGGTTCTCATGTGTGACAGCGACTTACAATTCTGGGTGACCAAATCCACCTTCCTGGCCTCACTTCACAGTGAAATGGAGATCAGGTTCCTGTGTTACATGGACAGATGTTGCTGGGCCATTTACCTATCGGGAGAGCTGTTTAAATAAGGCAAAACTTCCTTTCATGTTGAGGATCTCAAAGCATTGAAAAATGAGTAATTAATGAAGTTCAACCTCCAGAAAAAGCAAGAATTATTCTCTTCATTTTATAAATAGATCAAAGGTCACACAATCAATGGCAGATGCAGGGAACAGATGTAAGAATTCTGCTTTTGTCCCTGGCTGCAGCCACTAGTCCCCACCTGGGTGTCATCGACAGACCTCCTTTCCGCTCTCTGACTTCTGGCCAAAGACGTGGAACTGGCCTTTATATGTTTCCACTTAAAGGTTTGAATTCTATGTATGGTTCGTGTGCCTTTGATATGTCTGGAATTGATAAAAGAAAAAGAGAAGAATGATATTTGATGCTTTTCAGAGATCGTGTTGGGACTGAGCCTTGTGTAGTGGGTCAAATGCCAGTGAAGGGGAAAAAAGAAAAAAACCCTGCTCACCAGATCTTCAGGAAATACACTTTATTCTCTGTCTGAAAGAACTTTGTCTGCTAAAATTAAACAAAGTGTATCTTTAGTCACCAAAATGACTGTTGTGGGAATAACAAAAGCTACCACTTATTGAGTGCCAACTGTGTGCTAAGTACTGCTCTACTTACATTATACTGTGTAATTCTCCCAAATAGCAGGGGAGGGTTTTTTTAATCATTTATTCACTTTGTAGATAATATAACTGGTTCCAGAGATATAAAGATGGGTTGAGAAGAAAGGAAAGAGAAATTACAAAGGAAATTAATTAGGCAAAAATGACTGGATAGATACCCTGTGCCAGAGGGGTTGTGTTGTGATGGATACAAAGATGGAGATACAAAAATGAATAAAATAGCTCCAGTTTTCTGGTCTCAAGGAGTTTATTGCCTTGCGGGTCATTGAGCTTGGGGGCTGAGGAAGCGAGCATTTAAAAAGGCAAATAAGCCTGACCAGGCAGTGGCGCAGTGGATAGAGCATCGGACTGGAAGACCCAGGTTCGAGACTCCGAGCTCACCAGCTTGAGCGCAGGCCCATCTGGCTTGAGCAAAGCTCACCAGCTTGGACCCAAGGTTGCTGGCTCCAGCAAGGGGTGGCTGGGTCTGCTGAAGGCCCGCAGTCAAGACACATGTGAGAAAGCAATCAATGAACAACTATGGTGTCGCAATGGCAATGAAAAACTAATGATTGATGCTTCTCACCTCTCTTCGTTCCTGTCTGTCTGTCCCTATCTATCCCTCTCTCTGTTCCTGTAAAAAAATAAAGGCAAATAATGTTGATACAGTTCAATCCAGAATTATTTATTGAGTTTCTGGTGTGCGTTAGACACTGAATTAGTTGCCGGGGATGGTCCCTCTTCTCATGGAGCTTGTAGTCTAGTGGGAAAGTCAGACATTAATTAAATAATCACACAGATTTAAAATTGCTATTGAGTGGAGTAAAAGATAGCAGATGGGCTAACAGCCTGACAAAGGAGTAGTATCCAGAATATATAAAGAACTCCTATGCTTAATAAGAGATAACCCAATAGAAGCACTGTCAAATAAACCAATGGGCAATTTAAAAAAGACAGAAGGTAAATGGCCAATAAACAAATGACAAGAGAGATTCAGTCTCTCTTGTAAACAGGGAATTGCAAATTGAAACTTTGAAATGACTATTTCACACCCATCAGCTTGACAAAAACTTTAAAGTCTGACATTACCAAGTGTTGCTGAGGATGCCAAGCCTGGAAACTCACATATTGGTATGACCACTTTGAAAAACTTTGAGCCATGCTCAGTGAAGTTGCCAATTGGAACTACCTGAACCCAGTAATTCCACGCCCGAGTATCTATCCAGAGGGTGCGTTTTCACACAAGGGGAAGGGTATAAAAATCATTCATTGTAGCATTGTTTCTAAGAACAAAATAATTTGAAAATAAACTAAATGTCCTCCAGAAGGAGATGGGTAAATAAAGTGTGGTGAACTCTTACAACAGGACCCTAATCAACTGTAAAAATATACTGCTCACAAAATTTACAGGATATTTCAAAATGAATATGAAGCTATAAAATACCCCTTAATTTTTGTGAGCAATGAGTACATTTCGAAATCATAATGCTGAGTAAAAAACACAAGCTGCACAATGATAGTG
Organism: Rhynchonycteris naso; assembly: GCA_037038555.1. Classification (NCBI taxonomy): domain Eukaryota; kingdom Metazoa; phylum Chordata; class Mammalia; order Chiroptera; family Emballonuridae; genus Rhynchonycteris; species Rhynchonycteris naso. The sequence goes on from CM072995.1 coordinate 357,614,881, forward strand.
TAAAGCAATTTCTTCAAAGTTCACAAATATACCAAACAATTCTACAAGGTGTTTATAGGCACAAATATATGTAGTAAAAATTCAAAGATGTGCATGGAAATGATAAACCTCAAATTCAGGAGAGTGGTTCCCTTAGGAGAGGGTAGGATTGGGCTCAGCAGACTCCACCTACATTTGTAAAGTTTCATGTCCTTAAAAAAAGATTTGAAGAAAATGTGGCAAATGTTAAGCTTTGGCAAAGGAGGGTGGTAGGGGAGGGGCAGGGAATAAACAGGTGTTGATATTCTCTGTAGTTTTTATATGCTTTGATCTATCATAGGAGGATTTAACTGAAATAGGGGTGGATGGGGGAGGGGAGGGGATGGTGTTTCTGAGGAAATGGTGCTTACTTAGAATGAAAGCCAAAAATTAAATAGGTGAGGAAGGACAGAAAGGTATACCAGGCAGAGAGAACAGGCTGTGCAGAGACCATGAGGTGGGAGGGTGAATGAACAAAGAGACTAGGAACTGAGACCCTCAGTGTGGTCAGAGTAGAAGGGGCTGGAGGGGGGTGTGCACATTGCAAGCCCAACAGGCCATCTTGAAGGGTCTGGTCTTTATCCTCAATATGACAGAAGCTGCAGGGATGAAAAGCTTTGAAGGCCCAGAGACACTCACTCAGCCAGATAGTGAATAAGGAAGGCATTCTTGAAGAGGTGACTCACCTCTTGCGTTTTTTGCAGAATGACTAAGAAGCCAATTAGGTGAGGAGGGGGAGTGAGGTTCAAATTCCCTGGGTAGGGGGCAACAGCGAGAGACATTGACAACCTTCAAAATCTTGGTCTCAACTATAAAGGTGTTAGAAAAATGGCAGGCCAGCGTGTCCAAGACAGAGAGGCTTGGGGTCAGGGCAGCCTTCAGCTAAGGGAGGGATAGTCACACAAGGGTTGTAGGTGGCTTGCTCAAGCAGTGTGTGGCGGGTGGGTGTGAAGGAGGTAGGAGTTCAGACAAGGAGATCTTTGAGGGGAATGTTAATAACCTAAACGAGGCTGGAATTAAGATTGAAGAATGGGGACTGCCTGGAGACGTATTTAGGAGGGAAGGCGAGGAGGGGTCTAGGGTGATGGGGTGGGGTAGCGCCATCTCTGAGATGGACAGTAATAGGGGCAAGACACGGCCAGGGAAGGTTCGTGCAGGGCAAGCCAAGTGGAACTGTCCCGCAAGCAATGGGATGGGCGCGCCAGGGACTGCGGAGGGAAAGCTGGGTGTGGGAGGCGCCTCCTGTGGGTGGTTATTAAGCACTCACAGCAAATGAGTTGGTCCAGGAGGGTAGAGGAGAAGGAAGCTGAGCGGGTCGCTGGTAGACACTAAGGAATGCATTTGGATAGGGGCAGGTGCGGGGAAAAGAACAGGAGGGGAAGGACCACGCAGACGCTGAGCGGACGGGAGGCAGCGCCACGTCCGGCTGCAGGGGTACCGGGGGCACCGGGGCGGGTGTTGGCATCTCCGGCCTCCCCGCCCGGCTGCAGGCGGAGCCCAAGCGCGCCTGGCTCAGGCAGCCGCTGCAGAACCAGCCCAGGTATGGGCCTTCCGCAGCAACTCAGGTTGCCCCGGCTGCAGCCGCCGGGGACAGGAGGGCCACCCCGGCCATCCCAACCACCCTAGACTCCCTGCCTGTCCAGGCCGCGCCTCCCCACCTCCCGCGAACCTAGCCACGTCACTGCGGCTCTGACGCGCGCTCATGGAGGCACGAGCGAAGGAGGCGTGGAACCGGCGTCCTCGGGGGAGGTCCCGGTCCTTGCAGCCTGCAGCCGCGTCCTTGGCCTTTCTCCAGGGAAACCTCGATTTTCCAAACTCAGGAAGGTCGGCTGTCCTTCGGCAACTGATAAGGACGCGAGCGCATGGTATTAGATTTTAACAATGGCCGGAAAGAAATAGCCGGATCCAAAGAAGAGAAAAGAATAGCCGCCAGCTAGAGTTCTCGCATGCTCAGCGGACTTAAGAACGATAACGACAACAAGCACAATACCACCATTTATTAAACGCTTACTCTGTGCCAGGCACTGTGTTAAGCGCTTTGCAAGAAACAACCCTCTGAGGTAAGTACCGCTACTACCCTATTTTGCAGGAAACCGGGACACAGAGAGGTTAAGTAACTTGCCCCAAGCACACAGCTAGTTGATGTCAGTGCCAGAATTCCAACCCAGGAGGCCCTCAAGTCAATCCACTACGGTTGGGATCATTCTCTTCATCTTAAAGATGAGGAAACTAAGGCACACGGAAATTTAAGTACCTTGCCCAAGGTCACCTAGCTGGAAAATGGCTGAGGCGGAAAGCGAACCCAGGGCTCCTCTCTGTCGGCAGAACCCGCGGTCTTGGCCATATGCGATGCCACTTCCAAACCGCCTCCGACAGCCCTGCATGCAGGCTTTGGCCCCGAGTCCAAAGAGGCGCAGCCTCTGCAGGGTTTAGGTGGGTTCCCTTGGCCTCCGATCCCCAGGTGAATCGAATGTTTCTAAGCATCGTCTCTGCTCAGCCCGCAAACGTCAGATAGGGATTCGTCTCCCGAAATCCGGTTCCGACCCAGCAGCGCGGTCCTTGCCAGAGATGTGGCGGAGGCGGAGGCAGCGGGAGGGATCCCTAGTCCCTCCTGCAAGGCGGAGGCGGGCGCGGAGCTGACAAATTGCCCAGAGCGACCGGCAGAGGGCGCTGCTGCACGCGTCTGGGGTCCCACCGTCACCAGGCCTCTGGGCTGGCGGGCCTCGGATCTGCAGATGTTTAGACTCAGAACCCCCGAAGTTAAAACCGGTTGTCCTGGTGGCTGGCGCCCCTCTTGACCCTCACTTCAGCTCTGGGCCTGCTTTTCCGACCACTCTTCCCCATCTTCTGTGCTCCGGCCACACACCATTGGCCTTCGAGGTTTCCCTAGTCCTTGCACTGGTGGTTTGTTTAGTCACCTCTTGCTGAGAGGCAAAGAACACTGATCCCATCCCATTAAAAGGCCTAGGTGTTTGCAAGTCAAACTCGTCTTTTTCCTTCCTTCTCATGGCCCTTTGGTGATGTAAAATGGGGGCAAATCACCCACTTGGAATACATAAGTGATTTTCTTTCCTTCTGCAAAATAGGAGGGGTGGTTGGTTAAGGAGCAAATAGACGAATGGTTCTATTTTCACAATAGCTATACAGCTAGTGCTCAACTTACGACCACGATTGGTTCCGACAGACTGGTTATAACACAATTTGGTCGTAATTTGAGTAAGCTATATGTACAGTACTGTAAAATGATGTTATAAAAATCTTTGTCATATTTTATCATAATTTTCTTTCCTTATTGTTATATATCATAATTTTCTTTGTTCATTTTATGCCATTTGTATCATCTCTACACCATTTTTGTTTCTTATTTTTACATTCATCAGGTTTAAGTAAAACACTGCATTACCAGTACAACTGGTTTAATATTTGCAAAACATACAAAATTACAAAATACAGGTGTAAAAAATACCATAGGAAACATTTTCCCAATTGCAAAACATATCAAAATAAATAAACATGTATGAAACATTTTATTGTCCGCGGAGCAGTCGTGGCTAGCTATTGTGGTCGTAAAGTCGAATGGTCGTAAGTTCCATAGGTTGTAGGTCGATCAATACCTGTAGTGTTTTAAGTGCTTGTTTTGTGCTGAGTCCTTTCTGTGTCTTGACTCTTAAATCATCACTGCAGCCATGAGAGGGGTGCATCATTATTCCTATCTGACAGATGAGGTCGCAAGACTGGTAAGTGGCCATGCTGGGAATCCACCAGGAAATCTGACTTGAAAGCCATGTTCCCATCACCTAGAATGTACAAGCTGATAGAACTGAATAGAAGAGGTAAGCTATAAACCATGCAACAACAAACCCACATCTACTCCCAATGCTTTAGAAATATCACATGTGAATTAGGGGCTTCCATCGTTTTCTGAATTTGAGACTCAAATGTCCAAAATGAAAAACAAAACCTGAAGGCGCAATGCGAGGAGGACAGGCATGAAGCTTTAGCTTTCTCTTGGAAGAGCAGCCCGAGAGGCCCACTCACTTTCTATGTCTGGGCTCTGAGGAAATAAAGGTGGTTCTAGGAAAATCTGAAAAGTATGAAAGGAAAATAAAGAAATCCCTTCTGTGGTTTTTACTTGAACCGAGCCTCATTCTGCTATTTGTGTTTTATTTTAAAACTAATGTGGCTCTCTCCACCCTTTAAATTGGCACGTAAATAGTAAAAACAGAAGGAAGGCCAGCTACAGACTTCAAATGCGGTGGGTTTCTCAGGAAGGAGGTACATGACTTGCAGTGGAAATGCGGATGAAATGAGGTGCCTCAAACATTTCAGAGACAGACTTTCCACAAGGAATTTAGATCACAAGCTCTCAGAACAGGAGCTTTGTCTGGGTTTGGGCTCGGTGTAGTGTCGAGAATCTGTGAGTGGCCAATAAATGTGGAAAACGAATCACACTCTTAGTCCATGTCTGCATCATCTAACCATTTGGGTCACCACTTTGCTTATGGTTTTAAAGTGTAGCTTCTGGGGGATTTTCCTGTCCTCTGGATCTCAGTCACATACTCTCCCTCAGACCCCTCACTTTTCCAGAAGTTTGCTCTGGGAATTCAGTCAGGGGAAGCAATCATTGATGATGTCATTAGGTTTGGTTAAACAGAGTGACTCACACTCTGGAATCACCATCTGGAGACCTTTCCAAACAGGGAAACCAAGGCAGAAGGAACCTTATGAGTCATGTCACTTAGTTCTCAATCCCTTGCCCTATGTCTCTGAACTAGAAGGATTTTTCTCTTACCCAATACAAGAGAACCCTGAACTTCCCAAGCTGCCTCATACAAAATCCTTCTTTGACCTTTTCTCTCTCTCTATTCCTTCCCTCGATTTTCCAATGCATTTACTCTACAAATATACATTGAGAACCCACTATCGTAGGTGCTGGGAGCACAGGTGAAAATCTACCATGAGTTTATGAGCTTACTTTCTCCTATTCCCACCTTGCACCTGACCTCATGGCTCCAACTTTCATGCCTGGCGAGGTCCCACAATAGTAAACAACTTGCTTCCCCAGGTAAGAACTATTGCTCAGACATATCTGATATTCTATCAGCTCCAGGCAGCTCCCTGAGACCACACCTCCTGACCCTATGCTACCTTTGTGATGCCCACTTGGCAGAAGTTCTGGGCCCTGATATACCCTCAGCAGGGCCAGGAAATACTCCAACTCTAGCACTTGCCCTCATTCCTTTACACCCTTTTCTAGTCACTCTTTCAGTTCACAAGATCACTGTTGAAGACTGAAATAGTTTGGGCCATATTTATGAAGCATCTATGACAATGAAAAATCCCAGAGTGCCATAACACCCCACTGGTCAAAGGAAGATGTTGGCTTGAATAAACAGTGACCATCCAACAAATGGATGTGTCAGATAGTGCTTACAAGTTTTTGGGTCATTTTTAAATTGAATCTTGGGATTGAGTGATTCATAATAATGAGGGGAAGGAAAAACACTAGGCCTGTTTTAGCTTTCAAATTTTTCAAACAGAATAGATTTTTACCATCAACAGCCTATAAAAGACTGAAGGCTTAAGGTAAATTGCCAGTTTTTGTCTTTTGGGGAAATCCACTAATACTGAATAATCTTGGCCTTGACCCATTCCAAAAGATAAATAAAAAGAAAGTTGAACCATAGAATTTAGACTATGATCCTGGAAATCCCTCTAGAAAGTAGATTCCAAATCAGTCCTCTTATTCTTCTTGAATATCCTACCCCCTACCCCCCGAGACTGCCCCATTGATTCTAGACGCAGCATTATTTTCTCTCCTCTTGAGGAAGACAGAAAGTAGCTCAGAGTGATGGAGAGTAAGAACAACTCTCCCTTACCTGAGTTGCAGAACCATTGGAATCTAGAGAACTCATTATGTGTGGTGTCTGCGTAAGTTTCTGGTTCAATGTCCAAAGTCTCCAGAACACGGGGCCTGAGATAGGGCGAAAAGAACGCCTATCTGCGGAAGATGTGCGTCCACCCATTAAGAAGTTCTTGGTGGTCAGTGTCTGCGTGTCCAGCTGCTGGGTGAAGAGATTTGGAAGCCGCTGAACATTCCTGCTGGGATCTTTCCAAGCCCTTTTGGGAACCGGCAACAGCACTTGTCTGGGGAAATCAGTTTTGCACTTTCACAGAGTGAGAAATTCCTCAGGGGCATTCTTGTACCGGGGAAGAGAAATCAAACCCAGCTCATTCCTTCAGGGCCCATGCTATTAATAAAGCCAACCAAGTTCAGTTCAGCTAGTCCAGCCTGGGGCCATGGGGTGGGGCTGGAGCAGTGAGGTTCAGCGAATTTCACCTGTGGCTAAGGCCCTCCCCGACTGGCGCAAACTTGAGATTTCAGGGGATCGTGTTACCAGCGTGTAAACACCGTGAGTGACGGCCAACGCTCCCAAGAGACCACAGAGGCTCTCAAACCCTTCCTATCTTCCTAGAAACCCTGGCGGCCCAGCCGGCTGCTTGGTGTCTGATGCAACAGTTTGCAACGCCGTTCTGGGAGCCGAGCCTGCCGCGGGGCGCGGGGCATCCTGCCGACGCGCATGCGCAGGCTGCGGGCCTGCAGGGCCGGGCGGGGTAGAAGCTCTGCACTAGTGTGCTGGGGGCGGGGCGGGGCAGGCGGGGAGACCTTTGGCAGCCCGCGCGGGCGATCTGAGCTTAATTAAACTTCTCCCGAGGCATTGGCTGACTGATTGACCCAGTGATCCAAAAAAATCAGAGAGGCCCGAATCGCCCTAAACGCGACAGGAGAGTGAAGTTGGGGAGTTGGCTTTCGCTTTCCAAAACTGGGCCTTTCAATTCAGCCCCCTCCCCTGAGCCCTCCCAATCCACACTGCCGTCGGGGCTCAAAAGCTCAGCAGGGCCTCAAGGCTCCCTAGCCCGGGCCCTCCTACCGATTTCACAAAAAAGGTTAGAACAGTAGTCGTTACTGAGGGGGAAAGAGGCAAAGTTTTGATAGCGTCTTGATTCCTGTCTTCCCGGCCTGCTTTCTCCTCCATATGCTTTAGAAGGGTTTTTTTTTAGCAGAAGGGAACATGGCATTATAAATTACTTTCCAAAATTTTTAGTCATTCAGGTATTGCCTGCATGATTGTCTTCCAGACCCACAATTCACCTAAATTATATATATTTAATTGACTGTTTAATTTTCCTTTACCATCCTTATTCCTTTTTTAAAAAGAGTTTATTTAATCATTTTTTACAGAGGGGAGAGATAGAGACAGAGAGAGAGTAGGGGTAAGTAGCAGGAAGCATCAACTCCCATATGTGCCTTGACCAGAGAAGCCTGGGGTTTCGAACCGGTGACCTCAGCATTCCAGGTCAACACTTTATCCACTGCACCACCACAGGTTAGGCTGTCCTTATTCTTTAAATTAATTTTAAATTGACTCCCTTTTTCTACATAGCCTTGCCCTAAGCAATAACATTAGGGAAACCACGGCTTTGATGTGCTAGTCACATATTTTAATACACTTAAAAATAAATTTATGACTATCCAAATAAAAAATGTATATGTTAGCTAAAAGGTTCTTGCTGCTACATTTGGAGAAAGACTCCAGAGGTAATAACAATAATAGCTAACATATGGTGAGTGATTTACAGTGTCTCAGGCACTGTTCTAAGCACTTTTAACTATTCCAAGTCCTATGACACCTTAGAAGGAGAGTGTCCTTTACATTTTGCAGAGAAAAGTGAAGCACAGAGAAGTTAAGTAACTTGCCTAAAAGCACAGAGTCAGGCTGCAAACTCTACTAGCCTCACTCTAGAGCCTACGCTGCCAACCTATCATCCAAAGAGGCTGTTACTGCTGGAACTCACCCAGGTCGTTAGTCAGTCTGCTTTTGAACCCATGTCTGGCTGACTCCAGAATGGACTTCTGACTCCTTCCTGCCTATTTTTCCAACTCTCACCCCATACAGCCTTTTTATCTCTGTCTGCCTTCTTTAAATCCCAAAGATGTTTCCAAATATTTCTCTTCTTAATCCCCACATCTCTTCTACTCTCTCCCCCTGGGCAGGACAAAGGTTCTCATTTCTAGTGTTTCTGTTCTCTTCTCTGAATTAAAGTAACCCATAAATTTCCGATTTCCATGAGAATCCCTACTTTGAAGGTTCTATCTACTCTCCTCCATTGGTCATGGAACTGCTTAGAAATTCCAACTGTTAGCATCACCAAACTACATTTCCCAGACTTCCATTCTCGCCTGGAACAAGAATAAAAATCCTGTGTTAAACCATGTGGCTCCTATTTTGGGGTTGGAAAATCTGGCCACTAGCATGGATAAAGATTGGTATGCCCATAGACTAATTCTGCTGGCCCAAGACAGACATGGATTTCCCAGGCCTCAATGACTGGGGATGGGGCGGTGGGGGGTGGTAGGGAGAGGGTTGTATTTTGGCGAACAAAACCTTCAATTAGAGGCAGAAATGAAGACCTGGCCTAAGACTTCTAAAAGATGGCTGACCCGTGCCCAGTAGATATATTTTCTTTCTGTAACAGTTCCTACCACCACCCTTCCCTCTCTTCGCTCCCTTTTCCTTCCCCTTCTTCTAGATTCTTCTCTTAATTGTACCATTGTGCCACTACTTTGCCCCCCAACCCCCATGCCCACACCCAATCTTTAACTGTTTAGTATAAGATCCAGCCCACCAGACTGAGGTTTTCTTCCATCCAAATGTTATTTTCAGAAGGAGCCATTGAGGTTGGGGTGTAATTGCAGCGTTGGGCCTCTGCAAGCCAAGCTGAAAATAATCAGCGAGGCAGATGGGGCGGGAAGAGTGTGGTGGCCACTTCCACCAAAGAGCAAAAGAAACCCAATGGAGTGAGTCAGAGAGAGGCAAGGGCCAGGCTGGGCCTGCTGTACTCACAGCCAGGAGTTCAGTTAAGGAGAAACTGCCCAAGGTGTTGGGGCCTTTGACTGAGGCCCAATCCGAGGTGGTTCCTGGCTGCGCGTCCCAAGTCCCTATTTCCTGTGACAGCCACTAAGCTTCTCTTGCTCTTACTCAATTGGGCCACAGCAGCCAGTAGGCCAAACGGGAACTTAGCCATCCAGATGGCTCACCCATCTCTAGAGCAGTGTTTCCCAACCTTGGCACCATTGGCATGCTAGGCTGGATGATCCCTTATCATGTGGGGCTGTCCTGTGCATTGTAGGATGTTTAGGAACACCCCTGGCCTCTGCCGTCTAGATGCTAGTAGCACGCTCATGCATGCACACACACACTCATGAGTGTCAAAAACGCCCCGGGGAGGCAAAACCGTTCTGGTCTAGGGTGATCCAGGCCTCTAAAAGGGTCACATCACCTGTCCCCATGGTGGCCTCACTGGCTTGCATTACATCTGAATATGTCCCAATAAAAACTATTGGCTAACTCACATTTCCAATGACAACAGTTGAATACCTCAGACCCAGCACAAGTGCCTACTGTGTGCCAGGAGCTATACAAAGTCTTGAGAATGAAGTGGCAAACAAGACAGACATGTCCCTGCCCTCATGAAAGTGACAGGTTGAGTGGGGGAAGACAGACATTCAACAACTGTGAGTGAGAGGTGGGTAAAGGAAAGACCCATGGGGTATTGTAAGAAAATCAAAGAGGGTTTCTCACCTACTTTAGTGGGTTAAGAAAGGCTCTTGGAAGGAATGAGAAATTAGCCAATGAGAGCTCTGAGGGTATAGCAGTGTTCCGTGGAGTAGGGACAGAGTATTCAGAAGCCCTGAGTAAAGAGAGAATGCCATACATTCAAGAAACCCAAGGAAGTCATGGACCAGGTTTAGGACTATGGGAGGTTCTTTTCTCATCTCGCCCCAAAACTTGCTTTTCCTTTACTGCTCCTCCAGGTTTCTAGCATAAGCTATAAACTTAGAATCCTATTAAACCATCTTTAAAACCCCCCTTGTCCTTACTCAACCCCTCCCCCTTAGTCACCCAGTTATCAAGTTTTGCTCATTTTACCACCAGAATCTCTGCAAACTGTCTCGTCTCCAGTCCCCACCACAGCCTTAATGCAGGCTCTCTTCATTACTCAGCCGAATTTGCGAAATAACTTCCTAACGAGTCATCCCCTCCAGTCTCTTCCTCAGAGAAAGACACAGCTCTGACCGGGTGGCTGCTGCCTTAAGAACCCTGCATGGTGTCTGAGGCCTGTCAGTGAGGCTGCTGCCTTCTGTTGCTTTTATTCATCAACTGCTCCCAACTTCCTCCCACCTCCCACTGCCTAGGCACCTGGGACCACTAGCCACACCTTGTGGGCCTTCGCACCTCTGGGATGTTGCTGTTCTCTGTCTGACTGCCCTTCCCCAACCAAAGTCACCAGGGGCATTCCCACATATCCTTTAAGACTCAGACAACATGAACTCATGATTCTCTTCTATGTCTTCTTAAAAGACTTCTCGTAATTTCTCTGTTTTTATTGGGATTTATATATTGCTGGTTGTTTACCATTTGTCACTTTGAGCCTTAGCTATCTGTTTAAATTCATCCCTCCCCCACAGGGTGGGAGGGCCTCAAAGGCAGCTAATGTAGTGGGCACTGTTGTCTAATTACCCAACACCCATTGCCCTCCTTCCAGCTTCCAAGGTGAAGTCAAAGAAAGGCAAGGCACAGTGTACTATATAGTGTACAAGCTAAGCTGTTATAATAAACAGACCCAGAGAACAGAGGCTTAAGCAAGCCCATGTGCCTCAATGGAAGTTGAGCCCTTGCCCAGCTCCAGGGTTGGGCCCCCACCCTTTTCAAGAACTGGTTCAGGAACTTGGTCCTAAATTAATTGATGTGCAGCAGAGACTTTTCTGATTCCCACTCTCCTCTTCTTTAATAACAGACCTGATTTTTGGCCAAGCGGATGGCTACCTCATAAGACTACATTTCCCAGTCTCCCTTGCAGCTTGATGTGGCCTTAGTCTAAGTTCTCTCCCACGGACCGTGAGCAGAAATTATTGTATCACATGTAGGCTGTGCCCTCAAAAGGAATGCGCATCTGCTCTCCTGACCCTTCCTCTGCCCTCTCCCTGACTTGGCCATGATCAAAACTGAAGCCATCTCCCTGGACAGAGAGGAAAGCCACTTCTGGGGGATGACAGAGCCCTCCTCGCAGTCTTTGAAGGCTTTATTCTGAACTCTTATATCATATGAAAGATATAACTTTCTATTTTGCTTATTCCTCCATATTTGGAGTCTCTTTGTTGCTGCAATTTTCCCATCCTCTATAAAAGGTGCAGCGCCGGGCTCTCCCGGGACTCAGATGGGTTCAGGACCGGGCCTGTGACCCAGGTAGGCCAGTGAGACACGAGGCGAGGTTTGACTGGGATGGCTGGGAAAGAGCTCTACTGTTTTTAAGAGGGAGCATCATGGAGCAACCTTCTCTTTTTCTCTCCCTCAGGACATCAGTGGGCCTGGATCCATGGCAGTTCCCTTCCTGCCAGCCTAAGAAAGGGGCAGAGCTGAGGGAATCACAGGGAAATGAAATCAGAGTCTCTGGACTAAATTCTGAAGTGCGCTGTCTTAGTCTGCTTGGGCTGCTGCAGACTGGGTTGCTTAAACAACAGAAATGTATTTTCTCGTAGTCATGAAGAGCCAGAAGTCCAAGATCAAGATGCTCTCAGTGTTGTTTTCTGGTGAGACAGCTCTTCCTGGCTTGTAGACACCTACCTTCTCACTGTGATGTCACATGGCCTCTTCTCTGTGTGTACAAGCGCTGGTGTCTCTTCTCTTCTTGCAAAGACACTAGTCCTATTAGATTAAGGCTCCAACTTTATGACCTCATTTAATCTTATTCTTAAATACTCTAACTCCACCTGATCAGGCGGCGCAGTGGATAGAGAACGTCGGACTGGGATGAGGAGGACCCAGGTTCGAGACCCTGAGGTCGCCAGCTTGAGCATGGGCTCATCTGGTTTGAGCTAAAGCTCGCCAGCTTGGACCCAAGGTCGCTGGCTCCAGCAAGGGGTTGCTCGGTCTGCTGAAGGCCCGCGGTCAAGGCACATGTGAGAAGGCAATCAATGAACAACTAAGGTGTCGCAACGAAAAACTGATACTTGATGCTTCTCCTCTCTCTCCGTTCCTGTCTGTCTGTCCCTATCTATCCCTCTCTCTGACTCTCTCTATGTCCCTTTATGTTAAAAACAAAAACAAACAAACAAACAAAACCTAACTCCAAATACAGCCGTATTGAGAATTAAGACTTCAACATATGAATTTGGGAGCAAGGTTAGGAGTACATAATCCAGTTCATAACATTCACCCTTCCTCGGGCTTTCCTGTATGTGAGCCAATAAATATCCTTTTGTTTCAGCTAGCTCGAGCTGGTTTTCTGCACCATACTACCCTCCAGTGTTTCACTCCTCTCTGTCTGCCTGCTGGGCCTGGCACAGAAAGGGTCAATCAATATTTGTGGAATGAATGCCCAGTTGCCATTTTTCTTCCCTCACCTGTAATGAGCATTTCTCTTTCTCTCTGCCCCAGCCTAAACACCTGAAGTAGTCACACGGACCTCATTTACAGAAAATTCTCAGAACCCCCCCCCCCACACACACACACACATGCACCACATACACACATTGGCAACCTCAGAGAGCTGAGGTTCGGCTATAAGACCAGAGGGTGGGAGTCGATGCATGCCAGCACACCTTTCTGCAGAAGCATCCCCGACCTCCCTTCCAGCTCTGTGTCCCAGGGCGCTGCCTGAGGCCCTCTCTGAAGGAATCATTCTGTGTTCAGGCAGAAGGTCTGTCTAGCACTAACAATGTACAGTCAGTCTGTTGAGGGGTCCCTCTGGGCTCCTGCCCCAATTCCCTGGGGCCCCACAGGAAGCCTCTTCTAGCACTAACTGTCTGGGGCTCTGCTTAAAATCTTTTCAAGCCCTGAAGTCCCAAGTTTCTGTATACATGCTAAGTAGACCTCCGGCCCCAAGCACAGAAGAGAAAGCTCTGGGGAGGGCCTGGCCTGTCACAGTGTTATCCTTCCAGATGAGACCGGAGATTGGCCCTGGAAGACAGTCAGCAGGTCCTGCAGCAAGGCCATTCAGGTTCCTTGTGCCCATTGCTCAGCCATCCAGACTGCCACTAGTGGCGCCCAAATGGGGGGGCATACAGTTCCAGGCAAAACATTTCCTTCTCCCAGCCTGGAGAACTTCACTCCTGCAGACTGGGGAAAGGGCTGCCTGGGTCCTCAGCCCACCGGAATGTGGGAGAACTAGATCTCATGGGAAATGACCAGTGAATGAATCCTGATCAGCCAGTGCCTTGAAGGTTCCCAGGGGCTTCCTCCTGAGTCTGCAGTGACTCGAGGCTTTCCTTCCCATATTGTTTGAAGTGCTCATTTATAGTGCACTTACTGTGTGCTGAGCACTGCGCTTAACACTACCTCTGTTCGTTTATTTTGTCTTCACAACAAGCCTGCAGGTATATGTCACCACTAGGCCCATTGTATCGATAAGCAAACTGAGGCTGAAGTCATTTTACCTGCTTATAAGCAACATGGCGGGATTTGATCTCACGTTCTTAACCCTGGTGCTTGGTGGGAGACCTTTGGAATTTGGTAGCATCTTCTCTGGGCGTATAACTTGGGCAGGCATGGGGAAAGGCCATGGTATCCCCAGACCTGTGAGGTCAGTGCTGATGGGGAGAAGAAAACAGTCACTGGAATGAAAGACAAAGTAAGCAAAGACCACAGGCAGTCCTGGTCAAGTACAAGGGGGGATGGCCCGGTCTATCAGTAAAGGTCTACTGAACCCAGCCAGGAGTGGGCGGAGGTCCTCTTCACAAATGTGGTCGTCAATATCAGGGTCCGCCCACTTTCTACCCAGCACAAGCCCTACAGCAGGTGCGGGATGGCCAAGGGAGCAGACGGCCACTTGGAGAGGCCTGTGTCCTGGCATTTGTTTTGTTTTGTTTGTTGTCACATCTGCTCCTCACCTTTCTCTGTTCTGTTCAATATCTTAGGGCAAATGGCACAACCCAGAGTACCTTGACAGCTGGCTTCTGACTAGTTTTACCCAATGAAAGGCACTGGAGGACGATGGGAGTAGGAGAAGGTAAGTCTGGGTACTTCTTCCAACACCCCCCACCACTGCCACCGCTGGCTTCAGGTGGCATTTATGGCCATGGCTCTCTCCCCTCCATGGCTTCAGCTCCCACTGGGCAGCTCCAGCCCCAGAGCTACCACCCCCTCCTCCCTTTGTTTTTCCAGCCTCAGGAGTAGTGAGAATTTCCTTCTGCTGCTAATTACTTTGCCACCCCACTCCTCAGTGAGCCCTTCCACACTTCCAGCCATTCCCTCTCCTGAACATGGCTTCTGTTCTACTGACTAGACCTTGCCCATCTGGCTGGCTGGAGACCGTGGGGATCCCTGCCTCCTAGCCCAGCTGTACATGAAGGCAGGGTCTCCTTGGGCAGAGAGGCAGTGTCCTACTTCATCCTGGTTGCTGTAACAAAACACCAAAGATTGGGTGACTTAGAAACAAGAGGCCAGGCAGCTCTGTGGGGTCTCTTTTACAAGAGCACTAACCCCATTCGTAGGGCTCTACCCTCATGACCCAAGCACTTCCCAAAGGCCCCACCTCCTAATATCATCACCTTGGGCACTAAAATTTCAACCTAGGAATTTTGGGAAGCACAAACATTCAGGCCATAACAGGCAGGCAGGAAACTCCTGAGCATGAAGGCGGGCAAAAGCCCCACCAGGGTGCCAAGTTAGGTGACTGTGAACAGATCTGAGCAGGACCCCATGAATCTGGGGCCTGTGCCACCTTTGGTATATGTGCCATATGTTGGAGACAAGGGGCAGGCCTGAAAAGTATAGTCCGCCAGGAGGCTGCCACTCACCCGTCTTCACCCACAAATGTGTGTGCAAGCCTGGGTGAAGTGGCTTGCCCCACTCCCTCAGCACCCCCCCCCTCCTTCTCGCCTTGGCCCAGGAGAGACAGTGAAGGGCTGTGCGTTGGGCGGTGTGGTGGGAAGGACCGAGTGGATCTTGTCCTGTCCCCCTCAGTTCCTGGGAGATGCTCTGATATTTTCCTAGAGGGCCGGTTGTGGACCAAGAGTCCCTTGCCCTCACAATATGAAGAAGAAAGGACACTGGGGAACTCTATTCCAAAGTCAGTACAGACTTTACCAGTCTCTCTGAGCCTCCAAACCAGATGGTGGCCAATGCCCTCTTGGACTCACACCAAGTAAGGATCAGCTGTCTCAACATCACCCCCAGACTCCACTGCTGCCTCCTGGAACTCCACCTCCAAGTGACCCCAAGCCCTGCTCCAGGCTCTGAGTAATGCAGAGTGCCCCCCTCACAATCCCCACCGCCCAGGATACAGCATGGTGCGGCCATATGAAGAGCAGGAGCCTGGCATCTTCTACGTCTCAGCCGGAACTGACGGGAGCTACGAGCTCGAGGCCCCAAGCAGGTGCCCCAATTCTTATGAGCCTTGGTGCCCTCTTCCATGAAATGGAGGTCATTTATAATTTATAAACCCATGGAAGCGTCTATAGAGCGTTCCCACCTCTTCCCTTTTTGCCTTCCTCCTCTGGATCTCCTTACCCTCCACTGACCACTTTACCACCTAGCTGCGGGCCCCCATTTCCCAGAATCCTTACAGCCTTGCAGGAGACAGTGGTTTAGCCACCCTTTGCTTGTGGCCTGCCGTGGGCCAGCTCCCCTGGGAGCAGAGGCCTCAGAACCAGGCAACTGGGGCTCCACCCTCTTCATAAACACCAGTTGGGCACCAACTGACCTCAGGAGGAAAGTGCTCCACTGGGACCCTTCTCTTCCAGCCCTGCCTGCCGCAGGATGTTCCAGGGGAAGCGCCAGGCAAAGCTGGCACCCTGGTACCCAGGCCGCCTCCGTCCTGGAAATAGTCACTTAGAGCCAAACCTCTGGCTGAAGGTGGAAGGAAGTTAAAAGTCCCTGAGAGCTCCCTGCCTGTCCTTCCACACAGAGCAAGTTCTCTCTAACTTTCTATAATGATTGTGATAGTTACACATAAAGGAGACTTTACTAGTATTCTTTGTTTCTTAAAAATAAAGACAGCAATTAAATATAAAAAATATATTAATCATTTTAATTCTAGGTGGGGGAGGATGTGTGTTTTATTGTTCTTTGTAACATCTCTTTTTGTCTCTAAATAAAAACATTTTAAAATAAATAAGATGAATAGGGGTTTATTGGAGAAAAAATTTGAAAATACCAAAGAGAAAAGTAAGAACCACCAGAATCTCTCTTTTGGACCATTTACATACTGAGTTATCTCCTTCCAGTCTTTTTCCTAGCAAATGTTTGTCATTTTATTATCTTATTTTTTAATTGAGATGTAATTGACAAGCTAACATTGTATTAGTTTTAGGTTTGTTTTATTCTTTTTTTATAAAAAAATTAATTATATTGCTTAACAACCTTTTTCCTCATTAATATTTTTTGAATAGTTTCCCATACCCTTGAATTTTAATATTTATATTAGTAAACTTCTTTCAGTCTTTTTTCCATGTAATAATGAATAGTATATTTTTTATGGTTGGGATTGGGATTCATATGAACCCCATTAGGGTCACACCATTCACACCTTTCATTATTTTTTCTTATTTAAAAGGTACTACACTTTTATTATCAAAAAGTTCGGAAATACAGATGAGCAAGAAAAAAAGATCATGTAAAATCCTGGTAGCCTCTCCACCCTGAAATAACCTCCAATAACATTCTAGTTTTAAATCTTGCTGTACACTTTTCTATGTACATATGTAAATATATAAATACATATTTTAAAATAAAATTGGAACCATGGGGTTCATACTTTTTAAATAATTTTCCATTGATTAAAGAGAGATAGAGAGTGCAGGGGAAAGGGAGGGAGGGAGAGAAGCATCAACTCGTTGTTTCACCAGTTGCTCCATTTAGTTATACACTCATTGATTGCTTCTTCTACGTGCCCTGAGCAGGGGTCAAACCCGTGACCTCTAGTGTGCTGGATCAGCACTTTATCCACTAAGCCACTCAGTCAGGGCAGTTCATACTTTTTTTTTAAGCTTGATCAAAGCTGGTCATTTTTTCCCCATTTGTGTTTACTTTAGATGGTAGACTTGTGGAAAGTATTATTTTTTTTATTTCTCAATTGCAGTTGACATACAGTATTATATTACTTTCAGGTATACAACATAATGATTAGACATTTATATGCCTTACAAAGTGATCACCTCAGTAAGTCTGGTACCCATGGGATACCATACTTTGTTGGTCATACTATTTTTAACTTGCATTATCTTTACTTAATGATATATCTTAAATTAATTAGGATTTTATTTTAGTGGCAAATGATAGAAAACCCAAAATAACAGTGGCTTAAACAAGTTCATTCCTTCTCCAGTCAGTGTGACCAGAGGTCAGCAGCTCAGACTGGTATGGCAGCTCCCTGACCCTAGTGACCCAGGCTCCTTCTGGTTGGGGCTCTCCATCTTTAGCCGGTGCCGTTCACTCATGACCCCAGGTAGCAACCCCAGAGGATGAAATAAAGAAGAGAGCCACTTCTCTCAGAGGATGCTGTCTGGAGTCCAGGCGCTGGCCAGGACTAAGTCCCACGGCTCCGGGGGAAAAGAGGATATTACCCAAGTAGGGGTCCCATTACTATGGCAAAAAGGGGGACTGGATATTGGGGACAACTGGTTCCTCTGCCACATATCACCAACATCTTTCCATGTGTATAGTTTTGTATCCTCTTTTTTTCTCTCTTTTTGATGAACATTTTACAATATCATTAAATAAACTTCAAATTTCTTCATTTTTAATGGCTGCATAATATTCCATTATACACACGTAGCATTGCTTATCCAGTGTCCTATTACTCAATATTTGGGTGTTTTGCTCCAATAAATACACCTCTCTCTGTAAATCTTGTCAGAGGAAGAGATTCCAGCTTTCCTCGATATCCTGTGGGTACCCACAGAAGACTGGCTGGGGAGCCAAGGTACTATCTGCCTGGGGGAGCTAGCGATGGGACTGGGTTGGTTTCCACTAACAAATGGAGCTTTTCGGCAATAGGCATAAGCAGCTGCTCCCATTGCTGGGGAAGTCGCGGGAATGATGGGCAGTTTTGCACAGGGTTCAGAGATGGGGTGCATGGGAAGATGTGGGTGGCGGGGAGGTAGGGAATGAATGGGAAGAGACCATGGGCTCTCAGGAGCCAGGAGAGTGCCTGGCCCTGGAAAGGCGTGGGGGATTTGATGGGGCCCAATTCATTCTTCATTCAGATTCAACAAATGCTTTCAGAGCCCCCACTAAGGGCCTCACCTGTGCCAGGCCCTGGACGTGTCTCAGAAAAGACATGGTTCCCACTCTTCAGGAGCTCAGTCAACTCTAAATTCTCATATGTTAGAGTTCAACCTGGAGAGTTACCTGAAATGCCGAATCCTAGGGCCCATACCCAGAAGTCTGATGCAATGGATGTTGGTGGGCCTAGAATCTGCATTTCTTTCTATCTCCACAAGTGACCCTGATTAGGATGATCAGGAACCATTGTGGGGGGGGGGGGCCCAGGATCAAGGCTCTTGGAAGAAGTCTCCTAAACCATGCACATCTGGAGCCTCTATCAGCTCAGTAGGTAGCTTGGACGTCAACTAAGCCTTAGGCTATGACAAAATAAGGAGGTCACTTGTCAGGCACACCTACTACCAAATCTCAGTTGTAGGCTTTGATAGCCCAGTGACCTCAGGCAAGTGAGTTAACCTCTTCAAGCCTCAGTTTTTCCATAAGATGGAAATAATCATAGTGTTACCTGTCTGAAAATAAACATTAGTGCTGAGTGGAGTGTCTGACACTCAATCAATGCTAGATCTTACTATTAAATTAATTAAAATTAACTTATTAATTAAAATTGCCTCTAGGTAAGTAATTACAGTCAGGGACTGGAGACGGGTCTTCATAACCTCTCATGCCCCACCTAACACGTGGGGGTAGGCATGCATCCAATGGTTATTATTGTTAATATCCATCCCACACATTTTAATTCTAGACTTTATCATCTCTGCAGCTGTACGCATCACACAACTTTATCCTCCCAAGAGAAGTCATGGAATGCAGTACTCTGAAACGTGGACTTAACATCTATCTACCCCTAGTGCCTGCCCTGGCGTGAGAGAGGTTTTCTCAGCTCCTTTGGAAGGAAGTGCTAGTGGTGGGCAGGTGAGTGGAGCGTGAGTGGGAACCTCAGGTTCCTACTCTTGCATCCCTGCTTTTGTGGGAGCCCAGGGCCACACCTCTTTTTTTGCCTGGGCCATTCACCCAGCCCCGAGGGTCAGGGGGCTTTGGAGGCTGGAAGCTGCTATGAAGTGCGAGGAGGCAGGGTTGCTGTTGATTATTACATTTTCAAGTGCTCAAGGCTGGCCACGTTGCCATGGTGATGCTGATGGCTCTGAGCAAGCTGCAGCCTCTCTTGAGTTGTGAGTCAGGTTCAGATTTATTTATAAAAACAACAACAACAACACCCTGACGTGTGGAGGACAAAGCGAAGCTCCAGGTGGAGGCCACGGTGTCCACTGCTGGGGGAATCAGCAGCACAGCTCACAGTCCATCGGTCTCCTGACGTCAGCGGGCCCAGCTGGTTCTGGAGCCTGGAAACGTCCACAGAAGTAAGTGGGGAGCCAGCATCTCAAACTGTGGCCCAGGACAGGAAGCACAGTGCCGATTGAAAACCACTTAATAGGAAGTAGATTTCATTTTCTCAGCTCTGGTCCAAGGATCACACTCCTTCAGAAGACTGCTCCACTCTGCTATGGGCCCAGCTCCAGGTAAGCAAAGGCCCTGTGGGGACCAGGGCTAGCTGACTCACCCACCAGTGTGCACACTATGACAATGCCCTCTGTGAGAGACAGAGTCCTAGAAAGACAGGGAAAAAACTGAAAAAAAATGTTCTCCCAGGGGCCAAACTCCTGCAGGAAAGGAGGTAAAAAGGCCATGATGACTCCAGCAGAGACCTCTGAAGGAGCCCAGCCTCATGTCAGCACCCCATGGGGAGGTCCACCAAAACAGTACGCGCTCTTACTGTTTTGTGACACACCGGGATCTTCCTCCTGAGATTAGACACTGTCCCAGAATCTGAGACCTATTGCTGGGGGAGCCCTTAAACCTGCTCATTTGCTTGGGTTCACTGTTCATGCCATTGACCAGTGTCCTGGTGGGCCCACCTCCCAACCACCTTTGGACTCCCAGCCCTTGTCTCCACCCACTGCCTTCATCAGCAGACTATTGAGTGCTGAAGTCAGGGCGGGTGGGTTTAAGTCCTCCTGCCACTTGCTAGCCTGTGACTGAACCTCCATTCCTTCATCTGTAAAACAGGGGTGATCATCAAAATAGCATCTACGCACAGGGTAACCATGAAGATAAAATGCGATATTTGCAAATGTTTAACGTAGAGCTTGGTGGGCACGTAGTACATCCCGGATAACTGTGAGCCGCTGTTAACTTTGTTCAGGACCTTATCATATCCCACCTGGGTAACAACAGCAGCAGCCTCATAACTCCACCTGCTGATTCTAGTCTTGCTTACCTCTAATCTATTGTCCACACCACAGCAAAGTGGTTTATCAAAAATCCAATCCCAATCATGCTATTTTCCTCCACGAAATCTGCCAGTGGCTTCCATTTGCCTTCCAGATGGCTCTCAGAGGGCCCCCCAAGGCCCTGCACAATCTCGCCCTTGGCTCTGCCTTGATAACTCTGAGCCATACTCAACTGTCAGCAGTGTTACCAAGGTGCCAGGCTGTGCCATACTTTCAGGATATTTGCCATGCTGTTTCCTTTGCTCAAAATGCCTTTTTCTCTCTTTGTATGCCTACCGAACACCTCCTTATCCTGCAAGATGCCCCATACTGTGAAATCCTTCCTTCCTCATCAACTGCGGAGCAGACCACACCCTCCTCTGAACCACTTTGGTGCCCTCCATAAAGACATTTATCACTTTAAGTGGCAATTATTGTGATCCATGCCTGTGACACCTCTAAGCTCCTTGAGAACAGCACTGATTCTAATTAATAGCAGCATCCCCAGAACATACCACAGAACCGTCCCATTCATAAGAGATGACTGTGCATGAATGAATAATGAATGTAGGCAAAAGCCCTGTTTATAGAATAGGAAACTGAGGTCCAGATAGGAGCAGTGGTTTGGCCAAAGGTAAGTCCAGAGCCCTATAACTCCAGGTTCCTCTGATTCCAGGGACTATGGACCATTCATTCATCCAACCATCACTTAACTAAACACCAATCATACACCAGACACTGTGTTGCTTCCTGAGATACAAAGAACAAGGAACAGTCCCAGCCCTCAGGAGCCCACAGGTGGGTGAGATAGAGTGACAGGTATATAGACAATCCCCACATCTTTCACTAGGAGCTGGGACAGAAGGAGCCATGGGAATTCCAAGGGCCCCAATATGGGTGGGGTCGGAAGGAAGCCACTGTTTCTACATCTCCCACTCCCACTCCCTCTCTTCAAGCTCTGGGGGTCAGATACCATCAGACCAAGGCAGGTGCTCCCTAGGTGCTGTCAACACAGGTGAGCAGATACATACAGGTACACATGTATCCAAGACAGCTGGGATGGACAGGCCTCGCCCCATGGGACAGGATATTTGTGTCCTTAAGCAGTCATGTCTGAGCCATCATGGAAGCCAGGATCAATGAAATCAAACAGCAGAACATCTCCTTATACCCACACTGCACAGTCCTTTCAGACGCCAGGTCTCAGTGGATCACCACCAGGTGGGGTCCTACAGACAAGGCAGCTCTTGTATCCTGTCCCCCCCCTTCCCCCGTTTCCAGATGGACAAACCAAAACTCAGGTGGATACAAAGGACTTGCCCAACCCCACTGCCTGGTGAGTGGAAGCACCGGAACGGACCTAGCACTCCCCAAGTGTTCACTGGGCATTTCACCTGTGCCAAGCCCTCTGCTTCCTATCACTGTCCCACTGCCCTCCTGGCTATACCAGGAGCAAAACAAGTACCTCCCACCTCTGAGCTTTGCCCCTCTTCTTTCCTCTCCTGGACACACTCCAGGTAGTCACGTGGCTGACTCCTTCCCTCAGCTCCGGTCTCTGTCTCCTCAAGGAGGAAGACACCACTGAGTCCAAAACAATGTCTTTGTCATTCTAGATGATATTTTTCTTCAAGGCAACATACTTATATTTTATGACATGATACTACATGTACTGGACCATTTGTTTATGACCTGTTTCCCCAACTAATACCAAAGGGTAGGAATGCGCCCATTTTGTTCACAACTATATCCACAGTGCCTGGAACAGTGCCTAGCTCATAGTAGGGACTCAATAAGTGTTTATGAAGATGAATTAATCAATAACCCTTACTTTCCTCCCTTTAAAATGAAACCTATAGGCATAAGGATTAAATGGTGTCATAATGGAGGATGCTCAGCCTGGTGCCCAGCGTTGAGTTGGCACACAATAACACTGTGGTTGTTGTTGCTATGCGCACAGTCTAATGAAAGAGACAGGTATAAAAATATATCACACATGGGATAAAGTTCTACTTCTGAGCTTTCTCCTCCACTTTGGGGTCCAGGCAGCAGCCCCTCCATTTGCCTGAAGATCAGGGCTCAAAGTTTCTGCCCTGTCTGCTGAGGTCTCCCTCAGGGTCTAGCCTTGATGACTGGGAGACCTCTGAGTCTGCCGCAGCTGGGGGCAGTGGGCAGAGTCCAACCAAGGCTTCAGAAACCCTTGATTTCCCCCCTGAGAGCAGGCCCCACATCAAAGCCAATCTCCCAGGGGCGAGGCCATGAGATAAATGGAAGATTAAAGAAGGCAAGGTCTCCACAGGCCACAGGGAGAGGCAGCCTACAGGCGACCGCAGAGGGAGGCCCTGACACAGCCCTTGTAGCAGCCATCTTGGGGGGCAACAGATGAGAAGGGAGCCCAGGCCTGGGCAAGTGATATGGTAGGGGTTCCTTAATCCCCCATTATTACACTTTGACCTGTCCCTCTAGTCCATGCTAAACCCTTTCCCTGCAGGGCAGCAGCAGGGAGGCCCATCAGAGGAACCCCTAGGTCTCTCTTCAAGAGGGTTTGTTTGGTCATTGGGTTTGGTCATTGGGGTTTGTTCCCTTCAGCAAGGGAGCCTATAATGAGGACCTCCTGTCCCCAGCCTCCCTCCCCAGGGAAGGTCTGTAATTAGTGCAGGGGGCGAGGCTGAGGAAGCTCAGACAATGTCATTTGAACTAGGATGAGACAGGGCTCAATTGCTAGTCTGCGCATTTTTTTCTGGTGCCATTTCATATACAAAACTCCAGCAAGCTTAACTCTTTCCTGGCTGGGTCCTGATCCTGGCATTTTAGTTTAGCATACCATCCATTCCTGTTCCTAATGGGTGCCTTTCCTGCCTCCCACACACACACCCCAATTCAGATAAGCCATGGTTTCCAAATTCCCTAACATCCAACATCAATCACCCAACAAGCCTTCCCTGAATGTCACCAGATGCTAAGCACCAAGGGGAGAGGACCCAGAGGAAAAATCTCTCTCATCTTGCCATCAGGGAGATTTCAATCCTCTGCACAGTGGAGGAATGCATTAGAAATAGGTGACAAGCAATGCAGGATAGGGGGACTCAGACAGTGAGGACCAGCACAGGGCAAGGAAGGAGCCGTGGGAAGGCAGAATGAATAAGATGGGCAGCTGGACAGGAGTGGGGTAAGCACCCGTAAATATGTATTGAGAAAGCCATCTTCCCAGTTGAGAGCATTTCTGCAGAGTCTAAGGACTGAGCCCACAGAGAGAAGGGAGGCAAGCAAACCCCTGGCGGCTCTGAGCCTGCCTCAGATAGAGACAGATGTCGGAGTGGGTTGGGACAGACAGAGGCTATGGCTTCCTCCCACCTGTCACTGCAGCATTCATTCTGAATCCTTGTACTACAGTTTATTTCACACTAGACTGTAACCTGTCTGATTAGAGATCTGGTATTCCACTGAACTTTGAGCAACCTGAGGACTTTGTCTATTCACCTGTGGTCTCAGGTGCCAAAGCACTGAGCCTGGCACTCAAGAAGTACTCAGAACCCTCAATGAATAAGTGATTAGGCATGAGAAGATAGGTCCTTCCACCTCTACAACCTTTCCCAGAGAAAGGCAGCTTCTTCCCAATTGTGGCCCATTGCCCTTGCAAATCATATCACAATCTCCCTACTATATATATATATAAAGAGCTTCTAGAAATCAATAAGAAAGACCAACCACCAATTTATCAAAGGTCAAAGAATATGAACAGAGTGCAGAAAGGGAAACATAAATTATTCTAAGACATCTAAAAAGACTCTCACCCTGGCTAGTTGGTT
This sequence comes from Rhynchonycteris naso, assembly GCA_037038555.1. Lineage (NCBI taxonomy): Eukaryota > Metazoa > Chordata > Mammalia > Chiroptera > Emballonuridae > Rhynchonycteris > Rhynchonycteris naso. The sequence continues at coordinate 357,639,259 of CM072995.1, forward strand.
CAGCAGTAGAGTGTCGGCCTGGTATATGGAAGCCTTGAGTTGGATTCCTGGTCAGGACACACAGGAGAAGTGACCATCTGCTTCTCCACCCCTCCCCATCTCTTTCTCTCTCTTTTTCTTCCCCTCCTGCAGCCATGGCTCAACTGGTTTGAGCAAAGTTGGCCTCAGGCGCTGAGGATGGCTCCATGGCCTTGCCCCAGGTGCTAAAATAGCTCGGTTGCTGAGCAACAGAGCAGCGACCCAGATGGGCAGAGCATTGCCTGGAAGGGGGCTTGCCAGGTGGATCCTGGTCAGGGCACATGCAGGAGTTGATCTCTGCTTCCCCACCTCTCACTTAATAATAAATAAATAAATAAATAAATAAATAAATAAATAAAATAAAAAGACTCTCAAGCTCAATAATAAAAAGAAAAATGTAAAACAGAAACCATTCAAAAGTTTGACAATATCCTCTGTTGGAGAAACTGTAGAGAAACTGGCAATATTACATGTTGCTGCTGATGGTGTAAATTGAAGTGAAATATTTGACAGTTATCTATCAGTATTACAAATGCACATTCTCCTTGACCTAGCACTCCCACTTCTGAGAATTTATCCTATAGATAGATATACAGTGCTTGAGTAAGGTTATCATTACAGCCTTGTTATATTGTTTATTATAATAAAATTTGGAAATAATCCAACACCCATCAGTTAAGAACTATAAATAAATTACGGTACAGTCATACAATGGGCAGCTACAGACCAATAAAGAAAAAAGAATAAGGAAGTTCTCTGTGTACTAATATGAGGAGATCTTCAAAACAGATTAAGATGTGTGTATGGGAGGGGGTGATATAGAACAATGTACATAATATACTCCTTTCCAGTTAAAAAGAGAGAAAATATATATGCACACACACACACCATAAAAGGATGCCCAAGAAAGTAATAAAATTGATGATATGTTAGTCAAAGGGTGGAAACTTAGTGGTTAGGATACATAGAGATGGTAGGATGACTTTTTGTTGTATTCCATTTTAATTGTTTTGAGTTATGCAATATATTATTCATTCAACCAATAAAAAATATGAAACCCAAGACCTCTCTATCTAGATATTAGGGATCCGTTCTAGGCTTCTTCCCAAATTGCTGGATAGAGATGATTCCACCTGGTTGGCTGCCCCGCCCTCACTTTCTCTCCTTGGTCCCTGCCAAGTTTTCCTAAGGCTTTGGGTGCCAGTAAATGGTGGCTGTCATCCTAACTCTTACTGTATAAGCACAGACCATGAAGTCAAACCAAGTCACTGTGTGACCTTGGGCAAGTGACTTCACCTCTCTGAGCCTCAGGAAAACAGGTTAATCATTGTTTTCTGTCTCCAAAGGTTGTGGTGAGGCTTACCTGAGAATACACATAGGAGGTGCTTAGCATGGATCCTGGGACATGAAAAATGTTATTGTATACATGTACCAAACTCACACTTCCTATTTTTTGCCACTATTTTTATTGGATTGTTGGTCTTTGTCTTGTGGATTTTAGGAGCTCTTTATAAATTTAAAAGGCTGAGATCCACACTACAAACAGGCAGAGCATTGAAGGGCAACAGGACAACGATAAATGGCGGTTTGTAAAAATCATTATTTCTATGATTGTTTCTCCTCTAGGCCATGCATTCTGGCTTCTGAAGGTGTCCCACATTGGAGAGCCCAGGGCTCATCTGGACACCACCAAAGAACCGTGTCTTTATTCATTGGCTCTCTGTCACTGTGCCTCTCTGCCACTGTCCCCTGGGTTATCAGAAACTGTCATTCTCCACTGCAGCTCTCAGAACAACAACACCCCCCCTCCACTCTAGATTAGACTCATCCTCTGTGCCTTCCCCAGGGGTCCCCAGGTCTATAGAGCACATGTGTGGTACCAGCCCCTGTAATGAATGAATTCACTAATAGGTAGCCAACCTAACCCCTAACTCCTTCATCCAGGGGCTCCCCAGGGGAGACAGACTCCAGGTGGGGAGGTCCAAGGAGGACAGCAAGAGATCGGGGTACAGAATATACATCACTGGGGCCCCTCATTCTGATCTTTGGATTCCTGCTTGCTGTGGTGCTGAGGAAAAATGTTGCTCCCCTGGGCTCACATCCATTCATTTTCCCCAGGGAACTGGTCTGCCCTTCAGTTCTGGAAGCTCCAGAAACGTTCCTCGGAGCATCTGGAATATATATTTGCTTTACTGGTGATTTCCAAGGCCCGCTCTGCTGCTTTTCTGTTTGTTTACCTTAGCCCTTGGGACTGCGGCTGGTCCCTGAGGATGGGGGATGCCCAGGGCCTCCAGAGTCCTCTCTTTGTGCATGACATGAGATGGGAGCCCCCCAACTAGACCTGCTCGTCACGGAGGGGAGCCTGGCTGAGGGCAGGTAAGAGTTTAAGGCTGAGTCTGCAAAGGCCCCAGGCTACTCTTTACTCACCAGAAAGCCCCCTGATCACTGTGCAACTTGTCCAGTCCTGGAGTCTGGTGCCATGGAAAGATTAGGTCAAAAAGACCCAAGATAAAACTCTCAAGTCTCTTGTTTAATAGCTGTGTGAGCTTGGACAAATAATATAAACTCTCTGAGCCATGTACAAGTAAAAACACTTTGTATGTACAGCATGTCTCACTTCAGGGTATATTAAAGGTATTTTGGAAACCCTACAGGTACTAGAATTAGCTAGCTGTTAAGAGAAGAAGGGATATAAAGGGAGAGGGGCTAAAACCATAAGATGAAGCCAGGGATGCAGTTAGTTTGTGAAATGCATCCCCATGAAAAGTGTTGCAAGAGGTGGGCCCCAGCAAATGCATCTCTGAGTTTCCCGGCAGCTCAAATGAAGAAGGAAATTCAGCAAGTGACAAAATCCAGAGTGCCCATTAGATTAAAAATAGACCCACCGCTCAGAAGCAGGCAGCTTTTCTGGGCCCTGAAGTAAAAAAAAAAAATTCTCCCCTGGACCTTCCAAAAGGGGCAAGTTGGAGAGGGAAACTATGTGTGCAAGAAGGGTGACACTATCTCCTAGGGCCTTTGTGTATCTGACATGAAACATCTGACGGTCATTCTCAGCATGGCCAGCACACGGTAGATGCTTAATATGTGCCCCTTTCCTTCCTTCCTCCTACTTGGTCTTCCATGCCCTCTCAAATAAGGAATATCTGTGAGGTCTGTCACACATGTGAGCAGCCAGCCATTCATTCAGCACTAATTGAACACCTACTATTCACCAGGGCCTGGTGAGGCAAATGTGGGAATCACCCTAAACCTAGCCAGTATCTTCCCTGCTGTCCCCAGATCCTCAGCCTCAGAAGCTCTCTGCCTACCCCTGCCACCCACCCTTTGGGCTTCAGGGGTCTGCCCCTCCCCAGCATGCTATAAACCCCAGGGAACCCCACTCCTGTGGCTTCCCCCTCATTCCCCACATAGCTTCAGGCTGCTCCCTCAGACCACCACATTCATGGAGCTCAGCCACGTGCAAAAGCATAATTAATATTCTGCTCAGTCTCCCCCATCCCTGCTGCCTCTTGGAAGAAGATGGAAACCAGATTTGCAGCCGCACGCGCTGGCGTGGATGTGCATGGAGGGGTGGGCCCGCTTCTGGAAGGGAGCTGGCGCGTTCTCCTCCAGAGGCTCGCGCACGTGCAGGAATGGCAGATGCCTCACATGTAGCTCCACACCCCCAGACACAGGATCATCCACCTGAGCCGTGTGTGCATGCACAGCACACCACCATGGGCTGCACACACAGCTCCTGGCTGACCAATGCCCAGAGGGCCCATAGGCTCCTCACACACAAGACCCACATTTGCTTTCTGGGCAGAGGAAGGCAGGATCACGGGAGTTCAGAGTGGGCAGGGTGGATTTGAGAGACCATCCTGTCTAAAACCTTCATTTTATTGCGAAGAATCTGAGACCCTGGCTTAACCTGGACTGTTCTCTGTCCCTGCTGAACTGAACTGTGCCTGGTCACATTTTAGCAAAAGCCTTGGGTTTATGTGTCTGAGACTGCCTCTCCACTTCCCGGAGAGGAGACATTTCAGCCTCCTCAGCCTAGGAAGCTGGGGAAACTGAGGCATAGGGAAGGGCGACCAGAGAGGGAGTTGTCAAATCAGTAAATCGTAGGCAGAGTCAAGCCTCTGACCTTCCATGCCCCTGCCCTTCCTCTTCGTCCCATACCTCTAGCTCTGCCAGCCCTATGTGGGCAGGATTTGCAGAGGCATGTCCCCAGCCACGTGACGATTCACCGAGATTCACCGAGGCACCAGAAAAGACGGGGTTTGTTCATTTTTCTCCTTCGACTTTACATGTAGTGGGCAAGGGGGATGGAGGGCTATATGCCTGAGTGTATGGTTTCAGGGCCGGAGCCAGCGGCCTGGGTTACAGAGACACCTAGAAACAGTGTTGATGCAGGTGGTTTGAGGTAGAGCAGGGTGAGTTCAGAGCAGGACCGAGAGCAGAGCAGGAAGCGGGCGGGGCCCTTCCCCAGGCAGCAGGCAGGCAGAGCCAAGGGGCGGCCGCCTCCGTTGGAAGATGGGACAGTCGAAAAGAAATGCAGGAAAAGAGAAGCTAAAATAATTACCAGGAAAAGGAGCTGGGAGAGAGACACGTGTTTTCTTAGCCCTTAAGGAACTTCATTCAGTCTTCAGAGAATTTGCAGAGGGGAAAATAAAATCTATCATTAAGGCCCCTCTCCAAGGCAAGGTGGCTGGTGATTCACTAGCTGCTCAGGAGGCCCTGGAACGCCCTCCACTCTGCTCCTGCCTCTTCCTAGTGAGAAAACGCAGTTCATCTGGGGTGAGCAGAAAGGGCCCTGGGTGAGGAGCCTAGAGGTCGGGATTTCAGTGTTATCTGTGCCCCCTTAAAGCTGGGCAACCGCCTCCTGTGGCCCTAAGCCTCGGTTCCCCAAGAAATAAAGGAGTGGTAGAAGTCACACACTCTCTGAGCCTCGCTTTTCTCATCTGCAGATTGGGGATGATAATAATGTCATGTTTCGTTGAATCTAAGACATCATCAGTTATATGATGCACCCTTATTTTATGTACATTAAGAAGGAAAGAACACTGTCCGTTCAACTATAACATACCATTCATTGATTATAAAACATATTCTGATTTCAGAGATGTTAAAATGTGCATCTTGGAATCAGTGAATAGGATACTTATCTCACAAGCTTGTTCCAAGAATTAAACGAGATAATACAAGTATTTACTGCCTGGCACAAAGTACTTGATAAATATCAGGTATTTTTATGGTTCAGAGTGTAATAGAGGTGGAGGGAAGAAACCACAGGCCAGGGGGATGGAGAAGTGGGAGAGGCAGGGTCTGAAGCCCACTTCCACCCTCCTAGCAGGTGCTGCCCCAGGGTCTCCATGTCTAGCCCCAGCAGGGGGTGGGAAGTGGGCACAGGGACAGCAGCCATGCAGCCCCTTTTTAGGGAGCCACAAGAGAACAAAGGGCTCCATCTGTGCCCCGGAAGTCAGCCTAATCTCCAGGATGAATATGTTTTCATTTCTCAGAAGTTCCTGTTAGAGTGTGCCAAAGCTTTTTTCCCTTTACAAGCCAGGCAAACAAGGCAGGTTTGCTTTGGGTGACCTTCTCACCACCACCCGGGGCCTGCCTGCCGAGTGTAAACACCCACCCTTGCACCCTTGGGGAGGCTCCAGACAGGAGCCTAGAAAATAGGAGCACCAGGCCTCCTAAGGAGGCAGGTCCTTGACCCCACCCCACCCTCCAGCTCCCTGCCAGGGACTGTCCAGGTAAGGGCACATTTGGAGGGTCCTTGGAGAGGACAGGACCCTAGGTGTAATGAACACCTCTCTCATTTTATAGATGTGAAAACTGAGATCCAGAGGAGGGCAGAGACTGTCCAGGGGTATCAAAGTGTGGCAGTCCCCAGTCAAGCTCTCTCTCTTTCCCTCTCTCCCTCCCCCCCTCCCCCTCCGACCATACACCATCCCTGTTCACAGCTTAACCTGGCAGAAGTCTGTCTCTCCACCCTGACCTTCAGTGTCTGGGACCGGCAGGAAGCTTATCTATGTCCTTTCTCTCCTGTGCGTCACTGCCTGGGTTGGGATGTCTATGCATTTCGCTTCACAGCTGGAGCAGCTGCTGGAGAGCAACAACCAGATGTTCCTGAGCCCATTACAGGAGGGGCCACAGTCTGTGCTTCTCTTGACCCAGAGTGTTTGGGGGTGTTTGCAGAACCAATCTTGACTTTCTTCCCCTGCCCTTCAGTTGAGAGGCGTCGCCTGAGTGGGGCTGGGTAGTGTGACCAAGCCCAGGACCCGCAGAGAGGGAGCAGATCTCTGTTGAGTCAGAACCCAGACTTAAGACCTAATTTCAGCTAATTTCTTCCCCTAGAAAACCTTTAAGAGACAACATAGAAGGGGTGTGCTGCTACAGAAGGTTTTAGGGGGGCCCTCTCGTCTGAACTGGCACAATTCTTTTCAGTACTTAAATAGATAGAACCTGGAGCTGTGGTATGACTACTGGGTTTGTGCAGGGCACATGTCCCTTCTACTTGCTGTTCCCTCTGCCTTCAATGCTTTTCCCTCCATTTTACCCCATCAATGATTCCAGTCCATGATTCAGTTCTCAGCTCACGTGTATTGTCTTCAGAGGGGCCTTGCTTACCCACAGGGTCATGTCACACTATTCTATTTCCTTCATAATCCTTATCACTGTTTGCAACCATCGTCTCTAAGTTCCTACCCTACCCCCTGCCTCAGGTTTTCTTCGTTTGCTCTGGAATCACCTTCTTACTCGCCACTGTGTCTCCAATGTCTGGTCTAGGGACTGACCATGGGAGCTTGATAATACTTGTGGGATATGTGAACAAATCCTCCTCTGTGCTGGGCTTTGCCATATCCTCACCCCAGAAAAACAGTTATCATGCTCCCATTATGTGCCAGGCTCTGCACTGCCCACCCCCTCTTCCCTCTTCCTCCTCACACCTCCACCCTCAGGATTTCTTTTTTTGAAGATCACACTTCTCAGACTCCACCGGAGGTACTGGAACTAGAATGTCTCCCCAGGATTATTTTCAATGATCCCTGGGGTGTTCACCTGGGTAAGAATCAGGAAAGAGAGGACACTCTAATCCTATTTATCTAAAACTGTATAATCTTTCCCAATCACTTAAATGGTGCCTGTGTCTCTAATTACAGTCTGGGAAGAACACAGGCACAATTTCTAGCCAACCTCGGGCAGAGGGGCACTTTTGCTTCTCCTGGGGGCCTGCAGGGACTATAGCTCGGGAGCCAGAAATCCAGACACCTGCTGGCACAAGCCCACTTACCACAGACTGGCTTGTCTACCCAGCCAGACGCTACTCCCCACTTCCCTGAAAAGGATCAGCCACAGTCTCAGCATTTGAATGTCCCAACGTCCGTTGACCAGACTGACACATTTGGAAAAAGGACTCATGGTCTCATCACCCTAATTCTACATGCCATTCTTTTGAGAGTTAACTGATTTCTTTTGGGCTCAGCCTAACTTCTCAGAGAGAGTTGCACTGCTGGTGAACTGGTCTGCAGAGCATGGGCTCTATTCCCAGCTTCTCAGGAACTAACGCTCCAGGAGGCCTGAGAGCTAATAGTCATATGACAGCCTGGAGGGTCAGAACTTCATCCTCCAGAACTATGTCAACTGGGTCATGAGATGGGGGAAAGCCACATGCCTGTCTGCCCCTGCCCCCCAGGCAAGCAAACAGTTGCTATCGCAGGCTTGATGTGTGCCCTTCTCCTACCCAGGCACTGAGAGAGAGCCATTTCAGTAAAATCCTGGCTTAGCTGTGATGACATCTCTGCTTCTTAAAGACCTTTTGGTTCCTGAGCTAATTAAAAGCTTCAGACAGCAAGGACACACTTAATCCTATTAATGACTTCTGACCAGGAACCAGGCTGCCCAGCCCTCTGAGGGAGTGCCTTTCCGAACCACCTCCATTTGTTCAGGTGCCTGGTGACTGTTTATCAGCCCTTTCAGAAGATTAAGCTGTACTCTGGAGCACGCCACTTAGGTAATGGGTCCAGGACTGTCCCGTGATCACGGAGCATGCAGACAGCCAGCATCTCGGTTCAAGCAGACTTCCATGGCCACTGTTCTCCAAATTCTTGCTGTTTAGAACAATTCAGGGAACTTGATGATTATTGACAAGAAGAGGGGCTCTTGCCTCATCTCTGCTGTTCACCTGGCCCTTTCACACACAGGAAAGGGAGATACAGTCCTTGCCCGAGGGATCTCAGAGTCCACTAAGGGTCATAGACACTGGAACAAACAATGACAATAGCACACCAAGCTCACCCCAGTGGAGATAAATAAGTACACGGTGTCCTGTGAGTGTCTAGTCGTGGTAAATGCCTCAGCCTGTGGGTCAAAGAAGGCTTCCTGGAGAAGGACACGTGAAAAGTCTCCCCATTAGGAGATCTGTGAAGGTGCCCATGAGATGGAATTCCTTGACTTGAATTTGGTTCGGGTTCTAGCACAAGGGCTGGAAGACTGGAAATAACTCAGCTTCCTTACGGACTTATAGAAGAGTGGTTGGCAAAGCCTTACAAGATGCTGAGATTCCAGGAATAAAGTTATTGGTTCCAGGAAGATTTCGCTTTATGACTCTCAAAACGGAGGCCTGAACAGAAATTAGCAAAGACTAGCTTGTCTCTTTAAAAGAGGAGGGACGACTCCTCAGGCCGCTCCCTCTTCTCATTAATATGAAATTATCGTGAATATTGATGTGGGGGCGTGGCGCACTGGCCAGCTGGGCTAACCAACCTAGGGTTCCCGGTTTCAAAGAGGAAAGTGACAGAAGCCAAGCACAGGGAGACGCAGAGAGAGCAGAGCGCCCGTCAGTCACCCAGTCTCGGGGGAGCGCTCAGCTCCCCCGCCCCCGCGTCCCACCCTGTACGGAGTGCTCCTCAAGCCCTTGTCCCCTCTCTCGGGCTCCCCATGGAAGCCAGCTGTGCCCCCGGAGGAGCAGGAGGAAGAGGAGTCGGCTAAATGCCCGCGGTGCACCCGGGGCCCCTGAGCCCAGCCAGCTCCACGCCGCTACCCTAAGTTCCCCAGCGCCCCCTGCGCCCCCTACCAAGGGCCGTGCCGCCTCCGCCCGCCCCTCCCCCGGGGCTTAGCCCCGGACCTGCCCCCGCCCGCTGCCAGAGCTCAAGCAGAGATCTGGGCCGGGCGCGTCGCCGCCCTGGAGTAGGGGAAGCCCAGCCTAAGGGGGTCTCCGGAACCGGCCGCGATGGACGCCGTTTTGGAGCCCTTCCCGGCCGACAGACTGTTCCCCGGATCCAGCTTCCTGGACTTGGGGGATCTGAACGAGTCGGATTTCCTCAACAATGCGGTAAGATGAAGGGTCTGCGTGCCCCTTCCACCACTCCGCACCCCTCTTCGCCGCTCGTCTGGGCCCCCCCCTGGACAAGGCTACACAGCACTGGGCAGAAGCGGAGGAGTGGTCTCGATTCAGGGTCCTCGGGAGGGACACGTGCTGAGAGCTCTGAGATTTGGGGACTAGATCCCTCAACAGCTCCCCAGTCCCCAAGCCTAAACCTGAGCCTCTGAGCTGGCGCCAGTGTGCGCCCGTCCTGGGGGCTCCGTCCGCCTTCTAGGGGAAGGGGACGTCGTGCGGTCGGGACCATCCGATCCTTCGACACGAACTCAAAAGACACCAGTCCTGCCCCAGCCCGGGATTCCGGGACCAGATTGGCGCAAAGTGGACCCACAGCTGGTTCTCCGCTGGGAGGCGCACACGGGAGTGTTCAAAGGCCAAGAGACCCGACCCTCCTTGGGGGAACCAGATTCTGACCCAGAATCCCAACATTTAGTGGTACTGCCTCTGCCGCCCCAAACTCAGGAAGGAAATGCACCAGGGAGGGACCTGACGTTCAGCTGGTCAAAGCAGTACAGGGGATCTCTCAGAAGGAGGGAGTTCTTTCTCCCCATCTCAGTGTCTCTAGATCTGTTTCTCTGTCCCTCATGTCTGTCTGACTTTCTCTGGCTCTCTCCGTGCTTGTCCTTCTCCCCTTTCTCTCTTCCCCTCCCACCCAAAGGAAACGTGGCCTCTCTCTTTTTCCCTCTCTCCCTCCCTTTCTCAGGCTCAGCCCAAATGCACTGCTGTGGAGGAGGGGCATGGGCTCAGTAACAGGAAAAATATTTGGGTTCAGAAGAACCTTCCTGGTTAAAATGTGGGCAGCTTGGAGAATCTGATAGGATGCCCCCATTCAGTGAACTCCCCATCTTTCATACATACCTACATGCGGGTGTGCGAGCGCGCATATGCAAACACACACACACACACACCCAGAGATCACCTCAGGAGTCTCAACTTCCTGGCTTCTACCTGCTGGAATTAAGATAAACTTGGCCAGATAAGAGACAAGTGCATAGAGATTTAAAGGGTTGGGCATCTTGGACTTCCACCTAAACTGTCTCTGGCCACTAAACTGATGGTGGAGAAACCAGCCAAGGGGGTAGGAACCTGGGTCTGGGAGGCATGGGGTGTAAGGTCTCCCAGACCTTCCTTAGGGCAACAGAACCAAGTTACCCTGCTCTCTGAGGAAGGCTCCTGGCCCCAGCCAGAGGAAGCACACTGTGGCAGAGAGGCCAGGTAGAGGAAGGCAGAGGGCTTTAACATGTAGTGGGGAGACTTGGGTTCCAGCCCTGCCTCTGGTTCTGCTTCCCTCTGTGAACCTCGGCCACACCCGCTCACCTCCCTAGGCCTCAGTTTCTTTGCCTGTAAAATGGACAAAGGTTGATTCAAGTCTTTCTAAGGATGGGCTGGCACAGGTCCTAGGAATAAAGTGCCAGGCAGGGATCTGGACTTCCACATACCTCTCCTAGAGTTGGTAACAGATACTGGTCAGAGGAAGGGGGCTTGTTGGAGTTTGTACCCTTGTAGCGAAGGGGGATAGTAGAGCCTCCCCTGTGAGGTTCCCTCAGAGCCCTCAGCAGCTCTGAGTTGGGCTTTCTTCTGAATGAACTCTGCCGCCTACAGCCTCTTCCTGCTGCTCCATTCAGCCTTGCATCCCCAGCTGCTCATCTGGGCCTTGGTCCAGTGCAGGAAAGGAGGCACGATCAGACAGTGGTATCCAGCACTGGGACTGGGGAGGGAAAGCCCTGCTGGAAAAGCTCTTGACCTCAGTCCTAGGCCAGGCCAGGAGAGGCTGGGGAAAGGAAAGGATTTCTAAGAGGAGAGAGAAGGAACTCCTGGGTTGGGAATCAGGAAACTTGGTTCTAGCTGTGCTTCTGCCACCAGCCAGCTGGGCAGTTCAGGCAAGTGACTTTTTATCCTCTGGTTTCCCCATCTGAGAAATGGAAATATAGAACCTTCACCACAGGGTTATTGTAGAGATTTAGTGGCAAAATTAAAGATTAATGTAGGACAGTACCTGGCAGGTAGGTTTCCATAGTTAACTTGCTCCGGGGACTAAATAGAGCAGTGGTTCTTAACCTGGCTTCTATTGAACCCTAGGGGGTTCGATGAGTCGGTCTCAGGGGTTTGGAGAAGCCTCTGCCCCGGAGGCCAGAATAAAGTAATACCATAATTTGTTGTGAGTTCATGCACTTTGTTGGTTTTGTTCTTTGAGCAAGGTGATGTTCATGCACGGCTCATTTTGTGCACCAGTAAAAAAACATATACCTATGTCTTGAATTTGGAAAAAAATCATATTTTATTTATCACTAAAGAAGGGTTCGGTGAATGCGCATATGAAACTGGTGGGTTCAGTACCTCAAAAAAGGTTAAGACCACTGAGATAGAGTAGCAATAGAAACTACTCAGGTAGTTCTGTGGCTTTGAACAAGTCACTTACCTTCTCCAATGCCTTCACTTAAGTGTCTGAAGTCCCTTCCACCGGAATTCCCATACTAACCCCACACCCAACTCCCCCTTTATTCTACATGAGGATAGAAAAACGTTTTCAGGGTTAAGGATGAGAAGAAATGGAGTCTGCATGCTTCTCAGTCTGGAAGATGGAAAGCAGGGTATTCACTATCCTTCTTTAAAATCCAGATAAAGGCCGTAAAGTAACATGGAAAGCCTGTGTACTCTGTTGCTCTGTGAAAAAAGCAAACAGCAAAATTATGCTCACCCTGCACACTACCATGTAAGAAGCGCACATTTGCTTGGACAGAGACAGGAGAATGAGTACAAAAGATCAAGTCACGTCTGCTTGGAGGTGGCTAGCCCTGCTTGAGGTTTTTTTAAAGATACCTTCATGCTGTGGCAGCCTTGTCTATGTGATACTCAAAGCACCCCTCAGAGGGGCTGCCCTTCCTGCCAGATGTGGGGGCTTCTCTTCCCCACGTCTTCCACAGTTCCTGATGTGTCTACCCTAGAGCCCTCTTCCCTGTAGCCTGTGATTTTTCAGCCCCTGGGCAGGCAGGAGAGAGGGTCTGGTGCTCAGAAAACTGGGATAAAGGACCAGAGGGAGAACAGGTTCTACCTCCAGATAGAGACACTCGTTCAGTGTGCTTCTTGCCTTCTTCCTCTGGCTAAGGGGAAAGGATGACTCTGATCTCTCTGGAGAAAAATGGCTTTGGGTCTCAGAGAAGCTCCAGCTGGGAGGGTCTAGGGAGGAGGGGGAAGGGGAGGAGGAGGAGGAAGAGGAAAAGAAGTTCTGTTGTCTCAAAGGGGAGCAGCAGGAAGCTTCGAGGATGTTTGCCCAGCACTCATTTACCTCCCAGCAGCTGGGGAGGCCAGGTGTGGGAATGACCAATCACGGGGACCAGCACAAGGGAAGGGAGGTTTGGGGCTACTCCCCAGATCCCCAGCCTTGCTTCTCCTGAGCTAAATGGGAAAGCACAAAACCACCACCACCACACCGGCCCCGGCATTGGGGGATTTAGAAAGATTGGAGAAGTATGTGCGTTTGGGTGTTCCTATGTCTGTGTGGGGGCCTTTAACAGCCATTAAAAGGGGAGGTGTGTGTGTGTGTGCGTGCGCACGCACATGTGTGTTTCTCTTTAAATTCTCACCAATAAGAAAGATGACCCAAGGGCCAAAGCACCCTGGTCTCAGTAGAAAAAGAACTAACGGAGAAAAACAAATGGAGGAGCCTAAATCTCAGGGCTCCCACTCAGGAAGGGAGCTCTCCCCAAATACCCACTCCTCCAAAACATTGAATTTATTTGGGGCAGAGTTTTGTTGTTGTTGTTTTGTCTGTGCTTCCCTTACTGAGATATGTGTTCTTTGAGGGCAAGGGTTTATCTATCTTGTTCACTGTTGTATCCCCAGTGCCATATACAGTGCTTGCACAGAGCAGGCCTCAAACAACCACTGCTGAGTGAATGAAGGGGGCCCAGGCCAGATCCTGCATTTTTTAGGGAGAGGGGAAAGGGGTGCTTAAGCTCATCTAACTCCCAGCCATCAGAACACTGCAGCCTGCACTGTCAGGAAGGGCTCTCCATGCTTTCCAATGAGTTGACATTGCCTTCAGCCATCCCATCCTGTGTGTGGCACAAACACCTGCAGCTCTTGGTACAGGACGGTCTAGAACCGACTGAGCCCCAGCAGATTTCAACTTGTGGTATAGGCCTCAGCTTTGAGCATTGGCTCTAGGGCTTCCCTCTTCCCCAGTTTCATCTTGTTCAGGCTGCTCTGGGACTCCTGGTCCATAATCAACTTAAAACTAAGTCTTTTCTAGTCCTACCTCAGGGCCTTTGTACATGCTGTTCCTGACATCTAGAATGCTTTCCCCTAAGTTCTTTCCAGATCATCTTCCTTGGTTCAGATGTCACCTTTTTAGAAAAGGTTCCCCAACCTTCTCAAGTGGGACCCCCTATTATTTTCCGTTTCAGTCCTTTGATTTCTTCATAGCCCTTATCTCAGTTTGCAGTTACTTTATGGGCTTTGTCCATTTCCTCTGTGACAAAGCAAGTTCCATGAGAACAGAGGCCATGTCACTTTTGTCCATTGCCATAAACCTAGCACAGTAGTACCATGGCACAAAATAGGTGCTGACTATAGTAAAATTCCACCGTAAGGCAATAAGCCAAGTCCAAAACTTTCAATCATGTAAAATGTGGAGTTGTGGTATTATAGGGTCAATGAAAAACCATATATTTCAGTGGGTCTGTACTATCACAAAAAGCCCGAAGGTAAAGATCGTGGAAAGAACTTACTGCATGTGGCAGATCAAACTTAAAAGGTTCCAAAGGAGCACCAAGCAGGAACTTCTTTATCAACACTTGAGATACTTTATCTGAGATGGGCCCTAGGCATAGGCCAGAGCCAAGGTTTGCCCCATTGTGGTGGGCTTTGTTCTATTTCAAGGATTTACTGTGTTTGTAGAGAAATTTACTTCAGGGCAATCCCAGTAAGGGGGAAGAATGTTTTTTTTATAAAAAGAAAAGAAAGGCCTGTGTATTCAAGAAGTGTACTGATAACTCCTGAAGGGCCCCTAAGGGCCCCTGGGTCCTGGCCTGACCAGACCTGAGGGTGATAGAAAAGCTGGATCCCAGGAATATGCTGTTGGTACCCTGCTCTGCTGTGAGGTCCCTCTGGCTTCCCTGGACCAGATGGGGATTTGCTGAATTGTTCCTCAATACACGTATCCTGTTCTTTAACAGCTGGGCATGAAAGGAGAGCCAGAGGCTGGTCACTATGCATAGTGACCTCCAGCCATTCACAGCTAGGGAGAAACAGAGAGAAAGAGACAGTAGCAGTATGGTGGGGCACTATGACAGAGCAGAGGATGTTGGGAGCTGGAGGAGGAGCATTCAGATGAGCTGGAGGTCACAGAAAGTTTCCCAGAGGAGGTAACCTCCACACTCTCCCTCCTCAGTATCTCCTTCCCTACTGACAAAGGAATGACTGGAAGGCATTTCAGCAGGGTGGAATGGGGCTGTCTCTTATTGAGCATCTATAGGCATCGCTGTGACCTGTACAGACGACAAACTGAGAATTAGGAAGGAGAGGACTTCTTAACTCTGTTCTTGGGGCTGGGATCCCACGGAGTCAAGAAGGGGAGAGAAACATTTTCTCTCTTGCTCTTGTACTGGTTTGAACTTTACTCTCTAGAGCAAGGAAAGTTTGGGATATGAGATATCAGAGGGGCCCCACTGTCATCCTCACCTGAGGGCGCTGTAGATGCCTCGAGTGTTAGGAGCAGAGCCAGCCCGTTGCCTGGCCTTTAAGAGGAGGAGCCCCTTCCTCATATTCACTCTGGGATGCTGTCCCCCAGCCCGCCTGAGAGCAGCGCAACAGGCTTCTTACGAGGATTCAATTAGATAACTTGTAGAGAGCCTTGCACAGTGCCTGGCATGGAGTAAATCCTCTATAAACAATAGCTACTTTTCTGATTATTGCTCTCTGCAGCCCCCAGGACTCCCTGGGAGGGTCTATTTTCATCTGGCCTGGCCTGGCTACTATGCCAGGAGAGGAGGATGAAGAACACCGCCCGCTGTGTCTTTCCTCCCCGTTCCTCATGCCTCCTGCCAGTCTTGGTACTGAGAGCCTCCCAGAGCATCCCTCTCTGGGACCTAGCTTGCCCCTGAACCTCCCTCAAGAAACCAGCTCCAGATGCTGGAGAACAGGCTGTTCTTCTGGAAGTCTCAGCGCTCCAAGGGGCAGGATAGAGGGGAAAGATTTGGGTGGAGTTAAGTCAAGACCATGAGCATTGCTCTGGCTGGAACCTACGTAACCCCCTTGGGCAGACTAGGGGAAGCCAGAGTAAGTGGCAGGCCCCTTGACCAGGATTGGGAAGAAGGTAGGGGTGAGGATATCTGGCTCAAGAGAAGATGGGAGAAGCAAGATATGACCAAGAATTCTGATCATTAGAGAAAATATATCAAAAGTATTGATTTCCTTGGACTGTCAAAGATCCTGATTCCCATGATACAATGTCACCAACATGGCCAACCTGACAGATAGGGCAACAATGGGCCTTCCTGCTACTGGCTTCACTGTGCCTCCTCTCCCAACTCTCTGGGGACAAAACTCTCACTGCAGCTTCCTTGGCCCTTGGCTCTTGGCCTGGGAGCCACTTTACCCATCACAGAGAGTCTGACACATCTGGGCTGGGCTCTGTGGTTCGACACAACAGCTGGACAGCAGCAGCTGTCTGCCTCATCCCTTTCCAAAAGAATAACAAAAATGAAAACAGCAGCGGAGTAAGGCAGGCTCATCGGGCCCTTGAGGAGAGCCGGGAGGCAGTTTTAAAGCCCAACTGACGGGACCTGCTTCGGAGGCAGACAGGCCCGAGCCTTTGCCCATAGGTTCCCCTCTGCCTGGACTGTCCCCACCAATCCTCACCTCACTTCCCTAGTGTACCGTGGGACCTTGGACCTGGGCTTCATCACTGCTGACCTAGACTGAGAGTTCTTTGAGGGCCGGGAGTGTCAGGCAGTTATTTTTATCTGCCGAGTTATAGCTATAGTGACTGGGTTCTCAGGAAATGTTTATTTATCGGATGGATAGATAAATGGATGAATGGAAGGAAGGAGTGTCAGGGAAATGGATGCATATATGGGTGGGTGGGTGGCTAATGGAAGAAAGGACACTTGTCCTTCTCTGATGGTACTTTTATATATATATATATATAAAATGGATGCTATTTATTTATTCAAGGAGTCCATCTCAACCTAAATCCCTCATACCTTTCACTGTACCACGATGGCCTTTTCTATTCCGAAACAGACGATTATGCACATAAAAAATAGCTATGCATGTATATAAATTATAAAGTGTAACAAAATGGAAATCTGGCTCCAAACTACCCAGCTCTGAATGTCTTGGTCCCTCCTACCACATGAGTCTGGGGAAGAGGTGAGCTGTAGACCCTGCCTCCACCCCACTCTGATCAGGAATAGCCTGAGATCTGGTGCCTCCTCCCAGACCCAACCCATCCAGACAGCTAGTCCATATGTCAGGTGGCAGATACCTCAACAAGCCCTGGAGAGCCGAGCTGTACCTCACGGTGGCGTGGTCGCCTTTAGCTGCCCAGACGTGGGAGCAAATTCTGGCTCTCACCATTTGTCATCTGTGTGAGCCTGACAGGTGCCTTCACCTCTCCCGGCTTACTTTCCTCATCCATAAAGTAGGATTGCCCATAGGACACAGGCTTATGAGGATTCAGTTAGATGACTCTTGTAGAAAGTGGCACAGCGCCTGGAATGTGTAGTACGTCCTCTATAAACTATAGTTGCTGCTGCTGCTTTTCTGATTATTGCTGTTATTGCCTGAAAGGAAGGTCTGGACAGTCCTTGGAGGAATGTCCAGTCTTCTCCAACCCTGTGTGAGCCCTGATCATAGGGATTTTATTTTCTTATGTGTCTGACCTCTCTGGAGCTAGAAGGCTCTTTGGGGCAAAGCCAAAAGATGCCAGGCCCCTTCTCAGGGTTCTCTGTGTTTAGGGGCATCAGGAGAGGGGTGGCCAGGGATGAACAATACTGGGGCCCCTGTGAGGACCCAATGCATGAAGTGGAGGCCCCATATTTCGTATCTAGCACTGTGGTTGGGATGGGCAGCAATAAACAATTACTGTTGCTGTGTGTGCATAAGAGCACACGCACTGCTATCAGAGCTTGGATTTGAATCCTGGCTCAACCACTTGCTAATTGAATTAACCTGGGTAAGTTTCTTAAATTTTCTGTGCCTCAGTTTTATCAACCATTAAATGGCGGTACTAAGAGTCCCTACCTTATCTCCTGAAACTTAATGAGATAGATACTCATGGGAGGAACTAAAACAGTTCCTGGGACATAAATGTTTGCTATTATTATTACCATTAGGCATACAGTGTGATCGACTCTGTGTGAGGCCCTGCAGAGGGTTTAAGGATGAACTCCATCCTAGATTATACCTGCAAGAAAGCTAAAGTTTAGAAAGAGAGGTGGGCCCCACAGTGCACAGTTAGAATTCAAGGCATGATATTAGCCAGGGACCTACATAACAGTCTGTAAGTGCTGTGGTGGTACACAGGGGAGAGGACTCTTCCACCTGGGTGGTTGAGGAAGGCTTCCTGGAGAAAGGAGCATCTGAATTGGGTCTTAAAGGATGATAAGGGTTGAAAGGAGGAAACAAAGGGCAAAAGCATTCCAGGCACAAGGAATGGTACAAGCAGAGATCCTGCGACAATAGAGCTCACAGCAGTTTCTAGGCCCCGGGAGTGGTCATCAAGCGAGCTGGAGGGAGGACAAAGACGAGTGGCTCCAATCGGAATGCAGCGCTTAGGAGCTGGGAGTTTTATCCGCAGGCAGGAGGGAACCAGTGATAGTTTTGAGCTAGACACAGTGGCAGTCCCAGAAACTCTAAACTGTCTCAGTGCTGGGGGATCTAGAGTCCGTTAGGGGGATGCCAGCTGCCAGCCTGTCTGGATGATGCAAGACCCTCCCTCAAAGGAAACAGAACTGTGGGCTGTTCCTGAACCCAGAGCTGCTGAAGGCAGCAGGTGACCCCAGACCCCTCTCTCCTCTTCCTTCCTCCCTCTGCCCTGATGTGACTCTCACACTGGGCCAGGACCAGTTCCCTCTGGCTCTTTCATCCCCAGCACTGGGCCAGGCTGACCTGGGGAGGTCCAAGGCAGCTCCACCCTTGCAGGAGAACAGGATGTCCTCTGCATGCTGAGAGCTCGAGCCTCCGCCATGTTCCTCCTCCTGGCCTAGTGCTGGGGCATGAATGTGGTTCCTCCACACCTCCTGGAGTTCGGGACCTTCCAGTATCAGGCAAAGTGTGTCCCCATTAGCCCCAGGGGATGCCCAGCCCAGCCTGGCACCTCACCTCCTTGTCCCTCCTACCCATCAGCTGGGACAAGATGCCCAGAGCCCCTTTCATCATCCTTCCAGAGAAGAAGCCCAGCCCTGCCCTCTGCAGCCCCAAAGCCTTCAACCCTTTCTCTCCCAGGCCTGCAAATCAGTTCCACATTTGGGATCTGGCATGTACTGTATGCTCAGAACTTTCCCTCCCATCAGCGCAGGCTCCCATCTGCCCCCTCTCCACATGGTCAGCCCATGGAGTCTACAGAAGGAGAGCCCTGGCCTTCAGCGACCCACTCAGCAGTCTGAGAGGAAGCTGTACTGTAGCAACGTAGCAGAGGGACAGTGGACACGAGGCCCTCCGAGAAAGAGATGAAAGAGGAAGGGAAGGAAGAGGCAGGGGGCGGGGCAAAGGCAGAGCTTGAGCTAGCATCTGAGGGGATGAGGGGTTGGGGGTGGTGAGGGAAGAAGCGAGGTAGTTCCCAGCTCAGCACATTCCTGAGACATCTGGACGTGCTGGAAGGGTCCCAGCTGGCCCGCATGGCTGTGGCTCCAGCCTCTCTGCTCTGTGATGTCAGGACCCAGCATTCCCCCCACTCTCAGAATTCCACTGACCTGGGTCCACCTTGGGGCTGAGTGCTGCAGTCTCCTCCCCAATGCCTCCTCTGAGAGCGAGAAAGAGAGGCTCCTGCCTGGGACAGCTGAAGAAACGCCTGCCCCACAGGGCCTGGACTGGAGGCAGCAGGCAGATCTGGAAGACCCAGCAGTTTGCCCATGCAACCAACTCAAAGAGATTCCTGCTTTGGGCTGATGCCAGCCCCCCCCCTTCCCCCCGGAAGAGAGACGGTGACAGCAGAAAGACCTTGAAAATGCCTGCTTACCTTGATTTGAGCTCTGTGATCCTGGGCAAGTCCATGCCTTTGCTTGGCTCTCAGTTTCCCTCTCTGTAATAATAAGAGCCACATTTAGTGAGAGCTTTCTGCGTGT
Organism: Rhynchonycteris naso; assembly: GCA_037038555.1. Lineage (NCBI taxonomy): Eukaryota > Metazoa > Chordata > Mammalia > Chiroptera > Emballonuridae > Rhynchonycteris > Rhynchonycteris naso. Next base: position 357,658,936 of record CM072995.1, read on the forward strand.
CCTGCATTGTATAAACATTCTTACAAATGCTCTTTCATCCTCACAGCAACCTGGTGGGGCAGATATAATTACTCCTATTTTATAGCTGAGATTGAGGCCCAGAGAGCTTAAGTGACTTGCCCAAAGCTACACAGTAGGAAGCAGAGCCAGGATTAGGACCAGGTCTGTCTGCCTCCCTGGCTCATGACCATTTAGCTACACTGCCTCTGCAAATAAGAGATGGACCTATTGATGCCAGACTTTCTGTCAGCTCTGTAACTATAATGAGTCCCCTTGGCTACCTCGAGGCTCTTCAAGAAGGGAAGGGGAGGCATTAGTCACACACTGACTGGGTGGGGAAGGGGGGCAGAGGCATCTGGCTGTGAAGCATCAGATGGGTCAGGAGTCTTTAAAGGTCCCCTCCCTTGGAGCCTCAGAGAGGTCCAGACCCCAGGAGCTGGGGTCACAGCCTGATCCCCAGCCGAGCCCAGGGGTCCCACACCTTCCCTGAAGAAAGGGAGTAAATAAGGAGAGAGAGTACAGCTTCTTCCAAAAATAAAACCTGAGGACAACTCAGACAGGCCGGGACGCTGAGAAAGCCAAAGGGCGAATGCTGAGTGCAGGAAGGAGAGGGAAGAGGCCAAGGGAATTCCAGCCAGAGCTGGTGGCAGGTTCCAGCGAGGAGGGCCTTCCAGCTGGCCAGGCTCCGGGAGAGCAGCTCTGTGGGTTGGCCCTGGGCTCTGTTTATACTCTTTGGCCTGGCCCAAGCCTGGGGCAGCTCTTCCACCACTGAGTAAGGGGCTGTGGTCCCCAGGTACCTGGTCTGACTGGGGCTTAAGAACAAAAAGGCCTTGAGGAAGAACAACCCAATAGGGAGGAGCCAAGGGAAGGAATCCAGGCGCATGGAAACTCTGCCTGGGAGCGGGAGCAAGCTGGCATCAGAGCGGAATTCAAGGCAGTCATTCCTGGAGGCTCAGCTGCAGAAAAGAGGCCTCAGTCTGTTAGGTCACTGGCACATTCCTTCATTCACCCACTGATTCAGTCACTCAGTCACTCAGCAAGCATCTAAGCAGCTAACAGGTGCTAGGACCATGCTAGGCTTTGGAGATACATAGATGAAAACTGAACAGAGCAAGACATAGTTTAGAGCAGTGGTTCTTGACCTGGGTTCTATCGAACACTAGGGGTTCGATGAGTTGGTCTCAGGGGTTCGGGAAAGCCTCTGCCGCGGAGGCCAGAATAAAGTAATGCCGTAATTTGTTGTGAGTTCATGCACTTTGTTGGTTTTGTTCTTTGAGCAAGGTGATGTTCATGCACGGCTCATTTTGTGCACCAGTAAAAAAAACATATACCTATGTCTTGAATTTGGAAAAAAAAATCATATTTTATTTATCACTAAAGAAGGGTTCGGTGAATGCGCATATGAAACTGGTGAGTTCAGTACCTCAAAAAAGGTTAAGAACCACTGGTTTAGAGGCAACCTGGCTGGATCATTTCAAGCTACACAAAAGAACTGGAAACTATCTTAAGGGCCTCAGGGAGTCTTCAAGGGATATTAAGCAGGGGAGTCCCACAGTCGTAGTTGTGTTGAAGATCCCTCTTGATGCAAGGTGGAGAATGCTCTGGAGACAGATCAGAGTTCAAACCTTGGGACTACCTTCATAAATGGGCTAGTCACACCACTAGTGAAAAAGCCTTTTGAGAGCAGGAATCGGGTTTTGTCCACCTCTGTATCTACAGGGCTGGCACACAGTGGGTACTCAGTAAATACTGAGCAAATGCATAAGTGATGAACAAATGGATGTGGTTAGATGCCCTTATTCTCTACTGGCCCCCAGTGCCAATTCTGGCACTTAGCTCCAGTGTCCTGAGCTGTCCCACAGGGATCCTCTGGCCACCGCCTATGAACCAACATCTCTAGCAGCCAGACCATGGGCTGCTGTGCCCTCAGTGGTGCCAGTCACAGCTAATCCCAGCCCTGGGCGGCAGCACTCACTGCCATCACTTCCTCCTGCCCAGACAGTACCTGGCGCCCACCCCAGGGTTGGGTCACAGCACATGGGCTGCCTGGTCAGAAGATGACAGGGGCTGGCCGGGAATCTGCAAGCCAGCTCTCCACTTTCCTGAGGGGACCACATCCTGGCCAAGGAAGGGTTACAAGTATCAGGAAGAGGAACTGAAGGGCCAGGCTAACAGAGCTGGGGCTAGAGAAAATAACCCCCCAAGGCCCTGCTCTGCACAGAAGCAGCCTCTGGTGGGTTCAGCTTGTCCTTTCCTCTGTCCCTTCCTTTCTTCAGTGCACATGCACAGAAAACCTCAGCCCCCATATTGCCCCCTTCCCCAGCCCCAGCCCCAGGCGAGCCTGGTACTCCCAAATCCTCCTCCCTGTGGGTCACATGACTCAGTCATCTCAGGCATGTGCCTTGGCGCAGTCAGCATTTAATTCTGTGGTCTTTTGAGATTTTGTGTTCATGTGAGGGTGTGCATGACCACATCTGTGACTTTGTGTGGGGTGACTGCCCGTGTGTGCCTACATAGGAATCTTTCTGTCTGATCATATCTGAGAAGTGTGTCCTTGTTGGGTCTGTTAGTGCGTGCCAGTGTCAGTCAATGCGAGCCCGTGAGAGTATGAGCAACACCCCTGTGCTAGGCTGTATATGGAACAGTCTAAATGTGTCCATGGTTGTGGATCTTACATCGGGCAGTGTTTCCCTGTGTAGACATAGCCCATGTCTGCATAGCATGTGTACAGGAGTGTAGTGTGTGTGTGCGCGCACACACATGGGCAGAAGTATTTCGCTTATTTGGACTTGGGCTCTGTGGTGAATAGTTCAGTAGGGGAAAATATGAAACCTCAGCAGCCGCCTTCCCTGGGCCTGTGGGGAATGAGGGATGAGTGAGGTTGGAGGTTGGAACAATATGCTCCCCTGAACCCCCATGCGCTGCCAGGAAGACTCAGGGAGGGGCTACCTCCTGGGACAGGAGAACTTGCTCCATTCCTTCCCTGTCCCCAGAGAAGCCAGAGCAGAGAAAGAGCCCCCTTTCTGAGGATTAGTTTACCTGCCACCCCTGACTCAATAGGAGCACAGATGAAAACTAATGGGAAACTGAGGTCTGAAGGGGAAACACTACCTGCCCGTGGGGTCTCCTGGGTCTGAGTCCAGGGCCTTTTCCCCTCCCCAGGACAACCTTTAAGTCTAGCGCTGAGAAGACACCCCCCAATGCCAGGATGGCGATGCTTCCCAACAGGGAGGGCCTGTCTGACAACTCGGTATCCAGGGGCCCAACTTCCCTCTACTAAGCCCCTCCCTGCTCTCTCTTAACCTTACCCCACACACATGACTCAGACTAGTGACCCTTCAGCTCGAAATGGGGGCAATTTTCTATTGACCACGAAGCAACTAACCGTCCTGGAATGTATGGGTTAGTGTGTGTATGGGGGGGGGTAGTGAGTGGGGGTTCAGCCTGCGGGGAAAGGGAAGGGGTAAATGTAAAAAGACTCTCCTCCCAGCTCTCTCCAGAGCTCAGCCTCTAGGAAGGAATGTCTGGGCTCGAGATTCCCCCTCTCCTTATCCCACAGCGCAGCCTGGACCCACTCAGGTCTCCTCCCTCTTTTCCCCAAGCACAGGCTGAATCAGCCTGGGTTGGGGAAGGGGCAGAAACCCGGAATGCGGGTGCAGGCCGCGAGGGGCAGAGGCATGAGGGGAAGGGGTGCTTTGAGGCTGCCTTCCGTCTGTCTCCCCCATGCCCCTGAACAGACAGCTGTGCCCCAGAGCTTCTCCTCTCTCTGCATCGACTCAATGGAGGAATGAGGGGAGGGAACTGAGAGGAGCTTCAGACGGTCCAACAGGCTCAAGAGTATGTCGCATTACCCCACCAAGGACCGAGGCCTGGCTGTGCCACCAATGCACCCGTTGTAGGATTACTCAAGTAGGGGCGGAAAGAACTGAGCTAGAAAAGCTGCAAAGGGGTTTAAGAATGGTGGCCCAGCCTCCCCTTCGAGCCTGGACGTCCGAGAAGATTCCCCCTCTCCACTCTCCTCTCACTTCCCCCTGATCGCGGTGCGGGGTCGAGACCGTGCTACTGATAAGAGTCGTAGGAAACCGTGGGACCGCCCGGCCCACCTGGAAGCTCAGAAGGGCCGTTTCTGTCTCCGCCACAGGCGCAGAAAGTGACACAAGGCCGGACGCAGTATAGTCTGCTCTTCGCGTACACGCGCGGCCTGCGAGGGCCGGGAACCCCTTCCGTGCGAGCCCTACCCGCCTCCCGCCCCCTGCGGCCGCATCTGCTGCAGCGGTCCGCTTCTCGCAGCCTCCTCCCATTGGCCAGGAGCTCCTCGGGTTCCACCAATGAGCAGGCTGGGTTCCCGCGCGGGGCGGCCCCAAACTCGCGGCTTTTACCTCCAGTGGGCCACGCGGAGCAAGCACAATCTGCGTCCTTCTTTAAATTTAAAGGGCCGGCGAAGGAGACCGGCTTAGGGAGGGAATTCGGCAGAGCTGAGGGATTCGCGTCGGAGAGCTCGGGACCTCTCCTCCAAGAGAGTGGCGCCGGTGCTGACTGTGCGGGGCAGCCGAGAAGGAGCTTATATTGGCACGCCTGTAGGAAAGAGTCTTTAACGGGGAGGGAAACAAGTCATAATACAGAATTTCTTTTGCTGGCTTCCCACCACCAGTTGCCTGGAAAGGCACCTCCATAGAACGCTCACCCGGGTTAGAACCCGATCCCCCTCAGAACAATGACCCACGACACTCCAGTCGTTTATAGAGTCCTGTCGTCCACTCCCAGTAATTTCCATCGGATAGTCTGAAACCTGAACTTACTTTATGTGTAAACTGGAGGGAGGACTGGGTGTGGCCCCGGGGTGGGGGTGGGGGGCGCTGGAGCTGAGGAAATCTCCAGAGTGGGCTTCCCAGGGTTGGCGGGAGGGTGGGGAGACAGAGGAAGAAGTGAGAGGACAACAAGGGGAAGATGCCCCACATCCTGAACCGCTCCTTTGACACTATCAGTTCACTGTGGCTGTGGGTAGGTGGCTTTCCCTCTCTGGCTCGGTTTCCTCATTACAAATGAGGGAGGAGGACGTGGACCATGCGTCTTCTCAGGCCCCTTTTGCCTCCAACATGATGATACAAACCAACCATAACTGAGCTCCATAACCACATAGAAGCTGCGCTACTAAGTTCTTTAAAGGGAGTCCCTCTGGCATGCTCCCAAGAACAGGAGGTGAGCCTGGGGGTGATGGGACATGCCCATTGTTGCCACCAGGGGTGGGCCCAGCACAAAAGAAAGCCCTGAGCAAGGACTGGCTTTTCTGAGTGTCCTCCACCCCCACCCGGCCTGCCCCTTGGCCGCCCTCCCCTTCTACTTGGCTCCCACTCTCTGGAAGCTCCATCCTGCTGGGCCTGCGCTGCTATTTCCAGCAGGTGGGGTGGGGGCTGCTCACAAAAGGGAGCCAACTGAGCTCCCTCAGCAGGTTCCAGTGGACACCCTAAAAAGGGTCTCTGAGAAGGACCCAGCTCATGTGCCTGGAGCCAAGGCCTTCAGGGACCCCAGCCCAGATTAGAGAAAGCATCTCTCCTCTCCCAGGCCCCAGGGACGGGCTTGGCAAACCCTTATCGCCTGAGAAGCAGCTGCTGGAGAAATACCTTAGCAGCTGACTCACTGCCCTGTCCTCTCTTTATAACCCCTTCCCATTGGGCCTCACACCAGGTCCAAAAGACAGAGAGAGAGAGAAAGAGAGAGAGAGAGATGGGACAAAGTGACCCCAGCTGGACTGGCCCAGACTACAGAGGGTGTGGCTAGCACTGTCCTGCCTGTCCCAGGCTGGATGATTGGGGGAAATTGTACTCTGTAAATGGTCATCATCTGGAATCACAGTTATTCTCAGAGACTTGTTCAGCTGAGGCCTCTGACCTCCTGCTAACCACCTCCCTCAGGCATTGATGGGCAGTTGACATACTGATGGCATTGCCCTCTGGGGTATAAGGCGTTATCTGTCCCTCCAGCAGGTGAACAGGGGAATGTCTCCTGCAGTTGGGGAAGCACTGGGCAATGAGGAGTTGGGCAGGATTCCCAGTTCAGCTTGGCTCCCTGGGCCTCAGTTTCCCTCTGTCAAATGCAAATATGCAACTTCCTTATCTGATTGGATAATTGTGAGGATTAAATAAGAGGATGCGTGTGAAAGCACAACAAAATGTCGGATGGTGATGATGAGTTCTGGCAAACCAGAAGAGAAGAGAATACCTGTCAGTGCGATTTCTGAACGCATTTTGTTCTGGATTCTCTGATGACACTTTGGGGGAAAGACCGAACCTCCTTACCCCATGAGCTCCAGGCTCAGCTCACTCGAGGCCCAGAGTTAGGCTGTTTATAATTATAATGGCTAACATTTATTGGGCACTCCCTACATACTAGCCACGGTTCCAAGCGTTACATGTATTTACTGCATATATGTATATGCATGTTATATGTATATCTCTATATACATATATATGTTATAAATATTTACTCCTTTAGCCTCATAATCCTTTGAGGTGAGTATTAAGCACCTAACAAATATTTGATCCTCATGTCAGCAATACTATGAGATAGGAACTATTATTTTCCCTAACAGATGAGGAAACTGAGGCATGAGATGTGAAGTAACTTAGCAAGTTGTGGAGCCAAGAGTCAAAAGGAAGCCTATCTGACTTCAGAGCTGGTGCTCATCCCCTGCTCCCCACTGACAGATGGCCCCATGGCTCTGACCATTATTCTCAGATAGGGCTTTTCTGCTCATCCCTCTGGATTGGGGCAGGCTCTGAGTCGTCCAAGCCAGAAAGAGTTGGCAGCTCCAGGATGCAAACCACTCCCCCAGAAGCCAGTCCTCAACCACTCACCAGATGGGACCTCAGAGCTGGAAGCAAAACCCCCACTGTATCTACCAATCCACAAGCAAATTCAGTCAGGGAATAATGAATAAACAACAATGGCATTTCCTCACATATTTATCATTCTTTTTTTTAAAGATTTTATTTATTGCTTTTACAGAGTGAGAAGAGAAGGGGCAAGGGAGTGAGAAGTATCAGCTCATACCTGCTTTATTTTAGTTGTTCATTGATTGCTTGTCGTATGTGCCTTGACTGGGCAAGTCCAGGGCTTAAAACTGGTGATCTCAGCATTCCAGGTCGATGTTTTATCCACTGTGCCACCACAAGTCAGGCACTTGTTTTTTCTTTTATTATATTTTCTTTCTAAAAAATTATAAGTATGTGCCTGGCCTGTGGTGGTGCAGTGGATAAAGCGTCGACCTGGAACGCTGAGTTCACTGGTTCGAAACCCCGGGCTTGGCTGGTCAAGGCACATATGGGGGTTGATGCTTCCTGCTCCTCCCTTTGCTCCTCTCTCTCTCCCTCTCTCTCTCCCCCTCCCTCTCTCTCCTCCCACCTCACCTCTCTAAAATGAATTAATTTTTAAAAATTTTTAAAAAAGAAAGAAAATATAAGCCTACTATGCACCAGTCACTGGGTGCATGATTAATAATAAAAGGTAACCTTTGTTAGGTAATTACTATGTGCCAGGGGCTGTTCTAAGTTCTTTACGTGTATAGTTGACCTTTGAACAATGTGGGAGTTAGGGTGCCCCCACCATACAGTTGAAAATCCACATATAACTCTCACTCCCCAAAACTTAACTACTAATAGCCTACTGTTAACCAGAAGTAGTCAATTAACACATATTTTTCATTTATATGGATTATATACTATATTCTTACAATAATGTTATTATGAAATCACAAGGAAGAGAGAATACATTTATAGTACTTATAAATACCAGAAGTTTACATCCTCTGTTTACAACATAAAAAATCCATATATAGTGGACCCCTGCAGTTAGAAACCATGTTGTTCAAGGGTCAATTGTATTAACTTGTTTAATCCTCACAATAATCCTAGCAAAGAGGAACTATTATCATCCCCGCTGTACAAGGAGGAAATGAAACATAGAGAGGTTAATCAACTATCCCAGGATCAAAGAGACCAATATTTTTCAGACTATTTTGTTTCTTCATCATCATCATCATCTTCTTCTTTTTTTTTTGAGACTATTTTGTTTCTAAGAAATATATTGTACATGTTACCAATAACATATACACACACATAACTGAGATAAAAAATTGACACGAAGTGTTTAACTTTGCTCTGTGCTATGCATGCTGAAATTTTCTGCTCTGTTTTGTTCTGCTTTATTTTTTGTTATATTCTGGTCATGACCTACTAAATTGATTTCACAACCCGTTAATGACTCAACACCCACAGTTTGAATGGCACTGAGTCATAGCTAGAAGTCTTAAGGCCAGGATTGGAACACACATCATATGGCTCCAGAACCTAATTTCTTGGGATAAAAAATAGCTTAGAAAAGGGAGACACTAGAGACATGAGGAAAATGGAGGTCTCGATAATCCCCCATGCTTGCATCTCAGTAAAAGATAGTACAAAAGTCCCTAATACTTGCTGCCATAGATATAGTTATTATTTTTTTATTGATTTTTCAATTACAGTTTATATTCAATATTATTCTGTATTAGTTCCAGATGTACAGAGAAGTAGTTAAAATATCATGTACTTTACAGAGTGGTCCCCCTGCTGCTTCAGGTACCCACCTGGCTCCTACACCTGTTTCTCTCGATGTTATTGTCTATGTTCGCTATGCTGTAATCTACATCTCTATGGCTATTCTGCAACTACCAACTTGTACTGCTTAATCCCTTTCCCTTTTCCACCCAGCCCTCCCGACCCCCTTCCCTTCTGCTGACAGCTGGCAGTCTGTTCTCTGTGTCTATGAGTCTGTTTCTATTTTGTTTATTTATTATGTTTATTAGATCCCACATAGAAGTGAAATCATATGGTACTTGTCTTTCTCTGACTGGCTTATTTCACTTAGTATAATACCCTCTAGGTTCATCCATGCAGTTGCAAATACACAGTTATTCTTTTACAAAGAGGGGGAAGGAGACAGAGAGAGAGAGAGAGAGAAAGACATTGATTTGTTGTTCCACTTATTTATCCATAAATTGGTTGGTTCTTGTATGTGCCCTGACCAGAGATCGAACCCTCAAACTTGGCCTATCGGACAATGCTCTAACCAACTGAACTACCTGGCTAGGGCCAGTATAGTTATTCTTTTACTTAGTCCTCCCATGAAGGAAGCAGGGTGGGCTGAGAGACAGACTCAGGCAATTGAAGTGATTTGACCAAGGTCAGGGAGGCAGAACTGGAGTCCTGTGTCCTGTTGCCTGGTCTAAGGATCCTCTCACACCACCCACAGCATACTCTTGAGGATAATGACATTGAAGTTAGACGTGACAGTGGGGGTCACGTGATGACAATGGGGCGGGCAATAACAGACATGAAAGTAGGTGATGTGGGTAGTAGGGAGGTTGGTGGTGCTGGAGGTGATATTAATGATGGCGGGAAGAGTAGCAGGGAGTCTGCAGGGACAGCAGTGATGGTGTCAGGGCCAGAGGCACCTCCAGAGCAGTGTCTGTACTCCCTCCCTAAGCTAAGCTGTCCCCCCACCTCCTCCTTCCTTAGCACTTCCCTGAGCACCTGGACCACTTTGCGGAGAACATGGAGGACTTCTCCAACGACCTGTTCAGCAGTTTCTTTGATGACCCCGTGCTGGACGAGAAGAGCCCTCTGCTGGATATGGAACTGGACGCCCCCACCCCGGGCATCCAGGCTGAGCACAGCTACTCCCTGAGCGGTGACTCAGCGCCTCAGAGCCCCCTTGTACCCATCAAGATGGAGGACACCACCCAAGGTAAGAAGGGCTGAAAGGGCCTGGGGACAGCACGGGCCCTGAGGCCTAGGAGAGAGGGAAACTTCTGAGAGACACAGGGTGGCACTCGAGGCTGAGACCCCCCAGGGGCTCCCAGAGGAGCTGCCCACAAGTACCTCTCAGGGAGGCTGCCCCTGCCTTTTTTTCTTCCCCAAATTAAACCCATATGAGCACTTCTCAAAAGAGTTTGTGTCCGACTGTGGTCAGTGGTGTGCAAAGGGTGATCCCTAGACCAGCAGCATCACCTGGGTTCTTATTACAAATACAGCTTTTCAGGTCCCATCCAGACCTGCTGGATCAGAAACCCTGTGGGAAGGGCTCAGCCTTCCAGGTGATTCTGGAGCATATTTGGGGCTGAGAACCATTGACTTAGAGGAAACAGTGAAAGGGATTAAACAGTAAGTGTGGACAAGTTATCAAGGCTATCTAGAACCTTCCTGCCCTCACACTGTGATGTTCTCTATGATGCTACCTGGGAGAGACTCCTGCACCTACTTTTATTATTGAAGGTAGGGTTCTCTAAAGCTCCCCTCTCCCCCCACCTGCCTTGCTTTTAAACAAAGGGCCCTTTGAGTCCTTTCTCTCAGATAATCAACAGTCGAGAACTCCAGGCTGTATGTCACCTAGAAATGTCTCTGCAGGCATTTCCTTAAGCAAACCATTTTGGCCCCACCACATTTGACTGGGTGATCATGGACACGTCTCCTAGTCTCTATGAGCCTCAGTTTCTTCATCTAGACATGGAATAGAGAAAGACATTTCTACAGCACACTCTAGTTTACAGAGCGCTTTCGTGTTAATTATCCCATTTATTTCTCTCAGCTCATAGGTGAGGTAGGAATCACTTTAACCACAGTCCCCATTTGTTGATAAAAAAAAAAAAAGGTGAGACTTCAGGCCTGACCAGGCGGTGGTGCAGTGGAAAGAGAGTAGGACTGGGATGCGGAGGACCCAGGTTCGAGACCCTGAGGTCACCAGTTTGAGTGCGGGCTCATCTGGTTCGAGCAAGGCTCACCAGCTTGAGCCCATGGTTGCTGGCTCGAGCAAGGGGTTACTCTGTCTGCTGTAGCCTCCCCCCCACCCCCATCAAGGCACATATGAGAAATCAATCAATGAACAACTAAGGAACCACAACGAAGACTTGATGTTTCTCATCTCTCTCCCCTCCTGTCTGTCTGTTCCTAACTGTCCCTCTCTCTGACTCTCCCAGTCTCTACCACAAAACAAAAACAAACAAACAAACAAAGTGAGATTTCAGGAAAGCTGAGTTGCTAAGGTCACACAGAGGAAAATGCAGGGCAGGGGCTTGGAAGCAAACAGCCCCCTGATTGGAAAGCTTACACGCTTGCCACCTCATTTGTCGGCCTCAAGAGGGCAGCAAGGGGTCCTGGGTTTGAAACAGAACGGGCTTTTTTGTGCATCCTGATGCTTCCACTGGCTGCTGTGTGATCTCGGGCAAGTTTCTTAACCTTCCTGGGCTTCTGTTTCCTCAATTATAAAATGAAGATAATAGTATGTGGCTTGAGAACCCTGGACAGAGTTAAAAATATGTAAACATAAAGAACCCAGCTTGGCACCCAGCAATTAATATACATCAGTAATTAGTGGCTATTTTCATTGCACCTATAAAAGTCCTGTTGATACTGTAGCGGCTCTTGTTTCTCTTTGCTCTCAGAGGACAATAGTCTTGAGTGATTTTCTTAATATTCTCATCTAACAAATGGAGAAAAGAATGGTGCCTTCCCTGTAGGATTTGGGGGAGGAATAAATGAGTCCGTATGTGTCAAGGTACTTAGAGCTGTGCTCAGGGCACAAAGTGTGAGCTGCTTCTGAGGGCCTTAGCGATTCCCCAGTGGCAGAGACAGGCCTTTGTCCCCCCATCCTGAGCCCTACCTCAAGGGCAGGGACACCTCTTGGGGTTTTCAATGACTCCAGGGCTCGTGGTTGCTGAGTTCTCAGTTCCCCCTCCTGTCCTGGCCGCACTGAGCACTCTGAGGTCACATCAGTGAAGCATCCAGTGCAGTGCAGGGAAGAGCAGGGTGTGGGATAGAGGAGCTCCCTCCCCCGGAAGGTTCTCTATCCACCCCTGTGTGTCCAGCCCAGCAACTCCTTGGACACCCCAATCTATTTTTAGAGTAATTTGTTTGTGGGCCCTTTGCAGGGGGCAGCTTCCCGGAGGCCAGCGGGCTAGCCCTGTAATTTAGGAAGATTGTGGGTGTTCCTGGAGCCCAGGGGCAGCCTGTGGCCCAGAGCTGGGGCACTCAGGCTTCCAGCAGGGTGGGGCCCAGCCTCTGAGTTGGGATCAGGCAGTGGTTGACCCCTCTCCCCACCCATAGTGGGTCCCAAAGCCCAGAGTCCCTCCCCTACAGCCCTTCCCTTGCAAGCTGGCTCCCCAGGCCCCTGGCTTTCCAGTGCTTCTCTGGCTTCCAGTTGCCGGGGCCACCAGGGCTGGGGTGGAGGACCCAGAAGGAAAGGGGGTAATGTCTGCCAGCCCTGTGGCCCAGGTGAGGCCAGGGGGCCCACTAGACAGGCAGGAGGTAGATACTGTCTGAAAAACCTGAGCATCACCCCTCATCACCCCAGTCACCAGGTCCAGTGAATTCTTCCTTCTAAATTTGTCTCCAGCCCGTTCCATCCTCTCCATCCCCACCACCAAGGCCTTTGCTCAGGCCTTGTCCTCTCTCGTTGGATGATTTCAGCAGACTCCTGCAGCCTTCCTGCCTCTCCCGTGCCTGCCCCAGACCAGTCTCCACACAGAGGCAGAGTAATCTTTTTAACATTACAAATCTGAGCCTACTTAAAGCTCTTCAATGCCACCTCATTACTTGTAGGACAAAGTCACTGCTCTAAGCCCGGCCATGCCATCCCTGCTGGCCTCTCTGACCTCATTCCTGTCTTCCCTGTCCTTTCCACCCCAACTGCACTATGATGCTCTGACTATCACTGGATGCCCAGCACCAGCACGGTGCTCAGCAACTGTTTACGGAATAACAATAATGATACTAACAACAGCTACCGTCTATTGAACATTTACTTCTTAACAAGCACTTTACAGATGAGAAAGCTAAGGCTCAGAGAGGTTAAACAACTTACCTAATGTCACACAGCCAGTTCACAGGGGTCCAGGTTTGTTGTCCAGTCTATGAGCTGCTGAATGAAGAAGATGCCCCCACTTCTTCTGATTACCAGGGGTAGAAGGGAGACTGAACCCTGTGCTCCAAGAATCCTCTGAGCCTGGGTCCTGCCTCTTCCTCCAGATATGGAACATGGAGCCTGGGTGCTGGGACACAAACTCTGCTCCATCATGGTGAAGCAGGAGCAGAGTCCGGAGCTGCCTGTGGACCCTCTGGCTGCCTCCTCAGCCATGGCTGCTGCAGCTGCCGCCATGGCCACTACTCCACTGCTGGGCCTCAGCCCCCTGTCCAGGCTGCCAGTCCCTCATCAGGTAAGCCCGGGGACTGTTTTGTAGGGGTTGAAGGAGGGGGGAGAAGTGGTCGATCTCTGTAAAAAGAAGCGTCCAAATCCCTGTGCACGCTGGGGCTCTATGAACAGGGAACAATGTGACCCTCGGGACTGGGGGGTCAGAACTCTCAGACTGGGCCTCTGCCTCCCCCTTGGGCCTCCCCGGCATCATCTAGAATGTGCACAAACCACAGACCCTCACCATAAGCTGGGGCCCTCCCTCTGTGTGGAAAAGGCTGACGGAGACGCAGGCAGGACTGGGCATTAGGGACCATGTCCAGAGTCCCAGAAGTGGAGACAGCCCAGGCCCCTTAATTTTCTTGAAGTGTCAACTTTAAAAAAAATAATAAGAAAGACTAAAATAGAAATATGTGCTCAGTTTCAATGCTTTACATTCATGAGATTAATATTTTTAACCCACCCCTCTCATGCCCCCACCCACCCCATGAGATAGATATAACAGCATTCGGCTGTAGATCTGAGCTGATGATGTCTGAAGACCCTTCTGAGAATGTGAGGCCCAGAGCCTGGGTCCCAGCTTGGCTCTCACCTGGGCTCTGGACACATGGCATTGCCTCCTTCTCTATAAAATGGGAGTGTGTGCTACCTCTAAGGAGCTTCTTTCTGTCCCTGCCACTACAGTGAAAGGGTCATCTGAAATCCCTAGTCTGGACTGGGCGGGCCCTGCCCTCTGCTGGCCACACAGTTCACCTGCTCAAAGTGTGGCCACAGACCAGTCAGTCCCTCCTCACCACTCCCTACCCCTCCACTATCCCCAAGGATCAACGGTTGGCTGCAAATATGGTGGATCTTTTGTGACCCCATGCATGATGGGCTCGGCGCTGCCTTGGGCCATGCCAAAGAAGGAAGAGAAAGCAGGACAGCAGCAGCCAAGGGCTTAGAGGCGGGCACGTGCCTCAGAGAAGGAGACTGAGGCTCAAGGAGTTAAGCAACTTGCCCAAATCACACAGAAACAGTAGAACTATACCCCAAAGTCAGCTGCCAGACCCCAAAGCTCGTACCTTCACTCCAGTGAGGCCATGACACCCTACGGGTGGCACAGGAACCAAGAATTGGTGTGGTTGGTCAGTCGTGAGCCTTGTGACCCATATAAGTGCCATCACCCTTCTGCATCACAGTCCCCTCGTGTCCCTTGAGGACTGAGCTGGGGGATAAACCAGGGAACCTCCCAGGTCCCTGCCAACTTGAACCTTCTGTGATTTTTACTGATCCGCCTAAATCTGGGATTTCAGGTCCTAGCCCATGTCATGACCTCTCTCTGCTGGTCACCAGCCCTGAGGGTAGAGATGGTCCTGAAATCCAGTGCTTAGCACAGTGCCTTCCTGAAACAGCATAGTGCTTCCTGCATGTGGCAGTCACGTGTGGGAAGCCACGCATGTTCCTGAAATCTTTCTAGAACAGCAACTTGGAATATTGTATAAAGAAATAGGAAGGCATGTTTGCTTAAAGTGTAAATCAAATTCTGTCAGTCCCTTGCTTAAAGCCCATTAGGGGCTCCTCGCTGCCTCAGACGTCTCTGTCTGAATTCCACTCCCCCCCCCCATTGCACCTTGATCTTCTGCTGTAGTTTCCCACCCCTCTACCCCAACACACAGCCCTATATTCTGACACCCTGAATACTTGCAGCCATGCTCTGTATGGCCTCTGTGCCTTTGCAGATGCTTTTCCTTCTGCTTGGAATGCTTTTCCTCTCACTCACTGCCTGCCTACCCTTGATCTGCAATACTCCTACATATCCCTGAGGGCTCATTTCAAACTTCTGCTGCTCAGGGAGCTTTCTCAGCCAAGAGCCAGTTAATGCTTCCTTCATCTGTGTTGTTGTCACCATTCATTGAACAGCTACAACATGCCAGACATTACCTCTCGTTCTCATGGCAACCCACATAGCAAGGCCTACGTGACCTTCACAGTCAGTGCAGGGTCAGTCTCTACCGAGAAGATGGCGCTGGCCTCGGAAGCCACAAGAAGCCCTCCTTCTCTGTGCTTAAGCCTGAACTACACCATTCTCTTCTCTTAGGTCTGACATGGCTTCTCCAAGCACGTGAACGTGCCTCTGCTTCCTCGGGCTGTGCTTAGAACTCTAAGCTTAGTCACCTCCCCAGCTGTGCAGGACTAGCCCAAACACCGCCAGCCTCAGGGAGGGAAATGGGGTGGGTGGCATGGTGGGGACAGTCCCAGGCACAGCTGATGAAGCTGGACCTGTCTCTTCCTCAGGCCCCGGGAGAGATGACTCAGCTGCCAATGATCAAAGCTGAGCCCCAGGAGGTGAACCAGTTCCTCAAAGTGACACCAGGTAGGTGTGCGCAGGGAGGGACACTTCCTCTCCAGTCTTGGGCAGACAGCATCCCTACTACCTTGACAACTGCACCTGTCCCCAGAACATCCTCTCCTCCCTGCCTCACCCACACTCCGTCCCTCCAGTCTCGTTTTTACCCAATCTCTGACTGTCATCACTACTATCAAAACCCTCTCACCTGTACCTGACCAGGTGGTGGCACAGTGGATAGAGCGTCGGACTGAGACGCGGAGGACCCAGGTTTGAGACCCCAAGCTCACCAGCTTGAGTGCGGGCTCATCTGGTTTGAGCAAGGCTCTCCAGCTTGAGCCCAAAGCCTAAGGTCGCTGGCTTGAGTAAGGGGTCACTCGCAATGCTGTAGCCTACCCCCCACCCCCAGTCAAGGGACATATGAGAAAGCAATCAATGAACAACTAAGGCAACGCAACGAAGAATTGATGCTTCTCATCTCTCTCCCTTCCTGTCTGTCTGTCCATCCCTATCTGACTCTCTCTCTGTCTCTCTGTCACACACACACACACACACACACCCCTCTTGCTCACTTTTCTAATCCCCATCATTCACTAAACAAAAGTTCACTCCATTGCCATTCATTCACCTATCTATCCATCCATTCATCCGGGGATTCTGTGCTGCCCTGGGGCCCTCCCTACAGCGGTCTGCTGGCTCACCCTGGCCCAGGCTTCCTCCTGACCACCTGCAGAGTGGCGGTCTTCCTGGTGCTGGCCACAGAGGGCAAAGCTAGTCTGCTAAAAGCCCAATGCCTGTCTTGTCACCCTAAAGTTGGAAATGGAAACCCTGATATTTTGGGGTGGAGGGAGGAAGGGACAGAAGCTGCTGCTTGCCCAGCCTAATCCCTAGGGGTCTGGCTGTGGGTAGACTCCAGTCACTTCCTGGGGTTGCCAAGCTGGAGGCTCAAAGCCCCCGGACCCTGTAAAGTCAGGTGGGGGAGGGCCTGCAAGAATCCCGCTCCGGGATGTCCACCTGCATCAAGGACCAGACTTAAAGGGGCCAGGCTTCGTGTCAGAGATGAGGTGGCGCCCAGGAATCAACTTCTGGGGTGTCAGCTCCCATCTTTCTGACACCACAGAGGGGCTTTTGACGCTACAGCTGGCCAAGGCCACAGCAGTCTTGACTACAACATGGGGGCTGGCTTAGGCCCAGGCTCTGATGAACTCTGAGGTCCCAGCAGAACTGGAGTGCTACCCCGCTAACCCGGCTTTCCCTACTCTCCCCAGAGGACCTGGTACAGATGCCTCCGACACCACCCAGCAGCCATGGAAGCGACAGTGATGGCTCCCAGAGTCCCCACTCTCTGCCCCCCTCCAGCCCTGTCCGGCCCATGGCCCGCTCCTCCATGGCCATCTCCACCTCTCCCCTCCTCACAGCCCCCCACGTAAGCAGCTGGGGATGGGCTGGGGCAAATGAGCACATCCATTCTGGCACACAGCCAGTGGGGAAGGGCCTGGGGAGGGGGAGCCCAAGGCTGATCCCACCCCTAGCACAATCAGAGAGGTGCCTGCCTTGCAGATGGGAGTGAGAGTCTTCTTGTCTGCCTCATGATGAACAGGAAATAGGTAGAGAGGTTCAGTAGACCCGCCAACTCACACGGCTGCAGAGCCAGGACCAGAACTTGACATTCCTGATCTCCAAGGGCATGGCCTGAGCTGCCTCCAAGGAGCACTCTTTGGGAAGCAGTGCTCAGGAGACACAGAGTGCCCAGGAAACTGGAGCTAGGCCCCAAATCCTGGGATGGGTGTGGAGCCTTCCAAGCCAAGACTGTTAGGACATGAGGGTGGTACCATTTAAGGGACCCTGGACAGTGGGTTTCTGAGGCTCTGAATTTCAGGATGGGATCTAGGGACCCAGCAATGTACTGAGTGTTTAATATGCTGGGCTCCCGGCACCTTCCTCAGCACTTGATTCATATGACTGAACAGACTTCAAATCTACTCCTTTTTCAATGGGGAAACTGAGGCTCAGAGAGTTGAGAGCTTTGCCCAGGTCACACACAGAATAAGTAGCAGAGCTTGAATTTGAACCGTGGGCTGTCTGTTTCCCAACCATCATGTCCTACTTCTCATAGAAATTACAGGGGACTTCAGGGCCACTGCTCCTGACGGAGGAGGAGAAGCGCACTCTGATCGCTGAGGGCTACCCCATCCCCACAAAACTCCCGCTCACCAAGGCTGAGGAGAAGGCCTTGAAGAGGGTCCGGAGGAAAATCAAGAACAAGGTAAAGCAAGAGCGGAATCCTGACCCCGCCCTGGGCCTTCCTTGGTGGGTGGGGCCTCTGATCCCCTGGCAATGCCAGCCCTGATATTGGGGGGCCCCAAGAATTAGATTTGTGGCCATAGGAACACCTGTGTTGGGGGCTTCTCCCTCTAGATCTCGGCCCAGGAGAGTCGTCGTAAGAAGAAGGAATACGTGGAGTGTCTAGAAAAGAAGTAAGCGTCCTGAGTGGGGTGGGAGGCCTGGGCCTACTCGCCAGCCTGCCCTGCTCTCCCCAGCCCTCCCTCACAGGGCTCCAGGGGTGGGGGGTGCTGGTGGGCAGGACCGAGGGGGCAGCAGTAACTCTGGAGCTACCCCTGAGCCTATGCTGGCTTGGCCCTCAGGGTGGAGACATTTACATCAGAAAACAATGAACTGTGGAAGAAGGTGGAGACCCTGGAGAATGCCAACCGGTAGGTGTTGCCACCTGCATCCCGCCCTGCTCCCTGTCCCCACCTTCCGCAGCCAGTGCCTGGCTCTGGGGGGCAAGAGAGAGGTGAGGCCACTGAGGCCAGGATGAACCCCAGAAACAGGACCCCTGCAGCCCGGGGACTCCCAACTCTCCATCCTTCTTCACGCACACGTCGCTCTACACACCTGACAGGGCTGGTGAGAAGCTTTAAATGAGAAGGTACAGAGCAGTGGTTTTCAAAGTATGGGCCTCAGACAGCAGCAACAGCCTCCCCTGTGAACTTGCTAGAAATGCTTAGTTTTCAGACCTGGCTCTCGGGCTACTGAGCAGGGGAGTCCAGGAGAGGGCTCAGGAGTCTGTGTGTTAATCAGCATTCCAGGTCATTCTGGGGCACTCTACAGTCAGAACCGCTGGTGTACATGCCTGCCCCTCCAAGCGAGCTCCTCGGACAAATAGCATCAGGGCCTCCTGGGAGCTTGTAAGGAATGCAGAACCTCAGGACTCTCCCCGAATTTACTGGATCAGAACCTGCATCGCAACAAGATCCTCCCACCAGAGCATCACATGCACAGTTGAGTTTGAGAAACCTTGGTGCAGGCACAGTGCCAGACATGAAGTAGCTACATAGTCACAGCTCTGGATTCGTATCCCACTCAGCTGTTCTAGTGATTGGGCCCAATTTTGTGTGACAGGAGCCGATAGGAACACCATCTCATGGGATTCGTATGAAGATTCCCAGACACAGAGCAGCTAAAGGGTCCAGCACTGTGCTGGGCGTTTAAGAACGCTCGATTCATGTTAGTTTTTCTTTTTTCTTCTTTGATTGTTATTACTATGAATTCTTGATATTGCCCAGCCATGAGCCCACAGTAGGTCTTTAGCGATTGATTATTTGCTAGGATTAATTAAAATACACAATAGCTGGTATGTAGCAAGTACTCAACAAAAGGCTTTTCCCTTCTTTCCTTCCTTCTCCCCCCAACTTCTACAGTGGGATCCAGCTACTCCCATGATTGACCTGGAGAATGTCCCCCCACTCAGGGAAGGGGAGCAGGGAACACTTACCCCCTCACCCCTCTACCTCTGGCCCAGGCTCCTGTCTGGCCCCAAGTCGGGCCAGGCCCTTGGAGCTATTTCGCCACCTGCTGTACATTATAGGAACTGCAATTCCCTGAGCCAGTCTGGGTGGAGGAAAACAGATGATTAAACTTTTGTTCACCAAGCAGGGACTGAGCACCTTCTGTTGTTCCCCAGGGATTCCACGGGAGCCCACAGTTAGCTGAGACTGACATGGAAATTCATGAATAAACAAAGTGTTACAGGAGCTGTGATAAATGCAAAAACAGCATTAAGAAAAATGGTAGCTACCATTTACTAGACACCATGTAGCAGACAGCTGCCAGACATGTCCTCAGCTCACGGTGTCATGGGGCGCCAAGGAGGGAAGGTCAATTTAGCTGTGGTTGATGTAGGGAAGGAAAAAGGTGACTTTAGCCCATGGGACAGGCCTTCTTCCAACCCCCGCTTTGGGCAGGAGCATCACAGGGCACCCCTGAGCTCCCATAGGATGACCCAGCTATCCACCATGAGGCTGGCCCCAGGTTCCTGAGCGGCATCACAGAGGAGCCAAATGGGAGGGGACCTTTTCTGTCTTGATTGAAATGGGCACTTGGGGTGGAAGCTCAGTCTGAGCCAATCCAGGTGCTCCCCAGAGAGCCCCAAGAGGCAGAGATGCCTGCTGGGTCAGAACCCCCCAGGTGACCGCTGTTCCCTCCTCAGGACCCTGCTCCAGCAGCTGCAGAAACTCCAGACTCTGGTCACCAACAAGATCTCCAGACCTTACAAGATGGCCACCACCCAGACTGGGACCTGCCTCATGGTAGGTGCTGCTCCCTCACAGAGGGCTATAGGAGGACAAGTCTTCCCTAGGCTGGCTTTCTAGAGGGGTGGGCAGACCTTTGAGGAATTGGCAACATTGTGGGCAACATCACCGGGCACCACACCACTGTGGACAATACACCATCCTAGTGCCTAGTGGCCTGGCTCCAACAGACTTCAGCCTCTGTCACCAAAGCCATAGAACCTTCTAGAACATGGCCCATTCTAACAGAGTGTGACTGTGTAGCGACTCATGTGCACCCAGCTAGGGGCTGACAGGGCAAGTCCCTTGAGGAGGCAGTTTCCACATCCTGTGGAGTGAAGGGCTTTGGGAGACACAGACAAGTATGAGTCTGGTTCTTTCTGAAGTGAATGGTGGCGAGAAGGCTGTGCAAATCTCTAAAAACAAAAGCGTACCTAGGGCGTGGCTCAGGCCTCTGCTAGTCCCTCTTCCTCCCAGTTCTGGAAATGTCCAGTCTATACACTCCCCAGGCCCTCTGAAGTCTGTGCTGCCCAGCGGTAGAGCCATGTGTGGGCAGGGGTTTGTTTGGGCCTTTATGGCTCTTAGATCCTCCTGCTAAGAATCGGGTGCGATGCTGCTCCACCTCCCTTGGCCCAGTACTAGTCCCCACCTTCACCTACCCCTTTCTTCTCTACCTGATTCCTTCACCCGGTAGGTGACAACCTCATTGGCCATTTCTCTCTTTTCCTCAGCACTGCCTGTGGTGGCCCCCCTGTAATGGGTTGAGATGGCCTGAGCCCCCTCCTGCACCTACTCCAGAGAGGGTGGGATACCCCACATCTACTGGGTGGTTGGCTCTGGGAGCTGCTTTCTTAGAAAAACACTGAGCCTTTTGCACCAATTAGTTTTGGGGGAGGGGGCTTGAGAGAGGCCAGGGTTGCAGCCCCTCCCTGCCCTGATCTGACCACCACCGTCTCTCCACTGCCAGGTGGCAGCCTTGTGCTTTGTGCTGGTGCTGGGCTCCCTTGTGCCCTGCCTCCCTGAGTTCTCCTCTGGCTCCCAGACTGTGAAGGAAGACCCCATGGCCACTGACAGCGTCTACACAGCCAGTCAGAGTGAGTGCCCTGAGCCAGGCTGCCCTCCCCCAGCTCCAACTTCTGGGCAAGGGAGGAGCCATGTTTTGGAGTGGCATCCTCTCATTCCACCTAGTCATTCTGCAGATGGAGAAACTGAGGTTCATAAAGGGTCTGTGTTTTGTCCAATGTTAGTGGTGGAATTGAGACTACTATGCAGACCCCTGATTCCCAGCCTGCCCAGAAGTGGCCGTGGGGTCAACCTAAGGGGTAATAGGAATGTTCCTACCTCAGCCCCCGTGTATTATGGTCCCAGTGGTTACACAGCCTCTGCTAAGCACCGTCTGTATTTCACAACTGGGATATCAAATGAGTTTCAGCTCAAGGACTCTTTCCAATAAGAGGGTGGTGGCTGCCTGCAGTCCTGTGTTAGGAAGGACTCCCAGGCACCACTCAGGATTGACAGGAAGGGGTGCCAGGGTCCATTGGTGATGCCTCCCATAGACAACAAAGGGTAATGGTGGTGTGGGCTCAGGCATTTACCTCTCACAGGACACTGTGAGGGACAGTGGTTAAGAGCGTGGAGCTTCAGAGTCCGTCACATCTGCCTTTGCCACTTGCCACCTGCATGAGCCTGGGCCTGGTGCCTTAAGCTCCCTGAGCTTTCATTTTTCCATCCGGAAGTGGGAGTTATGGTTCCACACTTACTGAGCATGGTTGTTGCAAGGATTAAATGACACAGCGTATGAACGCTGTCAACACAGATGCTACACGGGAGTGGCAAGAGGAGAACTAGTCTAGGGCACAGCAAGAAGAGTGTGGATCTCTGGAGGCAGGTCGACCACGCTTCAGCACCTGCCAACAGTGAGACATCCCGGCGGGGAAGAACCAGATGGGCAGTCAGAGAGCTGGGAGGTGGGGAGAGTGAGTTTCCAGAAAGAAAGATCCCACAGGAGGATGAGCCAGGCCTGCAGACCTTGAGGGGAGGAAGCGGCTGGCAGGAAGGTGGGGGAGTGTTAGGGGAAGAGGAAGTAGAGGCAGGCAGTGAGCACCACTCCCTGGACATGTGCAGCCTGGGCCTGAGAAGAAAAGAACAGGGCGGTTACTAAGGAGAGGCAAGGTCTTGAGAACCACGTGTTGCTTTTCCAAGGCCAGAGGGGCCCTGTGTATTTGGTAGTACAGGAAGCCCGAGCAGAGAAGGAATAGAAGTTGGGTGCGGGGGTGGCAGTGTAGATGGAGGAAGCCAGAGTCAGAGGAGGCCGCAGAGGAACGAGCCCTCCAGTGAATGCAGTGGTTACAGGCCCAGGGTCTGGGCAGATGGGGTAGGAAATGCTCTTGGAGCAGGCTGGCCTACCAAGCTGGTGTGTGGCACAATTCAGGGGTGCCCTTTGCATAAGCCGGGGCTGTGAGAGCCAGAAGCATGGCTGTGGGTCCTGGCGGGTTTGCCTCTCAGCGTTAGCTTGAACTAGCATAGAACAACACGCCTGATAACCCAGGACCTCTATGGCCTGTTCTGTGAAACAGGGCTGAAAATTTCTGGCTCCTGAGTTTCTGTGAGATGTTGATTTCGATTTCGGCCAACAGGCTTTGCACAATTCCTGGCACATAGTAGATCTCCAATAAATGGGTTTTCTTTCCCTCCCTTTCCCTGAAGGGCACTCTAGGGCCTAGAATGGGAAGAAATTTAGTCAAGACCTCGAGGAAATTAAGTGTTAGAAGTAGGGTTCTAACCCAGTTCTCAGATGACCTGGCCCAGTACCCCCTGCTTAGAAAGAGTTACTTTCCCTGGGTGCTTCCTAAACCAGTTTCAATATTATCTGACTTCAACCTCACATTTACGTGAAGTTGGTCCTAGTATCCCTATTTTGTAGGTGAAAATAGTGAGGTTCAGGAAAGTTAAAGCAAAGGCTTAACTCACCTGAGATCACACAGCTTGGCATTGTTAAAGCTAGAATTCAAATCCAGACCTTCAAGATTCCAGGGCCCATGTCCGGCACTACTAGGCCATGAATGTGGCTGGGATGGGGAGGGAGTTGGCACCCCCCCACACTCACCCCTAGCTCCCTCTACAGTGCCCTCTCGAAGCCTCCTGTTCTACGATGAGGGGACAGGGTCTTGGGAGGATGGCCGCAGAACCCTGCTACCTGTGGAACCCCCGGATGGCTGGGAAATCAAGCCCGGGGGGCCGGTGGAGCAGCAACCCCAGGATCACCTGCAGCATGACCACCTGGACAGCACCCATGAGACCACAAAGTACCTGAGTGAAGCCTGGCCAAAAGACATTGTTGGAAACAGCACCAGCCCCAACTTTTCCCATCCCAAAGAGTGGTTCCACGAGAGGTGGGTGGGGGGCCCCTTCCCTTCCTGGGGTCCCAGGCCCCGCCTGCCCATTGCCCACCCCTTGCCCCATGTCAGCCACACCTTCCCAAGGCCTCATCCCTCCCATGTCCAGAGCCAGCATGCAGAGGGGCGAGAAGGTTCTCACTGGACAGAGTCACCTCTAATTTTTCTTCTCTCTCCAGGGATCTGGGCCCAAACACCACCATCAAGCTCTCCTAGGCCGTGCCAAGACCCAGGACACAGGATGTACTTCCTGGCACCCCTAAAGAGAGATTGTCTTGCTCACTAACCCGGATCCGGCTTGTACCCTTTCCCGCTGGGGTTCCATCCCAGGAAAAAGGGTTCCACTTCTCCCCAGCCCTCCTTTGCCCCAGATCCTGACTAGAGACCCTCCTCTCCCCCCACATTTGGACTGTTCCCTTGGGCCAACCACTCTGATCTCAACCTCCCTCCCACAACCATCCGTCCGTCTCAGATAAACCACTCACTGGGCCACGCCTCCCTTCTCATACGGATCAACGGACCACGTCCCCCCTGACCCCTGCCCTCACACACACACACAAACACACACATCGACATGCTGACACACGCAGACGCACCCCCTCACCCCCACTGTACAGAGACCAAGAACAGAAATTGTTTGTAAATAATGAACCTTATTTTTTATTATTGCCAATCCCCTAAGATATTGTATTTTACAAATCTCCCTCCTACCTTCCCCCTTCCTTGTTTTATATTTCATAAAGTTAGTGCGGGCTTTGCTGTCCCTCAGCCAGGGAAAGGGGGTTCCCTCCCCTTGCCTGGCCTTCTCCTGCCGCTGCCCAAGCCACTGGGCCTTTTTAATTGCTAAATTGCTCCATCCATCCGCTCAGCATATGCTTTAAGAAGGCAAAAGTTAAAAAAAAAAAAAAGATGCAGCATCAATTCCTGACTTTGTGTCCTTCTTCATCGGGGTGGGGGTAGGTCGGACAGGGGACGGGGAAGTGGGAAGGTGGGTTTATTTTATATTCTAACTGGGGTAACTATGGTCTGGGTGTGCTGGGAAGGCATTTCTATTGGGTTCCCTCTTCCAGGCAGATGCAGAATTCAAACTAGAAGGTCAGAGAATTCTGCTGCAATTATCCACTGCCAGCCGCCTGCTGCTGCTGCTGAGTATGGAAGCAGAGAGGCATACAAACCACCAGGTTGACCTTTAGGGATGGGACTTGCAAGCACTGTGCGCCTACTTTAGGCCAGGTGCTGTGTCAGGTACTCTACATGCAGTACTCAGGTGGGTCCTCCTAAGACCTGCCCAGTTCTTTGTTCTTGTATCCTCTGCCTCAACTGGATTAAGCGTGCAGAGTAAGGCGTTTGCCCGTGGGGCTGCCGCCTGCTCACTGGGTGTGTTAGGCACAATTCTAATATGGCCTCTTAGAGTCCCGTCTCAGGCATACATGCCCTGTTTAATCCCCTTCCCTGGAGTACAGAGGGGACCTGTGACTATGAGGGAACGTTATTCCCGTAATTAGATGACCTTTTATGGCAAAAGTAAAGAGATTTTGCAGATTCAGACCCCCAACTGGTTTTGAGTTCATTAAAAGGGAGATCGTCCTGGGTGGGCCTGACTTAATCAGGTGAAAGCTGTGAAAAGGAGTACTGAGAGGTTCCCAAAGAAAGAACCTCTCGCTGGTCCTGAGGAGCAAACAGCCACACTGTAAACTACATACAGGAGCTGGGGCCCTCGGTGCTGCAGTGATGAGACACTGAATTCCGCTAACACCTGAACAAGCGGGAAGAGGACCCCAGATCCTGGAGAGACCCCAGCCCAGCCAACAGCTAGACTATAGCCTGGGGAGAGCAGGAGCCCAGCACCCAGCCCAGCTGTGTCCAGACTCGGAACCATGGAAACTGAGACCACGCATGTTTCATTTGTAGCCGTCATGTTTATGATAACTTGTCATGCAGCATAGGAAACTAAGACACTATGGAACCTGAAACTCTGAGCCTCCATTTCTCCATTTGTAAAATGAAGATCCAACTAACACCCAGTGCTTGAGGCTGTTGTGGGAATTCAGCTAGGTAAATTATGTAAGGTTCCCTAGAGGGGCGCCCAGCACATAATGCCTCCAAGAAAGATTAGCTTTGCATTAAGAGGCAATAAAAACACAGTGTGCTAAGGGCCAGGCAAGGACGCTATCATCCCACAGAGGAGGGCGCTCACCCAGCCTTGAGCAGAAAGCTTTCTGAAGGAGGCAACACGAAGGATTGTTGGATGTAGGCAAGGGAGAGGGAAGGAGCATTCTGGAAGGAGGGAACAGCCTAGGAAAAGGTCACTGTGGGGGAAGAGAACAAGAAAACTTAAAGAGCCCTGGCCAGGTAGCTCAGTTGGTCAGAGCATCGTCCCAAAAGGCCAAAGTTGTGAGTTCAAGCCCTGGTTAGGGCACATACAAGAATCAACCAATGAGTGTGTAAATACATAGAACAACAAATAGATGTTTCTCTTCCTCCTTCCCTCTCTCTAAAATCAAGACATAATTTTTTTTTAAGTCAGGAAAATTCTAATAGTCCAGAGCAGCCTGAAGGTAAGAAGGCAAGGATGCTGAGAGCTGAGCCTGGATGATGACCAGGGTCCAGATCCTAGCGGCCTCATGTGCCTTGCTAAGGCAATTGGACTTTAACATGCAAGCTCAATACTTTCATCCTCAGAAGCAGGGGCACAGTGGTGCCACGCCTGCTGCCCACCAAGGAAAAGCTGGACAAGACCAGATAGAATTACAGAAGCTCAGAACTGGCCATCAAGCTGCATCCTCTCCACTGCTTCCTCCCACAGCCTCACATTGACCACTTGATGGGGACCTCACTGCATGCAGCTAGACATCAGCTTCAACTGCTGGAACATGCAGGCCTTTACAGCAAGGCCATTAAAGGCTGGGCTCTGGGGCCAAGCTGTTATTGTTATTATCATTAGCAATAACTTTTAGCACATGCCCTTTCCAATCGATTCGGCCATTCCATTAGTCATTCAACAAACTGGCCTGAAATGCCCCAGGCAGGTGGTAGAGGTTGGAGAGTAAACAAGCCATTAGGACTGGTGTGATGGAGGGGTACACAGGATGTGAAGGGGACACAGAAGAATGCCTATGATTCAGATTTGGTGGGTCAGGGAAGGCAACTTGGAGGAGGTGGCCTTTGCGTTAAGTCTTAAAGGATGGGTAGGAGCTGGTAAGGTAGAGAAGAGATAAGTGTTTGGGGTGGAAAGAATGCCAAGTGCAAAGGCATAGACCCACACAAAGCAGGGCCAGGAGCGGGGCGAGGCAAAGGGGCACTGAAGTTTTGCTTGCCCCAGCCCTGGCCTGATGAAAAGTATAGGCCTTCCTAAGGAAAGAGCGCTTTATCCCGAAGGTGATAGGGAACCACTGAATAGTTTTCAAGTCAGAGTGAGGTAATCAGATTTGTCTGTGCTGGGGTTCTGCGGGGGTACAGTGAGGATGAGACAGGTTCTGGAAGTAATTAGAAGGGATTATCAACAGGTTTTGACATCAAATTGGGGAGGGGGTATACAAGAGAGAGGGTGGAGCCTGGATTTACATTTGGGAGTCTGACTTGAAGGCCTCAGCGGACGATGAGTCCTTTCACCAAGACAGACAGGAGGAAAAGCAGGCTTGGAGAGCAGGAGAACTCATTTTAGCACACCTTGCTTTTGAGTTACCTGTAGAATGTTCACATTAACAGGTAAGCCTAGGGCTTGGGAAGAAGCAATCCCAGGTGGAGAGTAGGAAATTGTCAGCATCCGGGTGGTAGGTTAAAGCCTTGGGTCTGCATATAGGGAAGAGAGATGGAGGAAAAATGCAGAGAAGGTGGACATCGAGAGACACTGAAGGAAGAGGCGTGAACAAGATGTCTGAGAAGGAGTAGTCGGGGAAGAGAGAAAAACCAGGAGAGGTGAGTGTCCCAGAAACTGACAGAGAGCTTCCCGGAGCCATACTCAGAGGTGTCAGATGCCTTCGGAGAGGTTGGGAAAGATGAGAAGACAGAGCGTCCTTTCTCTCAATGAGGAGGTCACCAGCGACCTTGGTTGGGGCCCTGTTGGTGAGAGCTGGGGCAGAAGCAAGAGGACCTGGGTGGAAGTGAAATAAGAGGAACTGGCATGAAGATTGGGAGGAAGGGGAGTAGGTGAACTCTTTCTGGGTGCTTAGCTGGGAAGGAACAGAGGGCGGAAACTGGAGGACATGTAGAAGAGATCAAGAGCAGTTTGGGGCTGTTCTCTTAGATGGGAAGAGTTGACCATGGTTGTTTCTAGAAGATAAAGACCCAAAAGAGACGGGAAATGATGGATGAAGGGCGTGGAGAAGAGATCCAGAAAGTGGGTGGAGAGGTCCACCTTGGACCTGAGAGGCCTAGGGAGAAAGGGCTGGTACTCATGAGTAAAGGATGTGGGGAGACAGGAAACTGAGGGAGGGCCCTCCCCACAGCTGTGAAGTTTAAGGATGGGCCAATGGAGAGGATTGACATGGGAGTGGAACTGGGCAAAAAGGGGAAATTTTGAAATAGAGAAACGGGAAATGAAGCTGACTTCTGGTATGGCCATTCACCATTCTGTTATTGATTTAACAAACATTTAAGGGGCATCCTTTATATGCATGGCACATTGCTAACATTAGAGCACAAACAAGACTTGGCTCCTGATATCAAAGAGCTTGAAATCTATCCCCTCGTTCTCCCATTCTCTCCCCGCCCCAATTCCTTTATTAACGAATCCCCATGTGCCAGGCACTGTACTGACATGTCCCAATCAGGAATCAAAATAATTCTAAGGGCTGGGTATTTTTACAGATGAAGAAAGTGGGGTTCAGAGAGGTGAAATGACTTGATCAAGATAAGTGGCAAAGCCGGTATTTGCATACAGGTCAGTTTGGCTTCAAGCTCATGTTGTCCCCCCCACACCTGTCTGTCTCTCACCCTCTCACCCCAACACCCCTTCCTCTCTTCTCCAGGTGCCCTCTCCCCCAGCCCAGATTTTTTTTTTTTTTACAGGGAAGGAGAGAGAGTCAGAGAGAGGGATAGATAGGGACAGACAGACAGGAATGGAGAGAGGTGAGAAGCATCAATCATTAGTTTCTTGTTGCCCTTGCAACACCATAGTTGTTCATTGATTGCTTTATCACATGTGCCTTGACCGCGGGCCTTCAGCAGACCGAGCCACCCCTTGCTGGAGCCAGCGACCTTGGGTCCACGCTGGCGAGCTTTTGCTCAAGCCAGATGGGCCCGCGCTCAAGCTGGCGAGCTTGAGGTCTCGAACCTGGGTCTTCTGCATCCCAGTCCGACACTCTATCCACTGCGCCACCGCCTGGTCAGGCTCCCCCAGCCCAGATTTTTATTCTTGCACACAATCCAAGAACACTGGGGCTTCCTAGAGCAAGTGCCCTGGAGAGCCCAGGATCTGTGAGCTGGTCAAAGCGTGGTCATCCACAATTACCACCCTATGCCTCTCCATCCAAGGCATTCTTCCCGCATATGTTAGGATACAAGGTTAATCCACTCACACAAGCCAGTTGTTGACAATCCACCTCCTCAGGGCCATGTGTCACTGCCCCTGAGGGGGTACATCCCCATTGCAGCCCCAGTAATAGAGCTACAGCCTCCACACTCTATTGTCAGCTCTGGCAGCCAGCTTTGTCACACAGTGCCAGTCATTCTGCTCAGATTGCCACAACCAACCCTTTGTTACACCTGGAAACCAAAGCTCTAGAAGCAGGGAGAGCAGCTGTGGGCAAGACTTGAGCTGGGATGGGTCCATCAAGGTTCCAATTCTAGAGGTCAAAGTGGGCACCTACCTGGCGTAGGTAAAAGGTGCCCCGTGGGCCACAGGGAAGGGGGAAGACAGGCTGGGAACTCACCTCCAAAGGGGCCTGAGTTGCTCTGTCATCCGAGTGTCAGTTAAGAGCATGAGCCCTGATGTCTGTCCTGCACTTCAGCATGTGGCCTTGGCAAATTACCCAACCTCAGTGTCCTCATCTGGAAAACAGTACCCACCATCATAAAATTGCTGTGGGGAGTAACTGAAAGCTTGCACATAAAGCTCTCAGCACAAGGTCATTTATGCAGTAAACACTCAAAAGGCATTAGCTATAATTTTCTGAGCACAGAGACAATGGGCTGGAGATGTTTTGAGGAGCAAGGAGCAGCTGTGGGAGGCTGCAGAAGGTGGTCGGGCTGGTCAGGGGAGGGGGCCTGCCTTTGTCCCTTGGGTTCTTGGGAAGAGGGCTGGGTCACCGCTAAAAAAATAACACAGTTAGCAGCTGGTCCATTAAATGGGGAGGTGTGAGGACAGAGAGGAGAAGCTTCACTTTTAAAAGGACTAAGTGGGGAGGGCTCAGCAGGAAAAAGCTGAACAAAACACCAACCTGGAAACCCAGCAGCTAGGCAGCTGGTGAGGGAATGTCAACCCCAGCCAGCACTACCATAATTCACAGTGTAGGAGGCTACCCTGGACCCAGCTGATTGGAAATGAGCAATCCCAAGGGCAATGCCAAGGGCAACAACGAGAAAGCAAAGCACCTGGGTGCCCTGTCCCACCTCTTCCAGCATCAGGGCTTCTTTAGAATTTGACTTTAGGGAAAAAGCTCCTGCCGTGGCCAAGAGATTTAATGCAAGTTTATTTATCCCATTCATCCAGGACGGGTTTGCTGGACCCAGAGAGAGGTGCGAGGCAGAGCTGAAGCAGGCCCTCTCCTGCCTTTGGGAGCCTGCAGTTGAGGGAAACAGGCAAATTCAAGGCTGCTACTGTGTGGCATCCAGCACAGGGAAGTGGAATAGGGCATGGGTTCCTGGGCCAGAAGACTTGGCTTTAAATCCTGTCTCCACCATTCACTGCCTGAGCCATCTTGAGCAAATAAGTCACTTGAATGCCATCCTAGTGTCCTCATCTGTAACATGAAGGAAGAGATAATATCTAGCACCAGGGTTGTGGTGAGAATCAAATGCGATGTTATTGTTAGAGTATGAAGGGGGGGTTCCCAGAGAGAGGCCCAGGAAATAATCATGGGGCTGACGGAGGCAGACAGCATCTGTAGTGGAGTATCAATCAGGGAGGGGTTCATGGGGAATGTGGCACTTGGGACGGCTTTGATGATGGATAGAATTTCCATGGGCACAGACTGCAGGCACTGGCATAGAGCAGGACAGCCACTGTAGAGATAGTAAGAGTTGGAGGTATCCTGGGTCGCACAGCTGTCCCCCTTTGTAGCCCGTTCTCTACCTCTGTGAGTCTGGGCTCTCCCACATTCCTGGTCTCATGGTCAATAAGGACAAAGAAGACACAGGCTACACTAGATCTCTGGTGCAGAGGGCAAGGGGTCTGGGAGGAAGCAGAGAGCTTTTCAGATAAAGCCACCCAGGGGGACTTCCTGGAAGAGAAGGAGGTACTTCAGCAGAGCCTCAGAATTTGAAGTACATCAACAGAAGGCAAGTTCAGTTGGAAGGGACAGCCTAAACACTGCTGTGCAGGCCTGATGCCAGTTTGCAGAATAAGGAGCAAGCATAGACAAGTGGAAGGAAATGGATGGGATCAATGGATAGGATGCAGGAAGATCAAGGCAGGCCTTGAATGCAGGGCAAAAGGATAGGCAAGGGGGAGCATTAAATACTGCAGCGGAGAGTAGATGCTACAAAGATCAACCTCAGAAGGATGAGTCTGGAGCAGTTAATAGGAGACGTCAGTCTGAGGAGTTAACCTGAGTCCCACTGTTGCTCAGATGTAAGTTTCAGGTGATGAATAGCCAAGGACAAGAGTAAGAACCATGGGATTGGGGGGGGGGGTAGGGTAAGAAAAGCAGGGAGTCCGGGGTAGACTGCCATCAGCTTCCAACCTCTGAGAGACCCTGGCCCGGGAGCCTCAGTGGGGCGGAGCGCAGGAGGCAGCCAGGCTTTGAGAAGGAATGCGGCTGGATTCCAGGGTCGGGAAGTACACCATCCCTCTCGCCGCAGGGTCCAGAAGAGCTCTAGGCCTAAAGACAGAGTCCCTGGCAACCAGGTCAGTCTCCAGGTCCAGAGTATGTTCTCCTTCCTTTGCCCCTATCCCAAATCTGATTGGGCCTCTGGATTCCGGTGGCGCAGCCTGGGTTAAAGCCCTCTCCTGTCACAGCCTCTGTCTCCTCCACCTGCCCGCAGCAGCGAATGCTGGGGCCAGAAAGCGCGGGACAAGAGCGTGGGTGGGCATCCCTTAGCTGAGTGACGGGCGGGAGTGATTGGCAGCTGCCGAGCAGCGGAATACCAGGGCGGGGGTGGTGTGGGGGCAGGAGTGGGTTCTGGCGGGAGCCCGCACCCCCTGCCTCGCGCCCAGGGCAGTGTTGGCACCCACCACCACTCCTTTCGTGCCTCGAGCTGGGCAGGCTGGGCGGGGCGGCCTCCCCTCCGCCCCCGCCCCCAGACCCCGCGGGCCTGCGGGTGTCTCTAAGGTGACACTCGGGTGCGTGGCAGCAGCGGCGGCTGCAGGAGCGCGCTCACCGCCAGGCTCCCGCTCCGCTCGGGCTCCGGCTGCAGCCGTCCGGGGGGCCCAACGCGCACCACGCAGCACCCGACACCCACGGAGGACCCCCCGCCCCGGGCGCGGGAGGCTCCCAGCCGCCTTTCTGGGGCGCAGCACCCAGCATCTCGCTGCTCCCGTCTGAGCCCCGGCGTCGGGAGGGACGTGAGCGACCCGGCGCTTCTCTATCAACCCCGCCTGGCGTCCCCAGGCCCACGAGAAAGGGAGACTGAACTTTCATTTAGCAGGGACCCCGAAAGGCCGCAGGAGCCGCAGGATGGCCGAGGGGCCCGGCCGAGGGCCTCGCTGGGACCCGGCTAGCGGCGGCCGGGCGGCACAGGAGGAGGTGGTGCGGCGACGCTGCCGGCAGGGGGAGGAGGCCGAGGTCTCGCAGCAGTGGCCCGAGGGACCCCGGGTCATGTCCGCTGGGCCCCCGGTAGAGGAGCGGTTCTGCCAGATGCACCTACAAAAGCAGGTGTCTTACAGGTAAGAATAAGGGTTGAGGGGAGCACGGCGCCTGAGCCCCCCCCCCCTTTTCAGTCAACACTGGATTGAGTGCCAGCTGCTTGCCTGATGCTGAGGATTGAGAAATGACTACCAAGGTGTACCTGCCCTCCAGGTGCAGGGGAGAGGGGGAGCTTCTGGGACCCCTTCTGTATATAAACCATGAAAGCCTTGTTCATTCAATATGGAATTACTGATGCCAATTGTGTGCCAGGCACTGTACAGGGCCTTGAGGAGAGACATAACCAAGACATGAGCCTTACAAACGTCTGCCTGTTGAGGAGAGCAGGGAGACACTCCTTGGCCCTTCTGTGGGGAAGAGGGACCCCTTATTCATTCAATAAGCCTTACCTGGGCTTTTCTGTGGGCTGACCCAGAGCTAGGTGCTGGCTGTGGAAGTGACTGAAATGCTCCCTGCCACCACAGCTCAGACCTTGTTGCCTCCAGATGGGGAAGGAATCCCCTCCCGGACCCCTTTGCCGCAGCAGACCCTCATTGGCAGACTGAACCTGGCACTGCCACCTGACATTGTCTTGATAAGTCTTCTTCTGCCTGTGAATGATCCCCAGCCTCCCTGGTCCTGCCACCTCTGCCCAGGGATTCCCCAGAGGCATCAGCTGGAATGGGCCCAGCAACCACTTTTATGACACCTGGGATGGGGTGAGGGAGGGCTGCCCCTCAAACAAGGGCAGTAAATTCATCCCGTAGAGATGGGCTTGGTGGGGGGTGGGGGAGGAGGCAGGGCAGAGGTAGCCCTTACCTTCCTCCTCCTCTCTTTGATCATAGCCTCCACTTGGACTTGCTGCCCCTATAAAACACCTGGCCCAGAGTGACCTCCTTTGGAGGGTCCAGCAGGCACGTTGAGGCATCTGCAGTCCTTGAAGCCATCAGCCTGGTTAGAGAGGACAACTCTCCTGCGTGTTTACAACCATGGAGATTTAGGGTGTGTCTGAGGCTGCCCAGCTTCTCTCTGGGGCTTCTCTGAATATGTTTTATAAAACCAGCCCAGCCCTGAGAGTTCAAAGGGTCCCAATACTCCTCCTAATGGCTCTTAAGGCATCAGGCCTCCATCACTTGGGGGAGGATGGGGGAGAAGGGGAGGGAACCTCACCATCATGAAGTGAGACTCTCAGAATAAATGGGAAATGGGTTAGGCTCCCTTGGGCCCTACCTTCACTTTGGGAGGTACATAAGGAATCAGAGGTACATTGAGCTCCATTACCAAGTTTTCCCAGAACACCATGCTGAGAGGAGGGCATTATCTGTCCCATGCCTTCTGGCTGCAGATAGAAGAGCCTCTGAAAGTCCCCTAGGGGAGGAGAGACTACAGAGGTGACTGACTGAGAGTGGGGCATAGAATGTAGGATCATGGAAGAAATACTAGCCTGGGAATCAGGAGACCTGGCTTAAATTCTCATTTCTGCCAGTGACTTATTGTGTGTCCTTGAACTAGACAGTATCTCTCTGGGCTTCAGACAATATCTCTCTGGGCCTCAGTTTTTCACCTATATTATGAGAGGGGACCCAGGATTTTCCTTGGCCGGTGGTCTGGAACAAACAGCATCTAAAGCTGATAAGGAGGACAGAGTGGGTTAAAGGATTAGAGAATAGGGAGGCTACACACACACACACACACACACACACACACACACACACACACGGAAGCAGCTGCAAGGGCTAGGATTCTCACAGGGAGAATCCTGAATGCAGTCCCTTCCACAGCCCAAATGTGAGCCTCTATTCACTAAGAATGCAGTATAACCAAGCCTCTCTGGCTGTGAAGGGGTCAAGAGATCCCTGAATCACCTGTGTGAGGACTGCAGAAGGTAGCACCAGGACGGGCTCCAGCTGTCATTCTGGAACAGATCAGGAAAGGACTTAGGACAGAAGCCCGGTCTTAGGACCAGAGTCAAACAAAACTCCAAGACAAGGAGAGGTCCCTGGGGAGAAGGCAGAAGACCAGTGAAGGAGACAGCAACCCTGGGCCCTCAGAAACCTTTCCAGGCCCAGGAAATGAGCTGTGCTTTTGGGCTAAGCCCTCCCATGGGGCTGCAGCTTTGAGTGGCCTGATGACTGACACACAGGCCCAGGGTGGCCCTCTTCACACCCTCTGCTCACCATGGTTCCATGCAACTCTGGCTCCCAGCTGCACCTCTCACCCCGCTGTGAGCTGCTAAGAAAAACAGTTGAAAGGCCTTCACAGAGAGAAAAGGCTCGTGGACAGAAATACAGGGGCAAAAACACTGAAGGCGAGGGGCAAAAGTGGAAGCAGGATTGAGGCTGGTGGCCGGTAGGCGTAGGTGAGGACAGAGGCTTTCAGCAGAACAAAAGAAGCTTTTAGGGATGTGGAGGTTTCTAGGAAATAGGTTCCCTTTACCACCAAGCCCTGGCAGCTGCTTTATGTGGAAGGGAAGATAGTGGGTTTGTGCCAGTAGAAACTTGCAGGGGGAGAAGAATGGGGGACATCTTACATCTGCATATGCGTGTGAGGAAAGGTATCTCCTGCACATTCACGGAAGTTCTCAAGTATCAGAGTTGGGCTTCAGAGTTGGACACTGGAGAGTGGTGTCCAGCCTGGAAGAGCCAGAGTGGTGTGACAGACATCCCTCTAAAAGGACAAGCCAGAGATGCAAAGCTTGGACCTTTGGACCAGCTAAACCCAGAGGTTCCCCAAGCCAGATCACCTAGGGGGATTTCTTTTCAAATAACTTCTAAAGCCCCATCCCTGCAGATCCTGATATAGGTAGTCTGAGGTTGGACCTGAACATCTCAACTTTAAAAAGGTCTCCCAGGGCCTGACCAGGAGCAGTGGATAGAGCATCGGACTGGGATGCGGAAGACCCAGGTTCAAGACCCCAAGGTCTCCAGTTTGAGCGCAGGCCCATCTGGCTTGAGCAAAAGCTCACCAGCTTGGACCCAAGGTCGCTGGCTCCAGCAAGGGGTTGCTCCGTCTGCTGAAGGCCCGCGGTCAAGGCACATGTGAGAAAGCAATCAATGAACAACTAAGGTGTCACAACGAAAAACTGATGATTGATGCTTCTCATCTCTCTCCATTCCTGTCTGTTTGTTCCTATTTTTCCCTCTCTCTGACTCTCTCTCTGTCCCTTTAAAAAAAAAAAAGAATTAAAGAAAAAAAAAACTCCCGGGTAATTTTGATAATCAAGCCAGTTTGAAAAGCACTGGTTTCACGTGTGAAGAAGCTGAAGGAGAGAGACAGGGTAGAACAAGCCCTGAACCATTGGGGTCTGGTTGGCAGGGGGCTTCCCTGTGCTGGATTCTCTCATGGCCCCAGCAGGACCTTGGAGAAGGATCAGCACCTCTGTCTGGAGTTCTGGCCCTGCACCAGGCACTGTATGACAAGGAAGTATGGGACTTGGTCCCTTCCCCTGACAAAAGTATAATTCAGTACAGGGCCAGGCAGTAAATATTTTAGGCTTTTCAGGTGACACGCTCTCTGTCACTTGGCAGCTATGGATGACATGTGAATGAAGGAGCATGGCTGGATTCCAGCAAAACTTTATTTATAGACACTGAACTTTAAATTTCATATCATTGCCACCGTCCCAAATATTATTCTTTTGTTTTCTCCAACCATTTAAAACTGTAAAAACCATTCTTAGCTCATGGCACTGTAAAACCAGGCAGCAGGCTGGATATAGCCCCTGGGGCATAGTGTGCCAACCCCTGATTCAGGAGATGGGACAGGATAACCCCATGGGAAAGACAGCTGATGGCAGGCATTGGGAATCAATCTGGACATTGGGCAAAGGGCACCCACATTTTCCTGAGAGAGGCAGTACAATACACATGCTTGCTGGCTTCAAGGTCAGAGAGACCTGGGTTCAAATTCCAGCCCTGCCCCTTCCAAGCAGGGTAAGCCACTTTTCCCTCTGACCCTGTTTCCTCATATGGAAAATGGGACACTAATACCTGCACAAAAGGGTGGCTGGGGAGATCAGGAAGATAAGTGATGTAAAATTCCTGACTCATAGCCTGGCTGAGGAGCAAGTTAGGAGAGCTTTTGTCGCACCCCCACTCCCAAAGCTGGGCCTCCTTGGGGGTCAGGGGCTGTCCAGGAAAGCCCTGAAGTAGGTTGGCCCTGAGCGGTGGATGTGGTGAGACCTGTGGGTGACAGAGCTTAACGGACACTGGGAGCAGGGACTGAGCCTGTGTGTATGCCCAGCCGGCAGGCCTCCTACTCTCCCCTCCACCCCACAGAGGAGCTGGGGAAAGCCACTGGGGGTGACACCGGGCAAGGGAGAGTGCCCCCTGCTGCAGGCACCTTGCAGAGGCTACACAGCTCCTCCAGGGAGGGGCACCTGATCCAACTCTCCTTGCTGCTATTTACCAGAAGCTAAAAATAACCCAAGAGTGACAGGGAGATGGGGCCGATTTGTAATTTAAATAGCAACAGGATAAAGCAAGGAGCTGCAAGAGATCACATTCTGTCCTGAATTAAAAATGCAAAAACCGGGGGCAGAGAGCTGAGGTGGAGCGGGAGGAGCCACCCCCAACCCCCCCACCCCTCCTCGTCCCCGCAGCCAGAGGAAGCCGGAAGCTGGGGTCTTTCCATTTTCCTTCCTTTGGGAAGGGTAGGGCCCAAGCCCAGCCCGGAACTCCTTTATCCCCGCAGGGACCTTAGGTTCTTGCTGACAAGTGAGTCAAAGGCCGAGGAGGGCAGAGCCAGGAAGTGGGACCGGGCTGTCCTGAAGGCAGCCGTGCAGTGATCGGGATCCTAGATCTCAGAGAGAGGGTCTTATCCTATTTTGACACAGGGTGCTTGGGACTCTCCCTAGCCCCAGCAGCTCTCGCTCCCCACCACCCACACAAGGACAGACACAAGCCATCTGGGCATTTTGAGGGTGGCTGGGAGGACCAAAGGCATTTGAACAGGTTCCCTGGTGTGCTGTTGAGAGTGGTTATGGACCTGGCAATAGGGAGCGTGGGTTGGAGTCTTATTTTTGTCTCCATTGGTGCAATTTCAAAGCAGAGCATTCAAAGAAGCCCCTCATGGGTCCAGGTCCCAAGAACAAGGGTTAGCACAGGCTGAGGAAGACCTCTCTTCAAAGGCACACAAAAGAGGGGTAGGAAGGCATTGGGACTACATATGGCTTCTGCTGGGCTCCACTCTGCTTGCCCTGCAGATGCTTTTGGCCTGCAGAGGTTTGGAGAAAGAAGAGTAAAGAAGGGGCATAGGCGGTGATTTGAGGGTCCCTGGGCAGCATCTTCTTCTAGATGAGAAACTGAGCTGCAGAAAATCTAAGCAATTTGCTAAGTTCACACAGCCAGGAACTGGTAGAGCCAGAATCAGGACTCAGATGGGTTTCAGTTCAAAGCCCTTTTCACTCTGTCAGGTTTTCAAGGGCCTGGCCTTGCATCTGTAGGGATGTTTTCTTTTGGTTCTGTACTAAGTGCACATATTCCTGGGAGGGATAATAGGCAGGGGACGTGGCAGCTGAAAGACGGTTCTGCACGCAGTTGGGATTGGGAGCCAACAGTCAGGGGTGGGAGGTTTGAAGGGCAGGAGGCCTGCTGAGCCTGTCCTGGGGGCTTGGCACTACAGACCAGGATGGGGGCAAAAGGCAGCTCTTTCGGGCAGATCCAATTGACCGAGAATGAGGGGGAAGCTCCCAGATTTCTCTCACCTCCAGCCTGGGGAACGGGGAGGTGCCAAAGGACAATTTCCAAGAGACCGTGGTTATTTGAGGGTCCATGTTTGATTGTGGAGCTCCCATATCTCTCTCGCCCCAGTGGGAGAGGGTCCCAAGCCCCTATTCCAGATTTCCTCCTGCTCATGACTTTTATGAGGCTGTGCAGAATAATTATTATTATTATTTTTTTTTGTGTGTGTGTGTGTGTGTGTGTGTGTGTGTGTGTGACAGACAGAGAGTCAGAGAGAGGGACAGACAGCAGACAGACAGGAAGGGAGAGAGACGAGAAGTATCAATTCTTTGTTGTGACACCTTAGTTGTTCATCGATTGCTTTCTCATATGTGCCTTGACCGGGTGGCCACAGCTGACTGAATGACCCCTTGCCCAAATCAGCTACCTTGGGCTCAAGCTAATGAGCTTTGCTCAAACCAGATGAACCCGCACTCAAGCTGCTGACCTCGGGGTCTTGAACTTGGGTCCTCTGCATTCCAGATGCTCTATCCACTGCACCACTGCCTGGTCAGGCCAGAAAATTTATTTCCATCTGTCACTAGCTGGAGTCATCCACAGTCCAACTCAAGTATCTCTGTCTCCTCTTTTGGAAGGGAAGGTGTACAGAGGCCCAGCACCTGGGCAGGCCTGGCGATTAGCAGGTGTTCTTGGGCTTGGGATTGCTTCCAGGGGCTTCAGCAGATACCTGGACTACAGGTTTAGCTGCTAGGGAGGAACTGAGACTCAAAAACTCCCCCATGTCTCACCATGCCACAGGTGAGCCACGCAA
Organism: Rhynchonycteris naso; assembly: GCA_037038555.1. Taxonomy (NCBI): domain Eukaryota; kingdom Metazoa; phylum Chordata; class Mammalia; order Chiroptera; family Emballonuridae; genus Rhynchonycteris; species Rhynchonycteris naso. The sequence goes on from CM072995.1 coordinate 357,697,889, forward strand.
ATGGGAAGCCAACCCCCCTCTCTCTGCTCAGCTTGTTGGACACCTATATTCAGCTCATTTTATCTTCCACAGGAAGTCACTGAGCACATACTTGCCCCCAGGACAGAACTGGGAGCAACGTAAGGTTCAAGAATCCTGTGTGGAGCCTGACCAGGCAGTGGCGCAGTGGATAGAGCGTTGGACTGGGATGCAGAAGACCCAGGTTCGAGACCCCGAGCTCGCCAGCTTGAGCGTGGGCCCATCTGGCTTGAGCAAAAGCTCGCCAGCTTGGACCCAAGGTCGCTGGCTCCAGCAAGGAGTGGCTCGGTCTGCTGAAAGCCCGTGGTCAAGGCACATATGAGAAAGCAATCAATGAACAACTAAGGTGTCGCAATGAAAAACTGATGATTGGTGGTTTTCATCTCTCTTCATTCCTATCTGTCTGTCCCTGGCTATCCCTCTCTCTGACTCTCTCTCTGTCTCTGTAAAAACAAACAAACAAACAAAAAAACAAGACTAATGTGCATGTCACATGATAAGGAATATTGCTGGGAACAAACGTGAACATCAGAGATAAATCAGTGGATTGGGAAAGCTGGCTCAGGAGCAGCATTTGGCTCTCAGTAGGCATTTATAAAATACTTTCAAACAAATGAATAAATGAAAACTTGCGGATCAGGGAAGGTGATTCAAATAAAACTGTCAGAGCTAAATGGGATCTTAAAAATTATCTGGCACATCATCCAACCCAGAGATGTTAAGTGACTTGTCCAGAGTCACATAGCAAGGACTAGAGTTTGAACAAATGGACTCCAGTCTGGGCCTCTTTCCACCTTCCCACTTTTGCTTCATGGGCTGGGGTTCTGAAGAATGGAGATTTGATTGGCTTCATGGGCTGGGGTTCTGAAGAATGGAGATTTGATTGGCCAAACTTACGGGCAAACAGGGCAAGTAGAGCAGCATAGGCAGAATGAAATAGCGGGACTGAGGGTGGCATGTTAAAGGAAGTGTGAAAAGAGAGGGAAGAAATGTTTATTGAGCACCTACTGTGAGGTAGACACCCTCATGGTGTTAGCTGAGAGAAAATCTCTTCAGGGAAAGTCTGGACAAAGAGGCAGAAAAGAAAGGAGCCAGAACATACGGAGCCTTGAAGGTCAGGCCAAGGAGGCTGGCTTGGCTGGTTTTGAGAGCAGAGGCTGTCCAGATCGTGGGTTGAGTGTTTGGTGCCCTGGCACATTTCTTTTCCCCAGCTCCCACTTAATCATCTAGGCCACAGAAAGTAGAACACTTCGCCCTCTGGGGCCTCAGCAAAGCCCAGAATAATTTTCTTACCCAGATTCCTCTTCCTGTGTGTATCTGGGTGGATTCTGAGGGCTCCCCAGTGCTGGCACATGTTGTCCTAGGTACTGCCAAGGGCATCCTTTCCCAGCCCTGCTCATCTGTCCCTTCCCGCCTTGTCCTCCCCATCCCACCTAGAAAGCATCAACGGCTTCAAGAAGGACAAGGCCAAGGGGTCCCTGGTCCCACAGTCAGTACTGCTCTGTCTCTCAGGCCTCCAGCCTGCTTGCTTCCCCTCCAGCAGACACATTTCCTGCTCTCTGCTGCTCGCTCCAGAGCAGCCAGAAGCCTCCGATGGAAAACAAGCCCAGCCCCACTTCCTCTGTTTAACTGCTCAAGCTACTTGCAGAATCCCTGGGAAAGAAGCACAGGGCCCTGCAACGGTCTTCTTCTAGAATAGTCCTTGGCCTGGCTGGCAGTGTCTCTATGGGTCACAGCATACAGAACCCACCCGGAGGGATTCAGAGATAATGAGGTGCGAAATGGGGTGCCAAGCCCCAGGAGAATCACCTGGCCATATCCCCAAACCTAAAGGGGTAATTGGATGTCTAGTTTAAGAGCACAGATTCTTACTTCTACCAGTTACCAATTGGGTGGTCTTGGACAAATGAGCTTAGCAATTCTGTACCTCAGTTTCCTCATAGGCAAAAGGAAGATAACAGGATATACGTCATAGGTTATTTACAAGGGCCCAAAGGTTTCTGGCACAGAAGTGTCCAAGGACTATTAGCTATTGTTTTATCATTACTGAGGACTAATTATTCATGGCATATCCTGACTTATTAAACAAATATTTATTGAGAAATATGTCCCAGTCATGAGGGACACATAGGTGACTACAGCACCAGATGGAAGTTCCTAAGGGCAGGCAGGGGTAGCACTGTGCGCAGTCCTGGTCTGCAGGCTGCGTAGACAAATCTGTATCAAACTAAACTGAACTGACATGGTTTCTGTCCTCGAGAAATTTATAGCTTTCCTGGGATAACAAACACAAATAGGGCTTTAACAGCTCATTTTAAGCAGTATGAATAAAGAGTGCTGGAGGAAGGTACGATTTTCAATCCAGAAACAACCCTAATAATGAAGAGTGAGTGTATGCCTTACTATGCATTTATCGACTCTTCACTATGGCCTCCGACACCAGCACAGAGGGGCCTTTTTGCTATTCTTCAAATATATCAAGCACATTCCTTCTTCAGAACCTTTGCTCGTGCCCTTCTCTTCACCTAGGATGCTGTCCTCCTAGGTAGTCACATCGTTTGCTCCTGATTCTTTCAGGTCTGTTCTCAAAAGCCACCTCCTCAGAGAGGCTTTTCCAGTCCCCCTGCCTAAGTGGCACCCTGCCATCATCATTCTCTTCCCCCTTCATTTGGCTTCATTTTCTTATATAACACGTCTCATTACCTGACATTATTCTATGTATTGCCTATTTCTTCCTAGGTGTCTTCCCACCAGAATCTAAACTCTGTAAGTTAGCCTGACCTGTGGTGGCGCAGTGGATAAAGCGTCGACCTGGGAACACTGAGGTCGCCAGTTCAAAACCCTGCACTGGTCTGGTCAAGGCACATATGGGAGTTGATGCTTCTAGCTCCTCCCCCCTTTCTCTCTTTCTCTCTCTCTCTCTCACTCTGTGTCTCCTCTCTAAAATGAATAAATAAAAAGAAATTAAACTCTGTAAGTTAGAACACTGCTTCTTTCTTCTTCTTCTTCTTCTTATTATTATTATTTATTGGTTTTAAAGAGAGCGGAAGGGGGAAAAGAGAGCAAAAGAGAGAGAAAAAGAGAAACATTGATTTTTTTTATTCCACTTAGTTATGCATTCATTGGTTGATTCTTGTATGTGCCCTGACCGGGAATCAAACTGCAACCTCAGCATATCCGGACAATTCTCTAATCAACTGAGATACACAGGCTAGGGCCTACACTCCTCCTTCCTTGCTCACTGTGATATAGTCTGACACAGTGCCTGATGCATAGAAGGCACTCGATACCTTTTTTTTTACAGGGACTGAGAGTCAGGGAGAGGGATAGATAGGGACAGACAGACAGGAACGGAGAGAGATGAGAAGCATCAATTATCAGTTTTTTGTTGAGACACCTTAGTTGTTCATTGATTGCTTTCTCATATGTGCCTTGACCGTGGGCCTTCAGCAGACTGAGCCACCCCTTGCTAGAGCCAGTGACCTTGGATCCAAGCTGGCGAGCTTTTGCTCAAGCCAGATGGGCCCACACTCAAGCTGGCGACCTTGGGGTCTCGAACCTGGGTCCTCCACATCCCAGTCCGACGCTCTATCTACTGCACCACTGCCTGGTCAGGCGGATACATATTTATTGAGTGAATTAATTTAGAAATCATTTCACCTCTTATTTAATCTTCATAAAATTCCATGAGTTCAATTATTATTATTGTCCTCCTTCCATTTTACAGATGTGAAAACTGAGGCTCAGAAAAGCTCCTTGACACATGTCTTCATCGGTTTATCTGTTTACTCTCTCCTTTATTCCAGAATAGTTTAAGGACCTGATCTGGGTCACACAGCTGGTAAGTGATAGAAACAGGACATGAGCCTCATCTTCTAGCTCCATTCAGGTTCCTTTTTCTACTCTGCCACTGTCCCATGTGCCTGAGCCTGTTAGATGGTGTGATGCTCACAGAGGTGTTAAGGAGAGAAAGCAAAGCAGTGCGTAGCATGAGCACCCCCCCCCCAACATACCAGTTAGCTGTGATGAAGCGGGAGACCTCTGCAGCAGGAACAAGAGGTGAAGATCGGAGAGGTGAATGGGGAGATAGGCCAGGCTGAGGCTGAGGTTCGGATTCTAGCCCGGGCAGGCCTGCTGGCTGCCTAGCAGCCTCAGACTTTTGGGGCTGTCTCCTTGCTGCTGGGCTGGGCTTGTCTTCACCTGCCTCTTGCTCCCCCATGCAGCTCCTCTTCCCAGCCAGCCTCCTACTCCCGCCAGCGGAAGGCGCCTAAGAGGACTCGGTCCTCTGCTGGGTCAGTTAGCTGGCCTCTCGCAGGGCCCCCGGTCAGGAAGTGCCAAAAGAGGAAGAGAGTCGCCGGCAGGATGAGCATTCTGGGGGCTGGCCACAGTACCCGGGAAGGCTGCGATGAAGCCACAGCTCTGGGCCCCGCGGAGGCGCTGGGGAAGGAAGAAGGGGAGCGGCCAGGGGCACTGAGGCAGATGTGGCGTTACCGCTCGTGGGACGTGCCACAGATCGCAGCAGAGGCCCCCCGGACACAGTAGGTACTCAGGGTGGCCCAGGAGTGGGCACTTCCAGTCCTCTATGAGTCTTCTATCTGGGATGGGGGCTGTGGCAGATGTGGGGTTACCCACCTGTTGTCCAGCAGCTTTGCAGAGGCTCAGAAAAAAGCAAAGGGGTTCTTGTCAGGGCAAAGGGAACCCTGATGCTTGAATTGCTGGTGGACAGTGTGGTGGAGGGCTGAGTTCACTGGAAGTTAAGAGTTGAGGGCACTAACAGCAGGGGGATCTGGGAAGAGAAGCCCCCACAGGAATGGGGCATCGGGTGCTATAAGGCCTTTTGCAAACTTGGTGGGGTCTTCAACTGCTCTGGTCACCTCCCTCAGAACTAAGTGTCAAAACCATGGAGAAAACTTCTTAAAGGAGCCCATGCACCCGAGGAGGACAGCATCTGGCCCACTTGCGGATTTCACTGCCCTCCTGGCCATCCTGGCACCTGCTGCTGGCTGGAGGTCTGGTGCCTCAGCTTTTCAGGCCTACAAGAAACTTTAAGGAAGCTGGAAGAAGCTTCTGAGCTTCTGGGTACTGGCTATTTCTCAAAACAGTAGGCTTTCCCACAGAGGTCACGGCTCCTAGCACTGGCTATATGTGACTGCCTAGGGCTGGAAAATGGGCTGCCAGAACCCCAGAGGAAAGCGTGAAAGTGAAGGTGACACAGGATGTGGCTTTATAGAGAGGAGCGGGCACAGAAACAGCAAGCAGCTGCTGTGGGCATAGGGGTCGCCGTGTTAGGGAAGAAGAAGACCATGCTCTGTAGCTGCCTGTCCTTCCCTTGTCAGCCCACAGAGGCTGTCAGAGCTGCTGGTTCCCAAGCGTGTGTGCTGGCTGGGCCACCACAGACGACTGCTCTAACTCCGATGCTTTCCTCATTGGAACAAGCTCTGCTGCCCTTGGAGTGTGTCTGCGTGTGCCTGAGAGGTCTATTTCTGGTGGGTGATGTGTGTGTAAGAGGGATGGGGCAACATGTATCCACTGTCCTGGGTGTGTGTGTGTGTGCATAGCAGAAAGGTGTGAGTGTGTATGTTGGTGAGTGAGAATGTGATCCTTATGTGTGTGTATTTATGAGTGTGTAAAAGTGTGCAGGTGATTCCTATAGTGTCAGAGATCTACAGGTTTTGTTGGGTATTGTGTTGGGAAAATGCTATTTGTGAGGAGCGTGCAAATGGTTTGAAAGCAATTGTTAACAGCTGTGGAAAGATGAATTTGTATGAGAAAAGTGTATATTCTTTGTTAGTGCAAGGGTACTTTGCTGTGAGTTTGGTCCTGGTATACATTTCTGAGTTTAAGAGGCTGGGGTGGGAAGTGTTAGTTTGAGTAATGAGTGAATGTAATTGTGTGAGAGGCATGTTTGTTCTGTATGTATGGGTAGCATTATGTGGGTTTTGTTCCCCTTGGTGTGATTTGAGAGAGCCAAGGGGGTAAGGGTAGAGGTTGCATGAGTTGCTATGAGCAGGCACTGGGGGTGTGCACGAGAGGTGTCTATTCCATGGGGCTGTGGGAGAGGAGGTGATGACAGCCGCCCTCGCGGGTGTTCACTAGTGACCAGATAGGTTGTTTGATGGGGGGTTTAAGAGGAGGGAAACTTTCTGTCTGGGCGGGCGCAGTGCGGCTGTGTTAGGCAGGAGAGTGTGTGGGATCCGGGTGGACTAGCAGGGTTTGGGGGCGGGGCCTCTATTGCCCCGGCCCCGCCCCCTCAGGGTGGCCAAAGAGGGTTGCTGAACGGCCGGCGGCCAGCAGAGGGCGCCGCGGGCGGGTGCCGCCGCTCAACCAAGGGGGCGTGTTCCGCAGCGGGCAGGCAGCAGCCCGGCCAGCTATGCGGGGTCCTGCGGCCGAGGCTGGCGGCACTTCCTGGAGCGGCGGCGGCCGCTTCCCGGGCACCTGGGCGTGGGGAGCGGGGGCGCGCGGCGCGGGGCGGGCAGATCGAGTGCGCGCCATGGCCGCGGCGGGCAGCGCGGAGCCGGCGTGTTGAACCCCGGCCGCCGGCCCGGCATGGACGTCTCCCGCGGGCCCGCCGCCGGCCGGGGCTAGGGCCGGATGGAGCCGCGGGACTGCAGCCCCGAGGCCCGGAGCAGCGACTCCGAGTCGGCCTCCGCCTCGTCCAGCGGCTCCGAACGCGACACCGGTCCCGAGCCGGACAAGACGCCGCGGCGCCTCAGCAAGCGGCGCTTCCCGGGGCTGCGGCTCTTCGGGCACAGGTGAGTCCGCCGCCGGCGGGGCGGACACCGCGGCACCAGGCGGATGCCGCGCCTGACACCGGGACGCATTCCTCGGTCACTTCGGTGCTGACACCGAAGGGAGGTTTCCCACGGGCACCAGCGGTGCGGGCTGTCTTGGAGTTGGTTCCACGTGGGGGTCATCTCCCAGCGTCCCAGCACTGGCACCGACACCGAGTAGGGACCATCCCCTGGCACCGGCAACTTAGCGCGCCTCCTTCGTAATATCGAGGCAGGGTCAGCTTCCAGCTCTCCAGCAGGAAGGCAGAATCACCTCAACACCCTGGCACCAGCAGGTAGAGCCCCAGGACTGGCCACTCACCCCTTCTTGGCACTGATAGAACAGGGTCCCCTCTGAGCCTCCTGGCTCCGGTGAAGTGGGGTATCTGGCCGCCCCCCTGGACTTTGATGGGGCCCGTTTGCCCACCACCACTGCATGACATCTGCAGAACATGGCCACGCTGATACTGTCAGGACACATGCCTGTCCCGGAGCACTGGTCACTGATTTACTCGCTCAACATTTTAAGCCTCTCCTTGGGGTTGGAGGTGCCTGGCCACTTGTTCTGCGGTGCTCTATCTCTGCTTGGCAGTAGGCACCTCTCCCCCCACCTTGCAGTCCTTCCCTTGCTGGGAAAAGGATGGGGTGGGCTGCATCTGGAATCTGCTCGCTGTTCAAGCTCCATCTTGCCCCCTCCCCCAGCACACCAAATGTCACCATCTAGCCTGTAACAGGGCTTTGACCAAGACACTGGTGAGGAACTGGGGGAAGGATTGAGTGTAGGCAGCTCATGGCATGTGTGCGGAGTTGGCTGGGAGCCGCTTCCTGCCAGTGTAAGGTGAGGGAAGGTGCAGCCCCATTATGACCCTACCTGGCTCCCTGGACTTTCTCCTGACTTCCCGCTGCCCTCCAGTGGCTGAGGAGCTTGCAGCCAATCAGCTAAGGACCCCAAAGCCAACTCATACTGGACTCTGACCATTTGGAGTCTGCCCAAGGCCTCCCTCCCACTTTACTTCAGTTGCCCAGGCTTCATGGCATTTGGCCCCCCTGAGCTTTACCCTGTCTCTTCCCAGGGTAGACTTTACCACCGGTGGCATGGGTGGTAAAATTGTGCTGGCTGGCGTCCCTATAGTGCTGACCTCTGCCCACTTACCCTAGCCAGGGCCCTGCTCTTTGCACCTGTACTGTGTTGCCAAGCACACCCACGGATCTGGAGCCTCACACTGGCAGATGGAGCTCCGTGGGCTCTTGTGAAGCCACACGGACTTCAATGTCATATAGAACAGGGAAGGGAGCAGAGCTTCCAGTACCTCTGTTTTGTCGCCTACAGCCCTGCAAGATGGAGCATTTTACACCCAGCTCTGCAGGATATAGCCTCCAGTGTTCACAGGCGGAGGGAGGGGCTCCACCAGAGGCTTCCTGTCCCTACCCACAGGGTACCAAGTGTTGGGCTATTGTGATCTGTGGCTGTGCCCCTTCTGAATGGCATAGGTTTCTGGATGTAGGCATAAACCTCAGGCACATTCAGGAGGCAGAACAATAAGCAAGAAAACCAACAAGTACTTTTACATAATTTTCTCAAATAAGCAGATAGGTGTTATTTCTCCATTTTTATAGATGAGAGAAACACAGACTCAAAAAATATAAGTAGTTTGTCCAGGGTCACATAGCAAGTAAGAGGTAGAGATAGAGTTTGAACTCAAGTCTGATTCCAAAACCCAAATCCCTTATTCTCTACCAGGTTTCCAGAATGTCACGAAAACCTAGGGAGCTTTAAGGACTACAGATTCCTAGATCTTAGCCTTGGCATGTGTGACGATATGGGGCCCGATGTTTTTTTACAGCCTCCGAAGTGTTTTCGATGTGCTACCAAGTTTGCGAACCACAGTACTATTACATCACTCTGGGGGTGCTAAGAGATCCAATAAAATGTTTAATGAGAAGAAAATCAAAAGCACCCCTGGAAGCATGGGAGGAGTGTCTCCTGTGTAGTGGCCCCGTGCTGGGGCAGTGGGGCAATCAGAAATGAATCTATTTGGAAAACCCAGTAGAGTCAAGGAGAGGGCAGTGGAGGAAAAGGTTTTTCCCTGACCGGCCTGGCACTCAGAGAATCAGATGCCCGCTGGGGCTGACCTCCCTCCCTCGCCTTGATTGGAGGGAGAGAAGACAAATGTTTGGAACAGTGCACCTGCCCTGGGCACTGTCCCTTTAATGCTGTTTATTTGATCCTGCCACCTTTACTGGTTGCCCTTCCCAGGTAAAAGTTCCCAGTGCCCCAACTGAAACCATCTTTTCCCCAGGCCCCATGCTTAGTCTTAACGTGGTTCCTGCTTCTCGTTGGATGTCCACCTTCTGCATTTCCCCCATCTTGCTTCCCTCCCCTCTCATGTACACCCCAAACCCGGGAGGTGAGGGGTGTGATAAGTGAGTAGGCAGTGGCTAGAATGAAGCAACAAGGGTAACATAGATTGGTGGTGGCTGCTGAAGCCGTGTTAAGAAGTCTTGGCATTTGGATCTTGGCTCGGTGGTCAAGTTCTGTAATCAAATAGTACTCTTCTGCTGTGGGCTTGAGAGGGGTAGTGATGGTACCTGGGCAGCCTGTTTGCTTCCCTGGTCTGGTCAGGTAGAACAGCCTCTGAACAGCAGCCTTCTTGGCATCTTCTTTGAAAGGCTTTTCCTTGGCCTCGATCGGTTAGCTCAGTCGTTTAGAGTATTGTCCACAAACACCAAGGTTGCAGGTTTAATCCCCATCAGGGCACAAATGGGAAGTGATCAATGAATGCACAACTAAGTGGAACAACAAATGAATGCTTCTCTCTCACTCTCTCTCTTTCTTCCTCTCTCTGTCTAAAATCAATAAATAAAATTTAAAAATAAGGCTTTTCCTTGCCCTGGCCTGGTAGCTCAGTTGGTTAGAGCATCATCCTGATATGTGAAGCTTACAGGTTCCATCCCCAGTCAGGGCACACACAAGAATCAACCAACGAATGCACAAATAAGTGGAGCAACAAATCAGTGTTTCTCTCTCTCCCTTCCTTTCTCTCTAAAATCTATTTTTTAAAATGAGGCTTTTCCTGAAAGCCCACCTTAGCCCTTCACAACTGGCTTCACCCTCTTAGACTCTGGGGAGCAGTTGCCCTCTCCCCTTTTTCAGCCCAGTGAGACACAAAGCTGAGTTATGATTCTCCCAGCACTATTCTACCATCTGTCCTTGCCGGGACCCATCAGCCCCCTCCTGGAAGAGGACGGATAGGCCCTGCTCTAGTCCCAGAGCACCTGCTTTTCCTCTGTCCTTACCATTCAGATTCTTTTGGCCTAAGGCAAGTGGTCAGCACACCTCGGGCTCGGAAGCCACATGCGGTTCTCTGGCCCCTTGAGTGTGGCTCTTCCACAAAATAGCACGTGCGGGCGCTACCTCCATAAGGAATGTACCTACCTATATAGTTTAAGTTTAAATAATTTGGCTCTCAAAAGAAATTTCAATTGTTGTACTGTTGATATTTGGCTCTGCTGACTAATGAGTTTGCCGACCACTGGCCAGTGGTCAGTCAGAAGTGAAGGGATGTAGACTTTGTCTCCTCCTTGTCCCTCCAGAATCCACCTGGAGGGAAGACTCGCTTATCCTTTGGCCTGGTCCTGGCTGCCTGACCCTTGGCTGGTCACACGGCTTGTGGATTAGCTGGTTTTACACCCCAGGGGCATCATAAATTCCCTGGCAATTTACACATCTAGACATAAGGTGTCTCACCCTGCAGAGTCCCTGGGAGCCTGCTCAGTGGCTCTGCCACCCTGTCCTTCATTAGTGCTCAAAGCCATTAGTTCCCAGAGGGCAGGAAATGCACCTGTGGAACAAGTTTGAGACAATAGTCTCATTTAGAGGTGATGCCAAGGGCCCTAAGTGAGCATGGTTCTGGAGTCCAGGTCGGCAGAGGATGCCCACCGGGCAGCCTGAGTGGAAGTAGCCCCAGTTTGGGCTGGTTTTGCAATGATCGGGAGAGACGGTGAGGGATGCCTCATACTCAGGGATGAGACTGTCTGTCTGTGGCGCCAGGATGTCTGGACAAAAGGAGCCTCTTTGAGTGGTTGGTCCGGCTCAGGCTAATGCTGGGAGTGGCCCCGGTGGCCAAGTGAGGCAGGTGCCAGGCAGTCCCCGGGTTCCCAGCAGCTAGGGAGAAGGGGCCTCCATGGCTGAGCCGTGCATGGCTTCACCTCACTCGGCCTGCTCCCCATGCACCAGTGGTCAAGGTCGGGAACTAGGGTAGGACTCTCGTAGTCTCTCCACTGCCACACACCGCCAGAACCCCTGGCTCAGAGGTCCAGGAGAAGGTGGGCAACTGTTGTCATTTTCTCTCTGTGCCACACTCCCAGGATGCGGAGCTGCTCAGAACTCTCAAGCTGGCAAAAGAGAGCATGAGAGTGGGTGTCTTCCTAGGCAAGAATAGAAGAAGGACTGAGTGACCCTAGTCAGAGAAAGCCTAGGCCCTGGGCTCTGGAGGGGGTGAAGGGTCAGGGGCGGAGAGAGAGAGAAACAGACCTGCCTGCCTCGGCTTCCTGGAATGCTCTCATTCCTCCGCAGCAGAAGAGGGTGTTGGTGGGCATGCTTGCCCTGAGGCTCGGCCTGTGTTGGACCCTAGGAGGAGCAGAGATTGGGTCCCTCCACTCTCAGAAATACCAGAGGGTTTTAAGGTCCAGAAGCTAAGGGAACTTGCCATGCAGTATCCTAGAGTGACACAAGAGGGCGACAGCCACCATTGTGGGGAAGGCAGGGGAGGAGAGATTCTCCTTCCTGCTAGTCCACTTGCACCAAAGACCTGCTGTGGGTGGACCCACAGATACCTCCTACTGGTGGGTTACCTGATATTAGCTGCCTGGGCGGAGCCAATCAAAATGTAGCAGAAGGCAGGTTGAGCATGAGCTTCCACATCATCCAGCCCACCCCCTCCTCCTCCCTGAAGATTGAGTCCCAGTGAGATGGCCTTGACTGGGCCAAGGTCTCACAGCTAGCAGGGGGTTAGCTGGAACTTCAGTGCTAACCCTGGAACCCCCTAGGGTCATGTCAATTTATACCACATCACAGGACCCCAAAGCCTTCCCTGATTTCTGAGAAGTCCTCATTCCGTAACTTACAGCCTGGCCCCTGCCTCTCCTAGAGACTGCTGGCCACCTGAGTGGTTCCCCGATTCAGCAGGGGCTGGACAGTGAGGACAGAGGGGGAACTGCTGTACCTGGGCCCCGGCTTACCACTCCCCTTGTTCCCGGGCAGGATCAGTGGGGGCACCTCTGGGTGGTCCCGAGCACTCATTTCTTGCTCTGCTGAATTGCTTCCTCCACGTTTCATGTGTGGGGCCCCTGATATTGTTAGGGTGTCAGCCCACATAGGACCTGCAGTGTGGTGCCCACTCTGTGGGTTTTAGCACAGGGCCTGGATGGATGGCATTTGGTCACAGGTGGCAGCCTTGGAAGGCAGCTTCAGGTGGGGAAAGGGTAGGCCCAAGCAGTGACAAAATGCCCTGAAAGGGCTGTCATTCTCACTTTACAGATGAGAAGCCAAGGCTCCAAGAGGGCAGGGGCATGGCCCGGTGCCACACAGCTCTCACTAGAGCCCAAACCCAAGGCCTTTCACACCAGTCTTCCCTACTTGCTAGTACTTTTTCCTTCTTCTGAAAGAACTTCCCATTTCCAAACTGGGGGAGCCAGAAGAGGAGTTTGAGGGCTCGATGAGATGGAGTGAGAGGATTTCGTCTCATGTTGGAGTACAGTAAGGCCTATGACGTGGTCTGCTCCTGGATCCGCAGGGAGAATTGTAACCAAGGCCCTAATTCAGGGTAAGCAAGACTGGGCTGGGGGAGACCCTCGAGTTGGGAGACTGGGATTGTCAGCAGGTTGTCATGTGACTCCCTGGCTGGGTCTGGAGCGGAGGGGCAAGTCTGTGACCTTTTCTCTTGCTTTCAAAGTACAGTGAGCAGAAGACTCAAGGGGCATGTTTCAAGGAGCTCCCAGTACCACCCTGGGTCGGTGGGTGACCTGTGGAGAGGTGCTCAGGGGGAGAGCACAGCACAGCTGGCCTCCTCTGTACCCAGCTCTTCACCATGAGAGGTCTAGAGCGAGGAAGGGCCCAGAGCTCTCCCCTCTACTCTCAGAGGCCTCCTCCCCTTTGCTCCTGGCAGAGCACCAGTTCAGAGCTCCCACGTAGAGGCCTGCCCCCTGTTAGGCTGAGCCCAATCACAGCACATGCCAAAATAGCCGTCTGGGAGCCCGGGCCTGCTCAGCCCACGCCCCAGCATCTCCTGGGTTAACAGCTTGCCTGTCTCTCCACCCCCTTCCCCAGCTTGCTGACATTTTACTGAGGCGGGGGTGGTTGTGGAAGAGAGCAGGCTGGTTCCTGCTCCCCAGCCCGCACAGACACCCCACTGATACAGCCTGCCACCCACTCACCCTCCTCTGGAAGGCATCCGTTAGGGGGAGCCCTTCCTTCCTGTCCCGCAGACGTGTGGTGCTACTGTGAGACAGGATGAGGAGCACATTCGGGGTCCATGCTATCCATGGCAGACACAGGGCAGCCTCAAAGAGCTGTGCTTCTGGCTGTCTTCTTAAAAAATTATTTGAAAAAAATTTTTTAAAGCATTCAGTATTTTGCAATGAGGAAAGTATACAGAATATTGTAACACTACCAGGTAGCCTAGGTAGATCTTACCATTATAGCATATTTGCTTTAGATAGAGCTGGAGGCCCCAGGTCTCCCTCCCCCGAGGAAACTGCAGTCTTCATTCTAGTGTTAGTATTCCCACGCGTGTTTTGAAATTTTTCCCTACATAGGTATGCATTTATACCATCATATAGGACTGTTTCGTTTGGTTTTGCAGTAGACTTAAACACATTTGTACTCTACATATTCTGAGTTTATGTTTTTCCCATTGCTTTAGACATTGATCCATCTTGCAACGTGAACTGCAGTGAACCCATTTTACCCATCATGTTACTCCTTTCTGTAACTGCACAGCGACCTCTCTGCCCAGTGTCCTGGCAGTGGGTGTTCAGTTGTTGGCAGGCTCGTGGCCCTTGCAAGCAGTCCTTCAGAAACCGTTTTGGGGCACACCTCCTTGGGCATTCTCCCCACCAGTGCCTGGTTACAGTGTGGTGTGTCTTAAGTTTAGACCAGTGGTTCTTAACCTTTTTTGAGGTACCGAACCCACCAGTTTCATATGCGCATTCACCGAATCCTTTAGTGATAAATAAAATATGATTTTTTCCCCAAATTCAAGACATAGGTATATGTTTTTTTACTGGTGCACAAAATGAGCCGTGCATGAACATCACCTTGCTCAAAGAACAAAACCAACAAAGTGCATGAACTCACAACAAATTACGGTATTACTTTATTCTGGCCTCCGCGGCAGAGGCTTCTCCGAACCCCTGAGACCGACTCATCGAACCCCTAGGGTTCGATAGAACCCAGGTTAAGAACCACTGGTTTAGACAGTTGTTGCCAAATTGTGCTCCGGAGTGGCAGCCCTAATATTTAAGCCTCTGGAGTTTCCTTCTTTAAAATTTTGGTAAACCGAGGAATTGATTACAATGAACAAACACTTTCTCTTTCAAGCTTGGAACAACAATGCCATGAGGAAGACAAGGTGGGTATTTCCTCCATTTATCAGATAAGGAAATTGAGGCTCAGACAGGATAGGAGACTTGACATGAGGGTGTATATAGCTGGTCAGAGGCAGAACCCCTCTGGACCTTTGAGTCCAAATCCTCAGAAAAGACCACTTAGAGAGATTTTAGGTGCAGTTTCTACCTCAGAGCCGGGGAAAACCCCTGTGTGGGGTGCATGGAAGCTGGGGACTGAGAGGGCCCCAGGGGCTAACAGCTGATTGGTAGATCTTCCAGGGGATGGAGGAGGGAGCAACATGATCAGAAAGTTCAGAGGGGAGTTAAATTTTGAATGAGGGATGAGGGGATGCCGTCCCTGGCAGGTGGGGAATGGGAGCCTGCTGCAGACACAGGAGAAGGCAACCTGGGGACTGGTCACAAGAGAAGAGGGTCTGGGACCAGCAGAAGGTCTGTAACACTCCCAACAGGGGGTTAGGATACTCAGAGAGGCTTATCGGCATTCTCATCAGGGATTGGTTTCAGAGTGTGCCTCCAAGACACAGGAGCTCAGCCCTAACCAGCAGCTGGCCCACCCAGTGCTGGCAGGAAGGCTGCAGGAGCCGGCCAGCTGCTGGGTCACTGTGCTGGCCTCGAGCCCTTTGCTCTCAGCTTGGTCCGTGGGGCTGAGCCTGGACTGTTCACTTTTCCCTTCATTCACTCTTCACACCACTTCCAGCCCTTCTAGACTCTGGGGATGCAATTGTGAGCAATACCTGGTCCCGAGGCTCACAGTCTGATGGGGGATACAGACTTGTAAACCAGCGCTGATGGCCTAGAACAGTGGTCCGCAAGCCACATGCGGCTCTTTGGCCCCTTGAGTGTGGCTCTTCCACAAAGGGTACTCCACCCTAATTAAGTTAAAACAATGTACCTACCTATATAGTTAAGTCTAAAAATTTTGGCTCTCAAAAGAAATTTCAATCGTTGTACTATTGATGTTTGGCTCTGTTGACTAATGAGTTTGCTGACCACTGGCCTAGAATAACAGAGCGGGCCCGAGCGGGGGAGCAGCTACCCCTTTGGGAGAGGGGGCTGGGGAGAACTTTTCAGCAGAGCCAGTGTCTGAGCCAAGTCTGGAAATAGATGAAGGAGCATCACTAAGCAGAAGAGGGGGACTGTATTGCAGATGGAGACACTTCCAGGTACCAGGTGCACAGGCACGAAGAGACCTGCAGTGCTGTGTTTGACAGCAGCATCTAGAGGTAGAGAGTGAGGAAGTATGGGCATGAACCTGGAGCAGACTCCTGGGTTAGAATCCCAGCATTGTCACTTAGTTGCTGCATGACCACAGGCGAGTTACTTTATTTCTTTATGCCTGTGTCCTCATCTGTAAAATTTGGATAATAAGGCCTGACCTGTGGTGGCGCAGTGGATAAAGCATCGACCTGGGAACACTGAGGTCGCCAGTTCAAAACCCTGCACTGGCCTGGTCAAGGCTGATGCTTCCAGCTCCTCCCCCCTTTCTCTCTCTCTCTCTCTCTCTCTCTCTCTCTCTCTCTCTGTCTCCTCTCTAAAATGAATAAATAAATAAAAAAAAAATTTTAATTTGGATAATAATACTATTCTTCTTCAGTTAAATGAGTCAATATTTGTAAAACTCAGGACAGTGTCTGATACAGAGTGAATTACATATTTGTGAAATAAAATGTAGAAAGTATGAAAAGAAAATGGAAAGGGAGCTGAGAGGCCTAGTGACTGCCAGTCCCAGGTCTTTGCATTTTGCTCAGCTGACAGTAGGGACCCAGTCAAGAGTAAGTGGGCACTTGAGACTAAATTCTGGCAGCAGTGGGAGTATGACTTGGAGGGGAGGCTCTAAAGGGATGAGTCAGTTATGTACTCCACAAACATTTCCCTGGGACCTGCCAGCATGTGGACCCTGAGACAGAGACTCAGGATATAAAGGAGAAGCTGGGGATGTTTCAGCAAGAAGCTTAGAATTAGGGTCCTTGCCCAGCCCCCAGCTACCTGAGGCAGCCCCTCCTTGCCCACCACCCTTACTGTGTGATTTCATGTTGCCAAATCCTACTGCCCAGGTTTCATCAGGAAAGCCACGGAGAATGTGGAGTGGCAGTGGCACCCATCCCAGAAAGGAGCCTCACCTGCCACTCTCCAGGTTCTTTGGAGAGGAGAGGAAGGTAGCTGTTAAAACAAAAGCTGTTGCTATCCCTTTGTGCCAAATAAAGAGAAGTAGTCTGGGCCAGCTTGGGTCTTGTGGTCAGCCCCTTGGGTGAGGTACCCAAGGTGGAGGAAGCCCTTCTCTTCCCTTATGGCTCAGGCCCCTCCTCCACGGAATTCCCTATTCCTTCCTCCTGAGCAGATCAGTGGTAAACACTGGACTCTGCCAGGAACTGTGCTAGGCATGCCCGGATGCACTAGACCTTGCCCCTGGCTCCCAGGAGCTTGTGCTCTGGTGGGGCGGAGGAACCAGGCATATGGATTTGAAAGAATCAGGACTTCTAGGAGTTCAGTGGTAGAGGAACCAAACAGGTGTGTGTGAAGTTGTCAGTGGGAGGGGTGTATTCTTGGTGGAGGCAGCAGTGAGCAGGTGGGATTTTGGAATGAGGTGGGGTAGGAGGCCGGTCTTGCAGGCAGAAGGTAGGCCATGTGTAGGGACGCAGCAGTGAGCTCAGGCACAGTCAGGCTGGGAGCGTGAGGGGACAGAAGGAAGGTTGGCTTGATTAGAGCTGGCTTAGTGCCATACCGCAGAAGCCACATTTGCCAGGCTGGAGCATTTGGAACTCATGTTGGATCAGTAGTTCCCAAAGTCCGGTGGGGAGGGGGAACTAGACCCTCTAGGGGACTGGAGGGTCAGAACCATTTTTATAACACACTTAGAGCCGCCGTGGTTTGTGCCCTTTGCACCGTCTTATTCTTTGTCCCGATAATATGAAAGCAGCAATGGGACAGATCGAGGCAGCAGCCCCAACATAGATGAGTAGCCATTGTATTCTTCATGCCACACTCACAGCAACAGCAACAAATGCAGTATAAAGTGTTGATTTTATAAAGCCTAGATCCTTTATATTTTGTGTGAAGAAATGTGAAATATACGCAAGGCACTCCAAACTATAATGGTTGTCTTGAAAAGCACTGCAAGCTGTACTAGTCACTTTTTTTAAGGCACATCATTTTGACTTGAACATCTGACAGACAAAACTCTTCAGAGTTGGGTATCTGGCAGACATTTTCTCAAAATGAATGAAGTGAGCTTGTCACTTCAAAAAGTATCGTATTTGTTGCTAATGATAAAATGTAAGCTTTTGAGCAACAATTAGATGTTTGGAAACCTTGTATCCACTATCTAGAGGCTGACAGCTAGCTTCCAAGGACTTAAAAGAGTTTTCTAATGAGAGCAGTCATGATGGTAGCAGGTGTGATTTTTTTTAATACTGTATAATGAAATGTGTCAACATTTGGAAGATCTTCATCACTCAGTAAAGCAATATTTTCCACTGACTGATGCTTGATATTGCAAAATTCAGAATGCAGGGTAGACCAGTGAAAAGTTGATTG
This sequence comes from Rhynchonycteris naso, assembly GCA_037038555.1. NCBI lineage: Eukaryota > Metazoa > Chordata > Mammalia > Chiroptera > Emballonuridae > Rhynchonycteris > Rhynchonycteris naso. The sequence continues at coordinate 357,715,840 of CM072995.1, forward strand.
GTATGGTTTCACATTCCACATAGCCACTAACCTTTAAGAAACTACCACTTGTCATATTTTGATATAATAGCAAAGAAGAATATCCAAAATTGCTTGAAAGGGCTATTAAAATACTCCTTCCTTTTCTAACTACATGCCAGTGTGAGACAGAATTGCCTTCATATACTTTGACCAAAACAACATCGTAACAGATTCCCAACAGAGGCAGATGTGAGAACCCAGCTGTCTCCTGTTGAGGCAGACATTAAAGAGATTCACAGAAATTAAAACGTGCCACCCTTCTCGCTAATGTTTTTGTTTTAGAAATTATAGTTTATTTCTCATAAAAGTTTATTTAACGTAATGGGCTTATTGTTTTTAAACAAATTAATTAATATTTTAAACATTCTTGTTTTAATTTCTGACATAGTCAAAGTTAATAGCTGTAACCTGCATAAACAAAACCTTTTTGGGGACTTCAGTAATTTTTAAGAGTGTCAGGGTCCCAGGACGAGGAAGTGGGAGGGAGCCAGGAATGTCGAGGGTGGTGGCGTTCTGGGCAGGATGGGTATGTCATGCGCTGGCCTCTCCTGGACACCAGCCAGGGCAGCTCGGACAGGACCCTCAGCGGGCCTTGGGGACCCAGGGGAGGAGCCCCAGCTTAGCCACTTCTGAGCTGTTGGCCGTCACCGGCTTCTGCGAGCCTCTGGTGTACTGTTTAGCTGGGACCACACTGCCATCCTCACAGGGGAATTATAAGCCTCCCATCTGATAATGTTTATTTAAAAGCTTTGTAAGTTGTGAAGAACTCAACAGATATTTATTTTTGTGGGGTTTTTTTGTTTGGAGCCAGTGCTTAACTATCTCAGACGCTTTCCCCAGACTGCAGAAAACCTGTCCAGTGTGGGCGAGGCCATAGGTGGCCTCCCGGGAGCCTGCCCCACCCCCCATTTCTCCTTCCCCAGAGCTGAGGCCAGGGCTGTGCTGGACCTGGCGGAGGGGAGGCTGTCACTCTGTATGGCTCTGGGACTCTGGGAAAGGAAGCCAGGAGGCAAGGTTCCTGCGTCTGTTTATGTGTGTGTGAGTATGCGAGCCCAGGTCCGCTCACCAGCCGCCTGCCTGCGAACTGCAGGGCCTGGAGTCACCGCTGGGAGAGGAAGTGCAGTCGGTTACCAATCGGGTTATTTTCATAACGGCTGTCCTAGGCTGGGGGGAGGAGGGCGGCGAGGGGGAGGGTACAGAGGAGCAGCCACAGCGGCTCACTCTCCAAACTAGGACTTGCTCAGCCAGAGGCCGGCAGCCTGGAGCTGCAGCCAGAGCCAGGGCTGCCTGCTCCCGGGGACCCAACCCATCCCCTGGCCCACCTCGTGCCTGCTGCCCTGCCTTCAGATCAGGTCAAAGGGGCTCCCCAACCCCTCCTTCCTTGTTTTCTCCCTCCTGCATCCATCTGGGTGGGCGTGGGAAGGGTGGACCAGGGTGGGCCCAGGCACCCCCATCCCTAAAAAGGCTCCTGAGGCTGATAGTGAGGGAGAGAGAGGCACCTCCTGCTCCCAGCCGGCAGACCGGCAGAGGGAAACATGACCAGACTGGTTGCCTCCTTTACCATACAGGCCCACCTGCTCCCCACGGGGCATTTTTGTTTTGTTTGGGCAGGATCCCCTTAGTGGGTAGAGGTGGCGAAGTTGGACCCTGCCTCACCAGCCCCTGGACAGGCCTCCCTTCCAGCTGTCCCCATCTGGGAGCAGAGCGGCCGGAGGGGCTGCTGGGAACGGGCCTGCCCACAGCATGGAGTGGACACTGGCTGAATCCCACCGAGGGCTTTGTCCCACACTTCTGGAGGCAGAGGAGTGGAGTCCCTGAGGCCAGGCCTGTTACCAGGGGCAGAGGACAGTCCTCGCAGAATCAGCAGACACTCAGGTGGCTCTGGCTGCCAGGCTCTGTTCCTCATATGGTGGGTGGTGGCCATCCTGGGCACTCCTGCTTCCCTTTCTGGGCTCCCTCCCACCATGGGCGGAGATGAACCCCAGGAGATGGCTGGATCCACATGCTGGTGTCTGCTGTGGGTATGGGCTCTGCCAGGTCACTGCTCTCTGCCAGGTATCATATCATCAGGTGCCTTATGCCATCATCTCATCAGAGTGTCCCTTGTGCCAGCCTTCTGAACGCAGCACTATCATCCCATTTTGCAGATGAGAACATTGAGACTCAGAAGTTTAGTTGATCATCCCAGGAAAGCAATGGCAGATACAGGATTTCAAAGCCTTTGGGCTTTTCCACTTGAGACTAACATAGAATGTGGACAGTCTGGGCTGGGAGGCCAAGAGGCCTGTCCTTTCTATTGGGAGCACTCGTGCCACTCACTCCCTGCCTGCAGCTGCCAGAGCTCAGCTGCCTGAAGCCTCACTCCTTTCATCGAGGGGCATGGCCGGACACCGCTGCGCACCTTCTCCTAGCATCCTTTGTCCTCAGGCCCCCAACAGCCAGCTGAAGGTCCATGGGGCCCCTGAGTCCTTTCCCATCCTGTGCCCCCTTGCTGTGACAGACTGCCCCCACCCTCCCGCTGGGAGGCCAAGGGGCAGCCAGGTTGCTGTGCTCTTGGTGTCACAGAGGGACAGCCGTGTGGGGCCTCCCTCTGTTGAACACAAGTGAGACGCTGTGGCTCAGAGCTAGGCCGTGGGAACAGACTCCAGGTCCAGGCGGGGAGGAGGCTGGGGCAGGCCAGAGGCCAGGCCAGGCTTCTGACTGACCCAGGAGAAGCCTCAGCAGAGTTAGGAAGTCAGGAGTCAGGCAGTTGCTGACCAGAGGACAGAGGTTTCTATGGAGACCAGAGGAACAGGAAGCGTGGCTTTTGGGGGGAGGGGACATTAGGAGCCTAGAGGCTTGGGCCTGGCAGGAGAGCTTGTCCTAAAATGTTAGATCAGCCAGTCTAACAGCCTCCTTGGACAAATAAGGGAACTGAGGCCTGTGAGGGGACTTGCACATGGTCACACACTGGCTTGGCCTGCCTTGCTCCCCACTTGGAGTGACACTCCTGGACAGATGTGGACTCAGGGCTGCCTGGTGTGGGTCAGAGCGCTGTGGGAGCGCCTGCGAGCTGCCCCCCGTGGTGTGAGGTGGCGTGTGCAGGGACCTCTTCCTCCTGGCCCTTCTTGTCAGTGTGGGTCCAGGGCAGTAGGCAGCGCCCAGCCCTCACTGCTGCCTGCAGAGCGCCTGCAGCACCTCCCCCTGACCCCCCACTGACTGTGGCCTTTTGTTTTCTGAGTGACACTAGCATCAGGTGGTGTGTCTGTGTGTCCCAGTGACTAATCTCCAGGCTGGGCAGCTGTCACAGGGCAGCCTGACCAGACGAATGGGGAAAGCTGACACCCTGGGGAGTGCTGGCAGACCAGTCCCCTGGCAGCAGTGGGCAGCTGTACCACCAGCCTCCTCTTCTGGCTTGCAGAGCAGATCCTGAGTCAGGTGGACAGGTTCTGGCCCCAGTTCTGCAGTTGATCGGCTGTGTGACCTGGAGCGTATTACTGCACCTCTTCTAGCCTCAGTCTCCTCATCTCTGTAATGGAGCCATTGGTCCTGCCTCCTTGGGCTTGCGACAGGGATTAGATGAGATGGTACATGCAGGTGCTTAGCCTAGGGCCTGTCACATAGTAAAGGGGGCCATTCTGGTTCCCTTTCCTACCCCATTCTACCTTAGTCCCAGCCTCTGTGGCCAAGAGGAGAGACCTTACTCCCACTGCATCTCTGGGAGGCAGGCTTTACTTTCAGGTAGACTTGGGTTCCAGCATTGACTGTACTGACTAGTTGTGGACTTCGGGCAAGTTAGTTCTCCGAGCCCCAGTTTCCCATCAGGAACGTGGCGTGAAACAGTACCTATTCTTTATGGTCGCTATGCTTTATAAACTGATACACTGTACGTGTTTATAAGGGCTCATCACAGTGTCTGACATACATGGGCATTCAGTAAGCGTTAGCTGGGATGATACTGGTTTTAGGAGGCCACCAAGAGCTCTCTGCCCACGGAGCTCACCTCCTGCCCTTTGCCCTGTCACCGCAGGGGCTGGCACAGTAATGGGCAGAGAGCTCGAGCCAGGTGGTCCTGAACACCGCTTCCCCAGGCATGACTGCCTGTACTGCTCACCGATCACAGGAGCTCAGGCACTTCAGCCCCAGTCTGCCTCCCTCAGTACCCCTGTACCCATCCAGGGCTCCGGCCTGACACTGCCTGCCCAGACCCACAGGGCAGTAGCAAATCAAAGAGTGAGTGGGTGAATAGGCGGGCGGGAGGAGTAGGTACTAGACATGTAGCCAGGTCTGACTCCTCAAGTCCAGCGTTTCCACCATTTGTCCAGGGCTCCCACCCACGATGCCTAACTTCTGCCAGGCCCTCAGCAGACAAAAGTACTTCTCCTGTCAGCCCCAGTCAGGTGTCCCAGGGCCGTGACTCAGACCTCCCTGTGGCTGAGGGTACAGGCACCTGATGGAGGGACACAGGCATCCCTGGGCACTCTGGAGGCATTGCCCTTCTGAAACAATGTCATGCTTTGTGCTGTTCATGCACTGTTAGGGAGAGGCAAGGGCGTGGGTGATGCCAGTGGTCTGTGAAGAAGGGGTGGCAAGGGCGAGCAAGCTGGCAGAGGAAGCAGAGCCCGTGTCCAGGACAGGTCAAGGGAGGATGGTTTGAGCAAGGATGGTTGCTAAGGGTTCTGCCTCCCTGGGGGTGGCTCAGGGTAGCTCAGTGTTTGAAATTGTGAGATGGGGCTTCTAGCATGAGGAAACGGTGCAGTTCACAGGCAGAGCTGGAAGGGTTTTCAGATGTCACCCAGTACACATGGGATGTCCGTACTGTGCCTCAGAGTGAGACAGAGCAGCTTAATTCCAGGAAAGTTCTTACTGTCAGCTCCTTGGAGATAACAGACATGAGCACAACCCAGACCCAGAAGGCTTTTCTCTTGGCTTCCCAGTGCAAAGTCCTCCCTCCCCCAGGGTGGCTTCTTTCTCTGCAGCTGTCTCTCCAGTTCTCCAAGGGCCTTGTCCAGGGTCCTATGCCCTCAGAGGCAGGTGTCAGACCTTCTCCGTTCCTAGCTGCTACTCTCAGCCTGACCCTAAGATTGGGACTGAGTCAGGGAGTCTTATCAGGATGGAGTTTCTTTTCGGAGAGCCTTGTTTTATTATCATGACTTTGGTCAGTCCCATGTCCCATGAGGGGATACCTAAATCTAACCAGGGGCTTGTTGGTGGCCAAAGACCTGCTGAGAGGAAAGCCTTCCCCTGCACCTCTCAGCTGGCCCAGGCCAACCCTGAACTGGAGCCCAGGACACCACACGTCCAGTGTTCTCCTGTCTTTCTTTTCCGTCAGCTTCAGGCTAGAGTCACAGTCCTTTAGACCAGGACTTTGTGGGTTATGGTGCGTGGCCCGGAAAGACAGGATAGGTAACTGGAAGCCCCTCCTGCTCATTACTCCCAGGACAGCCTAGAGGTGTAACTGGGAAGAGCACCAGTGTGGGTGCCCCAAGGGTGCTCTGGTACCCTCAGACACCCTAGGGACCTGAGTCAGCGGCCATAGTCTCCACTCCCCGGCCAGGTGTCTCCTCTCTGCTCAAAGGGCCAAGGCTATGACTGGCCTCCGGGGCACAGGATGGGACATGGCCCAACCCAGCTCATGATACTCCTGGTCTCTGTGCCCAACAGGCACCCGCCTGCCCCTGCATGGAGACCTTTTTTAGGAGACACTTCCAGTGGAAGGTGCCAGGCCCTGGAGAGGGGCAGCGGAGACCCAATGGTGTGGGGCTGCCGACCGGCAAGGCCCGGCGCCGCTCGCCTGCTGGGCAGGCCTCTGCCTGGCTGGCACAGCGGCGCCGCTCCAGTGCACAGCCCCAGGGCTGCCTGCTGGGTTGCGGGCTGCGGGCCCGGGCCCGGGGCACCAACCGCCGCCGCTCCAGCACCGCACCCCCCGCCCGCAACCCCCGCTTCATCGTGGATGATGTGCCTGGCCCACAGCCCGCCATTACTAGGGCTCAGCTCCCAGCTGCACCTCTGCTGTTGGCTGGGCTGGTGGATGAGGAGAAGGAAGAGGATGGGGTCCAGGAGGAGGATGTGACAGTTGCAGCATTGAGTGCTGACCAGCGAGGCACCAAGAAACCAGGGCCACCCCCTCACCAGGGTGCCTGGGCCCTGCTACCCGTGCCCCATTGCCTATGTGGGCACCGAGCCTCCTCCCACCTGCTCCCTGCTGACGTGGTGTATGACCATGCTCTCTGGGGCCTGCACGGTTGCTATCGGCGCCTCAGCCAGCAGCGCCCCTCGGGCCAGCACCCTGGACCTGGGGGCCCAAGAACCTCAGGCACCACAGCTAGCCCCCTGCTGCCCGCCCGTGTGTGCCCACTCTCCCGCAGGCGCCAGGTAGCCCTGAGGCGCAAGTCGGCTGGACCCCAGGCCTGGAGCGCCCTGCTTGCGTAGGTATAGCTGCGGCTGGCAGAGCAAGTGGCATGGCCTCCAGGGAGGCTGGCGTGGGGGGCATGGGCCTTGAGGCCCTGCCTGGCCTGAGGGTACCCCGCTTTGGAACACCGTACCCTAGAAGGGCTGTGAGGAAGGCTGTCTCGTGCAGGGATTCTCTCTGAGTCTTGGGCTGCTGGAGACAGTGGAAGCGGTCCTCTGCTCTCCCTGTTGCTATCCCTGTCCTGGCCTTGGGTTGAGGTCACATTGAAGGCAGAGGTCTAGGAGGGGGAGGGAAGGAAGCAGAGTCGCCAAGTGCTCAGCTGGCCTCAGCTGTCTCCTTTTTTTATAGGAAAGCCATCACCAAGTCGGGCCTCCAGCACCTGGCACCCCCCCTGCCTGCTCCTGGGGCCCCGTGCGGTGAGCCAGAGCGGCAGATCCGAAGCACTGTGGACTGGAGCGTGAGTGGCTTGGTGCTGGAGGGGCAGATGGGCACCAGTCCCCACCGGGCTGTGGGCCACAGAGCAGTTGGGAGTGGAGGTACTGTGGGCAGCTGCCAGAAGAGCCCATGGGCCTGTGGGGTCAGGGCACACCTCCTGGGGTGGCCATGTTTGAGCAGGTCTTCAAGAGTAGAGAGAGTGGAGAAAACAGAGCAGAGCAAAGTAGATTCAGGTGGCTGGAGCAGTTTTGCTGTGGGGGAGAGGGTTGGTGGGCCAGGGCAGGAACTAACTGGTGAGTTGGGCAGCAGGTGTGCACTGAGAACACTTATCCCATGGTCTAGGAGTCAGCGACCTATGGGGAACACATCTGGTTCGAGACCAATGTTTCCGGGGACTTCTGCTATGTGGGGGAGCAGTACTGTGTAGCTAAGATGCTGGTGAGTGAGCTGTGTGCAACACGCTGCCCCCTGGTGGTGGAGCCCGATCTAGAAACCTATAAACTGACCCCTGCTGGCTGGACAGCTGCAGCCCTTCCAGGGAAAGGTGGGAACAAGGCCCTCTCTCACGTGAGCACCTCTGCTCTGGGCTCCCTGAGGACGGTGAGAGGGATGGGAGCTGTGTCCTCATGCGAAGAGTCAATAGTGGGCCTGACCAGGCGGTGGCGCAGTGGATAGAGCATCGGACTGGGATGCGGAAGACCCAGGTTTGGGACCCCGAGGTCGCCAGCTTGAGCGCAGGCCCATCTGGCTTGAGCAAAAGCTCGTCAGCTTGGACCCAAGGTCGCTGGCTCCAGCAAGGGGTGGCTCGGTCTGCTGAAGGCCCGCGGTCAAGGCACATGTGAGAGAGCAATCAATGAACAACTAGGGTGTTGCGACGGCAACGAAAAACTAATGATTGATGCTTCTCACCTCTCTCCGTTCCTGTCTGTCTGTCCCTATCTATCCCTCTCTCTGACTCTCTCTCTGTCCCTGTAAAAAAAAAAAAAAAGTCAATAGTGGGGGTTTCTGGTGCTCCCAGAGGGCAGGTGTGCTAGGGCAGAGGTGAGGATTTCCCTGCCTGCCCTCAGAGCAGCCTCCTGGGTGGAGTTAGCTGTGCCTCGGGGGCTGCCCTTTTTCCCACAGCAGAAATCAGTGCCCCGGAGGAAGTGTGCAGCCTGCAAGATTGTGGTGCACACGCCCTGCATTGAACAGCTGGAGAAGGTGAGTGTGGCTGCTCACCTCTTCCCACCCTTCCCCTTTTGGTGCAGAAACCCTCTCAGAGCACACACGTATGTCTGCACACACGTACGTTACACAGGCATCACCTGCCAGGCGTGCCCCAGCGTGCACGGTGGTGAAGAGCAAGGACCCTTGAGCTGAAATGCCCACATTTGAATCCTGGCTCCACCCTTGATTAGCTGCTGTATCCCCACGCCTGGAGTGGGGCATACTGACTGTTACTTGCAAAGATAACTCTGAGTGACCCTTTCCTGCAGGGGGCGGCCATATGCCTGCCCTTGAAGGGACGTTCTGACATTCTGGTGGTCACTGTAACCTTTCACAGATAAATTTCCGCTGTAAGCCATCCTTCCGTGAATCGGGATCCAGGAATGTTCGTGAAGTAAGTACCCAAGGTAGTTAAGGGCAAGGAGACCCCAACTTTCCTGAGTGAACCTCTCTGCAGTGTCTCTTGAGTGCCACCAGAGGGCTCAGCTCTTCCTAGATTGCTCTGGGACCCAGTTAGGTGCAAGGGATGAGGTCGCAAAGCGGGAGGGTAGGACTGGCCCTGCCTGCAGAGGGGCGGGGCGCTGCCTGCCTCTGGGGGCCTCTCCCTCTGAGCCTTCACCCTGCCCGGGGCCCTGTATCTCATGCACAGGACTGTGGGAAGCTTCCTGCAGCCCCATTCCTCGTCACGGATATCTTGAGGGGTTCAGGCCATGCTCAGGGCTCGTCCCCCCACCCCTCACTGACTCCAGTGAAACTTCCCTCCACCAGCCAACCTTTGTGCGGCATCACTGGGTACACAGGCGACGGCAGGATGGCAAGTGTCGGCACTGTGGGAAGGTGAGAGGCCCAAGAACCTGACCCTGTGGCCCCTGAGCCCCATGCTGTGTGTCTAGTGTGGCCTGCCCTTCACTGTGTCCCTAGAGTGCAGAGTCCCAGAGCTCACTTTCAGCCAGGTCGCTGTGCACAGTCAGTTCCAGGCTAATCAGGAGAGCAGGGAGGAAGGGGTCTTCTGGGGCAGCATCTGGACCGCTTTGAGGGCAGGAGGGAGCCTCTGTGGCAGTGTGGACTTAGTCCCTAGCTCAGCAGGTGTTTGCTGAGTGCCTGTTGGGGGAGCGCTGAGTGGCAGCAGGCCCAGCCCTCCTGGAGGAGTGTGGCTCGAAGACAGACTGCAGGCGATCTTCCTGAGCTCTGTCCACCGTGGTTCTGCTCACTCATTCACTCTCTCCTTCTTGCTGTCTCCCTCAGCACGTGTGGGGTCTGAATGGTCTAGGACCGTTGTCCTTCTTGCACCTGTTGACTCTCAGTGCCCAGCACTGTCTGCGTGCGGTGGGCCCCCATGCATGTTATGGAATGCTCACGTGAATGACCGGGGGCCTGGTGGGGCTTGGGTCAGGAAAGAGGGGTGTGTGCCAGGCAGGAGCAAGCTGTGACTCCCCTCCAGCAGGTCCTGAATGCACACCCAACACTTCGCAGTTAACTTCAGAGGGACAGGCCTCCCGGCCCTAAGAGCCTATTTTACAGTTTTTAGTTTTTCAAAATGTGCTTGGTTTCTCTGGGTGGAGAGGTTGACAATGAAACCTCTCCGCTCTACCCCGTCCGCCGGACCCCATCTGCCCGACCTCATCCGCCCTTCCCCGTCCACCCTAGGGCTTCCAGCAGAAGTTCGCCTTCCACAGCAAGGAGATCGTGGCCATCAGCTGCTCCTGGTGCAAGCAAGCAGTGAGTGGTGCTCGCCCTGCCCCCACGCTGTCCCCGTGCTGCCCTGGGCTGGGGTCCCAGCGACCAGCTCAGCCAAGCTCAGCGAGCGGTGTCTCCCCTCCTAGTACCACAGCAAGGTGTCTTGCTTCATGCTGCAGCAGATTGAGGAGCCGTGTTCCCTGGGGGTCCATGCAGCCGTGGTTATCCCGCCCACCTGGATCCTCCGTGCCCGCAGGCCCCAGGTCAGTCCTGCCTGCCCCCTTGACACACACATACACACACTTGGGGTCTGCCGGCCACCCCAGCCCACCCACCTTGTTACTGGTGCCCCTGCTTTTCTTGCAGAACACCCTCAAGGCAAGCAAGAAGAAAAAGAGAGCCTCCTTCAAGAGGAAATCCAGCAAGAAAGGTCCCGAGGTTAGACCTGGGCCCAGCTGGGCTGCTGGAGGGGACGGGAGAGAGGAGCCTGTTCCTTGGACAAGCCCCTGGGCTGATGCCATTGGTTCAGCTTTTGGTGGATCAGTTTGAGCTCTGGGGCCCTGAAGAGGGTGGGAAGTCAGACCTGAGTGGCCTCTCTAAGGCTAGGCCCAGCATATGGTCTGAGCCAGAGATGGTACATGAGTACACCCAGGAGTACCACTGAGCATCGGGGTAGGTTCCTCCCAGACCGGAAGGAGACTTACAGGCTCTCTGTGTCTCTAAGGAGGGCCGCTGGAGACCGTTCATCATCAGGCCCACCCCATCCCCCCTCATGAAGCCCCTGCTGGTGTTTGTGAACCCCAAGAGTGGTGGCAACCAGGTAGGCATAGCCTGCCCACTCCACAGAGAGCGCGGGGGAGGTGTGGGACCAAGCTTCCTGCCCCTTCCCCTCCCCTAGGAGCCCACCGCTGTTCCCTAGCTTCCGCTTCAGACTTCTGCCCGTCTCTTTCCCAGTGATCCTGAGAAAAGTCTAATCCTGCCTCCACCCTGTTCCCGAATTGAGCCCGGCCCATATATCCTTCTCCCTGTGCTCCTCACCTCTGCCCGCCACCCCTGACTGCCTCCTCCCTCTCCCTCTTGGCTCCTGGTCTCCACAGGGTGCAAAGATCATCCAGTCCTTCCTCTGGTATCTCAATCCCCGACAAGTCTTTGACCTGAGCCAGGGAGGGCCCAAGGAGGCGTAAGTACTGGCCAAGGCTCTGTGGGGATGGCGGCTGAGGCTGTCCTGCAGCTCCAAGTCTGGTCTGCATACCCTGACCCGTCCCTGTCTCCTGACCCCAGGCTGGAGATGTACCGCAAAGTACACAACCTGCGGATCCTGGCGTGCGGGGGCGACGGCACGGTGAGTCTCCTGCTTCGCCTGGACCTGAGCCAGGGCCGAGCCGGCTGGCCTGACCTGGCCTCTTCCGCTCTGCCCCTCCAGGTCGGCTGGATCCTCTCCACCCTGGACCAGCTGCGCTTAAAGCCACCGCCGCCAGTTGCCATCCTGCCTCTGGGAACTGGCAACGATTTGGCCCGCACCCTCAACTGGGGCGGGGTGAGAGCCCATGGGAGGTGGGACCACTAGGGGTGGGCTGTGTGGTGGGAGAGGCCTCTCCCCAGCAAGGGCTCAGTTTCTACTCCCTCCCGCCAGGGCTACACAGATGAGCCCGTGTCTAAGATCCTGTCCCACGTGGAGGAGGGGAACGTGGTGCAGCTGGACCGCTGGGACCTCCGTGCGGAACCCAACCCCGAGGCAGGGCCTGAGGAGCGTGATGAGGGTGCCACTGACCGGGTGGGTCAGCTGGGGCCTGGGCAGGGGCTGTGGGGCCTGGGCAGGGGCCCCTCCCCACCTCAGTGGCTGGGATTCCCAGGAGACTTAGGCTAGGCCCACTTTCCCACCTGCTTGTTCTGGGACCTTGGGTGAGTCCTCTTCTCTAAACCTCGGCTTTCTCATCTATGCAATGGGAATAATAGTACCTCACAAGACAGTGCTTACGCAGCTGCTAGTCAGATATTCACTGAGCACCTGCTACCTGCCAGGCACCATCCTAAGCAGTGATAAGACAGAGTCCCGTGGTGGAGCTCCCACAGAGCAGGGCACTCAGGGAAGACGTGTCTCAGGGCAGGACACCCTGGGCAGGGAGTGTGCGGGCAGGGGTACTCTATGTCTAGGGCACTTCGGGGAGACAAGGGGCAGAGCCTGAAGCGAGCAGGTGGCTGGGAAGAGCTTTCTGGTAGATCTTGTGAGTTGTAGGACAGGCCTCTGAAAATGTGGCTGCGCAAGTCCTGGCCGAGCAAGCGTGGTGCTCCCGGGCTGGTCCTAGGGCAGGGAGACACCTGCGAGGCCTGGCCCTCATGCTGGCCCCTTGACCTGTTTCCAGCTGCCTCTGGACGTTTTCAACAACTACTTCAGCCTGGGCTTTGATGCCCACGTCACCCTGGAGTTTCATGAGTCTCGAGGTTAGCAGTCTTGCCGGGGAGCCCTTGGGAGGCCGAGGACGCTAGGGAGGCAGGGACACAGGAGTGTCCCTGAGAGGGTCAGACCTAAGGCCACCAGTGAGAGGCATCCATTCCCAGCCCTCCCTCCCCACCCCATCCCAGGAACCCCCAGCAGGCCCAGAATGACTGACTGATCCCTGTTTCTTGTCACCATTCAGAGGCCAACCCAGAGAAATTCAACAGCCGCTTTCGAAACAAGATGTTCTACGCCGGGGTGAGTCTGGGGTCTGCCAGCGAGCAACACATTCCCTCTTCCCATGCCCACCTAGTCTGCGTCCCGTGCCTCCTGACTGCTGCCAGGCGGTGGTGAGGGAAGGTCCCTGTCACCAGATGGTGACGCCTCTCTCCCACAGACAGCCTTCTCCGACTTCCTGATGGGCAGCTCCAAGGACTTGGCCAAACACATCCGCGTGGTGGTGAGTGGGCCCAGCCGTAGGCAGTGTGGGCGGCCAGCTGGGGGCAGCTGCTGCGGCACTGCACGTGTGCCCCCAACACCCTCTCCGCTCCTGCCTCCAGTGTGACGGGACTGACCTGACCCCCAAGATTCAGGACCTGAAGCCCCAGTGCATTGTTTTCCTGAACATTCCCAGGTGAGGAGGGGGTGCTCTTTGTGGCCCTGCTGTCTCCGTCCTGCAGGACGGTCCCCTGAAGCCCGTCGCGCTGTCCCCCATCCAGGTACTGTGCAGGCACGATGCCCTGGGGCCACCCTGGGGAGCACCACGACTTTGAGCCCCAGCGGCACGATGACGGCTACCTCGAGGTCATCAGCTTCACCATGACGTCCCTGGTGAGCAGGCCCCCGGGAGCCCCGGCCTGGCCCGGCCCTGGCGCTGGGGCGCCCAGAAGCGCAGCTCCAGGATGAGGGCTTCATTCAAGTGGCTGTAGGCTCCCTGTCCTCCTCTCTCTGACTCCAGAGTGTCTTTCAGCCTCTCTTGTGTCTGGGGAACACTCTCATCAACTCTCTCGGACTGAAGAGTCACCCCTACATCTGGCTCTTGTCCTTAACTTCCCCCTCTGACTGGGGCCTGGCCTTCCCTCCGCTCTCTGCTGGGCTCACCCTGTTTGTTCTCTGGCCAGAGCCTCCCTAGCGGGAGCAGAGCCTAGGGCCCCACCCTGCCGCGCTGGCCCCTGACCTGAGTCCACTGTGCCCACAGGCAGCGCTGCAGGTTGGCGGGCACGGCGAGCGGCTGACACAGTGCCGTGAGGTGGTGCTCACCACGTCCAAGGCCATCCCGGTGCAGGTGGACGGCGAGCCCTGCAAGCTGGCCGCCTCGCGCATCCACATCGCCCTGCGCAACCAGGCCACCATGGTGCAGAAGGCCAAGCGCCGCAGCGCCGCCCCCCTTCACAGCGAGTGTGTGTCCTTAGCAGCCTAATGTGCCTGGGCCCAAAGCCAGACTCAGCCCCTCTCTCAGCCCGGCTTTCCCCAGCTGGACAGGGGGCTCCCAGTCCCTCCGCCCCAGGGTGTTTGGGGGAGGACACTTGGTTAGGTTCTGAGCCCCCTCCCGTCACCCCCGCTCTCAGCCAGCAGCCTGTACCGGAGCAGCTACGGATCCAGGTGAGCAGGGTCAGCATGCACGACTATGAGGCCCTGCACTACGACAAGGAGCAGCTCAAGGAGGCCTGTGAGTGGCAGGCAGGCTTGGGAAGGGGGTGGTGCTGAAGAGCCACTGAGGCCCCTAAGGGCAGGGCAGTGGGACATAGCCGACTGCTGACAGCTGCTCTGTCCTCCAGCTGTGCCACTGGGCACCGTGGTGGTCCCAGGAGACAGTGACCTAGAGCTCTGCCGTGCCCACATTGAGAGGCTCCAGCAGGTGAGGGGTGGAGGCGGAGTCGGCCTGCCCTGTGCTGGTACCTCCTGCTCCAGGATCGGTCCTCACCCAGCCCTGGCCTTTGCTTCTCTCAACAGGAGCCTGACGGTGCTGGAGCCAAGTCCCCGACATGTCAGAAACTGTCCGCCAAGTGGTGCTTCCTGGACGGTGAGTGGCCCTCAAGGGCCAGTGTCTGGGAGTCCCAGGCCATATCGTACTTCCTCCCTGGGGGGGTCCTGGGTTGGGGCAGCACAACCCTGGGCCTGGACCAGGGTCTCCTGTGTCGTCAGCCAGCTCCCTGTCTTCCCCCAGCCACCACTGCCAGCCGCTTCTACCGGATCGACCGAGCCCAGGTGAGCACCCGCATCCCTGCTCCATCCACACTGGTGCCCAGGCACCAGCCTCACCGCTCCGGTTAGCCGGCCTTTCTCAGACAGGCTGCTCTGTCCTCATCCTGCATAGTGTGTTCACATGGTCCGTGTCTGTGGGTAGGGAGCGGCCCTGCCCTCCAGACGAGAGTGCTCAGGGCTTGCATGGACAGGAAGAGGGAGTCGTGCGTCCAGGAAAGGCTTGCTGGGAGGGTGAGAGGGCCTCAAAGGTTGGATTCCACCAGAGACACACAGAAGAAGCACTTCTGGGGGTGTAGTTGCCTGGTTAAAGATTTCTCAGTGGGAAGGGGCTGGCAAGCTGGTAGGCCCAGTACACAGGGGTCAGGGCCTGGGCTTGGGTGGGAACGGGAGGCATGGGGTGGGGGAACTGTCAGGGCCGCTCGCCTGGCTGCCTCTTGTCAATGCTCATACCCATACAGAGGCTTCTCCAAGTGTTCTAGTCATGTGGCCCCTTCACCCCATCTCTACTGTCCTAGAAGGCTGTGAGCTCAGCCCGGACCTCCCTACCCACAGGAACACCTCAACTATGTGACTGAGATTGCACAGGACGAGATTTATATCCTGGACCCAGAGCTGCTGGGAGCATCGGCCCGGCCTGACCTCCCAACCCCCACTTCTCCACTCCCCTCCTCCCCCTGCTCCCCCACACCCCGGTGAGTCTCCAGGCTCCTCCAGTCCCCTGGCTGTGAGTCCCACCTATATGCCAGCAGCTCCTGAAGCCCTGCCTTCAGCCCCAGCCACTTCCTGCGCACCAGCCGTGCACTCCTGCTCGCTGCCTCTGTGGTCCCCAAGGACTCCTGCCCTAGCTGCCTCTGTGGTCCCCACAGGCAACTCATGGGCAGCAAACTCTGCCAGGCCAAAGACCCGGCTCCCTCCCTGACCTCTCCTCCCACTGCGTTCTGACCCTCCAGCAAGTTCTGTCAGCTCTCCCCTAACATCTGATCACACCACCCATCCTGGCCTCCAGCTCTCCTCCACAGCCCAGAACTTTGCCCAGTGGCCCGCAGTCCCTTCCGGTCATTCATCTGTGCAGCCTGGGCCTGGCCTTCCCCTCCCATCAGCACCGCAGTCCAGCCCCTCACCTCTGGGTTCTCTGAGGCCTCAGGTGCACTGGCCTCTGCACTGGGCCTTGGGGTCTCAGCCCCTTTCCTGTTCACAGAGCTGCCCCTCCCTCCACACCTGCCCTGGAGGGTTTGCTCCTAGCAAGTCTTCCGGGAAACCCCATCTGAAGTTGCTGTTCAGTTACCAGTTACACTGTTCTATCCTGTCTTGTCTTCATAGCACTTATGCTCTGAGTTCCATATTTATTTGTTTACTTGTCTCCCTGGCTAGAATGTAAGCTCCCTGAGAGCCAGTTCTCCAGTGTGTTCACTGCCATAATTCCGGTGCCTAAAACAGAACTTGCCATGTAGGAAGCACTCAATAAACCATTGAAAGAATGAAAGGTGCCCCTGTTTGGGGCCAGGAGGGTGACAAGCTGGCATGTGTTGTTGTTGGGTCACATCTCATCCTGCTCTGTTTGTAGGTCACTGCTGGGGGATGCTGCGCCCCCTACAGGTGAGGCTCTTCCCCATCATAGGAGTGAGGGTGGTGGGAGGGCTCACATACAGCCTTGTGCAGACTTAACTGTTGAGGTCCATGTGGTCACTCATCACGAGCCAAGCCCTCGGCACACGTGCCCCGGCAGCCCCCTTCTCTGCACGGCACGGGTTTGTTCACGCACCAACACAAGCGCAGGCCTCCAGCCCTGGAGTGTAACAGGCAGATGTTCCTGCAGGTGAAGAGCTGGTTGAGGCTGCCAAGAGGAATGACTTCTGTAAGGTACCAGCGCCCTCGCTCCAGCCCTTCCCCTTGGCAGCCCCTCAGGCATCGGGTGTGATAACTCTGGGTGGGCCAGGAGCTGGCCTGTTCAGGCGCAGTCATCTGTCATCATCTTGCCCTCAGTGGGGTCTCCATGGGGATTGTCCTATTCCACCTGGCCCCTGTCTAGCCCACAATCTGTGTCCCTTTAGTGGGTCTTCCTAGCTCAGAAAGGAGCATGTCTTAGAGGACCGCAGGCTCCAGGGCCTGGTTGTCAGTGTTCCCAGGAGACCATGGGCACCTGGGGCGAGATAAACCTATTGTGGCCCCTAGGGAGTGCTGTGAGCACACTAGTGTTAGGCCTGTGGCCTGTGTGTGAGTTGGGGGGCATTTCTGTGGCTGGAAAGGGTGACCAGAGGAGCCGCAGCCCTCCCCTACCTCCTGCCCTCAGCTCCAGGAGCTGCACCGAGCGGGGGCCGACCTTATGCACCGGGACCACCAGAGTCGCACTCTGCTGCATCATGCTGTCAGCACCGGCAGCAAGGAAGTGGTGCGTTACCTGCTGGACCATGGTAAGCTGTGCCACTGGGTCCCCAGGTGAGAGGAGGAGAGGCTGCTAGGCTGCTCTAACCTGCCCCCCCCCTCCCCTCCAGCCCCCCAAGAGATCCTTGATGCCGTAGAGGAAAAGTGAGTATCTGGCAGTGCGGACCCTGATTACCCTGGGAATCGCCCAGCCTTTAGCCCCCCCCCCCCCCCCCAATTTGGTTGGGTAGGAGCCCACAAACTTCCTGGTCACATCTGTCATTCTCTGGGCCACTCCCCTTGCCCTAGGCCCCAAACTCCCTACCCTTTCTGAATGCCCTGGGAGGCAGATGGGACAACCCGGAGGGCTGGATGGGGTCCACAGCCAGCCCCTGTTCCTGCAGTGGGGAGACCTGTCTGCACCAGGCAGCAGCCCTGGGCCAGCGCACCATCTGCCACTACATCGTGGAGGCAGGGGCCTCGCTCATGAAGACAGACCAACAGGTGAGCCCACTAGCAGGGCGGCAGGGAGCCCACACGGGCCCCAGCTAGTGCTCTGCCGGGCGCAGGCCCTGGTGAGGTGGTTCTCTGCGGATTTGAAGCAGTTCCTCAACACTGCGAAACCTGAGCCAGCAGGGGTGGGGCTGACCCGGCCAGCCTAGGCCGCCTTCCCTCCCTGGGGAAGAGCCGGCCCTCTCCTAAGTCTGAACACAGTGCCTCCCTCCTCCAGGGCGACACGCCCCGGCAGCGGGCAGAGAAGGCCCAGGACACAGAGCTGGCCGCCTACCTGGAGAACCGGCAGCACTACCAGATGGTCCAGCGCGAGGACCAGGAGACGGCTGTGTAGCTGAGACCAGTGCTGAGGAGGGACCGCACGGACCAGAGCGGGAGCCTCTCCTCACTGCCAACCACATTCCAGTCAGACAGCCACGGGGGGACCCGTGCCCCAGGGAGGAGCCCCTTGCTGCCCCCTGAGGAGCTGCCCAAGCCTGAGGCTGGACTCTGAGGAGCTGGGGCATCTCACCCGTCCCCCTAGGCCGGCCTGACTTTGAGGCTCAGAGGAGAGCAGAAAACTGAACTGGACTGGGCCGGCCTACGGGGGGGAGGGCGGGGGGGGGGGCTGTGCCACTGCAGGGCCCCCTCACTCTCTGAGTACCCTCCCTAGAGTCTGGGGGCCAGAGGACAGACGGACTTGAAAACCTATCAGGAACCTTCCTAAGCCACCTGGGCCTTGAGGGCCCCTGCTCTGAGGCTCCTGGGAGCTCAGCCCCCACTCCTGCGCTGACCCCACCCTTCCCAGGGCTTCCTCCCGGAAACCTGGAGCCTGCTGCATCTGCCTGCCCGCTGCTCTGCTTGGCACCTACCCACCGACCCTCCCAGTCATTTCATTGAGGACTGTGTGGCCTGGGGCTGGGCTAGGGCTCTCACGGTGACTTGTTTACAGCTGGGTGTGACTCAGTAAAGTGGAATTTTTTTTTTCCTTTCTGTATTTCTTTTTTTTTTTTTCGGGAGAGATCTTACAGGAGCAGCAGGGTTTGCTGGGCTGTACTCAGAGTGGGGGGACAGGACACCGTGGGCCCAGACCCTCTTCTGGGGGTCCTGGGCCTGCCCGGGACCTGACCTCTGCCAGGCTGCCTGGCTCTCGGGGCGTGGAGGGAGGAGCGGAGCTCTGCGGCTTCCCGCTTCCCGCGGGGAGATAACAATGAAAGTGAAAGAGATGAGGGCGGGTCCGGGACTGAATTCTTAGGCCCGCTTGCCCTGTGGCCTCGGGCAGGCCCCTCCCCCAGGCCTCGGCTGCTCTTGCTGTCTAGGCGGATCGAGTGAAGGGTCAGATCGAGTGAAGGGTCAGAGGGTGCAGGGAGGTGAGCATGTGCCGTCGCCGCCGAGGCCGGGTCTGGAACTCCCCAGATGGCTCTTAGCTCCAAGTCTTACCAAGTCCGGGCCTCCAACTCCCCCACCCCGCAAGCCAGCGCTCTGGGAAAGGCGCAGCGCCCCCCCCCACACACAAACACACACCCGTGTGCTTTCTCTGGGGTTCACCTCCCTGTTGGCGAAGCTGTTCTGGGGGTGACGCGCCTTTCCAACAGCAAGAAGGGCGCTGAAAGCTGAGCAAGCCCTGGAAGGTGAAGCAGGACCTCGACGGGGTTAAACAGGGCACCGGGGGCTCAGGGGACAGAGCCACTCGCGGGCCCCGCACCGGGTCCGGTGACACAGGGACTCCGTGCTCTCGGTCTCCATCGAAGGCTCCGCCGTGGAGAAGGGAGGCTGGCGTCCTTTGGGGAATGGGGACGGCCTCTGGAGGGAGCTGAGGCCGAGGTGGAAAGCTGGGCCTGGGGCCTCGAGACCCTGGGCTCAGATGATTGGGGTCGGGAGAGCCAGGCATCTGAGGGCGGA
The DNA here is from genome assembly GCA_037038555.1 of Rhynchonycteris naso. Taxonomy (NCBI): domain Eukaryota; kingdom Metazoa; phylum Chordata; class Mammalia; order Chiroptera; family Emballonuridae; genus Rhynchonycteris; species Rhynchonycteris naso. The sequence goes on from CM072995.1 coordinate 357,734,967, forward strand.
AGACACCGACGGGGCGAAGCGAGGATGCAGGGACAGACGGCGGGAAGCCGGGACAGAGGAGCCAGGAACGCTGGGCGGGAGTGGAGGCGGGGACGCCGGGGTCTGGGGGTGGCGCGGGTTTGAGGGGAGGGGGCGGGGCGGGCCCTTCCTCGGTGGTGGGGGCGTGGGGAGGGGGCGGGGGCCCATGTGACCGGCTCAGACCGGTTCTGGAGACAAAAGGGGCCGCAGCGGCCGGAGTGGGACGTGCTGGCGCGGGAGGGAGCGGAGCAGCGCGGGCAGCAAGTGAGCGAGCGCGCTAGGCGGAGGGGCCACTGTCCGTAGGGGCTGGAGGCCAACTGGGAGGCTGAGCTGCGTGCTGGGCTCCGAGCATCCCCCGGGGAGGCTCCTCCCGGCTGTGCGCCGGGCTAGCGGCAAGGAGTCGGCCCCTCGAGCTCTCCCGCCGCCGCACGAGCAGCCCGACCTTTGGGGCCTGGAAACTGGGAAGGCTGGTGGGAGGGCCACGCACGCGGCTCCGGCAGTGGGGAAGGGGTGGGCGGGGGGCCCTGACCCGTGCTCTCCCCCCAGGATGCAGCTTCGAGGCTTTCTCCTTCTCGCCCTCCTTGCCCTGCTGGCACTCACCTCCGCGGTGGCCAAAAAGAAAGGTGACCTGAGCTTTGGGGAATTGAAGGAGGGCTGGGGGCAGGTGAGGCCGGCAACGTCGGGGCTGGCTGCCTGGGTTCCCAGGCCGGGACCCCAGGAAGGGTCCCCGAGTGATACTCTAGGTGCCCCAGATGCTGAGCTCTGCTCTCCGTGCATTTTAGACAAAGTGAAGAAGGGCGGCCCGGGGAGCGAGTGCGCGGAGTGGACCTGGGGGCCTTGCACCCCCAGCAGCAAAGACTGTGGCGCGGGTTTCCGCGAAGGCGTCTGCGGGGCCCAGACCCAGCGCATCCGGTGCAGAGTACCATGCAACTGGAAGAAGGAATTTGGAGGTGAGGTGGGGCACAGGTGGCGGGCAGGGAAGCGGGACAGCCTCTCTGAAACCTGGGCCGCTTAGCTCTGACCTGGGGCTCTCTCCTGCCAGCCGACTGCAAGTATAAGTTTGAGAGCTGGGGCTCATGTGATGGGGGCTCTGGCACCAAAGCCCGCCAAGGCACCCTGAAGAAGGCACGGTACAATGCCCAGTGCCAGGAGACCATTCGTGTAACCAAGCCCTGCACCCCCAAGACCAAAGCCAAGGCTAAAGGTCAGCCAAGAGGCGAGGGGACAGGGAGGGGACGAGATCGTGGCAGAGGGCTGCCCCCATCTGTGAGGAGAAGGGTTAAGTCTGAGGTTTGGGGCCCGGGTGAGTGACTTCTGACATCTCTGCACTGCTTCCCTGTCTGTAGAGGCACCTTAGGTGAGCGCCCACTGGGTCCACCCACAGAAAGTGCTCAGGAGACAGTAATCCTTTTGGTCCCAGTAAGGACTGTCACGATGCTCTGTTGGAGCATGTGGCGTAGGGTCCAAGAAATGTCCTGAAAGGGCTTGGCTTTGTCACCTGCCCAGCCCGAGGGAGCGTTTGGTCAGCTGCCTTTTCTAGTGGGGAAGGGCTTTGCTGTTCATGCTTCCTCTATCCCTTATCTTACTCCTGACTCTGGGCAGCCCAGAGAGGCCAACAGGGCAGAGGTGAATGGGCCCGCTCTCAGATGAGGAGGCGGAGGCTGTTGCCCAGGGTTACGGGAACCTGAAGGTTATCTGATTCCCAGTGAAAGTTTAAGTTGGGGGAATGGGAAAGGTCCAGTAGCATAATGGCTGCCCTGTCCCACCAGCTTTCAGGCTGTCTGATGGAGAACCACTAGGGGGCAGAACTTTCTTTTCCCTGGTGTGCAGAGGGGTCTTCACTAGGTCACCTGAACTCTCCTAACACGGTATTTCTTTCTTGTTTCACAGCCAAGAAAGGGAAGGGAAAGGACTAGTGGCCAGGCTTGAATGCCAAAGAGCCCCTAGCCCAGCCCTCCCACAGGCCCAGGATATAACCCACCAGTGCCTTTTGTATTCTTCAGCTTTATCAATCAAGCCCTGCCTCTTCCCTTCTCCTCCTCTGCCCCACCCCCAAGTGCCCAGTGTGGGGAGGGACAAGGGATTCTGGGTAGCTTGAGGCTCCCCCAAAGGACTTGACTTCCTGCGCCCCTTTTGTTCTTACCCACAATGATGCCATGACTAAGAAACAAATAAACTCATTTTCTCCCAATAAAAGCTTTTTTTTTTTAATATATAAAAGCCCCTTCCTTGGGATTTTGCTGTGCTATTTGTTGTGATGGGAGAGTATGGAGGGGAAGAAGTTCTGGAGGGAAGCTGGCTTTCTTGGGGGCTTGGTGCTCCCCAGAGCCCATGGAAAAGCGGAACACTTATGAAAATTCCTTCCAAAACCCTCTACAGACACGAGAAGGGGTGCTCCCCCCATGTCCCCGAACCTTTCAGTTCTTGTCTCTCTGGGGGCCACACCAAGGATGGCGGAGGGAACCCACAAGACTCTCTAGAGCTGACATTCCCAGACAAAGGTCCTTTGGTCCAGTCCACTGCCAATCAGAAGAGGAAGGATGGATTGCTTGCTGGTGTTAGCAACCTCCTCCCCCACTGGCGGAAGTCTGCGTGGGTAAAGTCCATCCCTCTTCTGTCTGGTGACCAGGCCTCCCAGTGCACTCTGCTGGGTCTCTGGTGACCACGCCTTCCGTGCATTCTGCTGGCACACTGGGCAGAGACCATGAAGAACACTGCCCAGCACAGCCCCACCTTCACTATGTGTGTATGTGTGATCCGGAAGGACTCTTCAGAATCTGATGGGCTATTCCTTGCTTAGAACCATGGTTCCTGGGTGTGAATCCCTGCCCTACTGCTGGCTCATCCTGACTATGACCAGTGCTGTTCTGTGGAAAAGGGCGTTCCCCAGAGCCGACTGCCTGGCCTCCAGCCAGCCTACCCACCCATCCAGCCAGTACCTGTCTGAGTAGCTGCAGCAAGGGGACATTTCTACCCCTGGAGTGGGATTTGGGAGGAGGGGGCTGAGCCTACATGCGGGGTGCAAGGGGACAAAGCACCGATTACAACAGAATGGGGGACCCTACTCTTCCATTCCCTTCCCAAGCATTGGCTTCTGATTCCCTTCAGATGTCCGTTCTTTCAGCCACGCTGGCTGGTCACAGTAAAGCAGGTGCCCACGTAGGCCAGTGCCCCCCAGCTCCCTGAGGCAGGGCAATAGAGATGGGCCAGGCGGTCCTGGTTCAGACACTTCCTGGGGCTCCCCCTCAGCCTAAGCAGAGAGCCGGTCTCTGAATCCAGCCAGAGCCTCTTCCTGAGCCTCACAGGGTCTTGGGAACCTCAGTTCTCCCCTCAGCAAGTGTGAACGTGGACAGGTGCCTCCAAGTCTTGCCCCCACAGCAGCTGAACCATGTGGTCCCCCAGCACACACACGACCACCAGCACCTCCTATGGCACCCTTGCCTGCCTACCTGGCAGTGCCGATGTTCCGATACTGGCACAGCAGCAGGTGCCTGAAGGTCTTTTTAAAGGTGGCGTTGCAGAGGGCATAGCAGGCAGGGTTGATGGTGCTGTTGACATAGCAGAGCCAGTAGCCAATGGACCACACTGTTTCAGGGATGCAGCTCTGGCAGAAGGTGTTCACCAGGACCATGACATTGTAGGGTGTCCAGGTGAGGATGAAGGCCAACAAAATGGCAAAGATGGTCCGTGTCACCTTGCGCTCCCGGGCTGCCATCTGACGCTTCTTGCGCACCTGGTTGCGAGCGATGCTGGCGAATTTGCGGGCCACGTTGGCTGCCGGACGCATGCCAGCTGGTGTGGCAGGCACAATCTCGATGGCTGTCACACACTCATTGCCTGTCTGCTTCGTCACAATCTGGATCTTGGACCACTTGGAGGCTGGGTTTAGGGCCCGTGGCTGTAGGCGAGGGGTAGGTATGGCAGGCGTGGTGGCCTCTGTAGTTGACAGCTCTGTGGGTGGTTGTTCCTTGGTGTTTTGGGTGGCACTGCCGGAGCTGGACTCATTGGACGTGTCCTTGTCCGCCATTGGGCGTGGCGGGGGCGGCAAGACTGGGGGCGGAGCCTCCTCCAGCTTCCCATTGCGCAGCTCCTCCCGGGTACCTTCTCCCGGTGGGGGTTTCTTGATACTCTGCTTCATCAGGGGGCTCTTGAGGAAGGCCAGCGTCTTGGCCTTCTTCTCCTTGGTGCCTTCGGGCTTGTGTTTGTGCACTCGACTGCGGCTGGCCAGGGAGATGTGGACGTACAGCACTGTCATGATGACCACAGGCAGGTAGAATGCAGCAATGGCTGTGCCAAAGGTCACGGCCGGGTTGGACAGGAACTGGATGAAGCACTGGTTGTCCGGCACTGTCCGCTTGCCCACCACAAACTGCCAGAACAGAATGGCAGGCGCCCAGAGCACAAAGGACAGGACCCAGGCAGCAGCAATCATGAGGCCCGCCATCTTGGTGGTTCGCCGGGCTGGGTAGGTGAGGGGCTTGGTGACGCAGAAGTACCGGTCAAAGCTGATAATGAGAAGGTTCATGACAGAGGCATTGCTCACCACGTAGTCCAGGGCCAGCCACAGGTCACAGACCACGGCGCCCAGAGGCCAGTAGCCCTTGATGATGTACACAGTGTACAGGTTCATGGAGAAAGCGCCTATGATGAGATCAGCACACGCCAGGCTGAAGAGGAAGTAGTTGTTGACTGTCTGCAGTTGCCTGTTGACCTTGATGGACAGCATCACCAGGATATTGCCGACCACGGTCACCAGGCTCAGCGAGCCTGTCACCGTGGCAATGAATATCATCTCAACTGTCTCGTAGCGGTTATGGGTTGACGTGACCATGCGCACAGACTGGTTGCCCGAGCTGCCGTTGACGGGGGTGAAGTTGGCCATCTTGGTTCGCAGAAGTCCTGGGTGGGCAGTGACTGGAGGAGGAAGGAGAGGAGAGGTAAGCTGCTGCTGGTGATCAGAGGGTTAGTGGGGTAAACTGGAGCCCTGTGCACACAGGAACCTCACCCTGCAGAGCCTCAGAGAGCTCCGTCCCATTCCTTCCTCATTTGTCCCTGCACCCTTACTGAGTGCCCGCCCTGTACGCAGGGGGTGCTGCGGGCACAGACAGGAGTGAGGCACATACAGCCCGTACTCTCACAGAGTTTAAAATCCAATCTGAGAGATATACAGACAAGTGAGCAACAAGAGTACCAGAAAGTAAACACGGCAGGATGATGGCACAGAGAGTGACTCAGAGGACATGGGTAGATGCTCCCTGCTGGGTGGGCGCTCCGGGAGGCCTCTCCAAGGAGGTGCTCTGGATGATGACAAGGAGGCAGCCATGTAAAGATCTTCAGAAAATGGCTTAGTCAGGGGCAAGAGCAACAGCAAAGGCCCTGAGGCATGTGTGAGGCAAAGACAGAGAGCCAGTGTGGTGTGAACCAGGGAAGGGAGTGGAGAGGGAATGAGTGGTCCCAGATGTCAGTATGTGACTTTGGTCAGAAGTATTCATTTAGCTTTTGGTATTATTATTTTTTGAAATTGATTTGAGAGAGAGAGAGAGAGGAGGGCGAGAAGCAGAAAGCATCAACTCGTAGTAGTTGCTTCTCACATGGGCTTGACCAGGCAAGCCAGGGTTTCAAACTGGTGACCTCAGCACTCCTGGCTGATGCTTTATCCACTGCGCCACCACAGGCCAGGCAGCCCTTTGGTTATTTCTTCAGCAAAAAATTACCAGGGGGCCTGCTTTCCAATCCTTACAGAAGGCACTAGGGACAAAGGCAAGAATACATATTAGCAGCTAACATTTATTCTCCACTAAGTGCCAGACATTTTCAGTACTTTTTTTTTTAACTTATTTATTGATTTATTCATTTTAGAGAGGAGAGAGAGAGAGAAAGGGGGGAGGAACAGGAAGCATCAACTCCCATATGTGTCTTGACCACACAAGTGCAGGGTTTTGAACCAGCGACCTTAGCATTCCAGGTAGACGCTTTATCCACTGCGCCACCACAGGTGAGGTCCATTTTCAGTACTTTTTATAAGTAATAACTCATTTCATCCTCATAGCAAACCTATGAGGCAGATTTTTCCAAAACTTATAAATGAGAACACTGAGGCACAGAGAAGTTAATCTAAGGTTCCGCAGCTCCTTGATGTCACCTCACGATCCCAGAGATAGAAGTTCTGGCAGACAGAGACCCAGAGTCACAGGAGCCAGAGACACCGCCCCCTCCCGGGAGAGTCCTCCCAGACCAGAGGAGGTGGCATGAAACTGGGAGCCCTGGGCATGAGGAGAGAGTGCCTTGCAGAGAGGCTTAGGGAGGTCCATTGCCTCTCCTGGGACCCTCACCCCTATCCCAGAACAGGGTGAGGTGCAGGGTAGCTGGAGTCTGTCACCAACCAGGGGCTGAGACCCTCGGGCCATCAGCTGAGGAAAGACACACCTGGCTTCCCAGAGACGGGGGCCAGCCTCAAGGCCTCTAGCAGAGCCCAAAGGGTGACAGTGTCCCAGAGAGAGGCTGCTGCAGGGGAGCCTGTTGCCTGCTCCCAAGGGCACCCCTTGACCACCAGAACTCCAGCGGGGGTCCCCCAGCGCAAGTCCACTGCCCCAAGCCAGCGATCCCTCCCACCCAGGCTCCTCTTCCTCTCCTCTCCCCCTCATCCTCCCCCAAAAATGTGAGCAGCGAGGCCCACGCCCCGTGCCGTGTCGTGCCAGGGCAGTCATTGCACCCGGCTCCTTCACACCCGCCAACACACGCACCATTACACACACGCGGGCCACATCACAGCCCCACAAGCCACTGTCACATACGCAGTTCTGTGTGAGAGAGAAGCAAGAGGGAGAGGCCACGGGTGTTGAGGGAGGGAGGAAGAGGGGACTAGCACTCACAGGGCAGGCAGCCAGGCTTCAAGGCCAGCCGGGATGTAGCTGTGTGGCCTTAGGTACTCCATGGCCATCGCACCTTCCAGCACCTCTCTCATTTGCAGACTAGAGAGGACTCATCCTGGGACAACCTCCCACGTGAGCAGCTATGGGGATCAGCAACTAAACTCCATCTCCAGCACGAAAAAATGCAATGGAGGCTGGAGTCAAGGCCCCGGCTGACCCCACCAAACCTGGCCTTAGCACTTCTGATCCACTATCACAGACACAGACCAGTCTCCAGGGCTGGTAGTTTGAATTTGCCTGCCCAAATCCTTGGTTCACTGGAGAAGATGCTCAGAGATGGGTGGTGTGACCCACCCAAGGTCACAAATGAATTAAGGACAAAGACCAGATAACTGCCCCCCCCACACACTCTGGGTGTCTGAAATAATACTTTCAGCTCTGAAATAAAACTGAGCCTCTGAAATAATACCTCAGGTGTCACCATCTGAGCTGGGAGGGCAGAAGCACCAGCTTAAAGAGCTTGCCCCTCCCAGGCACACCAGGCAGGCGCAAGGTGGGCAGGAGTGCCAGCCACCCCAAGGAAACCTTGCCCTAGCTTCTCAGGGCAAGGACACAGGCCAGAGAGATCAGAATGGGGCTGCAGGTGCCAAACAGAAAAAACATTATCGGTCCTGTTTGTTGAATGTTAACAATGAGTCCCTCTGAGCTTTTTATATAGATTATCTGGTTTAATCCTTACAGCAGCCTGAAAAGGCAGGTGATATTCGTACCCTCATTTTTTTTTTTAATATATATTTTTTCTAAACTATTTTTTTAAATTCATTTTAGAAAGGAGACACACACACACACACACACACAGAGAGAGAGAGAGAGAGAGAGAGAGAGAGAAAGGGGGGAGGAACTGGAAGCATCAACTCCCGTATGTGCCTTGACCAGACCAGTGCAGGGTTTTTTGAATTGGCGACCTCAGTGTTCCCAGGTCGACGCTTTATCCACTGCGCCACCACAGGTCAGGCTCGTACCCTCATTTTACAGATGTATCTTCTTACAGATGATGATAACTTGCCCCAAGTCACTCAGAGTGTAAGTAGGGGCAGGGGCAGGATTAGAACCCAGGAGCCACCTTCTCAACCCGAGTTGATTTCCTGCTTCTGCTCTCACCCCTTCACAATTACACAACTAGGGGGGCGGGTCCTGAGAGGCTTGAGTAGGGTCCCCACCCATTCTCTGCCGTCTTCCCCACTTAGCTTTCTCAGAAGAACACTCGTGTCTCCACTGGAGACAGCTTGTCTCCAGCAAGGTGGCGCGCGGTTTAGTCCCTCTCTGGGCCCGCTTGGGGAAGGTGCCAGCGGCAGACAGGGTGAAACGCAAAGTCTCCCCACCCTTCAGATTTTTCTGCAGACGTCCTAATCGTAACTCTCCCAGGAGCGTTTCTCTAGGATCCAGGTCGGCCTGGGATCCGGGAGAGCGAGCAGCCCCGCCCAAGGAAGTACACACCGCTAGATGGCAATGTCGGTCCCTGGGTACTTGCTCCGGACCTAGAGGGGGCAGCCGCTCTTGGCCACCACCCCCAACTCCAACAAGACCGCGAACACAGAGGAGGCCCCAGGCTGGAATCGACTCCACGCGGGGTTCAATGTGGGGAAGTTATGGGCGTCCGGATTCCACCCCCTGCGGCGAGGAACGTGTGGGCTGGAAGGCGAGTGCGAGTTCTGTTTGTGTGTGATAACTGGGGAGCGCGAGTAGAAGCTAGTAGCTGTCTGCATGTGCGTGTGTGTGTGTGTGTGTGTGTGTGTGTGTGTGTGCGCGCGCGCTCAGCCACGCCTGGATACCAGTGCGTCCCGTGTGCGCGTGAGCATGCCCATGCCGTGTGGACACGTGCATATGCATGCCTGTGCGTGCCTGGAGTGCGGTGGCCTGGGGGTTGCACATGGTTCAGGTGCACCTGTGAGCTTGCGTATACTAACAAATGCGGGGCGGACAGTAAGTGACCCGCCACATCCAAACGCCTCTGCTGGGAGATTCAACCTAGATAGACCTCGGTTGTCTGAGCGCGGATCAAGTCAGGCCAAGAACCGGCGTCTGGATCGCGCCCCGCCTGTAGGTGGGGAAGCGTCTGGGGCAGGAAGACAGGGCCAGACTACACCTGGTTTGCGACGTCCCCCTGACCTTGGGACATTGTGATAGGTGAGTGCTCAAGTGGTGTCCTGCACTCAACACTTTCGTGCGGGGATTCCCAGCCTTGGACTGACTTCTGTCGAGGAGCCGCTGCTAGAGTCCCCCACTCAGCCTTGTGGTAAACCAGGTTCATGTTATCGCCAAAGGGAGCTGGCGAGAGAGCGCAGGAAGCACCCCCATAATCGGGAAGCCCAGACAGGGTTTGGATCAGAAAAGTGTAAGATTCTTCTCCCACATTCTTAACCCTGCCCCCCGCTGAAGAAGCACCGTCTGGCCCCAGCATCTAGAGTGGGCACCCGGTTTCTCAAACCCAGAGATGGCCGGGCCTCTACGGCCCAGTTGGGACTTATTACTGGGCCCATCTGGAGGCTCCTCCACGTTGCCCTGGTGGTCGATGGGGCCCTGTTTCTCCAGTTCCCCGCCTTCCCCCAACCCCTTAGCACGCAGTTCCTGCAGCCTCTGGGCGTGGGCACCATGCTTTGCCGGGTCCTCCGGCTCCCCCATCCCCCTTTTCCGGACCAAACAGGAGCGCGTGCTCTAGACACCGTGGGGGTAGGGGTGGGTCCTTAGGCTTTCACTCTAGAGCTCCCGGAATGCTGTGGCCCTTGGATCTGTCCCTGGGGCGGGAGAGGAGACTCACGAACAGGGGAGAGAGAAGGGGCGCAGGAGATTTGGCACCGACATAGTGCTTGACACTTCAACCACGGGGCTCGGGGGTTTAACGGTGGAGCGCCGCGACCCTGGGCCTAGGCAACAGCAGGGGGGCTGAGGGGGGCGACGGGAGAGGGCACGGGTGCTTTCCGTCGGGGTTCAAGGTCGCTGATGGAGGACTCCATAGTCAAGAGTGGGCTGGCAGCGCCTTGGAGCGGGGAGACGGGCGGGAAAAAGGCTCTCTGGGGCTCCAGGGCACAGCGCCCTGCAGAACTGCCAGTGGAAGGGCTGGAGTGCGCGGTCCCGCCCCCGACGGCTGCCCGGGCCTCCTTGGGGCTGAGAACCGGCACACTCTACCGACATCCTGAGCGTCCATTCCTCCCCAGAGGCGCACCTGGAGGAACCTTAGAGAGACACCGGACCTTCCTTCAGCGGTGCCCTCTGCAGATCCCAGAACCGCACTCGCCCCGAAGAAGCCTGAGGCTCCGTCTCAGTCAGACCCGCCTCTCAGAGCATCGGAAGGTCCACGAGCCCCACGTCCTTCTCCCCCAACCGAGTCCTCCGCCCCCGCGCCGCCGCGGAAGTCACTTACCAGACACCTCCGCCCCGCTCCCCTCGCACCTGACAGACGGCGGGATAGGAGGGCGGCCCCGTGGGCCAGCGGGCGGGGCGGGCGGCAGGGCCGCGGGCCGTGGGCGGGGACGAGGTGCCGAGGGGCGGCCCCTGCTCCGCCCGCAGCTTCCAGCGCTGTGGCTCCGACTCGCGCTCACGCTCGCACTTTTCCCCGAGCCGCGTGATGTCACGGGGAAGCAGCCAATCCTGGTGGGGCCGTGCCTCCCGCCTGGGGCCGGCCACCCAAAGACGACGCGCGGGGGGCACTACCCGGGCGTCGGGGACCCCAGCTACGCGCGCCCCTCACTGGAGCCGACAGGCAGCTTCTCGCTCGGACACCGTGCGGGCATCACCCACGGTCGAAAGTGCTGCTTAGCTGGGGGCTCGACTAGGGGTAGGGTAGGGTAGGGTCGGGTCGAGTGAGGTGGGGTGGAGTGTCCGCGTTGTCATGGGGACGCGGCGCCCCCTCGCGGGCTTGAGGGGAGAGCTGGCAAGCCCGTCTGGCTGCGCTCCCCGCCTCCGCTCCGACCAGGCCCCCGGGACTAGCAGATTGTCTCGCGCCCAGCGCGAACCTCACTCCCTGGGTGGCCCCGCGCTCAGTGGGCCCGCGGAGGCGTGGGGGCTTGACCTCAACAGGGGGTTATGACTGGTTGGGTCGGCTCTGCTGGCACGGTTCCGTCGGGGCAGAGCAGAGGGCTGGCAGTGTCCAACCTCCGGACTCCGGACTGCGCGTAGGCCGCCAGGTAGCCAGAGAAGAGGGGCGCCGTCGGGTTTGGGAAGAAGCTGAGAAGAGCAGCCTCGGTCGGCCAGGGACAGGAGCCCGCCCGTCGCACTCAGCCCCTCACTGCCACCGCCCGGCTCGCTGCCCCCGCACTCCAGGCCGGGAGAGGGGTGCGTACCCTCTCCGGCTCCAGCATGGGAAACGCGGCCCATCCAGCCGAGGCCTGAAGGGCGAGTTCGCAAATTCCTGTGAGGAAAAGCCCAAGGTCGCCTAGGCGGAGCCCAGAACGAGTCCCCAGAGGGCGAGCCTCCGGTCTCTTGAGGTCTCCGGGAACCGCACTGGCCGGAGCCTCGGGACTTGTGGCCTTGCCTGAACTGAGCTGGAGGTCCCGGAAGTCCGCGCCTAGGGCGCGGCGGGAACGAGAGCCGGGCGACTTCAGCACCTCGGAGAGCTCCGTCTCAGCCCTGACCTTGCGGGTTCGGCTCTGCACCATCAGGCACCCCCTGACGCTGCCGGTCCAGGGGCGGCCCAGGGTCGGGTTCGCCCCCCACGCCTGTGCCTGTCATCCCAATCTCTGAGCCAAACACCCGATTAACCTTAAGTCTGACTTTTTCTCTTGGAAAAACAACTCAAGTCCCGCTCCTCCTTCACCTTCACTTAAGGGATGGGCTGAAGGCCGTGCGTTGGGTGGGGTGATGGAGGCGGTACACAGTGGAGGCAAAGCGGCAGAAACTGCCAGACAAGGGGCGGGAACGCGGGCGGGCAAGAGCCAGCGCTCGGGGCTCTTGGTTTGGAGGTCTGTCCCCAATGCTCGAGAGGGTGAAAAGCTGCAGTTGACTGGCTGGCTGGGCTGGAGAGAGACCACTGTCCTTCACATGAGTGATCTGGTCTCCCATGATCCTCATCACCAAGGATGAAAGAAGTGCTCCTGTTCTAGCCCCCACTTCACAGATGAAGAAACAGGCTTAGTCGGTTCATATGACAATTAGAGAATGACAGGCCTGCAGGGTGTGTGTGCACAATCAGAATGCAGGGAGGCCAATACAGGGAGGTCAGATGGTAAGACAAGCAAGGCCAAGGACTGAGGCCACAAAACACCAGAAATGTCTCCAATCACTGCTTTTGAGTTCTTCCAGAAGCTGTCAGGCAGAGCTGCTCGTTTCTCTGAAATCCATTACAGGGTGGGGCAGGTGGCCTCTCCCAACCCCAGAACCCACAGCGGAATCGTGTAGGGCCAAGTTGGAAGCCAGAGACGTCATTGTCTTTGCTCTCTGCCTTTGATCCAATTGGGTCCAAACCTTGGGCCCATAGGACTCCTCTGGACCTGTTTCCTCAACTCCAAATGGGTTTGTCAATTCTATCCAGCTGGCCCCTAAAGGCTTTACCCCTGGGGAGGCTCTACCCACTGGGCAAGGGCTTTCTAAGCAAAGGGGTTGGTGCTGGGACAGGAAGGTGTTGAGAGGGGCCCCCAACAAGTTGGGCTAGGTTCATCCTTGGCCAAAGTGGGCAGGGGTAAGGCCAGGCAAGGCCAAATCTGGATCATCTCACCCACAAGCCTGAATACTTTTTCCAAAATAGAGCAAGTCAGGGTCCTACCTGGATTCAAACCTTGGCTCCACTAATTGTGTGGTCTGGGGATACCAGTGCCCACCTCTGAGGGTTTTTGTGATGAGGACTTAGAGATTACTGATTGGGTCCCTGGCACATGATTAACACTCAAATCCATAGTCCCCACTGTCAGACCAAGGAATCCTTGGTCTATTGCAATGGGGCCCCTCTGTCAATGTACAGCTCAAGTCCCGCCTCTTTGAGGAAGCCTGCCCTAAGCAGCGCTCTCTGAGCTCAGATGGCTGGAGACAACAGAGCTACAAGTAACCGGGCTGTTGCATAGTACAAGCCCTGCATCCTACTGCAAGGGAGGAAGGTGAAGCAGAGAAAAGACAAGTGGCTTGCCCCAGGTCACATAACTACCTGCCATCTTTCAGTCAAGTCCACTGTTACATATACTTTTCTAGAAAATTCTAGTTCCTAACTATACAGTTCTGCGTTGTTTGCCCACTTCATCATTTTATTCCTGTTGGGGCACAATCTTTACACATGACCCATAGTGTTTGGGACAGAATCGGGCACACAAAAGTGAATCAAGATGTGCTTGTTGCTGGCAAAATCTGTAAGATCTAGGGTATATATCTTTTTTTTTCCAGTATTTTTTATTTAAAAAATTTTTTTAAAATTTTATTCATTTTAGAGAGGAGACACAGAGTGAGAGAGAGAGAGAGAGAGAGAGGGAAAGGGGGGAGGAGCTGGAAGCATCAACTCCCATATGTGCCTTGACCAGACCAGTGCAGGGTTTTGAACTGGCGACCTCAGTGTTCCCAGGTCGACGCTTTATCCACTGCGCCACCACTGGTCAGGCTAGGGTATATATCCTTCTGCCACTTTCTAACTGGCTTGAAACTTAAAAATGGCCAAGGCCCATGAATAGAGCAGGCCCCTAAGCCACTGTGTGAGGATACAAAATAAAGGAAGAGCTGTGGGGCCAGCAGATGGTATCTTTGCAGGATGCCTGCAGACAAGACCAATCAAGCTCCCTGCCTGGCCAGCCCCAACACCCAGTGTGGGTGGCTTCCCAGGACTGGAAGGGTCCAGCTTTTTGCCAGCTACATCTTCACTCCAGGTTCACAGTCCTGGGCAGGAGGCAACAAATGGGAGAAACTTTCTGTCATTCCTAACTACCCACACCTGTCACTGTTAAAGTTGCCCAAGCCTTAGCAGGCTCACAGGAAGCACGAGATGGTGGTATACAAAGACAGAAAATAAAGTCAAGGTGGTACCCTTACCTGGGTGGCATCTGCTGTGGGGGCAGAGTACCTCCCACTTAGGAAAGCAGCACTAAGACGTGCCTGGGAGAACCTGGGCTGAGCTCAGTTCAAAGACCCCCTCTGCCCTCCAATCATCACTCCTTCCTCCACAGAAACAAACAGAGGAGCCTGGGGAGGGCATGTCATCATTTTAATGATGTAGATCTTTGGTGTTTCCCTCATTAGCAGTCAGACTACCCCCTCTCCTCCCACCACAATGTTTCTATGATGAGTTACAGAAATCACATTTTCATACTAAAAACAAAATAATCAGAGCCTTGATTTTTTTCCACTAGAAACTACACGTACAGTTCAAGATTCCACATGCAACACCTTAAATCACAGACCAAGACCTCACATTCTGACGTGGAGTCTCATCCCCTCCCCCAGCCTTGGCTGGCTCTGGCCTAGGCTCAGTTAATACTGACACCAACAGGTGCTGCTCTGAAGGCCTTCAGGGGTGGGGAGGGAGGAGCTTGTGGACAAGCCCTGGGGGCTGGCCAGCCTACACCCCCCACTCCTGAGCAAGGACCTGCCCACCACCCCTGGACCCCATCCTGTATCAGGCCCCACACCCCGGCTGTCCTCATTAACAAATGCAGGAAGTCCCTGTCCTCAGGAACCTGGGAGACTGGCCTGAGCCTGAACAGTGGTCTCTGTGGGGGAGATGAGAGAGGCTGAAGCTCTAGAAGGCTCCGAGATAAAGATGGTTTCTGGGGGCCAGGCGGCTCCCCTTGCTCTTCAGGTCCTGGTGGCTCGGCCCACACAACAGTGGATAGGACAGAGCTGCCTCGCTGGCCGCTGTGCGGGATGGTTTGGACCAGATCCGGAAGACTGTTCACCCTCTAGGGCTCTCTGCCTAGGGCGGTGTCCCTTGAGCCATTTCTAGGAGAAAGGGGGGCTCATGGCAGGAATACCCACTTCCTCCTTCATTCACACCCAGCACAGCAGTGTGGCTCCCATGGGCCCCAGATCCCGGAAGGTTCTAGTTCCCTGAGGCAAGCCTTGCCTATCTGACTGCCTCATGGCCGCTGGCTCCGACCTCCTCCTGACCCCCCACCCTCCTGCTCCAGTTCCCTGATGCAGCCCGCAGCTCTCCTGTGTGGACAGTTCCCAGTCAGCTGTGAGGTCCGACTTCTGTTCAGCGGTTTGAGGGGAGCACCGGCGCCGCCGCATCTGTCTCTACCTGTTCCGTGACTCCCCACTGGGGCCTGCTGCTTCCCCCCTGCTGCTGCCACCATCTGGAAGGTGGCTGTCACTGGTCAGGTCGCAGTGCAGGGCTGGTCCCTCAGTGCCGGGAAGGGGGACAGTAGTAGGGGCAGGGGAGGGCGAGGGCAGGGGTGGCTGGGGGGGCTCCCGCCCAGGGGCACTGGGCTGGTCCCAGGAGGTTGTCCTGGGGCTCAGGCCCCGTTCTGCCAGCTGCCCAGGTTCCGGGAGCAGTCTCCGAGAGGTGGAGGGCTGGGGCGAGGAGGTGCGGGCAGCCCCGGGCTCAGTGCCTGTCTGGGAGCTGCGGTGAATGCGGTGGCTGACGATGATGTTGTTGCCAAAGCCTCCCATGGAGGCCATGGTGGTGCTCTGCTCCCGCTGCACCACAGCGGTCATGCCCCCTTCAGCCATCAGCCGCTGGATCCTGCTGAGCGCATCTTCCCCGCCTGCGCCGTACTCGGAGCCCTCACCTGGAAGGTACACAGTGGGAGACAAGGAATGAGTGGCTGGCCTATCCTCTGAGCCGGAGAGGTGACTGCTAATAGGAGCTGGAGGAGTCTAAACTAAAAGCAGAAACAAGAAGCCATTCCCTTGTTCTGAGAATCACTTGAGAGCGATTAGAACAATCCTAACATACTTCTGTTTTACTGAAGGGGGAAACAAAAAGCCTATGATGGCAATGAAGTAGCCAAGGCTCCTCAGCCAGTTGAGATGCAGAGCTGGATTAGAAGGCAGGGGTTCAGCTGGAACCCTTTTGGCACCAGTGGCAGGCTAGTTGTTAACTGAATGGAGGCAGCTGAGAAGGGCACAACCAAGGTGCTGTGCCTGCCGGCAAGCCGTGCGTGGGTAACCCAGCAGCCCCAGGAAAGAGCCTGCTGCCCGGCCTTTGGGAACAGCGGGCCCCGCAGAGCATGGGCCAGAGGAAGCAGTCTGCTCTGCTTCATCCCAGGGCCGTGCTGTCTTTCCTCAGTGTTGTTCTGTTCATGTCACTTCCTCCAAGTCCACGGGAAAGACGATTTTAACTGTTCCCTATGTGAAGGCATTCTATCGCCTTCTCTCTTCCACTTTCCCCAGTTGTGTCCACACACTGTTCTCCCGGGGCTGGATGCCAGCCACGCTCACCTTTCCCTGGAGATATGCACCTGCCTGCGTCTCCAGAGAGGCAGAGAAGGTTCCATTCCTTTCCCCGAAAGGGCTGGGCATTGCCTTGTGTGGGAGCAGACAAGGCTTTGGCTCAAATCTCAGTTGTGTGTAACCTCGGACAGATCCCTTAACACCCACATTCCTCAGTTCCCTGGCTTTTTTTTTCTTTTTAGATTTTATTTATTGATTTTTGGAGGGGGGAAGGGAGGGAAGGGGAGAGAGAGGGAGAGAGAGGGAGAGAAAGGGAGAGAGAAGGAGAGAAAGGGAGAGAGAAGCAGGAAGCATCTACTTGTAGTAGTTGCTTCCTTTATGTTCCTTGACCAGGCAAGCCCAGGTATTCGAACTGGCAAGCTCAGAATTCTAGGTTAATACTTTATCCACTGTGTCACCACAGGTCAGGCTTTCCTGATTTTTTAAAAAAAGTTAATTTATTGATTGATTGATTATAGAGAGGGAGTGAAACATCATTTTCGGTTCCATTTATTTATGCATTCATTGGTTGATTCTTGCATGTGCCCTGACCGGGGATTGAACCCATAGCCTCAGCATGTCAGGACATCTAACCCACTGAATACCTGGCCATAGCCAAGCAGTTTCTGGACTTGTAAAAGGAGGATGAAAACATCAAGCCTGCCTGACCTGTGGTGGCGCAGTGGATAAAGCGTCAATCTGGGAACACTGAGGTCGCCAGTTCAAAACCCTGCACTGGTTTGGTCAAGGCACATATGGGAGTTTGATGCTTCCAGCTCCTCCCCCCTTTCTCTCTCTCTCTCTCTCTCTCTCTGTGTCTCCTCTCTAAAATGAATAAAATAAAAATAAAAAATAAATTAAAAAAAAGAGAAAACATCAAGCCTGCAGTGCTGGGCAGAGGGATGAGAGAATGCTTGTCAAGTGCCTGGCACATGGCAGAAACTCCGTGGGGCTGGGGGTGGGGCCTAGGGTCTGGAGTGGAGCTCCATCCTGAGGGACCTTCCCTCCAGCCTGTGCTCAGCCCTTCCTGGGAAGACAGGCAGTCAGAGCCTGTGGGCAACTACGACCAAGACCCAGGGCTACCTGGCTGGCCCAACTTAATTGCTGATTTGTATCCTCTGGCTACTTGCTGGCAGTCTGGGATTTTGTAGATTTGGGTTTTTTGATAGTGAGTTTTTTCTTTTTGGGGTAGTTGTTACCAAAAGCTGTTTTTGCAAGATTTTCCTTGCCCCTCTGTGACTAGTCCCTTCCCTCTGCCCGTTGTTACAGCTGGATTCCCAGGCAGCCAGTTCACAGCTCTGTGGCATCCAAGGGCCCAGGAGACCTCCCCGCCCTTGTCGTGCACTGCAGCCTCCCAGCTCTTACTGCAGTGGGTGGCTGGACTCTGCCTGGGCTTTCACCCATGTCCAGCTTGCTTCCCTCCAGATCTCCTGGTTAGCTGCCCACCCACGCTCCCCCCTCTGACTGCTCAGTGTCAACTCCCAGGGCACAAGGAACAAGAACCTGCAGGGCTCGGAGTACTTCTCTCAGGGAACAAGCCGTCCAACTGTGAGTGGGGCAGAGGAAGGGTCAACTTAGGGCCCCAGGTGCCAGCATTTTTACCATGGGAGCCAGAGGGCTGCCTGGGGAGGCCCAAGGCACTTGTGTGTGCTCACTGCCACGCCCACTGCTTTCCCGGAGCTCTGCACTGAGGGCCTCCCAGCCAGCCTGAGACATGCAGCGGGCTGGCCCAAGGCCTGCTGGCACTGCAGCTCACTGTGCTGAACCCTGTGCCAGGAGACCAGCACTCGTTCCACGTAGTGCACTTCCAGGAGCAAGACACGGCTGGGCCCTGCTGTCCTCTCCCACTGCACTTGTGACTCTGGTCCTGGCCACCTCTTACCACGGACATATTTCCTGCCTGGTCTTGCTTTTTATATCGTCCCCTTCTACCCAGCCTCCGTGCTGCTACTGCCATTCCAACTAAGCTCTGATTTACTGAGTTCTGGTTAAATCCATACGCATCAAAACGAAACAGCTCTGAGAGCCTCCAAGTAGTCAAGACTTCTTAGCTTGAGACTTTAGGGGCACTCTGGTCAGGTCCCAGCCCCTCCTGACCAGGACCTCTTCCTGTACCCAATGACCCCACTGGAGCCGACTTAGCACTGCTGTATACCCGCTGGCCCACACAGAGACACACTGCGGACGCCCGCCTCTCTGCGCTGATGCATCGCCGGTCTGTACATACTTATAAGGGCCAACACGAGTGCCTCCTCTCAGCCAGAAATCTGCGGTTTCCCAGCTGGAAGCTCGTCCCTGGGCCCCTGCAGGGCCCACAACTTCCTTCCTCCCTATTTATTTTTAAAGACATTTATTTTACAGGGGCTGGGAGATGAGAAGCAGTTGCTTCACTCTGTTTACTTGTTGCTTGTTGTATGTGCCCTGACCAGGCAAGCCTGGGGTTTTGAACCAGCAGCCTCAGGTTTCCAGGTCAATGTTTTACCCACTGCGCCAGCACAGGTCAGGCCCACACCTCTCCTTCTAAGGGTTATCTGTGGCTGTGACATCAACCTTCTGGGCTACAGGTTCCTAAAGGCCTCAGCCTGCTTGGTTTTTTTAAGCGCACACATGTGAGAGAGACTAACAGGAAGGAACAGAGATCAGTTGAGGCACTTTAATTGGTCACTGATTACTTCTCATACGTGCCTTGACCAGGGCGGGGGCTCCAGCTGGGCCCTTAGCTCAGCTCAAGCCAGTGACCATTGGGCTCAAGCCAGCAACCTCGAGGTTTCAAACCTGGGTCCGCAGCATCCCAGGTTGACACTCTATCCACTGCGCCATCACCCGGTCAGGCTCAGACTAAGTTTTATTCACCTTTGGGTCCAGTGTCTAATGCGTGGTCTTGAACTTGGTGTGTATTTATCAGATGAATGAGTGAATGAATAAAAGGGCTCCCAGGCTACTCAGAGGTGCACCAGACTTATGGTGGCTTCTGAATATTGATCACATGTTCCTCTCTGCTGTGGGAGCAACACTGTATGTCTGTTTCCTTTCTGAATTTCCTTTTTTAATTTTAATAAAGATTATGCTTATTGATTTTAGAGAGAGGAGAGCAGATGAAATGCTGGGGGGAAGGAGCAAGAAGCATCAACTCATAGTTGCCTCTCGCATGGTCAAGCCTGGGGTTTCAAACTGGCGACCTCAGTGACCTCAGTGTCCCAGGTCAATGTTCTATCGACTGCACCACCACAGGCCAAACAGGACTGCCTTTTTGAGAGAAGAGACATAGCTTCATCTCTGAAACTGATTCCCTCTGCCATACCTTTGAATTCATGGTCCATAATAAATAAGACCAGGCATAAATAAGTGCTCAAAAAGATGGGATGAAAGAATTAAAAATATACACATCAATGTTTCCTCAGGGCTGGGTGCAGACAGCGTTGGCCCAGAGAGCCATGCGCGCTTTTCTTCGGGAACTCTAAGCCAAGGCTGGGAGCCTGCTAGGAGGCAGCCAGCACACTCTTCAGGAGGAAGGCCCTTGGGGCCTGAGGGAAGTGGCATCATGGCCCGGGCTCCAGCCACTAGCGCCTGAGCAGTGGTGGCCACAGCTGTCAATTCTGCTACCTCTTTCCCTGCTGTAAAAGCATTGCTTTTTGTCTTTGAAAACTGACTTAGTGTTGACATGAGATCTTTTCCTTGGCAAGTTCTCAGGTACACTCTGGATGCAAAGGTCAGGGTGGATCAGCAACTTCCCCTAATGCCCTGTGACCTCATTTAATTCTGGGGGCTTCACTGCCTGAAAGAGGGAAGTGAGGCAGAGTCAAAGGAGAAGCTGCCTTTCCTGCCTCAGCAGGCATGCTGGTCCTCCTGGCGTCCCCCACCTCACTCTGGCTTTTCCCTGGCCCAGGAACTGGGTGACTGCTACTACCGTCTGTACCAGACAAGAAAGAGGCCCGGATAACCTCTGCCCAGTGGTCAGAGGTGCAGCCTTGGTGTGGCACAGTCAAGCTCATGGGCAGGCCTGTCTGCACTCAATTCTTTCCTTCCACACGCTTCCTGGGTGCCTACCGTATGTCAGGCAGGCAGTGATCAGTGCTGGGAACAGTGAGACCAGGGAATGCTCCCTTCCTTTCTGAGATGCAGGGTAAGGAAACTAAAGCAAAATAGCCGACACCTGCCAATTCCTTCTGTGGAGTGCTCTTCCTGAAGTCTTAGAAAGAGCTGAATGGACTTTAATCAAATTTTTATAGCACAAGAAAACGAGTAGTACTGGGAGCCTGGGAGCTATCCGGTGTTAGCTGATGGGAATGTGCTGAGAGAGGGGCAGGCCGCAGAACAGTAATTACTGCAGAGCTGGTTTCCACACTAATAAGTGTGGGCCCCTGGTGTGCGTTGTGCAGGTGATACCCCATGCCGCAACCCTGAACCAGGCTCAGTTCTCAACATGTGCTGGACATGCCACAAACAAACCTGCTAGTGGTTCTCTGTGTATAGTGTGATTTTTTTCTTTTTTTTTGAGCGAGCGAACGAGCGAGAGACAGGAAGGGAGAGAGAAGCATCAACCCACAGTTGTGGCACTTCAATTGTTCATTGAGTGCTTCTCATATGTGCCTTGACAGGGGTGCTCCCGGTGAGCCAGTGACCATGGGGTCATGTCTATGATCCTTCACTCAAGCCTGCAACCTCAATCTTCAGCATCCCAGGTTGACACTCTAGCCACTGCTCTACTGCCTGGTCAGGCTAGAGTGTCTGTTTTCGAACTTGGTGACCTTGCAGGTGCTATCCCCTCTACCTGGAATGCCTGCTCCTACTCCAATCCCACTTTGCTCAACTAACTCCTACTCACGCTTGAAGGCTCCACTCAGTCACCTCTTCCAGTAGTCTTCCCTGAGCCCCCAAAGCTACGCATGGCCCCTCCTTTGAATTTCTGAGGTCCTTATTTTATTTTTTTTCCTGAGGTCCTTATTAAAAGAAGTCATTAACTGCCTCCCTCTCTAGACTTCAAGTTCACTGGTGAAGGACCAAGGCCTATTTGTCTTTTTTTTTTCCTTTCTGTCTTTATAGCTCAAGCAGCTGATACATGGTTGACAATCAGTAAATGGAGGTAAGATCAAATCGCCTAAGGCCGTCTTTATCATGTGGATGGCCTAAGGAGCCTTCAGATCTCCTCGCTGAGGCCCGAAACTCATGTCCACACCAAGGGGGTTTCCACCCAACAAAGAGTCATGGGCCTGGAGGCCCTGGCTGGTTAGCTCGGTCAGCTGGAGCATCATCCTGAAATATAAAGGTTGTGGGTCCAATCTCTCTCTTTCTCTGCCCCTCTTCCTCTGTTTCTTTAAAATCAATTAAAAAATAGTCACAGCCTGAGATATAGGAGGTGACCTGGGCGACAGACCGAAAAGGGAGTTAACTTTTAATTTCTTTTTATTTATTTATTTTAGAGAGGAGACACAGAGTGAGAGTGAGAGTGAGAGAGAGAGAGAGAGAGAGAGAAAGGGGGAGGAGCTGGAAGCATCAACTCCCATATGTGCCTTGACCAGACCAGTGCAGGGTTTTGAACTGGCGACCTCAGTGTTCCCAGGTCGACGCTTTATCCACTGCACCACCACAGGTCAGGCGTGAGTTAACTTTTAAAAATTTCAGTTCATGGCAGTAAGAGAGACAGGGCCCTGTGGGGGGACAGTGTAAAAAGCTGCTCCCTGGGCTGACAGGCAAATCAGTTACTCGCCTGAGGAGCACGCCTTCTCATATGGTCTCTTGTTGGCAAATGCATGTCTGTTTGGAGGCCGGCTAGTTTGAAGCTGGGACCAGCAAGGGGGCTAGGAGAGGGGGTGAGGAGAGTGACTGAGTGAGAACAAGCTGTTTAACACAGCTGCTAACAGACTCCCAAGTGGCTCCACCTCTACCGCTGGGAAGTGCTAATTGGTTCTTAGAAGCGTGAGCCAGGACCTGAATGAAGCCAGGGGAGACTGGCAGAGCCACACCTGAAATAGGTGAGAGGAAGGGGCTGGCGGTGTGCCGAGTCTGCAGCCAAAAGGGCAATGACCCACAGGTGCAACAGGAGCACGAGGGCCTCACCTGTGGTGGTCCCGCATCGGCCCCACTTGCAAGGAGAAGACAAGCTAGCCTGTGGGTGGCCCGGGGAAGCCCCAGGCCTGGGAGACAGGTCTAGAACGAGGGCTGGCAGCAGGAAGCTTCTCGTAGCCTTTTCCACCTGGCTACATTCTGTGCTCTTGGGAGGAACGCCTCCGCCCTCCCGGTTTTAGAGGACACTTGAAGGGAACGCTGTAAGAGCACCTCAGCTTGCTGGAATCGGCGACAGATCAGAGAAATGATGTTCCTGTCTGAGGAGGTTGCTAATGCCACCAGGAGGGCACCACCCAAACGGGGTGGGGGGTACTCTCCCTGACAGGACCGGCACCCTCTCAGCAGGGGCGATGACACTCCCAGCCGCCCACTGGAAATATGCCAGCCACGTTTCCCCTCTAGCTTGATGTGGCTCTCACCTTCCCCAGGACCCGAAGCTGCTGTCCCTGGTTCCTGTAGCTCTCTCTCCGTCTGTGTTTCAGCATTCTGCAGCTGAAGGGCCAGAGTCTGGGTGCCCTGAGATGTCACCGAGGTGGTAGGGTTCCGGGGCTGTAGCCCAATTGCATTCATCAGACCCATGTCTCTGTCTGTCCTCCACGTGGCTCTGCTGGTTCTAGGGGAAGAAGGTAGACTGAGGTCAGGCAGGGCTTGGGACAGTGCCCCTCGCTCCCACAGCTGCCTCCTCACGACAGTGAACTCCTCCTGTGCCCATTCCCTTTCTCGCTCAGCCCACGCCCCGGGCAATGAACAGGTGCTGCAGAACCACGCAATGGTGTAAACCCCGCTGGTCCGGCACTGCCTTACACAAAGGGGACCTCTGGTGAGGCAGACACGGCTGAACTTAAAAGACTCTTATTTGGATGCAGGAAGCCACTGAGATGAGGAGGAGAGGGAACTTTCTCTCTCTGGCTTTTCTGGAATTCCCACCAGATCCCCACTTTGGAGGAAAGGCGCTGGGACTGGTGAAGCTGCCCTGGGACCCGTTGGGCCCTCCGGAAAGCTGCCGTGAGTAAGGCCCAGGACAGAGCCAGCGCTGCCTCTCCTCAGCCATGTCCCAGGCACTGACCCCTGGGACAGCTACAGCAGGCAGCAGAAGGAGCCCAAGACTTCCGAAAGGGTCACCAGTCACTCATATTTCTACTTCTTTCTGGGGACTAGTCCTTCTACTGGGCCCTCTAGGAAACAGTGATTATCTTTGTTTCCTCAAAATGTTCCAGTTTTCATTATCGAGTTAAGTGACACGAGGATCAGTACCGGGCCCCTACTCTCTACATGACCCTTGGACTGCAGCTCTGGGCAGCGTGGTCCCAGAGGCCCCAGTCACCTGGGAGACCACCCAGAGATTATCCCTGGGATATGAGCAGACTCCCTAGGACAGGATCCCTCTCCAGTGCCCTGGCTTCTCCCCTCACCCCAGTGTGGCCAGAATGGGAGAGGACCAGAGGGTGTCCTAGCTTGTTCTACATGAAGACTCTGAGAGCAGTTTTTTATTCTATCTTAGCCATGGACACGATTTTCTTGAATGAAATTATGTGCAAAGGCTCAATGTGTAAACCAGCTCCAAGAAGAGCTGTTCCAGGGAGGAGGGCCCCCAGGGATCCCTGTATACATACAGTCTGACAGTCTGGGGACGCTGCTCCAGGGTCCAGCAGATGCAGGAGGAGGGGACAGGCCTCCCGCCAGCTAGCCCACCTCCATCATAAACTCACCCAGGCCTTTCACTGCTCCTGCTGCTGGAGTGGACGGTGAAGACAGTCTCATTCAGCTGGTCCCAGTAGTACTCAATACCAGAGTTTGAGGCCCTGAAAACCAGTTGGGAAGAACGGAGGAAAGGTGGGAGGCATTAGAAGGGGAATGGCCAGTACTCTACAATCCCAAGGCTTTGTAGACTGTGGCTAGGAGGTCCTCCTTCCTCACTCCTGGGGCTGGGCTGAGACCAGGACCACGACACTAAACTCGGTCAGGATGCTCAATGCCAGAGCCCAGGAGCACGTCATACAAATGGCTTCAGAGGTGGATTGTGCCTCTGCCTTCCCTTAGACAAAGCCTAATGGCTCCTCCTTGAGGCTAAGAGCTAGCTAAAATATAACCACATCAGATGCAGACGCTGGGTTCTGAGTGTTCTTCAGATACAGAGAAAGGAGCTAAGATAGTAAATGAGAGGCTAGAAAGGCCCTGAGGAGGCAGGGTGCCTAAGGGCACACTTAGTGCTCAGAAACAGGCTTCACAAACAGAGCGCAGGCTCTGGACAGCCATGGAGCACGCAGGAAGGAACACAGGGCACCTGACATTGTCCACTTGCCTGGAACTAAAAGTCTATGCAGAAAAGAGCTGCTACTGAGCTGTCTGAGTCCCCATATCCTTCTGCTCTAGACTAGGGCCTCCTTTGCCAGGGCAGGCTGGACAGGCAGTTGGGGCAAGTGCTCCTAGAGCTGAGGAGACCTTCAGCATGCTCACAACTTCTTACAGGGGAGGAAGGAGAGAACCTTGAGGTGATGGACTGGACTGATACCCTATCTGTCGAGTTCTCCTGGCTTCCCACCTCCCCCTGGTTCTCCACCCCCCTGCACTATACTATCAACTAGTTTCTTCCAATCTCACTTGGGGCTCAGCTGCCAGAGGTGGATCCTAAACACAGACTGCTTTGCTTCCAGAGGTTCCATCCTGGAAGGTGTTACCTAGACCAGTCACCATGGTTGAGGGCGAGGTGCTGATGCTGGTGGTGAAGGCAGGGGGACAGAATTTGGAAAAGAAGTATCTTTGAGCCCTCTGATTAGAACTCTGGCATCTGTACAGAGACCCTAAAATATACTCAAAACTGTCAGCTCTGCTCTGAAATGGGACAGGACTCGCACATGTGCCTGAAGAGCTCTGCTGTGGCCTGAACTGTGTCGAGGCCCATCCCCCAATGTGATTGTGTCTGGAGATAGTGTCTTCAGGAGGTCATTAAGGTAAAATGAGGTCATAAGAGTGGGGCCCTAATCCAATGGGACTGTGGCGTTATCACCATGTGAAAACACAGTGAGAAATGGCCATCTGCAAGTCAGGAAGAGAGTCCTCACTAGATTCGGACCATACTGACACCTAATCTCAGACTTCCAGCCTCCAGAACTGTGGCAGAAAACTCCTGTTGATTAAGCCACCAAATCTGTGGTATTCCATTATGGCAGCCTGAGTATAACAATCTCCAACGAAAGCCAGCTTTTCAACCTATGGGCCCAGCATACCTTCCTTTAATGACAGAATTTCTCCAATGAAGAGGAAGCAAGTCAAAGCCAGTGGGCTCTGATTAGCCGGGAAGTGGGCTTGTGAAGGGTGATGGCATGGATGATGAGGGACTGTGTGGCAGGAGGCTGCACTATTTCAGTAAAAAGAAACGGGTCTAGGCACTGAGCCCCTACGCCTGTCTTCAGAGGGTGGCTACGTCCTGGGGATAAGGGTCCTCTGAGAGGACACTAGGGTCTTTGGAGAAAGAGCCATAGCCACCGTCAAACAAAAATACTCTATACTAATCCTCTCGACAACTCTCAGAGGGCCTGTGGGGCTGTCAATCTGAGGTGATCTACAAACCACCCTTTAAAAAGTAGTATCTCTTCCTTCTCCCAAACACTTAGCTATTTTTGCGGGGGCGGAGAACAACAGGGGCACTGGAAAGTGGAGGTGAGAGAACCACATTAGGGAAGAGGTAAATGGCCAGAAGTCAACAGCAGAGGCCTCCAAAAACAAAGCCATTGTGCCAGCTGCCAGGAAGCCTCCGATTTACAAACTTGTCAAGATTTATTGACAGGTGGCAACACCACGAGGGTCTCTGCCAAATCCTTCCTCTGTTATTCTTGCTAGCCAAGGCTGGTTACTGACAACAGTGTTCACGCCAAATCACATACTGTGTGACCAAGAACCAACCTTCCTATCTTAGAAAGAGGCCACTGAAGATCCACTCTTTGACCTGGCACTGTCAGTGTGATGCCAAAGGGTCCCCTTAAACACTTTCCACCTGTCAGCATGAGTCATCAGCTCGGAGCTGTTGACTACGGACATTTAAAACACAACAGGGGTGATGGAGACTGTATCAGATGTACTGCTCCACTGGCCCCCCCCACCCAATTCTTTCTGCTCCCCACCAACAGGTCTAATTCAACTCTGACACATGCTACCTTCTGTGGTCAGAGCAGCTCAACTACGACAAGCTCACGGATTTGAAAATTTCGTTGAAATTCCAGGTACCAAGGAACAGAGTTGAAGACACCTCTCCGGGTACAGAAACTCTTAACCTTCAGTACCTAATATCACTGATTTCCATCTATGAGCCAAAGAAGGATGCCAACCATCTCCTTTCTCCTTGGGTCTTTTTCCCCGTTCTTTTCCAAGTGATAGGAAGGGAGATAGAGAGACTCCCATATGCACCCTGACTAGGATCCATCCGGCAACCCCCATCTGGGGCCATGCTCACAATTGATCTATTTTTAGTGCCTGCAACAGAGGGTCCACAAAGCCATCCTCAGCGCCTGGGGCCAATGTACTCCAACCAGTCAAGCCATGGCTGTGGGAGAGGAATGGGGGGGGGGGATAGAGAGAGAGAGAGAGAGAGAGAGAAGGGAGAGGGGTAGAGAAGCAGATGGTTGCTTCTCCTGTGTGCCCTGACCGGAAATCAAACCTGTAACATCCACACACCTGGCTGACACTCTACCACTGAAACAACTGGCCAGGGCCCCTCCTTGGGTCTTAATGAGGACGAATGAGTCACTGTTTGCTCTAGACTCTCCCTGGTAGGTAAACACACAAGGGATGAAGAAAAATGGGAAGGCCAATCAGGTCAGTCTTTTCAGATGGACTTCCACTTAACACCTGGCTTCTTTTGGCAGT
The DNA here is from genome assembly GCA_037038555.1 of Rhynchonycteris naso. Lineage (NCBI taxonomy): Eukaryota > Metazoa > Chordata > Mammalia > Chiroptera > Emballonuridae > Rhynchonycteris > Rhynchonycteris naso. Next base: position 357,762,128 of record CM072995.1, read on the forward strand.
GTCTGTAAGCTGTGCTTCTGGGCTTGGCTCAATGACGCCCCCGCAGTGGGACCTACAGGGCTCCTTGAACACAGTTAAGAGCCAGCCTGGCCTCCTCAGTGGTGACAAGGCTCTCACAAAGAAATCCAGCTCTGAACTTCCCAACTTCCAGGGAATATTCCCTTTGAGAACATTCTTCTTTCATCGATCTGTTACATGGCTATCTCTGGAAAAAAGGGCTGTTTTAAGAAGACTCGCATTTATCCGTGCTCTCTGCTGTGGGAGAGTCGGCACCTGGCTCTTGCGGGACAGCCCGAAAGATGCAGTCTCTGTATCCTTCCCCTCCTTGGTCAATGACACTTGATTGTAATCACTGTTTATAGTGATAGCTGCCTCCTAGAGGACAGAGTTGGGACCTTGTCAGGAGTCTCACACTCAGCCAAGGGGCCAGATGCCTCCTAGTCCCAGCCTCTTTTTTTTCTGTGAATTCTGTCTTCTGAGCTGACTCTGAGAAATGGTCTTCCCAGCAACACCTTCCTCCCATTTGTAGGGTTGATCTATGAAGCCGGAAGTGAGCAAGCACCCCCTCACATCAATCTGGTACTTCACACCCACTGTGGTTACTGGTGGGGGTGTTGGCTGGGCTGGCAGTCAGCCAGAGGCACAGCAGCAGCCTGGGAGGGGTGGCGGGTGGGGGAGCAAAGCAAGCAAGAAAGGAGCACCTCACTGCCTGGGAGGGTGGGGTGACTCGGCTGTCAGCCTCCCTGACGGCTTTGTATAGGGCTGAAGGGCCAGCTGTTCATCTCTTCACCTGTCCTACAGATTTCTTTCCTTGGAGAGATGGAGTGTTTCCTTATGCCTTTTTCTGTTGTCATTGGGGTTTTAGTACTGATGCCCAAGGAGCTCGTTACTTCTGTCTTTGTGCTTGGAGAGTGCTGAGGCTAAGGCAACGCGGAAGAAATCAAGAGTAGATTTGAGAGCACCAAATGAGGTGCAGCTGCTTGTGCCTGCAACAAAGGCAGACAAGCACCTGTTTGGAGGGAAGGCTATAATCCTGGCCCAGCTCCTGGCTGGATCCTGTGCCCTTGGGAGGGGGTGTGCTGGGAGCAGTGTCACACGGAGATAGGCAGCAAGCCGTAGGCAGCTGCCTACTAAAGAGACAACGACCCTGAGCTCCTGCTTTTTTATTTATGTTCGTTCTCCTCGCTCTAGACCAGAGACCAACCTTTCTGCATCACTCACCTGATGTGCTTATCAACACCACCTACAGCTGAGCTGCTGTAGTCTTTCTTTTTTGTTTGTTGCCTTTTATTTATAGCATAATTTTTTAAAGGTTATTTATATTTTTCAATTTATTGGGTTGACATAGCTCACAAGAACTGTATTATTTATTTATTCATTCATTCATTCCCACTGTGTGATCCACTTCAGTGCCTGCAGCCTATGGGCAGAGGCCAGGCAATGGTTCAGGGCCACAGTTTGCTCTGGCATGGGGCACTATGAGAGCTGTATTCTTTACTGGAGGTTTTAGGAGTCATACAGTTATATGAGTGCTCTTTGGTATGCTTTTCTGTGGAAGAGACTGTACTGTTTTCATCAGAATTTTAAAGGGGTTTTTGAATGAAAAACAAAGTTAAGAACCAGCTACAGGAAGAGAGCTCTGGATTGCCAAATCAGGAAGCCTAATTCCCTTGCTGATCTGGGGGGAGGCTTTGGGCGAGTCTAACTTTCTTACCTGAATATTGTTCCATCTTCCTGCCTAAAGCAAAACAACAAACAGTACAGATATGAAGGTGACTGAGACTGGAGAATCTCTGAACAACTTAGGAAAAAGTCTGTCCGTCGTAATTTATTTTTTATTTATTTATTTTTAGTGAGAGGAGAGGCAGAGAGACTCCCGCAAGTGCCCCGACTGGGACCCACCCGGCAAGCCCACTACGGGTCAATGCTCTGCCCATCTGGGGCCCTTGCTCCATTGCCACTGGAGCCATTTTTAAGCGCCCGAGGCAAAGGCCATTGAGTTATCCTCAGCACCCGGGGCTAACTTGCTACAATTGAACCATGGCTGCAGGAGGAGAGTGAGCGAACCAACCAGCCAGGGCCCATAATTTCTTTAAAAAAGTGAGAAGCAGGGAGACAGAGAGACAGACTCCTGCATGTGCCTGACCGGGATCCACCTGGCATGCCCACTAGGGGGCCATGCTCTGCCCATCTGGGACATTGCTCTGCTGCAACCAGAGCCATTCTAGCACCTGAGGCAGAGGCCATGGAGTCATCCTCAGCGCCCGGGCCAACTTTGCTCTAATGGAGACTTAGCTGCAGGAGGGGAAGGGAGAGATAGAAAGGAGAGGGAGAAGAGTGGAAAGGCAGATAGATGGGTGCCTCTCCTGTGTGCCCTAGCTGGGAATTGAACCCAGAACTTCCACACGCCAGGCCAACACTCTACCACTGAGCCAACCAGCCAGGGCCTCTTTTTTATAATTTATTGATTTTAGAAAGAGAGGGAAGGAGAGAAAGAACCAGGAACATCACTCTGTTCCTGTATGTGCCCTGACTGGAGACGGACCAGGCAACTTCTGCCCTTCAAGATGATTCTCTAATCAGCTGAGCTATCTAGCCAGGACTGTCCCTTGTCATTTACATGGTACCCTTAAATGTCCGGCCCTATGGTTTGGGGAATTTGCCAACACGACCCAGGAATCAGGAGAAGCGGCAACACTAAAACATGCCGGCTAAACTCTCTCTCAGTCCAATACAAGCTGGTCTGTGATGAAATGCTGCTTCCTGTGTCAAATGCTGGTGCCACCTTGTTCATAAAAGCGGCTCGAGTTCCTGGTGGGTAAGAGAGTTCTCAGGCAGTCTAAGATGGCTTCGGCCTGCTGAGACTCTGGATGCAGAAGACGACATATGGTGAGAAAAGATAGGCCAAAGCCAGCTTCATGTTCGGCTGAGGTGTCTATGACTCATACCAAGCACGTAGGCTGGGGTTCCAGACATCAAGTCCTGGTGAGGCCACGACTAACTGGTTGAAGAGACTCTGCCTCTGTGACAGCAGATCATTTTGCAAAGTGGTGGGGAGGGCTGGGAGTCTGGCTAGGACAAAGGTTGGTAGCTGGATTCATCGGTGAGACAACAATGCTGAGGAAGGAATGCTGAACAGGAAAGGTCTGTAATTGTTTAGAGTAAAATTACGGTCCCGAATTCTGGGCCAGTTTTGGAAAACACGTTTATTAGACTCCTCTTATGAATTCCCAAGAAAAGAGAAAGATATAAGAGAAAGATATAATCAGTCTCATGTGCTTTGGGAAGAAAAGAAGTATTTCAAGCAGACTAATCCCGAACGACAGACAGTCAAGGGTGAGAGTAGGAAGGGACAGACCCAGCACCTGGGCTCCCAGTGGCACAGTAGTGACAGAGAAACAGGCTGTGCTCTGGAAAGGCACAAACAGCAATTGAAAGGGGCTCTCTGGACACGGAGCCCGAGGAGAGCACAACCAGCAGGACCAAGAAGTCTCCCAGCTCCAAGAGCAGCCTAACTAGGTCAGGTTCATGCAGCAGCCTCTCTTTGGGAGGGGCCCTGAAAATTCCAGATGGATGAGCTGCCTTTAGAACTAGGCTTTCTTCCTCCTGAGCCAGTAACCAAGTTCCACTAAGGACTCAATCACCAGTCATCTATCCAGGCCACAAGAACTGACCCTATCTATCAAAAGGTACCATGGACACTCCCAATAGCCATAGACCCTAGCAAACCAGTCACAGTGTGCTCTGTGAACTGCAGAACACCCCTGGAGAAGACTGCTTCAAGTGAAGGACAGTAACAGGATGGCCTAGAGGCAGAAGTCGCATTTAGTCGGCTGAACCCTGCAGCAGCCCATACATCCACCAGCTTGATCTGTACTGAAGCACAGAGCTTCACCCTCCTCACCTGGGGCAGTGTAGAAACTGATGACAGACCTGGCTGACTCCCAAGGTCTTGTCTAAAGAGACCTCTACTTTTCAAAAAGCCAGAAGGGGAAGAGGTATCCTTAGGACTGAAGAAAGAAATGCTTTCGTTCCCTGTTCCCTCCTACCCCCTACCTCAAGATAATAATCATTTTTATTTTTAAATTGAGCTTTTCAACCTGCCTCTTCTATTATAAGCCAGAGTCCAGCAGAAAGGAAAACGGGTAGGACACAGAGCCCGGCGGTTAGAGATCAGTGGCTTGACAAATTAGAGCTTTTGCAATCCTTTATTTCCAATTTTATTTCTTAAGTTGTCTTAAGGCACACATGCAAACACAATACCACCAGTTGAATTTTTCAAAAAGGGTTTAGAAAAGAATCTTTGATATCTATGCTTTTGCCTGCAGAGAAACTTTTAAACCTGAGAACAAAGAAAAACAAACAAAAAATACAGTACTGCCTTAGATTTGAGAGACAAAATAAACCAGTCTTTTGAAGACTTCTGGATGGACATCTAACCCTCCTATCTGCTAAGTGAGAAGGCCCCTTTAAGGAGTGACAATGAGAATGAGGCAAGCTCTAGCAGAATTCAGACTCTCCATCTAATAAACCCCACCTCACTGGCCAGATCCACAGGTGAATACTAGATTACGCCAGCCCTCAGCCTGGGTGACCCCCCCCCCCCCCCACTCCACTGGCCCCTGCAGCACTCACTCTGGTCGGCAGATCACCAGGTCTCCTTTGTTGGTACCATAGGCCAGGCCGAGCCCAGGCTCAGGGAGCCAACGGGCAGAGTTGATGCTGACATGTCTCCGCTGGTCAGCAGGCATAGGGTAAAGGACGTTGAAAACTCTCTGGGTGGGGGAGAAGGAGGGAAGAAAAGAAAATGGGAGGAGAAACAATTTGTTATCCCAAATAACAAAACCTAGAGAAACAAAGTCCTTTCTATGGCCTGAAGCAAGTTAAGGTCAGGGAGGAAATGGTTAGGCTGGGAATGGGGTGACGGCTACCACAAATTTGAGAACTTGGGGTAGCAGAGGGGAGCGTGGGACTCCCTTACTTTAGGAGAGGGCTAGGAGTCCCTCAAGAAGTACCAGGGGTGAACTCGGCCTTTTCTGCGTGAAGCTTAGCTGTGCTTTCTTACAGCTCTTCAGCACCTCTCAATCACTGCTTTACAGTACCCCCTGGTAAATCCTATTTCTGAATAGGGTTTTCCCTATTCAGCTCACCAGGAGGGAACTCCCCTAACTGTCCTCTGGCCACATAAACCAGTGAGAGCCAAGCTCAAATGGTAGTCCTGTTACCATGGAAATCATAGTGCTCTCACAGCGGTGGGGAATTGAAAGTAATGGAGGGGTGGATAATACTGTGATGTTGGAGAACATTCCTAATTCTAACTAAAAGCAATGTTAAAACTGCCATTGTTAAGGGAACCTAAAAGGTGCAGTAAGGTATAGAAAACCGGGCAGAAGGGAATCTTAAACACAGAGGTACAGGATTTCTTCCTACTCTATGCAAATCACCATTAAATATATAGTTCTTTTCCATTTTTCCTTTCAACAGTCTATTGTATATCCTTCCAAAGCTTTTTTCTCAGGGGGCAACTTAGCTATGACTAGGGTTTGGGCTGAGGGTGAAAGAAAGCCTCCCAGACTCTTTGGCCACTGACCTAACATGATGCTCCAGAAACAACTTTAGTCAGAGATAGGGGCAGGGCACTGGAAGAACAGAGAACATGGACTTCAGAGTTTGAAAGACCTGGGTTTAAGTCCTGACATCACTGCACAACTACTTCTCTAGATTTCAGTTTTAAAAGAGACAGCACCAACATTCAAGTAATTGGGCAGATGAAAAGAAATGATGTAGACAAAACGCCTGGCTCAAATGATGCAAGCTCATAAATGGTAAATGCTATTGTTACTAGGAACTTGCATCTGGGCCTTCAAAAAAGGTTGGCAGGGCCTATGAAAAGGACAGGAAGCTGACTCTGTAAACTGGAATTTATAGTATGATGTTTCTCCCTTTAAGCCTCCTCAGGTTTTAATCAATAAAATAGGGACGAACTTCATCTTTGCCTGTCTGTAAGAATTGATGGAAGAAAAAAAAGAGACCAAATGAAGAGTGTGATTTAGGAAGGAATATTCAAAATTGAATTTAGAATGTTACAATAATTATTTTGATTATCCTGATGGGCAATAAAAAAAAAAAGGAAAAAAGTAAAAACTGAGCTAGGGACCCATGCTTGTCCACATATGAGGTCATAAGAAGTCCTAGATTTGGGCTGCTTGTTTGTGTACCCTGGGTCTTTATCACAAGGGCCATTACGGGGCCAGACTCCAGAAGAGCACATGTTCTCAATGTACTGACACGTGCAGAGAAGCCTACTCTGAATAAAACGTGCCTAGGCAGCTAATGGCATGTGGCCAGAGGGCCCTGCTATGGTCCTGACGTGCAAGGGTCTTTCACTGATATGGGAATGGCTCTGGTTTGCGGCCCCAGGCTGCCCTGCAGCTGCTGCACTAGCAACCCTCCTGTGCCCTTCCTGACTGACTCAGCTCCAAGTGTAAGAAGTAGTCAGGGCTCCTTAATTCTTTGGTCTGAGGAGATGACCAGAAAAAGAGCCCAGTGGAGTATATGAATTTCTAAACTAGTCATTTAGAACATGGTTGTTTGACCTTTGGATAATCTGTTCCTTGTACATATATATCCAGCAGGAGCCTTAAGTAAACTCATGGCCTCTACTCGCCACCAACCTCACTGCTGACTCTCCACGGAGATGGTGACACCAGTCTTTCCCCTCTGCATCTCATCAGCCCACTTCCTTCAAATCAGGGATGGTGCACGCAAAGTGCCTTCATCCTCACAGAGCTGTTCATCTTTCCAGATAACCAACAGTATCAGTCCTACCTCTAAGGCTAAGCATGTCTTGGTATACACACTAAAAGGAGAGAGTGATCAGACAACTGTGGCTGAAATTACTTATAATCTGTTGATTTTTCTTCTCCCAAAGGCCAGATGGTGTGAGTGGAATGCACCAGAGTTAAGAAGGAATGAGTGTTAACTTCAGTGGGCTGGATGAGCAGAGAGCCTGTCTACATGGGCCTCACAACAGTCTCTCCCCTAAAATCACGATGATTCATAATTGCAGGAAATAGGGCAAAAGGACTAGAGAAAAGTGTCCTTGTAAGAAGAGGGTAATAAGGTTAGTAAATCAGATGCTTGAAGGTTGTGCTAAGATTTTTGATGGGGTTCTCAAAGAAAAACATAAGGGAACTTATTCCTAGAAATGCTTCAGACCAGGAAAGAAGCAAACAGCCTCTCACATGTTACAAATTTACCTTTTATAGACTGCAGAAGAATAAACAATACTATCAGTTTGCTTGTAGGTACAGGAACTTGTTCTGGGGACATTCAAGAGGTTAGTATGACCAATGAGCCAGCTTAGGTGAGGTGAGGTCAGAGGGACTGGAGAGAAGTCCTTAAGGGCTGAGGCCTCAGACCCTGTTGCACACATATTCACAACCTGCTGGCTCTAAAAGTCACGGGAATCAATCTGTCCTCTGGCTCCAGCAGTCCTTCTTCACTGCCTGCTCCCACCCCTCAGGCCTTAACAGTGTTGAATCAGCTCCAAAGAGCCCATCTCCTCCAATGTGTGGGTATTAGGCTAAATTTCCCTTTGTGGCAGGCAGCCAGCAAATGCCACATGAAGACCAGCAGCCTCCAGACTCCTGATCAGCACTTGCTTATCATGCTCGAGTGTGTGTGTGGGGGAGGTGATGAGGGCAAAAAGCATGGGGTGGGCTGCAGGAGGGGAATGCAAGTGAAGGATGAGTAGGGATCGCTGATTTATAGGTCCTAGGAGGTCATCCGGTCCCACACTCCCATTTCACATGTGCCTGACGCTAAAAGACTCTAGAGAAATGAGAACCTGGCCAATTTTGAAGACCACTCAGAGATGTAGTTTCCACTCGTTTCTCTGGCTAGAGTTTAACAGCTCTCAAAGCATCTCACTGAGGGGAAATAGTCCTCATGATCAGTTAGCCCAGTTAGCCCTAGAGACAGAGTATCTGGACAACAAGCTCCCCAATATTGGCAGATAATTAGGTAGCGCTGGTTATGGCCACTGCTAACCTTTTATGGTCCCAGCCACCAGTCTTTCCAACACACTGACTGGGTGATCTGTGAATCACCTCCCAGATTTCAGTAGGGACTGGCTCTGGCTCTGTAAATACAAAGTTCATCAGCACTGACAAGAAGATCTGAGACACTGTAAAGCAGAAATTTGGTGCTGGCCCATGCAAGTTAACTCACCCAATGTATGAAGGTTACAGAGGCTATTCTTTCGTGCACCGGCACCAAATTTTTGGCAGACCTGCACTGGTCCGCGGATTGGTGGTTAAAAACCACTGGTATAAAGAACAGCTCTGGCCTTCACTTAAAGGCACTCCAGATATATAAGTAAAGTTTTCCTTAACACCGTCAGGTACCTTAAAGCTCCCCATGGAATGTTAAGGACGTGGCTGGGTGCCTGCCAAAAATCTCTCCCTCTGACCAAAGTGACACCCCATCCCCATGAAGCTATTGTAAAATATCAAATTCCATTATATTGGAGGAGGATTATCAGGACTGGGGACCTTCTGTGGGGCTGGATACAAAACCCAGCTGCTGATTCAAAATGGTCGAGTCCTGGTTTCACCTGTCTCAGCTACAGCTGTTCCTTGGTATATGACAATAGCTGACAGAAACCCCCATCCCCAAGCAGACTATTTTCATTACTAACACCTAGGAAGGGAATTAGAATCGATATGCCAGAGAGAACAAGTTTTTTAGTCAGTCCGTCAGCATGTCAACAAAGAATGAGTCAGGTCGCCAAGATCTTTATGGTTCTAAGAGTGTGGGAGAAGATGACAATACTCCCACTTCTGGGGTCCAAGACAATCTCTTACACCGCTGCCCCTCCATATGCTCAGACTCTAACAGGAAGTACAAGCAAAAGAAAAGTTCCCAGATCAAAACTAAAGTAGTCTTCTTTCTTGTTCAAAGATACAGGAAAAGAATGAGACGCAGAGAGGCTCAGTGAGAAGCCTTCCTCTCCATCTTTCTAAAATTTAGAGGAAAAATGTATTGCTGCCATCATCCAGATGCTTTCTCTTCTAGCACATGTCAATCAAGCTCATCAGACCATTAGTCCAAGCATGAAATACACTGCACTGCTCAGATCAGCCCAGATAAGAAGCTAAAAGAAAAAACTTTGAGAGTATCTTATTTACATCTAGGAATCTCATCATCTGTAAGGCTGGAACCTCGCCATGGTGGCAAGACAATGAGTGCAGTTGGCAGCTCTCCCTTGTTTAACGAAGACAATGGGAGCTGGCTGGAGGAAAGGGATAACAGGAGATAGGCTGGAAGGGCCATGAGAGAGGGCGCAGGCCAAGGGGACTTTGAGAAAGAACTGTGATGAAGAGAAATACCCTCTGGGTAGTAATGGGAATCAAGGGAGACTTTAAGCTTTTAGAGAGGGTTACTAGAGGAGAATTAACTCTCTGTGAAAAGGGAAAAATCAATGGAAAGCAGGTGCTAAGAGACAGGTGACCTTTCCTTTGGAAATGGATGATTACACATCTTGTCCCAGGCTGAGAAATGAACACATCCCAGAGCAGGCAGGGGGACAAATACTACATCACCTTATCTTCCCTTAGAGCTCTTCATTTGCTTAGATTCAGGAATTACTGCAGTTTCTTTATCCTCCAGGACCATCTGTTTTCCAGAAACAATTTGAGTTTCTTTTACTGGCTCCAAGCCTTCTTTATATTGTACCTTGGAGTTTAGAACTCACAGAATGTTGATTTGTGAGTGGTTATTTTAAAACAAGAATCAGAATACCAAATCACCCCACTCCCCGTTACTCAGTTGAAGCAGGACCAAGTGTGCCTAGATGACCCTTGTCCAAACTAAAGCGAACACCTTCTTTTCTTCACTCTTTGGAATTCGTGGCCCTCTGCTGCTACTGATAGTCTGGTTGCCTTGAAGTAATTTCTCGCCAACCTCCTGTGAATTGCTGAGACCTGTAAACTCTTTTCCATTTGTTTCTCTCAAAGAGATCCCAAGGACAGGCTGAGGACAAGAATTCTATTTTTCAATTGGTCTAATGGCCAAAGCTAACTTTGAGAGATTACTTTGGCTGAGGAATCTACTTCCGTGCTAAATAAAATACTGAGGACTTACTGCTCCTGAACTCCCAGAAATTAAAATAATTACTTCCTCCTGTTCCCACATCTCTCGGCAGAGCACAAGTTCTTGAACTTCCTCTGCTTTCTAATCGCAAAGGAAAATGCTAAGTGAGTAGCTGTTCTAGATGTTCACTTTGTGTAAGAAAGTCTTTCAATATATTTCAATACATTTAATATATTTTATTTGACCCAAATTTTCCGGAAAAATTACAGGAAAAGGGCTACGTTAAATTACTTTCAGGTAGGGCCTGATCAGGCGGTGGTGCAGTGGATAGAGTGTTGGACTAGGATGCGGAAGACCCAGGTTTAAGACCCCGAGCTCGCCAGCTTGAGTGCTGGCCCATCTGGCTTGAGCAAAAGTTTGTCAGCTTGGACCCAAGGTCGCTGGCTCCAGCAAGGGGTTGCTTGGTCTGCTGAAGGCCCACAGTCAAGGCACAAGTGAGAAAGCAATCAATGAACAACTAAGGTGTTGCAACGGCAACGAAAAACTAATGATTGATGCTTCTCACCTCTCTCCGTTCCTGTCTGTCCCTATCTATCCCTCTCTCTGTCCCTGTAAAAAAAAAAAAAAAATTACTTTCAGGTAGGTTCTCCTACCAATTCTTGAAAAAATAATAAAGGTTTTGCCTTTCGCTTTTATTTTTTAGAGACAGGAATGGGGAGGCAGAGAGAGAGGGAGACAGAAACATTGAGCTGTTCCTGTACGTGCATTGATGGGAATGAACCAGCAACCTCTGTGCTTTGGGATGATCTCTAACCAGATGAGCCACTGGGCAGGCGATGACTTTCACTTCTGAACTTATCTATGAGGAATCTCCCACCACATCGAAGTGCTGGGACTAGAACCCTGAGAAACTCACTGATACTGGACAGAATTGTGCAAACGAGGAAGGCATTCCCTATTTTCATAAGGATTATCTCATAATACTTTTGTTCAATCACCGTTTCCTGAATCATATGCTAGGCATGCTGATGCTGGTGGTGAGTTCACATGTGTTCACATATGCGCAAGGAATACATGGAACGCAAGATTTCAGTGACACACATTCGTGGAACAAATATGAGTGCCTCCTGCGAGCCAGGCACGGTGATGGCTGTGAACACAGCCGTGAGCAGACCAGTTAAGGAGTCAGTCATGTAACAAGCACGCACCAGAAGAGCAGGGACCAGGTCCACTCTGTTCACTCTTCCCAGGACTAGCAAAGTACCTGATCCCTGGTAGGGATTCACCAAAATGCTTCTGAGTGAAGAGATAAAATGCAGTCTAGGCTGAACTCTATTAAAAGACCATGGAGGAAAGAAATTGTCAGAGTTGAAGGAATCTGTCATGGAAAATTTTGCCTAAATTAATGACTTTGATTGCAGCTATAGTGTTATTTTTAATTTTTAATTTTGCCCCCCGCCGACAAACTGCATCAGAGAAACCCCTGACTTCTTGCATACCCCCTCCTTTCCTACAATGTGCTGAAGAAAGAAACTTTTTGAGAATAGATGTTTTGTACCACACCTCAGAAGTCAACTTTAAGATAACTGCAGCAGAAGCAGCTTTTAATCAACTGACAGGAGGCTTTAAGAAAATTAATGAGGGGGGGAGTGGGGGAGGAAGAAGAAGAAAATAAAAAGAAAATTAATGAGGACAAAATCTTAGGAAGGAGTAAATCATTTCTGACAACAAAGCTGTCTCTCTTTGATCCTAATCTCTCCATGAAGAAATAGTATCCTTCTAGAATACAAAAATAAAATATATTTATTTTGGGTTTTTTTTGCTATTCCCAAGGCCAGTCAAGATTATGAGGCTCACTTCCCTCAGCTTTCTGGAAAATACTCTGGATGGAACCCGAGTTCTAGGCCACTCCCATAAAGCACTTTCCCATAATCCAGGGAAGTATAGATGACTGGATTATGTCACAGGCTAAATTCAGGGTGAAGAAGGAGCTGTAGTGAAGATTATATATAAAAGAACAGAGCCAGGGCAGGCCAAAAGAGCCTACACATGTTAGTTAGATAAATGCTGGTGTAATGCCAGTGGTAGAGGCCAAGTGAATTTACACTAAATTCGAGCAGACACAGAGGAACTGTGGGGCCGGACAGCATCGGACCATACCCGTTTATTGGAGGCTCACAGAGAGAGGCGAGCAAGTAAACAAAGAAAAACCGCTTTTCGCAGTGGAGGGCAAGGGATCAGGAACACCACCCCTAATGGTGGCGGCTGAGGGTACGAGGGAAACACACTCGCAGTGATGGGAGAGCGATCTGGGAGAATCGCCCCCGAAGGAAAACATGCACAGCTTTTCAGAGACACACACGTGGCTTTCTGCCATGTGCTCATGCTCTAATCATGAAAAGTTGCCCGCAGCCAGGCAATGAGAGAGCAAGCCTAACACAGCTGTTCTCCCCACAGCTGGTCATTGCTGACAACCAACACCCATCCTGACCCAGGATCTAAGCTACAATTTAGTTATGACTGATTTGAGCATTTTGGATACCAAGCATTTTTTGCGGTTCATTTTAATGAACTTATTTATTTATTGATTTTAGTGAGAGTGGAGAGAAAGGGGGAGCGGGGAGCCTCAACTTGTAGTTGCTTCTCCTATGTGCTTTGATTGGGCAAGCCCAGGGATTCGAACCGGTGACTTCAGTGCCTAGGTCAATGCCATATCCATTGTGACACCCCAGGTCAGGCCATTTGAATGAACTTTTTTTTTTTTTTTTTACAGGGACAGAGAGAGAGAGTCAGAGAGAGGGATAGATAGGGACAGACAGATTGAGAGGCATCAATCATTAGTTTTTTGTTGCCGTTGCAACACCATAGCTGTTCATTGATTGCTTTCTCACATGTGCCTTGACCACGGGCCTTCAGCAGACCGACCTACCCCTTGCATAAGCCAGCGACCTTGGGACCAAGCTGGCGAGCTTTTGCTTAAGCCAGATGGGCCCGCTGTCAAGCTGGCGACCTTGGGGTCTCGAACCTGGGTCTTCTACATCCCAGTCTGACGCTCTATCCACTGCGCAACCGCCTAGTCAGGCTTGAATGAACTTTAAAAAAATTTTTTTTTTTTAATTTTATTCATTTTAGAGAGGAGACACAGAGTGAGAGAGAGAGAAAGAGAGAGAAAGAAAGGAGGGAGGAGCTGGAAGCATCAACTCCCATATGTGCCTTGACCAGACCAGTGCAGGGTTTTGAACTGGCGACCTCAGTGTTCCCAGGTCGACGCTTTATCCACTGCGCCACCACAGGTCAGGCCTTTTTGCGGTTCATTTTAATGAACTTTTAAAAATAACAGTCATCAGGCTCTGTGAGGATGGCTGTGAAATGGTATAAAAGAAAGTCAACTAATGTTTCTTTATATGCACAGTGACACTAAGATACCCATCAGTGGATATCACACTGACATCTCCCATCCAAGGATAACAGTGAGTTGAATGCTTGAAAAAGGAACTCAAAAAGTACCCCTTCAGATGGGGAAGGGCCTGGAGAGAAAGATAAAGACACCACTCCTCACTTTTTAAGCTTTTTAAGCCAATGTATCTCTGTGCTCTACAACACGAAGGCAAACAGATACGAGCTCACAGTTAAGAGCTTGAGTCAAGTCAACTGTGGACAGGGAAGAGTTTTAATTGTAACTGGAAGGAGGCCTAACAGTATAAGTCCTTAAAGTAGCATGATCCTGAATTATTGAAATCCTTAGGGCAGGAAGTACTCATACATCTCTCAACTTCCTGAAAGTATCTGCAAGATCTGGTTAATACGAGCACAGAAGTAAGTCAGATGAGGTTCCAGAGACGGGAAAGAGACAGAGTGAGCGCAAAAAGGAAAGGACAGAGCTATAAGGGCAGGCTGGGTCTAACTAGAATGCCCATCCAGTCAATGTGTTCTCAGTCATGACTGCTCATGCAGACATGGAGCCCTTTAGAGAAACAAAGATGGATGGGCCCCGCCCCCAGAGCTTCTGACTCAGCAGGTCTCAGGTGGGGCAGAAAATGTGCATTTCTATCCAGTTCCCAGGGGATGCTGATGCGGTGCCCAAGCGAGAATCCACCCTGAGCCCACAGCTCAGTCAGATACAATAGCCTGTGGGTCTGTAGGAAATCCTAGCAAATCTGCTTTCCTCCCACGCTGCCTAGGTCTGGTTGAGGATGAGGGAGGGGGATGTGTATTTCTGGAGCTAGAGCTCTACCGAGAGAGCTCTCAGGTCAAGAAATGAAGGAAGGGAGAAGACGGGGAAAAAGAAGGGGGAGAAGAGGGCCATGAGGGAAAAGGGCAGGCTCTTTTTAACACCCACTCCAAACTAATGGTCCATGTAGGTAATAGTTGCTCAACACTTGAATAGTTTTACCACACAGCCACAAAGAAAAAGCTTTAAACCAAGTTGACCTTTAAGTATTTGAGGCTTTGCCTTCAAGAGTACAACACTGTTGCACAGAGAAAAGGAGAGCTAAACTGCTTTCTCTCCTAGAGCTTCTGCTCCCACTCAAGTCAGTGTCCTTGTTCATGACTTTCAATAAGATGATTAGAAAGAAAAGCAAATCAGCACTAGTGAGATTCAAGCAACCAGTGCCTCCAGGATCATATAATGATGAGGGTCCCTTTCAGTTCTTTTTTGTTTTTGCTTTTTAAAATTTTATTTATTGATTTTGGGCGGGGGAGGGGAGTGAGGGAGGGAGGGAGGGGGAGGGAGAGAGAGAGAGAGAGAGAGAGAGAGAGAGAGGGGATGCAGGGAGGAGTCGGAAGTTTTCTCTAAGTGCCTTGACAGGGCAAGACCAGGGTTTTGAACTGCTGACCTCAGCATTCCACTTTGACACTTTGTCTACTGCACAACCACAGGTCAGGTGTTTTTCGGTTTTTTTTTTAAGAGAGAAGGGAGCAGAAAGGGAGAGAGATGAAAAGCATCAACTTATAGCTACGGCACCTTAGTTGTTCATTGGTTGCTTTCTCATCTGTGCCTTGGGGGGAGGGGCTCCTGTTGAGCTAGTGACCATGGGGTCATGTCTATGATCACACGCTCAAGCCAGCGACCCTGGCCTCAAGCTGGTGAGCTGGCACTCTACCCAGATGAGCCCTCATTTAAGCCAGCGACTTCAGAATTTTAAACCTGGATCCTCAGTGTCCCAGGCCAATACTCTATTCACTATGCCACCACCTAAGTCAGACAGATGACTTTTTTTTTAATGCTTATTTTATTAATAAGAGAGAGAGAAAGAGAGAGAACACTGATTTGTTCCTGTATATACCCTGACCGGGTATCTGTGCTTTTGGACAAAGCTCAAAACAACTGAGCTTGCTCGCGGGCTGGGGCGGTGGCTTTCAGGTCTTATTAAACCTCTTATGTGCCTACAGCCCCCACCTGTTGGGGGAATGCTCTATATACATGGGAGAAAGAGTACATGCCACCTGTTAATTCCTGTGTTGAAAGTACTAGTCCTTATTCTTGTTTCTAGCTTAAAACAGCCTAGCACAGAGGTCCCCAAACTACAGTCCGCAGGCCAAATTGCGACCCCCTGAGGCCATTTATCCGGCCCCGCCGCACTTCCGGAAGGGGCACCTCTTTCATTGGTGGTCAGTGTATGGAGTACTGTATGTGGCGGCCCTCCAACGGTCTGAGGGACAGTGAACTGGCCCCCTGTGTAAAAAGTTTGGGGACCCCTGGCCTAGCATCTCTCCCTATGCCCCAGGTTCTGACTCTGCCTCCATTCTTAGATAAAAGAGCACTTGTTACTGAAAGAAACTGGAAGAACAGTTTGGTGTATGACTATTTCTGGTTTCATCACTAATTTCATATATTTGTTATTATGCTTTCACTTGATTATAACCAAAGTTATTATAATGTATGAGTTGCCACTATTTTAGAAAATTAATTGCGGTTTTGTTACTATACTGTGCCTTTTTCCAATTAGAAAATGAAAGCAGAGAGGGAACACAGGCAGTTTAGTGCTTTGAGAATTTAGCAAACTTCGGCTCTGCAATCTCTAAATGCCTAACTTGAAAATAAAACAGAAATTAACAAAAAGCCCTCCCTGTTTCTACTGTAATTGAGGCAGACAGAAAATAAGGCCCTGAGTCAGAGAGTAGCCTATCTCATCTGCAGGAGACTCGAATGGAGAGAGTGAAGGGGGGAGACAAAATACGTACCTCGCCTTATTTTTCCAGACTTCCCAATCATACTAAAATAGAAAAGACTAACCTCAGTGAGCAGAGAAGGGAAATACCAAAAGGACCCTAGATCCTAGAAGGATAAAAATTCAAATGACTCAACATGGGGAAGAGAAGAATCCAGCACAGAGATATCTAAGGGAGAACCCTGGAAAGCAACAACAGCTGAGAAAAGACAGGAGGTGAAGCACAGGCAGCCAAAAAGCTAAAAGTTTGGTTGGAAATGGAATATAAATACCACGTGTGCATAAAACCACAGGAGGTAAACTTGAGACTGTGTCTCTGCCTTGCTGAAGAGGCTGAGGGCAGAAACCTAAAATGAAGGCAGTAGTCATTAAGAACAGCAGTTCTCCAACTCAAGTATACATCAGAATCATCTGGAAAGCTTGTTTTACACATGCAAGTTCCTGAGTCCCTCCTGCCCCATTCTTACTATGATTTTAGGTCTAAAGTGGTGTCTGTGTAATCTAATGCAGGTTGTCCAAGTAGCATGACTTACTGATCAAGGGTCTAAAGTAAGGCTTAGAATAAATGCGCCAAGGCTAACAGCAGTCAGCAATTCATTTTCAGAAATTTTCCTATGGGACTGTGCAACAATCATCTCTCAGAGGGGTGTCACTTAGTGGGAAATAAGTCAGTGCTCTGAAAGATGTTCTCTTAGGAATGTCTGTTGGCCCTACAAGCTCACCTCTCTGAACATTACTACAATGAATTCCAAGAGGCAACACCAAAGAGAAGAATTCTGGGTAGAGAAGCTCTAAGGCCCATTATCCACAAAATCATTCCTTCAAGGACAGAGCTTGACATTATAGATAGAGACACCCACCTATATTTACCTGTACAAATGGGAACTGTCCCATTAAACCCTTATTCCCTGTTCTCAGACAAAAATGCACTTCTTGCCTTAAACGGTGGTATAGCACAGCTATCCAAAAAAGCTGGTATCTTCCCCTTCCACCAATGACTGAGTTCGGGGGCATTTGCTGAGTGCTTTGGTGCCTTCGGACGTAAGGGGCAACCAAGACCTGGAAAACCAGAATCCTTTCTGTAGCGTGGGGGTTTAAAAGTCAGACGGAGTGGTGAGCAACACCTTGTTGAGAAGCCTGGATCCTGTCTCCTGGGTGAGAGGAACACTTCCCAAATGGGAGCTTTCCAGTTACTTCAGCTCCCTCTCCAAAGCAACAGATGGTGCCTACTGAGAACCAAGAAAACCTCACTGGAAGGCCTGAAAAATAGCTCCTGTCACGAGGCTTGCAGCAGCTGGCTGATTGCCTTGAGCCCCTTAGCAGGACAGCACTGAATTACCATATCGCTTCAGCAGACTTCTCCAACTGCATTCCCTACGCTGCCAGCCCCATATGTACCAACATCTTGGCTTCCACCCTGTAGCCACTTGCCCTTAGCCAGGAGCTGAGTAGGAGCTCTGGCTTCCGGAAGAGACTGGAGATGTCCATCAGTGTTGACAAAATCAGATTCTGTCTCTTAATGATTATAAACAATTATTCCAAAATCAGGCAGGATTAGAAGAACAGCTGTTAAAAATAGGATTCTAGGTGGTAAAAACAGACAACAGGTACTTTTACCATCCAAATACGATTAAGATAAGCAAAATAAGAATATTTAATCTAAAACTCAACTTCCGCCTGGCCTGTGGTGACGCAGTGGATAAAGCGTCGACCTGGGAACACTGAGGTTGCCAGTTCAAAACCCTGCACTGGTCTGGTCGGGGCACATGTGGGAGTTGATGCTTCCAACTCCTCCCCCCTTTCTCTCTTTCTTTCTCTCTCTCTCACTCTGTGTCTCCTCTCTAAAATGAATAAATAAAAAGAAATTTTAAAACTCAACTTCCATCCTCAAATATCTAGATCAGGGGTGTTCAATACGTTGATCGCAATCTACTGGTCGATCGCGAAGGAAGTGTGGGTAGATTGCATGACATTAAAAAGACATTTGTCTTTTGATTGGCATACAGGGTAGCCAATCTGACGTCTAAACTTTTGACACCCTACACACGCGCATTAAACCGTGCTAACTTGTTCAGTTACATTGCTGCGTAGAAGCCTTCAATTTAATTTAAACTAAATACAACAAAGGGTATAAAAATGAGTGCCGTAGCTGTTCTGAGTCGAGTAAGAAGCCTAAAACCTACCACTTTCATACAGAATGGGAGTGGATTTTTTCACTATGTCATATTCTAAGCGCGTTTGCCTCATCTGTCTGTGTGCCATTGCTATTCCAAAGAAAGGAAATGTGGAGCGGCTTTTTCGGACTGTTCATAAAAACTATGACATTGACTTTCCTCCGAAAAGAGAGCTGAGAAGGAGGAAGGTGAAAGAAGAATACACAATATTAAATAGTAATAATAGTAACTTAAATAATGATAACATAGAAGAAATAAATTTATGTTTTGCATTTTTATTGTAAGTAGATCATTTTGAGTTGGTCATCTTATAAGTAGCTCGCAAGCTGAAAAAGCGTGGGCACCCCTGATCTAGATAATAGGCTTGATGAACTCTTCTCCTGATCACTCAATGTCAAACAGTTCCAGTTATGTGGAATCCAAGAACCAGAACTTTCCTGTCATTATGATGTCAAGAGTAGAGAATGCCTTGTTTCTAACCTTTCAAAGGCATGAAGGGACATGATATTTCCCATCACTGTTTCTGCTAGTTACCACCTAGAAATGATAAGGAGGACACTGTTCTTGAGATTCTCTTTCATTCATTGGGTTTCCCCTAAACATCAGGTTCCCTTTAGGTACACAGACTTTGTGAAGATAAAACAGATAAGGTCTCTGCTCTCAAGGAGTTCCAGTTCAAGAGAGGAAAGTCACATGGAAACAAATAATGGCAGTACGGTGTGATAAGTGTTCATGTGAACGCCATCTCCTAGGCATAGTGGTGGCACAAGGAGTAATCAATTCTGTTTAGGAAGGCTGCAAAGAAGAGGAAGAGCTTGTGGACAGTCGGGTTTGAGGGAAAAAAGAGCATTCCAGGTCAAGACACTCTAGGAAGAAAGAGTCTTATTAAATCAGGCACTTGGAAAGTGGCTCGACAGAGTTGAACCGATGACTCCTGTAGGAGACGGGATGGAGAAGAGAGAGACCAGGAGGCAGGCCACCATACCATATAATGGGTCCAATCTCCAGTTTTTTCTATAAAACAAATGTTTCCCATTCCAGGCATTCATAAGCATCTACATGAATAGCACTAAATGAGGGGCCCTGGAGGGTATGCCCCTCAGGAGCTTACACTAAACCTAATCAGGTGAATTAAACATACACACCACAGCTGAAGAAAACACAAACCAGCGCATAAACAGGTGCATAACGCTATAAACAGCACAGCACAAAGTACTAAGGGAATTCACAGGCTCTTAGCTTGAGACAGAGCTTAAATACCATTTAATTAGAAAACTGTTCAAGTGCTTGATTCCCCTTGACAAAACTCTGGTCTAATGAGCCCCATGGGATATGGGGAGCTCTGTTAGAAACTAGTCTACTTGAGTCCAGAGGTCACTAACCTCACAATACCCAGAAGGGTTTTGTGGCAATACAAGAGATCCACCTCAGACAAGAAAGAGTCCTAAACAGGACCTTTCTCAGCTGGTGAAATGAGCGGGATGGGATGGTTAAGAGCATAGTAGCTGTCCAAAGTCCTCATTCCCCATCATGATAACCCAGAGAAAAGAACAGTTCATAGTATACTATTTTTACAGCTTGCTTTCTTAAAAAAACAAACAAAAAAACCTTTTATTTTTTAAAATAAATTTTTTGAGGTGTCACTGGTTAAAATTATACAGATTTCAGGTGTACAATTCTGTAATACCTCACGTGTACACTGTACTGTGTTCACCCCCGAATTGTTTTAAATAGGCATAAATACATCATAGGGATTTTATGTATCTCCAGATTAAAGGTTTCTTGTTGAGGTAAGGAAGTATTCAGTTGGTCTTTACCCAAAGATTCTTTCAGGCCTCTGGGGAACCCAGCTCATGATCTAGGGTGGGAGAAAGCTACTGCCTTTTAATATTTCAGAGCTGCCAAGAGAAAAGCCTGTTGGTCATGAATAGGCAGGACTGCAGTCTTTCCTTATGCCTTATGAGCATGGTATCTCTGGTCCTGATGGGACACCACCTTGCGGTCCTTCATCACCTTGCCAAGCCTAGAAGAGCTGCCATATGGTGAAGGCACAAGCAATGACACTCACCCTCATGGAGGTCTCGCCACCATGGGCCTGTTGCAGCCTGAAGACCTGGGCCACCATGTGCTCTGTGGACGGGTGCAGCAGGATCCTTCGTGAGGCCAGGCCCACCATCACGTATCGACCCATTGGGGACAGGCTCACTGAAATGGCATTGGGACCTGACGGCCAAGAAAAGAGACACATATTTCCCAGTTCTTGCTATGACAAGCAAATACTTGTTCCTTTTAATCTTTTCTTTCTCTCTAATCTACTGCTTCGTTTGGTCATCATGGGGTTATCGTACACAACTGCAGAGGAGTATAATGAACAGGTATTTAAAGTACCAGTATAGTGTCTGACACACGGAAAGTCCTTAATAACTGTTGACCACTGTTATGGAATTCGTAACAGACTCACATTTAAAATAACTGGTATCATAGCATAAATACTATTTTGAAATCTTTTTCACTTCATGCATTATTTTCCATAATTAAATATTCTATAAGAACATTTTATTTTTTATTTACTTATTTGTTTTTACAGAGAGAGAGAGAGAGAGAGAGAGAGAGTCAGAGAGAAGGATAGATAGGGACAGACAGACCGAAATGAAGAGAGATGAGAAGCATCAATTATTAGTTTTTCATTGCGACACCTTAGTTGTTCATTGATTGCTTTCTCATATGTGCCTTGACCAGGGGGCCTTCAGCAGACCAAGTAACCCCTTGCTCAAGCCTGTGACCTTGGGTCCAAGCTGGTGAGCTTTGCTCAAGCCAGATGAGCCCGCGCTCAAGCTGGCAACCTCGGGGTCTCAAACCTGGGTCCTCCGCATCCCAGTCCAATGCTCTATCCACTGTGCCAACGCCTGGTCAGGCTCTATAAGGACATTTTAAAGGTCAATGGTATTCTGACTTATCAATGAATGCACCATCGCTTATTTAAGTGATTCTTCACAATTTGACATTTTTCTCTATGATAAATAATATATGGTACTGTGAACATCGTTGTATATAAATCTTTGTATAGTTTTCTTATTATTTCCTTAGAAGTGAGAATACTGGCTCAGAGAGAAGTACATTTTGGCATTTTGGGGACTTTTACTACACAACACCAAATGGCCTTGCAGTAAATGAGAATGCTCACTTCTCCAAGCTATGACCAAAGCTCCTCTCTTATTACTGGCCATCACAACAGGAGCATATCACTGATACTACCATGGTAGGGAGGACTCTTATTCTGCGATTCTTTGGCAATGTTACCCAGGCAGGTCTCCTGCAAAGCAGAAGTCCTCTGGTCTGTGCCCCTGTGAGGCAGGCCCATATGTGACCATTACTCCCACCTAAACCATGCCTCCCTTAGGAATGCCTATGCCAAGGAACCAGCATCCCCATGTCACTAGGTTGGGCCTCCCATCCCTCACCAAAGCGCTTGGTGTAGAGCATTTCGCCCAAGTTGTGGGGGGCCAGGGAGTACACTGCCAGGATGCCTTCATCAGGAAAGCCCCTCTGGCTGCTGGGGATGAAAGCAGCCAGGAGCTGGCCGTCAGCAGAAATGTCACAGCTGGCATCATTGTAGATCTTGCAGTTCTGCACCAGTACATTCACAGAGGCTGCATCAAAAAGAGAAAAGAGGGTGAGAATGTTTGGAGTTGATGGCGTGAAAAATTCTGGGCCAAGAAATTTGAGGGCCTTCTTAAGGGCCTGAACCCTCTCTAGAGATACTAAAGGCTGCTCAATCAAATTAAAATGTCATGTAACATGCAACGTAAGAGAGAGGGAAGATATGGCTCCTCTACCACTTTAATAGGAAACTACAGTCAGCACAACCACAACCACCTGCTGAGTCTTAGTTCACACTTAGAAAATAACATTTGAGAGATTAGATAATAAAAAAGTTATTATAAATTGTTCCTGGAGAGCCAATCAGCAGCTGTTTCTGTCCAGGAGATCAAAACCAGGATGAATAAAAATGGAAACCACTGATTCCAAGAAAAAGGTGATACAGGTACAGCTTCCTTGGGGCGTGACTCCTATATTAAACCTTCTTTGTGATCTTGAGAAGGAAGTCATTTCACAAATGTGTGTCTTACTTTCTCATTTAAGAGAAGTGGAACACTTACAAACATCAGTCTTTCAGACAGCTCCTTGCTAACACTAATCCCTAACTCCACAAGACAGGAAAAAGAGAAACAAAGCCTGGCCCTGACTGGATGGCTGGTATTCTTTTCATTTCTCACTACGCTCTATGCCTTATCCATACCATAAGCCAGTATCCATGGGAAGCCCCAGTCTGTACGTGGCATTACTGAGAATTACGCATGGGTCAGCTAAGCAGCAGATCAGCATGAGGGAGTGGGTGGGTGATGCAGGAATGTCTGCTGGAGGAGAGAATCTTCTCTAATCCAAATGTGACTGTGCCTGTAGGATTTGTTTTGGTTTTCATTTGAATCCTTCTCCAAGGCCCACTGTGCAATGATGCCCTGCCAGGGGGAAGTGGCTTACCTTTGATGCAAGCACCACAGTGCTCACGTCACGGCACAAGCAACAGCATAACGTATCCAAAGGTATGAAGCTACTTTGGGCTTTGTGTCATTTAGGTCTAATTTATATATGCACATGCAGAGAGACTTTACTCCTCTTATTAGAAGAAAATCACTTGGATGTCGGCTGTCAGAAGTATTATGGTTAAAAAATAAAGGCACACTCAGTTGTTCTCATCAGATTCCAGGTGATGTACTCCTATAAGCCAAAAGGCATGACCTGAAAGGTCAAGTGCAAGTTTCCCCAGGATATTACCTTAAGGAAAACAAAACATATTTTTCAGATGCCTTGAAGCTTATGGGATCAGGAACTCAGAGGGATTTCTAAAATGTGATCTTCATTCCCCTCTTCCTGTGTGTTGTTAACAAAGCCACAGAGATGACAGAGTAGATAAAAAAAGACATAAGAACACATTGATTAGGCTATTGTGCCAACTCTTGGGGGCTGACACCAACAGAACCATTACGCATAAAACCAAGGAGGGACCACAAGGATGGTTATGTTTGCTAACTAATAAAATAATGACATCCAAATACTCACTGCTATCACCATTAGGGCTCTGTACTGCTCAACTTCCAACCCACCATCTGCTCTAGCCTGCACGGCTAGATTTATCTAGTTAGCAATGAGACTGTCTGCTCCTTATTCAGGGTCCCTAGGCTGTTGCCAAAGGATGACAATCTCCTCCTCTTTCCCTGGATTGACACAGGACTCCATTTGGAGATACAGAACCAGAGGAATTGGGAAAGCTTCAGAAGTGAGTCCATCTTGATTTTCTATCCTTGATATTGGCACAACTCAGAAAAAAACCCTGACAATTTAGACTATAATCATCAAAGTTTTCACAAATATTAAGTAGGGCATGAAAATAAACAGGGAAGGAGATGGGATACTGTGAACTTGAAGACAGCTTTGCAGTTACTATTTTATCCACAGTTAATGTCTTAAAAAATGCACAGTGGGTATTTTATGAAAGTACATTTTTCTATCTTGCTATTACACAGATTTAGCTCATGTAATTCAGTCAAACATACAAAGCCTGTGATGACCCTCCAAATGCACTAACAATATAAAAGAAACATTAAATTGCTTACTGCCACGTTAATTTCTAAGAGGGGCCAAGAATGGGGAAGAGTACAAGTAAGGTTTTCCTTCCTCTGGAAAGCTTGGCTTTCAGCCCCTGAAAAACTGGGCATACAGACTAAAAGCATTCTGTCAGCCTCAAATCCAAGCCACTGTGTTTGTGTGTGTGCTATATATATTACAATAATTCCAAGTCAATGGCCACCTCACAAAATAGTTTTGAGAGGAGGAGAGAGAGTGGGACAGACTCCTGCTTGCACCCTGACTGGGATCTACCTGGCAACACCCATCTGGGGCCAATGTTTGAACCAACCAAGCTATCCTCAACGCCCGAGGCCAACACTAGGACCAACTGAGCCACTGGCTGCGAGAAGGGAAGAGAGAGAGAACTAGGAAAGGGAGGGGAAAAGAAGCAGATGGTCGCTTCTCCTGTGTGCCCCGACCAGGGATCAAACCCAGGACATCCAACTGGCAGGCTGACGCTCTATCCACTGAACCAACCAGCCAGGGCCAACCTCACAAATTTTGTTCCCTCCCCGCGGCCACATTATCCAATTTCACAACCACTCCCCATTACAGCAGTGAGCCCACTGACATCTGCAGATAACAAATGAAAAGAATGCTGAAAATTGACACACGGCTTCTCCAACAGCATGTTGTGTTTCAGAAACTGGGCAGCTAGTGTTCTGGCCTTCACTTGTCCCCTAACGAAGGGAATGTGGTCAGTGTGCAGTGATTTGATAGCTTCATTTTAGTGAGCACTGGGTGGTATGTTTACAATTTTTATTTCAAAGCTCTAATTAGCAACTAACATTTGCTGCTTGTTGTCTATTAACTTCCCACGTAGAAATGGAAGTACTCAGTTACAATGGTGAGTGGTCAATGCTGCAGTTCACTGGTGCAGCTTCTCAGGAGGCTGACTTTTTTAAAATTTTTATTCATTTTTTATAGAGGGGAGAGAGAGAGAGAGAGAGAGAGAAAGAGAGAGAGGGAAAGAGAAAGAAAGAAGGGCAGGGGGAGGAGCAGTTAAGCATCAACTCCCATATGTGCCTTGACCAGGCAAGCCCAGGGTTTTGAACCGGCAACCTCAGGGTTCCAGGTTGACGCTTTATCCACTGCGCCACCACAGGCCAGGCGGAGGCTGACATTTTGATGAGTTAATTTATACAGAGACTTCTTCAATCTCTGTTAATAGTTTTCTTGGGCCATCGAAAGAAGTGCACTAATGACAAGAACAGCTCATCCTTTCTGGACTTAACAATACTGTAAGCTGCCTGGCCTGTGGTGGGGCAGTGGATAGGGCATTGACCTGGAACGCTGAGGTTACTGGTTTAAAGCCCTGGGTTTGCCTGGTCAAGGAACATACAAGAAGCAACTATGAGTTGATGCTTTCCACTCCTCTCTCCTGCCTTTCTCTCAACTCAATAAATAAAATCTTAAAAAAAATATAAGCAGGAAACAATGCTGCAGGCAGGTAGAGAAAAAGGTGAAGTGAAATATAGACTACCATGCGCCACCAGAAACCCTGGTTCCGCTCCCTGCCTTGCCTTATTACCGAGTGGTTCTCAAGCGTTAGCCTGCATCAGAATCATCTGGAGAACTTGATAAAAACAATGCAGGGGTAAGGCCTGAGAATTTGCATTTCTAACAAGTTTCCAGGTATCTCTGAAGCTGCTAGTCTGGGGCCATACTTGAAAACTGCTTGCTGCCTTACCAGCAGCCCTTGATCCCTGGGCTGTAGCTCCAGCTACCTGCCCTGCAGTTAAAAGCAAAACACATGTGAGGAACGATAAAGGGGTAGTTAGCTGTGTGTGCGGCAGAGAACGGCAATAAGGGCTAGGAAAGAAAGGATTTTTCAAATCAAAACTGCTTAAGAGCTATAGGGGGCAGCTCCAGGGAGAGAAAAAGCGATGGAGAAGACGGCAGGAAGCCATGTTCCAGACTGCAATGTAATCTCCTCCTAATTATAAATGATTTCAAGTGAAAATGCCCTCGCAGGGAACGGGTGGGGCTAGAAATACTGATGCCTGGAGGAGCAGATGGCTCTGCCTTCCTATCAGCTCCATAAATTATAAACAAACACCTTGTACTAAGATTGATTTGTAGCCTGTTGCTGGTCAACCAGATGAGGCCATGGGAGTGGTTAGCAGTTGCAGTGCTCTTGGAAATGCATTAGATACCGATTTGGAAAATCCAAAGGGGTTAAAATCAGCAGGAAAACTTCCATTTGGTTATCTCTGAGCCCCTCCTGTTTCAGAATAAGACCTCATGTGTAGAGAGCTCCAAGTGATACTATAAGCACTCCCCTGAGGCACCTGTTACTACTACATTCTTGTGGTGTGATCTGTCCCATACCACTCAGGGCACCCTAATGACCAAATGGTATTTACCCAATAAGAGTTAAGTATTAAAAAGTATAATTCACAGCAAATCTGATGAGCTCCTTTTTTTTAATGAAAACAATTTCAAAATTATGCATTTGAGGCATTAGTCACAAACTTCTAAACTCTTTACAGATAGTATCCCAACTGAAATAGGTAGCAAGAATCTCTAGCCTAATTCCAGAAATACCAAAACTGTAACTACACTTTATTCAAACCAACCAGAAAACACAAGCAGTTAAGAACTAATGACAGGAGCCTCAGTTAAAAGTGACTACCATTCTAGAGGGCAATACCATGAAAGGAACATGGGCTATCATCAGACACATGTGCCCTCAACTCCTAGAATGCAAGTTTTCCCTAAGGCCAAAACTCAAAGGAAAACAGGGCATTTATATAAAAAAAAGTTCTAATACCACACATGATTTAAATGAGGGAGAAAGGCAAGCCAAACTAAATGAGTCAACCTGGTTGCGCCTGATGCTCTCTGATCAGCTCAGGCTTTACAAGAGCCATGATCAAAAGATGTAAGAAGGAACACAGAAGGAGAATGACAGGAAGCTGTAGTTGGAACGAGGTGAAGCTTGTACAAAAAATGTTAAAGGCATCCAAAAAGGCCTTGTGAGCTATGCTAGCAGCATATCCAATGCCTTTGTTCTTCTGAATATTTTTTTAACTTATTGATTTTAGAAAAAGAGGAAGGGAGAGAGAGGGAGAGGGAGAGAGAGGGAGGAAGGGAGAAAGGGAGGGAGGGAGGGAGGAAGGGGGGGGAGAGAGAGAGAGAGAGAGAGAGAGAGAGAGATATCAATTTGTTGTTCCACTTATTTATGCACTCATTGATTGAATCTTGTATGTGCCCTAACCAGGAAACCTGCAACCTTGGCATGACAGGACAATGCCCTGATCAACTGAACTACCTAGCCAGGGCTGTTCTGAATATTTTGTTCTTCTCTCGAGGAAAATGATCTCCAACTGGGTGGAAACAACGTCCTAAGAAGGATCAGAAGCCCACTGCAGATAAGGCAACAGGTTAAGGAAGCAATTATCTTGTTTACATTACTTTCCAGAGATGAAATGTTTCTCAGAGTACTGAAAACAGAGATAGGTATGACTTTAGAATTATGGCCATACTCTTCAAGAAACATGGAACAACCCTGGCCGGTTGGCTCAGGAGTAGAGCACTGGCTGGCATGTAGAAGTCCTGGATTCGATTCCCACTTAGGGCACATAGGAGAAGCACCCATCTGCTTCTCCACCCTTCCCCCTCTCCTTCCTCTCTCTCTCTCTCCCCCTCCCATAGCCAAGGCTCCACTGGAGCAAAGTTGGCTCCATGGCCTCAGCCTCAGGCACTAGAACGGCTCTAGCTGCAACAGAGCAACGCCCCAGATGGGCAGAGCATCACCCCCTGGTGGGCATGCCAGGTGGCCCCATGGCCTCAGCCTCAGGCACTAGAATGGCTCTAGCTGCAACAGAGCAACGCCCCAGATGGGCAGAGCATCACCCCCTGGTGGGCATGCCAGGTGGATCTCGGTCTTGTGCATACGGGAGTCTGTCTGACTGCCTCCCTGCTTCTAACTTCAAAAAAAAAGAAAAAGAAAAGAAAAGAAAAAAGAATCATGGAACAATTTTCAAGAAAAAGACATAATAATAATAGCTAACACTTAACATTTACTATAATAAATGCCAGGTACTGTTCAGAGTGTTTGACATGTATTAACTAATAATTCTCATAACAATCCTATGAGATGTGTTCTATTACAATCCTCATTTTTGTAGACAAGGAAGCCAAGGTATAGAGAGATTAAGTAAGTAAGGTCACACTGTTAGAAGCTGGCTGAGCAGGGATTTGAACCTGGACAGTATAACTCAAGAGTTCATATGCTTAACCATTACAGGACGGGTGACAAGTAAAGTGACCAAAGAACAACTCTTTCTATGCTTATAAAAAAAAAGGAAAAGGAATTAAAAAAGCATCAGGCCCAGACCTTTGTATAAAAAGTATAAGTAATTCCAATACTATTTAAACTGTTTCTGACAAAGGAAAAGAAAACCTCCAAATTGTAACACAAGCACTACACTTATACCAAAACCCACAGATTTTTAGAAACAAGAAAAGGACAGATTCATCTCACAAATATCAATTAAATAAACTCGTAATTATTAGCACGCTAAATGAAAGACATTTATCATTAAAGAATATATCGTGGCCTAACCTGTGGTGGCACAGTGGATAGAGCGCTGACCTGGAATGCTGAGCATGCCAGTTGGAAACCCTGGGCTTGCCCAGTCAAGGAAAACAACAGCAATCAATGAACAACTAAAATGAATCAACTATGAGTTGATACTTCTCCTTCCCCCCACTGCTCTCTCTCTGTAAAATCAAGTAAAATCTTAAAAAATAAAGGAATATATCATGAATCAGGGGGGTTTATTCAAGGAATGTAAGGATGGGTTCATAAGTACAGAATCTATTAAAATAATCATCATATTATTAGATCAAAAGAGAGAAAAAACATCTCCATAGATGCAGTAAAGGCATGACTAAATTCAATATCCAGTCTTGATAAAAACTCTAAAAATAGGAATAGATGACTTTCTTAAAATGATAAACTATTTCTAGTTCAACCCAAAGCCAGCAATATGCTTACTGAGAAGAAGTTGGATGTTTTCCCATTAAAGTCAGGAACAAGATGAGGATGCTTGCTATTATTTAACATTGTTCTGATGATAGCAGTAAGTAAATTTTGGTGAGAATGAAATCACAGGTGTAAAAGTTGGAATGAAGGAGGTAAAATCACTACTATTTATAGGTAACACGCCTAGAAAAACCATAATGTTTAGCTGATAAGTAGTAAACAAATTCAGTAAGATAGTAGGACTCGAAAAATAAGCTTGTAACAATATATTTAAGAAATGAATAGGATCAAATAAAGAAATCTTTTAACATTCCTAAGAATAGAAGAGAAAGTTCAAGAAACTGAAAATTATATCATGTTTTTACATTGAAAGATATAAAGATATTAAATCTTATTTTTTTTAAGCAAGAGAGAGACACACAGACAGAAAGAGAGATGAGAAGGATCAACTCGTAGTTGCAGCACGTTAGTTGTTTATTGATTGCTTCTCATATGTGCCTTGATGGGGGTGGAGGGTGGGTGCTCCAGTTGAGCCAGTGACCCCTTGCTCAAGTCAGAAACTTTGAGATTCAGGCTAGTGACCATGGGGTCATGTCTATGATCCTATGCTCAAGCCAGTGACCCTGCGCTCATGCTGGAGAGCCTGTACTCAAGCCGGTGACCTTGGGGTTTCCACTGCACCACCACGAGGTCAGGCTCTCCTTAGGTCAGTGATGGGCAATCTTTTGAGCTTGGTGTGTCAAAATTCACCAAAAAACCGAGCATAACTTGGGTGGCGTGTCACTTCGAAAAACGGCCTAACCGGAAGTCCCAGAACTAGACACTCTGTGCTGGAGTTCTGTTGTTTTGGCCTACAGACCTCCGGCACAGAGTGTCTACACTACAGCAAATGTTTTATCCTTGGCTACTGCACCTGGCCGTGCAGGAACCAAGGATGAAACGTCCTTCTTAGCATGCGGCCCCCTACTTCTCTGGTATGCGGCCACGTGTCATCAAAAATGGCTATGCATGTCAGTGCTGACACGCGTGTCATAGGTTCGCCATCGCAGCCTTAGGTTAATTTACAAAGTTAATGGAATTGCAGTAATTATACTAACAGGATTCTTTTCAGGGTAGTGAAGAAAAGAAACAAGGTAGTTTTAAAGTTCATGCAGGAAAATAAACATGCTTGAGCAAGCTGGAAATCTGGATTAATAAAATAATAAGAGGAGAATAGTCCTACCGGATTTTAAATCCTAAAGCCTCAAAACTTAAACCCATATAATACTCTAACATGAATAATCAGACAGATCACTGGGACAAAATAGCCTAGAATTACAATTAAATACACACAGGAAATTATTAATAGGATGAAAAGTAACATCTCAAATCAATGGAGGCAAAGAGATTATTCTATAAATTGTCTGGGACAAATAAGTAGTCATATGGGGGAAAAGTTGGATCATACTCTTCTTTGATTAGCTAGGTTAAGTATTTCCCTATAAGTCAAATAGTTAAAGGTAAAAAACTAAAATATAAAAGTGCTACCTGATCTTCCTACTGATGACACAAAATTTAAAAACCATAAAAGGAAAACTGAGTAATCCTAACTACTTAAAATAAGTCCTATGAGAAAAATAAGCTTCAGCAAAATCAAAATACAAATGACAACTAAGAGATTCTGATTAGAACTTAATTTTCTCATTTCTAAAGTGCTCCTATAAAACCCTAAGGAAAGACCAGCCACATAAAACAGGTAAAGAAAGCACATGTACAGTTCAAGAAAAGGCCACACACATGGCTCAACACATGAAGAAGCACAAACTTGGTTTGTAATATGAGAAATACAAATTTAAAATACCTCATACTATTCTTTTACCTATCAGATTTTTAGATATCCAAAAGTATAACATTCCACAAGCAAGAGTTTAGGGGAACAGGCACTCTCATAAACTGCAGACAGGAGTATAAACTGACATTACCTGCACAAAGGGTGATTTAGCAATATTTACCAAAATCACAAATATGCATCCTCTTCCTCCCTACAATTCCATTTCTAGGAATTTATCCTATAGATACACTTCGACACGTGCAAAATTACAAACTGCATGATAGTTGTATAGCAAAAGACTGAAAACAACTTGAAAGTCACTCATCAGAAGACTGTTTAAAAAATAACAATACCTTTGGACAATGGTATACTAGGCAGTTAGTTAAAAAGAACAAGTAAATTCTATACACTGACATGGAAAGATCAAGATATACGATAAAGAAAGCAAGCAAAGTGCAGAAAGCAGCATGTATAACATGGTGCCATTCAGGTTAAACAGAAGGTGGAAAACCTTGTTTGCCTTTGCTTGTATATGTGTATACACACACAATATTCCTTTTTTTTTTTTAAGTGAGAGAAGGGGAGACAGTGAGACAGACTACCACATGCACCCCACCTGGGATCCACACAGCAGCCCCCATCTAGGGCTGATGCTCAAGTCAACCATACTATTTTTTAGCACCCGAGCCTGACGCTTGGACCAACCAAGCCACTGGCAGTGGGAGGGAAAGAGGGAGAAAAGGCGGAAAGGGGAGAGAAGAGAAGCAGATAGTCACTTCTGTGTGCCCTAACAGGAAAGTGAACCCAGGAAGTCCATACTCTGGGATTACGCTCTATCCACTTAGCCAACTGGCCAGGGCCTACAATATTCTTGAAAAGACATACAAGAAAGTGCTAACTGTGGTTGCCTATGGGGAGGAATGGTGGGTAGATGGGAGCAGGGCAGGGAAACTTCACTGTATATCCTTTTCTACTTTAAAATTTTTTAAATGGTGGATATATTTCAAATCATGTTTCAGATTATAAAAGAAACAAAGTAAACAAAATATAGCAGCAACATAACTGAAAATAAATTATGGCAAATAAGTTCTGGGTCAGAAATACAGAGATGAACAAGCAAACTTGGTGTTTAATAAGGGAAAGGGTAGATTGTGGTTGATTCCCAGCAGAATGAAAGAACCAATTACTGAACATGTGGCATCTAAGTACTTAGAAAGACGTGACTGCTACTGAGGTTTCACTAAGAACAAGGCCTGAAAAATTAACCTCATTTTCATTGTCTGATAGGAATACCAAAAGTAGCCTGTGGGGAAACGCCACAGACAGAAAATATTTTGATTATTTTAAAGCATCTGACAGAGTCTTACAATCCCTTGTAGATGAGAGAAAAATGTGGGCTTCAGATATGAATACCAGCCCAGGCTGCTAATTCATGAACCCATGAACCAAAACTGACACAGAGGAAGCTAACAAGGCTTGGAGCAATGTCCTGATTCACTAGTTTGCTAGCAATCCAAAGGAAGACAGAGGAAGCATGTTCATCAAGTTATTAGACAATGTAAAATTGAGAGAAAAAAAGTGACTCAAAGATTAAATAGATGTTGAGAGGCAAGAACTAGAAACTGCAATTGACACTGTTAAAATAAAATTTAACAGAAACAAATACAAACAATCACTTCTTGGCCTTTTGGCAAAGATCAAGTGAAACAAATATAAACCTTTGGTTTCTAAAAGATTCAAATTGCACAAGTAACTGCAGGATGGTAGGGCCCTGCTTTATTAACAGTTATCAAAGAATTTCAAGTTACTGCCAACTCAGGAGTGATTTCAGAGAAAACCACTGAAATCTCAGGCTAAAGCAGGAGTAGTCAACCTTTTTATACCTACCACTTTTGTATCTCTGTTAGTAGTAAAATTTTCTAAGCGCCCACCGGTTCCACACTAATGGTGATTTATAAAGTAGGGAAGTAACTTTACTTTATAAAATTTATAAAGCAGAGTTATAGCAAGTTAAAGCATATAATAATAATAATTCCTTACCAAGTACTTTAGGTCAGATTTTCGCTAAGTTTGGCAGAATAAATCTTTATAAAACAACTTACTGCCTGACCTGTGGTGGCGCAGTGGATAAAGCGTCGACCTAGGAACACTGAGGTCGCCAGTTCAAAACCCTGCACTGGGCTGGTCAAGGCACATATGGGAGTTGATGCTTCCAGCTCCTCCCCTCTTTCTCTCTTTCTTTCTCTCTCTCTCTCTCACTCTGTGTCTCCTCTCTAAAATGAATAAAATAAAACAAACAAACAAACAAACAACTTACTATAGTTAAATCTATCTTTTTATTTATACTTTGGTTGCTCTGCTACTGCCCACCATGAAAGCTGGAAAGCCCACTAGTGGGTGGTAGGGACCAGGTTGACTACTGCTGATCTAAAGCATCACTTATCTATGTACTGGACAGCTCTCACCTGGACTTTTTTTTTTAATTTTTTTTTAATTTTATTCATTTTAGAGAGGAGACAGAGAGAGAGAGAGAGAGAGAGAAAGGGTGGGAGGAGCTGGGAGCATCAACTCCCATATGTGCCTTGACCAGACCAGTGCAGGGTTTTGAACTGGCGATC
This sequence comes from Rhynchonycteris naso, assembly GCA_037038555.1. Taxonomy (NCBI): domain Eukaryota; kingdom Metazoa; phylum Chordata; class Mammalia; order Chiroptera; family Emballonuridae; genus Rhynchonycteris; species Rhynchonycteris naso. Next base: position 357,795,679 of record CM072995.1, read on the forward strand.
TCAGTGTTCCCAGGTCGACGCTTTATCCACTGCGCCACCACAGGTCAGGCTCACCTGGACTTTTTTACTCTGTTCTGGCCCCCAAAACGAAAAGGAAAAATGAGCAGAACTGCCAAGGATTCAGAAACCAGATCAGTAAAAGAAAATGTCCAGCCCAAAAAGTAAGATTAAAAGGTAAATCACAGTTTATCTTCAAATAGCTAGAGGATTGTCACTTAAAAGAGGCACCATTAGATTTATTCTATGAAGATTTAAAGGTGGAACTAGGACCAACAGGAGGCAGTGACAACTCAGTACAAGAAATGGTGACTTGGTACAAGAAAGAAGATTTTAACAGGAATTTAGCAGTGATAGCTTAGGCCATTTCATCACAGCATGATCTGAAGTATTCAAGCAGATGAACGGGAGAGAATGATACATCCAATAAGGGGTTAGTTTCCAATAGTTACAAAGAACTCATACAACTCAACATCAAAAAAAACCCACAAAAAACAAAAGAACCCATGCCACACACAAACCAAACAATACAATTAAAAACAGGCAAAAGGACCTGAATACGGGCTTCTCCAAAGAGGACATACAGAGGGCCAACAGACATATGAAAAGATGCTCACTGTTGGCCCGACCGGTGATTCAGTGGACAGAACGTTGGCTAGGTGTATGGGCATCTCAGGTTTGATTCCTGGTCAGTGCACACAGAAGTGACCATCTGCTTCTCTTCCCTTTCCTCTCCCTCTTTCCCTCCCGCAGCTAGTGGCTTGGTTTGAGCATGGCCCTAGGCACTGAGGAGAGCTGGGTAAGTGCAAGTGCATAAGCCTCAGGTACTAAATACAGCTTGGTTGATTCAAGCAAGCACTGGCTGTAGACAGGGATCCGTAGACAGAGATTGCCGGGTGGATCCTGGTCAGGGTATATGGAGGAGTCTGCCTCAATCTCTTCCCTCTTCTCATCTTAATATATATACATATACATACATATATATATATATATGTATATGTATATATATATATAAATGTCACTAATCACTGGAGAAATGCAAATTAAAAACATAATGAGATATTACCTCACACCTGTCAGAATGGCTATCATCATCAATAAATCAACAAACGTGTTTGCAAGGATATGGAGAAAAGGGTACTCTCGCGCACTGTTGGTGTGACTGTAGGCTGATGTAGACACTGTGGAAAATATGAAGGTTCTCAGTGTTCCCAGGTCGATGCTTTATCCACTGCGCCACCACAGGTCAGGTACGAAAATATGAAGGTTCTCAAAAAATTAAAAATGGAACTGCCTTATGACCCAGTAATCCCACCTCTGGGTATATAACCGAAGAAACCTAAAACACTAATCTGAAAGAATACGTGTACCCCTAAGCTCATTGCAGCGTTATTTACAACAGCCAAGCTGTGGAAGCAGCTCAAGTGCCTATGAATAAATGAGTGGATAAAGAAAGAAGCTGTGACACATATGTACAATGGAATACTGCCACAAAAAAGAATGAAATCTTACATTTGCAACAGCATAGATGGACCTAAGGGTATTAGGCTAAGTAAAATAAGTCATTAAGAGAAATAAAAAAACCATGTGATTTCACTTGTATGTGTAACCTAAAGAGCAAAATAAGTGAACAAAACAGAAACAGATTCCTAGATACAGAGAACAGATTGATGGTTTCCAAAGGGGAGAGGAGAGGGCTTGAGGGATTGGGAGCAAAGATGAAGAAACTGAGATCTACAAGTTGGAAGTCACAAAGAGGGGCCATAAAGTACAACAAACGGCAGTAGTTTTCAACCCTTTTACACTTGGGGACCGGTGAAAATAGGAGAATTATTTTGGAGACCACTAAGGCAGAAATCACCCTGACCATAACCAATTTGACTAAGACCAATGGGTCTATAATCTTCATACAACATCAGGATGGTTAACTCCTTCAAAGACCAGCACAAAATTTCTGACGGATGAGTCTGTGGACTGGCAGTTGAAAAACATTGACATAGGGAATATAGTCAATGATATCATAATAACTATGTATGGTGCCAGGTGGGTGCCTAAAATATCAGGGGGACCACTTTGTAAAGTACATGATTGTCTAACCACTATGCTATACATCTGAAACTAATACTTCCCTAAGAGGCTGGGAAACTGGACTGTCAGACAGATGTATTTATGAATATATAAACATATGAATCATGACACTCAAGTCCATTCCCTTCAGATCTGGATTAATACATGAATTTAGTATCACTATAGTCTTTCCGCAGGGTCAAAATGTCAGCCCTCAGTCCTTACACTCCCCTCTCTTTCTCTCAGTTCCACCTAACCTTTTAGGCTTTGAACAATGACCTGCTTGCCAGTAAGCTCCTCAAGGCACAGACATCTTCATCCCTGTGTCCGCTTTAGCATTGTTCCTAGTACTATACCTAGTGTTGTTCACTACTCTAGACATGTTTGCTGAACTGTTTAACAGAGAGTTGCAGAAATGGCACATGGCAATTAGCTTGTCAAAGAGATGATGAAAAGTCCTGTGACCTGTGGGTTTCCGAGTTCTGGCTCACCTGTAAGGCAGACCCCTTCCACCAGTACCCCAACTCCACCTTTGCTTACCATTACTGATTTCTGGGAGGTCAAATTTGGTGAAGTCCCACCACTGGAGCCGGTAAGTAGTATTGGCAATGTTACTGGCTACAGCAGACTGTCCATCACCGATCACTGCCCCTAGTGGGGGAACAGACAAAGAGAGCACATTATCATCTGTATCCACACGTTCCCACTGAGAACATAAATCAACACTGGGATTAGTAGGAGAGAGGGAAGGGGAAGAACCCAGCAGGACTGAAGAAGGTTGGCGAGTTCCATCTGTCAAGTCCCTATCTCAAAGAGAAACCAGACATGTTTTTCAAGAACAATTCTACATGGAAATATAATCCCATTCATCAGCCCCTCCCATTATTACTTAAACATTTACTTAGTGGCAACAACGTGGCAGATACTGTATACATCCTGTTTGGTAAGAGCACAATCTAAATAGACAGATGAGTTTTCATAAAAATGTGAGAAACAAAAAGTAAAAATTGAGAGGACACCATTAACAGAGAAAAGCATTTTAGTTCCTGGATGTCTTTGTAGTAAGCAGTGCTCTTCAGGAGGAAGCATCTCCTCCTTTTTATATGACCTTCTTCCTAATAAAACATCTCAAAAGGAGGCTTCCTCCAGGGAAGAGGCAGCCACCATACAGCTGACTGGATACACACAGACACTAAAAAACAAATGAGGTAATTGTGTTCATTTCTTCTGGACCCCAGCAATGTAACAAAGGAAATTATTAAGCCTAGTTTATCAGGGTCAAAATATTTTTATTAAGACAATATTTTATAATCCCACCCTACTCCATGAGAAGTTTCTTGAATCCAGGTTCACTTGAAACATCTCACGATTTAACTTTCCCTGAGATATACACTTCTGTATGACATTTTTTCCTTGGTAACCAATTAAATAAAAAATGGATTTTTTAAAACAGGGTGACACTTTAATTTGCAGTTGTATTTCATTTACATGAACATGTCATTTCCTCCTCCTCCTCCCAAAGTGCATTTCATACACAACCACCCTTCTGATCAGACAGAACCAAACCCTCTTGGGAGAACATTCTTATATGCTAGACAACCTAGCAACCTATAAATGGTATTCTCCGCTGCAAATCAACTCCTGCTTTGAGAAACTGAACTTGGTAGAACTTACTAGTCTCAGGACAGTGGACAATTCTATACCTATATTATTCAGTATTACTGTCTTCCTCCTCTGCATGTCAGTGCAAAAGGGTCTTGTCGTGTGTGTGTGTGTGTGTGTTACTTTTACTTTTAGAGAACTGCATTTATTGCTCTGCTACTCCTGGTGTTTTCCAATTCTTTCCTCAAATGGTCAAGACATTATTCAGAGAGAAAATGTCTTCTACACAAGCCCTGAAATAGATAGCACTCTTCTTACTCTTCTCCAGTTGCTGCTGGTCACTGCATGAGAAGACTTCCCACCATTAGTTTACTGATAGTGTCCTTGTCCCAGTTTCTACTTGTAAAGAAAGGTACAAAAACTGTAATAGCTCACTTCCTGGATGATGGTATTTCTAGATTATGTATTCTCAACATGGGTAATATTGCCCATGTTGAGAATACATAATCTAGAAATTATGCTCAAGGGGGTAAAAACTAGCTCATGGGGGAAAAAAAATCTTAGTACAATCCCTAATTTCCCTCCCTGAGCGATGCAGTATCTAAACAGATACACAGCATATCTATGGTATTAAAATTTCATGGGAGTAGAGATGATTAGGGAAAAAATGTCCAAAACTCCTTAGGAGAGTAATAATGAAAAAGAGGTTGACAAACACTGTTCTAGAGAAATCAATAATCCAAAAACAACATATTCTTGAAAATTTTACAGATTCAAACACATAGCCCCAAATGGTTATGATCTCCCTGAGGAAGACAGAGAAAGACAGAATTTGGGGGTGCTGTCAATGAGCCCACTGATATCAAACACTTATTGATGGTCGTGTGGCACATCACTCAAATGAGGTAAATAAGGTCCTGACCAGAAAGCTCAGTTGAACAGAATGTCATTCTGGTATGCCAAGGTTGTGGATTCAATTTCTGGTCAGGGCACGTACAAGAATAAACCAATAAATTCATAAATAGGTGGAACAACAAATCAAAATGTTTCTCTATTTCCTTCTTCCTTTCTCTCTAAAAAATCAATCAATAAAATTTTAAAAAATGAGGTAAATAATATGCCTTTCTTATTAACTTTTACAGAAAATTCTATAATAATTATATCAGATCAGAAACTTGATAAACTTCTGGGTCATGAAGAGGTTAAGATACCTATAGGGCTTTCTTTCTTTTTTTTTTTTCTATAGGACTTTCTTAATAGAAACTTTTCTTGATTTTTCTAGGCCTCCCTGATAATGAAAACCATTTTTTAATTCCTTTTTAAATTTTTATTTTTTACAGAGACAGAGAGGGACAGATAGGCACAGAGAGACAGGAAGGAAGAGAGATAAGAAGCATCAATTCTTTGTTGTGGCACCTTAGTTGTTCATTGATTGCTTTCTCATATGTACCTTGATGGGGGGGGGGGCGCTACAGCAGAGCACGTGACCCCTTGCTCAAGCCAGCGACCATGGGGTCATGTCTATGATCCCATGCTCAAGCCAGAGACCACACGGTAAAGCTGGTGAGCCCGTGCTCAAGCTGGTGACCTTGGGGTGCTGAACCTGGGTCCTCTGCATCCCAGTCCAACATTCTATCCAATGTACCACCACCTGGTCAGGCCATTTTTAATTTCTTTTTATTTTATTTATTTTAGAGAGGAGACACAGAGTGAGAGAGAGAGAAAGAGAGAGAGAGAGAGAGAGAGAGAGAGAAAGGGGGGAGGAGCTGGAAGCATCAACTCCCATATGTGCCTTGACCAGACCAGTGCAGGGTTTTGAACTGGCGACCTCAGTGTTCCCAGGTCGACGCTTTATCCACTGCGCCACCACAGGTCAGGCCCAGGCCATTTTTTAATTCTAAGTTCTATCACTTCCCAGGACATAATTATTCAGTTTCACTCTGACCCAGTCTCAATTCCACTGAGCTTATGAAGTGTTCCCCTAGCTTTCTTTTCTTAGGTGGTTGACATCTCCCTTTGACCCCTAGTCTCTCTCAAATTACTTTAGTTCCTTATTTCCTCCAACTTCTCAGAGAAAAGGAAATAATCCAAAGAATAAAAAGGTGAACTGATTTGTCTCAGTATATGATGAACAAAATGCTAGTTGCTAAAAGTAGGTAGAAAATAAATTAAAAAAATAAACCCCATATTCTATGAACTAAAAATATGGGGGAGAAGACGAGAACTATGAACAGGAAAAGAATTCAGGAAAATCCCAGATGCCTTACGAGTGCTGTGGATCTATAACTGGGAACAACCCACAGCTCTAGAAGCGCACCCTGTGTGTTCCTGGAGAAATGTCTTCTGGAGAACAGCTGTGTTATAAATAAACATGTGTGCAAGAGACTGGGAGGTATTCTCTGCCAATAATGCCAGAGTGCTGAAAAGAAAAGAAGCCTGGCACCAGGAAAAGTCAGTTTTCAGTGCCATGTAAACATAGATTAGGGAGTTAAGGATGCCAACAACAGATTACTATCACTAGGTTCTCTGCAAGAACTGCAGGCCAAACAGCCTGTCTCTCACAAACATCAGGAGGAAAACTATCACCCTACTAAAAAACCCAATCATTTAGTAGACCTCTGGCCACTGGGGCGAAGACACAGGAAATGTGCCAGAATAAGTTAATGAACTGAGCGACAAAGTATTTATATATAGAAAGCACTTAACTTCAGACACCAAATCCTGAGACACTGAGGGATTTCTGAGGCCACAAGATTTTCTCCATAACAACAGAATGGAACAAGCTAGACTCAGCTTCTCAACCTCCATTGCTGACATTTTGGGCCAGATAATTCCTTGTGTAGGAGGTGGGGTGGGCCTTGTGCAATGCAGGGTGTTTAGTAGCACCTTTGGCCTCGCCTTACAGAAAAGGAAACAAGACAAGTTTCCTTATCTGTAAAAAAGATGTAATACTGTGCCTAACCTGTGGTGGTGCTGCAGATAAGATACTGACCTGGAATGCTGAGGTCCTGGGTTTGAGACCCTCAGCGTACCCGGTCAGAAAAGCAACTGTGAGTTGATGCTTCCCTCTTTTCCCTCACACCTGCCTTTCTCTTTCTCTCCTCTCTCTAAAATGTCCATGTCCTTTAAAAAAAGTTTAATAATAATACCTACAATTTATAGAATTGTTGGGAGAACTAACTGAAACAATAAATGTATGTGATGTTAAATAATAAGTGTTTAATAAATGACTACCATTAAATTATTTTGATCATTTACTCTAATCTCTGTATGTTTTTCTTCTATGGGTACTGTCCTGTAATTAACAGCTTGTAAAAAGTCCTTTAAGAGACTAGCCCAAATAATGTGCCAGCGCCAAGAGAGAGAAGTACTTAATTTTAGAATTAAGGTCTAATGTCTAGGCCCTTGACTCTTTACAAAGTATGCTGTCAGACTGCAAGGAAGTTAAAATAGAAATCAGTAACAAAAAGATAACTGGAGAATCCTAGAATACTTGGAAAATTAAGCAACACACTCTAAATAACACATGGCCCAAATAAGACACCTTAAGAAAAATTATAAAATATTTTGAACTAAATGAAGATGAAAACACAACTTATTAAAATTTGTCAGATGCAGCAAAGTAGTGCTAAGAGGAAAATTTACTGTACTGAATGCATATATTAGAAAAGAAATATATAAAATCAATATAGAAAACAAAAATAGCAAATTTAATCTAAATAAAAGAAATAAAAATCAGAGCAGGAATCAATGAAACTAAAAATAAGAAATCAATAGAGAAAAAAAAATCTATGAAACCAAAAGCTGGATCTTTGAAAAGATTAATAAAATTAATAAACCTCTAGCCAGGCTAAGAGACAAAGAGAAGAACCAAATTATTAATATCATAAACAAAAGGTCATCACTACTAATTTTATGGATACAAAAAGGATAATTAAAGACTATTAGTAACAACTTGTCATCTGCAAATTTGATAACCTATATTAAATTGGTAACAGGCCAACACACAGTCTAGCAAAATTTACAATAAGAGATAATCTGAATAGACCTATACCTATTAAATTGATACAACCATTAATAACCTCCCAAAACAGAAAGCACCTAGGCTCAAGTAGGTTCACTGGTAAATTCTTCCAAACATCAGCCTGACCAGGCAGTGGCGCAGTGGATAGAGCGTTGGACTAGGGCGCAAAGGACCCAGCTTCGAGACCCCAGGTTTAAGACCCCGAGGTCACCAGCTTGAACCCAAGGTCACTGGCTCGAGCAGGAGGTCACTAGCTCTGCTATAGCCCCCAGGTCAAGGCACATGTGAGAAAGCAATCAATGAACAACTAAGGTGCTGCAACAAAGAACTGATGCTTCTCATCTCTCTCCCTTCCTGTCTGTTTGTCCCTATCTGTCCCTCTCTGTCTCTCTGTCACACACACACAGAAAAAACCTTCCAAACATTCAGGGAAGAAATTCTACCAAATCTCTACAATCTCTTCTAGAAAACAGAAGTGGGACTATTTCCTGACTCTTTTTATGAGGCCAGCATTATACAATACCAAAAGCAGATAAAGACATTGAAGGAAAAAGAAACCCTATAGACTAACATCTCTCATCAACATAGAAGCACATATCTTCAATAAAGTATTAGCAAATCAAGTCCAAAAATGTAAAAAAAAATATACACATTATGATCAAGTGGAACTTATCCCAGATATGCAAGGTTGGTTTGACATTTGAAATTCAACTAATATAATCCATCATATCAACATAAAGAAGAAAATCTTATGACTCTATAAATAGAACCAGGAAAAGTATCTGACCAAATCCAACACCTACTCTTGATAAAAACTACCAGCAAATTAGGAAGAAAGGAGAATTTCCTCAATTTGATAAAGAGCATCTATAAAAAAGACCTATAGCTAAAACTCATACAAATGTATGGTGGTGGAAGGTGATTTAACTTTGGGTGGTAGGCACATGATGCAGTGTACAGATCATGTATCATAGGTAGTGGTACAGTGGATATAGCCTTGACCTGGGACGCTGAGGTCCCAGGTTCGAAATCCTAAGGTGACCGGCTTAAGCAAGGGATCATCGACATAATCCCATGGTCACTGGCTTGAGCCCAAGGACACTGGCTTGGCTGGAGCACCCAGTCAAGGCATGTATGAGAAGCAGTGCTGCAACTACAAACTAATGCTTCTCATCTCTCTCCCTTCCTGTCTCTCTGTCTCTCTAAGGGCAAAAGAAAAAAAATGTACACTTGAAACCTATATAGTCTTATTAACCAATGTCACTTCAATAAATTTAATTTTTTTTATTTTTTATTTTTTTACAGGGACAAAGAGAGAGAGGGATAGGTAGGGACAGACAGACAGACAGGAATGAAGAGTGATGAGAAGCATCAATCATCAGTTCTTCATTGCGACACCTTAGTTGTTCATTGATTGCTCTCTCACATGTGCCTTGACATGGGCCTTCAGCAGACCGAGTAACCCCTTGCTTGAGCCAGCGACCTTGGGTCCAAGCTGGCGAGCTTTTGCTCAAGTCAGATGGGCCCTCCACATCCCAGCCCAATGCTCTATCCACTGCACTACTGCCTGGTCAGGCAATAAGTTAATTTCAAAAAAGAAACTAACATTCAACTTTTGCTATAGCAAATGTTATATGCCATTTTCAGAACAGTAGAAAACTTACTATTGTTTGCTTTCTTAAGCCATTAGATCTATGATGCTGATAAGAAAATAATGAAATAAAATAAAATCATACTTAACAGTGAAAAACTATAAGCTTTTCCCCTGTCTGGGAACATGCAAGTATATCTCCTCTTCAATACTGTACTGGATGGAAGTCTTAGCTAATGCAGTAAGACAAGAAAAGTAAATAAGTATACAGATTGGAGAGGAACAAATAAAACAGTATTTATTTACAGATGATATGATGCCTGTATAAAAAACCCCAAACAATAAAAATAATTAACTCCTGGAACTAGTAAGTGATTCATTCTATCAAGGCTGTAGCATATAAAATTAATATACAAAAAGTCAAATGCTTCCCTAAATACCAGCAATAGCAATTGAGTAATTGGTGTTTGAAATTTAAAATACAATAGCATTTATATTAGACTAAATAAAGAAATACTTAGGTATAAATCTAAAAAAAATGTGTAAGATCTATATGATGAATATTACAAAACTCCTTTTTCTATTTAAGCAAGAAAAAGACAGGAAAGGAGAGAGATGAGAAGCATCAACTCACAGTTGTGGCACTTTAGTAGTTCATCGATTGCTTCTAATATGTGCCTTGACTGGGGGGGCTCCAGTTGAGCCAGTGACCCCTTGTTCAAGGCCAGCAACCCTGAGCTCAAAGTAACAACCTTGCGCTTCAAGTCAGCAACCCCTGGGCTCAAGCCAGTCACCATGGTGTCATGTCTATGATCCCACACTCAAGCTGGTGAGCCCACGCTCATGCTGGTGATCCCAAGGCTACCTAGGTCCTTAGCATCCCAAGCTGATGCTCCATCCACTGTGCCACCACCTGGTCAGGCCATTGGATGATTCTTGTACATGCTCTGACTGGGGATCAAACTTGCAACTTTGGCACATCTGGACAGTACTCTAAACAAATGTGCTACCCAGCCAGGCACTAGGAATAAAATCTTAATTGTCATGACAGTTACACGCATCTCTGCCTATGCTTCTCTCAGACTCTTCTTTTGTTGCTTTGAAAGGAGGAAAAGGAGCTGCCTCTTCTCTAAAGTTTTTTTAGTCTTCAAGATCTGTTCTTGAGCAAGGAAATGAAGAGTATGATTCAACAGTACAGTAAAAACATGAACAATAAGAATCATTAGCAAATCTATCAGAAAAGCTAATTTGGGAGGGTAAAAAAGGGCACAAGTTACAAAGAAGGAAACAAATTATATTTTGGTCCTATAAAATTGTTTAATTTGAGGCTGCCTCATTCAGAAAGGGCATCTCGATTATACTGCTGCTGGAAGACAGAACAAGAATGGAGCTGGGGGCACAAACACTCAACCTGGAAACACAATTACTATTTTTCTGTTTGATTGTGATATAAAGCAAATTGGTCAGTAGAACTGAGACTAGAAACCCCAGGTTAGGTTACTACCACGAACAACTTATTAACTTTTCAAAATTCTTCTTAGTAAGCTAGTCACAAAGGACTACATACTGTATGATTCCACTTATATGAATTGTCTAGAACAGGCAAAGCTATCAAAACAAAAAGTAGATCAGTAGTTGCCCAGGGCTAGACAATGCCGGGGAGAGTAATTGGGGAAATAAATACTAAGGGGTATGGGCTTTTTAGCAGGTGACAAAAATGTTCTAAAATATATAGCGGCAATGATTGTAAAACTCTGTGACTATAGTAAAAACCACTGAGCTCTACAGTTTAAATAGGTGAACTACATGGTATGTGAATTCTACCACAATAGGGCCATTACTAAAACATACTATTCAGTATAAATTTGGGACTTTGTGAAGTAAAAAATGGTGATCTCATTTTTGGGATCCCTTTGCATTCATTTAATAATTAGTGAGCATCTTTTTATCTGTTTACTGGCTTATTATTTCTTTTAGTGTATACTGCCTACCCCCACACCTTATGTGCATTTTTATGTTTGGTTATTTGTAGTCTGATAGACTTAAGTTCTTTATAACAAACTGCTTTCTGTCTATGAAAAACAATTCTTAGAGCAATACAACATAGGATTATTTAGACAAAAAAAGCATTTTTCTGGCTCTGGCTAGGTAGCTCAGCAGATAGAGCCTTGTCCCAGTGTGCCAAGGTTGCGGATTTGATACCCAGTTAGGGCACATTACCAGAACCAACCAATGAGTGCACAACTAAATGGAACAACTACGTGGAACACTGAGTTGATGCTTCGTTCTCCCTTAACCCCCTCAAATCAATAGAAATATTAAAAAAAATGTTTCCCCTCTATATACTGAATGGCATTCTAGGAAGAACATTTCTTTACAGAAAGCTTCATTCAAATGAAGGTTTATATTTATTCTAAACAGGGTTATAAATAAACACTATCACATTCACTTTGTCATCCTACCACCATTTTAACACTTATTGAAGAGCATAATCAATGATTCTATAGTGTGGGAACCTGAAAAGAATCCCTATGGCAAATAGCAAGAGTTCTCCCAACAACAAAAGTTTTCCCCAGTCCCCATTTACAGTTTTGACATTAAGGAAAATGTCCAAACTATTTAAAAATAACAGCTTTGCCTGGCCAGGCAGTGGGGCACAGTGGATAGAGCATTGGCCTGGGACACAGAAGACCCAGGTTTAAAACCTTAAGGTAGCCAGCTTGAGTGTGGGGTCACTGGCCTGAGCAAAGGATCATAGATATGACCCCATGGTCAGTGACTTGAGCCCAAAGGTCACTGGCTTGAGCAAGGGGTCACTGACTCCACTGGAGCCCGCCAGCCAAGGCACATATGAGAAAGCAATCAATGAACAAATAAGGTGCTGCAATGAAGAATTGATGCTTTTCATCTCTCTGTCCCTCTGTCTCTCTCACTAAAAATAAATAAATAAAAAAAAATGAAAGTAAAAGCTCTGGATGGTTAGCTCAGTGGCAGAGGGTCAGCCTGGCGTGTGGAAGTCCCGGGTCCAATTCACAGTCAGGGCACACAGGAGAAGCGCCCTTCTGCTTCTCTACCCGTCCCCTTCTTCCTCTCCTGCAGCCATGGCTCGATTGGAGCAAGTTGGCCCTGGGTGCTGAGAATGGCTCCATGGCCTCATCTCAGGCACAGAAATGTCTTGGTTGCTGAGCAACAGAGAAATGACCCCAGATAGGCAGAGTACCGCCTCATAGGAGGCTGGGTGGGTAGATACCAGTTGGGGTGAATGCAGGGTTTTGTCTCTGCTTCCCCATTTCTCACTTAAGAAAAAATTTAAAAAAAATTAACAGCTTCATTTATATATAATTTACATACCACACAATTCACCTGCTTACAAGTATACAACTGTAAGGTTTTTAGTGTATTCACATAGTTGTGCAACCATTATAAAAATCAATTTCCTAACAATCGTCACAACTGTTTAATTTCAGGATTTTCATCACCACCCCCACACCCTACCTATTAGCAGTCGTTCCCCTCTACTCTGCCCCACTCCCTCCCTAGCCCTAGGCAACTACTAATATAGTTTCTGTCTCTAGACATTTTATATAAATGCAATCATATAACACAGGGGTCAGGAACCTTTTTGGCTGAGAGAGCCATGAACGCCACATATTTTGAAATGTAATTCCATGAGAGCCATACAACGATCCTGTACGTTACACATTATCCAATAAAAATTTGGTGTTGTCCCGGAGGGCAGCTGAGATTGGCTCCAGCCACCCGCAACCATGAACATGAGTGGTAGGAAATAAATGGATTGTGATACATAAGAATGTTTTATATTTTTAACGTTATTATTTTATTTATTAAAGATTTGTCTGTGAGCCAGATGCAGCCATCAAAAGAGCCACATCTGGCTCACGAGCCATAGGTTCCCGACCCCTGATATAACAGGTGGTTGTTTGCATTTGGCTTCTCTCATTTGGCAGAGTGTTTTCAAAGTTCATCATCTATGTCACAGATGTACTTCATCCCTTTTTATACCTAATTAATGTTCCATTGTATGTTTATAACTGAACCACAGGTTCACAGGAGAATAAGATAATGTTTTTCATTTATAGAAAATACTGCATGAAACCCAACAATCATAAAAGTGTCTGAAGGAAACACAATTATTTCCTTCTAAGGAAAAAATCAGGGTTTCAAAGATCAATTCTGAGATATTACTTATAGCTGAAAGCATCCTTACTTTTTCCTGAGGCTTAAAATAAAAAGTAAGAGTATTAAGGGATGCCCTGGCTGAAGAGCTCAGTTGGTTAGAGCTTCGTCCCAAAGCACAGAGGTTGCTGGTTTGATCCCTGGTCAGGGCACATACAGGAACAGATCGATGTTCTTGTCTCTCTCACTTTCTCCCTACCTCTCACTAAAATCAATAAACATTTAAAATACTGTCTTATAAAAATAAAAGTATTAAAGGAGACCATTTTCTGTAAAAACAAAAATAAAATCCCTAATAAGTATACCATGTGTGTATCTATAACTCTTGTTTTTTAAATTTTTTCCTTACAGGGCAGAGTCAGAGAGAGAGATAGATAGGGACAGACAGGAACGAAGAGAGATGAGAAGCATCAATCATCAGTTTTTCGTTGTGACACCTTAATTGTTCATTGATTGCTTTCTCACATGTGCCTTGACTGCGGGCCTTCAGCGGACCGAGCTATCCCTTGCTGGAGCCAGCGGCCTTGGGTCCAAGCTGGCAAGCTTTTGCTCAAGCCAGATGGGCTCACGCTCAAGCTGGTGAGCTCGGGGTCTCGAACCTGTGTCTTCCGCATCCCAGTCCGACGCTCTATCCACTGCGCCACCCCCCAGTCAGGCTCATCCTAACCATTTTAAGTGTCCAGTTCAATAGTGTTACGTATATACAGACTGCTGTGAAACAGAGCCTCAGAATTTTTTCACCTTGCAAATCTGAAATGCTATACCTATTAAATAATTCCCCTCCCTTCCTTTGCCCCTGGGTAACCACAATTCTACTTACTGTTTCTATGAATCTGTTTTAGGTGCTCATATAACTGAAAGCATGCAGTATTGGTATTAATTTTTTACATGCCTTGAAATAAAAAGGAGATGCACAACTAAACAGCATGCACACAAAGTCATTCACAGGCATGGTATGAAATCAGAGTCATATTCAAATCTACAGGTAAGTAGTTAAGTCTGATGGGAGAATGTAACCTCTAGGCCTGGTGGTTACATGCCATTTAAAGGGGTCAGACAGCCTGACCAGGCGGTGGCACAGTGGATAGAGCATCAGACTGGGATGCAGAAGACCCAGGTTTGAGACCCCGAGCTCGCCAGCTTGGACCCAAGGTCGCTGGCTAAAACAAGGGGTTACTCAGTCTGCTGAAGGCCCGTGGTCAAGGCACATGTGAGAGAGCAGTCAATGAACAACTAAAGTATCGCAACGGCAACAAAAAACTAATGATTGATGCTTGTTGTCTCTTTCCGTTCCCATCTGTCTGTCCCTATCTATCTCTATCTCTGACTCTCTCTCTCTGTGTCCCTGTAGAAAATAAAAAAATAAATAAATAATTAAAAAGAAAATTAAAGGGGTCAAACAGAGCATAGGGCATATGCCATTAGACGTGATGAGCTTCGGAAAGTCCAAAGGCAGTAGGCTGCCTCGAGACTACTTTTTTGCTTCCTAATTCGAGGATCACCAATGATTCAATCACACTGCCTTGAAGGTAACAGTGTCATCCAGAGTTCAGCAATGTAACACCACCCTACAGCAAAGGAAGTAAGAGGCTCTTTGCTGGGTCCTCACCCCTTCCACCCTTCACATTAAAACCCAGGATTAATCCTGACTGCTGACAGGACAGCTGGTACCGCCCAGCTCTCTGAAATCAAGCTAAGATACTCCTGTGTGGGTAGATGAAGAAGTTGAGGCCCATTTTCATCACCATTCTGAAGAGCTGCCCTTCTTCAATATATACATCCTAATGAAGCAATTATCTACTTACACTAATGATGTAATTGGGACAAGTAATTATGAAAGCAGAACATGCATTTTCAAAAAATGAGTATCATTACCTTTCTTCTACCCACAAACATTATTTAAGATAAAAACAAATAAGTTCACAAGAACACGTTACTGGGAAATGGTTAGGAACAGCATTCAGGAGAAATGGAGAAAAGACCCCAACAACCCCAAAACAAAAACCAAAAGTCTACAATAGACTCCCCCCAGGCAGGGATTTCCTTAGAAACCTCTACCTCTGACAGAAGACATGCAGGTGGATACGAATTATTAAGAGTTACTCTACCTCCACTTCCACACCCCCCACAACCTGGCATTTCCTATATTTAGGTCCCAGCAACCCCTATTGGCCACTGGCTTAGGCAGGAGGTCCCCGAGTGAAGCCAGGAAAGAAGTCAGGAAAGCTGTCACCCTCTCCTTGTTGCACAATGGAGCTGCTTAAAGGGGGTGCCTCAGTGGCATAAGGACGAGCAGAGAGAGAAGGGGAGGCGGGGGAAAGGATTGAGGGAGAAAGAGGTGAGAGAGAAAGGTAACAAGAGCGACTGACTCAACACTGAACAGCTCTCACCAATCACTTGTCTTAAATTGCTGAGACTCCTGCAGCTTTTATTGTTTGGTAGAAGCACAAGTGAGTGGAATTGGACCAAAGGGTCTTGGGATTGTTAGCAGCGGGAGGGAACGACCTTTACTGCTACAAAGAGGATGCAGATTTCAAAAGCCTAAAATCTACGAAGGGAAATGGAAATGTGCTGAACGTGGGTTTGACGGCAGCTTTCCTCATCTGTCGATCACAGGGTAATAAACACTGGGAGATGGCAGAATGAAGATAAACGCTTTCGGCAGCACCATTCCCCACCCTCCTCTCCTCTTCCGCCTCCACTCAGCACATGACAAGAGTTAAAGCAAGAAAATAAATTAGCTTCTTAACCAACTCTTTTGTTAAAACTTTCCTTACAGGCCACCTACACGTGAATTATTGCTCTATGAGCCTACATTCTCATTAGGAGGCCCAGTTTGTAAAGGGTGAAAAGCTCCTGTCAAATCACACCTGTGCATTTCAGGGTACAGCATTACTGGGCTGAGTCAGTTGGGGTCAATAAGTAAGAAAGAGGCCAGGCCTGTGATACTCTAATCCACAGCCTGGCTCTCTTAGTTTAGAGGGGACTTTGGAGCTCCCAGCACAGCATGGTGTCACTTCACTGTGATCACTGCCACGGTGCTATTAATTCAGGGACAGAAAAGCTAAGCTCTTAGGGCTAACAAGGAAGTCCCTTGAGACGGGATCATAGGTGAAGTCAGATCAGAACGTGGACTACAAAATAGTTGGTCCTGACTACCAACTTCACATTCATTTTGGAATGAAGAAAACATTTGTAAGATGAACAATCTTACAAGTTTTCCACAAGTAGATCCAAGGGAAGTATTGTTTATTTGGGGACCTGTGATTACAACAATGAGATAAGCATCCAGCTGAATTGGTTTTGGTAAAAAGACTACCATTTTTTGAGTAAGGTCAAAGGATTAGCCATCCCTGATGCATGTATTGTCAGTTGCTTTTATATATATATATATATATATATTTGTGTGTGTGTGTGTGTGTGTGTATATATGTTGGGAATTTTGTAACTACATCCTGATTCTGTCAGAAGTGGGTATGACGAAAATCTTAGTAACTAGCTCCTTTAAGGCATTTTGCCCTACTGGCCCAGTCTGTTCCCCTCAATCTTGATGTGAAAAAAGGACTCAGGTACCAACTAGTTAGAAGTATGGAGCAAAAGTAAGTGGGAAAGAGCATGACAAATGGGTGTTTCAAAATACAAACTGCTGCTTGACCAGGTGGTGATGCAGTGGATAGAGTGTTGGACTGGGGCGTAGGGAACCCAGGTTCAAAACCCTGAGGTCACCAGCTCGCACGGAGTCGCTGGCTTGAGTATGGGATCTGGCCTGAGCTCAAAGGTGGCTGGCTTGAGCAAGGGATCACTCAGTCTGCTGTACCCCGCCCCCCGCCAAGGCACATACAAGAAAGCAATCGAACAACTAAGGTGTCACAATGAAGAATTGATGCTTCTCATCTCTTTCCCTTCCTGTCTGTCTGTCTCTATCTGTCTTTCTCTTTCACCAAAAAAAAAAAAAAAAAAAAAAAAACCACACAGACTGCTCAGACACCTAAGTAGTCCCCAGAGCCATACTATGGGAATCTAGAGAAATAATACTGTCACAAGATAGCTAACTTGAAATAGTTTCTAATTAAAATCCATTGTTCAGATGTTAATAATATGTACAAAGTAGAAAAGCATTATTAATAAGCCCTATACTAAGACAGTGCTATAAGGACTCACCTGGGCCTAACCGATGGTGGTGCAGTGGACAGAATATTGACCCAGAACGCTAAAATCCCCGGTCAAAACCCTGAGATTGCCAGCTTGAGCACAAAGTTGCTCACTCAAGCATGGGATCATTGACATGATCCCAAGGTGGCTGGCTGAGCCCAAGGTTGCTGGCTTGACCAAAGGGTAACTGGCTTGGCTTGAGCATCCCCTTCCTCATCAAAGTATGTATCAGAAGCAATCAATGAATAACTAAAGTAAAGCAACTACAAGTTGATGCTTCTCATCTCATCTCTCCCTACTTCAAAAAAAAAAAAAAAAAAGATGTGCCTGGAAGCTTTTCAACAATCCAGATTAGCCTTTCTAGTCTTTAAACCTAAGTAAAATCCCACCTCCTCTTAGAAGTTTTTCTGAATTAGAGAGAAATTCTGCCCACACAATATTAGCTATTTTCATAACACATTTGTCATCTTTTAGGTTACCTGGCTGTAACTACATAAAGTTTACTCTGAATGCAAGTGTTTATATCTCTGGGTACACTTAGCCATCAATTTTTGTGAAAGAGATAGAGAAAGACAGAGAGGAACAGATAGGGACACAGAGACAAGACGGGAAAGAGATGAGAAGCATCAATCCTTCATTGTGGCACCTTAGTTCTTCATTGATTGAAGAACTTTCTCATATGGGGGGAGGGAGGGCTAAAACATTGCTCAAGCCAATGACCTTGGGCCCAAGCTGGTGAGCCTTGCTCAAACTAGATGAGCCTGTGCTCAAGCTGGCAACCTCAGGGTCTCGAACCCGGGTCCTCTGCTTCCCAGTCTGACGCTCTATCCACTGTGCCACCGCATGGTTAAGCTAGCTGTCAATTTCTGGTTGGTACTGCATGGCCTCTTTCCTTCTTTTTTAAGGTAATGAACCCCTTGAGAGAAGAGGTCAGTTTTTCACTTGCATTTTAAATACTGCCCAGTCATAAGACTTAGAATATTGCCATTCATAGAACAGACATGAAAAATACCATGGTGAGGAGCACCAATTAGAACTGTAAGGAATGTCACTGCCAGCCTTATAAACTGTGAATTTATACACACTCTGTGAAAAGATGCGCCCTAGGTAGTTTTTATTAACTATCTATTAGGCTAAATTATAGAGAACCAAATCATACGTTAAGGGAATTAGCAAGTATGGCCTAAAAGAAGCTTGAATTTTATTGTAAATCAACCTAAACATTCTTCAAGAAAATAGTTAAACAGGCCCTAGCCGTGTGGTTCAATGGATAAAGTGTTGTCTCGGCATGCAGCGGTCAAATCCAGTTGAATATCCAGTCAGGACACATACGAGAAGCAACCAATGAGTGCAAAACTAAATGGAACAGCTAAGTGGAACAACAAGTTGATGCTTCTCTGTCTCCCTCCCCTCCCCTCTTTTTGTTCCTCCTGCCCTCCCCCTCTCTCAACTCAATGGAAAAATTTAAAGAAAGAAAATAGTTAAGCAAGCCATGGCCAGATAGCTCGGTTGGTTAGAATATCGTCCCAATATGCAGAGGTTGCCAGTTCGATCTGTGGTCAGGGCACATACAAAAACATTGATGTTTCTGTCTCTCTCTCTCTCCCCCTTCTTCTCTTTCTAAAGTTAATAAATAAAATCAAAGAGAAATATGGCAAAACATTTAAAAAAGAAGAAACAAATAGTTCCACAAACTATGGTCAGGGACACTGTGGAATGCTGTCAGCTGTCACAAAGAAGAAATACGTCCGTAGGTGCCGACACAGAAGGATGTCCCTTACCTATTGTTCTCTGTGACCTCTCTCTATTAAAAAGTAAAACAAAAAAACTGTTGACTATGCATAAAATAAATTGAAAAGATACTATCCGAAACCATTAAACCTTTGGGAAATGGGACTAAAATAAGGGTAGTAAGGAGAGAAACATTTTACAGTACATATTTTGATATTATCTGAATTATTTGCAATGGACCTGCATTGTTTTACAAATTTTAAAACAGGAAGAATGAGAAACTACCTATAATGACCTGTTAAAAATTATACATTTTACTAGCTAATATCCTCTATATTCAACATATATACATTTATGTATTTATTTGTTCCATCAAGCTAACTGGTTGAAAAATTTGAGAAAAATTCCTTGTATATGTGTGTGTATGCCTCTATATATGTATTTATACTTTACTATATTTAAAATTTTTCACACTATTGAAGAAAAGGAGAAAGGGGGTAGGAAAGAAGTAAATAAGCAAGCAACTGGGGACACAAAAGAACGACCACAGTCTTAAGCAGGGGTCCCCAAACTACGGCCGGCCATCGAGCCGCATGCAGCCCCCTGAGGCCATTTATCCGCCCCCACTGCACATCCAGAAAGGGCACCTCTTTCATTGGTGGTCAGTGAGAGGAGCACA
The DNA here is from genome assembly GCA_037038555.1 of Rhynchonycteris naso. Taxonomy (NCBI): domain Eukaryota; kingdom Metazoa; phylum Chordata; class Mammalia; order Chiroptera; family Emballonuridae; genus Rhynchonycteris; species Rhynchonycteris naso. Next base: position 357,815,719 of record CM072995.1, read on the forward strand.
GGATGCATCCGCACCCATACTTCCCATTGAAATACTGGTCAGTTTGTTGATTTAAATTTACTTGTTCTTTATTTTAAATATTGTATTTGTTCCATTTTGGTTTTTTTTTTACTTTAAAATAAGGTATGTGCAGTGTGCATAGGGATTTGTTCATAGTTTTTTTTATAGTCTGGCCTTCCAACAGTCTGAGGAACAGTGAATTGGCCCCCTGTGTAAAATGTTTGGGGACCTCTGGTCTTAAGCCTTGCCCAACAAGGTCTGGGTGAAGCAATAATTGGCTAACATGAAATACGTTGGCATATGGAGTCCCACTAAATTTCAAAGATGGACAGAGATGGCAACATTGCACTTACTTGGAATCCCTGACATAAAACATTCTACCCAGAGAAACATGCCCTGTGCCTTGATGAGTCAAGTGGAGACCATGTAAAGCACTGGTAAAAGCATCCAGCAGGCAGTTATGAATGGCACATGGAAACACAACTTTGTACCCCACAAAAACAGAGACTCTAAGGTCATGGGCTTCTTAGGTTCACATTAGAAATAGTCTGTCTGCACAGAAGAAATGTACAGATAGATGTCCAGCTCCAAGCTATTCTCTTAGATGTCATCTTGATGCCTTATAACATCCTACCTTGAAACAAAAAAGACTTATTTTTCATGTCAGGTTAGATAAATTTTGAGAAAGGCCTGTGGCAAAATTCTAGTGTTTAAAAGAGGTATTTCACAAGGGAAAGCAAAAGGAGATTAAGATGTTTTAGTCTTTTCTTTTCTGCCAGGTCGGCTTATATATAACTCTCACACAACACTAGACCTGCTATCACGCTTTAGGGATGTCTGCAAGCCAGTGAGCATGGTGGTGCACATGCCTTCTACAAACTAACTCTGTTGCTGGTCATCATAAAGAATGCATGATAGTCTGTGAACTTTTCTTTAAGCCAGCCTTTTGGGATGTGAGTAACTTGAAATGATCTTACAATTAACACTAAGCAGTGGCCCATGTTCCTTAAAAAATCACCTATCTTCCTCTCTACTCTCCTCTCTCCGATCTATTTCAATGCCAGACTGATTTATTTATTTATTTATTTTTACAGGGACAGAGGGAGAGTCAGAGAGAGGGATAGACAGGGACAGACAGACAGGAACGGAGAGAGAAGAGAAGCATCAATCATTAGTTTAGTTTTTTGTTGCCGTTGCGACACCTTAGTTGTTCATTGCTTGCTTTCTCACACGTGCCTTGACCGTGGGCCTTCAGCAGACTGAGCCACCCCTTGCTGGAACCAGCGACCTTGGGTCCAAGCTGGTGAGCTTTTGCTCAAGCCAGATGGGCCCGCGCTCAAGCTGTAGACCTCCAGGTCTCGAAACTGGGTCTTCCGCATCCCAGTCCGACGCTCTATCCACTGCGCCACCGCCTGGTCTGGCCAGACTTATTTATTTTTAAAGCAGAGTTTTGACTGTGCCGCTCAACTGCTCAAAAAGCTTTAATGGCCTATCACTGCCTAAACTAAGAGTCCTTTGTCTGCTATTCAAGGTCCTCAACAAGCTCTGTAATCCATCTCTCTGTGCTATCTTCCACTGCTCATCATTCATATAATTTTGTAAATATGTTTTAAATGTATCTTTACTTTTATTATACTTTTTTTGTGTGCGACAGAGACAGAGAGGGACAGACAGACAGGAAGGGAGACAGATGAGAAGCATTAATTCTTTATTGCAGCATCTTGGTTGTTCAATGACTGCTTTCTCATATGTGCCTTGACCAGGGGCTATATAACAGAGCGAGTGACCCCTTGCTCAAGCCAGTGACCTCGGGCTCAAGCCAGCGACCTTTGGGTTCAATTAAGCAGGAGACCTTGGGGTTTTGTACCTGGGTCCTCTATGTCCCAGTCCAATGCTCTATTCACTGCGCCACCACCAGGTCAGGCCCTACTTTTATACTTTTGTTCATACTGTTTCTACTTTTAGATTCCCTTTTCTCTCCTCTAATAAAGGCTAAAATCTCCCCAGTTTCCTATTCCCCATTCTAGGATTCTGTCAACTCTCTTTTTCTAAGAGGTCTTTTCTGCTCTCACTGACCTCGTATGATGATCTCTTTGGAAACCCCATAGCATTTTGTTTCATTCTCTTATTCTTGTCACATTCCTTCTGCTCTATCTCCTGTCATCCTGTGAGGCAGCATTCCCTACCATTATCTACTCCACTTGAGGACAGGCATAAATTTTAGTACATCAGAGGTCCAATTCAAAATTTGCAAGCCAAGTATGCTTGCTCTGTTCCCACTCAACACTTTCCCTGAACGTGAATCCCCGCAGTACATTATAAATAGTTCTTGACAGGAAGTACACACAATTTTCTTATCTTTACATTAAAGATTTTGATGCTCTGCCACAGAAAGTTTGCGGTAACTCCATATAAATACAGAAAGAAAGGGTTACTTGAATTTGTGTGATTCTTACTGTTTGATTGCTTAAGAGGAAGGACAATCTTAAACCCGTCTGAGGGACTTAAGTGCCTCTCAGTCCCTGTGCCCTAAAGAGCACCTTGCACAAAGCACATGGGTTTTTAACTCAATTTGTTGACTTGGAACCAAAGTACCTCTAGCGTTGAGAAATAATCCACTCAACCAGCAGAACGATACTCCCAGAATTCCTAAAATCCTTTTTGTTTGATCTCTGAAACTCTGGGAGAGCACCCAGCCTCTGGAAATCTACCCAGTACAGTACTCAGGGCACTAAGAAATTGATGGTTACATGCAGGAAAAACACTCCAAGAATTTATTTTCTTTCTAAGTGCAGTCAAAACAAAGCAGGGGTGGGCTGGGTTTTGACTAGGAGTTGGAATAATGTTAAAAGGTTTTCCCCTCTGGCCTCTGGACCTTTGGAGGATCCCAGCTGGGAGCAGGCCGTCCCCTTTTTCTGCCTCTACAAGGCTCTTGCCTTGAGGCCAACAGGATTAGCACAGCCATTTCATGCTCTGAAAAGTCAAAAAAGGCAAGATGGGGAGCTTTTCACTAGAGGAAATGCCTAGTGGTCAGAGATGGTTCTGTTTCTGTTCAATAGATAAGTAGGGATGCTGAGGTTAAAAAGCAAAATTTCCAACAATGCTTAATGAAAGGTTTGGAGACAATGGGATCAACTCCAAGAAGAGAGGAGCAGGTGCCAGAGCAAATATGCAGCAGAGACAGCACCAGCCGTTCATGCATTCAAAAATTTCCATGTAGTTAAAATGTCATCAGGACGCCCTGTGAGGACAGACTTGATACAGCAATTAGAGAATGAGGCTTATCCCTCTAGGCACAAATATCCACAAATAAGCTTTTAGTATAAAAGTCAAAAGAAAAAATAAGTAAAAGCTTTACCATAAAAAATGAAGCAGTTCCTACATTCTCTTGTCTTAACTGATAATTAACTATAGACTTTCTTGTGAAAAGGTAAACAAAATTCATAGACTGTATTTGGAGGCACAGAGCACCCAAGACCCAACTTGAGTTTTAAACCTTTGTTCTTGGGTCTACTGATGGGCTTCACGAGGTCCAAGAAACCAAGAAATAGCAAATATAATTGTGTGTGCACGTTATTATATCAACTGCGTTTTTTGCTTTCTATAGTATTTTGTAGTGCTTTGACATCTTGTGGATCTTGTGGACTGAGGGACTTCCCCTTCCAGGACTAGCTAATTCCTAGAGATAGCAAAGAATCTGACTGCAAGCATGCAACCCAACCAATCCTGAGTCTACACCCCAAACACTTTATAAAACTCACACACCAAGCCAATATTTCCTCTGTCTGGAAGCACCCTGGGCCAGGTAAGGACAGTTAGAAACCATCCCATAGTCCAGAACCTGCCAGAATTATTCTAATGATCTAATCATAAAGTTTCTCACTGTACCTATCCTGTTTCACCCAATTCTTCCCCTGAAAATCCCAAAAAGAGCTGTGGCAAGCTCCTGCTGCCCCTCGTCTCTTTCTGCCTCCTGACCAACCCTGATTACTTCTCTACGTAGCACTTGTGGGGTGTCCCTCTTCTCTTGGTAACTGTAAATAACAAACTATCTTTTCAATGGCAAGTGTCCTTCCTCATCTGTTGGCCTCACTGTACTTGATTATAACTAAATTCCTCGATATACAGTGTGTCCGTAAAGTCATGATGCACTTTTGACCGGTCACAGGAAAGCAATAAAAGACGATAGAAATGTGAAATCTGCACCAAGTAAAAGGAAAACCCTCCCAGTTTCTGTAGGATGATGTGGCAGCATGTGCAGATGATGATGTAACATCATGTATACAACAGAGCAGCCCAAGGCCATGCCAGTCGAGATGTGGACAGTACAGAGGAAAGTTCAGTGTGTTCTGTGGCTTGCTAAATTAGAATCCGTGACCAAAGTGCAACGTGAATATCGGCACATTTATAACAAAGCGCCACCACATAGGAATAACATTATTTGGTCGGATAAGCAGTTGAAGGAAACAGGCAGTTTGGTGGAGAAACCCCGTTCTGGGAGGCCATCAGTCAGTGACGAGTCTGTGGAGGCTATACGGGATAGCTACCTAAGGAGCCCTAAAAAATCTGTGTGTGCGTGTGCTCAACAATTACACCTAAGCAAGACTACAGTTTATAAGGTGTTAAAGAAACGTCTCTGTTTTACAGGGTACAAATTGCGGCTGTTGCACGCTATCAAACCGGCGGATAGACCCACACGATGCGCGTTTGCTACAGATATGCTTCACAAGATCGACAATGATGCAAGATCTTTGCAGAAGATTGTGTTTAGCGATGAGGCGACCTTCCATATCTGTGGACATGTTCATTGCCAAAACATCCGAATATGGGCTGCTGAACATCCTCATGCCCACGCTGAGTACGAACGTAACACCCTAAAGTGAACGTGTGGTGTGGCCTGATGCATGATAAGGTGATAGGCCCATTTTTTTTCGCGGAGCAGTCTGTGACGGCAAACACCTATCTTGACCTGTTGGAATTGTATGCAGTGCCAGAATTTCCAGAAGGTGTCATCTTTCAACAGGACAATGCTCCTCCACACTACGCCAGCATTGTTCGTGAGTTTCTGAATAGAACATTCTCCCGGCGGTGGACAGGCAGGGGTTTTGTCAAGCCATGGCCACCACGATCCCCGGATCTGACGCCCTTAGCCTTTTACTTTTGGGGTTATGTGAAGCAACATATGTACATTGAATGTATCAACGACATTAATCACTTAAAACAGAGAATCACAGACGTTATTCACTCTGTTACACCAGACGTCCTTACCCATGTGTGGCAAAAACTTCACTATCGTTTGGATGTGTGTAGGGCAACAAATGGAACCCACATCGAACTGCACTGAATAGGTATGAAACTGGGAGAGTTTTCCTTTTATTTGGTGCAGATTTCACATTTCTATCATCTTTTGTTGCTTTCCTGTGACAGGTCAAAAGTGCACCATGACTTTACGGACACACTGTACTTTAATGCAGCTATGTGTGCATATTTTTTCTGAGGAAAGGATCCAGCTTTTAACACACATTCTCACAGCATTCACTGTCCTCTAAAAGATGAAGGGCTAGTGACAAAGATGTTTCAGGTCACACTGGGGCCCTAGCTCAGTGCATAAGAACATATACATCATTAATGAAGCCTCCCTAGGGCACGAGCAAAGCCAGGTGATTCCTCAAGAGAGTGCAAAGAGAAGTAATGGAAACTAAACAGGGTTTTGTTTATTTTGTTTTTCCTTGGCTCTTTCCAGTGCAGGGGGATACGGCAAAGGAGTATAAAGGGAAAAGATTCATAAATCCCCAAAGTGGTGATAATAGTGATAAATTAGCATTCTTCTCAAATAATACAAAACTTCTGAATGCATAAACATCTGCACAGGGTTTGGGAGATTAGGTATTGATTTGTCCATGTTGTTTTGTAAAAACAACTGGTACACTGTGCCAGCCAAGAACAGTATCACCAGCAAAGAGATAAAGCCTTGGCCTTCAACCTCAGTGAGGCTGACAGAGATAGAGATTTTTAGACCAAAGTATAGTCTTGAGACATGCCCAGAATAAAGAGTAGTGATCACAAAACAGGAAGCTTTTTGATGGCTGAATGAGGAACTAATATTAAACAGATCTCTATCAAACGTATCACTGTGAAAGATGTATATAAAATGGCAATAAGATGTCCTTCTTGCTTGGTTGGATTCCATAATCCAGTTGGGGAGCTCAAGCATCAAAAACATTACAAACATGAAAAGGCAATGTAAGTGTCTAATGAGTGGGACAGACAACTAGAGCCATAGCTGTTTAGGAGGGGTCGCTGGGTTTGGGGAAGGAAGACCAGGAAAGCTTAGGAATGAAATAGGAGCTGGGCCTTAAAGGAAGAGCAACAGGATGTGTGGAAAGGAGGAGAGGTGGGGAATGGTTCAGGACTGGAAGGGGCTACTGCTCAAGGTGATTCAGGGTTCAAGGGCTAGAATCAGCCCAGTGGGAAGCAACAGCTCATATAGAGAAGAATGCAAAAATCAAGCTTGAAAAAGACTGCCGTCTGTGTGACAGGAAATAGAAATACTTTGACATTTTTTGAGTACAGGATTACAAAGTGGATAGCTTTTAAATTTAAATTTTAGTCAGAGTACTACATATACATAATTTTAGAAGTTAAAGAGTATTTACGCACAGCTACTAAAGCTAAACAGCCTCCTCCTGCCCCTTTGTCTCCCCTGATTTCTGCCTTCCAGAAGCAACTGCTTTTCAAATCTTTTAACTGTTTTTCTTCTGATAATTAACTGCCATATTTCTGTTACTAATTTTCCAATTTTGGCTATTATCTACTGGCTTTTATAATAGATGTTTTCTCCTACCCTCTTTCTTGCCCCTCATTCCAAAATAGTTATATCCCATTTTTTGGTTAAATAATGTTAATAACTTACAGTTTTATGACTATATAAATATTCACAGCATACAGGAATACTGTAATACATATAAACTTTCTTTCACACAATTTTGTTTCTTCTGGAGGAGAATGTTCTTTTCATCACTTGCTAGTCCTCACCCTCCTTCTCATTCCCTTTTTACAATAAATATATGCTTTCTTCTAATTTCCTCCTGCTTGCTGTCCTGCAAGTCTTTCCAAATCTTCATTCAGTGACTTGAACTTATTCACCCACATGTCTGAGGCCTTCAGGTCAGCAGCTTGTAGCTCAAAATCTCTGACGGAGACACAAGGGATGTAACTCAGGTTGGCGCTGTCCACTGCACACTCATGTGGATGGGTGATGAACTTAAAAAGACGAGGGCCCTGACGAAATTCTCCAAAGCATGCTTTGAATGACTGCAGGAGATTATATGTGAAGCCCGCTAGCTGCTGGAGATCAAGATGTTGAGCAGGGTCACTTGCTGTGCATGCATCTTTAAACTCTACCAGTTTTTCAAAGTGTAGTAAACGACCTGTTTCAATGACAGCAATGAAGAGTTCCAGCTTGTTTTCAAATGCAAACACTGCTTGTTGAAGGGATAAGACTGTATTTCCAACGCCTTGCATTTTCACACTGAGCTGGTTCAGATGTTAAGTCATGTCCATGAGATAGAACTTCAGGAGCCACTCAGCGTTAGCTAGCTCAGGATGCTCGACATTTTTCATTTCAAGAAAAGTCCAGATTTTGCTCAGACAAGCCACAAAACAGCTGAGCACCTTTCCTTTTGACAACCAATGCACATTACTGTGAAGAAGCAGACCAGGATAATTATTCCCAACTTCATCCAGCAGTGTTTTAAACTGGTGATTATTTAAAGCTCAGGCAACAAAGTTGACCACCTGAATGACCAGTGACATCACCTCACCAAGCTGCTCGCCACACATCTGAGCACAAAGCGCCTCCTGATGTAGGATGCAGTAAAAACTTAGGATGGGTCTCTTTTCATGTTCACGAAGAAGTGCTACAAATCCTCTGTTTTTCCCTACCATGCACAGAGCACCATCAGTACACACCGAAATAAGTCTATCCTTCGGTAGATTTTTTTTCTTTAGCGAACTCAGTGAAAGACTTGAATAAATCCTCCCCTCTTGCTGTCTCTTTCATAGGCAAAACAGCAAAACTTTCCTCAAGTAGTGTGTCACTGACAGCATACCTTGCAATTACGCTGAACTGAGATAAATGGCTTACGTCTGTTGACTCATCCAAAGCGAGAGAAAAGAATGGTGCTGCATTTATGTCCTTCACTTGTATTGCCTCAATACAAGTGAATTACCATCATGATAGTACGATCATGAACAGTTCTTGCCAACAGAGGCATGTCTTTTATTCGTTTGATTATCTTGTCTTTATCTGAAAGGTTGTCAAAAAGTTCACTGGCAACATCAAGCATGAATGTTTTGGCATACTCCCCATCTGTGAATGGCTTTCCATTTCTCACAATTGCTAAAGCACCAGCAAAGCTAGCCAAATTCCAGTCATCTTGTTGGGTCCAAACACGGAGTTGCTGCTGACTAGCTTGCACTCTGCACAGTAGCTCTTGACATGCTTTCTTCCTGCTGTCCCCCCACTGGATATTTTGACGCAAATGTAGTATGGTGTGTGTCGAAGTGCTGCTTTATATTTGACCATTTCATCAATGCAATTTTATCATTGTATATTAGACACACTGCAGAACCTGCTCTCTCCACAGAGGCAAATTCCTCTGTCCATTCCTGCTGAAAAGTACGATACTCCTCATCTTTTTTTCTTTTAGCCATCTTCTTTGTCAAAAGGGTTTCTGCAATTAGCTAGTTGACTTTTTGATTAAAAGGAGGGAAGTTTACTTTCTGACCTCACAACAACCTGTGTATGTTATGCATTATCCAATAAAAATTTGGTGTTGTCCCGGAGGACAGCTGTGATTGGCTCCAGCCACCCCCAACCATGAACATGAGCAGTAGGAAATGAATGGATTGTAATACATGAGAATGTTTTATATATATATATATATTTTTGAGACTGTTTTATATTTTTAACGTTATTATTTTTTTTATTAAAGATTTGTCTGCGAGCCAGATGCAGCCATCAAAAGAGCCACATCTGGCTCGCGAGCCATAGCTTCCCGACTCCTGCTCTAGGCTCCTAACCTTCGCTCCTCAAAATGAAACCATTTTTTCCCCTCACTCAGAATACATTCTTTCCCTCTTACTCTCTGGAAAGAGAGAAGAGCGACCATCAGTGGCAAATGGCAGCTGCTGATGCCACACCAAGAGAAGGCTCCCCACTCGGAGAGAGCGCCGTGCCTCCTCCTCGAGGTTTCGGGAGCTGTACATGTCAGGGAAACTTCTCTAGTAACAAACTACAGAAATGATCTCTGAAAGTACAGTCTTGAAACCATTTTTTCATAACAGGACTTATTTTTTTTAGCAAGAGAGACAGATAGAGAGAGACAGAAAGAGGGGCAGATAGAGACGGACAGGAAGGGAGAAAGAAGTAGCAACTCTTCGTCTTAGTTGTTCACTGATTGCTTTTGCATGTGCTTGACTGGAGGGCTCCAGCTGAGCTGGTGACCCCTTGATCAAGCCAGTGACCTTGGGCTCAAGTCAGTGACCCTGGAGTTTAGAACCTGGGTCCTCTGAGACCCAGATCGATGCTCTATCCACTGTGCCACAGCTTGGTCAGGCTATAACAGGATTTTTATTATTCTGAATATCTTAGAAACATCCGTGTGTTACAGCAAAGTAAGCTACAACAGAAGCAGTGGGGACTAGAAATACAGTAATACCTCGTTTTCCTTAACTTTGGTTATCATCAGTTTCGGTTTTCATCAATTATTTCCACAAAAAATTTGTCTGTTTTTGTCAGTTGCCTTGGATTTTGTTGGCATGCCCATGTAACCTCGCTGCTAATTTTATGAAAACAAAGGGCGAGCCACACGTTCTCCTGCTCAGTGTAGCGTTGTTTCTCGTTGTGTGAACATCACTTCGCGCATCTAGCCGAACAATTCCATTGCTTTGTAGTGTTTTTGTGCTGCTTTTATTGATTGCGAATGCTAATACTACAATTACATGTAAGAGATTACTGCGTACACAGTATTCGGTGTAATGCGCTTATTTTGTATTTTTCAGTTTCAAAATGTACATAACACACGTAAGATAAAATCACATGTACTCAAATCTCTTTGCTCCTGGTTAAGTGTTTCCCTTGCTAATAAGTTAACCCTTTCCTTTTAGCTCCATCATGGGACCAAAGAAAATTTCCAGAGACAGCAGCCCTTCAAAGAAGAAAGATAGGAACACAATTGAGCTGAAGAAGAAAATCCCTGAAAAATACAAGAGCAGCTTTAAGATTGCTGAAATCGGCCCCATGTACAGGAAGTCACCATCTACAATAAGTTCCATTGTGGTCAAAAAGAAAGCAATAAGTTCCATTGTGGCAAAAAAGAAAGCAATAATTTAGCAAAAGGGTGTGAATGTGCTAATGAAACAGAGATTGCAAACAATTCAAGTTGTTGAACAGTTATTATTAATTTGGATAAATCAAAAACAGTTGGATGGTGATTCTGTTTTGGAGGTCATCATATGTGAAAAGCCAGACTGTTATATGCTGATCTCATTAAGAAAATGCCTGGGACAAATGCTAGTGTACTTAGTGATTTTAAGGCCAGCAGAGGCTGATTTGAAAAATTCAAGAGGCGCACTGGCATACACAATGTTACTAGGCACGGCAAAGGTATGAGTTTGGAAAAGTCTGGGGCCAAAAAATTTGTGTCTGAATTCAAAGATTATATAGAGGCTGAAGGATTCATCCCCCAAGTCTTCAACTGTGATGAAACTGGCCTCTTTTGGAAGAAAATGCCAAAGAGGACGTTCATTACACAGGAGGAAAAGGCACTGCCAGGACATAAGCCTATGAAAAGTAGGTTAACTCTTTTGTTGTGTGGTAAATGCTAATGGTGATTGTAAAGTGAAGCCCTTACTGGTGTACCATTCAGAAACTCCTAGAGTGTGTAGCAGAAACAATGTGATTAAAAGTAAATTGTGTGTGATATGGAGGGCAAACAAGAAAGTACGGGTCACGAGGCCAATTTTCATTGAGTGAATGAAGTGTTTGACCCGAGTATGAAAAAATACTGTACCTCCAAGATAATCAGTTGCCCCTTAAGTGTCTCCTGGTAATGAACAATGCTCCTGCACATCCTCCAGGTTTGGAGGACACATTGTTGGAGGCGTTCAGTTTTATCACAGTGAAGTCCATGCCCCCTAATACCACACCACTCATCTAGCCCACGGACCAAAATGTCATTTCATATTTCAAGAAACTGTAAACAAAAGCAATGTTTCAAAGGTGCTTTGAGGTGACATCAGACACACAATTGTCTAAGAGAATTCTGGAAAAAACATTTCAACATTCTCAACTGCATTAGCCTCATAGATAAGGCTTGGCAGGGAGTGACATTCAGGACGATGAACTCTGCCTGGAAGAAATGATGGCCAGGATGTGTGCATGACAGAAATTTTGAAGGGTTTGAGCCTTCCCCTGATGTAGGGTCATCAATTGTTGATTTGGGGAAGTGCATGGGTTTGGAGGTGAGTGGTGAGGATGTGGAAGAGCTGGTGGATGACCACAGTGAAGAACTCACCACTGAAGAGCTGCAAGACCTGCACCCAGAAGTGCAGCAGACGGCAGATGAAGAAGTTGCTTCAGATGAGGAGGAAGAGACAGGGGAGAATGTGCCTTCTTCAGAGATTAAGGACACCTTCTCCATGTGGAGTGAGGTACAGGGGTTTGTGGAGAAAAACCACCCAGACAAAGCTGTTGCAGGCCATGTCTGCAACTTGTTTATGGTAATGTCCTGCCCCATTTTAGGCAACTCTTAGAGGCAGCAGAAACAGAACTCTCTGGACAGCCTTCTTGTGCGACATGAGTCCACTAACTCAGAAGCTGGTGCTAGTGTCAAAAGACCGAGAAGAAGGGAAGTGACCCCAGATAGTGCCATGATACCTAAGGTCCTTATGGAGGGGGATTCCCCTTCCAAAAAATAGTATCTGCACCTCTCTCTCCCCTCCTTGACATCTTCCATACTCCAAGAAGAGTCTTCAGAAAGGTAAACGCCATGTTAAATGTTCATTTATTCTTTTATATTCATTTTATATTAATCTTATTGTTTTGTTTTAAACTATATTTATTCTCTATAAAATGTTTTGGTATGTATTTTGAAGTCTCTAGAATGAATTAATTGGATCTACATTGATTCATATAAAAATAATTGCCTCGATTTAAGTCAGTTTCACTGTATTAAAAAGGACAAGGTTCCTGACTTGAGGAAACTAATAATCGAGTAGAAGAGAGAAAATATGTACACAAATATAAGAATTCAAGGGAAAATATTATAAATACATTCATACATCCTATGTAAAATTTGAATGTTATCTTGAGAGTAAAATAAATTTAAGAATAAGACATTCAGTTATAATCATCTAATATCCATAATTTGCAATCTGACATAATTGAGCACCATGACTTAAGTTCATTCTTCAAAAATATGTAGCAAACACTTTATATACCAATCAGTCATATAAATAAGACCTCTATGATCTTCCTTAGAGCCAAGGAAAACTTCCTAATTGGTCCCATTTTCTAAATGCCTAGTATGTGCCAAGGGCCATAATAAGTTCTCATTCAACAAAAGTTGTCACTCAATCTTCACAATTACCCTAAGGGAAATTTGTTTATTCATTAAACAAATATTTATTGACTGCCTACTACAAGCCAGACAATAAACAAAACAGAAAAATTCCTGCCTTCATGAAAGTTACATTCTAGGGGGAGGAGAAGAATTCATAATAAAGAAATTACTTCAGGGCCCTAGTCGGTTGGCTCAGTGGTAGAGTGTCAGCCCGACATGTGGAAGTCCCGGGTTCAATTCCTAGTCAAGGAACACAGGAAAAGCGCCCATCTGCTCTCCACCCTTCCCCCTCTTCTTTCTCTCTCTCTTTCTCTTCCCCTCCCGTAGCCAAAGCTCCATTGGAGCAAAGTTGGCCCATGCACTGAGGATGGCTTCATGGCCTCTGCCTCAGGCATTAGAATGGCTCCAGTTGCAAGAGAGCAACTGCCCCATGGCAAAGTATCGCCCCTAGTGGGCATGCAAGGTGGATCCTGGTTGGGTGCATGCAGGAGTCTTTCTGCCTCCTTGCTTCTCACTTCCAGAAAAATACAAAAAATAAAAAAAAAGAAAAGAAATTACTTCACTAGGTAGCAGGTTAAATTATGAAATACAAGACAAGGAAGAAAAACAGAAAATGCGAAGGAAGATACATTGGTAATATTAAATAGGGCAGTCACCAAAAGGCTTTACTGAATTCCTATTTTACAGAAGATGAAACTGAGGCTCAGAAAAGTTAAATAACTTTCCCACAGTCAACCAGCTAGTAAGAAGGGAGATGAAATTTGAATTCAATTGCCCTTACCATTAAGCATATGACCTCTCCCCAAATCAGTAATAAATTCAATTATAAAGGTTTGCTTTATGAGATTTCTTTAAAGATTGTACTGGCACTTTTAATCTCCCAAAGGAGTTTAGGAATAACTTCCTATTTTAGTATTTGAGGTCTTATTTTATATCCACATTAACTTTATTTTTTAAGAAACAGAGAGAGATAAGAAGCATCAACTTGTAGTTTAGCACTTTAATTTTATTTTATTTTAATTTATTTATTTATTCATTTTAGAGAGGAGACACAGAGAGAGAGAGAGAGAGAGAGAGAGAGAGAGAGAGAGAGAGAGAAAGGGGGGGAGGAGCTGGAAGCTCAACTCCCATATGTGCCTTGACCAGACCAGTGCAGGGTTTTGAACTGGCGACCTCAGTATTCCCAGGTCGACGCTTTATCCACTGCGCCACCACAGGTCAGGCCTAGTTTAGCACTTTAAGTTGTTCATTGATTGCTTCACCTATGTGCCTTGAATGGATGGCTCAAGCCAGCTACCTTAGGGGTTTCGAGCCTAGGATTTCAGTGTCCACTCTATCCACTGCGCCACCACTGGTCAGGCACCATCCATATCAACTATTACAAAGGGGTAGTGAATGGCGTAAAATCTCCAGATTGACAGCATGTTGTTTAAAAAGCTAAGAGATCAAAATAATAATTAGCCCAGACGGTCAAGACACTTCATAAACTACATCTAGCCTGTGAGAAGACAATGCACAAAACCCTGGACAAAGTCCTACTTCCTCCTTACTGCTGCTTTGAGTGCCTCCAGTTCATCAATAAGTATTTATTTTACGTCCCAAGGGTGCCAAGCACAATTCCAATGTAATTTAGTGACTCCTTTTATTAAGATAAGAGTGCATCCTTTTCAGCCACCTGAGCCTGGCTCTTAGCATTGAGTTGTTCCTGTCACAGGGACATGTAAAGTTGGTAGTCCCAGCTTGTCTCAAGTATTTCAGGGACTGCAAATAACCTGGGTACTTAGGCATATCTCTACTTTTATTCCTTCTGAGTTCAGGTAATATCCTTTTCAAAGGGAGTTAGAGTGTTTTATCATTTTTTCCTACTTAATCCCTGGAAGGAACATGGAGGTAAGCACCACATCCTTACCTGTCAAGTGGACAAAGACACAATATGACTCACTCAAATTACATAGTGAATTACTGAAGGAGTCTGATGACAACAGCCTGACTATCAACTTCTAGTCAGCTTCCAACGTACAAGATCAGTAGTTCTCAATCTTTTTGTATTCATAACATACATGTTTGGGTACTAGGGCTTTTTTAAAGTAAGTATATTTGAAGGGATAAAAAGACTCAAAACAACAGTCAAGACAGCAATAATAAAAATTCAAGCACTATTATAATAAGACAACATCTCACAGTGCCTATCTGGTGGCCTTTGGGACTGTGTCAGTGAACAGAGATACTTTCCCTGGCTCACTGTTCACTCAGCTACTAAGCAGGCTAACTTCTCATACGCTTAGGACACAAAGCCTCTTACCTCTTACTCCTACCAACTTGTATCCTACTCTAGAACATAGTGTGTGACTTCCTCAGCCCCAAAGTCAACCTGATATTGCAATAACAATTACAGCAAAAAGGCATTTTACAAACTGATCAAAACTTGGTGGCATACCAGTGAGCTAAGTTACATCAGAAAAGTCAGATCACCTTCAGGAAAGCAAAGCTGCCTTCTTAACTAAGAGGTCAACTAGAATTTTTTTTTTTTTTTTTTTACAAGGACTGAAAGAGAGTCAGAGAGAGGGATAGACAGACAGGAATGGAGAGAGGTGAGAAGCACCAATCATTAGTTTTTCGTTGCCATCGCAACACCTTAGTTGTTCATTGATTGCTTCCTCACATGTGCCTTGACCACAGGCCTTCAGCAGACGGAGCAACCCCTTGCTGGAGCCAGCGACCTTGGGTCCAAGCCAGATGGGCCCGCGCTCAAGCTGGTGAGCTTGCGGTCTTGAACCTGGGTCTTCTGCATCCCAGTCCAATGCTCTATCCACTGCGCCACCGCCTGGTCAGGCGAGAATTTAGTGGCTAATACTTTAATGCAAAGTAACTGGAAATAAGCAACTGACAAGCAGTGCCAAAGGCATTCATTAAAGACTATATCCTCCTTTATCACATCAGAATGACAGCCTCTTTGAAAGACAAGAAGAGAAACCAACCTCATCTAAAAAGCCAACACTGGAAAGACTCTGCACTTCCCCAGAAAAGCTTGTTGAGGAAAGAAGGTTCTTTAAATCTGGTTTAAGTGAGAAACTTTGGGTGTGGTTAAGAGGCACAAGGAAAGTTAAAGAAGTGATCACTTGCATTTTTCTTAACCCATTTCTCTGATGTCTATTGACATCTTTGGGTAAAGCTTTGTAATAGAACAAAGTTAATTATTTTCCTGCTACTTGTGGGGGAAACTGTGACTGTGATGTAGTCATCAGGGATAAAGAATCAGGTTAGCCTGATCAGGCGGTGGCGCAGTGGATAGAGCATCAGACTGGGATGTGGAAGACCCAGGTTCGAGACCCCGAGCTCGCCAGCTTGAGCGTGGGCCCGTCTGGCTTAAGCAAAAGTTCACCAGCTTGGACCCAAGGTAGCTGGCTCCAGCAAGGGGTTGCTCGCTTTGCTGAAGGCCCGCGGTCAAGGCACATGTGAGAAAGCAATCAATGAACAACTAAGGTGTTGCGACAGCAACGCGAAACTGATGATTGATGCTTCTCATCTCTCTCCGTTTCTGTCTGTCTGTCCTTATCTATCCCTCTCTCTGACTCTCTCTCTGGCCCTGAAAAAAAAAGAATCAGATTAAGTCTAGGACTTTTGGATACAGAGTAACAACAGTAATTCAAATTACTGAAAAGGTATGAAAATAGTATTTGAACTCGGAAGGATCCTTACTGAAGTTCATTTTTTCTATTAAAAATTTCCAGTGTAGGACCTAGCAAACAGTAGCAATCAAGAAGTACATTCCATTGATTTTATTACACACAAACTTGAAAACAGAACGAATATTATCCAACTGTATCACACTGAATGCTATAGTAAAATCGATCAGGTTTAGAATTTTTCCTGGTTAATTTCATAATGAAGTTAGTAAATATTAGAATCAGTGAAGGAATTAGTTTCCAATGACTAGGGAGTAAAAGCACAAATAAGTGATGTGAGTTATAAAATCTACACAAACAATACATTCATGGACTTCTTGAATACAAAGAGAAACCCTAATTTCTACCCCAAATTGCACCCTCTGTGTTAATATAGCTACACTACTATCTTCTGGACAAAGGGTGGGGGGAACCTACAAAGGGCTGTACTTACTGCAGAGTTTCCCTATGGTTAGCAGGCAGATAGGATTAGGCTAAAGGAGAAACACAGTACCGGTTTAGGGAGGACATTTAATCCCTATCTACCTTCTTCTAAGTCCGTGATGGTGAACCTATGACATGCATGTCAGCATTGACACGCGTAACCATTTCTGATGACACGTGGCCGCATACCAGAGAATTATGGGGTCGCATGCCGAGAAGGATGTTTCATCCTCGGCTTCTGCACGGCCAGGTGCAGTAGCCGAGGATAAAACATTTGCTGTAGTGTAGACACTCTGTGCCGGAGGTCTGTAGGACAAAACAACAGAACTGCGGCACAGAGTATCTAGTTCTGAGACTTCCGGTTAGGCCGTTTTTCTTGAAGTGACAAACCACCCGAGTTATGCTCGGTTTTTTGGCGAATTTTGACACACCAAGTTCTAAAGATTGCCATCACTGTTTTGAGGAGATGCTGAGCATGGGCTTTTAAGTCAGAAAGATGAAAAGGACAAGGCAAGAAAGTTGGAAGACAAGCAACATAGTGTACAGTTGAAAAATAGAAATTTTAAGGGAAGATTGAGAAGGTTCACAGGTATCTACACTACAGCAGGAAAAGGATGACTACACTATGTTCCCTGAGGATCAACCTGGGTACCTGGAGAGGAGAAAATAAGTGAGATGGATTGAACACTTTTTTTAAATGGAAAAAAAAGTCTTATCAACAACAAAACATTAAATAAATTAAATAAATAAAAACAAAAGTACTGTAGGTCTCTCTGAAAGTGGAGTAGTAACCACCTAACTTTAAACCAGTGGTTCTTAACCTGGGTTCTGTCGAACCCTAGGGGTTCGATGAGTCAGTCTCAGGGGTTCGGAGAAGCCTCTGACACGGAGGCCAGAATAAAGTAATACCGTAATTTGTTGTGAGTTCATGCACTTTGTTGGTTTTGTTCTTTGAGCAAGGTGATGTTCATGCACGGCTCATTTTGTGCACCAGTAAAAAAACATATACCTATGTCTTGAATTTGGGGAAAAAAATCGTATTTTATTTATCACTAAAGAAGGGTTCGGTGAATGCGCTTATGAAACTGGTGGGTTCGGTACCTCAGAAAAGGTTAAGAACCACTGCTTTAAACCCTAGTTAACCTAGCTGGCAGGCAGCCTCTAGGGCCCACGTTAGGTATAATTTGGAATAAAAAGGATTAATCGTGATTAAAAGAATTCAAACCTTTGGTTTCTTGCAAGAAAGCAGAGGTTTGGGTGACTTCTTGATATTTCCTAAGGTTTTAACATTTAAAAACATCAAAGCCAAAGGAGAACATAAGCTAAATATTCAACAATTTACTGTGCAGGTGCCAGGATGAAAAAGGAACAGAGACGCAAGCATTTCCTTAGAAGTAGACCGAACCTTAATCTCACTGGTATTAGTCTGCAGTAGTCTTTGACTGAGTTTATATATGCACACAAGAAATCCCCTGCCATCGCAGGTTGCCCCATGAAGAAAGGAAAAAGGGAAAGTATAGGTAAAGCTCTAAGGATAATTCAATTTGTCAAAATTAGAAGGTGTAAGGACTCAAGAGTCCAACATTCCCCCCACCAACGCCACCGTTAGAGATGGGGCCTGAGGCCGTTTCTAATTATACACCCCACACAAAAGTCATGAGTCATGTTAAATCGTAAAATGTAAAACTGTCAAATTGCAACCAATGTTGCTCAGCTCTTGATATAAGAATCCCGTAATATCTTGCCATAAACTTTTCACTCTTATTTTAAGGTCACTGATCTGGAGAGAGCTGGAATATAAAACTGTGGCATTCAAAGTAAGAAAGGTAAAAAAGACAGGCATATTTAAATCAGGATATCCCAAAATACCAAGACTAAGATTTTTTTTTTTTTCAGGCTTTCTAAACTCCCAACACCTTTTCTTTAGGTGTCAAAAAGGAGCAGTCTTTTTCCATAGCTGTCTAAGCCTTTCAGACAAAAGTCCCTCTCCCACATAGGATAGTAACTAATGATAAAAAACAAAAAGGTAGGTGCCTGAAACAAAGTCTGCCCTGACTGGATAGCTCGGTTGGTTAAAGCATTGTTTCAAAGCACAGAGGTTGCTGTTGCCAATTTGATCCCGGGTCATGACACATATCGGATCAATGTTCCTGTTTCTCTCACTCTCTCTGCCTTCCTCTCTCTAAAATCAATAAAATGGCCTGACCAGGTGGTGGCACAATGAATACAGTGTCAAACCTGGGATGCTGAGGACCCAGGTTCAAAACCCTGAGGTCACCGGCTTGCGCAAAGGAACGCTGGCTTGAGCATGGGATAACAGACATGACCCCATGGTTGCTGGCTTGAAGCCCAAGGTCGCTGGCTTGAGCAAGGGGTCACTGGCTCACCTGAAGCACCTCTCTCTTCCATCAAGGCACATATGAAAAAGCAATCAATGAACAACTGAAGTGCTACAACTAAGAGTTGATGCTTCTCATCTCTCTCCCTTCCTACCTCTCCCCACCCCATTTGCCTGCTTAAAAAAAAAATTAAAATCAATAAAATAAACATAAAAAAATAATAGAAACTAAAACACAGATTACCTGGTAATAATGGTAGAAAGGGACAAAAAGTATACTAGGAAATTGAGAGAAATAAATAGCCAGCGAGACCTTCCTTCTATAATCTCCAAATTATGGCCAATTCCTCTGTTACTTCCACCCAAAGGTAGCTTTAGAAATTCTATAAATGTGCCTTAGGGTTGACAGTTTAATGGGTGGGTGTGGGGACAGGTAGGGTCTTGAAGCTGTCAGCAGAGCAAGCTCACTGTTTTCACTTGGATGGTATATTTTTAGGGATGGCTTGGGCTGGATAATAGTGGTAGAGAGGTATCTAAATATTCCAAGCTAACAATTGGTCGGTGCTGGCTTTTATCCCACAGGACCTCCAAATTCTTCTACGTACGACAAAGATTAGAACAGCTGAAACCTCTTCAGAGCACGTGTCCTTTTTTTTCTTGAGAGACAGGAACATTGAGCAGCTCCTATGCCCTGAACAGGGAATCAAACCAGTAACCTCTGCACTCTGGGATGACACTCCAACCAATTAAGCAATTCGGCCAGGGCCAGAGCAGGTGTTCTTAAACTGTCCCTATAGTCTCTCCACTGAGAACATGGGAATGGAGAAACTGGGTGTTCAGAAGCAACTTATTTCAGCTTTGTATTGGTTTTTCAGTTTTAACTCGTTTACCTAATAAGTGATATAAGGTTTTACTGCTCCCCCCACCCCCCAGTCACCTCACTTCAGCAGAACCAATGAAAATATTTAGAACAAGAAACACTTTGTGGGTTTTATAAGCTCTCAATTCACTCCTATGTTAGCTGTATTCATTCTGCCTTAAAGAAAGTCAAGTTCAAATTCTGTGACCCATGACAGATAAAGGTAAATGGAGGACAGGGAGGGAAGACAAGGAGCAAAGGCAGAAAAAAGGATATTGGCTAAATCTTATCACCACACACTCTAAAACTCTTATCAAGCAATAAAAGATAAGCTCTAGTTTTATTTGGGGATATTCTCTGCCTGTTTAGATTAAATAGTCTGTACATTTCCATTCCTGGTACCCTTCTTTCTTCCCAAGGCACACACCTCTGCTCAACCTCCTCTTGGGAGTGGAATCTACAATTCCCACATCCCAGGCTCAGCTAAGCAGGTCCCTTCTCTTCAGTGTCCAGTAGCAAACATGGCCAAACACACATTTCTAGCTGTGGCAGCAGCTCCTTTCCGCCTCATAGTCATTTTATAAATCCTGGCTAAGCTTCAAGGCAGAACAGAGATGTTTAATAAGCACGCTAACCCACTGGGTGCCAGGCTGAGTTGGATGGCAAAGTTCTCATCAAAGCCAGCTTAAATCTCTAATAATAAGTACACATCATTCTTGTACATAGACTATATTTTGAATACAACTGCACAGTGCAAAACCCAAGGTTCAACAGCAGGGCCTGCATCCCACCAGTCACTGAGATGGCTGTGAAAGAACATCAAGGAAGTCCTAAAAGAATGACTGGTGATTATTAAATTTACATGTGGAGCCCATGAAATAGTTTTTAACCAATCTCATCAATAAGGCCAAGCAAAACCAAAGTCCTATGTTTGAGAAGAACTGAAGTCTGGTTTCTCCCAACCACTGGTCTAAGAAATCATAGCATTCCACAAAGACCCTTGACTTATTTTCAGGAGATTATCTTCCAAGTTAAAGGAGCTCTGGATTTTAAATAATGCTATGGGTACAGGTTCACTTACAGCCAATTCAGTAAGTGCTTGCAGTTAATTGTCAGTTTTACTCTTACACAGAAACCCATGTGGCCCCAGGGGGCCCAACCACCCACAGAGCTCTTCGGCACATCACTTTACCCTCCACCACATAGAAATAGAGAACTACATCCCAGAAATCACCCAGAGAAAAGGAAAAGGTAGATTCTGTGTAGAAAATCAGGATCCAGCTTCCAATTTGGATGTAATTTCTAAATGAGTGTCTCTCTGAATAATACAAATAATGATCTATGCTGTTTCTCTGAAGTTCTAAACCTATACTGAAATTTTCCCATAGTGTATATGTAAGGGCACTTTTAAAAAGCTATTTGTTTAGAGTGCGCTACCAGGCTAATCCAGATCTCAAAAATCTACTCAGTTACGCCTGACCAGGCGGTGGCGCAGTGGATAGAGTGTTGGAATGGGATGCGAAAGACCCAGGTTCGAGACCCCGAGCTCGCCAGCTTATACCCAAGGTCGCTGGCTCCAGCAAGGGGTTGCTCGGTCTGCTGAAGGCCCGCGGTCAAGGCACATGTGAGAAAGCAATCAATGAACAACTAAGGTGTTGCGAGGGCAACGAAAAACTAATGACTGATGCTTCTCACCTCTCTC
Organism: Rhynchonycteris naso; assembly: GCA_037038555.1. Lineage (NCBI taxonomy): Eukaryota > Metazoa > Chordata > Mammalia > Chiroptera > Emballonuridae > Rhynchonycteris > Rhynchonycteris naso. The sequence goes on from CM072995.1 coordinate 357,837,353, forward strand.
CATTCCTGTCTGTCTGTCCCTATCTACCCCTCTCTCTGACTCTCTCTCTATCCCTGTAAAAAAAGAAAATCTACTTAGTAAAAAAGAAAATCTACTTAGTTACAACATAAACAGAGACTAGAAAAGAACTTGTGCATTGGGATTTACCTCTCTTGTTTGTCTTTGGAACCCTAAGACACTATGTAAAGAAGCACAAGTTAGCTTAGTGGTGAATAAAAAAGAAACAAGGCATCCCAGTTGAGGCCAATCAGCCTGCGAACTGCCAGATATGTGTGTGATTATTATTAGTTTAGTATTAGTTTCCTATGGTTACCATAACAAGTTACCACAAATTTAGTGGCTTAACATAAATTCACTAGCATTCAGTTGCACAGGGGAGAAGTCCAACCTGATCTCAAGGAGTTAAAATCAAGATAGTGGCAGGTCTTTCTGGAGGTTCCAGGGGAGAATCTATTTCCTTGTTTATCTGGGTTGCCGGCAGAATTCAGTTCTTTACCGTTGTAGGATTGAGGCCCTCACTTCCTTGTGGGCTGTTAGCTGAGGACCATTCCCACCTTCTATCACTGCATCTCTCTCCCTCTCCCTCTTTTTAAAAATTTTCCACTGACTTGAGAGAGGGAGGAAGGGAGAAAGAGAAAGGGGGTGTGTGGGGGGAGGAGAGGATAAAAGGAGGGAGAGAGGAGGAGAGAGAAAGAGAGAGAAGTATCAACTCATTGTTCCACTTAGTTATTTCACTTAGTTGTATAAGCATTGATTGCTTCTCATATGTACACTGACCAGAGGATGAACCCATGATGTCGGTGCACCGGGATGACACTGTAGCCACTAAGCCACTGGCCAGGGCCTCACTGCATCTCTGACTGATCCTTCTGCCTTTTCCCCTCTACTCTTAAGGGTTCATGTGATTACACTGGTAAAAGTCCACCCAGATAATTCAGGATGATCTCCCCACTTCAAAATCTGTAATGTTAATCACACCTGCAAAATTCCTTTTGCCACAAAAAATAACATATTGACAGATTCCAGAGATTAGTTTGTGAAGCTCTTGGGCAGGTCATTTTTCTGCCTACTATTCCAACTGAGACCATCCACACCTAGCCAAGTCATCAACCTACCACAGAGAGCAGCCAAGCTGGCCCAGACCAGATGAACTTTACATTGGACTCATATAATTGGGGGAAACAATCCTATATAAGCCAGTAAATGTGTGGGTGTTTTGTGAGGTGACAAAAACTAACTGATACAATGGCCAAGGCCACACCACTTCCGAAGAGTCTGTGAAACCCTCAACCTAATAATGTGGACCCTTTTCCCCTTCTCTGCTCTAACTCAGTGAGGTTACTAGCAGTTTTCTGCTTTCTGAATCATAAAACAAAACAATTAAATTTGTTTTATTTCTTCTTCCAGTCCAGATTGAGAGATAATTGCTGAAATTTAACAAAAGTCAGCCTTATTATTTCAATAGAACCATACAGGAACGTAATGATATGACTGGGAGCTACATACAGGAAAAATATACATACAGCAAAAGTCAGTTTACAGTTCATATGGATAATACAATAATAAACTGTGTTTCATGTGCTCACATCTGTAAACTGATTTTTGCTCCACCCTGTATATATCCTAGAAGTCTTAGGAAAAGGTGTGAAGGAAAGGCCATCTTTTTTGATGGAGCAAAAGGTGCAAATGGAAGAGAGAAATTTCACTGCTACCTAACCCGTCTCTCCTCTATGATAAAGACCCATGAAGGCTTTGGGGGACAGCCTATAAGCAAGGGTCTTTAACCCTTCATTAGCTAAATACATTTTCTCAAATGGGATCTCCCTAAGATCTGCTGACACTTAAAGGTCTGGAACACTTCAGTAGAAGGAAAATGCCAAAATGCCAACAGCAAGTTAATGAACTATTGATGCTTTTGGCTGACTTCCCTGTGCCTGGGTCTTGCCTATTAATTCAATGCTATTCAGATTCCATCTCAAAAAACAAACAAGGATGGAGACCAGAGGCCTGCCTTCCCTAGACTTATCAGAGCAACACAGTGCAATTATACCCAAACAGCTTTGTTTGGAATGTAATCACCGCCCAAGCCTTCTTCCCAATGGGATGGCAACAGTGTAATTACCTCTTCAGGATTCATTGTTTGGGAATGTAATTCTTTTACAGGGCCCTCTTTCTAGGGGAAAGAAGCTGCAACAAGAATATAAGAGAATTTGTAGTCGCCTCCCTAGTAGCAGTCTTGTAAGCTGAACAAATGATTTTTGCTTTTCTTAAAAGTAAAGCCAGAGTTTAAATTTCAGCCTCTTCTACCAACAAGGAATCAACTACACCCCATGATGATTCTGTTTGAAAAGTACCAATTTAAAGGTAGACTCCTTGAATTCAAGTCCTACTCTGTCAAGTACTAGCTATGGTCTTGGACAAATTATTCTGTCTCTCTATGCCTCAGTTTCCTCATTTGAAAAAATTAGTAATAAGAGGACATCACTAGAATGTTGTAAAGATTAAATAAATTATATGAGACATGATTTAAAAGTACTTGGTATAGTAAATGCTCTTGGAATTTTGGATTTTCTGTTTTCTTTTTTAAAGCACATTAGAAGCATCATATTTCTTCATAGCCACTGCATTTCACAAATGTAACCTAACACTAGTTCATGGTCAAATCTAACCTTGGGTTAGCGTGATCTTTCTTTCCATAACCCCCTTTACCAGTTCAGCATGAGGGGCAATGTTTTGGATAATTTTTTATTTTTTTTTTTTACAGGGACAGAGAGAGAGTCAGAGAGAGGGATAGATAGGGACAGATAGGAATGGAGAGACGTGAGAAGCATCAATCATTAGTTTTTCGTTGCCGTTGCAACACCATAGTTGTTCACTGATTGTTCTCTCACACGTGCCTTGACCGCGGGCCTTCAGTGGACCTAGCAACCCCTTGCTGGAGCCAGCGACCTTGGGTCCAAGCTGGCGAGCTTTTGTTCAAGCCAGATGGGCCCACGCTTAAGCTGGTGACCTCGGGTCTTGAACCTGGGCCCTTCCGCATCCCAGTCCAATGCTCTATCCACTGAGCAACCACCTGGTCAGGCTGTTTTGGATAATTTTAAATGCAGTTATAGAGCTGTCATAACCTCTGAGCTATATGCTTAGGTAAAACTCCATTCCAATAGGCAGGGGTGACTGTGAATATTTCTATGTCAGTTCTATCATGTTACTAGTCTAAAGGAAACTACAATAAAGAGATTTGTGAAATCTTTCTGTTGAGAAAATTAGCAAGTATTACCAAAAGTAGCCACTGGCAATATGGCAGATTCTGGAAAAAATTCATCTTGCTAGTCAGATTTATATATGAAAATAAATTATTTATTTTCCTCATATAGCATGTCGGCAACAGCACACCCCACCTCCCTGAATATCCTTATTCCCAGTGGGAACTTCAACCCTTTACCTCCTGTCCAGCTTTTCTTCTATTCCTTTCTAGTCTAGACCAGTTTAATTCTCTGTTTAGGAAGGAGAAATTTTTGGCTTATGTTTCATCAGCCATGAACCACAAGAGTAAAAATCATGAGTTTGTTTGCTAGGCAGCCCCAAAGAACACATCCCATAGCTCAAGATAGTGGGAGTGACGTGGAACTCCTTCTGAACGGCACACAGCCAGTGAGCTGGGCTTTTGATAAACCCAGACGCTCATCTCAGTAGCCCTATACTGTGGTTACAGGACATGTGGCTCTGGTATGACAACTCAACTCCTGGCTACAAGAAACACCGCCTGGAATCTCAACACCCCAAGAAGTTCCGTCCCTGGTCACCGACCTGCAGGTGCCTCTTTCCACATCATGGTTTATTCATGCTTGCTCTTGACTTCCAGCTGAGTGACACAAGGACCCTAGGAAGAGCTGACCTTGTGGGTCAGGAGGTGTTAAAGAAAGGAAATTAATACCCACAGGCTGGTTCTACTTTGGTAGAGAGGGGGAGAGGGGTGAGAATCTGCAAGCCCCCATGACATTTCCAGCCAATTTGGAATGAACGAGGCTGCTTGAGGATATAAAAAGAAAAAGAGAAGAAAAGTTAATGTGAGCTCAGAATTTTAAAAAGGAGGTGGAAGGTTAGGGTTAGCTTCATATTTATCACTTAGGTAAAAACTGACAAGAGTAGACAGGGTAGCAAAGAGGATTGTTCCAAGTCTTTCCAGAGTTTGTAAATTTCTAACTTAAAGAAAGTGGAAATTGGCTGCTGTCTTTACTGGAAAAATTAGACTTTGACCTAACATTTGGCTTTTTCTTTCCCCACACCTTCTCTGTAGATTTCTATATTGTTGTATCATTTGTTCTGAGGATTGCAAGACATGTCAAAGCAAATACTAAGCATAACCTACGTAGAGAGAAGTAAAAGGGTTCTGGCATTACAGTGGGTACACTTCAGATTAGACGGCACTGTCAGCTAGCACCCACAAAATAAGCAGTACTTCTAAGGGGCACACAACCACAGAACTTGATAAGCCAAATTGCCTTTGAGACCACTCTAGGTCTAGGGAAGCTCTGGAGTACAGAAAACAAAGTACAAAGGGTCTTAACACAGATTTGTTGATGTTAACATTTCTTTTTCAGAAAAATGTGGGGAAGGGTGAGAAACTGGTTAAGAATTAGAAGAAAGGTTATAAGTCGATTTCTCCTTGGAGTAAAACTTCTAGCAGAGCTGACAAGATCTGTTTACCTAGCATGAAAGCTTAATGGACTTCTATTTTCTGCTGCAGAAACAGTGTAGGATTCTGAGCTCTCATAGCCAGCTTGGTGTTTGTACTTCTGTTTTACCATTTAGCACAATGCCCACTGTCCTATAGCTGTTTGTAAGCATGATGGGTTTGCTCAGTAGATGGCAAGCTTATGGAGAGCAGAGATCATGTCTTATTTATCTGGGTACTATCATATCACTAACAATAAACCATGTAGCAACAGAAGCTCAGTAAATAATTATTGAGCCAAAATGTCTGATATGCCAACCGAGCACTCGGGAGATAATTATAAATTCTTTCATTTTCTTCATTCCTAATAACTCCAGATCAAGAATAATATACCAGGGTCTGACCAGGCACATGTGAGAAAGCAGTCAATGAACAACTAAGGTGTCACAATGGCAACGAAAAACTAATGATTGATGCTTCTCACCTCTCTCCATTCCTGTCTGTCTGTCCCTATCTATCCCTCTCTCTGACTCTCTGTCCCTGTTAAAAAAAAAAAAATTAATATACCAGGAGCTCATCAGCACGAACTCATCTTGGATTCCTGGTATGAACAGCCCATTAATGTGTTACCAAGCCATCTCTTCCATTCTTCTGCCTCTGTTCCTAGCTTAATAATGAGTTAATCTAGATGAGTGGATCTCAAAACTTAAAATGTACCAGAATCACATAGAAGACTCTTTAAAACACAAATTCCTTCCTGACCAGGTGGTGGCACAGTGGACAGAGCATCAGTGGGATTCTGAGGATCCAGGTTCAAAACCCAGAGTCACTGGCTTGAGCCCAAAGGTCTTTGGCTTGAAGCCCAAGGTAGCAGGCTTAAGCAAGGGGTCATAGGTTCAGCTAGAGCCCCGCTACATTGAGAATCCCATGTTGCCATGGTTATATAGTTGTGTTTGTTCTGCTGAGTAGATGCTTATTTCATCAGCGTAGGTTCTGATAGGGGACAAAAAAAGTTTTACAAATGCAAACTTTGTGATTCCCACCTTGGGTGACATGTAGGCAACAGTGGACACATTAGCTTGTCAAACTATCAACGCAAAAAACTTCAGGTTGCCATCTTTTGGTATCACAGAGCACAAGCTCCCACTTTTTCAACTCTGACCATAACAAAGGAGGGAAAGCCCTTCTTGGGACCCAGAAAGAGCACCACTGCGGATGAAGGAAGAACAGTGAGATATCAGTACAGTTATAGTCAGTGAGAAGACTGGCAAAGCTCTAATACTGGCCCCAAAATTTATAATACATATAATAACACTAATAGCTAACATTAATTAAACACTTGTGTGCCAAAAATACTAAGTGTTTCACATATATTAAATCATTCAATCCTCAAAATAATCCTGTGAGCTAGAAACTTTTAGGCCCATTTTATAGATGGAAAAAACTGAGTCCTAAAAGAGTTAAAATTGCCAAGACTATCTTCCTAGGAAGTAGCAGAATAATCATTTGAACCTGGATAGTCCGGCCCCACCATCCAAACTCTGCTACACTGCCTCTCACGCTGACATCCTGCAAATCGCAGCTGTCTACCTGGAGCTCCACTCCCTCATATACAGAGAATCACTTGAAAGATGAATGAAGACACATTCAGAATTCTTCAAACTGTACCAAAGGATATAAATCCTTGATCCAAGCCCAGGTCTGAGCTGAACCTCCTTAACCAAACAATCAGGATTGGCAGTTAAAGTCTCAGGGGATACATTAAATTTTTAGTGGCAGGGCCAAAACAAAACATAGAAAGCAGGCCACTCCCTGGCTAGACTGTCAACTCCCTAAAGGCAGTACCATTTAATTCTTTTATAAGACCCAAGTGTCCTGGAAAATGCGAAGCCTTTAGAAAGTGCTACGTAAATTTCAAAGTGATACTACAAAAAGGGTACAGGTATAAAGTTTCTCTGGGGAAAGAACAAGAGAAAATTTCTACGTATAGAAAAACTTAAGTCACATAATACAAAAGGAAGAGAAATGTTTATTAACAAGGCCCAATATTTTCCTCTAGAAAAGCCAAAGAAGTACAGGCAGTGCAGCTTAGAAATTGGGCCCCAGGTTGTCAACAAGCCCATTCTCACTACTGGTGTGCAGTATATGATACACGGAGAGGTAGTAAAGGGATCAGGCAGAGAGGAAGGACATGGACACTCCCGTGATTGGTAGACAGTGAATAAGTAAAAGGAGTGCTAGAAGGCTGGGTTCTCTGGGAGGAGTGCTGCATTTACTTCTCTGTTTCCCAGGCAACCAAGCCAGCCCCCTTATCACCTTCACTTTCATCACTGGAGCAGAATGAAAGATAATTGGGTTAATAATTAAAGCAGTAATAACTAACTAGTAACACTACCACTAATTGTCCATTTATCTGAGATTTATAAACAGCCATCTTAATTGATGTTGAGTTGGAATGTGCCACTCGTTTTATTTGCCTGGCTACTGGATAACAAAGAGGTACAGCACATGCAGATAAAGGATCCAACACCAGAATTATTATTCATTTCTGTTCATACTCACTTAAGTATACCATGAGGCCCTCTAACTGTATTCACTACTATTCATCTTTCCCAAATTAGTCTATTCAAGTAAAGATCGTATACCGTAAGTAAGTGACTTGTTGTTGTATTAGAGACCTATGATATCAAGTTGAAAAAATCAGGCTAATTCCTAAAAGTTGGCAAGACCAAGGCCCAAATGCCCACCTAGTTGGCCAAACTATATGACAGGACTCCTGAAAGTAATTCCCTAAAGCACCAGACAAGTGGGGAACATCTAAGAGAGGACTGGTGTTTTTAAAAGAGATGAGGGGGGCAAAATACAGCCAAACTCCAGTTAACAAGGAAAATAAATTCTTGCAAAAGAGGTAACTCTGTCTTATCCATAGCACCAACAAAAAGAAGACAGCCTGGACAATGAAAACATAAGAAATTAACAACAGAAGGAAATTTGAGAAAGTCGCAAATAGGTGAAAAATGAAGAACATACTCAAAATATATCTAGTAGAGTTGCAGTAGCTTTAAATGTATATACCTCTTTAAATACAGGTTCAGAATTTGTGTTGTCTACTGGATTAAAAAAGGAATCTTAACATAAATGAGAATGGCTGGGCACAAAGCCATCACTAACCCAGAACACTCGACCAGGCCCCAATGACCTGTGGCTAGGAGCAAGAAAATCCTGACACTTCCCATTGGTTTTAATCAAAATACTAAATTAAGTACATCAGGCCCACCATCTGCTGGGAACAGATGCTCATTAGGATGAAAGTCAAAAAGATTAGGCAGGCCAGATAACTAATACCCTACATTACCCAGGTCCCAATCCCTCAGAAGTTTTTTGTTCTTCCAGTAATTACCAGGAAGATGTCAAATGCCAGGGCTTCTCATTTCACTTTTATGAGCCTCAATCATGCAGAAAAATATTATAAGCTTAAGAACATTTTGGCAGATATTCTCTACTTGAACTCAGGCAAAACATGGCACAGAAGACAGAATAGAGTTATTATGAGTCAGGCAGACAGACCTGGTTTAAAGTTCCAGGCCCACTACCTCTCACTGTGTTATACTGGGCAAGTTACATAACTTCTCTGAACCTCGGCTTTCTTCCCTGCAGAATGGGAATGAACAATCTACTTCACAGGGTTGTTACAATGATTAAAGGAGATAATTTCTGGGAAAGCACTTAAGACAGTACCTGGCTCACAGTAGGCATCCATTAACTTTACTTCCTTTTTTATAATCAGTTGCCGCTATAGCAGAGCTAGAGCTGTCTGCTAAAAAGTCAGCAAGGGGAGCTCCTCAGACTTTAGTGTGTTTTCCCCCAAAAATGCACCTGGTAAAGTTGCAGTAGCTTTAAATGTATTTACACCTCTTTAAGTTCCCGGGTCAGAATTTATGGTGCTGAAGAAGAGGCATGACTTGGGTTGATAGGTACTGGTGGCCACCAGGAACCTACGGAATTGTGGGGAGTAGACTGAGACAAGATGGAAGAGATGAACATTAACAGACTATCACAACACTTCACTGTGGAGGCTTGTTTTCTATTATCACACTCAGGTTCTTGTGGGAGGAAGTGAGCACAATGAATCTTAATTTTCTGAAAATAGATTTTTGTTGACGATTCTGAATGGCTTTGGCTAGTCCACTGGAGATTCACTAGCCACCATAGTACTGGTCATGCCTCCTAAAACTACAGGTGTATATATATGCTTTATCCCACAGGCCTGCATATTTCCATGCTTCATCATTGCTAAAAGTCATTCACCAGGCAAAGTTTTGCTTTATGTTTGGAGCTAAGAAGCAAACAGTAAGACTGAGGTACAGTCAGCCAGCTAGACTTGGAGATACAGGAATGCAGGGATTGTGTCCATCCTATTAACTCTGGCAACCTAGAACAGTGCCTGGCGCATGGCTACAGAACAAATGCCTACCGAATGTAATTATTCTGAGCCCATCACAACCTCATTCTAATCATACAAGAGGAAGTACCTCTCCAGAAAAATTAAGAGTGCTTACTGCTAAAAAGCCAATTTGTCTTTCGCTTCAAAGGCCATTACTGTATCAGCAATATTATAGGATCACAAGTAGGTTTAATAAAAAGCAAAACATGTGTCCAGGAGGACACAAAGACTTAGGGAAAGGGCTATTACATAATAAGTATTTTCCATAGCAAGCACCACTGGATCATGAAAGCTATGTCCAGAAGCCACTTAAAATATAGGTATACTGGCCCTGGCTGGCTGGTTCAGCGGTAAAGCATCGGCCGGGTATGTGGAAATCCCAGGTTCGATTCCTGGTCAGGGCACATAGGAGAAGTGCCCATCTCCTTCTCCACCCTTCTCTCTCTCCTTTCTTTCTACCTCTCTCTTCCCCTCCCGTAACCAAGGCTTCATTGGAGCAAAGTTGGCCCAGGCACTGAGGATGGCTCCATGGCCTCCACCTCAGACGCTGAGGATGGCTCCAGTTGCAGCGGACTGACACCTAGATGGACAGAGCATCGCCCCCTGGTGGGCATGCTGGGTGGATCCCAGTCAGGCGCATGTGGGAGTCCGCTGCCTCCCTGCTTCTCACTTCAGAAAAAATACAAAAAGAAAAAAACATTATGCATACTTCGTTTTTATTATGCTTAGCTTTACTGAGCTTCACAGATGCTGCATTTAAAAAAAATAAATTGAAGGCAAGTAGACCCTCTACCAGCAAAAAGATTACAACTCACTTTATTAAGATGGTCTGAAACCAAAACCCCAATATCTCCAAGGTATTATATGTCTGTAGAAGAACTAAAATGAGTAAGAAAAACCCTGTAGATCAGCCAAGTTCTCTGGGAGCTCTTTCTCTCTTTCAGATTAAGATCCTGGAAGAGGAATGCTATTTTGATGCTTTGTCCTTTAAAATAACTGTGGGGAGGCAAACTAGGAAGCTTTGGAGTCCCACTGCCTGGTTCAGTTCCGGCTCCTCTACTTCTAGCTGCTTTCTCTGGGCAAATTAGACTTCTAGGCTTTAGTTTCCTTCTCTGTTAGATAACAGCATCCATCTCATAGGATTACTGTGAGAAGAAATGAAACGTGACTAGGAAGAGCACTTAAAACATTCTCTAGTATGTCCTGACCAGGTGGTATCGCAGTGGATGGAGTGTTGGACTGGGATGCGGAAGACCCAGGTTCTAGACCCCGAGCTCGCCAGCTTGAACGCGGGCCCATCTGGCTTGAGCAAAAGCTCGTCAGCTTGGACCCAAGGTCGCTGGCTCCAGCAAGGGGTTGCTTGGTCTGCTGAAGGCCCGTGGTCAAGGCACATGTGAGAAAGCAGTCAATGAACAACTAAGGTGTTGCGACGGCAACGAAAAACTAATGATTGATGCTTCTCACCTCTCTTCGTTCCTGTCTGTCTGTCCCTGTCTGTCCCCCTCTCTCTGTCCCTGTAAAAAAAAAAAAAGAAAAAAAAAAGAAAAAAACATTCTCTAGTATGTACATAGCAAGTGATCAATAAATGTTAGATTTTCTTTGGTTGCTGCTGTTGCTATTATTATTATTAAACTTTTCTTAATAGAAGTAAAAAGCAAGACAATTATCAACAGAATCAGGAGGGATATCCAAATATTTACAAATAATAAAGGCTTTTAAGAAGAGACCATTGGTGCCTGACCAGGAGCTGGCGCAGTGGATACTGTCGACCTGGGATGCTGAGGACCCAGGTTTGAAATCCAGATATCGCCAGCTTGAGCGTGGGCTCATCTGGAGTCCCTAGCCAAGGCACATATGAGAAAACAATCAATGAAGAACTAAGGTGTCACAACAACAAAGTTGATGGTTCTCATCTCTTCATTTCCTGTCTGTCCATCTGTCCCTCTCTCTCTCTCTCGCTTAAAAAGAAAAAAAGAAAAAGTCATTGGGCACTCTATAACATGTATATTGAGAAAATGGGAGAAACTAGTTTAGTTATGAAAGGAAATTATCTGTTAATCTAACTCGAGAGTGAGATTCTTTTTTTTTTTTTTAAAACATTTTCTTTTTTTTTTTTTAAATTATTTTATTTTATTTTATTAATTTCAGAGAGAAGACACAGAGAGAGAGAGAGAAAGGGGGGAGGAGCTGGAAGCTCAACTCCCATATGTGCCTTGACCGGACCAGTGCAGGGTTTTGAACTGGCGACCTCAGTGTTCCCAGGTCGACGCTTTATCCACTGCGCCACCACAGGTCAGGCGAGAGTGAGATTCTTAAGAGTCTAGATGTCCTTTCCTTCATGGCCCTCTCTATCCTTGTGAGAACTTTCCTAGGTAGGGTTCCTCCCTGCGAGCAGCTGCCTGCTGGAGCTCAGCCCCTATATTCAAAGGTGTCCATAAGGGAAACTGGCTATGTGGGGTCAGACCTCTGGGCATAAAGTGGGGAACAAGAAATGGAGGTATAGTTATTAAATCAAAGGATAAAAAACAACATACAGCTGTTCCAAAAAAGCTAAATGCCAAGAAACATATTTTTCTAGCAGTGAGGAGCAGGAGGTACTGTGTGGAGTGGTGGAGGCAGACATTTGGAACAAAGAAGGGTGAAGAAGAGCTCTGTAGTACTGCCTGGCAGAAAGTGATTATCTGTCAGTGAGGCACTTCCCAAGCTATAAGCCAAACAAGGGGAAGCACAGGGCCATGGGTCTGTTTACCAACTTGGGCCAGAAACCTTCTCAGATGAGTTTGTCGGGAGACCACAGTACAGTCCACTCTCCAGGCAAGCCTAGGCCTATGAAGTTTTGGTGCCTGACAGAGAAAGCCTAGAGGTTTCTAGGATTTCTAGGCCCTGATGTTGGGTCAAGGATACAACTCCTCAGGGTAGGCCAGATCCTAAGCCTATCAGCTGTCACAGGTTGGTTAGAAATCACATTCTCCCACCTGACAGTGCCAGGGCCCCATAAAGATCTCTACCTTTAACCTCTTTAATAATCCCAGATTTTCCAAAACATAATTTCATTAAAAATTTTTAATAAAAACCTGACTAGGCACTGGTGCAATGGATAGAGCATCAGACTGGGTCGCAGAAGACCCGGGTTCAAAGCCCCAAGGTTGCTGGTTTGAGCACTGGCTTGGCTCATCTGGTTTGAACACGGGCTCACCAGTTTGAATGCAGAGTCGCTGGCTTGAGTGTGGGATCAAAGATATGACCCCATCGTTGCTGGCTTGAGCCCAAAGGTCGCTGGCTTGAGCCCAAGATCACTAGCTTGAGCCCAAGGTCGCTGGCTTGAGCAAGGGGTCACTCGCTCTGCGGCATCCCCCTGGTCAAGGCATATATGAGAAAGCAATCAATGAACAACTTATAAGGTGCTGCAATGAAGAACTGATGCTTCCCTTCCTGTCTGTCTGTCCCTATCTGTCCCTCTCTCTGTCTCTGTCACACACAGAAATTTTTTAATAAAGATATACTTAAATGTGACTTGATTTTTATACCTATTATGCCTTCACATACATACATTTACAAGGTGGCAGAAGTGGGAGGAAGGGAAGAAACGAATGTGATGGGGAAATAACCTTCTTTAGAGATTGCCCAGAAGCAGCAACACACACTGTGTCTCAGAGCCCAGTCATATTATGGTCAGTAAGCTATTCAGCTACCCTAAACTGCCTTAACTGGGCTTGCCCACCCATTTCTGTTCTGTGGAGATCTCTGAGCCAGTTGTGTGTGTCTCTTCCTCCCTTGGAAGACTCCACAGTGCCTGGAAACTCCATGTGCTACCAGCAGCAAAGGGGAGGAGAGATGTGTATTAAGTTCCTAATGAAACCACCAGGTCTGGCTCATGAGTATTTCACCAACTGAAACATGAACAAGACAAGTTTATCATTCAACAGCGAAACTAATTGCTGGATTAAGAAACAAATGGTTTAAACTAACAAAAAAAAATTTTAAGCTGTTTGAAGGAAGTAGGAAAGGGCAAGAGAAACAGCTTTCTTCAACCTTGCAGTTTCCTGCCTTAAAGTAGGAACTGAGTACAGGACCTCAAAAACAGAGTTTTCAGCCAGATGGTAAGATGCTGTCACATCCACATAACGGAGGGAAGAGCTTTATCTAGCTCCTGGCCCCTTCAAATTTTCACAATCCAAAGAAATATTTCCTTACCTGCCAGGACCCTGTTAACAGAAGAGTGAGTAGCCAAGCCAGGCTGTCCACGTTCATGAAAAATCCCAGCATAAGGCAAGTACTCAGGCAGCAAGAAACGCCTACAAGAAGGAATCAAGTGTGAAAAGCCTACTCAAGACGAACACAAAACAAGGGAGATAATACTGTGAATCTACCCTCAAAAATCAAGGCTAAGGGATCCACTAGGCCTAGGAATCTGCCCAGAGCAGAGTAAAAATTCCTAGGATCTGTATGTTCACAGATTTGTATCCCCTTGATCTTTCTTCTAAAGCAGTAGCTTTCAACTGACAGTCCGCAAACTTGTATTGATCCGCCAGAAATTTTGTGCCAGTTCACAAAAGAGTTAACCACCTTGATGTTGTATGAAGATTACATAAACCCATAGACTCTAGTATCTTCATACAGCATCAGGGTGGTTAACTCTTTCATGGGCCGGCACAAAATTTCTGGTGGACCAGAAGTTGCAAACCACTGCTCTAAGCTTTCCCAGGGCTCTGATTCTTGAACAGATGCTCCCCCAATACCACTATTCTCTCTTTTTAGTGTGGCCAATCATCTCCTGTCAAGTCTTTAAGTGGCAGGACTGTATCATAGGCTCACTAGGAAATAATTCCAGATATGGACAATACAAAGACCAAAAAGTGGGTTTAAAAACTAGGCTTCCATAAAGACTCCCTCCTAGAAGTCTCTCATAAAGGCTGACTACCCAGTTCTTACCTTGGGACAAAGCGTCCAAGTGAAGGTGCAGACATTCTGGCATTACGTGGGGCTCGGTGCCTAGATCTGTCACCATTGTCCCTGGAGAAAACAAAAAGATTGCACATAAGAGAGTCATTAAATCAGAATCAGCCACCAGCCCAAAAGACAAACATCCCCCAAACTAAATTCTTATACCTAAGAAAAACCCCAGAGAAATGAGTTATCTGTTTGCTTACTAATGTGGGTGGCATGTTCATATACTGTATCTCTGAACTACCTGACTAAAAACTCATGAGCATTTACTAACAGTTCAATAAGAAAGACGAAGAGTTTTCTTGAGTTAACACAGTCTATGAAGTCTGCAACTTTTGAAATGAAAGCCAGGTTTAGATTCTCTAAGGGATCTGGAATGGATATCTTATTCTAAATTGAAAGGTACAGAGAAACTCTGGCCTTTGGGGGTCTTGAAGGAAGAAAAATTCCCTCATCAATTTTATCCAGCAAATGCTTATCTTTCAATGAATCTGTTTAGGTCCTCAGTGGTGAAAAATCACTGACAAGTGAAAGAAAGACACTAGGCAATCCCTTCTTCTGGAGACTAAAAAGTTGACAATGAAGAAGAATATTAAGCAACGTAAACCCTAAGCAAGGTCAGTTGAGTAAACAGAAAAAAAATCTAGGTGTTTTCTTTATGGTCTACAATAACCACCATTTACTAAATATCTAGTAAGTCCTAATACAAAGGTTATTAATGTGTTATCCCATTTAATACTTCTGCCTATTCCATGAGGTATTATTAGCTGTTTTACAGAGAAGGAAACGAAGGACAAAGAGGGAAGTGCCCAAGGTGATACACTAGTAAAAGTGGTTGAGGCAGGATTCAAGGAAGCTCTATCTGACTATGAAGCCCTAGTTCACTGCACTATACTTCACTGCTTCCTAAAGAAAAGAGTGAGCAGAGACTTCACATGACTTAGTTTCCAATGCATCAAAGGAACAAGAAGCCAAAGGGCACAGGCCAGACACAGCAGTTAATTAGCTGCTTAACCAACTCCACAAAATAAATGAACCTCTAAGAGCCTGATTTGGGATATTTTCTTAATTCTCCCTTTGGATTACCTTCAACTTAAAATAATCTTCAAACTGGCCCTGGAACCAAAATTAAGGCAACACTTTGGCTTTCAAATAGACCACTGGGAGCTTTACAAGCCAGAAACAAAAGCCTAGGAAGGTTTTTATATCTTGGTGAAATTGGATGCTGAACATTTAAAGACAAATCAATACCAGGGATATTGGAAACTAAATCATTAAAAGTTAGTACTTGGTTTTTATTTTCCCAAAAGAGAAATTACACTATTGTGTACACTAACATATATTTCTTTGGCTTGAAATTCTACAGATGAAGGAAGAGGCAAGGAGGGAGATAAGACCATACTCATATATAAAAACTAAAAAGGGGATTAAAAAGAACAGTGAGATTACAAGCTCCCAGAGAGCAGACTGGAGCTTTGGGGAGCTCACAAATTATTATTAGGTTTCAGTAGCCACATGTACACAAGGAATAGCTGAATATCAAACAAATCAGATAGCTCTCCAATTCAGTATATTATTCTTTTTCAAGTATCTGTAGAGTCAGACTGTAACCAAAGTACCAATCCATTTAAAAAGTACAAGTGAATTCACGCTTTCATAATAGCATAATTTACTTATTAATGGGCACTAAAAGTACAACTAGTTACCATGAGAGGCGTTAGATAATATTTTGAAGTTAAAAAGGGTCATAAGCCTTAATAAGGTTGAAAACTATGGTACATAAAGAAGCATCATGGGACAAATCCATTACTCTCTTCTACAGCTATGAGAGAGCCAGCCTTCCCAGAATCAGACTGTGGAGCTGTCGATTGACTCCTGCAAGGTCCAAAGAGTCCCCTCTCTCTGGACAACAAACAGTAGTCTATCCAGTGTCAGCAGAGTTGAAGGGCAAAGAAGGAGAAACCAGTGCCCATCATGACAAAACAACTTGGTGAAAGGACACTAGAAGACAACTTAGAAAAGGGACAAATACCAGAGCTAGGAAGAAAATTTGGGCTCCTATGACATATTTCATAAGCCTCTTTTCATTGTTATTAAACCCTAAAGAACAAGCAACTGTTTTTCTGATTCAGCTTTTCCCTCCATTAAAAACGGGGTGGAGAGCGGACACAAAAAATGGCCAGTTTCACAATTTGAGATTATTGGAGGATATATATATATATAATATATGTATACGATATATGAAAATAAGAATGAGATCAGCTGACTCAGATACAAGCAACCCCTCAGACTGACAGTTACATGAGGCAGCAAAAAAGAGGTAATATATTAAGTGAGTGGAGATGCATTTGCTGGGCCTCAGCTAACAGCTTAACTGGGGAAGAAGGAACTAAATATCATCTCAAATCTCAATAAAAAATGACTTCAAAATGACAGTGTTGAGAACGCTAGCAAGAAGGAGAATGACAGCCTGACCAGGTGGTGGCGCAGTGGATAGAGCATCGACCAGGACGCAGAGAACCCAGGTTAGAGACCCCGAGGTTGCCAGCTTGAGCACGGGTTCATTGGGTTTGAGTAGGCCTCACCAGCTTGGACCCAAGGTCGCTGGCTTGAGCAAGGGGTTACTCGGTCTCCTGCAGCCCCCGGTCAAGGCACATATGAGAAAGCAATCAATGAACAATTAAGGAACTGCAACGAAGAATTGATGTTTCTCATCTCTCTCCCTTCCTGTCTGTCTGTCCCTCTCTCTGACTCTATCTCTGCCACACACACACACACACACACACACAAAAAAAAAAATAAAATAAAATAAAGAAGAAGAATGACAGACAGGGACCAAGAATGATTAGAAAAATGTGAAACATGGTCAACAAACAAGATGCTCCCTGTAGAAGAAAAATAAAGAAATCTAGGAGAAAAGAGCTGATAACAGAACAGTTCAAAAACATTTACTGACCAGGAGAAACCTTGAATACAGTAATGGGTAAGGTGACAAAGGCTAGAATGTCCAACCAAAGAGCAACTTAAGCAAGAAGAGCGATAAAGGTACTGGGTTTTAGTGCTGGAACCCAAAACCCCTGATTAAAGGCAGTTTCAAATAAACCAGAGGTGAAAAGGGCAAGTAATGATTTCAGGTTCTATGGTCTAGAAAGAAGGAAGGATTCAGAAATGAAGTTGAGATGGGGAAACAAATTTCAACACACAGATATGGGGTGGGTGTTAGAAGGAGAGGAAAGGAAGATTGGTTAGAATTCCAAGAAAAGAACAAAGGAATTAAAAGTACTTAAAATAATGTTTTTTTGTTGTTGTTTTAAAAAAAACGACACAGACTTTGCCACTCACTTCAGTGCTGGTACAAGACCCACATAAAGCATGGCTCCATGAGATGAAGGGGCAAAATCAGTCAGGTAGAGACAATATGAGTAAATTGGAAAATGTTTTATAGATGAACAGTGATAAAAAGAATGACCCAGAGAGTTTATCTTAGGGAGAGTAGAGAGTATTAAATACTGGAACCTAACATAGTTCACGCTCATTGCAAGGGGAGCTTCAAAAAGAATGGTGAAGCCTGACCAGGCAGTGGCGCAGTGGATAGAGCGTCAGACCGGGATGCGGAAGACCCAGGTTCGAGACCCCGAGCTTGCCAGCTTGAGTGCGGGCCCATCTGGCTTGAGCAAAAAGCTCGTCAGCTTGGACCCAAGGTCGCTGGCTCCAGCAAGGGGTGGCTCGGTCTGCTGAAGGCCCGCAGTCAAGGCACATGTGAGAGGGCAATCAATGAACAACTAAGGTGTAGCGACGGCAACGAAAAACTGATTGATGCTTCTCATCTCTCTCCGTTCCTGTCTGTCTGTCCCTATCTATCCCTCTCTCTGACTCTCTCTCTCTGTCCCTGTAAAAAAAAAAAAAAAAAGAATGGTGAAGACCAGAGTATGCAGATATGTTTGTACTGCCTCTCCATCACAGGACTCTTTCTCAGCAAAATACTTTGTAGGGAAACACCAGAGAAATCCTCATCAATTTTATGAGCCAGAAGGCAGAAGATGCCTTGAAGCCAGCAGGGCAGACACTGGCTGAGTTATTAATGGCTTTCTCAGTTGTTGAACTCCATGCATCTCTGATTAACTCTCAGAGAAGTATTTGGGGAAGGGAAGGGGAAATAATAACATTTTATAAGGAAAAAACACCCTGCAAACAATCAAGCATCTAAGACAAGTGCTGACCACAGGAACACATCTCTGGAACAAGGGAGAAACACAGCAGCAACTGTGCTAAATGCCTGAGAGAAAGGCTGTCATTTAAAGGAATGAAATAGACACCTACAGACTGCCGTCTGAGTCCTGACCAAACAGTCAGGTTGTCATTACTCCTCAGTGACAAATGGCTCTGACTAGGGCCTTTATAAATGAAGGTCTTGCAACAAACAGCTCAAAAGGCCACTGTCCTCACAATACACAGATGACTTTGCTAAAAATTAAACTAAAAAATAGTTGTTTCCCTATGATCTTCTGTTTCTCTTCAATCTTCAGACAACAGAAGGCCTAGTCAGTATTCCTGTCCCTGAATGGCACAGTGATCTTGGCCAAGTCCTTTCCTTACTCGGGTACTGTTAGGAACTGAGGCCCCAGTCTCTACTGCTGGACTGTGTATACATATGAAAGCTTCGATTTCTGGGAGCAAAGCACAGGCCCGGCTGATAACATTCACAGGTGATACCTAATAGCCTAGGTCTCCTGGAACTGCAAAGTGTTAATATTTCTCCAAGGAATAGTGACATAACATATAATTACAATTTATAAATTCCCCTCCTTACTTATTCCACCTTTAACATTATTTGCATACATTATAAAAATCCATTTTCCTATTGTGCATTTTATGTTAAGAAATATAAATGTCTTAAGTAGTTATGTCTTCCTTTCCTCCCTCTCTTGTCCCAGGTGTTTAATTCTTCCTTCTGTATGTTCCCATTCTAAGTCCAAGCACAATCCAGACACAGTCCCTTTTCTTTCTCTTCTGCATTCCTTGTAATACATATTCATATACATTTTACCTGAGCAGAAAGGGTACTAATTCTAAAATTGTCAAGCAATATTATATATATTTATTATATATATTTCTAAGCAATAGGCTCAAAATCCTCAGTAAAGAGCTAGAATTCAGGTAGGCATATATTTTGTTTTTTGTTTTGTTTTGTCTTTTAAACAGGGACAGAGAGAGAGTCAGAGAGAGGGATAGATAGGGACAGACAGACAGGAACGGAGAGAGATGAGAAGCATCAATCATTAGTTTTTTGTTGACGATGCGACACCATAGTTGTTCAATGATTGCTTTCTCACATGTGCCTTGACCGCGGGCCTTCAGCAGACCGAGCAACCCCTTGCTGGAGCCAGCGACTTTGGGTCCAAGCTGACGAGCTTTTGCTCAAGCCAGATAGGCCCGCGCTTAAGCTGGCGAGCTCGAGGTCTCGAACCTGGGTCTTCCGCATTCCAGTCTGATGCTCTATCCACTGCGCCACTGCTGGTCAGGCTATTTTATAAATATTTTGGGTCTCCACAGGTAGCAGATATCCTATTTCTAATCCTTATGAAATCTCCCTCGCTTTTCTGAGACTTTTCATTATTCTACATCTGCTGAGTACAAGGCAAATTCTTCTAAGGTAGGTAACTCCGACCTTACAACAAAGATCCAAGAACTTTCATGCTAAATGACACTTCAGAGATAATTTAACCTTGTTTTACAGATCAGACCTGGATGCGTAGGGTGGACAAGGGACTTGCCTAAGGACAAATGACAAATCATAAGGTCAGCCAAAACTAGAACACAGGGCTATTTCCTAGACCATGATTTTCAACTGGTGTGCCATGAGAATTTTTAAAACATTTAACACTGACTAGTCAGGGGCCCAGAGCATTTTCCCTTAAGAGTATCAAATTAAAAAAAATGACAAGAGCCGTCCCGGTGTGAACTAGTCAAAATTACATCAATTTTTTTTTGTCAGATCAACAAAAAATGTATTTTTTTATATGTTGCAGAATTTTAGTAATTAGTTTCTGTGTGCCATGAGATGAAAAAGGTTGAAAATCATTGCCCTTGACCGTAGTTGCCAGGCTGCGGGGGCCAGTGGGCACTGACAAATGACCCCAGTCCCAATCACAGCTGTACTAGAAGTCACTTGCTATTTTATAAACTTAGTTCAAAACTGATTCCAGTAAGAATTAAAAAGGACTTGGGACATTTTATCTGGAGACAAAGGAAGTGAGAGCTGAGCTCTTAGGCAGCTTATTCTCACTGGAACATCACAGGTCCTACTCTTATACACCAAGGCCTTCCCACACAGTACTAAACATTCAGTCCTCATATGTTCTCACCTATACTTTGCATAATGCTTTCGAATTGGTTTTCCTGCATCTGTACACTTGTCACTTCTGGTTACCCTAACCAGTGCTGTCAGTTAACCTAACATATATATTAAGTAATGGCTGTCCCCAGACAGAAATCAAATAAAAACTTCTCAGCCAGGCATTTCAGAACCTCTATAGTTCAGGCTCTTCCCATCTTCTCATATTATAAACACTCCAGCCCACCTGCAATGGCACAGCGAGTAGGGTGTTGGCCTGGAACACTGACGCTGCCAGTTTGAAACCTGGGCTTGCCTGGTCAAGCCACATATAAGAAGCAACTACTACTATGAGTTGATGCTTCTTCCTGCTCCTTCTCCCTTTCTCTCTCTAAAATAAGTAAACAAACAAACACTCCTTATTTCCAGCTACAGATTCACTCAGTCCCCAAATAAACCCTGTAAATCTATCTTTGGCTTTTGTATCAGCTACCCCCTTTGTCCAGAATCTTGTTCCCTACCTCAATCCTCCACATCAATTCACCAAAGTCCTATGCAGTCTTCACACCCAGCTAAAATCCAGGAAGGCTTCTCACATCTCCCCAAATACTCTCCCTTCATACAATGCTGTCCTGTACTTCAGCAATATCATGTTAATCTTGTAGAACATTTATGTAAAAATTTAATCATGTTATTCCATGGCTTAAAACTCTTCAATGATGCCTTCTCACCTACAGGATAAAGTTCACCTGCTTGCAAGGCACAAAAAGACTGTCTCAGATCTGGGGTCACTTTAACTCTCAGGGCTCCTCTATCACATGTCTTAGACTTTACATTCTAGCAATACTCATCAACAAGGGCATTCCTAAAATACTCCATGCTGTTTCATGTTTCTATGACTGCATTTATTTGCCTTTTTTCTAATTATATACCTAGAAAAAGGTCCTATTTTAAGACTTCAATGTTTCTCGCCTGACATGTGGTGGCACAGTGGATAAAGAACTGATCTGGAATGCTGAGGTCGCTGGTTCGAAACCATAGGCTTGCCCAGTCAAGGCAAATGAAATTACTTAAAACTCTGGTAAAAAGGAAAGAAATAGCCTGACCAGGCGGTGGCGCAGTGGATAGAGCATCGAACTGGGATGCGGAAGACCTGGGTTCGAGACCCCGAGGTTGCCAGCTTGAGCATGAGCCCATCTGGCTTGAGCAAAAGCTCGCCAGTTTGGACCCAAGGTCTCTGGCCCCGGCAAGGGGTTGCTCGGTCTGCTGAAGGCCTGCGGTCAAGGCACATGTGAGAAAGCAATCAATGAACAACTATGGTATCGCAACGGCAACAAAAAACTAATGACTGATACTTCTCACCTCTCTCCGCTCCTGTTTGACTCTCTCTCTGTCCCTGGGGGAAAAAAAAAAAAAGAAGAAAAGGAACAGTTTCTTTTCTCAGCCTACTTTAAGAACTAGTTCTCGAGCCCTGGCTGGTGGTGCAGTGCATAGAGCATTGGTCAGGGGTACCAAGGTTGCCGGTTTGATCCTGGGGTCACCAATCCTGGGGTTGCTGGCTCAACCCCCAATGTTGCCAGGTTGAACCAGCGTGCTCAGGCCTGGTCAGGGTACATAAAGAAGTAATCAATGGCACAACTGAGTGGAACAACGGGTTGATGCTTCTCTTTCTCTCCCTCCTCCTTCCTCTCTCTCTCTCTCTCAGTGGAGAGAGAGAACTAGTTCTCTATAATACCACTCAACAAATGTTGGTTGCCTGATTCTCAATCTCTTCATATGTAAAGAGAAGAGTAACTTTACAATGTGTTTCTTTAGAATTTCTCTTGCACTTCAATATAAAAGAGTCTATGGTTTGTAAGTCAAAGAAAGAGACAAAGGCAACTACATTTAAAAATAAAGTAGACAACAACTCCCTTTTCCCTTCCCTTTCTCGGCTACAAGTTATGTGTTTGCTATTAGTAGTCACTGACTCTCACAGAGGTCCTGGAAGTTCTGGGAGAGAAAGAAAAAGCAGGAGCAAGTACTACCAAGAACATATGGCTGGCTTCACTCTACTAGAATTTCTAGCCATGAGGACTTGAAGTAAGTACGAGTCTCAAAAAGCTGTCAGATTTCATTGATAGACAGATAATACTAGTATAGCCTGATTTCTAACATATTTGTTTTGCCGCCGCTCTACTAAATTTCAGTTATGCCAAAAGGGCAGATAGAGAATAGTAAATTCTGAACTAAAGGCAAGCAACTTCCCTGTGCCACACCCAATCAGATAGCAGAGCTGAGTGACAGCCTTCAAAACTCTCCTCAAATATATCATATACCAAGACCTTTCAATGGCTTCTTTGACAGAAGGCGTCTAGCCAGGGGGCCATAGAAGGAGAAGCTCTGGCTACGTGGGGCTCCTCTGGACGTGTGTATGTGGTACTGCAGCATTCCAAGTTGAAAACCGGGAACCCATCTCTCATACCCAGAAATGACTGTCATATTCAAATGAAACGCTTCTGCACATTAAATCACAATATGTATTTCTGGGTAAAGGGAAACAAATACAACCAGATAAATTTTTAAAAAATTAAGAAAAGAAGTAATAGAGCCAAAGAAACTTCATCATGAGGCTGAAAGACTACAATTGTCACTGAGGTGTTTTTCCAAAGCCTAGTGTCACAAGTGTGAATGAGGACTTGTTCTCTTCTATACTAACAACACTTTTTTAAAAGTTGAGAATGTCAACTGTAAATTAAAAAATTTAAAAGAAAGTTGAATATAATTACATAGTGGCTGATATAAGTGGTGGAAATATTTGTAACTGACCTAATCTGAAGCTTCGGTAGTTCTGACTGTCATGAGCTCAGGACGCCCCGTTTGCCTTAGAAGGTAAAGCAGTTACAAAAAGAGTCAGGAAGGGCAGGACTATGAGCTAGGGATAATTCTAGAATCATAAGTACATTTAGAACAACAGATAAAATGTGGAAGGGTCTGGCATAGCTGGAACAGTTGTCATGAAGTCACGTATACCACCTCTTTTGCAGCCTTTAGCAATTACTGGGACATAGCACCTTAACCTGGGCTTTATAAAAGCCTGCCTTCCTCTTTTCAAAGGAACAGTTAAAATGAATATGAGAATTTTCTTAATGTTTATTTGCCATCTTCGTTCTAGCAAGCTGACAGCAATGTCACAGGCATACACACCTTTACCCTGCTTGTGAACATCTTTATGCAAAGACGGATGCCAAGGGCTTCAGGACAGACCTGATGAAAGCGGGTCTCTGTCCTGTTTGTGCATTTTGACAAACACAGGGCCCCTGCAGACTCCTTCCTTCCCACAGACAGAGATGAATGGCAGGAGAAGATGCCTGCCTGGGGAGATAAATGGTCATTAATCCAGACCAAAAATGAACCGAAAATTTAACCTGATGCTGACCAAACTTTAAATCTATCTTCCCTAGAGATAAATCTAGACAGTCTTGCTCCTCAGCAAGTTCATGAAGCAAGGGCTCAAATAAGCTGTACATCATTTTTAAAGATTTTTAAATCTGCAGGACAATAATAGTCAAAACATTAAATATGCTTGTTCCTGCTCTCTAATCTTAGACATGTCTGATTTTGGTGAAGTCTCAATATCCTCATATACAATTTAGAATACCACAACGAAATAAATATTTCATTGGGTTATTATAAGAATTAAAAAATATTTTTAAATATATATATTATACATTTGTATATTATATATATATATATACAACAAATGTGTTATAAATTAATACACATATAAAAATTATAGCTGATATCTTTCATTCAATGGATGATGGAAGAGAATCAAAATGATGGCTCTGGTAATGGGTCCCCTTCATTTTCTGGGGACTCTATATACATGAATGGGACAAGCTAGAGAATGGCAAAATGATCTAAGCCTTAGCAAACGGAAGCAAACTAAAGAGGTCAAAGTAGGGTGGCAAAAGCAGGAGCGTTATATGCTGTGAAGGTGAGGAACCCCAACAGAACACTTTCTTTTAATGGTAGCCTGAATGTGTTAGGAGGATTTCTGGCCAGGTCTAACAGACCCGAAAGAACTATGAATTATGAGAGTACATGCCTCTAACTTTCCTTCTGGTTATTAAAGCTAAAAAAAAAGGACTGTGGCAGAGAAATGAAAACGGGCTGCACATTCCCTACTTCCTCCCTCTCTCCTTGCTCAGAGCACTCAGGAAGAGAAGAGGAGCAACCACAAGCAACACTCAGTTTACAGTGGGGGAGGAGGGCAAGAAAGGATGCAGAGATAGAATGAACAGATGGTAAATGACATCAATCAGCCAGCAACATCCTTCACTAGAAAACCTACACTACTAATACTGAGGTGACCGATCCACAGCTGCTATTAAGAACAAAATTAAAGTCTGCATCAGTCTCAAAGGCAAGGTGAACACCCAGGGGAGGGCTTTCAGAGGGCATTAGAGAAAGCAGGCCACAGTTACTAACCAGGGAACACTGCAAAACCCCTGGGGAACAACAGTGGCAAGTCAGTCAGTGCACAGAAGGTGAAAAAGGCAATGTAAATTCAGGTCATGCTGAAGCCAGGGGAGGTGAGAGCACAGGTGGGCTGTGGGGAGCACAGAGAGGAGGCAGTCTGACAGAGGAAAACCGAGCGGGAGGGAAGGGGAAAGAGAGGAGGTGGTAGCAGAAGAAAGAGAAGGTAAGATGAGAACAGAACATTTTAAACTAACCCAGAACTCCACTGTGAAGGACAAGTCACGAGGCATGATACAGCTCGAAGGTATGTGCCCCACGTCCCACCACTGCAAAGATAATACAGCCCTCCAGACGTGCATGGAAAGGGGGCCAGGCAATGTGCACTGACTCCCAAAGCTCTACAGGATTACTGAGGCTTTTGATCAGCACTAAGTCCCAGCAGCCTCAGCCTGTACATTGAAACTGTTTCCCTGAATAGATCTTGGTGCTGGAAAATTCATGACATCTACAAGGGAACATATAGTGTTTCACAACAGGTGTCTGCATGGCTAAGGGAGTGGAGACACTTTGCCTTCACTGCTGCTGGATGCACCCACCTTCCCCAAGAGTGGACAGAAGAGAGAATGACGCACACAGAGAGTCAGAGGGTCGCTGGGCTCCTCTCTCATAGTTGATGACGCAGGGCCACACCCCTGCTCCATTTGCACACCACAGTGCTTCAGAAGCACCCCGGCACTTTTGTCATATTTACAGCTGCCTCAGACAAATCAACCTCCCATTACCAATCTTCTTTCTGCTTTTAAGTACACAACTGCTAGTGTGCTTTTGTCCCAGTAGAGCCCAAGCTCTACATCGATCAGGCATCCCTGATTTGACTTCCCCAGGCAGTGGGACACTCCTGCTTATTATTAGCAGGGCTGGTAGTCTTTTCAAGACTACCCTTGAAGTGTTTATGAGGATTCTACTTATCAGTGTCGCTACCAACTGCCACGGGAGGAAAGACACGACCAACACACAAGAGAGTTGTAAGAATCACAGGCAGTTTATTACAAATCCTTTTGACATGCCTGGGTCAGAGTGGCATGGAAATAGTCCACGTTCACGTTGGAGTCTGGGGGACTTTTGCAGCAGGTGGGCCCCTTAGCTTTAGCACCTTTTCTTGCCACCACTTCAAACAGGTGTTAATCTACAAGATTATCATCTCAACCCACCTTCTAACAGGTGTCAATTTACAGGATTATCATCGCAAACCACCTTTTAGATAGTTCCTCCCAGGGAGCCCCTTTTATGTTAATCTACTGAAATGTTACATCAAGCCACTTTTAAGATGTTCCTAGGGAAGTCTCCTAAGTCAACCTACAGAGTTATGACAATAAGCCACTTCTTATCTATATGTAACTTCACACACACACTAAGCCCTGCGCAAAAGGCAGAGTCTCTTCATCATACCTGTACATAATATATTAACTCCTATCCAGAGGGCATAACTTTATTTAATTTCCTTAATTGCTTTTAATATCATATCCTAACTATTTTTATATTTATTCCATGTTTTTCTATATTTCTATATATTTAATTACTATAACCTTATATTACTGCAACAGCTTTTAAGGATCACATCAGGAAGGTGAACTAGTACAAAGGTTGTTCCCATCTCTTTAGTCCTTTTCTGGAGAACAGACTTCTCAAACACATCATAAAATCCTGTTGCAAGATGGCTCCTGGGGACCTATCCATTCAGCTCATGGAAGAGGAAGGTTGAAGGGAGGCAAGAAATCTTAAGATCCCAGACCTGACTAGGCTGTTAAGATGGAGAGGAAAGGAAAATGACTGACAGGCTGTCCTATTCCAATACTGCCAGCAAAAATAGAAGGAAGAAAAATACTTAACCACTCTTCTTTCTCTCTTGTTTGATATGTTGGAGAATATCAAAATACAGGAATCAAAACAAAAGCCCAATGTCCAATCCAATACAGGCCAAAAACGCTCAGTTTCAGAATGGAAAGAAACATAATGAATGGCTGGAAAGATCAGAAACAATGGATCAGAGAAGGCAAAACCCAAACATCAGATTGGGGAGCTTAAATTCTGGAGCCTGGGGCTGACCGTGATCCTACAGCTCATCCCGTCCCCCAACCAACAACTAAAAAGAACAGAAGAGAAAGAAATCACCTCTCAACCCACCACATTAATCTAACAGGCACCTTTCAAAGGATCCTTATTGGGGGTGGAAAGAGTGAAACAATTTAGGGAGTAAAACCTCAAAGTATTGGTGTGATCAAGGGTTCTAAGAAAACCTAACTTTCAGGAAAACCTGAGTATTTCTTTTTAATCTCTCAGTGCCTACTCTACTTAAGAGGAAAAACACCAAGTCTCCTTGTTGTACAGAGAGTCCATGAGATGCATATCCACAGTCACTGTTCACACAAAAGGGAAATAAAAAGTTGCCTGAGAGCAGCAGCCATGTTCTCCCAGTCTAGTCTGGGGCCCAATGGGCTGTCCCTTTACACGGGATCTGGGGAATCACCAATGCCACTGACAGAGGTGGGAAGGCCCTGGGCATTTTAACCTTCAGTCCCTCATCCCATCCTATCACTCATAAATAGTAACTTAGGGGATTGAAGAAAGAATGCCAACCACTGTTGCTCAGACAACGACCAACTTGGAAGCACTCACAGCTTGGGAGCAGAAGGAAGAAAGCAAGCTGAGTGTGTACTTACTCAAAGTCCTCAAATTCCAAGTCGGTTCCCTCTACTGATGGACCCTGGGTGTCTGAGGAAGAGGAGGAGGTGGAAGAACGAAGCCGGTTCTGTTGGTAGCGCATGGAGCGCTGGCGAATACTGTCTCTCCGTGAGAGATACTGGATCATCCTCTGAGCGTAGTATGCAGCAGGAGATAATCTGAGAGAGACAGAGATGGACAAATACAAACTAGCACTAATGTGGGGAAAACTGTGAAAGACAGTAAATCCAGTTCTCCCATGGCATCTCCCTGTCACGGCGAACTCTGGAGACATGAAAATTAAAGGACATTTAACTCACCAGGAGGTGCGTACTACACAATATGCTGATCAGATTACCACCAGTGTTTTTGTTCTGAGATAAAGCAAAGCAACTGTTTAATCAGTCCTCATCTGAGCAACAGCTGCCCCCTCCCAAGAGAATAACAGTGTTTTCTTTTTAGTTTCTGAAAGGACCCCTTTTAGCTTCTCAGGGTGTGCAATACAGACTCACAAGCTTTTCCTCAATCATCCATACTCAAAATATAAGAAACGGGACCACAGCAATCATCTACAAGTCATCTCTTCTTTCATTTTACAGATGAGAAAACCGACCAGGAAACAGTAAACCTAGACGACTAAGGAAGGCATCTACAGATATCATCTTCACCAGAACACCTTTCTTCTCCAACAAACAGACATGCTCCAGATTTGTTCTAGCCCCTTAACATTGCCTCTTTGAATCTTTTATCTCTCCTTTACAAATTATTCCTAGATACTTTTAACAGAAAATATTCAGGATAGAGAATGAAAGTAAAATATACTTAGCAAAACAGAAATACCTAAAAGGAAAGAAACAGATTTTTCTATTTCTTACGACAGAGCATCAGAGGCTACATGGGACCTGACCAATACAGAAGGCAATGGTCACTCTCTTTTCTTGTCCCTTACTATGACTATTCTCAGTAAACAGTATAGACCTATAGTCTTCCAACTGCTTAGTATATTCATATTCCAAGAAAACATCTAGTGTCCCACACAACTTGTCACGTCCCTTTCTCGTTTTTCTTCATCTTACACAACACATATAATTTGAGGCTGTTAACTGAGAGTGAGAGACAAACAATAACAGAAGAATGTTTTATTTGATATTAAATGGATTACTAAGAAGTTTCCAGAATTATAACCTGCCTGCAATATATACTTGACTCAACAATTCCACTAGAAATTTTATCCGACAGAAACATACAAGAATACAAAGATACACACACACACAGATATAGAGGTAGAATTAGTGAAAAACTGGGAAATACATACGCCAAATGCCCATCAATAGATTAAATAAACTGTTATCTATACAAAGAAACACTATGTAGCAGCTATGAAAAAGAATAAATTATCCCTATATGCACACAAGGAAAACCCTCTAAAATAAAATTTTAAGGGGAGGAGAGAATTGAAGAATAGTGTATATATACTAATATGTATATAAACATTTATTTCTGTAATTAGAACAAAAAACTAAAAGGAAACAACAATCTTCATGAGGATTCCTGAAGATATTAACTTCTATGTTTAAACATAAAAAGAAAATCAACATGCATCTTACTATTTTTTTTAACGGAAACCTGGGAAAACTCATTGAGAATGGAAATAAAAGCTGTATCCAACTGGTGGGGAAAGTATTTACAAATCTCTTGCTCCCTGACCTTTCATTACTCCTGGCAAAGTCTCTGGGTAAATCTTCAGTCAATCTACTGACTCAGGCCAAAGGAGATCCTGCAGTCAACTGCTATAGGAACTCAGGTTGCCTCTCCAATACCCCATTATCAAAGGTGTTATTCCTCTGGCCAACCAGCAAATGGCCAGGCCAGCTGACAGTCTTTGGAACTCAAAAGTCTGTGTTATGAAACAGTACGCTGCATTTGACACTCCTGAACCCAAATTATCTTTTATATAGCAGGTGGGCATAGGATGCACAAATACTTTGGTCAAGATCATGAGAGTACAAGAACTATTTATTAAAAGTCTCAACTTGTGGAACCTTTATTATCCATCTGAACCCCAGTTCCCATGCATGCTGCAAGGTTGAATCAAGAATCTTCTTTTTGGCCTGACCTGTGGTGGCAGAGTAGATAAAGTGTCGACATGGAACACTGAGCCATGGGCATGCTCAGTCAAGGCACACATGAGAATCAACATCTATGAGTTGATGCTTCCCGCCCCACTCCACCCCGTCGCTCTTTCTCTTTCTTTCTCTCTCTCTCTCTCTCCCTCCCTCCCTTCCTTCCTCTCTCCCCTTTCTAAAATCAGTAAATTTTAAAAAATAAAAAGAATCCTCTATTTTCAACAGACAGAAGTCAATATTCTTGAGTTGTTCCTGTATCTACCAAATATTTTAAAACCTTACAGCAGAAATCAACCATCATTGGATAAATTCTCAAGTCAATCAGACTACAAAAGAATGTATAAAAAGTTTCAAGAACAGAATGAAAACTGGTTTTTTGAAATTGGTTCTGAAAGTGACTATAAGTACTCTGATTCCTCAATTCATAATCTTCCCTAACTAATGGGAAAATTGCAATATTATTGGTGATAGAGGCAGAAATAATGTTGACACTGACAATAAGTCATGTAGGGACACAATTTCAGCACTAGGTAACCCCAACTGTTTAATTTCACTATAGGACAGGAATTCCCTAAGCTATAAAACTATGCACCAATTACTTTAAAAAATATTCCTGGCATAGTTATTAACTACAAATACATCCCTAGCCTCTGTGTTTTTGGGTGTGTAGAGGGAAGCTAAGGATCTGAATGCTGAGCTGTCTCAAAAAGGTCTGGACCTAAAAAAAAAAAAGGCCTGGACCTATACATATGATATACAGGGTGAAGTCTAAAAGAAAAATGAAATGAAACCACCAGTAATGAGGCAGCAATCCTCCTCCTACTGAAGAGCTGAATAACCATCAAACTCTTGTTCCAAGGAAAAATTTTAAATGTTTAAATAAATCCTCAAGTTTTCTTCAAAGAAGAATACTTTCCCCTCCAAAAATACCCTATTTTGAGTTCAAAGAGAAAAATGGGAAAATACAAACACTACAAAGTATACAGTTTCTGTGATAAAGAGATCTGAGTAGGAATAAATAACACAAAAGCAGAACAAGTAGTGGTCTTTAAGAATCACTTATAAACTTGTCACATTAAAAATTCTGGGGACGAACCTGACCAGGTGGTGGCGCAGTGGATAGAGCGTCAGACTGGGATGTGGAAGACCCAGGTTCGAGACCCCGAGCTCGCCAGCTTGAGCGCGGGCCCATCTGGCTTGAGCAAAAGCTCGTCAGCTTGGACCCAAGGTCGCTGGCTCCAGCAAGGGGTTGGTTGCTCAGTCTGCTGAAGGCCCACGGTCAAGGCACACGTGAGAAAGCAACCAATGAACAACTATGGTGTCGCAACGGCAACGAGAAACTAATGATTGATGCTTCTCACCTCTCTCCGTTCCTGTCTGTCTGTCCCTATCTATCCCTCTCTCTGACTCTCTCTCTGTCCTTGGGGGGGGGGAAAAAATTCTGGGGACGAGAGTTCCACTGCTATCCTAAAAGAAAGTGCAAGAAGTTCTCATTGTTTCAGAGTATCTGATCCATGCAAAACAATTTTCCTTCTCTTATTTAGGGCTCATAACTTTCAAATATGATTACAGACTACCATAAACTTCCTTAGTTCAGTCATCATCTAAACTGTCTACCAGTTATAAAGTCATCAAGCCCCACTGCTCCCTGACTTGGATTTGCCATTTCTGGGGTATGAAAAAGGAAGAAGATAATGGGGGACCTTTTCACTAATTATCTCAGAAGGAATGCTCAGTATCGTAACTGTGGCAACAACAAAATCATTCAATATCCCTGAAATCAACTTGGTCTAAAAGTTTTTCCAGACTTGAAAATTTTAATCTAGAGCAAAGCTCATTTAGCTTTATCTGACCTATATTAACTTGCCAACCTCACCATTATAAATTATTTTCTTTTGGCAAAGCCTCACACTGTGTTTTGGCGTTGCTTAAGTTATGTGCAGATTACCCCTTTTTTAGATCATTAACCCAGCTGTGACAACCCCAAAGGGCCTCTCACTATAAATGTTACACATGAACTCAAACACCCCAAACTTGGTCCTCAGTTACCAGTATCAGGTAAAGGTGGGCTTTCAACTCATTTGAATTATTTTTAAATCTCTTCAGAAATTTTTCAAATGTCCTCTAGTCAGTGTAAATCAAGCACTTTAATAAAATTCCAACTTGTTTCACTTGTCAGTCATCTCTTCCTTCAGAGTCTCAAAAACTTCAACTGAATGAGCCTGAGTTCTGCGTTTTGATATTCTAAATTCTCTCTTAAATGAGAGAAAGTAGAATGCTTTGTTTGAATTCATAGGTAATTTCCCTACTAATAAAAACTTATTTCCCTTTTGGCTGTCCATCTGAATGGCAACAGCCTCTGTGATTGAAGAAAAGGAATATACTAGATCCTGTGACTCTGCCAGTGGCTTCCTCAGGTCCCTCCTCTAGTGTCACATTTACAGCAGTGAGCCTCAAAGGACAAGAGCTCAGTCATAACTCTGTCACCAGAGGTTCTGTTCACTTACCTTCAATACTTCCCAATCACCTGAACCACCTGTCTCAAAACTGTAACTGAAGAGTAAAAGAGCACCAGGACCAGAGAGGCACAAAACGGGGCTTCCAACAGTTGGCAACCCCAAGGACAGCCCCTCCCCCCCACCTAGTGCCACTTCTCACTTTGGCCTTACCTCGCTGGGTCTGGGTAAATTGGGTGCTCTCTGGATCCTGCTCCATCATAACGGGATAATGAAATGAGGGAAGACTCCAGCAGCCTCCTAGCAGAGATTAAAAAAATGGCAATAATCCCTGTCAATTACCAACTCAGAGGTCATTCATAAGGAAAAATGGGGGGAAGATAAATAACATCCCCCTTTGCAGCTAGCTAACACCTGTTATCTGGGATCACACCCTTCCTACAATCTAATTACTCAGAGAATAAGTAAATGAAGAGCTACAGAGCTCCCACACTGGATACGGTCACTGTATTTACTCTGCAGAACACTGCTCTTCAGTGAGAAATGAACAAGTGCTTCAGCGACATGACCTTAGTTCTGTTTACAGTACCTCCAGTAGACAAACAGGACATTAGGATCAACACACAAGGAGAAAATTAGACATACCAGA
Organism: Rhynchonycteris naso; assembly: GCA_037038555.1. Classification (NCBI taxonomy): domain Eukaryota; kingdom Metazoa; phylum Chordata; class Mammalia; order Chiroptera; family Emballonuridae; genus Rhynchonycteris; species Rhynchonycteris naso. The sequence continues at coordinate 357,870,169 of CM072995.1, forward strand.
GATTATCATGTGCCAACATTTATCTTGGTGTTCAGTTCCTCCATGTCATCCTAATCCACATTCCCTCAGCTTCTATTCATCTGCTCTGCTCACAACCTTTTTGTAAGAAAGAGAATTCCTGGGGCTCTTAACTGACAAATATCGTTACTCAAACTAACCCCATCATAAATTCAACTGATCATATGTGATACACATATTTCATTGAGCACTTTTTTGATGGCAGGCAAATACAAAGCACTTTGCATATATTTCTTTAACCTCACCACAACCTGGAAAAGCAGGCATCCCTATACACACATCAGAACACTGGACTGTGTGGCACACAGCTATACAGTGGTAGCGCCAGGACTCCAGTGAAGGTCTATAAACTCCAAAATGCTTCAAACCACTATGCTATATACCGCATGACCTTCCAGGCCTCAGGCAGGTAAAAAGTGCAAGTTTATCTACTGAGTCCAAGCTAAAATGTAGGCTCAGTATTGCTGAATCTATTTTTTTTTTAATTTTTATTTATTCATTTTAGCGAGAGAGGAAGAGAGAGAGAGAGAGAGAGGAACATAGATCTGTTCCTGTATGTGCCCTGGCCGGGGATCGAACCAGCAACCTCTGCACTTTGGGACAATGCTCTAACCAACCGAGCTATCCGGCCAGGCGCTGAATCTATCTTTTTTTTATTTATTATTATTATTATTATTATTATTATTATTTTATTCATTTTAGAGAGGAGACACAGAGTGAACGGGATAATGAAGAAAAGGAATATACTAGAGAGAGAGAGAGAGAGAGAGAGAAAGAGAAAGGGGGGAGAAGCTGAAAGCATCAACTCCCATATGTGCCTTGACCAGACCAGTGCAGGGTTTTGAACTGGCGACCTCAGTGTTCCCAGGTCGTCGCTTTATCCACTGCGCCACCACAGGTCAGGCTGAATCTATTTTTTAATAGTAGCTAGAAATCTGGACTTTTGCATGAAATCTCCTGACTGTTAAATATTAGCTAAAACATTTTTTTACAACAAAGGCCAATTAAAAACACATCTGATAAACGTGGCCCAGGGACCCCCTGGTTTGCCATGTCTGCCTCACTGTTTCCCAACTCAAATGTGCCTTGGCAGTCAATCAAGCCGCCGCCATGGAACATGTTTCTAAGGAAATGGTATCAGAAAGAAATGCATATTGTTCCTCTCAAGCAGCATCTTGCCTGGCTCTACCGGGGAACAGGTCTCCGGCTCGCTGCCAGATCCTTCTTAAAGCAGATCTGCAGAATAAGGACAGCAGCTACCAATCTTTCATAATGGAGTTAATTCAATTCGCTATTAAAACCAGCTGGCTTTAGGTATAATCATGAGCAGTGACTTTATCCCAGCAACTGGCTCACCCGTTTCCCCTAACAGCCTAGAGAAGAGACAGGGCAGAGGCCCTGTCAAACTGGTTTACTACCCTTCCCATCCAGAACAACCAACTGTTAAAATGATGTTTCCTACCTAAACAAGGCCTATGATCCCCTAAACTGAAGACACTTCAAATCATCCTACCACTGGAGAATACAAAGTAACCAATGAGGAAGAGAAGAATGTAATAAAATACTACTTCAATATCACTGTTTATAGCATCAGAAATGCTGTTTCATCAATTCAGACATACTCCCCCCTCACATGTAATGTATCTGAAAATAAAATGCATCTCATAATAGTAGGACATGGTTAAATTGGCAGGATTTTTTTTCCTTTCAAAGGGGCACATAATATAATGGCATGTCTTCGAGTCCTGAAATACAAACTGTTTGTAAGAGGAAGGGGTAGTGAGAGGTACACAGACTGGAGGAAAAAAGAAAAGTAAAATCGTGAGAACAGTATTCAGGACATTTATGTCATCTTACATACAGTAATTTTTATTCATTACTAATAAACTAGTTCCATAGGAATTGGGTGGGAGTTAAAGAACGGGAGCAAGATCTGGGAGCAGCTGACTGCCCTGGAATAGCCAGAAGCTTGTCCCATCTCCAAGGACTCTGGAGTTAGTCCTGAACAGCACTGAGCCCAGTCGCATTATCCTACAAATGGCTGCTTAGTAAGCAGAGGCCTTTTGACAAGGAGCATTCTCCAGAGTGACTAACACTTCTCTTCTTAAGTATTTCTGCTAAGTTAGGAGGCCAGTATGACCCTTTCCTATGCCAAGGAGTGAGAGTATTAAGAGATGAGATGACTTTTTAGCAATCCTATAAAAAAGATTCTTCAACTAGAAGAGATGTATTGGATAATTTCAATTTTAATGATTCCATTTTATAATCTTTCAAAGTCTACTTGCCACCCTAATTTTCTATCTTAACTAGAAGACTTCTTTAAATCAGTGTAAAACCAGAATGTTAAGCTTTGTCTCTGGGGTGTCCCTGATGAGCTTCTTTTTGGAATATGCATCCCCTGTGCCTACTTACTAGAGATTTGTTGGCACCATTTGTTCTTTAGGCAATACAGTGGACTAGCATGTCATGTATATGTGGCATTCTAACTGCTAATACACAAAATCAGGAAAGCCAATCTATATGACTAGCACACCCCCTTCCTCCACATACTACTAATGAAACATTAAGTTGTCTACCGCTATAACACAAGTACTATCTGGAGGAATAAAAAGACTTCTACAATTGGTGCTAAATAAAGAAAGAAATAGATGTCTGACCAGAAGGTGGCACAGTGGATCGAGCGTTAGCCTGGGGCACAGAGGACCCAGATTTGAAACTCCGAGGTTACCAGCTTGAGCGTGGGCTCATCCAGCTTAAGCATGGTCTCACCAGCTTGAGTGTAGGATCATAGACATGACCCCATAGTCATTGGCTTGAGCCCAAAGGTTGATGACTTGAAGACCAAAGGTTGCTGGCTTGAGCAAGGGGTCACTGGCTCAGTTACAGCCCCCCAGTCAAGGCACATATGATAAAGCAATCAGTGAGCAACTAAGATGCCTCAACGAAGAACTGATGCTTCTCATCTCTCTTCCTGTCTGTCCCTATCTGTCCCTTTCTCTCTCTCTGTTTCTCTCACTAAAAAAAAAATAAGAAAGAAAGAACTAGAGTTACTAGGCGAGTAAATATCACGACCATTCCTAGGAATGCCAAAGAAAGACTGTTCTCTCCTACAGTTAGCTTCCTGCAAAACCTTCAGGAGAAAATGACACAACAAAATGGAATGCGATGGCTGTACCTTCTGCTCTGGCCACCACAAATTTGACTTGACTTAACAATCTACCATCCAACTTGTTATGTGGAATCAGGTCAGACTTAGGAAGGGCTCAAATAAACTTGTTCCAGTTTGAAGCTACCACTTCATTTTGATCTACAACCTCAATTTAGAAATGTTTTAAAGAGTCACAGAAGCTCTGACAGAAAAACAAAAACAAAATTTTTCTTTACAAGTCTGCCTGGTTCATTCTCTAGACTAGTGGTGTTCAAATACGGTATACCAGGGGTTGTGCTACTTGGATCCACCGGAGAGTAGGAAGAAAATACTAAAACTTGTGACTTATAACATTACCATAATGTGTAACACACACACAGATTGCTCAAAACACTTATACTGACAGATTTTTTTTAAAGTCTGGAGTCCACTGTTCTATCAAACTATACACACACTCCTTTACAAAAATTCAATATGTAAGAAAATATAATATTCACAAACATATAAATATAAAAACCATAACCATGTTCATATATAGACAAAGCAAAGAGAATAATAAAGTAAATATGGTATCTAGGGAACATGAATGAAAAGTACAGGGAAATTCTTGCACTGTTTTTGCAACTTTTCAACACATCTTAAATTATTTAAAAATTTAAATCTAAATCTAAGCAACTAAAAACTATTAATTCTCCAAAGAATTACCTCTTAAAAAAAGGATTTCTTCAAATAACAAGTTGCCCTAATGCTCTAAGAGGTCTGTTAAACTACAGGCAGTGAGCCAGATACCTGTTGTTATAAATAGAGGTTTTTTTTCAAAGACAGCTATATCCAGTCATTTACTGCTGCTTTGGAGCTAACAAGGCAGACCTGAGTAATGCTGACAGAGACAGGCCTAAGATATTTACTACCTGGCCCTTCACGTTTGCCCACCCCTGCTCTAAAAGACTTTGAAAGGTAAGGTGAAGTCATTAAGGAAAAAATAAAAAAGTTGAAATCAAAGTATTTACATACTACAGTGAGTTCTCAAAATATGTATGATTATTAAACCCTACTAAAATCGTAAAAAAACTAAAACTATAAAATTTCTAAAATTTTAAATAAATACAAGTATTTCTTTCTTCCCTGATTAATACTTTGAATATGTGTAAGGAGGTTCCCTAAATCAGCCGTATCCTATGATGTCTAGGAAAACAGTAAAAAATAGTGGCAGAAAGCTCTGGGAAAAGAATTATATTGTCAGGCAGATGAGATGGATTATACAAAAGAAAAGAATCAGTGTTTCAAGTTCAAAGACTATCAGAGTTGAAGAGTTTGGGTAGTAGTGTAAACAGAATAACAAGCCAGTGACAATTAATTATTCCTTACTGAATAATGGTATCCTTTTAACTAGTTGCCATATCACAGAGAAAATCAGTATCCTACAGTCAATAAAAAGGCTCAGATCTTCTCGAAACATTGGAAACAAACAATTGCCAGGACTCCCTGACCTACCCTAATACAGAAAGCCTGTGCCCTAGACACTAAGATGCCACTGGTGCCCCATGATAATGAGTAATTTCCCAGCCTGACTTTGATGTCTGGGTGACATCTGCTATTTCAGTTCAGGGGAGCCAAACCCAGACTAATAGCACCCTTCTGCGAAGAAAATTAAAATAAAAATTCCTCAGCTTGGCATCCAAAGCTATGTAGCCAAATTTCTCATTTCTTTTGGATATACTGTATGCTCTAGACCACTGGTTTTCAAAGTTTCTGGTCTCAGAACTCCTTTAACCTCTAAAAAAAATTATTGAGGAGCTCACAGAACTCTTGTTTATAGGGTTTTATCTATCAATATTGACTCTTTTAAAATTAAAACAGAAAATTTTAGTATACAAGCACAGAGCTCATTAGCCATCATGCTAATAACCTCATTACTCGTCACGTAGCCTCTAGAAAATTCCACTGAACACTCATGAAAGAATAAGTAAAAAAGATAAAGAATAACAGCATTTTAGTTTTGACTTCAGGGATTCCAGGCCACACTTTTGGGAACCACTGCTTCAGCTAAACTAAACACCCTCACTATCTATATGTACTTTACTTGGTCGTTTCTTCTTTATGGAAAGTTCTTCCCCATCTGAACCTGTAAAAATCCTACAGCTCAAATACCTGACTCTGCCAGCTAGAAGTTCATCCTCTCTTCCCCAATACCCCATAATATTTTAAAACCTCTCTTAAAAGACCTCCCAAAGTCACCCTGTACTGCTGTTAACTGTGTCTCATCTCTGCTACTGGACTACAAGCTACAGGAAAACAGGTATTGGGTTTAAGTCATCTTTTTATCCCCATTAAAATTCACATCTTAACTAACACATAATAGGAGATCAGTAAATATCTAAGAGAATAAATCAGCAGGCCTAAGTAGATTTGGAAGAATAAGAAGACATATCTGATTGCCCCTCACTAACCCAGTGTCTTTCAAAGGTTGCCAGCTATTCAAACACACTAAAATTCCTGAAGAAGGTTTTCAGAAACTGCTTAGATATAACCCTTCATCCCTGTGGTCACAAACCACTCACATGAAGGTGCTGGCACAGTTGTCCTGATAAATGCAGCACAGGCTGGTCCCTGGGAGGCTTATTAAATCGTTAAGGTCAGAGGCTACTACTTGCCTGGGAAGCTACACTGACGCTCCTGGACAGTGAGTGTGTTGCCTAAAGAGACCTCACTGAAGCACGAGGGCAATGTTTTCAGGGGGGATGAAGGAGCAGTGGACCAAAGAAACCAGGATGCACCCTTGTCTTCTTTATTTCTGAATCCCACTCTGCAAGCTCCAGATCTCTGTCTTGGCGCATGCCTGGGCTGGGAGATGACAGCCCTTATTCTTTGTAAAAATAATTGTGTGTTCTGAAACGACATCTCTATTATGATTTCCAAATTGACATCTCTGCTTTAAAGCGGAGGCATCAGAGCCTCCCCATTTCACACACTGGCAATTATCGTTTAAGTTATCCAACGACAGGCATGCACCTGATAGCTGCAGGCCCCCCCACTTTTCTAGGGGTGCACTTGCAGCACATAGTGCAATGAGCAGAAGAGCCTGGCAGGCAATTCCTGCCACTTATTGTGGGGTGGACCAAGGCTAGGTGGCATTTCTGAAAGGCTAACCCAGTGGTTCTTAACCTGGGTTCTATCGAACCCTAGGGTTTCGATGAGTCGGTCTCAGGGGTTCGGAGAAGCCTCTGCCGCGGAGGCCAGAATAAAGTAATACCGTAATTTGTTGTGAGTTCATGCACTTTGTTGGTTTTGTTCTTTGAGCAAGGTGATGTTCACGCACGGCTCATTGTGTGCACCAGTAAAAAAACACATACGTCTTGAATTTGGAAAAAAAAAAATCATATTTTATTTATCACTAAAGAAGGGTTCGGTGAATGCGCGTATGAAACTCGTGGGTTCAGTACCTCAAAAAAGGTTAAGACCACTGGGCTAACCTCTCAGGAAAAAACCAGACACACTACAGAGAGAACTCACAGAGCATGTTTAGTGGATAGGCCTTATTTTATTATCATCAATATAAACAACTTATGGAGCTCAAAACAATACCTTACACCAGAAAAGCTTTAAAACATCTTTACAAAACAAGGTATCCCTCAAGCCTCTTGTGTAATGAGCGATAGATGGTAAAATATCAGAGCACAACATAATCAGACACCAAAAAGGAAAAAGCTGAGGGACAGAATTCATATGTTGTGTGCAAATGTGAATCTAGCTACACAAAAGTCTAACCTACTAAAAAGCCAGATCCTTCAGGGAATATATGACCCTCTGCTAACTGTTTGGCAGATGTTTATTTTTAATACAACTGTAAAATGATTGGTTGGTACTATGCTTATTAGCTCTTGTATATTCCTCAACAAATTGCATTATTGTTATAAAACTTCAATCTGTAATAAAAACTCACTTTTATCAGTATCTGAACTCAAAGGCCTAAAAAACATGACCTGCATGGACATGCTCACTCTGCCTCCAAATCCATTTTCTCTGGGAGATTGGGATGTGGAGGACCCAGGTTCGAGACCCCAAGGTTGCCAGCTTGAACCCAAGGTCGCTGGCTTGAGCAAGGGGTCACTCGGTCTGCTTTAGCCCCTGGTTAAGGTACATATGAGAAATCAATCAATGAACAACTAAGGAGCCGCAACGAAGAATTGATGTTTCTCATCTCTCTCCCTTCCCGTCTGAAGAATAGGGCAGTCTGCTCACAGACCACAGATTCTTTTTTCAACTAGGAATTTAGATCAGAGGCTCTTCACCAAAGGCTGAGTAAGAGTAGAGCAATGACAAGTTCCACAACTCCCCACATACAGCATCTGTGATATACAGGTTTAGACTTTAATTAAGAGGTAGTGCATTCTGATTGGTACTCCCCACACAAACTGATTGAAAGTATTCAATAATCCTGAATTTTCAGCTAATTTTATTCAGAATAGACAATTCCAAAAGGGAATTGTCAATCTCTTGACCTACTAAGTCTACAAAGAATATACTGGTAGAATCACTTATTGATCAATAACAGCAAACCTGTACATTTCTTCTTAGATTATTTTTAGCAGTTCCTGACCTAAAAATTTACATTGCATTCTTTTTTAAAAAATTCATTTTTAGAGAGAGAGAGGTGAGTGAGAAAGAGAAAGAGGGGGGAAGGAGCAGGAAGCATCAACTCCCATATGTGCCTTGACCAGGCAAGCAGAGGGTTTCAAACTGGTGACCTCATGGTTCCAAGTCAACACTTTATTCACTGCGCCACCACAGGTCTCCTGACCTAAAAATTTAAAAATCCTTGACCAAAGACATTTGTCTTAAGTGACAGGCTACTGACACTGGTATAGTACAAACACTATACTCTAGAGTATGAAGCAAAACCTTAGAGCCAACATCATGAGGGCAAAGAGTTAGTGAATGAAGCCTTACAAGAATGAGGGAAAAGAATGCACAGTGGGTTGGGACATTAACCAGAGGCAAAGAACCAGCCTTCCTAGCTCATGTCTTTTCAAGTAATGAGGTTTCTGGAGTTTACAGAAATAGACAAGAGGACAGAGAATCCATTATGGACCCCAAAACAATCCACTATTAGCCCTTGAGCTAAGACAAAGCTCAGAGTACAGTCACCACTTTCTTTCTTTCCCTTTTTTTTTTTTTTTTGTAGCAGAGACAGAGAGAGGGACAGAAAGACGGGAAGGGAGAGAGATGAGAAACATCAATTCTTCGTTGCGGCTCCTTAGTTGTTCATTGATTGATTTCTCATATGTGCCTTAACCGGGGGCTAAAGCAGACCGAGTGACCCCTTGCTCAAGCCAGCGACCTTGGGTTCAAGCTGGCGACCTTGGGGTCTCGAACCTGGGTCCTCCACATCCCAATCCGACGCTCTATCCACTGCGCCACCGCCTGGTCAGGCCCGTTGTCACTTTCTTATACGCTGGGTTCCCTATGAACTACTACTTCTCTTAGTGACATTTGATTTTCACTGCATCACCTCTGGGAGCATACTACTTGGCCTTTTATCCTGATCCTGACTTCATCAACCTTCTTGATTCCTTTTGGACTCAGAATTTGACTCCAGTGGAATAATTTCTCCACCATTTCCCTCTGTCTAGACAACATGAAATTGTCATAAGTGACACCTAAAGTACAATTAGTAGAGAAACTGCAATTTCCACTCTCCTCCCCCGTTCCCCAAAAGAACTGCACATTAGCATCCTCCTGCATGTCAATCAAAACTACCCTGAAGATTAACTCTCTGGTGCCTGGAAGCCATTTAATTCCTAGCTTGCTAAATATTTCTGTGTCTCCCCCCCCCCATTATAATTAGAAAGTAAATTGCCTTCTTTTCACTAGCACTAATGGTTATTATCTCAGAGATATGAATGCCTCCTGAATCGATACCTGTGTAAAAAGTCCTTACAAACACTACTTTATACAGATGCATTTGATTTACGCAAATCACAGACAAAAGCAAAAAGACAAGGCAAAAGAGGAGAGAGGCAATGGGAGAAAGGCATGATTCAAGACCATCAGAACCAGACAGTACTATTATGAGAATAAGAGGGTTTGAAGCCACTGCCAGGTCTTGGTGAGATATAAACTTAAAGAGACAGCAAACCATAAAGTAATTTACCAGTGGTATTCAACGGGAGGTGGCTCCCCAGAGGACATATGACAATGTCTGGAGACATTTTTAGTTGTTGCAACTGGGTGTGGGGAGTGCACTGGCATCTAGTGGGTAAAGGCCAGGGATGCTGCTAAACCTCCTACAATGCATAGGACAGCCTCTTCCAATAGTTATCCAGCCCCAAATGTTAAAAGTACTGCTATTGAGAAACCCTCTGATATTACCTTATGATCTGTGACTCAACAAGAAAAACTTTAAATAATTAATATAAGAAGCAAGTCAGTGTTTTAGCTTTAGAATTAGACTGCCATTTAAATGTATCATCTGTGTCACTACCTGTGTGACCTTGTGCAAGTTCATTATCCTTAGTGTCCAATTTTAAGAAGAAATACCTATTTCACAAGGTTGTTATATTAAATAAGAACATATGTAAGTACAGTAGCCAGCACACAGTCCAATAAATACTGATTATTGTTTTCTTCCTTGGATTACAATGTCCCAAGTGTCTACAGGAATATCATGCCCTCTAGACACTCAAGCTGTTTCTTAGAAAGACATGTGTTGCAGGATGAGTACTATAAAGGCACAAGCATGAATACCTGAGCCCTAAGAATAACATGAGCCTCACCCAAATAAAACAAGAGCAGTCATATATCTACCAATATGTCTGTTGGTCTGTCCAACCACTGACTCAAGCCAGAAATATTTATTGAGTGCCTACTTTGGGATATATATTAGAGCACTGGTTTTCAACCATTGGCCCACGGACCAGCACAGGTCTGCAAATGAGTGAACCACCCTAATGTTGTATGAAGATTATAGAGCCTGACCAGGCGGTGACACAGTGGATAGACCGTTGGACTGGGATGCGGAAGACCCAGGTTCGAGAGATCCCAGGGTTGCCAGCTTGAGCGCAGGCCCATCTGGCTTGAGCAAAAGCTCATCAGCTTGGACCCAAGGTCGCTGGCTCCAGCAAGGGGTGGCTCGGTCTGCTGAAGGCCCGCGGTCAAGGCACATGTGAGAGAGCAATCAATGAACAACTAAGGTGTTGCGATGGCAACGAAAAACTAATGATTGATGCTTCTCACCTCTCTCCGTTCCTGTCTGTCTGTCCCTATCTATCCCTCTCTCTGATTCACTTTCTCTGTCCCTGTAAAAAATTAAAAATTAAATTGTTTTGCCAAACCAGGGAGTGGCACAGTGGACAGAGTATCAGCCTGGGATACTAAGGACCCAGGTTAAAAATCCCAAGGTTGCTGGCTTGAGTTCAGGGTTGCTGGCTTGAGCCCAAGGGTCACTTGTTGCTGGCTTGAGCAAGGGGTCACTGGCTTGGCTGGAGCCCCCTGGTCAAAGCACATATGAGAAAGCAATCAATGAACAACTAAGGTGCCACAATGAAGAACTGATGCTTCTCATCTCTCTCCCTTCCTGTATGTCTCATCCTCCCCACCTCCCCACACTTAAAGAAACAAACTGCCTTATATGATCAAGTGATTCCATTTCTGGGTATATATTCAAAGAAATACAAAACACTAATTCAAATAAATATATGCACCCCTATGTTTAATGCTGCGTTATTTACAATTACCAAGTTACAGAAGCTGGCCAAGTGTCCATCAATAGATGAGTGGATAGAAAAACTGTGGTACATATACACAATGGAATATTATTTAGCTATAAAAAAGAATGAAATTTTACCATTTGCAACAGCATCGATGGACCCAGAGCAGTAATTTTCAATGGTTATATCACAAGAATTTTTAAAACTTACAAGACCTGACTATTTAGTCAGGGGCAATGATCTCTTTTCCCTTAGATTTTCAAATTTAAAAAATGGTAACAGCCAACACAATAGCCATCTGGTATGAATGCCCTGTCTTGAACCACAAAAATATAGATCATATAACAGAGTTGCATCTTTTGATCATGTTGCATAGTAAGGTTGTGTCTGATTTGTTAATTCTTGGTACCAAAAATCCTTATATACAAATATAGGCACCCAATTTTTTTTTTTAAAGTCATTCTGGAACAAAAAGGGAAGGTAATTAATATTATTATTAGTTATTTTTGTAAATCAATCAAAATTATACCATTTTGGGGGGGTCAGATTGGCAAAAGTTATCTTTTGGTGTTCTACAGAATTTTAGTAATCAGATGTGGCATGAAGTAAAAAATGTTGAAAATTGCTAACCCAGAGGTATTATATTAAGTGAAATAAGTCAGAAAGAGAAAGATAAATACTATCCAATTTCACTTATATGTGGAATCTAAAGTGCAAAATAAACGAACAAAAAAATAGAAACAGACTCATAGCTACAAAGAACAGATTGATGGCTGCCAGAGAGAAGAGGGATTGGGGGCTCGGTGATAAAGGTGAAGGGATTAGGACTACAAACTGCTCATCACAAAAACAGCCCCAGGGATGCAGAGCACAGCATAGGGAATACAGTCAATAATATCACAGTAATTATGTATGGAGCCAGGTGGGGACTTGATATATCAAGGGGCACTGCTTTGTAAAGTATATGACTGCCTAACCACTATGCTGTACATGTGAAACTAATACAAAATAAAGTAACTGAAAAATAAAAATTTTAAAAAGGTGACAGATAATGCAAAGGGATCTTGGTACACTACAGAGATTTGGGGGGGGGAGGGGAGAGAGTGGTGTGGTTAAAGAGTTCCTAGGTGGTGTAACTTAGCGTGTATAAGAATGACTTTAAAATGAAGATTACATGCCCCCTACACCAAGTATCTGATTCAGTAGGCCTGAGGTGAGCCCAGAAATTTTAATTTCTTTTTTTTTTCTTTCTTTGAAAGGAGGGGTGATAGACAAACTTCTCCTGCATGCGCCCTGACCAGATCCACCTAGCAACCCCCATTTGGAGCTGATGCTCTGCCCATCTGAGGCCATGCTCACAACCAAGATATTTTTAACGCCTGAGGCAGAGGCCCCACTGAGCATCCTCAGAGCCCAGGGCCAATGTACTTGAACCAACTGAACCATGGCTGCAGAAATGAGAGAGAGAGAGAGAGAGAAGAATAAGAAGAAGAAGAAGAGGAGGGGGGGAGGTTGAGAAGCAGATGGGCCCTTCTCCTGTGTGCCCTGCCTGGGAATTAAACCTGGGACATCCACACGACGGGCCAACACTCAACCACTGAGCCAACTGGTCAGGGCTCGAAAATTGAATTCCTAACAAGTTCCCAGGAGATGCAGAAGATGTTCCTGGTTGGAGTCCACACTTTGAGAACCACCAGCCAAAGATCTCACAAGAAACATATTCTGATATATCTAAGTTTTTTCTCTGAACTTGTCATATCCAAAATAATACCATCTAACAGCTGCCAAATTTAGTGGCTCTATGGGGAATAAAACTTCAGCATCTCTGTTAGGATGAATATTACCACAATGGTCCTTTGACTACAAGGAGCTAACAGAAAATGACCCACCTAATTTTTGCATCAATCCTGAGAACTCATAAGAGACAAATATAAAAAGGAATCAGAACAGCATGCAAAAACTAGTGAGAAAATACTAGATTGCAGGTAAAAAAAAAAAAAAAAAGGTTTCTTCTTGTTTTAATTTTAAAAGGGTTATATCTGCTAAAAAGGAAATTAAGAAAACAATCCTATTTACAATAGCATTAAAAAGGATAAAATACGCCTGACCAGGCGGTGGCACAGTGGATAGAGTGTCAGACTGGGATGCAGAAGATCCAGGTTCGAGACCCTCAAGGTCGCCAGCTTGGACCCAAGGTCGCTGGCTCCAGCAAGGGGTTGCTCGGTCTGCTGAAGGCCCGTGGTCAAGGCGCATATGAGAAAGCAATCAATGAACAACTAAGGTGTCTCAACGAAAAACTGATGATTGATGCTTCTCATTTCTCTCCAGTCTTGTCTGTCCCTATCTATCCCTCTCTCTGACTTTCTTTCTGTCTCTGTAAAAAAAAAAAAAAAAAACGGGATAAAATACTTAGAAATAAACTTCACAAAGAGGTAAAAGACTTGCACACTGAAAATGATAAAACATTACTGAGAGAAATTAAAGGAGACATAAATGAAAATATGTCCTATGTTCAGGGACTGGAAGACTGACTATAATGTTAAAATATCCATAATACCCAAAGCAACCTACAGATTTAGTGCAATCCCTATCAATATCCCAAGGGCATCTTTTGCAGAAAGAGGAAAAAATATCTCAAAATTCATATGAAATATGAAAGGACCACAAATCAGCAAAATATTGAGAAAAAAGAGTGAAGCTGGAGGCCTGGCATGTCCTGATTTCAAAACATATTATAAAACTACAATAATTAAAGCAGTGTGGTACTGGCATATAGACCAATGGAACAGAATAGAGCACCCAGATGTGAACCCTTGTATGGTCCAATGATCTTTGACAAGGGTGCCAAGACTACAAAATGGGGCAAGCATAGTCTCTCAAACAAATGGTACTGAAAAACTGGCTATCCACATGTAAAAGAGGGGAGACGGGCCCTTATCTTATGCCATATAAAAAAAACTTGACTCAACTTGTGGTGCCACAGTGGATAAAAGCATCAACTTGGGCCTGACCAGCCAGTAGGGCAGTGGATGGAGCATCGGACTGGGATGCGGAAGACCCAGGTTCGAGACCCCGAGCTCGCTAGCTTAAGTGCGGGCCCATCTGGCTTGAGCAAAAGCTCGCCAGCTTGGACCCAGGGTCACTGGCTCCAGCAAGGGGTGGCTCAGTCTGCTGAAGGCCCGCGGTCAAGGCACATGTGAGAAAGCAATCAATGAACAACTATGGTGTCGCAAGGGCAACAAAAAACTAATGATTGATGCTTCTCACCTCTTTCCATTCCTGTCTGTCCTTGTCTATCCCTCTCTCTCTCTCTCTCTCTCTGTCCCTGTAAAATAAATAAATAAATAAAACATAAAAAGAAAAAAGGCATCAACTTGGAATGCTGAGTTTAACACCAGTTCAAAACGCTGATCTTGCCTGGTCAAGGCACATACAAGAAGTAACTACCATGAGCTGATGCTTCCCACTCCTCTCCTCACCTTTCTCTTCCTCTCTCCTCAAAAACCAATAATATTTTTTAAAAATTTGAAAAAGAAAGGCTCAAAGTGGATTAAAAACCTAAATATAAGATCTGAAACTATAAAACTCCCAGAAGAAACTATAAGGGAAAAGTTTTATGAGACTGTGTTAGGCAAACACATTTGTAAAATTTGTGTTATTTGAGTTTGCTCACTTTTATTGTTAAAAATAGCGCTGGGCAACCACGTGTGCTTGCCCTCAGAGCAGGGCCTGTGATTGCGGAATTGCATTCCTGCTTGGGAAGGGCCATTATTATGCTAATGTGTGCTGGAGGAGGGGTCTTTGTGGGCCCAGGTAGTTTTTAGAAGGAAGAAAAAGAAGCCAAAATGGAAGGGAAGGAGAGAGAAGCCAGTTTTGCAGAGTAAGAAGGCATGTTGGCAGATGGGGAACCAGAGGTGACTAAGACTGGTGGGAGCCTTTGATTCTAGGAAAAACTGGATGAGTCAGTGGCTTTGGGAGCCCTGAATGGAAAGGGAAGTGTTTTCCCACTGTGTGTTTATTCGCCGGCCCAGCTGCCTTGCAAGGCTAGAATAAAGGAATGGCCCACTATTTTTTGGCTCCACTGTTTCTTTACCATCTGCCCGAATCTAATGTGAACCTGCATGAACATGGCCATGACAGCAGTGGCCCCTGGCCATACAGATTGAAATGGGAAATAAGTTATTAGATAGGACACCAAAAGACAAACAAAAAGCAATAGACAAAAGGGACTGCATCAAACTTAAAACTTATATATAGCTGTGGAAGACAGTTGACACAAGTCCTCACAGTTTAAGACTTGAGCTAAAAGGATAAGCTCTTCCCCACAAATCTCTGACTGATTAAGTTGCTAAAGGCTGTGCCTTTCTCCACACCTCCGTGTTGATGTTAGTTGTCTCTTGAAGAGACTGGAGGTAGTTTTTCTTTTATTCTTTGTTTTGTAAAGTTAAGATGTTACACATGGTGGCGGGTTTTCTGCACTGGGAGAATTCTTGGGTTGCCTCCCAAAATGTTTTTGATTTGCGAATGACTTTGCCTTACACTATAAAAATAAACCTTTTGGGAGTGCAGGCACTTTTGGTAGGACATCAGTCACCATAAGACCTCCAGATCCCATCCTTCTTTTTTCTGTGTTTATTTTCTAATCCTCCACCATTCCCACCCGAGACCTGAAAAATTATTTGCCGCACTGGTTCACGACATACAGCAAACGGAAAAATCAACAGAGAAAAAAGGTAATCTACAGAACAAGAGAAAATATTTGCAAACTATTTATTAGATAAGTTAATATCCAGAATACATTTTTTAAAAACTCCAATTTAATGACAAAAAAAATTAAAAATGGGCAAAGGACTTAAATATATATTTATCCAAACAAGCATATAAGAAGATGCTCAACATTATTTATAATGCAGTAAATGCAAATCAAACCACAATGAGATATCAGCTCATTCCCATTACGATGGTCACTGTCAAAAACAAATGCTGGCAAGGATAAGGAGAAATTGGAATCTTTGTATATTGTTGGTGGAATTGTAAAATGGTGCAAACACTATAAAAAACAGTATATAGAGCAGTGGTTCTTAACCTTTTTTGAGGTACCGAACCCACCAGTTTCATATGTGCATTCACCCAACCCTTCTTTAGTGATAAATAAAATATGGGGTTTTTTTCCAAATTCAAGACATAGGTATATGTTTTTTTACTGGTGCACAAAATGAGACGTGCATGAACATCACCTTGCTCAAAGAACAAAACCAACAAAGTGCATGAACTCACAACAAATTACGGTATTACTTTATTCTGGCCTCCGCGGCAGAGGCTTCTCTGAACCCCTGAGACCGACTCATTGAACCCCTAGGGTTTGGGAGAACCCAGGTTAAGAACCACTGATATAGAGGTTCCTTAAAAAATTAAAAATGGTAATACCATATATGATCTAGTAATCTCACTTGAGTATATATCCAAAAGAATTGAAAACAGGATATCAAAGAGATATTTGTGCACCCATAGTCACCGCAGAATTATTCACAATAGCCAAGACGTGGAAGCAACCTAAATGTCCATCCACAGATAAACAGATAATGAAAATGTGGTCTATACATACAATAAAATATTAAGCCTTCAAAAAGAAAATCCTGTCATATGATACGACCTGGATGAACCTTGGGGACATTATGCTAAGTGAAATAAGCCAATCACAAAAAGACATACACATGATTCCACTTATATGAGTTATCTAAAGTAATCAAATTCAAAGAAAACAGAACGGTGGTTGCCAGGGAATGGAGGCAGGAAAATGAATCGTTTCATGTGTATACTTTTTCACTAATACAAAAAGCAAAAGTTCCAGAAATCTATGGTACATCTATCTGCATATACTTAACAGTACTGTACATTTAAAAAGTGTTAAAAAGAGGCCCTGGCCAGCTGGCTCAGCGGTGGAGCATCGGCCCAGTGTGTGGAAATCCCAGGTTTGATTCCCAGTCAGGGCACACAGGAGAAGTGCCCATCTGCTTCTCCACCCTTCCCCCTCTCCTTCCTCTCTGTCTCTCTCTTCCCCTCCGGCAGGCAAGGCTCCACTGGAGCAAAGTTGGCCCAGGCGCTGAGGATGGCTCCATGGCCTCCACCTCAGGCACTAGAATGACTCTGGCCGCAACAGAGCAACGCCCCAGATGGGCAGAGAGCATTGCCCCCTGGTGGGCATGCCCGGTGGATCCCATTCCGGCACATGCGAGAGTCTTGACTGCCTCCCACTTCTAACTTCGGAAAAAATACAAAAAAAAAAAGTGTTAAAAGAGTAAATGTGTGTGTTTATTTTAACACAGTTAAGAAAATAATGCAGCCCATGGGTCTGCCTTATGCATGCATGGCTGTGGTGGGAAATTGGAGCATCATACCGTTTGGATGGGACCAAGAATGTAGGCCATTATCTTTGACCCGGGCAACACGATCTTCGACATGACTGGGCAAGTAGAAAAGGTAATAAAGACCTCATAATCAAAATGCCATTACAAAAAAAGGCTGAAATCACTTGTGACAAAGTTCAAGTTAAACTCAGCAAGGAATGTTTTCATCCTTCCAATACACGCATTACTGATCTAAGGACCTCACACTGGGAAGAAGCAATTCAGGAAACAAACGGTGGTACAGCCAAGAGGAAATAGGTTGAAGAATGTTATTTTCTATGGAAATCTACACGTTTACAGCACCTGACACTAGCAGAAGATGTCAGAGCCAAGCTTGCTGAACATAGACAGAAAGTCTGCCTTTATTAACAAATGGAGACATACACACCCAGTGGGAGAAGATCAAGGTTGTGCCTGTCAGTCCTATTTTGATGCTATTGTTGTAGGTCAGTGATGGGCAATCTTTTGAGCTTGGTGTGTCAAACTTCACCAAAAAACTGAGCATAACTCAGGTGGTGTGTCACTTCAAGGAAAATGGCCTAACTGGAAGTCCCAGAACTAGACGCTCTGTGCCAGAGTTCTGTTGTTTTGGCCTACAGACCTCCGGCACAGAGTGTCTACACTACAGCAAATGATTTTTGGCCATGCAGGAGCCAAGGACGAAACGTCCTTCTCGGCATGTGGCCCTATACTTCTCTGGTATGCGGCCGTGTCATCGAAAATGGCTATGCGTGTCACATGTCATAGGTTTGACATCACGGTGAGAACAGAAGGAAGAGAAACGAGCACCTTCCATATTCTATTTCTGCTGTGATCTCCTTGGAATACAGCCTGGGGACTGACTGTGTCATGGTTGGTAACACACGATAAACTGATTACAAGAAGCCCTCAATGCAAGGCTGAAAGCAACACTCTGGATAAATAAAAATGGAATCATGCCACTGAAGTCATGCCCATGCCACATTATATATAACTGCTCAAAAAATTAGGAATATTTCAAAATGAATATGAAGCTATAAAATATCTCCTAATTTTTGTAAGCAGTACAGTTTCTTCTGTACTAGAGTTAGCTACTCTCTAACAAAGAAAGTGTAGACTGTGAATTCAGTATGTCAGCTTAAAGCAGTGGTTCTTAACTTGGGTTCTATCGAACCCTAGGGGTTCGATGAGTCGGTCTCAGGAGTTCGGAGAAGCCTCTGCCGCGGAGGTAAAGACACACTTGTGTAAAGTCGTGATGACACGCCCTGCTTGGCCATCACTTGCTGCAGAGGATCACGTTACATTGCTTGGCCAACCAGGGCTGCGGGAAATTTAGTGCGCGCAGTAGTCAACGGCTGTCGTAGTTGTACGTCGTGTGGTTTCTTTCTTAATATTTTAATCCATACTAAATATGTCGAGCAAAAAAAGAAAGTGGTCGGACGAATATGTACAACATGGATTCACATGTATCACGGAACGGGATGGGAGTCAGTGTCCTATCTGCATGATATGCAACGCCAAGTTGAGCAACTCTAGTCTCGCACTGGCAAAACTAAATTTGGAAAAAAGAATCATATTTTATTTATCACTAAAGAAGGCTTCAGTGAATGCGCATATGAAACTGGTGGGTTCGGTACCTCAAAAAAGGTTAAGAATCACTGGCTTAAAGCAAGTAAGAGGGCATCGTTACCATATTTTTCGCTCCATAAGCCATATGTTTCCCCCCCCAAATGTGGAGGGGAAAACGCCTGTGCATCTTATGGAGCAAAAAGTGCGGTATGTATTATTTTATAGGATATGAACTAAGAAAAGTTAAGGCATTCCATGTACTATGAACCAGTTCCAAGGATAATTTTATGTATGATTTAATAACTAACCATCAACTTGTATTTGTACCTGGAAATCTAGAATAAATTAATATGTTGGTTTTAGTAGTATGATTGAGAAAACTTGAATATATTATTTATTCATCTGTGACTTGAGGTTTTTAAAAATTTGTTTTACTCATCTTTTAGCATATTGGATCTAAGAAGATACCAAACAGGTTATTTATACATGGGTGCACAAATATAGGTTTCATGCAGTGGCTTAAAAATACATATTTTTTTAAAAAATAAACATTCTAAAACATATGTAATGAACGTTTACCAGAACAACTGAATATGGTTAACAAGAAATTAGTGCTAAGTCACATGCAAATTAGGCATTTTTTTCTTTTTCTTTTTTAATGAAGGAATTTCATAGTGAGATTATTTTGTGTATTTTTAAAAATATATATGCCATTTTTTGCCAACTTTAAATGTAAACTTACTTTTATGAATCTACCTTTTGTGCATGACCCTTTCTTGGGAGGTCTCCAGTTGTCCTACGGTGTAAACATGAAAATAGATTCCTCCAGTAACAAAAATCTGTTAAAATCTGCATGCGGTGCTCCTCTTCCATGACATTATCACATCTTTCCAGAGTAAACTTACAGTTTCCTGTTACCGCTCAAGGAAGCAGTATTTTTACTATCTTTTCTCAGACACACAGTACAGTTGAGAGGACTAGACTGTCTTGCTGAAGATAACAGCCACAAAAAGTCATTTTCCTTCTGTGGCTGCATCAGAGAGGAACTGTCTTGGTCCAGCCTAACCAGGCACCGCGCCCCCACCCATCTCTACTGACTGAACAGTTTCACCCATATGATGAAAACTAACAGATAATTAGTTTTTGCTATGTACCATTTTCAGAATGCCATTTTAATATTTGATTCGCTCTTTTTGATGTTACCATCTGCCTTAAGTTTCCTGTTTTTCAAATTTTGGTAAACACTCACAAATTTCTGTATCCAATTCAGGATTCACTTTGAGCTAACTTAAAATTAATGACTCCATTGCAAAGCTTCTTTTTCTTTTCTTTTCTTTTTATTTTTTTTACAGGGACAGAGATAGAGTCAGAGAGAGGGATAGATAGGGACAGACAGACAGGAACGGAGAGAGGTGAGAAGCATCAATCACTAGTTTTTCGTTGCCATTGCGACACCTTACTTGTTCATTGATTGCTTTCTCACATGTGCCTTGACCGCGGGCCTTCAGCAAAGCGAGCAACCCCTTGCTGGAGCCAGCGACCTTGGGTCCAAGCTGGTGAACTTTTGCTTAAGCCAGACGGGCCCACGCTCAAGCTGGCGAGCTCGGGGTCTCGAACCTGGGTCTTCCACATCCCAGTCTGATGCTCTATCCACTGCGCCACCACCTGGTCAGGCAGCAAAGCATCTTGCAACCAGAAAACTTTCTCTAGATTAGATCCATGATTTCACCAAGTTAGAGTAAAATGGTTAATTAAGGAAACAAGAAATTATGACTTGGGTTGTTTTTTGGTATGTACAAAAAAATATAAAAACTACTAATTCAAAATATTAGCCTAACCCTGTGATGGCGCAGTGGATAGGGCACCCACTTGGAATGCTGAGGTTGCTGGTTCGTAGACCTGGGCTTGCCCAGTCGTGGCACATTTGAGAAGCAACTACATACAACTTGATGCTTCCCACTCTTCCCCCTCCTGCCTTCCTTTCTCTCACTCCTCTCTAAAAAATCAATGAATAAAAAATATTTAAAATACGAGACTGTTGCATTTGTACAACTTTTTATGCATCCTATGATTCTGTTACTTAGAGTCTAGATTATGCCTCTCCATGAGCCTGTTTCTTTGGCCAATTATTTCCTGTCTACTATCAAGAATACGATTTTCTACCACTGTGCAAAAGCTCTGTTATATTTACTTATCTTGATTTTTAAAAATGTGACTGTGCCAGTGGCTATCCAGAGTGTTATTACTATAAAACTGAACATCTGTGAACAGACTGTTTGCGTGTCACCATAACTTCCAGGTACGGTGATGTGACTTCCCTTATAATTCAGCTATTTAAAAATTGTTAAGTTGGAGGATCCTAACAGAAAAATAATATGTGCACAATTTCTCAAATAGATGATTCAGATATTAAGGGTTAGTCCTTTTAGTCATCCCACAGATCAATGTGGGCAGTGTCATATTCATTATAATAACTGGAAAAGGTTCATCACTCGTAGATCACAGTGGCAGACCTCAATAAGATAGCTCCTAGGATGTTAAGTGAGCAGTTCTTCAACAAAAGTGATTGGGGGTGCCTGACAAGGTGGAGGCACAGTGGATAGAGCATCAACCTGGGACGCTGAGGACCCAGGTTCAAAACCCCGAGGTTGCCAGCTTGAGCATTGACTCATCCGGCCTGAGTGCAGGGTTGCCAACTTGAGCCCAAAGGTCACTGGCTTTGAAGCCCTACGTTGCTGGCTTGAGCCAAAGGTTGCTGGTTTGAGCAAGGGGTCACTGGCTTAGCTGGAGCACCCTGGTCAAGGCAAGTATGAAAAAGCAATCAATGAGCCTGACCTGTGGTGGCGCACTGTGTAAAAGCATTGACCTGGAGCGCTGAGGTCACTGGTTCAAAACCCTGGTCAAGGCACATATGGGAGTTGATGCTTTCTGCTCCTCCCCCCTCCTCTCTCTCTTTCTCTCTCTCTAAAAAATGAATTAAAAAAAAATCTAAAAAAATAAAAAAGCAATCAGTGAATAACTAAAGTGCCACAACTACGAATTGATGCTACTCATCTCTTTCCCTTCCTGTCTGTCTATGTCTTTCTCTCACTAAAAAAAAAAGTGATTGGGGTGATGAAAATTGAAGTAACTGAGTGTCCCCTCTCTTCACAGTTAGTATTCGATACAGTGCAGTAATGTAATAATACTTTCCATTTACAACCATCCTCAGGGAAGGACTTTGTGATTTTCTACCTTCTGAGCTGAATGTTACATAAGATAGTTAGAAATGTTGGAAGAGACCTATAATTTTATTCACATTTTTTAGAATAATGGTCCTTAAAATTAAAAAAGAAAAATACAGTAATGCAAAATGGGTTACAACTGCCATCAGAACAAAGAAAGGAAAAGATAAAAGCCATCTTGCTGAGGTGACGTGGTCCGAGGAGACAGCAGGAATACAGAGGAAAACTTAAGAAACGTATGGGAGGAAAGAAGTAAAAGAGAAAGACTAACACTCCCACCCTCTGATGCAGCAGAGGAAAAGGGCACAATGTTAACAAGCTGCAATTCTCTCTGTATGATAGGGCCATGCTTTCAGCCTTTGATTTCTTTATTAATACAATTTCCTACTCCTGCTCTAACTTGATTTTAATTTTCTGGCACGTGACACTCAAATCAAGCAGGCTTTTCACTGGAATCCACCCCTCTGTCCAAGGTGCTCTGCTTACAGGGAGAGGTGAAAGCATTCTTCTCCAAGATTTTATTTTACACCGTCCATCATTAAAGGAAGGGTGCTCTCATCCTGCATAACCTGACATAACAGAGATAAGCTCACTAAAGTGTGCTCAACCAGCAAAAAGCTTGGCACCCCCACTTTCCCTCTTTGGAAACAGAGGAGGAGTTTATTAATTGTTGCTATTAAAAAGTCAGGCAGCTTCTCAGGTGAGGGGGCTGTCAGCGTGTCAGCCTTCAGCAGCAGGAAAGCCCCTTGTGGATGAATTAGGCAGGATGCGTGGGATACAGGAGAGGGTACTGCAATGTCCAGTGCCTCCCCCTGGTGGAGCCGAATAATAGGACACTTAGGGGACACTTGCCTACACATAATCATCAACACATTTGGCTTGAACTAATCGAAGGGTAAGCAACACAAAATTGGAATTAAGTAGAAAACATAAGTGTGTGAAGTTAGCCCAATGCAGACTAAGGCACAATGTAAAGTCCACGCCTTGAGTAAATGGGTAACAACTACTCAAGTCTTGCTGATTGTTATTACATGGGAGTGCAAGCCAGAACCTTCCACTTTTTTTAATAGAATGCAGAAAACTGTATTTATGTGGTAAAAAAAACCCTGAAAATTTTAGAAACATTATGAAGGCCAAACATACTGGAAGATTATTTTTTCAATCTCTGGGTTAATGTAACAGGGTCACATATAAAAACCAAATTTGTGCACATGAACACGTTTGCAGAAGTGCTCCCATGAAGGATGAACTGGATTCTTCAAGAGGATGAAAGGAAGCTACCGCACAGCTCTAATGGGCTGGGACCAATTACAATAAGCAAAATATATTATGCAAACAAACCCCCGTACACCTGGTGTTATTGTCTTAGTGAAACCTGCAATGCACTGTAGAGCACTCCTCTGAATAAATAGAGTAGAGAAGGCAATCTGAGGGGAAAGAGTGAGTACATGGGAAACTGCCCCAAACGTATTTGCAGCACACATATAGATAGATCCCACCGTAGTCCCTGTAACAAACACTCCAACACTGCGCTGACAGGAGCCATTACAGCTTTTCAAGTTCTCAGTGTGTACACAAAGCACACAGCTTGCTTTACTATTCAGCCTCAGAGAGAGGGATGATGCGGGATAATTTAGATCAGCCTAACAGGTGCTAATTTGACCTGCAGAGAGGGAAGGGCTGCCTGTCAAGAATACCTCCGGGAGGACCTGGAGGCGCACATCTTCTCCAGCTTGCAAACAATTTCCAAGACATATACAGAGCAAGGCTGGAAAACCTTGCTTCAGGGCAGATAACATAGGAAACAAGAAACTCTTTTTGCATTTATGCCTGTTATTAACCATCAAAATAATCTCACAAGAGCCAATACTAGAACATCTGGTTCAAAGCAGAAGGAAAGAAGCTCCATACCTAGCTCTTCGGAGTAGGCTCATTACCATAATGCCTTCTATTACTGCAGCACCTGACTCTTCCAAATCATGTTCACAGAAAGCAGGAATTGGTAAAAACCACTGCCTGTCAGCCAAATCTGGCCTGCTGCTTGTTTTTGTACAGCTCATGGGCTAAGAATGTTCTTAATTTTTAAATAGCTAAAATTTATCAGCCCGACCAGGCAGTGAAGCAGTGGATAGAGCATCAGACTGGGATGTGAAGGACCCAGGTTCAAGACCCCGAGGTTGCCAGCTTGAGCACGGGCTCATCTGGTTTGAGCAAAAAGCTCACCAGCTTGGACCCAAGGTTGCTGGCTCGAGCAAGGGGTTACTCGGTCTGCTGTAGCCCCATGGGCAAGGCCACATATGAGAAAGCAATCAATGAACAACTAAGGTGTTGCAACGAAAAACTAATGATTGATGCTTCTCATCTCTTTCCCTTCCTATCTGTCCCTATCTATCCCTCTCTCTGACTCTGTCTCTGAAAAAAATAAATAAATAAAATTAAAAACATCAGAAGTAGGCTATTTCATGACATGAAAATTTTATGACAATCACATATGTGTCCCTAAGTAAAGTTTTATTTGAACTCAGCCACGCTCATTCACTTACGTATGATCTATGGCTGCTTTCATGCTATAGCGCCAAAGTTCAGTAGTTGCAGCAGAGACTGTGTAGCCTACAAAGCCTAAAATACTTACTATCTTGTCCTTCACAGAAAAACTTTGTCAACCCTTGATAGAGAGGATATACCTAGGGATTACACAGAATTAAAAAAGGCTCCATCCAGTTGGGCAGGTGAACAGTAAATGTGAAAAAGATTAACCACAATGGTACCTCTCTCTTCCACTCTACATATATTGCCAGACTCACTTCCATCTTCCATCTTTACCCTCATATTGCCACAGAGAGAAGTGGGTTTTCTAACTACCCTTGAAGACAAGTGAGTCAAATATCTAAACATTACTGCCTTATGATAGGGCAAGGTACCTGGGCTCTCTCAGTCATTTAACAAGACTCAGAAGACTATGTGGCTCAAAGTCAGTAAGCAGGTGAAATGTTATACTTGGAACCAAGGTTATTTCTCCCTCATAAAAGGCTGCCGAGAAAAAATATACATGAACACCTCCAGATGGCAGATATTTAGAATAAAACAGAAGTTCTTCTCAATCTGGAAGAGCACATTCCTGAAAAACCAGTGCTAGTAGAATTTTCTACTGAGAATCATAAGATCTTATGGAAGACGAAAAAAAGAATAGCATTGGGAATCCCAACCTATGAAATTATGAATATGTATAAAATTATGTTTATTAACATAAATAGAAAATGTCTTTTTATATATCTTAAATTAGTAATAATGAATTATTGTAATAATGAATACTATAAAATTAATCTTAAAAAAATAAAAATATAAAAAATTAATCTTCATTTATCATGAACGGTCTTTGTACTCTGACTCCAGCAATTGAACCTCTAAAAATTCATCCTAGAAACACCTACACAAAGATGCTGCAGCACTGTTTGTAAAAGCAAAAAACAGGAAACACATTAAATTAATTATGGTACATCCAATTGTTGGAATACTTTGCCATTGTAAAAAGAATGTAACATCTAGATAGATCAACATGAAAAAAATGTCCAGACATAATAAGTGAAATGTGTAAATAAACAATGGACAGAAGATTTAGTATGATCCCATTTTTACAAATTACAAAAAAAATGTGTTTTCGTTCGCATAGAAAAAAATTCTGCAGCTAACACAAATTGTTAATAGTGGTTAATACTGTGGAGGAGATTGACTTTCTATAGTACACATATCTGTCATGTTTGGATTCTTGAATTTGTAACAATTTTGTAAGCAGAAAAACAGGCACCTCAAAATTTCCATTTATGATCCATTGCTAACTAAATTTTTCACCCTCTTTGTTCCACATGGTTTCAGTAACATGGCAGCATGGTTGGGGAAGGAGGTGGTAGTGGCGGCATATTTGTTGCAGATAATAAGCCTATTAAGAGGCTTTATTTCTTTATTTATCTAGCAACTCTTCATCTCTGGCCCATCTAACTCTGACATATTGACTCCTGCTTTCTGGTTTTCATCACAGTCTCAACACACAAATTAATCTATAAATTGTGTGATGCTGGCCTACCTCTAATTTACCCTACTTAGCAAAGCCTCTTCAGTCTATTCTCAATCAGCAGCCCCGGAGATTCTTTTAAAATATAAGCTCATGCCACTCCACTTTCAATGGCTCCCAAATCACTCAGAATAAGGGGTAAAATCCCTTAAACAGCTTAGAAGGCCCTGCACAATCTGGTCCCATTACCTCTCTCACTTCATCTCTATCACGCCATCCGTGGCTGTGCTCCAGGCCAAGCATCTCAGAGACTTTGCATTCACTCTTCTCTCTGAATAGAAGGTCCCTAATATCTACAGAGTTTACTCCCTTGCTTACTTGAGATCACTACTCCAGTGTCACCTTATCAAGACTTCCTTTCATAACCCTTTTAACACTGCAAACTTCTACCCCAGCACCTCCTACATTTTAAAATATTTTTCTCCACAGAACTGATCAGCACCTGGCAGCTTAGATATTTATTATCGTGCTCCTATTAGAACAAGAGATTTATTGCTAGTGCCTAAATCATACCTGGTACATAGTAGGTGCTTAATAAATATTTGTTAACTGAAAGAATAAACAAATAGATCAATAAGAGTAATTTTTTCACCAGTCCAATTCCCATAATTAAAGTAAGAGCTTTCCATGCTCACTCATGGGGCAGCCCTCTTCGTAAGCATCCGCTTCCTCTTCTAAGGCCTGGGTTTACCTTCCCCCAGCTTCCATTATCTTTTTTTAAACTAAACTGCTTAAATTCCACCATCAGCTGCCTAACTTGGCAGTGGCACAGAGGATAAAGCATCGACCTGGATCACTAAGGCTGCCAGTTCGAGACCCCAGGCTTGCCTGTTGAAATATGAGAAGCAACTATGCTTCCTGCTCCTTCTCCCTCCTGCCTCCCTCTCTCTCACCTCTCTCTAAAAATCAACAAATTAAAAAAAAAATCACACACAAAAAAAATATTCCACCATTAATTAGCTTTGTCTTCTTTTTGATTTCTCAAGAGCTAGTTCTCTTTTCCCATCAGGAATGTCATAATTTGCCCACAACACAGAGGACTCTTCCCTATTCTCTGTCCTCCAATACCAAACTTCCGAGTAAGAACTCAAAAGTTAGAAAGGGTTTATTATTATGTAAATACCAAAAGCATTAATTTCAATTTTTTTAGGGGCATAGCTAGAGGTAAAGCAAAACTCTTTTCTTAATATAAGGATTCTACCCCCCAGAAAAAAAGAAAATCTCAAAACTAAAAGGGATCTATCCTAATAATGCACGGACTCCAAAACAGAAAAAGATGATCACCTACTTTCTCAAACCCAAAACACTCTACCTTCTAAGCAAATTCAGTGAAAGCCTTCCCCAGAAACTGCAAGAAACATAAAGCACCAATGGGAAACAAAACCGTCACATTTAATTTGCTTTCCTCACATCTGATTTGGACTTTATCAAAACTTTACAAGACCGAGTCTATGCCATCATTGAGACTGTGGACAGTCTTTAAGGAGAAAAGTAAAATAACAGCAGTGATTGGCAGAGATATTAGTATCACTGAAAGGTCAAACCAAAGACCAACAAAATGGTCTCAAGAGGAAGCTGTATCTGATGTCAGTATGCTCAAGAAACGTGAAGGTCCTGAGTCGTTACTGGGAGTCAATATGAAGGACAGCTGACCAAGCACATAACACTTATTATAGACTTCAGGACAACCAATACACAAGTTAGAAACGTGGCACAACAGTGAATCAGAGGAATACATTCTAAGTCACATGATCTCAAGGTACAGAAGGTGTCTTCCATGTGCTCAAGGTAATGCCACTTCATTTATGCAAGTACTTACTGAGCCAACGACTCTCTATAAGACTAAAGGATATAATATAACAGAGGGTCTTTTTCCTCTATTTATTACTAAGAATGACAAAAATGATTTACAACTGCATAGTGGGCCATAGCGGATATAATTCCAATTTCATTTGTTCAATTCAACTACCATTTATTAAGCACCTACTATGTGCCAGGTTGTATTCTAGGTACAAGAATACAGACATAATCACTGCCTTCAGAGAGCTCACTGGCAGAAAGGGAAACAAATACTCTTCTGTCATGGGTGCAATATTACAAGGAAGTATCTATATCCAGTATATAAACAGCAAAGAAAAGGAAGTGATTATTTGGAGCAGTCAGGAAGGTTTCCCAAAGGAAAAGGTGGGATTTTTGATAAACCCTTCAGACCCAGTTAGGTCAGCAGCACAGGAAAACTACTCATGTTGGATCCTTCTCTGTATTATAATCAAGCTGAGAAAACTGGTACCTTCCTAATTTCTAGGTCACCTTCTTCCTACAACTAGCCCTAAAGACACATCCATTTATTTCTCTCAATGATGTTCCTCCCTGGATAGTCCCCATGTGCCGAGAGCTGAAGGATCAAACAAGTTAGTTGGCCTATGAAGCCTCAAGAGGCTTCAGATTGCTCCAAACTCCAAAGCAATTCCCTCGCAAAATTCTAAAAAACACTCTTGATCTCTAATCAGTACTTCCTTTAAAAATAATTTTTTTAATTTATTCATTTTTAGAGATGAGAGAAGAGAGAAAGAGAGGGGGGGGAGAGGAAGTATCAACTTTCATATGTGCCTTGACCAAACAAGCCCAGGGTTTTGAACCTGCGATCTCAGCATTCCAGGTGGATGCTTTATCCACTGTGCCACCACCAGTCAGGCAAATGAGCACTTCTAACTCTAACCTTCAATATTCCAGGCTAAATTTTATGGTGTAATAAGCATCAATGTCCTCCCCAATCTTCATCTATCATAAGGAAAAGATCAAAAGATGTCAGTTCTCAGAACACACTCATCTTAATAAATACTTCAGAGCTAAGGCCTTGTCAACTATCTAGAGAAGGAATGGAGAAACAACTTATTTGAGGCAGATCTAACTCAATATTGATCTTCCACTTGTTGGGATTTTAACAGTGAACTTCCATAATTGAGAACTCTTTAAAAAGACTAATCATGCAGTTCTATGGGCGAATTACTAAAATAAGTGTTTTCTCCTGTCTTCCTAAAAACAATTGTGTGACATTTCTACCCAGTGACAATAATTACAAATGCTCTGTGAGACCTCTAATTTCTTACAATGAGACTTGATTGAAGAACCACTCAGTTAATGATCTACAAGAGCCTGACCAGGTGATGGCACAGTGGATCAAGCATCAGCCTGGCACACAAAAGACCCAAGTTCAAAACTCCGAGGTTGTCAGCTTGATCGTGGGGTCACTGACTTGAGCCTGGGATCATAGACATGACCCCATGGTCGCTGGATTGAGCCCAAAAGTCACTGGCTTGAAGCCCAAGGTTGCTACCTTTAGCAAGGGATCACTGGCTCAGCTGGAGCCCCCTAGTCAAGGCACATATGAGAAAGCAATTAATGAACTACTAAGGTGCCACAACAAAGAACTGATGCTTCTCATCTCTCTCCCTTCCTTCCTGCCTGCCTGTCCCTCTCTCTTCTCTGTGGCTTAAAACAAAACAAAACAAAACAAAACAAAACCCTGCTATATAAAAGCACTAATTTTGCCTGACTGGGTGGTGGCACAGTCAATAGTGTGTCAACACGAGATGCTGAGGACCCAGCTTCAAAATCCAAACAAGGTCTGTCATCAGCTATGAGATCTCCGGCTTGAGCATGGGATCACGGACATGACCCCATGGTCACTGGCTTGAAGCCCAAGGTCACACTGGCTTGGTTGTAGCTCCCCCCCGCCCCCCTCCCTGTCAAGGCACATATGAGAAAGCAATCAGTGTACAACTAAAGTGCCACAACCACAAGCTGATGCTTCTCATCTCTCTCCTTTCCTCACCCACCCCTTTTTCTCTCTCACTTAAAAAAGAAAAAAATGAAAAAGCACTAATTTCAAATAAAGTGGAGGAAAAAATGTCCTCTTTAGGACCCAGGGATTTGAATCCCACCTTTGCTACAAGTGCACTTCCTGTCATTTCCTGTCCCTGCAACTGTTTTTTCATCCTAAAAACACACATATACACACACACACAAACAAAAAACCCTACACTTTAAAACTCTACGGCCTATGCTTTCTCTAGTTTTAAGATGCTATTTAAATAGTTTTCTTTTTTCCTAATAGCAGGTCACAGAGACTCCTGCTTCAAGAGGCCACAATACCCTAATCATCTCCTACTAGATCCCAGGCTATCTGACCCCCCAAGAAAGTTTCTTGTGGTGAAGGGCATGCCACCCAAGTTATAAATTGTAAACTAGAGTCAGATTACACAGGAAGGCTCTCCCTCCATTGCCACAGGCAAAAGGAAACTAACATATTTGTTATTACCAACATAAACCTACACTAAAATACATACTAGTGTTTACCACTCTCATTATTTGCAGCATTATTAATTCTCTCAAAGCACCAAGGATCAAAACATGCCTCTTTAGTCTCTCCCCTACTACAAGGCCAAATAAATCCTCTCCCTTCAAGGAGAGGTATACATACAGTTACAACTTTCTTCCCTACCATTGTAGACTAGCGGCGGGAGCGGCAGCGGCAGCAGCCCAATACTGACACCTGCTGGGGAAATCCAAGCAAGGTTTTGTACTGTACTCTCATCATCTAGTGTTGGCCCCTTCAGAAGTAGTAAAAGATGCCAATTAGTACCTGTTAGTATTAGTGATTTCTGCTAGAACGTAGCCACTCAATTTATAAGGATATGGTGGCCCTTCTTCAAAGAGTGTGCACTTAGAATATTTTTAAATATACGTCATTTTTTAGTAAAATGTTGGCACTTACGGTATGCTTCATCCTACCTAGCTCATCTAAAAGTGACTCTAAAAATGATGTAACCACTGTATTAATATACATTTTTATAATAGTAACATGTGTTATTTTTATATTTTAAAATTTAAGAAGCATATATGTAAAATTGGTTACAACAAGGTGACAAGGGACTCCATTTCCTTCAACATACATTTTAAATGCCAGAACTCTATTTAAACCACATTTTTTTCTCTACAAAAATTGTTGGTAGATCCTTACTAGTTCTAGATGTTAAATGGCTTGTTTTATTAAGAAGTAATCATTAATATTTTAATCACATGTGGATATTTATATTTAAATTAAAAAATTTAAATTTAAATGTAGTTCCTCAGATCACATTAGCCATTTCAGATGCTTACTAGCCACAGGTGGCTAGTGGCTGCTGTCCTGGACAGCACAGATACAGAACATTTCATCACTGTAGAAAGTTTTATTGAACAGCATTTCTCTAGACAAACATTACCAGAGTATCTTCAGACAAAATTATATAACATCTACGTGGGGGGATTGGACAGAGGATAAAAAGGAAAGAAGGCTGGCCAAGTACTGGTAAGTTTTGAAATCACATGATAGGTATACAAAGGTTTGTTTATTATACTTTCCTCTTCATTTTTACATATTTAAAGATTTCCATAAAAGTTAAAGAAAAAAATTAATAAAAATGGTTCAACTAAATATGAGGCTATCCCACTTGGAATATACATAGAGGGCAGCTTTGAAAAAGATCTCCAGCCATTAAACCAGAGTTCAAATCCCCACTCAATGCACTATTAGGGACCCTCAACTTCCCTCAGCCTCACTTTCTTCAACAGTAGGATGGGAAGTTTAATACCTGCCTTGCACAGAGCTGTTGTGGGAATCAGAAATACACTGCTCAAAAAATTAGAGGATCAGGGAACATGCCGATACTCCAATATTTTCAGCCTTTTGTACAGTGCATTTTCACCAATGAAATAAAAGTTGGTTTTGCATCTCATTTGCATAATTGAACTTTCTTTGAGTTGTCGTTTGCTTTTCTGATGTTCTTGTTTAATAAAAAAAATCAAATGCTATTTTATCGCTTCATATTCATTTTGAAATATCCCCTAATTTTTATGAGCAGTATAACACAAAGCAAGAACATAGTGCCTAACACATAGTAGGCCCTCAGTAATTAATACCTCTATTATCAAACAGTAGACTTTACTTTAAACCACTCAGGTATCTCTCAGGACAACAATGAAGAGGTCCTGCTGGAACAAGATGGACCAAGGCTGAGCAGAAGCCCACTGGTATTATGCAAACAGGCACTGATATGCAGACCAGTAAATGAAGCCAGTCATCTACTTTTATTTTTTTAATTTTTATTTACTGGTTTTGTGAGAGAGGAAGGGAGAAAGTGGGAGAGATAGGAACACAATGTTCCTTTATGTGCCCTGATCGATGCCCTGATTGGGTATCGATCCGGCAACCTCAGTACTTCGGGATGATGCTCTAACCAAATGAGCTATCCAGCCATGGCTCTTTACGGCTACCTTTCATAAACATTCTGAATGTCTACTATATGTCAGGCACTGTGTTTGCTGCCTTCTCTCCCGACAAAGGGGACGGATAGAGTCCCAGGCTCCAGATGTAAGGTAAAATATTCTAAAGCCAGTAATTCAGGAGATGTTAATCCAGAACTCGTCTCAATCACATAGCCATAACAACCTCCCTTCCTTTATCCTTTACATCCTGCCCCCCTTAGTAACCACCTACTATCTTGTATGCACCATGCCCTTTCCTCCCTTAGTATGTACTGTTCCCCTAAAATAAAAAGTCCCTTCTCTAAATCCTACCCATCTTTCAGGTCTTGATTTTGTAAAGTTTTTTCTGTACTGTCCTTTTCCTGAAATTATACTACATTAATCTCAGTAACATACAATGAAGCATTCAGTCTTGTACATTTTTTATATAACTTCCTGTAAATAAGTCTTGCCTCTAACAATAACAGTTTACTCCCAGTGGGCAAAGACCAGGTATTTGCTTCTTTTGTGTTCCCTATAGTGCCTAGCAGACTGGAACAATTGTACACATCCAACAAATTGTTATTAACTGGGTAACTCTCTAAAGCATCCTCCCGAAATAACAAGCACATTATGTGCACAATCCATATTCCCTCCCTTGCTAGAAGCTTATGTCAGATAAATTTCAGTTGCTTCAACAGAGGATACAAGGCAGAGCAATATGCTGATTGGATCCAACAGGCATATTCTGGGAGTTGGCGATTACGCTAGATTTGGCCTTTACAGAATTCAGAAAGACGTCCCTAATAAATCAAGATAGATGCACACAGAGCCATACATGGAACATGTGGTGGGCGACTGAGTACGCCCACACTGTTTCTTCCATGAAAGAGTTGCCTGGGATGCCGATCTGGGTACAGAGAGGCCTTCCTTCTACGGAATCTTCTTCCCCACCCTGAGGTGAATGTCCATCTGGAAGATTTACTCAAAAAAAATCTTAACTAAACAACCGACTTGCTATCCAAAAAACATATCTCCAAAAATATGAACTGCCCTTGACATATATATATTATTTTCTTTTCTCTGTCAAGCTACATTGCTCCAAAATATAAGATTTAAGAGGTAAAAACAAAGTGACACAAGAAGAGCCAATACACGAATCTGTCCCAAGCAGGGTTCTCTTTTGCTACTAATTTCTAGGTACACTGAGACATTTTATTTCACAGTCACTAGTTCTGAAAATAAATCCTTCAAGATGGTCAAAAAGCTGGGCAGAAGATGTCGATGGTTTTATCTTTTCATCTCGTGCTTCTCTAACCCAATCCGTACTCTCCTTTATGGCTAACGGTCGTATGAGCTTAACCAAAAATGGAGCTAGCAGGGCCAACTCACTCATACGGCTACGCCCTATCCTCTCTGCCAGCACAGCAAGGTATTCCACAAGATAAAATGGAAGCTAGGGAGAGCCAAACCAAATGCATGGTCTCAGACACTCCAGATCCAGCCACAACACCTGCAGAACTGAAGGAAGAGATACAAGGCGAAAAGTAAGGGATGCAGGAGAAGACAGAAAGCACCTGCTCACCTCCTGAGTGAATCTTCCTCAGAGCTTTCCTCAGGCATATCCTGATGTAAGGCCTCCTGTGATACAGTTCCAGTTCTGCTGGACTGGGTGTAAATTCTTTCCCAGTGGCCTGTCTCCTGGTTGAAGGCCACCCCCACAGTCCTCTCCTCCTGTGGACTAGCAGAGCTGCTCAACTCCAGCCTGCTGGAGCTGGGCGTTTGGCCCTCAGTCCGCTCGAGAGGTGGCAACTGGCTGCCACTCGATGGCATGCCCTCGAAGGTACCAGAGACCTGCCAGGAGGAGCTGGCCTCGCCAGAGGAGTAGTTAGATGTGGTTCTTTCCCAGCGCAGGGTATCGTTGTTGAAGGTCAGGAGATTGTGGCAAGCACGGCAGTGATTCAGGTGGCCACGGGACAGGTTAGAGTTGTTCTCACTGCTGTGTGGGCTGGGCTGGTGGGAGGGGCCAGGTCTCTCAGATTCAATGTTATTGTTCAGCATTTCCTGGGTCTGTTGGGTCTGGGGGGCTTCCCCATTCAGGCTCTGGTCCAGCTCCTGAAGCCGGTCATACTCCAAAAAGAAGCGTCTCAAGTCACATGGAAGCTCATGGCGAATGCTGCCTGGGTTGCTTTGGCTGGAGCCATTCCCTCCATCTGACTCAGTTGCCAACCCTGAAGCTGGAAAACCCCTCCCTTCTGTGGCAGAAGTGTACACCGACGCTTGAGAGCCACCTTCCTGCTGTCGTAGCACAGACAGCAAACTCACTGACGAGGCACTGGTCCTGGGCGGGGGCATGGATTCCGCCTCAGAGCGGGAGTTCAGACTGAGCACTGTCCGGGTCCACTCAGAGCCTGTCAACCCGGGAGCTATGTCTCGGTGATACCTAGAAGGGTGGCTAGACAAAGGGCCTCCCAAAGAGCGACGGGTGGGACCCAGACTGAGGTTGCGGAGCGTGTTGCCAGCAGTGTTGCTCGGGACTGTACTGAAGGCAGATGGCCGGTTCAGGAGGCCTTGGTCCTGCTGCGTTGATGAGGCCTGCTCCGGGGGATGGAAGGGCTCGGTCTGTACAAAAGAAAAGGAAGGGGTAGTAGCCCTGGCAGAAGCAGGGGGGACACTGTCCTGGTGTGGCAAGAGGGAAGGAACTCGAGTGCCAGAGCAGCGGCTGCAAAGGCACAGGATCCCAAGGTGCTGGCAGCACTCAGCTGTGGGGTAACTGACCCGCTGGCGGAGCCTGATGTAAGCGGAAGTCCTGGGACGCTCCGTGGAGGGCTGAGGGGGAGGCGGTGGGGGTGAGGGGATAGCAGAATCTTGCACTGTGCTTTGCTCTCCCACCTGGATGCCAGAGGAGCGAGAGGACAGCATGTGCAGGAAATTGTGGAGGAGGGGCGTCCGGCGAACTGGCTGTGATTGCAGGAGGGCACGCTGACGGTAGTGGGATAATTCTGTTCCGTCTATGGGGATCTCTGGTTCGTCATCACCCTGCAATGTGGACCAAGGTGGGGCAGAGGCAGAGCAAAGGCAGTTAGGTAGAACCTCCTGGTAAACCAAAAACAGCTACTGATAATCATCCAAAGAAAACCTTTATAGATAAATCAATCTTTGAGGCACTGAGAACTGGCTTCAGATTTAGAATCATCACATGGTATTAAGTTACTCACTTCCAATTAGCAACATTTCTGAATGAGCAGAGCTGGCAAACCAATTCTCTTACTTCTCTCTAACACAGAGGCAGTGAGCGGAAGCAAAATGTTAATCAGCCAGAGGCACATGAATGATACGCTCTCAACACTACCTGGTGCCCTGGCCATGTAGCTCAGTTGGTTAGCCTTGGTTGGCAAACTGCGGCTCACAGGCCACATGCAGCTCTTTGGTCCCTTGAGTGTGGCTCTTCCACAAAGGGTACTCCACCCTAATTAAGTTAATAACAATGTCCCTACCTATATAGTTTAAGTTTAAAAAATTTGGCTCTCAAAAGAAATTTCAATCGTTGTACTGTTGATATTTGGCTTTGTGAACTAATGAGTTTGCCGACCACTGGTCGGGAAGTACGGAGGTTGCCAGATCGATCCCTGTGAGGGCACATACAGAAACAGACCAATGTTCCTGTATCTTTCTCTCTCCCCCACACCTTCCTCTCTTGCTAAAATCAATAAATAAAATTTAAAAAAATAAAAATACTTTCTAAAAAATAAGAAAAAGAGCACCTGGCCAGTTAGCTCAGTCAATTAAGAGAGTCATCCCAAAACAAGGTTGTGGGTTTGCTCCCCATCCAGGGCACACACAGGAAGCAAGCAAAAAAATGCACAAATGAGTGGAATAACAAATGCTTCCCTTCCCTCCCTCTCTGTCTCTCTAAAAATCAGTAAAAAGTAAGCTCTGGCCAATGCTCGGTTGGTTGGAGTGTCATCCTGGAGCAAGGGGGGTTGCTGGTTTGATTCCCTGGTTGGGGCACATATAAGAGCAGCTTAATGTTCCTGCTCTCCCTGCTTCTCTCAAAAACTGAAAACAAAACAAAAAAACAAAAAGCAAAAACACTACCTGGTTACTTCTAATGAGGCGATCACCCAGACAGAGGTTTTGGAATTGATTCCCCTGTCATGTTTATAGCTGTAACTTTGAATACAGTCTGAAGCTAGTTTTGAATTTTGACTGGAGAGAAACACTTGAGCATTGAAATAAAAAATCCAACATAATCAGAATTAGAGCACTAGTTTAGAAAATAACCCACAGGTTAGATGTAGTTAGAACTGTTGACTAACTTACCTGCTGATTAGAGGGATTAACAATTGCTGTAAGTAAGTAGTGTCCAAGAGGATCAAATCTCACCAGACTAGAAACAGAGGAAGAGAGAGACAGAGACATGTGTAGAGAGATTACGTTAGCCAAGACGAGGAAACGTGTTCAAGTTCACAGCAACCATCACTGGCAATGTCGCATTACTCAGGTACCCCTTCCCTAGAGACTTTCAAAACTTTTCAGAGATTAAACTAGGAAGACTCAATACTTTTGTTATCTCCTCATTCTTGCCAGAATAAGGGAATTGTATCACAAAAATGATTTCAAAAAACACCTAGGCTTCTACCTGGGAAGCAGCTACATGAAGCACATGTTTGCTGACACCTAGGAGCTCATCACAGGAGTAAAAAACCATAGAGCTCTCTGCCACAAATTCAGTTCCTCTCTCATATGGCAGCTACGCTGGCAAGAGGATGAGTTCTGGTGGCAATGAACAGTCTCAGCATCAAGTAATAGAGATGAATCTTTAAGCTAGACTAGATTAGCTTATAATCCAACTCTAATAGCTAGATGATCAAAGGAAAACAATGCATCAACTTTAATTCATGCAATGTGAGTGCTGATTTTGAGGGCTAAATAAGTTATCAACTGGCATATCTGATGCATACTTCTATCTCCATCTTTCAGTTTGATAAACACAGATAACTAGAGATGAGCAATTATCCATCAAGCTACCTACCACCTGAACACCTTTCAGGTTTCTCAAAAAAAAAAAGGGGGGGGGGACTCTGTTCTAAACCCATATAGCTTTGAACCTAAAATGATTCTAACGATCCCGGCCTTCAGAGACCAAAAGATGATGCCAATAACAAACAGCTAAAATTAACAAAATGAACTGCTTCCCAGCTGACTGGCCAGCTGCTTAAAAAGTAGGAGGAGCTATAGGGATATAAAAAACCTGCCCTGAGCAGGATTAACACAACCTGTCTCCTGAGGTGAAAAACAAGTGTAAATGTTCTCTGCCATGCTAATCCTATGCCAGACATCACTGGTGGACAGAGGACTCACCGGACCCGTTCCATCTCACTAGCTGTCTTCACTACAGCAAAGGGCTCCCGCCGACTCCAATCCCAGAAGTGAATCTCATTGGCAGTGGCAATCAGAAGGAGCTGGGCCGTAGGGTGGAAAGCCAGAGAGGCAATTGCATTGTTGCTGTCTGTGAACCAGCTTTCACTGCCACCCTATGAATGAACCAACCCAAATGTTCTCAGGTTAAAAGCTGCCAGCAAACTGGATGTCAGTATCAAGAAAGGTCCCTATTTTAGGTAAAATGACTACAGCAGAGCCTACTTTAAATGTCCTCTGTAAAACAATGTAGAAAATCAGTGATCAAGCAGTATCACCAATTTATCAGAAAAACATTGCTGTCAGCTCAGTTTTCCAAATCTTCTACAAGCCGCAAGCAATGAGCATCAGCACAGTTCCTGTTTCTGAGGCCTGAAGAAACTCAAGTGTGGTGCATGGCACGGTGCACAACAACCCACTAGCCATTCACTAGGACAAGGAACATACTGCTTTGAGGCTCATGATCAGAGTACAGTACAATGCTTGCTATAAGATAACAAAAAGCCATCCAGAATACAGCTTAGAGCATGGGCTGATGGAAGAACAGTTACATAGAGTGTTCATCCTTAAATGGAGGACTATGGGCTAGACTTGCTATCAATTAAGTAGGCAATGACTACCACTTACTTGGATGTAGTCTTAAGAACCTGGCTAGTCTCTCCTCCAGAGTCAAGAACCCAATAGTGCCTGACCAGGCGGTGACGCAGTGGATAGACCGTCAGACTGGGATGCAGAAGACCCAGGTTCGAGTCCCCGAACTCGCCAGCTTGAGCGTGGGCCCATCTGACTTGAGCAAAAGCTCGCCAGCTTGGACCCAAGGTCACTGGCTGCAGCAAGGGGTTACTCGGTCTGCTGAAGGCCCGCAGTCAAGGCACATGTGAGAAAGCAATCAGTGAACAACTATGGTGTCACAACAGCAACGAAAAACTAATGATTGATGCTTCTCACCTCTCTCCGTTCCTGTCTGTCCCTATCTATCCCTCTGTCTGACTCTCTCTCTGTCCCTGTAAAAAAAAAAAAAAAAAAAAAAAAAAAAAAAAAGAACCCAATGGTAAACAAGTCTCAACATTTAGAATACCAAAGAAAAGGAAACACTTACATGTAAATCCCAAATCCTAACCTCCCCATCCAGGCAGCCAGAAGCAATAAGGCCTGAGATGGTGGGATGGAAAGTGACACACCAAGGAGTGCGACGGTGTCCAATCAGAGAATGAACACACTTGCCAGTCTTCACCTCCGTAATATAGATATTGTGGTTCACATGGGTGGAGGCCAAGAGAGTCCTAAGGAATCAAAGAGTACAAAGTCAAGGTGAAGCATGTGGGAGGGTAACAAACCACCAGCTTTGGAAACATAGAAAATTGGTGTTATTTCCCATTCTAGCATGAAAAAAACTACACCTTGGGCATTACAAACAAAAATATTCTGCACTTTAAAAGATTCTGAATTTTGCGTGACCAGTGGTGGCACAGTGGATACAGAATCAACCTGGAACATTGTGATTACCCATTTAAAACCCTGAGGCTGCTGGCTTGAGTGTAGGGACGCTGGCTTGAGCATGGGATCATCAACATGATCCCAACGTTGCTGGATTGAGCCCAAAGGTTGTTGGCCTGAGCAAGAGGTCAGTGGCTCTGCTTGAGCCCGTGGTCAAAGCATATAAGAGAAGTAATCAATGAACAACTAAAGCGAAGCAACTACGAGTTAATGCTTCTCACTCTCTTCTCTCTCTCTCTCTCTCTATCTCTCAAAATCAATTTTAAAAAAAGGAAAAAATAAAACATTCTGAGTTCTCCACATTGTCCCTAAATGACACATACATCCTTCAGAGGATATTTTTTTCTAGCTGGGAAACTATCGCACCACTGGTAGTCTGTATTGCACAGGCAAAAAATAGTTAATGAAAAACTTTCCAAGTTTGTTTTTGTTTTTATAACAGAGTTAGAGAGAGAGAGACAGACAGGAAGGGAGAGAGATGAGAAACATCAATTCTTCATTGCAGCGCCTTAGTTGTTCATTGATTGCTTTCTCATATGTGCCTTGACTGGGGAGCTACAGCAGACTGAGTGACCCCTTGCTCGAGCCAGCGACTTTGGACTCAAGCTGGTGAGCTTTGCTCAAACCAGATGAGCCCACGCTCAAGCTGGTGACCTTGGGGTCTCAAACCTGGGTCCTCTGCATCCCAGTCCGACACTCTATCCACTGCGCCACCGCCTGGTCAGGCAAAAAACTTTCCAAGTTTTGACCTTCATTGTTCATAGTTTTCTTTGCTTATTCCCATTATTTTTATGGTTAAAACTGCTCACCTACTTTCTTCCCCTTTATGATATACTGTCCAAGCTCTGTCCATATACAGTGCTTCAAAGAGTCTTTGGGGGCCTGACCAGGCAGTGGCGCAGTGGATGGAGCACTGAACTGGGACGCGGAGGACCCAGGTTCGAAATCCCGAGGTCGCCAGCTTGAGTGCAGGCTCATCTGGTTTGAGCAAGGCTCACCAGCTTAAGCCCAAGGTCGCTGGCTAGAGCAAGGGGTCACTCTGTCTGCTGTAGCCCCCGGTCAAGGCACATATGAGAAAGCAGTCAATGAGAAACTAAGGTACCACAACAAAGAATTGATGCTTCTCATCTCTCTCACGTTCTGTCTATCCCTCTTTGTCCCTCTCTCTGTCTCTGTCACATACGCATACACACAAAAATAAATAAATAAACAAACAAACAAACTGTTCATTCAAAGAGTCTTTGGGGATTTGATTCAGAAGATCAAGTTAGGCCAAATATATAGAAAGCAATGCTATTACAAGTCTTAAGTTATAGATAAGTACTAGGTACCTGTCTGGGCTGAAGGCCAGTAAGAAGGTAGAGCGTGGACTATCTGGCAGTTCTACTCTCTGGGAAACATACAAAAAAGAAAAGTTAAAATACATTGTGTATGAACTATGACCCACTCTATTTCAAAAGTACATAAACCTGTTGAGATTAGTATCCAAAGTATAAGTTTAAAAACTGGACATAATGATCAAACTACAAATTGAGAAACATTAATCTAAATTACTTCTAGGAAAAATGTCTAACTCTAAAGAAAAAAGGTATCTCTAGCCCTAATTCTTTCAAATTTGGTTTTTATAAAACTTCAAGTTAAATAATATATCACTTCTACACAAAATAAATTATACCCCAACTCTATGTCATTAACCCAACCCAAGGACCCATTCTACTGTCAACCCTACGAACCCTGTATCAAATATAAGCATTTTTCTTACTTTGCCTTCCCATTTCATCCACCGGGTTTTATCCTCCACCAGCTCCTGCAGAAGCCGCTGAGCTCCAAAGGCTCGAGTGCCCCGTTCTCGCCCCCAGAGTATGCGGACAGCATTCTTCTCTGGAACAACCTTCATGGTGCTCAGTAGCCACTGTCACACCAGGCACAGGAAGAGAAGGAGCAAGCAATAGCTCCACACGCTGAAGCAGCTAAAATGAGGCCATTCAGGTCCTTGTAAGTTGTCTTCATGGAAATCTAAGGTATGAACGTTAATGTCAAGAACAGGTAGCACTGCAAATGCAATTCTAGCTCAAAGACAGTATTCTTTTCACATTAATGACACTTTCTCAGAAAAGCCCCTTCCCCAGAACTTTTCTTCCAAAGATTTCCTCCTTGAATCCCTCTCATATCCCCCATAGCTCAGCCTTTTATGTGAAGAACAGTTCATTCTCTAAAACAGTTATTTTATCAGCCAGGAATAACTTTCGCTACTAATAAGAAGGTCTAAAAACCTGTCAAAAATAAAACATGAGCCCTGGCCAGATGGCTCAGTGGATAAAGCGTCAGCTTGGCGTGTGGGCATTCTAGGTTCAATCCCTAGTCAGGGCACACATGAGAAGTGACCATCTGCTTCTCTTATCCTCCCTCTCTTCCTTCTCTATCTCTTCCCCTCTCTCAGCCAGTGGCTCAACTGTTTTGAGAGATTGGCCTCAGGCACTGAGGATAGCTTGGTTGATTTGAGCATCAGCCCCAGACAGGGATTGCTGGGTGGATTGTGATGGGGGAAGGCATGCAGAGGAGTCTATCTCCTCTCCTCTCACTTAAAAGAAAATAAACATGACACCAGCCCTCCCCTTTTGTGCCATGCCACTTCTCTAGTAGATAGCATCCCTCCTATCACTTGGGCAGCCTCCAAACTAAAGGACAGGTAACACATGCATGGTCATTACATAGCAGCTCCCTTTCTATCTCCTCCCTAAAAGCAAGTGCATAAGGCCTGCTTTGGAGCACCTTTCTCACTTTTTCTCTTCTCCACTCAAGTTTGAGAGTAGAGAATTGAGGAAGAAAAGGAAAAAAGAATTTCAATTCCTCATTCAAATGTTCCCAACTGTCCAAGAAAATATCTTTAATAAGTTGGCTTTTCTTCATATCCAGAATGCAATCAAAATAAGCAAAGAGCCTTGGCTGGTTATCTCAATTGGTTAGTGTCATCCTGAAAATATAAAGGCTGTGGGTTCGATACCCTGTCAGGGCACATATGGGAAATGACCAATAAATACATAATTAAGTATAGCAACAAATGAATGCTTCTCTCTCCCTCCCTCTCTGTCTCTCTAAAATCAATCAATAAATTAAAATTTTCTTTAAAATATGACTCAGCAAAGAATTTGGATGC
The DNA here is from genome assembly GCA_037038555.1 of Rhynchonycteris naso. Taxonomy (NCBI): domain Eukaryota; kingdom Metazoa; phylum Chordata; class Mammalia; order Chiroptera; family Emballonuridae; genus Rhynchonycteris; species Rhynchonycteris naso. The sequence goes on from CM072995.1 coordinate 357,912,655, forward strand.
CAAGTCTCTAGTCTCTTTTATTCTAGAATGACCTTAAGTTTTGTTTTGGTTGGTTGTGTTTGTTTCTCTTTCTTTATTTACAGCACATGCTTTTTATATTTTATTATTTTTATTTAAAAAGTTTTAGCAAGAAAAGAGACAAACAGGAAGGGAGAGCATAAGAAGCATCCAACTCACAGGTGTAGCACCTTAGTTGTTCATTGATTGCTCTCTCATAAGTGCCTTGACCAGGGGTCTACAACCTAGCCAGTGACCTCTTGCTCAAGCCAGCAATCTGAGCTCAAGCCAGCAACCATGGGTTTCAAACCAGTGACCTTTGGACTCAAGCCAGCAACCATGGGGTCATTTCTATGATCCCATGCTCAAGTTGGTGACTCCCTGCTCAAGCCAGCAAGCCCACATTCAAGCTGGATGAGCCCGTGCTCAAAATGGCGACCTCCAGGGTTTGAACCTGGGTCCTCAGCATCACACATCAATGCTCTATCCAGTGCACCACCTCCTGGTCAGCCTGTGGTTATAACTTATTTAGGATAAATTTCTAGAAATATAATTTTCTGGGTTAAGGCGTAGGAGTCATTCTGAGATTCTTGACATTGTTTGTTATTCAAGAAAACAGCATGCTATTCTGCCTTAGAAGAACAACCCACCACCTCTTTTTCCTGTGTTTTTTTTTTTTTTTTTTTACGGAGTTAGAGAGAGGGATAAATAGAGACAGACAGGAACGGTGAGAGATGAGAAGCATCAATTATCAGTTTTTTTGTTGCCATTGCAACATTTTAGTTGTTCACTGATTGCTTTCTCATATGTGCCTTGACCATGGGCCTTCAGCAGACTGATTAACCCCTTGCTGGAGCCAGCGACCTTGGGTCCAAACTGGTGAGCTCGGGGTCTCGAACCTGGGTCCTTCCGCATCCCAGTCCGATGCTCTATCCACTGCGCCACCGCCTGGTCAGGCCTACCACCTCTTGCCTATGTGACTAACTGCACGATTTTGCCCTTTGCACCATTACTAACAGCCCCTGAATTATATTAGCTCTACAGCAATGGCAGCACGAGGTCTGGCTTGTTCTGATGTCAATTTCTGGTGACTCTGGTGGGACTACTGTGGGACCTCTGATAAGTTCCTCTTGGTTTGCTGACACTGAGCTCCCCTGCAGTTGCCTGGTACATATTTACTCAGGGGAATCTAGCTGTCTCTGCGCCCCCAGCTTCCTCCATCACGTCGCTTGAGATTGAACTGAGAAGTGCCTTTCTGGTCTGGTCTGGTTGTGTACTAATTACCAGGTTGCAAGGCACCATATAAGAATTAAGAGGTATATCTCTGTGTTCGGATTTCTGGTTTCTGGTAAATTAGAGTACCTCTCTGATTATAGAGCTCCATCTATTAGAATGGTTGGCATTGCCTTCATTCCTGGTGATAGCCTTTTGGGGCGAATTCTGGCTGATTGGTCCATTTATGCTTATGATCCAGTAAAAAAGAAAAAGACGGTTTTCTATTTAATACTAGTTGGCCTATATAGATTCTGAAGAATGTTGACAGCTCAATGGTTCTCTCAATTATAATACTATTATTTATCAGCTAGAGTTGTTTGTTAAATCAGGAAAATGGGATGAGGATTCCACTCAGAAAGGAAATAAACTGATGATTCAAAGTGTTGGAAACATCTCACTTCCTTCCCAAACAGTAAAACTCAGGAAGATAAAAAAGAAAAAAAAGAGTCTTTCTTTTTAAACATCTTAAGCCTCCTCCTGGAGCTCTGGGAATTGCTATTATTGTCCCAGAAACAATAGGGTCACTAGTACCATCTAAAACTTAAAACTTCATTTAGGCTGTAGGAATAGGGAGGGCTACAGCATAACCTCAGTGTGAAAGGGGAAAATATGGCACTGTAAAAAATTCAGGCGGCGCCTGACCAGGCGATGGCGCAGTGGATAGAGCGTCGGACTGGGATGCGAAAGACCCAGATTCGAGACCCCGAGCTCACCAGCTTGAGCGTGGGCCCATCTGGCTTGAGCAAAAGCTCGCCAGCTTGGACCCAAGGTTGCTGGCTCCAGCAAGGGGTGGCTCAGTCTGCTGAAGGCCCGTGGTCAAGGCACATGTGAGACAGCAATCAATGAACAACTATGGTGTCGCAACGGCAACGAAAAACTAATGATTGATGCTTCAGCTCTCTCCATTCCTGTCTGTCTGTCCCTATCTATCTCTCTCTCTGTCCCTGTAAAAAAAAAAAAAAAATTCAGGTGGCTGAGTAGCTCATGCCTGATACCTCTCCTCCCTTTTCTCCAGTCTTTTTGGAAAATTGTCAAGGACAAATGAAAACTTGACTTCTCTACAACTTAATAATACAATTTATACATATATAGTAAAATATAAAAAAAGATTATAATCATGTGGTCTATGAATCATTTGATATTACTACTGGTTTAAGTTTAATGTCTTTTAAAGTCATTACCAGAAAATATGTGTTTTGTTTTGCTTGGGTTTACAAAAGGTTCTTGTTATCTGTTATGTTTTTTGAAAATGTGAGTGTGTTTGCCAATGAAAAAATCTGTTTCTACAAGTTATAAAATATGTTCAAAAAATATCAATATAAAGCATACTAATTACTTACTTTTTGGTTGTCACTGAACGTTTAGGTTTCTAAAAATTAAGAGTCCTTTTCAACTGAATTAGAACCCTAGAATACTTCCTCTTTGGCTTTCAATACTTTTGTCTTATTGCTTTTCATAGCAAAACTGGGGAAACCCAAGTGTTCATTTAAAAGGGACTAAATGACTAAACTATATAAGGAAGATTCTCTTGGTATAACAAGATAAATTTTTAAAATAAGAAAAAGCAAGATTCATAACAATATATATAGTAACACTACCTTTTGATTAAAAGGAGAAATTAGCCTAACCAGTGGTGGTGCAGTGGATAGAGTATCAACCTAGGAGCTGTGGTCCCACATTCAAAACCCTGAGGTCACCGGCTGGAGTGCAGGCTCATCTGACTTGAGAACTGGCTTACCAGCTTGAGTGTATGATCATATCAACATGACCCCATGTTCACTGGCTTGAGTCCAAAGGTCGCTGGCTTGAAGCCCCAGGTTGCTGGCTTGAGCAAGGGGTAACTGGCTTGGTTTGAGCCCCCCAGTCATGACACATACGAGAAGCAATCAATGAACAACTAAAATGCCACAACCAGAAGTTAATACTTCTCATCTCTCTCCCTTCCTTTCTCTCTCAGTCACAAAAAAAAGAGGGGAGGGATCAACAGTCACTTATTAGGAACTGAAGAAACATGGTAAATGGGACACAGAGATGGAAAGCAACACTTGCATCTTGCCTGTTTATGTTACTTTTAATTTTTGAAATGTATTACCTATTAAAAATTTATTTTTGAAATAGCATTTAATGCCTGACCAGGCAGGCAGTGGCACAGTTGATAGAGCATCAGCCTGGGACACTAAAGACCCAAGTTCAAAACCCCAAGGCTGCTGGCTTGAGTTCAGGGTTGCTGGTCTGCGTGCCGGGCTGCTGCTTGAGCATGGGATCATAGACATGACCCTATGGTTGCTGGCTTGAGCCTGAAGGTCACTGGCTTGAGCAAGGGATCACTGGCTCGGCTGGAGACCTCGGCCAGGACACATATAAGAAAGCAGTCAATGAATAATTTAGGTGCTGCAACTATGAGCTGATGCTTCTCATCTCCTTTCCTTTCTGTCTGTCCCTGTCTCTCTCTCTCTCTAAAGATAAGTAAAAGTACTTTAAAAGATAATGCATTTAAACCATTTATAATCTTATAATGTAGTGAAAACAGAAGCAGTCTAATTCCTTAATAAAAAAAATCTGACCTCTGACCTCTGACCTCACACAATTCAAGAGAAAGAAAATACAGGTCACAAACATCATGATTCAGAAAATTGTGATGCAACCTGGAGTGCCTACGGGTATCAAAAGGAAAAGGAAAGAGCTGCTATAAATACTAGTTATCAAGAAAACTAAAAAACTAAAGCTCAGGATTACCAAAGAGCTTGTCTATCAATTCCCAGGGACCTAAACACACTGAAAGTTCAAACAAGAGAAAGTCTGATGACAAGAAGTCCAAGGGACTAAACGATTGCAGTTTTTCTTTTGTTTGAAGAAAAATATTTGCTGTGTTTCTTTAAAAAGATATGGGACTTCTCTCCTGATATACTCCTTACAGCCACCTGAGAAGAGTGTTTACTTGGTTCTCTATAAAGAACAAAAGGAGCTAAATCAAACTGAAGTCAGACTGACCTGTAGCTCAGGAAGCACAAGTGTGTTTTTCATTCCTCTATTTAAAAAGGAGGAAGAACCAAGTTTCCCAATCTGTCCCTTAAAGCAGACTGAGACAAAGGTGCTATGGAGTCTTTGTGAAGCAATTACACAGTCCCCAAAATCAATTCTCAATCACAAAAGCCTTATGCAAGTAGAACCAAAAGGAGAGAACTGGGATATACAGAGTGGAGCAAAACTTAAGTTTACAGTGATTCATATGGAAAATAATACAATAATTAATAAATAATAATACAAGAATAAACTCTGCGTTTCACGTACTCACAACTGTAAACCTACTTTTGCCCCACCCTGTATACATAACACAAATGCCAAGATTCTACATCATTTCCATCCCTCCTTACATAACATGACTGATCACTCTATAAAGCTAGGAAGACAAACCACCTCTAAAGATTTTCTGTGCTTAATTCTAGGATATAATTATATTTAACAACTACTAATAAAAAATAAACTAGAGAGTATGCCACAACCCAGAAGGAACTAAAAGTTGAATTTATAGGTTCTCTTTGCAATTTGATCATCTTATGCCAGCGGTTTTGCTCCGTCTTCTAACTCATGACTTTGGGCAAGTTACTTAACCACTGTGAGACTCAGTTCCTCCTCCCTAAAATAAGAATCACAGATGTATCTGCTTCATCAGATTGTTGTGAGGCTCCAGTAAACAGAGTGGTGGAGCACTTAACAAGCTGCTGTTATTGTTGTCATTAGTATTCAATTCTCTTTGAGGTTCACTACAGTTGCTCTCACCAAACAATACAACCCCAGAAACCTTAGATGCCACAATTCAGAAGAGTAGTAGGTTTCTAAAACACATTTCAAAGGCTGTTACCAGACAACAAGTAAATGTACTCAGGAAAATAAAGTATATTTATGTGGCAAAATAATCAAATAAGACTTTGGCAACCTGTACATAAGGCAAGTTAATTCAAAAACAGAACCAGAACCAACAACTTAGAGCTGTATCTGCAACCTAGCTAATAATTCAGACCCCAATTTTTCCTTCCAATAGCATACCAGGGGTGTGAATCAGAAAGCTGTTTGACCTGGAAGGGACTTCATGGAGTGCAATCACCTCATTTATTAGACTAAATGAACCTCTCCCCCTTCACTGTGCCCATGTAGACAAAGTCTAAGCATTGAATCAGTTATGTGCCCTGACCAGGCGGTGGCGCAGTGGATAGAGCATCGGACTGGGATGCAGAAGAACCCGGTTCGAGACCCCGAGGTCGCCAGCTTGAGCGCAGGCTCATCTGGCTTGAGCAAAAGCTCGCCAACTTGGACCCAAGGTCGCTGGCTCCAGCAAGGGGTTGCTCGGTCTGCTGAAGGCCCGCCGTCAAGGCACATGTGAGTTATGTGCCACCAACATACTTTCCATAACATATTAGATTCAATTCAAGGTTAATGCTTTAAAAGAAAAACAAATCCTTTATATACTAAATCTAGAATCATTTGTGAAAGTCAAGTTCTCCCAACAGCTAGAAAATTAACTATGTAATAACATAAGGACTTTCATTAGAGGCCTAACAGTGGTCCAGTACTCTTTAGAAACTGCATGTAGATGGAAATACACAGGTTTTCTATAACTGTCAGCTTTGTTTTCATTAATAGGACTTTCTATAAGGCATTTCGGGACACTTCAAATTATACCTTATAAAATCCAAGTCCAAAAGGTGAGCACCCCAGCCAGCAGCCACGCCTTCCTCTATACAGCTCCTTCCTGACTCCTAAATTAGAGACTGAATGTAGAGAAGCAAGCCCTGACTGGATAGCTCAGTTGGTTAGAGCATCTTCCCAAAATGCAAAGGTTGCCATTTCAATCTTGGGTCAGGGCACATATAGGAGCAGCTCAATGTTCCTGTCTCTCTCTCTCTCTCAAATGAATAAATAAAATGTTTTTTAAAAAAATATGAGAATAATTGAATGATAAGATAACCTGGAGATGTTTTCTTTGAACATATATACCCTGATTTATTAATGTCACCCCATTAAAATTAATAAGAGAAAAAAACAAAAGTATGAGAAACATGATTCAATTTTTTTAAAAATATATAAGTGTAAAACCAGTATTTGCAGCCACCATCAAAGCCGCCTGGCCAACGCAGGTTTCAGGTTTGATTCGGATTGATCATAAAGAAACAACTCAGCCAAAAGCTGGTGGTCCATTTTCCCTTAATCCTAGCTCACACGGAGGCAAGCTAGTAAATACACACAGCGGGAAACACTTCCCTTTCCATTCAGGGCACCAAAAGCCACTGACTCATCCGAGTTGTCCTAAAATCAAAGGCTCCCACTTCTTTGCCTCCATTTTGGCTGTCTCATCTCCTCCTTGTGGCCTCTCTCTGCCCTGCTACAGCATGGACTCACCCTCTCTACAAGTACGTGGCCACCCTCTCCCTGGAACAACGTAGTCTCTCTAAAATGGCCTAACTTTTAAAACTTTTCCCCGGGACAATCCCTTCCTCAAGCACACATTCGCACAGTGGTTCTTAACCTTTTTTGAGGTACCGATCCCACCAGTTTCATATGCGCATTCACCGAACCCTTCTTTAGTGATAAATAAAATATGATCTTTTTTTCCAAATTCAAGACATAGGTATATGTTTTTTTACTGGTGCACAAAATGAGCCGTGCATGAACATCACCTTGCTCAAAGAACAAAACCAACAAAGTGCATGAACTCACAACAAATTACGGTATTACTTTATTCTGGCCTCCGCGGCAGAGGCTTCTCCAAACCCTTGAGACTGACTCATCGAACTCCTAGGGTTCGATAGAACCCAGGTTAAGAACCACTGCATTAGCATAACCAAGCAAGAAGGGCATTAATATTATCACCTGGGTGAAGGGCAGTGCCATCTTTAACAAAAAGTGTGACCAAAACCAGAAAATACAGATTTTACAACTCATTTGCCTGACAATGAGAATCACAATTCAATTTAAAAAGAGAAAAGCAGGGCATTTGGGGCAAGACATCACAAACCTAAAACTATAAACTGTGGTTAAATCTGGATAGAGAAATTTTAAGTAATAGTTATTTTTTATCCATAATTTGATAGTATAGTGATATTTGGGCCCTGAAATCAGACTGGCTTCAATGAATCCCAACTTATTTTCCTGGTATATGAAGGTTTCCTGGTTTCTTGGATCAGTTACTTAACCTTCTGTACTTCACTGTCCTCATCTTTAAAATGTAATACAGCAGATTCCCCCTATCCACCAGGGGGTTAGCGGATGCCTGAAACTATAGACAGTACCAAATCCTATGTACTATACGTTTTTTCCTATACCTACATACCTATGATAAAGTTTAATTTATAAATTAGGCATAATACGAGTTTAACAACTAATATGAAATAAAATAATTATAGCAATATACTGTGATAAAAGTTGTGAATGTGGTGTTTCAAAATAGCTTATTGAACTGTATTCACCCTTCTTATTCTTGTGATGATATGAGATGACACACATCTGGTGAAACGATAAATATGTCTAAATGATAAGGCACGTGGGGTGGAATTTTCCATTTAATATTTTGGATTGTGGTTGATCATGGGTCACTGAAAGCACAGAAAACAAAAGCATGGACATGGGGGGGACTATTGTACACATAGTATGTATATGAGATTACCACAGGGTCACTGAAAGCACAGAAAACAAAAGCACGGACATGGGGGGGACTATTGTACACATAGTATGTATATGAGATTACCACAGGGTCACTGAAAGCACAGAAAACAAAAGCATGGATATGGGGGGGACTATTGTACACATAGTATGTATATGAGATTACCACAAGGATTAAAAGATCACTATTTAATTACAACACTTGTATTAGAATGACTTCATTCTGTAAAAAAAGTTTCAATGGCAATAAAAATTAAACTGAAGACAAATTCTTCTAGGCAAATTGAGACTGTCCACTACAGAAGTCTCCAAGCCAGTTCATATAAAACATCTTACCATTGTCACTAAAAAAAAAGACAATTTTAAGATAATAGCTCATATTTTCACTGTTTTTCATGTCCCAGGCACTGTTCTTAGTACTTTACATAAAGTAACTCACTTACAATCCTCACAGTGGTACATGAGATCCCAAGAGAACAAGTCACACTGTTAGTGGTGGATTCAGAATCCAAACCTAGGCATTCTAGCTCAAGAGTCTAGATTCTTTTTTTTTTTTTAATTTTATTGATTTTAATATCTTTTTATTTTATTCATTTTAGAGAGGAGACACAGAGTGAGATAGAGAGAGAAAGGGGGGAGGAGCTGGAAGCATCAACTCCCATATGTGCCTTGACCGAACCAGTGCAGGGTTTTGAACAGGCGACCTCAGTGTTCCCAGGTCGACGCTTTATCCACTGCGCAACCACAGGTCAGGCTTATTGATTTTACAGAGAAAAGAAGCCTAGGGAGGGAGAAGCATCAGTTCATAGCTGCTTCACTTTAGTTGTTCATTGCTTTCCTGTTGAATGTGCCTTGACCTGGCAAGCCCAAGGTTTTGAATCAGTGACCTTTTAGCATTCCAGTCAACGCTTGATCCACTGCGCCACCACAGGCCAGGCCAGGCCAAGAGTCTAGATTCTAAAATTACTATAGGAAACTCCCTAAATGCCTAAAATGAAACCTCCCATACTGTCTCTCTCCTATTTTATGTACTAGTCTCTTATGTATTAGGTCTTCAACCAACGTTTCACTGCCTTACAGTATCAACTGGGAACCTGCTTGCTTTATAATTTTAACGTTCATCTCCTCAAAGGTGAAGGAGACATTACAAAATGAGGCTGAGAAAAAAAAGTGAAAAAAATTCTCACTCCTTCCCTTACAGACCTTTATCTACATTGTTTCTGAAAGAAAAAGGGACTTTAAAACCTATGACCAGCCTGACCAGGCAATGGCGCAGTGGATAGAGCGTCGGACTGGGATGTGGAAGACCCACGTTCGAGACCCTGAGCTTGCAAGCTTGAGCGTGGGCCCATCTGGCTTGAGCAAAGGCTCGTCAGCTTGGACCCAAGGTCGCTGGCTCCAACAAGGGGTTGCTCGGTCTGCTGAAGGCCCACAGTCAAGGCACATGTGAGAGGGCAATCAATGAACAAGTAAGGTGTCACGATGGCAATGAAAAACTAATAATTGATGCTTCTCATCTCTCTCTGTTCCTGTCTATCCCTCTCTCTGACTCTCTGTCCCTGTAAAAAAAAAAAAAAAAAACACCTTTGACCAAAAATCACTAAATTTGATAAAGTACCAACTGAAACTAGATTATAAATTCAGCTACTATGTATTTATCCCACAAAACTATCAACTCTCTGTCAAAGTAAGAAAAATTAACTATCAGGAAATAAGAGATGCCACAGTAAATTTACTTTTTTCTGGCAATTAGGATAGAATACAAATCTTAAAAATATATAATCAACAGAGAATGTGATTGTGCATACCCTTTTGTCAAACATGAAACATGACACAAACATACCTATTAATGTAAAAAAGAAACGTCCAAATCTGTAGAGAAAATTTTTTTAATTTTTCCATTGATTTGAGGGAGGGAAGAGAGACAGAGAGAGAGAGGAGCATCAACACATTGTTCTACTTAGTTGTTCTATTTAGCTGTGCAGTCACTGGCTATTTCTCATGTGTCCTGACCCAAGATCGAACCCACATCCTTGGTGCACTGGGAAAGACACTCTATCCACTAAAAACCTGGCCAGAGCTAGAGAGAATTGTTATGTGTTTATTTGAGCCAAACTAACGACAAATGTCAAGAAACAAAATCTCAATGAATTGAGAAAATGTACCCAAGAATGTCAGTTTTGCACCTTATTTTATAAACTAGACTAAAAGGAGACGTAAGGGGGTGGTTACGTGAAATTCATCGGTGGACGATTAAGGGGGTGGTCAAAAGCAAGGCTGGGTAATCTCTGGGATTGAATAAAGAGTAAAATGGAGAGGCACATACTTCCACATTGGTGAGTACAGAATAGTTAACATTTACAGTACACAGAGATGGTATTCAGGAACCAAGATACAATGAGAGGTTCTATGGTCTCATGCTCTGGTTTGGTGGGTGTGCCCTGAGGGGTGTCTGAAAAGATAATTACTCTGATATATTCCAAATGTATGCTATCTTACATGCAAAAAACAGAAGACGGCTCACTTAAAGTAAAGATTGACCTTTGTCAAGGAAGCTACAGGCCTAGGATGTGACTACCCACCATAATCCGCTTTTAGTTAGGAATTTGTATGTTCAGACCATCCTGTGTAGTTATTTTCAGTCTCTGAGTTTGTAGGGCCTGCCATGCTGGCCTCCCCTGAGTTTGGCAGGTTTACTATGTGGCCCCCTTTTCATCCATACACCTGAGAAAAGAAAAAAAGGAGTCTCATGATGGCACATTCCCATTCCCATGGCAAACACAAGTGCTAGTGACTTCCCTGCACTGCCAGAGTTGGACCCAAATCAGGACTCTATAACTAACTTAGTTTACTTGCCTGTGATAGATTATCTCCAAACACAGTAGCCATCAATTTCTTCCTACCCTCCACTCATGCTACTCTACCCACCAAGAGATAGGAACATGCCTGACCAAACAGTGGCACAGTGGATAGAGCATCTGAGTAGACGCAGAGGACCCAGGTTCAATACCTTGAGGTCGCCAGCTTGAGTGTGGGCTCATCTGGTTTGAGCAAAGCTCACCAGCTTGAGCCCAAGGTCAATGGCTTGAGCAAGGGGTCGCTCAGTCTGCTGTAGCCCCCGGGACAAGGCATATGTGAGAAAGCAATCAATGAACAACTAAGGTGCCGCAACGAAAAACTAATGCTTCTCATCTCTCTCTGTTCCTGTCTGTCTGTTCCTATCTGTCCTTCTCTCTATCTCTCTGTCTCTGTCACATAAAAAGAGAGAGAGAGAGAGAGAGAGAGAGATAAGAATGTATTTTTCTCCCCTTGAATCTTAGCCAACCTTATGAACTGTTTTGAGCACAAAACATAGCAGAAGCAATGATGTGTCAGTTCCAAGCCTGGAAACTTCCACTTTCAATCTTGGAAGCCAACCACCAAGCTCCAAAGAAATTCAAAATATCCTGCAGGAGAGCTCGACCAAGTAAAGAAGTCCTGGATAATGAGACACCACTCGGAGAAAAGAGGCCACATGGAAAACTATCAAGGTGCCAGACCAATGAGCTGAAACCCTATTGAACCCTTGAACCCAGCCTAACCACTAGACAAATCAATAATTCCTACAGAATCACACTGGGCAAAAAGAACCAGACAAGCTCTACCCAAATTCCTAACCCTGGAACTCAGGGTCATGAGAAATAAGGCATTACTGTTTTAAGGCACAATTGTGAAGTGGTGTGATGCTGTGATTTAGAGTAAGAAATACATATTTATTCCTCCCCATTTCAAGCACACAGCTCTTAAAATCCTTGGAATTTCTGAGTGATAGGAGTGTTTTTGTCACTCATAAGAAGCCCCCTTTTAGTTTAAGCCAATGAGGTGCTCCTAGATAGCTTCAGGATGAAACTGGTCACCAGGAATAAGAGGTTAGAGGGTTGCCCTGGCTGGATAGCTCAGTTGGTTAAAGCATCATCCCAAAGCACAGAAACTGCAGGTTAAATACCCGATCAGCACATACAGGAGATTGATGTTCCCCCCTCTCTCTCTAAAAATCAATAAACATTAAAAAAGAGAGAGAAAGACAAATTAGAGGGTTGAACTTTCTGTTCCATCCACTGACCTCTGGAAATGGGAAGGTAGAAGGGGGCCTACAGATTAAGCTTTATAAAAACACTTGAACAACAAGATACGTTGTGTTTCCAGCTTGAACAGATTCTGATGCCAGGAGAGTGGTACACCCCAGTTCCATGGGGACAGACACTCCTATACTTGGGTCCCTTCTGAATCTTGCCCTACATACCTCTTCATCTTGCTGTTCACCAGTATTCTTTATAATAAACTTAAGGAAAACTTTATAATTACTTAAGGAAAACCTAAGTAAATGTTTAAGTTCTATGAATTGCTCTATCAAATTAATCAAACCCAGAAAAGTCATAGGACCCTCTCATCTATTACCAGTTAGAAGCACAGGTGACAACTTGAATATCTGATTAGCACTGTGAGGGCTGGGGGTTTGTAGTTTTGTGGGACTAAGCCCTGAAACCGGTGGGATCTCATACTTTCTCCACGAGTAGACTGTGTCAGAACTGAGTCAAACTACACAGCACCTAGTCAATATATGCTGAGAATTGAAGAAATGCTTGATAGTACTGAATAAAAACATACCTAACAGCTGGTTTCTGCACAGCAATAGGTAGAAAATACTAAATACTCACTACCCAATAGCCAGTGTAATTCCTTTTTAGTACTCTTTTGTCCTTCCTAAATTATAAGCTCTGTGAGAGCAAAAATCATGCCTATCAAAGTCCCCATACCTAGCACAGTGCCTAGCATAGAACAGAATGAATAAATAGAATTAATATGTGGGTTAGACCTAAGATGGCAGCAATTAAGTGAAAGCTACACTCACCTCCTCCCTGCCAAACTGGAATTACAACTAAAATATTGAGCAATTAACCTGAATAACCAACTAACGACTAGCTGAAGAAAAACCTTATAACCAAGGATTTACAAAAGAAGCCACATCAATACTGGTAAGAAGGGCAGATAGAAAAAGAACTTGTCTCGTTCCCATGGGCAGTGGCTGAGATTTTCCAGAGGGGTGTCTCAGCTGCAAAGGTTGCCCACAAGAAGCATGGGGTCCCAACCCTAAGCCAGGTTCCCAAGCCCAGAGCACCACAGCTGGAAAAAGGTATCCACATAACATCTGGCTGTGAAAATTAATGGAGATTCTGTCCACCAAGGAGAGATGAAAGTCTTCTAGACACACAGATGCCTCTTCAAGGGTCAACTTCAAATGTACCAACATTTGCATCATGGGGATGCCAGAAGGCAAAGAGAGCAAGAAAATGAAAAACTATTTGAAAAAATGACAGAAAACTTCCCTACCCTGATGAAGAAAACGGACATCTAAGTTCAAGAAATGCAGTCTCAAGATGAACCCAAAGAGGCCTACACACCAAGATACATTATAATTAAAATGCAAGAGGTTCAGCGCAAAGAGAGAATCTTAAAAGTAGCAACAGAAAAGTAGTTTGTTCCCTACAAAGGAGCTCCCATAAGACTGTCAGCTGATTTCTCAACAGAAACTTTGCAGGCCAGTGAGAGTAACAAGAAATAGTTAAAGTGATGAAAAGCAAGGACCTATAATGATTACTCTACCAAGCAAAGCTATTTAGAATTGAGGGTCATATAAAGAGCTTCCCAGACAAGAAAAAGCTAAAGGAGTTCATCACCACCAAACTAGTATTACATGAAATGTTAAAGGGTCTTTTTAAGAAAAAAAAAGATAAAAATATGAACAATAAAATGGCAATAAACACATATCTATCAACAAATGAACAACAACAAAAAATAAAGGAACAAGCAGAACAGAAACAGACTCATAAATACAGAAAACACTTTGAAGGGTGTTGGGGAGATGGGTGAAAAAGGTGAAGGGACTAGGAAGTACAAACTGGTTATTAGAGAACAAACGTAGCATAGGAAATATAGTCAATAATATTCTAATTATATATGGTATCAGATGGGTATGAGACATCAGGATGATCATTTAGTAAATTATATAATGTCTAAACACTAGGGTGTATACCTTAAGCTAGTATAATAATGTATGTCAACTGTAATTAAAAATGGCCTGACCTGTGGTGGCACAGTAGATAAAGCATCAACCTGGAATGCTGAGGTTGCTGGTTTGAATCCCTGGGCTTGCCCAGTCAAGGCACATACAAGAAGCAATGACTATGAGTTGACGCTTCCTGCTCCTCTACCTCTCTCTCTGTTCCCCCTCTTAAAAAAAAAATTTTTTTTAATTAAAAATGTGCTGGGTGGATCCTGGTCAGGGTACATGTGGAAGTCTGTCTCTGACTCCTCTCCTCTCACTGAATAAAAAATTAATTTAAAATGATTTTTTAGCCTGACCTGTGGTGGCGCAGTGGATAAAGCGTCAACCTGGGAACACTGAGGTCGCCAGTTCAAAACCCTGCACTGGTCTGGTCAAGGCACATATGGGAGTTGAGCTTCCAGCTCCTCCCCCCTTTCTCTCTCTTTCTCTCTCTCTCTCTCACTCTGTGTCTCCTCTCTAAAATGAATAAAATAAAATAAAAAAATTGATTTAAAAATGATTTTTTAAAAATTAAAGCAGTAATCAAAAACTCCCCAAAATCAAAAGTCCTAGACCAGATAGCTTCACAAGTTCACAAGTCAATTTTATCAAATATTCAAAGAAGAACTAACCCCTATCCTTCTCATACTATTCTAAAATTTTCAAGAGAAGGGAAAACTCCTAAGCTTATTTTGCAAGGCCAGCCTTATCCTAATTCCAAAATCAAATAAAGAAACTACAAAAGCCCTGGCCAGATAGCTTGGTTGGTTAGAGCATTATCCCAAAGGGCAGAGGTTGCCAATTCAGTCCTTGCACAGGGCACATACAGGAACATCTCCTTTGTTCCCCTCTTCCTCTCTCTCTCTCTCACTAAAAGCAATTTAAAATAAAGAAAATTTTTAGCCTGACCAGGCAGTGGCGCATTGGATAAAGCGTCGGACTGGGATGCAGAAGACCCAGGTTCGAGATCCCGAGGTCACCAGCTTGAGCGCAGGGCCCATCTGACTTGAGCAAAAGCTCGCCAGCTTGGACCCAAGGTCGCTAGCTCCAGCAAGGGGTGGCTCGGTCTGCTGAAGGCCCGCGGTCAAGGCACATGTGAGAAAGCAATCAATGAACAACTAAGGTGTTGCAACAGCAACGAAAAACTAATGACTGATGCTTCTCACCTCTCTCCGTTCCTGTCTGTCTGTCCCTATCTATCCATCTCTCTGACTCTCTCTCTGTCCCTGTAAAAAATAAAATTAAAAAAAAAAAATTTAATTTTAAAAAAGAAACTGCAAAGAAAAAAAATTATAGGTCCATAACCGTAATGAACATAGATACTAAAATTCTCAACAACAAAATAGCAAACCAGATCCACCAATACATTAAAAGGATCAAACATGATCAGCAAGTGGGATTCTAAGGATATAAGGTTGGTAAATATCCACAAATAAAATGTGATATACCACATAAACAAAATAAGGACAAAAATCACATGATCATATCAATAGATGCAGAAAAGGCATTTGATAAAATCCAGCACCCATTTAGTGATTAAAACTCTCAGCAAAGTGAAGGGAGCATATTTCAGCATAATAAAGGTAATATATGACAAACCCACATCCAACATCATAGTCGATGGACAAAAAATAAAAGTGTTTTTCCCTTAATATCAGGAACAAGGCAGGGACATCTACTTTCACCACTCTGATCAGTATAGTACTAGAAGTCCTAGCCACAGCAATCTGACAAGCAAAAGAAAAACAAAGGCATCCAAATTGGAAAGGAAAAAGAATAGTCATTATTTAAAGATGACATAATACTGTATATGGAGAGCCCTAAAGATTCCACCAAAAAACTAATAGAATTGATAAATGAATTCAGTAATGTAGCAGGATACAAAATAAATATCCAGGAATCAGCTGCATTTTTATACAATAATGAATGATGAGAAGGGAAACTAAGACAATCCCATCTACATGTACATCAAAAAAACAAAACAAAATACAACAAAAAACACACTTTAGAATAAATTTAACCAAAGATGTAAAAGACCTGTACTCAAAATATGGAGACACTGAAGAGCCCCCCACACACACACACCCATCATCTTGGAGGCTGTGGAGGCATGTTGGTAACAGGACTTCTATGACAACAATTATATGTCTGAAATGCTGTGTTCCAAGGCCTTTTTGCTGGCTATCAGCAGGGTTTCTGGAATGTGAGAGAACACACAGCTCTTCTTAAAATTGAAGGCGTTTATGCTTGAGATGAAACTAAATTTAGGCAAGAGACACACTTATGTGTACAAAGCAAGAACACAATGACTACTGATGGCAAACTGAACAAAACCAGAGTAATCTGAGAAAAGGTCATTTGTGCTCATGGAAACAGTGGCATGGTTCATGCTAAATTCTGAAGCAACCAACCATCCTGATGAAACCTTTTGACATAAAATCCATGTAATGCTCTGTACCCCTCAAGGATTTAAACTTATTGAAAAGGAAATAAAGAAAATGGGTGAGAGGGGAGACACTGAAGAAGCTAGCAAATAAGTGAGTGCATATAACATGTTCATGGATAGAAAGAATTAACATAATTTAAATGTCCTTTCTACCCAAAGCAATCTACAGATTGAATGCAATTCCTATCAAGATATGAATGATGTATTTCACAGAACTAAAATAAATATTCTAAAAATTTATATGGAACCACAAAAGAAGCTGAACAGCCACAGCATTCCTGAAAAAGAACAAAGTTGGAGGAATCACAATACCTAATACCAAACTATACTCTAAGGCTATAATAATCAAAACAGTGTGGTACTGACATAAAAACAGACATATAGATCAATGGAACTGAATATAGAGCCCATAAATAATTATTGTCAATTAATATTTAACAAAGGATGCAAAAACATACAATGGGGTAAAGATAGTCAATTCAATAAATGGTGTCAGGAAAAGTGAGCAGATACATGCAAAAAAATAAAACTAGTCCACTTTCTTACACTATACACAACAATAAACTCAAAATGAATTAAAGACTTGTATGTTAGACTCAAAACCATAAAACTCCTAAAAGAAAACACAGGCAGTAAAATCTCGGACACTTCTTGTAGCAATATATTTTCTGATACATCTCCTTGGGCAAAGAAAGAAAAAGAGGCCTTGGCCAGTTGGCTCAGCAGTAGAGCATTGGCCCTGGCGTGTGGAAGTCTGGGGTTCAATTCCCAGCCAGGACACAAAGAAGAAGCACCCATCTGCTTCTTCATCCTTCCTCCTCTCCTTTCTATCTCTCTCTTCCCCTCTCACAGCCAAGGCTCCACTGGAGCAAAGTTGGCCCGGGTACTGAGGATGGCTCCACGGCCTCCACATCAGGCGCTAGAATGGCTCAGATTGAAGCAGAGCAATGCCCCAGAGGGGCTGAGCATCGCCCCCTGGTGGGCATGCCAGGTGGATCCTGGTTGGGCGCATGCGGAGTCTGTGTGCCTGCCTCCCTCTTGCTTCTCATTCTGGAAAAATACAAAAAAATAAAAGAAAAAAGAAAGAAAAAATAAACAAATGGGACTAAAAAGTTTTTGCACAGCAAAGAAAACCATCAACAAAATGAAGATAATATATCAGTGGTTCTTAACCTGGGTTCTATCGAACCCTAGGGGTTCAATGAGTCAGTCTCAGGGGTTTGGAGAAGCCTCTGCCGCAGAGGCCAGAATAAAGTAATACCGTAATTTGTTGTGAGTTCATGCACTTTGTTGGTTTTGTTCTTTGAGCAAGGTGATGTTCATGCACGGCTCATTTTGTGCACCAGTAAAAAAACATATACCTATGCTTTGAACTTGGAAAAAAAAATCGTATTTTATTTATCACTAAAGAAGGGTTCAGAGAATGCACATATGAAACTGGTGGGTTCGGTACCTCAAAAAAGGTTAAGAACCACCGCAATATATTGAATGGGAGAACATATTCACCATTGATACATCTCACAGGGGATTAATATTCAGAATTTATAAAGAACTTATAGAATTCAACACCAAAACACAAACAATCCAACTGAAAAATGAGCAAAGGACCTGAATAGACACTTCTCCAAAGAGGTCATACAGATGGCCAATATACATTTGAAAAGATGCTCAGTGTAACTAATCACCAGAGATGTAAATTAAAACCACAGTGAGATAGTACCCCACACCTGTCAGAATGGCAATCCTCAATAAATCAACAAATGATGTCAAGGATATGGAGAAAAGGGAACCCTCATGCACTGGTGATGGGAAAGCAGACTGAGCAGTCACTGTGGAAATCAGTATGGAGTTACCTCAAGAAATTAAAAATAGGCCATAATCATCACCCCAATATGCCAAGGTTGCAGGTTGAATGCCTGGTCAGGAAACATACAAGAATCAACCAATGAATGCATAAATGAGGGGAACAAGAGCCCTGTACAGATAGCTCAACTGGTTAGAACATCATCCTGAATCTCAGAGTTTTCTGGTCTGATTGATCCCTGGTCCCTGGTCAGGGCACATATACAAAAACGAAATGTTCTTCCCACAACCTAAAAAAAAAAAAAAAAAAATGGTAGAACAACAATAAATATATTTTAAAATAAATAAATTTTTAAAAATTTAAAAAACTGGACAAATGCTATATGATTTCTCTCATATGTGCAATCTAATGAACAAGATAAACTAACAAAACAGAAACTGAGACTGAGAAATACAGAGAACAGACTGATAGCTGTGAGAGGGGAAGCAGTTGGGTGGCTGGGAGAAAAAGGTAAAGGGATAAAGCAAAATATAAAAAGAAAAACTGATAAGACACAGACAACAGTATGATGATTACCAGAGGAGAGGTAGAAGAGGAAAAAGAGGGGACAAATGGTGATGAAAGGAGACTTGACTTGGGGTGGTAAACACATAATACAATATACAGATGATGTATTATAGAATTGTACACCTGAAACCTACATAACTTTATTAACCAATGTTACCCCAATAAATTCAATTTTAAAAACCAATGAAATAAAAAAAACAAGAAAAGAATGAACATATCTATATATCTATATATATATATTTATATCCAGTAATGAGAAAAAAAACAAAACAAACCCCAAACTCTCATAAACATCTAAGTGGGGAAAAAAAATGTGGTCAGTTATGGGCTGGTGTTAATGAGTTCCAGGTTATAAATTCTGTTTCTACATATCAAATTTCTCCACAAAGAGAAGACTGTATCATTGCCAACCTGATCTCAACTAGTCCTATCATCATGCCCATGTCATTATTGCAAGGAGGCCAGGCGACAGAGTATGCACAGGGCGAAATCATCCCCATAGGTACAAGATAAAACAAAAACAAAAACAGCCTGATCTGTGGTGGTGCAGTAGTAAAGCATCAACTTGGAATGCTGAGGTCACTGGTCTGAAACCCAGCTTACCTGATCAAAGCACATATAAACAAGAAGCTACTACTAAGAATTGATGCTTCCTGCTCCTCCCTCAACCTTCTCTCTCTTTTCTCTCTAAAACCAATAAATAAAATCTTAAAAAAAAACTAAACAAAATTCATAACGCAGAAATGGAAGCATGCTTTTTCATCCTCATATCTGAAACACAGCACGTTGAGAACAAAATACACAGGCAGTAGATGTATTCTGAGAGTAGGGATGTGAATATGGGAGGTTACATTTTGGAATACCAGACATAAATGTCATGTGATTTAAAAGCAAAGATAAGATTAAGTAGTAAGAAGATCCAATAACTCATCTTTACCACTGAGTTGTTACATATTCTTGGACAAATCACACTCTTGCTAAATTTCAAGTTTTCCATTATGTATGAACTAATAGATATTCCTTCTATCTTAAAGGAATACTATCCTTGAAGTATCTTAAAAGAAATGGAGTACAAAAAATTCAAAGTAGAATTACTACTTTCTAAAATAAAAAGCAAGTTAGGAATCAACAGTAACCGAGTATAAAATAAATGGGGAGTCTGCACGAAGATGTGTGGTACCTACAGTTCTGAAAAAGTGCAAAGGAAAATTCAGGGACTGTGAAAGAGAGTACCTGACAAACTGAAAGCAAATAATTGCACAGGATCAAAACCAACACAAACCAATATTATACAGAATCCCTTTATAAGAAGCCAAAACCTGGAAATAAAATGCTCACAGTCAGAACCTGTACTCTCTACTGCTTTTATGTTCAGAATTACAAATACTCTAAAATACAAGTGGTTTCTCCATCTAGAAAGTCAGGTGAAGAGCTAATAATGAACCAAGTACCTGGCACAAATATTGTCAGCCCAAATTGACCAAGAAGATATGCAATGTAACTTCTTTTTTGTTCTCATATACACTACCAACTCCAACATTTTTTAATCTATAAACTCAGAATAAAGAAGAACTCCACACTGTATATCACAAACAGGCTAACAACTTTACAAAATGCTTTGAGGTTACAAAACTAAATAAATTCTAATTACTGTTATGATAAAGAGGAAAAAAGCACCAACTTTTCAGCTACAGATTTCCTTACTAAGGCTTTCTAAAATAACTTATAATGATGTAAACTAATGTCCTAAACACAGGGGAGTTTGTGTTCAAAAACAAGAGTGATCAAAGCTAGAAATAGAAAGCCGTAAGTCCCAAATTTGAGACCAACAATCTTCCTTACTTCCACTTACTTTTGAAGAATGAAAAAAAAGAAATGACATTTTATCTGCAAACTATTCTGGAGGAAACAGTGTGCTGAGAACACAAGAATCCCGAAAACTGAAGGAATAACAAAAAGAAAACCACTGAATTCAGAGGAAAATAAAGCTCAAATTTTGATTCCCAAGCTATTAAACGAAATCAAGACCAGGAAGGCTTCACTTGGCAAGAGATTTTCTGTAAGCAAGAAAAGAAAAAAGGCCTGACCAGGTGGTGCCGCACTGGATAGAGCACCTGACTGGGATGCGAAGGACCCAGGTTCGAGACCCCTAGGTCATCAGCTTGAGCGTGGGTTCATCGGGTTTGAGCAAAGCTAACCAGCTTGGACCCAAGGTCACTGGCTTGAGCAAGGGGTCACTCGGTCAACTGTAGCCTCACAGTGAAGGCACATATGAGAAAGCAATCAATGAACAACTAAAGTGCCACAATGAAAAAAAAAGAAAAAAGAAAAAAGGTAGCATTTGAAAAAAAAAGATTTTATTTGAAAAAAAAAAATGGTGCCTTTTGATGAAAGAAATTTCAGAGGGAAAAACAGATTAACCCCCGAAACGGGAACTGACCTTGGCTGCCTCAAGCAAACAGGCCTAATGACTTTTGCAACAACATACCTTTCATCCACCAACAGTATTTAGGAGGTTGAAGTAGAGCCATTTCACAAAGGATCACATCTTTCTGTTGTCTACAGACTTGGGAGAAAAAGAGTCCAACTTTCCTCCCAGAAGGACCACATTGTACCCAACACTTCTTGGAAACCCCAGGTGTCACAGCAACAGTATTGTAAAATGTTTTAGAACATTAACCGAGGAATTCTCACAACTCACAAGCCCCAGGACAGATGAGATTACCCACCAGGCAAATAAAAATAAAACCTGGGCTGACCAGGCGGTGGCACAGTGGATAGAGTGTCGGACTGGGATGCAGAGGACCCAGGTTCGAGACCCCGAGCTTGCCAGCTTGAGAGTGGGCGCATCTGGCTTGAGCAAAAGCTCGTCAGCTTGGACCCAAGGTCGCTGGCTCCAGCAAGGGGTTGCTCGGTCTGCTGAAGGCCCGCGGTCAAGGCACAAGTGAGAAAGCAATCAATGAACAACTAAGGTGTTCCAATGGCAACGAAAAACGAATGATTGATGCTTCTCACCTCTCTCCGTTCTTGTCTGTCTGTCCCTATCTATCCCTCTCTCTGACTCTCTCTCTGTCCCTGTAAAAAAAAAAAAAATTAAAAAAAAAAAAGAACCTGGGACTTATGGCTTTCTATTTCTAGCTTTGATCACTCTTGTTTTTGAACACAAACTCCCCTGTGTTTAGGACATTAGGTTACATCATTATGTTATTTTTTTTTGAATTAATTAAGAAATTCATGTAGGTTGGTAAAATGAGTCAGTGGCCAAAGCAGGATTTGAATTCAGGCTTTTTCCTTCAGATACTATCAGAGCCTGACTCCCAGTCCTTGGCTCAGCAGATACTGGGTTCAGTGTTCTCCAATGTTAGAGTCAGCCCAGGTCAGGTTCTTGGCTGACTAGAATAGAAAAAGGAAAAATTTCCCTGAAGGCTTCAGGAAAAGAAGTCAAACTATTAAGGGCATAGCTCTTATATTAAAAGATCCAGATACCCCTCCACCATGCCAATCACATTTCTCAGCCAATCAAAATAAGACACTGAATTTAAGATCCTAGTCACTTTAAGCTCTGACTAGAAGCTGGATTCCATTTCCCCACCTCTCCAAATAACAAACACTTAAGGGGAGGGAAAGAGAGCAAAAACAATGATAGGTAGCTGAGTGTTTACTGAACATCTACTATGTACTCAGCACTATTTAGGCATGCAGAACACCAGAGTGCACAAGAACATTTCCACTCTCAAGAAGTCTAGCCTGACCAGGCGGTGATGCAGTGGATAGAGCGCTGGACTGGGATGTGAAAGCCCCAGGTTCGAGACTCTGAGCTCGCCAGCTTGAGCATGGGCCCATCTGGCTTGAGCAAAAGCTCGCCAGCTTGGACCCAAGGTCACTGGCTCCAGCAAGGGGTTACTCAGTCTGCTGAAGGCCCACGGTCAAGGCACTTGTGAGAAAGCAATCAATGAACTAAGGTGTCACAACGAAAAACTGATGAGTAATGCTTCTCATCTCTCTCCGTTCCTGTCTGTCTGTCCCTAGCTCTTCCTCTCTCTGACTCTCTCTCTATGTCTCTGTAAAAAAAAAAAAAAAAAAATTGATGATATTTTCAAGTACTGATAAATGCTGGGAAGAAAATACAGAAAATAATGTTTTTGAGGGGAACAGATTAAAGAAAGGCAATTGATCATTTATAATCACTTTCTACTTTTTATGAATATAAGCTTGAAAAAATATGAATAACCCAAAGGAAGCTTTAAAATATTTTCATACAAATTAATACTACAAATATAATCCAACATTACTACCTACAGTGGTACCTTGAGATACGAATTTAATTCGTTCTGTAACGGAGCTCGTAAGTCAGTCAACTCATATATCAAACAAATTTCTCCCATTTAAAATAATTGAAATAGCCTGACCAGGCAGTGGTGCAGGGGATAGAGCATCAGACTGGGATGCGGAGGACCCAGGTTCGAGACTCCGAGGTTCCCAGCTTGAGCGTGGGCTCATCTCATTTGAGCAAAGTTCACCAGCTTGGACCCAAGGTCGCTGGCTCGAGCAAGGGGTTACTCGGTCTGCTGAAGGCCCACGGTCAAAGGCACGTATGAGAAAGCAATCAATGAACAACTAAGGTGTCACAATGAAAAACTGATGATTGATGCTTCTCACCTCTCTCCGTTCCTGTCTGTCTATCCTTCTCTCTCTGTCTCTGTAAAAAATAAAAATTAAAAAATTAAAAAAAATAACTGAAATAGATTTAATCCGTTCCAGCCATATGAAACATCCACAAACCATCTTAAATTATGAAGAAGACATGTTTTTAATTAAGAAACACACATGTATACTTTACCAATGCATAACAAAATATATGAAATAAAAGAAAAAAGTGTTATTTAGTACTGTATTCCTACCTTGGAGACCAACAAGTGCGGCTAACGGAGGTGAATGGCGGAGGAGGAGGGAGGGAAGAAGGGATGCAGGCACTGTGGACACGTAAACTAAAACTGCACTTTCTTAACACTAAATGTAAACTAAAACTGCATTTTCTTTACTTTAAACAAAACTAAAACTGCACTTTTTTTTTTTTTAAGTTTTTTTACTTTTTTTTTTTTTTTTACACGGACAGAGAGAGTCAGAGACACAAATAGATAGGGACAGACAGGAACGGAGAGAGGTGAGAAGCATCAATCATTAGTTTTTCATTGCCGTTGTGACATGTTCATTGATTGCTTTCTTACACGTGCCTTGACCACGGGCCTTCAGCAGACAGAGAAACCCCTTGCTGGATCCAGTGACCTTGGGCCCAAGCTGATGAGCTTTTGTTCAAGCCAGATGGGCCCGCGCTCAAGCTGGCAAGATCAGGGTCTCGAACCAGGGTTTTCCGCATCCCAGTCTGACGCTCTATCTACTGCACCACCGCCTGGTCAGGCTAATACTGCACTTTCTTTACTTAAAATGAAACCACAAAAACTTAATTGTAAAAAAATGCCTTTCTTAACTTTAAACTTAACCTAAGCTTAACATTACATATTTTAAATTTAACCATCATCAGTTTTTGCCTTTTTCGCTGTACTTTCACTTGCAGGACTTTTTTTTTTTTTTTACAGGGACAGAGAGTCAGAGAGAGGGATAGATAGGGACAGACAGACAGGAACGAAGAGATGAGAAGGATCAATCATCAGTTTTTCGTTGCGACACCTTAGTTGTTCACTGACTGCTTTCTCATATGTGCCTTGACTGCGGGCCTTCAGCAGACTGAGCAGCCCCTTGCTCAAGCCAGAGACCTTGGGTCTAAGCTGGCAAGCTTTTGCTCAAGCCAGATGGGCCCACGCTCAAACTGGCAACCTTGGGGTCTCGAACCTGGGTCTTCTGCATCCCAGTCGGAAGCTCTATCCACTGCGCCACGGCCTGGCCAGGCCACTTGCAGGACTTTTGAATAAAAATCTATCCAAAGAGGTTTGCTTTTGCCTGCCTTTTAAAATGTTATAGAAATGTGACAAGTGTCATTAAAAAGTGCTGAAGCACAACCAGTTGAAACTTTTTCTGGGTGTTTCTTTCAATTAAACTTGAAAGCTTCTCCCACACTGTCAGCATGTCTTTAATTTCACTTGTAGAAATCACTTCCTCCAATTCTACCTCCTCCTCACTACTAATCTCTTGCAGAAGCTCTGTATGGTTGCATCATCTGTAGCTCCTTCAAATCCTCAGTTGAGGGATCCTCCTCATGTTCCTCGATGAGCTCATTTACATCACCCTCATCTACCTACAGACCCACTGACTTTCCGAGGGACATAATCTCCTCCAACGCTTCTACCTTGGTCTCGGTCTCTGGTTCGAATCCTTCGAAGTCCCTGTCTGCAACAATATCAGGCCATAACTTTTTCCATGCTGAGTTCAAGGTTCTTCTTGCCATGCCAAGTCAGTAATGTGTAAACATATCATGATGTTGTAGTGATCTTTCCAAAACTCTCGAAGGGTTAGATTTGTATTCCAGTCACCTCAAAGCAGTGGCGAAACAAGTGCTTTGTATAAAGCTTTTTAAAGTTGGAAATGACCTGCTGATCCATAGGTTGCAAGACTGAAGTCATATTGGGTGGGAGGTAGAGGACTTTCACGAATTTGAACTCACTGAGAATGTCATCTTCAAGACCAGGTGGGTGGGCTGGAGCACTTTCAAGGATTAGTAATGCTTTCATCGGGAATTAATTTTCTTGAAGATATTTCTTTTTTTTAAAAAAAAAAACTTTATTCCATTTCCTTTTTTCAGAGAGGAGAGAGAGAGAGAGAGAGAGAGAGAGAGAGAGAGAGAGAAAGTGGGAAGAGCAGGAAGCATCAACTTCCATATGTGCCTTGACCAGGCAAGCCCAGGATTTCGAACTGGCAACCTCAGTGTTCCAGGTCGATGCTTTATCCCACTGCGCCACCAAAGGTCAGGCATTGAAGATATTTCTTCACTGCTGGATCAAAGACAAGATTTACCCATTCAATAAAAAACTGCCACATAACCCATGCCCTAGCACTGGCACACCACATAACCTGCAGTGTTTCTTTAAGAATCTTGTGAGTCTTAAAGGCTGGAGGATTTTCAGAATGATACACTAGCAGTGGCTTTACTTTACAGTCACTGCTAGCATTTTTTTTTATCTTTTTTATTATTAAACATTTTATTTATTCATTTTATAGAGAAGAGCATGAGTGAGAGAAAGAGAGCTAGAAGGAGAGCGGAGCAGGAGGAATCAACTCCCATATGTGCCTTGACCAGGCAAGCCCAGGGTTTTGAACCAGCGACCTCAGCATTCCAGGTCGATGCTTTATCCACTGTGCCACCACAGGTCAGGACACTGCTAGCATTTGTACACAATGCAAGGGTCAGACAGTCCTTCATGGCTTTATGGCCTGGCAGCTTCTTCTTCTCTATGGTGATGGAAGTCCTGCGGGGCATTTTTTTCCAAAACAATCTTGTTTCGTCACAGTTGAACACTTGTTGGGGGATATAGCCTTCCTTTGTGATAAGGGCAGCAAAACGTGTGATGTACTCCTCAGCTGCCTTAACGTCAGCACTCGCAGCTTCAGCATGCTTCAACACCAAATGGATGCCAGATCTCTTCTTGAAATTTTCAAACCAGCCGTAACTTGCCTTAAACGTATCTTCTGCTGCCTCTTTTGAGGTTGATGGTTCGTTTTCCTTCAAGTTGCCGTAATACATGCCTTTTTGCATATTACAGTCTCCGTCACTGTATCTCCTGCCAGCTCTTTCTCTTTCACCCACACCAGGAGAAGCCTCTCCTTTTCTTCATGGATATTTGTCCTTAATTGGGACAGAAATTCCTTTGCTGGATTTGCGTTTAAGATGGCATCCTTTTGTTTAAGAATTGTACAAAGTATAGATGTATTGCGATTGTACAGCCTTGCTTGTTCAATCACTCGTATACCACGATCATATTTTTCTATTATTTCTTGCTTTACTTCTATCGACATCATTCTCTTCTTCTTCTCACCATTTTCCTTTACACTCACTTTCTTTAGTCCCATGATAGCACACACAAAAAAGTTAGTCAACCCTGACCAGGCGGTGGCGCAGTGGATAGAGTGTCGGACTGGGATGCAGAAGACCCAGGTTCGAGACCCTGAGGTTGCCAGCTTGAGCGCGGGGCCCATCTGGCTTGAGCAAAAAGCTCACCAGCTTGGAACCAAGGTCCCTGGCTCCAGCAAGGGGTTGCTGGGTCTGCTGAAGGCCCATGGTCAAGGCACATGTGAAAAAGCAATCAATGAACAACTATGGTGTCGCAATGGCAATAAAAAACTAATGATTGAGGCCTGACCTGTGGTGGCGCAGTGGATAAAGCGTCGACCTGGGAACACTGAGGTTGTCAGTTCAAAACCCTGCACTGGTCTGGTCAAGGCACATATGGAAGTTGATGCTTCCGGCTCCTCCCCCCTTTCTCTTTCTCTCTCTCTCTCTCTCTCTCTCTCTCTCTCTCTCTCTCACTCTGTGTCTCCTATCTAAAAATGAAAATAAAAAGAAATTAAAATTTAAAAATAAAAAACAAACAAACAAAAAAAAAACTAATGATTGATGTTTCTCACCTCTCTCCGTTCCTGTCTGTCTGTCCCTATCCATCCCTCTCTGATTCTCTCTCTGTCCCTGTAAAAAAAAAAAAAAGTTAGTCAAAAATGCAAAAGTGCCTGACCAGGCGGTGGCACAGTGGATTGAGCATCGGACTGGGATGCGGAAGACCCAGGTTCAAGACCCCAAGCTCGCCAGCTTGAGCGCAGGCCCACCTATCTTGAGCAAGAGCTCGCCAGCTTAGACCCAAGGTCACTGGCTCCAGCAAGGGGTGGCTCGCTCTGCTGAAGGCCCGTGGTCAAGGCACATGTGAGAGAGCAATCAATGAACAACTATGGTGTCTCAACAGCAACGGAAAACTAATGATTGATGCTTCTCACCTCTCTCCGTTCCTGTCTGTCTGTCCCTATCTATCCCTCTCTCTGACTCTCTCTTTGTCCCTGGAAAAAAAATTTTTAAATTTGGGGAAAAAAATGCAAAAGTGATGCAAGAACAAGTACAGCGCACGAGATTCGACTTGATTCTGCAGGTAACATGTGAGAAAGAACGAGATGCTGGTGTTGTGCTGCTGATACTGGACCCATGCGCCAACTAGCGGCAGCTTCCCAAATCACAACTCGTATCTTGGAATTTCGCTCGGATCTCAAACAAAAATATGAACAGAGTCGCAGCTCTTATCTTTAAAAAAAAAAAAAAAATTCATATATTGGTCTGCTCGTATCTCAAGGTACCACTGTATTTTTAAATATTTACATATAAGACTAAATTTGAGCGGTACACTTTTGAGCGGTCACAGGACAAAAGTGCACCATGACTTTACGGACACACTGTATATGGTGACAGAAGATGATCTGACTTTTGGTGATAGGAACACAATAAAATATACATGTGATGGCGAACCTGTAACGCTTGTGTCAGTTTCAATGACCCACGGCCGCATACCAGAGAAGTATGGGGCCGCATGCCCAGAAGGACGTTTCATCCTCGGCTCCTGCACGGCCAGGTGCAGTAGCCGAGGATAAAACATTTGCTGTAGTGTAGACACTCTGTGCTGGAGGCCTAGAGGCCAAAACAACAGAACTCCGGTACAGAGCGTCTAGTTCTAGAACTTCCGGTTAGGCCGTTGTTCTCGAAGTGACACACCACCCGAGTTATGCTCGGTTTTTTGGCGAATTTTGACACACCAAGCTCAAAAGCTTGCCCATCACTGAAATATACAGATCATATATCATAGAAATGTACACTTGAAACCTGTACTGTATGATCCTAACCCTGGGTGGTTAGTTCAGTTATAGTTAGGCTGTTGTCCCAAAATGACTAGGTTGCAGGTTCGATCCCTGATCAAGGATATACAAGAATCAACATACAAGCTTGACAGGTGGTAGCACAGTGGACAGAGCATCAACCTGGGATGTTGAAGTCCTGGGTTTGAAACCTCAAGGTCACCAGTTTGAGCATGGGCCCATCCTGCTTAAGCACAAATTCACCAGCTTGCGCACAGAGTTGCTGGCTTGAGCATGGGATCAGGAATATGAACCCAAAGTCACTGGCTTGAGCAAGGGGTCACTGGCTCAGGTTGAGCCATGCCTCCCTGCAAGGTATGTAAGAGAAGCAATCAATGAACAACTAAAGTGACACAACTATGAGTTGATTCCTCTCATCTCTCTCCCTTCCTGTTTCCAAAGAAAAAATTTTAATAATCAACACACAAGAATAAGTGGAACAACAAATCAATGTTTCTCTCTCTCCCTACCTCTCTCTCTAAAATCAATCTAAAAAGATAAAATTAGACTCAAATATCCACAACTGTGTGTTATACATTCTATGGAAACCTATATGATCCTATTAACCAATGTCACTCCAATAAATTTAATAATAAATAAATGGACTAAATTTGAAATAGCATTCAAAGGATGTATCCTTACTTGAAAAATAAAAGCAATCTTGCCTGACCAGGCGGTGGCGCAGTGGATAGAGTGTTGGACTGGGATGCGAAAGACCCAGGTTCGAGACCCCAAGCTCGCCAGCTTGAGCATGGGCCCATCTGGCTTGAGCAAAGGCTCGCCAGCTTGGACCCAAGGTCACTGGCTCCAGCAAGGGGTGGCTTGGTCTGCTGAAAGCCCGCGGTCAAGGCACATGTGAGAAAGCAATCAATGAACAACTAAGGTGTCCCAACGGCAACAAAAACCTGATGATTGATGCTTCTCACTTCTCTCCGTTCCTGTCTATCCCTCTCTCTGACTCTCTCTCTGTCCCTGTAAAAAATTAAAATAAATAAAAAAATAAAAAAAATAAGCAATCTTAAAGTCCTAAAGTACTTGACAGAAAAATCCCAATATTTATCCAATTATTAACCAATTGATAAAATGGCAGATTATAACACATTTTTCCAGCAATGCTTCTAACACTCATTGAACATATGCTACTCACAGTGCTAAGCACTTTTCCACACACTGCCTCATTTATTCCTCAAAATGCAATATGAAGATAGGTACTATTATTATCCCCATTTCATTAATCACAACACTGAGGCATAGAGAGGTTAAATAATTTGTCCACATGGTAGAAAGTTGCAAAATGAAATCAGGCCTGGATGATAGCTCGTTTAATTAGAGCACTGTCCTGAAGCACAGAACTGCAGGTTCAATACCTACCTGCTTGGGGTATAGCGTACAAGAACAGACCAATGATCCTATCTCTATCTTTCTCCCTTCCTCTCTCACTAAAATCAATAAATAAAAAATACAATAAAAAATGAAACCAGCTGCCAAAGTGCACACTCTAATCACTACATATAGTGCTTCTATAAAATAGGCATTAAACCTCAGATAGAGAAAAAGAACTTTTTCATATCCTTACACCCAGAAGGTCATAATTATAAAGAGTTGATTGAGAAGACACACAGAGAATGAATAAATCTAAATGAACTTGAGTCAGAACACAATGTTTTATGCTATAACCTCTCAGGCAAATTCCATGATGTTCATACACCAACCCACCTAACTATAAAGGAGTTAACTTCACCAGAGCTACCCATTATCTGCCTCGCAGTGTTTTAAATATTAATTAATATGTGTAATATATACACATATCATCAGATGACAAAGACATGGAAACTACAGTGTTATTATTATTGCTTTGATGCTAGAGCAAAGCACCAGAAATCAAGGTAGATAAGTTATGTGCACCAAGAATGAAGGGTCTGCCTGGCCAGGTGGTGGCGCAGTGGATGGAGCATAGGACTGGGATGCGGAAGACCCAGGTTCGAGACCCTGAGCTCACCAGCTTGAGCGCGGGCACGTCTCGCTTGAGCAAAAGCTCGTCAGCTTGGACCCAAGGTTGCTGGCTCCAGCAAGGGGTTGCTCGGTCTGCTGAAGGTCCACGGTCAAGGCACGCGTGAGACAGCAATCAATGAACAACTATGGTGTCACAGTGGCAACGAAAAACTGATTGATGCTTCTCATCTCTATCCGTTCCTGTCTGTCCCTATCTATCCCCCTCTCTCTCTCTGTCCCTGTAACAAACAAATAAAAAAAAGGGTCTGAGCATTTTGAAAAGGAACCATTTAATTATTTTAATTTAAAAAAAGAGTAATAGATACCATATGGTCCAGTAATTGCACTCAGGCATTTAGCTCAGAAATAAAAATAATTCCATTCACATAAAAATGTGTATATTATTATAATAGTAAATAACTGGAAAAAACTCAAATGTCCTTTTTTTTTTTAAGTGAGAGGAGGAGAGACAGACTCCCCACATGCACCCTGACCAGGACACACCTGGCAACTCCCCACTGGGGCCAATGATTGTATCAGCAAAGCTATCCTCAACTCCTGAGGCTGAACCAATCGAGCCACTGGCTGCCAAGAGGGGAAGAGAAGGAGAAGGGAGAGAGGAAGGAGAAGAGAAGCAGATGGTGGCTTCTCATGTGTGCCCTGACCAGGAATCAAACCTGGGACTTCTGCACACCGGGCCAACGATTTATCTACTGATCCAACTGGTCAGGGCCCTCAGATGTTCTTTAATGGGCAAATGAGTAAACAAATTGTGGTACATCCAAGTAAACACTACTCAGCAATTAAAAAGAAAGAAACTATTGATATGTGCAACTTGGATGAATTTCCAGGAAATTTTGAGAAAAAATGCCAATCTAAAAATTACATACGACTGTGTATGATTCTATTTACATAACATTCTTTTGTTTGTTTTTTAACAGGGACAGAGAGAGAGTCAGAGAGAGGGACAGACAGGGACAGACAGACAGGAACGGAGAGAGGTGAGAAGCATCACCATTAGTTTTTCATTGCCATTGCAACACCTTACTCGTTCACTGATTGCTTTTTCACAAATGCCTTGACCGCGGGCCTTCAGCGGACCAAGCAATCCCTTGCTTAAGCCAGCGACCTTCAGTCCAAGCTGGAGAGCTTTTGCTCAAGCCAGATGGGCCCGCGCTCAAGCTGGCGAGCTCTGGGTCTCGAACCCGGGTCTTCCGCATCCCAGTATGACACTCTATCCACTGCGCCACTGCCTGGTCAGACTACATAACATTCTTGAAATAACAAAGGAGACAGATATTGCCAGAGATTACAGATAAGGCTGGGGTAGGAGGAAATAGGCCACCTTCCCCAGTGGATAATTTCCCTTGATTCTCTCACAAAACTTTGTTGTATCCTCATCCACTGCACTGGAAGATCAGAATGACTTGGGTGTGGGTGTAGCTATATAAGGACACCAGGAGAGTAGTCTGTGGTTGATGTTCCTTACCTTGACTTGTATCTTGACTGTTAGTGGCAAAACTCTAGTTATAACAGCGAAGTGTAGATTTGTAAAATGCTACCCTTCCGCCTGACCTGTGGTGGCGCAGTGGATAGAGCATGGACCTAGAATGCTGAAGTCACCAGTTTGAAACTCCAGGCTTTCCCAGTCAAAGCACATATGAGAAGCAACAATGAGTTGATGCTTCCCACTCCCCCCACACAAACCCCACCGCCTTTCTCTCTCTCTCTCTTTTTCCTCTCTTTAAAATCAATTAAAAAATAAAATCTTAAATAAAAACGCTACCATTGGGGGAAACTGCATAAAGGGCACACAGGATTTCTCTCTCACACTCGCTATTTTTGCCAACTGCATGTAAATCTACAATTATTATAAAGTCAAAACTAAAACTTTAATTTTTGGAAAAATAGGTAACACATGCTCCTTATAACAAGTAAAACAATGGTCTGTAGTCTACCTCCCTCCAAACCCCTCTTATTTTCACCCACCATTGAGATAAGCACACAACCTCACTGCTCATACAAACATGCATACAAGTAATATAGTTTTTGTTTTTTGTATCAAAATGGGATCATATATACTATGTATTACCTTTACTTATTATCATTATAGCATAGAAAGCTAAAAATAAAAATAAATATTTAAGCCTAACCAGGCAGTGGCACAGTGGATAGAGCGTCGGACTGGGATGCGGAAGACCCAGGTTCGAGACCCCGAGCTCGCCAGCTTGAGCGCGGGCCCATCTGGCTTGAGAAAAAGCTCATCAGCTTGGACCCAAGGTCGCTGACTCCAGCAAGGGGTTGCTCGGTCTGCTGAAGGCCCACGGTCAAGGCACATGTGAGAAAGCAATCAATGAACAACTATGGTGTCACAAGGGCAACGAGAAACTAATGATTGATGCTTATCACCTCTCTCTGTTCCTGTCTGTCTGTCCCTATCTATCCCTCTCTCTGAGTCTCTCTCTGTGTCCTTGGAAATAAATAAATAAATAAGGTTAAGAACCAAAAATAAATAAATAAATATTTAAGCACCAAGCAGGATGAAAGGCATAGAATACTTTCCAACAGGGGCAAACCTGACAAATGTCTACCATGCTAATAACATATAGTAGCTGAGTTAACAGCATAGAAGTAACATTCTATAAAGATCTTCAAAAATCCCAGTATTGCCTGACCAGGCAGTGGAGCAGTGGATAGAGCACCAGACTGGGATGCGGAAGACCCAGGTTCGAGACCCCGAGGTCTCCAGTTTGAGCACGGGGCCCATCTGGCTTGAGCAAAAACTCGCCAGCTTGGACCCAAGGTCGCTGGCTCCAGCAAGGGATGGCTCAGTCTGCTGAAGGCCCGCGGTCAAGGCACATGTGAGAAAGCAATCAATGAACAACTATGGTGTCGCAACGGCAACGAAAAACTAATGATTGATGCTCCTCATCTCTCTCCGTTCCTGTCTGTCTGTCCCTATCTATCTAACTCTTTCTCTCTCTCTGTCCCTGTAAAAAAAAACAAAACAAACAAATAAAACAAACAAAAAAACCCAGTCTTGCCTGACCAGGTGGTGGTGCAGTGGATAGAGCATCAGACTGGGTGGGACGCGCAGGACCCAGGTTCAAAACCCCAAGTTCGTCAGCTTGAGCGTGGACTCATCTGGTTTGAGCAAGGGGTCACTCGGTCTGCTGTAGCCTCCCCCACTCCCCCTTCAAAGCAATCAACGAACAACTAAGGTGCCACACAAAGCATTGATGCTTCTCATCTCTCTCCCTTCCTGTCTGCCTGTCCCTATCTGTCCCTCTCTCCCTCTGTCTCTGCCATAGAAAAAACAAAACACAAAAAAACAGCCCGACCAGGCAGTGGCACAGTGGATAGAGCGTCGGACTGGGATGCGGAAGACCCAGGTTCGAGACCCCAAGCTTGCCAGCTTGAGCACAGGCCCATCTGGCTTGAGCAAAAGCTCATCAGCTTGGACCCAAGGTCGCTGGCTCCAGCAAGGGGTGGCTCAGTCTGCTGAAGGCCCGCGGTCAAGGCACGTGTGAGAAAGCAATCAATGAACAACTAAGGTGTTTCGACGGCCACGAAAAACTAGTGATTGATGCTTCTCACCTCTCTCTGTTCCTGTCTGTCTGTCCCTATCTATCCCTCTCTCTGACTCTCTCTTTGTACAAAAAATAAAAAAACAACAAGTCTTGCCTGAGTATGTGGTGGTACAGTGAATAGAGCATTGGCCTGGGACGCTGATGACCCAGGTTCAAAACCACAAGGTCGCTGACTTGAGGTGGAGTGCAGAGTCACCAGCTTGAGCGTGTGATCATATACATAACCCATGGTCACTGGCTTGCACCCAAGGGTTGCTGGCTTGAAGCCTAAAGTCGCTGGCTAGAGCCCAAGGTCGCTGGCTTGAACAAGGGTTCACTGGCTTGGCTGGAGCTCCGGTCAAGGCACTTATGAGAAAGCAATCAATGAACAGCTAGAACACTGCAACTACGAATTGATCCTTCTCATCTTGCTTCCTTCCTGTCTTGTCTGTCCCTGCCTGTCCCTCTCTCCCTCTCTCTATCTCTTTCTCTCTCTCTCCCTCTTGCTAAACACACACGCGCGCACACACACACACACACACACACAGAGGCTTGAAACCCCAGGCTTGCCCAGTTAGGGCATATAAGAGAAGCAACTACTCTGAGTTGGTGCTTTCCACTCCTTCCCTCATCCTCCGTGTTCTCTCTCGCCTCTCTCTAAAATCAATAAATAAAATCTTAAAGAAAAAGAGAAAGAAACACGGTCTTCACAGCAGCTATTCTAGAATCCCACCCCCCTCTATGACTCTTCCATGGAACTATCCTCTGGGCCCAAAGAGGAAGAAATGCTGAATGATGTCTTTTCAGTAGAAAATTGCAGGAGGGGATAATGTTCCAAATACTTAAGCCATAGCAAACAAACTTCTGTGAAAATATATTCCTCTTTCAAGCAGAAGTACAAAATGTATTGATGATTTTTAAGACACCCATTTGTAACAATAGCTACTACTACTAAGTGCTGATGTTTTGTAGTCTGTGTCTAAAGCTCCCTCCTACCTTGCTCCCATCTCACAAAGGAGCCTGTCCCAGTGTAGAATTACTGTCCACTATCAAACAGCCAGTACGTGGTAAAGCTGGAGTTCAACACTATAAAAGTAGCAGCTTTTCCCACGTTATCAAGTTTTTCTACATTATTGCATCCCAAAAGAAGAGATTCAATAAATTTAACAAATATATAGTATTTAGATAGAAGCCATTTTCTAAATATATCTGCTGACTTTGATACATTTTTTTTCCATTCAGCCTACTTTTGACGGACTACACTCTGTGTTAGTACATACACCTATTGCAGGTGACAGGGACAAAGAGATGGAAAAAAAAAAAGAGAAAGAGAGAGAGAACAGAAGAGGTCTTCAACCTCAGAGCACTTTCAGTCTTAGGTATATATTACTGTCTACCACAGAGGTGACAAGTGTCATCCTCAACAAGGAAGTACAAAGTACTACGGGCTTAAAGAATCCAACTATCCTACGAAAAGCAAATGATAATCCCTCAAATTAGCAACCTTAAAACTGTTCTTAGTTTTAATTCTGTTCTGATATTCTAAAAGTTACATCTTGATCCCTGGACAAAAGGTCTACAATATCCTTCTATACAAACACTGCCCTGAACATGCTCAGTAAGTATGAACAGAATCTTGCCAGCTCAAAACAGCGTAAGACTCCTTCTCCAAAAATAATATTGTGAGAAGCGTTTGAGATTTTACAAATTTATTTTACAACTTTTCCCCAGCAATTGTTGTCAGTTTTTGCTTAAACTATTATAAAACTTCAGAGTAACAAAAACAAAAAAAGAAAATACTGTGATGTTTTAAAATTTTGGCAATGAAAATAAAGTATCTTTAACCTTTTTGGTCAAAATCATGGATGTACAGAATGAAAAGTAACTTAAACATCATTTGGAACATAAGATCTTAAAAGTTAAATTCCCGCCTGACCAGGCGGTGGCACAGTGGATAGAGCGTCGGACTGGGATGAGGAAGACCCAGGTTCGAGACCCCGAGCTCACCAGCTTGAGTGCGGGCCCATCTGGTTTAAGCAAAAAGCTCGTCAGTTTGGACCCAAGGTCGCTGGCTCCAGCAAGGGGTTACTGGGTGTGCTGAAGGCCCGAGGTCAAGGCACATGTGAGAAAACAATTAATGAACAACTAAGGTGTTGCAATGGCAACGAAAAACTAATGATTGATGCTTCTCACCGCTCTTTGTTCCTATCTGTCTATCCCTCTCTCTGACTCTCTCTCTGTCCCTGTAAAAACAAAACAAAACAAAACAAGAAAAGTTAAATTCCCCTCTCTATTGTTACAAGACCACCAAATACAGATCGCTTATCTTTGATATGGTAGAAGCTCTTCAAGCACTTGGGAGGGAGCTATTCTAGAATCTCTCCTGTCTAGGGAGGAAAATGTAAACACACTAAAAAATTGCCATCAACATCATCATCTTAGCAATAGCTAATATCTGGGAGTATCTACTATGAGCCAGGTACCTTATACGCTATTTCTGATCCTTACCACTCTTTTTTTTTTTGACAGAGACCGAGAATCAGAGAGAGGGACAGATAGAACAGGCAGACAGGAAGGGAAAGAGATGAGAAGCATCAATTCTACGTTGCAGCATCTTAATTGTTCATTGATTGCTTGGTCATTGATTGCTTTCTCATATGTGACTTGACTGGGGGGCTACAGCAGAGCTAGTCACCCCTTACTCAAGCCAGCACCCTCTGGGCTCAAGCCAGCGACCATGAAGTTGTGTCTATGATCCCACGCTCAAGCCAGCAACCCCGTTCTCAAGCTAGTGAGCCCATGCTCAAGCCGAATGAGCCCGAGCTCAAGCCCGGTGAACTTGGAGTTTCGAACCTGGGTCCTCTGCATCCCAGTCCAACACTCTATCCACTGCACCACCACCTGGTTAGGCTGATCCTTACCACTCTTCAAAGGTAGGTGTTATCATGCCAATGTGTATTTGTGCACACCAGGTTTAAAGAAGTACCTCCAAAGTGCATGGCTACCCAGGTGCAGGGTTAGAAATCCAACTCTAGAGTCCATGCTCTTTCCCCACTATCCTATACTCCCTAAGAACAGAGTACTGCACTGCATATATGGCTGTGACATCAAGCCATTTCAAACTTTGACCCAATTTCCTGATTGGCAGTTATACAATTTAGCCATCTTTTCAATCTTCAAGTTGTTTTAACTAATTTCTTTTCATGATTCCTCAGTGGTCTTCTAGATTTTCCTTCTTTCTTTTTTTCTTTAAGAAGCAACCCCAAACTGACCAGGCGGTGGTGCAGTGGATAGAGCGTCGGACTGGGATGCGGAAGACCCAGGTTCGAGACCCCGAGCTCGCCAGCTTGAGTGCGGGCCCATCTGGCTTGAGCAAAAGCTCGCCAGCTTGGACCCAAGGTTGCTGGGTCCAGCAAGGGGTTGCTCAGTCTGCTGAAGGCCCGCGGTCAAGGAACATGTGGGAAAGCAATCAATGAACAACTAAGGTGTCACAACGGCAACAAAAACTAATGACTGATGCTTCTCATCTCTCTTTGTTCCTGTCTATCCCTCTCTCTGACTCTCTCTCTGTCCCTGTATAAATAAATAAATAGAAGCAACCCCAGCCTCACCTGTGGTGGCACAGTGGATAAAGGCGTCGACCTGGAATGCTGAGGTCACCAGTTCAAAACCCTGGCTTACCTGGTCAAGGCACGTATAGGAGTTGACGCTTCTTTCTCTCTCTCTCTCTCTCTCTAAAAAAAAAAAAAGAAGAAGAAGAAATAAAAAGAAGCAACACCCTTCCACCCCCCCCCCCCAGTCTGGCTGGATGGCTCCATTGGCCAGAGCATTGTTCCAAAGCACAGAAATTGCCGGTCTGATCCCCATTCAGAGCACATACAGGAACGTATCTATGTTGCTGTCTCCCTGTCTCTCTCTCTCCCCCTTTCTCTCTAAAATTAATAATTAAAAATAATTCTTTTAAAGCAAAATTCTTTTTCCAAATAAAATATTATGTGAAAACATTAAAATATTAAACAAATTAAAGGTGAACTGCACTGGTTTAAGCAGCGTGGTAAGACCAAAGCTCTTCCTTACTCTCACAGCTACCCCTCAGCATCTCCAAAGAACACAATTTGAAAAACACTAGCTTAAAACAGAAAACTGCCGCCTGACCTGTGGTGGCGCAGTGGGTAAAAGTGTCCACCTGGAATGCTGAGGTCGCTGGTTCAAGACCCCAGGCTTCCCTAGTCAAGGCACATATGGGAGTTGATGCTTTCTGCTCCTCCCTCCCTTCTGTATCTGTCTCTCTCTGTCTTTCTCTGTCTCCTCTCTCTAAAATGCATAAATAAAAAAATCTAAATAAATAAATGATTTAAAAAAAAAACCACAGAAAACTGCCTTTTCCACCTCAGCTTTGCCACTGACCATTTATATAACCTTTGGCAAGAAAAGTTTCTCTTTTATCCTGCACAAGTAACAGTGGTTGCCAAGCCAAGAAAGCTAAACACATACACATATTTGATGATAATTTCAGTAGCAGGAAAGTGAACAAGTAAATGCTCCCTCAGCTTAAATGAAATAAACAAACCTAATAAATCCTTCATTAAATAAGGTACAATGGTAATAAACCCACCCAGCTTAGATTCCCAGTCAATAACACACGGATCTCCAAATATGATTTTGATAATACACAAGAGATCTGTTATGAGATACTTTAATGTAGACCCCTAAGTGTCAGGTTGAATGAGTTAATGCTTCTCTGAGCATCTCAACAATGGTACTTCCTAAATGAAGCATTTAAACTGGGAACTTAATATTGCATTTAATGAGTATTTTTATGTTCATGTTCTGCACCAGAAGCTAATGTTCATTTGCCTATCTTCTGGGCTTCTATTTCTCCAGGAACCACAAAACAAAAATATGTTTATGTCATGTGTACCTTCATCTAAGAAAATTTAACTTGGCACTTCCATTAAGAATCTATTACCTTTGTCTGTTATTAATAATGTGTTCCCATTTCTATACCTATAACAGGAGACCAAATTAACTTTTAGAGAAAAAATGATTCACAGTCTGAATCTAAGCCCAGCCAACAACTCTCAAATCACGTACTCTATATAGAAGCTAGAGATGTTGGCTTTGATCCCCATGGTTGAGGAAGAAAATCATAACAGAAAATATCCTACAAAACAATGATTTAAATGAAAATTTAAAAATACATCATACAGCCATGAAGAACACATATAATAAAGAACACATCCCTCAGTATGAGTCAGAACGTTAACCTTCTATTTTACCAGGAGACTGAGCAATTCACCTACTCTATTGATAACACTGGGGAACAACTTTTTTTTCCATTTTCTGTCGCATGAGGTTTTAGAACTGTTTCTATATATTTCTGCATTGCTGATTCCAAATCTGAAATCCGTTTTTTGGTGCGTGCTCTAGTTTTTATGCAATTTTAATTTCTATTTGTTACAATTAATGGCACGCATTGGTTTTTAAATTGGAGAAGTCAAAAGGGTAAAGACTCTTGGATTGAACATAACCACAAGGCAATTAATGTTTTACAAACATCACTTTTACATATTTGTAGTTGTTTTTAAAAGTAAAAAATTATTATCTGATAAAAAAACACCCTCTTATTTTGTTTTAAGATTGAATCATGGCTTCTTCGAGTAGGCATAAATGTAAGAATAGTCCTGACACCTTCTGTTACATATGTGGCTGTTCCACACTTCAACGTCAAAGGCACAATATTTCATCATTTGTGACACGTGCATATATTGCCTATTTTTAAGTTTCCCTTGGCGATCAAGACAAGAATTGGGCTTCTCATATTGTGTGTCATAATTGTGAGGAAATGCTTCGTGAATGGACAAAAGGAAAACGCAAAGGAATGCCTTTTGGTATTCCCATGGTTTGGCGTGAATCTAAGGACCACAGCAGTGACTTATTTCTGTCTGATCCATACAAAGGGCATTGGCAAGAAAAAATAGCATATGATCGCATATCCTAATATTCCTTCAGCAATACGATCTATCCCATACTCTGAGACACTCCCGGTTCCAGTTTTCAATGGTTTTATTTCTTCTAAGGAAGAAGAAAGTGAACATGGTGATCAAGTGTATTTTAATATGATGCATAAGGAAATGGTTGAAGAATCTGAAGGGTCCTCTTCTGATGCCAAGCAGTAATTAACCCCTCAGCAGTTTAGCCAACCTGAATTGAATGACTTAGTAAGAGCTTTGGGTCTATCAAAGAAAGCAGCTGAGTTGAAAAGAATCAGGCTTCAAGAAAATAATGGCCTGAGCAGGTGGTGGCGCAGTGGATAGAGTGTCGGACTGGGATGCGGAAGACCCAGGTTCGAGACCCTGAGGTTTCCAGCTTGAGCGCGAGCTCATCTGGCTTAATTAAAGAGCTCGCCAGCTTGGATCCAAGGTCGCTGGCTCCAGCAAGGGGTGGCTCCGTCTGCTGAAGGCCTGCGGTCAAGGCACATGTGAGAAAGCAATCAATGAACAACTAAGGTGTCACAACGGCAATGAAAAACTAATGATTGATGCTTCTCACCTCTCTCTGTTCCTGTCTGTCTGTCCCTATCTATCCTTCTCTCTGACTCTCTCTCTGTCCCTGTAAAAAAAAAAAAAAAAGAAAAAGAAAAGAATGTACTTCACCGGTCAGCTAAAGTATCCCATTTCCCATTTCAGGAAGCATGAACAAATTTTTGTGGACTTTTTTTCCAAAGACAAACACTTTGTTTACTGTCATGATATCAGTAGTCTTCTCAGCCAGCTAGGAGTTACCACTTACAGTCCAACAGAATGGCAGCTATTTCTTGACAGCTCTAAACGGAATATGAAATGTGTTCTCCTACACAACGGTAATGTTTATGCAGCAGTTCCTATTGGTTATTCAACTCATCTGCAAGAAGATTATAATGACATCAAAATTGTCCTTGACTTTCTGAAGTATGAGGAGCATAACTGGATCATTTGTGTGGATCTTAAAATGGTAAATTTCCAGCTAGGACATCAGAGAGGTTTCACGAAGTATCCTTACTTGTTGTGTTTGTGGGACAGCCGAGCTCGGGAGAAACACTGGACCCAGAAGGAGTGATGGAAATCTGAAGCTCTGGATGTAGGGATGCAAAATATTGTGAATGAACCTGTAGTTAATCGAGACAGGATCATTTTTCCCCCCACTTCACATCAAACTTGGCCTAATGAAGACCCAAAAGTTAGAAACAGTCTAAGTGTTCAACAGTTAAATGGATAAACAAATTGTGTTATAAACATACACAAAAGGTTATATGTATAGTGAATGATTCCATAATACAAAATATCCAGAATAGATAAATCCATAAAAACAGAATGCAGATTGCTGGTTTCCAAGAGCTGCTTGAAAGGAGGAATGAAAAAAATGACTTAATTGGCAAGAAGTTTTACTTCAGAGTGATAGAAATGTTTTGGAACTAGGCAGAGATGGCAGTTATACAACATTGTGAATGTACTAAATGCCTCTGAATTGTTCGCTTTAAAATGACTAATTTTGTGCTACAGCAATATATATTTTTTTTAACAGGGACAGAGAGAGAGTCAGATAGGGCAGACAGACAGGAACGGAGAGAGATGAGAAGCATCAATCATCAGTTTTTCGTTGTAACACCTTAGTTGTTCATTGATTGCTTTCTCACATGTGCCTTGACCGCAGGCCTTCAGCAGACCAAGTAACCCCTTGTTGAAACCAGCGACCTTGGGTCCAAGCTGGCGAGCTTTTTTTGCTCAAGCCAGGTGGGCCCGCACTCAAGCTGGCGAGCTCCGGGTCTCGAACCTGGGTCCTCCGCATCCCAGTCCGATGCTCTATCCACTGCGCCACCGCCTGGTCAGGCACCCCTTATTCATCTGGTGAGCAATAATTTTATTTTTAAGAATGCCAGGAGAGCCTCGCCTGTGGTGATGCAGAAGTGTCGAGCTGAAATGCTGAGGTCTCTAGTTCAAAACCCTGGGTTTGCCCGGTCAAGGCACATACAACAAGCAATCAATGAACAACTAAAGTGAACCAACTACAAACTGACACTTCTCACTCCACATACCCCTCCTCTCTCTGTAAAATCAATAAATAAAAATCTTAAAAGAAAAAAAGAGGAGGCTAGGAGAACTAACAAAAATGATATCCAAAAAATGTCTAGCCTTCCCAGGAACAGCATGATATAAAATTCTAGGGAGAATGGTAGCCAGAAGTTCTAATATTATTTCAATACAGCTGATTAAACTCTGAGTAAAGTATATGTAAATGGGACACAAAATAAAAACCAAAATCAAGTCTAGAGTCACAAATATACAGCATCTTGTATGGAAATAAGTGCCAGTAAATAAGTGAATGAATAAAGTAAATAACCAAGCACATCAGCTAATTAACCACAGGCAAACAGTAAGAAAAAACAAAGATAAGGAATGAACTATAAAATCTTATACCAAAATACAAAGACCTACTGTGTAGGAAGGTAAAAAAAAAAGGGGCTAATAACAGCAAAGTTGAAAAGCACATAAACCCTTAAACTCCAAGGTGACATATAAAAACCATGAGAATTATTAGTCTCCCAATTTTGCAAATATTCTCATTCCCTCCCATTTTTCTCCTTTAATACAACCTCCTGGCAAGACACCAAAGCTAAAATAAAAAAAACAACAAAAAGACATCAAGGTTAGGCAGCCAAGAACACAAAAATGAAAAGGTACTGTTCTTATCTTCACGAACCTTATTATATTACTTCTTACGATCATCAATGATCTCTGTGTTGCTAAAACAAAATACAGGTGGATCACTTCCTTCTTGAAACATGCTCCCCTCTCCATTTCTGAGATTTCCTCTTAAATTCCTCAGAGCTGGGTCCTAAACTCTTCTCTTCCTAGTCTATATACATACCTTTCCTCTAAAGTAATCTCCTTCATTTTCCTTATCTGTAAATACCATCTATATACCAGGAGCATCCAGATTTATTTCCAGAATCACTTGAGTATTAGCTCAAAGACTGCTTGCTTGATGTCTCCACTTGTATGTTTTCACACATCTCACATTTAACACAACTAAAAGTGAGGTCTTCTTTCCACTCCGCAACTCTAGTCAAAA
This sequence comes from Rhynchonycteris naso, assembly GCA_037038555.1. NCBI lineage: Eukaryota > Metazoa > Chordata > Mammalia > Chiroptera > Emballonuridae > Rhynchonycteris > Rhynchonycteris naso. Next base: position 357,955,998 of record CM072995.1, read on the forward strand.
TCTGTTCCTCCTCCAGTGTTTCCTTCTTAGAAATGGCAACTTCATCTACCCAGATGCTCATGCCAAAAATCTGGGTATCATACTTGACACCTCCCTCTTCCCAGTCTTGCCTGTCCTAATTCTAAAATATCTCCTGAATCTTTCTACTTTCCTCCATCTCCACTGTCTACAGCCTAATCCAAACCATCATCTTTCGCCTGGACCAGTATAAGACATCCTATCATACTTCCCCCTCTTCTTCTCTTGCCAAATATTACACAAAATTTTTTTTCTTCCAGAGAGGCAAGGAGAAAGAGACAGAGAGACAGAGACAGGAACATTGAGCTGTTCCTGTATGTGCACTGATCAGGTATTGAACCAGCAACCTCTGTTTTGGGGAGACTCTCCAACCAACCAAGCTATCTGGCCAGGACTTAATTTTATTTTTAAATATTGATTGATTTATTTTTAGAGAGACAGAGAAAGGAAGGGAGAGAGAGGGGAGGTGAAAGGGGAGCATTCATCTGACGTTTCACTCAATCATGCACTCATCAGTTGCTTCCCATGTGTGCCCTGACCCAGGATTGAACTCACAACCTCGTTGTTTCCAGATGACGCTCTTAACCAACTGCGCTAACCATTCAGAGCCCAGAGCAATCTTTTAAAATCATATAGGTCACAACACTTACTCTTAAAACCTTCAAAGGCTTCCAATTATACTTAGAAAAGAAATCCAAACTACTTGACACAGTCCTACCTAAGCATCTTTCCTTGAACTAAGCCTCTTCCCTTCCTCCCCCACTGTATTCCAGCCACACCAATCTTTCAGTTTCTCAGATGTGCCAGTGCCAAATTCTTTCCCATCCCAAGGCTGTCCTACATCTTATCCCCTTTACCTTTCCTTTTCATCCTTCTAGTCTCTACTGAAATATCACTTCTTCAGGGAAACCTCCCCAAAGCTCCAAAATAATTCAGGTTCCCCTACAATAATCTCCTTTTAACTTCTCCATCATAAGACTTTACACACTTTGCAATTACATACATATTTCTTGGTGCATTTTTTGCCTCTCTCTTTTAGACTATAATTTCTATAAGGGCATTAACAATTTTCTTTTCACTCTAGTCTCAGTATAGTGACAAGAGTTTAGAAAGTTTAAAATTGTTTAAAGTAGTTTAGAATCATTATCATATAGGGATTAAAAGCAAGAAACTATGGAACCAGGCTGCTTGGTTTAAAATCCTGGTTTTGCAACTTACTAACTCCATGACTTTAGGAAAACTGCTTATCCTCTCTGTGCCACAATTTCAACATCTATAAAATGGGGAAACTAAAAGTAGCTACACCATAAGGCTGTTAGGAGAATGAAAAGCCTCAATGAGCCTGACCAGGTGGTGGCGCAGTGGATAGAGCGTTGGACTGGGATGCGGAAGACCTCGGTTCGAGACTCCGAGGTCGCCAGCTTGAGCACGGGCCCATCTGACTTGAGCAAAAGCTTGCCAGCTTAGACTCAAGGTCACTGGCTCCAGCAAGGGGTGGCTCGCTCTGCTGAAGGCCCATGGTCAAGGGACATGTGAGAAAGCAATCAATGAACAACTATGGTGTCACAATGGCAACGAAAAACTGATGATTGATGCTTCTCATCTCTCTCCGTTCCTGACTGTCCATCCCTATCTATCCCTCTCTCTGACTCTCTCTCTCCCTGTAAAAAAAACAAAAAAGAAAGAAAAAGAAAAGCCTCAATGACACAAAGCACTTAGCAAAATATCTGGCACAAAGCACGTCAATAAACACTGGTTCTGATTGGTTCTTTATTTTCCTGATTTTATTTATTTATTTTTAGAGAGAGAGAGAGAAGGGGAAGGAGCAGGAGGCATCAACTCCCATACATGCCTTGACCAGGCAAGCCTGGGGTTTCAAACGGGCAACCTCAGTGTTCCAGGTGGACGCTTTATCCACTGCGCCACCACAGGTTAAGCCTGATCAGTTCTTACGGTATCCTCACTACCTACCACAGAAGGAAACATTCAATAAACATTTACTGAATGAATGATTGAAAAAAACAGACTTCACTGTAATCATTAAATAGGTTTTAAAACATAATCATTAAATAGGTTTTAAAACAAGAGCAGGAATATTACAGAGATTTAGAGAAAAAAACAGGTAAGGCAAAGACTGAAGCAACCCACAATTTACAATGGCATAAACATAATGGATTCTTAGTCTTTACCCCTATGCTAAAAATATGTTTATTCTTGCCCTGGCCAGTAGTAGCTCAGTGGATAGAGCATTGTCCAGGAGTGCTGAGGTTGCTGGCTCAATCCTAAGGTCACAGGTTCAATCCCCAGTCAGGGCATGTATGAGAAGCAATCAATGGGTGCACAACTAAGTGGAACAATTGTTACTGTTCCACAAGTAAGTGGAACAGAGTTGATGCTTCTGTCTCTCTTCCATCCCTGTCCCCTCTATCTCTCCCTTCCTCTATCTCAAAAAAGAAAAGAAAAAAAATGTTCAGCCTGACCAGGCAGTGGCGCAGTGGATAGAGCGTCAGACTGGGATGAGGAAGACCCAGGTTCGAGACCCGGAGCTCGCCAGCTTGAGGGCGGGCCCATCTGGTTTGAGCAAAAGCTCGCCAGCTTGAACCCAAGGTCGCTGGCTCCAGTAAGGGGTGGCTCGGTCTGCTGAAGGCCCGCGGTCAAGGCACATGTGAGAAAGCAATCAATGAACAACTATGGTGTCACAACGGCAACGAAAAACTGATGATTGATGCTTCTCACCTCTCTCCGTTCCTGTCTGTCTGTCCCTATGTATCCCTCTCTCTGTCCCTGTTAAAAAAAAAAAAAAAAGTTTATTCATCCACAAGTTTACCCAAGGCGGTTTGCTAGCTTTGACTTTTCCCTAGATATCATTCTTTTCCATGCCTTTAATCAACTTCAAAACCCCTCTGTAGCATCCATATCATTTCAAATAGATGGTAAATCACAGTTTAAATAGATAAAACTCAGATGCTACCATTTTCTACCTGTTTTACAAAGAAATGGTCTTCTATACCGAAAATAGCACCGGCCCATTTTTCTACATATATTACAAAATCCTCAGAATTTTGCCATCTATCTTTTATTTGGAACTCTTTCAGACACTGTTGCTTTCTAGGTTTCTCTTTCCTTGTAAGGACTCATCCTCTTACTTGCATCTGAAGGGCACTGAAGGAAAGAAGGATGGGTACATACACTGCATTACCTTCCTACTCCTTATGCAAGTTTTCTCAAAACAAACTAACCTTCAATCCAAGGATCACCATTATTTGCTCTCCTTTTGAAGTACAGTGATGCCTTGGTTTTAGTGGATAATCCATCCAAAAACAATTGGCGAAATACGAAACCAATGAAAATCACGGCAATTATTTCCATATGAATCAATGTAAATCCAATAAATTCATTCTAGACCAGTGGTTCTTCACCTGGGTTCTATCGAACCCTAGGGGTTCGATGAGTCGGTCTCGGGTTCGGAGAAGCCTCTGCCGCGGAGGCCAGAATAAAGTAATACTGTAATTTGTTGTGATTTCATGCACTTTGTTGGTTTTGTTCTTTGAGCAAGGTGATGTTCATGCACGGCTCATTTTGTGCACCAGTAAAAAAACATACACCTATGTCTTGAATTTGGGGAAAAAAATCGTATTTTATTTATCACTAAAGAAGGATTCGGTGAATGTGCATATGAAACTGGTGGGTTCGGTACCTCAAAAAAGGTTAAGAACCACTGTTCTAGATGGTCCAAAATACATACAAAAAACACATTTTATAGAGAATAAGTGTAGTGTTTAGTACTAAAAACAATATTAATATAAAATGAATATAAAAGACTAATGTAAAGAATAAATGAACATTTAACATGGCATTTACCTTTCTGAAGACTCTTCTTGGTGTATGAATGACGGCAAGGAGGGTAGAGAGAAGTACAGATACTGTGTACGCAGTAATCACTTACATGTAATTGTAGTACCAGCACTCGCAATCAATAAAGAAAGCACAGCCTGGCCTGACCAGGCAGTGGCACAGTGGATAGAGCGTTGGACTGGGATGCGGAAGACCAAGGTTCGAGACCCCGAGCTCACCAGCTTGAGCGTGTACCCATCTGGCTTGAGCAAAAAGCTCACCAGTTTGGACCCAAGATCGCTGGCTCCAGCAAGGGGTGCTCAGTCTGCTGAAGGCCCGCGGTCAAGGCACATATGAGAAAGCAGTCAATGAACAACTAAGGAGCCGCAATGAAAAACTAATGATTGGTGCTTCTCACCTCTCTCTGTTTCTGTCTGTCTATCCCTCTCTCTGTCCCTGTAAAAAAAAAAAAAAAAGAAAGAAAAAAGAAAGCACAGCCTGACTAGGCGGTGACGCAGTGGAAAGAGCGCTGGACTGGGATGCAGAGGACCCAGGTTCAAGACCCCAAGGTCGCCAGCTTGAGTGAGGACCCATTTGGCTTGAGAAAAAAGCTCACCATCTTGGACCCAAGGTCACTGGCTGGAGCAAGGGGTTGCTCAGTCTGCTGAAGGCCCGTGGTCAAGGCACATATGAGAAAGCAGTCAATGAACAACTAAGGAGCCGCAATGAAAAACTAATGATTGGTGCTTCTCATCTCTCTCTGTTCTTGTCTGTCTATCCCTCTCTCTGTCCCTGTAAAAACAATAAATAATAATAATAATAAAAGAAAGCACAAAAACACTGGAAACCAATGGAATTGTTTGGCTAGATGCGTGGGGTGATGCTCACACAAGAAACAATTCCACACTGAGCAGGAGAACGCGTGGGTCACCCTTTGTTTTTGCAAAATTAGCAGCGTGGTCACGTGGGCACACCAACCAAATCTGAGACAACAAACGAAAACTGAAACAAAATTTTCATGGAAAAAATCGATGAAAACCAAAATCAACGATAACCGAAGTCACCCCAAACCGAGGTATTACTGTACTTACAATCTTTGGGGGGGGGTGTATTTTTCTAAAGTTAGAAGCAGGGAGGCAGTCAGACAGGCTCCCGCATATGCCCCACTGGGATCCACCCGGCATGCCCACCAGGGAACGATGCTCTGCCCATCTGGGGCATTGCCCTGTTGTGGCCGGAGCCATTCTAGCACCTGAGGCAGAGGCCATCGAACCATCCTCAGGGCCCGGGCCAACTTTGCTCCAATGGAGCCTTGGCTGCCGGAGGGGAAGAGAGAGACAGAGAAAGGAGAGTAGAAAGGGTGGAGAAGCAGATGGGTGCCTCTCCTGTGTGCCCTGGCCGGGAATCGAACCCAGGACTTCCACACGCCAGACCAATGCTCTACCGCTAAGCCAACCAGCCAGGTCCTATACTTACAGTCTTGACCTTGTTATAATAGTAATAATATTGACAATGACACGGGCATATACAGTGCCGTGTGCTGTTCTTGACTTATATTAACTCATTTACTTCTTCACAACTACTTAATATTCTACAGATGAGGAGAGGCACAGAGAGGATAAGTACCTTGCCCAAGTCACACAACCAGTAAGTAGTGGTACAGGGATTTGCACCCAGACTGTTTGGCTTCAGAGTTAGTGTCATTGTGTTTGTTATTAAAGAGTTAGGAAAGACCTATTTTTTTGCCCTGTTTTCACCAGTCAACTAGACTCAAATACTCTAATTCTCTCCCCAAATCAAACATGCATATTAATCCTCTTCAACTCAGCAAAACTTGAGATGTCTCATTATATCACTGGCATATGGTATACTTAGTACAAAGTAATTCTGGTTCATGGAAGAATGTATGCTCTGTCCTGGGAAGCTGAAATGGACAAATGATAAAATCATGAAATGCAAAATCTACCTGTTAACTCTACAGATAAAAATATGATTCTGGCCCTGACCAGTTGGCTCAGTGGTAGAGCATCAGCTCGGTGTGTGGAAATCCCGGGTGCAATTCCTGGTCAGGGCACACAGGAGAAGCAACCATCAGCTTCTCTACCACTCCCCCTCCCCCTTCTCTCTCTTCCTGTCTCCTCCCCCCTCCCCTCCCATCACCATGGCTGGAATGTTTTGGCAATTTGGCCCTGGGCACTGAAGAGGGCTCCATGGCCCTGCCTCAGGTGCTGAAATAGCTAGATTACCAAGCAATAAAGCAGCAGCCCCAGATGGGCAGAGCATCTCCCTGCAGGGGCCTTGCCGAGTGGAACCCAGTCAGGGCGCACATGTGGGAGTCATTCTCTGTCTCTGCCTCCCTGGCTCCCACTTCTCACTTAACAAAAACAAAAATAACATATGTGTAATATATATATGATTCCATGCCCTGGCTGGGTAGCTTTTAATTGAATAGAGTGTTGTCCCGATATACCAAGGTTGCGAGTTCAATCCCCAGTCAGGGCACATATAAGAATCAACCAGTCTATGTATAAATAAGTAGAATAAATCAATGTTTCTCTCCCCCGCCAACTTCTCTTTCTCTCTAAATAGTTAAAAATCTTTTAAAAAATGATTCCACTTTCCACAGTGCTTGTTCCACTTCCTCATTTCACATTCACTTCTCAGCTAACTCTGATCCACTTTTGATTTCCCTCATCAAAATCACTTATGATCCTGGCTGGGTAGCTCAGTTGGTTAGAGAATCGTGCCTGTATGCCAAGGTTGTAGGGTCGATTCCTGGTCAAGGTGCATACAGCCAATGAATGCATGAATGGGTTAAACAGATTGATGTGTCTCCCCAAACTCTCTCTCTAAAAAAATCAACTTTAAAAGTTTTTTAAAGTTCACTTTTTATGGAGATGACTGGTGATCTCTATGTTTCTAAAGCCAACTGACAATTCTCTATTCTTATCTAAACTGACCTCTCAACAAAACTGTAAAAGTGCCTGACCTGTGGTGGCACAGTGGATAGAGCATCACCCTGGAATGCTGAGTTTGCCGGTTAGAAACCCTTGACTAGCCCAGTTAAGGCACAGATGAGAAGCGATCAATGAACAACTAAAGTGAAGCAACCAGTTGATGCTTCTTACTACCCCCCCCCCAAATCAATTAAAAAATAAACTGCAAAAATAACAAGCTTCCTTACTTTTAAATATTTTCCCCCCCTAAACTTCCCTCAATGTCTCACTGTTAAGATTTTCCTGTTCCTTTACTGGGTCTCCTTTTCAAATTCTTGATTTGCCTGACCTGTTGGCGCAGTGGATAAAGCGTTTGACCTGGAATGCTGAGGTCACCAGTTTGAAACTCCAGGCTTGCCTGGTCAAGGCACATATGAGAAGCAACTGCTTAGAGTTGATGGTTCCCATTTCTTCCCCACCCACCTTTCTCTCTCTCTCTCTCTTTTAAAAAAAATAAAATGAAAGAAATCCTTAATTTCTCCCCTTTGGCTAAATGTATTTTATTTTAATTGGGTTTCATTACCTAGAACTGAAATACTTCAGATCTAAACTTCTAAAGCTAGATAACCAACAGTTTTTCATCAGAGCCCAAGGAAGAAGGTTAGGAGTGAAAGAATCAAAAGACGAGAAGGGTGTAGAGAAATCACTTGAAGAACAGAAGGGGCAATTTAGCTCAAAGTTTAAATGTTGCTGTGTTCCAACATTACACTCTTCTTTTCTCTACTAAAAAAAAAAAATATATATATATATACATACATACATGTATATAAAATTCCAACAAGTAGTAATTTAAAAAATAGCCTGATCAGGCGGTGGCGCAGTGGATAGAGCATCGGACTGGAATGTGGAAGACCCAGGTTCGAGACCCCGAGCTTGCCAGCTTGAGCGCGGGCCCATCCGGCTTAAGCAAAAACTCGCCAGCTTGGACTCAAGGTCGCTGGGTCCAGCAAGGGGTTGCTGGGTCTGCTGAAGGCCCGCAATCAAGGCACATGTGAGAAAGCAACCAATGAACAACTATGGTGTCGCAAGGGCAAGAGAAACTAATGATTGATGCTTCTCACCTCTCTCCGTTCCTGTCTGTCTGTCCCTATCTATCCCTCTGTCTGACTCTCTCTCTGTCCCTGTAAAAAAAAAAAAAAAAAATGTTTGCACCTGAACAAGCGGTAGCACAGTGGATAGAGCGTCGAACTGGGATGCGGAGGACCCAGGTTCAAAACGTCGAAGTGGGATGTGGAGGACCCAGGTTCAAAACCCCAGGGTCACCAGCTTGAGTGTGGGCTCATCTGGTTTGAGCAAGGCTCACCAGCTTGAGCCCAAGGTCGCTGGCTTGAGCAATGGGTCACTCTGTCTACTTTAGTCCCCTTCCCCTACCCCACTCATATGAGAATGAGAATGCAATCAATGAACTAAGGTGCTGCAACGAAGAATTGATGCTTCTAATCTCTCTCCCCTCCTGTCTGTCTGTCCCTATCTGTCCCTCTCTCTGTCTCTGTCACACACACAAAAACAAAAGTTTGCGAAATACTTTTAATTCTTGGAAGAAAGGCACCAAACAATTTTATGGATATTATTACATACACAGCAGATTCCTACATCTTCCCTCTCTCAATTTCATGACAATTCTCCTAAGTCTTTCCCCTTGTAGAAGGCACTTCAGTTTATTCCCTGCTACAAATAATACCTGAAGGCCTGGCATGTATCTAGTGTTCAAATTCATTAAACTCAAATTCCAAAGAATAATTATTTGGGAAAAAAAATAATAAGTAAGAACTAAATAAATAAATTCAGGCCCCATTACAATTAAAATTATTAAACTCATTAGTCAAGCATATTGGATATTTATAAGCCATAGTTAGTTATCCTTTCCCAGGGCAAATCCTATGGTAAAGTAACAGACAAATATTACATGTAGAATTTTAAATGAAGAATTTTATTATGATTGCAGCAGGAAAACCATAATTTACTGAATCATGGTATGTTGTCATTGCAGGTTTTAGGGGAATTAAAGATGCGTGACAGACAGCTCCAAACCCTATGAACACCCAGTGACCTAGTCACTCCTTCATTTCTCTTTGTCAGCCCTGGATTATTGCCTTCAGAGCACAACCCAAATTTCATTTTTTATCTGATACCTGGTCAACTCTGCTCCCCACTGGAATAAACTCCACAAGAGCAAGAACCTTTATGTCTACCTTTGAATTCCAGCATCTAATGAGCATTCAATAAATGCCAGATACCCGACCAGGTGGTGGCGCAGTTAATAGAGCAGGGGTGCCCACACTTTTTCAGCTTGCGAGCTACTTATAAAATGACCAAGTCAAAATGATCTACCTACAATAAAAATGCAAAACATAAATTTATTTCTTCTATATTATCATTATTTAAGTTACTATTATTACTATTTAATATTGTGTATTCTTCTTTCACCTTTCTCCTTCTCAGCTCTCTTTTCGGAAGAAAGTCAATGTCATAGTTTTTATGAACAGTCCGAAAAAGCCACTCCACATTTCCCTTCTTTGGAATAGCAATGGCACACAGACAGATGAGGCAAACACTTAGAACAGTGGTTCTTAACCTGGGTTCTATCAAACCATAGGGGTTCGATGAGTCGGTCTCGGGTTCGGAGAAGCCTCTGCCGCGGAGGCCAGAATAAAGTAATACTGTAATCTGTTGTGATTTCATGCACTTTGTTGGTTTTGTTCTTTGAGCAAGGTGATGTTCATGCACGGCTCATTTTGTGCACCAGTAAAAAAACATATACCTAGCCTGACCTGTGGTGGCGCAGAGGATAAAGCGTCGACCTGGGAACACTGAGGTCGCCAGTACAAAACCCTGCACTGGTCTGGTCAAAGCACATATGGGAGTTGATGCTTCTAGCTCCTTCCCCCTTTCTCTCTCTCTCTCTCTCTCTCTCACTCTGTGTCTCCTCTCTAAAATGAATAAAAATAAATAAAATGACAACTAAATATTAAAAAAAAAACATATACCTATGTCTTGAATTTGGAAAAAAAATCATATTTTATTTATCACTAAAGTAGGGTTCGGTGAATGCGCATATGAAACTGATGGGTTCGGTACCTAAAAAAGGTTAAGAGCCATTGGCTTAGAAAAACCAGATAGAAGGTGACAGAGGACAATTTGACTTTGAGTGATGGCTATACAACACAATTGAATGATAAGATAATCTGGAGATGTTTTTATTGTACATATGTTCCCTGATTTATTGGTGTCACCCCATTAAAATTAATAATAATAAAAAAAAAAGAACCACTGGCTTAGAATATGACATCGTGAAAAAAAATCCCCTCCCATTCTGTATGAAAGTGGTAGGTTTTAGGCTTCTTACTCGGACCAGCTATGGCACTCATTTTTATACCCTTTGTTGTATTTAGTTTAAATAAATTGAAGGCTAACTATGCAGCAATGTAACTGAACAAGTTAGCGTGGTTTAAGGCGCATGCGTAGGGTGTCAAAAGTTCAGACATCAGATTGGCTACCCTGTATGCCAATCAAAAGACAAATGTCAAAAAAAAAAAAAAGACAAATGTCTTTTTAATGTCATGTGATCTACCCACACTTCCTTCACGATCGACCAGTAGATCACGATCGACGTATTGAGCACCCCTGGAATAGAGCATCAGACCTGGACGCAAAGGACCCAGAATCAAAACCCTGAGGTCGCCAAGTAGCAATCTCATCCAGCTTGAGCACAGGCTCACCAGCTTGAGTGCAGGGTCACTGGCTTGAGTATGGAATCATAGATATGACCCCATGGTCGCTGGCTTGAAGCCATAGGTTACTGGCTTGAGCCCAAGGTTGGTGGTTTGAGCAACGGGTCACTTGCTCTGCTGTAGCCTCCCCTCCAATCAAGGTACAAATGAGAAGCAATCAATGAACAACTAAGAAGACTAAGGAGCCGCAATGAAGAACTGATAATTTTCATCTCTCTCCCTTCCTATCTGTCTATTTCTATTTGTCCCTCTCTCTGTCTCTCTCTGTCTCTGTCACACACACACACAAAAGGAAGAGTTCCAAATGTCTGACAGGCATATTTCATACCTCAGGATAAACACAGCATGAGAAAATACTCAGCCCTGGTCAGAGAGCTCAGTTGGTTAGAGCATTGTCTTAAATTGCAGAGGTTGCTGGTTCAATCTCTAGTCAAGGCACACACAGGAACAGATCTGTGTTCCTGTCTCGCTCTCTCCTTAAAATCAATAAATTTTTTTAAATAATTTTTTTTAAAGAAAATACTGAATGAGCCCTGGTTGATTTGCTCAGCGGCAGAGTGTCGGCCAGGTGTGTGGATGTCCCAGGTTCAATTCCCGGCCAGAGCATACAGGAGAAGCGCCCATCTGCTTCTCCACCCTTCCCCCTCTCCTTTCTCTCTCTCTCTCTTTCTCCCCTCCCCCCTCCCCCCCCCCCCCCGCAACAGCCGAGGCTCCACTGAAGCAAAGTCGGCCTGGGTGCTGAGGATGGCTCCATGGCCTCCGCCTCAGGTGCTAGAATGGCTCCGCTTGCAACCGGGCAACACCCGAGAGGGGCTAAGCACCTGGTAGGTATGCCTGGTGAATCCCAGTAAGGCGCATGCGGGAGTCTGTCTGACACATACACACACACACACACACCAGCTTCTCACATCAGAAAAATACAAAAAAGAAAAAGAAAATACTCAATGAAAAAAAAGGAAAAGTTTAGGGAGAAGTGGAGATATCAACCACATTAAGAGCAGGAAGAGATAGAGAACAAGTTGGAAAAGACATTACACTAATCTACAGATACACAAGCCAGGAGTAACTCGAAGAGGGGGTAAACTCACTCAGTCTTACCCCATCTAAACATGCAGCACCTAAATTTCATCCCTCACTAGCACTTCCAAGCACTTATTCCTTTCCACATCATGTTAGTAAGTTCCTTCATTGCTGATTTAATGTTTGTCTCCTCTATCCTCCGTGACTGTTGAGTACAATGCTGCCTTGAAAGAAACAAGTTTTCCAAGAACCTTCAGTGGTCGGCAAACTGCGGCTCGTGAGCCACATGCTGCTCTTTGGCCCCTTGAGTGGCGCCCTTTGGCCAGCTTAGGAGTACCTTAATTAAGTTCCTAACAATGTCCCTACCTATATAGTTTAAGTTTAAAAAATTTGGTTCTCAAAAGAAATTTCAATCATTGTACTGTTGATATTTGGCTCTGCTGACTAACGAGTTTGCCAACACGGACTAGGTGACATCTGTTCATTATTGCTGTAAGATAGCACAGAAGTGAATATTTGAAGAGCATTTTATCTTTTCAAGGCAGCTGCTTGATCTTTAAAAAAAGACCTTTTATTTATTGATTTTTAGCGAGAGAGGAAAACAGAAGAAAAATGTTGGTTTGTTATTCCAACTTATTTATGCATTCATTGGTTGATTCTTGTATATGCCCTGACCGTGGAATCAAACCTGCAACCTTACAAAATATTTCTATTTATTGATTTGATAGAGAGAGAGAGCATGCTATAAACTTGTTGTTCCACCCACCTATGCATTCATTGGTTGCTTCTTGTATGTGCCCTGACTGGGAAAGAAACCTGCAACACTGGCCTATAGGTACAACGCTCTAACCAACTAAGCTACCCAGCCAGGGCTTCATGTACTTTTTCAACAGAAGTATTATCTTTCCCGTTTTTTAAATACAGGCTCATAAAAGCATTCAAAGCCTTGGATTTGAACCCCAGCTCTGTTATGCATTTGCAGTGTGATCTTGGTCAAGTTATTATTGTTTTTCCTTTCTTTTTCAAGTGAAAGGAGGGGTGAAAGAGAGACAGACTCCTACATGCATCCAAACTGGGATCTACCCGCAACCCCCGATTGGGGCCGATGCTCTGCCCATTTGGAGCCATGCTCAGAACTGAGCTATTTTTAGCACCTGAGGCTCCACAGCGCATTCCTCAGCAGCTGGGGCCAGTGCACTCAAACCAATCAAGCCATGGCTGCAGGAGAAGAGGGAAGGAGGGCGGAGGAGATGGAAGGGAGGAGAAGCAGATCACTTCTCCTGTGAGCCCTGACTGGGAAATCAAACCCAGGACATCCACACACTAGGTCAACATTCTACCACTGAGCAAACCAGATAGGGCCTTGGTCAAATTATTTACTCTCTGAGTTCAGTATCCATGGGGAAAATAAAATCTACCTTAAAGAACTAATATGAGTATTACATGAGATTAAACACCTGTAAAGAACATGACACAGTAAATGCCCAATAAAGAGCAGTAATCTTCCCTATAGACTCCTTAAATAATTTGTACAAGATTTCTCAGCTAATAAGCTGGTAAGCTTAGTTCTTAAACCCTGCTCCCCCGATTCCTTAATTTGTGTGGGTTTTTTTCTTACCACATCACTTTGGCAAACTGCCACACACTCCTGGGCACATAAGTACATTCTGAAAAAAGCTAATCACAAATTTTTTTATCTATCAGTAACTAATTTTCATTTTGGGGAAAGTGAAAAAACAGATCTAATTAAGGGGGGGAGCTTTAAAATATAAACTACCCCCAAACCACAGGACAGGATGTATATATACCATAGTACTTCTACATAAACAGAAATAATGACAAGAAACAGAAAGTTCTCTGGGTTTATGAGAAAAAAATGGAGAAAGAAACAAGAATGACTATGATTAAAGGAACATAAGGGTTTTTTGTTTGTTTGTTTTGATAAACCTAACCACTGAACAAAAAGATTTGCATATCATTCCAAATATGTAATTCTATCTTTAAAAAGGCATATCTTTTTTTTTTTTTTACAGGGACAGAGAGAGAGTCAGAGAGAGGGATAGATAGGGACAGACAGACAGGACCAAAGAGAGGTGAGAAGCATCAATCATTAGTTTTTCATTGCCCTTGTGACACCTTAGTTGTTCATTGATTGCTTTCTCACATGTGCCTTGACAGCGGGCCTTCAGCAGACTGAGCCACCCCTTCCTTGCTGGAGCCAGCGACCTTGAGCAAAAGCTGGCGAGCTTTTGCTCAAGCCAGATGGGCCCACGCTCAAGCTGGCGACCTGGGGGTCTCGAACCTGGGTCTTCCGCACCCCAGTCCAACGCTCTATCCACTGCGCCACCACCCGGTCAGGCAAAATTAAAAAAAGGCATATTTTTAAAAAGAGATCTAAGTGCCCTAGCTGAGTAGCTCAGGCAGGGTTTCAGGTTCAGTCCCCCAGCAGGGCACATACAAGAATCAACCAATAAATACATAAATAAATGGGACAACAAATTGTTGTTTCTGTTTCTTTCCCTCTCACTCTCTCTAAAATCAATAAATAAAAAGTAAAAAGGTTTCTTAACACACGTTGAAAATACACACTATAAAGCTAAGTTATTCGCTAATAAAAATAATCACTAGTTTTCAAGTGATATACATAACTCCTTCCAGGGCAAGTTGTGGAAAATATTCAAAGAAGTTTACATCATTACTAATCCTCAAGAACTTCATTATTAAAAGAAAAGATAAAATGATTCAGTCACACTCTGAGCCTCTATATTTCTGAAAGAAAATGTCAGAAATCAGCGTGATCTGACATTGACAGAACAACACAAGATTTAACCAAGAAAAATAAAAGTTGAGTGAATTTCTATCAAAAAGCAGGGGAGAAGCTGATAAACTGTATTCCTGTTACCTTCCCATCACCATAAACAAATTTCTTGTCCTCTTCAAATCAACTTAAACCTCTGCTAATTATTTCCTATAAAACACAGCACAATGTTCCTAACATTTCTTTGTGCCACTCACAGAAAACTTTATTACTTAGTATTCATAGGAGCCACTGAGATACTACACTAACTCTAAATTCTGTGCAGAGCCGGACCTGTGGTGGCGCAGTGGATAAAGTGTCAACCTGGAATGCTGAGATTGTTGGTTCGAAACCCTGAGCTTGCCCGGTCAAAGCACATACAAGAAGCAACTACTATGAGTTGATGCTTCCCCCTCCTCCCCCACCATTTCTCTCTATATATATTCAATAAATAAAGTCTTTAAAAAAAAATCAATTCTGTGCAGAACTTATAGTGTCCCTTCCTTCTCTAAATTCTTTCCTCTGATATCAATACTTTTCCACAATAAAATTTTTTTTCAAAGAACACACATTCTAAGCCTAACTTCCCAATCTAGATTCTCTATAAAGATTGTCTGGTGGCTCTTCCTTAATCCCTTTCTAGGAGTACAGTAGTCCTAGTAACTAGAAAATCACTCATAATCAAGGGTCCTTCAATTAAATATTGCTGACCTCGCAAAAAAAAAAGAGGAAAAATAATCTTTTGAAAACTTATGTGAGATTTTTTTAAATTGTAAAAGAAACATAGATTTGTATAGTTTCTATCAAGGGACTAGAAATTTGGTTTGTTCTCCCTCAAAGCCATTCTCCTACTGATTCTACATACTATGGAAATACTTATTTAACCTACAATGATGACCTCTCCACTGATTTTTTTTCAGCAAAGAAGTTACACAAATTAGGATCATGACACCGAATCCAATGAAAATAAAATGAGTAAGAACACCTCGTCCCCAAAGTTTCCAAGTCGGGAGACAAAAGGAAAACATGGCAGTTTCCAGAATGTTAACTTTCAATTTAAAAATCTCAATATTTGAATGAACCCTACACACACCTTTTTAACTCTAGTATATGCAGTAACGAAACCACTACCCCAAAATAACAAAACTGTTCTGAAAAATAATCTAGGGTTTCCTTAGATTCTTCCTAGAAAGCCAACTCTCTCAGGACAAATATCTGACTTCAAAATCTTTACCATCCTGTTAGACATTAACCTCTTAATACCATGGTTGAAAGATTTCCACTGAAAAACAGGCTGAGGGGAAGGAGAAATAAGTAAGAAAGCAACCTGGGGGAAAAAAAAGGGAAACCTAACAGCAAACAAAATTTTCTATCAAGAAACAGGAAAAAATTGTCATAGCTATTCGCGCGAAAATAATATATTGAAAGCAAAACTAGACAAAAGATCGCATGGTCCCTTTACTTCTGAAGTCTCCAGTGACAAATCTATATCCCTAGGATGGAGGAACCACAATCTAAGGGCAAATCACATTTAAAGATCTGTCGGTGATATGGGCCAAGTCATAACCCAGACCTCATCCTCAGTTCCTTACCCAAAAGGGCAAGAACTGGACACTTCACTCAGAAGAGCCAGACGGCCTGGTTCCATAAGCCTACTACCCACCCAAGGGCCCCTTCAGAGACCGATCTCGTTGGGGGTCCCTAATGTAACTGAGTCAAGACACGGAAGCTCGGGAAGAGAAAGGCAAGAAGGTCAAAGCGCGCAATGCTCTATCCGTCCCTGGAAACCGATTTTCCCCCAACCTAGTGGGGTGCCAATCCCACCCTAGACCCACCGTCCCCTCCCTACCGAACCACACCGGGCAGCTCCAGCAGCATCTCTCCCTCCTTCCGGCTTCTCCCACAGTTCCTCGCCGCCTCTCCGACCGCGCCCCCGAACGCAGCCGGGTAGCTCCTCCTCTGGCCGCGTCTCCGCAGCCGACCCGCCCGCCCACCCGTCGGCGCTAAGGTCTCCTCAACCAGACGGCGGAAGGATGCCGGGCTGGGCCTCCCAGGCTCCTCCGGGGCCTACCTGCCAGGCGGGCGGGGGCTCGGTTTGCAGCCCAGCGGGTGGACTGAGCCACAAAGAAGAAGAAGAGGCAGGAAGGAAGCAACGGTCCACTCTACCGACCAGCGGGAGAAAGCAACCTGAGCGCGCGGGGCCTCGCGAATAAGTCAGCCTTCGACCCGGCGCCGCCGCCGCTCAGGAGACATCAAGCAAGAAGACGGCGCAAAAGATCACCGAATGCGCGAACGTCCCAGACATCAAAGGAGGAGCGCCCGCGCAATCGTTCAAGGCAGTCGAGCAGTCGAGCACCGAAAAACATCTCCGCTCCTACTCGAGGTCCGGCTCCTCGAGGCATAAATAAACAAACGCCGATCGATCATAAACCTTGCAGTAAAAAAAAACCCGTGTTCTCTGTCGGTTGCTGTCTAAGTTGTTTAGAGAATCAGAGTTTTTCCTGCGAGTGCCAAAGATCAAGTGATAGCACAATAATACTTGTATTAACTATAGCTGAGCGACATCCTTATGGACTCCCAACACTACCAATTGAGCAAATGTGATAACTTCGTTTCCTCACTGAACAGTTAGGTGAATGAAAAATATTGATCATATATATTACACGTACGTATGACAAAGACACAGAGAATCAGAGAGAATCCAGACTGAGAAAAAGTGAGAAGTCCATTAAAGCTCCTATTTAGCTCCCATAAGCATAGAAAAGACAAACTTGGAAAATACAGGGCTGTGTAGTCTGTCCTTAAGGCAGGAGTGAATGAATGAATAAATAAATAAGTAGCACACCTACTGCTTTTCTCTTTTATTTTCTTCCAAAGGCCTAGAACCACAGGTATGCTTCTTATGTAATGATCAAAAGCCTCTGGGTTCAGAGGCTGACAAAGTGGGTTGGCATTCTCATTGTCACAATAGCCTCTTTCGGATCTCTTAGTAAACAAACTAATATATTCAGCACAAAACAGATTAATAGTACATCCTAGGTACAACTCAATTAATCAAATAGTCATTTAAGTACAAATAGGGATTACTAAGTATTGGCAATAATAGTTTACCCCACCTCCTCTTAAGGAGAAAAGAGACTTGGAGAGAAAATAAGATAGTACTCCCGCAAAAAAAAGATAGTCCCAGCCCTTAAAGAGTTTATAATCCAGTCAAATGAAGAACATTATTACATCAGCTCTATTTATAATTATTTTTCAAATTATAAGAGAAAGTTTATTTAGAAAGTTATAGCCCTAAACAGATAGCTCAGTTGGTTGGAGCATCATCCTGAAGCACAGAGATTGCTGGTTTAATCCCGTTAGGGCACACACAGGAACAGATAGATGTTCCTGTCTCTCTCTCTTTCTTCCTCTCTCGCCAAAATCAATAAATTAAAAAACATGTATATATTTTAAATTTAAAAAAGAAAGTTATAGCCTGACCAGGAGGTGGCACAGTGGATAGAGCATCAAACTGTGATGCAGAGGACCAGGTTTGAAACCCCAAAGTCGCCTGCTTGAGTATAGGATCATAGACATGACCCCATACTTGCTGGCTTGAGAACAAGGTCACTGGCTTGAGGAAGGAGTTACTTGCTCTGCCATAACCCCCTGGTCAAGGCTCATATAAGAAAGCAATCAATGAACAACTAACATGCTGCAACAAAGAATTGCTGCTTCTCATCTCTCTCCCTTCCTGTCTGTCTGTCCTTATCTGTCCCTCTCTCTGTCCCTCTCTTTGTCTCTCTTGTCAAAACAAAGAAAGAGGCCTGACCTGTGGTGGTGCAGTGGATAAAGCGTCGACCTCGGAACACTGAGGTCGCCAGTTCAAAACCCTGCACTGGTCTGGTCAAGGCACATGTGGGAGTTGATGCTTCCAGCTCCTCCCCCCTTTCTCTCTTTCTCTCCTTCTCTCTCTCTCTCTCTCTCTCTCTCTCTCTCACTCTGTGTCTCCTCTCTAAAAATAAATTTAAAAATAAATAAATAAATAAATAAATTTTAAAAAGAAAGAAAGAAAGAGAGAGAAGGAAGGAAGGAAGAAAGGTCAAGTAGCTCAATTGGTTAGAGTATCACCCCAACAGGACAAGGTTGCAGGTTTGCTTCTCTTGTCAGGGCACATACAAGAATCAACCAAATGCCTGACCAGGGGGTGGCGCAGTTGATGGAGCGTCAGACTAGGATGCGGAAGACCCAGGTGCGAGACCCCGAGCTCACCAGCTTGAGCGCGGGCCCATCTGGTTTGAGCAAAAGCTCACCAGCTTGGACCCAAGGTCGCTAGCTCCAGCAAGGGATGGCTCGGTCTGCTGAAGGCCCATGGTCAAGGCACATGTGAGAAAGCAATCAATGAACAACTATGGTGTAGCAACGGCAAAGAAAAACTAATGATTGATGCTTCTCACCGCTCTCTGTTCCTGTCTGTCTGTCCCTATCTAACCCTCTCTCTGACTCTCTCTGTTCCTGTAAAAAAAAAAAAAAAAATCAACCAATGAATGTATAAATAAGTGAAACAACCAATTGTTGTTTTTCTCTCTCTCATATAAATTTTTAAAAAATTTTTTTTTGTACAGAGACAGAAAGAGAGAGTCAACCTAGCTGGTTGACTCAGTGCTAGATCATCAGCCCAGCATGTGGATTCCTGGGTTCTATTCCCAGTCAGGGCACACAGAAGAAGCGACCAACTGCTTCTCCACCCCTCTCCTCTACTTTCTGTCTCTCGCTCTGCCCTCTCTCTAAAATAAATCAAGTCTTTAAAAAAAAAAACAATCATGCAATATCCCATTGAGAAGATACACTGACCATGTTCCCCATTGTTGCGTCCAAACATTTTCTGTTTAATAGATATTGCTACTCTTGGAAAGAGGCAGTTATAACCTCATCATTTATCATCAGGACCTATTGCACATAAACAGAGTGAGAAAGCAAGGCAGAGGTTTATTTCTCTGCCATATAAAATAAACCCAGGGATGTACAGCCCAGGGTAAGGTCTGGCCATTCAGTGTGAGGGACCAGGCTTCTAACTTGTTGCTTTGACATCTTCAATAAGTGGCTTTCATCTCAGGTTCAAGACAGCTGCTTAAGCTCTAGCCAATCATATCTGCATTCCAATCAGCAGAAAGCTGAAGGAGGAAAGGCATGTCTCCTAACCACAGGACACATCTTGAAAATAGCACAGAACATTTCCACTTATATTCATTCCACTGGCCAGAGCTGTCACATAGTCACCCCGAATTGGCAATTCGTCTTTATTCTGGACAGCCACGTACCCACCAAAAAGGGGCAAATGGATACTAGGTGACAACTAAATAAGCAGTCTTTTCCACATTCCTGGATCCAGATGAGGAGTGGACAAATAGACTTTCCTTTGCTGTCTTCCTGACGTTGAGTTTCTGTTTCTAGAATACATGTAATAGTATCTAGAACTACAGCTCTCATTCAAACTTGACCCAAATAACATTTTGAAACCCTGATTTCAGTGAGAAAAGCTAAAGAAAGTAATTTTAATGCTATAGGAAGTTTTCAGTTTTTCAAAAGCTGGAGACATTTACTTCATGTAAAACAATGGAAGGTTATGCAAATATACATCTAAAATCACTCTCTGAAAATGGAGATTTTGGAGATCAGGCTGTGAAATCATTAAAAAGAAAAAGGATGGCTTATTCTGCTTGTAGAGTTGCATTTCTACAGATAAATTTCTTTAGAGAACCATATCAAGTGTGGGTTTAAGCTTAAGTGTGACACAATACACTACTGCTTCTTCTTATGGAGAAGTCTTTTTGGACTAAAGAATAAATAGATCACAAGAGATCAGCTGAACCCCTCAGACCTGAGGAAGGAAGGAAGATCTGAAAAAAGAAAACCAGATAGGCAGAAGTAAAGCTCATCCTGGGATGCATTACTGATGCCTACATATTGGTGTTAAGACTCAGTAATACACAGGGGCGGATTAGGATTAGTTCAGACAGAACATTGTCCAAAGTTACAAGGTTGCAGGTTCAACCCAGGAGCCATCCCCTTGAAGGTAAAACAGGGGAAAGGGAGGGGAAAGGAGAGAAGTGGAGGGGATTGATCCTTCTCTTGGTTTGGGGCCCAGAGGAAAAATCAGGCCTGAATCTAGGATGAGATAACTGTAGCAGAACCACGACTCCTTATTAGGAAATCTAGGAAGAAGAGTTAGGCCTCAAGCAGTCAAAATGATGAGCCAGTTGTAGGTTATGCTGTTGCAATTCTTTTTTATTTTTAATTCTGTTCTTTTGTAGCCTGGTCTCATAGCACTGTGGGGTAATGTCCTGTATGGTTAATAATTTTTAAATTTTATTTATTGACTTTTTTTTGAGAGAGAGAGGAAGGGAGCGGGGGAGACAGACAGACAGACAGAAACATTGCTCTGCTCCTCTTTGTGCCTTGACCAGGAATCAGACTCACAACCTTCAGTCCTGGGATGAGGCTCTATCTGGCCAGGGCACAGTGTGGATATGCAGAAGCAGCCCAGAGGAGATATACAAGGAGGTGCTTCCTTTTTTGGAATTATTTATATTAAATAAATTTCCAGAAGTAGAGCCTGACCTGTGGTGGCACAGTGGACAAAGCGTCAATCTGGAACACTAAGGTCACCAGTTCAAAACCCCAGGCTAGCCTAGTCAAGGTACAAATGGGAGTTGATGCTTCCTGACACCCCCCTTCTCTTTGTCTCTTCTCTTCTCTCTAAAATGAAGTCTTAAAAAATTTTTTTTAATTCCAGAGGAGGAATTTATCAATGGATTAAAATGTATGAACATTTTGCCTGACCAGGCAGTGGCACAGTGGATAGAGCGTCAGACTGGGATGTGGAAGACCCAGGTTCGAGACTCCGAGGTCGCCAGGTTCAAGACTCCGAGGTTGCCAGCTTGAGCACGGGCCCATCTGGCTTGAGCAAAAGTTCGTCAGCTTGGACCCAAAGTCGCTGGCTCCAGCAAGGGGGTGCTCAGTCTGCTGAAGGCCTTCGGTCAAGGCACATGTGAGAAAGTAATCAATGAACAACCATGGTGTCACAAGGGCAACGAAAAACTAATGATTGATGCTTCTCACCTCTCTCTGTTCCTGTCTGTCCCTATCTATCCCTCTCTCTGACTCTCTCTCTGTCCCTGGAAAAAATAAAAATGTCTTTAAAATGTATGAACATTTTAAGTCTCTAGAATGATAGATAAGCCCTTCCACGAAGAAAGCTGTGTATGTAAGGGGTAGAGAATAATAATAGATGCTTAATGTTTTGCTGGGAAAACATGGAGATTCCTTTCAAACAGACTTTTTGGCCTTGGCTGGTTAGCTCAGTTGGTTAGAGTCATATGCCAAGGAATGCATGTAAGTGGAACAACAAATTGATGTTTCTCTCTCTCTCCCTCCCTCTCTCTAAATATCAGTTAAAGACTGAAATTTACTAACTTATGATTTCAATGTCTACCTTCCTTGCTTCTGTGTAATATCCAGAAATCTCATCTCTCATATTTGATAATCACAAAGGGGATTATTTTAGATTGTAGTCATATATATTTTTTAAATGTCTATGAATTGTATATGCTACGGAACTGGTGCGTGTCCCCAGTCTTCAGGTGATATTTTACCTTCCTTCCTGGCCATTCTCACAATCAACAGTCTTCCTTAGTTCTGAGACCATGATCTCCAATACCCACAACTGCATAACACCTGGGTGGGATCCAGAGAGCATGTGCACTGGGTTCTGAGGCCACGTGAATGCACAATGGTTAATACTATTTTCTTGTCTTCTTCCGAAATTGTCCTCCATTGCCAGGGAAATTAACTGTTAAGATCAGTCCTTGAGTTATTTTCTGTTTGTTTCAGGCAGGGATACAATCATAGTATGTTTATTATCTGTTTAGCCTCTATCTTACCCCTCCCACCTCTTTTAAAATTTTTTAAAAATTTATTTTAAAGAAAGGGAGGAATACCAATTTATTGTTCCACTTATTAATGCATTCATATTTTGACTCTTCTATATCCCCTGACCAGGGAGCGAACCCATAACTTGGGCATACGGGACAACACTCTTAACAACTGAGCTAACCAGCCAGGGTACCCTCCCCATCTCTTACCGTCTTCACTATATGACCCCATTAAAAGTGTGTCTTGTTTTTTGTCCCCTTACAATCCAACAGTCAGGAAAAGAGCTCCCTCCCTGTTCAGCTTATTTATTTTTAAGATGTTCTTTTTTAATCTTTCTTTCTATTTTCTGTTCAGTTCAATGTTAAACTAAGAATATGATTATGGTTCCTCTTTTGTATAATTTGGAATTGGTAAACCACTGATGACCCAATACTGTAATTTTCTCTTAATATATCTTCAAACTTTGCTGTCTTGAAACATCTGAAGGCAAATCTGGGAAACTCCCATGCTGGCCAGATGGTCATCTATGGGAAAATGAAGCTTACATAAGACAGGCAAAATCTTTCACTCTTTCCCAAAACTGTACCAGGAAGATATTATAAGTCCACTATAAGCCCTGGCTAGATAGCTCCGCTGATTAGACCATCATCCCACAATGCAGAGATTGCCAGTTCAGTCCCCCGTCAGGGCATATACAGGAATGGACCGATGCTCCTGTCTCTCTCTCCCTTCCTCCCTGGCTAAAATCAATCAAAAAATTAAAAAAAAATCCACAATAAGGGTCTCAAGAGGAGACTTCTCAGGCACTTAGAAAGAAGCCACTGTGAACAAACTCTTGGCAATTTAGATGTATAGACCATGTTCCCGTCCTTAGGTCATTGTGGGGAAAATGTAACTATGACTGAAAAAACTCCAGGCCTGTAAAAATCCAGATTGAAAGGAGATTACAGGGGTATATTTGAATGGTTACTCTGTAGAATTATTAGGAAATAAAATGCTCCCAGGGTGAAATACCAATGTTCAGCATTTAGAAATTATCTTCAGTATGTAAGTAATCCTTGAAATTGCTTATGAAATCTCTCCAAGACTGTCTTTACCACTCAGATTTCGTGTCACCATCTAGCGCAGTGATGGGCAATCTTTTGAACTTGGTGTGTCAAAATTCGCTAAAAAACCGAGCATAACTTGGGTGGTGTGTCACTTCGAGAAAAATGGCCTAACCGGAAGTCCTAGAACTAGACGTTCTGTGCCGGAGTTCTGTTGTTTTGGACTACAGACCTCCGGCACAGAGTGTCTACACTACAGCAAATGTTTTATACTCAGCTACTGCACCTGGCCATGCAAGAGCCGAGGATGAAACATCCTTCTCGGCATGCAGCCCCATACTTCCCTGGTATGTGGCCGTGTGTCATTGAAAATGGCTACGCATGTCAGTGCTGACACGTGTGTCATAGTTTCGCCATCACGGGTCTAGTGAGTTGTGAAAACCCCAATATTCCTTTAATGTAGTATTTTAAAGCTAAAATGCTAGGCACTTTCCAGGATCACACTCCACCTTGCCATGTATGATACACGGGTGGCAGTACACCTTGCCTCACACAGCACTCATAAAAGAACTAAAACTTTATAGGGGAAATGTGCATCTCAGAAACTTGGAAAGACTGTAAGAGTTAAAATATGGCCTTAGGAAGGAGACAGAGCAAGCTTGGATCACAAGTTACACTTTACAAAGAAAAGAAAATGTAACAGGGCACCTCCATTGCACAATAAGCAGAGCTGAAGTTTAGTCACTTCTATTGTCCACTCCCATCTCAATGACTTCATTGTACATATTAAGTTCAACCTCCTGACAAATGGACCTATTTTTAGAGTAAAATGATGATGGAAACTAACATCTGGAGTAAAATAAACGGCAGATAATAATCATGATAGTTTTTAATCTTAAGGATAAGCCACTCTCAATTTATTTCCTATTTCTCTGTCATCAGATGTTCATTTCTTCACTTTGAGCATCACCAGATTAACACTGCCAAAGGGAGATAGGAAAGGATCCAAGAGGACAATTCAGAGGTATCACATGGTGAGTAAATGAAAAACTGGGAACAAAACAATCCTCGAGAAAGTTGTTTTTGTCCTAGCAAAGGTACCAATGTGTGAACCTAACTTACACTTTCATTATTCCAATAGGGTTATTTTTATATCAGTATAATTTTAGAATAAGAGATGGTGAGGATTATTTATTTCTTGGGAAATTCTGTCCATCCCATTGGTCACAAGATATTCAAGTAGGTCTAACTTCAAAATTAATTTCAAATGAAGAAATTATATTCTTCATACCTCTCCTTTTTAACACTTTCATATGTCTTCTTTATTCCCTACATTTTGCTTTGGTAGATGGAATTTCAAGAAATTTTGGTACAAAGAATGGCCAAACAGACACTCGAACATCAAAATCTAACAAATGTGATCTTTGATGTGAGCTGGTAAAACCTAGGTGATTCTCCTCTGTCCATCAATTTATCAGGGCCTTTAGATCTCCTATAAAGTGTAAGCTTGCTATTTTATCTATATGTTACTTATTTTTCTTAAGCTGCCTGGATTCTTAAAGCCTTTTAGCCTCTAACTCCTACTCAGGATTGGAAATAGGAGATAGCAGTCCAGATTTTCTCCATAGGAACTAGGTCCAAGTCACCATCCAATTACTGCAGAAAAACTAAAGCTAGATGTTTCAAACTATCCCTAACATTTTTAAAATTGATTTTAGAGATAGGAAGGAAGGAGAGAAAAGGGGAGAAAGAGAAACATCAACTTGTTCCACTTATTTATGCATTCATTGGTTGACTCCTATATGCATCCTGACCAGGGACTAAACCCACAGACTTGGCTATTAGGATGATGCCCTCACCAAAAAACTACCTGGCCAGAGCTCCTAATATCGTCTTTATATATATGGACAGAGAGAGAATCAGAGAGAGGGACAGATAGGGACAGACAGAGGTGAGAAGCATCAGTCATTAGTTTTTCGTTGCCATCGTTAACACCTTAGTAGTTCACTGATTGCTTTCTCACATGTGCCTTGACTGCGGGCCTTCAGCAGACCAATCAACCCCTTGCTGGAGTCAGCGACCTTGGGTCCAAGCTGGCAAGCTTTAGCTCAAGCCAGATGGGCCCGCGCTTAAGCTGACGAGCTCGCGGTCTCGAACCTGGGTCCTCCGCATCCCAGTCCAACGCTCTATCCACTGCGCCACTGCCTGGTCAGGCCTTAATATCTTCTTAAAAACACAAAGCTGAGCCCTGGCAGGGTAGCTCAGTTGGTTAGAGCATCATCCTAATATGCCAAGTTGTGGGCTCAATCTCTGGTCAGGGCACATACAGGAGTTAACCAATGAAGGCATAAATATGTGAAACAAATCGATGTTTCTCTTTCTCTCTTTACCACCTTCCCTCTCTCTCTAACATCGAGAGATAAATTTAAAAAACACATACAGACAAAGCTGCACACTCAGATTAGTAGCCATTTATCTATGTCAGAAGACTATTCTCTAACTTAAAGTTACTTTTTACACTTGCCTCAGATTATGTCTATATAGGCAGCAAAGTAGAAAAACTTAAATACCATTTCAATAACTCAGGACATATAAATATCATTTTCATTTGAAATCTCCAGATAACTGACACAAAAAGAAGTGTTCCGGCTAGATGTCATTTCCCCCCTGCCTTTGATGCTGCAGGCACCGTCATAAATGTCCACAACCAGTGAGTGTCCAAATGACTGACGCTCAGCCTGGTTCAATGCCTAGTAGGGAGCTGTTATCCTGCTTTTGGTTTAGTTAATAAAATTGCAAATGAATTGAGATATTTTGGCATAGACCCAGCTTTTCTAAAAAACACACAGGTCAAATGTCAATTTGTGACAAGTATCCACACTCAGGCTAGATGATGGAACTATGTAGAGGTTGGTGAGACGGAAAGTTTCCCGCCTCCCCACCTTTCACATCAGCTAAAATGAGTGAGCACCAGCTCCTGACGGATGCGGTCAGCCTCTAGGTCCAGGGATTCCATGTGCTCATATTCTTCCTCAGGAGGCTGTTCCATGGGTCCTGTCATTGGAGAGGACCAAACATCCATCCCATGTTCCAGAGAGATGTTGTGGAGGACACAACAAGCCAAGATGATGTGGCTGGACTTCTCTGGTGAGTACTGCAGTGTCCCCTTAGACCCATCCAGGCAGCGGAATTGGGAGCAGAGGGTTCGAAAAGTCTTCTCGATCACACTGTGAGTTGCAGAATGGGCCATATTGTAACGATATTCAGCCGGAGTTTCATGTATGTGAAGAGGGGTCATGAGCCAGGTATGGAGAAAGAAGGAACTGTCACCTGTGAGGAAGGCCCCCAAAAAATCATAAATGATCATAACTGAAATACAAACGAAAAGGGAAATTCAGGAATACATACAGAGAATGGACAAGAAAATGCAACAGCCTCTGGAGCCCAAGTGTATCAGGAATACCAAGAGGGCATGACCAGGCGGTGGCGCATTGAACATCAGCCTGAGATGTTGAGGACCCAGGTTCGAAACCCCACCATCTTGAGCAGTGGCTCATCCGGCTTGAGCATGAACTCACCAGCTTGAGCGTGGGGTCACTGGCTCAGCTATAGCCCCCTGGTCAAGGCACATATGAAAAAGCAATTAATGAACTAAGGTGCTGCAACAAAGAATTGATGCTTCTCATCTCTCTCCCTTCCTGCCTGCCTGATGGTCTGTTTCTCTTAAGAAAAGAGACAGAGCCTGACCAGGCAGTGGCACAGTGGATAGAACGTTGGTCTGAGATGCGGAAGGACCCAGGTTCAAGACCCTGAGGTTGCCAGCTTGAGTGCGGGCTCATCTGGTTTGAGCAAAAGTTCACCAGCTTGGACCCAAGGTCGCTGGCTCCAGGTTGCAGTCAAGGCACATATAAGAAAGCAATCAAGCCTGACCTGTGGTGGCGCAGTGGATCAAGCGTCAACCTGGAATGCTGAGGTCACAGGTTCAAAACCCTGGACTTGTCCGGTCAAGGCACATATGGGAGTTGATGCTTCCTGCTCCTTCCCCCACTTCTCTCTCTCTGTCTCTCTTCTCTAAAATGAATAAATAAATTAATTAAAAAAAAAAAAGAAAGCAATCAATGAACAACTAAGATGTCGCAACAGCAACAAAAAACTGATAATTGATGCTTCTCATCTCTCTCCGTTTCTGTCTGTCTGTCCCTATCTATCCCTCTCTCTGACTCTCTCTGTCGCTCTAAAAAAATAATAATAAAATAAAAAATAAAAATGCTTTCTAAAAAAAAAGAGAGAAAGAAACCAAAAGGGAAATGCTCTGGTAAAGAGAAGGCATGCAAGAGTCACAAGCAGGTAGACATGAGTTATTTTGTTTTGTTTTTGTTTTTTTTGGTTTTTTTTTTACAGGGACAGAGATTCAAAGAGAGGGATAGATAGGGACAGACAGACAGGAATGGGGAGAGATGAGAAGCATCAATCATCACTTTTTCGTTGTGACACCTTAGTTGTTCATTGATTGCTTCCTCATATGTGCCTTGACCATGGGCCTTCAGCAGACCAAGCAACTCCTTGCTTGAGCCAGCTACCTTGGGTCCAAGTTGGCGAGCTTTTGCTCAAGCCAGAAGCGCCCGCGCTCAAGCTGGCGACCTTAGGGTCTTGAACCTGGGTCCTCCACGTCCCAGTCCCACACTCTATCCCAGGGGTCCCCAAACTACGGCCGCAGGACGCATGCAGCCCCCTGAGGCCATTTATCCAGCCCCCACCGCACTTCCGGAAGGGGCACCTCTTTCATTGGTGGTCAGTGAGAGGAGCACAGGATGCATCCGCACCCATACTTCCCATTGAAATACTGGTCAGTTTGTTGATTTAAATTTACTTCTTCTTTATTTTAAATATTGTATTTGGTCCCGTTTTGTTTTTTTACTTTAAAATAAGATATGTACAGTGTGCATAGGGATTTGTTCATAATTTTTTTTTATAGTCCGCCCTTCCAACGGTCTGAGGGACAGTGAACTGGCCCCCTGTGTAAAAAGTTTGGGGACCCCTGCTCTATCCACTGTGCCACTGCCTGGTCAGGCAGGTAGATATGAGTTTTAGATAGGAATACCATTGGTTAAAACCAACAGAGAGCCCTGGCCAGCTGGCTCAGTGGTAGAGCGTCAGTCTGGCGTGTGGAGGTACTGGGTTCGATTCCCGGTCAGGGCACACAGAATTGCCCATCTGCTCCTCCACCCACCCTTTCCCCCTCTCCTTTCACTCAATTTCTTTCTTCCCCTCCTGCAGCCAAGGCTCCACTAGAGCAAAGTTGGCCCAGGAGCTGAGGATGGTTCCATGTCCTCCACCTCAGGCACTAGAATGGCTCTGGTAACGCCCCAGATGGGCAGAACATTGCCCGCTGGTGGGCTTGACAGGTAGATCCTGGTCGGGTGCATGCAGGAGTCTTTCTCTCTGCCTCACCACTTTGCACTTCAGAAAAATACAAAAAACAAACAAACAACAGAGAAAAAGGCTTATAGCTTAAGAAAGCCAAGTCTGAAAAGATGTAGGAAGATGAAGGCACTGGAAGAAATAAAATTCCTGGATTTTCTAATGAAAGGTTAGTAAACCCTGACCTGTGGTGGCGCAGTGGATAAAGTGTCGACCTAGGAACACTGAGGTCGCCAGTTCAAAACCCTGCATTGGTCTGGTCGAGGCACATATGGGAGTTGATGCTTCTAGCTCCTCCCCCCTTTCTCTCTCTCTCTCTCTCTCTCTCTCTCTCTCTCTCTGTCTCCTCTCTAAAATGAATAAATAAAAATAAAAATAATAAAAAAAAAAGGTTAGTAAAAACTATCACACAGAGCCCTGGCCAGGTAGTTCAGTTGGTTAGAGTATCATCCCAATATGCGAAGATTGTAGGTTTGATCCTGGTCAAGGCTTATAAGAATCGACCAGGCCTGACCAGGCGGTGGCACAGTGGATAGAGTGTCAGACTGAGATGCAAAGGACCCAGGTTCGAGACCCCAAGGTCACCAGCTTGAGCACGGGCTCATCTGGTTTGAGCAAGGCTCACCAGCTTGGACCCAAGGTCACTGGCTCCAGCAAGGGGTTGCTCGGTCTGCTGTAGCCCCACGGTCAAGGCACATATGAGAAAGCAATCAATGAACAACTAAGGTGTTGCAACGAAAAACTAATAATTGATGCTTCTCCTCTCTCTCTGGTTCTGTCTGTCCCTATCTATCTCTCTCTCTGTCTCTTTAAAAAAAAAAAGAATCGACCAGTGAATGTATAAATAAGTAGAACAACAAATCGATGTTTCTCTCTAAAATTAATAAAAATGACCCTGGCTGGTTTGCTCAGTAAATAGAACATCGCCCAGCATGTGGACCTTCTGTATTCGATCCCTGGTGAGGGCACACATGAGAAACAACCATCTGTTTCTCTTCTCCCTCTCCTCTTCTCTCTCTCTTTCCCTCTTGCAGACAGTGGCTCGGCTGGTTTGAACATTGGCCCCAGGCACTGAGGATAGCGAGGTTGGTTCCAGCATCAGCCCAGAAAGGGGTGGATCCCGGTCCGGGTGCATGGGGGAGTGTGTCTATCTCCCCTCCTCTCACTTAAAAAAATAATAATTAAAATAAGATGAAAAATGTAAAATCAAATAAAAAAATTAAAAACAAAAACACTATCACATAGCAAACCAATCTTCAAAATCTCTAATGAGCCTGACCAGGCGGTGGCGCAGTGGATAGAGCGTCAGACTGGGATGCGGAAGACCCAGGTTCGAGACCCTGAGCTCACCAGCTTGAGCGCGGGCCCATCTGGCTTGAGCAAAAGCTCGCCAGCTTGGACCCAAGGTCGCTGGCTCCAGCAAGGGTTTGCTCGGTCTGCTGAAGGCCCGCAGTCAAGGCACATGTGAGAAAGCAATCAATGAACAACTATGGTGTCTCAAGAGCAATGAGAAACTAGTGATTGATAATTCTCACCTCTCTCCATTCCTGTCTGTCTGTCCCTATCTATCCCTCTCTCTGACTCTCTCTCTCTCTGTCCTTGCAAAAAAAATATAAATAAAAATATTTTTTTTAAATGTCTTAAAAAAGAAAAAAAAAAATCTCTAATGAGCTAAAGTGCAAGAGAGAAAAAGAGAATTCTGCCATGGCATCTCAAAACACTTGTGAAGAAAATGTCTAACTTTCCCATTAAAGTGTCAGGTCTGAATGTAATACCTGGGGATTTTAGAGAATTTCATAATAATTCATTCACCTAGTGCTAAGAAGAATAAAATAAAAGTCTCAGCATCTATGGTAGACCAGAACTCAGGTGTCCTGCCTTCCTTACTATAGTCACTAAAAAAACACCTTTGTAACAGAGGACCTGGTAGACTCTCACAATAACAAGGAGAGAGCACAAATACAATGATGCAAACAGTAAAATAGTGATAAGGAAATAAAATCAGAGGCCAATTATAATATACACCGTGCATTTCCTTAGGTGACCTATCAAATCAAATTATACTGGGAAGTGCTAAAAAAACCCCAAAAAACTGGAATGCAAAGTCTTTTTTTTTTTTTTACAGGGAGAGAGTGATAGATAGGGACAGACAGACAGGAACAGAGAGAGGTGAGAAGCATCAATCATTAGTTTTTCGTTGCCGTTGCGATACCATAGTTGTTCATTGATTGCTTTCTCACATGTGCCTTGACCGCAGGCCTTCAGCAGACCGGGCAACCCCTTGCTGGAGCCAGCGACCTTGGGTCCAAGCTAGTGAGCTTTCTCAAGCCAGATGGGCCCGCGCTCAAGCTGTGAGCTCCGGGTCTCGAACCTGGGTCTTCCGCATCCCAGTCCGATGCTCTATCCATTGCGCCACCACCTGGTCAGGCTGGAATGCACTGTCTTAACACAATACAATGTTTCTATAATGTTTAATTGTTCTGACTCATTACATCTGGCAGAAGAAATGACTCACACAGAAGCATAGCCTCTTAAAAATCTGAGACAAACAGGCCCTAGGAGTACCAACTTGCACAACTGCTACAACTGCACAACTGCTTCTGGCCTGCCATCGATTTCAGTAAATAGTTATGGAGAGTGCTAGGCACTTTTCCAAAACATATAACACTCCTTTTTCTTATCAAGATTTTATTTATTGACTTTACAGAGGCAGGCTGCGGGGGGTGGGGGTGTGGGGGGGGTGAGCGAGAAGTATCAACTCATAGTTGCTTCACTTTAGCTGTTCATTGATTGCCTGCCTTGACCCAGGAAACTCAAGGTCTCAAACCCAGGCCCTCAGTGCTCCAGATTGACACTATCCACTGCGCGACCACAGGCAGGGATCTTTTCTTTTTTATTTATTTTATTTTTACAGGACAGACAGAAATGGAGAGAGATGAGAAGCATCAATCATCGGTTTTTCATTGGAACACCTTAGTTGTTCATTGATTGCTTTCTCACATGTGCCTTGACCGCGGGCCTTCAGCAGAATGAGCCACCCCTTGCTGGAGCCAGCGACCTTGGGTCCAAGCTGGTGAGCTTTTTGTTCAAGCCAGATGGGCCCGCGCTCAAGCTGGCGACCTCGGGGTCTCAAACCTGGATCTACTGCATCCCAGTCCGACGCTCTATCCACTGCGCCACCGCCTGGTCAGGCATAAATAAAATCTTTATATATATATAATGTATGTATGTTTTTTTTAGCAAGAGAGAGAAATACAGAAAGAGAGAGAGAGAGCGCGCGCAAGAGAGGGACAGACAGGAAGGGAGAGAGATGAGAAGCATCAATTCTTCGTTGTGGAGTCTTAGTTGTGCATTGATTGCTTTTTCGTATGTGCTTGACAGGGGTAGGGGGTTCCAGAAGAGAAAGTGACCCCTTGTTCAAGCCAGCGATCCCTTACTCTTCAAGCCAGTGACCTTTCAGCTCAGGTCGGCAACCCCACACTCAAGCTAGTGAGCCAGCACTCAAGCCGGATGAGCCCATGCTTAAGTTGGCGACTTTGGGGTTTCAAACCTGGGTCCTCAGCATCCCAGGCTGAAGATATATCCACTGTGCCATCACCTGGTCAGGCAAAAAAAAACATTTTTGGTAATTAAAACAATTTCTTGAGATATAATTGATATACACTGTATTAGTTTTGGGTATATTAGATTAGCTTTAAATACCTAAGAAATCTCCCAAAACTTTCAAATTTTATATTTGTCTGGCTTTTCCCCTACTTGTCCTAAGTACAACCTGTTTTAATTGAAGTCACCCCTACAAAATTCTGAATTTAAGAAAATGATGTAAATAATAATGAAAATAATATCTATGACTTATTGAGTATCTATTATGTATAAGGCACTCTGCTGGGAAATTTTGAAAATATTTCTTCTTTTCTTTTTTAAAGATTTATTTATTTTATTTATTTTATTTTTATTTTATTCATTTTTAGAGAGGAGACACAGAGTGAGAGAGAGAGAGAGAGAGAAAGGGGGGAGGAGCTGGAAGCATCAACTTCCATATGTGCCTTGACCAGACCAGTGCAGGGTTTTGAACTGACGACCTCAGTGTTCCCAGGTCGACGCTTTATCCACTGCGCCACCACAGGTCAGGCAAGATTTATTTATTTTAGACAGAGGACAAAGAGAGACAGAAGGGGGTGGAGGGTTGGAGGAGTGGGAAGCATCAACTTGTAATACTGGCTTCTCATATGTGCCTTGACTAGGTATGCCCGGGGTTTTGAACCGGTGACCTCAGTGTTCCAGGTCGACACTTTATCCACTGTGCCACCACAGGTCGGGTTTCTATTTCCCAACTCTGTCAGATTAGATACTATTGAACTCATTTTACAAATGAGAAGGTCAAAATATATGTCAGCCATCCTTTGATATGTCAGGCAAAGGAAGAAGTCAGTCACTAATGCTAATGTCATACTCAGAGTCACTAAAACAAGGGTGCAATGCGTAAAAGAAACTAAGACAAGTATTTCAGATAAATGCCAAAGCAGAGATATTAAATGATATTTGTTAAATGTTTCTGTAAGAAACAGTATGAGCCTTAAAAGGGGAGACACACAGGGCAAACTAGTTAATGTAAGCTTTTTATAAAATGCTAGGTGGTCATTACCTGGTTATAATTCAAGTACCACAGGAAGACAGACACTCAGGAGGGGATTAGGATCAGAATTGCTAAACAGATTATAATTACATCAGTGGTCCCCAAACTTTTTACACAGGGGGCCAGTTCACTGTCACTGTAAACGTAGTAGCTCTAATCCAGTGATTCTTAACTTTTTTGAGGTACCGAACCCACCAGTTTCATATGCGCATTCACCGAACCCTTCTTTAATTAAATTAAAATTTTTTTTTCCAGGGAAAGAGAGTCAGAGAGAGGGATAGATAGGAAACAGACTTTCCTTCTCTTTTTGGTGTGAATTGTATGCAATTTCAGAGCTCAAAGTAGGCACATGGTGTGATTAAGATAAATGTACAGTAAAGAGAAGGTGGAACACTCACTGTAAACAATATACAGAAGCAACAACTCAAGGAAAATCACTAAGTTCCAAGATGTTACACATGGTACACTGGCAGCCCTAAACCAGTGTGACAGCAATCTCTTTCCACTTGAACAGGAGAAACAGCAAGCACATTAAAGAAAAACAAAGCACATTAAAGAGAAATAAGTGCTGAATGTGTAAGATGTTAAACACATGTACATGTTTTGAACATGTACAGTACAAATATGATTAGTGATTTTGAAAGAGAGGTCTTCCAATCCTTAGTGTATCTTTCCTTTTCTTCTTTTTTTTCTTACAGCGACAGAGAGAGTCAGAGAGAGGGATAGATAGGGACAGACAGACAGGAACGGAGAGAGATGAGAAGCATCAATCGTTAGTTTTTCTTGCCGTTGCAATACCTTAGTTGTTCATTGATTGCTTTCTCACATGTGCCTTCACCAAGGGCCTTCAGCAGACCAAGCAACCTGTTGCTGGAGCCAGCGACCTTGGGTCCAAGCTGATGGGCTTTTGCTCAGGCCAGATGGGCCCACGCTCAAGCTGGTGACCTAGGGGTCTCGAACTTGGGTCTTCTGCATCCCAGTACAACACTCTATCCACTGCGCCACCGCCTGGTCAG
Organism: Rhynchonycteris naso; assembly: GCA_037038555.1. Taxonomy (NCBI): domain Eukaryota; kingdom Metazoa; phylum Chordata; class Mammalia; order Chiroptera; family Emballonuridae; genus Rhynchonycteris; species Rhynchonycteris naso. The sequence continues at coordinate 357,990,430 of CM072995.1, forward strand.
GCTTCTTTCTTTTTCTTAATGCATCTTTTCACCTCTCACATATGTTGTACAGAAGAGAACTGTCATCTCCTGACTGGGCAGCTCAGTTGGTCAGATCATCCCCTGGATACGCCAAGATTGAGGTTTCAATCCCTGGTCAGGGCACACGTAGGAACAGATCAATGTTCCTGTGTTCTGTCTCTCTCTATCCCTCCCTTCCTCTCTCTAAAATTAATCAGTAGTTTTTATTGGACTTTTTTTTTTTTTCCCGGGACAGAGAGAGAATCAGAGAGAGGGATAGATAGGGACAGACAGGAATGGAGAGAGGTGAGAAGCATCAATCATTAGTTTCTCGTTGCTGTTGCGACACTATAGTTGTTCATTGGTTGCTTTCTCACATGTGCCTTGACCACGGGCCTTCAGCAGACCGAGCAACCCCTTGCTGGAGCCAACGACCTTGGGTCCAAGCTGGCGAGCTTTTGCTCAAGCCAGATGGGCCCATGCTCAAGCTGGTGACCTCGGGGTCTCGAACCCGGGTTTTCCGCATCCCAATCCGACGCTCTATCCACTGCACCATCGCCTGGTCAGGCTAATCAATAGTTTTTAAAGAATTTTTTAAAAATTAAGCATTTCCACCTGTGAACTTACCAAGCAACCAGCTATCTTTGTGCATTCCAGCTTCAAACTTGCTACTGAGAGAAGACTGCTGCAGCACAGCACAGTCCTGCAGGCTACCTGGCCAGTTTGTCTCCACAGTCATGAGTGCCCCTCTGATGTCACACACCATCAGGCAGTTTAAAGAATGCAGCCCTTTGCGGTTCACATAGGAAAGGTCTTCAGCATTCGGTGCCTTGATGGCCACATGGATACAGTCAACCACTCCTATCACCCCGGGCATCCCAGCCAACCCATAGAATTCGTCCTTCAGAGCCTGAATGGAGGCTGCATCAGCTGGAAAGCGAATGAACTGGGCGGCTCTTTCCACAAGTGCTTCAGTGACATTGGCAACACATCGACTCATAGATGCCTGACTGATTCCAATAGCATCTCCCATCCGAGTCTGGAAGGAACCCGAAGTATAGAAGCCCAGTGCTGCAAGGATCTGTGTCTCTGGGCTAATAGCCCTGGATCTCTGAGTAGGTCTGGAAAGACTTGCTCCCAAGAGCTCCACCAAGTAATAAATGAACTGTCGAGGAAAACCATACACGGACATCAAATAGTCATCAGTCACATCATCCAGCTTAAAACGGTCCAATGTCCGGTGACCGCGACCATACAGTAAGAGATCACAGTCAAGCACTGTTATTGGTATAGCCATGGTAAATGTAAACGTTGACTCTCTCTCTGTTACTTTTCCTGAATTCTCCCCAGTGAAGACGGTGCAAGAAGGTATTTTAAAGTGTCAGAATTCAACAGCTAAACATCAGATTAATGGCTCTGCCACTTATAGTCTTCTTTCTGTAAAGGTTAAAAGATAAAAAATTAGAAGCCTACCAAAGACTTTAAAATGATTCAAAGGCTACAACAGATCCTTTTCTCGAATTTCCATTTTGTTCTAGCAAAAGGTGCTTGCTATACCTGTAACTGAGTTTTTCTCCAGTAAGTCATGGCTCCACGACAGTCTTTGTTTTGGTTACAAGGATAATGGGAGTTGTATTTAGGTGACTCATTTAATGCCTGGCATTTGAACTGGGAAAAGCAAAAGATTGATGGAGGTTATGGCATAATTATCCACAAAGTAAGAAGGTCTGATCCTGACTATACAGGCCAAGAAGCAGCTGACTTAAGTCGTAACTAACCAGGGTAGGGATTAGTCAGAGCGGGTTTCGTTACCCAGAGGCCTTTGGCTCCACCTTTAAGTACACGACAAAAGTAGGGGGATGGGATGAACTCAAACCAGCCTAACAAGGTGGGGGAGGGGGCTAATGACCCAGGCTGATGGACGTAGGCTAGGAAGTAGAGAGGACAAGACAAGTTAAAAGGAAGGTGTGAAAGATGACGCTCAGAGAGCTAGGATTGGGAGGCGACTGCACTGCTTTTAAGAAGCGCCTCAAATACGGAACGTGGGATATTCCGTAAGTCTGATTTTGCCGGCCACTCAAAGTCAACTAAAGTCTATCACCCACCTCTCGGCGACTGCCAGGTTGCTAAACACATTCCCCACCCACCCAGCCTGGTCCCGCCCGCCTACGGAACCTGCAGACGCTCACAAGCCGCCACGGCGCTCAGCACAAGCACCGCCCCCTTTGCGTCAGCGTCCACCCCACGCCGCGTCCTCACTTGCAGCTGCCACATTGACTTGCGATTCGCAAGTGTACATTCCACACAAGGTCCAAACGTTTTCGCTCTCTCAAAGGCCCCGTTATGTACACTTTTATTTTCTGCTGAGACAATTAGAAATATTTACAATAAAGACATATGGAAAGGAAATATACTTTTATAGGAATTTCGAAGAGGAAAGAGATTAAATAGGGCATTCATATGTAGCGAAAGTGCAGATGAAGTTAGACAGCTGTATTTCCCCCGTAATCCTATCCTCCCCCCGCGTTCACCAAAGCGGATGAAAACAAACACTAACGATGGCGGCGTCTGGAAGCGACCGGCTGCTGGGCTTAAGGCTGGAGTGATTGTTTGAACCGTGGGGGGAGTCTTTAAGAGCTCTGATTGACGTGAGTGCAACAACTCGCTCAGTTCTGAAAGCAAATATCTGGTGCCTGTGAACCCGAGCCTCCTGAGGCGTGAAGTCTCTCTCTGCGACCCGTGTTGTCACTGCTGCTCCGGGGCGCGGAACCCTCAGCCAGGAGGCGCAGCCGGCCGGCCCCAGGCTGCGGCCTCCGTAATGAGAACCCCGAACCGCTTTCTTCGCCGCAGCTTTGCAGGTACTAACTTTAGAGGGGATACCCCCCAACATCTCTCAGCGCCCCCGGGTGGGAGGCTATGGATTTGCGGCCTGTCGGGTACCGCCTTGAGAAGCTGATACGCCGCAGTCAGTCCCTGAGCTTTCTTTGGGAAGTTGCGTTAGTGTAGACTACGTTGGACCTTGATTGTTCTCAGTCTTTGCAAAGATCCGAGAGCTTTCGTCTGTACTTCAGTTCTTTGGGTTAAGTCCTAAGGGGTTTGGGAGATAATTTGTGGGTCCATAACTCCGGGGTTGAATACCAATATGTGTCAGGTAGGTTTTCATTCAATCAAGATTTGCTGAGTGCCAAATATGTACTCCGCGTGTAGGTGAGGGTGACTGTTGACTAGTGAAAAAAGGGACCCAAGGTTCACGACTTGTCTTCTTACTGGCAGTGGAACGACCTGTGGAAACCAGCGATCCATTCTCATTAAGTAAATCTCTGGGTAAGTGGCTAAGCACTTTCTTGGGTTTATCACTAACTCATCTCAGTTTTCACTTTACCAGTCAGTTTTCAGTTTGCCTGGTCAATTCAGTATAGCATTTCACTTTCAGTATTTCTTACTCTTCTGGCCATCCCACCGCCAGAGAGAGAGGAAAACGGGAAAGAGAGGACGAAGAAATATGAGTGAATGAATATTAAAGGGGAAAAAAGTACCTGTTAATTTTAGTTAAAGCTTATCTCCTAAGGTGGTAGAATTTATTGAACTCCTTCAGTCGGGGATGTGCAATAATAAGAAACCATAGACCTTTCTTCTTTTTATTTTTTTTATTTTACAGGGACAGAGAGAGAGAGTCAGAGAGAGGGATAGATAGGGACAGACAGACAGGAACGGAGAGAGGTGAGAAGCATCAGTCATTAGTTTTTCATTGCCCTTGCGACACCTTAGTTGTTCATTGATTGCTTTCTCACATGTGCCTTGACTGTGGGCCTTCAGCAGACTGAGCAACCCCTTGCTGGAGCCAGCGACCTTGGGTCCAAGCTGGTGAGCTTTTACTCAAGCCAGTTGGGAGGCTGGTGAGCTTTTGCTTAAGCCAGTTGGGCCCGCACTCAAGCTGGCGAGCTCAGGGTCTTGAACCTGGGTCTTCTGCATCCCAGTCCGACGCTCTATCCACTGCGCCACGGCGTGGTCAGGCTAGACCCTTCTTTTATACACTAAATTAACTTCCAGATATTTTTTTTATGAGTGTTCTTTTCATGTGTGGGTATTGTGGCTCCAACTAAATTACAGGTTTTTTGTTTTCAACAGAAATCTTATGTGGAATGGAACCATGAGTTAATATCTTTATTATTTTTCTTTCAAAAAATTTTCAAAAAAATTTTTAATTAATTAATTAAAAATTTTTCTTTTTTTCCAAGTGAGAGGAGGGGAGTTAGACTCCCATGATCACCAGACCAGGATCCTCATGGCAACCCCCTTCAGGGACCCATGCTCTGCCCATCTGGAGCATGATCACAACCCAGCTATTTTTAGCTCCGGAGGATGGCATCTTTAGGATGCCATCCTCAGTGCCCTGGGTGATGTGCTTGCTAGAACCAATCTAGCCTGCGGATTCCTGGATTCCTGGCTACTGAAGGGGGAATGAGAGGAGAGGTTGGGGGAGGGGTGGAGAATCAAAATGGTCCCTTCTCTGTGCCCATACTGGGAATTGAACCCAGGACATCTATATGCCCAGTTGACATTCTACCACAGAGCCAACCAGCCAGGGCCTAAGTTAATATTTTAAAAACACAGTAGATGCGTGACTGGGCAGTGGCGCAGTGGATAGAGCGTCAGACTGGGATCGGAAGACCCAGGTTCGAGACCTGAAGGTTGCCAGCTTGAGTATGGGTCCATCTGGCTTCAGCAAAAGCTCTCCAGCTTGGACCCAAGGTCACTGGCTCCAGCAAGGGGTTGCTCAGTCTGCTGAAGGCCCACGGTCAAGGGACATGTGAGAAAGCAATCAATGAACAACTAAGGTGTTGCAACGAAAAACTGATGATTGATGCTTCTCATCTCTCTTCGTTCCTGTCTGTCTGTCCCTATCTATCCCTCTCTCTGACTCTCTCTCTGTCCCTGTAAAAAAGGAATATACACACACACACACACACACACACACACACACACTAGATGATGAATAAGTACTGGAGCAAGTGTGACATACTGATTTGTGTAGTAAGATGCATGTAAATTTATACACTTTTTCTAAATTGTACCCCTTGGGGTATAAAATTAAGAAGGCTATGGCCTGACCAGTGGTGGTGCAGTGGATAAAGCATTGACCTGGGATACTAAGTCCCAGGTTCAAAACTCTGAGGTTGCCAGCTTGAGCATGGGATCATCAAAATCATCCCATGGTCACTGGCTTGAAGCCCAAGGTTACTGGCTTGAGCAGTGGGTCGCTGGTCAGCTGGAGCACCCCACCCCTGTAAGACATGTTTGAGAAGCAATTAATGAACAACTAAAAGTGATGCAACTACATACGAGTTGATGCTTCTCATCTCTCGTGTTCTTTCTGTGTGCCTCTTTCAGAAGAAATTAAGAAGACTATGACAACTTTTGAGATTTACATTTAATAAAATTAGCAAACCACTGGGTTTTTCCATTAGTGTACTTACACCTAACAGTTCCTGTATTGTTTTTCCTCAAAAGTGGTTATTAGGCCTGTTGGCTCAGTGATAGAATGTGGGCCAAGCGTGTGGAAGTCCCGGGTTTAATTCCCAGCCAGGGCACACAGGAGAAGCGCCCATCTGCTTCTCCACCCTTCTCCCTCTCCTTTCTCTCTCTCTCTCTCTCATCCCCTCCCACAGCCAAGGCTCCATTGGAGCAAAGTTGGCCCTGAGTGCTGAGGATGACTCCATGGCCTCTGCCTGAGGTGTTAGAATGGCTCTGGTTGCAACAGAACAACGCCCCAGATGGACAGAGCATGGCCCCCTAGTGGACTTGCTGGGTGGATCCTGTTCAGGCACATGCGGGAATCTGTCTCTCTGTCTCCCTGCTTCTCACTTCAGAAAAATCAAAAAAAAAACCTGACCAGGCGGTAGCTTGGTGCATAGAGCATCGGACTGGGATGCGGAAGACCCAGGTTCGAGACCCCAAGCTCGCCAGCTTGAGCGTGGGCTCATCTGGCTTGAGCAAAAGCTCACCAGCTTGGACCCAAGGTCACTGGCTCGAGCAAGGGGTTGTTTGGTCTGTGGAAGGCCCACAGTCAAGGCACATGTGAGAAAGCAATCAATGAACAACTATGGTGTAGCAACAGCAACGAAAAACTAATGATCGATGTTTCTCATCTCTATCCATTCCTGTCTGTCTGTTCCTATCTATCCCTCTCTCTGACTCTCTCTCTGTCCCTGTAAAAAAAAAAAAGGAGTGGTTATTAAAATTGAAGCAAAAATTGCAGACTTCAGCTATTAAACATTTTAAATTATAGTGTTATTTAAAGACTAAATCAGCTGAACACAGTGGAATCCTACCATAATAAGTGTACTGGAACTGTACTGTTGGGCATGGGGACAATACATCTCTTTTTTTCATAGTCTTTCCTGCCCCCATCACCCAGTTGCATTAGCTTGTATCTTCCATGACTCAGGGGGTATCTATCCTTAAATGCAAAAAATAACCTAAGACATTAGCTTCAGAGCTTTCAATGACTCAAGTCCTACTATATAACTGATTTTTCAAGGATATTTTTAACTTTTTAGAAAAAGCACCCACTGTAGAATTTATTGCACCTACTCAATAAAGTGCATTCCCAATACTCTGTAATCGTTATCTGGAGAAAAGTTATTTAATCTCAATAATGCCTCGAAATCCCTAAAACTTTATGCTTTTAACATCCTTTTCACTTTATTACAGAAGAGATGAATAATTAAGAAGTATCAGCTTGTAGTTGTGCCACTCTAGTTGTTCATTGATTGTTTCTCATACATGCATGGCGGGGGGGGGGGGGGGGGGCTCCAGCCGAGCCAGTGATTCCTTGCTCAAGCCAGAAACCTTGAGCTCAAGCCAGTGACCTCACACTCAAGCTGGCAATCCCTTACTCAAATTGGATGAGCCCGCACACAAGCCAATGACCTCAGGGTCTCAGACCTGGGATCTCAGCGTCCCAAGTTAATGTTTTATCCACTATGCCACCACTGATGAGGCTAACCTCAATCTTAACTTCTTTCATTAATTTCAGACTTAGCATTATCAGATAGATCTTTAAATATTTCTAATTCAACCTGTTAAATAAAACTGAACTGATTTGCTAAAAATAATGAAGCTCAATCCTGAACTTAAACCACATACAAAAATTACTTTGCAATGGCTTATGAATCTAAATGTTAAAGATAATGATGTTTCTAGAAGAAAAAGTGGAAGAATATTTTCATGACTTTGAAATCAGCTAAAAAAATCGCTAACCATCATACAAAAGGTTAATAAGTTGGACTTAATAAAATCAGGCAGCACTGATCTTCAAAAGACTCCCTAAGAGGATACTCCTCAGCAACAAAAAGAAATGAACTATCAACAGAGAATATACAACATGGGTGAAGCACAGAATAATGCTGAGTGAAAGAAGCCAAAGAATACATACTGCGTGATCTAATTTACAGAAAGCTCTAGGAAGTTTGGATAGCAATCTGTACTAAGGTATAGAGAGCTTATCAGAGGTTGCATAGGGATGGAGGAATGAGGAGGGCCTGGATGAGGGGATTGCAAAGGAACATGAAGAAACTGGGGATTACTGGGTATTTTTGTTGTGATGGTTTGGTGATGTCAAAACTTATTAAATCTTACAGTATGTTGCTTACTGTCAGTTATACCTCATACGGCTGTTTTTAATGTGGAAATAAACAAAGACCACCCAAATGAGAATGGGTAAAGGCCATTCAGAGCTTATCATAGCAGAGACTCAAAGGCAGGTAGACCAGTGGTGAGCATGATAGTAGGGAAAAAGGGAAGGCTTCAGGTATGGCTTGACTTGGGTTTAATGGAATGGGGAAGCTGAAGGCAGCCTAACTACAAGTGTGGGCATCCTATGTGATTGGTTAGGGATGCATATTTGTCTTTCTGTGGTTGATCCTAAATTGGGAGTGTTACCAGAACAAGCCAAGTTCGAGTTGCCTATTGCTGCCGAGCCAGTAAATCACAGAGATGAAATCCGCATAGTGTAAGAATGTCTTTTTTCTTTTTAAGGTTTTATTTTTTGATTTTACAGAGAGAGGGGGGAGGGAAAGAGAGAAGTATCAACTCATAGTTGCTTCACATCAGTTCATTGAGTGCTTGTCATACATGCCTGGACAGGGCAAGCCCAGGACTTTGAACCAGCAATCTCAGCATTCCAGGTTCACGCTTTATCCACTGACCCACCACAGGTCAGGTGTAAATTGACTTCTTAGACTAGTTAGTGGAAATACCAGGTTGGCTTCCTGGGCTGGTTTCTGCAGGTTGTGGGTTAGAGTTCTATTTATATATGTAGTCTGGCCATTGTCCGTTAGTAGAATATGCAGACTGTCATGAAAAAGAAAACTTCATAAGAAAGACAAGCCACAAACTGGGAGAAGATATTTGCAGAATGTATTCAACAAGATACTTATAGCCTGACCAGGTGGTTGCACAGTGGATAGAGTGCCGGACTGGAATGCAGAGGACCCAGGTTTTAAACCCCAAGGTTGCTGGATTGAGCACGGGTTCATCTGGTTTGAACAAGGCTCACCAGCTTGAGCCCAAAGTTGCTGGCTTGAGCAAGTGGTCACTCAGTCTGCTGTAGCCCCCCAGTCAAGGCACATGTGAGAAAGCAATCAATGAAGAACTAAGGTGTCACAACAAAGAATTGATGCTGTTTATCTCTCTCCCTTCCTGATGTCCCTCTCTCTGTCTCTGTCACACACACAAAAAAAAGATACTTATAATAATGATATATACTGGTGCACATTCTAGAAAACTGTTCAGGGGTGTCTGTTAAAGCTAAATATTTTGCCTAACCTGTGGTAGCCCAGTATATAGAATATCATTCTGGAATGCTGAGGTCCCCGGTTCAAAATCCTGGGCTTGCCTGCCGTCATGACAAGCAACCAATGAAGAACTAAAGTGAAGCAACTATGAGTTGATACTTCTTGTTCCTCCTCCACTTCTCTGTAAATTCAATAAATAAAATCTTAAGAAGAAAGCTTCAGGCCTGACCTGTGGTGGCGTAGTGGATAAAGGATCGACCTAGAAATACTGAGGTTGCTAGTTTGAAACCCTGGTCTTCCCTGGTCAAGGAACATATGGGAGTTGATGCTTTCTGCTCCTCTCCCCTTCTCTCTCTCTCTCTCTCTCTCTCTCTCTCCCCTCTCTAAAATGAATAAATAAAATCTTTAAAAAAATGTTTAAAGTAAAAAAAGCTTCACATTTGTATATTCTGTCATCTATCATTAACACTACTGCCTTTATGTCTAATAGCAGTGAGTGTTTATGTCCACCAGATGACTTGGTGCAAGAATATAATAGTTGGCCCTGGCCGGTTTGCTCAGTGGATAGAGTGTCAGCCCAGCGTGCATATGTCCTGGACTTGATCCCCAGTTAGGACATACATGAGAAGTGACCATCTGCTTCTCTCCCCCCACCCTTCTATCCCTTCTCTCTCTTCCCCTCTCACAGCCAGTGGCTCAATTGGTTCGAGCTTCCACCCTGGGCACTGAGGATAGCTTGGTTGATTTGAGCAGCAACCCCAGATGGGGGTTGCCAGGTAGATCCTGGTCAGGGCATGTGTGGGAGTCTATCTCCCCTCTTCTCACTTAAAAAAGTAAAGTAATAGCAAGAAACAGGAAACAACCCAAATGTTTCTCAACAGTGGAACTTACAGATTGTAGTAATAGTCATAAAATGGAGTGCTACAGAGCAATAAAAAATAATAAATTGCTACTTGTAGAATTATAAGTAAATCTTAAAGACATAATGTTGAGTAGAGGAAGCTACGCGCGAGAGAGTTAATACTATTTGATTCCATTTATAAGAAATTCAAAATAGCCCTGGCCGGATAGCTATGTTGGGTAGAGCGTGGACCCAAAGTGTAGATTTTGCTGGTTTGATTGCCAGGCAGGGCACATATAGGAACAAATCTGTGTTCGTGTCTCTCTCTTTCTCTCTCTCTCAAATCAGTAAATAAAAAATTATTTTTAAAATGGCCTGACCTGTGATGGCATGGTGTATAAAGTGTCAACCTGGCCTAACTGGGCAGTGGCGCAGTGGATTGAGCGTTGGATTGGGATGCGAAAGACCCAGGTTCAAGACCCCGAGGTTGCCAGCTTGAGCGCGGGCCCATCTGGCTTGAGCAAAAGCTCGCCAGCTTGGACCCAAGGTGGCTGGCTCCAGCAAGGGGTTGCTCAGTCTGCTGAAGGTCCACGGTCAAGGCAAATGTGAGAAAGCAATCAATGAACAACTAAGGTGTCGCAATGGCAACAAAAAACTAATGATTGATGCTTCTCACCTCTCCATTCCTGTCTGTCTGTCCCTATCTATCCCTGTCTGTGATTCTCTCTCTGTCCCTGTAAAAAAAAAAAAAAAAAAAAAAGAAGAAAGGAAAAGTGTCGACCTGGAATGCTGAGGTCGCCGGTTCAAAACCCTGGGCTTGCCCGGTCAAGGCACATAGGGGAGTTAATGCTTCCTGCTCCTCCCCCCCTTCTCTTTCTTTCTCTCTCTTCTTTCTAAAATGAATCAAGTCTTAAATATTTTTTAATTATTATAAAAAATGAAATTCACAAAAGACAAAACTAATTTACGGTAATAGAGGTCAGAGTAATGATTACTTTTTGGTGGGTTTACTGACCATCGGGACAAAGGAGCCTTCTGGGTTATTGGAAATGTTCTATAACTTGGTCTGGATTGCAGTTATAAGGGTATATACATATAAAAATATTTATTGAGTTGTCTACCCAAGATTTGTCCACTTCACTACATGTAAGTTATATCCCGACACATAGTGGGCTCTTTGAGGAAGATCCTTTTCAGCTGCAGTGGAGCTGTGTCCCACCCACTCTTGCTCCAGACGCACTGCTATTCGCTCTCTCCAAGGAATGAGTAGGTCAGGAAGCTGCACCAGCACGTGGCTTTTAAAAATATGGAAAGACACCTCTTTCCATAAGGTCTCCAGGCAAGTTACTGGATTAGAATTACTCTAACCAGCCACAGTATAATGTCTTTAGAGAAGATGTGTGCTGACTTGATCAGAGATGCAAAGAAAAAAGAATCTCAAAGCAAAAGGACCAGTTTGGATGCCTCAAGACTCTCAGAAACTCAATGAGAAAAACTCCCTGTGGGGAGGGTTCTAAGACTTGGAATTGGTTTCAGATGAGGATCCACAAGCAACTCAATGACTTGCAAAGCCCTTCCGAGATTGTTAAACAGATTACTTCCATCAGTATTGAGCTAGGAGTTGAGGTTGAAGTCACCATTGTAGATGCTTAAATGAGTCTTTTTTTTTCCCCAGGGACAGAGAGAGAGTCAGAGAGAGGGATAGATAGGGACAGACAGACAGGAATGGAGAGAGGTGAGAAGCATGAATCATTCGCTTTTCGTTGCTGTTGCGACACCTTAGTTGTTCATTGATTGCTTTCTCACATGTGCCTTGACCGCGGGCCTTCAGCAGACTGAGCAACCCCTTGCTGGGGGCAGCGTCCTTGGGTCCAAGCTGGTGAGCTTTTTGTTCAAGCCAGATGGGCCCCGTACTCAAACTGGCAACCTCGGGGTCTTGAACCTGGGTCTTCCACATCCCAATCCGACGCTCTATCCACTGCACCACCTCCTGGTCAGGCTTAAATTAGTCTTTTTGATAAATTGACTATCAGTTGTTAAAAAAAGAATAAGGTTTGTTTTTTTAAAACACTTGTACTCATTACTTTCTATTTCAACTCTCCTTTTGTTTACACTTTTCCGTGAAACTAGCTCTTATTCTGGCTTCTCTGTTTTTTGTTAGCTGAACTTTAAAACTTTTTGCAGTTAGTCCTTGTAAATCCAGTAGTCGCGGCCACTATCACAGCCACCTGACCCGTGCAGGTTCACATTAGATTCGAACAGTCGGTAATGAAACACAGGAGCCAAAAACTGGTGAGCCATCAGCTTTAATTCTAGCTTGCACCCGGCGGGCAAGCAAAAACACACTGGGCTCCAAAACCCACACATTCAGTGCTCACAAAGCTACTGACTTATCCGAGTTTCCTAGAATCAAAAGTTTCTAGCTCACCAGACTTATTCACCTCTGTTTCCCATCTCCTCTCAACATAAACTCTGCATAAACTGGCTTCTTCCTCAGCATTCCACCATCTTGGCTGCCTCCTCTCCTCCACATGGCCTTAATCTGCTCTCCTCTCTAATACCTCAGGAACCAAGAGCCAAGAGAGAGATCAAGCTACTGTTCTCTCCCACTTTATAGCAGACTCAAAACCTTTAATCCAATTATACAAACCAGGAAGTCTCTGATACAAAGTCACCCATCTGAGGCATAATGGGATTCCTCCCTACATCACCACCCTACATCATCCAATCAGTCAAGGGTGTGGAGAAGAGCTTACTCCTAAAACAAAGCCTTAAGCTATAACAACCCAGCCTGCTTACATTACAACTTTTCCCCCACAGCCATCACAAGCATAAGGGCAAATAATATCACCTGGGTGACGGGCTTCCATGTGGGCAGCACCATCTTTAACAAAGTGAGCATATTATATTTTATCTGCCGAACAGTCCTTAAAACTTTTCAGTTCTTCCTTTAAAATATCTTTCATCCATACTATTTCCAAATCATGTTTATAACTAGAGTTTTAGCTTGCCCACAAGGCTGAATTATTGCTAGGAACCACATTTGTTTCCCTGCTTTTCATATTCAAAACTATTGTACAATACTCAGCAGGGTTGTCTTTCTAAAGCACCATTCAGATGAGACTAATCCTGTTACTTCCTCTCCTCAAAAATCTTGAAGGGGCTGCCATTTCTGGCATACTAGGTGCAGATCAGGATCTAGCATTGCATTTAAGACTCATGATCTGGCCTGACCAGGTGGTGGCGCAGTGGATAGAGCTTTGGACTGGGATGCGGAAGACCCAGGTTCGAGACCCCAAGCTTGTCAGTTTGAGCGCGGGCCCATCTGGCTTGAGCAAAAGCTCACCAGCTTGGACCCAAGGTCGCTGGCTCCAGCAAGGGGTTGCTCAGTCTGCTGAAGGCCCGCGGTCAAGGCACATGTGAGAGAGCAATCAATGAACAACTAGGGTGTCGCAACGGCAACGAAAAACTGATGATTGATACTTCTCACCTCTCTCCATTCCTGTCTGTCTGTCCCTATCTATCCCTCTTTCTGAATCTCTCTCTGTCCCTATAAAAAAAAAAAGTCTCATGATCTGGCCCCAGCCAGCCACATTTACTTCCCCATCTATACACAGTCCTCTGAGAAACTGGAGTACTTAATCATTCCAAAGCAATTTTGCTTTCTGTTGCTTATACCTCTTGATTTATGCCCTTCTCTCCCTAAGGGTTTTCCTTCACAGTCAGCCCCATTTCAAACTATTTCAACCTGGGAGTATTATGATATGCTCCAGGAAATCCATGTACTCCCTGCAGTTATAGCCAAACGTTTCTGTATATGTGCATTTTTCTGGAGAAAGGGTCTCTTGCCATCATATTCTCAAAAAGGTCCATAAACTTCCCCAAAGTTAAATCGATTTAGTGGCCTTTTGTAGGAATGTAAATTAACTCACGTTTTAACTAAGTTTTTATCCCATTATAACTTAGTTCTCAATATGCTGGCTAATAAAACGTAAATATATAAGTTATATTTAAAGCTCAAAGATTCAGGTTCAGGTAAAATGGCTTGTCTTCATCCATTACTTAGTTTCCTAGATTTAGCTCTTTGTATAGAAGTTATTTTCCTCAAAAGGTAGTACCTTCATTTAATATTTTTCACTTTGGTATCTTTAGTGAGAGGGGAATTTTCATCCCCTCCCACATGACTAGTCATACAACTTATAGACAATACCATCTCTGTATGCTTGGATGTGGCAATCCCTTTTTAAAGACAGTCAAATTTTTCAACATTTGTTTTCTGTTTTAGATTTCCATAGGCAATGGAAACTGATCTCAATTCCCAGGACAGAAAGGACCTGGACAAGTTCATTAAGTTTTTTGCCCTCAAGGTAACATATCCATTCTCTTGAGCCGAGAACCGTTGGAAATAACTTCCGTGCTTCTCCCTTTTTGGAAATAGCATGACAGCTTGCAGCTTACCCATTCTAATGGATACTTCTGTCTGTTGTAAACCAAACTGTGAAGTTTGGGGGTGGTACTGGGGGTGTAACTAAGAGTCGCTTCCAATTTTCCACAGCTACTTTTTCAAAAAGGATTTTTATTCTGCAAGGCTGTTTGCAGAACTGTCAAGCTGTTATGCCAGGTTATTGGCACAGTCTGTTCCCTTGGGGTGGGAACAAAGACCGTGGACTGGAATGGACAGCGCTTTGGACATCTTTCCCTAAACATCACGTAACTCGGAAACGTCTGACTTTCACTTATTGTTCCATTCTGGGTAAATGAGGAATTAAAACTGAATTTTGAATACTTTAGAAGTTACGTTTTCCTAAATCTAAATATCATTTGCACCTCTGTTGCCCCTTCCTCTCAAGCATTGCCATGTAAGAACAATTCATGCAGTAGATCTGGTTGTAAAATTAGTTGGAAGACGTTTGCCATATGGGCCAAGAGATATGAATAATTGTAGCATCCCTGGTTTAAACCTACTATCGTTACATAAGTGTGTGGCAGTGAAGTTTTACACCTACTGTTAGACTTGTTTCGCTATGAAAGTCAGAGCCGCCACGTACAGCTTGCCTTCTGCCACACGTGAGGACATCACAGATTCCAAACCTCAAACTCGGATTCCTCTAATTAGCTGACATTGTGTCGTCCTCAGGACTATTTACAGTATTCTTTTTGTATACTGTTTCATTTCTCTGTTCTTGAACGTCTTAAGTTCCTAACATATAATTATTGGCATCTTTTTAACCCTGCTTTGGAAGGGTTTTAACCCTCATCAGGAGGAGCCAGAACAATTTAAGATTTTTCATCTTTGATTTTTTTGGCATTTGTTTGTTTTTGTTTTGTTTTTTCTTTTAGACTGTTCAAGTGATTGTCCAGGCTCGACTTGGCGAGAAGATTTGTACTCGTTCATCTTCATCCCCAACGGGTTCAGACTGGGTAAAATTCCTGTTCTTTGCTAAAGGGTGTCCTGTGGTGTTTGTTACAAGGAATCACAGTGTAGTGACTTAATATACTGTTTATAGCAGAGGTCCCCAAACTACGGCCCGCGGGCCAAATTGCGGCCACCTGAGGCCATTTATCCCGCCTCCGCCGCACTTCCGGAAGGGGAACCTCTTACATTGGTGGTCAGTGTATGGAGTACTGTATGTGGCAGCCTTCCAACGATCGGAGGGACAGTGAACTGGCCCTGTGCAAAAAGTTTGGGGACCCCTGGTTTATAGTATTACTTAACCATAACATTAAAATGTCTAATTTCATTTACTTTATTCACTTGGAAAGTATGTTCATTGAACGTTAGTCCTGTATTTATTTGGTTCTTGGCTTTCTGTTTTAGATGAAAAGCTTAGTCTTTAGAAAACAAAAATATATTGTTACTAACATTTGTCCTAGGTCATTAGCAGTTTCGACCTGAGTTTGGGGGCTTTGGTGCAGGATAACTCTGATTGGGGAAGGAGGATGTGAACAATTGTCTTGAGTCATTCAAAGCAATGCCTGCATTACCCAGCATACAGTCTAACTACTTTGTTTTCAGAATGTTTTCTGTGAGTGAAAAGTCTCTTTTGTTTACCAGTTCAATTTAGCCATCAAAGACATACCAGAGGTTACACATGAAGCCAAGAAGGCACTGGCTGGGCAGTTGCCTGCCGTGGGGAGGTCCATGTGTGTGGAGATCTCACTCAAGACTTCTGAGGTAAGGTTGTGGCCAGGATGGTGTCTTTACTTAAAGCTCTTCAGACTCTGGTTCCAACTGTGCCCTATCCTGCCCCTTCCCTCTGTGATCTTCTCACTACTCTCTGAGGAGGTCTGAGTCTTTTGTACTTATTCTTCCAACCACCTGAAATAGGTTTGTCACCCTCACCTTTATATATCATCTGTATATGACATGTTTCTGTTATACTTACCCTCTAAACTCACAGGCTCTAGCCTGACCAGGCGGTGGCACAGTGGATAGAGCATTGGACTGGGATGCAGAAGACCCAGGTTCGAGACCCCGAGCTCGCCAGCTTGAGCACGGGCCCATCTGGCTTGAGCAAAAGCTCGCCAGTTTGGACTCAAGGTCGCTGGCTCCAGCAAGGGGTTGCTCAGTCTACTGAGGGCCCGCGGTCAAGGCACATGTGAGAAAGCAATCAATGAACAACTAAGGTGTCACAACGGCAATGAAAAACTAATGATTGATGCTTCTCATCTCTCTCCGTTCCTGTCTGTGACTGTCCTCACTAAGTCAGACTGTGACAGGGTTGAAGGATTCTGGTGTTAGTCTTTTCCTTTTCTTTCCCACACACTAAGACTAAGTCTGTTCAGAGTAACAGAGAAAAACTGAAGATTGGCTAAAGACATCAGACAGCTGAAGGGATTTAAGTAAAGGCTTGTTAAGGTATTTAAGGTATTCTTTAGTTGTGGGTATCACCTAAAAATACCTCTTATAGAATTGGAGGGCAAGGCTCTCTCTGTCATTGGAAGAGTTCACCTTGCTGAAGAGCAGTTTGGATGTACACAGCAAACATAGCAAATCTTAGAAGCATGAATACTCTCTGATCTAACAGTTTGAATTCTGGAAATTTCTTTTTTCAGAAATCAATTCAGGGTACGTGAAAAGCTTTAGTCTCAAGACTATTTATCATAATGTTGTTTGTAGTAGAAAAATTGGGAACAACCTGGATGTCCAGGTACGAAGGGACTGATTTGATAAAATGATGGGCATGTTTTTAGAGCACTATGTAACTATTAAAAATAATGCAGAATTTTTAATTATGAGGAAAATTCCATGTTGTATTTATTAATAAAAAACTAGGTGACAGAGATAGTAAATATGGTATGATCTCACTGTATTTAGAAAAGTGGCTGATTGCTTTATAAATTATCTTTATTTTTTGCTTATTTATACTTTCCAATATATTTCATAGTGACTATATAGTGCTTTGTAATAAGAAAAAAGAAAGGTAATTAAAAACAACAACATATAAAATTGGAATACCTCTCATTTGTCCCATCTATAGGGAGACTCCATGGAACTAGAAATTTGGTGTCTTGAAATGAATGAAAAGTAAGTTTTCCGTCTTAGGCTCCTTGGTTGTGGTGGCTGGGGATAAAGCAGATGACGTCATGTGAAAAGCAGGGCTATCGGTCACGGTAACGGAGGGTGTTCTGCTCACGTAGCAAAACCAATAGGTCTTTGGGACAATTTGCTTCGTGCTCGGCCCCCAGCCCTGGCACAGACATGACCTTCAAAGGGAGCATCAGTTCAGAGAGACTCAGCCAGTAGGGAAAGGAGCAGAGAGAAGGCTCAAAGAGGTTTGTTGTTTTCCCAGAGTACAGAGGGTTCTCTGATTAAATCCCTTGGGAGCTCTTGCAACATGACTACTCTGTTTGTCTGTTTTCTATGCGGCAGACATCCAATAAGATTTCCCTCCCTAATCCTTTTTATACCATGCTGGTCATGGGTTCAAAATGCGTGTTATTCCCCTCCTCCATTTTCTCTTAAGGCAGATTAGCTTGTTTTCTGCCTGACGTTTCAGTTTTTAAGAAGATTATACATAGAGAAAACTTGAGGAAATAATAGCATATCAAAAGAAAAATTTTAGTAATAAATATATGTGGTATAAAACACTAGGAAGCACTCGCCAGGTTATAGTCCAAAATTTTAGTATCAAGCAGATATATAAAAGTAGACAGCTCATAAGATGGTACATTGAAATTGTGTTTATGCCTTCATTAATATAATTGCTAATTACACCGTTAGTTCAGAGCATGTTTTAATAATAAGTTTAATTTTATACAGTTCCAGTGCTTAATTTGCAGCTATTTCTGTTGGCTGCCGTACTCTGAGTGGTGTATTTGGACTGCTATGCAGTTTATGTTCTGTCAGAATTTATGAATAAAGCAAACAAGTTAGTATCAGTCAGTAGATGGAACATACTATCTCTATATGCATTACATTTCTGTTTTGTGTTTACGTTAATTGAATAGGAGAATGCTGATAGTGTCTGTGTGCTCTGCAGGTGTGATAAAGAAATCAAAGTTTCCTACACAGTGTACAACAGACTGTCCTTGCTACTGAAGTCTCTCCTTGCTATAACAAGGGTGACACCAGCTTACAGACTCTCCAGGAAACAAGGGCATGAATATGTCATATTGTACAGGTAATCCGCATAGATTTACTTGTCATCCTCTTCACTGTGCACGTTGTCTTCCTGGCAGGCAGGTATCATTCAGGTATTCTTTGATTAAGTTTTAGTTAGATGATTGGACAGTTGATGCTATAGCTTTACTATGGTAGTCTATCTGTCCTCCTTTATGAACCTCAGTTTTCCAAGGCTAACAAGCTTTTTGTCCTTTTGTCTGTGCATAGTCATGATTCCTGTGGATTGGATTTTGAGGTCCTACTGACAGGACCTCAAAGCAGGAAAAGGAGCTTAAGACTTTAAAAAATAGACTGCTGAGCAGATTCCAGCCTTCTATATTCTAAATTTCTTTTTTTATTATTTTATTCATTTTAGAGAGGAGACAGAGAGAGAGAGAGAGAAAGGGGGAGGAGCTGGAAGCATCAACTCCCATATGTGCCTTGACCAGACCTGTGCAGGGTTTTGAACTGGCGACCTCAGTGTTCCCAGGTGGTCGCTTTATCCACTGCGCCACCACAGGTCAGGCCTCCAGCCTTCTATATTCTAAAGTTAAATTAAAACTTTTTGTCTAACAGACTGCTAATTCAGTTTGTTTTATAATTAGTTGTTTGTGGATATAGAGAACTGATCAACAGTTCTTTGAATATTTTCCTTGGAATATTTCACTTCAACAAATAATTATGGATTGCCTTTTTTTTTTTTTTTTTCCCCAAAGTTAAAAGCGGGGAGGCAGTCAGACAGACTCCTGCATGTTCGCAACCAGGATCCACCTGGTATGCCCACCAGGGGTGATGCTCTGCCCATCTGGGGCATTGCTCCCGTTGTGGCTGGAGCCATTCTAGCACCTGAGGTGGAGGCCATGGAGCCGTCCTCAGTGCCCCTGGGCCAACTTTGCTCCAATGAAGCCTTTGCTGCTGAGGGGAAGAGAGAGAGAGGAAGGAGAGGGGGAAGGGTGGAGAAGCAGATGGGCACTTCTCATGTGTGCCCTGACTAGGAATTGAACCCGGGACTTCCACACACAGGGCTGACGCTCTACCGCTTAACCAACAAGCCAGGGCCTATGGAGTGCCTTTTTTTTTTTTTTAAAAAACTTCTTTTTATTTTATTCATTTTAGAGAGGAGACACAGAGTGAGAGAGAAAGAGAGAAAGGGGGAGGAGCTGGAAGCATCAAATTCCATATGTGCCTTGACCAGACCAGTGCAGGGTTTTGAACTGGCGACCTCAGTGTTCCCAGGTCAACGCTTTATCCATTGCGCCACCACAGGTCAGGCTGGAGTGCCTTTTTAATATAAACATTGTCCTGGACCCAAGGAAGAAGCATACACAGGCCCTGCCCTACAGGTGTTTCCCATCTCATGGGGGAAACAGTTTGGTACATGCATAATTTAATAAAAAGCAGGATTTGAAAACTGCATAGCACTGTCAGGAAAGGATACTGGGAGAACACAGAAAAGGAAATTTTGTTTTGGGTGGGAGATACAAGATAGGCTTCAGAGAGGAATGGTCTTCAAGCTTGACCTTGAGGCAGAAGTGAGAGAGAAAGATTGTTCCAGGTGGGGAGTACAACAGATGGCAAGGCATAGCGGGGCGGGGTCTGAACTGTCCCCAAATTGTCTAATTAATGGACCAAATCGTGGTACAGAGCGTATGTAGGAAAGTGAGAGCAGAGTATGACAAGCCAGGAGTCCCAAATCATCCCAGACTCTTTTCTTTCATGTTAGTGACTAGCTGTTGGTTTTAAACCTTTGGCTTACCTGTATAGAACTGATTTTGAGAAGTCTAATGATCAGAGACTTAACTAGTTCTATTGTAACAATCTAATACCTGAGAATAGTTAACAAGTCATTCTTTAACAATTTTAGTAATAATCTAGCAGCCCTCCCTATGTTTATTTTTCCATGTCTTTCATATGCTTTTGTCCTCTCTATGTTTTTCCCAGGTGTCCAGCTGAGGATTCCAAATTACTAGACTTCTTTCAGCTATAACAGAAAGATTATTTTCTCTTACCTAGGCTAAGTCCCCCTCACTTTGGTTCTTTTATAAGCAGCCATACTACGCTACTAGCCATCAGTTTAGTTAATTCGGACTCCTAGTCCTTGTCATACCACTATTTAAAGTCTTTTGTATCTTGTGTCTCTGGAGAAATACAGTATTTATTGCTCACTGTTTGTCATTTAGGAGTGCTTTTGGATAGAAATAACAATGGTTTAAACCAGAGAGAAGTAGGTAATGTCAGGGGAAGATTTAGCTTTTTTTTTCTTTTTATACAGCCCTATAACCTTAAAGAATAGCCTTGTTTTTTAAAAAGTTTTATTATTTTGCCTCAACCTGTAGATTTGATCATGTCACATTGTTACAAAAACTTACTCTGAATTTGTTGTTAGCCAAGGTTGAATTAAAGTTTTATTGTCTACTATCTGTACAAAAACTTGCTTAGCCCCTGAATGATAAAGAACATAGCTAAGGATAAGTTTAGCATAATTAGGTTATTTAAAGCACTGTACCAGTATTCACATTTATAGTGAACTGAGTTATTGTCATTTTTTATTAGAGTGTATCTAGCAAAATTTATTAATGTTATTCCTGTATTACTTTATGGCGGGGGTCAGCAAATGATGGCCAGCAGACCATATTCTTTTTTTTTTTAATTGTTATTTATTGATTTTATAGAGACAAGGGGGAGAGAGACAGAGAGAGAAGGGAAAAGGAACAGGAAGCATCAACTCCCATATGTGCCTTTGTAAAGCCAGTAGCCAGGGCCACTATCATAGCAGCCTGACCCGTGCAGGTTCGCATTAGATTCGAACAGTCGGTAATGAAACACAGGAGCCACGAACTGGTGAGCCATCAGCTTTAATTCTAGCTTGCACCCAGCGGGCAAGCAAAAACACACACTGGGCTCCAAAACCCACTCATTCAGTGCTCACAAAGCTACTGACTTATCTGAGTTTCCTAGCATCAAAGCTTTCTAGCTCACCAGACTTATTCACCTCTGTTCCCCATCTCCTCCTGCACAAACTGTGCTCAAACTGGCTTCTCCCTCAGCACTCTACCATCTTGGCTGCTTCTCCTCTGCACGTGGCCTTAATCTGCTCTCCTTTCTAATACCTCAGGAACCAAGAGAGAGATCAAGCTACTGGTCTCTCCCACTTTATACCGTATAATCAAAACCTTTAATCCAATTATACAAACAAGGAAGTCTCTGTATAATGGGATTCCTCAGGAGAGTGCCACCCTACATCATCCAATCAGTCAAGGGTGTGGAGAAGAACTTACTCTTAAAACCAAGCCTTAGGCCATAACGACCAGGCCTGCTTACATTACAGCCTTTCCCCCACACCCATCCCAAGCATAAGGGCAAATAATATCACCTGGGTGACGGGCTTCCATGTGGGCAGTGCCATCTTTAACAAAGTGAGCATATTATATTTTATCTGCCCAACAGCCTTGAACCAGGCAAGCCCGGGATTTCGAACCAGTGACCTCAGCATTCCAGGTCAACGCTCTATCCATTGCACCACCACAGGGCAGGCCCATGTTCTTTTTTTTTTAATCAATAAAGTTATTTTAGAACTAGCCACCCATTTGTTTATGTACCATCAGTGGCTGCTTTTGCAGGACAACAGCAAAGAGGAGTACTTACTATATGGCCCACAAGCCTACAATATTTACTATCTGATCCTTTTCATAAGAGTTTGCTGACCCCTGCTTTATGGTGGCTCTCACTTCCTGTGTGTATTTCAGATATTTAAGTGCATTTCTTTTCTTCCATACAAGGCTATATTCTCTGAGAGCTAGGATTCAGATATGTCTTGAATCTCATCCCTAACTTATCCTTATCTCATCCCTAACACCTAACGTTAGGGTTCTTTGTACATTGTTGGGGCTTAGTTTTTTATTAAACCCATGTGTATGGCCAGTAGCCACGGCCACCATCACAGCCACCTAGTCCATGCAGGTTCACATTTGATTCGGACAGACGGTAATGAAACAACAGAGCCAAGAAGTGGTGGGCCATTAGCTTTAATCCTAGCTTGCACCCGGTGGGCAAGAAATACACACAGTGAGAAAACACTTCTCTTTCCATTCAGGGCTCCCGAAACCACTGACTTATCCGAGTTTCCTAGAATCAAAGGTTTCTACCTCACCAGCCTTATTCACCTCTGTTCCCCATCTCCTTTTCTCTGCACAAACTGGCTTCTCCTTCAGCACTCTGCCATCTTGGCTGTTTCTCCTCTCCTCCTCATGGCCTTTCTCTGGTCTCCTCTCTAATGCTAATCTCAGGAAGTGAGAGACAGCAAGCTCCTGGTCTGCCCCATTTTATATTTTAGAAGTCAAAACCATTAATCCAGTATAGAAACAAGGAAGTCTCTGATACAAAATCTGAGGCATAATGGGATTCCTTATAAGAGTGCACCACCCCCTATCATGCAACAGTCAAGGGTGTGGGGAAAAGCTTAGTCTTAAAACTAAGCCTTAGGACCCTGCCTGCTTACAGCCTATCCCCCACACCCAATGCAGACTATAAGCGAGCAAACATATATATCATATTTACAAACTTATTTGACCAACACCATGTATATATTTAATTTTTAACAATATTACTTGAAAGATATAAAACTTCTTATTAAAGTGTTTTATAATTCAGAATCTTAGCAAATTTAGGCTGGACTTCAAGGGAGACATGTGGGAAGGTTCTATTGTGTTTATATTTCTATATTTTCAGAATAGTCTTACCTAGTTATTCTATGCTGGAAAAGATTTTCTAATTTTTTAACCAATCTACTTTGGAATGACTTGTGACAGGCATGGTGAGCCCTCCTTAATTTAAGACCATATTTCAAATTCTAGTGCCTTCTATTGCATATTTGAAAGTTGCTAAGGAGAGTAGATCTTAAAAGTTCTTATTATAGCCTGACCTGTGGTGGCGCAGTGGATAAAGCGTCGACCTGGGAACACTGAGGTCGCCAGTTCAAAACCCTGCAACTGGGATGGTCGAGGCACATATGGGAGTTGATGCTTCTAGCTCCTCCCCCCTTTCTCTCTCTCTCTCTCTCTCTCACTCTGTGTGTCCTCTCTAAAATGAATAAAATAAAAAAAAGAAGTTTTTAATAAAAAAAGAAAGTTCTCATTATAAGAAAAAACTGTAACTGTGTATGGTGGCAGATTCTAACTAGACTTATTGTGTGATCATTTTACGATATATACAAAGATTGAAATGTTGTGTTGTACACTTGAAACAAATATAATGTTGTATGTCAGTTATACTTCAATTAAGAAAAATCTAGTAACTTCTAATAGTAGTCCTGATCTCTTTGCCAATTTTATTTATATATTCTTTATTTCCTAGTCAGTATACTTTAAAAAACACATTGCAGCAGAGGGAAGAAGAAACTTAAATGGCAGTTTCCACTTTATTATTTTCCTAATTTTTAAAGCTATATTCTCCAAATACAACCCCTTGCCTGCAGCTTAATTGAAGTAGTAGCCTTATTGCTCCATTAGGAGAGGTATTCATTAGATAAGAAAGGTTTGTTTTGTTTCTAGGTGTTTTTGCTGTAGGGGCCTTAGAATAAAGAATTGGCAACATTCTATTTCTTTCATTCCTGCAGGATATATTTTGGGGAAGTTCAGCTGAATGGCTTAGGAGAAGGTATGTATTAAGGTTGAAAAACATTTGTGATGTTAAGAGCTCTCCTGACTGAAGAGATGGGCTTGGATGCTGCTGGTAATAATATGCAGCTTGTGATTTCAATATGTGTGATACAAGGAAAAGGAAAGGAAAAATAAAGAAAAAAGATAGGTGATTCAAAGAGCTGCTAGGTAAGGACTGAATATAATTTTTATAAAATTCCAATAACTCATTATTCTTTCTTTCTTTTAAAAAAATTATTATTATTATTATTATTTTAATCCAGAGACAGACAGGAAGGGAGAGAGATGAGAAGCATCAACTTGTAGTTGTGGCACTTTAGTTGTTCAGTGATTCCTTCTCATACATGCCTTGATGAGGGGGTGTATCTCCACCAGAGTCAGTGACCTTTGGGCTCAAGCCAGCAACCATAGAGTCATGTCTATGATCCCATGCTCAAGCCGGTGACCCTGTGCTCAAGTTGGTAACCTTGGGGTTTTGAACCTGAGTCCATAGTGTCCCAGATCAGCTCTCTCCACTGTGCCACCACCTGTTGAAGCTAAAAGAATTTTATTTATTGACTTTAGAGAGCGGAAGGGGGGAGAGAGAGAGATAAAAAACTTGTTTGTTTTTCCTTTTCATTGTGTATTCATTGGTTGCATCTTGTATGTGCCCTGACCAGGAGTTGAACTTACAACTCTAGAGCATTGTGACAGCATTCTAACTAACTGAGCTACCTGCTAGAGCTCTTTCTTACTCTTTATACAATTGTCTCTTTCTTAATGTCCTACAATGAGCATGTTAAATGTTTTGGTTTTTTTTTTTACATATATATATTTTATTATTATTAATTCTAAGGGGGTGACACCAATAAATCAGGGTATATATGTACAATGAAAACATCTCCAGGTTATCTTGTCATTCAATTGTGTTGCATACCCGTCACCAAAAGTCAAATTGTCCTCTGTCACCTTCTATCTGGTTTTCCCTGTGTCCCTCCCCTCCTCCCTATCCCACTTTTCCCTCCCTCCCCCCATCCCGTAACCACCACTCTCTTGTCCATGTCTCATATTCTCACTTTTATGTCCCACCTATGTATGAAATCATGCTGTTCTCAGTTTTTTTCTGTTTTACTTATTTCACTCCGTATAGTGTTATCAAGGTCCATCCATTTTGTTGTAAATGATCCGATGTCATCATTTCTTTTGGCTGAGTAGTATTCCATAGTATATATGTACCATAGCTTTTTAATCCACTCGTAAATGTTTTTGATGAGCATCAATTTTTAAAAATTGGAAATGAAACAAAGAAACCCAGGAAGACTTGGTTGGGAGTATCACGTGCAAGGTCCTGGCTCTTCCCCACACTTGGTTCTGAGGTGGAAGCTTTGTGGGAGTGCAGTTATCTCATAAGTTTGAAGTGTTTGTGTGACAGACTCCTAGTGCCCCTTTGCTCTCTCACTGGGCATGTGACAGTCTGGGCAGGGTGGGTTAGGAATTGCGCAAGCTTTAGGATCAACAATTGTTTTATCTTTTTTTTTTTTTTACAGGGACAGAGAGAGAGTCAGATAGAGGGATAGATAGGGACAGACAGACAGGAACGGAGAGAGGTGAGAAGCATCAATCATTAGTTTTTCGTTGCCGTCGCAACACCTTTGTTGTTCATTGATTGCTTTCTCACATGTGCCTTGACCACGGGCCTTCAGCAGCCCAAGCTACACCCTGCTGGAGCCAGCGACCTTGGGTCCAAGCTGGTGAGCTTTTTGCTCAAGCCAGATGGGCCTGCGCTCAAGCTGGCAACCTCAGGGTCTCGAACCTGGGTCCTCTGCATCCCAGTCCGACACTCTATCCACTGTGCCACCGCCTGGTCAGGCTGTTTTATCTTTTTGAAGGTAGTTTTATCTGAAAATAGAGTACTATTTTCCTTGCTAATGTTAGGTCAATATAGAAAAAATTGAAAAGAAAAAATAACACACACATGAAATTGAGGCTGTTAAGTTGCTAAGTGGGTAATGCCAGAGATTACAGAGGCTGAATGATTCCAGGAAAGACAGACCAGGAGCAGTGCAGTATTCTCTTGGAAAAAAAGCTAATTATTTACCTCTTCTCTTAGGTTTCCAGACAGTTCGTGTTGGGACAGTGGGCACCCCTGTGGGCACCATCACTCTTTCTTGTGCTTACAGAATTAACTTGGCATTCATGTCCACCAGGTAAGGAAAGAGCATTGGAATCCATAAGAACTCTTTTAAAGATAGTCAAGTTTTTTTTCACCTACACTCCACGGCTGAGCCTGCAGTTCAGCTTTGCCATTGCTGAAATCAGTCCCCTTCTGAAGAATAAAATCGAGAGAGAGCCCAGTTTCATTGGAGAATCTGAGTGTCCGAGAGCCAACAATGTAGAGATGGTGGTTTATGTTTAGGGATGTGATACAGTTTAGGCTCCGGAGGTTCCTGCTAATAGATATTAGGTGAGGGGCCCTCTGAGGACTTCAGGGAGGCTGGCAAGGCATTCTAACAAGCCTTGCCATCTGCATGTTGCATTACAGGCAATTTGAGAGGACCCCGCCTATCATGGGGATCATCATCGATCACTTTGTGGACCGTCCCTACCCCAGCTCCTCGCCCATGCACCCCTGCAATTACAGGTGAGGAATATGAAAGGCGCTTTTCCACTGCAGCTGGCGGAAGCATCTGTCTTGCACAGGCACCTAGACCACCCTATCGGCACTCACCGATGGGCATGGGGCACTGATGGAGTCCCCACATGGGGAGAAATGGAATGGCTAGCCTCCTTTTCTGCCGCTGCCTCTGAGGTACACCAGGGCCTGGGCTAGACAATGTCTCAGAAATCTCTTGCACATGTTGGATCTTGAAAGGAGTAACTTGACTTAGAGACCTCAGGAGTGGACGTAATTTGTGGAATGTCCTTTGCAAAGTCTGGTTTTCAGGTCACCATTGGCACAACTCATACATGAGAATCAAGTATCTTCAGGCCTGGTTCCCAGAGAACCACTTCTAGACTTCTCTAGAGGTTGGATTAGATGTGCATCAGGGACTGTCCTGCCTTTAGGTGGAGGCCTTCCCAAACTGGGTAGGTGTGCAGTGACACTTATCTCACTGCAGCTTGTTGCTGACAGTTCTTAGGCCCCAACATGGGCCAGGCTTAAGCACATACTCTCAGGTAAGAGGTCTGGGTTTTAAAAAGGAGTCATTTTTAACCTCTAGCTGCTGCTGTCTGGAAATGTTTGAAATTATGAAGGACTCAAGACAGCTCTCTTGCTGAACTCTTACAAGCTCTGTCTGGAACAGTTGTCACTACTTGCATCTCTTTGGGTCCTTTCTAAAATTATGTGCCATTACCATAAAACTCATGGTTTCTTCTTCTCGCTATAGAACCACTGGTGAGGACACTGGAGTGACATACCCTTCTGTGGAAGACTCTCAAGAAGTGTGTACCACCTCTTTTTCCACCTCCCCTCCGTCCCAGGTAGGGGAGACGGGTTCTGGGGTCCATGTGTGGACCTTATGAAATGGTGTCAACATTTAGATTGTTTCTTTTGGTGGTGGTGGTGATTGTTTTGAGGGGATTCTTTTAAGTGGTGAGGAAGAGCCTTCTTCTCCATCTGGTACCATTGCAGTAACCATTCTTAACCCTCAAGATTACATGTAACTTTTACCTTCCTGGGGACAGCTTAAAATTCCTTAGGAAAATCAGTCACAGAATTCCATATGCATTCTCATACCAGAGATACTCTAACCTACACTATGAAATTGCTTGCTTCTTCTCGTTTGAAGTGGTAAACATGGTTCCTAATAATGGAGGAAGCACAAAAGGAGCCAGTAATTATTAGCCTAAACTGCCAGGAAGAAACAAGCAGTGCAGTTTTTCTTAATAGTTGACACAGATTTCTGCCTATCTGCATTCTCTATCTGAACATTTTGACCGTTAACTTTTCCACTTGAGTTCATCTTCAGTGTCAAACTGAATATCGATAAAACACAGGCTCCCAACAATGTTCTCAGATTCTGAAGAGGAAGCGCCTGTGTGGCCTTGTTGTATAATCTGCTGCGATTGCTTCAGCTAAGGAATCATTTTTGCCAGCTGGCTGAATTTCAGGGCACATCTCTTCCCTTCCATCCAAAGTCATTCATCTTCTACCTCATTCATTGCCTGCAGCTCCCGCTCTCCCTGCCCATCGTCTCTGCGCCCCGTATTTGACTTTTACGTTAGACAGTTTCTTCTAGATCAAGTCAGTTCTGCTTTCCTTTAAAGTACTCCCAGATTACCCCTTCTTACCACCTTATTTCGGGGACCCAGCAAATTTATTAGCTATCCACAGATTTTATTTTAATTTCTAATTAAGAAAAAATTAAATTTATTCCTTCCTGGGTTGTTAGGAGATACTGGATTAAAATGATGGTTCTAAGCTGTTTCAAAAGCAGAAGTTAGGCACAGAAGCTAACTTAATGTGTGTGAAGGATGTTACAAGATCCACGATCACTGTTATTTCTGTTCTCCCAGTGTAGAGTTAAAGAGGCTTTTATTGTAACGTTGCCTCGACAGTTAGGTTTGGGGGTGTGGGGATTATTATTCCCCTGGCCACATTAATATATGTAGGCATGAGCGTCACCCTTGCTCTGGGAAGGGGTGGCTTCTGGTGTCAGTACTGACAGAATAATACTGACCAAAAAAGGGGGGACATCCCCCTTCTTAATAGTACACATTAGTAGGAGTAGATTACATGTCAAGTTTAATGTTCACTAAAGTTTTGTTGTGTAAGTGATAGGTTTATAGACCATAAATAAAGTTATGACTTGGGAGACATGAAGGGTGGTGAAGCTGGGCCTTAACAAGTCAGTTTGTCTCTTTCCCTGATACAGTGGCAATTTTACCCGCTCCAGAAGTAAAGGGAGGTTAAGTAGTTTCTGCATGGGATGTGTGCATAAACTCTGGTGACCTGTATAAGGAGAGCCTGGTTTGTTGGGTTTTTTGTGGTATCAGTTGCCTGTTGTGTCTTGTCACAGTTTAAAAGTAGATCACATCGAGATCTTATCAATACTGAGCATCCCCCAGGGGAGGTCTGTTCCTGTTCCTGTCCCTGATCACGTCTAATTAAGGCTGGTGCAGAAATACTCATTTTCAACACAGAGAAAATCATTTACCATCAGGTCTCCTCATTCCTATAGATTCTTTTAAATATTTTTATTTATTTATTTTTTCCAAGGACAGAGAGAGTCAGAGAGAGGGATAGATAGGGACAGACAGACAGGAATGGAGAGAGGTGAGAAGCATCAATCACTAGTTTCTCGTTGCTCTTGCGACACCATAGTTCATTGATTGCTTTCTCACATGTGCCTTGACCGTGGGCCTTCAGCAGACCAAGCGACCCCTTGCTGGAGCCAGCAACCTGATGAGCCAAGCTCATCAGGACCCTGTTGGGTCCAAGCTGATGAGCTTTTTGCTCAAGCCAGTTGGGCCCGCGCTCAAGCTGGTGAGCTCAGGGTCTTGAACCCGGGTCTTCCACATCCCAGTCTGACGCTCTATCCACTGCGCCACCGCCTGGTCAGGCGCATTCCTATAGATTCTGAAGTAGTTTCTTCCTTGGTTTAACTTAAGGGAATTGCATGATGGTTCAACTACTATTCGAGTCGAGTAAATACACATTAACGTGATGTTTATTTCACCAACAAAATAAGGGTCAATTATCATTTGGGCACAGAGTTGGGTCATGAAATAGTTGTGACCCTGAACCTGCTACTGTGACTTAAGATCTACCTTTATTTCTAAGCATTAGCTAATTGGTGAGATTATTAAAGATGGAACAGCAAGACCCAAAATAATCATCTTGCCCCTAATTAGCTTTGAAATCATAAGAGTTTTGAAAGTGCCCCAGGTTTTGCTCCATCAGGTCTCCACCAGGTTCTCCTACACCATCAGGGACTGTAAGAAACACATACACACACTCAGCCCTGTACCCACATCTGCACACACCTACTCATCTTCCCTGAGGTGATGCAAGAAAGCATACCTGGGTACTTGAGTAGTTTAAAGTTCCAGCCAACAAATGTCAACATTTTTAACCTGTCCCTGAAGATTCTGGGTCCCCAGAAAAAGGCATTCTAACATTTTCATCTCAGTTTCCTCATTCATCCTGAGTGCACCTTGCGGTTGCTTTTTGACCCTTCCCATTGGACACCATGCCCTTCCCTGCCTTGACTAAAGACAAGGTAATGCTTGATTCGTGTTTCTGCTTTGCCACGTGACTCCAGCTCAGCTGAGTGGTGCTTCTCCCCCGCGGAAGACACACACACAGTGGGGCAGCAGGGGTGAACACCTCGCCCCCCCAGCCGTCCTTTGGGATGGCAGTCATGCCCCTTCCTCCTGCTTCCCGCCTGACCTTCACTGTGTGTTCCAACCTCTGTGGCTGCTGCCCCTTTGGAATTTTTTTACTCTTTCTCAAGTCCCTTTTCTTTTTCTTCTCTTGTTTCCCGTCTCTGTTTGTATCTGCACAGTGTGTGTTTACTGTTACAAAGGCACATTTTCAGACCCCTACTCCTGTGGTGACGGATACCCTGAGGGTCCCCATGGCAGGACTGGCCTTTTCCCATCAAGTGAGTCCACTGGGAAGGAGGGGAGAAATCTGATGGCATCTTTCTATTTAAGACTTGTAAATAAAGTACAGGCTATAGCTATTTAAATGTCCCCAAGTGGTGGTCTGTGGATTATTTTGAGGCTTGGTGATTGATTTTTAATAGGACATAGCCATAGCAGAGAAGCCCAAATAGAATTTTTCATTTGACCCCGCCTCCTCTCATTGATGTGAAAAATACATGGAGTTATTTATATCTATTTCCAAATAAATAGTCCAAGAGTTGTATTCTGTCTTTCTCAACATAAATCGGAACCCTCCCATACCCAGTGGGGTGGGAAAGAGTGTGATTAGAGAAGACGCCTTCTGTTTCAAAGGGACCTTAAGGACAGAGGAGAAATAGAATGACCTGGGAAAATGGATGATTTTGGCTCTGAGTTCTGTCCAGGCTTGTGCTCCATGGATCTACTGGGCTGGAAATGGAAACAGCTGAGAAAGGGGGCAGTGAGGCAATCATTTGAGGTCTTTATAAAGCCATAGGGCTGGGAACCTCAGTCCCACACTGTAAACAAGTCTGTTTTCATCTAAAAAGAAATGGCCTGAAAAAAAAAGAAATGGCCTGGTCTGTCTTTAACCCTTACATCAGGCCACCTCATACCACAAGGATGTAGGCTGGGGTCCATTCCCTACTTAGCAGCTAATTTTGATCATTAGTCAAACTCTAGGATTGCCTGTTTTCCCTCCTCCTTTCCTCTGCCCCTCTCTCTTTTTCTCTTGCTTAGCTCTCAAGCTCTCGCCTTTCCTATCAGCCTGCTGCCCTGGGCGTTGGATCAGCTGACCTGGCTTACCCAGTAGTGTTTGCTGCTGGCTTAAACACCACACATCCTCACCAGGTATCTTTCAAGATGGGGAGGACTCTGGGGGTTCCTGCACTGCCTCCGTGCCCTGGGGCAATCAAGCGGCCTCTGGAGAGACCAGTTTTATTCTAAGTGTTCAGAAGCAAAGCTCTTCTGTGACTCGGGAGAACTAGCATGACTCTGACAGGAGTGGACCTCTTAAACTTCAGAAAGGAAAGAAGAGCTTCGCAGGTGTTTCTCCCTCTTTCCCATTTACTGAGTCCCAGAGAGCCTAAAGAGCCGAGGTGTCCTGCTCACTAGAGGGCAGTGGTGGCGGTGGACAAGCTCGAGAGCAGATGCCATCTTGCTAGGCCGAGTCTTCTCCTGCCTGAGGCTGCCATGATTCACTGTATTTTTCCATTTTTTCCTAAAGTTAATGGTTCCTGGGAAGGAAGGTGGGGTACCCCTTGCCCCCAGCCAGCCTGCCCACGGTGCCCAGGCTGATCAGGAGAGATTGGCAACCTACACTCCTTCCGACGGGGCCCACTGTGCTGCCACACCTTCTAGCAGGTGAGTTCCCGTCCTGGCTGTATACGAGCTTATCTGGTCTTAGTGAAGAGCAGCTCTCAGCAGTGACTCAGGTTGGGCATTTGCGCCCCAAATGTGCCATCCTCTAAGCTCCCAACAAGAATCTTACATTGCAGTTGATGTGCAGGAAAACTGGCCTGGCCGCACTACTAACAGCAGATAGCGGGCGCTTGGCTCCTACCTTCACCCACTGAAGGGGTTTTCCAGATGTTTCTCGTTCACCCCAAGATTTATTTCCATGGAGCCAGTCATCACTGTTTCTGGAAGACCAGGGTGTTGACCATGAAGTCTGGGGCCACAGTGGCTTTGATGGTGGTTAGGATTGATGTTCTACTTCTGAAATGTGAGGGCCTCGTGGTGATCCTTTAGAAATACTCTTCTTTCTCATCAAATAATCTCTGTCTTCTTTTTTTGGGGAAAAAAAAAAAATCTCTGTCTTTTTGGTTATAGAAGTAAATACATTCTGTGAAATTACAAAGACAATGGTTAGGTAGAAAATGAAAGTTCTTATAGTCCCAGTTTGCAGAAATCACCAGTTACTTCCTTTTAAAAAATAAGAGGAGCCTGACCAGGCGGTGGTGCAGTGGATACGAGCGTCAGACTGGGACGTGGAGGACCCAGGTTCGAGACCCCAAGGTCGCCAGCTTGAGCACGGGCCCATCTGGCTTGAGCAAAGCTCGCCAGCTTGGACCCAAGGTCGCTGGCTCCAGCAAGGGGTTGCTCGGTCTGCTGAAGGCCCGCAGTCAAGGCACATGTGAGAGAGCAATCAGTGAACAACTATGGTGTCGCAACGAAAAACTGATGATTGATGCTCTCACCTCTCTCCGTTCCTGTCTGTCTGTCCCTGTCTATCCCTCTCTCTGACTCTCTCTCTCTGTCCCTGTAAAAAATAAAAATAAATAAATAAATAAAAGATGAGAGAATAGGCCTCAGTTGTATTTTCAGCTCCAGGCCCAGAAAAGCAGCAAAACCAGGTGGTGACTCCAGGACCAGCTGCTATGACTAATGATCCCCTGCCTGTCACTGGCCAATCAGTAGAGACCACGACACTGGACTGGCACACCTGGCAAAGCTGATGCATATTCTGTTGAGACCTCCCCTAAATTCCAGCCGATAAAACCCTCAGAACAAAGGACCCAGCGTGTGCTACCGCGCCCATGCCTTTCCCTTCTCCCTCTTGTTCCCCCACAGGGGTGCGTCTCCTCAGCTCTAAGGGATCCTTTAGAGCAGAGGTCCCCAAACTACGGCTCACGGCCAAATTGCGACCTCCTGAGGCCATTTATCCGGCCTCCGCCGCACTTCCGGAAGGGGCACCTCTTTCATTGGTGGTCAGTGTATGGAGTACTGTATGTGGCGGCCCTCCAACGGTCTGAGGGACAGTGAACTGGCCTCCTGTGTAAAAAGTTTGGGGACCCCTGCCTTAGAGCATGAGACATGCAGCCAGGGGAGCGGTGGGCAGCAGCAGCTTGACCTGGGTTCACCCCAACCCTGTTCCCGAGGCCCCTTTTCTCTGACTTCCCAGTGAGCCAGGGCAGCCCCGCCTGGGCTCTTCGTAGCCTCCTCTCTCCCAGGCCTTCCTTGTTTCACCGTCCTCAGCTTGAATCCATGTACTGTAAAAATAAAAGAGACGAGGGAATCTCAGAAGGATTAAGTAATTTGCCAAAGAACAGTAAGCTTGCAAAATGGCCAGGCACAAGTCCTCAGACTTCTGGTCGGCACTGTCTTCCCATCATCCTCGGGGTTCTCCCGTGGGAAGCTGAGCCTGTCTGGGCCTGACCTGCCCTCCCTTGCCTGGAAGTCCCCAGAGGTAATGACGTTGACTGGCCTGCCACATCCTAAATGAACTTTTGGGTAACAGAAATTCCTGGTATTTTTTTGTTTTTATTCCCACAGTGGAGGAGTGGGAGGGGAAATTGTTCAAGAAGATCAAATTTTTGTATCATCCGCCAGGAAAAGTAATTATTTTCATTCCTGACCTCCCGTACTTCTGTCTCTTATCCCTCCCTCTTTTATTTAGATAATCAGAAAAAGACCCTGTTAATCATTTTACACTCTAGTTTTCTGAGCCTCAGCTCCCAGGGTGCGTCCAGGAGGGAGTAACTAAAGACAAGAAGACCCTTTGTAAGAGGCTCTGAAACACAGGTGGTCAGCGCTTCAGCCTCTCAGTGCTGGTCCTCCCTGCACTGAGTCCAGAGGCCACTTGGAGTCCACAGCCCACCTTTCTACCCCGTGTCCCTGCTTTTAGGCAGAGTAGTTTCCCTGTCCCCAGCCGCACGCAGGCTAGGACGACTGGTCTGGCAGCCACAGTATAGACCCCTGTTTCTGCAGCTTGCAGCGCCCGCCTGTCAGCCAGGACTCAGCAACAGTCTAGAGCAGAGGTCCCCAAACTACGGCCCCCGCCGCACTTCCGGAAGGGGCACCTCTTTCACTGGTGGTCAGTGTATGGAGTACTGTATGTGGCGGCCCTCCAACGGTCTGAGGGACAGTGAACTGGCCCCCTGTGTAAAAAGTTTGGGGACCCCTGGTCTAGAGGGCCGCAGAGGAGTTAATGGGAACAGCCAAGTTGACTGTATTGTTGAACGGAGAGATGATTTAGGGTGAGGAGAGGGCAGGGAACACACTAAGGAGTGCAGAGGACCTCAACCTGCCCATTTGTCATGGGTGGAGAAAGCTCTGGTTAGCTATAGAGTCAGATGCGGGATACTGTCCCTTGTACAGTTAACAGTGTGCTGTAACCAGTGGTGTTCACCGTTGGACTGTGGACGCGTGCCGTACCTGTGTGCTGGAAGCCCCGTGCCGGTTGCGCAGGGGTTACCCAGCCTAACCAGCAACCACTGCTGTGAACTGTACCGTCCTGTGGTGTTTTTAGATAACTAAGCAAAACAAAATGAAGATGGAGAACAGCTAAAATCTTGAGTAACTAATATTTTAATTACAGTTTATGAGAGCTGCTTGCCTGGATTATGATTGCTGTGTGCATGGTTACTGAAGCTTATTGGTATTCCATGTAAGCTTTGCACAACTGTAACACTGAATTTTATTCACATATGGGGAAGTTTTAGTTGTTCCAGGAAACGTAGCCCTCTGCTCTCAACTCAGAAGGGAGGGTGACCACACAGTGCCGTCCCTCACTGAGTGGTGGGCGGGTGGCCCCTCCCTAGGCTGCAGCCCACAGCGGGGCTGTGTGGGGAGCCAAAGAGGCTTTGCTGTGGTTTGAGAATGAGTACCAACATTACCTTTCTTCCCCAGCGAGGATACTGAAACAGTCTCAAACAGCAGTGAGGGACGGGCTTCTCCCCACGATGTCTTGGAGACCATCTTTGCCCGAAAAGTAGGGGCTTTTGTCAACAAACCCATCAACCAGGTGATGTTCTGCTGTTGCCATCTGTGAGCCACGTCTGCGTGAGGCCTCACAGACAGGTCTCTTAACCTGGGACCCGTAGCCACTGACAGACAGTACATGCATGTTGTATGTTTCAGCCTAGCTTCGCCAGTGAGCCGTTGTTACTGTGGGGCAAGCTTCCAAGGCTGATTTCCTGGGGTATTGAGGAGCCCTGAGTCCAGTCCATGCTGTGTGCCTGTGATGGGAGGTGGTGGAAGTTGGGGGTCTCTGACACAGGGACTTGAGGGGCAGTGGTCCAGCTGGGTGTGAACTTGCCGTCCTCCTGGCTTCAGGCAGCCTTTACAGGAGTGTGGGAGCTGGGGAAAGGCGGGCACTGAGCCTTTCTCCTCTGTCTCTGCAGGTGACCTTGACAAGCTTGGACATACCCTTTGCCATGTTTGCTCCCAAGAATTTAGAGCTAGAAGATGCTGACCCCTTGGTGAGTCTAGCATTTCCAGTGAGACGATGCCAAGTCTTAATCCTTTCTGGGCACATCACTGGTCCTCCACAGACCATTAGCCGTGTGTGCCCTGTGGCTGAGGGGTTTGCAGCCAGCCTGGGTCCCTTACCAAACCCTCTACTAGTAACAGGAACTTGCCTTCAGTGCCCAGAATCAGCCCCTTCCTCTGCCTTACTTACCCTGAACCAGGTGAATCCCCCAGACTCCCCGGAGACTGAGTCTCCTCTCCAGGGCAGCCTGCACTCTAATGGCTCCAGTGGCTCCAGCGGCAACACCCATGACGACTTTGTCATGATTGACTTCGTAAGTTTCCCTTACCTTTGCCTTCCTTGACCTTTGCTGCCAGGGGAACTAAACCTAGAGGCAGCCATTGTGCTCAAACAGGAGCTACTTCACAGGGAGCAGATGGGTGGGGACAGACAGGACGGGACAGGTGGGCACCTGGCTGGGCATTGTGTGTGCGGGAAACCCGCCGCCATCTTAGCCTGCTGGGGGAGACACTTGGAGGTCAGTGGACAATGAGCCATTTTGTGCCGTGTCTTTGGTTGACATTGATCGTGCAATTCAGCTTCAAATGGGGATTTTCCAGTGGGTTGTATTCCTACATGGAAGGGTAGCCCTGTGCCGTGGAAAGGAGGGTGACATAGTCTAACCAGGAAGAGGGATGTTATCACCAGGATTAGAATCCAGCTGCCCAGCAGAGAGAAGGTGCCGAGCCTTCTCTCCCCGAGATCACAGGCTGGAGCTTACTGGAAGGAAAGAGGGTTATTCCCTCCGATTTTCCTCTGGGGCCCCTTATAAGCTAAACTGAGTTTGATCTTGTTTTTGAAGAAACCAGCTTTTTCTAAGGATGACATTCTTCCGATGGACTTGGGCACCTTCTATCGTGAATTTCAGCACCCCCCTCAGCTGAGCAGCCTCTCCATCGATATTGGGGCACAGTCCATGGCTGAGGACTTGGTATGGAAACCTCTTCCCCATCCCACCTCATCCTCTGGCCTCCCTTCCCCCTTTGATGTCATTCCTGCTCCACAGATCTGTTGCTCCCCCCAGCCCCACACCTCCCATTGTCCCTGTAACAGGAAAGACTTTTAGGCCATTATCTTCTTTTAATTGCACTTGAGATTTGCGTTTTGCCCAGCAGTCATTATCTGGGATTTGCTTGCACTGACTTCCTCCTTTTGCACACACTCAGCATTTCTTACACACTCCCATTGTTTGGTGCCTGATGCCTTCCACTGCTGATGCCAAGTTCCGACATTCTCCCATTCAGCTGTTCAGCTTGCCAGACCGAAGGATCCCGAGGTCCTGAGCATCGATGTCCTTACCCTTTCCTTAGGGAGGTCGTTCCTTCAGCTGGTTGTCCTTGTGTTTAACCAGATCTCCTGATACTGACTGTAATTACCACATCTCTACTTAGGGCATTATCTGTTTCCTGCCTTCACACTGCAGAGGAATGCCCTGAACAGCCATAGACTCGGGGTGTCTCCTGCCGTAGATGTCTGGGTTCCTCTGCCCAAAGTGGGAATGCTGCCTCCCACATTAAAATGGGAGGAGTGGCTCTAGGAATAGGAATCTAGGAATAGCTGCCCTTGATTTGCTTTAAACAAAAAAGCATGCTCAGTAATAGCAATACAGTAATAATGTCATTATTATTAACATTTACTGAGGCTGTCTAGGTACCAAGCATTTTTCTAAGTGCTTTACACAGTTCTTCAACAACCCCATGAGGTAGGTTTTATTATCCCAGTTTACAGATAAGAAAACTGGTATTGTGAACAAAAAACTTGCCCATGGTCACACTGAGCTTGCAAAACAAAGTTCTAGTTTTAGGCTTTTGACCACTGACCCCACCCCCACTTCTGACATGAAATGTGATTGGAAGGAACGGGAGGTTGTCCCACCTCTTCCAAGTACTGCTGCCTGGCAGGAAATCTGTGATAATTTAAACTTTTCAGGTGCAAATTCTTCAGTGGAGATAGACCACATGATTTGGGTCAGATTATTTTTTAATTTTTTTTTAATACTTCATACCTTTAAGTTTTTATTTTTATTTATTTAGAGAGAGGAAAGGAAAAGTGAGAGAGAGAGAGAAATACAGGTTTGTTATTCCACTTATCCATGCCTTCATTGGTTGATGTTCGTATGTGCCCTGACCAGGGATCGAACCCACAATCTTGGTGTGTCCGGAAAACACTAACCAACTGAGCAACCCAGCCAAGGCAATAGTTGATACTTGAGGACAGTTAAATTTAACTCCTCGTGGCTCTGTTTTCTTCTTTCATTCATTCTCTTAACTCCCTCTAACCTACCCCCCTCTCTGATGGCGTGAATATGCAGATTCCTAGGGCCTCACCACACACCTGCTGAGTCAGAACCTTTTGGGGATATGGTGGGGACTGCCTTGCTGGGAAAGCCCAGCACTGGTGTGAAGAGCTGCTTTGTAAAGCTTTCTTCATTTGGGGCACTCTAAACCTACCATTTCATTGTACTGTCAGTCTAATCTCTGCCGAAGATACTTGACGTTCAGTTCCTCTGAGTCACCCTGTCGGTGTGGTCCGTTTTGGTCTCTCAGTGTGGGGGCCACCTGGATCCCCAGGCTGCTGTGTCGGAGCCCCTACCCAGCCCCCACAGAACCCTGAAACCTGTCTGCTACCCACTCGTGGCCCAGTGCTGCTGAGCTGAGGCTCTGTTGCACTCCCTTCTTCAGCCCGGGGAGACTGCGCTGGCTGCCCGTTCAAGGCCCTGGCTGAATGAGCAGCCCTTCTCTTCCCTCCTGGTGCAGGACTCACTACCTGAGAAGCTGGCTGTGCACGAGAAGAATGTCCGAGAATTTGACGCCTTTGTAGAAACCCTGCAGTAAAGGCTGGTGCCCTCAAGTACCAGCAGCACCCCGTTTTGTGGTCCCAGGAGACAGAGAGCCTCCCACACCTCAGCAGCTCCCATCCCTCCTCCAGGTGGAGGGGAGGCCAGTTTCCCCCATGGGGACCCAGAAGTCCCTGCTCCTACACCTCCTGGAGATGGCATGGCCGCCGTCAGGCCCAGCCCAAGCGATTGCGAGGACTCACCCTCGGGCCTTGGAAGTGGGAAGACCCTTTGTAACAGAAGGGCCCTCTGCAGGGCCATGTGCTTCCACCGCCCAGCAGCAGACACAGGCCGCGTGTGTTCTTTCCGCTGCTGACCCTCACCCGCCTGCCGTGACCACCTACCATTTTGACATTCCAGCTGGTGGCCCAGAGACTGTGGAGGCCGAAAGAGGAAGGAGACAGTGCTGGGAGGAGGGAGGGAGGGTGCCTTCAGGCTCTGTGGTCTCCTTCAGTTCTGGTATCTTCCTCCTCTCTCCCTCCCTTTGCCCCTGTGCCTGTACTTCGGCAGTATGACAGGCCTTCTGCCCAAGATGAGAACTCGGAAGTCAGCCATTCCCGCCCGGAAGGTTGTGCCAGCCCCTCCCTTGGTAGAGGGTCTGAGCAGCCCTGGCAGTCCTCAGCCACACACAAGCAGTCCTGTGTCTCCAGGATTGGGAGTCACAGCAAAGGTTCTTTCCTCTCTCTTTTCCCCTCCCCCGTTGCTGCTCCTTGGTTATATAGAACACGGTAAATATTTATTACTTTCAAAGAAGTCAGATATTTTATAGAGAAAGTATGTTTGAAGTTAGATGTTCTCACTTGGGGAAGGTGAAAAGGCCTCTTTCTGGGGCAGGGCCCCCTACGGAGGGTCCTCAGATTCCAGGTTGCTGCTCTGGGGGTCTTCCTTCCACGTAGATGAGGTGGAACCAAGAATAGGGCTGCTGGGGGCATCAGAACCTCCCAGGCTTGCTGCATTTGAACTGACAGCTGGCTCTTCCTTGGACAACAACATACTCCTGGCGAGAGCCTCTGATCTCACAGCTTCTGCAAAGTGACGGGCTGTTCTGGCTGCTCAGGAAGCCTTGGGTGCTAACTGGTGACTCCCTAGAGTTGTGCCCCATGGTGGTGCAGGATGGTCCAGACAGGCTCCCCCTTCTGGGGTACTTGTTCCTGTTTCTCAGGGCTGGGTTATGGGCCCTTTCCTCTCTTCTGGGCCTGGCCACCACCTTCCTTTAATCCCAGGGTCTGTACACTGTCCTAAGGCTTACCGGTTGCATTGGTTTCTTGTTGAGAAACTAAACCTGGGCATATGATCGACTTTACCCTTCAGGTACTGTTACTTGAGTAAGTCAAGTGCCTACCCTCACCCACCTAGGCTACTTGTCCGTCTCCCAGCCTACCAGGTGGTCCTGGCCATGGGAGACAAGGCCTGCCCATTCCTCCTCGTCCACCTGGGGTACTCATTGGCATCAGCTGTTCTACAGTGGAGCACATGGCCCTGAATTGCTTGTTAGTAAATGCATGTGACATTGTACCCACCTACAAGGCTGATCTCTGAGGGTTTGAGCGGGCTCTGATGCTATATCCATTCGGCTGAGCCCTGCCCCCGTGCATGTATTCCGCTGCCACAAAGAAATGTCCCCAGCAGTGATATCCAACTGGCCCTCCTATCTTTGGGCCAGAGCACACCCATGGCCTGCTAAACCAATCCACACTTACCCCCAAGGTCCCAGTGCTGAGCAGGGCGGAGGCCCATTCTAAGTTATTAACTGCCCCCACCTAGCCCCGATGTCTCAGTCACTCCTCCTCCTTTAGGCCAAGCATGGACAGGCCTGTTGGCTATTGTCCTCTTGACTTCTGTTGGCCTGTGCAGGCAGCAGCTTCTTCAGGACCCCTCAGTGAGGGGCCAGGGAGGCTGAGCCCTGACTCTGAGCTGATCCTGGGAGGAGCAGAGCAGTTGTCAAGGCCGGTCCTTACCCCTCAGCCCAGTACAGTAAAAGGTGTGAGCCCTAGACTTGACTTCCGTAGCACCAGGAGACGGGACTGGGACCAGTCATCTGTCTCCTGGTGACAGCCCCTCCCCTTCTCCAACCTACCTTGTTTGGAAATACTGAGTTATACTTTACAATGTATTCAAGAAATTTCCAATAAAGATTTTTTTCTGTACTTTACAGCTTCCTGTACTGCAGGTGTCTAAAGTCCTGGCCCACTGGTGGAGGGAAGTGCGGGGCTGTGTGAAGCACAGAAAGGCTTCAGAGTCGGGCACTCTGTTTGGAGCCTCAGGGCTTGGCCACTTACCAGCTGTGCCAGCCTGTGCTGGTAGGAAACCTCTGAGCCTCGTTTTCCTGGGCCGTAGGGCTCCCATTTCAGGGACTTGCATGTGGATACTCAGTGAGGGTGTGTATGAAGTAGACATGCACATGGACTGCTCTCACAGAATCCCTAGAACATAGGCCGTTATCCTCTGCTCTCTATTCCCCTTGCTCCATGCTCGCCTCTTGGCCCGGCCTGGAGATGCCGCAGGGCCCTTGGCTCAGAGGGAAAGGTGACTGACAGGGCTCGGCCATGTTTCTAGCAGAAGCCGGCAGGGAGTGTGGGGCTCTTTGTGTTTCCTGGGATCTGTTTGCTGATCAGTGTGAGGGGTGCTGAGCAAACCAGGCTGAAGGGAAGGGTTTGAGAGAGTAGCAGGAAATCAAGTGCCAGTTTGTTTAGCTGCCCCGGGCGCTGGGGTGATCTCTGAAGAGCCATGAAAAGTGGAAGAGCCATGCGGGTCTGCTCCTGCCTAGCCCCCTGGGGACTTCAGCAGGTCCCTCAGCCCTGGCA
This sequence comes from Rhynchonycteris naso, assembly GCA_037038555.1. Lineage (NCBI taxonomy): Eukaryota > Metazoa > Chordata > Mammalia > Chiroptera > Emballonuridae > Rhynchonycteris > Rhynchonycteris naso. Next base: position 358,031,831 of record CM072995.1, read on the forward strand.
AAGCCACCTCCTGCCCCCTGGTTTGTGCCCTCCGTGGGGGAAGTGAGCCAGTGGCCCCGAGGCAAGAAACCAACCATCTGACAGAGGTTGGCAACTGCTGCCTGGGTCACCTCCCCACCCCCTTCAGGCTGAAGCCCAGCCCCAGGACAGGAAAGGGCTAGCTAGAAAATGATCGTTTCAGCCCAAACCTGAGGCTGGGCAGAATGGAAGCCAGCCCTAGCTACTAGAATGGGCCGTGGAGTCCTTGCTTGTTAGTACTGCATGCAACGCTACCCAGGGTCATGCACTCAGGCAGGATAGTGGGTGAGCCCCTGGGTTATAAATGGAGGCGATACACTCACCGGTGTCCACACCTTCTATTACAACCCCCCAAAAGCAAAGCGTCCCGTGTGCCCAGGTCTGGTGATGGTGGCCTACCCCTTCAAAGCAGCATCTCCCTACACCACGTCCCTGGGGGCCTGCTAAGGCAGAGGTAACTGGCCTGAGTCACCCAGCAGAGGCCCTGCCAAGAGCCGCACCCGAGAAAACAGCTCTCTCTCCCTGTCCCCTGCTCCCCATCTTGTTGCCCTGAGTCCCAGCCCCTCTCTTCTAAACAGTCACCCAGCTTAGAGCTCGAGAGCCAGCGAGAGGCCGCCAGTGCCTTCTGTTTGACCACCTGGATGAAGGCCATGGCTGTACAATGGGACTGGCCTCCCGGGGCTTGGTGCCTGTGTTTATCATCAGCAAGCTAACAACACGGCTGATCCTGCAGCTCGGGCCCAGCTGCCTCTGCACAAACAATGATGAGAAAGAAAGAACAGGCCCAACTGAAGCCGCCTCCCGTCCTGACTGCCACCGGCAGGCAAGCAGCTAGCTGCTGGAACGACCTTGACCACTGTGCCAAGTGAAATTCTGGCACAGTTTTAGTGACAAACCACCTTTTTTTTTTTTTTTTTTTTTACAGGGACAGAGAGTCAGAGAGAGGGATAGAGAGACAGGAACGGAGAGAGGTGAGAAGCATCAATCATTAGTTTTTCGTTGCCATCACAACACCTTAGTTGTTCATTAATTGCTTTCTCACATGTGCCTTGACCGCGGGCCTTCAGCAGACCGAGCCACCCCTTGCTGGAGCCAGCGACCTTGGGTCCAAGCTGGCGAGCTTTTGCTCAAGCCAGATGGGCCCACGCTTAAGCTGGCGAGCTTGGGGTCTCGAACCTGGGTCTTCCACATCCCAGCTCGATGCTCTATCCACCGCGCTACCACCTGGTCAGGCAACAAACCACTTCTTAAAAATTACGGTAAAATACACATAAATGTGACCATCTTAACCTCTAAGGCAAAGCAAAACCTCAAAAGAGGAAAACAAGATCTTTTGTGACGTCTGTGTGAGTCGTTGGCAGGTGGAAATGGGCGAGACTCAGGCTGAGGGGAAATGGGGAAGGGGATGAGGGTCTCGGTCCCAGCCTCTGCACAGGCTGGGACTCACCTCACTCATCTGAAGTGATGGTCATCCTAGTTGCCCCTGGGCACTCGCCACTGTGTACTGCATGTTATTTCTGATCCTGAAATATGGAGGAACGGTCTCAGAGGTACCCAGTTATACAACCATTACCAGTGAGAACTGGTGGCAAGGGATGGAACTAGGATTCAAACCCTGTCTGACTAAAACCCACACTGTTGTCCCCACAGTCACTCCATTTGGGGGACAGGATCGCCCTGGTCATAGGCTACAGCTTGTGGCGTCTAGTTGGAATGCTGCCAGTGCCAAAAATAGAAGATGGCTTCACACTTCTAAGCCTGGAAGACACAGAAAGCTGGCCTCATACCCATGAATGATCAAGATGAATAAGGGGTGCCTGACCAGGCGGTGGCACAGTGGATAGAGCATCGGACTGGGATGCGGAAGACCCAGGTTCGAGCCCCTGAGCTCGCCAGCTTGAGCGCGGGCCCACCTGGCTTGAGCAAAAAAAAGCTCACCAGCTTGTACCCAAGGTCGCTGGCTCCAGCAAGGGGTGGCTTGGTCTGCTGAAGGCCCGCGGTCAGGGCACATGTGAGAGAGCAATCAATGAACAACTATGGTGTCGCAATGAAAAACTGATGATTGATGCTTCTCATCTCTCTCCATTCCTGTCTAACCCTATCTATCCCTCTGACTCTCTCTGTCCCTATTAAAAAGAAGAAGAGGAAGGGGTCAGAGGAACTAGGCAGGGCTTCCTGAGGCCCATGGGCTCTTCCACAGCCACACCACACCCACCCAGTTCGGAACCGCAGGATAGGCAGTTTCCATCTCCATCTTTATTGAAATACAAAAAGTGCAAGGTGAAATATGAAATACATGATTGGTGCCAAAGAATCCGTTAAGTGTGAATATGAAGCCTTGATTCACAGTACGAGCCCTCCCTCCTCCTCCCAAGGCACTGACCAAGTGGGACAGGACGGGAAAGACCAAGTAGATCCACAGACTCCAGTAAACAGGGCTGCAAACACCTGACATACAAAGGAGGGCAGAAAGCAGAGGCCGTACCCAGGCTAGAGACGCAGGGACTGACAGAACCAGCAGCCATGCCAGGTACTGGGAGTCTGATGTGACAGTCCCTGGGGAGAGAGCCCAGTGAGGTCAGGGCCCAGGCCCCATGTAGCTCCAAATGGAGTTGGGCTGGTCAGTGAAGACCCCCACAGTACAGGCTCTGGCCGTGGCTGTGGAGACAAGGCCATGGTGCAGATATTTCCCTGCTACCAGGAGTCAAGGCTGTAGGAAGGGAGAGGGGTGGGTCCCCAAAGTTCACCAAGAAGTTAATTCTTAAGAATAGCGGGAACGGGGCACAGCCATCATCACTGAGATCCAGGCTGTCTGAAAGGCCCGAGGGCCCCATGCTCCCTGGGGAAGGATGCCAGAACTCACCTGGCTGATCTAACTGGCAAAACTCTGCCCAGCCCTCCAGGGATCCCCAGCAGGATGGAGTCCCACAGATCCTGAGACACTGAGTCACCTCTGGCCAGACTCAACAACAGACAGGACTGCAGGAGCCTTGGGCCTAGAACCTGTCCTTAGACAAGGCATAGAGGCTGAGCCTGCTTGTCTGGTTAGGCACCAGGGGCCTCTCAGGGTGGGAGGAGCCGAGTGTCTATCTCAAATGGATGCTAGGACTCGGACTCGGCCAGGTCTACCAAGCTGCCAGTCTTGGCAGAACCAACCGGGGGTTAGAACATTCCGGGGGCAGTACCACTTGGGAAAGGCCGGCCAGGACGTGTGGAAGAGAAGGCAGAAACGGGAAGCAGACTCCAGCCCGTAATTCTTAGCTGTGGGAATTCCCAAGGCTGAACCAGTAGAGGGGAGGAGGACAGGAGCAGGGAGCCTGTACCTCGGCCTTCACCAGGCCAGGGAAGCGCCACAGGAGGGCCGGCTTGAGCCAGCTTGGCCTTTCATTCCCCAGCACTCAGGAGGGGGCGGCAGTGATGTTGGCATCTGCGGTTGCCAGGGAAAGAGCAGGAGAAAGAAGGGGAGGGTCTGCTGGGGCCAGTCCTCCTGCTTGAAGCCAAGGCCAGCTCTGCACAGCCCCGCAGGAGCTGGGAGTCCAAGGAAGCCGTAGGAGGATAAGGCGAATACAAATGTCTCATGGTAATAGCGAGGCCTCCAGGGCCGGTGAGGTGGGCTGGAAAGAGGGGAGGAGCTGCCCAGCGGCTGGCTCCAGCTTCCACCTCCTGGGGCCTCAGGACCCCTTCCTGGGCAGGAGCCGAGGGCGCCCAGAAGGCTGGGGCCAGGAGGGAGCGTCCACATGGGGGCCATCAGGGATGGCGGGGCAGGGCTGCGCTGAGCCCCTAGGAATCAGGGCTAGGGAACAGCTCCCCTTGGTGATCCAGGAGGAACTTCATGAACATGTTGATGGGGTTAATGGCTTTGAGGGTGATGGCAGCATCCTTGGCCCACAGGAGGTTAGGGCCGAAGACGACAGCCAGGTTATTGTTGGTCATCTTGTTCTGGTCATGGTGGGCGGAAACCTGTGGAGGGCAATCACGGTGCTGCAGCCAGATGCCACGAACCCTGCCTCTCCGCCCCCCTCCAGGTGAGCAGTCTCACCTGCACCAGGAAGGCAGTGAGGAAACGAAGCACCTGATAGTTCTCCTCAGGCAGTGTCTGAAGGACCTGCAGCGTCACCTCCACTCTCTGGCTCTCCTCAATGTCTGTGAGCAATGGGGCCCAGGTTATGGGGGTCCGGGTTACGGGGGCCCCGGACGGGCTAGGCCAGGAAGCCCTCACACGAGGCCGGAGGGGAGACCCCAGGCAGACTCTCCCTGGAGGACAGCCCGAACCCGCCTGCTCCAAGTCCAGCACGGACCCAGCAGAAGTAGCTCAGAGCTGGGGGAAGAGAGGGCACTCACTGAGAAAGCCCACAACATGGGGGTAGAGGTCAAAGGTGAGCAGGGGCTCGGGAAGCTCCCGGAGGAAGGTCTTGAGGATGACCGCTGGCAGGTGCAGGTCGTCATACTGGTCGAAGTCCACAGGCAGCCCTAGAGATGCGTGGGGAGGATGGTGGAGAGGAGCTGGGCCCAGCCTGGAGGCCAGCAGGCCGTCCAGAGGCCACAGAGACACAAGCCTCAGATACAAGCCTCCTCCCAGAGCCTCTTGCACCTGCCTTCCCTCTTCCTCTCCAGCAAGGGGGTGCAGGTTCCGGCCCTCTGGGTGGAGTGGGGCCCCCAGCACATACTACCATCATTCCTTGTCTCCACCCGAACGTGAACCTAGGAGCCAGAGCCTGACGAGTGAAGAAGCAGCCCTGGAACAGCCAGGCGGGAGTGGGACCCATGTAATTATACCAAATGCCACAAAGCCTCTGACAGGGAAGCCCCTCAGCCACACACATGCCCCAGCCCCCAGACACACAATCGGTGCCTGCCCTGTGGGCCCGGGGCCAGCCCGGGCCACTCACCCATGTTGTACTTCTGCTGCACCTCCCGTACGACCTGGGTATTGGCTGACCTCCGGAAAATCCCCTCAGTGGTGAGAGCTGGGAAACGGGGGGCTGGTAAGTCTCAGCACTCGGAGAAACGTGGAGACTCCCCCACCATTCTGTCTCGGGGTTCAAGTTAGGGTCAGTGTTCAGTGTGGGAGCTGTGCACGTGGGCCCCCTTCAGCCCTGCCTGGCAGCTTTCTGAGGGGAGAGGGAGGCCCTGGGCTCTCGCACTCACCGTGGGCCTGGAGGTGGGCGATGGTCTCCCGGAGCACGAGTGGAATGGGCTCCTGCTCTGGGTTCTTTTCCTGGAGGCTGTGGGAACGAGGGCAGTGAGCAGGGTCTCGGCCTGCCCCAGGCCCAGACCCCAGGTGCCATTGTTCGCATACTCACTGCTGCAGTGAGACCCCAAACTGCTGGTTGGGCAGAGGGGGCCGTGGAGGCATGGGCTTTGGGGCTGTTGCAGGGCTCTTCTGTGTGGATTTCAGGAAGTCATCATACCTAGGGGAGCAGAGGGGACGGTCAGGCCCCCTCCCTGGCTCTGTGGTCACTATGGTAACAGTAATGCTGGTGGCCGAGGCCAGGCAGGTCCACACTGGATTCGAGCAGATGGTGGAGGAACTGCAGAGCTGGAAGGTGGTGAGCCATCCCGTTTATTAAATTCTCACAACGGCAGAAGAGCAAACAGGAAAACTGCCCCTTGCGGTGACAGGCAAGCAATCCGCCAAATGGCCAAGGGCACGCGCCCATAGCCTTACATAGACTATGCACACCTGGCTCTGCCACGTGCTCACGCACTAATCACCCAAAGTACAAGCGCGCAAGCCTAACCCAGCTGTTTTCCCAACAGTAGCCCTTGTCAGGCACTTACTGCGCTACTTTACATGGGTTATTTATTTCATTCAACCCTCATAGCACCCCTGCCTTACACACAAGACAGTGAAGACTTCAGAGATTCAGTCACTAGCTTTTTTTAAATTTTTTTTAATTTTTATTTATTCATTTTAGAGAGGAGACACAGAGTGAGAGAGAGAGAGAGAAAGAGAGAGAGAAAGGGGAGAGGAGCTGGAAGCATCAACTCCCATATGTGCCTTGACCAGACCACTGCAGGATTTTGAACTGGCGACCTCAGTGTTCCCAGGTCGACGCTTTATCCACTGCGCCACCACAGGTCAGGCTCAGTCACTAGCTTTTAAAGTGACAGAAATGGAATATGAACTGATTCTCTGACCTACGTGCTGTCTCTTACTCATTATACGTGCTTCCTGTTTACCCTGGGATTCCCAAGGCTCACTCTCCCCGGGGTTGGCACGTCCCACCCCCACGAACATGATACACACGCACACAGATGCCGTCAATGGGCACACACAGACGCTGCCCGCCTCACTTGAGCACTTGGCGAGGGATCCCCAGTTGCTCCAGCTTCACGTGCTCGCTCAGCTCACTCAGGTAATTCACATAGAAGATCTTCTGCCCAAACTTGAAGCTGCCATTGGAAGAAAGGGCATGGGTTGGGAGCGCACCGGCTTTGGCAGTCCCCCCAAATCAGACAGAGGCCGAGCGATGCGGGGCCTCCTCTGGCGTCTGCTTCAGTGTTCAAGGGGAAGCCTGGGGAGCCCAGCAGCCCACCCTCGGCCTGCTCACCTGATGATGGGCTTAAAGAGGATGAGCAGGGTCTTGATGAACATGGTGGGGTGCACAATGTACAGCGCCTTGATGTTCTTCTTGTACCTGCAGGGGCGGGGTGCGGACTCAGGACTGGGCGTGGCCGGGAGTTCCTTAATGTGCATTTTCTGACTTGATCACTCAGGCAAGCATGTGAAGTGTCATTTTTGTTTGTTTGATTTTTGAGAGGTGGGGAAAGGAAGGGAGTGAGGAGAGAGAGGGAGAGAGATGAGAAGCATCAACTCATAGGTGTGTCACTTTAGCTGTTCCTTGATTGCTTCTCATATGTGTCTTGATGGGGGGAGGAGGGGTGCTCTAGCCAAGCCAGCGACCATGAATTGTGTTGATGATCCCGCACTCAAACCAGAGGAGCCCACGCTCAAGCGGATGACCTCAGGGTTTTGAACCTGGGACCTCAGTGTCATTGTTGCCCCATTTACAGATTAAGAAGCAGAGGCTCAGAGAGGTTAAGTAACATGAAAGGTCACAGTGAATAAGTAGAGAAACTGGGATTTAAGCTCAGGCTGTTCCAACTGCAGATTCTTTGCATTAACCCAGGTGTGGGCACCTGACTCCCCCCGGCATAGAATAAGCTCCTGCCCAAGTTGAGGACAGGCCCAACCTGGCAGAGCTGCTGGCCCCAGAGCCACCCACGTCTAGGCCCTGAGCCCATCCCCGGGCCCCAACCCACTTGCGGTCAAATTCCCGGTAGGCCTCCCGGAGCCAGGTGAGGGAGGGCTTATTGTCGCTGGTTAGGCCGTGGTGCAGGTAGAGCAGTGTGTAGTCGCTCTCCACATACTGGTCCAGGGTGTGCTTCAGGTACCTTCAAGAGAAAAGACCTGTTCAGGCCTGCCCTGGACACTAGTGGGGCCCCTTGACACAGTACCCCGCACCCCAGGAATCTCCTGCTTTTATCTTCCCCCACCCAAACCCCTGCTCGGAACTGTCTATCCTAGCTGCATAACCAGTTGCCATGTTGTAGTGGGCGGGTTGTGGCTGGGCTGGGCAGAGCAACAATAATAACAGCAGCTCTCAGGCATGAGCGCTAACCAGAAGCGAGGAGACAGGGCTCTAACTGGAGCTGTCCTGCACACCTGCTGTAAAAATGGGGATAAGCCAGACCAGGCGGGTGGCGCAGTGGATAGAGCATCAGACTAGGATGCGAAGGACCCAGGTTCGAGACCCCGAGCTCGCCAGCTTGAGCGCGGGCTCATCTGGCTTGAGCAAAAAGCTCGTCAGCTTGGACCCAAGGTCGCTGGCTCCAGCAAGGGGTTGCTCGGTCTGCTGAAGGCCCGCGGTCAAGGCACATGTGAGAAAGCAATCAATGAACAACTATGGTGTCGCAATGGCAACGAAAACTAATGATTGATGCTTCTCATCTCTCCGCTCCTGTCTGTCTGTCCTATCTATCCCTCTCTCTGACTCTCTCTCTGTCCCTGTAAAAAAACAAAACAAAACAGAATGGGGATAAAATTTCGCCAAATCAGTATCAGTGATAGTCACCACTTATCAATACTCAGGTTTTGGTGCCGGTCAAGCACTCCGCATGTATTATCTCCTGCCTTCGTCACAGCAAGTGTGGGCAGCGAGGCTTAGAGAGGTCAAGTGCTTACCCTCCGTCACACAAATTGTGGGGGCCTGGAAGTGAATTATCTAACTCCAATGCCTGCGGGTGTTTTGTTTGTTTGTTTTTTGTTTTTAGGGAGGGAAGGAGAGAGAGACAGACAGGAAAGGAGAAAGAGATGAGAAGCATCAACTCATAGTTGCGGCACCTTAGTTGTTCATTGCTTTCTCATTTGTGCCTTGACCAGGGGGGCTTTAGCTGAGCCAGTGACCCCTTGCTCAAGCCAGTGACCTTTGGGCTTAAGCCAGCAACCATGGGGTTTGAACCTGGGTCCTCAGCATCCAGATTGATGCTCTATCCACTATGCCACCGCATGGTCAGGCCCAAAGCCTACATTCTTGGCCACAGTGCAGCTCTCCCTGTTGTACTCGAACTCCCAGCACAAGCTACAAAACACTGTCTATGGGAGGGATCAGGGTGACCACAGGGTCCCCTCCCCTGCTCCAATCTCTGGGCTTCTCATGGACCAAAGAGCCATATCTCAGATTTACTGTGTTCACATAATATCTACCACCCCAAAAGAAACACACACCGAGTATGGAGCCCACCTGAAGTGAAGAGGTACAAACAAACAAGACTTCCAGAAAGGGAGGAGTCCAGCGGAATGTCCTCATCCTTTATTTCTTTTAAATTTACTTATTGATTTTAGAGAGAGGGGAAAGGAGACAGAGACAGAAATACCAATTTGTTCCTATATGTGCCCTGACTAGGGGTCAAACCAGCAACCTCTGCGTATGGGGACAATGCTCTACACAACCAAGCTATTTGGCCAGCCCCAAAATGCACTTTCTGATTGGCCAGTCCCAGGCCGGCCTCAGCAGGGTCACTACTGGAGGAATGCTAAGGCTTCCAGTGGAGGTAGGGAAGAGAGAAAGAACCTGAGGAAGTGCCCAGGGACTTGACTAAGTGCCCAGAACCTAGAGAAGGTAACTTAGTAGTGTACCCCTTAGACATGCTGACTACTCTGCACTTTGCAAAGATCTGTCACATAAAAAGATGGCATTTTGCAGCTATAAAATAGCATTAATTGTAGTGCAAATACACTCATCCTTTGACGGTTATGACCTCTAGGAGGGTAATAAAGTAATGTCTATCAGAAGCTGTAAAATGTTTCTACTCTTTGACCCTGTAAATAGGTCCTGGAATTTATCATAAGAAAATAAGCAGAGATGAACAGAAACATTTCTGTAGAAGGCTGTTCATCACAGCCTGCTGTACAATGCGAAAAAAAACAACAACTGAGCAGCAAGCTCACTGCTCAACAACAGAGAACTCAACAAATCACACCAGGTCTGTAAGTAAACTACCTTACAGGACACCCCTGCGGACAAAAGCGACCTGGGCCTGACCAGGCGGTGGCGCAGTGGATAGAGCATCGGACTGGGATGCAGAAGACCCGGGTTCGAGACCCCGAGCTCGCCAGCTTGAGCACGGGCCCATCTGGCTTGAGCAAAAGCTCGCCAGTTTGGACCCAAGGTCGCTGGCTCCAGCAAGGGGTTGCTCAGTCTGCTGAAGGCCCACGGTCAAGGCACATGTGAGAAAGCAATCAATGAACAACTATGGTGTCTCAACGGCAATGAAAAACTGATGATTGATGCTTCTCACCTCTCTCCGTTCCTGTCTGTCTGTCTGTCCCTATCTATCCCTCTCTCTGACTCTCTCTCTGTCCCTATAAAAAAAAACACGACAAAAAACAAAACACCCGACCTGGGTAGTGAGGCCGCAGACCAGTGGTCCCCCCCTGGGGCAGTGACTAGAAGAGTGAAGGGAGGTGGGTGGGTGGGGCGGACATGTGTGGCTGCAGTTGTTTTTCTTTCTCAATGAAGAGTTGATTTTTTTAAAAAATTTGTTGATTTTAGAGAAAGAAGGGTCAGAGAGAGAGAGACAGACACATCCATCTGTTCCTGTATGTGCCCTGATCAGGGATTAACCGGCAGCCTCTGCACATCAGGATGATATTCCAACCAGCAGAGCCATGCAGTCAGGGCAGGGTTCAGTTTTTTTATTTTATTTTATTTTTAAGATTTTATTGATTTTTTTTTTCCAGGGACAGAGAGAGAGTCAGAGAGAGGGATAGGTAGGGACAGACAGACAGGAACGGAGAGAGGTGAGAAGCATCAATCATTAGTTTTTCTTTGCCATTGCGACACCTTAGTTGTTCATTGATTGCTTTCTCACTTGTGCCTTGACCGCGGGCCTTCAGCAGACCGAGCCACCCCTTGCTGGAGCCAGCGACCTTGGGTCCAAGCTGGCGAGCTTTTGCTCAAGTCAGATGGGCCCACGCTTAAGCTGGCAAGCTCAGGGTCTCGAACCTGGGTCTTCCGCATCCCAGTCCGACGCTCTATCCACTGTGCCACCACCTGGTCAGGCCAGATTTTTTTTCTTTATAGCTATCTACATTTTTTAAAATTCTTGAAATTTTTAACACTTTATACAATGGCATTTCACATATATATTTTACCGAATGCTCACAACAACCCTGTGAGGTGGCACAATCTTATTTTTATAGGGCTCAGAAGAGACCAGCCTGCAAGCACACCACCAGGAGGCCGGGCTGAAGTTGAATTGTGTTCTGCATCCAAGTTCTGGGCACTTTCTGCTCCTACCCCTGATCAGGGTGGGCAGCTGGGGGAGCCGAGCTGGAGATAATCTGACAACAAGAGGACAGGACTGACTCCTGATGGACCTGCGTCTCTGCTCCCAGCAGGGACTGTGACCAGGTCAAGTGGGGGCAGGGGGATCTGTGCAGGACAGAGGACAGGACTGGTGGCAGAGGGCTTCCTGAAGCCAGAGAAAGCCCCACAGCGGCTGCCACTTCACTCACCAGGCTCTCTCCTGAAAACTGGGTGCTTTCCCACCCCCATCCTCTGACTTCCTCCCACTCCGGACTATTATCTGCCAGGAGTCTGTCACCTGCCTTGTCAGATGTGATAAACCGGGAGGAGGGCGTGTGACTCAGTCAGTGAGGCTGAGCTGGCTGGGCCACTCTGGGCCTGGACAAGGCTCCGCTGGCCTGTCTGAGGAGTGTGGGCGGGGTCAGGAGGCCAGGAGGAAGGGCACCACACGCGGCTGGAGAGACCCAGGCCTGGCCCTGGCTCACTGGGGCTACAGAGACTGCGCACTCAGACCCCCTTCCAGGGCTCCTCCCCTGGGCTGTCCGGCCCCCTCGCCTCGCCCTACACACGCAGAACCATTCAGGGTTCCAAAGAGTTGGTTTGGGCAGTGCAGAAAATTTCAAAATGTGAAGGAGTGTTTTAAACTGGTCAGGAAAGAGGTGCAGGACGGTAATTATGCACACTCAAGAGCATAGGTCGGTTCGGCTCTGCCTGCATGGAGGCCCGCATAAGCTCTGGGTCCCGCCCGTGCTGGCTCCGCTGTGGCTCAGTAATGAGTGTTTATTGGAGCGGGGCTTGTCAAACTCCTACTGTTTTTTCCCCGTGTTTTTAAAATACTTTATATAGTAAAAATACAGCAAAAATATTTTTTGTTGAAAGAGGAAAAAATATACTGCTATGGTTACAGTTCTAAGGATGGCTTCAGTTGTTTCTAGTTTCTCAACTGTGCACTGCAGTGTGGGGTGACTCAAACACGGCTTCTTCAGTTTCAGCCATTTATCAAAGCTAAAATCATGTCTTAAAGATACATAAAGCCCTGGCCAGGTAGCTCAGTTGTTCGGTTGTGTGTCCCAACATACCAAAGTTGCAGGGTTCGATCCCTGGTCACAAAAATAGGGGATCAGGGAACATGCAGATACTCCAGTACTTTCAGCCTTTTGCACAGTGCATTTTCACCAATGAAATAAAAGTTGGTTTTGCATCTCATTTGCATAACCAAACTTCAAGAATCAACCAATGAATGCATAAACAAGTGGAAGAACAAATCAGTATTTGTTTTTCTCCCTCCCTCCATCCTTCCCTCTCTTTCTCCCTCTCTCTCTTTCAAATCAATAAATTTAAAAAAAAGAAAACGCATAAAGAAACAGAGTCCTGTCCTGACTGGATAGCTCAGTTGATTAGAGCATCATTCTGAAGCACAGAGGTTGCTGATTCGATCCCTGGTCAGGGCATGTGTAGGAACAGATTGATGTTCCTGTCTCTCTCTCTCTCTCTCTCCCTCTCCCTTCCTCTCTCGCTAAAATCAATTAAAAAGAAGAAGAAGAAAAAAAAAGAGAGTGCCTTCATGCCATAGAACGGAATTAAACCAGATTTTGCAAACTCAAAACAAACGAACAAAAACAAACAATTGGAGCCCAAGCTTGATTACAGCTTCTTCCACATGTGACTTAGCTGCCCTCAGCTGTGTATTTCTTTTTTTTTTTAACAGGGACAGAGATAGAGTCAGAGAGAGGGATAGATAGGGACAGACAGACAGAAACGAAGAGAGGTGAGAAGCATCAATCATTAGTTTCTCGTTGCCGTTTCAGCACCTTAGTTGTTCATTGATTGCTTTCTCACATGTGCCCTGACCGCGGGCCTTCAGCAGACTGAGCAACCCCTTGCTGGAGCCAGTGACCTTGGGTCCAAGCTGGTGAGCTTTTTGCTCAAGCCAGGTGGGCCCGCGCTCAAGCTGGCAAGCTCAGGTTCTCGAACCTGGGTCTTCCGCATTGCAGTCCGACGCTCTATCCACTGCGCCACCGCCTGGTCAGGCAGCTGTGTATTTCTGCTGGGTCAAACGCGCCCATGTTACACTTGGCATCACAGTGAACCAATACATTCCGCACGTGACCACAGGCAGGTCAAGAGGGAAAGTGAGCAGTGCGACGAAACCAGCCCTAACGCAGCTATAGCCATGTGGCCGGTCCATTCCGGAACGGCCCACTTTCAGAGAACAGAAGTAGGTATCTTCCCTGGTTTTTCTTAGCTGTCCTCAGTACCAACAGATACCAGTGACAGGACCGTGTGAGAACCTCCCCGCAGCTGCCACATTCAAACTTCCACTTTTTAAAAAAAAAATTTTTAATTCATTCATTTTAGAGAGTTGGGAGAGAGAGAGGAAGGGGGAGGAGCAGGAAGCATCACTCCCGTACATACCTTGACCAGGCAAGCCCAGGGTTTTGAACCGGTGACCTCAGCATTCCAGGTGGACACTTTATCCACTGTGCCACAACAGGTCAAGCCAAACTCCCACTTTCAATCGGCCTCTGGACTTGGAGATTTTTAGACTAACCAGAGCTATTATATATATTTGGCTAATAGACTCCAGATAGGTAAAGTAGTCACTGGCACCATATTTGGCACAAAATAAGCTAACACTAATTATTCCTATAAATGAGGAACGACTACAATCATATCCGACGCCATTTCACTAGGATAATCAGTCCTCACGTTTGGGTAGTATTTTACTTTTCGAAGCATGTTCACAGGCAGTACCTCTCTCCTACAAGGAAGGGGGCTGTATGATTATTGCATAAGAGTGAAGAAGAAGTGGCTTAAAGAGATGAAGGCATTTGCCAACCTCCCACTTTCCAGGACTAGAAACCAGGTCTGACTCCTAGCCAAGACTGACTTCCCCATATGTAAATAGCTCCCTCAGAAAGAGGGAGGCACTGAGGGAGATGGCCTGGCACCCTCTGCAGGAAGGGATGTTAAGAAAAATGACGTCAGGCTAAATACACTAGGGATCTGGATGGGCACAGGTCCCACCACCTTCCGTATGGGTACTCACCCCAGGAGCTTGCTGTGGTCCAGCTGGTGGCTTGGCGGCATTCGGCAGGCACTAAACACAATGATCTTCCGCCCGTACTTGTCATCTCCTATGTATGGAGACAGATGGAGCATGTGGGTGAGAGATGAACCAAGGGACCTGAGAGGTACCAGCCCTGGAGACTCGTGCCCGCTAGGACTGGGGCCAAACAGCCCGTGCACGGCTCGCTGCGCTCAAGGGGATGTAGCTCTCAGGGCTACTGGGCTGGGCTATAAAGAAATAACATAACTTTTTTTAAAATTCCATCTGGTGGAATTAAGTCAAATGTCCATGAGAGGATGAATGGGTAAAGGAAAGGCGGGATGTCCACACAATGGAATACTGTTCAGATAAAAAGGAATGAAGTACTGACACAGGCTACACTGCGAGAATGACCCTTGACAACATGCTAAGGGGAAAAAGCCAGTCACAAAGGGCTACACAGTGTACAGCTCATTTACATGAGCTCTCCTGAATAGGTAAATCCATGATGCAGAAGGCAAATTAGTGGTTGCCAACGGCTGCGGGGGGCAAGAACAGAGACAGCTTATGGGTATGGGGTTTGTAGAAGTATGGAAGAAATTCTGGAACTACATGGAGATACACAACATGATGACTACTAAATACTATCGAACAGTACAATTAAAAATGGTTAATTTTATGTTATGCAAGTCTCACTTCAATTTTAAAGTCACACCCTTCAAAGCAATGAATGGTCTTGCCAAAGAATCACCTTAAAAGTCCACACTTATTTCAGACGCGCTCGCCTCTAAGCAGCGAGTGCTTGGAAAACCCTCAGAGGAAATCAGCCTGATCACCTAATAGCGGCTCGGTTTTGACCACTAACAACACTTTTTATTAGTAGAATTATTGACCATACTTGCCTCTAACTTCTGGACATTTCTAAAAACCATACCCTTTCTCATTAAGGATATTCTAAGGAACATGAAGTTGAGAGGAGTTTGTAATGCTGTGGGAAAATGCTCGTTTGGTTGTAATCTCTTTGGGATGTTTGTCCAAAACTAGTCACAATTTGATGGTCTGACCATCTGGCTGTCATGAAGCTGGGGAGCTCCTGAGACACAAGCTAGTGTTCCCCCCAAAAGATGTTCTTCCAGGGTTGGCATGGATCAGGGACCTAAAGCAAAGCCAACGGGGACAAGACAGGGTCCCTACTGCCCCATGTCCCAGGGACCTTCCCTTCATCTCTACCCTCACCTCTCCAGACACCAAACCACCGGCCTAATCCTGACTGCTTCTCAGGCAAATAAAAAGACCACGTACACAATCCAGGAAATGCAGTCTGTCCTCCCACTACCTCTGAGGACTAAGGACCCCCGATGCCTTGCTCAGGGTCTTCTCCACATGTAATAAGCCATGACCTTGAGGATCCCTCCCTACCACTGACTTCATTCAGGAGTCAGCGCTTTTCCAAAGTGGTTGCCAAACCTCTGACTCTAGTTTCTAGGGCTGGGGCCAGCATCAATGGAGAGGCTGAAGGAGGCTTCTGGAATGTGGGCAAGATGGCCCCATTCCTGCTGGCTGTGTTCCCTGAAATGGCTCACAGAATTCTCCACACTTGCCTCACGAATTCTCCAGGCTTGGCTCCTGCCTCTCCAGGCTCACACTTCCAACACAGAAGTGCTAGCAGCCCTGTGCACATTAGGCTGCTCCGAGTTCCTGCTGTTTCTCACGTCAGAGAGACCTTTCCCTGGCAGGTATTCCGTAAGTGCCGGCTGGTCCCCTGCACAAAGCCATCGGTCAGCATTACATGGTATGCAGGGTTCCACTTCTGAGTTTGTTCCTGATATCTAGGTCATTACACTGCTTTAGGCAGCAAGTTTCCCAAAGTCTGGGACAGAATTTCTCCAGGCTCACAAGCAGAGAAGCTTCTGTAAGCCCGTCTGAGGGGCTCATGCAGAAGCAGGTCTACTTGGAAGAACCAGACGCCACCTGCTCTCCTTTGTACCCTAGCCTAGATGCTGGTGTTGGGTGCCTTCCAGGCCAACAGGGGAAGGGGGGGCAGGTTCCGGGGTCTGCTCTCATTCACGTGCCCTGGGTTCGGACGGAATGAGGAAGAGCAGAATGCGGTAATGGATTAGACTGGCCAGGCCAGCCTCGTGTACAATCTGGAGCTTCAGAAACTGCTGGGCCTCCTACCACGAGCCTGTGAGGGGAGAGACAGAATTTACCTACTCCCCTCTGAGTAGAGGAAAAGCCCTGGATGTGGGGTAAAATGCTGGGGGAGCATGGGGATTCCAAAAGATTCTTTCCATGCCTGCCGCCACGGTAAGGCAGCCCTCATTGGCTGGCAGACTTGAGGACTTGAGAAAGAACAGAAAATCTGAGCTCACTTGGCTTTGGAATTTGAAGAGCTAGTAAGTAACTGGTGAGTAAGTAACTGGGTGAAGGGCCAGAGCCTGTACTCCATCTCTCAGCTGGCCTAGCACATAGTGCATGGGAGACTAGGTTTTCTCTCAGGGCTCCACTGATGGGCATCCACCAACACCCTGATGTCGTATAAAAAATATTACAAGCACATGCAGGTGTTTTCAGGAATAGGTTTACACCTGTTACATTCTCAAAGGTCAGTTTTGTTCTGTTTGTTTCTTTTCTTTTCCAAGTGAGAGGAAGGGAGATAGACAGACTCCTACATGCACCCCGACTGGGATCTACCCAGCGATCCCCATCTGGGATGGATGCTCTGCCCATCTGGGGCCCATGCTCACAATCGAGCTATTTTTAGTGCTTGAGGCGGAGGCTTCATAGAACCATCCTCAGTGCCCGCGGCCAATGTGCTCAAATCAATCTAGCCATGGCTGCCGGAGAGGAAGAGAGAGAGAGAGATGAGAGGGAGAGGGGTGGAGAAGCAGATGGGCGCTTCTCCTGTGTGCCCTGGCCAGGAATCAAACCTGGACATCCACACACTGGGCCAGCACTACCACTGAGCCAACGAGCCAGGGCCAAAGACCAGTTTTAAAAACCACTTCACTGGACTGTCCACTCCTTGAATGAAGGGATGTGTGTTTTTCCTCAGTGACTCCTCAATGCTGACTACAGGCCTCATTCCAGAGCAGGTGTTTGAAAAATGCATGTTAAATAAAGTCAGGATGGGGATGGGGATGGGGGATAAAAGAAGTAATGAGGACTAGCTAGCAAGACTCCCAGGGACAGGTAAGGAATGAGATATGGGCAACGTGAGGGCCTAGTCCCCGCCATCCCAAGTCCTTGGGTAACTCAGGCATACGCTAGCACACAGGGCAACTGCTGCTACAAGAACATATATGCAGCTCCCTTTCTCACTGTCTCTGTCTCTCTCTCTCTCTCAAAAAAAAAAAAAAAGTAAAAAAAGAGAACATAGGTAAAAAGACCCAGAACTCCCGGGATTTCAGAACAGGGCAGACCTCTGCCCTGGAGACCCAAGCAGGACTGCTGTTCCCAGAGCTGGGGGAGAGAGCTCAGCGAGGAGGCTCAGTGTCTGCAGGAAGCACCAGGAAAAGACCAGCGGCCTGGGAGTAAAGCCTCGGCATTCCGCAGATACAGACCCGGAGCTCTCCCAGGGTGGCCCAGGTGTTAATCGGCACCAGCAGCTCCTCCAGCAGGCACTCTGGGAACTGGCAGCCGGCCTCCCGCCCCGCCCCGCCCAAAACCTGCAGAGCAGCCAAGGAGATGGGAGTGGGGGCTGGGCGATGTGCTGGAGCGGGCTCATGCGTTTGTTAAATTGTTCACTGTCAGGAACACTGCAGCCAGCTGACATCATGCTGGCAGCTTCGAGTCGGCCATGGTAGAAACTGCAAACGGTGCAAATAACAGCCTTGTTTTCCTTTCAGGAGGGCCACATTTCCCAGCACACCACTGGGAAGAAGCCACTTGGACTGAGTCAAATGTGACGGTGGAGCATGATAGCCATGAGTAGCAAGGAGAGCAGAGGCTGCGGAAGAGTTGGGGACATAAACCATCCTCCATTCCAGCATGGGCTCTTTCTCTGGTTTCTAACGCCAGGAAACTGGCCCGCCAGCGAATCACCATGGTTTCATCAAATGACTCTCACTCTGGCAGTGCTGATCCAAACTCCTCTCAGAAGAGAGGCACACAGATAGGGACAACCCCACGGCAGCGGCCCTGAGCCTGCAGCACTCAGCCCAGGCTTGGGGAGCTAGCATGCAGGCCAGGCCACTGCTCAGAGCCAGCCAACCCCTCCCCACCCCATAGACAAAGCCCTTCCCGCCCAGAAGCCCCTTTCCCTTGGCTCTGGGTATATAGCCACAAAGCCCCTACCCATGAGCCTTTGCTATTTCCTGCTCCTAGGCACCACCCACTGCCAGCTCCCTCGAGTGGGGCTGCCATTAAGCTGGTTCCAAGAGCAATTCCTGATCCACAGTGCAGAGAGGCCAAGCAAGGAGAGCCAGGGAAACAACCACCTGGCCGGGCCCCCTCAGGCAACTCACACCCTGGTGAAACAGAAACAGGTCGCAGCTCTGCTTGCAGAACAGGGGCCACTCACGGTTGGGTGGGGAAGGGGAGCCTGCTCTGCCTTGTGACTTGGCCACATAGGCCAGGAGATGTCAGGGTAGAGACTCCTTCACCTCAGGCACCCCTGGTAGTGAGGAGAAAAAGTTCTGAACTTCGGTGACTGCCCTGTACCCAGGTCAGGACCAGATCAGGAAGGAATTCTCCAGGTTCACAACTCAGACCAGGGCAGGCTCCAGGTACACAGATGTCACGGAAGCACCCTTGACATTAGGGCTAGCCTTCTGAGCTCAGCATGCAGGAGAGATGGAGTTCCCTGCTGCTTCCCTACAGCCAGATGCCTCGAGGGTCCCCTCAGCGAGTACCACACCAGGTCCAGGGGCCATGTGCTCCCTGCTTCCCTTGCCCACTCCAGTGCCTCAGAGCAGAGCCATGCTGTCACCCTTGCTTACAGCTGCCTGCTGTCACTAGTGAGGA
This sequence comes from Rhynchonycteris naso, assembly GCA_037038555.1. Lineage (NCBI taxonomy): Eukaryota > Metazoa > Chordata > Mammalia > Chiroptera > Emballonuridae > Rhynchonycteris > Rhynchonycteris naso. The sequence continues at coordinate 358,050,677 of CM072995.1, forward strand.
CAGGCAACCATTAGGGAAAAGACAAAAGACCTCGCAATCCATTTCCTCTTCTAGCAGTAGGACCCAGGTTACCAACAGCCATGCTACCTCCCCTGCTCCTGGAGTCTTCTGGGTCCTGCATTATGAACAGAAAGGTGGGTGCTCCACACCCATTCTCAGCTGGGTACCACATCTGCTGGGAACCTGACGCTCCAGAGCTTATGTGGCCCCTAACTTCCGGACTTCCTTCAGGTGGGGTTTCCCAAGCGGGACTGGCACTTCCCTGCTCTCCAGTAATTGATGGGACAGAAAAGCTGATGTGAGCGCAGAGGGAAGGGAGGTGAATGACCAGGTACTTAGAACTATGTGGTCTGGGCTAGGTCCTGACATACATTCACTATTATCATCCTCTCAACAACCCTGTCAGAAAAAAATGAGTTCAAAGAGCAAAGCGGAAATCAAACCCCGGCTTTCTGACTTCAAAGCCAGTAGGCCACACTGCCTCACACCCACCATCCATCAACGGGGGACATGGGGTCACAGGTCAGGATGTGGTTGCAGGTGAACAATCAAGTCTGTGAGTTTAAAGAATGGTACATGTGCTCAGGAGCCCCAGGATCAAGGGTCAGATCACAGGGGTGGCCTCCTCAAGTCAGGAGTGCCGACTGTGAGGGGCAAGGTGCAAACCTGGGTGTGCTCACCTGCCACCTCCACAATTTGGTGCCGGGCGATGTCGTAGTAAGGGTCATCCCACTTCAGGTGTGTGACAGGTTCTGGGGAGCTGCTTTTGGAGTCATCTGAGGAACATGGCAAAGTCAGTGGATAATCTGGGAGGGCTGACAGCATACGCCCTGAGGTTGGTGCTCTTTGGCCCCTCCCCAGTATGGCTTGTGCTCCCAGCCCCACTCTGGGCCGGTCAGCTTGCCCCCATCCTCGCTCCTGCTGTCTCCCTCCAGCAGGAAGCGGTCTCCCGTCCAAGGTGCCGTGGCTGCCTCAGATCTGTGGTGCCTACCTGACTTGGGAAAGTCGGGCATTTCATCAGAGGGCCAGTTCTTCTCATCAATGGAGGCTAGCTTCAGCTGGTTCAGAGCCTGGCTGGTGTCATCCAAGGTCAGGTCGTCCTGCAGTTCTGAAAGCGGGTCCATAGCTGAGCCTGTTCCCACAACCTTACCCTACAGAACCTGAAGAGAAATCTGGGAGAGGACAGTGGGGTGGCAGGTCAGGGACACCGTCTTTACACCTGTAAGTGCTGTAGCAAGCCTCCTGCCCCCATTCTTCCCTCCGCCAAGCTCCCTTGTCACTGTTCCTCAACACTTCTCATCCTTGCCAAGAGTTCCATGTAGCCCTGGCCTCCTGGCAGCACAAACTTCTGGCATGTTGCCAGAAGAGGCAGCTGGGGCAGAGGATGGCACAGCTCAGTGCCTGCCTTCAGGCCCTCCAGCTGGACAGGGAAGAGCTGTGCCGGGCCCTGCGCTGCCTGCTGCTCACCGCCCAGGTGGCTCAGTCATGTAGTCCAGCTGCAGAGGGTAGAGGTCTGAGCCCCTCTCCTTAAGGGTCATAGAGCACAGAAGATTCCAGGCCCCAGCAGTTATGAGATAGAGGTGGAATAGGAATCAAAGGAGCATGGGGACTCCCCAGTCCCCAAAGGGTCAACTGCAGACCTGGCTGCTCCGTCTCTGACCTGTCCCAGGGAAGGGGAGATGGCCAGACCACAGGGCCCCCAAAGATACGTCATGGCTGGGAGCCCTGTTGGAATAGCCCCAGAACATGAACCAGGAGCTGAGGACAGATTCTACCAGCCAGTCATAGTAGACACCCACAGGCTCCTGGGGGCTCCCAAGCCCAATCTAATCTGTGGGGAGCTCCAGACACTAACTTCAAGGTGGCAAAGGTCCATGGACTGCCCCAAGGGTTGGAGGGCACAGATGGGAAAGGGGGAAATTCATGGCACCATCAGAGTGCTGAGATACAGGAGGTGAGAAACAGAACAGCAGCTATAGCAGGCTGGGAGGGAGAAGGGCTGACTCCAACACTAGGTGTTCCAGGTCTGGGGTGTGCCTAGGTCTGGGGTCCGGCCGTGAGGATGTGGCGGCATGCAGCCTGGAGGCAGCAGCGTCTGCCCTCAGCCCTAACGGGAAGCACATGCCTCTCCTGTCACAAGCTCACCACATGGCTGAGGGAGGGAGTTTCAATTCAACCCACTCAGTCCAGCCCCAAAGAAGAGGCTGCTCTAAGCCCACTGCATTCCTGGAGTTCAAAAAAAGACATATATGGTCAGAGAACCAGCAGGGCAGATAAGGAGTGCAGACAAGACCCAGGCATGGGTGGGGAGAGAGAGCTGCCAGCGGCAATTCAGAAGCTGAATACCTCTGGACTCTGAGGTGACGTGACAACCTCCTGCACATGTCACAGCCGAGGAATCTGGATGGTAATCTGGCTCCCCGTGCCTAGCAACACCATCCTGTTACCAGGGCAACCACACTGATTCAGTGGCAAAAGCTGTTTCAAGCCTCTGGGCCAAAGCTGAGCAGCCAAACAGGCAAATATATACATATATAATTTCTTTTTTCCTTCTTCCTCTCCTCTGGCCTTTTCTACCACTGTTATTCACTACTGCTGCTTACCTCCAAAATATAAGTCTCTTCCCATGAACATAAAGAATGATGACCCTCTCCTATTTGGAAATGCATTTCTCTCGGTGAGTGCTGCTGTGCCCCTCATCCTGGCTCCCCCACTCCCCTTCAACCCTCTAAGGTAGGCAAACCTCAGTTTAGAGGAATCCATGCCTCATTCATCTACATACTCCTCCTCACATTCGACCAGGAAGCTGTGAGGGCTCTGCCAAAGGGGCCCCCTAGCTGGGTATCAGAGACCGATTCCAACTCATAGTCACCCTTTCCAGACCTGAGCCTTCTCTCCATCCCTTCTTTTGGTCACTGCCCAGGCACCAAGTGGCCCTTCAGCTTTGCCCACGGCTATCTCTGTACCCTCTGCCCACACTGGCTGCTTGATGCAATGAGAAAGGCACGGGATGAGGTATTTGGAGAACTGGATTATAGTCCTGCCTAAACCAATGTGTTGTAAAGATGCTGGGCAGTCCTTTTCCTATCTGGTCCTAAATTTCCTCATCTATAGAAGTGAAGGCTTCTCCCAGAAATATAACCCTCCAGTGTTCTAAAATATGTGTGCTGAAGTGAACAACAGGATTAGAAGGAACAGCTGGGAACTGAAGTATGTGTGAGGGAGGGAGAGGGGGACCCTCTAAAAGGAGGCGAACTTGAACTCCACCTCTTTTCCAGTAACTCCTCTAGTTTGTCAGTTCTCCCAGAACTGACTCTTCCCCCACTCCACAACCTCCTCTTCCAGAATAACTAATCAGTTGTTCCCACCTCCCAGCCAGACTGGCCTCTCTCACCACCCTCCAACCCACAGCTGTTGCCCTGTGAACCTGGAAGCTTAGCTCCCAATCAGTGGGAGGGTGGGCGACGGTAGTGAGGGGAAACTAACATAACTTAGAGGAAAGGAAGTATCCTGGCTGCCTAAGACTCCAGGTATCTACAAGCCCTGCCTTACTCTGCAAAATACTCTTTACGAGATTAATCTCCCTTCTCAGTAGGTAAAAATTAACCTTGGGAAGTCTGGGCCTCTCTGAAATTCTAACGAGATTTATGGTCTTTTTCCCTAAGAAAAATCAGCATCTGGCCTGATCTGTGCTGGCACAGTGGATAGAGCGTCAACCTGGAATGCTGAGGTCCCTGGTTCAAAACCCCAGGCTTGCCCAGTCAAGGCACATACAAGAAGCAACTGCAATTTGATGCTTCCTGCTCCTCTCCCCTGCCCCCCCCTCTGCCTCTCTCTCTTTCTCTCCTCTCTTTAAAATCAATAAATAATAAAATCTTTAAAAAACAATAAAAGAAAAGAAAAATCAGCACTTGCATGGAATTTTAAGTGGTTCATACGCACTCTGAGAAGCCCTGTTTAAGAACACCTAACCACCCTGGCTGGGACATCTTCCAGAAGTGCACAGGTTCGATTCCCCATCAAGGCACATACAGGAATAGCTCGATGTTCCTGTCTTTATTTCTCTCTCTCACTAAAATCAATAAAAAATAAATAAAGAACCCCTGACCTATTCAGAATTACATTTGATACATGTAGATGCTCAGTTATGTGTTGAATGACTGGCTGAATTAATTCATCTCCTAATTAGAGAAGGGTATCAACATTTGTTGAGGGCTATATAGTGCCATGAACTAGAAACAAATTATCTTTTAACTTCACAACAGTACCAATGAAGCATGTACTACTAAACCGATCATATCATACTGTGTGAAGAAAGTGAGCTCCAGAAAAAACAATGCAAATTGCATAGGGTCACAGAGCAGTCAAGATTTTAATCCGTGTCTAAGGTGGTCTCATTGCGTAAGTGAATCCCTCAGTACTTCTCTAAGTGATTGTCATTTACACGATTCTCAAAGTTCAGAGAGGCTCTACAAAGAGGCAAAATAAAATCTTTCCCTTAATCTCCTCCGAGAATAAATGAGGTAACAAATTGAAATCGCATCCTCAGGCTTTGGGATGATCCTCCCAGGAGCTCCAGAACTGTGAAAATGCCAATCCTACAATACGACAATCACGTTTGCATAGAGCTCCAAGGTTTACAAAACCCAGATTGGGTGCACTGATTATGAAATCGAGATGAGAGCGTAACCTAGTAGGTGGCAGGGGTGGAACACTTCCCTCAAATTTCTTTTTCTTCGCGCTTCGCCAGATGGGACCAGCAAGGCTTCCACTTCCCATGGGCTTGCTCGAGCGATCTGACCTGGGCTGTGCACTAGGGAGGGCAAGGAGGAAGGCAGCGAAGGAAGCTATGTCCCCTCCCTGCAGACCAGGGAGTGCCAGGTTCCCAGGCCCCATTCCAGCCCGGCTCCTTTCTTGGGTCCTCCTCATCCGAACTCCATCCCTTCAGATGATCAGGCCATCCCTTCCCTTCCCCCACCACCACCCGGGCAGACCCCGCGCCCAGCAGCTTACCGTGGTCAGGCACTGCTCCCTTTGCCACGCCTGTCAAAGCTCGGCAAACATCCGGCTCCGCTGTACAACGGGAACCGCCTTCTCCCGGTCTCCTTACTCCCCAACCACTTCCGCCACACCTCCAACCCACTTCCGACCAGTACCCGCGTCCAAACATGGCATTTCCTGGGGCCCCGCCCACTTCCTGTATGTGTCCACCCAGGATGAGGATAGCCTGACTGTCCGACTCGTTCCGCCCAAAAGGAGGCAGCCGGAACAATTAGTTCCTGGCTCCCTGATACTCGAATCTCTGGTGGACCTGCGGGATCCCAGACTCGTATTGTTCTCCGATAGTGTTGCATCACCAGTACTGCCAAACTCCTTGTTCTGTGCACCAATGAAGTCTGACTTTTACGTTTCTTTCCTGAGAGTAAATTTGGCAGATTGTTTCCGGGAGGAGCTGAGAAGGCGATGCTCACTTCCGGCAGAGGGACGCTTTCTGACCCGGTATGGAGGGGGCGGAAGATCAGCTCTTGGAGGAGGACAGAGTGCCGTTCGGTGAGTGACCCTGCATTGTCGCCGACCCTCGGCCCTAGACACAAGCCTGACGTTCTCTGGTCAAGTCTCTGCCCCCGACTATTTTCTTCCCGAGCCCGGGAGCCTCCTCTGGGGCTTCTTCAGAGCCCTCGAACCTCAGACCTCTCAGGGCTCCCTTGGACTCCTTATCGATCCCTCAGACTCCTGAAGCCAGCCTGGACGTGCGCCCCCCCCCATCCCCCACGCCACGAACTCTTGGGCCACCTCCTCACTACCTCCTTATCTCCTTGCAGCGCCCGAGCCGCGCCTGGACCCGGACTCAGGATGGAGCCCTCCGGGAGAAGGCTGTGCTCAGGGCCTCGAAGACTTCCCGCCCTGGCCGACCCGAGCCGCCCGCGCTCTAAAGAGCCTCCCCCGGGGTTTGGCCCTTGGCCCCTCGCTCGTGGAGAAACAGCGCCTGGGGGTGTGGTGTGTCGGGGAACCTCTGCAGCCAGGACTGCTTTGGGGGCCCCTGCAAGAGGAGTCTGTCTCCGAGCAGAAGGGCGAGGGGGTGACATCACGGCAGGAGAAGGTATTGAGGGATAGGGTATCTCTCTAATCTCCCTCGTTGAAAATGGGGAGGCCGTTCAGACAGCTTCTGGACAGCTCTCTGGTTTGTTAGAAGAAGCAGTGCATTTCAGGAGATGGGAGATGGTTCTGTCCCTTCTCTCCAGGACTGTTTCTTTTCTTCACCTGCAGCAGTTAAGGACCTGAGGTGCAAAAAGTTGTTAGAAACTGGATTAGTGTAATGCCATCAATAAAAGTCAAGAGGAAAAGTTTTGGAATTAAAGAGCCATGGGATCATACCCCAGCCTTTAGCTTTAGCTAGTTAAATGGGATGTTTCACTTACAGTAACATATAAAATAAAGGAATGACTATTTTCTTTATTTTAATCCTCCAGGATTATTTGGAACAATAGATGAAATAGCACTGGTAAAGGGTTTTATTGCATAAGAGGTACTAAAAACAAGAATTGATACTCCTCTTTTCTGTTTGGTACTCACTGGAAGGCAGAAATGTGTTCAGTTTAGTAATTATCCATACCCTGGGGGTGGAAGGACAGCCTTTTTGGTCTTTACTGAATGAAATACTAGCCAAGACAGTCCTGTATGGGTAGAACCAGAGACCATTAACCTTCCAAGGGTTTCATCTTAGATCTTGGGAGAGGTTACATCTGTCTTGTTTTTGTTTTTCCCCTGACTCTGGCCTCCTCAAACACATGGGAGAAGGTCTTTTATTGGTTTATTTCAGGATGTGTCACTAGGCCCATGGGGAGACGTGTGTGCTTGTGAACAGAGTTCAGGCTGGACCAGGTAAGTTACAGGAGAGTATGCAGTAAGGTTTCTCCTTTAAGGTTTTCTGATGTGGCCTGGGATGGACCAGAAGCCGACTAGTTTCCCATCTAGTGATCTTTTGCAGTGAGTGTTCCAGAGGCATGGGATCCTTTAGGACTCAGACTGACCAGGAGCTGGGGATTTCAGGGAGGGCCACTTGAAGAAGGTCACTTGAGCTAGCTCTTGCTCTGCTTTGCAGTTTGTTGCAGCGGGGCAGGCTGGAGGGTGAGGGAAACGTGGCCCCCGTGTGGATCAGCGAGAGGCTCCACCTGCATGTGTGCCGGGTCGTGCTGCCAGGCTGTGAGCTGCTGCTATGGCCCCGGTCGCCCTCTGAGGGCCTCAGCCCCACCCAGCCCAGGCTAGAAGAGGCAGCCATGGTTGTGGTGACAGAAGTGGAAACTGCTGTACAAGAGGAAGTGACCTCTCCTGGAGAGGATGTGGGAGAACTTTGTACAGGTATGTGTCAAATCAATGCCGACTTCCCAAATTATCACCAGAACAACTTATTGATAAGACAAAGCAGAGCTTATGGCTCGAAAGTAAGGTAGAACACTAGAGTCTCAGGAGCTTTTCTGAGGAGGAAAGGTAAAGCCTGGGTATTTATTGAAATTTTGGAGTCTGGTATAAGGTGGATCTTCCAGTGTGGGATAGGGGCAGGACTTGATTTGGATTGTTTAAGGAGCATGACGTAATAGTTTACGATTCGTGGACACAGGAAGGCTGTAATTTTCAAGCAAAGAGGTTCAGAGTCTCAGGGTATAAACTGTCGTTTGATGTTTTCTATTGAAGAATGATGAGTTCTTATCCTTGGAATGAACAGTATAGATGTTTGCAACTTTTATCTTCCTGCATAAATTTCCAGGAGTAGTAAGGTCATGTTGATGATGACAGCAAGCTGTGTATAAGTGTCCAGTTTATTATGTTGCTTCTTTCTGGGGTGAGGATTGGGTTCATTTGTTTTCAGATGAGCTAAGGTGAGGAGGTGGTGGTCTCAGCTTACCCTGAGTGCATGTCTCCAGAGGGAGGACAAGAGGACTCTGGAATGGCCTTACTCTAGGGATTATCCAGCTGTCTGGGGCACTGTGGTTTCCGGGAGTGCTTCCCAGGAAGCTCCTGCGACTGGGCAGGAAGATAAATGGAGTGTGTAGCTCATGCTCCAGGGAAAAGATTGATGTCATTGTTCCCACTGAAGTCCAGGCGCTGAATAGGAGAATACATATATTCCTTTAATTTCCTGGTGACTCCACTGTCACCACCTGCTATAATCTTTACTGACCCCAGTACTCCACTCCTGCTTTGCAGATTCTGGTCACCAGTCATCCCCCAGCATCCAGGCAGAGAGTATGGTGGCCTCTGGACCTAAACCCCAAACCCAGGATCAGCTTTCCAAGGAGAGCCAGTCACTTGGTCCTTTGCCTCAGAATGGCAGCATGGATGAGAAAGAGCCACCCCAGACACAGATGGCAGCTGCACTTCAGAGCAGCTCCACCCCCCAGCAGGGCCTGCAGAGCAGCGAGGCCACTTCCTCCTCTTCTGCCGGCGGCCCCCAGCTGCACGCTCACCTGGTCGAGAAGTTACATGGCCCTGACGCTCACTGCCCACCCAGCGCAAAGATCTCAGAGCTCAGGGCATGGCAGGATCGAGAGCAGCATCCCGGCTCTTCTGCAAGCTTGCAGAGCCCTGTCTTGGAGGGAAGCTCCCCGAAACAGGGGCGACGGTACCGCTGTGGGGAGTGTGGCAAGGCGTTCCTGCAGCTGTGCCACCTGAAGAAACATGCATTCGTGCACACGGGCCACAAGCCCTTCCTTTGCACTGAGTGTGGCAAGAGCTACAGCTCGGAGGAGAGCTTCAAAGCCCACATGCTGGGCCACCGCGGCGTGCGGCCCTTTCCCTGTCCGCAATGTGACAAGGCCTATGGCACTCGGCGAGACCTCAAAGAACACCAGGTGGTACATTCAGGCGCCCGACCCTTTACCTGCGACCAGTGTGGCAAGGCCTTCGCCCGCCGGCCTTCTCTGCGACTGCACCGCAAGACCCACCAGGTGCCAGCCGCCCCAGCCCCATGCCCGTGCCCTGTGTGTGGACGGCCCCTGGCCAACCAGGGCTCCCTGCGGAACCACATGCGGCTCCACACGGGGGAGAAGCCCTTCCTGTGCCCACACTGTGGCCGGGCATTCCGCCAGCGGGGCAACCTCCGCGGGCACCTGCGGCTGCACACGGGGGAGCGGCCGTACCGCTGCCCGCACTGTGCCGACGCCTTCCCCCAGCTGCCCGAGCTGCGGCGCCACCTCATCTCGCACACCGGCGAGGCGCACCTGTGCCCCGTGTGCGGGAAGGCCCTGCGGGACCCGCACACACTGCGCGCCCACGAGCGCCTGCACTCGGGGGAGAGGCCCTTCCCGTGCCCCCAATGTGGCCGCGCTTACACTCTGGCCACCAAACTGAGGCGCCACCTCAAGTCCCACCTGGCTGACAAGCCCTACCGCTGCCCCACCTGTGGCATGGGCTACACCCTCCCTCAGAGCCTCAAGCGGCACCAGCTCAGCCACCAGCCCAGGGCGCCCTGTGGGCCTCCTGCCACCGCTGAGCCCACTGTGGTCTTACTGCAGGCTGAGCCAGAACCACGGGACACATGCAGCGACCAGCACGTCTCCCCAGCCCAGGACGTCTTCCAGGTCACCATCTCTGAGAGCCGGGACAAGTGCTTTGTGGGGCCGGAGGAGCCAGGCCCCGGCCCCAGCCTGGTGCTCATCCACAAGGACGTGGGCTTCGGCATCTGGGCCGAAGTGGTAGAGGTGGAGAGCAGCACCTGACAGCCTCCCATGCCCGGCAGGGCTCTATAAAGACACGTGTTTTCTAGGTGCTGGGTGTCAGTGTCTTCTTCCTCTTTGGGTTGCCTGACGGGGCCTTGAGTCTGCCAGGAGAAGCAGGTCAAGGACTTCCCTTCCTGCGTATGGCCCACTAAATTGTTTCCCAATACCGTAAGATAAGCATTTAAGATCTTTTCATCCACTTCCAGCAGAGCTTGTTCTCTCTCCTTAGGAACTCCACAGGTGCTCATTCTTCAAGCATGTATAAGTGACCCGCCCTGAAAGCTCATGGGGTAAACAGCAGCCTGCTGCCCTGTGCGGTGCTTGATGCTGCGGTAGTTACTCCCACCGAATTCCCTGAGGGACAAGCTCTTTTGTTCAGAACCAAACTGAGTGACTTTTTTTTTTTTTTTTTACAAGAGATAGGGACAGACAGATGGGAAGGGAGAGCTGTTCATTGATAACTTTCTCATATGTGCCTCTGGGGGTCTACAGCAGAGCGAGTGACCCCATGCTCAAGCCAGTGACCTTGGGCTTTAAGCCAGCAACCTTTGGGCTCAAGCCAGGGACCATGGGGTCAAGTCTAATCCCACACTCAAGCCAGCGACCCTGCACTCAAGCCGATGAGCCCACGCTCAAGCCAGCAACCTCAGGGTTTCTAACCAGGGCCCTCTGCATCCCAGCCGGATGCTCTATCAACTGCGTCACCACCTGGTCAGGTCAAACTGAGTGACTTTTTTTTTTTTTTTTAGATTTTATTTATTCATTTTAGAGAAAGGAGACAGAGAGAAGTGGGGGAGGAGCAGAAAGCATCAACTCCCATATGTGCCTTGACCAGGCAAGCCCAGGGCTTCGAACCAGCGACCTCAGTGTTCCAGGCTGACGCTTTTACTCACTGCGCCACCACAGGTCAGGCCAAACTGAGTGACTTTTAAGGATTAAAAGGCCAGAGACTGCCTAGCTCATAGCTCCTGAGTCTGTAATTCTGGCTCTGTGTTATTTCAGCAGCTTTTCTTACCACCTGAGGGCTGTGAAGTTGGTTTTCTTCTGTGCTGAAGGACACCAGACTCAGCAGTGGCAAGGGAGGGTGTGGCCTGTATGCTTCTGTGTCCCTGGCCCCAAAGCAGTCCTGTTGAGAGGAGGAAAGAAGTTAACATCTGTTTGGCATCTGCTGTGGGCTGGCTTGGCCTGGGCGCTGGAGATGGCTGTGAGCAGGATAGTCAGGCAGTGCCCTGCAGGGCTCATGACTCACTCGGGGCAGAGAGCGCTGGCTAAGAGTTCAAAGAGGAGCATTACACAGGGCTGTGGGTGTGTTTCATGGGACGGTTTAACTGGTCTGGACATCAGGGAACATTTCCCCAAGGGGTAATAATGACAGTGAACCCTCAGCCCCGATTGTGGTCCAGTCCTTCATGTGAGTTTATTCATATACTCCTCTTAGCAACCCTGTGAGGTAGCTGGTTGTAATAGTGTTGCACAGATGAGGAAACAGGAACAGAGATCTTTAAGTATCCTACCCAAGGTAAGAAAGCTACAAGGGGCAGAGCTGAGATTCAAGCCCACGCAGCCCAGTGTGGGAATGAGGATCCTCACTCTGCACTCTGCTTCCTCCCTCAGTTGCCTGACGGGGAGTAGGTGCAAGTGGGCGTGAGAACTGGCGCCAGCGGCGCCACAGCAGAGGAGGAGGGAAGGTGGTGCTGAGCCAGGTCACCCAGGGGTGTGGGCTTTATTCTCAGGACATCTAGAAACCAAAGGGTTTTGAAGCAAGGAAATGATGCGATCAGATGTGTGCATGATGCAGCCACTGGAGGAGATAGATGGCGGGCGAGGTGCTGTTGTGGGAAAAATCAGGCTGCTGAGAATTTTCCCTCCACCCGCCTTTGTTAACTTCAGCTGATCTAATAAATTAACCTGAGAGGTTACCAAAAGAAAATAACCAAACTTAATTACATATATATGTACAGGAACGCCACATAAAGAGAGTCAGAGACCGCCATGTCCATGAGAGGTTCAGAGAAAGGGAAAAGGAGATATATGTGGTACCCTGAGCCAAGGAATGAGGGAAGACGTCCTGCAGCTTCACAGGATAAGGACAGATGTACAGTAATTAGAACTGGATCAGCCTGACCAGGCGGTGGCGCAGTGGATACAACGTAGAACTGGGATGCAGAGGACCCACGTTCGAGACCCCGAGATCGCCAGCTTGAGCGCGGGCCCATCTGGCTTGATCAAAAGCTCGTCAGCTTGGACCCAAGGTGGCTGGCTCCAGCAAGGGGTTGCTCGGTCTGCTGAAGGCCCGCGGTCAAGGCACGTGTGAGAAAGCAATCAGTGAACAACTAAGGTGTCGCAACAAAAAACTGATGATTGATGCTTCTCATCTCTCTCCATTCCTGTCTTTCTGTACCTATCTATCCCTCTCTCTGACTCTCTTTGTCTCTAATAAAAATAAAAAGTGGACCAGGCCCCAAATATAAATTTTTTAAGGAGCAGTAAAAGTTTATTTTGAGCTCACAGGGTCTCAATTACTTTAGCTCAAAGTTATCTACATGCTGGAATGACATACCTTGGAGTGGCCTGTTCCGAGCCCCTTCATCAGTGAACCTCAGAGCCAGGACTGAAATGTGGCATGTTCTCCATCTTCCCAGCTCTTGCTCACGATGTCATAAGCAGCCTCACATCTCCCACTTTGCCACTGATGTTAACCCAGCCACTCATCCGATCAGAATAATTTCTTGGCAAAGCTTAACTGGAATTTTCCCAGGGGAGGGAGGACAGCAGGCAATTGAGATCTGTGGAGAGAAAAGCCACACCATCCAAAGCCTGAAAAGCAGTTGCTAATATTTTTAGTTGGCCAACGCCGTTTCCTGGAGCCTTCACAAGGCTCCATAGGGTCTAAATCTCCCAGCTCCTGCTTCCAGCAGGGTCATTCGACCTAGGTAAGCACTCAGCAGTACGTGCTCAGTGCTGTTAAGTATCCCAGGGATGTACTCGCTGCTTGAGATTGAACTGTGCATGGGAGCAGGGATGCTTTGCGTTGCTGGAGAGGCCTGTTGGCATTCCACAACCTCCCTCAGGCTCAAAGCTAGCATGCTCACACCCCTTTGCTACATGGAGAACTTCTCTCAGTTGAAGCTGTCCCTGGTGATACAGAGCAGAGTCAGATCAAAGCCAACAGGTTGGAAGGCACCTGGTTTGAGAGCCCCTGCTTGGCCAACAGCCATAACTAAAGTGAAAATGGGTATCAGAGAGCATTGTTCAAGCTCTTGTTACAGATGAGAAAATGGAGGCCTAGAGGAAAGTCACCTGCCAAGGCATGGGACCAGTCAGCAGCATAACCATGACAGGACCCAGTCTTCTGACTACTAATTAGTGCTCTTCCAGCTAAAAGAAAATGCAGTGACTTCTTAGAAAGGCGGGGTAGAAGCGGGAAGCATCAGCTCGTAGTAGTTGCTTCTTTTTCTTTTTTATTTCTTTTTTTTTTTTTACAGGGACAGAGAGAGAGAGAGAGAGGGATAGATAGGGACAGACAGGAATGAAGAGAGATGAGAAGCATCAATCATTAGTTTTTCGATGCCATTGCGACACCTTAGTTGTTCATTGATTGCTTTCTCACATGTGCCTTGACCGCGGGCCTTCAGCTGACCGAGCAACCCCTTGCTGGAGCCAGCGACCTTGGGTCCTAGCTGGCGAGCTTTTGCTCAAGCCAGATGGGCCTGCGCTCAAGCTGGCGAGCTCAGGGTCTCAAACCTGGGTCTTCCGCATCCCAGTCCGACGCTCTATCCACTGCGCCACTGCCTGGTCAGGCTTGTAGTTGCTTTTTGTATGTGCCATGACCTGGCAAGCCTGGGGTCCTGAACAGGCAGCCTCAGCGCTCCAGGTCAGTGCTCTATCCACTGAGCCACCACAGTTTGGCTGAAATATTTTTTAAATTAAGAACATATATCCTCCCCCCCCCCCCCCGATTTCAGTGATTCTTGTTCATCACAATGTCAAGTTCCTTATTCCCTACTTCTCCTTTCCTCCATCCTCTGATGCAGTCACTTTTAACAATCGGGTATACCCAGTACTGAATTTGAATGCTGCTTCCTGCTCTGGGCGAAGGTGCTATGGAAATGGTGCTGAACACCTTTCCCAGCTGCAGGTTTAGCCACACAGGGTCTGTACCTGCTGAACCAAACATCAGAAAGTGCAGACGATAAAAGATCTTTTGTCCTGATTTGTAACTATTATTTTTTAATTACAGTGTACATTCAATATGATAGTAGTCTCAGGTATACAGCATAGTGATTAGACAATTGTATAATTTATAAAGTTCTCTCAGATAATTCTAGTACCCACCTGGCACCATGCGTAGTTATCATAACGTTGTTGACGACATTCCCTGGGCTGTGCTCTGTATCCCCAGGACTATTCTGTAACCACCAATCTGCACTTCTCGATCCCTTCACGTTTCTCACCCGGACAACCCTCGGTCTGTTCTCTGTAGCTGTGAGTCTGTTTCTGTTCTGTTCACTTATTTTGTCCTTTGGATTTCACATATAAGTGAAACCTAATTGATATTTAAATTTACTTGCTTGTCAAAAAAATATTCTTTTACAGTTGATTTGTTCAAAAATCTAAACCAAGCATGGTAAATTGATTCCCTTCGGACATTTGGTTGTTAGGTCCCTCTTAGGTTTCTGTTACTCTGAACAGTCTCTCTCAGCCCACCTTTCATTTCCATGTCGGCCATTTGTTAGAGAAACGGGTCATTTGTCCTGTCAAATGTCCCTCACTCCTTGTGATGGTGTCGAACTATTTCTCTTGTCATCTGCCTTCCCTGTAAAGGAGTAGTTAGAGCTGAAGGTTGATTCGGTCCAGGTTCCCTATCTCAGGAAGGGCCCTTCCTAGCCAGCATCGTGTATTTCCTGCTGTATCATATCACGTGACAGTGCTGTTCATTGAGTGTTTATACCATGCAGCAGATGTTGTGATACTTCACAAACATGTTTTATTTGAAGGGGGTACTTTAACTTTTATTTAATACTAGTAAACTTAACTCTGAATACAGCTAGACCTGGAGGGAGATACGAATAGAATCCAAAGAACTGCAGCAAAGCAAGAACACAGATAACAGGATGTGGGAGCCGGGGGTGTTCTCTGTGGGGACAAAAGGACTCGTTGGAGATAAGGCAAAACACAAAATCAAATTTAGAATGGTTCTAAAGCCTCCTCGCTGCTCAGGCCGTTCCTGGACCCAGAGCGCTCGTTGGCATCGTTTTGTCCTCTCTCCTGGCCAGAGCCTATGCTTGCCATCCAACCCGTCAGCCTTAGCTGTACAGATGACAGACGGGAAGCCATTTGGGTTGGGTCCAGCGTCTGCCGTGGATGAAATGTTGGGATGCATATTCTTCCAAAGGAAGTTCTCTGCCGGAACTATTGTGAAGTGTAAATTCATTACCCTGACAGGTAAACCCAGCAGTGAGTCTGGGAAAGCAGTAACCCTCAAAACCAAATCTTATCTTCCCAGTGCTCAGAGAACCAAAGTTTTCTGCTTTGGAACATTGTCTGCAAATAGCTTAAAGAAGACATAGCACAAGAATTTGTCAGTTAATGGCCATGTCTGCATGAACTTGGCAAGGCTGCAACTCCCAATAAGAAGCAGCAAAGAGGCCAGAACGATCTTATTTAAGTTCTTCAACAAAAGCCTTGTGAGGCAAATATTGGTATATTTCAGATTTTGCCGATGGTGAGACCAAGGACTGGCCTCCCAAACTACTGTTCTCTTCCATGCTGTGGTGCGGGTCTGCTGGGATCGGGGAGTTTTTTTGGTTTGTTTGTTTTTTGTGACAGAGAGAGAGAGAGAGAGAGAGAGACAGATAGGGACAGACAGACAGGAAGGGAGAGATGAGAAGCATCATTTCTTTGTTGCGGCACCTTAGTTGTTCATTGATTGCTTTCTCATATGTGCCTTGACCAGGGAGCTACAGCAGACCAAGCAACCCCCTGCTGGAGCTTAATATGGAATTTTAAAAGAAATTAGTGAGGCCTGACCAGGAGGTGGCGCAGTGGATAGAGCATCAGACTGGGATGCGGAAGACCCAGGTTCGAAAGAGCTCCCCAGCTTGAGCGCGGGCCCATCTGGCTTGAGCAAAAGCTCGCCAGCTTGGACCCAAGGCCCCTGGCTCCAGCAGGGGGTTGCTCGGTCTGCTGAAGGCCCGCAGTCAAGGCACATGTGAGAAAGCAATCAATGAACAACTATGGTGTCACAACGGCAACAAAATCTGATGATTGATACTTCTCACCTCTCTCGGTTCCTGTCTGTCTGTCCCTATCTATCCCTCTCTCTGACTCTGACTCTCTCTCTCTCTGTCCCTATAAAAAAAAAAAAAAATTAGTGAGGCCCTGGCTGGGTAGCCCAGTTGGTTAGAGCGTTTTTCTGAAACTCCAAGGCTGTGGGTTCTATCACCACTCAGGACACGTGTAGGAAACAACCAATGAACGCACAACTAAGTGGAACAACAAATAAATGCTTCCTCCCTCTCTCCCCACCTTCCTCTCTCTAAAATTAATCAATAATAATAATAAAGAAATTAGTGAGATAAGATTTTTTTTTCTCCATTCCTCTAAGAAAAGGGTAAGCTCAGTATCATAAGTAACAGGGATTCCAGTTAAAGCCACGCTGAGACGCCTGCAGCTCCATCAGACTGGTTCATGTGAAATGAGGGACACTGTGAAGAGCTGGTGAGGATATAAGCGACAGGAGCTGGCAAACGTAACCCAGTACAACCACGCAGAAAAAATTACTTATCACAGCAACTTACGCACAACATACGCCTATCTTATGACCCAGCAAATCCACTCCTAGGCCTGTACCCAACGGAAACAAATAGCTACCTACACCAAAAGACTTGAACAAGAATATTCATACATTATTCATAATAGCCAAAAACTGGAAGCTAGTCCAAATGCCCATCAACAGGCGAATGGATAAACAAAATGCTATATTCACAGAATGAGAGACTACACAGCTTTAAAAGGAAGGATTGCCCTAACCAGGTAGCTTCGTTGGTTAGAGTGTGTACTGACACTCGAAGCTTGTGGGTCTGATCCCTGATCAGGGCACATACTGACATACAAGAATCAACTAATGGGCCTGACCTGTGGTGGCGCAGTGGATAAAGCGTCAACCTGGAACGTTGAGGTTGCTGGTTCAAAACCCTGCACTGGTCTGGTCAAGGCCCATATGGGAGTTGGTGCTTCCTGCTCCTCTCTCTCTCTCTCCTCTCTAAAATGAATAAATAAAATAATTTAAGAATCAACTAATGAATGCATAAATAAATGGAACAACAAACTGATGTTTCTTTTTCTCTCCTTTTCTTTCTGTAAGTCAACAAATAAAAAAATTATTTTTAAAAGAACTGATTGCTGATACACACACAGAGATGAAATGCAGAAACATACTAAGAGAAGCCAGACAGGTATACGCGGCACGTTTCCATTGAGATGAAGTCCAAAATTAGACACAAAGGATGTCAGATGGGGGTCAGAAATGTTCTCTCTCTTGATTTGATGGTGGTTCCATGGATGTATGGGTAAAAACTTGAGTTAAACACTTAGGATATGTCTTAACATTACTGTATATAGGTTAAACCTCAATTTAAATATATGTAGAGAGAGAAAAAAATAGGAATGTATAATATAAGCATATATAAATATAAATGTAGAAACTGGGGCAGGCAGGAATTAAGCTGCCTCGTGGGAGTCTTGGTCCCGAGTTCTCAGCCAATCCTCTCTCTCCCCTGCTCTGCACCAGCCCCTCCCTGTGGTCTTCCCAGACAGCATATGACAGTGGTCCAGACCCTGGAGGGTCAGGCTGGAAGGAGGGCAGGGCAAGAACCTGTGTTCCCTGTGTTTCTGCTCTTTGTCCCTCTGTCCTAATTAGACTCGGGACTAATATTTACCTTGCATACTACAAACAGGAAGTGGAGGAAGGCGGTGAGCAGGTCTGGGTGAGGGCCACTAGAACCACCAGGTAGGTGCTCTGCTCTGGCCCAGGGCCCACAGACAGGCAGGGGCAGAGGGAGGGGCCCTGCCTCGCAGACCCAGGGATTTGGGCTGGTCCTGTTCCCAGCTGGGCAGCAGGTCCTGGAAGATGATAAGAGATAGAGCAGAGGCCCAAGAAACCCTGGCCCTGGCTCCACCTCCCCTGCAACCACTATACACAAACACATGTCCACAGCTCCCCAGATGGGCAAGAGAGGAAATGGGACCCTCCAGCAGTGCCTGAGAGGCAGGGGCAAACGGCAAATGTTGGCTGTTCCTGCCCTCAGTGTGTCCCGGGCCAAGATGGGCAGCACTTATCTAACCAAACCCTTGCCTCCCTTCTTCTATCTGTGCATTATGGTTACACAAAACTCTGTTGGTTTACATCCGTACATCTACTGATTATTAAATAATTACTATATTTCATGGGATTTACTTTCATAATCTCCTTTAGTCCTCACATCCAGGTACTATTGCCATTGTACAGATGAGGAAACTGAGGCACACAGAGATTAAAGCAAACATCACTATCCTATAGGATTGGTAGGAGCCTCGGAAAGACCTTGTGATCCTGCAGGCCCAAGATGGCCCATGTCTCAGGGAAGGAGGGGCTGGATGATGGTGGTTACCCTGGTCTTCCCTTTATGACTTCCTCCCATCCCCAGAAGGACCTGTCCTCCCAGATGGGGTGGACTATCTATTCATTTGTCCTCATGCCCCTGACCTGCTGACCTCCTCCTTTCAGCTGATTTCTTCATGTTAGTTTAACATTAACCCAGAGGGGTCAGGGAGAACCCTGAGTCCGGGGAGCCGACACACTATGGCGCACATCCTAGGGCCGTGGCTACCCGGCTGCCTGGCCTTGGTTGCCCTGTTTAGTCTTGTGCACAGCCAGCATGGTAAGCGGGGCTGGGAAGCTGGGGACGACGGCTGGTGGACGGGGAGACAGGCCCATGTGCTGGGGTCCCCTTGCTTGACAGAGAACACGGAGGCAGCCTCCAGGTGGGCCTCGGCCCGCGGTATCCAGCTTAGGGAAGGAGTCCCGTGCTCAGGGCTGGACGGTGGTGACTGCTTCTCGCCTGCAATATGGGGAGCAGGCTGGGGGTGACCAGTGAGAGGAGGGGAGCTAGTGGGCTACCGTTAGCCTTTCGGGTCCCGCCGCCATCACAGGCATCCCCTGCCCCTACAAAGGCCAAGACAGCCGGGCTTCCTCAGGCCACCGTCCCTCGCCTCCACCCGCAGTGTTCCTGGCCCCTCAGCAAGCGCTGTCGCTGCTCCAGCGGGCCCGACGCGCCAACAGCGGCTTCCTGGAGGAGCTGCGCAAGGGCAACCTGGAGCGCGAGTGCCTGGAGGAGCAGTGCAGCTACGAGGAGGCCTTCGAGGCCCTGGAGTCCTCCGCGGACACGGTGAGCGCAGGGCCTCCCTGCGCCGACCCTGGGACCACGCGTGTCGGGGCCAGGACTCTCCCGCTCTTCGCTGCTGGTCTCACCGCTGGGCCCGCTCCACTGGGCAGCCATGGCGAGCAACCTTGCTTTTCCTGGAGGTCCTAATGCCTGGTCCCAGGACCTGCTGCGGCTCCAGAACATGGGGGGGGGGGCTCTCAGTTCTGACTATACTGGGGTCTCTGGAGGCCCTGGGCTACAGCTTTCTGCTAACTCTGTGGCACCCTTAGGTGTGGGGCTCCCGTGAGGCGGGAGCCCTGGCAGCCTTTCCCTGCCTGGGGGCTCTTTCTGGGCCCCACATCCACTCTACCCACCCAGGGGGATCCCTTTCAGTCTTAGTTTGGGGTTGGAGCCTTCCCCTCTCCTCAAATACCCTCCTCCTCAGTGGGCTGGGCTTTTGGTAAAAAGAGAGAGCCTGCCCCTGTGTGGCAAGGGAAAGGAGAGAAGGAAAAGACAGAAGAACATTTACTAAGAAATGAAACAAAACAGGGTCCTGCCACCCCTCACATTCAGCCCTTGTTTTGCAGGATGTGTTCTGGGCCAAGTACACAGGTGAGCACTGGGAAAGGTCTGTGTCAGGACTGGAGTCCTGGGGACCCCAGTCAGAGCCTGTTCTGCTCTAGGGAATCTGGGCCACCGATCCCTCCATCCCCCCCACCCATGCCTCTTTCTTTCCATCTGTCTATCTTTCTGTTTCTGAACACTGAGCCACTCTTTACTTGAGCCCATCCTGTTCCTACCCTAATCCCAAAGGTGTTTCTGGGTATTTTCCAGCTTGTGAGTCGGTGAAGAAATCTCGAAACAAGCTCGCTGAATGTCTGGAAGGTGAGGAGCTGTCGTGGGGTTGGGGAGACAGGTTAGGAGGGGGACAGCCTGGGAGAAGAGCAGAGTAGGGATGGGTGAGCAGGTGGAAGCCCCTAGCATCTGACATTGCCTTTCTATTCTGTGGTCAAGGATGTCTCTTTGCACCCAGCTCTGTGCCTGGCAGTCAATGAGGTGTTTAATGTTGGAGGAACAAATGAATGAATGGATAATGAATTAATGTTTAAGGCCACACTTTCATCCAGGCTCCTGTCCATGTCCATCTTCTCCATGTCCCCAGGACAGAGCTCTGATGATGTCCCATTCATTCTCCAAAACCTTGAGTGCTTCCCCATCACTCCACAATAAAGCACCAGCATCTTAGCCTGGTGAACTTTGCAGGTTCTAGCCTTCACCTCCCTGTCTAGCCTTATCTCCCACTGCACCAACCATGAACCCAGACCCCCAGCTGCACGTCTTGAAACATGCCAAGATGGTTCAACTTCCTGGCCCTTGCTTACATTGTTGTCTTGCCCTGGAGCAGCCATTACAACCTACTGAAAACCTCCCTATCCTTCAAGGATTGATGTAAATGCCAACACCTCGGTGAGCCTTTTGAATACACTATTGATGTGACAATAGATCGCATAGCAATGAACTCTTTAATTATTGGCCATAATTTCATTTGTTAAATAATAGACATTTCACTAAGCTCCTTCTATGTACCAGGCACTATGTTGAGTGATGGGGTTTTTTTTCGGGTTTTTGTTTGTTTGTTTGTTTTTGCGATGGGGGTTTTAAGAGAAGCAAGGAGCTCACAATTTCATTGGAAAACACACACACAAAACATCAAAGTGATTGCTGGAAAAGTTCTGTTCTAGGTGCCAAGAGAAATGTCAGAAGGAGCCTTTAATTTGCTGACAGAATCAGGAACAGCTTCCTAGAAGAAGTAGCATTTTACCTGGCTTTGTGGGATGCACTGCTGAACAAACAAGAGAGTATTCCAAGGCAAAGATATGGCATGTGCAAAGGCCCTGAGGCGTGAGGTGCTAATATAATGGGACAGGTAGACCAGGGTCCAATTAGACCTTGTTTACTTTTTCATCCTGCAGCCTGTGAGGAGCCGCTGAATATAAGTTCCATGAGGGCAGGGAGCTGCTTTGACTAGGACTGTCTAATTCACCATTGTGTTCTTTGTTCCTGGCACAGTGCCTGTGCAGAGGGTTGTCACATGGTGGGCACTCAGTAAATATTTGGTGACCACTGTTAAATGGAATGGAGAACTGCTGAGTGTGGAGGTTGTGCTGAGTAAATTCAAGTTAGGAGCTTGGAGGGGGTGGATAAAGCTGTGTTAAGAAAGGCGGGGGGCAGGGGGACGACGACAAATTCTCAGGGTATGAAAACTGGGTCTCTGCAGGTAACTGTGCCGAAGGTCTGGGGATGAACTACCGGGGAAACGTGAGCCTAACCCGGTCGGGCATCGAGTGCCAGCTGTGGAGGAGTCGCTACCCACATAAGCCTGAGTGAGTGATGGGCAGGCCTGTTTGCCAGCGGTCTGAGAATGGAGGGTGTAAGGCCAGGTGCCGTAGCCATGCAGATTCACATTGAATTCAGGCAGATGGTAAAGGAACTGTGGAGCCGGAGAATGGTGGGTTGTTCTAGTTTATTGGAGGCTTGCAAAGACAGGCAAGCCAAAAGAAGAAAGAAAAAGAATACAAAGGGAAAGGAAACCCTGCTTTTTTTTTTAATGTTGTTTTTGGTGTTTTTGTTTTTTTTTTTACAGGGACAGAGAGAGAGTCAGAGAGAGGGATAGATAGGGACAGAAAGACAGGAACCGAGAAAGATGAGAAGTATCAATCATTAGTTTTTCGTTGCCGTTGCAACATCATAGTTGTTCATTGATTGCTTTCTCACATGTGCCTGGACCGCGGGCCTTCAGCAGACCAAGCCACCCCTTGCTGGAGCCAGCGACCTTGGGTCCAAGCTAGCGAGCTTTTGCTCAAGCCAGATGGGCCCGGGGTCTTGAACCTGGGTCTTCTGCATCCCAGTCCGATGCTCTATCCACTGCGCCACTGCCTGGTCAGGCAGGAAACCCTGCTTTTTGCAGTGGATGGCAAGGGACCAGGAAACTAACCGTACCTGTCAGTGGAAGGGCGCGATCTAATCCCATCGCCCCTGAGGGGAAGCCCTTATATCCTTACACTAGTGCTGCCTGTCACGTGCTCCTGCACTAATTGCACAACGGGATTGCAGCCGGTAAACCTGGGAGCCAGCCTAACACGGCTGTTTGCCCCACAGGGGCCAAGGAGAAACACGGGTGGGGGGGCGCTGCCTCCTGCTGAGAATTTTTTTTTCCCCAGAATCAACTCCACCACCCACCCTGGGGCCGACCTACAGGAGAACTTCTGCCGCAACCCAGATGGCAGCACCAACGGGCCCTGGTGCTACACTTCGGCCCCCACCGTGCGGAGGGAGGAGTGCAGCGTCCCTGTTTGTGGTGAGCTATGGGCATCAATGCTGGTGGTCGAGACCCGGCGGGTTCACCTTGAATTCAGGCAGACAGTAGAGGAACAGGCAGGAATGCAACAGAGCTTGCAGAGATGGGCGAGTGCTACCAAAGAAAACTGCCTTGCTTTTCTTTTATTTAGCAAGAGAGAGAGAGAAAACGAGAGAGGAACACAGGAAGAGAGAGAGATGAGAATATCAATTCTTCACTGTGGCACCTTAATAGTTCATTGACTGTTCTCATATGTGCCTGGGGGGGGGGTGTCCAACCGAACCAGTGACCCCTTGCTCAAGCCAATGACCTTGGGGTCATGTCTATGATCCCACGCTCAAACCATCAGCCCTGCAGTCACCCACTCTATCCACTGTGCCACTGCCTGGTCAGGTGAAAACTGCTTTTTGCAATGGAGGGCAAGGGATCAGGAACACTACCAGACGATGGCGGTGGTGGCTGCGGGAATCAGGAAACTTTTTATAGAGACACACACACGTGGCTTTCTGCTACATGCTCATGCACTAATCATGCAAAGCTCTGGTAACCGGGAAATCAGTTAGCAAGCCTAACACAGCTGTTTTCCCTACAATGGCCAAGGCCAAGGGTCTCCATGGAGCCAGGCAACCTGGACAGGAACTAAGATCTTGACTCCCTTCAAGCAGGGGTTAGTTTATTTACAACATATTGGGGCCTGTTGGTCAGGAAAGTCAGGAGACCAGAGAGTTGGCTTCTATTCTAGCCTCCTCCCTCCCTCCTATCTCCACTTTCTTATGATCCAGGCTGTGGTCATTCCCGACACACCTTCCTCTCCTCAAGGGTCTCCCCTCTCCAGTAAGCTATCTTTAACTACTTCAGGCCACGAGCTCTTTTCTGAGCACCACAGAGCAACCCTCATCCAGTCCAGCCCTGCATGATTCCGTCATTGTTATTTCCCATTTGTCAGTGAGCTATCGCCGCAATAATGCTGTGAACCCCACAAAGCCACAGACAACCCCAAAAGCTCAAGGGCATATACTAATAAGCATTTATTTCTTATGTGTCTGACGGTCACCTGGGGTGGCACTGCTCATGCGTCTGTGGGGTCTGTGACGCAACCTGGGCTTGGCTGGTGGCTTTGCTGCAAACGAAGGGTGCAGGTGAGCTCGGCTCCTGTGTGGTTTTGGTCTAGGTCTGTTCCACACTCCACACATACCCGTACTGGGGCTGAGGCCGAGGCTGATAGCCACCATCTTCCCCTGGTGACAGCAGAAGTACAAAACAGGGAGCAAAAATAGATGTCTTCAGGCTTAGGCTTAGAACCAGCAGTCAGTTCTGCCCAAGTTCCACTGGCCAGAGCAACCACAGGGGCAAGGTCAAGAGGTGGAGAGAGTCTGCTGAGACTGATCTACTGCCCTGTGTAGACACCCCTAGTTAGCACACCCATATTTTCCGCTCTGTCCCTATGAATACGCAGAATCCTTCTTTAAAAACTCCAGGCAGTCACTACCAATAGATTACAGATAGCCCTGTATTGGATTAGGAGATGTGACATCTGGTTACTATCTCTGGTTTTTGATGCATGAAACACTTATGGCGGTTATTTTGTTTAACTGTCAACAACCCTGCAGGAACAGCATTAGTCACCCCTTTCAGAGGAAAGCAAACTGAGGCTCAGCGAGGTTGTTGCCTGAGGTCATGCAGGAAGAAGGCTGCAAGGCAGGGATTCTGCTCCTGACTGGCTCCACGTGGTCCACGTGGGGTCCCACCACTCTGCTCCCTTGCCTCCTCACCCACCAGGCCAAGGGGGCGTCACTGTGGAGCTGACCCCACGTTCCAGAGGCTCCATGGTGAATCTGTCACCTCCATCAGCTGAATGTGTCCCTGAGCGTGGCCGGTATTACCAGGGTCGCCTGGCAGTGACCTCATTTGGGTCGCCCTGCCTGGCCTGGGCCAGCGAGCAGGCCAAGGCCCTGAGCAAGGACCAGGACTTCAGCCCGGATGTGCAGCTGGTGCAGAACTTCTGTCGCAACCCAGATGGGGATGAGGAGGGCGCCTGGTGCTACGTGGGCGGGAAGCCTGGTGACTTCGAGTACTGTGACCTGGACTATTGTGGTGAGAGGCTGAGGGCCTGAGACAAGTGACAAAGCCTGGAGGGAATAACAAGCACAACGCTCCCTAATCTAAGGGTTACCGGGTTACGGCCTGCCTCCATTACCCAGGTGGGAATAGGTTTCATTCCCCTTTCACAGCTGAGTACAATGAGGCCCCAGAGGTTAAGTTGCCTAGTTACCTAGGTGCGTTTGAGCTCAACCTCAACTGCCTCCAAGGCCCGAGGCTTGGGGAAGTCCAGGGGTGTGGGTGAGAGGTGGTTGGTCCTATCCCAGCTCTGCCTGGGTCCCTGCAGAGGAGCCGGTGGAGGAGGTGACGAGCGACAGGCTGGGCGAGGATGTGGGTGAGGACGCAGCCATTGAGGGGCGCACCATCACCGAGGAGTTCCAGCCCTTCTTCAATGAGAAGACCTTCGGCGCTGGCGAGGCAGGTGAGGCGGCAGACAGCTGGGGGAGGGGCCTCGGGGCGGGGTCCGCGCAGGACCCCTCACTGCCCGCTTGCTCCGCAGACTGTGGGCTGCGACCTCTGTTTGAGAAGAAGTCGCTGGAGGACAGGACGGAGCAGGAGCTTCTGGAGTCCTATATCGACGGGCGCATCGTGGAGGGTTGGGACGCTGAGAAGGGCCTGGCGCCCTGGTACGTCACTCACCCCAGCTACCTGCACTGGGCTGGAGCCCCCACCTCGCTCTCAGCCCTGGGAGCCTTCTGCTCACAGACCTAGGCTTCCCGGAGGATGAGAGCCAAGTACCTGGACCTTATCGAATCCTCACAACAGCCTTCTGAGATTGGCTGTGTTACTTCTCATACACAGAAGTCCCAGCTGAGGGTCAGGGACTGTGAGTGACTTGCATAAGTGATGCTGCTAATGGACAGCTGTGGGGTCAGTAGAACTGGGTTCACCTCCACAGTGGGACTGGACCCCAGAGCTGGGCTAAGCTGTACAGCTCTGGCCTAAAACAGGCTGGGGAGGGCTGCAAAAAGCAGGAGGCAGTCCCTTGCTGTCACACGGATGTCCCAGTCCCCAAAGGTGGCCAGGTCAAGCTGGGGTCTGGGCCCAGCAGGCCGTTCTGTCCAGTTCTAAAAAATAGGACTTTCTGCTTCCAGGGCCAGTGGAGGGGCAGCTGCCAACTCTAATGCCTCCCGTTCTCTCTCCCAGGCAGGTGATGCTTTTCCGGAAGAGTCCCCAGGAGCTGCTGTGCGGAGCCAGCCTCATCAGTGATCGCTGGGTCCTCACTGCTGCCCACTGCCTCCTGTACCCACCTTGGGACAAGAACTACACGGAGAATGAACTTCTGGTGCGCATTGGCAAGCATTCCCGCACCAGGTACAGAGCTAGGGCCCCTGGGTGTCTGCAGAGTGCGGATGAGGGGCTCTGGTGCTCAGGGCGTGTGGGACGTGTCTGTACACCTCCCACAGTAGAAAACCCAGCAACCTCTGCTGCAGGGTCCGTTTGGCCATGTCCAGACCTAGACTTGGAGCTGCAGTCAGTGATCTAAGACTTTGTAGAGAGCCAAATCTTTGCCTGTCCCTAGCTCCCCTCCAGATACCAGGACATGGCCCACGTGTGACTTCAGAAAAGAGGCTCTTTGTACCAGAGCCTCCAGCCTGTGTTCCACCCCCATTTGCCCAGGCTGTTTGACTTCAAAGCCTTGTGCAGCTTCAGGCCAGGAAGAAACTTCCAAGGAGCTGCCAGGTGCCATCTCACTGATGGCTCATTGGTTCCACCTGAGTCCCAGATCATGAGGGTGGGCATCCCTTCCTCAGGAATCGCTGCCTTTCACTGAGTGGCTATGGCTTCTCCATCTTTCTTCGGGGTCTGCGCAGGTATGAGCGAGGCATTGAAAAGATCTCCATGCTGGAAAAGATCTACATCCACCCCCGGTACAACTGGAGAGACACCCTGGACCGCGACATCGCCCTCCTGAAGCTCAAGAAGCCCGTCGCCTTCAGTGACTACATCCACCCCGTGTGCCTACCTGACAAGCAGACGGCAGTCAGGTGGGGCAGCCAGGGGGCCGGGAGCCGAGGAGTCTGGGCTGGTTTCTGGGCCTGCCTGCCCCTGTGGAGACCTTGCAGAAGGTCCTTCCCTCTTCCAGGCCTCAGTTTCTCAGAGCAAACCCTAGAGCTCTTGCTGCACTGCTGTTAGCGATTCAGGACTCTAAGGGATGGTGCTGGGGCCAGAGGGTCCTGGAGGGGTCGGTTCTCAGCAGGTCTATCTCCCTTCCCCAAAGGTTGCTCCAGGCTGGTTACAAAGGGCGGGTGACCGGCTGGGGCAACCTGAAGGAGACGTGGACATCCAAGGCCACCGAGGTGCAGCCCAGCGTCCTGCAGGTGGTGAACGTGCCCATCGTGGAACGCCCCGTCTGCAAGGCCTCCACCCGCATCCGCATCACTGACAACATGTTCTGTGCTGGCAAGTCACCGAGTGCGGCCTGGCGGGAGGGAACGAAGGGTTGGGGAAATGGAGACATGTTAAGAGCACAGACCAGTTCAAGTCCTGGCTCCAGTCACTTAAAGGCCATATGACCTGGGGCAGTTGCTTAACCTCTAGGAGGCTCAGTTTCTTCCTCTATAAAATGGAGATAAAAGCCTCTGTTCCAGAAGGTTGTGTGAGAGCTCAGTGAGGTGCTGTAAACAGTGGTAGGCATACTGCTGGTCACTGGTAAGTTGTCAGTGCATGTGAGCCCAGATAGTAGCAGCAAGAGGCCACGTGGGAAGGAAAGGCCATTCATTCAGTCATTCAACAAATACCTGAGTGCCTACTGTGACCCGTGAAGTATTTCAGAGTATACAACAAGAATCCAAACAGACAATGCCTGTGTCTTCAGAAAGCTTTTTTCTTAGAAAGAGGGAGTGTCGGTAAATAAATCTAGAATAGCGCCTGACCAGGCAGTGGCACAGTGGATAGAGCGTCGGACTGGGATGCGGAGGACCCAGGTTCGAGACCCGAGCTCACCAGCTTGAGCCTGGGCCCATCTGGTTTGAGCAAAAGCTCGCCAGCTTGGACCCAAGGTCGCTGGCTCCAGCAAGGGATTGCTCAGTCTGCTGAAGGCCCGTGGTCAAGGCACATGTGAGAAAGTAATCAATGAACAACTAAGGTGTCACAATGAAAAACTGATGATTGATGCTTCTGATCTCTCTTTGTTTCTGTCTGTCTGTTCTTATCTATCCCTCTCTCTGACACTCTCTCTCTCTGTAAAAAAAAATAATAATAAATCTAGAATAGCAATAAATAAACCTAGAATAGCAATCATGACTAGGAAGAAAAATGAAGCAAAGTAAAGTAAGGGAGAGAGATAGGGTTGGGGAGGTAGTCTTCTAAATAGAGTGGTTGGAGAAGGCCGGAGGAGACCTCTCTGTGGTGACTACAGAGACTGGAAGAAAGGAAGAAGGGAGTGTGTGTAACGGAAGTGCACTGAAGGCTGCGGGGACAGCTGGTGAAAAGGCCCTGAGGTGGAGGCATGCTTGGTGTGTCTGAAGAAGAGCAGGGAGGCCTGAGTGGCTGTAGTTCAGGAAGCACAGGAAGGACAGCAGTAGATGAGGGGAGAGAGATGGGCAGGCAGACATGGGTACTTCCCTTAGGGCCTCAAGGACTTTGGCTTTTATTGAGATAACTGATTGGAGTATTTGAAGCAGGTGAATAAATGGTCTAAGTTAATTTAAACATTTAAAAATTTTTAATTTCAGACTCAGAAAAGTTGCAAAACTAATACAGATAATTGCTGTGCTCCGTGCTTGCATTAGCAGTACATACACCAAGGAATTCCTGTATGCCATCAATGAGTCTGCCACCCCCCTGGCCCCCTTTGCGTGCGCATGCGCATAGCATACTGAGAGGAAATTGTATAGATGGTGTTTTTTTACACCTATCCATTGAGTATTTCCAAAAAAAAGAATGTTCTGTTTCATAACCATGGAAAATTACTAAGTTAGAAAATTAATGACACAATACCATTATCTAATCTGTAGACATTATTCAAATGTGTTCCATTGTCCTACTTGCAAATGTCTTTTACAGCAAATGTCTTTTACAAAAATGGTTTTCTCCTTCAGGATCCAACCCAGGATGACTCACTGTATTTAGTTGTCAATCTTTCTTTGTCTTCCATGACCTTGACCTGTTTGTTGGTTTGTTGAGTACAGGCCAGTGACTCTGTAGACTGGCCCTCCAGTGGGATCATCTAAGGTTTTGTCATGATCAGAATCAGGCTAAGGGATGTTGAGTTCTCAGTGTGCCTTACAAGCTGGCACATAATTTCCGTGTGTCTCATAATTTGTGAGATGACCTCCGACCTCTTGGTTAAGGGGTGCCTGCCTCTGCCAGGTTTCTCACTGTAGAGCTCTGTTTTCTCATTGTAATTAAGAAGTATCTTGTGGGGAGAAACTTTGTTACAGTCTATCCTGTTTCTCATCAATTTGTTCTAACAATGATGGCTGCCACATGGTGATTGTCTAATTCTGTCATTTCTGCATTTATTAGTTACTATTTCACAGTAGAGAAGACCTTTATTTTCTTGCATTCTATTATGGGGGCCTTTATTTTTCAGGGTTATAACTTGTTACTGTCATTATTTCTTTTGATGTTCAAATTATCCCAGGTATGGTCCATGGAATCTCTCTAACCTGGCTCTGTGACTTTTGGAGATGTCACTGTTATTTTCTGAGGACTTTCTTACTTTTGGCACAGCAAGATGTTACTGGTTCATCCTACTATTTTCCTAGTGGAGAATGGTATTTAGAAACCAAGATCTGGGTGGTAGGTGTGGACATCGCTACTGAGGTGTCATTGCGCATAGACCCCATCAACAGGTATCATTAGAAATGTATATTATGCACACACCAACATCTATACTTATTTTTCTATCTCTCTAAAACCATGAGTTCAGACTGAAGCCTCTCCTTGCAACCCAACAGAATTAATATTTATTTATTTATTTTGTTTGCAGAGACGGAGAGGGAAAGATAGGGACAGACAGACAGGAAGGGAGAGAGATGAGAAATATCAATCCTTTGTTGCAGCTCTTTAGTTGTTCATTGATTGATTTCTCATATGTGCCTTGACCAGGGGCTACAGCAGACCGAGTGACCCCTAGTTTGAGCCAGTGACCTTGGGCTCAAGCTGGTGACCCTTCATCAAACCAGATGAGCCCACACTCAAGCTCGTGACTTCGGGGTCTCGAACCTGGGTCCTCCACATCCCAGTCCGATGCTCCATCCACTGCGCCACCGCCTGGTCAGGCCCAACAGGATTAATTAAACTTCTTTTCCACATTCATAACTCTTTGTTGACAGTGAGAATCCTGACTCCCATTCTCCATAATATATTTACTTATTTGATCAATACTAGAATACAGTTTCAGAATTAACACATTTATAGCTGCAGAAAAACTATCCTATCTAGAGTACAGCACTTTTTTTTTTTTTTTGGTTGTTTCTGTCCTTAGCCTGAGGATGTATAATGAAATACTATTCAAAAAGTAATGGATTACTTGTAGCCATAGCCTCCCAAATATCTGTGTTATTTAAAATGCAGGTAGAAGCCCTGGCTGGTTGGCTCAGAAGATAGAGCGTTGGCCTGGTGTGTGGACTTCCCGGGTTTGCTTCCTGCTCAGGGCACACATGTGAAGCAATCATCTGTTTCTCTTCCCCTCCCTCTCCCCCTTGTCTCTTTCTCATCCCCTCTCACATCTGCTTGGTTGATCTGAGCATCAGCCTCATACAGGGGTTGCGATGGATCCTGGGTGGGGCCCATGCGGAAGTCTATCTCCACTTCTTTCTCTTTTTCTTTCCCTCTCTCCCTCCCTCCTCTCCCTCTCTCCTCTCCCTCCCTCTCTCGTCTCCCTCCCTCTCTCTCCCTCCCTCTCTCTCTCTGTCTCTCTCTCTCTCTCACACACACACACACACACACACACACGCACGCACGCACCCACAGTAGTTAGACTCATTTGTTTCTGATTGTACTTAATTTTAGACTCCCTCCCATCTTTGTTGTTTTTGTTTACTTTTTTTTTAATTATTTTTTTATTTTAATGGAGTGACACCAATAAATCAGGGTACATATGTACAATGAAAACATCTCCAGGTTGTCTTATCATTCAATTGTGTTGCATACCCATCACCCAAAGTCAAAATGTCCTCTGTCACCTTCTATCTGGTTTTCCCTGTGTCCCTCCCCTCCTCCCTATCCCACCCTTCCCTCCCTCCCCCCATCCCGTAACCACCACTCTCTTGTCCATGTCTCATAGTCTCACTTTTATGTCCCACCTATGTGTGAAATCATGCTGTTCTCAGTTTTTCTTTTTTTCTGATTTACTTATTTCACTCCGTATAATGTTATCAAGGTACATCCATTTTGTTATAAATGATCCGATGTCATCATTTCTTATGGCTGAGTAGTATTCCATAGTATATATGTACCATGGCTTTTTAATCCACTTGTCTTCTGACAGACACTTGGGCTGGTTCCAGATCTTCGCTATTGTGAACAATGCTGCCACGAACACGGGGACGCATTTCTTCTTTTCGAACAGTGTTATGGTGTTCTTAGGGTATATTCCTATAAGTGGGATAGCTGGGTCAAAAGGTTTTTAATTTTTTTTTAGAAATTTTATTTATTCATTTGAGAGTAGAGAGAGAGAAGGGAGACAAGCAGGAAGCATCAACTCCCATATGTGCCTTGACCAGGCAAGCCCAGGGTTTTGAACCAGCGACCTCAGCATTCCAGGTCGGCACTTTATCCACTGCGTCACCACAGGTCAGGCCTGTTTTTGTTTACTTTTGGGGTATTAATATGATTTTAAAACTCAGAATTTTGAAATAGGTATTCAGAGGACTGACAATCCCCTTTCCCTCCTATGTTGTTCCCTCCCCCATCCTTTCCACCCCATTTCCATCCAGGCTTTGTCGTTAGCCAGTTCCAGTAGTTGATGGTTTATTCTTCCTGTGTGCACCCTGACCGGGGATTGAACATTTATTTTTTTTTAATTTATTTTTATTTATTCATTTTAGAGAGGAGACACAGAGTGAGAGAGAGAGAGAGAGAGAGAGAAAGGGGGGAGGAGCTAGAAGCATCAACTCCCATATGTGCCTTGACCAGACCAGTGCAGGGTTTTGAACTGGCGACCTCAGTGTTCCCAGGTCGACGCTTTATCCACTGCGCCACCACAGGTCAGGCCTGACCGGGGATTGAACCCGCAGCTTTTGCGGTTCAGGATGACACTCTAACCAACTGAGCTATCCGGCCAAGGCTAAAGTTTTTTTTATGTAGTAAAATTTATTAACAGAGTTAAAACATCTTTCTTATGCTCAGGTTGTAGAGAAAGTCACATGCTTTTTCATAGTACTTGGTTTCGTTTTTCTACGCTTTGACCTCTGAGTCATTTGACCTTTATGCTTGTGCATGATGCAAGGTATGGATCGAATTTATCTTTTTCCCAGTGGTTCACCAGCTCTCCATACCATTTATTAAAAATTCTATCTTTCAAATTACCTTTGTCACATATTAGATTTCTATGTGTACTTACACATTTGTTTCTATTCAAAGACATTCTACTTGGTTCTCCGAGTTTATCATTATATTAAAATACTATCTTGTTTTAATTATAGAACCTTTCAAGTTGTTTTAACATCTGTAGGGCTTGTTGCCTCTCATAGTTTTCCTGGAAATTCTTGCATATTTGTTTTTCCATGTGAACTTTGGTATCAATTTGTCTAGCTCTCTATAAAGGCTTGTCAGTGGGTTTGATTCCTGGTCAGGGCACATACAAGAGTCAACCAATGAATGCATAAATAAATGGAACAAATCAATGTTTCTCTCTCCCCCTCTCTACCTCTGTATCCCCCTCTCTCCCTTCCTCTCTCAAATCAATTTTTAAAAGAGGCTTGTCAGTGTTTTTATTGGGATTATGTTAAATTTAGAAATTAATTTAGGGAGAACTGACATCTTTTTGCCATTGACTTACTGTAGTTTTCGCTCCATAAGACGCACCTGACCATAAGACACACCTAGGGTTTTAAGGAGGAAGATAAGAAAAAAAATATTCTGAACCAATGGGGTGTTAAAATATTGAATAAAATACCGTATTTTTTATTCTGTAAGACGCACAGGTATTTCCCCTTCCAATTTTGGGGGAAACAAGCGCGTCTTATGGAGTGAAAAATACGGTATTTTATCCAAGGACAAGAAACATCTCCCATTCATTCAGGTCTATATTGTACCTCTCTATAGTGATGCAATGCATTGTGACTTTTTCTCCTTGGCACCTTATTTTATATATTTGTGGACTTTTTCTCTGATTTTAAAAATTATATATTGATTTTAGGGAGAGAGACAGAGACAGATATGAATTTGCTGGTCTACTCATTTATGCACTCATTGGCTGATTTTTTTTTTTATTAATAAAGTATATATTTTTTTATTTCTTTTTATTTTTATTTTATTCATTTTTAGAGAGGAGACACAGAGTGAGAGAGAGAGAGAGAGAGAGAGAGAGAGAGAGAGAGAGGAGGAGCTGGAAGCATCAACTCCCATATGTACCTTGACCAGACCAGTGCAGGGTTTTGAACTGGCGACCTCAATGTTCTCAGGTCGACACTTTATCCACTGCGCCACCACAGGTCAGGCGTCATTGGCTGATTCTTAAATAGCCCTGACTGGAGGTAGAATCCGCAACCTTGGTGTATCAGGGCAACACCATAACCAGCTAAGCTAACCCACCAGGGCTGTCCATTTATTTTTTTATTATTGAATTTCTGAGTCAGAGTGTTTTGTCATATTCCAAAAACGTGATTGTGGAAATTTAATTCAGTTAGTTTTTTGTTTGTTTGTTTTACAGGGACAGAGAGAGAGTCAGAGAGAGGGATAGATAGGGATAGACAGACAGGAACGGAGAGAGGTGAGAAGCATCAATCATTAGTTTTTTATTACCATTACGACACCTTGGTTGTTCATTGATTGCTTTCTCACATGTTCCTTGACCGCAGGCCTTCAGCAGACCGAGCCACCCCTTGCTGGAGCCAGCGACCTTGGGTCCAAGCTGGCAAGCTTTTGCTCAAGCCAGATGGGTCCGTGCTCAAGCTGGCGAGCTCAGGGTCACGAACCTGGGTCCTCCTCATCCCAGTCCGATGCTCTATTCACTGCGCCACTGCTTGGTCAGCCAGTTAGTTTTTTCTTATTTTTTCCACAGTTGTGTGTTTGGGGAAATTTTTATTAGCTGAGGTGTTTTTATTCTTTTTTTTTTGGTGTTTTTATTCTTATTTTTTGTTTCCCATATTATCTTTTTTTAGGGATCTATATAGTTTTTCATCTATTCACTTTGTAGATTTGGGGTTATTTACAAGGGTTTGCCTTTCAATTGCCTTTACTTCTTTTATATAATATAGTTTTCCATCTTCATCTCCACATAAGATATAGTATTAGGTGTGTACAATTAGATGTATTAGGTTGACTTGCAGGTTGGAGGGTGCTGTGTATTCTAGTTGTGTTGAAGGTGTGGTCTTTTTTGTAGCTTCTGTTGCTGTTCCTGTCCTGCAGTGTTTGTGGAGGCTGTATGCTGGGGAGGTTGGGATGAGGGCAGCCACCACTGTCCTCAGCGACCTGGAAGTCTACCGTTCTTTTCACATCCTTGTGTCTGCTGGGTGGAGAACAGACTGTATGTTGGTGGGCAAAAGCAGAAGTAGTTCGACCTGTGGTGGCGCAGTGGATAAAGCATCGACCTGGGAACACTGAGGTCGCCAGTTCAAAACCCTGCACTGGTCTGGTCAAGGCACATATGGGAGTTGATGCTTCTAGCTCCTCCCCCCTTTCTCTCTTTCTCTCTCTCTCTCTGTGTCTCCTCTCTAAAATAAATAAATAAAAAGAAATTAAAATAAAGTCTTAAAAAAAAAAAGCAGAAGTAGTTCCGGGTAGAGGTACAAGGGATGTGACGAAGGGTAAGAGAGGTGAAGTGGCTGGGTTTGGGCTATACAGTGAGGAGAGAGCTGACAAGATTTGCATACGAGTTGGCATGGGGGGGGGCAAGGAAATGGGAAGAGTCAGGATGACTAGAAGGGGTCGAGTGGATACTCACCTGGTATGTCTCTCAGAGGGGCTGCAGTGTGAGCTCTGCTCCTGAGCACACTCTTCTCTCTCCAGGTTACAAGCCCAACGAGGGGAAACGAGGGGACGCTTGTGAAGGTGACAGTGGAGGACCCTTTGTCATGAAGGTAAGCTGGCTTCTCTAAAGGCCACCAGCTGCAGGGGAGATCTTCTGAAGGGTGGGTAAGGAGGGCCCCCAGTGTTCAGAAATAGTTGTCTGATGGGTAACGCTGACACGACCTTGGACTTGACAGTTGGAAACCCCGTGTTTCTTCCTCAGAGCCCCTTTAACAACCGCTGGTATCAAATGGGCATCGTCTCGTGGGGTGAAGGCTGTGACAGGGATGGAAAATATGGCTTCTACACACATGTGTTCCGCCTAAAGAAGTGGATACAGAAGGTCATTGATCGATCTGGAGGTTAGGGGCCAACCACAATCTCGGTTCTTCACTGTCTGATCACAGAAACCAATCCAGGGAAAGAATTATTTTTGTGGTTTGTTCCTAAAACTATAGTTCTTAATAAAAGTGACTCTATCTGCGAGCCTCAGAGCCCCCAGTGCTGTTCCCGGGCACTCATACATAGCTATACCACTACTGGCTAAGGTGAGAGGGGGAAAGAGACTCATAAATGTACCTTTCCATTTGGTATTTGTCATGGATAGCCTATTTTTCGTTCATTTGATCCGTCTATTGCTGTTGCGTGCATGTATTACTCTTAGGGAACTAGGCACTAGAGCCTCTGACAGGCATGGCAGTGAGTGAGACCTGGTACGAATGCTAATCAGTTGGTAACTACCTGGAGGACTGTGTTGAGAAGGTTTGGCCCTGAGATCGGAGAATGTTGAAGCCTGAATGTCTGTCTGCCTTGGGTACAGGATGGGGGAGTGGAGCATGGATGCCATGTGGTTGCCAGGCTTGATCTAGGGCAGTAGTTCTTAACCTTTTTTGATGTACCGAACCCACCAGTTTCATATGCGCATTCACCGAACCCTTCTTTAGTGATAAATAAAATATGATTTTTATTTCCAAATTTAGTTTTGCCGGTGCGAGACTAGAGTTGCTCAACTTGGCATTGCATATCATGCAGATAGGATGCTGACTCCCATCCCGTTCCGTGATACGTGTGAATCCATGTTGTACATATTCGTCCGACCATTTTCTTTGCTCGACATATTTAGTATGGATTAAAATATTAAGAAACCACACAACGTACAACTATGACAGCCATTGACTACTGCGCGCACTAAACTCCCCGCAGCACTGGTTGGCCAAGCAATGTAACGTGATCCTCTGCAGCAAGTGATGGCCAAGCGGGGCGTGTCATCACGACTTTACACAAGTGTGTCTTTACCTCCGCGGCAGAGGCTTGTCCGAACCCCTGAGACCGACTCATCGAACTTCGAACTTCTAGGGTTCGATAGAACCGAGGTTAAGAACCACCGATCTAGGGTCTTCAGCTAGAGTCAGAGAGAGGGATAGATAGGGACAGACAGACAGGAACGGAGAGAGGTGAGAAGCATCAATCATTAGTTTTTCGTTGCAGTCGCAACACCTTAGTTGTTCATTGATTGCTTTCTCACATGTGCCTTGACCGCGGGCCTTCAGCAGACTGAGCAACCCCTTGCTGGAGCCAGCGACCTTGGGTCTAAGCTGGCGAGCTTTTTGCTCAAGCCAGATGGGCCCGCGCTCAAGCTGGAGACCTCTGGGACTCGAACCTGGGTCTTATGCATCCCAGTCCGACGCTCTATCCACTGCGCCACCGCCTGGTCAGGCTTCAGCTAAGATCTTTAAACTTCCTAGTTTAAAGCTGGAAGGGACCTCAGGTAGGTATTTCCTCTCTTACCATCCCCTCTTATCCCCATTCACATTTTCATTTTTAATACGTCACAGAACAGAATTAGGATTGAGTTTCTTGCCCTCCTTCTCTGCTTCTGGTTGACCAGAAAGGAAAAACCTGGGAATTCAGTGAGCTTGCAGGATCCTTGCGGCCCAGAACTTTCACCAGAGCAGGGAGAAGGGATTAAGAACTTTAATACCCCAAATCTGCTTTTTTTTTTTTTAAGCATGTACTTTGAGAGTATTTTAATTTTTTTTTAATTTTATTTTTTATTTTATTCATTTTAGAGAGGAGACACAGAGTGAGAGAGAGAGAGAGAGAAAGGGGGGAGGAGCTGGAAGCATCAACTCCCATATGTGCCTTGACCAGACCAGTGCAGGGTTTTGAACTGGCGACCTCAGTGTTCCCAGGTCGACGCTTTATCCACTGCGCCACCACAGGTCAGGCACCAAGTCTGCTTTTTAAACAAGGTTGCACATTCTTACAAGACTGCTTCCCCTGCAACATAGCTGTCAGAATTGTGAGCTCTGGGCACTTTTGTTTCTATATTACTGTGCTAATTTCAGACCCAAGCACAGCCATTCTTTCTAAATCTGTTCTTCTAGAGCAGTGAACTCCCCTCCATCTTCCCCTTAGTGAACGCCTACTTTCATGTTCCCATTTGAAGGGACAGAGGCGAGTTTCATTTCAGATGGCGTAGAGGCATGACTGGAACAGAGGATTCATTTTCTATCAACGTTTCCTCTTAAGGGAGGTACGGGGGTGAGGGAGAGAGAGAAGCATCAACTCATTGCTCCATGTTAGTTGGGCATCCGTTAATTGCCTTTCTTTTTTTTTTAGCGAGAGAGACAAGACAGGAAGGAGAAAGATGAGAAGCATCAATTCTTTGTTTTGACACCTTAGTTGTTCATTGATTGCTCTTTCATATATGCCTTGACTGGGGGGCTCCAGCAGAGCGAGTGACCCCTTAAGTCAATGATTTTAGGCACAAGCTAGCAACCATGGGTTTTCATGTCTGATCCCACACTCAAGCCAGTGACGTCAGGGTTTTCAACCTGGGTCCTCTGTGTCCCAGCCTGACCAGCTCTATCCACTGTGCCACCACCTGGTCAGGCCATTGATTGCTCCTTATGTGTCTTGACTGGGGATTGAGCCGGTGACCTCGGGCTTGAGCTGGTGACCCCAGGAGCTGAACCAGTGACGTTGGTACTCCAGGTCAATGTTCTATCCACTGCACCACCCCAAGTCAGGCTCAACCTTTCATTTCTTGAACACCAGTTGAATATAAGTTCATCTAGAAAAGTTCCTTTGAACTTGATGATTGGCCAAAAGGACTCCCATCTGAATCCAAAATCCCTTAGCACAGTATTCAAGTTTTTCTGACTATGGAGGGAGGCCCTGTGGAGCTGATCCAGAAAGCGACCCCTCGTTCCCATTCTAGTCTTCATTCAGACTGAGTGGGAAACAACTGCTGGTGTAGACTCAGACTTGGACCCCAACAACTGGGGGGGAAGCCCCTAAGCTCTCCTATAGCTCTTGAGTATAAGGACCCAAGTCTGGTCACAACGTGAGAACCACTGTAGCCCAGCCAGTCCCTGGGCACGGCCCTCATGCATCGGGACAGCCAAGTGCAGGAAGCCTACGAGGTCCTTGAACCCAGAGCGATGATTGGAGGGGCCATGATCCAACCTGAAAGCAGGGAAGAACGAGGTTTCTTTGCCCCCGTAGGAGCTGGATGTGGGAAGCAGAAAAGGGGGTCTCTCCTGTTCCAAAACAGCAAAAGCTGGCACCGTCTGTGAGCCCAGAAAAGGCAGAGATCCTTGGGCATGTCTTTGTCCTCTTTCTCGGTTGGCTGAGTACCCAGCTGGTCCATAGAACAGGTGACAGGGAGGCCACACTCCCAGATATGGAGCATCTTAGGAGACATGTATAGTTAATGCAAACTTTATTTATAAAAGACTCTTAAATTAATTGTATCATGCCATGCATTCATACGGAATACAGCGACCCTTCAGGGCTACAGGGAGAAGAGCTCACAAACTCAAAGGAAAACTATTAAAAGAGTTCCTAATGTTAAAAGCTAGGAAAGATTAGGACAACTTTACAAATGAGCAATTAAAAATAAGGAAAAGGATATGGAAACGAGTGTGAGCCGAGCGGAGGGCAGCTGTTTACAAGTCTGTACACTAACTAACACACAGACGTCTTCTAGAGAGGCAGGTGCTGATGGAGAAGCAGAGCATGTACAATACTGGTGCCTGACTCCTCCCCAGATCCATGGTCAGACACGATCAGCAGTCCGTGTACATTAGGCCTCCGAGGCCACTGTAAACTATGAGGACTCTAGTTTAGTAAACTAAAGCTGCAGGGTGCCAGCAGGGGGCAGCTTCATTTGCGGCTGCTCTTTATTCTCTCCAGCCTTTTTTTCAAGTCATCAATGTTCGCTGTGGAGGAGGAGGATGTGGTCACGGTTCCTGAAGAGTGAGTCTGGTTGGAATCCAGGTCTGAGTGCTGGTGCTGCTCCCGTGACTCCCGGAGCTGAGAGAGTTTGCTGTGCAGCATGTCTGTGGAGGAGGCGACGGGAGGAACGGCTGGCTTGGAGAGCAAAGAGGTCAGCGGAGGTCGGTCATCCTGCTGTCAAGAGAAGAAGAGACATTGTTTAAGGTCCAGAGGCAGCCCTGGAACAAACAGAGCAGGCCTGGGCCGCCTCTCTGGGCCACCTGGCCCTGGTCCCGCCCCCCAGGAGGAAAGGAGCACTACCTTGGTGTTGTCCAGCCCACACCGCTGCCGGAGGATTTTCAGCCTCTCCAGGTAGACAGACGGTCCCACCTCTTCTCCGTTTGTGTTACCTATGGAGGGCACCGTGCTTGTGGGAGCCGGCACACATGTGACCTCCATCTGAGGGGAGATGCCTGGAGAGGAAATGTAGAGAGAACATTCGGCTATGCACACCCCCGCTCTGAGCTGCCCTCGTAAGTCTGCCACCAAAAGGAATAATTTGAAGCGTGGAGATCGCCACTGGACTTCATGACAAATCTCTACTAGAATCCATCTGGAGTTGGCAGTGAAGGAAGCTCAGAAACATACCACCTAAGCTTAGTAAACTTCAGGACTTGATGCAGAGGAGATGTCAGGCGGGGCTGTGCGCCCGGAACCCCACAGCTGCCCTGGGCAGCCCAAAGGGCTGAGGCTTCTCCTGACTATATGGTCAGTGCCTAACCGAAGAACCTAACTAAGGCCTTTGAATGTCTGGAGGAATTAAGACCAGGGCTGGACTACATGACACAGGGGCAAAAGCTCTTTTTCAAACTGGGAGGACAGCAAGAAGCTTGAGGCTACAGCGTATTCCTGACGAAGAGGCAGAAACCGAGGCATTCAATAAACACCCAAAGAAGGGCTAGGAACTAGAAACTTATTCTCAGCACAGGGCTCAGTATTCTGGTGGGAAAGGGGAAAACCCAAACCAAAGAACCCATCACAGTTCCTAAAATTCTGAGAAGAAACGATCACAACATGCAGACATTGAAAACAACCAATTTGATGTCTCTGAAAATGCGTCACATAAGCCAGATCCGTGCTAGGAGGGTATATGCTCCGTGGTAAACAGGAAAGTAAAGCAGCTTCCTCTAGGGAAAGGGGACACTTTGATGTAGGATGAGAACACCAAGAGGGAGAAAACGAAGAGTACCGTAAAAGCCAGCAGTAAGGAACACTAAGGCGTGGAAGCACTCAGGAATCAGAGGGCTGCTTGTGTTGCAAATGTGCTGTTTAGGCCGAAAGCATCAATTAAACGTTGAACATGAGCAGGGAGGACTTTGGAAATGAGAAAAGGAGGCTTTACCCTAATCAACCAAACCACAGTAGATCCATATGTGGTATGCTATTAGACATTCTGTTCACTAGGCTTCAAGAAAAAGACTCTTTTAAGATGTTAAAAACACCAAAAAAGAAATGACTTAAGAGAAAACAATCGAAGCTCCAGCCTTACCAGATACATGGTGAACAGACTGGGATCTGACAGCCACCAAGGGACAGTTTTACAGGCAAACTGCAGCATGTAAGAGAATGTGAGGTGCCCGGAATGCAGAAGGAACTAAGTGCAGGACAAATGGCGCAAGCTCTACTCTGCATGGTGGGAAGAGAGCTTTTCAGTTGGGTTTTCCCGGGCTTAAGGCTCTTGACAGCTATTTTCTATTAACTGATACCTTGTCAGTCTTCCTTTTGAGCAGAATTCTCAGATAACTGAGTTTTTTACTGGGGAAACAGTAACATTTCAGCTTCACGTTAGGATAAGCATTCATTCATATCATTCAACAAATACATACCATACTGTTTATCATGTGCCATGCAACAGAACAGACAAGAGCCTTTACCCATGTGGATTTTAATTCTAGCACAGTCAGACACAAATACCACATTCTACAGTATGTCAGGGGTGGTGAAGTGACGGGTAGGCTGCAAGTTTCAAACAAGGGCTCACTCAGCTAGTGGTATTTGAATGAAGGCCTCAAGGAGGAAAGGGGACTGGCCGCAAGGCTCTGCTTGGGGAATAGCCAGCTATACACAAGGAACAGCCAGTGCAAAGGCCCTTGGAAGGTGCCTGCTTGGTGCGCTCCAGGAATAGCAGGGCGCTGGTGAGGCTGGAATCGAATGGAAGTCAGGGAGAAAGCAGAGGATGAGGATCTTCAGGTATTGGGGGCCACGTAATGCAAGATGTCATAGACCTTTGTGAGGCTTTTTGCTTTTGCCGAATGGAAGGGAGAGCCTTTGCAAAAGGAGAAGTTCGAGTCTGGTGCTCCGTGTGGAATGATGCAGGGAGGCAGGAGCGGGAGCTGGCGGCCAGGGCGGAAAGCGCTCCCGCCCAGACCCGACAGCAGCAGAGGTGATGGAGGTGACGAGAAGTATGGGTGGGTTCTGCGTATAGTTTGCAGGCAGAGCCAAAAGGAGCTCCTGACAGAGAGGAAGAGAAGACTCAAGCTTTGGGTTTGAGTAAACTAAAAGGATGAAGGTGCATCAACTGAGAGGGACAAGAACGCACATGGAGTAGGTTTGGGGGAACAGCAGGAGCTCAGTCTTCGGCACACTGAGTTTACGATGTCTGCTAGAGACTCAAGTGGAGACTGTCATTACCAGTCAAGATCAGGGAGGGGGTCTGAGCTGGACATCAAACAAAATTGCGTCTTGCTGGCATATAAATGCTATTTAAATGAAGAAGTATATGGACTATTTAAGGGAGGGAGAGTAAGAATATTAGAGGTGACGGTGGACTGAACTCTGGGGGCCCCCAACGTGGAGTCTGGTGACAGGAAGACTCAGTCCGGCTCAGGAGGGATGGCCAGCAAGATGGCTGGAAGCCGAGAGAGCACAGAGAACCGCAGCCCAGGGCAGAACTGTTTCAGGTGGGAACACTGTCCAACACTGATGACGGCAAGGCAGGTGACAAGAGTTGACCACTGTCCACAGCAGTGTGAACATTACTGTGACCATGGCGTACTGAGGTGCATGGTTATAAACTGAAGCCAATCGAGACTTCAGGCTCCTGAGTGGGAAACCAGTTTGCACTCCCTCCCGGGGTCCCGGAGGACAGCACACCTGCTGATGTGGGGATGCGGCCTTTGCCCTCCCTCTCCATCTCAATCACCCGAAGGCCTCTCTCAACGTAGCTCTGGAAGAACTGGGAGGAATTTTTCAAAAATGGTTCAATGTCGGCATCTGAATATTTCTTCTTATATTCATATAACTCTGCGAGGCCCTGGTTAATGAGAAAAAGGAAGACGGGGGTGGGGGGATGTCAGTGACCCTTGTCCACTACGCAGATCCGCACCTGGCTCAGCCCCGCCCCCTCACCTCTTTAGTATTCTCTTTAGAGCCAATCTTCTTAAAAATCTCAGCTAAGAAATCATTCACTTTGGCCTTTGATGATTTTTCATCCTGAAAAGTTGAAAAACACAAGGAAGGATTGGTTGGTTAGATTTGAGTTATTAATTAGGAACCGAAGGTTGGATAAGAACTGAAAACAGCTCAGAATCCAGACCTTTCTGGTTTGTTCCTGCAGGTGACAAACACCTGGGTTACTGAGTGCCTCTAGTCTCAGGTTTTCAACTGAACTTGAAGAGGAACGATCTGGCCCATTCCTCCCTAAATAAAGCTCGCAGTGGATTTATCTGGTGACTAATACCTTAGGCCCAAAGAAACCTTTCTTAGGGACCAAGAAGCACATAGTTATAAGTAGTTTATATTTGAATTTTTCCAGGTGGAAATGGTCACAGCAGCACAGCAGGAGAGGGAGTGCGGATGAGTCCCTGAGCCTTCGACAAGATTACTTCCATACAACCCCACGCCCTTCAATCTTTCAGTCGGGGCACTCACAATTCGAGATGCTCCCTTTTCTGTTTCCTTGTCCGACTTGCTCCCCGTCTGGTCCATACTGTGCTTCATCATCCGGCAGAGGTGGGCCTCCAGCTCAGACTCGTTCTTGTTGTCAATCATCGTTAGGTGGTCTAAGATCTGAGGGAGACACACGCACATTCAAATGGTAGCAGTGCCATTTCCATGATGTTCTCTCACACTCCCTCAGGGACAGGTGGCTAGTCTCACTAACCTTGGGCCCTTTTAATTTGCATAAAGTGTGCAGCAGTGTCTTTAGGGTCCTTATGGGAAATTCACTTTTGCATTGCTTCAGTTTCTCTTTGGGGAAGACCTTCATGAAAATGTGTATATCCAGAAGAATTCTGTCCAGATTAATGCTGTTGATGGTATCAGGCAATAGTCGAACCATTCTCCAGAGACACTATTGGAAAAGGAAAAAAAGGTTAGAGGGAGTGACTGAAGAATGAAGATAATTTGTCACCACTCATCTTCCCTAAGCTCTGGGCTCACTTCTAAGAGATGGTCAGGGATATAAATGTGGCATGTATCTTACAAGCGTGGCTGCTAAAAATGAACAATTTCACTTTATGTCACTGGCTAAAGTGTGACAAGTCATCTATCTAATCATCCAGACACTCCTCCTTCCTGCTCCCCAGAGACAGGAACCTTTAATAATAAGAAAAGGTGGAAATTCTGTCTTAGTTTTGCTTGGTACCTGAGAGTAGGGTGGTTCATATTGCTCACCCAAATCTTAACTGGAGGCAACAAAATATTTTACATGATTACAGTGTAACAAGTTTTTTTTTCTTTTTAGATTTTATTTTATTTATTTATTTATTTATTTATTTACAGGGACAGAGAGAGGGATAGATAGGGACAGACAGACAGGAATGGAGAGAGGTGAGAAGCATCAATCATTAGTTTTTCGTTGTCGTTGTGACACCTTAGTTGTTCATTGATTGCCTTCTCACATGTGCCTTGACCACAGGCCTTCAGCAGACCGAGCAACCCCTTGCTGGAGCCAGCGACCTTGGGTCCAAGCTGGTGAACTTTTGCTCAAGCCAGATGGGCCCGCGCTCAAGCTGGCGAGCTCGGGATCTCGAACCTGGGTCTTCCGCATCCCAGTTCGACGCTCTATCCACTGCGCCACCGCCTGGTCAGGCTGTAACAACAGTTTTATAATGTTACTGATATGTACATTTGAAGTTCTTCTATTAAAGAGACCAAAATATTATTGGACTACTGATACCTTTTCCCCAAAAAGAAATGAAACTTCTTTTGATTCTAGGACTGGTGAGATATTTACAAAATAGTTCTTCCTTTCTACTGTTTGAGGCCAGGAATCGCTGTGGCCTGAGCTAGGGGTGAAATGGAGGAAGGGAAAATGGAGACCAATTACATATATTTTTCAGGCATCTTGCTTGAGTCTAGGCCTTTGTTCCAACTCCTCTTTCCCCACACGTTAATAAATTTCTGCATGTTTGAAAAAGATCAGACTATTTCAACTTTACCTTCATAACAAGCTCTGAAAATCTGGGCGAACTGGCTGCGGTTAGCAGGCTGTCTTGAAGCAGAACCAGTAGAGCGCTAGAGCAAGGAACAAACCCGACACAACGGCAAGTAAGTGTCAGACCTGCACTCCGATTAAAATCAGTAACGGAAAGGTCAAGTATAAATATTCTCTATTTATCTAATAAACTGAGAGCTCAGGGATCAAGAATTGTCTTTGACATTCAGTTAATAACCATTTAAGCTTTGTAAATTACCACATGGTAAAGCCTGTCATTATTTTTCCTTGTCACTGGCTGCTGAGAGAAACACACACAAAGGCGTGGGGTAACCGGCACACTTTACAGCCCTAATCTAGAAAACTCGTATTTGCTGGCTTACTGATTTTTACTAGTTTTAGCTGCTGCCTCAGGTTGGAA
Source organism: Rhynchonycteris naso (assembly GCA_037038555.1). Classification (NCBI taxonomy): domain Eukaryota; kingdom Metazoa; phylum Chordata; class Mammalia; order Chiroptera; family Emballonuridae; genus Rhynchonycteris; species Rhynchonycteris naso. Next base: position 358,095,456 of record CM072995.1, read on the forward strand.
TACCCTTGGTTCCTGAGGGAAGAGTAATAAATCAATTTATAAGGCAGACCTAAAGTTACAACTGACCCAGTGCCTCTGATTTCTATGGGCAGACAAAACAGAAGCTGAGGTGGTCTATAATGCAGTGAGCACAGATATACCTCAGGATGTTGGTCTGGTCTGACTTTTCCAGAACCTTCACCACCAAGAGGTTCACAGAGCGGATCACCTGTTGTCCTTCCTCCAGGTCCTCAACCCGAGAATCCAGCATCAAGGTGATGAGGCCATGCATAAGGTCTTTCAGTACTCCAGTGGAGGCCTCCCGGGCGAGGCTCTCTATCTGAAACAGCTGTTTCATAATCGTGTTAGAGGTATGAAACTCAATCTACAGACTATGCAAGAAAAACATGGGTGGCCATTGTAGTAAACAATTATAATGTATTTTAAAAAACTCAGAGTATTAGGAAAAAATAAAAATCACTACATTCCCCAAACATCCAATAGTAGTCATAATTAATTGTGGGCTTCCTTCCTGTTATAAAAATATTTTTAATGTGAGCATTTATATGTGAAAAGCCCGCCAGGGCCCACCACGCCTGAGGAAAATGGCAGGAAGCAGAATTCTAGGTTGTGGAAGCATTTTACTTTGTCGCCTGACAATAACAGTGCCTTGGAGTGTGGTTCGACATGCAGTGGAAGTAGTCAGGAGCATGCATGTGCATTTCTACAAGTGACACCAGACTCATTGGAATATGTGCACTGACTCAGGCTCTAGAACCCAGGTGTGAGGAGACTGAAGGGAAGCTTGTGATCTGCGGAGGGGCCCTCACCGAAATCATGTTGCCAATGATGCAGCTGTACAACTTGATGATCTCATCCTTCTCCAGCTTCTCATCTGCCATATGTGTGTTGTAGATGAGTCTTAGCTGCATGAACGTGGCTATCAGAAACTGATCAATATGGCCAGACATAGCTTCGGCTTTGTCTTCCTGTCTCAGAACCTCATCGATCTGATAACAAAAATCCAAGATGTATTTTGCAAGCTTCTTTTAAGTAGCAGTAAGATACTACTACAAGGGATGACTATAATACTAGTAAGACACTTCCAGTATCTTACCTTGTAAAGAACAGTCACTTTTCAGATAAATAATTAATCCTTAGGGATTCCATCATTCAAGGAACACTTACTAAGCAATATACTGTTAGGTGAATGAGTTGCAGCTCCCAGTCTGAGTCTCACTGTCCAGGTCAGGGAATAATCCCTATGTTTTAATGTCTAATTTTTGAGAGTGTTTAATACCCATTATCTCTCGTATCATTCTAACAGTTCTGAGAGGTACACAGGCTGAGAGTTAGATCTCCATTTAACAAGTGAGAAAAGTGAGGGTCAGAAAGATCAGACTACTAAGTTCAAACTCAAAACTCAGGTTTCCCACATCTTGATCCACTGTGTTTTTTTTTAGTCTGATACACTGGTTGTCACTAATAGTAAAATATCACTAGGGGAAAAACATGTATGTTCTATTCACTACTGTAAAAAGATCTTTATTTGTATGACTACATAAATAACATCCGAGACAATCACGTTCATCTTCAGCGACCATCCTTTCAGGCAGGACTATGAAACTGCACAACTCCACGGTGCAGGTGGGTGGGGCATTCATGCTACAGACTACAGTGTGGATGGTGCCCCCTGGTGTTGATGAAGAAGACATTCCTCCTTCCCTTTATTTCTTTAGGCATGTATACCGCCATGCACTAACAATTTTATGTAACTGGGACTTTACAATAATGCTGTTTCAACAAGAATACTATAAAAAAATACTATCCTTTTTGGAGGGAGGCTTACTCCTCTTTTCTCAAGAAAATTAATATTAACTTGCTACATAGTCCTTCATGTTCACAGAATCGTGTACAATTGTATACAGTAGCATATGCACACATATATAGGGTTAAGGTTTAGGGCACTGTTTATTCTATGAGTTACAGTATACAGTACTTGTACAGGATAGGACTTGAGACCTGCTTCCATACTTCAGACACTACCTACCTGAGTAAGCAGATCTGCTCAGAAAAGGCATATATGGGTTTAGATTGAAGCTAACAGAAAAAGACAGCAAAGGATGCTATGCAGTGAAGTCAACATTTTTCAGAATCTTCTCCATTGTTTGTTTGTTTTTTTTACAGGGACAGAGAGAAAGAGAGAGGGATAGATAGGGACAGACAGGAACAAAGAGAGGTGAGAAGCATTAATCATCAGTTTTTCGTTGCCGTTGCGACACCTTATTTGTTCATTGGTTGCTTTCTCACATGTGCCTTGACTGTCGGCCTTCAGCAGACTAAGCCACCCCTTGCTGGAGCCAGCGATCTTGGGTCCAAGCTGGCGAGCTTTTGCTCAAGCCAGATGGGCCCGCGCTCAAGCTGGCGAACTCAGGGCCTAGAACCTGGGTCTTCTGCATCCCTGTCCGATGCTCTATCCACTGCGCCACCACCTGGTCAGGCTTAACAAGGATATTCTTGTGGCCTGGCCTGCGGTGGAGCAGTGAATGGGGCGTTGACCTGGAATGCTGAGGTTGCCGGTTCCAGACCCTGGGCTTGTCTGGTCAGGGTACATGTGGGAGTTGATGCTTCCTGCTCCTTCCCCTTGCTTCTCTCTCTCAAGTAAATAAATAAAGTAAAAACAAACACAAAAAAACAAGGACATTCTCTTTCATAATTATAATACAACATCAAAATTTGGAAACTAATATTGACATGACTACCATCTGATCCTCAGGCCCCATTCCATTTTCTCCATCTGCCTTAATTATGTTTTTTATAGATAAAGGCCATTCTAGATTCATGATTTGCATTTAACTGTGATGTCTCTTAGTATCTCCTCAGTCTAGACCAGTCCTCAGTCTTCCTTGCATTTTCTTGACCTTGACCCTTGATAAAATATCCCTTAATCTATATTTGTTTGATGTTTCCTCATGATTAGATGACATCAGAAATGTCAGAAAGTAATGCTGAATTCTCACTGGATCCTATCAGATGGCATAAGAGTTCATTTTGATGCATTATTATTATTTAAAAAAATATTATTTTAGTGGAAGAGCGAGAGAGGGGGAGAGAGAAAGAGAGAGAGAGAGGAACTAGCTGCTCCTGTATATGCCCTGACCAGGGATCGAACCTGTAACCTCTGTGCTTTGGGATGATGGGCTAACCATCCGAGCTATCCAGCCAGGGAAATCATCTTGATGCACTATTGATGCTCATTTTGATCGCTCGATTAAGATGATCGCCAGGCTTCTGTAATCAAGTTATTCTCAGTACTTTGTATTTTTTATATATTTTGCATTTTTTGTCTTTTGCATTTTGTGGGGAGGAACTATTAAACTATATAAATATTCCAATTCTCTTCAAAATTTTAATTTATATATGAGTGGATTTGTGGTTTCCTATTTTATTAAATTTTACTGAACCCAATAAATTTATTAGACTTTATTCATTCAGTTTATTGGGTTATAAGTCATCACTATCTTTATTATGATGCTGAAACTGTCCCTGTTTAAACAGTGTGTTCTGGTTGTTTTCTGGCTGGCCTCTGGGTACTTCTCACATATCCACATGTTTGTATCATTCTCTGAACCCATCCCTGCTGTCTGGCAGACGTTTCAGGATCACCTTGTACTTTCCCTGAGTCAGCCCTGAAATCAGCCACTTCTTCAAGGAGCCCCCAATCCTTTTAGTAGAAAATGATATTCAGAAAACAAGATTCAGGGGTGTTCAACGCCGTTCTCAGTGCCAAGAGCTAGCGTATTTATGTATATTATCTATAACATATATTTATATCACACACACACACACATACATTCACACTGGTATTTATTTTTATTTACACATTGAAAACCATGAGTTCATACTGATGCATCTAACTCTGGTCCAACACCAGAGTCATTCTATTTGCTTTCCTTCCACATCTGTAGTGCTGTCTGACAGTAGGAAACTTGGCTTCTCTTTGCCTTATTTCTTTGACCAATCCCTTTGATGAGTTTTTTTTTGTTTTTTTTTTACAGAGACAGAGAGAGAGTCAGAGAGAGGGATAGATAGGGACAGACAGACAGGAACAGAGAGAGGTGAGAAGCATCAATCATTAGTTTTTCGTTGCCGTTGCGACACCATAGTTGTTCAATGATTGCTTTCTCACATGTGCCTTGACCGCGGGCCTTCAGCAGACCGAGCCACCCCTTGTTGGAGCCAGCGACCTTGGGTCCAAGCTGGCAAGCTTTTGCTCAAGCCAGATGGGCCCACGCTCAAGCTGGTGAGCTCGGGGTCTCAAACCTGGGTCTTCCGCATCCCAGTCCGATGCTCTATCCACTGCGCCACCGCCTGGTCAGGCTGACTAATCCCTTTGGATGTAACCAATGTCCCATCTCTGCCACCAGCACTTCCCCATGCAGATGCCCATTTCTGCTTAGTCTCTGACTCATTCTGAGACCCCTGCACGCTGCCCTGCCTCCCTCCAATACACGTGCATGTCTTCCTCACCCGGCTTGGGACGCTACCACCATGCCAGACAGGCTGCCTGCATGGACACCCTCTTCGTCCTGCCTGGGCTCTGCCTCCCAACTCGGCATCGCCCCTCACAAGGCTTGGGCTCGGAGACCACCCCATTGGGCACTGTGGCCCTACCCCCTTCCCTTGCCACAGGCAGGTGCCTGCCTTGCTCCACCCACCTACTGGCTTTAGAACCAGACTGTTAGGGAAGGGAAGCAAGGAAGAACAGAATGATTTTAAAAAACATGTAGCTTCTTAAATTTTTCTGATAGTTTCTCATCTCACTTAAAATAAAATCCAAACAACTTACCTAGGGGCTTGAAAAACTCTAGATGACCTGGCCTCATTCTGTACCATTCTCCTCCTTGCCCACAAGCTCTGGGCACATGGCCTTATCGTTTCCTTCACAAGTCAAGTTCACTCCCACCCTAGGGCCTTTGTACTAGTGCTGTTTCCTCTGCTTGAATCTCAGACCATCAATCTAAGTAACTACTTACTTCCTTTCTCCCATCACCCAGTTTGAGTTATATTTACAGTAGTTACTATTATTTGGTACTTTGTTTACTTATTTGTTTCTGTCAAAATAATCTAAGTTGATCCTTCTTACTTGTTGCTGTACCTCCGGCCTCTGGTGAATGAATGCAATGAAAAAGAGCAAGGTTCTGTAGGAGCTGCATCCTGTGAAGCAAGTGATGACGGGGTGGTCCCTGGGCACTGAATGCTGCCTGCCTCCTCTAATACTGCAACTGGTCTGCGACCATCAGGCCGGTAGCCTTTCTACCCCCAGTGGGACTACTGTCATGGGAAACACCCCATACCTGTGTCAGAGCTTGGATGCTTGTGTTGATGTCACCACTGGCTACCTGGGAGATAATGAAATTGATTGTGGATGCTGTATTACTGTGCATATCATCAAAGTGTGGAGAAACAGCCCGGATCCTAGAGAGCAGAACAAAGGGAAAATTCAATCTTTATTATAAGATTTCCCAGTGAGTTGGAATAATACAATTACCCACTAGATCCAGGTCTTAGTAAAGAACTGCTATCAGCTAGGTAATAATCAGTTCAAAAAGTTCTAATTGTATAGAGAGCTCTTTTTACACACACACACTTTGATGATCATAAGCTGTTTATCCTTAAATGGGCGAGGTTAACTTACTTGGGTTCTGGAATAAGGACCGGTTCAAAGATGTCATCCAGTTTGTGCTGTACCAGCTCTGGCATTTCACACCGAACTGTGCCATTGTCATTCTCAATCTCATCTAGATCCAGCTGGAACTCACGGCGCACGGTCTGGACGGCCTCAGGATGACCGCTCATGCTTCGAGCTTGGCTAGGAGAAGCAAAAGGAGGCTTCTGAACTAAAAGGGACTTCGTAACCAAAGGGCAAGAGTAGCACTGCCAGTTGCCCCAAAGCTTCAAGACAGATGTTCAACTTCTGGTTTCAGCCCCCCTGAGATTTCAGTCTTTGAGTCTCAGCAAGTGCCTTTAAATGGGCAACACTGAGTGATGAATATCCTGAGAGCAGATAGCTGACTTTCTACTCACAGTACCTGCTAAGTTATAAAGTATTCTCTCTTGTTCAGGAAAACCTTGTACTGCTAGTCCAGATGGGGCAGAAAATAATAAAGTACACTTATATTGACTCAAAGCTCACCACTTCTGGCACAAATTTAAGAAAAACCTGGACTGGCTGGTTCTTTTCTACCAAATTAACCAGTGTTTAAGTTTTTCTAATCATAAGCATTGTTCCAGGCATTGTTCAGTCCATTTTATACTTTGAGGGACAGTAAGTCACCTCTTTGTAGTCAATCTTGATTGGTAAGGGTCAGAATTATATCCAAGTAATAGTTATTCAAAGTTTCTGAATTCAAATTGGTCAAAATATACTCATGATACAACCGAAAACAGAGCAGTCTTGCTTAAAAGGCAGTATTTTGAGTCCCTGAGCCAATTCTGGGTTGCATGCATTTTACTGAGCCTTGTCTAAAGAATAGGAACCTGAACATGACCAAATATAGAGCACAAGGAAGGTGAAGCAATATTTTTAGCCACATGACATTAAGCTGCCACTGCTGCCAGCCAGTGGACTTTTGTGGAAGGCTGGATTTACACCCTCTATCCTAGTCCTGAACTCTAAGCCAATCAATCACCCTCCAGAGGGGATGAATCCAAGTCAGAAGTTAGAAAGCTATAAGAGCCCTGCTAATGAGAAATTAGCAGGCAGTACTTACATCCTATAAGTGCGATACATAATTCTGTCCACGGAAAAGCAGTGAAAGAAGGCACAAGACTATTTAGAAGTGGTTTTGAGACAAAGACAAAGACAATGAAGACTGAAGGGTTCAACATTTGGTTACAAGACATCTACCCAGACACTGTCATGCATGATAATGGCTACAAGAACTCCGGATAAGCTCTGAGCACACAGGGCAAAGTCCACCGAGATTCTCTGAGACAGCTAGCTCCATCTACATACATACTTGAGTTTGGAGGACATGTCCTCAGCTGGTCCCTTGCGTAGCATGCTGGCACTGGAGCTCATGTTTTGCGTGCGCTGAGGCTTCTCTTCTACCTGTTTTACTGGTGCGGCGGAAGGCCTCTTTGCCGACCGCTTAATCCTTTCCTCAAGCATGCTCATATCCTTTTCAGAAAGCTGTAAAAACAAGCCAAATCTAATTGCTTAGCATAGCAATTTAATAACTACAAGTAAAAAGATCAAAAGTTAAAGGAAGCATCCTCATTTTGCTGTGTCACCACTTGCTGGCTGTGTGACTACGGGCAGGAAGGTCTTGGTCGTCTGTGGAACTCCTGTCTGCTTTACGTCCCTCACTGGCCTGCAGTGAGGGTTTAGTTAGATTAATGCGAGCAGACATATGTGAGTGACACCCAGAGGCAGCTGAGTGAAGAACTGAGGTCCAGCCACACTCATGACTGGCTCAAAGGAAGCACGGATCAAACACAGAACCTGATGTGCCCGGAGAGTCTGGTTCACTGCTGTGGCTCCAGACTAGATCTGATAGGTACCGGCATCACAGTACACACAAGTATTTGTTCACTAAAACGTAATGAGCTAAAATTTACAGAGCAGACTGTCAGGTAAAATTTAAATCCTGGGCTAGCTCAGATTTCTAGATTCAAAAATAACTCTCACTTCTAAAGCAAATTGCTATGAATAGAATACTCAGAAAAGAAAATCTGATTCTGAGTAAAACACAGCCTATAAACTAACCCACAATAATCAGACACCTCCAGGGTTTATCTGGATTCTAAGACATTAATAAGTTAAGTTTAATAAAAAGTTAAGTTTAATAAAAACCTTACCCACAGTTGAGATGGCATGAAAACTGACACCTAAGTGATCTTGCAATTCATAACATGCTGACAATGTTCCGAGAAAAGTCACTTACAGTTCCAATTAGCTTGAACACCTGATCCCCGTGGACATTGTACACTGTGACGATGGTGTTGAGGGCAGCATTGCGCACAGCGTTGTCGCGATCTCCGATGTGAATCGCTATCTCTTTTAAGGCTTTTCCTGGTGTTGGCTGGCAAACGTTCATGCCATAGGACTCGACCAGACACCCCAGTTCTTCCAGGCACTCTGACGGGGGAGAAAGGCTGTATTAATGGGACTCAATGCATATTTGGCACAGAGGCCTATCGTTACTAGCTATATTTCCCCTGGCATAAATTAAGGACTAAAATATTACACTGGCTCTGCCTACCATTTTTCCTTGTTTATTGCTTCCTTATAAAACACACAATGAAATAGTGGTGGTAAAGCAAGTGCTTCTGGAAGAAAGGGATGCCTGTGAGTCAGATGGCCCCTGTGCACTTGATTTTGTCACCAGGGTGGTCCTGAGCGGTGCCTGTATCACCTGATACTATGGCTCCACCAGTGTGCAACTCATCACTCTCACAGTCCAGATAAGAAGGTTGGAATCAACCACAAAGACAGTGAACACATTGCCTTGTTCATCTTTAAACTACTACTTTTTAGAGGTCACCACTATGCAGACTCATGCCTCAATTCAAACTTGCTTCACCTGCTCTCTGCTTTGAGTTTTTGGATTTGGTTCCTTCCATGATGAAGGGGAACATCTTGCTGGCTGGGTAGACAAGGCACATCCGGTTCAGGATGGCACGAACATCTTTACGAATGACATCCTTCGGTTCTCCAACCTAGTCAACATAATGATTAAGTGAGGCATTTTCGGAACAGCGAAGGTTCTCCTCTTTCCCCCCATGTGTCACTATTCTGGAATCAGTGGTGGAAGTTATATTATGTAGTAAATGGAAAGGGAGAGGGGATAAAGTACAGGGTCTGAGGTTGGCTGAAACCCTGAGCAGTGCTCCAGAGTGAGAAAAGCACCTTACCTTGAGGATGAGATACGGGATGAAGGAAGATGCTTCGTTCTCAGTAAGATGATACTCCTCATCACTTAGCAGGGTGAAAAGTAATTTTAAATATTCTAGGGCTTTCATTAGAACGCTTGTATTGGTGTCAAAAAACCGCAGGGTAAACCACTTCAAGATAAGATCCAGGCAACCAATGACACCTTCTTTTTCATTCTCCAAGTGCTTAAAACAAAACAAGACAAATTTCCCACAAATAAGACTGCATTAAACTTTCAGTTCTATTAGACAAGTACCTCTTAAAATTTTCAAGAGTCCAAAAAGAAATTAATGGATTTGTAAGCCTCCATTTAAGACTTAAAATTATAAACATACAGTCATTTACTCTATAAAACAATACTTCAGCCTGACCAGGCGGTGGCGCAGTGGATAGAGCGCCAGACTGAGATGTGGAAGACCCAGGTTTGAGACCCCAAGGTCGCCAGCTTGAGCGCAGGCACATCTGGCATGAGCAAAGCTCACCAGCTTGGACCCAAGGTCGCTGGCTCCAGCAAGGGGTTACTCGGTCTGCTGAAGGCCCGCAGTCAAGGCACATATGAGAAAGCAATCAATGAACAACTAAGGTGTTGCAACGAAAAACTGGTGATTGATGCTTCTCATCTCTCTCCGTTCCTGTCTGTCTGTCCCTATCTATCCCTTTCTCTGACTCTCTCTGTCCCTGTAAAAAAACAAGAAAACAAACAAAAAACAATACTTCAGCTCTAAAACTAGAGAACATGATAGATTCTAGTTCCTTCTTCAGTCATGCAAACTTCTGATTATTTCACAGGGCTCGGTATTTCCACATGTATGAGACACATGCATTTTTATCTATGGCAAACTTACATCAACCATGACAGCAAGGGCTTTGTTATGATGTTGAAAGTCTGAGTGAAACATCTCATCTTGTAACCATTTAGCCACACAGCTAGACATCTGAGTCTTTAGCTGTTCAATGTATTCATCCCGTGGAGTAGTAAAATTCCACTTTAGCACCTGAAAAATACCAGTGAAAAGGGGCTGTAAGGTGTTCAACTGAAAGGAGGTAGAGAATTCTATTTAAAGCAGCTTTAGAAATCAATTTAAAAGAATACTTTAAAATTTTACAAGATTAATTTTAAGTAAATATGAATGAAAATGTACTTTCAAAATATATCTGAAAGCTTAACTCTAAAAACTCATCGAGGAACAAAGTTTTTGGCAATTCTTATTTTCTAGAAAAAAAATCAATGCTCTATTATTGTATAACATGGTGGACCCTGTTGGTACAACTTTAATAAAGGGAAAAACTGAAATATTTATCAAAATTAATTAATTTTTGTGACGGAAACAGACAGAGAGAGGGATAGCTGGAGACAGACAGACAGGAAGGGAGAGAGATGAGAAGCATCAATTCTTTGTTGTGGCTCCTTAGTTGTTCACTGATTGCTTTCTCATATGTGACTTGACCAGGGAGGGGGCTACAGCAGAGTGAGTGACCCCTTGCTCAAGCTGGTGAGCCTCTGCTCAAGCTGGCAACCTCGGGGTTTCAAACCTGAGTCCTCTGCATCCCAGCCTGATGCTCTGTCTACTACACCACTGCCTGGTCAGGCTATTTATCAAAATTTAAAATGTACATACTATTCTAGGAGTTCAATAGAGATATGCTCACACATGTGCACAAAGACCACTTTCAAGGATGCCTATGGCAACACAGTTTGTAATAGTGAAAGACCAGACTGTCAAACACAGTGAGCTGGGAATAAAAGAAGGTACATACATGTGCTATACCAATAAGAACGAATGTATAGCCTGACCAGGCAGTGGCGCAGTGGATAGAGTGTTGGACTGGGATGCGGAAGACCCAGGTTCGAGACCCCGAGCTCGCCAGCTTGAGCGCAGGCCCATCTGGTTTGAGCATAAGCTCGCCAGCTTGGACCCAAGGTCGCTGGCTCCAGCAAGGGGTTACTTGGTCTGCTGAAGGCCCGCGCGGTCAAGGCACATGTGAGACAGCGATCAATGAACAACTATGGTGTTGCAAGGGCAACGAGAAACTAATGATTGATGCTTCTCACCTCTCTCCGTTCCTGTCTGTCTGTCCCTATCTATTCCTCTCTCTCTCTCTCTCTGTCCTTGGGAAAAATAAATAAATAAATAAAACTTAAAAAAAAAAAAAAGAACGAATGTATATATGCATGCAGATATGGAAGGATCTCAAACATATGACAAATATTATTTTTAAAAAAAGATATAGAACAAAGAGTATATAGCATGTTTCCATTTGAGCAAAATGAGGGCTATATATTTATAAATTTATGATTGTAGAGGTATGGAATATTAATATTTCTGGAGTAACATGCAAAAAAACTGATAATATCCTCCTTGTGGAAGGAGACTAGAATGGGAGACATGCTTTTCATACTACACTGTATTTCTTGAATTAAAAAAAATATATGTATATTAAAAAACTTTTTAAAGATTACCTAATAAAACTAGAACATCAAAAGAGAAATGATTGTTACTAGCCATATATAGTCACAAGCCTGTCTTTTAAGGTAGTAGGTACAAAAAAGATTAAAGCAATATTCGGCTACATGTGTGTAGTTGATAAAACTCAATGAATATTTCCATTCTTTGATTCTAAAAATTAAAACAGCTTCTTCTATTTCTATTTGGAGAAATAATAGGCAATAGCTCATTCTAGTGTCTTTTGTAGGAATTAATGATCTCATAAAGTAGTCTTATAGAAACAAGATATAATTTATAAACAAGATTCAGTTTATTAGATATGAATTTCAGACAGCAAAATTATTCTTGAACAAAAGAAAACAAAAACAAGCAAAAAACTCCTGAGGAATCTTATTACTTCCTTACCTTTAATCCCTTTTCATCTTTCATTCTTTGCTCCTTTCCATTTGGAACAACAATAAAAATAGGACCGGACTTGTCTTCATCCTCCTTTAAGCTGGTTTTGCTGGGAACTTTCTTTCCTTGTGCGCTCTACAGACACGTTCGGGGAATAATGGTTAGCTAGGCCTCGGTGCCTTGGAAATATGATGTTGTTGCCCAGCAGAAGGGCACTACCCAAACCTGAGATACCTCTCCACATTGTGTTCTACATGAAAGAAACAGGTGAGCCATAGAATCTTGCATGTATGTTTCTGTATGGGTTTTCTAGAAACGTTTCTCATAAAATTCTTACATAACTGTTGACTAGTCCTTGGACTGGCACATAATGTAGTTGGAAAAGCTCTGTTATCTATCACTTGTCGGCATCACAGGCTTTTTTTGTTTATTGGGCAGTTCTTTTCTTTCTTGAAATCTTCAACACCATTTACAGCTTTCCATTTTAATGACATTTTGAATGGTAGTCACATATTTCAACTGACTTAGTTGAGAAAGCTATTCTGTTTCTTTCCATATAAAATATCTATCACGGGACTATAACTAAAGACCCTTTGAACCTGTTTAATGAGAATGTTGCTAGAAACATGTACTTAAGTTACTACAGTGGTTTTTTTAAAAATAATTCAAGACGTAGAATCTTTATATCAGATTGAAAGAAACTAATAAATACTCAGTATATATGTTTAAGGAAATATTTGAATTTTACTACTGAAACCATTATTATAAATTTAGCAAGAGTCCACTATTTCTAGTAGGCCAAAATTTCTTTCTACTTCTAACACTAAAATTATTCAGTCAAAACAAATACAAGATCATTTATGTAAAACTGCTTTATAAAGTGCAAAAGACTGAAGTAAAAAGTATGCCATTAAGAACAGAGTCAAAACTACGTCAAAGCACTTGTGATCAAAATACTTGTTAAATCTGGGATGGGAACAGGAAAAGAATAGCTTCATTGGAGAGTGTAGAAGATAATAACCCACTTAAATTAACTCAGAGAATTAAAAGATCCATGCAGAAGGAGGGAAAACAAATAATTATGATATTTAGACAAATTGCCACAGAGTCCCCCATTCTATAATACGCATAGAATAAATGTACTGGGTAATAAAACAGTTTCTAGTTTAATATTTTTTTATCAGCTATATGCAGTTAATGAAATAATTTTCTCTGTATTTATTAATTTACTACTTATTGTCTAGTTCTGAAATATTTTTTTTTTTTAATTTTTCTTTTTTTTATTTTATTCATTTTAGAGAGGAGACACAGAGTGAGAAAGAGAGAAAGGTGAGAGGAGCTGGAAGCATCAACTCCCATATGTGCCTTGACCAGACCAGTACAGGGTTTTGAACTGGCGACCTCAGTGTTCCCAGGTCGTCACTTTATGCACTGCGCCACCACAGGTCAGGCCTGAAATATTTTTTTTTAATTTTTTATTTTATTCATTTTAGAGAGGAGACACAGAGAGAGAGAGAGAGAGAGAAAGGGGGGAGGAGCTGGAAGCATCAACTCCCATATGTGCCTTGACCAGACCAGTGCAGGTTTTGAACTGGCGACCTCAGTGTTCCCAGGTCGACGCTTTATCCACTGCGCCACCACAGGTCAGGCGAAATATATTTTTTTAAATGTTTATTTTATTGCCTGCCCTGTGTTGGCACAGTGAATAAAGCATTCAACCTGGAATGCTGAGGTCACTGGTGTGAAACCCTGGGCTTGCCCAGTCAAGGAGCATATGGGAAGCTACTACTATGAGTTGATGCTTCCCGCTCCTCCCCATACCCCTTTCTCTTTCACTCTCCTCTCTCTAAAAATCAATAAATAAAATAATTTAAAAATGTTTACTTTATTGATTTTTAGAGAAAAGAAGGGAGTGAGAGACAGGAACATTGATCTGTTCCTGGATGTGCCCTGAGCAGGGATCGAACCAGCAACTGTTGTACTTTGGGATGATGCTCTAACCGAGTTATCCAGCCAGGGATGAAAATTTCTCTTTGAAAGTATTAATCAATAATCTGAATACTGTGACAAGTTTCTTGATACAGAAACTATGACAATTTACTGTGATTCAAAAACTTAATTAAAGCCTGATCAGGCGGTGACAGAGTGGACAGAGTGTTGACTTGGGACGCTGAGGACCCAGTTTCGAAACCCCTAGGTCGCCGCTTGAGCATGAGCTCACCTGGCTTGAGCGCAGGCTCACCAGTTTGAGCGCAGGGTTGCCAGCTTGAGTGTGGGGTCATGTCAGTGGACGCTGGCTTGAGCCCAAGGTCACTGGCTCAGCTGGTGCCCCCCATCAAGGCACATATGAGATAGCAATCAATGAACAACTAAGTTGCTACAACTATTAGTTAATGCTTCTCATCTCTCTCCCTTCCTGTTTTTCTCTCCCTCTCTCTTCCCTTCGCTTAAAAAAACCCCATAAAACAAACAAAAATCCCTCAAAACAATTAAATAAAAAGATTTGCAGGGGATATTTCAAGTTCAGCATTTGAACTCATTTCTTTACACTGTTCAACTCTGCATGGATGCTAGATGAATTGGTGAGGCATAGTAGTAAGTCCCATTGGTGTGTAGTCAGAAGGAATGCCTTGTAGACTAATCAGAATACCTTCTGATGACTTAACTGTGCTAGATCTGAAGGAAGTTCATTACCTTCCTTTACTCAAGTCCAAGTCAGCCTAAGAGAGTCTTCTGCCTGAGCTGCATATGATTTTTCTCTCTTCCCTACCACAAATCTTCGCACAGATCTGCTTGGCAGAAACCATGACAGCACCTCTGAAGAGCAGGATGTCTGTGTTTTGGGGCCTTCTTAAAAAGGGAGCCACAGCCTGACCTGTGGTGGTGCAGTAGATAAAGCGTCGGCCTGGGAACACTGAGGTTGCCAGTTCAAAACCCTGTACTGGTCTGGTCAAGGCACATATGGGAGTTGATGCTTCCAGCTCCTCCCCCCTTTCTCTCTCTCTCTCTCTCTCTCTCTCACTCTGTGTCTCCTCTCTAAAATGAATAAAATAAAAATAAATTAAAAAAATAAAGAAAAAAAAAGGGAGCCACAGAAATTTGTATAGATAAGTACTCGACAATTTGATGATATCAGGAGTAGTAATGTTCTTTCCTATAAAATATGATATTTCCCAGTAGAGTGACTCAGTCTATAAAACACACTTTCAAGTATTTTATATCTAAGTAAGCAGAGTTAACATACCTTTGCTTTAGAGGAAACTCCCAGAGCTTTGGCCTTTTTTGGGTCAGGCTTGGGTTCTACTGTGCTGGAAACAGAATCTTCAACAGATGCTTTGAGAAAAAAAGCACGTGCTATAAATACAAACTCTAATCTCTTTATTCTGGGCAGGTTAAATACATAATAATGAGAAAGCCTGCAGTTTTAAATGTATCAATTTATAAAGTATTTTCAGTTAGATATTTTCTCCAATCATTTTTATCCCTGAATTCTTTAAGCATAACCTCAAGAAATTAAAAAAAAATTAATTCAAAAAATTTACCTGTGCTTTACCAACATTTAAAATGCAATTTAAAAACTATTTTCTAAATAGCAGTTAAAAAACTTTTTGCTAGTTTGATACTTCCTTAATAATAGGGCCTGTCATCTTTGATACTCAATATTTACTACATAGCAAGATTCCAGTAAATGTTATAATTAAATATGTACATTGATACCAGTAGTTTTACACATGTAAAATTTTTACAAATGTCTTTTTTTTTTATTATTATTCATTTTAGAGAGGAGACACAGAGTGAGAGAGAGAGAGAGAGAAAGAGAGAAAGAGAGAAAGGGGGGAGGAGCTGGAAGCATCAACTCCCATATGTGCCTTGACCAGACCAGTGCAGGGTTTTGAACTGGTGACCTCAGTGTTCCCAGGTCGACGCTTTATCCACTGCGCCACCACAGGTCAGGCTACACATGTAAAATTTTTAACTTTAAAGCATCAACAATTTCTATCCCGCTAAAAATAACATTATTTTGTTTAAGCAATAATTCTAGAAGAAGAGTGGTTACAGTTTAGAGTTTTATTTTACATGACGGAATTTTAACATCAGGATGAAGCCTGACCAGGCAGTGGCGCAGTGTATATACAGCATAGGACTGGGATGCGGAAGGACCCAGGTTTGAGACCCTGAGGTTGCAGGTTCATCTGGTTTGAGCAAGGCTCACCAGCTTGGACCCAAGGTCGCTGGCTGGAGCAAGGGGTCACTCGGTGTGCTGAAGGCCCACGGTCAAGGAACATATAAAAAAGCAATCAATGAACAACTAAGGTGTCGCAACAAAAAACTGATGATTGATGCTTCTCATCTCTCTCCGTTCCTGTCTGTCTATCCCTATCTATCTATCTCTCTGACTCTCTCTCTGTCTCTGTAAAACAAACAAACAAAAAAACAAAACAAAACAAAAAAACCCATAAACATCAGGATGAAGAAATCAGGAATATTCCCTTAAAGATTAGTAAATATTGAAATGAATCAGTAAACGGTCAAGTGCAGCAGGAGGAGAACTCATTTGAGAACGAGTAAATGGAGTTCAATGCTGGTTCAGGACACGCTAGCTGTTTGGCCTTGTGAAAACAGCTAACCTTTTGCAAACTTACCTAACTTTTTGAATTGCCTCAGCAGTTACTAAAGGGGATTAAGCTATATGGTCCCAGTTCTCCCTCCAATTATAATATCCAAAAGCAGAAAACAATTGTGGAGACCTTAAAAATAGGAAGGAACACTTGCTTTTGGAGTTTTTAGAGTGCTACTTTAAAAATCCTTTTTACACTTGGAAACCAAATTAATCCCCTTTGTACCCTCAGCACAGTACCTGGCATAAAATAGGTACTTGACAAATGTTTGTGAACGAAAAGGTAAGGAGAGATGGAGGGAGGGCTTGAGATCTAAGTCAGGAGGAAATGTGATAAAAAACGAAGGCTGGATTTCTCTTATGAGACCTTGGGCTATTTCCTTCCCCTTTAAGCCTTTCAAAATGGAATTACCTGAGGCCGGCTGAAATTTGGCTGCAGCTGACGACCCTCCCATTGGTTTGGAAGTTGCTTTAGCAGGTGCAGCAGGCTTGGCTGGCATGTTAGCTTTGGCCTTCTCTAGCATGGCCAATACCTGATCTTTAGAAGTTGGCTAGGGAGACAATAACAGAAGTGAGAGGACAGATAAATGATACACTCACATTACGCTTGCTAATAGATCTGCTGTTAAACAAATCTTTGAGCTCCTCCTTTCGCAGTACCAGTGAAGTAAACAAACAATGTAAGTAATACACATTATGAAGTCACACTAAATTAGCTACCATTGTAGAAGGCCACATTTTCACCCCTGCAGAGTCAGCAGTTCTTTAGAAGTTCTACACTGCTAAATATTTTATTTTTGCTCTCACTGGGATTTCAAATGGGAACTCCTGGGAGGTAAAATGATCTTTTGCCTATATAAATTCACGTTCAATGTTTTTCTGATGGTTTTTAACAACAGCAGCAGCAGTTAACAAGAAGCTATACCTTTAGTTTCCCTGTAGCCTTGGCCATTTTCTCATATCCTAAATGCATCATGAAGAATGGTAAGGCGTCCTGGGCCTTCTTCCGCACATCTCCACTGCGATCCTCTAGGCAGGAGTAGAGATGGGGAACACACAGGATGAGGTCCGTGGGGGTGGAGCGAAGAGTCGGTAGTCTCTCAGCCAGCCAGCCCAGGAGCTGTCAAAAGAAATAAAGACTGAGTACATACTTCAAGTGGAAAATTGTTTTTATAATCTCAGGCTTATGGATTTTACCAGTAGCAGACACAATTAGTTCTCTTACTACAACTTTTCAGTATGAAATCAGTAGTTTTCACTGTTTAAGAACTGGGCTATACTTAGCATGCAAAAGACAACAATCTTCAAGATAAGGATGCAATTCTTTGGACTATACTTGGGCATTAAATTACAAAGCTCTCACATTTCTCAATACATTTTAAAAATGAAAAACTTACACTTATCTTTTTTTTTTTTTTTAATTCTAAGAACTATTCAGCTAGGGAAGACACAAAACATTTAATTATAAGATGACAACTTCTACAAGGGCTGCTGTTTTCAGCCTTACATTGACAATTTTCTCTGTACCTTTAAAATAATTCATATCTATAATCTATTTTTAAAATTTTATTTATCGATTTTAGGAAGAGAGAGAAACATTGATTTGTTGTTCCACTTATTTATGTATTCATCGGTTGCTTCTTATATTGCCCTGACCAGGTATTGAACCTGCAACCTTGGCTCTAACCAATTGAGCTATCTGGCCAGGTCCTATCTAGTGTATGTTGTATATTCCACACAATTTCATGTTAGTACATCTGCCACTAGGCAAGATTTTGAACGGCTCCATCCAAAGGATCCCTTGTGTTGTCCCTTTTATAACCACACCATTTCCTTCCTCCTCCTGTTAACCCTCATCCCCAGGTAACCATTAATCTGTCCCCCATTTCCAAAATTCTGTAATTCCTAACAAATTTTATATAAATGAAATCATATAGTATGTAGCTGTTCGGGATTGGTTTTTGTTACTCAGCATAATTTCCCAGAGATTTATCTAAATTGTCGTATGCATAATTTGTTTTTCTTATTGCTAAATACTGTTACACATGTGGGCATAGAACAGCTTAATCATTCATTGTTGTAGGATATCTGGCTGTTATGACCTTTTAGGCTATTATGAATGAAACTCTCTATATAGGTTTTTGTGTAAACATAATTTTTAAAGAAAATTTATTGATTTTCAGAGAGAGGGGAAGGAGAGAGAGAGAAGGGAGTGGAGGAGCAGGAAGCATCAACTCATAGTAGTTGCTTCTTGTATGTGCCTTGACTGGGCAAGCCAACGTTTCAAACACACAACCTCAGCATTCCATGTCGATGCTTTATCCACTGCGCCACCACAGGTCAGGGATGTACAAACATAATTTTTTATTTTTCTGTAATAAATGCCCAAGATGACAATTATTGGGTCATATACTAACTGTATGTTTAGTTTTATAAAAGCTGTCAAACTTATTTTCCAGAGTGGTTGTACCATTTTATATCCCACCACCAGTGTTCACGTTTCTCTACATCCTGCTCAGCATTTGATGTTATCTCTATTGTTTTATTTTAGTTTTTTTTTTTTTTTAAGGGACAGAGAGTCAGAGAGAGGGATAGACAGGGACAGATAGACAGGAACAGAGAGAGGTGAGAAACATCAATCATTAGTTTTTCGTTGCCGTCGCAACACCTTAGTTGTTCATTGATTGCTTTCTCACATGTGCCTTGACCGCGGGCCTTCAGCAGACTGAGCAACCCCTTGCTGGAGCCAGGGACCTTGGGTCCAAGCTAGTGAGCTTTTGCTCAGGCCAGATGGGCCCGTGCTCAAGCTGGAGACCTCGGGGTCTCGAACCTGGGTCTTCCGTATCCCAGTCCGACGCTCTATCCCCTGCGCCACTGCCTGGTCAAGCACTATTTTTTTATTTTAGTAATTCCAATATGTGAGAAGTGATATCTTATTATAGTTTTAATTTGCATTTCTGTGATGGCTAATAATATTGAATATTGTTCATGGCTTATTGATATCTGCATCATCTTTAGTGAAAATTCTGTTCATCTCTTTTGCTCATTTTATAATTTTATAACATTTTCTAACTGTTGAGTATTTTTATTTATTTATTTATTTTTACAGGCACAGAGAGAGAGAGTCAGAGAGAGGGATAGATAGGGACAGACAGACAGGAGTGGAGAGAGGTGAGAAGCATCAATCATTAGTTTTTCGTTGCCATTGCAACACCTTAGTTGTTCATTGATTGCTTTCTCACGTGTGCCTTGACCGCAGGCCTTCAGCAGACCGAGCCACCGCTTGCTTGAGCCAGCGACCTTGGGTCCAAGCTGGCGAGCTTTTGCTCAAGCCAGATGATCCCACACTCAAGCTGGCGAGCTCGGGGTCTCGAACCTGGGTCTTCCGCATCCCAGTCCGAGGCTCTATCCACTGCGCCACCGCCTAGTCAGGCTAACTGTTGAGTTTTGAGAGTTCATTATATATTCAAATAACAGTCCTTTATCAGACATACCTATAGTTTTAAAATATTTTCTTCCACTCTGTAGCCTTGTCTTTTCATCTTCTTCACATCTTTTACAGAGTAAAAATTCTTAATTTTAATAAGATCCAATTAATCAAGTTTTCTTTGATGGATTGTGGTTTTAGTGTCAAGTCTAAGAATTCTTTGCCTATAGAATTTATATACCCTGAAGGTTTTCTCCTATGTTATCTTTAAAAGTCCTATAGTTTTATGTTCAACATTTAAGTTCATGATCCATTTTGAGTTAATTTTTGTGTAAGATAAGGGGTTTAGGTTGAGGTATATTTTTTTGTTGATGAATGCCAATTGCTTCAGAATCAACTGTTGAAAGGTTATCCTTGAATTCTTTCATCAGCATTGTACTGTTTTCAGTATACATACTGTCTCTCCCATCCAAGTACTTAACCAGGCCCGCCCCTGCTTAGCTTCCGAGATCAGACGAGATCGGGCGCGCTCAAGGTGGAATGGCCATAGACTACATACTCTGTTTCTTTTGTTAAGTTTGTGTATCTTAAGATTCCATTTTCTTTGGTGTGACTGTTAATTATATGTTTTTAAGTTGTTTCCACATGTTCATTGTTATTATAAAGAAATGTGATTGATAATCGTGTATTGATTTTGTATCCTACAATTTTACTGAACATAGTTATTAGTTTCTAGAAATTTGTAGATTCCTTTGGATTTACTATGTAGAGTTATATTATCTGCAATTACAGATAATTTTATTTATTCTTTGTCCAATCTGTATAATTTTCATTAGTTTTTCCTGCTTTATTGCAGTGACTGTAACTTCGAGTACTACACTAAATAGCAGTAATGGAAGTGGACACTCTTGCCTGTTCCTGATCTTAGGGAGAAAGCGTCCAGGCTTCCACTGTGAAGTATGGTATTATATTTAGAGGTTTTTATAAATGCTCTTTATCAAGTAGAGGTTATTCTCCCCTTCTATCACTAACTTGATGAGAGTTTTTTCATGAGTAAGTGTTAAATTACTCAAATCTTTTTTTTCTGTGTCAATTGATACAATCTCAGTATTTAGCCTGTTGGTATGATGCATTACATTATAGATTTTTGCAGTCACTATTTTTTTTTTAAGTTTATTTATTTATTTTTTATTCATTTTAGAGAGGAGGGAGAGAGAGAGAGAGAGAGAGAGAGAGAAAGGGAGGAGGAGCAGGAAGCATCAACTCCCATATGTGCCTTGATCAGACCAGTGCAGGATTTTGAACTGGCGACCTCAGCATTCCAGGTCGACGCTTTATCCACTGCACCACCACAGGTCAGGCACATTATAGATTTTTGAACGTTAACTCTATTTTTATGTTCTGATTAAAGCCTCTTATCTTACAATTTAAGAGTGCTAAAAAGAGCCTGACCAGGCAGTGGCGCAGTGGATAGAGCGTTGGACTGCAATGCGGAAGACCCAGGTTCGAGACCCCGAGCTTGCCAGCTTGAGCACGGCCCATCTCGCTTGAGCAAAAGCTCACCAGCTTGGACCCAAGGTCGCTGGCTCGAGTAGGAGGTTGCTTGGTCTGCTGAAGGCCCGCGGTCAAGGCACATATGAGAAAGCAATCAATGAACAACTAAGGTGTCGCAACAAAAAACTGATGATTGATGCTTCTCATCTCTCTTTGTTTCTGTCTGTCTGTCCCCATCTATCCCTCTCTCTGTCCTTGTAAAAAAAATTTTAAAAAAAGAGTGCTAAGAAAGAGAAAATTTCACAACAAGGCTAGTCCTTTAAAAAGTTTTATTGTTAAAAAAAGCACATGAATACAAAGTTATTTTAAATTTTATTTACTGTTTTATAAAAAATATTAACTGTTTTGTAATAAAATACATTCTGTCCATACATGTGTAATTATTAGGTAGGTCCAAGCCTCTTTGAAGGTAAAAGACATGAGTAAGTAGTAAGGCAAATGATCTTTTCAATACTAACCTCTTGCCTTAGGAAAGGGTTTTCCTTTTTGAGCTCTTCAGAAAGATCTTCTCCCTCCAGCCACTCCTTCATGCCAGTCTGTTCTGCCCACGCATTTACAGTCGCCAGGGCAGCAGCTCGAACATTGTTCTGAATGGAGGAGAGAATCAGTAAAGATAACATCAACTATGGTTTGGAGGTAGGAGGTGAGAAGCTTCCTTTGTGAACACAAACATGGATGTTTCTCTAAGGTACACACAAACATACTTGGGACTGTGTTCTTTGAAACATACTCTAGGTCAGTGGTTCTTAACCTTTTTTTAGGTACCGAACCCACCAGTTTCATATGTGCATTCACTGAACCCTTCTTTAGTGATAAATAAAATATGATTTTTTTTTCCAAATTCAAAACATAGGTATATGTTTTTTGTTGTTTTTTTAAAATTTCTTTTTATTCATTTTAGAGAGGAGACACAGAGTGAGAGAGAGAGAAAGAGAGAAAGGGGGGAGGAGCTGGAAGGATCAACTCCCATATGTTGACCAGACCAGTGCAGGGTTTTGAACTGGCGACCTCAGTGTTCCCAGGTCGACACTTTATCCACTGCGCCACCACAGGTCAGGCAGGTATATGTTTTCTTACTGGTGCACAAAATGAGCCGTGCATGAACATCACCTTGCTCAAAGAACAAAACCAACAAAGTGCATGAACTCACAACAAATTACGGTATTACTTTATTCTGGCCTCTGCAGCGGAGGCTTCTCCGAACCCGAGACCGACTCATCGAACCCCTAGGGTTCGATAGAACCCAGGTTAAGAACCACTGCTCTAGGTTCTATGGTTGTACTAAAACTCCAAATTATAGTAGAAACATTAAACACCAAATTGTACAGATCCTGTAGTCAGTTAACTAGAATAAAACAGAGACCTGGGAATATCACTGAAGGGAAATAAACTCTTAGGTGTTGTTCCCAGAACCTCTGGGGGCCTTTTGTTTTGTTTTTAATTTTTTACAGGGACAGAGAGAGAGTCAGAAGAGAGGGATAGATAGGGATAGACAGACAGGAACGAAGAGAGGTGAGAAGCATCAATCATTAGTTTTTCGTTGCCGTCGCGACACCTTAGTTGTTCATTGATTGCTTTCTCCCATGTGCCTTGACCGCGGGCCTTCAGCAGACTGAGCAACCCCTTGCTGGAGCCAGTGACCTTGGGTCCAAGCTGGCGAGCTTTTGCTCAAGCCAGATGGGCCCGCGCTCAAGCTGGCGAGCTTGGGGTCTCAAACCTGGGTCTTACGCATCCCAGTCTGACGCTCTACCCACTGCGCCATCGCCTGGTCAGGCCCTCTGGGGGTCTTTTGTCCACATTTATCTGCTAAGGAATGTAATTCTACAGGCTAGAGAACACATAATAATTACATTGAAGTTACTAACAACTTTAACATTTTTTTTTCATTTATTCACTTTAAAGGAGAGAGAGAGAGAGAGAGAGAGAGAGAGAGAGAGAGAGAGAGAGGGGAGGAGCAGAAAGCACCGACTCTCATATGTGCCTTGACCAGGCAAGCCCAGGGTTTCTAACCGGCAACCTCAGTGTTCCAGGTCAACGCTTTATCCACTGCGCCACCACAGGTCAGGCTAACATATATGTTTTTATATTAACTTGTATTCATAGAATGAGAACTTGTTGACATGAAAAATAATAAAATGGCCCAATTCCTCAGATTAAATGTATTACACAAAAATAAAAAAACATTTAACTCAATTTAGACCTAAACATAAGAGGCTTACAACATTCAATGAGACTAGCATACTCAAGTACTAGAGGATTCCACTCTAGTAGTTCAGGGAAATAAGGTAGAAAATAAATACATGATCCAAAAATTAATATACTTATTCACCTTTTATACCAATATTTTTAACAATGATGTCATAATCATGATAGCAACCATTTTCTAAGCACATAACTACATAAAACAGATACAGGTAACTTATATATAGACTTATTTAATTCTATAAGAATGAAATTTCACAGATAAAAGAAAATGAACTTATAAAACAAATAACATACCTAAGGGTCACAAAGCTACATAGTAAGTAATATATCTGATCATGTTAATACTGCCTGGGAGGTAAAAATGTTCATTTTTTTCACTTTCAATACTCTCTTCTCTACCAAGTTTATAATCTGTTTACATGTGCTCTTACATGTAAGAAAAGAAAATTATTACTAGCTCCAGAGTGTGGCTGGCTTATTCCAGAATGAAGCTGCAGCAAAGAGTCAGGTTTACCTTGCTGTCTCCAAGGACTGTGAGAATAGGGATGCCTAAGTTCTTCACATGTTGCTTGATGTTTGGGCCCATGGCTACTGCCAACTGCTGGAGGATATTCAGCGTCTGCTGCACCTGAGTGGAAAGAGGCAACACTGCATGTTCAAACCATGAGCAAGCTGTGTACAAAGTTTTGCAAGTTGCTGCTATATAATCAATGCAGTAAGGAAGTCTGGGATACTTAAGAGACAGGGAAATCAGCCCTTTATGATGTGACTCTAATTGGATTATGAATAATTTTTAGGTGGTGGCCTTTGCCTTTATCATTAGTTCATAAAATCTGAGTATTAGAGTTTTAGACCAGATATTATACTGCTTTATAATTTTAAAGTAAGATAAAGCCTAGTTTAAGAAAATCCTGACATAAAAACCCAAATTTAAAAATCAGAAATTAAGCATGTTTATTTATATTGCAAGCAATTTTATATAAAGATATTTAACATTAGAGTCCTATAAAAACCACATCTGGCCTGACCAGGTGGTGGCGCAGTGGATTAGAGTGTCAGCCTGGGACGCTGAGGACCCAGATTTGAAACCCCAAGGTCGCTGGCTTGAGTGTGGGCTCACCAGCTTGAGTGCAGGGGTCTCTGGCTTGAGCGTGGGATCATAGATTGACCCCATGGTCACTGGCTTGAAGCCCAAGGTCACTGGCTTGGCTGGAGCCCCCCAGTAAAGGCACATATGAGAAAGCAATCAATGAACAATTAAGGTGCCACAACTATGAGTTGATGCTTCTCATCTCTCTCCCTTCCTGTCTGCCTGTCCTTGTCTAAAAAATCACAAAATAACCAAATCTGAGCTTTATAAAAATTTGACTACTAAACCTGCCACATACTAGCATATCTTGCAGCACACTTAAGAAATTAAAGAAAATTATTTCTAGTTCAAAGCAAAAAAAGTAAACCACTCATTTTATTTTTGCTGGCAATGATTACACTAAAAAGGAACCTCCTGAAAGGGAAAAAGGATGAGAAAAAGAACAGACACATGTTCTACATACCAAGATTTTATTTGAATCATTGAGTCGACCTTTCAAGGCAGTTGGAAGTTCACCTATGTTCGGTTGGATAAATTTTGCTTCGTTGATAATACCTGCCACTTCATCTAGGCCTTCTTTCCTGATCTTCCAATTTTTGTCCCCAATCTTAGATACCAACTCTGAAGTGATTTTATCACTGAAAATACAGAAGACAACACTTAATTCCAGACTCCTAAAAGTATCATGTTGTCACTCTGGACAATGGCTCAGTGGATAGAGTGTTAGCCCAGTGTATGGATGTCCTCAGTTTGATTCCTGGTCAGGGTACATATGAGAAGCAACCATTTGCTTCCCCTTCTCCTCCCCTCCCTATTCCCTTCCTGCAGCCAGTGCCTTGATGGTTTGAGTGTGGCCCTGGGCGCTGAGGATAGCTCGGTTGGTCTGAGCGTGTCAGCCTCAGGTGCTAAAAATAGCTCGGTATTTGAGCGTTAGCCCAGATCGGGTTGCCAGGTGGATCCCAGTTGGGGCACATGGAGGAGTCTGTCTCACTATCTCCCCTCCTCTCACCTAAAAATAACGATAATGATAATAAAAAATAATTATGTCACAGAAGCACCCCTGACTGACTGACAAAGAGAAGGCACCAGATTAAAAATTCAGTATAGCCCTGGCCAGATAGCTTGGTTGGTTAGAGTATTGTTCTGATACACAGAGGTTGTGGGTTCAATTCCTGGTTAGGGTACATACAGGAACAGACCAATGTTTCTATTTCTCCCTCTCTCTCTAAATAAAAATATAAAAGAAAAAAAAATCGGAATAAATCAAACCATTTCCAACAAACCTACCTTATTTCTGTCCTTGGCAAAAGATCCACAACATCACTACCCCCATCATCTGGCTCGTCTCCATCGTCTCCCTCATCTGTACCACTTGTGCTGTGCTTGCAAGTCCCTCTGGTGGGAGCAGGTAGGCTCCGCCCCTGCATCTACACCCAAACAAATAAATCAGCAAGGATATGAGAGCAAACAAGTTGCAGAAAGGTGCCTTGTCAGAATTTCATATTCCTTCGTTATACTTAATATCTACGCAGTACATGTCTTAATTACTACTTAGGTTCCAATTTTGAGACTACATGACAAAAGGTATTTTTATAAAACCAATTAGAATCCCACTTCTCAATTATGAAGCTATCTTTTGAATTGTATGCCCAAGAGAATATAGAGCAAGTCTGCCAAAACTTAGCAATTTCCACTTGAAAGTTTATTCAAGAAAGGGCAATTTTTTAATTGAAAATTTTTTAATTCTATAGGCACAAAGGATAAAAAAGGGAAAATCTCCCATGCTATACCGTAGCTACCCTGTTCTCTTCCTAATAGACAAAGTCATGAATTTCTTAGGAACTCTTCCCAGGGATACTTTATGCATATAAAACAGTGGTTCTTAACCTTTTCTGAGGTGCCGAACCCACCAGTTTCATATGCGCATTCACCGAACCCTTCTTTAGTGATAAATAAAATATGATTTTTTCCCCCAAATTCAAGACATAGGTATATTTTTTTAACTGGTGCACAGAATGAGCCGTGCATGAACTCACAACAAATTACGGTATTACTTTATTCTGGCCTCCGCGGCAGAGACTTCTCTGAACCCGAGACCGACTCATCGAACCCGTAGGGTTCAATAGAACCCAGGTTAAGAACCAGTGATATAGAACCACTGATATAAAAGCACATACATGCATACTGTTCGTCCTAAAGGGTTAAAAGCTTAAACTGAACTAATATGAGCTTTCTCAAGTCCACCAATAGATAGTATCATTTGTGAAATCTTTACCTTCTCAAATTCTGCATCTATCTGGGATAGGAGGGCAGGTTTCTCATCTTCAAAGAACATTCGCAAAGAGGGACCAACATACAGATACATTACACCAAGCAGGGTGATAGCAGAAGTCCTCACAGCCTGGCAGACAGAACAAAAATAATTTTCCAAATCAGAGCAGAACCACAAAGCTGGCTCTGCTGTTACTTTACATGCTAGTATGTACTCACTGGGTTTGTTGCAGCAAGAGCTGTCTTCACATTGCTAATGAAAGCTTTCACATTCAATCTAGAAGAAATAACATTTAGAATTAAAAACAAACAAAACCCTCAAAACACTCAATAAAGTTTTATGAACCCAGACTATAGAAAAGGCTTTCTTTGAAGAGCCACATCATTCTTCCAGTTGATCAGGGCATCCTCAACTCCGGAGTCATCCTGACTCCACTCTCTTATGCCCACTATCCTGGTTCAGTTCTATTTTTAAAATATATTCCAAGTCATAACACTTCTACCTCTACAAACTATATCCAAGCCACTATAATTTCTTTTCTTTTCTTTTTTTTTTTTTTTTTTGTGGCAGAGACAGAGAGAGCCAGAGAGAGGGA
Organism: Rhynchonycteris naso; assembly: GCA_037038555.1. Classification (NCBI taxonomy): domain Eukaryota; kingdom Metazoa; phylum Chordata; class Mammalia; order Chiroptera; family Emballonuridae; genus Rhynchonycteris; species Rhynchonycteris naso. The sequence goes on from CM072995.1 coordinate 358,122,977, forward strand.
CAGATAGGGAGATAGGGACAGACAGACAGGACGGGAGAGAGATTAGAAGCATCAATTCTTCATTGCGGTTCCTTAGTTGTCCATTGACTGCTTTCTCATATGTGCCCTTGACGGGGGGGCTAGAGCAGACTGAGTGACCCCTTGCTCGAGCCAGCGACCTTGGGCTCAAGCTGGTGAGCCTTGCTCAAACCTGATGAGCCCGTGCTCAAGCTGGCGACCTCAGAGTCTCGAACCCAGGTCCTCCACGTCCCAGTCCAACGCTCTATCCACTGCGCCACTGCCTGGTCAGGCCACTATAATTTCTTTTTTTTTTTTTTTATTCATTTTAGAGAGGAGACACAGAGAGAGAGACAGAGAGAGAGAGAGAGAGAGAGAGAGAGACAAAGGGGGGAGGAGCTGGAAGCGTCAACTCCCATATGTGCCTTGACCAGACCAGTGCAGGGTTTTGAACTGGCGACCTCAGTGTTCCCAGGTCGACGCTTTATCCACTGCACCACCACAGGTCAGGCAGGCCACTATAATTTCTTGACTGGATTACTCTATTACCCCACTAAGTAGTCTCCGTGCTTCTGCCCTTGATCCTCACTATCTGGTACAACTATAGTCAGAATGATCCTGTTACTCTTCTGCTTAAAATCCTCTAATGGTTTCCAACATATTCAAAACTCTGTATATCCAGTATCAGTTTCTATCCCTTCCCTCCCCCTCTTAATCACTTTCAAAAGAGGCTAGCCAACATTACCAGTGTCTTTATCATATGTCAACATAAAGTAAGCTCTATAAAATTTTGTTAAATGAAATAAATAAATCTGTTCAATACACAAATAATTTTGGAAAACTAGCAAGTTAAAAAACCTTTTCTAACTATGAGACATGGACAAGAGTGTGGAGGTTACGGGGTTGGGGGAGGGAAGTGAGAGTGGGAGAGGGGGGAGGGGAGGGGCACAAAGAAAACCAGATAGGTGACAGAGGACAATTTAACTTTGGGTGATGGGTATGCAACATAATTGAATGATAAGATAACCTGGAGATGTTTTCTTTGAACATATGTACCCTGATTTATTAATGTCACCCCATTAAAATTAATTATAAAAAAATAATCACATTAGAATTTAAAAAAATATTAACAAAAAAAACCCTTCTCTATTGTATGACTTCTGATAGCTTTTAATTCACAAATGTGCACTATAGGTTTCTAAACAAATGCAATTATATATAATAATTTGCAAATGTATTTGACTAGCAATGCTTAGAATTGACTTTTCTGTAGGACAGTTATAAATACTTGAGGAAAAATAACTTAGAGAACTCTAATGTTAATGGATATCAAAATACAGGCATACAACCCAATATAGATAGTTCCCCAACTTATGACAGTTTGATTTAACTAATTTTTTGACTTTACATTGGTGCAAGAGGAATACATATATTACATGAGATATTCAACACTATTAAAAACAGGCTTTGTATTAGACAATTTTGCCCAACTATAGGCTAATGTAACTGTTCTGAGCATGTGTAAGGTAGTGTAGGCTAAGTTATGATGTCCAGTAGGTTAGGTGTATTAAATGCATTTTGACTTGTATCTTCAGATACAATGGGTTTATTGGGATGAAACCCCATCATAAGTCAAAGGGCATCTGTATAGACTTCTGGGGAACAAATGTAGACTTGTTTTATATAAATTAGGTAACCCAGTTCTCAGAAAAAAGCAGAGATAGCTACAACAAACATAATCACCAGTTAGAGATTGGCAAAACACTTATTTGGAACTGGATTTTTCTTCCTGACTTACCCAGAAAAACCAAATTCTTTTATTGCATTTGATAGCCAATTCAGAGTTTCTGATTGATTCTTGGGATTCTTCTGAGAGAAAGCCATTGACATAACCTGGAGCAGGAGAAAAAACAAACCAACCAAACCAGATCTGTGTTTTCTCTCATGTTTCTCACAGAAATACAGCGTGACATGAGGACAGAGGGTAGATGAAACATGATTTTTCTGATGCTAAAACAACTGCAGAATGACTTTTGGAATGAAATACTTGACCGACACAAGAAAATGAGATAAGCGACAGTAGTATTAAAAGCATTCAGGAGTGTTAACTTTTCATAGTGTTCACTCGACCAGGTCTTAGAAAATTATTTTCATCTTTAATAGAATATTCTTGACAAAGTTAAATTATTGTGCAAAAGTGTATTGTGAAAGGTAAAAGTAAAAATGCAGTATCAAAAACAGCTTTACTTGAGAAAACAAGAACTAAGCTTAATTAGTAACCTTAAATTACAATTGGGAAACAAAACCCGGGGAACCTGGGGAAAGAAAGCTGTCACCAACCTGCTCAGCCGTCCACGGCAGCATACAAGCTTCAGCTATTGCCGTCATAGCTTCCTTTGCATTGTTCCCACATTTCACATCCCCAATCTTATCTACGAGGCCATCCAAGACAATCTGAGCTGAAGTTTTGGAAAAATTTCCCTTCTGGGCAATTAAAGCAACTACGTGAAGCTTCATCTGCATCACCTGAACAAGGGTCAAGTTATCATAAAGTTATAAAGTGAGCCAGACATTTTTTAATGTATTTATTTTTTTGTGTGTGTGTATACTTGTTTTTATTAATTTGAGAGGCAGAAAGAGAAAGAAACATCGATTTGTTGTTCCACGTACTTATGCATTCACTGGTTGATTCTTGTATGTGCCCTGACTGGAGTTAGAACCCACAACCTTGCTGTATAAGGACAATGCTTGAACCAACTGAACTACCCAGCCAGGGCTATGTACTTATTATATTATAGCAGCATGAAGATGTAACACAGTTAAGGACAGCTGAGAACATAACCAAACTAAAATTGGAATTTTAAACAAAGATACAAAATAATTTTTATCCTTTCTTATCAATTAAAGTAGCTAAGTGACAACTAAAAGAAAAGAAAACAAACCAATCAATGCTCTAAAATATTAACAATGTTACCATGTGGGCATTTTATAAATAGAAACTTTCAATTTCTATATTCTCCTCTTATGATTATTTGCATATAGGAGTGAATAGACATCTTGAAATACAGAATAGAGTTGCTCACAAACTATAACCCTCATGCACACACATAGCAAAACTTAAGAGTTAAAGAATTTATAGATTTTTTAAGTGAAAGAAAGAAAACTAGTTTACAATTTAAAGATGTAAATGAAATGATGGCAGATATATGGGACTTGAGACCACTTTGCCCATAAATATGTCCCTTTGTCCTGCTTGAATATTTAAGTAATAAATGTTGGCTACGATGTAGAGAAACCAGAACTCTCTTGCATTGCTGGTGTGAATATAAAATGGTGTAACAACTCTGGAAAAACAGTTTGTCAGTTCCTCAGAAAAGTTAAACACAACCCTGCCATCTGACCCAGCAATTCAACCTCTAGGTATATATCCAAGAGAATTCAAAACAGTTTCACACCAAAACGTGTACACAGTGTTCATTCCAGCATTATTTATGATAGCCAGAAAGTGGAAACAATGAAAATTACTGAATGGGTAAATAAAATGTATATGCATACAATGGAATACTATTTTACAATAAAAAAGAATGCAGAGTTGATACATGCTACTATATGAAGAATGAAAACATTATGCAAAGTAAAAGCTAGACACAAAAAAGGGCTACTCATTATATAACTCTATGTAAATGTAATGTCCAGTAGAAGTAATGCACAGAGACAGGAAGTAGGTTAATAGTTGCCAGGGACTGGGCGTGGGGATTTGGGAAGGAACACAGTGACTGCTGATGGGTATAGGCTTTTCTTGGGGGGGAAGTGATGAAAATATTCTAAAATTATATAGTGACAGGAGTTGCAGAACTATGTGAATATACTAAAAACCACTGCATTGTACACTTTAAAACAGTTTTATACTCTCAATAAAGTTGTTGTAAAGGAAAAAAATAAACAAAATTACCCCTTATTAGGGATCTAACACCTAAGAGGGTATTATCTGAAATCAGGTAGTTTTTCAACTATCTGAGCAATTGCATACAGAGGGAAGTTTGAGAACCTTCTGACATAGGAAGCTTTCCTAAAGCTGGATAGTATGGATGAGGTTTTGTAACCAGTGCTGGAGGAGCACACTGAGAGGAAGCAAAGGATCCCACAGAGAACAAGAGGTTGCAGAGAGAAGCATAAAAGAGACTAGCAGGATGCCAAAAACAGACCTGATACATAGAAAAAAAACTTGTTTTCTGCATGAGCTCTATGTATCTCTAGAAGAAAAGAAAACTCTTTTCCCAGTGTCCTTCCTTTTTTACTTTCCTGGATTTTCCTTCACATACACCTAACTTTTTGGATTAAATAATAGTACTGCGAATTTCATCTCTATAACCAGTTAATTAAATAGACTGTGTGGGAATTTTTCATTGACAATTTAAAGACTGCATTTATTTTTTATCTAAACAAATAAATCTGTTTATCCCTCCTTTGAATATGGAAAGATTAGAGAACTTCTGGCCTAAATAATAAGGAGGAAAAGCATATATATAAATTACACAAACAATACACAATCATTCATTTAAAATTAGATGGCACATTTCTGTGTGGTTAAAAAATAAAAAGCTAAAATCACCACCAAAACAATATCTATTACTTCATACAATGATGTGGTGGAAATTACTTCAATAAAAGACAGTGAATCTCCTGTTAAAGGTACCTGAAAATTAGTTTCTTTCCATCCAGGTTTTTTGGCAAGCATCCTCACTAACGCTTGGCATGGCATTTCAGTTCGGTCCATTAGTTCAACAGCCTGGAAGTAAAACCAGAGAATAAAAGTTAAGGAATAATGAGTAGTTCAAAGGAATAGTAGATAACAAATTCAAGTAAGTGGTTACCTCTGAAGAAGAGGAGAATGGAAGTGAAGAGGGTTATAGAGGAAACTTACATAATTTCTGTTAAAATGCTTTGTTTATTAATTTGGATGTTTGGTATATGGTTATTATATTAATACCATTGAAACTTTATTTTTCACATTTTAGGAGTTCACAAATAATTTGATCCAAGGAAAGTGACAGTAACACAGTTTTTATTTGCCTAGTGTGTGACAGAAACTGCTTAATATTTTGACTTATTTGATTTTCTTAAAATACATAAAAGTAGGGCCTGACCAGGAGGTGGCACAGTGGATAGAGCGTCGGACTGGGATGCGGAAGACCCAGGTTTGAGACCCCGAGCTCGCCAGCTTGAGTGCAGGCCCATCTGGCTTGAGCAAAAGCTCGCCAGCTTGGACCCAAGGTCGCTGGCTCCAGCAAGGGGTTGCTCGGTCTGCTGAAGGCCCACGGTCAAGGCACATAGGAGAAAGCAATCAATGAACAACTAAGGTGTCACAACGAAACACTGATGATTGATGCTTCTCATCTCTCTCTGTTTCTGTCTGTCTGTCCCTGTCTATCCCTCTCTCTGACTCTCTCTCTGTCCCTGTAAAAAAAATTACATAAAATAGGGTAGGTTAGAAGTAATTAATTATTAAATTTCAAAGATGCACGAATTCAGGTCTAAACCCAACACATGGCAGATGCTGGACAGGAAGTCCAGCATCTTGCTGCCTCAAGTCCCAGTGTGTTTCCAGTTTCTCACCACCCCTCCTCAGTAGAAGCACAGTGTAGATGCCAAAGTGGACTACCATACTCCTTTCTGACACAGACTCTTTTTTTTTTAGTGCACGAGAGAGATGGGGTGGGGGAGACAGAGAAGGAGAGAGAGACAGGGACAAACAGGAAGGGAGAGCAATGAGAAGCATCAACTTGTATTTGCGTCACTTTCATTGATTACTTCTCATACGTGTCTAGACCGGAAGGCTCTAGCCGAGCCAGTGGCCCCTTACTCAAGCCAGTGACCTTGACCTTCAGGCTGGTGAGCCCATGCTCAAGCTGGTGACCTTGGGGTTTTGAACCTGGGACTTGACCATCCAGGTTGACACTCTAGCCACTGAGCCACCACTGGTCAGGCCTGACGCAGATTTTTGAGAGGAGCTCCTCACACCAAGTGATAATGTCTGATCCTTCAAGAATAAAATGACAAAGAGGAAAACAGAAGTGGATGAGGGGCGGTTTGAGTGGAGAGATATGTTTGCCTACTAATATTAAAAAACAAATATTAAAATAATATAATGTAGCTAAACCTTATAATTCAGAATAAACCTAATTTTCTTGGGTAAGGATTAAGTTATGAACTTATAGAAACATAGGAAGCGGATGTAGAAACATAAACAGTACATAGCTAAAAAACAAACAAAAAAGCCCCCACCTCACCTTCAGATACAACCTGAAACATGTTTACTGCTGATAAAACATAGCTATAGGACAAATCTCTCGTGTTTTTGTTGTTTTTTTTTTTAAAAGGTTTTTTATTTTATTATTTTATTTATTTATTCATTTTAGAGAGGAGACACAGAGTGAGAGAGATAGAGAAAGAGAGAAAGGGGGGAGGAGCTGGAAGCATCAACTCCCATATGTGCCTTGACCAGACCAGTGCAGGGTTTTGAACTGGCGACCTCAGTGTTCCCAGGTCGATGCTTTATCCACTGCGCCACCACAGGTCAGGCCAAATCTCTCGTTTTTAATTTCATCACTTCTACAGAAAGTCATTTTCTTTCCCACTCGTCTCTACGCGCCCACCTTTTGGAAATCTTCCATACAGGCCAGCCTTTCCTTCCAGTTACTGCTGTCTAGAAGCTGTATACAGGTAGCTGGAAGGACAGCTGAAGCTTTTTCTTCACATACTTCAATCTGTAAGATACAAAACCATTAAAGTGAAAAACTGCTTAAGGAAACAGATGGCAAGAATGTGAACATACAAGAGCACTCCTGTAGGTGTGCTGTAGTATCTGAGGCTTCTATTTTAGTACTGTAAAGAGAAAGTTCCTCTGAGGCACTTTCAAAAGCTAAGAAGTATGAAATAACTGTATGTGCTAGGACCCAGCAAAGAACAACTCAGATCTCAAAGACACTGGCGCTCCATGGCGCTATGAGTCTGAGATACCCTGTGTAATACTGACCGAGAGCTCGGGCTCCACTACTTCCTTGGTCTCCAATCCTCTCTTGTTCTTGGTTCCAGCGCTCCCTGTGCCTCCCGGGGCACTTGGTTTCCCCTTCTTAGGTGGGCCACCAGCCTACAAGCAATTTAAAAACATAAGCCACTTCAGGATTTACAATAGTGATTCTTAAACTTCTGTTGGTCAGACTTCCTGAAAATTTAACTGAAATGAAGAATCACTGTAACTATGTACGGTGACTTGTTGTGATAATCATTTAACAATATATACAAATATCAAATCATTATATTGTACACATAAAACTAATATAGTTGTATTTGAATCAAACCTCAATAATTTTTTTTTAAAAAGAGGGTTAACTCAAACCAACAAAAACAGAAACAAAAAACACCCCTATTTGTGGTACCCACAGAATTTAGTAGTTTCAAAGGCATACAGACCTTCTGAAGACTATTCATGAGGGAAACTGTAGGCCCCATTTTAAGAACCTCTAACTCAGGATGAGCTAATGAAGTAAATGAAATAAAAATGATGGACTGTAAATATACATTTACAGATTAATTTGAGAATTGACATTTGATGCCTCTAAATCTTACCTATAATAATAAAGGATGATTGCTAATGTATAACATGTACTCAATACTTAATCACGAGGTATCCCAGTTATAGCAGAATGAGTGCTCTAGTTATGAAGATGGCCATCTCACTGAATCTTTTTACTGTCTTAGTAGTCTTGCAGTTGGCCTGAGTTTTCTAAGTATATGATCATATAACCTATAAAAATGATTTTGTCTTTCCTTCCTCGTATTAACACTTCTATTTTATTCTTTTGTCTAACTGTCGAGCATATAATGGTACCAGCAGGCATTTTTTTGTTTTACTTACTTTAATAGTAATACTTTTAGTATTTCATCATTATTAAGCATAATATTGACTTCTCGTTTGCTATTCTATTCCTATCTGTAGACCTGTATATATTTAATCTTGTCAAAGTATTTATTTCTATGTGGCTAAGAATTTTTATCCCAAATATGTTAAAAATGTATTATATTCCTTTTAAATGTCTGCAATTATATTTCTTGTCATCTGTAAATTTAGTACATTTTGTAATATTACTATCAAACCATCCTTGAAATCCTGGAATAAACTTTAACTGGTCATTCTTTTTACTATACCCACTGAATTCTATCTGTAAATATTTTATTTAAATATCGATTGAAACTTATCTCACCCCAGATTTGAAAAGTCTCAAGAAAATAGTTTATCACAAGGAACACAGTCAATGGCAGTAACATTAATATGGCAACACACATCACTCACTGTTCACATCATTCATTCTACCTATTTTGGTATTTGTTAAGCATGCCCAAACCTGAAAAGAAAAGATAAAACGATAGAAGACGAAACTCTTCTATATCAATACCTATTTTGAAACTAATGTTATCTTGAACATTGTCTAGGCTTTCCAGGTGCAGTTAGCAAAACTGAAATGCTGGCTTAATTACATGGAACCTCTAATATTTGCTGGTTTATTATAAGGAGTATGATTATTTTTTAAATTTTATTTTATTCATTTTAGAGAGGAGGCACAGAGTGAGAGAGAGAGAGAGAGAGAGAGAGAGAGAGAGAGAGAGAGAGAGGGGGAGGAGCTGGAAGCATCAACTCCCATATGTGCCTTGACCAGACCAGTACAGGGTTTTGAACTGGCGACCTCAGTGTTCCCAGGTCGACACTTTATCCACCGCTACCACAGGTCAGGCAAGGAGTATGATTTTGTTGGTTCATAACAACCTATAATGAGAGACTTAATTGCTTTCTAATGCCAAAACTAGAAAATTCTATAATCTGATTAACTAGAATACCTCTTCCTGGATCCTTTCCTGTAATAGCACTCTGTATCAAGAGGTACCTTGATTAATAAATCTTTTCTTCTTCTTTTATGGCTTGGTAGGTCTACTCACAGATACTGTCCTAACTACATTTTCAAAAGAGAAATTGAAGCAGGTTGCCACTCCTTCCCCCACCTGTTTTTCTTTTTCTTTTTATTTTTTTTAAAGAATTCCTCATTGCCTGACCAGTGGTGGTACAGTGGATAGAGCATCGACCTGGGATACTGAGGTCCTGGGTTCGAAACCCCAAAGTCACTAGCTTGATCATGGAATCACAGACATGACACCATGGTCTCTGGCTTGAGTGCAAAGGTTTCTAGCGTGAAGCCCAAGGTCACTGGCTTGGATGGAGCTCCCTGTTCAAGATATGTAACTATGAGTTGATGATTCTCATCACTCTCTCTCCCTTCCAGTTTGTCTGTCTCTCTCTTGCAAAAAAAAATAATAATAATTCCTCATAAAAGAAAGCAAGATAGCATGGAAAGGTTCAGCAAGATAAGAAAAGGTCTCAGGGTCCCAGGTCCTTGTCCAGTGACAGGAGCTGGTGAGAAAGGAGAAAAGAGCTGTCAGCATCCTGTACTAGAATGCTGAACAGAGAGCATAATATGAAAGGAAGTACACAGACTTTGTAGCTAGAGACACCTGGTTCACATCCCAGTTCTGTAGCTCTAGTCATTCAATGAGTATATGTTGAGTTCCTATTAGATGCCAGAGCTTCTCTATGCATGGGGGAATCAAGCAGTGACAAGGTCTACCCTTTAAAGTTTACAATACTGTGTGGGGAGACATAGTAAACAAACAAACAATAAAAATATTAGAGTGAATTATAAGAGCCTGTGCAGGATACTTAACCTTGCTGAGTCTTAGCTCCTTTTGGGAAAACATGGTCATAAAACATGTATTTCAAGGGTTGTTATGGTGATTAAATGAGATTATGCAGGTAAAATGTTTCACAATGTGATGCTCACTAAGCCAGTTCATTTCCTCTAACACTATGCTTGGGTTCAGGGTGGGGAAAGAGAATCAAACTTTTTGCATCTGTAGTAGATAACTTCATGCTTAGTCCTATGGACTAAGTACTCACTAAAGGAAGGCTATGTTTGCCCTTGGGCACTTTCCCCTCTTGTATACTATACAAAGGTAACAAGACAGACCTGGACTGGTATAGAGACTCTGATGCAATTCAGTAGTATTATTAGCAAGTGGCAGTGGTGATGTTACTCATGTTAAGTGCCTTGCCACATTTTTATTTCATTATTTAATGATATAGTTTCTGAGCGCTTAAAATGTACTCCTGTCCTTCCATTACCATTGTTGTCTCTATTAAAGTTTCAAAAAACCAAATGTATTGTTGGAATACTCTGTCCTCATGAACAGATGTTCTGCCATATTTTGAAGGTGGCAGTGAGTTCATTTCCCAAATGAAATAATATCAGAAAGACAACAATGAACCTGAGATTCAGACCCTACCTTATATAAATTCTAATTTTTAACCATATTTTCCAAGTCATCTCTTCACCTTAGTAGCAGGTGCCTTTTTCAAGGGTCCTGGTTTGGGTACTGAAATGTCCTTTGTGTCCTTATCTCCTGAAGCCCCTGAAGAAGCAGCCCTTCCAGGAACAGACTTGAATTCCTTCTTTTCAGCTGCCAGTCCAGCTTTCTTACCATGCACCAGCTCTACTTTTTCTGAACATTCTTTGATCTGGAGAAATTAAGATGAACATCATTAATCCCAACTCTGAAACACAATCACTACCTTATCATTTATCTTTCTTTTCATTTTTTTTTTGTATATTTCTGAAGTTAGAAGCGGGGAGACAGTCAGACAGACTCCCGCATGCGCCTGACCAGGATCCACCTGGCATGCCCACCAGGGGGCGATGCTCTGCCCATCTGGGGCATTGCTCCGTTGAGGCTGGAGCCATTCTAGTGCCTGAGGCAGACGCCATGGAGCCATCCTCAGCGCCTGGGCCAACTCTGCTCCAATGGAGCCTTGGCTGTGGGAGGGGAAGAGACAGACAGAGAGGAAAGAGAGGGGGAAGGGTGGAGAAGCAGATGGGTGCTTCTCCTGTGTGCCCTGACCGGGAATCAAACCTGGGACTTCCACACACTGGGCTGACACTCTACTGCTGAGCCAACTGACCAGGGCCTACCTTATTATTTAATAGATCATTTAAACCAATGTTTTTCAATCACCTAGTCCAGTGACCTGTCCATCAGAAATTTTGTGCTGGTCCATAAAAGACTTAACCACCCTGACGTTGAATGAAGATTATAGAGTCTATAACCACTGGGTCCACAGACAGGATGACTGAAAAAACACTGGCTTAAACCACAAGTATAGAAGAATTCAAAAGAGAAGTTTCCTTTTTAACAAAGATAAATTATCCAGGCTTTCTTACATTTTATTTCTATACAAATTAGAATTACAATAATCACATTTTTGATAGAAGACATTAGTATTTAGAAAATTAATTTTCCAGATATTAGAGAAAAGTTATCTTAAAACATTGTTTTCACCTTTACTGATAATGGCCTTTCAGCTTTATTTTTTTGTTATAATTTAAAGGATATTTCTATTAATATCATTGCAACTTCGGATAATATTTAAATCTTCAAAAGCTATGTTTTCAAACTCTAGGTCTGAACCACCAATGGTGATAAAATAAATCTCATGAGTTGATATCAGCATTTTTATCTTAATATAACAGGACAAAATTAAAATAAAACCACAATCCACTGTTGTCCAGTTTCATTATAATCTATTACTAACTTACCCTATCAAGCTTAAGTTTGTCCACATCAACTAAGAATGGGTTCACCGCTTTCTCACCAACCACCTTCAAAGCAGTACCCAATGCTTCAAATGCAGCATCTCTGACTTCAGGAGCAGAATCATTGATGTGCTATAGTCCGGAAGTAAACAAAATAAATGATCTCAATACATGGTACTTTACATATTACTGATTTTAAATCAAACTAATTGTTAGATAAAGAATTTGCCTTTTACAATTCACTGAACCTATATATAGCTTTCCTTCTGCCAATTAACACACTTTCACAAATTATTTTGGCTTAAGAAAACTTCTGATAATCCATTCACCATGTAAGTATTTCCTTTTCCTCCTACCTTCTATCTAAAGGGACTCACATTCAAAAGATCTTCAAAAACTCGAAATTGCAATGCCTGATTCAACTAAACACCAGTAAATGGGACATGTAAGGAACAAAACGGCTAGCAATTAGTGAAAATATAAAGCTAACTTGTACTTCAAGGATAGGAACATAATACAGGAGTTTAGATTCAGTTTCCAAAGTATCTCAAAAGACTATAACCTACAGTCTGAAAGTCAAATAATCACTGTACATAATTAGTAGGAAGAAAGATCTTTCCTAGAAAAAGATATTCCCCCAATCTCACAGTCTATACCTTAAGTAGAGCAGCACAAAAGGGCTTTAGCAAGCTCTTAGGTAGAGTAGCGGCAGTGCAGTGGCGAAAGCTTCTTGCAATAAAAAGTGACGTCTGCTGCTTGATGGTTGGATTTTTATTATCCATTACTGCTAAAACATCCTCACTGATATTCTGTAGTGTGGTCTTTAGAAATAAAATGTGGTCAATGAGCTTTTCTCAACTGTAAAGAACAATCAAAACATCATATTAACAAAGTCTACTTTAGACAAAAGCACAAACTCATGTTGTCAACTCACAGTAAGGAAGATTGCATCAATTGCCTCCTGCAGGGCTTGTACTACTTGAGGCTTCTTTTCTTTGAATTTCTCCAAAATGGTTGGCACAACCTATAAGAATGAACAGTTGGATTATTATCTGGTGACAAAAAGAAATAAAGTGTCCTGGCCAGATAATGCAGTTGGTTAGAGCATTGTCCCAAAGCGCATAGGTTGCCTGACCAGGTGGTGGCGCAGTGGATAGAGCGTCAGACTGGGATGCGGAAGACCCAGGTTAGAGACCTCAAGCTCACCAGCTTGAGCGCGGGGCCCATCTGGCTTGAGCTAAAGCTCGTCAGCTTGGACCCAAGGTTGCTGGCTCCAGCAGAGGGTTGCTCAGTCTGCTGAAGGCCCGCGGTCAAGGCACATGTGAGAAAGCAATCAATGAACAACTCTGGTATCGCAACGGCAATGAAAAACTAATGATTGATGCTTTTCACCGCTCTTCGTTCCTGTCTGTCTGTCCCTATCTATCCCTCTTTCTGACTCTCTCCCTGTCCCTGAAAAAAATAAAATAAAATAAAATAAAACAAAGTGCATAGGTTGCTGGTTTGATCCCCAGTCAGGCCACATACAGGAACAGATCAATGTTCCCCTCCCTCCCTCCCTTTCTCTTTCCCTCTCTTGCTAAAATCAATAAAAATTAAAAAACAAACAAACAAAAAACAGATTATCTTTGGATTTAAAAAAAACAAAGAAATAAAAATAAGGAATGGAGCACTGCACTCAAGCAGGATGAGCCCACGCTCAAGCCAGTGAACTCAGGGTTTCGAACCTGGTTCCTCTGTGTCCCAGTCTGATGCTCTATCCACTGTGCCACCGCCTGGTCAGGTAAAGTATTTTTTTCTCTTTAATTTTTTTTTTTTTACAGAGACAGAGAGAGAGTTAGAGAGAGGGATAGATAGGGACAGACAGACAGGAACAGAGAGAGGTGAGAAGCATCAATCATTAGTTTTTCGTTGCTGTTGCAACACCTTAGTTGTTCATTGATTGCTTTCTCACATGTGCCTTGACTGCGGGCCTTCAGCAGACCAAGCAACCCCTTGCTGGAGCCAGCGACCTTGGATCCAAGCTGGCGAGCTTTTGCTCAGGCCAGATGGGCCCGCGCTCAAGCTGGCGAACTCGGGGCCTCGAACCTGGGTCTTCCGCATCCCAGTCCGACGCTCTATCCATTGCACCACTGCTTGGTCAGGCTCTTTTTAATTTTAAGTTCTTTTTTTTAAAGCATTTTATTTATTTAATTACCTTGTGACAGAGAGAGAGGGACAGACAGGAAGGGAGAGAGATGAGAAACATCAATTCTTCATTGAGGCCCTTAGTTATTCATTGATTGCTTTCTCATATGTGCCTTAACCAGGGGGCTAGAGCAGACCCAGTGACCCCTTGCTTGAGCTAGTGATCTTGGGCTCAAGCTGGCGACCTCAGGGTCTTGAACCTGGGTTCTCCACATTCTAGTATGACGCTCTGTCCACTGCACTACCACCTGGTCAGGCCAAAGTTGTTTTTTAAGGTCCAAAAACTATAGGGAAAACCTAGTGGCATCCCAAATAATTATTTCCAAGATTTCACAAAAGTGATACATGTGGCCCTAGCCAATTAGCTCAGCAGTAGAGCATCAGCTGGCATGTGAAAGTTCCAGGTTTGATTACTGAACAGGGCACACAGGAGAAGCGACCATCTGCTTCTCTACCCCATCTCTCTTACTTCCCCTCCTGCAGCCATGGCTTGAATGGTTTGAGCAAAGTTAGCCCTGGGCACTGAGGATGGTTACATGGCTTTGCCTCAGGTGCTAAAATAGCTCGTTGCTGAGCAATGGAACAGCGGCCTAGGTGGGCAGAGCATTGCCTAGTAGGGGGTTTGTTGGGTGGATCCTAGTTGGGGCGAATGCAGAAGCCTGTCTTTGTCTCCCTGCATCTCACTTAAAAAAAATAAAAGTGATACATGTTAGAAAGAGTAACATAAAGACTTTTTTTTTTTCTATAAAGAATTACTAGGTTTCTCTTTTTTTTTAAATTCTTTTTTTATTTATTCATTTTAGAGAGGAGAGAGAGAGAAAGAAAGGGGGGAGCAACTGGAAGCGTCAACTCCCATATGTGCCTTCACCAGACCAGTGCAGGGTTTTGAAATGGCGACCTCAGTGTTCCCAGGTCGACGCTTCATCCACTGCGCCACCACAGGTCAGGAAAGACTTTTTAATACTAGGAGTTAATTAAAAAATTAAAAATCAAGATATTGTAATGGTTATAAAGCTAAAGTTCACTTTTATATTTATTGCCAAAAAGATAGTTTATAAATAGCTAAAGAAAGGAATGCTGAACCACTAACAATTTTAAGGGGGTGATCCCCAAACTACAAAGTACTGGAGACATTCTTTAAGATGCACAATAAAGTGTCACAAAGCCAGAATCAGAACTTAAACTAAAGGACCAGGCAATCATACAACTACATATAATTTAGTAAATTAAAATACATTTTAAAAACTTTTAAAAAATTTGTTTTTAATCTGACCAAGTGGTGGCACAGTGGATAGAGCATTGGACTGGGACACTGAGGACCGAGATTCAAAACCCCAAGGTCAACGCTGGCTTGAGTGTGGGGTCATCTGGCTTGAGCGCAAGGTCGATGGCTTGAGCAGGGGTCACTCACAATGCTGTAGCCTTATAGTCAAGGCACATATGAGAAAGCAATCAATGAACAACTAAGGAACAACAAAGAATTGATGCTTCTCATCTCTCTCCCGTCCTATCTGTCTGTCCTTATCTGTCCTTCTTTCTGGCTCTGTCACATAAACACACACACAAATTGTTTTCTAGCCTGAATAATTATTCCTAATACAAAAGTATAAAATATTCTAATAACATAAAATTGATCAAAAGCTAATACAC
Organism: Rhynchonycteris naso; assembly: GCA_037038555.1. Taxonomy (NCBI): domain Eukaryota; kingdom Metazoa; phylum Chordata; class Mammalia; order Chiroptera; family Emballonuridae; genus Rhynchonycteris; species Rhynchonycteris naso. The sequence goes on from CM072995.1 coordinate 358,138,507, forward strand.
TGACCACATCTACATAGATATTATATAATACATACTGACTGCTATAAAAATATTAATTATAATTTCACTTCAATTTATATGTCTAAGGATTTTGTTAAAAGATTTTATTTATTGATTTTTAGAGAGAAGAGAGAGAGAGAAAGGTGGGGTGAGGAGGAGCGGGAAGCATCAACTTGCAGTAGTTGTTTCCCATATGTGCCTTGACCAGGCAAGCCCAGGGTTTCAAACCAGCGACCTCAGCGGTACAGGTTGAATGCTCTACCCACTGTGCCACCAAAGGTCAACAAGCTAAGACTTTTTTAGACTCTTATTTTTATTTCCCTGGTAACAAGCTAGTCATGATTTATTTTTACTTGGTACTATCTTCTTTTTTTTGTTTAGTTCTCTGAAATTATTTTTAATACTATGAGTAGGCAAGCTCCAAATACCATAACTAAGTGAGGCTAGATATTAGCTTCACAATATAAGATTGACACACGACTACGGACCATTAGGAGACTTTTAAGTTTATATAGGACAAATTTTCAACTGGTGTGCCGCGAGAATTTTAAAACATGCAATAGGTATTATTTCGTCAGGAGCACTGACCTCTTTTCCCTTAGATTGTAAAATTAAAAAATGACAACAGTCAAAACAACAATAGCTGTCCAGTGTGAATGAATCAAATTATACCCATTTTTTTGTCAGATCAGCAAAAGATATATTTTTTTGTTGGGCACAGAATCTTAGTAATTACTTTATGTGTGCACCATGATAAAAAAGGTTGAAAATCCCTGATCTAGGGATTCAAATGATCAAGCAACTAGCAAGTTAAACCCTAAAGTTCAGCATAGTCCAATTTTCAGATGCTGAACCATTCTAGCTAATTCATTCCAGATTTAGAATCCAACTGATAGATGTCACAGTTGAACATCTCAATTTATTAAAACTGTCACAAAACTTGATTTTTTCCAAATTTGTACAAAGAAAATAATATATTCAAATGTCTCCAGTCAGATTTTCTTAAACTAAATTAAGCTGAAATATTACCAACAGTGTAACTTATATAAAATTTCTCAAGTATGTGAGTAAATTTCAATTTTTAAATAGAAAAATACTGTAAAATGCATTTTATATATTAATTTCACTATCTTTCTTACTCTCATTTTTGCTTTGTCCTGGTTATCCTATGTTTTATTTCATCCTGTTATACTATATAGAATGTTGTAAGAACAAGGCAAGATGGCCATGGCTAGGTGGCTCACTGGATAGAGCACTGGTCCCAGCATGCCAAGGTCACAGGTTTGATCCCCAGTCAGGCCACACACAAATGAGAAGCAATCAATGAGTACATAACTACTGTATTTCCCTATGTATAAGACGCACACTTTTTTTTGAAAATTTTGGGGTCTAAAAACTGGGTGTGTCTAATACAGTGGTTGTGGCATTTCAAATGCCATAGATGGAACTGAGAACAGGGCAATATATGAAGATAGTGATTCATCATCAGACACAGATGAGGACAAGCTAATGGATAGGAGTTCTGACAGTGATGAGGAGTTATATAAATTTTATGATGAATAAAACTTGAGTTCAATAACTTTATGTAATACATTTTTTTCAGATTTCGAGCACCAAAAATTAAGGTGCCTCTTATACATGGAAGTGTCTTGTACATGGGGAAATACAGTAAATGAAACAACTAAGTGGAACAATGAGTGAATATTTCTCTCTTTCTTTTTCTCTCCCTTCCTCTCTTTCTCAAATCAATGGGGGAAAAATAAAGCAAGATATTAGCCTGACCAGGCGGTGGTGTAGTGGATAGAGTGTTGAACTGGGATGAAAAAGACCCAGGTTTGAAACCCCGAGGTCACCAGCTTGAGCGTGAGCTCATCTGGCTTGAGTGCAGACTCACCAGTTTGAGCGTGGGGTTGCTGGCTTGAGTGTGGGATTATAGACATGACCCCATGGTCGCTGGTTTGAGGAAGGGCTCACTTACTCTGCTGTACCCCTCCCCTACATCAAGGCATATATGAGAAAGCAATCAATGAACAACTAAGGTGCCACAATGAAGAATTGATGCTTCTCATCCCTTCATTTGTGTCTGTCCCTCTTTGTCTCTGTCACACACACTCACACAGATATTAATAAATAAGTTAAGAAATCAAGACTTCAAAGCAGTTCTACTAGGTAAGGAGATCACAACTGGAAGAAGGCTATAAGTCAAGGGTCCCCAAACATTTTACACAGGGGGTCAGTTCACTGTCCCTCAGACCGTTGGAAGGCCGGACTATAATAAAAACTATGAACAAATCTCTATGCACACTGCACATATCTTATTTTAAAGTAAAAAAACAAAACGGGAACAAATACAATATTTAAAATAAATTTAAATCAACAAACTGACCAGTATTTCAATGGGAACTATGGGTGTGAATGTATCCTGTGTTTCTCTCACTGACCACCAATGAAAGAGGTGCCCCTTCAGGAAGTGTGGTCGGGATGAATAAATGGCCTCAGGGGGCCGCATACGGCCCACGGGCTGTAGTTTGGGGACCCCTGCTATAAGTTATACAGAGAATAATGGGTAGGCAGAGAAACATAAGTCATATGCTTCAACAAGATAAGTCCTCAGAAAAAGTCCTGGACGAATCGGAAGTAATCAAATTACCAGATGCAGAGTACAAAATAATGATTGTTAGGATGCTTAAGGATCTGAAAACTACAATGAAAGGACTTAATGAACACCTCAATAAAGATATTGTAAGCATCAAAAAGGACACAGAAATCATAAAGAAGAACTAGACAGAAATGACAAACACAATATCAGAAATGAAGACTACACTAGAAAGTATTAAAAGCAGGCTGGATGAAGCAGAGGATCGAATCAGCGACTTAGAAGACAAGATAAGTGAAAACACGGAAAAAGAAAAGAAAAAAAAAGAGAGGATCAAAAAGTCCAAGGAGCGGTGGCACAGTGGATAGAGTGTCGAACTGGGATGCAGAAGACCCAGGTTCAAGACCCCGAGCTCGCCAGCTTGAGCGTGGGCCCATCTGGCTTGAGCAAAAGCTCGTTAGCTTGGACCCAAGGTCACTGGCTCCAGCAAGGGGTTGCTCGGTCTGCTGAAGGCCCGCGGTCAAGGCACATGTGAGAAAGCAATCAATGTACAACTATGATGTCCCAACATCAATGAAAAACTAATAATTGATGCTTCTCATCTCTCTCCATTCCTGTCTGTCTGTCCCTATCTATCCCTCTCTCTAAGTCTCTCTCTGTCCCTGTAAAAAAAAAAAGTCCGAGGAAACCCTAAGAGAGCTCTGTGACAACATGAAGAGAAACAATATCCGCATAATACAGGATCCTGAAAGAGAAGAAACAGAACAAGGCCTAAAGAAGCTCTTTGAAGAAATTATAAATGAAATTTTCCCTAAATTGATGCAGGAAAGAGTCACACAAGTTCAAGAAGCAGAGACAACCCCATTAAAAAAGAACCCAAAGAGACTCACACCAAGACATATCATAATCAAAATACCAAAGCTAAGAGATAAAGAAAGAATATTAAAAGCTGTAAGAGAAAAACAGTCAATCACCTACAAAGGAACACCCATAAGGATGACATCCAACTTTTCAACAGAAACATGTGAGGCCAGAAGAGACTGGCAAGAAATATTCAAAGTAATGCAGAATAAGAACCTACAACCAAGACTTCTTTATCCAGCAAGACTATTGTTTAAAATTGAAGGAGAAATAAAAAGCTTCCCAGACAAAAAATAAAACTCAAGAAATTCATCACAACCAAACCAATGCTGCAAGAAATGTTAAGGGGCCTGCTGTAGACAGAACAAAGCGGGTGTGTGTGTGTGTGTGTGTGTGTGTGTGTGTGTGTGTGTCTGTATATATATATATATATGTGTGAATATAGATTTAAAGAAAAAAATGGCAATAAACAACTACATATCAATAATAACCTTAAATGTAAATGGATTAAATGCTCCAATCAAAAGACATAGGGTAGCTGAATGGATAAGAAAACAGAACCCATACATATGCTGTCTACAAGAGACCCACCTCAAGACAAAAGATACACATAGAATGAAAGTAAAAGGATGGAAAAATATATTTCATGCAAATGGAAATGAAAAAGAAGCCGGGGTAGCAATACTTCTATCTGACAAAATGGACTTTAAAACAAAGACTATAGTAAGGGATAAAGAAGGCACTACATAATGATAAAGGGAGCAATCCAACAGGAAGATATAACCACTATAAATATCTATGCACCTAATATAGGAGCTCCTAAATATATAAAGCAGACTTTGATGGACATAAAGGATGAGATCAACAGCAATACTATAATAGTAGGGGATTTCAATACCCCACTAACTTCAATGGATAAATCCTCAAGAAAGAAAATTAACAAAGAAACAGCAGAATTAAGGAACACACTAGATCAACTGGATTTAATAGATATCTTCAGAATCTTTCACCCTAAAGCAGTAGAATATACATTCTTTTCAAGTGCTCATGGTACATTCTCTAGGATAGACCACAAATTAGGGTATAAAACGAGTCTCAACAAATTTAAGAAGATTGAAACCGTATCAAGCATCTTCTCTGACCACAATGTCATGAAACTAGAAATCAACTACAATAGAAAAACTTAAAAACACTCAAACACTTGGAAACTAAACAGCATGCTATTAAACAACGAATGGGCCAACAACAAGATCAAGAAAGAAATAAAAAATTTCCTTGAAACAAATGAAAATGAGCATACAACAACTCAAAATCTGTGGGACACAGCAAAAGCAGTCCTGAGAGGGAAGTTCATAGCATTACAGACATACCTTAATAAGCTAGAAAAAGCTCAAATAAATAACTTAATCCTGCGACTAAAAGAACTAGAAAAAGAACAGCAAGTAAAGACTAGAAGAAGCAGACGGAAAAATATAACAAAGATTAGAGCGCAAATAAATGACATAGAAACTAAAAAAAAAAAACAATAGAGGATAAATGAAACCAAGAGCTGGTTCTTTGAAAAAGTAAACAAGATCGATGAACCCTTAGCCAGACTCACCAAGAAAAAAAGAGAAGACTCAACTAAATAAAATTGGAAATGAGGGTGGAGAAGTAACAATGGTCACAGCAGATATACAAAGGATTGTGAGAAAATACTATGAAGAACTGTATGCCAAAAAATTAGACAACCTAGGTGAAATGGAAAAATTCCTTGAAAAATATAATCTTTCAAAAATCAATCTGGAAGAATCAGAAAATCAAAATAGACCAATTACAACGAGATAGAAACATCCAGCCTGACCAGGTGGTGGTGCAGTGGATAGAGCGTCGGAATGGGATGCGGAAGACCCAAGTTTGAGACCCAGAGGTCGCCAGCTTGAAATTGGGCCCATCTGGCTTGAGCAAAAGCTCACAAGCTTGGACCCAAGGTCGCTGGCTCCAGCAAAGGGTGGGTCGGTCTGCTGTGCCCGTGGTCAAGGCACATGTGAGAAAGCAATCAATGAACAACTATGGTGTCGCAACGGCAACGAAAAACTGATGGTTTATGCTTCTCATCTCTCTCCATTCCTGTCTGTCTGTCCCTATCTGTCCCTCTCTCTGACTCTCTCTCTCTCTGTCCCTGTAAAAAAAAAAAAGAAAGAAAGAAAGAAAAACAAACTCCCAAGAAACAAAGGCCCTGGGCCAGATGGCTACATAGGCAAATTCTATCAAACATTCTAAGAAGAACTAACTCCTATTCTTCTCAAGCTATTTCAAAAAATTCAAGAGGGGATAACTTCCAAGCTCCTTTTATGAGGCGAGCATAATTCTGATTCCAAAGCCAGGCAAAGACAACACAAGGAAAGAAAACTATAGGCCAATATCCCTGATGAATTTAGATGCATTTTAGCAAACTGGATCCAGCAATACATGAAAAAGGCCATCTATGACAGGCCCACAGCTAACATCATACTCAATGGGCAAAAGTTAAAGGCAATCCCCTTAAGATCAGGAACAAGGCAGGGGTGCCCCCTTTCAACACTCTTATTCAATATAGTTCTGGAAGTCCTAGCCACAGCAATCAGACAAGAAGAAGAATAAAAGGCATCCAAATTGAAAAAGAAGAAGTAAAACTATTATTATTTGCTGATGATATGGTACTTACTATACATAGAAAACCCTAAAGTTGCCTGACCAGGCGGTGGTACAGTGGATAGAGCATCGGACTGGGATGTGGATGACCCAGGTTCAAGACCCTGAGGTCGCCAGCTTGAGCGCGGGCCCATCTGGCTTGAGCAAAAGCTCACCTGCTTGGACCCAAGGTCGCTGGCTCCAGCAAGGGGTGGCTCGGTCTGTGGAAGGCCCGCGGTCAAGGCACATGTGAGAAAGCAATCAATGAACAACTAAGGTGTCACAACGGCAATGAAAAATTAATGATTGATGCTTCTCACCTCTCTCCATTCCTGTCTGTCTGTCCCTATCTATCCCTCTCTCTCTCTCTCTCCCTGTAAGAAAAAAAAAAGAATTCATATAGAACCAAAAAAACCCACAAATAGCCTCAGCAATCTTGAAAAAGAAGAATAAAGTGGGTGGTATCACACTTTCAGACATCAAGTAAAACTACAAAGCCATTGTACTCAAGACAGCCTGGTACTGGCATAAGAACAGGCATGTAGATCAATGGAACAGAACAGAGAACCCAGAAATAAACCCACAACTTTATGAACAATTGATATTTGACAAGGGTGGTAATAGCATACAATGGAGTAAAGACAGCCTCTTTAACAAATGTTGTTGGGAAAATTGGACAGCTACCTGCAAAAAAATGAAACTAGATCACCAACTTACACCATTCACAAAAATAAACTCAAAATGGATAAAAGACTTAAATGAAAGTTATGAAACCATAAGCATCCTAGAGGAAAACATAGGCAATAAGCTCGCCAACATCACTCATAGCAATATATGTGCTGATGTATCTCCATGTGCAAGGGAAATAAAGTACAGGATAAACAAATGGGACTATATCAAACTAAGAAGTTTTTGCACAGCTAAAGACAATAAGAACAGAATAAAAAGACAAACCACACAATGGGAGAACATATTCGACAATATGTCTGATAAGGGGTTAATAACCAAAATTTATAAAGAACTTGTAAAACTCAACACCAGAAAGATACAGTCCAATCAAAAAATGGGCAAAAGAGATGAATAGATACTTCTCCAAAGAGGACATACAGATGGCCTATAGGCATATGAAAAAATGCTCAACATCACTAATCATTAGAGAAATGCAAATTAAAACCACAATGAGATACCACCTCACAGCAGTCAGAATGGCGCTCATCAACAAAACAACACAGAACAAGTGCTGGCGAGGGTGTGGTGAAAGGGGAACCCTCCTGCACTGCTGGTGGGAATGCAGACTGGTGCAGCCACTGTGGAAAGCAGTATGGAGATTCCTCAAAAAATTAAAAATTAAACTGCTTTTTAACCCAGCCATCCCACTTTTGGGAATATATCCCAAGAACACTACATCAACGAGTCAAAAGAAGAAATGCGCCCCCATGTTCGTGGCAGCATTGTTCACAATAGCGAAGATCTGGAAACAGCCCAAATGTCCGTCAGTGGACGATTGGATTAAAAAGCAGTGGTACATATACACAATGGAATACTATGGGACCATGAAAAAGAAGGAAATATTATTTTTTGCAACAACATGGATGGACCTGGAAACTATTATGTTAAGTGAAATAAGCGAGGCAGAGAAAGAAAAATATCATATGACCTCACTCATCTGAGGAATAAATATGACAAACAATATGAACTGAGCAGTGGAATAGAGACAGAGGCGGGATCAAAGGATCCAGAAGGAAAGTGGACAGAGGGAAAGGGGATGATAGGCTGATAGGATAGGATGAGAGCGGAAAAGCAAATCCTGGAGGGAAGGGGGGAGGGGGACGGGGAGGATGTACTGAGGAACACAAGGGAGAGGAGGATGCATTTGGGAGGACACTAGAATCTCTGTAAGCACAATAAATTAATTAAATAAAAAGATGAAGGTGGGGAGTAAAAGAAGTTTTGGAGAGAATAGGTAAGCCATTACACTTACTGGAAGATTAGAGCCTCTGGTGGAATATAGCCTGCTGCATGCTTCTAATCATGGAAATATCTGAGAACTTTCTCAGCAGTTTGTGCTGGAAAAATTTGGGAAAATAACTCAATTTGTATTTGCCTTAAAGCAAAGCCTAAATGTAAAATACTTATGTCCACGTAGGTTGTTTAAAATGTTATTCTAAGAAGTGAAAGTGAAGGAGCAAGAAGAATAAGAAAATGAAGGGGAAGAACAATAAGAGTACATCACTGAAATCTTTATTGTACGCTTTCATTTCTTCGTGGTTTCAGAGAAATGTACAGGATGCCTCTGAAAGACAGAAATCTGGAGTATTCTGGCCACTAGTTCCTACTTTCCATCAATTAATGGTCAGTCCTAGAGATGTAAAGTCTTCTCTATTCATGGACTGCACTTGTGTTGGAGTTAATGAGCCCACATCATCAAGAAGTGCTTGTGACACTAGCAAAAAGACTCAAAGTGGCTGTCTGGAATGGGACAATGACAAACACCTTCAGGTGATGGCTATGGAGATGTGATGTGGATCCCAGAGATAAGCTAGGATGAGTAAAGTTATCAAGATAATGATACAATTGGAAAAAATGACCAAGCATCAGGACCTTATATGAATCAGTTCAGTTAAAGCAAGAATTCAGAACCAAATGTAAAATAAATAAGTAAGTTAATAAGCAAATCAACTCAACTAAGTACTTTAGGCTAAGTACCTTTCTACATACAGTTATAATGAATGTAGTAATAACTGAAATCATTGAAATGTTGTGAGGTCTTATGCTCAAGATTAATAAAACTTAGTGAGAAATCTACTTTACCCAAAATATAAGAATCTATGTCAAAAGAACTGTTTTAAAGCATAGAGCAAACTAGCATGACATTTTTGATAATATTGATTTGTACTTAAAAGGAAGTACTTACGTGTCCTGCATATTGTCCAAATTTCTTCCTTAGCCCAACAGCCAAGCCAGTAAGACATTTTGCTGCCAAAGCCACCAACATGACATTGGTGTCCTTTCCAACTACCTACACAAAGGGGAAGACAAAAGAAAAAATAGTCATAGCCCTATAGAAGGGAACTGAAAAATTCCTCTCAAAAGAACTCTAAAAGCTATTACATTAATAGATAGCCAATTATGTTTCCTACAAAAGAAGAGATTTTTCTTTAACAACATCAAATTTAGGAGCTTCCCTTCAGTATGGTTGGTCTCCTTCCTATCTTAAAGTTTTACCAATAAAATACATGTGAAACCACATTCCAATCACTAACTATCCGTTAGCAGAAGTCTGGACTATCAGACCTGCACACTATGGAGGAGGTGTCTCTGATAACAGAAGAAAAGCTGGAGGCCTGCTGACTTTGCTTGGGGCAGGGAAAGCGAAGACGTTTCTCTGGAAGACCCCACAGGGCAGCTAACATTTGTACTCCAGAAGCACCAGTAGAAACTGCTGTAGGTACAGTCAATAAGTGCATGTGGACTCAAAATCACAAACACCATTGCAACCATTCCTCTGAGGGAGCTCCAGCTTTGCAGCTGCCATCATAGTTATCTAATGACCAAGTCTGCATTCAGAGCCTCTTACAGAGCCTCCTCCAGCATGAATATGCTACCATACTCCTAAACTACCCCCCAGAGCCTAGCACTTATCAGAACTCACAGGTCATGGTTGTATCTGTGCCACTTTAGAAGAAGACAGTGACCATGCCTGGGTTCCTTCCCATTAAGATTTTACTGTGGTACACTGCCCAAGTCAGTGAGTGTAAAAAAGCTGCTTTATTTTAAGTGCCCCAAAGCCCTGTTTTTGAACTCTTCCCAGGTAGAAGTAATGACTTTGGATCATGTCTAGTCCCTAAAATCTGGTATTCCCTATACTGAATGTTTCATTCCAAATTCCCCAAGTTAACCATTCCGTAACGTACAGCATGCAAATAAGTTCTAATTGACAACTTCATGTACTCCCTAAGTGCAGAGGAGTAAGGATTAAGAAAAGAGACTAATATTTTTTAAAAACAAATTAGGCCCTGGCCGGTTGGCTCAGTGATAGAGCATCAGTCCAGCGTGTGGAAGTCCAATGTTTAATTCCTGGTCAAGGAATACAGGAGAAGCACCCATTTACTTCTCCACCCCTCCCCCTCTTGTTTCTCTCTCTCTCTTCTCCCCTCCTGCAGCCATGGCTCAATTAGAATGAGTTGGCTTCAGGCACTGAGGATGGCTCCATGGCCTCCACCTCAGGTGCTAAAAAATGGCTCCGGCTGCAAGGTAGCAAGGGCCCCAGATGGGTAGAGCATTGCCCCCTAGTGGGCTTGCTTGGTAGATCCCAGTCGGGTGCATTTGGGAGTCTGTCTCTGCCTCCCTTCCTCTCACTAAAATTAAACAAGCAAACAAACAAATTAGATGACAATTTTATAGGTGCTTTATAATCTTTATTTCATTTAATCCTCACTCAAACCCATAAAGTAGGTACTATGATTATCTAAATTTTATAGATTTCAAAAGTTAAATAGAGACTAACTTGACCAAGGTCACAGAGCTTGCAAATGGTAATGTTGTGGTTCAAACCTAGGTCTGTTTGGACACCAAAGTTCTTGCTCTCTTACTTGCAGCACTTTCCTGCTCATTCACAGACAAGCACATGAAAAAATCTGAGCTGTATGATGTGCACATTCCCAGCTGAGACTGAGCAAAGCAACACTCTGCCTTCTCCTTTCAGCTCTTAAACAAGTATCTTTTGCATTATCTATTTAGTGCCCCCCTTTTTCATTTTGGTGCTTTTGGTATATGCTTTCACTGTTTAAAATGGCCCCCAAGTGCTGAGGTTCTGTCCAGTGTTGTTAAGTGCACAAAGGCTATGTTAGATAAGCTGTGTTCAGGCACAAGTTATAGGGCTGTTAGCTGCGAGTTCAAGGTTAATAAATCAATCATATATATTAAATAAGATGTCTTCAAAAAGAATAAAACAGTTATATATTGTTTCATGTATCAGTTGATGAAAATGTTATGATCAAAGTGCTGCAGGACCCTAACCTTGCATTTCCCCTAAAAATAAGGTTCAGTATTCGCTAATTCAGTGTTTGTGGTAACTTACAGAATGTGACTACCAGGAATATTGAGAATTACTGTACTTATATGTGTATATAATTAAAGATTAACTTCCTCCCCCCACCATTTTAATCCTCCGTAATTTCAGGCTGAGGAAACAAGCAGTTTTCAACCTTACTGTATTCAAGACGAAGTTTTCAGTTCTTAAGCTCTATAACTACATCCACAGTGTGTGATCTATACTTTCGGATTTTATGAAAGGCTATTATATACAAAAATATCCACCAGCAGCTGTCAACTTAGACCTAAGCAATACCAAAGGAATATTTTCTAAAAATATTTTTCTCATTTAGTATTTGCCTGCTTTATAATTGACCACATGCCCCACATCCTTTGTTTTACATGCTGACACAATATAGTGTGGCATCATTTGCTATCTAACAAAAATATTCATCATATTTAATATCTGTTCCATTAAATAGAACCAATGTAAACAGTTCATCCTACAGAATTATAAAACCAGAATATTTGGTTCTAGATCAGCAAGTCCATCTTTTTCTTTTTTGCTTCTTTTCTTTTTTTAAAGAACCCTTGTGTCGAGGGCTGACTTTCAATAGACTGTAGCGAGGAAGCTGCTCTGCTAAGTATGAAACCCTGACCCAGAAGCAGGGTTAGCAGCAGGTTCCCCAGGAACATACAGTAAGACCCTCTTTTTCCTGAGGTCTACACATGCTATCGAATAACATACATAAAGTCAAAGTGATAATAAAGATTGGAAAACCAATCCCTCCAAGCTAACCTAGGACAATCATTTCAAACATCCTTTAAAACTGAATGTTTATAATTTAAAAGCCATCAACAGTGTTCCTTAAATAGCAGTGCTGTTATGATAAAAAGGATGACCAATATAGAGAACTTTAATGGCCTGGACTGTTGCTGGGATACCAATGTTGAAACTCATCGCATTTACCTTCTTTAATGCTTTTACTAAATCCGCATAATCGCCTGCTTCCAATTTGGGGTTTTTCACTAGTACTTCTACAGACTCCAGGGCTTCTTTTCTCTCTTGCCATTTTTTTGCTTCCTGCAAGACACAATATGAGTAATTTGTAGAACAGAAAATAAAAGAGCAAAATAAAAGTCTATTTCTTTTATGCTACTTTATAGGTAAATCATTTTTGTTTTCTAAAACTTTTTGTAAAGCTGGTTAAAAAACAAAATTGTGAAACTGTGCAGCCAAACAGAATATTGTGTTCATATACATAAAATATGTTCATATATAAAGTATTTTCATAACATTTCATAGTTTTAAGTTCTATAGTAAGTATAAACAGAATAAGATGCCAATAGTCTTTTGCTTTTCATTTTCTTAGCACATGTTAGTAAGCAGGTATTAAACAGAAAACATTGATAGAAAGCATTTCTAGCATATCTGACAGTGGCACAACTACAAGAAAAAGAAATTTCCATATTGACAACATTAAAAAGACCAGAAAAGAGCAATCACATAACCAACAACCAAAACTATTCTAATCTTGAAGGTATGTTTTCCAGATTGGGAGTAAAATGCTAATCCTTTTGTTTTATGGCCATAAAGTAGAATATGCTGCACTAGAGATCAATCAATCATTCAATAATCTGAATATGCACTATCTGAAAGAACTAGGGATACAAGATGACAAACTAGTCACCCTAGAGGACATTATAGTTCAATTTATCAAATATTTATTTGTGAATCAGACATTTATGAGATACTCAAGGAGCTAAAAGCAGAGCTAGAAAGATCTTCAATAAAAAACTACAAGGTCATGCATGAATGGTGGTGATGCAGAGGACAGAGTGTCGACTTGGGATGCTGAGGTGCCAGGTTAAAAATCCTGAAGTTGCCAGCTTAAGCATGGGTTCATCCACCTTGAGCACAGGCTCACCAGGTTGAGCACAGGGTTACTGGTTTTAAGTGTGAGATCATCAACATAATCCCATGGTTGCTGGCTTGAGGCCAGAGGTCATTGGCTTGAAGCCCAAGGTCACTGGTCTTGGCTGGAACCACCCCCTTCCGTCAAGGCACATATGAAAAGCAATCAATGAACAACTAAAGTGCTCCAACTATGAGTTGATGCTTCTCATCTCACTCCCTTCCTGTCTCTCTCTCCCAAAAGAAGAAAAAAAAATACAAACATACACAAGGTCATAACCACTATGAAAGGAAAAATACAAGCTGCTTTTATAGTATACAGCAAGAGGCCTTAACCTAATTTAGGCTGATGAGTAGGATTTCCCTTAAAAAGTGATACTTACGGTGAGATCTAGAAAATAAAGACGTATCATGAGCTGACGGGGGAGTAGTGGGAGAGAATGTTATAGGTAGAAAGAACAACAATAAGTCTCAGAGCTTAGGGGGAAACGTGTGGCACATCTGATACGAAGAGAAGTTTGGTATGACTGGCGTATGGAAAGTAAGAGCAATTAGAGATGTGCTGGAAGGCAAGTGGGACTTCAAAGTACCAGAGATGACCTCAAGGGTCACAAGACAATCTCAGACATCATAAAACTCATGAGAGCCACTGAAGGGTTTTAATGAGGCAATAATATGAGAAGATTTGCATTTTTGAAAATGACACTTCTAATTACATTGTGAAATACAATGGGAAGGAGGAGGCAAGAGCAAGATCAGGAAGTCTTATAAAAAGACAACTGCCGTAGTAGTATAGGTAGCACACAGGGCAAGGAATGATGGTGGCTGGGATAAGACTGCTTCTCAATTGGGATAATTCTGTTTCTTGGAATACATTATGCAAAGTCTGTAGTCGTTTTTAATTACCATGATTTCGGGAATAGGTAGTAATGATCTGGTGGGTAAAGGCCAGAGATGCTGCTAAACAGCCTACAATGCACAGGACAGTCCCCCCAAAACAAAATATTATCTGGGGGAAAAGTCAACAGTGCCAAAGTCAAGAAACGCTAGAGTAACTACTTGGCAGTAGGATAGAGAAAAGTGGGCAGCCTGACTTGTGCTGGTGCAGTGGATAAGGCAGCGACCTGGAATGCTGAGGTCATGGGTTCGAGACCCTGGGGCTGCCCAGTCAAGGCACATATAAGAAGCAACTGCGAGTTGGTACTTCTGGTTCCTCCCTCCCCCCTGCCTTTCTTTCTTTCCCTCTCCTCTCTCCAAAATCAATAAATAAAGGAATGAATTTGAGAGATATTTAGAGGTAAAACTAGTGAGACAATGAGGAAAAACTAGAGAGACAGCCAAGAAAAATGTTCTAGTTTTTAGCAAGACATGTATAAGTGCTGTAGTAAGTGTACACACAAAGCAGTATGGGAACAAGGAAGCAGCAACTATTTCACTCTGAGGGAAGACACCAGGAAACCGCTCAGCAGTTTTACCTATAGTCAGGTAATTACTTACAATGAAAGAGAGAAGTTTACCATTACTTACAATTTTGTCATAAAAATCTTTGGGAAGTTTGGAAAGAATTTCTACTGCTTCCAAAAGCTCATAAGCATCTATATGAGGCACCTCATCACCATCATCACCACCTTCCAGGAGAAAAACAAAACAAAACAAACCTTAAAAATGGATGAAATGGTTTTACTTCTGTTATCAGTCCTTTCACAACTCTGATGAAATCTTGATATAGAAGGAATCAGCATTATTACTGCTAAATAGAACTTATATTTCATTAAACGCAGTCCTATGTCATGCGCCTAGTGAATGAACAGGTTCTTGTGCTAGGGCCCGTTCTCGCAAATTTTTAGAGGCCCATGTTTAAAACTGGCTTACCTCCCTCAGCATCTCCGCCAGCACACTGCTGCTGTTCCAGTTTCGCTTCTAGTTCTTGCTGGGAACGCAGAAACCGAGTTGGTTTAGGAGCACCTGTTGGCAGTCTGACCCATTCTTCTTCTAGTTCTTTCAACTGTGAATATCACAAAATATTTTAAAAACATTATCTACATCTCTACCATTAGAGAATATATTTAACATTTATTTACATTTACTAATACAAGAACTTAATCTTTTATTTATGTGGCTCTAAAAAGGCAAACAAGATAAATTTAAATTGTATAAATTTTGTAGCATAAGTCAAACTGACTTATATTTACTACACTGAAGATGTATGACTAAGCACACAGAAAAAAGAAAATCCATTTTTTGGACACTCTCATTAGCACAAATTCAGATATATTGTATCAGTCTCCAAAACCAATTATAATTTAGAAAAGATAAATGCATTTATTCTACTATCAATAGCTATATTATAGAGATTTTTAAAACTGCTATAGATTCAACACTAACATACTGGAATCACCAAATGCCTGGTATTTAACCTGAGAGGACAAAGTAACAGCAGAGACAGTTGGCTATGCTCAGAAAAAATCAATTGATTTCAAAATTAAGAATGAAAAATAACTTTGCAAGAACAGAAGTTCAACAACAATGATAAGAAGGAAATATCTTCATGTATTAACCTATACAAAGACAAAAAACTTTGTGCATCACCTGGACAGAGTTTATATTTTGTAATGGGGGTCTCAGAGCATCCCGAATCCATCTGTAAATCTCTACAGCAATTAGTTTGGCTTCCTCTCGAACAGCCTTGTCTCGAGACTCAAAGAGTTTTGGCAACACTTTGATAATTGGCTTAAGCAAGATGATTTTGGAACCAAATTCACTAGAAGTAATAAATTGGAAAAAGAACCATCAACACATTTACTTGAATAAAGTGTTAGCTTTCATGCACTCAAACACAGTTCCATACAGCTATACTAATAAGGTTATATGAGTTGTTGTTTTTTTTAATAGGGACAGAGAGAGAGAGTCAGAGAGAGGGATAGATAGGAACAGACAGATAGTAGCAGAGAGAGGTGAGAAGCATCAATCATTAGTTTTTCGTTGCCGTTGCAACACCTTAGTTGTTCACTGATTGCTTTCTCACATGTGCCTTGACCACGGGCCTTCAGCAGACACAGCCACCCCTTGCTAGAGCCAGCGACCTTGGGTCCAAGCTGACGAGGTTTTTGCTCAAGCCAGATGGGCCCGCGCTCAAACTGGCAAGCTCGGGGTTTTGAACCTGGGTCTTCCGCATCCCAGTCCGACGCTCTAGCCACTGCGCCACCACCTAGTCAGGCTATAAGTTGAGTTTTAAGGCAGAAAAATAAAGAGAACTCAAGAATATTATTTGATATCTAGGTTCCAAAATAATATTACTATTTTGAAACTTTCTAGGTAACCAGATTAGAAATAGTTCAAGTCTATAAAGGACCAACACTTGTGTAATATCTTATATATACATGCATATACATGTAAAAGCTTAAAAATATGAACAAATCAGTTTATAAGTATTTAAATAAGTAAAATCTGCTTTTAATAAACTTTATAATAGCTCTTACAACTAAGGTGGTTCACTCAATTCTACAGATCACTAATCCTAGCAGTATGTGTTTCAGTCCTGACTGTGAAACTACCACACTGTAACTCCAGGTAACTTAAATCTCCTTGCTTCAGTTTTCTATGGGGAGAATAGTTGAATTCTGACTTCTTAAAAAGTTAACACATTTAATCTTATATATCTGTTACAAATTATATTTTATGTTCCCAATTGGCTAAATTAAACTTTCTGATTCACTGCTAACATTTCTGAATAACATTCTGGAGTAAGAGGGATTTAGTTATAAAAGAACACTGAAATTATCTAGTAAGACCCATACATATTAATTATCTATTATGTAATGTGTACAGATTTATCTCACATGCATAAATGCAACAAAATTCAGTAGTAGCTACTGACAAATTCCAATAGGCAAAAGGAGACTGTGAGAATACCCTCTGTAGAAAGTGATACTTGACAAGATACCTGTAAATAGATTTACATGAAACTAAACTAGATGATCTCTAAGACCGCCTTACGGTGATGATAAACCATTCTTTTTAGGGATACTCATCATGATGCCTGTAGAATCTAACATTTGGAATTCTTAAGTTTCCTTTACATCATTACTGTTCCATCTAATTTTTTTATTTGTTTCACTATCCTGGCCTACTTCTGCAAGATAAAACAAAACATAACAGAAAATATCTGAAGGAGATCCACAAGGGAAATACCTTAACAAAATAAAAGCTAATCTTGATACTAAACACATCACTACAGAAAACACAAAAGGGTTCTAGAAGCCCGTTTTAGGGGACACAGAACATAGTTTGTTTCCTGAAACTAACATAGAAAGCTTGAGGACGCTCTAGAACCTAAAATTGAATAACTGGCTACAAGAACAAAAGAACAAAGGTCCGAGAGAACTATCTAGTTCTGTGATGGCAAACCTATGACACACGTGTCAGCACTGACATGCGTAGCCATTTTCAATGACAGGCGGCCGCATACCAGAGAAGTATGGGCCCACATGCCAAGAAGGACGTTTCATCCTCGGCTCCTGCCCAGCCAGGTGCAGTAGCCAAGGATAAAACATTTGCTGTAGTGTAGACACTCTGTGCCAGAGGTCTGTAGGCCAAAGCAACAGAACTTCGGCACAGAGCGTCTAGTTCTGGGACTTCCGGTTAGGCCGTTTTTCTTGAAGTGACACACCACCCGAGTTATGCTCGGTTTTTTGGCGAATTTTGACACACCAAGCTCAAAAGATTGCCCATCACTGATCTAGATTCTACTTACCATTTCTAAGATGCTTTAGGACAAATAAAGAACCACATAGGGCACTAAATACGATCTACTTACTATAAGGAAGACATAAGGAGATATACCTAACTTGTCCTTTTTCTACCCTTACTCTCCTACTCAGCTAAAAATTAAGTAATCCGTGTCTATAGCATTCTAGATTAGAAACTTCTAATTAAAATATGTTAGATTATAGTATCATATACATTTATTAGAAATCCAATACGAAGGACAGAACAAATTGACTGATACAAGCACACTCTTGAAAACCAAGTTAATTTACTACATTTCTAATATAAGAATGAGCAAAACACATGCCTACTATACTGTAATAGGCTAGACATGAGGAAACATTTATCACACAAGAATCTAAGCAAAAGTCAAATTTTATTTATTTTTATTTTTTTAATGTCTAAAAGTACAATTGCTAATTTATAGTGCAAATTAACCTTGAGTTCTACCAGATACTAAATTAGTCAAGTGGTTGTGCCAATTTATATTTCTATCAACAGCCTGAGAAAATTCTTGTTTTTCCACACCCTTGCCAATAATGTACTGCCAAAGAAACATTGTCAAACTGATTTCTATTAATCTAGTGATTATGAAATGGTATTTTATATTTCTCTCATTACTAGTACTAGCTAGAAGTGTTACAGTTTTCCTGAGTTTCTGTAATCCCCTTTATATACTAAAGTATTGACTAATATATTCATATATTAAAAAATTAAAGCAATATTTAAAAGTCTATGTTGAAAGGTGTTATTTCCATCCTACCTCATTCGCCCCATCTTGCTCTTATTTTATTGGTTTCTTGTATATCCTTCCAGTATTCTTTGCAAATAGATGCAAACATGAATGCATACTTACATTCCCACTTATACAAAATAACATAGGTACTATATAAATCATTCTAAACTGTTTTTTCTACTTAATAATATATCCTGGATATCTTTCCATATCACTGTGTACTTTTTCATGCCTGCACAGTATTCTACTTTAAAGTGTAGCTTGGATTACCTGTTTACTGATAGCTGTACTTTGGCTGTTTGCACTTTATTGTTATTAAAAGCAGTGCTGTAGTGAATACCCTTGATCTTGTTCTGACTCATCTATAGGATAAATTCCTAGAAGTGGGCCAGAAGATTAATAGTTTTATAATTTTGATAGATATTTTGATCTATGTCGCAGAATTGA
Source organism: Rhynchonycteris naso (assembly GCA_037038555.1). Lineage (NCBI taxonomy): Eukaryota > Metazoa > Chordata > Mammalia > Chiroptera > Emballonuridae > Rhynchonycteris > Rhynchonycteris naso. The sequence continues at coordinate 358,157,515 of CM072995.1, forward strand.
CTCCATGAAGAATGGTACCATTTTGCATTCCCAAAGCAGTGTGTGAGAGTGGCTTTTCCCCCTTAGTCTTTTTATTATTTTTTACTATTAATTTATTGTGTTTACATAGATTCTAGTGTCTCCCCGAATACACCCTCCCCTCCCCCGTGTTCCCCAGTACATCTCCCTGTCCCCCTCCCCATAATGCCCCCCCTTTCCCTCCAGGATTTTAAGCAAAAGTCAATTTTTTTAACAGGGACGGAGAGAGAGTCAGAGAGAGGGATAGGTAGAAACAGACAGACAGGAACGGGGAGAGGTGAGAAGCATCAATCATTAGTTTTTCGTTGTGACACCTTCGTTGTTTATTGATTGCTTTCTCACATGTGCCTTGACCGCGGGCCTTCAGCAGATGGAGCAACCCCTTGCTGAAGCCAGCGACCTTGGGTCCAAGCTGGCGAGCTTTTGCTCAAGCCAGACGGGCCCGCACTCAAGCTGGCGAGCCCAGGGTCTCGAACCTGGGTCTTCCGCATCCCAGTCCGATGCTCTATCCACTGTGCCACCGCCTGGTCAGGCTAGCAAAAGTCAAACTTTATAAAAGAACATTATGAACCAACCAAACGACAATGTAAAAGTTTAAGATTTATAAACTGAGGATAGTTTAACAAAATTTAAAATTTTTGATACTTTCATATAAGATAAATACCAAGGAAACATTTTCTCTAAGAAGTAGGTCATATACAAAATCATGAGAGAGTTGAGATGATCTTCACTCCCTCAGGTCATACATTTAGGGTTTCACTATAGCCATTTTCTAAAGTATCTCATGTAGATGGTTTTGGGGACAGGATATCAGATTATAAGGACTGCCAAATCAGAACAAACTAGTGGTCTAATTCAGGTTTTTATAGTAAATTACTGCCACTTGTTCCTGAAAGAGATTCCATTCATGAAAAGCTTCATTGCCAAACAACAAGAAATTGTAGGGTTGAAAATAACTTGTTACACAAGAGTAAAAGCTATTTTCTATTTGCTGTTGCTATACTTCTGTTTAATGGCATAAAGCATTTGCTTCTACTTTATAAAAGGCACCCAAACAAAGGTTTGCTTTAGTCAACAAACTGGGTCTTTAGCCAACACTTCAAAGTATATAAATTTATGCTCAAGGACAGCTAGAGAGAAAGAGCTGATTCAAGACCTTGAGTAGTGCTTATCCACAAAAAGGCAAATTCATAATCTGGGAACAGGTCAGAAATATTCCCTGTTCATCTTCACTGGAAAGGAATTTAGATAAAATAACTATGCAACATACTTGAAGGCTAAAATCACCAAATACAAAGTGCCACACTTGAGGAACACATTCAGCTTTTCCAGGTCACTTTCCTGGGTGGTGTGGCATGCCAACTCAAGTCTATAATTTTCATTTCGGTTTAAACCAGGGACCCAAACTCAACTGAGATACTCTAGTTAACAGAACTAAAGCAGAAAGAAAAAGTCTTACCTTAAGGCTTTCCTCAGTGTCTCTACACAGGCCACGATAATCTTGGGGTTCTTATTGTCCAGGCCTTTGAGGAGCTCTTCTTGCACAGCTTCTCCCTTCTCAATCTCTATGTACATCAGACAAATCTCGAGGCCTAGCTCCTTGGCTTTGGCTTTGGGTTGGTTGAAAACTTTACTTACAACACCTGATACAACTTCTCCTGTGGTTCTATAATACAGATGATAAACAACAAGAACACACACACATACACAAATAAATAAAAACACACATTTAGCAGAAAGAGCTGGAAAAAGGTCATGGAAGGCGGTGGGTTGGTGGGGGAGGAATATACATACTTTTTTAAATGCTTAGAAATAAAGTAAATGAGTCTTTAATTTTTAAATTTGTGTTTGAGAACATTAAAAACCTTATACAAAAAGTTTAAGACTCATATCAGACAATAACAGAAACATTGATTGTTTATAAATGTAGAAAATTCAAAGAATGTAAAAGTCCCTTGAAATCCTACTACCCAGAAAAAACTACTTTCAACCTTTTGGTATCCATCCTTCCAGACCTTTCCATGTGCATATATATATATATATATATATATATATATATATTTACATACACACAGATATGTTATACAAAAAGAGGATTACAGAGTTGTTACTTCTGTGAAATATTTTAAAGAGTTATTTTAAACACTCCTTAAGAGAATTTCTTCACAGAGGGAATGGATATGCCCCTTTAGTAACAAAAGTTTGCTTTCAACTCTCCGCAAGACTACGGTAACTTTATTGCTTGAGTCTCCTCTATATTAAATAAAACCTACACTACCGGAAATTAGAGGAACTGAGCAGGATGGAATAACACGCAGCATTTGTCAAAAAATGTTTCTGGTAATAGAAGAAACGTGAAATAAAAAAGCAATGATTTTACTAATGGCAAGGGAAACTTGATGACGTTAACAAAACTCTCAAATTATGATTGTCTTTATTAGTATAATCTTTGAAGTAAATCAAGTACATACATATTTCTTATGCAATTAAGGGTCCCCATTTGTGGGTGTAGAAGGGAGCTCCTTTCAATGACATAAAGACTAAAGTTAGAAAAAGCAGGTTTATGAGGTATGAGAGAGGAGTCACTAGAAACATCTGTCATTCACAGCTCCATCCTTTGCTGACAACCTCACAGATTTTCAAAAATTACTGATTTTCCTTCTTAGTCTAGAGTAATTCCAATAAAAAGGCTCAAAAGAAAACAATATCACTTGTTTATCAAACCTTAAGGTAAAAACCCAATATCTGATTTCTAATTTGTTTCTCTTTGGAGATCTCATGTACCATTTAGACATCTGGAAACAGATAAAGACTGAAAAAACAAGTATCAAGGAACTATGAAAGTAAGAAAATTAAGATATTCTAAAAGTGCTAATAACTAAGGACAGTGATCCCTAAATATGCATAGATTAATCAATGAGTTAGTAGCAGACAAGTTTGTTTTGTTCTGTTTTTTAACAGAATGGTTGAAAAGAAGCTACTTACTTTCCTGCTACATGGGCATTTTCAACATAAACCAGCGCAGCTTCTAATCCTTTCAACTGAACCACGGCATTGGAGTCAGTCACAAACTTTTTAATCAATCCTAAAAATTTGGACCATTCTGGGCTCTTTTCATCTCTTATTTTCTGGAAGATCTTCAGGGCCTCTTCATACCCACTTAACCTTGCTTTCCACAGCTAAAAGAAAAGAAGTATTTTGAAAAACAAAACAATATGAAAAAAGTAATTACCCTATAACAGGTTATCTGATCAAAGGACCCCATAAGTGGAAACAAAAAAGGAGTTTGTTTAATATTTATGGTATTGTCAAGGTCATCTAAAATTCATAACAAGCAATTATAAATGTATCTCAATTGTATACAAAGTATTCAAGTATTAGTTATTACTCTTTAAAATACCGCATTACAGACTGACAGTTCAAATAGGAGAAATCGTCCTGCTGAATGTACACAATCTCCAAAGTATGTTGTTTTCCAGTTATACTGTGTAATCATTGGGCAGTTTGATACTATACTGCACAGTGTTATTACTGAAAAAACAAGCCAAGGACACTGAAATTTGAGTTCTGGAAAAGTCTCACCTTGTGTTCACATTTCTGATCAACTGGCAGTTTCATCCACTCACTGTCATCTCCCATTGTGCTTCAAGTTTCTTCTTAGAATTAAGAGTAATTCCTGGTCAAATAAAAATTGATACCTATTAAATCTAGCATCAAGCAGTCTCTTAAGACGAAATGACTTTTTTGAGATTTTTATTTTATCGTTATGCACCAATAAGATTAAAAAGTCCAGTCTTTGTTTATATACCCGTTTAATTCCAATAATAGGACATTTTAAAAGTAAAAGCAAAAACATTAATTGAAAACTCTTAAGTAAATCTGGAAAGGATGCTATTTGACCTGCCCAGTGGTGGCACAGTGGACAGAGTGACAATCTGGAATGCTGAGATCCCAGGTTCAAAACCCTGAGGTTCCTGGCTTGAGCATGGGCTCACTAGCTTGAGCGCAGGGTTGCTGGCTTGAATGTGGGATTGTAGACATAATTCCATGGTCAGTGGTTTGAATCAAAAGGTCACTGCCTCAGCTGGAGCCTGCCCCAGGCCAAGACAAGTATAAGAAGCAATCAATGCACTAAAGTGTCACAACTATGAGATGATGTTTCTCATCCCTCTCCTCCCCTTCCTGTCTCTCTTTCTCAAAGAAAACAAAAAATACACGATACATACATATTTTATTTAAATGATGCTTATATATTTTCCCAAATGGGAACTTCTTAAGATATATGACAAAACTAGAATAAAACCAGAGTTTAGCTACTTGACCTTTTAAAGGGGCAAAAGAGACCCTAGCCAGGTAGCTCAGTGGATACAGCATCATCCTGAAGCACTGAAGTTGAGGGTTTGACCCCTAGTCAGGGCATAAAGGAGAAGCAATCAATGAGTACACAACTAAATGGAATAACTAAGTGAAACAATGAGTTTATGCTTCTCTTCTCTTTCTCTCTCCCTCCCTTCCCTTCTCCCCTTTCCATTCTCTCCCTCTTTATCAAGTCAATGGGAAAAAAATTTTTTTTAAAAAAACCAAGAGAAGAGTTCCAAAGAACTTCATTCTTTCAACTGTTAACCTAAAGTTCCTTATAGAAAATAATCAACATGGAAAAATCTCAATGCTACTAGTAAAAAATTAAATCCATGAATGAACTATACTTTTTTAAATTTATTTTTTATTTTTATATTTTTAAATTTTTTACAGGGACAGAGAGAGAGTCAGAGAGAGGGATAGAGAGGGATAGATAGGAACAGACAGACAGGAACAGAGAGGGATGAGAAGCATCAATCATCAGTTCTTCATTGCGACACCTTAGTTGTTTATTGATTGCTTTCTCGTATGTGCCTTGACTGCGGGCTTTCAGCAGACCGAGTAACCCCTTGCTCGAGCCAGCGGCTTTGGGTCCAAGCTGGTGACCTCGGGGACTCGAACCTGGGTTCTCTGCATCCCAGTCCGATGCTCCATCCACTGCGCCCCCACCTGGCCAGGCGAACTATACTTTTATAAACTTTATATATAACCAATATTTTAGTTAGTAAGATTTATAATCAGCATTCTTTTAATAACTTTATGCTATTCATAGATAACATTTCTTTCTGATTATAAAAGTAATATATGCTACCTGCAGAAAATATGGAAAGTACAGAAAATATATAAGGAAAGCTTTTTTTTTATTAAGTGAGAGGCAGGAAGGCAGGGAGACAGACTCCCGCATGTGCTCCGATGAGGATCTACCTGGCAAGCCCCCTACAGGGTGATGCTCTGCCCATCTGGGGGCTGCTCCATTCCTTGGCAATGGAGCTATTTCAGCACCTAAGGCGAGGCCATGGAGTCATCCTCAGCACCGGGTGCCAAATATTCAAGCCATGGCTGCAGGAGGGAAGGAGGGAGAGGGGGAGAGAGAGAGAGAAAGAGAGAAGCTGGAGGGGAAGAGTGTGGAGAAGGATATGGTCACTTCTCCTGTGTGCCCTGACCAGGTGTCGAACCTGGGACTTCCACATGCCAGGCCAATGTTCTACTGCTGAGCCAGCTGGCCAGGGCCCGGAAGGAAAGTATTAAAACACAATTTTACCACCTTGATGAACACTAGAGTGTGTGTCCACTTGAGTCCTTCCAGATTTTTTTCAAAGCACATACAGTACATAAATTACATGATTAAAAAAGAGATAATCCTTTTGTAATCTTTTTCTTATATGGCCACAAACATTCTCCCATATTTGAGAACATGATATTTAAAGACTGCATAACACTGCATTTTTATCATCAATCCTACTGTTAGAATTTAAATTGTTTCCAATTTTTCAGTATTATAAATAACATCGTTTGATCAGTGGTGGCACAGTGGACAGAACATCATCCTGGGACACTGAGGTCTAAGGTTTGAAACCCTTAGATCACTGGCTTGAGCTGAGGCTCACCTGGCTTGAGCGCAGGCTCATCAGCTTGAGCCCAGGGTCACCAGCTTGAATGTGGGATCATCAACACGATCCCATGGTCACTGGCTTGAGAAAGGGGTCATTGGCTCGGCTGCAGTCCCTCGCCTACCCCCGTCAAGGCATGTATGAGAAGCAATCAATGAACAACTAAAGTAACACAACTATGAGTTGATGCTTCTCCTCTTTCACTTTTACTGTATCTCTCTCTTGCAAATCAGTCAATCAATCAATCAGTCAATAACATAGAAGGGATTCTGCTTATCTCTCCTCTCTATCCTCCCTACTGGTCTGACATAAAAGAGATCTTCAATAAATATTTGTTTAATATATATACCTTGATAGTGTCTGCTATGAATCAGGCACTGTACAAAATACTTGTTAAACAGGTTAATTCACTTTGTACTAACAACTACGTGAAAGATATTTTTCCACTTTACACACTAGGCCCACAAAAATTAAATAACTTGCCCAAAACAACACAACTGGTAGGAAGTGAGATCACAGTAAGACTCAGAGTCTATGCCTCGTCCTTCTCATCCTGCTTTGTCCCATGAAAGTGTAGGATATATTCCAGGGAAAGTTAAATATTCAAAGACTGAATTGTAAAAGTTTATTAGACTAAAGTGGAACTTTAAGAACTCTCTCTAAAATTCCCAGGACCCTGTTAAACAACAGCAACACATTTTAGAATAGGAGTCAAACCTTAATAGAGAACAGAAACTCAAATACAGTAATGGCAGGAGATAAAATAGTATGACAGTGTGGAAAACAGTATAGTATTATTTCAGTTGAAGATGCACATACCCTACTATTCAGCAGTTCCATTCCTAGATATATATCCTAGATGTTAATGCCAACCACACTAGAAGACCTATACAAGGATATTTGTAGCACTGTTGTTCGTGAAAGTCGAAAGTTGAAAACATTTTACAAGTTCATCAAAAAGAATAAATAGTAGTGTATATTCACTTAGTGTAATATTATATAGCAACAAAAATGAATGAATTACGTAGTGCTTCTCAAAATCTATAGTGAAGGATCAGTCCTTTTTAATTTTTCAAACAATTGTACACTGATGTTTGCCAAATATAATGGAAATTATTAGATCTCTGTATTTTTAAAGTCCCCCAAATAAATACAAAGTAGTCCAGTCATTATGTAAAACAATTTTAGTGATTCCTTTAAAAAGTTAAACATAGAATTATATGGTTCTGTTAATTCCACTCCTAGTTTATTACCCAAAAGAACTAAAAACAGGTACTCCAACAAGTACATACACATGTATGTTCATAGCAGCACTATTCACAATAGCCAAAAAACAGTCCAAATATCCACCAATGGGTAGAATAAACAAACTGTGGTAGGTATATACAATGGACTATTTACTAGGTCATAAAAGGGAGTGAGGGAAGTACTGATGCATGCTGTAACTGTATGAACTTCACAAACATGATGCTAAATGAAAGAAGCCAAACACAAAAATATCCCTTATCGTATGATTCCATTTTAGGGGAAAAAAATCTAGAATTATAACACACCAATCCATAGAGACAGAATGCAGATTGGTGGTTGCCAGGGGCTGGGAGAGGGGGAATTGGGTGGAAACTGCTTAAAGGGTCAGGAGTTTTACTGTAGAGAGATGGAAATGTTTTAGAAAGAGGTGGTGGTTGCCTTTAATTGTAAATTTACAAAATGCCATTTGACTTGTTCATTTAAAAATGGTTAAGTTTTAAATTATGTGAATTTCACTTCAATAACTTATTTTTTTAAGTCCCAAGGTGATTCTAAAGTGCAGTCTGGGTTGAAAACCTCTAACATTACTTTCTTGGCACAAGTTTGAGCTGCTAAAGCAATCTTTCTCATCTGTTTTTCAAAGAGTAACACTCAATGAAAATTTTAAAACATTTTCCAACCAAGAAAATGTGAGCAATAATATTCAATTGTCAGTATTCTAAGAGTTTACCACAATACTTTTCTATTTTTCCTGTTGGTTCCTTTTGGAAACATAAAGAGGCAGGTTATCCAACCCAAGTGCCACATAGAAAATTTTAATGCCATTGTGTTATACTTTCTGAAATGGATTCTACTACGTTAAATCTGAGTGTTTTTTTTTTTTTTTTTGTTAAATCTGAGTTTTTAAGTTATTATGTATGCTCTTTCTATTAAAAGGAAAGGCCTGTTTCATACCCAAACCTCCTCAGCCACTGAAATAATAAGCACAGAATTTGTGTATGCATGTGACACTGAGGACTCATGCTCTACCTTTGTGTTTGTCTCTTTCGGGATTGATCTTTTTTTTAAAAAGCACTTTTCCACTAATTTTCCCACATAATTATTTATATTATAAAATTAATTTTAGAATTTAATTAAAAGAATTTTTTTTTACAGGGACAGAGAGAGAGTCAGAGAAGAGAGAGGGATAGATAGGGACAGACAGAGAGAAACAAAGAGAGATGAGAAGCATCAATCATTAGTTTTTCGTTGTGACACCTTAGGTGTTCAATGATTGCTTTCTCACATGTGCCTTGACCGCGGGCCTTCAGAAGACTGAGCCACCCCTTGCTGGAGCCAGCGACCTTGGGTCCAAGCTGGCGAGCTTTTGCTCAAGCCAGATAGGCCCGCACTCAAGCTGGCAACCTTGCAGTCTCGAACCTGGGTCCTTTGCATCCCAGTCCGATGCTCTATCCACTGCACCACCGCATGGTCAGGTAGAATTTAATTTTTTACATTACAAAAAGCATTCAATGTGAGTTATGAAGCATTACAATAAAATTGACCTATCATCCAATCTGAAAATTCACTTTGTACTAACAATATTATTACTATACCTGTGCATTACTTTTTTTTGGGGGGGGGGAAGAGAGAAAGAAACAGACAGAAAGGGAGAGAGATGAGAAGTATTAATTCTTTGTTGTGGCACCTTAGCTGTTCATTGATTGCTTTCTCATATGTGTTTTGACTGGGGCAGGAGGGGGTACTCCAGCAGAGCAAGTGATTCCTTGCTCAAGCCAATGACCTTGGACTCAAGCCAGCGACCTTGGACTTCAAGCCAGCAACCTTTGGGCTGAAGCCAAAAACCACAGGATCATGTCTATGATCTCATGCTCAAGCCAGATGAGCCATGCTCAGGCCAGCAACCTTGGGGTTTTGAACCTGGGTCCTCAGCATCTCAGGCTGATGCTCTACCCACTGCACAACAGCCTGGTTAGGCTGCACCTGTGTATTTCTTTCCTACTTCATCCTTCTCCCCATAGAACAGTAGTTCTTAACCTGGGTTCTATCGAACCCTAGGGGTTCGATGAGTTGGTCTCAGGGGTTCGGAGAAGCCTCTGCCGCGGAGGCCAGAATAAAGTAATACTGTAATTTGTTGTGATTTCATGCACTTTGTTGGTTTTGTTCTTTGAACAAGGTGATGTTCATGCACAGCTCATTTTGTGCACCAGTAAAAAAACATATACCTATGTCTTGAATTTGGAAAAAAAATCATATTTTATTTTATCACTAAAGAAGGGTTCAGTACATCAAAAAAGGTTAAGAACCACTGCCATAGAAGTTTGTTTAATTCTATGCTATACTCTCAGTCACATATCTCTAAACAACAAAATTAACTGCTCTTATTTGTGAGCTTTAGAAAAATGTTATACTGTTAGAAATCCTCCATAACTTACTTTTTTTTGTGTGACAGACAGAGAGAGGGACAGATAGGGACAGACAGGAAGGGAGAGAGATGAGAGCCATCAATTCTTCATGTTGGCTCCTTAGTCTCCTTAGTTATTCATTGACTGCTTTCTCATTTGTGCCTTGACCAGGGGGCTACAACAGAGCGAGTGACCCTTTGCTCAAGCCAGCAACCAGGGGGTCATGTCTATGATCCTACGCTCAAGCCAGCGACCCCAAGCTCAAGCTGGGTAAGCCTGTGCTCAAGCCGGGTAATCCCAAGCTCAAGCCAGGTGAGCCCAAACTCAAGTTAGCAACCTTGGAGTTCGAACCTGGGTCCTCCGCATCCCAGTCTGATGCTTTATCCACTACACCACCACCTGGTCACGTCTTTATAACTTCCTTTTATCACTCAAAATTTGATTTGTAAAATTCATGTGTTGTGCTACAATTCAGAGCCACTCTAAGTGTGGTTCAAAGACTTCTGCTGGTTCACAAACTTACCATTCAGAGAGATAAGTACAGAAATGGAGATAAGAGTTTAGAAACAGCCAGAGTGCCTATTTTAGCTTCTTTTATTAGGGTTGTCTGAGACACTGAAACAAGTTCAGCAAAGGTAAAATGCCACAAGGAAAGTAGGGGGTGTAGAGTTAGGCTGGAAAATACTTAAAGGTCAGATTCTAAAAGGACTTACAAACAATGATAAGAAATTTGTACTTTCTCCCAAAGGTAAAATAAGACTTTGAAGGATTATTAAGTAGAAAAATATTGTATACACATCAAACTTACATTTTTAGAAGACCATGTAAGCAATGTAAAGAATGGCTTAGAAGGCAGTAAAAACTGAGGGAAATCAGAAGGCTGTAGTCTAAATAAAGATGATGGTAGCTTGATCTAACCAGGTGGTAGTGCAATGGATAGAGTGTTGGATTGGGACCTGGAGGACCCAGGTTCGAAACCCCAAAGTTGCCAGCTTGAGAGCTGGCTCATCTGGTTTGAGCAAGGCTCATCAGCTTGAGCCCAAGGAGGCTGGCTTGAGCAAGGCGTCACTCATTTTGCTATAGCCCCCCAGTCAAGGCACATATGAGAAATCAATCAATGTACAACTATGGTGCTGCAACAAAGAACTGATGCTTCTCATCTCTCTCCCTTCCTGTCTGTCTGTCTCTATCTGTCCTTCTCTCTGTCTCTGTCACCCCACCACCACCACCAAAAAAAGATGATGGTAGCTTGGACCTAAGGGCAATAGCAATGCAGATGGAGAAAAGTAGATGGATTTTAGAGATATAAAGACTGTCAAAAAACGTCCTCACTGAGTGAATATAGAAGGAGTGGAAGAGAGGGATGAAGCCGAGTTTTGGACAAGCTGAGTCTGAGATGCATCCTAGACAAGTGTAGATGTCTATAGCAGTCATGTAAGTAGGGCAGACAGAAGATGGTCTACAAGAGATTTCTTGGTCCCTAGTTTGATGAAATCCCTACAATTTATCAGCATCTATCTGGTTTCTAGATGATCTACAGTGAAAACTATTCATATTTTATAAATAATAAGATTTATTTTGGTAATTACCTAACTCAATTAAAGTATAAAGAGCAAATGAGAGTATATATAAAAGGCAATTTATTTGCCTCCTAACAGACTAAGGGAATTTAGAGAAATTTACTGTACTTCCCCACGTATAAGATGCTTCCATGTATAAGACGTACCTTAATTCTAGGGCCCAAAATTTGAAAAAAGAAAAAAAGTATTACATAGTTATTGAACTCAAGTTTTATTCATCATAAAATTCATACAACTCATCACTGTCAAAACTCCCATCGATTAGCTTGTCCTCATCTATGTCTGATAATGAATCACTGTCTTCATAATTGCCTTGTCCTCAGTTCCATCTATGGCATTTGAAATGTCACACTTCTTAAATGACTCAACAACGATCTCAATCTTGATATTATTCCAGGATCTTTTCACCCAGGTACAAACTTCTCCTACAGTTATTTTCTTCACTCTTCCTGCTGGTGTCAAATTGTCCCCAGAAGACTTCATCCATTGCATCCCATTCATCTCTCATGGCAGCTTTTAAGGGTTTGTGAATGCTGACATCAAATGGTTAGAGCTGGGATGTCAAGCCTCCAGGCATGATGGCAAGTTTTGTTTTTTGCTCTGCAGCAATCTTCTTTGTGTTTTTTGTTATGTGTTCCCTGAACTGGTCAAGCACCAATAGGGCAGGTTTGCATAAGAGCCAACCCGGTCTCCTTCTCCAAACTTTCTCAAACCAGATCTTCATCCTGTCCTGATCCATCCAACCCTTGTCTTGAACGTAGACAATCACTCCTCAAGGAATGTCTTCTTTTGGCAGTGTTTTGCGTTTGAAAATCAGCATAGGAGGCAGCTTGGTTCCATAGGCACAACAAGCTAGAACAACTGTATAATGGCCCTTTTCATGTTCACTTGTCTTCACACTTACAGTTTTCACCCTTTTCTTATCAACAGTTCTGTTACTTGGGAAATGAAATTAAAGGGGACTTTGTTCGTATTTGAAATATATCCCAACTCAAACTGATGTGTCTTCCGACAGGAATGACAAAACGATAAAATTCAAGGACCTTCTGCTCATAGCTTTCAGGCATCTTTTGGGCAAGTCTGGTGCGTGTATGCTTGCTTAGTCCATTCTGTTTCATGAATCTGAAGCACCAGTTGTGTCCTCTTTTGAAATCAGTAACTTCTTTTTCATCAGCAGTTCTTGCTTATGCTGAACCATCTTTGTGGAAAGGAATTCCAATTGCCCTTTGCTCTTCAATCCATAGCTTCAGCTCTCTCTCTAAATCAGGCCATTTTGCGTACTTGCCTCTCATGGCCTTCTTCTTCCCCTATCCTAGCCAGTCTCAGACTGATTTCTCAGTTGGAGGAGGATCAAACTTACATTCAGCAGCACGATTTTCATTCACTTTTGCAAACTAAATCACTTTCAACTTCAATTCAGCACTGTATGAAAATCTTTTCTGAGCCATTTCTGGGCAGAATGTGGCAAAACGTGACCTACCGTAATATACCGGTAACAAGTGCAAAACAATGAGCGCAAAGATAATAAGCGCCAAAAAGCGGGAAATGCAAGTAAAAAGAAATCTACAGCAATGAACGCAAAAACAAGCGTGTGGGAAATGCAAGTAAAAAAAATCTACAACCACTGTATTATAAGCACTCAGTTTTTAAACTCCAAATTTTTCAAAAAAGGGTGTGTCTTATACATGGGGAAATACAGTAAAATGCAGTTAATTGGTAAAAGGGAATCACACCTAATTAGCAGCTGCCTAATAATCAAGCTGAACCACCCAATCAGGCCTTAAAACTATTTTAACCTGCCCTTGGTTATGAGAGGAATGACTACAGTTTTAAGTGTAATTAGGGATTAACCACAGTCCTTATTCCATTGAGAGTTGACTCTACCAGTTGAAAAGGAAAATCCTTCTTTGAGATTAACAACAAAAAGGGTGGTAGACTATGATCTCAATAATTCCTATTAGTTCTAACGTCTGACTATAATTCTAGAACATTTGGGGTGTGGGCATCATTAAAGTAACCACTATTTAAAACTAAGCTTTGCCTCTCTTTGCATATTTTAACCATTATCGTAAAGGAAATAAAGGCCTTGGAAACATTCAGAACATATTCAGAAAGTAATGAACAGGAACCTCAGAGTCTATATAAAATAGAATACATGTAGAATAAAACTTAACAATTTCATGAAAAGTCACACAAATTAAAAGCTCAAATGATTTCTTCAGAGAAATGCAGTACTATTTTCAATACACATGACAAATTAAAACCAAACTAACATTCATAATAGCTAAAGAATGGAAACAAGCCAAATGCCCATCCACTGATGAAAGGATAAATAAAATGTGATAAATCCATACAATGAAGTATTAGTAATAAAAAGAACTGAAGTACCATAAAGAACTCCTAAAACTCAACAATAACAAAAAATCCTGATTAAAAGTTGGGCAAAGGTCTGACCTGGTGGTGGCACAATGGTAAAGCATTGACCTGAGATGCTGAGGACCCATGTTCAAAACCTCGAGGTCACTAGCTTGAGTGCAGGGTCACCGGCTTGACCATGGGATCATGGACATGACCCCATGCTCGCTGGCTTGAGCCCAAGGTCACTATCCTGAGCAAAGGGTCACTGGCTCAGCTGAAGCCCCCCTGGTCAAGGCACACACCACAAGCAATCAATGAACAACTAAAGGTTGATACTTTATGCTCCGCCCCATACTCCTCTGTCAAATAAAAAATACAATCTTTAAAACAACAACAACAAAAACTCAAACTGCCTGGTAACTCAGGTGGTTAGAGCACCATTCTAACATGCCTAGGCTGCGTGCTGGACCCCAGTCAGGGCACACACAAGAATCAACCCAAGAATGCATGAATGGATAGGACAACAAATCAATGTTTCTCTCTCTTTTTTTCTCTCCCCTTCCTTTCTCTCTTAAAAAAAAAGAAATAAAAACTTAACAACAGAAAACCACAAACTAACAAAATTTAATAAACTAAGTCCTCAGAAAATAAGAATTATTTGTTAAAGCTACCAATCATTTTACACATGCACAGTTTGACTGTAAAGCTTAGGGTCCTTTCTAAGTAGGAACTACTAATAAGGAATTACTCCATTCTAATTTTACCTAAAGCATTAGTTCACTGAAGTTCCATGATATCCTCAAGGAGTTCACAGGAGTACAAATAAGATGTGTAAACAAATAATCGTAATATAAAACATAGCGTATATGGAAAGTGACATTAGCAAGGGATAAATAAGGGTTATGGGAGTTCAAAGATGGGATTAGCCACCAGTGAGTGAGGGATGGTCAGTGAAATTATTTTTAAAAAAGCATCTGAACCCAGTGATGAACAATAGGTGGGCTCTTTCAAAAAACAAAAACAAAACCAGGGTGGAATAGGAGATGTTCTAGACTGAGAAAACAAGAAAGGCAAAGTCTTGCATGTAGTAAAAAGTACAAAGCATGTTTAGAGAACACTAAATGGCACCATTTGTTGGAATCTAAGATCAAAAAGGTAGACCAGGGCCTGACCAGGTGGTGGCACAGTGGAGCGTCAACCTGGAATGCTGAGGACCCTGAGGACCCAGGCCCCAAGGTTGCCGATTGGGCATGGGATTGTGGAAATAATCCCATGGTCACTGGTTTAAGCCCAAGGGTCACTGGCTGGGCTGGAGCTCCCTGGTCAAGGTACACATGAGAAAGCAATCAATGAACAACTAAAATGCTGCAACTATGAGTTGATGCTTTTAATCTCTCTTCCTTTCTATCTATCTCTGTCTCTTTCTCTCTCTGGCTTGCTTAAAAAAAAAAAAAGAAAGAAAAGGAAAAAAGACCAGGGTCAGATCATGAATTTAAGTTAGACAGCAGAGGATGCTGATGAACTGAAGCAGGGCAATGATGTGACCCTGTCTACTTTAGAAAAGTCTATGTAGAACAGTGGTTCTTAACCTTTTTTGAGGTACCGAACCTACCAGTTTCATATGCGCATTCACCGAACTCTTCTTTAATGATAAATAATAAATAAAATATGATTTTTTTTCCCAAATTCAAGACATAGGTATATGCTTTTTTACTGGTGCACAAAATGAGCCGTGCATGAACATCACCTTGCTCAAAGAACAAAATCAACAAAGTGCATGAACTCACAACAAATTACGGTATTACTTTATTCTGGCCTCCGCGGCAGAGGCTTCTCCGAACCCCTGAGACGGACTCATTGAACCCCTAGGGTTCAATAGAACCCAGGTTAAGAACCACTGATGTAGAATGAATTGAAAGAAAAAGAAAGTCGAGTCTTGAGAGCAAATTATTGCAGTATTACAGGACAAAGATAAACAGAAGCCAGAAAGGGGTTTTGGCAGTAAAAATCTAGCAGGAAAGGGTAGGCAGGGAGTTACATTAAAGTAGAATCAGTAAGCCTTAGCAACTAAGGATGTAGAAATAGGAAGAAGAGTCATAGGTAGGAGGCTCCAGTCCAGGTGATGGGGGGGAACTGTGGTACCAATGACAAAAAATATGTCAGAAGTTCTGGGTTGTTTGGGAGAAGTAAAGAAGAGGTAAGAAATATGGTTAAGTTTAATTTTAGACTTAGAAATATGATATTCAAGTGGTTAGATATGTGGCACCAGGGATAAACAGAAGGGTCTGGATTCTATAAACATAAGACACAGAAAACCAAGTTTTCACTACATAGCAAGGTTTGATGTATTATGAGTGAATAAAATTGCCAACAAAAGCATTAATAAAATTAATTTGAACTACTGTATATATAATGATTGCTATGGTTCATTCAATTTAGTCCATATTACAAATATTTTTTTTCTTTTTACAGGAACAGAGAGAGAGTCAGAGAGAGGGATAGATAGGGACAGACAGACAGGAATGGAGAGAGGTGAGAAGCATCAATCATTAGTTTTTTGTTGCCGTTGCAACACCTTAGTTGTTCATTGATTGCTTTCTCACATGTGCCTTGACCGCGGGCCTTCAGCAGATCGAGTAACCCCTTGCTGGAGCCAGCGACCTTGGATCCAAGCTGGCGAGCTTTTGCTCAAGCCAGGTGGGCCCACGCTCAAGCTGGCGACCTCGGGGTCTCAAACCTCGGTCTTCTGCATCCCAGTCCCATGCTCTATCCACTGCGCCACCACCTGGTCAGGCCATACTACAAATATTTTAAAATTTCGAATTATTCAGAGCTCTCAGGTTTTACCCTAGAAGCCTAAAACAGAGGAAAAGTTAAGGAGGCTAGTTATAAAATAAACCTGTTCTTCAGAAATATTTTAATCTTGTACCAATGATGTATCTAAAATGTCTTCCAAAAATCTCGAATACTATATATTCCACACTACTGCTGAAAAGGTTTAGATGCAATTTTTTTTTTATTTTTAGATCAGAAGTTAAGAAATGTTTCCAAGGCAGAACTTAGAATAAATTTCAGACTGTTTGAGTTTTCAGTTTTGTATTCAAATAACAAATTACATATTAAATATGCACTGTATACTATCATAACATACAGACTCAAGCAATCTATGAATTTTCTTATTCATCAACCAGCTAAAAGTGAGGCACGGAGAGAGTAAGTCACAAGTAATATTAGAGAGGTGGTTCTAGAATCTATGTCTCCTCTCTCAGTACACTACTCTTCCCCATCACCCAAAGGTACAAGTGTGGTATCCTTCCCTGTACCTTGACAATCTACAAAAATGATTAAACAGCAACTAAACAGACTGTTTTAGCTTTATACTTGGGAAAAAGCTATGGCAGTGAAACCATATTATGGCTAATTTCCAAGCCCTTGACCTACAAAAGCTCTTCACTATCACAATACAAGAGATCTGGATCTGATTACCATTCCTAGACTCTTACTTCTGGCTAAGGAAATGCTACTGCAGAAACACAGAATGAGTCTGAGGGAAGTTTGAGGAAAGTTTTTGCCCACTCAAAAAGCAACCCCTTTTGAATGACCAAAGAGGTGTAATTATAATTTCATTGCAAAAAAGAAAATAATTATTAAAAAAGGATAAAACAGAATACACAGATGCCCAGAAATCTTTACTTAAACTATGTCTATGAATAAATAACAACTGGATGAAAGAAGCATGGCAATTATGTAACTGGCATACAAAAGTTAAGATTTTTATTACTTGGTCAAGCCAGACAAAATCTCAAAGTAGCCAGTAACAAAATGACAAGTCTTTCCTTTTAATTAAGAAACCTCACAGCCTCAAGGTAATTCCCATTAACATGGACAAATATCATCCTTTTGCTGGAGTATTCTTCATTATCAGGGGGCCAGAAATCTGAAATTCTTTTCTAGAAAGTTATTTCAATAAACTTGGGTGTGCTTGCTGTTCTAGTCCTGAGATGGTGGCCTCCCACAAAGTCCTTCAGAGAGGGGGAAGGGTACAGGGCTGTCTTTTTCACATCATACCACACATCAGCAGGAAAGAGTTAACTGGACTCTCCCTAACAGATGATTACTGTCAATGTCTCAAAAAGGTGGACCCGACACCAACAAGGGCCTCTGGGGAGGCTGAAAACTAAACCTGGCTGTGAATTAGGTCAACTTTGAGAGTTACTGCTCAATTGTACAAAGCTACTTGGGTCTCCAAATCCCAGGCTAAGGACCCAAGGCCCTACCAAGGGCACTGGATTCAGTTGCACCCATCCAGCTCAACCAGGTTATACTTGGGTAAAAGCAATCATCTCCTCACTCAAAGTAGGAACGAGGGGAGGCAAACCTAAGTCGTGGGCACCGCTCAATCACTGCATATCCAAACAAGCACTCAAGGGCCACTGTCACCCAGAAGTCGAGCAGATAGATGCCCTACGCTTTAGCCGACTGCAGCCAGCATTGTTTACGCTTTCACCGCTTTAGCCTTTGATGGGCCAGAAAAGTCCCCTGTACTGCCCACCAGGACTTCCGGCATGGGCATGGGATGCTTGACCCTCACCCGCAGTTTGACACTTACGCTCCCTAGGCAGGGAGAGGTCAGGAGCCCTAATGTCCGAGCAGAATCAGCAGGAATACCGGGAGGGCAGCAGCATTGGTGCGGCTGGCCGGCTGGGAAACTCCTCCTCCAGGGGCGGGGCCCAGAGCGTGCTGCCAGAGTGTCTGCCCCTTTCCGCAAACGCTAACAGTTTAAAGGGGCCGCTGTACTTGGCCCTGAAGTTCACAGGTTGAGGTGTTCCATCTAGCCTACAGGATTTCTAAGGCAAGAGGCAAATTAAGGACCAACCAGGAAGCCTCCATCATGGTTAGTTGGACGTCTTTTTTAGTGGCAACACATGTAATGTTCCAAAAACAAAGGAGATAACCAGTTCCTAGTATCACAATTCTAATCCAGGGTTCAAAACAATTGCTGCAGGAAACAGCCAAAGCAACATGATAAATATATAGTCTCCTTATATATGCTGCTTATTTCATTAGCTTGAGCAGTCCGTGTTTCAAATGGCAACTCAAAGGTCTAGAAAAGATTTCTGGCTGCCTGTACTGCTTCACTCACTCTTTCACTAACTTCCTTCTCTACAATCCCAGGAATTCCAGAAAATAACAAGCAAAATAGAAAAATAACACTCTTCTTGTGAGTAAAATGTAATCTTTCAAAAACTGGCCAAGGCCCTTGCCGGTTGGCTCAGCGGTAGAGCCTCGGCCCGGCGTGTTGAAGTCCAGGGTTCGATTCCGGGCCAGGGCACACAGGAGAAGCACTTATCTGCTTCTCCACCCTTCCCCCTCTCCGTCTCTCTCTTGCCCTTCTGAAGCCAAGGCTCCACTGGAGCAAAGTTAGCCCGGGCGCTGAGGACGGCTCCATGGACTTCACCTCAGGTGCTAGAATGACT
The DNA here is from genome assembly GCA_037038555.1 of Rhynchonycteris naso. NCBI lineage: Eukaryota > Metazoa > Chordata > Mammalia > Chiroptera > Emballonuridae > Rhynchonycteris > Rhynchonycteris naso. Next base: position 358,176,570 of record CM072995.1, read on the forward strand.
GGCTGCAACAAAGCAACGCCCCAGATGGGCAAAGCATCGCCCCCTGGTGGGCATGCGGGGTGGATCCTGGTCGAGTGCATGCGGAAGTCTGCCTCCAGCTTCTAACTTTGGAAAATTCCAAAAAAAAAAAAAAAAAGAAGGCCAAGGCCAAGAATTCACTACAAGTCTGAGTATCTAGACACAAATCTTGCGCGCGAATACAACTGTTCATTCATCTATTTTTTTTTTCATTCATCTAATTTAATATGAAGAGTTTTTGAGAAAATTGTAGGAGAGTAACAGGATTAATATCTCAGGAGTTAGAGTGGTTTCTGAACTCTCCATAGGTTACCAATGGATTTTAATTTTCTTTTATTTTTAAAGATATTTTTATTGATTGATTTTTTAGAGAGAGAGAAAGGCAGTGGGAGAGGCGAGGGAACTTCTCATATGTGCACTGGCTAGGAAAGCTGGGGGTTTTGAAGTGGCGACCTCGGCATTCAGGTTAACTCTTTGCCCACTGCGCAACCACAGGACAGGCAATGTTAATTTTCTTTTCATAGGAGGAATTTTTCCTCAATCTCAGCTTACAAGGTTTGACTGCATTTTATGTCTCCTTCATATGTTGGGAAAGATTTTTTTTTTTAAAGCCTGTATTCCTCCATCTAAACTAGATAAATAAACACACCTTACTAAAGGCTTCAATCACCACCAGACCAGTATGGGACTCAATTTAGTGAAGCTAGACTGCTAGAGATCATTAATAAGTGCCCTAACATCTTCCATCTCAAATAGGGTAATAGGGTTCAAGTGAAAATTTAGATTCCAAAGGACAGGCAAGAAGACTGACTGCTCTACTAGGGAGTAGGCCCAGGTTACCCTTATGTGGAACATCTTAGAGAATTCAAGGCTAAGTAAATGATACTTTTGAGTCAGGTAATTAAATTTTCTTTCACTACCATCACCATCAAGTTTATCACACTATTCTGAGAGTAAAAATGGTTTGTAGACCAGCTTTCCCATTAGACTGTGAATAGCTCTGAGGCAAGGGCTGAAGTGTACTGTATCTTAATCATCTTTTTCTTCTAGTGTGTGATATAAATGAATACTCAATAAATATTTATTCTAAAAGATATGACCAACACCTTCTTTGATACATACCCAAATTATCTCAATAAGCATAGTACAGTACATATCCAGTACAATGCTTATTAGTGAACTAAAAATTTAGAGCCCTGGCCGGGTAGCTCAGTTGGTTAAAGCATCATCCTAATATGCCAAGCTTGCGAGTTTGAGTCCTCAGTCAGGGTACATACGAGAATCAACTAATAAATGCATCAATAAATGGAACAACAAATTGATGTTTCTCTCTCAAATCAATAAAAATAAATAACTACATAAATAATAAAAGTAAATGTATAGCTCCCTCCCACTGACTGTCCCTCCCTGTGTTCTAGTTGTCAAAAGCAGCATTACTGAGAACTGGGAAAGGAGAAGAGATTTTTTGAGCTAAGGGCTTTTAAGTCAGGTTTTCTGAGGTATAACATATACAATAAAATTCACTTTGTTTAGTACAAAACTCTGTGAGTTTTGACAAATATAGGGCCATGTATTTATCACCACAAAGCAAGAACATCTCCATTAGCCAAAAAAATTCCCTTGTGCTCCTTTGTAGTCAGCTCCTCTCCTCTAAGCAATCACTTCACTGATCAGTATTCTCTCTCTACAATTTTGCCTTTTCCACAGCGTCATATAAAAAGAATCATTCAAGCCCTGGCCGGATAGCTCAGTTGGTTAAAGCATCATCAAAAAGTGCAGAGGTTGCAGGTTCAATCCCCAGTCAGGGAACATACAAGAAGAGATTGATGTTCCTGTCTCTCTCTCACTTTCTCCCTTCCTCTCCCTAAAATCAATAAAGTTAACAGTTAAAAAAAATGTCTAGAAAAAGAATCATTCAGTATGTCTTTTCAGTCTGGTTTTTCACTTAGCATAACCCAACTGAGATAACACATTTTGTTACACATATCAGTAGCTTGTTCCTTTTTATTACTGAGTAGTATTCCAACATAGGATCCAACACATTTTGTTCATTCACTTTCCAGCTGAAGGACATGTGAACTGTTTCCAGTTTTTAGCAGTTATAAAAATAACTGCTACAGATTTTTATATGAACATAAGTTTTCATTTTTCTTGGGCAAAGACTTGGGAGGGGAATGCTGGGTAGTATATGTTTAATTTTATACATAACTGGAGCTGTTTTCTATAGTGGCTGTATGAACCATTTTGCACTCCTCCTTCACTAGTAATATATGAGAGTTCAAGCATAAGTGAATTATTACTAATTTCCAGTATAGGTCACTGTTTTTGTACCTATGATTTAGAGCCAGTTCTTTTCGCAATTTAGTAGCAATGTTTTTAATGTTCTCTTCTATTTGCAAACCAGTCAATGATCATTTGGTATGAATCTTTTTTTTTTAATGACTTTATTCATTTTAGAGAGGAGGTGGGGGGAGAGACAGAGAGAGAGAGAGAGACAAAGGGGGATGGAATAAAAAGCATCAACTCCCATATGTGCCTTAACAAGGCAAGCCCAGGGTTTCTATACAGCGACTTTAGTATTCCCGGTCAATGCTTTATCCACTGTGACATCACAAGTCAGTGATATGAATCTTGGATGCTACTTTATAACATTTTCAAAGAGAAACATCAACAAAAATTACTCTTTCAAATCATACCCAAAAGTAGTCAAATCTGGTCATTTTTCTCTGGATCAATAAGCAGTAAAGATAAACAAAACGTACTGCTAGTAAGAATAAACCAAAACATACATTACACATCTGTCAGTCAAAACAGTTCTCCAACATTCAGATAAGTTTTCCTGCAGCCTAACTAAAATTCCTCAACAATGTCTCAATATAGCAAGTCATATTAAACAAATTTTTTAAAAAACATCTTTATCAATGGTATAATTCTCTTAATTACAAAGCAAAAAGAAGCTTACAAGAAAATATGAAGAAAAAAAAAGAAAATATGAAGAAACTTTGTAAATACTGTGTTCAATATTACAAAAAATGCTTTTAATACGGGAGGAGTCTGAATTTTTATACATTGCTGGTGAGCACATAAATTGGAAAATATTTGACATTAACAACCTATTCCAAGAGAACTGAAAGCATATGTCCACACAAAAACTTGTAAATAAATGTTAATAGCCCCAAAGTGGGAATAACCCAAAAAATCCATCAAGTGATAAATGGCTAAATAAAATGTAGTATACCTATATAATGGAATATTTATAAAACAGAATGAAGTATTGATATATGCTGCAATGTGGGTTAACCTTGAATACATCATGCTAAGTACAACAATACAGACACAAAAGGCTATATGTTGTATGATTCCATTGGTAGAAAATGCCCAGGTTAGGAAAACCCACAGAGATAGAAAGTAGAGTAGTGGTTGCCAGGGGCTGGGGAGGCAGGTAGCAAGAAATTTTTTAGCTGATTTTTTAAAGAGCTAGAAAGAGAAAAGGAAAGAAAGGGAAATAAATGGGGAGGGAAGCATTCATTTATCATTCTACTCAGTCATGCATTCTTTGCTTGTTTCCCATGTGAACCAGACCTGGAACCCAAGGTTGTTTTAGGACGATGCTCTTTTTTTTTTTTTTTTTTTTTAAGGGACAGAGAGAGAGAGTCAGAGAGAGGGATAGATAGGGACAGATAGACAGGAACGGAGAGAGATGAGAAGCATCAATCAGTTTTTCATTGCCGTTGCGATACCTTCGTTGTTCATTGATTGCTTTCTCACATGTGACTTGATCGCGGGCCTTCAGCAGACCGAGTAACCCCTTGCTGGAGCCAGCGACCTTGGGTCCAACCTGACGAGCTTTTGCTCAAGCCAGATGGGCCCACGCTCAAGCTGGCGAGCTCGGGGTCTCAAACCTGGGTCTTCCGCATCCCAGTCCAATGCTCTATCCACTGCGCAACCGCCTGGTCAGGCGGATGCTCTTAACTAGCAGAGCTAACCAGTCAGGGCCGACAATGATCTATTTCTTAAACTGGGTGGTAGGGATATGGATCTTTCCTTTGTTAAATTTATAACAAATAATGTATTATTTTTAAAATGTATTAAATATTCAATGAGCTTAAAAATGAAAGAAAAAAAGAAACTCTGCTACTAACTAGTAGGACCTTACAACTTAAAAAGTTGAATATCATAGAGTTCAAGCAGATGTATATAGGAAGGCACTTTTTTTTTTTTTTTTTTAAATTATTTTATTACTTATTCATTTCAGAGAGGGGGGAGAGAGAGAGAGAGAAAGTGGAGAGGAGCAGGAAGCATCAACTCCCATATGTGCCTTGATCAGGCAACCCCAGGGTTTCAAACCAGCGACCTCAGAGTTGTAGGTCGAGGCTTTAATCCACTGTGCCACCACAGGTCAGGCAGGAAGGCACTTTTAAAGAAAATCTGAGAGGAGTACTGGGCTGGAAAGAAGAAAATTCACTGCTGTAAATTCTCACTCTGCCATCAACTAGCTGAGAAACCTAAGGGATATCATTTATTTAATCTTTGAGGGCTTTAGTGTTCTCATGCAAAAAACAAGGAGTATTAACAACTATCCTACCTCTAAAATTTTATGAAACAGTATTCCACAACTATTTATGTATAATAAATAGCATGCTTGCAATTCCAAGTTCTTCAGTTACTAAGCTGGCTGCAGTTAATGTCAAATGTTTGGAAAGTATTCTATTGCAGAGGTAAAAATCTCAAAACCCCATTCTCTCTGGCCCTTGGTTAGATAACTGCAAAGGAATGGTAGTTGGCTTTATACTAGAATCACAGAGGCAATAATAATCCACAACCATAGTTGCATACATGTGGGGTCTAGCATCACTTTCCTTTTTTAAACACTCTAAACCCTGGTAGAATATACAGTATTTTATCCCCAGGCCAAAAAGTTGACATTCACACAAGCCAACTAAAAAGCAAAATTTTAATTATCAGCCTCTTATGCCTTGGCAAAGAAGGTAATGTGGTAAAAGGTAAAAATACTGATTCAAAAAGTCAGAAATATGAACTGTATTTCTTTCTCCATACACATAGTATTGAGAAGAAGAATTTCTGAGTCATTTTGCACAATTTGTGGCACCAAGTAGTCAGTATCATATTTAGAGTATGCCTCCCCTAATGGCCTATACTCAATTAATGCAATAAAAAGAAAACTACAGACCAATATTGCTGATAAACATCGATGCAAAAATCCTCAACAAAATATTAGCAAAACAAATCCAACAGTACATAGGGTGGGCAAAAGTAGGTTTACAGTTCTAAGTACACAAAACACAAGAGTTTATTCTTGCCTTATTATCGTATTATCTGCCATAGGAAAAACTGAAACCTACGTTTGCCCATCCCTGTATTAAAAGGATTATATAGCAAAATCAAAAATAAAGGAATTATATAGCATAACCAAGTGAGATTTATTCTTAGAATGCAAGAATGGTTCAAAATACCAAAATTAATCAATGAAGCACACCATAACGTCCTTCACTAAAAGAATGAAGGACGAAACCCACATACATGATCACATCAACTGATACAATAAAAAGCATGTTACAAGATTTAACATCCTCCACGATTAAAAAAAAATTCAAGAAACTAGGAATAGAAAGAATTTGGTCTTTACTCCCCAGTGAGTGCTTATCTAGACGGAAGTTTTCATCAGACTTTTTTTTAAAGAAATGTACATTAAAAAAGGGGGGAAGTAGTATCACAAGAAAAGTGTACTTATAGAATTGAAAAAAAGTTCTAAAATCTGCAAACGAGAGACTCATAATGCAATTAGATAAGAATATGAAATGATAAAAAACAAACGGTACAAAAAAAACCCTCCAGCAAAACCAATTACAGAATGAGATGTTCTAGCTAGCGAAGTCTGCCAGTATCAGAGATTTATTCCTGAAACACCAATTATTTTATGTGACCTTTTTCATCTTAATTTAAGAAAACACATAAACCTCTTGGTCTTCTTAAACAAAGTATAGAGATAATCATTTAAACTTTTCAGGATATTTCATTTGAGTAATCAATGCAGCAATAGCCTCAAGAGCTACTGGCACAGAGGGACTTTTATACCAAAACTAAATAGTCCCAATGTGGCTTTTCTGAATTTTAATGTTTTATATTTTGTAGCTCTCCTTCTTTAATCTTTGTGAGCAAGCTAATACTTCTAGTTAGCTTGTAGCAGTGTCACCTTTGTAATTTTAGCTCTTGATTTAAAGAACCAAGCACTTTTTTTATAGGTGAGAGAAGGGGAGGGAGATAGTGAGGCAGACTCCCGCATGCACCTGGACCGGAATCCATCTGGGAACCCCATCTGTGGCCAAAGCTAGATTACCAAGTTAAGGGATGATGTGCTCCAACAGAGCTATCCTCAGCACCAGGAGCCTTGCTCAAATCAATTGTGGGAAGAGAAGAGGGAGAGAAGGTGGTGAGGGAGGGAAGAAGAAGCAGATGGTCACTTCTCCTGTGAGCCTTGACCAGGAATCGAAGGGAGGTCCATACGCCAGGCCAACACTCTATCCACTGAACCACTGGCCTGAGCCAGAACCAAGAACTATTGTGCATGAAATAGTGCATTAAAGTAGGAAGTAGAATCTACTTGAGGAAAGTCAATAAAATTTGTGATTTTTGCTGAAAAGACATTTTTGGTTTATTGCCTGATAGTTGACTTTCAGATAAACAAAATGCTACTTTAAGTCTTATGACTGAAAAGAGAAAAAAGAATCTACATTAAACGAATGAGCTGCATTTCAAGAAAAGACTTGAACTTTCTCCTCATCTTTATAGAAAGAACTTAAAACTCACTTTACTAATTAATCTCTAAGAAATACAATCAAGTTATCAAACAAGTAGGTTTCTTATCTCAATAAAATAACAAATATCATGTTAGAAGAAAAACAAGGTCACCACAGTTTATCTGACATCATATCTAGCCAAAAACATCTGACCATTCCAACTTAGAATTAGGCTTTGAATGCAACTCTAAACAAAAATTATATCTCAGGAACAAACAACTGCTATTGTCAAGTTAAGGAAAACAATATTTTCTGTGACACTTAAAAAGTGTTATCAGGGGAAAAGGTAGATTGCAGTAAAAAGTACTTACAAAAAGGACTTTTGGGGGGACATAAGTTTCTTCTGAAAATTGGCGAGGGTTATATAAATTCATGCTTAGCTTAATATAAATACAGGTAGGAAGATACAGGAACAGTTATATGTATGTGCAAATACATAGGTTAATAATATATATATTACCTAGCTCAGTGGTTCTTAACCTGGGTTCTATCGAACCCTAAGGGTTCGATGAGTCCGTCTCAGGGGTTTGGAGAAGCCTCTGCTGCAGAGGCCAGAATAAAGTAATACCGTAATTTGTTGTGAGTTCATGCACTTTGTTGGTTTTATTCTTTGAGCAAGGTGATGTTCATGCACGGCTCATTTTGTGCACCAGTAAAAAAACATACCTATGTCTTGAATTTGGGGGGAAAAAATCATATTTTATTTATCACTGAGGAAGGGTTCGGTGAATGCACATATGAAACTGGTGGGTTCGGCACCTCAAAAAAGGTTAAGAACCACTGACCTAGCTCTATCTACTGAAAGGGTCTAGGAACAATGACACCTCAGCAATGACACTGAGCACCCACATCTTGGTTTCTATGTACCACCACTGTACAATAAAAGGAACCAAAGCCCCTTGGAGAAATGGCTGATTCTAGGGTTGGGCAGGGAAAACATAAAATGAGTTTGGAGCATCTTGTAGTACCAGGAAGTTAGGAAATGCTCAAAAAGAAAAAAAAAAATGGGGCATGTCAAATGGAAACAGGGGACAACCTGAAAGAGCTCCCAATGGTCAAAGTTGGAACAGTTTGAACAAATAAATAACACAGAATAAGATTATAACTCAAAGTACAAAGCAGATACACATACTGATACAGATAAATGGTTTAATAAAGAAATAAATGGGGTAAGAAGAGGCAAATATTCCTTGAAAAATCCCAAATAATGTTTGTAGATACTCTTCCCTACAGGAAGGAACTTAAGCCCTCCACCCACTCTGAAGGTGGACTAGACTTAGTGACTCACTTGCAAAGAATAGTTATTGAAAAGGAAAACTAGTAACATTACTACTTAACCTGGCAAACACTACCTTAACCAAGTGATGAAGGTTAACATTATCAGTGATTCATGTGGATATCACATATTCTGACATGAAATGATGGTGTTCTGTGGCATTCTTTCCCCAAAACACATAACCCTTGTCAAATACTGAGAAAAACATCAGACAAACCCAAAAGGAGAAATTTCAACCTTTTCCCCACAAAATAAATAACTAGTACTCCTCAAAACTGTCAAGGTCATGAAGACAAAGAAAAACTGAGAAACCGTCAAGGTCAGAGAAGACTCAGATGACAACTAAATACAATGGGTTACCCTGGAGTGGATTTGAAACAGAAAGGCAAGATGAATTTAAAAAACCTGTAGAACTCCAAACAAAATCTAGAGTTGAGTTAAAAGCAATGCATCAATGTTGGTGTCTTACTTTTGACAAGTAATATACCATGTGAGATGTTTACAAGAGGGGTTATGGGGTAAGAGGTATACAGAAATTCTATATATCATCTTTGCAACTTTTCTGCAAATTTAAAATTATTATGAAACAAAAGTGTATTTTTAAAAGTTCCCTCTTTAAAAAAAAAAAACATTTCTCACCCTGGCTGGATAGCTTGGTTGGGTATAGCATCATCCCAAAGTGCAGAGGTTGCTGGTTCAATCCTGGGTTAGGGCACATACAGGAACAGATCTATGTTCCTATCTCTCCCTCTCTCTCTCTCTCTCTCTCTCTCTCTCTCTCGTTCCCCCTTCCTCTTCCGCTAAAATCAATAAATTAAAAAACAAAATTAAATTTAAAAAACACACAGTAGCTGGTTTGCTCAGTGGATAGAGTGTTGGCCCAGCGTCCAGACATCCCTCATTCAATCCTGGGTCAGGGCACAGATGAGAAGGGACCATCTGCTTCTCTTCCCCTCCTTTTTCTCTTTCACTCTCTTCCCCTCTCGCAGCCAGTGATCGACTGGTTCAAACATTGGCCCGGGAACTAAGGATAGCTTGGTTAGTCGAAGCGTCAGCCTCAGGCACTGAGGATAGCTCAGTTGATTCAAGCATTGGCCCCAGAGGGGAGTTGCCGGGTGGGAGTCTGTCTCTCTAGCTCCCCTCCTCTCATTTAAAAACAAACAAACAAAAACCAAAAAATATAAAAAACATTTCTCGCCTGACCTGTAGTGGCGCAGTGGATAAAGTGTCGACCTGGGAACACTGAGGTCGCCAGTTCAAAACCCTGCACTGGTCTGGTCAAGGCACATATGGGAGTTGATGCTTCCAGCTCCTCCCCCCTTTCTCTCTCTCTCTCTCTCTCTCTCTATCTATCTATCTATGTGTCTCCTCTCTAAAATGAATAAAAATAATAAAAAGATTTTTTAAAAAATTTAAAAAAAAAACATTTCTCTGCAACAAAAAATGAAATCTATGTTATGAAAAAATAATTTTTTTTGGTGACAGAGACAGAAAGAGGGACAGAGAGAGGGACAGATAGGGACAGAGAGACAGGAAGGAAGAGAGATGAGAAGCATCAATTCTTCATTGTAGCTCCTTAGTTGTTCACTGATTGCTTTCTCATATGTGCCTTGAGTGAGGAGCTACAGCAGAGCAAGTGACCCCTTGCTCAAGCCAGTGACCTCTGGGCTCAAGCCAGCAACCGTGGGGTCACGTCTATGATCCCACTCTCAAGCCAGCGACTCTGCACTCAAGCTGGTGAGCCCACACTCAAACTGGCAACCTCGGGGTTTCAAACCTGGGTCCTCTGAATCCCAGTGGACACTCTATCCACTGCACCACTGCCTGGTCAGGCAAAAGAAAAGAAAAAAATTTTAAAGGGGGAGCACTATACACCTACTAGAATGGCAAACAACAACAACAACAACAAAAAAAAAAACCCAGATAAAATTAAATGCTGACAAGGGCATGGAAAAGAAACTTAGTCACTGCTGTGAAAATGTAAATTGATACAGTCACTTTGGAAGACAATTTGGCAATTTCTCACAGGCTAAACATTATCATAGCATTTGATCCAGCAATCTCACACCTAGGTATTTACTCAAAAGAATGCATACAAAAACCTGTACACAAATCTGGAGAGCAGCTTTTCTTCATAATAGTCTGAAACTAGAAGTGCCCATATTATCCTTCAATAGGTGAATGGAAAAACTGTGGTACATCCATACAATGGAATATTATTCAGCAAAATAAAGAAGTGAGCTATCAAGCCACAAAAAGATGTGGAAAAACCTTCAATAGATATTGCTAAGTGAAAGAAGCCATTTTGAAAGGGTGCATATTGTATAATCCCAATTATATGACATTCTGGAAATGGCAAAACTATGGAAACTATAAAATGATCAGGGGTCGGCCTGGGCTAGTGGAGAAAGAAAAGGACAAATAGATGAAGTACAGGAAATTTTTAGGGCAGTGAACTATTCTCAGGATATTGTAATGGTGGATAAATGACATTATTTTTCAGAACTTATAGTACTTTACAATATAAAGAATGAATTTTAGCCTGACCAGGTGGTGGCGCAATGGATAGAGCATCGGACTGTGATGAGGAGGACCCAGGTTCAAGACCCCGAGGTCGCCAGCTTGAGTGCGGGCTCACCTGGTTTGAGTAAGGCTCACCAGCTTGGACCCGAGGTCGCTGGCTCAAGCAAGGGGTTACTTGGTCTGCTGAAGGCCCGCGGTCAAGGCACATATGAGAAAGCAATCAATGAACAACTAAGGTGTCGCAATGAAAAACTGATGATTGATGCTTCTCATCTCTCTTTGTTCCTGTCTGTCCCTGTCTATCCCTCTCTCTCACTCTGTAAAAAAAAAAAAAAACTTTAATGTATGCTAATTTTAAAAGAATTTATTTTTATTTTATTCATTTTAGAGAGGAGACACAGAGTGAGAGAGAGAGAGAGAAAGGCGGGAGGAGCTGGAAACATCAACTCCCATATGTGCCTTGACCAGAACAGTGCAGGGTTTTGAACTGGCAGCCTCAGGGTTCCCAGGTCTACGCTTTATCCATTGCGCCATCACAGGTCAGGCAATGTATGCTAATTTTAAATTCAGGAGGTTGGGGGATCCCAGAAAAGAATGCTGACTGTGACAGAAGAATCTGTATTACAAATGAAACAACCTCATTGCAGGGGCTGGGGAAAAGATGCTGACCTAGGTAACTTTGGAAATCAATGGAGTCTATAAGACTAAAAGCAAAAGGAATTGCATGTAAGCACTGTATTCTAGTTGATCAAGTTCTTTCCCATGGAAGTATGAGTTAACAGTTCTGATACTGCTACACCTGTATACTGGAATTGAATGATTAAGTAAATGGATGGTGGATGGTGAAAGCCAGGTTTCTCACTATTGAAGTGGAAATTCATAGATCAGCAAGGGAAGAAGGCTACAATGATCTATGTGGTAATAGATCAGAGTTGTAGATATCAGTAACAACTCATGTGTAACTTAATATAGTTACAGATGGTTACATATAGAAATATTTTTAGGCATGTATATATACACAAGGTAGCATGCATATATACATATATTTCTTTACTCTGTTAGCTGAGAAGGCATAAAAGAAACAATACCCCAGTTAGCAATTAGAACACCTAGAGCAGGGGTGCCCACACTTTTTCAGCTTGCGAGCTACTTATAAGATGACCAAGTCAAAATGATCTACCTACAATAAAAATGCAAAACATAAATTTATTTCTTCTTATTATCATTATTTAAGTTACTATTATTACTATTTAATATTGTGTATTCTTCTTTCACCTTTCTCCTTCTCAGCTCTCTTTGCGGAGGAAAGTCAATGTCATAGTTTTTATGAACAGTCCGAAAAAGCTGCTCCACATTTCCCTTCTTTGGAATAGCAATGGCACACAGACAGATGAGGCAAATGCACTTAGAATACGACATAGTGAAAAAAATCCCCTCCCATTCTGTATGAAAGTGGTAGGTTTTAGGCTTCTTACTCGACTCAGAACAGCTACGGCACTCATTTTTATACCCTTTGTTGTATTTAGTTTAAATAAATTGAAGGCTAACTACGCAGCAATGTAACTGAACAAGTTAGCGCGGTTTAACCCGCATGCTTAGGGTGTCAAAAGTTCAGACGTCAAGATTGGCTACCCTATATGCCAATCAAAAGACAAATGTCTTTTTAATGTCATGCGATCTACCCACACTTCCTTCGCGATCAACCAGTAGATCGCGATCAACGTATTGAGCACCCCTGACCTAGATACTAGATCTTGTTTTCTTATACCATTCTCCAACAAAAGGCACCAGATCTCCTTGGAGAAATGCTGATTTTAGTACTGTGACAAGAAATATACAAGATGAGCCTGGGTAAGAGAAATGCTCAAAAATAATTAAATAAATACCACCACTATAACACATACACACAGGCACATGTGTGCTGCCGTGGGTATGTTAAAAGGGCACAGAAGCCAAATGAGAGAACTCCCAATGGGCAAAGTTGGAATAATTTGAAAAATAAAATAAAGTAATATTGGAATAGAACTTAAAACATAAATGATATACCCTTTAATCCACACTGATATAAATACTTGACTTAAATTAAAGAACGATAAAAGAGAGAAAAATTTTTCATTGCAGAAGAATTCCAAATAAATTTGTTCATACTCCACCCCAAAGGTCAGGGAGACTAACTCCTCACTCCTTAAATATCAACCGTGAGGACAATTTGGAAAGGAAACAAAGAGTAGTTTAACAGTACAGAAACCTGACAAACAGTACTTCAGGCAGGTGACCAAAGTCAATAGCAATAGTCATACGTCATGTTGGTAGTATGTACCTGTGGTATATGATAAATGTGATACTTTATGATCTTCCTCCCAAAATCCCATATCCCATCTAATGATGAGATAAATGTCAAATAAATCCCAAAAGAGGGATATCCCATAATATACTTAACCAGTATCCCTAAAAATTTCTATAAATTTGAATTTTTTTTTTAGCGAGACAGAGACAGAGAGAAAGACAGAGAGAGGGACAGACAGGCAGGAAGGGAGAGAGATGAGAAGCATCAATTCTTCATTGTAGCACCTTGGCTGTTCATTGATTACTTTCTCATATGTGCCTTGACTGGGGGGCTACAGCAGAGTGAGTGCCCTTGCTCAAGCCAGTGACCTTGGGCTTCAAGCCAGTGACCTCTGGGGTCATGTCTATAATCCCACACTCAAGCCAGTGACCCTGCGCTCAAGGTGGATGAGCCCATGCTCAAGCCAGAAACATCATGGTTTTGAACCTGGTTCCACTGTGTTCCAGTCCAATGCTCTATCCATTGCGCCACTGCCTAGTCAGGCTAGATTTGAAAGTTTTTAAAAATTGGTAAAAGTAAAAGTGGAGGGATGGGGAGCCAGATCTACCTTCCCTCTCAGTAGACACAAATATTAAAACTATCATTTTCCCGGTCCAGGCTGGTTAGCTCAGCGGTAGAGCGTCAGCCCAGCATATGGAGGTCCAGGGTTCAATTCCTGGCCAGGGCACACAGGAGAAGTGCCCATCTGCTTCTCCACCCTTCCTCCTCTCCTTTCTCTCTAGCTCTTTCTTCCCCTCCCTCAGCCAAGGCTCCATTGGAGCAAAGTTGGCCTGGGTGCTGAGGACAGCTCCATGGCCTCTGCCTCAGGTGCTAGAATGGCTCTGGTTGCAACAGAGCAACGCCCCAGATGGGCGAGCACCAACCCCTAGTGGGCATGCCCAGTGGATCCCAGTTGGGTACATATGGGAGTCTGTTTGCCTCCCTGTCCTTCTCACTTCAGAAAAATACAAATACAAACAACAACAACAAACTATCATTTTCCCAGTTTTCTTAGTTGAAGACTTTCCAAATATGTCTGAGACACTGCTCACATCCACAGACAAGGTAATACAGCCAGTTTAGTTATATACTACTGTCTTTATCATTAGATCACACAGAGAAGACTATGATGGTTTTGTCAATTTTGTTCAACAAATATCTTTTGACCACCTTTTTCTGTCCCAAGGATTATATGAGGCATTGAGGTAACCTCACAGATGGGGGGTCTGTGCTCTGCTTTCATTTTTGTGAGGAAATCAGACAATATACAAGCAGCAATAAATAACATATCAGGTAGCAATAAATGCTATGAAGTAAATAAAAAAGAAAACTAACCAAATGGGCTACTCTAATTGGGAGCTGAGAAAATGCCTCTTTAAGGAGATGACATTTGAGTTGAGACCTGAGTAGAGCCTGTATACAAAGACAGCCTTGAGGAAGGGGTACAGCAGGGTGGGAGGTTCCAGGAAGAGAACAGCAAATTCAAAGACCAAAAAGAATATGCTAATGTGATTGAGATTTATCAAGTAGACAGGAAAACTGCCCTAACAGGAATGAACTAAGTAACATATTCTAAACTCTAGGGCAGAGGTCCCCAAACTACGGCTCACGGGCCAAATTGCTGCCACGTGAGGCCATTTATCCGGCCCCCGCCGCACTTCCGGAAGGGGCACCTTTCATTGGTGGTCAGTGTATGGAGTACTGTATGTGGTGGCCCTCCAACTGTCTGAGGGACAGTGAACTGGCCCCCTGTGTAAAAAGTTTGGGGACCCCTGCTCTAGAGGTAAGAATATGAGAATTGTTTAAGAATCTCAAACCTCTTCAATACTGACCACTGGGGATCCATCAATGATAATTAGATCAAGATCTTAATTTTATGCTCCCTCTTATTCCCCCCCAACTGTCACAGCTGTCCCTCTCCCATATCGTAAATACTGTATTTTAAACTGCTCCATCTTCCCTCTAAAAACTACTATGCCTATCATCCATATTTCATCATGTCTCTAATAGAAGTATTAACAAAACAAGGGAGATTCCATCCAGAAATTGCTCCTGAATTCTTCCTAACAGATCCTATTACTTCATATATGTAATACAACCATAGGTTAAAGCAAAGGCCCTGAGACAGACTCAGGTTCAAATTCAGATTTTATCTGTTATGTGCTCTTGAACAAGTTGCAAAACCTTTCTAAGACACTGTTTCCTCATCTGTAAAAAGTTGTGGGGATTAAAAATGATAAAATGTGGTATCCATTGAGTATTCATTCAATAAATGTTAGCCACTGTAGTAAAATTATTTGAGCATTTATTTTGTTCAAGAACCAAAGCCAGGTCAGAGGAGTTATAAAGGCAAACTTAGAAATAAAACTGTCCAACTCCTTTAGGTAAGGGACTTTGTCTTTTTCTGGTTCAGTAGTGTATTCTCAGAATCTAGAACAATGTTTAACACACAGTAGGCATCAATCTCAATTATTTGTTGAATGAACGAATGAGACTCCATTAAGTCAAAGGCGCCTAAGAGAGCCTGGCTTTACTCCAATATAAAGAAAAGTTTCCATTCCCCATCAAGCTTTTTAATAACATCCTAAGGCATTGTTAAAGATGTTTCTCCTTTTTAATTGCCTTCCCCAAACCTAGAACAGTGTTCATAATATGAAGGTACTCAAATTTATTGCAACTAAAACTCAGCTGCTAAAATTAAGACTATACCATGGTTCATAATTCAAAGTTGATGATCAAAACTTTAAAAGTAAGGAAGTATATAAGGTATAGACCTTTGCTTGCCATTGCCTGAATGAACAGACTTTAAAACCTGTGTATAAAATAATAATAATTAAGCTTGCCCAGGCAGTGGTGCAGTGGATAGAGTGTCAGACTGGGATGCAGAGGACTCAGGTTCAAGACCAGAAGGTCGCCAGCTTGAGCGCGGGCTCATCTGGTTTGAGCAAAAACTCACCAGCTTGGACCCAAGGTCGCTGGCTTGAGCAAGGGGTTACTCGGTCTTCTGTAGCCCCACGGTCAAGGCACATATGAGAAGGCAATCAATGAACAACTAAGGTGTCTCAATGAAAAACTGAAGCTTCTCATCTCTATCCCTTCCTGTCGGTCCCTATCTGTCCCTCTCTCTGACTTTATCTCTGTCTCTGTAAATAAAAAAATAAAAACATAAAAAATAAAAAATTTTAAAAAATAATTAAAACACACACACACACATTGCCTGACCAGGTGGTGGCGCAGTGGATAGAGTGTCGGACTAGGATGCAGAAGACCCAGGTTCAAGACCCCGAGGTCGCCAGCTTGAGCATGGGCTCATCTGGTTTGAGCAAAGCTCACCAGCTTGGCCCCAAGGTTGCTGGCTTTAGCAAGGGGTTACTCGGTCTGCTGTAGCCCCACGGTCACGGCACAAATGAGAAAGCAATCAATGAACAACTAAGGTGTCACAAAGAAAAACTAATGATTAATGCTTCTCATCTCTCCATTCCTGTCTGTCTTTCCCTATCTATCCCTCTCTCTGACTCTGTCTCTGTAATAAAAAAAACACACAAAAAGAACACATAAACCTGTGTAAATTTTCTTCTAATTAGTTTATCAACTAGGTTTAATTTATATTAGCAAAATAAATCAATTTCACCTTTTTGGTCGTCATGTTTTATTAAAACAACATTAAAGTTTGTCCAGTAGCTTAAGAAAAGTCCAACTCTTTTATACTTCTTCAAAGTTTCAAAAGATTGGTAGCTTAATTTATCAGCTCTTTAGGTCAAAGAAGGACTTTTTCAGGGTGATGAAAATGGAGATAGGAGGAGTTCACCTCTCCAAAAATGAGTTTTCAATTACTATAATTACGTATAAAATAAGACAGGCTGACTTTCTGGGCCAAGATTTGATGCCTTGGCTCTCATGAGAATTAAATTAGAACCATGCATAAATTTGGGGCAAGTTCTGCAAAAACTACTTCATCCTCTACTGATGCTGAATGAAAAAAACAAAAAACAAACAACCTAATTTGTGGTGGTTTATCAACGCGAATATATTTCTAACACACAGTAGCCCCTCTGGGGCATCACTTCCATTATTTTCTATCCCAGGGATAGAAACTGGATACATTTAAATCCTACTTGACAATTATCACGATTGCAGGGTAACCATCTCAACGGCTTAAAAGTAATCATCTATTTTACCAAGCCCCCTCCTTAAAGTACCGAGGCCTGCCTGCTTAACCTCAACTGCTGGCTATTATATTGGTCCCCCAAAACCTTCAGAGCCGGAGAGATGCCTGAACTCGACTGACACCTTCTGAGAGAAGAAGCAGGCGTAAGGGCGGAGCGGTCTGATCGGAATTGTTGAAATCGCAGCAAGCCGGTGGGAACACAGGTGCACAAGCAGTGCGGGGTACCGCGGCCCTTGTCACGCTCTGAGGCGACCAGGCCCTTCACCACCACTACGGCCCTCGTAGGCTCTCATTCATTCATTCATTCATTTAACAATTACGCGACGGGCACTGTAGCAGGGCCGATTCGCAGGGCCTCCGCCCCAGCCCCGGAACACCCTCAGCCGCCAGGAGCGGCCCGGTGCTTCCCGCATCCCTCAGGCGCTGCCGCCCGCACCCCGCCGCGGCGCGCTCTAGTGACCGGGATCCCAGCCCCGGCCTCGGCCGCACTACAGCGCCCACGCCCCCCGCCCTCCCAGCCGCGGGTCCGGGGCCTCCGCCCCGCTTCGCCGAGTCAGACCCGCCGGGTTCGAGAGGCGAGGGAGGCGCGCGGCCGTGAAGGCCACCCGCCCGAGGTTCAGGGACCCTCCGTGCGCGCGACACCAAGACCCGGGCGCCTGGGCGGGTGAGTCGAGCCCACCGACCACTTACCTCCGCCGGGTCAGAACCGAGGGGCCTGCTCTAAGCCGTTTGAAACCGCTTGGGCCGCCGCACACCCCGCAGTGTCCTCGTTGTTTATTGGTTCTCGACAGACCTCCCTTCGTTCTGTTATTGGTCCATTTGAAGGGACTGTGGGCACGCGCCGCCCGTAGCCTTAAAGGGGCCAGGCGCTCTGTGCTTTCTTGGGACCTGCGCTGCCTGCTTCCTTAGTGGCAGGGTCTCTGGAGCCAAAGCTGCCGACCACCCGGCAAAGAAGCGCAAAGGGTGTGTGGAGAACTGTGCGGGCTGGCCGTCAGCATGTTTGCTTTATTTGATTACGATATTTAAGGTGCTGTCAACATCTGGCTGTTTTTAAAACATTTCATTTCATTAACCAAATATTGTTTGTACAGCTCAGTCCGTTAGGGAAACGAGAAGCAGCTGGGATATAATGGAAGGAGCAGTATATGGAGCATGATGCAGGGGTCTGGTCTTGGGCCCGCTCTAACTAAACCATTTTTGTCAGTAAATCATCTGGAGCTTTAATTTCCTTATCTGTAAAATGGGATAACGATGTTTTCCTTACAAGCTTAATATGAGGATTTAATATAACTAATTAAATGTCTAGGGGAGACCTTTGAACAGTAATGCATTCAGCAAACACTTAATACTCCCGTTATTTATAAAAATGAGAGGCTTGATTGATATGATCTCTCAAATTCTTGTTCAGCTCTGAGTCGTTCAGTGTTTCTAAGAATAAGATCAGTTCCTTCCATCCAAGGAATTAGCACACTGCATTGGTCAGAAGAATAAAACATATAGACTAGTCACTAAAATTCAAAGCAGTATAAAAGAAGTCTATATAAAAGAAAAGCTATAGTTACTTAGTGATGGGAGAAATTTGATGAGGGAAGATCTGTGAAGGGGATAGACTTTGAAAATCTGGAATTTAAAGGATACATAATTACCCAAGAGGTGAAACAGTTGAAAGGGGATGGGTTAAAGTCTTAAGACAATAATAATAATAATAATAATTAGTAGTAGTAGTAGTAGTAGTGAGAGTGGGGGGAAGAGAGAGAAATGAGAAGTATCAACTTGCCATTGGACATTTGATTTGTTCATTTTCTTTTTTTTTTTAATTTTTATTTTATTCATTTTAGAGAGGAGACACAGAGTGTGAGAGAGAGAGAGAAAGAGAGAGAAAGGGGGGGGAGGAGCTGGAAGCTCAACTCCCATATGTGCCTTGACCAGACCAGTGCAGGGTTTTGAACTGGCGACCTCAGTGTTCCCAGGTCGACGCTTTATCCACTGCGCCACCACAGGTCAGGCGACTTGTTCATTTTCATACGTGCCTTGACTGGGTGGCTCCAGCCAAGCCAGTGACCCCTTGCTCAAACCAGCAACCTTGGGCTCAAGCCAGCGACCATGGGATCATGTTGATGACTCCACACTCAAGCCAGTGACGCCATGCTCAAGCTGAGTGAGTCCCTGCCCAAGCCTGTGATCTCTGTGGTTTCGAACTTGGAACCTCAGCATTCTAGGTCGACACTCTATCCGCTATGCCACCGCTGGTCAGGTAAGACAATTATTTTTTTAATCTATCAATTTGGCAAAGATGAGAAAGTTTAAGAACCTTTGGTTGGTCAAGATGTTCAGAAACAGGCTGTAAAACTCACGTGGTGTAAGAGTATTGCAGGGGTTGGGAGTGAGTCCCCCTAGAATGTGCCACCCTGGCATGCAGATTATTTCTTGCTGAAAACATTTAAAGCCCAACAAATTCAGGAAGAGTTTGTTGTTGTTTTTCCTCCCTCGCGCTTGCCTAAAGAGATTTGGATGTAAAAACATGCTTTAGGAAGGGAACCTTAACATACATGTATAACCCAGCACATATGGATGAAGTGTGGCAGACTGGGAGAACCCGAGCAATAAACTGTTCAGCTCTAGATTCCTTTGTCCCATTGTTTCTCAGTGGGGGCAATTTGTTTACCAAATGTTTGCTCTTTTCCATCTACCTGCAAATTGCCTACCACCTCTTTAGTCTAAAAGGATATATATATATATATCTCATTTTGCCTGGTTTTGGAATTTTCATGCTTATGTGAATTCCCTGTGGGATGTATTAAAATTTGATTTTCTCCTGTTAATCTGCTTTACGTCATCTGAATTATTTGACCAGCCAAACAAACTGGAGGGATAAGGGGAAAGTTTCCCTAGCCAAACGGTATACTTGGTGCAAACTTTTAAAAGGACCAGTTAGCAGTTATTAAAATGTAAAATATACCTAATCTCCGGCCCAGGGACACCACTGTTTGGAATTTTTCCTACAGATATATGTGAGTATGCAAAAATAAAAAATGTCCAAAGATACTCATTGCAGCACTACTTAAGATAGAAAACCAAAACAAAACGCTGGAACTTGTTATATAAATTATGGCATATGCTACTATTAAAAAGAATGTGGTTAATCTATGTGGTGTAGAAAACACAAATTTTGTTCAATTTGGCTTAATTGAAAAAAGGTAAATTTGCAGAAAACCTTATATATAATTATTTTATTATATATGGTTATAAATGTATGTGTATTTATGTGCATACCTGAGAATGGTTAGAACATAACTGGAATTTCAATAAACTATTTAATAGGGGGACTTGGTAGAGAGGGAAATATTTTCCCATTGATGTTAATTTTTTTTTTTTTAACATGAGCAGAGAGGATGTCTGGTGGCAAGGGCACGGAGCCAAGAAAGTACATTGTATGTAGGGAACTGAACATGTGAATTTGATTTTAGAGCAGGATGCATGCTGGGAAGTAGTGGGACACAGATTGACAGAGAGTTAGGAACAAATCTTGTAGGGTCTTGAATATTAGGGTAAGGAGCTATTGAACATTTTGAACAAGGGAGTAATTAAGTCAGAATTGTACTTTATGAAAACTAATTAGCTTGGTTGTCTAAAATGGCATAGAGTTGGGATTCTGATACGAGGTAATAGCCCTGGAAATGATGAGAACAGATTCAAGAAAGAGTGAAGGATTTGGCAACCAACTAGAACAAGTGCAAGATAAGGTGGGGCCCATTTAGGGAGATGAGTCAAAGAGTATGCCAGATTTGAGCCTCGGGACTCGGAGGTAGTGATTGCCCAAGTGAAAGTAGAAAGTCAGGAGAAGCCAGTCTGAATGGGAAGGCAAGGAGTTTAGTTTTAGAACTGTTTACATTTATGTGCCACTGACACATTCAAATGGTATTATCTAAGCAGGCCTAGGAAATAAAAATGAAAGCTTGGAGAAGAGACTAGGACTCAAGTGATATAGATTTGGGAACCACCTCTGTAGAGTGAAAAAATGAAATTGTGATAATGTATGAGAGCACAGAGTGGAAAGAGGAGAGAGTGAAAATGGGAGGTGATTACAGACCCACATGTAGGGGAAGAAGAGAGGAACCAGAGTAATAAAGTCACAGTGACCTTTGAGAAACAGGTTATGAATATATATAGAAATAGTCTTCTTCAGTCATTGGTCATTGGCATGTTTACTTTATTTAAATATTATTGGAAATAAACAGAAGATTACATTTAAGGAGAAGGTGATGGTAACTTGAAATTTGTTCAATAAAGCACATGTGGAGTCTGGGTCCCAGAGAGTTTTAGAACAAGATGTCAAAATCCCTTTTGCTTTACATGGTTTAGGTGAAGCCATCCTAGAAGGTGGGCAATAGATGTCAGATGCAATTAATTTCTTCACTCATTCATTCAACAAAGTTATTGAGCACCTCGTATGTGCAGGGACTGTTCTAGGCACTTGGGATCATCAGTGAACAAAATAGAAACAAACAAAAAGTCCCTCCTCTTGTGGAGCTCATGTTATAGTGAGGACATATATACAATCAACACATAAATATATTATGTTATTAGACAATATGTGCAATAGGGAAAGAAAAAAAAATACAGGGTAGAAGGGATTAGAAAGACCATAATTTTATAAAGGGTGATCCTAGTAGGTTGCGTTGAGATTACATGTGAGCAGAGACTTGAAGAAGGGGAAGGAGTTAGCCCTGAGTATATGTAGAGGAAGAAAGTGCCAACCAGAGGGAACAGCTATGCAGTGATCCTAAGCTGGGAGCATAACTGGCAGGTTTGAGAAATAGGGAGGCCTGGACAGCTGGCTAGAGCAGAGTACGTAGCTGACATTAGGAGGGCAGTAGAAAATGAGGTCTTAAAGAAAATGGGTGAGGACTGGCATAACCTGTAGAGCCGAAGGGAAACCTAACACAGTACCTTGCCCATAGTAGGTGTTCAATAAGTGTTTAGCCGGTCATCTTTTACAGTCCAGGGTTATCATCAAATACTATTTATCTATGTATTTATTGGCATGATATGTGCCTACTTTATTCCAGGAGCCTCTCAATAGTTCTACATAAGGAAAGTATTAATAGGGCAGTGAAACCTTTGTGGGTATTAGAGCTCAAAGTGAACACTGTATCTTTGCAACCAGAAGCAGGAAACAAATGCCAAACATTGTAGCTGCTGAGTAATTGTGCTGGGTATTTCTGAAAAGCCTGCTAGGGTTGGACTGGTGCTCATTCGGTCAGTTACAAGTTGCATTCTGCTCCCTACCATTGGACACCGATCCATATTTCCAAACGAAGAGCAGCTTCAATGATTAACTTCTTTTCAACTTTCAGTCCAGGTACTCCCTATGTTGTTCTCCAGAGACAGCAGTGACAACACAGTACGCAAGTGGCTATGGGTTCTAGTGCTTTGATTGGCTTCCAAGACTGCAAGGCCTATCCCAGCTTGCACTTGATTATGTTTAATAGGTGCTGTTTGAATGCAAGAATTAAGAGCTTTTATTCTTTTTGCAGCCTGTTTTCCCACAGACCCCAGAATGCAGGTTCTCCAAGAATTTTGACCACAGACACATCAGCCCCACCAAAGAGGAAGGAGGCAGAAAGGAGAGATAGAGACCTCCTTAGCAGGGGTGGGGGGGGGGGACACTGAAAATAGCAAGATAAGAGAGTTTGGGGGCTCTTTGTGTTCTTGTAAAACGAAATAAGCAGATTGTGTAGCTTGGGGCTAACTTCAGCCTGGGGTTTAAAGTCAGACCCTTAATTAGACTGCTTAGATTTGTCCTAACATCATGTCAAGGAGTCCAAAGTTGTGAGCTGGAGCCTTGGCAGGAAAGAAAACTCTTCCCTATGCTGCACTCTGCTTAACCTCTGCCAGCTGGTTAATGGGATAAAGATCTGAAGAGAGAATAAATGAGTGAGGCTGCCTGAAACATCACAAACACACACCCTATTAAATGGGATCAGTTGAGTCATCTTTACATATGAAGATAAACTTATAGACTGTTTCTTAGTCATATAATGGGCTCGACCACATTTTAAAAATCAGTGTCCATAAGTAGAAATAAAAGCTTGCTAGATGTCCTTGAATGTCATCTTAGAACCTTGTATACCCTCAGCTCTTGTACATGCTTTGTCTAAGTTCCTCTGCAGCACTGACTTTGTTTTCTGAAGGCCTGGATTTGGTGAAAGCTTCAATTCATGGCATAGAGAACTCTCTATGGGCCACAGAGATATTTTCATCTTAGCTTCCACAGCTTGTTCATATAATACAGAAAGAAGAGCAGTGACTATATTGTGAGTGTAATTAGTATGCAAAAATATATCCAGTTTGTTAAAATTTGACTATCTCCCTATTTATCATTTTCAGGTTTTATATCCAGACAACCAGACAAGTTCTTAACCCTTGTTTTATCCCCAAGATTACCTGGAAAGAATATAATACAAATTTCAGGCCAGAAATGACCTTACCACCCATCTGTTTCAACCTTTTCATTTTACTGATCAGGAAAGAAAACTAAAAGCCAGTGCATTTTTATCATCTGAAAATGGTGTGCTAGTCCTTGACACTGTTACTAAATTCTTATTTGCCAAGGGCCAAGTTCTTGTCAAGATATGGGGTATCAGGCCAGCCCTGTTCTCCTCTCCCACCTCCTGCAGAAGTAACAGGATGGTCAAAGGTCAGTGGGACCTCTAAGGCTAGCAGTGCTGAATGCCTGATTAAACTGGCTGACATGTCACAAGGTAGCAAAATGTATTCACCAAACTTTGTTCTCCCAGAAGGATCTCAAGTTTTCCAAGAAAATGGTGTGTGCTCAGTACATTCATTTTTTTCCCCTCCCATTTGAAAAGTTCTTCCTGAGTTTCCAATTCTAGTGGTCACTGTTCATGGCCTGGCCTGTAAAACCTGAAGCTTTGGGAAGGGGCACTTCCTATAGGTATATAAGCTTGTGCTTTAGGCTGGCTTTCATTGGTTAAAATGTCTTCATTCTCTTTGTGTGAGTTTAAACAAAAAAGGTAGAGTGGAGGAAGGTTGTCCTTGAGCTATTCCAGTTGTTTTCGTTCCAGCACACTTATCCCTCACCAAACTGGAAGAATTATACAGTATAATTTATACTCAAACCTCTTGTCATTTAAATATGAGGCTTCATTATGTCTTTTTCTTCTTTTTTGGGGAGGCCTGGGGGGTGCTGTTGCCAGACTCAAAGCTCTGTGGACAGGCATGGGCAGTGCTTGACCTAAATAGCAGGAGATAAATGAACGAAAGCATTATTCTACACGTGGTTTGTGGTTTAGAAAACTAGCTATTGAGCCTTAACATGAAATTATATATCTGGCATTGAGACTCGCATGATTCCCAATCTTCACTGAGGGAACCTGAGAAGGGATCCCCATCTCCTTGTTCTAGCCTTGAGATGTAGTGGATATGCTAGAATACAGCTTTTTAAAAATAAAAAGAATCTTGGTGTTCGTTTGAACCATTCTCAGAGTTAACTATGAAACTTGACTAAGCTCAAACAGAGCTAGTGGCAGATTTGGGACTGGAGTTAGCTCTCCTTGTCCCCATCCCAGTACTTTCCATACATCAGGATAGTCTTGCCAGGGACCATCACTGCAAGGCAAAGTCAAGTTCTGTGACAATGAAGTCCTCATAGACCTAGAACAAAAATAGAAGACACACGGTATACATGCCATGACACTTTCTTCTGGTGCCTGAATGATATGTCATTAAAGATCATGATGCTTTTCCTGTTGAGGCTGGAGAGGATCACAGGCAGTCACAACCAACCAACCAGCCAACCAACTAGCCAACCAACCAGCCAGCCAACCAACCAACCAGAGTTGGTACTCAAGATGAAATGTATCTGCTCTTCCTCCTCTATAGGAAATAAGGGTTTCAGAAGCCAATGAACTGTGCTTTTGACCCATCTTCTCAAGATGAGCTGAACCTCCAGCCAAGCACCTCACATCTTCTCCTGCTGTTCTCCGTACCCCTCAGCCCCCAAGGACTTAGCGGTGATTATCTGCAAGCAGGTTTCCCATGGCATGGTCTGCCAGACAGAGCAGGTGCAGTTATTAGTCATGACTCCAAGCCAGGCAGGTGATTAAGAAAAGCTAAATTTATATTAAATTATCATAAAGTCCTAAAATACTGAACATAGTGGTTAAATAACTCCAGGAAGTCCAATCTCTCCAGTGAGTAACGTTAAAACCATTACACATGAGTGCAGGACAATTGCTTCCATTAGTTTAGGACAGAGAGATTTTGCTTTTTACATAGTAAATCAGTGCTCAAATAGATATTTCTTCAAATATGTCCTTTCTACATTCTGAACAGCCCAAGTGCAATAAGATCCTTCCCCCTTTCAATCAAGAAAACACCACATTTTTTACTTTCTCCTGTCCCCAACTGTGAATCTGAGGACCCAAAGTGCTCCTTTTACTGCCCCATCAAGTGTGAAATATCCCCCTTTGCTCCTGAATTGGCAGCTCACCTTTCCACCGCTGTCCACTGGAAATGCGCCCTGGCCTGGCCTGGCTGTCCCATGTAGACCTGGCCTTGGGGCTGCCGGCTGCTAAGAGCAGGCCTAAGGGTTTGGCACCTGTCCCCAGCCATTTTAGAACTGACCAGAAAAGATTTGTTCTCATTTTCCTTTTTCATTCGCATTTGACAGCTGACTTCTCAATACCAAGAACCATAGGAGATGTTTCAAATCAGGAAACCTCCCCCTAGGAGCCCTTGCCTCCATTCTCAGCCCCTGTTGTCCTCTCCTGGCATGTCTAATTCCTGGGTGGACAGTGTCTGGATCTGCCCTGGGTAGCAAGGGCTTCATCAGTGGTTCTCTCTACCTTTCCAGTCCTTGTCCCCCATTTTGCATTCTCATTCAGCCCTGCTTACCACAGGCACCACAAGGCTAGGTCAGACAAATAAAATTAGGAAGGGGGGCTTGGGGGAGAAGGAACTAGGCAGAAGTTTTAGGATATAAAACAAGTCTCAACTCCCCTGATTCTAGTGTGAGACATGTGCCCTTTGTGTGAATAAGCATGAACCAAGAGATGGCCTCTCAGCAGGGAAAGTAAGTCACTCAGCTGGGAAGAGAACTGGAATGGGAACTTGACCACCCATAGCCATAGGCTCTCTGTCTACTAACATAGATCCCTGAGCACCTAAAAGAGAACACACCAAGTTCAATTTCATGGATACTTCCTTTTAGGCCCTGGGGGCCCCAAGTCTCCAACCCAATCACTCTTCCTGACCATTTATGAACACTGCTGGCCCTTCTTTGAAAGGTTGTTTCAGGCTCTCTGCGGTCAAATTCCCAGAGCATGAGGAGGGAGAGTGGTGGAACATTAAGGTTCAGGTGATACGCTGTTTGGTGTAGGCAGTGCTTCTCAGACGCTGCAGACTCAGCCCTCTGGGCCCCACATTCACTCAAGCCACTGGTTCACAACCCGGTTGCTTAGAGTCAAAGACCTAGGAAGGTACTGGCCAGTGGTGGCACCAGGAGGGAAGTCATATTAGCCAGCTGTCACACTGGGGCCCCAGTCATGTGAAGGTAGAAAAGGCTCCAGACATTCTAGCAGGAGGAAGAATAGCTTGAGCCACACCCAGATCTCACCAACTGAAACACAGCAATTCTTAGAGTGGGAATAATGTCCATTGCCAGCAATGGACAGGACACCCAGGCCTAACCACCCCTAAAAGCTTTTCATATTAACCAATGCACTTGAGGGTAGAGGTTTCCCAGATGCCCATACCAGCTGGGCTGACTCCCCCACCTCCTCTCAGCTGCTATCCTTCATCTCTCACTTTGCCCATAATCCCCTGCTAAGCCCCTATTGGGCCAATTCTCTCAGAGAAGCGGTCAGGCCAGCTCTGATGGGGAAAAGAGCAGTCTTGGAACATCAGCTCTTGTGGGACAGACACTGAGGGCACCCAGAGAAGGGAGGTGGAGCTCTGTACTGATGAGGAATCCTTAAAGAGCCTAGTATTTTGGGGGGGGGGGGCGGGGGACTCAGGACGGAGTGCAAGAGGCGAGGTCATGGTAAGTTCCAGGTCTAAATTCTTGGGTGCGCCATCACTTCTTGTGCACACTTAGTTAGGGACTCATAGAAACAGCTCCCATGCAGGGCTCGGGAGCAAACACGGAGTGGGACAAGGAGGAGTGGAACAAGCACACAGGGAGGGGCCTGTTATATAAGTGAGCACAAGTACTGGACGTCCATAAAGAGAAGGAGCTGGGAGGGAGGGAGGGGAACGTGGGCACTTAGACCTGGCTCTCGGAGGAGAGCTTGCGTTCGTGTTTCCAGCCCGTGTCTGGCAGAGAGCCCCGTCTTTCCGGAGTGGCCGCGGTATGGACACTGCTACACTCAGACTGCTCTTCCTGCAACAGTTGCTCCGTCTCCGTGTCATCCAGGGAGCCAGAGCTAGCCTGGATGGACACTGTGTCTGTCTTCATGCAAACGTGATCCCGAAGAAGACCCCCACGAGAGCTGCGCAGTTGCTTGAGGTCATCCCACTCAGCATCATCCCCAGACAGGAGGCAGATGCCCTCGACAATCTTGATCTTCTCCTTGGTGTAGTTATGGTCAGGTCCACCCTAGGGTGGAGAGTGGGGAGACACGGTCAGCTGGTTGGCTCTCGCTAAAGGATCTCATGGGGAACTGAAAAAGGAAGTGAATGGGGTGAGAGTGGGCGTGAAGAGCACAAAGATCCCGCCAAGCAAACGGGGAAACTTGGTCAGAGCAAATAGATGAGGCTTAGCCTAAAAGGAGAGGAGCCGCTAGGAAGACTGTTACCATTAGCACACAGGGAGGAGGGAGAAGCATGGCTTCCAGTCCTGCATCAGCCACTCACTGGCTATGTCACCTTGGGCAAATTATTTACCATCTGTAAAACTCAGTCCCCACACCTGCAGTGTGGGGGAATAACAGTATCCATACTTCACAACAAATTGCTGTTAGTAGGTGCTTGACACAAAAGATGCACGAAATCATGTTAGCTATTATTACATTGTTATTGTGATTTATTAATGGAGCATAAGGTTGATATACCTGATCAGAAGCAATCGACAAAAACAAATGTATATTTACCCAGGATTTTAAGCTACTTTTGTGCTATTCTGAATTCTCTTCTTTCTAATTTTCTTAAGGAAAATAGCTTTGGGAGATTAAGACAGGAATCTAAAAAAATCCTCTCATCTTGGTCCTAAGTGCCAATCCATTGTAGTCCTGTGACCTGAAAGCTTTTATGGGAGGTTATTCTGACTTTGCTCAAGAGCCTTGGGGCCATTCCCTGGCAACCTGGGATGGTTCCAAGGAAAGCCTTCAGTTCTACTCAGGCTTTTCCCTTTCTGGGCTTCTCAAAGGGTAGCCTTACTCCTGGTTTCTGGGGGATACCAACCAACATGCCGCCAGCATGGGAGAAAATGGGCCATGGCTTAGGTTCTAGCCCTGGGATAGTGCTCCTGCCAAGAGCCCTGCAACTGCTGCTCTATTTTAGAAACAATTCCATTCCACAGGTATTTACTGAGCTCTTACACTAAGCAGGGTGCTTGGATGACTGCACAATATAAAATGGTCCCTGCCCTCTGGGAGTGGCTACTCCCTGGGTGAAGCAGAGAGAGACATAGCACGCAAGCACACATGCATGCACACACGGGTGCCCAGTCACCAACACGCCCTCCAAGCTGAAATTAGTGTTGGATGAGATGCAGGCCGCCAGAGTCTGTCACAGAGACACACTGGGTAAGTCAGGGAGAGGAGGGGGACATGGCACTAGCAATTTGGGGGGGACACCACTCCCTCTGCAAACACACAGGTACCTGAAATCAAGAGGAAATCAGAAGAGAAAGGGTGAGAGACTATCAGAGGGATGAAAAAGCTGCTGAGGGAAAAGCATACAACAGAAGAAAGAGGTCACATGATTTTAATTTCTAACCCCTAGCCCTTATTGGGGCTCTTCTCTGGGCTATCAGACACTCCAGGAGCCCAAGAATCTTTAAGGGTCTTTCTCTCAAAGACGTTCATTGAGACGGGATCTTCTGTCCCTAAAACTGCAGGCTGTCCTGCAGGTTCTGTTTGGCTTTTGGTGGAAGCTTTTTAAACACGGGAATTCTTGGATTCAGAAAGTACCTGATTATTATGTAAAGTATATTCATTATGCATGGGAGCCCTACAGGTGTGAGGACAGGTAATGACTGCTGGGCAGGCAGAAAGAGTAGATTGATTAAGGTCTCATAGGGATAACTTTTGATGTTGGGTTACAGGAGTTAAGGAAAAATAAGCATCCTATCAGACTAGATAAATCTGAAACCCCAGGCTATAGTTCCCTTGTGGAAATGGAACTATTCTCCATGCTTACACATCCAGCACATTTTTCACTGGAGTGACAACGGAGTTAAAAGAACAAAAGCATGTAAACCTTCAGAATTCTAGAGAAATCCCTTGAGACTCTGGGGAAGAATAGCGAAACACCAGCCATTCCCAGCCACAGGTGCCCACAGCTTGGATTAGAGGTTAGAAAAGGAAGAGTCCAGGAACTCTTGGGTTTTTGTGGGTATTGTCTAGGAGTTTTGAGGTTATTTCTGGGGGGCACAGCCTCATTTCAGGGGAGCGGCAACTCCAGGAGGGAAGGAAGCTATAAACCTGGCAAAATACCTCCTGTGCACACACATCTGCTTCCAGACCTCTGGGATCTGCTTTCTACCTTGGCTCTCACTAGGGTCCTTCAGAGATTCTACACCTAGAAATCCAACAGCTCTATGATTCTAGATCCTAGAAACCCAAATCACATTCAGTTCTTCTGCTCACTAAAGCTTCCAAAGTGGTAGAAAGGACTACCCAACATCCCTTACTGATTTATTCAGGCAATTGGAGAATAATCCTCCCCCCCCCCATAAAAGAAACACCCATTCAATATAAGTTTTAATGTTTACCTCTTTCTTATAGCACAGTTGATTGTACATGGCAGGTTTCGGGATTGCGTCAATTTTCACCTCCTGAGTGGAAGTTCGGTAGGAGGGGTTGCTGTAGGTTAGGTTCCCCATTCCAGGATCAGTTAACTTGGATTTTTTGTGTCTTTAGGAGAAAAGGTGATGGATTAGTTCAGATCTTTCTGAGGGTGCTATCCAGGGAAGCTGTACCTTGAGTATGGTAGGCAGCCTCGAAGATGACCCAGTGATTCCCGCCTCCTGGTACTCATACCTTCTAAATCCCTGCCCCTTGAGTGTGGGCTGAATCTGGTGACTCACTTCTGATGAATAGATAATGCAAAAGTGATGGATACTAGATTAGGTTACAAGGAAATTTATGGCTTGCATCTTTCATTGTCCTCATTTTTTTCATTCTCTTTTACTCTTGGTTCTGGGGGAAGCAAGCTGTCATACTGGTAATTTGTCCTCTGAAAAGGACCATAAGGCAAGAAACTGATGAGGGAGTCTCCATCATCAGTGAACTGAGGCTCTCAGTCTAACAGCCTGTGAGGGACTGAGTCCTGTCAACAACGACATAAGCACTTTTCAAAGGGGATCCTTCCTCAGTCATGACCTGAGAAAAGACTGCAACACTGGCTAATACCTGGATTGTAGCCCCATAAGAGACCTTCGAACAAAGACACCCAGCTGAAGGGCTCCTTTTGTAGACACCCAGCAGAGACACCTTGCATCCAGACTTCTGACCCACAGAAACTGAGATAATAAATGGTCATCGTTTTAAGTTGCTAAGTTGGGGGTGATTTGTTATACAGCAGTAGTTAACTAACACACTGAGCTTCAGCGTCAAGTTGTTTCAACCCATCTGTTACTTACTAGCTGGGATCTTACTAGTGGGACATAATCTAAACTTTCTGAATCTCAGACCCTCATCTGTTAAGTGAAGAATGCTAATACCTGTATTGCAAGGCTGTTGTGGCATTGATGCATGTACATTAAATGGCAACTGTTATTGTTGTTGTCAGCAGGGGCGGCAGCAGCAGTAAAATCCTGACATATTTGCTGCTAGCTGTGTTAAAAATGTGGGGGAAATATATATATGTGGGTATGTATGGTCATAAACAGATTATAAATGGATGATGGCACACCTTCCCGGGAAGAGCCCTACTGAGCTATAATATATCAACCAATATTGTTGTAAAGGGTTGTGCTTGTGTGAAGAGAAAATTATTTCCTACTTCTATGGTTTGAAGTAGTGTGGGGTCATAGAAAAGCAGATGCTGCAGTTAGTCCCAGCTTTGCCTCTTCCTGTGTGACCTTGGGTAACACCTGCTGTGTCCTCAGCATCCTAGTTTATAAAGAAAATCTCAAGGATTGCTGTGGTCATGGAATGAGAAGAAGAAGAGGAAGGATTCAGATTTCCGCCTTTCCCTTCTGCTGCTGGGACCAGGGACCCAACCTTGAAATGAGGCTGGTCAAGGTCAACTTAGCATAGAGCTTTGGGAGATGCCAGAGGTGCTAATGAGGACCAACAAACATGTGGCCCTGCAGAGAGGCTGAGGTTACCTGTACAGCATCAAAGCTGCGATCACCACCAGAATCAGCAGAATACTGAGGAGCCCACCGATGACATAGCTGACATGAAGTCCTTCCCCTAGGAAGAACAGAGGGACAAGTAGACGGAGACCATTGACAATCCTCTAGTTGGTATGAGGGGTGGGAAAATGAAGGGCTCCTTTTGTAGGTGTTAGATCCCATACCACCTGAGGATGGCGAGGGGTCTCCTTCTCAGAGGAGAGGCCATGAGTAGATGTCTGAGAATAAACCTACCACTCAGCAGGATCTCTAATCCTAACTCTACCACTTACTGGCTGTGTAATTAACGCAGGGCAAGATGCTTCAGTTCTAAGCCTGTGTTTTCTCATCAGTTCAATGTAATTGCTGAATTGCTCACAGGGCTGATGGAGGTTAAGCATGTATATTTACAAATACATACACATATACAGGCATTCACACACATACATATGGCTTAACAAATGCCTGGCATGTGGGAAGCACTCCATAAGCGGTGGCTATTACAATTATTCCTTCTATGGATTTAGTCTAAGAAAAGGGCTCGTCCACACCAAAGAGTGTCCATGAAGGTTCTGAAAGATGTCAGTGGAGACTTATATTCCTTACATCATCTTCTTCAAAACAGTTGGGCACGCAGAGCTTACCCGGAGCAGCAGGTACGGCCTCATTGGAATGTGCACAGAGGCCCAGCTGGGCATCCTTTTCAGAACATCTGTGGAGCACAGAAAACTGCATATGAAGACTACTGGTGTTTGATAAAGACCCTGCCTTCCTCCAGGGATTTAGGGGAGGGGGGTCCTGTGGTGAGTGGGGCTTTTCAGATATGAGAGAGAGATGGGAGAGATCAGAAGTATGGAGAGGGCAGGATCAGGAAATACAGAGAAATCCATGTGAGTCACTGACTTCAAGGTGCTATACCATGTTTAAATGTGTCTAAAAATGTGTACTCTTTTAAAAGGATTCCTTTAAAAAGGAGAAGAAGCAGGTTTGAGAATGAGCTGGAAGCCTGCTGAAAGAACACTAAGGCCATCAATAGCAGGCTTTATTAAACTACCAGGATGAGTTGAAACAAGCCACCAGCCATGCAAAACTGATTAGATGAAGATTATTACAAGGTCTAAATAGACCTAAAAAATAAAAAGTTGCCCCCCCTCATTCTTTCACAAGGGAATATTCAAGACAGCCAGAGGCAGGGCTCAGAAAACTAACTTGAAATGCTACCAAGGGAAATTCCTTGTGGCCCATTTTGAGCAGGAAATTACAGGCATCTCCTAAAAGCCTAGAGAAAAGGTACTTGCAAGACCGTTTGAAACCAAGATGCACTGAATCTTCAAATAGAACTGATAATAAGAAAATACCTGAGTTAAAAGTATTCTCAATAAGCCCAAAGAAAATCAGAGGTAAATAACAATTGACAGAATATAAAAATTAGGGAGCAAGATACATGTTTATATCTGCTTATTTACTTTACTATATAAACACTTTTTGTGTGTCTGTGACAGAGACAGAGAGAGTCAGAGAGAGGAACAGATAGGGACAGACAGACAGGAAGGGAGAGAGATGAGAAGCATCAATTCTTCGTTGCAGCACCTTAGTTGTTCATTGATTGCTTTCCCATATGTGCTTTGACCAGGGGGCTACAGCAGACTGAGTAACCCCTTGTTTGAGCCAGCGACCTTGGGCTCAAACTGGTGAGCTTTGCTCAAACCAGATGAGTCCGCGCTCAAGCTGGTGACCTTGGGGTCTTGAACCTAGGTCCTCTGCATCCCAGTCCAACGCTCTATCTACTGCACCACAGCCTGGTCAGGCTATTATAAACACTTCAAAAAATAGAAAATGGGACACACAGAATGAATTTGATCATGGGTTAATCTTATAGTTTTAGGGATATGAGTCTAGAGTTCTTATTTGGGATTGTTATATTTGTTTTCAGAACTGAAATCAAGTGTTAATTTTTAGAGCTAGAGTTGATATAAAAAATAAAGAGATCAAAATATTATGGTTTAAAAAACTCTCCTAATAGAAAAATGTTGGAAAGACATCAAAACAGTAAGGGTAGGAGATGAAATCACTACCTAGAAAAGGTAAGAGCAACCCCATCTTCACTGCAGCATTATTTACAACAGCCAAGACATAGAAACAACCTAAGTGTCTATCAACAAATAAGTGGATAAAGAAAATGTGACTTCACACACACACATACACACACACACACATTATTCAGCCATAAAAAATAAATCCTGCCACTTGTAACAGGGATGGAACTTGAGAGCATTAGGTTAAGTAAAAATAAGTCGCACAGAAAGACAAATACTTATGATATCACTTATATGTGGAATCCAGAGTACAGACTGGTGATCACCGGAGCGGGGGAGAAACAAAATGAGTAAAGGTGGTCAAAAGGAACAGACTTCCAGTTTAAGATAAATAAGTCTTAAGGGGATGTAATAAACAGCATGCTGACTGTATTTCATAATATTGTACTGCATATTTGAAAGTTGGGAAAAGAATAGATAAAAAAGTTTGCATAAGAAAAATATTTGTAACTATGTGTGGTGATGGCTGCTGACTAAACTTATAATCATTTTGCAATATATATACATATCAAATTTAAAAATATTAACAGTGATTACATATGGGAATTTATATCTTCTTACTTTCTATTTGTATTTCCAGATCTTTTTCTCTAAATTGAAAAAATATAAATAAAAAATAATTTCTCTAATTTTTTTGTATGTGTGTGAGAGCAGGGAAGATAGTGAGACAGACTCCCTCTCACATGTGCCCCAACCAGATCAACCCAGCAACCCTTGTCTTGGGCCGATGCTCAAATCAACCAAGCTATTTTTAGCACCTGAGACTGACACACTTGGACCAACCGAGCCACTGGCTGCAGGAGGGAAAGAGGGAGAAAAGGGGGAGAGAAGCAGATGGTCACTTCTCTTGTGTGCCCTGACAGAAAGAATCTGGGGCATACCAACACTCTATCCACTGAGCCACCAGCCAGGGCCAGATTCTCTAAATTGAATGTAACATATTTTATCAATTTTAAGATGTGTATTTTTCTACATTCTGATATTTTATAATGAATGGCATCTCACAGTTGCCGTCCGTCCTTTTTTTAGTTTAATTTTGCAAATCAGGATGCATCTTAAATTGATAGCACCTTCAATTTAATGAAATACAATATTTTATACTTCACTTGAGACCTGTACATGATTATGCTTAGTCAATAATGATGTGTGTGCATGTATATGCACATGCATGCACAGGTGTTTGAATGTTACAGGCGCTATAAGCTAAGGCCATAACATCCCTGGGCATGTTCCAAATCATAAACCCACGGTGCAGACCACTATGACTAGGTGGTTTCCAAGTAAACTGTAGGACCAGATCATATACTAAACCCGTGATGTGAGAGCAAATATCACAGAAAGAAAGGAGACTGTCTGAGTGATTTCTCTATAAAGATGCTCTAAAGCTTCTTGCTTTCAAATCACTTGCAACCATCTATAAATCTAAGTATCATCTCCTGTCCCGAATAGCAGGGACTGGTGGCTAATGAAGTGGCCTACCTCCCTTCTGCCAGAAGCAAGCTGGGACTATTGTTTTCTTCTTGCAGGAGATAGTGATTAGAATCAAAGGGCCCTCAAGCCCTGTGAACCCACTTACTTTCCTTCCACCTCCTCTAGAGATGTGCGGGTCCGAGTAGTAGAAGAACGCAAAGTAGTAGGTAGTGTGTTGGTTAGCACTGGGTTTCTTTCACTCATGCTGGTAGCCCTGGGAACTGGGGGTACCACGCCAGGTACTGGAGAGAAAAAGAGGACTAGAATAGGTTATCGAAGCTCCAAATCTCTACATATGGTCCAAGAGTAGCATGAGGAGAACTTGACAAAGCAATCTTTTAGCTGCCCTGATCTTAGGTAGCCTCAGAGGCCCTTCTCGATACTGTCACTAAAAAAGGATTTGATTTGCAATATTAATAGCTTCAGGCAGGCTAGCTGGACCATAAAGGCCAAGAAGAGAGAGTCTTGCACAGGCCAATTCCATTCCAGGAAATGCCAGAGGCCAGATTTGTTATTCCCAGTCATGCCTCTCAAAGACCCTCTGAGGGCGAATCCCACCCGGAAAGACAAAGCTGAGGCTGCTGATCCCCTGTCTTTCCAAGGGCTCTGCTGTTTCAGGGGGCTCTTTAGTCCAGCTCACCAAGAGAGCAGGGCCAGCCGTCGGGCTCATCAGGACAGGCACACACAAAGTCTGAGGCTCTGGCAAAGCAGAGGTGGGTGCAGCCACCGTTGTTCACACCACAGGCATTGGTCCCTGGGGGCAAAGCAGAAGAATGTCTGGCCTGGTACAAAATGAAGTCTCCCAGCTTTGACACTTCTCAAAAAGGAGGAACTCCTGGGCTACCTCATTCCCAGGGACAGGAAGCATACAGGAAGGTCTAAGAGCTTAAAACGTGAACTGCTGCAGCACTAACTGCCTTGGTCATGAACAGTCCTTGGGGTGACCGCAACCTCACTGATGGTAAGGAAGCAGTCTCAGGACCCAGGAGCTCACCTGTCTGCCGCTGAGGGGAAACCACAATGATATCCATGAGTCCTTCCACATTCGCCAACACCGTCTCCTTGTTCCGGCCTGAGTACTTGTCAACACGCTGGATTGACTTGGTCTGCCAGTCTGTCCAGTAGATCCACCTGTCCTGCTACTCAATTGGGAAACCCAAAAAAGAGGAAATTTTATTACTGTCAGAGCCCAGTCCAGCCTCCATGCCTCAGCATGTGCCTTCCTTTTGCTGAAATGTCCTCATCTCGAATCTACCAGGTCAGCTCCTGGGCATCTCCAGATACGACACGGTCCAGGAAATCTCCCCCAGTCTACACGGCATCTACCGTTCTCCCCTCCCTGCTGTCTGTGCCTTGTCCTCACTTCCACAAGCAACTGTGACACTCGATGGTCATTTGTTTACATGTCTTTCTGTCTTGCCAGGTTAAGTTCTTCAAGGACAAGAAGTGTTTCATTTATCTCTTAGTTTCCAACACCTAAAACTTATTAATACTTGTCTCTTGCTCAACGAGTAAGTGGTTCCTGTACCTAGCATATAGGAATAAATTGGAGGGTCCTTCTAAGGCCCCTGCTCTTCTGGGCCCTTCACTCAGAGCCCTGGCAAATCCTCTGCTTCATTCTGTGGGCAGCTGCCTTCTAATGCAGTGACCCTGAGAGTCTCAAGCAGGGGTAGGGAGGGACAATAAGGTGGGCTCCCCTCCTGCCCTTGGGTTATACATCAGAAACCCCCAGGGGAAACTTGTAGATTGAAAAACCACATTCAATATTATCCCGTAGTTTGACATTTGAAGTGTGGAAAAAAGAAAGCCTATCATTAAGTAAAGCCAGACAAAATCTTATTGGTTGGTAGGAAATAATGCAGAACACAGGTAAGTGGAGGTTTGTCAAAAAGGGACAAAGATTTTTAAAATGATTGGGAACCCCTGCTTTGGTCCCAGGCTCCGTACATCTCCTTTTTTCCTTACCTGAATTATTTTACAGGGTTAGAACTGTAAAATAACTGACAGCCGGTGATAATTAAATGATTAGATATAATAAGCATCGAGTCCAGAGACTGTGCTAATACTCTGAATATTTAAGGAAGATACTATTAGTAAACTAATTTATCAAACTATTGTATATATAGGTAAGTGAAGCCTAGAGAATTTCAGTATCTTGTTCAAAGTTGCACAATTACTTGATGATACAGACAGATCTTGAACCCACAGACAGAGGCTAGCTGCCTCCAAATTCTGGCTCTCAGCCACATGACCTTACTGTCCCTAAGTGGGCTGCCTGAGCTCAGATGTTGGGACCACAGCATTTGAATGAACTGGGGAATTTTTTTAAATGCATATTCCTGGGCCCAGCCCTCATAAAGCAGATTCTTTCTACCCAGAAACATGTGGTTTAACAATCTCCACAGCTGATTCTGTATACTCCGCTTAAGAGCCACTCCACTGAACGCCGGAACCTGGGAGTGGTGGAGCAGGCCAGCAGGGCACACGGTGGCGAGGATTCAGTGTACAGGAAAACACCCCTAAAACGAGCTTCCATAGCACACTGTTCAATAGCATCTAAGGCTGAGGCTGCCGACTTAGAACCCCGAGGAAACACCCCCTCATTAGTTACCTTTCCTGAGCTAGTACCTGAGTGAGCGCAAAAGGGTGGGACACGTGGCTGACCAAGACCTGCCGCAGCTTCCCGTTGAGGTCAGCGCTCTCAATCCGGTCCAGATGTGCATCTACCCAGTAGATCCTGGGAAGGAAAGCAGATGGTGGCTGCTTAAAATCCTTGCCAGAGAGCCCAGCCCGCCCCCTAAGGAGCTGTCTGCCCCTTCCTGAGCTGAGCTGGCAAGAGCTATGAGCAGTCCAGAAGCACCCTTGATGAGAGCTCACTGAGAGTCCCAAAACTGAAGAGGGGAAGATGGTGACTCGTATGTGGGGAGGCCAGGGCTGTTCTGACCCTCTAATGACCTTAAAGGAGCCACCACTCAGTCTCACCATCATCAGCAACTCGATCACCCTTTGACTCCTATACAAGAATCTAAGCCCAACTCCCATGAACACTCTTCAGGAAGAGACTCGGTCTACAGGAACATCCCTGAGGTTAAAGGAGGAGGGCATTCTTGATCTCCATTCCAACTCCCTGGATGACTTTGACTCCTTTCCCTTCTTCTGGGGGCAGAAAGAGGAACTGCCTACTTCAGAGCGCCATTCACCCTCTTCTCCTGACCTTTAACATTTTCCTTTATCTAGAGCAGGAGTTGCAAATTTCCATGTCTGAAGGGATCAGGAGAGTAAGAAGTGTGAAGAATCAGCCCTTAAGTGGATGGGGTAGTAGGACCTGTGGTCTGGCCAGAGGACGTGCACGCTCTGCTAACGTCATTCAGATTAAAGCCATGTAAACCGCACAAACAAAACCCACCTGAGGGCTCAGGGCTCAGGGCTGGCTTCAGCAACCCCTTCTCTAAGAGTATCTTTACTCAGCCTTCTCACTGCTTTCTCTTCCCCACCTACCAACAGCTTTCTGGGTTTTCTTTTGTTTGTTTTCACTACTTTAATCTCAACCACTACATCCTCTTCTCTGCCCACCCTATCTCCAGGAGGCTCTTTAGGGCAGGATTCCCACCTGCGGGTATCATAGTCCAGGGTAAGGCCATTGGGCCAACCCAGGTCTGTATTGATGAGGACCTTCCTCTCAGAGCCGTCCAGGTTCGCCCGCTCAATCTTGGCAATGTGGCCCCAGTCTGTCCAGAAGAGGTACCTGAGACACAACAGTGACATCATCACCGAGGCACAGGAAGGTGGCACCCAGAGCTTGAGAGAATACAAGGGACACACCGATACCATTAATAGATAGGCATCCTGCAGGGGCATCTTCCCCAGGCCCTTCCTGCTTCCCTGGGTCTTTTTTCGGCTGGCCATCAACTTACCCCTTCCTGGGGAAAACGGCAATGGCCCGAGGCTCATCCAGGCTGTTGTTGACCAGCACTTTGCGGCAGGAACCGTCCAACCTGGATGCTTCAATGGTATTTCGGCCTGTATCTGTCCAATATAAATTCCTGGCCACCCAGTCCACTGCCAGCCCATCGGTGGTCTTCAGCCCATGCCCGATCACAGTCTCCATGTTGCTGCCATTCAGATCTGCTCGCCTTGGGGAGAACCAGGGTCGGATGACTGAACAGGTTGACCAGCAATAGACCAAAACCCCTTTAACCCATGTTCCTACAATTGTATCCCCACTATACTGTAAGCTCCATAGGGGCAGAGACCAAGTATCTATAAGGACATTCCTCAGTATCTAGAACAAAACATTTGCAGAATTAATAAATAGATTCTTAGGAGGGCAGAGTGTTTCTGGCTGTAAATAATGGGCATTTAGGTCCATGTCTTGCCAGAAGAATGGTTAATAATTCCCCAAATACTTAGGAAAGAGACAAGAATTGCTCAGGGGTCATTATAAAAAAGGCCAATTTGTAGCCTGACCAGGTGGTGGCGCAGTGGATAGAGCGTCGGACTGGGATGCAGAAGACCCAGGTTCGAGACCCCGAGCTCACCAGCTTGAGCGTGGGCCCATCTAGCTTGAGCGAAAGCTCGCCAACTTGGACCCAAGGTCGCTGGCTCCAGCAAGGGGTCACTCGGTCTGCTGAAGGCCCGCGGTCAAGGCACATGTGAGAAAGCAATCAATGAACAACTATGGTGTTGCAAAAGCAACGAAAAACTAATGATTAATGCTTCTCATCTCTCTCCATTTCTATCTGTCTGTCCCTATCTATCCCTCTCTTTTACTCTCTCTCTGTCCCTGTAAAAAAAAATTAAAAAATAAAAAGGCCAATTTGTCAAAAGCTACATGTGCATTTCTACAGAAGTCCTACAGCAAGGAAATCAACTTCAGGACGGGGGCGGGGGCATATCCCAAACACATGGGGGACTTCTCTAAACATATGGCCACCTGACCCCAGCATGAGATTCTCCAGGGAGAACAAAGGGGGATGCCCTTGTTCCTGCACATGAGAATCCCTGCTGTGGTGAACCCCTCTTCCTGGTGGCAAAAAATATAAAAACAAAGCAGTAAACAGCCTGTGAACAAGCACAAGCCTTGGCATTTACCCAGGGCTCCTGCATTACAGTACTGCAGACACATGGTTTAACTAGATGGCTGATCTTTCCAGGGCCCAGTTGTAGGGGTAGAAGGCTCCAGGTCCCCAGCCTGACATCATCTTATTTTTCTGTTTGTTTTACATACTGGGCTTTTATTAATCTTTAAATAAACAAAACAAAAACCCAAAGTTTGAAACTCTGTTATAAGTAATAACACTACAAGTGTCTGAACAAGTCAGAGTCAGAACTCCCTGTCTGAGTTGTCAAATCGCTGAGTTCATTTGGAGGTCAGCACAGACCATAACCTCACCCACCAGGGACTGGAAGCAGGCCTGTGGCCTCCAGAGGTTTCGGGAACATTCATACCTGATAACATCCAGGAACACATCTGTGTAATAGACCTTTCCATCCACACTGTCATAGTCCAGGGAGATGACATTGTTGAGTTCGGGAACTGGGACGTGCACATCTGTGTGGTCGCTGGTGTCCAGGGAGATGCGGCGGATGGAGCCTCGGCTGGAGAATAGCAGGTAGGTCTCTGGAGAGGGATCACAGGTCTTTCCGTCCCCCTTCAGCTGGATGCCAGTGGGGCAGGCACAGGAGAAGCCGGAGGGCCGAGGCAAACAGAGGTGGGAGCAGCCACCATTCCTTGAGCCACACTTGTTAAAACCTGGTGAAGAGAGAGAGAGCATGAGGTTGGGCACCCTGCCTGGAATATTGACTGAATCTCACAAAGGCTCTGCTTTCTGCTGTTCCAAATAACAGGGTTTGGTGCCTGGCAGGGATGAAGTAGAAGGGGCAGGAGTGTCTCCAAGGAGTCCTTTGAAAGTGACAGCATGAGGCAGTTGTAGTACCAGCCATACCCGGAGGCAACATGGCCTGATCCTGGAAGGGGGCTTAGGTAGGTCCCTGTCTCTGTGATCGTAAAGAAATCTCTGCTCGCTGATGTTGTGATGCCCCCAGAAAGCCAGAGGTTCTAGCTCACAGCCCTAGCGGTCTTCTCACCCAGTGGCTGTGCCCGGTCCACAGCCTGGATGTCCATGAGGCCTGGCAAGTTGGACCTGACCAGGATGACATTGCTGCCAGTATCCTTGTCAGCACGGTGGATGCTACGGGTCTGCCAGTCAGTCCAGTAGATATAGGAATCAAGCAAGGTGAGGCCATATGGGTGCTGCACAGGTGACACAAGTGTGTGACGATTGGCACCATTCAGGTCAGCGACCTCAATTCTCTGTAGAGGGGGGAGAGGGTAGGGCTGGCTATCAGTAAACTGGGAGCTCACAGTGGAGGTGCCAAACAGGCCTCTCCGGTCTTCCCAGGCCCTTGGCAAGCAGCAGGAGGAGGACTCTCACCTCAGTGTGGGCATCAGCCCAGAGCAGTTGGGAGCTGGCTTTGTCCACAGTCAGTCCATTGGGCCACCCTAGGTTGTTGCTGATGAGCACGGTCCTGTCTGAGCCGTCCATTCCAGACCGCTCTAACTTGGCATTCTCTCCCCAGTCAGTCCAGTACATGAAGCTGGGCAAAGAATACTAGCTGGTTATTCCGCAGCTCCAGGATACTCTAAGTACTTATAATATGCCAAACCCTGTGAAAAATGCTTCATATGCCAAAAGAAAAGCTGTTGCTTAATGGGTATAGTGTTTCAGGTTTGCAAGATGAAAACCTGGAGATCTGCTTCGTAATAATGTGACTATACTTCACACAACTAAACTGTACACTTACAAATGTTTAAGATGGTAAATTTGTATTATTTTTGTTTTTATTTTTTTTTTGTGACAGAGACAGAGAGAGATGGAGAGAGGGACAGATAGGGACAGACAGACAGGAAGAGAGAGAGATGAGAAGCATCAATTCTTCGTTGCAGCACCATAGTTGTTCATTGATTGATTTCTCATATGTGCCTTGACAGGGAAACTACAGCAGACTGAGTGACCCGTTGCTCAAGCCAGTGACCTTGGGCTCAAGCTGGTGAGCTTTGCTCAAACCAGATGAGCCTGCACTTAAGCTGGCAACCTCAGGGTCTCAAAACTGGGTCCTCTGCGTCCCAGTCCGACACTCTATCCACTGAGCCACCGCCTGGTCAGGCTTTATTTTACCACTATTAAAGAAAAGGTCTTATCCATGTATTATCTCATTAATCCTCACAAGAGTCACAAGGTATGCATTTCCACTATCATCTCCATTTACAGGTAAGGAGGCTGAAAATCATAGAGGTTCAACACTGGACTCAAAGTGACAGAAACAGCTAAAAAATGGTGAAGGAATTTGAATCCCAGATTTCTGAATTCAAGGGTCATGGTTTTAACCTCAACCACATGCTTGCACCCTGAAAGAAGTCACAAGAGAGTGAAACAGCCCCCAAAAGGTCAGTTTCAGTGTCCCCGTGAAGCATGCTCAATCTCCATGGCCCACATTCACCCATCCACAACCCCACCTGAGCCGACCCCTCCTGCTGCTCAGAGTCATAGAGCTGGCTCTCACCCCATCTCGTGGTACAGTACAATGGCCCGGGGACTGTCAAGATTCTGCCACACCAAAACTTTCCGCATGGACCCATCCAGATTGCCCACTTCAATCCGGTTGGTGCCAGTGTCTGTCCAGTACACTTTCCGGCCAATGGCATCCACTGCGAGCCCATCTGTGGTTTGCAGCCCTGCAAGAAGTCAAGAGAGCACACTGGCTCTTGCTTTAAAACAGATGGGATATTTCCCCAGCTCTGTGGCTAGACAGGTGGTCCCTGGGTTGGGAGCAAGGCCCACCTGTGGTGACGATGTCCTCATGCTGTGAGCCATCCAGACTGGCACGGCTGATCCTGTGCAGCGTGCTGTCTGACCAATACACTTTTCCTGGAGAGTGAAGGCATGGCTCAGCCTGGACCCTCAACCCCCACAAAGGGGCTCAGGAGAGCCCTCCCGTACCCCGCAGTAGAGGAAACCAATGGAAATGAAGAAATGTCATAACAGGATAGTTCTTGGCAGAGAGGGAGAAGAGGGCCAGAAACTATGCCCCCATAAGCAAAGTGAAAATGCTGGAAAGACAGGGGCTGACACTGTGCAAGAGGGGATGGTGAGTCCCCAGGCTCTTAACAGGTGACACTAGAGGTAGAATAAAAAGGACAGCAGTTGCTATGGGGTAGAGACAGAAGGCTGGGGGGAAAAGAGGGCCACACAGACCTTCTTGGGGATCCACTCCAATGGCAATGGTGTTCTTCATGGTAATGTTGATTGGTACCACCACATCGGCAAAATAAGGGATGTCCAAGGACACCATGCGTATGTCTATCCTCCTGGCGAAGATGAGGAAACTATTCATGCCTGCTCAGGTGGGGAGAGAAGGAGAGAGGACAGTCACCCTAGCACAGCCATGAGGAGGATTTGGAGCAAGGTGAACTGCAGTTCATGCTCTGGCTCTTTAAGGTTCTAGTTGAGTGATCCTGGGTAACTGGTTTCAACCGTGTGTCAATTTCACCATCTGTACAATAAGGACAGCAACATCATCTGTACAGTGTGGGACTAAAACAGATTGTGCACAGGCTGCACTGAGTACTGAGTCTGACATAGTCATAAATGATAACTCTTTATTAATGTCACCGTAGGGCTCTCTGAAGGACCCTTAACATGAAGTCTTAGAAACTTCATGGCAAAGTCAAAGAGGGCTTTTCCCACAGTCCAAGTCACAGTTCTTCTCTAAAAAATTCCCTGGGAACTTAGGGTTCCATGCAACCAGCCATGCACA
Source organism: Rhynchonycteris naso (assembly GCA_037038555.1). Lineage (NCBI taxonomy): Eukaryota > Metazoa > Chordata > Mammalia > Chiroptera > Emballonuridae > Rhynchonycteris > Rhynchonycteris naso. The sequence continues at coordinate 358,220,609 of CM072995.1, forward strand.
TCCCCTAGGGAGAAACACGGACTTCCAAAACCTGGGCAGCCAGGTCCTGCTTCCAGGACCCACTGATTAAGGTTGTCACATAGCTTGCGCGGGTCACACAGTCACAAAAGTGCCTATTCCAAGGGAAGTTCCATTACATTGTAGATAACATACATTTAAATATTTATTATGAGCGATTTGGGGCCGTTGGAACGAAATAACTTATTCTAACCAAAACAGAATATAATGACAATTTTCCGACAGATGTATGTAAGGTGTCTGGGAAAGGAGAATCTTTTACGAAGATGCATTAAGATACCATAAGAACTAGCCTGCCCAGGTGGTGGCACAGTGGATAGCATTGACCTGGGATGCTGAGGTCCCAGGTTCACAACCCCGAGGTCACCATGCAATCATAGACATGATCCCATGGTTGCTGGTTTGACCCCAAAGGTCACTGGCTTAAAGCCCAAGATTTCTAGCTTGAGCCCAAAGTGTTGGCTTGAGTCCAAGGTCACTGGCTTGGCTGGAGCCCCTGGCAAAGGCACATATGAGAAGCAATCAATGAACAACTAAAGTGCTGCAACTATGAGTTAATGCATCTCATCTCTTTCCCTGTATGTCTCTGTCTCTCACTAAAAAAAAAGAAAAAAAACCCCAAAAGAACAAACTAGCTGGAGCCTGCCTCTGATCCTGTCTACCTGTACCTGCTCCCCTGGGCCTCTGGCCGGACCTCTCCGCTCCCCTAAGCCTCTAGAAGCACCAGGACACACGGTTTCTCAGACCCCACTGGAGTCCATCTCATCTAGAGGGCAGGAAGAAAGCCTCTGCTGCTCCCACAGAGGTTTTCCCTAGGTCTCCGATGCTTAGACTCACCTGGTGAACAGGTCTTGCCATCAGGCATTAGGTTGATGCCTGTGGGGCAGGTACAGCTAAAGCCACTTGGATTTGGGGACCGAAGACATAAGTGGCTGCAGCCACCATTCTCCATAGCACATGGTGTGGACACTGGGTAGAGAGGAGAGGGGTCAACAATGAGGACCACGGCAGAGGAAAGCTGAAAAGAAGCCAGTGTGGGCCAAGGGCTGCTCACCTGGGGGCCGCCGGCGGTGGAAGACATGGATGTCCATGAGGTTTTCCAAATTCTCCTGCAGGGTTTCCCGGTCCAACCCAGTCAGCCGGTCGGCGCTCTGGATACTCTTGGTCTGCCAATCCGTCCAATAGATGCGCTCTCCATAGAGGGTCAGCCCAAACGGGTGGGGGAGCTGGCTTCCAATCAGCACCTACCAGGGACCCAGCATGTGTGTCATTCCCCAGTGAGGTCCAACAGTATACAGTAGTGGCTAAGAGCTCAGGAGAGGAGTCAAAATGCAGCTTGGTTACTATTGCCTGCTGTGTGACCTTGAGCAAGAGCTGATTATAAAACCTGTCTGAGTCTTGGTCTGCCAACCTGTGATATGATTGTGAGAACACTTGGTTCAACACCTGGTTCCAAGGGTTATATGATTGCAAAAAATCATGTATTATGTACATAACCTTAAAGTATCTCTGCCCAAATTGCTTGTTTACAAAAGGAAAAACAATAACTTTACAGTAGACCCCATTTTAATGATGCAATTAGAGTTAATATCACAATAATGGGACAAGCCAACACCCGTGCCTCCTGAGGCATGCTGAGAACTCAGGCCATGGCTTCACTTAATGCAGTGTGCCCACCCCCAACACATAATGTGAGTCTAATCCCAAGGAAAATATCAGACAAATGGAGGAATGTTCTACAAAATAACTGGCATTTACTCTTTAAAAATACTAAGGTCAAGAAAGACATAAACAGACTAAGGAAGCATCCCAGGTTAGAGACTGAAGAGAGGTGATACTTAACACAATTGTGACCTGGGATTACATCCTGGACTAAAAAGAAAAAAAAAAGATAAAGAAAAGCTATAGTTTGACCAGGTGGTGGCACAGTGGATAGAGCTTCATCCTGGGATGCAGAGTATCCAGGTTCAAAACCCCAAGGTCACCAGCTTGAGCACAGGCTCATTTGGCTTGAGAGCAGGGTTGCTGGCTTAAGCATGGGATCATAGACATGACCCCATGGTCTCCGGTTTGAGCCCAAGGTCGCTGGCTTGAGCAAGCCACTTACTTGGTCAAGGCACATATGAGAAAGCAATCAATGAACAACTAAGATGACACAACAAAGAATTGATGCTTCTCATCTCTCTCCCTGCCTGTCTCCCTGTCCCTATCTGTTCCTCTGTCTCTCTCGCAAAAAAAAAAGAAAAGAAAAGCTATAAAGGGGGAGGTGGAGGAGGGAATAGGGGTGAAAAATGGTGATGGATGAAGACTGGACTTGGGGGGGGATGAACACACAATACAGTGTACAGAGATATGATGTAGAACTGGGCACTTGAAACCTCTATAGGTTAACCAGTGTCACCCAATAAACTCAATTTTTTAAAAAAGGAAAAGCTATAGCCTGACCTGTGGTGGCGCAGTGGATAAAGCGTCGACCTGGGAATACTGAGGTTGCCAGTTCAAAACCCTGCACTGGTCTGGTCAAGGCACATATGGGAGTTGATGCTTCCAGCTCCTCCCCCCTTTCTCTCTTTCTCTATCTCTCTCTCTCTCACTCTGTGTCTCCTCTCTAAAATGAATAAATAAAATAAAAATTAAATTGAAAAAAAAAAGGAAAAGCTATAAAGGACATCATTGGGGCAGTTGGCGGTGAAATTCAATATTGACTGTGGATTAGATAGTAACATTGTATGAATGCTAAATTTCCTGATTTTTACTTTTGTACTGTGGTTATGTAAGGCAGTGGCCCTGTTCCAGGGAAATATGCACTGGAAAATCTTGGGATCAAGAGCAGGATGACTTCAATTTAATCTCTGATGGTGTGCAAATAGAAATAGAGAATGAGAATGATACAACAATGTAGCAAAATGTTAGTTGTTGGTTCTTTGTTCTTGCAATTTTAAGTTTGGCATTATACCAAAATAAATAATAACAAAAACAAAGAGAGAGAGATCATCCTGCAACTGGTGATTGATTAGTGTTCTTTGTTATGGTTTTAGGAAAGCACTTCCACCCCCAGCCCACAATCCACAGGAATCCCTAGTTTCCTTTTATCATCAAGCAGCTGGACCCCCAGGGCTCTAGAGAGCAGCTGCAGCCTCAGAGAAATAGCACATGCCCATGCTGGGTCACTCCGTGGTCCCTTCCCCCTAGCTCCTATCAGCAGCCAGCCAGGAAGTGATGCCCTGGAGGCTGGCAGGGCTGTGGGAGGATGCCTTAGCGCCACCCTTACCTTCCTCTTGCTGCCATCCAGTCCAGCAAATTCTATCGTCTTCATGCCGGCATCAGCCCAGTACAGCCGCTGCGACCCATAGTCAATGGCTAATCCATTAGGCCAGGTCAGGTTGGAAGAGATAATAACCTGGCGGCCCGAAGCATCCATGCCAGCTCGTTCAATCTTGGGGCTTGCGCCCCAGTCGGTCCAATACATGTACCTGGGCAGACAAGGGAGGTCTTACAAGCCTTCCGGTTAACACCCAGTAGAGATTCATAGTACCTAGGTTTCAGGGTTTCTGTCTGTAATAGCTGCCCCAGCCTCCTGTCTCAGCCCCCAGTCCTGTCCTGGGCTCAGAGCTGTCTCTGAAAATTTTGTACTTTCTATCAACTATCAAAAGGTACTTAGAGTATTAATAAAGGCAGAGCCTAGCTCAAGGAATGCTCAGCAAATAAGGCCTATTTGGGTAGAAAGAGGGGAAGTGAGGATGGGGAATAAGAAATGTTTTCTCAATTAGATGAGTTAAATAATTACAGTACATAAATTTAATAGAATATAATTCTATATAATCATTAAGAAGAACAATATAGAGCCCTGGCCAGATAGCTCAGTTGGTTAGAGCTTCATCCTGAAGCGCAGAGTTTGCCAGTTTGATTCCTGATCAGGGCACATACAGGAACAGATCAATGTTCCTGCCTCTCTCTCTCTCTCTCTCTCTCTCTCTCTCTCCCATCAATAAATTAAAAAGAATAACATATAGATCTATATAATCAAATGAAAAGATCTATGTAATATAGATGATCTAATGGAAAGACAGCCAAGATACATAGTCATGTGGAAAACATAAGTTGCAAACAAAACAGCATGACATCGCTGTAAAGCCAAAACCATCACTGCCAACAACAAATGTGTATAGACACATAGAAAAAAATTTGGAAAGGGTACCCTCAACTGTTAACAATGGTTATTGCTGTAAAGTGAGAATATAGGGAATTGTCACTTTCCCCAGATTTCTAATGAGCAGACAAAGAAAAAAAACCCACACACAAAAAAGAAGATCAGAAAATTTAAAGGTTTCTTTGTCTTCTGAGGAGACAGAGCTGTCACTATGTTCTACAGTTTCTACAGCTGCCCTCGCTGCCTGGTTTGTCCATAACAACTGGCTTCTCTCTAGTCTCCCCTCTAGAACTCAGGTCTGCAAAGTGGGTGGGGCTCCTTCCAGAGGAGCAGGTGCTCACCCGCCCATGGGTTCCACCACAATGTCTCGGGGACGATCAAGGTTCTCCCAGATGAGTACTGTCCTCATGCTGCCATCTGTGTTGGCCACCTCGATCCGGTCTGTTCCTACCAAGCAGTAGGGGGCAAAGATATTAACTCTAGTTTCGGATATTCACCCTCTTACCTTCCATGTCCAGCACAGAGCCTGGCATGCAGCAGAGTCTCAAGAAGTACATTGTGGTAGATGTACCATGGATAACTAATTAGTGAACTGAATTTCGAGAAGAAATTTAAGGAAGTGATCAGTTCCATTTCTTTGAAGAGTAAGGCTTCCTCAACCCAAGCAACTCACTCTGTCCTCTAATTTCAGACAATGCTCCTCAAACTCTAGTGTGTATAAGAATCAGGAGAGCTTATTAAAATACAGATCCCTGAACCTAACCCCCAAAGATTCTGATTCAGCAGGTCTGGGGGGTAGGGTCCAGGAATTTGCATTTCTAACAAGTTCCCAGGTAATGCTGATGCTGCTGGTCCATGGACCACACATTGAGTAGCTCTGATTTAAGGCTTTTCCTTTGCCTCCCACACTCCACTTAGCTATTAGAAAATGCCTGTTTTACCAAGACAGTAATGGAAGAAAAATCAAAGGGCACAGTTTCTTTATCTGAAATGCCTCAAAACATTCTCAGAATCAGCTCCATCGCTGAAGCAGCTGCCATTTGATCGGCAAATGCCAAAACATCAGATGTGAGTGTCTAGCTTCTGGTCTGCTGCCGCCCCACCATTCCTGACCTACCAAGGATTTCAGGTCAAGATAGAAGTGGTCTAGGAGGGGCACTGGGCTCCTTCAACCTGATGCCAGTATTTTAAATAAGAGGAGTCCCAAAGAGCCAGGCCATGGCCTCCCTGTACATACCTGCATCTGTCCAGTATAGCTTGTTGGTCACCCAGTCAATGGCCAGGCCTGCTGGACTCTCCAAACTGGTATCTACCACCACCTGGGCAGGAAACAAAGCTATAGAATCAACTGGATTTGCATCCCAGCTCTGGGGCCTAAACTTCACCAATTCTCAGGGTAGGAAAGGTATGGGAAGCCCTTACCCAGGAGAGGAAGGATTCTACCCCTTAATATCTGCCCTCCCTGAGGGCCCGGGCCCACCCTGGGTCCTACCTCCTGTCCTGTTCCATCCCACTTGGCCCTGCTGATGGTGTCAGTGCTGACATCTGTCCAGTACACGTGGTCATCCTGGGAGTCCCAGTCAAGGGCCACAGCACTGCGCACGTCAGCCAGTGGGATGACATCGTCGGACAGGTCCTCTGTGTCGAAGCTGATCCGACGGATGTCCATCCTTCGGGCAAAAAGCAGGAACTTGTCAAGACCTGATCAAAGGCCGAAAGGGGTCTTCTTTTAATGCTCTAAATCCAATAACAGTGACAGACACAATGCTCACCTGTGTGACATCTGGTTCAATCATACCTCCTGGAATCTGGTGCCCTTTGTCCCCTACTCTTCACACCTCGGGCCCCTTTTGAGCACTGGGCAGCCCGTGCTGACATAATCAGACTTTAGAACCACATGGAAATGGAGTCTCTCCAAGGCCCAGAAGCACATCCTGTTTAAGTGTCTGTCAGCTTTATCTCAACTTCTCTCGCCTCTCCTCCAGTGCACTGGCTAGCTGCCCTAACCCCCACCCCCACCTCTCTCATTTCCAAGTCTGTCCCAGTGCTTCAGTGATGCACTTCCTCTAGATCCCTTCCTCTTCCTTTTCGTCAATAGTGGCTAATCATTGAGCACTTACTCCATGCCAGGCTCTGAGCTTGGTGCTTTTCTTGTCTTATCTCTTCTACCCTCTGAGCAACTCTTTGTGGTTCGTGTTATTCTTATTCCCATTTTCTAGATGAATGACCTTGAGGCCAGGAGAGGTCAAGTAACCTATGCAGGATCCTCTGGCTACAAAGCGCCAGAGCTGGGACTTGAACTCAAGTCTTACTCCCGAGAAGGAGCTCTGGCCACTCCCTTACACAGCTTCTTCCTAGCGTGCTCTTTTCTATCCTGTCCCTCTTCTGGTCTGTCTGAATGTTTCCCAGTATACTCTTCTGCCAGGAAGGGCACTTCCTGCCTAACTTTCCTGTGTTCTTTTAAGACCTGGGAAAGTCTCAAGGGGAACCCTCTTGCACCTCACTAAGACAACATGAAAAAAACTGCAAGGAAACTAGGTTTTCCATCAATGTGTGTTGAATAAAGATCACCCTGTTCCTCTGAACAGTTTCCCTAATCTCTGGAAAGGACCCAGATCCTAAGAGAAACTTGATTGTAGCTGGAGACAAGGGGGTCAGTGGGTACATGGCGGTAAGAGAAGCTGCTGATGTGTGAGGACGCCCCCTCACCCCCCGCCCAGGCCCCTTGCTGCTGATGCCAAGCCTGCATCACTCCTCCCTGGACTACTCTTAGGTAAAGTCACCTATGGCTCTGAGCTAGACAGGGCCATCCTCTCAAGGCAATGCCCGTGCAAGAGCTTAAAGGCAGACAAAGTAGCAGTTCAGGGAGTGACGGGGAATCCCATTGTCTTTCACTGTTAGGCGCGTATTTATACAGGGCCTATGTATACAGAACATCATCAGCAGTCCTAATCTTGCCTCTCTAGTTTAGGGGCTGAAAGGAAGTCTTTAATAGGGCGAGATTAAAGGTAAAAAGGTAGGAAACCATTCCCCTGCTTTCTAGAAGGGCCTGGACCCCTCTTACTGCCTACAGAGTAAGCATCCTACCTGGTAAAAATAATACAGAAGCCTGGTTGCAGGTGTTCATACTTGACTGGGTGGGGTGTCACTGAACCTTTAGCAACGGCTATTGGGCCCTCAGCCCTCAGCTTTGACCTAGGAGCCCTCAGCTTTTTATGTTCTTCCTCTCCAGAGGCTACCTGAGGAGGCTGGCTCCTCCCCACAACAGGCAACCCTTCAAACTCGTATCCCCTTCCTGCCACCCCCCCCCCTCACAAGGCACCTCCATTGAGGCAGGTGCTCCAGACCCACTTACTCTGGGCACAGGCGTGGCTGCTGATCTTGCGAAAGCCGGTGGGACAGGCACAAGTGTAGTTCTGGCCACTGGGCAGACACAGGTGGGTGCATCCTCCGTTGTTGTCCCCACAGCGGTTTTTCCCTGCTCAAAGAGCCCAGAGCAAGAGGACCAGGTAAGACTAAAGGCAGACCTCAGGCTAGGTGTGAGCTCCCTGGAGGGAGGAACTATTTGTGTCTTATTATTTTTTTATTAGCCCCAGCAGTGAACAATGAATACATGACACATAGGAGATGCTCTATTCACGTTTGCATGAATTAGAGGGGGACACCGTATCTTTGTGAATCTCAATGTTGTACCACCCTAAATGTCCAGCAGAGGGAGGAATTAGCCCATGTCAAAGCCAGCGTCAAATCTCCTGGTCAGAAAACAATGGCAACTGTGACAGGTGCAGGGAAGGTTCTCCGAGGCACCCGAGTTTTTTACCTGCAGGCTGGCGCTGAGGGTGCAAGGTGTGGATGTCCATGGGGAAGTGGAGTTTGTTGCGAATGATCTCCTGGTTCTTGCCAGTAAATTTGTTAGCACTATTGATGCTCTTGGTGTGCCAGTCTGTCCAGTACAGGCTGTCTTCAAACACTGTGATGGCAAAGGGGTGCGGGAGGCCTGGGGAAAGTCCAAGAGGACCTCAGTCCAGACGTGGCCTGCCTGGTTCCCACATAAATCTCACCCTCTGCCAAGGTTCCAGGGGGCCAAGACGGGGAAAGGAAGATGAGAGATGAAGGAGAGTGGACGAAGGGCCTCACCCTGGCTAATGACAGCCTTGCGGTGACTCCCATCCAGATTGGCCCTCTCAATGACGTGGTGCTTAGCGTCCACCCAGTACATACGATGACCGGCATAATCAATGGTGAGGCCATTGGGCCAGAAGAGATGGGTATCAGCAATGATGCGGCGTCCGGAACCATCCATGCTAGAGGCTTCGATGCGGGGGGTGTTACCCCAATCTGTCCAGTAAATGGTACTAGAAAGAGAGAAAGGGACATTGAGAGACAGGCAGTAGAGGGCGTGTAGGTAATTGGGATAGTAATCAGGCAAAGAACTTTCATCCAATTAACCCAAGGGACTCCAACTGGTAGGAGATACATTTTGTTTGTTTTAGAAGGTGTTTTTTTAAACTGTTTTAATTTAAATGTCTCTAGACAGGGCATCTATTCATTTAATTTTTCTTTTTTTGCACTATCTGCCTTGGGGAGGGCACTATCTCAGGCACGGGGAGTGCAGCAGTAAACAACAGACAACAATTCCAGCCCTTGTGGAATTGACCATCTAATGTAATATTAGAAAGGCAGTTTCTTTTTTGTCACACTCGCCAGTACTGCCTTTTGTATTTTCCACACACACACACTTTCTAAAATAGCTGACCTACAATGGCAGGATCTTAGAGGACACTCCCCTCAAGTGACTGCACTGAATTTTTAAAAGCTGGGGCTAATAATTTCCATTTCAGGAGACTTTTCTTCTAATAATGAAAGTATTATTAAGTGCTCAATGTTATGAGCTAATAATGAAAAAAATACTAAATACCTACAATTTATTTAATGCATTTAAAATGCCTTCATCCTGTCATTGGATCCTCACACAGCTATGAGGAAGGTGTGCTTTACTACCAATGGGACATGAATAAATGGAGGCAGAGAGAGATGAGCTAGCTAGCCTAAGGCCACACAACCAGTTCCTGCAGAGCCAGGTCTCAAACCCAGCTGTGCCTGGGTGCAGAGCCCACGCTGTTAACACCACATTGTGAGGATGCCCCCTCCCAATAATGTCTGGCTTAAGCGGCCTGGGAACTGTTCCTACAGGTTGCAAAGAGGGATTTAGAAACTTGAGACACAACTCACTCACCCCTCCATGGGGTGCAAGGCTATGGCCCGAGGCTTCTCAAGGTTCTGCCAAAGCAGCACCTTGCGGTGAGCCCCATCCAGGTTGGCCACCTCAATCCTGGATGTCCCTGAGTCAGTCCAGTAGAGTTTGTCATGGACCCAATCCACAGCCAGGCCTCCTGGTGGAAAGAGTCAGTGGGAAATTGTCAGGAGTTCAGCCCTGGTTCTTCTGTGTCATAGTAACAACTCTGACACAAAGCAGTTTCTTGAGCCCAGCAGTGTTCTGACCATTTTATATACAGTAATTCATTTAACCAGCACAACAACTCTGTGTGCAAGGTACTACCATGTTTCCCCGAAAATAAGACAGTGTCTTATATTCATTTTTGCTCCTAAAGATGCGCTAGGTCATATTTTCAGGGGAGGCCTTATATTTCTTTTGTTTTTAAGACTTTATTTATTCATTTTAGAGAGGAGAGAGAGAAAGAGAGAAGGGAGAAGCAGGAAGCATCAACTCCCACATGTGCCTTGACCAGGCAAGCCCAGGGTTTTGAACTGGCAACCTCAGCATTCCAGGTCAATGCTTTATCCACTGTGCCACCACAGGTCAGGCGAGGCCTTATATTTCTAAGCTTGAAAAAAATTGCACTAGGTCTAATTTCCGGGGAAACAAGGTATAACCCCATCAAGATGAAGAAACTATATGTATCTGGGTTGATCAGAATACTCAATACCAAGCCATCAAAACAAAATTCAGAATAAAGCTGGAATCAAAACCTGATAGAAAAATGTTACTGTCATTTGTAAAGTTCTGATTTCAAATGACTACATTCATCACAATGGTCGCACTCCAATTCATTAAACTCAAGAACATGCAAGTGATATATATTTGAACCTATCAAATGAACCTAATAAATGTTATCAATATTAGTTCCATCCAAGATTTCACCAGAAGAAAAAGATGTTCTGCTGCCCATGGTTTGCAAACTTCGAACCTGATACCTTCCATGGCTGCTCTGCCCATGGTGTGGCCCTGCCCCACCCCCCAGAGCCTGCTTCCCTACCTGGACTTTCAAGCCCTGTAGATACAACCTCCTCCACATTGCTGCCATTGAGGTTGGCCCGCAGGATCCGGTCCAGGGTGACATCTGACCAGAAGACAAGCTCGCGACGGTGATGGAAATCAAGGGCGATGGCATTCTCCAGGTTGTTGAGTAGCAGCGTGTACTCAGAGCGGTGCGGCAGCACCTGCCGGATGTCGATGCGATTGGCGAACAGTAGCACAGGCTCCGGCCCTGGGACACGGCATAGAAACAGGGCCCGACTGGGCTCCAGAGCTGTACCCTCAGCATGCACCCCAGCTTCTCGGCTGACAGATGGAGCCCCTGGCCCAAGGACATGTCCTGAGCTGCTGGCATCAGTACTAGAAATGTGGGAGTTTCTAAAGTATACTCCCCCAGCCCAGCCCACCATACCCAACCTCAGCAGGGGTCTTGGGAGGGGCCCAGAATGCACCTCACAACTCCATTTTCCTGTGATGAAAATCTTTCTGGCTCTCAGCAAATCGCTGAGTACTGGAGCACCTGGTTGTCTCCATTCTCAGACCTCTGCCCACCCAGCCAAATGCCAACACCCCTTACCCAGAGCCTTGCAGCTGCGCCGGTCAGGCCGGAGTTCGTAGCCTGCCTCGCACCAGCACTGGAAAGCCCCTTCGCTGTTGGTGCAGCCCTGGCTGCAATACCCTTCCTCGGCACATTCATTCACATCTGTGGGGACCGGGCAGGCCAGGAGCTCTTTCTTCTGCCATCTTCACACCCCCAACTCCCTGGCTGACTAGTTGCATTCCTGCCCATGTGCCCATCTATATTCTAGGCCTAGTGGGAAGGCTAGAGATAATGAGCAGTTAAGGGTTTAGAAGTCATGCAGACCTGGGCTGGAATCCCAATTTTGCTACTCACGAGCTCTGTGGTCTTTAATAAGTTACTTAACCTCTCTGAACTTGTTTCCCCATATGTGAAATGGAAGGGATGATGCCTACCTCCTAGGGTTATTAGGATGATGAAATGGGGTCATGTTCTTCAAATGCCTGCCCCATAGGAAACATAGCTGCCTATCTGCTGCCCCTGCCCAGCATCCTAACCCTGCTCCAAACCAGGCCCAGCTCACCCTGGCACATGCGGCCGTCCTCTGTGAGCCGGTAGCCTGTGTGGCAGGTACACTGCACGGCCCCCCGCACCATCTGGCATTTCTGGGCGCAGCCACCGTTGTTCACGTTGCAGTGCTCCTCACCCGTCCGGGGCCCTGTGCCAGCCAAACCAGCGATGGGAGTTGAGCCCAGAATCCTCCCCCAGACAGCCAACTTGGCATTCCACCTGGACCACGAAGAACAGCTCCCCAGGCTGCTAGAGTCCCTAGGGAAGGTTCTCTTTGAACCGTGTGGGTGGGGTTCAGCCACAAACCATGGGCCAGGCCGCCCACTGGGGACACTCACGGCAGTTCTGCTGTGGGCTTTCATCGCTGTTGTCACCACAGTCATTGACCCCATTGCACAGCTTCCTCTGGCCAATGCAGCGCCCGTTCCAACACAGGAACTGGTCCGAGGCACACTGGGGGCTGCCTAGAGGAGGGAGGGGAGGCAGGAGGACGGGTCAGGTCACAGCAGGGCAGGGCCTGGGTCAACAAAAGGACGGGAGCCTGTCATTTTCTAAAGCGAGCTGGAGACAGATGAGATTCAAGGTGGGAGGGTCGGGGTCCAAGGCCGGAAACAGCTCAGACAGGGCTGGCTGAATGTCTGCAACCGTTTTCTTCCCAGGACACCACAGTGGAAGGTGAGGATGTGGGAGAGAGAGGGAGTACATCTGTGTGCCCAGCAACTGGCCAGGGGAGTGGGCGTGGGGGCCGCCAGCCACAGAGAGCAGTCCTTGCTAACAAGGCCGGAGCAACAGGCACTTGCTGTGTGCGAGTTAGAATGTGCGAAGCGACTAAAACTCACAGTCTTGATATTGTGTTACAGGCCATAAGGCTGCAGGTCAACAAACGCACCTGGATTTGACACTGGTGACTGAGAAGGGCAGGAAAAATCCAGACCACAAGCAAGGTAGACTAAGCAGTGGTCGGCAAACCGCGGCTCGCGAGCCACATGCGGCTCTTTGGCCCTTTGAGTGTGGCTCTTCCACAAAATACCACGTGCGGGCGCTACCTCAATAAGGAATGTCCCTACCTATATAGTTTAAGTTTAAAAAATTTGGCTCCCAAAAGAAATTTCAATCGTTGTACTGTTGATATTTGGCTCTGCTCACTAATGAGTTTGCCGACCACTGGACTAAAGCATCACCTTGGCCCAACGGGAATGGCAGCAGTTAACCCCCTTTCCACCTGTCCTGCACCCCAACTATAGGCTCAGGGCTCTGGGAGACCCCTGGGGGACTCCACCTGTGTTCTCACAGTTCTCTTCATCGCTGTTGTCTGCACAGTCGTCCTCCCCGTCACAGCGCCAGGACAGGCGGACACAGCGGCCTGACCGACAGCGGAACTGTTCGGCTGTACACATGGAGGTGGCTGGCAAAGCAAAGGCCTAATGGAAGGCTGGCCCCAGTTCAGCCCAACACACCACCCTGCCACCAGAAACTGCACTTTCTGCCAGTCCCCATGCCTCTCTTGACACCAGAGTCCTACTTGGTCTATGGGGCACTTCGTATAAAAGGGTGCCTTTTTCTCAAGCCACTTTACTGCCACCTGCTGGAAAACAGCCGTGACGATACATAAAGCCATATACTGTAATTATAGACTACATGTCTACTATGTGACTGACATCCCTTTGGACGTAGTGCACCACTTACACAACTGCACTCGGTGGTCGTGCCCAGTCCGTCGCCATGCTTTGTCTACAAGCAACCCTCTTAACATCTTCCCGGCTCTCTGGCTTCACAACCCGTTTCCCTACTTCCTGCTCAGACCTGCCGCACTGTCCCCCACTCACTGCAGTTGCGTTCATCAGACTGGTCATCACAGTCCGCGTCCCCATCACAGCGCCAGCCTGCGTTGATGCACAGGCCACTGTCACACATGAACTCTCCAGAACGGCAGGGCTGGTGGGAGGCTGGGGAGACACGGTCAAGCTTCTGTTTCTGACCAGACTGTGTGCACTGAGTGCCCCACAGCAGACCAGAAAGCCACAGCCTTAGCACTCTAGCTCCTCTGGCTCTGTCCAAGAGGAGCCAGGGAATCCAGAAAGCCCCCACCCCCAACCCGTGCTCCTGCCCCAGCTGGCACCTGTGTCTTGCCAACCCAGCCTGGCCTCCTCCCCGCCTCCGCCCAGCTGGCTAGAGCACTCACAGCAGTCAGACTCGTCTGACCAGTCTCCGCAGTCATCATCGCCATCACAGTGGTAGATGTCGAGGATGCAGCGACCATAGGCACACTGGAACTCTTCCAGGTTGCAGGGGGGCGCTGGCACAGCCGAGGCTGGAAGGAGGGTAGGGGTGGGAGGGGCATACGCTCAGGCCTGGGCGGAGCAGAGGGTCCCTGAGTCCTCAAAGGGGCAGGATGCTCAAGTAGGGTGTCTTCCTCACGTGACATAACCACGTTTCATTGAAGATGGCCCTTGTAGACTCCCATATCCAGGCCGACCAAAGGGAGACTCCCTTCCCATTGGGGGAAACTGCTTCTTAAGAACCCACCCTCCTTTTCCACTATTCCTGTACTCCTCAGCCTGGCCAGCAGCCCATGCAATGAGCCCTCTGCCTTATCACAGCTGAACAGCCTGAGGTCTGGGGCCACTCACGACAGCTCTCCTCATCTGAGCCATCTTTGCAGTCGGTGTCACCATCACAGTACCAGTGTTCAGCAATACAGCTTCCGTCACTGCAGCGGAATTCCTTGTCAGAGCACTTGCGCATGTCTGGGGGGTACAAGGGGACAGCAATCTTGAGGGAGCCCTATAAGCAACCCTCTTCACATCCTCCCTGACTCCCACCCGCACTGCCCCTGGTGGTCTGACCAGCTGGCCACACTCCACAGATTTGGTGCAGACTCTCCAGGGAAAGCTGAGGCTCTGAAGAGACTGGGCCTCAGGTTCCTGCTCTGTGATTGCTGAGGTGGGTCTGGACCACTCTGCCCCTCCTGCCTGCCTCCAGCTGCCCCAGACAGATACCTGGGCAGTGCTCAAGTCATTGCTGTGCTCTTCTCCCATGGCCAGACCATCCACCAGCCACCTGTCTGCCTCCCAGCATACCACTCACCACACTGCTCATCACTGTTGTCGCCACAGTCATTGTCACCATCACAGTGCCACAGGCTCCGGATGCAGTAGCCATTCTGGCAGGGGAACTCGTCCTCCTCACACTCGCGGGGAGCTGTGGGCACAAAGCAGTCAGGCTGCTGCAGGCAGTGGGGGTCAGTGCCTGGAAGCCCAACAGAAAGCCTTGCAGAGCCGAGCAGTCAGGCAGCTCCAAGACTGCCTGGAGGGATCGAAGCAGGCAGCCGTTTCATGGGGGTTGTGGGAGGGCCTTATCTGACCCTAGGAGGTAAATGGACAGGGCCAAGAGCTGAAGACCCAAATGCTGACGTGGGCCATCACTTTCTGATTGAAAATCCCTCCCAACAGAGCCTGAGAGCTCGCCTGGCCAGCACTCACGACAGTCCTGCTCGTCTGAGTCATCCTCGCAGTCATTGTCTCCGTCGCACACCCAGGAGCGCCGGATGCACTTGCCATTGTCACAGTGGAAGTCAAGAGGGGAGCAAGTGGGCAGCACTGAGTCCCGGGGGAAAGAAAGAAAAGGGAATCAGTGTGGTGTACTCACTCAGGCAGGCTCAGCCAGGCTGTCTGAGTTACCTTCCTTCTTCCGACTCCTGCCTACCTCCAGCTGATGGAGAAGCTAAGCAGAAACTGGTAGAGAAGAAAAGAGAGTATCAGCCAAGCGTGGTGTGAGGGGTTCATGAGGCAGAACAGCCAGAGGAACTCAAAACCACTAAGAAAGCAGTAAGAAAAACATAAGAGAAAGAAGTGTATTTTGTCGTTTTCCTCTGGTTAGATGATAATTGGCATATCTGGGCCCAATGTCCAGTTCTAGAACTCACTACTTATCACACTGAGCAAGTCAGTTTCTCTCTCTGAACTGTAGGTTCTTCTCTTGTACAATGAGGATAATTATACTCTGCTCACAGAGGTCTTTTGAGACAATGCAGTGAAAGTACAAAATGAAAGTGAGCCATTTACCATCACTGCAATTAGCTGAAATGGTTAGGGTTAATGAGGTCCAAGTTATAGCTTAATTATTATTAGGCTAATTAGGCATCCTTAGACGTAGGTGCCGCTGGTCGTGCCCCTACACCAAGACAACTGACTCAGCAGCGATATTTCTATGTATCTAAAACAGGGCCCTCTAGCCTGGTGTGCATATGTTATTACACTAGAGGAAAAGAGAGATTTAAAGAGAATATTAGATTTCTTTCTTTCTTTTTTTAGTGAGCAGAGGGGAAGCAGAGATAGACTCCCGCATGTACCCCAACCAGGATCTACCCGGCAAGCTCACTGGGGTGATGCTCTGCTCATCTAGAACCCTTCCTCCATTGCAACTGGAGCCATTTTTTAGCACCTGAGGTGGAGGCCATACATGGAGACACCTTAAGCGTCCGGGGTCAACTCACTCCAATTGAACCATGCATGGCTACAGGAGGGGAGGAGAACAGAGGGAGAGAGTGAGAGAAGCAAGAAGGGGAGGGGAGGAGAAGCAGATGGGCGCTTCTACTGTGTGCCCTGACCTGGAACTGAACCCGGGACTTCCACACGCAGGGCCGACGCTCTACCACTGAGCCAACCAGCCAGGGCCGAGAATATTAGATTTTTTTACAAAGTTTATGTTATTAAAGAAGATGCGATTGTACAGAATGTTAGTATAAGAAACAATCTGCATTCATTATGTAATTTGCACATTAAAAAATACACAAACATGCAGTACAAACACACAAACACATATTCATATAAATAAATACAGAGATCTACAGTGTGTCCGTAAAGTCATGGTGCACTTTTGACCGGTGACGGGTCAAAACTGCACCATGACTTTACGGACACACTGTATTTAAGGAAACTACCTGTAGTTTTCCTCTATACTTGTTTCAAAGTTTGTTCTATTGGACATGTATATATGGAAATTTGGGAAATACACAAGGGTTGGAGCCATATATATTGTGAGGAAATCACCCGCCTACCACACCTGTCACCGTTGCAAGAGTACAAGGCTCTGAGCCTGACCCAGCTGAGGCACAGGTAACTCCATCAGGTCTGCCCTTGCTCCCCTCTTCTACCACTTCCCACTGCCCAGGGGGAGGTTCTTACTACATCCGTCCTCGTCGCTGTGGTCCCCGCAGTCATTGTCTCCATCACACTGCCACTGGGCGGGGATGCAGGTACACTCGCCCAGGGCACTCACTGCGCAG
Organism: Rhynchonycteris naso; assembly: GCA_037038555.1. Lineage (NCBI taxonomy): Eukaryota > Metazoa > Chordata > Mammalia > Chiroptera > Emballonuridae > Rhynchonycteris > Rhynchonycteris naso. Next base: position 358,237,431 of record CM072995.1, read on the forward strand.
GTGAAGTGGCTCCGACCACAAGCACACTCGGGGCTGCCGGCTAGGCCTGGGCAGAAGGGAAAAGGAAGCAGTGAGGCTCAGCTCCTGCCCAACAAAAGTCCACTCCAGGGAAGAAGGTACAGGAGCCAAGTCGAGGGCCACTGTCACCCTGGTGAGGCGGTAACACTGAAGGGAGGTGTTACCTTCATGTATGTAATGGTGACTTCCCCTCCTCCGAGACACAAATAGTCAAGGAGATACCCTCTGACTCCGGGCTCACAAATAGTCCAGGCACCCCCTTGTATGACAGGATTTTTTATATAGCATCCTGTAATGGCAGCGGTCATCGAGGCCAGGCCGGTTCACATCGGACCGGGCAGATCACAGAAGAACCGTGGAGCCGAAAGGTGTTGAACCACTCTCCTTTACTGGATTCTCTCAATAGTGGGCAAGCAAATAGGCAGGGGGAAACCACTTCTCCTTGCAGCGGGAGAGCAAACAGGCAAACTGCCCCTCATGGTGTCGGCGGCGGTGGTGGTGGCGGGCAAGTGATCCACAAAGAGGAAATTACCTTACCTGTAGCCTTATATAGACCACACACATACACGCGTGCGCACGACTTTCTGCCACATGCTCATGCACCAATCATGCAATATGCTTGCAGCCAGAAAACAAACTAGCAAGCCTAACCACCGCTGTTTTTCCTACACACCCAAAGGCCCAGAGACAAATGATGTCACCTGGAGAGTTGGTGCTCTTGGGGAAGGGGAGCAGGGGACAGAGAGTTGATGCAGCAGAGACCTCTATGTCTTTCCCTTCCAAACTAGGTTGAGATACAGACGCTTTTACCTCTGAGAAGGATCAGGCCCTTGGTGTAAGCCAGGGAGGGAAATAAGAGTAAGAAATAAGAGTAAGATGAAAGTGCTGGACCCCCTTTAGGGATAAGGAATCCAAACAGCGGGGCAGGAAGCAGCACAGGTTGCTGCGTGTCCCCCAGTCAGAGCTCACTTTTGAGCCAGGAAACCACTTCTGAAAAGGAGGAGTGGGGTCCAAGGAGAAAGGGACTAGGCTGCCTCACGGGACAGTGAATGGGACCAGTCAGGGCTTTCCTGTCTGAGGGGCGGGCCACAGCCTGGAGGAAGGATGGCAGAGGCAGCCCCTCCCCCAGCCTCAGCAACACGCAGCTGGGCTTCCCTATTGAGCCTAGAGCTATCTGCCTGGCCAAGTCCCATGACCGGCTGCTGTACTCCCTCCCTACAGTGCCCAGCAGGATGCCCTCGGATGGCGTGTGAATGGCTTGGTGCCCCCTGCTTCAGCCTCAGCTGGAACAAAGGGTTCTGCTAGGGTCACTCTCCCCCTCCCAACATTCATCTAACCCGCTGGGCTGCTCGCAGCTGGGAAAGAAGGGGGCCACAGCTCATTGCTAATCTCTCCTACTTGCTTTCTTCTCCCCTACTTCCCCTCATTGCACCCTACCCTCAAGCTGGACTGAAGCAGGGAAGAAGTCAGCTCCTAAATTTTCACCCCTCCTCCTTTCCCATTGACTGGGCGCAGCCTCTTTCTTGGCTCATCTCCTTGATGTACATTCTGCCTGGATTAGGGCTTAGGGCCTGGAATAAGGGAGTGTACTGCTAAACCCTCCAAAAGCAAGGGGAGAGCCCTAGGTCCCTCCCTCTCCACTTCAGCCCAGGAGTGAGCCGGAGCATAAGGTAGATGAATGGATAAATGGATGAATGGATGGACGGGTGGATGGACAGATGGATGGATGGCATGGGGATCAGTGAACGACTGGAACCACAGGCAGAGTGTATATATCTGGAGTAAAGGACCACAGCTCTCAAGAGATCCTCAGCTGAGACCTTGCCCTTTCCTTCTACCTGCTGAGAGCCAGCTGCCCTGGAAAAGACGCGGGGTTTCCTGCGGAAACCAAAGGAATTCGTTTGCGAGCTACAGCAGGTCTCTCTGTCAGTGCACGACAGAAGACCCTTTCCCAGGGAAGCTGGAGACCCAGCTGCTTAGCGCCAGCCCCAGCCTTTGTGCCTGTTCTCCGAGCACTGAGAGGAAAGGGGTGGGGGTCTCTTTCACTCAGGCCCTGAGCTCTGAAGCCTGAGGAACTTTTATAGTGTGACCAGCTCATCACGGCTCTAGCCACTTACTTTCAGGGAGTTGGCTGGATGAAACAACAAACACTTAGGATTCCAGAGGACTCCATGCAGAGGGGCTCTCCAGTGTGTTGACCCCCTTCGTGGGGAGGAATGGAGAAGACAGATAAAGCTAACTCACTGGTTTTCAACCAGGGACGCTCTTTCCCTCCTGGGGACACCTGGCAGTGTGTGATGACATTTTTTGGTTGTCGTGATTGGCGGTACTTCTGGCATTTAGTGGATAAAAGCCAGGGATGATGCTGCTAAATATCCTGCAATGTACAGGACAGGTCCCACAACAAAGAAATTATCTGGCCCAAATGTCAATAGAGGTTAAGAAACTGTGCGGGTGTCCCAATGAAGAGTTCAGGATAAGGGCGTGACTAGAAGAGAAAGGAAGAAGGAGACATTCGGGGGACAGGAGTGAAAAACCACTGGACCTAGAGTAGACAGACCTGGGTTCCCCTGACCAGCTGTGCGACCTTTTCTAAATCACTTAGTTCCCTAAGCCTGTTTCCTCATTTGTAAAAATATCATGAGGATTGGGTAAGAAGATAAATGTGAAAGAAGCTGACCTCATGCTTTGGCACACCAAAGATGCTCAATAAATGCAGGATGAGAGTGTGCAGGTGTGAGGATACAGGAGCTAAATTTTTCCAAAAGGCCTTGATTTGAAGAGCTCTAGTGTCAAGATTGGGAGAGCAAGAACAGCAGCATCCTGGTGCTGCATGCAAGTCAAAAGGAATACTGAAAGAGGAGCCTTCAGTGCTCCCCCCCACTTCTTTTTAGGGACCCCCCCACCTTTGCCTGAATAATAGCAAAAGTCCTGATTTCCCCATGCAAACTTCAGGAACAGAGCATTCTTTCCAGTGGGCATCAAGTTAGTCGCAGGCGGCTAAAGAGTCACGACTTCCGCCATGTCAGAGCAACATCTGAACATCAGCATGTGAAGGTCAGGCAGCCACCAGCCAGGCAAACCCTTGGCTTGGCCATTCATACAGTAAACAGACATATTACACTTCAGAAAGTCAGCTCTTCTGGACAACTGCTGACCCTCTGGGATTCCCAGACATGGAATTCGGCCTTTTCACTTAAATCTTAGCTGTGATCATAAAGGACAGCTTTTATAACTAAAAGAATGGTGAGTGAAAAAAGGAAACAAATGACTGTGGGTGGTAAAATTCAGTGCTCATTTTAAGAAGTGTTAAGTTAGAATACTCAGCTATGCTTCTGGCCTTTAAAGCTATTAGCCAATCACACTGCAAGCTCCCATTGGCATCCAGTGGGCCCTTCAACCTAATGTGATTCAATAAGGTGAAGATCTCTCCCCAAAGTGTCCACTATCCCTGAACATCAAGACATTCAGCTTTTGTAAGGTGATCAATCGTCCTCCTTTAAGGAGGACAGTCCTTCTTTTGTAAGTTCCGTCCTCCCTCAAAAAGTGTCCTCCTACATGTCCTCCTTTTTAATATTGGAAGACTAATCTGTAAATGGCTGTAATTGGTCAATGCAGAGTCGATCCATTGCGTGTGATGTGATGTATTTGTATCTAAATGAGTACTTTTTTCTTACAATTATTATTAAAAATTAATATGCATGTAAGCATAATTACAATATAAAATATTACAAATGTTTTTATTATGCATTTATCATATTATAGTGTATTACTGTTACAATGAATAAAATGTTTCTTTTATTTACGATACAGGTATTGTTTTTTTTCAATTTATTTTGTCCTCCTTTTCATTGTAAAAAAGTTGGTCACCTTAGCTTTTGGGATACAATGTGCTCAAAGGGCCTTCCTAAAAGGTTAACCACAATCTCAGCCATCTTCCCAATTTCTCACTGTACTCTTTTGAAGGAAAGAAGGGAAGCATCCCTTTGGTATAGCAGACAGTGTATGATATGAGAGAGCACGGATTCTGGAGTCAGAGAGACTGGAGTTCAAATCCTGATTCTACCCCTAACTGTAACACTCTGGGCAAGTTATTGCCCCTGAGCCTCAGTTTTCTCATCCGTAAAATGGGAATGAGAATAGTTCTACTGGAAGGGGTTTTACAAAGATTAAATTAAATAACCCATGTGAACTGCCCAGCACAGGGCTGGCATAGCTCAAAAACTTCATAACAATACCACCATCACTAAGTACTTACCAGGTATCCAGAGCAATTTTCTAAGTGCCTTTCATACGCTCTGTCACTGAAAGCTCAACAGTGCCCTAGGAGGTGGCCCTGTTTTTATTATCACTTTACAGTTGAAGACACTGAGACACGGAGAGGTGGAGTCTCTCAACAGCTCACAAAGGTACCAAGGGTTGGAGCCAGCATTCACAGCCAGGCAGGTCGATTCCAGAGTCTGCTCTTAATCACTGCATTATAGCGCCTCCCGGTAATGGTGTTGCTATTATGAGAGTCTCCCAAAACCCTTAGGTTAAAAAAGGGAATTTAAATCCTGAGACTCCTGGGTCCCTCCCCTTTATGTATTCTTGATTAGCGAATAGGCCAGGAGTGTATGGATCTCAAGCAGTGACATCTACTTCTGATTACTTCGAAGGCCAAAGACTAATTTCCTTGCCTTCAGGTAAGGTAGTGAAGTGAGACAGTCTGGGGCCCCAGTCTTTTAAACCAGCGCTTCGGTGTTGTGTTGGTTCAAAAAGGAACAGGGCTCTGATAACAAGTAATTATATTTTGTAGTTTCTCTTTACAGCTTACAAGCTATTTTTGCATAAAGACTTGCATGCTCATGTCATCAGTATAATAACCCGGAGTAGCCTCTGAAGTGCCCATTTGACAGGTAAGGCCACCTCTTGCATTATCCAAGGTCAGGGGGTGAACAGAAGAGCCATGAAGTCCGACCCATTCAAACCCTTGGGCCAGCATTCTTCTCTTAATGTTATCTCAGAGTTTGAACTTTCAATAAGCTTCCTGACCTATACACTGCTCTCCACCATCTCACAGAATGCTCAGGTCACTTGAAGCCCAAGGCAGACAGTGACTACACAGCTACAGAACAGCTTTTGCAAGTTGAACCAGGGATGAGAGGCTTAAGGAGTGCCCCCTGAGTGCTGGAATATGATGACTATCCCAGTGTGCAAGGGACGACAGTGGGAAAGGAAGGAATCAATACTCGTAAAAGAAGGATGCTTTCTTAGAACACACGAAAACTCTCCTCTCTTCTCTCATCCACTAGAGGCAACGGTGAGGATATAAACTTTATTTAATTAGGATAAGTTCCCACGAAATTACCCTAAACTGCATCCAGGCTGACTGGGGGACCAATTCACTGATTTCAGCTCCTTATGTAGCCAAAGCGGTACGCGTCTCTCTAACAGGAATGCCCTGCAGCAGGTCAAAACTGACAACTGAAAGGAGTGGCAGCAAGGAGCCACATGGAAATGGATCTAGCCTCATCCAAGGGAGATGTGAAATCTGGAGGGAGCTGGGTGCCTATAAACAGCCACTCTTTGAAAGAGCAGGGCTTGCACAGAAAACATCAGAAGCAACACGAAGGGTTGAGAGCCCGAGGCCAGGAAGTGAACCCTTTCCTGATGCTGCCCCAACTGGACCCGCGCAGCCCAGGCCCTGACTGAATTAAAAGCCCCTGCTCTATATTCCAGAAGCCCTCTGTGTCTCCTCTTATGATAGCGTTTAGCACACTGGGATCATTGTTCACTTACTGGATCATATACCTCTTGACCTCTTGGCAGTTAGAATTGTGTAATCTAGAGTCTTGTATTTGTATTCACAGTGCATAGCTCAATGTTTGTGATATAGTAGATGATCAGTTTAAGTCTGTAAAATGAATGAATGAATACATGAATCAATAATACATTCCTTTGGAGTCTTATGAGAATTGGAGTTGAAGGAAAAGAGGCCTAGAATATCAGAAATAAAAGTAGTTATTTCCTACCTACCTAACTTGTACTTACTTAAGAAAATAGGAATCAAAAATAATAAATAAATAAATAAATAAAAAGAAAATAGGAATCTACTTTTTCAGGCAGCTTCCTAGTCCTATCCAGTTCACTCCCTTCCAAGAGTTCCTTTTACTCGCTTATTATCAGACTATGACACCAACATGCTATGACTCTAATTATTCTTGTTTTTAGATCCCTATAGGCCAGCCTTACCTGGCTGAATTTCACTTGGTGAAATCTCCTAGTGGGCCCTCTCAAAAGGCCATATCAAGACACATGATTAGTGGTCCAAGTACATTCAGCCTTCTCTGACCACTTTCAAACACAGAAAAGAATCATCAGCTTCCACAGTTATGAGGCAGAAGAGCATAATTTTAAGCACCTGGGAATAAAACTAAGCTAATTCCTGGCTCTACAGCCCTGCGCACATTATTTATAACTTACTTTTTCATCAGGAAATTTGAATGTTATGAGAATAAATTAGTTAATTCATGAAAAGCAGTTAGCATAATGCTTGGCACGTACTAAGCTCAAGAAATGATAACTCTTGCTATTACTGTTGTAGAACATGACTCAGAACTGTCTGATCTAGCCACACGATGATCTCAGGGCTGGAGATGTCTAAAAAGCCTACTGTGTATCACCTCAATGAGTTAAGCTGGTGCTATGAGTGACTACTTACTGGAAGAGGTGGAAGAAGGTGGCAAGAATCCTGCTTTATTTGCCTTTCTCATTTTTTATTTTATTTTTTATTTTTCTGAAGTGAGAAGCGGGGAGGCAGATAGACAGACTCATGCATGCATCAACTGGAATCTACCTGGCATGCCCACCAGGGGGCAATGCTCTGCCCATCTGGGACATTGCTCCGATGTGACCGGAGCCATTCTAGCACCTGAGGTGGAGGCCATGGTTCCATCCTCAGCGCCTGGGCCAACTTTGCTCCAGTGCAACCTTGGCTGCGGAAGGGGAAGAGAGAGACAAAGAGGAAGGAGAGGGGGAAGGGTGGAGAAGCAGACGGGCGCTTCTCCTCTGTGCCCTGGCCGGGAATTGAACCTGGGACTTCCACACACTGGGCCAACGCTCTATCGCTGAGCCAACCGGCCAGGACCTATTTACCTTTCTATGGTACCCTTCTTCCTTGCTTAATATATCAACCAATTTCTAGGAGGCAAGTACAGAAAAGAGAAATCTAAATTCAGAACCTATAAATTACAGAGCAATTAAATAATAAACTAGTTTTGGCCCTGGCCTGGTAGCTCAGTTGGTTAGAGCATTGTCCTGACATGCCAAGGTTGCAGATTCAATTGCTGGTCAGAGCACACACAGGAATTAACCAGTGGATGCATAAATAAATAGAACAACAAATCAATGTTTCTCTTCCTCTCTCTCTCTAAACATTAAAAAATAAATTTTAAAAAATGGATTTGTTTTCTCCTTTTTAGACTGGGGGTAATAATAGTACCTATTTATTTTATAGGGTTGTTGGGAGGTTTAAATGAGATAATACATAGGAAGTACATACACAGTAAGCAGCTGTTTTTGTTGTTGTGATTACAGTAGTCCCTCCTTATCTGCAGTTTCAGTTACCCCCGGTCAGTAGTGGTCTGAAAATATTAAGTGGAAAATTCCATAAATAAACAATTCGTAAGTTTTAAATTGCATGCCATTCTGAGTAGTGTGATAAAATCTCACACCATCTACTCCATCTGGCCGGATGTGAATCATCCCTTTGTCCAGTGTATCCATGCTATATGTACAATACAATAAGATATTTTGAGAGAGAGAGAAACCATTCATAAAACATTACAGTATATTGTTGCAATTGTTATATTTTATTAGTTATTGTTGTTAGTGTCACTATGTCTAATTTATAAATTAAACTTTATTGTAAGATATAGGTATAGGAAAAAGAACATATAGTATATTAGGGTGTGGCACTATCTCTGGTTTCAGGTATCTACTGGGGGGTCTTCCAACATATTCCCTGTATCCCCTGAGGATAAGGGCGGACTACTATATCATTAATAATTCCATCATCTCCATACAGATCTTCAAAAGTCTACTTACCCTGCCCAGGAGCTCAGTTAACAGATTTCACAAATCCAATAGGGCTTGAATGGGGCTGTGCTCTGTGAGGGCTGTACAAAATATTGCTTTCCTTTCTCCCTACATCTCAAAACACAAGTAACACATGGCTTCAGTGAGCAACAAATTGCATCTCCCCTTCTGGGAGCCTTTTTAGACCTTCCTCTTCAAAAATCACCTGAAAAGTCATTCTGTAAGCACTGGGATTCCCTGGGAAGGGAAGCCTGAAAGCAGAAAGGCAGGTCAACTTAAGATAAATTATGGATATTCCCCACCTAGATCTTCTGGGATAGCTTGGATATACAATATTATGTTCTAAGAGGTAGTATATAGGTTAGAGCAGTGGTCGGCAAACTGCGGCTTGCGAGCCACATGTGGCTCTTTGGCCCCTTGAGTGTGGCTCTTCCACAAAATACCATGTGCGGGCGCTACCTCAATAAGGAATGTACCTACCTATATAGTTTAAGTTTAAAAAATTTGGCTCTCAAAAGAAATTTCCATCGTTGTACTGTTGATATTTGGCTCTGCTGACTAATGAGTTTGCCGACCACTGATGTTAGAGGGTTAATAACTTAAGCTCTGGGCTCAAATCCTGGCTCCCTTATTCACTAGCTGTGTGATGGCAAACTGCTCTGAGCCTTAGTTTCCCATCTGTCAGACAGGCACCTAACAGTACCTACCTCATAAGGATACTGTTTGGACCAAATGTGATAATATACGCTATACACTTATCACAGTGCTAGGGATACAGCAAAAGACTTAAAAATATTAACTGCCTCAGAAGCACATTTGTATTTTTCAGGTCACATGTCCCAGTTTGTGGTATAAAACTGGTCACCTGAGGAGATGATTCCCAAAAAGTAGACATTTTCATTTGGGGGCGATACACGTTAGAGCCATTCACTCTTACTGCCTCTCTGAACCTATAGCTGAAACTTCTGGTTTAAACTGTCTGGAGTGAGGAGGGGTGGGAAGGGGGAGGAAGAGAAGGGAGCTCCCCTTTCTTACTTGCTAGACTTATGGTTATTATAACCAGACATCTGTATTTGGTTTCCAGAAGGTTGTAGCCAATCCAAAAGAGAAACTGTCTCTCGTCCTCATCCATGCCTGAAAGGTGGTGGCAATTTAAGGAAGGGGACACTGGAGCACTTCCCCCAACTGCGCTGCAGGCCGGGCAGGAACTGGAGCAGCAGCACTTGCAGAGATCGCTGCAGGCCCTGACCACCTCAAAGCTATTTTATTTCATGTGTTAATCAGGTGTCTGTCCCAAGGCCCGACTCTGTACCTGCCTGGTCCTACACTCAGACAGGGGGAGGGTTCCTCTCCCCTCAAGCTTCCCGGCCCCAGAAAACCTCCGATGATAAATTATGCAGCAGCACCTTTGTGTCGCTGCCTCTCAGCCAGATGGGTTCGCTCCCAGTCTTTTGTTTCCGGCTTTGCTTGCAGCTCTGATCCTCCGCTCTGCACAGAGGTGAGGCAGGGAGCTCCTGTAGGCCAACTCAGGGCTTGCAGCAAGTCCCAACAAGGCTTTCCCAGCTGGGTCCCAGACAGCGCCCTTTCCTTGCTCAGTTTAACCTGAGTGAACAGGGAGGCAGGGCGTTAGGGACGCTTCCAGTTAGTCCACTCAGCCGTGAGCAAGGATGGAAATGCTTACGTGCAGTGAAAGAATGAAGTGTGCTTGGAGGGGCATAAGAGGTGCCCAGGGGCACCTAGGATGTTTGCTTCTCGCTAAATCAAAAATGCAGAACAGAAAATGGAGTCAAATGACTGCCAGGAAAGCTAGAGAAGCAGCTCTTTTTAACAGCTGCTCTTGGTTACATACAGTCAACTTTCTGCAGCCCCCCAAAACATCCCATCACTTGGCACCAGGCTAAAAGGAAGAGACAACAGGGGTCAAACTTTGAGGTGGAGGAGCTGGGGGTGAGTCTGGGACTCCGAGACCCACATCAATTATCCCTGCACATTGACAGGATTCCTGATTGAAGACGGTAGTCACTGAAGGCAGGCAGCTCTGCAACAGCCCAGCCCCCAAATTGGGGCAATTACTACCTTATGAGCTCTGGGGCCTGACTCCTTTCCCAGGCCAGTGGGAGGGAGAGCTTGGAATTCTAAACTGTTCCAGCTACAAGAGACCTCAGCCAGCACCTCTCACCCCGGGTCATAGCAACCTTCGAGTGAGGTGTCTGGCTGCATCCCTGACCACAGGGCTTTCCTAGGGAAGTTCTCAGAGGAAAGCCCCATTTCCTAGGACTTCTTCCAGGAGAACAAAGGCAGAGTGGGCTCTTAGATTCACAGTATAGCTTAATAGGCCTCTTTTCTGGAAGTGTGCACAGGAGGGAACTATGCTTAGGTTTCACTAGGTTTTTAGGGTAGGGGTGGAGAGGTGAGGAGAAGGAGCAAGATCTTTAAAAGAATCAAGCCAAAAACCAGCTGAAATGAATTAAGGGTTGAGTCTCCATTTTAGCATATAACACTGTAGTATAATGATTTGTTTACCTGGCTCCCATAGTCCAAAGGCAAGAACCATCTCTAATCCACTGACACAAGCTTTCTAACAGGCCTATAGTAATGCAGTAGTTGTCAGGCTCTTTACTAAATGGTTTAAACATACTATTATCTCATTTAATTTTTACAATGTTTGCATGTGATAACTTATTACTATTTCCCACCACCCTTATTTACAGATAAGATCCCTCAAGTACAGGGATATTGTTTTGTACAGAGTTATTAATAAGTACCAAGATTCAAACCCAGGCTGCCTGTGTTTCTTAGTCACCAAGCACTGCATGCAGTGATTAGCTCAGTGCTTGACGAATGTGCGTTTGCAGAATGAATGAACAAATGAATGGGTATAAAACCCAGTACAGGGAATGCTCTTGAGCGTACTGGGGGAAAAAACCTGCCCCTGTCAGCTCTAAGCCAGAGGGAGAACAACAAGCATAGGCATTCATCAGAGCTATTTATAGGGCCAAACTCGGGCTCTGCCAACCAACCAGTCAGCACGAAGTCTTTCCTGGGACACTGAATCCCACCAGGCAGTAGGGGAGAAGAGCTTCTGATGATGAAGATGAGATGGTAATCCAGACACAGTCTGAGGCCCACATGCTGCGTGCCCAGGCAACTCATGGCTAAACTGCGTCAAGGAATGTAGAAACTGTGGCTAAAACAGGCTAAAAGACCTAGTCAACCAAGGGTATGGAACTCTCTCATAATTTTGAGATGTGCCCAAACATAAAAAAAAAAAGACAAAACTTCTTTAAGCAGTCCCCAAAATGCTGTTCCTATTCAGAAAGCCCCTAGTATTGATCTTCTCTTTAGAACAGAAGCAACATAGCCAATCCCTCTCATTTTCCCTTCTTTTGGGGATCAAGATTAGCAGTCAATCAGTACAAAGAGTGAGCAAAGACCTATAAAATACACCCTTGTCCTCTGTGACCTCCTATGTTCTTTGCTGACCCAGAAGATGAACATGCCCAACGTGCTTTGTATCAGACATGGCCAGACTTAGTTCCTTTGCACCTGTCATTCTTAATACCATGTGCTAGTCCCAAAGATGTTATCTGATATTCAACAGGGGACAGAAGAGGAAATCCAAAATCAGTGACAAGCCAAGCATCTTTCACAAGTCCAACAAGATCAGGGACAAGGTCAACTAAGAACCATGACAACAGCCAGATGGAAAGGAGAGAAGCCTCAGCTACACTCTTTTGCACTTATCCACAGAAACAGAAACAACTTTCTATCTACCTAAATTACTCCTAGGCAGAATTTTTTATTATTTGCTTACCTGAAAGAGACCTCGAAGATAAACACAGTTTTCACTCTTCAAATGGTGGTAGATTGCCCAAGGCCCCACCTCAACCCTCAAGAGAAAAATACCCAGGGCCATTACCAGCATTCAAGTTTCCTTCTAAAATGTTTAAGGTTGCAGTGTTATACAGACTCAGGCCAAACCCACAGGCTCTAGGCAAAGCCGAAAGGACTAGCAGCATCCAAATAGCACCTTCAACTTCAGTGTCTTAAATTCAGTCCTAACTGAGTCAGGTCTGCCCTAAAGATTTACTACTATGACACACGATCTTCTCCGTGAGCCCCTGGAACTCAGTGTTAGGAATCTTCATGGTGGCATTTTTGGTTGAGCAACTGCTCACTCTCACTGGTGAAGTATGAATCTGTCCCTCCCAGGCCTCCAAGCATGGCTCATTATCAAGCTAGGTGAAGTTTAGATCTTTGTGCCACTGACTGTCCTTACACATATGCACAGAAAAACTCCCATGCTAAGCAGTTTCCATGAAACTTTTGTCCTTAAAAAGAACTCAGAAGAGTTACCAAGAATGCTCCCATCGTGTGTGTGTGTGTGTGTGTGTGTGTGTGTGTGTGTGTGTGTGTGAGCATTAAATATACACAGTTCTCTACCCCATTCTCAATGCAGATGCAGTGTATGCAGCTTTGCCATCTCTGAAGCAGTAAAATCCTCTTGGCCAGTCTCAGCCTGGAACCTTCCAGCTCCCCTTTCCTTGGGGCAGAAGGCGACAATCTCCTCTCTGGCTTTGTTGGTATCCGTTTTAGCCTTTTTTTTTTTTTTTCCAGTGCCTTCCCATTTCCCTTGATCTTTTTCAAAACTTCCTGCAGGGGGCCAAAAGGAAAGTTCCATCCCCTTCCCTTGCAGCCCTAAGGGGGAAACCCCCAAAAAGCAAAGCTGTCCCTTTAAGGGGCCCATGTGGTGGGAAGAGCGGCCACATTCCTACCCCAGTAGGGCCGCTGTCCCGACACGCCAAGGAGGCTACAAATAACCTTCCTGGAGAGAGCCGGGGAGGGGGAGAGCACAGTGCGAAGAGGAACGTGGGTCGGCCAGGCTACTGCTCCGAGAGGAAGAGCGGAGCGGAGAGAAAGAGCTCCATCGGCGTTAGAGAGGGCATGGAAAAAGTCATTTAAAACCCACGGGTAGTTTAAATAACAGACATGTGAACTCTGTTTTGGATTTGGGAGGTAAGCCAATCTTTAAAACAAGTGCTTAGGCATCTCCACACCCTGCCAGGCAAGTTCCGAAATCTGCATTATTTCCACACGAGCTTCCCCACGTTAAAAGAAAGACCGGTGCAAGGCCGGGGTCTACAGACCCCTCCATTCCCAGCCCCACCCCCTCATCCGGGCTGCGAGGAGAAAGGCAAGATTCGAATCTCCCCGCGGTTGAACAGTGGTGGGTGAATAGAGTTGGGGTTCAAAGACCAACGTTCTTTGATCTCTGGGCACAAACTAGAGGCAGCTGCTAAATCATGGGGTGCACCCACGGCCCTAGGCGGCTGCGGAGAAACAAATTCCACCGGAGCCCTAATCACACACAACAGTGGCGTACGGGCACCAAACAAGTTATTAATAAGGAGCAGATGAAGCAGCAGTCCCGCTGCCATCCGTCCGGTTCCCCCGAGGGCCACCGCGCAGGCCAGTAGGCTGTCTTCTGAGGTTCGGCGGTACCCACCCCACCCCCGCCCGTCTACCCCGGCCAGGACCGATCTGCCGAAGCCTTCCAGTAGTTTCTTCTAGTGTCCCCACTCTGCCCCCTTTCCAACCCTGTCTTCCTCTCCGCTCCCCCCCCTCCGGGAAGGATCCAGGGCAAGGGAGCTGATTGGTCGCAGCCAGGAGAGGGAACCCAAAAACACTACTAAGGGGAGATGCCGCAAACAAGCAATGCCCAAAGACCCTCGGTGGGAGCAAGGTCTGAGGTCTGGAGTCTGAGGACCTGTTCCCGAAGTAGAGTCCCCAGAGCTCAAGTATTCAGATTCAACTGGGGACCCTCTCCGCGGTCTGCCCGGGACCCCGGCCCCTGGAAGGAAGGCTATTTACAATTTATGGTCTAGAGACCATCCTCCCCCGCGTCCCTTTATTCACACACATTCATTCGCACCAAGGACACAGAGACCCTATCTTAACCTGAAAGGAGGCAGCCCCCAGCTCTTCAAAGAGCAACGAGGGCAGGCGAACGAGCGCCTCAGATCTTCCCCCAGCCCAGTCCAGACCCGGCCCGGGGAGCTAGCTCCTTCACCGCTGCCCCTCTAGGACAGGAGATCTGGGGGAGCTCATGCTCCCCTCCCCGGCACGCAATCTCAGGGCTACTGATTGCAGCGAGGGCGAGGAGGGTCTCAGGCCCCAGTCTGCGCCGTTCCGCTCTCGGGAGCTGAGTCCCGCAGCGGCCGGACCCAGGGACAAACTTTCCCCGCGGGCCGGTCAGCGCGGGCACCGCGGCGCCGCTTACCGTGTGCGCAGAGCAGGGCGCCAAGCAGCAGCGTGCCCCACGGTCGCCTCATGGTGCAGCGGCAGCGCCGGCGCTCCCTGCCGGCCTGGGGTCCCGCCGGCTCCAGCGGGACACGAGGCGGAGGGAGTCGGGGGAGGGTCCCCGAGGGGAAGCCTCCCGATCCACCGCAGCGGGCGCGCCCCGCAAGTCACTCTCCCGCCGCTGCTGCCTCCAGTGCTGCGAGCTGAAGCCGCCCCGCCAGGGGACCGGGAGGGGGTGTCCGGGGCCCGGCCGCCCCGCCCCCCGCGCCACAGCCCCCTCCACCGCCACCGCGCCTGGTCCCGCCCCCAGCGCCAGCCCGGCCTCTTCCCGCCCTCGGCCCCCGCCCCCGGGTCCCCAGATCCCACCCTCCAGCGCCTCCCGCGCGACCCCACTTCTCTTGAGGCCGCCCCCACATTCCTAGCCTTCGAGAGAGCCCCCCCACCCCCATTACTATTGCTCTAATGTCCCTAACTTCAAAAAAAGAAAATTGTCCTAGCGGCAATCTCGCATCCCGGTCACTCTAGTTCTATTCCAGAGCTGACCCAAGTCTCCTAGATGTGACCCTGGCCCCCGTACCGGTCCCAAGTCCAAACTTTATTGATGTCTCAAGAATACGCAAAGCTTCCTAATGCATAATCCTCTCGGTCTTTATGGACATCAAACAAGGGACATCAGGGGGCCCGGAGTGCTGTCTTAACTAGCGTTCTCACTGTCAAAACTCCTTTTCTGAGATTTTCTTCTGGCTCCACCCTCGCCCCCGTCTGGGCAGCGTTATTCTAGGGCTAAATAATTCCACGACCTCCCCTTTTCATTTACTCATTTCCTGAGGTGGTTGTCTGGGTCCTGTCGCTCCAGTTCAGACGTCCAGAATTGGCCCAGACAGACTTAGTTCTTCCTCGCTGTCTTTGTAAATCAGCGTTGTTAGCCTCTTCATCTTCTTTGGCTTTCTGATCCTGGCAAGGAAGGAAGGAAGGGGATAAGGCAGTAAGTCCTAACTTGCAACTTCACTCTCCCATGGACTCAGCCTCCTGCCAGCGTCCATCTGTAGAGCTTCCAGCCATATTTTACTACATAAAGTTTTAAACTCCTCCCTTGTCCTAGCTTTGTGGCCCATCAATGCTTCTCCCCAATGCATATTAATAATATGGGTTGATTTTGTTACCATCTTCCATTTTCTAGGTTGACTCTTGTCTTATTACTTTTGTCCAAGTCCCCAACATCCTTAGAATCCCTCCAAGTTGGTACGCCAGCTTTACTGGCTTAGGAATCTTCCTTTATTTTTTAAGCCACTTTCCTCTCGCTAGTGAATAGAGCCAGGAAGACTTAAATGCCCCATGTTAGCTAAGGGAAAAGCAGTTTGGTGTAGTGCAAAGTGGATACTAGAAAGATTTCTCCAATGGATAGGTTGGCATTTCATCCTTGCTTCTTTTCCATTTCTCAAAGAATTTCACTTCAAATTACCGTCTTTGAACAAAACTAACATTAACGTTGCAACATCAACCAAAAGATGTGAAGTGTTAACTCCTTCTCAGCCAGTACTTCTCCATACTGTTTTGCCTGAAATTTTAGCACAGATGAAATGTGGTTGAACTAGCATCACCATGGTAACTTATACCAAGGCATTCTCTGCGTGTGCAGTTCTTCTTGCTGACTGAAGGCGGCAGGAGAGTCAGGTCAGCTTCGCAGTACATGTATCTTACTGCTATGAAAGTCCACCTTGACGACCTATGTCACCTTAGCCTAAAATCCAAGGAGAAAAAAAGTGAAAAGTAGAGACTGATTCTTTGCATATACGTACACTCTTCGTCTCCCCCTCCGATCCCTCCTCCCACATTTTGGATGCAGCCTTGGTCTTAGGACTCCAATATATATTGCTTATGAAGACTTGCTTTTCAACTATTGAGAAAGATCTTATGATTCTGGAGACCACATTTTTTTCCACACGAAAACTAAGGACATGTGGTATAATGAATACATTTGTCCCCAAAAAAATCCAAGACAGGCGGTCACCATACTTTCGCTGTCAGGGGATTAGGGATTTATAAACAGTTTCCACTCTGTATGCAAAGGATAGGTTCCTTTCCAAAAGGCTCGATTTCTGTTGTTTTCCTGGGATTGAGGAGGATGAGGGAGGTCAGCTATCCCTGTCTGACTCAGGCTCAGGAAACTGTTTTCTGTGTGCATCCCAAGTCTTCCTCCTCTATGCTTCAGCAAAGTTCTGGTGCACAGAGCCATCCCGGCTGCTGTTAGTCATTGGGAATATCAATGGGTAGAAACGAACTTTGTGCATAGTTCCTGCCTGGGTCACCCCCTAGGGTGAGTTAAGTCTTGGCTGTCAGAAACTGCTCTTGTGCCAGGAGTGCTAAGCCATATTTATTTTTACCAGGCCTCTCAGACTTTCTTGTTTGGAGTGAGAGATCCTGAAAAGCATGCCAGAATGAGCTGTTTGTCTCCCTTTTATTGTCCTCTGGGACATGCCCCTAGAAAAGTTGTAGGGGATTGCCAATTCCAGAGGGGTCTCAGAGGCCCTGGTTTCCTCAGAAACACCACCCCTTTCCTTCATCCTTCTAGGACAGATCAGGGAACTGAATTTCCCAGATCAGAATATTGCTCTGAATTAGACTATCACTAATGGCCTATTCAAAGAAAACACAGGGAGTGCTACAGAAACAAGATAAAAATGGGCCTGATTTTGATCCAGTTGGGTTGGTAGAACTCTCTTATAACAGAGGCATTGTTCAGCAACCTGAATTTCTAAACATAATTCTTCAAAAAGAGTAAAAGGTTTGAAGTCTCATACTTTTAAAACAGTAGTTCTCAATCAGGAGTGATTTTGCAATACCTGATGACATGTTTGGGAGCGGATGTTACTGACAAATCATGAGTAAAGGCCAGAGATCCTGTTAAGCAGCCTACAATGAGTAGGACATCCTTCCCACAATCAAAATTATCCAGCCCCAAATTTTAATAGTGCTGAGGTTGAGAGGCCCTGATTTAAAAGATCAAGATCATGAATCTGCAAAGAATTGCTCCATCTTCTCTCTAGAATTCACTTTCTGTGAATGGACGGCATGGATTCTTAAAGCTATAAAAGCGAAAATGAGAGAAAGCCCAGTCGAAGGCACTAAAGGAACCCTATACCTATCTGCCGTGGGAATACTATTTCCAGTATTCATTCACTTAGTAGGAATTTATTACAGTGTAGTATGTGCCAGGCACTGTAGAAGTGGTGGTAAAAAGATATATTGGGTCTAAGAAACTTACATTCTGATGGGTGTGGAAGCTCCAAGTATGCAGAACCATTAAAAGAATGATCTCACAAATGAATGTAAAGCTACAAATGATAGGGGCATTCACAGAAAAGTACAGGGTTCTATTAAAGAAAAGACTTGATTTAGATTTGGGGTTTTTCACAAGGCCTGTCAGAGGCACTGACACTTAAATTGATTAAGAGTCATTAGGCTAAGAGTAGACAGGGAGGGTTTTCAGGCAGAAGGAACAGTATGTGCAAAGGCTGTAAGCCAGGAAAGATGGCCGGTTCATGGCTGGTCTCAGTTCATTGTCACACCCTCAAAGAAGCCTCATGTTACCACGTTAAATTTGCCTTGTTCTCACTCACTGCCTTTACCTTATTTTATTTAGGAAATTGGATAAGGTTTCATAGAGGTGTAAGAGTTTACTATGCAGCAAATGTGGGAGAAGTACATTCTTAGTGGAGAGAAGAACTTATGCCTAAAGCAAGAGTGTGTGGAAAAGCTCCGTATGCTTGGGAGTAGTGAGTAGGAAAGTATGGCTGGAGTATCAAGTACGTAGGGAAGAATGGCAAGGTGGCTAGAAAAGTGGGTTGGGACCAGACTGTGAAGGAGTATATATGTCTGCGAGTTAAGAAATTTTACTTCATCCTAGTAATGGTGAATCAGCACCGCTTTTTTATAGAGATTTTATTTATTGATTTTACAGAGAGAAGAGGGTGGGGGGAAGAAAAGTAGTTCCTTCATTATAGTTCATTGGTTGCTTGTCTTATGTGCCTTGACTGGGCAAGTCCAGGGTTTTGAACCAGTAACCTTAGCATTCCAGGTTGGCGCTCTTTCCACTGTGCCACCAAAGGCCAGGCAGCAATGCTTTTTAAGTAAGAAAGTAACATGGTCAAATTTGAATAGTAGAACAATAAACTTACTACAATGTAGAGGATGGCTTGGCAGAGAAAAAAATAGAAACAAGATAAACAAGAGACTGTAGTTTTTTTGTCCTAAGATTCTGAAATTTGGCACTTCCAGTTCATATCCTGTTTATCTAATGATTCCTAGTATATTCCCTTTCATCCTCCTGAACTAATTCTCTTAGCTTTTCTACATGTAGCATTGTCTCTAAGTTTCTTTTTTTTGCTGGGCAGTTCTTAAGATATTTCTGTCACATTCAGTATTTAGGTGTAGGAAGGATATGCCAATGCTTTCTGATTGTTTTTAATGCTCTTCTCAATGATGCCTTGCCTTTTTCTGGACCTTTATCTCTCATAACTTTGTTTCATGAATTGGTTCTTATGAGGCAACTATAAATCCTATGGGTTGGCTGCACTTAGTTTTCTAGACTATTAATTTATAGGAAGAAAAATCTCTTTATGGTATTCATGTATTAATTCTATTAGGCACTGCCTATGATCCTGGAAAGTTAAAGATGAGTGAAGACTGTCTCTGCCCTCAAAGTATTCACTGTCTAGTAGGAGAAGTCAAAGAAATTTTTTTAAAGGACATAAGTGCTTATCAGACTGCATAGTCTAGGACAGAGGGAGGCACAGCTAATTTTTGTGGGCTACCAAGAAGAAATCAGAAAATTTTCTCCCTTCTAAACTATATGAATGTGTAATTCCCAATTCTTTTTGTCGCATTTGAAAATATAAAATAGCAAGAAGGTACAAGTCTGTAATTTGTCTTTCAGCTCCAGTTCAATTTAAACCATGTCCTCTTAATCACTTTCTTGTAATCCATTAGTTATTTTTAACTATCCCAGAGTTCATGAACATTTTCTTTGCAAATACTCTCACAGCTCTGGTCTGTTGCCTCATGGTAGTCCAAAATGGCTTGTCTGTAAATAGCATTTTTAATTTAAATATGTTAATTCCATAGGCTGGCATCACAGTTTTTGCTTTGCTTCTAAGGAGGATAAGTCTTTTAAGAAGAGCCTAGTAGCTCAGAATGAATTTCATGACTTGCATTTCTTAGTAGCTAGTTTGCCTTTAGCATCTTTTCTGCATGATGAGTTGATAAAAGCTTGTCCTAGTTTCTTGAACCTGTTTTGTAGCAATAACTCAGCCTAATTTATTTTTTATTTTAGAGAAAGAGGAAGGAGATAGACAGACAGACAGACAGAGAGAAACATCGATTTGTTGTTCCACTTATTTATGTATTCATTGGTTGATTTTTGTATATACCCTGATCAGTATATGGGGACGATGCTCTAGTGTAAGAGGAGAGATTTTTATTTTAATCTTTTTTTTCTTTTAGAGAGAGGAGAAAGAGAGAGAGAGAGAGATAAAGGGGGGAGGAGCTGGAAGCATCAACTCCCATATGTGCCTTGATCAGACCAGTGCAGGGTTTTGAACTGGCGACCTCAGTGTTCCTAGGTCGACACCTTATCCACTGCGCCACCACAGGTCAGGCACGATGCTCTAGTTTAAACTGAACAACCCAGCCAAAGCTAGGTTTTCTTTTTTTGTTTCTTTGAAATTTAAAACTATTTAGCATATTTATGTTTGTTTTTCTGAAGTTTTCAATTCCAGGGAGTATTTTCTTTCTGATTAATCTCTTTATAGGTCTTTGGCAGAGCCAGCAATGTATATTAATTTTCTCTTTATAATTGAGAATTATAATCTGATAAATTGACATCTTAACAAAGCCTCTCTCTTGTGGGTGTTTCTCCTATTGTTTTGAGTTTAATGTTTTCATTTTTTCTACTGTAATACTTTAAGAGCTCATGCCTTCTCTATGTTTTAATCAATTTTATATCACCTGCTGATTTTCAGGATTGTGGAGTTGTCTCTTGATTTACTGGATGATTATTTGCTTGGGTAAAATTTTCAGAAATATGGTATAATAATTTAAGAACTGGGAAAACCCATCTAAATTTAAGACTGACATTTTTTTCTTTTCTAAACACTCACCAGAGTCACAAAAATACACTTGGCTTTAACAGCTTGTATATTTCTATTTTTTTTAAAGACTGATGTTTTGTTGTTTCATTGAAAAATTTCCTCCACTGCTGATGTGTTGCCAAAATCTATTATCATGTAACCTATGGCAAAAGATAAATCTAAAAGTAGTGGCTCTTTCTTGGGGAAAACCAACATTATCTGGAAGGTCATCACTTCCACTTATAGAATATTTTAAAGATTTTCAAGGCACTTATTTATTATCTTGGTTTCAGGTTATAATATGTGCCTGTTATAGAAAACTTTTGTGAATATAGAAAAGTGTAAACAGTCAGTAATTTCACCATCAGTAAAAGGCTGTTATTTCTGTGAAACCCCAAATTTTCTTGAAGCCTTAGTCTAGCAACCACCTACCTTTTTCTAAGTCATCTTCTTCAATAGACTGTTCAGGACATTAAGAATAGAGACTGACTTTAAATATAAGGGTCCTTAGGATTTTTATGGAATGGATAGAGCTGTAGGAAAAACCTACAAATTGCTCCAGAGATGACATCTTGTTCTTATTTAGCTTTCTTTGAGTCATTAACAGTCGGGCGCCACTGGTGCTGAAACTTATCATTATTATAACCGCAAATGGGTTAATGCCCAAACAAAGCTATATTCTTGGGGCTGGTTCCCAGCTCCACCACACAGACCTCAGCAGCAGCACCCTCCAAGTCCCAGGATAATGCTCCACAAATAAGAGGATGTCAGATGTTCAGCCTGGACTGAAAATTCTCTTCTTTTATCTGGTAGCTTCCAGTTGCTGGCAGGGCAGAGCAAAAGGAAAAATAAATAAATAAAAACCAAGCCAACAAACTCTAAAAAAAGAGGCTGTGTGGTTTAGTGGTCAGACCACTAGCCTGGGGGTTGGGATAGCTGAGATCCAGTTCCAGCTGTCCCATTATTGGCTGGATGATGCTAGACAATTCATTTTCTTGATATGTTCCCCAGTTTTCCTGCTTAGAAAAGGGAGAAGTGCCTTAGAAAGTTCTTATGACAAATGAAATGACCTATAAATAGCTTCAGGTTGCTTGGAAATAAAATTGTAATCCTTAATAATTATTATCCTATTACTTTATTAATAATTTAGTAATAAGCCACAGGTGTGAAAGTGATAAACTCCCATACCCTTAAGCTACGTTGGCAGGGGGAATAAGAGGGTGAAGGGGAAGAAGAAGGCAAATATTTTCATCATACTGGCAGGACTTCACATCAAATATCAAATTAGTAAATCCATTACCTTAAGTAATGCTCCTAGTTTGTGTCTGTCCTTTTATCCCTACCGCATCTAAACGCAGAGTGATTCACAGGAGCCTAGAAATGAGACACATACACAATTTTAAGGGAAAGGGAGAATTAGGAGGTTTGAAACTCCTGGTGGAGCAGGCTAAGAATAGACCACTCAAAACACAAAGAGAAGAACCTCCTCTTTCTTTTTCCTCCCAGTGTAGGTGGTCCAATGGTTTCCCAGTCATTCCTTTGATAGCATGATTTTTGTTTTCTTTCGTTTCACAAAACCTCACCTTTTTCTTTTTATGGGGCGGGGGGGAGGCGGGGAGCACACGAATCAAAGAAGTGAGAACAGAGTGGCTTTTTCTAATAGGTCTCAACTGTGACAAGTGCTACGGACCACTAACCTGTTGTTGGAAGTGGAGCAAAAAAAGAGAAATATCTGGAGCTCTGGAAACTTGAAAACCAATACATGTTCTCCCCTCTTAAAGAAGCGAGCAAATACGCATATGAGGGAAAGAAATCCAATAGATGTTTTGGTTTGTGCACCCTATACCCTCAAGAAGTGAAGTGACTTGGTAGGAAAAAGGAGTAACACTTGGGAAGGGGACCAAACAATAAGCGACAGGAGTAGAAGGAGGGACTTTCAGAGGACATGTCAATGAACTCAGAGGATTTAGGGAGCAGCTTGTGTGTGTCCAGCCTTGTTGTAGAAGCCTAGATATACGCACGTGAAAGCAAATTTGTTGCAATTGAAGATAGTAAATAGTAAAGAGATTACAATATGTAATGGGATATTAAGTGTTCGTGGGAATTTAGGTCTGGGAGCTATTGTAAGGATAACAGCTGTATAAAGCGGGAACAGTTAACAAAATTCATAAATTGAGAATATGGAAGGCTGGCAATAATTCTTTGGCACCAGGAAATACGATGAATTCAAAAGGACTCTCCACTCAAATTCCTCTAAAACCACCTACTCAAGAATTCGTGAGTCCTAAGAAGTCCTGACCTCCGCGAAGCAACCGCTTCCGGAACTGGTGTGGCCAGCGTGGCGTTGCGATACGGAAACTGTTTGCGTGACACCCCCACTACCTCCCGTCTCTCCTCCAGCTGCGTAGGTGCCATGGCAACAGAGAGAGCGGGCGACCTGGGTTCCGGAAGCTTGCGAGCTACAGCTTGGAAGCTGCTACGGTCAAATGATGCTGAGTCCCGAGCGCCTATCCCTACCGGACTACGAGTATCTGGGTAGGAGCTTCGGGGAAAGAAAGCAGTGCAGACGAATTAGTCCGAAACCTGGGAGGAGGCGGGGTCCGCGTCTGGGTGGGAACCGGTCCGGGTGGGATGGGGAGGAGCGGAGAAAGGGGCGCGTTCTGGGTCCTGAGCCTGTAAGGCCTGGGGGGGGGGGGGGGGACGAAAAACAGCACCTGGGCAGTATAAGGATTGTGGTCAAAGTGGGATAGGTTGCAGTTGAGGGTTGAGGGTTGGGGCCCATCTAGGGTGTTATTGCTATGCTGGTAGTGGAGTAACCTTGAAACCTGAAGTGCCAAGTCAGTCATTCTCTGAATAATCATTTTACCGTTATAGCGGCAAGTAATTTTGAGCGTTTGTTTTACATTAGGCACTGTACTAAACATTTTACATGCATTCTTTATTGAATCGTCACAACAGCCCTAGGAGAAAATACTGTGTTTTTCTTCCATTTCGCAGACGGAGAAACTGAGGCTGAAGAGATAACTTGCACAAAGTAGGCCACACAGGAAATGGTAGAACTAGGATCAGACCCTAATTTGCTCACTCCAGGACCTGAGCTCTTGACCACAAAGTCTGAGTTAGTAACGTTATTGAGCACCTTCAGTGTGTAAGGCATTTACTAGAGGGAAAAAGGCATGTATGTACAGAAATTAAAAAAAAAATTTAATAGACTTCTGTCCTGGCCTGATAGTTCAGTTGGTTAGACGCTGACCCAATATGCAAATCTTGCCCATTCGATCACTGATGAGAATACATACAGAAACAGAGTGA
The DNA here is from genome assembly GCA_037038555.1 of Rhynchonycteris naso. Classification (NCBI taxonomy): domain Eukaryota; kingdom Metazoa; phylum Chordata; class Mammalia; order Chiroptera; family Emballonuridae; genus Rhynchonycteris; species Rhynchonycteris naso. The sequence goes on from CM072995.1 coordinate 358,261,268, forward strand.
TGTTTCTGTCTATTTCTTCACTCCCTCTTGCTCTCTCTCAAATCAATCAATAAATTTAAAAAAATTAATAGATTGTATTTCCTACATAAATTTCAAGTTCACATAAAATTGAGCAGATTAATTACAACGTTCCCATATAGTCCTTCTCTTCCCCACTCATAGTTTACCTATTATTAACATCTGGCATTGGTATAGTACATTTGTTATAATTGATGAACCAGTATTGATACATTTTTATTAACTAAAGCCCATAGTTTATGTTAGGGTTCAGTCTTTGTGTTGTCAGCTTTATGGGTTTTAATAAATGCATAATGTCATGTAACTACCATTATAATATCATGCAGAATAGTTTCACTACCCTAAAAATTCTCTGTGTCCTACCTATTTATCCTTACCCCTGCCCTCTAATTCTTGGCAACCACTAATCTTTTTACTATCTTTAATGTTTTACTTTCTCTGAATGTCAGACTTTCACTAAGCAATATGCATTTAAGGTTCCTGAATATCTTTTCCTGGTTTGATAGCTCATGCCCCCCCCCCCCAAGTTAGAAGCAGAGAGGCAGACGGACTCACGCATGCGCCCAACTGGGATCCACCCGGCATGCCCACCAGGGGGCGATGCTCTGCCCATCTGGGGTGTTACTAATTTGTGGCCTGCGCCATTCTAGCGCCTGAGGCAGAGGCCATGGAGCCATCTTCAGCGCCTTGGCCAGCTTTGCTCCAATGGAGCCTTGGCTGCTGGAGGGGAAGAAAGAGACAGAGAGGAAGGAGAGGGGGAAGGGTGGAGAAGCAGATGAATGCTTCTCCTGTGTGCCCCCACTGGGAATTGAACCCGGGACTTCCACATGCCGGGCTGACGCTCTACAGCTGAGCCAACTGGCCAGGGCCTCATTTCTTTTTATCACTGAATAATATTTGATTGTTTAGATACACATTTTTAATGAAAAACAATTTTAGTTTATTATTATTTTTTAAGTGAGAGGAGGGGAGATAGTGAGACAGACTCCCACTGTATCCCAACTGAAATCCACGTGGCAGCCCTCCCCCCGGGGGGGGGGGCAATACTCAAATCAACCGAGCTATCCTCAGTGCCCAGGCTGATGCTTGAACCACTGGAGACACTGGCTGTGGGATGGGAAGAGGAAACAAAGGTGGAGAGGAAGGTAGAGAAAAGCATATGGCCACTTCTTTTGTGTTTCTTGACCAGAAATTGAACTGGGACGTCCATTTGCCGGGCTGATGCTCTATCCACTGTGCCACTGGCCAGGGCCTAGATTAAAATTTTGAATTGGTAATATGGAAACTGGATTTAAAATATAAAGAAGTAGCCTGACCAGGTGGTGGCACAGTGGATAGAGTGTCGGACTGGGATGTGGAGGACGCAGGTTCGAGACCCCAAGGTCACCAGCTTGATCACAGGCGCATGTGGTTTGAGTAAGGCTCACTAGCTTGAGCCCAAGGTCACTGGCTTGAGCAAGGGGTTACTCAGTCTGCTGTAACAACTAAGGAGCCGCAACAAAGAATTGATGTTTCTCATCTCTCTCCCTTCCTGTCTGTCCCTATCTCTGTCTCTGTCACAATAAATAAATAAATAAAATATAAAGAAGTTTACAGTGAAAAATCTCCCCCTCCTCTGCCAGTTCTTATCCATAGTCAGCCCCCCTGGTAACCACTATTACTAGTTTCCTGTGTATCCTTCCAGAGTTTATTTTATTACGTACATACAGTATATTCTTTTTTCCCTTTAATATATCTCTGAGTAATTTCTTTATCAATAGCTTTCTTATTTATACTCTGGCCGGATAGCTTGGTTGGTTAGAGCATTGTCCTGAAGACAGAGGTTGCTGGTTCAATCACCGGTCAGGGCACATGCAGGGCCAGCTCATTGTCCCTGTCTCTCCCTTCCTCTCTTGCTAAAATGAATTAAAAAAATTTTTAGTTGCGTAGTATTTAAATAATTTAACCAGTTCTTTATTGGTAGACAGTGTTTTGTCTAGCCTTTTACTAGTATTACTAAAAATTCTGCACTGACTAATGTGCAGTTTTTTCCCTTTACTAGTATATCTGCAAGAATCAATTCCACAAAGTAGAATTGGCTTGTCAGGGGTATATGCATTTATTTGCTTGATTGAGAGACAGAGAAAGGAAGGGAGAGACATAGAGACAGAGGGAAGCATTCATTTGTTGCTCAACTTAGTTGTGCATTCATTGGTTACTTCCGTATATGTCCTGATAGGGGACTGAACCTATAATGTTGCAGTTTTGGGACAACACTCTAACCGACTGAGTCAACTGGCTAACTTAGCATTTTAAATATTGATAGATATTGCCAAATTGTCCTTCCTAGGTGTTGTACCAGCAATGTAAGAGCATGCCAATAAAATATATCAAACTTTTGGATATTTTCAACCTGTTAAGTGACAAATAGTCCCAAGGAGCTTTAATATGCATGTCTTTTCATCAAGTTTAAGGGCTATTTGATTTTTGAAAGGCATGCATATGTACTTACACACACACACACACACACAGAATTGTAAGCAGCAAAAAGGGCATAGTTATATTATTATATATAATTAAAATAATATTCATTGCATCCAATGAATAATAATATCAATGTCTAGCAATACCTAGAATTTTGCTAAGAATTTTACATATTTTATTTATCCAGTACTTAATGTGAATCTGTAAAATATTTGAAAATATTATTCATTTTCTTGAGTGTTTGCCATTTAAGTGATATGTCTCAAAGGCTTGGCATATTTAATAGTCTGGTGCTTTGGTGAGTAGAATTTGGTGGTCCCTTTATAAGTGGCCTTTTCAGGAAAACTAATTCAGTGGCAATGTTGATAATGAATCTACAAAAACTTAAAGTCTCAGGTTGGTTGGAGAAGCTTCAGTGTCCACCCATCTACCTAATGTTTGAAACCTAACCAAGTGCTCCTTAAGGCTCTGTAGCATTTAAGTGTCTTAATTCCCCGTCTCAATCACCATCTGGATATTTATACTGCCCTAAGCAAGGTCATACTACTCCTTGGCTGCCTTATGTTTTGTCAGACCGTTCAACTCTGGTGAAATGCATTTGTCTCTAGTGGGAAACAACCCTTGCCCATTACAAGTTGGTCTCTTTCAGAACCATGCTGTTTTGAAGTATTCACCCTCAATTTAATAATCTTTTAATGACTAGTCCCTATAGATTAATTTAATAAAATATTTCCTGATTTAAAAATTTAAATACCTGTGGAGGGTTTTGTATTTTGTGTTCATTATTTCTTTTTCTTTCCTTTCTTTCTTTTTTGTTTTAGAACTATAAAGTCACATCTGTAGTCCTAGAGAAGAAAAGACAAATAGAGAAAAGAAAATTGCAGAGATTGGAAAGCTCTGAGAATTCAGTGAAATAGAAAAGCCAATGCTGAGTACCCCTGGGTAAATGTGTCAGGGATCTCATTTTAGTATTCTGGTGTAAATTACAGGGATCCCTATTCAATGAATATCTATAGGTTTCCCTTTCCATCTGCACGTCGAGGCTTATATTTGCCTTCTCATCTATTGGTGAAGAAGGCAACTTCTCATCATATTGGGTAAACTGATCCATTCCCCACTGACTTTGTGGATTAGGAACCTGTAATCATAGCTTAGAATGGTTTATGACGATGATTTTTCAACCGGTGTACCACAAAAAATTTTAAAATATGCAATGCCTGACTATTTAGTCAGGGCACTGATCTCTTTTCCCTTAAATTGTCAAATAAAAAAAATGACAACAGCCAGCCCTCTCTGAGTAGCTCAGTTGGTTAGAATGCCAAGGTTGTGGGTTTGATCCCCAGTCAGGGCACATATAAGAATCAACCAATGAATGCATAAATAAGTAGAACAGCAAACTGATGTCTTTCTCTCTCTCTTTATCCTCCTCCCTCCCCCATTCTCTCTTTAAAATCAATAAATTAAAAAAATTAAGTAGGGAAAATAAAATTTTAAAATATGACAACAGCCAACACAATAGCCCGCCAATATAAATATCCTGTTTTGAACATAAATATATAGATCATATAATAGGGTTGTATCTTATTGGTCACATCACAAAATGAGGTTACATCTGATTGGTTAATTCTTGGTACCAGAAATCCTTATATATAAATATAAGCACCTAATTTTAAAAAAATTAAAGATTTTGCCTGACTAAATGGTGGTGCAGTGGATAGAGCGTCGGACTGGGATGCGGAAGACCCAGGTTCGAGACCCCGAGCTCGCCAGCTTGAGCGCGGGCCCATCTGGCTTGAGCAAAAGCTCATCAGCTTGGACCCAAGGTTGCTGGCTCCAGCAAGGGGTGACTCGGTCTGCTGAAGGCCCACAGTCAAGGCACATGTGAGAAAGCAATCAATAAACAACTAAGGTGTTGCGACAGCAATGAAAAACTAATGATTGATGCTTCTCACCTCTCTCTGTTCCTGTCTGTGTGTCCCTATCTATCCCTCTCTCTGACTCTCTCTCTGTCGCTGTAAAAAAAAACAAAAAGAAGAAAAACATTAAAGATTTTTATTTACTTATTTTACAGAGAAGAGAAATAGAAAGGCAGTGGGAGATGAGTGGGAAGTATTAACTGTTGCTTCTCATATGTGCCTTGACCAAGGAAGCCCAGGGTTTTGAACTGGCAGCCTCAGCATTCCAGGTCGGCACTTTACCCACTGCACCACCACAGGTCAGGCCTAGCCAACTGATTTTTTAAAGTCACTTTGGAGCAAAAAGAGTAGGCAATTACTATATAATTTTTTGTAAATCTATCAAAAGTATGCCTATTTTTTCATCAGATTGGCAAAAATATTATTTTGATGTGCCACAGAATTTTAGTAATTAGTTTGTGTGTGCACTAAGATGAAAAAGGTTGACAATTGCTGGCTTAGGATCTTAAGATCATCATTATAGAATCAGCTCAGTGATGTTTATGCCTACAAGCATCAGAATGTAGTGGTAGAAACTGTGTTAATGCCCAGGCCTGAATAGAGAGATGAGAGTCTGGTAAGGAGATGAAATAAGTATAGAACCCTTGAAAGATTTCCAGCCTTACGTATGCTTATTGGAAGCTTCTGCCAGAGGCTGAGGTGTGTCTGTGTATCTGATTGGGTGTGGAGATCTCTCTAGAGCCGAAGGGCAGCCTGTTCTGGTCCCAGGTGTACAAAACACACCATCTACGTGCTGACCTGAGTATAAGCATGAGGGTGTGAGGTTTATTTTTTACCCCACCTAATTTGGTGAGGTACTTGCTTTCACCTATGCTCAAAGTTGCCTCTTCTGTTTCCATGGAAACAGTTTATTCTCACTAAGGTTGGTAGTGGGTTGGCATAATAGATAACTCTTGGAAATTATAGACAGTCTTTCTCCTTTGTAGGCTAACTTTTAGATGAATCATAATAAGTTGAGCACTTCATATATGCTTAGCATTGTGCTTTATCTTATTTAATCTTCCCAATCACCATTAGAAATCGGTGTCATTATTAATACTATTTGGTAGTTATTAATATTATCTCAATTTACAAAGAAGGAAAATGAGGCTTAGAAAGGGTAATTGATTTGTGCAAAATCACATAGGTAATGTCACTTAGCAAAGCAGAGATTGAAACTCAGGTTTGCCAGCTTCCATAGTCTGCTTTTTCCTTCCACCAAGAAGTTAAAAAACAAACAAACCAAAACACCTATTTCCTGCAAAGAGCAATGATCCTTGTTTTCCTTCTTTGATGGAGCTCTTAAAGAGTTTATTAGTTGCAAATAAGTTTCCTGAAAACAGAAATTTTATCTTACTTATCTTGTATACCTACCTGCCTTTCATAATATAGACACTTAATACATGCATATATGTTAAATTAAAAATGAGTTATCTGACTTTCAGGTACCTCAGATGTGAGCAGTTAACAACTAAGATTTCTTAAGCATTTTACTATGTACCAGGTAACATTTTGGGGTTTGACATATGTTAATGCATATAAAGATAGTTTCAGTTGTTATCTCCATTTCACAGATGAGGAAACTGCAGCACAAAGATATTAAATAACTGGTTAGTAGATAATGAAGAAATAATTCTAATCCAGTCTGTCTCCAGAGTTCACATTGTTAAACTCTATGCTATAAATACATTGAGCAACTCCAGGAATGAGGCTCCAGCTATTGCATAGATTTTGCATGGATCTTGGAGTAAGTTCAGTTGGCCCAAGGGCTTAATTTAACATTTCTGCCAGGAGGGGGCATTCTAGGAATCAGGATGGATCAAGGAATCGTAAAATTCCAGTTACTTATTGCTACTGGACTCGTCCTAGAGCAGGCAATGAGGAAAATAACTTATAAAAAGAAACCATTTGGTCAAGTTTTATTGACAGTAATTTATGGACTTGGAGCTGTGTGACCTTAAAGAAGTTGCTCAACCTCTCTGTGCCTTAGTTTTCTTTCTTTTCTTCTTTTTCTTTTTCTTTTTTTTAAATATTAATTTCATTTTATTCATTTTAGAGAGGAGACATAGAGTGAGAGAGAGAGAGAAAGAGAGAAAGGGAGGAGAAGCTGGAAGCATCAACTCCCATATGTGCCTTGACCAGACCAGTGCAGGGTTTTGAACTGGTGACCTCAGTGTTCCCAGGTCGACGCTTCATCCACTGTGCCACCACAGGTCAGGCTCTTTTTTCTTTTGATAACATGTTTATTAAAGCTGGGGACAGGGAAATAAGGAAGGGTCTGGAATACAAGAAGCAACAGGAGAGAGCTTACGTGGGGCTGTCTTGGCTTACTGAGAAGTCAGAGAAAAGGGGGACTTGGAGACAAGTTCAGGGGGTTAGCCCAGGATGAGCTGACACTGCCTATTACTCCCTGGTTGCATGGCTTATGGGTTCCCTTAGATTTTAGAAGATGCATGCGTGTGGGGTAAAAGAGGAAGAAGGGAAAGGCATGGGTGTGCTCCCTGGAAGGAGTGCCTGCCTGCCTGCCTTGGTTTTCTTATCTGCAAAATGTAGATAATAGTACTTACCTCATACATGTAAACTTTCAGAGCAATGCCTGGCTACTACATTGGGTCTACATTGTGAAAAGAGAGTGTACAAAATGAGTAAGATATCTTTCTTTTTAGAGCACCTGAGTGGGTGCTCAATAAATATTAGCTACTACTATTATTACTATACTTTTACAAAAATATGTAATACATATGAATGTGGCAGCCATGAAAATGTGCCTCTATGATCTCCTTTTGTGGGAAGGTAATTAACTCCCAACCCCAGCTTTGAATCCAACACCTTTCACAGTGAGGCCACACTTCCCACGTGCTAATCCAAGCCAATGACCAGGTGGGACTGATGTGTGACTCTTCCAACAGAGACTTGGCTTGAGGACTCCCACTTTATTGCAGTCTATCTCTTTCTTGCTCTCTCTCTCCTTTACAAGGGTCAGTCCTGTTAGCTCTCCCAGCTTCCTCCGCCTCTCACCCCATTTCCCTCATGGGCGTTCCCCACAGTTTATCTCTTGCAAGTCTGATCCTGTCTTGGTATCTGCTTCTCAAGAGTACCTGGGCTAAGATAACATCCAGCAGTCACTGATATAGTCCCTTCCAGCCATGAGATTCATAGTTTCTTCAAACCTTGGCAAAGGTTCTGATATATGACTCTTTCCATGTGGAAGACGTAAGTGTTACTAATCTTATTTTTTTGTATTTGCTGATAAACACATGATATTGTCTTACTGCCAGACACTTATTTTCTTTTGGATGAATCCTGATAAGCTCACTTATTTTGAGTATAATTAGTGAACCTTCCAAATCCAACCTATGCTAGGAAACATTGCAATTTACAATAAGTTAGCAGGAATATTCTTAGAAATTTAAAGTGCTTGGGTGTTCGGCAGATAAAATATAATATGCTCATTTTGTTAAAGATGGTGCTGCCCACATGGAAGCCAGTCACCCAGGTGATATTATTTGCCCTTATGCTTGTGATGGCTGTGGGGGAAAAGTTGTAATGTAAGCAGGCCGGGTCGTTATAGCTTAAGGCTTTGTTTTAAGAGTAAACTCTTCTCCACGCCCTTGACTGATTGGATGATATAGGGTGGTGATGTAGGGAAGAATCCTATTATGCCTCAGATGGGTGGCTTTGTATCAGAGACTTTCTTGTTTGTATAATTGGATTAAAGGTTTGGATTATCTAGGCTATAAACTGGGGCAGTCCGGGAGCTTTCTCTCTCTCTCTCTCTCGGTTCCTGGGTTCCTGAGATTAGCATTAGAGAGGAGAGCAGAGTAAGGCCACGTGAAGGTCAGGAGAAGCAGCAGAGATGGCAGAGTGCTGAGGAAGAAGCCAGTTTGTTAAGAGTTTGTGCAGGAGGAGATGGGAAACAGAGGTGAATAAGTCTGGTGAGCTAGAAACCTTTGATGCTAGGAAACTCGGATAAGTCAGTAGCTTTGTGAGCACTGAATGTGTGGATTTTGGAGCCCAGTGTGTGTTTTTGCTTGCCCGCCGGGTGCAAGCTAGGATTAAAGCCGATGGCTCACCAGTTCTTGGCTTCTGTGTTTCATTACGATCTGTTCGAATCCAATGCGAACCTGCATGGGTCGGGCTGCTGTGATAGTGGCCTTGACTACAGGCTTTACATTGGGTTTTTGCAAAAAGGGAATGAAATAAAATATTATAGATGTTACATTTCCTAAATCCTTGGGAACTAGGTCACTTTAAAATAGTAATGAACATATTCACAAAATCATCTCTGTCCTTTCTCTTCCTTTCCTATTAATCCTTTATCCCTTCCCTCCCCTATCCTCCCCTCCCCTCCCCTTCTATCCTCTCTATATAATGCAAGACATGAATATAAAGTTCCCTCCTTCCAGGCAATTTACACACTATATGGGAGATGGGACATACTCAGAAATGACTGTGACACAGAGTGACTGTGCCATGTGTGTGGTTACAGAGTGGGTGGACTCCGTATGCAGCTGTGTGGGTGCTTTCCCAGTTTGGTCAGCAGCTTTTCCGGCATGGCAGGGGAAGCAGTTCCCTAGGTGGCCCGGTTCTGGGATGTGCCTTTGAGAGTTGTTCCTGGAAGTTCAGCCAAAACTCTGTTTCTTCCGCTTTTTCAAGGAGTCTGTAAGCTATTTAATAAATGGAATATCCTTTTGTTGGGGGGAAAAGAGCAAGTGAGTTCTAAGGCATGTTGTTCCCGACCCCCACCCACCCTCCTTTCTCCAAGATAACTAAATCAGGTTATATCTGGGTTATGTTAGGGTTTTAAAAATAGTTCTGTAAAATTTAAAAAATTTTTATTTGTTAATTTCAGCAAGAGAGGAAGGGAGAGAGAGCGAAAGAGACAGGAACATCGAGCTATTCCTGTATGTGCCCTGACCGGGGATCAAACCGGCAACCTCTGTGCTCTAACCAACCCAGCTATCCAGCCAAGGCAGTTCTATAAATTTTTGACATTGCTCATCATTTATATATTCAAGTAATATTAAAATATTTCCTCCAAATGCGATGCAGAAGTTGGGAATCACTTTTATTTGCATAAATACCATGTTTGTTAATTGAGTAATCTTAGGAGTCTGTAAAGCCAGTATTCAGGGCCACCATCACAGCCGCCTGGCCAGTGCACGTTTGCATTAGATTCGAACAGTCGGTAATGAAACAATGGAGCCAAGAACTGGTGAGCCATCAGCTTTAATTCTAGCTTGCACCTGGCGGGCAAGCAAAAACACACACTGGGCTCCAAAACCCACTTGTTCAGTGCTCACAAAGCTACTGACTTATCCGAGTTTCCTAGCATCAAAGGTTTCTAGCTCATCAGACTTATTCACCTCTGTTTCCCATCTCCTTCTCTATGCACAAACTCTGCACAAACTGGCTTCTTCCTCAGTGTTGGGCAAATAAAATATATTATGCTCACTTTGTTAAAGATGGTGCTGCACACATGGAAGTTCATTGATATTAATGTGTGTTCGGGGACAGGCTGTGGGCAGTCTGGGTCGTTATAACCTAAGGCTTAGTTTTATTTTTTTTTTTTTGTGTGTGTGTGTGTGTGATAGAGACAGAGAGAGAGAGACAGAGACAGAGAGAGGGATAAATAGGGACAGAGAGACAGGAAGGAAGAGAGATGAGAAGCATCAATTCCTTGTTGTGGTACCTTAGTTGTTCATTGATTGCTTTCTTTTTTTTTTTTTTTTAATTTCTTTTTATTTTATTCATTTTAGAGAGGAGACACAGAGTGAGAGAGAGAAAGAGAGAAACAGGGGAGGAGCTGGAAGCATCAACTCCCATATGTGCCTTGACCAGACCAGTGCAGGGTTTTGAACTGGCGACCTCAGTGTTCCCAGGTCGACGCTTTATCCACTGCGCCACCACAGGTCAGGCCAAGGCTTAGTTTTAAGAGTAAGCTTTTCCCCACACCCTTGACTGATTGGATGATGTAGGGTGGTGCACTCTCATGAGGAATCCTCCCATTATGCCTCAGATGAGTGATGTAAAGCCAGTAGTCGCGGCCACTATCACAGCAGCCCGACCCGTGCAGGTTCGCATTAGATTCGAACAGTCGGTAATGAAACACAGGAGTCAAGAACTGGTGAGCCATCAGCTTTAATTCTAGCTTGCACCCGGCAGGCAAGCAAAAACACACACTGGGCTCCAAAACCCACACATTCAGTGCTCACAAAGCTACTGACTTATCCGAGTTTCCTAGAATCAAAGGTTTCTAGCTCACCAGACTTATTCACCTTTGTTTCCCATCTCCTCCTGCACAAACTCTTAACAAACTGGCTTCTTCCTCAGCACTCTGCCATCTTGGCTACTTCTCCTCCACATGGCCTTAATCTGCTCTCCTCTCTGATACTAATCTCAGGAACCCAGGAACCGAGAGAGAGAGATCTAGCTACCGGTCCGCCCACTTTATAGCCTAGATAATCCAAACCTTTAATCCAATTATACATACAAGAAAGTCTCTGATACAAAGCCACCCATCTGAGGCATAATGGGATTCCTCAAGAGAGTGCACCACCCTACATCATCCAATCAGTCAAGGGTGTGGGGAAGAGCTTACTCTTAAACTAAGCCTTAGGCTATAATGACCTGGCCTGCTTACATTACAGCTTTTCCCCCACAGCCATCTCAAGCATAAGGGCAAATAATATCACCTGGATGACGGGCTTCCATGTGGGCAGCGCCATCTTAACAAAGTGAGCATATTATATTTTATCTGCTGAACAAGTGACTTTGTATCAGAGACTTTCTTGTTTGTAGAGGGGATTAAAGGTCTTGAGTCTATGCTATAAAGTGGGGCAGACCAGGAGCTTTCTCTCTTGGTTCCTGAGGTTAGTATTAGAAGAGAGGAGAGCAGATTAAGGCCACGTGGAGGCCAGGAGAAGCAGCCAAGATGGCAGAATGCTGAGGGAGAAGTCAGTTTGTTAAGAGTTTGTGCTGGAGGCGATGGGGAACAGAGGTTGTAAAGCCAGTATTCGCGGTCAGGATCACAGCCGCCTGACCCGTTGTTCGGCAGATAAAATATAATATGCTCACTTTGTTAAAGATGGCGCTGCCCACATGGAAGCCCGTCATCCAGGTGATATTATTTGCCCTTATGCTTGAGACGGCTGTGGGGGAAAAGCTGTAATGTAGGCAGGCCAGGTCATTATAGCCTAAGGCTTAGTTTAAGAGTAAGCTCTTCCCCACACCCTTGACTGATTGGATGATGTAGGGTGGGCCCTCTCCTGAGGAATCCTCCCATTATGCCTCAGATGGGTGGCTTTGTATCAGAGACTTTCTTGTATGTATAATTGGATTAAAGGTTTGGATTATCTATGCTATAAAGTGGGCTGACCGGTAGCTAGATCTCTCTCTCTCTCTTGGTTCCTGAGTTCCTGAGGTTAGTATTAGAGAGGAGAGCAGATTAAGGCCATGTGGAGGAGAAGCAGCCGAGATGGCAGAGTGCTGAGGAAGAAGCCAGTTTGTTAAGAGTTTGTGCAGGAGGAGATGGGAAACAGAGGTGAATAAGTCTGGTGAGCTAGAAACCTTTGATTCTGGGAAACTCGGCTAAGTCAGTAGCTTTGTGAGCACTGAATGTGAGGGTTTTGGAGCCCAGAGTGTTTGTTTTTGCTTGCCCGCCGGGTGCAAGCTAGAATTAAAGCTGATGGCTCACCAGTTCTTGGCTCCTGTGTTTCATTACCGACTGTTCGAATCCAATGTGAACCTGCATGGGTCAGGCTGCTGTGATGGTGGCCTTGACTACTGGCTTTACACCCGTGCAGGTTCACATTAGATTCGAACAGTCGGTAATGAAACAATGGAGCCAAGAACTGGTGAGCCATCAGCTTTAATTCTAGCTTGCACCCGGCAGGCAAGCAAAAACACACACTGGGCTCCAAAACCCACACATTCAGTGCTCACAAAGCTACTGACTTATCCGAGTTTCCTAGAATCAAAGGTTTCTAGCTCACCAGACTTATTCACCTCTGTTTCCCATCTCCTCCTGCAAAAACTCTTAACAAACTGGCTTCTTCCTCAGCACTGTGCCATCTTAGCTGCTTCTCTTGGCCTTCACGTGGCCTTAATCTGCTCTCCTCTCTAATACCTCCGGAACTCAGGAACCTAAGAGAGAGATCAAGCTACTGGTCTCTCCCACTTTATACCGTAGGATCAAAACCTTTAATCCAATTATACAAACAAGGAAGTCTCTATATAATGGGATTCCTCAAGAGTGCACCACCCTACATCATCCAATCAGTCAAGGGTGTGGAGAAGAGTTTACTCTTAAAACTAAGCCTTAGGCTATAACAACCCGGCCTGCTTACATTACAGCCTTTCCCCCCCACCCATCCCAAGCATAAGAGCAAATAATATCACCTGGGTAACGGGCTTCCATGTGGGCAGTGCCATCTTTAACAAAGTGAGTATATTATATTTTATGTGCCGAACAGAGGTGAATAAGTCTGGTGAGCTAGAAACCTTTGATTCTAGGAAACTCGGATAAGTCAGTAGCTTAGTGAGCACTGAATGAGTGGGTTTTGGAGCCCAGTGTGTGTTTTTGCTTGACTGGCAGGTGCAAGCTAGACTTAAAGATAATGGTTCACCAGTTCTCGGCTCCAGTGTTTCATTACCATCTGTTCGAATCTAATGCGAACCTGCATGGGCCAGGCTGCTGTGAAGGTGGCCTTGGCCACTGGCTTTACACTCAGCACTCCGCCATCTTGGCTGCTTCTCTTGGCCTCTTCCACGTGGCCTTTCTCTGCTCTCTTCTCTACTGCTAATCCCAGGAACCGAGAGAGAGAGAGAGAGAGAGAGAGAGAGAGAGCAAGCTCCCGGCCTGCCCCACTTTATAGTGTAGAAATCCAAACCTTTAATCCAGTCTACAAACAAGGAAGTCTCTGATACAAAGTCACTTATCTGAGGCAGAATGGGAGGATTCCTCATGAGAGTGTACCACCCCACATCATCCAATCAGTCAAGGGTGTGGGGAAAAGCTTACTCTTAAAACTTGCACATGGCCAGCGCCATCTTTAACAAAGTGAGCATAATATATTTTATCTGCCCAACAGAGGCCAAGTAGGTAAAGTTTTAAAAATTAAAATTAATAATAGTAAATCAGGATAGATAAATGATCCATTTAGCTTATCTCTACTTCATCAACCTCTTTCTATCCTTCTTAGCAGTTATCACAGCTATCTTGTTTATTTGTGTACTTGGTATCGTCTGTTTCTTACTAGAACAGGAAGCCATAAGGGCAGGCTTATTTTCTCTGTACTGTATCTCCAAAATCTAGCACAATGCTTGGCCCAAGTTAAATGAATGGTCTGCTTTAAGTAGCAGAATAAATTTTTTTTAAAACTGGGGGAAAGGAATTCAGTTCTATCATGTGAGAGCCATTAAGATCCTTTTCCTTCTTTCCATGAATGAAAAAAAGGGATGAGATTAAAATCTGTCCTGGAGCCTTCTGGTTTTAAACTCTGATTACATCTAAGGTTAGTTTCTGGATTGATACGATAGTTTCTACGTTTTGGGTACACAACAGTAAGATTTCAATCATTTATTAAAAATGGTGTTGGGCAGATAAAATATATTATGCTCACTTTGTTAAAGATGGCGCTGCCCACATGGAAGTTCATTGATATTAATGTGTGTTCTGGAACAGGCTGTGGGCAGGCCAGGTCATTATAGCCTGAGGCTTAGTTTAAGAGTAAGCTTTTCCCCACACCCTTGACTGATTGGATAATGTAGGGTGGTGATATAAGGAGGAATCCCATTATGCCTCAGATGGGTGGCTTTGTATCAGAGACTTTCTTGTATGTATAATTGGATTAAGGGTTTGGATTATCTATGCTATAAACTGGGGCAGTCCGGGAGCTTGATCTCTCTCTCTCTTGGTTCCCTTGGTTCCTGAGGTATTAGAGAGGAGAGCAGATTAAGGCCATGTGGAGGAGAAGTAGCCAAGATGGCAGAGTACTGAGGAAGAAGCCAGTTTGTTAAGAGTTTGTGCAGGAGGAGATGGGAAACAGAGGTGAATAAGTCTGGTGAGCTGGAAAGCTTTGATTCTAGGAAACTCGGATAAGTCAGTAGCTTTGTGAGCACTGAATGTGTGGGTTTTGGAGCCCAGTGTGTGTTTTTGCTTGCCCACTGGGTGCAAGCTAGAATTAAAGCTGATGGCTCACCAGTTCTTGGCTCCATTGTTTTATTGCCATCTGTCCGAATCCAATGCGAACCTGCGTGGGTCAGGCGGCTGTGATCCTGACCACGGCTACAGGCTTTACATTTGGCGTAGTCTTTGGCAGGATTCGATACAGTTCGGCATGGAGCCACCACCACCTTTGAGTGGTGGAGTAGAGGAGTGGTTGGTGTTTTGGTTTCCCATAGCTGTTTTTTGGGGGACTGTAGGCTGGCTGACTTTTACAGCCATGCGTGAGGAAACCGAGAGCTCTATGGAAGAGGCTGCCCAGGACCTGCAAACCAAGCAGTGGAAGGAGCTGGAGGAAACGTGGGAGAAAGAGATGCTGACCCTGGAGCTGAAGGAAGCGCTGGAGGAGGAGGCTGACCAGGTTTGCAAGATTCACCTGGAAATGCAGCAGACGCTGGAGAAGGAATCACAGGTTCATGAGTTGGAGATTGCTCTGGATGTTGTGGAGAGCCAGCAGCGGCATGAGGCTGAGGCTGAGGCTGAGGCTGAGGCAGGGGCTGAGGCAGGGGCTGTAAGCCCCATGGAGCAGAAAGCAGCAGCAGCAGGGGGCTCGAGCCCGGCGTTGGAAGCTGATGTTTTCAGTTCCTCTTTGGAGGATGAGGAGAATCAAGCTGGAGTTGCAATCTGCAGTCTCCAGAAGGTGAGAGCCCAGCAGCAAGGAGTAGCTACACTGCCGGTAGGTCTGCGATTTTGGGACATAGGGGTGGATGCCATCATGCTCCCCAGAGCAGAGATGGAAATGCTGACTGCCATGGCTACGTGCTCCTTTTTGGGACAGTGTACGAGCTGCCAGGATGGCAGAGATGAGGGGGGAGGCTAGCACCCCATGTGTGTGGACTGATTTCCTGGACTATGACCGGATGGGCACAAGCTCCTTTGTTGAATGGACTTATGGATTTTGGACAATGTGAAATACCCTGATGGGGGTGGGGGTGGCTTTGCTGAAGACCCTCCTGCCCCGGGAAGCTTTTCCCATGGCTAGAGAAAAGACCGAGGACATTTTGCGCTTTTGGCAAAGTGCTCAGAGACTGGTGAAATGTACCTTTGTAATTGTTGAAATTGTATGATTTGTGCTATTGCTGTAATTTGTGTAATGTACTTAATTTCCTTGTACAGGGATGCCAGTGGTGTAGATTGTGGGTAGTAAAGTGAGCATAAGGGTGGATTGTTGGGCAGATAAAATATATTATGCTCACTTTGTTAAAGATGGCGCTGCCCACATGGAAGTTCATTGATATTAATGTGTGTTCTGGAACAGGCTGTGGGCAGGCCAGGTCATTATAGCCTGAGGCTTAGTTTAAGAGTAAGCTTTTCCCCACACCCTTGACTGATTGGATAATGTAGGGTGGTGATATAAGGAGGAATCCCATTATGCCTCAGATGGGTGGCTTTGTATCAGAGACTTTCTTGTATGTATAATTGGATTAAGGGTTTGGATTATCTATGCTATAAACTGGGGCAGTCCGGGAGCTTGATCTCTCTCTCTCTTGGTTCCCTTGGTTCCTGAGGTATTAGAGAGGAGAGCAGATTAAGGCCATGTGGAGGAGAAGTAGCCAAGATGGCAGAGTACTGAGGAAGAAGCCAGTTTGTTAAGAGTTTGTGCAGGAGGAGATGGGAAACAGAGGTGAATAAGTCTGGTGAGCTGGAAAGCTTTGATTCTAGGAAACTCGGATAAGTCAGTAGCTTTGTGAGCACTGAATGTGTGGGTTTTGGAGCCCAGTGTGTGTTTTTGCTTGCCCACTGGGTGCAAGCTAGAATTAAAGCTGATGGCTCACCAGTTCTTGGCTCCATTGTTTTATTGCCATCTGTCCGAATCCAATGCGAACCTGCGTGGGTCAGGCTGCTGTGATAGTGGCCTTGACTACTGGCTTTACAAATGGTATTTTAAAAAGGAAGGAAATTTAATACAGTTTCGGGGCATCTCCATGAGACCCTGTTCTTTAGTTGCAGGGAGCAATGTGCTTTAAGACTGAAACTACCCTAGTAGACTAATCCCTGGGTCTTCTGTGTTGGGGTCACCCTTGCACGGCTCCCCTAAGGGCCTTCGGAAATAGCTCAAACAAGGAATAGCTCATTCCATGATTGGAATTTTAGTCAAAACGCATTTATCTGAGCAGAATTTTCATGATTTATCAGAGAGAAGGGATTTTCCCAAACATCTGAATTTACCAAATTACTGATCCCATTAGCTATGTTTTCCTTTAAGCACCTTTCTTTAAACAAAGCAATTACTGCTGAAATCATCAAATGTATTTTTCATAAAAGCTTTTGACCACGTTTTGTTTGATCTGGAGGAACCCAGTAAAAGTAAATATTGTCTGAGAAGGCACTTTCAGAGCCCTTCCTTTTTCTTCATTGAATGGGCTTCTTAAAGCGCTATTCTTTGGAGAGAGTAAGAGCCTTTCTCAGCTGTCCTATTATTGTGTAGCTCAAGGTCTTGTTAATACTATTATCTAGCCCTGAGATTACAGGTAATTGTGATAAAACACAGGCTTCAGTTTCTGTAATCTTAGACAGAAATCTGTTTGTGCCCGAGGTCTTCATATCAGGTGTTTGTTAAATTCAGACTTTTCTCACCTGGGATCCCCCACTGGCCCTAGTAAACGGAGTTGTGTGGCAGGGATAGGGCTGCGTTAGGGCCATTTTTTTTCCTTTTTTTTAATCGTGGCAGAACTCCTTGGCAACTTACGTACAATGTGCACAAAATGGGAAAATTATGTATTTTAAAATAGGCATGTTTGAAACAATAACACTTATGAATGTGACTAAAGGCCACATGTCTTTGGCTTTGCTTGTCTCATGGAGAGGCTGCCAGAACCACTCTGCCCCATGGTTCTCATGCCCCGAAGTCCCACAAATTGACACGTAAGTAGGCAACACACAAAGAAGCTCAGCCCATTGAGAAATGGGCGCTTGGGTTGGCCTCCTTTCTCTCTATGTGGAGTTCTTCCCAGCTTTGGTTCTTCTGTCCCATCTTAGTTTTTCAGAAAGGAGAGATTAAATGTGTCTGATATTTCAGCATGTTAACTGCACAGGCAACATGAGGCTAGCACTCAGGCCACTGTTCAGCCTGTCATATGGAAGGAGTTGCCTTTCAGGGGAGATTATAATTGTGTATGTAACCGCACAAATGCACATTCTGCCTGGAGGAAAGTGCATAACAGGAGGCCTTATGCTGCCACTCAGGCCTCTTTGTGGAGGGCTGCGTAAGAAGCCCTCACTGACATAGTCTGCTCTTTGGCGTTTAATGAGTCATGCTTTTGTGTGATGCCTACTTAAGAAGAAGAACAAGAAGAAGTGCACTCTTCCTCAAATGATTTGGTTTTACTGGCTTTGGAGCTTTGTATATTCTACGAGTTTTGTATATTCCTGATGACATCATTTACAATGCTAGTGCACAGACAGTAAACAAAAAATAATTGAGCTCTCAGGCATCTAGACAAAACTTAAATAGGCCTATTTAGAAAAATGATAATAAATTTTATAAACAGTGAGCACATGAGCTTAAACAACAAGCATGATCCCAGTCCTTTTTGGTATGGGATGCGTTGACAGATGGCTGTAGAGAAAGCTAGAAGTTTGGACACTCTTGGATTGTGTGTAACTCAGACTTGAGTTCATGGTCTAGTGTCACTCCCGAGCAGTGTGTTCTTGTTATTTTATAAAACTCAGGCTACCACATGAGTAAGTCAGTAAGCTCCTTGAGCCATAGCATTTCACTTTTAAGGGAAATAAAAGTAATACTGCCACCTACCTCACAGGAATGTCAGATTGGAAGATAAGAATGAGGAGCTTGCCTGACTAGGCAGTGGAGCAGTGGATAGAGCGTCGGACTTGGATGCGGAAGACCTAGGTTCAAGACCCCGAGCTCGCCGGCTTGAGCGCAGGCCCATCTGGCTTGAGCTAAAGCTCGTCAGCTTGTACCCAAGGTCACTGGCTCCAGCAAGGGGTTGCTTGGTCTGCTAAAGGTCCGCGGTCAAGGCATATGTGAGAAAGCAATCAATGAACAACTAAGGTGTTGCAACGGCAACGAAAAACTAATGATTGATGCTTCTCACCTCTCTCCGCTCCTGTCTGTCTGTCCCTATCTACCCCTCTCTCTGACTATCTCTCTTTCTGTCCCTTTAAAAAAAAAAAAAGAATGAGGAGCTCTTTATAAAGAAAGTGTTTTATAAATAGATAATACTATTATTCTTACTCTCCTTGATCAAATTTACCCAACAAATGGAGTTAATAAAAGCTACCTCACAGGGGGCCGAGAGGGTGAATTAATATATGTCAAGTATTTTAAAGTAAACTATTGAATGAGACCTAAAATTGATCATCTTTTTAGATAGCCTGTAAGCCAGCAAACCTGGGGTTTAGATATGTGATTAATTTATAAAGTCTTTCATGTGCATTACAGTCAGTCAGTCTTTTGCCTGGTCTTCAAGTGTTGGCATGGTAGAGAATGGTGAATACATAGTGAAAAGAAAATGGGTTAGCCTGACCAGGTGTTGCAATGGCAATGAAAAACTAATGATTGATGCTTCTCACCTCTCTCCATTCCTGTCTGTCTGTCTCTATCCCTCTCTCTGACTCTCTCTCTGTCCCTGTAAAAAAAAAAAAGAAAAAGAAAATGGGTTAAGTCTTCAGGGGGAATGGCCCTGCCTTTTTTCTCTTCAAGGTTATGCCGACAAATAGTCTCTGGAGCCTTGCTAATCTTTGTTGCCATGTCTAGACGTAGGGACTGCTTTGACCTTTGCTCTTTCAACAAATATTTGTTTTTGATCTCATATTTCTAAAGGAGAAACAAACTTAAGGAAAACAAGTGGTTGATTTGTCCCATATTCTGAACTTTTTCTTATCCTGTTTCCAAGAAGTTAAGAGAAAATAACTTGTTGAAGGACCTGACATTGGTTCACCCGTTGAAAGTTCTTGAATTCAGCAAAGTAATAAAAACAGCTTTGGTTGATATCTTTAGAGAGGAAGGGACACCAGGAAATAATTTATATTTTTAAATGACAAAATTATCATTGACATTTCTTCTTCCATTTTTGTTGGTATTTTCATAAGATTGTAGACAACAAAACCTTAGGTAATTTTTCCCTTAGGTAATTTTTCAATTTCAGAATTTCTTCTTTTGTCTTTAAGTATTGTATTTGGGCAATTTCACTTCCCAGGTTTCATGTTCTATTAGATGACATAAAGTGGGAAACAGTTAGATTCTAAATCCTTAGACTGAGGTAATCTCTCTCTCTCTCTCTTTTTTTACTTTTATCTTTTGAAAGAGAGAGGCAGGGAGAGAGGGACAGGAACATTGAGCTGCTCCTGTATATGCCCTGACTGGGAATTGAACCAGCAACCTCCATCTGCTTCTCTTCCCCACACCTCTCCCCCTTCTCTCACTTCTCCTCCCACAGCCAGTGGTTTAATTGGTTCGAGTGTTGGCCCCAGGCTCTGAGGATAGCTCGGTTGATTTGAGTACTGTATTAGCCTCAGATGGGGGTTGCTGTGTGGATCCTGGTTGGGGTGCATGTGGAAGTCTATCTCATTAGCTCCCCTCATCTCACTTAAAAAAATCAAATAGGGTTCAATTTCTCATGAGTCTCTCCATGGCTTGCTTACTGTTAGCTTTTCCTTGTGTGCTCACATGGCTTTTCTTGGTGTGTGTGTGTGTGTGTGTGTGTGTGAGTGTGAGAGAGAGAAAGAGAGAGAGAGAGAGAGAGAGAGAAGAGCTCTCCAGTGTCTCTTCCTATAAAAATACTAAACCTGTTGGATCAGGACCCCACTCTTCTGACCTCATTTAACCTTTATTACTGCCTTACTCCAAGTACAGCCATACTGTGGGTTACAGCTTCAACATATAAATTTGGGCAAATACAAACATTGAGTCCATAACACCAGCCTTCTGTTTTATACCCATGCCTTCAGAGGTACTTGTACCTACAGTTCCTAAGTTTTTCTGGTTTTATGTAAGAGATTGGGCTTGCTTCTTGTCATCTTTCCTTAATACAGGCAGTACATTTAATTTTTTAGCTTCTTTTAGTCTGCTACAATAGTTATTACTTGTTTTTCTAATTTCCATCTTCCAAAATTTTCTTAATATCTCTGATATGCTCCCTCTTCAAGTCTTTGTTTTTATGCGTCTATGCTTCTTTTATTGAGATGTAATTAACATACCATAAAAGTCACCTGTTTAAAGTTTACAATTCAGTATTTTTAGTCTACATTTTAAAATTTAAAAATTTATGTATTGATTTTAGAGCAAGAAAGTAAGAGAGAGAGAGAAACATTGATTTGTTGTTCTCATTCATGCATTCATTGGCTGGGTTTTGCATGTGCCTTCACCAGGGATTAAACCCACAATCTTGGCATATCATGATGATGTTTTAACCAACTGATCTACCCAGCCAGGGCCTGTTTTTCAGTCTGTTGACAAGATTGTGCAACCACCTGCACAATCTAATTCCAGAATTTTTTCATCACCACAAAAAGAAAACCATACCAATTAGCAGTCCTATTACCCCCCACACCCAATCTCTCACAAACACTAATCTGCTTTCTGTCTCTGTGGATTTGCCTATTCTGGATATTTAATACCAACAGTTCTTGCCACAACAAGGGAATTGATAAACTGCAGTATATTCAATAGTGGAATATTATGCTGCAGTGAGAATTAACAAATAACTAACTACTCATAATGATATGGATCAAGCTCACAAACACAATGTTGAAGGAAAGAAGCCAGACACAAAAGACTACATACTGTATGATTTCATGTATATCTCAAAAACAGGGAAAACTAACCAATGTATTTAGCTTTGGGGGAGGGGATTACAGCTGGAAGGAAGTTCTAGGAGGTGTTTTAGGGTGCTGATTACAAATACAAGTTCATACTTTTCTGTATATTATTACATTTAAGTAGAAAAATTAAAAATATGTATGGTAGTTAGTTTTTAACCTAAAAATCAGCAAGTAACATAGAATTGAGATCCCAGAAATAGATGCCAAAGCACAGATCCACTTAATTTGTGACAAACTAAGTGTAATACAATAATGTGAAAAAATCATTAGTTGAGGTAATTGAAGGACTAAAAAAGAAACAAATTTGCCTAATCTGTGGTGGCACAGCGGATAAAGCATCAATCTAGAATGCTGAGGTCGCTGGTTCGAAACCCTGGGCTTGCCTGGTCAAGGCACATATGGGATTTGATGCTTCCTGCTCCTCCCCCACTCTTCTCTCTCTCTCAATCCATCTCTCCTCTCTCTCTCTCTCTCTTTCTCTCTTTCCATCTCTCCTCTCTAAAATGGATAAATAAAATATTTTTTAAAAAGGAATAAATTTATAGTCATATCATATGGTGAAATGAATTGTAGCTTAATTAAAATATTAAAATATACTACTCACAAAAATTAGGGGATATTTCAAAATGAATATGAAGAGATAAAAAAAAAAGAAGCATTTGATTTTTTTAATTAAACAAGAACATCAGACAAGCAAACAGACAAGTCAAAGAAAGTTGTTGGATTATGCAAATGAGATGCAAAACCAACTTTTATTTCATTGGTGAAAATGCACTCTACAAAAGGCGGAAAGTACTGGAGTATTTGAACGTTCCCTGATCCCCTAATTTTTGTGAGCAGTATACTTTTAAACTAGGAAAAAATATAAAGTATGCTTACCCCTAAGATACTTTTATGACACAAATCAACAGTAGATATTTGAAGGTAGATGGATGTATAGATAGAATTTATTTTTTAATTTCTGTAGGGCAAGTAACAAAGATAAAAGAAAAGTGACAGAATAAGGAAAATCATGATGAATATGATAAATTCACGTTAACATAAAACATGTAAAGAAAATAAATAGTACACATTTACAGGCTTAAGCCTCTTCAGGACAAGTTGTCAAAGGAAATGATGTAAGAGTTTACGCAAGCCTGACTGCTGGTGATGCAGTGGATAAAGCCTTCAACCCAGTATGCTGAGGTTGTGGGCTTGAGTCCTGAGTTGCCAGCTTGAGCATGAGCTCCCCAGCTTGAGAGTGGTCTCTCCAGCTTGAGTGTGGGCTTTCTGGCTTAAGCGCAGGCTCACTGGCTTGAGCATCAGATCATTGACACAATTCTAAACTCACTGGCTTGAGGCCCAAAGTTGCTGGCTGGAGCCCAAGGTCACTGGCTTGAGGAAGGAGTTGCTGGCTTGGGTTGAGTGGTTGCTGGTCATATCCCTAGTTATGGCACATATGAAAAGCAATCAATGCACAACTAAAGTGAAGCAACAACCAGTTGATACTTCTCATCTTTCTCCCTTCCTGTTTCTCTCTCCCTTTCTCCCTCTCTGTCTAAAAAAAAAAAAAAAAGTTTATACACGTGCAATATTCTTTTTTTTGAGAGAGAGGGAGAGAGAGAGAGAAGCATCAACTTGTAGTTGCTTCACTTTAGTTTTGCATTGATTGCTTCTCATAAGTGTCTTGACTGGGGATTAGACCTCAGGCCTAAGCCGAACCAGTGACCACTTGCTTAAGCCAGTGGCCTTTGGGCTCAAACTGGCAACCCTTAGGATCGTATTGATGATCCCACACCCCTCCAGTATAAACCTATGCATACACTGATGAAGATGAGAAGGGACCATAGAGATATATAAATTATTGCTATTTTAAGATAAAGAAATTCTGTATTTAAATGATTTTTAAAATGCAATAAGATTGACCTAATTAAAATATATTAAATTATACGACCTAATAAGATTGCTATCAGCTCCATGCTTATAAAAGCTCAAGAAAACGAAATTGAAAGGAAAGGGTTTTTAAATATTTTCCTTTTCCTTCTAGCACCAAATTCTCCTCAGTTTAACATTTTTCTTAAACTAGGTCCATTAATGAGGCTTTCTACTGGATTATTTTGTTTTGGAAAGACAAAGTATAAATTCAGAAAAGTCAAAGAGAATGCATTAATTTCATTTTCTGTATCTACTTATATTATACATTAAAAAAGCAAAATATTCACTTAAGCTTACTCAGGCTTTCAAATAGTTCTGGAGAGTAAAGTGTCCTTCTCCCCCATGACCTACTGAGAAAATTAAGTGGGGGGTTAAATACCTCACATAATGCCTCAAGGAGTCATCTATAGGACAAAGATTAGAAACCAGGTCTCATGTAACAAGACCCTCTTACTTAGGCTGTTGAGCCAGGTTGCCTTTCTGTGGGATGGTAATGCAGGGCTGGGATCAATTCATTGTTTAAGATCTGGAGGGGTCAGTTCACCTTTCCTTGATAAGTCAGATTATTTGAGCTGTGTAAGTTTTCTGAAGAAAGATTTCTAGAATCAATTGCAGAAGTGTCTTGTACCACCCACAGGTGGAGCCAGATAGAATCTGACCTAGATTGTCCAAAGAGAAGTGGCCATTAGAAAGAATGTTCTACTTCTTTGCTACCTCTTACTTTATATGCTGCTCCTAATATGTTCATTTTCCTGTCTAGTGAAAAATGCAGTATCTGAGAATAGTGCTGTCAACAGTCCTAGAATTAATCAGAATGTTTCCTCAGTTAGTAAATGGAAAAATTAATTTTAAAACATCTTTATGTAAGTTCTGTGAAGTATGAAGACATCGATTTGTGGTCTACTTTACAATCATGATATTTATGTTTATATCAATTAATTAGTATTAATCATGGTCATTTTAAACTTTCTAAATTTCTCTAAGAATATGTATAATTCTGTGGTTCAATGGAAAATATTTATACTTGTGAGGTTTATTTGCTCTTCAATTTATAAACTGTATGACCTTGAATAATTTCCTCATTTGTAAAATGGAGATATTAATCCCAGCCTTATCTGACTCCTAGATTGATTGCAAGGTTCAGTGAGATAGTGTATGTGAAAGAGTTTAATAAACTGTTGTTCAAGTTAGAAAAGTCATTAAGACCTTAACCCTGTTTACAACAATAGTAAGCATTGAAGATAGTTGTACATCTCTTTAGAAGTTTGGATTATGTCTGGAAACCTTCTCTCCTATCCTAGCATCCTACCCATATCAGTGAATAGGCCAATGAGCATTCTGATTGGTACATTCATTTGGTCCCTTTATTTGTACTACTGGGAAACTATATAAATGCTTTATGTTAACATAAGGTGTGTCTACGTATAACAGAAAAGCCTAGGCCTGATCTGTGGTGGCGCAGTGGATAAAGCGTCGACCTGGGAACACTGAGGTCGCCAGTTCAAAACCCTGCACTGGTCTGGTCAAGGCACATATGGGAGTTGATGCTTCCAGCTCCTCCCCCCTTTCTCTCTTTCTCTATCTCTCTCTCTCACTCTGTGTCTCCTCTCTAAAATGAATAAATAAATAAATTTAAAAAAAAGAAAAGAAAAGCCTAAAATAACATGGTTTTTAAAAGTTAAACAATCACTACTGTTTTGGAGAAAAGAACCTTGAAGATAGTCAATTCATGGCTAGTATGGTATTTTCCAAGGTGTAATTAGGGACTCAGGCCTCTCTGTTTCAGCCAGCACCCTAATTATAGATTTCATCTTTTATCTCACAGTCCATGGAGACTGAAGGAGCTCTCTGTTATCACCCAAGGTAAATAAGAGACAGCTTTCAGTTGGATCAGTTCCATTTAAGTACTTTCTTTTATTTTTTAATTTTAATTTATTGATTTCCAGAGAGAGAGGAAAAGAGAGAGAGAGAGAGAGAGAGAGAAATATCAATTTGTTCCACTTCATGCTGTCACTGGTTGATTCATGTATGTACTGTGACCAGAAAGTGAACCTACAATCTTGGCATATTGGAATGATGCTCCAACAAACTGAACTACCTAGCCAGGACCCATTTAAGACCCACAGTTGTGCTTATATTTTGTAGTTTAATCACATGACTAAAGCCTAGCTGCAAGAGAAGCTAAGAGATATGGTCTTTATGCCAGCAGTTATGAGCCCAGGAAAAATTGGAGTGTTTCTAAGGAGGAAGTAGTTGCTGGGGTTGGCAGCTTCTCTCTCCTGCCCTTCTTACCACCTGCACGTGTGTGTGCACTCGCATGTGCACACACACACTTTGACGAGGTAACACATTCACAGTTTCAAAAAATATATAAGGCATACATTGAGAGAAATTTCTCCTACCCTGTCCCAATTTACCCCTTTCCTCCTGTGCTCCATAGACAACTGCTTATATTTTCTTCCACCAGCTCTTTTAAATCCTTATGATAGGATTATGTTTGATTCTGTAAGTTCCCAATACTGTGCAGCTTTGCCATTTTTTCCCCCTGAAATAGTCTCCTTCTTTACTTTTTCTGCCTTTTATCATAAAGTCATGTAATAATTTGCTTCCTCTGGTTCTCTCCAAACTAAGGGCTCAGTATAATTCAGTAATCAGATTATCAATACTTAGATTATTTTCCATCTAAACATTATATTAAAGAATGTTAATTATTACACTTATTTTCACTTAGTATCTCACTTATTATTACTTCTCATATCATATTACATATTACTTTTATTATCGAACAAAAAAAATTATAGTTGTTCCTGGATTATTATTGGCCCCAGAGACCTGGATGAACTCTCAGTAAGATAAAAGAAACTTGGATAATATCATTTGACTATTGCACTTTAAAAGTTATGTCCATTCAGATAGTATGAAAAAATATTTGAAAATAATTCAGTTGCTGCCACGGTTTATTTTGCTCAAATTGTTTAAAGAAAAACTTTGACAATGTGGGTCAAGAGAGAATTTTAGGCCTTCTTTTGAGCAAGACCAATAACTTTCCATCATTGGATCAAGAGGGAAAACGATGAGGAAAGACTTCACTTTCTTTATCTGTAAAATGAGAAGTTGAGCCTGACCTGTTGTGGCGCAGTGGATAAAGCATCGACCAGGAACGCTGAGGTCTCCAGTTCAAAACCCCTGATGTGCATGGTCAAGGCACATATGGGAGTTGATGCTTCCTGCTCCTCCCCCCTTCTCTCTCTCTCTATTCTCTCTCTCTAAAAATGAATAAATAAAATTTAAAAAAATTTAAAAAAATGATGGAAGTTGAATGATATGATCTTAAAGTCCTATCCTACTACTTAAGCTTTTGTAATTCGGGAGCAGTAGTAAGAATAGTAATGAAGTGACTGGCTACTGGTTTCAAGTTAAGCACAACCAAGAAAGGCCGATGAGAGTCTGTAAAAGGACATAGTGATTTCAAGTCCTGGTGAAAAGGAATAGTGTGTTCAATGGAAATTGAGGAGAACAAGGAATTTTCAGGTCAAGGAGATTTGATGGGTCTTCATTGTGAAAGAAAACCGATTAGGTGCTTCTGGGAAGAGAAATGTGAGTTCTGAGTTTGGGGTTTTTTGTTTGTTTTTGAACATGTAGGCCAGGAGAAACTCTCAGGGGAGCTATAGATGAATTTAGGAGCCTCCTGTGTGCTCTAAAATCATATGCAGCACATTAAATATCTGTTTTTTCTGTGAGAAAACCTTTTGTAGCTTTAATTAGATTCTTACCATGATCTAACAAAAAAGCCACTCATAAAAATGAATGCTAAAGACTCCAAATGATCCAAATGGAGAAAGAGTCCTTCCATGGCGAATATGGTCATTGTGATATTTTCAGAGAAAGCCAGGTTTCAATCACAAAGACACAGAGAAAAGGAGTGAGAGAAATGTAGAGATTGGAGAGGAATTTGTCACCAATTCTGAGTCTTGTTTACCATTATTAGCTGTGTGACCTTGGCAAGTTAATAAGCTCCCTAAACCCCAGTTTCCTCAGTTGTGAAATGGGAGTAAGTATCGACCTTCAATGGTGGTTGTGAAAATTAACTGAGATGGTACAGGTTGAGCACTTAATACAGTGCTTGGCACATAGGATTAGGTGAACCTCTCCCCTCACAAGGTTTTACATTTTCTGTATATATTTTAAGGCCCTTTTTGTGTCTTTCACTTTGAAGGACTGGTCCTTGGAAATTACTCAGTGATGCTCTTGCTCAAGGGGATAGTATCTTAAGTGGTTATTTTAGAGGTTCTTTCCTATGCAGATTCGTAAGCCGGGTGTGTACTAATCACACGTGGGACTTGTTGCCTGGCAGCACGTGTCCCTGAGTGGTTGTACATGTCTTGCATTGTAATGTCATCAGTGCAAGGGCCAGCTGGCTGGACATGTCCTGCCCCATGGGAGAGGGATTCCATTCCTCCACGAAACAGCAGTCAGCACTAGGGCTAACAGAAAATGACAAACCAGGCATGGAGGAGGGAGGCGCCAGCAGAGCAGCGGGATGGCCTTTGATTAGCTTCTGTTATTTGCATGTCTTTCTTGTGATGTCTGTGAAATGTTCAGAATGACACAAAGTTTTTAAAAGACCTGCTGACTCTGCCTGAAAAATGTGAAAAACCTCCCGTTTAGAGACCTATTGTGTCCAGCTAGCCTGCATTTTCTATATCTTTTTCTTCATTTTTTATTAATGCAAACATTTGCATGAAGACAGAACCTTTGTTCCTTAAGGAGTTCATCTGCTCCTGCTGCTTACTGGCCCTGCCATGCAAGAGCACAACAGAACCTTTGTTATGCTTTCAGCAAAGCTGTTTATGAACGGTGGCTTACTGAGGACTGCTTCCTGTGCTGTGTGCTTCCATTTTGTCTAAAAAGAAAATAGTTCTTAGGAGTGAAAAGAATTTGGACTTTCTTTCATTCAAGTCTTGGATGTTGAAATGACAAGTAGCCCCCAAATTTGTGAGTAACTGGTAATTGCATCAAATGCATTTTTTCACTTTACCTTGAACATAATGAGGCTCTTAGTAACAATGGAAGGAACAAGTGCTTTCTCATCAGAATAGACAGAAGGAACAGTAAAAAGGCAACAGAAAGAGGAGTTGAGAACAGGACAAAAGTGGCTTCCTGTAAGAACCCTGCTATTGTAACAGGATGTGTTTGGGTACTTAGCGTTTCCCACCTGGGAGGCACAGGCCTAAAATGGTTGAGTTGAACAAAGAGTAGCATCACAGTGTATAAACAGTGGTACAGTTTCTGTATTCATTTAGTAAATGTTTGAATGACAGCTATGTGGGAAACACTGAATAGTCCTGAATATCAACAGGGATAAAAGATAAACGAGTCATGGTTCCTATCTATATTTAAAGAGTAGGACAGAAATAACTATGTCAAGGTGGAAATATAACAGAAATAACTTTATAACAACAATAATTCTATATCAAGGTAGAAAGAGCCATTGGAAATCCTAAAACAGTTGAGGAAAAGGAAGATTACATTCAGCTGGGAGAGAATTAGGGAACTCTTCATGAAGAAGATAACATTCTGGTCGAACCTGGCCAGAAAGGTAGGGTTGGACAGTGCAACCATTCCTGAATTATGAGTAAAAAATATGTTAGTCTGGTAAAAATAAAGTTTAAAGAATATATATATGCACACACATGCTAGAGAGAAAGAGAGAGAGAGGGAGATGAAGGAAGGGAGAGAGATGAGAAGCATTGATTCATAGTTGTGACACTTTAGTTGTTCACTCACTGATTGCTTCTTATATATGCCTTGATTGGCGGCGGGGGGGGGGGGGCTCCAGCCTAGCCAGTGACCCCTTGCTCAAGCCAGTGTGACCTTGGGCTCAAGCCAGCGACCTTGGGCTTCAAGCCAGCAACCTTTGGGCTCAAGCCAGTGACCATAGGATCTTTCCGATGATTCCACACTCAAGCCGATGAGTCCTTGCTTAAGCTGGTGAGCCTGTACTCAAGCTGGTAACCTTAGGGTTTCAAACCCGGGACCTCAGCATCCCACATCAACACTCTATCCACTGCGCCACCATTGGTCAGGCTAAAGTATATTTTTATAGTATACTTTGATATTTTATGCCATTAATTTAGAAGATATGTTCAGCTAAATTAATAATGTTGGCATGTGTTTTTTATGTAAACTAAACTAGGGTCTCGTCTAGTGTATGCTGCTCTCCCTATGACTTCTGTGCACTTTAGCCTAGGCTTCTGTATAAATATTTACACTAACATCCTTTACTTTCATAACAAAAATAGAAACTCAAAAAGATTATTGAGCATTATTACAAGTCATATTCTGTAAGTAGGATGTAGACATAGTGCTTAGTGGGAATTTGACATATGAGACTCGTTTGAAAAAGAATCTTCAACTTCATATAGAGACAATATCAACCAAAAGAGAGAGGATCAGAAATTCTAAGCCCATGAATTTTCAGCAGCCTTAAATTAGAACTCTTCTGTATTCTTCTGACATTAGATCAAATGAGATCCTGTTACTCTTCTGTGAGCTGTGTCAAATAACTTTTATGAAATAGTTTGAACATAAAATGCCAATTGATGTTGCCTGACCTGTGGTGGCGCAGTGGATAAAGCGTCGACCTGGGAACACTGAGGTCGACAGTTCAAAACCCTGCACTGGTCTGGTCAAGGCACATATGGGAGTTGAGCTTCCAGCTCCTCCCCGCTTTCTCTCTCTCTCTCTCTCTCTCTCTCTCTCTCTCTCTCTCTCTCTCTGTGTCTCCTCTCTAAAATGAATAAAAAAAAAAAAAAATGCCAATTGATGTTATTGCATTAGTACAGTGGTTCTCAAACTTTTTGAAGTCGGGGTGCATTTAAAATCCTACAAGTAATTGTAGGCACACTATATACAAATTTCTGAGAAATATGTTATAATAATTAAGTCAAATATTAAAGAAAAAATATAAAGTCCAAACGTGCTTTTATGGTAACTAAATGAAATAAATACAAAATTAAATTTATTCTGACATTAAAAAACATTTTTATGTTACATTTTTTGAGTTATGCTTTTTAGAATTCGTAAAAAGAGGGGTTAAAAAATAAAAAAACGACAAAAACGTTATCTTTTTATATATATATATAGATATATTCTTAGTAAGATTTAGTAAATTTGGCAGTTCTCGGCGCGAATGTGTTAAGCTTTTTCATTCTGTGTTTATGAGAAACATGAGCCTGATGTGTCCTAACGATTTCTTCAATGTTTGGGCATATTTTGATAGGAAAACTCTCATTTCCTTGTCAATACATTAAAGCATTCCTCTCATTTTACTCTTAATTGTGACAAGTACAGAAAACCCACACCATACACGTCATCTTAATTTTACACCAAACAAAGGATAGAAGAAACTTGCCTCCAGTCTTTCCGGGGAACATGGGGGTAGTGTAAACAATCCAGCACCACAGCTTAACAGCCTTTTGCAATCTAATCAGGCAAGTGAGGTGGGGGGTTGGGCAGACTGTCAGCTTACAGCCCATTCCCCACACCTCTGTCCGCCAAAACTCTAAACTCCAAAAACCCTGTTGGTTTTTTGGTCCCCAACAGGCACATATTTCTCTGGAATATCCTAGGGCACACCTGGAAATCTTCTAGGGTTCACCAGTACACCCTGGCGCACACTTTGAGAACCACTGCATTAGTCCCTTGTTGCAATAATATCACTAATCCATGTATGCATAGTTAAATTGCATATTTCCAAATATAATTGCTAATAATCTACAAATGCATGGTTTGCTCCAAAGGCTATGACCTTTGATGATTATATAGCACGATTAATTTTCACCTTGTAACTTTAATATTTTCTGGCCTGACATGACATGAGCGGTACATAATTTACTCCTTATTGTCAAGTTCTAGTTTTTTTTAACCTGTGATGCATTCTGGAAAACAGTTTTGTGAATGTTTATGAAGTTGATTTGATAAATATACTGCTCTTTGAGTAGCTATTTTTGCAAAACTATTGTCATGACAATTTTATGTGGGTTTTTCATGTGTGCCATAGATTGTAACTGTGGGAATCTTAAGTGCTACTTTAGATTTCTCTGACATTCAGGCAGTACATTCTGTTATGGTGAGCTAACTGAGTGCCTTAAGTTTGGACCTCTGTAAAAACCTCCTTTAAAAAATGCAAGGCTCCAAACTACTAATTCTGTATTACGAGATTTAGGCTGGAAATATGGAAGCAATAAGATTTAAGCACTTAGCCTTAATTGATATCCCCAAAATATCAAAAATCACCAGTTTTAGGAGTAGGGAGGTGGGTGGTAGGAAGGGTTAATGGTTGACTAGAGACTATTTGGTTGTCAAAGCACTCAGCTTTGCACAGCTGTTAACTTCTACAATACCTCTATTGGTTGAGGTAGGTAAACTTTAGCTTTTCATCCCCTACTTTGCATAAAGACCTTTAGTCACCTCTAGTTTTCTGGTTGTCACAGGTGATGTTAACACGTGCAATGCCTGTTTGTCCCCGGCTTGTCTTTTAGTATTTGAGTTTGACTAGCTGTATACTGCACTTTTGTGATTTGGATTCCCAAAAGCAATATATTAGTTTTGTGTGTTTTATAATTAACTATTAATGTAAAAGGTCTTTCCTTAATTTTTAAATTTGTTCTTAGGAAAGTCCATTTGATACTTAGGAAAGTCCATGCTGTATAGCTCTTTAAGGGCTGCAATATAATGTAGTACAGACCAAAGGCCTGGATTCAAATCCTGTCTCTGCTGCTTACTTTAGGTAAATTGCATTATAAGTATTCCTTTTTTATCTGTAAAACTGAGATAAAATAAAATTACCCATCTCATAGTATTGAGAATTAAGTAAAATTAATACCCATAAAATGCTTAGAACACTCTTATTCAGTTGGAACTGGGATTGGTTTTTATCTTTTTCTGTATTGTTTGAAGCTTTAAAAATAATTACATGTGTAAATTAGAAATAAACATTTTTTAAATTTAAAAATCATGCCAGTACTTCAACTGTCTGATTTACCAATTTAAGCTACTTTTCTAGCATTAACAATGAAAAGTCAGCAATTTCTAGATAATACAGTGTTATATGGGATACATTATAGGTGCTTAGATTTGTCTTTTATTTTTGTTTGTGAGAGGTAGTGGGTTCTAGTGGAAGGGCACGGGCTTTGGAGTCAGATCTAAATTTGAATACTGCCTCAACCATGACTTTGAGTAGGTTCCTTAACCTCTCTGAGCTTTAAAAAAGTCTGTTACCTACCTCACTGGGTTGTATAAGGGTTGCATATGCTAGTTTCCCTCATTTCCCCATCTCCTGTGGTTAAAGGAAATTGGTCCAGTGTGGTCTAAGATCAAAGATGGTTATGTGTGGGTGATAAAATGTTTTCCCAGAACGTACTGCATCCCCAGATCAGGACATACCAGTAAAGACAGAGGATGTAAATAATTGATTTTAGAGGTCTATTAATTTTTAAATCATTAAGCTATCTGTTTGTACTTCACAAGATCAAGTACTGTATATTAGTGATTTGTAAATGATATGGCACTTGAAGTTTTTAACAGTTTACATGACAGGTTGTTGGTTAACAGAAGTACTTTTATCTCAGGGGACAGTCTTATTTTAATTCAACATTTATTTGTGCCGACCGACCAGCATCTGAAGCTCAGAGGCTTCATAAACCAAAATGTGTCTCCAAGGACTCTGGCAGGGGAAGAGAAAGTCAGATTTAAAGTTGAATATATGTATATAGTACTTTGCTTTTCTCTTACAATGCTATTGCTGTTGTGTGTATCTATTAAATTCACATATGTAAATATTGTTCCAGGGAGACTTGTTTAGTATCGTGACTCCGTATTAAATAATAATGAGTGGTCTAACTAACGTTGTAGGTGGAAATTCTAGGCCCTCAAGCAAAAATTTCCAATGGGACCCCTTATCACTTAATTACAAAACAAACAGCTAATACTTTGATGGTATTTATGCCTTGGAAAGGAGTGAAAAGAAATAGTGTTGGACTTTCCCCATATAAATTAGAGCCTCCTGAGTAGTAGTTAATAAATGAATGCTTCCTACACATTTAAAGGCTATAACTAAAATGGATGTATGATTATGTGTATTATTATTTGTGTAGGGTTTCATATAGCCCGGGAATTTTTGAAATTAATCTACAAACATCCTTGGCTGGATGAGCAGAACTGTAAATGAGTAGAGGGCTGAAGTAGGTTGGTCTCTTGGTGTTCATTAGTGTTGAAACCCTAGTGTCTTGTGAGTTTTGCAATGTTGGGAGAGGTACATAGTAACAACTAATAATAAGAACAATAATAAAACTAATATTTATTGCACATGTATACTCTGTGCCAAGCACTATGCTAAAATTATTATAGACTTTATTCTATTTACTCCTCAGTACAACCTTAGAGAGTAGGTACTATTCCCAAATTTTATAGAAAAGCTCAGGCAGAGAGATTAGGTAATTTACTTAAAGTCACAAAGTTAATAATTGCCAGAGCTAGAAATTAAATTGAAGTCAGTCTGACTCCAAAACCCATGCTTTTAACCATTGCAGTAAATTGCTGTGTTGTTTTAATCTGTAGAATCAGTATGTGGCAATAATAATATAATCATTAGTATGTTACCTTTTGTCTATTTGAAATTTTTTCTAAAGAAGTTGTTTATTATTAGATATATCATTCTTAGTACCATACCCATTTTATAGCAGGAGTGTCTGTGATATAGAGATTAAGCCATCAACAGGAGGTAATGGAACAGAACCAAGAGGTTTTTGATCCATAGTTGCCTTCACTTGGGAGGTTCATGTAAAGATCATATAGTGTTAAGAAAAATGAGCACAAGGAAATGTCCCAGCTTCTCTATAGTCTTTAAAAAAAAAGATCACGCAGTATTTACTCATCTTTCACTTAGAGTTTTCAGTGCAGCGTGTTGAAGTTATATAAATGCTTATCTCAGACAGCGATGCTATCGAAGCAAGACACGAATGCTTGGGCTTTAGTGTGCATTTCAGAACAGTAGAGCCTTATTGGTACATGTTAGAAAATGTACTCAGTTCTGATTTTGTGGAAGTCACAGCAAAGCATAAGAGAAAAAGCCAATCTGAAATGTTTTTCTTTTTCCAAGAGGGCAGCTAAGTGCCCAGATATCTTTGCCCTCTGGGGATGCAGGTGTGCACTTTATATTCTTTAATCATTCACACAAATTAAAGCTTATTCCTTTGCATTTAAAAAATAATATAAAACGACATTCTCCATGTTTTATTGCCAGGCAAGAGCTTTGAACTTCTGCCTCATTGAAGTTTGATAAACTGCAAGGATTTTCCAGGGTTGGGTGGTGCACTAACCACAGGTGGAACATTGGGCTGATAAGAGCCGCAGGTGAATGAAGGCACCGGCCAGGGAGCAGCAATTAGAGAGAGCTCTTCGCACTGGCTTGTGTGAAATTCTCAGAGGGGAGGAACCGTTCGTTCCCTGCCTCTGTCTGGCTCTTTTTAGGAACTAGGCCTTTCTGTTTCTACTTTGTGAACTAGGGATGGGGAGGGTGAAGACCTTGTGGTGGGGTGGTTCTTTGTTTTAAAAAAAAGAAAAACAAAAAAACAAACTTTAATATTTGGGGACAAGTTCTAACTTCATACAGATTTAATTGGCTTGTGCACCTACCTAAATAAGTGGGGACAGGACCCCCCCCACACATACACATGTATGAATTCACATAGACACAAATGGACCATATCTCTCAGATGATTTTATTATCAACATACAGTCCTGCCTTTGTGCTATCTGTAAAGTCATGATCATATTTACTTTCTCTTTTTCTCCCTCTGTTGATTTGAGAGGGATTGAGGAGGGGCGTGGTGTGGGGAAAGGAGAAAGCGGGAGAGAGAGAAGCATCAGTTCATTGTTCCATTTAGCTGTGCATTCAGTGGTTGCCTTCGTATATGCCCTGACCAGAGATTGAACCTGCAACCTTGGTGCACCAGGACGACACTCTATCCACTGAGCTTCCTGGCTAGGGCATGTCATATTCACTTTCAGAACTAATTGTAAGATGTCAGTGATTAGGCATTTTGGTGTAGTGTTAAGGAGGTGTGTTTTTGGTACCAGGCAAACTTTGGTTTAAATCTTGGCTTCTCTTTTACTAGTTTTATGGTCTTGAGCAAATTTATTTATTTATTTATTTTTATTTATTAACTATAGAGAGAGTAAGAGGGAGAGAGAGAGAAACACCAATCTGTTGTTCCATCAAATGCATTCATTTGATGACCCTTGCATGTGCCCTGACCTGGGATCAAGCCCACAACCTTCTTGTATTGGATGACGCTCCAACCAACTGAGCTATGTGGGCTTGAGCAAGTTACTTAAATTCTATAAATCTCAGTTCTCCCATTTGTAAAATGGAAGTAATCAAAATGTGTATCATCGGATTGTTGTGAAGACTAAATAAAAGAGTGCATGTAAAATAGCACAGTGTCTGGTTCATTGTTGTTCAATAAGTTGCATATAGGTGTTCATAAATGGTAGCTTATATTAGCATTGTTATATGTAATATTAAACTCTAAGCATTTGATTGGTGGATGAATATTAAAGAGGTATAGTCCTTTCTTTTTCCTTTTTATTCTTTCTTTCCCCTTCCCCACTTTTTTTATTTTTTACAGTTTGTTTTCTAGACAATCCCTTCGTTCTTTCTAGGAGGACAAAAGTACTTTGGTTCTAATTGCTTTGAAAACATTTCTCCCTTAAAGGGCTTTCACACTGACTTTTAGCCCTTGGTGACAGGGAGAAGTAGCACGATTTGCTTCTAAGTATGGCAGAGCTCTTTTATTTGTACCAGTAAATGAATTCTGTAGTAGACTTAGGTAGAACTAAGTCATAGAAGTTCACATGGCCCAAGGAAGGGATACTTTTGTAAGATCAGGGTAAGTGGGTGGAAGAAGGGAAGGAGGTGAAAATATATAGCTGATTTTAATATTAGCTTGGCCGATTCTTCTCCAATTTAATGTATACTTAATTATAAAACAATCCATTCAGACATTGTCATGTATTATCTCATAGCATCACTCAGTTTGCCATTTCTTAGAGAAGTAGTTTTCTGGGGGTGGGGACTAGAGAATGTTTAAGTGATTGATGGCTGTTAGTTTTAGAAGCACTCAAATCAACAGAATAAGTAACAGAAGGTAAACATGTCCTTCATGTGGACTTCAGGCTGGTGCAAACGTGGTGGAACCCGAGGTCACTATTGTTAAGTGAAGACTCTTGAGTACAGCTTGGGTAGATAAAGATAAACTTATTTGCTTTATAAGTTTTAATGGACCACCGGGACTTTAAGAATAGTTTTTTGAAGCCTGACCTGTGGTGGCGCAGTGGATAAAGCGTCGACCTGGGAACACTGAGGTCGCCAGTTCAAAACCCTGCACTGGTCTGGTCAAGGCACATATGGGAGTTGATGCTTCCAGCTCCTCCCCTCTCTCTCTCTTTTCTCTCTCTCTCTCTCACTCTGTGTCTCCTCTCTAAAATAAATAAATAAATAAAAAGAAATTAAAAATAAAAGAATAGTTTTTTGAAATAGTCATTTTTATTAATTTTAGTTAATTTCTCTATATTTTTTTGAGGGATAAAACTATGAAAGAGACAAATGTCCATCTTATCAGAAATTTCATGGCATTATGTTTTGTAAGGATATTCATCAGTTTTATATATTTTTATTTTCACTGCTCAAAAAAAAAAGTTGTGATTTAAAAAGAAATGTTTTTTGAGGCCCTGACGATTGGTTCAGTGGTGGAGCATCAGCCCTGAGTGTGGATGTCCCGGGTTTGATTCCTGATCAGGCCATACAGGAGAAGCACCCATCTGCTTCTCCACCCTGCCCTCTCTCACTTCTCTCGCTCCCTCTCTCTTTTCCTCCCCTCCTGAAGCCATGACTCGATTGGAGCGATTTGGCCCTGGCTGCTGAGGATGGCTCCATGGCCTCCGCCTCAGGTGCTAAAAAAATGGCTCCAGTTGCAATGGAGCAGGGGCCCCAGATGGGCAAAGAAACACCCCCTAGTGGGCTTGCTGGGTGTATCATGGTCGGGGTGCGTGCGGGAGTCTGTCTCTGCCTCCCCTCCTCTCGCTAAACAAAAAAAAATGTTTTTTGATGGTAAATGATAAATACTGAATTGGAAGTTTTTATGTGAAGTGTGCCTAAACATCATTATCATACCTAAGATACATCATTTTTTGAGCACTGGGCTATACCGGAAGCTCTAGCCTTGGTTGTTTACTGAAGTAGACCCTCAATAGCCCCTTGAGATGGGCTTTTAAATGCATCATCAAGCAAACCAGGCACTCTGGTGTTTTACATACATTACCTTATTTAATTCTTATTATATGGTATAGGTCAGGGGTTGGGAACCTATGGCTTGTGAGCCAGATGTGGCTCTTTTGATGGCTGCATCTGGCTTGCAGACAAATCTTTAATAAAAAAAATAATATTAAAAATAGAAAACATTCTCATGTATTACAATCCATTCATTTCCTACCGCTCATGTTCATGGTTGCGAGTGGCTGGAGCCAATCTCAGCTGTCCTCCAGGACAACACGAAATTTTTATTGGATAATGCGTAATGTACACGGGTCATTGTGAGGTCAGGAAGTAAACTTCCCTCCTTTTAATCAAGTAGTCAGCTAGCTAATTGCAGAAACCCTTTTGACAAAGAAGATGGCTAAAAGAAAAAAAGATGAGGAGTATCGTACTTTTCAGCAGGAATGGACAGAGGAATTTGCCTTTTTGGAGAGAGCAGGTTCTGCAGTGTGTCTAATATGCAATGATAAAATTGCATCCATGAAACAGTCAAATATTAAGCAGCACTTCGACACACACCATACTACATTTGCATCGAAATATCCAGCCGGGGACAGCAGGAAGAAAGCATGTCAAGACCTACTGTGCAAAGTGCAAGCTAGTCAGCAGCAACTCCGTGTTTGGACCCAGCAAGGTGACTGGAATTCGGCTAGCTTTGCTGGTGCTTTAGCAATTGTGAGAAACTGAAAGCCATTCACAGATGGGGAGTATGCCAAAACATTCATGCTTGATGTTGCCAATGAACTTTTTGACAACTTTCGGATAAAGACAAGATAATCAAACGAATAAAAGACATGCCTCTGTTGGCAAGAACTGTTCACGATCATACCATCATGATGGCCAATCAAATTGAGGCAACACAAGTGAAGGACATAAATGCAGCACCATTCTTTTCTCTCGCTTTGGATGAGTTAACAGACATAAGCCATTTATCCCAGTTCAGTGTGATTGCAAGGTATGGTGTCGGTGACACACTACGTGAGGCAAGTTTTGCTGTTTTGCCTATGAAAGAGACAACAAGAGGGGAGGATTTATTCCAGTCTTTCACTGAGTTCACTAAAGAAAAATATCTACCGATGGATAAACTTATTTCGGTATGTACTGATGGTGCTCCGTGCATGGTGGGGAAAAACAGAGGATTTGTAGTGCTTCTTCATGAACATGAAAAGAGACCCATCATAAGTTTCCACTGCATCCTACATCAGGAGGCACTTTGTGCTCAGATGTGTGGCGAGCAGCTTAGTGAGGTGATGTCGCTGGTCATTCGGGTGTTCAACTTTATTGTTGCCCGAGCTTTAAATGATCGCCAGTTTAAAATACTGCTGGATAAGTTGGGAATAATTATCCTGGTCTGCTTCTGCACAATAATGTGTGTTGGTTGTTAGGAGGGAAGGTGCTCAGCCATTTCGCAGCTTGTCTGAGCAAAATCTGGACTTTTCTTGAAATGAAAAATGTTGAGCATCCAGAGTTAGGTAACACTGAGTGGCTCCTAAAGTTCTATCTTGTGGACATGACTGAACATCTGAACCAGCTCAGTGTGAAAATGCAAGGTGTTAGAAATACAGTCTTTTTTTTTTTTTTATAGGGACAGAGAGAGAGAGTCAGAGAGAGGGATAGATAGGGACAGACAGACAGGAATGGAGAGAGGTGAGAAGCATCAATCATTAGTATTTTGTTGCCGTCGCGACACCTTAGTTGTTCATTGATTGCTTTCTCACATGTGCCTTGACCGCGGGGCCTTCAGCAGACCAAGCCACCCCTGCTGGAGCCAGCGACCTTGGGTCCAAGCTGGCAAGCTTTTGCTCAAACCAGATGAAACCGCACTCAAGCTAGCGAGCTCGGGGTCTCGAACCTGGGTCTTCCACATCCTAGTCCGACGCTCTATCCACTGTGCCACCGCCTGGTCAGGCAGAAATACAGTCTTATCCCTTCAACAAGCAGTGTTTGCATTTGAAAACAAGCTGGAACTCTTCATCACTGACATTGAAACAGGTTGTTTACTACACTTTGAAAAACTGGGAGAGTTTAAAGATGCATGCACAGCAAGTGACCCTGCTCAACATCTTGATCTCCAGCAGCTAGCGGGCTTCACATCTAATCTCCCGCAGTCATTCAAAGCACGCTTTGGAGAATTTTGTGAGCGCTCTCATCTTTTTAAGTTCATCACCCATCCACATGAGTGTGCAGTGGACAGTGCCGACCTGAGTTACATCCCCAGTGTCTCCGTCAGAGATTTTGAGCTACAAGCCGCTGACCTGAAGGCCTCAGACATGTGGGTGAATAAGTTCAAGTCACTGAATGAAGATTTGGAAAGACTTGCACGACAGTAAGCAGAGTTGGTGAGCAAACACAAGTGGGGAGAAATGAAAAAACTTCAACCCGTGGACCAGCTGATTGTCAAAACTTGGAACGTGCTTCCTGTCACATACCACACACTGCAGCGTGTGAGTATCGCTGTACTGACAGTGTTTGGCTCTACATATGCATGTGAGCAGTCTTTCTCACATCTAAAGAACGTTAAGACCAACCTACGATCACGTTTAATGGATGGAAGTCTCAACGCCTGCATGAAGCTTAACCTCACCACATATCAACCAGACTACAAAGCTATCAGCAAAACCATGCAGCACCAGAAGTTGCATTAATGGTAAGAAGTACTTTATTCATCATTGGTTAGCAACAGCATAACAACGTTATTAAAAAGAATTCAGAGACTTATTGTACTTTAAAAGTGTTGGTCTTACATAAAATGCACACATTTACTTGTATTTAGTGTTAAACATATTGTGTGGCTCTCACGGAATTACATTTTAAAATATGTGACGTTCATGGCTCTCTCAGCCAAAAAGGTTCCCGGCCCCTGGTGTAGGTGCTAATGGTATTATTATTACAAACAGTAATAGTATTATCGTCCACATTTTATAGTGAGGAAATAGGTTTGTACAGTAATTTGCTCAAGGTCACACAGGCAGGAATTGGCAGGGCTGAAAATGGAACTCAGGCCTCTCTGCAGAGCCCATGGTCTTAACCAGTAATTCTTAAGCTGCCACATACATAAGAAATACCAAGGGTCCTTGTTAAACATTTCTGGGCTCCAGTTAGAAATTTCTGGTCACTAAGTCTGGGATGGGGCTAGCTTAGAAATCTGCAGTCAACAGAGTATCTCAGGTGATTCAGGTCAACAATTTTTTTTTCAGCTCAACAAATTGACCATATTTTGAAGAAAAAGTTAAATTATATTTCTTTCCACACAGATGCAGATTAAATAATTATCTAAGATTAACCAACCAAAGGTAGAGCCATGATTCAAACCCATTTCTTTATTTTTTTTAATTTAATTTTTATTGAATATATTGGGATGACATTGGTTAACAACACCGGACGTACCTGACCAGGCGGTGGCGCAGTGGATAGAGCGTCGGACTGGGACGCAGAAGACCCAGGTTCGAGACCCCGAGATCTCCAGCTTGAGCGCGGGCCCATCTGGCTTGAGCAAAAGCTTGTCAGGTTGGACCCAAGGTCGCTGGGTCCAGCAAGGGTTTGCTCAGTCTGCTGAAGGCCCACGGTCAAGGCACATGTGAGAAAGCAATCAATGAACAACTAAGGTGTTGCGACGGCAATGAAAAACTGATGATTAATGCTTCTCACCTCTCTCCGTTCCTGTCTGTCTATCCCTGTCTATCCCTCTCTCTTTGTCCCGGTAAAAACAAAAACAAAAACAAAAAAACACCGGACAGGTTTGTGGTGCACAAGTCCACAATACACCGTCTGTATACTGCATTGTGTATTCACCACCCCAAGTCAAAGTCTCCCTCCATTACTGTCTATCCCCCCTCTACCCTCCACCAGACCCATTTCTTCTGATTCTAATACTCAGACCCTCTCTGATAAGCCCATGGTTAATTTGCACATTTACCAGTCACAACAGATACAGACAATATTATTTCTGATTTCATGGTCTTATTATTTCCCAAGGTTAACAGCTTATAACACTGGTTTTCATGCTTCTTAAATTTTCCAGTGTTTTTCTGTTTTTAATTAAAAAATCACATTTTCCTTGCAAGCAGATCATTTACGCCTTAGGCCCTTTTCCCTGGGATAAGTTTCTGAGACATGCAGAAAGTGGAAGAGTGTGGAAGGAGGTGGGATGGAAAGAACTTCCAAGGGTATCTGCTTAATACTGCTAAAAGCTCCTCTCCAGCTCACCCTCATCGCTGAAATGAAGGGTTGAGGCTAAGACTCACAGCCATTCAGATGGCAGTAAGTCATGTGCTACATTATGTCCCGTTCTACCCTTTGGGACCATAGCTCCATTAATGCCAGCAAGTTTGGTTGGCCTATTTCAGTCTACTTCCTAGGGTAGAGCCAACACCTTAATTGACTTTCATGGCTTCTTACTAGAATTGGGAGGACTTTTATTTTCTTGTCTCTCTTACTTGTCTTTTTCTCTCTTGCTTTTTAAAATTTTTTTAGCTCAGCGACATGTCCTCACGTACATGGAGGATGCAGTGTGCCAGCTGCTAGAAAATAAAGAAGATGTTAGCCAATATGGCATTGCCAGGTTCTTCACTGAATAGTAAGTACGTGAATGATTTGCCAATAGGGTCAGCCCAGAGGAGGCACTTGGAAGCAGGCCGGGTAAATGAAGATAGAGCAGGTCATGCTGGTGCTGTGGTGGCAGTGAATGCTGGTTTTGGTATGCTGGTCCACAGCTGCCCAGACACGTTCTGGAACATGCCTTTGGAACAACTAGTCTTGTGCAGTGCTAAGTCTCATGATGGTGATGACCATAGCAGCTCAACAACTGCTTGTTTGATCTATTAGATCTCTTTCTTTAGGTCCCTCTTATAATTTTTAAACTTCTACATAATTCAAAATATTCACTCTGATTTCCTTCAGTTAGTGTACCTTTAGCCTGTGTTTTTTCATGGTTGGCTTTTTTCATTGAAATGTTTAGGATGATGTTCATCACAGTTTTGTTTCTATAGGATGCTGTGTCAATAACATAATGATTTAAGAGTATTTCTAGAGGCAGGACATCTTTTATAGATTATATCTTTGAAGGTTTGTATTTCTTTGTAGAGTGTGCTTGGAGTGTGTAAAAGTCAAAATGATTACTAGTTTTTAGCATCACAGAACTGTTTTTAGGCTGAATCAGATAATTACTTTAAAACATCTTGGCCATCATGGAAGGATTTGCTAAAGAAATACAAAGCATTTTTAAAATTACCAATATGCCATTATATTTATATAATCACTTGAAGTCTCTTTCCTTTTGTTCTAATTTATTGGGAGCATTCTAAGGAAGGAAGAGTCACCTTTTACAGGCTTCTATTTAAGGTCAATCATGAACTCAAGTCCGTCCCCCTTGAAAACAGATTTTTTTTTCCTTCTATTGTCCAGAGGTTCCTTGGGTTGTTAGAATTCTTGAGTTTTTCAAACTTTTTTGCTGAATTATAGGTCTTGCAAATAAAGTCTATATTTCTCATAGATTGGGATTCCAATTTTCAGGAAAAAACAGACTGCAGGATCAGAACTGGTCCCTTTTCCCAGTCTTCTTAAGAAGGTAAAGTAGAGAAAGGAATCACACCCGTTCTCATGGTGTGGGGAGCAAACGTAAAGTAGAGAAAGGAATCACACCCGTTCTCATGGTGTGGGGAGCAAACGAGGTGGGCAGGAAATAAAGACTGAGATTGAATAGCCTTGCTTGCTTTTACAGAACTGACAAGCCTAGGGGTTAAATTTCTAGGCCATTTAATCTGTACCAGCACTCTTGAGGCTCCTTGCCAAGTGAAATATGATTCTTCTGGGGCAATGCTTCATTTACTTCCCCCACCCATCTCCTTTATAAGTCTTTTTCCCTATTACTCTGGCTCCTTGAAGGCATCACTTCTTCTTCATCTTTGTATTCCCAGTGCCAGGCAAGATGCTTAGCATATAGTAGATGTTGTAAATATTGACTCAACACCTATATTGGTATTTTAAGTTATGGCATACTATACTCTTAATCTTGTTCATAATAAAGAATATCTTTTGTTTTTTCTTTTTTGTTCATTCTTTTTGATAAAGCTCTATATTTTGTCATTTAAGAAGTTCTATACCAGGTGTGCAGCACTCAAAACTGAATCCCACTGGTCTGTGTAACTGATAGCGAACTCTAAAGAGTCATTGGTAGAACTTAAAACCTTCAGAACGCTGTTGACCATAGCTTTTACCTACCAATACGCTGTTGAAAAAACTTAAACTTTTCCACAGCGCTGATAGAAATCTAGTTGTCAAGTGACTTGTTTCTTGTCTTCAGAAAACTAAAATTATATAATGTGTGTGAGTGGCACATACCTGACATTTCTATAATTCTAAGGTGCCATAGTAGCCTGAGGCAAGTTATTTTGAGAAGTAACTAGTACCAAAGCTCCAAATTCCTTAAAAGAAAAACCAACAAATTTAAAAGATGTGGAACCCTGATGTAATAGGAGGTAGTATTTTGTGGACAAGACCCGGATGGTAGCGGCTACTGATTTCATTTTGATTTGTTTATTTTATTTATCTAATGAAAAGCCTTCTTTCATAGGCCTCCTTTTAGTATTGATTTATAAAAATATATGAAGTGAAAATAGCACTGCCCTAGGAAGCAGGGAGCTGTATTCGTATAAGTCCTCGCTCTATAACAT
Organism: Rhynchonycteris naso; assembly: GCA_037038555.1. NCBI lineage: Eukaryota > Metazoa > Chordata > Mammalia > Chiroptera > Emballonuridae > Rhynchonycteris > Rhynchonycteris naso. The sequence goes on from CM072995.1 coordinate 358,305,677, forward strand.
TGGGCAAATTTCTGAAATATTCTAGCTTCAGTTACCTCATCTGTGAAATAGGTATAATAAAGACTTACATGCTAATAATAATATAATAATTATATTTTATAATACTTTTTTATTAAACTCATCCTATACCTCAGCCACTATAATTCTTTGAAGTAGGTACTATTATCCTCTCCATTTTATAGATGAGGAAACAGACTCAGGAATTTTAAAATAGCTTCTTTAAGTTCACAAGCTAATAAGTGAAAGAGTTAGGAATCAAACCTTATCTGAGGTATTACAAAAGCAGTATTCTCTACTGCCTCTAACAAAGTCACTTTACTGCCTAATGTTGCTGGAGGTCTACCCACATATATTTTGAGGTCTCTTCTAGCTGTACTTTCTAAATTCTTTGAATTTTCCCTTATGAACTATTACATAGTCTTATCTGGTGATGTCAGTTCATTGCCATTTTAATATTTAGTATTGGCCTTTTGTGGGGATACAACTGCAGCTGGCTCTAAGCAATAGGAAGCATTTTTTAAAAATTTAATTTAATTTTTTTACAGGGACAGAGAGAGAGTCAGAGAGAGGGATAGATAGGGACAGACAGACAGGAATGGAGAGAGGTGAGAAGCATCAATCATTAGTTTTTCGTTGCCGTCGCAACACCTTAGTTGTTCATTGATTGCTTTCTCACATGTGCCTTGACCGCAGGACTTCAGCAGACCGAGCAACCCCTTGCTGGAGCCAGCAACCAGCTTGCTCAAGCTGACAAGCTTTTGCTCAAGCCAGATGGGCCCGCGCTCAAGCTGGCGAGCTCGGGGTCTTGAACCTGGGTCTTCCACATCCCAGTCTGATGCTCTATCCACTGCGCCACTGCTTGGTCAGGCAGGAAGCATTTTTTAAAAATATGTTAACCAGACAGACACTTCTATCTCTCAGTTTCAAGTTGACACATTGAGATTTTCATACATTTCATGATGCATGATGTACCTTTAAACAATGATAAAAGTACTCCTCAGAATTGTTTGTGGAAGGCTTTTCTGTTGATTTTCTCTCCTGGGTCTGCTTGCCCTCTAACCTTTGCTTTCACTTCATGGTTGCTGGTGTTTTCCGACAAATATGACCATTCCAGCAAATCTGGATAAGCTATAGAACATGAGTAGCTAAGTTGTACTGTGCATGTATGTCTGCAAGACTGTGAGCTTCTTTTCAGATCATGTTCCTCTGGACACTCTTAAAAGAAGTATTCTAAATCCCAGAGGATTTTCTTTTATGTTGTATGCAACCTCTACCTCTGAATGTGGTCTTTCAACCAGTGGAAGGTAAAAGGAATTAATATTTAGAGGTGCCACTCTAAGAATAGACTGAGTGTCAGCACAAGGTCAGGACCTCTAAAGAAGTACATCCAAGAAAATGAGGCTAGACTAGCTATAACTTAGAAACCACAGCAGAGTGTGACCAGGTTTTGTGGTAAAGATAAAATGAGAAATGTGGTTTTTTAAGACATTGGAAAATAATGATGAGAGAAAAACAGGCTGAAATCTGAGAATTTCTATCAGAATGGGGAACCATTCTTTACAGGCTAAATTGATAGTTACAACACTGTGGCATCAGAGAGTTTGACCTCCACATACTAATATAGAAAAGAATGATACTCTGTGGTCTTGGTTGGTGGGCCCAGGAGGGCTCTCTTTCTTATGACAAAGTGCCTTGTTTTTTGTTTTGTTTTTAAAATGATGATTTTAGCTTCCTGGGGAAGTTTTCGTGATGACTGTTTTGGTTACAAGCACGCAAATTACTTTCACTGATGGAGGTTTATTTTAAGGATGTATGAGAATATAAGGCAACATTCATTCAGTAATTATTTTTGAGCCCTACTATGTGCCTTTGTGTACTAGGCAATGGAGATACAGGGGTGAACAAGACAAATGAGGCCATTATCTTCACTGACCTAAAGTTTTAGTGAGGAAGACAGTCAAGAAAGAACTAAACTGGTGATGATAATAGCTAATAGTTAAAAAATACCTGCTATGTGCTAGGCACTGTTCTAAGCATGTAACATGTATTTTCTCATTTAAGTCTCATAGTACTATGAAGTGGGGTATTAGTATTATCTTTGTTTTACACTTTAGGTAACTCAGGTACGTAAAAATAGCATCCCCAAGGTTACACAGCTGATTGCTATAAAAGATAAATACCAAGGAAATAACTAGGGTAATGTGATGTATGAGATGGCCAGGAAGGCCTCTTGGAGGAGATGGCATCTGAGGGCTTATCCCATGAGATGACTGGCTCATCCCATCAGAGAGCCAATAAATTATCTCGGCTCAGGTGACTTACCTTCTCCTTGCCCACCTTTATTACTGAGGCTTTCTGTGTCCATGAAAAGATAATTTGATTGATTTTATTTGCTACTACTCAGAATGGGATACCCCAAATAGGTGTTGGTCACAGAAAGCTACCTTATAGGTAATTGAACTCCCTCATGCCCTACTCATATACGTATAAGTGGAAGTAATAAAACATGGAGAGAGAAATCTTTCTCAGTGCCTAGAAAAGTCCATCCTGATACATATTAACTATCAGAATTCTGTTGGGAAGTTGCATACCTTTTTTTGTATATATACTATTGTAAAAGGTACCAACATCAAACTCCTTTTTTAAAAAAAATTTTTTTTATTGATTTTAGAGAGAGAAAAAGAGAGTGAGAGAAACATTGATTGTTGACTGGGGATTGAACTTGACCCTTAGTACTGGGACAATGCTATCACCAACTGAGCATACCTGGTTAGGGCTCAAACCCCATTTTTATTGTTTTGATTAGAATAAATCCATGTGGCCCTGGCTGGTTGACTCAGTGGTAGAGTGTCAGCTGGCATCTGGATGTCCCGGGTTTGATTCCTGGTCAGGGCACACAGGAGAAGCACCCATCTGCTTCTCCACCCTTCCCCCTCTCCTTTCTCTCTATCTCTCTCTATCCCTCCTGCAGCCAAGGCTCCATTGGAGCACAGCTGGCCTGGGCCCTGAGGATGGCTCCATGGCCTCTGCCTCAGACACTAGAATGACTCAGGTTACAACGGATCAACGCCCCAGATGGGCAGAGCATTGCCCCCTAGTGGGCTTGCTCAGTGGATCCCAGTTGGGCGCATGCGGGAGTCTCTCTGCCTCCCCACTTCTTACTTCAGAATAATACAAAAAAAAAAGAATAAATTCATGAAATATGAACTTCATTAATTCACTCTTAGATAGAAAAAGGATATTCCAATAGTGCATGTTCCTAAAGCACTTGAAATGTAACTCTAATGAAAATAATCCCTGTTTATAAAATATGTGTTATTTCTTTTAAAAAACAAAAGAGGTGCTCTACTTCTCTCCTAAATTATCTAGAGTAATCAGGGCATAAACTTTCAATTCTAAAGTTGGCAGACTTTTTTAGGATCGTCCACCATCCAGCATTTAAGCAATGTTGTTTTGGGTTCTTGTGCTCATGGTAACAGAGGAGTGGCAATTTAGAGCAACAAGAAACACATCAGAACAAACCGGACTTCGCTGATTTCCAAGCTCATAGCTTGGAATGAGGCATAGACTTGAGACTTTTTTGGGCCATTTCAGCTCCTTCCATGTTTTCTCTACTTATTGTTGTCAAATTGAGCCAAAATGTGGTGTGCTGAAGTAATGGTGAGTAATCCTATTACAGGCTTCTTCAAAAAGAGGATGCTTTTCCCCACCCCCACAACCCCATCTTTTTTCCATAGTTTAGTCCTTAGCTGGAGTTGACACATTGTAACAAAATTACCCATTTCTCATTGTCAACATCTGGATTCTCACAGACTCAGATAATTGCCAGGAATAGATTTTGCCTTGAGCTAAAGCAATCCTATCCTAGCTGTTACTGGCCCAGGCACTTCAGTTAAGCCATAATTTGTGAAATCTGTACAACTTTTTTGGTTCTTTTCTATATTACCAAAGGTAACTTATAGCAAAAGGACTCCAGGGAGACATAGTAGTGAATTTTAGAGTCGCCACAGTTTATTTTGAAGCTTAAATATCCAGGTAGAGGATATAAAAAGCTACTTATTTGCTTAGAATTCATCCCTCTTCTTCAGTCCCTTCATGTTTTGATTACAGGAAACCATCGAGCAGCACTTGACCTGGTAACTGAGGAAGCCGTTTCCAGCCCATTGGTCCCCTGACTCATTTAGAAGTCGGAGTCAAAGGTTATGGAAGTAATAATTGGGCCCAGATTCTCCCTGTCAGGAAAGACCTTACTTCCCTCCTCCCACCCCTCCTCCTGCTCCCTTCTAAAAGTTAAGAGAAACTTAGCTGTTGTGAAACCATTCAGTAAGGGGAAATGTAGGAACTCTATCCCTGGTTGAAGTATTTTCAAGACCTGGTGATATTATTTCTCTTTTAATAGGAGCTGCTTTTATATGGGGGCTAGTATAAAATTTGGGTGTAATTCTCCGTACTAAAATATTTTCCCTTAGAGAAATTACTTGATTTATTTTAATATATAAATAATATAAAGAATTTTTCCTTGGTCCAACCCAGGTCCTGGAATTCCTTGTCACACCGCCCCTCTGACAGTGTGAAACTTTGCTTCATCCACAATAGAACAATTTAAATTCATCAGTGCTTTTAATTTCTTCCATGATTTGCTCAGAACTCTAGCTCTGTGGTGCTGGCGGCACAGGCCTGGCACAAGAGCAGGAAAGAATGACACAATCTGGCACCTTTAACCAGAAGGTTTTAATGAACTGGGATGGGGACGAAGGGGACGGAGGGGAAGGAGGAGGGACAGTTACGATTTTGGCAGCCACACAAAGGTTCTTCTTCCCTGAGAAAAGTGAAATGAAAGTCAAATGAATCTTCTCTCTGTTACCATGATTTGCTAAGATGTTTGTTCGCCTCTTAGCTTCCAGCCCCATGGCAGGTGCATCTCTACAGTCAATGACTTCCCCACAAAACAAATTGTTTCTCAGGATCCCTCAAGAGGGGTCATGTTCAACTAATTTCCTGCCTGAGGCCATAACTGTTACTCCTTTCTTTAGCTATCAAATGCAGATCTGACCAGCATAGTGGAAACTATCTTATCAGAAAATGTCCTGAGCACGTAAAATTTTTTTAGCATATGTCGATCTAGGATTGCTGAATTCTGGGGCTACAACAGTAGATAATACTGTTCCTGGGGTGGTAATAGAAGCAGTCTTAAATTCACCTCCTTGTAATTAAATCACATTCACAACAAATATCTTTGTTAATGTCCTTAGCTTTTCTGAGTCAAGATCATTGCTAGGGGTGTGAAATGACACGTGTAAAATGTCTGGGTAGACATAATTCATTTCCATTATGTTCCTTTCCCCCATAGCTCCACATTTAGTAGATTTTTGTTTCTCTCCTACTTCGTGGATGTCTTAGAAAGTGGTAGTCTTCCTCTTCTTTCTCTTTATATGATATCAGACTTGAAGATATTGAGGGCTTTTTAGTCTCTCTTGTTTTCTGTAACACCTTTTGGTTACCTTGCATTTTGTATACTTTTTTTGAAGATTAAAAGCATTTGATGATTTCCTGTACAACTATTAGCTATTTAGTGTTATCCACTTCACTCATTATTTCATTCAGAGAATAGCCTAAAAAAGCTTTTCTCTTTCTTTTTTAGATTTCATTTATTCATTTTAGAGGGGGGCGGGGACAGGAAGCATCAACTCCCATATGTGCCTTGACCAAGCAAACCTGGGGTTTCAAACCAGTGACCTCAGCGTTCCAGGTTGATGCTTTATCCACTGCGCCACCACATGTCAGACCATAAGAAAGCTTTTCTATCTTCTCCCCCACCCCATCTATAAGCCATTTCCTCTCTCTCTGTCTATACCCTCTTTCTCTGGCTGTCAACATTAAAAAAATTCAAGGTGTAATGGGAGACCCAAGCCAGTCAAGTCTAGCTAACTTGTATTGTTTCTGCTCTTAGTTCTAGTGGTACAGTGATGTGCTCCAAGTAATGAAAAGCAGACATTCTCTGCTGAGGTCATTGCTCCTCACACTGGCAACCTGCTCCAGGAAGCTGTTTATCTGTGCTTGCTGAGCCAAGCTCCAGCCTCCAAACAGTTGGAATGTATTTAGAAACCACAGAGCTCAAAGAGAGAATGTTACACAGCGGTTCCAGTCAGGGGGAGTATATTTACACCACACAGGCTGAGTTTACTTGTATGGGGATAATTGTCCATCTGCACACTCTCATACTTCACTCTCTATGCAACATATATGCCCTCTCAAGGGTTTAATCGAGAGAACTGTGCTGCGATGCCAAACTGCTCTGAACTTGCCATAAGGAAAGGAAGATATTATAGAAAAGTTTACATAAAAACCACCTTTTTAAGGTAGTATTTTTCTGAGTCAAATTAATGTTTAGAATCTTAAATAATATAGGCCTGACCTCTAAAGCATCCCCAAAGCCTGTTCCTTGCATGGTTTCTCCAAATAAAGAGGTCTTTCATCTCTTTACCACAATATCAAGTATTGTTGCTGAGCTTCAACTGTAGCCTATACCAATAGGAATATAGGTTATGGACACTTGCCTATAAGAGGATGTAATCTGGTTTAGGAGATAATGCTTATTTTTTAAAGATGAAAGCACTTTATTAAAGGAATATTTGCAAGTATGAAAGACATTGCATTCTAGGCTCAGTAAAGCCAAGTGGTAAACAAGCTCTGAGATCTTTTAGTAGGAGGAAGGCTTTATAGCATTATTTAAAACAAACTTTTTAATGCATTTCAAAATCTTGTTACAGTGAGCTTCAAACAAGTATCTAAGTGATTATTAATCTGACTTTATTTTAAATTGTTTTCTTTTTTTAACTATTTGGTGGTCAGGGGATTGGGCAAAGTAGTCAGTATTATTAATGTCCATCCTCAATTCCCTATTGGGGCCAGCTGTCCCCTCTCCAGAAAATTGGTGTCTGCCAAACAGGATCTCTTAACACCTTCCTACCACCATGAGGGCATCACACAGTCAATGACTGACTGACAGGGGAATTAAAAGGGTTGATCCCGCTTTATGTGTCAACTTGACCAGGCTAACGTGTGCCCAGATAGCTGGTAGAACATTATGTCTGGGTATGTCTGTGAGAGTTTTTTCAGAAGAGATTAGCATTTGAATAAGTAGATTGAGTAAAGAAGATTGCCCTCACTAATGTAGGTGGGCATCATCGAATTCATCAAGAGCCTAACTAGAACAAAAGGTGGAAGCAGGGTGAATGTGCTCCTTCTGCTTGAGCAGGGACATCCATTTTCTTCTGCACTGGAACATCATCAGTACTCCTGATTCTTGGGCCTTTGAATTCAGACTAGAACTTATGTCATTAACCCTCCCTCTGCCTCTATTCTTGGGCTTTTGGACTTGGACTGGGACTTACACCATTACCCCTGGCTCTTGGTCCCTCAGACTTGGATAGAATTACACCACCGACTTGCCAGGTTCTCCAGATTGCAGATGGCTGATCGTGGGACTTCTTGGCCTCCAAAATCACAAAAGCCAATAGCCAATTCTTTAATCACATAAGTTTAATCTCCTCTTGTGTATAACTATATATATACTTTTGGTTTATGTCTCTGGAGAACACTGACTATTGCAACCTGGAAAGGTGAGTAGAATTTGGATAAGCAAAAAAGAAAGGAGAAGTATTTTTATGTGACACGAAAGCATTGTAGTGGTTAAGAACTCAGACATTGGCATCAGATCTGTATTTGAGGGCCTGCCACTTACTAGTACGTGATCTTGGGCAGGTTGCATAGCCTTATCTATAAAATAAGGAGAGTCATATAAAAATATAAAATTCCACATTACATGATTGTTGGAAAGATGAAATGAAATAATCAATGTAAAGTGCTTAGCATTCTACCTAAGGAATACTAAGTGTTGAATTAATGATAACTACTGCTACTGTTGTTCATTCATTCATTCAACAAATATTTACTGCGGACCTTTGTTTTAGTGTTCTAGACACTGAGAGATACAGCAGTGAACAAAACAAATTCCAGCCTTCATGGAGCTTTCATTCTGAAATTAGCTTTCATTCTGAAACTATCTTTATTTCCCCTTTTTTTCTATTGTAATAATTTTAGACTTAAAAAAAGTTGCAAAAATAGTATAGAGTTTCCATATTCCTTTTACCCAGCTTCCATTAATGTTAACATCATCTGCTACCATAGCATAATTATGGAAATCGGGAACTTACTAATTGAAAACTATTAGCTATTTATAAGCCTTCAGTTTGAAGGGCAGTTTCTCCTTTTATAAATTTTAGGTTGGCAGTTATTTTCTTTTAGCATTTAGAATATACCATTTGGGGCCTGACCTGTGGTGGCGCAGTGGGTAAAGTGTCAACCTGGAACGCTGAGGTCATGGGTTAGAAAATCCAGGATGGCCTGGTCAAGGCACATATGGGAGTTGATGCTTCCTGCTCCTCCCCTCTTCTCTCTCCCTTCTCTCTCCTCTCTAAAATGAATAAATAAAAAAATATATGTATATATATGTGTGTGTGTGTGTGTGTGTGTGTGTGTGTGTGTATATATATATGAGTGCCATTCCATTATCTTCTGGTTTCCATTCTGTTGAGACATTAGCTATCAATCTTATTCTTAATACTTTTTTTTAAGATTCTATTTATTGATTTTAGAGAGAAAGAGAAAGGATGGGGTCGGGGGAAACGGGAAGACTCACCTTGCTTCTTGCATGTGCCTTGACCAGGCAAGCCCCAGGTCTCAAACCAGTGACCTCAGCATTCCAGGTCGATGCTTTATCCACTGCATCACCACAGGTCAGGCTTATATACTTTTTAAAAAACAAATTTTATTCATTTATTGATTTTTATATAGAGAGAGGAAGAGAGAAACATCAATTTATTGTCTCACTTATTTATGCATTAATTGATTAATTCTTGTATGTGCCCTAACTGGTGATCAAACCTGCAACCTTGGCATATTAGGACAATGCTCTAACCAACTGAGTTACCTGGCCAGGGCTATTCTTACACCTTTGAAAAGAATCTGTCCTTTATCTGTGGCTACTCTTTGTATATTTTATCCTGGTCTTTGGTTTTAGTAATTTTACTATGATGCACTAGTTTGCTTCTCTTTATATTCAAATTATTTGGGATTCTTGGTGCTTCTTGAATCAAAAGCTTGATGTCTTTGATCAGTTTTGGAAAGTTCTTCATTTTTAGCTTTTTAATTTTACTTTTGATGCATTATCTTCACTTCTGGGATTCCAGTTACATAAACATTAGGCCTATTTCATGGTATTCTGTCTCTTTGGTACTTTTCTATAACTTCTATTATTTGTCTTGTGCTTCATTCTGGATATTTTTAACCTGTTTTCCAGTTCATTGATTCTCTTTTCATTTATGTCAAATTTGCTGTAAACCCATCATCTACTGAGTTCTTGATTCCAATTATTGTTTGTTTTTGTTTTGTACGTTACTGTGTGGCACATTTTGTGTGTGTGTGTGTGACAGAGACAGAAAGAGAGTCAGAGAGAGGAGCAGATAGGGACAGGCAGGCAGGAATGGAGAGCGATGAGAAGCATCAGTTCTTCGTTGTGCTCCGTTAGTTATTCATTGACTGCTTTCTCGTATGTGCCTTGACTCGGGGAGCTACAGCAGAGCGAGTGGCCCCCTGCTCTGGCCAGCAACCACAGGTCATGTCTATGATCTCACACTTAAGCCAGTGACCCCACACTCAAGCTGGTAAACCTGCGCTCAAGCTGGATGAGTTCACGCTCAAGCCAGCAACCTTGGGGTTTTGAGCGTGGGACCTTCGCATCCCATCTGATGCTCTATCCACTGAGCCACTGCTTAATCAGGCATTATTGTGGTACTTTTAATCAGTCTGTTATAAATACAAAGGAAGGAGAAAAAGAAATTGCAAGCTGGGGCAACAGACTGACAGTTAGTTTGAACCTTAGGATTATATTTACTAGTGTTTCTCGTTCTTCTCCTCGTCTTGTACCCCACAGAGCTTTATTGTTTCTTCTTTTTATGCCCAACAGCAAAGAGGATTTTAAGTAGCTTTACTTTCTATAGTTTATTACTGTAGTTTATTGTGAAAACGTATGTAGTCTAAATATGCTTTGTTTTTTATAGACTATAATTTTTTATAAAAAAATAAAAGGACAAAATGTTAAAAAAAAAATCAAAGGATAGATTATAGTCCTAAGTAACTTTCTATAGTGATTAAAATTATAAACAGACCTGGCTGGTTGGCTCAGTGGTAGAGCATCAAACCAGCATGTGTAAGTCCTGGGTTCGATTTTCTGTCAGTGCACACAGGAAAAGCGACTATCTGCTTCTCCACCTCTCTCCTTTTCCCTTCTGACTCTCAATTGATTTGAGCATGTTGACCCCGGGTGCTAAGGACGGCTTAGAAGAGCCTCCACCTCAGGCGGTAAAAATAACTCAGTTGCAAGCATGGCCCCAGACTGGGGTCACTGGGTGGATCCCGGTTGGGGCACATACAGGAGTCTCTCTATCACCCCTCCTCTCACTTAAATAAAAATAAATAAATAAAACTATGAACATAATTAATTTTTTAAAAAATAGAAGAGTTTACTTTTTAAAAAAAAGTAGTTCTAGGTTCACAGCAAAATTGAGAGAGTGGTAGAGATTTACCGTATTCTTCCTTCCCTCAAACATGTATGGCTTCCCTCATGACCAGCATCCCCCATCAATGGTACATTTGTTACAGCTGATGCACCTGTTATTATCATCCAAAGAAGCACTAGTTTGAGGCAAATCTAACCACTTCCTAGCTGTGTGACTTTGGGCCAGATACTTCACCACCTGGTGCCTCAATTATTTTATTTGTAAAATGGTGGTAATAGGAATACTTACTACATAAGGTAGCCAAAAGTTAAATGTGGTATAATGCATGTTGTATAATGCCTGGCACATTCAGGGACCATGAGCTACTATTACTACTTTGCTGTGCAGAAGATCTGTGAATGTTGATTTGGGGGACTTTTCTAAAAACAGTAGGCTTAGGAAGTCAATATTTTCCAAAGGGGAAGAATAGTGCCTGGCTTTGAGATAATTCTTAACAAGAATATGGGAGATAATAGTTTTGGCAAAGTATCACGTCATTATCATCCAAAGTTCATAGTATCCCTTAAGGTTCCCTCTTGATAATGTACATTTTGTGGGTTTGGACAATGACATGTATTCATCATTGTAGTATTATACAGAGCATTTTCACTGACCAAAAAAATCCTCTGTGCTCTGCCTGTTTAACCCCCATCCCCAACCTAACCTCCTTAGTCTTCATAGTTTTACCTTTTCCAGGATGTCTTATAGTTGAAATATATAGCCTTTTCCAATTATTGTTTTAAGAATTGCCATTTGGTGTTTTTTTATTTTTTATTTTATGGTTTCTTTACTAGGTTTTATCTTTCATTTGCTTGAACATAGTAAAACATAATTAATAAAAAGTCCATAATTCATTATCCGGATTCCCTGGGGCCTGTGTCTATTATCTATTCTATCCCTTGTTTTTCTACTCCATTGTCTTCCTTGTAGTATATATTTTTTCTCCCTTTAGTTGAGAGCTGTACATTGTATATGAAAAATTATAGAGAAATGTGAGGCTTAGAATAATATTCCCTTTCTTCAGAGAGGATTTACATTTATTTCTGGCAGATGACCTGAGCACTAGCAATCCTGGATTACCTCAATCCAATCAGGGGTTGAAAGCATTTGAAACTAGGCTCAAGTATCAGGGAGGGCTGATCTGTTTCTAGGTACAGTTTTTCAGAGTGCCATGTTGAGCCTTAAGATGTACCAGAGTCCCTGTCTCTAGCCCAGGTGAGTCCTGAACTCTAGTTTTTTGGCCACCATGCATCGAGAATCAGTTGAAAACTCAGAAACTAAACTTTAATTCCAAATTGTTACCTGCTCAGTCTATCAGCTGCTGCTTTCATGACTGGCAGAGCCCCCTCGAACTACTAGTGGGTGCAATAATACATTATTTTTGAAGTGGTGATGGGTATAAATGATATTGTGAGATAGCTGGTACAACTTTAATGTGACATGAAAATATCTGAGATTTCTATTGTTGAAAAAAATCACAGGTACTGCTAATTCTATGTTTACATTAATAATTGAAGGAAATACTAAATTCCAATTAGATAGAAGTTGCTAAATATGTAATTTTTTTCATATCTAATTTTGTGGAATCCCTTGAATTCAGCCTACGGACTCTTCTGTTTAGAATTCCTGCATACAGGAAAAAGTGGCCCCAAATGCTGGGCTCACCTCTTTGTGTTTTCTCCTCCTTTTATATCAACCTTGTCGTTCTTCGTTTACTGTGGTAGCTTCAAACAGATGCTTTTAATAATTCATCCAGTTTTTCTCAGCCAGGAGGGTTAGTTAAATTACCTAATCTACTTCCATTGTAAGAGGAAGTATTTTGGAACTTTCATCCTAGTGGAATATATTAGCAGAAGTAGAAAATATTATACACAGCAAGTGATCCTAAAGAAGTCTAACTTGACCTGTGGAAGACCATGTTGAAAAACAACAAACAGGAAATATATAATTAGGATAGGACCAGTTTATGAAAGGCTCAATTCTGTTGAGATAAGAAGAAAGGCATAGTAAAAGACAATACCTTGTAAAGTTGGAGAAATAAAAATTTATTGCCTGGTCTTCTTATTAATTTTTAAAATTCAGTAACTGTGAAGTACCTGCTATATACCAATCTCTGTGCCAGACATGGTCCTCAAGGAATTCACTGTCATTTTCATGGGAGACAAAAATAATGGCAGTTTACGTATAATTACGAGAAAAACACTATTATTCTACCATGTTCGTGGACCTACTATATGATTGATACCATGCTAGTGAAGGCTATATAAGATGAATAAGCCAGTTGAACTTGAGGAACTTTTGAACTCAGGGAGAAGAATCAAATGTAAGCATAATTATTAAGATGCTATTAAGCCTAGCCTGTGGTGATACAGTGGATAGAGCATTGACCGGGGACGCTGAGGTCGCCAGTTTAAAACCCAGGGCTTAGTATTGTTGCTGCCTCATTGCTTTGCAACTCCTCTTCATAAAACCCTGAATACTAACAACACTTAACCAGTCAAGGCACATACAACAAGCAACCAGTGAACAACTAAAGTAAAGCAACTATGCGTTGACACTTCGTGCTCCGTCCCCATAAAATCAATATATAAACTCTAAAAAAAAAATTTAAAAAGATGCTATTAAATAAGTGTCAAGTAGAATTTCAGGCAACATGTTTTGTTTTGTTTTTTTTTACAGAGAGAGAGAGTCAGAGAGAGGGATAGACAGGGACAGACAGACAGGAATGGAGAGAGATGAGAAACATCAATCATCAGTTTTTCGTTGAGACACCTTAGTTGTTCATTTATTGCTTTCTCATATGTGCCTTGACCACGGGCCTTCAGCAGACCGAGTAACCCCTTGCTGGAGCCAGCGACCTTGGGTCCAAGCTGGTGAGCTTTTGCTTAAACTAGTTGAGCCCGCGCTCAAGCTGGCGACCTCGGGGTCTTGAACCTGGGTCCTCCGCATCCCAGTCCAACGCTCTATCCACTGTGCCACTGCCTGGTCAGGCAGGCAACATGTTTTGAAGTAAGTGGAAGGAGAAATTTATTCTGACAGCAAATTTTGAGGAAAGCTTCATGGAAGAGGTGGTACTTCAAGTTGTCCTTTGAAGATGAATAATAGAGAATGGGAACTGAGCAGGGAAGGAACCTCTAGCCAAGGGAACAGCATGAGCAAGAACACAGAGGCTTTGATGTATAGACAAAAGGTCTATGATCACTGCTTTAGTCTGTTCAAGCTGCTCTAACAAACTATCATAGACTAGGTGGCTTATAGAGAACAGAAATTTATTTCTCGCAATTATGGAGGCTGGGAGTTCAAAATTAAAGCTCTATTGAGACCCACTTCCTGATACTTAGATGGTTGTTTTTATACTGTATAGGCTCATGGTAAAAGAGGCAAGCGATCTCTGACTAGTTGGCTCAGTGGTAGAGTGTTTGCCTGGTGTATGGAAGTCCTGGGTTTTATTTCTGGTCAGGGCACACAGGAGAAGTGACCATCTGCTTCTCCACCTCTCCCCCTCCCCCTTCTCTCCCTCTCTTCTTCTCCCACAGCCATGGCTCTAATGGCTCGAGCAAGTTGGCCCTGGGCACTGAGGATGGCTCCATGGCTTCACCTCAGGTGCTAAAATAGCTCGGTTGCCGAGCAATAGAGCAGTGCCCCATATGGGCAGAGCATCGGCCCATAGGGGGCTTGCTGGGTGGATCCCAGTCCAGGCACACGTGGGAGTCTCTCTGCCTCTCCTGCTCTCACTTAATTTATAAATAAGTAAATAAGTAAATAAATAAATATTTATCAGGTAATATGCCATATACTAATCAACTAATATGACATTTAAACATACCCAACCATATATGTAATTTTTAGGCTATTTATCAAACCTGGAAGTAGCCCACTACAAAACAAATAAAACCTTTTTAGACTGTATGTCCCAATTTGAACTTCTGAAAATATGGCCACCATATGCCAAAGCATGAATTGGGGAATGAGCATGGTGTTTGGTGCTCTCCATTGCTCTTGATTTCTCAGCATCTGAAATGAAACAGAGTCTACATACTGGAAAGTGGTTTAGAATTGCAATATTTTATGGAAACAATTATCTCTAATAGCTTTTTATAAAAATAATATATTTATTTTGGAGTCTTAAACCCAGTGGTGATGAAAAATTCTTTTCTTGGGAATCCAATTCTTCTCTTTAATCAGCAAAACACTTTAATTTGCTAAAGATCAGATTTGTGTCCTGTCTACCACTCAGTAAAACAAGCAAATGTTAGAGCTCTATTGTATTTTCTCTTTTGTTGTGAATTCCATCAAGCTAGTTATTAATTTTAGTGGATCAGAACTGGAGAGATGTCCATTTGGCATTTAGCAAATGGTGGTAGAGGAAAGAAAAACATCTTTCTGGTACTTTTTGCTTGGGGACTTGGGGATTTAGAATTTAGTCATAAACAACTGGATTAATGTGTTTAAATACCTTGAATCACTTTTAAATCATTTATTGTTTTATAACATTCTAACAAGATCTTACAGATAGATAGCTAAAACAGTGGTTGGGAAATTCTGTTGTGTATTTAAGATTCTCCAAAAGCATTCACTAATGGGCAGAGTGTTGGTGATAGATAAGCAAACATGAGTTAACTAGTAAACATGGCTTAGCTAATAGTGTAAGAAGTCCTATGCCCGGTAGTTACCTCTCTGTATCTGAGGCAGGGGTGGGTTGTAGGCAAGGGATGAATTTTTGGGAGTCCACCGTCTCTGTTTTGCAGGGCTTTTTTTTTTATTAAATAATAAGAACATTTAACAGCACTAGGTGGTATTCACACATGTAAGGTTGTTTAGAACAAGGCAGAAAGGATTACTTTTTGCCAGCTGCATCATTCCTGGCACGAACTTACTACTTTGCTGCTTGTTTTGTTGTTGTTGTTAACCCATTAGAGAAACCAACCCTTATGTTGGTTCCAGCCAAATCTTTGTCATCGTTGGCCCCAAAAAGCATGCACCTGGCCTTTCTGAAAGCCTCTCTCCTCAGTGATTGATGCTCATCTCTGCAAGCTCCCCAAAGCCCTCCTCCCTTTTCCTGAAGCACCTTCAGGCATTTCTGCATGGCTACCCACTCTCTTCTATTATACCTCCTCCTCCTGCCTTACTGAATACTGGATTTCTCAGCTCACAACTCTTAAGAAGGAGCTTTATTTCAGAAGAGAAGGGGCCCCCATATGTGGCCTATTATATCCATATCAACTTGCTTACCCTTTTCAAACAGCTATTGTCTTTTAATAGGGTCCTGCCTGGCAGGGGGAGTCCTTAATTCCTGCCATATAAGAATGGGCAGCTTGAGTTACAGCGAACTGCAGTTTGGTGCTCTGATCAAAAGGCCTCTGTTGTTTTTAGAGTTTTTTCCCTCCCTCTCTCTCTCTTTCTATATCCTGGGCTAATAATTCAGCACAGCAAGGTCATTACAGGCTTTGAATTGAGAACTGAGAGTGTTAAATTACTGACCTAGAATAAAAGAGATCTGAGGGGCTCTCAAGAAAGATAAAGGGATTCCGGATAGTAAAGTGCAAGCCCAGCAACCTCACTTCTTAACAATATTATTTTGTTAATCCTCTCTGTCTCCAAAAGTCTTTTCTGGGACAAGGAAAGATCTCCTGCCAGAGAAATTAGGTTAGGAACTCAACAACATCTGAGAGCTATGGCCCAGGTGCTAGCAGTGCCCGGTGCCTGTGTCCTGTCCCTTTCGTCTCCTCCCCTGTCAACTTTTCATCTCTTGCACTCGCTCCCTCAGACAAATATTTGGTCCTTTGTCACCTAAGTCAAATATACTTGTCTTATTTCAGGTTATATCCCATGTGAGGATTTCAGACATACGAAAAACATACCACTTGACCTCAAAAATGTCTTTAAAAATGACATTGTTTCATTAAAAACTGCTTCCATCCCATTTATACTTTGTAAATAATATTAGCCTGGTCCTCCCCTACTTTACCGAGAAAAAAAAAAATGCCCCATTTTGAATGAATTTGACACCTCTACTCTCTTGGGTCTTCTGAAGAAAGTATTTCCATTTCTTTGTACTTTGCCAAAACTATTATCTCCCATATTCTTGTTAAGAATTATCTCAAAGCCAGGCACTATTCTTCCCCTTTGGAAAATATTGACTTCCTAAGCCTACTGTTTTTAGAAAAGTCCCCCAAATCAACATTCACAGATCTTCTGCACAGCAAAGTAGTAATAGTAGCTCATGGTCCCTGAATGTGCCAGGCATTATACAACATGCATTATACCACATTTAACTTTTGGCTACCTTATGTAGTAAGTATTCCTATTACCACCATTTTACAAATAAAATAATTGAGGCACCAGGTGGTGAAGTATCTGGCCCAAAGTCACACAGCTAGGAAGTGGTTAGATTTGCCTCAAACTAGTGCTTCTCAAACTTTAATATGCATGTGCATCACCTCGGAATCTTGTTAAAATGCAGAATCAGATTTAGTAGGTCTAGAATGGGGTCTGAGAGTTTGATTTCTTAACTGGTTTCTAAACGATACCAAAGCTGCTATCCTTGGTCCATACTTTAGCAACAGTGTAGTCATTCTTACTTCAGAACCACTCAAAAATGTTTTGGTTATCGCTTCCAATTTCTCATTCCATCAGGCAATTCCACAAATATACATACTGGGTATTTGACACCAATAACTTACTTTCTTTAATTTTTAGTGTGGTCAAATATACATAACATAAAATTTTCCATTTTAACCATTTTTAAGTGTACAGTTCAGTGGCATTAAGCCCATTCACGTTGTTCTGCAGCCATCACCATCATCCATCCAGAATTTTTCCATCTTCCCACACGGCAGCTCTGTCTTCATTAAACACCACCTCCCAGTTCCCCCTTCCCACCAATCCCTGATAAGCCTCATTCTGCTTTCTCTCTCTACAACCTTGATTACTCTAGGTACCTCAGGTAAGTGGAATCGTGCAATATTTATTTTTTTGTGACTGACTTATGTCATTTAGTGTAATGTCTTCAAGGTCCGTCCACATTGTAGCAGGCGTCACAATTTCCTTCTTTTTGGAGGCTTCATAATATTTCATTGTATATATCACATTTTGCTTGTCTGTTCACCCATTGATGGACACTTGCCTTGCTTTTATCCTCTGGCTATTGTGAGTAATAGAGCTGTGATCATGGGTGTACAGATATCTAAGTTGCGACTTTCATTTCTTTTGATCATAAACCCAGAAGTGGAATTGCTGGATCATGGTAATTCTATAGTATCTTACTCCCTAAGGTACAATTTTATATCCAAGTTATTTGTTGTGTTTCCCCTCACCCCCGTTTTAAAAAATTTTTTTACTTAAAGGAAATCTTTGAAGGTTTGGCAGAAAAAGTGAATTTTTGGTACAGATTTGAATTAAAGTTCTGTTCTATAGCTGTTTTCTGACTTTTAGTCAATCACAAGATTATTGAGAAATGTCCTTTGGTTTTTAGGAGATTTATAGTTGGTTAAATGGCACCAAGAAGAGAAGAGAGTGCTGATGTTCTAAAGTAAGTCAATATTAAGATAGCTTATGTCGCCTGACCTATGGTGGCTCAGTGGATAAAGTGTCAATCTGGAACACTGACGTCTCCGGTTCGAAACCCCGGGCTGGCTCGGTCAAGGCACGTATGGGAGTTGATGCTTTCTGTTCCTCCCCCTTCTCTCTCTCTCTTTCTAGAAATGAATAAATAAAATCTAAATAAAGAAAGCTTATGTCACAGAGAAAGTTTTATATAAATGAATTCAAGATTTCCCTGACAAACAGCTGTTTAGGGCAGGGGTGCGCACACTTTTTCTGCTTGTGAGCTACTTATAAGATGACCAAGTTGCCTGACCAGGTGGTGGCACAGTGGATAGAGTGTTGGACTGGGATGCGGAAGACCTAGGTTCGAGACCCTGAGGTTGCCAGCTTGAGCGCTGGCCCATCTGGCTTGAGCAAAAAAAAGCTCGCCAGCTTGGACCCAACGTCGCTGGCTCCAGCAAGGGGTTGCTCGGTCTGCTGAAGGCCCGCGGTCAAGGCACATGTGAGAAAGCAATCAATTAACAACTATGGTGTCGCAACGGCAATGAAACACTAATGATTGATGCTTCTCACCTCTCTCCATTCCTGTCTGTCTGTCCTTATCTATCCTTCTCTCTGACTCTCTCTCTATCCCTGTAAAAAAAAAAAAAAAAAAATGACCAAGTCAAAATGATCTACCTACAATAAAAATGCAAAACATAAATTTATTTCTTCTATATTATCATTATTTAAGTTACTATTATTACTATTTAATATTGTGTATTCTTCTTTCACCTTTCTCCTTCTCAGCTCTCTTTTCAGAGGAAAGTCAATGTCATAGTTTTTTTTTTTAAAAGAATTTATTTTTATTTTATTCATTTTAGAGAGGAGACACAGAGTGAGAGAGAGAGAAAGGCGGGAAGAGCTGGATGCATCAACTCCCATATATGCCTTGACCAGACCACTGCAGGGTTTTGAACTGGAAGCCTCAGGGTTCCCAGGTCTACGCTTTATCCATTGCGCCACCACAGGTCAGGCGCAATGTCATAGTTTTTATGAACAGTCCGAAAGAGCCGCTCCACATTTCCCTTCTCTGGAATAGCAATGGCACACAGACAGATGAGGCAAACGCACTTAGAATATGACATAGTGAAAAAAATCCCCTCCCATTCTGTATGAAAGTGGTAGGTTTTAGGCTTCTTACTCGGACCAGCTAGGCACTCATTTTTATACCCTTTGTTGTATTTAGTTTAAATAAATTGAAGGCTAACTACGCAGCAATGTAACTAAGTTAGCGCGGTTTAACGCACATGCGTAGAGTGTCAAAAGTTGACGTCAGATTGGCTACCCTGTATGCCAATCAAAAGACTAATAATGTCTTTTTAATGTCATGCAATCTACCCACACTTCCTTCGCGATCAACCAGTAGATCGTGATCAACATATTGAGCACCCCTGGTTTAGGAAATAGGGAAGCCCTTTGTTAAGCTTTTCTGTTTTTCCTTTAAGACCTCCTGGAGCAACTGTACCAGGATCTTCAGAACCTTTATGGCACCTTTCTCTGAGTCTTTAACCAAATAACAAATTAGTCTCATCTGTTTACAAGAGTTTGGTACAAGATTCTTCCCACTATCTAGAGTTCTTTTCCTCTTATATCTTTAGAAATAAAATTCTTTGTTGACCCATATGTGGTCAAGGCACATATGGGAGTTGATGCTTCCTGCTCCTCCCTCCTTCTCTCTCTCTCTCTCTCTCTCTCTCGTTTCTCTCTCTAAAATGAATAAAATAAAGTCTTAAAAAGAAATCTGATGAGTTAATAATAAAACTTGAAAGGATTTTAGTAAAGGTATCAGGATTTTATCCTCAATCATAGGCTACTGAATTATTAAGACTACTTTAATCATGTATACCTAGCTCTCTTATTTTAGGAGTTCCAAACTAAAGCAAAAAGTTGGGAAGAATGAACTTGAACATGGAAAAGTAAAACAACAAAAAATAGTTTCAATTAAAGTCAGGAAAATGAGTACTTTGAAAGTATGCATCATTTACCAATAGCTTTAAAAAGTAAGTAAGTGTGACTACTGAATGAAACTGTATTTATTTTCTAAAAAGTGAGACAAGCTAGGGAGATAAAATAAAAAATAGCAAAAAGAAAGGTGACTCTAAAAATCATGGTGCTGATGTAACAAGACATGATAAGATGATAACCATGAAGGCAGAGCACAGACTCAGCCGCCGCAAGTCTGATGTGTGTGATTCTAGAAGTACAAACACTGCATCCCAACCACCCCTTAATTTTATTATCATTTTGAATTATGATCAAATCCAAGAGGACTTGGCCTATGACTAAAGCATTTATACGATGCTTTTCTTTTTTTTTCCAATCTAATTCATAACATCTTGAACAAGAACAAAGGATGGTGGTTTGAGAATTACTCAACTGGACTTTGAACCAAGAGAGTCAATAAATATAATACCTCGAGCTCTTGAATGGGGTGGTATGGAGGAAGGGATTTGTAACATTTAAGGGACCCATAAAAATAGTGTTGTGTTTTAATGAAATCTGCAGGTGATGCTAATGGGAACATTTGGGGATTCTAGTAAGAACAAAGGATGACATAAACGGACATAAAAGCTATAGCTGTAGGCAGAAAATAGAGTAAAATTACCTAAAAATGTTGTCTGGTGCCGTACAAAGCACAGATATGCAGTGGGTGGGAAAAACCTGGAAGGAAATGAATTGAAAAAACTAATGAAGAAAGCTGATAAGAAATTAGATTAGAATATGATATGTGATCTGGCAGAAAAACAGACAAAAGCTGTTTCTGCGGTCTGGAGGCAGAGAAGAATGACACTGTGCGGAAGGAATGGCAGGATCTGTCTGCAGAGGACCGAGGGGGCCTTTCCTGCAACGCTCAGTGCAGCGTCAGCAGCAGAAGAGAATAGTGCAGACAGGGTGAGCCAGCTGACAAAAGAGATATGGAGGCTTCAAGATAGAGCTGAAGAGAAAGAAATAACAGGTGACAGGTTTAGAGATCACAGATAAATGAATGTGAGGTGTAACACATGTAGCAGGAGGTGGGATGTAACAGAAATATTGCAACATTCTAAAGAAAAATTCTTTGTCCAGAAACTTTTCCTGTAAGGCTAGGAATATTTCCCCAGAGAACCCATGCAAATAGGATTATTCTGGATTTCAAGTGAAATTAGGCAAGCGCCTAGAAGTTCTGTTATCAAGAGCTCTGTTTAGAAGTTTTGTAGGAATGAGACAAACTAGAGATTGTTGTTTTAAAAATTTTGTGTTACAAAAATTTAACATAACATTGCAGAATATTTAGAAGACAGAGGAAGAAATCAATTATAAGCCTACAACCCTAATACAATTAGTAAATACAATTATCTTTTAAGTTTTTTAATATTTTCCTTATGCAGATTTACTTTATGTAGTTAAAACTACAATACATACATTCTTTTCCTGTTTTTTATAGTATATGAAAAGCATTTTCTAAATTGCTACACTGTCTTTTCCTTTTTTTTTTACAGGGACAGAGAGAGAGAGTCAGAGAGAGGGATAGACAGGGACAGACAGACAGGAACGGAGAGAGGTGAGAAGCATCAGTCATTAGTTTTCGTTGCTACTGCAACACCATAGTTGTTCATTGATTGCCTTCTCACATGTGCCTTGACTGCGGGCCTTCAGCAGACTGAGCAACCCCCTGCTGGAGCCAGCGACCTTGGGTCCAAGTTGGTGAGCTTTTACTCAAGTCAGATGGGCCCGTGCTCAAGCTGGCGAGCTCGGGGTCTCGAACCTGGGTCTTCCGCATCCCAGTTTGATGCTCTATTCCCTGCGCCACTGCCTGGTCAGGCTACATTGTCTTTTTATAATTTAAATTTCTAACATGCTGTCTGTAGAGTATGTATTTACTAACCTTCTCCCAGTGCTCTGTGCATTGATTTCCCATCCTGAGGTACATGTATTTATTTACTTGCCTGTTTCTATTTACATGAATAAACAACCTTGTAAGAGAGATGTTCCTTAGCACTTAAACTGCAAAGGGTAAAACAGATAGATGTTAATGCATCATCTTGTTTCTCCAATGATACACTGGGTGGGTGAGGAGCTGACTTACAGTTGGGAGTTTATTGTAGCATGCCAGGCCTTCAGCAATAAGTTTTGCAGTTTGAAGGTTTGAAAAGAGAGTTTGAAACATTTTTTAACTCTGGCAGGGGGCCTAACTGAATTATAAACAAAGATGCAATGGGGAGCAATTTACTTTCAGGAAACAGTGCATGAGAACTAAGTCCTTTGTTTAGTTTTCTTGGAGAGAATTTGCTTGGAGATCACCCTATCTGGAAACACTCTCCTTCCCTCTTATCATCAGCCCAGGGTGGGACAAGTGCTTTAAGAAGATTTTTTCTGGGGTTTAGTGTCAGAAGAGCATTTGGTGAAGTAACCAAGGAGAGAAAACTCAGCATTGCTTACGCTGACCATTGCAGAAGCTTTCCACAGCTCGCAGGTCCTGTCTCATGATATGATCTCACTGATGTCTTGGTCTGTAAACTAGCTCTGCTACTGAAGATTACTCAGGCAGAAAAAATCTTGGTATGAAATGCCAATGCTTAAGGCATTGAATAAGCCTCTGGTGTGGTTTTGTTGTGCTGAAACGGAATCCCGGTCACCACAATGGCAACTCAGTTCTCTCAGGTTGGCTCACCTGTCCTAGAAAGTGACTGAAGATTGATTAGTCCCTGTTGGATTTCTTCCTAAATTGGGGGGCTGGGGGGTTAGAAACCAAAGATCTTGGACATTCTACTTCTGATTTAGCTAGTGCTGGGAATGAGAAGATGAGGAAGATTTGAGTACCCATCTGCAGTGTGGTCAATTTCTAGTTTCTATACTTTCATACTCAGTTCTTCCTAGCCAACAGAGAGCCTGCAACCAGTTCACCAAATGCATACCTATGGGCAGAACCTTATTCAAAATGTACTGTATATTAAAGCCACACTTTATCAAATTTCTCCTTGGATAAAGGATCATATTGTTTGCTTACCTTTTCCTGTAATTGGTGTGTTGAACAATAGATTAACAAGACCCAGTAGAGTTAGAAGTTCTTAGAAACTGAGCACTAAACTTTTGTGCAGAAACTTCTGTACAGCACTACAGTAAGAAATTGGTGTGAGGCAGTTCTGTTCAAGTGTGCTGTCCAAACTACTTTGGGGCTTTGCAGCATAGACCAAGCTGATGCGGTCTGCTGATTTCTCTTCAAATCCATGTTGCCAAATTCTGTGGCAGATAGGCAATGAAAAAGAAAACACTTAAGGGCTTAGACTTCATCTGAATTTACAAGGAAGGAGAACAAACTCAGGGGTCATTAATTCAGGGGACCGAATTATGCCACAGGAATATATCTTTAGGGTTTGGTGACTTTCTGCAAAACAAAACTCCAGTCTGCTAATTTTGCCAATCTGTTAGTGGGAAATATGCCACAAACATTTTCTTTTCCTTCTCCTCTATACATAATACTTCTTTCCTTCTGTTTATAGAAGCCACAGAAACCCACTTTAAATCATGATTCTTCCTAAGATGTTTTGGGTCTTTGATCTTACTTTTCAAAGACTGATCCATATTCTGTGTTTGTATCACCTTGGTATGGCCAGTTGTGCTAAATCATTACATGTGATTTGTTCTCATATTTTGCTTCTTTGGATTCCTTGCAGATGGCTTATCTCAAAATAGCAGAAGACAACCCCAATTTTAATAAAAGTCTGCTCTAGTGAGCAGGCCTGGTTTTAGAAAGAAAAAAGAACTAAAAGAATGGTCTAAAGGAACTCTGAACTGTTACAGTCGAGTCTAATCGTGTAGGTCAAGGCTCACGGCCGTTTTCAGTCTGAGTAAAGTCAGGAGTAGGTAGCAGGACTGTACCGAGTATCATAGGAGTTTTGAACGTTTTTGCTTCTTGACATATTGAGAACAAGTTGGAATGTTTTAATTTGGTCCTTTTGTTTTTTATTACTTTTATATGTGAAACATGAATGTCTCTGTTATAGATCTATGTTGGGCAGATAAAATATATTATGCTCACTTTGTTAAAGATGGCGCTGCCCACATGGAAGTTCGTTGATATTAATGTGTGATCTGGAACAGGCTGTGGGCAGGCCGGGTCGTTGTAGCCTAAGGCTTAGTTTTAAGAGTAAGCTCTTCCCCACACCCTTGACTGATTGGATGATGTAGGGTGGTGCACTCTCCTGAGGAATCCCATTATACAGAGACTTCCTTGTTTGTATAATTGGATTAAAGGTTTTGAGTCTATGCTATAAAGTGGGAGAGACCAGTAGCTTGAGCTCTCTCGGTTCCTACTATTGCCATTGCAGGGGCCTCCCTGATCCCTTGACCTCCATGGGAAAAGCTGGTTTTCTGCTTCTCCCTTGTCTTCTTTTGTGGCTTGCCTGTATTGGCGAGACACCAATAAACAGAATGACCTACCATCCTCCGACTCTGCCATTTCTTCACCGTCAGCCCAAATCCAATGGGAACCTGCATGTGAATGGCCACGATGGCGGCTCCTGGCCTTACAATCTACTATTATTACATTTACATTTAATTCTATCCATGGTAGTCCTTGAGTTGTTGGCCACTTCACCAAAGTAATTTAAATAAATTCTGACTTTTTGCTATCAGATATCCAAAATCAAGATGTTTATGTGGAATTGATACCATAAATGAATTCTTTAATCTTACATTTTTGGTTTTAGGAGAAAACAGATACTACTTAAACAGAATTCTTATAAACAACAGCTTTAGTTATTTTTTAACTTAAAAGATTTATTTTTCAATGACACTTGATATACAATATTCTATTAGTTTTAGGTGTACAACATACAATGATTAGACATTTATATAACTTACAACATGATTACTCCAATAAGTCTACTACCTATCTGATATACAGTGTGTCCGTAAAGTAATGGTGCACTTTTGACTGGTCACAGGACAAAAGTGCACCATGACTTTACGGACACACTGTATTACATAGTTATTACAATATTATTGACTATATTCCCTATGTTGTACTTTATGTCCTCATGACTGTTTTTATAACTGGCAATTTGTACTCCTTAATCTTTTTACCTTTTTTACCCATAACCCCAAGCTTTAGTTATTGCATAAGAAAATGAAATTGGGACCTGGCTGGGTGGTTCAATGGATAAAGTGTTGACCTAGGGCACCTGGTCAGGGCATGTAAGAGAAACAACCAAAGGTACACAACTAAATGGAACAATAAAACAATGAGTTGATGCTTCTCTCTCTCCTCTGCTCTCTGTCTCTCTCTCTCAAGTCAATGGAAAAATTTATAAAAAGAAAATGAAATTATATCAAGAACTCACACTAGTTTAACATGTTTAAAAATGTCTGATTAGCCTGACCAGGTGGTGGCGCAGTGGATAGAGCATAGGATTGGGATGCGGAAGACCCAGGTTCGAGACCCCGAGTTTGCCAGCTTGAGCGCGGGCCCATCTGGCTTGAGCAAAAGCTCGCCAGCTTGGACCCAAGGTCGCTGGCTCCAGCAAGGGGTGACTCGGTGTGCTGAAGGCCCGCGGTCAAGGCACATGTGAGAAAGCAATCAATGAACAATTGAGGTGTCGCACCGGCAACAAAACCTAATGATTGATGTTTCTCACCTCTCTCTGTTCCTATCTGTCTGTCCCTATCTATCCCTCTCTCTGACTCTCTGTCCCTGTAAAAAAAAAAAAAAAAAGTCTGATTATTAAATCATTAATTTTTTAACACAGCCCCTGCTGCATTTCCTTGATATGTTACTCTAGAGTTAATTAAATACTAAGCTAATAAGATGGGAGAACTATGGAATTTTATTAATTATTTGATTGCTAAAATCAATTTAGGAGACCTTTGTACTCTGACCATTTCATTTTAATGAATTAATATAGACCTTTTTGATATATATAATTCACCAAGAAAATTTAATTTTGATACCTCTGGTTCTCTTATGGCCAGAGGATCAAGAGATGTCCTGAACTTCTTATTCATGACAGGTTAAAAAGAAATAATCAGATCCTTATGAATTATAGAAGAGAGTATCTTTCCTGTGCTACCTGTTGTGTAAGAGAGATGGAGAAGTAAAAATACGTACAGTACAAGTCGCGTACAGTACAAGTCGTAGCTCACGTGAGAAAAGAAATGCACATGGGAAGAATAAACCAGAGGCCAATGAGATTCATTACCTACAGGGAGGGCGCTGTTGGAAATGGAATGAAAAGATAAAAGTGGGAGGTTTGGGGGAAAGTAACACTTACTTTTGGAACTATGTAAATATTTCACAAAGGCAAGATATCTATATATATAATTAACAAGGATGAGAAGCCCTAAAATTAAATACAAACAGAAACAAATGAAGCAAACTGTATTTCAAATGAATAATATAAACATACTGAAAGGAATTGGGGAGACTATATAACTTCTAAACACAGTATTTGGACTATATGCTCTCCCTCAGGCTAAAAGCAAAGAGCTCTAAACAAGTATTGATGTACAATTAGTAGGCTGCTTTTTCACAGAGGCATGGGTTAACAATTGCTGTACATTTTAGGGTTGAGCAAATAAGTAAATATATATTATGGATAATGGGAGCCAGATTTCTCTCTGTGAGAAAAGGAAGTTTCAAATATAAAAAGGGGAAAGAATAGAAGGTACCTTGTGGCAAAGAACTGAAATTGAATCAGTGTGAACTCATGGGTTTTAATATATATAGATAGATAGCTAGATGGAAATGAATATAGGGATGTACATGTGTGTGAGTGCACGCATGCGTGTAGTGTGTGTGTCTAGACCTTCATCTGTTTCTTAAGTCTTCTGAGAGAGCCTAGAGGCAATGACACATTTGAGCAAAATCACATTCATCACCTGCCTAGATCTTGTTATTTATTTATTTATTTATTTTAAAGATTTTACTTCTTGATTTTACAGAGGGGGTGTGGCGAGAAGTATCAACTCATAGTTGCTATAGTTGCTTCACTTTAGTTGTTCATTTCTTGCTTGTTGTATGTAACTTGACCAGGCAAGCATAGAATTTCGAATGGGTAACCTCAGCATTCCAGGTCAACACTCAATGCACTGTGCCACCACAGACCATACTAGATCTTAGTTTCTAAATAACATTTTCTACTAAAAGCAACTTGGGCTTCTTGGAGAAATGGCTGGTTCCAGGATGGGGTCAGGAAACAAGATAGGCCTGGAACATCTTATTTTATCAGGAAGTGAGAAAGTAATCAAAGAATTGTGTAGACATATCAAAAGGACATAGAAGTCAGCTTGAAAGAGATTCCATAGACAAATCTGGGATAATTTAAGCATCAAAATAAATAATGAAATAAAGGATTATAGCCTATTGAATAAAGTAAGAATCCATGAATCCAGACTAATATAAATAAATAAATAAAGAATGAATGAATGATTGAGAAAGGTAAGCTCTTCTGTGCTGTAGAAAGTCATCTTATAAATGTAGTTGAAGTGATGTAACTAGGAGGAACATTGCCATTTGGCAAACCCATAATCATAGTTATTACTTCTGGCAAGAATTATCAATAGATGCTGGAACTAGTAAATGAAAATTTGAAAAGTTAACAGTATATTTCCACAACCTCAAAATATTTTCCCACTAGATACTTATTAAGTACAACCTAATTGCTTACTCCATCGAATTTACAGTCTAGGAGGGGAAAGAAGTCTAGTAACTTTAAAACAAGGCAGCAAATTGAGAGTACTATTAGAGTTTCAAGTAAGATATGCTGGGAATTGAATGTGAGGAGTGGAATCAGGAAAAGACTTTATACAAAACATGGCTTTTGAGATGGTCCGGGAAGATTAGATAGAATTTTAACAGATGAAAGTAGAGAAAAGAGATTTCGAACTGAAGAAAAATAGTAAACGTTTTGAGCAATATTGCTTTTTCTGCTTTTTCCTTAACAGCCATCTTATCTAAAAGAATTTTCACTGATCTTATTAAGATCTTGTAATAACACTTTAGGTAAAGTAATTATGACCCCCCATACTGACTAGCTGCCGCCCTAATGAAATGTTTCCAGTTATCTTAATTTTCAGTTAAATGTGAATTTCATCAGTATGAAATATCTAAAGGCAGTAGTATAAATATAATTGTAAATCTTTTCACAGCTAATATTATATGCTTTTGCCCCATCAATTTGTTTTATAAAATTCCTACTTTATAAGTTTTTGTATAAATTTATACTTCTCTGTACAATAAGGCTCAGCAAAATTCTTTAACACATAAATTATTTCCTAGTTTGTTTTTTTAGAAAATTTTTAAAGAGCTACATACAGGACATAATTTCACTAGTATTAGTCCTTTACAGCCAAGATCATGACCTAGATACCAGCATTTTTCCCTTGTGGAGTATGAAGCATACTTTGGGACTAGTTGTATGCTGGATAGTTTCATAAATTTAGGCTAGAACGTTATCATTTCAGACTTCGTTGGCTAGAAATGCGGCCTACTCCATTTACCTCTTTGCTTTCTTTTTCACATCCCTTTACTCACGACAAAAAACAGCACTGCCACAAACTGCAGGGTGAGATGAACTCTTTTACTGCTTTTAAAGTCCCTCATCTAACCTATTCTTTGCCAGGTGTTATCCCCATACTTCCTTCCGCATAGGTGACTTCTATGTTACGTTTCCAAGAGGGAAGAAGAGTGTGTGATTTGCTTTTTAGTACCTTGTTACTATTAACAAGAAGAGGTTAATTTTATCCTATAACAGTGATGGGCAACCGTTTTCTAAAAACCACCCACTTTTGCAGTGCTGGTCAACCTGGTCCCTACCGCCCACTAGTGGGCGTTCTAGCTTTCATGGTAGGCGGTAGCGGAGCAACCAAACGGCGCTGTGATTGGCCCACCGTGAAAGCTGGCACGCCCACTAGTGGGAGGTAAGGACCAGGTTGACCAGCACTGCAAAAGTGGGCGGTTTTTAATTTTTTTTTAAATTTCTTTTTATTTTATTCATTTTAGAGAGGAGACACAGAGAGAGAGAGAGAGAGAGAGAGAGAGAGAGAGAGAGAGAGAGAGAAGATAAAGGGGGGAGGAGCTGTTTTTAATTTTTTTTTAATTTCTTTTTATTTTATTCATTTTAGAGAGGAGACACAGAGTGAGAGAGAGAAAGAGAGAAAGGGGGGAGGAGCTGGAAGCATCAACTCCCATATGTGCCTTGACCAGACCAGTGCAGGGTTTTGAACTGGCGACCTCAGTGTTCCCAGGTCGAGGCTTTATCCACTGTGCCACCACAGGTCAGGCAAAAGTGGGCAGTTTTTATAAAAAGGTTGCCCATCACTGTCCTATAACATACTGTATGTTAAAGACAAGTTAGATACTTCCCTCTGAACTTGGTCAGGGAAAAGAAAAAAGGAATAGATAGCTCCTGAAATTTTTTTCAGTTCAGTTCAGAGATTCAGATTTTTTTTTCTCCCTTTAGTCAACAAATGAAAAGTGGCAGCTGGAAATGGCACTGTCCCTCTATTGCTTGCCATCTTCATTCTAATGACTGTTCTCTATAAGATCAACACATTTTCCACTCAGGTTTCCCTTGTCATTTTTAGGAGTTTTCTGGAACCTAAAGTCTGCCTTTGATAGTGTTGATTACTGGATAATTGCCTATTCTTTGGTGGAATTTCCATTTTCAGATTACGCCAGGCTCTACTAGCCTTTACTTCTTTGGCAGAAGAACCTGAAGGTATTGGAGTGTATTTTTTCGCCTTCCCCAGCCCAGCTTAAACAATGACTCATTTGGACGCTGGGGATTTGCTTCATACTTTCATTCAGGGGCCACTTTCTACCCTTGTTCTTCTCATTTGCTTTAAGTGTTCTGTTTGGAACCTTTTACAGCCTTTGGCACATGGATTTTCTCTGAGGTTATTGTTAGAGAAGTATGCAACACCACCCCTAAACTGGAACGGACAAACTAGTTTTGTCCCATAAGCTATGTTGTTCTTATGGCAGCTGATAGAGGTCAGAGGGAGTACAGAACGAATATCTTTAAGGAAACATAATCCACAAAAGGTAGGGAGAGGCGTATTTTCCAAAAAGACATGAGTGCCAGTGTCATCCAATTAAAGACAGAAAGAGTCCCTCTTTATGAGATGCTCAGTGACTGATTAAAATTTCTTCTGCGTGTGTAAGTGGGAAGGGGCAGCACTCAGGAATTGGACTCTGACAGTTTTCAGAGATATGGTTATGTGAAGAGACTTCCTTCCAGAAGGACTGGGTCTAATTTATAGTTCAGAGTTTTGTTGGAGAAAAAGATACTGTCCTCCTTTTGGCAGTGGTTCTGTGTGGTCTTGATTTTTCATTCTGACTCCAGCCTTCTGTATCTATGCATCCAATGATGATTTCTTGATTTTTCTCTTTGCAGCTTTCACAGTGTATGTCAGGGAACTCACATTCTGTTTCGGGAGTTCAGCTTCATCCAAGCCACCCCTCATAACAGGGCGTCCTTTTTACGGGCCTTCTGGAGATGCTTTCGAACTGTGGGGAAAAATGGTGGTGAGTCTTCCCAAATTCTTTTCTTGCCTTCTCTCCTTTGTTCCAAACTCTTGTGTCAGAGATGCTACCTTTATTACTACCACCATCACTCCACCATCACTAACGAGTGTATTAAGAACCAAGTGAAACTCTGAGCACTTCATGTTTGTAATTCGTTTACTCTTCACAACATATCTCTATGGTAGATGATATAACCCCCATTTTATAATAATGAAACTGAGGGTCAGAGGGGTTAAGTAACTTGGCACGGTTCAACAGTAAATTCTGGGACTGGATTCATACCCAGCAATCAGGTTCCAGAGCCTTTGCTCTCGGCAAATATTAAAATTCCATGCAGCCCTGGATAGGTGTCTCAGTTGGTTGTAATATCATCCTGATGCACCAAGGTTATGGGTTTGATCCCCAGTCAGGGCACATGCAAGAGTCAGCCAATAAATGCATGGTGGGTGGAACAGCAAACTAACGTTTTTTTTTCTCTCTCTCTAAATTAATAAATAAGAAAAAAAATTAGTACCATGTAGTAAATTTAAGAAATGATATGCCCTACCAGGTGGTGGCGCAGTGGATAGAGCATTGGACTGGGATGTGGAAGACCCAGGTTCGAGACTCCGAGGTCGCCAGCTTGAGCGCGGGCCCATCTGGCTTGAGCAAAAGCTCGCCAGCTTGGACCCAAGGTCGCTGGCTCCAGCAAAGGGTTGCCCGGTCTGCTGAAGACCCGTGGTCAAGGCACATGTGAGAAAGCCATCAATGAACAACTAAGGTGTTGCAACGGCAACGAAAAACTAATGAAACTAATGGTCGATGCTTCTCACCTCTCTCCATTCCTGTCTGTCTGGCCCTATCTATCCCTCTCCCTGACTCTCTCTCTGTCCCTGTAAAAAAAAAAAAAAAAAAAGATGTGAATGCAAAGAAGGAAACTCCTGAGTAGGAGATGGGATGGGGATACTTTTGTTAGAGAAGGTTCTCCTGAGAACCAGCTGTTTGATCTAGGTTGGGAAGGGAGAATGGGAGTCATCCACAAGGGTGAGGGAGGGAAGCGCATTCTGGGTAGAGCCTGTGCTATGGTGGAGAAGCATAAACAAACCTGGAACATGCAGGAAACAGAAGGACAAAAGGTGAGGGGGAGGAGCCTGTAATGGAATAAAAGAAAGAGGTACTGGAAGACCTTTTTTGTCATAAAAGAAAGAAGTTGTATTTTTTTCTGTAGGTACTATATGAAGGATTTTATTCAATAGAGTGGTTTCATGATATCTGATTCCTAGAGCATTCTAGAGGCAGCATGGAGATGGCTTAGAAGGCGAGACTGGAAGCCAGGCACATAGTTAGCAGACTTGAAGTGGCGCAGGTGAGAGATAACAAAGCCAAAGCAGAGGCAGTATGCACAGAGCTGGAAGGGTAATTTCTGAGACAGAACCCACAGGATTTGCTGATTTGGTTTGACAGGGAAGGTGAGTGAGAAAACCTGTAATAAATTTCCAGGTAAGTGTACCATTCTATAGTGTTAAGTACACTTAGCTCTGAAACCGTCCCTACCATCCACCTCCGGAACTTTTCCATCTTCCCAAACTGAAACTCTGTCCCCATTGAACACCAACTCTCCATTCTCTACTTCCTCCAGCCCCTGGCAACCACCATTCTCTATACTTTCTGTCTTTATGAATTGGGCTACTTTAGTATCTCACATTAGTGGAATCATATTTATTCTTTTGTGAATGACTTATTTCATTTAACATAATGTCCTCAGAGTTCATGCATGTTGTGGCAAGTGTCAGAGTCTCCTTTCTTCTCAATGCTGAATAATACTCCTTTGAATGTGTATACATTTTATTTATTCATTCGTCCACTTGATGGACACTTGGGTTGCTTTCCCCTTTTGGCTAATGTAAATAATATGATAGAAGTTTTTGAGAAGTTATATTTTTTGGGACACAGTTAAAAAGCTTCAGTAAGCAGCAGGAAATATAGGTCAGGTTCCAGAAATACAGATTTTGGAAAGTAGAATAAAGTTGACTAAGTAAGTTCTTCATTTCGCTTTACAAATCCTTAAGAGAAGAGCTGTGTGCACTGGAAAATGCAAGTCCTTTTTATATTTGCATACTGTTGGTTTGGCATATTCTGATTATATTCTAAGGAAGATATTAAGAAATATACTGATTGAAAATGTCTTTTTTGAGACTTTAAAGATCTTGTTGAGATGAAGGGCAGAAGATACCCACTGACAGCTTCTTGTTAAAAATGGAATTAGAGTCTTACATTCAGAATAGTATTAAAATAGATTAAATTGCTCCAAAATTTTTAGATTTAGAATCTCTACATCAAAACATTTTTTCAGCCTGACCAGGCAGTGGCGCAGTGGATAGAGCATCGGACTGGGATGCGGAAGACCCAGGTTCGAGACCCCAAGCTTGTCAGCTTGAGCACGGGCCCATCTGGCTTGAGCAAAAGCTCACCAGCTTGGACCCAAAGTTGCTGGCTCCAGCAAGGGGTTGGTTGGTCTGTTGAAGGCCCACGGTCAAGGCACATGGGAGAAAGCAATCAATGAACAACTAAGGTGTTGCGACAGCAACGAAAAACTAATGATTGATGCTTCTCACCTCTCTCCATTCCTGTCTGTCTGTCCCTATCTATTCCTCTCTCTGACTCTCTCTCTCTGTCCCTGTAAAAAAAAAACACACAAAAAACCCACAAAAAACATTTTTTCAGCCTGACCAGGTGGTGACGCAGTGGATAGAGTGTCGGACTGGGATGCAGAAGACCCAGGTTCAAGACCCCGAGGTCACAAGACGCCGAGGTCACCAGCTTGAGCACAGTCTCATCTGGCTTGAGCAAAGGCTCGCCAGCTTGGACCCAAGGTCTCTGGCCCCAGCAAGGGGGTGCTCAATCTGCTGAAGGCCCGTGGTCAAGGCACATGTGAGAAAGCAATCAATGAACAACTATGGTGTTGCAACGGCAACGAAAAACTAATGATTGATGCTTCTCATCTCTCTCCATTCCTGTCTGTCTGTCCCTATCTATCCCTCTCTCTGTCCCTGTAAAAAATAAAATAAAATAAAACACAAAATAAATAAATACTTAAAACCACCCTCTGAGGTAGGCATTTAAAAGAAAAACAAAAAAACATTCACATCTGTTTTTAAGGGCTTGTTTGTATTCCTGTCTTCATATTATGTGTTATTTAAAACTAAAATTGAATACCTTTAAACAGTTTTTTTAGTGATTGTAATAAAGTAGAGGAAGGCCTAAACAATACTGCCCACAAAAATTAGGGGATATTTTATCGCTTCATATTCATTTTGAAATATCCTCTAATTTTTGTGAGCAGTATATTTCCTCTTTCATTAGACAAATATTTCTGGTAGACTTACCCTGTGCCTGGCACTGGGGTTAAAGTAAGTGAAAAGGTACACTTCCTGCTTTTGTAAAATTTGGAAGATCCCCCATCCTGCTCTGATGAATGCTACTGCTACTTTATATATAGCTACTGAAATTTTTTTGTTTTAAGTGAGAGGAGGGGAGATAGTAAGGCAGACTCCCTCATGCGCCCCAACCGGGATCCACCCAGCAACCCCCATCTGGGGCCCATGCTCAAATCAGCCGAACCATCCTCAGCACCCAGAGCCGGTGCTCGAACCAATTGAACCACTGGCTGCAAGAGAGGAAGAGAAATAGAAGGGGTAGAGGGAGGGGAAGAGAAGCAGATGGTTGCTTCTCATATGTACCCTGACTAGGAATTGAACCTGGGACATCCACATGGTGGGTCAATGCTCTGTCCACTGAGCCAATCCTCCAGGGCCTAAAACTTCTATCTAGTGTCTTAAGACCACTCTCACTATCCTAAGAAATAGGTAACGTAGGTATTATTGTGCCCATTTTATAAATAATTAAATCATGTAACTTGTATAGGTGCACAGTGGATTAGTAACAAAGTTGGAGATAGAACTCAGATTTACTAATTTGCTATGTGCTATTTCTACCATTTCTGCTACTCCAGTCACACATAGCTTTTTCTTTTACATTTTTTTAAAATTTCTTTTTATTTATTCATTTTAGAGAGGAGACACAGAGTGAGAGAGAGAGAGAGAAAGAGAGAAAGGGGGGAGGAGCATCAACTCCCACATGTACCTTGACCAGACCAGTGCAGGGTTTTGAACTGGCGACCTCAGTGTTCCCAGGTCGATGCTTTATCCACTGCACCACCACAGGTCAGACCACACATAGCTTTTGTGACATGAACTCTAGAGATCATCCCTCTCTATTACACTGTTGTGCAAGAAATGCTTAGTGTACTGAGAATGGCATCACCTCCTTTACAGAATATATGTCCTAGTGGGCAAAAGTCAGTGTAACCCAATTTTAAGTGACCACCTCAGAAAAACTAACCCATTGGTCTCTACATAAACAAAACACAAATTAGTAAATCTGTGAATGTATAGGTGAATCGTGTACCGTGCTTCATCGGAACCTGTCTTTCCCAATCTTTCCCCAGTCCTTTAATCATTCAGCAAACATGTATCGAGTACTCACTATATTGAAGAATGATGATACAGACAGAGCTGGTTTCTGTGAGTTAGCACATGGAGATATCGATGGAAAACAGACTTTAAATGTCCTTAAACCTCTTCCTGATTTAGAAGTGGGGCCTCTGCAAGAATTTGCTTACTATCACAAGGGATCCATATAGCATTTGGAGTCTAAGCAGATGTGGGTTTCTTTATCTTTCTTCTAGCAGCTCCCAGTGATTCATCCAGCTGCTGAGAGGGAGCACCCCAAGTTCTCCCTGTTCCCCCTGTGCCATAAACAAGACCTAGATTTTATGCTGGATAGTTACTGCTATGCTTCTTAATCAAACTGTTTTTGCATTTCTTAAAGACCAAATGCAACAGTTGTGTCTAGGTGATACTAAAATCTTTAGTTAGTTTTCATATTCTCAGTTTCTTCCAGGAAACTTTAGAATAATTTTCAGTCCCAGAATGTGTCAATCCCCAATTTTAGTCCAAAATGAGCAAAAACATTCAGATGCAAGATTCCAAAAGAAAGTATTAAGCCCCTGTTTTTTTCAGTTAGAATGCCAACTATCAGACTACTACTCGGTAGAGCCTTTATTATCTCCTGCAGACAGCTTCCTTAAAACATCGTGAAGATGTTGTAGCATTATCAAGAGGAACTAACTTTTCTAGGAGGTAGCAAAAAAGAGCAGAGTGCCAGAGACCTTGGGCTTAAAATGAAGCCACTCGAAGAAAACTAAAGACCTGATCCCTAAAGACCTGATCCCTTCTGAAACAGTTTATGCAAGTTTTTAGCAAGTACAGGGATACAATGTCACTTCTACATATCTAAGTATTGAATGATGCTAATTTTCCTATATCTGAATTTCAAACAACCTCATAAGGACTCTAGTGAACTTCTTGTTACTAAGGCAACTTTAGACTCTTGGAAGCAAAACGATCTATTCAAATGCAATAAGCCTTTAAAATTCAGCTTCTCGCTTTGGTATTTGTTTCACTGTAGAAAGATTAATCTAAATTTTCCAAGTCTGGAAAATATTGAAATTCTCTTGAAGTAAATCTTCACTTCTGTTTAGGGATATTGGCTCAAAAGAGTTTTTGTCCATAGTTTATTAGAATTTAATTTTGAGCTTTGTGCTTTAACCAGTGAATATATATTTCATCTAATAAAATAATGATAGGTACTTCCTCTTCTGCCCACAAAGAAGTACCTACTAAGAAAATTGTCTTCCTGCCATAAACAACTACTGTGGTACCCGGGAGGCAGTTGTCAAGTGACAATACAGGAAAGGTCATCAGCTAGCCCGGCAGTCTTCGACTATTGAGGAGTTGAGTTGATGAGACAGAGATTGGGGTTTAGGGAAACCAGGGTGGCCAGAATTTGCAGGGCAGAGTACCAGAGAGAAGGGAGTAAGTAGCTCTCAGTAAGTTCTCGAGAGTTACAAGCGTCTATTTGAGTCTTTTGCTATAATCTCTGCACATGTGTGGGTTGGAACAAGAACCACCAGAAAATAGTAGGCCAAACAATTCCTAGAGTATACACAGGGTTAGGGGTAGTTCACACTTCTACCAATCAGAGTTGCGAAACTTCAAAATACACAGGACGTTGGCATTTGATAGAGTCCTCAGCAGCTTAAAAGCAAAAAGGATTCAACTGATATGCATGTAACTTAACTGTATACCTAAACAAAATTAATACTTACCTGACTAGGCAGTGGCACAGTGGATAGAGTTTCGGCCTGGGATACAGAGGACTCAGGTTCAAACCCCGAGGTCGCTGCTTGAGTGCGAGCTCATCTGGCTTGAACGCGAGCTCACCAGTTTGAGCGCGAGATCGCTGGCTTGAGCGTGGGATCATAGACATGACCCCATGGTTGCTGGCTTGAAGTCCAAGGTCTCTGGCTTGAGCCTGGAGTCACTGGCTTGGCTGTAGCCCCCAGTCAAGGCACATATGAGAGAGCAATCAATGAACAACTAAGATGCCACAGTGAAGAATTGATGCTTCTCATCTCTCTCCATTCCTGTCCGTCCCTATCTGTCCCTCTCTCTGTCTGTCTCTCTCACAAAAAATTTTTTAAAAAATTAATACTTGTTAAAGAATTCAATAGACTTCAGCACTCAACATCATAAAATTTACAAAGTCTGGCATCCAGTAAGAAACATTAAAAGGGGAAGGAAATATGAGCGATAACCAGGAGAAAAAAATATCAATCAATGGGAACACAGACCCAGAAATGACAGAGATGATCGAATTAGCTAACAAGGACCTTTGAACAATTATTTTAAATCATATAAATATGACCAAAAATATGTAAAGGAAAACATGAATCTGATTAGAAGATATTAAAAAGATTCAAATAAAATTTCTTTCTTTTTAAAATTTTTCATTGATTTGAGGGTGAGGAGGGAGAGAGGCATCAACTCATTGCTCCACTTAGTCATTCCGTTTAGGTGTGCACTTACTGGTTGCCACTTGTATGTGCCCTGACTGAGGATTGAACCCATGACCTTGGTACACTGGGACAATGCTCTATTCACTGAGCTACCTGGCTAGGGCCCCAAATGGAATTTTTTTTTTTTAACAGAGACAGATAGAAAGTCAGAGAGAGGGACAGACAGACAAGAACGGAGAGAGGCGAGAAGCATCAATCATCAGTTTTTCGTTGCCGTCGCAACTCCTTAGTTGTTCATTGATTGCTCTCTCACACGTGCCCTGACTGCGGGCCCTCAGCAGACGGAGCAACCCCCTGGTGGAGTCAGCGACCTTGGGTCCAAGCTGACGAGCTTTTTTTGCTCAAGCCAGATGGGCCCGCGCTCAAGCCGGCAAGCTCCGGGTCTCGAACCTGGGTCCTCCGCATCCCAGTCCGACACTCTCTCCACTGCGCCACCGCCCGGTCAGGCCCAAATGGAATTTCTAAACATCATCAGAAATGAAATAATGGTAATAATAGCAATTAACATTAATTAAGTGCTTCCTATGTAGATTATCTCATTTTTCCCCTCACAACAATCCTATGTGGTAGATAGATACTTTTATTATATTCTTTGTATAGAAAATGAAACTGCTTGATCTATGGTGGCATAGTGGATAAAGCATTGACCTGGAATGCTGAGGTTACCAGTTTGAAACCCTGGGCTTGCCTGGTCAAGGCACATATGACAAGCAGTCAATGAACTACTAAAGTGAAGCAGCTATGAGTTAATACTTCTCACTTCCCCCACCTCCTCTCACCTTTTTTCTGTAAAATCAATAAATCTTTAAAAAAAAAAGTGAAATTGAGATTTGGACATTCAATAACTTGTTCTAGGCCCCACACTTAATAAGTGCAAAAGCCAGTGCCAAAGATCCAGAAAGCTAACTAGAGAGGGAAGTATTTTTTTAATGTGTTCTCCATCAGATAGTGTGTGAGATGCTTGAAATAGGAATGAGTGAATGGCAATACTTGCCCTCAAGGAGCTCACATTCCAGAAGAAATAGTCTAGAAATAGTTTCCATACAGGATAAGTGATGGTTAGAGCCAATATAAGGTTCCATGACAGTACAAGGAGAGAAGTACTTTCTCCTGCAGAAGCTGGGGAAGACTATTAAGGAGCAAAGGCAGTTGGGATGGATCTTGGAGTAGTGAAAGCTAGTAAGCAAGTAAGGAGCACATTCTAAAAAGAAAAACCAAGATTTTTGAAAGTATGATGACATGAAATGACATAGTTCCTTTGGGAAACACTAAGAAATTGGTTGCGGCCAGTGCTTCACACATGCGTTGTGCGGTATTTTCACACATGACACTGGCAAAAGTATGGAAGACGAGTAAGACTGAAGACAAAAACCAGTGAGGAGCCGATTGGATAGAACAGGAGTGGCACGGAGAGGCAGAGCTGTTCAGTAGGAGCTGGTTTGACAGGACTTGCAGATGGAGTGGGTGTGGGTGTGGGTGTGGGAGAGGTGGCAGGAATGAGTGCCAGAACCGAAAGGATGGCCTGGTTTGTCCCGCCCTTTCTTTTTTCCTTTCATTTTATATGCTTTACTCTGAATTCACTGTGGTTTTGTCTTCATTCAGCAAACATTTGTGTATCAGTTGCTAGTGATAAAGCAGTGAATTGACGAGTCAGAGATTCCAGTTCTCAGAGTTGTGGTCTAATAATCTGAGGTTTGAAAAAATTACTGCTTTTTAAAGAAGCTTCACATTCCAAGAATCAGGGAATTGAAGTAAATCTGAATGATCATATGCTAAAAACTTACATATACCTAAAGTATCTCATGTTATAGTGGGTGAAGTGATTTCAAAGAAAAATGCAGACAAGTTAGGCTGAAATAAAGGTTTTGGTCTGATTTCTTTATGTAATTTCCTGAAATTCCCATTTGATCTTGCTGTCACTAGTCCTCAAACTTACCACTAAAAATCATTCTGTGATACTCTGGTTTCTCTTCAGATCGCATAAATCTTTTGCCTTTTAAAAATCATTCTGTGAGGATTAACAAAGCTCAGACAGTGAGATGGCTGTCTCATATGAAATATTAAAGAATATTTGTTACTGTAGTAATTTCTTCAATAAACAAACAGAAACCCTCCATGTAACCTCTTCCCTCCTGTGGTTTCCTCTGGCCAGTCAGGTCATCCCCACCTGCTCCCCGGGGCTGCTTCCCTGGAAACCCCATGTGGTCAGTCAACAGCCCCTTCAACCTCAGGTCCCTCTTGCCTAGCTCCCATTTCACTTATTTCTCCTCAGTTCCTAATTTTCTATTTTATTTGTTTGTTTGTTTGTGAGAGGCAGGGAGAGAGAGAGACAGGAGCATTGAGATGCTCCGTCTGTGCCCTGACCAGGGAGTTGAACCCGGTAACCTCTGCGCTCCAGGATGATGCTCCAACCAACTGAGCTATCCAGCCAGGGCTTCTTTTTTGTTTTGTTTTGTTTTTAGAGAATGAGAAAGGAAAGGAGAGAGAGGTGAGGGGAGAGGTAATCATTCATTTGTTGTTCCACTCAGTCGGTCATTCTTTGGTTGTTTCCCGTGTGTATCCTGACTGGGGATCGAACTTACAATCTTGTTATTTCAGGATGATGCTCTTAATTGATTGAGCTAACTGGCCAAGGTCCTGATTTTCTTTATTTATTTTTTTTTAATTTTCACTCCCTTCAACAGCATCTTTTCTCAGAGGAGAACACTGACATTTGAAGTCCCCTCAAAGCTTTTACCTCACTACCTCCAATAACTTTAATCTTTCCCTCTATTTAATTTTCCCTTTTTTCTATTTTGGTTATTTGGGGCTGTCACATATGTCACACAAGCATTCCTGGAATGCTTTTGTCACCACCTCCTCTCCCACCCAACACTCCTCAGCTCTGTACATAATACCCTTAGGTTGCTAACCTCTCTGTCCTTTTAGGCCTTAGTTTAAAGGTCAGCTCGTTAAAGGAGCCTTTTTGTTACTCCCTTTCTCATCTGAATGAGATCCTTTCATTATTCTTTTTCACATCAGCCTGTAATTTTTTTAGTCATGTCATTAATTATAGTTTCTGACTAGATATTTTTATTTTAAAAATTATTTATTGATTGATTTTAGAGAGACAGAAAGAGGAAGCAGGAGAGAAAGAGAGGGAAGCATTCATTTGTTGTTCCACTTGGTTCTGCATTTATTAATCGCTTCTTGTATGTGCCTTGACCGGGGATCAAACCCATAACCTTGGTGTTTCAGGATGATGCTCTAACTGACTGACCTAACCTGCCAGGACAAGTTTCTGATTAAATAGTTATTTATTTTTACAAGG
Organism: Rhynchonycteris naso; assembly: GCA_037038555.1. Taxonomy (NCBI): domain Eukaryota; kingdom Metazoa; phylum Chordata; class Mammalia; order Chiroptera; family Emballonuridae; genus Rhynchonycteris; species Rhynchonycteris naso. The sequence goes on from CM072995.1 coordinate 358,346,656, forward strand.
ACAGAGAGAGAGTCAGAGAGAGGGATAGACAGGGACAGACAGACAGGAACGGAGAGAGGTGAGAAGCATCAATCATCAGTTTTTCGTTGCGACACCATAGTTGTTCATTGATTGCTTTCTCACATGTGCCTTGACCGCGGGCCTTCAGCAGACCGAGCAACCCCTTGCTGGAGCCAGCGACCTTGGGTCCAAGCTAGTGAGCTTTTCGCTCAAGCCAGATGAGCCCGCACTCAAGCTGGTGACCTCGGGGTCTCGAACCTGGGTCTTCCGGCATCCCAGTCCGATGCTCTATCTACTGCACCACCGCCTGGTCAGGCTGATTAAATAGTTTTTGAATGACTCTTTACTTAATATTCATTTTCCTTATTAAATTGTAAGCTTTATGAGGGCAAGAACCTTGTTTGTTATGCTCATAACTATATAACAAACACCTAAGATACATAAATGATTTCTTTTGTCATTTAATATGAAGGCTCAGCATTTCCCAGTCACGATACAAAGGATCAATTATTGAATGGATTATATTATCATTTCTCTTTTAAGAGCAGTGGTTCTTAACCTGGGTTCTATCGAACCCTAGGGGTTCGATGAGTCGGTCTCAGGGGTTCAGAGAAGCCTCTGCCGCCGAGGCCAGAATAAGGTAATACCGTAATTTGTTGTGATTTCATGCACTCTGTTGGTTTTGTTCTTTGAGCAAGGTGATGTTCATGCACGGCTCATTTTGTGCACCAGTAAAAAAACATATACCTATGTCTTGAATTTGGAAAAAAAAATCATATTTTATTTATCACTAAAGAAGGGTTCAGAGAATGCGCATATGAAACTGGTGGGTTCGGGTACCTCAAAAAAGGTTAAGAACCACTGTTTTAGAGGGTAGGGTTGGTTTTGAAAAACTGCTTTGTACTAACTTTTTAAATTGTATAGGAGCCTTGATTTAAAATAATAATAGTTACTGGTTATTGACTACCTACTCTGTTCAAAGCACTTGCATGTTTTAACTTTAGATTCCAAATGCCCACTAAAATCTGGTGCATTAAGAGTTATATTATATTAAATGACACCTAACTGAAATATTTAGTGCCCCACTGGTGCTTCTAAACAAGGCTTAGAAAGATTTAGATCATGATCTGCATGCTAACTTAAAACATCAGTGAGGATCTAATAGTGCCTCTTTTTCTCCTTTTGTGTTCTGGATGCAGCCTTTATGCTTATGAAAGAGATCACAAGTTAGTAGTCAGCTGACTACACGTGCCTTGGACTGTAGATACATGTCCTTTGGTTTGCAGTGCTAAAAATAATATTTTAAAAATTAGATACCAACAATTAACATAAAATTCTCAATTCAATTTCACTTACAGAATGGAAAATGCAATAGCATGCCCACATTCCGACAGGGAGACAGTTCGCCAGGCTAGAGTGCAGCTGCTGCCCTCAGATTGGGCATGTGACCTCAGATTTCCCACCATCCCCAGCTGCCTCGCTTCACCTGCTTATGTTTCCTGCCTGGTCTCTGGAGGCATGTGTGCTTGCTACCATTGCTGGAACTTGTTGGTCCATTTATAATCACTTGAAAGGTAGAGTTACACTGTTGATTCAGAAGGAGTCAGGAACTTATTCCTCAACTAGAGTCTCCTTTCTCCTTGTTATCATGATGTCCCCAAAAATGTTAGAAATAGAAATCACCTCATCTTCAAACTAGGTATAGGCTTTAGTATATATACTTTTTCTTTATTGTGGTAAAATAAATGCAACACAAAATTTGCCTTCCTAATCACTTTTTTTTCTTTTAATGACTGATTTTTTCTTTTTTTTTTTTTTTTACAAGGACAGAGAGAGGGATAGATAGGGACAGACAGACAGAAAGAGAGAGAGGTGAGAAGCATCAATCATTAGTTTTTCGTTGCCGTTGCAACACCTTAGTTGTTCATTGATTGCTTTCTCACATGTGCCTTGACCGCGGGCTTTCAGCAGACCAAGCAACCCCTTGCTGGAGCCAGTGACCTTGGGTCCAAGCTGGTGAGCTTTTTGCTCAAGCCAGATGGGCCCGCGCTCAAGTGGCGAGCTTGGGGTCTCGAACCTGGGTCTTCCGCATCCCATTCCAACGCTCTATCCACTGCACCACCACCTGGTCAGGCCCTAATCACTTTTTTGTTTTTAACAATTTACTTTTTTTACTTTTTTTTACAGGGACAGCGAGAGAGTCAGAGAGAGGGATAGATAGGGTCAGACAGACAGGAACAGAGAGAGGTGAGAAGCATCAATCATCAGTTTTTCATTGAGACATCTTAGTTGTTTTGTTCATTGATTGCTTTCTCATATGTGCCTTGAGCACGGGCCTTCAGCAGACCGAGCAACCCCTTGCTGGAGCCAGCGACCTTGGGTCCAAGCTGGTGAGCTTTTGCTCAAGCCAGATGGGCCTGCACTCATGCTGGTGAGCTCAGGGTCTCGAACCTGGGTCTTCCGCATCCCAGTCCAACGCTCTATTCACTGCGCCACCGCCAGGTCAGGCCCTAATCACTTTTTAAATTGAGAAATCCTTTTTTTGTTGGTAGAACATAAATAACATAAAATTGACCATTTTAACCTTTTTTAATTATACAGTTCAGTGACATGAACTACATTTACATTGTTGTGCAGTCGTCACCACCTTCCATCTCCCTAACTTTTTCTTCCCAAACTGAAACTTTTTATTCATTAAGAAATAACTCCCTATTTCCCCTTCCACCATCCCCAATAACCCTGTTTTACTTTCTGTTTCTATGTATTTGACTATTATAAGTACCTCATATAAGTGAACTCATACAATATTTGTCCTTTTGTGTCTGGCTTATTTCACTAAGCATGATGTTTTCACAGCTGTTGTAGTATATATCAGAATTTCTTTCTTTCCTATGGATGAATAATATTTCATTGTGTGTATATATCATATTTTATTTAACCATTCATTTCTCAGTGGACACATGTTGTGTCTACCTTTTGGCTATTGTGAATAATACTGCTATGAACATGGGTATACAAGTTTTCTGTTTAAGTCCCTGTCTTTGATTCTTGGGTATATACTTAGGGATGGAAGTTTGGGATCATGTGATAAATCTTCATTTAATTTTTAAAGAAATTGCCATTCTGTTTTCCACAGTGGCTATACCATTTTACATTCTCACCAGCAATTCACAAGGGTTCCAATTTCTCTCGATCCTCACCAACACTTTCTATTTCCTGTTGTTTTGATAATAGGCATCCAAATGGGTATAAAGTGCTATCTCATTGTGGTTTTGATTTGCATTTTGCTAATGACTAATTATTGATGTTGAACATCACTTTATGTGCTTGTTGAACATTTGTATATCTTTATTGGAGAAATGTCTGTTTAAGTCCTTAGCCCATTAAAAAGATTTGTTTAATTTATTGATTTTAAAGAGAGCAGAAGGGAGAGAGAGAGATGGGAACATCAATCTGTTCCTGATCGGGGATCGAACCCACAAACTCCACACTTCAGGATGATGCTGTAACCAACTGAGCTACCCAGTCACTTATTCTGTAGGTTGTCTTCTCACTTTCCCAATAGGTCTTAATTTTGATGAAGTCAAATTTATCTATTTTCTTCCTTGGGCTTTTTGTGTTATATCTATGAAATCATTGCCAAATCTAACATCATGAAGATATTAGCGTGTTTTCTGGACTTTTTTTCTTTTCTGAAGTGAGAAGTCAGGAGGCAGAGAGACAGATTCCCACATGCACCCGACCAGGATCCATCTGGCAAAGCCCACCAGGGGGCGATGCTCTGCCCATCTGGGGCGTTGCTCTGTTGCAACTGGAGCCATTCTAGTGTCTGAGGTGGAGGCCATGGAGCCATCCTCAGCATCCAGGCCAACTTTGCTCCAATGGAACCTTGGCTGCAGGAAGGGAAGAGTGAGACAGAGAGAAAAGAACGGGGAAAGGGTGGAGAAGCAGATGGGCACTTCTCCTGTGTTCCCTGGCCAGGATTCAAACCCAGGACTTCTACATGCCAAGCCAACACTCTACCACTGAGCCAACTGGCCAGGGCCAAGTTTTATAGTCTTACCTTTAAGTTTAGGTCTTTGGTCCACTTCGAGTTAATTTTTGTATAAGGTGTTAAGGTAAGGCTCCAACTGCCTTCTTTTGCATGTGGAGATCCAATCTTCCCAGCACCACTTATTAAAATGACTTGTTGAGCAGTCCTTTCCCTAATGAATAGTACCCTTGCTGAAAATCAATTGAGCATATAGGTAAGGGTTTATTTCTGGGCTCTCTATTCTATTCCAGTAGTCTACATGTCTATCTTTATGCCAGTATTATACTGTTTAATTATTGTGGTTTTGTATTAAGTTTCAGAGTTGAGAAGTTCGAGTTCTTTCAACCTTATTTTTCTTTTTCAAGATGGTGGCTATTTTGTGTGGCATCCTGAATAACAATACAGAGGTCATACTTTTAACTAGAGTTTCAGCACTGAAAAATTAATTTTTTTCTACATATTAAGTCCAAATTCTGTTTTGATTCATCACTAACATTTTATCTGAGGCAGTAAGTGTCACAGTGTTGTAAGTCTAAATTCAGTTATTCAGTTTATCTAAAATATCAATAAAAACTTCAAGTTAATAAGCCTATATTTAATGGATTTACTTAGGGTAGAAATAATAGTAATTTTTAATTTTATTTGACTATTGTTCTGAGAACTGCCTTGTGTCTGTCAGAAAGCTTTAGTGTAAAAGAATATTTTCTGGCCCTGGCCAGTGGCTTGGTGGATAGAGCATTGAGCTGGTGTATGGACGTCCTGGGTTCAATTCCCAGACAGGGCATACAGGAGAAGCAACCATCTGCTTCTCCCTCACCCCCTCCCCCTTCTCTCCCTCTTCTACTCCTATAGCCAGTGGCTTGATTGGTTCGAGCGTGGCCCTGGGCACTGAGGATAACTCCATTGGAGTGCATCAGCCTCAGGTGCTAAAAATAGCTCGGTACTCAAGCATTGACCTTTTGTGGGGTTGTCGGGTCGATCCCGGTCAGGGCTTATGCAGGAACCTGCCTCACTATGTCCCCTCCTCTCACCCCCCCCCAAAAAAAAAGTATTTTCTGGTATCATTACTGATATCTCTGCAAATACTGAAAGGTCTGTAATTAAAGGTCATCTTAATAAAACTGACAATCTGTATCAATTTGTTTAACATCCATTAGCATTTTGAAAAATGCTTGCATAATTTTAAATGCTAGTGTTAATCTACATAATATCTGATGACATTTTGAGTCCTTGTCTTTTATATGATCCACTACTCCATAAATTTTTTATGCCATTGCTTTTCTCACCCCAGTATAAAAACAATTACATGTTTTGCCAGTTTGTTATTATCGTAACACATAAAGACTTCTATTTGATAATTATGAAGCATTTTATAAAGTAATACATCTACTTTTTGGCTCTGTAACCACATCTAGAAACAAATTACGGGAGAGTATGATAACATCTGTACTCTCACCCAGTGTATTTTAAAGATATTATATAACCTTAGCCTTTATGCCAATATACAGGGTGGGGCAAAAGTAGGTTTATGGTTGTTCGTAGGTAAAAAACATGCAGGTTATGATTATTACAACAACTGTATTAACTTTGTGTTTTTCATACTTACAAATATAAACCTACCTTTGCCTTGCCCTGTATTCTAGGATTAAAAAGAAAAGAAATAAGACCAGAGCAGATAATCAGTGACATATTTACCAGGTCAAATATATACACTATTTGTGGAGCAGGAGAAGCTCCCCAATGAGTTAACTTGAAAACATAGGTTGATGGTATCAATACATTAAAATTTGCTATGTAACATATTTCTTGTAGATTTTAATTAAAGGCATGTTTTAATAAGAAAAGTATTAACATTAAACATTTGTAGAGCCTTACAAATGCCTCTGAGAAATTCTAGCCACTGAGGCACTTCAGTCCTTACTGCTATATTTTTTGTCATTTCATCTTTGAGATCAATGTATATTTCCCAGTGTAAAATGTAATCAGTGTAGTTAAGGTGGGAGAATGTATTGCAGTTGTCTGTGATTTTATACTTCTTACAGTGCTTTACACATAAAGGAATGGTAGCTACAAGTTTTTAAATTTGTTTCATTTTACCTATCCTCAAGATTACAAATAGTTATCCCATCTTTTATTAAAATTTAAAAACCATAATTCTAATTACTGAGGGGAGTATAGTATTAGTTTACTGCATATTTCATGCTTTGAAGAACAGAAGCAGAATTTGGATATTCTTTGAAAACACAACCAACGGGTTGTTTGGTTTTTTGTTTATTTATTTATTTGTTTTTGAGAGAGACACACACAGAGAAAGGGAGAGAGAGGGTAAGAAGTATCAACTCGAAGTTACTTTAGTTGTATGTTGATTGTTTCTTATAAGTGCCTTACCTGGAGCCGAGCCAGCCTCCCCTTGCTCAAGCCAACAACTTTGGGCTTTTCAAGCCCATGACCTTTGGGCTCAAGCTGGCAAACTTTAAAGGGATCTTGTGGACTATCCCCTGCTCAAGCCAGTGACCTCTCGGCTTTGAACAGGCCAACTCAGCATTCCTCATTGTTGCTTTATCCCCTGTGCCACCACTGGTTAGGCAACTAGGTAGTGTTGAAGTGAGACTTTACTATGAGATGTGTCGATGTAAGAGGCATCCAAACATGTCGAGAATTTATATGAGTTTACTTAAGCCAAACTGATGACAGTTGCCAGGAAGCAAAATCCAAATGGATTGAGAAAATGCTCCAGAGGATGGCAGCTTATTTTATATGTTTGAATCAAAGGAGGAGTCCTGAGAAGAGTTACCTGAAATTCACTGGTGGTAGATTAAGGGGGTGAGAGAAAGCAAAGTGGGTAAGTCTTTGGGATTGGATAAAAAGTAAAACGGAGAGACACATACTTGCATATTGATGAGTATAAGACAGTTAATAATGGACGTTTACAGCACACAGAGAAGGTATTCAGGGCACAAGGTAACAGTGAGGGGTCTGTGGTCTTGCCCTCTGGTGTGGTGGGTGCACCCTGAGGGGTCTGGAGAAGGGAATTACTCTACATTCCAATGGTATGCCATCTCAGATCCAAAAAGACAACAGACCGGCTCACTTAAGGTAAAGATTGACCTTTGTCAAGGAAGCTACAGGCCTGGGGTAAAACTACCTGTATGACTCGTTTTTAGTTAGGAAATATTATCTTCAAACCATCCTATGTAGTTACTTTCAGTCTCTGAGGTTTGCTGGGCTTGTCGGGTTTAGTATGTGGCCCGTTTTCATCCATAGACACTGTTAAACCTATTCTCTAAAGTAGATTTGCCAGAAACAGAATGGTATCTCTTTAGGCTTCAGAAATCCCTTGCTCTCGTGGTTCTGTTAGAAAAGAAAGTAAACGACTAAATTAAAGTTTACACACCACGAATCAAAATAAAACCACCTTCAGTTAAAGATGTCAATTAAATAAGCCATGTTCTAATTTGGCTGTTTTGGTGGGTTTTAAGCTGGAAGTACATAAAAGTAAGTGTAAGTAGTGTTGAAAATTTAATCTTTTCCAGTTTTATTTTGCTTGGCATAACCTGCTTGTCGTTCCCACTGCCACCACCTGACCCTAATTTAGAACTAATTAAACACGTCGGAGAGGTTGTCAAAATGACAGATTTCTTAATCCCATCTCCAACCTACAGAATAGGAGTCAGCAGGGGGGGGGGCCTGGAAATTTATTTTTTCACAAGCATTTCAGGTGATTCTCATTATCGCTCAAATATGGGAAACATTGAATAACTTAACTTTTTTCTCTGCTCCAGTTCTTGCTCTACATTAGCAGTTTCCAACCCTGGTTGCCTATCAAGTTCACTTAGGAGTTTTTAAAAAGACTAATGTCCATACCAATTAATCAGATTATTTAATCAGAATTTTTTGGGTCGGGGCCTTAGCGTTTTTTTATTTGAAATGTTTTAAGTAGAAAAACATTTCTTATTGCAGTATAACATATGTAGAGAAATGTGCAAAATAATAAATGTACAGCTAAGCGAATCTCTATAAAATAAACGCTCGTGTCATGTCCATCCAGATAAAAAAGAGACCATAACCAGCACCCTAGGTGCCTCTCCCAGGCCCCTCCCAGTCATTAGTCCCGTCTCGGGTAACTAACTGAAATCACCATAAACTAGAGGTGCCTGAGTTTGAACTCCACTAGCCAAGACCATAGAGCAGAGTTCCCCAAACTACGGCCAGGCCTGCGGGCCAAATTACAGCCACCTGAGACCGTTTATCTGGCCCCCCCGCCGCACTTCCGGAAGGGGCACCTCTTTCTTTGATGGTCAGTGTATAGAGTATTATATGTGGCGGCCCTCCAACAGTCTGAGGGACAGTGAACTGGCCCCCTGTGTAAAAAGTTTGGGGACCCCTGCCATAGAGCATGTACTCTTCAGTGTCTGGCTTCTTTTGCTCAACATTGTATTTCTGGTTTGTTGTTGGGTTTAGCTACAGTTCTTTTTAATATTATTATTGTTATACAGAATTTCATTTTATATGTAAACCACATTTTATTTATTCATTCTGCAGTAGGTGGCATTTGGGTTTTCAGTTTTAGACCAACAGAAATGATGCTATAAACATATTCTTATATGTCTCCCGGTGTATAGATTTCTGTCAGGTATGTACTTAGCAGTGGAACTGTTGGGATTGTATATGCTCAGCTTTAGCATCTACTCCCAGATTTCTAAAGGGATTATATCGCTTTCCACAGTTAACAGCAATTTATGAGAGTTCCTGTTGCTCTGCAACTTTCATGGGGTCCACGCATTTTAAAAGCTTGTAGGTGATTCCAATACACATCGAAGCTTGGGAACTACTACAAGACCTTTTATAAATATAATTCTGGAAAGCACAGGTCTGGGCTTGTCACCCCTGCTCATAACGTCAATTGTTCTGTATTGTCTACCAATGAAACATGAATTCCATTACCTTACATTTTAGATCGCTTCTCGGCCTTTTGGCTAAGATCAAGGGTAGTACCTTACATTTTAGGGCACTCATGATCTATCTCCAGCCTTTCCAACCCCTGCTCTCCTGTTCATAGCCTACACTGTGACCACATACTCACTTTCTCTCTGACACTCCTTAAGCTTTTCCCCTTGTGCACCTTTCTTTATGCTTTTCTATCTGTGTAGAACTTTCTCGAATGCCTGTCACATTCCTGCACATCCTCAAGTAGACCCAGCTCAAATAATACATCTTTCTTTCTTTTTTTTTTTTTTTTTTACAGAGAGAGGGATAGACAGGAACGGAGAGAGATGAGAAGCATCAATCATCAGTTTTTCATTGCGACACCTTAGTTGTTCATTGATTGCTTTCTCACATGTGCCTTGACCACGGGCCTTCAGCAGACCGAGCCACCCCTTGCTGGAGCCAGCAACCTTGGGTCCAAGCTGGTGAGCTTTTTTGCTCAGACCAGATGAGCCAGCGCTCAAGCTGGTGACCTCGGGGTCTCGAACCTGGGTCTTCCGCATTCCAGTCCGACACTCTATCCACTGTACCACCACCTGGTCGGGCAAATAATACATCTTTTAAAAGTCCTTGTGATTCCTACTTCCTGCCCTCCTTGCCCTCCCTTACCTCCATTCAAAATAAGAACAACTCCCTTATTGCACTTACATATTTAGTTACTGGCAAACATATAATCTTTTTACTAAGTTATTGCATGGGGTTAAAAATAATTGATTTTTATGTCTTTGCCATCTCCCCATCTAGACTGTAAATTTAGGCCTTAGCCAAGTAGCTCAGTTGGTTAGAACATCATCCCAACAGGCCACGGATGTAGGTTTGATCTCCAGTCAGGGCACATACAAGAATCAACCAGTGAATGCATAAATAGGTGGAAAAACAAAGCTATGTTTCTCTCTCTCTCCCTTCCTTTTTCTCTCTAAAATCAATCAATTTTTAAAAAAAGAAAAAAAGCTTAGATTGTAAAGTTGTACTATCAAGCTCCATGGGAAGCTCTAAAGAGAAAGACTTAAAAGTGGCCCTAGGTTCAAGTGGCCTTTTTTAATTTTTTTGATATATCTGTCACCCATAGTCAAGTTACTTTTTCTAGGCTTTACTTTTCCATCTGTAATGTAGATCATTTACTACTTCAATGTGGTAAAAACTAAATGAAATAAGAGACTAAAGAGTTTAGTAATTTTGGCACTTAATAGCTGCTCCATCAGTGCCAGTTGCTTTTGTCACTATGTCATTGTTAGCTCCCTTGAGGGCTGAGACAGTATATTTTATCTCTGAATTTCCATTTAATGCCTTTGCTTGGAGTAGGTGCTCAGCAAATGCGGGGTAAAGAGTTAGTAAATGCCTGCTGGATGATAGCTTGGCCATGCTTATTTATAGTCTATTTCCAATAAGTTCAGCCTGTCTTAGAAAGAGCAGTTGAAATTTCATTTTAACCGTCAGATATAGACACAAAGTAGGGCTTCTATTACAAACTTTAGAAACTATATTAAAAAGGCCAAATCCCCAGTTTAACTATACAACAGCTGCTCTCCTGCTGCTGCCAGAAAATGGAGAAAACCCTCCAAGAGCTATTTGCTGTTTGTTTGTTAATCTTCAGATAAACACGCCATGACTTGGGGAGAGCACACACTTTCCCTGCAGGCAAGCGTGGGTTTGGGAAGTTGCACGGAGCAGCAATAGGAAGAAATCCCCCACTCTGTGGGTGAGGTTCTTACAGGGACTCAGCTAAACCCATTTGCAGTTTTGCTGAGTTATTTACTAAGATGAAGGGACTGGGTGTGGCGGGCCTGAGATTTCTCCTGGGAAGTCACTTCAAGAATCTCCTTAATTTCTTCGCCCTTCATCTTTGTTCTCTGGCTTTGGTGCAAGGGTGCAGTGAGTCGCACCCAGTTGGCTGCCGTTCCCAGCACTGAATTCTTTGAAGCTGGCTGTTGCAGCCAAGGATTCTCTACCCTGTTCTTTTTCTCTTGCCCTGATTTAAAAAACAGTTCTGGAAATTCTCATCTGGCATGGAGATTGATGAGAAGGAACTTTGTAGTTTGCAAGCTGTTTTTCTAGATACATGGGGCCAAAAAGGACCCTTAGAACTTTACATTATCATTTCTCAAAAACCCAATATTGATGGATTTTGCATGAACGAACTTATACATAATAGGCTCTGCCATCACCACTATTATTTAAAAGTATTTTGGTGTTACGAGGCTGTACAAATGAGATGAAACTGATACCAGAGAGCATTTATCACCACCTATGACACTCGCAGGAGGAGTGTAAGAATGTGTTGCCTGATTAAAACTTCAGAAAAGATATGTAACAAAATATACAACAATTAATGGGTAGTCTATGGAAATGTTCACCACGTGACCAATATATTTTAAAATAGGAACAAATAAATAAATTTGACCATGTTATAGTAGCAGTGGGTTGGATGACAAAAGAATGGGTAGTCTGAAAAATACATAATTCCAGTGTTGGAAACCTTATTTGTCATGCTAATAGGCCAATAATTCCTTGGAAGCACATACCTACTTTTAAATTCAGGAAGGAGTGATGGACAAGGAAGTGATAAAGTTCTAGACAGGCACTTAAAATACTTAAAATCTATATTTATTGTCTCAAGTTGCAGAACAGTGTTGTATGGTATACCATTTAAGTAAAATTATATATTTTTATGTCTGTATAGGTTTATATGCATACAAATATGTTTGAAAAGAGGTTTACCAAAATGTTATTAGTGGTTTTCTCTCCGTGCTGGGAATTTACTTTTTTTCTTCACACTTTCCTATATAGTTTGAGTTTTAAAATAATGACCGTGTAACATTTTTATTACCATAATAAGAATAAAGCTATTTTTATTTTGAAAGAAAAAATTTTTGACCATCAGCTATATGCTCAAAGTAGTACTAGAAGTTATGAGGGATAGAAAAGGAGGCTGTGGCCAGGCCACATCTAGAGAGAAGACAACTTGAGGGTGGTCTAGTGTAGAGTTTAATCAGGCGGCAGGATACGTCATTCAAAGAAATGCTGCCAGGCACTAGGAAGAGGAGAGGTCACGTGGAAGCTTTCATTGAGGAGGAGAGGTTTGGGCTGGACCTTGAAAGATGGGCAGAGTTACACTAGGGGGAAGGAAGAGGGCCTTGTAGGCAGCTTGAGCACTGAAGTGATGGTAATAATAACATGGTGTTTGAACAGACAGTGAGGAAACAAGCTTACCTAGAGTAATAAGCAAATAAGATTTGTGGTAGAGAAGTTTGCTTTATTGCCAAGTTTATTCTATATTTTTATTTTGATATATTGTAAACTATATTTTAGTATACTTGAGCATTTTAAAAAGGAGGTCCTATAAATATAAATAATAATTACTGACCAATTTTGGCACAGTGGATAAAGCATTGACCTGGTACAGAGGTCCCAGGTTCACAAACCCGCAGTTGCCAGCTTAAGCGAGGGATCATGAACATGGCTGTGAAGCCAAAGGTCACTGGCTTGAGCAAAGAGTCATTGGCTTGGCTTGAGCCCCCACCCCAATCAAGGCCTGTATGAGAAGCAATCAATGGACAACTCAAGTGACACAACTACAAACTGATGTTTCTCACCTCTTGCCCTTCCTGTCTCTCTCAAAAATAAATAAATAAAAAGAGAAAGAAAAAGAAGGGAAGAAAGAAAGAAAAAGAAATACAATTATTCTGTATAACTCAAAAGTGATATAAAAACCATGACAGCTAGGAACCTTTCATTATTTTAGTGTATGGATTATTTTAGTATTGTATATGAAGATGGAAGACTTCAGTTCATGTGCCCTACAATCCTGTCATCTTTGCCCTTAAGCTTGCTCTTAATTCAGCCAGTGGCTTTTTATATAGTCCTTTTTGTTATTGTTGTTGTTGTTGTTATTGATTGCTTCTAGAGAGACAAGAGAGAAAGGAGGAGAAAGAGAGAAAAGCATTCATTTGTCCCATTTAATTGTGCATTCATTGGTCACTTCCCATACGTGCCCTGACCGGGGATTAAGCCCACAACCTTGGTGTTTCAGGACATATACTCTCACTGATTGACTAACTCCCTGGGGCTTATATAGTCTTTTAATTTATAATTAACATATTCCTACACCTTTCTTTATCTGTTAAAAAATAAAAACTGGAGCACAAAGGATGGGAGTCAAAACAAAGGCATTTGGATTGAGAGTTTTAAAGCAAGAGTCAGGGTTCACTTTCAGTAGTTACTTGGTTAATATGACCACATTAAATTTGTAATATATACCCTAAATACTGTAGCCAAGTAAACTATACTTGTTATGCAAACGAGTCTTGTCAAGAACCCTCTATTTGAAATTTTAAAAACCAATATCAACCGTAAAGCTTTTATTTTTTGAATTAATTTATTTAAGTGCTTTCAGTATTCAAAGCACTGTGCTAGGTGATGAAAGGTGTCCAGAGAATCCATTCATTCATCCATTCATTCAGCAATGTTTACTGAGTGTGTGCTCTGTGCCAGGTATTATTCTAGCACTAGAACTAAAAGGATAAAGAAGATATAGATGTCTCTGTTTTTTTTTCTCTATTTTTTTTAGACTTTCCTTCCAGCACACCTTTCTTTTCCACTTTTATTTATTTATTTATTCATTTTAGAGATGGGGGGGAGATGCAGGAAGCATCCACTCCCATATGTGCCTTGACCAGGCAAGCCCAGGGTTTCGAACCTGCGACCTCCAAGTTCCAGGTTGATGCTTTATCCACTGTACCACTACAGGTCAGGCAAGAAGATATAGTTCGCCTGACCAGGTGGTGGCGCAGTGGATAGAGCATCGGACTGGGATGCGGAAGACCCAGGTTCGAGACCCTGAGCTCGCCAGCTTGAGCGCGGGCCCATCTAGCTTGAGCAGAAAGCTCACCAACTTGGACCCAAGGTCGCTGGCTCCAGCAGGGGGTTGCTACGTCTGCTGAAGGCCCGTGGTCAAGGCACATGTGAGAAAGCAATCGATGATCAACTATGGTGTTGCAACGGCAACGAAAAACTAATGATTGATGCTTCTCACCTCTCTCCGTTCCTGTCTGTCTGTCCCTATCTATCCCTCTCTCTGTCCCTGTAAAAAAAAAAAAAAAGAAGAAGATATAGTTCTATTTTTAAGGAAATCATAGTCTAGTTGAGAAAAAAATGGGTGTGTGAATAAACAGTTACAGACCTGTGGTAGAAAGTGTCATGTCATGTGTGTGTGTTTGCTCTCTTTATAGAATACACTAAAATGTATCATAAAAGGGAAAAAAGATAAAAAGCTAAAAGGACAAAGAGAATAAGAGATGAAAAATGATAAGTGTCAACCAAATTTTAGAAGGTAGATAGCAGATGTATGAGTAGGAACTGATTTAGCAGAGGAAGATAATGGCTAACTACTTACAAAGATAAAGTTACATAGTTGTGCCATGGAGGTCTAGAAGGGTTCAAGAATTAGAAGTCTCGGGTACTCTGATATCAAGAGTGAGAGGAAAACTGAAAACAGCAGGACTGGTTGAAGGTCTTTATAAGGATCAGATATAACCCTAGATCCTCCACCTCAAGCATGAAAGTCACTGCCCATGTCCATTTAGTAGAATATTGGAGAAACTAAACTGGATCGACTCTTGACTCAAGAATACCAGGCTCAGAGCAGAGGTGAGATGGCCTAGTGAAAACAGGAGACTGAGCCAATGTCTGTATGCTGAATGGTGACATCCCCTTCCTTTCCCTTCCCTTGCTTAGCTCTCAGGACTGCTGGCTGCCAAATGCCAAATGGATACCCCCCGGGGCACGAGTCTGGAAACTGAAGTAGCCCCAGGAAAATTCCCCACAAGTGTGACATTTAGGAGTTCTACAGTGAAATCAACAGCATAGAGTAAGGTGACCAGACATCCCGCTTTTGGCTGGACAGTCCTGATTTTTAACAATTTGTTCTGCATCTCAAAGTGTTTTTAAAAAGTCCCAATTTTTGGAAAGAATGCACGAAAAGCTAGGGAACAGTGGGAGAACAGGAAGGGAATATACGGTTTTCAGCGGGGAGACCCTACCTCGACCTGGAAGCGCCCGCACTGCCGCAAGAGCTGGCTGCCCCGTGTGGGGCCCCCAAAACAAACAACTTCTGGCGGGAGGTACCTGCTGGGGCTGCGGCTGTCAAGTTCCCCTGACTACCCATAGGCCCGCGTCCTGGACGCTGCCATGCGGCTCCGGCTCCAGGAGGCGCAAGCCGCTGGGTCTCCAGCGGGTGGCGAGGCCGGACGGGGGAGTGCTCGTGCAGCTCCAGCATTGGTTTCGGGATGGTGTAACCCGATCCCTCTGACTCACTCAAAATTTCCCATATAGTAATATTTCCGAAAATGATCTTTTTAGTGAGGTATTATTATTAAAAATATATATTGATAAGGAAAAGGTTAAATCATCAGCAAAAATCACAATAGAGAACAAATGGTTAGAAATATTTCATCATTTTGAAACAAACCATGTTCCATACAATAATGCACTAAAAATTGTGGAATATGCACCAACTTTACCAGGAACTAATGCTGCAACTGAACACGTTTTTCTATGGTAAATAAAGTGTGGACATCAGAAAAATCACAATTAAGTGTTGAGATTTTGAAAGCCATTTTATGTGTGAAATATAATTTAACAAATTCTTGTGAAAAATTTCATGACCTTTTAAACGACAGCAATCTACTAAAAAAAATTCACTCAAATGAGAAATATGCCAAAGAATAAAATAATACTATACATAATTTTTAATGTATTATATTTGTAAATTGTACTTATGTTGAAATTAAAAATATATATTACAATACTATTTTTGCATTCTATAAAAATTTATTTTGCTCCATATAGACCAAATTTTTAATCAAGAACCCCCCACACCCCACCCCACCCCGGTCAATGATGTCCTGCTTTACCAATTTTAAAATCTGGTCAATTTGCCTGACCGGGCGGTGACGCAGTGGATAGAGCGTGGGACCGGGATGCGGAAGGGCCCAGGTTCAAGACCCCGAGGGCTCATCTGGTTTGAGCAAAAGCTCACCTGCTTGAGTCCAAGGTCGCTGCCTCGAGCAAGGGGTTACTCCGTCAAGGCACATATGAGAAAGCAATCAATGAACAACTGAGGTGTCAAAACGAAAAACTGATGATTGATGCTTTTCATCTCTCTTCGTTCCTATCTGTCTGTTCATCCTTCTCTCTGACTCTCTCTCTGTAAAAAAAAAAAAAGAAAAAGATAAAATCTGGTCACCTTAGCATAGAGGCAGGGGTGGGGCTCAGCAGAAGCAATGAAGATACAAGGAGCAGAAGGAAACTTTGAGAAAGCTATCATATATTATTATATTCTCAGGGAAAAAGAGAGTAGATGTTACATAAGAGTAGCTTGCTATAAAAAGAAAGAACAATAAAGAGTTCTTGGATATTAAAAATACACTATAAAAAAATAAAAATTCAGTAGGAATTCAAAATTAAAGTTGAGAAATTCCCCAGAAAAGTCAAAGAAATAGAAAAAAAAGGAGAGGCCCAGTCCAGGAGTATAACACCTAAAGAAAAAAAAATTGGACTTCCAAAAAGAGAGAACAGAATATAGTCAAATAAGTTTGTAAAATATGATTTTTATGTTTGCCCACTTATAGTTTGCATTGGGGCTGGGCAGTGCCAGGTATACGTGGTCTGTGAAATGGCAGTTGACCTTCCTGCTTGGGAAGGGCCATTGTTTTTCTAATGTTTGCTGGAGGAGAGGTTTTTGTGCCATAAAGTTTTGAAAAGAGCAAAAAGGAGGAGGAGAAGAAGAGGGAAGCCATGTTTTGTAGGGAGAGCAGAGAGAATGAAGGCTGCTGAAGAAGAAGCTAGTTTGAGCAGAGAAGAGGGAAGGTGTGCAGATGGGGAACCAGAGGTGAGGGGCTTTTGCGAGCTCCACTGAGACCTGAGACTGGTGGGGCCTTTGATTCTAGGACAGTGGTTCTTAACCTGGGTTCTATTGAACCCTAAGGGTTTGATGAGTCAGTCTCAGGGGTTCGGAGAAGCCTCTGCCGTGGAAGCCAGAATAAAGTAATACCGTAATTTGTTGTGAGTTCATGCACTTTGTTGGTTTTGTTCTTTGAGCAAGGTGATGTTCATGCACGGCTCATTTTGTGCACCAGTAAAAAAACATATACCTATGTCTTGAATTTGGAAAAAAAAATCATATTTTATTTATCATTAAAGAAGGGTTCGGTGAATGTGCATATGAAACTGGTGGGTTCGGTACCTCAAAAAAGGTTAAGAATCACTGTTCTAGGAGAAACCAGAGAGGATTCTCCTGGTTATGGAACCAGAAAATGTGTCAGTAGCTTTGGGAGATCTGAATGAAAGGAAGTGTGTTTTTCCTGGGTGTTTGCTCATTGGCCGATGCGAGACTTGAATAAAGGCTGGCCCACCATTTTTTGGCTCCACTGTTTCTTTACCATTTGCCCGAATCATAAGGCTTCTCAGCACCAACATTAGAAGCTAAAAACAACAGAGCAATATTTTCAGAATTCTAAGGGGAAATTATTTCCAACCTACAAATCTGTACTAAACCAGACTATCAATCAACTATGAGTGTAGAATATAGAGTTTTATTTTTATTTTATCATTTTTTATTTTCAATTACAATTGACATACATTATTATATTAGTTTCAGGTGTACACCCCAGTGATTAGACATTACATAACTTGCTAAGTGATCATCCAATAAATCTCACACCCATCTGACACCATATATAGTTATTAGAATATTACTGACTATATTCCCTATGCTGTATTTTACATTCCTGTGACTATTCTGTAACAGCCAATTTGTATTTCTTAATCTTTTTACCTTTTTCACCCACCCCCCTAATACCCTTCCCATCTGGCAAGCATCAAAACATTCTCTGTATCTATGTCTGTTTCTGTTCTGCTTATTCATTTATTTTGTTTTTTCAGATTCAATTGTTGATAGATATGTTAGAATATAGATTTCTAAATGGGCAAGAGCTTATATTTTAACTCCCATGTAGCTTTTCTCATGAAACTACCGGATGATGTGTTTCATCAAGAAATGGGAATGAATCCATGAAGATGAAATTTTGGGGTATAGAAGCATGAGATCTAACACAGGAGAGAGGTAAAGAGAATTCTTAGGATAATAATGAAGGATAGTCCCAGGACAGCCTTTTATGCAGGTGAGCTAGAAAGCAACCAATTCAGATTGGGGAAGCAGGACAGCACCAAGAGGAATGTCTGCAAGGAAATTAAAAATGAAACTGATCAAACTGTTGTGTTAAATTATGTTCAGCTGGAGAATTAGAGATTAATGCTTCAGTGGAAGAAGGAGTAATTAATACTTAGAAACTCCAAGCAAACAGAGAGATAATTATTCCAAGAAAAATAAAAGCTGTATAAGAAAGAAAAATCTGCCTGTCTAGGCTGTGGCACAGTGGATAAAGCATTGGACTGGGACGCAGAAGACCCAGGTTTGAAACCCGAAGGTCACCGGCTTGAGCACGGGCTTACCAACTTGAGCGAGGGGTTGCCGGCTTGAGCATGGGATCATACATATGACTCCATGGTCGGTGGCTTAAGTCCAAAGGTTGCTGGTTTGAGCAAAAGGTCACTCACGCTGCTGTAGCCCCCCGGTCAAGGCACATACGAGAAAGCAATCACTGAACAACTAAGGAGCTGCAATGAAGAATTGATGCTTCTCATCTCTCTCCCTCCCTTCCTGTCTGTCTGTCCCTATCTGACTCTCTCTCTGTCTCTGTCAAAACAAAGAAAAAGAAGAAGAAGAAAAAAAGAAAATGTGCCCTGGCCAGGTAGCTCAGCTGGTTATAGCATCATCTTCATATGCCAAGGTTGTGGGTTTAATCCCTGGTCAGGGCACATACAAGAGTCAGAATACATAAAGAAGTGGAACAACAAATCAGTTCCTCCCCCCCCTCTCTAAAATAAATAAATAAATAAAAAAGAAAGAAAATATAATGTACCTTGTGGTTTGGCTGTGGAAAATATTTACATATTCATAAAAACATAAGTACTGAATTTTTAAGCTGAAATTGGTACTATATCTATATTGGAAGAATGGGGGATGGGACGTGTATGTGGGTGGTAAAACAGATTGTTATCTCCAGCTTACAATCCAAATGTAATATCTAAAATTTTAAAATCAAGAAATAGCATAAGCATATTAAAATATGCAAATTGGAAAGCAGAAGACTCAGCAAGTTTGTTAAGTGGAGTTGGTTAAAGGAGTTGGTAGTGTAGTTTGGTTTGGAATCAACTAACTTTGAAAAGCCAGCAAACCTCTCAAATGAACTTGTCCACCAGAGACTGAAGACAGACAGAGGCTGGAAGTGGAAATGTAGTCAGTAGTTAGATTGTGTGAATGGATGAGACCACTGAGGAATGAAAGCATAGTGAGAGAGAGGGATAAGGGCAGAACATTTAAGAGAAGGAAGAAGAAACAATCAGAATGTATGAAGAGTACGAGAAATAGCATAATATGACATTATAGAAGCCAAGGAGAGTTTCAGGAAGGGACGGGTAGCAGTATTGGTTGTCACAGGTCGGAGAACTAAGAAAAGGTGTTTTGAATATACGATTGCTGGGAGATCACCCATCATTTTCAGGAGAACAGTTGTTTAGTTGAGTGATGGAAGCAACATAGAAGGGGCCACTGAGCGAAGGAACAGATGTAAGAACGAGGAAATAACGAATATAGGACACGCATCTAAGAAATCTGGCTTTGAAAATCAAAGGGAGAAAGAAAAAGCTTTAGTGAGTAGTTTTTGAAAGGTTTTTTAGATTAAGGGATCACTTAAATATGTGTGGATAGATAGCAAGGAGTTAATGGACAAGGCGAGGTTAAAGATGCAAGTGTAAGCAGGATAACTGATAGAGCACGGTCCCAGAGAAACTGAGACAACATTGATCCAAGAACACAGATGGGGAGGCCTGCCCTGTGGTGGTGCGTGGGTAAAGCATCAACCTGGAATGCTGAGGTTGCTGGTTCAAAACCCTGGGCGTGTCTGGTCAAGGCACATATGTGCAGCAACAAGGAATTGATGCTTCCTGCTCCCCACTTCCTCTCTCTAAAATTAATAAATAAAAATCTTAAAAAAGAATAAGAAAGAACACGGATGGAGATATTAATCCTAGTAAGAGAGGGGAAAGAGTTGTTTCTCTGAGGGAAGGAAGGGGTGAGGATAAGTGAAGATACAGAGAAGTATTAACATATAGAGGAAGAAAACTGAAGGATTAAGAAAATCAGATGTCTTTGATTTTTATCAATAAAATGGTTTGCTTAGAGATGGGAGTTCCCCATCTGCACACTTTCCCTCTTCTCAAACTAGCTTCTTCTTCAGCACCCTTCATTCTCTCTGCACCACCACAGGGCAGGCCTCTCCATCTGTGTTCTTGGATCAATGTTGTCTCAGTTTCTCTGGGACCGTGCTCTATCAGTTATCCTGCTTACACTTGCATCTTTAACCTCGCCTTGTCCATTAACTCCTTGCTATCTATCCACACATATTTAAGTGATCCCTTAATCTAAAAAACCTTTCAAAAACTACTCACTAAAGCTTTTTCTTTCTCCCTTTGATTTTCAAAGCCAGATTTCTTAGATGCGTGTCCTATATTCGTTATTTCCTCGTTCTTACATCTGTTCCTTCGCTCAGTGGCCCCTTCTATGTTGCTTCCATCACTCAACTAAACAACTGTTCTCCTGAAAATGATGGGTGATCTCCCAGCAATCGTATATTCAAAACACCTTTTCTTAGTTCTCCGACCTGTGACAACCAATACTGCTACCCGTCCCTTCCTGAAACTCTCCTTGGCTTCTATAATGTCATATTATGCTATTTCTCGTACTCTTCATACATTCTGATTGTTTCTTCTTCCTTCTCTTAAATGTTCTGCCCTTATCCCTCTCTCTCACTATGCTTTCATTCCTCAGTGGTCTCATCCATTCACACAATCTAACTACTGACTACATTTCCACTTCCAGCCTCTGTCTGTCTTCAGTCTCTGGTGGACAAGTTCATTTGAGAGGTTTGCTGGCTTTTCAAAGTTAGTTGATTCCAAACCAAACTACACTACCAACTCCTTTAACCAACTCCACTTAACAAACTTGCTGAGTCTTCTGCTTTCCAGTTTGCATTTTTTAATATGCTTATGCTGCTATTTCTTAGTCTAACACTTTTTATACATTGTTGTTTTTATATACGTTGAAAACATATGTGTATAACCTGAAGTTTTTTAACATAGAAGTTTTATCTCCTGTGTATTTTCATATATCTCATATATTTCATATATCTGAACTTCTTTTTAAATTTTAAGTCTGATTTATCTTTATGTTATATTCATCGCTCAGATGGAAGAAATAGGAGATAGTCCTAGATGTAATTATGAAAACAATTTCACTGTTTGCTACTACTATTTATATTTTTCTGAAGGTGCCAATCTATTAGGAAGAAGAAAGAAATGAGACATAAAAATTTTACAGGAGAAATTACACTATTTTCAGGTGATATAATTACTCACCTGGAAAGCCCAAGATAAAGTAAAATCTATTGTAATAAACATAATGAAAATTCAACAAGGTGGTTGGTCAAAATACAGTAAAACCAATAATTTATTTAAAAAACAATAGTCTTTATATATTCAAACAAGAAGAAAAAGTCCTTTTTTTAATAGCAAAAGGACATAAAATACCTAGGAATAAATCTAACAAGAACTTGCAAGGACTATATGAAGAAAGCTTTAACACACTACTAAAGAATCCGAAAGAAAACTTGGGCATCTGGAAAGGCATACCATGTTCTTAGAAAGGAAGACTTAAAAATCATGAAGCTCTCTGTGCTCCCTAATTCAATCTGTAATCAGTATGATCTCAGTAAAAAATACCAACAGAGCCCTGACCAGTTGGCTCTGTGGTAGAGTGTTGGCCAGGCATGTGGAAGTCCCAGGTTCGATTCCCAGCCAGGGCACACAGGAGAAGCGCCCATCTGCCTCTCCGCCCTTCCCCCTCTCCTTTTTCTCTATCTCTCTCTCCCCCTCCTGCAGCCAAGGCTCCATGGAAGCAAAGTTGGCCCAGGCCCTGAGGATGTGCCATGGCCTCCGTCTCAGGCACTAGAATGGCTCCGGTTGCAACCGAGCAACAGCCCAGATGGGCAGAGCATTGCCCCCTGGTGGGCATGCCCTGTGGATCCTGGTTGGGTGCATGCGGGAGTCTCTCTCTGCCTCCCTGCTTCTCACTTTACAAAAATACAAAAAAATAAAGTTTCGTTCGTGTTGTAACATGTATCATAACCATACTTTATTTCTTTTTTATACCAAATAATGTCCCATTATGTGGATATACCACATTTTGTTTGTCCATTCACCCACTAATAGACATTTGGGCTGTATCTACTTTTGGGCTATAATGAATAATGCTGCTATGAACATTTGCTTCTTTTAAGCTCTTTTCCTAACACTTAGCATACCTATAATTATTTGCTGAAATTCTTTCTCACCAAACTGAGCTCCATGAGAGCATTTATCTGTCTTGCCTACCCCTGTGTTCCTAGCATGTATCCAAGTGCCTGATTCAAAGTATGTGTCAGTGAATATTTACTAAATGTATTAAATTAAAGGGAAAGTAAGAGACTGGGAAAACTGAGGATTGTGGCAAAATTTTGAAGACAATATAAAAAGTCTTCCTTTTTAAAATATTACATTGGAGCAAAAAGAACAATGAGGTGGTAGGTATAGTATTAATGAACGAAAGAAAGAAAACAGAGCTCTTACCTCCTATTTTAATTTAGTCTTTTGAGTCAAAGAGGATGCTCTTTGGACTGGAAAGGATAAAATAAACACTGCTTCCAGGGAGTGAAATCAAACATTAGAGATAAGAAAACACCTAGCTGCTTCAAATGAGCTCAAGCTCCCGGACCTAATTTACATTCCAGGTTCCTGAGGCCTAGCAGTAGGTGAGGGGGCTGCTCTGCGCCTGGCGGTCTTGTACACAAGTGCGCATGTCATGGGGGGGACCGTTGCCTGGCGGTCTTGTACACAAGTGCGCATGTTATGGGGAGGGGGGGGCAGTTTCAGAGGGTTGGAGTCAAGGTGCTAATATTCCAGAGGTCATTTCAGCAGACTGAAGGCTGGTGGCTTTGACATACATATTGGGTGATAGTCTTTATCTGTTTATTAAAAAGAGTAAGTCGCGTGAATATTCAGAAAAGGAAGTTGTATTCACTGTAAGGCTGTCAGAGTTTATTGAAGAAGAGGTGGGGGAGGAGGAAGAGAGAAGAGAAGGAGGGAAGAAAAGAGGGAAAGGAAAAGGAAAAGAGCCCAGACTTGGTGGGTAAAAAGAAGGCCTGATTTCAACCCCAGTTCTTTCACTGTTTAGTAAAGTGACATTGGGCAAGTTATTTAATCTCCATAAAGCCAAATGTCCTTATTGGTAAAATAGGAATAATAAAAGAGCCTACCTCACAGGATAGTCCTGAGAGTTAAATCAAGTAATGCATGTAATGCACTTACTGGTTTATTGAAATTAGTGGGAATCGTGAAGGGAGTGATGATGATGATGATGGTATGTGATGATACTAAAGGGGGAGGAAGTGAAATAGTCAATCAAACTTACTTCCTTTCTGAAGGAATTACTAGACTGTTAAATTGGGAGAAAGCTGCACTCCATAGAGCTATATTTATTATATTTGTTTAGATTAATTGGATTTCAACAAGACCTTGGCAATATCTCCGTGATATCCTTGTGAACAAGCAGAAGGGATATAGGCTGGATGATATAGAACAGATTTAACAATCATACTAGAATGTGCAAATAAATGGGCTCATGTCATGCTGGAGGGAAGTCTCCAGCAGTGTAATTCTGGACTGTGTTCTTAGCCAATCTTTTTTCCTAATCCTTTATTTCCATAAGAGCATTGATAGCAAGCCAATCAAATTGGGAGAGAGAACTAATAAGCTGGCTGAAAGAAGCAGCACCAGAAAAGAGAAAGTATAATACAGCACAAAGAATATGGGTAGGACATGGGTCTACCACGACTAGCTATGTGGCCTTGAGTAAATTACTAAACCACCTAAACCTTTGTTTCCTTATTGACATGCAAATACAGTAACACCAATTCTTCCCTGGTGGTTGTGAGAATAAAGAAATGTATGTGTATTAGTTATCTATTGCTGTATAATACATTACTCCGGAACTTGGAGGTCTAAAACAATAAACATTTATTAATTCACATGGTTTCCAAGGGTCAAGAATACAAGAGCAGCTTATGTGGGTGGTTCTGGCTCCAGGCCCTTCATAAGGTTGAAATCTAGATACTGGGTTGGGGCTGCAGTCATCTGAAAGCTTGTGAATCGGACTGGAAGATCTCCTTCTAAGCTCATTCAGATCACAGTGGGCAGGAAGCCCCAGTTATACACCACATGTTTCTCATGATATGATAGTGGCTTCCCCAGAAAACGTGATCTCAGAGAGAAAGAGAGAGAAAGGAAGCTGCAGTACTTTTTATGACTTAGTCTCTGAAGTCACACACCGTCACTTTCATTCTATTTATTAAAAGCAAATAACTAAGTTTAGCCCATACTCAAGAGGAAAGGAATTCGGGTCCACTTCCTGAAGGAAGGGGAGTATCATAGTTTTTTGTGGACATATCTTAAAACCACCACAATATATAAAGTATACAGTGCTTAGCACATAGTAGGTACTTGGTAAATGGCAATTGTTATCATGCTGTTATTAATATACACCTAATACATTTGGTTCTTATTTTAAAAGCTTTTGTGGGTAAGACAAGAAAAACTCATGGTTTTTCAAATTCCTAGGAAATACAGAGAAAGAAGCACCATATATGCCTGTACTCATTACATCAGTTTTGTAAACTAAAATGAATGGACTCCTTTTGTACTGCGTATATTGCAGCACTTATAAAAATAAATTTTAGTAACACTTAACAGACATACCTAACATGTATAGTGAGCCTGCAAATACCAGTGACATGGATAATTTGAATGACAGTTAATCCAAAAATTGATTTTATTTGGTTTTGTTAAGAGTTTTATATTTAAATATACATTTACATGCTCATCTGA
This sequence comes from Rhynchonycteris naso, assembly GCA_037038555.1. Taxonomy (NCBI): domain Eukaryota; kingdom Metazoa; phylum Chordata; class Mammalia; order Chiroptera; family Emballonuridae; genus Rhynchonycteris; species Rhynchonycteris naso. The sequence continues at coordinate 358,371,770 of CM072995.1, forward strand.
GAATTCATTGATTTTTAATGTGTAATATACCAGTTTATCCGAGTGTCCTGCTCTCCTTTTCATTTACGAATGGGCCACAGCAAAGACTGACAGAGAGGCCCTGGTCTACAGCAAAGATAACAAGACTTAACTAGTTTACATACCTTCCCTGAGTGTAAGGAGTAATTTGGAGGAGGGGGAGTGAATCAACAAACAAAAGTATTATATCAACAAAGGGTTCAATTAAGCAAGAGAGTTGATGTTGACAGTAAAAATTTAGAAGCAAGAATTAATATGACTAAGTCACTGGGTAATCTGGATTTCCTCTGTTTATGTATGCATTTGTGGACACGGGTGCATAATGTCCAACATTAGCCTCAAGGATTGTCTGATGTTCGTTGTAAACAAAAACATAAGAACCCTGGAACCCCAGGTGGACAGACAATTTACTGGGCCACTTTGGAAGATAAAAATCATTAAATTCAAGGTATTGTCACCCCTTAAACTGGTTCATTTACTAGTGCTTTGATTTGCATGAAGCATTTGACAGATCCTCAGGCTAGTGTCTGACATTATTGAACTCTCCTTAATATCTCACCAACATAGCAGTCAAACTTCTAAGATTTCAGAACATAGTCAGCAGTAGGAAGTAAAAATGGTCTCTAAGAAGCTTGTTTACGGAGTTTATATGTGTCTTTGCAGATGAGGCAGGAAGCCTCACTTACAAGTGCTTTATCTCAAGTACTGATCAGGTCAGCACCGGAAGATAGAAAGGGGTGGGTGGGGTCTAAAGTCATGCTAGCCTTAGCTACTGGCAGTTGTGATAAATGTCATATGAAAAGAGAGTCACTAGATATCCCAACAGTGAGGAGAAAATCCATATTAAAAACCAGCAAACAGTATTTTAAGGTCATTTACCATGTAGGAAATAGATGGCTTTATCAATCTTTATGTTCTTCAAGGGTATCTTTCTATTATGCTCTAAGACAATAAGCAATAATTATAATGTTGAACCAGAGTTAGTAAACAAAAGGTAACTTATGTTCACTATCATCATTTTAATAAAGCCAAGGGAGTTTATGATACAGTTTAGAGATACTTGAATCAAATGTTAATTTAACAAAGACGTAACAAAGAGGTATTCTATTTTGAGAGAATATCCTGTCCTATGGCTATCCTATATCCCAGCCTTTCCTATGGCTACAATGGAAAAAGCAAAGTAATGTGACCAGTGTTGCTAAGACTGTAATGAAAAGAAATCCCCAAATGTCTAACCAATTACTCATAACCCACAAAAACTAAACAAAACAAAAACCAACTCAGTCAAAGGTGGACGAAGGACTTCAATAGACATTTCTCCAAAGAAGTTATACAAATGACCCATAAGCCATGAATGAAATGAAAATATGCTTAACATTACTAATCATTAGAGAAATGCAGATTAAAACTACAGTGAAATACTACCATTAGGATGGCTACCATTAAAAAAACAAACAATAGCCCTGGCCAGATAACTCAGAGCATCGTCCTTAAGTGCAGAGGTTGCCAGTTTGATCCCCCATCAGAGCACATACTAGAATAGAATAACGCTCTCTCTCCCTTTCTCTCTCACTAAAATCAATCAATAAATTTGTTTGTTAAATGTGTAATAGTAATAGCAGGTGTTGGCAAGGATGTGAAGGAACTGGAGGCTTTGTGCACTGTTGGTAGGAATATAAAATGGTATACTTTCCACAGAAAACGGTATGGTAGTTCCTCAGGAGATTTAATATAAAATTACAATATCAGTTTATCAATTGCAACTCGGGGTATATAGCCAAAGGAATTGAAGGCAGAGTCTCAATGAGAGATTTGTACACCCACGTTCATAGCAGCATTATTCACAATAGATAAAATGTGGAAGCAACTCAAGTGTCTATCTGCAAATCAGTGGGTAAGCAAATGTGGTGTATACAAATAATGGAATATTATACAGCCTTAAGAAAGACAGGGGACTCTAACATGCTACAACATGGGTGAACCTGAAGACATCATGCTGAATGAAATAAGCCAGTCACAAAAAGACAAGTGCTGTGAGATTTCATTTATATGAGGTGCTTATGGTAGTCATACTCATAAAGACAGTAGAATGGTAGGTTGTTGTTTAATGGGTATAGAGTTTTAGTTTTGCAAGGTGAGAAGAGCTCTGGAGATAAATGGTGGTGATGGTTTCATGACAGTGTGAATACACTTAATACCACTGAACCGTACACTAAAAAATGGTAAAGATGGGCCTGCCCTGTGGTGGCACAGTGGATGAAGTGCCAATCTGGAATACTGAGGTCACTGGTTCAAAACCCTGGGCTTGCCTGGCAAAGCAACATAAGTAAGTTGATGCTTCCTGCTCCTCTCCTTGTTCTTTCTCTCTCTCTTCTCTCTAAAATGAATAAATAAAATCTTTTAAAAAAAAGAAAAGAGTGCCTGACCTGTGGTGGCGCAATGAGTAAAGCGTCGACCTGGAATGCTGAGGTCACCAGTTCAAAACTCTGGGCTTGCCTAGACAAGGCACTTATGGGAGTTGATGTTTTCTGTCCCTCCCCCTTTCTCTCTGTCTCCTCTCTCTAAAAAAAAATAATTAATTAATTTAAAAAATGGTAAGGATGGTAAATTTTTGTTGTATATATTTTACCACAATTAAAAATATGAAGAAAGCAAAACCAAAAGAAGACACAAGACGGGAAGAAGTCTAAGGGTTAGTAAACTTGAAGTGGCTCCACTGTGCCCCAATACAGACAGCATCTGGCTGTCTTCGTGCTCTTACCTCAGGAACGAGTCATTCCCAGATAATGAGTCTGGAATATGGCCAGAAGATCTGAAACTATCACCCCAATCACCCCAAGGGATTCTAATGAACAGATAAATTTGGGGAACCGCCTAGGCTACATTATTATAAAGCAATGATTAAAGAACCCTTTATCTGGATATTTTTAAAAATAAGATATTGTTTTATTGTGTTAAATTTATATAATAAATTTACCATTTAAACCATTGATGTGTATAATTGAGCAGCAGCACTAAGTACATTCACAGTGTTGTGCAGCCATCACACCACTGTTCATTTCCAGGACTTTTTCATCATCTGAAACTGAAACTGTATTCTGTTAAACAATAACTCCTCATTCCTCCCTACCCAACTCCCAGCCTTGGTAACCTCTGTTCTACTTTCTGTTTCTATGAATTTGCCTATTCTAGGGACCTCATTAATGTGGACAGATAATTGATTTTTTTTTTTTTTTTTTTTTACAGGGACAGAGAGAGAGTCAGAGAGAGGGATAGATAGGGACAGACAGACAGGAACAGAGAGAGATGAGAAGCATCAATTATTAGTTTTTCGTTGCCCCTGCGACACCTTAATTGTTTATCGATTGCTCTCTCATATGTGCCTTGACCATGGGCCTTCAGCAGACCGAGCCACCCCTTGCTGGAGTCAGCGACGTTGGGTCCAAGCTGGAGAGCTTTTGCTCAAGCCAGATGGTCCCGCGCTCCAGCTGGCGAGCTTAGGGTCTCGAACCTGGGTCCTCCGCATCCCAGTCCGACGCTCTGATAATTGATTTTTAACGAAAGTTTAATTGCTTTCTTGTCTGGAGGCATGAGTCTGGGTGAAGGGGAACAATCATTAATTGGATGCCTTGACATGACAAGCCAAGGTCACATTCAGATTTGCTGGGTTTATCTCAAGCAATAGAAAATTCTATTTATAAACTTTGGTGTCATGGAATTGTCATCCTAATTAAAGTCTATTCATTCAGAATAGTTACTGATTAGTTAGTGATACTCAATCTGATTTTCTCATAAAAATAATAAGCATCTTTTCTGTGTTTACAAAAGTTGTATTTATTTATTTTTTTTTCTGAAGTTAGAAGCAGGGAGGCAGTCAGACAGACTCCTGCATGAACCCCACCGGGATCCACCCGGCATGCCCATCAGGGAACGATGCTCTGCCCATCTGGGGTGTTGCTCCGTTGATGCTGGAGCCATTCTAGCGCCTGAGGTGGAGGCCATGGAGCTGTTCTTAGCACCCGGGCCAACTTGGCTGCGGAAAGGGAAGAGAGACAGAGAAGAAGGAGAGGGGGAAGGGGGAAGAAGGAGATGGGCACTTCTCCTGTGCACCCTAACTGGAATCAAACCCAGGACTTCCGCACTCCAGGCTGTCGCTCTACCACTGAGTCAACCAGCCAGGGCCTCCTTTTTAAATAATTTTTTATTTTCACTTACAGTTCACATAGAATATTATATTAGTTTTGGATGTACAACATAGTGATTAAATATAGGGGGTCTTCAGATTATGACATAGTTTTGTTTCTACGACAGTGACGTAACCCAAATTTTGGTGTAAGTCGAAGCACAACCTAGCCTAAATCACGTACCTATCCTAACACAGTTATAAAATCATAATCTAGAACATAAAAACACAACTAAGCCACAGAAAAAGAAAAAAGATATAAATATAGGGGTCATGATAAGAGCCAAAATGTCACCAAACAAAGCAACACAAATGGAACACATGGCTTTTAACAGCCCAAAATGGCATAGGTAAGTTTACTGGGGGATGTCAACTTCCTTATTCATATGACACGTTACTGCAGATTCTTCCAATGTGTGTAACCAAACTAGTTCGCCCACATAGTCCATAAGAAGTGCGCTAATGTATAAGCCGAAAAGCTCATGTCTCAATTTTTTTTTAAGTTTTTAAGGGAGTGAGCATCATAAACTCAAAAAGTCATATGTCGAGACTGTTGTAACCCAAGGACCCCCTGTTTATAACTTCTACAGTGATCACCTCAAGTCTACTACCCATCTGACACCTTACATAGTTATTACAATATTTTTGTGTGTGTGTGACAGAGACAGACCTACAGACAAGGACAGATAGGAAGGGAGAGAGAGATGAGAAACATCAATTCTTCATTGTGGCTCCTTGGTTATTCAGTGACTGCTTTCTCATATGTTCATTGACCAGGCGGCTACAATAGAGCGAGTGACCCCTTGCTCAAGCCAGCGGCCATGGGCTCAATCCAGTGACCTTGGGCTTCAAGTCAGTGACCTTTGGGCTCAAGCCAGAGACCATGGGTCATGTCTGTGATCCCACACTCAAGCCAGCGACCCCATGCTCAAGCTGGTGAGCCCACTGTCAAGCCGGATGAACCTGCACTCAAGCTATCAACCTCGGGGTTTCAAACCTGGGTCCTCCGCGTCCCAGTCCAATACTCTGTCCATTGCACTACTGCCTGGTCAGTCAGATATTACAATATTATTGACTGTATTTTCTATGTTGTACTTTACATCCCTGTGACTGTTTTTATAACTGGCAATTTGTATATAAAATACATCTTTTTAAAAATATTCCTTCTCACCTGACCAGGCGGTGGCGCAGTGGATAGAGCGTCAGACTGGGATGTGGAAGACCCAAGTTCGAGACCGCAAGGTTGCCAGCTTGAGCGCGGGCCCATCTGGCTTGAGCAAAAACTTGTCAGCTTGGACCCAAGGTCGCTGGCTCCAGCAAGGGGTTGCTACGTCTGCTGAAGGCCCGCGGTCAAGGCACATGTGAGAAAGCAATCAATGAACAACTAAGGTGTTGCGATGGCAAGAAAAAACTAATGATTGATGCTTCTCACCTCTCTCCATTCCTGTTTGTCTGTTCCTATCTATCCCTCTCTCTGACTCTCTCTCTATCCCTGTAAAAAAAAAAAAAAAAAAATTCCTTCTCAGTTATATCATTCTAAGGTTTTTCTGCCCTATCAAGACCTACCAGAAAAAAAAAGATTACTATTAAAATGGTTTCAGAATTCAAACACAGAGTTAGGGCTTTATAGTTTCTTTTCATAATTGTCATCTACTTTAAGCTCTTGCAAACTCGAAATTTCAAGTCATCCTGTCTGCAGTATTTAGTATTTGACTGCAGCCCTTTTGGCTTTTCCACATGCCCATCAGTAATATGACAGCACGTAATTATGTGTTTTGTACAAAACTATGGAACAAATACTACCTGTACTTAAACCTTGCATTGTAAAGTTATTTTTGATATCTGTTCCCCTGAGGTTGAACCACTGTATTTTGATAAATGATTGATTGGTCTGTTAGGTCTTCCTATTTATTTCTGTTCTCCACACCCCAAAAAAGTATTCTAGCTTCTAATTCTCAAATCTTTAAGGGCTCTTCTGATAATCTACGTCAATCACTGTTTGAAATTGACCCTTGGATTCTATAACTATGTTGGTCACAGACCTTTGTAACTTTGAATGATTTATCTTAAAAACTTAACTTTCCATACCACTGTTCATTGAGCATAAAACCAGGATAATAATACTACCTGGAGAAAAAAGGGAGTCAGAGAGTCTGTTTCCTTACTTATATGTGGATGGGAAAATGCCTTCTTACTCTTCCTTCTGAATTCTTCCTTTTGGTTCCCAGCCCAGGGGAAGAATTGCTCTTCTTGGCAGCATTTTTGTCTTCCAAGTGGAACTCTACCGCAGTGCCTTTGAAGTGGTACAGCCTCTATCTTCTATCTGTGTGCTTGGAGGACCTTGCTCCCAGGAGTCCCCACTCACACGCTCTTTGAGTAGTTTTTTTCCTAGGTTGTATTCAGACTTACATCGATATGCAGAGGAGATAGCCTTCCTACCAAAAGCTTGTGTTTTCTATCATAGTTGTGGGGAAGGAGGTGAATGGGAAACAGGAACTGTGTAAAATATTGGCAAAAATGTTTTGAGCACTTTGGATAAAAATGTTTGATAAGTACAATCTTATTTTATTTTATTGCTTATTGGAGAATGTGTTTTCTTTGGCCACCTGCCAGTGAAAAAGCCTCTTCCTGCCCTGGCTGGATGGCTCCATTGATTAGAGCATTGTCCAGATACTCAAGTTTTGTGGGTTCAATCCCAAGTCAGGGCACATATAGGAATAGATCAACATTTTTATGTCTCTCTCTCCCTTCCTCTCTCTCTAAAATCAATTTTAAAAAAATGATTAGCCTTTTCCTGAATCTAGTGTTGTTTCTTTAACTAGTTATGTTGGTAGAATTAGACAAACACTGCTGAAATGAACAAATCGAGATTGCAGCGTGGTGATGCTCACTTCTACTCAGTCCTTTCCAGGTCGTTGATGGCCGCTGCTGCCAATCTGAGTAAGATTTTGTAGGGCTCTCTTTCCTCACGCAGTCCAAGTTGAAGTATTTTCAATTTAGTTTCTTTACTCTCTGATGTCCCAGACTTTGAAGGATTTGCCCTTTACCCATTGGTTTCTGTTTTGTGGTATCCAGTAGGAAATGATCTTTTGTTTAAAAGTCTTTTGTAATGAAGAGTCACTTTTTAGATTTTCATACCTTGTGTATTCTAGTTTCTAATTTTAGTCCAGAATGGTTATAATTTTATTTTCTTTGGGCTAAGTGTCAACTTTGGGGGTGTTTCTTGTTTTGTTTTGTTTTGGTTTTTTGCCCTGTCTGAAATTTGTTTCCAGTATAAAGCAAAAGAAGCCACCAGCATAATATTGTATTTCTGTATCAGAAGCTAGTTGAGCTTAATGTATATAGTACTTTGATCTTGCCTTAATGTGTTTGTGTTGATCTAGGGTGTATATTTTGGCTCTGGAAATTCTTTATTAAAGTTAAAGCCGTTAACCCATCTTTAGCTCATCTCCATTTCTTCAAACAAAAAGGAAACAAATTTTGCAGTGTGAAGGATTGAGGTCACACATGAGGGCAAATGTATTAGAGATGATGTAGCTCATTGTCATACTGAGTTCCTAAGCATTGCAAAATGTCCTTCCCTGAAGTTCTTTATTTTGTTTTCAATAGAATAGAGTCTGGCTATGAGGAATAAACTACATACGTACACAGCCACTTGAAAGTATGAGATGGACAAGTTATCTCTTGAAGTCACTTTACTCTTTAGAACAAATAAGGTATATTTCGTTCTGAGGGAATTTTAACACTGGTTTAATTAGGAGAATTAAATGAGCCCCAGGCTAGTCTACAGAGGAGAACCCATTTAGACAGTACTTTTTATTCAGTTGGCCAACCTCTAATTCCCACTAACTTATGGTAAGTTTCAAGTATGGATAGTTCTAAGATGTGGTCAGTGTCCATGAATGCTAAGTAAAATATGAATTTCTCATGTTACTTGAAGACTATTTGTGGGAGGTCTTATTTGGCTCTTTGCATCTTCTGAGGAGCAAATCATGGTTTTAATACATCTCATCTGAACCCTACAAAAATTGTGCTATTCATCCTACAAAAGAAAACATTTCTGTACCTCCCTATATGGCATTCTATGCTACCGAAGCCATTTGCTTGTGAAACAGTAACCTTTAGGACAATAGCCTGGTTCTCTTCCTCTCTTCTTATCAGTCAGTTCTTACCTGTTAGTGCCTTCCTTTGCTTTTCTACTCTCAGATGGAGAAACAGGGTTGGCAGAGGCAGACACCTTTGTAAACTTTTTTCTCTAGCAGGATACCGTAATCCTAGATTAAAGTAGGAACCAGAAGACATAAGGTCTAGAAATTCTCAGAATGACCTTGTATGACAGATGAGATTTTTATATGAAGAAACACTAGTCCCTGTGACCTAAATTAAGCTACCTAATCTCTCAATGTCATTATTTCTCTGCTTGTAAAGGGGGAATAGCAGTACCAATCACCATCTTCCTCTGGAGTTTGGGAGAAATTTAATGAGATAATGAACTTAATTCTACTCTTACAAGGGAATATATTGTTGACTCTTAGGAGAGTGAACTATTTGGGGGTCCCTAAGGGACCTGACAATCTTACCTCTTCCAGCACTAAAATAGAACTATTGTGAAAAGCTAACCCACTGCCAAAAAGTAAGCCATTTATTCTGGATAGATTAGGCCCATGTGAAAACAAGGATTTTGATCTCTTCTTGGGAAGAACTATCACTAGATAGGCACAAAGATGTCCTTTTTTCTTTCTTTCTTTTAAATCAGAACAGAGGTGTAATTGTGTTCAGTGGTTCACTTTGGGAGAATGTTAGGTTAAATTCTAGAACACATTAAATCAGATGATATACTTTTTAAAAGTCTCTAAAACATGCATTCTAAATGGGAGCAATATTGCCCGTAAAGGGGGCAAATACTGGTTCTTTGAGAGGCAAAAAATATTAGATATTACAGTGGTTTGTGGCTCTTCAGTACAATACATACACATGCACAGTGTGTGTGTGTGTGTGTGAGAGAGAGAGAGAGAGAGAGAGAGAGAGAGAGAGAGATAGTATTAAAACTTCATAGGGGTAGACACTTGGAAAAAATGTCTAAAAACGTGGGGGGTGGGCAATAATGAAGGGGAAAAAGGCTGAGAAACACTGCTTTAGTGTAGGACAAGAATATAGTCGTCAGTTACTCTCCAGACATGTTTGTCTCTGAGCATAGGTGAGCTGCAGACTGTCAGGCCAAATGCGCATTGCTATTGATTCCTTCAGTCTAACAGGAACTGAGTTCATAGAAAACTTGAAAGCGATGAAATTCGTACCCTAAGGGATGATGATCTCAGACAAGCAACTCAAACATAAAATCCACCCGTTAGAACCAATACTTTGTACTTAAATAAATGTGGTTAAATCTTTTAAGGTAAGAGATTTCTTTTTTCTCCTGCCTATTTAGCCTCACCGAAAGACACATCAAGGGTAGGCATGATCTTCAAAGTACTTCACAGAAAAAGCCAGATTGGGAGAAGGGAGAGGGTGTGGACCCTGCCGGCAGGAAGGGAATAATTATCTAAATAGTAATATGAAGTGCAAAGCAGCAAAGACAAGAAATACAGTGGGAATTGACATTTAAGTATGTAAAGTATGTAAGAAATATTAAGTTTGATGTTGCGGCTGACATTAATAAAGATTTGTATATCTGCCTGACCAGGCGGTGGCGCAGTGGATAGAGCGTCGCACTGGGATGCGCAAGACCCAGGTTCAAGACCCCAAGCTCTCCAGTTTGAGCGCAGGCCCATCTGGCTTGAGCAAAAGCTCACCAGCTTGGACCCAAGGTCGCTGGCTCCAGCAAGGAGTTGCTTGGTCTGCTGAAGACCCCTGGTCAGGGCACATGTGAGAACGCAATCAATGAACAACTAAGGTGTCGCAACGACAACGAAAATCTAATGATTGATGCTTCTCACCTCTCTTTGTTCCTGTCTGTCCCTGTCTATCCCTTTCTCTGACTCTCTCTCTGTCTCTGTAAAAAAAAAAAAAAGATTTGTATATCCAAAATATTTTTTCCTTCCATCATCCTCATATGTCTTATATAGGTTTTAATACCTTTTGAATGGATGGGATGACCCAAAATAGACTTGCTATGTACTATGAAATTTGTAACAGGCTCTGTATTCTGTTAGGCTCAGAAGCCCAGAACTAATAGAATGGCCATATTAATATATATTTGGTCTTAGGTTCTTTGTTGCTTAATCATACTATTCTTTGATATTCATACCCATAGCTTTAGGGAAGAGAAATGGTGATTATTCTTCTTTGCTAATCCATTTCATAGTGATGCCCTGGACAATGAGTACTCGTTTTCCAAGCCAAGCATTTGCTAAGAATTAGTTGCTCTGGGCATTTAATTGCCTTACAGAAATCTACCCCAGTCCCCTTTTTATTGATTTCTTAAGATCATAGGAGAAAGTAAATGAATTAGAGAGAGGCCTTCAAGCCTCTGACACCCATGAGGCCCACTCATCTCCACCCCCACCCCTAATTCCAAACTCTAACGTAGTTAGAGTCCTGCTCACAGTTTCTCAGACCCCTACCCTTCAGCTTTTCTCTCTTACCGCTGCGCTGGGTGGGTGTAACCAAACCTCAGCCAGGTCACACAGAGGCCCCAGCAGCTGGGCTTCTCTCTCTCCCCCACCACATTGCAGACATTCTTTTCACATCATTTTGTCCCCTCTGCTGCATTCCCTGTATTTGGCATTATTCCCTCTGTGCAACCTTCTGTTTCAAGGGACAGGAGTTTGCCAAGGAGATGCTGGCAGAGAAGGTCCAGTACTCTCCTTTCTATCTGAAGAGCCCAGTGTCACTCATTAGCATATGAGAAGAATGGTTGTAAATAAACATCAAATGAGGTTAAGGAGCTGCAGCTCATCAATATTAATGAAGTCCACCTCAAGGCCTTGGAGCGAGGTACTGATGGCTCTAATCACAAGAAGCAGTTTCCTAAGGCCCGGGTTACAGGGCAGGAAGGGTTAGAGCCAGCTTTCTGATGGATGTTTGTAATTTTACAACCCCAGGAATGCTGCATAGAAAGGCTGTCAGATACCAGATCTGTGTTTGTGAGGCCCCTCATGTATTCAGATTACATCTGTTTGTCTAAACAGGTGGAAGGCTAGAGGAAGAAGCTGTATGTTCTAACCCAGTCTTGGGGTGGGAAAACTGCACTTCCATGTCAATGTGCAGCTCCCCAATCAAAAATGAGGCCCCAGAGTCCTAGATTCAGTCTTCCATTGCTCCTTTCAGCAGTAACCCCATGGAACTCACTCTCGTTTCCAGTGCACTGATGGAAGGAAGATCTGGAGACCGTCTAAGCCCAGCCTCATAAAGGGATAAAGACACTCTGTTTCATGTAGCTCCTGTGCCAGCTACCAGTGAGGACTCTCCATAGAGCCATGTTTCATTCCTGGGCCTATATTAAGAAGATTTAAATAGTAATAAGGACAGTTGTCATTTATTGAGCACTTACTGTGACCTAGGCACTATAGTCAATATCTTGTTATAGTATATAATCCTCACGCCTTTCCTGTGAAGCTGATTCACAGGTGAGGAAAATGAAGCTCACAGATTTTACGTAGCGCGTCTAACATCACACACACATGTTGCAAGTAACGTCAGGGTCTAACTGAGAGGCCCATGCTCATAATCCCCCCACTCTCTGGCATCCGAGTCAGTCACGTGAAGTATGTGAGCTTTTGTGCTCTTCCTTCTCTTTTGTAAGGCGCGTGCCCTCTTCTCTCCAGCTGAAAAGACCAAACATAAACAGTTCTCTGAAAGTAGAACCAGAGGACTTTAGAATGATTTTTTTTTAAATCAAAGCACCTCTTTGAAACCGTTTTTAGAAGGAAACTTTGATTAGATGTGTTTTTCTTTTTAATGTAAATTTGGGGCAGTGGTATGTGTTTTGAGTGTGTGTGTGTGTGTGTTTTAGGTGGCAATGATATTGATTTACCCACCCTATCAGGCCAGTTCCTTTTATGATGAAGCACACCCCTTGGGTGAGGTCAGTGATGACGAAACTCAAAAGAAGCCGCTTGGCTTCATGGCTGATCTGAGCCTATGATCCTGGCCTCAATTACAGGCTTTCAACAGTTGAACACTGGTTTATTGCCTAAAGTTCATACTATCAGCTTCTTTATCTCTGATTTCCTTGGGGCAGGAAGGAGAACCTGATGCTTCATCAAATGGTTATCACAAAAGCTACTACACCTTTAAAGGCAATCGTTCTTAAAGAGCGACTCTTAGTGAAAGGATCTGCTAGTGACAGCCACTTATCTTTCCTCTCCTCTCCTCTCTGAAAACTCAGGGGCCTTACTTGGTCATTTTTACTTAGGCAAAACGCCCAGGAATGTTTCCACAGAATGGCACCCAAAGCCCACCCATGCAGGAACCCTTCCCGCCACCAAGGTAACCAAGACTGGGAAGCAATTGAAACTGGGCCTTCCTTTCCCAGGCCTGTGGCTGTCAACTTGGCTCAGAAAGAGGCAGACTGATGACTTTGTCTCCTCACCCAGTCACACTACCACACAGCTCTCATTTGAGCCTGAAGTCACATGGTTATGCTGCTTATGGCCAAACAAGGATGCGCTGTTTCCAGTTCTTTGCACCCTGGGTTTGGCCCGGGCATCCTTAGTTGAAACCATCAGGGCCCCCAAACCCTGAAGCTTTTCCAGGGACAAATTGCATGCAGCAGTGGAGAGGAGGAGCTCGGCTGTGCAGTGAAGCAGCGGATGGTGTGCTGTCGGGGTGCTGGCGAGAGCCAAGGGGTTAGTTCATTGCTGCTTTGTATACTCAGGCACACCAGAAAACTCAGATTAATAGGCTGTTTATTCTTCAGCATGTTCCTTGAATCAAAGGCTCTGGATGGTATTATTAAAGAGTGTTTGTGAGAGCGCCCTGGAACACTCCTCCTGGGCTCCGCTCACTGAAGAGGAACGATTGAGCCCTTTCATTTCCTGGGCAGCGTCCCTCACGCTCATTGCTCACTGTAGTGTAAAGGTCTGTGGAACCTTTGTTAGAAACAGCATCTTTTGTTCTGTCTTTATGAGGTGCCATCACCTTCAGCACCTTGGTGTGTTGGAGTCTAATTATTTAATGTTCTTGTCTTCGAGCTACCTGAACCCAATGAATGCAGTCACTCTACCCCAGGGAGTTTTTGTGTGGGGTTTTGGAATCTTTTGGTTTTGTTTTGTTTTGTTTTTGTTGGCTCTGTTAGGCACTGGTCCTCTGTTTGGGCAGTACTACTTTCATCCATTTTTTCATAGCTGTTTAAAGGAATTTTGCCTGGGGGCGGGGGGGAACATCCACCTGAACCCTATTCTGTGAAGCCAGTGAAGTGTTTTTGGCTATTAGAAGAGTCCCCTGAAATGTAATGAAGTAATAACCTTAGTATTGACGTATACTGGATTAAGAAAGAATTCCTTCCTCCACTACCACCCTCTCCAGCAGTAGAGGTTTATATTGGAGAAGGCCATAAACTTAGAAGGGAACTGCTTCTCCCACTCCGCCTCCAGCCCCCTTTCAGCAGCGGCAAGCCATCCCGTGAGGAGTCATTGCACCCTGCTCCCTCTGCCAGTTACACTTTCCCTGTGGCCTGGAAAATACTGTATTTCAGGCCTTCCACAACTTCTGTTTATTGCAGAGGTGCTGGAAGCTCCTTGTCACTATAGACAATGCAAACACTCGCTCATTATGGACGCCAGTTTCTGTCAGACAAATGCAGTACAAATCATAAGCAATAGTTTTGAATCTGGCACACCCCTTCATTCCAGAGGCCAGAAAATGAAATTGAGGTCATATATTTGGGGTTAGAGCTCTAGAAACCATCTGGCATCCCACAGCCCAAGTTCCTCCAGGGGAGGTGCTCTTTAGAGCATTGGGACCCTCTCCTCGAGAAGATGCTGTCTCCACACGTCCCTCTAAACCCAGCACAGCTGTGTGGATGAAAACGCTCTGCCGTATATACACCAAGACCAAGATGTATATACATGTCCTGGCGTTGCGCCTGGTTCTCTCCGTGAAGTCCATCTGCTTATCCAGTCCCAAATCCCAGATGGCAGTCACCAAAAAGTAAATAGTGAGAAGGGACAGGTTTTTTTTCTTTCTTTCTAGATAAACATGTTCCAATGAACAAAACGGCTTTTACAAACACATTCCATCTAGTAAATCTTACCTAACAGCTGTGTGAGAAGAGCTTGGAGCAGAGAAGTGAGGCATGGCGGCGGGGTGGGGGGTCTCAGGACCTGATTAGGACAATGAGAAAATTCAGAAATCCACAAGGCCTGGCCTGACCAGGCAGGCAGTGGTGCAGTGGATAGAGCATCGGACTGGGATGCGGAGGACCCAGGTTCAAGACCCTGAGGTTGTCAGCTTGAATGCGGGCCCATCTGGTTTGAGCAAAGCTCACCAGCTTGAGTCCAAGGTCGCTGGTTTGAGCAAGGGGTGGCTCAGTCTGCTGAAGGCCCACGGTCAAGGCACATGTGAGAAAGCAATCAATGAACAACTAAGGTGTTGCAACGAAAAACTGATGGTTGATGCTTCTCATCTCTCTCCATTCCTGTCTGTCTGTCCCTGTCTATCCCTCTCTCTAACTCTCTCTCTGTTCCTATAAAAAAAAAAAGAAAAAGAAAAGAAATCCACAAGGCCTGGGCAGTTCAGCACTACCTACTGCTTGATAGGTGAAAATCAGCTTCTTCCCTTCATTCTATCCCCTCGTCCCAAACCTGGCACCAGTGGCAGGCTTGCCAAAGATAAAACCTGGCTGCAAACATCAGCTTCTTTAGTGACCCGGCCTGTGTTTCCAAGTGCACCCTCCTCTCCCACTGACCCTACTCTCCCCCACTCTCTCTGTAGTTCTCTTCAGGGGTCTGACGATGGAATATTGCCCTAGGGCAGCCCCTCTCTGCTTCACATCTGCCCCTTCAGCTAAGACAGTGAAGGACTGAGCATAGATCAAGACCATGGATTCTGCAGATCAGGGACAAACGTAAGAAATTGACCTCATGCCTCAGAGGTGGCTGGATATTTGTCTCTGTTTGATGTCACATTGGCTCACTGTACCATTCAAGAGTTGTTTTTCTAAAATGTTCTCCTCGCTCCTCATTTGCGGGTCAGATGCTTTGGATAATCCAGTGGAATTCTCTCTGCTTGACTTCTGGTTGCTGCCAGAAGCAGAGTGCTGAATCCTGCAGTTGGTGACTTGAAATGATGATGTGTGAAGCAGTGCTGCGATACAGCCGTCCTGCACTCACTCACGCAGACTGCTTTGCCAATGAACCATAGTGCAGAACTGCGGCAGCAGAGGGGAATAAAGCACCTTCTACAGCCCTTGCCTTATCTGCCCTCTGGAATCAGAGTACCTGCTTCGGCTCCCACCCTTCCCAATGCCAGTATGTGTCTTCAGTAATCAGCAAACCTTGGAATTCTGTTTTATTCTGTATTATTCTTTCCCCAGGCCTCATAGGTTGTACAATTTATTTTAAAATAAATTGTACGATGCCAGAGGCAAAGAAGTAGCATGTATGTGCAGAATAGGACAATGGGAAGCAAAACACTCTTGTTACTGGTTCCCATCTCTGTCTTTGCATTTTCTGTTTCCTCTCATGCAAGCTTGCACACTGGCTCCTCCTCTTCATCTGGCTGGGTCTCAGCTCAGATGACGCCTTCTCCCAAGAGGTCATCCTTGACCACCCATTTAACGTCCCACCCTGACTCACGCCATGTCACAGCACCCTGTTTTACTTATGTCATTGCTTATCACTTTCTACGAGTTTCTTTTAAACATTTTTATGGATTGTTTGATTTTAGAGAGAGGTAGGGAAAAAGAGAGAGAAACATTGATTTGTTGTTTCACTTATTTATGCTTTCATCAGTTGATACCTGTATGTGCCCTGACCAGGGATCGAACCCACAACCTTGGCCCATCAGGAAGATATTCTCACCAACTGAGTACCCAGCCAGGGCTCTACAAGTATTTTATTTGTTTGTCTACTTGTTATTGTTTATCTCTTCACTCATGCATACACTATAATGTATGTTCAATAAAAATAGGGGTTTTGTCTGTCATATCCACTGCTGTTTCCACAGAACCTAGCATAGCCCCAGGAACATAGTTGGCACTTAATATTTATAAACTGAATAAATAGGTAGGAAGGTAGCAATTAAGAACTTCTAAAGCAGGCCCTGGCTGGTTGGCTCAGTGGAAGAACATTGGCCTAGCGTGTGGAAGTCCCGGGTTCGATTCTCAGTCAGGGCACACAGGAGAAGCAACCATCATCTACTTCTCCACTCCTTCCCCTTCTCTCTCTCTCTCTCTCTTCCTCTCCCACAGCCATGGCTCAAGAGATTTGAGTGAGTCGCCCCAGATGCTGAGGATGGCTCCATGGCCTACACCTCAGGTACTAAAATGGCTCCATTTCTGAGCAATGGAGCAACAGCCCCAGATGGGCAGAGCATCATCCCCTAGTGGACTTGTTGGGTGGATCCTATTTGGGGCTCGTGTGGGGGTCTGTCTCATTCTCCCCACCTCACATTAAAAAAAAAAGGCCCTGGCTGGTTGGTTCTGCAGTAGAGTGTCGGCCCAGCATGTGAAGGTCTCAGGTTTCTATTCCCAGCCAGGGCACACAGGAGAAGCACCCATCTGCTTCTCCACCCTTCCCCCTCTCCTTCCTCTCTGTCTCTCTCTTCCCCTCCCGCAGCCAAGGCTCCATTGGTGCAACGGTGGCCTGGGCACTGAGGATAGCTCCATGGCCTCTGCCTCAGGTGCTAGAATGACTCCGGTTGCAGTGGAGCAATGCCCCAGAGGGGCCATGTATCACTCCCTGGTGGCCATGCCAGATGGATCCCGGTAGGGCACATGTGGTAGTCTGTCTCTCTGCCTCCCTGCTTATCACTTCAGAAAAATACAAAACAAAACAAAAACCAACAACTTCCAAAGCAGATGTATGGTTACGATCAGGAGATGGTAAAGGCAGAAGGACAAATGGTTTGAGGAACGGAATAAAAACCCCAGGTCCCTTATATTTGTTTTCATGATGTTTTTAATTACAAATTGAAAGTGTTGCATCGATCACATAAATTGAGTAGCTCCTCATTTCTTCTGATTCAGACTAAACTGCTCCCTGTTGGGTAGGTTAAGTCAGGGTCATGGAAACCAGGCACAACATTCATCCTTGCCAGGTTGGTATAATTGAGGCCACAGAGGATGCCCACTTCCAGATTTCCACTGGACAGTGCCTAGCTTTGCTTTCCCCAGCACAGGTGCCAGGGGAAACTGGCACAATAATTTAAAGCAGTGGAAAGCCCAGCCTGGGTATCTCCATCCAGCCATTATTACATTCTTGCCTGCTTCTGGGTCCCAAAGAGACCACACTCCTCTTTGAAGTTCAGAAGCCCTGCAGCTCTTTCTGTTGTGAGCTTGGTGGATGGTAGGTGGGTGTGGCCTAGCTGTGACCTGCCCAGGTGCAACACAGTATGACGGAGAGAACTTGTCCTTTTAGCCTAACAGACACATGGCACTCATCTCCTCAGAAGTCCTTCACCCTAATAAGAAGTATTAGCTTCTCAGAAGTTATCCCCTGTCTTGTTGGGGCAAGATCAGTGCCTAGTGTCAAGAGAGAGATATTAAAGATTAAAGAGCCTCCACCAGGAAAGGGGATAGTTTTGCCTGAATCTCTTCATTTGTTTTCCCTATACAAGTACGTTCATGTTGCTGGGCTCCCTGGCTTACTCCCAGCAGTTTGTAGTTATTATTCTCATGACTTTGTGGTCTCATTGATATTAGAATGTGTTTCAACAGCTGTAGGTGACGCTTCCATGCTCCACTGCATTCTCTCTTACCTTGCTAACGACTCTGCTGTTGGTCTCAGGCGTTCGCCAAGCCCACCCCATCCACGCCCCACTCTTGCCCTGTCTTTTATTGATGCTGTGTTGACTTTGTGTATCTCTGTTAGTTCAGTTTTCTGAGCACCTGCAGAGAATTAGCCATCTCTGCTTGCTGCTGGGGATCACCCAGGCCTTTGATCTGTTTGATTTCTGTACTTTTGGAAATGTTGAAGGACTCTATAACCTCACCAAAGTACATAACAGGTGCTATAGTTTCTGTAGCCCGACCTTCAAGACTAGCTCTGCTTAGGGACTAGAAGGCATTAATGTAAATAACAGCTGTAGATACCATCCATTAAATGTTTACTATATATCATATACTATTCTAAGCACTTACCATGACTATGTCACTTAATTCTTACTTATCTGGCCTGTGGTGGCGCAGTGGATGGATCATTGACCTGGAGTGCTGAGCTTGCTGGTTCAAAACCCTGGGCTTGCTGGGTCAAGGCACATATGATAAGCAACTGTTGGTCAATTCTTACTTCTAGGCCTCAAAGGCCATACATGAATGGAGGACCCAAGTTACTTCTCTAACCTTGTCTCTTATTCCATCCCCCCTTATTTTCTTAGCTCCAGCTACACGGCTTCTATGCTGTTCCTCTCACCCAATAGGCATGCCCCCTCCAGGCTTTTTTTTTTTAATTATTTTTATTTTTTTATTTTAGAGGAGAGGGAGAGAGAGGGAGAAGGGGGGAAGGAGCAGGAAGCTTCAACTCCCATATGTGTCTTGACAGGCGAGCCCAGGGTTTTGAGCCGGCGACCTCAGCATTCCAGGTCGATGCTTTATCCACTGCGCCACCACAGGTCAGGACCTCTCCAGGCTTTTGCAGTAGCTGTTCCCTCTGCCTGGCATGGTCCTCCATCAGATGTCTGCCGAGGTTACTTTTCAACCTCCTTCCAATCTGTAGTTAGATGTAACCTTCTCTGTGAAACTTCCCTAGACTGCTCTCTATAAAATGACCACCACTACCACTTCACATTCTCTCTCCTGCTTGCTCTATTCTATGTTTCTTTTCTTACTATATAGTAGTATAACTTACTGTATAGTTTCCTTGTTTTGTTTAGCATTTACCATCTTCTCCACTGTAAGGCATGCTTCCTGAAGACCAGAAGCTTGTCTAGCGCTTCATGTGTCCTAAGCATCTAAAAGCAATCTCTGGCGCACAGTAGCTGCTCCATAATTCCTGAGGTACGAGTGAGCTTTGCCCCAACAAAACCCTGTGAGGTGGGGTTTCTGGTAGCCCCAGATCATTCACTTAATAATGTAGTAGAACTGGGGTCTGAACTCAGGATCAGCTAGCTCCAAAGGGTGTGCTTTCAAGCACTAGGTCAATAGTTCTCAAACTTGAGTACACATAAGAGTCACCTGAGCTACTCGTGTTTAAATACAAGTTCATACACCTTAACCCTGAGGAGTCTGATTTTGATTCCAAAGGTCTGGAATACAGATGATCCATGAGTCATAATTGGATACATTGGGATATATAACATTGCCTTTCAGGTCTGGGATCTACACACAGGGGAATAGAGATACATTCATTGAACATTTTGAGTGCCTACCATGGGACCAGTCCCTGTGGCATATGAAAGCAAGTGAGGTGGATCCTTACTCTGAAGACTCAGTCTGTTGGGAGTGGGGGAGCAAACAGATGTGTATATCATAGACCATCAATAAATCATGGAATACTTAAAAGCGCATGCTTTAGATTTAGGCAGACCTGTGGTTTAAAGCCTGAATGTGCTACCTGCTAGTTACGCAACAGGGAAAAATGGCTTAACATCCCTGTGTCTGCAAGTAAAATGAGAATAATATTTACCCAGTAGGACTGTTACAGGAATTAAATGAGGTAATGGGTGTACAGCACGCAGGAAGGTAGCTTAAAAACCGATGACCCACAGCCAGAGGCTTTGTGTAAGAATGACAAGTAAGTGGCTGAGAGACGGTAACTGCAAAAAACTCGGAAGAATTTTACCGTTTTACAGCATCCAAGTTTATAATTAAAGTTTGGGTACCAATGTTTGTTGTTTTTAATATAATCTACATAGATGTATTTTCAAAATATATTTTAATACATAGAATACCCTTCCCTGCATTCTTAAGTATAACTTACTTTGGAACTAACATATCAGCCTTGTCAACAGAAATGACTTTATGGTGCTGGGAAACACTGTCGCCTTTGGAGCTTATTGCAGTGTACCCTAACAGCATCCAGCTTGTATGTTAAATACATTTTTCTGCCTCTCTGTTTCTATTTTACTGTTAATGCCTAGCTTCCCACCACTGTCCTTGCACCTGCCTTTTATAGTTCCTTTTGCTCCCGCAGTTGACTTTGTCTAGCCTGGATCGGATTAAAAAACAAGATAGCCAAGTTTATTAAACCTGTGAATATAATCAGAGCTTTTCTAGGAAACCTGTACTTAACCACGTAAGCTTTAGTTTATGAACTTTATGACATCTGTTTTGCCTACTTAGAGACTTGTTGGCAAGTAGATATGTGAGCTTGCCTATCAGTTTCATTTTAAATACATTCAGTATTATTGGATAGGGTATAGACAACTGGAAAAACCATTTTCGTTGTTCTCAGCCCTGGAAGTCAGTCCATTTTGTGGCTCCACAGCTTCAGAGAGTCTTGGTAACTACAGGATCCTAGATCTGGCCTTTCGCTATCAAGTAGATAACTGATTGTTATCTTCATGTTATAGATGAAGAAACTAGGCCTAACGAGTGAGTAGTTTTATCAAGTGAGGTAGTCCAACAGAGCCAGGGAGGCCTTCCAAGTCTCCTGAGTCTTCCCTGCTGCTCAGTCTCACCGATCCCCAGAGGAAAAAAATCATCTTGGTTTGTGGAAAGGAAGAAAAAACATCAATAAATATGATTAAAGATTAGATAAGTGAAATCTGATTGGTATTTTAACTCATCAGTTTCAGCCCTGACTTAGATAGGAGCTTTTCTTTCCCACCCCTGCCATCATTTGAGGGGATGTGTAACCTTCCTGTGCCCACAGTGAGCCTGAACTGTGAGCTCACACGGGGGAAGGACCATGGGGCATTATAATAAGATCCAGAAGCACATAAAAGATTATCAAAGATGGTTATCAGCTTTGCACCCTCTTTTCATTATAGACAAAGCAAGGGGATTTAGAAGGGCAAGATAGAGCCACTGAGAATGAAGGACATGGAAATAAGTTTCTAAAGAAAGGTACAGAGTTGACCATTTCTGAGTGGGTGGCTTTCTTCCTTTCTTCCTTCCCCTCTTTTTCCTTCTTTCTTTTCTTTTCTTTCTTTTTTTCTTTCCTTCTTCCCTTCACTTTCTTTCTGACAGCTTTATTGAGATATAATTTTCATGCCATAAATCTGGGTAGCTTTTCATGAAGTGAATTTATTATTCTAATATCAAGAAAACACAAATCACCCATAATCTGAAGACCCAGAGTTAACCACCATTATTCACACTTTGTTGTATTCCATTCTTTTTTTGTATGCAAATGTATATGTTTTTTTCTTTTAAAGCAAACATGGGATCATACATTATACAACAATTTTTATTTTGCTCTTTCCTCTTAGCATCATGAGGTCCTCTAGTTTATTTCTTTTCACCTTAAACTCATTTAGGCAGATGAATTAAATCTTTACTGTAAATGTTTCTAGAGGGAAATTTGACATCTGAGGTTGACAGTTCACATGCCTGCAGCAGCGACCAGACAGGTGACATAGGGAAAAAGCTCTGGTGTTACTGGTTGTGATGCAGCAGGGACTCTGACAAGCTGACAGGGACATCCTCTACCTTCAGCTGGCCTGTGGCCATGCAGGAATGCTGGCCGGTGTTGCCAGCCTCCTGATTTATTTATTTTTTTTAATATCTGAAATATAATTGTATTGTGGGAAATGTCTTGATTTTTTGATGTTTTCGTTCAAAATTTCAAAAATATAGTTCAAGCCAAACAAAACCTGTCCTCAGTGAGTGCTTAGAGCTTCACAAGCATCACGTCACTCAGTTGTCACATTAGTCTTGCTCCTCTAACCATTATTTATTAAGAGTCAACAGTGAATAAAAGAGTGAAAATCTTTGCCCTGTTGAAGCTTACATTCTAATACAGTTTTAAAATACACAGTAGATCATGCAGAGGTAAATACTGTGGGGGGAAATGGAGCAGGAAAATGAGGCTGGGGGCCTGACCATGCAGTGGCGCAGTGGATAGAGCGTCGGACTGGGATGTAGAAGACCCCGAGCTCGTCAGCTTGAGCGCGGGCCCATCTGGCTTGAGCAAAAGCTCACCAGCTTGGACCCAAGGTCACTGGCTCCAGCAGGGGGTTGCCCGGTCTGCTGAAGGCCCGCGGTCAAGGCACATGTGAGAAAGCAATCAATGAACAACTATGGTGTCGCAATGGCAATGAAAAACTAATGATTGATGCTTCTCGTCTGTCTCTGTTCCTGTCTGCCTGTCCCTATCTATCCCTCTCTCTGACTCTCTCTCTGTCTCTGAAATAAAATTAAATTAAATTTAAAAAAAAAATGAGGCTGGGAGGAGGGCAAGAGTTGCTGTTTCAAATGCTGTGGGCAGTCATGGATGAAGATAAAAGCGAAGTGTTTGCCGTGTGAGGGGATACCAGCGAGGGCTGGGGGGAGGGAGAAAAGAGGGACAAATATACATACGGTGACGGAGAATTATTTGACTTTGGGTGATGGGTACACAACCTAATCAACAGTTCAAATGCTGTAGAAACATTTACCTGAAACCTATGTACTCTTATTGATCAATGTCACCCCGTTAAGTTTAATTTTCGAAATAAAATGTAAAAATGAATAAATAAATACTATGGTCAGGCAAGGCCTTACTAGAAGGATCGGTATTTGAGCAGAGATCTGAAGGAGGTAAGATATGCAAGTATCTAGGAAAAGAAGAGACAACAGGTACAATAATAGCCTGAGACAAGAGCATGCTTGACGTATTCAAGGAACAGCACAGGCAGTGTAGCTATGATGGTCTGAGCAAGGGGCAAATAGAAGGAGATGCAGTTTAGGGAGTAGCAGGGGATGTAGAGTCTGAGAAGGAAGAAGTATTGTCCCATTTTATAGAAAAGAAAACTGGGGCTTAAAGAATTTTATCCATGCCACATCGTCAGGAAATGAGAGACATTCTGAACCTTGTCTTAATGCCAAACCTCATGTTCTTAGCTACTACTATGTGTGCTACACTAGAAAGCAGTCACATGGGTATCAGAGCATTCCTACTCTTCTACCTAGTTATGTGCTTCCTGGATTCAAATGATGTCCTACCTGTTCTTTATGCTACTGCCTTAACCACAGAGAATTACAGTAAAAGAACCTTGAGGATTATTGAGATAAAAAGTTTGCACATTTTTTAATAGTTCTGAATGGTCTTGCTTTTTTCTTTCTTTTCTTAAAAAATTTATTAGTTTAATTTTAAAAATTTATTCATAAATTAAATTTAATGGGTTGACATTGATCAATAAGAGTACATAGGTTTCAGGTAAACATCTCTATAGCATTTGAACTGTTGATTGCATTGTGTGCTCGTCACCCAAAGTCAAATCATTTTCTGTCACCATATGTTTGTCCCACTTTACTCTCCTCCCCCTGGTAACCACTTCACTTTTATTTATATCCATAAGTCTCAGTTTTATATCACACCATATAGTTCTTAGCTTTTTCTGATTTACTTATTTCATATATAGTATAATGTTCTCAAGGTCCATCCAATGTCATAAATGGCAATATATCATCATTTCTTATGGCTGAGTAGTATTCCATTATATATATGTACCACATCTTCTTTATAGTCTTGCTTTTTTCAAATCCTCTGATGTCTTCCCACTGCTCATACTTTTGTTTTCCTAATTTTTAAAAATGACTTATACGTGAATGTGACAAAATTCAAAATATCAAAAGGGTATATGATCTAACATTCTTAAAATAAATTTGACTTTGTCTAACTGACCCTGATTATTAATATGTGAGGCATGAAAGAGGAAGAAACTGAAGCATAAAGAGTTGGTGCCTAGCCCTGGCTGGTTGGCTTAGTGGTAGAGCATCAACCTGATGTGTGGAAGTCCCGGGTTCAATTCCCAGCAGGACCCACAGAAGAAGCAACCATCTGCTCCTCACCTCCTTTTCCCTCTTTTCTCTCTCTGTCTCTCTTCCCTTCCTGCAGCCATGGCTCGATTTATTCGAGAGCATTGGCCCCAGCCTTGAGGATGGCTCCAATGGAGCCTTTACCTCAGGTGCTAAAAATAGCTTAGTTGTGCCTGACCAGGTGGTGGTGCAGTGGATAGAGCGTCGGACTGGGATGTGGAGAACCCAGGTTCGAGACCCCAAGGTCACCAGCTTGAGTGCGAGCTCATCTGGTTTGAGCAAGGCTCACCAACTTGAGCCCAAGGTCGCTGGCTCAAGCAAGGGGTCACTTGGTCTGTTGTAGCCCCACGGTCAAGGCACATATGAGAAAGCAATCAATGAACAACTAAGGAACCGCAATGAAGAATTGATGTTTCTCATCTCTCTCCCTTCCTGTCTGTCTGTCCCTATCTGTCCCTCTCTCTGTCTCTCTCTCTCTCACACACACACACACACACACACACAAATAGCTTAGTTGCAAGCATGACCTCAGATGAGCAGAGCATTGACCCCAGATGGGGGATTGCTGGGTGGATCCCAGTAGGAGTGCATGTGGGAGTCTATCTCTCCTCCTCTTACTTAAATTAAAAAAACAAAAACTTTAGAGCCCAGGCCCTGGCCAGGTAGATCAGTTGGTTAGAGCATCATTCTGATATGCTCAGGTTGTAGGTTTGATCCCTGGTTAAGGCACATACACGAATCAACCAATGAATGCATAAGTAAGTGGGACAACAAATCAATGTCTCTCTCTCTGTCTCTTTATCTCCCTTCCTTTTTCTATATAAAATCAATAATAAAAAATAGTTGGTGGTGTCCCATTGAAGGCTACCCATCAATGGAAAAGTCAGGTACCTTATGCAAACTCCAATGACTAAGACCAGACTTTGTCTTTTAAAACACTTATGCATGAAAGATTCGGTGGGTTCATCCTTTGATGCCACTAGAATATTTTTCATCTTTTTTCTTTCTTTCTGTATGCCTGCCAGTCCCAGTGAAAGATAAGGATCAGGGCTCAGAAAACCTAACCATTGTATCATTTCCTAGGATGGAGAGTCACTACCATTTGGTTCACATTTTTATTAAAATAAGACAAGTGATTTACTTACATTATAGGCAGAGTCTTTTACCAGGAAAACCATACTTTGAAAAACAAAGCTGACGGCTTTAAGGAACAATAACTGCTAACATCAATTTCCTTTCCCATCCAGTCCCAAAACAGTCAGACACTCTTCTGTCTCTAGTTGCCTCTTTCTCTTACCCACACATATACATATAATTATAGATATGGCACATTATATATGCCCACAAAAGACAGAACACAACAGGAAAGACAAAGGTGGATTCATCTGGAGAGATGGATGTGTTTATCTATATCCAACCCTCTTTTCTGGTTCCTGCTGTTTGTTTCCTACGTCTGTTTTTTTAGCTGATGGGTAGCCATAAATCCATCATTATTGGTAGAAGTTAGTGGGTTCTGACGAGAGAACAGGCTGTGGTCTGTATAAACACGCCTACATGCTGGCAACAGCCTTTCCCTACTCACACAATCACCGAGAACCAGGGAACTTTAGATTGGTTTTTTATTTTTAGTCTGTCTTGGTTCAACTCACCCTCAGTGAGTAACTCTGTTAGCCACTGCTTCCTTTTATATTTATTTAGAAAAGAAGGAAAATGCATTTTAAGCAAATCAAATGCATAATCTGTTCCATTTCTTATTTATTCTGTGGCTACTTTGGACAGTGGGAAGCCCAGAGAAATAATAACTTTTATTGGTTTTTGTTTTCTGTGGCTTGCCTTCTCAGACAAGTCCTCATCAGACAGTTTTGCTTATAGCTTATAAAATTTCATTCCAACTATCAGGCTAATTTTAAATTGGAAAGGAAAAAGTAGTTTTCTTTTTTTTAATGTATCTTAAATACACTTTTCTCTTGCTAATCTGTATGTAGTCTTGCAGATACAGGTTTATAGTGGCTTAAAATGTTTATTTTTTATATCCCTTCTCTATAGAGATTAGCAGCAAGTTACCTAAACTAGAAAAGGTCTGTAGGTTTGTTTTGGGGGGAACAAGGCTATCGGGAGCCATTACAACTGCATCTGACCCTGAAGCCAGCCTAGGAGGATTATAGAGAGGGGCTGGCTGGTGGCAGATTTAAATATGAACAGTGATAATAATAATAGGTGCAGCTAACACTTTACTGCATTCTCGTATGGAATTCACTATGCTAGGTGTTTTTCATCCATAGAAGAAATAAAATTGTGTAAATTCCCAGTGCCCCAGGGAAAGTAAAGGTCATAGGGAGCCTGTGTAGTAGAAAGAGGCCTTGCCCTAGAAGGGGAAGGCTTGGTTTGATGGTGGCTCTACCATTTTACTTTGTCATTTTTTCCTTGTCTATAAAAATAGAAATAATACTATTATCCTCTCCTTGCTCCACAAGATTCTTGTGGGAATCAAAAAGTAGTAATGCATATGAAAATGGTTTGCGTAATTATCTAGTCTCTCTACCAATATGACTCATCAGCACTGTGAATAGAGAGATGATAGGGGATTGGCGGTGCACTGACGATCAAGAAAAGTGGTGTGCACCTGCCTTCAGGCAGGAAGTCTATTTACTCACTCATCAGTGAAGAACAGAGGCGAGATGAAATAATCACGAGATAGGGAATAAGATTGTTTTAGCCACCCACTAGCTTGAGCTGGAGATCTTGATAAAGTGGGCCTTCTGTTGGTGCAGGTGCCGTCCCACCTGCATGCCTCACCTGGAGGAGAGTGATAACCAGAGCGGACACTGTTTATTGACTGCTTCCCCTGTGCCACATCCTAGCACTTTTAATTCACTAGCTCTCTCTTTCTTAACCCTCTCAAGAACTCTTCAAGATTAGTATTATCATTATTCATATTTGTTGTTGTTATTGTTGTGATTATTATTCACTCTTATTTCTAATTGGCTTGCTCAATGTCACATGACTAACTAGCTGAAGAGCCAAGATTTGGATCCTGGTTGGCTGATTTGATTCGGGAGCCTGCACTATTAACCACGTGTTCTATGAGACCCACTCAGGGGTTAAAGCCGGGTGTTTTTTAACTGTCCGAGCCCTAGAGTTTTAGAGCAGTGCCTCAGGCCTTCTCTCCTCTCCACCTCATTCCTCATACCTTTAGCCTGGGTGAGGAAGTTGGGCAAGAAAGACTATTTTTATCTATGTTATACATTGAGGTTCCTTATAAGATTCCCATTAGGGGAAAAAAGTTTGTCTGTTTAAAAATGTTTTCAATGCTGACATACCACAGCATTCTTATCTTACAGGTGAGAAAATGGAGGCCCAGGAAAGTGTAATTATTTATTTGCAGAACTCAGACCAAGTTTTTTTTCTCTATGCTATAATGTGCCTTCGTGGTAGAACTGACTAGTCCCCCCTAAAACAACATGAAAGTCCTCACTCTGGCCATAAAGATCCACATAAGGAAATTTAAAATACTGCCTCTCTGTCAAAGGTTGAGTGATGTAATCCAGACATCCCACCATTGAGAGGGCAGAATGTTTCCTCTCGCCCTTAGTTACCATGAGGAGGGAGGGAGTCCATTCTCCACCCTAGCTCTTATGTCTGTGGAACCATTTCTATCCAATTAAGAACAAGAGTAGGTCACAGGAGTCTGTCACAGCACCTGCTTCTTCCTGGATGAGAATTTCATCTTGGCTCTGAGGTCTCTGTTTCAAAGGACACACCCTATCCTCTTATTTCCAAACAAGAACGTTAAACAGCAACAACTGGTAGAGCTGGACTAGTTGGTCTCGGGATTAGAATGAATGGTGGTGCAAATGCTAGGCTTGAAATAACTTTCCTGACAGGCTGCTGGCCCTTTGGGAGCTTATGGTGCCAAAATCCTGCTCCACATTTTGATGTCCAAAGCTGCCTGCCGTTTCCTCAATAAATGATCTGGAGACTATACCCATGCCAGTAACTAGCCCTGTTGCTACTGGCACTAGTGCCTCCTTTCATAATGCCATATGGCTGCCCACCCTGTATATGTGCAGGTCTGTTACGTTCCTTGTCCTCAAAACTGTCCAAGACAGTGACCTCCCCCCAGAACCAAGCCTCGCCTTGGTCCTCCAACTCTGAACAGCCCCATCATGATGGACAGAAGACAGGGCAACGCTCCAAGGGTCTGCCATAGTAAAGGGCTTCTTACCATATCAGAGCAGGCTTCTGGTTCCGTCCCACGGCAGTGGCCAGGGATGGTCATGGTGAGCCTAAAAACCTGATCAGGTTGTCATGATGTGCCATATAGGAGCCCTGGTTAGAAATGTGCAATACAGACCCTGATTAGAAATGCTCAAATTTCTTTAAATCTTTGTGTAATATAAACAGTTCCTGGAGAGTTGCTTTTGTTCATTCTAAAAATTGCCTTGAAATCGTTACTATATCTGATTTAATACTTTGCCTAGAACATGTATACTGGTCAGATAGAAATAGTCACTTGATGTTGGGCTTAGTTGTAATAAAATATAAAACTAAAGAATCTGGCATTCTGCCCCGATTTGAACATACTAATCATGCTCTGGAGAGCAATGAGTTGGCAAAGGATAGTGGTAGTAATGGCCCAAGTTCTTTACCCAGCAGGTGTCAGTGGAAGACATTTCTTCTCATTCCTTTAGTAAAGTCATTTCCCTTTCAGTAAACTAATTATTATTTTCCTCCACTTAATATAAAACAACAGTGTGGCCAAAGAAGGTAAAATTGCAGAACACAGCCTACTGTTTATTCTGGGGCCTTGCTTGACAGGAACATGGCCCTAGGATGTTAGAATCTTCCTGTGATCTGTGGTACCAAGTGCTACATGGGAGTGAAGCTGTCTGATGTCTTGCCTCCGCCCTCTCCCTGCCTCCACTCTCCTTCTCTCCCTTTCCCGTTCTTGCTGAGTCCCCCTCAGGGGTATTTACTCAGCTGCGACTGGTACCAAAGCCTCAGCACCCTGGGGACTGGAAGGAGCGGGATGGTTGTGCCCAAACTCTCCATGTTCTTCCGAGCATCTCTTGGCAGAGCAGCCTGGCTGAGGGTGAGTGTCATTTAGAATGAGCCTTCACAACCCCTGCATAAAAGAACAGAAAAACAATTGCAACTGAAAATTGGAGAGTCCGCTCCTGGACTGTGGTGTTCTCTGGCCTTTGTGGTCATTCCTATTGGGATTATGCAGCCAGCCAACCAGAAGTTGTCCAGCCCTCTGGGATTCCCATTACTTGGTAGCATTTCATTGCCTCTAGTTCTTGTCCCAGCACTAGCTCACCCAGGCATCAACATGTACACATTCATCCAGATGAATTCATGTTAAACCCCTTTACCGCACCCATACTTTTGGAGCTAAAAACTCTTGATTCAGGCTTTGGGGGAGGGTTTTCTGACCCTCCTCCACTGAACTCCTTTTATGACACCACTCTGACCCTGAAAAAGGCACCATTTCCCAGGAAGAGCAGAGGCTTCTGAGTCTACAACCACACACCACCACAGTTCCTCTGAGCAGACACTGTGGACTCACATGGTGGTCTGCGAGGAGTTGGTAGAGATGACTAAGCTGCCCCACGGAGCTTCAGAGGCAAGAATTTCCACAGCAAGAAAGCAAACCAGCTGTAGAAAAGACAGGAGAAGATCTTCATGCTTTCTTTCCAAGAAAAGGGAGAACAAGTTAGCCCTTGAATATATTGGTCATCAGTAATTGCTGACTAGATTAATTTTCTTAGCCAAAATAACCTCATCTATCATTCTCTAGGATTAAAGATAACCAATAAAAAATATTTTGAGTTGGGGTTGCTTATCTTAAAAACTACAGTGTTCATGCTAGTGTTGTAACAGTGGAAGAGTGAATTACATGGAAGTAAACCCTAAGCACCCTCAGATTTTCAAGGTAAAATTGGTGTTTTATTCCTATGAAAATATTCAAGCTGATTGAATTGAGCACTTGACAAGAAGGTGCTTCGAGTCAGGTAGCCCAGGAAAGTAGTATACCTGCCATGATTCATTGTCTTTCCTGGGAGTTATGGTATCTGCCAAACAGGACTTTTTCCATTTTCAGCACTTTAGAGTTTCTGGCATCTCCTCCCGCCCTCCTAAGTTGATAGATATGCCTCTGAATCTTCATCTGAGTCACTGTGCAAAGCATGTCATTCCTTTCTTCCTTCAATAGATACTGACTACTACCTGCCAGGCATTGTGCTCAGGGCTTCAGTTAAGTCCAAAGATTTCTCAATTTCAGGATTTCAAATTTTAATTCGTTAATAATTAGAAAATAATACTACTGTTTATTGAGTACTTTGCTAATTTTCCAGAAGCGTGTCTTACATATAAATGACCTCATTTGATTTTTACAACAATCCTATTAGGTCGGTACTGTGGTTATCACATTTTTAAGATGACGAAAGCAAGGTTCAGAGGACATGTAGAATTTCTCCAAGTCATACTGGTGGTAGGTAGTGGACCTAGATCTCTGATGGCCGAGGCTGGGTTCTGCACTCATACAGACTACTCTGTCGTGTTAATGTGGCCGCCTGGAGGGTATCTATGTCTCGTTCAGATGTAAGGTCTGTCAGGCAGCTGGCTGAACAATTCCATCATTAGAAGACAAGGCCTTCACTAACCAGCTGTATCCCAGCTGCCGGAGTGGAGCTGGCAGGACCTTTGGAGCTAGACAGTCATAGGTTTGAATCTCAGTCCTCCCTCCTCTCATGAGCTGTTTCCTTGAGAAGGTAATTAACGTTATTCATTTATTTTTGAAAGCAATTAACTTTAAAGAAACCCTACATTCTTTATTTCTAAAATAATAATAGCAAATACTAACAGAGCACTTACGATGGGCCATTGTTCTAAGTACTTTACAGTAAGTCACTGCAATTCTTTGATGTTGATACTGTGATCATGCGCATTTTAAAGATGGGAAAACTGAGGCATCAATATTTGAAATCAGCAGCAAAGCTTAGATTTGGACCTGAACAGTCTAACTCTGAAGTCCGTGCTATTAGCCACACTGTGCTACACTGAACTGCCTCTAGACATGATAGGATCAAGGGTGTCAAACCCTCTGGTCTGGAGCCAGGCACAGACTTGATGGGACAATTACAAGGTTTAGAACAAGAAAGTTTAACAGCTCTGACCACCCACAAAAAGAGAAGCACCAATTTGTGGAGAGTGTTCTGATTTTGATCTTATACCAAAGACTTCTTATGTCTTTGCCTTTGAACTTTCAGGACTTGCTGGCTGAAGCTTTCCTAATTGTGGGGATTCCTTTAGAGAAGGCATCTGCTGGTACACACCAGCTACCTTCCCTGCACCTGCTGGGAGCGGAGTGGCTGGGATGAGAAGCTTAGAAATGGTGGAGGAGCCCCCAGCACAGGTGTACTCGTCCTGCCCTGCGGCCCAGCACAAGCCAAGGGGCTGAAGCTGCAGTCTTTCCTGTTGACAGTAATTAGAACCTTTCAGACTCAATTTCTTACATGAAAAAAAAAAAAAATCCCAATTCGCTTGAATTGTCTCCTTGATCCAATTCACCTGGAGCTATTTAGTTTCTGCTGTTTGTTTGGAGGGGAAAGCAAGCTCTTAAGCCTTCACACATTAATGGTTGATAAGATCAAGGTCCTGAAAATGTTAGTTGGGTAAACTTTGGAGCCAGACGCCTGAGTTTGAATTCCAGTTCTGCCTCTTAAGCATGCACTATCTGAGTTGGTGTCAGTGCAGTGGGGATAACAATGGTGAAGATTAGATGAGCTAACATGTGTAAAACCCTTGGGAGAACAGTGCTGGCCCACAGCAAGTGCTTGATGAACTGTTAGCTGTTAGTGTTGTCATTACTAAGCCCATCGGGCCCTCGTCATCCTTCTTTCCCTCCCAGTCCGGAATCTTGCTCCAGAAAGTCAGTTTCCCAGGCTCTATCTAGACCCTTCTCTCCTCACTCACCAGATTGTTTCATCTCTCTGGGCCTCCATGTCCTTATCTGTGAAATGGGACTGAGAATAATGGAGTCTACTTCGTGAGGTTGTTGTGAAGGTTAAGTGAGCTAATTCAAGGCCTGAGCAAAGAACTCAGTGACTATTCAGTCTCATTACAGTTAGTCCTGAGCACAAAGGGCTGCCTGAAAGGGCCTTTGAGATCTTGGAGAGTTCTAAGAGCCAAGAGGCCCAAAGTAGACAGAAGCATTTAGGATTACCTAATGCCTGAGTGTGAGCCTGGGGAACTAGGGAGACTGCTGGCTTGCTCATTTCTGTAACTTGGGGCCTGAACCCAGGAGGCACATGGTAATATCAAATGAATGAACGCTGCTTAAGAGTGTTCAAAACAGGTTTGACTCAGGCAACCTGACAGGATTTTCAAGGCAAAATATCCTTGGTATTTAAAGCAAGAAACTCCTGCCTCCTCCCCTCTCCTGTCTTTGCCCTCAGGATTTAAGAACAAAATCAAAGTAACTCATTGTTTGGGGTTACTATGTTCTAGACATTCTGCTAAGTACTTTCTAGACATCATCTCTTTTCATCTTGACTTTAGCTTGGAAAGGTAGCTGCTATCATTTTCATTTTATAGACGAGAAGCTGAGATTTCGAGAGATTGAGCACTTTCCCCAAGTTGCATACCTGGTAACCTGCAAAGCCGAGGTTTGAGCCCTAGCCGTGGGATAGGAAGAGAGCGCCCATTTGCTCATCAATGTTCTCAATTTGGAACAAATACCACTCACTATGTCCCACTTACAACTCTCTCAAATATTCACAGTAAAACCTAGGGGTGTCCCTCTGTTGGACATCATCCGGCCTGGGTGTTATCGAATCACTGCTTTAATAGGACTAGAGCGCTGCCTCCCACGATAAAGGCGGTAAAAGCTGTTTCTTTGCTTGACTTTCATTAATCTCTTTATCTGACTATCTTCCTCACTTGACATTTGGGAAAGTCAAGTTCCAGAAGTGCTGGACAGGACCTACTCTCTTTTCTGATATATTTAGTTATTTCCAACAGACTATTGCTGCGTTAGAGAAGTACAAGGGTATTTTTATAAGTAATTTTTCTGTCTTTGGGAAGCAAATATTGCAGAATATGAATTAGAATACCACTGAGAACCTAAAGGGAGCCTTGGCCAGGGAGTTCAATTGGTTAGAGTGTCACCCCAATACACAAAGGTTGTGGGTTCGATCCTCAGTCATGGCACATGCAGGGACAGATCAATGTTTTTGTCTCACTCTCTCTTGCCCTTCCTCTCTCTAAAATCAATCAATAAATTAAAAATAATGTTTTTTAATTATAAAAGAAAAAAACCTAGCCTGACCAGGCGGTGGCGCAGTGGATAGAGCGTCAGACTGGGATGCAGAAGACCCAGGTTCGTTCGAGACCCCGAGCTCGCCAGCTTGAGCGCGGGCCCATCTGGCTTGAGCAAAAGCTCATCAGCTTGAACCCAAGGTCACTGGCTCCAGCAAGGGGTTGCTCAGTTTGCTGAAGGTCAAGGAACATGTGAGAAAGCAATCAATGAACAACTAAGGTGTCGCAATGGCAATGAAAAACTAATGATTGATGCTTTTTACCTCTCTCCGTTCCTGTCTGTCTGTCCCTATCTATCCCTCTCTCTCTCTCTCTCTGTCCCTGTAAAAATAATAATAATAAAATAGAAAAAGAAAAAGAGAAAAACCAAAAGGGAGCCAAGGGTCTGGAAACCAGGAGGCTGAGACTGATCTCCAGCATCATCTTCCTTGATTACATTTGAGGGTTGCACAACTCTCTCTCTCTCTCTCTACTTTTCATTTTCCTTCACCCTGTTTATCTTCTCAAGGATTGTAGAATATTGCTGGGAGTTATGGAGATAAATGTGAATTCCTGTGAGACACTTTGACCTCCACCTCCAAGAAACATGTCAGGTACATCCACCAATGTTTAAAAGATACTTTCCTTGCTTTCCTTTATTTTCTTGCTACCAGAAATCACTTCTCTCCACACAGGGGTGGGCAATAGTAGATTTACAGTTGTGAGTACACAAAACAGAAAGTTTATTCTTGTATTATATATTTTGCATACAAACTACTATAAACCTACTTTTGCCCACCCCTGCATAGAGGGAATTCTGGAGGAAGATTAAAGCGGGAAGATTAAAGTTAGGAAACTACTCCGTACAGACACCTCATTTGTTCTCTTTAATGAAAAGAGATGATGTCTAGAAAGTACTTAGCAGAATGTCTAGAACATAGTAACCCCAAACAATGAGAATTACTTTGATTTTGTTTTTAAACCCTGAAACTGATCAGTGGCTTTTCTCCCTTCCTTTTGCCTTTCCTGTTCCTTACCCCAAATCCATGAGATCATGAGTGGCTCCTACTCCTTCCCTTAAAAAATGAAACGCCCTATCAGGCTGTGCCCGAGGTCAGGCAAGTGAGGAGAGGAAAGTGCACACCCTATTGTGGCCAAGACGAAGGCCACAAAAGCCATCTTGATCCTTTGACCTACATTGACGCTGATTCTGTTACTTGGTGTCCCTGACTTCGGCAGTGTGGTTAGTTTAACTCTCTGCCCCCACCTTGAATTGAGCTTTGATGAAAAAGTAGTAGGAACCCAGGCTTGTCCCTGGGGATTTGGGGGTTTTGTCTTGGAAAAGCATCAACCGAACTAGCAGGGGCAGGAGATCTGAATTCCTGTGGCTTGGGCTAACTTAGGTCCAAAGAAACCAAGTGCCTGTGATCATCTTCATTCCCCAAATGTGGCCATGCCCTTTGGATTCCCTTCTCTCACTCATTTTCCCAGTTAGGGTGGCTTCCAGGTTGCTTGCCCTTGCTTTACCATTAGTGTGTCCTTCCATATTTGAAACACTTTCACCTATGGGATGCCTGTGGATTGCTGCCGCCTGGCTGATCTAAAACCTTCCGATTAGTACGTTGCAGTACCAGAACACCTTTTAAGCATCAGTGCATTTCCTCTCCCTTGGAATCATATAAACCTCCCTGAGATTTACCTCTCTGGGTCTCCTGCTGGGCCTCAGAGCCTCATCCTGGTTCACTTCTCCCGAAGCACTGCTTCTGTGTATCAGGAATCATTTGTTTGCCTTGCTTATATAGCCTGGACCGCTAACTTGGCTTACTGTAATCTGATGACCAGATCTGTGTGCAGACATGGAAAAGAAGCCAGTCTGTGTAATACTGGATGATGGAATAATTGGGTCTGTGGGTTGCTATACTGTATTCTTATTCTCCTCCATACATTGCAAAACTGAGTTCGCTTCAGTGCTGCTTCCAGACATCCTGTGGATGGTCTTTGGGCATGTTGTAGTGAATGTTATCATGCCAGAGAATTTCGGCAGGTTTAACCAGCTTTTAAATGACTCACTCTTGTAGATTTTTATACACAAGAAAAACCAAACTAAGAAGGCTAATAAAGGCACCCCTCTCGTTTCCTCTTCTCTCTGCCATTTGTCAAACCAGTGAAGCTCCTTTGGTCACAATGTTATGCTAAGTGCCTCCCACGAAGGAGGCACTACTTTGTATAAATATTGATCTTAGACTCTCACCTCCAGAGGCTTGTGGCTAGCACACCCTTAACTCTTACCTTTAAAAGAGCCGCTCTACTGAGGCTAGGTCTGAAACCCATGAAATGACCAGAAGAGAACAGCAAGTTCACATGCAGAGACCTGATGTGTTTCTCTCCATTTCCACTTCAGATTTGCTGACCATGAAGGAATATCACTGTTTGCTACAGTTGCTGTGCCCGGACTTCCCGCTGGAGCTCACTCAGAAGGCAGCCAGGTACATCTCCGGGCTCTCGAAGCCAACTCTGCCCCGTTAGGGAAGAATAAAACCATTAGGAAAGAAACTGGCATCTGGAGAGAGGTCTAGTTGGGATTTGCCCAAAAACATAATACTCATTTTCTGCATTTCCAAATGGAAGCCAAATGATCCTTTGTGGTTTCTGTGGGGAGCCCTAGGGTCTGCAGATAGAGTTGAAGGGTGGCGAGATGAAGGCGCATGCGTGCGCACACACACACACACACACACACACGCACGCACACACACACACACACACACACACACACACACACACACACGAAAGCCTCCTGAGGATATTCCGAGAAAAGAAGAGGCAAGAGTTGGCAGCAAATTGGGAGGAAGAGGGTTAAGGTTGGAGACTGGAAAGACATGAAGGTGATCAAGTCCAAATGAGGGAAGGATAAATTGTATTATTTTGCTAAAAAGAGGTCTTATTTTATTTTTTTTTATAGAAACAGAGAGAGAATCAGAGAGGGACAAATAGAGACAGACAAAAAGGGAGAGAGACGAGAAGCATCAGTTCTTTGTTGCAGCACCTTAGTTGTTCATTGATTGCTTTCTCATATGTGCCTTGATTGGGGGGCTACAGCAGATTGAATGACCCCTTGCTCAAGCCAATGACTTTGGTCTCAGGCTGGTGAGCCTGGCTCAAACCAGATGAACCCACACTCAAGCTGGCGACCTCGGGGTCTCAAACCTGGGTCTTCTGCATCCCAGTCTGACGCTCTATCCATTGCGCCACCACCTAGTCAGGCTAAAAAGAGGTTTTCAAGATTATTCCAGAACCAGGGTGACTTGGCAGAAATACTTTGAAACTCCTAATTTCTGTGTTTGGTTTAGCTGTCTTTAACATTTTTTAACCAAATAACATTGTTGGACTATGCATTCAGTTCACTTTTAACACAAAACCTGAGCTAAGGCAAATAAATGGAAGTGTAGCAGAAAATAGCATTAGTGGAAAAGCACATAACAGAAGTTTTAGGAAGCTGCTCCGTACAGACACCTCATTTTACTGTGCTCCGCCGTCTGGCGCTCTGCAACACTGTGTTTTATACAAATCGGGGTCTGCGGCAACCGAGGTCGAGCAAGGCTACTGGCACCGCTTTTCCAACAGCATTTGCTCATTTTGTATCCCTGTGTCCAATTTTGGTCATTCTCAAAATATTTCAAACTTTTTTGTTATTATACACTGCTCACAAAAATGAGGGGGTATTTCAAAATGAATATGAAGCGATAAAAGAAACATTTGATATGTCACTTACTACTCAATCACAATAATTAAGTTTGCATCTCATTTGCATAATCAAACAACTTTCTTTTACTTTTGCTTTTCTGATGTTCTTGTTTAATAAAAGAAATCAAATGCTTCTTTCTTTATTGCTTCATATTCATTTTGAAATATCCCCTCATTTTTGTGAGCAGTATATTTGTATGGTAATCTGTGATAGGTGATCTGTGATCAGTGATCTTGGTATCACTATTGGAATTGGTTTGGGGTGCCACATAGTATGCCAGTGTAAGATGGCTTAACCAATAACTGTTGTGTGTGTTCTGACTGCTCCACCAGCTGGCCGGTCCCCACCTCTGTCCCTCTCCTTGGGCCTCCCTACTCCCTGAGGCACTACAGTATTGAAATTCGGCCACCTAATAGCCCTGCAGTGACTTCTAAGTATTCAAGTAAAAGGAAGAGATGAACATCTTTCACCTTAAATCAAAAACTAGAATAGAAATGATGAAGCTTTGTGAGAAAGGCATGTTGCAAACCAAGACAGGCCAAAAGGTAGGCCTCTGGCATCAGTTAGCCAAGTTGTGAATGCAAAGGAAAAGTTCTTTAGAGAAATTAAAAGTGCAGCCTGACCTGTGGTGGCGCAGTGGACGAAGCATCAACCTGGAGTGCTGAGATCGCCGGTTTGAAGCCCTGGGCTTGCCTGCTCAAGGCACAGACGACAAGCAACTACTATGAGTTGATGCTTCCCACTCCTCCTCCCATTTTCTCTCTCTAAAATCAATAAATAAAATCTTAAAAAAAGAAAAGAAATTAAAAGTGCTACTCCAGTGAATACATGAATGATAAGAAAGCAAAACAGCCATCCTGCTGATGTGGAGGAAGTTCCAGTGGTCTGGCTAGAATATCAAGCCAGTCACAACATTTCGTTAAGTCAAAGCCTCATCCAGAGCACGGCCCTGGCTCTCTTCAGTTCTGTAAAAGCCGAGAGGCGAGGAAGCTGCAGAAGGAAAGTTTGCAGAGGTTGAGACTTAAGGAAAGAAGCGAGTTTTCCAGAAGCTTTAGCTATAAAGGTGACTGCATCAAACAGATTTTCAGTGTAGACAAAACAGCCTTACATTGGAAGAAGATGCCATCTCGGCGATGGTGTATCATATCAGTGTAGGTTCCTCAGCTATAACATATGTGCCACTCTGGGGGGTGGGTATTGATAATGGGGACCCCATGCAAGTGTACAGGGGTTATATTGGAAATCTCTATACCTCCCTCAACTTTGTTGTGAACTTAAAACTGCTCTAATAAAGTAAAGTCTTAATAATTTTTTCAAAATGCCCAGCTTCCCTAAATCATAATTAATGCATTTACCTTTATTGTTTCATTTAAATTCATTGACCTTACCTATCTCAGTTAATACTTTAGAAACGATTACTTCCCATTTTACAGAAAAGTACATGATGTATCTCAATGTTTTTCTAAAAGAGGAAACTGAAGCTTCAGGAGGTTAAGTACATCACCTACACTGCCCAATAGCGTGTAAGAGGCAGAGGCGCGACTCAAAGCCAGGTCCTCCTGATCCAGAGGCTTTGCTCTCAGCCTCCTCACGTTCCTGCCTCCCTACGTCATGACATAATTTCTGCTTGGTAGTTCGACCCTCGGAAACCAGCTGCATGGACTGCACTACATCAAGAATCCCCTCACTCCTAAAACGAGCCAACCAGCCTGGCTGACCAAGAGGACGGTAGATCCACTGCTGCCGGGGGGCAGGCTGTTTGCAGTCACACCTCATACTAATTTTGCTGGCCACGTGGGAAACTTGTTTAGTGATCACACAACCCATATTTTATATATACAGTGTGTCCTTAAAGTCATGGTGCACTTTTGACCGGTCAGAAGTATCCCCTTCATTGTTCAGTGGATACTTACCTCTTCTAGTGGCAACTGGTTACTGGTAAAAGCTGCAGTCCAGGTTGAGATATATATATATATATCTATGTTTGTTTTTTTGTTTTGTTTTGTTTTTGTGGGTTTTTTTGAGAGAGAGAGAGGAAGGGAGAGCTATGAGAAGCATCAACTCATAGTTGTGTCAAATTTTTAGTTGTTCATTGATTGCTTCTCATATGTGCTTTGACTGTGGTGGGGGGTTCCAGCCAAGCCAGTGACCCCTTGCTCAAGCTAGCAACCTTGGGCTCAAGCCAGCAACCATGGGGTCATGCCTATGACCTGACACTCAAACCAGCGACCCCATATGCAAGCTGGTGAGCCTGCATTCAAGCCAATGACCTCAGGGTTTCAAACATGGGACCTCAGCGTCACCACCTATCAGGCAGGTTTTATAATTTTAACTTATTCTGCTATCCAAAGGAGATTTATATTCTTTCCCCCTTAGCTGACAAAGGTGTGGGAGATTATCTCTTGTAATTTGAAAACAGCAAGTGGAGTTAGCTTCAAATTTCCAGTTATAGTTTCTCCTTTGGAGTCAGATCATTTTAAGGAAGATTAAGCCCCAAAATTTGGGAGGGGAAAACTTAGCATTCTTAAAGACTGGACTTAATAATAAAAATCAGTTCATTTTCTACATGGCTTAATAATAAAAATCAGCTATCCTCTCTAACTAAAGAATTCCTAGAGTTCTTAGAGAAAAGGAGCCACAAGGGCGAGTGTGCTCCATGCAGGCAGACAGGGTCATACCAGTCTTGTTGCCGCCGGGTCGCTATTGCTTAGCATAGCAGCTAGACATTGTCTCTACACTCCGTCATTGTCTCCCAAGCAGATGGGTGTATGGAGTACTCCTTGTCTGGCAGTACACGACGTTCTAGTAGTCCATGGTTCTAAGGACAAAAACCAGAAACTATATCCTATATTCACTTGTTCATTCATTTATATATCTATGAAATATTTTTTAACAGCATTTTGGGATACCATATAATTCACTCATTTAAAGTATTAAACTCAATGGCTTTTCATATGTTCACATCCATCACCACAATCAATTTTAGGACATTTGAATTTGGCCGAAAAGAAAACCTGCACCCTTTAGCTGTTACTCCCCAGCCCTAGGCAGCCCCTCATCTACTTTCTGTCTCTATAAAGTTGCCTCTTCTACACATTTAAGATAAATGGAATCCTATAATACAGGGTCCTTTGTGACGGGTTTCTGTCACTTAGCATCTTTTCAGTACTTCATGAACTATTTCTTGAGTAGCCGCTTTGTGCCGGGAGCCGTTCTGCACACTGGGAACAGAGTTGAGGAAGTTATAGTTCCTGCCGCTCAAGGACCTTGACATTCAGCTTGGAAGAGGGCCACTCACTTGGGTGCCAGTTTCTGCCTGCCACCACTTTGTGACATATAACCTTGGTTGCTATCACTCCAGAGCAGCCCTTCCCACCTCCATCATTCCTGAAAGGTGGCTGGCGAGTTACAGGAGGCCAGCCTTGTGTATGTGATTTGCAGCCGTGGACTGCATTTGCCCCACCTACCCCCTGGATCCTTCCAGACAGCCTGATACATGTAAGCCCTGCGAGATTACAGTAGAAATAATAGAGTCCTCTAAATCCACAGTCTTACAATTAATGATAGCAAGGGCTTCTGGAGTGATATTTCCTAGCTGTGGCCAGAAGCAAACCCCCTCCGCACCAAGAGGCCCAGTGTTTGGTAGAAACTTCAGACCTTTCCGTAGGAGGAGGAAGCACTGTACCCAGTCCCTCCCTGGTGAGGGAACTGTGGGAATGCGAGAATAAACAGCAGAAGGGCTTGGGTAATGCTCAGGGTCCTGGCTGCAAAATTAGAGGTGAGTTCAGAACTAGAAGGTCGTCCTCTCCCTGCGTGTGAGCATCAGGCGCTGTGTCAGCCCTGCTCCCCAGTGCCTCTCCGGCTGGTGTGTGTAGAAAAGTGCACAGTTTCCAGAAAGTACACTGATTGTGTAAGCTGTCCTCACTTTGTCCAGGATCCCGGCGTCCTCACACACAAGCCCAGTCTCCCGACCAGCATGGCGAATAGGGGTGGGTAGGCGTTCAAGGCAGTTACCTCACTGCTGGGCTCCCTGGGCTTAGGCCACAGTCTGCGATTATGTGTGTGTAAGGGAATGTCATCCCCAGGCAGCTGCACACAGGAGCCTGTCCAGGGCATGGCATCTCCACACGTGCCTGACTGACGTGCTGCGAGCACTGTGGCCAGGCCCCGAGTGGCAGGTGACGCTGGAGACACGGGGAAGGAGAGCGCACAGACTCTGGGACAGCGCCCAGCCAGACTGCCCCTCCCCCGTCCAGCAGCAGGGGGGTCTTCAGTCTTTTCGTTCCCAATGGTCACCATGGATAGGGGGCTTTCCTGATGGTCCAGGCCATGCAATTAGAGTCAGACTTCTTTTTTATTGTTGTTCTTGTTATCTTTTTTTTTAACTTTTTTTTTTTAATTTATTTTCTTTTTTGTGTGTGTGAGAGAGTCAGAGAGAGGGATAGATAGGGACAGACAGACAGGAACGGAGAGAGGTGAGAAGCATCAATCATTAGTTTTTCATTGCCATTGCGACACCATAGTTGTTCATTGATTGCTTTCTCACATGTGCCTTGACCGCGGGTCTTCAGCAGACCGAGCAACCCCTTGCTGGAGCAGCGACCTTGGGTCCAAGCTGACGAGCTTTTGCTCAAGCCAGATGGGCCCGCGCTCAAGCTGGCGAGCTCGGGGTCTCGAACCTGGGTCTTCCGCATCCCAGTCCAACGCTCTATCCACTGCGCCACCGCCTGGTCAGCCCTTGTTATCTTTTTTTTGAGGTATAATTAGCATGTAACATTATATTAGTTCCAGGTGCCCAATACCATGACTTGATATTTGTAATATTGCAAAATGATCACCACAGTAAGTCTAGTTAAGATCTGTCACCATACATAGGTACAAAGTTATTGTTTTCTTGTGGTGAGAACTTTCAAGATCTTCCCTCTTAGCAGGCTTTCAAATATGCAGAACAGTATTATTAACTATAGACACCATTCTGTACCCTATATCCCC
The DNA here is from genome assembly GCA_037038555.1 of Rhynchonycteris naso. Lineage (NCBI taxonomy): Eukaryota > Metazoa > Chordata > Mammalia > Chiroptera > Emballonuridae > Rhynchonycteris > Rhynchonycteris naso. The sequence continues at coordinate 358,414,007 of CM072995.1, forward strand.
ATGGTTTATTTTATAACTGGAAGTTTGTACCTTTTGACCTCCTTCACCCATTTCATCCCCACCACCCACCCCTGCCTCTGGCACCCACCAATCTGTTGTTCTCTGTATAAACTTGTTTTTGTTTTTTTAATTCTACATCTAAGTGAGATCATACATTTGTCTTTCTCTGACTGACTTAGCATAATGCTCTCAAGGTCCATCCATGTTGGTAAGATTTGATTATTTTTTATGAATGAATAATATTTCATTGTGGGTATGTTACATATGAGTATATATGTACATATATGTGTGTATATGCATAGTCACATCTTCTTTATCCCGTCATCTATCAGTGGACACTTAGGTTGTTTCCATTACTTGGCTGTTATAAATAATGCAACAGTGAACATGGGGTACATATATCTTTTCGAGTTTGTTTTTGTTTTCTTCAGCTAATTACCCCAAAGTGGAATTGCTGGATCATATGGTAGATATACCGTATTTCTCCATGTACAAGATGCACCTTTTTTTGAAGAAATTTGTGGTCTAAAAACTGGGTACGTCTTATACAATGGTTATAGAAGTGTGGCATTTCAGATGCCATAGATGGAACTGAGGACGAGGCAATATGTGAAGACAGTGATTCGTCATCAGACACAGATAAGAATAGGCTAATGGATGGGAGTTTTGACAGTGATGAGGAGTTGTATGAATAAAACTTAAATTCAATAAAACTTTATGTAATACATTATTTTTCAAATTTCGGACCTCAAAATTAAGGTGCATCTTATACATGGGGAAATACAGTTTTAATTTTTTGAGGAACTGCTATCCTGTGCTCATCTGGCTTGAGCGTGGGATCATAGACATGACACCATGGTCGCTGGCTTGAGCAAGGGGTCACTGGCTCGGCTGGAGCCCCCTGGTCAAGGCACATATGAGAAAGCAATCAATGAACAACTAAGGTGCTGCAACTATGAATTTATGCTTTTCATCTCTCTTCCTTCCTATCTGTCTGTCTGTCCCTAAAAAAAGAGGATGGAAATGTTAAGTTTTGATGAGTTGGCTGGTGGGTACACAAGTGTTTGTTATGATATTCTTTGTAATTTTCTAAAGTTTTAAATGCTTCATTTAAAACAAAAAGGATGGGTACGGCTCGGGCAGGGGTAGTGGGAGGAGAAAGCAGTCTCGGAAAAGGAAGAGCCTGGAAGGGAACCGCCTTCCACCAGTGGGGACGCAGAGGGACTCGAGGAGCCAGCGGGCCGGCATCGGAGGAGTTGGTGGCCATGCACTGGATTTGAGCACAGAGATACCGCGGGGATGTTGTGCGACCCGTACCAAAACGCTGCAGTAAGGTGAGTATTGCAACGAAGCAGGTCATAATCCTTTCAGTAGTGGAGGATCTTGCCTACAATTTGTACAGAACACAACATCTGTGAAGTGCAGTGAAGCAAGGCAGCCTGGACTCATCCTGAGAGTATGGAACAGTTCTCCTCCAGCTATAAGGCTTCTTGAAAGGGACCAGGATAATGGGGTTTAAATGGCTGACCTGGGTCCTTCAAGCTGTCTGCTTGAAGAAACACCACTGGGATTAAAGCTTCCAGCCCTCCTGGGGGCAGTTGCTGTACGCTGATAACAAACACCAAGAGTGGAAGAAAGGAAGGCCACCAGCGGGAAGGTGTTGTGGCCACCAGAGAGCACGGAGCCCACTGTTTCATACCCAGTGCAGCAGCAAGTGCTCTAGAAACTGAGTAGACTGAGGGGGACCTGTGTTTGAATGACAGCTCTTTTGCTTCTAGCTTGGAACCTCGGTCAAGTATCTCCCCCTCTCTGAACCTTTGTGCTCTCAGTAAAGGTGTTCACGAAGCTCAGCTCGGTGAGCTTCACACCAGGATCGGTGTGAGAGGAAGCAAAACGGCCGTATGGCGCTGGCAGGGTAAGCCCCCGAACAGCAGCCGTCAGTGGCATCATTACTGCCCACACTCCACATCAAGCTCCTGGGGCCCCAAAGAGCAGGTGGCGTTTGGGGCACCACGGAGGTGCAAGCTGGGGCCAGGGCAGAACAGTGACCTGAACATCCCGTGCTGCTTAGAGGGCCTGGATCTTAGTGGCAGCTTGTGTAGCACGAGGGGCCTCCAGCCTAGTCCAGAAGAGGGACAACCCTAAGGAAGTGTCCCAGAAAGCCTTGACAACAGCCTCCCCTCCTGCCTGGAAAAGGTAGCCAGAGTGTTGCTCATTCTCACCCTGACATTGAAACACAGACTGAGAGGTTCACTGTGAGCCCAGACAGACTTGGGGACACACTTCAGCTGCACTCATGAAGGACACTTGTCATGTGACCTCCAAACAGCAGTGCCGTCATGGAAGGTGGCTCTTCTTTCTGGCCCTGGCTGGGGGCTGACTTCCCCAACAGCAGGAAACAGGATAGCTTCCGCCTGAGATCCTCTACCGGTTTGCTGGCAGCACTGACTTCCTCTGAGCTATATTTTTCTTTGCTATTTTGAGTTCTTCCAGCACCGTAAACCAGCTAGAATGCACTTATTTGGAGTGCTCATTATGCACTAGGTACAATACATCATGATATTGACTCCTGTAGAACAGAAATGATGATTATACCCTCTTTACAGATGAGGAAACTGAGGCTCAGAGAGAAGGTAAGTTGGCCGGTGAGTGCTGGACCTGGGACCTGACCCCAGGGCTGCAAACCCCAGGAAGATAGGTGCAGCTCGAGGCACTAGACAACAAACACGGACCCTTAGGGGTGAATAGAAGATCGGCAGGTCAGTAGGCTCGGACTGGAAGCTGTCACATCATGGGCACCCATTCCCTCCCTGCCACCAGGTGGCCCAGCTGGTGGGAGTCAGCTCGGGAGGACTCACAGGCCACCCCTCAGGATTAACTGGGACCTGCCAAGTGCTTTCTCCGCCCCCATCACGTGTGCTGGACTCCGCCCTTCACATGGTGCTGCTCAGAGCCAGCCTGGACTGGAGTGCCTCTATGTCCCCCACCCCGGAGTCCCTCTCTCTGGCCCAGAGGCCGGGCCCGCAGGGTCCCCACGACTCAGTGTATTTGTACAGACTCCTGTTGGCAGCAGCTCCCATTGGCCCCACTTCAAAGCAGGGGCGGCCCAGCTCCTCCAGGTGTCAGAAGCAGCTGGCACACTAGCTGACAGCCTCTGGCAGGAACGGGTGTTGAGCCAACTGCCATCAACTGGAAAACAGCACATGTGGATGACCTCCTCTCCAAGACATTCCTTCTTGAGGCCTCTGGGGGTGGTGACAAGTTGGAGTTCAGGGTGAAGGAGCTAGCTCTCTGTGGGATATGGGGTTGTCCCTGTCACCAGAGGCAGACAGACCTGTAAAGCCTTCTTCCTGCCTTTTGCCACAGTTCTGCCGTGATTCCGTGCCAGATGTCCAGAACCTCCACGGGTCAGAGCATTAGTTTGCAGATGGACGGGGCAGCATAGGACGTTTCTAAAATCCCTTTCCTGTAAGTCTTTCAGGCTCTTCTGCCACCACAGCCCTCCGAACAGCAAACTACTTCCCCACCAGAACCAGCACTAACAGGAGAAGCAACTGGTTCTGCCCACACTTGGGACAACACTGTCAGAGATGGCAGAAGCTTCTCCATACCTATGGGAAGTACAAGCCTTCTCAGGCTTCTGCTTGAATGTCTTCAGCAACACAGAGCTCACTCCTTCACAGAGCAGCCACAGTACCAGAGCTGAGAAGTTGGACAAAGTCTTCTGGAGCCAAACTCTAGACCCCTGTGACATCTCCCCCAAGGCAGCCCCTCAAAAGTCAGGTTCAGCCCTCACTTCCTCCCTAGGCTTCTCTTTCAAGCTACAGGGTCCAAATGCCGTCCATTGTCTGATATCATGATTTGCAGACTCTCCACCACCCTGACCCCCTATTCTATGGTTCTAGTTTCTTTTTCTTAAACGGACTGTCTAGAGAAGAATATAGTGTCCAGATCCACCTGGCCAGAGGAAAAGAAAGGGCACTATGACCTCTTTTATTCATCTGTTCAAGCTTTCCCCTGTACCATGCTGGAACCTGGAGTCAAGCAACAGAGAGACAGGGGTGTCACCTGGTGACTCTTAGCCCTGGGGCTAAGACATGAATAATGTAAGAAGGTGGCAGAGAACTGTGGAAGCCAGGAGCAGGGAGGCTTGCCCTAGTCTGGCATCAGGAAGGATCCCCAGAGAGGTGCTGCGCGGGCTGCAACCTAAGGAACGAGTAGGCGTCAGGTAGCTGAGGAGAGGCCTGGAGCAGGGGCATTATAGGCAGAGGGACTGGCTTTCTGAAGGACCTGAGGAAGGATCAGTGTGGCTGGAACATAGGGTAGCTCCCTGTGGCCTCCGTGACCAGAGGGCACAGGGAGGCAGAAGGGAGAACGTGTGGGTAAGGATGGGGGAGTCTGTTCTAAGGGAGATGAGAAGCCCATGAAGGGTTTTAAACAGAGTTGCAAATGGCCCACTTTGTGTACTGCCCCACTATGGATACTCAATTAGAAGGAGGCAAGAGCTGTGGCAGGAAACAGGGAAGGAGGTCACCCAGCTGTCCAGGAAAAAGAGGTGGAGGTGGGCATGGGGTGCTGGCTGCTGAGGAGAGGAGACCAAGTGGAGGGAAAGGTCAGGGGCAGGACTACAGGACGGGCTGACTGACTGATGGGTGGGCGAGGGAAGGCGTTCCCAGGCTGTCAGGAGGGCTCCCTGGCTTCTGGCTGAGCGGGCTAGGGGGTGGCATTGCTGTTAACAAAAGCTGAGAGCCAGTGGTTTTCCTGGCAGCCAGTTTCCCTGCTTGCAACCAAGAAAACCCCTCAATCCTTTTCACACATGCTGCTGGGAACCAGCCACATGTCCCTCCAAAAGAAAGCCTCTGCCACTGTCACCCTCCCCCAGCCAGCCTGCTGGCCCCACCTGACCACTGCAGGTTCCAGCCCACCAGGAGTGGGGGTCGAGACCAGAGCACCCGCAGTGGCCCTGCCCTACACGGCTGCCACCCTTGCCCCGCTGGCCTCTTGCCCTCCGCCAGCTTGTTCACCCCCGCTGCCCCTCTTAAAAGAGTCAGGAAGGCCCTGACAGAGAGCTGAGGGCCGGTCCTGAGGCTGCAAGGGCGTGCCCTGCTTGCAGTTTCTCCTGCCTGTGGCTGAGAGAGAAGGATGCTCCTGGCCATTGTCTTCGAAGCCCGGTTGTGGCTGGGCTGACCTGGGGGGCACGCTGGTTAGTGAGAATGACAACTTCTGGAATTAGACGATGGGGATGGTTGGACAACTTTGTGAATCTACTAAAAAACAATGTATACTTTTAAAGGGTGAATTTTATGGCATTTGAATTATATTGCAATATAAATAAATGAACCAATAGGTAAAGTAGGAAACAGTAAATGGCGCACTGGGTCCAGGTTGATGATAAACAAGAGAAGCCAAGTAACATCTTCAAAGGCCCTGGCTCCCTTGTGGTTTCCTGCCTGGGGATGTGCTCAGCCTGGCGCTCTTCCTTAGTAATTAACTTCAGGCCATGTGGGTTCTTAGCTCTCCTGGGAGTGGGGCAGGAAGGAAAGGTCACTGACTTCTCTCCTCTGGGGACATTTCCTTCTCTGCTGAGACTGGAATGGAAAAGATTTGAGATGCTGGTGCCTTTTCCTCCTTGAGCACTCTGGGAGCACTCACTCTTCCCCTAGAGTTTGGGCGTTTTTGCTAACCGCAGTCCACCCTACCTGCCCGCTCTCTGCCTCTCTCTCCTGTCCGTCCCCATTCATGAATCTGGGCTTTGTGCCTTCTTTGTTCCTTTTTGCTTGCCTGGGTTCTCACAGGTTACGGGGAAAAGGGTGACAGCTCGCCTTTGGCTCAGTACTACTTGGTTTCAAGAACCACTGATGGAGGGACCAGGGCGCCCTCCTGTGGCCTTCAGCAGCATTGCTTCTCCCCACCCTTCACCCTTGAATTTTTTCTAGCTAGAATTTTAATGTTCAACCCTGGTGGTAGTTGGGACAGTTTTTCCTTCCCTAAGAGATACATGAGAAACAGGCCTTTAGATGTAGATGAAAATAAAAATGATAAATTAGCCACTGAAACTAAGAAGCAAAGGTTAGTGTTTATACTCTATCTTAAAAGAGGCAGTAGACCTAATAGGAAGTCCGTGTGGCATCGAGCAAACTCACCAGCTGTATGGCCTTAGCCAGTTAACTTCCCTGAGGCTGAGTCTATTCACCTGTGAATTGGAAATGGTGACAAGACCTACCTCACTGTTGCGGGATAAAATTTAATTGTAAAGGGTAGGTTAAATCAGGGGTCCCCAAACTACGGCCCGCAGGCCGCATGCCGCCCCCTGAGGCTATTTATCTGGCCCGACCGCACTTCCTGAAGGGGGACCTCTTTCATTGGTGGTCAGTGAGAGGAGCACAGGATGCGTCCGCACCCATAGTTCCCATTGAAATACTGGTCAGTTTGTTGATTTAAATTTACTTGTTCTTTATTTTAAATATTGTATTTGTTTCTGTTTTGTTTTTATCCTTTAAAATAAGATATGTGCAGTGTGCCTAGGGATTCGTTCATAGTTTTTTTTTATAGTCCGGCCCTCCAACGGTCTGAGGGCCAGTGAACTGGCCCCCTGTGTAAAAGTTTGGGGACCCCTAGGTTAAATAGCTGGCACAGCACCTGCCGTGAAGCAGCTGCTCAGTAAGTGGTGTTCTGTTTCTCTGTTGTCACTACTACTAGTGATGACGAGATGAGGGAACCATTTTCACTCTTCGGGGTGATCAGAAACCAGGGCCACCTACCTGCCTTGCACAATCCCAGGGGTAGTGCTCACATTACATTCTCTCTAAAGCCTCCTCCACACACGTGTGCCATGCTGGCTTTCTCTGGAGCTAATGCCATGGCCAATTTGAGGGGCCCTCTGACACTGGGAGATGGAGCAAGATTTAGAAAAATGCACGAGAGAGCAAAATAAAACAATTTTTAATGTAAGGATAAAGCCAGCCGGTCCCAGGCAGGAACAGATTGGGGGCCCAGCTCCTTCTCAGTGATGAGCTTGGCCCCCTGCCTGGCACATGGTGGAGCCCAGCAAGTGCCCATTTTCTTCCCCTCCTGTCCTCTCTCTGAGGAGGCCCTGGGCATGTACGAATATGGCCTGGCCGTGGTCTGAACCCCTTAGTGTCACGTGGTTTTCTCCTGTGAGCTGGGTGTGAAGTGGGAGGAGCTAGATAGAGGAAAAGCCAGGAGGTACTCACCTTGTGAGAGGGGAGAGCTAAAAGGAGCAGTGGCCACCATGGTGTCGTGAGATAGGTTGTGTCCTTTGACCCTCTCAAGCACAGTCCCCAATAGCTCTGGACCCTCTTCCCTTGTCCGCCATCTTTGTCCCAGGGTGGAGGTGCCTGTGACCCTCCTGGCCCGTGGTAGCTTATTAAATCTCAGTACTACTTGCCAAGCCCCCTTTAAACCTCTTGGCTGTTCTTTTTGCCTTTTCTGATCAGCTGTATTTATTCTGAACGAAATGGTTCTCGCTGCAGGATAAAAGGGTTTACTGCTTAAGTATATGAGAGAGAGAGAGCGCCGAATCCTAACCACTAGACCACCAGGGAATGCTTAAGTATATGAAAAGAAATCTTGGCTGCATCATAGTCGCTCACTCCTCTCGCTGCCCAGCCCGTCTCCTCCCTCCTCATGCCCCATCCCCTGGCTGGTGTCACAGAGACTGAACTGGGAGCTTGCCCCTGCTAGTGTGCTCAGCTCGGTCTGGTGGCAGAGCCCAATGATGAGGAGAAAGTGAGGTGACTGGGAGGAGCTTGTTTTGGGAAGCCTCCCAATGTCCTGCTGCTCCCAAGGGAGACTAGAGCCCAGGAATGGCTCTCTCTCTCTCTCTCTCTCTCTCACACACACACACACACACACCTCACACTCTCTTTCTCCTCAGGATTGTGCTCATGGATGATGCCGTGGACTGCTTGATGTCTTTCTCAGATTTCCTCTTGGCCTTCCAGATCCAGTTTTACTACTCAGGTGAGAGCTCCCTGGGACCCCTGTGGCTCCTGCCCGACCACATCTCCCTCCTCGCCCCCCTGCCCACACCATCATGTGCCTGGCACACTGCTCTCCCTCTTCCTTCCGTGGTATGCTTCACAGCAGGTCACTACAAGTCTAGCTTTCGTCGCTGGTGGTCACAAGATCCCATGTGCGGACTAAGCGTCCTGAAGATACAGAAAGCCACAGTCGGCAATGCAACAGATCAGTTTAATTGATGACAATAACAACAGTACACACCACTGTAACAACATCTGATAAATCCACTATTTATCAAAAACACACTATGTGCCAGCTCTAAAAGATAGGTCAAGAGCCAAGCATACAGAGAGATAAGGAGCCAGCGTCGCCGAGCTGGTAAGTGGTGGAAGCCAGATCCGCACAGAGCGCTCGCACCCGAGCCAGCTCTGGGCAGGCTGCCAGGGCACTGCCTAGGAGCGCCGCCCTGACTTGTGGGGGCGCACACGTCCCGCCCACACAGCGGGAAATAAGCCCACACCAGTCCCGGCTCCCCAGGACACAGCAGTGTGCCCCTAACTCCTTTCTGGAATCAGGCGGAATAAAAATAGACGAATAAATATAAATGCACAGCAGCTCACAACAGAACATCAAGTGGAATGCTAGGTTTAAAAGTTGCTTACTGTCCATAAACAAACTGGTTTAAAATGAGCTCTTCCAGTAAACAAGGCTGTCCTTGGAGCTGGACATGGCCTTCCTGCCAGCTGGTATCCCCAGCTGGCCCTGGCCTCACTCAGGCGTCACATTCTGCTTTCCTGATGGCAGCCCAAGGGCCCGGCAGGCGGGGTCTGGAGCCCAGGGTCTGACCACCTGCTCTTAGCAGCTCCAGGCACTCATTTTCCGTTTCTCTAAAGTCCTGGGGCCCTGGAGGAGGAGCAGCCATGCCGGGAGACCTATACCCCTGCCGCCTGGCCGGCCGCTCCTGTAGCAGTGCTGGACCGAGCACCATGGCCACACAGCCGCCTGCGTTAGTCGGCGGTGAGACGGGCCAAAGTCAGCTTACCAACCATGGCCTCACTACTGAACTTCGAGAACAATTTCAAGCAGTTAATAAATTCCCAGCTTGCAGGCTTTCCGTTCCACACTGGTGTCCCAGCATGTATTCTTTTTTTATTTATTTATTTTAGAGAGAAGACACAGAGTGAGAGAAAGAGAGAGATAGAGAGAGAGAGAAAGGGGGGAGGAGCTAGAAGCATCAACTCCCATATGTGCCTTGACCAGACCAGTGCAGGGTTTTGAACTGGCGACCTCAGTGTTCCCAGGTCGACGCTTTATCCATTGTGCTACTACAGGTCAGGACACACCTTCACTTTTTTTAAAAAAAGTATGCATAGCCATTTACTGTGTGCCAGGCCCGGTGCCAGGTGTGGGGGCTAGGAGGTTGACAAGGTATGGTGCCTGCCTTTGTCCGAGGATCTTGCATGCCAGCAAGCAGAGTACAGCAATGATTACTCAGAAAGCTCTGCTGGACAACACCACAGGGTGCTATGAGAGTATGTGATGGGGCCTCACCTGGTCTAGGAACAACTGCCAGAAGAGGGGACATTTGAGCTGAAACACGTATTAGTGTCATCTCTCATGAGTGTGGTGGTCACCCAAGGTTAAGGGCCCAGCTCCCAGGACACCATGCCCTGGGCACCAATGCTGGACTGGGACTGAGCTACCAGAAGGGAAGACACAGTGAAGGGATGAAGTATGTCCTCCCTGCCTGACCTGTGCCCACTCTATCCATCTACTCAGAATTCCTGGAGAGCGTGGCTGCCATCTACCAGGACCTACTGTCGGGCAAGAACCCCAATACAGTGATTGTACCGACATCATCCAGTGGGCAGCACCGCCAGCGGTCCGCCGTGGGTGAGAGCAGCGTGCTGGAGGGGGTCGAGGCGTCACTGTTCTATCAGTGCCTGGAGAACCTGTGGGACCGGCACAAGTACAGGTGAGAAATGGGGCCGTAGGCTGCTGGCCCTGGAACAGGTGTCTAGGAGGCCGTTGTGATTGGTCCAGGGCTTCTAGGGCCATAGTATAAATTAGAACAGCGCCGTCAGCCCCAGACCAGGCTGTGACTGAGAGGCTTCCCACGCCGCTCACTTAGGAAGGACTTTCACTTGGGTAAGACTGTTGTGGGGGACCAGCTTGCCACCTTCTCCTTCCCGGGAGAGCGACTGGCCTTGACATTTTTGAGAGAAGGAAAATCGTTCCCTGCACAAGAGTTCACTCAACAGAAAGGGAGGGCAAACAGTCCTGCGCGCACAGGGTCCACTTAGAGACAGAGCACTCGCTTCTGGTTTCTTTCCAGAAGAGGCTGTTACCTTTGCCACACCCTCTGCCCTCCCTCCCACTCCCCTTAGTAAAAGCACCGGTCGGTGAACATGCCAGGCCTCTATATTCTCAGTGGAGGTGTGCTTCTTGCTCCTGGACATCTTCCATGCTCCCCAGGGTAGGGCGCCCCGGGAAGTCGTCCCTTCGTCTTGGCTTGGGGCACCTTCCTAAGCCTGAAGGTGTGGATGAAAGGGTGACACTCAGACTCACGCGTGTCTGAATCTGGCCTGTGGTCTCTCTTCTAGCTGCCCACCCCCAGCCCTTGTCAAAGAGATCCTGAGCAACGTTCAGAGACTCACCTTCTATGGGTTCCTTGTGGCTCTCTCAAAGCATCATGGAATCAGCCAAGCCCTAGGTAAGCCAGAGATGGCTATGGCCAGCCTCTCCCAGCCACACACCACGAAGCCTGCAGGGCTGGCCTCTATCGGCAGACTGGCCCCAGAGGAGAGGGCATTGCCATCTCCAGCTTCATGTCTCAGGGCCAGACTCTGAGGCCCAAGGAACCAGATGTGCACAACACAAGGCCCTGCCTTCTTAGGGCTCACACCCCCATGGTGAGGGGCAGCTTTCCCCGCCTGCGGCCCTGCCCCAGCATGAAGCCCCTCCACGGCAGAGAATGCCGGCCCCTCCCCACAGAACACCAGTTCCGCTTGGGAGAGCAGCCTGGCAGACACAGGGCTCTGGACATAGGACTCGGGTTCTGGAGATAATATCTCAAAGGGACCTGAGTCCCATGTGTCAACAGGGCAGAGATGTGTCTGGGGAGGCCCTTTTCCCAGCTGGAAGAAAGTCTGATTAATCTGAAATGGAGCAAAAAATGGGGGGAGGCCTGCACTGGCCCAGTTTTTTCTGTCCATGTCATCTCACTGGTTGGTTTTCTCCACTCGCTCCCCCCAAACCTCCTCCTACACCCACTGCTCTCCTAGGGGAACAGCCACCAGGCCACCTTCCAGCAGAGCTTGGGGGGTTCTTATTTGTCTCCATCCTCGAGGTACCCAAGTGTACTTGGGGTCCCAGCTTTCTGAGTCTCAAAATAGAGACACACCACATTCCCCTTCCTTCGGCCGGTTATGGACTGGGCTCAAGAGGAGGAAATTGAACATTTGTTAAGTGTCAGCCACAGTAGGCCAACACTAGGCTAGAAGCTTTAGATCTCACATGATATCGAGCCTGCCCGGGGTGCTCTGGGTACATGGGAGCACACACCCCAGCGGGACTGAGGGCCCACTTAGCCAGAATGCCACGTGGCAGCCCACTTGTTCTGAGTCAGTGCTTGGGCATGCGCAGGTCTGGGGACCCCTCGACTAAGTGAGGTTGGCAGCCAAGGTCACCAGTGGGCAGAGCAGAAAGGAGGCAGACAGGCGTCGGAAGTGAAGGGCAGGAGAGTGGCAAGTGGGGATGTGCTTAGGTCTCCCCCACATTCCTAGGTGACTGACCGCCTCCCTCCTGTCCACCAGTCACAGCCACTGGGAAGGAGAAGGAGTCACAGCCTGGACTGAGCACGTGCCCTCACTATTTCTAGGGCCTGCAGGGAGGACAGTCAACTGCTCTGCTGGAGCACGGATGCTGGGTGGAGTGGGAGACAGAAAGAGCGTCTGTCCTCTGCCCTCGCCTGCGCCTCCGGGTGTGAACAGAGACCTGGAGCCCAGGCTGCAGCCGGGCCCCTTAGTCATCAGGGCACCCAGCCACCACCACGAATTTAGAGGGTTCCATGGGACACAGTTTAAAAACCACTAACTTAGAGCAAAAGGGACCAGGAGGCATCATTTGAGAAGGTTTTGGAAAAGTCATGAATTGAACTAGAGCCAAGTGGGTAATTTTAAGATTGAGGCTTTCTAGAGAGCAGCATTGTTGATTGCCAGGTCTAGGTTCTGACCACCAGTGAGCTCTTTTCCCTCAACAATTAGCTGGTGAGAAGCTTTCAATCTGCAAACTTCCACTCCACCTCCCCTCCCACTGTTAACAGCTCCAGGGAGCACCTAGGACTCTTCTCTCAGCTTCCTCCACTATCCAGGAACTGGTTCTCTTAGCTTAGAGCTGAGGGAGCTGTGTGACAGCAGAGCTGGGACAGCTCCCCATCACACAACTCCCCATCTGGTGGCTTCTGGCCATGCCAGAGCGTTCTGTCTGCTCCTGACCCAGTCTTCCCATCTCACCTCAGGACCTTCTTTTGGAGGAGCTAAGGCAGTTTTTGACCATTGTCTTTGAAATGGGGTCACCCTGATTTGGGGCACAAGTCTAGATGATTTCTGGTCTTCATGGTTAGTCTGGGCCCTCTCCTGGGTCTCTGGCTCCCTTTTGGCCCAATGCTGGGGGCCTCAAGGAAGGACTAAACCACACCAGCTCACTACCATCAGCCTTGGAAGAGAATCACTGGGTATGTGCAGTGACTCTGAGGTTTGGGGGTGTCTCCTCAGCTGTGGTCTCTGCCCCAAGCCAGGGAGAGGGCAGGCAGCGGGGATATTAAATGTTACACACGTTAGCTTTACCCAGCAGTACCCAAGGCTCTCTGTCCTGACAGCAGTCCTGAAACTTCTCTTCCAAGCTCTTCCCCGTGTCTTTTAGATCAGCCCGAGCAGGCAGATAAGAAGGGGAAGGGCACACAGGCACTGCTGGGCATGGGGCTGCCCGACCGGAACCTGGTTGAAGGGCTTTCAGATTAAGTTTCATGCCCCCTAATTATCTCCTAGGAGCTCTGCCTGACAAAGGGGACCTGATGCACGACCCAGCCATGGATGAGGAGCTGGAGCGACTGTAAGTGTCAAGTGGGAGGATGCTGCCCCCTTGTGGGGAAAAGCCTCAGTCAGACATGGCAGCGCCCGTCATGGGGTCACACAGTGCTTGCTTGTCCAGAATACTCCCCATCAGGGAGGGACGAGCCTCGGGGCCAGCAGAGGCCTGAGATACCCTCTCTGAGTCCCCTGGGAATACAGCCTATGGTTTCATCCAAATGCAGGAGTAAGTGTGGAGGTCCTGGTCTCTGGACAGGAGGCACCGTGGTGCCCTCGGGGCTTCTCTCCTCCTTCAGGCTGGCCCAGATCCCAGACCTGGCCAACTCAGTCACTGCCAGTCCAGAGGCCAGCGGCCTGCCTTCCCGGACTCCTCACCGGGCCGGCTTTTCCTGGAGGCCCCTCCATCACACTCGCAAAGTGGATGCAGAGAGTGATGGCTCCACTGAAGAGACAGATGAGTCTGAGACTTGAGGAGTCTGAAGGGTACTGCCTACAGCATGGTGTCCTGCTCCTGCCCGTGCCATGGTGCCCTCTGCTGGTGAAAAGGCCAGATGGCAGCCCTGCTCAGGACCTATAACGGGTTCTGGCACCAACCACCCCAAGCAGTGAATCCAGAGTTAGCCAATTCTTGTCAGCCTTTGCGCTTTAGTCGGTCCCAGGCTGACAGACTGAACTGAGGCCACCAAGAAGGGACTTGGCCTTCGCCTTTTGCTGAGTCCCCAAATCTAGCTCATAACAACTCCAGGAAGGGGGCAGTCCATGAATAGCTATGCAGGGCCTTGCATGCTCAGGGGCGATGCCAGTGATGCAGGTACGGGAGGACACGACCACAGTGGCATTCTACTGGAGAAATAGCCACTTAGCCACTGTGGGATGAAGGGTGGGCAAGACCATTTCATTTTCAAAAGCTCCTGTGTCTATTAGTTAAATGTAAAATGAATAAAGTCCCTTGTGTCTGCTAAGTGGTGAATCTGAACCCACTAGACTGAGGAGGGGGTAAAGGGAAGGGTGAGTTTGAATTTTTGGTGCCAAGTCCCAGCTTTACTGGGAGCTAGAGGCCAGAGGACACCTCGCCCTGGAGAGCTGCCTCCGATAATGAGCAGAGAAGGGCTTACGTCTTGCACAGCATGGCCTTTCAAAGGAGGTACTCACAGCTGGAACGGCCTTCAGCAAACAAGCTCAGAGGGGTTAAAGCCAGGTTCCTGTAATGTTAAAGACCCTGGCCACAAAGGGTCAGCACTGCAGAGCCTTCTAGCCAGTTTCACTAAACATTCGCCCAGCACCGGCTTGGGGCTAGGGCAGCGGGGATGCAGCTGTGAACACAGGACTGCGGAGTATGTGCTTCCAGCCAAGACTGAGGCAGGCAAGGAAAGTGGTCTTTGACACCCTTGAACTGGGCAGGGGTCCTCCAGAAACAAACCCACCCAGGCAGCCAAGCAGAGCAGGATGCCTCCTCGGAAGCAAAGCCACAGTCACCACCACGTGGCACATTTCCCTGGGCTCGTTCCTGCCCAGACCAGACCCCTGGAGTTAGAGAAACTGGCCCGCAGAGCCCTACAGTGCCAGGCCCACAATCACATCCAGCCTCCCGCTGACTAAAAGCAGGTGGAAAATCCTGGTGTGCCTCAGAATCACCTGGGGTTTGTTTACAGTGCAAATCACCCAACTCCAGGTTGGGATGGGGCACAGAATCTGGATTATGGACGCTCCAGAACATTCCAAAACTGAGACCCAGAGCCATGCTGTGGAAGTCACTGGCTTAGTGGAGATGCCATGGCTCCCTCCACTCATCCTCCCTAACACCCGTTTCAGAGCAGTGGTTTAGAGCTACACCTCAAGGCCCCCTAAGGTAGTAGATAGCCCAAAAACTCCTACAGGGGAAGGGCTGCCAAATCATGTTCATACACATACACCCTTTCCTCCTGGATTTAAAGATTGATTCCACTAAGATCTGTGCATTTTATTGTTAAACTACCCTGAGAAACACCCATCCAGCCTACTGCCGAGATGAGGTACAGGCTGCTGAGGATGCTCACCTGCCCACAGGCACATGCTCAAAGGGTGTTAGAGGATCAACTAATACCAGCTCTTTCCTCCGCGTGCAACAGGGTGGTGAGGTGGAGGCTGCACCGGACCTCAAGGCAGCACAGGGCCGAGGAGCCAGGGGACTTTGGCTTTCAGAGAAGAGACAAGCTGGAGGCCCTGGAGCACGTGCCCTCTGCTTCAGCATCGACGCCCTACCCATGTCAATGGGAGCCCAGAGACTAAAGCACTGGGCAGGGAGGCGGGACCCAGAGAGAACACTGCTTCACTCCAACTGGCAGGGGCCCAGGGATCCATCAGGGCTTTATTTGACACCACATTTCAATACAAATAGTCCAGAAAGAAAGTCAAGTCCCTTTGGGGGAGGGGCGGTGAGAAGTGGTTCGTGTTGTTTGGGAGCCCAACCCTCAATCCACAGCAGGTGGGTGGACCCAGACTGTCAGCAGGGCAAGGGAAGATGGCACCAATGACAGTGTGTGGCCCAGTGGCAGGGCCTGCAGCTCTGTAGACACCTCAAGCTCTCACTGGCAGGGTGCTGTCCAGACCCCCTAGCCCAGGATGACAGAGGAAGAAGGCTGAGCCCCAGGAGCCTGCTTCTACCCCTTGTGTCCTCTGCTGTCATAGCCAGCACTGTCACAGAATCCACAGCAGGACACCATAGGGCAGATGAGGCTCACCACGGCCACCAAGCAGGGCTAAAAGGGCAGTCTCAGGAGGGGACAGAGGGTCCTGTGGTCCACATGGATGGTAAGGACCCCGAGACACCCAGGAAAAAAAGTAACCTCCAAGGGACCACTATAAAAAGCAGTGGTGAGACTTATCACTCGGGCCTCCAGTCTGATCCCCAATGAAACCTTTAGGTACCAGGTAGTTTCTAGCCCTTAGTGAGGCCCAGATAAAGGTCCTTCCCCTCCTCTGCCCTCTCCTGGGGCCTGGAAGGGGCCACTGGAGCAGCAGCAGTAGCAAGTCCGGAGCCGCCTCTGGCGGCTGGCCTACAGCAGAACTCCGAGACCTCCCTGCTGGTTCCAGAAGACAGGCCAATCCCCCACACACAGCCTGGAAGGACCCTAGAGCCGGCAAAAAAGCCTCACCCTTTTCACGTTCCCTGCTCAGGGACAGGTGGGCCCAGAATAAGCTCCCCTGAGGAGAAACCCTCCCCTCACTCCCGGTGTGGCAAGACAAGTGAGCAGCAGCTTCGGGAGGGACTGAGGGACATTATCTAGCACACGGGGTAGGGTGTGAGGGTGAAGAACAAAGGGCTCAATCAACAGGAGGATGTCAAGCGCCGGTACTGCCCACCCCCTCACCAGATCCTCAAAGGCCACCCCACTCTCACACCACACGTGTAACAATTCCTCCCCAGCTTCCACAAGGCAAACAGCCCTGGCCTGGTAATCATGGGGTTTTGCTGCTGTCACCACCATGTGATCAGTAGGAACCATAGCGATCCTGGAAATGGGGGAAGAAGACAGTCAGCATCTCCAACCCGCAGCAGGTCCCGAGCATGCGCACCCTTCCCCAATATCCTCACCCCCCAGGCGGGACTGGGACGGGCAGGTGGGGCAGAAGCGGGGACACCAATCTCCCCAGAGCAGAGACTTTCATGTTTTGTTGTGACTGGGGAAAGGGCGGTGGCCAGACCTCAAGGGGGAAGCCCTGCCCAACCTCACAGATGCTGGGGAGGGAGAAAGAGCAGCAGAGGTGACAAGACAGGGAAAATCAGTGCGGACATGATGTCCTCATAGGGAGAGACCCCGCCCTGGTACAAAAATGCTGTCTCCTGCTGAGGGGCTCCCCAGTGGCAGTGCCCCCCCCCCCGCACCTCCATCAAGTCGCCCCAGCCTCACCTGCAAAGAATTCATCACACCATTAGCCAGCACAGCCATCTTCCCTGCCACAGACTTGACTCCCTGCTTAAACTGGGCAATGTCAGCTGTGGGGAGTACATTCCCCAGAGATACGCTACCTGAAAAAGCAAGGGAAGAGGTGACCAGAGGCTGCGGGAAGCCCTGCCCTGTCCACTGGGCCCTCCAACTCTGCACACAGGCCTCACCTGAGACCCGCCACACCTCTGGGGCCCTACCTGCTCCATGCGCTCCATCCATGTCCCCAAAAAGGTCTGAAGAGCTGATGGCACTACTGCCTGTGAGCTGCTGTAGCCGAGACCTGGCTTCATACTGTGGGGAAGAAAAGGCAAGGCCTAGGGGTCTTTTGGCCAATGTCCCAAGAACTCAGGGCAGCAACCACAGTGCTACAGCCCAACTAGTGGCAGGAAGGTCTTGCGTCTCCCTGCCGCTTCCAGCCTCAGGGTGGACAACTCACTCACCTCAGTATCCACCTCCCGCCCAAAGAACATGTCTGACGAGATGGCTTTGGCTCCTGCAAACTTCTGACGTGCTTCACTGGACTCGAGGCCCGAGCTCCGGCTCTCCACTTCCCTCCGGTTTGTGACTCTGGGAGTGGATGCGACACATCTCTGACCCTTCCCTTCACTGTCAGAGGCAAATCTGGGGGTGCTTACCAAAGCCCTCCCTGACTGGCCTGGGACCCAGGGGCCCTCGTCCCAGCACAAGCCCCTCCCCTTCTCCACACTTAAGCCAAGGCACAGAGAGCTCGTGTTACCTCTACTAGGCAGCACAGAAATGTGGTTTACAGGGGTCTAGGCTTCTTCCCCAACCACCAGAGCTCCACCAAGGTCTAGGATGTCATAATGTCACTGCTGCTTCTCTACCCCTGGTTACCACTGGCCTAACGCTAGGGTGACCAACTGACCATGTCTTGGTTTGCCTGGGTTTATACTTACTCTCCTGGCATAATTATTAACAGACTCCCTTTTACACTCAAGGGCATCACAGTGTGGGTGAATGAGCGTACAGTCACTCTTACCCAGCACTGACACACACAGAAACTGGGGAGGTGTTCTCAAGTTTCATTACACAATCCTACTAGCAGCCCTGTGACATCATTACTCATGTTCCCGTTTTACAAATGGATGAGTTTCAAATAATTTATCAGGTAAACATATTGCCCCAATTAAAATGGAATAAGCTTTGTTTTTAGTGAGACAAAGAGAAAGAGACAGAGAGAGGGACAGACAGACAGGCAGGCAGGGAAAGAGATAAGAAGCATCAATTCTTCATTGAGGCTACTTTGTTGTTCATTGATTGCTTTCTCATATGTGCCTTAACTGGGAGGGCTACAGCAGAGTGAGTGACCCCTTGCTCAAGCCAGCATCCATGGTGTCATGTTGATGATCCCATGCTCAAGCCAGCTACCCTGTGCTCAAGCCGGGTGAGCCTGCACTCAAACTGGCAACCTCGAGGTTTCAAACCTGAGTCGTCTGCATCCCAGTCCAATGCTCTATTCACTGTGCCACCACCTGGTCAGGCAAGATGGTATAAGCTTTTAAAAAATAAATAAGGTGGGGCCAGAGATACATAACCCTTGGGAGGTCAGGACTGCAGCATAAAATCAGACCCCTCCTGCCAGGGAAACGAACCTTGGACAAAAGATGGTGAGCACAGCTCAGGCCAAGCCCAGCCCTGCTCCACCTGCTCCGGTAGCCGCTAGCCACACGTGGCTATTTACATTCATTTAAATTAAATTTGAAACATAGCTCCTCAGTTGTGCTAACCACATTTCTAAAAAAAAGATTCTATTTACTGATCAGAGAGAGAGAAAGGATGGGGTGGATGGGGAAACGGGAAGCATCACCTTGCTTCTTGTATGTGCCTTAACTGGGCAAGCCCAGGGCCTTAAACCGGCGACCTCAGCATTCCAGGTCGACACCTTTATCCACTGCGCCACCACAGGCCCAGCTGCACTAACCACATTTTAAGGGCTTAGTAGCCACATCCCTAGTGGCTACCACACAGGACAGTACAGATACAGAACCCTTCCATCACAGAAAGTTCTACTAGACAGTATGCCCTAGACCCATGATGGAGAACCTATGACACACGTGTCACCACCAGAGAAGTAGGGGGCCGCATGCCAAGAAGGACGTTTCATCTGGGCTCCTGCACGGCCAGGTGCAATAGCTGAGGATAAAACATTTGCTGTAGTGTAGACACTCTGTGCCGGAGGTCTTTAGGCCAAAACAACACAACTCCAGCACAGAGTGTCTAGTTTTGGGACTTCCAGTTAGGCTGTTTTTCTCGAAGTGACACACCATCCGAGTTATGCTCGTTTTTTTGTTTGTTTTTTTTTTTTTTACAGGGACCGACACAGAGAGGGAAAGACAAGGACAGACAGACAGGAACAGAGAGAGATGAGAAGCATCAATCATTAGTTTTTCATTGCTGTTGCGATACCTTAGTTGTTCATTGATTGCTTTCTCACATGTGCCTTGACCGCGGGCCTTCAGCAGACCGAGCCACCCCTTGCTGGAGCCAGCGACCTTGGGTCCAAGCTGGTGAGCTTTTGCTCAAGCCAGATGGGCCCGCGCTCAAGCTGGCGACCTCGGGGTCTCGAACCTGGGTCTTCTGCATCCCAGTCCAATGCTCTATCCACTGCGCCACCGCCTGGTCAGGCTATGCTCGGTTTTTTGGCGAATTTTGACACACCAAGCTCAAAAGATTGCCCATCACTGCCCTAGACCACTCCACCTTTCTGAAATAGGCCGGATGCTTGAGATGGTCACTTCCGGCTCCTTCTCCTCCATTCTGTCCATACCCCAGGTGGCATCTGTATCCCAGCGGGAACTGAAACTTTCCCCCAAGGAAAAGGGGTTGTCCTTGTACCTAAGGAGACAGTAGAGGGGTTAAGAAAAGTTTGATGAGGGACATGATTGTCAAATCTTCACCCAACAACAGCCTTACTTTGGGGGTCCAGAGGCGAAAGTACCAACATCGTCAAACAAGTCCAGCTGCGAGCGGGACGATTTGGCACTCGCTGGGGCCTCCTGCTCGATCACCTGCATCTCAGACAGCACCGAGTGCGAGACGGAGCTGGGGAGAGAAGCAGAGTGGCTGTCAGAGTGGTGGGGAGCACTGGTGTCACCGCCCAAGAAGGCACACAGCTGCTAGCATAGGCGGGGCTCTCCTTCACTGGGCACCACCCACAGCCCTCTCCCTCAACCTGTGCTCAGGGCGGGGCCAGGCCCAGCAGGCAGAGCTCAGAACTGGGATGAACTGCAGAGACGCCCTCAACTGTCTACACAATCGCTTTGCTTTCTCAGCTTGTTTTCCTGGACAAACAACCATTTGTCTGTTATAATTTTAGTGACAAGCACCAAGCGCTAATGCTAACAGACCTGCTGCACTGTGAGCCTCCTCCCTCACCAAGAGGAGCACATACACACAAAAAGGGAAAGAAAAACGACCCAGAACTAGGGAAATGAGGCTCATGGCATCAAAGAATGAGTTCTTAATGATCCCATCTGGGTTTTTCTGTTTTGTTTGTTTTTTAGAGAGAGAGAGAAACAGGAAGGGAAACAAGAAGCATCAATCAACTCATAGTTGCGGCACCTTATTCATTGATTACTTTCTCATAAGTGCCTTGACTGGGGGGCTCCAGCTGAGCTGGTGACCCCTTACTCAAGCCAGCAACCTTTGGACTCAAGCTGGTCACCTTGGGGTTTCCAACCTGGGTCCTCAGCATCCCAGACTGACGCTCTATCCCTATTCCACCACCTGATCAGGCCCATCAGTTTTTTTAAGAGGAAAGCACTTCAAAGCACAGGGCCTGGTGCTATGCACTACACCTGAGAGGAGGCACTGAGGCAGGCAGACAGTACTCGTTTTCTTTTGTTGTTTTTTTTTTTTACAGGAACAGAGAGAGAGTCAGAGAGAGGGATAGATAGGGACAGACAGACAGGAACAGAGAGAGGTGAGAAGCATCAATCATCAGTTTTTCGTTGCCATTGCGACACCTTAGTTGTTCATTGATTGCTTTCTCACATGTGCCTTGACCGCGGGCCTTCAGCAGACCGAGCCACCCCTTACTGGAGCCAGCGACCTTGGGTCCAAGCTGGTGAGCTTTTGCTCAAGCCAGATGGGCCCGCGCTCAAGCGGGCAAGCTCGGGGTCTCGAATCTGGGTTCTCCGCATCCCAGTCCAACGCTCTATCCACTGCACCACCACCTGGTCAGGCGGTACTCATTCTTGATACCTCACTTTGCTCCTGTGTCTTGCTCCACACAGGTATTTTAGGGATTAATTACATTGAAATAAATTCATTAAAAAACATCTACAGCTTTTAGCTGGAAGAACCCCAAGAAGTGAGTATCTTGCAACAGGGCTTTAAGATTCTCTTACACTACAAAAAGGAAATAAACAACTGAAAACTGTTCATACCCGGTAATTCCTGTGACCAAAACAGGCAAGCGGCAGAGACCTGAAGTTCTTTTGGGATTAAAATGTTTCCCTGGTTAGCTGTGAGCTACACCGGCAGCACACAGACTAAAGGGAATAATGAAATCCTTCCAGCACTGTTCTGCCAGATTAAGGAGAAATACCCAGCCTATCTTCCTCCAGGAAAGTAGAGAATGATGGCCAAATATACTGAATTTCCAGTCAAATAGTTCTATGTTCAAAACCTACTTGCGCCAATTACTAGATTTGTGGTCTTCAGGCAAGTTGTTTAACTGTTGAGTCTCAATTTCTCATCTGTACAAAGGGTAACAATACCTTCTGCCCTGACTTCCGTGTTAAACACAGACGGCCAGTGGCAGAGCTCCTGCTCCCTCGAAAGGAGCGCCCACCACCCAACCCAGCTAACTATCCAGGATGCTGGCCCAGTGGTATCAAATATCTGTATTTTTAAGAGATTAAAAATCTAGTATTACTAAAGTCTCTAGACATTAACTCTTAGTGTAGACTGTAGAGCAAACAAAATGCATAAGAGAACTGGTCTGCAGACATTATTTGTAAGAAAACCACAGCAACACAACATCCTGAAATAAGAAGCATACTGTCCAAGCAAAGGGCATCTGAACATCTGGGGTTCTTTCCAGGTGTTGTGTCTGACGGCAACACTGGCACTCAGTGGGCAGGGATCAGGGATGCTAAAAGCCCAGCGATTCTCAGGGACGTCCTGAAAATAAAGAACTATCCTCCCACTTGAAGTGATATCAGCACTATCATTAAGAACCACCCCCCAGGCCTAACCAGGTGGTGGCACAGTGGATGGAGTGTCGGACTGGGATGCAGAGGACCCAGGTTCGAGACCCAGAGGTCGCCAGCTTGAGCAAAACACTCACCAGCTTGGACCCAAGGTCACTGGCTCCAGCAAGGGGTTACTCAGTCTGCTGAAGGCCCGTGGTCAAGGCACATATGAGAGAGCAATCAATGAACAACTAAGATGTTGCAATAAAAAACTAATGATTGATGCTTCTCACCTCTCTCCGTTCCTGTCTGTCCCTGTAAAAAAAAAAAACCACCCTGCAGTCTCTTGGATCTATCGGAAGAGCACCTGATCCTACGTTTCATTCAACAAATAGCACCTACTATGTGCCAAGCACTGCACTAGGTGCTTTAAGACAACAAGCAGAGCTATCTAGTCAGCCTCAGAGGAAGATGTTGGGAAGGACCTGCAGTGGCTCCCAGGAAAACAACGACATTTCCCTGCCACACCGCAGAGCTGACTGAGCCTCACCTCCGGGACACCAAGCCCATGCCCAACCTCTCTGCCTGCTCTCGCTTCTTCCCTTCCAGATTCTGTAGCTTCTTCTCCTCCTTTTTACGGTCAATCTGGAGTTCCTGGTAGGCCAGACGCATGGAGGCAACCCTTGGAAGGAACAAACGTGTAAGAGGCCAGCGCCCTCACTGACCTGTCCTACCTGCCCACGCAGCCCCATGGGACAGGGCCCCTCAGGAAAACACTCACATGGACTCCTCCGCCTGCTTTTTGGCATCAGCCGCCTGCTGCTCACGGAGCTTCTCTGCCACCTGGGCCTGCCGCTCAATCTCACTGAAGCTCTGGCTGCTCACCTTCTGAGCCCCTAGGCCTTTCTTGGCACCCAGCTGGGAGGAGAAGCATGTGATCAGAGCCTTGCCAACCACAATGTCCTCCACTCCCTACAGGCATGGGTACTCTAGCACATCCACTGGGACGGGTTCCTTCTCAAAGTTCAGGATAAGAACCAGGAGCCCTGTCAGCATGGTCCGGAGGGAGAAGAGGGGCCCTGCTAGAGCTGGGCGCGAGCTGGCTCACGCAACCCTAGGGCCTGACAACGGCAGCTCATGTGTACCAGGCCCAACACACCCCAAGCACCCATGTACACAATCCCTGGCTCCTCCCCAGAGCCCTCTGAAGATAGCATCTTGACAGCTCTGCATAGATAAGGTTATGAGAAGTTGAGTACCCATGCCTAAGTCAGAGCCAGGGAGTGGCAGGGTCAAGGGGTGAACCCAGGCAGTCTGACTCTGGCTCTAACCACTCTAATATACGGCCTCTCCCCACGTACCCCTTTCTTAGCTGCTGCCGGCTTCTTCTTGCCAATGAGGGAGGTTTTCATTTCTGCGTGAGAAAGAGGGTAAGCATGAGTGGAGACAAAGGGAGGTCAGAGGCAGCAGCTCAGTCCACACACCATGCAGTTTCCTGGCAAGAGCTTCTACAAAGAACAGCCTCAGGCAGGGGAAGGAAAAGCTGCCACCGCCAGTTCCAACCAATGGCGTCAGGACAGTCCAAGCCAAAGACAGACAAGATTGGGGAGATTACTGACTCCCGGCAGAGACAAGAACTAGACCTGAAGCAGCAGAGACAGTCAAAGGCCCTGAATCAGTATGAAGATTACTAGGCAGGGGGCAGATGCCAAACATCGGCCTTAGGTCCTAAAGCAGGGAGCTGGCGTGCAAGAAACCGGGCTCCCCAAGTGGATCTTGGTTACCTCTGGCAGGAAGGGCCCCTTTAGGTGACAGATACATGGACTCTGGAGAGAAACAGACTGTGGCTAACAAGGACCCACCCCAGAGCCACCACATAGTCCCCAAGCCCACAGGCCAAAGTTATTCCCAGAGGCCTCTAAGGAGCCTTGTTTTAGACCGAGTCATGCCAGCCTTCTCATGGGGTCAGTTTGACAGTCATTCTGCTGGTTTCCTGCCCCAATCCCCAAGGGTCAAACAACCAAACCGAGGTCAGCAAACAAACTGTTCACCCTGAACCAGGACACTAAGAAGAGTGAAAAGGAGCTGAAAGGCCAGGGAATGGCTAAGACAGGATGATGTCACCTCTAGCCATGAGCAGCTCAGAGCTGTCCCCCGCATCACATAAAATGGCCCAGAAGACCAACCCTGCCTCAGACCTCAGGGTAAAGTGCTCAGTCTCATGCCAGCCTCCCCTTACTCCAGCTAGAACCAGCCCCAACGCAGAGGCAGACCCAGGCCTTTCACACCAGCCCACACAGGTTCATCACCAGTTCAAAGGGCCTGGCTCTAAAGTCCTTGCAGATGATGTTGCAGCAACAAATCCAACTCCAGTCCGACTCGAGAGTTAAGATGCTCAGTCTCCTGGGGCGCAGTCCACATAACTAGGCAGCGGCAGATCTGGAAAGAGCCGAGGCCCACCCCTTCCCAGTCACCCACACCTGCCAGCTGTCATACTGACCCAGAGAAGCCTTGGGTGAGGTGCCAAGCAGGTCCATGTTGGGGCCATGTTCCGGCTCTGTGAATGCAATGGTGGGAGTTAGGTGTAAGGCTCAAAGCTTCCTATGGCCTGCCCTTAGGTAAGTGATAAGAGAAGAGGCACTGGCTTTTCTGAGCAAACTGAAGCCACCAAGACAAAAGAAATGCCGGTCATCTCCTCAAAGGGATTAAAACCAATCCCAGCCCACCTAGAGATGTAGGAGACCCCCCCTATTCCTATTCCCTTGACCAGGTGTCCCATTCCCAGCCCCAAGGCTTTTGCCAGGAGGGCACCTGGTTGGACTCTGGGCCGAACTCACGTGCCAATCCACTGCTCTCTGTGGATGGGGCTGGCTGCTGGGTCTCTGCTGGGTCGGCGGCTGGTGCATTCCAGACAGAGGGCTTAAAAGGAGACCAGATCACAGAAGCCTCAATGAGCTACTCCTGCTGGCAAGGAGCACCAAGAACCTACAAGTACTTTGTGGATACAAGGCCCTACTCCAAGCTCATGAGAAAAGGAGCAAGTAAATACTGTGAATGCTATTCACCATGGAAGAAACAAGTAGGCAACTAGCAGCCACCTCCACTATTTAAAGCCTCTTCCCCTAATTTAATAACAAGTAATTAGTGAACGCTTACCATGTGTGAGACACAAGTCTAAGAGCTTTTCACAATAAACACATTATCACAACAAACTCTATGAGGCAGACACACCTCTACTCTAAAGAGCGGGGTTTTAACAGGTTAAGTGACTTAGCCACATCCTAGAAATGCCAGAGGTGCTAGAACTCAAACTGAGAGTCTAATGTCCGCCCCAGTGCCAGCAGAAGGGAAATGTCCTCCCCGGGTGGGCTGCTGGGGAGGATTCCTTTCACTGTCCATGCCACAGTGCCTCTCTTATAGGGAAAAAATCCAGGAAAAGCTGTTTGAGGCTCCTGGCACCTCCTGAGCCTTCAAGAAGCTTTTCCTCCTCTCTACCACCCCACTTTATAGGAGTCCGTTCCTATGGAGGGTCACAGTGCACGCCTACTTCTGGAAGGAGAAAATACCTAGGCCTACCTAACAGTGAGCCCTAGACATTCCCTGTCTGAGACATCACACCAAGATGAATGGAATCCACGCACGTGGTCACGGAAGGCCTTGGGAGTAAACCACCTGTCAGGAAGAGCCAAGGGAACCATTCCTTATAGGTACTCACTTGAGTGTGTTCTGTGAAGAAATCAGAGTCCTTCTTCTCCGGGGACTGACTGGGTGCACCACTCGTATTGTCTATCCAAAGCTAGAAGAGAGATGACATCCTCTGAAACAGGGTTCTGAATATTCCCCCTCACCCCACTACCCGGGTCCCAGAAACCAGGTACTAACATCGGTGCCGTGTCTAGCCAAGGCTGCACTTCCCAGCTGCCGGATCTTTTCCCGGTACATCCGGGCAGCTCGGCTATTGTATTTGGTGTTGGCATCGCTAGCTGTGCATCCGTGTTGGCGGAAGAAAGCTGTCTGGAGCGTAAAGAGAGGAGAGAGTGCTACAGGTGATTCTCCGCAGTGCAAAATAAAGAACCCTCATCACAGCCCACTTATTACTTATACAGGATAATATACCCTAGTGACACCAGCAGTATTTCAAAGGTAAAGGTTCTCAGAAATCCTTGCAGAAAACATGGCCTTTCCATACTGTGAGAAGACTGACTGAAGCCCTGCCCTCACTCAACCCTCCATGAGGACAGCATGCCACACCCAGTCTGCCCATCCCCAGCTCCCTTGGTCTTTCCCCAAAAACACTTGCCCAGTTTGGTTTTAATCTGAAGCCCTATGGAGGAGGACAGTGACCGATTTCCAAGTTTAGAGAACAGTATTCTATAGCCCACAGAGCCCTTTGAACAGGGAAACTGAGAGGGCCTCCAAGGCCTTTGTAAGTTAGTACCCAGGCAGAAGAGGGAGCGAAAGGAGGCCAGTAAGGAGCTTTACCGCATTGGCATTCCCGCCGACCTGCATACACCTCAGCTGGAACCAGTTCCAGTTGGAATCCAACTCTGTGGACCTGCGTGGAAGGGCTGAGTGTCACCCACCAGCAGAAAGCAGGAGCTGCTGCCCTGGCAGACCTGCTCCTGTCATGTGGCGTCGGGCTGCGGCAGGTGCCCAAGAAGCTTTCCTCAGCCACCACCCTGTTTCCTCCACTCTACCCTGCACCTGAAAGCTTTGCTCTTCATTCACGTAGTCAAAAGGACAGTAATTATTTTCCAGATCTAAAGAAGGTCGAATTCTCAGGCGCTTAAGCTTGGATTTAGCTTGCCCCTTAAGGACGGCCACAGTCGCGCTCCACACTGACGGATACATCATCAGCAACAACAAGGTCAATGCAGCCAACTTTCTCCCGCTCGGAGAGTCGAGTTTGACCGCCAGGAAAGAAGGGAATTTTGACCCAAACGCGGGGACGAACTATGTGCCAAGGGGTCGACACAGTCGGTTCCCTCCCGTGCGACGCCACCGGATCCCAGCCAGAAGGTTCTGAACACCGAATTAAGGGCGGCCCAAGTCCCCATCTGCCCTGCTGAGAGCACAGAAACCTGGCCACCGCCCGGAGACCCACCTGATGAAGCTGAGATGGACACCCAGGGAGCGGTGCACTCCGGAGCAGTCGATGCACACGAAAACACCGTACGTGATGCTGGCCCAACTCGGGTTCTTGGCGCCACAGTCGAAGCAGGCCTGGGTGGAGGAGGCGATAAGCGAATGATCAGGGGCCCCGAGTCGAGGCCGGGCACTGACACCCAGGAAAACAGTCCAGGTCTCCCCTTCTCCCTCCCTCGAACCCCAGGGGAGCCGGGAGAGTCCCCTCGGCCGGGGCAGACCCCGCACGCCTCCCTCTCACGCACCTTGTTGGTTGGAACTGCGCGAAGCCGCTTAAAAAGGGTCTGAATCTCGGTCCTGCTGGGCTCGGACGCCATTTTCTCTCCTTCCCAGACACCAGCGCGACCGACGGGCGCTGCTGTGGGCCAATCCAAGGTCGGAAAGGCGGGGCGTCGGGTCGGCCTCACCGCCCCTTGCCACTGAGGGGTGGGGCAACTCATCCCAAACTGGACCAATGAGCAGCCGGCAGGGCCGGAGTAGACGCGTCACAGCCCCGCCTCCACAATACTTGTCCGAAACCGTGCAGCGCCACGCCAGAGCCAATCCGCCGGTAGGACGGTGCTGTGACTCAGTCCTTCCCGTCCGTCTGGAGCGCTGCCCCAGGAAGGTGGAGGCCACCCCCCAGAAGGCGTGGGCTGCAAGGTGGGCGATCGGCCAGTTCACCATGGATGAGTAATGGTTAACGGTTCTACCCAGCACTTAGGGTCCCACCGGCCTGAACGGGGAGATACACTGGCTGGGCTCCCGTGCGGCCGTCTCACACCATGCCTGATCTCCAGTCTCTTCCACCAAAGGGTAGGGTCCCGAGGTTCCAGAGCAGGTACCATATGGAAAAATCTTTTCCCATCCCCCGCCCCGTGGACTTCCTTCCCCTCAGTGCCCCTCTCTGGATGCCATCTGCATCCTGGCAAGAGTGGAATATATAAAAAAAAGATGCACACAAGCCAGACAATGCTTTTTTTTCCTCCAAGTTTAATAGACACTAAAACAAGTCAAAAGAGTGTTGCTAGCCCAGAACTACACTCACCCCAGGCCCACCCCAGGAACCCCAAAACACAGACCAGGAATTGGGTCCACAGCTCCTGGGGAGACCAAAGTACTTCTGGGGAGGTCCAGGTATCCCTGAACCCTTTTGTCACCTCCTGACCTCATCTTACCCTCAGCCTAGACTCGGCTCTTCCCTTCCTAGACACAGCCCCTTCCCTCCCTGGCTCCCAGGACTTCCTCTCTCCTCAAGGAACAAAGGGACAGCTGCAGCACAATGGTTCAGGGCGCTCAGGTCCGGCTGTCCAGAAGCTGGGCTCAGCTCAGGGTGAAGAAACATTGCAGAAGGGCTGTCAGAGCAGTCAGGCCCCCACACACTCCACGTAATTGGCTGGGTACAGGCCAATGCGGCCACTCTGCAGCTGGCCCTGGCACCAGCCCTGCTCATCCTCCTCGCTCATCTTCAGCAGCTCCTCCCCTGGGGGAAGGGGAATTAGTCATTGCCAATTGCCCTGGCTGGGCCCTGTTCCTACAATTGGGTCAAGGACTGAGGGGGAGCGGGCAGTAACCCAGAGAATCCAGCTAGGG
This sequence comes from Rhynchonycteris naso, assembly GCA_037038555.1. NCBI lineage: Eukaryota > Metazoa > Chordata > Mammalia > Chiroptera > Emballonuridae > Rhynchonycteris > Rhynchonycteris naso. The sequence continues at coordinate 358,442,885 of CM072995.1, forward strand.
AAAGAGACATGACTCAGGCAGAGGGAGGTCAAAGTCAGCAAACCACCCCACCACAGACCCTGAATGAAGAAATCAGGCCACAGCTGATAGTTCTGAAAGGCAGGTGAGGGCTCGGAGTACTGCAGACTGGACCCAAAGCAACCTTAAGAGTCAAGAGAGTAGCCCTTGAGAAGTAGGTGTCTGGCTTCCCTTTTCCACACCCCTGTTCAGGACAGTGAATGGAGGAGGGGGAGCTGAAGCCTGGAAAGAAACAGGAAAGGGGTCCCACAGTACCTGCTCGGAAGCTCAGCTCATCAGCTTCCTGGCCAGCGTAGTCATAGAGTGCCCGCACCCGCACCCCAGTGGCAGCCTTCCGGGGACTCTCCTCATCTGACCATTCCTCATCCTGCCCACTGCTAGGAAGGGGGAGGCAGAAGGGGAGCAGGCTCAGGGCACAAGGAACCCCTTGGTCCAGAACCTACCCCTGGCAGGACCCTGGGAGCGGTAGGGGGGAAAGAACTGAAAGAGTCTAGTCTGACCTCTGCCACACATTCCTGTGTGGGAATTCCCACTCCTCCTGCCACACAGTGCTGAAGTGAGCAGTAGATGAGAAGGAATGTGGGAAACACCTGGCAAATCTAAACCACCATAAAAACAGGCATTACAGCCACTAAGATGGCCCTGAGGTCCATGGCACCCACTTTCAACCCACTTCAGGTATAAAGGGAATGAAGGAAAGGAGGGCAGGACCAGAGCTGTACAACCAGGCTCCTGGCTCTTACCCTGGGGACCCCGGGGACTGAGGTGGGAGCACAGCGCCATCTCTTGTGGGCACGATGCTGGTCAGAGTAACCTCATCAGGGCTCCGGCCACCCTTCTCCTTCCGGCTGATTGTCCTCTGTGTGTCCAAGGACCACTCCTGTTGGGACAGTGCTTAGGGTCAGGCTGGGCTGCAGGCTGTGGAGGCAGCCAGGACCATCCAAACCATCTTCACCTACTTCACCAAGTCCTAGCCTCCCTCCTGAGGTTCAGGCTGAGCCCAGTGGAAGCCCACCCCACCCCCAAGCCCCACCTGGAAACGTACCTCAAACTGTGGCCAGTTCATGGCCATGCCTGGCCCGTGGGTACTGCGCCACCAGCGCAGGTCCTCTTCATCACTGGCTGCCTCGATACCCTGATGCAGGTCTCTGTGGAGCTCGTGGAACCTGTGGCCCGAGGCACAACCCTCAAACTAGGAAATCCCAGGCCCCTGCAGCCCCTCCCCCAATCTCCTTTAGCCCAGTCAGAGCCCAGGGGAGAGAGAAAAGACCCAGCCTTACTCCCAGATCCCCGAGCCCACTCCGCAGGCCACACCTCTCACTGCTGGAGAGGTCGAGGTGCTGTTGTAAGGTCAGCAGCACATCCTTGAAGAAGAGAAGCCGCTGGCGCTCAGCGGCCTGGCAGGTCTCGAAGGCCTGCTCCATGTCCTCCATGTAGCGTGGGGTATAGCGATGCAGCTCTGCCAGGGTCTGCTCATACTGGGTTTTCATCTGAGTGGGAGGAAGAAGGTCAGCACAAGACCTTCTTCTACTCAGGGTGTCGCCAGTATTTACTGAGTACCTGCCATGGGCTAGACCCTGGGCTAGGCACCAGGGGCAACCAGTCCCAAAACACAGCTCCTGCCCCTGGGACCCTAGCAACCTAACAAGAGAGGTGACATTCGGACACACCAGCTTTAAGAGGCTGGTGAATAAAGACTAAAAGTGAGAGTTAAGATGATACGGAGAGTGCAGAGTGGGGAGTGAGATGAGGTCCACTGATGAAGAGTGGGAGAAATCAGAAAAGGCTTCATGGAGGAGGTGGGAGGGTTTGGATATGCAGAGCTGGAGAAAAGGGCACTCTGGCAGTGCACACGACGTGAGAACTTGTCCCAGGAGGTACACTGGGAAAGGAACTGCTCAAACCATCCGACTACCTGACCTTGCACCGTTTCTTTCCCTAAGTAAAGAAGCATCTTTCGCCTGACCAGGCGGTGGCGCAGTGGAGAGAGCATCAGACTGGAATGCGGAGGACCCAGGTTCAAGACCCCGAGGTCACCAGCTTGAGCACGGGCTCATCTGCTGTTGCTCCACGGGAAAGCAAGCAATGAACAACTAAGGTGTCGTAAAACTGATGATTGGTGCTTCTCATCTCTCTCCATTCCTGTCTGTCTGTCCCTATCTATCCCTCTCTCTGACTCTCTCTCTGTCTCTGTAAAGAAAATAAAATTAAATAAATAAATAAAAGAAGCATCTTTCACCAGGTTCCTTCTTTAAATGGTAATCTGGAGAGAGGGTGGCAGGTGAGGATGAGCGCAGGAAGGGCTGGGGACGGGGGAAGGCATTCAGGAAGCCCTGAGCTGGGCCAGCCGGTCCCGTGGCCAGTACCTTCTCTGCCTCCTTGGTGCAGCGGTCCACCCGCTCTTGCAGCTTACGTAGCTGTTCCTGGGAGACCGCACTGTCTGCTTTCGCGTGGCTCTCCCGAGTCTGGGCTGTCTTCTCCTCCTTTCGGGCGCCATGGTAGCTCTTCTTGGAAGCCTCGACCTGGCACACACAGGGACAGCTCCGGACCGGCACACCGTGCCTGGCCCACAGACCTCGGAAGGGGCGTGCCTCTGCTGCACATCCCTCCCAGGCTCACCTCCTTCAGCCTCTTTAGCCAGGGCTTCTGGGCCTTGCGGAAGCTGTCCTCAGCAGCACGGCTCTCTCGGAAGCCGCCCAGCACTGGCCGGTGGAAGGCCCCCCGCTGCCAGGCACGCACCCGCTCACTGTCCTGTCCATGCAGCTTCTCCCGCACCTCCAGGTGCAGCGCACTCAGCCTCTCAGCCGCCGTGAAGAAGGCATGCCAGGCCTTCTCCAGCGTGCCATACTGGGGGCCTGCAGGGAGGGATGAAACTTGGGCCAGGCCATGGACGTCACCAGAGACAAGCCCACACCCTCTCATTGAGTGCTGTTCCACGAGCCAGGCTCAGAGCGGGAATGCAAAGATAAACAACGATGTCAGCTGCTGCTTACTGAATACCTGCTCTGTCTTGACATACCGGATCTCACTGAATCCTTGCCTCATCCACCACCGTGAAGCCAGTGTCACGATCAACATTTAACAAGTGGAAAAAACAGTGGCCCAGAGAAATTAAGTTAATTGCCCAAAGTATTACAGCTACAAGTGGAACTGAGATTCAAGCCCAGGTCTGTGGCATAAACCACCATGCTCTATTGCCTAAGAAGGAGGAACCAGTGTCTCCCAAGGAAGGCAGCTTGTTAGGGTAGTCTTTCCTCACTGTGTGGCTTCAGGCAGGTCACTTAGCTTCTCTGAACATCTAGAGTGTCCTCTAGAAAATGTGTGGATCAGGACTATCTCCATCATAAGGTTGTTAGAAATAGCAAAATAACTCATGACTGTACTTTGCACACTCTAACAGCACGAAAGTGAGACTTACCAGGAGGACCTTCCCTTTAAAGGGAAGGCAGATGTGGAAGCCTCAGCATTTCCAGAGGTGCAAAAAAAAGCTGCCCTGCCCAACCGCCCTACATCAGTGGCCCTCTGCTCCCTGGTAGGCCCAAATGCTGGCTCACCCTTCTCCACGGTGCCCCTCCACTTCCGGGCCCAGTCGGCCAGCTGCTGGGCATAGGCCTTCTCAATGCGGGCACGCTCCTGGAAGCAGCTGACCAGGTCCCCACACAGCCGATGCCCGTCTTCCACCCGCTGCACCGTCCGCCTGTAGTTGCCAGCCTGGGGCGTACATGGAAAGGGCGGTGTGGCCAGGGGAGAAGCCCCCTCAAAGGCTGATGCTGACAGCTAGACAACACCCCAGGACAGGTGGCTGGCCCCCAAACCTGGGACCCAGCTGCTCACCTCCCAGAAACTGCCCTCTAGGGCCTCCCCTCCAGCGTCTTCCTCTGGAGCCATGGTGTTCCCGCAGCAAGGAATGGTGGCGGATTGGGGCTACAGAGTGCAGAGGAAAGCAGAGAAACTGGAAGTGTTTTAGGGATAGAAAACAACCCTCTCCTATCCCTGGGCTTTGTCTCCTGCTGCCATCTCCACCACCCAAGGAGCTGTTGGAGCTAGGACTTAGCAGACAGGGTTCTGGAAGTCCCTAGGAAGGGCCAGGGTAGGAGCGAGGATGGCAGTTTCAAAGCTCCTTCTCTCGCCCTGGGTCTGCCCTTCCACCCAGCATATACACTCACACCACACCCCACGTACCTGGAGCCGAGAACGCACTTCAGGGACCTGTCTGTCCAACTCTCAAAGTTGCCACTGTGACTCTGCCTTAAAACTAATGAGAGCAAAGCAGGGGGTAAGGGCGGGGACCTAGAGTGTCCAGGGCGGTGCCCAGCTCCCCCAATATAGTAACTGCTGTCAGAAGCGCCAGATTCCAGCCAGGAGAATGCCAGGCAGGTCACACGATCCAGCTGGGGATTAGATGGCAGGCGGGGGTGGGTGGTGGGCAGAGGGCCCCACTCCCCTGCTGCAGATGAGAGGATGTCTACCCGAGCCAGGGCCCTGTTGCCTTTCCCTGAACAGTAAGGTGACCCTATCGCAGACCCGGCTAAATCAGAGGGTACCCATCCCAGTAGCTCCCTGTGCTAAGAAGGACAGAGCCAAGAGGCCTGAGTCCTATCATAGCCAAGAAGCTTGAACAAGTGCATTTTCCTGTCCCCTCCTAAGGTGGTAAGTCTGTCTCCTGCTCTGCTTCTATGCCAGGGCTGGTGTAACAAACCTAGCAATGAATAGCAATGTACGGGGACTGACAGTCACAAGGGACACTCATCCTGTTCCACAGTATCTGAGGTCCACACAGGGCTCTGTGGGAAATGAGCAACTCAGGCCCACCCTCAAAAAGCCCTATGTCTGGGGCAGCATGAGGGAGTCAGACAGGTGGTCGGCCCATTATAGGGGTATTCTCCAGAATCACAGAGGAGGGCAAGGTGGATTCCAATCCCAGGACACCACCCCAGGGGCTGGAGTTCACAGTGGCACATGGCCACTCACTTTCTGCCTCTGGGCAGGTTCTCAGCTGTCCGCAGCAGCAGCTCAAGCCCCTAGAAGGAAATTGCTTCTTCCTCTGAGCAAACCCAGGGGACATCATCAGACCCAATGATGAGAGAACATGCCTACTTCCCCCAAAGTAGGGCTTCACCATAGTGCTCCCCTCCAAACTAGTGAACCTCTACCCGTTCTGTAAACTCAGGTTGAGGCATCTTCTCCACAGTTGCACACAGCCCCATTCGCTCATCCCCATTCCCAAAGCCCCTATGACCCCCCTCAGTCAGGGTATAATCCCACTGTGTTGTGACTGACTGGACAGGATCGGTCTAAGGGTATAAATCCCACTGTGTTGTGACTGACAGGACAGGATCTGTCTGCAGTCATTGATAGAGAGTTCCTGAGGGTCCAATTTGAGTTTCTCCAGACACCAGAGTTAGTAGTTGAATGAAAAAAGTGCCATCCCCCTGAAGACCAGGAAGCTGCTGGCTACAGCAGGGGTGAGAAAGGTTGGCCTAAGTGTGCTTCACCCTAAGCTAACAGAACTCAGACCTGCAAGGTAGGTGCCTGGGCACAGAGCAAAGCAGCTAGCCCCACCAGGGTGCTCAGCACTTCACCTTGCTTCCTCTTGAGTCTGTCCCATTTGCCTGGAAAGGATTTGCCAACCAGATGAAGAGAACCAGAGCTGCAGCTGTAAATCATGGGCCTGCAGTGCTGTCCCATCAGGCATCCAGGGGTCTGGGCCCCCTGCCTGCTCCAGCCTCCGTGCTCCCAGCTCCCAAGAGAGCTGCCCCCCACCCATTCCCTCGTTCTGGCTCCAGAACAGAGCAAGCTGTGTGTGCAGGGCTGGCACTGCTCCCTCTGGCCTCCCAGAGCAAACACAGCCCAAGTCCCAGGCACAGCCAGGCCCCACAGCCCGAGCTTGATCTAGCTGTGGGGATGGGCCTTGCACCCGGGCCCCTGTTAAGGAGGGCCAGCACCCTATACCTCCTGACCTCAGCAGAGACCCAGATCAGTCTCCAGAACACACTCTGTCACAGGCAAGATCTCAGAAAGCAGATAATGAAAGCTTCCAAGCCCAAGGAGTCCGCACCTACTGTGCCCAGAGAAGCTGACTGGGGCTTGGCAAGGTTTCCACATAGCTGCTTGGGCCAAGAAAGGAAATCCTGAGGTTCAGGGAAGAACGCACTCTGCCTACCTGACACAGGTAGGTAACCCCTGCCCAGACCAGCCCCACAGCTTTCCCCAAGCTGGGGAAAAGCCCTTCAGAGGAAGGCTGCCCTCTTGCCCTGCCCATCCATCCAATCCTGAGTCACAGGCTGTGCCCAAGGGCCTCTTCTTTCAGCAGCATCCCCCCAACCCACCCCCGGTGGGCCAGCAGCCCTAGGATTTGAAGACACAGGAGGGGGCGGTAGACTGGTCCAGAGAGGAACACCTAGGCTCCAGCGGCTGGAATCCGTAGTCCTGGAGGCTGGGGGAGGGGGTGGCGCAGAGAAAGGGGAGGAGGCAGGTCCAGGGAGGGGCATAACAAAGGGGCACTTTTGGAAACCCGACCTGCGGGCCGAGGTGCCTGCTCCCAGATGACGCACTCCAAACCCCGAGCCTCCACACCAATCCTCGGAGCCCAGGGGCTGCCAGGCTCTGGTCTCAACCCCATGGATGGCGCCCTTTGACCAGCCCCTCTTGCCCGCCAAGCGCTGCATAACTCGGGGCCCATGGAGCCCATGAGGAGCTGCCTAACCAGGCCTAGCAATGGAGGTTCTAGGACTTCTTGGCCAAACTTGTTGAACTCGGTCTCGGCGGGGGTGGGGCCGGTTGATCACCGCGGAGGGGAGGGGTCCCGCGGTGAACTCCCGAAAGTGGCCCGGGCAGTGGCCCCATGAATTGGGGCTCTTTGCAGAGGGCAAAGGCTCGGCAGGGAGCAAAGGCCCATTCTGGGGCCCCAGGGGGGATCTGGGGCCCTTAAAAGGCCCCAGAAGACTGTGTGGCCCTCTAGTCCCGAAGTCCCCCTGTCCCCTGCCGGCCTGGGAAAATGGTCGGTGCGCTACGCCGATGAGACACCCCGTCGGTTCGTCGGCAGCTCTTTACGTCCTCGCACAGAGCCGGGTGACCGGGGGCTCCCAGAGCAGGAGTCGGTCCGGTTGCAAACTTCAGGAATGGAAGGGAGGAGAGGGAGGGCTCCAGCCGCCGCTCCCGCCGCCGCCTCCCCGCGGTCCCTACTCGGCAGCACTCACCGCGTCCTCCCAGCGCGCCTCGGTGAGTTGGGGTCCGGCCACGCTCCGGACCGAGTCCCGACGCTCCCAGGCCCCGACCGCCGCCTCCCGGAGCGCGCCGGGCCCTCCCCCGGGAAGCCCAGCCCCCGGCCCCGCCCTCTCCTCGGTGCCGCGGCCCCAACTCCCTAGTCCATCGACGGGCGCAGGGGCTGCGGGGATCGCGGCTCCCGCGCGAGAAGCTCCAGGGCCGACTCCCTACGGCGGCGCCGCTGCAGGGAGTCCGATTTCAGCTTTGCCCCTCTCCGGTTTTTGCAGAGTCTGGAAGACCCGTGGCAGCGGGAAGGGATCGGGCCCGCATGGACAGCCTTTGGAGGGAGGCCTGGGGGCGACACTGCCTTACATTTTTTGCAGGCCAGACTTCTTAGAAGTTAGCTCCGGCGTGGCTCACAACCATCCCCTTGTAAGCGTTAGAATTTCCATTGTACAATGCAGAAACTAGGGCTCAAATACCTTCAGCGGCTTGCACACCAGCTGTAGCGGGGCAGGGGCAAGACTCCAAAACCGTGCCCTTTCAATGCACAGCCTTGCCTGCCAATCCGAGCGAATTCTGAAGCCTGGGACCGACACGCGGTGGGGGTGGGACAAAAAATCATAAGCTCCTCCCTCTCCGTGTTCTTATTCCCAGATTTTGTGCCACCATTCACACTAAATCCCTTCGTCTTTGTCGTTCACCAGCTCTGGTGGATTTTTCCAGATTGCCAGGATGCCACCGCACCCTAAATAAATCCCTTCTTCCTCACGCCCTTACCCCCACCCGGGCATTTTTCGGAGCCTGCCGTCTGTTATTTATATCCACTGGAGCGGTCCAAGAATGTTCCGAGGCTGACCTAATCGCCACCTGCTCGGCCCCCTCTCCCCTCCCGCTCGCTCCTGGGCTGGTGACCCGGAGGCCGTGCCCTCCTCCGCCTGGCAAACGAGAGGGACCTCAGCCCAGGGCGCTCGGAGGAGCGAATTCGCTCGGGGGGTTGGAGAGTCCGAGGCGCGCTCGGAGGAGTACGCCCCCAGGAGAATAGCGCGGGGCTCTGGGAAGCCCAGGGTCACGCTGTTCTTCTCTCTCCGGCACGTACTCTTCCTACCCACCCCGTACAAACACACACACCAACACACACAATTCCAGAAAAGTGTGAGTACGTGTGCGCGGAATTTTAAATGGTAAATTTAAAAATAGCAAAATTGTGTTTCTAAATCCGGGAGGAATCACTGACGCGTTCTTTATGCAGATAAGTCTGCTCATAAAATGAAAAAGGCCTGAAGAGAATGAATGAGGTTGATTTCAGATGGTAGTATTACCCCCTGAGGGTGGTGGGAGGGTAAAACTGCCTCCCCAAGATACCTGTAGACTTGCCACCTTTGGAACGTCTAGCTGCTTGGCAAATGGTACCTGAGTAGTGGATCTTGGCCTTGGCTCTCACAAGGGCGTGTACCCAGCAGTATGTGCTTCTGAAACCAGTTTCAACACCCACTTTCTGTTGGGGCTTAGATGAGTCCCTGACCTCCCAAATGGGCTCTGTGCCTCAACTAATTACTGATAAAACAACGGCAAATGAGAGGAGTTGGGATAGTGTATAATGACAACCACAGCTTTTTGTGTTATTTAAAATCTGTTAACATCCTTCCTAGTGCCTGGGGGCCTTTAGGCACTTAGAAAGTGTGAAAACACAACAATGAAATTAATTACATGAGCCATGTATTAAAACCCCATTAAAAATAAAGGCTGCAAGCCCGGCTCTGGGATCTGGGGAAGCCAGGTAACAGAGACTAAGAAAACAAGGCTGTTCATCAGACTGCAAGGAGTGGGTGCCAGTGTAAAACACCTGGCTTCCCTTGGGTTCAGTCTAGAAGCAGTAAGCAGAAATGTTGCAGCTGATCTTAATTGCCCCTAAGGTACCATAGGGAGAAAAAATAAACCAAAACCCAGAGCATAAGAAGCTGCTTGCTTCAAAGGGAAAAAGAAGACAGAGCTGCCTTTGGAAAACCAACCCCTTGCTAGTGCTGCCCCCCAGGGCTCAGATTTCAATGCTCTACAGCAGGGGTCCCCAAACTGCGGGCCCCCTGAGGCCATTTATCCGGCCTGCCTCACTTCTAGAAGGGGCACCTCTTTCATTGGTGGTCAGTGAGAGGAGCACAGGATGCATCCGCACCCATAGTTTTCATTTGAAATACTGGTCAGTTTGTTGATTTAAATTTACTTGTCCTTTATTTTAAATATTGTATTTGTTCCCGTTTGTTTTTTTACTTTAAAGTAAGATATGTGCAGTGTGCATAGGGATTTTTTCTTTTTTTTAATATATAGTTCAGCCCTCCAACGGTCTGAGAGACGGTGAACTGGCCCCCTGTGTAAAAATTTTGGGGACCCCTGCTCTACAACCAGAACCCCTACATACTTACACTGCTCTATCAGTGGACTACCTGACTTGAACAGAGTTCAAGATGAGATGCCCAAGTTCAGAGGGCTGGATAGACAGAAATGTAGAGAGGTGGTTTGACTTGGGGCACCAGGGGGCAGATTAGTCTAAAGCCCAAGCTCACAAGACTCGAAGACTCACTCACCTTGAGCATCTGGAATGTCCTAACCACTGTGATTTCACTTGTTTATTTATTTATTCATTCATTCATCCAATCAAGAAAACATTTGAATTCTTGCTCTATGCCATAAGCCCTATGCTTGGATGTTGGGAATACAAAGATAAATAAGGCAGAGCCCTGAGTGTACAGTAATGATAGAACGTGGACATGAAATGCTATGGGAAAGGAGAGGCAGAAGAGACTGCCTTTCACAAGGTGATGACACTTGATCGGTCTTGATGAGCAGGAATTAGTCATGTGGAGAGGCATTCTAGGCAGGAGTACCAGGGTGTGCGAAGCCCCAGAGGTGTTAGCATATGACCCAGCAATTCCACCTTTTTGGTTTCTAACCTAAACAAACATATGTACAAGTGCCTTAAAATATACAAAGATGGCCTGACCAGGCAGTGGCGCAGTGGATAGAGCGTGGGACTGGGATGCAGAAGACCCAGGTTCGAGACCCCTAGCTTGCCAGCTTGAGCACGGGCCCATCTGGCTTGTGCGAGGGCCCATCTGTCTTGAGCAAAAGATCGTCAGCTTGGACCCAAGGTCACTGACTCCAGCAAGGGGTTGCTCGGTCTGCTGAAGGCCTGCAGTCAAGGCACATGTGAGAAAGCAATCAATGAATAACTATGGTGTCGCAATGGCAACAAAAAACTAATGATTGATGCTTCTCACATCTCTCCGTTCCTGTCTGTCTGTCCCTATCTATCTATCTCTCTCTGACTCTCTCTCTGTCCCTGTAAAAAAAAAAAACACATACAAAGATGTTTGCATATAGTATTCTATGCAATAAGGGAGAACCAGAAACAAATGTCCATAGCAGTGCAAAGGTTAAATAACCTCAATTTCATTCATGTTTTGGATTACTTTGCAGTACCTAAAACAAAAGGTAGCTAGAGATGTGTTTTTATATGAAGATCTCTAAGACACTATTGAATGAAAAAAGCAAAGTGCAATACACACGAAATATTTGGAGAGAATATGCACCAAACTTATTTCGTTGATAATCCCTAGGGAGAGGTCTAGACTTGGTCAAGAGATTTTTGTAATATTAGAAAATTAACAATGAAAATGTACTTATGTATAAATTATATAATTAAAAATATTTTTAGGAGATGGTCAGTGGGTCTTATTGTCTAAAACAGTTCTGTTTGGCCTGACCTGTGATGGCGCAGTGGATAAAGCATCAACCTGGAATGCTGAGGTCACGGGTTCAAATCCCTGGGCTTGTCTGGTCTAAGCACATATGGGAGTTGATGCTTCCTGCTCCTCCCCCATTCTCTCTCTCTCTCTCTCCCCCCTCTCTAAAAAATGAATAAAAATAAATAAAGATCATATTAAATAAATAAATAAAACAGTGCTGTTCGAATAGAATTTTGGGCAGTGACAAAACATTTTATAGCTGCACTATCCAATACTGTAGCCACTAGCCACATGCGGTTTTTGAGTACTTGAAATGTGATTAGTATGATTAAGGAACTAAATTTTAAATTTAATCTAATTTTAATTAATGAAAAATTTAACAGCCGCAAGAGGATAGTGGCAACTATATTGAACTGTTCTGGTCCAGAATGTCTAGAGTATTGAGCTCAGGATGGGGTGGAGGCAGATGGAAGATGAGGCTGGAGAGATAGGTTTGGATTGAACGGTGAAGATTTGCAAGGTGGACCAAGGAATTTGAACTTTATCCTACAGACAGTAGGCAGTGTGGATATGAGTGACTAGACCAGAGTTACCCCCCCTTTTTTTTTTTACAGAGACAGAGAGAGAGTTAGAGAGAGGGATAGACAGGGACAGACAGACAGGAACGAAGAGAGATGAGAAGCATCAATCATCAGTTTCTCATTGCATCACCTTAGTTGTTCATTGATTGCTTTCTCACACGTGCCTTGACTGCGGGCCTTCAGCAGACCGAGTAACCCCTTGCTTGAGCCAGTGACCTTGGGTCCAAGCTGGTGAGCTTTGCTCAAACCAGATGAGCCCTCACTCAAGCTGGCAACCTCGGGGTCTTGAACCTGGGTCTTCCACATCCCAGTCTGATGCTCCATCCACTGCGCCACTGCCTGGTCAAGCTAGAGTTACCCTTTCCAAAGGTAACTGGCAGCCCTGAAGAAGGTAGATTATAGCAGGCAGAGAACTAAAGGCTGCTGTTTCTCCCCATGGCCTCTGGACATTGCCCCAGAGTTTCTGACTGGCAGCTGAGGAAAGAATTCTGATTCTGCAGCTATATTTAAGATCTCAGGCAACCCCAGACTTATTGGGAGGGGTTAACGTCAGTGGGGGAGGCTGTTCCTGGGCTGGAACACAGGAAGAACAGCAGATGGATGGCATTAGAGTGGAAATGCATAGCAGGTTTCAGAGTGGGGCCCTCCAGGGTCAGGAATTTGCCCGGGCAGAGTTGTAGGAACGTATCTTGGAAATGCCTCTGCATAGTCCAGGTGTCCAGGAGGGTTCTGCTCAGGAAACCGGAACTGGTTCATTTGGGCCTTGCCCTGAAGCCCATGGGGGTCCTCCTTGCTGGTGAAAGAGAAGTTCTAGTGGAGAATCCATTCCTTTAGCTGACTTTTAAGGAACACCCACTATGCCAGACACCAAGCTGGGTGCTTGGCCCACAAGGCAAACAAATCAGACATGGTTTCTGACTTTATGGAGTTTTCCATAAAATTAAATTAAGGCCCAAACACATAATTACAGGTCATGATATGTTTTAAGGGAAACAAAAAAGTAAAAAGGACATGAGAGAATTATAAGGAGAGCATAATTTCATTGGGGGGAGGATCAGAGAAGAACCTCTCTAGGAAGGTTAAGCTTCTCTCCCCATAAAGGCCCCCCAAACCCAAAAGACAAGTGGAAGTTATGTAGGTGAGGAGGAAACCTAAAAAAAGACAGCCTAGGTAGAGGGACTGCCCAGGGCCGACAGCACCCAGACACTGCTGACACTGCGGGCTTTGGGCTTTGTTTTATCCTGAGTAAGAACTGAAGCAGAGGGGAGACCTGAGCATGTTTCTGGATGTGATGTGAGGAATGAGTTAGAGCCATGATGGCAAACCTATGACACACGTGTCAGCACTGACACGCGTAGCCATTTTCGATGACTTGCAGCCGCATACCAGAGAAGTATGGGGCCACATGCTGAGAAGGACGTTTCATCCTCGGCTCCTGCATGGCCAGGTGCAGTGGCCGAGGATAAAACATTTGCTATAGTGTAGACACGCTGTGCCGGAGGTCTGTAGGCCAAAATAACAGAACTCTGGCACAGAGCGTCTAGTTCTGGGACTTCTGGTTAGGCCGTTTTTCTCGAAGTGACACACCACCTGAGTTATGCTCAGTTTTTTGGCGAATTTTGACACATCAAGCTCAAAAGATTGCCCATCACTGGGTTAGAGCAAGGCGTCAACACACTGTGGCCCAGACCACCTGTAGGCTAAGGTTGGTTTTCACATTTTCAAATAGTTGAAAAATATCAAAAGAAGATTTTGTGACACATGACGGTTATAGGAAATTTCAGTGTCCGCAAATAAAGTTTTATTGGAACACTGCCACGCCCATTTGTTTACAGATGTTCTGTGGCTGCTTTTGCATTGCAAGGGCAGAGCTGAGTAGTTGCAGCAGAGACTGTACGGCCACCCGCAAAGCGGAAAATATTTACTATCAGGCCCTTTACTCCAAACTACGCTGCCCCCTGGATTAGAAGGAGACAAAAGGCCGGGAGACAGATTAGAGGTTGCTGCAGTCATCCAGGTGCAAGACCACAGTGGCTTTTTCTAGAGTGGCAGCCATAGAGGTACTCAGTGCATGGAGTGAAGAGTGTCTGGGGCAATCGCTAGGACTTACAGATGGGTTCAATATGGATGGTATGGGGGAGAGACATTTCAAAATGACCCCCAACCTGTGATCTTGGGTTGGACTCTGGACCAGAGAAAGACATTCGTGGGACACCTGGCAAAATGTGCATAAAGTTTGTAGACTAGATAGATAGTAGTGTCATTAGTGGTAATTTCTTCCTTTGGTAATTGTATTATGTTTGTTTATGATGCTACATTTGTGGAATTAGGGAAGAGTGTATTGAAATTTTTTGTAAGCTTTTTGTAAATCTGAGATTATTTCAAATTGGAAAGTTAAAAAATAAAAATGAAAACAAACGAAGCAAAAATGACGCCCAGGTTTTTAGCTTGCAGCGCCATTTACTGAAATGAGAGAGGTATGAAAGAGAAGAAAGGAAGACTAAGCCTGACCAGGCGAGGCGGTGGTGCAGTGGACAGAACATTGGACTGGGACGTGAAGGACTTAGGTTCGAAACCCCGGGGTTGCCAGTTTGAGTGCAGGCTCACCCGGCTTGAGCACAGGGTAGCTGGCTTGAGCATTGACATGACCCCATGGTTGCTGGCTTGAGCAAGGGGTCACTCGGTCTGCTGTAGCTCCTGGATCAAGGCACATATGAGAAAGCAATCAATGAGCAACAAAGAATTGATGCTTCTTATCTCTTTCCTTTCCTGTCTGTTCCTATCTGTCCCTCTTTGTCTCTCTCTGTCTCTGTCACACACACACACACAAAAAAAAAAAAAAAAAAAAAGGAAGGAAGAAAGACCAAGACTTCACTTTCACTCTTGGACACACTGGGTTTGAGGCTCTGATGAGAGAGCCAAGTAGATGTGTCGGGAAGGCGGGGCAGGTACTATTCTGGATATCATGGATGAGTTCCGGGACTGGAGGAAGGTACAGAAACCCGGAGACTCCACCTCGGAATGGGGGCTCTGTGCCTGAGGTGACGCAGGACCGGGGCGGTGAAGGGCAAGTATGGAGTGCACGTGTATGGAAAGTCTGTGGTAGAAAGGCATTCTGCTCGGCTCCCTGTCACCTGAGCCTCTCAAAAACCTGATCCTGTAAGACTTATTCTTCCCAGTTGACAAAGAAGGCAATAGACTCAGAGAGGTGCTAAGATGAGCTCAAAAACACAGCCAGGAGTCTGACCAGTGGTGGCACAGTAGGTAGAGTATTGACCTGGGACACTGAGATCCTAGGTTCAAAACCCTGAGTTGCCAGCTTGAGCCCAAGGTCGCTGGCTTGGTGACTCAGCTACGAGTTGATACTTCTCATTGCTCTCCCTTTCTCTCTCTCCCTCTTTCTCTCTCTCTTGCTCTCGCTCTCATGCATGCAAAAAAAAAAAAGAAAGAAAAGAGAAAAAGAAACCTCAAAAAAACAAAAAGACACAGCTAGGAAATAGGAATGTGAGGGCTGTCCAACCCCAATACCTGTGAGAGATTTTCCCACTTGGCCATGCTGAGCATCCACAGCAGAGATGGGTTTACTAGTTTTCTAGGATTTCAAAATAAATGACCACAGACCAGGTGGCTTAAAACAACAGAAATTTCTTCTCTTATACTTCAAAATCAAAGTGGTGTCAGGGCCATGCTCCCTCTGCCAGCTTTGAGGGACAGACAGTCTTTGCTTGCCGCTCTAGCTCCTGGTGTCTTCTGACAGTCTGGCAATCTTTGGTCTTCCGTGGTTTACAGCCGTATCTCTCCAATCTCTGCCTGTCTTCACGTTATCTTCCTTGTGAGTCTCTCTCTCTGTGTCCGAGTCTCATCTCCTTTCTGCCTCACTCTTGTAAGGACACTCACCACTGGATTGAGGGCCACTGGATAATCCAGGATAGGCTCCCCATCTTAAAATCCTTCCCTATACCTGCAAAGATCCTTTTTCTAAATAGAGTAATATTCAAAGGTTCTGGAGATCAGGATGTGGATATTTCTTTTCAGGGACCACCATTCAGTCCCCCACAATGGGCTAGATAAGGCTACAGCTGTAAGCCTTGGAAATTCAGTAAAATGCTTCTTCAACTTGAAAAGCAGGCTGACTTTCAGAGTTTCTCTTCATCCAATTTCACACATGTGTCTCTTTGCAGAATGGTTCAGCAGCCTAAATGCTGCCAACACAAATATGGCTTGGATTTCTAGACTGCCTACAATTATGACAAAGCTGTCAGATTCTGGGGCCTCATGACACAGGGATTGTCAAGCACAAAGGGTAATGTACACAAATGTGTCTGGGAGGATGCCCACTGAGAGTTTCGAGTGTTGGCGAGGATGAGTGTAGAGTTGTACCAACAAACCTTCTCCCCCGTCTCCCCGCCCCAGCCTATTGGCTTCACCAATAAGAGCCACTTGTCTAGGTTCACTGCCTTCCTCTACGGAGACAAACTTAGCTGGGGTTCCTTGGGCAAGATTTTTGTCTCAGGCTGTTGGCATTAACATGTCACAGTACGGACAGGAGCCAAAGCAGTGCCATGGGAAGGGGAGTGGGTAGAGGGGAATGTAAGGGAATGCAAATGCAGTTCTCCGGGTCCCACTAGCATGTGACTCCCACGCTCACAGGGAACGGGCTTGGCTGTCATACAGAGAGGACCATTTTTACTTCTGCCGCTCGGGATTTCTGCCATCTTGGAGCAGACCTCTGGCATCAGAAGTGAGTAGAAGTCACTGCCATAACTCAAACCCCCAGTTTCTGATTCTCTGGTCCCTACTCCTTCCAAGATGCTTGTCTGACTGGTGAGAACTCTCAAGAACAGAGAAGAGCTTCCTCACAACCTTTAGTAGTCCTTATCAGTAAATAACATACCACATGGAGATTATATAACACTTTGTTTGTAGAGCACTTTACAGTTTGCAGAGCTCTTTCTCATTTATTATTTCAGCACTCTGGCAATTGCCTTGAAAATCTGGCTGCCTGGAGAAGTTTCCTGGCATCCTGTACCTATAGTATTTCATGACAGAACATTGATTTAGTGTGGGGATGGTGCCTCATCTCCAACGGGAAAGACAGAAGGTGGGTTTTTTTCGGTGTTTACACAACTGTCGGACACTTCCAAAGCTACCCAAACTTGTATTTTTGAAAATGAATGCTATCCCCAGAGGGTGGCAGCCATGCTTTCATTTAGCATTATTACACACTTCTTTATATTTGGGCATTTAAATATGTATTGGAGATGCCAAGCAGCAAGAACTCTGAATGCTGTATTCAGTCTGTTTCCAATCAGTCGTTCAGGAGGAATTCAAACTTCAGCTCCCTGCAAGCTCTGCAGAGTCCTTGAGGCTGTCATTTGCAAACCACTGAATGCTGAGGCCGGCACACACCATCCCTGTGGATTAGAGATGGTTTTGCAGACTCAGCAGAGCGTTTGGATCCATAGGCAACTTGATCAGAACCAGAGGCATGCATCAGACTACACCAGGATACCCATTCATACTAGATGCAAATCTCCCACTTGGAGGCCAGAGTTCAATGCAGGCACTGGTTTCTGCCACTTTAATAGCAAGTCACAGGGTCACAAGTTTTAAAGCTGGAAGGGACCACAGACCACCTAGTCCCCCTCCCTCCCTTGATTTTCTGATGAGGAAACTCAGGCATAGAAAAGTGAAATGATGAAACCAAGAACAATGCTCTTACCACTGTGTTATATTATATGTTCCAGAAAACACCTAAGCCACATATTGTTTTGCAGATCAAAGAAACTGGCATTATTTAGGGCCATGCTCATGATCTGCTCAGCTTCCAGTGCAAACACGAGACTTTGATTTGCTATCACCAGCAACTTTTGAATGAATTGCCTTGTGATGCCTTATGTCAAAGGTAGTGTCACAGATAGGACCAAAACTTCTATAAATGGGGATGTGTGGCACAGCCTCCCTGTGGCATGAAACCAGAGCAGTGCTACACCATGCACCTCATTATCAGATTAGCAGCATCAAAAATTTTTGTATTAGCCTGACCAGGCGGTGGCTAGTGGATAGAGCGTCAGACTGGGATGCAGAAGACCCAGGTTCAAGACCCTGAGCTCGCCAGCTTGAGCGCGAGCACATCTGCCTTGAGCAAAAGCTCGCCAGCTTGGACCCAAGGTCACTGGCTCCAGCAAGGGGTGGCTCGGTCTGCTGAAGGCCCGCGGTCAAGGCACATGTGAGAACGCAATCAATGAACAACTAAGGTGTCCTAACGGCAATGGAAAACTAATGATTGATGCTTCTCACCTCTCTCCATTCCTGTCTGTCTGTCCCTATCTATCCCTCTCTCTGACTCTCTCACTGTCCCTGTAAAAAAAAAAAAAAAATTGTATTAGATGGTTTGTGATCCTGCCCCTGATGGTTCAACAGATGGGAATGGATGACATCAAGCCCCTGGGAAGTTATTTTGTGGCAAAACAAAGCAAAAGCCAGGGTAAGAATGCCCCAAAGCTTGACCTGAAACAAAGTGCTTCACTGGCAGGCGAGGCAGGTTTCCACTGGTCACATATCTGTTTAATCCACCAGCGAAAACTCCCCAATCCTGAAAACAGACTCTGGACCAGCCTGGCATTGAGCAGGACATTTCCTTTGCTCACGCATCCATCATGGCTAACGATTGCTTCCCTGCCTTTCCATTTCTTACTCCCCTTTCCCCTCTCTCAATCTCTCAAGATTCAGTTTAAGTGTCACCTTCTCTGGGAAGACTTCCTTGACACTGTCCCTTTTTAATCCCACTCCAAGCTGAGTTAGTGTCCTTTTTCTCTGCATTCCCCTATCCCACCAGAACCCAAAGCTCCCTGTCTCGCTGAGTTTATCACACACACCCTATGGTAGTCACCCTATGGTAGTTGTGATATAATGGGCTGTTAGGCCAGGTATGCAGGGTCACCAGGCTGGAAAGCCAGGGGTGCTTAGCAATGGACAATTGTAGGGTAGGACCTCAGCCCCAGAGTGACCCTTCCTCCCCTGGCTTGTTGCTAGTCATTTGGTAGACCCCCTTAAAGGAGGAACTAGAGGGCTGAAAAATAGCCTTCTAGGATTTCCATACAAGCCCTTGCATGACCACTCCCATAAGCATTCAGCCCCTAGGACAGTGAGATTCTGGTCTGCATGAAATAATCTTAAGCAGAAGCCTCAGGTGTGCCGAGCAGAGACAGAGTCTTAGATTACAGATAGCAGCTAGGTCTCAGTTGTGTTTCAGCTCCAGGCCCAGGAAAGCAGCAGGGCCAGGAGGGACAACACCATGGCTGACATCGAAAGCAGATTAAAAACCCCAAGAAAAAGAACCCAGTGCACTTTCTTGAGATCACCTGCGCCTTTCCTCACTCCCTTCCTTCCCCTGGGTGCTCTCTCTGGAGCACAACTGTGCCTTTCCCCAGCTGCATTTTCTTGGCCTTTCTTTCCCCTAAACTCCAAGGGCCCTCCTGCCTCTGTAACTGGTTTCTGGAGCCCAAAAGCCCAGCTGGCTCACTTCATCCACGAGTCACTTCTACCTCTATGACTTTCTAAATAAACTTTTGCTTCTATTTGAGGGTTGGCTCTGAATTCTCTTAATCAGAACTCAAAGACTGAGGTCTAACATCTGGTGCCATTTGCTGTTAACATTTGTAGGTTTACTTGTTTATTAAAAGGGACACTCCAACCTGATCTGTGGTAGCACAGTGGATAAAGCATTGACCTGGAATGCTGAGATTGGCAGTTTGAAACCCCAGGTTTGCCTGGCCAAGGCACATATGAAAAGCAATTATGGCCCTGGCCGGTTGGCTCAGTGGTAGAGCGTTGGCCCAGAGTATGGAAGTCCCGAGTTCGATTCCCAGCCATGGCACACAGGAGAAGCGTCCATCTGCTTCTCTATTCATCCCTTCTCCTTTCTCTCTATCTTTCTCTTCCCCTCCCACAGCCAAGCGTCCATTGAAGCAAAGTTGACCCAGGCGCTGAGGATGACTCCATGGCCTCTGCCTCAGGCGCTAGAATGGCTCCAGTTGCAACAGAACAACGCCCCAGGTGGGCAGAGCATCAATCCCTGGTGGGCATGCTGATGGATCCCAGTCAGGTGCGTTGTGGGAGCCTGTTTCTCTGCCTCCCCGCTTCACTTCAAAAAAATACCAAAAATAAATAAGTAAATAAGTAAAAGCAATTACTATGAGTTGATGCTTCTCCCTCCTCAACCCCCTTTCTCTTTCCTCTCTCCAAAATCAGTAAGTAAAATTTAAAAAAAAAAAAAAAAAGGCTCCCTCCATGGGGGCAAAGAACATTTTTCTTTCAGCATTCTCTTATACTGAAATAGTGCCAGGGACAGAAGGTTTTTAACTTTCTTTTATTTATTCATTTTAGAGAGGAGAGAAAGAGAGAGAGAAAAGGGGGAGGAGCAGAAAGCATCAACTCCCATATGTGCCTTGACCAGACAAGTGCAGTGTTTTGAACCGGTGACCTCAGCATTCCAGGTCGATGCTCTATCCACTGCGCCACCACAGGTCAGGCCAGAAGGTTTTTATTTATTTATTTATTTATTTACAGGGACAGACAGACAGGAACGGAGAGATATGAGAAGCATCAATCATCAGTTTTTTGTTGCAACACCTTAGTTGCTCATTGATTGCTCTCTCATATGTGCCTTGACCGTGGGCCTTCAGCAGACCGAGTAACCCCTTGCTCAAGCCAGCGACCTTGGGTCCAAGCTGGCAAGTCTTTTGCTCAAGCCAGATGGGCCCGCGCTCAAGCTGGCAACCTCCGGGTCTCGAGTCCGGATCCTCCACATCCCAGTCAGACGCTCTACTCACTGCGCCACTGCCTGGTCAGGCCAGGTTTTTAAATAAATGTCAGTAAAATGAATGAAATTTGAATTTTTCTGCCTGCCATTTAACTTCCTCTTTTATTTGGCCTTTATTTTGCACAGATCAATGTGATCAATTTTCTCCTCTTCAGGCTGTCTCCTTCCTTACTCATAAATGTCAATGCTCCCGGGCCAAACACCAGCAGGGACACTCCTACACACAGTTGAAATTGAGGTTTACTGCTTATTGCGTTAGACGCTGCATACCATGGGCAATGGTGGGACATCTCTGTAAGGTGTTAGAAAGAATTGATAGGATTGGCTAGTGTTGGATGTATTGGATAAGGGTTCAAAGAAGTGGGGCTTTGCTGTGGATTGGAGGCTGTCAGGGAATGAGGGTAATTCTATGATTGGGTATCAATAAACCTTATCTATTGGGTGGAAGGAACAAAGCAAAGCTAAAGCTGTGATTGGCAAAGAAGCTGTAGTTATTAATATTGGCCAAAATAATAGGGGAGTGTTTGGCCATTTTTGTGTTTTGGACAATGTTCATACTTTGCCTGTGTTTAGATGTGAGTGGTTATGTTTTTGTGTTGATGTATGACAGTCAGAGTGACCTTGTCTGGTTTTGATATTTTGCGAAATTATTTCAACACAACACCAAGGCCTGCCTACTAGTACCAGTCCAGCTCTCAGATGCAGGGGCTGCTTTTCTATTTCTTGTAACCCACAACCATTCCTAACTTTTAAACTGTGTTTCTGTACCTAAGATGCTAGTCTTCCTCCCCCAGCCAACTCCATGAAACTCCAATTTCCCTGTATGATTCTCCTAAATATTTTTCTCCGTTCAATTCTTTTTTTTTTTTTTAAAAGGACTTTATTCATTTTAGGGAGGAGAGAAGGAGTAGAGAGAGAAGGGGGGAGGAGCAGGAAGCATCAACTCCCATATGTGCCTTGACCGGGTAATCCCAGGGTTTCGAACCAGCAACCTCAGCACTCCAAGTTGACGCTTTATCCACTGCGCCACCACAGGTCAGGCTCAATTCTTTTGATTGCATTTAAAACATCTTGTCTGGCCCCAGTTAGGTACTCAGTGGATAGAGCATCATCCTGGTGCCCTGAGGTTGGGGCTTCCATCCCTGGTCAGTACATACCAGAAGCAACCAATGAGTGCACAACTAAGTGGAATGAGTTGGTGTTTCTCTCAAATCAATGGAAGAATTTTTTTAAGTGAGAGGAGGAGAGATAGACTCCTGCATGCGCCACAATGAGGATCCATCCAGTGACTCCATCTGGTCCCAATGCTGTGTCTATCTAAGGCGATGCTAGCAACCCAGCTATTTTTAGTGCCTGAAGGGGGAGGCTCCACAGAGCAATTTTCAGTGCCTGGGGCCAATCAATTGAGGATGTGGGAGAGAAAGAGAGAGGGACAGAGGGTGAGAGAGAGAATTAGAAGAGGAAGAAGCAGATAGTCGCTTCTCCTGTGTGCCCTGACCAGAAATTGAATCCAGGACTTCCACACACCCAGTCAATGCTCTAGCACTGAACCAACCAGCCAGGGCAGGAAGAATATTTTTATGTAAACATTTTTTTTTAGATTTTATTTATTCATTTTAGAGAAAAGAGAGTGAATGGGAGATTGGGGGGGGGGGCAGGAAGCATCAACTCTCACATGTGCCTTGACCAGGCAAGCCCAGGATTTTGAACTGGCAACCTCAGGGTTCCAGGTCGACACTTTATCCACTGCACAACCACAGGTCGGTTCATAGAATATATTTTTTAAGTCTTGGTTGGCATGCCACAATTTAGTACTCAACTGTGTTTTATCTTGAATTGTTTGACTTGTTTCGCAAGTATTTTTCTTCTCCTTCCAGTAGGTTGCAAGACTTTCAGGAGCCCAGTCATTTCTTGTATTTCAATATCCCCAGAAATGAGCACCCTGCTGGGGAGCAACTAATGGCTGGTCTGAATGAAGGGGGCCATGTTGCTTTTGTAACACAGCTCTGAAAACAGCAAGTCAGTAAGGGAGATGCCACCAGCTTGCCCCCAGGTGGTTGCCACTGATAACACTAAGATGATGTTCCCATCTAAAGAGCACTTCCTAATTTTTCATCTGGAGTACTCGTTTCTTTCCAAGAGTAATATTTTGAAATGTTTTTCATCCCTACCTGTCCTGAGTGCAGGTTCTACCATTAATGCATTTAGGTCTCCTCTCACCGTACCAAGGCGCCTGGCACGGATTTAAGAGATGGAAGAAACGGCCCAGCATTCCCCCGACTAACCCCACCTCCAGCCTGGTTCTGCGCAGAAAGCGTGTTGCATCCGAACTGTCTCCTCTCTGGCCAGGCGGGAAAGCGCAGCCTCAGCTGACGATCACTGTCTTGGCGTTTGGCTGAAGTCTGGGAATAAAACCTCTTAGCCGGGTTGGCCCGCACGCTCTCCATCGCATCACTACCCCAGGCTGCTCCCCAGGCGGACACTGCAGGTTTGGGGATAACTGCGCATTTCAATCAGTCTCCGCAGAGGAGTTGAGATTCCGTTGAGCTGGAGGGTTGCAAGACGCGACACCGAACGCGAAACTTGGCAGACGGGAAGAGCTCGGTTTCCACCGCAGGGAAATCGCTAGCTTTCTACAACACCACTTTGATGCTGTACGGATCAGTCAATGCCACAGCTAGAGCGCGCGAGATCACTAATAAAAAGACTGAGGAGGCGGAGCCGAATCTTTGATTGGCGTGTGGTCTTCGCGGGACACACAGAGGCCTGGCAGCATCGCATCTAACAGGCTTCAAGTTGGGTGACTTAGCCCTGCCAGCCATCTTTATTTCTGGCAGGTCAGCTGACTGGCCTGGAGCAGAGCCAATACTTAGGCGCGATCCTGTTTCTCTAGGGAGCTCAAGATCCCCACCCCTCGCACATTTCCCATCTCTCCGCGCGCGCCCCGCCTTCCCGGGAGAGGCGGGGGTCTCTTCGAGAGGGGCGGGGCCGGAACTAAGCGCTAGTTTGGAAGCCGGTAGCCTGTTTGGCGGGAAGTTGTCTTGTTTGGCGGGAAGTTGGCCCAGTTCCCCGGTGCCCGCCCTTTTCCTCTTCAGAGGCTTCTCGATCTTCCTTCCATAATCTCAGCATACGGTATAGTACTCCTTTGTACGGAGGACGCGATGGCTCCCAGGAAACGCCCAGAAACCCGACAGACCTCCGAGATGGTTTTGCGCCCCAAGAGCAAGAGGAGCAGAAGCCCCCGGGAGCTGGAGCCCGAGGCCAAGAAGCTCTGTGGGAAGGGCCCTGGTACTGCCTGCGCCTGCTGCTTTCATAACTCCGCCATTTGGGTTCTCACGCAGGAGGCTGGAGTGGGGGATGGGTGCTTCTAGGTTCCCGAGGCTTTCCGGAGTTTCAGAAGTCTCAGGCTGTGTATTTTGTCAGCAGGTCCTTTGACACCCTAGAGTTTGAGTTTGGGCTTAACCCCCTCAGGTGACAGGAAGAGGCAGATGAGCTCCATTACATAAGACACAACAGACTTCAAATTTCTGGTTTGTACCAGGATTTTTACACACTGAGGATTGCTTAAAATAATCCCACCGAGCTTGGTGGTGTGTGTAGCTCTAGGTACTTCGTTTCAGCTGTGAGAGCCTTCAACTTCCTTCCTTCCTTTGAAAACCCATTCTCCGAGGATTCTTGGTATTGAACCACAGCTATAAGGAGTGTAGGGGAACTCGAAAGACTGGAGCCTATAACACTTGGTTATTGACCAAGTGTTTCTTTGGTCCACAAGAAGAATTAGTGGTCAAGAGGCCAGCTTCATAGAGACCAGCTCTTCATTCAAATACATGTTGGTAATCCAGAGTTGCTTGACTCCTAGTCTAAGTGCATCTACTAAAGTAGCCTAGTTCATTTAGAGCCATGTCAGGTCTTCTAGATCCTGCTGGTTTCCAGGACAGATTGGACTTGGAACCAACAACTGGTCTGCTCTACATTATTTTAATACAAGATTTAAAGATACTTCTTTCTCCAAGCACTCACTTCTATGCTATACAAAAAAAAAAACCCAAAGCAAAGCCACTTATTGTGCATTATATAGGCTTTTTAAATTGTCACCCAAATTTGTCACAAGTTTTCCAGCCCAAACTGGGAAGAGTTCTGCATATACTTTATTCTTGTGTGTTTCTTTGGCTCAGCTCAGGAACCCTGCAAAATCATATTTTCACTTCAGAATTGCTATTTTGGGAAAGGGGCTGAATCCCTATTCACAATTTCTTGTGCTAGGTGAGACTGAGCAGACCAAGAAAAAACCTTAGGAGGTGATGGGAGATTGGCTGTACCGAATGAAACAATGGGCTTTCTTTCTGGGATTTCCGCAGAAAAACCTTTGTTGAGTGAGATTGGGGAGGAAAATATGTGTTTGTTCTACTTGGCAGGTTCTAGCAGAAGATTTGACTCAGGCTGCCTTTGGGAGGGGTTGGCTAGCCTGCAGGTCCCGCCGCGGTGCAGGAACATCGTCAGGGCCCTGCATCAGCCTAAACTGGGCAGAACTGCCTGGCCATCACTACAGCAGGTGAGGCGTTTCCTGGCTGAAGTGGTCAAGGGTTTGCATGGTGCTTTTGTACAACTAGATGCTCCAAAATTAGATGCTGAATTGGTTCACTGGGTTTTCAGAGGTGTTAGATCAGCTCTACCTTTTTTGTCTGGTCTGCCGGACACCAGCCAGGCAGAAGTTTTATGCTGTAAAGGTCTCAGCTGAAATGCACTCTGCCCTCTTGCTTTCCAAGATCAGTTCATGTATATTGCAAATATTTTCATGTACAGAGCCAGGCAGTTCATTTTCCTTTGGGGGGGAAGATCTTGGCCTCAGGGCTTAACCTATGGAGGAGGCACAGATTGGCAGTTTACCTAGGCCTTGGGTTTTTGTATGGTTTTTTATTTTTATTTTTTTTTTAGATGAGAGGAGGGGAGATAGCGAGACAGACTCCTGCAGGTGCCCTGACAGGGATCTATCTGGCAATCCCATCTGGGGCTGATGCTTGAGTACTGAGCTATTTTAGCACCTAAGGCTGACAACCTCGGACCAACTGAGCTATCTGCAGTGCCCCGGGCCACGCTCAAACCAATTGAGCCTGGGCTACGGGAGGTGAAGAGGAAGAGAAGAGGAGAGGAGGTGGGAAGAAGCAGATGGTCACTTCTCCTGGGTGCCCTGCCTGGGAATCAAACCCAGGATGTTCATATGCCAGGCCAACACTCTATCCACGGAGCCATTGGCCAGGGCCAGGACTTGGGTTTTAATTCAACTTAATTCTTTTCTCTCTGTGTCAGGGTCTCCAGCAGTCCTTTTTGCACTCTCTGGCTTCTTACCGGATATTCCAAAAGGCTGCCCCCTTTGACAGGAGGGCCACATCCTTGGCATGGCACCCAACTCACCCCAGCACCGTGGCCGTGGGTTCCAAAGGGGGAGATATCATGCTCTGGAACTTTGGCATAAAGGACAAACCTACCTTCATTAAAGGGGTGAGCAGTCCCTATGCCAGATAACTGTGCTGAAAAAGTGTCGAAGCAGTGAAAAGTCAACCAGTGAAAGGGAGATGTTTGGGATCAAATGTAAATGTAGGTATTTTCAAACAAGTAAGTGATGATGATACTCAAGTCTCTATTGAGTGCCTGCCCTTAGGATATTAGAAGCTATAAAATATTGATCGCTCTCTAGTAAGTCATCACCTAGAATAGAATCTAAGCCCCTTCAAAACCCTTGATCTCATCTTGTGCTGCTCTATTTTCTCGCTTCCTGTGCTTTAGCCACACTGGCTATTCCTGTTCCTGAAACTGGATCTTTACACTTGCTGTTCCTATTGGCTGGAGTGCTCTTTCCTATGGTCTTCTCATGGTTGGTTCCCTTCTATTACTCAGGCCTCAGCTCAATATACTTCGAATAGCGCTCACTGATCACTGTGTCTAAAATAGCTTCCGCCCCAGTCAATCACTCCCTGTCTCCCCGCTTCACTTTCCTCCCACAATGTTTTCTAATACGTGAACTGTTTTACTTATTTACTTGCTTTGCCCACCGGGAAGTAAACTCCCCGAAGGCAGAAACCTTGTCTTTCTTGTACGCCACTTTATCCCCAGTCCTAGAATGATGTTCAGCCTGTAGCTGGTTTATATTACTTGAATGAATGAGAGGGTTGACATGTAACCGGGTAGGTGGGATGTAGACATACACAGTAACTAGCACTAACAAATGCTAAATGCTATAAAACATGAGGGAAAGCACCTCTTTCAGATTGGAGTCTATAGAGGAGGGTTCATGGATGAGTGAGGAAGAACAGTATTTACATATATGGAGGTGGAAGGAGGAGAGGCAGAGTGTGTTTGGGACAAGGTTTGGGGTAGAGTTTTTTAGGGGTGGTCTTAATCATGCTGGTGTTTAGCATCAGTCTCTGAGGGGTGAGGGTGTTGGCCCTTTCATCAAAGAGAAGACCCTTGTTTGCCCAGCTGAATGCTGACGTTAGAGGGCTGTACCGTGAAATGTGAAAAGTAACGCTCTGGGTTTAGAGCAAACCCCACAAACTCACGTGACTAATGAAGCTAAACAGATGAGTGACTTTAGGTGATAGGGTCAGTGATAAACTGGAGGTTGATGTGCAAGAACCCAGATTCCATGATATCAGGTCTGTTGTTTTTCAAATGAAGCCTGAATTTCTGATTTTTTTTTTTTACATGAAATGTTCTGATTTTTAAAAATTGTGATGAACCTGACCTGTGGTGGTGCAACGGGTAAAGGCTTCTACCTGGAACGCTGAGGTCACTGGTTCAAAACCCCAGGCTTTCTGGTCAAGGCACATATGGGAATTGATGCTTCCTGCTCCCCCCCCCTTCTCTCTTACTCTCTCTAAAAAATGAATAAAATCTAAAAAAATAAAATAAAAATTGTGATGAAATGCACATAATATTTACTGTCTCAACCATTTTTAAATGCAGAGTTTGGTGGCATTAAGTACATTCACTTTCTTTTATTCTTTATTAATTGATTTTTAAGGAGACAGAGCAAGGGAGAGGGAAGAGGAGGGAAGGAAAGCGTTCATCTGTTGTTCCCCTCAGTTGTGCACACATTGGTAGCTTCGTGTGTGTGCCCTCTCTGGGGATCGAACTGGCAATCTTGTTGTTCGGGATGACACTCTTAAGCTACTGAATAGTCCAGGGCCATTCACTTTATTGTGTAACCAGTCTCCAGAATGTTTCATCTTGCAAATTTGAAACTTGGTACCCATTAAACACCAACTCCCCATTCCTCCAGCCCCCAGGCCTGACAACCAGCATCCTACTTTCTGTCTCTATGATTTTGACTATTCTAAGGATCTCCGACCTATAAGTGGAATCATGCAATATTTATCTTTTGTGACTGGCTTATTTAACAGCATTATGTCCTCAAGGTTCATCCATCTTGCAGTATGTATCAGATTTGTCAGATTTCCCTTCTTTTTTTTTTTTTTAGTTTTATTTTTCTGAAGTGAGAAGCGGGGAGGCAGACAGACTCCCACATGCTCCTGACCAGTATCCACCCGGCAAGCCCACCAGGGGGCGATGCTCTGCCCATCTGGACTGCTGCTTAGTTGCAACTGGAGCCATCCTCAGCACCTGGGCCAACTTTGCTCCAATGGAGCCTTGGCTGTGAGAGGGGAAGAAAGAGATAGAAAGGAAGGAGAGGGGGAAGGGTGGAGAAGCAAATGGGTACTTCTTCTGTGTGCCCTGGCTGGGAATCGAACCCAGGACTTCCACATGCCAGGCTGACACTCTACCACTGAGCCAACCAGCCAGGGCCAGATTTTCCTTCCTTTTTAAGGCTGAATAATAATCTGTGTATTTACCACATTTTGCTTATGCATTCATCTGTTGATATGCACATGGACTGCTATTGTGAATAATGCAGTTATGAACTGGGGTGTATAAATATCTCTGAGTTCCTGCTTTCAGTTCTTTCGGATATATACCCAGATGTGGAATTGCTGGATCATATGGTAACTGTTTTTAATTTTTTGAAGAACTGCCCTACTGTTAACATTTTATACCCCCACTAACAGTACACAAGGGCTTCAATTTAAAATATTTTGATTTTTCATGTCAGGAACTAAATAAAATTAAACATGCTCTATAGCTAAACAAAACACATCTGTGAACTGGATTCCACTTCACCTCCCTATTTTTCCTTCTCTGGTTTAGAGATAGAAGAGGCCGAGGAGAAACCCAGTATGAATTCCCTGAAGTGGAGAGTTGGGACAGCAGTGCATCAGAAACACACAGGTTAGACAGGCTTGGGAGATTAGGGTTCAAGGTACGAGATGGATGTTGAAGCAAGCAAGTGGCTGAATCCCGAAGAAAGGCGGCCAGCAGAGAGCTGCAGGCAGAGCTCAGTGGCCTGCCTCCCCAGCTGGTGAGACGGGACCCGGAGAGGCAGCTTGACACTGAAGTCGGAACCAGAGCTGAGGCAGGAAGAGAGTTATGTTTTTATAGGAGTCCCTGGACTAGAGAAAATTAAGACGTAGCCTAGAGCCTAAAGGTATCCTAGGAGAAGAGTCTCCCATCCGAAAGGGGTATGACAGCTGCTTTGAACTTGTGCCAGCCCGAGGCTTTCGGTTTATATCACCCTTTGTTATAATGTGCATTTAAATGAAGTTTTCTCACACCAATGTGGACATTGGTCTCGGCGTTTGAACTTTGTGATTAGCAGGAAAGTAGGTTGGTGCAGAAGGAGCGTGTGGTGGTTTGGAGAACAGTTTGTTTTTACTCCTGGATACTAACAGCAGTAAGTTGATTTGAGACCAGCAACTGGGGGAGCAGCAGTGCCTCGTTGTGACTTCTTTAGTCATTTGACCTTGGCTTTGAATTTGACATCTTTAAGGCCCTTGGCAATATTGCATTTTCAAAATGAAGATAAATTTAATTCTTATTACGAAAATGATTCATGTTCAGATGAAATTCAAATGATACAGAGGAAAGTATAAGAATCAAGTAAAAAAAAAATACCTGAAATTCTCACTTTGTACATCTTCCTGTGTGTGATTACAATTATACATGCTCATATTTCTACTTAGATTATTGCATATTCTTTTTTAAGATTTTATGTATTGACTTTAGAGAGAGGAGAGAGAGAGAAAGGGGGTTGAGGAACGGGAAACATCAACTGTTAGGTAGTTGCTTCACGGATGTGCCTTGACCTGGCAAGCCTGGGGCCTCGAACTGGTGACCTCAGCATTCCAAGTTGACATTCTATCCACTACGCCACCACGGGTCAGGCTGATTATTGCATATTCTTCCTAGAATCTGTTGTATGTTACTTGTCATACATCATATGAGATGAAAGCCACTTAAAATAACCTGTAATTTCCTTTTTAATTAAATGCCTTTGACTCTGGTGTCAGTGTCTCCTCTTGTTTGTGTTCTCTGGAAGAATTTGTGTAGAATCGGTACTATTTCTTCCGTGCAAGAATCGGTACTATTTCTTCCGTGCCTTTTCTGTAGGATCCACTAGCCAAGCCAGCTGGGCTTGGAGTTTTCTTTGTTGGAAGGTTTTTAATTAATAGTCTATTTGTTTAATAGATACAGGGCAATTTATCTATTTCTTCTTGAATGAGCTGGGTAGTTTGTCTTTCAAGTAATTTGTCCATTTTATCTAAGTTGTTCAATTTAGTGGTATAACATTGTTCACAGTATTCCTTATTCTTTTCATGTCCATAAGATCTGTAATAATATCCCCTTTCATTTTCTTGCCGTTGATAACTTGAGTCTTCTCTCTTTGAATCCTTGTCAGTCTTGCTGGAGGTTTATCAATTTTATTGATATTTTCAAAAATACAGCTTTTGCCTGACCTGTGGTGGCGCAGTGGATAAAGTGTCGACCTGAAACACTGAGGTCGCCTGTTTGAAACCCTGGGCTTGCCTGGTCGAGGCACATATGGGAGTTGATGCTTCCTGCTCCTCCCCCTTCTCTCTCTCTTTCTCTCTTCTCTTTAAAATGGATAAATAAAGTCCTTTAAAAAAAAGGGAACAAAAAATAAATAAAAATATAGCTTTTAGTTTCATTGGTTTTTCTCTATTGTTTGTGTTTTCTTTTTCATTGATATTTGCTCTACTTTGTTTCCTATGCTATCCCCTCCCCTCCCTCCTCCTCCCCTTCCCACCCCTCCCCTCCCCTCCCTCTTCCCCTTCCCTCTCCTCCCCTCCCCTCCCTCCTCCTCCCCTTCCCTCTCCTCCCCTCCCCTGCCTCTTCCCCTTCCCTCTCCTCCCCTCCCCTCCCTCCTCCTCCCCTCCCCTCCCCTCCCCTCCCCTCCCCTCCCCTCCCCTCCCCTCCTCTCTTTCAGAAAAGAAAGCAGGGAGAAAGACACAGGAACATTGAATAACTCCTGTATGTGCCCTGATCAGGGAATCGAATCAGCAACCTCCACAATCTAGGATGATGTTCCAGCCATTTGAGCTATCCAGCCAGGGCTTACTTTTTTTTAGAGAGACAGAAAGAGGGAGAGAGGGGGTGCGGGGGAAGGGAAGCACTCATTGTTCCACTCAGTTGTGCATCCACTTGTTGCTTCCTGTGTGTGCCCTGACCAGGAATCAAACCTGCAACCTTGTTGTTTTGGAACAATACTCTTAACCGACTGAGCTAACTGGCCAGGGCCCCGATTTTCTTTTTTGTCTTATCTTTTGAGAGAGAACAGACAGGAAGAGAGAGGTGAGAAGCATCAATTCTTCATTGCGGCACCTTAGTTGTTCATTGATTGCTTTCTCATGTGCCTTGACCAGGGGGCTCCAGCGTAGTGAATGACCCCTTCCTTGCTCAAGTCAGTGACTCTGGGGTCAAGCCTGCAACCCCACACTCAAGCTGGTGAGCCCGCACTCAAGCTGATGAGCCTGCGCTCAAGCCTGCAACCTTGGGGTTTTGAACCAGCGTCCCAGACCAACGTTCTATTCACTGTGCCACCACCTGGTCAGGCCCAAATTTCTTATCATTAATGTTTGCATGATATATCTTTTCCACCCTTTTATTTGTAACCCATTTGTGTATTTGTATATAAAATAGGTTTTTTGGAGACACATTATTTTAAAACTCCAACCTGGCAATCTCTGGTATTTAATTTTAGTGTTTGACCTTTTCCATTTAATATTATTGTAAATGTGATTGGATTTAAATCTGTCATTTTGCTATTTCTTTCGATTTTTCCTATCAAAATAAAAATGTATTCTTATGCTTCTTTGTAATCTTTTTTCCATCTGTCCTATCTCCTGAAAGCCATTGATCTACTTTCTATTCCTATTTGCATTTTCTAGACTTTTATATAAATAGCATCATAAAATATATGCTCTTTTTTCTGGCTTCTTTCAATTAGTATAATTATTTGAGATTCATCTACATTTTTGTGTGTATCAGTAGTATTTTTTTTCCTTCTGAGTAGAACTCCAATG
The DNA here is from genome assembly GCA_037038555.1 of Rhynchonycteris naso. Lineage (NCBI taxonomy): Eukaryota > Metazoa > Chordata > Mammalia > Chiroptera > Emballonuridae > Rhynchonycteris > Rhynchonycteris naso. Next base: position 358,474,692 of record CM072995.1, read on the forward strand.
TATTGATATATCACAATTTATTTATTCCCCTGCTGACGGACATATGAATATTTTCCAGTTTTTGACTATTGCAAAAAAAGCTGTTACGAACATGCATGTACAAGTCTTTGTGTGGATATGTGTTTTTATTTTCCTTTAGTATAGGTATAATACCTATACCTAGTTGTGGAAAGGCTGGGTTATAGGGTGGGTATCTTGTAAAGATTTCTTTTTTTGAGAGAGTGAGACAGACAGGAAGGAGGAGAGATGGTAAGAAGCATCCACTCATAGCTGCTTTCACTTTAGTTGTGCACTGATTGCTTCTCCTGTGTGCCATCCGTCTTGACCAGGGCTTACCAGTGTCCCCTTACTCAAACCGGTGAGCTTGGGCTTTTTATGCCAACGACCTTTGGGCTCAAGCTGGTGAGCTTTGGTATCACGTGGATGATCCCCAGCTCAAGCCAGCAACCCCATGCTGATGAGCTCGTGCTCAGAGACAGCAACGTTGGGGCTTCAAACCAACTACTACCTCAGTGTTCTGGGTCAGTGCTTTATCCACTATGTGCTTAAATGAGGGGGAAAACTAATAAAAATCCACATATTTGCCATTTCCAGTGCTTTTCATTCCTTTGTGTAATCCAGATGGCCTTTTGATAGCATTTCTCTTCTGCCTTTAACACTCGTTATATTGTAGGTTGATTGGTGATGCATTTTTTCTTTTGTTTATCTTAAAAAAGTCTTTATTTTTGTTTTTTGGGGAGGAGAAGATATTTTTGCTGGGTGTAGAATTCTAGGTTCACAGGGTTTTTTTTGTTTGTGATTTTAGTATAGGCAATCCCCAAGTTATGAGCGAGATCAGTTCTGTGGGTTTGTTTGTAATTGAATTTGTATATAAACTGGAACAGGTACATTTACCTATTACATGCAGCTTAGATGTTTGTCTTAACATAGTGTTTATTTTTACCTTTCTGTGCATATAAGCACTACGTTTGCAAAGCTACAGAACCTATCTCATTTGTAACCCAGGGACTACCTCTACTTTAAATGACATCTGCTGCAAAGTCTGCTCTCATCCTTTTGTTTCTCTTTTCATAATTTTCATGATTTTTCTCTTTTTTTTCTGGCTGCTTTAAAAATGACCATGACTTTCTTGGTGTCTTTTTCTTTGTTTCTTCTGCCTGAGGTTCATTGAGCTTCTTGGATATATGAGTTTATAATTGTAATCAAATTTTGAAAAATTTAGACCACTCTTCAAATAATTTTTTCTCTTCCCCCTTTTATTTTTCTGGGACTCCAATTACATATATATTAGGCTATTAGTATTGTCCTGCGTGTCACCAATGTGCTGTTCATAGTTGGAAGCATAAATTCACAATTTTAATAGTTTATTTGAGGTTTGAAGTGTTTCCTACACAGTCTTGTCATCTACAAATATTGAAAGTTTGATTTCTTCCTTTACCATTGTTATACTTTTTTGCTTTATTCTGTTGACAAAGCAATCCAATACATTTTTTTTTAATTTTCTTTTTTTATTTTATTCATTTTAGAGAGGAGACAGAGAGTGAGAGAGAGAGAGAGAGAAAGAGAGAAAGGGGGGAGGAGCTAGAAGCATCAACTCCCATATGTGCCTTGACCAGACCAGTGCAGGGTTTTGAACTGGCGACCTCAGTGTTCCCAGGTCGACGCTTTATCCACTGCGCCACCACAGGTCAGGCTACATTTTTTGAATATTGGTGATAACAGATATATTTGTCTAATTCTTGATCATAGAAGACTTGTTTTTTGTTTTTATTTATGTATCTTTTAGGTGAGAAGAAGGGAGATAGTGAGGCAGACTCCCACATGCACCCCAACCAGGACCCACCCGACAACCCCGTCTAGGACCAATGCTTGAGTACCGAGCTATTTTTAGTGCCTGAGGCTATTGCGCTCTGACGGAGCTATCTTCAGCACCCTGGGCCACACTCAAATCAACTGAGCCACTAGCTATGGGAGGGGAAGAGGGGGAAAAGAAGAAGGAGAGAGGGAAGGTGGTGGGGAGAAGCAGATGGCTGCTTCTCCTGTGTGCCCTGACCAGGAATTAAACATATGCCAAGCTGATGCTCTACCACTCAACCACTTGCCAAGGCCAGAAGACTTGTATTTTATCATTAAGTATAATTTCTGCTACTTTTTATAGTGGTAAAATATACATAATATAAAATTTATTATTTTAACCATTTTTAAGTGTATAATTCAGTGAGTGGCATTAAGTACAGTTACATCATCACCACTATTCATCTCCAGAACTTCTTAATCATCCCAAAATAAAACTCTGTATCCATTAAACAATGGCTCTCTATTATCCTTTCCCCCAGCCCCACTAATCTGCTTCCTGACTCTGAATTTGACCCTGCTAGGTACCTCATATAAATGGAGTAATACAATATTTATCATTCTGGGTTCTGGCTTTTTACTTAGCATAATGTTTTCAAGGTGCATCCACATTATAGCATATGTCAGTACTTCATTTCTTTTTATAGCTGAAACAGAATCCATCATGTGGATGTACCACATTTTATTTATCTATTGCTTTGTTCATGGACATTTGGGTTGTTTCCACCTTTTGCTATTATTAATACTACTGCTATGAACATTGCTGTGCAGGTGTTTATTTGAACATGTTTTCATTTCTTTTGGGTGTATACTTAAGAGCTTGTTTATTGTTTTCTTTTTTTAATTTTGTTTTTGTTTCTTTTTTTTGTTTTTTTCTGAAGTGAGAAGGAGGGAGGCAGACAGACTCCTGCGTGCGCCCAACCAGGATCCACCCAGCATGCCCACTAGGGGGCGATGCTCTGCCCATCAGGGCCATTGCTCTGATGTGACCCGAGCCATTCTAGCACCTGAGGCAGAGGCCATGGAGCCATCCTCAGCGCCCAGGCCAGCTTTGCTCCAGTGGAGCCTTGGCTGCGGGAGGGGAAGAGAGAGAGAAAGAAGAGGGGGAAGGGTGGAGAAGAAGATGGGTGCTTCTCCTGTGTACCCTGGTCAGAAATCGAATCTGGGACTTCCACATACTGGGCCGACGCTCTACCGCTGAGCCAACCAGCCAGGACCAGAGCTTGTTTGTTTTTAAATACTCTTTATCATATTAAATTCCCCTTTTGTTCCTAGTTTGCCATGAGTTCTTATTAGGAATGATAATTAAATTTCATCAGATATTGCCTGACCAGACGGTGACGCAGTGGACAGAGCGTCAGACTGGGCTGCGGAAGACCCAGGTTCGAGACCCCTGAGGTTGCCAGCTTGAGCGCGGGCTCATCTGGCTTGAGCAAAAGCTCGCCAGCTTAGACCCAAGGTCGCTGGCTCCAGCAAGGGGTTGCTCAGTCTGCTGAAGGCCCACGGTCAAGGCACATGTGAGAAAGCAATCAATGAACAAGTAAGGTGTCGCAATGGCAATGAAAAACTAATGATTGATGCTTCTCACCTCTCTTCGTTCCTGTCTGTCTGTCTGTCCTTATCTAGCCCTCTCTCTGACTCTCTCTCTGTCCCTGTAAAAAAAAAAAATTTCATCAGATATTTTTTTGTATCTATTGATGTTAGTAAGCGTATGATTTTTCCCCTTTATCCTGTTTATGTGGTAAACTATACTGTTTTTTTTATTTGTTTGTATGTTTTGGTTTATTAGTTATATTCCTTTATTTTTGTTGAAATTTAAAATTATTTTTTCACTTTTTTACAATTACTGTTATATGTCTAGCTGGTGATTCTGCTTTTTAAACTGATAAAAGCACATAACCTAAAATTGATCACCTGAACCATTTTTAAGTATATACTTCACTAGTGTTAACTATATTCACATTATTGTGTAAGACATCTCTAGCACTTTTTCATCTTGTGAAACTGAAACTACACCCATTTAATAGTAATTCCCCACTTCCCTTGTACCCCCAGCCCTTGGCAGCCACCATTCTTCTGTTTCTATGAGTTTGAACTACTTTGGTTACTCCTAAGTTTTGATGGTCTTGTTGAGGTTATGTAGGAGAATGTTCTTGTAGGAAATATAGAGCAGGGCAAAAGTAGGTTTACAGTTGTGAGAACGTGAAATGGAGTACTCTTGTATTATTACTTATTAATTATTTTATTATTTTCCATACAAACAACTGTAAACCTACTTTTGTACCATCTTGTGTTCAGTAAATTATTTAAGGATGAGTGAGACAGCATGTTGGCAATTTGTTATCAAGTGGTTCTAGAAAAGTAGTTCTTTGTGCTATTCTTGCAACTTTTCTGTGAGTTTGAGATAGTTTGAAAATAAAATTTCAACCTGACCAGGCATTGATGCAGTTGGTAGAGTGTTGGCCTGGGACGCTGAGTACCCAGGTTCGAAACCCGAGGTTGCTGGCTTGAGTGCCGGCTCCTCTGGTGTGAGTACAGGCTCACCAGCTTGTGCACAGGGTTGCCGGCTTCAGCATGGGATCATAACAATACCCCAAGGTCACTGGCTCCAGCAAGGGGTCACTGGATCAGCTGGAGGTCTCCGGCCAAGGCACATATGAGAAAGCAATCAATGAACAACTAAGGTGCTGCAACTATGTTGATGCTTCTCATCTCTCCCTTCCTGTCTGTCTGTCTTTGTCCATGTCTCTCCCTCTCTCTCTTGCTAAAAAAATAAATGAAATTTCAAAGAGATTGATACTACTTTTTTCTTAAATACTTAGTATATTTACCAGTGAAGCCACCAGGATCTAGAATTAACTTTGCGAGAAAGTTTTTAGTTGTGAATTCAATTTCTTTAATAGATATCAGACAATTCAGATTTTCTCTTTCATCATTTTGGCAAGTTTGTATTTTCTAGGAATTTGCCCATTTCATCTAAATTTTCAAATTTATTGGTATCGATTGTTTATGATATCCTCTTACTTTTTAAAGTGTCTTAAGATTTATAGTGATGTCCTTTTTTCTACCCATTAAATTGCTTATTTGTGGAAATGATGAATGAGACAGCATGTTGGCAATTTGTTATCAAATGGTTCCAGAAAAGTAGTTCTTTGTGCTATTCTTGCAACTTTTCTGACCAGGCGATAGTGCAGTTGGTAGAGTTTCACTAGAGGGTTATTAATTTTATTAGTCTTTTTATGGAACCAACTTTTGGCTGTGTTGACTCCCCACACTATATTTGTTTTGTTTCATTAAATTTTTTTTTACTCTCTTTGACTTTAGTTTCCTGTTTTATAACTTTTTGAGATGGATGTTTGAGTCGTTGATTTTCTGCCTTTCATTTATTGCAAATCCTGTTGCAGTGGACATTTATGTATAAACTTTTGCATGAATGTATTAATTTCTCTTGGTATATGTAGGGGTAGACTTGCTGGGTCATATGGTAACTCGACATTTCATTTTTTGAAGAACTGCCAGACTGTTTTCCAAATTGCCTGAACCATTTTACATTCTTTAAAGACATGTTTTATCAACCTTTTCTAGTTCTCAACAGAAGGATGGCCTACTATGACAAGCTAACCCATCATCACTGGAATTGGAAGTCTCAAGTATATTTTTTTTGTCCAGGTTTCATTAGTCCTTCTCGGTGCAAAAAATGGTCATAAGCACTCAGTCCACCCTTGGCAGGAGAACACACATGCATTTTAACTTAAAATGTTTACATATGTGTTTATTACTCATTCTTTGACATAGAGTTTGTCCTTTTCTTAGAGTGAGGTTCACTGGTTAGGGCGCACCTGCTCTTACATAAACTACGCACACAGTGTAGTCTTTATATGGCCTCGTTTCCATTTCCCTAAAGTGGAAACAGAATGTTAAGATAGTTTTGAAGCAACCTGATTGTAGACTCTTCTAAAATTTGTATTATTTCCCACTCTAATTGTTTATAAGTATCTAATCCATGCTAATTTGACAGCTATTATTTTTAGCAATTCATCTTTACCTAATTTTTCCAAAGCATTCAACATGGTTTGCGTAGAAATAACAATGGTCTTTTCTTTGCATGTATTTCATCAGTTTAATTAAATTACATGTTTAATTGAGTGTTTAAATGTTTAGTTTAAATATTTAAATGTTTAATAAAATATGTGATTAAATTACATGTTTAATTGAATTACATAGTTATAATATAAAGTAAAACTGGCATATACAGGTTCAAGAACAAACATGACTAACCACTGTAAGCACTGAATTCAACTGGTGGGAACAGAAGATTATCTTACTAGCATCGAGGGTTATTCAGACCAGGGGCACTGAATGTGTATAGCGGGAATGGAAGAGGCTGGTTAGCCTGCTGGGTGAGTGAAGTGGGTGTTGTGTAAGAGACCTTGCAGAGCTCCATGAGGCTGAGACAGCAGGAGCACAAGGAAGAAGCGGAGAAGAAGTTCCTGGGGATGGAAAATTCTTGCCGGGAGAGAGAGACAGGAGCACTGAGCTGCTCCTGTGTGTGCCCTGGCCAGGAATTGAACCAGCAGCCCCTGTGCTCTGGGACAATGCTCCAACCAACTGAGCTATCCAGCCAGGGCTTAATTTTTATTGGCTTTTAGAGAAACAGAAAGGAAGGGGTTGGGGAGCATTTGTTCTTCCACTCAGTCGTGCATTCTGTGGTTGCTTCCCATGTGTGTTCCGACCGGGGATTGAACCTGCAACCTTATTGTTTTGGGACTACACTTTTAACTGACTGAGCCAACCAGCCAGGACCATAAAATTCTTAAAACAGTGCCAGGTGTGTAATAGGCATTTAATAATGTTAAACTATTGATATGATTATTTGCATTATCAATGTCTGGAAAAAATAGGATCAGATCTGTCTCCGCCCTTGTAACCCAGCCATTGTTCTGAGCTGAAGGTCTTCTAAAAAGAGCACTGTGCGATAAACTGGTACCGCCACACAGTGGAGTACTCAGTAATAAGACGGGACCAGCTATGGAGACACACAGCTACTTGGATGACTTGGGCACCGTGCTGAGTGAATGAAAGCTGGTCTCAAGAAGCTGCATGCTCTGTGACCTCTGACAGTCTGTCGGAGGCAAACCACAGTGACGGAGACCAGATCAGTGGTTGCCGGGGATTAGAGGTGGTGGGCGGTATGGCTACAGTGGAAGAGCACGAGGGAATTTGGGGGATTAACAGAGCTGTTCTGCATCCTGATTTTGATGGTGGTTATTCATATCTATATGTCTTAAAAGTTGTAGAACTGTGTACCCAAAACAACCAAATTGACTATTAATTTAGAAAGTAAAACTAAAACTTTAAGAAATAACACTGTGGAGAGCATCCTAGGGTCTAGGCGTGTAAACTGGCCTGGCCCCAAGGGCTACCTGCCTGGCACTTCTCTCAGGCAGAGTGTGTGCGCTGGCCTTGTCCTCCTCCGGGGCCATCCTCACTTACTGGCTTTTCTCTTCCTGCGTCAGATTGGAGCTGGAGGGAGCATCACGGGGCTGAAGTTTAACCCTCTCAATGGCAACCAGTTTTTTACCTCCTCAATGGAGGGAGCAACTAGGCTGCAGGACTTTAAAGGCAACACTCTCCAAGTCTATACCAACTATGGCACCTGCAAGTGAGTAGTTTAACTACTGGGGAAAGGGCTGCTAGGCTCTCGGAGCTGTCCGGGTGAGAACATCCACATCCCAATTCTTTCGCCCAAACCTGACCCAGGGAAATCAGAAAAGGTGTTAGCCATTCTCCACTCTTCCATCTCTTTCTCAGACTCTTTCTCTAGCTGCTTTTACTCTGGTTTAGGTGGGTTACTCATTTGGGGAGGAGTTCTGGAGCCTCAGCTCTTCTGTAAGTCATTCCTGTATTAGACGAGATCTTGATTCTCACTAGACAAGTCAACGTGGCGTTGGCCTAGAAAACCACTTAAAGCCTAGAGCAGGAAATAAGAACTTAAATTTCATGTTTTACTTCCACCTGGGTGTGATGACTCGACCAGTTACACAGTGGAAGCTTCAATGGATAGAATCACGTCCATACAGCACTTTGGACTCCACAAGAACAAGTGGTTGTAGAAACTAGAAAATGCTTTTCACTTTGATTTCTAGCCAGAGACAGAACCCTGCTCCCTAAGGGGCACTGGATGTTTTCTGGACTGCCCCACAGGGATAAGGAATACATGCATACTCAGGACAGGATGGGATAGACTCAGCTCTGGGTTTCTCTACCACAAGAGACGCTCCCTCTGGAAGGTATTTATAGGGGATGCAAAAGGCGCTATAGCCCTAGCCAGTTGGCTCAGTGGTAGATAGAGTGTTGGCCCAGCGTGTGGAAGTCCTGGATTCGATTCCAGGAGAAGCACCCATCTGCTTCTCCATCCTTCCCCCTCTCCTTTCTCTCTCTCTCTCCCCCTCCAGCAGCCAAGGCTCCATTGGAGCAAAGTTGGCCTGGGCCCTGAGGATGGCTCCATGGCCTTCACCTCAGGTGCTAGAATGGCTCCTCTTGCAGCAGAGCAACGGCCCAGATGGGCAGAGCATCGTCCCCTGGTGGGCATGCCGGGTGGATCCTGGTTGGGCACATGCGAGAGTCTGTCTCTGCCTCCCTGCTTCTCACTTCAGAAAAATACAAAAAGGAAAAAATAAAATGAGGCGGTGTAGCAAGGATTTGAGGGTTTGAGAAAAAAACATGAATCTGAGCTCTCCTGGCTGGGAATCAGGATCCCTGTCTCTGTTCCCTTCATCCTCAAGAAGTCTGAGGGATGAAAGAGCCAGACAACTTCTGGGTTGTGTATGCTTTTCCCCCTAAATGCTTGGAAGGGGGCAGGAGTTCCTTTCTAGCCAACTCTGAGGAACACAGCTGGGCAGTCCCTGTTTGGTTTGTCATCTCCTTTGGCCCCACAGGTGGAGAGTAAAGGGAGAGAATCACGAAGGAGTTTCCCTCAGAACCCAGGGCAGTGTGGGGCAAGCTAACCTGGGGACCTGCCTCATAGCTCTGACGTTTGACTGCTTCAGGGACTCACTAGCTGAGGATCCTGGGCCCCGCGGACAAATTTCCAAGCCCCATCACCGCCATTCCCTCTGTCTAAATGGCAGACAAGTCTGAGTGACCTTCACTGGGCTGTCCACACAGGACAGTTAACTCATTCATTGAACAAACATTTATTGGATGTCTCTATGTGTTAGACACTGGAGCTACAAAGGTGAAAAGGACCTTGTCTCTGTCCTTAAGAAACTTACAGCACAGTCTTTCCCTCTAGCTTCTGGTTTTGCAGCCTGGACGTGTCTGCCGAAAGCCAGGTGGTGGTCACAGGAGACAACGTGGGGCACGTGGTCCTGCTGAATATGGATGGCAGGGAGGTGCGTTTCCTGGAGCCCGGGTCCTCCCGCCCCCTCCCTTACCCCAGGCCTCGGTTCTCAGCCCCCACTTGAGCCGAGCTTTTCTCTGCAGCTTTGGAATCTGAGAATGCACAAAAAGAAAGTGACCCATGTGTCCCTGAACCCACGCTGTGATTGGCTCCTGGCCACAGCCTCTGTAGATCAAACCGTGAAAATCTGGGACCTGCGCCAGGTTAAAGGGAAATCCAGCTTCCTGTACTCATTGCCTCATCGGCATCCTGTCAACGCAGGTGTGATATACCTTCTCCTTCCTGTAGACCCTGCCAGTAGCACCAATTCTGGGTTGTTCCCTCAAAGTCTAGAAGCTGCTAGGTCAAACCTTTACCCCTGACAGTATCTGCCAAGCTCTTGTCTTGGAACCTTTCTGACTCGGGCTGCCCCCATCAGCTGCTGAGCTCTAAAATGTTTTGGTTCACACCCCAGATTCACCTCCTCCCTCCCAGGGGCAGGAGGGAGGGTGTCCCTGCAAGAGAAGCTTGTGTAGACCAGGACAACAGGGGGCCCGTGGCTCCTCAGCTTTGGGGCTTTCCTCTTGCTAGCTCATTTCAGTCCTGATGGGGCCCAGCTCCTGACCACCGACCAGAAGAGTGAGATCCGGGTTTACTCGGCCTCCCAGTGGGACCGCCCCCCAAGCCTGATCCCACACCCTCACCGGCACTTCCAGCACCTGACACCCATCAAGGTAAGTGCCGGAGTCATGAGCTGCTATCTAGGGACAGCATGGGGACAGGCAGGGAGAGGACAGATTACAGAGCCTTTACTCCCAGATCTCCTCCTGCCCTGACACAAAATAGTCGCTTACCCCTGGCTGTCTCTGTGCCTTTTGTCCTACTTCTATAACCCCATTTTGCTGGGTTTTCATCTAATAAGCTGTTTTCCTGAGTTTTTTTCAACTCAGCTCTGATCTCCTCACTGAGGGCACTTTCTGAGTTCTGACTCGCTGTTCTGCCCTGTTTGTTCCCTGTGTGTATGGGTGATCTGCAAGGCTACTCTTAGCCTCCCTGTTAATGGCTTCAAACCCCATAGCTTAGTCTTCAGGTCCTGTGATTCTTCCTGCCCAAGCCCCTGAGCAGCCTGACCTCTGCCAGTTCTTCCCGTTTTATATCCTTTTCCAGAGCTAGAGCCCGTCCGCAAGCCTCCAGGTGTCATGCCTACACTTTAGTCAGTATGCACAGTAGTGAGGGGCACCAGTTTCAGGCAGGCAGACCCCTCTGGGTTAGACTCTAGGGCAAATTACTTCAGTTTTGGATTTCAGTTTCCTTGTCTATAAAAAGGGACTAATGGTGTCTGAGGGTGTTGTTGTGAGGCTGAGTCAGTACCCCTCGAGCACATGGCCCAGGGCACCATGCCTGCTTCCTAGTAGGCACTCCGTAAACCGTGAGGGTTTAGTGTTCCAGTGGCCCCACAGACCTCAAGTCAAATCCAAGTTCTTAGTAGCGTCGAGATCCTTCACCAGTCTGTTCACAGGGATTCATTTGTTGTCATCTCTCACTTCATGTCCAGTGAAGCCAACCTACAGCTTCCCAGGTGTGACCTGTTTGGGGCTTGTTTCCAAGCCTTCGCATGTATCACTTCTTCCTTCCTGCTTACCATAGCTTGCCTCCTTGAAACCTTCCTTGTCAAATTCCTAGGGAAAATCCCATCCAGTCTGTCATCCCAGTCTGTCAGATTTGTTTGCAGTGGGATAATCTAGGGAGACTAGGTTTCCTCCCCTTTCCAGCCACGAGGCGTTTTCTACTCAGCTCTTGTCATTCACGTTGATGGAGACAGTAGTGGGGTCACTTCAGAACTTGCGTCCTTTTGGTTTCGGTTACCAAAGGCTTTTCCTTTGTTGTAGGCTTACCTCTTTGGTTAATGCCTGGGTTAGGTGACGTTAAAACATTTATCAGTTGGTATGATCTCAGCAAATGCAAAAGAGAAGGCCAGGGAGGCCAGCTGGGGATTTAAAATTTACAGTGCTAGAGCCTGGCCTGCGGTAGCGCAATGGATAAAGCGTCGACCTGGAATACTGAGGTCACCAGTTCAAAACCCTGGGCTTGCTGGGTCAAGGCACATATGGGAGTTGACACTTCCTGCTCCTCCCCTTCTCTCTCAATCTCTCTCCTCTCCAAAAATGAATAAAGTCTTTAAAAAAACTTAGTGGTAGACATATACACAATTAAAAACCATTCTTGTAGTTTTGTGTATATCTTATGTCAGTTATTAAATTGTTATGAACTGCATTAACAATTGTTCGTGGCAAATCCTTTTGATGTCCCTCTTGATAGTGTTCTGCGTTTACTCTTGTGACCAGCCTTTCCATCTCCTAGGCAGCCTGGCATCCTCGGTACAACCTCATTGTTGTGGGCAGATACCCAGATCCTAATTTCAAAAGTTGTACCCCCTATGAATTAAGGACGATTGATGTGTTTGATGGAAGCTCAGGGAAGTTGATGCATCAGCTCTATGACCCAGAATTTTCTGGTATCATTTCGGTGAGGCTTGGGCCCTCAAATCCTAATGGGAGGAGGCAGGGATTCAACCTACCTTATTGACCAAAAATGACCAGAAATTAGTCCTCACATGCCTTTTTCCTATACCTTCACCCCTTCCTCATGCTCTTTCCCTTGTCTCTGCAGCTCAATGAGTTCAGTCCTATGGGGGACACGCTGGCCTCTCTGATGGGTGAGTGAAATAGGTTGTACCTCAGACTGGCCAAGCCCGAGCCTACTCCCCACGGTTCAGTGCAAGCTAGGCTCAGCTTAGCCCTGCATATTCACCCCAGGGTGGCAGTTGGTAAAGAGGATAACCAGGAGATGGTGCTCTTTTTGGCGTGGGCCCTCCAGCTGCTGTCCAGTTCCCTGGTATATGCCACCAAGTTCTAAGTTCCCTGGGGCAGCCCCAAGTTGTGAGAGACTGATAACTGAAGGTGAGTCAGACTGGTGTCACTCCTCCTAGGTTATCACGTCCTCATTTGGAGCCAGCAGCAAGCTGGGACGCAGAAATGAGAGACATTAATGAAGGTGTGTGCTAAGCAAGGGCTTGGAGCCACATAAGAAGTCCTGCGAGAAGAGGCGGCTGTGTTAAAGGGCCAACGGTATCCAAGCCGTAGGGTTGGAGCAGGGACTCTGTGGCGTGGCATACTGTGGGGGGACACTGGCACGTTACTGCTCTGGCTTAGCTCCAGGAACTTCTCCAGAGTTCCGACCCAGCCTGCCCCAAAGGTCCCTGCTATATCTAGTCTGGAACTAAGCTTCTCCTGGAGCTAAGATACTGTTCTCCTCTGTGACATGTGGTGGCCGAGTGATCACGTGGTGGTTTTGGTTTGTGCTCACTGTTGACATGGTCAATAAAACTATACCCAACTGAGCTTCTGAGTGTTCTTCCAGCACTGACCTGGCTAGAGCGGCCCTGGGTCTCCAAAATGAAAAGGCACAGAAACAGCACTCAGAATCTAAAACTCATTTTTCTCCAACTGCCTTAGCCCTGTTGTGGTCCCATCAACAGCTGGCTAACTTGCAGCCTGCATTCACCCCACATCTGTGGAGCCCCCAGCCCAGCTGAGGAGGACCGCGGTTTTTAGGGCTGTGCCACAACTCTGCTCCCAACCCACCCCTGACTGCCTCCCAGGTACAAACAGCCTTCCGACCTGCTCAAGCTACAGGGATGACCAGGATGCCTGCGCAGTATGCCTCACTCTGGTGGCTACAGCTGGACAAGGAGCTACTTGACTGGCTAGCTGCTGGGTGGTCTGGTTTCTGGGTGGCCAGTTTGTGCCCCCAGAGTTATGCAGTTTTTCCCAGTAGAATAAGCACTGAGAGACAAGGCTGTGTCTTCTAAGCCATTTTCCAAAGACTCTGGGCTGGAAGAGAGAGCCCAGGTCCTGAATTGGGGGGATGGGGGGTAGGCCAAGGCAAATCACGCAGCAACTCCTTCAGTTTTTTATCCCAGGTCCCAAATGGAACTTGAATACTTGTATACATTCCAGGTCCTTAGGGAGGAGGCAAATCCTGTTTGGAGAGAGCCAGTATCCAACACAGTACTTGCTAAAGGCAGGGCACATGATTATTGAATGACAGGTGCCATGAACCAAGCCGAGTCCCACTTGTTCATCTAGGTTGGAGTAATGAGAGGGAGGCCCAACCCAGGATCTCCTGTCCACGGGGTGGGGAGCAGCAACAGTCAGGAGTGAGGGCCAAGCCCACCTCCCCTAGGAGACAGCGGGAAGGAGGCTGAGTGGTTGTCAAGCGTGATCCTCCCCATCTGCAATGTGGCGGTAGCCAGGAGGCTGGGCCTGCATCCGGAAGAGAACGGTGAGCAGCAGCACTATGAGAAGGAAGAGGATGGAGCCACATACAGCCAAGGCCACGATCACCTCTGGGCACGGGCAGGGAGAAAAAGGACAGGTCAGCATTCATTCAACAAATATTTGATTGCCTACCACATGCCGGGGGCGCTCGTACAATGGGGATGTCCAGTTAGTGACAAATGCCATGAAGCAAAGCAGAGTAAGGGGAAAAGGACGAATAGGTCGGTTCAGTCAGGGAAGGCATCACTAAGGACATTTTGAACAGAGACCTGGAGTCAGTGAGACATACAGAGATCGGAGAGGACAGTCCTGTGGTGGGGTAAAGAGCTGACAGGAAGGTGCAGAAGGCCCTGATGTGGGAGCTTGGCATGCCCTAAGACAGTGGTTCTTAACCTTTGTTGAGGTACCAAACCCACCAGTTTCATATGCGCATTCACCAAACCCTTCTTTAGTGATAAATAAAATATGATTTTTTCCAAATTCAAGACATAGGTATATGTTTTTTTACTGGTGCACAAAATGAGCCGTGCATGAACATCACCTTGCTCAAAGAACAAAACCAACAAAGTGCATGAACTCACAACAAATTACGGCATTACTTTATTCTGGCCTCCGCGGCAGAGGCTTCTCCAAACTCGAGACCGACTCATTGAACCCCTAGGGTTCGATAGAACCCAGGTTAAGAACCACTGCCCTAAGATCATTAAGAAAGAATCACTAGCCTGACCAGGCGGTGGCGCAGTGGACAGAGCATCGAACTGGGATGCAGAAGACCCAGGTTTGAGACCTCGAGGTCGCCAGCTTGAGCACGAGCCCATCTGGCTTGAGCAAAAGCTCAACAGCTTGTACCCAAGGTCGCTGGCTCCAGCAAGGGGTTGCTCGGTCTGCTGAAGGCCCGCGGTCAGGGCACATGTGAGAAAGCAATCAATGAACAACTATGGTGTCGCAACAGCAACAAAAAACTGATTGATGCTTCTCACATCTCTCTGTTCCTGTCTGTCTGTCCCTATCTATCCCTCTCTCTGACTCTCTCTGTCCCTGTAAAAGAAAAGAAGAAGAGCCTGACCTGTGGTGGCGCAGTGGATAAAGTGTCGACCTGGGAACACTGAGGTCGCCAGTTCAAAACCCTGCAGTGGTCTGGTCAAGGCACATATGGGAGTTGATGCTTCCAGCTCCTCCCCCCTTTCTCTCTTTCTCTTTCTCACTCTGTGTATCCTCTCTAAAATAAATAAAATAAAAAGAAGTTTTAAAAAAAATGAATAAATAAAAATAAAAAAAAAAGAAGAAAAGAAAAGCATCACTAGAGCCCTGGCCAAAAAGCTCAGCTGGTTAGTGTCATGCTGATGCACAAAGGTTGTGAGTTCGATCCCCAGTCAGGGCTCATACGGAACAAATGGATGTTTCTGTCTCTCTCTCTAAAACCAATAAATTAAGATTCACGAGAGCAGAGTAAGTGAGGGGCAAAAAGGAGATGAGAGTAGAGGGTCAGGCCAAGTGTTAACCTGGATTTTATTCCAAATGTGATTGGAAGCCACTGAAAGATTCTAAGAAGGTAGTAATGTGAAGTAATATACTTTTTTTAAAGAAATTAACTCTGCTGTGCTGATAGACTTGTACGGACAAGAAGAGAATCACAACATTAGGGACCCTGACAGGTAGCTAAGTTGGTTAAAGAGTTGCCCCAACATGCCCAAGTTGTGTGTTTGATCCCCAGTCAGGGCACATACAAACAGCAACCACTGAGTGCATGGATGAGTGGAACAACAAATTGGTGTTTTTCTCTCTCTAGCTCCATAGCTCCCTCTCCCTAAAAAATCAATAAAAAAAAATATTTAAAGAATATGAGGAAGCTTATCAGTTCAGGCAAGAGATGATGGTAGATTGAACTAGGGAGCAAGAGCATGTTTTGATTTTGTTTATTCCAAAGTAGGCTTTTTATTATAACTGATAAAATGAAAGCCCTCAAAGAGGTTAAACAACCTGCCAAAAGTGTGATGACAAGAAGGCAGGCAGGAATCAAAGTCTGACACAGCACCCGTACTCGTACCCAGATTTCTAGCCATGGAGTCGTGCAGCCTTCCCTGTAATGAGAAAAGCTTCAGATCCAAGACCCAGCTATACACACACAAGAGTGCTTGGTCTGACCGGATGGAGAACTGCTGACTGTCTCTCCTACAGAGAGTCAGAACCAAATCCAGGTGGACCCGACAGGCTGGTGGTATTGCATTTCAAAAGTAAATGCAGCCTGACCTGTGGTGGCGCAGTGGATAAAGCGTCGACCTGGGAACACTGAGATCGCCAGTTCAAAACCCTGCACTGGTCTGGTCAAGGCACATATGGGAGTTGATGCTCCTCCCCCCTTTCTCTCTCTCTCTCTCTCTCACTCTGTGTCTCCTCTCTACAATGAATAAAAGAAAAAAAAAGATTATAAAAAAGAAAAAAAACTATACAAAAATAAAATAAAATAAATAAATGCAATGAACAAAGAAAAAATCAGACGGTGAGTTAATAGTATTAAAGGTAGCCTGACCAGGTGGTGGCGCAGTGGGTAAACGGAGGACCCAGGTTCGAAACCGAGGTCGCCAGCTTGAGCACGGGGTTGCTGGCTTGAATAAGGAGTCACTCGCTCTGCTGTAGCCATCGTTCCCCCCACCCCCAATCAAGGCACATATGAGAAAGCAATCACTGAACAACTAAGGAGACTAAGGAGCCACCATGAAGAATTGATGCTTCTCATCTCTCTCCCTTCCTATCTGTCCCTCTCTCTGTCTCTCTCTCACACACAAAAATAGTCGTAAAGGTTAGAACACAAGAAAAGAAAAAAGGTAAGATATGTATTTTAAAGATCGAGATGCTAGGATCTCCCAGTGGATTGGTTCCAGGGTCTGAGAAAGAGTATTCAAGATAAATCCTAGGATTAGATTATGCAACTAGGTGACTACTGTGGTGTTTACTAAGATGGCGAAGCCTGGAGGAAGAACAGATTTCTGGGGGAAGAGCATTTGGTTTTAGACATCAACTTTGAGATGTCACATCCATGTAGAAACCTCGAGACTGCATCTGGATGAAATGTTAGTCTAGCTCAGAGAAGAAGTCATGAACCTGTAAGTCATAAAAATACAATATTTAGCATGAAGATGGTGTATGGCACCATGAGGTTGGAAGAGATCACCTTGGGAGTGGGCACAGATCTGAGAAAAGGGCCAAGATGCCCTGGGCCGTCCGCTGTGTATTGGGGAGAAGCCAGTACGGCAGGTGCCTAGAAGTCAGGAGAAAAACCAGAGAGACCAAGAATGTGTTTAGGGAAGGAGTGACTAGTTATGTAATGCTGCTGAGAGAAGCTGATTAGGAATTGGTCACGGGCTTTGGTAAGGAGTCAATGGACCTTAACAAACATTAACGGAGTGAAAGGTGCCGTGAGACTGAGCATGACTCAGAATGGGCAGTGAGGAAGCGAAACCTGAGACTAGGCAACTCTGAGGACTGCACTCTTAAGGCACAGGGACAGAGTGGTCGCTGGAGAAAGTGCAGGTCTTGAGAGGTTTCGGTAGGCTTTTGAAGTGGGACTGATCTAGTAGAGAGGAAACAGCGAGACATCCGAGGTCCTTGTGGAGGTGAGAACAGATAGGCCCAGAGTATAATTGAGGTGGGTGGGGGGCTCAAGTAGCAGCTTGTACCAGCAAGTAAGCTGGCAGGTGTGGTGGCGGGAAAAATGCGATAGTTCTCTCCTGAGTGCTTTTATTTTCCTAGTGATACAAGAAGTGAGGGGTTGCCTGGCCTGTGGTGGTGCGATGGATAGAGCAGCGCCCAGGAATGCTGAGGTCACCGGTTTAGAACACTTGTCTTGATCTAACAAGCAAGCAATGAACAACTAAAGTGAAGTAATTATGAGCTGATGCTTCTAACAAAAGCATCAGCTTCTCTGTAAAATCAATCAATGAAATATTTAAATAAGAAAGAATAATACTAAGAAGAAGTAGTGAGGGCATCACCTGGGTGTGATTAGGGAGCAGGTGAAACATGGCCCAGGTTGGGGAAGAAAACTATCTAGGGAGATGAGGTAAGACGGCTGGAAGCGTGACTGCTCTCAACGTGTGCATGTGAGTTCCAAGTTGTTCTGGGACACAACCAGCACGGGCAGGCAGCAGCTCACCTGTGTCCGCAGGGTCACTTGCCAGCTGGCACTCCTGCTGCCAGTCCTTGGGCACAACAGGCTCTGTGAGGCGAAGGAAGTCCTGCAGTGGGCAGCGGTGAGGGCAGCCAGGCAGGCTCAGCGGCCAGGGGGCCTTGTTACTCTCATTCCGAAAGTACATCTCCACTGAGAAATTCCTGAGGGATTGACGGGAGACCAGAGGGAAGCTGCTCAGCAGGCTGTAGCGGAGTCCACAGGCTGCCCAGAGCCACCGCGCCAGTGCGCCTCCAGAGGGCAGACTGGTAGTTCCACTCACCCGTTATCTTCCTGGTACAGTTCAAACATGTGGCAGGAGGCGTAGGGGGCTTGTTCACCATTGTAGACATACAATGCCATTTGCAGAGCAACCAGGGTGGTATCGTGCTGTAAGGGGGAGGGGCTCCCCGTTATCACTGCTCTCCCACAGCCCCAGGCACTGAATAGAGAAGAAACCCAGCTCCTTGTTTGACATTAGCACGCTGGGGACTAGGGAGCTTACCGCGGAGTAAACCAGCAGCTTAGGCAGCTGGGAGGAGGTTGCCATCAGCGTCAGGTTCTTCCGTATCTGAGCCAGCAGGACTCCTGAAGGAGAAAAGTTCCCAGTGTCAGTGGCTACAGCCTCCACTGTCTTTTTATTTTTTTTTTAATTGATTTGAGAGAAAAAGAAAAAGAGAGAAATATCAATTTGTTGTTCCACTTATTCATGCATTGATTGCTTTTTGCCCCGACCAGGGATCAAACCCACAACCTTGACGTACTGGGACGATACTCTAACCAACTGAGCTACCAGGCCACAGCCATCAGTCTTTTGATCAGATCTGTGGTCCTTTCTCCCTCTGCAAGTCCTGAGTCTGATCACCACAAAGAGAACTCATGAGGTGCTTGGGAACCACTGGAGAACTTAGCACACCCTGCTCTCTGACCACTTTAAGTTTACAGAGGGAAGCAAGATACGGTATCTGTGTTTCAACACAGATGTAGAAACCTGCCTGTGTATATAAATGAACGAGGCCCTGCCCATGATTGTAGAATTCCCTTCAATCTGGAACACATATAAACTTAAGGTTGCTTCAGAACACACTGGTGGCTGTAGGCCAAAGGAACTCTGCCATAGGCAGGCTCTGAAAACCACTATGACGTCAGATTTGACAGCAGCACTGCCTTGGGTGCTCAGAGCAGGAAACAGGGACATGCATTCCTCTTAGCCTTCCTTCTAAGTGGTTCTCTGGAGGTAGGTTTTCATTTAAGAGGGAAGGGTCTTCTGAAATTTAAGAATAAGAATGTCAGAAGAGCATCGTGCAAACCTGATTGTGACCATTCATGCCATTCATACAGTGACAAATGTGCTACGAATTTGGTGACTTAGGGAGACTTTGGTGACTTAGAGGGTGACAAGGGGGAATCTAAAGGGGTTTGGAAAAAGCAGAGAACATTTCCCATGGAGAAGTAAGTGTGTGAGAAGCCCCCAACAGCAGATGTTTAATGTTGTAGGGTCCCGAGGAAGGGAGTGACATGCTGTTCTTGTCACTCACCTCCCTGAAGCCGGGCCTTCTCTGCCTGCTCGTAGATCCCGAAGAGGAAGCGGAAGCTGAAGTCCTTTAGCCGGCTCAGACGCTGTATGGTTTGGGGGGAGGCCCAGGGCGGCAGGACCAGCCCATGTGTTTTCTGCATATCGCAGTGGGCAGGTTAGTTCCCCCGGCCTAGGCCAGAGCCTCTCCCGGGGCATCTCTCTTCTCCAGTGAGAAGGTGCCTGGGTGTGTGAAGGGAAGGATAAGAGAGGAGAGCTGAGGTAGGGGGTCTGGCACCAGGAGACATGGTGAACAGTGTTGAGGCTGCAGGGCGCACGGAAGGACGCACAGGGCCAAAGAGCGTGGCTCAGCAATATGGAATTGGATACCACTAGAGTTCTGGGTGGAGAAGTGCAGGAACTGCTGACGATTAATAAACTATTTCCCACTCCGGGGTTCTTTTTCACCCTTGAGGGAAGTTCCCTTGTTTCACAAGAAGCAGGTGGCCTGCCTGGACCTCCCTAGCAATAATGGCAGCCAGGCATTGTTTTCTATGTGTTCTGGTCACCTGGGCCTGCTGAGTGTAAGAGCAGAGTGGTCACACTGGGGACGCCAAGTGGGCTCACCTCACAGAAGAGTGTGTCGTAAATGTTCCAGATGGTCTCCAGTTTCAAGTCTGTAAGCCCTGTCTCGTTGGCCACCATATCCAGAAATTGCTATGAAAAACGGATCAGGGATCAATCCTGCCCTGAGACAAACGATAGTGTGATGACCTCCACCTTAGCCCTACTCACTGCATTCTGAATGCTCTCATTCTGATACTCTGGTGTCTGCCGGGTCTCATTCTGCAGCTGCTCGTAACGGGGACATGGGCCCAGTGGGAACTTCAGCAGCTGCAAAACAAAGGGGGAAGTAGAGGCAAAGAGGGACTCAGTGATCAGAAGGCTCATGGCCAGAGCTGTCCCTCTCACCACCTTCAGAGAAGGGCTGGCCAGTCTTTTCTTGTTTTCTTTTTGTTCTTGTTTTGTATTTTTTCCAAAGTTAGAAGCGGGGAGGCAGTCAGACTTCTGCATGTGCCCGACTGGGATTCACCCGGCATGCCCACCAGGGGGCAATGCTCTGCCTATCTGGGGCACTGCTCCGTTGCCACCTGAGCCATTCTAATACCTGAGGCGGAGGCCATGGAACTGTCCTCAGCGCACAGGCCAACTTTGCTCCAATGGAGCCTTGGCTGCAGGAGGGGAAGAGAGAGATAGAGAGGAAGGGAGCGGGAAGGGTGGAGAAGCAGATGGGCGCTTCTCCTGTGTGCCCTAACTGGGAATTGAACCCGGGACTTCCACATGCCGGGCTGACGCTCTACCGCTGAGCCAACCGATCAGGGCCAGGGCTGGCCAGTCTTACCTTGTCCTCGGCAATGGGCACAGTGTGGACGGGAATAGGCTGCCAAGAGATGTTTGGGTTGAAGCGCTGCATCTCATTGGGAGGGAAGAGTCCAGCCAGGTTGGCCTCGGCACTCATGAGAGTACGGTCAAAGTCAGTGCTTCGCACATAAACCTGTAGAGATGACAAGTCTCTCTTGTGAGGGGGAGGGAGCTCTGTTTCCTCAGGGGGGCCCTAAAGGAAGAATCTGTTCTGGACAGTTACCCAACAATTGTAATCCCACCGTGCGTCTAGCCCTTGCAACCTCTCTGGCCTTTCCCTCTTCTCAGCAAGGGCCCAAACAGCTGCCGGCTAGCTGTCACCACTCTGAGAATGGTTCCAGTTCAAATGCTTGTCCCAGCCCAAAGTTCTTAGTGAGGCTCTCTGGTCTGTCTGTCCCGTTTTATGTCTCCCTGTGTAGGACATGACTGTTGAGCGCAGAAACTATCTCCATTCACAATCCCTTTTATAAACTGGATTGAAGACAAGAAAGAGGAAATAAGATAAGGAACAAAGATAATTGTGAGAAGAGAAGAAAGCTGTGAAGAAGAGCAAGATCAGGAGAGAGCTGGCCCTCAAGGGAACAATAACAACATTTAGAGATTTCTGAGACAGTGTGGCTGAGACTGGGAACCAGAGGAACAGCTATCCCCGTCCTGGGGGTGGGGAGAGGGCTTCACGGAGCCAAAACTCTTGCCAACCTTCCCTGACTTTCCCTCTCTATCTTCCCTGCTACTTTTGGTTGTGTGTGGTTGATATATCATCGCCATTACATCCTAAGCTGCACAAAGACAGAGATATCTGTGTGGTGCACCAGTATATGCAAAGGGCTAGCATAATGCTTGGCCCATAGTAGGTCCTCAGTAAGTGTTTTGAATGGAAAGCCTAAGTTATTTCACAGAGCCAGAAACTACTCTGCCAGACCCTTCCTTAAGTCCAAGCTTGGTTGCTTGATAAGTTTTGCCTCTTCCCAGCCAAGCAGGGGCAACTCAGCCTCTAGGGTTTTGTTCTAGACAGCCCTTGGATGTCTTGTCCTGTAGTTGTAACCAAAAATGCATGGAGGGGGAGAAAGTGCCCAGCCTGACCTTTAGGTTCCCTGAGGACAGAGGGTGAGGATAGCAGATCCCATTCGCCTTGCCTCTGGAGCTCCCAGCCTTACCTCTTGCCGGTGGTAAGAGGTGTTGAGAAAGCCATGGTAGCGCTGCCGCAGGGCCTGGCCCAGCTCCCAGTGCTGTAGCATCCCCTCCTACAGGCAAACCCAAGCGTTAGGGATGGCTCACAAATCCCACAGGGCTTCAGCACTGTTGTTTTCCAAGTTTACCGCTGGCTGGAAGTAGGAGGTTGTTAATGGGATCCCGAAAGTCATTTATTTTTTACTTATTTTTTTTTTAAAGGGACAGAGAGAGAGTCAGAGAGAGGGACAGATAGGGACAGACAGACAGGAACGGAGAGAAGTGAGAAGCATCAATCATCAGTTTTTCATTGCCGTTGCAACACCTTAGTTGTTCATTGATTGCTTTCTCACATGTGCCTTGACTGCGGGCCTTCAGCAGACCGAGCAACCCCTTACTGGAGCCAGCGACCTTGGGTCCAAGCTGACGAGCTTTTGCTCAAGCCAGATGGGCCTGCGCTCAAGCTGGCGAGCTCGGGGTCTTGAACCTGGGTCTTCCGCGTCCCAGTCCGACGCTCTATCCACTGTGCCACCGCCCGGTCAGGGCCAGAAGTCGTTTATTAAATAGCCAGTTGTGTATGGTACTGTCTTAGACACAAAGTAAAGTAAGGTTAAGAAATTCAGTCAAAGACAGCACCCTGAATGGACTCGGGGCCCCAAGTTCTGCAGGCTGCTCTAGAGGTCACTCAATCTGCAGCTCATACAGAAGGAGGACTGGCTTCTGACCTACCTTGGTTAGCTGGCCAAACCCCTGGGGCCAGTCATCTTCCTGATAGGGGTCCTTGGGATATGTCTTCACTGGCGACCGGTCTCCATGTCGGTACAGCTGGTGAAAGAAAATGGTTTGCCTACAGGTCAACAGATCTCCTGAATAGGGACATGGAGCCCCACCTCTACCCCATGCTGGAGACGGAACCCTCACTGGGAAACCTTAATTCTACCTACTGCAAAAGACCTCAATTCAGAAGTCAGTAACTTCTTACAGGTTCCAGAGAGTCTTACTTGGCTAAGCAATGACCCCGAGATCACAGACAAAGCCAAAGGTACAGATAATAAAGAAAAAGAGAAAATAAAAGGCAAAGCAGATAGATGATGGAGGGACTGGAAAAAAGGTCACCAAAGACTTCTGTAGGGGTGGCTCTCTTAACCATTCGACTACATCTCTGTCCCAGGGCAGACTCGCCTGACCTATCCTCTGATATCGACTCTTCACAGCGGAGCCCTAGTCCCCCGCCATACCCCAGGGCTCCACATGAATTCCGAATCTAGGTCCCCAAACCCGCAGAGCAGTGGTGTCCCGCTAAACCAGCTCCCCTTCCTCAGACCCCCTAAGCCCAGCACATGCCCCGCCTCTCCCTCCACCAGCAAACTTGTGCCCCCTAGCTCTGGCGAACCCTTTGGCGACCCCATCACTCATTACCAAGGTAACGAAGCGCAGAGTCCGAGCCTGGGTGGGTGGCATCACCATCAGGTTCACGCCAAGAAGAAGCTGGAGAAGAGCCGCCCGGCTCCAGGCAAGCTGTCGGCCCGCCATCACCGTTATCGTCTTTGCAGCAAAGAGGGTGGAACCCATTGGGCGGCACCTACAGCAGCCGCCCGGACGCACCCATAAGGACACACGCCGGAAGTGTATTCATTACCATTTTGCTAAAGGAGGTGCAAGGGTGGTGTAAGGAGGAATCTGGGAGGGAATTCTTGTAAGAGATTCGTGGTCGGCCATGGCGGAGGAGCTTGGGAATGTAGCATGACCTTAAGGGCTTCAAGACCTTGTGTTGGTAAAAAGAACCCTGAGCTCGGGTTTGCCTCGGTCGGCGGAGACGCTGTGGACTGCGCCCGGGAGAGCGAGCGCCCCCGCGGGCCGGATGTTGCTGGGCCTGAGCGCAGAGCAGGAGCGGTTGCAGAATTGAGGCGAGGGGTGGTATTGGGCGCCCCTCTCCACAGCCCTGCATTCGGGTGGAATTTGAGCCTTGGGCCAGGGCAGAGCGTGTAAACAGCCCTTTGGACTCCCTATGTCCTTGATGTTGGTTCCAGCGTATCCTGCTGCTCTTGCCCTGAGCAAAGCTCCGAAGCACTCTCACTTACCCCTGTAGTCATTTCCCTGCCCTCCCACCATTCCCGGTTTTAGTTAACTGCAATGAGAACGTCACGCGTCTTCCCAAAGGAGTTGGGTTGTACAGGATGTTCAGACTTTGCAAAACCAAAGCAGTGAATCCCAAAGGGAGGAATTTCAGACCAGTAGGAAGATATAGAAATAAGGGAAAGGAACTTACCAAGTGGGAGTAGGTGGAGTTTTCCCTGAATCAGAGGCCCTCTTGGCACTGGCCATTAGGGCCCAGGTGCAGCCAATTTGGTCTGGAGGCTTTGTGACCAAAGGAGGTGGAAGTGACTCACATGTCTAGGAGGTTAGATCATATAGTTCTTTGGGATGCTTTGGTTCAGTCTGCCCACTAGAAGCAAAGCACCTCAGGTCACCACAGAAATAAAACCTAATCAGATCTATATGGAAGAAAGCAGGGTCGTTCATTATCTTGCCCTAGGACTCCAGGTTCAATTATTTATATATACCTCAGGATCTAAACTTTGCTTCCAAAGCTGTTATGCAGTAGTTACTAGAATATGAGAACTGAAGTCCTGGTAACCAAGTAGTTTTTAATTTTCTTATTTGGTCACAAGCTCCTTTATAAATCAGATAAAAATTTAGTCCCCTCTTCACACACACAAACACAAGTGGAAGTTTGTACACGTAATCTCAAATGGTTCATAAAGACCACCCATAGGCTTCATAAATCTGTATCTTTGAATCTGCTCTAACCCAGCCCTATACTGCTCACAAAAATTAGGAGATATTTTGTAGCTTCATATTTATTTTGAAATATCCCAACTAACCAGTGGTGGCGCAGGGGATAAAGTGTTGACCTGGAACTCTGAGGTCCCCAGTTTGAAACCTGGGGCTTGCCTGGTCAAGGCACATACGGGGAGTTGATGCTTCCTGCTCCTCCCCCCCTCTTCTCTCTCTCTCTCTCTCTCTCTCTCTCTCTCTCTCTTTCTCTCTCTCTCCCCTCTCTAAAATGAATAAGTAAAATCTTTTTCTTTTTTTTTTTTACAGAGAGAGAGAGTCGGATAGATAAGGACAGACAGGAACGAAGAGAGATGAGAAGTATCAATCATTAGTTTTTGTTGCCGTTGCGACACCTTAGTTGTTCATTGATTGCTTTCTCACATGTGCCTTGACCACGGGCCTTCAGCAGACTGAGCAACCCCTTGCTAGAGCCAGCGACCTTGGGTCCAAGCTGGCGAGCTTTTGCTCAAGCCAGATGGGCCCGCGCTCAAGCTGGCCACCTCGGGGTCTCGAACTTGGGTCTTCCGCATCCCAGTCTGACGCTCTATCCACTGCGCCACCACCTGGTCAGGCAAATATAAGTAAAATCTTAAAAAAAAGAAAAAAATCTCCTAATTTTTGTGAGCAGTATATTTACAGATAAACCTAGAGAGGAAGTGATTTGTCCAAGGTCACACAGTTTAGGAGTATGAATTAAAACTCAGGTTTTCTGATTCCCAGTTAAGTAGTCTTTATAATGGGATGTTTCTCACAGGTTGCTCAGGTTACATTTGTTAAACTGTATTTGGTGGTCCCAAAATACCTTCGATAAAGAGATTTCTAACAAATTAACCTTTTCACATTGGTGGGGTGGGGCATGGCTAACTGATAAGATATTGTACATTAGAGATGCTTGAGTGTTTTCTTCTCATATGCCTCTACTTTCCTTGCAAACTACCCAGACCATTGTGATTTCTGAACGTTGATCTTGGGCTCACTAAATGTTGGCAAGTAGAACAAAACTCCTCCAAACTCATCTTTTGCCTTTCTTCCCACTTACTTAAATAGGGCTATGTCCTTTGTGCCTGCACGTATCCCTTGTTGATGGAGCAGGTATTCCAGTTTGTATTGTGAGAAATCCAGGAAAAGTGAAGGTCACACAAAGTACATGGTAGAGCCAATAGCTGAGCCCTGGTCTCTGGACCCCCAGCCTCTGCATTTTTAAAAAAACTTTTATTTATTCATTTTAGAGAGGAGAGAGAGAGAGAGAAAGAGAGAAAGGGGGAGGAGCAGGAAGCATCAACTCCCATATGTGCCTTGACCTGGCAGCCCAGGGTTTTGAACTGGCGACCTCAGCATTTCCAGGTTGATGCTGGCTTGATCCACTGTGCCACCACAGGTCAGGCTGCTTCTGCATATTTTGTACCAGATGATTCTGTGGTCTTCCATACCTTGGTTCCTAACTACAAATACAAAAAACAACAAGAAGAAGACATGTAGATGAGTAGATTGAATAGATAACATAGATACATAGGCAGCCCAGACCAAATAAGTAAGAATCTCTGAAAGTGAGGCCAGGTTTGGGAATCACTGCTCTACCCTGTATTGGCAGAAGTGACCCTAAATCCAGACGAGATAATCATTATTTCCATCCGGGGAAGCAGTTTTGTGTAATGGAGTGAGGAGGGGGTTTCTTTTGTTTGAATAATTTGAGCTTTTGAGTCAGGCATACCTGTATCCAAATTTGTTATTTAGCCCCTTCTAGTAACTATCTCCTAGGAAATAAATAAATGAGGTATGAGGATAAATGTAGTAGGGCCTAAGTGTTTTCTGTCTTCTATATCACCTCTGAACTCATCAGTCTAAGAAGCAGAAATTCCTGGGTTCTTTTCTATCTTGTGACTGGGAGGTTGGACAAAAATCTCTTGAGGGACCTGCAAGATGCTCCCACATTTTACACCTTTCCAGATGGTGAAAGAGCAAGAAGCAGTTGCCCTAGGCCTAGGCCATCCCTGTAAACATACCGTGTAACTGTCTCGTGGAAATGTGAGCGCTTTCAGGGGAATTCTCCGGTAGTAACCTGGACCATGGGCTGGTGAATGTGGCTATTTTTGCTTCAAGGTTCCCCTCGCTGTAGTGAGAAGCCTTTGGAGGTTCTGAGGATGAGAAATGCAACTTAGAAGAGCGGCAAAGGTGTTCTCAGGCGCGCCTCTGGGAGCAAGGAAACCATAGGAAAGGCCCCATGCACCTCACATCTGTTGGCTGGTGGGATTGTGTTGTGGGGGAGGGGCTCACAAAGTGGGACGTGGGATTCTAGCTGCTGGTCACCTGACTACTTGCCCTGGCTCGGGGGACAAGTCCAGTGGTTGGTCTGTGGAAACGGGAGATATAGCCAACAGGGTTTGGTTTTCCCCCGTTTTTCTCTCCAATCCCCTGTAACCTGAAGGAGTAGCTCTGTCGGTACAGCACTGGCAGTGTTTCTTCCTCTGCCTGAGACGAGGCTGAGGCTAGCTCCCTGCCATGGCGGAGAGGGCGCCCTGGACGGCATGTTCCAAAACTGGCTCGAGGCTGGGTCAGAGGCTCCAGGTGGGGCTTGTTTGTGGTCCTGGGCTGTGGGGTGACTAGGGGTTTACGAGTCAGGAATGGATGAGAGAGGCTTTTCCTGTCTCCCAGGAGATAAGTTATGAGGTCCCAGACCAGAGTTCCATCCCGAGTTCCTTGCAAGCAGCTGTTGCAGTGACATCCGTGACTATGCTCCTGTCCCAGAGCCAGTGGGAATCGGGAAAGGCGGAGTAGGGAGCTGGCTGGATGATGCGGGTGCTGGGACAGAACAACTCCAGTTTCCCGGGAACTGGAGTCCTGGTTTCTACTCTCCCAGGACAGCCGGGGCCTTGTGAAAACGGGAGGGAACCCGTGCATGAGAAATGGAGAGCCTTGTGCTCATGACTCAGAGATGTCCAGACCATGGTGGGAGCCTTGTGAAAGGGTGACCTTGTGATGAGAAGGAACAAAAGCAAAGGCTGGAGGCAGAACTTTGAGAGGGGATGTCAGAGGGGCTTTTCTGAAATGAGAAAATGAGTACATGGCAGATTTTGCAACACCACCCAGCCTGCTGTCTTCGCAAGCCTCTGCTCCCCAGCCCTGGCCTGTTCCCCCTGCCCCACCCTGTGCTTCCTCCCATCTCTCACCAAGCTCCTGTTCTATTTCTGCTTTCCTTGCCCTCTCCCATCCTGCTTCCCTACCTCCCTGTCACTGTCCACTCTTTCCCTGTCCCCTCTGTCCTCTCTCCTGGTGCCCTGCTCATCTGTTTCAGTCCCTCTGGCTGCCTGCCCTGGCCCCCTGGCCTGGGCTTTAATGTGGGGCCCATGGGAATCAGAGTTCATGGCAAAACAGGAAGAGCCTGTGAGCAAGAGGCTGGGAGTGGGGCAGGGGGTGAACAGCCAGCAGTAACCTCAGGTCCTCGCCTCCCACATCTGGACTGAAGCATCCCCAGAGCTATCTGCCTCTCCTGCCACAGCCCCCATCCCTGCCTTCTCCTATCTCAGCATTGCACTGGTCCAGCAAAACTGAGAGGCAACAGGACGAGACTATCCTGGACTTGGACGCAGGAGAAAGAAAGAGTACAGGGACTGGAGTGAGGACATCTGTATTCTGATCCCAGCTTGGCCACTGTGTGCAGTCTTTGAGAAGCTTCTCCCATGAGCTTAGTGTTCTGTGTGTAAAATAGAGCTTGTGTTATTTACCCTCTTTCCTGTGGCTGCTCTAAGGACCAAAAGAGTGAGAAGATGGGCCCATTATCTCAATTTTAAAGATAGAGAAACAGCCTGACCAGGTGGTGGCGCAGTGGATAGAGCATCAGACTGGGATGCAGAAGACCCTGATTGGAGACCCCGAGCTTGCCAGCTTGAGCACGGGCCCATCTGACTTGAGCAAAAGCTCACCAGCTTAGACCCAAGGTCGCTGGCTCCAGCAAGGGGTGGCTCGGTCTGCTGAAGGCCCGCGGTCAAGGCACATGTGAGAAAGCAATCAATGAACAACTATGGTGTTGCAATGGCAACGAAAAACTAATAATGGTTGATGCTTCTCATCTCTCTCTGTTCCTGTCTGTCTGTCCCTATCTGTCCCTCTCTCTGACTTTCTCTCTGTCCCTATAAAAAAATAAATAAATAAATTATCAAAGATAGAGAAACAGACGTTCAGAGGTACTAAGTAAGTTGCTTAATCAAGATCATACAGCTAATAAGAGGCAGAGGCAAGGCCAAGATTTGAACCCAAAACCTGAGCCCAGAAGCTGAATCAACATGCTGAAATGAAATTGACTAGAGGTAACAAGTACGTGATAGAAGGGGATCATAATTTTTTTCCTGTTTATTCATGTAATGAGCAGGAACCCAGGGCCTACTCCGTTGCCTGTGCTATGCCAGGCCCTGACCCATGGGCTACAGGGGAGATAAAATCAGTAAGACATGGTGTCTTGAGGAATGGATCTCGGGTTCCAGGCAGCAGGGCAGGAAGGCTGCGGCTATATCTCAATAGTTGCTGGACACAGCCTGTCATCACTTCATATGGAACTGTTCCCCAGGTAAGGGAACTTGCATACCTTCCCAGGCCCATACTGAGCTGGCACCTGGGTCCCATGCCTGCCATTGCTCCCCTGTTGGTAGCCCTCACGGGGCACCCCCATTCAAAGATTCCCAGGAAGACCCAGCACCTGCCTCTCTCCATTCCAGGAGTAGTACCAGTTTGGCTGAGGCCTGGGGCTATCGGGGACAGCTTGGCCTCTTCCCAGAGGCTGGGGAGGAGGAGGGAGGCTGGGAGAGCAGGCTGGGGCTCCGTGTTGCAATTCCTGGCCGTGCTGGGACCTTTGCTCCACGAAATGTCTATGGAGGGGAGGGAACACCAACTCTGGAGGCTGTCGGGATTGGGGTGGGGGCTCCTGGGAGGCAGTCCAGTCCTTCTGTAAGAGCAGCCTGGGTGAGGAGAGGAAGGGGAGACGTGGAACCGGGCTGGTCTGAAGGGAAATGCAACTGCTGTGGTTGGGGGCAGGGGGGCAGGGGTGGCGCCGGGCTGAGGGGGTGGCTGGCTGGGGAGGAGTCAGCATGGTGGGGAAGCTGTCCCGTGGGCGGGGGTAAGGAGGCCAGGGCTCCAGTCAGTCTGCTCCAGCTCGCTGACTCGGGGTCTGCCTGGCAGGAAGGAGCAGTGGCCCGACCCCTGGGCAGTCCCTCCCATCAGCCTTTCCCCATATTACTTCCCTGGTGCTCCGAGCCCCTGTCTTGCTCAGCTCCAGCTGTGGCCACCGCCAAGCCCCCTGGACAGGGATTGCACCGTTCTCTTCCTTCAGCAAGGGGGCTCCAGAAACTGCCCCAGCCAGGAAGTCTGGTGGCCCTGGCATTCGGTGGGTCTGCTCCTCAGCACTTGGCCTGGGGCTCTAGGCATGTCTGGCGTGTGCAGGTGGGGTGGGGTGGGGTAGGGGGTGGGGTGTCCTGTGGATCTTGGAAAGGAATCTCTCTGGGAAGAAGTAAGGGATAATGATGGTGATGGAGGTATGAGCAGCAACAGGACTTTATTTAGGTCCCAGAATAACTCCTGAAGGCCTGTGAGGGAGGAGGTCCTGTATGTGAATTGGGCAACTCTCGGAGGCAACAGGTTTGTGCTGCGATCCTCTGAAGTAAGTGGAAGGAGTGAGGCTATCTAATGAGCAGCGTATTTCACTGGATGGAGTGAGCCGCGATCCCATGTCCTGGTCCTGCCCAACTGTGGCCGCCCCCAAGCTGGAGTGAAGGGGGAAGGGGCTCTGACAGAACCAGGGTGGATGTGCCCAAACATTCCCGAGGGTCCAGAGATGGGCCCTGGGAGAAAAAGCAGCAGAAGGCCAAGGTGGCCGAGAGCTCCGACTTGGGAGTCAGAGAGACCAGAATTGGAGTTTTGGCTCTACCACTGCCTAACTGTGTGGCCAGACAATTTACTTAATCTCTTTGAAACTCAGTTTTCTTATCGGTAAAATGGGAAAAGAATAGCCCTGACTTTATAGGCATACTGGGCTGGGGTGGTATGGGCGATGTAAAGCCTCAGCACAGGACAAGTAAATGTTAGCAGCACTATAAAGAGGGAGAGAGGGAGCCCAGTTCTGGAAGGGTATAACCTGGCTTGTTCCTACAGGTCAGTTGCTTGGTAATGTCCAGAGCTCCAGGAAGAGATGTCCTTTTGGCTGGAGGCCTCTGTGCCTGATGTTTCCCCTGGTAAGCTCTTCACTCCAGCCCTTTCCCCTCAGCCAGGACCCCAGCTCTCTCCTCCCGAAGGAATCAGCCTCCTTTACTCCCTGCCTTCCGCCCTTCCCTGGGGAGCAGCCTAGGGCCATCCTGGCCTCCCTCTGCCCAGACCTCCTCCAGACTGTTCTGGTGCCTGGCCCTTGCAGGCACCCACTGGTCCTTCTCACTCTGGGCTTGCTGCTGGGGAGAGTGGGCATGTCCAGCGTTTACCCAGCTCTGGTTTTTAAGAGTTCTATGTGATATCTGAAATAGGTGCATGTCAGCCCCCCAAGGGGACAAAGGTTAACACCCTCACTTAACGTATTGAGGTGTCGGGAATTGCAAGCAACTAGCCCCCCCCCCCCCCCCAGCCCACACAAACCCCAGGGGCTCCAAGCCTGAGCCAATATTTTGCTGCCCTCTATGGGTAAAGATAAGCTGGCAGTTTCCCTGTCAGGACACCGGGGAAGTGGAGGGGAAAGACCTGAGACCCTGCCTTGTACCACTCAGACTCTGCAGTGGAGCTGTGGGAACCAGATGCACAAGATGCAAGCTGCCAGGCGCTGAGAGGCAGCAACTGCATCCTCAGGGAGGAAGTCAGCATGCCCCAGTCAGCCGGGGACGCTTCGGGGACGGGGCTGGAGGCCACTGATCCTACAGCCCTGCTCCCCTGGGTTGAGGTCCCTCCAGAGGCCACAGGTGAGGAGATGCTGGGTTTAGAGGAGCTGGGGTCTCCCTGGATTTGGAAGGGGTACCCTCCTCTTGCTTTTTACCATATAGAGTCATGTTTAAGTACCAAGGCTTTGGTGTCGGGTAGACCTGAGTGATCTGAGTGTGAGTTTTGTCTCTACCTTAGGCCCTTCTAAGCCTTAGTGTCCTTACTCATAAAATGTAAATAATAGTAGTAGCCATCTCTTATGGTTGTTTTCAGGATCAGTGCAAGTAAAGGGCTGAGACATACTTGGGACATAATGAACAGCACTTGGCATATGAGAGCTACTTTCTTATGATAGAGAGATTAGACTGCGTGTTAAAAGGACACGAAGGTCACCAAGTGCTCAGGGCAGTGGCCAGCTGGGCACCGATCCTGTTTCTTGGAGAAGAACATTAAGGCACTTCCCTGTATCCAGAGCTCCGTCCACAAAAGCGGAAAAAGGGGCCAGCCCCCAAAATGCTGGGGAACGAGCTGTGCAGTGTGTGTGGGGACAAGGCCTCTGGCTTCCACTACAACGTGCTGAGCTGTGAGGGCTGCAAGGGATTCTTCCGCCGCAGTGTCATCAAAGAGGCGCGCTACGTCTGCCACAGCGGGGGCCACTGCCCCATGGACACCTATATGCGTCGCAAGTGCCAGGAGTGTCGCCTTCGCAAATGCCGCCAGGCTGGCATGCGGGAGGAGTGTGAGTACCCGGGGACAGGAACGGGGAGGGGGCTGTTGGGAAAGAGGGTACCTGCAGATGCCAGGCTGTGAGGGTAGGCAGGAAGCTAAGCCCTCAGGGCCTTCCTGTGTGGTCACTAAATATGGATGAACATTTCTTCCTTGCCTTTACCCTTTGATCTCTGCTTTTCTGGAACCTCAAACTGCCCCTCTGACCCAGCCTTGCTTCCTGTTTCCCCCTCCTCTTCCCTCTTCACATCTGGTCCATCCGTAGGTGTGCTGTCGGAAGAACAGATCCGACTGAAGAAACGGAAGCGGCAAGAGGAGGAACAGGCTCAGGCCATATTCATGCCCCCAAGGGCATCCTCCCCGCCCCAAGTCCTGCCCCAACTCAGCCCAGAGCAACTGGGCATGATTGAGAAGCTGGTGGCTGCCCAGCAACAGTGTAACAGACGCTCCTTTTCTGACCAGCTTCGAGTCACGGTACCTGAGGGACCTGGGGAGGATGGCTGTGCCCAGAGCACCAGCTGGCTTCTTGATGTCTGACTCAGGCTGGTTTGTTTGTTCCCTCCTTGCCCTTCTGGATAGCCGTGGCCCATGGCACCAGATCCTCAGAGCTGGGAGGCCCGGCAGCAGCGCTTTGCCCATTTCACTGAGCTGGCCATCATCTCTGTGCAGGAGATCGTTGATTTTGCCAAACAGCTGCCCGGCTTCCTGCAGCTCAGCCGAGAGGATCAGATCGCCCTGCTGAAGACCTCTGCGATTGAGGTAGCTGGCAGGGCGGAGGGGTGAAGGGAGGGCCAAAGAGGGACTGTCTGTAGGAAGGCCCCCCAGCCAGCCAGCCGGGAAGCCAGACCCACTGGGAAGTAGGGACCTTGCCTTGAAGGTGCCCTGTGCCAAGACCAGCCCACCGTGTCCCTGTTTGACGTCTGCTACTTGTGTGCAGGTAATGCTTCTGGAGACATCTCGGAGGTACAACCCTGGAAGTGAGAGTATCACCTTCCTCAAAGATTTCAGTTATAACCGGGAAGACTTTGTCAAAGCAGGTGAGAACTGAGATCACAAAGGGTCTGGGTGGAGGGACAGACACTTTCTGTCCTGGGGCCCATAGTGTCTCCAGAGCCACAGGCCGTAGGTTTGGGTGGCTGTCAAGGGAAGGCTTCACCTGTTTTTCCAAAACAGAAAGTTGGAATACTGAGAGGCCTCTCTCATCTGTCCCAGAAAGGCTCCTGTCACCTTAGGCCAGTGGTTCTCAAACTGTGTTCCAAGGAACCTGAGGGAGGGGTTCCATACAAGTGTCACTTTAGAGAAGAAACAATGGGGCACAGGAATCTCCTTCATTCTTACTTTAAATGGAGCCAGACAAAAAGCCCATTTAACTCTGTTATATATCATGCTTCTGCATAATGTTTTGCTTCAAGAAAAGATTTTACAGCTAGGAAATATAGCTTGAAAACAAACCATCCCAAGCCTTTTAGTGGTCAGTAATGAGCAAGCCTTTCTTAGACATGCTCCTTAAGGATCACGTGCACTAACTTCCCCGACTCTTTCTCACCGGCTCTCTGTGAAGAGCCATGGAACTGGTGCTGATACACAGCCAACGCGCCTGGATGGGGCAGCTCTAAAATAAGAGCGGAGGCTTCTGTCCCCATCCTGTACTCGGAGTATTATCTCCAAACATTGGTTCCTATTGCTGTTCGCTACCTGACGCTCGCTTGCAGGCTGAGCAGCGCTGGCTTCCTCACATTCAGTAGCAACTGAGTTAGGAAAGGGTAGAAGGCTGAGGGTGTTTTGGAGGGACTGGAACTGATGCTCAACAGGAGACCAAGAAGTCTGACAGCTGAGTGAGCGGGTCTGTAAAATATGGCTGACACCATGACTCCATTCTTGGGGTTGGTAGATCCTGGCTTCCAGGAAAAAAAGCTCATAAAGTCTTCTCTGCTGCCTAATGGTTTCAGGCCAGCTCATGTGTCTCTTGTCTCAACACAGGCTACCCTGTGAGCTTTCTAGAAAGTTCTCCCTTAACTCTAGGGCATGACAGGGCCATGTTGACAGCTTTTGCCTTCTGTGTGCTGCCAGAATGTATGGGCTCCTACTAAGGGCAATTGAATGACTTTTTCTATCTTGAAAAGGCCAGGCGTGCTCCCTTTCTCTACCAAACCACCTTTCCCTAAGCAGTTATCATCCCAGCCCTCCTTAACCATGGCCTTCTCCTTCACAACATCCTCCTTTTGAAAACTTCCCAGTTCTTATGGGTGTTCCTTCAGTATTTGCAGGCTTGTGTTATCTGAATCTGTACTATTTATAGATTCATTATATAAGCAGTTTTGATATCATCTTTGCCTTTCATTTGTTATTTTGTCAGTGAGGCCTTGGAGAGAAAGGCCTTTCTCCCTGTTCTTTCTGGAGAAAGAACAGGGGCTCTCTTCTGTCCCATCTCCTTCCCCCTCCACATGACTAATGATGTGGACTGATGGCATTGGAGATGTTCATTCAGCAAGCAGTAGCAGACCGTTTCAGGGCACATAATCCAACTCTACAACCTCCTGTCCTCTCTGTACAAATAGGCTAGTCAGCACAATTCAAGGCTCAATACCTCACCAACAAATACTTTATAAAATGGGGCTTGTCCATTAAATGGACCAACACACATTTGATAAACATCACGGTGAAAGTACAGGAAGTGACTAATCAAGAAACCTCAAATAGAAAAGTTAGCAGATGGTTGCTAAAAGAAATCTGAGAAAGGCCAGGGGAGGGTGTGGGCTGGGGAGACTCTGACAATGTGTATGGAGAAGTGTTTTTAGATATCATGACTTTAGGTATGGTTTGTTAGTCTCCTCAAGAAGACTGCTTCTATTTTGCAATTTTATTACTTATTTAACAAACATTTATATAGTAGTTACCATATGTGACACAGATTATTCTAACGACCCATTATGAGGTAGGTGCTATTATCTCCATTTTTTTTTTTTTTCAGGCAGCTGCCTCATCCTGCCTTTTTTTTAATTATTTTTATTTATTTATTCATTTTAGAGGAAAGGGAGAGAGAGAGAAGGGGGGGAGGAGCAGGAAGCTTCAACTCCCATATGTGCCTTGACCAGGCAAGCCCAGGGATTTGAACCGGCAACCTCAGCATTCCAGGTCGAGGCTTTATCCACTGCGCCACCACAGGTCAGGCAATTATCTCCATTTTACAGTTGGGAAAACCAAGGCTCAGAGAGGTTAAATAACTTACCAAAGGTCACAGAACCTAGTAAATGGTAGAGCCAGGACTCAAACCTAGACAGTCTGGCACCAGAGTCCACACCCTCAACTGCATTGCTAAGTTCCCCTGGGATATGAAACATGAACTATATCTCTTAAGTATTCAAATAAGTAAGGCCAATTGCCAGTGAAAAAGTCTTTATAAACTAAAATGAGTTGCCTCTATTTCTAGTAATGGAGGGCTTCAAGAATTTTTTTTTTAAATTCTTTTTATTTTATTCATTTTAGAGAGGAGACACAGAGAAAGAGTGAGAGTGAGAGAGAGAGAGAGAGAGAGAGAGAGAAAGGGGGGAGGAGCTGGAAGCATCAACTCCCATATGTGCCTTGACCAGACCAGTGCAGGGTTTTGAACTGGCGACCTCAGTGTTCCCAGGTCGACGCTTTATCCACTGCGCCACCACAGGTCAGGCTACTTCAAGAATTTTGATAAGAGTAAGAGAATTATTATAGTTTAATCCAGCACCTCCTGTGTCCCAGGCACAGTGCTAAGTACTGTGCCTGCTTTATTTATCATTTAGCTATCACAACAGTCTTATAAATTCAGATGATTCCCATCTCACAGATAGATGAGGCTTAGAGACGTTAAGAAACTTGCCCAAGGTTACAGAGCCGAGCCCTGGAGACTTCTTATTGAGTTCTTAGTGGTTCTCTAAGTTGCGGTGTTGGGAAGAGAAAAGGAAGTTCCTGCTGCTCATGACACATGCCCAGCCTCCCTTCGTCCTCCCAGGGCTGCAGGTGGAATTCATCAACCCCATCTTCGAGTTCTCCAGATCCATGAATGAACTCCAACTCAACGATGCTGAGTTTGCATTGCTCATTGCCATCAGCATCTTTTCTGCAGGTGCGGAGGGGCAAGAGGGAAAATGAGCAAGAGACCTGACTGAGGAGGGCTGCAGGCCCATTAAGCAGGCATTGCAGGGGTGAAGGCCTTTGCTGTGTTACTTTGGGATAGGAGCGGTTGGGTGGGACATGTTCTTACTTCCAGTTGTGATTTGGGGTATGGAATGGATCCTGGCCAGACTTGCTCCTCAACTCTGTTGGTGAACTATAGACCGGCCCAACGTGCGGGACCAGCTCCAGGTAGAGAGGCTGCAACACACATATGTGGAGGCCCTGCATGCCTACGTCTCCATCCACCACCCTCACGTGAGTCCTCCCTGGTTGCCCCTTCTCAACACAGGCTCATTCCCTGGCACACCTGCCATCCCTTCAAGAATCCCTCTCTGATTATATTGTGCAGAGAATTCTCTAGCTCTCCAACAACTCCCCTACGCTTGCCGCCGTTCCCTGGAGAGAGACAAAGGCCGGACTTGTCTTTTTCCTCCCCCAGGACCGGCTGATGTTCCCACGGATGCTAATGAAGCTGGTGAGCCTCCGGACACTGAACAGCGTCCACTCAGAGCAAGTGTTTGCGCTGCGCCTGCAGGACAAAAAGCTGCCGCCGCTGCTCTCTGAGATCTGGGATGTGCATGAATGACTGTCCTTCCCCCTTATCTTCTGTTTTCTCGGCTGGCTTAGGCAGGGGTGCCGCCCCCTAGAGGCGGATCAGCCAGAGAAGGGCAAACTTTCCTGGGAGCTGGGCAAAGGAGACCCTCAAGTGGCATTAAAGGAGAGTCAAAGGGTTGGGAGTTTTGTGGCTGCTAGGCACGGGGGTCCTGCCGAGGCTGTGCTCCATCTGAATACTGTGCTGACCGGACCAAATGGATGAACCTGGGGGCCACTGTGCACAGGCTTCTCCAGGGCCTTGCCCATCCTGCCTCCACCACTTCCTGTTTCCCCCACAGGGCCCCACGAGAAATTCTCCGCTGTCACTCCGCG
Organism: Rhynchonycteris naso; assembly: GCA_037038555.1. Classification (NCBI taxonomy): domain Eukaryota; kingdom Metazoa; phylum Chordata; class Mammalia; order Chiroptera; family Emballonuridae; genus Rhynchonycteris; species Rhynchonycteris naso. The sequence goes on from CM072995.1 coordinate 358,512,062, forward strand.
GCTTGGCCAGGCTAGGCCTTAAGTGCCTAGGGGCTGCCGCCCTAATAAGTTGGTCTGTACTGTTTGTACAAGAAGACCAAAATGAATACAGAATGAGAGAAACAACTTCTGGTTTGGGGGTGGGGAAGCAGCAACAGAAGAGGGAAGCCTGATTCAGAGGAGGGAGACGAGTCACAAGTGCCAGCCTCCTTTTCCTAGCCCCATTGCGCCAAGAGGGTAAATGAAAGGCTGATGCTCCCTACCACTTTCACGATAGTATTTGGGGCGGGGTGGGAGTGGGGAGGTCCTGGTGTCCTTCTCTGGGGGAGGGGCTGTTGAATTTCAGAACTGGCGCCTCACCTATTGTGGTGTGTGGGCACGGGAACAATGCCTTGGTTTTTCCGTTGGCATCTGAAAAAGTGGGCACGACAATTCCTCCAGCTGTCCCCCGACTATGGGACGGAAAGAAAAGTCCCCAGAGGCCAGGGGAGGGCTGCCCAACCTGGGGCTGAGCCTCTCAGGAGTTCTGGACTTCATTTCCCAGCGGGCACCGCGGCACCGCTCACTCCCCCTTCCCTGGCGCTCACCCGGTGTAGGTGATACAGCGCCGCGCCTTCCGGCCCCAGTTCCCCCCGCCTGAATTGGTAGGCTCCACCGTCCGGCGGCCGGCTTCCCAGCCCAGGCGGCTGGGCACTTCCAAGTCGTGTGCGGGGGGAGAAAGATGAGGTGGGTGGGGGGGCTGTCAGAAAGTCTCCAGAGCACTTTATCCTGAGAAGTAGCTTCCCGGTTAATGCACATTTCGTCGGAATGGGCTCTATTACCGTGTCGAGTTAAAATCGGCGCAACCTAAACAAAAGGTATTCTTTTGGGTCTTCCCCTTGATACGCAGTGGCGCTGGGCTGGCCCTGCGCTCCCCATCGCGTTCCCGCTTCCACTCGTATAGGTGTGTGCGTAGCCGCCTTTCTCCCGAAGTCGGGTCCACCCTTCAGCGCTCGGCTTGGTGCCGCCCTGTCCCCCCGCGGGGGCGAATGGTAGGGCCCCCGGTCCCCTTCAGCCACCTCTCCCTCTCCGGGTCCGAGTGGTGCGCGCCCTCCGGTGCAGATGCGGAACTGGCGTGCGCTCCGAGCGGCGCCCGCGCGGGGGAGCGATTGACGCTCTGCTGCCGGGGGACGTCGGGCCGGGGCCGGGCCTGGCCCATTCCCCGAGGCTCGGGAGGTAGGAAGGTCCGGACCCCTGGGGGCCCTGGAAGGGTATTCGGGACCGGGCTCCTATAGGGGAAAATGGGCTCCGGGAGGAAACAAGGGCTCTAGAGGGACGGGGTCTCAGGAGGCCCTAATGGAACGTCGGGGCGCATAGGGTCTCGAGAGCGACTAAGGGGTCTGTCTGCACTGAAGGGGCGGGCTACAAGTGGGGGCTCTCCGAGCCGCCGAGGGGGTGCGAGCTGCCGACCTGGGCGCACATCGCCGCAGCTGGGCTCGATTCTTGCTGGGCTGGCGGGTGGCACTGGTTCCGGGACAGAGGCCGGGGAGAACTGTCCAGCAGGTGAGGGGGCGGGCAGTGCTGTCCAGCCCAAGGGCTGACTGGGGATTGGCACCTGGTACGCACGCGCGCGTGCGTGTGCGCCTTATTTTGGGTTAGGGTTTGAAGAACCACGTTTGGTTCTCACACACACACACACACACACAAAATTATATATATATATTTAAATTTGGTGTTTCAATATTGGTCTGTTAGAGAGTAGGGATAACGTTTAATCTTTCCTGCAACTGCTTCCCACCCCATCCTCGTGCATCTCTAAATTCTTCCTCCTTTTCCTGCCTTCCCCTCCTCCCCAACCCTGCCTATTGCCTGCTTCATTGCTCTCTGTTCTCCCCCATGCTGGACCAGTCTGTGTTGCTGTGCTTGCAAGGTCACTGCCTGGGGGTGAGAGGGGAGGTGAGGGGGAGGGAAGGAGGTGAGAGAGCCTCTTGTGCTCACGTCAGCAAAGATGTCATATCGCTCTCCTGTTCCTGTGGTTTTACTGTGACATCCTGCCCAGAAAGAGGGACGAATCCAAAGGGTTGGCCTCTTGTAGGCTGAAAAGACATCAGTGACTTCAAGATAGGTCTGTGGGTTCTAAGTCTGTGTCTGGATGGAGTGGATGGTGATGTAGGACTTCTAACAGTTAGGTATGCATTTTGAGCTTGATGCCTCTGGAATATGGGACTTAAGAACCAGGGGCTCCATGTTAGTAAATACAGTTGAGGCAAGAAGCCAAGTCTGAGCTTGGGTGGATATGAAGAGAGTGTGAGTTTTAAGTGGTGTTAGAGGATTTGTGAGGAGGATCAAGAATGGGAAGAAAAACCTTTGTTAGCTCTTCAATCTGAATAACCAAAGGCAGTGGCTGTTGATGAGATAGTAATTGTGTCTAAAAATCTATCCTATTGATAGTACTTAGAATGGTCACTAGATTTCAGGGTCCTTGTGGCTCTGGAGGGAAATGAGCACTGTAGAGCCTGAAAATGACTGATTTTTAGCAAATGATTCTCAGTGGAAAGGGGGTAGGATCCCACCAAGGCTAGAGGCCTGATGCCTCATATATTAATAGAAGATCCTTCAGGTGTGAGGATTCCTGGTTTTCAGTGTAAATATAGACTTCAAGGCTTAGCCATGAGCTCTGGTCCTGTAAATTCTATTTTAGTTTAAGATACAGCAAGTCCTCAAATAATGTCATTTTGTTCAACATTGTTTAGTTATAACATTGATAAGATGCTGTAAGATCTTAACTTTTGGTTTTGTCAATTAGCCTATGGCAAAATTGGTCTTGTTATCTATCATTTTCAAACCTGATGGCATTAAGTGAAGGCTGACTATCCCTTGGCTTTCATCCTAGGCATTATCCACATAATTCTTCATAGAATGAATTAGGCTGTTACCCATCTCCCATTTCGTTTCTGTGTTTCTCTGGCCTCATTCTGGTTGGGAGGAGCTCGGCTCAGCTCTGTAAGAGTGGCCCCCTTTCTGCAGTATGCTCCTGGCTCCTAAGCAGAGGAGAAAACCAGAGAACTTTCTGGGTGACAGTGGTGCCTAGAAAGGAGTATATGGCATACTTGGGAACTTGGCTTTGGTTGTGTGGAAAGGAGATAACTGTCAAACTCCAGAATTAGGACAAACTGCAAACAAAAGACAGATGGGGGAGAAGATAGCCTAATAATTCGCAGGTGCTGTCAATGGAAGAGGTGTGTCCAGAGTCAAGGAAAGTGAACTGTTATGGGCTCTGGTCAACTCTGGAGTAGCAGCTGCTAGCACTGTGAGGTCACCACGCCGGGCTGGGGCTGTGGCTCCACTATAAATAGTATGGGGCGCCATAGTCACTATGGAGATAAAACTGAATCCTATTACCTGCTGGTTCTCTGTTGGGAGCCAGGGAAAGGAGGGAGCGGTGTTTTGAGGATTTGAGAGGTGTTGCAATTAGGTTTCTTTTATTATTAAGTAAGGGAGAAAAAAGATAGAACTTCTATTCATTATCTGTATCAAACAGGGCCATGAGCATACAGGAAGTGTGTATGGGAGTGCATGCAACAGCAAAGAAAGGGACTGGTGTCTGAGTGTGTGTGCAGTGTAGTGGGGTTCTGTGTGTGCGACAGAGAACAAGGTCTTAGTGTAGCCATGTGCAGAGCACAGAGGTAGAGCTCTGGAAGCAGTGAAAATAATCTTGAGGTAGAGTGAAGCATTTTATTATAGAAGTGTATGGAGACCCAACAGGAAATAAATTACAATTAAGACTCTAAGCTTTTCTTAATACTTGAACTGTAGTTTAGAAATTCCTCTGAGCACCTCTCCTTGTCCTTGCAGAAGTTCTGTTATTTCTGCATCTAATTGCTAGCCTTTGTAAGATATAGAAGGACAAGGCTCATCTGTGTGTATTGTATTACTGATTCCAATCCTGGGACTGAAATAGAGGAGAAAGACTATGATTCAGCACCAAGGGCAGAGCTAGTAGCCATAGCCACTGGGTCCCTTTTTTGCTTGAAGAGGGATAAAAAATGGTTTGGGTAAAGCAACTGGGGCATAGATAAATATTCTTCATTTGAGGTTGCACAATGTAGAGTAGCCAGCTGTAGGTATTGTCTGAGAGTAATCAACTATACAGTCTATATGGTAGTTTCACATCAAGTTGAAGGCAGAATATCGGAACAGAGAATAATTAGGTTTCTATCTAGAGCTAGGAGTACAGATTCATGCTGATTAGAGAGTCTGGTTTGACCCTGATCCACCCTGGAGCAGTCCTGAAAGTGACTTAATTTTTGTTATCATAATGATTGAGTCCAGATTAGATTAACTTGGTCTGTTTTCAGAAACAGAGCCCCAGGGGCAAGGCTGAGAAAGAATTGGGTTTGTAGGGATAGAGAGATGAGCCATTATTTATCCTCCTTTTTGTTATTTGACTCTGTGAATTCATCAGCCTAGACCAACTCTAGGCTGGGAAAAGTGTCGGGTTCTCCTATCTTTAGTACTAAAACGGGAGACCTTCTGACCTATGCCCCTGGCTGGGATGAAGCCAACAGGGTTGAGTCCCTTGGCCACAGCCATGGATCTTATCAGTACTTTTTTCCTACTAGACTTGGATTTTCAGATAATAACAGAATTCCTCCTGGGAACGCTGACTCCTTGCTTGGTGCCCTGAGGTCTCTTTGAGATGAGCCGATGAATTGGAACCATGGTGCAAAAGAAGAAGTTCTGTCCTCGGTTACTTGACTATCTAGTGATCGTGGGCGCCAGGTAACCAAGAAGAGACTGATTTTTGTCTTGTCCTTTAAGATAGCCACAAAATTATTTCCCTCTCCATTTCCATGTTGATCTGCATGTCTCATTCTTCCCTTATTATTTTACTCTGACGAGCATCTCTGCCACTTGTGAGAACAACCTGCAGATGGATTGAGAGAGCAGAGGCCTGCAGGAACAGACGGAGCAAAACTCCTCTTAACTAGCATCTGTGTTCTTGAGCAAATGCACTCTGTATACCCCGGTTTCCTTGTTCTTTTGTTTGTTTGTTTGTATATGTGCTCCCAGCTTGAGCACTCCTTGTTTGTTTGTTTGTTTGTTTTGTTTTAATTTATTGGTTGGAGAGACAGAAAGAAACATCAACTTGTTGTTCCACTTATTTATGCATTCATTGATTGTTCCTTGTGTATACCCTGACCAGGGATTGAACCCGCAGCCTTGGTGTATTAGGATGATGCTCTAACCAACTCACCTACTCAGCCAGGGCCAATTTCCTTGTTTTGTAAAAAAGGAAAGTACATTGTGCTCTTTCTCTCCCTACATATATATGCTCTTTTAGAGATTCATTTGAGCTAATGCACTTTGGAACGATATGAGTGATCATTTTATGGTTGAAATTTTTTCTCCCATTTCAGGGTAGGTGTCTTCCTGACAGTGCAGGGCTCATTTGGCTTACCAGCTAAATGTGGCACGCAGCGTCCAGATTTTCCAAGGCCCCAGAGTTAGTTATCTGATCCAAAATAGCATTTTGAACTCTCCTTGTTGACTGTGGTAAAATCTGACAGAGCACCCTCTCCCTTCGGGCTGCTGAGCTGGTGTTCCTTCACTTCAGGCACCCGAGCAGTGACAGCGTGGCCCAGACTCCTGAACTGCTGCGGCGCTACCCGCTGGAGGACCACGCCGAGTTCCCCCTGCCCCCGGATGTGGTGTTCTTCTGCCAGCCGGAGGGCTGTCTGAGTGTGCGGCAGCGGCGCATGAGCCTGCGGGATGACACCTCTTTTGTCTTCACCCTCACGGAGAAGGACACTGGAGTCACACGCTATGGCATCTGTGTCAACTTCTACCGCTCATTCCAGAAGCGGCTGCCTAAAGAGAAGGGGGAAGCTGGGGCAGGGTCCCGTGGGAAGGAAGGGCCCCGGGCCAGCTGTGCTTCAGAAGAGGCTGGCACTGAGAGCTCGGAAAGTGGCTCGTCCCTCCAGCCTCCCAGCGCCGACTCCACCCCTGATGTGAACCAGTCCCCTCGGGGAAAACACCGGACCAAGGCGGGTAGCCGTTCCCGCAACAGTACTCTGACATCCCTTTGCGTGCTCAGCCACTACCCCTTCTTCTCCACCTTCCGAGAGTGTCTGTACACCCTCAAACGTCTGGTGGACTGCTGCAGCGAGCGGCTGCTGGGCAAGAAACTGGGCATCCCTCGAGGCATACAGAGGTACGGATCCCCGCTGGTGCTGAAGTGGAGCACTTAGGAGATAAGGTGTCACTGGTCTGTTAGGGCACAGGAAGTCTCTCTAAAGCCTGAGGTCCTTCAGGCCTATGCAAGCACATTATGTCAGTCCGTACTAAGCAAAGGACTGCTGCTGAGGAACGTGGTGTTTCATGGTGAGCAGGACGAGTCCTGCCACGCGTACATTTGCACACTTGTTCTCACTCCTGTGCATGCCCCGTGGTCCTAGCTGAGCTCGCAGGGTGGGCTTTTCCAGTTGCCGTCATTATACCCCCAATGGTTATGTTGGGCTGCAGCGGCATTCAGCTCCTGGTGCTTACGCGTCTGCTTCCTGCTCCCCACTCCTCAGGGACACCATGTGGCGCATCTTCACTGGATCCTTGCTAGTGGAGGAGAAGTCGAGTGCCCTTCTGCATGACCTTCGAGAGATCGAGGCCTGGATCTACCGACTGCTGCGCTCCCCGGTCCCCATCTCTGGGCAGAAGCGAGTAGACATCGAGGTCCTGCCCCAGGAGCTCCAGCAAGCCCTGACCTTTGCTCTTCCAGACCCCTCTCGATTCACGCTGGTGGATTTCCCGCTGCACCTCCCGTTGGAACTGCTGGGTGTGGATGCCTGCCTTCAGGTGCTGGCCTGCATTCTGCTGGAGCACAAGGTGAGAAGCCCAGCTTTCCAGGCCTACGAAATATGACGGAGGCTGGACCGTGAGCTCCTTGAGGGCAGGGACTACATCTTCTTCATCTTTTTATCTCTAGGAGGTAATATGGTGCCAGGTATATGGCAAGTACTCAGTAGTTATGGGTTGAAATAAGGCATCATGTGGGATGTATTCAGAGGGCTGCCACTCAGTTAAATTATCTTTTTTATTTTTGTTTTTATTCATTGAGAGAGAGGCAGGAACATTCATCTGTTTTTGTATGTGCCCTGACTGGGGATTGAGCCGGCCACCTCTGCACTTTGGGATGATGTTTTAACCAACGGAGCTATCCGGGCAGGTCTCAGTGAATGATCTTTAACTATGCTGACCTAGTTCTCTGGAAATACCAGTAGTTCTCTTCCAAGGAGTGGCCCTGGAACAGGGGATGCAAGAACTAGGAGTGCAGGGAGTGAATTGAGGGAAGACTACTACAGGCGTGGGTTGGGGGGTGGCAGTCAGGGTGGGGTGCAGAGCCCTGGTGATTGTGGGAAGTAAGCTCCCGCGGCCAGAGGCATGGAGAAACAGACTCAGTTGTAGTGTTGGAAGCTATCTTCTCATAAACCTTATTTATGCTCTCGAGTGACCCTGCTGACCTGTGGCAGGTGGTGCTACAGTCCCGAGACTACAACGCACTCTCCATGTCTGTGATGGCTTTTGTGGCGATGATCTACCCCCTGGAGTATATGTTTCCGGTTATCCCGCTGCTGCCCACCTGCATGGCATCAGCAGAGCAGGTAAGTCTCGACCTGTCTTCTGTCTTTGTCCCCTCTGTATTCCAACTCGCTCCAGCTCTGGCAGAGAAGGCTCATTGCTCAAAGCTGTCAATCAGTACCGGTCAGCAATCCCTTATCACAGCTTACTTGTCTGCAGCCTCGGACCTGATTTAGACTGATCTGGTGGTAAAACCTATGCTATTTCTGGTTTTTATTTATCACAGTTAATGATTATAGGCAACTGACTAGGTGTTACATGATGTACAGAATATATATGCACTAGTACCTTTCTAAAATCTGAAAAAATTTGAGTTTTGAAACACATCTACCCTTAAGGGTTTTGGAAGAGTGCTTGTTTGCTTATCTGGAAAAACCCTGACTTGATAAGTGATCACAGCGGGTTTTGTTTTTGTTTCTTATCATCTCTATCCTTTCCACAGCTGCTCTTGGCTCCAACCCCGTACATCATCGGGGTCCCTGCCAGCTTCTTCCTCTATAAGCTGGACTTCAAAATGCCTGATGACGTGTGGCTGGTGGATCTGGACAGCAATCGGGTGAGGTTCTTGGCTGAGGCATTGTTGGGTCTGTAACAGGGTGTTTTTCTAGAGTACTCTCAGGCAGGTCCTGACTTGGTGGGTGATGTCTATTGTGTGCCTCATTGGAGCCATTTTTAAAAATGAATTCTGCTTTTATTTTGTTGGTTGAATAGACCCTTTTTAGGACTCAAAAGAATTACACTATTTAGTGTCGCCAGAATTAAGTGCTCCCCCGCCTCTCAGAGCAGCAGGGCAGCGCGGTTGCCCGATAGCCGCATGTGGTGCAGCTCAGCTGATGGCTTTTTTTCTAGTAAGAAACCGTCTTTCAGTGCAGACATTTTCTTCTTGGCCCTGAGGGGGTGTACCTTTCCTGAACGGAGCAAGCTCCTATTCCATCTCCCTGCTCCAAACATCCATTTAATACCTGGTCCTCGGATTGAGGACATATCAGATGTTAAACTGATGAGAGCAGACAACTATACTTGATCTTAGCCAAAAGGCCAAGAAGCAGTTTTCAGTATAGACTTTTAAAAATGTGTATGAATGTTCTGTAGTGTGAATACAAACTTTGGTAGGAAGCCCTTGTATATGTTCATTATAAAAACTTTAAGAAGTGCAAAGAAGTAAATAAAAACCATATCCTATTATCTAGAGAGAGCTGCCAATAACATTTAAGTATAATTCCTTTCAATGAGTGTGAATATCATATGCATGTGTATGTGGGTAACTCATATGTTGGCATGTCACGTATATATGATAATATTGTAAATACAGCTACCTGTTGTTTTTATTTACCCTTATATAAGAAAAACTCCTAAATGATTTTTAATTGGATTTATTGGGGTGACATTGGTTAATAAAGTTACAGAGGTCTTGGGTGTACCATTCCATCAGACATCATCTGTACACTAAGCAGCTCATTCTAAGGTCATGCCTTTTGTCTTCTCTGGTGCAGGTGATCACCCCAACCAATGCAGACGTGCTACCTGTCCTGCCAGAACCAGAATCACTGGAGCTGAAAAAACATTTGAAGCAGGTAAGTAAAGAAGGGAGAAAGGGAGGGAGCAGTAGCTGAGGCAGGACTGCTGTAGGCAGACAGCTGCGTGGGAGCCAGCTTCCTTTCAGACTCCAGACTCGGTAGATAATCATTCCTCACCTTGGGTGGGCTCAGGAAGAGGTGTAGCACATTCCTGGGCAGCAGGGGAATCTCAAAGAGGGCTTTTCACCGTTTGCCCTCCCACCTTCTGATGCTTTACTTTCAGTTTCTTGTCACCCTTTCCTTTCAGTTTCTCGACACTTCTGCTATTCTTTTTGGCCTTGGGTTGTCTCTCAGTCTTGTAAAGAGGGAGTTAGGGTGATCTGGCTTTTAAATGTTTTCCTCTTAAATCGATCCCTAGGTCCCTATAGAATCCTTTCTCCCAAAATTTCTTTCTTTGCGTAATAGCTTAAATGCATTTTTTGTTAATTGACTTTCTTCTTCTCCTGCATGCTGAGCACAGTATCTGAAGGTAAAGCCTGGCAAGGCCCCATCCCTCTGCCTGCTGTATGTGATAGAGGACCACCAGTAGATAGCTCTGTCGCTCTGTCTTTGTAGGAATTCCTTCTCTCCTTCAAAGGGTCTTCAGGAGTCTCTCTCTAGTTGTTGTCTGAGTTGCTTAGCAATACCTCTGGATCAGTGGTTTTCAGCCACTGGTCCGGTCCGTGGTCCAGTAATTGAAAACCACTGCTCTATGATAACTTGCTTGGATTGAAATGGATTATTTTGCATCATCCCTCTTACTTGCTTCACCTCTGCTGATGTAATATGATGCCTTGTTACTGCAGTCCGGTGAAGGTTGCAAGTTCAGAAAGTCCTTTAAGCTGTATTCCTGTGCTGTTTTCATCCTTGATGATTGCTGTAGTATGACTAATGAAATAGGCCGATGTACGGAATTGGACTTTAAATGTCTGTAGGAGCTAAGGAACAGGGCTCGTTGATCCTGTATTCCTACCTCTGCTTCTCCAAGTGGGGTCCACAGGCCAGCAGCACTAGCCTCGCCTGGGCTTAGCAGCAGTATGGAATCACCCAGACCTATGGAACTGGAATCTGCATTTTAACAGTATCCCCAGTTGAAATCTATGCCCATTAACATTTAAGAAGCTCGCTGATCTAGACCAGGGCTTTCAAACTGCCCCATTGAGTCTCTCAGGGTTTGGTTTAGGTTGCCAGCACCAGATACATGAGGTTCTGGCTTCCTTGTATCTTTTAAAGAAGCTGAAGTTACAGTTGTTTATATTTCTACATAGATTTCAATCGAAAAACAAGATTTCATGGCTAAAGTAAATTTGAAAACTGTTGTCCTGAATTCGATCAAGTTGCCTTGAGCCAGTTTGGCTTGAGCTAAATATCTGTGTAATTCACCTTAGTTCTAAAGGTTAAAATATTTGGATTCTTATATGTCAAAGATGGAGGCTCTTTCCCAGGAGGTGAGATTGTCTAGCTCTCCAGGATTCTGCCTTCAGTGAGGAATTTCTTGCTGTTCCACAGGCCCTGGCCAGCATGAGTCTCAACACCCAGCCAATCCTCAATCTGGAAAAATTCCATGAAGGCCAGGAGATCCCCCTTCTCTTGGGAAGGCCTTCCAGTGACCTGCAGTCCACACCTTCCACTGAATTCAACCCCCTCATCTATGGCAATGACGTGGATTCTGTGGATGTTGCAACCAGGTACTGACCAAGCCGATCAGACAGTGATGAACTCTTAAATCGTCTTTCTTTACACAGAGACTACTTCCCTTAGCCAGCGTTTCCTTGTATATAAAATATGTGTAACATTGGGTTATATATACTACCTTAGTAAGAGCAAGGGGAAGAAACAGTTCACCCTATGGTCAGGCATGTTAGGCCTTGAATGAAGAAGAGGACTGATAATTCTTTAAGATAATCTCTCCCCTTGATGTTGGAAGCCTGTGGAGCACTGGCTTTGGGAGGTGGTCTGAGGGTTTGGCTCATAGGAATGGTCAGTCTGCAGGGCGTGAGACTCGGATTATCTTGCCTCCCCTTCTTCCCCAGAGTGGCCATGGTCCGTTTCTTCAACTCCCCCAACGTGCTGCAGGGCTTTCAGATGCACACGCGCACCCTGCGCCTCTTCCCTCGGCCCGTGGTCGCTTTCCAAGCTGGCTCCTTTCTAGCCTCGCGTCCCCGGCAGACTCCTTTTGCCGAGAAGCTGGCCAGGACTCAGGCTGTGGAGTACTTTGGGGAATGGATCCTTAACCCTACCAACTACGCCTTTCAGCGAATTCACAACAGTGAGTGCCCCTGCCCTCTGCGCTGCCCCGCTTCGACCTTTGTCCCTTCCGACGGCTCTTCCCTTCGCTTTTCCCTGCGCCTTCCGTTCTTACTTTGCTTTTACATTTTACCTGCTTTTCCCCCCCTGTTGCTTACTCCATTTTTTTTCCTCTTTGGGTAGACATGTTTGACCCAGCCCTGATTGGTGACAAGCCAAAGTGGTACGCTCATCAGCTGCAGCCCATCCACTACCGTGTGTATGACAGCAATTCCCAGCTGGCGGAGGCGCTGAGTGTGCCGCCGGAGCGTGACTCTGACTCCGACCCTACCGATGACAGGTGAGCGGTCCCGTGTGGCAGCAAAACAGTCAGCTAAGGCAGAGAGGCTCTCACCAGCCCTTCTGTAACACAGTGGCAGAAGCTCCTAAAAGTTCCACATCAGCATTTGAAGCCTTGGGTTATATTCTGGTTGCTTGTTTTGTGTCAGCTTCTTTATTTTATCTTGTTCCCCCGCCTTGCATTAAGGGTGCTCCTCTGCATTTTTCCTAATGCCAACGGCCTGTTCTTTTCCCTGCAGCTTCTTTCTACCACTGAACCAAACGGCTAGGGCCTTCTTTCTGCCTTACTTGATCTGTGTGTTCTCTCTGCAGTGGCAGTGATAGCATGGATTATGATGATTCAAGCTCTTCTTACTCCTCCCTGGGTGACTTCGTTAGTGAAATGATGAAATGTGACATCAGTGGTGATACTCCTAGTAAGTGTCCTTGAGGGGCTTGGCCAACTGTGGGCCAGCCTGGGGTTCTGGGATGGTGTGGGCTGCACCTGCCACCCTTGGGTGTTGGCAGATGTGGATCCTCTGACACATGCGGCCCTGGGGGACGCCAGTGAGGTGGAGATTGATGAGCTGCAGAGCCAGAAGGACGCCGAGGAGCCCGGGCCCGACAGTGAGAACTCGCAGGAGAACGTGCCGCCGCGCTCGAGCTCCAGCACCACCGCCAGCAGTAGCCCCAGCACCGTCATCCGTGGGGCTGGCTCCGTACGTGAGCTCCTGTTGGGGGGCTGGGTGCAGGCTGCTGGCAGTGGGCCTTACCTCTATGAAGAAAGCTGAGCTGAAGCTCTTTAACTTGCTACTTTCTCCACAGTCTTCCTGTCTCCTCTCCATAGGTCCTATAGCTTGGAGCCTATAAGATAGTTTTGACCCTAGAAGGAGGCCATTGGGCTTTGTTCAGGGATTAGCTAAGATTCCCCCTTGCGTAGTTTGTGGGGACAGAGAACAGGGATGCCACAGAGATTTTTTCTCACAGATTCCTTAGGATAGGAATCGGACAGGCTTTGTGTGGTCCTCCCAAACTGAGAATGTGGGAAGGCATCACTGGGCACCAGGTGACTGCTTTCCATGTAATGTGGCCTGTAGGAACCTGCTGACTCCACGGAGACGGACGATAAGGCAGCAGTAGGCGCCTCCAAGCCCCTTCCTCCTGGGCCGCCCAGCGCTGGCAAATCGAACGCGGACAGACGTCAGGCAGAACCTGGAGAGGGGCCAGCGCGCCGGCGAGCCTGTGACAGTGCCTACTTCGAGCCCCAATATAGCTTCCCTCCTGAGGAAGATGATGATGACCAGGGGGAAAGTTACACTCCCCGGTTCAGCCAACACGGCAGCGGCCATCGGTGAGAGCCTGGGGGCGCCTCCTAGCTGGGGAACTGAAGGACCTCATTGCAGCGGGGTCCAGGCGAGGGTTAGTCAGGAGGTCTGAGAAGTTGGGATGCCTGCGTGGTCCTGCACTTAGGAATGTGGGAAGGGAACAGTGACTGCAGTGTATCCTCAGGCCCACACGCGCAAGATTAGGGTCCCCTGCCTGGGGCTCATAGGTGCCACTGTGCATTCAAGGGCTCAAAAGTTGCTGCGGCCCAACAGCTTGAAACTGGCAAGCGACTCGGATGCAGAGTCAGACTCTCGGGCGAGCTCTCCCACCTCCACCGTCTCCAGCAACAGCACCGAGGGCTTCGGCGGCATCATGTCTTTCGCCAGTAAGTGCTTAGCTCGGTCGCCTCTCCCGTGTCTCTCCGCGGCAGATGCCGCCTAGGACTTCAGCTCCAGGCCTGGGTTGGCTTTACCAAGTCCCAGTTCAGGTCACTCGGTGATACTCTGGAAGATGTGTTCAGGGGAGGTCAGTCAAGTACAGGGACAGGTTAATTATTATCTTTATACCTGAAGGCTTGAGTCTATTTCAAGTAAGATAGCAGGTCAACTGAAAAATAACCATTATATTATTAAAAAGGATACACTTGTACCTGTATTTTGTGGAAATACTCTTCTCAGATATCTAGTATCTTCTTTGTGTGGTGAAGGACTTTTTCCTGAATGTGCTTTAAAATCTATATGAGGTTGACTTTTATGCGCGGAGAATATTTCCAGAAATGAGGGGTGGTGTCAGTTAAAGATTGAAGACAGACTTGGGACCAGAGAAGGCCAATGTAGGGGACAATTATAACTGGGAGTTTTTTTCAGAAGCTGGAAAGGGACAGAACCAACTTCAGACCAGAAGCTCACTGACTGCCGGCTTTCGTGCCAAATTAACCGTAGATGAGAGACTTGCATATCATCATGGGAGGCAGTCAGAGCAAGTTGTTATTGAGTCTTGAGCAACCTTGGTGGTGGCCCCTTTGTTTGCCCTGAGTTAGACATGGCCCTTTCTTTTTTTTTGTAGGGACGGAGAGAGAGTCAGAGAGAGGGATAGACAGGGACAGACAGACAGGAACGGAGAGAGATGAGAAGCATCAATCATCAGTTTTTCGTTGCCGTTACGACACCTTAGTTGTTCATTGATTGCTTTCTCACATGTGCCTTGACCACGGGCCTTCAGACCGAGCAACCCCTTGCTGGAGCCAGCGACCTTGGGTCCAAGCTGGTGAGCTTTTGCTCAAGCCAGATGGGCCCGTGCTCAAGCTGGCGACTTTGGGGTCCTCCGCATCCCAGTCTGATGCTCTATCCACTGCGCCACTGCCTGGTCAGGCTGATGTGGCCCTTTCTAAGATAGGTCGGGGACACTGGGATAACATTTGGAAAGGAGGAAGGTGACGACAATGACTTAGTCATCAGAGTGTAATGCTTTGATTCTCTATTTCCCTAACTCATTGCTCTCGCACCCTCCCCTCGATAGGCAGCCTGTACCGGAACCACAGTACAAGTTTCAGTCTCTCCAACCTCACGCTGCCCACCAAAGGTGCCCGGGAGAAGACCACGCCCTTCCCCAGTCTGAAAGGTAACTGCTTTTGCCAAGCCAGGATGCTCTGAGAAACATTTTAGGCCTACGAGTGCTGGTCAGGAGCCCCATGTCTGATGACTCATTTGATCTGGTTGTCGCCCCTCATGTCGCTTTCCATGGCTTTCACTGCACATCACGGGCTCTTGCTGGTTGTCAGATGGAAACTGTCTTTGTAGCTAAAGAGAAGGCCCTGCTATGTCATTGAGGATAAGGCAACCGTGGGATTACTGCTGCTTCCGGGGGAACTTTGTCAGACGTACACAAGTAACGTAGGGATGGGCAGTGCTACCAGCCATCAGCCAGGTTCCTACTGTCTGAACTCAGGACAGACTCCATCCCAAAGAGAGTTCCCACCAGGGGATTGTTGTGAAGGGCCTGGCACTGTTTATTTTATGTTTTGAGCTTGGCAGTGTTTATAGAGTCAAAAAACCTCTTATTTTGGCTTCATGTCAACATAGGGCCTGCGAGTGGACCAAGTGATATTGGTTGTGTTCTAGGGGCCGTTGAGATCTTATTTGATTTTCATTAGTGGTCTCTGACAGGTATTGGGGCTCTTTGAATTTACTCTGCCTTTTGTGTCCTCTGGATATTGCGCTGAAATATTTAATTGTGGTAGAAAGCACAGAGAGAAGCAGCTTCATGTATTTTTTTTACCTGATATCTCTTCCCAGTGATTAAAAATGTCAGAAACCTAAGGAGTGTTTTTGTCAGGGGAACATAGCTAGCTGGACACAGGACCCCGGAGCTGGTGGTGCAGGGCAGTGAGGAGCACTGAGGAGTGACTTCATTGTGGCTTGCGGGCCAGGGATGGAAGGTGGCTAGTGGCAGGGAACAGTTGGAGCGCTCTCATTGCATGCTGATGCTTCCCTTCATCTGCTGCTCTGTCTCCCCGCCACCTCCCAGCCTCATGCCTCCACCCCACCTCCCATGACAGCATCTGCAAGACGGGTATCTCCCCTCTCTACGCCCGCAGGCCCTCTGGACCCTGTGCTAGATGTTTCATGAACAGTGTCCCTCTCCCATGCATGTGCCTGGTTAGTACCCAAAAGCTCCTTACGTCACTCACCCGGCCCCTGGCTCTGAGAGGCCATAGTCTTAGGGACGGTCTTTCCTAGAGCCTTGGTTATCTCCTGGTCACTTGGCTTCCAGCTCTGAGGTGCCTGAGAACCCAGGTTATGCACACTAGCTTTGGGAGAACGCTCGGTTTATCTGACTTACCGCTCCATCGAGGGTTATAGGGTTTGCGGTATCGTGGCACGCCTACTAATTGTGTATTTTGTGTCCCAGTATTTGGGCTAAATACTCTAATGGAGATTGTTACTGAAGCCGGCCCCGGGAGTGGTGAAGGTGGGTCTTGCCTGTGAGCTGTGCATGATCTTTTTCTCTTAGCATCTCGTGTGCCTGCCTAAGGGCCATCCTCCTCCTGGAGCAAGCAGTGTCACGTGTGACCTGCCTTGCCCTTGCCTCGCCCCGTGTTGCCCGTGCTTGCCCCTGGGGCGTGCTGCCGGTGCATGTGGAGTGGCCTGAGCCTCCATCCCCACCTCCTCCACATTGCCGTGGCCGGTCTGCGCCCCTGTGCTGCCTAGGGCCGTCCTCACCCAGTCCTTCTGGGAACGGGTGTGGAACCCAGACCCTGGGGCGCTGCTCACCCCAGCTGCTGGGCTGCAGTGGTGACAGCTCTCCTCCCTGCCTTCCTGGCTGTAGGAAACAGGAGGGCCTTGGTGGACCAGAAGTCATCTGTCATCAAACACAGTCCAACGGTGAAGAGAGAGCCGCCGTCGCCCCAGGGTCGGTCCAGCAATTCTAGGTAAAAGCTGTTTTACAAGTCCTTGGGCAGAGGCAAACGTTACAGACACTCAGCAGTGGAAGGGAACTCTCTGTCAGGTATCAGTCCTTGCCAGGCCCTGGCTCCAGTTCGGTCCCCACACACCAGTACTAGCTCCTGGGGCCCAGGGGAGCCAGACAGCAGTGGTGGGTGCTTGGGCGAACCAGGCTCCCCACAGAGGACACAGACATTCAGACACCCAGGCTGGTGGAGGGGGTCAGCTCTTCAGAGGAGCTGCTGACCGCAGAAGGCGCTGTGTGGACCCCACAGTGAGAACCAGCAGTTCCTGAAGGAGGTGGTGCACAGCGTGCTGGATGGCCAGGGCGTGGGCTGGCTCAACATGAAGAAGGTGCGGCGGCTGCTGGAGAGCGAGCAGCTGCGGCTCTTCATCCTGAGCAAGCTGAACCGCACCGTGCCGTCAGAGGATGATGCCTGGCAGGACGTCATCCCGGACGTGGTAGGTATTCGGGGTTTGGCGTCAGCGCCAACCAGGAAGCAGGAGGGGGGCGCCAAAGGCTTTTGGCCAACTTGAGCCCCCGGGTTACTGTTGCAGGAGATCAGTCGAAAGGTGTACAAGGGAATGTTAGACCTGCTCAAGTGCACGGTGCTCAGTCTGGAGCAGTCCTACGCCCATGCGGGCCTGGGCGGCATGGCCAGCATCTTCGGGCTTCTGGAGATCGCCCAGACCCACTACTACAGCAAAGGTAGGGGTCATGCTGGGGCGCAGGGGCAGTGTGTTGCCCACAACTCTCCCACTTGTCTCCAAAGAAAATGAGCTTGTTCCCCTGACAGATTTCCCAGAGCCAAGCCGTTGCCCTCAGGCTTTGGGGTTTGCTTATATAGTGCATGTTCACGTGTTGTCTGTATCTTTCTGTCCTGCAAAATAAGATGTCAATTTATCTTTCGTTACATTTCTTCCATTCCACATCCACCTGACTCTTGGTTCTCCCACCTCATTTCCATACCTTTATTCTAACTACTGTCTTCTCTTTTTGCCTTTTCTTCCATTCAATCTTTTCCTCAGAACCAGATAAGCGGAAGAGAAGTCCAACAGAGAGTATAAACACACCAGTTGGCAAGGATCCTGGCCTGGCTGGTCGGGGGGACCCGAAAGCTATGGCACAGCTGAGAGTTCCCCAGCTGGGGCCCCGGGCACCAAGTGCTACAGGAAAGAGTCCTAAGGAACCAGACACCAAAAGTTTAAAGGAAGAGAATTTTGTAGCATCTATTGGTATGTGTCACTGTGTTTGGTGTGCTGGAGGGGTTTTGGCTTCTTAAATAATCCCTCTCTCCTTTCAGTTCATCCAGAGTCCTGCCTTTCTCTTTCCCCATGCTTTGCTTTTTAGAGAAGAGAGATCTGTGTCCATTTCTGATGGTTCTTTATACTTCTCTATTCCTCATGCTTCATCTACAGCCACCCCCACCTGCCTCTTACCATAGAAGTTTTTCTCAAGGGGCTGGAGGTGCCAGGCAGGCTCACCACGGGGAGTCTGAGCTGTGCTCCTGGTCCCTCCTGTTGGTCACAGGAGATCTTCACACAGTGGGAAGGCCATGTGAGCTCCTGGGAGCTATAAGGACATTTACAGATGCATTGTTAGGCTATAGGATTATGATCATCTGGGTCTGTAAAGCCAGTTTTCTCCCATCCAGCCATTACATTGCCCTCAAATTTGCTCCTCTGGGGTATGTCTGGCAATCCCATTTTCCTGGGTTCTGGACCTCACAGTATAGAGTCCTGAGTCATCTTTTCTTGAAAACTTTCCTTATTGGACTTGATTGAGAGCTTGTTTACATTTGGTGTTTCTCCATTCCCACTAAGGCAGAGCTGAGCTCTGTAGGTGTCACCTCAGTTTGACCTACTCCTTACTTGACCTTGAGTCATCCAGTTTGTGTGTCTTTTTCTGGCTGTAGGTCCCTGGGTAGTATGCTTCGGACTGACGCCTCTGTGCCACCATCAGCAGCAGTTACGTTATGCTCTCATAAATGAGAGCGAGGAGCGGTTTCCTTCCTAGGGGCATTGCCCTCTTCTCTAGCCAGCAAAGTGTCCTAGAGGCAGTCAGCCCTGCCCTTCTCCTGCCTAAGTGGTGTTCTTGGGAAAGCATTGACCTGCCCTCAATTAGGAAACTTTGGGCAAATCACTTCCCCTCTCAGGGTCGCTGTCTCCTTATCTGGAAGACGAGGGGACTGGACTAAGTTGTGCCAGGAAAAGAGTCTCTGTGATTGACATCCTTTCTTCTTTACCCCGTGAAGATGCTCTTCTTGACATTTAAAGTACTCTGTTACCTCTCCTGGATTTCCAGGTAATTGGCCAACAGTGGGTCTCTTATTAGGACAGGCACTGATTCTGAGGGTGAGTTAGGTTTCTGATAGCAACAGGAGAGATGCCGGCTGCCTGCCTGAGTGACCTCTGTCCAGGTCAGTGAGTCAGCTATGTGCTCAGGCTTCTGAGACTCAGCCCTTGAGCTGCTTGAGCTGGTCATCTGTCTTCTCTGGAATCTTTAAAAATTGCCTTAGCCCTGCCGGTTCGGCAGAGAGAGTGTGGTGTGGCGGGCGTCACGTGGCCCTGAGGGACGGCTCCAGCCTCTTTAGCATCAGTGTCCTTTGCCAGGATCGAGGCGCTTGATTAAAGGCTCTTCAGGCTGTCACATTCTGCCACACTGAGGCTAGGGGGAGAAATTTGGAGTCTTCATTTCATGAGTTGGGAGAAAGGTGTTAGATCTCTCGGTTTTTAGTCTCCCAAAATGAAGATCTCTTTTTTTTATCTCTTGAATTGTAATCTTGTGCGTGAGACTGAATCAGCTTGGTTGGGTGGGTTTCCGTTTTGTCTATCTGACCAGCCTCTGACTGTCTGTCTTTCTCTCCTGCTTACATTGCATCTGGGGTAGAATTGTGGAACAAGCACCAGGAAGTGAAAAAGCAAAAAGCTATGGAAAAACAGAGTAAGGAACAAATGCCCCTTCCTGTTCCCACGTCTCCCATACCTGCCAACTCCCCAGGCCCAGTTGGGGCAGGCTCCCTTTGTCAGCCCCACCCCAAATTTGCTCTAGGGGGTATTTGGAGTGAAAGCAGGTAGGAGGTATATGACTCATAGGTACGTGGCTTGCAGGCTGCTTCTCCCCCCCTCCTAGCAGTCAGGCTGTAATTGAGGTGTCCACTGAGTCAAATCCCTTAGAACGCGCTCCTCTGTTGCTGCAGAGTCGGCGGGAGACCGTTTGCCTCCGTCAGTGCCCCTCATTGGCTGATGGCTCCCTCATCCGTTAGAAGGCCCATGGGCACAGTTGGCAGAGATGGTTGCTGTCCCTCCGTGTTGAGTCTGTAGCTTCCCTGCTCTCCCTGGTGGCTTGCATAGGCACGCTTTCTGTCATTCCGTCATTCTGTTCTTCTGCCATATCATTGTGTGGGGGGGGGGTGTTTCTTTTTCAAATGTGGAATTTGTAGGGTGGGGGGAAGTAGCGTCCATGGAAATGGCCGGTGTTCTTTATCTCGCTGGGCCTCTCCTTTTCTGGCCCCTTTAGACACACTTGTTTGGGGAGCACCGAGTGACCCGGACCCTTAAAGGGTTTCAGGCACTGGTGAAGCTCTGACTCCGAGTGCAGTGGAGTGTGGTTTAGACAATTGTTTGTGGAGCATTTCTGTTTTAGGATGATACACTCAGAATTTTCTCAGGTTGAGAAGATGGCTGCAGAACCCGTTGAGACCAGGTCTCATTTTTCCTACTTGGTTCTTAAGGCATCTGGAGACTACTTATTTCAGGGGGGCTAGAGGTGGGCAGCCCCTGGAGAGGTGACTGGGACATGCTGAGCGGGTCTGGGCCCAGGCCTGCTGCTGTCCCACTCCCTTCGCAGCCTGCCCCCAGCCTTTGCATGCTCAGTGACAGAAGTCTTCCCCTACTCAGGGCCTGAAGGACTCAAACCCGCCTTTGATCTTGGTGAGACAGAGGAAAAAAGGTCTCAGATCAGTGCAGATAGTGGTGTGAGCCTGACATCTGGTTCCCAGGTTTGTGACAACCTTGTTGATAATTGTGAGTGTTAAATGTGTTATCTTAGAATACATAAGTTAAAACAACAATAAGAAGAAACCATGAAACAGCATAAATATTCAATAGTAGTAGAGGAATGATGAAATAAATATAGTATATCCATGTAATACAATATTAGTATCCATTAACTATATTTTTTAAAATTTAGTGACAGGAAAATATTGGCAAAACTACATTGATTCCAATTTTATTTTTAAAATGTATGTAGAAAAGACCAAAAGGAAATGTACTAAAGACTTAACAGTGATTAATGTAAGCGGAGGGTTGTGGTGGAGGGTGGAGGCTTTTGTTTCCGTATCCTTGCATGTGTTTTATTAGTGAGCATGCTTCTCTAGTGTTTATTATTGTTCTTACTATGTAATTCATATATATTTTATATTCAGGAAAGAATAATAATAGAAGGATGGGGTGGGGAGAAAAGACCCAGTGTTGCTTAGGGAAATCGAGAGTGGTTGGACGCCTCCCCCACCGTGGCTGAGTCCCCGTGTCTCGTTTCAGAGGACTGATCCTGACTCCGTCATCGGTGTGAGTCCAGCCGTTATGATCCGAAGCTCAAGCCAGGATTCTGAAGTTAGCACCGTGGTAGGGGAACACCACACTGGCCTCTGGGTGGGTGGGTTGTGGGCTCCACCAGGGACAGCTTTCTGCTCTGGAGGCTGTGCTCAGCCTCAGGCTAGCTGGGCTCTCATGGTGGAAGTGTGTACCTATCCTAGTCTTTGTGCACTGAGATTTCACCTGGGACAGCTCCTCGTCGTTTAAGGAGGTCCTAGCAGAGGCTGTGGCGTGCCTTTGACATGGCAGCAGTGAGCATGCACAGCTTGCCCTTCCTGGGACCCTGCCCTGGGGAATATCCCTCTCTACCTTCTTTCCTTTCCAGGTGAGCAACAGTTCCGGAGAGACCCTGGGAGCAGACAGCGACTTAAGCAGCAATGCAGGTGATGGTCCAGGTGGCGAGGGGAGCACGCACTTGACAAGCTCTCGGGGCACTTTGTCTGATAGTGAAATTGAGACCAACTCGGCCACCAGCGCCATCTTTGTAAGCTTTGTTTACTAACAAAAGGACACTGTTTTTAATGGTGGGGGGAAGGAATGGAGAGCCTCATGTATTTGGCTTTAAACAAAATGTTTCTTTAGGCTTTTTTAGCAGTCACTTGACTCCATGATCTGAGGTTTTTAGAACCCTCTCCTGACTCATTGATGACTTAGGGCCCCACCCGGTCTGACAAGGGCCCCAACCCTGTGTAGCAATAACTCCCATGTTGAAAATAGACAAAGCGATACCTTTGTAGCACTGTCAGAGCACATAGAACCCCATCTAGTACCAGTCTACCTAGTTCTATAGACTAGTCTAGTTTTATTCTGGTCACTGCTCTGTTAACATAGCACTTTCAAAAAGCCTTTTCTTCTTTTAATACATTCATATATATATATATATATATATATATATATATATATATATATATTGATTGACTTTAGAGAGTCAGAGAGAGGGAGAGAGAGAGAAAGGGAAGCATTCACTTGTTGTTCACTTAGTGGTGTGTTCATTGACTGCTTCCTGTGTGTGCCCTGACCGAAGGTTGAGCCCGCACCTTTGGTGTTCCAGGATGATACTTAACTGACTGACCCACCCTGCCAGGACTAACATAGCATTTCTTTTAGCATATTCCTAGCAGTTATTTGAAGTTTTTATTCATTAATAAACATTTATTAAGTGGTTTACTAAATGCCGGATTCTTTTTTTTTTTCAATTTTTTTTTTTTTTTTTTACAGGGACAGAGGGAGAGTCAGAGAGGGGGATAAATAGGGACAGACAGACAGGAACGGAGAGAGGTGAGAAGCATCAGTCATTAGTTTTTCGTTGCCGTCGCAACACCTTAGTTGTTCATTGATTGCTTTCTCACATGTGCCTTGACCGCGGGCCTTCAGCAGACTGAGCCACCCCTTGCTGGGGTCAGTGACCTTGGGTCCAAGCTGACGAGCTTTTTGCTCAAGCCAGATGGGCCTGAGCTCAAGCTGGAGAGCTCGGGGTCTCGAACCTGGGTCCTCTGCATCCCAGTCCGACGCTCTATTCACTGCGCCACCGCCTGGTCAGGCTAAATGCCGGATTCTCTACTGAAGAAACAGGTAAATAAGACTTCTCACTCTCAAGAGATTTACAGTTCAGTATATCGCTGTGACTGATCTCTTCTGACAGGTGAGGGGAATGGTGCTTTAGGGAAAAGAACTTGCCCTAGATTACACAAGTCAGTGATTAGTTGGAATTAAATGAATTCTTTTAGCCTGACTGGTGGTGGCTCAGTAGTAGATAGAGCATCAACTTGTGACTCTGAGGTCCCAGGTTTGAAACCCCAAGGTTGCCGGCTTGAGTGCGGGCTCACCAGCTTGAGCACAGGATCATAGACATGATCCCATGATCTCTAGCTTGAGTGCAAGGGACACTGGCTTTAGCCCAAGGTCGCTGGCTTGAGTAAGGGGTCACTGACTGAGCTAGAGCCACCACAAGCCCCCTAGTCAAGGCACGTATGAGAAGCAATTTGTGAACAACTAAAGCGATAGAACTACAAGTTGATGCTTCTCCTCTCCTTTCCTGTCTTTCTCTCTCGCTCTCTCTCTCACAGCCATCCATCCATAAATCCATACAGAAATTCCTTTCGCCCTGCCTTAGACGCACTGCTTTTCGGTACAGACATGCTGCCTAGGCAGCGAGTGTTGAGTGCTCAGATACGCTTGCCTCTTGATCGCCGAGAGTGCGCACTCTGCACAAGCTCATAGGGTCTTAGCTGTGGTTTGTGGGGAGAATGGAAATGAAATTTAAACGAAATCAGTTATTTAACACTGGTGATCACTCCCACTCCCAGGTCTCCTGTATGTGCTTCTGACAGAGCGAGTGACATCCCGAGTGAACATAAAGAATAGGTTCTAGAGTCAGCAGAGCCATTCAGGTTAATGGACCTTAATTCTTGCTGAGTTTAAGCAGACCATTTCCATAATAAGAGTATCTGAAATCCTTCCAGTGCGCTTACATTCTGGAGGTGGGAAAGATGTTATGGAGGAACAGCCCTGTGGGAAGCCGCTCAGCTGTGTGCTGTCCGTCTCTCCTGGCACCTTCCTGGGACAGAGTCTTACTTGTCCTGTGCCATTTGGCAAGGGCTCTTGTACTGTTGAGTTGCTGAGGGCAGTTACCTAAATTTCTTGGCTCAGAAAAAGGCTGCTTTAGCAGGAAGTAAATTAGATTAAGTTAGTATGGGTCATTGAATAAAGAATTGGGCTGTAAACCAGGAGATTGGCATTTAGATATTGCCTGATAACCTCTGCTCGGTAGCTTCTCTGCTTATGCTGTTGTATGCTTTGTGAAATGCGCATGAAACCTGCCTCTTACCCAGTTAAAAATCTTTTTGAATGAATAAAAAGTCTAATATCACAGAAGTGGCAGATATTTCTGGGGAGGTAAGAAAGAAGAAATTAACACTTATTAAATACCAGCCTTGTGCTAGGCACTGTTGTGCTTTATATGCATGTTCTGATTTCATTCCTATGAAGTAAGTCGTATGACCTTCCTTTTTCCAGGTGGAAAATGAGACTCGGAGAAGCTAAGTTTCATGCCCAAGGTCATGCAGCTAGTAAGAGGCAGGGCTGTGAACCTTGGTCGGTCTGACTTCAAACCCAGTATTCTTTCTACTGCAGCATGTTGCTGCAAAGAATTTGCCTAATTTTCTGTTTTTAGAGCCATGTAGAGACTAAAAAGTAAAGATCAGTCAAAATGAAAACGGGGTTGCCTGTTGTAGGAGAAAGTCAACAGAAAGCAGGATTGTCAGATTGACTTCTGGTCAGATCTCTGAGGCCAGCAGAGCAGCAAGGCAGGGCTAGTGGAATAGATGTTGTCTGTGACGGTGATTGGTGTGGGAGCCTCCTAATGAGCTGCTTGGTTTGCTTTGCCCCCTTCCCTGGCACCTTGGGTGGCTGACCAGTTACCTCTTCTCTGTAGGGCAAAGCCCACAGCATGAAGCCGGGCACAAAGGAGAAGCCAGTGGGCAGCCCAGTTCGCGCTTCCGAAGATGTGAGCCAGCGCGTCTATCTCTACGAGGGACTCCTAGGTGAGGAACAGCCCAGGAAGGTTCCTCACGCCGGAAGAAAGCTGCACTCAACCGGGGAAGGGGTGGCACTGAACAAGCGGCTACTTGGCTTTTTGCTGACTTTAATGCTGTTAGAAGGCGTTTTCATGTCAGGAGCAGGTGGCTTACTGGGTCTGGAAGAAGCAGTTGGTGAAAACTTTCCAGAAGAGACTGGATTTTGGTTAATCAACAGTCTCTGTCTTTCTGTCTTCTTTCCTTTCCTGCTACCATGGTCCTTCCTGCTCGCAAACTGGCAGGAAGGGACAAAGGATCGATGTGGGACCAGTTAGAGGATGCTGCTATGGAGACCTTTTCTATAAGTAACTGCCTTTCGTTGTGTGCTGTGCTCGTCCCTCCTCTTCGGGAGGGGCTGTCCTCACTTGGAGCTAGGCTGTGGATCGGTGGGGTGGGGGAGAGGCTTAGGTTTCCTTTGCCTTGGGATTTGTAGCGCCTTTCTTTTATCTGGAATTGACTCTATTTTGGTTGCCAGCTCTAGTCATCAGATGTTATTTAAGCCCCTAAAAAACTCTATTCTACACAGGCAAAGAGCGATCTACTTTATGGGACCAAATGCAGTTCTGGGAAGACGCGTTCTTGGATGCCGTGATGTTGGAGCGAGAAGGGATGGGTATGGACCAGGGTCCCCAGGAAATGATAGACAGGTACGAGTCTTAGGAAATCCTTGGGAACACCCAGCCTTTTCCCAGTTCGTCCTGTGGTCTCCCCCATGAGGGCTGACTTGTCCCCGGCCTGCTGTATAGGTACCTGTCGCTGGGAGAGCATGACCGGAAGCGCCTGGAGGACGATGAAGATCGCTTGCTGGCTACAGTTTTGCACAACCTCATCTCCTACATGCTGCTGATGAAGGTAGTGTCAGTTTTGCTCACTTACGTCCAGCTGCTGCTGCTAGAAGGACAAGCCTCACTCCTCTCACCTAAATCCTGGGGCTCATGAGAAGATGACAGGCATCTTACTAGAGCTCTCCTTCTGCCGGAAAGTCTGGAGCCTCAGGAGCTCACGCAGGATCCGTTTTATGTGAAGCCGCCAGGCCGTTGTGCTAAGAAAATTGTAAAGGGGTTTGACGATGCCGTCCCATTTGTTTATTTTGAGTTTTAAATGGGCTTCCTTTGCCTAAGTAGTTTTAGGATTCCAGCAGAGCTTCCCGCAGAATACAGTGAATTCTTAAAAATAATGTTTTTAAGCAGTCAGTTCTAAAAACTTTAGAAAGGATGCTCAGAATTCGCTTGTTAGCACGGGCCCTTTATCTTAGAATTTCCCGTAGATATAAGAAGAGCCACCTGTTACAGAAGCGATGGTAGGTTCCGGTTTGACTTGGTCGCACTTGGTGTTTATAGCTGTGGGAGAAGTATGTTACCAGGTAGAAGGGCTGTGCCCTGAAAGGGACTGTGTGGCCACAGGAGCTGTTTTGATATCGAGACACCGGGTTTCTCCTCCTCCTGTTCTCCCGGCCTCTCTAAACAAAAGGAGTAGTTGGTCAAATGCAGAGAAAGCCCCACTGGCAGGCCCTCTTGGTTTGTTTCATTTCTATTGTGAGGCTCTCTCTACTGTGTTGAACTCCAGAGGCTCCAGTTAGCTCTGGTGGGGAAAGAGTATTGACCTCAAAGGTAGACACCTTTGGCTATAAGTGAGTGCACAGTGTTGCTACTCGAAGTTATTGTTTGTGAGTTATACCCTGAGGAACCACAGGGGCTTTTAGGGTGCCTTTTTGGGGTGAATGTTACGGTATTAGTTGGGGATAGGAAGGAAATATCCTTTTGGGCCCCTGTCATGTAAACCAGGACTGCTCTGAGAGCCACGTTCCTGCAGAAGCCACCTCTAGACAGAAGCAGGGTTTTTCCGGCAGAACACACAGTGGGGTGTTTCTCTCATATTTAGTGATACAGTCTTTTAGAAATACACGTCTCAGGCAGTAGGACACTCACTTGTGCACACCCCCTTTCTCCTCTGGGAGGAGAACAGACAGACCCCTTGCTGAGACCCTCCTCTGGCTCTCCAGGTGAACAAGAATGACATCCGGAAGAAGGTGAGGAGGTTGATGGGAAAGTCCCATGTTGGGCTTGTGTACAGCCAGCAGATCAATGAAGTCCTCGATCAGCTGGCGCATCTGGTAAGCACATCTCGGCTGTCCCATGGGCCCCCTTCCACCGCACTTGTCAGCCTCCTGGCTTGGGCCCTGTGGCCTATGGCAGAGGTTTCCCCACTGCCGTTTCTAGGCTTGTATATTTTCAAAATCCCCAGTTCTGAAAGTAGGGCTGTTATTCTAGGGGAGGCCTTAGCCCTTCTGTTCCGTGATGAGATTCTTTGTACCCAAGCTGTGCAAGTATGGCCATTTAATGTGTGGTCTGTGGACCCCTAAGGATCCACAAGGTGAAAACTATTTCCATAATGATACTAACATTGTATCTGCTTTTTTCACTGGTTGACATTTGCACTGATGGTGGGTAAAACCACTGGTGGGTTAACACAATGAAGACAGTTGGGACCACGCTGTGCTCGTGGTCACTGGAGTCCTCACCTCCATGCATTCTCAGTTAAAAGCACAAAACCAAAAAACTCAGTTTCACTGGTGAATGTCCTTGATGTAGCAATTAAAAATCATTAATTTTATGACATCTGATCCTTGATATATCTTTGTAATATTCTATGTGACAAAGTGAGAAATTTACACGAAGCATTTCTACTACAAACCAAAATAGGATTGTTTCAAGGAAGAAGTAGTTGTGCCAGTTTGAGTTGCGAGGTAAATTGAAGCATTATTCATGGGACATCACTTTTATTTGGAAATATGACTAACAGACTGTGGTAATTTAGAGTTGGGTATTCAGCAAACTTGAACTTTAAGCTTCCTGATATTTAAAGACTTTTCTGATGTGACTGGTGATATTAATAAATGCGATTTTTTTTTATTTTATGTAATGTGTCAACATTTAAAAGGGCTGCATAACTTGATGTACCAGTATTTTCCAAATGACTAATGTGTGATATTACAAATTCAAGTCTGGGTAAAAGAGCCACTCAGAATGTAAGGCAGAGAAATGGATTTTAATTTAACAAAGCACAAAATGATCAGGATATGTTTTCAGCTTCGACTTTGCAACTAACTTTTAGAAACTGCTACTTCTGGGTTAGTATCAAAGAAAAATATGAGTATTTATCTGGAAAGTCTATTAAAATAGTTCTCCCCTTTCCTGATGTGTGTCTTTGAGGCCAGGTTTCCCTCTGTATACCTTAACCAAAGCAATATGTCACACAGACTGAATGCGGACGCAGAGGTGAGGATCGGCCATTTTTATTAAGCCAGGCTTTAAAGAGATTTGCAAAAATATACAACAGTGCCATTCTTCTGATTTCTTTAGTTTGAAGAAATATAGTTATTTTACCAAAAATGTTATATTACTATGCAGTGGATTTATTATTAGTGAATTACTCATTACTTTTAAATGAATTAAACATTTAAAAAATTTAGTTCTTCTAGTACGGTGACTATCTATAAATATAACACACATAAATATAAGCTTTTGGGGGTTGTCAGTGATTTTTAAGGCATATAGGAGTTTGAGAACACCTCTCTGATGGCCAATGACCAGCAGATAGCATGGTGCTGAAAAAGATGATAAGAATTTAATTGCTGAATGAGGATTCTTGGCCCAGAGCACTCTGTGAGAGGGAGGTATGGATGTCCCAAAAACGATCTCTCTTTCCCCAGAACGGCCGTGACCTCTCCATCCGGTCCAGTGGTAGTCGGCACATGAAGAAGCAGACATTTGTGGTACACGCAGGGACAGATACAAATGGAGATATCTTTTTTATGGAGGTAGGTGCTGGCTCATGCTAAGGGCCCAAAGGGACATTTCAGAGTCACAAGGAACTCCTAGAACTGATACCAGGATATGTTCCCATTTATCTTGTTCATCTTCACGATCCATTTATCACTAAATGTCAGGCTCTTGTGCAAATAATTGATGTTTTCCCCATCATTCCTTTTATAAATATTTATATAATAGATGATATAGTCACATTGTCTGTAAGTCAGAACATAAAGTGATATATACACTGGGAAGCCTTGGTCTCATTCTTGTCCCCATCCACCTTTCCCCTTTCTCTGTAATGACCACTTTTATTAGTTTCCTTTGTATCTTCCAATTTTTTAATGCAAACACAGTAAAATTTAAACATAATTTTTTTTCTTCTTTCTCCAAGTGGGAGGAGGGGAGATAGACAGATGCCTGCATGCACCCAACCGGGATCCACCTGACAACCCCCGTCTGGGGCCAGTGCTCTGTCCATCTGAGGCCACGCTCACAACCAAGTTATTTTTTAGCACCTGAGGCAGAGGCTCCATGGAGCCATCCTCAGAACCTAGGGCCAATGCATTTGAACCAATTGAGCCATGGCTGTGG
This sequence comes from Rhynchonycteris naso, assembly GCA_037038555.1. Lineage (NCBI taxonomy): Eukaryota > Metazoa > Chordata > Mammalia > Chiroptera > Emballonuridae > Rhynchonycteris > Rhynchonycteris naso. The sequence continues at coordinate 358,541,122 of CM072995.1, forward strand.
GAGGAGAAGAGTAAGAGAGAGAGAGAGAGGGGTGGGGAAGAGGTGGAGAAGCAGATGGTTGCCTCTCCTATGTGCCCTGACTGGAAATCTAACCTGGGACTTCCATACGCTGGGCTGACGCTCTACCATGGAGCCAGGTGGCCAGGACCTGACATAAATTCTTTTTTTCTCCTTTCTTAGCACATCTCATCCACTGTTCTGTACCCTATTTATTTTTTGAGCATATCCTGGAGCTCTTCAGCATCAGTAAAGAGAAGAGCCTTCTCATTTATTTCCAGCTGCACAGTTTTCCACGGTGTAGCTGTACCATAGTTTATTGACCCAGTCAGCATGTATGTGTCCTTGGTTTCCTCCCAAATGTTTGCTGTCGCTCATCGTCTACTATGACTGAGGCTATGTCTGCTCCATCTCATACACGTGCAGGTTTATCTGAGAACTCCCAGAGGTGGGGTTGGGGGGCAAAGGGAAAATGCTTTGACAGTTTGGGTTGTTGCTATGACCCTTAACATACAGTGTGTCCGTAAAGTCATGGTGCACTTTTGACCGGTCACAGGACAAAAGTGCACTATGACTTTAGGGACACACTGTATAACAGTCCCCCTCCCACTTTGCCCGTCATTTTATTTATTTAAGAAATTTGCCCTGTGCGCTATCTCACGTTCTAGGTTTCTTTTGCAGCTTGGTGTTAGCATGTTTCTCTGTTGCACTGCTTTCTTATAAGCTGGTTGTTCAGTCTCGAGGTTTGAACAATTTCAGATTCAGTATTTTTGCAAGAATGCTTCCTGGGTGGCACTGCATATTTCCTGTTGCCTCTCATGGTTGTCTGTCCTAGTGGTCAGTGGGTTCAGATATGGGTTGCCCAATCTGTCCCCTGTGAAGTTCCTCAGTGGTCTTCTCATCTTGCTTGTGGGTGTTTTTGCCATGTAAAATTTTTTTACTTTTATCTAATTAGTCATTTAAAAATTTTTTATATTGATTTTAGAGAGAGGACGGGAAGGAGAGAGAGAGACATCAACTTGTTCCACTTATTTATGCATTCATTGGTTGATTTTTTGCATGTGCCCTGACCAGGGATTGAACCTTGGCATATCGGGACCATGCTCTAACCAACTGAGCTACCCAGCGAAGGCAATCATTCATTTTATGGCTTTTGGATTTTGAGTCATAGTTAGAAAACTCTTCCTTATGGAGGATTATAAAGGAAATGGCCATGTTTTCTTCATTTCTGTGTTTTTAATTCTAAAATGGATCTCTTCTAAGTAATTTGAGGGACCAAATGCACCTCTGTATAAAGTGGTGAAATTCAGTAATTATTGTGAGTAGTCTGGATCCTCTTGGCTTGGTGGAATTTAATTTTCACATTCATGACTTTTATTTTTCTTTTTTTCTGAAGTGCGAAGTGGGGAGGCAGAAAGATAGACTCTTCTTTTTCCCTAACCCTAAACCCTAAACCCTAAAAACCCTAACCCTAACCCTAACCCTGAGACAGACTCTTGAATGCACCCAACTGGGATCCACCCAGCATGCCCACCAGAGGGCGATGCTCTGCCCATCTAGGGTGTTGCTCCATTACAACTGGAGCCATTCTGGTGCCTGAGGCGGAGGCCATGGAGCCATCCTCAGCACCCAGGCCAACTGTGCTCCAATGGAGCCTTATCTGCAGGAGGGGAAAAGAGAGATATAGAGAGGAAGGAGAGGGGAAGGGTGGAGAAGCAGATGGGCGCTTCTCCTGTATGCCATGACTGGGAATTGAACCCAGGACATCCACACACTGGCCGAGTGCTCTACCACTGAGCCAACTAGCCAGGGACACTCACAGCTTCTTAAATAGGTGGCTTATCAGAGACGGGGCGGAGGTTCTGCTTAGAAGCAGAAACACGCTTGCATAACTGAGAAGGGAGTCATTTCCCTGTCCCGTTGCAGTGCTGGGATTTGGCGAGGCATCTCTCAGAGCCGAGAGCTAGCTTAGGGCGTCCACCCACAGTGCAGGTGGCAGGTGATTCTTGCCCTTTCCTTTGCCTTTTAAGAAACAGATCTGCCCAGAAGGCTGCCTGGAGGGCAGGGCTGACTCCCAGCACTGTATGGGGAGCCTGTGCGGAGCCCCACGCAAGGCCCTCCTGTGAGGCACTGCCACAGCCAGTATTCCTCCCCACTGTCCCCGCTGCCTGCCTCCCAGCCTTTCTCAGCACATGGTCATTGGATAGCAGTTGGCAAAGGCTTTAAAAAATCATCTTTATTGCCTTTTAAAGAAGATTAAACTTGATGGGAAACACGTGTTAAGGATATCGTATAGACTCTAGGTTCACAGCATTGTAACTTGATACCTGTACACTCTGTAGTGTGCTCACCACCCAAAGCCTAGTTCCCCCTCCTTGCCATGTGTGTCGGGTCCCCCTACCCAAGTGGAAAGGCATATGCTTTAAAAGTGGTATCAAACTACAAATATTGGTATAGAATTGTTTTTCTTAATGCATTTTTCCATTAGGTGTTGTGTGGGTGTACCATAATTTATTTAGTCCCTTCTACCTGTCTTTTTTTAAACAATGCTTCATTGGCTAGCCTTGAATCATATCTTGCACACTCACATGAGAATTTCTGTAGGTTACATTCTTAGCGTGAACTGTCTGAATCAAACTTATATAGACGTTTGAAATTTTGGTAGTTGCTGCCAAATGGCTATCCCAAAGACTGTAGCAGCTCCCACTGGCACCAGCAGCATAGGCGAGCATGGCCTACTGGTATTATCATCTCTGAAGGCTGGAAACCGTGTGTTCGGCCCAACACCCGCCCTCTCCGTTCCATGCTATTCCTCGAGGGTTCTGGAGAGCGGAATAGTGTTTGCATTGTCCACATGGAAAAACCCAGAGCCAGACTGGGGCTAGAACACAGGTTTCTAATTCTTACTTAGCTACTTTGGACCTTTTCCTCATGAGGCTTTTAGAACCCCAGTAACCTCAGGTGGTCAGCTAAACCTGGTAGTCCTGCATGCCCTTTATTTTTCCCCACATATTTATGGAGCACGTATTAAGAGGTAGGCACTCTGGCTTTGGGGTAACAGCAGTGAATAAGGGAGACCCGGGTTCTGTTGCCCTCACAGCACTGACAAGCCACTGGGGCAGTTAGATAGTCAAGCAAACAGCAGCATGGAGTTTTATGAGCATTATGAGTGACAATGTCCAAGGCAGTGAAAAGTGAGCCTCCTTCCCGCTTCCAGGATCCTTTCAGTGGCCCCTTTTCTTTCGGTCAACCTTCCAGCGGACAGACCGTCCGGTATTTGAGTGTTTGCATCCACCTCTAAGGACGAGTGTGAGCGTGCGTCAGACAACCTGACCACGGGGGTGCTCCCAGAACCCGGTGTCCCAGCAGGGTAGTGTGGCTCGGGAAGCGAGGGACCCGGCGAGACCAGCACCGCTGAGCTGCTCCGTGCACCCCCCAGGTGTGTGACGACTGCGTGGTGTTGCGTAGCAACATCGGGACCGTGTATGAGCGCTGGTGGTATGAGAAGCTCATCAACATGACCTACTGTCCCAAGACCAAGGTGCTGTGCTTGTGGCGCAGAAATGGCTCTGAGACCCAGCTCAACAAATTCTACACGAAGAAGGTACCCGTGAACTCTGGGTCGGGGTGGCGTTGAGGGCAAAGCGTTGGGTTTCTTGTACAGAAGTTAGAAGTCCTACATCCACGTCTGGAGCCCCACTTTTGCCTCTGGCTGCCGTGTGGGGTCTGTGCAGCTGCCCCTGAGGCCCGGGCATCGGCCGGCTGTCAGCGGCCGTTGTGGAGTACAGGGCGGGACCGTGAAGGCTGGGGTGACAGGCAGCCCTCTCCCCCATGTGCCGCAGTGCCGGGAGCTGTACTACTGCGTGAAGGACAGCATGGAGCGCGCTGCCGCCCGACAGCACAGCACCAAACCCGGTGAGGAGAGAACCCCCAGCGAGCGAGCCAGCGAGCGCCCACCACGTATTTTCTCCAGTGCTGATGCGCATCAGAGGCCTGGCGAGGGAGCCAGGGACGGGGTTCCCCACCTCCCAGTGGGCTGACAGCCTCCTCCCTCACCACAGGGCCTGAACTAGGTGGCGAGTTCCCTGTGCAGGACATGAAGACTGGTGAGGGTGGCCTGCTGCAGGTCACCCTAGAAGGGATCAATCTCAAGTTCATGCACAACCAGGTGGGTGCAAGCAGCAGCACAGGCTAGCCCTGTTGGTCCAGCGCAAGGAGGACCAGTGTTGGGGTCCCCAGTGTCTTCCCAGTGAGCGCGAGGGAGAGCCTCTGGGGCGAGTGGGGGAACTGGGGCAGCTGGACCAGAGAGAAACCAGAGGAGGGCACAGTGCCATTGACAGCCACCTTGCAGGTGCAGCAGGGAGGTCACACAGGACCCCGGGGAGAGAGGGAGCCTCTGTCGTTAGACTCATTAGACTCAGCACAGTGTGAGTGGGAGCGTCTCTCTTGGCCCTTCGCACGGTGTCTGCTTCCCTGTCCCCAGGGTGTGCTTGCGCACGCGCGCGGTTCTGCTTGGAGAGTAGACCCCTGATCTCGCGCTCGCGTCTGGTGTGTGCGTGTGTGTGCAAGTGCTTTCTATGTCCTGTCTGGGGTGTGTGTGTGCTTTTTCCTCCTGCTGGATCTTCCTCTTCTCCTTCCTCTGAGCGTCCCCATTCGTCCCTGCTCCACAGGCCCGCTCGCCCTTTTTGACTGGGGACCCCTCATGATCCGTCTTTCCCACATTGTGATTCCACACCAGGAGCTGACCTCCCTTCTAAACTTGGTCTTTTAACACAATGTTGCTTTTTCTCTCAGTGGACATCCCTTAAGCTCAGTCCTCTCTGAGGCCAGCACATCATCTCGGGTCCGTTCCCACTTCTGACTCTTCACACAAGTGCCTTTCCTACCCCTTCCCCGATGTCCTGGTCCCTGTCCTTGAGGCTCTGAGCCAGGTCTGAGTCCGTGGAGCGCCTCCGCCCCCGCGGGCAGGCTCCTTGGGGAGGTGGGCGTCTGACTCTGTGCCTTCTCTTCCCCTTGTCATGTTAGTTCTCCTTCCGGAGCCCAGCCAGGCAGCTTGGGTGTGATGGGGACAGCTGCCCAGGCTTCTTAGCGGTGCGTTTTTATAGCATATTTGCTATTGGTAACGTTAATATTTTAAATAGTATACTTATGCTAGGATACACAGCCCAGAGAGGGGTTTACAAACCTACATACTTTTCTGGACCATGAAGGTGCTGGCAGTACTCAGGGAGCCGTGGTGGCCTCCCATGAAGCCCTTTCCGGGCCCCACCGTCAGTATAGAGCCCCTTTGGACAGACCTAACGTCTGTTACAAAGCGTGTATGAGCTGGTCTGGAGTTTGAGGCTTTGCCCCAGGAAAGAGATCCTACCGAGAAGGGAAACTGAACCCTGATGATAAGGGCCGTGCGGTCCACCTTCTGCCCCATAACAGTCAGCGGGCGTTGAGGGAGCCTGGGACCCTCCTTGGTAGTGACGCAGCAGGGGTGACAAATAGGGAAAGCGTGGTCTTCAGAGGTAGGACTGACTTGGCGTCAGAGCCCAGCTTTGTTATTCGTGGGCAGATAAACTTTCTGATGCTTGGTGTCATCTGTAAAGCAGGGTAGTTCTCTGTGCTGTGCCATGTAGCCGTAAGGACTGCAAACAGTATTTGTAGGACTTCTGGTAGGTGCTCATGAGTGGTAGCTGTTCTCATCACCTCGTGCTTCTGGGGAGAGCCTGGATCCTGTTTCGAGGAAGATAGCAACGCCTCCTCCCCAAGGACAGTCCGAGGGGAGCTTTGCGCCCGTGCCAGCCCTCTGCGCCGGAGGAGGATGCATGGAAGGGTAGAGAGCGGATGGCCTGAGCGGGGGGAGCCCTGGGGCACAGTGTCCCACCTACGCTGCCTTGGACGCAGGGTATGGGCGGGCAGCCCAAGCCAGCAGAGGACCTTCGGGTTGGGTTTGACCATTAAAACTAACGCCTTCATTTCTCTCCCATGCTTTCTCCTCCGGCCAGGAGCGGAAGGTACACGCCCTTTCTGCTATCTTCGCTTCCTAGCGCTTCTGAGTTGTGTGTGTGTGGATTCTTCTGTCCTCCCTTTGGGAAATAGGATTTCTGTGTGTGGGTGGGGCTGTAGCCGGGAGAGTGGGCTTTGTGAGGCCAGGGGGAGCCTCTGGGCCTTACCCCTTCCTCCCTCCCTCTCTTACAGGTTTTCATAGAGCTGAATCACATTAAAAAGTGCAATACAGTTCGAGGCGTCTTTGTCCTGGAGGAATTTGGTAATTACACTATTTTGCTCTTAGGTCTGGACTCACATGGCAGTAACTCAAACCTCAGAGCTCCAGAGGAGGGCCTAGCAGCAGAGAGAGAAGAAGACCCTCTGCAGAGAGCTCTGGAGGGGCAGGAGTGAGAGGGAAGGGAAGAGGATGCGGAGACGAGAGAAGGGGAGAGAGAAGAGTGGTGGCGGCCGGGAAGTGGGGTTCAGAAGAGCAAGGGGCCCAGGACGGGGTGCCAGTGTAGAGGTGGCACTCCAGAGGCCCGACGACCTGGCGCCACATTCGCTCGTTTGGCCAGGGAATGGTCAGGAAGTTCTGGGGCAGAGCAGGCGGGCAGTCCCCAGGCTGAGTCCTGTCACCTGCTGACGTCCTCCTGGTAGCCCCGGGTGCCACTTACACTGGTGCAGCTCCCATGCCCACCTAGCCTCCGTGCTGGAGGAGGGCATGTGGCTGTCCCGGCAAACTCACTCTAGAGGGCAGGGAGCCTAGTGGGCCTCAGGTGGGTGGGGCAGCTGGAGCTGAGAGCCAGCCTTCCCCCAGCCGAGCGAGCGAGCGAGCGAGCAAGCTAGCAAGCAACTGTAGCCAGTGGGTCTGGTCGGGTAGTGGGTTCTCCCCCTGGGGCTTTGAGTTCCTGCTGTGTCTGTGCTTCGTTCTCTTGTGCCCCTCACCGCTGCTATGAAAACCTTCATTCTCCAGCAGGTAAAGTGACGGCTGTGCTCAGCTCCTGCTGCCTCTCCCCAGGCCCCGCTGGGGCGCTGCACTGGGCGCTGGGCGCTGGGCCGGGCGGCTCCCTCCCTTCTGCCAGACCAGCTGCTCACAGCGCCAGTTGGTCTCTTCCTTTCTTTTCCTACCCGCCTTCTTCCCAGCCTCCCTCCGCCCTGGCGCTGGCTCACTGGTTCTGAATTTTCCCCCTTGTGTGTTCCCTCTCTCGTCTGCCAGAGAGAGACTTGGGGAAATCTTTCGGCTCAGGGCAGGACCTAGGCTTCTTGCTCCATCTCTGATGAGTCTATTCCCTGTTAACCAGGGGTCCCCGAATTCACTTCCCAGGCTCAGAGGAGGTGTGGCCAACTCTCACCCTGCCTTTCCGCCCCATCACCAGGGGCCGGGTGGATGGCTGAGCCTGGGGGCCCTTACTCCTTCCTCTGGCCAGGCAGAACCCCTGCATGGCTGGGGCAGAGGTGGCTCTTAGTCTTGCATTATGGGCTGTGGACATGCGTGTATTTGCCTGATGCTCCCTGTCACCTCCCTCCCGGGTGTGCTGTGCTCGCCTGTCTCTTCTGCGCGGTGTGTCTGCTCCAGAGCCCTCTGACGCTCTCCCTCACACAGGCGGGCCCGGGCCTCTCCTGCCACTCAGGGCAGGAGACGTACGCGTCTGGTGGGTTTACTATCATGCCATCCCTCATCCAGCCTCAGGACCTTCTGTGTAGGGCTGGGAGTACAGGGTGCCAGTCGTGCTTGACACGGCCCGAGTTTTGGGCTGGTGACAGGGATGAGTTCTTGGGCATTTCAGCAAGGTGAGGCACAGCCTAGACAACTCACTTCTCCCAGCCCAGCTGGGAATAGCGTCCTGTGCTTCTCGGGGGCCTGGACAGGAGCCATGACCAGGCTGGTGAAAGACTGACCCACGCCCATGCGGGGGCTCTCAAAGAAAGGGGTGGTCATGGCCATCCAGCAAGGAGCTGCTGCAGAACTCCAAGGGCAGTGTCTGGGGAAGCACCCTCTCGTCCTGCAGGGGCTGGACGGAAGCTGTCAGCTGGAGCTGCTGCAGCCACTGGGAGAGGCCAGAGCGGGGATGGGGACCCTGGTGCCAGGCGCTGCCGCCTGGGGGCGCATGGCACTATTGCTCTTAGTTTTGAACTTTCTGTTTTGTCTCTTACCCGTCCGGTTTTAGTTCCTGAAATTAAAGAAGTGGTGAGCCACAAGTACAAGACACCAATGGTGAGTGTACCGCCCAACCCTGACGGGCTAGTCTGTCTGCACAGGGCTTCCCGGGGCCTTCGGACAGAGTGGGGTGGGTCTTCAACGCACAGGGTAAGGGATGTTAGGAATGATCTGAGAAGCGAGTTTGGTCTAGATGCCAAAGATTCACCTGAAGCTGAAACAGGTCTTCTGCACTGGGGGAGAGGCCAGACAAACCCCCTCTCCCACCGGACAGCTCTGAGGCTTGCTTCAGCCCAAGCCCAGTGTTAGGGCAGGGGTGTCCCGCGTGGCAGATCCCGTGTGAAGGTGGGATCTCAGTGATGCCAATCTGTCTGGTTTTCTCTCCCCTCTAGGCCCACGAGATCTGCTACTCTGTGTTGTGTCTCTTCTCGTATGTGGCTGCGGTTCGTAGCAGTGAGGAAGATCTCAGAACCCCACCCCGACCCGTCTCTAGCTGATGGACGGGGTTAAGGCTGCCCCCGCCCGGGGGACGCCCCTTGCCTCTTGCTGTTCCCAAGTGCACGAAGCTCCTGTGACGAGAAGTGGGACACGTGTGTGTTCCCTGCAAGCCCCTCGTCGCAGCTTAGCTGGTTCCGAGTTACGTGTCTGTCAGCGTGTCTTAGTGTGTCCATCACAGGGCTGAGCTCGGTACCCCCTTCTCCCTGTTTACTCTCAGAAGACCAGCCTGCTGTTCCCTCAGGGCTCAAGAGTGTGTGTGTGCGTGTGTGTGTCTGTCTGTCTGTCTGTCTGTTGGGCCAGTGGCTTCTAAGAATTGAGTATAGGCCAGTGTCCTTGAGATGTATGTTGTGTCCTTGTGACCTCCCAGTGCAGGACTCTGGCTGGCTGTCCTGTAATCAGCACAGCCAGGGGCCTGGAGCAGTCCTACTCTGAGGAGCAAGGGAAACTGAGGCCTGTCCTCCCCGACCAGGGGGGTAGGGTCCTTACGCATTTCCTGAGCTGGCAGCTGCCGTGGGCACGGGCCTTGCTGCTGCCTGCCAGGGCCTCTACCACTGCAGGGAGCATCTCGTTCCCTGTGGCCTGCCTTGCCTTAGGCAGGAGGGAGCAGAGTGGCTGGAGCCAGGAGACTCCCAGGGACTGCCAGCAGCCGTGCCCCGATACCCAAAGGGGTGGGGAAAGGCCAGGGTCAGTGGATACATCTGTGTCTGCAGGAAGCAGCTCCTGGCACTGGGCAGCAGAAGGGAGAGGTGGCCTGGGAGTGGGCAGGAGGCGATTGTACATATTTATCTCAGCTCCACATTATTTATAGAAAATGTACAGACGTGTGAATGTGAAATAAACGTCCTTAACCCTCCTTGGGCTCCCCACAATAAATGATGCCTCCTCAGCCTGGGCCTGAGGAAGGCTGACCCCAGGCTCTGCAGAGGCACCTCTGGTCTGAAGGAAGCAGGGAGATGAAATTGAGACCATCTGAACTCTGGGATGCTGAAGTGGAGGTCGGGGTAGGGGGCACCCCTCTGGCCCAGCAGGACTCCTCCCCACGCTTCTTGGGCTTTCTGAGAGAGGCTGTGGGCAGGGTTTCCTTCCCTAGGTTGCCTTTGGGCCCACAGAGGGCTGCTGTGCTACAAATTGGCCACTGGGGGGGGGGGGGGCGCAGCCAAACTGGCTGACACCTGAGCAGATTTGAACTCAGCAGTGAAGTTAAAAGCAACACTGGGGTCCCAGCTCCTATATTCCTTACAGATACGGTCCAGAGAGACTTGTCACTCGGTCAGGACCTGAAACCCAGAGCACCAGGATCTTGGCCAGGAGTGTCTTGGTTTGGGTAGAATCTGAGAAGTAGCCCTGGGGCCAGCCATCATGGAGTATTTTTTCTATGCCATGGAAAAACCTAATACTCCCTGGGCAGGAAGGACGTCTACACTCTTATCAGGGCACCTCAGACCTGCTGGCTGCCTCCTCCCAAGAGGAAACTGATGATCAGATTTGGGCCTCCCACTGGGGAAGGAAGAGCAGAGCAGTGTCCTGCCCCTGCATCTTCCTGGTTCCCAGTGCCTTGAACTGGGCAGGCTATCTCCGAGTGGCATGTGCACAGACGGGGGGCTTGCCCACAGAGACCCCCACGCCGGGCCTTACCAGCACAGAACCACCTCCAGGCTGCTGTGGCCAGGGGTCACCAGGACAGAGCTGGCCCTGAGTACACGGGACCAGACAGGAGAGCCCTGGTTTGCCAGCTTCGTTGCCAATACACTTGTCACAGCCCCTCGGTTTCCTCACTTGAGAAGATGCAGCGGGGGAAGACTGAGCTTCCCTCTAAGTATTAATGTTTTCTGAGTCTAGGAGTCCACTCTGGGCCTCCCTTAACTCTTCTGCCTTCAGTTTGCTCTGAAGCTCAACTCAGCTTCCCTGTGCTTGTGTGAAAAAGCACACTGGACAGGAAGAGGCAGGTCTGCACTGATCGTTTATTGCCCTTATTCACAGAGGAAGCGCGGCAGACCAGGACTGTCTGCGACCATCATTTTCTGAGCCTGCCACTTTTTACCCCCCAAATCTGAGAGTTTCCAGCGGGAGCTCCCACCAGGCCAGACCGCGTAGTCCCCTCACACCTGCTCACCCCCAAATTGTCCTGATACCCCCCCAGCCAGCCCCAAGGCACACACGAGCACACACATCCAACAGCAAGGAGGCCTGTCCAGCTTTCTTCCAGGCTCCTGGCACACGGCTGGTATCTGGGCGCACCTGTGACACAGGGTCCCCGTGAGTGCACTGTATTGACTAAGCCACCCGCATCCCCATTTCCTGATGGCAGCCTCTGATTTGGGCCCTGGGTCCAGGACGGGGCAAAGCACATACCTGGCTGTCCGCAAGGAGCCGGTCACTGAGGCACTGCAGGAGAGAAGGAGGCTGTGCCGTGTGTGTGCTGCACCTCCCCGCCCCACCAGTCCCAGGAGGCTGGGCAGCAGCCCCAGCAGCAGTACCGTCTGGACATGACGGTCATTGCTCTCAGCCAGAGCAGCTGCCTGGGCCGGAACAGCAGAGTCCCAGCCGGTGCCCTGCCTGCCCCACTGCCCCAGACGCTGGCCCAGTGGCTCCTTACCTCGCACCTCCACGCGGCACTCACACCGTGCTTCGCCCTGTAAGTTGATGGCCTTGCAGACATACACCCCCCCATCAAAGGGGCAGGGCTTTCTGATCTCCAGGGTCAGTACTCCCTGCTTGCTGAACATGCGGAAGCGGGCGTCCTCACGAAGGTCCAGGCCATTCTTGAACCAGGAAATCTTGGGCTATAGATTGGGTGATGGGAGGGAGGGAGACTGTCTCAGGTTGAAAGGACTTTTCAGGAATGTAGGGAGATGGGCATTTATGCTTCTACTCCAGGGCTCCCGCTGGAGTCCCAAACCATGCCCAAGGCTGGGAACAGAGAGCCAATGGTGAGCGCTGAGGCCAGACACAGGGAGAGAGGCACCTGGCCCTGGTGTCCAGAGATAGAGAAAGCAGGGGGACAGGCTGGGGAGAGGACTGCTCAGGGCTGGAGCCCTTGAGCCCAGCCTCCTGGGTCTGTCTGCACCTGGGCCAGAAGTTCCCTACCTGGGGGCTGCCCCGCACGGCACAGCAGAGAGTAGCATTGTAGCCGGCCACCACCGAGCGGTTCACCAGGGGGCGGGTGAAGCTTGGGGCCTCGGTGAAGTCCAGGGCCTTGTAGATGGGTGGCTCATAGGTAGTGCCTGTTGGGGAGAGGGCCTTGTACCAGAAAGGTCCCAGCAAGCCAAGCTCCCCTCCATGTTCCCACTGGGTTCCTGCCCCAGCTCCCCCGGGGTGGGAGTGAAGGTACAGCACCTGTTTTGGGGATGATGACAGGCTCCTTGGTGATGGCAGCTTTGTCACTGGGCCCCACCATGTTATGGCTGAAGACCCGGAAGTAGTAGCTGTTGCCGATGATGAGCTCGGACACCACACAGTGGGTGCGGCGGTAATGCTCCAGGACAGTGAACCACTCCTGCGGGTGTGGAGGAAAGGGAGGGGTCTGGACTGGGGGCAGGCCCTACTTTTTACCAGGGCCCTCTCTTGGGTACCCTTAGCATCTGTACCCCAACTGTGGAGAGAACCAGATCATGGCAGGGTGAGAGGTGGGCCCCATTCTAGGGGCAGCTGAGACCTGGGTCTGCTAGGCCCTAAGAAGGGTGTATGTGGGGGGCCCAGGACCCCAGGCTCACCATGGTCTTCTTGTCAGCTTTCTGTACTGTGTAACCACAGATATCCGTGTTGCCATCATCTTGGGGTGGCTTCCACTCCAGAGCCACATTGAAGCCCCACGCCTCTGTGACCTGAAGGTCCTGGGGAGGACTGGGCTTGTCTGCAGGAGACAGACCTAGGTGGAACGCCAGACCTGATACTGCCTAAGCAAGAGCAGGGCACACCTGGCCCAAGACCCCATCACCCCTGCCAGTCTGGACCTGGCTGCCTTCTGGGGGGCGCTGGGCGTCTGGAGGAGAGGCCCCAGGATGGGCAGGTGTGAAGGCCTGGGCCCTGGCCGCCCAGCTCACAGACTGGCAATAAACAGGCTCAGAGGGAGGCCCCAGCACCACGCACCAACGACCTGCAGGAGCAGTGTTGCCTTGTCCTCCATGCTCTCGATGCGCAGCGTCACCTGGTAGGCGCCGGAGTGGGCGCGGCGAGCAGCCCGGATGAAGAGGATGGTGTCTGTGGGGCTGTTGCGGGTGTTCACCTCCTGGCCTGCCAGTGGCTGCCCGTCTTTGGTCCAGGTCACCTGAGGCCGGGGCTTGCCCTGTGTGGAGGGACAGCTCAGCCCCAAGCCTGGCTCTCCCTGGGGGCCCACCCCGCCCAGCCTCCTAGGCCCAGGCGAGGTCTCGGGGTGCGGTGAGCCCTGCGGCACGTCCAGCTCCTAGGCATGAATACCACTGCAGGACAGAAGAGCGGCCAGTCCTACCTGGAAAGGAATGAGGAGGTTCACGGGCTCCCCGACCCTCCTCTGGATGGTCTGGCGTAGGTGCCTGGGCAGCTGAAGTCGTGGCCGCTCTGTGGGCACAGAGTGGGAGGCTCAGCAAAAGCCAGCCACAGCCCCAAGCCTGAGGAGTGCCACAGCTCCATTCTCTCTTGGGCACAGAGACCTGCAGCTGAGAAACACGTTGCCTCCTGGGCGGTCCCCTCCTTTAGCCCCCCAATCCAGCCCCAAAGGGTTCACAAAACTCCTGCTCCCCCCGAGCCTCTGCACAGCACCACAAGAGGCAGAGATCAGACAGGGTGAGCAACTTCTTGGAGGTGACACAGGCCAGGATGCAAAGCTAGGTTCCTGGACCTTATCCCCAATGCCATTACCACCCCTATTTGTTGTCTCTTTCCACTCTGAGAACGAGTCCTTAGAGGATTGATCCTTTGTTGGGAAGTGGACCCCAGATGGGCCAATTTGAGCCTGCATGGCTTTCCTGCTCAATCCTGAGCACATGGACCTTGTCCACTCATGGACCTGAGGGACTCGCAGAACAGAGCTGGGAGACGGTGGTATGACGACCTACAGTGTCCCTGTTCCATAAGGGTCGACATGGGAACCCAAGAGGACACTTTCCGCACAGGTTTGCCCTGGGCCTGGGGCATGGATAGAGGCTTCGACCCCTCCTGTCCCTGCCCAGCACTTAGTTCCTCCCTCTAGGAGGGTCTCTTGGACAGTCCGACCTCCACTGGCACCAAGGGCCAGGGTGTCCGTGGCAGGTCTTGTGACTGGCCAGGGGCACTCACGCAGTATCTCCTGCACCGTCACGGGCTCCTTGGTGGTGGCAGGGGCTCCGGGCCCAGCCACATTGTGTGCCCGCACCCGGAAGAGCAGCCGGGCCCCCGTGGGCAGGTCCTTGACCAGCATGGACGTGCGCTCCGTCAGCCCCTGCAGGGCAGCCACCCACTCTGAGCCTGAGGGTCAGGGCGGGAGGACAAGACCACGTGCAGGGTCAACATCGGCACCCACGCTGCTGCCGGGGGCGTCCACCACAGACAGGGCCCGGCAGGGTGACAGATGCCTGGCCTGGGGGGCAGTCCAGAGAAGGGCACCGGCTGCGGGCAGGGGACACTTACCGCCCTCCTGGCAATACTCCACACTGTAGCCATCCAGGCCACCTGCGCCCTCGCGCTCCGGGGGCCGCCACTTGAGGGACACGGTGGTGTCCGAGATATCCTCCACAGCCAGATGGGTGGGCTTGCTGGGGGGGCCTGAGCAGGGGGCGGGCAGAGAGGGCCTGAGTCACGGGGGGAGGGGACTTCTCTGGCTGGTTTTCAAGTACTTTAAGAAATATTTTATCTCCATTAAAAGACAGGTCTCTAGATAGGCTTAAAAATGAACAGCAATTACAAAACAGGTTCTACATAGGAAAAGACACCCAAGGACCTGAAGAGCTTAGAAGGAGCCACTTTCACCAAATAGGGTAGGAAATGTTGTCACGTAATTTAAGAAAAACTGGCCTGAAACCTGGGCATTTCTTTCCCTGTGATTAGGCGAGCTGGCTCAGAGCTGAGCAAACTGGAAGGCAGACCCTAAGGAGAGAGGCCTGGACCCTTCTTCCCACAGACACCCCCTTCCTGCCCTCTCCCCAAACTGTGCCCCGTCCCTGGGCCAGAGGGGGCTCCTGCCCCTGTTCCTGCCTCGCACAACTGCCCCCAAAGCTCACACATTCCAGTCCTTGAGAGCCTGTCACACCTTCAGTGTCTTGTGCTACCCTTTCAACCCCTACTATACAGATGAGGAAACTGAGACTTCAGGGGGAGACGGTGACTCCAGATGGCCCTCCTGGGGATATGGTGCTGGCTCTACAAATCCGATCTCCAGCTCCCAGACCAGTGCTCTTTACACAGAGAGACACCCCTCAGCACACCCCCCTGAGGCACCCGCTGCCCTCACTGTGCCCCATACAGGACAAATCCTGGTTGAAGGGAGTGGGGAACAGGGGACAATGACCATTTACTGAGCACCTGCTGTGTGCCTGCTTTGTTTCATTTTATCCTAACAAGACATGAAAAGTGAGCTTCAAGAAGGTGAACCAAGGGTCAGAGTGGTGTGAGTCTCAGCTCCATCCCCTAGCAGCTGAGTGACCTTGAGCAAGTCATTTAACATCTCAGGGCCTCACTTTCTTCATCTGTGAGATGAAGAGGATTATCCTTGATTTCAGATTACAGACCAGGGATGTAAATGCCTAGTGTGACAGCCACCCACACAGAGCAGCTGCTGTTACAGGGTCCCATGACCGGGGACGGCCCAAGGGCAATGCCAGGCTCACCAACAGGCATGAAGGGCTGGGAAGCGGGGCTGGGCCTGGACAAGCCGATGGCATTGACCGCGTAGACGCGCATCTCGTACACCACGCCCTCGATCATGCGCCGTGCCTCGTGGCTCAGATCGCGCAGCAGGTCAAAGTTCAGCCGCATCCACCGGTAGCTCTTCTTCTTCTTGCGCTCCAGGATGTAACCTGATGAAGGGAAGCAGAAGCTCTGGTCTGGGGCCCAGGCACTCCCGCACCCCCTGCCCTCGGATCCGCTCTGGTGCCCCCCCTTACCCAGGACTGGCTGCCCTCCGTCATAGGCAGGCGGCTCCCACTGCACCGTGCAGGAGTCCTCGCCCACGTTGCTGATCTTGGGGGCTGCAGGGGCATCCGGCACATCTGGGGGAAATGTGGACCCATATCAGCCCTGCTCGGGCCCAGGGTCGACCTTGCTTGCTCCTTCACCACTCCAACCAACAGCTATGGCTGCCCCCGCCACCCCCAGGGCCAAAGCAACCTTTCTAGAATGTAGTTCTAATCATGTCACCAACTTGTGATTAAACCTTTGTGGCTCCCCACTGCCCACATTCACTCATGTCCTAATCCTGATCCTCTCCATGGATCTGAGAGCCTGTTCTTCAATGTTTGTTGAGTGACTAAATGAGTAAATGGACGGGCCCTCTCTGGTTGCCCCTCTGTCCTCCCTGCCTTGACCCCAACCAGCTAGCCAGCCTCACCGATGACTTTGACCGTCAGGTTGACCTGGTCCTCGCCCACTGGATTCTTCACTGTGACGGTGTAGACACCCTCGTCTTCCTTCTCTGCCCCCTCCACAGTAAGGATACTGCGGTCCTTGGTGGTCTCCACTCGGACCCGGCCCTCAGTCTCACACAGCAGCTGAGGGGCAGTGGGGAAAGGGCCCAGGACGGGCCCCAAAAGCTTCCTCAGCCTCTGGAATGACCAACCGCCCCGAGATGGGGAAGGAGCTCGGCAGAGTCCACGGAGGAGGCAGAGCCTGGGTGGAACCCACACCCACGTGAGCACCTGGTCCAAACACCTTTTCTGAGCACTGGCCATGCACAAAGCACGGGAAGGAAGGCGCTCAGGGTCCACCTCTGTCATGGAACTTTAGGGGACCCCTTATCCTCTCTGTGCCTCAGCTTCCTTGTCCGCTGAGCAGGAATAGCATGACCTCACAGAGCTGCTGTGAGGACCCTGCTGGCATGGAGGGGAAGGGTCGAGAGCCGCCCAGCTCCCCCTCCGGAGACAGGAGGGGAGGCCCACTGCCCAGCTGGGTGGAAGCACACAGTTCAGGCCCGCTCAGGGCTTCCTGGCCACCTGGGGGTGCAGACCCTGTAAACATGTGTGTGAGGACTCCCTGTCTGGGGCAGGAGCACAACTGACCAGAGGTGGCACCTTCACAGAGGCCTGCCCAAGGGTAGGGACTACCACTCACTCACCTTCTTGTCAAACACCCACTCCTCACTGGCACCTGCATCCCCGGGGACATCGGGAGCTGGCCCAGCTGGGACCTTCTTCCCCTGGGAACAGAGCAGAAAGGAAGGAAGGAGGTGGAAGGTGGCTGACAGCCTGAAGGAAATGAATCCCTGCCCAGCTCCTCTATTTCTCCTTTGCTCCCTCCCTGCTGCCCCCCTCTGGTGAGCTGTGGCTCTACACTCCCTATCAGAGGCCACTGCAGGGCATACACACATGGGGAGCAGGTCGCAGCACTCATGAGTCCCAAACACCCATTTTACAGATGGGGAAGTGGAGGAAGGATCCACGGTACCGTTGTGACGGCCTTCTGCCAGATCACAGTGGGAGCAGGGTCCCCGGAGATAGGGACGTCCAGGCGTAGCTTGTTTCCAGCCACAACCACGATGGTATCTGTTTTGCGGCCTGGGCAGTCCAGGTGGATCTTGGGAGGTTCTGGGGGTGAGTACATAGTATAGGTCAGAGAACAGGGAAAGAGGGGGTGGCTGGGAGGAACACATGTCCTTGGCTGTTTTATTATTGAGGTATAATTGATACACAGTATGGTGCTGGGATCTGAGCACAGTTTGAAGAGTTTTGACAAATGTATACGCCAGTGTAACCAGCACCCAATCAAGATCTAGAACATTCTATCACCCCAGAAGTTGCCGGGGAGGTTGGTAACACCAGGACACCTAGTGTAGTACTCCTCAAACTGTGTTGGGGAGGGGAACGGACGGACATCAATGTCTTGCAAGAAAAAAGCAAAACAAAAACAAAAACTCCCATGGCCAAACAATTTAGGAAACTTTTAACAAAGTTAAGCACATTTCAGCGGGAATGGGGGCAAGTATTCAGTGTTTCCCAAAGTTATTTCACCATGGAATCCTTCTAAATGGAGTATCTTACATTAAGTGAACCCAGTTTGGAAAGCACTAACCTAGAGCATGCCTCAGCCTGGACTAGTCTCCTGAAGTTAAGATTCTAAAATGCCCGATCAAAGTTTTATCTAGGCTGACCAGGCGGTGGTGCAGTGAATAGAGCGTTGGACTGGGATGCAGAGGACCCGGGTACAAGACCCTGAGGTCACCAGCTTGAGCGCAGGCTCATCTGGCTTGAGAAAAAAAAAAAAGCTCACCAGCTTGGACCCAAGGTCCAAGCTCCTGCAAGGGGTTGCTCAGTCTGCTGAAGGCCTGTGGTCAAGACACATATGAGAAAGCAATCAATGAACAACTAAGGTATCACAACAAAAAACTGATGAGTGATGCTTCTTATCTCTCTCCATTCCTGTCTGTCTGTCCCTATCTATCCCTCTCTCTGTCCCTGTAAAAAAAAAAAAAAAAAATTATCTAAGAGTATGAGAACCTGGCCAGATAGCTCAGTTGGTTAGAGCATCATCCCAATATACCAAAGTTCTGTGTTCAATCCCTAGTCAGGGCCCATATAAAAATCAATCACTGAATGGAGTTTCTTTTTCTCTCTCTCCTTTCTCTAAAAAAATCAATAAATTGTAAAAACTTTTTAAAAAATAAAAAATAGAAGAGACACTTCTAAAAGCAAAATAATAATAAAACCTCACATCTGTGCTGCCATTTAACAACTCACACATCAATCATCTCATCTTTCCTCCTGCCCTGTGGAGGAGGCACTATTAGGATCCCCATTTTAGAGATGAGGAAACTGAGGCTCAGAGATTATAACTGGCCCATGGTCCTGAGTGGCAGAGCTGGGGCTAGGTCTCAAGGACCCTCTCCCAGAAGGGAGACCTGGCTGGGTGAGTGGGAGGGGGAGGTGACACACAGGGACCCTGAGACTCACCCTGCCTGGGCACAAAGTCGATCTTGACCTCTGCAAGAGAAGAAAAAGCAGGTAGCACCAGGGCAAAGGCTGGGCCCAGCAACAGGGACCCCAGCCCCAACCCGGGCACAACTCACCCATGAAGTGGAGCTTGGCGGATAGGTTGCAGGCGAAGCCCTCAGGCACAAAGCTGTAGTCGGCCTCGTCTGCAGGCGTGACGTCGTCAATGGTCAGTTTGTGGACCCTGCAGGGCAGTGGTGGCTCAGAAGGTCCCACTGGGCCACACACTCCTGGTCTCACCAGATACCCTAGCCAGGGTTCCAGGGGACCCTCGCCCCATCCTAGCTCACCGGTGTTCTGGTGTTTCAAGTGCTTTCTTTAATTTTTTTTTCCTTTTTATCAGATTTTTTCCTTCTTATTGGGGTGACAGTAGTTAACAAAATTATACCGGTTTCAGGTGCACCCTACAGGACACCATCTGTACCCTGCATTGTGTGTCCAGCAGCCCTTAGTGTTTGAATTTCCCAGCTCCCTCACATGTTTTCAGAGGTAGGCAGGGTAGAAGTGCCCACTTGGCTGGGCCCTTGGAGACCGGGCAGGGGCTGGTCTCATTAATCTCCGTGACCTTGGGCCCAGCACGGGCTGGCCCAGATGCTCAGGACATGAGTAAGAGTGGGAAAGAATGAGGGCGCCTGGCCAGAGCCAGCCTCCCCTGTGACCTCCTGCCCTGCCCTGGCACCCCCAGGGGGAGGGGCCGCGGGCTCTGAGCCCTCTGCATCAGGCTCACTGCTTCTTCCCTGTCTTGGATGGACTCTCCCCAGTACGCTGCCGTCTCTCCAGACCTTTCTGTCTGTCTGTCTCTTTTTCTTACTTTCTATTTTAGTCTCTGTCCTGTCTCAGTCAGTGTGTCTATCTCTTTTTTGTCCATCTCTATTTCTATCTGTCTGTCTCTTCCTGTCTCTCTGTGTCTCTATCTCGGTCCCTCTCTGTTGTCTCTGTCTCAGCTCTGCCTTCCCCCTGCCGCCACCTGCCCTGGGGCTGGGCCCCGCACACTCACCGCCCGATGTGGGACACCTTTATTCGGCTGTCAGGCACCAGCTCCTTCCCGTTCTTCAGCCACACGCCCCGCACGTTCTCATCCGACACCTCACACTTGAACACGGCCTGGTCCTTGGCGCCCACCGTCAAGTCTGCGATGCTCTGATACACCTCCAGCTTTTTCTCTGGGGGCAGGGCAGAGCCAGTGAGCTGGGAAAGGTGTGCGTGGGTGTGGGCATGAATCCCTGCGGAGATCACGTGGGCATGTGAAAACACACGTGTGCGTGTGTGTGATGCGTGTATGCATGTGAAGGAACCTCAGTGTGTGCATGTGTGGGCAGGTGATGTCGGTCGGGCCCACCTGACCCTCCCACTGCCCTCTGAGGTGGCGACCTCAGTGTCCCCCTCTTACAGAGTAAAGTGACTCGAGTGTCAGGGTGACTTGCCCAGGGTCACACAGGTCTTGATCCTGTACTTGGCTGGGGGTGCTGGGGTGACAGGGCCCACGGCCCTGAGGCTCACGTGCTGCCCTGCCTGCTGCCGCGGGCCTCACCCTGCACGATAAGCTCAGCCAGCGCCTGGCCCCCACTGGTGCGCAGGGCATAGTGCCCAGCGTCCTCCAGTGTCGCCTCGTTGATGATCAGGTGGTGTCTTCGGCCGTCCTTCTTGAACCTGTACTTGAAGGTCTCTTCCCGAGTCAGTTCTACGCCGTCCTTCAGCCTGGTCGGTGAGGGGGCAGCACATGTGGCGGCCTTCTCTGGGGACGCCCCCTGTGTCCCAGCCCTGTCTCATGCCCCCGTGCCCCTGGCGCTCACCATTTGACCTGGGCGCCCTCCTCAGACACCTCACACTCAAATTCCACCCGCTGCCCCACCATCACCAGCTGGTCCTCCAGGGGCCTCGTGATCAGCACAGGGGGCTCTGTCAGGGCAGGAAGAGTGTGATGGACGGGCCCCTCTGTGGCCCTCCCCTCTTGGGGTCCCAGGGCCCCGGGGTCCTGGGCCTACCTTTGACAAAGAGCTCAGTGCTGCACTTCTCGCCGCCCACCACACACTGGTAGGCCGCGTCATCGGCCAGCGAGCACTGGCTGATGGTCAGTGTGCGCTTGGCGCCATTGGACTCGAAGATGTACCTGGACAGGGACCGCAGAGGACAGGTGACAGAGCTGTGGACTCTCGCCACCCCATCCCCCGTTGGGAACCCTGGTCTCCACCCCAACCTCCCAAAAGCTGGACCTTACTTGCTGTGGCACCGAAGGGATCATCGGAGTGTCCCCGGTGGGAGGAAGTGAGGCCGAGAGAAAAAGAGCGAGGAACAGAGATGGGCAGAAACAGAAAGATGGGAAATTAGAGCCCAAGAGAGAAAAGTGAGGGGAGATGGAGAACAGGGATGCAGGGGCAGAGAGAGCAGGGCAGGAACAGCCCTCTCCCCAAGGGCCTCCTCCCCATACACCCAGCCCCCAGAACCTGCTCCCCACCCCTGGCCACACCTGCCACTCATCTGGATCTCCTGTCCATTCTTCAACCACTTGACCTCCGCGTCGGGGTCGGCCAGCTCCACAGTCAGCCGGATCTTGTGGCCCTTGCTCACCTGGTAGGCCGGCTGCAGCTTCTTCTGAAAGGCTGAGCACCACCCCTCAGCTCTGGCCACCCTGCCGCCCTGCCCCCACCGCCAAAGCTGGCCCTGCTGCTGAAGGCTTGTACCCAACAGCCACGGTGGCAGAGGGCCGGGGTCCCGCCTCCCCTCTCTCTCTGGGTCTCCACTGCAACTGTTTACTCCGTCTGTTCCATGTGTCTATCGCTCCCTGTCTGTCTCTTCATTCTCCTCTCTCTCCTTTCCTGTCTTCCTTGGGGTCCTCTCTACCTGCTCAGCTCAGGTACAAGGTTAGGAGCTTCCAGAAAGTCAGAAGCTTGGCAGGAAAACAGGTGAGGGGACAGATGGACCTTCTCTACCTCTGGACTCTTAACAGCAACCTCCAGTTCCTATCCTCCTACAGGTGCCCCCAGCTAGTGGTCAGGTAAGGCCCGCCCTTCCTGGCTCACTTCCAAAGGGCTGACAGCTGTGCTGTCAACGCCATGACAGGGACAGGCCAGCCTGAGCCCTTCCCTCGGGCCCACCTGGGCTTGGGGGGCTAGCTCTCACCACTAGTTTGTTTTGTTGTTTGCCTGTGAGGAAGATGAACAGGCTTGTCTCCTCCCAGCTGTGGCTCTGGCCTAAACTGGCTTCTTCCCTTTTTCTTGTGTGTTAAGCAGGTGGGTTGGGTTAAGCAGGCTTCTTTCCTTTTCCAGGGCAGGTGAGGGAAGATCACCTGGTTTTTACTTGGTGAGGAGAGCTAACCTGTGCTCTGTCCTTTTCCTCGTGGTGTCTCTGGGCTAACCTTTGCCCATTTTCTGTGCAAAAAGGGGCTAACTGATCTAGGTACTCCTGATTTTATTCTATGGTGGGGGGAGGTTAACCTGCGCTCTTCTCCTTTCCTGGGCTGAGCTAGACATTTTCCCACGTGGGGGCGGGGCTCACCCGTGCTCTTCTTCTCTTCACGCTTCATGCCCTTGAGCCTTTTGAGCATGCCACGCAGGTCGGTGACGCCGTGCTGGAAGGCGATGCGCTCGTACTCGGACGGGGGCGCCTGCCGCAGGATCTCCCACACGTCCTCCTCCGCCGGGGCCTCCAGCTTCGCGTCCCTGCATCCACAGTCCACAAAGAGCCCTCAGGGACTGCCAGACGCCAGGGTAGGACTGCAGCCCCCCTCCCAAGGGTAGGGCTTCCTGGGACCAGGACCAAGGAGCTGTCACTACCCCTGATCCTCTGCCCCTTTCCTTCTGGTGGGGCAGCTTGAGCCGGCAGGGGTCCCCAGCCTGTTCTGGGGTCCCAGGGGGCTTAAGGCTCAGTTTGGGGCTGGGGCTAGAGAGGGGCTCCTAGTGTCAGTAGAGGTGACAGGGGTACTGGACTTCACCCGGCACTCACCGCGAGGTCCGGAAACTGCTGCTCCAGGTGGGGCAGAAAAGCAGGGGACACATTAGAGGCGTGGGTCACCTTCCCACAAGGACCTGGGATACAGCCCATGGGCCCTCTCCTCCTCCATTCTCCCTCCTCCCTCGGCCCCCCCTCCCCACACTCCCTTTACAGGGCTCCTGTGAGCACCACAGGCCCTGGCAGCAGCTCCTTCTACACGCCTTGCACGTGGGTGTCAGGAGATCCAGAGGCCCAGAGATCCCCCCCCAGTCCCTGGGGGTTCTCAGTCCCATTACCAGCCCTGCCCATTACCAGCCGTGGGTGGGCAGGTACGGGTCCACCAGCACCCTGCTGCCCGAAAGCACCCCACCCCAATGCTTACTCTCTGGGTCACAGCAGCATCGACAGAAACGTCCAGTGAGAGAGAAAGAGGACACAGAGGCCATGAGTCAGTGGGCTGGCTGGGCTGGGTGGGCAATTCCTGTGGCTCTGGGGCCCTCTCCCAGCCTCTCCAGGGTCCCCCGACCCTACTGGGGGAGCTGTTGCAGACTCGGTGTGGGATGGTCATGGGGCGCTATGAAGACATTAGTTCCCAGGACACAGGGTCTGCCGAGCCCTCTGAACTCTTCCCAACACTGGACTGTCCCATTCCACAGACAAGAAAACCAGCTCAGAGGAACAGTGCCCTGCTCGGGGCCCCAGCGCTGGAAACCACAGGACTACTTTGGCAATCGGGCCTCCCCATCAGCCCAGGAGCTGCTGCCTGGGGGCTCACCTCTTCTTCAGCAGTGAGCTGAAGTCCAGAATCCCCGCATCCTCATTGCTGTCGCTGTGGACAGGGACCCCCAGTGAGACCCAGTGGAGCTGACTAGAAGGGGCTTGGGAGCCAGGAAGTTTTGGGGTGCAGTAGAGTGATAGAAAGGGACACTGGCCAGATGGGGGCTTCCTACCCATTTCAGGCCCCAGGGTCTGTGTATGGGGCAGGTAGGGCCCGGGGAGTGTACCTGGTCCGCCGACCACTTCCAGCCAGGCTCCTGCGGGGAATTAGACCCAGTTCCTCACCTGCGCAGGGAAGCTTGTCCGCCCTCCATGACCATCAACTTCAGACCTGACCACACACATCACCCCGAGCCCCGCACCCCCACATTTGCCAGGCCCTGACCACCACATCATCCCCAACAGGCCCCGCCCTGACCCTCAAGCTGCCTCCCCCAGGCCCTGAGGAAGAGTTGGCCACTCACGTGCGGCGGAAAGCTGACCGGAGGTCCAGGTCTCCAGGGCCGATGGCCTCTGGGTTCAAAGAGGGAGACGAGACAGGGAAGGGGACTTCAGAGAGGGATGTCCCAAGTGTCACAGACCTGCCCACCCATGACCACTTGAGAGTGAGCGTCTGCCTCAGGACCCCATATCCTGAGCCTTGCCAGAGTCAGGGTACCAAGGAAGGGCCAGTTTACAGTCCCAAATCCATCAGGGGTCTTCACCCTTCACCTGTTAACCTGTGACAGGAGCCCAGGACACCAAGAGAAGACTCAGGCAAAATCTGGACTTGGCTGTCACCCCACCCCAGCCCTGGGAGCCTTTCACACCCCCATGTGAGCGATGTTGGACATGTGCTCAGCAGTTGTCTGGCCAGGACTAGGTATCCTCCTTAGTGTTGGGAAATGGAGTCAGGTGCAGGGGACAGGACCCCAAGGGACCCCGAGCTGAGGACAGACGCCGGGGCCCTCCTCACCATGCACGGTGAGGTTGAAGTTACAGCTGTCAAATTTGTCTTTGGTGGACACCTCACAGCGGTAGCCTCCGGCAAGCGTGGCTTGGGCATCTGTGATGTGCAGCTCAAACAGGTAGATCTGTGGGGGTGTCAGGGGAGATGGGGGCCAGAAGATGGGGCCCGTCACCCCTAAAGGAGACTAATCCACCCATCTTCTCACTCTTCAAGGTTAAGTTAACCCGTGCAGTTTTGTGTAAATAGCAAAAGGAGCCCCTTCTTTCAGACACACTACTGCCATCTGCTGGCACAAGATGGTAATAAAGTAGAAATCTGAGATGGCTACAAGGCAAATGACATTCACTTAAGATGAGGCACTTTTGTGCAGGGGACAGCCCACAGAACTGAGTGTGTTGGTCCTCCCCTGCCAGGAGCCAACTCGCCTGGGTCAGGTTTATAGATGGGTGGGAGGAGCAGAGGCTGGATGTCAAAGCACAGGTTCTAGGCCTGGCTCCAAGTGACCTCAGACCACCAACACCCTCCCAAGCTTTGGTTTCCTTGTCTGTAGAACAAATTGTTCTGGTTGGCCACTGGGGGTCCCTTTATCTCTGATACTCATCCATCCAGGGACTTTATATTCTCACTGGCCGGATGTCCCTCATGCCTCACAATGTTACTTAGCCTTGCTGAGCTCCCTGCCCCCACCAAGCTTTATTACGCCCTCTTGAGACTGTCATGGCCTCCAAGTCCCCCATGTCCCACAGGTCTCCTGGGCCTCCCCATAACCCTTCTCTGAGCCTCTCCATGCTCCCCATGTGCCTCTTGTCCCCCAACTTGCTTCCCAGGCTCCCCAGGCTCCTTCTTTGCACTCCCTGTGTGCCCCTAGTCTCATGGTACCCCAATGCCTCCTTGGACTCTCCACGTCACCCTGTCCTAGGTCCCCATAAGGCCAGTTCCCCCAGGTTCGCATGCCCTGCAGGCGCCACCTTGCTGGCCCGGTCGTAGCTGTCATGCAGCTGCAGGTGCTGGCCCGTCTTGCTGCTCAGGTCTACCCACTTGCCCTTGAACCACTTGACCGTGGGTGGTTTCAACAGGCTAGCCCCAGCCACGCGGGCTGAGAAGATGATGCTGCCACCTGCGAGAGAGGGGGAGAGTCAGCGCCTGGGGGGTGCTCTGCTGCCCCCCGTCCCCTCCTCACCCTGGCTGCAGTCGCCCCACACTCACCCACAGTCACCTCGCCGTCCTGTGGCCGTGTCACAAAGAGGCCGATGGGGTCATCGGGGGCACCAGGGCCATTGGCGGCTGCTGAACTTGACCCTGTGAGCAGAGGCCTTTGACACTTGCCCTGGAACACCCCCATGCTCTGGCCCTGGCCCTCTGTGCCCAGACCTTCTCACCTTCAGGACTTGGGGAGCCTCCTTCCACCTCAGTGGCTGAGGACAGTGCTTCTCCGGGAAGTCCAGGAGCCTCAGCAGGGGTTGGCACCGGCACGGGCTCTGGCTTGGGCTCTGGCTTTTCTGCAGGGTATTGGGTAGGGGGTCAAGGAGTAGTTTCTAACCAGACATCCCTCCTGTCCTTGGTCTCTCCTTTGTAGACTCATTAAATACTGCGGTGAGTGCAGAGCGTCATGTGGCCCCTCTCTTGTCCTCACTCCCCCGCCATGACTGTCTCTCCCCGAAATTCTCTCTCTTTCTGCCCTCCGTGAGCTCACACGCCCACTCCTCTCCTCTGCCCTGTCTCTCCTGAGCACCAGACCCAGGAACCCACAGTCTACAAGGCATCTCACTTGGATGAAGGCTCCAAAACTCCTCCTCTTCCTGCCCCCCCATCTCCAAGATGGCGCACGCTGAGCGAGGAGCCAGGCTGCATCTCTGGTTCTCGCCTCCCCCTTGCCCTCACAGGCCCACGTGTTCACATCACCGTGGGTCAGCTCTGACCAGTTCTGGAGTCCACGTCTCCTTTCCTTGCCCAGGCCCCCAAGCTGGGCTCCCGGGGCTTCCCTGGGGCGCACCACCCACAGGCTGTGTGTGGGTGTCCAGACAGAGGGCAGCATTATGTATGGTTCATCTCTGAATTTCCCCCACCTCCACAATGGCTGGAACAGGCCAGGGAGTCATACAGGAGCATTCAGGAAGGCCTTGCTCTCTCAGAAAACAGGGGGTTTTCCTGGCAGATGGCCCAGTTGGAGCAAAGGCCAGAAAATGGGAAAGCACCTCCTGTGCCCTGGGTAGTGGAGAGATGGAGGGGCTGTCCCTGCTCAAACCCCCAGAAGTTCAAGCCTCAGGGAAGACTGACCAGGGTCTTACCTGCTTCTGTGACCTTGAGGTCAAACTTGACCTTGGAGGAGCCGGCAATGACTGCGTAAGACCCCTGGTCGGCAGGGCCCACGTCCCTCACTGTCAGCGTATGCCGTGTGCCCTCGGCTGTCAGGCCAAACTTGTCGCTGGCACTGATGTCACTGCCCCCTCGCTGCCAGCGCACCTTCACTCCCGTCCGCTCTGTCTCGGCCTCGAACACGGCAGGGCTGCCAGCGGCCACCTCCATTGACCGTGGCTTCTTGCTGAAGGCTGACACTGAGGGTCCAATAGAGGCTGCAGGGGCCCCTGGCTTGCCCAGGCACCCCACCCCTGCAGCCCCTCTTATTAGATACGGTGATAAGTGCTTCAATGCATCACCTTGTTTAATGCTTCAACAGCTCTATCAGGTAGGTGCAGTTACTATGCCCATTTCTCAGATGAGATTACCAAGGCTCAGAGAGGTTAAGTGACTTACCAAAGTCACACAGCCAGTAGGCAGGAGAGCCAGGGCTGTGGCGGTCCTAACCTCTACACAAGACTTTTGCTACGTGCATCCAGGATAACCTACCCAGGGAAACGGGACGAGCTCAGCTCCCCCTTGCCCTCACCATCTGGGCCCTTGGCAAGGGGTGGGTACTCTGCCCACTTGGATGTGGCTAAATTTGTCCTTTGAGAGCCTCAGGCTGAAAAGCAGCAACTGAGATAAAACTGGCCTGGGAAGGGGCTGAGGGCTGGCGGGCGGATCCCTGCCCTGGACAGCCCCACTGAGGACACAGGCCAGGACCAGGACCCCGTGGTCCTGTGAAAGGCTGTGACTTTCCCTGCCCTTGACCTGGCTCAGGGGCCTCCTGACAGTCCTCTCCCAGAACAGAGAGTCTGCATGACCTCAATGTGGGGCCCCGCCCACTGTGGGGGCCACAGGGATACAGGCTTCTAAAGCATAGAGTCTCACAGGTGGAAAGGACCAACTCAATCTCTCTATGTACAGATGGGGAAACAGACCCAGAGAGGGGAAGGACTTGTCCCGAAGCAAGCAGTGAGCCCGGCTAGAGTCTAGACTCAACCCGGGTGCCTGTCTGCAGGGCCCCTTTCTCAAAAGGCAAGCCAGGCCAAATCTCATTGCAGAAGGAGATGGGGTGGAGGCAGGGAAGGGTCCCTCTGCATCCTGAGAGTGGGGGCATGGCCTTGGGGTCCTCTGCCTCGGCTTTCTCCCCTGCTCCCCCCGACCCTGGTTTATCCTCGCTCTCATCCCAAGGATAGGAAGGAGAAACCGAGAGTCAGAAAAGGACCTAGGAAGGCAGCCCCCCCACACTTCAGGAACTCGGTCCTAGGCCTGTCCCCTAATCGCAGACAGCCCACCCTGCCCCATGTTCAGCCCATCCCCAGGCCTGGAGCTACCTGGCTTCCTCCCCGGCTCAGGCATCTTGAGAGAGGTCGAACCAGGAACCGAGCAGGCATGGGCCACCCAAAGAGGATCTGAGCAGGGACCCGTCCCCCCTCTATATAAGGGGCCCTCCCCCTCCCCAGGCCTTCCTTATCTGCCTCCTTCCCAGCTACCTGCTAAATATAGACAAATTCCAGTGAGCAAGGGCTCTGCAGGAGAATGTGGGGCCGAGCTGCTCCTGGCTGGCCCCTGTCCTCTCCCCCTCCAGCCCAATGGGATGGCTTCTGCCCCCCAATCCTCAGTGACCGTCAGGGGTACCCCAAGCCCCAGCCCTGTCTGTGTGTCCATCTCACAGGCAAGTTGTGCCGTGGGACTGTGCCTGGCCCATGGCTCTGAGGTGGATGGCCCAAACACCAATCCTCGCTGAGTAGTATTGATGGTTGAAACTTACCATCCCTTTAAGCACAGAAATCCATTCTTTTCTGCCATTTTAACCACTTTTAAACCGCATCACATGCTCCTGAGCCTTCTTTAAAAGAGGACTGCGCACCTCAGTCAATGTCAGGGTTGGGGTTCTGTGAGGCCAAGGCCAAGGGGCTCGGGGCAGGGAGGTGTGCTGGCTGTCTGCCCAACACTACAGGCCCCAGAACCTGGGTTGGCTGAGGTCTGCAGGCTGCTTCCGGAAGTTTCCTCATTCCCAGGCTGTCGGCTGCCACTTCTTGCTACTGGAGAGTGGGCAGTGAGAAGCTTGGAGGCTTCCCCACTCTTTCTTCTCTGTTCCCCCGCTGGGGTGGCCTGGAAGCCAGAGGGCCCAAGGGGTTCACCTGTGTCTAGCCTCCTGCTCCCATGGATTCAGGGGGCGCTTTGTGGTCCCCTGGAACTCTGGGGCTTGATTCCACCATGCTCAGCTGTACCTCATTCCGGACACGGGAGCCTCCTACCTCTCTCTGACGTGGCAGCCCACGCACAATTCTAGCCAGCCTGACCAGAGCCAGCTGTGTGAACTTGAACAAATAAATGACCTGAACTCGACAAGCCTCAGTTTCCCAATCTGTAAAGCGGAATGATATTAAAGCCCACTTTTCAAGGTTGCCATGTAATTAATGGCCAGAAAATCCAGCGTTGTTGCCATTAGCATCACTACCTACACCTGGGCCATAACCTAAGGCAGGGGTCCCCAAACTACGGCCCCCTGAGGCTATTTATCCAGCCCCCCGCACTTCCGGGAGGGGCACCTCTTTCACTGGTGGTCAGTGAGAGGAGCACAGGATGCGTCCGCACCCATAGTTCCCATTGAAATACTGGTCAGTTTGTTGATTTAAATTTACTTGTTCCTTATTTTAAATATTGTATTTGTTCCCATTTTGTTTTTTATACTTTAATATAAGATATGTGCATAGGGATTTGTTCATAGTTTTTTTTTTTTATAGTCTGGCCCTCCAACGGTCTAAGGGACAGTGAACTGGCCCCCTATGTAAAATGTTTGGGGACCCCTGACCTAAGGCTTATGAGGTTAAGTCTGATTGAGACTTCTTTTTCTTAAAGAATTTTTTTAAGCTAGAGACAGACAGGAAGGGAGACAGATGAGAAGTATCAACTTGTAGTTGTGGCACTTTAATTGTTCATTGATTGCATCTCAGATGTGCTCCAGCTGAGTCAGTGACACCTTGCTCAAGCCAGTGACCTTGGGCTCAAGCCAGTGACCCTGGGCTCAAGCCAGTGACCATGAAATCATGTCGATTTTCTCACGCTCAAGCTGGCAACTGGCAACCCTGCCTACGCTCAAGCTGGTGAGCCTGCACTCAAGCTGGTGACCTCATGGTTTTGAACTTGGGACCTCAGCGTCCCAGGTCCATGCTCTATCCACTGCGCCACCACTGGTCAGGCTCATGGAGACTTCTTAAGAAACCCATTTATAAAGTGTTTAGGGCTTTTTAATGATTTATTCCCCTAAATACAACTGAGGACTCATTCTTTTCACCAGCTCTAGCTCCTGACCTATTACTGGTCCTCACGGGCCAGCATCTAAGCACTGGGTAGAGTCCTCAGTAAACTTCCGATAGACACAAGAGGGCCCAGACAAGGTGCACAAACAATTTTAATAACTTTAATATGTAGAAGCTAATGGATAGATGTGTGAGAAGGGAGAGAGGCTTAAAAGGAGGGTTCAATTTACATAGATATGATGACTTCGAACTCCCCAGGAAAGCACCTGATTGCATTAAGCCAAGGGTCAGATGCCCAAGTGCCTTTTACGGCTGGAGCTGGAGCTAGAGTCCTGGTGGGAGATGAAGCAGGGATGTGGGTGGGAGCTTAGAGGAGGAGGGAGTGGGCGGTGAGACGAGGCCCGGCCCACCATAGTCCTGCCCTGGCCCCTAGGAGCTTTCCCTCCCTTTGTCCGGCTGGGCGAGGGGTTAATGCTATGGTCTGCACAGAGGCCTGGCGGGCCCAGCAGGTCGCTCACCAGGGCTCAGTGGGGCGGGTGGCGTCGATCAGCCAGGCCCCCGCGGCCCAGCACCTCCCCGCTGAACTGGTAGGTGAGCTTCTTCTTGACCTTCTTGACCTCGCCCGTTTTGCCATAGTTGCGCAGTGCGCGGGCCATCTTCTGGTAAGTCATCTTCTTCCGGTTGCCCTTCTGGATGCCCCAGCGGTGTGCCAGCGCCTCCTTGTGCTTGGACGAGAACTGGAAGGTGCCCTTGTCCTTGTCCACCCACCAGATGCTGTCCTTCATGTCACCATTGCGGAGCAGATCGAGCAGGAATTGGTACAGGCGGATCTTCTTCTTACTGCCTGTGGGCGGGAGGTGGTCAGCTCTGCGGCCACGCCCAGTGCCCAGGCCCAGGACCACGCCCAGCGCCCCCCGCATAGGGGCCCCCTGCAGGCTGTCTTTGGGGACGGACAGGATTGGGGGAGGTCCACAGGGGAACCAGCGCCCCACCCTATTTCTGGCACACACACTCACACTCAGCACAGAGGGGCGCAGATGCACACCCACCCACCCATGCTCAGAAACAGAGAGGCCTGTGAACACCCACAACTTGCATGCGCACGTACTCACAGACACACACGTAGGTATAGACGATCATAGCTGCTCCCACACTACATACGTGAACATACACATTGGCAAATGTTCACACACTCACAAGTACACACACACTCAGCTCTGTGGTGGAACCGCTGTGTCAGTCGGCCTTGGCCAGGTGGGCCTGGGGCACAAATACAGCCAGAGTTGGGGCTGGGCTGAGCCCCCCTACCTGTTTCCCCATGCAGGAGGCCTGGCCCTGGCTCCAGGCCATCGGCCTCCCCATCAGACACCTCCAGCGGGGGACTCTGCCGCTCGCCCTCCTCCTCATCCGTGCTGGGCTGAGCTGGGGACATGGAGGGGTATGGGAGGCACATGCGGGGCAGGTAGGGGACCTGGAAAGGTGGGGGGAAGAGAGTTGAGGTCAGGAGGGACATTCGAAGCTCAGGGCTGCTGAGCCGGGGTCACTGAATGAGGGAAGAGCGGCTGCTGAGGGTGGGGAGGTCACCAGGGTCCAGAAAGTTTTGAAAGAAGGCTGGCGACCCGGTGGTCAGCCAGGTTCTAGGCAGGCCCATCCCACACAGGGTGCAGATCGTGGGGACGAGGGACTGCTGAAGTCCCATGGCCTGGTTCAGGACCTAGTCATCCAGGAAGGGCCCACACAGGGTGCAGATCGTGGGGACGAGGGACTGCTGAAGTCCCGCGGCCTGGTTCAGGACCTAGTCGTCCAGGGAAGGGCCCCTTTTTCTCACACGCACAAAAGCATGGACTGACAGTGACCCCAGGGCAAAGACGGGCCAAAGAGCCAGTGGGTGACAAGCGGATGAAGGGGCAGTAGAGGTCAAGATGAAGGTGATGGAGGTCCAAGGAGGTCATGAGCCAAGGTCAGGGTGGGAGGGGCTGAAGAGGGTCAGGAAAGGGGGTCAGTGGGGAGCAGAAGGGGCCAATAGAGGTCAGTGCAGGTCTGTGTTCAGTGACTAGACGCCAGACCCCTGAGGGGCCAGTGAATGAGGGTTGCAGCCAGTTAGGGTCACCAACAGGCTGTCGGGGTCAGGTGGGGCAGTGGGGGGTTATCTGGGCTCTGTCCCTCATGAGGGGGAGAAGAGATAGATAAAGGCTGTGGGGTCACGAGGTCAGTGGGAGGGTCAGGAGGAGCCGTTGGGGCACCAGTCGCCGTTGGCGCTGTGGGACAGGAAGCCGGGTTGAGTAAGAGCCTGTGTCAGCTTCCTGCGAAGCCAGGGCCTCACCACCGGCCGTGGGCTCCCGCGGGCCAGGCCGGGCCAGGCCGCACGCACCTGGTGGCCGAGGCCGGCATGCGTGGGCGCCATGGGGGTGTCCAGCACGTGCATCTGCTCCAGCTCCATGTGGCGGTAGAGCTGCTGCAGCTGCGGAGGCTGCACGCTCTGCAGCTCGGTGAAGTGGTTCTCCGCGAAGCTGTCGAACTCGCTGTGCACGTGGTGCGGGTGGAAGTCCCAGTAATGGTCTGTGGGCACAGCCGGGCAGTATAGGGTGAGTCCGGGGTGGACCCGGCAGGAAGTTTAGAATAATTGGAAAAATAAAAATACCAGGCCGAATGAAGCAATCCCCACGGGCCAGGCTGGGCTGCAAGTTGACATCAACCATCTCCCTATCCAGCTCATAATTTGACAATCCCCATTTTATAGGTGAGGACACTGTGACTTGGAGAGGAGACATAGGTAACATGCCCATGGGCAAAGGCCTCATCAGTGGCGGAGCCAGGACCGACCCAGAGCTGAAGCAAAACCTGCATTCTCAATGCTTCTGTTCTGCCTCCCATGCGGCCACAAGGACGCGGGATTTCGAGCCAGAGTCTGAATCCTGGCTCTGACCTTTAATTTCTGTGTGACATCAAGCACACGCATGGGCCTCTCTGGCCTCAGCTGACTCACCTGTAAAGTGGGGATAATAGTTATCAGGAGATGACCAATGAGTTCACATTTGTAAACCTCTCAGCCCCACCCCACCACCCTTAAGACCTCCCACTGGTTCCTAGACTGACAGGTTGCCACCAGTCACATGCACACATCTTGTCACATGGCCAAGGTGTGTGACTGCAAAGTCACAGGGCTAACATTCTGCCCAAACCAAAACTAGTCCAGGCTCTTGGTGCTGCCCCGTTCAAGCTGAGCCGTGGGCGGCTGTGTCTGTGTCCCTGCGAGATTGCCAGGACCCGAGGCTTTCCTGGAAACTCCCCCATGGGTGCTTTCAGAGTCTGCGGTGGGGTGGATTCGAGTTTGAGGAATAGCCACATGCCACTGGGAGCCCTGTCTTGGGACCCAGGCAGGTCCTCAGCATGGTTCCTCTGGCACCTTTTCCAGGAACAAAGACTGCCATGTGCCTGAGGATTTCCTGGGTGCATTTCAGGTCCAGAAGGTGTGGTGACAGTGACAAGACTTATTTTTTCATGTGACCCAAAGACAGAGTGTGCAGGATACTGGGCCAGGGCAGCGTCTCTGGGACAAGCATAGATCTCTGCATAGGAGCCCCATGTGCGCATGTGCGTGTGATGTGGATGTGTCTGTCTGTCTCCCTCTTTTTTGTTCTCTCGCATAAGCCTGAGAAAAAAGTGTGGGGTTTTTTGGCTTTGGGATGGCTTTCCTATGTGACCCAGAAAAACTGAAAGTTGGAGACCCAGCTGGGTAATTACTGATGTTCCCTCCACATGTGAAATCATTTGCCCCCCCCCCCTCAATCCAGACTCCCACCTCTGTTTGGCTTTATGACACAGAGGAGAGAAATACATGAGTTGGGAGTCAGGCAGAGCTGGGTTCAAATTGTGACTCTGCCATTTACTGCTGTGTGACATGGGCGGGTCATTGTACTTCTCTAAGCCTTAGTTCACCCACCTGTAAAATGGGGCTAATGACTACACCTATTTCCTAGACTTGTGAGGATGAAATGAGCCTGCAAAGGGCTTAGACTAGAACCTGGCACCAGGTAAGACTCAATAAACATTGATTATTATTACTACTATTACTATTTTACTCTGAAGAACCTGAGTTAGCACTTGAGCAAAGGACAGATACTATAATTACTTCCTCTTCTTCCCCCGGTTCCCATCACCTTAGTCCCGTGATGGCGAACCTATGACACGCGTGTCAGCACTGACACGCGCAGCCATTTTCGATGACACGTGGCCGCGTGCGGCTGCATACCAGAGAAGTATGGGGCCGCATGCCAAGAAGGACGTTTCATCCTCGGCTCCTGTATGGCCAGGGGCAGTAACCGAGGATAAAACATTTGCTGTAGTGTAGACACTGTGTGCCGGAGGTCTGTAGGCCAGAACTCCAGCACAGAGCGTCTAGTTCTGGGACTTCCAGTTAGGCCGTTTTTCTCGAAGTGACACACCACCTGAGTTATGCTCGGTTTTTTGGTGAA
Organism: Rhynchonycteris naso; assembly: GCA_037038555.1. Classification (NCBI taxonomy): domain Eukaryota; kingdom Metazoa; phylum Chordata; class Mammalia; order Chiroptera; family Emballonuridae; genus Rhynchonycteris; species Rhynchonycteris naso. The sequence continues at coordinate 358,575,582 of CM072995.1, forward strand.
TTTCGACACACCAAGCCCAAAAGATTGCCCATCACTGCCTTAGTCAATGGCACAGAGAAATAGTTTTAGGGTAAGGTGACCAGATTTTAAAATTGGTAAAGCGGGCCTGACCAGGCGGTGGCACAGTGGATAGAGCGTCAGACTGGGATGCGGAAGACCCAGGTTCGAGACCCGAGCTCACCAGCTTGAGTGTGGGCCCATCTGGCTTGAGCAAAAGCTCATCAGCTTGGACCCAAGGTCGCTGGCTCCAGCAAGGGGTGGCTCAGTCTGCTGAAGGCCCGCAGTCAAGGCACATGTGAGAAAGCAATGAACAACTATGGTGTTGCAGCGGCAACGAGAAACTAATTATTGATGCTTCTCACCTCTCTCCGTTCCTGTCTGTCTGTCCCTATCTATCCCTCTCTCTGACTCTCTCTCTGTCCCTGTATAAAAAAAAAAAAAAAAAAATTTGGTAAAGCGGGACACCATTGACGGGGGAGGCGGGGGGGTTCTTGATTAAAAATTTGGTCTTGCCTAACCTGTGGTGCCGCAGTGGATAAAGCGTCGACCTGGGAACACTGAGGTCGCCAGTTCAAAACCCTGCACTGGTCTGGTCAAGGCACATATGGGAGTTGATGCTTCCAGCTCCTCCCCCCTTTCTCTCTTTCTCTCTCTCTCTCTCTCTCTCTCTCTCTCTCTCTCTCTCACTCTGTGTCTCCTCTCTAAAATGAATAAATAAAAAGAATTAAAAAAAATTTGGTCTATATGGAGCAAAAAAAATTTTCATAGAATGCAAAAATAGTATTGTAATATATTTTTTAAAATTTCAACATAAGTACAATTTACAAATATAATACATTAAAAAATTATGTATAGTATTATTTTATTCTTTGGCATATTTCTCATTTGAGTGAATTTTTTTTAGTAGATTGCTGTCGTTGTTTAAAAGGTCATGAAATTTTTCACAAGAATTTGTTAAATTATATTTCACACATAAAATGGCTTTCAAAGTCTCAACACTTAATTGTGATTTTTCTGATGTCCACACTTTATTTAGCGTAGAAAAATGCGTTCAGTCGCAGCATTAGTAAAGACAGCGTGTATTCCACAATTTTTAGTGCGTTATTGCATGGAACATGGTTTGTTTCAAAATGCTGAAATATTTCTAACCATTTGTTCTCTATTGTGATTTTTGCTGATGCCCAAGATTTAACGTTTTTCTTATCAATGTATTTTTTAATAACGATACCTCATTAAAAAGATCATTTTTGGAAATATTACTATATGGGAAATTTTGAGTGAGTCTGAGGGATCGGGTTACACGGTCCCGAAACCAATGCTGGAGCTGCACGAGTGGGCAGGAGCAGGCAGGGCAATGCCACCAGTGCCACACCTGTGGGTAGTTAGGGGACTTGACAGCTGCCACCCCAGCAGGTATGTCCCGCCTGAACTTCTTTGTTTCGGGGCCCGCTCTTGTGGCAGTGCGGGTGCTTCCAGGTCAAGGCGGGGTCTCCCCACCGAAAACCTTCCCGTTCTCCCGCCATTCCCTAGCTTTTCGTGCATTCTTTCCAAATATCAGGACTGTCCCACCAAAAACGAGACGTCTGGTCTCCTTATCTTAGGGGCGCTGGCATGCCCTCTCTCTCCCAGGGGCTGGAGTTGGGACCCCAGCATCAAGCCACAATGGCAGTGATTTTTTTGATTTGATTCTTTGTTCCTGGTGCGTAGACCCCACAGGCACACAATAAACATTTCCTGACTAACTGAATGAAGAAATAAATCTTAGTCTCTTAAGAACTCCCTCTGTCCTGACCAGGCAGTGGCACAGTGGATAGAGTGTCGGACTGGGATGCAGAAGGACCCAGGTTCGAGACCCTGAGGTCACCAGCTTGAGCGTGGGCTCATCTGGCTTGAGCAAAAGCTCATCAGCTTGGACCCAAGGTCACTGTCTCGAGCAAGGGGTTACTCGGTCTGCTGAAGGCCCGCGGTCAAGGCACATGTGAGAAAGCAATCAATGAACAACTAAGGTGTCTTAACGAAAAACTGATGATTGATGCTTCTCATCTCTCTCCGTTCCTGTCTGTCTGTCCCTGTCTAACCCTCTCTCTGACTCTCTCTCCTTCCCTGTTAAAAAAAAAAAAAAAAAAAAAAAAAGAACTCCCTCTGACTCTACTCCACAAAATTTTCTGAAAACCTGAAGGGAAAACAAAACAATACTTTATTTGCACTTCCGTCTTTCTGTGAGCTGGCACGATCCTGCGGGAGAGCTGGTTCCGTCCTTCAGATACAGGCCCTCTGAGGGCTCTGGGGTTTAGTGAGCAGATCTGAGTCCCCTCTAGCTGTAAACCCACCCTCCGGCTGCACGCCTGGCCCTTCCCAGCTTCCCCTTCCCCTGCCCAAGCTGAAGTGCTCAGTTGTTGGTAGAATGCCTCATCGCTACCATCCACCAACCCCCCACTATCACACCCACTCCCCTTGGGGTCTGGGGACCCTGAGTACATGCAGCTCTCCAGGTGTGGGGGGCGGCCCTGGCTGCTCTTTCCCTCCTGTTCCCCACCTCTGTTTCAACTCCACCCGAGACCCGTGGGCTCACTCTGGTGGCCCCAGCTGGAGGCCAGTATTTCCCAAGTCGAGTTCCAGCAGACCTTCATCAGCATCACATGGGGACCTGGGAAGGCCTGCAGGTTTGGGGCCCACTGGAGACCCACTTACTCAGAAGTGCTGAGAAGGAAGCTGGGAATCTAGAACTTAACAGGATCCTAAGGAGGCTCCTTGGCTCACTGACGTTCTGGAACCCTGCCCCGGGGTCCCCTGAAAGCTGCAGCGGAGACTCTTGAGCTATAATTAATGTTTCAAAAGGCCCAATGGAAGAATTGCTTTTACCCTTGATTTGGGTGCTCAGGCAATTATGTAATAAATGCCGGCTGGTAAGCAAAGATGGTCCCAGCACAGGACCCTCTGAAAGAACACAGTAGGCATGAGGAGTCCTTCCTAGGCCCTGGCCAGTTGGCTCAGTGGTAGAGCATTGGCCCGGTATGTGGAAATCCTGGATTCAATTCCTGGTCAGGGCACACAGGAGAAGCGACCATTTGCTTCTCCACCCTTCCCCCTTCTCTCTCTCTCTCTCTCTCTCTCTTTCTCTCTTCCTCTCTTCCTCTCTTTAGCCATGGCTCAAATGGTTTGAGCAAGTTGGCCCCAGGCACTGAGGATGGCTCCATGGCCTCACCTTAGGTGCTAAAATAGCTTGGTTGCAGAGCAACAGAGCAGTGGCTGCATATGGGCAGAGTATCAGCTGGTGGGGGGCTTGCCAGGTGGATCCTTGTCAGGGCACATGGGGGAGTCTGTCTCTCGGCCTCCCTGCCTCTCACTTAATAAAATAAAAATAAAAATAAAGAAAGAAAGAAAAGAAAAGGAGTTCTTCCTACTGCAAAGGTGAACACTCCCAGGCTCTTTGGACCTTATTTCTAAATAACTGTTCATGAGTGTATTGCTTTATCCCTTTTTGTCCCATCAGTGGGCCACCCAGGCCATCCTGCAATGTATGCCTCCTTAGCACGATTCTCTGTTCCTTGAAAGAATATGTCACCTGCATATCTAGAGATAGCTCTGGACCATTCTTTCCATAGTCTGTTAGGCATCTAACACATAGTAAGCCTCAATCAATATTTAATTGAACAACCAATAAAAGTCACCTTTCGGTGTGTTTTTATGTGCCAGGCACTGTGCTAAGTATTTAATCCACATTATCTCGTTTAACCCTTTCCTTCACTCTGACCGGGTGTGGGGGGAGGGTCCTGACTGCTCTTTCCCTCCTGCTCCCCACCTCTGTTCCAGCTCCACCTGAGACACTGGGCTCACTGTGGTGGTCCCAGCCCGAGGCCAGCATTTCCCAGAGTGGGTCACAGGAGACCTTCATCAGAGTCACTGGGGAAGCTAGAAGAACCTGCAGGCTTGGGACCCATGCGAAGGCTACTATAGGATTATCTTCCTTTCGCGCACGAGGAAGCTCTGATTCAAAGAAATTCAGTCCCTTGTCCACAGGCCATCATTGCTAGAGTCAGGATCCAAACCTAGCTGTGTAGGTCTCCAGGGACAGAACTCTTACCATGCTACCATACAACCTCTGAGGGGCTTTAAGTACAACCACGGTGACAGACTTTACTGACTGCTCTTACCCATCTGTCTGCCTGCCATCATCCACCCCTCATCCGCCATCCATTCCTCATCCACTCACCATCCAACCATTATCTGTCCATCATCAATCCGTCCATCCACCCACCCATTATCCAGCCAGCCAGCAAAACCCATTCATCTAAATCTCTCATTTCCTTCCTCTAAACCAGCTCCTAACCCAGGACCAAAGTCCTATCCACACATCCCTCTTCTCACTCAGTGTTTTGGTGTCACTGATACCTGTATGTCACCAGGACAAAAATAAAATATTTAAAACAACCCCCCACACACTTCAACAAAAGTCAAGCCTTAAGTGTCACTCAGTTGACCTTAAGTCTTCAGAGCAGAAACCCCAGCCTGAGGGGAGCAGAAGTAAGAACGAGACAGAGAATGAAGATGAGGAATTAAGAAAGTAAGAGCTGAGAAGAAACCTTCTCAGGAAATTACAGAGCATTGGAAAGGGGCTTCTGGGGGCCAGCCTCCTGCACACTGTTCAGAGATGGAAACTGAGGGCCCAGAGTAGAGAGCTCCAGGTCTCGTAGTACTTGTTACTCCCTACCTTGCATCCTCTGTATTAGGACATTAGTTATTTCCCCTGTTGCAAAAACAAATCTGGCAGGACCTGAGTTTTATTCATTGCACAGCACCTAGCAATGTGCCTGGAATATAAAAGAGGCTTATATAGGCCCAGGCTGGTTGGCTCAGTGGTAGAGTATTGGCCCAGCATGTGGATGTCCTGGGTTCAATTCCTGGTCATGACACACAAGAAAAGCGACCATCTGCTTCTCCACCTTCCCCCTCCCTCTTCTCTTTTTTTTCTCTTCCCCTCCTGCAGCCATGTCTCGATTGGTTTGAGCACATCGGCCCCAGGAGCTGAGGATGGCTCCATGGAGCCACTGCCCCAAGTGCTAAAAATATCTCAATGTGAGCATGGCCCCAGATGGGCAGAGCATCGGCCCCAGAAGGGTGGTGCCAGGTGGATCCCTGTCAGGGCACATGTGGGAACCTGTCTCGCTATCTCCCCTCCTCTTACTTTGAAAAGAAGAAAAAAATAAAAGAGGCTTATATAAACTTATTAGATAAATAAGTCAGTGGGAGATGGGTGGAGGATTTGGTTGGTGGAAGGAAGGACATCTGGAAAGGTGAGTGAGTGGATGATTGGATTGATGTATGAATAAGTTGGTCGATGATTAGTGGTATGAAAGAATGAAAGAGTATATTGAAAGATGAATGGGTGGAGAGAAGGAATCATACTTTGGAACTCTATTTCCTTTACGAATCCCATCACAAATGGCAAATCCTATCAAACCTAGCAGAATAGCTATAATCCAAAAATAGAAAATGACAAGGGCTGGCGAGGATGTGGAAAAATTGGAACCCTTGTACACTGCTGGTGGGACTGTAAAATGGTGCAGCCACTGTGGAAAGCAGTGTGGCAGTTCCTCAAAAGTTAAAAATACATTTACCATATGATCCAGAAAATCCACTTCTGGGTACCTACCCAAGAACTGGGAAGCAGGGATTGGGAGAGATATTTGTACACCCTTGTCCACAGAAGCATTATTCACAACACCTAAAAGCAACCCAGGTGTCCACTAACAGATGAATGGGTAAACAAAATGTACTATATAGATATGGTGGAATATTATTCAGCCCTAAAAAGGAAAGAAATTCTGACACACGCTGCAACATGGATGAACCTTGAAGACTTTACGCTGAATGAAATAAACCAGTTACAGAACAACAAACACTGGATAATTTCACTCAGACGTGGTATCTGAGGCAGAGAGACAGAAAATAGAACGGTGGTTCCCCAGGGCTGAGGGGAGGGGGCCCTCGGGAGCTGGTGCTCAATGGGGACAGGGTTTCAGTCTAGGAGATGAAAGAGCTCTGGAGATGGATGATAGCAGTTGTCACACAGCAATGTGAGTGCGCGCGTACTGCCACTGAATGGGCACTTAAAGATAGTGAAGAGGGTAAGTTTCCTACTGTGTGGATTTTACCACATTTAAATAATAGAACAAATAGCTAATTCTTTGCATCCTGCCTTCAGAATCTATCCTGAATTTAGTCACTCTTTTCTATCTCTACTGCCACCACCCTTATCCAAGCCACCGTCATCTGTTGCCTGAATTATTCCAACAGTTTCCTACCTGTGCTTTTTCCCTGTTTCTATTCTTGCCTCCTCTGCATCTACTCTCCACAGAGCAACCAAAGTAATTTTTTCAAAAGCTCATTCATCCCTGGCTGGGTAGCTCAGTTGATTATTGTCCCCATATGCCAAGGGGCATCCCCAGTCAGGGCACATAACAAGAATCAGCCAATGAATGCTGATTTGTAAGTGGGACAACAAATCAATGTTTCGCTCTCTCTCTCAAATCAATAATAAAGAAAAAGCCTGACCTGTGGTGGCACAGTGGATAGAGTGTCAGCCTGGGACACTGAGGTCGCCAGTTTGGAACTCTGGGCTTGCCCAGTCAAGGCACATACAACAAGCAACTAGCGAGCAATAAACAACTAAAGTGAAGCAACTGTGAGTTGATACTTCTCGCTCCACCCATCCTTCCTCCTTTCTCATATAAAATCAATAAATAAAACCCTTAAAATAATAATAATAATAAAGTAAAGTGAAGCAACTATGAGTTGATACCTCTCGCTCCACCCATCCTTCCTCCTTTCTCATATAAAATCAATAAATAAAACCTTTAAAATAATAATAATAATAATAATGAAAAAAACTTATTCAGTGAAATCACTATTGGGAAAAGAGACTATAAACTTCCAGAGAGTCAAAACAAAACTAAAGAAAAAATAAACAAACAATAGATTACCATTAAGAAAAGAGGACAGCCTGACCTGTGGTGGCACAGTGGATAAAGCGTCGACCTGGGAACACTGAGGTCGCCAGTTCAAAACCCTGCACTGGTCTGGTCAAGGCACATATGGGAGTTGATGTTTCCAGCTCCTCCCCCCTTTCTCTCTTTCTCTCTCTCTCTCTCTCACTCTGTGTCTCCTCTCTAAAATGAATAAAATAAAAATAAAATAAATTTTAAAGAAAAGAAAGAAAAGAGGACATGGGCCCTGGCCTGTTGGCTCAGTGGATAGGTGTTGGCCCAGCATATAAACGTTCTGGGTTCGATTACCAGTCAGGGCACACAGGAGAAGTGACCATCTGCTTCTCCACTTCCTCTCCCCTTTCTCTCTCTCTTCTCCTCCCACAGCCAGTGGCTCAATTGGTTGGAGCATCGGCCTGGCACTGAGGATAGTTCACTTGATTTGAGTATTGGTCCCAGATGGGGTTACCAGTTGGGTCCTGGTCAGGGTATATGCAGGAGTCGGTCTCACTATCTCCCCTCCTCTCACTTAAAAAAAAAAGAGTACATTGAAAGGAAAGGCATCTTATTGAATAAGAACATCTGGTAACCAGGAGACTGTAGAAAAATGCTTTAAAAAATTTCTAAGGGTCCTGACCTGTGGTGGCGCAGTGGATAAAGCATCGACCTGGGAACACTGAGGTCGCCAGTTCAAAACCCTGCACTGGTCTGGTCAAGGCACATATGGGAGTTGATGCTTCCAGCTCCTCCCCCCTGTCTCTCTCTCTTTCTCTCTCTCTCTCTCTCTCTGTCTCCTCTCTAAAATGAATTTAAAAAAAATTTCTAAGGGAACCCTGGCAGGTTGGCTCAGTGGTAGAGCATCGGCCCAGCGTGTGGAAGTCACGGGTTCGATTCCAGATCAGGGCACACAGAAGAAGCGCTCATCTGCTTCTCCACCCTTCCCCCTCTTCTTTCTCTCTGCCTCTCTCTTCCCCTCCCTCAGCCAAGGCTCCATTGGTGCAAAATTGGCCCCTGCGCTGAGGATGGCTTTATGGCCTTGGCCTCAGGCGCTAGAATGGCTCCTGTTGCAACAGAGCAATGCCCCAGATGGGCAGAGCATCGCTCCCTAGTGAGCTCACTGGGTGGATCCCAGTTGGGCGCATGCAGGAGTCTGTCTCCCCGCTTCTCACCTCAGAAAAAAACAACAAAAAATTTTTTTTCTAAAGGAAAAAATTATTTTTCTTTCTTTTTTTTTTTTTTACAGAGACAGAGAGAGAGAGTCAGAGACAGACAGACAGGAACAGAGAGAGATGAGAAGCATCAATCATTAGTTTTTCGTTGCCATTGTAACACCTTAGTTGTTCATTGATTGCTTTCTCACATGTGCCTTGACCACGGGCCTTCAGCAGACTGAGCAACCCCTTGCTGGAGCCAGTGACCTTGGGTCCAAGCTGGCGAGCTTTTGCTCAAGTCAGATGGGCCCACACTCAAGCTGGCGACCTCAGGGTCTCGAACCTGGGTCTTCCGCATCCCAGTTCAACACTCTATCCACTGCGCCACCGCCTGGTCAGGCAGGAAAAAATTATTTTTAACCCAGATTTCTAGACACACTCAAGCTACTATATATTAATCAAATGAGAGCATAGATTAGAAACACGAGGTAAAACAAACAACTGCAAAACCTTACTCCAACCCCCACCCTTTCTTAGGAAACTATACTGATAAGAATAACAAATCCGCCTGACCAGGCGGTGGCGCAGTGGATAGAGCATTGGACTGGGATGCAGAGGACCCGGACTCGAGACCTGGAGGTTGCCAGCTTGAGTGCGGGCTCATCTGGCTTGAGCAAAAGCTCACCAGCTTGGACCCAAGGTCGTTGGCTCGAGCAAGGGGTTGCTCAGTCTGCTGAAGGCCCATGGTCAAGGCACATGTGAGAAAGCAATCATTGAACAACTGAGGTGTCACAACGAAAAACTGATGATTGATGCTTCTCATCTCTCTCCATTCCTGTCTGTCTATCCCTCTCTCTGACTCTCAATCTCTGTCCCTGCAAATAAAACAACAACAACAAAAGAAAAGGAATTAAAAAAAAAGCTATAAGTATAATGCCATCTTTACTTCTAACAACAACAACAAAAAAGAATAACAAATCCTGCCTTACCAGGTTGAGGCACAGTGTATAGAGCATCTACCAGGGATGCTGAGGACTCAGGTTTGCAACCCCTAAGTCACTGGCTTGAGCCCAAGGTCACTGACTTGAAGCCCAAGGCCACTGGCTGGAGCAAGGGGTCACTGGCTCTGCTGGAGCTTTCCGGTCAAAGCACATATGAGCAGCAATCAATGAACAACTAAAAGTGCCACAACTATGAGTTGATTCTTCTTATCTCTCACCCTTTCTCTCTTGAAAAAAAAAAATAATAACAAATCCTTGTAGTGTAACATTCACCATCTAAGCATGTGAAGTATGACAGAAAGTTGAGACACAGAAAGGTGAAGTATCCTGCCCATGGTCACCCCAGATAGTAATGGGGAGGTGGGGTGTGACCTCCCACAGCCTGGTCCCAGGATGAGGCTCTTATCTCCTTGCTGCTCCGGCCCCCAGAAAGGCGGGATGAGAGCGTGCACGTAAAGTACACCAAGACTTAGTCACAAGGTCCTAATAATGGGAAATTCAAATACTGATTTAACAAAAGTTATTGTACAGAGAATGACAAATACTGTGTGATCTTATTTACATATGAAATCTTAAAAAAAAAAAAAAACTCATAGAAACAAAGAGATCAGATTTGTGGTTGCCAGAGGCCGGGGTGGGGTTGGGGGATTGGCTGAAGGTGGTCAAAAGCATAAACTGTCAGTTATAAGATAAGTGAGTCCTGGGAGGTAATGCACAGCATGGTGACCACAGTTAACACTGCTGTGTGCTATCTTAAAAGTTGCTAAGAGAGTAAATCCTAAAAGTTCTCATCACAAGAAAAAAATTTTTTTAACTACGTGAGGTGATGGATGATAACTAAACTTGTGGTAATCATTTCACAATATATTTGTGGGAGGCCATTATGCAGTACACCTTAAATTCATACAGTGTTATATGCCAATTATGTAATAAAACTAGAAAAAGGAAAAAGTTACTATATAATCACCTTGATATGTGTGTGGAGAAGTATATGAGTGAATGTGTGTAATGTGAGTGACTAGAAAGGCAAATTCTTATCTTTCATCGTACAAGTGAATACTGCCCCAAATTAAAAAATCAAGCTAGATTCATCTCCATCTAGCATAAGGAATATAGTCAATAAATGTTTGTAAATGAATAAAGAAATGCCTAACCAGGCACCGGTACAGTGGATAGAGCATTGGACTGGGACACAGAGGACCCAGGTTTGAAACATCCACCTGAGATGCTGAAGTCCCAGGGTTGAAACCCCAAGGTTGCTGGCTTAAGCGCTGGGCTCACCAGCTTGAGTGCGGGGTCCTCGGCTTGAGCATGGGATCATAGACATGGCTCCATGGTCACTGGCTTGAATCCAAGGTTCACTGGCTTAAAGCCCAAGATCACTGGCTGGAGTGAGGGGTCACTGGCCTGGTAGGAGACCCCCAGTCAAGGCACATATGAGAAAGCAATCAATGAACAACTAAGGTGTCACAACTAGGAGTTGATGCTTCTCATCTCTCTCCCTGCCTGTCTGTCCCTTCTTCGCTAAATAAATAAATAAATATTAAAGATTTAAAATATATTTAGCTTTTCACCAAACCACACACACACACACAAGGTTATTCAGATCATGTTATTTTACTGCTCAAAACCTCCAATGACTCCTACTGTTTGTAGGATAAAACGCAAACTGGTCATGGCCTTCAGGCCCTGTGTGGTCTGCCCCCTGCAGACCCCCTGGCTCCATTTTATCTGCATGTCCCCACCCCCTGCTCACAGCCACTCTGGACCTGTGCCAAGGTCACCCTGACCCCAGCTGCCTTTTCTTCACTCAGATGTCCACCCAAGTGTCACCGCCTCAGAGGCCCTCCCTGACCACCCACATTAAAGTAGCCCCTACAGAGACACCCCACATGACATTACTCAGCTTTTTACAGGACTTATGATTACATGTCTGCTTTATCTGCTTGTTTACTCTGTCTCACTCACTGGGCCATAGCTCCAAGAAGCTCCAGTGCCTAGAACAAAATCTGGTGCAGGCATCTAATCAGAGGCCACTTGGGGGATGTGTGGGCAGGTGGGCTGGACAGTCAGTGCTGGGTGGCTGGCTGGATGACCTGTCCCAGGGGCTCAGGGACATTAAGTCACTTTCTCCAAGGTTACACATTGGTGAGTGATGGAACCAGGCAGGACTAGACCCAGGTCTGCCCGCAGTGTCTTTTCATGAAGCCTCACTGCCTCAGACATAGACCAAGGAACGTGCAGGAACTGGGGCAGGGATGTGGGGTTATCTCCACTCCTAAGTGCTCAGACGATTCCTTCCAACAGCTGTTAGTTAGGAAGGACCAGATCAGATGCCTAGAGAAGTAGGGGTTGGCAGATTAGGTGACACAGAACTAATCTCTGAAGATACTGGGGCTTCATGACCCAAACGGGGGCTCAGACTTCTAATCAGGAGTCGTCCCTAGAGCCCCACCCAGATATAAGGAAGCTTCCTGGGCGCTGAGCCAAGAAAGCAAGGGCTTTCTCTAAAGTTCTCACTCCCTCCATTAGCAATCCCCAGATCTAGCTCGTTTCTAAATATATGAACCGGACCCCCATATTGCAGGAGGGAAAAACCGAGGCTTCATTAGACTTGAAGGAAATGCACCCAAACTCAGTAAAACTGAGAGGGTAGTCCGGCCAGAGCCAAAAGGATCCTTAATACTGGAAGCAGTCCCAGGCAGCCCTGAGTTTGCCTGGACCCGAGCGTCCTGCTTCCTGGTGCCACCAGGGGGCGCCAGTCCTCAAGCCAGAGGGTCCTTCTCAGGTCCTGACTGCTAGGTGTGTGTAATGGTCTCTCTGACTCATGGAGACCCCATCCTGGTGGTGGGAGCTGGAGGTAGAGTTGAATGAGGGAGAATTTCTCTCTGAATTGTTCGGCTTTTCTACAGAGAGGATGCATCTCTTGTATAATTATAAACAAGTTTAAAGCCCTGGGGTCCTGAAAGAAGCCTTTGTGTTCTTTGATGTGGCCACGAGGTCCATCCACATCCCACACCCCAGACCTGGCTTCCAGGTGTGGACTTTGTGACAGTTGCCAGGTGTGAATTCCAGGTGGGGCTGTCCACAAGGTGTGTGGCATCCATGCAAGCCCTAAGTAAGGACTTGACCCATGTGACACCCCTGGATGTGACATCAGGGTGTGACTGGCCCCCAGCTGTGGCCTTCAAGTGTGCAACCTTGCTCAGCTATAGCACCCAGGGTGCCTCTCCCTGTGGGGCTGCAGACATCCCAGAATCCAGCCTGCTCAGGCCTCGGAACACCACTGAGCACCTGTTAACGAGGCAATGTCACCTTTGGTTCAGGGGTATCCCCATCAATATGCCAAGATGCACGCACAGCTCACTTCCCAGGCCCCTGGCACCTCTCTCTTCCCCTGACTTTGCTCCAGGACCAAGGCTGGGCCTTGGGGTGGCAGCTGCACCCAGACAGAAGGGTTCTCTAGTCCATGTCCCATTGTTACCCCTGTCCCGGCAGAGAGGGGCTTCAGCCCCTGCTGGGTATGGGAACCCTCCGAGCCATTCCTTTAGACCAGCCACTGTCAAATTGGGACATTCTGCCCCTCCAGGGAACATTCCACAGAGTGTGGAGGCTTTTTTTGGTTGTCGTGACTGGTGCCTCTACTGACATCTAGTGGGTGGAAGCGAGAGACACCACTAAGTACCCCACAAGGTATAGGGCAGCTTTCACAACATAGAATTATTTGGCCCCAAGTGCCAATAAAGTCGATGCTAGCCACACACAGGAGGGAGTAGGCCTGCACCAACAGTTCAGGGTGAGGGTGACAAGGACAGAGAGGAGGAAGGAGACATTCAGGGACGGGGGTGGAAAAGCACTGGACTTGCAGTAGACAGACCTGGGTTCCCCAGACCCGTGGTGCGACCTTGTCCAAATCACTTAGCTCCCTAAGTCAGTTTCCTCATTTGTAAAAAGACCAGAAGGATTGGATAAGAAGGTAAACATGGAAGAATCTGGCCTCATGCATTGGCACACCAAAGATGCTCCATAGAGAGAGGCTGGGCTGTGGCGCAGTGTGGGGTTTAGGGCAGTGAATTCACATCCCTTATGAAGTAGCTTAACCCAATTCTCAAATTCCAAAGATGCTCTGGGAACCAGTTCTTCTTTTTTCTCTGTCCAGACCCCAGGCGTCACTCAGACCTCAGACCCGGCTGAGGAAGTGGGCGGGGTGGGGCGGGCCCTGTACTCACCACTGTGGCTTTCTCCATCACTGCTGAGATAGGGGTAATACTCATGCGTCTGACGTTGGTACAGGTCTGTGTCATAGGGAACTAGGTCTTCCGATGGCTGCTGAGAGAAGAGGGTGTCAGGACCAGGACTGTGGTGGGCAGACCCCAGCCCAGCGCAGAGCCCCGGGACGCTTCATCCATGCCGCCCTCCTGGACTGAACAGCTACATTGGGCCTCACTCTGCTCGAGACTGGGAGCGGCCACAGAGAGTGGGAGCAGGGACCCAGGCGAGCAAGAGCCTTGGCCCCTAAAGAAAGGGGGTGACAGGGGCCTTGGAGGTCAGAGGTCAAAAGAAGACTAAGGTTGAGGGGAGAGCACCAACTCCCCCACCCCCACCCCACCCTCCTCACAGGCGCTGCACAGTCACACTCACACGTGCGTGCCCCAGCCCATCTCACAGACTCGCCCTTGTGTATACACTGACACACCTATAGCTCCCAGTTACACATAGTCCCCAGGACACACACCCACACTCCCACATGTCCCCTCACACTCGTCTTCACACTCACTCTAAAGGTCACTCACATTCACACACTCTTGTGGTCACATGCACACATACACACACATGCACTCACCCTATAGGCCCACGCAGTCACTTGGATTCACATGTGTAGCCACACACTTGTCTTCAAGCACATTAAACTCACCTTCGCACCTATAGCCTCCCGCAATCACTCACATTCCACTTGCACACTCATCCTCACAGCCCCCCAGTCCCCCCATCTCTCTCACAGCCTTGCCCAGGCCCCAGGCATGCCCAGGGTACTAGGACGGCCAATAGCTGTGCCGCTGACGGGCTTCCAGCTTTCACCCAGCAGGCTTTGGGGCCATGGGATGGCTAGAGCCTGATCCTCTCACCACCCCTCATCCCTCCTCCTCTGACACCCTCACTGGGATCCTTCCTCCTCCCCTCACTCCTCCCCTCTTCTTCTCAGCCTATTCCTTCCTCCCCACGCTCCTCCCCTCCCTCCTCCCCCTCCCTCCTCCCTCTTCTCAGCCTCTTCCCTCCTCCCCCTTCTCCCCTCTGTCCTCCCCACCCTCCTCTTCTCCCTCCTCGCCTATTCCTTCCTCCCCACGCTCCTCCCCTCCCTCCTCCCCCTCCCTCCTCCCTCTTCTCAGCCCCTTCCCTCCTCCCCCTTCTCCCCTCTGTCCTCCCCACCCTCCTCCCCTCCCTCCTCCTCCCCCTTCCCTCCCTTCTCCCCTCCCTCCTCTGCCTCCGCCTCCTCACCCATTGGCATAGGGACAGGGACATGCACACCCACAGTCTTCCCAGCAGTCACCAGGCTTCTCCCCACCCCAAGTGTGTGCCCAAGGATTGCACAACAGTGACTTTGGCCCTCAGGGCTTAGGTTGGGTGCCAGGGCTGCCTTGGGAGCCCCCTCCCAGGAGTACTCAGAGTAGCCCCTGGGCTGGGAAGAGAGGCTGAAGGGTTTGGTATGGGAGCCCAAGCTATCTGGAGTTTAGGGCCCTCTCTATCTGGAGTTTAGAGATTGAAAGGTCAAGGGTCAAAGAAAGGATGTCCAAGGCCCTGGGCTTGCGGTTTTCTTTAGACAGAGTTGGCTCTTCCTGGGACCACCTCCATCACCCCATGGCTGCCCCCCACCTTCTTGGCCCCAGGTGGGGAGAGGGGGGCCAGGGCCAGGGTAGGGCAGGCTGGCGCTGTGTCCACTGAGCGAGGGGGCCGGGAGCCCAGCACCGGCTTTTCAGGCAGGGCAGCCAGAAGCAGGATGTCAGGCCTGTGGTGCCTCCCTGGAGCTCTGAGGCCCAGCTGGAGAGGGTGGCCCAGGGTAGGGGGAGCTGCTTCCAGGCTGGGAAAGCTGAGTCAAATGGGCAGGCCCTGCCAAGCCGCTTCTGGCCTCCAGGGCTCCCACCCTTGCTGAGTGCAGAGGGGGTGAGAAAGAGGCAAGGAGTTCTCTCGGGGGCGTCCAGGTCTGACACCTGCCGAAGACGGCAACTGACCCCAAAGCAGGAATGGTGGGCATCTGTCCCAGCCTGCTGCCCCATCCTTCCCGGGTCCCCTGGTCCTGCTTCTTCCCCTCCGGCCTCAGTCCCTGTCCCAGCTTCAGCCCCACACTCACCAGGTCCTCCCCAGCCCCAATCTCAGCCCCAGGATGTCCCCAACCCCAGCGCCCGCCCTCTTCCCCCTGAACTCCAGCCTAGCCCCAGCCCTGACTGCAGCCCTAGTCTCTGCCGGCCCCTGACCCTGTCTCTGCCCCTTGGGGACCTATGGCCTTAAGGCCCAGACCCTTTGGTCAACCGTGTCCTCTTCGCTAGGGCCCAGGCCAGGCACCAGGGACCCAGACTTATAGTAGCCTAAATGTCCCAGAGCTCCAGGCCATGAGCTGAGACCTCTGGCCCGCTGCCTCCTGCTCTCCAGGCTTTACTGTCCTGGGGACCCATTTCACTGCATGCTGTGTCCCCATCTCCTCCTCCGCCCTCTCTGCCGCCACCCTCACCATCCTCGGCCCAGTACCCTGCCCTGGAGCTCGGGCCTGCCACCAAAGCCCGATCTATAAATAACCGTCCAGGCCCCGCGGATCACAGCCCCGCCATGGGCCCGGCCTCAGCCCGCTAGGGCATGCTCTGAGGACCCAACAACCCCTTGCTGGGTCTTGGGCCAGGAGCTCCAGGGAGGAAACACCAACTTCCCACTGATAGCAAGCCAGGAGGGCAGCCGCTGGGCTGGAGGGCTGTTGGGCAGGCCAGCGGCTGTCCGAGGGCCACAGATTGGGCTGGTGGAGGAGTCCCAGTACTCACAGGGGGGACGAGGGGAAACCCTTCCATTTTGCACGCCTGTAACATCCAGCCGAGCTCCAAGCCAGTCGGGTCCCCTGCCTCGGTGGGGGCCAGTGCGGAGCCCCTTGGGGTGGGAAGCCCTGTTGGGGGCTGGAGGGAGTCCAGCGGGCGCAGGGCACAGGCCTGCCCCCTGAGCTACAGGAGCCCTGCGTGAGCCCCCTCCCTTGACATTGCAGGGCCAGCGCAAGTTCCTGATTTTATCGTAGAGCCTGCCACTGGAAGATAGTCCCCTTGGGGTGACATCACCACCCCAGCCCGTTTGCATAAATCTCTCTTACACTACAGGAAGTCTCTGGCCTGCTGGGGCAGGTGGTGCTCCAGGGGCTGGCCTGGGAGGCTATGGGGAGCAGGCCCCTGCCCAGAGGAAGCTGGGACTGTGAGGGGCATCCTTGGGGGCTGGGACCAGGAGGAAGAGTGGGAGGGAGGAGGGCTAGCTCTACCACAGGGAGGCCTTGGCTGCTCAGGGCTGTACTGAGGCTCTAACCCCTAACCTCACAAATGCTTACCTCTCCCAAGACCCCCTGCCATGTGGCCAGTAGTAACTTCCTTAGGGTCAGACCTGGTAGGGTTGGATTCTTGGGGCCTCTACTTTCTGTGGTCAACCTGGCTGGCTGAGGGTTTGGACCAAGCAGACTACCAGGCCTGGTTCCTCCTAGGCCTGGAGCCCCCAACCTCTAGGTTCCACCAGTCTGAGGCTGGGCTCCAGGGTAAGGTCTTCAGCACACTGTGCTCTCCCCTCCCCCCACCCCAGTCCCTTCACACTGACTTTTTTCCCACCAAAGGAGGGTCCTGGGCTCTTATACCACTCCTCCCATTTCCTGAGTACCACTGCTTCTCCCAAATCTCTGGGGGCTTTACTCACAGCGCAGATCTGTTTCCCCACTCTATTCCAATGCCTGGATATCAGTCTAGTCTTCCTAGCTTACTAAACTTTCTCATCTGTTCATTCATTTATCTATTTCCCCACCCATTTGTTTATCTATTTGTCCATTCATCTATCCACCCATCAAGTCAGCCATACATTTATTTATTAGTTTATACGACTGTCCATTCATTCACTCACTTATCTGATAGTTCATTCATCCACTCACCTATCTATTTATCTACTTGTTCATCTAGTTGTATGTCATAGATCAGATCATTCATCTGTTATTCATTCATCAATCTCTATTTCCTGTTTATCTACTGTACGTCCAGCTATCAATCTGTTCATCCATTGTCCATTTATCCATCTACTCATCCATCCATACACTTATTCATCTCTCCACCCATCCATCCATCTACCTAATCATCCATTCATTTATGTACCCACCCATCCATCCATCCGTCCACCTACCCATTCATCAATTTATTCATTCATCCATTGATCCTTTTCTCTGTGCACCCTGCCAGTATTAATTGACTTTCAGATTCTACACTGAGTGCTGGAAAATCAGGAAAGTGTTGGACAAGATCCCTGCCTTCAGAGAACTCCTAATCTAGTCTGGAAGGCAGAGGGATGAATGGAGACATGTTTTGATCCACTGATCTCCAGTGAGTCCACTCTGCTGGGGAAGAACTTCCTGAGCATTCAGTTTCCTCCCTGTGAAGTCTAGCCTCTTGCTTTCTATCCCCTTCCCACTAGGACTAGCTTGCCCCCTTCCTGGCAGTGGGACCTCAGGCTCCCACGTGTTTCTTCACAGGCAGCAAAAGACCAGAGATCCACAGGTTTGGTTTTACTATTAGATCTTTCATCTTCACTGATTTTTTTTGCATGCACACTTGGGACTCGTTCAGGGGTCCAGGTCACAAGTCCCCAAGACACCCTCAGACCTGAGCCAGGCCCTTCCCTAAGAGGAAGGGAGGGGCAGGCTGCATTAGCATTGGCTTCATCCCTGCTCTCAACTTTTGTGTCAAGAAGGCAGAGTCCCAGCTAACTGGATGTGTGTTAGGGTGATCTACTCCATAACAACCAGGTTCTGCTTTATGTCTCATCCATCCATCCATCCATCCATCCACTCATTCATTATTGTCTTGGTTTGGTTTGCTTATATGCTTATTTATCTACTAACTCATTCATTCAATCACTAACATTTTTTTTCAGGGTCTTCCACACAGGCTGGGCACAAACTGGAATGAGGTCTCCAGGAGAATGCAGAGATGACAGATACATAGTTCTGTCATCTCTGGGGTATAGTTTTCTGGGGAGGGGGGCAACAAGAAGGAGGTGCTAGGTGCAGTGAGGCACATTGAATGGTCAGAACCACAGGTAGGAGAGCACGCAAGGGGAAGGGCATCGTCCGGAGGAGGTTCTTTTGAACAAGGGAACAGTGAGCAGTCATCCTTGTGGCCAGAAGCAAGACAGGACAGGAAAGCAAAGGGCCTTGAGTGTCCAGCCAGGAGCGTGGGCGGCATCGGGGGTGACTGTGGGGCCTCTCCTGGCTGTAGGGGGGGGTGCTGCAGGCAGCAAACATCGACTCTATGTTTCTGGGGCCTAAGTCTCAAGGACCCAAGGAGAAGAAAGAGAGTCCACTGTCCCAACCCTGGCTAAGTCCAAGAACCCTGAGTGAGGAAGACCCCCAAAAGACCAGGGCCCAGATCTCTTAGAATGGGCAGAAGGACTCTCACTTCCTGCTCAACGTGAGCATCATGTCTGTTCATTCACCAGCATGTCCTCCCCATTCGTCCTCCCTCCCCCTCCCCTTGAAGTACACCAGAGGCCTCTCTCCCAGACCTCACAGGCCCAGAGACCTGCTCTGATTCAAAGCCTTCTGAACATTCAGACCCAGATTCTAAGCAATTCCCAGCAGAGTAGGCAGGGTCTGACTATCCTTCACCCCAAAGCTAAGAGCTCCTTTAACAGGAGGAAACTTATTTTCTTGAGTGTTCAGCACTGTGCCGCTGCTTCCACCCTTGTGATCTCATGTAACCAAGACAATCAATCATCTGTCACACGGTGGCCCAGGAGGTCAGTGACTCGCCCAGGGTCACACAAACCTGCCTTCTGGGGCTCAGGGAGACGCCGGATCCTAGCAAGGAGGGAAGTAAGAAAGAAGAAAGACTGAGAAGCCAAGTACAGAAAGGGCAGAGAGGGGGAAAGGCAAAGATCAGAAGGGAAGGGAAAGAGAAACACAACAGGAGAAAGTGGCAAAGGAAGGAAGTGAGGCAGCGAGAACTTTAAGCGAGGAGAGAACAGGGTGGGGGGTCAGAAGAGGAAGGCGAAGGAGTGGGGAGAGAGCAGATGGAACCACCGGGGGAGACCTGGCCTCTTGCTTCTTGGTGGAGGGCCCCCGACCTCTGACCATCGCCGGGTGCCTCACGCCTGGGCTCTGACTCTCATTCTTCTCAGCAAGAGATCAGTTTGAAACCAAATATCTTCGAGGTTCCAGAGAATGAGAGGCAAAAACAAGTTTTGATCATTTTATTTTTTTGAATAGATAATATAGGCACCTGATACAAAACTCAAAAAAGGGAAACAGTTGCCCAGCTCCCCTTCCATAGGCTCCCTTCAACTTACCTGATTCTGTGTATCTTTCTAGAGATGGTGTAAGCTTACTTAACCACAGAGGCAGATGTGTTCTCTTGTTAATTTTCCCTAAAAGGTAGCATAAAAACACATTGTGGTTTGCTCCCCCCCCAAATCTACTCCATGTCCATGCATATAGAGCTGTCTTGTTCTTTTTAATGGTTGTATAGTATTCCACCATTCAGATGGAATGCAATATTTTGAAATAATGAGAGACCTCGTTCATATTAAAGAATGCACAAAACATTTACATACAATTTAAAGAATAACTGCTTGATCAGGTGATGGCACAGTGGATAGAGCATCGACCTGGGATGCTGAGGACCCAGGTTCAAAACCCTGAGGTTGCCGGCTTGAGCACAAGCTCATCCAGTTTGAGCAAGGCTCACCAGCTTGAGCGCAGGCTCACCGGCTTGTGCATGGGATCACAGACATTGACCCCACAGTCAATGGCTTGAGCTCAAGGTCGCTGGCTTGAGCAAGGGCTCACTGGCTTGGTTGGAACCCCCCAGTCAAGGCACATATGAGAAGCAATCAATGAACAGCTAAGGTGTCACAACAATGAGTTGATGCTTCTCATTTCTCTCCCTTCCCGTCTGTCCCTATCCCTCTCTCTCTTGCTAAAAACGTAATAATAATTAGAAAGCTAACCGTTATGTAACCACTATCCAGGTCAAGAAATGACCCCCTTCCCGCGTTCAGAAGCATCCCTCAATGTCCCCTTACAAACCCCTCCTTCTCTCTTGAAGTAACACCATCCTAAGGTTTTCAGTACTTATTTCATTACTTTTTTTTATAGTTTTACCATTTATGTAAATGTCCCTAAGACATAGCTTAGTTTTGGTTTTTAATCTAAACAGGCTTTAATATTTATATAAAGAGACCTGTATGGCAAATATTTTGGGGGGGGGGATATATTGCTGCTTCTCTTTCCCACCACGTCGCTGTGGTCAATTTTCATAGCAGTGGTTTCAAACTTGTTACACATGGGACCAGTGAAAATAAGAGAATTAATTCGGGGTTCGCTAAGGCAGAAATCACCCTGAGCCTAAGTGAATTCGACTAAGATCGTTGTGTCTATAATCTTCATATAACAGCAGGGTGGTTAACTCTTTTGTTACCTGGCATGAGATGTCTGGCAGACCAGGGGTTGTTAAACACTGCTGTATTGTACTCCAATCATTAAAAATTTACTGCCTCGCCTGATCAGGCGGTGGCGCAGTGGATGGAGTGTCGGACTGGGATGTGGAGGACCCAGGTTCGAGACCCCGAGGTCGCCAGCTTGAGCGCGAGCCCATCTGGCTTGAGCAAAGGCTTGCCAGCTTGGCCCCAAGGTCATGGCTCCAGCAAGGGGTGGCTCAGTCTGCTGAAGGACCGCGGTCAAGGCACGTGTGAGAAAGCAATCAATGAACAACTAAGGTGTTGCGACAGCAACGAAAAACTAATGATTGATGCTTCTCACCTCTCTCCGTTCCTGTCTGTCTGTCCCCATCTATCCCTCTCTCTGACTCTCTTTCTGTCCCTGTAAAAAAAAAAAAAAAAAAAAAATTTACTGCCTCACCTGTGGTGGTGCAGTGGATAAAGCAGAAACCTGGAACGCTGAGGTCGCTGGTTCGAAACCCTGGGCCTACCTGGTCAAGGCACATATGGGAGTTGATGCTTCCTGCTCCTCCTCCCTTCTCTCTCTCTCTCTCTCTCTAAAATGAATAAATGAAGTCTTTTCCAAAAAATTTTACTTAAATAGTCTTTTATGAACAGATGTTCAGGTTGTTTCCAGTCCTTTGCTATTACAAATAATGCTAAAATCAATAAAATTTGTTAATTTACACATATGCAAGTGTACGTCTAGGATAAATTTTCACAAGTTGGAAGAGTTGAAATGCTGGGTCAATTGGCAAGGGTTTTCTGTTTGTTTGTTTGTTTTTTTAGCCGGGCAGTTTGAGGGAGTTACCCCCTGGAAGAGCAGTCAATCAAGGGCAGATGACCGGAGTAGCTGAAAATTGTTTCCGGGGCTGGATGGGCTACAGCCCGGGCTTGGGGTTGGTTTTTATGAGTTTGCCTTTGCTTGTCTCTGCACAAGCACCCTTCCACAGCGGAGAACAAAGCATACTTTTGTGTCTCCAATGGAAACAACTTAGGAGAAAGACTTGCTGCTGGGAAAGTAAATGTTTGAAGGGAAACGAAAACTCTTTAAATTCTCCTTCCTTTCCAAGGAACATCTTGATGGTTAAAGATTAACACTGAAACGGGAGTCACCAGCGCCAATCATGGGCTGAGGTGCACCCTGCTCCTCCCTCCCCACAGATGCACATAGTATCAGAAACTCCTTAAATATAGTAGAAATAGAAAGCCCTTAAAGTATAATATTGAAAATGACATATATCTATCTTAACTCATTGGAATTGAGATAATTTATTTAAGATTTTGTAACATCAGTGCACATTTGACTCACCTTTATTTTTAGAAGATGTATTTTTTTATTGAGATATAATTGATGTGTAATATTTTATTAGCTTTAGGTGTACTGCCTTTTAAATTTGAGATAGATGATATATAGATCAGTAAATAGACAGAGATATTGTCACATTGCCCTTGACAAAAGTTGTACCCACCTACCCTACTTCCAAGAGCACATGATAGGGCTTTTCGCTACCCCGCTGGGACAGGTGGGAGGCCCTGTCGTGCTGAGCTCTGCAGAGAGACAGGGAGGCCAGGCAGGGTGGGGTGATGGGGGCCTGACTGGGCAGCCCTTTGCCCCCACTGGACCGGGTGGCTGATGGGGTTAGGCTATTGCAATCACAGGGTAGGCGGGCAACAGGAAATGTGGGTGCTGGGTCCTGGGAGCTGAGTCCAGAGAGGGGACACAACCCCTAAACTTGCAGACCCCGCACCTGCAACCCAAAAGAGCTCTGAAATGAGGGAGTGGAGCCCCCTCCTCCTTTCCTAGCAACTGGCCCCATGGTGAGTGCCAGGGCACGTGGGAGAACTCAGCCTCAGGTCATGAGCTGGGAAAGTTGACAAATAGAGCTGAACCATGTACAGAAATGGCCGTCTTGCAACTTCCTCTCCTGGTTGAGACACTGGGAGAGGCTCCTTGCACCCCAGCTTCGGTCGCCTGGGCCCCTCGGAGCTTCCAGCGCTGGTCAGAGCACAAGGCTGGCTCTTTAGTGCATGCAACAAATATTTACTCAGACCCTCACTGGGCCAGGTGACCCAAACAGGCAAAGACCCCTGCCATGGGGGGGGGGGGCTTGTTCTGGAGCAGGGGAGACGGGATAAGGATAGTGGGTGAGATGGCTTTACTGCCGGTTGGAAAGCAGGCGAGGGGGCGCAGGGCAGGTGGAGTGGGCAGCCCACAGTATGCCGAGGGCGGGGCTGACTTGGCAGGCCTCGCTGAGAAGGGACAGGTGAAAAAGCCCTGAAATCAAGCAGGGGGGAGCCAAGCAGAAAGCCGGGGAACAGTGCCAGGCAGGGCATGGACCAGGCCAACTGGGGGCCTGTGTGAGGGACAGAGAGAGGGGAGGGCTGCATCAGGTAGGGAGCGGCTTTGGGGGATGCTGTGTGGAGTTTGGTTCTGACTCCAGATGGAAGGGGGCACGTACATAGCAGGGTGCACTCTGTCCTCATGTCTTCTGTTGGTGCCATTACCATCCTTGTGGTACGGATGAGGAAACTGAGGCTCAGGAGCAGCCCAGGGTGGCTCAGCTGATCTGTGGCGCAGGGAGGCTTAAACCCAGGTCTGCCTGAGACCCTGGCTGATATCCATGGCCGCTGTTCATCAAGTGCTTACAGTCCAGGACAGAGGTGCGGGGAAAGGAGCTGCCCCTTGTCAGCCCCCCTGGTCTGCCTGCAGTAACTCATTTCACCCTCAGGTAACCCCATGGGGCAGGCACTTTATTATCATTGTCAGGTCACAGATGAGGGAAATGAGGCTCAGGCTGGTGAGGGATGTGCCCAAGGACACACAGCTGGTGAGTGGAGTGAGACAGGGCTGCAGTTGTGACTGCTGCCTCCCTGTCCCTACCTTGAGTTTCTCCCATGGGTATTTCCCTACCTATATATCTCCCTTGGCTCTCACTTGTCCATAGGCCACAGTGCAAACCTCTGAGGCCTGTGCTGGAGCCCCCAACAGCCAGAGTCCACCAGCCTTTCTACCCTCCCCACCCTGAGGGGACCAGCCTCACCCTCACCTCCACCCAGAAGATACTTCTCAACATTCCCAGAACCTCCTTCTCAATCTATGACTTTTGCTCACAGCTGCCCCCTCCACACCCTACGGCCTCTGTCTCTCAAAGGCTCGCCTCCTCTAGGCTGCCCTCCAGATATCCTCTTCCCTGTTTACCTCCCTCTCCCCCGAGCCCCCTTGAGTCTCTCCTCCATCTGCGCCAACTCCTGTCCCTGTTCCCCGCCCCAACCACAGGAGGCACGGGTCCTCCGCTGGGCCCTGAATCACGGCCACCCCACCACACTCTTGTCTCCTGCTGACCAGGCCCACAGACAGGGAGCTCACCTCCTGGCCACATCACTCAGCCTCCGGTACCTCAAACCCACCGCCACCCACAGCGACTTCCTCCTGCTCACCACGGGCAGCAGCCCCACGCTGCTGGCTCACTGAGGGCAGGAGCTGCTTCCCTTCAGGCCCGTGTGGAGCCCCTGACACTGTCCTCCCCTTCTCTCCAGGTGCCCCTGGGCCCTTCCCCAGGGCTGGATGTGTAGCCTCTGGGCAAGTTCCTTCCCCTCGCCAAAGCTCGGGATCCACTCTGCAGAAAGGTCAGAGCAACCTGCCTCCCAGCACTGTTCAAAGGGCCGGAAAAGATTGTTGGGCTTTACCTGGTATACAGTAAGAGTTTCATTAGTGCACGTGTCCCTCACTGGCCTCCACAAGTGCTTCCTGGAGGTAGACCTTGATTTGAATCCTGTCCCTGTCCTTCGTCTGCTGTGTAGTGGAAGGCAAGTCACTACTCAGGGCCTCGGAGTCCTCCTCTGTGAAGTAGGGGCAGCAATAGGGTGCACCTCACCAGGTCATGAGAATGAGATGAGATAGCCTGTGATGTTCCAGCGTGAGGCCCAGGGAAGCCCAGGAGGGAGGAAGGCTCGGCCTGCCCCTGGGGCTCAGGGTCTCTGCGGCCTTCAGCCCCCTGGACCTCCCCCTCCCAGGCCTCCCTATGGTCTCCTCTCTCCTCCGAACTGAGAAATGCAGCGGGAGGTGGAGAGTCCCGGACAGCAGCCCCTTCCCTCCCTCACAGCCCACACTTCTCTTTCCCCTGTCTGAGCAAGCCGGTCTTGGCAAGGGAAGGCCACACCCAGGGCTGGAGTAAGGGCCCTGTGATGGGGTCTGAGGGGTCCTTTGAAAAGAAGAAAGGAAAGGAATCATTACTGAGCTCCCATCATGGGCCCAGCACATTGGATCTTCACAACAGAGCTCTGGGACGGGGAGTGTCTCCATGTTACGCAGGAGAAACAGGGCTCAGAGTGGAGCCCTCACTTCCACTGTCCAGGTCACAGAGCACAAAGGGCCGGAATCAGGATCAGACCTGGGCTCATGTTTCTGCAAACCTGTGCTCAGCTGGCTGCAGCATGTGTGGGGCGTGAGCCCTCGGGCAGGGGTCTCTGAGCCTGTAATGGGCGTAAGAGGGCCCTGAGGGAGCCAGTGAGCAAGAGGCTGATTTCTACTTCCAGGTTGTGGGGTCTGATTCTGATAGGGTTGCAGGTGGGGGCCATGACCCCCTCCTCCCTTAAGTGAACAAAGGGGCACTGACAAACTGGATGTTCCAGGACACTACCCCCTGGGGATCCGGGTGACTAACCTGGATGTGGAAGGTCCCCTAGCTTACTTCCAGTTAACCTTACATAGATCACTGAAAGCTACATTTTTCCTTAAGGACTACCAGCCCCACCCTCAAATCCCCTATTTAACTGGAACTGTTAGATAACTGGGGGCTGCTCTCCCTTAAGAGATAGCCAGGCAGGTTTCCTTTCAATAAAGCCTGTTACACTGGGCTTTCAGACTCTGAGTGATTCTGTCAGGGCCCAGGGCCAGTTGAGGCTGCCCAGGGGTCCCAGGCAGGGTGGCGGCAGCCCAGGGTGCAGGAGCAGAAGGTGCGGGCCCGGAAGGAGTTAATTGTATAAGGGACCTGAGTGAATCAGAGGCTCCGCAGGCTGTGATGGAAATTCCCTGTGCATGTCGTGTGGTCAGCCAGAAAAGGGAAACGGTGCTTTTCGGAGCAGGGGACGGCGGGGGCTGGAGCTTGGGAACAGATGCCTGCCTGGGTGGGGCTGGCAAGGGCATTGGGACCAAGGAGGCCTGGCCTGTGGTCTGCTCAGACCCTGGGTGGGAGACGGGAGGTGGGGAGCTGCCAGGCCAAGCCAGGTCTGGTCATGCTATGGTGTGTCCACGGGCTCTGACGGATGAATAAGAGTTCACCAAGCCCAGAGGAAGGAAGGGAACTCAGGTCGTGGGAAATCTGAAGCCAAGGCACAGGGATGTGACTCAGAATGGAGAGCCCATCCCCCATGCTTTTTCTGGGGAACTCTTTCCTGTCCCTTACGGCCCATCCCAAATGGGAACCCTGCTACCCCAGGAAGTATTCATCACTACTTCTCAGTGTCCCACAGCCTCAGTTTCCCTCTCAGGGCTCTCAGGATTTTGTAACTCATCTGCTTTCTCCACAGAAACATGGGCACAGCTGTGTCCTAGCTCTAGAGACAGTTTGTAATTGGCTTGGTGTTTGTGAAATGACAGTTCCACAGAAGAGGATTCAGAGGCTTAGAGAGGTTAGGTGACACTCAATCAGCCACTGGCTGAGGCTGAGCAGAGCTCAGGCTGGGGCTCTTGCCTCACCTGGGACTTGGTGGGAGGAAAGGAATGGGGCAGTCAGATGCCCTCCTCCAGGCAGGGCAGAGGGCACTGGGCATGAATGGCCATGTGACAACTCTGGTGTCCAAGACCAGCTTCCCCCTCAAGCTTCTGCCTTTGTCATAGTGCAGGGAAACTTCTGTCCTCCCAGTGGGGGGACTAAGTCCAAGCTGAAGCAAGGGGGCAACTGGGTGAAGAGGGGAGAGGATGGGGTGTCTGACATCTCAGGCCTCAGTGCAGACTCTCTAGCTGTGTAGTTTCAGACATGTGGTGCCCACTGAGGATGGAGATGATGGGATAGGCTTGTTCTGGGGACAGAAAGAAGTGGCTGATATTAACTATAAATCTCTGACCAATGGGAAAGCATTTGTCTGTTACTGATAATAAGTGTTAGTATCGTTGTCTCTTGTCTCTGTTTGGAGCTGTCCCCTGATGCAGCACCTCCCTGCCTGCCATTTCCTATGGGCCAAGCCTGGGCCCAGTGTCTGTCTGTCTGTCCCAGCTCAATTCTGCACCGCATGAGGGCCTGTGACCACACCAGCCTGAAGAGTCAGCCGAAACTCAACTTGAAGACAGTGGTGGCTGGGACCTCCTGCTCAGAAACATGCCCCCTGAGTCCCCAGGTGCCCCAAGTTCTTCTGCAGCACCCCAGAACCCTTAGCCTTCTGTGAAGGTTGAGAGTACCCAGAGAAGCCACCTTGGAGCAAGGACAGGCAGCATGGTGGTGGCTATTGGTGTTGGAGCTTTTCCCAGCACAAAGGGGAACTGAGAACTGTGGGAGCGGGCCTTGGGCAGGCCCGGGTGGGCTGGGCCCAGGTGGGAAGGGGCTGCTGCTTCAGTGAGCCCAGACTGATGGGGTCCTGGGGGTGGAGGAGAGAAGGGGACCCACAGGCTGGCCACTGTGGGGTTGAGGGTCACTAGGAGGTGCTTGCAGGCTGTCCAGAGAGAGCTGGCCAGACAGTGGGAGGCTGGGGGCTGAATGGAGAAGGAAAGAGGAAGCCATGGGGAGAGGGGGGATGGGGCCGCGGGGACGGAGTGGGAGTGGGGGCTGGGGCCTGGAGCCACTCTGGCCACAGCCACTTCACTCCTCCTGGTTTCAGTTTGGAAATAGCTGCTGGCTTTGTGTGGGCAGAATGGCCCTGCCCCTCCTGCGGCCTGTGTCCAGGGAGACCCAGGTCCGAGTAGCTGCAGGTGCACAAATCCTCAATTTGGGGACCCCAGGAGGCAGCAAGGCCAGTCTGGCCTTTGGTTTGGGTGAGCCAGTTCTGGTGGGCCCAGCTCTGGGCAGCCTCAACCTGTGGTCACTGAGGTAACGCAGCTGAGACAAAACTTGATGACTTGGCCACACTGGGCTTATTTATAACTGGGCCTCCGTGGGCAGAAGCAGCTGCTGAGGCGCCAACTCAGCACTTGGGCTGGTCCTGGGCACCAAGGCAGGGGACAGGCTGGTAGGGCCCAGGCTGGCCAGATGGCCCCTCAGGCGGAGCCTTGCCATCTTGAGACCCCCAAGGCCTCTCTGGCTGGAACGAGTCCTTTGTGCTCCGTCTGTGATGAGCAGGCCTTGGGATGTAAGAGGGGCTACTTGTGGGGAGGGCATCTCAGAACCTCCTAGACAAGGGGGCTCAGGACTCAAACTCCCTGCAAAAACACTCTTCCTCCAGACGTCAGACGCTGTCAGCACACTCAACAAGAAGCAAAGTCATCTCCCCTCCCCTTCTTGCAAGAGCAACTTAAAAACAAAACAAAACATATTCGGGAAGAGGGCAGTGCCGAATCCTAAGGCCTGGCCCTAATGGTAGATGGAGCTCGAGGCGCCTGACAGATGGGGAAAGGCTGGGTCCCTCCCAAGGCTCCCGCATCACACCACACGGCACTCACCTCCTTGGGGGACTGCACGCGCTGACCCTACCTCCACCCTCCAAACAAGCGCTTGCCTGGCTTCTCAGGAAGGACGCGAGGAGGGTGTCAAACCCTTTTCTAATGTCTGTAGAAATAAGAGGTTTTTAAAATCTTTTCCACTGTGTGTGTGTGTGTGTGTGTGTGTGTGTGTGTGTGTGTGTGTGTAACAGAGACAGAGAGAGGGACAGGAGGGGAGAGAGATGAGAAGCATCAACTCATAGTTGCAGCACCTTAGTGGTTCATTGTTTTGCTTTCTCATAAGTGCCTTGACCGGAGGGCTTCAGCCAAGCCAGTGACCCCTTGCTCAAGCCAGTGGCCTTGGGCTTTAAGCCAGTAACCTTTGGGCTCAAGCCAGCAACCATGGGGTCATGTCTATGATCCCATGCTCAAGCCAGCAACCCCATGCTCAAGCTGGCAACCTCAGCATTTCAAACCTGGGTCCTCTGCGTCCCAGTCCAATGCTCTATCCACTGTGCCACCGCCTGGTCAGGCTTATAATCTTTCCCACTTTTGAAACTTCTGGATCAACCTTGTCACCTACCACTCTCTCTGTCTCAATACCTTGCCTCCCAAACCTGGTGCTGGCCTTCCCATCTCCAAGCCTTGTTCCAGTCTGGCCCCCGCCTGGCCTGCCCTTTCCATTCCCCAGTCTAACCTGTCCCCTTCCTGCCCAGACCTATGCTGAGCCCCTACAGCTTTGGTATTCACCCTGTCCCCAAAGCTGAGGCTCTTTGGATGTAAAACCCAAGGCAGAATGGGGGCAGAAATGGATGACAGACTTTAGATCACAGGGGCCCATGATCACTACATACAGAGAAAACCGAGGTCTGGAGTGGGTCAGGGGTGGCCAGACCGTTCAGCGAAGGAAGACAGAGCTGAGGCCAAAGCCACGTGCTCTGACAGCAGCCGAGAGCTCTAACCACTGCCTCTGACCTCAGGGGCCTCCTGCTCGGCCTTGAGTGACCGCCCTGCCTGGCCCCTTTCTCTTGGGGGAAGCTGTTGGGGATGAGAAAGGCAGATGCCTGGGGTGGGGGGTGGGGGGGTGGGGGACAACTCAGGCCATCTAGCCTGGCCTGGGGCCTGGGGTCTGGGGTGGCGGGCCAGTTAGGCTCCTCCGGGCAGAGCGGAGCGCCCAGCCCGGGGCCACCGGCTGCAGCTGCCCCTGTTTCCACATCGGCAGC
The DNA here is from genome assembly GCA_037038555.1 of Rhynchonycteris naso. Classification (NCBI taxonomy): domain Eukaryota; kingdom Metazoa; phylum Chordata; class Mammalia; order Chiroptera; family Emballonuridae; genus Rhynchonycteris; species Rhynchonycteris naso. Next base: position 358,605,225 of record CM072995.1, read on the forward strand.
AGCAAGTCCGGCGCCTGAGAAAACAGGAAGCGCCCGGTCACCACAGGAAGCATGTGTGCGCAGCCTCCCCACCCCTGGTCCATTGCAAAACGCCAACAGCCCGTTACCACAGGCACCGCACAGCGGCGGGCAGGAACGCTCTGGCCGTCAGGCCTGCTGAGCCACCCGGCAGACAGACTCCAGCCCTCTCCCACCTGGGCCAGGCCGCAGTGTGGTGTCCAGCTGCGGCCTGGAGGAGCCCAGGGCGCCCAGGCTTTGGGCCTCACTTCTTCCTCTGGGTTCTCAACCCCATCCCCAGAGCAACCTGAGCCAGGCCTGCTTCGGCCATTGTTAAATCAAAATATGGGGTCAGGGGTCACAGGGAAGAAGCATTTCTCTGAGCTGGTTGGTAGCTGGCATTTGAGAACTCCATGCCTGGCCTTCAAACCCTGATGGGGCCCAGTCCCTAAGCCTTATGGAGGCCGTTGGCCCAGAGCCTGCCACCCCCATGACCCCAGGGAGCCATCTGCTCTCAAGTCCACACCTGCTGCCACACCCTCTGCCCACCCCCAGACCTCCCCCACTGAGACTGTGCCAGCCCCTGGGGTCCTACCCAGGATAGCCTTTGTGAGGTCTGGCCCCTCACCCCGCACTAACTGCCCCGACTCACCTCCCGCTTCTGGCCCCCCCCAGGCTCAGACCTTGGAGGGAGCTGGGAGTCCAGTGAGGTCGAGGGCTGGCGCCTGGGGAGGTCTGTGCTCCTCCAGCCCCGGGGACAGCAAGGAAAAGAGAAGAGAGCAGAGCATTTCATGGCTATAATAAATCAAAGGGGGAAGTCAAGCAGGAGAAATAAGAAACTTCCCTACCCTGGGCACAGGGACCTGCCAGGCAGTGAGCCCCGGTGCCCCGAGACTGTCCCTCCTCCCTCCTGCCTCCCTGGCCAGGGCACCAGATCTGGGTCCTGATCTGGTGCCCTCTCCTCAATAGGAGGTACTTTCCCTGCCCAGAGACCCCCCGGGGCACCCAACAACCCTTCTTGCTGTGCACCCTTGAGCTAGGTACCTCTTGTCTCTGGGCCTCAGTTTCCTCTTAATGGGTACAGAAGTTCACGAGTCGGGTGCTGGCTGCATGTAGAAAAGGCTGAGGACAACCTGACCAGGCGGTGACGCAGTGGATAGAGCGTTGGACTGGGATGCGGAGGACCCAGGTTCGAGACCCCAAGGTCGCCAGCTTGAGCGCTGGCCCATCTGGCTTGAGCAAAAAAAAGCTCGCCAGCTTGGACCCAAGGTCGCTGGCTCCAGCAAGGGGTTGCTCAGTCTGCTGAAGGCCCGCGGTCAAGGCACATGTGAGAAAGCAATCAATGAACAACTAAGGTGTTGCAACGGCAACGAAAAACTAATGATTGATGCTTCTCACCTCTCTCCGTTCCTGTCTGTCTGTCTCTATCTATCCCTCTCTCTGACTCTCTCTCTGTCCCTGTAAAAAAAAAAAAAAAAAAGGCTGAGGACAGGTAGTGCCCCTCTGGACAAGGACCCTCAGGGGATGGAGGAGGGGTGAAGCACCGTGAGAACGCCTAGTGGGACAGCTGGGCTGGGCTGGACAGAGGCCTGCAGGAGGAGACAGAAGGGCCCAAGGCAATAAGCAGAACCAGGAGCACATGTGAGAGAGCAGGCAGGACCCTGACCGCAACTCTGTCCCTGCACTCTCTCCAGCCAGACCAAGGGGAGGCTGGATCCATAGTTCGGGCACTGGGTACACCATGGCATGTCTTCCTGTGTTCACTCAGGTAGAGACTTGGAGGGGAAACTTTTTTAAAAATTGATTTTAGCCTGACCAGGAGGTGGCGCAGTGGATGGAGCGCCGGACTGGGATGCGGAAGACCCGGGTTCGGGACCCCGAGCTCGCCAGTTTGGGCGCGGGCCCATCTGGCTTGAGCAAAAGCTCGTCAGCTTAGACCCAAGGTCGCTGGCTCCAGCAAGGGGTGGCTCGGTCTGCTGAAGGCCTGCGGTCAAGGCACATGTGAGAGAGCAATCAATGAACAACTATGGTGTCACAATGGCAATGAAAAACTAATGATTGAGGCTTCTCATTTCTCTCTGTTCCTGTCTGTCTGTCCCTGTCTATCCCTCTCTCTGACTCTCTCTGTCCCTGTAAAAAATAAATATATATATATATATAAAAAATTGATTTTAAAGAGAAATAGAGAGAGAAAAACAAATTTGCTCTACTTCTTTAGGCATTCATTGGTTGATTCTTATATGTGCCCTGACCAGGGATCGGACCTTTAATCTTGGTGTATTGGGACAATCTAACCAACTGAGCTACCTGGCCAGGATTGAAACTTTTTTTTAAAAAAGGTGGAGAAAGCTGACATAATAAAAAGAAGGAAGCACATCTGTGTGACTTTCTAAGATAAAATACGGAATTCCAGAAGCTTTTCAGCTAGTTTGGGCCGCAAGGAGCCAGTGCCCTCAATGCCCCCAGACCTTCCTCCAGCACCTCAGCCATCAGAAGACATTGGTGGAGACTCGGGATGCCTCTACTGAGGCCCTCCTGAGATGGTGTCCTCATTCTCTTACTCCAGGGGTCTCTGCTTTCACTACAAGCAAATTCTCCTCAGCTCCAGTCCTGGGTCTCCTGGTAATATCTCCTGGGCTGCTGCCAGCCTGGAGCTTGGGGACCACGGGGAGAGTGGCCGGGCCTGGGAGCTCTCTGAGCCCAGATCACGCAGCTTCACTCACAACCCTGTCAGGCAGATAAGATAAGAAAGTGGCAGTGACTGTTGAAGTCCAGACTGCAGAGCCAGACAGATTCCAAAGCGTGCAGTGTGTGAACCTGGGCAAGTGATCTCACCTCTTCGAGCTTCAGTTTCCTCATTTGGAAAATGCCTACCTTGGAAATTTGCTAAGAGGTCCTGGCCAGGTACCTAGAGCATTGTCCCGATACACCAAGATTATGGGTTTCGTCCCTGGTCAAAGCACATACAAGAATCAACCAATGAATGCATAAATAAGTGGAATGACAAATCAATGTTTCTCTCTCTCTCCCCTTCCCTTCTTCTCTAAAAAAATCAATTGCCTGACCTGTGGTGGTGCAGTGGATAAAGAATCAACCTGGAATGCTGAGGTCACAGGTTCAAAACCCTGGCCTTGCCTGGTTAAGGCTCATACAAGAAGCAACTACTATGAGTAGGGAGTGGGGCTTCCCACTCCCTCCCCATTCTCTCTCTAAAGTCAATTTTAAAAAAAATCCACCAATAAATAAATAAATAAAAAGAAAATTTGCAAAGAGACAGAGGCAGTCATGGCATGGGGCCTCAGGGTGTGCATGTGGCCGGTGTCACACAACCAAGGCCACTCCCATCAACACTCAGAAGCCCCACTTCCTCCCTCCTTTCCCCTTCACCTGACTGTCCAGGTAAGAGCCTTTGCTCCCAGGGCCCCTGGCCTGCTATGACCTGTGATGCTCTGGGAGAATGCTGGGGCTCTGATTCCCAGCCCTACCTGATGGTGCTCCCTCTCTGGCCTGAAGAGCTGGGAGGCCCTACCGCCTTCTCTGGCTTTTGGGCCACACTGTGCCTTCTGCTCACACACCGTCTGACACAACTGTTTTAACAACCGGTGCCGTTCATCAGGGCCTTTACATACACAATGTTTCCTAACCCTTGCAGCTGCAGGTATTCTGATCCCCGCATCCTATGTGGGGAAACTGAGGCCCGGAGGGGAAAAGGGACCCATGCGGGGTTGGCCGGCTAGAAAGGTGCAGCTCTGAGGTGAGAACTCCGTTCTGACCGCCGACGCAGTGGAAATCTTATGTAAACTAGGAGGCAAAGCAGCATCTCATTGTTTAGAAAAAGACTTTGAACCTTTTGGGGTGTCACTGCTGGCCAGGCCCATGGTCATGGCTTATCCCCACTTCCCCTGCTCTCTCCCCATCGTCAGAGCCTCCTGCTTCTCCGGTCCAGGTTGCAGGATGTCAGAGTTGGAAAAATTCCAGCTTCAGGTGCCCATGAGAGCAGAGAGGTGATAAAATTCAGAAAGGTAAGCAGACCCCGAATCTAGAGCTCCCTTTGGCTCCCTGGCCTGGGCATCACACCTAGCAGTGGCAGGTAACTCCCTGGGGAGGTGGGCCCTGGGGGTTAGAACCAGGGCATTGGTGCCAGACATTCACAGGTTTAAATTTCAACTCTGGATATGAGACATCACCCCTGGGTAGGTGACTTCACCCAAAAATGGAGAGGAATAGACCTCTCCTGGCCCGGAGATTTCACAGAAGGGAAATTTGTTTTTAAGAGTTCAGCCCTTCTGCCTGACCAAGCGATGGCGCAGTGGATAGAGCGTCAGACTAGGATGTGGAGGACCCAGGTTCGAGACCCCGAGCTCACCAGTTTGAGCATGGGCTCATCTGGTTTGAACAAGGCTCACCAGCTTGAGCCCAAGGTTGCTGGCTCGAGCAAGGGGTCACTCGGTTCGCTGTAGCCCCCTGGTCAAGGCACATATGAGAAAGCAATCAATGAACAACTAAGGAACTGCAACAAAGAATTGATGTTTCTCATCTAAAAAAAAAAAGAGTTCAGCCCTTCTTCATGCATGGTCTCACTGAAGCCTTGTAACACCTCTGACAAGTAGGTACTGTGACTACCCCCACTTAACAGCTGAAGAAACCAAGGCCAAGGAGTCCTCCCACGGTCACACAGCCTTGCAGAGGTTGTCCCAATTCCTGTGCCTCCAAGTCAGATGCACTTACACTGCCCTGGAGCGGTCCCCTCCATTTTCTCCCAGGAACTGTTCCCTACTCCCCATCCACACCCTCACCCGCAGGGTCAGAGGCCCTAAGAAGCAAGTTGAACCTGGCATGGAGGGGACGCAGCAGCTTGGCACTGCCTCGCTGTGGTGCAGCCCCATAATGCCTGACTGCCCTTGCTTTGGGGTTGGGGCTGTTCACAGATGCCTGGGCTGAGACCAGCTGCAGCTGAGCTGCTCACCGGTCAGTGGGCCACCCTACCCAGTAACCATGGTGATGTCCTGTGGCACTATCCTGTAGGTGGGGTCTAACTAAGCCTTTCCAGGGGGCCTGCCCGGTGGGGCCAGAAAACCAAGAAGCTGCCCCAGCACTTCTCCCTTGTTTCGGTCCCTTCCAAGGTCATGGGAGAGAGGCAAATATCAAATTGATATTTGCAATTTTGTCATTTTTCTCTTAAAGAGGGCCTCCAAATTGTATAAGCATCGGGCTCCACAAACCCTAGCTCATCCCCAGATTGGGGACCCTGCAAAGAGTTCCCTCCTCCCCCTCTCTTGCTTCCAGCTGGCTGGTTCTGTGACTTTAGGCCAGATCCCCACTTTCTCATCTACACAATGGGGATAAAACCTGGAGAGTCAGGGGGAACGGCTGGGGTAATGAAACAGCTCAGAGTGCCCATCCTTACAAGAGGCCTGACCCCACAGAGGCCTGTCAGCCCGTGGTTCCATCTCCAAAAGTCCTGTGGGGTAAGTGGAGGCTCCTACCCTTATTTTCCAGTAAGATAACTAAGGTTTGGAACTGAATGAGCAGGCTGAAGCCCCATCTCCCACGGCTGCCCTGGGCGGGGAGGAGGGAGCCCCGGGACAGACCTCGTCTCCCGGAGGAGGGACAGGGGGCAGAGGGGGCGGGCTCGGCGGAGGCCGGGGGAGGAGACAGTGTCCCGCACAGTCTCACCGCAGAACCGACCTCGGCCCTTATCTGCTCGGGCAGCTTCCGCCCCCCCCCCCAGCCCCAACCCCCGCCGCAGGCCTGTTCCCCGCCTTCGCCCCCGGAGGGCCGGCCTCGGGCGCCCCTCCCCCGCGGCCGCCAGCCCCCAGGGAGCGACCGCTGCAGCAGGCTGTGCCCAGCCGAGCAAAGAGGGGCCCGGCCCCCAGGTGAGGCGCCGGAAGTGATAAGTAACTCCGTGAAGCAGGAGGGGGCATCATCACAGCGAGGCCTTGGCTGCCCCAGCATGCCCACCCCAGAGGGGCTCCCCCAACAGGGCCGCTTCAGCCAAAGCTGGGACGGAGTTTGGGGTCCCTTAAAGCCCCCCAGGGAGCAGGAGGAACATGGGGCCGGTATCCACGGGGGAGGGGGACAGGAGACCTCCGATCCCCCTACACACAAACACACACGCCGCGCGCCGCCCATGGGCGTCCCTGGCACACCCCGGTGTGGGAGGGAATAGAGAAGCGGAGACACCTTAGAGAAAGTGAAAAGCAAGCCACAAACTGGAGGAGACGTCTACCTCGGACGATCCAAAGGATAAGCATCAAAAATACATAAAGAACTCTTGCAAATCCATAGGAAAAATTTAGAGAGCCCACAGAAAAATAAATAAAAAGCCATGAATGGGCACTTTTACAGAGGAGAAATAATATTTGTCTCTAAGGGATGCTCAAGCTCATTGGCGAGAGAAATGCAAATGAAGACCACAATGAGATGCTATTTTACACCAGTCAGAGAGCAAAAATAACAAGCCTGACAGCACCAAGTGTCGGAGAAGAGGCGGAGCCACGGAATCTCCGGCGCATCGCTAGTCAGAGTGCAACTGACGTGACCATTGGCCAGCGGCAGCGAGGGCACTCACACACGATCTCGCCTTATCTTATAAAGCTGAGGCCCAGCACATCCCCGCTAGGCATACAGTCTAGAGAAACTTTGGCATGTGCTCCAAGAAACACGTACAAAAATGTTCAGAGTTGCCCCATTCTTAACAACAAATCTCTGGAAATAACCCAAGTGCCTATGAATGAGGAAATGGCTAAATAAATTACAGTGGATTCATTCTCACACTGGCACATCAGCCACAGTGCAATATCATGAATGAATCTGAACACAATATTGTTGAATGGAAAAGCCAGTCCCAGAAGACAAATACCCTTCCTGCGAATTTCAAAACTCTTATCTCTAGCCCAGTGATTCTTAACCTGGGTTCTATCGAACCCTAGGGGTCGGTCTCAGGGGTTCGGAGAAGCCTCTGCCGCGGAGGTCAGAATAAAGTAATACCGCAATTTGTTGTGAGTTCATGCACTTTGTTGGTTTTGTTCTTTGAGCAACGTGATGTTCATGCACGGCTCATTTTGTGCACCAGTAAAAAAACATATACCTATGTCTTGAATTTGGAAAAAAAAATTATATTTTATTTATCACTAAGGAAGGGTTCGGTGAATGTGCATATGAAACTGGTGGGTTCGGTATCTCAAAAAAGGTTAAGAGCCTGACCAGGCGGTGGCGCAGTGGATAGAGCATCAGACTGGGATGCGTAAGACCCAGGTTCGAGACCCCAAGCTCGCCAGCTTAAGCGCGGGTCCATCTGGCTTGAGCAAAAGCTCGCCAGCTTGGACCCAAGGTTGCTGGCTCCAGCAAGGGGTGGCTCGGTCTGCTGAAGGTCCGCGGTCAAGGCACATGTGAGAAAGCAATCAATGAACAACTATGGTGTTGTGACAGCAATGAAAAACTAATGATTGATGCTTCTCACCTCTCTCTGTTCCTGTCTGTCTGTCCCTATCTATCTCTCTCTCTAAAAATAAAAAGAAAAAAACACTTGAAAAAAAAAAAAGGTTAAGAACCACTACTCTAGCCTGTCCTTTGGTGGCACAGTGGATAAAGCATCTTCCTGGAATGCTGGGGTTGCTGGTTCAAAACCCCAGGCTTGCCTGGTCAAGGCACATATGAGAAGCAACTACAGGTTGACCCTTCTTGCTCCTCCCTCCATGTCTTTCTCTCTCTCTCTCCTCTCTCTAAAATCAATTAATACTGGGGGTCCTCAGGTTATGACACAGTTCCGTTCCTATGACAGTGATAAACCCAAATTTTGGTGTAAATCAAAACACACCCTAGCCTAAGTCACCTATCCTAACTCAGTTGTAAAATCATAATCTAGAACATAAAAACACAACTAAGCCACAGAAAAAGGAAAAGAACATAAATATACTATACTGTACACTGTACTGTACTATAGTAACAGAAAAAATGACAAAGATTAGTATTAAAAAAATTCTGGCTGTGGATGGTTAGTTCAGTGGTAAAGCATCAGCCCTGCATATGGAAGTCCTGCATTTGAGTCCCTGTCAGGGCATGTGGGAGAAGCAGCCATCTGCTATTCCACCCCTCCCCCTTCTCTCTCATTCCTCTCTCTCTTCCTCTCCCTCAGCCATGGCTCAAACGATTTTATCAAGTTGGCCCCGGATGCTGAGGATGGCTCCATGGCTTTGCCTCAGGTGCTAAAATAGCTTGGTTGCCAAACAGCAGAGTGGCAGCCCCACATGAACAGAGCATCGCCCGGTAGGGAGCTTGCCAGGTGGATCCCATTAAGGGCTCATGCAAGAGTATGTCTTTGCCTCCCCACCTCTCACTTAATAAAAATAAAATAAATTCCTTACCTTTATTCCCGTGGTTGGCTTGCACACTAGAAGGGGCAATGCAAGGTGGGAGAGAGTGACCTATTGGGAGGAGGAAGCTGGAGAGGCAGGAGAACCTGCAGAAGGTGCTGGAGATACTGGGTCAGGTGAATCAGGATTGCCTAAGGAACATGCAGGAGACGCTGGAGATGATTCTACCTGTATTACAGGTGTTTCATCTCGAGAAGCAGCGGATGTAGAGGGTAAAGGATCTATTGTAGGTCTCTCTATGTTCTTAAAGAATTGTTCCAGGCTAGTATGAAAGGTTTGATGACTTCTTCTCTTCCAAAAGCTGCCTATAGCCTGACCTGTGGTGGCGCAGTGGACAAAGCATTGATCTGGAACACTGACGTCGCATGTTCAAAACCCTGGGCTTGCCTGGTCAAGGCATATATGGGAGTTGACGCTTCCTGTTCTTCCTTCCTCCCTTCTCTCTCTCTCTCACACATACATATTTCTCTTTCTCTCTCAAATAAATAAAGCCTTAAAAAAAGTTTAAATATACAAAATCTGCCTATAGCATTGCAAGACATCCATAACAGCTCTGTAGACCTTACTGAATCTGTCACCGCTGGGGTCCTCAGCCTGAAATTTTGCCAACCCCTCCTCTACCATAGAAAAACCTTCTGCCAAACCCTTGGTAGTAAATCTCTTGGGTTCTGGGGTTTCTATCTCTTCCTCTTCAATGAGCTGCTTCTCCAGCTGAACGAGGCCCTCAGCAGACAGCTTCTCTCTGTGTGATGCCAGTAGCTCTGTGACATCCATCGTGATGGCTTTCCTCTTTTTTGAAGAACTAACATCTGAAGACTCTGACTTTCATTTAGGAGCCATGATAAGGGCCAGAAAGTCACCAAACAAAGCAACACAAATGGAACCCTTGTGCTTTTAACAGTCAAAGCGGCAATGGGAAACGTACTGGGGGGCGCCAACTCCCTCATGCCACGTTACTGCGTATTCTTCCGCCATGCACAGCCAAATTAGCGCGCCCACATAGTCTGTAAGTCCAACGCTAATGGCGTAAGTCAAAATACTCACGTCTCAATTATTTTAGTTTTTATGGGAGTGAGCGTCATAAACTCAAAACGTCATAGGTCGAGACTGTCATAACCCAAAAACCCCTTGTAAAATATTTCTTTAACATTTTTTTAAAAAAGGACTGATCATCAAAAGTTCAGGTTTCCCCAAAGAGGAGACAGGGAGAGGGATGGGGGAGGGATAACGAGTAAGCAAACATATCAATAAACACAAATTAAAGGGGCCCTGCCAAATCTCAGATGGCAGCACACAGGATTCCACCCGAATCTGAGGTTGGAGGGGGAATGGGAGATGTTACATTCATTTGGACAGACAGGCTTATTCAGGGTACAGGCCAGCTTTCTTTCTAGAAGGCCACAGGGGATTGGTGGTGGTGGTGGAGTCTCAGGCTCTGCCTCTCCAAGCGCCTCTGGAACCCCTGAGGCCTATCTGTAGGTGAGCAGTGGCCCTGGGCGAGCACCTGACTCTGCCTCTTTTCATCTGAGACCTTGGACAGGATGCCTGAGCCTCGGGTGCCTTTCTACAATAGATTGCCACCTGCCCGCAGACCAACATGGAAAGCCCTGAGAAGGTGAAGGCAGGAGAAATGTGCATCCAGCCAGCCCAGAGCCTCTAGCCTTGTATTGCCAGAGGAGGGGGAAGGTTGTCGGAGCATTGGCATTGCCAGGCTTGCTGGTCTTGCAGCCACCCCTGGTCACAGGCCCCGCCAGTCCCGCCTTCTGGAAAAGGCCCCCTAAAGGTACCAGCTCCAGGTGCAACGTGTTCAAGTCAAACGCCGGGCAATCCAGCAAAGTCTGAGATATGGGTCTATAGCCCTCTAATCCCTCCCAGCCACTCAGACCTAAGCAGTGTCCAGGCCCATCTCACCCTGTGGAGTTTGTCTGTCCCCGAGACCTCCAAACCAGTTGGTAAATGTGGCGGAAAAAAAAAATCTGTGCTCACAGGAGAGTAGAGAGGATACCCCATCACCCTGTCTTTATCTGTTCTTTAACATTTCCTTCTCTCTCTCTCTCTCTCTCTCCTTCCTTCCTTCCTTCCTTCCTTCCTTCCTTCCTTCCTTCCTTTCTTTTCTTGAGCAAGGAAAGGAGAGAGACAGAGAAAGGAATGGAGAGAGAGAGAGAAGCATCATCTCATTGTTTCACTTAGTTGTGTACCCATTGTTTGCTTCTCATACATGCCCTAACCAGTGCTCTAACTGGTGACCTCAGGGTCGAGCCAGTGGCCTCAGAGTTGAGGTGACAACCCCACGATTGAGCCAGTGACCCCAGGATCACACTTGTGACTTTGGTGTTCCAGAACAATGCTCTATCTACTGTGGCATGGGCCAGGGATGTAACATTTTCTTTATACCCATGTATCTACACATATAAACAATACTATCTAACCCTTATATAGAACTCCCATATACCACATATAGTTCTAAGTACTTTATATATATTCATTCATTTAATCCTCAAAACAATCCAATACAATAATCCATTTTACAGATGAAGAAACTGAGGGAGATCACTGTCACTCACTCTGCTATAGTCCCCACCCCTCCGGTCAAGGCACATATGAGAAAGCAATCATTAAATAACTAAGGTGCCACAACAAAGAATTGATGCTTCTCATCTTTCTCCCTTCCTGTCTATCTGTCCCTCTCTCTGATTCTGTCCAAAATAAATAAATGGTGCTGGGAAATTGAAAAGCTACAAGCAAAAGAATGAAACTTGACTGCACCTTGTCCCCTGCACAAAAATTAATTCAAAATGAATCAAAGACCTAAATATAAAATCTGAAACAATAAATTATATGGAAGAAAACATAGCTGCTAAACTTATGGAACTTGGCTATGCCGTAGAGAACATTTTATGAATTTGACCCCAAAGGCAAAGGAAATAAAGGCAAAAATAAATGAATAGGACTATATATCAAACTAAAAAGCTTCTGCACAGCAAGTGAAACCAACAACAAAACAAAAAGGCAACCAACCAAATGGGAGATGATGTTTATAAACAACAGCTCCTATAAGGGGTTAATATAAAAAATATATAGAGAATTCACAAAACTCAGCAACAAACAAAAATCCAATTAAAATATGAGGACAGGGCCTGACCAGGCAGTTGTGCAGTGGATAGAGCGTCGGACTGGGATGCGAAAGACCCAGGTTCGAGACCCCGAGCTCGCCAGCTTGAGTGGGCCCATCTAGCTTGAGCAAAAGCTCGTCAGCTTGGACCCAAGGTCGCTGGCTCCAGCAAGGGGTTGTTCGGTCTGCTGAAGGCCCGCGGTCAAAGCATGTGTGAGAAAGCAATCAATGAACAACTATGGTGTTGCAATGGCAACAAAAAACATGATTGACGCTTCTCATCTCTCTCCGTTCCTGTCTGTCTGTCCCTATCTATCCCTCTCTCTGACTCTCTCTCTGTCCCTGTAAAAAAAAAAAAAAAAGGACAGGGCCTGAACAGATACTTCTCCCACGAAGCCATACAAACAACAAATAGATGTATGAAAATATGCTCATTTTTGCTAGCTATTAGAGAAATGCAAATCAAAACTACCTCATACCTGTTAGATTGGCTATTATCAACAAAACAGGTAATAATCAGTGTTGGAGAGGCTGTGGAGAAAAAGGAACCCTCATTCACTGTAAACTAATAAAACCATTATGAAAGAAAGCATGGTGGTTCTTCAAAAAATTAAGAATAGAACTACCATATGACCCAGCAATCCCTCTACTGGGTGTCTACCAAAAATACTCAAAAACATTGGTACGTAAAGACACATGCAGCCCCGGCCTGACCTGTGGTGGCGCAGTGGATAAAGCGTCGACCTGGAAACTCTGAGGTCGCCAGTTCAAAACCCTGCACTGGTCTGGTCAAGGCACATATGGGAGTTGATGCTTCCAGCTCCTCCCCCCTTTCTCTCTCTCTCACTCTGTGTCTCCTCTCTAAAATGAATAAAAAAACACACACAAAAAAACAAAGACACATGCAGCCCCATCTTCATCGCAGCATTGTTCACAGTGGCCAGGACATGGAAACAACCAAAGTGTCCCTCCATAGAGGATTGAATAAAGAAGAAGTAGTATACATATACAATGGAATATTAATTAGATATAAGAAATGATGACATAATGACATTTATGACAACATGGATGGACCTTGAGAACATTATACTGAAATAAGTAAATCAGAAAAAGTTAAGAACTATATGATTTCACACATAGGTGGGATATAAAAATAAGACTCATGGACATGGATAAAAGTGGAGTGGTCACCAGGAAGGGGGGAGGAGAATAAAGAGGGACAGATATATGGTGATGGAAAATGATTTGACTTTGGCTGATGTGTACATACATAATCAACAGTTCAAATGCTAGAGAGATGTTTTCCTGAAACCTATGAACTCTTATTGATCACTGTCACCCATTAAATTTAATTTCTAAATTAAAAAGAACTTGAAAATAAAATAGTGGATTATGTTAAATAAATATATTTATTTATTATTTTTTTTTAGCAAGAGACAGACACAGACAGACCGATAGACAGGAAGGGAGAAAGATGAGAAGAATCAACTCATAGTTGTGGCACTTGAGTTGTTCATTGATTGCTTCTCATATGTGCCTTGAGAGGGGGGGGTCTCTAGCTGAGCTAGTGACCCCTTGCTCAAGCCAGCAACCTTTGGACTCAAGTCAGTAACCACGGGATCTGGATTATGATTGAACGCTCATGCCAGCGACCCTGTGCTCAAACTAGTGAGTTTGAGCTCAAGCTGGATGAGCCCGCGCTCAAGCTGGCAACCTTGTGGTTTTGAACCTGGGATCTCAGTGTCCCAGGATAATGCTGGTCAATGCCACCAGTGGTCAATCTAAATCAGTGGTTCTTAACCTTTTTTGAGGTACCAAACCCACCGGTTTCATATGCGCATTCACCGAACCCTTGTTTAGTGATAAATAAAATATGATTGTTTTTTCCAAATTCAAGACATAGGTATATGGTTTTTTACTGGTGTACAAAATGAGCCGTGCATGAACATCACGTTGCTCAAAGAACAAAACCAACAAAGTGCATGAACTCACAACAAATTACAGTATTACTTTATTCTGGCCTCCGTGGCAGAGGCTTCTCCAAACCCCTGAGATCGACTCATCGAACCCCTAGGGTTCGATAGAACCCAGGTTAAGAACCACTGGTCTAAATATATTTATTTAGTTTGCCTCTTTTCTCACTGGGTTATACCTGAAGGCCCCTGGAAGATCTAATTTGTTGTTTTTTAAGGTGATCAACTTTTTTACAATAAAAAGGAGGACAAAAATAAGTTGAAAAAAACAATATTGTAAATAAAAGAAACATTCATTGCAACAATAACACACTATAATATGATAAATGCATAATAAAAACATGTAATATTTTATATTGTAATTATGCTTACATACCTATTGATTTTAATAATAATTTTAAGAAAAAAGTACTCATTTAGTAAAACTAAATATCAAACAAAACCACTCATTTGGAGCGATATTCAGGTGTATTTATCACTTTCTAATTAAAAAACATCTTTTTATGCAACTATTTAATCAAAATGTGTTATTAATAGATATGGTTTGAGGTTAGATTTCCACTTTAAAACTCAAATTTCGGGAAAATACTTGTAAATAAAATTATACGTATTTGGAAATTATTAAATAGATAATGAATAAAACATGAATTGAGCCTGACCTGTAATGGCGCAGTGGGTAAACCGTCGACCTGGAATGCTGAGGTCACCGGTTCGAGACCCAGGGCTTGTCTGGTCAAGGCACATGTAAGAGTTGATGCTTCCTCTCCTCCTCTCTCTCTCTCCTCTCTAAAATGAATAAACTAAAAACAAAACAAAACCCATGAATTGAGCTTACCTGTCTATGATTGAATATTCACTAAGAAAGAAATAATCGTGAGTCTACCATGTCATATGTGCCATGTTGTGTTTCAGTAAGAAGTACACAAAGCCATTTGTGCACTCGGTATATTGGTATATTGCGTTCTCTCTCAAGGTCTCCCATGCCGAGCGCATGCATCTCATAACCACATCTCCCCGCACTGTACTAATTCGTGACAAATCGTCATGTCAAATACAAATATGTCACATCACATGCAATGGATCGACTCTGCATCAATCGAATACGGACATTTACAGATTAGTCTTCTAATATCAAAAAGGAGGAGATGTAGGAGGACACTTTTCGAGGGAGGACGGAAGTTCCGTCCTCCATTGGTCACCTTATCACCCACTGTGTACCCCCATCTGGCCCTACAGCTAATCGTCATCTTCTAGAGTCCTATCCCCACCACAGTGAGCTTGTTTCTTGCATCCATTAGGGGGTCTGACGGTGAAATCCCAGGCCAGGTGAGAGGAAAGGCCAATGAGAAGGCAGTGAACAGCATTTCCGGCTGGGTCTCGCCCAATCTGTGGCTGGTGGCCAGCAGCCTTCAGCGCCCAGAGGCAGAAATGCTGACTGTATTATTATGAAATCATTTGTATATTGTGAAGTGCTTTGCATATGATAGAGTGATTTGCATACAGGGTAGGGGCATCTTAGAGATCCCAGAGCAGCATCCCTGAGTCTTCCTCCCTTAGCAAAGAAACCAACCCAGGGCTTCCATTTTAGAACCCAGGGAGGAGCACTGGAGAGCATCCTGGCCAACTTACAGACCTGGTGGGGTCAGGCAGACAGGAGGCTTTCAGAGGAAAGCTGATCCCACCTGGAAGGAACTGGTGGTCTAGACATTGGGCTGAGAGGTGGAGCAGGGCAAGTGTGCGCTCAGAGCCCCTAGAAGGGGAGAGCGACTCAGGACAGATGAAGGGAGCTATCATGGAAAAGCAAACAAGGCTCAGAGGTTTGGAGAACCCCAACCCGTCACAATCCCTAACCAGGTAAGTGCCCACATGTCCCTTTCTGAACAGACTAGAGTCCTGGCGGTATCCCAGAGAAGAATACGAGGTGGAAACACCAAGCCAGACTCCCGCAGCCTAGAAGTGAGAGGCAGGGACACTCCGGTTCGAATCCTGTCTCTGCCACCTGTGCCACTGTTTCACCTGGGCTAACAGTACCCACCTTGATGGGATAGAATGAGGATTCAATGAGAATGCAAGCAGAGTGAGTGGCACATAGGTGTTTGGTAAACTGCAGTTATAATAATAACGCCACTGTTTGCTGCCCTTGTCTAAGCGGTCAGGCCAGCTTCCTCTAGGTGAGGGGAGCACAGAGCGCTCGCTCGCCCAGGTTTGGAGTTCAGAGCAGCAGTATCAAGCCATCATGCACTGGACTCCAAAGGGTTACAAGCACTGGAGACAAAGGCCTGAGGTTCCCAGCGAAAAACCAAAGCATAAAAATAATTCGATGAGTAAGAATAAAATTCCCTCTTCTGAGGTTCCCGGGGCTAGGCCCCTCCCTGCGGCAGGCACTTCCCCTTTCCCTTGTTCATGGAGGAGCCAGACCAGGCTGACTCAGAACCGGAGCGCTGCAGCCATCCTCCCACCCGGGCCCCGGACCGGCCATTCGCCCTGGGACTGCGAGTCTGGCAGGCGAGCGCGCCCCCGTGCGGCCGCGAGGGGTACTGCAACCCGAGAGAAGAAGCGGCGCCCAGACCCGCAAGGCCAGCGGTTCGCGATCTCTCCGCCTCCGCCCTGCCCGGCCTGGTTGAGCGCGGTACCCATGGCCCACCCACTTCCGCCCGGCCCTCCTCGCTGCTCCTGCCGGCCCGAGCGGAAGTGCGCTGGCCGCTCGGATCCCCCTTGGCCACAAAACGGAAGCGCGTCTGTCCAGCCACTCCCTCCAACACCGCGGCGCGCGGCGCGTCGGGTTCCGGACAGGTCCCGTGTGACGTGGCCGCGCGCTGGGGGCGGCCCCGGGCTGGGGGCCGGACTGCGGGGCCGGGCGGGGCAGACCGGGGCGGGGCGCGGCGCCACAGCTGGATGGCCGGGGCCGCCCGGAGCACCGCCGCCGCCGCTGCACGGTGAGTGACCGCCAGACCCTCAGGGCCCGCGCCCTGGGCGGGATGGACCCGGCGATCCTCCCGACCCCAGCCCGGCTTTCCCTGTGCCTCTCCCGCGGAGCCCGGAGTTAAACTTCCTTGGGCACTTCTTCCCAGTCGCCCCACACGTCTCCCTCCATCGCTCCCATGCTCCCCCCGCCCCCAGTCCCCAGCTCTCTCTCTTTTGACTCTCTCTTGCTTTCTCTCTTCCCTCTCCTCTCTCTCTCCGTACCCCGTTCCCGTCTCCCAAACCTGTGGTCCCCTCACCTCTATGTGACCCCCCGGCCTCCATGCCCGACCTGGCCCGCCGGTTTCATCAGGGTCTCCCGTTCAGCCCTGGAGATCCTCCTGAACGTGGGCATCTTTCCCACGGCCAGAGGCACCTGCCTTCCCTCCCTCCCTCCTCCAGCAGCGGATGAGGAAACTGAGGCAGGGAGCTCTGCAGCTCAAGGTCACAGCCAGCACGAGGCAGGGCAGACTACGTTTAAACGTCATGCCCGAGTTTCCAGATGGAACTTCTCTCTTAGCTGACTCACATCCTCGCTGGGAACCGTTCTGCCGGCCTCCCCCAGCATAACGGGGCTGGCTGTGCTTCCTCCGTGCCGGGCACGTTCACCTGCGTGGTCAAGCTCATCTTAGATGCGTGTGAGGGAGGCAGTGCTTGGCTTTATCCTGTGGACAAGGAGACTGAGGTCCTGGGAGAGGGCTTGGGAGACTTGCCTGCAGGCCAACAGCTGTAAGGCAAAGTTAATGGCAGTGCCCTGAGCATCTGTGAGGTGGCTCCTAACTGAGGTCACCTTTCTCCTGGGTCCCACCTCCTGTCTGTCTCTGTGTCCCAGGAACACTGGGCTCATTTCCTAGGGAGAAGCTCTAATGGTCCTGTCCTAGCTCTGCTGCTTGGTTTCCTCACCTGTACCTCCTCATGTTGCCTTATCAAGCTAGACAGTGCCAGCCTCCGTCCCTGGGGTGTCCTCACCAGGGCACATCCTGGCAGTAAAACCTCTGGCAGCTGGAGACACCCAACTGGGCTGGGCTTGCTGGTGGCTGAGGGAAACCCAGCCAGTGCCTCACCCTGTCATTAGGGAAAGTTTAGCCTCAGGCAGACATGCTGACACAGTCTGCAGCTGGCCCAGAAGGAAAAAATGTGTGGTCCTTGGGCCGTGGAGGAACAGAGTCCCTTTGCTCTGTGCACGTACCCTTTGGGACCACAGAGGCCCTGGACCAGGCAAGCAGAAGGGTGGATGCCATGACATGTGGTGGGTAGGGAAAGTTAAGGTGCCTGCCATATTTCATAAGTAGGTGTTCAGCCAAGGGCGGCAGCTCACAGAAGTGGCCTTTGTGTTTTGCAGCACCTGGCATGCCTGGATGTCCCTGCCCTGGCTGCAGCATGGCGGGCCAGCGGCTCTTCTTCCTCACTGCTGTTGCCCTGGAGCTCCTGGGAGGGGCTGGGGGCTCCCAACAGGCCCTCCGGAACCGGGGGGCTGCAGCAGCCTGTCGCCTGGATAACAAGGATAGCGAGTCCTGGGGGTCCCTACTGAGTGGGGAGAGGCTGGATACCTGGATCTGCTCCCTCCTGGGCTCACTCATTGTGGGACTCAGTGGGGTCTTCCCACTGCTGGTCATTCCTCTGGAGCTGGGGACCACTCTGCACTCAGAAGGTGGGTAACCCTCTTCTGGCACCCTGGGTCAGCCAGTAGTGTGACAAACATGCTGGGTCTCATATCCTGGGCCATAGTGTATCTGAGGTGGAGGGTGAGGACAGAATATAATTTCTCACCTTGGTTCTGTGAGACCCAGGTGCACCATGGTCATTTTGGTTATAATACCAGCCAGCAAACGTTCACCAAGAAGTAATATAGAGAGTAGTTAGAAATGTGGGTGTCAGGCTGCTTGGGGTCAAATCTTGGCTCTGCCACTTACCAGCTGGGCGCCATTGGGTAAGTTACTTAACTTCACTCTGCCTCAGGCTCCCAAACTTAAAAATGGAAATAACAGTAGCATCTACCTCACAGGTACTATTGTGACGATTATATGAACTGGTATCAGTAAAGCACTACCTGGTATAGGGAGAAGGGTGTGCGTTTGTAGGCCCTGTGCTGACTGTGGATACAATGGCCAACAAAATGCTTTCCCTCCCTCAGGCTCCTCTCATAGTACAAGAGAGCTCTCAACCCGAAAGCCCCGGGCCAGCTTACCCAGGAACACAGAAGAGGCTGGTCACAGGCCTGCCTCTGGAAGGGGGTCTGGGTAGTGGGGCACAGACGTGGACGGAGGTTTTCCTTGGCTCCCCTTTCATGTGGTGTGCATGTACTGTCTGTCCATACATGGCACATAATGCCACGTCCACAAGATCAGATAGGGACCTGCTAAAACTACAGGTGCCTTTTGCCCACACCCAAGAGTACGACCTACTAAGTCTGGACCACAGCCCAGGAATCTTTGAAATGAGGGCTCCAGGCGCTTGTGTTCCTCTGTTCATTCAGTTATGAACACAGTCGTGCCAGCCACTAGGCCTAAGGCTAGCGCCACAGCTGTGAACGGAGCCCTCCTGGAGCCCTGCCTGTGCACCAGCTCAGTCCCTCCCATGGCATCCCGCGACCTGCGAGGGCCGTATAGGGAGGACTTGGGTTATTAGTTCCATTTTACAAATGGGGGTTCACAGACAGAGAGAGGTTCTTGGACCATCTTGAGATCACACAGCCTAGAAGCAGCAGCTTCCCCTGGGATGTTTGCTACTCCACCCACAACCTGCCTCTGCCCTCTGGGCCTCAGTCCAAACCCACGGCCCCCTTTAGGCACTTCCAACTCTGGATGCTGCAAGTCGGCAAAAGTCCCCAAGTCTGTGTCACTTCTTAGAGAGTAACAGTGGCTGAGAAAAGCAAATTCCCATTTAATGAGTACCTGCTCTGTGTATTGTCACTGAATTTCCACCAGACCTCTGTCAGATAGTTATCCCCAGTAGGTACAGAAGGGAAACTGAATGGCAGGACTAATCCGCCCAAGGTCACCAGCTGGTGGGTTGGGGGCTGGAACCTTAACCATGGGGCTCCGCTGTCAATCAGCAGGTTGTATATTCCTGCCCAGCACCCAGCCCTGGCTGGGCCTGTGGGGCTGGGACCCAGGAAGGGCAACAGCCCATGTCCAGCCTCTTAGAGGCTTACGTTCTGGGGTGGGGCAGAGCTGGGGCTGGGGCCCTGGTGGGTCAGCCCCCAGGCTCCACATCTCTGCCTTGCAGCTGGGGCCCAGCGTCTGAAGCAGCTGCTCAGCTTTGCCCTGGGGGGACTCTTGGGCAATGTGTTCCTCCACCTGCTGCCTGAGGCCTGGGCCTACACGTGCAGCTCCAGCCATGGTGAGTGAGGTCACAGGCTGGGGACAGAAGGGGGGGCGCTGGTACCCATGTCCAGGGGTGGCCTAGACACTGCCTGCTCTGCGAGATGATGGTGAGGGGTCTGGGCATCTGGCAGGTGACTTGTCTTGGTCCTGTGGGAGTCCCTGGGGCCCTGCTGCCCCACCAGCCAGTCCTGGCCTCCACCCTAGACTTGGTCCCATTCCAAATGGCCTTCCTTCTATGGCCCTGGCTTGGCCTGGCCATCAGTGCTGCCCCTGCAGGTGGTGAGCGGCAGAGCCTTCAGCAGCAGCAGCAACTGGGTCTCTGGGTCATCGCTGGCTTCCTGACATTCCTGGCTTTGGAGAAGATGTTCTTGGACAGGAGGGAGCAGGAGGGGACCAGCCAGGTGAGTCCCAAACCCCAGGACCTGGATACCTTAGTCTGTTTTGTGGTGGTGCCAGGGACGTGAGGCTCAGGTTCTGAGTTGAACCCTGAGAAAAGGGTCTCTTGGCCCTTTTTTGGGACCTCCGGGGGCTGGGCCAGCTTGTTTGGGAGGCTCTGGGGAGTGACATGTCAGCCCCGCTGGGGCTTGTTCTCACAGACCGACAGCTACAGCAGTGCGGAAGGTGGGTGGTCTGTGGAGTCTGGGCGTGACCACCGATGGAGCAGCAGTGGTCTAGCCAGAGAAAAGGGGTGTTCCCTGTCTCTGGTTCTCCATATCTCTCCCCTTCTGTGTCTGCCCTGGCCAAGTGGGGAGCATCTCATGTCACCTCTCCCTCCTTCTCCTGGCCCTAGGCCCCCAGCAAAGGCCCCGCTGCTGCTGCCGAGCTCAATGGAGGCCACTGTCTGGCCCAGTCGGCTGCAGGGCCCGGCCTGAGCACCGTGGTCCCGAGCATCAAAGTGAGTGGCCCGTTCAGGGCCCCCTCCTCCTGCAACTGCCCCACCCCGCGTGGCGGCCTCGCTAGCCCCTGCCTACCTGGTTCAGCTGGCTCTCTCTGCCCTCTCCCAGGTCAGCGGCTATCTCAACCTGCTGGCCAACACCATAGACAACTTCACTCACGGCCTGGCTGTGGCTGCCAGCTTCCTGGTGAGCAAGAAGGTGAGTGGGGGTGGGGACTGGTGGGGTCCAGGCGATTCCAATGGGCATGGTGGTGCTTGTGGTGACCAGTTGGCTCTACCTCCACAGTAGGTCTCCAGTCCATCACTTCTTGCCCTCTGCATCAGCAACACCCTCATCTGAACCCCCAGACCTCGCTGTCACTCTCCTGGACACGGCCTTCCTTTGTCCTCAGCCACTGGTCTGTTCTTGCTGCAGCACTCCGTGTTGGGCTCACATGCCTCTGCCAGGCTGCCCAGCTTCTGCCTGCCTGCTTCTAGATGCTTCTCCCCTACCTTCTTCCTTGCTCCTCTGCCTACTTTTAAAGCCTTTTATACTCAAGCCCTTTCCTTCTTTGTGGCCTCCACTCCACACTGTTCTACCTGCCTGAATGTCCTTCCTCCCACCCTGACTAGCTGGCTTCTCAGCCGTTAGGCCCCGGCTTAAATGCACTTCTCAGAGAGGCCTTCGCTGACCCCTCATCTAATTGGGCCCTTGTTTCTCATGGCCCGTGGCTCCAGTCCCTGCTTCCACAGAGCAGCTGTCAGTGTGCGGTAACACGGCTCTTGGTGTGTTTCCTCGGGCCTGGCGCCCTCCTCCAGACTGTTTGCTTCAGGAGGCAGGCTCCTTGTGTTTGATTGCTCGCTGTATTTGCAGTCACCAAACAGTGGCCAGCCTGAGCGCTCAGAGCGTAGTGAATATTGGTAGATTGAGTGGACAAGTGGGTGCACTGGCCCTCGGCACAGACCCCCCCAGACTCCCCTTCCTGCAGGTTGGACTCCTGACCACCATGGCCATCCTCCTGCACGAGATCCCCCATGAGGTGAGTTCCAGAGAGTCCCACGGTCAGCTTTGGGGCCTGGAGCTTGGGGGAGGGGCTGGGGTGGGACCGCCTTGCAGTGGCAGACTCGGACACTGGACTTGGGAGGCCTGCAGCTGCTCAGCCCATCCGGCTGCAGCCTCCTCGGGCCTGGGGCCCAGTGGCAAGGCTGGTGCAGGAGGCTCGGTATGCCAGCTGGTCCTGAGGTACTCAGAACCTGGTTCTGCTGGGGCCCAGAGTGACCATCTGGACCTTCCCTCAGGTGGGCGACTTTGCCATCCTGCTCCGGGCTGGCTTTGACCGATGGAGCGCAGCCAAACTGCAGCTCTCGACAGCCCTGGGGGGCCTGCTGGGCGCCTGCTTTGCCATCTGTACACAGTCCCCCAAAGGAGTAGGTAAGGGTGTGGTGAGGGGTGGCAGTCAGCAGAGGGGCACCAGCCAAGGGCACATCTGCCCCACCCTTGGCATCCAGGCGGGTTCTGCCCCCGGGCCACCCTGCAGGGAGGGTGCAGTACATACGGCTCCCCTGGGCTCCCAGCCAGTCGAGCCTTCTCCCATTACAGAGGAAACTGTGGCCTGGATCCTGCCCTTCACCTCTGGTGGCTTTCTCTACATCGCCCTGGTGAACGTGCTGCCCGACCTCTTGGAAGAAGATGATCCGTGGTAAGTGACCCACTGGGACTGCCACACACACAGGGCCCTTCGAGGCTGAAGGAGCTCTTCTGGCTCCCCCCCCCCCCCCCGGCCCCCGTCCAGCGCCATCCCTGAGCCTGGTCCCTCCTCCCACAGGCGCTCCCTGCAGCAAGTGCTTCTGCTCTGCGCGGGGATCGTGCTGATGGTGCTGTTCTCACTCTTCGTGGAGTAACTGTCCTTGACACCCCCACCCCGCACAGCAAGCAATAAGACTCGTATTTACTCTGTGACCGTATGTCAGGCAGAGAGGCGTGTCGGGGAGAGCCAGCGAGCCTCCGACCAGACAAGAGATTGATGTGTGTGTGTGGTGTGCACGTGTGAGTTGTGTGAGACCGACACTGTGATCCGTCACGCGCTAGGCTGAGGGCCTAGTGCCTGTGCCCGCCCCAGCCACACTGTGGTTCTCTCCTTACCACCCTGTCCCCTTGCACCTCCCGAGTGAGCAGTGAGGAAACAGCAGCATGGGTCCCAAGCAAAGGCCTCTCCCCACCGGAACCCCACGGGGAGTCAGGTCAGCTCAAGGAGCCCAGGCTGCAGGGAACCCCAAAGCTGTCTCCCACTGGGGCCCTAGCTCCCTGGCTGAGAATAAACCTCCGTTCACGCATGCAGCCCTGGCAGTGTAGGGGCCAAGGCTGGGGTGACGGCTCTGTCCATCATCCTGGCCATCCCCACGCCAGCTCCAAGGCCAGAGAACGGAGAGGCAGGTACTCTTGCAGCCCCCAGCCCCTCAGCACTGACAGCCCTGCCCCTCCCAGCATGGAGCTGGGAGGGGCTTCCCAAGACCCTTTTCTCATGGCTGCCTACACCGGGCCAGCTCCTGTCCCCTAGTGAACGCTCCCTGGCAGTGCCAGCAGCTCCTGCCACCTCCAGCTGCCAAACGGCAGCCTGCAGAGCAGCCAGCAGCCCTGGGCCAGAGAGGCCTCCGGTCCAGCTCAAGGGTGCTAGTGCCAGCACAGGGTCCAGGCGACTATTCTGGGAACGGGAAGGGAACGGTTTGTGGCGGCCCCTCCCTGGTCGGGCCCCTTCTCCAGCCCCGCTGCGTGCACATAGAGGGGTAAGAAGGGGCGGCCGGGGCTCTGTGCTGTCAGCACTCAGGAATGTGCTCTGGGAGAATGCTCAAGCCATAATCCCCAGCTATTTCCCTTGGCTGGCGCCCAGGTACTCAGCTGGCTACTCCACAGCCGGGCCCACCCCACCCCGCCCCGCCGCTCGACTGTGGACATCCTCAGGAGTGGCCATCAAGAGGGTCTGAATGGTTGGCAGCAGCTGTGCTGTAGTTCTGTTTGTATCTGTAAATACCTGTTCTATATATAAGATGAAATAAATATTGTACACAAACTTGCTGCCTCTGTTCTGCAGTGGCACCCACGGCCCAGTGGGGCTTTTCTGGGCATCCGGCTCCACCCAGAGGCTGCAGCCAGGTTGGCAGCTCCACAGCCCAGTCCGCCAGCCACCTGACGTCCCATCAGCCCCACCCTCCACCTCTGCTTTGTGCTCCCTCTGAACTTTCTCCCTGCGGTGCTTGTCCAGACGAGATACACTTCATGTTTCCCTGGTGCGTCTTGTTAGTTTTTTGTCCCAGTAAAACAGGACGCACTATGCACTATAGCTACGGCACCCCCAAGGGTAGTGCCATTACACAGACCTCGGAGGAACAGCTTTTTCCCAGCCTGTCCCCGAGTAATTCAATCAAGGAAGAGCTCCACTCTCAAAGACCTCTTCAGGTTTGGCCTCAATTAAATTGTTTCATTAAAAAACACACACCGGATCCCCATTCTAAACCACACGCCCTCACCTTTGATCGTGCTGTGGAAGGGCAAGTCAGGCACGAGGGGCGGGGGCGCCGCTTTGCCGCAGCGCGGGCCAGAGAAAGCGGAGCCCCACCCACTCGCCCTCAGCCAACCAGGCCTGGCCCAGGGGCCGCAGGCTGAGCGGCACCTCTGCACAGCGTCGCCCCATCTCCTCAGCGGCTGTGAAGCCAGAGACGCTGCACCCCCGGCCCGGCTCTGAATCGCTTTCCAGCAAAAAGGGCCCTGCTGCACCTGGCTGTGGGATCGCGCCTGACCCGTCCGGGAAGGAACCCAGCCCCCGCCCCGGCAGCACTGGGACTCCTGTGTCGGGCCTCAAGTGGTGCCCGGCCAGGTGAACGCCTCAGCTGGTTAGAAGAGAAAATGGGGGTGCAGAAACAGGCAGCTGAGCCGAGGGCAGGCGGCAGAACCAGAAGCACTTCAGAGGCCGTGCGGGGCGCTCCTCAGTTGGAACTGCAGAAGAGCAACGTGGCCCTCAGGAAGGAATGCGGGCCTGGGGGGTCAGAAACTGCAAGGAGCCCATTTCACCAGAAAGGCCCAGGCCCAGCCTGACCAGGCGGTGGCGCAGTGGATAGAGCGCCGGACTGGGATGAGAAAGACCAAGGTGCGAGACCCCGAGCTCGCCAGCTTGAGCGCGGGCCCATCTGGCTTGAGCAAAAGCTCACCAGCTTGGACCCAAGGTCGCTGGCTCCAGCAAGGGGTGGCTCGGTCTGCTGAAGGCCCGCGGTCAAGGCACATGTGAGAAAGCAATCAATGAACAACTAAGGTGTCGCAACGGCAACGAAAACCTAATGACTGATGCTTCTTATCTCTGTTTCTGTCTGTCTGTCCCTATCTATCCCTCTGTCTGACTCTCTCTCTGTCCCTGTAAAAAAAAAAAAAGAAAAGAAAGGCCCAGGCCTAGTGGGTAGCTCACTGTGGGCATCTCCCTTAGGAGAAGGGACGGGGGCAAAGGAGGGAGGAGGGGAGAGCTGATGAGATCTGAAGAGCTGTTACCATGAAAGGCCATTGAGGGACTTCCAAAGGCTCCAGGCCTGATGGAGTGGGCTGAAGGCAGAGTCGTGTCCTCTAACAGCATGACCACAGGTCAGGCCTAGAAAGGCTCTCACGTGGGTCTTGCTCAGGGTTCAGTTTTCAGCCAGAGGAAAGAAGTCAGAAGAGCTAGCCTGACCTGTGGTGGCGCAGTGGATAAAGCGTCGACCTGGGAACACTGAGGTCGCCAGTTCAAAACCCTGCACTGGTCTGGTCAAGGCACATATGGGAGTTGACACTTCCAGCTCCTCCCCCCTTTCTCTCTCTCTCTCTCTCTCTCTCTCACTCACTCTGTGTCTCCTCTCTAAAATGAATAAAATTTAAAAATAAATAAATAAATAAAAGAAGTCAGAAGAGCTAATGGGGGCATGTGGAGAAAGAGGAGGCTCGGGCCAGGAAACAGGAGTTCCAAAGGGAAAAGACCCTGAGCCTGGCTTTACAAGGACGTAAGGCCAGGGGCCAGGTACCAAATGCAAAAAGGAAATGGCTGGCTCTTCACGGGACCTACACGCTGGGGCTGCAGCGCCAGCCTCTGAAGCTCAGTGGTGGAGCAGGGACTGGGGAGGGGGCCGCAGGAATGGGGGGTCAGAGACCCACCACAGCAGAGGCGTGCGCTCGGCCCTCCAAGGGCCGCACCTTGACTACTGGATCCAGGCTCACAGCTGTTGAGTTTCCAGCAGCAGCACGTGGGGACAGAGAGAGACAGGTGACAGGGAACTGAAACCATCTTTTACTACAAATTGAACTACAAGAAGCCAGAGGTGCAGGGGCGAGCCCTAGGCATAGTACTGCAAGTTGGCTTTCTTCTTGGCCTGCACCTCCAGGATGCCCTCCATGTAGTCCTCGTGCGTGAGCTCCGTGGCGCCCCTGCGTAGTGCGATCATGCCCTGCACCCGGGACACGCAAGCTCTAGGGCGCCTCCCTGCACCCCTGGCCTCGCTCCCAGGGGCCGTAGCCTCAGCCTCCTCCCCGCAGCAGTCTCCACTGGCCAAATAACCCCCGCCCTGCCCAGGGAAGCCCCGTAGCAGCCACTCACCGCCTCCACACACACGGCCTTGCACTGGGCCCCATTGAAGTCATCCGTACAGCGGGCCAGCTCCTCGTAGTTCACATCAGGGCTGTGGGAGGGCAGGTGCGACAGGGCTCAGTTACTTATGGGGATGGGGCAAGGAGAGCCGATGTGCTCCCGTGCTGCTCCACAGTCAATGCGCCCTGTGACTGTAGGCAAGTCCCTTCCTGCTGTGCCTGGCTCTCCTCTTTGGACAAGGTGGGGGAAAGAAAAGGGACAAAGCGGGCCCGACCAGGTCACTGCTGTATCTTGAGCTCTAGCCTTCCAGAAATCTGTGCCTGAGACCCCAGGCTGAGGCAGGGCGGCAGGAGTGCAGACAAGGTGGCCGTCCCCCCACTCCTGGGTAACATAGGCTGTGGCATGCTGCTGCCACCTAATGGTCTCCCGTGCCAAGCACTGTGCTTGCTGTTGCCACAGTCCATAAGGTTGGTGCCATTATTGCCAAGTCCCAGATAGGAAAGCTGAGGCTTAGAGAGGTTATGCCACCAGCTCAAAGTCACAGATCTGAACCCAGGTCCATCTGGCCCCTGGCTGGATTCCCCTGAACCATGTTGGGCTGTGCTCATCTGCTGGGACCAGGGAGGCCAAGAAACTGAGGGCCTCTGGCCTGCAACTTTCCAATTGCAGGGAAGGAGGGGGACAGTAGATTCTAAGGTGCAGAACAGAATTAGGGTCTGGCCCCCGCAAGACTCCATCCACCTCAGGCACCTGGGAGGAAGTGGAGGTTGCTGTGTAGAATAGTGCTGTGTGAACGAGTTTGGGCAAGGGGTGGGCAAAGGCCTGGGAAACTCGGTACAGTGAAGAGAAACAAACCACTCTGCCTGCCCCTCCAGGGCTCAGCGCCCTGCTCGTGGTGTCCTTGCTCACCTAACGTTCATCTTTCGGGAGTGGATCTGCATGATTCTGGCCCGGGCCTCCTCGTTGGGCATTGGGAACTCAATCTTTCGGTCCAGGCGGCCTGAGCGGAGCAGGGCAGGGTCCAGGATGTCCACCCTGTTGGTGGCTGCGATTACCTGAGCAAGGGAAGAAGCAACTTGAATCGAGGAGAAAGATAGCAGTCATGGCACAACGGGCAGAAAGGCCAGCGTCCAGGTGGGAGGGCTGGAGATGGTCAAGACAGACCCCAATTCCTATTCTAGCTGTACCGGCGAGGGGCTCGAGAAGACCCTGATCTCTAAGCCCCATGTTCATCTTCAACAACACTCACCTTGACCTGGGTGTTGGGCTGGAACCCGTCCAGCTGGTTTAGAAGCTCCAGCATTGTCCTCTGTACCTCCCGGTCACCGGCCTTCTCACTGTCAAAGCTGAGGCACACAGGCAGACCACGACACTGGTGATGCCACAGCTTGGGCAAGTCCTGCCCCCTCCTCCACCCACCAGAGGCCTAACCCAACCCATCCAGGGCTGGAAAATATCTTGCTCAACTTGGGGCCCCCAGCCCAGGGACTAGCACAGAAAAGGTGTCACTGCTGACTGCAGTGGGGCTGGAGAGGAAGCTGGGACCTGGTGCGGGGCCGAGGATGAAACGGGAGAACTGCCTGCTGCCTGGGACAGAGCCCTGGTAAGCGGGCCACCACAGACTGAGCTGAGCTTAGAAATACAGGGAGCCAGCCCAGCCCCGGAACGGAAGGAAGAGCCTACGCAGGTGGCCCTGAGGAACTGTCTGTCAGCTCAGATCTGAAGGCTGAAAAGACATCTGCTGAGCAACCAACCATTAAAGAAGAGAGAATATGGAAAAGCTCATTCCAGAGAGGAAACAGCAAGTGCAAAGTCTCTGGCACCACAGAGCCAGAGCAGGCCTGCAAGCTGAGTGGACACTACAGGGAGTCCAGACGGTGTGGCTCAAACAGCTTGAGGCAGGAGGAGAGCAGGGACAGCCACATGGGGCCTCGCAAGCCATGGCAAGCCCAGGAATTTACCCTAAGGAGGAGTCCCGGGAAGAGCTTTAAGCAGGATCCGTTGTGTGAGGGGCTGTGAGTGCGTGTGAGTGATGTGACCAGGTTTTGTAAAGAACACACTGCCAGCTGTGAGGAGAATGGATGGTCAGGGGAGAAGAGAACAGGTAGGGAGACTAGTTAGATAAGAATTTAGTGAGTAGAAGTACAAAAGCAGAGCTACCACCGTCCCAGGAAGAGACAGGGTGGGGCAGCAGGGACTTAAAACAATCCCCTTGGTGGCACCTAGGACCCCTTTACCGCTTGGTGCCGATGGCATCCAGCTCATCAATGAAGATGATGGACGGAGCTTTCTCCTTGGCCAGGGCAAAGGCGTCCCGGACCAACTTGGCGCCATCCCCGATGAACATCTGCACCAGCTGAGGGCCAGCCAGCTTCAGGAAGGTGGCCTAAGTGGGAATGGGGGTTGACAGCGTCAGGCCAAAGGCACCACCAGAAGTTCCTCTGAGAGGTTTCTTTAGGCCATAGGGCTCAGCTCCACCCACTTCCTCTTCATTCTTCCCAAAGCACTGACCTTGGTCTGCGCAGCACAAGCCCGGGCCAGCAGGGTCTTCCCCGTACCCGGGGGCCCGTACATTAGCACGCCCTTTGGAGGCTGGATCCCCAAGTTCTCAAACTTCTCCTTGTGGTTCATTGGCAGGACAATGGCTTCCACTAGCTGCCAAGAAGAAGGCCTGAGTGAGGAAAAGGAGGCCCTGAAGCCTCCTCAACTTTTAATGGTTTCAACCCCAATCTAGAACCCTCTTATTCCAATTCAGGAGCACTGCTCTAACCTTCCCCCATATCAAGAGAATGCAGAACGCTCACTCCTACCAAGGCTGACTGTGGTCCCTCCAGGAAAAGGGTATGCTGGAAACACACTAAGCCTGAGTCCCAGTCCTGGCTCTGGCTGGCCTTAACCTTCTATGACCCTAAGCAAGTCATTCAATCTCTCCAGAGCACAGTCCCCTAACCTGTCACATGACATCTTCTTACCTCCCCAGGATGCTATGAGTATAAGAGGCACATTCAGGGCAAGTACACTGGTCCATGAAGCGGGGAAACACAAAAGGCTGGTGAGGCTGCGAGTGGCTGCCACACCACCCTCACCTCCTGAATCTGCTTGTCCAAGCCCCCGATGTCACTGTATTGCTCTGTGGGCCTTTCATCCACCTCCATGGCCTTCACCCGTGAGTCATACTCTGTGGGTAGAGTCTCCAGGATCAGATAGGAGTCTTTGTTCACACCCTGGGGACACAGCACAAAGCCTTTAGATTTGTCACAGCTCAAGGACTAACTAATTGGCTGGGTGACAGGTGTGTACAGAATGGGAAAAAAATGGAACTGGGCAATACAAGATTCAAAGAGCACGTAGTCAGGATCTGACTCTCTGAGCTGCTCTGCCGAAATTCAGGGCCACAGAGACCTGGGCCAGGGGCAGAGCTCAGCTGGTCAATGGGAGCAACTTGGCCAGAAAAGTTCTGCCTGAGTTCAGGGACACCACTCACCACCAAGTCTCCGGGCTTCAGTTTTTCAGCATCTACCAACCCAATCACAGGAAGGAAGTATGTCTATAGAAAAGATTCCAGAAGCAGCCTCAGTTACTTACTTGCCCTCATTAAGGCTCCCTACTCCTTTCCCACATCCGCCAGGCACCCTCCTCGGTTCTCCATCTTTGAGCCAGCCTCACCTGTCGTGTAGAAGTTTTGATCACTGCACACTTGCCCTTCCTCTGGGAGTCCAGGTCAATATTGGCACCATCCTCCTCTTGGTCATTGGGATCAACATCCAGAAGCTGGAAAGGTATAAAGCTTAGAAGAGAGGCCCTGCTCAGCCCACTGAACTCCCCAGAGCCAGGTGCTTCCTGAGCTGCGACGTTCCCAACACCTGCAAGGCTGACCATCCCCACCTCACGCCTCAGACTAGCCCTGAGATCAGCAAATGTGGTTGATAAACCATGGGGTTGGTAAGATTTCTGCTTAGGTGATAAAACTCTGCCCAGAGCTCATCTACCGCCTAGGAAAAATAAACAGTAGAAAAGGCATGTGAGGCTTCTGAGGTCTTTTCCTCCTCTACATATCTCCCTAGAAATACACACTAGGAAAGGAACCCTCAGAATGATACCCCAATATGAAATTTGGGCCTCAAAACTTCACCCATTCTTTCCCCAATGGGCCATCACAGGCTGTCTCCAAACCCCCTTAACCCTTCTCTTCCCCTCCACATACACACACACCTCGATGACGTTGGACACAAGGTATGGCAGGGTCTTGTTCACTTTGATTTTCTCACTGTTCTCTTTGATCTTGTCCTTCATGGCTTGAAGTTCGTGGGTAACTCGTAACACTTCACTCTTCATAATCTGAGATGAAGACGAGTGGAAGCAAATGTTCAGCCTTGGCTCAGTTTATCTCAGGGCCTTGTAATGGGTGAGATTCAGGCTGCCAAGGGGACCCTCCCCCATCGGCTCACTCAGCTCTTAGGCTCCCTGAAAGCTGATCCTGACTACGTCCACATCCCACAGAGGTCAAAACAGGAGGCCAGTCCGGGGACCTCTTGGTAAAGTAGTTGTAGCAGAGGGAAAAGACCAGGACTTTGGGTTTTAGGTTCGGCTTTTGTTATGGGCTGAGTACTTCAAAATAAAAACCTTCTGAACCTCAGTTTCCTCATCTGTACAATGAAAATTTCCTAAAAGATGGGTTTTTGAGAGTAATACATAAAGACCTCATTGGGAAAGGCAGTCTAATGATTCCTACTCTCAGGCTTGTTCTCTCAACACCGTATCCCTCTTCTGGTCCCTTTTAAGGCTTAGTTTTCTTTTCTCTTTATCTGGCCCAAGGAGGAAAACCGCGGTCCCCAAGTACGCCCTGCCCTGTATGCCCACCTTGATTTCACTGTCCAGCAGCCGCGTGCGCTGGATAATCTCTTCTGTGGACATCTTGAGCACCTCCTCCCCGATTCCATCTTGCTGTTAAAAAAAAAAAGCAAAAAAATTTTTTAGCTGAGGGCAGGTCTCCGCTTTCTCCAAACCCACTAACAGCGTGTTTCTCCACCATAAGACTAGAATGAAGGAGTTGGGATCCTTGCCCACATCCCAAGCAGCCCACATACCTTTACCCCCCAACCACCGCCTCCCCACTGACCAAGGTGGTCTCCCCACTGGCCTGGCTCTAGGACCCCCAGCTCCCCCAGCGCACACCTCAGCCTCGTCCCACACGGTCGCCATCTTCTCCTGCCGAGTCACTGGACTCTCGAGTTCCGGCAGCAGATTCATTTCCTGGAGGAAAAGGCCGAAGATAGGACTGGGCAGAAGCCATAAAAGAAAATTAGTACTATCTTTCTTACCACCAGCTCTTGACTAATGTCAGACCTTTTTCTTCAAGTCCTGATTCTAGCCGACTTGGCTCTGGCCGTGTTTTCACAGCGAATCTACTTCTCCGATTCAAAAGAGGACAGGCGAGCCGCAGGATCCACCCCCTGAAACGTTCCCGCCCTTGTCTTGTTTATGCTGTGCTATTGGTCGGCGCGCGCAGCGGGCGGGGTCTGGATATAAACCGGAAGGGGAGGAGGGAAGAAATAAAAGCCTCAAAGGCCTTTGGGAAATGTAGTCTTAGTTTGGACCATACCTCAAAGAGTGCTTTTGAGGGAGTGATTGAACCTCAGAATCTGGCCCAGTTAGGTAAGGTGACCAATTATCATCCTTTAGGGAGGACAGCCCTTCTTTTGTAAATTCCGTGCTCCCTGGAAAAGTGTCCTCCTACATATCCTCCTTTTTGATATTAGAAGACTAATCTGTAAATGTCCGTATTCGATTGGTGCAGAGTCGATCCATTGCGTGTGATGTGATGTATTTATCTAAATGAGTATGTTTTTCTTCCAATTATTATTAAAAATTAATAGGCATGTAAGCATAATTACAATATAAAATATTACAAATGTTTTTATTATGCATTTATCATATTATAGTGTATTATTGTTGCAATGAATAAAATGTTTTTTTATTTACGATATTGTTTTCTTCAACTTATTTTTGTCCTCCTTTTCATTGTAAAAAAAGTTGGTCACCTTACAGTTAGGAATTAGGGATTTTTCACAGTGGCTCTCCCTCCCAAACATGAAACAACACAAACCAGCCGTGTGCGAAGGTCATTAAGAAAGAGATAGCGGGAAAACCAGACAGAAGGTGACAGAGGACAATTTGACTTTGGGTGATGGGTACGCAACACAATTGAATGATAAGATAATCTGGAGATGTTTTCATTGTACATATGTACCCTGATTTATTGGTGTCACCCCATTAAAGTTAATAAAAAAATTCTTAATTATGGAAAATAAAAAAAAAAAGAAAGAGATAGGGGTTGGGGGAGGCTCTCAAAATTAATAAATAAAATATTTTTTAAAATAAAATTTCAATAGCCTGACCAGGCAGTGGCGCAGTGGATAGAGCATCGGACTGGGATGTGAAAGACCCAGGTTCAAGACCCCGAGCTCGCCAGCTTGAGCGCGGGCCCATCTGGCTTGAGCAAAAGCTCGCCAGTTGGACCCAAGGTTGCTGGCTCCAGCAAGGGGTTGCTCGGTCTGCTGAAGGCCCGTGGTCAAGGCACATGTGAGAAAGCAATCAATGAACAACTATGGTGTCGCAATGGCAACGAAAAACTAATGATTGATGCTTCTCACCTCTCTCAGTTCCTGTCTGTCTGTCCCTATCTACCCCTCTCTCTGTCCCTGTAAAATAAATAAATAAATAAAAATAAAATAAAATTTCAATAAGAAAACATAGAAAAGGAAAATAAATTTAAATGAAAAGAAAGCCAAAATAAAAAATTTAAAGAAAACACCCAAAAAAATAACTAAAAAACTAAACATCATGTCTGTAATTATTTCTTCTCATCTCACTGAGTAGGACAGATCTCTTTGGATCATATGAGATTCATTTGTTACACCTGTGTCCTCTGCTCTGGAGGATCTCTGCTTATCACTCTGAGGTGAGGCCCAAGGTCCCCCTAAAATGAACTTGGTGTAAGCCATGTAGCTTAAGTCAAACCATCACAGATACCCCCTAAATTTGTTGAAAATCTGTTCAGTGTTTTTCTGGGAATGCAGTTGAAGGCATCACATTTGCAGCTGCTCACTCAGGCTGACAGCATCCCCACGGATGATAGCATGTAGTCCATCCTCTCAACGGCACTGCCCTGGGGACAGGTTGGATTATCATCCACAATGTTAGATAAGGATATGGAGGATCAGAGAGGTTAAGTGACTTGCCCAAGATTGTTCAGTGAGTCAGTGTCAGCACCGGGACAGCTGACTCCAGATTCACACTTTTTAGAGTTGTCTGACAGGAGTCAAAAAACCCAGGTGGGGAAGGAACTGTCCTGTCTATGCTGGTCCCATCACACCCAGGGCAGATGTGTCCTGTTCCGGGGGCTACACTGGGGCCTACATTCTAACAAATAGGAATATGTTTAGAAAGCCTCTAGCCTGGGCCTGTAATGGGTGGTAGCAGTCTCTCCATGACCAAACTTTATTGTTTTCTTTCTTTTTCTTTTTTAAGTGAGAGGAGGGGAGATTGTAAGGCAGACTCTCACATCACCGAGACCGGGATCCACCCCACAACCCCATCTGGGACTGATGCTCAAGTACCAACTATTTTTAACACCTGAGGCTGATGAGCTTGGACCAACCAAGCTATCCTCAGCCCAGGGCCACACTAGAACCAATCAAGAGTGGGTTCTTGGCTGCGAGAGGGGAAGAAAGAGGTGGGGGAGAGGGAGGGAAGGAGAAGCAGATGGTTGCTTCTCCTGTGTGCCCTGACCAGGAATCAAACCTGGGATGTCCATACATCAGGTGACACTCTATCCACTGAGCAACAAGGCAGGACCCATGACCAAAGTTTAGATAGGCTCCTCTGAGCCCTCTTTTTCACTTAGTCTTGTCTTTGGGTGCTTCCCTTAGTCTGCCTAGCCCAGTTTTAAGAATTCTACTGTTGCCTGACCAGGCGGTGGCGCAGTGGATAGAGAGTCTGACTGGGATGCAGAAGACCCAGGTTCGAGACCCTGAGCTCGCCAGCTTGAGTGCAGGCCCATCTGGCTTGAGCAAAAGCTCACCAGCTTGGTCCCAAGGTCGCTGGCTCCAGCAAGGGGTGGCTCCGTCTGCTGAAGGCCCGCGGTTAAGGCACATGTGAGAAAGCAATCATTGAACAGCTATGGTGTCACAAGGACAACGAGAAACTAATGATTAATGCTTCTCACCTCTCTCCGCTCCTGTCTGTCTGTCCCTATCTATCCCTCTGTCTGACTCTTTGTCCCTGTAAAAAATAAATAAATAAAGAATTCCACTGTTTATGGAGACTGCCCTCCTACATATCTGAAGTTCCTCATTGCCCATCTTTGATATATAAATCCTTGGCCTGCCTTTAGCAAAAATCCTCTGAGGCTAGTTTAGCAAGAATGCCACCTACCCTGAGGTCTCTTCTTAGTATTTTTTTTATTCACTGATCTTCTCACTGGTTGTTGGCTATAAATCCCAGCTGTCTTTGCTGTATTGGGAATTGAGTTCAGTTTTATACTGGATTCTCTTTCCCCAATTGCAATTGACACTTTTCACTGCCTCTATGGCTCATCGCCCTGGTTCAAGCTAGCGTCCTATCTCACCCAGACTATTGCAAGGACCTCTTCATTAGTCTGCCTACTTCTACCTTAACACTCCTGGGATGGCTAATTTTATGACTGGGCTATGGTGTGCCCAGACATTTGGTCAAACATCGTTCTGAGTGTTTTTCTGTGAAGGTACTTCAGATGAGATTAACATTTAAATTGACATTTAAATTGGTAAACTGAATAAAGCAGATTGTCCTTCCTAATGTGGGTGAGCCTTATCTAATCAGTTGAAGGCCTGGATAGGCTGACCCTCTGCTAAGTACAAGGAGATGGCTCCTGCCTAACTGCCTTGATCTGGGACATCAGACTTTTCTGCCTTCAAGCTCAAACTGAAACAAGCTCTTCTTGAGTATTGAGCTTACTAGCTTTCAGGCTAGAGCACCTGCCTGGATCTTGGGCCTCCTGAATCAGACTGGACCTAAACCATCACATCAGTACAGTGGTACCTTGAGATACGAACAGACAAACAATTTTTTTTTTTTTTTAAGATACAAGCTGCAACTCAGTCTGTATTTTTGTTTGAGATTCAAGTGATATTCCAAGATATGAGTCGTGATAAGTTTTTGTGGTTTCATTTTAAGAAAAGAAAGTGCAGTTTTAGTTTTGTTTAAAGTAAAGAAAATGCAGTTTTAGCCTGACCAGGTGGTGGTGCAGTGGATAGAGCGTTGGACTGGGATGCGGAGGACCCAGGTTCGAGACCCCGAACTCGCCAGCTTGAGCATGGGCCCATCTCACTTGCCAGCTTGGATCCAAGGTCGCTGGCTCCAGCAAGGGGTGGCTCGGTCTGCTGAAGGCCCGCGGTCAAGGCACATGTGAGAAAGTAATCAATGAACAACTATCGTGTTGCAACGGCAACGAAAAACTAATGATTGATGCTTCTCACCTCTCTTCGTTCCTGTCTGTCTGTCCCTATCTATCCCTCTCTCTCTCTCTGTCCCTGTAAAAAAACAAAAACAAAACAAACAAAAATAAAAGAGAAGCCATTCTGTAAGGTATTTTCCCCCAATAAACATGTTTTTTTTCCTTTTTATTTATTTATTTTAGAGAGGAGACACAGAGTGAGTGAGAGAGAGAGAGAGAGAAAGGGGGTAGGAGCTAGAAGCATCAACTCCCATATGTGCCTTGACCAGACCAGTGCAGGGTTTTGAACTGGCGACCTCAGTGTTCCCAGGTCGACGCTTTATCCACTGCGCCACCACACGTCAGGCCTAAACATGTTTTTAAAGAAAAGAAAATGCAGTTTTAGTTTACATTTAGTTTTAAGAAAGTGCAGACATAACATTTCACCTCTCAATATTTCAGTCACTTATAAATAAAGACAATCTCATATGTAATAATACTTTATAGTATAATACATAGTCATACTTAAGGAATTTAATATTGATACAATAATATCTAATATATAGTCCATATTCAAGTTTCTTCAATTATCCTGAAAACATCCCTTAAAGCCTTAAAAAAAAATTAGTACCAAACCAAGGATCGCATAGCATAGCATTCATTTGTCAAATCTCTTTAGCCTCCTTTAATCTAGAACAGTCCTTTTACAGTTGTCCGTATAATCAGTTCTTTTTTTTTTTTTTTTTTTTTTTTTACAGGGACAGAGACAGAGATAGAGTCAGAGAGAGGGATAGATAGGGACAGACAGACAGGAATGGAGAGAGATGAGAAGCATCAATCATTAGTTTTTCGTTGCCGTTGCGACACCTTAGCTATTCACTGATTGCTTTCTCACATGTGCCTTGACCGCGGGCCTTCAGCAGATGGAGCAACCCGTTGCTGGTGCCAGCGACCTTGGGTCCAAGCTGGTGAGCTTTTGCTCAAGCCAGATGGGCCTGCGCTCAAGCTAGCGGCCTTGGGGTCTCGAACCTGGGTCTTCCGCATT
Organism: Rhynchonycteris naso; assembly: GCA_037038555.1. Taxonomy (NCBI): domain Eukaryota; kingdom Metazoa; phylum Chordata; class Mammalia; order Chiroptera; family Emballonuridae; genus Rhynchonycteris; species Rhynchonycteris naso. The sequence continues at coordinate 358,641,960 of CM072995.1, forward strand.
CCAGTCCGAAGCTCTATCCACTGCACCACAGCCTGGTCAGGCCAAATGCATTCTTTTAAAACCTAGTCAGATCATGTCAGTCCTCTGCTCAAAACCCCGCAGCAGCTGCCTGTCCTCACTGCGACCCACATGATCCTGGGAATTTGCACTCTCACACCGTTTCCTCCAGAACCTCGCCTCCACCTCTCTTCCGCCCTGCTCCCAGTCACAGGCTACTGGCTGCTCTGGGACCAGGCCAGGCCAGCTCCTGTCTTGGTCTCTGCTCCCCTCTGCCCTGAATACTCTCCAGATTTACCTGGTTCACCCCCTCATCTCCTTCAAGTCATGGCTGAAATGCCTCCTTCCCATCCAGGTTCACCCTTACAACCTTTTAATGCTGTAGCCCTAGCCTTCCCCACACTCCTTGTCCCCTTACTATGCTCTACTACTTTTTTTAGTACATGTATTTATTTTGAAAAAAATATCAAGCTTAGAGAAAAGTTGAAATACGACACCAATAGCTTTTCTCCTTGTACCAACGGAGAGTAAATGGCTGACCGGCTATCCTATCACATCACCTCGAATACTTTGATGGGAATTTCCTGCAATGGAGGTCATTTGCCTACTTAACCACAACACAGCCTTCCATATCAGGAAGTGTGAGGATTAGATGGTGGAAACAGCATTTATTCCCAGACACTGCTCATGTTTCACCAACTGTCCTAATAATGTCATTTACGGCAAAGGAATCCAATCCAGAATCAAACATTGTATTTAGTTTTAGCGTTTACATCTCTTTATCTGGAATAGTTTCTCAATCTCTCCTAGGCTTCATGACCTTGACACTTTTGAAGATTGCAGTTACTTTGTAGAATATTTCTAAAAATGTGTTTAGTTGGTGTTACTCGTGACTTTAAATCCAGGTGTTGCATCTTTGGCCGGGATAAATCAGAAGAGATGCTGAGTTTCTCATTGAATTAATTCAGGTAGCACCTAATTTCATTGTGCTCCCTTACTGGAGATGTTAACCTTCCTCACTTGATTAATCTGGTGTCTTTCTAACTTTCTCCATTGTGAAGTCACTCTTTTTTCCCCTTGAAATTAGTAAGTATTTTGTGGGGAAGTACTTCGGATAATATCCTGTTCTTCATCAATTTTTAAAAATATTTTTTTATTGATTGATTTTACATAGGGCTGGAGTGGAGCGAGAAGTATCAACTCATAGTTGCTTCACTTTGGTTGTTCATTGATTACTTGTCATATGTGCCTTGACCAGGCAAGCCCAGGGTTTTGAACTGGTGACCTCAGCATTCCAGGTTGACGCTCTATCCACTGTGCCACCATAGGCCAGGCTCAGGCTCAAATTTTTTACTTAGTCATTTATTTATTTATATAAGTACGAATTCTTTTTTTAACATTTTTAAAAATTTATTTATTTACTATTTATTCATTTTAGAGAGGAGAGAGAGAGTGAGAGAGAAAGGGTGGAGGAGCAGGAAGTATCAACTCGCACATGCGCCCTGACCAGACAAGTCCTGGGTCTCGAACCGGGGACCTCAGTGCTCCCAGGTCGACACTCTATCCACTGTGCCACCACTGGTCAGGCTAAGTACGGATTCTTGTTTTATCCAATAATTAATCTCTAAATGTCATTGCTGTGGACTGAATGTTTATGTCCCCTCAAAATGTATATGTTGAAGCCCTAACCCCCGATATGACGGTATTTGGAATCTTTCAGAGATGGGACCTTTAGTAGGCAATTAAGGGTTAGATTGGGTCATGAGAATGGAGTCCTCAATATGGATTCGTGGCTTTGAAAGAAGTGGCCATCTGCAACCTAAGGACAGAGCCCTCTTCAGACACCAGCCCTGCTGGCTCCTTGCTCTTGCACTTCCAGGACTCTGAGAAAATAAATTTCAGTCTGTGGTATTGTGCTATGGCAGCCCAAGCTAAGATAATCATTACCAGCAGACCAGAGGGAACCCTTTCAAGCTGGCTCTTGTGTCCTTTTGAATTATCTCCATCATTCTTTCAGCTTTCTTTGCTGTCTGACCCAAGATATTCCAGGCTAATCTTGTACCTTTCCTGGTGCAGGCCTAGAATCAGTCATTTCCCCAAAGAGCCTTGATTCCTTTTAGTAGAACCTGGTATTTAGAAGCCAAGATGTGGGAACTAGATGTGCTCATTGCTGTTGTTCGTATGGAAAATAAATACAATATTCAATAAGTAATAATATAAGAATAAATTCTGTGTTTCATGTTCTTACAACTGTAAACCTACTTTTACCCCACACTGTACTTATTTCTCTCTTTATCTATATATTTTTAAATCCATGAGTTCACACTGATTCCTATAATTCCAATTGAACATCAGTGTTCCTTCTGGCTTTTTCACTTTTCTTATTATTTTTGACACATACTTATTATTTTTTATTAAGATAATTAAATTTAATGGGGTGACATTGATCAATAAGAGTACATAGTTTTCAGGTAAACATTTGTAGCATTTGAACTGTTGATTGTGTTGTGTACCCATCACCCAAAGTCAAATCATTTTCTGTCTGTATATTTGTCCCTCTTTATTCCCCCTCTCGACCCCCTTTACTTTCTTTTTTTTTTTTTAGAGGAGGGGAGATAGTGACATAGATTCCCACACGCCCTGTAACTGGGATCCAGCTGGCAAACCCCATCTGGGGTCGATGCTCAAATCAACCAACTTATCCTTAGCACCTGAGGCCGACACTCAGGCCAACAGAGCTATCCTCAGCACCCAGAGCCAGTGCTCGAACCAATCAAGCCACTGGCTGCGAAAGGGGAAGAGAGAGAGAAGGGGGAGAGGAAGGGTAAAAGAAGCAGATGGTTGCTTCTCCTGTGTGCCCTGACCAGGAATCCAACCCAGGGCTTCCTCACGCAGGGCTGACACTTGACCACTGAGCCAACCGGCCCAGGCCCCCTTTTCTTATTTATAACTCTCTTCTTCACTTGTGACCTGGCTCCCATTGTCCTGACTAGACTGACTTATTCGCTCAATCCCTTTACGTACCCAATGTCTCACTGCTCCTCCCTTCCATGCCCAGATCCTCTCCACGCTCTCTCGGTGCTAATGCCCCACATGCAAACCCCATTCACTCTACTCAAGCTCTGACACCTCACACCTGACCTTCCTTAACTTGGCTGCCTCCTTACCTTGCTCGGGGTCCCTAAGGACCCATGCCAGTCTGCCCCTCCTTACCTGACTCGGTACTCTGCAATGGGCTGCACCCCACCCACCCCACCGGTGGGAGCCCTCCTCACTTTGCTCAGGCTTCGGTTCCCTGTGCCAGGTCCTTCTCCTCCAGGGTGTCATCATCACCCTGCTCTGTCTCTGACATACCGCCCCAGGCTGCCCTGTCTGCAGATGACCTTCTCAGGCTCCACTCCCAGACCTCCCAGACCTCCCATCTGCAAGGCCCCCCTCATGTGCTTGGCTCCAATACCCTCAGCAGGCCTGGCCCTCGTCTGAGCTCCTTTCTCACCTTACTTGGGCTCCGATGCTCCAGGATGAGGCAGCCAACGTACGTGTAGCCACCCTCCTCTCTCCATGCAGCCTCTTCCCACACCGGGGCTCCCCGTGTGCAGACCCCTCCTCGCACTGCTTGGGTTCCAGGACCCCACTCCGGCCACTCCTCCACACGGATGCCTGTCTTCCTCTGTCCCACCTAATGGTTTTAGGACTGAAGATAGGGGGAGGGATGAAGACGAGGAAGAGGAATGCTGATCTATTCTTTACTGTCCCAAACAGTGATGGGCAATCTTTTGAGCTTGGTGTGTCAAAATTCGCCAAAAAACTGAGCATAACTCAGGTGGTGTGTCACTTGGAGAAAAACGGCCTAACCGGAAGTCCCAGAACTAGACGCTCTGTGCTGGAGTTTTGTTGTTTTGGCCTACAGACCTCCGGCACAGAGTGTCTACACTACAGCAAATGTTTTATCCTCGGCTCCTGCACCTGGCCATGCAGGAGCTGAGGATGAAACGTTCTTCTCGGCATGCGGCCCCATACTTCTCTGGTATGTGGGGTATGTGGCCGTGAGTCAACGAAAATGGCTACGCGTGTCAGTGCTGACACGTGTGTCATAGATTTGCCATCACGGGTCCCAAAGCACTCATCACTTTCGTAAAAGTCCATTCATTTCTGCCATTAGTTTTCATTGTTGTTGTTGTTTGTGTTTTATTTTTAAATGTTTTCGAAGTGGGAGGCAGTCAGACTCCCACATACACCCGACTGGGATCCACCCTGCATGCCCACCAGGAGGTGATGCTTAGCCCCTCTGGGGCATTGCTCAGCTGCAGTCGGAGCCATTCTAGCGCCTGAGGCGGAGGCCATGGAGCCATCCTCAGCGCCTGGGGCCAACTTTGCTCCAATGGAGCCTTGGCTGTGCGGGAAGGGGGGTGGAGAGAAAGGAGAAGGAGAAGGATAGAGAAGCAGATGGGCACTTCTGTGTGCCTTGGCCGGGAATCGTACCCGGGACTTCCACACGCGGAGCCCATGCTCTACCACTGAGCTGGCCGGCCAGGGCCTCTGCCATTAGTTTTGATGTAACAAAACACCAGAGAATGGGCGGTGTTGGTCAAATAAGTTTGTAAATATCATATATAGGTTTGCTCGCTTATAGTTTGCATTGGGTGTGGGGGACAGGCTATAAGAGGCAGGGTAGTTATAGCCTAAGGCTTAGTTTTAAGACTAGGCTTTTCCCACCCTTTTGAGAAATCCCATTATGCCTCAGATAAGTGATTTGTATCAGAGACTTCTTTGTTTGTATATTGGATTAAAGGTTTTGATTTCTACACTATAAAATGGGGCAGAGGAACCCATGCAGGAGGGTAGAGCAGATTAAGGCCACGTGAAGGAGAGGAGAAGCAGCCAAGATGGCCGAGTGCTAAAAGAGAAGTCAGTTTGTGCAGAGTTTGTGCAGAGAGAAGGAGATGGGGAACAGAGGTGAATATGGCTGGTGAGGTAGAAACCTTTGATTCTAGGAAACTCGGATAAGTCAGTGGCTTTGGGATCCCTGAATGGAAAGGGAAGTGTTTTCCCATTGTGTGTATTTCTTGCCCGCCAAGTGCAAGCTAGGATTAAAGCTAATGGCCCACCAGTTCTTGGCTCCGTTGTTTCATTACCGTCTGTCCGAATCAAATGCGAACCTGCACTAGCCAGGCGGCTGTGATGGTGGCCTTGGCTACTGGCATACAGGTGGCTTAAACAACAGAGATGAATTTTCTCATGGTTCTGGTGGCTAGGAAATCCGGGGTCAAAATGCTGGAAAATTTGTTTTCTGGTGAAGGTTCTCTTTCTGGTTTGCAGATAGCTGCTTTCTTACTTATGCGATCTTGAAAGGAAGAGAAAGACAGAGGGGGAGAGAAAGAGAGAGAGAGAAAGCTCTCTGGTGACTTACTCTTCTTGTCGGACGCTCATCTGAAGTATTAGGGCTCCACCCTTATGACCTTGTTGGGCAGATAAAATATATTATGCTCACTTTGTTAAAGATGGAGTTGCCCATGTGCAAGTTTTAAGAGTAAGCTTTTCCCCACACCCTTGACTGATTGGATGATTTGGGGTGGTGCACTCTCATGAGGAATCCTCCCATTATGCCTTAGATAAGTGACTTTGTATCAGAGGCTTCCTTGTTTGTATAATTGGATTAAAAGTTTTGAATCTACGCTATAAAGCGGGGCAGACCGGGAGCTTGCTCTCTCTCGGTTCCTGAGGTTAGTTATTAGAAAGGAGAGCAGTTAAGGCCACGTGGAGGAGAGGAAGCAGCCAAGATGGTGGAATACTAAGAAGTTTGTGCAGAGTTTGTGTAGAAAGAAGGAGATGGGAAACAGAGGTGAATAAGTCTGGTGAGTTAGACACCTTTGATTCTAGGAAACTCGGATAAGTCAGTAGCTTTGTGAGCACTGAATGAGTGGGTTTTGGAGCCCAGTGTGTGTTTTTGCTTGCCCGCCGGGTGCAAGCTAGGATTAAAGCTGATGGCTCACCAGTTCTTGGCTCTGTTGTTTCATTACCGACTGTCCAAATCTAATGCGAACCTGCATTGGCCAGGCGGCTGTGATGGTGGCCTTGACCACTGGCCCTACAGACCTCATTTAACATTAGTTGCCTCCTTAAAGGCCTCATCTCTTCATACAGTTGGGGGAGTTAGGGCTTCAATATAGAAACTTTGGGGGACACGGTTCAGTCCCTAACATCTTTCTATGTTGCTTGCTTACTATGTTTACTGCTTATGGCAGAACCTAGGGGGGCAGGTGGAGGCCCTAGCCTCGTGTGCGGAGGGATGCTTGTGTCTGCGGAGGCTCCCATGGGAAACGTGCCAGCTCGCCCCACTCTCCCCCACCCTCGGACTTGGCAGGGACAGTCAGAATCAGAACCGCTGGGACCAGGTACAAACGGTTTATTTTTCTATAAAGAGCAAAGTACAAAGAGGTCGGGGAGGGCAGCGGGACCTGGAGGAGCAGCGGTGGGCAGGCCCCGGCTCCGGCGGAGGTCTGAGGAGGCCCTGGTGCTGCCCCAGGAGTACACAGGCGGCCAAGTCATGGCCAGGGGGTCTCCAGCGTGATGGTGAAGAATGGGGAGGGGGGGGAGGCGGAAGCCCATGACCGCTGACCGAGTCACACAAAGCCAGGCTTCATAGATGAGCGGCGGCAGTTGGGGCAGCTCCGGGTGCCATTGTTCTGCAGGCACCTTGGGAGGCAAAGGGCTCTGTCCACTCACTGAGCCCATCCTTCCAGCCCGGGCCTGGGCCTCTCTCTGTGACCCTCTCCTCTGCAGGGGCTCGGAAGGTGTCCAGGGAAGGAGAGGACCCCCAGGCCCCTGCCTGCAACCCTACTTGCTCATCTCCCTGGCCTGGAAGGGGTGCACTTCCAGGTGTCTGAATGCCATGGCCTTCCAGAGGCCGCTCTGAATTCCCTTTGAGCAGAATGACCATAAGCATGGCCGTCTCATAGGGCTGCTGGGAGGATTCAGTGAGTTAATATAATATATGGGAAGCTTTGAAGGAACACTTGGGATGCAGAGAGCACTATGTCTGCTGTTAGTTTTGCTCTTGTGATTGGGCCCCAGGGTACCCCAACGAGATCCCCGTGCCCCCACCCCCACCCCTGCCCTGGCCCTGGCCGGCCAGCGGGAGCTCTCACCGGAGGTGGAAGATGTGGGAGCAGGGCAGGGCCTGCAGCCGGCTGTTCTTCTCGCCTATGGACTCCCCGCACAGGCCGCAGTAGAGCTCTGTCTCCTCCACGCACTCGTGGAAACGCACGACGTGGGCACGCAGCTCCCGCTGAAGCCCCTTGCTGCGGTAGATGCTCTCACTCAGACAGTGCAGCTTCAGCTGGCTCAGCTGGGCCAGCAGGGGCAGGGCCCGTGGGGGCGGTTGGGGGGGAGAAGTCAGTGTCCTGTTGGTCAGCAGCTGTCCCCCTTCCCCCTTCCCCACCCCGAGAAGCTGTCTTCGAGGGGCCACCGGACAGTCAGATCATAGTGGGTCCAGTACTGCGCACATTCCTGTCTGGCTGATGGACCTAGGGAAAATGTCCTGCCCTCTCTGGGTCTTGGTTTTCCCTCCTGCAGAATGAGGGAATGGTGAGATCAGTGGGCTTCACCCTAGAACCAACTGGGAACCCCATGTTTTTGGAGGGTTTTATTGACCAAACCTGATGCACTGACTCTATAATAATTATTTTCATTTGTTGAATATACAGCACAGCTTGTTGGCATTTCTGATCAGCCCAAGATACCTGGGTAGATCCTAGTGGCTATAACCACGCCAAAGGCACATATATTTGGCATTTCAGTTGGACTATTACCCAATTCTAGAGAAACACACATCTTCTAGAAGACTTTGAGAAACACTGAACCTATTTGCAATGTTGAAAGGTTTGGATAAAATTATTAAATTTGGAGAGACCATATAGCTTTGGAGTTAAGACAGGCCACCTACCAGGTAATGGGCCATTGAGCACCCCTTGGGACCTCACTTTTCTCATCCGTAAAATGGGATTCACTATAGTCACCTTGCAGGGAGACAGTGAGGACTGGGAGTGATACCCACAAGAGCCCTATGGTGCCCATCTTTCCATGAGTGGAGGCCACTGTTACTTTTAATGACCATCAAGAAAGTTCTGAGTAACTCTTATGTCCTCGGAGCTACAGAATTCTTGCCCAGCACTTTGTAGCGCTCTTTGGGTGGAGGAGAAACATCTGGGGTCTGGGGACAGCTGGGGACAACTCCTGGATATCGGGCTCAGGGCGTGAGAGAACTCAGGGGACCCTCTCTTTCCACCCAAGACGCCACCTGGGGCTCTTGTCTCCACACCCAGGAGACAGAGTCAGGTCTGACCTTGTTCCCCACTTCTTCGGACAGGTCTTGGGCTTTCTCAATGGCCTCCAGAGCCTGAAAGGTGAGCACAGGCCAGAGCTGTGGACAGAGCTGTCTGACAGAGGCCTTGGCTATAGGAAAGGAAGGGAGAGGGAGAGGGGAGAGGCGGGCATGGGGAGGTGCCATGGCTAGGCAGCTGCCCTGTGTGCAGAGGCAGTAGCAAGAGTTGTGTGGGCAAGTTTCTCCCTGCCTAAGTTTACGCGGCTACAGAAGGGGAAAACATTTCTATCTTGCGGAGTATTGTGAAAGCATGGGAAGCAGTTAAAGCATCCTGAGATCAACCCCCAGCTCTGCCCCTTTACTAGCTGTGTGACTAGACAACCCATGGCCTTCTCTGAGCCTAGAAAATGACTTGGAATGCCTAGGTTGGGGTAAGGCTGATATTAGACAAAGTGTCTGAAAGAGTTCTGTCCAGAACCAGACCCATAGATCGCTGGCTGGGCGCATTGGGACAGCTGGGGGCTGCAGGACAAGGCCCCGCCTCACCGTGTCCGGCGCCTTCCTGGCCACCCAGCATTTGGCCACACCCAGCAGCACCTGCACCTGCCCCAGGCGGTTTCCAATCTCGGTCATGATGCTCATGGCGGAGTCATACCTGGGGAAGGCTGTCTGCACAACAAGATTGGGGGGCGGCAGTCAGGCTGGGCCAGTCCTGCACCTCCCCACCCTGCATCCCGGTGACCTCACATCCAGGTCCCCGCGGCTCCGGTGGATGTCAGCAAAGCAGAGCAGACAGAGCGCCTGTAGTGGCCGGTCCCCATGCTGCAGCGCAATCTTCATAGATTCCTGTGAGGAGGCCAGTCACTCAGGTCTGCTCATCTGCCCCCACCGCCGGGGCCCCCTCACCCAGTGGGTCCCTCTGACAGGAAGCCCAGGGATTAACCAACATCCTCAGAGCCCAATACAGCAGTCATGGTTCTCAGACCCCACACACCGAATCAGCGGGGCCTCACAGCACCCAGCAATGTGGAAACTGAGGCCCAGAGAGCAGACATGACTCCATCAATGTCACCTGGTTGGTAAGGGGCAAAGCTGGGATTTGAACCCAGGTCAGTGGAACTTCACAGACTGGCTCTCTTCCTACTTAATGTGTCCCACAGAGTGTGTGTGGTGGTGGGCAGGGGGGAGGGAAGATTCCTCCTCTGACAATGGACTAGAGTGAGCCCCCTTCAGGGGCTCAGTTACAGAAAGGCTGGACCAGGGCAAGACCTGGGGCCTCAGGGAGTTGATGTGGAAGGAGGAGGCCCACCAGCTCTGGGCCCCAGAGCCTGGTCCACATCACCACCTGCCCCCCTTCCCTGATGCCTCACCTCACAACACTCCATGGCACTGCCCAGGTGGCCCAGCAGGCGGTACGCCACAGCCATGTGGTACTGGCTCATAGCCCGGTACTTGAGGCTCCAGCCTTTGCCGTAGTCATTGACAAGCTCCGCGGCCTTGCAGGGGAAGAACAGGGCTTTCTCGTAGTCCTGGAGGAACACGTGGAGGGAGCGGGGTAGGAATGTGTCGGGAGCTGCCCCTCCATTGAGGGCTGTAGGCCCTGGCTTCTCCGGCAGCCAGGGACCCATAGACTGCACTGGGTGTTCGTTCCTTCTTTCTGGGACCCAGGGAAAGAGTCGCCCAGGCAGAGGGAACGGCCAGGGCTAAGGTGTGGGCTTAGTGAACACAGGGATTTTCTTCTGGTTTGTTAATGTTGGATAATAAGCCACTTAGTAGATGCACAATAAATATGTGGTTGTTGAAAGAATGAACGAGAAGGCAAGAAAACACAGCTGGCTTCTCTTCTCACCCCGTCCCAGTAGGGCCCCTCAGCTTCGGAGACACACAGAAGGGTGGGGTGGGGGATACCAGAGCCCCAGCCTCCCCCCACCCCACTCGAGGTTGCCTCTTGGACCTCACAGAAGCCATCCCCGAAGGCTCTCTGATTGCTACGCTTAGCAGAACATCGGGACAGACTCACTGAGGCCATGAAATCATTCTCCTATCCTTTCTTTCTCCTCAGACCTCCAAACTCCCTTTCTGCCTGCCGTTATGAGCCTCACACTGCACTGGGGAAACTAAGGAAGTCCGAGGAGCTGCACTGCGCATGCAGCATATCCATCAGACCCCCGGCTGGCCCTCCGTTTCCCTCCCGGCGCTTGCTGTGAGGAGGCTCCCGCTCAGGTCAGTTGGGAGCCCTCCGAGGATTCTGGAACAAATCCATCAGCATTTCTTACCTCATTTAAAATATAAAAATCAAAATCCAACAATCTTTTTTTTGACCTTGTGTCCCCTTTAGCTACAGCCCAATATCTTTATTCCTTCTCATAGAAAACCTATTTGCTTTCGCTGATAACCTAACAAGCATCTTGGAGTTATTATGACCAAAACAGAACTCACAATAACAACCGAAACCTGTTCCTAAAAATGTTATTTTATTTTATTTATTTAAAAAAATTGGTTTTGGCCTGACCTGTGGTGGCGCAGTGGATAAAGCACTGACTTAGAATGCTGAGGTTGCCAGTTCAAAACCCTGGGCTTGCCTGGTCAAGGCACGTATGGGAGTTGATGCTTCCTGTTCCTCTCCCCTTCTCTCTCTTTCTCTCTCTCTATCTCTCTCTCCTCTCTTTATCTGAAAAATGAATAAATAAAATCTATTTAAAAAAAATTGGTTTTGATATTTATTTATTGACTGTAGTGAGAGAGGAAGGGAGAAAGAGAGAGAGAGACAGGAACATCAATCCGTTTCTGTATGTGCCCTGACTGGGGATCAAACTGGCAACCTCTGTGCTTCAGGACGATGCTCTAACCAGCCGAGCTATCTGGCCAGGGCCTAACAAATTTTATATACTTTTTAATCTGAAGTCATGAAATGTACTACAGTTTTGAAGAAATTAATTTAATTTTTGAAAACCCTAGAAATAGGAAATAGAAATAAATCACCCTAACCGCATTATAGTACTATATTGTAACGAATTATGACAATTATAATAACTATATGTTTTAACAGAATTATGTTCTAATATAATATATAAAGTAATGTTAAATATAATATAATGCAATATAGTATTATTGCACTGTAATATATGATATTGCATAATACTAAATTAGTACAACCACACAGAAAAACATTACTTTAAATGAACACACAACGTATACTGGGACAGTTTATCCATAGTGAGATAGATGTATTATAAAGACAGAAACAGCTAAGAAATCTTACACTTTCTTCAGTCATCTTTCTATTTTTTTTTAGTAATTTTGTTATTGTCTTTTGAAACGATTCTATGCATTTTTGTAGGATAAAGTAAATATTTAATAGTGTTGTTAGAAACAAAGGTTTTCAGTCTAAGTAGAAAGAGGATCGATAAGTAAGTTAAGGAAAGCCCTGAAACGTTAGAGTTGAACTGGGAACGTTACTGTGAAACCTCCTGGCAACTGAAAAGACAGAAGCAACGGTGACCCAGTAGCAATGACTGCCCTGAGAACCCACATCTTGCCTTTAGTAGGAAATTCCATTTCCTACTAAAAAAAAAAACCCCATAGAAATAGCTGATTCTAGGTCCGAGGCAAGGAATATAGAAAATGAGCCCGAAACAGTTTATTGTGCGAAAAAATAAAACGCTTCCTAAGACTAAGTGAATCTGGTCAAAGGACACAGGAGCCACACGGAAGGAAATTCCACGGACCCAAGTTAAGATAATATGAACATCAAAAGAACAATGATTGCAATTGACTGAAGAATACTAAATATAAAGAAAAGCCATGCCCTGGCTGGAAGGCTCAGTTGTTTAGAGCATTATCCCAAAACACAGAAGTTGCAGGTTCTATCCACAGTCAGGGCACATACAGGAGCAGATCAATGTTCTTGTCTCTCCCTCCTCCTTCTCCTCCTCTCTCTCTCTCTCAAATCAATACAATAAACATTAAAAAAAGAAAGAAAATCCGTGAATTCTAGTGATACTCCAAAAAGAGGAAGCAAAGCAAACCAATAAGCGTGACCACCAAAGGCAACTATCACATCAACTTTTTATTCTGAAAAGTAATTAAAGGACAAGGAAAAAGTATTTCTTCTGCCTTTCCTTCAGGTACTATATTGATCAAAGTAACCAACTAGCCCCAATAGATGAGAGACAGTTCTTCCATATAGAAAAATCCCAGACAATAATTGTAGCAGGAATGAGAGAACTTCAAAATGGTCATTTGATTAGTATTTAAATGAATGAACAGACAAGAAACATCAGTGGGTGCTGAAACCAGTATGGTAAATGTGACTGCAGAACTGAGTATTCCAAGGGGTCATGGAAGAAGAAACACAAACCCTGAAGCCGAAGGACCAGGCAGTCGCTCCCTCAACCACCCAACATGATGGAACAAGAACACAACATCACGCATGTAGCATCCTTAACAAAAGTTTGTCACCTAAATCTAACCAAGTCATTATTTAAATTCCAGTTCACAGGGAGGAGAAAAGAGATAAAGGAGCAATTACACAACTCCTTGAGAAAGCAATGACAATGAGGTAGAACATTCTGCAAGGTAGTTTGTTAATCTGGCTTCTTCAATAAATGATGGAAAAAAAAAAGGGAGTATAGGACCTTCTCCCGGAGAGACTTCAGAGAGATCCTAACCACGGCACTGTTCCTATTTCCAATTTCCAATTCAAAGGAGCTGAGGGTGCAGGCGTGTTTTCAGATTAAGTACAGAAATTTAAGATAAAGTTGTTCGTTATAGTGTGTGTGACAATAGTATTGCAATTATGTAGGAAAGTTGTCCTTATAAAAGAAAATGTCCTCTCCCGCACCCCAGAGATGCATATTAAACTACTTTGGGATAAAATATCATGATGTTTATAATTTTGTATCACAACACTTCAGTTAAAATATATATGTAAGCCAGAGATTAAGAAGTACGGATGGGCAGTTACAGAACCGTCATGGGGATGTGGATCACAGCACAGGGAATACAGTCAATAATGCTGTAATAACTCCGTATGGTGCCGGGTCGGCACTAGGCTAATCGGGAGGTCCCTTCATGAGGGAGATAAATGTCTAAGCAGCATGCTGTATACCTGAAACTAATATAATACTGAATTTTTAATGAAAATAAAAATTATATAAGTCCAATATGGCTAAATATTAATAATTGTTAAATTAAAGTGGATATATGGGGATTCATTACATGGTGTTCTCGACTTTCCTATGTAGTTAATTTTCTTCATAATAAAAACCAGTTTCAAAACACCTGTTTGTCTGCAATTCTACTGCATCTCCCTGAACGGGTCCCTAGCTGTCTAGTTGCTGAAAACAAAATCCTCAGTGTCGTCTTGGATGACTCTCAAGTCCTCACAACCCAGCTCTGATTCATAACTATCTACACACTCATTTCCCCCTAGATTTACTAAGCATCTACTATGTGCCAGGCGTTAACATCTGCTATGAGCCAAGCACGGCCTGGATGACTGGGGAAAGAACAAATACCCAGGACCAGAAGTCTGTGGTCACTGGACCCATCAGTTCATTCATAATCTGCCTTCTCCCTGGCCCCTTACCCTCTGACCCACCTCTTATCTCCTTCTTACCACCTACTGCAGCCATGCTGGCCTCCATCCTTCCTGGAATGTGCCAGGGATGCCCCACCCCCTCAGGGCACAGCTTTGCCTTAGCTGTTCCTTTTTTTTTTTCTTTTTTTATATTTTTCTGAAGTGAGAAGGGGGGAGGCAGACAAACAGACTCCCACATGTACCCGACTGGAATCCACCCGGCATGCCCTGTCCACTAGGGGGCAATGCTTTGCCCATCTGGGGCCCTTGCTCCGTTGCAACCGCAGCCATTTTTTTAGCACCTGAGGCAGAGGCCATGGAGCCGTCCTCAGCGCCCAAGCCAACTTTGCTCCAGTGGAGCCTTGGCTGCGGGAGAAGAGAGAGACAGAGAGGAAGGAGAGGGGGTAGGGGGGAGAAGCAGATGGGCATCTCTCCTATGTACCCTGGCTGGAAGTCGAACCCGGGACTTCCACACGCCGGGCTGACGCTCTACCGCTGAGCCAACCAGCCAGGGCCAGCTGTTCCCTCTTTTTCACTCTTTTCCCGTATTTCTGCATGGGCCCCTCTCATCTCCTTCAAGTCATCAACATCACCTCTACGAGGCCGTCCAACATCCAGCTGTTTGCACCTGCAGCACCCTCTCCTCGGCTCCTCTCACCCTTTCCCTGCTTTCCTTCCTCCTGAGAAGCAGTTTCGATCAGGCTGTGTAATTAACTTACTCACTGTGATCTATCCTCTTTTCCCCCAGCTAGAGGGCAAGCTTCGTGGGGCCAGGGACATCGCTATTGTTCTCACTGCTACACCCCAGGCCAAGAGTGCCTGAGATATCCTAAATGCTCAATAAATATTTGATGAATGAATCCTTACAGACATGCCGTAAGGTAGGTCCTGCTCTCCTGCGTTGTATAAATGTACCCACCAAGGTTCAGAGAGGAGAGCGTGCCACGTCCAGGATCGCCCAGCAAGCCCGCAGCAGTGCAGGTTCATGGCCGTCCTCACACAGGAGCCTCCCAGTCCAGTCAGATCAAGGTTTGACTTCTGGCTCTGCCCTTCCTGACCCAGTCTACCTTCCTGGGCAAGTGTTTTCCCTGGTCCCTACCTCAATGGGAGGCCCCACTAGGTAATGCAACAGGAGCCTGAGCCCAGCACTGCCCTCCCCAGGGGCCCGGGCCCACCTTGACCTGGGCGTAGAAGCTGCCCAGGCTGCAGCAGACACGGCACTCGAGCATGGCGTCATCGTTGTTGTGGGCATACCGCAGGGCCTTCTCGAAGCTCTCCAGTGCCTTCTGGAAGAGGCTGAGGCCCAGGAAGGCATTGCCCATGCTCAGGCTGACCTGGCCCCCGAGCTGGGCGCCCGCCCTGGTGCCAGGCAGGCCGAGGCAGGTCTTGCAGTACGAGATGGTCTTGTGAAATTCGCACAGCTTCTCGTTGCTGCGCGCCAGGTTCAGGTAGCCCTCCAGGAGGAGGTGGGCGTCCTCCAGCTCCCGGGCGGTGTCGATCTGCACCACGGCAAACTGCCCCCAGGGGCGGTGCGCGTGGCCATCAGCCTGAGCCTCAGACCGGAGCCTCCCCCTGCAGGACTCTCGCCCTCCCTGCGTCCCCACCACCCACTCACCCCCAGCCTCAAACCTGGAGCCAACGCCCCCTAGACCCAGACTCAGGACCCCAAACAGGAAGGCTAGAACCTACCCTTTCGGCCTCAAGACCCCCAAATCCTGAAGTTCAGGACCACAGGCCCAAATCCCAAGCCAAGACCCAGCATCTAAGACCCAGGTCCTCAGACGTGGTTTCAGAGCCTTGGTCCTTGGCTGCTAGCTTGTGGGGCACGGAGGGGGGGGCTGGGGAGGCGGGAGGGGAGCCGGGAGAAACTCAGGCGGGCCCCACCCTCCCATGCCCACTGCAGGGCGCTCCCACCTTCAGCATCTCCTTGTAGCGGCCCATCTCCGAGTGGGCCGTGACCAGGCAGCCCAGTACGCGGAAGCGCCCCACCAGGTCCGCGCTCTTTTCCAGCACCTTCATCCACACCTGCAGCGCCTTCTCTGTCTGGTTAGACTGGTACAACTGGAGCCCTTTCTCGATCTGCTGCTTAGTCTGGTCCTGCCCCATCCTCCCAGAGCCCCGCGTACCCCGCGGTGAGACCCTGGTGGCTCCCTGCCTCTAGGCACTCATGGCAGGGACCGACCGTGCCAGCTGCCCACCGAGCCCTGGGGAGGAAAGCAGCACAGGCGGGAGACACGCAGGGCCTGATGAGAACTGGTGCTGCTCTGGAACAAAGCTGGTCCGTCCCCTGTCTGCAGCTGTCCCTGCCAGTTGGGGCCACGTGGCCACCGAGGAATGTCAGCCACAAGGTCACGAGGGCTTCTGCCGCACCCACCCCCAGGGATGCAGGCACCCTGCGCTGTAGGCCGCCCCTTGCGTGTCTCTTCGGACCCTCTGACACTGGCCTGACCGTCCTGGCAGGGCAGGTCCTCCCGCAGCCTTGCCAAGGGACTGCAGGGGTGGGCTAAGAACTGGGAGAAAGCCGGGGGGGGGGAGGTGGGGGGAGCCTGGGTACACAGGTGGGGAGAGGCAGGGGAGAGGCAGGGGAGAGGCAGGGGTAGAGCCCTGCCTGTTGCCCATCACAGCGTCCTGCCCAGCCGCACCCTCCCCCACACTCTGTTCCTGTGAATCCCGGGGCACCAACGTCACAGACATGCACATGCTCACACCACTTACTCCCAACATCTAACTCATGGTGTGACCCAAGCCCAGTCATGGAGCTCTCTGGCTTCAGTTTCCTCATCTGTAGAATGAGGATAACAGGGTGGTTATGAGGCACCATAGTGCTGAGGGTAACAGCATGGGCCCTGGAACCCAGTTGCCAGGGTTCAAATTCTGACTGTGCCATTTTTTTTTTATAATTTTTTTAAAAATTTTATTCATTTTAGAGAGGAGACACAGAGAGAGAGAGACAGAAAGGGGGAAGGAGCTGGAAGCATCAACTCCCATATGTGCCTTGACCGAACCAGTGCAGGGTTTTGAACTGGCGACCTCAGTGTTCCCAGGTCAACGTTTTATCCACTGCGCCACCACAGGTCAGGCAGTGACCGTGCCATTTTTTAGCTGTGTGGTCAGTGTGACTTTGGGCAAGAAGGAAATGGTGCCTTCCTCACTGGATTGTTAGCACTGAGTGACATACTGGCTGACAAGGACTTAGAGCAGTGCCTGGCACATGGGTGGGTACACGCCACGTGTTGATAAGTGAGACGTCAACACGAGCTGTGTCTGCTCCACGGCAAACTGCCCACCAGGGTGAAAATTGGCTCTTGGAGGTTTAAAAGTTCTCCCAATTACAATCTCCACCCCAATTTGAAAGGGTCCCTAACAAGAATCCTTCATGCCGGACATTGTGGAAGGGCAGTCTTACGCAGGGAGAAGACACTTGAAGCGGAGTTGAGAGAAGCCCTCAGTATTAGGACGATGGCCAACCCACCAACTTGTTGCACCTCATTTTTCTTTTTCCTCTCTGCAAACCAGGCTCCCTTTTAATTTATTTAAATTAAAAAAACATTTTTTTATTGATTTGAGAGAGAGAGAGAGAGAGAGAGAGAGAGAAACATCGATTTGTTGTTCAAACTTATGCATTCATTGGTTGATTCTTGAATGTGTCCTGACCAGGAACACAACCCGTAACTTGGTGTTATCAGGATAACGCTCTAACCAACTGAACAACCTGGCCAGGGCGACTAACCAGCCTCCTTCTCACACCAGGACAAAGTTCATCCTTTCAGAGCAGGGCAGTGGTTCTCAGCATAGTCACAAATTTGTGCATTGATCGTCACTAATTCCAGAACATTCTCATCACCCAAAAAAGAAACCCTGTATTCATTAGCAGTCACTCTCCATTCCTCTTGTGTTATGGGCTGAATTGTGCTGACTTTTGGTTTCCAGAACTGTGAGAAAACAAACTCTTATTACCCAGGCCCCCCAGGCTGTGATCCTTTCTTACAGCAGCCTGAGTAGACTAATACACCCCACGACCACCGTCTACTTTCTATGGACTTGTCTATCCTGGATGTTTCCTATACACGGGGTCAGATGATTTGTGGCCTTTAGTTACTGGCTTCTTTCACTTAGCCAGTTCATCCATATTGTAGAATGAATCAGTATGTCATTACTTTTTATGACTGAATAGTACTCATTGTATGGATACACCATTTTGTTTATCCATTCATTAGTCAATAAACATTTGAGCTGTTTCACTTTTTTGGCTCTTATGAATAATGATGCTATAAACATTCACGCGTAAGTTTTCATGTGGACATGTTTTCACTTTCTTTTCTTTTTTTTAAAGAGACAGAAAGAGAGTCAGAGAGAGGGACAGAAAGATAGGAAGGGAAAGAGATGAGAAGCATCAATTCTTTGTTGCAGCTCCTTAGTTGTTCATTGATTGCTTTCTCACTTGTCCCTTGACCAGGGGGCTGCAGCTGAGCTAGTGACCCCCTCGCTCAAGCCAGTGACCTTGGGCTCAAGCTAGCAACCATGGGGTCACGTCTATGATCCCACGCTTAGCCAGTGACCCCGTGCTCAAGCTGGTGAGCCTGCGCTCAAGCCAGCGACCTCAGGTTTTGAACCTGGGTCCTCTGTGTCCCAGTGTGAAAGGGTCCTTGTACCACTCCCCCCTGCACAGCCCCTGGCAAAGTAAAGGGACCAGCAGGAGAATAACAACTAACATGTCCTGAGCTAAGCACTTCCTTCCGTTTACAAATAAGGAAACCGAGGCACAAGTGATAAGGTGACCTGCTCAAGACCATATTGCCACCTAGGAACCAAGCAGGGACTGGACCCCAAGCAGTGTGACTCTTGGGGTCCCACCCTTAACCATGATGCTGAAAGGGAGAAAGTGAAGGGGAGCTGGACACCACTTTCAGGAACGAGGTGATCGTGACCTGACACAAGCTCACTGGGTACATTATCGGAGGTTCTGGCCTGGGGGGTCGGAGACGGGGACACAGGCGGGTAAGGAGACAGTGGGCAGAGTCAGCCTTGCTCATTAATGCTCTGCAATGAAGGTGGACAAAAGAGCCCCAGAAGTCGGGAGGATGAACCACTAAATAAAATGGTCTTTATGGGCCCCGGCGCCTCACAGGGTGGGGGGACAGCAGGGCCTGCGGGTGACTGCTGTGTCAGGTACCAGCTGCCGTGCCTCACACTTTAGATCCCTGGTTTTTTTTGTTGTTGTTTTTAATTATTTTTATTTATTCATTTTAGAGGAGAAAGAGAGAGAGAGAAAGGGGGGAGGAGCAGGAAGCGTCAACTTCTGTATGTGCCTTGACCAGGCAAGCCCAGCATTTTGAACCAGTGACCTCAGCGCTCCAGGTCGACGCTTGATCCACGATGCCACCACAGGTCAGGCTAGATTCCTGGTTTATAATTAAAAGTAGAAAATGAAGTTTGAGCCTAAAGCAAGGGTCACAATCTGGAATGTGAGGGCAGAAGAGTTCTGAGTTGGTTGGCTATGTTTGTGATCTGGGAAAGTTCATAGAATAATCTGCATTTCCTGCTTCTCTTGGAGACATAAACTCAAGAAACCCTGTCTCTGATCCTGTGTCCACCAGTCAAGTGGCCGGTGACTGAGAATGCCTCCTTCACGCATAGCCCCCACGGCTCCCTATTCTCGCCTTGACTCTGAAGCCAAGTGTCACCTGTTATCTTAGTTTGGCCTTTCACATGTTTGCATCACCTGCCTGGCCTTCACGGACACCCACATGTGCAGCTTCTTCTCCAGAAGCGCGACAGATGTAACTGGAGAGGACCGCCCTCTGCCACGGTTAGCAGGATCCTTGAGAAGTCTGTCCCACTTGACAAATATTTTTTCCTAATTGTAAATGGGGTACCACCTCTCTAGTAAGGTTTCTGTGAATCACCTCTCTGGTAAGGTTTTTGTGAGAACCAAATGAGATAACATAAGAACTTGCGTTGAAAAGAAGACATTGTGCCTGACCTGTGGTATTGCAGTGGATAAATAGCCGACCTGGAACACTGAGGTCGCTGGTTGTAAACCCCAGGGCTCGCCTGGTCAAGGCACATATGAGAGTTGATGCTTCCTGTTCCCCCTTCTCTCTCTCTCTCTCTCTAAAATAAATAAACACAAACCCCCACAAGACATTGAACTAATGTCCCTCTGATGAACCTCCTGAACCTTCCTCTAATTGGTCCTTACGACTTGTATCAGTGAAACTAGAAATAACCTGTGTCCAATGGGAGTACCTGAGAAGCCATGAAATGCTATGTAGCCTCTCAAGATAACTGTCCATACTGGTGTAGGTGCCGTAACATAGCAACTGAGAAAAATGCAAGCCACAGAACATTCTGTACATTACGGCATGACCTCACTATTAACAAAAATCACATATGTACATATTTTTGTATCTAGAGAGAAAAGTTCTGGAAGCATACCTACACCATCTGTTTATCCATAGGCTGTGGGGTGGGGGAACGGTCACTTTTAACTACTATGCTCTTAGGGTTGTTAGCAACTTGAACCAGCGCTTGCGAGCCAGGGTGGCACTGTGCCAAGAGATTGGGACATTCTCTCATCTCCCCAACTTGATGGGGTGGGTGTTTCCATTTCATTGGACAGACTGGGAACTTGAGGCTGATCTCCCACCACATTCTTATGTCACCTCTTTAACTATATACGTGAATGTTTTGCATCGAGAAACCCTCAGACCCTAAAAATGACCTCAAAAGGTGGTTGTGTCACATAAGCCTCAGGCTCTGGGCCACTCTGCTGCAGGTCGGTGACACTCTCAGGGCTGGAGGGCCAGGGGTAGGCTCTCCTCCCTCGGGGACCCTTCCCCCGGCCACAGGGGCCCTTCGGCAGCAAAATGCCCTGCAGAGCAGGTGCTGACACCAACTGCCTCGATGACAGACCTCTGGTGAACCGCCTTAGAAGTTGTATTAGCGGGATTCCAGTAAAGTGGCTCTAAGGGACTTGGCTGTCATTTATCTCAAGGCCACTGAGGCTCATGAAGAATTTGAGTACCACCTGGTAGCTAACAATCTATAAACCAGGTACAAAAATAAGTTATGCCTTTTCTTCTGGAGGATGGAAATGTCTACATAGCTCTAATGCAGTGTATGGTGGGGGGAGGGGAGGCACTCTTTTCAGGAAGCTCTTGAACAAAAGTAATTGTCATATTTATTTATTTGAGTGAGGAAGGAAGAGAGACAGGAACATTGATTTGTTCCCGTATGTGCCCTGACTGGGGACCGAATCAGCAACCTCTGTGCTTCAGGATGATGCTCTAACCAAGCTATCTGGCCAGAGCTGTCATTTTGTGTTTTATTTGTTCATTTACTCACTCACTAAATAATTCCTGCATACTTACCTGCCAGCCCTGGGGCTCTTGTGAGAACTAAGACACATTTAGTCTGTTTTCACGAAGCTCCATTCTTTTTTTTTCCTTCTTTTCTTTTTACAGCGACAGAGAGAGAGAGACAGAGAAAGAGAGAGAGGGATAGATAGGGACAGACAGACAGGAACGAAGAGAGATGAGAAGCATCAATCATCAGTTTTTCGTTGCGACCTTAGTTGTTCATTGACTGCTTTCTCACATGTGCCTTGACCACGGCCTTCAGCAGACCGAGTAACCCCTTGCTGGAGCCAGCGACCTTGGGTCCAAGCTGGTGAGCTTTTGGTCGAGCCAGATGGGTCTGCGCTCAAGCTGGCGACATCAGGGTCTTGAACCTGGGTCTTCCACATCTCAGTCTGGCACTCTATCCACTGCCCCGCCAGGCCACAAAGCTCCATTCTAGAGGCGAAATTTCAACCAGGGTCCTCTGGGTCCACCAGACACTCTTGGGGGCTTCAGTCAGGGTCCCCTGGGGTCCCTCTTACAGCCGTGTGACGAGGAGCTGCAGTTTCTCTGCGCTTCATGACCTCCCTGTGCTGTCAGCTGCTGGTGGACTAGTACTGTGGCCAAGATTTACAAACGGTATTCTGTATTTTTAAAAAGATATTTATTGATTTGGGAGGGAGGGAGGAAGGGACAGGCCAGGGGAGAGGAGCGGGAAGCATAACCTCATAGTCGCTTCTCATATGTGCCTTGACAGGGCAAGCCCGGTATTCTGAATCGGCGACCTAAGGATTCCAGGTCGACGGTTTATCCACTGTTCCACCACAGGTCATGCTTACTTTGTATTCTTTTTTTTTTCTCTTTTTTAAATTTCTTTTTATTTATTCATTTTAGAGAGGAGATACAGGGTGAGAGAGAGAGAGAAAGGGGGGAGGAGCTGGAAGCATCAACTCCCATATGTGCCCTGACCAGACCAGTGCAGGGTTTTGAACTGGCGACCTCAGTGTTCCCAGGTCGACGCTTTATCCACTGCGCCACCACAGGTCAGGCATTACTTTGTATTCTTAAAAGCAAAGAAAGTGTCTAGAACAGTCCTGACACTGTAACTGACTGGGATGGTGGAAATGTTCTATGCCCAACAGTCACAAGTCACATGTGGCTTCACAGTGCAACTCAGGAATGAAATTAATTAAACAGTGACAGCGGCTAAGGGGGAAGCGTACTGGACAATGCAGGCAGGTCCAGGGTATGGCAGATGACGTAGCAGGTAGAAGTGGAAAGGACAGGGCAGCTGCAGAAACGTGGCTTAATGGCGAGGCAAGATCAGAAGGGCCGGGAATGACAGGAGCAGGTGGTGCAAGGCCACTGCTGTGAGGAGTTTTCAAGTAGGGGGAGAAAGAACAGGCCCCAGGAGGTAGGGTAAGTGAAAGCCAGACACAAAGAGGCACATGTTGTATGACTGAGGTGACATGACACCTCCAGAAACAGGCAAATCCAGAGCAGCAAGATTAATGGTAGCCAGGGGCTGAGGATGGGGGGAGCGGGAGTGACTGCTGATGAGAAGAGGGTTTCTTGGGGAGGGGGGGGTGAGGAGATTAGGCCGTGGTGATGGTTGCAGATGCTAAAAACTAACGACTCTGTTTTCAGTGGGAGAACTGTATAGCTAAAAGTCTCCATCAAGCGGTTTCAAAACACCAAACCCTCAGGCCTCAGATGAATTTCCAATCATAAGGCTCTATGATTTAAAAAACAAGAGCCACCTGACCAGGCAGTAGCACGGTGGATAGAGCATCAGCCTGGGACATTAAGATCCCAGATTTGAGACCTTGAAGTCGTTGGATTGAGTGTGGGCTCATCGGCTTGAGCCTGGGATCACAGACATGACCCCAAGGTCACTGACTTGAGCAAGGGGTCATTGGCTCAGCCGAAACTACCGGTTTAAGGCACATATGAGAAGCAATCAATGAACTATGTTGCCGTGATTATGAGTTGATGCTTCTCATCTCTCTCCCTTCCTGTCTTCCCAGTCTGCCTGCCTCTCTCCCACAAAAAAAATCTTCCAAAAAAACAAGAGCCCCTTGCCCTGGCCTGATGGCTATTGGAGCATCGTCTTGAGATGCAAAGGTTGCCAATTCAATCACCGGTCAGGGCACATGCAGAAACAAATTAATGTCTCTCTCTCTCTCTTCCTTCCTCTCTTTAAATAAAATCAATAAAGAAATAGAATAAAAAACTGCCTGACCTGTGGTGGCACAGTGGATAGAGCACCCACCTGGAATCCTGAGGTCGCTGGTTTGAAACCCTGGGCTTACCCGGTCAAGGCACAGACGACAAGCAACCAATGAACAGCCAGAGTGAAACAACTACGTACTTCTCGTTCTTCTCCCCTCCTCTCGCTGCAAAGTCAATAAATAAAACTTTTTTTTTAACAAGGACAGACAGAGACAGAGAGAGGGATAGATAGGGACAGACAGACAGGAATGGAGAGAGATGAGAAGCATCAATCATCACTTTTTCGTTGCGACACCTTAGTTGTTCATTAATTGCTTTCTCATATGTGCCTTGACTGTGGGCCTTCAGAAGACCAAGTAACCCCTTGCTCGAGCCAGCGACCTTGGGTCCAAGCCGGTGAACTTTTTGCTCAAGCCAGATGGGCCCGTGCTCAAGTTGGCGACCTTGGAGTCTTGAACCTGGGTCCTCCGCATCCCAGTCTGATGCTCTATCCACTGCGCAACCACCTGGTCAGGCAATAAATAAAACCTTAAACAAATGAAAATAAACAAACAAAAACAGGGGCCTTTACCAGTAAACAGAAAGTCAATGTAAGCAAAAGTAACTGCACACCAGTTGGTGGGGGTTGGAAAGGACTCCTGAGAACGAAGATGCTTAAAAAAAATACGCCAGGTGCAAGAAAAAGCGATCTAGGATCTCTCCCGGAAGGGTGATGTTATCAGACATCAGTTTGACATTCCCAGAGGTGAGAGACAAAATCCTGGTCTTTCATGTCCTTCCCAATGGCGTTTCTTCATCAGGGAGAGATGCCCAGGCGGCCACAGTAGGTCAGGACCTGGGAGAGTCAGGGAAGCTGGCTGCGCGCCGACCAAGAGCGCTGGCACAGAGCCTTTCCCTGCAGTGAGCCAGGAGCCAGCAGCAGGGGCAAAACTGAGGAGTCTACTCAAAAATAAAAAGTGACTCAACGTCAGACTTTAAAAGGAACCAGTTTAAGACACAGCTATACAACTATAAAGATGCACCAGTCTAAAACTCAAAAGCAGACATTTTTCACATATCTCTTTTTGTAGATTTTAGAGAAAAAAACCTTTAGGTACTATGTTAAATTTGAAGATGCCCACCTGACCTGTGGTGGCGCAGTGGGATAAAGTGTTGACCTGGAACACTGAGGTCTCCGGTTCGAAACCCTGGGCTTGCCTGGTCAAGGCACATATGGGAGTTGATGCTTCCTGCTCCTCCCCCCTTCCCTCTCTCTCTCTCCTCTCCGGGGGGTGGGGGGGAAGATAGTCTTAAAAAAAAAATGAAGATGTCTAAGTTGTACTTATTCTATTTATATCCAGTTCTTACAAAAGATCCAGATCACCTTGATCTTGAGTCACAGAGACACCTGCGCTCGCCAGGGGCATAAGAAACAGCTGAGAGAAAACGCCACTACTGCCCTAATTTCTGTACGGTGACAGATGTTTACCATGCTTTTTGCGATCACTTCGTAACGTATTTAATATGGAATCGCTATGTTGTTGACCTGAAACTATTAGAATACTGGAAGTCAATTGTACTTCAACTGAGAAAGGAGGAAAATACGTGCTGGACGGGAGAATGTCAGGTTCAATCACCCTCCAATTACTGAGAGCTCTGGGGAGTCCACGAGAAGACTCCCAACTGTCCAGCCTGGCCCAATCACCCCAAGTATGCAACGCGGACTGGCAATAGACACTTTAGGCATAAATGGTTATGTAGTTCGATGTGTATTTTAAAACATAATTAGGAGATTTCACAAATACTAATGGTCAGAATGAGTTGAAGTTGAATAAGGTGCATTGCAAGCTGCTTTAAAAACGTTAGGTGGTGACGGCTGTACAACATTGTGAATGTACAGAGTACCACTGAATTGTCTAAAGTAGAAAACTTGATATATCTATTTTACCACAATAAAAAAATTAAACATTAGGTAAACAGGTACCTGTTTAAGTGGAATGAGAGCTAGGAAAGAATCGAGTGGCAGGAGTGACATTCCAGTCCTCTCGGGAAGTGGCTTCACAGGAGCATATTGACCAACTATTTGGGGGCATTAAGTTACCAACAAGCCCCCTCAACACCAAGGCAGCTACTCCAGGGAGGGCAGAACTGTCATGATTCACCACCCAAGGGAGCCACGAGTAGTAGGGTCCCCAAGTTCCTTGCACTAGAGCCTAGAGGACAGCAGGCCATCACATGCAGCGAGACTGCAAGGTTAACGAGAGCCCATTTGCTTTTATTAGTAGCAGGCTTGGGAGTCAGGCAGACCTGGTTTGATTCTCAGTCCATGGAAGGCAGCCCAATTCTTCTTTTTTTAAGTTGAGAGGCAGGGAGGCAGAGACAGACTCACGCCCCAGCTGGGATCCACTGTTAAGCCCCCCTACCCAGCGATGCTCTGTCTGGGCCACTGCTCTATTGCTTGGCAACTGAGCTATTTTAGCGCCGGAGGCGAGGCCATGGAGCTATCCTCAGCTCCCTGGGTCAACTTTGCTTGAACCATTTGAGCCATCGCTGCGGGAGGTAAGGAGAGATGGGGTGGGGGTCGGGGGAAGCAGATAGTCACTTCTCCTGGATGCCCTGACCGGGAATTGAACCCAGGACTGCCACATGCCAGGCTGATGCTCTACCACTAAGCCAACCAGCCAGGGCCAACCCAATTTCTTTTTTTTTCCTTTTAATTTCTTTTTATTTATTAATTTTAGAAAGGAGACACAGAGTGAGAGAGAGAGAAAGAGAGAGAGAGAGAGAGAGAGAGAGAGAAAGGGGGAGGAGCTGGAAGCATCAACTCCTATATGTGCCTTGACCAGACCAGTGCAGGGTTTTGAACTGGCGACCTCAGTGTTCCCAGGTCGACGCTTTATCCACTGTGCCACCACAGGTCAGGCACCCAACCCAATTTCTTATTAACTCAGTCTGTTCATCTGCAAAATGGGGATGGAAACAGTAGCTCCCTCACAGGAATGTTATAAAGACTGAACATTATGAAATACCTTTACCTAGCTCGGCCATCAGCCAGTCAATGAGTTGAATTTAATCTGAAACAAGGACTGAAATGTTTTAAGTAGGTCTCAGTAAAGGATCTTCTCTGGGGAAAAAAAGAAAAGACTAAAACATATCATGTCTATCAAGTGCTTCCCACAGCACCGAACTGTGGTTAGTAAACACTGGCTAGGGTAATTACTGCCTGTTAATAAAAAATTCTAATTTTTTACAGGGATAGAGAGAGAGAGTCAGAAAGAGGGATAGATAGGGACAGACAGACAAGAACGAAGAGAGGTGAGAAGCATCAATCATTAGTTTTTTGTTGCTGTCATAACACCTTAGTTATTCATTGATTGCTTTCTCACACGTGCCTTGACTGCGAGCCTTCAGCAGACCGAGCCACCCCTTGCTGGAGCCAGCGACCTTGGGTCTAAGCTGGCGAGCTTTTGCTCAAGTCAGATGGGCCCGCGCTCAAGCTGGCGAGCTCGGGGTCTCAAACCTGGGTCTTCCACATCCCAGTCCGATGCTCTATCCACTGTGCCACCGCCTGGTCAGGCTAGTTAAACAGTTTTAATGAGGACAAATGACAAAGCAATATCCCCAAGTCTATCTGCATTCAGAACCCATCTGCACAGAAGAGTCTATAGGCTACCCCTCAGCCTTCTGACAGAGGACCTGTGATGGGAGGAGACGGCCCGGTGACAGCTGCAGGCCTCCAGGAGTGAGGGTGGCAATGGCAGTGAAGGAGCAGATGATCTTGTATTCCGGCCAGAGGGCCCGAGACTCCTGGCTCAGTGGCCGAGACTGTGGTTCAGAGGACTGAGGCGGCCCAGGGGTACGGCCTCACTTGGAGAGGGATCTAGAGTGAATGAATGTTTCAAATATGCTCCTAGAACCCTGTTCTGAGGTCAGAAAAGGGGAAGGAGCTGACCCACTCTGGGCTGCAGTGGTCAAGGCCTAGAGAGGAAGAATCCCATGCTGCAGACTCCCAGCCAGGGGATGCCTGCCGGGCACAGGAACTCTGTAGCCCAGGGAAGGGACTTGCCCTCACAGGTTTAGGCCAACTCTGCAGTATGACAGCCACTACCGAGAATAGAAGCAGCATAAAAATTAAGGATGCTGCCTGGCCAGGCGGTGGCACAGTGGATAGAGCGTTGGACTGGGATGTGGAGGACCCAGGTTTGAGACCCCGAGCTTGCCAGCTTGAGTACGGGCCCATCTGGCTTGAGAAAAAAGCTCACCAGCTTGGACCCAGGGTCGCTGGCTCGAGCAAGGGGTTGCTCAGTCTGCTGAAGGCCCGCGATCAAGGCACATATGAGAAAGCAATCAATGAACAACTAAAATGTCGCAAAGAAAAACTGATGATTGATGCTTCTCATCTCTCTCCGTTCCTGTCTGTCCCTATCTATCCCTTGCTCTATCTCTGTTTAAAAAAAAAAAAAAAAATGAAGGATGCCAAAAATGTTTAAGGTGCTTCTTTATCAGGAGGGATGTTGCAAAAGAACAGAAGATGACAAAGAAGGTAGTTTTCTGGGAGAAATTATTTTCTTTCAGGAACCTTTGGTGGGTTCAGCTGCAAACCAACAGGTGATACATCAAAACAAAACCTTACCAGGGCACCCACCCCTCCCTCTCCAGGAACACCACCTGCCCCACCAGCCCGTCAACCCCACCGCCCACCCCAACAATCAGTAACTCTGCAGACAACATCAGTTCTTCTCAAACAGTTTAATAGCAAATAAACAAAGGAAGGTACCACACTTGGCAGATACAAAATGACTTTTTGTCCGTGTGTCTGTGCAATTAAAACAGATTTAGGTTCCCCATTGGGACAAAAGGAAAAACACACAAAAAAGGAAGGAGATTCCTTTTAAACACATACTCCCTTGCTCCAAACTTGTAATATTTTTTTTTCTTTTTTAATCCACTACACAAACTCTGTGATCAGGTCAGAAAAGCGACAAGGGCTCTTCTTGCCTTTTTTTTAAACCATTAAAGTAAAATCCATAATTTTCTACATAGTACAACACAAGTTCACACAAAAAAGACATTTTCTTTTGCAAATCAAAACAGGAAAGAAAGGAAAAGCTCAAACAAGGTAAAGGAGAAGAAGCATTTCTACGGCTGAATCACGACTTTTGAGTTGATTGAATCCCGTTGTTGCTGCAGAACAGACTGTGCGTTTGGTCATAGTGGCAATTTTTTTCTCTTCACATTGTGAAATCACTTTACATTGTTTTCTAGTAGAAAAGGCAAAAAACTGTACAAAACCCCTAGTGTTAAATACAACGTTTGTACCAATAAAAAACTCACACAGGTTTGTCTCCAAAATGTAAAGTTTCTTTTTTTTTTCTTTTTAAATTATTCACAAAAAGCAGCTGGAAATCAGAAAGGCAGCTGCCGCTCCAGGGTCTCAAATCCATTAAAACCACCACAGAACAATTAAAACAATCAGAGAGAGAAAAGGAAAAGGAAACAATGTCCAACGTTTGGCATTTGGTTTTATCCACAGGTTTTCCCAGAGCTCCTCTTGGAATTGAAAGCAAAATATATTGGCAAACACGGATTCTGAACACACAGGAAGGGGCTCAGCGCCTCCTGCCAACAGAGGCGGCTCTGTGCAGTCAGACTGTGGGGTGCACGGCAGCCTTGCTCAGGCTGGGGTTCCTGGCCTCTTTCCATCTCATCGCCCCTTCCAGGAAATTAGGCAGTCTACCATACACTGGGCCTCCATTTGGCTGCCCTCTCCTTCTAGTAAGCGCCCTCAAGCATAACACTAGGCAACCGGCCGAGTCCCAGAGCAAATTCTACTGGGATCCCTTCCTTCATCACCCCCAGCATGGATGATGCTAACAGTGCTTCTACCTTCCCCACCCCCTCCCCTGTCCCGTAGCTACCCCTCCCCCTCCACCCTTCCCTGGATAATCCTGCTTCCAGCTTTCCTGCCCACCAGCAGCTCCGTTCTCTGGGTGAGATCTGTCACACACTTCTCCCTCTGCAACCTCTTGTCCTCACAGGCCCATTCTGTGACCTCTCATCTCCTCTGGCCTCTCCCTCTGCCATTCACATTCTTACTCAAGCCCTAAGACCCTGAAGCTAGATGGTGCCATGAGACAGGAGGGCAAGTTCCCTTCAGGGAACCAAGAAACTTGCTTGCCTGGCACCCAGGGACAGTAGCTATTTGGCTCTTACCCCATTTTAAGAAAGAAATCCCCACCCTTACCCCATCTCACTAGCTAAACAAGAGCAGAGCTGCGGTGAAGAGCCAGTGTGGGGTGACTGGTGGCCAGGACTGTAAACAGTGTGAAGACTGCAGTTTTGTGCTTGTCACCTAGGGAAGGCGCTGGCAGGTGCATTGCCACTCAGTGCACAGATGGCCTCCTCCAAGTGGTTACGAGCACCCTCCTCCTCCCGGGCCGAGGGAGGCTCACTACCCCTGATGCGCTAAGCCTGCTGCCCGCCCGCAGCCACCTTCTGCATTCTATCTGTTCCTCATGCCTCGCTGGGCACCTTCCCAACCCGTCTCTGAGCAGAGCAGCCAGCCTCTCAGGCCCCGCTGCGGCCTGGAGGCCACATGAGGTGACAGTCTAAGTGCACAGGCAAACGCTCTAAGGGCAATAGAGGAGAAAGTTGCCACTTCAAAATAAAACAATACAATCTTGAAAAAAATAATCAACCCCATGACAATTTAAAATAGCTTCTTTGAAACCCTTTTATATCGGTCAGTTTTTGCACAAACTATAGAAAACGGAGAGGTGAAGGTGATATATAAGAAGGTGTGAAGAAACAGCAGGAAACATGCAAAACTTGTTTTTTCTGGGCATAATCTTAGTAGGAAAGGAAAAAACCCCAAACAAAAGCACAAAAACGATACAAAAAAAACAAAAACAAAAAAAATCAAAGCATCACATTTTGCTGGGGAGACTGTAGGAACACAAGCATGGAGGGGAAGGGCGGGCTGCGGGAGGAACCTCACAAGGAGAAGGGCTGGCTGGGGCCCACACTGCAGCCTGCTGTCAAAAGGGAAGGGGGTTCAGGTGTGTTCTGCAGTTGAGAAGTCAGAAAAACAAAAATAAGAACACATGCGGTCTCCTCAAGCCCCACAAACTGCATCAGCAAAATGTGCTCAGGAGCCTCAACGGTTTCAGTGACATCTTTTATTTCATTGTTTACTTCAAAGTTGTCTTTAAAACTAAGCACACAGAAACAAAGCCTAGAAACGGACTGGCTGTGTGTTCACAGAAATACAAACACCACACGGTATGTGCTAGTAGGGCTGCTCTGAAGACAATTACAAAGAATTGGAATCACAAAATCAAGTGGTTATCTTATGAAGTTCTAGAAAAATAGATTTTTTATATTCAAATGCAAGTTTAAATATTTCCCCTTCAGCAGTCGTTCTAGCAAAACCAATTTGGCAGCACAAAAGAAAAAAAAAGGAAAGAAAAAAGAAAAAACAAAGAAAGAAACAAACATAATAAAAAATACACATCAGCATCAAAGGTCAACACAAGGTCAAAGGTGAGAGTTCAAGCATCAGAGAAGCTGAAGAGACAGGGATTTGGACGATGTACTTGACGCCACATCGACATGCTTTAGGCACAACGATGAACAAACGGCAGGAATCTAGAAAAAAAACAAACCAGAAAGAGGGAGACCCACTGAGTTACACAGAGCAATACATCCAAACAAAGAGAGAGAGAACAGGAACACTCACTGTGTGCAGCCCTGAAATGAGGCGGGCGGGTGGGCGGGGGCTGGGTAATGACAGGGAACTTTTGCACATGCTAACAATGGACACAGGGAAGAGTCAAAAAGGACATGGAGGACACCAAGAAGACATCCAACTGCCAGAGACAGAAGGGAACTAAGGCTTGGATTTCCCCCGAAGCATCCAAACAAGTCTGAGGGCTCAAGCTCAGCCCCCCCTTTGTGACCCAGGAGAAAGGAGAAGCCTGGGGTGGGAGACTCTTTAGGGGACAGGACTGGGATTTCTCAATCCTATGGGAATGGCCCTTTGTTCCCAGAAATCCAAGCTCTTAGATTCCACATAGGCCCCGGCCACTCGTGTGGGACCCAGGAGACAGTGTCTGGCTGCGTCAAGGCAAATCAATTTTATGATGAAACCCAAGTAAGAAACAAAACTACAAGAGAAAATACATTTATGTAAGCGAAACCCCCACACAACAGTAAGAGATTGCTTAAGACTTGACTGCGAGTCTCCGCTTCCTGAACTGAACCCCTTAACCCGTGAGACTTGTGGGGAGCAGCTTCTTCACAAAACCATCTTTGGCCTGGGAGAAGACTGTGCTCAAGGGCAGTGCTGCTGTGCTGCCTCGCTGGGCAGGGAGGAGAGGAGAGAGAGAAGTGCCCGGTCTCACCAGCTGGCCACTGTGGCAGCCCAGGGCCCTGCTGGGGCAAATGCTCCTTTTAGAAAAGAGAACCCACGAGCAGGTATGAAACTTCAGGGTCTGGTATCAAAGGCAAGTTGACCAAACAAACCTTTGTTTTCATGTCATTTGGAAAGGGTTTCTTAAGGTCCCAGAGCCCAAGACAAATCTGTGGACAATACTGGTGAACTGTGTGTGTGTGTGTGGGGGGAGGGTTGGAGGGGAGTTCTGGGGTTTGGAACCCGACAATGGCCGAGGAGGAAGACAGAACAGAAGGGTAGTGATCACAGCACCACAGCACCCTGGAGAGCACAGCTCTCTCTCCCGCCAATTCACAGCATTAATCCTCCCCTCTGGTAGGTTAGCTGGGCTGCAAACAGGCCACAGAAAGTCAGTAGTTTCAACCATACACAGCACCCTGTGTGTATAACAATCACATTCTGGATTCTACAAAATCCTGGCCTTTTCCAGAGATATAATTTAGGTAATAAATATTCTCCACCCCGGAGCTGTATAAAACTTCTATAAAAATAGAAACGACATTCTTGATTCCAGCCGGTTGGGATTCAGAACAGCGCTTCCCCAACCTAGCATTTTTTTCTTTTTTTGTTTTCTTTTTTCATTTTTATTTTTATTTTTTTGCATTTATTTAAAAAATCCCATCGTGACCCTGGAAGCCTTTGGAACAGTTTTATCCTTGAAACACAGGACACATTTCACCCAGTGCGCAGAATTCAAGTTTACGTGGTTCAGCTTAAGATGTATGTTTCACGTTTCTTAGAGGACAACAGACCCAAGTTATCACTATGAGAAGGGAACATCTGTCCCAGCTTCAATGGGATAGTCCAACACCAACTACCTGTTCAACAGCGGGACAATCAATCCCTGTCTGTGACCCAAATGGATAGCATGACAAGGAGAGTCCCCACCTGACTTACTAACAAACCAACCCCTTTTATTTAATGTCCGCTGCTAGAGGTGAGGACTGATTATTTGTGAAATTGAAGATCCCAGGGACCCAGTCACTGGCCTTGGCTGAGTCATATACTAACAGGGCTACCTGTGCCCAAGCACACATTCCCAACAGCACGTCCCTCCTGGCTCTCCACCCCCCACAGCAGTTCTTCGAGCAGAGGCAAAGCCCAGAGGCTGGGGGGCAGGGGCCGGGTCCCAGGCAAGAGCTGGAGGAGACCTGTGGGAGGCAGCAGGGAGCTAACTGTAAGCACACGCAGACAAAAATGAACATGGTAACACTGAGGTAAATGAACACTAAATCCATGTGGAGGCTGTAAACATCCTGTGGTCTCCTCTGTCTCCAAGAGCAGAAGATGGGGCTGCAGTGGTCAGAAGAGGTCTCTGCCTTGGTGAAAATACTGTCTTGGACAGCTCAACCAAAAAGCAGCATGGATTTCTTAGTCCTTTTAAGGACTAACTGCTGGCTGGCCTCTGGCAAATGGAGCACTCTGGCTTGAAGGGACCTTTTGATGTGGATGCACCAAGCAGCAGCCCCCCCCCCCCCACTAGATGGCTTTTGATCACTCTGCTCAGGAGAGCTGCCCCTTCAGCTAGGAACGACAAGCCCTTATTGGTTCTGCCTTCTTCATAAATAAAATGGTGGCTTGGGATGAAATGACAGTCCTTGCTGGGGTCAACTACAAGGAAGGAAACCAGAGTGTCTTCCCTAGAGGCCGTCTTTAAGAGGACACATAAGAAATGGGCCACAGTCTAATGATCTGGTGTTGAACTAAACTAAAAATGACCTCTTTGACCAGCTGCTGCTTCTTAATAGCCACCAGCCTGGCAGGGCCAATCCAACACCAATGGCTGCCTGGAAAAGCTGGTAATGGGTCAAGTCTCCCTGCTTTTTGCATACGCCAGGCTAAATGAAGAGGTGCTTTATTTCCACAGGGTTGTTAGCCCCTCCTTGGGAAGGAGGGGCACAAATCCTGGACAGTAATCTGCAAACCAGCAGCAAGAACTCAGGACTTCCATAAAAGGCAGGTGAGGAATAGTTCCAGCCCACACCTCCCAGGGCTGCTGGGTGCCAAGTTCCTCCTACTCTTCTCCAAAGCTAAGCCACCAGCCCCACCCCTTCGCCTCTTGGACATTAGTTCTGCTTTCATCCCCTCACACTTGGGGAGGTTCTGGGGGTCAGTGTTTGGTTTCACTCAGTCCTCTCTCTCGGGGTAGTTTTTGGGCAAGTTCTGATCTTCTTTATGTTTCTCCATTCCCCCTCCTCCCCCAGGGCGGTTTGATGTTGGTCCTTCTCAACACACACTGGTTACAAACACAGCAAACTTTAAATAAAGAAAAAAACTCAGAATATGGCACCTAAACTCCAAAGTAAAACACTGGAAACCAAAGCACAAACTCGTCCTCTGTACGAAGCGAACTCCCACAGAAGGCAGTAGCGAGTCTTCAGGGCAAGCTGTGCCTGCGAGAGTGGCAGGGGTCAGGGTCCGGGCTGTCAGCACACAGCCTCAGGGCTTCCGATCATTAAGGGTGCTCCTCCCCAACTTACCAGAAGACCCTCTCACTCCAGTCTCAGAGGGGAGCACGCTCAGTAGGGTTTGCTATCATTCTTCGAACGTTTGAGCTGCACTTTAAGCCGCTTCATGCCAATCTGAAAGCCGTTCATGGACTGGATGGCAGCTTGAGCAGAAACAGGATTGTCGTAACTTACAAAACCTGTGTGTCCAAGCAGAAACCTTGGTGAGGGACACAATGCGGCACGGAGACTCTCGGTACTTTCCGCGAGAGGAGCTTAGCCTCAAATCCCATACTTTTCTCAGCGGGGACAAGAACTCTGGAAATTATATCACATAAATAAAGTAGGTTCCTAATAGCTTCACTTGACATCAACATGATAGTTTTAAGTATTTTGGCCAAGCCATTTTCCATACAGTACTTCATTTTACCCGCTGGAGAGACCATGTGGGCAGAAACCATCGTGCCTATTACAGAAGTCAAAAACTTCCGAGGCTCAAAAAGAGGTCACGTAATATGCCCAAGGCTGAGTTAAACAGCCAGATTTTGGCTATCAGCTTCTGCCCTTTCTTTCTCAGTGGTAAACATACTTACCACCCCACCCCCAACACACACCAGAAGAGAAGCCAACATACCAAAACACTTGCTCAGGTTTGTCTGCTTGTCTATAAAAACCTTGGCAGACACGACATTCCCAAAGGGCATAAACATCTGCAGCAGGTCCTGGTCTCCGAACTCCTGGGGCAGGTGGTAGATGAACAGGTTGGCTCCCTCTGGACCTTCAAAACACCCACAGGTTGAAAAGATATCAGTGTTAAGCACTCTTATCCTCCTGGACCATCTTGCATTTCCCCCCATGTTAAAACTGTCAGCACCCCAACAAACGGAGCCATATATTTGGAAAACTAAACAGATTCTCCAAATACAGAGCACGGAACTAAAGAGCAGATCCCTTCTCTCATGTTCAACCATGCTCTGTGTCTCATTGAGGGATGTCAGCATTTGACCTTGTGGGAGGAAGGAGTGCTGAGATAATACAGTCAGAAACTAGACAGTTATAGAAAAATACAAAAAAAAGGAGATAGAGATTATAAACAAAACAGGTTTAAAAATGGTGCCTAAAAACTACAGGGACAGCACATAGATTGGTAGCTGCCAAAGGCAGGAAATGACTACAAAGGGACATGACAGGAGGGAATTTCTGGGAGTGATGGTTAGATGACTGTATGTGTTCAATGCTCCTAGAGCTGTATTACAAAGATCGTGAAGTCTACCTTTTGTCAACTGTGCCTCAGTAAAAAAAAATTGAATTTTAAACTATAATTAACACTGAGCTCAAACAGAATATGCTTCCCTCTTCCAACCACTCGACCATTTTCTAACCAGAGAGTTTCATTACAATCACAATGCAGCCATTCTCTAGCCTCCGTGGCCTCCCTGTTACTATCAAACACAGTAAGGAACACTGCCGCCTTGGGGCCTTTGCACTTGCTGGTCCTTTGCCATTACCCATCTTCCTCTGCTTAAAAGGCAACTTAAAATTTCTCTGACCATTCCATATAAAATGCTGTGCCTCCAGCACTCCCTATCCCCTGCTCAGTTCATCTTTTTCAGAGCATCGTTCGCAACACCTCATGCTTTTACTTACTTGTTTATTGTCTGTCTCCACAGTCCCACCAGTGCCCCACATCCTAGGGCACACAGATCCTGATTCAGAGCAGGTGAGCATGTAATAGACCAGAACTCTTTGCCACTATACAAGAGGATACTTGTCCTTTTCCTACATTAGTACTAAACCCATGCCTGCTCCTGCTTATAAAAGTCCAGTCAAATAAAAGCAGAAAAGTGTCAGCAAACTTTATATTCAGGCCTGATCTGTGGTGACGCAGAGAGTTTGACTTGGAATGCTGTGGTCACCAGTTCGAAATCCTGGGCTTGCCAGGTCAAGGCATATATAGTGAACAACTACAATGAGTTGATGCTTCCTGTCCCCCACCCAACTTTCTCCCCCCCTTTCCCATCCTCCCTCCAACTCTCCCCCCCAAATCAATCAATGAAAAACAAACAAAGCCTTTGTATTCATACAAACCACCGTCAGGCCTTCTTCTGCCTAGAAAGTCTCTCCTGAATTTAATACCATTTATATCAAAACATATACTTCTCAATGCATCAACCCATGGGCCACAAGTCTTTCTGGCCCATCAGCCTTCAGTTTGTCCACAAATCAGAAAGGGAGGAAAATGCCAAATGACATAGCCAAAAGGGACAACTACACAGAAGACAGCCTCTGACAGACTTATGATCCACAGGGAAGACTTCCTAATAAAAACTTAGCGCCAAACTGGTGTCAGATACAGTAAGGTCAGTATGTTTCTTTATCTACAAATGGCAGCTCCAGCCTAGAAGGATGTAGAGAGGTTCTGA
This sequence comes from Rhynchonycteris naso, assembly GCA_037038555.1. NCBI lineage: Eukaryota > Metazoa > Chordata > Mammalia > Chiroptera > Emballonuridae > Rhynchonycteris > Rhynchonycteris naso. The sequence goes on from CM072995.1 coordinate 358,678,734, forward strand.
CCTGAGCCGCAACCAGAAGACATTTCAGCCTATGTCTGACACTGTCAAAGAGGAACCGTGGTGCTCTGACCTCCTACACGGTTCTCCTGGCCTCTGGCCTGCCCCTCGGTTCTGGTGCAGGTGGGGACGCCAGCCCGGCCCCGAGCCCAGCCTCCCTTTGCACTCACCTTCCTTCTGGCTTCCAGCAGCACCAATGCTTTGCTGTGTCAGCAGATTCTGGTTGTACAGAGTAGGGAGCGCCGCGGCGGCGTACTGCTGGATCCCCGAGTAGGCCTGCGTGAGGGCCTCCATGGTGCTCCCAGTGCCATTGGAAAGGCCACTGCTGCCCAGGCCACCATTTAAAGCTGCCATCCCTTGGTTGGGAGAGAAAACAGGATAAAATGGGAATATCCAACTGATACCAAAGAAAGACTCCGAAGTCCTTCCTTGCATCTCACCCTTGACCTCACCCTGAGGGGAAATAGCCATCTGCATGGGCAGACTTCAGGGCCCTCACCAGGCCTTGTTGCTAATGAGGACATTAAAAAATGTCACTCAGATGTGGCTCTGCCTATTATCTTCTTGCAATCTGTGCAAGAGGTGAGACCACTTACACACGACTTGCCCCATTTTCTCTCTAGCTTTTTTGCTGCTTTCTCACAGAGCTGGAATCCAGTAAAATAAGAGTCCTGGTTTGGGGACTAAAGGGTGGACATGTGGTCTATAATAAGATGGGGTAAATGCTATTATTAAAAATAGCAGCTAACATGATTGAACATATTCTACGTGTCAGGACTACTGAGCAATGTGCTCAGCACTTTACCTGTATTCTCCTTTAACTTCTCAATAACCCTACAAGTACAGCATTTTATTCCCACTTCATACATGAGAAAATGACCTTGGGTCGAAAGTAATAGCTAGTTTACGCGAAGAGGTGGGATTTAACTCAGGTCTGACTCAAAATCTCATGAGGCCTTGACTGGGTAGCTTGGTTGGTTAAAGCATCATTTGTTACGTCAAGGTTGCAGGTTTGATCCCTGGTCAGGGCACATACAGGTATTCACCAATGCATGCACAAATAAATGGAATAACCAACTGATGTTTCTCTGTCTCTCTCTTTCTCTTCCTCTAAAAATCTATTAAAAATTTTTTCCCCAAAATCTCATGATTATTTTTAAGTTCACTGGGTTACTCAATCATTTTGATGGTGCCCTTGCCAAATGCACAAAAAAAGGTCTGATGACATCTAGGAGCTGCCTCTCACCTGCCAAAGAGCTGACGTTGAGGCCTGCTGTGGCTCCAGCTAATGTCTGCAAGGCTCCAAGGGAGGCGATGGGGTTGACAGAGCTGCTGCTGCTGGAGCTTGGTGAAGACCCTACCAGAAACCTGAGAGTTAAACTCAACTCAACACTTGTCTTCCCATGTCAACAGAAACCAAAGGCAACAGTGATACTACTTAAGTATTCTCTTTGTAAAAAGGTTTCCAGTTAGTAATTTTGATAACTGTCCCTACTGGACATAAAGTCAAGTAACGGTTGCAAGAAATTAAAAATTATGAGATGTCTCAAGTCAAAAGATGGCATTTAAAAGTGTATTGTTCAGGCCCTGCCCAGTTGGCTCAGTGGTAAGAGCGTCAGCCTGGAGTGTTGATGTCCCGGGTTTGATTCCTGGTCAAGGCACACAGGAGAAGTAATCATCTGCTTCTCCACCCTTCCCCCTCCCTTCTCTTTCTCTCTATCCCCATCTCGCAGCCATGGCTCAATTGGTTCAAGCACATCGGCCCTGGGTGCTGAGGATGGCTCCGTGGAGCCTCCACCTCAGGAGCTAAAACTAGCTCAGTTGCTAGTATGGCCCCAGATGGGCAGAGCATCAGCTCTAGACGGGGGTTACTGGGTGGATCTCGATCTGGGAGCATGCAGGAGTCTGTCTCTCCATCTCCCCTCCTCTCACTTGGATAAAAAGAAAAACAATTTTCTTGTTCATGCCTGACCAGATGGTGGCGCAGTAGGTAGTGTCAGCCTGGGACGCTGAGGACCCAGGTTCAAAACTCTGAGGTCACTGGCTTGAGTGTGGGATCACAGACATGACCTCATGGTCACTGGCTTGGCTATAGCCTCCCCCCACCACCCCGTCAAGGCACTGAGGAGAAGGCAATCAATGAACAACTAAGGTGTGCAACAAAGACTTGATGCTTCTCATCTCTCTCCCTTCCTGTCTGCCTGTCCTGTCTTCCTCTCTCCCTCTCTATCTCTCACACAATAAACACACACAAAAATAAATAATTTGTTGTTCATAATCTGTCCCTTTTAGAAATGGGTGTTAACTACTCTCCAGAATGCCATTCCCCTGTAGCGGAAGGTTCCAGTGGCCTGCACATGCTTACCTGAACTGGTGAGTACACTGAGGGGACTGCTGGATGTAGTGAGAGCATTGGTACCACTTGGTGTGTTCTGAGCGGCGCTTGCTGCAGCAGCCAGGGCAGCCAAATTCTGTAATTGCATTGCATTTAACCCTGCAACATCCAAAGCAAGAGATCAGCGAGCAGATAAGGGGGCTCCTGTCTGCGCCACTGCAACAGCGCACACTGCAGAAGTCTAGTTCCAAAGTGCAAATGTTTTAGATAAGCCTCACAAGTAACCCTACAGAGCTCCAAAAAGAATCAGGTACCACTCAACTCTTTAAGAACTCAACATTTTCTCACAGAAGAGGCATCTAATCCAAAACATGCCACCCAGCTAAAGCCCTGGGCCTGAAGACAGTGGGCTCGCTGAGCACTGGGCCAAGTGAGTATTAATAAAGCAAAGACGGGTAGGTCTTTGGTTTACCAAGGGGCCAGGTGTCCCAGAGGACAACAATGCCAAAGCCTATGGCACAGAAGGGGACTGCGCCTGAGCCTCTCACTCAGACTTTTACAGGGGATGTGCTCTTTGACACGGAGGTGAACAAGTAGAAAATGCAGGAGAGACTCAGAAACGGAGGCACCACAGGGGAGAATACACGTGAGAACAGCAAGAGGAGAAAGAATAAAGAAAAACCACCACTTGAATGGCAGGTTAGTCATCAGAAGAGAAAAAACACGGAGGGAGACTTCCAAGTAGAACCCACGCAACAATTAAAAGGAGAGCAAGAAATGTGAACTGCACTGACAGAGTGTTGCAAACCATTTTGTAGATGATGGAAAGGCAGAGGGGTGAGGGGAAAAGTTAATGAGAAAAAGAAAAGAAACTACAACAGAGATTTATACTCTAGTAACTTTCCCAGTCCCTGAGACCAAGTGAACCGCTATAAAAAATTTTCAAATGGCAAAATGCAGCTCACCGAAGACCACCCACCCCCTTCTCAGATGTACCTGCCTGACCTTATCCCACTGCCAACAGGGCAGGGGCAGGGGGGTCTGGAGCTCTCCTCCCCCACCCCCACTAACTAATCTGGTGGACCCTGCCTCAGCTTTGTCTGGGGAGCCCCGTTTTGTTATACACTCAGGTATTTGTCAATTAAGTTTTCCATGCATGTTAATAACAAAAGGTAATTCACCAACAAAAAAACGTGTTAGACACAAAGGGGTAAACTGCCTGGATTCTAGCGACTTAAGGGTAAACCACTTGCACGGAAGCCATCTGAGGCTTTTCTTCAGTCCCTGGAAAAGTCTCTGTATTACAGAAATGAAGGGTTCCTGTAACTCTCTCCTGTCAAAATGGCCTCAGTCTGCAGGTTCTAGCAGCTCTTTTCCATCTTCTTCCTCAACAGAGACTTAGAGGGCTGGGAACAGCTGACAACCCGGAACCACCTGGCATCAGTGACTAATTGAGGCAACTCCTAGAGACAAGGCAGTTGAGTCCTGGGACGTACATCTTATATGTCAGGTTTACACGCGTGAAAAAACACTGTTCCCCCTGCATAACGGCGCAGCAGTCAGACTGCCGTTAGCTGGGTCTGTAGGTCTGGTGGCTGCTGCTCCACCGGGATAGGGAAACACTTACCTCCCATTGGGTGGAGGCTGCTCAGGGTGTTGAGGTTCCCAGAGGAGGCAGTCTGCTGAAGGAGCTGCAAATAAAGCTAGACATTACACCAAAAAACAGAACAAGAGTGAGAGTGAGGGCTGGTTCTGCACCTGGGATAACTCTACAGCACAGCAAAGCGAGAGTGCAGAGGCCCCCAGAAAGAAGAACACTGAAGACAAGAACCCAAGCCAACACAACAGGAACTAAGGCTATGACAGCAGAGGACAGTACAACACCGCTAAAGCCCTGGGCCCCAAGACAGCGGGCTTGCTGAGCACTGGGCCCAGCTCAAGAGCCTGGGCAACAGAAGGCAGCACGGTGGAGGACAGGGGCAGGGCAGGGGACTACGCTCAACTCAAGCGGCTACGCAGTCGACTGTGATGTTCTGCGTATGGATGAATGCCATTTCTACTTCCTCTCTCCCAAGTTCTCCTTAGTTAGGTCCACATATCCCACTTTGCAGACTGTTTCCATCTGGATACCCAATTTCTGTTCCAAATATCTATTTTAAATATCACCTCTGACCATTTCAGGGTATTTCCTGGGTCATCCCTTAGCAGCCACAACAGAACTATGATTAGATCAATCTCTTCCATGATACACAGCCGTCGAGCCCGTTTATCTCCTCTCCTCCAAATCGGTCTTCACTGCTGCAGATGACCATATGACTGATGGGTCCAGCATATCAGTGCAGTGTACAATCACTTGCAATGGATGTCCCATAACAAATGAAACAAGAGGACCTGTCCATGAGCTTATGGATCTCCAAGACTCTGACCTTATTCTGAGTCTTAGCAAACCACAATCTTCATCTAACCAACCCGCTGAAACCCGTGCTCCATTCAAATGCATTCAAACTGGTACTGCTTCTAGATCCTTTAGTCAAACTGTTGTCCATTCCCATAAATATCTGACCTGGTTTCTCTGTCATGAATCCCTCTAAGTCCACAGCTTTCCAGAGGCCCACCAGCCTCCAGAAACAGAATGAAAAAAAAAAAAAAATGCACACACACAATTTTTGTCACGTTCTCAAACGGGCCCACCACCCCACAAAGATTAAAAACTACTGTTCTGGTCCAACAGAGGTCGGGTTCGATCCACATATTCCAGAAAAACCTCCCAATTAACGATACACTATCACTTACACAGCCCATTAGCACCACATCTTCATTTCTGTCATCTTAAATACCTTGGGCAATGTGTCCAGTCCCAGCTGGTGGACTGTGCACACTCTATTTGCCCCTTCACTTACTCCTCAACGAGAATAGCACTTAGGGAAGACTAACTTAAAGAAACCATAACTCTCACCATATACCATCATGTACTTGCTGGCCGTGGAAATGACAAAAAAAATAGGAGTGTTCCCTACAAAGAGGCTCTAAAATTCTCTAAGAAAAGTAAAATGCATATCATGGAGATCATTTTCAAAACATGATCATTTTGTCAGAAGACTAAAGTCTCTCTCAAGTTTCTAAACTTTTAAGCAATGTTTTAGCACTTAGAAACAATTTGATCTGTTGAAACAGAACAACTATCCACACTTTCTGACTTCAAACAATTATCAACTAGGATAATCTTAGTGTTCTTTTAACATTTGAGAAATATGAAGACTGGAGGAATCAAATCAGCCAAAACCCAGTACTAAGGGACAGAAAGGACCCTTTCCTCTGTTTTTACTTATACAGAATAGTCTTTGAGAGGATGAGGAGGGGGTGCTTATAATTATTCCCATGTGTATATTTTTGGACTGCTCATATAAACCTCAGGGTTTTACCATTTCCTTCACTGGTGTCTTTATAGATGACCTGTTCTTTCTGATTTGCAAATGAAACAGTTTTAATTATGTTGTCCTGTTTGTAATTCCTTTAAAGGTTTAAGCAATGATAATCTTTTTTTTTTTTTTTTACAGGAACAGAGAGAAAGTCAGAGAGAGGGATAGATAGGGACAGACAGACAGGAACGGAGAGAGATGAGAAGCATCAATCATTAGTTTCTCGTTGCCGTCGCAACACCTTAGTTGTTCATTGATTGCTTTCTCACACGTGCCTTGACCGCGGGCCTTCAGCAGACCGAGCCACCCCCTGCTGGAGCCAGCAGCCTTGGGTCCAAGCTGGCGAGCTTTTGCTTAGGCCAGATGGGCCCGTGCTCAAGCTGGCGACCCCGGGGTCTTGAACCTGGGTCCTCTGCGTCCCAGTCCGACATTCTATCCACTGTGCCACCGCCTGGTCAGGCAGTGATAATCTCTTATATCACTGCAGACCTAGTAAATTTTAATAATAAACTGAAGCCTACCCCTCTTTTGAATTGTGTGACTTAAATTCAATGAGAGAGATTATATTAAAAGAAACCTATTTACAATATAGTGAACTAAAATATACAGCTGTAATACTCATTTAATAATGTCCAAGCTTGATCTCTCAATCAGTAAAAAGAAACATTTATCATACTTTTCAGGGGACTCAGTAAGGTCTTTAATGACGCCCTCTACACCTGGTGGAAAGAGATATGAAGAAAGATATCTGGTACTGAAGATTCCCTCAGCAATGTTTTTTTCTTGGGGGCAGGGACATGAGATGTTTCTAAATCTTTTTACCAGGAAATTATGATTTCGCTTTAACTCAAGATATCACCAAAGACATGTGACAAGACAGAGAGAGAGAGAGAGAGAGAGAGAGAAAGAAAGAGAGAGAATAACGTGACTTAAAGAACACTGCATTGTCTGAATTTTTACATAAAACTTCAATGTGCTAAAAAGGTTGTAAATGCCATTGTGTCTGTTAGCTGGGGAAAGCAGAAGAAGAAACAGCTGGTAGCTTGCACAGTCTGCAGAAAGCAAACCACAAAGACTCACTGCTAAATACTGGGGTCCGAGAGTATTTAGACCAGCAAGATTTCCCCACACAGATGCTGCGCTGATTTGCTGCATCTGCTGCTGGAGCTGCTGGGCCATCCTCTTCTGTTCTTTGTCCTTCTGTGTATCAGCAAATTTTACCACCATGGGAGACGAGCAACCCTATGAAAACACCAAAACCAAAAGCTCAAATTCCTCCTTGTGGGTGATGGAAAAACCCTCCTTTCTAGTCACACACAGGCTGTATTCTAATCTCATTCACTGCCAAATGAGTCTCTTTCTGTTACAGGATAGTGGCAAAACACAATTTAAACGGGCAACTAGTTCCATTATGTATGTTAATTTTCATGTTAACTTAATAACAGCCAATATGTTAGAAAAACCATTGACTTTTAACTTTAAGACGTTTGGACTGCTTAACTTTTAGGACAATAATATGCTGTACATGCTACTAGGCTCAGAAGGCCACAAGCGTTAACACTCCTAAGGGACCTCCCCCATGCATTTATCTGCTCCCTACCTCCATGGTCTGTGCTTGGTGCATTGCCTTGATAGCCGTCTGTGCCATGGCCCTTGTTGTAAAAGTCACAAACGCACAACCTGATAAGAGAAGGGTCAATAACTCATTCATTCATTCGTTTATTTATTTAAGACATTAACTATGTGTGAAGTACCACGCTAGCAATATTGACCTGGTTCCTTTAGGGATTCACGATCTGGTTGAAGAGAGAGCTATGTTACACCAGGAGGGTAAGTGCTATAATGAAAACCCAGGGAAGCACAGACAGGTGACAAAGTGCTTGAGGGATAAAGGAGGATTCATAGCCTCCAGTTTTTCTGAAGAAGAAAGTGTTTTTATTGACATCAAAAACCTCTCTAGCATAAAGAAGTTGACTACATGACACTGAAGTGCAGACTAAAAACTCCCAGAGGTGCTGGGAAAATATGAAAAGGATCCAAGTGCAGGAGGAAGAGCGACAAGATGGAGACATACAACACCAAGCCCAAATTCTCCATCATGACAAGGGCCACGTTGGCTAGGGGTCACTGGTTTCCACTGAGCCAATTAAAAAAGAGGCCCCAAATTCAAGATGAGTATCTTTAAAATTTAAAAATGTACCCACCTCGGCTCAGTCCATCAGGTCCCCGTAATATCCGGCATTCTTCAATCTGTCCAAATGAAGAGAACATGACTCTGATGTCATTTTCAGTGCACTTCTTGGAAATCATACCAATAAACAGCTTCCTGTCTTCCACTGCTAAGAGAGTAAAACACAGAAGACTTGAACATTATTACTCTAAGAGGCCGCAGAGCACAGAGCTGGAGCCAAGACCACCTGGGTTTGAACCCTGTCTCTGGTGCCTTCATAACATATTTCACAGATTCTAAGATAGACGCCCCCATATGTTAGCACCTCCTCTTATAAACAATGCAATCTTAAAATTATCATCGGAAGCACTTAGATATAATAAAGCAGCTTTATAATCTTGTGAAAGTTATTTAACCATTCTGTGCTTATTTCCTCATTTGATTAATAGGCATAACCAGGTTTACCTCAAAGGTAGCTGTAGGTATTAAATGCACAGGGCTTAAATTCATGCCTAACACTTAGTAACATTTGCTCTTACTCAATACCGCTATACTAAAGAATGAGTTTTCACATTCAATTGATATGACAAGGGAAACAAGACACACCTTTCAGAAGAGTCTACTTTTGACTGTCTTCTTGAGGACTAAGTTCTCCTTAAGTTGTTCATTTCCTACTTTCTCTTCTGTCCACAAGAAACTATATTAATTGCCTGACCAGGCGGTGGCGCAGTGGATAGAGCAATGGCCTGAGATGCTGAGGAGCCAGATCGAAACCTCAACGGTCACCAGCTTGAGCAAAGTGTCATAGACATGACCCCATGATTGCTGGCTTATGCCCAAACGTCACAGGCTTGAAGCCCAAGGTCGCTGACTTGAGCAAGGGGTCACTCACTCTGCTGTAGCTCCCGGGTCAAGGCACATATGAGAACGCAATCAATGAACAACTAACGTGCTGCAACAAAGAATTGATGTTTCTCATCTCTCTCCCTTCCTGTCTGTCTGTCCCTCTCTCTGTCAAAAAAAGAGATACATGCATACCCATGTCCACTGCAGCATTATTTATAATAGTTAAGATATGAAACAACCAAAGTGCAAACTGATGAATGAATAGTGTATGCATGCGTAAGCGTGCACACACATACACACAAAAGTACTATTTAGCCATAGAAAAGAATGACATCTTGCCATGTGCAACAATATGGATGGGCCCTGGGGGCATTACTGAAACAAGTCAAACAGGCAAAGACAAATACAGTATGATCTCTCTTATATGGAAAACACAAAAGGAAACAAAAACTCAAGCTCATACAAAAAAACAGACTGATGGTTGCCAAAGATGGGGGTGAGAGGTGGACAAAAGGGGTGAAGGGGCTCAAAAGTTACAAACTTCCAGTTATAAAATAAGTGATGAGGATGCAAGGCACAGCATGACATTATAGTATTTTGTTTTATTTTTCCCACAGGGACAGAGAGAGAGTCAGAGAGAGGGATAGATAGGGACAGACAGACAGGAATGCAGAGAGGTGAGAAGCATCAATCATTAGTTTTTCATTGCCGTTGCGACACTTTAGTTATTCATTGATTGCTTTCTCACACGTGCCTTGACCGCGGGCCTTCAGCAGACCGAGCAACCCCTTGCTGGAGCCAGCGACCTTGGGTCCAAGCTGGCGAGCTTTTGCTCAAGCCAGATGGGCCCGCGCTCAAGCTGGCGAGCTCGGGGTCTCGAACCTGGGTCTTCTGCATCCCAGTACGACGCTCTATCCACTGAGCCACCGCCTGGTCAGGCATGACACTATAGTTAATAAAGCTGTACTGCATACTTGAAAGTTGCTAAGAGAGTAGATCTTAAAAGTACTCATCAGAAAAAAGGGTTTTTTTGTAACCATGTATGGTGCCTCATTGTGGTGGTCATTTCTTAACATGTATGAAAACGATATGTTGCACACCTAAAATTAATATAAGCTCAAAAAGAAATTCCTTACACAACGCAACTCAAACGCCGTAAGAACATCCTAGTAGAAGAAACCTGGTAGGGGAGGGCCTACGTGCTCGCTTACCATTGTTCTTCTCACTGTCGGCAGGCTTCATCTGTATGGGGTGATGCATCTAAAAAGAAAACACATAAACGTTACCGCTGTACACACTAAAGGCTTTCAGAAATACAAATGAGGACTCTAAAGGAACACCAAATCTGGAAGCTGTAAGAGTTCTCTTGAACTCACAAAAATAACAGAAAAGATAGAATGCTGAGTCACGAAGTCAAAATTTGCCTGACCAGGCAGTGGCGCAGTGGATGAAGCGTCGGACTGGGATGTGGAGGACCCAGGTTCGAGACCCTAAGCTCGCCAGCTTGAGCGCGGGACCATCTGGCTGGAGCAAAAGCTCACCAGCTTGGACCCAAGGTCGCTGGCTCCAGCAAGGGGTGGCTCGGTCTGCTGAAGGCCCGCGGTCAAGGCACATGTGAGAAAGCAATCAATGAACAACTATGGTTTCACAATAGCAACGAAAAATTAATGATTGATGCTTCTCACCTCTCTGCATTCCTGTCTGTCTGTCCCTATCTATCCCTCTCACTGACTCTCTCTCTGTCTCTGTAAAAAAACAAAAAACAAAAAAGAAGTCAAAATTCTCTTGGCTGAGAGAGAACTACTTTCAGCCTAGCTTCTTTCCAAGTCCCATACATCCGTTTCCTATGGCAGTTACCCTTTCTCCAAAATGGTTTTCAGTGTGTACTGACACATGTAAGTATGTACTATGTGTTTCAAAGCCACCACAGTTCCACTTACTAATAGGAGCTTTCTTACCCCTGGGAGGACCTTCATGTTGTGAAGAGCATTCTGTGCTTCTAATGCAGCTTTGCGGGTATAGAATGTCACAAAACAGCACCCTGCCATAAATAAGATTTCACAAAATCAAACCAGTTCTTTGAAAGCAGAGAATTTCTACAGCACTCATTCCTCTCCGGACATACAGGGTGGGGCAGAGTAGGTTTACAATTGTGAGTACGCAAAGTAGTTTATTCTTGTATTATTGTTACTGATTTTCCACAGGAACAAGTTATTCTTTTATTATTAATTGTATGATTTTCCATAGGAACTGTAAACTTACTTTTGCAACAACCTGTATTAGAAATTTTTTAAAAGGGCTGTGTTTATTAAAATTAGCCAGAGATAGACACATACAGATACACTTACAGAGAATCCAACAGAGAAAAAACCCCCAAAAAACATGTTATTTTCGAATACACATCTTCTTTATTGTTACAGTCTCTTAGTTCTATTGGAGTTATTATTCAGTGCTCCGATAATTTCTCTGGGAAAGATGACTTCCCTTACAAAGGCCATAGCACCATTTAAGCCATGCTACTTGAAGCACCACCAGGTAGTGTGCTGGGCAACAGGACACTGCAAACAAGATACACAGGGGCCTTGAACTCTTGTAGCTCTTTGTCTACCAGAAACTCCTTCTTTTTAGAATAATCCACTTCTTACACTGTAGCCAATTTCTACCATGTGCTTTAAACATAATTACAATTTATTAAATTATAAAATGATTTAAGAGCAAGAACTTCTTAGTGTCTTTTTTTGATAAGAATTAGAGTTTCTTATTCTTATCAAATATAATTAAGCTACTAAATAAATAGCACCTGGTGCTGACTGGGCTCTCTAGCTTTTGTGCTTTGCATCTCTGCTGGGGACAGGAAGGAGAAGGTCTATCATGTAAATCTTGGGCCCATAGCCCATAAGATACGATACCAATTTCTTTAAAAATCACCCTGCAATTAAGATTTTAAATCACTACACGTTATGTTGCCAGTCATTTTCAGAAACCACAAAACTTTATATTTTAACTATGCCAAAAAGAGAAAGGAATTCCTCTGCTTCTAGATCCTGTTATTAAACTGGTTTCAGCCTGACCTTTGGTGACGCAGTGGATAAAGCATCGACCTGGGAACACTGAGGTCGCCAGTTCAAAACCCTGCACTGGTCTGGTCAAGGCACATATGGGAGTTGATGCTTCCAGCTCCTCCCCCCTTTCTCTCTTTCTCTCACTCTGTGTCTCCTCTCTAAAATGAATAAAATAAACTGGTTTCAAAAACATATAACAGTCGTATTTGTTCACACTTGCACTACAGGACAGCTTTGACAGAAAATTACTCTGAATCAGTCACCTGGAAAAATAAGAGAATTTCTCCGTGTGTGTAGGGGCAGAGCTAATAATGCCTTACCTACCAACAGTCCTGTGAAACGTCCCCTCTGCTGCGTATTTCTGGAACCAGCTCAGCCTTCCTTCTCCTGTTCATCTGATTTGCTGTGTAGCAAATGGGTTACCTACAGACAAGGCCCTCCTAGTTGCTACGCCATCCTGCAAGGCCCCTATGTTCACTAACAGAAATCCATGGGTACATGGACAGTCGTTCTTAGCATACTAGCCACAACACTACAGAAAACCTTATGTGGCTGCTTTACTCAAACCTAATTTTTGTCAATCTACTCATTCCCAACATCAAATAAGACTCACATGAGCCTGCCTCTTGAATTTAAAACTCTCGCAAAGGACTACCCAAGATCCAATTTACAAACCATCCTCATGAAGTCACCTTAACTTTTTATTTTTAAGCCATTAAATGTGTTTGGGCTGGAATGGATACTACTATAAAAGAACAGATTTCCTCTCTTACCTAACCATAGAAAGATTCTGGCAATGAGAGATAGCAGGAACATGACAAAAATTATACATACAACCCAAACTCTCACCTTTGCTCTGAGGAGGGTTTTGACTCCTATCCCTTAGGACGTTGATTTCATAGACAGCACCATACTGTTCAAAGAGTTCCCTCAAGTCCTTCTCAGACCAGGTCCTTGGAACCTGGCCCACAAACATCTTGATAGCATCAAGATCTGGTTGGTCCGGGTGGTCCAGGGTGCCGTTCATTTTCTTTGAGCTGCATTAGACAAAATAAAACTACTATTATGTATTCATGCTGGTTTCCAGAAGCAGATTTCTTTGTTTTCAAGATCTCAACTCCTTCCTTTCACTACTTCCATTTAATTTACCATAGTTCCCTGGTCCTCCCCGCACCATGGCCACCCCTTCCCACCAGAATTAGATCTCAAACTAAAGTCACCATTCTGATGAGGACACCCAGGGTTTTAATTAAGAAACTGAGTGTCACTTACTCTTTGTCTAGCATGAGAATTCTCAGAAGAACTTAGAAGTAAAGGTCCTAAAGCAAATTTTAATAATTTTAAGAATGGTTAACATATATTTTTTGAAAAGTCCATAAAATCAAAAAGGACCATTGATTATGAGTAAAATTCAGGACCCCAGTTAATACAATGATAGCTAAAAAGTTTTCTTTTAGTTAACATTAAAACAGAAGCACTTGATTTTCAAGGCCTAAGCTAAGGAGACTAGAATGTTCTTTGAATGTGGTTGTCTCCTGAGCTATAATCCCGGTGCTCTTGATTAAGACCCCTGACCAACACAAAGCTTTGTCTCTCAAACTCTAATAAATGCTATATAAACATAAACAATGATGTCATCATTCTAAGTCTTTATTGTTTCTAAATTATCCAGTTCAATGCTATTTCCCAAGACATTATCAATTAATTCCCTTAACAACTGCAACCACTATAATCAATTCTTCCGTCCTATCACATCAAACTTGGAATGCTTGTATACTTTACCACCTTTACTACTATGCCTGAAACTGCCAAGAACCTAGGGGGATTCCTGCATTATAACTATTTCCACCACTCAAAATAAATCAAAAGCCTTCCAGATCTTATTTACACCAGTAACAACCTAAATTCCAAAAAGCCAGCTTTTTTTCTGTTAGTGCTCATTGCCTATGCGAGAATCATATCATCATATTCAAATTTTCCATGGTTTTTTTTTACAGGGACAGAGAGTCAGAGAGAGGGATAGATAGGGACAGACAGACAAGAACAGAGAGAGGTGAGAAGCATCAATCATTAGTTTCTCGTTGCTGTTGCGACACCTTAGTTGTTCACTGATTGCTTTCTCACATGTGCCTTGACTGTGGGCCTTCAGCAGACCGAGCACCCCTTGCTGGAGCCAGCGACCTTGGGACCAAGCTGACGAGCTTTTGCTCAAGCCAGATGGGCCCGCGTTCAAGCTGGCGAGCTTGGTGTCTCGAACCTGGGTCTTCCGCATCCCAGTCCGACGCTCTTCCCACTGCCCCACCGCCTGGTTAGGCAAATTTTCCATGTTTTAACATCCAGTCCTGAAAACATGATAGTTTTACTAAAGGAAAAACAATAGTTTTCACACCACTATCTTTTGAATAGTATTTGAAGATCCCCGAGAATGATGAAGCTATAAAACCAGCTCAACTGCTGTCTTTTAATTCCTAAATCTCTTATAACTGAGCACTCACAAGGGCTATTCTCACACATCACTTTTACTGAACCTACCATTAACTTATTATCAAAAGCTGTTAAGACAATTGGCATACAGACCAACTCTTGCCACTGAGTCTCTAAAGGTTCCCCATACTCTAGGCTCTTAGTCTAGAGCTCCTTGAACACAGAAACTGTTTTATTTCCCATTCATTCTTGTAGCAACAACTGATAGAGTACCTAGTTCAATGTAAGTGCTCAACATGGGATGGGAGAAACTTCTTGTTCTCAACAAATTCAGCATTCAGGCAATGAGCCCTGACAAAAATGGATGCTGTGCATAAAAAGGGCTCACAAATTAAAGAGCAGCTACTTATCTCCTATGATTACTTGATTGTCACAGGATTAATTTATTTGTAAATTAAAAGGTAAAGGGAGCCAGATATATGGTGATGTAAGATGATCTCACTTTGGGTAGTAGGCACATAGTACAATACACAGACCATGTATCACAGAAATCTACATTTGAGTGGGGAAAAATAAAACAAAAGAAATCTACACTTAAAACCTATCATCTTGCCTAACCAGGTGGTCACGCAGTGGATAGAGCATTGGACCGGGATGCGGAAGACCCAGGTTCGAGACTCTGAGCTCGCCAGCTTGATAGCAGGCCCATCTGGCTTGAGCAAAAGCTCGTCAGTTTGGACCCAAGGTCGCTGGCTCCAGCAAGGGATGCTCGGTCTGCTGAAGGCCCGTGGTCAAGGCACATGTGAGGAAGCAATCAATGAACAACTACGGTGTCGCAACAGCAACGAAAAACTAATTATTAATGCTTCTCACCTCTCTCCGTTCCTGTCTGTCTGTCCCTATCTATCCCTCTCTCTGACTCTCTCTCTGTCCCTGTAAAAAAAATAGAAAAAATGTTGCTAATCCTTAATCATATTTCTATTTTAGTGAGGGTTAACATAGAACCTCACCTGCGCCTGACCAGGCAAGGGTACAGTGGATAGATTGTCAGACCGTAAGGTTGCCAGCTTGAGCCCAAGGTCGCTGGCTTGAGCAAGGGGTCCCTCGGTCTGCTGTAGCCCCCCGGTCAAGGCACTTGTGAGAAAGCAATCAATGAACAACTAAGGTGCCGCAACAAAGAAATGATGTTTCTCATTTCTCTCCCTTCCTGTGTGTCTATCCCTATCTGTCCCTCTCTCTGTCACAAAATAAAAATAAAAAAAGTAAAAATAAAAGCCCACCTGTGCTCAGAATGTGTTTTGATGATAAGAAGTTGAAAGCTATTTTGGGAAAGAGGCAGGGTTTTATTAACTTGTACTACATTGGAGGTAACTGCTTTCAGCTTGTCCCTCTGTCTGTATTTGTGCGCCATTATAAATGTTCCACAACACTATTCACTGGAAAAGCACGAACAGTCACCACATGCAGACTGTGGTTTATCTGAAAGTCCAGTGGAGACTCAGCACTTCACTTTGTTCTCCACATCCTTTCCGTATCTTTAGTTTACCTGCTCCATGAAAGACCCCCGCCCAAACACCAATTCATTAGATGAATCCCCAAGAGCAGTGATGCTCAGAGTGCCCAAGGACCGGAGGCAATCTTCAAACTTAAAACTCTTTAGAAACTTTTACAGCAATTAGACCAAGTAATTTTGTAAATGTTCAATCTAATAATAAAATGACACACAAAGTGCAAACGTTACACCTTATTTTGTTTTCTACACAACTGTTTTTCCCGTATTATACCAGCTGGGGGAGGGCTATGAAGATAGCACGTAGTACTTCATCAGTTTGAGAAGAACACACAGCAAATCATCAGGCTAGGATCAAGATGCTGTGGATATCACAGAACTATAGTTATGCACTGGCTTGTTCCTTTCTCTAAGAAATACTGGGCACTCACATATGCCAGGCACTGTGTTAGATGTAATACATACATTGAGATTAACAAACCATTTCTGGCCCTAGCAGGTTGGCTCAGTTGGTAGAGTGTTGACAGGTGTGTGGAAGTCCCTGGTTTGATTCCCAGTCAGGACATACAGGAGAAGCAACCATTTGCTTCTCCCCCCAACCCTTTTCCCCTTCCTCTCTCTCTTCCCTTCCCGCAGCCATGGCTCAATTGATTCGAGTGTGCTGGCCCCAGGCACTGAGGATGGTTCAATGGAGCCTTGGCCTTAGGCACCAGAAATAGCTCGGTAGTGAGCATGGGCCCCAGATGGGTAGAGCATCAGCCCCTAACGGGGGTTGTCTGGCAGATCCTGGTCAGGGTACATGTGGGAGTCTATCTCCCCTCCTCTCACTTAAAAAACAACAGAAGCATTTCTTTGGAGTGCATTCAGACAGAGTTAGAAATAAAAGTAACAACATCAGCTAAAGAAAATCTAAAAAAAAAAAAGAACCAATCACATGCACACACCTATGTGTATGCAATAAACAAGCACAAACTTTCTCATCAACTGTTATTGTGTCTGAAGAGATGACCAACAATCTCTTCCATCCTCAATCTTCCACATATACATCCTGTTAAAAGTAACCAGTGCACCTGACCTGTGGTAGCGCAGTGGATAAAGCGTCGACCTGGGAACACTGAGGTTGCCAGTTCAAAACCCTGCACTGGTCTGGTCAAGGCACATATGGGATTTGATGCTTCTAGCTCCTCCCCCCTTTCTCTCTCTCTCTCTCTCTCACTCTGTGTCTCCTCTGTAAAATGAATAAAATAAAAAGAAATTTTAAAAAAAAGTAACCAGTGCATAGTCACCCAGAACACAATGTCCTTGTGTTGGCACAGTGTGGTGTGCCAAGGGGTCCCATACATCCTTAAGGTGTGGCACCTACTCTACAGATCACGGAATCCATTCTCACCTTTGTACCTCATCTCCCACTGACAGAGAGCTCCTCAGGGTCAGTGGTCATGAGTTATGTTTACCTATCACAAGGGTTCAGGAGCCCCTGGACAAGTGTCTATAGTATCCCTGTCATTTATAAAAGGTCGGCCTGCAGAATTCTTTCCTTTTCTAAATTAAAATTTTTGGACAGGGGGTTGGGGATAAAGGGAGAGATGAGAAGCATTAACTCGTAATTGTGGCATTTTAGTTCTTCACTGATTGCTTTTTGTATATGCCCGACAAGTGGGGGGAAGGTGAGCCAGTGACCCCTTACTCAAGCCAGCATCATGGGATCATATCAGTGATTTCACACTCAAGCTGGTGACTCCATGCTCAAGCTGGCAACCTCAAGATTTCACACCTAGGACCTAAGTATCCCAGGTCAATGCTCTATCCACTGCGCCACCACCAACCAGTCAGGCCAAATGTGTAGAATTCGTTTTTTTTAATGTTTATTTTATTGATTTTATAAGGAGAGGAAAGGAGGGAGGGAAGGAGGGAGGGAGGGAGGGAGAGAGGGAGGGAGAGAGAGAGAGAGAGAGAGAGGAATATTAATCTGTTTCTGTATGTGCCCTGACCAGGGATTGAACCAGCAACTTCTGTGCTTCGGGATGTTGCTCTAGCTAACTGAGCTATCTGGCAGGACAGGTCTGTACAATTCCTAACTTCCATGGAGGTACTGAACTGGGAGTAAGATGAAAGAGAGGAAAAGCAGTATCTGCAGCAGTGAGGGAAGAAGGGAAATATGAAGGCATCAAGTGCTTTAGGAGAAAGGCATGGCAGCAACCCACCTCTTTTTATGTTTTCCTTTGGACAGCAGACGCAATAATGACAACAACTAGCAGATTAAGAACGAGGAACTGAGAAAACCAGCCCCAGAGACCACCTTATCTACCTGATTCTTCATGGAACATGCTACAGAAAAACAGAGCAGAGAACCAACTTGGAACAGAAACTGGGAAGGGAAACTAAAGGGCTTTATCGTCAAAGCACATATCTGTTCAAAATTCCTAAGCTCTCTCTTCTTTTCTCCGATCCTTTCCTGTCTTGCACTGCCCAGCCCAGGCTCAGTGCAGGGACAGAGCTGATGTTCTGTGCCACGTCTTGCCCATCTCCAGGCCCCAGATGATTAGACCAGCAGCAGCAGCAGCAGGGGGAGGGGGAGATGTCTCCCCGCACCCAACAAGCTGATCCACTGGCTGACTAGAAACATAAGACCATGACCTACGCTTGAAACACAAAAAATAGGCCTGACCAATCAAGTTCTTCTACAGATGCGCTGAGCAAGACAATAGCCACTAGCCACATGTGGCTATTTAAAAATACAGTTTCTAAAATCTAGTTCCTCAGGCCTGACCAGGCGGTGGCGCAGTGGATAGAGCATCTGACTGGGATGCGGAAGACCCAGGTTCCAGACCTCGAGGTCACCAGCTTGAGCGCGGGTCCATCTGGCTTGAGTAAAAGCTCGCCAGCTTGGAACCAAGGTCGCTGGCTCCAGCAAGGGGTTGCTCGGTCTGCTGAAGGCCCGCGGTCAAGGCACATGTGAGAAAGCAATCAGTGAACAACTAAGGTGTCGCAACGGTAATGAAAAACTGATGATAGATGCTTCTCACCTCTCTCCGTTCCTGTCTGTCTGTCCCTATCTATCCTATCCCTCTGTCTGACTCTCTCTCTCTGTCCCTGTAAAAAAAAAAAAAGAGCAAATCTTATATTAGGTGAGTTACATCTGAATGAAAGATACAGAGACAAAGGGAGTGAGGCATCAGAAGACAGGCTATAACCACAGCGGGGAGGTAGTGGAAGAGCAGCAGCAGCACCGGCAAGGCACAGAACGCGCTTCCTGAGTCAGAAAGGCAGTTTCTGGGTCTTCCCGCTGCAGAGGTCCTGATCAGATGTTGGCCCAGTCCACGTGTGTTCTTACAAGAAAACCCTTAAATACGTACTACCTTCACATCTGTTTAAAAACTATTTCTGAAAACTTTCATTACTCATTTTTTCATTCCTCCTTCTCATCACCTGTTGAGCTCCATTTATTCATTTACAAACGGAAAGATTTCAGCTCCTTACCTATCTCTCCAACTCCTAGCAGGCATAAATACTTGTTGGGTCCCCAATTCCAGCCACCGCCCACGCCTACCAAGTCCCTCCAGCTCATATACTATACTATGGACACACTGGCACAGAAGAATATCAGAATAGAAAAGACCAGTCACACTGGCCTGAGATACTTATCAGCTGTTCTCTAGTGAGAACAAGACAGAATGTGTCTGTGCTGGAAGTAGTTTTCATTTAGCTAAAGGGAGCTCTTCCTATGTTAGGGTGTTAGATACTACTATAAAAAGCTTTCACTAAAGGTTTTTAAGTCACCACTCAACAACAGAACAGCTAACAATCTGCTTGTGATGGTTTTCAACCTTCTTCCCTGCGGTATGGAGATAAAGTCTGGAGTGCTTATTTCTGTAATCATCTCTAATTACTTAAAAAAAAAAAGCCCTCACAGGACTTATTGTTCATTTAACTGTATTTTCCAGGCTCCTAAAATGTGCCAGCTACTACATACTATATAAGGGTCTATTAAAGTGGACTGCACAGCACCTGCCCTGGAGATAGTGGCACTGAACAAGTGGGAGGACTCAACTGTAAAATACCCAACAAATGGATAAAAGTTCTGTGACAGAAAGTGGCTAGTAGTTTATTTCAGTTGGAGGCGGGGACAGGAGTGCAGGAACTTTGGGCGAGTAGACTAAGCAGCTGGGTGGGAACGGTGCTATATAGCTTGTCAGGATGAAAGCCTAAGAGGGTCTGACCTGTGGTGGCACAGTGGATCAAGTGCTGACCTGCAATGCCGAGGTCGCCAGTTTGAAACCCCCGGCTTGCCCTGTCAAGGCACATACGACAAGCTCAATGAACGATTAGAGTGAAGCAACTATGATTGGATACTTCTTGCTCCCCTCCCCCTCCTCTTTCTGTAAAATCAATAAAATCTTAAAGAGAGAGCCTAAGAGGTGATGAGCAAATAGTCAGAACTCCGAAAAAAGAGAAGACTGAGAGAGCATAAGAAAGGTAGGAAAAGAACTTGAGAAAGTTAGGGAAGAGTATAATTTTTTTTTAAGTATTAGGAAAAAAGATAAAATATATATATTAGAAAATCGATGCGAATAAAAAGACAGGTTGGAAAGAACCAGTGAGGGGCATTCCATGTTATACTGAAATGCTTGGCCCTTATTCCAAGATTTATAAACAGGGATCACATTTACCTTTTAAAAGACATCTGGCAATAATCTACAGCAGTGGTTCTTAACCTGGGTTCTATCGAACCCTAAGGGTTCGATGAGTCGGTCTCGGGGGTTCGGAGAGGCCTCTGCCGTGGAGGTCAGAATAAAGTAATACCGTAATTTGTTGTGAGTTCATGCACTTTGTTGGTTTTGTTCTTTGAGCAAGGTGATGTTCATGCACGGCTCATTTTGTGCACCAGTAAAAAAACATGTCTTGAATTTGGGGGGAAAAAATCATATTTTATTTATCACTAAAGAAGGGTTCAGTGAATGCGCATATGAAACTGGTGGGTTCGGTACCTCATAAAAGGTTAAGAACCACTGATCTAGAAGTTGAAATAAAGTGAGGAAATATGAAGATTAAAAGACTCTTGAAAAAACTATCTCCTAAGATTAGGAACCAGTCTTAGGCAATACTCAGATATTCGTGAGGGCAGAATCTACTAGAACTTGGAGATGAGGAAGGTACCAATCACTTTAATTCTAGTGCAGACAACATGAGGGATTGCTTTTGTTTTTTTTTAACAGGGACAGAGAGAGAGTCAGAGAGAAGGATAGATAGGGACAGACAGGAACAGAGAGAGGCGAGAAGCATCAATCATTAGTTTTTCATTGCCATTGCGACACCTTAGTTGTTCACTGATTGCTTTCTCACATGTGCCTTGACCGCGGGCCTTCAGCAGACCGAGCCACCCCTTGCTGGAGCCAGCGACCCTGGGTCCAAGCTGGCGAGCCTTCACTCAAGCCAGATGGGTCCGCGCTCAAGCTGGCGACCTCGGATCTCGAACCTGGGTCCTCTGGCGAGCCTTCACTCAAGCCAGATGGGTCCGCGCTCAAGCTGGCGACCTCCGGTCTCGAACCTGGGTCCTCCGCATCCCAGTCCAACACTCTACCCACTGCGCCACCGCCTGGTCAGGCCATGAGGGATTGTTTTTGTGTGGGGAAGCCTTCAGATGGAAATATATCCAATGAACTGTTTTGAAAACAAAGTCAAAGAGCTCAGGGGACATTTACAGTGTACACGTAAAGATCTGAGAATCAGGAAAGCACATCAGTGCCCCCTTAAGCAATGGGAGAGCTAAGAGAAAAGACCTAAGGTACTACCCCTGAAGAACATCCATGTCCTACTACAGTGCAAGCCAAGTGAGAGGAACCAGTGGAAGCTGAAGGATGGTTAGAGTAGAAGCAAGAGTATGTTGAAAGAGAGAATAGGAACTAGGGCTCAGGTCCCTGGCCTTTCCACAGTTCTTTCATCAATTCTCTGCTGTAAAAATTCTGAAATAATATACATTGCTAGATTGCATTCTAAGGCACATCACTTTAGAGAAAAAATCCTGATGTTAAGCTTCCTGCTAAAGCAGTATGAGTGTACAGGGCTTAGAATCCAAGAAAGAGATGGCAAGCATACACCATTCTCCTTTCTTCTTCTCAAGTCTGTTGTGTGCGTTCAACGTAAGGTGCGTACTTGGGCCTGCGGTATTGCAATAATAAGAATTGATGGGAAGACCTGGTCTCGGGGGGCAAAAATAAAGAGTTTATCATTAAACTTGCATCTTAGGCCCAAGGTTGACACTTACTCTACTCAGGCAAGTTAGTTTTAGCCCACTCAACTGGGTTTCTCATCGGTGACATAAGGGTAATAAATAGCCTGTGCCCAAATAACCTCAAAAGGCTTTTGTGAAGATAGGTGACTAAAACAGATACGAATGCATTCAGAAAAAGATGATATAACAGTCTACTCCGATTATTGCTATTCACAATGACCTATATTCAGTCCATTAATTCTCAAACTCTAGTGTGCATAAAAACCACATGGGACCTTGTTAAAATATAGGTTTTTATTCCAGCATTAAGAATATCTGGGCATGGCTCCAAGAATCTGCATTTTTATGTTCCAGTAACTTTCATACAGTGTTCCATGGTCCAGACTTCATGGGATACTGAATAAGTCCAACTTCTTAAAAGATGAGAAAATGGACTGAGGAAAAAATACTGTATTTAAGGGTTGAATACTATGTAATGGCAAAGCATAGGCAGTGTTACAATAAAGGATAATTTTAGCCACAAAGTCCTATTTCTAGCGATCATTTATCTGGCATACGGAAATATTTTTATTATGTAGTAAGTCTTAATGATGGCATTCATTGTGATTTCCCTTATCTACTGCTAAAATAAAATACAATTTTAGCAGTAAGGAACTCTCATTAAAAAAAATCTAAATTGCTATTATTTTGGAGGCTACAGGGAAAGGCATAGGATCTATTTCAAATGAGGAAGCCAGCTAACTTTGAGGACCCCCAAACCATTCCATAAAGAGCTGTTCAGAATCTCTTATCATCCACATCTGTTATACCCAATCCCAGGGAAGTGCGATTTGAACATGAGGCCTGATCTCAAAGATGTGCAACTACCACCTGTTCTCTAGGGCTGTGTCTTTCAACTGCCAGAAATTTCACGCTGGTCTGCAAGAGTTAACCACCTGATGTTATATGAAGACTGCAGACCCAACAAATATCTTAGTCAAATTCACTTATGCTCAGGGTGATTTCTACTTTAGCGGTCCCCAAAATAATTCTTCTATTTTTACCATTCCCCAAGTGTAAAAGGCTGAAAGCCACTAATCTGGGGAATATCTTACCATTTAATATTCGTGACTATGAATGACTTAAGAGTCATTTACTCGAGGTTCCAAGATACTCTGAAGCCTGGTTAAAGTAACTGAAATCAGGAGTTAGAAATGTGTTCTCTACAAAGCCCAGAATTCAGTTCCCTGAAGCTACAACCCAGGGTGAGGGTAGTGTTCCAGTTGTGTACAAGAGCAGTGTTGCTTCTTGAAGAGTACTGAAAGCTGAGGAGGCTTCTCGTTCCCATGTTCAAAATTTACTTGGGCAAAATTTCAATCAAGACTGATCCAATTTGGGGCTGAGGGGCATCGATACCTCCTAAATCATGTCTTGTGTTGCATTTTCAATTAGATTAGGGGGGAAAATCAAAATCCTGTATTACATTTTACATGTCAGTATAGCATTCTGCACACAACACTAAGTACACCCTCTGTGATGAGTCTATTGGTCCCCTCCATGATGAGTCTAAGAATTTGATTATTAAAAATAAATAACTTCCCAAAAGATTATTTGAAATTACATACCCAACCCAAAGCAATAAAATTATAGTTAAAAAAAAACCAGACACACCTTGGAACCCCTCATCTGGGAAAACACTACAGCTTGAAGGGGCAGGAGGCAGCACACCTTTAAGTGATATTGCTGGTCAGACATCAATATACCCTTTGTGTATGGAACTTTGTGGAAATTAGCAGTAATAAGACAGAATCAGACTCTAAAAGAAAATAATAGCATGGCCTTTGGCTTCCTCACCCAATTTTTTCTTCTTTTACGGAAAGGGACCAGTTTCATTAAATAACAAAACAACCCAGTTCCTCTGCTTAAGATAAAAAATTAGACAACAAAAATACTTACACGGGACTGGAATTCAAAGAGCAATGATCCACCATCATTTCTGGAAGGAAATCCAACTTAAACGCAGCCATCACACCTCACTCTCCCCTTCAGAAGCCAATGATATTAACTTGCTGCACTTGTCTGATCCACAAATACACACAGCTTTGGCTTCCTGGGCCCCACAAAAAACACAAAGTGGAAACAGGAGCTCAGGGACGCCAGCAGTTAAGTGCCACAGAAACAGGCAGGACTGGGGCAGGGAAAGAGAGAACTGGATTAAAAGGGGGATGTAACCATGTGAAGGGAGGCTCAGCCCCGCACACAATGGAAGTGCTGATGCACCAGGCTTGTTTTGTGTGATTTTCCCTGGCGAAGCAGTCCTAAGTGCACTGTCAGATAAATAGTGTCAGATCCATGAAGATAGCAATGGCTAACAGAGCAGAAATACAAACTTGTTTCACATCTTCCTAACTCCTCTCCCTGTAAATCAAGTAAGTTTGGGGGACACCCAAAGCCTGGAAGAAGAAAGGAGGGGGGGGCTCATCTTAGTGGTCTGAAAATGTTTTTGGAAAGAACTGGGATGTTAGCCTCGGTCTGAACACAGTGCTTGGGTCCAAACTAACCTCAGAATAGTCGCATAAGGAGGACCACCAGTTCAGGCCATTAGAAGCAGGTTGAGGCCAGCTACTTGGAGAACTGGCCCAGAAACCTACTGCTCACATATACTACCTGCACTGGGCTGGCCTCGCTTTCCTGATAACACTGACAGCGAAGTGTGCTTCCTCACCAGAGGGAAGGGCTTTAAAAACTGCTGCTTCAGTGACGTTCATTAGGTGGCACAAGGCAGAACTTCTTTACTGACTCTGAATCTTCATTTGCCAGAAAAGTTAAAAGGTTTAAATAAAAATGGAATTGTAATATTCTGTCTCTTGACAGAGTATTAGGAAATAATGGCTTTTCAGTTGTTTGACCTTTCTACTAATGGGGGAAACATACGGAGCCTGCAAGGGACAAACTCTCAAAAATGTAAGGAAGAACAGAGAAATGCAGACTACGCCTCTTCATTCTCTGTCCTCCTTTAAACTTGTTGAAAGCAGGAGTGATGAACGCACACATAATTCTATTGTGGGTGGGCAGCAGAGATGGCTATACTTAGCAGTCAAGGCAGATGTGGTGCCCCATTCTCAGCTAGCTCCACATCCCTCCAAACAACAAATGCTGACATTTCAATATTTAGGCAATGACTCTAAAACGGTATCTCAGAAGTCTCTCAAATTTCACAGACCTTCTTTCCATTTTTATCTTTAGGGCTGCTTTACCTCAAAGAGTTTACTGCACTAAAGCTCAGTAACAACACTGGGAACTTTGAAAAAAAAGTTATGTTCATCCTGTAAAGAGGTAACGAATGAATTCCTAAATGATTAGCTACTTTTTAAAAAATATTGAAAGGCAGCATGTCATGGTATAGGCCTAAATGTTCTAGTCTGTGTAACAATGGCTGACACCTGTCTTCCGTCCAATATCCAGATATAACCATCCAAACTTTAAAACTGTAGTAGCAGTTAACTACTTTTCTATTCAAATGGCCCTGGCTTACTGCTATACAGGCAGGCATGGCAGAAGCTCTCTTCCATCCTATTAAAGGAGGAAGAAAAGACAAGGTACAAGCGGGAGGAGAGTGTGCAGCTGGCACACAACATACATCTCACCTAGCCCCACCTGCCAGGGAGGCCCGGGATGGTAACCCAAGCAGGGACTGGTTCAGTTACTGGTTAGGTTTGTCCTAGTTTCTCCTGTGTACACTGGAGCTGATCACATGCTTCCTCCTACAGAAAGTTATCTGGATTAAGGAGTAAACTTGTGAGATTAGTTAACCAACTTAGATTTTTTTAGTTCAAGGATTCCTTTAAAAAGAAATCAATAAATTTTAAAGAATCCCACTGGTTATTGTTGTGCTTTTATTTTTCAGTAAAAACACATGGCTTTTAATTACATCTCTATCTCAATTGGAGTCACCTCTGTAGCAACAGGGTACTTAAATGGGGGAGACTTCATTGAGTAGCCTGGAATTCTCAGTGCTTTAAAGGATATACACTCTTTACAGTCATTTTTACCAAGCCGAATGTTGGGAAGCACTGATTCAGAGTAATGTTTTAAAATCCATTTTGTGATATACAAAGCAACACTGCTTTAAAATTCTACAAGATGGAAATGTTATTACATGAAGGAGAATGCTTCTCTTTGGGCAGGTCACAAGAGTTATCTCGTTATACTTAAATTCAACATGCTTGTGGGGGAAAAAAGCACAATAATTAATCACAAGTCACTCAATTTTAGAAAAGGGTTACAAAGTTAAAATGATGACAAAAAACAATTATGGGAATACAAAATGCAAGCATTAAAATATAAAAGTGGAATTAAAAGTTATTCACAAAAAAATGCCCATAGTTGTTGTTTGTAATTGCTAAATCAGAAACACATTCCAGGCTTTTCCCAAAAAGGAAGCATTAGAAATGAGTTGGCAGAAAGAGTTATAACCAAGGGCCCACTACAAAAGAAGGCCTTAACTTTTCGTCAGTCCCTTTCCACCATTCATAGCAATGAGACCACCTGTCCAATCATCATTATGAATTACATTCACGGGTTCCTCTTCCTCCTATGCTTGTCTGTCTGTTTTCTTTGCTTTGAATATTTTCTACTTCTTTTCTAAGGGCAATAATCCAAAGCCTGGTTATGTGAAGGCAGGAGCAATCAGTCTGCTATAACATTAAGAACCCAAATCATTAAAAATGATGGGTAGATACAGGGAAACCTCAAAAGAATAGCACACCCTGCGTTTAAAACTGAATTGTAACAGAGAAATGCTAGATACCACAGCCTTTGTTCTGTCAAGAGTGAAAGAGCAAATAAAAGCATGGTTGAACATACAAATACAGGTGGCGTGTGCAAATGTCAGGCTGTCTTGATGTAACCAGGGAGTTCAATGACAGATGAAGGGATTTTATACTTCCATCCTGATCATCTAAATGTGTTTTAAAGGGAAAAATGTGAAGTCTAGTTAGATGAGCTTAGAGGAAATCAGAGCCTATTACTAAATCATAAAAGAGAATCTAGACCATTAAAAATCATCATCAGGGTATAAAAATCCAGGGAAGTCAAAATTTTAAAACAGTTAAGTAAAGTGGATACCTCACCCCCATATCCAGCTTCTGGAAGTTAAATGATAAAGGAATAGAAAAGAAAGAATTGATAAAACTTGAAAATAACCAACCAGAATAACTTAATTTTGCTTAAAACCTTTATGGACTTGAATTCCACTTAATACCTTGAGTCCTAGTATAACATAGTAAGTGGGTCTCCTAAAGCTCCCGACCCAGTGCCTTGCATAAGCAAAAGCACACTGACCTAAGGTGGTAATGTTCTCCTGAGGATCTCACTCTGGAGGAGTGTTTTTTATTTTTTGCAAAAATGTGACAGTGAAGCAAAACAAACCAGAAAACTTCATGGGTTTCCAGTAAGAGTCTTGACAATGAAAAAAATCTAAACTTGGGGGAAGAGGAGTTTTAAACTAAAGACTAAAAAGAAATATTGTAAATAATTTTCTATTTCAAATCTAAAATCACTATAAGACAAAAAGCACTAAGTTTAGTGACTGCTGTATGCAAGCTGGTTTGCCTGTAAAATGACCGTATACGGTATATTGAGAGGATGTGACAAGGTGAAAGGGAGGGAAAGTACTACCTTTTTTGAAATATAGAAGATTTCGCATTTCCTCTCCCATCTGTAATCACCACTGCCTCCGCCCCCAATCAGTGTCGTGTCTGGAACAGTGGTTCTTAACCTGGGTTCTATCGAACCCTAAGGATCCGATGAGTCGATCTCAGGGGTTCGGAGAAGCCTCTGCCGCGGAGGTCAGAATAAAGTAATACCGTAATTTGTTGTGAGTTCACGCACTTTGTTGGTTTTGTTCTTTGAGCAAGGTGATGTTCATGCACGGCTCATTTTGTGCACCAGCAAAAAAACATATACCTATGTCTTGAATTTAGAAAAAAAATCGTATTTTATTTATCACTAAAGAAGGGTTCGGTGAATGCGCATATGAAACTGGTGGGTTCGGTACCTCAAAAAAGGTTAAGAACCATTGGTCTGGAAGAAAGACCTCTTCTTTGCTTAGTGCAGTGGTTCTTAACCTGGGTTCTATCAAACCCTAGGGGCTCAATGAGTCTCAGGGGTTTGGAGAAGACTCTGCCGCGGAGATAAAGACACACTTGTGTAAAGTCGTGATGACACGCCCCGCTTGGCCATCACTTGCTGCAGAGGATCACGTTACGTTGCTTGGCCAACCAGTGCTGCGGGGAGTTTAGTGCGCGCAGTAGTCAATGGCTGTCATAGTTGTACGTCATGTGGTTTCTTTCTTAATATTTTAATCCATACTAAATATGTCGAGCAAAAAAAGAAAGTGGTCGGATGAATATGTACAACATGGCTTCACATGTATCATGGAATGGGATGGGAGTCAGCGTCCTATCTGCGTGATACACAATGCCAAGTTGAGCAACTCTAGTCTCGCACTGGCAAAACTAAATTTGAAAAAAAAAAATCATATTTTATTTATCACTAAAGAAGGGTTCAGTGAATGTGCATATGAAACTGGTGGGTTCGGTACCTCAAAAAAGGTTAAGAACCACTGGCTTAGTGCCTCCCTTGGAATGTCTGGGACTAACCCTAACCTAATTAATTGTCCTGTCTAACTGTGACCACCCTTCAAATCAGGTCATATTTTCAGATACCAAACTAGTTCTGGAACTTATGTATAATTCTTTATTTAAGCTTCAGTGTGATTTTAAAGTCAGTATATTGAACAAATTCTGGTCCCAGGAGGGTAACATACATTATCTGTGTGAAATCTAGTAAGTGTGTCCTCATCCCTGTTCTAGTTTACTTGGGGGTCTTCCAGTTATGAAGTGGAATGAGAAAGTTAGCCAGGTAGCTGGTGTGGAGTACTGCTCCCAACACACACACACACACACACACACACACACACACACACACTCACTCTCTCTCTCTCCCGTCCCTCTTCCCCCCTCAGGTATCAGAACTAGTCAACAGCTAGTTCAACTGAGAGATAAGTCTGCCCTGGAAAATTTTACCTAAGGAGAGAAAGCTGGGAAAGGGCTAGAAAATATTTATAGTTTCCTAGGAACAGGAAGTTAGATTCCATAATGTAGGGGAAAGCCATCACCACCTTTCTGAAGGCAATTTTTTTCACATTGGCACAACAGACCTCATGCAAGAAGGTTAAAAAGATGCCCATGGAACACAGCCATCCAGCAGTTAGCCCATACCTGTAGCTTTCCACCTCCCTCTCTGGACTATGTCTTCACTCTAAAAAACCAAGGAAAGAAAAATAAGTGGGCCATGCCTACACTTCTCATTAATTACAGATGCATAACTTTTAAAAAATCTGATTGAGTTTATTGGGGTCACATCAGTTAATAAAATTATATAGGTTTCAGTTGTACAGATAGGTATCGTCTTTCCAAAGAAAACCCTTTTGTTACCATTGCTAAAGATAATTTTTTTTCAATGTATCACCCTAATAAATTCAATTAAAAAAATATATAATGTAGTTTTTGTTTTTGAGAGGGAGGAAAGGAGAGGAGAAAGAGACCAATTTGTTGTTGCACTTAATTATGCATTCATGGTTAACCCCCTCCCTCGCATTGGTTAATCCTTGTGTGTGCCTTGGAGGGGCGACTGAACCAGCAGCTATGCTCTTATGTACTACATGGACGGGGTTAATTTTTTTTCTTTTTTTACAGAGACAGAGAGAGAGTCAGAGAGAGGGATAGATAGGGACAGACAGACAGGAATGGAGACAGATGAGAAGCATCAATCATCCGTTTTTCGTTTTGATACCTTAGTTGTTCATTGATTGCTTTCTCATATGTGCCTTGACCGCGGGCCTTCAGCAAACCGAGTGACCCCTTGCTCGAGCCAGTGACCTTGGGTCCAAGCTGGTGAGCTTTTGCTCAAACCAGATGAGCCCATGCTCAAACTGGCGACCTCGGGGTCTCGACCCTGGGTCTTCGGCATCCCAGTCCAAGGCTCTATCCACTGCGCCACCGCCTGGTCAGGCCCCTCTCCTGTTTTTAAAGTACGTACACACCCTGGCTGGATAGCTTGGTTGGTTAGAGCATCATTCCAACATGCCAAGGTTGTGGGTTCAAACTTCATTCTGGGCACATATAGGAATAGATCAATGTTTCTGTTTTTCTCTCTCTCTCTCCCCCTTCCTCTCTCTCTAAAAGCAATAGATTAATAAACAAATATATAAAAGGTACCTTAAAGATAGACTGCATTTAACATCTTAAATTAAAAATACCATTAACTTAAAATATGGGAATTAAAGTACCAAAAGGCTTTAAAAGAAGCTTGCCCCAAAATGTCACAACAAATTGTAAAACAATGATTAGGATTTATGAGGTCGAATTTTAATACATCTAAGTCACCAAAATAATCATTTTTAGCATCTGCTTTTGGATGGGAAACTACAATACAGCTGAAGGCTGCACAATTCTTTTTGCAATTAAGGATCATTTTATTAATGTGGAGAGCCCACGTTATTTCCCCAAAGCAACTTTACTGAATAGGTGCCAGGCCTAAAACTTTTCCGAGGCAACCAAGTTCCTGCCTGTGCAAATGCATCTCACCACCCCTTAAAAATGCAGTGTGTGGTGAACCACTGAGACCAAACAAATCAGAAGATAAGGAAGTTAAGTGAAGGTAAAAGCAAGCAGAGGAACCACCAAACCAATTTGTTTTATTTTTAAACATTATCAATCTTGCAAGTAAAGACTGATTCTGTAAAGCTGCCCAGATCCCTACAAATGTTGTCTACAACTCCTCCAGTTATACACAAAGAACTGCTCAAAGTCACCAAGGACAAGGCTACATTAGGAAGTGTAAAAAGAAGCTTGAAAGTCAAAGCCAGAACCAGAACTTTGAGACACTGCACTCTACCTACCATCCCTGAACACAAAGATGTTACTTAATAAGCATTAAATTGGTGCTTAAGTACTTAATTTGACTTTCACATAGACTTAACTGGTTTTCAGTTTTGCTTAAGTATAGTGATGCTTATAATCACTTTAAGGCAAAGTCAAATTTCTAAAAACAAAAAACTTCTAAAAGCATTTACTTGGACCTGCCTACATCATTAAAAGTTATTAAGAAAGGTCCTGGGCCTGACCAGGAGGTGGCACAGTGGATAGAGCGTTGGACTGGGATGCGGAAGACCCAGGTTCGAGACCTCGAGCTCGCCAGCTTGAGCGCGGGCCCATCTGGCTTGAGCAAAAGCTCGCCAGCTTGGACCCTAGGTCGCTGGCTCCAGCAAGGGGTAACCACTATTCTGTTAAGACCCACTAACTTTTTTTTTTTTTTAAGAAACTAATTTGTGTTGATTGATTGATTGTGGAGAGAGAAAGGAAGGGATAGAAATACTGATTTGCTGTTCTACTATTTATGCATTCATTGGTTGATTCTCGTACATGCCCTGACCAGGGGTCAAGCCCACAACCTTGGCATATCAGGACAATGGCACTCTAGCCAACTGAGCTACCTGGACACCTTGAAAACCCTGGTTGATATAAAGCAGAAAGCTAATTAAGAATTGAACCATTACCCAGATTAGAGGTTTTCAAGTATTTCTGAAACCAGAAGTTTTTTTTTCCCCCTAAACATAAGTGCAGCTGTTCAGGTTGATGAGAGAGGGCAGGCAGCCCCCAGCTGTGGATGTCTCCTGGCCCTCAAGTCTAACCTTAACCCTAAGACTTCAGGAAAATATAAAAACAGGCCGGAATAATTCAAAGCAACAGATAATTCACTGATTTTATATTCAGCTTTGAAAGATTTTTTGAATAGATTTTCCTATCTTTAGATTCTAACAGATTACTACAAATCAAGAATTTAAGATGCCATCGTTGGTAATAAATGCACACATCCTCAAATTAATAGGATATGGTACTTAAAATCTAACTCTATCAGCTGAAAGGTTAGAGAAATGTCTAGACATTTACAAAATGGTAATAATTATATGAGCTAACATTTTTGGGAGCATTTACTACATTCCATGCAGCAACTTGGGTGCATTTATATTTAATTTTCATACCTATCCTGTCCTACTTTACATATGAGAAAGGAAACAAAGAAATTAAGTAACTCTCAAGATCACCTGAATCCTGGCAAAAAGGAGGTTGGAATACAAAGCCAGACACTTCAACCCTTGGTTTCATGAAAGGCAGACTAAGGTTAAAACTTGTGTACAAGGAAGATCATGTGCACAAACCACAGAGAAGACTGTTTAAATGCAGAGGGCCATAATTGAGTCTGACCAATATTCCAAGGCAAAATTTTTAAGTAGGTAAATGTCCAAAGTCTCAACAGTCACGAGAGATACATTTAAGGAGAGTGAAACCTTCCTGTTGTTACTCAATAGATGTGACACTCAAAGCAAGTAAAATAAATCTCTTACTAAGTGCTAGTTTCCTCTACTCTATAACAGACTAAACTACATATCTCAAAAGGAACCAAATGGATGTCCAAAATTCAATCAAGCCACTGTGCAAATTCCTAACTGAAAGAGGAAAGAGACAAATGATAGAAATGACCAGGGGAAATTGTGCTCTTTTCAAAAACGTCTTGTTACCTTTTAGACTGCTTGCAATGCCTGTTTCTTTCTTTTTCTCCTGTTACATGGCTGGTTCAATAGGAAGGAAATCTGGGCTTACTGTTCTGGAAAATTACATGTCCTCCCACTCCCATACCCTAGAAATCCAAGTTACCAGATAAAAGGATCAACTGCAAAGCTTTCTAGACTAGCCAGGCTCATCTCCGTGCAAAACTCCACCAGGGAATGGTGCTAAAATCCAGCACAGTTTGCCTGGGTAGCCAATCTACCTATCGTCCTTGGGAACCTGTAGCAGGAAAACAACAGTTGCCATCAGATTCTAATCCAGGATCCTGGGCACACACATCACAACTAATAGGGTAGAATCTATCTTAAATGCTAATGCATTAAATGAAATAAAATGTGGTCTGACCAGGCAGTGGAGCAGTGGACAGAACATCAAACTGAGCCATGGAGGACCTAGGTTCAAGACCCAAGGTCACCGGTTTGAGCACGGGCTCATCCAGCTTGAGCACTGGATCACCAGCTTGAGCATGGGATCACTCGCTCTACTGGAGCCTCCCTACCCCCATCAAGGCACATATGAGAAAGCAAACAATGAACAACTAAGGTGCTGCAATGAATAATTGATGCTTCTCACCTCTCTCCCTTCCTATCTGGCTGTCCCTGTCTGTCCCTGTCTGTCCCGCTCTCTTTCTCTGTCACACACACACAAAAAGAGAAATAAAATGTGTAAAAGCACTCAGCATCAAATAGGTGGACCCAAGACTGACTGACTGTAGAGAAAACTATTGACAACTGTTTTTGCTAATCTATAAAACAAGGATGATTAGGTGGATTAAACATACACTGAAGCACACAACAAACTCCTTTCTAGTCCCATTATTCCCAGAGCATCTCCTTCCATTCTAATAAATTACTTTGTGTTGAACAGCCTGGATCCTATACTGCTTCAGGCTTAGTTCTGACTTGTCTTGGTCGGCAGGGATAAGACCGTAACATTTGCTCTATGGGGTGTGCAAAAATCTTTTCCCCCTGTGACACTTGCTCTGTGGCTATTATTTCCATGATTCAGTCTTAAGTTTAGGACCTCTGACTCTTTACTGAATCATCTACATGTGTCCTCTCCCTGACCCTGGAAGAGTTTATAAACAGATCTGAATCTCATCTCCTTCTCTATTAGACAGTATTCTCATCCTTTCTTTAGTGGCAACAAATGTGGTAAAACCCATATACATAAAATTTACCATCTTAACCATTTTTAACACAGTTCAGTATGTTAACATTATTGTGCAATGCGGCAACAATTTTAAAACTTTTCTTTTTCATCATGATTCTTAATCTGGGACCCTCGGATCTCTTTAAAGCCCAAAGATGAGATTTGGGGCAAGGGGAATAGGTCCATGAACTCCATGATATTTTTTTGCTGAACTGTGTGAAGATGGACATGGGAGACTTCCTGAAGAGAATCCAAGTTTTCATCAGCTTCTTAAACCACTGCTAGAATGTCCACCCCTCCACCTGTGTGCTCTCTTTGCTGCAAAGTAACAAAGCAGATAGTATGTTAAACAAAGGCCAGATCTGATGCCCTTTGTGTGATCCTGTGAGTTGCTTTTTTCTGGGCTTCAGTTTCCTCATCTATAAAACCAGAGAATAAGACTAGGTTAATCTAGACTCTCAATAAATCTAAAAACATAATCCTACTTTCTCCAAACTGATTTTAAGCCTTTATCCAAGGTCTAGCTCAATCCCCACCACATATGAGATACACCTAGAAAAAAACTATGTATAAACTTCATTTCTAAATTTTTGTTAATGAAATGAATTTCAAATGCTACCATTTTGTGAACACATAAGTCCCTCCTCTTTTCTATTTATATCCACAAGACACCTGGAATAAAGATAAACATATCAGATCTAATTACATAGTTTATCTCCTCTAATTTATTTTTTATTAAAAAAATTTTTTTTTGTATTTTTCCTAAGTGAAAAGCGGGGGTTGGCAGACAGATTCCCGCATGCGCCCAACCAGGATTCACCTGGCATGTCCACCAAAGAGCAATGCTTGGCCCCTCTGGGGTGTTGCTACGCTGTAACCTGAGCCATTCTAGCACCTGAGGTGGAGGCCATGGAGCTGTCCTCAGCACCCAGGCCAACTTTGCTCCAATGGAGCCTTGGCTGCAGGAGGGGAAGAGAGATAGAGAGAAAGGAGAGGGGGAAGGGTAAAGAAACAGATGGGCACTTCTCCTATGTGTCCTGGCCAGGAATCAAACCCAGGACTTCCACATGCCGGGTCGACGCTCTACCACTGAGCCAAATGGCCAGGGCCAATTTTTTTATTTATTAATTTTAGCAAGGGGGGGAGAGAGGGAAAGAGGGAGAGAAGAGGAGAGAGGAAGAGAGAGAAAGAGAGAGAGAGAGAGAGAGGGGAGGAAAAACAGGGAGCATCAATTCCCATATGTGCCTTGACCAGGCAAGCCCAGGGTTTTGAGCTGGCAACCTCAGTGTTTCAGGTCAACGCTTTATCCACTGCGCCACCACAGGTCAGGCTCTCCTCTAATTTATAAATTTTGCATTAACATTTATTCATTTTTTTTTTAATAGAGAGGAGACACAGAGTGAGAGAGAGAGAGAGAGAAAGAGAGAGAAAGGGGGGAGGAGCTGGAAGCTCAACTCCCATATGTGCCTTGACCAGACCAGTGCAGGGTTTTGAACTGGCGACCTCAGTGTTCCCAGGTCGACGCTTTATCCACTGCGCCACCACAGGTCAGGCTGCATTAACATTTAAATTAAGATCTCTACACATAAATATTTGTATTTTTAGTAAAAAATGTCTCCCCCTTTTCAATTG
Source organism: Rhynchonycteris naso (assembly GCA_037038555.1). Taxonomy (NCBI): domain Eukaryota; kingdom Metazoa; phylum Chordata; class Mammalia; order Chiroptera; family Emballonuridae; genus Rhynchonycteris; species Rhynchonycteris naso. Next base: position 358,714,186 of record CM072995.1, read on the forward strand.
TGGGTATTTTGGTAAAAGCATATTATAAGCAGCCCCCTTTCTTTTCCTTTATTTTATTTCTTTCCATTTCTTTTTTTTCCAAGTGAGAGGACAGGAGATAGAGAGACAGATTCCCACATGTGCCCCAACCAGGATCCACCAGGCAAACCCCGTGTGGGGCCAATCCTCTGCCCATCTGGGACTATGCACGCAACTAAGCTATTTCTAGTGCCTGAGGCAGAGGCTCCACGAAGCCATCCTCAGCATCCAGGGTCTATGTGCTCGAATTAACTGACTCATGGCTGCAGGAGGGGAAGAGAGAGGAAGAGAGAGGGAGGGGGGTGAGGAAGAGAGAAAGAAAGAGAGAAAAAGGGAGGGGTGCAGAAGCAGATAGATGCTTTTCCTGTGTGTCCTGACCAAGAATCGAACCTGGGACATCCCTACCATTGAGCCAACCAGCTAGGGCCAGCAGTCCCCTTTCCTTTATTTATTTATTTGTTTTATTTCATTTTAATTTAGTGAGAGGAGGTGAGGCAGAGATAGATTCCCGCATGCACCCGGACCCGAGATCTATCCAGCAAGCCCATTAGGGGAAGATGCTGTGCCCATCTGGGCCCTTGCTCCATTGCAACTGGAGTCATTCTTTCGTGCCTGAGGCAGAGGCAATAAAGCCATCCTCAGCACCCAAGGCCAACTAGCTCTAATCAAGCCATGGCTTCAGGAGAAGAGGAGAAAGAGAGAAAGAGAGATAGAGAAAGAGAGAAGAGGGGGAGGATTGGAGAAGCAGATGGGCGCTTCTCCTCTGTGCCCTGAGCAGGAATCGAACCCAGGACATCCACACACTAGGCGGACTCTCTACCACTGAGCCAACCAGCTAGGGCTCCCCTTTCTTAATAGAAGTAGATTTAATTAGGTATTTTTTCCTTTAATTTTTCTATTTCCTCAATTTAAAAAAAACCCTTATTTTTACATAAAACCATGTTTGTTCAATAACTACCAGGTTTTCTTAATCTATGTATACAAAGATTCAAGCACACTCAAATATATATAGTTATTATCAAATTAAATATCATACTGTATATACTACTAAAAAGCCTGTTTTCTTAATTTAATTATCAATATTTCTTGTAAGCATTATAAACATTTTCTTATAAGCAACCCATATTTAAGAATCAATCCGGAAAACAAAAAAGAAGCAGTCAGAACCAGCCTAACTTTGCCAATAGCATCCTTCTTGTATATCACAACCAATAAACATAATACCAAATAATTATCATATCCTCTGAAACTGCTATAAAAAAAAGCAGAAACGTTGGGTGGAGGTGGCTGAGTTGGCTCTTTGTTCTCCGTCCTTTCCCTAATCTACCATCCCAACTCCTGTTTAGTTCTATGATCCTTTCATATGACTATATGCACACCTAAACAACAGGCCGTCTTGCATCCTGTTTAGGAAGAGGCTCAGGTAAGCCACAGAGAGCATGTAAAATACATTCTTAAAAAATCTCTTCTCCTTCCAAAATGCCTATACTCTCAAGTAATTCTCAAATCCCCACCAAGTATTCCCTCTCTCCTCCTCCTATAGCTCTCTACTGGGGGTCGGGTGGGGTGTTGGAATCTGTTGGGCAGATAAAATATAATATGCTCACTTTGTTAAAGATGGCACTACCCACATGGAAGTTTGTTGATATTAATGTGTGTGGGGAACAGGCTGTGGGCAGGCTGGGTCGTTATAGCCTAAGGCTTTGCTTTAAGAGTAAGCTTTTCCCCACACCCTTGACTGATTGGATGATGTAGGGTGACGTACTCTCCTGAAGAATCCCACTGTGCCTCGGATGGGTGGCTTTGTATTGGAGACTTCCTTGTTTGTGTGATTGAATTGGAGGTTTTGATTCTACGCTGCTATAAAGTGGGACAGAGCAGTAGCTTGCTCGCTCTTGGTTCCTGAGGTTAGTATAGAGAGGAGGGCAGATGAAGCCCACGTGGAGGCCAGGAGAAGCAGCCAAGATGGCAGAATGCTGAGGAAGCAGCCAGTTTGAGCAGAGTTTGTGTAGAGAGAAGATGGGAAACACAGGTGAATAAGTCTGGTGAGCTAGAAACCTTTGATTCTAGGAAACTTGGATAAGTCAGTAGCTTTGTGAGCACTGAATTTGTGGGTTTTGGAGCCCAGTGTGTATTTTTGCTTGCCCGCTGGGTGCAAGCTGGAATTAAAGCTGATGGCTCACCAGTTCTTGGCTCCGTTGTTTCATTACCGACTGTTCGAATCTAATGTGAACCTGCATTGGCCAGGCGGCTGTGATAATGGTGGCCCTGTCTCCTGGCCTTACAGAATCTCACTTTGTTTTAGCTCCTCCCAATTCCCTGGCAGCACAGGTCAGAACTGGGCACATATTGCTGGATGTAACAGCAGTAATTTACATATGGGAGCTAAGCTTTCTTGGGGAAATTGCTAACTCTTCTACGTATCTTTCTAGTTTGAACCCAGTGTTCACGCATAGCAATATTAAATATTTGACTAGTGACTTCTATCTTCCAAGACACAAAGAACCAGGCACAGAAGTCAAAGGCAGCAAAGGCTCCCCATTATGTGGAAGAAAGGGGGCTCTAAAGACACAAAGGGCCCTGGCCTGTGGGGGCAGAGTGGCTAGAGCATCAACCTGGATTGCTGAGTTCGCTGGTTCAAAAAAAACCTGGGCTTGCCCGGTCAAGGCACATACAACAAGCCAGCAATGAACTAAAGTGAAGCAACTATGGATTGGTATTTCTCACTGCCTGCTACCTTCTTCTCTCTCTGTAAAAATCAATCAATAAAAAAATCTTTAAAAATAATAAAAGAAATACACAAAGGAGGCCTACGTACTGGGACTGAGACACCAGACAAAATAACTTATCCAAACTTGAGGGCTCAGTCATTCTACTTTCCTTAATATTCACGTACCGCTTCCTTAAATCTGGCATGTTCTAAGACCACCAGTTCCGCCTTAGCTTCACTGCCCTGCCATAAGGCCAAATCTGTCTCATCCAGTGAGTCAGCACTGCTCCTCTCCACCTGCATTTTGATTTCAGCCCACTTGTGCAGCTCATCGGGCTGACCATATGTTAGAACCATGTGGGCAGAATGTGACTTATTTTTTTATAAATCACTGTCAAGAGTTACTTTTAAAATTACTTTGTAATCTTGATGCCTCTGAAGAGTCATTTCTATAATACATACCCTTCTGGCAATGATTTTATAATTATTTTTTTGAGTGCTCAAAGGAAACTCTTCAGCATTTCCACCCCCATTTTCAGATGAGGAAGGTGAAGTAAAGATAACAAATTAAGTGACCCACGTCCTACAACTAACTAGCCAGTGAAATCTGTACATTCTGGAGTCACAGCACTATATGTGGTAAAATAAGGCAGTTTGTAAAATGGTTTTTTGCTTTCATTTCCTGATGTAATTATTAAACTTTATAACTACTTGGAATTTAAAGACTAATTATGATGTTCACGCAGCTTAAACTACAAACCTTAAAGGCTGGCCTATTTACAAAGTCTGCAGTCATTTCCAATCACTCAGTTGTATATCTATCTATGTGTACATTTCCTTCAATCAACCTTTCCTGCCAGGCAGAGTGCACCATTAGCTGAATTCCAGTAAGGAAGACAAGGGACAGGGTGAGATAGTATGTCAAAACAAGTTCTATAAATACAGCTTTTGGCCTGGTATCTCAAAAAGGAATCAAAACAGCTTCAAACTTAAATAGTAAAAACCTACAGTCCTGCAATGTCTTAATTGAAGGCTCTAGAGAACAAAAGAGGCCAGGGACCTGCAATCTTGTTTTTTACACCATATCTTGTCTTCCTCTCCCTAATCTCAGAGGGAGGTTAAGATCTAATTGCAGGTATCACTCCAGGTCAGCATCTCCCCACCTGTTCAAAGTACCCCAAACTCATTGATATCCTTTCACTGAGCTTACTCTACGTGCAAGGCAGACATGCCCAATACATACAACAGCCCTTCCACAGCACCTAGCATCTAACTTCTATCATCTCCAAAACCCCTGACCAAGCAGCCAAGCACCCTGCCTGTACCATCTGCCCCAACATCACCCAAACACATGGGCACTCAAGCAGGATGCTTCCATATGGCCTTGTCTCAGGAGGTTTATCCTGTTCTCCGGTTCTGTTGACAAGAGAAAACTATTCAGTCTCTTTCTGTTCTTAATGTCATAATCCTACAAAACCAGAAAAGAGTTCTTTCTATGGAAATGCTTCCTGAGATTGTTAGGTTATGTACCAAAGTACAAATATTACAACTTTACTTCAGCCAATCAGGGAGTATGTTCGTACTAGCTTGATTCATCCTGAAGGATGTACAACCCTAGAGCAAATTCCAAGTCCCTTGTTTTAATACTGTCACTTCTTTTAAAAAGTTACTTTCATTATCATGCTTTCATCACTCGAACTGTGCTACTAAAAGTGCTTCTCACATTTAAACGCCCATTTATATGACCTCCCTCAAATCAATCCTTAAAAAAAAAAAATTCCGCTGTTGCACAATATTAAATTGTCATTGCTTTGATTTCATTTTTACAAAAACAAGTTCTTTTTTTTTTTTTACAGGGACAAGGAGAGAGTCAGAGAGAGGGATATATAGGGACAGACAGACAGGAACGGAGAGAGACGAGAAGCATCAATCATTAGTTTTTCGTTGCCATTGCGACACCATTGTTCACTGATTGCTTTCTTCACACGTGCCTTGACTGTGGGCCTTCAGCAGACCGAGCCATCCCTTGCTGGAGCCAGCAACCTTGGGTCCAAACTGTCAAGCTTTTGCTCAAGCCAGATGGGCCCGCGCTCAAGCTGGTGAGCTCGGGGTCTCGAACCTGGGTCTTCCGCATCTCAGTCCAACAATCTATCCACTGCGCCACCGCCTGGTCAAGCCAAAAACAAGTTCTTTATAAAATATGAGCTCTGGCCCTGGCTGGTTAGCTCAGTCTGTTTGAGCATCATCCCAAAACTACAAGGTTGCCAGTTCAATTCCCGGTCAGGGCACATACAGGAATAGTTCTATGTTTCTGTCTCTCTCTAAAAAAAAAGTGAGCTCTATCAATCAAAAACACATGTAGAGAACATCCACTATAAACCCAGAACTAGAAAGGGTACAAAAAAAAAGGCCCAATCCCTGTCCTTAATGAATTCATAAGTCTTGCTCAAAAGACATGATGTATACCACAAACAAAAAAGATATGCTGCATACATCCAAGAGAAAAATACATAGCAAGGGACAATCTGATATCAATTTGAGAGAGACTAAAACATCTCAGGAGAGCTGATTTTTATTTTCCTACCTAAACCAAACTTTTGTGCTATTCAATTACATTGTTTAAGATAAAACAACAGCCTGACCTGCGGTGGCGCAGTGGATAAAGCGTCAACCTGGGAACACTGAGGTTGCCAGTTCAAAACCCTGCACTGGTCTGGTCAAGGCACATATGGGAGTTGATGCTTCCAGCTCCTCCCCCTTTCTCTCTCTCTCTCTCTAAAATGAATAAAATAAAAAAAAAAATCTTAAGAGCTGTCTTTATAAAAAAGCTTTAAAAAAAAAAAAAAAAAAGATAAAACACCAGTCCTGACCGGATAGCTCGGTTGGTTAGCATTTGTTCTGAAGCACAGAGGTTGCCAGTTTGATTCCCGGTCAGGGCACATACACTAGAAAGCAATCAATGAACAATGGTGTCGCAATGGCAACGAAAAACTAATGATTGATGCTTCTCATCTCTCTCCGTTCCTGTCTGTCTGTCCCTATCTATAACCTCTCTCTGACTCTTTCCCTGTCCCTGTAAAAAAAAAACAACACTTGTTTTTGTAAAAATGAAATCAAAGCAATGACAATTTAATATTGTGCAACAGCGGAATTTTTTTTTTTAAGGAATGATTTGAGGGAGGTCATATAAATGGGCGTTTAAATGTGAGAAGCACTTTTAGTAGCACAGTTCGAGTGATGAAAGCATGATAATGAAAGTAACTTTTTAAAAGAAGTGACAGTATTAAAACAAGGAACATGGAATTTGCTCTAGGGTTGTACATCCTTCAGGATGAATCAAGCTAGTACGAACATACTCCCTGATTGGCTGAAGTAAAGTTGTAATATTTGTACTTTGGTACATAAACTAACAATCTCAGGAAGCATTTCCATAGAAAGAACTCTTTTCTGGTTTTGTAGGATTATGACACTAAATAAACAGTAATAATTTCTGCTACCCTCCATTGAAATTACTCAGCCCACCATAATTCCCCCATCGTCACTTCCTTTGACAGACCTCTCTGTTGCCCTCACCACTCACACAAAAATAACAGTTAACGGTTAGAGAGACCTCGCCAGTGCTTCTTGCCCATGCTCCCCCCTCAGAGGGCATCTCTTGAAGATGTGTAATGAAGGGGAACAAGAGTTAAGGAAGCTAGAATTCTGCTTTCAAGATCCTCAGTAGAGTCTGGCACTGCCTGACCGGGCAGTGGCGCAGTGGATAGAGCGTCGGATTGGGATGCGGAAGACCCAGGTTCAAGACCCTGAGCTTGCCAGCTTGAGCATGGGCCCATCTGGCTTGAGCAAAAAGCTCGTCAGCTTGGACCCAAGGTCACTGGCCCCAGCAAGGGGTTGCTCGGTCTGCTGAAGGCCCGCGGTCAAGGCACATGTGAGAAAGCAATCAATGAACAACTATGGTGTCGCAACGGCAACGAGAAACTAATGATTGATGCTTCTCACCTCTCTCCGTTCCTGTCTGTCTGTCCCTATCTATCCCTCTCTCTAAATCTCTCTCTCTGTGCTTGGGAAAAAAAAAGTTTGGATTAAAAATAAAAAAATTAGTCTGGCACTAGCAGCAACAAACTAGTAATCTGGGCGATGCTCCCTGGGCTTGCTACTTGCCTTGCAGCTCTTTCTCATCAATATGTAAAATTATTGATGGTGACCTGCAAAACCAAAGTCATATAATCATTTTCAAAAGGAAACTCTAAAACAAAGCTGATTCATGATTCCATAATACCAGATAATACTCCAGGTGTTAATAAAATTACCAGACCAATGTTCACTGTGGCCTGCAACGTTCCCCACACTCAGACTCTTAGTCACCGCTGCTTTCTAATCCCAGTCTTGCTGTTTACAAGCCAGTAACTGCTAAATTGTTGAAGTTCATACCTATTTCCTCATCTGGAAAATGGTTATAGCAGTAGTGTTTACCCGATGGGGTGTTTGTTAGAATTAAAGGATTTACATAAAGCATTATTTGGGGGAAAATTTTTTTAAGCAAGAGAGACAGAAAGGAAGGGAGAGAGAGGAGAAGCATCAGCTCATAGTTGCAGCACTTTAGTTTGTTCACTGATTGCTTCTCATATGAGCTTTAATGGGGGGCAGGGGCTCCAGCTGAGCCTGTGACCCCTTGCTCAAGCCAGTGACCTTGGGCTTCAAGCCAGTGACCTTTGTGCTTAAGCCAGCAACCATGGGGTCATGTCTATGATCCCATGCTCAAACTGGTGACCTTGGTGTTTCGAACCTTGGTCTTTCAGCATCCCGGGTTGACGCTTTATCCACTGCACCACTACAGGTCAGGCAGCAAAAAAACAAACAAACAAACAACAAAACTTTAAAAAATGTTTAGAGCAAGGCAGAAAGAGATGAGAAACAGGAATATCAAGCTGTCCTATATATGCCCTGACCAGGGTCAAACCAGCAACCTCCATGCTTCTGGACAAAGCTCCAACCAATCGAGCTAATTTTTTATTGTTTGGTTGGTTTTTAGAGAGACAGAAAAAAGAACACAGTAAAGCATTTAGAACAGTGCCTGGTCCTGGCCTAATGACTCGGTTGGTTGGAGTGTCGTCCCAATACACAAAGGTTGTGGGCTTGGTCCCCAGTCAGGGCACATATAAGAACAGATCAATGTCTCTCTCTAAATTCAATTTAATAAATTTAAAAAACAACAACAGGCCTGACCAGGCGGTGGCGCAGTGGATAGAGTGTCGGACTGGGATGCGGAGGGCCCAGGTTCGAGACCCCGAGGTCGCCAGCTTGAGCGCAGGCTCATCTGGCTTGAGCAAAACTCACCAGCTTGGACCCAAGGTCGCTGGCTCCTACACGGGGTTGTTACTAGGTCTGCTGAAGGCCCGCGGTCAAGGCACACGTGAGAAAGCAATCAATGAACAACTAAGGTGTCGCAACGAAAAACTAGTGATTGATGCTTCTCACCTCTTTCCATTCCTGTCTGTCTGTCCCTATCTATCCCTATCTCTGACTCACTCACTGTGTCCGTGTAAAAAAAATAAAAAAAACAACAATGCCTCACACATGAAAGTGCTCAATTAAGTGTTTTCTATCCTTATTGTTCCAAGTTTTAAGGTTGGTGTCTATAGTGAGGCAGGATGAGTCTCAAAAAATTTTGTTCTTTGCCTGACCAGGCGGTGGCGTAGTGGATAGAGCGTCGGACTGGGATGCGGAAGACCCAGGATCGAGACTCCGAGCTCGCCAGCTTGGACCCAAGGTCGCTGGCTCCAGCAAGGGGGTGCTCAGTCTGCTGAAGGCCCGCAGTCAAGACACATGCGAGAAAGCAATCAATGAACAACTATGGTGTCGCAATGGCAATGAAAAACTAATGATTGATGCTTTTCACCTCTTTCCATTCCGGTCTGTCTGTCCCTATCTATTCCTCTCTCTGACTCTCTCTCTGTCCCTGGGGGAAAAAAAAATTTTTGTTCTTTGACAAGATGAATAATAAAATGAGTCTAAGAAAATTAAAAATTTCTTTAAAAGATCAAGAATTGCTCTGGCTGGGTAGCTCAGTTGGTTGGAGTATCGTCCAGATACACCATGGTGGCGGGTTCAATCCCCAGTCAGGGCACATATGGGAAGTGACCAATGAACACATAACTAAGTGGAACAGCAAATGAATATTTCTCTCTCTCTCTGTCTCAATGAATACTTCTCTCTGTCTCACACTCTCTTCCCCTTCCTCCAAATCGATATTTCTCTCTAAAATCAATAAAATTTTATAAATAAATAAATAAAAGATCAAGAATAAAAGAAAAGGTGGGAAAGAAGTGCTAGCCACGGTGTTTTTTACTGAGGGTGAGCTGAAATATAAAGAGCTGTTGCTGAGTTTAATCTCCAATGACAGCCCCTACAAAGAGTATGTAGTGATTCATGGTATAAATGGGAGAACAGTAGGATGGTAAAATGAGACGGGTACTAAGGGTTGCCAAGAAGGGGAAGACAAAGCCTATTTAATGCCACTCAATTGAAAGTCATGAAGTATGCAGGAACCATGAGAGACTCAGCACCAGGTCCTAGGCCCTAAACAAACACATACACCCAAAGCCACCAATGGACAAGTGGCAAAGCAGATTCCTAAGTGACTCAGAATCAGAATACACCAACAAATAGTAGTGCAGAACTCTGCAACCATACCATACAGTCACAGGAAGAAGCTGCCTTAGTGAATGTTTCTCTAGTATTTTAAGTCCTTTTCTCTCCTCATTGGCCACAGTTACACATATGTACAGAGAACTGTCTTGTCCCTACTCAGACAAGTTCTATTCCCAAATCTGCATGCTTATGACTCATGGAGTATGGGGGAAGGGATTAAAGTATAAAACAAACTTGAATTTAGACCCAAGTTCACCAAGAGTGAGAAACTCATTTCTGTCTAATCAGAATATCTCATAACAAATCAAGAAAGTATCCTTTAAAAATATAATAATAACAAACCCAATACTGTTTAGATGGAAATAGCCCGAAATCTGTCTACATGTCATGTCCCCTACTATTCCTTAAATAGACACAACACCAAAACACACTGCAAGCCCTCTATAAGGCCAAACTTGACAAAGCACTCTGAATCAGTGCAAATACAGTGCAGGCCACTGCAAAGTCCAAACAACAGGGTATTTTCCACAGTTTCTTTCCCAGCAAAGGGCCAAGTTACGAGGCTTAGCCACTACTATACAAAACCATTTCTTAAGGGCGCAGAGGTGTCTCAGCTTTTTCAGCTCCAATTTGGAGATTTGTGTGCCAGGAAAGGAATTAATTTCCACCCCTAGGAACTGATCTTTGTGACCAGTAAAAAACAGAAAAAAACACAACTTTAATGAGAAATACAAGTTTCTGAGACACTACCCAAAGACCATTTCTCACACTATTTTTACCAGTTTGGCACCCTTTCCCCAAAACATATTTCATTAAATACAAGCCTTGCCTTCTCACCCCATCCCAGAGATTCTGAAAGTCTCTACAATTTATAATTGACAAAACAAAACAACAAACAGGTCACCTCTTTAACTTGAAAACTTTGTCCTCCACAGAAAAGTACACAGACAGACAGATGGACGCATGTAAGAACACAGACTTGAAGCCCTGGCTGAACCCTGAGCAGACCTGAGCCAGTATGGGTGCACTGGGCAGCCACACGGCCTAGCTAGTGGGCTGTGCCTGCTGCTTCTGTACAAATATAGAAAGCTGAAAAGTGGAACAGCAGCTTCAGCAGAACAGATTCTGCTCCGTGCTCAGAGAGGGAGGAGCAGAGACTGAAGAGCTTTACCCATACATGGTTGCTGAGTGGGGGCCTGGGGGTCATAAGTGAAAGCCCAATTATCTCACACACATGCAGTCTGTTCACATGCTCCAGAGAAAAAAACAGAAACATATAGGCTAGTACCTGAAGAAAGGTTTGAGAGAGTCTATTTCAATCAAGAAACTTCCCAATAATTTTAGTTACATTCAGGGAAACAGAAAAGACAAAGTGAAAACTTTACTGGGTCAGATTCTTACCAGATCAGCAGTACCTGTGAGGTTTAATTTATCATTTAAGTTCTGAAACTTAATACACAAAAAAGATTATTCTCCATTTATGTAAATGAGCCTCACTTTTACTGGCCCTTTGCTGTTTCCAGGATGAAGGTCTCATTCTAATTCTTAGACTATATTTCTGGGTCTTTGTTATATTTTCTTGTTGGTAGAAATTAAAGTAAATTCTGATATAATATTAAAAATATACTTCCCTACCTGGGAACACTGAGGTCGCCAGTTCAAAACCCTGCACTGGTCTGGTCAAGGCATATATGGGAGTTGATGCTTCTAGCTCCCCCCGCCCCCCCCCCTCTCTCTCTGTGTCTCCTCTCTAAAATGAATAAAATAAAAAGAAATTTAAAAAAATTAAAAAATATATATATATATTTTCCAGGATGCTGACTTATACAATCAGAAGTCAAATATATGTTTATATTCCAAAAATTACTTTGCTTAGAATAATTCATTCAGACTCATCTCAATGTGAAATATAATGAAAAGCCTAATTTCTGAGCAGCGTGAATACTGCAAAGATAAAAATATGTACGGTGGATTGGCTCAAATGATTCTATGTTTTAGCTCTTTTGTTGTCTTTTTTTGTTGTTGTTGTTTTGCTTTTTTACAGGGACGGAGAGAGAGTCAGAGAGAGGGATAGATAGTGACAGACAGACAGGAACGGAGAGAGGTGAGAAGCATCAAACATTAGTTTTTCGGTGCTGTTGCGACACCTTAGTTGTTCATTGATTGCTTTCTCACATGTGCCTTGACCACGGGCCTTCAGCAGACCGAGTAACCCCTTGCTGGAGCCAGTGACCTTGGGTCCAAGCTGGCGAGCTTTTGCTCAAGCCAGATGGGTCCGCGCTCAAGCTGGCAACCTCAGGGTCTCGAACCTGGGTCTTCCGCATCCCAGTCTGACGCTCTATCCACTGCGCCAACGCCTGGTCAGGCTATGCTTTAGCTCTTAATGAATCAACCAAGTACTTGCTGCATACTGTCTATATTCATTCACTGTTGTATGAGCTATAGAACAAATGTAAGCCAAACTATCACTGACCACTAATACTTATAATCTAGTCTTGTGTAAGATTAACATGTGATATAATAAAGGCCGACAGGATATGACTGAAGCTAAAAAGCGGGGAACTATGAATGCTATGCAAATTAGGAGAGACTGACAGGCCTACACTTTCCAGGAGTCCCAACATCCAGCACTTTCACTAGGGGAACCTGCAGTTATCTTAAATGTGAGGATATAGGATTTGGACTATGTGATTTCTAACATCCCTCCATTCCTGAAATCCCTTGAGTATATAATTTTAAAATGTAAAGTAAGCCAGACCAGGCAGTGGCACAGTGGGTAGAGTGTAAACTTGGGACAGTAAGGACCCCGGTTAGAAACCTCGAGGGCACTGGCTTGAGCACAGGCTCATCTGGATTGAGTGTGGGATCATAGACATGACCCAAGAGTCACTGACTTGAGCAAGGGGTCACTGGCTGAGCTGGAGCCACCGCTGCAACTATGAGTTAGTTGATGCTTCTCATCTCTCTCCCTTCATGTCTGTCTGTCCCTGTCTGTGTCTCTCTCTCTCTCAAAAAATTAATTAAAATGTAATGTAACTTAAACCTAAAATATTTTACAACACTATGAAATGAATAGCATACTACTTATGGAGGCAAAATGACACTTTTGCCTACTTTAGAAAAAATACATTCTAAAGACAGGCAAAAATAAACTTAGACCATAACTCAGTATCCACTCTAACATGAACACTTCAGGAAAATATTCTTCTACATCAGAGATCTCTGCCTGGCCTTCTGGGAAAACTTCACCATTAAGGAAAAAACAAACCTCTGCCACAGGGAAACAAAATGGCAGGACTAAAATGTTGATGTTGATGTACTCAGAGATCCTCGATTACAAAACACTGCTAAGTCATCCACTCACAGCAGGGCCCAGCTCCCTCCCGTCACTGAACTGTCTGTGACTATGTGCACAATCCCAAGCTCATGGGGCAAAAACACACAAGCATACGCGGTAGCCCCCCAATAATACACTTCCTCTAAAACTTAAAAAGAAAATTCTTCAAATTTAAATGATTTAACTGGTTCACAATAATTACTTTAATATATTTTATCAGCAAATTAACCATTTGATATTTTGCAATTTTCTCTTTGCTCCTGAGCACAGCCAGTCTGACACATGGAAACGGAAAAGCACACAGCAGGACTCCCACAGTAGTGGCACTTTCATGTCCCAGAAACACAAGCATTCAAGTGTACAACATTTTATTAAAAACCTCTTAACTGGGTATAGTGGCTTTTATGCTTACTTTTTCTAAGCAGCCTTGTTATACTAACTTTTATTCTTGAAAGAGTAGCTTACTGGGAGTGATACACTACTCTGGGGGCCGGTAGGATCACAGCTTTGATTACCTGTTATGAATTTAATACTAAGAATTACTTATGTGGCCTGATGCTTCTCATCTCTCTCCCTTCCTGTCTCCCTCACTCTCTCCCTCTCAAAAAAATAAAATAAAAAGGGAAAAGAATGCCCCGACCAGATAGCTCAGTTGATAAGAGTGCTGGCAAGAGCACAAAAGTTGCCGGTTCAATCACCAGTCAGGGCAGATCCAGGAATAGATCAATGTTCCTATCTCTGTCTCTGTCTTTCCCCCTCCTCTCTCTCTAAAGTCAATAAATTTAAAAATAATTTTTTTAAGGGAAATAAAATATGTATGTGAAGGCAACTAAGTAAAAATAAACACAACGCAAAAGACCCCAACTGCATGCACCAAGGGCGATTTAACCTTATTTCTCCTCTCTGGGCCTGTTTCATCAATTGAAAAATGTTCTGGGCCTGACCGGGCGGTGGTGCAGTGAATAGAGCGTCGGACTGGGATGCAGAAGACCCAGGTTCGAGACCCCGAGCTCGCCATTTTGAGCGCAGGCCAAACTGGCTTGAGCTAAAGCTCACTAGCTTGGACCCAAGGTCGCTGGCTCCAGCAAGGGGTTGCTCCATCTGCTGAAGGCCTGTGGTCAAGGCACATGTGAGAAAGCAATCAATGAACAACTAAGGTGTCGGAACGGCAACGAAAAACTAATGACTGAGCCTGACCAGGTGGTGGCACGGTGGGTAGAGCATTGGACTGGGATGCGGAAGACCCAGGTTCGAGACCCCGAGGTCGCCAGCTTGAGTGCGGGCCCATCTGGCTTGAGCAAAAGCTCGTCAGCTTGGACCCAAGGTCGCTGGCTCCAGCAAGGGGTGGCTCGGTCTGCTGAAGGCCCGCGGTCAAGGCACATGTGAGAAAGCAATCAATGAACAACTATGATGTAGCAACGGCAATGAAAACTAATGATTGATACTTCTCATCTCTCTCCGTTCCTGTCTGTCTGTCACTATCTATCCCTCTCTCTGTCCCTGTAAAAAAAAATAAAAATAAATAAAAATAAAAATAAAAAAAACAAAACAAAAACCTGGGCTTAAAACTAATGATTGATGCTTCTCACCTCTCTCTGTCCCTGTAAAAAAAGAAAAAAAAGAAAAATGTTCTGGACCTTATCAGGAGTCCACAGACCTATGAAATCCATGAATATTTCATGGATTCCATAAACCACCCCTCATATTATATATAAAACTTTACATATATGTGTAAAATATATTTACTTATTTATATTTACAAGGAAATTAGCCCTTAGCTTTTTACCAAATCTTTAAAGGGGGTCCATGATCCAAAATTGGTTTAAGAACCCAAAACTAAACAATATATAGTTTGACTCATCTCTGACATCCTGTCATCTCCTCTTATACTGCTGATCCAAAAAGAAAGGACTCTTTAAGACTTAACCCAACCAAATTATCCTAGCCAATAAATTATTCAAAATAATATATTTCATTTCAAACTGAACCTCAATTTTTAAATGACAGACTAACATTACAATGCTTTTTAAAAGAAAAAAAACGCCTAACCAGGCGGTGGCGCAGTTGATAGAGCATCGGACTGGGATGCAGAAGACCCAGGTTCGAGACCCCGAGCTCGCCCACTTAAGCGCGGGCCCATCTGGCTTGAGCAAAAGCTCGCCAGCTTGGACCCAAGGTCGCTGGCTCCAGCAAGGGGTTGCTCGGTCTTCTGAAGGCCTGCGGTCAAGGCACATGTGAGAAAGCAATCAATGAACAACTAAGGTGTCGCAACGGCAACGAAAAACTAATGATTGATGCTTCTCACCTCTCTCTGTTCCTGTCTGTCTGTCCCTATCTATCCCTCTCTCTGACTCACTCTCTGTCCCTGTAAAAATAAATATATAAATAAATAAAATTAAAAGGAAAAAAAACATTTCAAGAAAATTTTACCACTGCAAGCTCATCTCAGGGGGCTTACTTGAGAGAAGAATTCCTTAGTTGAGCTTAGGGGATACCCCACTAGTCTCTCTCTTTCCAGGTACACTTTTTAAAAAAGATAAAGCATCCAGTTTCCTACTTCTAATCCTATCCTGTAGCAAAGAGAGTAACAGGAGACAGGTACAGAGGGAAAAAACTAGAACATGCAAGATTGGAATGAAGGAGACTGATAATAGACAAAGAAGCTACGCATCCAGTTAGCAAGAGGCGATATATGAGAAGGGCCATTGCCTCGTATCTCAATTTATAAAAAGTGTATTAAATAACAAAAAAACTAGCTTTTCTCTATGACAATAAAAGAAAAAATGTGGCCTGACCAGGCAGTGGATGGAGCCTTGGACTGGGATGCAGAAGACCCAGGTTCGAGACCCGGAGCTCTCCATCTGGCTTGAGCAAAAAGCTCACCAGCTTGGACCCATGGTCGCTGGCTCCAGCAAGGGGTTGCTGGGTCTGCTGAAGGCCCGCGGTCAAGGCACATGTGAGAAAGCAATCAATGAACAACTAAGGTGTTGCGACGGCAATGAAGGACTAATGATTGATGCTTCTCACCTCTCTCCATTCCTGTCTGTCTGTCCCTATCTATCTGACTCTCTCTCTGTCTCTATAAAAAAATAAATGTTTAAAAAAAAAGAAAAAATGTGTCTGTTACTGAACAATTTATGCTTAAAAATTTTAGGTTCTCATGGCAACCTAAATCATCACACTACACATACTGTATATAAATCACATATTTAGGGACTTAACTAGTAAACTCAGAATGTGACATATGTGCAATGTGGGCGACAATATTATTCTGGGAACTTCAACTTTAAAATCTTCCAACCTTTATTTTGCAGTCCCAAAGATGACATAACAGAGTCACATTTAGAAGGTGCTGCTCAAGGAAGAAGAGATGCAAAGAACACAAAGAGAAGCAAAGATATGGAAGACAAGAAAATTCAGGCTATCAGAAAAAGTTTCTAACTATGGCTCTCCCCCACTGTGAATCAACTTGTAAATGTAACCTTAAGAACCATGATTGCTAGTGACAACATATATCAAGATAGCATTTGGAATGCTCTTCAATGTGGGTCCAGTCAAAAGAAGATAGTCACAGATCAGACCATTTGGTACATGTGTCACTGACTACAAGGCAGTGTGGAGAGGGTGGTGTTTTCTCTTTTTCTCTGGGAGCTCATATGGCTGTTCAGAATTAAGCAGCAATATCAGAACCCAAAGGATGACTGTATGGGTCATCGAAGTTGGGCAGAGGGGGACCAGTCTTTAAAGGGAAAAAAGGCCTGGCTCAGTTGGTTAGTTGTTACCCCAACATGCCAAGGTTGTGGGTTCAATCCCTGGTCAGGACACCTAGAAAAATGAACCAATGAACACAAACATAAATGGGACAGTAGACACTGGCCAGTTGCTCAGTGGATAGAGATCAGCCCAGCGAATGAGCATCCTGGGTTCAGTTCCCAGTCAGAGCACACAGAAGTGACCATGTGCTTCTCTCCCTTTCCCTCTCCCCCTTCTCTCTCTTTTCCCCTCCTGCAGCCAGAGGTTTGACTGGTTGGAGCATTGGCCCCAGACCGGTCACCGAGTGGATCTGATCAGGGTGCATGCAGGCGTCTATCTCCCCTCTTCTTACTTAAAAAAAAATTAACAATAAAAAAATAAGTGAGGCCTGACTTGTGGTGGCGCAGTGGATAAAGCGTCGACCTGGGAACACTGAGGTCGCCAGTTCTAAACCCTGCACTGGTCTGGTCAAGGCACATATGGGAGTTGAGCTTCCAGCTCCTCCCCCCTTTCTCTCTTTCTCTCTCTCTCTCTCACTCTGTGTCTCCTCTCTAAAATGAATAAAAAATAAATAAATAAATAAATAATAAAAAATAAGTGAAACAATAAGTTGATGTTTTTCTCACTTTCCTTAAAAATTAATAATTAAAAAAACATTTTAAAGGGGGGAGAAAAGGAAAAAAAATTAAAAATAAATGGCTGTCCTATGTCACATTATATCTCACTAGGGTACCAAATAAACATGTAACATTTAGTTTTCTCATCTACTAAATGATCTATGGGAAGGGTACCTCTACCTGTCTGCCTTTAAGAACTCCATTATGACCCACACATTTCTTCTAAGAGTCTTGAAGATATTATGCTATGATTGCTACCTACCTCTTAACACATTTTCATGCCGCTTCAGTTAGGGTTAAAAGTTACTTCTACTTTTCAATAAGATCACAGGTAAGCAGTTTAGATAGGGTACACAAACAGTATCTCATCAGGTAGTTAACAGGGTGCCCATTTTCCTAAAGCTTCAAATGAAACACTGAATTTATATTACTGATTAATAGTGAAACATTGTACTACTACATGCAAGGGAGTGGTTACAAAAATAAATTACTTCATTACTGTTATGAGATAGGGCCTCAATAAGCAAGAAGAGTACAGGAAAATACTGCAGCATTTTGAGTTGAGACTGGTAGCCCAGTCCTGTCCTGCCACTTAATAGCTGGATGGCTCAAACACGTACAATAACTGTATTCACTGAGGTTTCTAGCCTTAAGTTTCCTTGTCTACAAAATGGTAAGGATGAAATCCTATCTCTCTCCCTCCCTCCCCACTGGTCTGTCTGTCTCCCTATCACCACCATCCCCATCAATGTGAAGTCATACTAGTACATTTCTTTCATAACACTATATATAACCTGATATATTATACTTTCTTATCATGGAAAAATCTGTACAATAAACTTGTATGCAAAAATTCACTGGTCAAATTAAGAACCAGAATAGCAACTGAGTAATAAATGTTTTACATTAAGAGAGGGAAAAGACACAGAAGATAAAGCTAGAATTAGAGATTTCTTCAGAGCCATGTCACACCTGCTAATGACTAAAATGTTTTTTATTTTACTTATTGATTTTAGTGAGAGAGGAAGGGAGAGAAAGAGAGAGACAGGAACACTGAGCTGTTCCTGTATGTGTCCTGACCGGGGATCAAACCCACAACCTCTGTGCTTTGGGGTGATGCTCCAACTAACTGAGCAATCCAGTCAGGGGTGAAATATTTGATTACTTTAATTACCTTGGCTTCACAACAAGAAGGTGCTGGTAGTCATTAAATTCCAGAATGTTAAAAACTCAGCCACAGCCTGACCAGGTAGTTGCACAGTGGATAGAGCGTTAGATTGGGACGTGAAAACCCAGGTTCAAAACCCCAGCTTGAGTGAGGTTTCATCTAGTTTGAGCAAGGCAAAGGGGTCACTCGCCCTGCTTTAGCCCCCCCCCCCCGGGTCAAGGCACATATGAGATGGCAATCAATGAACAACTAAAGAGCCACAACAAAGAACTGATGCTTCTCATCTCTCTCCCTTTCTGTCTGTCTGTCCCTATCTGTCCCTCTCTCTGTCTCTGTCACCAAAAACAAACACAAACAAAAACTCAACCACAGCCTGACCTGTGGTGGCACAGTGGAAAAAGCGTCAGCCTGGAACACTGAGGTTGCTGGTTTGAAGCCCCACATTTGTTGGGTCAAGGTACATATAAGAAACAATACATGAACAACTAAAGTGAAGCAACTAAGAGTTGATGCTTCTCGCCCTCTCTCTTTCTCTTCTATCCCCCTCCCTCTAAAAATCAATAAATAAAATGTTTTTTAATTTTTAATTTTTATTTTTACAGGAACAGACAGAGAGTCAGAGAGAGGGATTGATACGGACAGACAGGCAGGAACGGAGAGAGGTGAGAAGCATCAATCATTAGTTTTTCGTTGCCATTAAGACACCTTAGTTGTTCATTGATTGCTTTCTCATATGTGCTTTGACCGCGGACCTTCAGCAGACCGAGCAGCCCCTTACTGGAGCCAACGACCTTGGGTCCAAGCTGACGAGCTTTTGCTCAAGCCAGAAGGGCCCGCGCTCAAGCTGGCGAGCTCAGGGTCTCGAACCTGAGTCTTCCGCACCCCAGTCCGACACTCTATCCATTGCGCCACCGCCTGGTCAGGCAATAAATAAAATCTTATATAAAAAAATTCAGCCATATTTTCATTCTCTACTGTGCTGATTGAAGTAAAGACAGCAAAAGATTGCAAATTGCATTTTCACTTTAATTTTCTGGTAAGACAAAAAGGAAAATTAATATCGCAGCCAAATTCTCCATTTCTAGGTATGGTAAAATTCTTCGAGAAAAAATATCTGTAGTTTTAAAAAACTGAAAACGTTTCTGTATGTCTTAAAAACATGTATTTGCGTTTTGCTTAAAGGGTATAAAATACTCAAGCTAAATGTCCACCTAGTACCACCTTTCAAGCAGTTCTGAAAGAGGAAAAGTAAAATAAAAGCTGAAACACTTACTACAAGAACATTAAATGACTGTCATACTAAACAACACGACACCCAAAAAGTGGGCCTTAAAAATCCCTTTTTTGGTAAATATAATTACCAAAATAATGTTGGTTTGAATCCCAAACTCACTTTTGTGTAAATGAACCTGCTCTAAACAATGCCAAAAGCATTCACAAACACACCACAAAAATTATAAAACAAAATTTACTTATCTGGCTTTTGATTTAGCTTTTACAATATTGCTTTTTTTAAAAAAAATTTCATTTTTAGAGAAAGAGGAGAAAGAGAGAGAGAGAATGAAAGAGAAGAGGGGGGGAGGAGCGGGAAGCACCAACTTTCATATGTGCCTTGACCAGGCAAGCCTGGGATTTCGAATTAGTAACCTCAGTGTTCCAGGTTGATGTTTTATCCGCAGAGTCATCACAGGTCAGGCCTGAGTGCTGTTTTGATACTCCTCAGCTCACAATCATCTCAGCATATTAAGCTCATTATTAAGTATTTTAAGCTGAACCTATATAGCATTTATCAACTCTTCCCTCCCACCTATTAAAGAATTAGCTTGCTACAAATATGGCATTAGTTCTTAAAAGTTCTAGGTTAGATATGACATAATTCTTTTTTTTCTTCTGAAAGAGACAGAGACAGGAAGGGAGAGAGATGAGAAGCATCAACTTGTAGGTTTTTTTGTGGCACTTTAGTTGTTCAGATTGCTTTCTCATATATGCCTGGGGGTGGGGAGGCTTCAGCCAAGCCAGTAACCCCTTGCTCAAGCCAGTGATCATGGGGTCATATCTATGATCTCATGCTCAAGCTTGATGAACCCGCACTTTAGCCAGAGACCTCAGGGTTTCGAACCTGGGTCCTCAGTGTTCCAGGTTAATGCTCTATCCCCTGAACCACCATCTGGTCAGGCTATGACATAATTCTTTTTTTCCTTTTTCTTTTTCTTTTACAGGGACAGAGAGAGAGTCAGAGAGAGGGATAGGGACAGACAGAACAAAGAGAGATGGGAAGCATCAATCAGTTTTTCGTTGCAACACCTTAGTTGTTCATTGATTGCTTTTTCATATGTGCCTTGACCGTGGGCCTTCAGCAGACCAAGTAACCCCTTGCTCGAGCCAGCAACCTTGGACTCAAGCTGATGAGCTCGGGGTCTCAAGCCTGGGCCCCTCCGCATCCCAGTCCGTTGCTTTCTCCACTGCGCCACCGCCTGGTCAAGTGACATAATTCTTTTAATGAATTACCTGTCTTACCATGACTGACACGGATGACTTAGAGATAAAAAGGCTAATGAAAAACACTTAGGTGTGATTTTCAACTGCCATTTTATAAGGGGAGCTAAGCAAAGCATACAGCTTTACAATGGGTAACCCATGTAAAAAAATTATGTTCTCTTTGAACTTTAGGCAATGAATTTTTTGGGGTTTTTTTTTAATAATATTTTTATTTTGCCTGACCAGGTGGTGGCGCAGTGGACAGAGCGTCGGATTGGGATGTAGAGAACCCAGGTTTGAAACCCTGTGATCGCCGGCTTGAGCGTGGGCTCATCCAGCTTGAGCACGGGGTTGCTGGCTTGAGCGCGGGATCATAGACATGACCCCATGGTCGTTGGCTTGAGCAAGGGGTCACTCACTTTGCTGGAGCCCCACCCTAACCCCATCCCAACCCCATCAAGGCATATATTAGAAAACAGTCAATGAACAACTAAGGTGCTGCAATGAAGAATTGATGCTTTTCATCTCTCTCCCTTCCTGTCTGTCCCTATCTCTGTCACAAAAAAAAAAAATTAAAAAATTATTTTTTATTTTATTTATTGATTTGAGAGAGGAGAGAGAGAGAGAACAGGGGGTGGGGGGAGAAGCAGGAAGTATCAATTCACAGTTGTTGCTTCCCATTTGTGCTTTGACCTAGCAAGCCTAGGGCTTCAAATCGGCAACCTCAGCATTTCAGGTCAACGCTTTATCCACTGTGCCACCAAAGCCCAGATAGAGCATGGGTTTTTAGGGAAGAAGGTAGAGGCCATCTGTTCAGAATGATGTAGAAGGGATTCCTTCCCTGGATGGAGAGTTTCCCTGTATAACCTTTAAGGTCCTTTCCTAATCTCAGAAAATGAGACTTCATTCATGAAGAGTAGACACAAGGTAAATGCGATGCATGGGTGGGGACAACAGAACAGTATGCTGGAAAACTATAAGGCCTGGAGGGGAGTCCTGCTTCTGCTCTATGCAAACCTCAGCAAGGCATTTCACTTCCCTCACTTGCAAAATGAAAGGATTAGAGAAGAAAATTCTCTGGAGAGTCTAACATTCTGAGACTATGGCTTTATCCTATGCCTGCCTTGGCCACCACCTTCTCACTTCTGTGCTTTACCATAATTAGGCAGCTCTTTAAAGCATCTAATTAAGGAACACAAAAATTAAAGCCTTTAACTTTCTATTTCTGGCTAGTTGCAAATGTACAACAGTATTTTATCAAAAAGTGGTTAATGCCACACAGTTCTTGAGATATTGGCTTTTCTTTGAACCCCAGTGACAGTTACACAGTGACAAGTTGTAAGCAAGGAGGCTGTTACCATGGGGACCCACTAGGATTCCTGGGGGTGGATCCAGTAGGCCTTTTTTTTCTTTCTTTTTTTATTTTTGTGAAAGCATTTTTTGATGTTCTGCATTTGGCAATTCAGAAAGCCTGATTTGATTTTTTTCAGCAACTGACCCTCAAGAAATATTACCATGTAACACACAGTTCTGAAGAAATAATACCGTTTTAGTGACTCATTATTCAAGTCTTAATCCTTCCCCTTCCTATTCATAAAAACAAATATAAACTCAGTGAAGTTTCAGTGACCTATGCATGCTGCCATTCCTTTCCAAATCACCATACTGCATAAATTACATTATTATTTTCTCTATCAAGACTTCAAAGTTTTCCAAATCAAGTTTCTACTCAAGAAATTTCAGCTTCCCACTTGACCAAGCAGTGGTGCACTGTGTAGGGCAGGGGTCCCCAAACTACAGCCGCGGCCTCCTGAGGCCATTTATCCGGCCCCCCGCCGCACTTCCGGTAGGGGCACCTCTTTCATTGGTGGTCAGTGAGAGGAGCACAGGATGCATCCGCACCCATAGTTCCCATTGAAATACTGGTCAGTTTGTTGATTTAAATTTACTTGTTCTTTATTTTAAATATTGTATTTGTTCCCGTTTTGTTTTTTTACTTTAAAATAAGATATGTGCAGTGTGCATAGGGATTTGTTCATAGATTATTTTATAGTCCAGCCCTCCAACGGTCTGAGGGTCAGTGAGCTGGCCCCCTGTGTAAAAAGTTTGGGGACCCCTGGTGTAGAGCATTGGCCTGGAACGCAGAGGAGCCAGGTTCAAAACTTTGAGGTCGCTGGCTTGAGCCCGCCCAGGCACATATAAGAAAGCAATCAATGAGCAACTAAAGTGCCGCAACAAAGATATGATACTTCTCATCTCTCTCCCTTCCTGTCTTGCTTGTCCCTATCTCTCTCTATCTAGAAAAAGAAAAAAAGAAATTTCAGCTTCCCTACATATATTAGAAATATAGCAGACACACAAATTAAAATGATAATAAATCAAACTGATTAAACAAGAACAGAAAAGCGTAAGTTGAAATTCAAAGTCTGCTCCAAGGCTCAAGAGCTTGAGCTCAAGGTTGCTGGCTTGAGCAAGGGGTCACTTGGACTGCTCTAGCACCTCCCAACCCCACCCCGTCAAGACACATGAGAAAGCAATCAATGAACAACTAAGATGCCACAACGAAGAATTGATGCTTTTCATCTCTTTCCCTTCCTATCTGTCCATATCTGTCCCTCTCTCTGTCACAAAAAAACAACAACAAAAAACTAAAATCAACCAAAGTCTGCTCCACAGTCACGCTGTGTGAGCAAAGGAGATGTAATTCAGGGATAGGAACTGCCACTCCCAGCTAAACGTGAGCTGCTACTCAGCTCCCAGGAGACACATTCTGTTAGAAGATACCTTAAGAAAACAGATCATTTACAACTGTGCATTAGGTTTTGTTCAGAGAAGTGGAACAGTCAGAATTCAAAATAAAACATTTTTCTAAGTTACATCCTTCTTGGAACAGAGTGAAGTCTTTCTTTAGGTCTTACTCCAGAGCAAAGTTACACTGGACAGATGAACATTAATAAATAAAAACAGCACCTGACTTCATAATAATTGAGAACTTCAACTATCCGAGGCCTGCCTAATCTACAATAAACTGTAATCTAGAAAGAACATGAAACAAAGCTCAAAAGTGTCCCTGTGCTCATAAAGTCTTTCCTTAATCTCAAATAATTATTAAAAAGCCTGAATATAGCCTGACCAGGTGGTTGCACAGTGGATAGAGCGTTGGACTGGGATGCGGAAGACCCAGGTTTGAGACCCCAAGCTCACCAGCTTGGACCCAGGGTCCCTGGCTCCAGCAAGAGGTTGCTCGGTCTGCTGAAGGCCTGTGGTCAAGGCACATGTGAGAGAGCAATCAATGAAACAACTAAGGTGTTGCGACGGCAACGAAAAACTAATGATTGTTGCTTCTCACCTCTCTCCGTTCCTGTCTGTCTGTCCCTATCTATCCCTCTCTCTGATTCTCTCTCTGTACCTGTAAAAAATAAATAATTTTTCTTTTTTTTAGAAAGAGAAAGAGAGACAGACAGGAAAGGAAGGTAGAGAGATGAGAATCATTAGTGCGTAGTTGCAGCACTTTATCATGTGTGCAACAGCAACGAAAAAAAACTAATGATTGATGCTTCTCACCTCTCTCTGTTCCTATCTGTCTGTCCCTATCTATCCCTCTCTCTGACTCACTCTCTGTCCCTGTAAAAAAATAAATAAAAAGAAAAAAAAGCGCCTGACCTGTGGTGGCGCAGTGGGTAAAGCATCGACCTGGGAAAACTGAGGTCCAAACCCTGCACTGGTTCAGACAAGGCACATATGGGAGTTGATGCTTCCAGCTCCTCCCCCCTTTCTCTCTTTCTCTCTCTCTCTCTCACTCTGTGTCTCCTCTCTAAAATGAATAAAATAAAAATAAAATAAATTTTTTAAAAAAAGGAAAAAAAAGCCTGAATATAAATGACAGATAAAATGTGTTGAAAACCAAATTCATAACCATATTATAAAACAGATATTGCAAATTCAAAAGCCTGTAAATAAAATAAATTATCTAAGGAGATAGGCATCAGCTAAAGGTAAGCAAGTGGCACTAACACATATAGTCCATCTGCAGAGGGGAGGGAGGAGGGGAGTGGATGAAAGCGGGTGAAGGAATTACCTTAAAAACATATATACAAAAAAACCCCACATATATACATAACCCACAGACACAGACAACAGGGTGGTGACAGCCAGAGGGAAAGGGGGTAGGGTGGATGGAGGGCTAAGTGGAAGAATGAGGACAGAAAGAGACTTTGCTTGGGACAGGGAGTGCAAACTGCAGTGTACAGGGTGTAACATTGCACTGTACACTTGAAACCTGTATGGTCTGGCGAACCATGCCATCCCAATAAATTAAAAGTAAATTAGCCTGACCAGGAAGTGGCACAGTGGATAGAGCATCAGCCTGGGATGCTGAGGACCCAGGTTCAAAAGCCCAAGGTTGAGGCTTGAACGCAGGCTCACCAGCTGAGGACCCAGGTTCAAAACTCTAAGGTCGTGGCTTGAGAGCAGCTTTATCAGCTTGAGGATAGGATCACAGACACGACCCCATGGTTGCTGGCTTGAGCTCAAAGTCACTGGCTCAGCTGGAGCCTCCCCTGCCCCTTTGCCCAGCATCAAGGCACACATGATAAAGTGCTGCAACTACGCACTAATGATTCTCATCTCTCTACCTTCCTTTCCTGTCTGTCTCTCTTTCTCTTTCTAAAAAAAAGAAAAATTATTTATTTTTTACAGGTACAGAGAGAGAATCAGAGAGAGGGATAGATAGGGACAGACAGACAGGAACGGAGAGAGGTGAGAAGCAACAATCATTAGTTTTTCGTTGCCGTCGCAACACCTTAGTTGTTCATTGATTGCTTTCTCACATGAGCCTTGACTGCGGGCCTTCAGCAGACCGAGCCACCCCTTGCTGGAGCCAGCAACCTTGGGTCCAAGCTGGCG
Organism: Rhynchonycteris naso; assembly: GCA_037038555.1. NCBI lineage: Eukaryota > Metazoa > Chordata > Mammalia > Chiroptera > Emballonuridae > Rhynchonycteris > Rhynchonycteris naso. The sequence goes on from CM072995.1 coordinate 358,739,823, forward strand.
AGCTTTTGCTCAAGCCAGATGGGCCCACGCTCAAGCTGGTGAGCTCAGGGTCTTGAACCTGGGTCTTCGACATCCCAGTCCGACGCTCTATCCACTGCGCCACCGCCTGGTCAGGCTAAGAAATATTTTTTTTAAAGAAATGTTGTCTGGTTTTGATGTATTTACTTATCAAAGCTTTCCTGTAGCAGGTCCAAAAGGGTTATTTTCAAATAGTTTCCCAATCCCACTGCCACAATCTATAACCCAAATTAGTTCCTTAGAGAAGTTTGCAAGCTTTTTAAATTCCGCTTGTAAATGTCTAAAGACTATCAGACAGAAACAGTATACATAAAAACAGTAAGTATATAAAAAATATGATGTCTTTCCATGATTGTTTCCTGTAATCTTAAAAGGGGAAGGACTAAGGACAAGCCCAAAGGACAGTTTTGCCACATTAGTTAAGTACTAAGCACTAGGAATAGGAAGAAAACGTTTAAAATTGAACTTCTGTGAATTTCTTGTTCGTTCAAATTACTGCCTTTTGAAGATAAAGTACTTTAAAACTCCAAGTTTTCTGGGTAAAAAAAAAGCAGCTTTCCATTGAAAGACATTAAGTTGGCTAAGATTTGTACTATGAAAGCCTTTGTGTACCTCTGTGATCTTGAAACCTCATATTGTATATTGCTTGGACAAAATCAGAAGGCTCCCAGACAACCCTGATTCTGGGTCTGTTTTCTATAGCTCCGGAGAAAAAGAAAAGGAGAATCTGATACTTCTGGCAGTCCATGTTCTCTTGCTTTTCTGGCCAAGACATGCATTTAAAAATAAAATCAAGGAAATAGTAAACCAGTATTAAAAATGAATAAAGCACCCAGGAATTTGCCTCCCTCATGTCCCGCCGTCCGAGTCTCCTTTGCCTGAGTCTCTCCTTTTTGTCTTTAGACTCTCTGATACTGAACTAATGTGGCAAAACTGCCCTTTGGACTCGCACTTATTTCTTCCCCTTTCAAGATTACAAGAAATAGCCTGACCTGCAGTGGCGCAGTGGATAAAGCATCGACCTGAAATGCTGAGGTCGCCGGTTCAAAACCCCAGGCTTACCTGGTCAAGGCACATATGGGAATTGATGTTTCCTGCTCCTCCCCCCTTCTCTCTCTTTCTCTCTAAAAATGAATAAATAAAATTAAAAAAAAAAGATTACAAGAAATAATCACGGAAAGATATCATATTTATCATATACTTATCACGGAAGTTCAATTTTAAACTTTTTCTTCTTATTCCCAGTCCTTAGTATGGAAATGTCTCAAAACACACAAAAAAAGTGCCATTAGATTAGACACGGGCTAGTCAACAAATATTTACTGAGTATCTCCTTCATGCAAGGTCCCAATGTGAGTAAGCACTATGGACTGTAAAACTCCTATGCACAGAGTTTGGTTCCATACTATATACAAACTACAAGAAGACATAACACTATTTAGATACATATTCACAACAACTCAGCCTGCAGTGAGTGTCAAATACTATCTTCTAGCCTAACCAGGCGGTGGCGCAGTGGATAGAGTGTCGGACTGGGACGCAGAGGACCCAGGTTCAAGACCCCGAGCTCACCAGCTTGAGGGCGGGCCCATCTGGCTTGAGAAAAAGCTCGTCAGCTTGGACCCAAGGTCGCTGGCTCCAGCAAGGGGTGGCTCGGTCTGCTGAGGGCCTGCAGTCAAGGCACGTGTGAGAAAGCAATCAATGAACTAAGGTGTCACAACGAAAAACTGATAATTGATGCTTCTCATCTCTCTTCGTTCCTGTCTTTCCCTATCTATCCCTCTCTCTGTCCTTGTAAGAAAAAAAAAGAAACAAAGAAATCCCGGGCTTGCCTGGTCAAGGCACACATGGGAGCTGATGCTTCCTGCTCCTCCCCTCCCCCTTTCTCACTCTCCTCTCTAAAAATGAATTAAAATAAAAAAGAAATGTTAAGCTGAGTTCTGTACTCGGCATCTTATTCTGGTTGTAATTAAGAGATGCCTCCTTCAAACTAACAAGCAAAAGATTAATTAATTGAAAGGATACTAGAAGAGTTCAAAGAGCCCAAAGACAGAAAGTACAACAGGTCCAGACCTGTTGTCCAGACAAAGCCTTTATGCACCCAGGCTTCTACTCCGTACGTGGACAGCGACCTCTCACCAGAACTACATTTCTTTTCTTTTTTTCTTCAGTTTTTTTTAAATTTTTTTTTTAAACTTCTTTTTATTTTATTCATTTTAGAGAGGAGATACAGAGAGAGAGAGAGAGAGAGAGAGAGAGAAAGGGGGGAGGAGCTGGAAGCATCAACTCCCATATGTGCCTTGACCAGACCAGTACAGGGTTTTGAACTCGCGACCTCAGTGTTCCCAGGTCGACACTTTATCTACTGCGCTACCACAGGTCAGGCTACATTTCTTATCTATACATCTCTCTAGATGAAGCTACAGTATTAGTTTTTCCTCCCTATAGACTGGCTTTCAAGGTTCCCCACGTATGAACCTGAATGTGGCTGTATTCTAGTATCTGAGATTGTATGTTTCAAAATCTCTGAATTGAGGTGATCCGTTTGTTCCCTAAAGATCTGAATCTCAAAATCCTAGGAGAAACTGTTTTGTTTAACTTGGATTAGGTGTACACCTCTGGTGCAATAAACTGTTACAAGAAGGGCTACATCACAGAGAGTATAAGGAGGATAGAGGCTGTGTGCCTGATTCTTCAAAAGACAAGTACGGCCTGACCAGGTGGTGGCACAGTGGATAGAGCGTCGGACTGGGATGCGGAAGGATCCAGGTTCAAGACCCCGAGGTCGCCAGCTTGAGCGCGGGTCCATCTGGCTTAAGCAAAAGATCACCAGCTTGGACCCAAGGTCGCTGGCTCCAGCAAGGGGTTGCTCGGTCTGCTGAAGGCCCGCGGTCAAGGCACATATGAGAAAGCAATCAATGAACGACTAAGATGTCGCAATGGCAACGGAAAACGGATGATTGATGCTTCTCATTTCTCTCCATTCCTGTCTGTCTGTCCCTATCTATCCCTCTCTCTGACTCAGTCTCTGTAAAAAACAAAAAACAAACAAACAAAAAGACACGTACAGTAAGTCACTAAGAAAAGCAGTCTCCATCCTCAAAAAGCTTAAAATCTTGCTAAAATTAAAAAAGTACCATTAACAAAATACTAACTAATATCCTATGATACCGTATTGAAATAAATGTATAAAAAAAGCTTCATGAGAAAGGTTAGCTGCACACCAAATGACAAACAGAAATTGTACCATGGCAGGGAAGGACTGAAGAACACGATGCAATCAATGCCTGTTCCCCTTGCTCTAGCCATCTAAGAAACAGGAACCCAAGGAATCATCTTTTACCACATAAACAACCGCCAGAGAAATAATATCCTTGTTTGAAAGCCTGCTATAAGGCTTAAACTGACTACATGACTATATAATCACAAAGCAGTAATGCTTCTAGCTGATGAATGCCAGTTATACATTTTCCAGTTGTCTGTCACCACCACCCTGACTTCCTTTCACTCCCTGGACCTCTGAGACTCCTGCTCAGACAGCACTCAGAATCAGTTAAGCAGCCAACAGGACGACGCAAGTGTTTCTCACTGGCAGTATCCCACCTACCCAGGATGGTAAGTGGGCAGCATCATGTAGACCAAATGCAGGCAAGCTAAGTGATGGCAGTGTTGGGGGAGGAGGGCATTAGAGCAGGAAAGAGGAATGCTTCCCCCACACACAAGCTACAAACACAAGAAAAGCCTGCGGTAAACTATCCATATAAAACAGAAATAAGCAAAAACTTAATCGATGTTCAAATATTGGATTGAAAAAGACAGTCTACTCAAGTCTGACCAGTGGTAGCGCGGTGGATAGAGATCCAGGCTCAAAACCTCAAGGTTGCTGCTTGAGCACAGACTCACCAGCTTAAGATCAGGCTCTCTGGCTCAAGCCTGGGATCATCAACATGATTGCAAGGTGGCTGGCTTGAAAGCCCAACGTCATTGCCTTGAGCAAGAGGTCACCGGCTGGGCTAGAGGCCTCCTCCTTCACGCCCCCCATCAAGGCACATATGAAAAGCAATCAATGAACAACAAATAAAGTGCCACAACTATAAGTTGATGCTTCACATCTCTCTCCCTTCCTCCCTCAAAAAAAAAAAAAAAAGTCTACTCACAGTAAATTATTACCCCACATTATCACCAAAACATCACACACATTCCCATTCTCTACAAGAGCTTACTTCAATCTCACAGGAAACAAAAAGGTAAGAGTAATAAAATAAGAAAGGTAAAAGAGCAATAAGAAAGTGGTGAGCCTGATCAGGCAGTGGTGCAGTGGATAGAGCGTCGGACTGGGATGCAGAGGACCAAGGTTCAAGACCCCGAAGGTTTCCAGCTTGAGTGCAAGCCCATTTGGTTTGAGCAAAAATCTCGTCAGCTTGGACCCAAGGTTGCTGGCTCCAACAAGGGGTTGCTCAGTCTGCTGAAGGCCTGAGGTCAAGGCACGTGTGAGAAAGCAATCAATGAACAACTAAGGTGTTGCAACAAAAAACTGATGATTGATGCTTCTCATCTCTCTTCGTTCCTGTCTGTCTGTCCCTATCTGTCCCTCTCTCTGACTCTCTCTGTCCCTGTAAAAAAAAGAAGAAGAAAATGGTGATAGTTTCTAATTTAGAGATTCCTTTGCTGAAAGAATAGTGATGTATGAAAATGGAAACTATTCAACACTGACTTTTTTTTTATCAACACTGACATTTTTAAAGAGTTCATTTATTCATTTTGGAGAGGGAGAAGGAGGGGGAAGAGGGCGGGGGGAGGGGGGAGGGGAGGGGGGGAGGGGAGGGGGGAGGGGAGGGGGGAGAGGGGAGGAAGAGGGAGAGAGTTGGGAGGAGCAGGAAGCATCAACTTCCATATGTGCCTTGACCAGACAAGCCCAGGGTTTCAAACAGGTGACCTCAGCGTTTCACTACTGATCTTTCAAAACTAAAAGTGTTACACTATAAAATTAAACAACTTTGGAACTGAAAAACTTCATTCTGCAGAATCCTTATACTAAAGACATTCATTTCCCAACTCAAAACTAAAGTGTCAATGGAGTTTCAATATGGGGATAGTGATAATTCCATATTGTCAAAGCTGAAAACAGCTGTAAAAAACGAGCTGGTAGCCTGACCAGGTGGTGGTGCAGTGGACAGAGCTTCAATCCTGGACAATGGGGACCCAGGTTTGAAATCCCAAGGTCGCCAGCTTGAACAAGGGATCACAGACATGACCCCATGGTTGCTGGTTTGAGTCCAAAGGCATGAAACCTAAAGTGGCTGGATGGAGCAAGGGGTCACTGGCTCAGATGGAGCTCCCTGCCCCCCCACAAGGCCCATATGTGAAAGCAATCAATGAACAACTAAGGTGCCACAATGAAGAATTGATGCTTTTCATCTCTCCCCCTTTCTGTCTCTGTCTTGCAAAAAACCTGGCAGTCGGTGGTCAAGAAAATTAATGAACAGTTCTTTATAAAGCCACACTCTACAGCTAAAAGTGGTACATTAAAATCTAGTGGGCACTCTCCCTTTCAGGGCACATCATACCTTTCCCTTCCCTCTCTCTTCTCCGCCCCCCCTCAGGCACATTCCCTTTGCCTTTATTCTAAGCTGCAAGGGCCTTTCTTTTGCTTCTGTAACTTGTTTCCTGAGCCTGCGTAGCCCAGCTGGCTCACTTCTACCTCTGTAAGTTTCTAAATAAACTTTTTTATTATTTGAGTTCTTTGGCTATGATATCTTTCTTTGCCAAACTCAAGAACCAAAGTTCGATCTTGCTGCCAACACCACCAGTAACAAAATCACTGTACAAAGAAGTTGTTAATTTATATGTAAACCATCCCTAACTTTTCTGCAGAAAAAAGGTATGGTATTACGATTAAAAAATGAACTACTAAGACCCAGACAATTACATCTACTTAAGGAAAATCAGCCCTTCCTCTCTCTCCTTATGAAAACACTACATCACTAACTGTCTCTCTGGATGAAAGCTAAAAGCTGTCCAATAAGCTATAAATAAGTAATTGCCAAAAAGAAACTCAGTAAAGTGACAGCCAATCAGATCTTACTGCAGCCTCTAAACTAAAAGTCACCATTCCTCTTTGTATTTGCTGCTATATATTCTAAGGGGAGGAAAAGAAAAAGTATTAAAATACAAAAGCTGTTCAGTCCATATTTTGTGAAGTGGAATAACAGTAGGCTGACTGAGTATCACTTTAGAATTTAACGAAGGTCCTGACCAGCTGACTCAGCAGTAGAGCATGGGGTGGGCCTCTCCAAGTCCCAGGTTCAATTCCAGGTCAGGGCCACAGGAGAAGTGACTGTCAGCTTCTCCACCACTCCGCCCCTCCAGCAGCCATGACTTAAATGAGAAAGTTGGCCCTGGGCACTGAGGATGGCTCCAGGGCCTTGGCCTCAGGCACTAAAGTAGCTCAGTTGCCAAGCAACAGCACTGAGGCCCAATGGGGCAGAGCATTGCCTGATAGTGGCTTGCTGGGTGGATCCCTGTGGGGCCACATGTGGGAATCTGTCTCTGCCTCCCCACCTCTCAATAATAATAATAAATAAAAGAACTTAATAAAGCTCTAAGAGTTAAAATGCTTTAAATCATTTAAGAGGCTTAATTAACTATTTTATATTCAGTCTCCTTCCCTTTCTCACCTCTTGAAGAAAGTCTAAAATTTTTAAAATTATTGATAGAGGCAGAAAGGAAAGAAGAAAGAGGAAGGGAGAAGGGGAGGGGAAACAGCACTCATTTGCTCTTCCACTCTGTCGCAAGTTCAATGGTTGCTTCCCAGGTATGCCCGGGTCAGGAATAGAACCAACAACTTTATCATTTCAGAATTATACTCTTAACCAACCCATACCTAGGAAAGTCTAATTTTAATGTAACTTTTCATATTTATTAAATTAATGTTCTCTCTATAAAAATTTCAAAGGAAGTATGAAGAAGAAAATAAAAATCACCCATGTCAACAGCCAGATAAAATTTGGATTTATCCTTCTAGTCTGTGATACAAAGTTTTTAGAACTAAAGATTTCATTAGTGGAATGAAGATGTTAAGTAAATACGGAGTTTATGAAGGAGATAAAGTTTCTTGGAAAATTTTAGCGATCTAAAACTCAAAAGACGTTTAAAATAAACAAATATATGCTCACAGCCTCTAGAGAGCAACAGGTTAAAAAATAATAGACTTTTCTCTTCTCCATCATTGTGGTGTGTATGATGGACTCTTCCTTGCCAGGTCTTTTCACAAAAACTCTCAGGGAGGTTTCTGGCCAAGAAACAAAAGCAGACTCGGTCCATTCCCCAATGGATTTAGATGAAAACTGGTACTAAAATTAGGTACAACTCCAAGAGGAGACATTGGAGAAGAACCAAATTGGGTCTACAAGTAACCACACATGAGATGGCTCACGTATTTATGTTGTATCCAGGTTGCCTGCATCTTACCAAATCACTGTCAAAAGCACTACAGTCTGCACAGATAGGTGTATTTACTAGGAAAGTATTGGAAAAATTACTTTTCTTTTTTCCCCTACTGCAATAGTAGATTGGTTCAGTATTAAATGTGAGACTTAAAAAAAAATAACAGAACAATTCTGTAAGGAGACCTCTACTTTAAGGAGATTTTAATACCCAATTTCATGACAAGGAAAAAGTTACAATTATAGACCCTGGCAGGTTGGTTCAGCAGTAGAGCGTTGGCCCCACATGTGAAAGTCCTGGGCTCAATTACTGGTCAGAGCACATAGGAGAAGCACCTGCCTGCTTCTCCACTCTTTCCCCCTCCTTCCTCTCTGTCTCTCTCTTCCACAGGGAGCTATGAGCTAAAACAGTGATGGGCAATCTTTTGAGCTTGTGTCAAAATTCGCCAAAAGATTGAGCATAACTCGGGTGGTGTCTCACTTTAAGAAAAACGGCCTAACCGGAAGTCCTAAAACTAGACGCTCTGTGCCAGAGTTCTGTTGTTTTGGCCTACAGACCTCCGGCACAAAGTGTCTACACTACAGCAAATGTTTTATCCTCGGCTACTGCACCTGGCCGTGCAGAAGCCGAGGATGAAACGTCCTTCTGGGCATGTGGCCGCGTGCCATCAAAAATGGCTACGCCTATCAGTGCTGACATGCTTGTCACAGGTTCGCCATCACGGAGGTAAAAGCTTCTATGGGGAAGGATGCCTTGTGCAGCGAAATAGTTCAGGTGCACAAATTGGACATCAGGAAACAATCTCACCCCTCAAGCCACAAAGGAAAATACAAATAAAATACAACCAAAAAGGGAAACAGAAAGAACACTTACTTAGTAGTTATTATGTATGGCACTGCTAGGTAGGTATTTTAAATGTGCTGTTTCATTTGGCTGAACTGCATTACTGACCCATGTGATAAGTAGCATGCCCATTTCTACAGATAAAAAAGGAAATCGCATTATCAACACTGTACCCAGGCACTGTTCAGTGCCCAGCATGAGTTATCTCAATTAATTCTCACATTACCATTCCAGGTTAGTATCTTTATTTTAAAGACGTGCAAAAGGTCCAGAAATGTTAAGGTCACACAGCATTGGTACCAGTTTTTAAGCCAACTGGCTGGAGCTGTCACATCTATGCCTCCCAGGCTATGCTTATAAACCTCATTCAAGTCACACTCTTTGAAACAAACCACAAGCTTTCTTTTTAAGGACTCAAAAATTAAAGAATCGCCTGACCTATGATACCGCAGTGGACAGAGTGGTGACCTGGAACACTAAGGTGGCCGGTTTGAAACCCCACGCTTGTCCGGTCAAGGCACAAAAGAGAAGCAATCAACTCCAAGTGAATACTTCTCACTCTCCCTCATCCCGCTCTAAAATTAATAAATAAAATCTTTTTAAAAAAATTAAAGAATCAGCCTGACCTGTGGTGGCGCAGTGGATAAAGCGTCAACCTCCAAACACTGAGGTTGCCAGTTCAAAACCCTGCACTGGTCTGGTCAAGGCACATATGGGAGTTGATGCTTCCAGCTCCTCCCCCGTTTCTCTCTTTCTCTCTCTCTCACTCTGTGTCTTTTCTCTAAAATGAATAAAATTAAAAATTAAAAAAAAAAAATTAAAGAATCAACTCTTAATTATGGGAAAAACTACTTCTCCAGGTTTTCTCCAAAACTTTGTTGCTATTTTACTTGCCTTTTGGCCATTTCTGGGAGCCACGGCCCCGCTAAGAAGAGGTGTGCAGGCAAATACGGGATCATATCACTGTCAATCAGCAGTAGGATTTTTTAGAAGCTGCACTTGGAAAGGCTACCTAGAGGAGTTATATATATTTTTTTTGGGGGGGGGGACAGAAAGGAAGAAAGAGAGATAAAAAGCATCAATTCTTTGTTGCAGTACCTTAGTTGCTCACTGATTGCTTTCTCATATGTGCCTGGGGGTTGGGGGCATCCAAGTTGGTGACCCCTTGCTCAAGCCAGCAACCTTGGGCTTGAGCCAACAACCATGGGGTCATGTCTATGATCCTACACTCAAACCAGTGACCCCACATTAAGCCAGATGAGCCCTTCCTCAAGCAGGCGAGCCGGGGTTTCCAACCTGGGTCCTCTGTGTCCCAGGCCAATGCTTTATCCACTGCGCCACAACTTGGTCAGGTTAGAGGAGTTATTTCTTGATTCTAATTATATTTCTGAAATACTTTAACTTCCATAATACATTAATTTCTAAATATTACCAAAAATAACCAAGACTCAAAGAATAGTTTTGAACAAAAGAATGGTTCATGTTGTTTGGGTGAAAAAGTATATATATCCTCCCTAAGAATAAAATAAAGTCTCATGTGTTAAGTATGTGTGAGTTGTAATACATCATGAGACATTAGGGTTGACTGAATAAAACTTCCAGTTGATCCCACGAGCCAAGGATTAATGTTAAGCTCCCTTTATTACTGGAAAGGTAGAAAACGAAGAGGAAGGCAAGGTCGAAAAAATAAAGAAAGGAAAAGTAGACAATCAAGCAGATGAAAATCAGTATGAAACTCGAAAAAAATAAGTTGAAATTCATCTTAATAAGAAAGCCTTTCATGCATGAGAACACTGAGTAGCTTTATTCCTAGTGAAACGAACTGGAAGACCCATGACAACCTCAAACGTGTCTTGCTCTGCAAGTATTAGTTAATAAAACTAGGTCATTAAATGTCATCTTTTTAAACTCATTTGTGCACCATACAAAATACCTGGAGATCAGTCCCCTTTCTGACAAAAACCCACTGTGAACTTGCCTATTCTTGTTCTCTGCATGTGACACTTTCTCGGTATACAACCCATAGTTTGAATACACTGCACAAAGACTGATTATTACTATATTAAATTAGAAATGGTGCTATTAACTGTGATGTGTTTGTTATGTACTTTCATAGACACTAATATATCTGAATTTTCCAGCGATCTGAGCTTATTAGTGGACATACCTATGTGGCAATCATCATGAAGAGCATGAATTCTAATCAATTCATCAGCATTAATAGAGCATCAAAAGATAAGAGAGCTATCAAGAGACATCCCTGTCCCTGGCCAGGTAGCTCAGTTATTTAGAGCATCACTCTGACATTCCAAGGTTGTGGGTTCAATCCGCAGACATAAGAATCAACTAGTCTGACCAGGCGGTGGGCAGTGTTGGACTAGGAAGCAGAAGACCAGAGTTTGAAACCCTGAGGTCACCAGCTTGAGCACGGGTGCATTCAGCTTCAGTGTGGGCTCACCAGCTTGAGCATGGGATCATGGATATGACCCCATAGTTACTTGCTTAAGCCCAAAGATCACTGGCTTGGGCAAAGGGTCAATCACTCTGCTGTAGACCTCCCCCCCCCCGCCCCCCACCTCCCGACAAGGTACATATGAGAAAACAATGAACACCTAAGGTACCGCAACAAAGAACTGATGCTTCTTATCTCTCTCTCTTCCTGTCTGTCTGTTCCTCTCCATATCTCTGTCACACACAAAAAAAGAATCAACCAGCCTGACCACGCGGTGGCGCACTGGATAGAGCGTTGGACTGAGATGTGGAAGACCCAGTTTCGAGACCCCAAGCTCGCCAGCTTGAGTGCAGGCCCATCTGGCTTGAGCAAAAGCTCGCCAGCTTGGCCCCAAGGTTGCTGGCTACAGCAAGGGGTTACTCAGTCTGCTGAAGGCCCGCAGTCAAGGCACATGTGAGAAAGCTATCAATGAACAACTAAGGTGTTGCAATGAAGAACTGATGATTGATGCTTCTCATCTCTCTCCGTTCCTGTCTGTCTGTCCCTATCTATCGCTCTCTCTGACTCTCTCTCTGTCCCTGGGGGAAAAAAATAATAAGAAGAAGAATCAACCAATAAATGTCTACGTAAGTGCAACAACTAATCTACGAGTGCAACATCAAATCAATGTTTCTTCCCTCCCCCTTCATCTCTCTCTCAAAAAAAAAAAATCAATCAATAATTTAAAAAAAGAGACATCTAACCTAAAGATGCAGAGAAAGTAAGCCTCAAAATAAATAAACTCCTGATCCATACATGCTACAACATGGATAAACCTCAAAATAAAAAGAATACTTAACTGTTAAATAAACAAACAAAACAAAGGATAAACTTCAACATTTTGTGGGAAGTGAAATAAACCAGACACAAAAGGACAAAAATATTGTAGGATTCTAGTTACACTAAATACCTAGAAGAGATCAAGTCACACAGACAAAAGAAAGTAGACCAGAGGTTCCTGAGTAGGGGCAGAGGGGCTAGGAGAAAGGGAGAATAGGGTATTATTACTTAATGATTACAAAGTTCCTGTTTTGAGTAAAACAACTGTGGAAAAAGGCAGTTGTGGTGACTACACAGTATTTTGAATGTACTCTTTAAAATGATTAAAGACTATGCCTGACCAGGCAGTGGCGCAGTGGATAGAGCGCCGAACTGGGATGCAGAAGACCCAGGTTCGAGACCCTGAGCTCGCCAGCTTGAGGACGGGCCCATCTGGCTTGAGCAAAAGCTCGTCAGCTTGGACCCAAAGTCACTGGCTCCAGCAACGGGTTGCTTGGTCTGCTGAAGGCCCACGGTCAAGGCACATGTGAGAAAGCAATCAATGAACAACTATGGTTTCGCAATGGCAATGAAAAACTAATGATTGATGCTTCTCATCTCTCTCTGTTCCTGTCTGTCTGTCCCTATCTATCCCTCTCTCTGACTCTCTCTCTGTCCCTGTAAAAATAAACACTAAAAAATAAATAAATAAATAAATTAAAAAAAATAAAATGATTAAAGACTAAAACCTAAAATTATAAAACTCTTAGAAGAAAACAAAGGGGGGAAGCTTCAAGGTTTTGAACCTGGCCATGACTTTTCAGATATAAGAACAAAAACAACCTGACCTGTGGTGGCACAGTGATCAAGTGTGAGGTTCCCATTTTAAAAACACTGGCCTTGCCTGACCAGGCGGTGGCGCAGTGGATAGAGCGTTGAACTGGAACTTGGAGGACCCGGGCTCGAGACCCCGAGCTCGCCAGCTTGAGCGCGGGCCCATCTGACTTGAGCGCGGGGCTCGTAGGCTTGGACCCGGGGTTGCTGGCTCCAGCAAGGGGTTGCTTGGTCTGCTGAAGGCCCGTGGTCAAGGCACATGTGAGAAAGCAATAAATGAACAACTAAGGTGTTGCAAGGGCAACGAGAAACTGATTGATGCCTCTTACCTCTCCCCCCCAAAAAAACCAAAAAAAAAACCCACTGGCCTTGCCTGGTCAAGGCACATTATGGAAGTTAATGCTTCCTGCTCCTTCCCCCTTCTCTTTCTTTCTCTCTCTCTCTCTCTAAAATTAATGAATTAAAAAGAACAAAAGCACAATTTTGGCCGGGAAGTACATTGGTTAGCGTTCTCCCAAAACACCAAGGTTGCCGGTTTGATCTGCGGTCAAGGCACATACGGGAAGCGACCAAGAATGTATAACTAATAGGAGCAGATGTTTCATGTTCCTGCACTGCTTTTCTCTTTCTCCTCTGTCTCTAAAAATAAATGAATAACATTAAAGAGGGGGCTGGGAGCAAAGGCGTAGCCTGTCATGGAAGAGTGAACAGAAGAACATCGACCTGGAACCCTGAGGCCATCAGTTCAAAACCCTGGGCTTGCCTGGTCAAGGCACATACAACAAGCAATCAATGAACAACTAAAATAAAGCCACTGTGGACTGACCAGGCGGTGGAGCAGTGGATAGAGCGTCGGACTGGGATGCAGAAGACCCAGGTTCAAGACCCCAAGCTCGCCAGCTTGAACGTGGGCCCATCTGGCTTGAGCAAAAGCTCGCCAGCTTGGACCCAAGGTCGCTAGCTCCAGCAAGGGGTTGCTCGGTCTGCTGAAGTCCTGCGGTCAAGGCACATGTGAGAAAGCAATCAATGAACAACTAAGGTGTTGCGACGGCAACGAAAAACTAATGATTGATGCTTCTCACCTCTCTCCGTTCCTGTCTGTCTGTCCCTATCTATCCCTCTCTCTGACTCTCTCTCTGTTTCTGTAAAAAAATTAAAATAAATAAAATGAAGCCACTGTGTGTTGATACTTCTCATTCCCCATCACATCTGTAAAGTCAATAAACACCCCAAGTTCAATTCCCCGAAGGGGCACACAGAATTAACTATCTGTTTCTCTGCCCCTACACTTCTCTCTTTCTCTCTCTTTTCCTCCCACAGCCATCGGTCCAAATAGCTCAAGCAAGTTGGTCGCAGGTGCTGAAAACGGCACCATGGCCTCAACTTAGGCACTAAAATAGCTCGGTTACCGAGCAACAGAGCAGCAGCCCCAGATGGGCAGAGCACCGCGTAGAAGGGGGCTTGCCATGTGGATCCAGTTAGGGAGCTTGGGAAAGTCTGTCTCTCTGCCTCACCACCCCTCATTCAATATAATAATAATAAAATAATTGGTGAGTATGTGGCAATACTGGATCCCTTGCACTTTTGGTGGGATTGTAAACCTTTATATATGCAAAATAAAAATTCTTTGAAAGTTTCCCAACAATGTAAATATGTACTTAATGCCACAGAACTACACACTCAAAAATAGTTAAGATGGTAGTTTATATTATGTGACTTTTACTACATAGACAATGCAAATATAAAAACTGGTATAAATGGCAAATTTTGTTGTATAATTTCAATTAAAATAATTTAATATATCCAAAACCACTGAATTAGCCTGACCAGGCAGTGGCGCAGTGGATAAGCGTCGGACTGGGATGCGGAAGACCCAGGTTTGAGACCCCGAGCTCACCAGCTTGAGCGCGGGCCCATCTGGCTTGAGCAAAAGCTCGCCAGCTTAAACCCAAGGTCGCTGGCTCCAGCAAGGGGTTGCTCGGTCTACTAAAGGCCCTCGGTCAAGGCACATGTGAGAAAGCAATCAATGAACAACTAAGGTGTCCTAATAGCAATGGAAAACTAATGATTGATGCTTCTCACCTCTCTCCGTTGTCTGTCAGTCCCTATCTATCCCTCTCTTAGACTCTCAAACTGTCCCTGCAAAACAAACAAACAAATAAAACCCCACTGAATTATGTTATATGAATATATCTCAATAAAGCTGTTAACAAAAACAAAAGGCAGAGGAAACAGCAATTTGTTGGGAGTAACCAAAGCCTTGAGCAAAGATGAGCCCAATGCTCCTATTTCCTACAAATTCACCTTGGCCTCCAGGTGATAGCTCTTTCTCTCCCCTTACAGGGCAAGAACACCACCCTCCAACCTTCAACTTCCTTATTAGGTCCAGCCTCACAGTTAAGTTAGAGGCTGCAGTGGCAGTCACAAGAAGGGGCATGGAATTCAGGAATCACACTCCACATTTCACAGCAGAACCCAGATTAAATATATATATACCACACAGTAGACACACAATAAATATTAAGTCTGTGCCCTTCCTCTCCTCCTCTCCCATCTCAGCATGATTAAAAGAGCAACTTGTTTGCTCCTGTGCTATGATATCCACTGACCTACCTCCCACATGGAGCTATTAAATACAGAACACCATTTAAAATGTAGTTGTTAAACCACGCCTCTCACCTATTATTAAATCTTAAAAACACATCACTGTTACACTCTTGCTAAAATAAGAAACATTTCTATAGCATATTAAATGCATAAGATAAAGACCAAATATTAATAATTACCTCTGAGTGGTGGGACTAAGGGTGAGTATCTTCCTTTTTGGCTTACCTGTATGTTTTACAATGTATCTGTAACTTCTGTAATAATAAAAATAAATAAAAACTTTATGAAGATAAACAAACCATCTGACTCCGAACTTTACTGTCTGCCTCTTATACCAGAGGCACATGCTACAGCACTGATGCTGGACTAGCACCGTGTCTGAGGTAGCCACTGTATCTTCCATTTTCCAGATGACAATAAACTGAGGCTCAGAACACTGACTTGGTCAAGGTTGTACACCAGTAACTGACAGAGCAAGGATTACAAACCACACCTTCTAACATGGAGCTCAGGGACCTTTCCATTCCATCGCATCTTAAAGGGCAATTTGCATGACATAGTTTTTAAAAAATCTATGATGAGACTGTTTTAAGAGCACTTGCTCTGTAACCTTGGTCAAAGTCACTTAACCACTGGGAGCCTTGGTTTCCTTGTGAGAAAACCAGAGGGGTTGGAAAAGATATTCTATCCCTAAGAGCCCCACCTGCTAATGGATTTGAAGTCCAGACTCTAAGAGATAGTATCTAGAAGAAAACCCTATGGGCAAGAATGAATGGTTGGAGAGAAGTTGAGGCCTTTGCTCTGAGCCCAGAGTCATTCTTAATGGAAACAGGTGGCTATAGTCTGGAGGAAAGCACACTGGGGGAACCATAAACTTCCTGGTTGAAGCAACAGCAGAGATCCAAAGTCAATCTTGGCTAACTCACGATCAGAAACCACATACTGTAAACTTAGAGGAATATAAAAACCGGCATGAAAAAATTTAAAAAAAAAATAAAATAAATAAAAAAAAACCGGCATGGAGGGTGCAGGGTGGCTGTAGCCATAGTTTATTATGCACACTACTGTAACTTTATAATTTTCCACCTGAGCTTCTTAATGTTGAAACAGAAAGAGCCCTGGGTGAGTCTAAGTGGAGACACCTTTCTTCCTCATCAAGAATTTCAGGAGACTGAAACTTGCATAGCACTCCGGAATACGCCAGACTTGTCAAGAAACGACCCATAGAACACTTGTGGAAAAGGTGAGAGAATGCGAAAAAAGCCTCACCGTTCACTGATTCAGAGACAGTGAAAAGCCTCTAAAACGTGAAGTTCCTGTAAAGGAGTCACTGAGCATCTGTAACCCCTTACACAGCAGACGTTACAGCACTCCACGCTCCTTAAAACTGTTATTCAGCCTCTAAACTCGAGGGTTCTCGGCTAGCGAGAAAAAGATTCCATTTTGTTAAAATGTTACCACCTTCTCCTTAACTATGAGGATGAGCCTAAACCAACGACAAGCTCCTTAAAGCTGGTACAATAATCTCAGATAACTAAAGCAACATTCAGAACCGAGGCTCAAAACCAACACCAGTGGCCTTACACTCAGACCCGGCTGCCCAGCAGAGAGCTCTGCGCGCTCCGGTGCGCGACTCCAGCCCCGATTCTAGGCCAAGACTGGGTGAACACCTGATGTCGGGGGAGGGCTAACCAAGGCCCGAGCGGATCTGGGGTCTGGGGCGAGGGACCCGGGCTCCCGAGAGTCCGGAGGACAAGCGCTGCCCTCCAGAGGCAGAGGTCCTGGGGCCCCTCCCCGAGGTGAGCGCCTAGAACAAGTGGGGACACAGAAGCAGGGAAGGGGTGTCCCGGGTAGGCAGCCTGGGTCTGCACCGCGGCCGGAAAAGAGAGGACGGAGCTACCCCTGGGCAGGGGACGAAGGCTTCTGGGTCCGGAGGGTGAAGGCAAAGGGCGCGGGGAGAGCGAGCGAGGCCACGAGGAGGGCGGGTCTCCCCGGGCGCGGGGGCACGCGCCGGGACCCGGGCAGCAAAGGACCCCGACACGCGGGAGATCACGGACCTGGCCCCCGGGGCGCGGGGAACGAAGAGCGACCGCGCCCGGAGGGCCTTGTGCCCCGCGGCCGCCGGGACCGGACCCGCCCCGTGGCGCCTCCCTCCTACCTCTTTTCCCTCCCTCCCACCGGCGGCCCGTTATCCCGCGGCCGCCGCACTCACCAGCGGCTGCACCTAGCCCGCCGCTGCTTCAGCTGTTGCCTGCGCCTCCTTAGCCGCCGCCGCCTCACTGCTGATGCCGAGTCCCGGGGGAGCCTCCGCGTCCCGCCGCCGCTGCCGCCGCCGCCGCCGCCAGAGCAGAACACCCCAAAATGGCGGCACTTCCGGCACCTACCACCGGCGGGGAGGGCGGCGGAGGAGGGGTAGGCCGACCAGGGGAACGTACCACCGCGGTGCCGCCCGCAGCGCAGATCCGAGCGGAGCGCGGCGCGGCGCAGGGGAGGGCCGAGCGCACGGCGCTGCAGCGCCCCCGCGGGCTGGGGAGTGGAAAAGCAACCTCACCGAAATCCCCAGGCCGCGTGGGGTACCCTCAGCCGTGGGAGCTGCTTGGGCGCATCTCTTTGTCTCCGAGCTCGCCCGGAGGGAAGGGTGGTAAGACCCTGCCCTGGGAATCTGGAATCCTAGGCTGTGCGCACCACCGCACCCACGGGAGCTCTGGTTGACCTGGTGGGCAGGGACCCCTGCTTAGTACTGAATATGCGCATGATAAACTATTTCATAAACGAATGAATGGGTTCTTGAATGGAATGCTGTACTTGGCCAGTCTTTGGACACAGGACACACCCTCTTTTTTGCCCCAGCGGACCAGCAACAGGATGCCGGCCTTCTTCCTTCTTTTCTGAGGTGTGGAATGTGAATGTATAGAAAGCTTTCAGAAAGAGGGGAATGCTTTCTAGCGGGATGATCCTCTTCTGTGAAAGCACAGCCTTGCGAAAATCCCTGCAGCGCCAGAAAGCTCATAAGGGTTCTATAAAGAAACTGATAGATGGCCCAGCCCTAAACGGCTTTCCCCAGAAAAAGAAAAATCTAAACAACCCAGGTTAGGACCTTAAAGACCTCCTTCACAGTGATTCAGAAATCCCAGGATCTAGGTAAAATGCAAACAGTATAATACTCTGCTTGTTTTAAATTTTATTTATTTATTTTAAATAGGAGGGGAGAGCCTGACCTGTGGTGGCACAGTGGATAAAGCGTCGACCTGGGAACACTGAGGTCGCCAGTTCAAAACCCTGTACTGGTCTGGTCAAGGCACATACGGGAGTTGATGCTTCCAGCTCCTCCCCCCTTTCTCTCTTTCTCTCTCTCTCGGTGTCTCCTCTCTAAAGTGAATAAAATAAAAATAAATTTTTTTAAAAAAAAAGTTTAACTCTTTGAGTAGTGAGGAAAAAAAAAAAAGAGGAGGGGAGAAAGACAGACAGAAACATCCATCCAGCCTTGACCTGGGTCAAACCTCGCAACCTCTGCAAATGGAGATAGTGCTCTAACCAACCAAGCCACCTAGCCAAGGCAGTAGTTTGTTTGTTTGTTTTTTTACAGGGACAGAGAGAGAGAGGGAATAGATAGGGACAGACACACAGGAATGGAGAAATTAGAAACATCAATCATCAGTTTTTTATTGTGACACCTTAGTTGTTCATTGATTGCTTTCTCATATGTGCCTTGACCGTGGGCCTTTAGCAGACCGAGCAACCCCTTGCTGGAGCCAGCGACCTTGGGTCCAAGTTGGCGAGCTTTTTGCTCAAACCAGATGAGCCTGTGCTCAAGCTGGCGACCTCGGGGGTCTCGAACCAGGGTCCTCCGCATCCAGTCCGACGCTCTATCCACTGAGCCACCCCCTGGTCAGACCTAGTTTGTTTCTTTAAAACAGTGGTCCTTAACCTTTTTTGAGGTACCGAACCCACCAGTTTCATATGCGCATCCACCAAACCCTTCTTTAGTGATAAATAAAAATATGATATTTTTTCCAAATTCAAGACATAGGTATATGTTTTTTTACTGGTGCACAAAATTAGCCATGCATGAACATCACCTTGCTCAAAGAACAAAACCAACAAAGTGCATGAACTCACAACAAATTACGGCATTACTTTTTTCTGGCCTCCGCAGCAGAGGTTTCTCAGAAACTGAGACCGACTCATCGAACCCCTAGGGTCCAATAGAACCCAGGTTAAGAACCACTGCTTTAAAAGGATAATGTGTCCTGACTCAATGTCTTGTTTCTTTAGGGCCTTGACCGGAAGCATGGAGGTTCAATCTCTGGTCAGGGCACATATAGGAACAGATGTTCCTCTCTTTCTTCCTTTCTTTCTCTAATACCAATAAAATAAATTTTTTAAAAAGTAAAAAGGCTAGCCTGACCTGTGGTGGCGCAGTGGATAAAGCGTCGACCTGGGAACACTGAGGTCGCCAGTTTAAAACCCTGCACTGGTCTGGTCAAGGCACATATGGGAGTTGATGCTTCCAGCTCCTCCCCCCTTTCTCTCTTTCTCTCTCTCTCTTTCTCTCTCACTCACTCTGTGTCTCCTCTCTAAAATGAATAAAATAAAAAAAATAATAAATTTTTTTAAAAAAGTAAAAGGCTAACGTTGTGTATTCAGCAGGTTATATACATCTTGTAGGGCATTAAAATGCAGATAGAGAAAACTTAGTTCTGACCTGAACAGGTGGTGGCACAGTGGATAGAGCCTCAGACTGGGATGCGGAAGACCCAGGTTCGAGACCTCGAGGTTGCCAGCTTGAGTGCGGGTCCATCTGTTTTGAGCAAAAGCTCACCAGTTTGGACCCAAGGTCGCTGGCTCCAGCAAGGGGTTGCTCGGTCTGCTAAAGGCCCGTGGTCAAGGCACATGTGAGAAAGCAATCAATGAACAACTAGGGCAGGGGTCCCCAAACTTTTTACACAGGGGGACAGTTCACTGACCCTCAGACCGTTGGAGGGCCGGACTATAAAAAAAACTATGAAGAAATCCCTATGCACACTGCACATCTTATTTTAAAGTAAAAAAACAAAACGGGAACAGCCTCATTTGTGCTGGCACAGTGGATAAAGCGTCGACCTGGAATGCTGAGGTCGCCAGTTCAAAATCCGGGCTTTCCTGATCAAGGCACATATGGGGAGTTGATGCTTCCTGCTCCTCCCCCTTCTCTCTCTCTCTCTGCCACTTTCTCTGTCTTTCTAAAATAGATCAATAAATAATAATTTAAAAAAAAAACAGGAACAAATACAATATTTAAAATTAAGAACAAGCAAATTTAAATCAACAAACTGACAAGTACTTCAATGGGAACTATACATGCGAATGCATCCTGTGCTCCTCTCACTGACCACCAATGAAAGAGGTGCCCCTTCCGGAAGTGTGGTGGGGACTGGATAAATGGCCTCAGGGGGCCAGATATGGTCATAGTTTGGGGACCCCTGAACTAGGGTGTTGCATCGGCAACGAAAAACTAATGATTGATGCTTCTCATCTCTCTCCGTTCCTGTCTCTGACTTTCTGTCCCTGTAAAAAAAATAAAATAAAAAACTTAGTTCTGGGATTTTTTGGCCCCAGCCACATGCAAATAACTCATGGGTTTCCAAATGGTTTTTCTGTAACACCATCTGGCTTCCCAGAGCACATAATTCTCATACCCACAAATACTGATTATACCCTACCTTACCACAAAAAAACAAGTGGACTCCCAAGCAGAAAGCTCAAGGGTTTTCCCACGTGTTAGAAGAACCTATTCCCCCCTACGGGGAATAAAAAAACTAAGCAGTTTTTCTGGCACCATATAGGCCAAACAATTAGCCTGTGAGTTGCACTGTCATGTTCCCTAATTGTACTCTCTAGTTTATCACTTTATATACATTTACAGTAGTATATGATCATATTGTTTTATGTGTAATTTACAGAAAATATCAGTTATAGACCATTATAGCTGGTAAAACATTGTCAAATACCTTACCACAATTAATCTCCTTTTTTTTTTAAAGACTTTATTCAATTTTCAGAGAGGAGAGAGAGAGGGAGAGAGAGAAAGGGGAGGAGCAGGAAGCTTCAACTCCCATATGTGCCTTGACCAGGAAAGCCCAGGGTTATGAACCTGCGACCTCAGTGTTCCAAGTCGACTCTTTATCCCACTGCACCACCACAGGTCAGGCAATTAATCTCCATTTTTTATTGCAAATAGAATGTTTTTCTCACCATTAAATTCTTAATTTTTATTTTTGAGAGTACATTTATTAAAGCTGGGGATGGTGAAACAAAAAAGGGTTTAGGACAGAAGAAGCACCGGGCGAGCCAGGCGGGGCTGCTCTGGCTCTCTAGAAGCACCACGCCATAAGGAAGAAGCAAGCCATGCACGGCCGCTGTCAGCTCACTGAAAAGTCAGAGAAAGGGGGCCTTGGAGACAGGTCCAGGGATTGGCCTGAGACAGGATGCCAATGTCCATTGCTTCCTGGTTACAAGAGTCTCATATAAACCCTTAAAGTTTAGGAGAGAAAAGTAAAAATGTACACCTGAGAGGAAGAGCACTAAATGCCTAAATTTTATTTTATGGGTTTTTTTTTTGTGTGTGTGTGTGTTTTTTACAGGGAAAGAGAGAGATTCAGAGAGAGGGATAGATAGGGACAGACAGACAGGAACGGAGAGATGAGAAGCATCAATCATTAGTTTTTCATTGCCATTGTGACACCTTAGTTGTTCATTGATTGCTCTCTCACATGTGCCTTGACCGCGGGCCTTCAGCAGACCGAGCCACCCCTTGCTGGAGCCAGCGACCTTGGGTCCAAGCTGATGAGCTTTTGCTCAAGCCAGGTGGGCCCGTGCTCACACCGGCGAACTCGGGGTCTCAAACCTCGGTCTTCCGCATCCAAGTCTGATGCTCTATCCACTGTGTCACCGCCTGGTCAGGCTAAATTTTATTTTTTTGTGACACAAATAGGGACAGAAAGAACGGGAGATGAGAAGCATCAATTCTTTATTGCGGCACCTTAAGTTTTTCAGATTCATTTCTCATATATGCCTTGACCAGGGGGCTACAGGAGACCGAGTGACCCCTTGCTCAAGCCAGCAACCTTGGGCTCAAGCTGGTGAGCCTTGCTCAAACCAGATAAGCTCGTGCACAAGCTGGCAACCTTAGGTTTCGAACCTGTGTCCTCCTTGTCCCAGTCCTACACCCTATCCACTAAATATCTGAATTTTAAATAGATCCTTGAAATGGGGGCTCCTATCCACTAGCTCAGTCATTGTTAGCACCTGTCTCACCCCCAGGAACTTTTTCCAGAAGTGCTACCTTCACCATGAAGTTCCATGAGTTTTCGCAGTTCAAACTTGGGCTTCCTCAGCATTGTGGCTTTTTTTTTTCTATTCCAAGTAAGAGGAGGGGAGATAGAGAGACATATTCCTGCATGCTCCCCCACCATAATCCACCCAGCAACCCACCGTGTCTGCAAGAGAAGAGAGGGAAGGGAGAAGGGGTGCGGTGGTATAATAATATTCCTTTCTCCTGTGTGCCCTGACTGGGAATCGAACCTGGGACATCTACATGCTGGGAGAACACTCTACCACTGAGGAAACCAGCCAGGACCCATTGTGGCTTTTTTAACAAAGAGATCATGGTGAAAAAATAGATTGTGAAGACTTCTGTATATCTTTTTAAGTGCTGTCTGGAATCAACTTGCTGACCACCTCTTTCAAATCTTTTGTCTGAACCTGTCATGTCATGCTTATCATAATCTTCTTCCGGATTTGGCATACTTGTTAATTCTGAGCATAAGACAATTTCCGAATCTAATTGTTGCATTTTTTAGTAAAACCAACACAGTATAGACCAGGGGTGTTCAATATGTCGATCGTGATCTACTGGTCGATCGCGAAGGAAGTGTGGGTAGATCGCATAACATTAAAAAGACATTTGTCTTGCCTGACCTGTGGTGGCGCGGTGGATAGGGCGTTGCCTTGGAATGCTGAGGTCACTGATTCAACGCCCTGGGCTTGCCTGGTCAAGGCACATACAACAAGCAATCAGGAAACAACTAAAGTAAAGCAACTATGACTTGATACTTCTTGTTCTCTCCCCTCCTCTCTGTAAAATCAATAAATAAAATTAAAAAAAAAAAAGACATGTCTTTTGATTGGCATACAGGGTAGCCAATCTGACGTCTGAACTTTGGACACTCTACGCATGTGCGTTAAACCACGCTAACTTGTTCAGTTACATTGCTGCGTAGTTAGCCTTCAATTTATTTAAACTAAATACAACAAAGGGTATAAAAATGAGTGCCGTAGCTGGTCCGAGTAAAAAGCCCACCTACCACTTTCATACAGAATGGGAGGGGATGTTTTTCACTATGTCATATTCTAAGAGCGTTTGCCTCATCTGTCTGTGTGCCATTGCTATTCCAAAGAAGGGAAATGTGGAGCGGCTTTTTCGGACTGTTCATAAAAACTATGACATTGACTTTCCTCCAAAAAGAGAGCTGAGAAGGAGAAAGGTGAAAGAAGAATACACAATATTAAATAGTAATAATAGTAACTTACATAATGATAATATAGAATAAATAAATTTATGTTTTGCATTTTTATTGTAAGTGCATTATTTTGACTTGGTCATCTTATAAGTAGCTTGCAAGCTGAAAAAGTGTGGGCACCCCTGGTATAGATGAAGCAAATAACCATCGATAGTCCTGACATCAAGGTAAGCTTCAATCATTGTCTGCCATTTTTCAATATGGAGCACATTTTGTCATGGGTAAGATGCAAACCAAGGAGATTGGTAAGTCAGCTTTGCTGAGGTTCCTCAGTAATTAGGTTAAATTTTCTAAATGCAATTTCAGCATTCTGTGAATCAGCTAGGCTTACTCCAAAAACACGACCCTTGAGACCATTAGATGTGTGACTGGTGTTTCTCAAAATATTTATTGTTTTAAATTTTTTACAGGGACAGAGAGAGCCAGAGAGAGGGATAGAGACAGATAGACAGGAACGGAGAGAGGTGAGAAGCATCAATCATTAGTTTTTCATTGCCGTCGAAACACCTTAGTTGTTCACTGATTGCTTTCTCACATGTGCCTTGACCGCAGTCCTTCAGCAGACCGAGCAAATCCCTTGCTGGAGCCAGCGACCTTGGGTCCAAGCTGATGAGCTATTGCTCGAGCCAGATGGGCCCGCGCTCAAGCTGGCGAGCTCGGGGTCTCGAACCTGGATGTTTCGTATTCCAGTCCGACGCTCTATCCACTGCTCAACTGCCTGGTCAGGCTCAAAATATTTCTTATACTGAACATAGCTGATGTTTCACATCATACCAATCCTTCTTAGAAGATGGATGACCATCTTCTACTTGGCTCCCTTTTTGGTGCCTTTTGTAAGGTGTTTGTTCTTGTCCACTGCCATGGTGTTGCTCAGAGAGCCAGAAAATTGCCATAATTAATTTTATATTTGTTTTCTTACTACCATATAATGTATATACCTATAAACAAAGAATCTGTTCCATTCCTTTGACCAAGGATCAAACCAGCACTCTCTGCACTTCAGGATGAAGCTCTAACCAACAGAGCTATCAGCCAAACTGCAGTTGAATTCTAATTTCAAAGACTTATAGTTAGCCTGCCCTGTGGTGGCGCAGTGGATAAAGCGTCAACCTGGAATGCTGAGGTCGCTGATTTGAAAGTCTGGGCTTGCCTGGTCAAGACACATGTGGAAAGCAACTACGACAAGTTGATGCTTCCCATTGGCCCCCCGTCAATCAATCAATAAAATCTTTTTTTTTTTTTTAGCAAGAGGGAGAGACAGAGAGAGACAGGGAGGGAAGAAGGGTCAGACCAGGATAGAAGGCAGGAAGGGACAGAAATGATAAGCATCAACTTGTAGTTGCAGCACTTTAGTTGTTCATCGATTGCTTTCTCATATGTGCCTAGACCGGGGGGCTCCAGTTGTGCCAGTAACGCTTTGCTCAAGCCAGCGACCTTGGGCTCAAGCCAGTGACCATGGGGTCATGTCTATGATCCCATGCTCAAGCCGGATGAGCCTCCACTGAAGCTGTCGACTTCGGGGTTTCAAACCTGGGCTCTCAACGTCCCTGGCAGATGCTTTATCCACTACACCATCACTCAGTCAGGCAATAAATAAAATCTTAAAAACAACAAACACTTATAGTCAGAGAATAAGCTTGGATCATTTCAATCTTATTTAATTTGTTGAGGTTAGTTTTGTGGTCCAACATATGGTGCATCCTTGAGAATATTCCATGTACACTGGAAAAAAATGTATAATCTGATGTCCTGGGGTGCAATGTTCCGTAAATGTTTATTGTGTCCATTTGGTGTACTGTGTCATTTAAGGCTAATATTTCCTTACTGATTTTCTCTTTGGATAGTCTATCTAAAAGAATCAATGGTATATTGAGAACTCCAACTATGATGGTGTTTTTCTGTTTCTTTTTGTTGTTGTTAGAAGATGCCTTATAAATTTTGGTGCTCCCTGATTCAGTGCATATATATTAAGAAATGTTATGTCTTCTTGATAGTGTCCCCTTTATCATTATGAAATGTCCATCTTTGTCTCTTGTTGCCTCTGTTGTCCTGAAGTCAATACATATTGCCCCGGCTGGATAGCTCAGTTGGTTAGAGCATCATCCCGAAGCACAGAGGTTGCCGGTTCAATCCACGGTCAAGGCACATACAGGAACAGATCGATGTTTCTGTCTTTCTCTCTCCCTTCTTCTCTCTCTAAAATCAATAAATATTAAAAAAATAAAAAGTCAACAGTGTCAGATATTAGTATGACTACACCTGCTTATCGCGGGGTATTATTTGCTTGGAGAATCATTTTCCAACCTTTCACTTTGAGTCTACTTTTGTCCTTGCAGCTTAGATGTGTAGATGTGTCTCCGAAAGGCAGCATGTGGCTCAGTTTTGCTTTTTGGTCCAACTTGCTACACTGTGCCTCTTTATTGATGAGTTCAGTCCACTGACACTTAGGGTAATGATTGATGCTTGAGCATTTCCTATAGCCATTTTATGCTTTGTTTTCTGGTAGCTCTGTGTCTCCTTTGGTTTTTCTCTTTTGTGTTTCTGTCAGTTGTTTTTATTTGATGGTATTCCATACTTTTTTACCGTTTTTTTTTTTTGTGGGAGACATAGAGAAGGACAGACAGACAGGAAGGGAGAGAGATGAGAAGCATCAATTCTCCGTTGAGGCACCTTTGCTATTCATTGATTGCTTTCTCCTATGTGCCTCGTCCGGGAGCTACAGCAGAATGAGTGACCCCTTGCTCAAGCCAGTGACCTTGGGCTCAAACCATCGACCTTTGGGCTACAGCCAGCGGCCATGTGGTCATGTCTATGATCCCATGCTCAAGCCGGTGACCCCACACTCAAGGTGATGAGCCTGTGCTCAAGCTGGAGATCTTGTGGTTTCAAACCTGGGTACTCCACGTCGCAGTCCGATGTTCTATCCACAGCGGCACTGCCTGGTCAGGCTGTTTCCTCGTTTTTAAGCCATGTGTTTCAATATTTAGGCTGTGTGTGGCTGGTTACCATTAGAATAAAAAAAAGTTTTTCAGCCCTGGACAGATAGCTTAGTTGGTTGGAGCATCATCCTGAAGCACAAAGGCTGCTGGTTTATTCCACATTCAGGGCACAAATAGGAGCAGCTTGATGTTCTTGTCTCTCTCTCTCTCGCTCCCATCCTCTCTCACTAAAATCAAGAAATAAAAATAAAATTAAAAATTGGCTTTATTCTTTAAAAAATATATATGTATTTTATTTTTTCCTATTATCTTTTTTTTTTTTTTCTTTTACAGGGACAGAGAGAGAGAGAGTCAGAGAGAGGGATAGCTCGGGACAGATAGACAGGAACGGAGAGAGATGAGAAGCATCAATCAATTGTTTTTCGTTGCCATTGCAACACCATGGTTGTTCATTGATTGCTTCCTCACATGTGCCTTGACCGCGGGCCTTCAGCAGACCGAGCAAACCCTTGCTGGAGCCAATGACGTTGGGTCCAAGCTTACGAGCTTTTGCTCAAGCCAGATGGGCCCGCACTCAAGCTGGCGACCTTGGGGTCTCGAACCTTGGTCTTCCCCATCCCAGTCCAATGTTCTATCCACTGCGCCACTGCTGGTCAGGCTTTCTCTTATTTTTAAAAGAGTAATGAGAAAGCATGACCTGTGGTGGCGCAGTGGATAAAGCGTTGACCTGGAATGCTGAGGTTGCCGGTTCAAAACCCTGGGCTTGCCTGGTCAAGGCACATATGGGAGTTGAAGCTTCCTGCTCCTCCCCCCTTCTCTCTCTCTCTCTCTCTCCCTTTCCTCTAAAATGAATAAATAAATAAAAATAATTAAAAAAAAAAAAAAAAAAAAGGAGCCTGACCTGTGATGGCGCAGTGGATAAAGCATCGACCTGGGAACACTGAGGTCGCCAGTTCAAAACCCTGCACTGGTTCGGTCAAGGCATATACGGGAGTTGATGCTTCCAGCTCCTCCCCCTTGCTCTCTCTCTCTCTCTCTCTCTCTCTCACTCTGTGTCTCCTCTCTAAAAATGAATAAAATAAAAATAAAATAAATGTTAAAAAAAAGAGAGGAATGAGAGAAGGCAGGGAGGAAAAGGAAGCATCAACTTCCATATGTGCCATGACCAGGCAAGGCCAGGGTTTCAAACCGATGACCACAGCGTACTAGGCTTATGCTTTATCCACTATGCCTCCTAAGGTCAGGCAGACATAAAAAATCAAAAACAAAAGAATCAGTATTTGGAAGAGTGGATTCCAGGGTAAGGATGAAATTTTTCGGTTATGAATTTAGATAAAGCAAAAATTTTCGTGTGACCTGGCAGTGGTGCAGTGGATAGAGCGTCGGACTGCGATGCATAAGACCCATGTTTGAGACTCCGAGCTCACCAGCTTGAGAGCGGGCCCATCTGGCTTGAGAAAAAGCTCGCCAGCTTGGACCGAAGGTCGCTGGCTCCAGCAAGGGGTTGCTCAGTCTGCTGAAGGCCCGCGGTCAGGGCACACGTGAGAAAGCAATCAATGAACAACTATGGTGTCGCAATGGCAACGAAAAACTAATGATTGATGCTTCTCACCTCTCTCCGTTCCTGTCTGTCTGTCCCTATCTATCCCTCGCTCTGGCTCTCTCTCTCTGTCCCTATTAAAAAAAAAAAAACTTTCCAGCTTGGACCCAAGGTCGCTGGCTCAAGCAAGAGGTTACTCGGTCTACTGAAGGCCTGTGGTCAAGGCACATATGAGAAAGCAATCAGTGAACAACAAAGGTATCGCAACGAAAAAAAAACTGATGATTGATGCTTCTCATCTCTCTCCATTCTTGTCTGTCTGTCCCTTTATATCCCTCTCTCTCTGTTCTTCTAAAAAAATAAAATTAAAAAAAATTAAATTTATACGAAAACCATACACATCATAATCCCTAACTTTTCTGCAGAAAAAGGGTATGGCATTATGATTTAAAGAATGAATTACTAAGACCTAGACAATTACATCTCCTTAAGGAACATCGGCCCTTCCTCTCTCTCCTTATGAAAACACTACATCACTAACTGTCTCTTCAGATGAAAGGTAAAAGCTGTCCAATAAGCTATAAATAATTGCCAAAAAGAAACTCAGTAAAGTGACAGCCAATCAGATCTTACTGCAGCCTCTAAAACCGTGATGCCGAACCTATGACGCCTGTCAAAACTAACACGCGAAGCCATCTCCCATGACACGGGGCCGCATGCCCAGAAGAACGTTTCATCCTTGGTTCCTGCAAGGCCAGGTGCAGTAGCCAAGGATAAAACATTTGCTGTAGTGTACACACTCTGTGCAGGAGGTCTGTAGGCCAAAACAACAGAACTCCCGCAAAGAGCATCTAGTTATGGGACTTCCGGTTAGGCCATTTTTCTCGAAGTGATACACCACCCGAGCTATGCTCGGTTTTTTGGCGAATTTTGACACACCAAACTCAAAAGAATGTGCACCACTGCTCTAAACTAAAATTCACCATTTCTCTTTGCTGCTATATATTCTAAGGAAAGAAAAAGAAAAGTATTAAAATACAAAAGCTGTTCACTCCATCTTTTGTGAAGTGGAATAATGGTAGGCTGAATGAGTGTCACATTAGAATTTAACGAAGGCCCTGACTAGTTGACTCAGCAGTAGAGCATGGGGTGGGCCTCTCCAAGTCCCAGGTTCAATTCCAGGTCAGGGCACACAGGAGAAGTGACTGTCAGCTTCTCCACCACTCCGCCCCTCCAGCAGCCATGACTTAAATGAGCAAATTGGTCCTGGGCACTGAGGATGGCTCCAGGGCCTTGGCCTCAGGCACTAAAGTAGCTCAGTTGCCAAGCAACAGCACTGAGGCCCAATGGGACAGAGCATTGCCTGATAGTGGCTTGCTGGGTGGATCCCTGTGGGGCCACATGTGGGAATCTGTCTCTGCCTCCCCACCTCTCAATAATAATAATAAATAAAAGAACTTAATAAAGCTCTAAGAGTTAAAATGCTTTAAATCATTTAAGAGGCTTAATTAACTATTTTATATTCAGTCTCCTCTTTCTCACCTCTTGAAGAAAGTTTAAAATTTTTAAAATTATTGATAGAGGCAGAAAGGAAAAAAGAAAGAGGAAGGGAGAAGGGGAGGGGAAACAGCATTCATTTGCTCTTCCACTCTGTCGCAAGTTCAATGGTTGCTTCCCAGGTATTCCCGGGTCAGGAATAGAACCAACAACTTTGTCATTTCAGAATTATACTCTTAACCAACTGTAAAGCCAGTAGCCGCAGCCACCATTAGAGCCGCCAGGCCCACGCAGGTTCGCATTAGATTCGGACAGTCAGTAATGAAACAACGGAGCCAAGAACTGGTGAGCCATCAGCTTTAATTCTAGCTGGCACCCAGTGGGCAAGCAAAAACAAATACTGGGATCCAAAACCCACTCATTCAGTGCTCACAAAGCTACTGACTTATCTGAGTTTCCTAGAATCATAAGGTTTCTAGCTCACCAGACTTATTCACCTCTGTTTCCCATCTCCCTCTCTCTACACAAACTGGTTTCTTCCTCAGCATTACTCACTGGCTCCAGCAAGGGGTTTCTCGGTCTGCTGAAAGCCCGCCGTCAAGGCACATGTGAGAAAGCAATCAATGAACAACTAAGGTGTCGCAATGGCAACGAAAAACTAATGATTGATGCTTCTCACCTCTCTCCATTCCTGTCTGTCTGTCCCTCTCTCTGTCCCTGTTAAAAAAATAAAAATAAAGAAATTTTTTTCTTAAAGAAAATAAAAAACTCAGGCTACAAGATCAAACTCTTAAAAAAATTAAGTTTTTTTTTTTTTTTTTACTTCTTTTTATTATTATTGATTCTAAAAAGAGAAAGATACAGACAGAAACATCAGACTGTTTCTCTATATGCCCTGACCAGGGTCAAACCTGCAACCTTTACATATTGGGATAATGCACTAACCAACAGAACAATCCCAGCAGAGCTAAAAATACAAGTTTTTTGTTTGTTTTGAGGTGAGAGGAGGGGAGGCAGCCAGGCTCCCACGTGTGCCCAGAACTTCTACCCAGCAACCTATTTTTAGCATCTAAGGCTGATGCACTAACCAACCTAGCTAATCTCAGCCTAGGGCCAATGCTCAAACCAATCTAGCCACTGGCTGCAGGAAGGAAACAGGGACAGAAAAGGGAGGGAGAAGCAGATGGTCACTTCTCCTGTGTGCTCTGACCGGGAATCAAACCCTGGAAGTCCATAGCAGGGCCGAGGTTCTACCCAATGAGTCAATGGCCAGGACCAAAAATAAATGTTTTTAAAGTACATGATTGACCAGGTGAAAAGGCAACCTACAGAATCGAAGAAAATAGCCTGACCAGACCCTGGTGCAATGGATAGAGCATCGGACTGGGATGCAGAGGTTCGAGACCCCGAGTTTGCCAGCTTGAGCGCAGGCTCATCTGGTTTGAGCAAAGCTCACCAGCTTGGACCCAAGGTTGCTGGCTTGAGCAAGGGGTTACTGGGTCTGCTGTAGCCCCACGATCAAGGCAAATATGAGAAAGCAATCAATGAACAACTAAGGTGTTGCAACGATAAAAGAATGATTGATACTTCTCATCTCTCTCCGTTCCGGTCTGTCTGTCCCTATCTATCCCTCTGACTCTCATTCTGTCTCTGTAAAAAAAAAAAAAAGAATTGGAGAATATGTGCAAATCATATGTTTATTCGAGATTAATACTGACAATATGTAGAAAACTACAAGTCACCAAAATAAAAGTCAAACAACAAGATTTAAAAACAAAAAAGGCCTGACCAGTGGTGGCACATTGGATAAAGCTTCGACCTGGAACACTGAGGTCACCAGTTCAAAATCCTGGACTTGCCTGGTCAAGGCACATATGGGAGCTGATGTTTCTTGCTTCTCCCCCCCCCCCTTACTCTCTCTCTAAAAATAAATAACATTGGGGGCGGGCAAAGGCCTAGCCTGTGGTGGTACAGTAAATAGAACATCAAACTGGAACCCTGAGGCCACCGTTTCAAAACCCTGGGCTTACCTGGTCAAGGCACATACACCAAGCAAACAATGAACAAACTAAAATGAAGCGATTATGAGTTCATATTTCTCATTCCCCATCACATCTGTAAATTCAATAAATTACCCAAGTCCAATTCCCCGTAAGGGCACACAGAAGTAACCATCTGTTTCTCTGCCCCTACACTTCTCTCTCTTCTTCTCCCACAGCCATAGCTCAAGTTGTTCAAGCAAGTTGGCCCCAGGTGCTGAGGATGGCACAATGGCCTCGCCTCAGGCACTAAAATACTTTAGTTGTCAAGCAACAGAGTAGCAGGTCCCGATGGGCAGAGCACCACCTGGTAGGGGGCGTGTCAGGTGGATCCCAGTCAGGGCGCATGGGAGAGTCTGTCTCTCTGCCTCACTACCTCACATTTAATAATAATAATAATAATAAATTGGTGAGTATGTGGCAATACTGGATCTCTCGCACTGTTGGTGGGACTGTAAACTTTAACATATGCAAGATAAAAATTCTTTGGATCTCTCCCAACAACGTAAAAATGTACTTAATGCCACAAAACTACACACTCAAAAATAGTTAAGATGGTAGTTAATATTATGTGACTCTTTTACCACATAAACAATGCAAATATAAAAATTGGTTGAAACGGCAAATGTTATATAATTTCAATTAAAAATAATTTAATATATCAAAAACCACTGAATTATGTTATGTGAATTATATCTTCATAAAGCTGTTAACAAAAATAAAAAGGCAGAGGAAACAGCAATTTGTTGGGAGTAACCAAAGCCTTGAGCAGAGATGAGCCCAATGCTCCTATTTCCTACAAATTCACCTTGGCCTCCAGGTGATAGCTCTTTCTCTCCCCTTACAGGGCAAGAACACCACCCTCCAACCTTCAACTTCCTTATTAGGTCCAGCCTCACAGTTAAGTTAGAGGCTGCAGTGGCAGTCACAAGAAGGGGCATGGAATTCAGGAATCACACTCCACATTTCACAGCAGAACCCAGATCTTTATTAAATATATATATACCACACAGTAGACACACAATAAATATTAAATCTGTGCCCTTCCTCTCCTCCTCTCCCATCTCAGCATGTTTAAAAGAGCAACTTGTTTGCTCCTGTGCTATGATATCCACTGACCTACCTCCCACATGGAGCTATTAAATACAGAACACCATTTAAAATGTAGTTGTTAAATCACACCTTTCACCTATTATAATAGGTGAACAAAATTTATGTTGCATCCCCAAAAACACTTGTTCTTACCTAATTTGAGTGTGGTGATCTCAAATCTGACATTAGTTTTTCTCTGTAAGCTACAGTTGTTTCTGCAATTCAAGATTTTAGGTTTTCATCTTATTGTAAAATTTTCAACATTTAGTTTAACATAATGAAGTAGAATGTCTTCTTGGGCACCAACTTTCTGAAAATAATAGTTTATATAATGCAGTAAATACACTAAAAGATATGATTGCATCAGAATTTGTCCACAATTTCAAAATAGAATATATTAAAACAGTTATTTTAATCATAAAACTTATTTAAATTCTATTCAGGCAAAAATTTGCGTTTGTAGCTCTTGAGTTTGTGTACTTGTTGAGGACAATCTCGTTTGATGCTCCAGCAGTAGTCTGCCATCATATTTCTGTCCCATCGCCCCTGAAAATGCTCTTCCATCATCTTCAGATCTTGATGAAAGCGTTCTCCCTGTTCATCATTAACAGTTCCAAGATTTTCGGGAAACTTATCAAGGTGACTGTTCAGGAAGTGAATCTCAACGCTCATGTTACATCCAATGTGGCGGAAAGCTAACAGCATTCTTTGAACCAGAAGTTCATAGTTTTCTGCTTTTTTGTTGCCAAGAAAGTTCTTTGTAACTGCCACAAAAGACTGCCATGCTGCTTTCTCCTCCTTATTCATCTTCCTGGAAAATTCTTTGTCACGTATGAGGGTTCGAATTTGAGGTCCATCGAATACACCTGCGTTAATCTTCTCAAAAGACAAGGCAGGAAAAGCAGAAATAATATGTTGAAAGCATTCACTTTCTCTCTTCAAAGCCTGAACAAACTGCTTCATTAAGCCAAGTTTGATGTGAAGTGGGAGAAAAATGATCCTGTCTCCATGAACTACAGGTTCATTCTCAATATTTTGCATCCCTACTTCCAGAGCTTCACGTTTCGGCCACTGCTTCTGGGTCCAGTGTTTCTCCCGAGCTCGGCTGTCCCACAAACACAGAAAGCAAGGATACTTCGTGAAACCTCTCTGTTGTCCTAGCAGGAAATTTACCATTTTAAGATCCACACAAATGATCCAGTTATGATCCTCATACTTCAGTAAGTCCAGGACAATTTGTATGTCATTATAATCTTCTCGCAGATGAGGTGAATAACCAATTGGAACTGCTGAATAAACATTACCATTGTGTAGGAGAACACATTTCAGACTCCGTTTAGAGCTGTCAAGAAATAGTCGCCATTCTGTTGAACTATAAGTGGTGACACCTAGCTGGCTGAGAAGACTACTGATATCGTGACAGTAAACAAAGTGTTTGTCTTCGGAAAAAAAGTCCACAAAAATTTGTTCGCGCATCCTGAAATGGGATACTTTAGCTGACTGGTGAAGTACATTCTTTTCTTGAAGTTTGGAGGCTAATAACTCAGCTGCTTTCTTTGATAGGCCCAAATCTCTTACTAAGTCATTCAATTCGGGTTGGCTAAACTGCTGAGGGGTTAATGGCTGCTTGGCATCAGAAGAAGACCCTTCAGATTCTACAACCATTTCCTCATGCATCTTATCAAAATACACTTGATCATCATGTTCACTTTCTTCGTCCTTAGAAGAAATAAAACCATTGAAAACTGGAACCGGGAGTGTATCAGAGTGTGGGATAGGTCGGACTGCTGAAGGAATATTAGGATATGCGATCATATGCCGTTTTTTCTTGCCAACACCCTTTGTATGGATCAGACAGAAATAACAGTCACTGCTGTGGTCCTTAGGTTCACGCCAAACCATGGGAATACCAAAAGGCATTCCTTTGCGTTTTCCTTTTGTCCAGGCACGAAGCATTTCCTCACAATTGTGACACACAATATGAGGAGCCCAATTCTTGTCTTGATGACCAAGGGGAACTTGAAAATAGGCAATATATGCACGTGTCACAAATGATGAAATATTACGCCTTTGATGTTGAAGTGTGTAACAGCCACATATATAACAAAAGGTGTCAGGACTATTCTTACATTTACGCACAATCGAAGAAGCCATGATTCAATCTTAAAACAAAATAAGAGGGAGTTTTTATCAGATAATAATTTTTTACATTTAAAAATAACTATAATTATGTAAAAGTGATGTTTGTAAAACATTAATTCCCTTGTGGTTATGTTCAATCCAAGAGTCGTTGCCCTTTAACTCCAAATTAAAAACCAATGCATACCAGTAACTGTAACAAAAAAAAATTTTCTTAATTGCATAGAGACTAGAGCATGCACCAAAAAAACGGATTTCAGATTTGGAATCAGCGATGCAGAAATATGGAGAAAAAGTTCTAAAACCTCATGCAACATAAAATGGAAAAAAAATAGTTCCCCAGTGATAAATCTTAAAAACACATCACTGTTACACTCTTGGTAAAATAAGAAACATTTCTACAGCATATTAAATGCATAAGATAAAGACCAAATATTAATAATTACCTCTGAGTGGTGGGACTAAGGGTGAGTATCTTCCTTTTTGGCTTACCTGTATGTTTTACAATGTATCTGTAACTTCTGTAATAATAAAGATAAATAAAAACTTTATGAAGATAAACAAACCATCTGACTCCGAACTTTACTGTCTGCCTCTTATACCAGAGGCACATGCTACAGCACTGATGCTGGACTAGCACCGTGTCTGAGGTAGCCACTGTATCTTCCATTTTCCAGATGACAATAAACTGAGGCTCAGAACACTGACTTGGTCAAGGTTGTACACCAGTAACTGACAGAGCAAGGATTACAAACCACACCTTCTAACATGGAGCTCAGGGACCTTTCCATTCCATTGCATCTTAAAGGGCAATTTGCATGACATAGTTTTTAAAAAATCTATGATGAGACTGTTTTAAAAGCACTTGCTATTTAACCTTGGTCAAAGTCACTTAACCACTGGGAGCCTTGGTTTCCTTGTGAGAAAACCAGAGGGGTTGGAAAAGATATTCTATCCCTAAGAGCCCCACCTGCTAATGGATTTGAAGTCCAGACTCTAAGAGATAGTATCTAGAAGAAAACCCTATGGGCAAGAATGAATGGTTGGAGAGAAATTGAGGCCTATGCTCTGAGCTGAGAGTCATTCTTTTTTTTCTTTTTATTTTCCAAGTTTTTTTGTTTTGTTTTGTTTTTTGTTTTTTTACAGGGACAGAGAGAGAGAATCAGAGAGAGGGATAGATACGGACAGACAGACAGGAACAGAGAGAGATGAGAAGCATCAATCATTAGTTTTTCGTTGCTGTTGTGACACCATAGTTGTTCATTGATTGCTTTCTCACATGTGCCTTGACCGCGGGCCTTCAGCAAACAGAGCCACCCCTTGCTGGAGCCAGTGACCTTGGGTCCAAGCTGATGAGCTTTTTTTTGCTCAAGCCAGATGGGCCCA
The DNA here is from genome assembly GCA_037038555.1 of Rhynchonycteris naso. Classification (NCBI taxonomy): domain Eukaryota; kingdom Metazoa; phylum Chordata; class Mammalia; order Chiroptera; family Emballonuridae; genus Rhynchonycteris; species Rhynchonycteris naso. Next base: position 358,776,014 of record CM072995.1, read on the forward strand.
TGCTCAACCTGGAGACCTCAGGGTCTTGAACCTGCGTCTTCCGCATCCCAGTCCGATGCTCTATCCACTGTGCCACCGCCTGGTCAGTCCCGAGTCATTCTTAATGTAAACAGGTGGCTATAGTCTGGAGGAAAGCACCACTGGGGGAACCATAAACTTCCTGGTTGAAGCAACAGCAGAGATCCAAAGTCAATCTTGGCTAACTCACGATCAGAAACCACATACTGTCAACTTAGAGGAATATGAAAACCGGCATGGAGGGTGCAGGGTGGCTGTAGCCATAGTTTATTATGCACACTACTGTAACTTTATAATTTTCCACCTGAGCTTCTTAATGTTGAAACAGAAAGAGCCCTGGGTGAGTCTAAGTGGAGACACCTTTATTCCTCATCAAGAATGTCAGGAGAGCCTGACCAGGCAGTGGCGTAGTGAATAGAGCGTCAGATTGGGATGTGGAAGACCCGGGTTCGAGTCCCCGAGCTCGCCAGCTTGAGTGTGGTAGCCCATCTGGCTTGAGCAAAAGCTCGCCAGCTTGGACCCAAGGTTGCTGGCTCCATCAAGGGGCGGCTTGGTCTGCTGAATGCACGTGGTCAAGGCACATGTGAGAAAGCAATCAATGAACAACTATGGTGTCGCAATGGCAATGAAAAACTGATTATTGATGCTTCTCATCTCTCTCCGTTCTTGTATGTCTGTCCCTATCTATCCCTCTCTCTGAATCTCTCTCTGTCCCTGTAAAAAAAAAAAATTTTTTTTTTCAGGAGACTGAAATTTGCATAGCACTCCGGGAGATGCTAGACTTGTCAAGAACTGACCCATAGAACACTTGTGGAAAAGGTGAGAGAATGTGAAAAAAGCCTCACCGTTCACTGATTCAGAGACAGTGAAAAGCCTCTAAAACGTGAAATTCCTGTAAAGGAGTCACTGAGCATCTGTAACCCCTTACACAGCAGACGTTACAGCACTCCACGCTCCTTAAAACTGTTATCCAGCCTCTAAACTCGAGGGTTCTGGGCTAGTGAGAAAAAGATTCCATTTTGTTAAAATGTTACCACCTTCTCCTTAACTATGAGGATGAGCCTAAACCAACGACAAGCTCCTTAAAGCTGGTACAATAATCTCAGATAACTAAAGCAACATTCAGAACCGGGGCCCATGATCGACCTGGGAACACTGAGGTCGCCAGTTCAAAACCCTGCACTGGTCTGGTCAAAGCACATATGGGAGTTGGTGCTTGCAGCTCCTCCCCCCTTTCTCTCTTTCTCTCACTCTCTCTCTCACTCTGTGTCTCCTCTCTAAAATGAATAAATAAAAAGAAAAAAAAACCCCACAGAACCGGGGCCCTAAACCAACACCAGTGGCCTTACACTCAGAGCCGGCTGCCCAGCAGAGAGCTCTGCGCGCTCCGGTGCGCGACTCCAGCCCCGATTCTAGGCCAAGACTGGGTGAACACCTGATGTCGGGGGAGGGCTAACCAAGGCCGGAGCGGATCTGGGGTCTGGGGCGAGAGACCCGGGCTTCCGAGAGTCCGGAGGACAAGCGCTGCCCTCCAGAGGCAGAGGTCCTGGGGCCCCTCCCCGAGGTGAGCGCCTAGAATAAGTGGGGACACAGAAGCAGGAAAGCGGTGTACCGGGTAGGCAGCCTGGGTCTGCACCGCGGCCGGAAAAGAGAGGACGGAGCTACCCCTGGGCAGGGAACGAAGGCTTCTGGGTCCGGAGGGTGAAGGCAAAGGGCGCGGGGAGAGCGAGCGAGGCCACGAGGAGGGCGGGTCTCCCCGGGCGCGGGGGCACGCGCCGGGACCCGGGCAGCAAAGGACCCCGACACGCGGGAGATCACGGACCTGGCCCCCGGGGCGCGGGGAACGAAGAGCGACCGCGCCCGGAGGGCCTTGTGCCCCGCGGCCGCCGGGACTGGACCCGCCCCGTGGCGCCTCCCTCCTACCTCTTTTCCCTCCCTCCCACCGGCGGCCCGTTATCCCGCGGCCGCCGCACTCACCAGCGGCTGCACCTAGCCCGCCGCTGCTTCAGCTGTTGCCTGCGCCTCCTTAGCCGCCGCCGCCGCCTCACTGCTGATGCCGAGTCCCGGGGGAGGCTCCGCGTCCCGCCGCCGCTGCCGCCGCCGCCAGAGCAGAACACCCCAAAATGGCGGCACTTCCGGCACCTACCACCGGCGGGGAGGGCGGCGGAGGAGGGGTAGGCCGACCAGGGGAACGTACCACCGCGGTGCCGCTCGGAGCCCAGGCCGCGTGGGGTACCCTCAGCCGTGGGAGCTGCTTGGGCGCATCTCTTTGTCTCCGAGCTCGCCCGGAGGGAAGGGTGGTAAGACCCTGCCCTGGGAATCTGGAATCCTTGGCTGTGCGCACCACCGCACCCACGGGAGCTCTGGTTGACCTGGTGGGCAGGGACCCCTGCTGAGCACTGAATATGCGCATGATAAACTATTTCATAAACGAATGAATGGGTTCTTGAATGGAATGCTGTACTTGGCCAGACTTTGGATACATGACACACCCTCTTTTCTGCCCCAGCGTACCAGCAACAGGGTGCCGGCCTTCTTCCTTCTTTGCTGAGGTGTGATATGTGAATATAATATAGAAAGCTTTCAGAAAGAGGGGAATGCTTTCTAGCGGGATGATCCTCTTGTGTGAAAGCAGTCTTGCGAAAATCCCTGCAGCGCCAGAAAGCTCATAAGGGTTCTATAAAGAAACTGATAGATGGCCCAGCCCTAAACGGTTTTCCCCAGAAATAAAAATTTCTAAACAACCCAGGTTAGGACCTTAAACACCTCCTTCAGAGTGTTTCAGAAATCCCAGGATCTGGATGAAATGCAAACAGTATATTAGTCTGTTTTAAATTTTATTTCTTTATTTTAGAGAGAGAGGAGGGGAGAGAGAGACAAACAAATAGAAACATCCATCCAGTCTTGACCTGGGTTAAACTTCACAACCTCTGCAAATGGGAATGGTGCTCTAACCAACCAAGCTACTTAGCCAGGGCCATAGTTTGTTTCTTTAAAAGGATAATGTGCTCTTACTCAATTTCTTGGCTGGTTAGGGCTTTGATCCAAAGCATGGAGGTTTAATCTCTGGTCAGGGCACATATAGGCACAAATGTTCCTCTCTCTCTTTCTTTCTTTCTCTAATACAAATAAAATAATTTTTTTTTAAATAAAATGACCATTTTAAAATAAGGTGACCAGGCGGTAGAGCAGTGGATAGAGCATCGGACTGGGATGTGGAAGACACAGGTTTGAGACCCCGAGGTTGCCATCTTGAGCGCGGGACTATCTGGCTTGAGCAAAAGCTCGCCAGCTTGGACCCAAGGTCGCTGGCTCCAGCAAGGGGTTACTCGGTCTGCTGAAGGCCCGCGGTCAAGGCACATGTGAGAGAGCAATCAATGAACAACTATGGTGTCACAATGGCAACAAAAAACTAATGATTGATACTTCTTATCTCTCTCTGTCCATGTAAAAATAAATAAATAAAACTAAAGAGGGAGGGAAGATGGCGATGGAGTAGGCGACGTACCAACTTCCAACTCCCAGAACCAAAGTGGATTATAACTCAATTTTAAGAACCATCATCTGGATAAATCAACTTTGAGCTAAACTAAGTGGACTCTTCAACCAAGGAACACTGCAGAAGCCACATTGAGACTGGTAGGAATAGCGAAAACGCGAAGAGGGCTGCCCAGCTCCCCGGAGCAAACGGCAGCCCGGAGAGACCCGCGTGGCGGGAGGAGAGTTTGGCGGAGAGGGAGGGACCTGGGTCCCAGGAACCAAGCCCCAGACTGCAGTCCCAGAGCCTAGAAGAGGTGTATGGACAGTATTGAGCTGTGAAACAAGTGAGGATACTATTTGTGAAAAAGAGAGTTTTCTCAGACCCAAAAATCTTTTTAAAGGGACAGCTCAGAAAGCCTATCTCACAACCACGCACCCGGGGCTCTGGGGAACTGGGACAGAGGAGAGGAACAGAGCAGTGGGAACAGAGAGTGGGCTGAAAGCACGAGGACACTCTGAGGGACAGCCACCCTGACCCATGGGCTAAGTCACTTCTCTAATCGAAAACAAATATTTCCCCTGGAACTAGCAATACCAGCAAAGGGAGACAGGACACTAGCCAAACAAGCTCTCCTGCGGCAATTAGAGCAGAGCTGCTTAGAGGGAGGGAGCTCCCAGGCCTACAGTGTGGAGACTTAGGGCACTTCTAGCCCCCTGAGGTTGCTGAAGCCTATGTTTGGGACAGGACGCTGAAACGCGGTCCTGTCGGTGTGGGCGGAACGGTGTGAGCTCAGGCTAGCCCAGCAGGGGCGGAGGGGACAGGCAAAAGCTGTCCGGCAGCTGCGGGCCGCCTGTGACCCCACTTCTGGGGAAAAATACGGGCAGAGATCAGCTCTGCGACCCTGCGCTAGCCGGCCCTGACCGCGGGCACGGGGCTAAGACCAGGGACAGGCGAGGGGCCCGCGGCTGAGCTCACGCTGCCAACCCCCCCAGACGGAGAAACCGCGGTGTGCCATCTACGTGTGCGACCGGGCTCCTAAGGCGGGGGCGAGGGAGACACTGAGACCAGCGGAACTTCGCGGCTAAGCTCACGCTGCTCGCCCTGCCCGGCCGGAGAAACCGCGGAGTACCGCCCTACGAGCCCGAGCTTGCTCCGAGCGTGGGGGCGGGGTAGGATCCGGAACGACCGGAAGCTAGCAGCTGAGCTCAGGCCAGCAAACCGCCCGGCCCAACAATCCCCGATTTTCGGTTTCAGTCCCTGCGCAGGAGGGCCCTGGCCTCGAGGGCGGGGCTAAATTCTGGACGGGCAAAGGCTCACAGCTGAGAGCACGTCAAAAGCCCCGCCCAACCCTCGAAACGGTGGCGAGCAGGCTCTGACTGAGGGGGCTGGGCGTAAGCCTTCCGGAAAAAGGCTGGTTCCGCAGCTGAGCAAAGGTGCTCACCTCTGCCCTGGGTGCTAAACCTAGTGACTTGAGTGACAGCCCCTCCCGCAAAGGAGAGGCAGAAATCACAGCAATAGCTGCAGTGAGCCGGCGCTGGCAACGCCCACACCCAACCGCCCTAGGCAGCGGCAGAGGGGGTGGGGGGCCTGCAGACAGACCACACCTAGAGAACACAAAGGCAACACCTACTGGACTCCAGTGGCCACAACTTGCTTACACTCAGATAAAATGGGCAGGCAGAGGAATGCAAACCAAATGAACCAAGAGAAATCCCCAGAGAAGGACCTGAATGAACCAGATATAAACAAACTACCAGAAGCAGATTTTAGAATAATGATAGTTAGGATGTTCAAAGAAATTAAAGCAACAATGGATAGTCACTATGAGCACCTAAATAGAGAGATAACAAGTATAAAAAATGAAATTGAAATAATAAAAAAGAACCAGACAGAAATGACAAATACAGTATCAGAACTGAAGACCACAATGGAAGGAATTAAAAGCAGGATGAATCACGCTGAGGATCGAATCAGCGAGTTAGAGGACACAATAAACATAGTTACAGAAGCAGAGAAAAAAAAGGAAAAGAGATTCAAAAAATGTGAGGAAACTCTAAGGAGCTCTGTGACAACATGAAGAGAAACAATATTCGCATCATAGGGTTGCCTGAAGAAGAGGAAAGAGGACAAGAAATGGAAACAGTGTTCAATCAAATCATAGCAGAAAACTTCCCTAAATTAAAGCTGGGAAACATTCCACATGTTCAAGAGGCACACAGAACTCCATTAAAGAGAAACCCAAAAAGATCTACACCAAGACACATCATAGTTAAAATACCAAAGCTAATAGATAAAGAAAAAATCTTAAAAGCTGCTAGAGAAAAAAAGACTCTCACCTATAAAGGAGCCCCCATTAGGATGACATCGGACTTCTCAACAGAAACACTTGAGGCCAGAAGGGAATGGCAAGATATAATCAAAGTAATGCAGAACAAGAACCTACAACCAAGACTACTCTATCCAGCAAGGCTAACGTTTAAAATTGAAGGAGAAATAAAGAGCTTTCCAGACAAAGAAAACCTCAGGGAATTCATTAAAACCAAACCAATCCTGCAAGAGATTCTAAGGGGCCTAGTGTGAACAGTTCAAAGGGAGGAAAGAATATAGCAAAAAAAAAAAAAAAAAAAAAATACAGCTTTAAAGAATAAAATGGCAATAAACAACTACATATCAATAATAACCTTAAATGTAAATGGATTAAATGATCCAATCAAAAGACATAGGGTAGCAGCATGGATAAAGAAACAGGACCCATACATATGCTGTCTACAAGAGACACACCTTAAAACAAAAGATGCAAATAAACTGAAGGTAAAAGGGTGGAAAAAAATATTTCATGCAAATGGAAATGAAAAAAAAGCCGGGGTAGCAGTACTTATATCTGACAAAATGGACTTTAAAACAAAGACTGTAGTAAGAGATAAAGAAGGACACTACATAATGATAAAGGGAACAATTCAACAGGAAGATATAACTATTATAAATATCTACGCACCAAATATAGGAGCCCCGACATTCATAAAGCAGACTTTGATGGATATAAAGGGCGAGGTTAACAGTAATACTATCATAGTAGGGGATTTCAATACCCCACTAACAACACTGGATAGATCCACAAGAAAGAAAATCAATAAAGAAACAGCAGACTTAAAGGATACACTAGATCAACTTGATTTAATAGATATATTCAGAACTTTTCACCCTAAAGCAGAAGAATATACATTCTTCTCAAGCGCTCATGGTACGTTTTCTAGGATAGACCACATGTTAGGACACAAAAAAAGGCCTCAACAAATTTAAGAAGATTGAAATTATATCAAGCATTTTCTCTGATCACAATGCCATGAAACTAGAAATTAACCACAAAAGAAAAACTGAAAAATACTCAAACACTTGGAAACTAAATAGCATGATATTAAATAATGAATGGATTAACATTGAGATCAAAGAAGAAATAAAAAAGTTTCTAGAAACAAATGATAATGAGCATACGTCAACTCAAAATCTATGGGACACAGCAAGAGCAGTTCTGAGAGGGAAGTTTATTGCACTACAGGCATATCATAAGAAGCTAGAAAAAGAGCATATAAGCAACTTAACCCTGCAGCTAAAAGAACTTGAAAAACAACAACAAATAAAACCCAAGACAAGTAGAAGGAAGGAAATAATAAAGATCAGAGCAGAAATAAATGACATAGAGGCTAAGGAAACAATACAGAGGATCAATGAAACCAGAAGCTGGTTCTTTGAAAAGGTAAACAAGATTGATGAACCCTTAACTAGACTCACCAAGAAAAAAAGAGAGAGGTCTCAAATAGATTAAATTAGAAAGGACAGTGGAGAAATTACAACTAATACAACAGAGATACAAAGCATTGTAAGAAAATACTATGAAGAACTCTATGCCAAAAAATTAGACAATCTAGATGAAATGGACAAATTTCTTGAATCATATAAACTTCCAAAAATCAATCTGGAAGAATCAGAGCACCTAAACAGACCAATTACAACAGATGAAATTGAAACAGTTATCAAAAAACTCCCAAAAAAGAGCCTGACCAGGCGGTGGCCCAGTAGATAGAGCATCCGACTGGGATGCGGAAGACCAAGGTTCGAGACCCCGAGGTCGCCAGCTTGAGTGCGGACCCATCTGGCTTGAGCAAAAAGCTCGCCAACTTGGACCCAAGGTTGCTGGCTCCAGCAAGGGTTTGCTTGGTCTGCTGAAGGCCCACGGTCAAGGCACATGTGAGAAAGCAATCAATGAACAACTACGGTGTCACAATGGCAAGGAGAAACTAATGATTGATGCTTCTCACCTCTCTCCATTCCTGTCTGTCTGTCCCTATCTATCCCTCTCTCTGACTCTCTCTCTGTCCCTGTAAAAAAAAAAAAAAAAAAAACAACTCCCAAAAAAGAAAAGTCCTGCCTGGCCTGTGGTGGCGCAGTGGATAAAGCGTCGACCTGGGAACACTGAGGTTGCCAGTTCAAAACCCTGCACTGGTCCAGTCAAGGCACATATGTGAGTTGATGCTTCCAGCTCCTCCCCCCTTTCTCTCTCTCTCTCTCTCACTCTGTGTCTCCTCTGTAAAATGAATAAAATAAAAATAAAAAAATTTAAAAAAAAATAATAATAAAGAAAGAAAAGTCCTGGGCCTGATGACTTCACAAGTGAATTCTATCAAAAATTCAAAGAACTAACTCCTATCCTCCTCAAGCTATTTCAAAAAATTCAAGAGGAAGGAAGACTTCCAAACTCCTTTTATGAGGCGAGCATAATTCTGATCCCAAAACCAGGCAAAGACAACACAAAGAAAGAAAATTATAGGCCTATATCCCTGATGAATTTAGACGCTAAAATTCTCAACAAAATATTAGCCAACCGGATTCAGCAATATATGAAAAAAATCATACACCACGATCAAGTGGGATTTATTCTGGAGAGGCAAGGCTGGTTCAATATTCGCAAATCAATCAATGTGATTCATCACATAAACAAAAATAATTTCAATAGATGCAGAAAAGGCATTTGATAAAATCCAGCACCCATTCATGCTAAAAACTCTCAGTAAAGTGGGAATACAAGGTTCATTCCTTAACATGATAAAGGCCATCTATGACAAACCCACAGCAAACATCATACTAAATGGACAAAAATTAAAAGCAATCCCCTTAAGATCAGGAACCAGGCAGGGTTGCCCACTTTCACCACTTTTATTCAACATAGTTCTGGAAGTCCTAGCTACAGCAATCAGACAAAAAGAAGAAATAAAAGGCATCCAAATTGGAAAAGAAGAAGTAAAACTGTCACTATTTGCAGATGATATGATATTGTACATAGAAAACCCTAAAGTCTCCCCTCACTCGCTGCCGTCGGCCTTCCTCGCCACTCGCACGCCCAGCCGCTGCCCCGCAGAAATGCTTCGATTACAGAGAATTCTTCGCCAGATCAGGCCAGTGTCCAGGGCACTGGCTCCTCACCTCACTCGGGCTTATGCCAAAGATGTAAAATTTGGTGCAGATGCCCAAGCCTTAATGCTTCAAGGTGTAGATCTTTTAGCTGATGCTGTGGCCGTTACTATGGGGCCAAAGGGAAGAACAGTGATTATTGAACAGAGCTGGGGAAGTCCCAAAGTAACAAAAGATGGTGTAACCGTTGCAAAGTCCATTGACTTAAAAGATAAATATAAAAATATTGGCGCTAAACTTGTGCAAGATGTTGTCAATAATACAAATGAAGAGGCTGGGGATGGTACCACCACTGCTACTGTACTGGCGCGCTCTATTGCCAAGGAGGGCTTTGAGAAAATCAGTAAAGGTGCTAATCCAGTGGAAATCGGAAGAGGTGTGATGTTAGCTGTTGATGCTGTAATATCTGAAGTTAAGAAGCAGTCTAAACCTGTGACAACCCCTGAAGAAATAGCTCAGGTTGCTACAATTTCTGCAAATGGAGACAAAGAAATTGGCAACATCATTTCTGATGCGATGAAAAAGGTTGGAAGGAAGGGCGTCATTACAGTAAAGGATGGAAAAACACTGAATGATGAATTAGAAATTATTGAGGGCATGAAGTTTGATCGAGGTTATATTTCTCCATACTTTATTAATACTGCAAAAGGTCAAAAATGTGAATTCCAAGATGCCTATGTTCTATTAAGTGAAAAGAAAATTTCTAGTGTTCAGTCCATTGTACCTGCTCTTGAAATTGCCAATGCTCACCGTAAGCCCTTGATAATAATTGCTGAAGATGTTGATGGAGAAGCTCTAAGTACACTTGTTTTGAATAGGCTAAAAGTTGGTCTTCAGGTTGTAGCAGTCAAAGCTCCAGGTTTTGGTGACAATAGAAAGAACCAGCTTAAAGACATGGCTATTGCTACTGGTGGTGCAGTGTTTGGAGAAGAAGGATTGACTATAAATCTTGAAGATGTTCAGCCTCATGACTTAGGAAAAGTTGGAGAGGTCATTGTGACCAAAGATGATGCCATGCTTCTGAAAGGGAAAGGTGACAAGGCTCAAATTGAAAAACGTATTCAAGAAATAATTGAGCAGTTAGATATCACAACTAGTGAATACGAAAAGGAAAAACTAAATGAGTGTCTGGCAAAACTCTCAGATGGAGTAGCTGTGCTGAAGGTTGGTGGGACAAGCGATGTTGAAGTCAATGAAAAGAAAGACAGAGTAACAGATGCCCTCAATGCTACAAGAGCTGCTGTTGAGGAAGGCATTGTTTTGGGAGGGGGTTGTGCTCTGCTTCGGTGCATTCCAGCCTTGGATTCATTAACTCCAACTAATGAAGATCAAAAAATTGGTATAGAAATTATTAAAAAAGCACTCAAAATTCCTGCAATGACTATTGCAAAGAATGCAGGTGTTGAGGGATCATTGATAGTTGAGAAAATTATGCAGAGTTCCTCAGAAGTTGGCTATGATGCTATGCTTGGAGATTTTGTGAATATGGTGGAAAAAGGAATCATTGATCCAACTAAGGTTGTAAGAACTGCTTTATTGGATGCTGCTGGAGTGGCCTCACTGTTAACAACAGCAGAATGTGTAGTCACAGAAATCCCTAAGGAGGAGAAAGAGCCTGCAATGGGCGGGATGGGTGGAATGGGAGGTGGCATGGGAGGCGGCATGTTCTAACCCCAGAATAGTGCTTTATCAGTATTAATGAGAACTGTGAGAGGAAGCTCGAGGCAGTACTCCTCACCTATAACTTCAGAGAAGTCAGAGAAGGAAATGACTGAAGAAAAGGCTGGCTGATGTAAGAAAATCACTAACAACCATCAGTTACTGGTTTCCGTTGACAACATACAATGGTTTACTGCTGTCATTGTCCATGCCTACAAATAATTTATTTTGTATTTTTGAATAAAAATACATTTGTACATTCCTGAAAACTAAGTGCAAGAGCCATGTACCAATGTACTGCTTTCAACTTAAATCACTGAGGCGTATTTACTACTATTCTGTTAAAATCAGGATTTTAGTGCTTGCCATCACCAGATGAGAAGTTTAAAAAGCAGCCTTTCTGTGGAGAGTAAGAATAATTGTGTACAAAGTAGAGAAATATCCAATTATGTGACCTTTGTGTAATAAAAATTTGTTTCAAATTAAAAAAAAAAAAAAGAAAAGAAAACCCTAAAGTCTCAGTTAAAAAACTACTGGACCTTAGCCTGACCTGTGGTGGCGCAGTGGATAAAGCGTCAACCTGGAGCGCTGAGGTCGCTGGTTCAAAACCCTGCACATGTCTGATCAAGGCACATACGGGAGTTGATGCTTCCTGCTCCTCCCTTCTCTCTCTCTCTCTCTCTCATACTCCTCTCTCTCCTCTCTAAAATGAATAAATAAAAAAAAATTAAAAAAAAAAAACTACTGGACCTTATAAATGAATTCAGCAAGGTGGCAGGATATAAAATTAATACTCAGAAATCAGAGGCATTTCTATATACAAACAATGAACTGTCAGCAAAAGAAATTAAGGAATCAATCCCCTTCACTATTGCAGCCAAAAAAATAAAATACCTAGGAGTAAATTTAACCAAGGAGGTTAAGGACTTGTACTCGGAAAATTATAAAACATTGATAAAAGAAATCAAGGAAGATACAAACAAGTGAAAGCATATACCGTGCTCATGGCTAGGAAGAATAAACATCATTAAAATGTCTATATTACCCAAAGCAATTTATAAATTCAATGCTATACCAATTAAAATACCAATGACATACTTCAAAGATATAGAACACATATTCCAAAAATTTATATGGAACCAAAAAAGAAAACAAATAGCCTCAGCAATCTTAAAAAGAAAAAATAAAGCAGGAGGCATCACTCTTCCGGATATCAAGGTTTACTACAAGGCCATTATACTCAAGACTGCCTGGTACTGGCATAAGAACAGGCACAGTGATCAATGGAACAGAACAGAAAACCCAGAAATAAACTCACACCTTTATGGACAACTGATATTTGACAAAGGAGGAAAGAACATACAATGGAGTAAAGACAGCCTCTTTAACAAATGGTGCTGGGAAAATTGGACATCTACCTGTAAAAAAATGAAACTAGACCATCAACTTACACCATGCACAAAAACAAATTCAAAATGGATAAAAGACTTAAACATAAGCCGTGAAACTATAAGCATCTTAGAAGAAAACATAGGCAGCAAGCTCTCCGACATCTGTAGCAGCAATTTATTTGCCGATTTATCTCCAAGGGCAAATGAAATAAAAGGCAAGATAAACAAATGGGACTATATCAAACTAAAAAGCTTTTGCACAGCTAAAGACAATAAAAACAGAATAAAAAGACAAACCACACAATGGGAGAACATATTCGACAGCACGTCTGATAAGGGGTTAATAACCAAAATTTATAAAGAACTTATAAAACTCAACACCAGGAAGACAAACAATCCAATCAAAAAATGGGCAAAAGAAATGAATAGAAATTTCTCCAAAGAAGACATACAGATGGCCAAAAGACATATGAAAAAATGCTCAACATCACTAATCATTAGAGAAATGCAAATTAAAACCACAATGAGATATCACCTCACACCAGTCAGAATGGCGCTCATCAGCAAAACAACACAGAACAAGTGCTGGCGAGGATGTGGAGAAAAGGGAACCCTTCTGCACTGCTGGTGGGAATGCAGACTGTGTGCAGACACTGTGGAAAACAGTTTGGAGATTCCTCAAAAAATTAAAAGTCGAACTGCCTTTTGACCCGGCTATCCCACTTTTAGGAATATACCCTAAGAACACCATAACACTGTTCAAAAAGAAGAAATGCGCCCCCATGTTCGTGGCAGCATTGTTCACAATAGCGAAGAGCTGGAAACAGCCCAAGTGTCCGTCAGAAGACGAGTGGATTAAAAAGCTTTGGTATATATATACTATGGAACAATATTCAGCCATAAGAAATGATGACATCGGATCATTTACAACAAAATGGATATACCTTGATAACATTATACGGAGTGAAATAAGTGATTCAGAAAAAAAAAATCTGAGAACAGCATGATTTCATACATAGGTGGGACATTAAAGTGAGACTATGAGACATGGACAAGAATGTGGTGGTCATGGGATGGGGGGAGGGAAGGGGGGGTGGAATAGGGAGAAGGGGAGGGGTACAGGGAAAACCAGATAGAAGGTGACAGAGGACAATTTGACTTTGGGTGATGGGTATGCAGCACAATTGAATGATAAGATAATCTGGAGATGTTTTCATTGTACATATGTACCCTGATTTATTGGTGTCACCCCATTAAAGTTAATAAAAAAAAAATAAAAAATAAAAATAAAAAGGCTAACGTGTGTTCTGCAGGTTCTACATCTTGTAAGGCATCAAAATACAAATACAGAAATAAAACTTAGTTTTGATATTTTTGGCCCCAGCAACATGCAAATAATTCATGGGTTTGCAAATGGTTTTTCTGTAACACCATCTGGCTTCCCAGAGCACATAATTCTCATACCCACAAATACTGATTATACCCTACCTTACCACAAAACAAGTGGACTGCCATGCAGAAGGCTCAAGGGTTTTCCCACGTGTTGGAAGCACCTATTTACCCCCTACGGGGAATAAAAAATAACTAAGCACAGTTTTTCTGGCACTATATAGCCTTTAACTCTACCTCTGAAAAAACTGGCCAGAGCCCATGGTGGCTTTTTTTAACAAAGACATCATAGTGAAAAAATAGATTGTGAAGACTTTTGTATATCTTTTTAAGGGCTGTCTGGAATCAACTTGCTGACCACCTTTTTAAATCGTTTGTCTGAACCTGTCATGTCATGATTATAATCTTCTTCCGGATTTGGCATACTTGTTAATGCTGAGCATAAGACAATTTCCGAATCTAGATGGTTGCATTTTTTAGGAAAACCAACACAGTATAGACGAATCAAATAACCATCGGTAGTGCTGACATCAACGTAAGCTTCAATCATGGTCTGCCATTCTTTACCATGGAGCACATTTTATCATGGGTAAGATCCAAACCAAGGAGATTGGTAAGTCAGTTTTGGTTGAGGATCCTCAGTAATTAGGTTAAATTTTCTAAATGCAACTTCAGCATTGTGTGAATCAGCTAGGCTTACTCCAAAAACACAGCCCTTGAGACCACCAGATAGATGTGTGACTGGTGTTTTTCAATATACTGAACATAGCTGATGTTTCACATCATAGCAGTCTTTCTTGGAAGATGGACGACCATCTTCTTCTTGGCTCCCTTTTTGGTGCCTTTTGTAAGGTGTTTGTTCTTGTCCACTGCCATGGTGTTGCTCAGAGAGCCAGAAAATTGCCATAATTAATTTTATATTTGTTTTCCAACTACCATATAATGTATATACCTATAAACAAAGAATCTGTTCCATTCCTTTGACCAAGGATCAAACCAGCACTCTCTGCACTTCAGGATGAAGCTCTAACCAACAGAGCTATCAGCCAAACTGCAGTTGAATTCTAATTTCAAAGACTTATAGTTAGCCTGCCCTGTGGTGGCGCAGTGGATAAAGCGTCAACCTGGAATGCTGAGGTCGCTGATTTGAAAGTCTGGGCTTGCCTGGTCAAGACACATGTGGAAAGCAACTACGACAAGTTGATGCTTCCCATTGGTCCCCCGTCAATCAATCAATAAAATCTTTTTTTTTTTTTCCGTGCGGGTTTTTTTTTTTTTTTTTCCGAAAATCTTTTTTTTTTTTTAGCAAGAGGGAGAGACGGAGAGAGACAGGGAGGGAAGAAGGGTCAGACCAGGATAGAAGGCAGGAAGGGACAGAAATGATAAGCATCAACTTGTAGTTGCAGCACTTTAGTTGTTCATCGATTGCTTTCTCATATGTGCCTAGACCGGGGGGCTCCAGTTGTGCCAGTGACGCTTCGCTCAAGCCAGCAACCTTGGGCTCAAGCCAGTGACCATGGGGTCATGTCTATGATCCCATGCTCAAGCCGGATGAGCCTCCACTGAAGCTGTCGACTTCGGGGTTTCAAACCTGGGCTCTCAACGTCCCAGGCAGATGCTTTATCCACTACACCATCATTCAGTCAGGCAATAAATAAAATCTTAAAAACAACAAACACATATAGTCAGAGAATAAGCTTGGATCATTTCAATCTTTTTAAATTTGTTGAGGTTAGTTTTGTGGTCCAACATATGGTGCATCCTTGAGAATATTCCATGTACACTGGAAAAAATGTATAATCTCTCTTTTTTTTTATTTTTTAGAGAGAGTGAGAGATAGATAGGGACAGATACACAGGAACGGAGATGAGAAGCATCAATCATCAGTTTTTCATTGCGATACCTTAGTTGTTCATTGATTGCTTTCTCACATGTGCCTTGACCGTGGGCCTTCAGCAGACCGAGTAACCTCTTGCTGGAGCCAGCGACCTTGGGTCCAAGCTGCTGAAATTTTGTTCAAACCAAATTTTGTTATAGAGCCTGGGTCCTTCACATCCCACTCTGATACTCTATCCACTGTGCCACCACCTGGTCACGCAAAAAACGTATAATCTGATGTCCTGGGGTGCAATGTTCCGTATATGTCTATTGTGTTCATTTAGTGTACTGTGTCATGTAACGCTAATATTTCTTTACTGGTTTTCTGTTTGAATGATCTATCTAACGCCATCAATGTTGTATTGAGAACTCCAACTATGATGGTGTTTTTCTGTTTCTTTTTGTTGTTGTTAGAAGATGCCTTATAAATTTTGGTGCTCCCTGATTCTGTGCATATATATTAAGAAATGTTATGTCTTCTTGATAGTGTCCCCTTTATCATTATGAAATGTCCATCTTTGTCTCTTGTTGCCTCTGTTGTCCTGAAGTCAATACATATTGCCCTGGCTGGATAGCTCAGTTGGTTAGAGCATCATCCCGAAGCACAGAGGTTGCCGGTTCAATCCACGGTCAAGGCACATACAGGAACAGATCGATGTTTCTGTCTTTCTCTCTCCCTTCTTCTCTCTCTAAAATCAATAAATATTAAAAAAATAAAAAGTCAACAGTGTCAGATATTAGTATGACTACACCTGCTTATCGCGGGGTATTATTTGCTTGGAGAATCATTTTCCAACCTTTCACTTTGAGTCTACTTTTGTCCTTGCAGCTTAGATGTGTAGATGTGTCTCCGAAAGGCAGCATGTGGCTCAGTTTTGCTTTTTGGTCCAACTTGCTACACTGTGCCTCTTTATTGATGAGTTCAGTCCACTGACACTTAGGGTAATGATTGATGCTTGAGCATTTCCTATAGCCATTTTATGCTTTGTTTTCTGGTAGCTCTGTGTCTCCTTTGGTTTTTCTCTTTTGTGTTTCTGTCAGTTGTTTTTATTTGATGGTATTCCATACTTTTTTACCGTTTTTTTTTTTTTTTTTTTTTTGTGGGAGACATAGAGAAGGACAGACAGACAGGAAGGGAGAGAGATGAGAAGCATCAATTCTCCGTTGGGGCACCTTTGTTATTCATTGATTGCTTTCTCCTATGTGCCTCGTCCGGGAGCTACAGCAGAATGAGTGACCCCTTGCTCAAGCCAGTGACCTTGGGTTCAAACCAGTGACCTTTGGGCTACAGCCAGCGGCCATGTGGTCATGTCTATGACCCCATGCTCAAGCCGGTGACCCCACACTCAAGGTGATGAGCCTGTGCTCAAGCTGGAGATCTTTGGGTTCCAAACCTGGGTCCTCCACATTCCAGTCCTTGATCTATCCACTACAGCACTGCCTGGTCAGGCTGTTTCCTCGTTTTTAAGCCATGTGTTTCAATATTTATAGTGTGTGTGGCTGGTTATCATTATATTAAAGTTTTTCAGACCTAGACAGATAGCTCAGTTTGTTGGAGCATCATCCTGAAGCACAAAGGCTGCTGGTTTATTCCACATTCAGGGCACAAATAGGAGCAGCTTGATGTTCTTGTCTCTCTCTCTCGCTCCCATCCTCTCTCACTAAAATCAAGAAAATAAAATTAAAAATTGGGTTTATTCCTTAAAAAAATATATATGTATTTTATTTTCCCCTAATTTTTTAAAGAGGAGAGAGAGAGAAGGCAGGGAGGAAAAGGAAGCATCAACTCCCATATGTGCCATGACCATGCAAGTCCAGGGTTTCAAACCGATGACCACAGCATTCTAGGCCTACGCTTTATCCACTATGCCACCAAAGATCAGGCAGATATAAAAAATCAAAAATAGGCCTGACCTGTGGTGGCGCAGTGGAGAAAGCGTCGACCTGGGAACACTGAGGTTGCCAGTTGAAAACCCTGCACTGGTCTGGCCAAGGCACATATGGGAGTTGATGCTTCCAGCTCCTCCCCCCCGTTCTCTCTTTCTCTCTCTCTCTCTGTGTCTCCTCTCTAAAATGAATTTTAAAAAATCAAAAATAAAAAATCAGTATTTGGCTCCATCTGCATCTGACTGAGGGGAAACCTGCTTCCACTCGGGGATGCGGACCCGGTCAGGCAGAGCAGGCCTGGGTCTGGTAAAGGAGCGTGGGGTTAGGACACTAGATGAAGGACCAAGGACTTGAGCACTTTCATTGTCTTTAGTGTGGGGCATTGCTGTAAGGACGCTTCTATCCCAGGAACATGACTGTGTGTGCTAATAAAGTTTTTGTTAAAATTATTTTTTAAAAAAATCAGTATTTGGAAGAGTGGATTCCAGGGTAAGGATGGAACTTTCAGGTTATGTACTTTATAAAAAGCATAAATTGTCGCCTGATCTGGCAGTGGTGTAGTGGATAGAGCATTGGATTGGGATGTGGAGGACCCAGGTTCAAAATCCAAAGGTCACAGGCTTGAGCACAGGCTTACCAGCTTGTACGTGGGGTTGCTGGCTTGAGCGTGGAATCTTAGACATGACCCCATGGTCGTGGGCTTGAGCCCTAAGATCAGTGGCTTGAAGCCTAAGGTCACTGGTGTGAACCCAAGGTCTCTGGCTTGCGCAAGGGGTCACTCACTCTGCTGTAGCCCCCCTATCTCCCCACCCCCTCTCAAGGCACATATCAGAAAGTAATCAACAAACAACTAAGATGCTGTAACGAAGACTTGATGCTTCTCATCTCTCCCTTCCTGTCTGTCCTATCTGTCTCTCTCTGTCTGTCTGTGTCACAAGAAAACAAAACCAAAACTGTAAATGATCCTTTGACACAGTAATTCTACTTTGAGGAACCTCTCCTACTATAATACATAATTCTAAATGTAGAACATACAGAAATAAATTTTCATGCTGGAAATATTTGGAAATAGCTTGAATGTCTAATAATAGAATATTACATTATACTGTAGTAATCAGGTTCATTTTAAATGATAAAGACAATATAATACTGTGGAAAGTGATTATAGTACAATATTTAGTGAAAATAATCATTATGACACAGATTTTTTTTTAATTTTATTCATTTTAGAGAGGAAACACAGAGTGAGAGAGAGAGAGAAAGAGAGAAAGGGGGGAGGAGCTGGAAGCATCAACTCCCATATGTGCCTTGAACAGACCAGTGCAGGGTTTTGAACTGGCGACCTCAGTGTTCCCAGGTCGACGCTTTATCCACTGCGCCACCACAGGTCAGGCCATGACACAGATTTTTATTAACATAATTAGAATGTTTTTTTAATAGTACACATAAACCACATAGTGTTATCATGACACAACAATTCTATTATATTATTAGGTGGTTATCTAAGAGGATTGAAAACATATATATACATACACACACACATACACACACACACACGTATATGAATGTTCACAGCTATAGTATTCAAAATAGCCAAAAAGTGGAAACAACCCAAATGCTTATTAACTGATAAATAGGCAAACAAAACATGGTATATCTAGACAATGAAATATTGTTTGGCAATAAAAAGAAATACAGTACTGATACATGCTACAATGTGGATGAACCCTGAAACATTAGGCTAAGCGAAAGAAGCCAGATACAAATGACACATATTGTGTGATTCCATTTATTTGAAATGTCCAGAACAGGAAAATCTATAGAAACAGAAAATAGCGTAACCAGGCAGTGGTGCAGTGGATAGAGCGTCAGACTGGACACGGAGGACCCAGGTTCGAGACCCTAACGTCACCAGCTTGAGCGTGGGCTCATCTGGTTTGAGCAAGGTTTACCAGCTTGAGCCCAAAGTCGCCAGCTTGAGAAAAAGGTCCCTTAGTTTGCTGTAGCCCCCCCAACCCCCCCCATCAAGGCACATATGAGAAAGCAATCAATGAATAACTAAGGTGCTGCAAAGAAGAATGGATGCTTCTCATCTCTCTCCCTTCCTGTCTGTCTGTCCCTATCTGTCCTTCTCTCTTTCTGTCTCTGTCACCCAAAAAAATAAATAAATAAAAAAGAAAGAAAATAAAATACTGGTTACCTGGAGCTGTTTGGGGGAATGGGGAGTGAGTACTAATAGATAAGGGGTTTTTGAAGGATGATGAAAATGTTCAAAAATGGATTGGGGTGACGTTTGCACAACTCTGAATATACTAGAACCACTGAACTGTACATCTTAAGTGGGTGAACTGTATGGTATGTGAATTATATGTCAAAGCTATTGTAAAAAAAATTTAATGCGCCTGACTAGTGGTGGCACAGTGGATAAAGCGTCAACCTGGGAACACTGAGGTCGCCGGTTCAAGACCCAGGACTTGTCTGGTCAAGGCGCATAGGGGGGTTGATACTTCCTGCTCCTCCCCCTTTCTCTCTCACTCTCTCTCTCCTCTCTAAAATGAATAAATAGTAAATAAATAAATTTAAAATAAAAAAATTTAATGCAACAAATAAAAAAGAAAATTAGAGAAAAAATGTACTGTATTTTAGGTGGTAGGATTATAGGTGATTAAAACATAGTCTACTTTCCTTTTGTCTTATGTGTTACTTTTATAAGGAGAAAACAAACTTGTTTTAAAAGCACCAGATGCATATCTCAGACAACTATTTTAATGTGTAAATAACCAGCATTACAACCATTCCTTTTACCTCTTTGTAGGTTGTCGATTTTATATTTAAGTGTTGTCGTATTTTTAATGATATATTAATGTATTTTCATGATATATTCTAGATATTACATTTTTTCCATAATATGCATTTGCGTCGGGAGGAGGGAGCCATGACTTTAGGCAGATGGGGGGTGGGGAGTGGAAAGGTCCTTAGCAAGCTATGTCCCGTTTGTCCAGAATCCAGCCCTCTGACACAAATCAGCTCCTCTGCTTAAAAGCTCAAAGCCCAATAGCTCGGTTGGTTAGAGCACCCTCCGGAATCGCAGAGGTCACCGGTTCGATCCCTGGTCAGGGCACATACAGGAACAGATTGATGTTCTTGTCTCTCCCTCTCTTTCCCTTCCTCTCTCTAAAATTAGTGAAATAAGCATAAAGAAAAAGCTCAAAGCCCCTTCTATTTACACCTTCAGGGCTACGCCCCACCACAAAGGCTGTTCCTGGCCTCGGCTTTGGTGCGGTCACACCCCTACCGGGGTCAGAGTCCCGCCCCTCTGGCCAGGTCGGGAGCGTCCCCGGCCCACAGGACCCTGGCCAGGGACCCGCCTAGGTCGGGGGGAGTCGCACTTCCACACGCAGGGGTCAGAGTCGCTCACCTTGGGGTCACAGCTCCCTCCCGAGGGAGGAGGTCACCCGCCTAGACATGGGTCGCAGTCTGACAGGCCGCGGCATCGCAGGCCGCGGGCCCAGGACGCGCCCGCCCTAGGCCGGGGCCCGCCCCCGAGGCCCGCGGCCCCTCCTCCCGGCCGCTGCAGCGGGCTCTGGGATCCTCCGTGTGCGGCGCGGGGTCCGCGGGGGCCAGGCCGTAGGTCCCGGCGCCTGTGGGGCCCGAGCCGACCGCGTCGCCTTCGCGGGAGGCGTTTGCCGACTCGCAGCCCCGGTCCTCGTCGTCCTCCTGGCTCTCCTCGCGGCCGCCGCCCGCGAGCCCGGCGGCGGACCGGCCGCGGCTGCGCCAGGCTGCGCGGGGCGGCATGGCGGCCGGCACGCTGCTGGAGGCCGGCCTGGCCCGGGTGCTCTTCTACCCGACGCTGCTGTACACGCTCTTCCGCGGAAAGGTGCAGGGCCCGGCGCACCGCGACTGGTACCACCGCATCGACCGCACGGTGGTGCTGGGCGCGCTGCCGCTGCGGAGCATGACGCGCCAGGTGAGCCGGGCGGAAGGCCGCGCCGGCCTGGGAGCGGGCGAGCCCCGGCCTCCCACCCGTTCTGAGCTCCCTCTTTACCTCGGCAGCTGGTCGAGGTAGAGAACGTGCGCGGGGTCATCACCATGAACGAGAAGTATGAAACCCGGTTCCTGTGCCACTCCGCAACGGTGAGGGGCCGGGGGTCGCGGGCAGGGGGAGAGCCCACGGGGGCTGGGGGCCGGGCGCCGCCGGGGACCGTGACCTGGAGACGGGTGATCCGCGCCTTTTTGCCTCCTTAGGAGGAGGGCCTGGTCCTCTACGTTTACATGGCTGCCACTGAAGACAGAAACTAATGTGAAACAGAAACTGTTGTGAAAGGCGTTTATAAGTAGATTTACCAAAGTCTGATTTCGCCTTTGTGCACAAATGTATTTTCCTTTTTGAAAAATTATTTTATTGACTTGATTGAAGGGGGGGGGGAGAGAGAAAGGCGGGGTTTGCATGTGTAAACCGGGGGTCTCCAACCCGGCAACCTCAGCGTTCCAGGGATACGCTCTACCCACTGTGCCATCACAGGTCAGGCACATATGCATTCTTAATTTCGGTATTTAAGACTCAGCAACCAAATTTGAAAGATAGCTTTTCCCCTTTCCCTCCCCTCTCCCTAAAAATGAATAAATAAAATCCAAAATAAAAAATAATAATAAAAATTAAAAGCCTGACCTTTGGAGCAGTGGATAAAGCGTGGACCTGGAACGCTGAGGTCGCGGTTTCGAAACCCTGGGCTTGCTGGGTCAAGGCACAAATGGGAGTTGATGCTTCCTGCTCCTCTCTTTCTCTCTCTCTCTGAAAATGAATAAATAAAATCTAAAAAAAAAAAAAAATTTAACGAACGACAACTTTTCTTTGGCTGGATTTCATTCCTTGAACACTTACTGAACACTAAATATGGATCTGCCTTAGGCATTCAAGATGAAGGCCCTAAAAACTCTTTAAGAAAAGCTGCCCTCAACAGGAGTAAATTTATTATAAAACAACCTACTGAAAAACCGCATCGGGTTCTTTTACCTCTGATTTGAGGAAATTCTTATTCATATGTTAGATATATAGTTGAATTCTGAAGTACTGTCATAACAAAGTTCAGGCCTAAAATATAATTTTCATTAAATGTGAGTACAAGTTTGTGTAACTCTCCACAATGGTTATTATACATTGCCCTATTTTATATAAAGATGTTGCCCTATCTTTATAGTATTTGACATCTATTAGCACTACACAATTATCTTTCTTGATTACTGTACTAATATTGCCTGATGAAGATGCTGTAATCTCAACCGGAAGATTTTTTGAAACCTTAAAAATATTTGTGACTCACATTAAAAATATATTGATTAGTGATGGCATACGTTTTTTGTTTGTTTTTTTTTTTTTTTACAAGGACAGAGAATCAGAGAGAGGGATAGATAAGGACAGTTAGGAACAGAGAGAGATGAGAAGCATCAATCATCAGTTTTTCATTGTGTCACCTTAGTTGTTCATTGATTGCCTTCTATGTACCCTGAAACCCAGGCGTATCCAAACTACGCCCGAGCGCCACATGCGGCCCCCTGAGGCCGTTTATCATCTTCCTCCATCCCCCCACCCCCACCCCCGCACTTCCGGAAGGGGCACCTCTTTCATTGGTGGTCAGTGAAAGGAGTACAGGATGCATCCGCACCCATAGTTCCCATTGAAATACTGGCCAGTTTGTTGATTTAAATTTACTTGTTCTTAATTTTAAATATTGTATTTGTTCCCGTTTTGTTTTTTTACTTTAAAATAAGATATGTGCAGTGTGCATAGGGATTTGGGGATTTGTTCATAGTTTTTTTTATGGTCCGGCCCTCCAGCGGTCTGAGGGACAGTGAACTGTGTCCCCCTGTGTAAAAAGTTTGGGGACCCCTGGAGTTACCCCTTGCTCGAGCTGGTGACCTTGGGTCCAAGCTGGTGAGCTTTTTTTTGCTCAAGCCAGATGATCCCGTGCTCAAGCTGACGACCTCAGGGTCTTGAACCTGAGTCTTCTGCATCCCAGTCCAACGCTCTATCCACCTGGTCAGGCCGTTTTTTGTTTTTAGCAAGGGGGCGGTACGAGGGAGGGAAAGAGATAAGAAGCATCAACTTGTAGGTGTGACAGTTTAGTTCATTATTTCTCATATGTGCCTTGACTAGGGGCTCCAACCCAGCCAGTAACCCCATGCTCAAGAATGACCTTGGGGTTTCGAATCTGGGACCTCAGTACCCCAGGTCAATGCTCTACCAACTGAGCCACCACCAGTCAGGCAAGGGTATAGATAACAGTTCCTTGGATTTCCCAAATTATTTTGCCACAAAGCCTCAGGAGCTATTAGCCAGATGGTAAATGTTCCTTAGTGTGGTCAGTCCTGTGGAACAAGAGCCACAGAAAGTGCTTGGTCTCTGGATGTGAGGCATTAACATTTTTATGATGATATAGCTATATATAGCAGTGTGTGTGTGTGTATACTTTTTTTAATTTATTGATTTTAGTGGGAGAGAGGAGAGAGACAGGAACACTGATCTGTTACTGCATGTGCCTCGAGCGGGGATGGAACTGGCGACCTCTGCACTTTGGGATAATGCTGCAACCAACCAAGCTATCCGGCCAGGGCCATTGTTTTAATTTTAAAATAACTAATTTTTTTATATCATATACCCTCTAGGAAAAAAGTAACAAAAGAGGAGACTTATGGACAGAGAAATAGAAAGCTCTTGCAAAATGTAGTAACCCAACTGTGAAGCTAGGTCAGGCACAGGCACCAAGATTATAATAAAAAAACAGTGGCACAACTTTTTTTTTTTTATTCAGACAGTTGGTAATGAAACAATGGAGCAAAGAACTGGTGAGCCATCAGCTTTAATCTTAGCTTGCACCTGGCGGGCAAGTAAAAACTCACACTGGGCTCCAAAACCCACTCATTCAGTGCTCACAAAGCTAGTGGCACAACTTTTGTAGATGAATTTTATTTTTATTTTTTTAGAGAGAGAGAAACACAAAAGGAGAGAGATGAGAAGTATCAACTCATAGTTGTGTCACTTTTAGTTCACTGATGGCTTTCTCATATGTGCCCTGACTGGGGGCCTCAAGCCAAGCCAGCGACCATGGGATCATTTTGATGATCCCGCGCTCAAGCCAGCTACCCTGCGCTCAAGCTGGATGAGCCCATGCTTAAGCTAGCGACCTCAGGGTTTCGAACCTGGGACCTCAGCATCCAGGTTGACGCTCTATCTACTACCACCACCGGTCAGACTATAGATGAAGTTTATACAGCTAATGTTTTGCAGTTAAAATAGCCAAAGGGCACTCTAATACTTTAAATTTTGGACATAAATTCTAGTTCAGCAACATAGCTATAGTTTGATGAAAGACTAACCATGTAGGTCAGCCATTTAAAAAATATTTCTGTAAGAAGTTTCTTGTTTAGAAAATAGTAAACAGTGTATTCACACTGTAGTAAACCCTGACGCTTCCTTGTTGCTTTGCTGCCTCTTGGGGACCCATTTTCATACTACTAACATCTGGCTTTTTTCCTTTTGTGCTGGCGGGCCTGGTTTCAGGAGTGGAGGAAACTAGGAATTGAGCAGCTGCGACTCAGCACAGTAGACATGACTGGAATCCCGACCTTGACTAACCTCCGGAAAGGAGTTCAGTTTGCTCTCAAGTACCAGTCGCTGGGCCAGAGTGTCTACGTGCATTGTAAGGCTGGGCGCTCCAGGAGTGCCACTATGGTGGCAGCGTATCTGATTCAGGTAGGAAATGTCTTTCTGGACCGGTTTCATTTACAGCAGATTTCCAGAACTAAAGTAGCATAGTCTACAGGTGTACCTTGCTGGAAGGAGCCATGTCCCTGGTTTCAGGCTGTTGGGAGGTGGAAAAGTTTTGTAGATGGGCTGACCTGTGGCTTTAGCACCTGCCAGCTATGTGACCTGAGGCAAAAGTGGGTTCCCTCTCAGATGCTGTTTCCTCAAACTAAGTGTATTATGAAGCTTGAATGACAAAGTTATGTCAAACTGTGATGTACAGCACTCAAAAAATGGAGTTGCAAAGGATATTAACATCAGCTAAAGGCTAGAAACGCTTGTTAAAAATAGCACGTCAGGCAGTCTAGTACTGGAAATAGTGCCGATCACTTTCAGCTCTATACTACTCATATTTCTTCAAGTATCACTAAACAGAGTTCTAAACCTTAGTTTCTAGAAATAGGACCCTATGGAATTTTACCTACCAATTTGTTATACTCGGCAGGTGGAATATTTTTTAAACTATTCAGAAGCAAATAACTCTTGTCATTCCCTGTCATATGCCACCTGCTTGGCTCATTTTTGTTACCTGTCTGGCCCCTGCAGAGCATTTACTAAGTCATGTGGATAGTTTAAGGAAAAAGGAAATGTAAAAATTATCAGCGTGGCCTTGTTTATGTTACTGTAGACTGGTGAGTATATAATTTAACAGTACTAAAGCTTTGATCATTAGGATTGTTAGCTAGACACAGGGTCACAGGAGGATATTTTGGGCCCAGTGAAAATTAAAACAGCAGGCTAGAAATCTGTATTTTCTTGGTTGTATTGAGTTCTAAACCAGTAAGTTTCCTTAGGACACAAAGGTAACCCTCCCAGTCAAACTTAAGTGCTCTTTTTCTAGCTATGGTGACACGTTGCATAAAAACACCTACTCTTTCCAGATAATTATACCCAATGGTACAGTTCAGGGAGGACACCTAATAGGTCTAGGAAGGCTTGAATTTAGGATCTAAACTCACATGTTCAACCTTCTTTGCCAGGGTTTGGCAGAGCAAGAATTAGATAGAAAGACTGACTTGTCCCCCAGCCTGTGCGTTACACTGGGACTGGTTATCTGGGATTGTTGAAGTTCTCTCGTGTACAACATGGAACATGTTTTCTTATCTCCCCCACAGCGGAGTATTTTAAAAAATGAAATGCTGGAAGCCCTTTGGCACCTGTCATTAGGTCAAAGACAGTTTACACAGGTTTCTTTCTTTCTTTTATATTATTTATTTATTTTTTGCAGGGACAGAGAGAGTCAGAGAGAGGGATAGATAGGGACAGACAGACAGGAACGGAGAGAGATGAGAAGCATCAATCACTAGGTTTTCGTTGCCGTTGCGACACCATAGTTGTTCATTGATTGCTTTCTCACATGTGCCTTGACTGCGGGCCTTCAGCAGACCGAGGAACCACTTGCTGGAGCCAGCAACCTTGGGTCCAAGCTGGTGAGCTTTTTGGTCAAGCCAGATGGACCCGCGCTCAAGCTGGCGAGCTCGGGGTCTCAAACCTGGGTCTTCCGCATCCCAGTCCGACGCTCTATCCACTGCGCCACCGCCTGGTCAGGCTACACAGCTTCTTTCTTTGCTGATTTCCCAACCCTGTCCTTCAGGCCTACCACTGTAGCCCAGAAGAGGCTGTAGAAGCCATCGCCAAGATCCGGTCACACATCTACGTCAGACCTGGCCAGCTGGAAGTTCTCAAAGAGTTCCACAAGGAGATTACTGCAGAGGCCGCAAAGAATGTGACATAGCACACATCAAAGAAATAAAGTATGTGGATAAGAAAAAACTTAAGACAACCCTCCTGGCAATAGAATGAAAAAGTTGAACAGGACCAGTGGAGCTTCAACCCAGACTTGACATAACAGAAGTGTGCTAGGTAACAGAAAATTTTGCTCCCTTTGTCTTGGCTTCATTTTCCTGAAATAACACTGTTATACAACTAGAAAGATTTAGCACGGCTTCTATTCACAGGGCATGGGGATGGGGATGTGGGATAGGGATGAGGGTGTCTTACTTTTTTTTAATAGGGTTAAAGAAATCTTTTGTGCACCTAACACTGTATCTAATGATATTTAGCACCATAAACTCAAAGACATTTCACTCTAGGAAAAGGGGAGAAATACTCAGCTTTAGCTCTTTGCCACTGTCAGAATCTCAGTTCACTGGCCCTGGCCCCTCACTTGTGTATCAGTGATCCTATGCTTAAAAGAGGAAACGGAATTTAATCAGGATTGCAGCTGACTTAGCAATGTGGGCACATGTAATTAGTTTCAATTATGAAGTCACCCCTTCAGAATTCAAAACAAACACATATCCCTTCAAAAACTTTTATTTGTATGAACAGTTCCTAGCTCTTGACTGGACTTAGAACTTATAAAGAGTAGAGACCATATTATATTTCAGTTTGAAAAAATGCTTCTTCTGCTATTAATCAGAAATAATCCTTACTACCTTTTTCTGGCTTATCCCTTAGAGTAAGCCAAAAATCAAAATAAAAGTATACATTTCCTAGCAGGTAGATGAGAAAACAATAGAATGACTCTTGCTGGTGAAGGACACCCTCAGCTTTGTCCATTCTCCCACTGAAAGCCTGAAGGGAAACTCTTAACACCTCATTCTCTGAAAAAGTTACCAAGTAGCCACATTGCAGGCTACAGAGAAAAAGGAAGACTTCATTCGCATCTTCCCTTTTCTCCTGGGGTCACGGTGCTCATTTAACAGTGATCAGGTAAAGAGGGGAGGCCGTGCCTAAGATCTGAGAACAGGCGTGCTCTAAGCAGCCTGCGGTGTGGCACAGGGCTCCCAGGGTGGCAGAGAGCAGGCCACGTCAGCTCCAGCACCAGCTGAGTTGCGGCAGTCTAGAAAGTCCCACATGGGCTGCCTCTATGGGTTCAGGGAAGGGCTGAGTGCTGCCTTTCGAACATGTGCCAAAAAATAACAGTACTCTGAACTGGGACCTTGGGGACTTCAGGTTTGGGTGGGTAGGTGCTGGAAAAGGGGAAGACAAACATTAGCTGCTCTTCCCCGCGCAGCCTTAGGCCAACACAAACTGCAAATTAGTAAGCAGCACCTTAATGCCCCTGGTGACAGTGATAGTTGAAGTGGCAGGGTCAAGCTTGTAGGTGTTGGCATCCCCCTTTTTATATCGGTCCCGAAAAACATAAATGCTCCCGTTACAGCTGGCAATCTTCCAGAGGGATGGGGCAGAGCTCCAGGCCTCAGGAAGGCAAAGCCGGGTAAAGCTATCTAGTAGGGGATTGTAGCACAACAGGGAGTCACCTTCGGCCACGATGAACACCAGGTCCTTATGCACAGCTGCGTGCATGCGGCCTGCGAAGGGCAGCACATAGGGCTTCACGTGGCATTTGTCTGTCTCTGTATCAAAGCACTGGATGAGTCGAGAGGGTTTGGTAAAGAAGTCCAGGTCATTCTCCTCCCCCCCTAGTAAGTAGATGGTCCCGTTGAGGTTGGCTCCAGCGGCCCCTGACACAGCCACCTCTAGCTGCGTTGTCTCTGTCCAGACGTTATCACCCACCCGGTAGTAGATAACTGCACTGGAGAGGGAATCTTGCAGTGTCTTGCCACCCAGTGAATATATGGCATCTTTCCCTGGCACAGACACCAGGGTGTGCTGGAGCCGATCACGGGGCAAGGGTGCACACCACTCCCAGTCCACAGTGGCGTTGTTACACTTCCACATGCGCCGTGGGATGGACCCTCCCACCACGTACAAGTCTCCACCATGCTTGCAGGCTGCAGTGATCTGATGGCACAAGCTGTTTTGGCCACTTACACTGATGGAGTCATCTTCCGCACAGTGCAAAGACACAGCCAGTGAGTGGGTACGAGATGACTCTTTCCCGATCAGATAAATGTGCACATTCTCCCCAATTTCCTATTGGAAAAATTAAAATTATAAATGGTACCTATCGTTTCTAGGCTAAGGCTCAGCTGAGACACACAACCTTAAGGTCCCGGACCACATGCCCACATGCTTGTATTTTGTTCTAAGCTACTCTCCTTCAGTTTCTGTGTGTCACCTCGACTCTCCCAGTCACTTCCAGGCATTTTATGCGGGGGCAGAGAATCTGTTGCACTCATCTGTTCAGCTTTTTAAAACTAGTGAGCTTGTGATTCAGACATAGGGTGCTTAGGATTGTTAATGCAATGATGAAAGTACTTGTCTCAAAGAGCTCTGGAACTCAGAAGCTGGTGGCTTTTGTGCTTACATACACTTCCTCCTCCCCGGGCTCCTATCAGCTTCAAGCCACAGAAGACCTAATCACCAGCGATCAGAGGCCAGGCCAATTGACATGTTAACGCATGGTTATTACAGTGTCTCAACCCTAAAGAAAGCTGCCTTACCTTCAAGCTCGTCCTGAGTGACTCTGCAAAAGCCTCTCTTTCCTCTTTGTTAAAATTGATCCAGGCTTCTATCGCCTCCGTTGGGTTCTGGGAACATGGAACTCCATCTGTCAAGAGCCAGAGGAAAGGCATGGTCAGTGGCACCCTTGACCATCTGGAACAATGATTTAGAGCCAGGGGCTTTAAAGATGTGAACCACTTTGTCAGACTACCACCATGGACGTATGTCTGTGTGTGTATAAGGAAATCAGAAATTGCCTTGTTTCTTTTCATCAAATGGATGATTTGATATACTCCCATTTGGCACAGAAGCAAACTACTAGGCTGCAGAGCTCACACCTAAAGTATGGTTGTACCTCGTTTTTAGGGTCAGGATAGTTACCTAAAGTTGGCTATCACATAAAAATTTTTTTTAGATAATCCTGACATCCATCATAAATTTACTGCGGTGACAGGTACATGCAGAGTGCAGGACAGATGAGAACACTTATGCACAGGGGAGATTAGAGCATAAATACAAATACTTCCTCACTACCTCCTGTGGCTCGGTGCTGCTTTTATTTTCCTGGAGTCTTCCTGAAAGGGACTCTGTTTCTGCAGCTATACTAAAATCTCAACTCATTTTCTCTCAGAAGGTATCTAAATTCCCACAGTGATACTGTAAACAAACACCAGGAAGCCTAAAGGTTCCTTTCTCCTGAAACAGAACATCCACTAAACATCAGACCCAAGTAGCTAGGTGTGATATGCCCTGTCCCTCAACTTACCGGAGATGATATCAGTGAGTAGATGGTGGGGCAGGTGGAGAAATTCCTCTGTGCCCTGCAGCTGTGCCAGGTGAGCCTTCGCGCAGTGTCTGGCAGCAGTGTAGAGCTCAGGGTCACTGTGCTGATCTGCTAGCCACATCACCTGGAGGCAGTTCCCCACCTGCACTGTGCGGGCCAAAAACCGAGAACATTCCTCAAAGAGAGATGTCAGCTGATACATGTCTGACACCTCATAAATTTCCTGCAGCTCCTCAGCTCGAAGTCTCACAGTCCCATGGTAGATATAATCAACCAGGAGCTGGAAAACAGACTCACTAACATCCTGCAGCACAATTACCCGGTTGCGGGCCTCCTTCAGGTTGGAAGTGAACATGGACCGAAAGAAGCAGCTCTGAGCTGAGAGGACCAGCCGGTGGAGCTGAAACTCCCGACCTTCCACTGAAATGGTGACGTCAGCAAAGAGCTCTTCCTCCAGGCACAGTTTCATGATGCCCTGAGCCACACGGCCTGAGTGTGACCGATCTTTGAAAGTGTAGTTCACAAAGTAGTTCTCATCCATGGATGCTCCAGGCTCCTCCGGTGATTCCATGGTAGGCAACTTCTGTCTCTGCCAGCTGTCTGCAAAGCAACATGACTCTCAGTAACTTGGGGAATTCACAGCCACAGTCTATGAATTACACAGTGTAATTCTGAGAGGGAGAAGGAAAGAGTGAGAGCAAAGTGGGCCCAGACTGGCCTTAGTCCTGGCCCAGCCAATAATATCTCTGATTCTCCCCTTCAACTACAGCTGGGTTCATTTTCCTGCAGTGGCACCCTACCCCTAATGAAATCAATAAAATGCCTTACTTAGTGTTTCCCTGAGAAAACATGAGATATTCCTTTCTGTGATAGAACGAAAATCCTGGTGTTTTTGTCAATGCATGAAAACGGGGCTGGAGGAAGCTTATGATCTTAAAAGCCTGGCAAAGTGCCTTACAGACCAAATAACTACTGGGTATAAATCTAGTGAGACTCTAGAGAGGAGAACCAGAGAAAAAGGACCCCCAAGTCCTGGTGTATCCAGGTAGAACCCCCCACCACACCCACCCACACACAAGCAGGGAGGCCACACCTCCCAACATGAGGTTTGGCTGGGATATCTGTCAGCCCCACCCACATTTGCTCTTTTCTAAGCTTCTCCCCCTCACTGCCCCGTTCACCCTAATGACTCCCCCGTCCCATTCCAGAACTCGAGACAGAGCCCAGTCGTACTCAGTCCAAGGAACTAGGGAGCTCACTGCTACATGCAGTGTCGCCGCACCACCTGGAGTCTCCTGGGAAACGGTCACCAGGGAAACCGTTCTCTCCCACTGCCCACACCCCCAGTGCCCGCCAGCCCTTGTCAAAACCCTATCTTAGGAAGCAGGGTGGGGTGTGGAACGTAGAACCCAGAACTCACCAGGACGGTTCTTTAGGGTCCTCGCCTTCTCTCCAGTCTCTGCCACACCAAGCTAGGGCGACGCTCACCTCACGGTTTCCCCACCTGTTTGCCTCGTTCTCTCATCTGCGTTCCCTCCTTTCATTCCGAAGCTCGGGACCCGGAACCTCTGCTTCCGGCCTCGCGGCCGCCCGGAAGAAAATACAACGAACACTTCCGCTTCCGGTCCGTGCCCTTGGGGCTCCCTGTTCTGTAGGTCTTGTCTCCGGTGCTTGGTGGGCATCCGGAAAACATGGCGGCGGTGGCAAGGGCTTGGTGGCGGGGGCTCGTTGGGGCCGTGGCACTACCCAGGGGTGAGAACGAGATAGCCAGATTAAGCCCGGAGCAGGAGCAGCGGCGCGACAAGCGCCGGGAGTCCCTCAGGCCTCACTCTGAGCTCCCATGCCTTTTGTCTCCGTGCAGTAGCTGGGCGACCCTCGGTGCTGTTGCTGCCGTTGAGGAGAGAAAGCGCTGCGGCTGACACGCGCCGTGAGTATGTGCGGCCTGGCCCTTCTCGGGACTAGAGGCGGGGCCCCACTTTCCGTTCTTCATATGTTTGTCCTTGTTCTGGGATGCCCTTTTCCTGCGTCCTGGCCAATCTGCTTGTCCTTGGAGACCTGCCTGCAATGGTCCTCTCTCTGCACGCAGAATCGTGCGCTCCGTGTGTCCTTAGGCCTCTCTTTTACGGCCCTGATTGCCCCTCTTGTCCAATTCCATAATTCCCTTTTTCTCTGATTAAACTGTCAGCCCTTTGAGAGCAGGAAACACAACACTTGGGCCTCAGAGCCTAATATAGAGCCTGTTGTAATAGTAGCTTACATTAGTTGCTTATTGTGTGCCAGGCACCCGCGAAGTTTTTTTTAATTAATTTTTTAAATGATCTTATTTAGTCCTCACAACAATCTTACGACGGACGTAATACAATTGTCATCCTATGGATTAGGAAACAGTCCAGTGAAATATGTTGCTCAGGGTTACAGCACTAGTGAGTGACAGAGCAGGCCTATCTGCTGCCAGAGGCAGAGAAGACATAACCATCACCTTGCAGCCTATGTGTGAGTGCTCTGTGATGTAGTATTGAATGAATGTGTAGAGATATGTTACAGTCAACTTAAGCCACCTAGGGGTCAGGAGACCTGGCATTTCCCTGTTTTGAGCCCTCGTTTTTTCATCTATGCAAAAATAAATTATTATTTTTTTTTTTTACAGGGTCAGAGAGAGGGATAGATAGGGACAGACAGACAGGAACAGAGAGAGGTGAGAAGCATCAATTATTAGTTTCTCGTTGCCGTTGCGACACCATAGTTGTTCATTGATTGCTTTCTCACATGTGCCTTGACCAAGGGCCTTCAGCAGAACGAGCAACCCCTTGCTGGAGCCAGGGACCTTGGGTCCAAGCTTGCGAGCTTTTGATCAAGCCAGATGGGCCCGAGCTCAAGCTGGCGACCTCAGCATCTTGAAACTGGGTCTTTCGCATCCCAGTCG
This sequence comes from Rhynchonycteris naso, assembly GCA_037038555.1. NCBI lineage: Eukaryota > Metazoa > Chordata > Mammalia > Chiroptera > Emballonuridae > Rhynchonycteris > Rhynchonycteris naso. The sequence goes on from CM072995.1 coordinate 358,809,044, forward strand.
GACGCTCTATCCACTGCACTACCACCTGGTCAGGCCAAAAATAAATTTGACTAGATCATCTGTGAGGGCTCTTAAGCCTTGAAGTTCTTAGTTTGAGCCTAGTATGAGCCTATGCTAAGGAAGTACACAGAAGCAAATGTTCTGATTCCCACCCTTAAAGAGCTCCTAGTCTGTTAAGGAGGCTGAGACGTTGCGCTGTTTTAGCAGAATTGCAGGCATTGTGAAGGAAGAACCAAGCAGTCGTTCTGAGAAGAAACAAGCACACCAGCTTCAGTAATTAAGAGTCTTCGTGGTCTGTATAGGTGGCATTTCCCCTAGGTTTTTATCACTTTCTATTCCCTGGAACAGGAAACCTCCAGCCCCACCTTTTTCAAAGTTTTAGAGCAAGCTCCTTATAAGCCAAGACTGGATGCAGGGCTGGCTGCTACCTTTGCCATTTTTTTTGTTAAATACCAGTATGTCTTTTCCTTACAGCCACTGTCAGACCACGGAATGATGTGGCTCACAAACAGCTCTCTGCTTTTGGAGAGTATGTGGCTGAAATCCTGCCCAAGTATGTCCAACAAGTTCAGGTAATATTCACTATTGCTGTTTGTGGTCTGGACCTAGAAGGAAATGTATTCTGAGGTCACGTGGGAATGGGTATCCTGGTATAAAAAAAATAAAGATTGCTCCATCCCAACTTGGGCCTCTTTCTCTGCCTTAAATCAGGAAAATCAGCTGAAGTGAACTGCTCCCTCAGTAGTTCTTTATTGTCTCTCTCCTCTGCCATGTTTGTAGGTGTCCTGCTTCAATGAGTTAGAGATCTGTATCCATCCTGATGGAGTCATTCCAGTGCTGACTTTCCTGAGGGATCACACCAACGCACAGTTCAAATCCTTGGCCGACTTGACGGCAGTGGATATCCCGACCCGGCAGAACCGTTTTGAGGTCAGTCAGCAGAATTAAGAATGTTTGTGGTGTAACGGAAGGAAAGGGGACAGAACACTTTTAGGGTGACAGCTACCAATAGGAATCATAGCCTTCTTAGTTTTAGGTTGGGTCAAAGAATTCAACAAAGTAGTTATAAACTAGGGCCTCAAAACCAGAAAGCCCTTGAGTTTGAATTCTGGCTCTGTCACCTGTAGGCTGTGTGACTTCAAACATTTTGTTTAACCTTTCTGAGTTTTAATTTTCTTATGTGCAGAATAAGTATAAAATTGTCCCTACCTCATAGTATGGTTGTAAGGATTGAGATAGTAGAGGTTGCTGGCACACAAGTTCTTAGTATGTTTAGTTATTGATGTTTAGTGATCATACGCTGTTTGCCAGAGTCCCCCACTCTAGTGAGGGAGAAGGACACATAAACAGTTTGCTATAGTAATATATAACACGTGGGATGTAAGAGACATGTTATAAAAATGCAGGAGCCCCACTTAGCCCTATCTGGGAGAATTCTTTGAAGGGAGAGAGAATGTTTGTCCTGAGTCTTTTTTTTTTTTTTTTTTTTAAGGTGGGAGGAGGGGAGATAGTGAAGCAGACTCCTGCATGCACCCCGACTGGGATCCACCTGGCAATCCCTCCCTGTCTTGGCCTGATGCTTGAGTACCAAGCTATTCTTAGCACCTGAGGCTGACACACTCAGACCATCTGAGCCACTGGCTGCGGGAGGGGGAAAGGGAAATAAGGGGAAGAGGGAGGGGAGAAGTAGATGGTTGCTTATTCTGTATGCCCTGACCAGGAATCAAAAGCTGGGGCATCCATACTCTGGAATGATGCTTTATCCACTGAGCCACCGGCCAGGGCTTGTGCTGAGTCTTAATGGATGAGCAGTAGATGAAGAATTAGCCCAGTGAGGATTGGGGTTGGGGGAGGTGATGTCGAGAGCCATCTCAGACAAAGGGAATAGTATGAACGAAGACAAAGGGAATAGCACGCACGAAGACAAGCATGCTGACTGCTGAGCACGTCACTCTGCCTTAGGCCTTTGCAAGTAGTTGTAAGTATAGGAGGATCTTGAGGTTTTGAGCGTCAAGATAGAAGGCAGGTGCACAAAGTAGAACCCTGATTCACCCCGTATCCTTATCATTGATGTTCCCCCCTCAGGGACTTCTGGCTCAGATTCTTCAGCCTGTGGCCATCTTGGTCCTCCATTCCCTCTGTTCTCCCTAGATTGTTTACAACCTGCTCTCTCTGCGCTTCAACTCTCGGATCCGTGTGAAGACCTATACAGATGAGTTGACACCTGTTGAGTCCGCTGTCTCTGTGTATAAGGCAGCCAACTGGTACGAGAGGGAGGTAAGTTACTGGACACCGTAGATGCTGCCTCTGGGCCTGAGTTACAGAACTGGCTGAAAGTGCTGTGTGCAACATGGCCCCTCCCCACTGTGTTGGCCATGATCGGCTGGTTGCCTGAGGGCCTCTTTTTCCTAGATCTGGGATATGTTTGGAGTCTTCTTTGCTAACCACCCTGACCTAAGAAGGATCCTGACGGACTATGGCTTTGAAGGACATCCTTTCCGGAAAGACTTCCCCCTGTCTGGCTACGTTGAGGTAGGAGCGTTGAAACTGTGGTAGTAGCCTCAGAGAGGGGCTGGCTTGAAACCTGGGGGATCCCAGGCATGGCAGGAAATGGGGTTTGTGGATTGCAGTGGTTTAAGAGCATCGGCTCTGGATTCAAATCCTGGCTCCTTTTGTAATCTGGGGCAAGTTACTTCTCTATGACACAGTTTTCTCATCTGCAAAATGGGAACAATAATAGTATTTAACCAATGAGACTTGCAGTGTGCTGAATGATATATGTGTAATGCCTGGTATGTTATAAATGTTCAGTTGATGTTAGCCATTATTGTAATGATCATTTTAATGACCAGGCCAGCCATGAGGACACAGTCTGTCCCCAAGATCGTAAAGTGCAGTATCATTTCACCCTGCCATGGATCTCTGAGAAGGGAGCTGATAGAGAAGGCACTAACGTTCAGCCTTTGAGAATGGCCAGAGGCAGGACCAGTAACATGCGACTGTAAGGGCCTTATAATGAATTTCAGTGCTTTACTTTACCACCCAAGTGTTGCAGGTTTATTAGCAGTTAGATGGTCTGTTGTATACACAAACACAAGTGATTTTGTAGCAGTTACTTGTTAGGTTATTGAGACAATGGCAGTCCAGCTCTTCTTGTTAGTGCCCAGATGCTCCTGTTTTCTTAGTGTTTTGCACGATCCCATTTTCCTCTCAAGCTACTTCTAGTCAGGGTTACTTCCCACTCTTCTCCCTGTCACAATGCCTGTCCTGCTAATGTGGCTTGCCTCTTCATCCTAGCACCTATTTGTTCTTACCTTATCCAGCTGATCCAACAATAAGAAAAAAAAAGGCCATGTCACATTTACTGCCTTGCATCTTGATACCATAATGCCACGGCCACAAGGCTTGAACTTGAGTGCCTGCGGGTTTAGGTGTACTCTTTTTAGCGACTGACCTTGCCCCCTAACCCTGGCAAATGCTTACCATATTCTTATAAAGTGTATGGGTGGGCCTGACCTGTGGTGGCGCAGTGGATAAAGTGTCGACCTGGGAACACTGAAGTCGCCAGTTCAAAACCCTGCACTGGTCTGGTCAAGGCACATATGGGAGTTGATGCTTCCAGCTCCTCCCCCCTTTCTCTCTTTCTCACTCTGTGTCTCCTCTCTAAAATGAATAAAATAAAAATAAAAAAAATAAATTATAAAGTGTATGGGTGAGTGAGCAAATTCAGTCCTGCTGGCAAAGGAGCTCATAGCTCATGACGGGATTGGGGCAGGGGAGCCGGGCTGGGTGATGGCCTGGCCCGAGGCAGAGGCCATTCGGGACTGTGGTTGATAGGAACAGAGATGGAGATGGAGATGGAGACTTGAAACAGCCTAGACAGGAGGCAAGAGCAGAGAAGGGGCTGGAGAAGTCACCCATAGCCTTGGAAAAGTGGGCTGCTTACTGTAACAAGACCTCTGTGCACAAACTTGCCTTTTTCTTTTGCAGTTACGCTATGACGATGAGGTGAAGAGGGTGGTGGCTGAGCCAATAGAGTTGGCTCAAGAGTTCCGCAAGTTTGACCTGAATAGCCCTTGGGAGGCTTTCCCTGCCTATCGCCAGCCCCCTGAGAGTCTCAAGCTTGAAGCCGGAGACAAGAAACCAGAAACCAAGTAGCTCCAGGAAAGACATGTGGATCCTAGAAAGCACCTTGTCTATAATTGAGTGTCCATGTAAATAAAATCCTTAGACTCATCACTTCCCATGTGCTTACTGTCATGAAGCTTTGACTCAGGAGAGGGGAGATGCAGGCAGGGGCTTTTCTCTTGAGGAGACTACCAAACTGGTAGTCACATTTTAATGTGACTATATAGTGCAGTTGCAGACATGGTGACCTGCAGGCCGGGAGGTATTTCTGAGAGAGGGATTCTGGAGCTGAAATGGAAAGTTCTCATAGTGCACAGGGCTCGTGATGCGTGTGGCAATGCCTCTCCTGAGAACTGGAAGGGTCTTAACTGCTGGAGAAAGCCCCTTGTCTGGTGGTAGCTGATTGGTCCAGGGGCCTGTGTAGCACCAGGGAAACCCTTACCTGCCCTCGTTCCATCCAGACAGCCACAGGGTTCTGTGAGTCAACTACTAGAACGAAAAAGAGCCTGATCTCTTCGTTATTATTTTTTTTTCCATTGCTTTTAGAGACAGAGGGAAGCATTCATTTGATATCCCACTTAGTTGTGCATTAATTGGTTGCTTCCTGTATGTACCCTGACCAAGGATCGAACCTTGTTTTGGGACAATGCTCTAACCGACTGAGCTACCTAGCCAGGGCCCGCAGCTCATATTTGAGTGTGTGTGTGTGTGTGTGTGTGTGTGTGTGTGTGTGTGTGACAGAGAGAGCGACGGATAGGGACAGACAGTAAGGGGGAAAGTTGAGAAACATCAATTCTTCGTTGCGGCACCTTAGTTTATTGATTGCTTTCTCATATGTGCCTTGACTGAGGGGCTATAGCAGGCCAAGTGACCCCCTGCTCAAGCCAGCGACCTTGTGCTCAGGCTGGTGAGCCCTTCTCAAGCCAGATGAGCCCGCACTCAAGCTGGCAACCTCAGGGTTTTGAACCTGGGTCCTCCATGTCCCAGTCGGACACTTTATCCACTGTGCCACTGCCTGGTCAGGCTCATATTTGAGTCTTGAACTCGGCATCCTCCCTGCAACGTGACAGCTCATCACGCTTGACCTAAAGGAATCTTCCTGGACTCTGGCCTAAGCCAAGCATGCTGTAAACAAGCAAAGGAGGTCCCAGGGTTGGGGCAGAAAACACTCAAGAGCTACATACAGATCATTTTTACAAGGGGCTAGGACGACTGCCCCAGCTGTCTTGGGTCTGTTCAGCCAGTCTAGCTGAGTGTCTGAGGTGGAAGTGCTTGCTCTGCCGGTCCATGGGGCTGCCTGGTCAGTCCACCATGCATGTGAAGGACTGGGCTTTGCAGCTGATGCTGTTGGCTGCTGAGGGGCTCCCTAGAGGCTGGGCTGGATGGGGCGTCAGGACTTGGGCTCGGCAGCAGGATGTTTTGGGTGTGAGGTCAGATTGTAAGGTAGTGTTACCCCCTGGGTTCTATCCTACACTTTGGGAGGGCCAACCTTAAGCTGTTTGCTACTGAACACCTTTTTTCTATTAACTAAGCAACCCGCCCTTCCGGGTAGGAACATGCTCAAAGCCTGACAAGCAGGAAGCCAGGCTCCTATTGCCAACACCCAGATTCCACATTTCTACGGGATGGAAAGAGCCCCTGGGAAGCCAGAGCCAGCCCCTCCCTGTTCCACATTGAAGACTGACACACAAAACAGGGAATGCCTGAGCAGCCTCCAGTGGAAAACTGGAGCCACAGTGTGTGGCAAGCAGATGCAGGAGCAGAGGGAAGCTGGGGAGAGGAAGACTCAGGACGTGGTGGGGCATGGCGAGGAAATTGCAATTCCTGGCTTGGCTAATGACAGCCATTTACCTCCTCCCTGGGGTGACTACAACCCAGCACTCTGCAGGTACCGGGGCTTCAGGGTGGGGTTGGTGGGAGCCAGGAAAGGCTGCTGGCTCATAGCAGTTACAACTAGTTCTTCCTGAGCCCCACAGGGCCTAGGAACTGCTGGCATGGTTGGTACCAGGCTGACCTGTGCTGCAGGACTAATGGCATGGGCATGATCTCCAAAACTAGAAAGGCACAGGGGAAGTGAAGGGAGAGAGCCCTAACCATCCTCAGTGCTGGCCCTGGAGAAGGGCACAGGGGACATTCTTGCACTTGGGTGGTTAGAGAACCTTGAGGCACCCTTACGAAGCAGCTGAGGGGCACTTCTGGGAGGCTGGGGTGTTTAGGGTGGAGCCTGACAGGGCCCTGACTTCTCTCTGCTGCCCCAGGGCAGCCCATGGACAGCACCAGCGTGGGAGGTGGCCTGCAGAAGCCAGAGGCCCCGGAAGTGATGTTTGAGGTCTTTCCTCCAGCCTGGCACATGGGGGTTGGGAGCATCCAAAGGTTCCTAAACTCAGGGTTGGGAAGCAGGGGATGTCTCAAGCTGGGCCTGCTTGGGGTGGGGGGCAACCCAGCATGGTTCCTACTGCCTGCCCTGCCCTCTAGACCCCCAGCCCACTCCTTACACAGCTCCCCTTGCAGCTGCTCTGGGCTGGACTGGAGCTGGATGTCATGGGGCAGCTGCACATACAGGATGAGGAACTGGCATCCACACGTCCAGGCCGCCGACTCAGGCTCCTCCTGCAGCACCAAGTGCCCAGTGACTTGCAGGGTGCTGAGCAGTGGCTGCAGCAGTTCCAGGACCTGCGGAAGGGGCCTCCACTTAGCCCTTGGGAATTTGAACATCTGCTCCTCACAGGCCTATTCTGTGTCTACCAACTCCACAAGGCTATTGAGGCTGAGGAGAGGGGTCACTGGGCCCAGGTCTTTGCTCTCCTGGCACAGGAGACACTCTGGGACCTGTGCAAAGGCTTCTGCCCGCAGGGACAGCCTCCTCCTTTGGGGCCCTGGGCCTTAAACCTTGACCCTTCCCCCTGACCCTCCCCTTTCACTAGCCGGTCCCCCCATCCCCCTGGGCCCCCCCCCAAGCCTGACCCATCCTGGGCAGGGCTTCCATCACCTGGTTTTTCCCACTGTGTTCAGGTCTCTGGGCTTGCACCCTGGACCCGTGTACCTCTCCCCATCATATTCCCTGGGCCCTGATAGGCTAAGAACCTGGGCTCTGGGTCCTAGGCAGTAGGCAGAGTTAAAGGCAGGACCTGCAGACTCGTGTGTGTGTGTGTGTATGTGTGTGTGTGTATGTGTGTGTGTGTTGGGGTCAGGGTTGAGAAATGTGTTTAAGAAATGCTGAAAGGGCCCGACCAGGCGGTGGCGCAGTGGATAGAGCGTCGGACTGGGACACGGATGACCTAGGTTCGAGACCCCGAGGTCGCCAGTTTGAGCGCAGGCTCATCTGGTTTGAGCAAAAAGCTCACCAGCTTGGACCCAAGGTCGCTGGCTTGAGCAAGGGGTCACTTGGTCTGCTGTAGCCTCCCAGTCAAGGCACATATGAGAAAGCAATAACTGAGAAACTAAGGTGCCGCAATAAAGAATTGACACTTCTCATCTCTCTCCATTCCAGTCTATCTGTTCCTCTGTCTCTGTCACAAAAAAGAAAAAAAAAAAAAGCTGAAAGGTAAACTGCCCTCAGTAAGGGTAAGGCCAGGTCAGACCCTTCAACTTCTACCCTAGCAGTTCATGAGAAGCCCTGTGGAATCTAACAGGAGCCTTCCACGTGCTCAGCACCCAGTCCTAATTTAGATACCCCTTTAAACCCAACCACTGCTCTGGGTCCCTGAACTTCCAAGTCCCCCCATTTGGGCTAGGAGCATAGGTAGGACATTTTTAGTTTGGTCTGTTAGAAGAGTGAAGGGAAGTAGGTGGAGGAATATCCTTTTTGGGGGGAGAGAATATATTTTGGTCCATCTCAACAAGGCTCAGATGAATACCTCAGAAAATGGGGTGGGGGAGTCTGGGAGAGGACTGACAGACAAGCTGAAGCTGGTTGGTTTAGCCCCTGATCCTGTATGGCTCACTCTATAAAATGTCCTGGCCTCCTGTATCCTTCCGTGTCTGGTAAGCTGCTTAACCCCTGTCAGAACACATCACCCTCCCTTAGCCCGGGAAGGAAGGGGTGTCGTAACGAGGTACCAACTGCTCAGCCCATTCAAATGCCCTACTAGCAGTAGAAATGTGCTGTTTTCTTGAATCCCACACCCCCAGAGAAGTAGCGGGTTGTTGCCCCTTGTCACAGAATACAACCAGCCATCCAATAGGTCCTAAGAATGAGATCGAAGGTCAATAGGGAGGACTTCGAGGAACGGACCGGAAAGGGGCGTGAAGGGGAGGCCCACAGCGGGTTAGTGTGGAGGGTTCCATGGAATTCCCATCTCACCATCCCAGGGGCTGACCAAATCTTGCCCTCTGAGCTCCCGACGCTAACGCTGCGCCTGCAGTAGTCAGCGCCTTCCCGCCTGCCCTGAAAATGGTCGCAATAAAGACAGAGAACAGGACCCCAGAACACAGGCGCCGGCGCCGGCCCACTTTATTGGCAGAGCCCAGCCGCGCTGGGCGGGCCGTCATGCTAGCGCCGGCGGCGTGTGTGCCGCCCGGCCCTGGCTCCCCCTGGGTCCCGCTCAGAGCTCCAGGGGCCCGAGGCCGGGCGCGGCGGCGGGCGCGAGGTCGGGGTACACCAGGAAGCCGGAGAAGGTGATGTACTTGCCGTGGTTGCTGTAGGCCCCGTAGCCGTCGTGGTCGTGGCTGAGCAGCCACACGGCGTCGCCGCGCTGCAGCGCCAGCATCACGCTCTGGCTCTGCATCTCGCGGCGCCGCGATGCGCCGTCGTCGTAAATCATGGCCTGCACCTCGTCGCGGTTCTTCATCAGCTTCACCGACAGCGTCTTGCGCGGCAGTTTGCCCAGCGTGAAGGAGAAGAAATAGGCGCCCGGCAGGCGGCAGCGGAACACGCCGGCTGCCGCGTCGAAGTCGCCGCCGATGTTGACCAGCTCAGTGTCGAAGGCGAGCGGCCGGTGTCGCGGCCCGTGGCCCGCGTCCGAGCCCACCAGGCTACGCGTGCGCGCCGCCGAGAAGGCAGAGCGCGGCTCGGGGGGCGCGGGCGGGCCGCGCGCAGGCGCGTCGGCGTCGGCGTACACCAGGTAGCCGCTGAAGGTGGCCCCGGGCGCGCCCAGCGCGTATTGCGGAGCGCCGTGCAGCCGCAGCCACACCGTGTCGCCGTAGTCGAGCTGCAGCATGGCGCTCTGGCTGGCGGCGCGCCGCGCGCCGGGCCGCCGCTGCTCGTCGAAGGCCAGCGCCTGTACCTCGTCGCGGTTGCGCACCAGCATCACCGACAGGCTCTTGTGCGGAGCCTTGCCCGCCGTGAAGGAGAAGAAGTAGGCGCCCGGCACGCGGCAGCGGAACTGCCCCGTGGCCGGGTCAAAGTCGCCCCCGATGTTCACGTACACCTTGTCGAAGGTCACCGCCATCTCAGACGTGCCCTCCAGCGGGGTGGTGCGTGCGGCGGAGAAGGCCGAGCGCAGCTCCGTGGAGCCAGGAGCTGGCCCTAGTGCCCAGCAGGCTACCGGGCCCAGCAGGCCCAGCAGGAGTGGCAGCATGGCACCTGGGACAGGAGGCAGAAGGAGGAGAGTAGGGTTGGACGGGGGACCTCCAAATTCATAGATCTCCCGGACAAGTAGACGATTCACTTCCCAGCCCTGCGCTTGGCCCACAACTAGGACCATGTTTCATATACACTTAGACTACAGTAATTCACAAACGTCAGCATTCCTTAGCGTCACCTGGAGAGCTTGTTCAAACACAGTGTTGGGCCCCATTGCCAGGGTTTTCATATAGTAGGTCTAAGATGAGGCCTGAGAATTTGCATTTCTAAAAAATTCCCGTGTAACACAGATGCTGCTTGTCCAGGGACCATACTTTGGGAACCATTAGGTTAGGCCAATGAGACTTAAAACTTTTTTTTCCCCTAAGCATCAGAACTGCTTTGTCAGGTGGAAGCTAACACAGATACTAGCAGAAATGCTGTTTGTAGGAGCCTATATCTCTGTCTGCTGGTCTTACCCCCTACCTTTCCCCTTGGCACACAGGGGCCCTGGGAACACAGAGGGTAGTTCTGCAGTTTCCTGTGGCTCTTCTGTGGTCCTTGGCTTGCCTGTCATGTAGGCACTGGTTCACTTTACTGATGTCCTCCATAATGGCCACTGTTTCAGCCCCTATCTGGGCAGGAAAGGAACTAGCTGTCCCTTCCTGGCCTCTGACCTACTCAAGGGTCAGCTTCCACACTGAACCTCGGGACTCCCTAGGGGCCTTTCTTGCACTACAGAGGCCAGAACAGCTGGTCTTTGAGGCGGCTTCCTCTTCAAAGGAAGTGAAACAACTTCCTCTGGGCTTGGGGTCTAGCCACTGAGCGGAAGGAGAGAGCCAGGAGCTGGTGGGATCAGAGAGGGAGAGCAGCAGTTCTAGCAGGCCTTTGACAAGATTGTGAGGTCAGCAGCCTGTTTCTCAGTAGCGGAGTGGAAAGGACAGACAGCTAGACCTGGGCTTGGGTCCTAGTTTCACCACTTCCAAGCTGTGAAACCTTAGGCAAGTTCCTTAACTCCTTTGTCCTGGCTTCCTTTGTATAAATGGGGTGGAGACCCCCCTCCCAAGTTACTGTGAGGATGTTCTGAGATAACAAGTGTGAATACAGTGTGTGAATAGCTGTGCCACCCAGGTGTGCACATGCTTCTGCTCTTGGCCCTTTGAAAAGCAATCTAATCAAGTTCTTGACATAAATGTTTCAGAATGTAGTAATCCCAAGCCCTGGGAGCTTGGTGAAGGCACTACTTAACTCAGCGGAGTCCCTTTCTGATGGTGGTATTCCATCATGCTTCCTAGTAGGCACTGGCTTTGGGGATTGAACACCCAAAGGCTCTGAAGTGGAGACAAAGCACGACAGAAAATGAGCTGGCAACAGCCTAGGACCGTGGGCTTCTACAGGCAATATCCTGGAAGAGTGAGTAGCGTTGTGTCTCTTGAGATATGGAGACCTGCTGAGAAGGGTCACCAGGTGCACTGTGTGCAGAGGTGCCCTATACAGCAAGGACATTCGCTTGAGGGTAGGTGGGCACTGGAATAGCCCACATTAGACTTGCCCCAATGTGTGGTGCTGGCGACCTGGGGAAAGTGTGCCTTTTCCTAATTCTCATAATAAAGACTCCTGGTCCCTTGCCCCACTGAACACTCTCCCTCCACAGGAGGTACCTTTTCTAATTCCTACAAAGGCCCCCCATGGGCCAGCCAGTCCACTTGGCAGGCAAGGATGCAGGAGGGAGCCCATCTGCCCTTGCAGTGCTAAGACTGCGCCTCAGGAATATATCGGCGCGTTCCCTTTCACAGAACTCTTTGGAAACATCTGGGCTCATGGCAAATCTGAGAGACTTTGTAGATGAGATCAATGAGACCCAACAAGAGGAAGCATTTTGGACCAATGTCACCCATGAGCACTGAGGCAAGCCTTGAACTGGGGTCTTTTGACTCTGAATTCAGTGTGCCCTCCTCTCCACCACCTTCTCCTCCTAGACACAGATATTCCCAGCCAACCCGTCCTCTGTCTCAGCTTCCCTTTTTGCAAAAATAAGAGGGGAGATGAGTGGAATGACTCTTGGCATCGGGGGTGAAGGAGAGAGAACAAATAAAACCAACCAACCAAACAAAAACTAGCGTTTTGCATTTTAAAAAATGGGAGCATCTGAGCTCTTCCAGACCCTGCTGCTCTCCTACCTGTCCCCGCCCGGGAACCCGCCCACCGACCCCCAGCAATCTCCCTGCCCAATCTGGTGCACCCGCCTGCCCCAGTGTCCTCCAGTGTGTCCAGTACCCTGCTCCCGCTTCACCTACCACTGCCCAGTTCCCTGTCCTTCCCTGAGCAGGTCGGAGGTGGGAGGGTGTCAGGTGGGCATCAGAGCTGCAGGGAAGGAAATGGCTGTTCCTAGCTGGGTCCAGGTGGGGCTCAAAATAGTTATCTCCAAAGAAAAAAGACTTGGACAGAGGTGGGCAGACCCAGAGCCCCGGGAACTGACAGGGAAGGTGCAGCAATGTCAGGCTAAGAGGATCTCAGGGGCCCCCCGCCCTGCTCGACCCCAAATACCCCCTCCCTCAAGCCCCGCCAGAACCGCCCTCCCCACCTACCTTGAAAGCCCCTCATGCTCCCAATAAATCCCCCCTTTCATAGAAGGCCATTAATCATCTCATTTAAAAAATCCCTCCGAAAGGGTAACCCCAACCCTCCTTCCGCCATGCCCCCTCCTCCCAGACCGCCCTTCATACACCGCTTCGGAGAAAAAGCCCTTGAGCCTCTTTCATAAAAAATGCTCCCCGGTCCTCCTTTCAGGGAAGATGTACCGATTTCCCCGCGCCTTCCGCGCCCCCCGCCCCGCCCCAGAGCTGCCCTCACCTGGCTGGGGACGGCGGCCGGGTCAGGTTCACTCCGAGCTCGCGATCCGGCTCGGATTCTGGGCTGCGGGCTGCGGGCTGCAGGCTCCGGGCTCCGGCGGGCAGGCGGGCGCGGGGCTGCGCACTGACCGGCGGCGCTGCGGCGGGCGGGGCCTGGCGGGGCGGCGGGGGCTCGGGCCGAGGCAGCGAGGCCGAGGGAATGGGCACCGGAGGGGAGCGAGCCGAGCAGAGCGGCGGGAGGAGAGGCAGGGGAGAGCGGGGAGGAGGAGGAAGAGGAGGGGCGCGCCGGCGCGGGGCTCTGGGCCCTTCCTCATGCTGACCTCCCTGGAGCTTGCTGCATCCCCCTGGGTCTAGCGTGCAGGCATCATCAATGCAAGTTAGCTGACGGGGAAACTGAGGCCTGAGGCAGAGGCCAAACTGGGGCGGCCCCAGGAACTCTACCGACCGGCCTCCTCCCTGATTTGCATAGAGGGGCCTGAGGCAGGGCACAGAGCCTGGACTAGCCTCTTGGCTGCAAGGACAGTGGGAGGTGAGATTTTGGCAGGGTCAGATGTCCAGGCTGAGTGGCACTGGGTAAGGGGGTCTGAGGGAAGAGAAGGATACATGGGTCAATGTCACCAGTATAGGACGGGCCTCAAGTTTTCTTCCTCACCTCCAAATCAGAAAATGCCTTTAGTTGGTAGGTTAGGAAGGAAGGAGAAAGGCAAAAGCTCCCAGACATCGCAGGGTGGGTCTCAGCCCCTCTGGCTGAGGAAGGAGGGGAGTCCCTGGGGCAGAACTAAATTTGGGCTGGATGGAAAGGTTTCTTTGTCAGCGCCAGAGAGAAGGCAAAGGGTTGCGATGAGCAATGGGAGGGTGGGAAGGGTCTGTTTGCAGAGCGACACCTACAGCCTGCCTCGCCAAGGGGGCGGGCTCCAGCCAGACAGAGGGGCTGGGAAGAGCCGGCTGCCAGCCTTGGCCCTCACCACGGGCCCATCCGAGCACCCCCGCCCCCGCCCCTCTGGGCTCGGCCCCCATTGCAGGGAGCTCAGGGGGCTGGAACTCTCCATCAGAGCTGCTGTTCTCTCATGACCAATGTGGAGGGGACAGCCTGCTTGGCACTCTAAGTAGACTAAATGGATGGCTTTTGAAGAGCCCTGCTGAGGTGTCCATTTCTGGTGACCTCTGCCTGATCCTGGGTCTGGGGAGGGAGGCCTGGGATCCAGTCCTGGCTCTGCCACAGGACCTCTGTATGGTGCCTGAGAAGCCTGGTGCCCTGTGAAGCCCTCTGGAGCTTTCCCATTAACCCCCTAACTTACATGAGCCCAGTTAATACTTATTGGTCCTCATGAAGGTGATAAGGATGATTAGCTCATTAAGTTTTCTTCAGGGTGTTAGGTGAATTGTGAATGAAAGGAATTATTACAAAGGAAAGGAATAAGTGGAGGCCAGGCACGGGGATACTTGGGGCATAGGGTGAAGCACCTGTCTGGCCCTTTCAGATCACAACTGACTCATTGAACCAGCTTGAAAGGCCTATGGAGAGGGCTTGAGGCAAAGAGAGGGGGAGATGAACCTCACAGGAATGTAGCAGGTGGGCAGGGGAAGGCAGGAAGCTGACCTCGGGCAGCTTTGACACTTCTTCAGGCATCTGTCCTTTTCTGGACCATATGGGAGGGACTACCTTCTTGAAAGTGCCTTTTTTTTTTTTTTTTTACAGGGACAGAGAGAAAGTCAGAGAGAGGGATCGATAGGGACAGACAGACAGGAACGGAGAGAGGTGAGAAGCATCAGTCGTTAGTTTTTCGTTGCCGTTGCGACAGCTTAGTTGTTCACTGATTGCTTTCTCACATGTGCCTTGACGGCGGGCCTTCAGCAGACTGAGCAACCAACCCCTTGCTGGAGCCAGCGGCCTTGGGTCCAAGCTGGCGAGCTTTTGCTCAAGCCAGATGGGTCCGCGCTCAAGCTGGCGAGCTTGGGGTCTTGAACCTGGATCTTCCGCATCCCAGTGCGACACTCTATTCACTGCGCCACGGCCTGGTCAGGCTGAAAGTGCCTTTTGAAGGTGTGATTCCAATGGTGGAGAGGGAGGCAAGAAGGCAGACAGGTCCTTTAGATCCCGGTGGTGGGGCCTGGCTCAGGCTGAAAGCCATTTGACACTTTAGCTGGGTCCACCAAATGTTTCTCCAGAGAAGTCAAGGTGGTGGGTGGAGACCGGTGACTAAGGCAGATGACAGTAGGGTTTGCTTTAGGGCCCTGGGGCCTGGTGGAAGCCACTGGGAAAGGGAGATGGAGAAAGAGGATGCCATGAACTGATGGATGTCCAGGGCAGTCGGTGGGGGGTGTGAGGTGTGCAGACCGGAAGTTAGGAGGAAGTGGCCCAGGGGTCAGAACAAAGAGCCCCAGACTAGGTTGTAGACCCTGCCTGCTCCTAGTTAGCTGTGCAGCTACCACAACACAACAGTAGTTTTAATAGCAGGCCCTTTTACTGAGTGTAGCAGATGCTATCAGTCCCCCACCCAAGTCCCTAGGCCTATGGAGAGGTCACCTGCAGGCAGTTCGAGAACTTGCCAAACTTGCCCAGCCTCTCCTGAAGCATTCTTAGCTGTGAGGGCAGGCTGGAGGTGGAATGTTAACTCTTCTAGGGCAGCCCCCAGCCAAGAAGGCTCCAGTCTTAGTGGCTAAATACTCCCGGTCTGCGTCCCCCAGTGAGACAGATCCCAATCCCCAGATGTGTTCGTCTCAGAGATTCCGGCTAAATGAAACGTCAGTCATCCGTGGGGCAAACCGACTGGAACCTGTACGCTTTATTTGCTGTCGTCCCTTCCCTGTCTCACTTGTCCACTCCCACGCCCTGCTTCTTGGCACCCTCTCCTAGATAAACTACTCGCACCCAAATCTTTGTCTCCAGGTCTGCTTTTTTTTTGGGTGGGGGGAGATCCAAACTAACAATAACTGTGTCTCAAACTGTGTTAAGTGTTTTTCCAAATCCTTACTTTAATATTTCTTGAAGGGGGTACAGACAGGGACAGAAAAAGAGAGACATAAGTATCAACTTATTGTGGCACTTTAGTTGTTCATTGATTGCTTTTTCATATGTGCCTTAACTGGGGGCTCCAGCTGAGCCAGTGACCCCTTGCTGAAGCCAGCGACCTTGGGCTCAAGCAAGTGACCTTTCTGGGCTCAAGGCAGTGATCATAGGGTCATATCTATGATCCCACGCTCAAGCTGGTAAGCTCACACTCAAGCTGAATGAGCCCACACTCAAGCCTGTAACCTCAGAGTATTTATTTATTTATTTATTTATTTTTATAGGGACAAAGAGAGAGTCAGAGAGAGGGATAGATAGGGACAGACAGACAGGAACGGAGAGATAATAAGAATCAATCATTAGTTTTTCATTGCCGTTGTGACACCATAGTTGTTCATTGATTCCTTTCTCACATGTGCCTTGACCGCGGGCCTTCAGCAGACTGAACAACCCCTTGCTGGAGCCAGCAACCTTGGGTCCAAGCTGGCGAGCTTTTTTTGCTCAAGCCAGATGGGCCCGTGCTCAAGCTGGCAACCTCGGGGTCTCGAACCTGGGTCTGTGCATCCCAGTCCGACGCTCTATCCACTGCGCCACCGCCTGGTCAGGCTCAAAGGTAGGAATATGAACAAAGGAGTGGAGATGGCCTAGTGGGGCACTTTGGGAGAAAACAGTATTCCCAGTTCAGGAGGGGGCTTTGGGAGGGAACAGTATTCCCAGTTCAGGAGGAAAGGGTTTTCCAGGGATGTTCTGGCAGGTAAGGTGTGTAGGGCTCAGTGCCGAGCCAAGGAGCTCTGTTTATCCTGCAGCAGAGGGGAAAGGCTCAGCTGTCATTGCAATTATGGCACTCTGGCTGCAGAATAAAGGACAGACAGGAGACAGAAGAGTCGAGAGGCCGAGAGATCTGGGAGAAGATACTCAAAGTGTTAAGACAGACCTGACTTACACAGGGCTAGTAAGAAAGGAAAAAGGAAGAGACAGATGGGGGAGAGAGAGAGACTGCAGAGAGAGACGCAGATTGACAGTGTGCCACACAAACTCATAATTTAATTAGCTTCCTGCTTTGCCAGGGGATTACAGGGGAATTAGCAGAGCTCAGAGTCTAGGGACCTTGCTGGGAGTTGAAGGGAAGTTAATGAGAAAGACAACAGCGTGCCCCAGGGAGAAATGAAAGAGGAATGGTTAGGCAAGCAGAGCTAGCAGGAGAAACAGATGTCAGAGCGCTGAGTCTCTGCCGGAACGGGGGTGTCAGACCTCCAGGGGAGAAGATGTGTAGAGCTCCTGGGCCAGGTGCCTGGCCCGACTGGCTGGGTTCCAATTCTCCTGAGCACTGGGTAAAAAACCTGCCGGGGGAAACCTGGGAGCGGCTTCAAGAATCCAATCGAGCTCCCAACTCTTCCTGGCCCTTTTCCCAGAGGGGAACTGAACGCCACCCTCCCTTCTGCAGATGGGAGGTTGAGTCCAGGCACGGGATGACCAGACATGGCGAACTGCATCTCCCAAAGATAACTGACAGCATCTCTCACCACTTTGCACACAGTGACTGTGCTACTCCAGTCTGGGAGAATTTAGGCTGTCTCTCTTTCTCTTGAAGCTCTCATACTTGGAAGCCAGCCACCACGACTTGAGAAAGCCCAGGCCACATGGAAAGTATAGATGTTGTGGCCAACAGCCCCAGTCAGAACCAGCTGTTTGCAAGGTCCAGTGCAAAAATAAATAAATAAAATAAATGCAGGCCTCTTATGAAAAAAATTAAGAATTTAAATGGTTAAGCCTGACCTGTGGTGGCACAGTGGATAGAGTGTCGCTCTGGAACGCTGAGGTCGCCGGTTTGAAACCCTGGGCTTGCCCGGTCAAGGCACATAGAGGAAGCAACTCCTATGAGTTGATGCTTCCTGGTTCTCTCCCCTTTTCCCCTCTCTTCTCTCTAAAAATAAATAAAAAATATAAAAAATAATTTAAATGGTTACAACAGAATATTAAACCTTGTAAGTGCGGGGCCCTGTACAGCTGCACAAGTTACACCCCATGAACTGTCCCAGATCCCAGCCGAGGTTCCAGCATCAGCTGTTCACAACAGGAGTGAGGAAGCCTTCAAGATGCCTCACGGCCCGCCACTGTCTGATTGGGACTGTAGGAGAAACCCTGAATGAGAATCACGTAGCTGACGCCAGTGGCCTCCAGTCTTGAAGGCATAGAAATGACTGTTGTGTTAAATCAGTAACTAAAGACTATACTTTCAGGGATCATTTCTATAGCTTGTTAAACCAGTAACTTTTGGGTTACTGCTGCAATAGATAGTTGGAATATTGGAGGAACCAGAACTGCTCAGAATGGGGCTGAAGAAGCAGGACAATCACCGAGTCTCTCCCCTAAGCCAGGTTCATTCCCAGGCTCACTGTTGCAGGTTCTCCTTGACCTGCTGTGGTGGAGAGGACTAGAGGCACAAATAACTCCAGATGGTCTGAAGACCCAAATCCTGTACATTTGGCCATGGAGTGCTGCATGTCAGCTGTTCAATTGTGGAGTCTGGGGAGAGATCCACTCTTCCGTAAATAATGGTATCAGCGGCCCTGGCAGAAGGCAGGGGTTGGGTGTCCAAGGCCCGCAGGAGCCTCAGAGAGTGACAGTCACTGGAAAAAAAGGAGGGGAAAGAAGAAAGGAAGGAAGGGTATGTTCTAGAAAGGTGGTAAGGGAGAAAACCCCTGTGGTCCCTGTGGCATTCTGATCCATTTCTGACAATGAAGCGTGTCCTTTAATGACAGGCATTGCATTCTGATTCTGAGCAGGTGTGTGTGTGTGTGCACTCGTGCGTGTGCATGGGGGTGTGGGGGTGTGTGTGTAGGGAGGATGACTCATTTGCTTTGTGTTTACCCCGGTACTGTGCCAGCCGATGGGGTCAGCAGAGTCCTGAGTGATTGGGGGAGGTAGGCTGGGAGGTAAACATAATGCACAACCCAGCTGAATAGCTGTTGGAGGAAAAGGGAAGGAGGCAGGAGGAGGCCTGGATGGTATATAGCGATTTATCGTTGCCACCTCAGTTCTTTCTTTCTTTTTCTTTTTTTTACAGGGACAGAGAGAGAGAGTCAGAGAGAGGAATGGATAGGAACAGAGAGAGGTGAGAAGCATCATCATTAGTTTTTCGTTGCCGTCGCAACACCTTAGTTATTGATTGCTTTCTCACATGTGCCTTGACCGCGGGCCTTCAGCAGACCGAGCCACCCCTTGCTGGAGCCAGCGACCTTGGGTCCAAGCCGGCGAGCTTTTGCTCAAGCCAGATGGGACCACGCTCAAGCTGGCGAGCTCCGGGTCTCGAACCTGGGTCCTCCGCATCCCAGTCCGACGCTCTATCCACTGCGCCACCGCCTGGTCAGGCGCCACCTCACTTCTTTAAAGAGTAGTCATAATAAAAACCATAGATAAAATACAATGAGAGCACTAGGAAAAGAAATTAATTTCAAGCAGAGGGATTCAGCAAAGACGAATGAATGAAGTGATAACTTAAGGAAGTCATGATGGCTGCACTAGACCCTGACAGGTAACGGAGCTGCGAAGAGCATTCTGGGAGAAAGGACCAGGGAGCAGGGGTACCCCCCAAGGGGCAGTACAAAGTCCCAGTGAAGAGCAGTGACTGGGATCACACTGCTTCAGTTTGAATCCCAGTTCCACCACTAATTGCATGACCTCAGTTTCCCTACCTGCAAAATGGGGATAAGAAAAGTATCTATGTCTCACTGGATTGTTGCAAGCTTCAAAAGACATACTTGATGTAAAGCACTTAGCACAGAGCCTGGCACATCGTAAGCACTCAGTAGGTGCTACTACTATGCTTGGTGTGTTTGAAAAAGGAATGATCACCTTGGTATGGCTGAAGTATGAAATCCCGGGACATTGCCAGGAGACAGGCCCAGGAAAGTGGTTTGGAATCTGATTATGAAGGATTTTAAGTGCCAGGCTAAGCTTTCTAGACTTTATTCTGGAAGCTAATGGATCTCAGTCCTGTCTGACCTAACTCCTTTCATAACAACTATTTTGTAATGCCTCCTTTACTATACTGAAATAAAATTCATACAAAATGACATGGCCCTGGCTGGTTGGCTCAGTGGCATAGCATCGGCCTGGCGTGTGGAAATCCTGGGTTTGATTCCCGGTCAGGGCACATAGGAGAAGTAACCATCTACTTCTCCACCCCTCCCCCTGCTCTCTCTTTCTTTCTCTCTCTCTATTCCCTTCCTGCAGCCATGGCTTAAATGGTTTGAGCAAATTAGCCCTGTGCACTGAGGATGGCTCCATGGCTTCACCTCAGGCACTATAATAGCTCGGTTGCTGAAACAACGGGGCAGTGGCCCCAGATGGGCAGAGCATCGCCCAGTGGGGCGCTTGCAGGGTGGATCCCAGTTGTGGCCCATGTGGGAACCCGCCGGTCTGCCTCCCATCTCTCAATTAAAAAAAAAAAAGAATGACATATATATTCAAAAACCCATATAATGCTCCAAGGGTGAAATAAAGGAGAAATAAAAGGGAAGTAATTTAAATAAATTGTTTTGATATGTAAATATTTGGACTTTGCTATACTAGAGAAACCAAAGAAGCTGGATATTTATGCTTCTATGCAGAATCACAAGTGCAACAGCTACAAACACAGGGGGATACAGAGAATGCAGCAGTTGGGAACTCAAGGAGCACTGACGACTAAAATAGTGAATGACTCTTTGTGAACTTCCAAATAACAAATATAATCCTTCCTCAATTAATAGGGAAGTTGAATTCCTGAAAAATTCAGTGTACATTAAAACCATGCAAAAATTGTTTGTTTGTATGGAAAAACAGAGTTAGGTTCTGTTTGTTTGTTTTTTACAGACAGGAAGGGAGAGATGAGAAGCATAAATTTGTTGCAGCTCCTTAATCTTAGTTGTTCACTGATTGCTTTCTCATATGTGCCTTGACAGGGAGGATGGGGGTGGCAGGGACCCTACACCAGAGTGAGTGACCCCTAGCTCAAGCTAGTGACCTTGGGCTTCAAGCCAGTGATCATGGGGTCATGTCTATGATCCCACGCTTAAGCCAGTGACCCCGCACTCAAGCTGGTGAGCCTGCGCTCAAACCAGATAAGCCCATGCTCAAGCCAGCAACCTCGGGGCTTCAAACCTGGGTCCTCCACGTTCCAACGCTCTTTCTACTGTGCCATTGCCTGGTCAGGCAGGTTCTGTTTTTTACCTGCATGAATATTGTGAGAAATAAAAGCAACTATTTTACTTAGTGGTCCTAAACATTATAGAACATCTAGCATCCTGGCTCCAGTCCACTGGTGTACTTCAGTCATTGTGACAATCGAAAATGCCCTCCTACAGCCTGACCAGGCGGTGGCGCAGTGGATAGAGCATTGGACTGGGATGCGGAAGACCCAGGTTCGAGACCCCGAGCTCGCCAACAGCAAGGGGTTGCTCGGCCTGCTGAAGGCCCGCGGTCAAGGCACATGTGAGAAAGCAATCAATGAACAACTAAGGTGTTGCAACGGCAATGAAAAACTAATGATTGATGCTTCTCACCTCTCTCCGTTCCTGTCTGTCTGTCCCTATCTATCCCTCTCTCTGACTCCTCTCTGTCCTTGTAAAAAAAAAAAAAGCCCTCCTACATTCCCCAACTACCCTCACCTCATGCTTCTTGCAACACAGAATCAGGATGGGGCATGCTCTCTTCTGGCCTTTGTGTCATATTATGTGAAAAGATGATACTCGGAGCTCCTGCCACGGTCTTGCTACAAGAAGAGGGAAAGTATGAGGACAAAAGCCAACACACACACTGGGGATGGCACAGGGGACAAATGGCAAGCAGAGTCCTTGATGGTATCACCAAGCCACTGAGTTAACATACTCCGCACTTACCCAGTGAACCTCTTATTACGAGAGATGATAAATCCACTTCTCAGCTGAGCCATTTTGAGTTGAGTCCTGTTCACTGTAGTTAAAAGCACTCTAACTTTAATGAATTATTTCCCCCTCTCTGGGTCTCGGTGTCTTCACATGTATACTGAGAGGATTTCCCAATCTAGGGCCTGTGAGTCTAAGTGGGAAAATATGGAGGACTTGGTGACAGGGGTGGAAAGGGTGGGTGAAGAGGCTGGAAGAGTCCAAAGCTGACTCCACCTCTCACACGGGTATCCGGGGGACCGGGGAGGTGGACAGAGTGAATACAGGCTGGGTAAGATGACGCCTAACTCCACTTTGGGCATATTTAGCTCACACTACATTGGGGGATGGAAAATTAGACCTATGTATCATATGAACTGGATAAAAGTTATAATCACAAAGGAAAAGATTGATGGCTAAACACCAAAATATTTAGTTACTTGTGTAGGTTCAGAGATGATACTTCTTTTTTCTGTATAATTGTTCCTATTTCCCAAACTTTCTACAACAAATATTTATTGCTTTCATTTCAAAAGTAATTAAAAATATCAATGAAAACTATAATTTTTCAAATGTACTGAAAGAAGTAGCTCAATGGAACAGAATATAAAATCCAGTATTAGATCCAAATACATATTGGAATTAGATTATAAAAATGCAATTTTAAATCAGAGGAGAAAAGAAACATAATTTAGTGAATTGTATGGAACAACTAGGTAGCCATCTGAAAAAATAGTAAGCTGGATCCATACAGCATGCCTTATACCAAGTCAAATTCCAAATAGCTCAGGTATTTAAATATGAAGACAAAAACCAAAAAATGTACTGAAAGAAATCAAGTGATGATTTTTAAAAATTCTCAGTGGGAAAGAATATATATACAACATATAGTTCAGAAGTCACAAAAAATGATGGCTACATTTTACTACAGCTCAAAAGGAAAGCATGGCAAAATTGCCAGAAACAACATCAAAACACAAACTACAAACCGGAAAACATGTCACCAAGATTAAATTTCTTTAATATATAAAGAGCTCTAAAAAACAAACAAACGAACAAACAAAAAACTCAGTAGAAAAATTGGTAAAGGATATAAACAATAAAAAGAAAAATACAAGTTCGTTATTAGAATAAGAAAATTACAGTAAGACACCATTATTATTATTTACCTCTTAGCTTGTCAAAGAGCAGTAAGATTTATAATACAATGTATTGGTGAGGAGGTGGAAAAACAAACATTCATACATTGTTTAGTCTACCAAATTTTAAAATGTGCATACCCTTTAACACAGCGATTCCACTTCTTAAGAAGCTCTTCTTCAGATACATGCCCACATGTTTGAAATAAGTTATTCATTGCAGCATTGTTTGTAATAGCAGAACCCTGGACACAATCTACAGGTCCAGCAATAGAGGACCCGATAAATTCTGATACATAATACAATACTACACATCTTTTACAAAAGGATGAGGAATCATTTCAAATAATGATATAATCTCTAAGATTTACTGATAAGTGAAAAACAAGGTGTACAGCAAGGTGTAAAAAAAAGTTTATTTGCTTTTGTGCATAGAACACGTCTCAGAGGATGGATCTACTATAAACTGTTAACTGGGAAGAGGAATAGCCATGGGGGAGAAATACACTGTTCACTGTGTCACCCTTTTGTACCTAAAAGTGGGTGTAAAAAAAAAAAGTGGGTGTGTATGGGGGGAGAACTGCTATCTTTCTAAGCAGCTGCACCATTCCTACTGGCCTCTGTTCACCCCGAGGCTGGCTCAGCCCCTTTCTGCCTGCACCGTCAAGCCAATCTTCCTTCCTCCTGTGCTTACACAGCCCGTTAAAAAACAATCTAAATGCAGGTCTTTCCACTTTTTGGGGGGTGAAATCTCAAGAAATTACCCAAAGAGGCAGTTTTTATTCTTTTCAGACAAACAATAAATTTGTGAGGAATAAACAAAGACAAAAAAACTAGGTTTGGATGTTTAATTAGTGAATAAACACAATTTGAGTTTAGAGTAGTAAATTAGTAAAGAAGTAACAAGGTTTGTTTATACAGCCATGCATCAGTTAACAACAGGGATACCTTTGGAGAAATGTGTCCTTAGGAGATTTTGTCATTGCACAAACATCATAGTGTTACACAAATCTAGATAGTCCAGCCTACTGCTCCTAGGTTACAAGCAGGAACAGCACATTACTGTATCAAATACTCTGGCAATTGTAACACAATGCTTTTGCTTTTCACTTCCTTTAAATTCACCCTATTGGTTTCAGCCCACTGTTTGAAGATACTTTAGAATCCTTTTTTTTTTTTAACAGGGACAGAGAGTCAGAGAGAGGGATAGATAGGGACAGACAGAAACGGAGAGATGAGAAGCATCAGTTTTTCATTGCTGTTGCGACAGCTTAGTTGTTCATTGATTGCTTTCTCACATGTACCTTGACCACGGGCCTTCAGCAGACTAAGTAACCCCTTGCTGGAGCCAGCAACCTTGGATCCAAGCTGGTGAGCTTTTTTTGCTCAAGCCAGATGGGACCGCGCTCAAGCTGGCGAGCTCAGGGTCTCGAACCTGGGTCATCAGCATCCCAGTCCGACGCTCTATCCACTGTGCCACCGCCTGGTCAGGTGATACTTTAGAATCTTGATTCTGACATTCAAGTATTAGATCTTGCTCTCAGTAAGTGGTGCCATCTGCAGACACAGTGAATGTGGCAGGCTCTGATAGCTAATGAGCAGGTCAAGTACAGAGTCCAGAAATGTGGAGTTGAAGGTTTCTCTCCAAATTTGCATCAACTGGATAACCAAATGGAAGGGTACGAACCCCCGCAAACTGGGGGAAGGGGACGAACCCACCCAAACTGGGGGAAGGATACTAACTTCCCTGGACTGGGGGAAAGGTACTACCCCCCCCCCAACTGGGGGAAGGGTACAAACCCACCCAAACTGGGGAAGGGGACGAACCTCCCCTGAACAAGGAAATTTTTGAGATCCTTGTTTCCATAGCTGTCTCCTCAATCAGGAGCTGTGGATGTCTTTGCTGGAAATAAGGTATTCTACATCCAAGGAATTTCCCTAGTGGCCTTCCAAATAACAATGGTTGTTGGTATTATTATTTACTGTATCTCAGTGAAGGTATCAATTATTTTTCTAGGTGTTCTCAAACCCACAGCTTAATACTGTATTCTGGAGTAAATTTGGGTGGAATTCACCTCAAATAAACCCACCTAGACTTTCTCAAATCTCACTTTTCTGTTTTTCTTAATGTTAGGACATCTGCGCCACCAGGCACTGGTGCCCCTCTTCTTTACAGCTATACTGGCAAGGGTCCCGGGTCCTATCTGCAAAGGAGTTCCCACACCTTGGGATTTGCAACTCGTTTTAAATATGACTTTTTTTATTAAGTTTTTTTTTAATTTTTATTTTATTCATTTTAGAGAGGAGACAGAGAGAGAGAGAGAGAGAGAGAGAGAGAGAGAAAGGGGGGAGGAGCTGGAAGCATCAACTCCCATATGTGCCTTGACCAGACCAGTGCAGGGTTTTGAACTGGCGACCTCAGTGTTCCCAGGTCGACGCTTTATCCACTGCGCCACCACAGGTCAGGCACAACTCATTTTAAATGGCTTGGTGCCTAAATTTTTTCTGACCATCATCTCCTCCTATTTGGGTTTCAATTTCCTCTAAATGTTGTGTATTATTTATCTGTTTAGAAATGCTTTTTCTCAGGGGAGAATGAAGAAAATCTGCTTTCCAACAAATGGCCACCTGACACCTTCGTCCCCAGGAGCCCTAGCCGCTCTTCATTCCTTAGTCTAAATGCAATGTCTTTTACTGTCTGCACTGTTGCCAAGTCTCCATTTACCAAGGGCTTCACCCTCCTTCCATCTCCAGCCCCAGGCCGCTTAGTTTTTGAGCCCGAGTGCTCTCTATAGAGCCACGAGGTTTCTTCAGTGCTCCCCTTCTGTTTGAGGTCCTTCTGCAAGTGGGCTGCCCCCATTTTCTTAGAGCTTCCCGTCCCTCTTGTTCCACATTCCCACTTAAGGTCTCTAACCTTAGGATTGTAACTTTTAATTTCTTCAAACTATTTCCTAGGATTGCTTCTCCATCCAGCCACCCATCTCATGGCCCACATCCCGTCTTTCTCGATTCGGCTTTCTCCTGTGGTTCCTGTGACACACACAGCACAAGGCAATTCTTTCCCACGGTCAGAAGTAAGACTGGGGGAGCAGCTCCCTGGTGGTACTTTTTCCCATGGAGTAGGAACCTTTCCCTGATGCCTGTAAAGAAGTCCTCAGCTCCTCAGCGGGTAGCTGTGTGGGAGTCTGGCTGCCAGAGCAGACGCCATCTTCCAGCCCAGTGCCTTCCTACCCTCAGAGCATGGCCAGGCAGTTGAAGGTGTGCTCCCACAGGGACATAGCTCCCACGTGCTCATCTTTCAGTCTCACCCAAAGGCCCATCCCAGATTAGCAATGTGCTGTGGTATAAAGCATGCAGGATTTGGAGTAAAATATACCCAGGTCTGAATTCTTTCTCTGCCTCTTACTAACAAGTTGTTCAAATCTGAGCTTTTACTTTTCCTCACTTGCAAAACAGGGATCTTTCTTGTTGAGGGGGTGACTGAGGTAACAACACATCGAGCTACCTGTGCATAGAAGATTCTAACACAGAGCAACCCCATGCTTGTCTCAGGTTCATGGATTTTCAGAGGTTATATGTTCTTAGTGGATTGTGTTTCTTTCCTGTTCTAGTCCAGGTGTTTCTTTTAAACAAGTTGCAATATATGTCTTCACGTGGCAAACCTCCCTTTTTAAATTTTATTTTATTCATCTTAGAGAGGAGACACACAGAGAGAGAGAGAGAGAGAGAGAGAGAGAGAGAGAGAGAGGGAGAGAGAGAGAAAGGGAGGAGGAGCTGGAAACATCAACTCCCATATGTGCCTTGACCAGACCAGTGCAGGGTTTTGAACTGGCGACCTCAGTGTTCCCAGGTCGACGCTTTATCTACTGCGCCACCACAGGTCAGGCCGCTAACCTCCCTTTGATAAGCCATGCCCCTCCAGATCAAAGTCTAAGATCGCAGTGGGCTGACCCTGGATCCTGACCCGTTCAGGCTGGGCCTAAGACGCACATCTGGCCAGTAGAATATTCCAGATACACTGGATGGTTTACAGATGGATGTGTGCTTCAAGCCAGAGTCCTCCAGGACTTCCCTGAGAGGTATCTGCTCATTCAGGAATTACAAGCTCTAAGAAGCCATGTGGAGCTACCATTTGGCACGTTGTTGCCA
Organism: Rhynchonycteris naso; assembly: GCA_037038555.1. Taxonomy (NCBI): domain Eukaryota; kingdom Metazoa; phylum Chordata; class Mammalia; order Chiroptera; family Emballonuridae; genus Rhynchonycteris; species Rhynchonycteris naso. Next base: position 358,835,731 of record CM072995.1, read on the forward strand.
CGTGGAATGACCCTGTTTGGGAGGGAAACCAGGCAGAGGTGGGTGGACTGATGGGATGAAAATGGGAGTCCCAATGCCCTTGCTTGAACCAGTGCATTAACCTCTGGCCATTCTGTTACTTGACTCAATAAATTCCTTTTCTTAAGCCAGTTTGGATTTCTCAGTATGCAACCACAATATACAATGTAGACCCTTTTATTGTTATAAAATCATGAGTTTCCATTAATCAAATTTCATATTTAACTCCTTAAAGCTGTTCCCCTATTTTCATGCAAAAAACCAGTGGGGCTCAACATGCGTGCGTGGCAGGTTAGAAATTCCGCACTTACAGATGGTTGTCATTTACCAGTCTAGAGCAAATCACTTAACCCTTTGAACTTCACTTTCCTATTAGTAAAATGGGGTGATGTCTCTTATATGGCCGTTTTACTGGTTGGCACTAATGCATATATGGGCAGGACATGTGTAGTAGGCCACCAATAACACCCTCTTACTAGGTAGTAAGTACGTTATCTCAATAGCCTCTATATGGTGTAGCTATCTCTAGATGATGAATCTATCTGTATTTCCCATCCTTTTCCACAGGTCACACCTCTTAGGTATTTTGTTTCCAGGTTTATCATGGCTGTAACCAAGAAGGGAGCTGGCAGTCACAGGCTTTGGGAAAAGATAAAGATGAAGAGGTGGACAGGAATTTCAAAACTCGAACAGAGGAGATGGAATTAGCCTTGTTTGGAACACTGGCAGAACTTTACACCCACTTTCTATTTATAAATATTCTTGTCTTTCAGCTTGGCTCTCCCACACCAGTTTTCAGTGGAAGATAAAACACAGAGAGTAGCTGCTGCTGAGGTACAAAGGCACAGAGCAGAGGAGGCGATGCATTGGGACTATGTGGCTTAGGCTTAGGGTGGAATAATTTAGGATGCTAGGGCAAGATGTCTTAAGAACCGCAGGCCAGAAAGCAGTATTTCAGCCCTTGCCAGAAGCCTGCGTATGCAGACAGCTGTAGGTGTCCTCTAGCCCACCATGCTGCAGAGCTCTCTGGCTTATCTACCGCCTACTGCGCCACGCTGACGGCAGGAAGACTAGAGCACAGGCCACTCCAACAGCTGAGCAGACGACCCACCAAGACGGTGCGGATAACAGGGAGATGACAAACCCGAGGGGCATTTCTGAGAAACTAGCAGCGGTTTCTTAGAAATAGAGGGAAAGATAGGGAGGAGTCGGTCATTTTCAGGGTTTTTAATTTGGGAAAGTGGGTGATAATGAAGTGTATAATAAAGTTTGAGAACGCAAGTACCACTGCAGGCTTGGGGAGGTGTTGAGATGTAATTCAATTTCAGGATCCTGCAGGATGTCCATACATTCACAAACATTTTCTGAGTCCTGTATGGCAGTTACTGTTCTGGGTGCTCATTCAAGTGAGCTTCAGATACAGCTTTGAGGAAAGGTTAGGACCATTAGAGATGCAATTCCACTTGCCCTCAACTCTTTAGCCTTCACTAACCTCACGACCCTACCCATATCATCTGTACTTGTAAAAGACCCTCTTTCCTTCTAACTTAAATAGTAACAGCTACTACATACCAAATATTTACTCAGGTACTGTATTAAACTTCATGCTCCAATAAGATTACTTTCATTTGAAGATGAGGAACTTGAGGCTTAAAATATTCAAGTAACTTGCCCAAGGTGTTGCAGCTGCTAAGTGACCAAACTGGAAATTGTCCCCATCCCATCATCCTGACTCGTGTCCTCACTATCCTTCAGCGTCTTCCCCGAGCTCTCCCAACGGGACACGAGCTTTCCCTCCCGTGGGTCCCAAGGTACTTGGGTTTCAACATCTCCCGGCACACACTGCCTGTAGGGCACTCACCACGGCCAGTGTTTTCAGGGTTCAGTGTCCACCCGCTTTCAGTGTACCAGCCTTTGCTGTTCTACATATGGTTCCGTTTAGTCCTCCCACCATTCCGAGCTTTTATGTTCTGATCACACCGCATGGCTCCCCCCGTGCACAGGAAGCACCATGGAGGACAGGGCACGGTTTATCACACGCCTGGGCACCCTCCCCTGCCAGGCTATATATTTAATAACTGAGGGCTGCATTTAATACTGCAAAGGCGGGTCCCTTAGGGGAAGGAGAGCCATGCGATACAGAATTACAGTGGGATGTGAGCCGTCTGAAGCGAGGTATGGCCGCTGTTTCCAACGTCACCCTCCTTTTTCATTTCCAGCCAAAGGACATTCTCATCTTTTTGATGCCAGGAGGGCAGGGCCCCAGGCTGGACAGAAAGTAAGTAGGCACAATTCTGTTTCATGTCCTTATTTAACCTCTGGCTCCTCATACTAGTCTGTTTGGAAATAACTGAGTGGATTTTCCATGGAAATGTGGCATTACCAGAGAACAGTCCATTCTTCTGGCTGCCTTCGCAGGCAGAAGTTAGTGTAGAAGACTTTCTTCATCACTGACTCCTTGGAGACTCCGGAGGGGCGAGGTTCGCTGCATTACTCGCACTCCCTCTCAGGACCTGGGGAGTCCTGGACAGCAGCTGCAGGTCACACTGCCGTCTCTCTCCCTCTTTTCCTTGAAGCTCTCCAAAGCACTATTCTCCAGCCATATTTTGCAGTGTGACAATGATCTGAATATATCTGAAAACATTCTTTTCCAGGGTTGCAGTAAGCTGGGTGAACGATTGTGGTTTTAATACAAAATCTGCCTGACTGGTCCCATACAAGAGATCTGGGCCTGAATTGCAGAGTTCACTTATGAGACCAACATAAAATGGGCTTTTCAAGATTTCATCTGCTGGCCATAAATCATGCAAACTAGTCCGGGGGTGGGGGTGGGGGTGGGGGTAGGGGTGCTCCCAAAGTATCACTTCAGGCAGCAAACAGATAAGGAAGATGATTTATAGGGACAAAGTTTGTTGGAAGGAAAACATTCAAGTTGCTTTAGAAAGTTAATCATTGTTACTTTCAAAGATATTCTTGAAAAGAAGGTATTGGGTGGTGGCAAAAGAACCTTTCATTTGCAACTTTCCCCCAACACAAAAACCAGGGTGTAAAAGTACAAGATTAAGCCTGACCTGTGGTGGCACAGTGGATAAAGAGTCAACCTAGAACGCTGAGGTCACTGGTTTGAAACCCTGGGCGTGGCTGGTTAAGGCACATATGGGAGTTGATGCTTCCTGCTCCTCCCCCCTTCTCTCGCTCTTTTTCCTCTATAAAATAAAATCTTAAAAAAAAAAGAGTGCAAGATTATGACTCTCAAATATGAAGACAATAACATGAATGATCAACAGAGGAGGAAAATGAGATGTCACGTGACATCTTAGGTAAAAGACAGAAAACACCTATTTTTGTCTACATATAAAACACAAAGTACCCCAAGATATAAATTTCTATAGCCCTTGGGAAGGCAGCCTGAACGAACCCATCTAGTATGCAATGATGTTCTAGAAGAATCCATCTTCTAGATGGTGTGAGGAGCTGACATGTTGATCACTTTCAAGAAATGTTATCCTCCAAATGTGGTAGGAACCCAGATACAAAGGACTGATGCTCCTCTTACCACAAAATAACTTCCCCTTCCAGCTGCATAAACCCTCACAATAGTCCAGGAAAGGAATGGCAATCATTTCCGTTTTCAGTTGCTTCACCGATTTACCATCCTCAGAGGCAAAAACTGTGCATTTTCTGATTGAGGACTGTTCTACTCACGCTCCTGTGGGAGGCCTGCTCATTGGTTCCCTGCTCTGATGGAAACGCAGGGCCTCTTCCCTGAGAAGGATGACTTACTGATCATGTGGTCCATTGGCCACTTTCTTTCCTCGGCATTTCAGACGCCATGAAAGAATAAATACGCCTTACAATTTGAAAGTCAGGTTCAAACCCAGCTCTGACAAGAACCAAATCTTACCATCCAGGAAAAATTTCAATGGAGTGGGGGAAAAAGGACATTTCTAAAGTAGCAGATTACAGCAAAACCACGGTATGTTTAGGTAACAGTAAGAAGCTGGAATGTAGGATTATGTTTCAAGTTTATTTCATCCTAAGATTGCTTCCATACCCTGGTATTTTTACAACAGTCCCAAGAGTTCCAGGGAACCCCACATTCTTTTCTCAATCAAGGCTTCACAGAGCATCCCAGCCACATTAGCTCAGCACCGCCGGGGCAAACCACCTGCCCAGGTTCATAGGTGCAGTTCACTAGATAAGCCTTATCTGAGTCTATATTACTTACACATATGAGTCAGCTCATTATTTTTACATGTGTACCTACTTGAATTTACTAGCCCCTGAATAAAGTTCAGACATTTGATTATATTAAGTTTATAAAGTTTTATGGAAGAACCCAGCTACAGACCCATTACTGGACCTATTGCCTGGCTGCAGTGAGACTGACTGGACTAGCACTTTGAACAATTCCAGGTCTAGATTAATTTAGCAGTCCAACTTGCATAGGTAAAAACCAAAGCCTTGGCGCCCTCTGGTGGTAAACTGGTTCTCACAGTCAGACTCAACTAGGAATAGGCAGGAGTGTGTGAGCACAAAAGCCACAGGATAGTAAACATGGAACATTTTCCTAGATCAGCTTTACTTGAAGATTTTTTTGAGGGAAAAAAAGATGGCTAATGCAAAACATTTTTATATTAAAACAAATGCATATAATATTGAGTAGAATATAAAATTTACATTACTTTCAGAGACAAAGTAAGAGACATCAAAGACATTTCAAGGTAAGCTCCTCATGAGCTTCAGGCTATATTCCTGAACCCAGGAAGAGAAAGGAGACCCCTGCATGCTCACTCTGATATTGTGGGGGTTGCTGCTTTGATAGAGAAGACTGAGAAGCAGCAAATTAAGTGCTTACACATTTGGCAACATCCTCGTGGATTACTTACATCAGTGAAACCATACACGTTCTCATCTTAGAGCATTGTAACCTGCTTTTAAAAGTCCTGAGTAAAAAGAAGCTTTATGCTTGAATTGAAGTTCATTTCCTTTTAAAGTGATTTTCCCCTCTAAAATGTTAGCATGCCTAACAGAGGGTCTGATATGCGAGGGGGCAATACCCTAAGAACCCTGCGGACCGCATCACCTCACAGGAAGTTACAAGGACACTTTCCAAGGGTGTCATAGGGAATGAAAAACAAACTACTCACCAGCAACAACAAAAAGGATATAAAAACTGAAGAACAAAAGGGTATGGACAATTAGAACTGTGTGACGATGTAACAATGTCTTTAGGGACTGGCAGAGAAGGGATACTGCTGTAATATTTGCTTTTCATCTTAATTTAAATGACAAGAATTCCTTTAAAAATGTGGGGAGGGGGGGCAATATGCTTCCTTTCCAAATCTTACTTATTCTCTAAAATTGTTTTTCTTTCCTGCTGCTGGCAACAATGTACGACTTGACAATAATAGACTGAAGGTGTGGGAGCCTCAGGCAGAGCCTGTCCAGGGTCAGGATAAACCCTGACATATCCGTGTAGAGGCAGATAATGGAGGCAGATTCTGGGGGATGCTGCAGAGGTTTTCGGGTCCACTAGAGAAAGGATCATTCACGACCTATATAGTTTGTCTTACTAATTTTCTTACATTTTATGGAATTATTTCTCTTTTTTTCTTGGGATTGGACTCTGCATTTTACAAAGTCTTGAATTACGGCCCAAATCACATGACAATCTTTAGGAAAATGCAACCTTTTTTCTGTTTAAGTAAAATAAAAAGTCTGGAGCAAAAACCGTCCCATTTCAGAATAAGTAAAGGAGGAATATTAGTGGTAAACTATGCTGTGCTGGGAAAAAGAACATAAAAGGCAGACACCAAACACCTCCATTTTCCCAAGATTAAATGATTATTAAAAAAAGCGCGCCACACTGTATAGAAATCAACATTCTCTCCCATAATTCTGTGCGTCTGGGACTATAGAAATGTCACTGTCCCTGCCCCACATCTTCAAATTAACATTCTCAGGTCACAACAGTAAGTCTTCCCAAAGGGGACCTTCCGGAAAAACAAGCTATTTCCTCGGCTCATATTTCCCTGGAAAAAAAATAAACACAAATCAAGTCTAGTGTGAAGATGAGACCAGCCGGCCCTAATGAGCAGAGACCCCCAAAGACGCATTTCTGGGAGACAGAACTAAATAACAAGGACAAAACCAGAGGGACAATTTGTACTCTCTGACCCGCACTGAGCTTTTGTGGAACTAACTACAATTTTGCCATGAGGATAAAAGGCACAAATTCCGTACTTATTTAGAAAAGTTGCCTGCTTGGATTTTGGCTGCCACTTGCTAGCTGTGCTATCATGAGCCATATATATATAAAGCGCTGAGAACAGTCTTAGCACCCAGTCAGTGCTAGCTTTTATTTCTTTTATAATGGAATGGTCAGGTCTCTAGGCAGTGCTTATATAATCTTACAATTAAAGTAACAACGTGTGAGCTTAACTGAGTAGACTCTGAAGTTGGACAGCCTGCACATAGATCCTGCTCTCCCAGATACAGGCCGTGTAACCCGGAGTTACATAATTGGTGTTATTTAACTGTTCAAAGTCCCAGCTTCTTCATATGTAAAGTGAGATGATAAAAGAATGGCACAGACTTCATGTGGTGATTTTGAGGACTACATGAGTTGACACATGGAAAGCTTTTAGCTTAGCACCTGGTCCGTGGTCAATTTCCAGTCAAGATCTGCTGTGGTCTTAAGCACCTACCTACAGGGATAACAGGAGGCTGGCTGAGAGTGTAAAACTCAAACGGAAATGCAGAATGTCCATGTCGGGTCTGTATGAAAATCATTCAGGAGGTCCAGCCTGGACTCACAGGGGCCTGTGAGGCACGGATGCGGAGCACAAGGAACCACAGCAGCGCTCAGGCCCGAGCTCTGTGAACAAGGCCTTTCTCGTGTGTAGCTAGAATATAACGCAGCAAAGAGCTTTGCCATACACTTTCTTCTCCAATCCTATCAAAAGTGCTCCTCACTCAAAAACAGCTTTAAACTGATGGCCATTTTAAATGAACCTGTATTAAAATTTAGTACACTGCCATCCAGTGTATTTTGGTTCCTAATAAAGCTCTGCCTGGACGGATCAGAAATTTTTGGTTACACATGATATACTCACAGCAATGACAAACAATAAATTGGAGTCTAAACAAAATCAACCACTAACAAGACTCAAGAAGTGCAAGACCAGCTCCCTCAACATCCCTGTGAACAAATAATGTCATAAATAACTTAATTCTCAGTTTCCTCTCTACCATACTGTAGAAAAACACTTGAACATATAAGGAGATTCTGACAAGTTAGAAAACAGTGAAATTGGAAAAAAAAATCTGAAATCGAAGCCACTATATTAACAACCAGGATAACTGTTTACCCAGAGCCTATTTGTAATTTAAAGTCATCACTCAAACGCCTTCTACATCGAACCCGGGGAGTCCTATTCATCGCCCTCTGGGTGATTTCTAAGCAGCACAGATCAGGGCTGTGCCAGAGGGACGTATGGAATACTGTAAAGGGCACAGTAACTGGGAGCTAACAGGTGAGCTGCAAGAATTAACCTGTATTTCAGAGGCATGATTTAAGAAAACAAACAAAAATAAAACAGAGTAAGTATACTGGGGGGGGGGGGGCAAAAGGAGAGAAGGAGAGAAGTACCTCTTTCTGCAGCACGCCCCAGCAGTCTATCCAAGAATTATACACTGGGGAGTAAGGAGGGCATCCACCAGCAAGCCTGAAATGGGAAAATAATACGAGCCATTCAAGTTAACACTTACAAACCATTCTCTCAAGAGGTCAGCAAATCTTTGTCAAATATTCTCTTCCCTAGAAGTCTTCTTGAAAGTCAGTTCTAGTTCTTATAAATTTCCCTCCCTTATATTTAGGTTTTGAATAAACAAATAAACAGAACACAGCAATTGTATGATTAAAGAGTAGGAAAAGGGGCCTAGCCTGTGGTGGTGCAGTGGACAGTGTTGACCTGCAATGCTGAGGCCGCCAGTTGGAAACCCTGAGCTTGCCCGGTCAGGGCACATACGACAAGCAAGGAATGAACAACTAAAGTGAAGCAGCTCTCGAGGTGATACCTCTCATCCCCTCCCCCTCTGTAAAATCAATAAATAAAATCTTCAGCACCCCCCTTCCAGGAACACACCTGCACCTTTCTCTCCCTCCTTCTTCCTTTCTTCCCCCAGGCACATTTTCCTTGCCCCCCTCTTTCTCCTAAGCTCTAAGGGACCACATGAGGCCTGCAACCAGGACAGCGGCAAACAGTGGCAGTTCGTCCCAGGCTAACCCCTGAACCTGTCCCCAGGGCCCCGTTTCCTCCTTCTTCCTGCATGGCCAATAAATTCTTCCTTTACTTGCTGGGGAAAAAAAAGTGTAGAAAAAGAGGATTTTTTTTTTTTTTTTTACAAGGACAGAGAGAGTCAGAAAGAGGGATAGATAGGGACAGACAGGAACGGAAAGAGATGAGAAGCATCAATCATCAGTTTTTCGTTGCGACACCTTAGTTGTTCATTGATTGCTTTCTCACATGTGCCTTGACTTCAGCAGAGTGAGTAACCCCTTGCTCGAGCCAGCGACCTTGGGTCCAAGCTGGTGAGCTTTTGCTCAAGCCAGATGGGCCCGCGCTCAAGCTGACGACCTTGGGGTCTCAAACCTAGGTCTTCGCATGCCAGTCCGACGTTCTATCCACTGTCAGGCCCTTTACAATATTCCATACGTCCCTCTGGCACAGCAGTGATCTGTGCTGCTTAGAAATCACCCAGAGGGCGAAGAATAGGAGGGCGAAGAATAGGACTCCTCGGGTGCGATGCAGAAGGCGTTTGAGTGATGACTTTAAATTACAAATAGGCTCTGGGTAAACAGTTATCGTAGTTTAAAAAGCAGATTTAAAAGGAGAAAGACTGATGGCATCTAAAGAGAAACCAGAGTATGGAAAAGGGGATTCAAAAACCAAGTGGTGTTTAGCCCTGGCTGGATAGCTTGGCTGGTTAGAGAATTGTTCCAAAGTACAGAGGTTGCCAGTTCAATTCCCGGCCAGGGCACATACAGGAACAGATGTATGTTCCTGCTCTTTACTTTCCTCTAAAAGTCAATAAAGTTAACATTAAAAAAGAGAGAAAAACTAAATGGTGTTTAAAAGAACCTAAAAATGATAATGGATATAAACAGTGGTGACTACATGCTCTTACTCAGGTATAATCACCTCCTCTCAAAAACTGTGAGGAGCCTGACGAGGCGGTGGCACAATGGATAGAGCGTCGGACTAGGATGCGGAAGACCCAGCTTTGAGACCCCGAGCTCGCCAGCTTGGACCCAAGGTCGCTGGCTCCAGCAGGGGGTTACTCGGTCTGCTGAAGACCCGCAGTCAAGGCACATGTGAGGAAGCAATCAATGAACAACTAAGGTGTTGCGACGGCAACAAAAAACTAATGGTTGATGCTTCTCACCTCTCCCCGTTTCTGTCTGTCTGTTCCTATCTATCCCTCTCTCTGACTCTCTCTCTGTCCCTGTAAAAAAACAAAACAATACAAAACAAAAACTGTAAGGAATAACAACACATTTAACTCATACTTCAATTATGCTCTGGGCTAAAACACGGCAGCTGCTTCACAAATCACAAAACAAACAGAATGTAATATAACTAACTGTGCTCAAAATTCCACTCAACTTTCTTTTCGAAGTCCTTTTTTTTTTTTAATTTTATTCATTCATTTTAGAGAGGAAAGAGAGAGAGAAGAGGGAGGAGCAGGAAGCATCAACTCCCATATGTGCCTTCATCGGACAAGCCCAGGGCTTTGAACCAGTGACCTCAGCGTTTCAGGTTGTTGCTTTATCCACTGAGCCACCACAGGTCAGGCTCAATGTCTTCTTTTAAAACAATGACGTGCCTGACCAGGTGGTAGTGCAGTGAATAGAGAGTCAGACTTGGATGTAGACCACCCAGGTTTGAAACCCTGAGGTCACCAGCTTGAGTGTAGGCTCACCAGCTTAAGCTCAGGGTCGCTGGCTTGAGTATGGGATCATAGACATGACCCCATGGTCGCTAGCTTGAGCCCAAAGGTCAATAGCTTGAAGCACAAAGTTTCTGGCTTGAGCAAGGGGTCACCCGCTCTGCTGAAGCCAACCCACCCCCACTGTCAAGGCACAAATGAGAAAGCAATCAATGAACAACTAAGGAGCCACAATGAATTGATGCTTCTCATCTCTATCCCTTCCTGTCTGTCTGTCCCTATCTCTCTCTCTGTCAAATAATAAAAAAATAAAAAAATAATTGGATAACTTTCCCACCCTTTTTAGAACAGTATCTATACTATACTAATAAGTGCACATTATTTATATAAGTACTTGAGAAACATTATTTATACCTTTTTCTACTCCAAAAAAGGATATGAGGTGGCTACTTATAAGTTAATGCCACTACTGGTACATGGAGCACACAGAAGAAAAAATGAGGAAATCTAGTAATGTCATCAGCTGTCCTTTCTCCCCAGACTCCTACCAGGACGGTCTTGCCTGTCAAGCATACAGGCAGCCAACTACTAGGATAAGAAATGCAGCCCTGCCCTAGCTCGATAGCTTTATTGGTTAGAGCATCACCCTAATACTCAGTTTGATCCCCAGTAAGAGCATAAAAGAATCAATCAATGAATGCATAAATAAGTGAAACAACAAATTGTTTCTTTCTCACCCTTCCTCTCTCTAAAAATCAATAAAATGAATTAAAAAGAAAAAAAAGACCCTGGCCGGTGGCTTAGTGGATAGGGTATTGGCCCAGTGTATGGACATCCTGGGTTCAATTCCCAGTCAGGGCACACAGGAGAAACAACCATCTGCTTCTTCTGTCTGCCCCTTCTTTCCCTCTTCCCCACACATAGCCAGTGGCTCAACTGGTTCAAGTGTGGTCCTGGGCACTGAGGATAGCTTCCTTGGAGCACATCAGCCTCGAGCTCTAAAAATAGCTTAGTAGTCGAGCATCAGCCCCAGATGGGGTTGCCAGGTGGATCCTGGCTGCAATGCATGCAGGAGTCTACCTCATTATCTCCCTTCCTCTTATATAAATAATAATAAAATTAATGAACAACTGAATGCTTAAAAAAAGAAAAAGGAAATGGCAATGCACTTACCCACAGTTGTTGACAGCCATAAGATTAGAGACAAGCACAAAGGGATAGGTCAACATACTGGCAAAAAACTGCAAAATAGTAAAAAGACAGCTCAGTTATTAGGTGAGTCCCAGTTGTCTGCATTCTCTTCTTTCTCCTGCTTTAAAGTCCTATTGCCTCTGTGGTCAAATACGCCAACATTGGGCTTCGCTTTCTCAGTATCTCAGGAAAGACTAAATTATACATTTTTTGAGCCTGGAGATGCTTCCCTTCTCTTAATATACCACCAAAGCTAACATTTTAATGAAAAGCTAGAGGAATTCTCTTATTCTATGATTGAATTCTCACGCAAATAAAATGAACTACAATCTTTAAAAGAAAACAAATATAGCCTTAACAGGTGGTGACACACTGGATAGAGCATGAGAATGGGACACAGAGGACCCAGGTTCAAAATCCTGGGGTCACCAGCTTGAGCCCAAGGTGCTGGCTTGAGCAAAGGGTCGCTCAGTCTGCTGCTCCTCCACCCCCGTCAAGGCACATATAAAAAAGCAATCAATGAACAACTAAGGTGCTGAAATGAAGAACTGATGCTTCTCATCTCTCTCCCTTCCTGTCTATCTGTGCCTATCTGTTCCTCTCTCTATGTCTCTCTCGGTCCCTGTCACACACACACACAAAAGAAAATAAATACAACTAAATTCAATCTCAAAACATTTCTGAAGAAAACACAAGCAACCTTCCAAAGACAATGGAAGTGACTTCAGAAGTCAAATACTGGAAGGTTCCAACCGATTAAAGGGGGTGACATTCTCTGTAGTGGGCCAGCAGACTGCAGTGAGCAGCAGGCCTAAGCAGTAGGGACAGGGCTGTGATTAGACATGCCCACATCCCCCCACTGAAAACTGAACACCAAACCATGTGGGCTTGTTATTACTGCTACTGTCAGCAGACTCAGTTATTCTTACCTGCGACAAACATCGACAAATCTGACTTTCCTGCAAAAACCTGATTGCTTTAAATAAGGAGTAACACAGGTCAAATTTAAACTAAAATAATTCCTAGAAGGTTAAAATAAACCAACAACTCACTCCTGTGACAGCTTGGGAATAACTCTTCATTTCATTCATGGTGGAAACCTAAAACAAGAAAGCCTTTATTAGAATGAGTAAGAAAACTAAGTTGATACTAACAGCTAATTGTCCCCAACCATATCAATATACTCTATCTCTGAATTAGCAGTGTCTTTTGACAGCTTGAAAGTTAATTTTGATGATGAAAACAAAATACTGATTATGAGCATAAAAAGGCAGTGGTCAAATGATCCACTTGATTCAACATTAATAGACAAATTCATAGTAGATGAATTTATAAGATGGCTTAGGAACAAATGTAATAACCTCAGTATTTCAAAAGAAAATGAGATTGGTAACCTTTTTTTCCCATGTCCCAAAAATACAATCCCCGGAAACTACATTTATCGCACGCTTGAGACAAGTCACTACCTGTGTACACCCGCTGTGTTCCAGATGCTTAGGAGGTCAGTCTCTATACTCAAAGAGCTTACAACACGTATTCAATCTGACCCCTGAGTGTGTTCTATTTTCCACCATGCTGCGGAGCTGCTTGCGTACTAAGAGGTCCACAACTGCTAAGGCGGGGGAGATAACACTTCTAGAAAAGGCTGATTCCCCATACCTCCCCCACTGAGGTTTCTAGATAGCCCAATATTGGAATCCCCTTAACACTTCAGATTACACAAAACACCTCGACTACACTATAAAATTGTCCTGCTTCCTGGTGTCCTCTAAAACTAAGTAACAGTAAAGAAGTGACTTCCTTGCCCTGACTGGTTGGCTCAGTGGTAGAGCGTTGGCCCGGTGTGTGGATGTCTGGGGTTCGATTCCCAGTCAGGGTACACAGGAGAAGCGACCATCTGCTTCTCCTCCCCTCCATCTCCTCTTTCTCTCTCTCTTTCTCTTCCTCTTCTGCAGCCATGGCTTGATTGGTTCAAGCTCAACAGCCCTAGGAGCTGAGGATGGCTCCATGGAGCCTCTGCCTTAGGCACTAAAAATAGCTCAATTGCGAGCATGGCCCCAGATGGGCAAAGCATCAGCACCAGATGGGGGTTGTTGCTAGGTAGATCCCTGTTGAGGCATATGCAGGAGTCTGTCTATCTCCCCTCTTCTCATTTGGAAAAGAAGAAAAAATAAAAATAATGAAGTGACCTCCTTGCAGCACAGAGACAGGGATAGATCTTTTGGGCTTACTCTGCTGCACTCTAGGACTTTTTAGGTATATCTCTCTATGATAAAAGTATAGGTCATCCCCTTAGCCTTTGAAAACTTGACTGATGTTAGCTACATTATGAGTGTGGCACACAACACACCGCCATGTTACTTTAGAGCTGCCCTAGCTGCTGGGTGAATACAGTGAAGTCCGCACATGCACATCTCATTCAGATCACAACCTACCCCACTGTCCAGTGCATAGGTATTGACGAGGTAGGCCAGTGAGTTACAGAGCCACAAAGAAATGATGTCACCTAGTAGGCGAGGAATAAGACCCCTACATGAAGAAACAATAAGGATAATCAAGAAATATACTCAGTGAAAAGATAATCTACTCAATACAAACACTTCCCAAAGAATTAAGAGATTTTAAAACATTCTAGAGACCTGAAAAGACATCGAATACCAGAACCTAGCCCTGACAACTAGTTCAGTCTAGTTGATACAATTGTACTTGAGGCTAATCTCAAATGACTTTCATTCCTATTTTTAAAATGTAGGTCAGCTATACTCCTCTAAGCTATGGCCAATGGTTCACCTTACTATGAATAACTATAAGCAGGGAGGCAAAACTTTGCCTATTTTGAAGAGGAGACTTAAATATGGGTTTTTTTTTTTTTCTCAACTATATTTGATAATCAAATTTGGCAGGGCAAAAGATGAGAAAAATTACAAAATGAGAATGGCTCAAATACAAATACAGGTGAGAGACATAAAAACCCACATTTCAAGAATCTCAGTGATTTTAGAGGCGGCATGAATTGTGGGGTGAGTCTTATCCCACACACTGAACACCAGGCTTCAAACGCCACTTCTGTCACTTATCGGCTACATGACCGGCAGCAAATGAACTTCCCAAGGCATCCATTTTTTAAAAATCTCTAAAATGAGAATAATGGCTGTTCTGCCCATCTCCCACAGTATTTATGATACACGAATAATAATCAACTATGCAGAAACACTCTGAAATTAACAAGAACCATTTTAAAATTATTTTTTAAAGGACTTATTAATGCAGTTTTTACTGTTAATTTAAAAGTGAATTAAGTTCTTCCAAAGTAAATTCAAGAGAATTGATACAACATTGCAAACATATTCATTCAGGATCCAGATTAGGTGATTTCCCCCTTTATCAAAAATTAATTTCCTTATTGTATCAATGGGACATACTGTAAACTTACTATAAGGATAGAAACTCGGAATGAATTTGTCAAAACAACAACAACAAACAAACAAAACCCCCATTTCAAATATTTTGGATGTCCAGAAGCAAAAGTCTGGGATCTTTATGAGAATTTAAGCCAGCAGGGTCTAAACAGACCATAATGTGAAGCAAACCCAGGGACTATATTTTCCTCAAGAACTAAAGAGTTACGTCCTCATTCTCATTAAAGCTTTCCACCTACAAAAATCACAGACAAATCAGCAATTTACTCACGCAAAAAATCCTAGTATGCCCTCTTCCCGATAGATGGTTACTATGGAGTCACAAAGTCCACTAGGTATACAGGAAGGAAAGGTAAATACATTAAGATTATTTTGAAGCTATTTTGAAAATGTTCAATTATCACTTTTTTTTTTACAGAGACAGAGAGAGAGTCAGAGAGAGGGATAGATAGGGACAGATAGGAATGGAGAGAGATGAGAAGCATCAATCATCAGTTTTTCATTTTGACACCTTAGTTTATTGCTTTCTCACTTGTGCCTTGACCACGGGTCTTCAGCAGACTGAGTAACCCCTTGCTCGAGACAGCGACCTTGGACTCAAGCTGGTGAGCTTCGGCTCAAACCAGATGAGCCCGCACTCAAGCTGGCGACCTTGGGGTCTCGAACCTGGGACTTCTGCATCCCAGTCTGACAGCCTGCACCACCGCCTGGTCAGGCCAATTATCACTTTTGACGAGGTAAAATCCACCCCCCAATCCCTGTCCACCCGTCTACCACCCTCACTCTGTGAGGACATGTGAATGTGGACACAGAAGTGGAGATGTTACTACCTAAGGATGTGAATGCATGGAGTCAGTGTGGATTTTGGATTCAAAGGCTCTGTAACCTATTCTGAGATCCCGGGGAAACTCCTAAACCTGCCGGAGCCATTTTCTTCTATTTACTGGTTTTCATACAGATCCAATGATATCATATATGAATTTGCTCTGTAAACGCTAAGACAACTTAACAATGTCAAGCACTATTATTCTAATAAACTGCTCACAAAAATTAGGGGATCAGGGAAGGTGCAGATACTCCAGGACTTTCAGCCTTTTGCATACTGCATTTTCACCAATGAATACAAATTGGGTTTACATCTCATTTACATAACTGAACAACTTTCTTTGACTTGTCGTTTGCTTTTCTGATGTTCTTGTTTAATTTAAAAAAATCAAATGTTTCTTTTTTTATCACTTCATAAAAATTTTGAAATATCTCCTAATTTTTGTGAGCAGTATATTTTTGGCTTCAATAGATCTCCTTGAATACTTGAAAACAAAAGCACTTACCAGTACTTGGATTCTCTGCCAATGAACTGCACCATGGATCTCAGAGTGATCACTACAGAACACAGAAAAATAAATTTAAACTACACGAGATAAATTCTGATAGCACTAAAAAAAAAGTTTTCCTACCTAAAGACACTTGCTATCTGGATAAATTGGATAAAAGCCAAAACATGCAAGAAAAAATTGCAAGTATGGTACTTTACTGAACTCCCATGTCAACCATCTAAGCAGGCAGTACAGACCATGTTATAAAAGAGGTAAGAAATCAGATTTCAATTGTCAACTGCAAACATACCATGGAAGGGATGTGTGATGAGGGTAGCAGCAGAACGAGCCATCATCTCTCGTGTTGTCTAGAAACAATGAACACATACTTCTGAAATCTAAATAAACGACACTCAAATTCCTGTGAAAATAATGTGGGTGGAGACTGTAGAATAAGAAAGTGAGTGGCACCTGACCAGGCGGTGGTGCAGTGGATAGAGCGTCGGACTGGGATACGGAAGACCCAGATTCGAGACCCCGAGGTCACCAGCTTGAGCGCGGGCCCATCTGGCTTGAGCAAAAGCTCGTCAGCTTGGACCCAAGGTCGCTGGCTCCAGCAAGGGGTTGCTTGGTCTGCTGAAGGCCCGCGGTCAAGGCACATGTGAGAAAGCAATCAATGAACAACT
This sequence comes from Rhynchonycteris naso, assembly GCA_037038555.1. Lineage (NCBI taxonomy): Eukaryota > Metazoa > Chordata > Mammalia > Chiroptera > Emballonuridae > Rhynchonycteris > Rhynchonycteris naso. The sequence goes on from CM072995.1 coordinate 358,852,315, forward strand.
AAGGTGTCACAACGAAAAACTGATGATTGATGCTTCTCATTTCTCTCTCTGTTCCTGTCTGTCTGTCCCTATCTATCCCTCTAGCTGACTCTCTCTCTGTCCCTGTAAAAAAAAAGAAAGTGAGTGGCATAAGACCCGTGCCCTGTAGTCAGGAAGGGTAAGGAGCTTGAATGCACACAGTATACTGCCATTCTATAACACCTTCACACCTTTCTTTCTTTCCTTTTCTTTTTCTTTTTTTTTTTTTACAGGGACAGAGTGGGAGTTAGAGAGAGGGATAGGTAAGGACAGACAGACAGCAGGAACGGAGAGAGATGAGAAGCATCAATCATTAGTTTTTCATTGCCATTGTGACACCACAGTTGTTCATTGATTGCTTTCTCACATATGCCTTGACCGCGGGCCTTCAGCAGACCGAGCCACCCCTTGCTGGAGCCAGCGACCTTGGGTCCAAGCTGGCGAGTTTTTTGGTCAAGCCAGATGGGCCCGCGCTCAAGGTGGCGAGCTCGGGGTCTTGAATCTGGGTCTTCAGCATCCCAGTCCGACGCTCTATCCACTGCGCCACCGCCTGGTCAGGCTCTTTCCTTTTCTTAAGTGAGCAGAGTAGAGACAGAGACAGATTCCCGCATACACCCCAACCGAGATCCATCAGGCAACCCCAGATGCTCATAACCAAGACACGGAGGCTCCTTGGAGCCATCCTCAGCACCCAGGGCCATCGAGCTGTCCGGAATCAATCGAGCCAAGGCTGCATGAGGAGAAAAGGGAGAGAGGTGGGGAGAGAAGCAAATGGTCGCTTCTCCAGTGTGCCCCGACCTGGAATTGAACCCAGGACTTCCACATGCCAGGCTGATGCTCTACCACTGAGCTAGCCGGTCAGGGCCCTACCATACCTTTCACTAATGGGTTTCAATGTTGTTATAGTAATTCTCAAATTTTCACTGTAGAGATTTATTATCTTCTCAATTTTACAGATAAGAAAAAAAAAAGCAAATAAAAGGGAAGGGTGTCCAGCAAATAGTCACTGAGCTGGAATAAAACTACGAGGCCCCTATTTAGATTATTAGGTTGTTCTCACTGTGATTTCAGAGACTCTGATATCTACGCTAGATGACTGTCAGGTTCGATTTAATCTGTGCCAAATCTCTGGCAGAACAGAACTTTATATTTTGACCATAACTCTACAACCCTGCAGTATCTTAGAGCTGCTATATTTATCCTAGTTTATCTTTCTCTTTACAGCACTCCATAAAAAGGTAGTAAAGAAAATTAAATTACTCTACTTCAAGGTAGCTGTAAACAGCAGGTCATTCATGCTTGCATTTAAACATTATCTTCACTTAGTTAAGACTTTCCTCATCCCTATTCCAATGGTAATTCTGAAAAGATCCTACAGAACAGGATGGGTTTAACTAAAGTTAAGAAAATACAGTATGCCTATTAATATACTTATCTCTACTTTTAATTTATTTTTTTTTATATTTTATTCATTTTAGAGAGGAGACACAGAGAGAGAGAGAGAGAGAGAGAGAGAGAGAGAGAAAGGGGGGAGGAGCTGGAAGCATCAACTCCCATATGTGCCTTGACCAGACCAGTGCAGGGTTTTGAACTGGCGACCTCAGTGTTCACAGGTCGACGCTTTATCCACTGCGCCACCACAGGTCAGGCCTTATCTCTACTTTTAAATAAGTTCAGTTCATGAAAATGTATAGAAAACCAAGTTGATTCATCTGACATCTAGACTCAGACTCAGAGTAAAGTTTGTTTGGAATACGTGTTTTAGACAGCAATATTTGTAGAAATTGTGGCCTCACTACAGATTAGACAACAGCAAGACTCAGAACTGAGTAGTTCTGAAAGCCATCAATATTCAGTCCAGGATGACACAAACGCCAAAGGCAGAACACGGGAGTGGGAAAGGGGTGAGGAGAGATACTCTACAATCAGAATAATGCTGGAAAAGCACTTCTGGGTATATAATATCCACTACACACAGGGCCTGGATGCCATTTTAAGACTCTGGTACCAGAGGATTTCAATTCTACTAGAAAACTTTCAATAGAAACCCCTTCAATTTTAAAGATGAAATGAGTGGGTAAAATTAGTTTCCTTGAAATGCATCTATTCCAAACAGCAAGCAAAGCTTTTCCTCTCTCTTTTTCATGTTATACATATAGTAAAGCCCAAACTATATTTTAGGTTTAATTTTAATCGGAACAGACACTGCACAGACAGGTCTGATTATCCTGACTCTACAACCGCCACCCTGCACATCCTCTGATTTAGGGCAATAGCACAGGACACATCACTCATCTCTTACCTCCTTGATAACTCGGTCGAAGGAAGATGAGACTTCTTTCTGTTCATTTCCAGGTCCTAACTCCTGGAAATCAAATAAAAGACGACAGATATCTTGATGGTTTTAAACAGAGCTGTTCAAACAGGAGGCCTGCCGCTCACTGAGATGAAAGGGAAACGGACTGCTTGTCCCTTCTCCTCAAGAGGATCAAAGAACAATAACTTGCAAGGGAAATGGGCCCACGTATACAAATCAGCTCCAACATACCTCAATCTTGTCAGACTCCTGGTAATGCTGCAAAGAAGAGGAAAGAAAGGAAAGAATCATTAGGACTACCACAGTGTCACTGAGAGAGGACATAATGAAAACTATACGGGTAGAAAATAAAACCATTGATTTTTTTTTTTTTGCTGCAAATCTCCAATTAACTTCTAATTCAAGTCCAACGCCTTAACCGCTCAGCCATCATAGTCCTTAACTTCTAATTCTAATTAGTCAGTTGTAATTTAAGTATATCTAAGACAACTGTGTTGCTAAGTTTAACATACTGGTCGGCTGAAGGGACAAGAAAATGCGCATGAAAACTCTCATCTAAAAGAATAAAAAATGACCCAAACATCATTTACTAAACAAACATTTAACAGAAAACAAGTTGGTAAAAACACAGTCTAGACTAAGGCTACAGAAAAACTCTCACGGCTTTTTCATGGAAAAAGCAGGACCAATACCAAATTAGGGCAAGGCTCTTTTCTTCACTGTACAAAAGAACAGAGAACTGGTGTTGGGTCTGAATAGCTGAAATCGCCTCACTTTGTCTTTTGTATCTAGTTCCGAAACAAGTAAGATTTTCTTCTTAGTTTTCTCCGAGAAGAGAACATGAATACCACTGAACCTCAGACTATACTGATAGAGGAAATACTTGTGGGATGTTTCAGAAATGGAAAATAGGCTACATTAAATGAAAGAATCAGACAATTAAGTTCCTAATCACACCAGATTTTAAAAATAAACAATCTCTCTTTTTTTTTTTTTTTAGCAAGAGAGAGCGAGGGACAGACAGAAAGGGGGAGATGAGAAGCATCAACTCGTAGTTGAGGCATGCTAGTTATACACTGGTTCCTTTTTCAAATGTGCCTTGACTGGGGGACTCCGCTGAGCCAGTGACACTTTGCTCAAACCAGTGACCTTAGGGTCATTTCTATGATCCCACGCTCTAGCTGGCGACCCTACGCTCTCAAGCTAAATGAGCCTGCGCTCAAGCTGGCAACCTCGGGGTTTCAAATATGGGTCCTCAACATCCCAGGTTACGCTCTATCCACTGTGCCACCACCTGATCAGGCAATAACACTTCCTTCTGCAAAAAGCATTACGCTTTAAAAATCAGAGGCAAGAGTACACAAAGCAATATTAAAGAAAATGGTGTTTTGGGGTCAAATTACTGGTTTTTTGGCTAGAATTTATTCTAATAGTTTTAGACATATTTAAAAATTCTTACTCATTGCTAGGCTTTGCTTTTTACTCCATTAATAATATTTTCTACCACTCTCTTCTACATTATTCTGAACAGATTTCAATTTAATTCTCATTCAGATATATAGAACTCTTTCTTTTTTTATATATTTTTACTTTTTATTTTTTTACAGGGACAGAGAGTCAGACAGAGGGATAGATAGGGACAGACCAAAACGGAGAGAGGTGAGAAGCATCAATCATCAGTTTTTCATTGCCATTAGAAGAACACTTTAGTTGTTCACTGACTGCTCTCTCACATGTGCCTTGACCACGGGCCTTCAGCAGACTGAGCCACCCCTTGCTGGAGCCAGCGACCTTGGGTCCAAGCTGGTGAGCTTTTGCTCAAGCCAGATGGGCCCGCGCTCAAGCTGGCAAGCTTGGGGTCTCGAACCTGGGTATTCCACATCCCAGTCTGACACTCTATCCACTGCGCCACCGCCTGCTCAGGCTAGAACTCTTTCTTATAAAGGTTAACAGTTACATCAACCCTGAATTGGTCTGTCTTCTTGACTGTATAAGCTGTTTTTTCTGTTTTGTTTTTTTTTACAGGGACACAGAGAGAGTCAGATAGAGGAATAGACAGGGACAGACAGACAGGAACGGAGAGAGATGAGAAGCATCAATCATCAGTTTTTCGTTTTGACACCTTAGTTCAGGGGTCCCCAAACTACGGCCTGCGGGCTGCATGCGGCCTCCTGAGGCCATTTATCCGGCCCCCGCCGCACTTCCGGAAGGGGCACCTCTTTCATTGGTGGTCAGTGAGAGGAGCACAGGATGCATTTGCACCCGTAATTCCCATTGAAATACTGGTCAGTTTGGTGACTTAAATCTACTTGTCCTTTATTTTAAATATTATATTTGTTCCCGTTTTGTTTTGTTTTTTTAAACTCATATTTCTTTTATATGTTTTTGTTTTTGTCTTTATTTATTCATTTTAGAAAGGAGAAAGAGAGAGAGAGAGAGAGAGAAAGGGGGAGGAGCAGGGAGCATCAACTCCCATGTGTGCCTTGACGAGACAAGTACAGCGTTTTGAACCGGCAACCTCAGTGTTCCAGGTTGACGCTTTATCCACTGCGCCACCACAGGTCAGGCCCCCGTTTTGTTTCTTTACTTTAAAATAAGATATGTGCAGCCTGACCAGGCGGTGGTGCAGTGGATAGAGCGTCGGACTGGAATACGGAAGACCCAGGTTCGAGACCCCAAGCTCACCAGCTTGAGCGTGGGCCCATCTGGCTTGAGCAAAAGCTTGCCAGCTTGGACCCAAGGTCACTGGGTACAGCAAGGGGTGTCTCGGTCTGCTGAAGGCCCACGGTCAAGGCACATGTGAGAAAGCAATCAATGAACAACTATGGTGTCCCAACGGCAACGAAAAACTAATGGTTGATGCTTCTCACCTCTCTCCACTCCTGTCTGTCCCTAGCTATCCCTCTCTCTGTCCCTGTAAAAAAAAATAAGATATGTGCAGCATGCATAGGAATTTGTTCATAGTTCTTTTTATAGCCCGGCCCTCCAATGGTCTGAGGAACAGTGAACTGGCCCCCTGTGTAAAAAGTTTGGGGACCCCTGCCTTAGTTGTTCACTGATTGCTTTCTCACATGTGACTTGACCGCGGGCCTTTAGCAGAGCGAGCCACCTCTTGCTGGAGCCAGCGACCTTGGGTCCAAGCTGGCAAGCCCTTGCTCAAGACAGATGGGCCCGCGCTCAAGCTGGTGACCTCGGGGTCTTGAACCTGGGTCTTCCACGTCCCAGTCCTACGCTCTATCCACTGCGCCACCACCTGGTCAGGCTGTATAAGTTGTTTTTGATACTAAGTATAATACCAATCCTGTTATCTCATTTGGCTACATGTGATATACATATTCAAATGGATACCTGGATACCTCAAGTTTGTCTTACTTTTTTTTCTACATAAAGGAACTTGGTTTCAAGCAATAATTTCATTTTTGCCCTAAGTCTATGTACATAAACCTCTCTGACCAGTTGAAGACTGGCTTTCTGTATGTGAATCTCACTTAGGCAACAGCAGCACTTGCACTGAGCCCAAAGTAGGGTGTGGCTGGAAAAGAAATAATCCACCAAAACCCGGTAAGACTCCATCACGCTGACCCAGCGGGGACCACTGAAACAGTGCTTCTAAACTCAGGCCACAGGCATAACAACAATATTAATATAAAGAATAACAAAGTAACTGAAGGATGAAACAGCTTCCATGTAAGGAACTGTCTGAAAAACCTTCCAATTCAAATCAATGAAGGCTGAAAAGTACTTAAAAATCTAAGCCAATTAGATCATGCAACTATTTTAACAAAATCATGAAATCATGATTTGCTCATCAGATAAAAACATAAGAATGGATAAAGCCTAAAAAACTACAAGGAGGACTGTATTGAGTATTACCATATTTAAATTTAATATTTAAATAACCAGTTTGTAAACATTTGAAAATTAGCACATCTGATATGTTATATACGTTGAAAGTATGTATTGCATAGATTAGGTTAAGCACCCACTGCCACCTTTTTGTTATAGAACAGAGGATAAGAACCCTTGGTGCCAGTACGAGACAAAATAATGCCCTAGGAAAAATCCATTAGTTTTATATTATCAACCATACTCAGCGGAACAACCTTCCCACGGACCGTTCTAAATGGTACAGCATTTGCATTTATAACACCTTTATTGATAGAGCAAATGCTATTTGACCTATATTATAATTGTTGCAACTAAGAAACCAGTACAATTAAAATGATAAGGTTTAGCATTTGAACTTAAAAGAAACTGACAAGCTGTGGCCTGGTGGCTCAGTGGATAAAGCATCAATTTGGTGTGCTGAGATTGTGAGTTCAATCCCTGGTCAGTGCATTTATGAGAAGCAATCAATGAATACACAACTAAATGGAACACTAAGTGAAATAAGAGTTGATGCTTTTTTCTCTCTGTCTCCTCACCTTCCTTATCTCTCTCACAACAATAGAAAAATAAAAACTTAAAAAGAAACCTGATAAAAGGAACGCTAACAAAAGAAATGTAACTGACTTATCGGCAGCGCAGGATACACTCAGAAAGAAATGAACCTACACAGGGAAGCTAGAGAAAAGGGGCCTTGGAGACAGGTTCAGGGGGTTAGTCCAGGACAAGCTGCTGCTGCCCCTGCTCCTCTGTTTGCAAGTCTCCTGGGGTTTGGGGTTCCTTAGAGCTTAGGAGAAAGAGAGGGCAGGGAGAACACACCTGGGGGGAAGAAGATGGAGAGGAGGACAAAGAAGGTGTGGGTGTACACCTGTTTTTAAAAATATCATGAAACATCTCAAACATACGGAAAAATTAAGAATAATTCACCTATGTACCTATCACCAAGGTTAAATAGATGTCAACATTCAGCCCTTTTTGCTTAAGATTTCTTACTTTAAAATAAAATAAAATGCTACAGATACAGCTAAATTCCACACTTACCTCATCCCCGCCTTCCCAAAAGTAACCACTATGCTATAGATGATGTACACTTTAGTTAGGTTTAAAAAAAACAAATTTTCAAACGTATGCAAATATAACAGGCATAGAAACAGTGCAAAAAATACAAATGTACAATATAATAAATAATTAAAAGGCAAATATCCATACAGCCATGATCTGGGTCAAGGAAAATCACTCCCATTACTCCAGAACCCCATGCATGGTCCCAGTCCCCACAAATAAATACTATCATGACCTTTATCTTTTTTTGTTGTTAAAAATAAATTTGTAACAAGATATTTTACTAAGGGTTAAATCTAGAAATAAGAGGAAAATCACTTCAGAAAGAAAAGTTTCAATCAGCTTCCTTTCTCCTTCAAAGAAATAAACTCAGCCATACAGAAGATCAAATAAGTATATATATACACACACACACACACACACACACATATATATATATATATATTTTAAAGACTTTATTCATTTTAGAGAGGAGAGAAGGAATAGAGAGAAGGGGGGAGGAGCAGGAAGCATCAACTCCCCTATGTGCCTTGACCGGGTAATCCCAGGGATTTGAACCAGCAACCTCAGCATTCCAGGTCAACACTTTATCCACTGCGCCACCACAGGTCAGGCCAAATAAGTATATTTGATTTCTGCTCAGAACAACTGGTTCAGAGGAAGACGGTTATGTAAGTCAAAATTACTTCGTTTCACACAGATTCTACTTGCTTCCCAGGAAAAAATTAAGAACAGGTGTTTCATGTATAGGTTTTTCAAGAGGAAGAAAGGCCATGGTTACAAGTATGTCTTTGGAATTGCTCTTATCAGTAGAACAAATTGCATAAAAGATCATCTAAATCTGTGGGGAGAGTAACTGACTTTCTTCTTACCTGTAAAACTTTACCATGGACCACAGTCCCAAGAACTCCTGAGCACAGTCTTGGAGTTAAGCCTGTGAACAAGCCACGCTTCCCATCGATGCTTGCAATGTGCTGAGCTAAGGACACAAGTCAGAGATTTTAATTCTAGTTGAAGGAAATGGTTACAAAGAAATTTCAAGGAAAGATACTTTCTATATCAGTAACTTCAGCCTGTCATGATCCTCACTATCATCCAATTCCAAATGAATCAGACACTTACCATAACAAAAGAGACCAGGAAGCTGACAGACTTGCCGCCCAAAAATATTCCGTCCTATTGTTGGAGGAAGAGGCTCGTATCCCACCTTTCAAAACAAGGGAATACATCAACACTAAGCAGTATTTCCAGGCTGGCTTGCTTACAAGTCTTGAATTAACAAAATTAGGGTTAATATTTAACACAAGTTTAAACGCTGTGTATGTTTTCCAAGACAATGATGCAGCTTCATCCTTGCATCCTTGTCAGTTTTGTTTTATTTTTTTAAGCTAGAGAGACAGAGAGAGAGAGAGACAGGAAGGGGGAGAGATGAGAAACATTAACTCATAGTTGTGGCACTTTAGTTGTTCACTGATTCTTATACATGCCTTGGGTTGGGGAGGCTCCAGCCAAGCCAGCGACTCTTTGCTCAAGCCAGTGTCCTTGGACTCAAGCAGCAACCACGGGGCCACATCTATGATCCCTAGCTCAAGCCGGTGACCTCAAGGTTTTGAACCTGCGTCTTTGGTGTCCCGGTTGATAGTCTATCTACTGTACCACCACCTGGTTAGGCTTTTATGATGTTTTAAAAAATTTATTTTAGAGAAAGAAACTTCGATTTGTTGTTCCACTCATTTATGCATCCACTGGTTGATTCTTGTGGGCCCTGACTGAGGATGAAACCTGCAACCTTAGAGTACTGGGGCGATGCTCTAACCAACTGAGATCCCCAACCACGGCCTCCCCACCAGTTGTGTTGTTTTGTTGATTGATAAGACTGATTTCAGTAAACTCCCGAGTTTCTGTTTGGTTCAAATTCTATTAGCCATTTAACTAAGATAGGCTAATATCAAACTTAAAATAAAATAAGGGAACTTTTGTTAGGAAAGCAAATGTTTATTGATGAGGCTCAAAAATATTTTCTTAAGAAAATCTAGCACATTTCATATATTTGGACAAAATGAGAAGACCAAGCTATCAACTTCATATTTGGTTAGCAAGGCAGATGCAGATATAGCTGCAAAATTGACAGAAACTAATTACAAGCTAAGGCTATGTTAAACAACAGACTGTCATTCACAATCTAATGAAGGCCATTTTAGAATTAATGATTTTCATTTTGTTTCTATGATATATTCTTCTTAGTATTAAAAAGATACTTGAGAATGAAAACACTGTAAGACATGGTTTGGCTCTACTGCTGTAATTCTTAAACCGCTAAATTAAATAACTCCTGACTGAGCTCACTGTGCAACTATTTTTAAAAACTGCGTATTTGGGAATTATACAGAAACCCCTGAGACACTTGGCAATGCACAGGTTTTGTGTAATTAGGATTAAGGATATCCAAGTTTTTGAGGCAAGGGCTTTGATCATCACTAGACAATCCTACCTTCTGGAAAAGTACTGAGCAATGGGCCCATACAAGATTTACCGCAAAATGCTGTCATCACAGATGCTATCTAGCTACAAATGTGCCAATTCTGTTTTAGACAACATAGTACACATTTCAATCAAACTCTTTGTTCTTGGTTCAAATAACTTATTTTACGATAGCATCTAACATAAAGAATCTGAATTCCACATGGGTCAACTCAGCAACACATAATTTAGATTAGCGTCAACTCGAGAATAAGATATAAGATTCTCCCAGGTGTCTTGCATATTTTTGACAGAAAAGTAGGTTGTAAGGACAGCAGGGCTTCTAAAAGCTGTTCCTTTCCTTGGCACAATGCATGATGTAACTCTGTCAGACTCTCAACGAAGGCTTAGAAAAATGAATGATCATCACAGGGAAATTCAGAAAGACAAGTGAAAATACTATCTAACAGCTTATCATCAGCTAAAACCTGGCCTACTTGCCTGTGAATATAAAATAGCATCTAAGAATTCTTTTCGAGTCGATTAGAAACATATATGTATGCTAAAACTCTTTCAGCAGAACTGATTTCCAGCTCAGACAGATGTGATTTCCACTCTCAGGAGCCACAGGGGCTGCTGCTGTCCAGAGCGGATCCTTCCGAAATTTGACTCGGCCACACTTCATCAGCACTTCGCAGTGAGCTCCCGTGTTTATTCGGGTATCTGGTGCTAAAATCTCGGCAGTAACAATAGCGGGAAAAGAAAAAATAATGCTAAAGAAATGCTGGCTCCCCTCTAATTTCACATTTCAACAGATTTCGTGTCTTGCGTTTGGGGCGGGGAAGGAGGCGAATGCTCATTTCAGAGAGGCGAGAGGGTCGGGCCGGGAGCCCTCGGTGGCGACTGGTCAAGATCAGCCTAGGGGAGTGGGGGGGACAAAGTTCAGAGGAGCCACCCGGCAGGGCAGGGCGGCAGTTGGCTGCGGGGAACCGAGCGGGCCTCACCGCTGGGCGGAGGGGCGAGCGCTCGGCAAGGCCCACGGCAGTGGAAGGGCGGCGGGCGGACGAAGCTGTCCCTGCGGGAAGGACCGGGCAGCAGAGCAGCGGCACCCCGGGAGCCTTAAGGCCCGGGAAGGCTGGAGCAGCGGCGACCGAAGCGGGCGCCGGGCGGGGAAGGGAATGGCGAAGACTCATACCTGGATGAGCACCTTCACGTACATGAGCGGCTGGGACAAGATGGTGAGACCGGAGCCCAGGAGCACCTGACTGGCCGCGTCCGCCATGATGGCACCCGCGGACGGACAGACAGACGGAGCCACCAAGAGACAGAGCCGGTCCCAGGTCACGTGCCAGGGCCTCCGGCCTCACTGGCCCGCCCGCGGCGCGCGCACACGCACACACACACCACGGCGCACCTCCCCTCTCAGGCCCCGCCCGCCGCCCCGCCCTGAGAAACGGCAGGCGCTCGCGCGCTCGCGCGCCCGCGCGCCCGCGAAGGGGTCTAGGCGGGGCTGACGGGCCAGGGGCGCATGCGTGGCGTCGTGGAATCCGCGCCCTCCACTAGCAACGGCGGTTTCTCTTGCGTCTGCGCAGGCGGGAAACGCGCCCGGAAGAAGAAGAATGGGCCTGGCAATGGGGATGTGACCCTGAAGGCTAAGGCAAGGTCAGAAGAATAAGAATTGGGAGGAATCTTCGTTATGGGTAGCATCTGTGTTTGGCATTTGGGCATCAACAATATTAGGTCCAAAGGGTATTCAGCATTAGAACCATAAAAAAAACCTAATGGCCAACAAAAAGTTAAGTTTGATATGGAATAATGAATGAATTCATCAGTGAGTTGCTGTTCGTGCATTCATTCAAATGTTAGCTTCTCAGAAATACCTTCCCAGGTCGCTCTCTAAATTTACCTTCCTCTTATTTCCCACCATATCGTTCTGTAGCACATGTCGCTGCAATTTATCTATTAGTCTTCACACAATGTAAGCTCCGTGAGTTCAGGAACCGACACAGCCTTTTTTCATTGTTGAATAGGCAGCCTGGCACATACGAAGTGCTTATGAATGAACAGAGTTTAGTGCTCATCAGGCTACAGGTTATTAAAGGAAAAGGGGGGGGGTGCATTGTCTTCACCCCTTCAGCCCCCAATGCACACTTTCTATATCAAACAGCACTTTGTAAAACAGTGTGGCACAGGGAATGAAGTACATACTTAGATCCTGGCTTTCTTTTGTATCCAAGTGATTCAGAAGTAATTTTCTCTTCACTTTTTGTATATAAATCTAAAAGCAACACGAATACCTACCTCTCAGGGTTGTTGAACATAAAGTGAAATTGTGTATAGGATAATATTTTTAAAAACTATATTAAAACACAAAAGTTAGCTTTAATTAATGTCCTGTATTCAGCACAGTGCTAAGTGATATTGGGAGGCAGTTCACAGAGCAGGAAGGAGCATAGGCTTTAGGATTTTATTTTTTTATTTTTATTTATTTTTTTACAGGGACAGAGAGAGAGTCAGAGAGCAGGATAGACAGGGACAGACAGACAGGAACGGAGAGAGGTGAGAAGCATCAATCATTAGTTTTTCATTGCCATCGTAACACCTTAGTTGTTCATTGATTGCTTTCTCACATGTGCCTTGACCATGGATGGGCCTTCAGCAGACCGAGCAACCCCCTGCTGGAGCCAGCAACCTTGGGTCCAAGCTGACGAGCTTTTGTTCAAGCCAGATGAGCCCATGCTCAAGCTGGTGAGCTAGGGGTCTCGAACCTGGGTCTTCCGCATCCCAGTCCGACACTATATCCACTGCTCCACCGCCTGGTCAGGCAAGGAGCATAGGCTTTAAAGTTCAGTGGACCTGCATGATCTGTGGTGGCGCAGTGGATAAAGCGTCGACCTGGGAACACTGAGGTCGCCAGTTCAAAACCCTGCACTGGTCTGGTCAAGGCACACATGGGAGTTGATGCTTCCAGCTCCTCCTCTCTCTCTCTCTCTCACTCTGTGTCTCCTCTCTAAAATGAATAAAATAAAAATAAATTAAAAAAAAAAAAAGTTCAGTGGACCTGGTCCAAATTCCACCTCTACCTGTTATTAACTGTGCAACTTTAGACAAATCACAGAACCTTGTGAAATCTTACACAAATTACTATATTAATATCTACTTCATAATGTTGTGAGAATTGAACAAGGTCCTGTAACTTTCCCCCCCATTTTCCATTCTGATCATGCCACTTGCTAGTTGTGGACCTTGGTCCGGTCATTTAACCTGTTTGTGCTGCAGGTGGGATGATAAACCTCTTTCAGTGGTTTGCTGTGATAAGTTTCAAAAGGAATCTGACATTCCTTATTCCCCCTCTTTGCTTTACTTTTTAAAATATACATATATTTTATAATTTAATTATTGACTTTAGAGAGAGAGGTAGGGGGAGAGAGAGAGACAGAAACATCAATCTGTTCCTGTATGTGCCCCAACCGGGAATCATACCAGCAACCTCTGCATATCAGGATGATGTTCTAACCAACCCAGCTATCCAGCCAGGGCATTTTTCTCCCTAGACTTTATCGCCTTCCAATGTACTATTTAATTAAAATTTTAATTTGTTCCTTTCCCTTCTCCTTACTAGAATGTGAAGTCCAAGAAGGCAGGGATTTTTTTCTTTTTTTGTTCACTGCTGTATTCTCAGTGCCTAGAATAGTACCAGGCACATAGTAGGCACCCAATAAGTATTCATTGGAATTATCCTGTGGAAACCTCTGGGATTTACTAGGGAGAGGGTGTCAGTGTCCCTTCCAGTTCCAAGCTGCTCATTCTTCCTCCAAGTTCCTTTCATGTTCCTCAGTTAACTATAAGAAAATATATATATCATTTACTTTCTCCTCTCCAGAATGAATAAAATATTTTTTAAAATTTATTTTAATAGAGTAAATTTATGTAATTTATGTTCTTTGATATGACAAATATATTTGGTCATACTTCTGTTATTATACTTTACAAAATTTATTTTACATTTTTGCCTGACCAGGCGGTGGCGCAGTGGATAGAGCGTCGGACTGGGATGCGGAAGACCCGGGTTCAAGATCCCGAGGTCGCCAGCTTGAGTGCGGGCCCATCTGGCTTGAGCAAAAGCTCACCAGCTTGGACCCAAGGTCCCTGGCTCCAGCAAGGGGTTGCTCGGTCTGCTGAAGGCCCGCGGTCAAGGCACATGTGAGAAAGCAATCAATGAACAACTAAGGTGTCGCAATGGCAATGACAAACTAATGATTGATGCTTCACCTCTCTCCGTTCCTGTCTGTCTGTCCCTATCTATCACTCTCTCTGACTCTCTCTCTGTCCCTTTAAAAAAAAAAATTATTTTACATTTAAAAAAAATGGCCTGACCAAGCGGTGGCGCAGTGGATAGAGCATCGGACTGGGATGCGGAAGACCCCGGTTCGAGACCCCGAGCTTGCCAGCTTGAGCGCGGGCCCATCTGGCTTGAGCAAAAAGCTCACCAGCTTGGACCCAAGGTCGCTGGCTCCAGCAAGGGGTTGCTCGGTCTGCTGAAGGCCCGTGATCAAGGCACATGTGAAAAAGCAATCAATGAACAACTATGGTGTCACACCGGCAATGAAAAACTAATAATTGATGCTTCTCACCTCTCTCCATTCCTGTCTGTCTGTCCCTATATGTCCCTCTATCTGACTCTCTCTCTGTCCCTGTTAAAAAATTAAAAATAAATAAATAAATGTGTTTAGCCTGACTAGGCGGTGGCTCAGTGGATAGAGCGTTGGACTGGGATGCGGAAGACCCAGGTTCGAGACCCCGAGCTTGCCAGCTTGAGAATGGGCCCATCTGGCTTGAGCAAAAGCTCACCAGCTTGGACCCAAGGTCACTGGCTCTAGCAAGGGGTGGCTCAGTCCACTGAAGGCCCATGGTCAAGGCACATGTGAGAAAGCAATCAATGAACAACTATAGTGTCGCAATGGCAACAAAAAATTAATAATTGATGCATCTCACCTCTCTCCGTTCCTGTCTGTCTGTCCCTATCTATCCCTCTCTCTGTCCCTGTTAAAATAAATAAATAAATAAAATAAAATAAAAATGAAAAAGTGTGTTTACAGCCTAACCAGGTGGTGGTGCAGTGGGTAGAGTGTTTGCCTGGGATGCTGAGAACCCAGGTTTGAAACCCTGAGGTCTCCGACTTGAGTGCAGCGTTACTGGCTTAAACCCAAAGGTCACCGGCTTGTGACCTTGAGCCCAAGGTGCTGACTTGAGCAAGGGGCCACTGGCTCTCCTGGAGCCCCTGGTCAAGGCACATATGAGAAAGCAATCAATGAACAACTAAGGTGCCACAGCTATGAGTTGATGCTTCTCATCTCTCTCCTTTCCTGTCTCTTGCAAAAGAAAGAGAGAGAGAGAGAAAGAAAGAAGGGTGTTTACAACTTTTTAAATAGCTTTTTGTTGATTCTTGAAAAATAAACTTTTACCATATGAACTACTTGCTTTGGGAGTGTATGTGGGTATATTTGAAAGGTTTTTACAGAGAGAGGGATAGATAAGGACAGACAGACAGGAACAGAGAGAGATGAGAAGCATCAATCATCAGTTTTTTGTTGCAACACCTTAGTTGTTCATTGATTGCTTTCTCATATGTGCCTTGACCGCGGGCCTTCAGCAGACCGAGCAACCCCCTGCTCGAACCACCAACCTTTGGTCCAAGCTGACGAGCTTTTGCTCAAGTCTGATGGGCCAGCGCTCAAGCTGGCGAGCTTGGGGTCTCGAACCTGGGTCTTCCGCATCCCAGTCCGACGCTCTATCCACTGCGCCACCGCCTGGTCAGGCCTCACAATTCACTTTCGGTGATTAAGATGCTTTGGGTTGTTGCTCCTGTAGCAGGATATTTATCATGTTTACATGGAATTAATTACCTTCATTTGTCCTTTTAAAGTTTTGGCCAGAGTCACCCATCTCAACCTTCTATCAGAAGCAAAATGAGAAATGAGAAGCACGTTAGCTTCTAGATGCTGCAGCATGTTATTTCCCTGGGGCAATTCTTTCAGATCTGAGAAGGAAAACCTCTTTCTTTTCTAATGAGAACAAAGATATAGTTACTCCTTTGCAGGATTTAGCATGTGCTGGGAAGGCTCAGAACTGAACTGTCACGACTTTTTGGGAATTATTGGATGTTTCTGGATCCCATAGGATTCTCTCCTTCTGCCCCTTTGATATCTTAGCATCCAAGCCACACCTCTCAGAAAGCTCTGCTGTCAAAAAGTACTTAAAAAAAAGAATCTGATCATGTATTCTGGTTTTTTATTCCAAAGTTATCATCATACTAGGGTGCCAGTAATAAATTTTCTCCAAAACCATTTAGAGCAAAAACAAGTATTTCTGAACAACTTTCTTTTTTAAGGGAGAAGAGGAGAGATAGAGAGATAGACTCCTGCATATGCCTCCAACCAGGTTCCACCTGGCAAGCCCAGTCTGGGGCTGATGCTAGAATCAACTGAGCCATCCTCAGCACCTGGGCCAATGCTCAAACCAACTGAACCGCTAGCTGTGGGAGGGAAAAAGGGAGAGAAGAGGGAGAGGGAGGGAGAGAGAAGCAGATGGTTACTTGTCTTGTGTGCCCTGACTGGGAATCAAACCTGGGACATCCATATGCTAGGTGGACACTCTATCCACTGAGCAAACTGGCCAGAACCTGAATAACCTTCAAACAAGCTTTTCCCTCAGTGCTATGTAACTTTTTGGGAAATTGTCCTTTATTTTATTTCTTTAAATTTATTCATTGATTTTAGAGAAAGGAAGGAAGAGAGACAGACAGAAACATTGATCTGTTCCTGTATGTGCCCTGATCAGGGACTGAATCTACAACCTTCATGACTTAGGAAACACTCTAACCAACCACACTATCTGGCCAGTGCTGGGAATTGTCCATTAAAGTTACCCTTTTAGGGAAAAAAGTGGGGTTTCAGTTGAGTGCTTTCTAGATACATAAAAGGTAAATTAATAGTTTTAGGGTGTAAGGTATGAAACAGGAAAGGGCCATTCGCAAACCCCTCTGTAAAGTGCATGGGCGGGTCACTGCCTTTACAAAGACTCCCGCTGTGTGAGCGGTGGGGACAGGGAGATGGACACTATGTGAGAACTTGGTGCTATCTGCTCAGTCACTGTAAACCTAAAATTGTTCTCCAAATAAACTCTAGTAATTAAAAAAGAAAGACACCAGACACTGGAATTGTAATAAAATCCGCGTTGCCAAGTGGCTCTCGTCACCAGTCACCCAGCTTGCGGTAGTGGCTGAAAGCTTCAACGTGATAATGCAGCAGATACAAGGAAACTTTCAATCCAGTGTGACAGGAAGGAGGTCAAGTCCAACAGGAGGCCTGGCAGGACGCGGAGTGACCCTTCTTGACGCCAGCACATTGATATGACAGGCTGCAGCAGGCAGGCAGGTGCTTGTGAGGGATATAAAGTCTCTGTTCATACAAGATTATGCAAGTAACCAATCAGTGGAAACGAATGGTCAGAGAGAAAGACTTTTAATCAGTGGGTTTCAAAACTTACATAATTGTGTTGAACACAATATATGCAACATTAAATTCTGGTAATACGTGAACCGTCTTCTGTTTGTGGGAACACCTCCCCCGAGCAAGCCTGATATAGCACAGTCTGATTGATCATGCATCTCTAGGAAGCTTTGACAAGACACTTTAAACATAGCACAGTCCCAGAATATGTTTAAAACAGAGTCTGATCTTTTAAAATTGACTTGTACATAATTTTAGAGAGAATATCTATTGGTTAAAATGAGGTATCTCTGTGCCGCAGTTCCATGAGCACACACTTCAACTTCTGATCAAGGAGACTTATCCATACATCATAAAAAAATTTCACTTCATGAGAAACAATTTAATTCATAAGGTATGCATCTTGAAGGCATGTTCACAGTGTGAGCCGCAGTGTAAGGTCAGTGCACATGGACACACAGCACAGTATACCACAACGAGCGTAGTTACCAACTGTACAAATTCCTACAGTACAACATGCATCTAACGCCAAACAAGCCAGGAAGCCCCAGCACGGCACCGCCAGGACCCCTACGGGTATGTGTATATGTGCAAGGATGGGTACACCACCATGGCGGGGCGGCGGCCTCTCTTTGTGCCAAGAAACCTGTTCCTGGGCGAGCTTGGCTTCGTATCTGGAGCTAGCTCTTGGCCGGTGTCTGTACTTCTCTTTGGAGAACATGATACTCTGAATCCTGGCTTTTCTCTCTGCGCAAACAAATAGAAAAGTTGAGTTCACTTTATGTTGTAATTTATTTTTTAAATTTTTTACTTTTTAGCAAGAGAAACAGAGAGGGAAAGATAGGGACAGATAGGAAGGGAGAGAGATGAGAAGCATCAATTCTTCATTGCAGCACCTTAGTTGTTCATTGACTGCTTTCTCATATGTGCCTTGACTGGGGGATACAGCCATGTGAGTGACCCCTTGTTCAAGCCAGTGACCTTGGGCTCCAAGCCAGCAACCTTTGGGCTCAAGCCAGTGACCATGGGGTCATGTCTATGATCCCATACTCAAGTCAGCGACACTGTGCTCAAGCAGGCGACCTTGGGGTTTCAAACCTGGGTCCTCTGGGTCCTAGTCCAATGCTCTATTCACTGCACTACTGCTGGATCAGGCCTTTTTTTAAAATTTATTGATTGATTGGATGTATTTGAGGGGGACACTAGAATCTATGTAAACAATAAATTAATTTAAAAAATTATTGATTGACTTTTAGAGAGAGAGGAAAAGAGAGAGAGAGAGAGAAACAGTGATTTGTTCCTATATGTGCCTGACCAGTGATTGAACCCGCAACCTTTGTGTATTAGGACGATGCTCCAACCAGCGAAGCTATCTGGACAGGGTTATGTTGCAATTTCTAAAGTTATAGCACCTGACCAAGCAGTGGTGCAGTGGATAGAGCATCAGCCTGGGAAGTTGAGGATCCAGGTTCAAAACCCCGAGGTCACCAACTTGAGTGTGGGTTCACCAGCTTGAGTGTGCGGACACCGGCTTGAGCATGGGATCATAGACATGACCCCATGGTCACTGGCTTCAGTCCACGGTTGCTGGCTCAGCTGGATCCCCCCTGGTCAAGACATGTATGAGAAAGCAGTCAATGAACAATGAAGGTACTGTAATGAAGAGTTGATGATTCTCATCTCTCTCCCTTCCTGTCTGTCCCTGTCTCTTTCCTTTTTTTTTTATTGCAAAATAAATAAAATAGTTATAGTAAGGATTGGGATTGGTTTTACAAGAAGTGAGTGAGGAGTAGTTGCTTTTCCCCCAAATACCAAAGTAGTTGTTACAGGGCAAAGGTGAATCCAGCCTTTGCCCTAGTCCCTCAGAGTGCCAGCGATCCACGGGCAATACTTCAATCGCTCTGAGAGGTTCAGGGACTGCATTTTATAAGCCGTCTGGAGGTTATATGCCTACAGTTCTGTTAGAGAAATATTATCCTAGGAACTTTAGGAAAATGAAGTAAAGATAAAGGTTTGGATGGCATTCATCCACGACCTTGGGTTTAACTGAATTCCTGGTTACATACAGCCTAACCAGCATGGTTCAGTTGTGGGATGTGGTATCAGCCCCCCATAGGCTGTTTGTAATAAATGCTGAATGAGGAAAAAGGACAAGTTTATCATTTCTTAGCCTGTCAAGACAGAAACTCTCTTTGACTTTATTTAAACCTCTTTTCCTTCCTCTTCAGTTTCTGTTACATCAGGTGTTTAGACATCTTGCCACCCTTCACAGAGGCTCAGTGCCTGAAGAAAGGGATCATGTCTGACTGTCTTTAAAGGGCCCCACACCTTGTCGGTGCTCCATGAGAATGTACTGGGTAAAGGGGAACATCACCTGACAATTCTCAAGCAGCAGGTTGGAGAAGACAGCATGGACTTGACCTTAGGAGAACTGTGGGTTCTATTTCTAGCATACCGACGGAACCCAGTGGTTTTCAACCTCTCCCCGGACACGTGTGAACAGCGCCCTCCTACACACATACCCCGCATTGTCTGAAACGACAGCTTACTGGCTACATGTCCACCTCTTTATCCTCCCTTTCAGGAAAGAATTTGTGATTGCCAATGAGCAAGAGTAATGTTAGAGAGATAAATATCAATTCATGCTGACTACTCTCCTAGAAAAGCAAACCATTCACAAACCTCAGCACTGATCAACGCCTGTGCCACTACCCATGAGGCACATCTCAGGATGACGGCGCCCACATTTGTTGTTAACACCTCTGAGGGCTGAGAACCGCTGCATCTTTTTAAATTATTTTTTAATTTATTTTAGAGAGACAGAGAACGGGGAGGTGGGGGGAGAAAAAGGGAGAGACAGACCGAGAGAACATTCATTTGTTGTTCCATTTATTTATGTATCCAATTGGTTGCTTCCTGACTGGGGATCAAACCTGCAACTTTGGTGTCTCAACTGAGCTAAACTGGCCAGGGTGAGAACTGCTGCATTCTTCACTAGCACCATTTTACTTGAGATGTTGCCATGGAGTTACAGAACAACAGCTGCCTAACAAATGTTCCTTGGAATAAAACTGAGTTCTCCATGGCCAGCGTTGAGCTCCAGGTGGGTCCTGCGTGCCCCGGGGGTGGTCAGGTGGTGTGTAGCCTCAGGATGCACACTACCTTGGGAGCTCACCGGGGCAGAACAAAGCTGAGCCGGTGAAACTGTGGGGACTGTGGTTGACCACCCCTCTAACCCACATAATACATTTCCAAACCAAATAACATATGTCACTGGTATATACATATATAATATGTACATTAGGTGAAATACCTGCATTCTTGCTTTATTCTTCGTCAGAATCAAGGTGGTTGTTTTTGATGGGTCCATGGAGATGCCTTTGTTTCTTTCATTTAACTGTGACTAAAATAAATGAACACGTTCTCATTAAAATTCCCATCCGGACAAGTGTGATTATGTAGAATACACATGACTTGAGTGCTTTTTATTCATGCATGTTGATTCCTTATGATACTCTAACCGAAAAGAAGAGCAGGACACAAACAAATAATAAATCAAACAAAAGAAGGAGCGAATGTTTATTGAGCGCCTGCCATATGCCGGGCCCCTAGCCCACAGTTTCCCATCTAACCTTCTCAACTAACCTTACGGCGGAGCTATCATTACCCCAATATCTGAGCTGCAGAGACAGAGGCCCAGGGTGGTTAAGAAACGCATGGAAAATTACACAATGGGGGTGGCACTTGAACTCAAGACAGACTTTAAAGCTTGTGTCCTTGTCACTATCACACTAGAAACCAAGTGTCCCTCCATACCAAACAGAGGTGGCCGTGCCCTGTGAGGGCTCCTCAGTGGACTGCAGCAGGACCTCATCCTATCACTGTTATTCACAGGGAGCATTCTGCTTGAGGAGGCTAATTTTACACCCCACCCACTAAGAATTAGCTACTGTTGTACTAAAACCTATTTTTACATGTAAGAGAATCAAGGATTTTATAGCCACAAAACTCCAAGGTACTAAAAGTTGGCTCAGTGCTTCTCCTGTGTGTTCCCTGAATCTGATGGTGCTCTGGTTGCTGTTTACTTGTTAAACTCCCCAACCCAGACTCTGAGGTCCCCGAGGCAGGGGCAGTGCTTTATTTACTGCTGTACTCCCAACGTCCACTAGAGGGCCTGGCTACACAATACAATCAGCTGAACAAATGGATGGGTGGATGGCAAAGCCGCCTATTCTTATGTTCTGGGTACAAAATCACAAATCACCAAAATCTCATGTCAGACTTCAGTGGTGTCTAATCCAAACAGAACCAGTCTCCCCACCAATTTTAATGTCCCCTCTGCTTCCAGTGGCACTGACATGTAAGGGTAACATAAAGGGCTATTATGTTCTTCAACCTGTGGGAGAGACATGCTAATTATAAAAATCAGAGAATCTGTATGACCGAAAGTCAAGGATGGAACAGAATACAGAGCCCAGAAATAAATTTATGCGTATGTGGTCACTTACTTGTCAACAAATCAGCCAAGAATATACAATGGAAAAAAGGTCATTTCTTGAAAAAAATGGTGTTGGAAAAACTAGATAGCCACATGCCAAAGAATGAAACCAGACTCTATCTTACACCATACACAAAAGTCAACTCAAAACGAATTTAAGAACCTAAATTTAAGACCTGAAACCATAAAACTCCTAGAAGAAAACATAGGAGGTAAGCTCCTTAACATAGGTTTTAGCAATGATTTTTTAGATTTGACACCACAAGCCAAGACAACAAAAGAAAAAATATAAATAAACAAGTGGGACTACATTGAACTAAAAAGCTTCTGCACAGCAAGAAAAAAATCATCAACGAAACGAAAGTGCAGCCTATGAATGGGAGGAACGATGTGCAAACTATATGGCATTTAACCATAGACAAGGGAGTGGTGCCATTCACGACAGCACGCAGGAACCTGGAGGACATCACGCTAAGGGAAATAAGCCAGACAGAGGAAGGTAAATATCGCATGGTGTCACTTACATGTGGAACCCAAAAAAGTCTAACTCAGAGAAACAAACAGAGTGTAGAACGGTGGTTGCCGAGGGCTGTGAGGTGGGGCAAACAGGGGAAGATGGCGGAAGGGCACAAACGGTCACTTATAAGGTCTGGGATCTAACGCATAACACGGTGACTGTGGTTTAACCACACTGCGTTGTGGAACTGACATCTGCTCGGAGGACAACGGAACAGGGTCGCACACAAAGAAAAGAAATGGTAAGCGCCTGGGGCAATGGCTGTGTCAGTCATGTCAGTGGTGCGAATCCTTTCACAGTGTGCACACCTATCAAATCATCACTTGTATGCTTTAACTATACGACAAGAAAAGTTTTAATACATTTTCCATGAGTGAGTTAAAAAAGAGTCAAGCAAACATGTTACCTCATTTCTCCTTGGTTTTTTATTTTCTGTGGTTGAAGAACTGGTATTCTCTGAACGTTTGGAAAAGGTGAGCTGCTTTTGCAGCGTAGAAGCAAACCCTGGCCCTTCCTAGAATAATTGAGTGCAAAGAGAATGCTTTTCAATTGATCCATTGCAATTAATCTACTCATAATTGACCCGATTGCCCCAGCAGTAGAACCGCCACCTCAGCACGCTCTGTCAGCTTCAGAGGGCAGAGGGCGTGTGCGGCCATCCCACCCTGAACGCGTCCGATCTCGCCTGATCTCGGAAGCTAAGCAGGACTGGGCCTGGTCAGTACCTGGATGGGAGAAGCAGAGGGTACACTGTGGGCCCAGCACCTCGGACAGTAACTGGGAAGGAGCTCCCTGGGCGTCTTCAGCCTGGCCCAGGCCTGACCCCTCAGCATTTGGCTGGCAGCCCTGGACTAGCTCTGATCACTGCTTTCCCAGCCCGTCCACCTCCTCCCTCTGGAAGTCCAGACTTGGTCAGAACCCAGATGTGCTATCCCAGAGTGCAGCAGACGGTGGGTGGGGTGGGTGGACCCAGGCTGAAAGTTGCTCAAAATGGTCCAGGGAACCATGAAAGAGTACTGAGCTCAAGAGAGAAAGCGTCCCCTCCCATTCCCTATTCCCTTCCTGCTTTAAAATAACCCTTAACCCCTGTCCTGCTGTCCATGGGATACTCCAACCAGATGGCACAGGGGGGCAGCAGAGCTTTCTTACGAGCGCATCTTCTGTGGACTTTAACGCCTGTATCGAATTATGTTTCTGATACTGTTCATTTCGCTGTTTCCTCGTCTGAAGTGGCTTCTTTCTCTTCTTCTTATACACCTTCTTCTTCTGATTCAACTATTCCAGAGAGTACAGAGGAACTAGTCATTGAGGACTGCAGAGAAAGGACGCTCTCCACACAACATTCAAGAGAGAGTGGTGAGCAGCCCCGTACGCTGCCCTCACAGTGTTAAACTGGTTAAAGACAATCGTATGGTCAAAGACGTTCCCCCCAATATTTCCAGTACCCCCCTGGCACCGCGCGCAGTAATGACACTACTGACTACACTCCCTGCGCTGTGCGTTACATCCCGTGATTGCTCCATGACTGCCAGGCTGGGCCCCGCAGCCCCTCCCTCTGTTTCACCCAGCCCTCTTAACTCCCTGCCCTCTGGCAACCAGGTACCGGTCGGTCGCTTTTAACAACCTCTGTCACTTCAGTTGTAATTAAACTTCTTTTTTTCACTTTTAGTTAACTTCAAAATATGGAGTCCTCGCATTTCCACCCCCGCCCCCAGATTTGTAAAATAAAAGTAATAAAGGACAAAGTGGAGGACTCCATAACCAGTTAGGATGCTATTGCTGTATTTCTGCAGATCTTAGGATAGTTGGAAAATTCCACAAATTATCCAGTAGTGCTATGCTTTTTTTAAGGCTGCTCCTTCCTGGGTATAAGAGCCTATGTCCATGATGGTGAACCTATGACACATGTGTCAGCACTGACACGTGTAGCCATTTTCGATGACATGCGGCCGTGTGCAGCCACATACTGGAGAAGTATGGGGCTGAAGACCGAGAAGGATGTTTCATCCTCGGCTCCTGCACGGCCAAGTGCAGAAGCCAAGGATAAAACATTTGCTGTAGTGTAGACACTCTGTGCCGGAGGTCTGTAGGCCAAAACATTTTTGTTATTTAAACTATAAATATCACAAAATTATGGGTTTTTTCTCGAAGTGATACACCACCCAAGTTATGCTCGTTTTTTTGGCAAATTTTGACACAGCAAGCTCTAAAGATTGCCCATCACTGGTCTATGTAATCTCACCTCATCTGCTATGTTCAGGAGGTGAACAGGGAGGCCGTCTGAGAGGGAACTGTCAGAACCACTGGTGCTGTTTCCAAAGGGAGAGCAGAAAGGGAAATGCCTGTTATTAACATCTGGAGGCCTCCATGTACCCGACCAGCCGCACAGGGTTAGGACACCTAGCAGCTATTTGCCTGCACTGTCTGTTTCAATCCGTTCACTCTGAATGCCTACTGCACACCAGCTAGTGCATCAGGCACAGGAAACAGAGATGGACACGGCAGAGTCCCTGCCCCGAGGAGTCTGCCAACCAGCCAGAGGGGCAGAGCTGCCCTTGGCCTGATGGTGAGGCCCCAGGAGTCTCACATGCGGCCCTGGGGAACGCTGGGGGCTAGGGTTTGCTGGAAAGCAGGTCAGTCTGGCCAGCACCACTTTAGAGAGCAAAGATCCTACCAGGTACTCCTTAAAAATGTGTTCAATATATAAATGAATATATTTAATACAAAAAATCTATAGGTCAGAGACTAGAAATATTATTTACATCACCCCAATTCTCCCTTCAAAAGTTTTGGATGGCCTGACCAGGCGGTGGTGCAGTGGATAGAGCATCGAACTGGGATGCGGAAGGACCCAGATTTGAGACCCTGAGGTCGCCAGCTGGAGGGCAGACCCATCTGGCTTGAGCAAAAGCTCACCAGCTTGGACCCAAGGTCGCTGGCTCCAGCAAGGGGTGGCTCGGTCTGCTGAAGGCCCGTGGTCAAGGTACATATGAGAAAGCAATCAATGAACAACTAAGATGTCGCAACGGCAACAAAAAACTGATGATTGATGCTTCTCATCTCTCTCTTCCTGTCTGTCTGTCCCTATCTATCCCTCTCTCTGAGTCTCTCTCTCTGTCTCTGTAAAAAAAAAAAGTTTTGGATGTCTTTATAGACTGACCTAAAGCCTTCCCCCAGGAAAGTCCCTGCCCCCTCTCTCCAAGGGCATGGGTAAATGAGGCCTCAGAAAATTGACCCTTTCAGCCTGATCAGGCAGTGGCGCAGTGGATAGAGCATCGGACTGGGATGCGGAAGACCCAGGTTTGAGACCTCGAGCTCACCAGCTTGAGCGCGGGCTCATCTGGCTTGAGCAAAAAACTCACCAGCTTGGACCCAAGGTCGCTGGCTCCAGCAAGGGGTGGCTTGGTCTGCTGAAGGCCCGTGGTCAAGGCACATGTGAGAAAGCAATCATGAACAACTAAGGTGTCACAATGAAAAACTGATGATTGATGCTTCTCATCTCTCTCTGTTCCTGTCTGTCTGTCCCTATCTATCCCTCTCTCTGTCCCTGTAAAAAAAATAAAATAAAAAAAGAAAATTGACACTTTCTTCCTTTTTCATGTGTCACATTCTATTTTCCCCTTCCCGGGATGTGGTTGGCTAGAACTGAGAGTGGTGCTCTATGACATGGTCTCCATATATAAACAATGTCTTAGGCACAAAGCTCAAGTCTGGGAAAAGACAGCATTTCAAACCACTCTTTGCTCAGGCCTTTTATTCCATCCCTGCTCCCGCCTCCCGCCTCCCAACAGTCCACAATGAGGAGCCCACAGGACTGTGGAAAGAAAGCCGTATCTCTGAGCTCTACCTCCACTTCCCTGTTCTCACCACACTTTTCCAGGCCAAGGAGCAGCCTTTGAGGCCACTGGGTAATGGTTTCTGATGTCCCCTTCACAGATAACAGAAAACTTTAACAAATGGGATAGAAGCTTTAGATGCAGTATGACCCAGAGATGCTGAAGACCTGTCTGTGCACACACAGAGCAGACTCCAGCTGGGCCTGGACACTCAGTCTGCTTTCCTGTGTAGGGAGGGAATGGGATAGTGACGCCCCATAGGGGTCCTCAGGGCCGGCCTCCGGATGCAGAGACTAGCAAACTGGCTTCAATAATTCCTAACCAAATGTGTCGGAGCATCCCTGTGGAACCAGCTAGAATGCAGACCGGCTGGTTCTGAGTTGGTTTTCCCTGGGCTCTCTGTATGAGTTGATATGCAAGGGACATTTTATTTTATTTATTTTTGGTGACAGAGACAGAGAGAGGGACAAATAGAGACAGACAGGAAAGGAGAGAGATGAGAAGCATCAATTCTTCGTTGCAGCTCCTTAGTCTCCTTAGTTGTTCATTGACTGCTTTCTCATATGTGCCTTGACCGCGGGCCTTCAGTAGACCGAGCAACCCCTTGCTGGAGCCAGCAACCTTGGGTCCAAGCTGGCAAGCTTTTGCTCAATCCAGATGGGCCCGTGCTCAAGCTGGCGATCTCGGGGTCTCGAACCTGGGTCTTCCGCATCCCAGTCCGATGCTCTATCCACTGTGCCGCCGCCTGGTCAGGCTCAATCATTAGTTTTTCGTTGCCGTTGCAACACCTTAGTTGTTCATTGATTGCTTTCTCACATGTGCCTTGACCGCAGTCCTTCAGGAGACTGAGCCACCCCCTGCTGGAGCCAGCGACCTTGGGTCCAAGCTGGCGAGCTTTTGCTTAAGCCAGATGGGCCCGCGCTCAAGCTGGCGAGCTCGGGGTCTCGAACCTGGGTCTTCCGCATCCCAGTCCAACGCTCTATCCACTGCACCGCCGCCTGGTCAGGCTAAAGATTTCTGATTGTATGGAACCTACATCCTAGTAGGGGAAGAAAGATAATAACAGAAGCAATAAAGTTGTAAATGGTACAGAATGAGAGAGGTGACAAAATGCAATGGAAAAAGAGCACCTAAGGGGGACAGGGAACGGTAGGCAGGGGAGGAAGTTGCAGTATTAGAGTGGTGGCGGTCGGCCACATTGGAAAAGTTTTCATTGCAACGAAGACGTGAAGGAGCCTGACCAGGCCGTGGCGCAGTGGATAGAGCGTCGGACTGGGATGAGGAAGACCCAGGTTCGAGACCCCGAGGTGGCCAGCTTGAGCGTGGGCCCATCTGGCTTGAGCAAAAGCTCGCCAGCTTGGACCCAAGGTCGCTGGCTCCAGCAAGGGGTTACTCGGTCTGCTGAAGGCCCGTGGTCACGGCACTTGTGAGAAAGCAATCAATGAACAATATCAATGAAAAACTAATGATTGATGCTTTAAATAAAAACAACAAAAAAACAAAGATGTGAAGGAGTTAGCCATGTGGACCTCTGGGGAAAGAGTATTCCAGGAAGCTAGAACTGCCGGAGCAAAGGCCCTGAGGCAGAAGAGGGTCCGGTAAGTCTGAAAAAGAGTGAGGAGGCCAGTGTGGCTGTAGCACTATGAGAGAGGGTGAGTGCAGATGTCACAGAGGTACCAGTGGCCAGTTCCAAAAGCCTTGTAGGCCATTTATTGGAGGGTCCTTGAATTTTTGTCTGAGTGAACTAGTGGAGCCATTAAGATGTTTTAAACAGAGGAATGACATGATGTGGTTTACATTTTAAAAATAATCACTCTCAAATAAATAAATAAATAAATAAAATAATAAAAATAATCACTCTCGCCTGACCAGTTGGTGGCGCAGTGGATAGAGCGTCAGACTGGGATGTGAAGGACCCAGGTTCGAGACCCCGAGGTCACCAGCTTGAGTGCGGGCTCATCTGTTTTGAGCAAGACTCACCAGCTTGAGCCCAAGGAGGCTGGCTTGAGCAAGGGGTCACTCGGTCTGCTGTAGCCCCCCAGTCAAGGTACATATGAGAAATCAATCAATGAACAACTAAGGAACCGCAATGAAGTTTCTGCCAAAACGAAGAATTGATGCTTCTCATCTCTCTCCGTTCCTGTCTGTCTGTCCCTATCTATCCCTCTCTCTGACTCTCTGTCTCTGCCACACACACACACAAAAACCACTCTCCTGATTTTCTTTGGTTAGGTGTGTCCCTTCTTGGTCTCATTTTTGGCTCTTTCCTGTTGCTTTGACCTTTAAAGCTGTGGTACCAGGTCAGAGTTGGGCCTCTTTACTCTATCTGTACTTACTCTGTTGGGAACTCATCCAGTCTATCAAATAAATTCCAGATTTATACAGTCAATTGCCTCATCAATAGCTCCATTTAGATGTCTATCAAACATCTCAAACTGAACAGGTCCAACAGTACCCTTCTCCTCCCTCCTCATTTGCCCATCTCAGTTAAAGGCTATGCCCTCCAGCCAATCATGGAGTCATTTTCTCTTTCTCGTGTGCCCCACATCCAATCCGTAAGAAAATCCTCTTGTTTGAAAAGTCTAAATATATCTCGCATCCAACCAGCTCACACGCCCCCAACCACAACTTCTCTGGTGTAAGCGACCATCACCTTTCACTTGTATTGTTACAAGAACCACCTAAAGGTCGTCCCTGCTTATATGGTTTCTCTTCACAATCTATTCCCCACCTAACAGCCAGAGTATTCCTGCTGAAACTAAAACCTAGTTAGACCATGATGCTTCCCTACTTAAAAATCTTCCATAGATTTTCCATCCCCCTTGGAATAAAACACAAAGGCTTTTACAACTGCCTACAAGGCCCCACCCCGACTGCCCATTTCCCTGGTCCTTTCTAGTGCCTAGGAAAAAGGCTATTGAAGAACAGGTGCTCGATACATAGTTGCCAAAGGAATGAAGTGTACTTAAGTGCGCCATGACTTACTCAATATTTTGCATGTGAGATTCAAAAGCTACAACATAAGAGAGCAAACAAAAACAATTAAAACATAAATCAAACTTCTCTGGTTTTTCTTTGTAATGAAGTTCGTTACCTGGATTCAATGTCAGAAAGAGAGATGTCATTCCAACTTCCTTCTAAATCCATATCTTGTGCAAGTTCATTGAATTTCTTATGGATCTCCTGTTGTAAGAGCTCTTTAAGCTCTGCTAGACATTGCATGAACTGCGGAAGTAACAGAAGAACTATTTCTTACTACTTATTTATTCATCAAATACTAAGTATAAGCTAAAAGGCAGTTTACTGCTACAGACACAGAGATGAGTCAGCTGTAATGTCTGCTGCGGAGGCCTTGCTAACAGATAAAATGTGAGCTGTGGGAACAGAGCAGTGCTTCTAGGCCTGAACGCCAACCTGCACTGCTGTAACCTCTTTCCCCTGCCTAGAGCCAGTAAAAGACTTCTTAAATAACGCAAAGATCTGAGTTGTTTATTTATTTATTTATCAGTGGCACGGGAGGAAAAGTTAGAATGTGGTTGTTTAGATTTTGGCCTATGGCAAACACAATTTAATATTTTTTATTAAAACAGCTGCATCCAAAGTGGCGCACATCACGTGTTTCCAGGGCTGACATTTCAGAGGGGGTCTGACAGGTGAGTCAGACACCAGGAGTACAGACTCCTTTTTCAGAAGGTCAGCAATGAAGGGGGACGGAGGTAACCTGCAGAAGAAACAAGGCCACAGGAAACCTCTGTGACCCAGGATGGAGGCAGCGTGAGAACGCTTGCAGTGGAGAGGAAGAAGAGGAAAGAAAAAACGGGGGACAGAAAAGAGAGGGGAGGTTGCTAGCGAGGCGAGACCTCAGGGAGGCTGCAGGGGAGGTTAGCCAGCGCACAGAGGGCAGGGTCAGTCCTGGAGAAGCGACAGGACGGCTGACTTTCAGAAGGCAGAGAAAGGGGAGGAGGAACGGGCACTGCCGGCAGGCCCAGAAGCGAGGGGGAGCTGTGGGGAAGGGGTCCGCGTGGAGTGAGGCCTTGCCAGTGGCTGGGTGGCAGCCTGGGAACTTTCATATGTTTTTTGATTGTAAAAACTTCAGAAAACTATTAAGAGGAAAAAGAGATCACTTGAAATTCCATGTGGAACTGATCACAGTAGCAGCATCACCACATTTCTTTTTTATTTTATTTTATTTTTTGTGACAAAGACAGGGACAGATAGGAAGGGAGAGAGATGAGAGGTATCAACTCATGGTTGCGACACCTTAGTTGTTCATTGATTGCTTTCTCACATGTGCCTTGACTGCGGGCCTTCAGCAGACCGAGCGACCCCTTGCTCAAGCCAGCGACCTTGGGTCCAAGCTGGCGAGCTTTTTTTTTTTGCTCAAGCCAGATGAGCCCCCACTCAGGCCGGCGATCTCAGGGTTTCGAACCTGGGTTCTCTGCATCCCCCAGTCCGACGCTCTATCCACTGTGCCACCACCTGGTCAGACTCCACATTTTTTATTTTTTTTTTAGGCTCCACATTTCTTAAAACCCCAGTTTCACCTTGGTTCGGTCGGGATCACAGAAATCCAGGAGGGTGTCACAGACGTGGTAACCTAGGGACTTGAGATCCTCAGTGGTAAAATGAGTGTCTCTTTTATTGCCTGAAAAAAAAAATCCATAAATATTTCTTACTAAATCTAAATGAGCAAATGCAAATCTAACTTATGATTATCTCACTAAAGCATCATCTCTGATTATGATTATCTCACTAAAGCATCATCTCTGATTCTAGAATATTATGCCTGCGGACAGGGTTTCTCTCCAAGTTATAGATCGGTTCAGAAGAATCTTCAACAATGAAAACATTTACAATCATGATGGCTACAATTACAAAGTTATAATTACTACACTTGATCTTAGGCAAATGGCCAAGAAGCAATATATAATTACAATGATGAAGTTTGACGTTGTGGTGGGTATTAGGACCAATGCTCTAAATGCACTAACTCATCAAGTAGTACCTGTAATGCTGGTAGTCTTGTCGACAATGAAGGAAAAATGAGCTTCAAAGAGTTAAGTAAAGTTACCTAGGATCACACAACTTACGAATGGAGGTGAAAATCAAACTCAGATCTGGCCTGACCAGGTGGTGGCGCAGTGGATAGACCGTCGGACTGGGATGCGGAAGGACCCAGGTTCGAAACCCCGAGGTCGCCAGCTCGAGTGCGGGCCCATCTGGCTTGAGCAAAAAGCTCGTCAGCTTGGACCCAAGGTCGCTGGCTCCAGCAAGGGGTGGCTCGGTCTGCTGAAGGCCCGCGGTCAAGGCACATGTGAGAGGGCAATCAATGAACAACTAAGGTGTCGCAACAAAAAAACTGATGATTGATGCTTCTCATCTCTCTCCGTTCCTGTCTGTCTGTCCCTATCTATCCCTCTCTCTGACTCTCTCTCTCTGTCTCTGAAAAAAAACTCAGATCTGCCTGATGCCAGGTCCTTAGCAACCACTGGGCTGTATCGCCCCATCATATATAGTGTATTTCACACTCATATTTGGGTTACTCAAATTTGGTGTAAGAAAATCCTCTGAGTCAAAGGGACTTCGTCTCCCCAGTGCCTTGTGTGGCCTCCCCTGCATGCTGGCACCCGACCTACAACAGCGAACTCACCCAGGGTGGACCCGCCAAAGGTGGACTCCATGGTGTAGCTGTTCAGAATTCCCATCCGCCACATCACGACTCGTCCCGTTCCTTCTTTGCACTTTTGGACCTTAAAATTACAACTATGAAAAGAGAACTAAAGAGAAATCCAAAGGCTCAGTTAACCAGGAACAGGCAAATGGAAGGTGTCTCAGATTCATTCATATGATACAAGAATGATTCCCTTGCGGTCGCTTCCTAAAACCTGCTCCATAAAATACAACATCCAAGGGGTTTTAATGGGTATTACAAAGGAAGCCGGGAGTTCTGTGGTCATGTCCATCAGAAAGACAAATGGTTAAAAGTAAGCGGGCTTCCTCTGCGGGGCCTCGCAGAGTGCTTAATGTTATTGTGGACCGTGATCCTCCCTGATCCTCCATGGAGACCATGGTCCTCCAAAGGAGAGGGAGTCTGTTGTTCTTCACTGACTAGGAAGACTTCCCTTCCTTCCCCACCTTCCCCGGGGACAATCTGCAGGCCTGGGGTTCCCCGAGTGCCTGGTTGGGAATGCTGGCCTACTCTGGCATTCAAGGCAGTAGCCAACCGTTCCAGGATTTATTTCTACCCCTCCCCAATTTGAACTCTCGGATCTAGTTGGGCTTGTCCTCTGTATGCGATGTGTGCATGCCTTGGCACTACAGTCTCTGTCTGGAACTCTCTCGCTCCCTATGCCAAGGTTCTCAGCTCGGTGTTCAGTGTCCTCCCTGGTCGTGCACGACCATCCCAACGCCCTCTCCTCCCTTGGAGTGTGTAACGTACACTTGGCCCCTATCCCAACCTATCCTAGCCTGTCCTGCTGAAAATGCTTTACATTTGGGACATATCTCACTTCCTAGTGGTTTCTAACGTATGTGCTATAGAATCCAGGTGTTCTACTGAGGGGCCGATGGGCCCTCCTGACCAAGGACTGAAGAAGGAGGCAGAATGGGCAGGGTCTCAAGCTCTCTGCCCCTCTTCAATAATGTCGCTCTGCTTTTAATTATTTTTAGATACTGGGTTCTGGATGTGATTTCATTTGAAGAAAGAGATCCCCGGTTGCCCTGGCTAGATGGCTCGGTTGGTTGGAGCACTGTCCCAAAGCAGCAGAAGTTCGATCCCCCAACAAATAAAAAGACAAACCCCACACACAGTCTCCCCCAAAAAAAAGAAAAAAGAAAGGAAACTAGATGTCCAAGACCATCCAGAGCGGAACCCGGGGTCGCTTCAACAACCCGAATTAGTCTGTTACAGAGTCACCACAACCATGCTTTGCTTTTAAACAAACAAACAAACAAATAAATATTTTTTAAACAACAAAACAAAAACTAGTTGCTGATCACTTTTCTGAAAATACATAGTTATTCAAAATTATCTAGTACTGAGAGGGGGAAAGGGACCATCCCCATGGGGCACCCTTGGTTCAATCCACCGTCAGGGCACATACAGGAGCAGCTCGGTGTTCCTGTCTCTCTCTCTCTCTCTGACCCTTACCTTCCTCTCTTGTTAAAATCAATAAATAAAAATTTAAAAAAGAAGATCTCTGGCAAAAATAGGCAGGAATATTAAAAAAAAAAAAAGAGCCTGACCAGGCGGTGGCGCAGTGGATAGAGTGTCGGACTGGGATGCAGAAGACCCACCCCGAGGTTGCCAGCTTGAGCGTGGGCCCATCTGGCTTGAGCAAAAGCTCAGCAGCTTGGACCCAAGGTCGCTGGCTCCAGCAAGGGGTGGCTCAGTCAGCTGAAGGCCCGCGGTCAAGGCACATGTGAGAGAGCCATCAATGAACAACTAAGGTGTTGCGACGGCAACAAAAAACTAATTACTGATGTTTCTCACCTTTCTCTGTTCCTGTCTGTCCCTATCTACCCCTCTCTCTGACTCTCTCTCTGTCCCTGTAAAAAAAAAATGAAAAAGAAATAGGAAAGGAAAGGAAGGAGGGAAGGGAGGGAGAGAGGGAGGGAAAGAGGGAGGGAAGGAGGGAGGGAGGGAGGGAGGGAGGGAGGGAGGGAGGAAGGAAGGAAGGAAGGAAGGAAGGAAGGAAGGAAGGAAGGAAGGAAGGAAGGAGAAAGAAAGGAAAACTTTTTTTTTACAGTAAGATACAAAATATGTCTTAAATATCTTTATGTGAGAAAATTCGTACTCTCATTTAAATACTTTCCTAAATCCAACCTAATTTCTTCTTTCTAATTATAGTTACATTATGTGGATGTAATTATGATGCTGAAAACCAACTTCTAACCTGATACTCCAGTCACACCTGTCACGGAGCTATTACTTAGCTAACTATTTAGAACTCTTGCTGTTTTCATTAGCCCTTTAATATCTTAGTTATTTGTGATCTTGTATCACATAAGCCTCTGTGTGTGTGGAGGCTCAGGTAACATGAGCCAATTGCTTGTCCTTCAATCCCTGCTTTTCCTGCAAAGCACAGGGTTAAAGCGGATAGACAGCTCTGCTACTGGGAGTTCACACTTGTGCCCAGGCAAGGCAGCCAGGACAGTTTTTAAAAAATCACCCTTATTGAGCCATAATTCACATAACATAAAATCCAGGCATTTAAAGTACACAATTCAATGGTTTAAGTATATTCACAGAGTTGTAAGTTTAGAATAATTATAAAATCCCAAAAGAAACCCAGCACTCGCTAGCTGTTGTGCCCTATACCACCCCGGCCCCAGGCCAAGGCAATCACTAAACTACTTTCTGTCGCTGTAGCATTTCACAGAACGGAATCATGCAATGTGTGGCCTTCTGTGTCTTTTCTTTTCTCTCACTTAAGCATCATGTTTTCAAGGTTCCTCCGTGTCCTAGCATATCAGTAGTTAATTCTATTGCCGTACAACATCCTATTGTGTGGATATACTGCCTTTCATTGATCTGTTCAGCAGTTGATGGAATAATTCTTAACACCATACCTTTCTAAATTCTTGAAGTGCATGTTGCTGGGATTTACCCAAGATAATAAAGAGAGATACAAAGTGGCAAGTGGAACATGACATATAGGAAGCAGTGCTCCCTTCTCCCTTAGTCAACCGACAGAAAATTACCTTACGTGCTTACCTTTTCTGGTGCATTTTTGCTTAACATTAAAGGAAAGACTCGCTCATGAAGCCAGTACTTGCGATTGTTGTTATTACAGCCATACAGGAAGATATTATTCTTACGGCTGTGGCCATGGAAATCACAATACAAGAGAACCTCCCTTTCTTCAAGAAGTCTATTGAGGGGCAAACAAAGAACTCAGTGGACATCCAAATGCATGGAAATAATCGAGGATTTTTTTGGAATCTCTTCTTTAAGAATGTCTGTTTACATATATACTATGGAATACTACTCAGCCATAAGAAATGATGACATCGGATCATTTATAACAAAATGGATGGACCTTGATAACAGTATACGGAGTGAAATAAGTAAATCAGAAAAAAAGAAAAACTGAGAACAGCATGATTTCATACATAGGTGGGACATAAAAGTGAGACTATGAGACATGGACAAGAGAGTGGTGGTTACGGGGTGGGGGGAAGGAGGGAAGGGTGGGATAGGGAGGAGGGGAGGGACACAGGGAAAACCAGATAGAAGGTGACAGAGGACAATTTGACTTTGGGTGACGGGTATGCAACACAATTGAATGGTAAGATAAATCTGGAGATGTTTTCATTGTACATATGTACCCTGATTTATTGGTGTCACCCCATTAAAATTAATAAAAAAAAGAATGTCTGTTGATACCTTCTTGTCTAAGAAAATTTCAACCCCTAATGGTCTTCAAAAAACCCTATCTCCATCCTCAGTCACTGCTGCAAACATGTCACCAGTACTCCTAGCCCCTGCCAGTCAGAGGGACTTGAGATGGGAAAGTCCTGATGTAGAAAGAGGTGGTGTGTAGGCCTTGTGTAGGTGGAGAGGGAAGTGGAAAAATCTTTTGAAAGAAAGCCCACCCTGCCTGACCAGGCAGTGGCTCAGTGGATAGAGCATTGGATTGGGATGCAAAGAACCCAGGGTTGAAACCCCAAAGGTTGCTGGCTTGAGCGTGGGATCATAGACATGACCCCATGGTTGCTGGCTTGAGCTGAAAGGTCAATTAATGGCTTGAAGCCCAAGGCCTCTAGCTTGAGCCCAAGTTCACTGGCTTGAGCAAGGGGTTACTTTCTCTGCTGTAGCCCCCCAGTCAAGGCACATATGAGAAAGCAATCAATGAATAACTAAGGAGCTACAACGAAGAATTGATGCTTCTCATCTCTCTTCCTTTCTGTCTGTCTGTCCCTATCTGTCCATCTCTCTGACTCTCTCTGTCTCTGTAAAGGAAAGAAAGAAAGAGAGCCTACCTGGTGCAGACCTGTGGAAAGAGGGGAGAGGAAGAGAGGCTGTAATGGTAAGGATAAGAAAGACAGAAGCAAAGAAAGCCTTGGTTCCTCACTCTGCAGGGCTAGTTCCTATAATGCTCAGTCAGATCTTCTTGGTCTCCTGATCACCCAGGACACCTATTCAATCTTCCAAACAAGCATGAAATGACATTAATACCACGCATGAACAACGTGCTGCGTACTATGGTAAATAGACTACATGGATTATCTCATTTAATCACACAGGAACCACCCAAGGCAGGTGTTGTTATCCCCGTTCTACAAATAGGAAAGCTGACGCGTAGCAGGTAAGTCAGGTTCAAGGTCACAGGAGTTGACAAATTATTAAGTCAGGCATCAAATCCAGGCTTGTCTGCCTCCCAAACATATGCTCTTAAGCATTTTGCTACAGCTGAACACCGGCCCCCATCTCACACAGACATGGTTAGAGAGCGGGTGCCTCCACATAGTCTCATCCTGGAGTTTCACTTCCACCAAAAGGGAGGCTCCTTTAAGCTGGGTGCTATTACATCATAGCTTTCAACTGCTTTGATACAGGCTTGAAAAGGTTAACTCATTTCTTCTTCTTCTTCCTCTTTCTTTTTTTAGTGTGAGACAGACAGACAGACAGGAAGAGAGATGAAAAGCATCAACTCTTAGTTGTAGCACTTAAGTTGTTCACTGACTGCTTCTCATTCCTGCCTTGATGGGGGAGGGGGCTCCAGCCAAGGCAGTGACCCCTTGCTCAATCCAGCGACCTTTGGGCTCAAGTCAGTGACCTTGGGGTCATGTCTACAATCCCATGCTCTAGCTCAGTGGTAGTCAACCTGGTTCCTACCACCCTCTAGTGGGTGTTCCAGCTTTCGTAGTGGGCGGTAGCGGAGAAACCAAAATATAAATAAAAAGATAGATTTAACTATAGTAAGTTGTTTTATAAAGATTTATTTTGCCAAACTTTGCAAAAATATGACATAAAGTACTTGGTAAGTAATTATTATTATATGCTTTAACTTGCTGTAACTCTGCTTTATAAATTTTATAAAGTAAAGTTACTTCCCTACTTTATAAATCACCATTACTGTGGAACCAGTGGGCGGTTAGAAAATTTTACTACTAACAGAGATTCAAAAGTGGGCAGTAGGTATAAAAAGGTTGACCACCCCTGGTGTAGCTGGTAAATCTGTGTTCAAGCCGGTGACCTCGGGGTTTTGAACATGGGACCTCGGCGTCCCAGGTCGATTCTCTATTCCTTGTGTTATCACCTGGCTAGGCTGATTTATTGTTCTTTCTTCATGACAGGCAATATAAGATGTAATAAGAAACAGACTCTGGAACCAGAGAGCCTGTTTAAATATCAACTCAGTCACTTACTAGGTTAGATCGTATGACCTTGGGCAAGTTACTTAACCTTTCCAGATTAATTTCATCATCATATAAAAAATGGGGCTATTGCCTGACCAGGCGGTAGCACAGTGGATAGAACGTCGGACTGGGATGAGGAAGACCCAGGTTCGAAACCCAGAGCTCACCAGCTTGAGTACGGGCCCATCTGGCTTGAGTGCAGGCTCACCAGCTTGGACCCAAGGTTGCTGGCTCCAGCAAGGGGTTGCTCGGTCTGCTGAAGGCCCGCAGTCAAGGCACATGTGAGAAAGCAATCAATGAACAACTAAGGTGTCGCAATGGCAACGGAAAACTAATGATTGATGCTTCTCACCTCTCTCCCTTTCTGTCTGTCCCTATCTATCCCTCTCTCTGACTCTGACTCTCTCTCTGTCCCTGTAAAAAAATAAAATAAAATAAAGTTTAAAAAGAAAAAAATGAAGCTATTGCCTGACCAGGTGGTGGCGCAGTTGACAGAGCGTCGAACTGGGATGCAGAGTGCCCAGGTTCAAAACCCCGAGGTCACCAGCTTGAGCACGGGCTCATCTGGTTTGAGCAAGGCTCACCAGCTTGAGTCCAAGGTCACTGGCTTGAGCAAGGGGTTACTTGGTCTGCTGTAGCCCCCTGGTCAAAGCACATATGAGAAAGCAATCAATGAACAACTAAGGAGCCGCAACGAAGAATTGATGTTTCTCATCTCTCTCCCTTCCTGTATGTCTGTCCCTATCTGTCCCTCTCTCTGACTCTCTCTGTCTCTGTCTCAAAAAAAAAAAAAAAAAATGGGGCTATTGATTATGCCTACCCTGCAGGATTAATGTGAAAATTAAATGAGTCATAAGTGTAAAGTACTGAGAATACTGCCTGTCACCTCATACAAAAGTACTAATTATTCGATAGTGTTATTATTATACAAGTCTCGTCACAAAGACCTACCAACTCCTGCCCTTCCCCATTCAATTATTTCACTTCTAAATGAAATATCTTTAGCTGAAATGTTGCACGTTCAGTTTTAACCCAAAGATAAGTCCTGATTTAAAAGCTTGAAAATGAGCCTGACTTGTGGTGGTGCAGTGGATAGAGCATTGGCCTGGAGTGCTGAGGTTGCCAGTTCAAAACTCCAGGCTTGCCTGGTCAAGGCAGATATGAGAAATGATCACTTAAAAACTAAAGTGAAGCAACTATGATCTTACTCCCTCTCTCTCTCTCTCTTTCAAATCAATTTTTATAAATCTTTACAAGTTTGTAAATGAACAAACCTAAGTGTCTACAAAGAGATCGGTAAGGACAGTCTCTCCAAAACCATTTCCAAATGCTACCACGTCAGAGGAGGCCTCCAGCCCCAGCCTTTGCCACCAGACAGTCCTCTCAGTAATCCCCCACAGTAAGCCGAAAAAGTTCCACAGGGAAGGGTCTCACCTCTTGATCATGTTCCTGGTGTGCCAGATGCAAGGGAAAGACTCCTTCAGAATGGTTTTATAATGCCTGTTCAAGTCTCTCCCAGCCAGTGAACACCGGTAATTCCCCACAATTACTCCATCGGGATTTAACATGGGAACCACTTTGAAGATGAAGAGATCTCTGAGCAGCTCGGCATCTGGCGAGTTGCTCAGAATGAACTCCAGGAAGCCTTTCATGATCCAGGAGCCGTTGCTCTCCCCCGGGTGGACCCGGGCACTCAAGACCACGGCTTTCTTTGCAGCAGCCTCTTGACGGGTCCGGGGCGGGTTGGTGATGGTGAGCAGGTAGACGGTATTTCCCGCGAGGCTTCTGCACAAGGTGCGCAGTTTGCAGAAATGAGATTGGACGGGGTTGTTTACCACCGACAGGAGGTAGCATTGCAGATCAGAGTACGTGTATGGGTAGAAGTGCGCAAAGAAGCACGTGTCCTGGTCATGTGGAAACTGAGCGGTCCACGTGAGGCAGTAGAAGGGCTGCCGCCCGTCGCCCGTGCTGTTCTTGTAGTACTTGATTTCGCTTCCTTCCCGCCTCCAGCCAAGGTTGTGGCATTTGGCATCCAGCTGGGAGTACATGAGCGGCTTCATCCCTATGGTGTAAAGGCTCTTGGGTTTCAGCAAGTTGACGATGGTGAAGCGATAGGTGACATCTTTTCTGGTGTTCTGAACTCGAAAATAAAACCACTGTGTGTGTTTGTTGGTGTACAGGTCAGTGCGCAAGGTGAGCTCATACTCAAAGGTGTCTCTGTAATGAAGGATACAGAGAATATAGAAGAACATCTCTGTAACACCTCCCTCAGAAAACAAATCTGGGAAAATATTGTTTTTCCCTAAAAAGGATAGATCTTATTACAACCGAAAGCCTGCTACATCAAACGTTTATTTTCTAATTTATCTAGTTCTCCAACTCATATAGTAGGCAAACGGGAATGTGGGTCAAGAAAGTGTATTTGAGGTGGGACAGAAGAGTCTTAAAATTCACAGGGTGCACAGGGTGTCTAGAAGATCTGAGCTTCTGAGTACCTTTCCAGAGCCCCAGCAGTTTTTACCACTTCAATACATCTGCCTGACACACACTGATCAGCAGTAAAGCGGAGCCCCCTGTTGGCTGCTAGCCACATCCTGCACATCACCAGTATAGACCGTCTTCTTAAGCTTCGGGTTTGTTTTTATTCCTGATCATCAACTGTTTAAAAATAAGGGGGTTTTGCTGTAACGCATGCACTTTGTTGGAAAAACACAGGACTAATTTGCAGAAGAGAACATACAAATGCCAAAAACACAAAAAGATATCCATTCACATCTTTAGTGCACCATTGAAGAAATACAGATTAAAACAGGATGTCATTTTTTCCCTCCATTCCATCAACCCCTCAACCTCGAGAAGCGGGGTATTCTTTTTTTTTTTTTTAAGATTTTTTTAAACTTTTTATTTTATTTTATTTTATTCATTTTAGAGAGGAGACAGAGAGAGAGAGAGAGAGAGAGAGAGAGAGAGAGAAAGGGGGGAGGAGCTGGAAGCATCAACTCCCATATGTGCCTTGACCAGATCGGTGCAGGGTTTTGAACTGGCGACCTCAGGGTTCCCAGGTCGACGTTTTATTTACTTCGCCACCACAGGTCAGGGTTGAGAAACGGGTATTCTTATTCCCTGTTCATGGGAACTGAATCATGCCGGAGGGCAATGTGGCAAAACCTAGCAAACTTTCATGTTCAAACCCTTTAACCCCCCACTTTTATATCAGAATTTATTTCATAAAACCACAAATACTTAAAAAAAAAACCCACAAATACTTGCCTGACCAGGCGGTGGCGCAGTGGATGGAGCGTAAGACTGGGATGCGGAAGACCCAGGTTCGAGACCCGGAGCTCGCCAGCTTGAGCGCAGGCCCATCTGGCTTGAGCAAAAGCTCGCCAGCTTGGACCCAAGGTCGCTGGCTCCAGCAAGGGGTGGCTCAGTCTGCTGAAGGCCCGCGGTCAAGACACATGTGAGAAAGCAATCAATGAACAACTAAGGTGTTGAGACAGCAATGAAAAACTAATGATTGATGCTTCTCACCTCTCTCCGTTCCTGTCTGTCTGTCCCTATCTACCCCTCTCTCTGACTCTCTCTCTGTCCCTGTAAAAATAAGAAAGAAAAAAATGCACAAAAATACTTAAAAAATATACACGGACAGCCTGACCAGGTGGTGGTGCTGTGGATAGGACATCAACCTGGGATGCTGAGGACCAAGGTTCAAAACCATGAGGTCACCAGCTTGAGTGTGGGATCATGAACATGACCCCATGGTCTCTGGCTTGAGCCCAAAGGTTGCTGGCTTGAGCAAGGGGTCACTGACTTGGCTGGAGCCCCTGGTCAATGCACATATGAGAAAGCCGTCAATGAACAACTAAGGCACGACAACTATGAGTTGATGCTTCTCATTTCTCTCCCTTCCTGTCTGTCTATCACTGTCTGTCTGTCCCTCTCTCTCTCTCGCTAAAAACAAACAAAAAACATGCACACACAAAACATGTACAAGGCTGTTAATTTGGTTAATCTATTTAACAAAAAATTGTATATCTTAATTTTCCATCAGTTGGAAACAGAGTACATAAGGTATGGAATATTCATATAATATAATAATATGAACTATTAAAAATGAGATATATCTGTGGTATTGCCATAGAAAAACATATTAAATGTATTAAGTGACCTTGGCTGGATAATTCAGCTGGTTAAAATAGTTTTCAACCTTTTTATACCTAGGGACCAATGAAAATAAGAGAATTATTTTGGGGACTGCTAAAGAAGATATCACCCTGAGCATAAGCAAATTTGACTAAGATCATTGGGTCTAAAATTTTCCCACATCAGGATAGGTGAACTCTTTTGTGGGGTGGCAGGAAATTTCTGGTAGACAGGTCTGTGGACCAATGGTTGAAAAACACTGGTTTAGAGCATTGTCCCAATAAGCAGAGGTTGCCGGTTCAATCTCTGGTCAGGGTACATACAGAAACAAAGAGATGTTTCTGTCTCTGTCTCTGTCTCTCTCTCCCCCTTCTAAAATAAATTTTAAAAATGTATTAAATGAGACTGACCAGGCGGTGATGCAATGGATAGAGCATCGGAGTGGGACATGGAGGACTCAGGTTTGAAACCCTGAGGTCGCAGGCTTGAGCACAGGCTCATCTAACTTGAGTGCAGGGTCGCTGGCTTGAGTGTGGGATCATAGATATGACCCCAAGGTCGCTGGCTTGAGCAAGGGGTCACTCACTCTGCTGTAACCCCCCGGTCAAGGCACACATGAGCACACCATCAACGAAAAACTAAGAAGCTGCAACAAAGAGCCGCTTCTCATCTCTCTCCCTTCCTGTCTGTCTGTCCCTATTTGTCCCTCTCTCTCTGACTCTCTCTGTCTCAGTCAAAAAAAAAATGTATTAGGTAAAATAAAAACAATTTGTAAAACAGTATGTACACCATTATCCTATTTTTTAAATACATAATTTGTGTGTATTATACATACACGTGGAGAGAAAACAATGCATATACATCAGATTGTTACCCACTGCGTCACTGCATCTGGGAGGCATGGTTATAGGGTTT
The DNA here is from genome assembly GCA_037038555.1 of Rhynchonycteris naso. NCBI lineage: Eukaryota > Metazoa > Chordata > Mammalia > Chiroptera > Emballonuridae > Rhynchonycteris > Rhynchonycteris naso. Next base: position 358,894,841 of record CM072995.1, read on the forward strand.
AAGTTCTATGTTATGTATTCTTATTAACACAAATTTTAAATGAGCACTAATTTATTTTATAAGCAGAATAAAATCAAGTTAGATAAATATTTATTCTGGGGGAAAATATGAGCTACAATTCCATTGCCTACCATCCTCATAACAATTTCTCATCACCTCTCTCTTTTTCAAAAACACTCCTGACACCTAATATGCTTTAAATTTTTTTTTACTGGCTTTAGAGAGAAAAAGACAAAAACACTGATCCATTCCTGCATGTGTCCTGACTGGGAATTGAACCAGCAACCTCTGCACTTCGGGACAATGCTCTAAACAACCGAGTTATCCAGCCAGAGCCTTGATATGATTAAAAAAAAAATTTTTTTTTGAGAGTCAGATAGGGACAGACAGACAGGAAGGGACAGAGATGAGAAGCATCAATTCTTTGTTGTGTCTCCTTAGTTGTTCATTGATTGCTTTCTCATATGTACCTGGACAGGGGGACTACAGCAGAGTGAGTGACCCCTTGTCAAGCCAATGACCCCACGCTCATGCTGGTGAACCCATGTTCAAGCTGGATGAGCCCGCGTGCAAGTTGGTGACCTCAAGGTTTGGAGCCTGGGTCCTCTGCGTCCCAGTCTGACGCTCTATTCATTGCGTCAGCACCTAGTTAGGTGATACGATTCCTGAAGGCACTTCTCAGTCACTGCCATCATTATCCCTTTGGAAAAATCCACTTTCTTACTCACACTCTGACAGCTTTTTGCAGATTTCCACTCTCAAACCTTGATTCAAACAGGAGAGTGTTATCTTCCGGTCCTTGCAATGTGACAGCGAGTTCCTTGATCATTCCTCGCTTGCCTCCCACTCTGGCACTGGTGAAATAGGAGCCTTTGGTGGGCACTGCAGACAAGACAGAGCATTTAGGCCACATTCCTCTCTGAATCCATGCGTCCAGCTATACTTGCTGTGCCCCTCTATGTGTCCAGCAGCACTGATCTAGGTTAACAATGCATACTCAGATTTTCAGTGGTCCTTGCTGAGACTTTTAACTTTAAAATGTATTTCTTGACTGGAAGGAGGGTGTGAACACACAATATGTTGTACAGAGATGTGTTGTAGAAACCTGTATAATTATATTAACCAGTATCACCCTAATAAATTTTAGCCCTGGTTGGTTGGCTCAGCGGTAGAGCATCAGCCCGGCATGTGGAAGTCCCAGGTTCGATTCCTGGCCAGGGAACACAGGAAAAGTGCCCATCTGCTTTTCCACCCTTCCCCCTCTCCTTTCTGTCTGTCTCTCTCTTTCCCTCCTGCAGCCAAGACTCCATAGGAGCAAAGTTGGCCTGGGCGATGAGGACGGCTCCATGGCCTCTGCCTCAGGCTCTAGAATGGCTCCAGTTGCAGTGGAGCAATGCTTCAGATGGGCTGAGCATCGCCCCCTGGTGGGCATGCAGGGTGGATCCCAGTTGGGCGCATGTGGAAGTCTATCTGCCTCCCCCTGCTCCTCACTTCAGAAAAATGCAATAAATAAATAAATAAATTCCAATAAAATTTAAAAACAAACAAACAAAATTAAGTGTATTTCTTTGAAGGCCTGTTTAGAACACTTCCTTTTTTTAAAAAAAAAAATCTTATTTATTGACTTGAGAGAGAGAAACATAAGTTTGTCGTTCCACTCATTTGTGTATGTCTTGGTTGGTGCATGTGCTATGACCAGGGGTCCAACCCAAAACCTCGACATATTGAAATGAGGCTCTAAACAACTGAGCTATCCGTCCAGGGCAAGAGCACTTCCTTTTGCTACAGGTTACCCTTGTCATTACAGATACTGCTTGTGCCATCCACACCCTAATTTCAAAGGATGTTGGCAAAAGATGATATTCTAAATGGAGCATCTGAAAACATTCGCAATCTTATTTAAAAACACACAACAAATAGCCCCTATTTATTAATTTAAAAAAGAGAAAGGGAGAAACAAAAAAGAGAAAACAGTAGACTCTATAACATTTTTTGATATATCTTTCTAGATTTAAATATGACAAAATGGGACTTTGAGAAGAATTGGCATGGGTGGATTTCCCTAAGAAAGGAACAAAAATATCATAGTTATTAGTGAAAGTATAGTTATTTAATTTTAGTTATTCATTGCTTCCTTGTTGCTTGTTGTATGTGCCTTGACTGGGCAAACCCAGGGTTTCGAACCAGTGACCTCAGTGTTCTAGGCTGATGTTCTATCCACTGTGCCACCACAGGCCAAGCTGAAAAGTATTTTCTTAGATAACAAAAATCTAGATTGTAATTTCCATCTTGTTCTAATACTTGGAATAATAAAGAATCAATTGTTAAATTTTTTTCAGACAAATTCAGTAAGAGTACCATATGATATCTTTGATTTTTGCAGTTACTTTTGCAAACCTCTTTTAGGGCTTCATACTTTTGCAAGGACTTCTCTTTGTACCACAATATTCTTATCATTGTGTCCAGAAAAACTTGTTTTGTCATCTTTTATTGATTCTCTCTGTTCACTAATAAAAAAATTTCTAGGTTCTCATTTGTCAGTAGCTTTGCAAGTGATTCAAGCAATTCTTTAACATTCATTAATTTCATAAAATCCTGCATATCTTGTTAAGAATCATGATTTTACCTTACAATTAATTTTTACTTTATTTGCATTATATTATCAGATGTTAACAATATCCACCGATTAGCAAGTGACTGACATCAACAAAGACACTGACTATGGAGCACTGAACACACATTAATATGTGTGAGGCTTGATTATATAGGTAGCCAGTTCATTGGACAATATTGGACAATAGAGTAATATAATGATGAGTTTTGCTCCTATGCAACCATGTCACTATGAAGACTTTACAATACACACTAGAATAATAAATGAGAGCAAAGGAGCCCGACCTGTGGTGGTGCAGTGGATAAAATGTCTACCTGGAATGCTGAGGTCACAGGTTCGAAACCCCGGGCTTGCCTGGTCAAGGCACATACAAGAAGCAACTTCTACCAGTTGATGCTTCCCACTCCTTGCTCTCCATCTATAATCCCTCTCTCTAATTAAGAGCAAGGGAGAACTCGAGTGTATAAAGGAGTGAGGAAAAGAAGAAAACAAGCACAGAGGCTTGACTTGTGGTGGCGCAGTGGATAAAGTGTCAACCTGGAATTCTGAGGTCGCTGGTTTGAATGCCTGGGCTGGTCCGGTCAAGGCACATACAGGAAGCAACTGCTATGAGTAGATGCTTCCTGTTCTTCCCCTTTTTCTCCCTCTCCCTCTCTTTCTCTCTCTCTCCCCCATCTCTCCAAAAATCAATAAATAAAATCTAAAAAAAAAAAAAAAAAGCAGCAGCAGCAGCCAAGAGTACATGTAATCCAATTAAAAGCTGGGGACCCACTTGATTTGGTGTCTTCATGAAACAGGGTAGCTGACCAGGTGGTGGCACATGGACAGAGCATCAGACTGGGACTCAGAGAACCCAGGTTTGAAACCCCAAGGTCGCCAGCTTGAGGGTGGGCTCATCTGGTTTGAGCAAGGCTCACCAGCTTCAGCCCAAGGTCACTGGCTTGAGCAAGAGGTCACTCGGTCTGCTGTAGCCCTCCCCCCCCCCCCCCCCCGGTCAAGGCACATGTGAGAAAGCAATCAATGAATAACTAAGGGGCCGCAACAAAGAATTGATGCTTCTCATTTCTCTCCCTTTCTCTCTGTCTGTCCCTATTTTTCCCTCTCTCTGTCTCTGTCACACACACACAGTCACACACATACACGAAACCACAGTACAGACCAGCAACCAGATGCTATTAAAACAAAAATTTCATTATTTTGAGTCTCTTAGGTAACATTAAAGATCCACTTCATAGCCCACAATGACATTTCTCAAAAAACACCAGCCTGACCACGTGGTGGCGCAGTGGATACAGCATCAACCTAGGATGCTGAGGACCCAAGCGTGAAACCCCAAGGTTGCTGGCTTGAGTGCAGGCTCACCAGCTTGAGCATGGGGTCACCAGCTTGAGTGTGAGACATGACCCCTTGGTCGCTTGCTTAAGCAAGGGGTCACTGGCTCAGCTGAGCCTCACCTCTCCCAGTCAAGGCACATATGAGAAAGCAATCAATGAACTGAAGTACCACAACGAAGAATTGTTGCTTCTCATCTCTCCCCCTTCCTATCTGTTGTCCCTCTCTGTTCCACTCTCTTTCTCAAAAAAAAAAAAAATTGAAATTTTAAAGCTGATTGGTCATGAATATCAGGGTTCCCTATTCAGGTTGGTTTGGAAAAAACACAATTTATCATTGAACTATGGAATTTTAAAAATCCCATTTATGCTCTGGCTGTGTAGCTAAGTTGGTTAGAGCGTCATCCCAATATACCAAGGTTGTGGGTCTGTCCCCAGTCAGGGCACGTACAGAAATCAATCAGGGAATGCATAGATAAGTGGAACTATAGATTGATGTCTTTCTCTCTCTCTCTTTCTCTGTCTCTCAAATCAATCAATCAATAAAATATTTTAAAAATTACATTTATTATAGAAAATATTTATAACCTTGTCATGATTAATTAATTATTCATTGTTCAGTGTAATGACAATACCTGAATCTAATTGATAGACAACAGTGCCTTTTTCCTCTCCTACAATTGCTGGTACCTTTTCATTTCCTGTAGGCTGATAAAAATATTCTGGTTGAGGTGGAACTCCCTCTGAAAAAACATTTTAAAAGTACAAAGTAAATAATAGAAAAAGCACTTTATCAGAACCTAACTGTCTAATTTGTTAATAATTTGTCTTGTTTCTTTCCATAAGTCTATGAGGAAACTTTTAACAAAAAAACTAAACTTTAGCCTGACCTGTGGTGGCGCAGTGGATAAAGTGTCGACCTGGGAACACTGAGGTCGCCAGTTCAAAACCCTGCACTGGTCTGGTCAAGGCACATATGGGAGTTGATGCTTCCAGCTCCTCCCCCTTTCTCTCTTTCTCTCTCTCTCTCTCTCTCTCTCTCTCTCTCTCTCTCTCATTCTGTGTCTCCTCTCTAAAATGAATAGAATAAAATAAAATAAAATAAAAACACAAAAAAACCCACTAAACTTTAAATGAATAAAAGACTTAAAAGTAAGCTGGAAAGATAAATACAGTTGCTGCAACAACTCCTCAAAATCTGATCCTGACCTTACCTTTAAAATCAGGAAGATATGACCAGCTACCGACTCTTTATTACCATAGAGGAACAAGTCTGTCAATGCTTTCAAAGGAAATGATGCTTTTTCATGAACATTCAATTTTAACAGCTTTCTCGTGGGGAACTCGGGCCACTTCTCAGTATCATTTTATGTACAGGAGGCATTGATGAAAGCCAAGGGCATACACAGACACAACTCAGTAAGAGACAATGCTACTTTCTTTTCTTTACGGTGACGGGGAGTGAGGCTTTGCCGACTCAGTTTAAACAGTAAGGTGCTTGCTATTAAATTTCTTCGATTTTTTTTTTTTTGTGTGTGTGTGTGTGTGTGTGTGTGTGTGTGTGTGTGATAGAGAGAAACAGAGGCAGAGACAGAGATAGGGACAGATAGAGAGGAAGGGAGAGAGATGAGAAACATCAATTCTTCGTTGCGACACCATAGTTGTTCATTGATTGCTTTCTCACATGTGCCTTGACCAGGGGCCTTCAGCAGACCGAGCCACCCCTTGCTGAAGCCAGCGACGCTACACTCAAGCTGGTGAGCCTGTTCTCAAACCAGATGAGTCCACGCTCAAGTCGGCGACCTCAGGGTTTCAAACCTGGGTCCTCTGCATCCCAGTCGAAGCTTTATCCACTGCGTCACCACCTGGCCAGGCTAAATTATTTTATTTTTTATTTTTTAGATTGCTTTCCAAAAGATTTAGTGGTTTAGTGGATTACCACGGCAATGACCTGATTAAATTCCAGGTTTCCACTTTTTTATTTTTCTCATGGAACTGATTCCAAAATCCTCATAGGAATTCTCTGTCTTGGTCTATTTTATGCAGAGACTGGCAAATTCCTGTTGTTCGGCCAGATCAACTTGGACTTTTATCTAAAAAATGTACAGGATAGGGACGGATGACCTTAGGACTTCTGGCTATTGTGTTGACTCAGAATGCCCCCCCCCCCGCCCACACACACACATTTCCAAACACCCAAAGGCAGTTCTGTCCCCAGTTCAGGCACTAAGCCCCCTGCCCTACATTTCAGCTTCTCCTCTCATCTTTCATGCTCACTGCCCATGGTTTTCCAACATGACATGCTCTTTTTCTCTTTCCTCTAACAGGAATACTTTTCTTGGATCCTCTTGTCTGGATCCCATCTAACTCCTCCTTCAGATCTCAGCTTACATTTGAACTCCTGTCAGAAGGAAACCCTCACTGACCTTCCGGCCGGGGTTAAATGCTCCTAAAGAGACCAAGCGCTATGCAATTGACTGATTATATCTTCAACTTCCTCACTAGCCTGTGAGCTCTGCGTGTCTCCATCTTGTTCATCACATCTCTAACACTAAGCAGTGTACTTGGTATATGGTAGATGTTGAATACATATTTATTGAATGAATATTATATGAGGGGTGTGAGGAAATAAGAAACACCCAGCTGCTCGTCCAGCAGCCTATAACAGAGATGGACATGATGTCTGGTAGACATTAAGTGTCCCAGCAATAAGCAAAGTCCCTACTTTCCAAAAGCAACCACTTCTGAAAACGGTTCATAAAATGAATGCTGAAGATTTTACCTGCACCAATAGCTCCAAGATATGGCGAGCAATGTCATTTAAAAAATGTCTCCATCATTGCTATATAAACTCCAATAAACTCAAAATATAACTAAAAACAGTAAAAGCTATGCTCTGGCACAGGTGGTGTGCATCCACCGCACCAAGGCTGGTAAAAATACAACTTTTATAAAACTCAACTAAGCATATTAATACTGAGATAGGAATAATCTAGAAAACAGATCTAAGTGTGAATATATTTTAACCTCTAGCAGAATATCCTGCCATTCCTGAAAACTCAGAAACCTTCTAGTTCACACACTAGTGTAACTTTTGACTTTGGGAAGTATATATCAGTTTCCCAGAGCTTAAGCATTTCGGAATGAGGCAACTGATCTGGAGTCTGCCCTACCTTGTACTTTAGCATACAGGACTTAAAACAGGTCTTGGGATAAAGTCTGCCAGAGCAGCAAGATCATGACACCTAAGTCACATTACCAATATGATGGATGTTTTCCTTGATGACCTCACATTCTATTGGCCATCTTGGAGCCTGTGGTGGCCCGCTGGTAAAGAGATCTCTGGGTTCTCGAAGTCGTGGCTTTATTCCACCAAACTCGTCATGAAGAAGCTGTCTGCTCTTGAGAAGTGGTGAATTCAGCATAAAGGCATCTGCCAAAGGGCAAGGCAATGAGTGAATGGCTTCCTTTTTCTCTTGGGGGCTTTACTGCTAAATTATAAAATTAAGTGACTTTAAGCACTGTATTAAAATATGGACACAGCCTGACCTGTGGTGGCGCAGTGGATAAAGCGTCGACCAGGGAACACTGAGGTCGGCAGTTCAAAACCCTGCACTGGTCTGGTCAAGGCACATATGGGAGTTGAGTTTCCAGCTCCTCCCCCCTTTCTCTCTTTCTCTCTCTCTCTCTCACTCTGTGTCTCCTCTCTAAAATGAATAAAATAAAAATAAAAAATAAAAAATAAAATTAAAAAAAAATATGGACACAGATGTGCAATCCAGTGACATACTCCTCATTCAAGGAGATTTAGTCCAGGATGACAGCGTTGAAATTATAAAAAATTAAGTTAAAATTCTGCACGGTATATTAAATATTTAAGTGTAAAGCTTAAGAGTAGATTAAAGGCCCTGGCTGCATGGCTCGGTTGGCTAGAGCATCGTCCCAAAGCACAGAGGTTGCCAGTTCTGTCCCCGATTCAGTCCCCAGTCAAGGGAATATACAGGAGCAGATGTTCCTGTCCCTCTTCTGCCTCTCCTTTCCTCTCTCTAAAGACAACAAAATAGACACTAAAAAAAAGAAAAAAAAGAGAAGGTTAAAAGCACCTTGGCCAGTTGGCTGAGTGATGGAGCGTTGGCTCAGCGTGTGAAAGTCCCAGGTTCTATTCCCAGTCAGGGCACATAAGAGAAGCGACTATCTGCTTCTCCACCCTTCCTCCTCCCCTCTCTCTCTCTCTCTCACGCCTTCTCTCCCTCTCTCCTCCTCCCATAGCCATGGATCAAATGGTTCAAGCAAGTTGGCCCCAGACACTGAGGATGGTTCCATGGCCTCACCTTAGGCACTAATATAGTTTGGTTGCCAAGCAACAGAGCAACAGAACATCACTCCATAGTGGGCTTGCCAGGTGGATCCAGGTTGGGGCACATGCGGGAGTCTGTTTCTCTGCCTCCCCACCTCCCACTTAAAAAAAAAAAGAGTAAGTTAAAGGAAACTTTTTTATTTTTTAAAATCAGAGCCAATGGGTTTAAGATTCCAACAGTGGGTTACAAATGAATAAAAAGTTACTTAAGCCTGACCAGGCGGTGGCGCAGTGGATAGAGCGTCGGACTGGGATGCAGAAGACCCAGGTTCGAGACCCCAAGCTCGCCAGCTTGAGCGCGGGCCCATCTGGCTTGAGCAAAAAAGCTCGCCAGCTTGAACCCAAGGCCCCAGCAAAGGGGTGCTCGGTCTGCTGAAAGCCTGCGGTCAAGGCACATGTGAGAAAGCAATCAATGAACACCTATGGTGTCACAAGGGCAACGAGAAACTAATGATTGATGCTTATCACCTCTCTCCGTTCCTGTCTGTCTGTCCCTATCTATCCCTCTCTCTGAGTCTCTCTCTGTCCCTGTAAAAAAATAAAAAATTTAAAAGAAAAAAGAAAAAAAAATCTAAAAATAATAAACTCTTAAAAAAAAGATAATTCAAAAAAAAAGATAATTAAAAAAAAGTTACTTAAAATGTCTTATTACTTTTTTTAAGATTTCATTTATTAATTCTAGGGAGAGAGAGAGGGGTGGTGGAAGCATCAACTCATAGTTGCTTCTTACATGTACCTTGACAGGGCAAGCCCGGGATTTGAAACAGTGATCTCGGCATTCTAGGTCAGCACTCTATCCACTATGCCACCATTGGTCAGGAAATGCATTTTATTACTTTTGTTTGGAGTGAGGCAAGAGGGAACTTTCAATTCACCCATTCTCATTTTAGAAAAATGTATATATAACTTTATTAAAACAACCTGCAAATTAAATTTCAGGTTCATAATATACCCATTCAAAGGAAAGAGAGAGGGACTTCTAGAAGAGAGGGTGATAAGGGAAGTGGGAGAGTAGGCTGAATGGTCAGGAGAGAGAAAAGCTCTTGGGAAATAGAGAATGAGAACAAAGGGAAGAAAAGACTTTCAGGGAGAAAGAAAAAGGAAGAAAATGAAGAAAGAATGAAGAGAGAAAAATGACGGGGAAGGAAAGGCTGAAGGCCCTTCAGCGTGGAAATTCTCAGCTCTGGGGCAGAAAGCAGGGGGTGAGGACCTGTTCCCACAAAGGAGTTCGAGTTTTCTGGTCTGGAGGGACATGAAACAAAAGCTTGCAGCTTCTGCCTGTCTGTGCACAGTTGAAGATAGACACGTAGGTCCTGGAAAGAGGAAGCAGGACACAGAGTTTGTCTTAGGGATCTTTGTCTTTCTTTTTTTCTTTATTTTCTTTTCTTTATTTTTCTGAAATGAGAAGCAGAGAGGCAGGGAGACAGACTCCCACATGTGCCTGACCAGGATCCACCCAGCATGCCCACTAGGGGGCGATGCTCTGCCCATCTGGGGCGTTGCTCTATTGCTGCCAGAGCCATTCTAGCACCTGAGGCGGAGGCCATGGAGCTGTCCTCAGCGCCAGGGCTAACTTTGCTCCAATGGAGCCTTGGCTGCGGGAAGGCAAGAGGGAGATAGAGAAAGGAGAGGGGGAAAGGTGGAGAAGCAGATGGTTGCTTCTCCTGTGTGCCCTGACCAGGAATCAAACCCAGGACTTCCACACACTGGACTGATGCTCTCCCACTGAACCAAGTGGCCAAGGCTTTCTTTTTTCTGCCTCCTTTCCCCTATTCCTTTCTACTCCCTACCCCCACTTTGGGACCCAGTATTTCTTTCTTTCTTTTTTCTTCTTTTCCTAGTGGGAGGAGGGGAGACAGAGAGACAGACTCTCATATGAGCCCTGACCGGGATCCACCTGGCAATCCCCGTATGGGGGTGATGCTCCAAATCATCACAGTCAGTTTGTGACTTTCCTTTATTGATGGTACTTTTACCAATACAGAAGTTTAACTTTTTACTGTCAAAACTGTCAATGTCTTATTTTATAACTTCGGGGTTTTATTCATTCAAAGGTTTTAACTAGAAAAGATACACAATCAGATTTGCAAATAAAAAAGAACCCTGCTGTATGGAAAATGTATTGGTAAGGGGCATCTTGGAACCAAAGAAATCAGGAGACCAATTATGAGGCTGTTTCCATAGTAAGAAATGATGGCAGCTTGGGCTGGGGACAGGGAAGATGTGGAGTAAAGAAGACTGGATCAATATTCAGTTGAACATGCATTGAGGGAGAAATTTAATTAAATTCCTGCCCTAGGAGTCTAGAAGAAACCTGTGGAATGCCTGTAAAATATTTTTTGCTTAAGCTGCCTGAAATTGGTTTCCATCACTCTTATGCAAAGAGCCTTAAAATATATATCTACCAAAATTGCATGAAAGCCTGACCGGGGGTGGCGCAGTGGATAGAGCAACAGCGTGGGATGCTGAGGACCCAGGTTCAAAACCCTAAGGTCGCCAGCTTGAACGCAGGCTCGCCAAGTCGAGAATGGGCTCACCGGCTTGAGCGTGGGATTATAGATATGATCCCATGGCCGCTGGCTTGAGTCCAAGGTCGCTGGCTTGAGCCAGGGGTCACTGACTCAGCTTGAGTCCCCCAGTCAAAGCACATGTGAGGCAGCAATCAATGAAAAACTAAATGCTGCAACAAAGAATTGATGCTTCTCATCTCTCTATTTTCCAGCCTGTGTGCCCCAGTCTTTCCCTCTCTCTCACTAAAAAACAAAAACAAAAGACTGCATGAAAAGTCAGCGTTTTACTTTGAGACCCAAGAGTCTCAAAAAATTTAAGGAAAGATAACCCAGAATGTACAGTTTAACCTACAATCCAAAGTAGACCCAGAGAGAACATTTCTTGAGTGATACCAGAAACAGCGGCCAAGCTGCTCCTCTGGCTTCTATTAGGCCATGTTCTTCTGAATACCCAGAGCAGTTGCTCAAGGCAGTGAGCGTTCTAGATCTCATACTCACTATTGTTACTCACACAGAAGCTTTTCCTTTTGCAGGGGGTCTGGTATCAAATCATCTCTTTCCGACAAAGAGCCACTCAGGATGAATTGGGGATTATTCTTCCAAACATGCTGGTGCGTAGTAGCAGATTTGGGTAAACTGTCTCTCTGAGCTAAGAAAAGGCAGTTTAATTAAAGGTGCTAGAAGGCTAGTTCACCACCTCTAACATCTAGGTCTATACCAAAACCCCCACTACCACAGGCCTTTACAATGAATACATCTCATTTTCCAAAGAGCTTTCACATTCCAATGTACTTGAGTTAAACATCATTTTCTCCATTTTATTTTATCTTTTTTGGATTTTCTTTTTTTCTGAAGTGAGAAGCGGGTAGGCAGAGAAACAGACTTCCACATGCGCCCGGCCGGGATCCACCCAGTATGCCCACTAGGGGCAATATTCTGCCCAACCAGGGCGTTGCTCCATTGCAACTAGAGCCATTCTAGCACCTGAGGCAGAGGCCATGGAGCCGTCCTCAGCACCTGGGCCAAATTTGCTCCAATGAAGCCATGGCTGAGGGAGGGGAAGAAAGAGAAAGAAAAGAGAAGAGGAGGGGTGGAGTAGCAGATGGCTGCTTCTCCCATGCATCCTGACTGGGAATCAAATGCAGGACTTCCACACACCGAGGCAATGCTCTACTGGTGAGCCAACAAACCAGGGCCTATTCTCTCAATTTTACAGTGAGGAGAAGACTTAAGAAGCAACATGATATAGTGCAGGGGTAAAGAACCTTTTTGGCTGAGAGAGCCATGAATGCCACATATTTTAAAATGTAATTCCGTGAGAGCCATACAATATGTTTAACACAAAATGCAAGTAAATGTGTGCATTTTACTTAAGACCAACACTATTAAAGTACAATAAGTCTCTGAATTCTTTTTTCTTTTTTCTTTTTTTTTTACAGGGATAGAGAGAGAGTCAGAGAGAGGGATACATAGGGAAAGACAGACAGGAACGAAGAGGTGAGAAGCATCAATCATTAGTTTTTCATTGCCGTTGCAGCACCATAGTTGTTCATTGATTGCTTTCTCACATGTGCCTTGACTGCGGGCCTTCAGCAGACTGAGCAACCCCTTGCTGGAGCCAGCGACCTTGGGTCCAAGCTGACGAGCTTTTGCTCTAGCCAGATGGGCCCGCGCTCAAGCTGGCAAGCTTGGGGTCTCAAACCTGGGTCTTCTGCATCCCAGTCCGACACTCTATCCACTGCGCCACCGCCTGGTCAGGCTCTGAATTCTTTTTAATAACGTTGTTATCTGTTGCTAACCAATGATGAATAAAGAACTTCTTACCATTAATGTGACTTCTGGTACTGCATGGTTTTGCTGATGGCTTTGTAGTCTTGTTGATACGTGGTGAGGTTAAGCTTCATGCAGGCACTGAGACTTCCATTCGTAAACGTGATCGTAGGCTGATCTTAACGTTCTTTAGATGTGAGAAAGACTGCTCATATGCATACGTAGAGCCAAACAGTCAGTACAGCAATACTCACACGCTGTAGTGTGTGGTATGTGATGGGAAGTGCGTTCCAAGTTTTGACAATCAGCTGGTCCACGGGTTGAAGTTTTTTCATCTCCCCACTTGTGTTTGCTCGCCAAATCTGCTTGCTGTCGTGCAAGTCTTTACAAACCTTCATTCAGTGACTTGAACTTATTCACCCACATGTCTGAGACCTTCCGGTCAGCAGCTTGTAGCTCAAAATCTCTGACGGAGACACTAGGGATTAACTCAGGTGGGCGCTGTCCACTGCACACTCATGTGGATGGGTGATGAACTTAAAAAGACGAGTGCACTCACAAAATTCTTCAAGGCGTGCTGTGGATGACTACAGGAGATTAGATGTGAAGCCCGCTAGCTGCTGGAAATCAAGACGTTGAGCAGGGTCACTTGCTGTGCATGCATCTTTAAACTTTCCCAGTATTTTGCCTGACTAGGTGGTGGTGCAGTGGATAGAGCGTCAGACTGAGATGCGGAAGGATGCAGTTTCGAGACCCCGAGGTAGCCAGCTTGAACATGGGCTCATCAGGTTTGAGCAAAAGCTCACCAGCTTGGACCCAAGGTTGCTGGCTCCAGCAGGGGGTTGCTCAGTCTGCTGAAGGCCCGCGGTCAAGGCACATATGAAAGAGCAACCAACTAATAAACAACTAAGGTGTCGCAACAACAACAAAAAACTGATGATTGATGCTTCTCACCTCTCTCCGTTCCTGTCTGTCTGTCCCTATCTATCCCTCTCTCTGACTCTGGAAAGAAAATAGTAATAAAAATAAATAAATAAACTCTCCCAGTTTTTCAAAGTATAATAAATGACCTGTTTCAATGTCGGCGATGAAGAATTCCAGCTTGTTTTCATATACAAACACTGCTTGTTGAAGGGATAAGACTGTATTCCAACACCTTGCATTTTCACATTGAGCTGGTTCAGACGTTCAGTCATCCACGAGATAGTAGAACTTCAGGAGCCACTCAGTGTTAGCTAACTCAGGATGCTTGACGTTTTTCATTTCAAGAAACGTCCGGATTTCGCTTAGACAAGCCGCGAAACAGCAGAGCACCTTCCCTCTTGACAACCAACACACATTGCTGTGCAGAAGCAGACCAGGATAATTATTCCCAACTTCATCCAGCAGTGTTTTAAACTGGCGATCATTTAAAGCTCGGGCAACAATAAAGTTGACCACCTGAATGACCAGTGACATCACCTCACCAAGCTGCTCGCCACACATCTGAGCACAAAGCGCCTCCTGATGTAGAATGCAGTGAAAACTTAGGATGGGTCTCTTTTCATGTTCATGAAGAAGTGCTACGAATCCTCTGTTATTCCCCAACATGCATGGAGCACCATCAGTACGCACCGAAATAAGTTTATTCATCGGTAGATATTTTTCCTTAGCCAACTCAGTGAAAGACTTGAATAAATCCTCCCCTCTTGTTGTCTCTTTCATAGGCAAAACAGCAAGACTTTCCTCACGTAGTGTGTCACCGACACCATACCTTGCAATCATGCTGAACTGGGATAAATGGTTTACGTCTGTTGACTCATCCAAAGCGAGAGAAAAGAATGGTGCTGCGTTTATGTCCTTCACTTGTGTTGCCTCAATTTGATTTGCCATCATGATGGTACGATCATGAACAGTTCTTGCCGACAGAGGCATGTTTTTTTTTTTTTACAGGGATAGAGAGAGAGAGAGGAATAGATAGGGACAGTCAGACAGGAATGGAGAGAGATGAGAAGCATCAATCATTAGTTTTTCGTTGCCATTGCAACACCATAGTTGTTCATTGATGGGTTTCTCACATGTGCCTTGACTGTGGGCCTTCAGCAGACAGAGCCACCCCTTGCTGGAGCCAGCGACCTTGGGTCCAAGCTGGTGAGCTTCTGCTCAAGTCAGATGGGCCCACGCTAAAGCTGGAGAGCTCGGGTTCTCGAACCTGGGTCTTCCGCATCCCAGTCCGACACTCTATACACTATGCCACCGCCTGGTCAGGCAAGGGAGGCATGTCTTTTGTTCGTTTGATTATCTTGTATTTATCCGAAATGTTGTCAAAAAGTTCACTGGCAACATCAAGCATGAATGTTTTGGCATACTCCCCAATGAATGGCTTTCTGTTTCTCACAATTGCTAAAGCACCAGCAAAGCTAGCCGAATTTCAGTCACCTTGCTTGGTCCAAACATGGAGTTGGTGCTGAGTAGCTTGAACTCTGCACTGTAGCTCTTGACATGCTTTCTTCCTGCTGTCCCCCGCTGGATATTTCGATGCAAATATAGTATGGCGTGTGTCAAAGTCCTGCTTTATATTTGACCATTTCATCGATGCAATTTTATCATTGCATATTAGACACACTGCAGAACCTGCTCTCTCCAAAAGGTGAATTCCTCTGTCCATTCCTGATGAAAAGTACAATACTCCTCATCTTTTTTCTTTTAGCCATCTTCTTCATCAAAAGGGTTTCTGCAATTAGCTAGCTGACTACTTGATTAAAAGGAGGGAAGTTTACTTCCTGACCTCACAATGACCTGTGTACATTACACATTATCCAATAAAAATTTGGTGTTGTCCCGGAGGACAGCTGTGATTGGCTCCAGCCACCCGCAACCATGAACATGAGTGGTAGGAAATGAATAGATTATAATACATGAGAATGTTTCATATTTTTAACGCTATTATTTTTTATTAAAGATTTGTCTGTGAGCCAGATGCAGCCATTAAAAGAGACACATCTGACTCACGAGCCATAGGTTCCTGACCTCTGGTATAGTTTAAAGAGAAAAGGCTCAGGAGGCAGAAAAACCGAGTAGCTATAAGTGCAGCTAAGAGAGTCAGAGCCAGAGTCAAGTGAAGGCTGGGTGTGCAGAATGGACATGGAACCCTGATGCCCAAAGCTGCATTGTCCTGAGGGTTCTGCTGAATCTGGCAAACTGGAAATTGTTTTCAACAAATTAGTAATCACTTAAAAAGTAAAATAGTTAATAAGAAAGTTTAACAAGGTTAATAGAAAAAAATCAATTCAAACAATTTTATTCCTAAATACCAGGAACAAAGTTAGAAAATCAAAATTTTAAAAAGATACCATTAGTTTTAAAAAGATATAATTTGGCCCTGGCCTGTTGGCTCAGTCAGAAAGTGTTGGCCCGTGTGTGGATGTCCTGGGTTCGATTCCCAGTCAGGGCACATAGGAGAGGCGCCCATATGCTTCTCCACCCCTCCCTTTCTTCCTCCCTTTTCTCTCTCATCCCCTCCCGCAACCATGGCTCAAGTGGTTTGAGCAAACTTGGCCCAAAGTGCTAAGGATGGCTCCATGGTCTCACTTCAGGCACTAAAATAGCTTGGGTGCTGAACAATGATGCAGCAGCCCAGATGGGCAGTGCATTCCCTGGGGGGTTCGCTGGGTGCATCCTGGCCAGGTAGCATGCACGAATCTGTCTCTTACTCTCCACCTCCCACTTTTTTTTTTTTTTTTTTACAGGGACAGAGAGAGAGTCAGAGAGAGGGATAGATAGGGACAGACAGACAGGAACAAAGAGAGGTGAGAAGCATCAATCATTAGTTTTTCGTTGCCGTTGCAACACCTTAATTGTTAATTGATTGCTTTCTCACATGTGCCTTGACCGTGGGCCTTCAGCAGACCGAGCAACCCCTTGCTGGAGCCAGCGACCTTGGGTCCAAGCTGACAAGCTTTTGCTCAAGCCAGATGGGCCCGCGCTCAAGCTGGCAAGCTCGGAGTCTCAAACCTGGGTCTTCTGCATCCCAGTCCGACGCTCTATCCACTGCGCCACCGCCTGGTCAGGCTCCACCTCTCACTTTTATTATTCATTTTAAAAAAAGTTGAGGGAATATGGGGCAGAGAGGGATGCATTCGGGGGGACACTAGAATCTATGTAAACACAATAAATTAAAATCAATTAAAAAGTGGGGGAGGAGCCTGACCAGGCAGTGGCGCAGTGGATAGAGTGTGGGACTGGGATGCGGAGGACCCAGGTTCGAGACCCCAAGGTCACCAGCTTGAGCGCAGGCTCATCTGGTTTGAGCAAGGCTTACCAGCTTTAGCCCAAGGTCATTGGCTTAAGCAAGGAGTCACTAGGTCTGCTGAAGGCCCATGGTCAAGGCACATATGAGAAATCAATCAATAAACAACTAAGGTGCCACAATGAAGAACTGATGCTTCTCATCTCTCTCCCTTCCTATCTGTCTGTACCTATCTTTCCTTCTCTCTGTCTCTCTCTTTCTGTCACAGACACACAAAAAAGATAGTAGCATTTAGATTCAGTGCAATCATAATAATTTTTTTATACATCACAATCCAATTCTAAAATTATACAAAAGGTAAGAATAGTCAAGACACTTTTGAAAAACAAGAGATTGAAGGATGTCTTTCCATAGCAAGACTTTTAATGTCATATAGTATAATTAACAAAGAATGATATTAATTAATGTAAGTGTAGACAGACAATGGAGAAAGTAAGTACTTTACACTAATAGTGCTGGAAAAATTCATCATTAGTTTATTTAAGCATAACTCTCCCAGTTAATGAAACAATTTATTTCATGAGCCCAGGAAAGATGATGTAGATAAGAACAAGATATTACCTTTCAAATAGCCATAGTACTGGAAGTGATTGTACATAAAGTCTTCATAGGGATCAAGAAGAGTCTGTGAAAGGAAAGGCTATCTCAATCAGGCAAGTCTTTTCAAATTATATGAATTCTTTTTTTTTTTTTTAATTCAGTGAGAAGAGGAGAGGCAGAGACAGACTCCCATATGCCTGGCAAGCGCACTAAGGGGTGATGCCTCTGGGGCTGCTGCTTTGTTGCTCAGCAACTGAGCTCTTCTTAGAGCCTGAGGCAGAAGCCTCGGAGCCATTCCCAGCGCCAGGGGATCAACTCACTCCAATCAAGCCATGGCAGCAGGAGGGGAAGAGAGAGAGATACAGAGAGAGAGAGAAGCGAGACGGGGAAGGATGGAAATGCAGATGGGCGTTTCTCTTGTGTGCCCTGACCGGGAATCAACCTGGGACATCCACATGCCAGGCTGAGGCTTTATACTACTGAGCCCGGCAAGGGGATATTGATATCTTAAAAAAAGGTATGCAAGCATTGTTATAGAGGACAGTATACCTGAGGACTTCTGTAAAAAAACCAAGTAAAAGACAGGCAAATCATTCTGTCTTACAGATCAAAATTTCCAGCTAGTAAAAGATGCCACTATAATATACAGTGTGTCCCTAAAGTCATGGTGCGCTTTTGACCGTGTGACCAGCCAAAAGTGCACCATGACTTTACGGACACACTGTACTTTTTGAGCTAGTACTGGATTTCTGTGGAGTGCCTAGAGAGGGGTGTGTACCAACCTCTTGCTTTAGCTCTGTTTCCAGTGCTGGGAACATGTTACTTCTGTATGGTATACTGAAGACCAGTCAGTGATATAGGCATCAAGCCACAACCCCAGCCCGTTCCAAAAGGGCAGCTGATTACACAGGAGAAGCTAGAAAACCAGAATAGGACAACTGAAAAACCTGCCAATATTCATCACTCCCACCCTGTGCTTCCCCAGCTCCTACAGGGTTTTAGGAAACCCTGCCTCATCGCTCCTTCTTCCCCGCCAACTCAGTCTCCGCTCAGACAAACTAGGGCCTGGGCCCGGGGATGAGGGGTGGGGTGGCTTCCTACGATGCCGATGCCGGGAGGCGCACCCGAGGAATTGCGGAAGGTGACAAGTTTTCCAGCCTCCTCCTCTGGCGGCACTTGGTACCCTTGCGGACCCCGTGCTTCCCTCTCCCTGAGCAGAAAGATGCCCACCACCAGGACGTCGCAAGAAAGTAGAAAGAGAGAGCGAGGGCGAGAGTGAGAGACAGAATGGGGGGCATCCAGCGAGTTGTATCGGGTAGATGGAAGAGGTCAGGGTCCCGGACAGAGGCCTCTGAAAACGAAATTCCGGGGTTCAGGGCTTCCTGGTCCGGGGAAGGTGGAGAAAAGCAGTCTCCCCAAGGGTGGGGGGAGGATTTCCCAGAGGGCCAGAGAGAAGGCTGCAACCCCCTCTACGCTCCCGCCCGACCCGGGTTCAGGGGTAGGTACGGCGACTGCGGCGGCAGGAAAGACTGGGCAAGGCGGGAGGCCACCACACAGGAACTAGAAGCCCAGCAGCGGACCCCGCAGACGCGCGACCCACGTTCTAGCGCCACCGCTTTCTGCTAGAGCCCGGGTAGCCTAGCAACCACGAAACAAAACGGAAGTTGGGGGGCGGGGAGACAAGGCGCTTCCGGGGAGCCAGGCCCGCCTCACTAGGAAAGATTGACGCCTGCCCAGTGCTGATTCAGATTCATTCCTTTTCGACCATTATTGCGGACCCCGCTTTTGAGTAATCAATTTTAATTGGGTTGATAAATGTTCAAACTTAATTGCTGTTCCTTAGCTTTATTTTTTTTTAAATTTTATTTTTAGAGAGGAAGGGGAGCAAAGAGAGAAAAACATCGATTTGTTGATTCTTACCTGACTGGGGATGGAACCTGCAACCTTGGTGTATTGGGAAGATGCTCTGACCAGGGTGCTGTTCCTTGGCTTTGACCCGGCCAGGGTGCTGTTCCTTGGCTTTGAGGTAACAAGTATTGCTCAAAGGGTGCTGCTCATTTCCCTGTGTATTCTTTACACTTGATTGCTAGGATTGAAACTTTACTTTTATTGAAAAAATAGAGAAACAAAATTAGATTAAAACCACATAATTTTGCCTGACCAGACGGTGGCGTAGTGAATAGAGCGTCGGACTGGGATGTGGAAGACCCTGGTTCGAGATCTCGAGGTCGCCAGCTTGAGCGCGGGCTCATCTGATTTAAACATGGCTCACAGGCTTGAGTCCAAGGTCGCTGGCTGGAGCAAGGGCTGGCTCCAGCAAGGGGTCACTCAGTCTGCTGTAGCCCCTCCCCCACATCAAGGCACATATAAGAAATCAATCAATGAACTAAGGAACCGCAATGAAGAATTGATGTTTCTTATCTCCCTCCCTTCCGTCTGTCCCTATCGCTTCCTCTCTCTGTCTCTGGCACACACACACAAAAAACCCATATAATTTTGACTGATTGGCGGACTTTTAAAATGCTCCACTTTGGTTGGATACTGACAAAAGTGCTGCTGCTCCGTAAAATTCCTGCAGGTATGGAAGACTGTTAAAGCAAAAGCTTTGACAGCTAGTCGATAGCCTCTATTTCTAGAAATTTGCTCAATGCAATTACAAGAAAAATATACACAAAATGGGCACCCCAATACCTGCATAATGGTAAGTAACATTCAACATATTAACACAGGACACTGACTAGGTAAAAAATTTAAATTATATGCACATAAATATACCAAAATATAATTCAAAGTATTGTTGCCTTTGGTTGACTTTACATGAGTAAAACCAATATACTTTTATAATCAGAGGGAGAAAAATAAATTTTTTTCAAAATGTTAACCACTTTACTTTACAGTTGCCCCTCACCATAGTGATTCACTTTTTGCAGTCTCACTGTATCATAGATTTTAAAATTGTATACATCTAATTTTGTATTGCAGATTTTTTGCTATATCGCAAGATTTTCTAGTATAGAGGTATTTTTATATATTTATTACTTTATTTTTGCAGTAAAATAAGCATTTTCTATAGTGTAGAGTGCTAAAAGCACAGGGAGTGCTTGAGTGTGGGAAAGGTTTATAAGCGTGTGCAGAGGGTTTATAAAGTGTTAAAAAACATATAAATAATAGCCTGACCAGGCAGTGGCGCAGAGGATAGAGTGTCGGACTGGGATGCAGAAAACCCAGGTTTGAGACCCCGAGCTTGCCAGCTTGAGCGCGAGCCCATCTGGCTTGAGCAAAAGTTGGTCAGCTTGGACCCAAGCTCACTGGCTCAAGCAAGGGGTTGCTCGGTCTGCTGAAGGCCCATGTCAAGGCACATGTGAGAAAGCAATCAATGAACAACTATGGTGTCCCAACGGCAACGAAAAACTGATGGTTGATGCTTCTCACCTCTCTCCGTTCCTGTTTGTCTGTCCCTATCTATCCCTCTCTCTGTCCCTGTTAAAAATAAATAAATAAATAAAATTTAAAATAAAAGAAGAAAAAATCCACCAAAATTGAAGTCACAATATTTTCTGGTAGTAGAAGCATTTTCCCTAACCTGCCCCACCCCTAGTTTCCTCACACACAACCGACTCAAAATGCTACTGCTCTTTTGGAGTACTGTTCTCTAATGTAATCCTTATGCCATAATTTGATCTGGAAACAATTAAGACTGACTTAAAATAAGTCTTGGTTACATAATCACAAAATAACAATCAGAAGTATAAAAAAAAGCTTTATTAGTGCATATATACAAATTTACAAGGTCAGAAACTGGAGAAATACAAACAGCTTTAAAACACAATTTGCCTTTTCTTCAGTTTAAAGTGACTTTTACCTGATTGTGATACAATAGAAAATACAGAACAGTAAACTGGTTTTTAAATACTGGAATTTCATGGAAAATATGATCACACATAAAAAGGAGATAGATTTTGGACTAAGGTAAGACAGTGAAGACACATCAACACACACACTGGCTCTTGCTACATTTACTGCCACAGGTGTAAGAGAAAAATTCTCAAAACCAAATACAAACACTTGCTGCTGCCTGTAATGAAATTTAAATATTTCATCTAGTGTCTAAAAGAACAGCTATCAGTTCTAGAATGTGTGAGATAGAATACTTCTAAAGAGTGTGGCCATCTGTCAGCACAAGGTAAACCTGACAAACTTTGAGCACTGCAGGGGTGGCAGACTAGAGGAAGAGGTCAGAGAGAGATTCTGATAATCCCAGTTAAGCAGAACACAGAGCTGCCGCCTTCTTAATTGCACTTGTTCTGGATTAGAAGTTATTAAGAGAGAGAGCTCCACACTAGAAACAAAGAGCCCCTACTGGTGAAGAAAACCCTTCACTTGCTATCAGTGTCCTCTACAGAGGTATCATACTCATGAGCCACATGTCCAGACTGATGAGGTTAATGGACCTAACATGCTGAGTTTGCCAGTGTGAGAATAAAGGCAGCCAGGCCAACGTCTTCAGTCACCTCACCATTCAGCAAAACAGAAAAAAATTACATTTCATAAATGTGAAAAGTTTATACATGTATGTTCTTGCCCAGAAAATTCATATGCTCTCCCTCATATTTATAGTTCATTGACAACAGTAAAACAGGTTAAGACTCTGAACATATACACACACACATACAAATTAATAAAAAAATTTTAAAAAATTAAAAAAACAAGAAACACTATGTGTTTGGAGTCATTTTCCTTCGCTTCAGTCTTGCTCTCCAATCTTCAGGAAGGGCTTCGAAATTCGCATTTCTCTCTGCCATGCCACTGTGAAAACAACATACAGATTACTTCACTAGAAGGAAAAAAAATGAAACTGTTTATTTCCTAGCAAACAAAAACTTCTAACTGAAAACGAAATTCTGACATCACACACCTCATCTATGTTCATGAAAATGCCTCAAGTTTCGCCTGACCAGGCAGTGGCACAGAATATAAAGCGTCGGACTGGGATATGGAAGACCCAGGTTTGAGACCCCGAGGTCACCAGCTTGAGCGCGGGCCCATCTGTCTTGAGCAAAAGCTCGCCAGCTTGGACCCACGGTCGCTGGCTCCAGCAAGGGGTGGCTCAGTCTGCTGAAGGCCCGCGGTCAAGGCACATGTGAGAAAGCAATCAATGAACAACTAAGGTGTCGCAACGGCAATGAAAAACAAATGATTGATGCTTCTCACCTCTCTCTGTTCCTAGCTGACTGTCCCTATCTATCCCTCTCTCCGACTCTCTCACTATCCTGGTAAAATAAATAAATAAAACATTAAAAAAAAGAAAAGAAAGAAAGAAAATGCCTCAAGTTTCTCAGCTACGTATCAGCAAATTCTTTATCAAATTTTTTCTGTTGGATCTACAGAAGATATACATACACTTTAGTTTTATGTATAGGTAAGCAGTGCACATTTTGATAGAACTTTAACCATTAAAGCCACACTGAAGAAAAGAGCACATTCTTATAAAAAAGGTGTTCTTGAGCCCTGGCCAGGTGGCACAGTAGATAAAGCATGGCTTCTGGAGTGCCAGAAGCCATGGGTTTAATCCTCAGTCAGGGAACCTATGAGAAGCAACCAATGAGTGCACAACTAAGTGGAACAACTAAGTGAAACAGTAAGTTGATGCCACTCTCTCTTCCACCCCATCAATGGAAAAATACACTTTGCAATTATTAGAATGGTACACTGGCCTCTTTTGTAAAGCTAAAATAATTTTTTTTTTTTAACTTTATTTATTTTTATTCATTTTGGAGAGGAGACACAGAGAGAGAGAGAGAGAGAGAGAGAGAGAGAGAAAGGGGGGAGGAGCTAGAAGCATCAACTCCCATATGTGCCTTGACCAGACCAGTATAGGGTTTTTGAACTGGTGACCTCAGTGTTCCCAGGTCGACACTTTATCCACGGCGCCACCACAGGTCAGGCTAAAATAATTATCTTAAATAATTTGCTATTTCATCACTGTCAAAATCAATCATTATCCAATTCCTGTCAATACTAAAGAAGACTAAATTAAAAAAAAAAAATGGAATAATAGATTCACCTGCAAGTGAAATAAATTGCTACTAATACCACTCCTTAGTTTTTTTATGTTACCCAAAAGAGTGCACTACCTTTTTTTTTTTGTATTTTTCCAAAGCTAGAAGCGGGGAGGTAGTCAGACAGACTCCTGCATGCGCCCTACCGGGATCTACCCAGCATGGCCCCAGGGGGCGATGCTTGCTCTGCCCATCTGGGGCATTGCTCCATTGCAGCCAGAGCCATTCTAGTGCCTGAGGCGGAGCCCATGGAGCCATCCTCAGCACCCAGGCCAACATTGCTCCAATGGAGCCTTGGCTGCAGGTGGGGAAGAGAGAAAGAGGAAGGAGAGGGGAAAAGGTGAAGCAGATGGGTACTTCTGTGTGCCCTGGCTGGGAATCGAACCCGGGACTTCCACACGCCAGGCCAACCAGCCAGGGCCTGCATCACCTTTTAAAGAAGCAAAAAATTAAGTCTGGGGACACATGCATAGTTTTTTATTCTTTTACAAATATAAGATGAATGCAAATATACAATGGTACTGTAGATTCAACTTTATCACTTAGTATTTTATAACAAGAACCTGGAAACACATCATTATTCTAAAAAGGCATGCTGACAGCCTGACCTGTGGTGGCACAGTGGATAGAGCATTGACCTAGAACGTTGAAGTTGCTGGTTCGAAACACCATGCACAACCAGTCAAAACACATACAAGAAGCTACTATGAGTTAATTACTCTTGCTCCATACCACATTGCCCTCCTCTCTCTCTAAAATCAGTAAATAAAATCTTAAAAAATAAAAGAAAAAAAATTACGTATTTTTTAAATGCTTGAGTTCTGGCCAGTTTGCTCAGTAGTAGAACTCTGGCCCGGCATCTGAAAGTCCTGGGTTCGATTCCTGGTCAGGGCACACAGGAGAAGTGACCATCTGCTTCTTTACCCTCCAACCCCCTCCTGCAGCCATAGCTTAATGGTTCCAGTGAGTTGGCTCCGGGCACTGTGAATGGCTCCATGGCCTCCACTTCAGTTGCTAAAAATAACTAAAAATACCACCAAGCCAAACAGCCAGGGCCTCGATAGGGTTCTCAAATAGACAAATGAGAAAAGCAGATGTGTACTGCTGGAGAGAAAAAGGTGTTTTAGAAACAAAAAAATTCATTGGAATGATCATTCCAATTGGTGTTTATATATTTATATTTATTCATTTTAGAGAGGAGACACACACACACACAGAGAGAGAGAGAGAGAGAGAAGGGGGGGGGGGATGAACCGGAAGCATCAACTCCCATATGTGCCTTGACCAGACCAGTGCAGGGTTTTGAACTGGCGACCTCAGTGTTCCCAGGTCAATGCTTTATCCACTGCGCCACCACAGGTCAGGCTGTGTTTATATATTTAAAAATGTTTTGCCTGACCAGGCAGTGGTACAGTGGATAGTGTAGGACTGGGATGCAGAGGACCCAGGTTCAAAACCCTGAGGTTGCCGGCTTCAGGGTGGGCTCATCTGGCTTGAGCATGGGGTCATAAACATGACCCCATGGTCGCTGGCTTGAACAAGCAGTCACTTGCTCTGCTGTAGCCCATCCCCCCCTCCCATCAAGGCACATGTGAGAGAGCAACCAACGAACAACTAAGAAAGAATTGATGCTTCTCATCTCTTCCTGTCTCTGTGTTCCTATCTCTGTCACTGTCAAAAATATATATATATATATTCTTTCTGGTAAGCTGAGTGATAAAAGTCTTTACTGTAAGATGATCAACAGGTGGGAGAAAATATTAACTCTGATAGTTCAGATTCTGAAAAAGACTAAGACATAATATTTACAGATAAGTAAATATTTCTATGCATCAACCACAGCCCAACCCATCTGTGGTCTCTTCTTTTACCTGACCAGCTGCTGCTGTTTCCACTCTTCAATGCGCTTCTGTGTGGTAGACTCCCGGTCCTCTTCACTGGAGCTAGAGTTCTCCTCTTCATCTAGCTCACGCTGGATACTCTGCCACTTCTTTACCAGAGATGGCATTTTGGTTTTACTCTTCTTTGCCTATAACAAAGGTTAAAAGGTCAGAAGAAAAACAGTACATAAAATAAGGAAATGAGTCCTCCATATGAAATCAGGATCTTTTCCTAGTGCTAAGGAATAAGTAAACTTTAAAATAAAAGTAACAGCCTGGTGAGGTGGTGGCAGAGTGGACAGAGCGTTGACCTTTGATGCTGATGACCCAGATTAGAAACCCCGAAGTCGCTGGCTTGAGTGCAAGATCAGACATGAACCATGGTTGCTGGCTTGAAGCCCAAGGTCGCTGGCTTGAGCAAGGGGTCCCTGGTTCAACTGGAGCCACCCCCCCCTCATCAAGGCACATATGAGAAAGCAATCAATGAACAATTAAAGTGCCACAACTACAAGCTGATGCTTCTTATCTCTCTCCCTGTCTCTCTCTCACTAAAAAAAATTAAAAATTAAAAAAAAAACTAAAAAACAAAACAGACACAAAGCATGTATCATTTTAAGTTCTTGTCAATAATTTCTTTTTTCTTTTCTTTTTTAAATTTTTGTTAAGTCAGAGGAGGGTATATATATAGTGAGACAGGACTCACACATGTGCCCGGCTGGGATCCACCTGGCAAGCCTGTCTGGGGCCAATGCTTGAGTACTGAAGTATTTTTAGCACTTGAGGCTGATGTGCTTGGACCAACCAAGCTATCCTCAGCACCTGGGACCACACTCGAACCAATTGAGCCACTGGCTGCGAAAGGGGAAGAGGAAACAAAGGGGGAAAGGGTGGGGAAGAGAAACAGATGGTCGCTTCTCTTGTGTGCCCTGAGTGGGAATTAAACCCAGGACATCCATACACCAGGCCAACGCTCTTATCTACTAGGCCACCAACCAGGGCTTTGCCAATAATTTCTAACAATTATAAACCTAAAGCTTGGTTATAAATCTAAAAACTGCAGGCCTTGGCTGGCTAGCTCAGTTGATTAGAGTGTCATCCCAAAACACCAAGGTTGTAGGTTTAGTCCCTGGTCAAGGAACATATGGAAAGTGACCAATGAATGCACAACTAAGCAGAACAATAAATGAATGCTTCTCCAACCTCTATCTGTCCCTCTAAAATCAATCAATTAAAAGAAGAAAACCCAAAAAAAGCCTGATTGAGTGGTGGTGGCACAGTGGATAGTGTATCAATCTGGGATGCTGAGATCCCAGGATCAAAACCCTGAAGGTCACCAGCTTGAGTGTGATCCCATGGTGGCTGACTTGAGCCCCTCCATTCCCCCCTCCTACATCAAGGCACATATGAGAAGCAACCAATGAACAACTAAAGTGAAGCAACTATGAGTTGATAATTCCCATCTCTCTGTGTAAAAAAATACCAACCTTCGCCACTAAACTTTAAATTTGTATAAAATTATGAGAGTGGAGGTGGGGGCAGTGACATTTCCAAAGATAATGGAGGTTGAAGCATAGGCACATTGGACTGAGGAAGGGTCTAGAACAGAGTAAGGGGGCCTGAATAGCCAATACTGAAAAAAGTATATCTCAATTTCAAAATATACTACAAAGCTATAGCATCAAAACACTCTGGTACTGGCATATAGACAATGGAATAAAACTGGAAGTCCAGAAATAATCCCATATATTCATGGTGAATTGATTTTAGATAGCATTTTCTATTCAATGAAGAATGTTCTTTTCAACAAATGGTGCAGAGACAAAAGAATATCCACATTCAAGATAATAAAACTGGATACTCTACCTAATACGATAAACAAAAATTTACTAAAAATGGATCAACAACCCAAGTCTAAGTGCTAACACTAGCCTGACCAGGCGGTGGCGCAGTGGATAGAGTGTCGGACTGGGATGCGGAAGACCCAGGTTCGAGACCCTGAGCTCGCCAGCTTGAGTGCGGGCCCATCTGGCTTGAGCAAAAGCTCGTCAGCTTGGACCCAAGGTCGCTGGCTCCAGCAAGGGGTGGCTCAGTCTGCTGAAGGCCTGTGGTCAAGGCACATGTGAGAAAGCAATCAATGAACAACTATGGTGTCGCAAGGGCAACGAAAAACTGATGATTGATGCTTCTCACCTCTCTCCGTTCCTGTCTGTCCCTATCTATCCCTCTGTCTGCCTCTCTCTCTGTTCCTGTAAATAAATAAATAAATAAATGCTAACACTATTATTCTCTTAGAAGAAAACAAAAGGTAAATTTTCATGACCTTGGATTTGGCAATGAATTCTTAGCAATGACACAAAAAGTACAAGCAAACATAAAAAACCAGTAAGTTTAAATTTATCAAAATTAAAAATTTTTGTGTACCAAAGGACACTATCCAAATAAAAAGGCAATGCAGCCTGACCGGGCGGTGGCGCAGTGGATGGAGCGTCGGACTGGGATGAGGACGACCCAGTTTCAAGACCCCAAGGTTACCAGCTTGAGCGTGGGCTCATCTGGTTTGAGCAAGGGGTCACTCGGTTTGCTGTAGCCCCCCTCACCCAGTCAAGGCACATATGAGAAATCAATCAATGAACAACTAAGGAGTCACAACGAAGAATTGATGTTTCTCATCTCTACCCCTTCCTGTCTGTCTGTCTGTCCCTATCTGTTCCTCACTCTGACTCTGTCTCTGCCATACACACACACACAAAAAGGCAATCCATAAATTGGGATAAAATATTTGCAGATTATATGTTATAAGGCATTTGTACCTATAACATAGCCGGAACTCTTATAATTCAATAACAAAAGACAAACAATCCAATTAAAAATTGGACAAAGGACTAAGACATCTCTCCAAAGATATACAAATGGTCAACAAGCAAATGGTAAGATGCATAATAAGATTAACTCACTACAGCAACAGAAACCAAAACCATAAGATGCCACTTCATAGCCACTAGGATTGTTACAATAATTTATTTATTATTATTAGTTTTACTAATTTTAGAGAGAGAAAACGAGTGAGAGAAAGAGAGAGACAGGAACATCAATCTATTCCTGTATGTACCGACTGGGGATTAAATAGGCAATCTCTGTACTTCGGGACAACGCTCAAACACAGAGGTCCCCAAACTACAGCCTGCGGGCCAAACTGCGGCCACCTGAGGTCATTTGTCTGGCCCCCGCCGCACTTCTGGAAGGGGCACCTCTTTCATTGGTGGTCAGTGTATGGAATACTGTATGTGGCGGCCCTCCTATGGTCTGAGGGACAGTGAACTGGCCCCCTGTATAAAAAGTTTGGGGACCCTAACCAATCGAGCTATCAACCCAGGGTTAATAGTTCTTTTTTCTTTTTGTTTTTCTTTTAAATGGAAAATCACAAGTCATGCTTGACCAGGCGGTGGCACAGTGGATAGAGCGTCGAATTGGGATGCGGAAGGGCCCAGGTCAAGACACTGAGGTTGCCAGCTTGAGCGCGGGCCCATCTGGCTTGAGCAAAAAGCTCACTAGCTTGAGTCCAAGGTCACTGGCTCAAGCAAGGGGTTACTCGGTCTGCTGAAGGCCCATGGTCAAGGCACATATGAGAAAGCAATCAATGAACAACTAAAGTGTCAAAACAAAAAAGTAATGATTGATGCTTCCCATCTCTCTCCGTCCGTCTGTCTGTCCCTATGTATCCCTTTCTCTGACTCTGTCTTTGAAGAAAAAAAAATATCACAAGAGAGCATTTGGAGATACTGGAACTCTCGTAAATTTCTGGCGGTAATATAAACTGTGCCGTTGTGGAAAAACTCGCAGTTCCTCAAAAAATTAAGCAGAATTATCCTATGACCCAGCAATTTTACTCCTACATAACCAAAAGAAAACAGGTACTCAAAAAGCATATACTCACATGCATATATGTATACTACTCATAATAGCCAAAAATGGTAAAATAATACAAATATCAATCAATGGATGAATGGATAAACAATTTGTGGTATACACAAATAATAAACTATTACTCGGATATAAAAAGGAATGAAATACTGATACATGCTACAACATGGATAAACCTCAAAACATTGTGCTAATAAGAAAGCCAAACATAAAAGTTCACATATTCGTAATTCCAGAATAGGTAAATATACAGAGACAGAAAGCAGCTTAGTGGTTCCTACAGGCTGGGGTTAAGAAGGGTTAAGGAGGTGATGGGGAATGACTGCTTAACTGGTACAAGGTTTTCTGCTGAGGTGATGAAATGTTATGTAACTAGAGAGAGGTGGTGGTCGAACAGTATAAATGTACTAAATGTTACAGAACAGTATACTTTAAAATAGTTAATTTTATTCCTGACCAGGTGGTGGCGCACTGGATAGAGTATCGGACTGGGATGTTGAGGACCCAGGTTTGAGACCCCGAGGTCGCTGGCTTGAGCAAGGGGTCCCTCGGTCTGCTGTAGCCCCCTGGTCAAGGCAACATATGAGAAATCAATCAATGAACAACTAAGGAGCCACAATGAAGAACTGATGTTTCTCATCTCTCTCCCTTCCTGTCTGTCTGTCCCTATCTGTCCCCCCCCCCCTCTCTGCCACACACACAAAAAAAGGTTAATTTTATACAAATATCACCTTAATATTAAAAAATCTTTTTAAATAATAAATGAGGTCCTGGCCAACTGACTCAATGGATAGTGTCGGCCCTCTATGTGGACAACCTGAGTTTTATCTCCAGTCAGGGCTCACACAAGCAGTGACCATCTGCTTCTCTTCCCCTTCCTCTGCCCTTTCCCTCCCTTCTCCCCTCCTGCAGCCAGTGGCTCGGATGGTCTGAGTGTCAGCCCCAGGCACTGAGGATAGCTAGGGTTGATTCAAGAATTGGCCCCAGATGGGGGCACATGTAGGAATCTGTCAATCTCACCTCCTCTCACTTAAAAAAAAAGTAAAGGGAGATCTACTGCACCTTATCTTTCTTTCCTTTCTTCGTCTTCTCAGGTGGTGGCCCTTTGGGAGCTGGCGGTGGTGTTGGTGGACGAGGAGGAGGAGGAGGTGGCGGTGGAGGCTCTATGACGGCAGTGGCAGGCACAGCACCTCGAGCTTGGACTGGCTGTAATGTGGGAGCAGTCACTGCCATTTGGACAGAACATTCAGCGTAACTCATAATTGCAGAAGCTGATGCCAGTCCGAGGTAATTTGATGGCAGGCTCATCCCTCTGGCCTGATGACCCATTCCTGTTGTTGGATGGCTAACTGATATTGCCTGGTGTGCAATCCCTGCAGACTGTTGTCCAGTTCCTGCCACCTGGTGACCTAACCCAGAAAACATAAAGTGAACCTTTATGACAATGCCATGACAATGCCAAAAACAAGGAAAAGAAATAAAAAGAAAATGAGGAATTTGTACATCACCTACAAAATGATTCCAATATACCTTTTCCTCAAAAAAATACAGCCACATTTTCTGGTAGCGAAATACTGATTTCTGAGTACTTTAGCATTAAGGTACTTGAACATCAAAATCACCAATGTTAGGTAAATGCACAGAAAACAATCTGGAAGGATACATGCTAAACTATTAATAGTAACTGAAGTGTTCAGTGAGAACACATATAGTCTTTGCAATAAAAAACCTTTAATATTTCTTTGTGACATCTAATTTTAAAAACAAAGCTATAATACGTTGAGGAAAACATTTTAGTCACAATGCTTACCTGTAGGTATAGCTGATTGGCTGTAGAGGACTGGAGAACTACCAATGGTAGCTGACCTCTGAACTACTGCAGTACTAATTTCTGTGGCTTTTCTCTTTATCGCTTTAGTGGAAGGAGAACTAGAGATGGTAGAATCAACTGAACTCTGAAACACAAAAGATCCTATTCAGTGGCTAAAGGGCTTGGTAAACATCCTCCTCTAAAAAAACCATGATGTCAGTTATGCCCCAGTCCCCCAAAACTGTTCAGGATGCCAAATGACATTTCTCACCTGGCTAGTTACAACCGAAGTTTGTGTAGGTTTCAGTGGAGTATCCTCCTCTGTTCCTGGGGCAGGAGGCTCCTCGCTTCCCTCATCCTCCATCTCTACCTCCTGGATCTCACCATCTTCTACCGGAGGAGGGGGAGGGGGGGGTGGAGGGGGGGATTCTGGGGGTGGAGGTGGAGGTGGTGGCATTTCCAAAGGTAATGGAGGTTGAAGCACAGGCACATTTGACTGAAGGAGGGTCCAAAATGGAGTAAGCGGCATGAGTGATGAAGAAGAAACTTGACCAGAAAAGGAGTCTTTACAAAGAGAACCTAAAAAACCAAATAGGAGTCAGGGAAAAACAAGACAAAAACTTCATGGCTTATATTTACAGAAAGGCGCAACTGACTAGTGTGACAAAATCTGATCCACAGATCTATTCTACATTGATGGCTCTGAAATACTGAGTAACTTCAGTTAAAACATTATTTTCACAGGAAAATAAATTCATGAGCCTCATAGCAATGACCCCGGCTATGAAATACTGATCCTGTGCCTGACCTGTGGTAGCACAGTGGCTAGAGCATCGACCTGGAGTACTGAAGTCACAGGTCTGAAACCCCGGGCTTGCCTAGCTTAGGCACATGCAAGAAGCAGTCAAATAACTAAAGTGAAGCAATTACAGCCTTGCTCTTTCTCTCTCTATCTCTTTCTTTCTCTCCCTCCTTCTCTCTAAAATTAATCTTTTTTTTTTTTTTTTTTTTGCCAGTTCAATCCCTGGTAGGGCACATACAGAAACAGACCCATGTTCCTGTCTTTCTCTAAAAATAAGTAATATTTTTTTAAATCTACTGATTGATTTTAGTGAGAGGAACACAGATATATTCCTGTATGTGCCCTGACCAGGGATCGAACCAGCAGCTCTGCGCTTCCACACGGCACTCTAACCAATCGAGCAATCAGGTGAAGGCAAAAAATCAATAAAACCTGCCTGACCAGTGGTGGCGCAGTGGATAAAGCCTTGACCTGGAATGTTGAGGTCGCCGGTTTGAAACCCTGGGCTTGCCTGGTCAAGGCATGTATGGGAGTTGACACTTCCTGCTTCTCCCACCACCCCTTCTCTCTCTCTCTCTCTCCTCACTAAAATAAATAAAAAATTAAAAAAAAAAATCAATAAAACCTAAAAAAATAAATAGTAAAAAAATTTTCTAATCTTGTTTTTTGGATCCAGATTTATGAACAAGTAAGTGAAGCACATCACATCAACCCAATGAGAAATCCAGTCATCTGAACTTACACTTGGTTTCAAAATATACAACTAGAGGGCAGCACTCTGGGGTCTTTTACTTTCAAGAGTGATGTGCATTTGCAATACTGATTCCATAAGTTTTTAGTGAGGTAAAAAACTGAGGATGACCCAGAGAAGTACCCATTCAAAACACATAAACTCTACCTGTTAATTAACCTGGGTTACTAAATTTTAAAAATCCATTTGCAAGGTGCTATTAACAAACCTCTCATTCCTTCACACTTCTGTATGAATTGCACCCATTTGCTAACTCAGAGCAACACAAATCAGGGAAGATTTTATTTTTGTGATGATGTAAGGGAAATTTAGCAATTGTCAAGGTAAGTGGTAACTAAGGCACACATAAGAGGTGTTTGAAGATGCAGAGAATTTAAAATTGCTTTTGAAGTCTGAGTTAAATTACAGCTGAAAAGCTGTAGGATCAGCTTTTCTCTAGTTCTGCAAAATTCAGTTAATTACTGTCCTTTCTCTGCTGGGAAAACCTTTAAGTATTAGAGAAAACAGGATATACTTACTTGCAGCCTTCCCCATCCCTCTTTATCATCAATAGGGAAGTTTCACAATATATGGGAATATTAGATATAAATCCCAGGAATGCTGAAGGGGATTTTCTCCCTAAAAATCATAGAATTTAGGAGTAGAAGAAACATGAGAAATCACCTAGTTCAACCCTCCCATTTTAAAGGTAATGAAACCAGGAGGAATATAACTTGCCCAAGATCATACAACTCTTAGTGGCCAGATATAACTGCCAATTTAGTAAATACTACAGTGTGTCCGTAAAGTCATGGTCACCAGTCAAAAGTGCATCATGACTTTACGGACTGTATTTTATCAAGATTTCCTGGTGAAATATCAGGACCCCAAAGCTTTAGAATCTCAAATAAATCTCACTTCTCATGGAGGAGAGATCCAGATGCAGTCACCTGTTAAATTTCATGGTCAGAAGTGGTGTATTAGATAAGAGCTGTATTATAAAAAGCTCTGCGACAAGGATAAGGCATTTTACCTTACTTTGCTCAAAATACACCACACTGGCACTTAATAAGGTAAAAACCAAAGTGACCATGAACCATTCGGCTTTTAAAATAACTTCACTTTCCATGGAACAGAAAAATGACATGTTATGAAAGAGACTTTAAGAACCTGATTCACATGGTAACCCTACTTTGAGTTGTTTACTCCTAAGGAAAAGAGGACTGAAAAATCCACCAGAAAACAGATATGCAGTTTTCTAGCTAAAGATTACAAATGAGTCATTAAAATTTGTATCTAATATGAATTTACATACTAACTTTTAGATAAAAAGTCTTGATATGGACAAGCAGTCTACTCTATTACATAATAGCATATATCAAGATTACATCAGAACTTAGGTAATAAAACCTTCAGAATTAATATCTTACTAAACTTCCTTCTAATATACCAACCACATATGGTGGGTAGATAAAAATGTCAAATTTTATGTGCTGGCTGGTTTCTCGTCTAGAAGCGTGACACAATGCCAATACCACTACAATGGTGATATGCTGCTATGCAAAGAACTCAAGGAGACAGGTTCAAAGTTAATACTAGTTTACAACCTCCAAAAAAAGTGAATCAGAGTTCAAGTTTGTGTAACTATGAGAGAAACTAGACTTGATAACTTTAGCAGCAAATAAGGAATGAGTACTTTTAGAGTTAATACTGAAATCCAAAACTGTTTACTCAAAATACAAAAAGCCATGTCTTATTCATAATTATCTCCTTCAGTTTAAAGTCAAAGAACTTGAAGAAATCCTAGTTTGAATGTCCAAGAATGTCATACTACATGATGCTTTTCTGTACTTCTAAATGAACCCCGCTGGTGTATTCTGCAACTTAAGAGACCATGTTAAGCCTGAACCCCAAGGAGAGATTAATAAAGAATACAGAGCTTCTCTTATATGCTAACAATCTAAAAAATACAACCTTAAATGGAGAATACTGTGGGGACACGAATTCTGAATTTTTCAAGAACATGTCTTTTCTGGGCATCTTTATTTCTATGTATAAGCAGGTTTCCTTTGTTTTCCCCCAAAGAGAAAATTCTGCTTAGTATTTTGAGCTAAGACACTAGTTTAGCAATTTAAAGCAAGAAGTTATTATATAAATAATAGGTTCCAGAGACTTTTTTGAAAAGCAGCTATATTTAACTAAGTGACAGAAGCCCAATAAGACATAGTAAGTTATCTTGAAATATCACTCATCTTTTAGAGACATGTTAAATTCAAGCTCTGAACAATAAACAAGGATTAAAAATAAACAGAGCTCTGCTGGCTCCTCACAGTGTAGTAATTTTTCTTCTTTAAAAGATGATTTTAACAACTGCTAAACTGACAGAGACCACATGTTATAAACTTTCATTACAGGCTTAAAATAGTGACCAGTATTGCTTTTAAATCCCAAATTTGGATACAACACTTAACTCTAAGGTGATCACAGACCACTTAGAGTTGGTAATTCTAGACCAGTGGTTCTTAACCATTTTTGAGGTACCGAACCCACCAGTTTCATATGTGCATTCACCAAACCCTTCTTTAGTGATAAATAAAATATGATTTTTCCCCCCAAATTCAAGACATAGGTATATGTTTTTTTATTGGTGCACAAAATAAGCCGTGCATGAACATCACCTTGCTCAAAGAACAAAACCAACGAAGTGCATGAACTCACAACAAATTAAGGTATTACTTTATTCTGGCCTCCACAGTAGAGGCTTCTCCGAACCCCTGAGACCGACTCATCGAACCCCTAGGGTTCGATAGAACCCAGGTTAAGAACCACTGTTCTAGACTATCCAGCTTTGGAACATATAACAAAGAAACTTTAGACAGTCATCAGGAGTGGAATCACCTACCCAAAACTACCTCAAGCCTCTTGAGTTCACTAACTAATAAAAAGCAAACAATAAAACCAACTTATTAGGCATGCCTATCCCTGCTACCAAAAAAATGGGAAAAGTAATCAAAAAAGTCATAAAAATAGTTAAGTAAAATACCCTGTAACTTGAGAAAATGTATTCCTGAAAAATAAGGTAGACTAAAACTACCCTTTTGCTATGTTCTTAAATTATCACTGCAGTCATATGTGGCTTTTTATGTAAAGTGATCTGAAAGTGAGTCTTAAGACTCTTTTAATTAATTTTTTTCTTTTTATTTATTCATTTTAGAGAGGAGACAGAGAGAGAGAGAGAGAGAGAGGGAGAGAGAGAGAGAGAGAAAGGGGGGAGGAGCTGGAAGCATCAACTCCCATATGTGCCTTGACCAGACCAGTGCAGGGTTTTGAACTGGCGACCTCAGTGTTCCCAGGTCGACGCTTTATCCACTGCGCCACCACAGGTCAGGCAAGACTCTTTTAGAAGTTAAAAGCATGACTATTTCATTTATTTGGTACATCACCAGAACTTTTCTACTGGGATTAGGGAGCCAGTAGAGTACAAAGCATCGTTTTTGATAAGCAGAGGACAAAAGAATTCAGCTCTTCACTTCTTATCTTACCAACAAATTCCTTGTATTTTTATCTTCAAATGTTTCTTTAGTCTGACCAGGCGGTGGCATAGTGAATAAAACATCAGCCTGGGATGCTGAGAACCCAGATTCAAAATCTGAGGTCAACAGCTTGATTACAGGGACACTGGCTTGAGCCTGGGATCACAGACATGACCCCATGCTCACTGGCTTGAGCTCCAAGGTCACTAGCTTGAAGCCCAAGGTCACTGGCTTGAGCAAGGGGTCACTTGCTTTAGTGGAGCCCCAGTCAAGGCACATATGGAAAAGCAATCAATGAACTACTAAGGTGCCACAACAAAGACTGATGCTTCTTGTCTCTCTTCCTGTTTTCTATTTGTCCCTATCTCTCTTGCCAAAAAAAACCCCACAAAACTATATATATATATTTTTACACTCCACAGACTCTTGCTGTCATATAGATAATTTTAACAAATAGCTACCAGTTTTTTTAGATGAAAAGGTTGCAAATCAGTCTTGACTAATGCTTCATTATTCATTTATTTTTGTCTTTCCAAGACGGCCTCAGAAAGGAAATATTGTATATCTTCTTCCATAATGAGGAAATCAAGCCATAACTCTTTTTATTAACTTTTTTTTTTTTTTTTGGGGGGGGGTAAGCCATACCTCTCTTAAATGAGCTATCAGATTTTTGCAGTAAGGAGCTATGAAAGCCCCACCCTCTTATAATGAGCAGCAGGTCCTCAAAATACCAAAGTTTTGTTATAACCTAAAAACTTAACTATTGCCTGACCAGGTGGTGGTGCAGTGGATAGAGTGTAGACCTGGGATGCTGAGGAGCCAGTTTTGAAACCCTGAGGTTGCCAGCCTGAGTGTGAGCTCACCAGCTTGACCCCAAAGGCTGCTGGCTTGAGTAAGGGGTCACTGGAGCCCTCCCACTCAAGGCACATATGAGAAAGCAATCAATGAGCAACTAAGGTGCCACAATGAAGAATTGATGCTTCTCATCTCTCATCTCTCCCTCAAGAAAAAAAATAATTAAAATAAAAACAAACAACCCACTTAAATCTTGTTATACCAATTAGCCTACGGTAAAACTGGTTTCATTATATATCGTTGTGCTTCAAGTCATATAACCCATTAAAAAATTAAGTGAGAATTGTATATAACTATACTGAAGAGCTTTAAGAGAATTTTAAATGGGCTGAACCATTCTAATTGTTTTTATAGAAGAATATTTTTGACTATTTGCAATGGTAAGTTATTTTGTTTCTCTAGAATAAGCATGGTCCTAGTTTTCTAGCATTTCTTCAGATCATTAGGAGTTCTAACAATCACACACCACTTCTTGTAAGAGTTGAAAAATAAGGTTGTCATATCAATACACATGTTAACAATTCATCTATCTAGTCTCTAGCATTAATTGGCATTTGTTATTGGAAACCCACAGCTTTGTCTGTAGCACAAGAGAACAGTTACAGGACAACCTTTAAAAATCAAAATACACTGGCTCGTCATTTCATTAACGATAGCACGCTGATTTCCAAATAGACACTGACTTTGTTTTCTTCAGTATCACTTCTGAATTCCATTTTTAGGTTAAGCTACTATTTTTTACTTAGAAATTTATGTTAAGATTTAAATTACTTCTTTTATGATCACTACACAAGCCCTTTTCTCTAAAGTCATTTTTCTCCAATCAGTAGAGTACTGTCCCACCTGTGGAATTCTCAGAGGGTTCTGCAGAATTTGAGTCAGTTCCAGTTTTGTCTTTCAAGGTCTGTTTAGGAATAGTCTCATCTCTGCTTCCTTGTGCTTGGCTTCCTTCCTCCTCCTCCTCACCGTCTGGGAATTCCCACTGAGATTCGCCCGACTGTTCGTTTACATAGAAATATCGTCTATGATCCCTAAATTACAAGAAAGAAAACACAGGTTTTAAGACCCGTTCTCCTACAAAGACACTTCCGTTTGGTCCTGTCCCAGGACAGCAGTCTGCTCTCACAGGGACGAACCTCTTCTTAATGGACTGCTATTCACAAAGGCAACAAAGAGCTTTGATATTTGAGGATGGAGAACCACGCATAATTCAAAGCTATTTGCACTGCCAGCAGCTCTGTGAATACAGCCCTCAGCTCTCTCATTCCAACAGATGACTTAGAAAACACCTCTCATTATTTTTCCTTTTTTTTGCCAATGCTTAACACGATTTCAAATATCATTAACGGAGGGACTCAATTTCCTAGAACACTAATTTCCCTTCCAAAGAAGAGAACAATGAAGTTTGCGAAAGTTGACTCTTCCTCTCTTGGATCGTGGAATTCACATTTCATACTCTTGATACCAAACACACTGAAAGCTAAAGAGAGGGAGAGGATCTGGGAGCTGAAAAATAAAAGAGCAAAGATTTCAAATAACGAAAAAAAAAAATCAAGAAAAGCCAAATATAAAAAGAAATGTTTTCATCTGACCTGCTGGCAGAAGATAGTAATCTTGTTCTTCATTCACATCTTCAGCCACGAAGCTTTCCTTAACTTCGCCGAGGTTAATCAGGAGTAGTTGCTTCCAGAGGTCCTGTAAAGCGCACAGAGCTCTCGCATGCGCTTAACCCCCAAGCCCGCCCTACTCCGTGCAACACTCTGGAGAGTAAAGCCAGCTTTGTCCAATCTTGGAAAAAAATCCGTTACATGGAACACTTTAAACATTGTTTTTTGTTTCTCCAACGCGTCGCTGGCCCAAACTGTTAAGTGCTTGCAGTGCTCTGCCTGCGCAGCACCGCTAACCGCAGCTGCTCTCAGTCTCCAGACAGGTTGTCATGTTGTCAGGTGGTGGTGATCACAAATCATGTCTGAGATGTCAAAGGTGAAAGGTGAAAAGGGGAGAAGAGTGCGTACCTGTCCCAGTGGCAGGACCAGCCTTTAGGAGTGGCGTTTATTTCATACTGTTTTAGTTGTTCTGCTGCATCCTGAAGTTTTCGTTTAAGGTAGTTTCCATTAAGAGCCCCTTCCCGCCAGTCTGCAATCCGAGTCTGGAATGAATAACCAGCAATAAGTTTTAAAGACTTACTATGTCAGAAGGCAGAGGCAATAAGGACATAAGTCTTCTAGTATGTGACTGTATTGTTGTACTGTGGCAGGAGTGGACCAAAGAGGAAAAGATCCCATCTTCATTTCATAAAAAATTGTTTGCTCTGCAGAGTTCTGAAAAAGGAGACTGGATCCCAGTACATTTTTACACTGCCAATTCTCCAGTATCTATGAAAATTATAGCAGTTTTAGTTTTCCCCTTTAGACTATACTAAGATTGGTTCCTCAGTAATTTTACCTTCTGTTTGGGTAGACAGTCTACTCAGTTTGCAATGTCATTAATCAAAATTAAAGACTCAGTTTATAGGGAAACCAGTTAGCTTCCTATAGGAGTTCATTACTTAATCCCACCCTACCATTCTGCACAGTATGCAGGTTACAAATAAGACTCAGAACTTTTCCTTTTAAAGAGCGATCTAAGGCTTTAACACTTACGAAATAATTTCAATATTATATGGCCCCGTCTGATCGTTATGAATAAATTTTTATTACAAAAAATCTATTAAAATATGCCTTTTCAGTTGTACTCCTGAAATTTGTGTTATTAACCAGTGTTACCCAATAAGTTAAATAAAATATATATGCCTATTGAAGGTGTTAAGTTTAAGGATCGTTGTTATACACACATTCTATTTGTCTTAATGGTAATTACATTTTTCTTTGGCTAATACATTTTTATTTCCTGTATTAGTGCTTAAAATATGCATCAAGATTAAACATTCCAATTTAGGATTAAAACCTAAGGCCGATTCTTCACACACAGCATTTCATTTAAGCACTGACTATCCTTAAAAAAAAAAGGCTTAATTACCTCAGTCTGTAAGAGCAGCATATGAAAGTTGGAGATGGACTGTCTATTAATGCCTAAAAATTCAAATTTACTTGTCAGGGTATTTGCTAGTTCTCCGATCTGAAACTGTAATGCAGGAAAGAAAAAAATGTTGAAATTAAAATGAAATCAACAATATTTTTCATATTAAGCAAAAATCTTTCATTTATAGCCCTGGCTGGTTGGCTCAGTGGTAGAGCATTGGCCCGGCATGTGGAAGTCCAGGGTTTGATTCCCAACCAGGGCACACAGAAGAAGCGCCCTTCTGCTTCTCCACCCTTCCCCCTCTCTTTCCTCCCTATCTCTCTCTTCCCCTCCCGCAGATAAGGCTCCATTTGGGCAAAGTTGGCCCGGGTGCTGAGGATGGCTCCATGGCCTCCACCTCAGGCACTAGAATGGCTCCGATTGCAGCAGAGCAAAACCCCAGAGGGGCTGAGCATCGCCCCCTGGTGGCATGCTGGGTGGATCCTGGTCTGGACTATGCAGGAGTCTGCCTGCCTGCTTCCCCCTGCTTCTCACTTCAGAAAAATACAAAAAACTAAATAACTAACTTTTCATTTACTGTTATAGACACTAGAAAAATGGATCTGCCTATAAATTATACAGCCTTTATCAAGTAGCTACATCCAAA
The DNA here is from genome assembly GCA_037038555.1 of Rhynchonycteris naso. Taxonomy (NCBI): domain Eukaryota; kingdom Metazoa; phylum Chordata; class Mammalia; order Chiroptera; family Emballonuridae; genus Rhynchonycteris; species Rhynchonycteris naso. The sequence continues at coordinate 358,935,508 of CM072995.1, forward strand.
TAGTTATGTAGAAGATAAAATTCTAATTTATAATAATTCATATAAAGTGATGAACAGTAATAGAAGGTCTAGAAAAATTAAATGCATTATCTACTCTAACACAATATAAAATTCAACAGTTGAAAATAGATCCTAAATGATATCTCTCAATATTGTTCAAACATCATTTATCCATTACCAACTGTGTATGCCAGCCACATACAGAAGAGAATTAATTCTCCGAGTCACTTCTACATGGCTGTAAACTAGCTAATAATTGGATAAACTCATTCAAGTCAAAAGAACATGCTAACTGGTTTTTCCAACAGACCATTCTAAACAGTCACACAATTTTATGGCCCAATTTTCCTGTTAGAAATAGAAACAAAATTGGAAGCAAATCTGCCCATGTAAGGAATGTGTGTAGTTCATGTAGGAATTAAACTTATGACTTTAAGTCTTTTTAGTACTTCCAAACTAGAGAAGCCTTTATTTGATAAGCTACTGCTTTCTAAAGGAGGCTTACTGGAAGAAAGGAATTAAGTATTTAGAATTTTAGGGGAGGGGGTGAGGGGAAGGGCATATAAAGAGGGACAAATATCAGGGGATAGAAAATGACCTGACTTTGGGTGATGGGTATACAACACAGGCAACAGTTCAAATGCTACAGAAATATTTACTTGGCTCTGACCAGCTGGCTCAGCGTTAGAGCATCAGTTGGCGTATGGAAGTCCCGAGATCAATTGCTGGTCAGGGCACACAGGAGAGGTGACCATCTCCTTCTCCACCCCTCTTCCCGCCCATCTTACAGCATGGCTCATTTGGGCAAGTTGGCCACAGGGGCTGAGGATGGTTCCATGGCCTCTGAGGCACTAAAATAGCTCGGTTGCCAAGCAACAGAGATATGGCCCCAGATGGGCAGAGCATCACCTGGTAGGGGGCTTGCTGGGTGGATACTGGGGTGCATGCTGGAGTCTCTCTCTCTGCCTCCCTGCCTCTCACTTAAAAAAGAAAAAGTTTACCTAAAACGTATGTACTCTTATTGATCGATGTCACCCTTAATTTTCTAAATAAAATTTAAAAACAATTATTTTTAGATAATCTCTACATAAAAAGTCCATCTTCTAAGTCAGTAGTTCTTAACCTTTTTTGAGGTACTGAACCCACCAGTTTCATATGCACATTCACCGAACCCTTCTTTAGTAATATAATTTTTTTCCCCGAAATTCAAGACATAGGTATATGTTTTTTGACTGGTGCATGAACATCACCTTGCTCGAAGAACAAAACCAACAAAGTGCATGAACTCACAACAAATTACGGTATTACTTTATTCTGGCCTCCGCGGCAGAGGCTTCTCCGAACCCCTGAGACCAACTCATCGAACCCCTAGGGTTCAATAGAACCCAGGTTAAGAACCACTGTTCTAAGTCCTTACCTCCATCTTAAATATGACTTTTTCCATCTAACCAAGTAAATGATTTATATTTGGCAATAGGAAAGATTACTTTTACTATTTGCTAATAGAAAACAGTTTAACCCTGGTCAGGTGGCTAGTGGGTAAAGCATCAACCCAGCACGCCCAGAGGCTGCAGGTTTGACCCTGGTCAGGACACATACGAGAAGCAATAAATATACAATTAAATGGAACTAAGTGAAACAAGTGATGCTTCTTTCTCTCTCAAATCAATGGATTAAAAAAAAAAAGGCAGTTTAATGGTTAGCCAACTTAAGAATATTTATCAAATGGCATTAAGTAATGTGTATATACATACTTTTAAATCTTGTTCTTCTTCTACTTTAGGTGTTGTTTGTACTTTTATCTTTTCTGAAGATTCTTCTACTTCCATCTCTTTGTCTGAATTCTCATCTATTTTTTCTGAATTTTCCGCAATTGCTGCAGAAGAAAACATAAAATTAAACCAAAGAGACCAATGATGATAGAACCCCATAAACATTTTCTTACCCCTATAGCAGAGAAATCCAAAAACTGTAATTCTTTCTCTGTTGCCTGTGTTTCTTGTTAAAGAAGCCTTAATGTCATTTGACCTGGAACACTGAGGTCACTGGTTAGAAACTCTGGGCTTACCTGCTCAAGGCACGTGTGAGAAGCAACAATGAGCTGATGTTTCCCACTTCTCCCCTGGCTTTCTCTCTCTCTCTCCTCTAAAATCAATAAATAAAATCTTAAAAAAGAAATTTAAGAAGCCCTAATGAACCTGACCAGGTGGTGGCGCAGTAGATAGAGCGTTAAACTGGGATGCGGAAGACCCAGGTTCAAGACCCCGAGGTCGTTCGTCAGCTTGAGCGCAGGCTCATCTGGCTTGAGCAAAAAGTCTACAAAGCTTGGACCCAAGGTCGCTGGCTCGAGCAAGGGGTTTCTTGGTCTGCTGAAGGCCCACGGTCAAGGCACATATGAGGAAGCAATCAATGAACTACTAAAGTGTCAAAACAAAAAACTGATGATTGATGCTTCTCATCTTCTCTCCGTTCCTGTCTGTCCCTATCTATCCTTCCCTCTGTCCCTGTAAAAAAAAAAAAAAAAAAAAAAGCCCTAATGACTTATCAACTTCTTTATAAAGCAAAAAACTTTATCCTTTATAATCACCTTATTAAAATAAGCTTATGAATAGAAATTATTTTGTTTTACTATATTACTTTGTAGTTTCTGCTTTCTTTCTCCTTTCTTAATGTTTTCTAATCTTCTCTTCCAGAATACCATGGCTTCAATTACTTATAAAAGTTAGATATCAGTGATATGAACTCTCTTTGCTATGCTGGCTTAACACCTGCTTAAAAGAATAATCCCTATATAAAACGTATTTTGTCATGAGAACCAAAGATTTTTAAAAAATATAACCTGCCTGACCAGGCGGTGGCGCAGTGGATAGAGCGTCGGACTGGGATGTGGAAGACCCGGGTTCGAGACCCCGAGCTCGCCAGCTTGAGCACGGGCCCATCAGGCTTGAGCAAAAGCTCACCAGCTTGGAACCGAGGTCGCTAGCTCCAGCAAGGGGTGGCTCGGTCTGCTGAAGGCCCGTGGTCAAGGCATGTGTGAGAAATCAATCAATGAACAACTATGGTGTCACAACGGCAATGAAAAACTAATGATTCACTACGGTGTCGGGTGAATTTCCCGCCAAAATGGGTATGAAACGGTTCGCATACGCAGGTAGGTATCTTTGTGAACGGCAAACAAAAAAATATTTGGTAATACGCAGTTACAATCGGCCCGAGTTTACACGTTTCCCGCACTCCACCGCAAATCTATATGAACCGAGTTAAGACGGCTCCCGCGGAGTACGCGCAATTCACGCGAGCCGACTTAACTCGTTTCCCGCAATCCAAGTGGATTGATGCTTCTCACCTCTCTCCGTTCCTGTCTGTCCCTATCTAGCCCTCTCTCTGACTTTCTCTCTGTCCCTGTTAAAAAAAAAAACAAAAAAAATATGCATTCTTCTGTGCTTTTAATTTAACATTATTTTGGGGATTAATCTATACTAATGTATATAACTGTGAATCATTTGTTTTTCATTGACGTTTTTAATTTAATTGCAAGAATATACCACACTCTATTCATTCTACCTTTGATGAACATTTGAATGGCTTGTAGGTCTAATAACATAAAAGCCATATTATTTTTGAGAGTACATAAAACATAAATACAACTTAAATGTTCATCAATGGGGGAAAAAATTAAATGAAGATATTTATACCACTCTGTGGTTAAAAACAGTAATTTTCAAGCCATGTTAAGTGAAAAAAAAAAATTACATTGCCTAACAACCCATATATGGCTAATTTCATCTATACCAGTGATGGGCAATCTTTTGAGCTTGGTGTGTCAAAATTTGCCAGAAAACCGAGCATAACTCGGGTGGTGTATCACGTCGAGAAAAACGGCCTAACCGGAAGTCCCAGAACTAGACGCTCTGTGCTAAGTTCTGTTGTTTTGGCCTACAGACCTCTGGCACAGAGTGTCTACACTATAGCAAATGTTTTATCCTCGGCTACTGCAACTGGCCGTGCAGGAGCCGAGGATGAAACATCCTTCTCGGCATGCGGCCCCATACTTCTCTGGTATGTGGCCATGTGTCATCAAAAATTGCTACGCGTGTCAGTGTTGACACGCGTGTCATAGGCTCGCCAACACGAATCTATATGGTAAAATTTGCATGTGTACATGTACACACTACTTCAAATGTAAATAGCGGAAAAGGTCTAGAATATATGTTGATAAAGAATAGGGAAAATGAACCTTAGGGGTAAGGAATAAGACTAGTGAAAAGATAAAGGGGAATTTTTAGAATTCTATTTCATACTTTTCTATATAGTTCATTGAAAGGAGGAAATTCAAACAAAGATATCTGCATTGATTACCTGTTTTGTTTTTTCTTCCCAGGGAGAAAGAGAGTCAGAGAGAGGGATAGATAGGGACAGACAGATAGGAACAGAAAGAGGTGAGAAGCATCAATCATTAGTTTTTTGTTGCCGTTGCGACACCATAGTTGTTCATTGATTGCTTTCTCACATGTGCCTTGACCGCGGGCCTTCAGCAGACTGAGCAACCCCTTGCTGGAGCCAGCGACCCTGGGTCCAAGGTGGCTGGCAAGCTTTTGCTCAAGCCAGATGGGCAAGCATTCAAGCTGGCAATCTCGGGGTCTCAAACCTGGGTCTTCCGCATCCCAGTCCGATGCTCTATCCACTGAACCACCGCCTGGTCAGGCTGATTACCTGTTTTTATTTGTTGTTTTTTTAACCATAACCTTAAGGTACCTTCTGCTAGGTATACCCAACTAAAGCCTGGCATTCAAATCTTTTTCTTTTTTTTAAGATTTTAAAAATTTATTTATTTTAGAGAGCAGAAGGAGAGAAGAGAAAGAGGAGAGGGAGGGAGGAACAGGAAGCATCAACTCCCATATGTGCCTTGACCGGGCAAGCCCAGGGCTTCAAACAGGCGACCTCAGCATTACAGGTTGACACTTTATCCATTGCACCACCACAGGCCAGGCTGGTATTCAAATCTTATTGCTAACTTTCCACTACAGAAGTAGGACCAAATGGAGATAAAACATTACTCAGTTCTGATAACAGATTGGAAAAATGTAGCAGGATCTCTTCTACATTGTCCCAGATGAAGGTAATTGGAGTCCTCACAACAGGATCACACCAACTAGAGGCTGGGCTACTTGCATGGAGAGCAGAGATGGAGCTGGGCCTGCCCTGCTTACCAAATGGAAATAGTAAGCTGAATAAGGAGAGCCCATGATCTCACACAGTTGAAGACAATGATTGTGGCAAGACATTTTAGAGTGAGGGGGAGGAGCAAACTTGTTTCTCTATTTTTTGAGGGAGAGGGATGCCAGCCTTTCAGAATCTTATTCTTCCAGCAAGAGGCAGAGTAGAAAAAGATGGGGAGAAGTGAAAGGCAGCTTCCTTCCTAGCATTTCTCTAAGAGGGTCAAGTGCTGTCCCCCTTTTTGTTGCTCAAATAGGAAACAAAGAAAGGGAAACAAAGAATTTCCCCTTTATACTTTTCACCTCTAAGGATGGAAAGCATGAGTTACCAGTTTCCCCGGTTTCCGGAGTCTCTGGCCCTGTTTTGCTGGGACCCCGGCCGGCAGGCTCTGGGCTGGCAGCCCGGACAGACACCTTCCATTTCCCTCTTTTAGACGTAAGTGTACGAGCTCCGTCTTGAGACGCTGGCTGGCTGGTATCGGAACGTGGACTAGACCCTGACACACTGCCGTCTCCTTCCTCCAAGGCTCGCAGCTCTGCCTACAAAGAACGCGAAAATAAAGTTAATATGTCATTAACTGTTTATTAATGTTTAAGTGGCTGTGAGTAGCAAGAATGACAGCTTTGTATTTTCTGAATTTAAAATCTTTGAGGACAGGGAACATTTCTTAATACATTTTTCCTTAAGAGCTGAGAATTATGGGGGAATGCATTCGGGGCAACACTAGAATCTATGTAAACACAATATTTTTAATTAAAATCAATTTTAAAAAAGCTGAGAATTATGTTTCATATTTTATTGTTACTTAATAAATGCTGACTCATGACTATAGTCAACAAATTTCTATTTGAAGGAAACAGGTTCTAGAGATCCACTAATAGATAAAATTTCCAATACATTTACACAACAAATAAAGCTTAACTTAGCTAATCTCTCCCCATAGCTTCAAAGAAATATTACTGTTATGCCACCTATGAAGATTGTGCTTCCCTCAAGGCAGCAGCAGATGAAACTGTTCCAAGAAGCCCTGGCCAGATAGCTCAGTTGGTTAGAGCAGTGTTTTTCAATTGCTTGTCAGTCTGTGAAAGAGTTAACCACCTGATATATGAGGATCACAGACCCAATGATCTTAGTAGAATTCATTTATGCTTAGGGCGATTCCTACCTTTACAATCCCTGACCTAATTCTATTTCCACCAGTTCCCAAGTGTAAAAAGGTTGACAACCACTGGGTTATTAGCACATTGTCCCAATACACCAAGGTTGCGAGTTCCATCCCCAGTTAGGGCACATAAAGAAACAACCAATGAATGCATAAGTAAATTGAACAAGAAATTGATGTTTCTCTCTCTCTTAAATGAATAAAAAAAAAAAGAAAAGAAAATACTGTTCCAAAAAAATCAGGACAAAATATAGGTAAAATATGAACTTCTCAATCAGGAAAGTTTCCTGTAGACCATTCTTTAAAAGATGGTGCTTTCCCTCTTTAAAAGAAAAGCACATGAAATTATGGGTTCATTATAACTCTTCTGTTAGCTTACAAGCTCATTTAACAATCAAAACAATGCCATGGTTGCCCTAGCTGGATAGCTTGGCTGGTTAGAGCAGTGTTTTTCAACTGCTGGTCTATGGGCCATTACTAGTTCGTAAGAAATTTTGTGACAGTCCGCAAAGTTAACCACCCTGATATTAACAAAGTTATTGCAAAAATTTGCAATGCTTACTAATGCTTATTTGTGAAGAAGCTAAATCAAAGCTTTTTTACTCAGTTTCTATCTTTAAATCAGAACAATGTCAGTTATCAGGGACCAAAAGAACTATAAATTCATTGCTCAAGTTTTTAATGCACAAGCTTAAACATATCTAGATAAAAGGGTAAGAAAAAGAAAATCTGCCTGACAAGTGGTGGTGCAGTGGATAAAGCATGGACCCGACCCAGAACACTGGGGTTGCCGAGTAGAAGCCCTGAGGTCACCAGCTCTGAGCATGCGCTCGTCAGCACAGGGTCATTGGCTTGAACGGGGGAATCGTCCACATGATCCCCAAACTCATTAGCTTGCGCCCCAAGGTCATCGGCATGAAAAGCCCAAGGTTGATGGCTTGTTCAAGAGGATGGACACTGGCTTGGCCCCAGTCAAGGCATGTATGAGAAGCAATCAATGCACAACTAAAATGAAAACAAATACACGTTGATGATGCTTCTCTCTCCCTTCCTGTCTCTCAAAAACAAACAAACAAAAAATCCCAGTAATTGTGCTGTAAATTGAGCACAATTACCTCAGAGTATGATAGTACAGAGGAAAGAAAATATACTTTAACTGAAATGTCAAAAACTTACTTTTTTCCTTTCCAAAACTAGCTCCAGCTCAAGGGTATCTTGTTCCTCTTCCTCCTCACTTTCTCCAGATTGAACAACACTGCAAAGCTCCTCCTGAGAAGGGTCTTCTATGGTGTCCAGTGCAGTTTCCTGTGGCTTTATTATTGCTGTTGCTTCTGTTGTACCTGCTTCTTTCACTTCTGAAACTGGCTCTACTTCTTTACAAATTACTTTTCTTCTCCATCTCTCTTCTTCCTCTTTCACACCCTCAGGCAATAAGGGAGCAAGCAGTGAAGCTGCCACCCCTTTCTTCTCTTCCTCATTATTTGAAAGAGCCTGAATACCTTCATTTACTTCCTACAAACAATAAAACAATCTCAATTTTCCAACAAATTTCATCTGTGTGTGTGTGTGTATGTATAGTTGTTAATATAAGAAATGACCACATTTTTTAGTTGCCGAATAGTCTTAAAAACCACTCCCAGTAGATTAGTATGTTGGACTCCTTTCATGTGCATAATGGAAACATTGCTCGTTGTGACTAATAAGAAACACAGGCACATTTACATCAGATCAAAATTAAGTCAGCTCAACACATGACTGGATAAATCTTCACTTTCCTCTTCTGTACAAGAAAAACTCACATTTATGCTATGAAGGCAATTTAGAGGAAAGTAAAGTATTTATAAAATATGTGATTTTTAAAGTGTCTATTTCCTCCCTTCTGAAGTTGTAAATGTTATTCTAAAGTACTGTTTTGATACAACCTTCAACTCTAGCACTCAAAAATAATTCAAGATAAAATTCAACTCACATACTCTGCAGAATAGAACTTGAACTTGCCTGACCAGGCGGTGGCACAGTAGATTTAAGTGTTGAGCTGGGACGCTGAGGACCCAGGTTTGAAACCCTGGGGTCACTGGCTTGAGAGTGAGCTCACCAGCTTGAGCGTGGGGTCATAGATATGATGACCCCATGGTCGCTGGCTTGAAGCCCAAGGTCGCTGGCTTAAATAAGGAGTCACTGGCTCGGCTGCAACCCTTGGTCAAGGCACATATAGGATAGCAATCAACGAACAACTGAAGTGCTACAACTACAAATTAATGCTTCTCATCTCTCTCCCTTCCAGGCTATCTCTATCTGTCCCTCATTGAAAAAAAAAAGTTAATTTTTCTTACTGAGGAGGCTGTAGAATGCTCATTTTACTAGTAATTTTAATTAAGACAGTTAATCTTTTCATCTAAAAACATCTTCACAATAGTCAGAATGGCTATTATCAAAAAGTCAACAAATAACAAAAGTTGGTGAAGATGTGAAGAAAAAGGAACCCTTGTGAATGCAGGTGGTGGGATAGTAAATTGGTGCAGCCAGTATGGAAAATAGCACAGAGGTTCGTAAAACAGAAATTAAAATCAAACTATCAAACAACCTAGCATTCATCTGAAGTTAAGGTATTCATCTGAAGATAAGGAAGACGGTCATTTAAAAAGACATATGCACTCCTATGTTCACCGCAGCATTGTTTACAGTAACAAAGGCATGAAAAAATGTCAATAACCATTGATACATGAATAAAGATGCAATATACACATACAATGGAATATTACTCAGCCAGAGAAAGGGAAATCTCGCCATTTTTGACAACATGGATGGCTAAGCGAAAGAACTCAAACAGAGAAAGACAAATACTCTATGAATTCATTTATGAAATTAAAAAAAAAAAAAGAAAAACAAACAGTCAGATACAGAGGGTATCTGAGTATGGGGTAGGGGGATGAAAGGGGTGAAGGAGAGTCACAAACTTCAATGGTAAGTAAGTCATGGGGACATAAGGTACAACATAAGGAATATAGATAATAATATTGTAATAACTTTTTTTTGTATGATGACAGATGTTTACTGAGCATATCATTGTGATCATGTCGTAAGGTGCTTAATTTCTGATTCGCTACGTTGTAGACCTGAAATTAATATAATAGTATATTGGCAACTACACTTATGTGAAATCCCAAACTAAAACTATTCTGAAGAGGAGAAGGGGACCTGAAGCCATGCTTACCGGGCTGCTGCCACAACCTTTACAATGACCCAAGGAGCCTCTATGGTACCTTAATGCTCCAAAAGAACCACTGAACTTGAATAACTGCTATAAATGCCATCTATTAAACAGAAACAGATTAAGTAAAACTTTAAGAAACAGGATTAATCCTATTTTACATCTGTGTTGTAAAACAGTAACGGAAAGCTTCTAGCCCTGGTCGGATAGTTTCAGGAGGTTAGAGCGTTGTCTCGAAGTGCAAAAGCTGCCGGTTTGATCCCTGGTCAGGGCACATACAGGAACAGATGGATGTTCCTGTCTGTCTGTCTCTCTCCCTTCCTCTATCACTAAAATCAATCAACAACAAAAAAAGTTTTTTAAAAGAAAGCTTCTATACCTGTGCCAGAGTAACATTCAAATTCTTCAGATGTGAAAATAAGCAAATGAGGTAAGTTGAACACTAACCTTTTTAACTTCTCGCTTGGTTATGACTGGTCCACTTTTACTACTGGAAACAGAAATATTTTTCTCCTTATTATACATGTCTGTATTTACCACAAAACTAGCTTCAGCACCTGTTACAGAACTTCAAAAAGAAAAAAGGCAAAAACAAAAAATTAAGAGAAATAGAAGGCAAATATATATTATTATTAAAAGATTCAACCCTGGCTGGTTGGCTCAGTGGTCAAGTGTCGGTCCAGAGTGTGGATGTACCTTATTTGATTCTCAATCAGGGCATAAAAAAAAAAGAGGAGACCATCTGCTACTCCACTCTCGCCCTTATCCTCCTGCAGTCATGACTCGATTGGTCCAAGAACATCGGCCCTGAGTGCTGAGGCTGGCTCTAGAGAGCCTCCGCCTCAGGTGCTAAAAATAGCTCGGTTGTAAGCATTGCCCCAGATGGGCATAGCATTAGCACCAGACGGGGGTTTCCAGGTGGATCCTGAACAGGAATCATGTGGTAATCTGTCTCTCTAGTTCCCCTCCTGTCACTTGGAAAAGGGAAAAAGAGAGAGAGAGAAAGACTTTGGCTCTGGCACAGTGGCTCAGTGGATAGAGCACTGGCTTGGCATGCAGACATCCCAGGTTTGATCCTTGGTCAGGGTACACGTGAGAAGTGACCATCTGCTTCTTTTCCCCTCCCTCTCCCTCTTCACTATCTCTTCCCCTCTCGCAGCCAGTGGCTTGGTTGGTCTGAGCATTGGCCCCTGATGGGAGTTGCTTGATGGATCCCAGTTGGGGAGCATGCAGGAGTCTATCTCCCCTCCTACTTAAAAAAAAAAAAAAAAAAAAAAAAAAGACAAAGACAAAGACACTTATTTCCTTCTAGGTAATTTCTTTCCCAAGTCCATTCCTACCTGGGCTGATAATGCTGTAATCCCTGTACCTGGGTGGCAAGATACTGGGGTAACTCCCATGTCACTTCATTTGTTTGTGTGTTCCAATAATAATAGCATCCTGTGTTCTCATCCCAGACTTCCTGCCAATCTCCCATCTCAATTTCAACTAGAAGAAAATAAAACAAACTTTAAGAAGCACAAATTCTGCCACAATTCTGATCTTATATCCCAAGTCATCTCTAAAGCCGTAACAATCTAACCAGAGGGTTTCTCAACCTTAGCACTTTAATATTTAGGCAAAATTGTTTTTTGGAGTGTTTAGCAGCATGCTGATTTCTACTCACTAGATGCAATAACACTTTCCCTGCTGTGACAATAAAAATTGTCTCTAGACAGCCTGACCAGGTGGTGGCACAGCGGATAGAGTGTTGGACTAGGATGCGGAGGACCCAGGTTCCAGACCTCGAGATTGCCAGCTTGAGCACGGGCTCATCTGGTTTGAGCAAGCTCACCAGCTTGGACCCAAGGTCACTGGCTCCAGTAAGGGCTTACTCGGTCTGCTGAAGGCCCATGGTCAAGGCACATGTGAGAAAGCAATCAGTAAACAACTAAGGTGTCGCAACAAAAAACTGATGATTGATGCTTCTCATCTCTTTTCGTTCCTGTCTGTCCCTATCTATCCCTCTCTTACTCTCTCTGTCTTTGTAATAAAAAAAAAAATTGTCTCTAAACATGGTCAAATGTCCCCTGGGGGTAACCACACCTCTCCCCCATCATCTTTTGCATGCATGCTTTAAAAAAGCAGTCTTGCCTGACCAGCGGTGGCGCAGCGGATAGAGCATCAGACTAGGATATGGAGGACCCAAGTTCGAAACCCTGACGTCATCAGCTTGAGAGCAGGCCCATTAGATTTGAACAAGGCTCACCAGCTTGAACCCAAGGTTGCTGGCTTAAGCAAGGGGTTACTTGGTCTGCTGTAGCGCCCCCCCCCCCCCCCGTCAAGGCACATATGAGAAAGCAATCAATGAATAACTAAGGTGCTGCAATAAAGAATTAATGTTCATCTCTCTCCCTGCCTGTCTCTCTCTCTCTCTCTCACACACACACACACACACAAAAGTAGTCTTGAAGAAAAAAAAAGTCTGAATAGTACATAAACTTATCTTGAACCCTCATAATTTTTTGTAAGATTTTATGTATTGATTTTTTTGGGGGGGGGGGGAGAAGGAAGCATCAAGTTACAGTAGTTACTTTTTATATGTATCCTGACTGGGCAAGCTTGGGGTTTCAAACTGAAAACCTCAGCAATCCACCAGGTCAATACTTTATCAACTTTGCCATCACAGGTAAGCCTCTCCCCAAATTTTTTAAAATAATAGCATCAATCATTCATTTGGCATAATCTGCTACTGGTTAAAAGGGCAAGCAATTATCTTTCAAAAATAAAAATATATCCTAGTATTTCTCAGAAATAGCTATTCTATTTATTATCTTCTAAAACACTACATTTAAAATGGCAGAATCCTAGTTTGGAGCTAAAGCATATGGGTTATATGGGTTTCCATCTTAGGAATCTCAGTACCTACAACCCTTTAGGGTTTTTTTTTTTTTTTTTTTTTTATAGGGACTGAGAGTGAGTCAGAGAGAGGGATAGGTAGGGAGAGACAGACAAGAACGGAGAGAGATGAGAAGCATCAATCATTAGTTTTTCGTTGCAGTTGTGACAGCATAGTTGTTCACTGATCGCTTTCTCACATGTGCCCTGACCGCGGGCCTTCAGCAGACCGAGCAACCCCTTGCTGGAGCCAGCGACCTTGGCTCCAAGCTGGCGAGCTTTTGCTCAAGCCAGATCGGCCCGCGCTCAAGCTGGTGAGCTCAACCTGGGTCTTCTTCCGCATCCCAGTCCGACGCTCTATCCACTGCACTGCCTGGTCAGGCCAACCCTTTAGGTTTAACAATCAAAAGATCAAGCTTACCTCCTGCCAGTGAACACTGAGTGTCATACTGCCACCCTGGTGTCTGGGTTGAATCTGTTCCATTGGAAGTAGTGGAAGAAAGGGCAGATGCTGCCGATTCCTTTGGCTCTGGGCGAGGTGGAGTTGGAGGTGGAGCAGAAGCCCCTATAGGAGCTGTAGGCTGAGGAGCTGTTATTGCGTCAATCTCCTTTAGAAAAAAATAAATGCATTAATCACATCTAAACTAGAAAACTGAGAAAATGGCAATCACTTTATAATAAAACCCTACATGCTCAATTCTCAGCTTCTCATATCAAAACCCTCATTTTCTGCCTGAGCAGGTGGTGGCGCAGTGGATAGAGCACCGGACTGGGATGCGGAAGACCCAGGTTCCAGACCCCGAGCTTGCCAGTTTGAGCGCAGGCCCATCTGGCTTGAGCAAAAGCTCGCCAGCTTGGACCCAAGGTCGCTGGCTCCAGCAAGGGATTGCTCGGTCAAGGCACATGTGAGAAAGCAATCAATGAACAACTAAGGTATCACAATGAAAAACTGATGATTGATGCTTCTCACCTCTCTCCGTTCATGTCTTGTCTGTCCCTATCTATCCCTCTCTCTGACTCAAAAAAAAAAACAACACAAAAAAACCTCTCATTTTCTAATTATGCCAGTTCCCCAAACCTTTCTATTGTCCATGTTTCTCTCTTATAACCTTAAAAATAAAATGAAGAGAGATGAGGAGGGACAAAGGAAGAAAGGTAAAAGGGAAGAAGAAGGGAGAGGAAGACAAAGACTGACAAGCAGACTAACCAGATGAGATCTAGGTCCCAAAGTCTTTTCAATAACTTAAAAACCCAAACAAAAGCACCACTAACCGCTAGGAAGTTGGCCAATGTACTATCAATATCAGTTGGCTGATTTCCATTTGCCTCTTTAGATTGTGCTGGTTTTTCTGAAACATCACTCTCTTCATCATCACTATCAGCATATGCACCAAGCAAGCATAAACCTCCTAGAAACAGAAAGGCAAACATTAGTAATTAACAACGCTAATATGTCCTAGGAAGAATCCAAGAAAAAATAAACATGATTCTAGCTAAACAGGTTAGTTTACTTACAGATTAGAACAAACTTCAAATAAACCATCAATGAACTACCACAGATATATATTATACACTTGGATCTAATAAAATCAATCTGCATAGCTCCTTGAGACCCTACTCAAAATATGTGCTCATTCAACGTTATACTCTGTCAAAATAGCATATGGTATATCCTGATTTTAGCATTTGCTGATTTACGTATCCATATCAAAGAAGTAAACAAATTAGGTTTTGGTCCATGAAACAAAGATTTTCAAAATTAAAACAAAGTTCTTTTCCAATAATTTCTTCCCTCAAAATAGAATTCAAAACACTAGAACCAAAACAAAACAATAAGCAAGAAAAACAAAAAAAGCTAGCACCCATTATCAATGTCTCCCTCAAAGTTCAGATATGGTTCCCTGAAGTTCAGGTATGGTCCTTAAAATGTCACTATGCTATTTCCTTTGTATCACCTGTGGCTACTCTGATGTTAAAAATTAAGTGAGCACATATAAGTGTGGACAAGAAGGGGCAAAAGCTCTGTGCCAGTGTGCTTGAGTATAGCAAGTAAACCCGAGGTTTTCCCTTTTTTTTAAAGTGAGAGGAAGGTAGATAGTGAGACAGACTCCCGCATTCACTCCAATCAGAACCCACCGGGCAATCCCCATCTGGGTCTGATGCTTTGCCTATCTGTGGGTGATGCTCGCAACTGAGCTATATTTAGTGCCTGAGGCTCTATGGAGTCATCCTCAGCACCCAGGATCCATGCCCTTTAATCAATCAAGCCATGAAAAAGAGAGAAACAGAGAAGGGGAAGGGGAGGTGAAGCAGATGGGCGCTTCTTCCTGTGTGGCCTGACTGGGAATCAAACCCAGGACTTCCACACACCAGGTCAATGGTCTACCACTGAACCAACCAGCTAGGACTTGGTTTTCAACGTTTACACTTGGAGAGTAGTGAAAACAGAATTATTTCGGGATCGCTAAGGCAGAAATCACTCATAAGCAAATTCAACTAAGATCTCTGCGTCTATACACTATCAGGGTTAGTTAACTCTTTCACGAACCAGCATCAAATCTGTGGCAGATTGCCACCAGTCCACTGAACAGTGGTTGATAAACACTAAAGTGGACAATAATGTGTTTATAATGAAGGCTAACAATTTGAGTACTTATGAGATTGTAACATTCTTTCCAATTAATGAAGACATTGTAATAATCATGACCTGCATGACTTTTTTCTTACTAACAATTGTAATTTTACCCACCCCTGCATGCCCTCTGTATATATCATTTTATTATAATATGTACAGAAAGTGTTAAAGCCTGGCTAGACTTTTCAGCTTTATTTCCCAGTGTCTGGCACATTCTATGTTCTCAAGAAATACTTGGTAAATGAACACATTTATCAGGAAGCAAAATCTATTTTTGTTATAATTTCAAAAATGAATTCATGAATTCATGTAGAAGTAACAAACTGCTTCATTTATCATACAAGAGTTCACATTCACTGCTTTAGTCACATAAATCTTGTTTTAGTATATAAGTAAGCTCTTACTCTAAACATTAATTTCCTAAATACTACTTTAAACTGATTAGAATGATTTGAAGTGGACATTTAACAGTGTTACCAAATATTTTATTTCTCACGGCTTTGGAGTATGCCAGTCAATTTTCCTGATATTTTAATAAAGGTAACAACAGCCTTGTAGGGCGTAGAGCTACAAAAGGAGACATTTCTCTATGGACAAAGTCTGCGCTTTAGCAGTTGGCACTGAGATGGCTTTTTGAGGGAAGGAGGAAGATGGAAACATTCTTAGAGACAATCAAAAATCTAGTCACATGAAAAGGTAGTGTACCCATACATGCTGTGGAACATTATGCAAGCATTAAAGAGAATGTAGGACCTTAAAAAAAAAAAAAAAAAATCTAGTCACACATGTCACTGTCCTTAATGCCACATATACCCTTTGGTAAAAGGTTCCAGCCAGGTGAACCGTACAGAATTTTAATTACAAAATTCTCTAAGAGGGGGCAGTTCCCCATGCTTGATATAGGTCTCATGGGTCACAAATTTCACCAAGGCTCTACCGATTCCTTTTTTCTTCACCTCAGAGCTTTCCATAGCACATATATCAAACCTCTTCCAAGCTCCTGATAATATAACTATTAAATAGCAGAACTGAATGGCCTGACCTGTGGTGGCGCAGTGGATTAAGCGTCGACCTGGGAACACTGAGGTCACCAGTTCAAAACCCTGCACTGGTCTGGTCAAGGCACATATGGGATGGGAGTTGATGCTTCCAGCTCCTCCCCCCTTTCTCT
This sequence comes from Rhynchonycteris naso, assembly GCA_037038555.1. Classification (NCBI taxonomy): domain Eukaryota; kingdom Metazoa; phylum Chordata; class Mammalia; order Chiroptera; family Emballonuridae; genus Rhynchonycteris; species Rhynchonycteris naso. Next base: position 358,951,781 of record CM072995.1, read on the forward strand.
CTCTCTCTCTCTCTCTCTCTCACTCTGTGTCTCCTCTCTAAAATGAATAAAATAAAAATAAAATTAAAAAAAAATTATATATAAAAAAAAAACTGAATGAAAACTGTTAAACTTAGTATTTGAGAGAAGAGGCATACTTAATATAGTTAAAGACACCATACATTAGTTCACCATTTTTTAAAAAAAAATTTGATTTTAGCGAGAGTAAGTGGGGGAGGGAGAGAGGAGGGAGAGAAGAGGGAGAAATGAGGGAGAGAGGAGGGAGATAATTCCAAACAGTAACTGTTCCTTGTACTTATTAACGCTATTCAAATTTCCTCATTACATCATTTAAACAGTGGTTTCTAACACTTTTTAGTCACAGAAACTATTTTTTATTTTATTCATTTTTAGAGAGGAGACACAGAGTGAGAGAGAGAGAGAGAGAGAGAGAGAGAGAGAGAGAGAGAAAGGGGGGAGGAGCTGGAAGCATCAACTCCCATATGTGCCTTGACCAGACCAGTGCAGGGTTTTGAACTGACGACCTCAGTGTTCCCAGGTCGACGCTTTATCCACTGCGCCACCACAGGTCAGGCCGTCACAGAAACTATTAATAATTAGGATGATAAAAGCTATGAACCCCCTCACAGGAACATACACTTGACTGTGCAATTTCAGGTGATCCACACACCTCTGACACTCTGTCGATCCACGTTAAGTACCCTTCTCTAGAAGATGGCTTACACTGGTTGACTATCCTAGTAATCTATCAATCTTAAATTTAATAGAACTTATTCTAAAATTCTTCTTAATTTCACATGCATGTACTATTTTTTTTTAAACACTTCTTTTTATTTTATTCATTTTAGAGAGGAGACACAGAGTGAGAGAGAGAGAAAGGAAGGAGGAGCTGGAAGCATCAACTCCCATATGTGCCTTGACTAGACCAGTACAGGGTTTTGAACTGGCGACCTCAGTGTTCCCAGGTTGACGCGCTTTATCCACTGCACCACCACAGGTCAGGCACATGTACTAATTTTTTATTTTATTTTATTTTAGAGAGGAGACACAGAGAGAGAGAGAGAGAGGAGCAGCTAGAAGCATCAACTCCCATATGTGCCTTGACCAGACCAGTGCAGGGTTTTGAACTGGCGACCTCAGTGTTCCCAGGTCAACGCTTTATCCACTGCGCCACCACAGGTCAGGCCACATGTACTATTTTTTAAAATAAAAATATTAGCTATGTTTGCTCTAATATATTATAAAAGCATATGTTAACTTAAAATGTTTTACTTCATTTTTTTTATTTTTTTACAGGGACAGAGAGAGAGTCAGAGAGAGGGATAGATAGGGACAGACAGACAGGAACGGAGACAGGTAAGAAGCATCAATCATTAGTTTTTCATTGCTGTTGTGACACCATAGTTGTTCATTGATTGCTTTCTCACATGTGCCTTGACCACGGGCCTTCAGCAGACCGAGCACCCCCTTGCCGGAGCCAGCGACCTTGGGTCCAAGCTGGCGAGCTTTTGCTCAAGCCAGATGGGCCCACGCTCAAGCTGGTGAGCTCGGGGTCTCGAACCTGGGTCTTCCGCATCCCAGTCCGACTCTATCCACTGCGTCACCACCCGGTCAGACTGGGTTTTTTCTTAAGTGGCAAATGGGAGGAGGAGGGTACAGCATCTATTATTTCAAGTGTCATTTAGTATAAAAAGTACACCAAACTTAAAATAATAAAATTTTTACGAATTATAAGATATTTAGTACCAAAACATATTTTAACCTTTCAAGGTACACACACACACACACACACACACAAAGATGTATATACAGTATACATAAAATTAACATTTTTCGCACTTGCTCTGTGTCAAAACTTTATATATATAATTTGTTCAATATAATCATCAAAATAACTTAGGTCTGACCTGAGCAGGTGGTGGCGCAGTGGACAGAACATTGACCTGGGACGCTGAGGTCTCAGGTCCGAAATCTCAAGGTTGCTGGCTTGAGCCCAAAATTCACTGGCTCAGTTGGAGCCCCTCAATCAAGGCATATATGAGAAGCAATCAATGAACAACTAAGGTGACACAACTATGAGTTGCTTCTCATCTCCCTTCCTGTCTCTCTCTTTTTTTTAATAAAGGAAATAAACTTATGCCCGTAAGATCCATTTTACAGGTGAATGAGGTCCTGAGGCCTTGAAATGAATGCTTGTCAGGATTTGAGCCCAAATTTGTCTGCAAAACCACTGTTGCACCAATCAAAGCAATGTGTTAGAAAAGAAACAGAAATTACATCAATTCTGGCCGGGTAGTTCAGTTGGTTACAGCATCCTGATACACCATAGTTGTGGGTTTGATCCCTGGTCAGGGAACATACAAGAATCAACCAATGAATGGATAAATAAGTGAAACAACAAACTGATCTCTCACTACAAAACTGGTAAGTAAATACAAATACATTCCTGAAGTTCCCTAAATTCTACCAGGTTAGGTGGGGAAGGCAAAAACTCATTATAAAATAGCATTTGAATCAAAAGTACTGCAAAGTATTTTCAGTACAGATTAAACAGTGACAAATTTTACACTGGTTAAAGTGTGTGTGGTGTGTATACATACACATGTCTGTATATACACATCTATATATGTGTATAGTATATATACACACAAACATACACATTTACTATATATGTATATCAACAAATTCTCACAGATTTAAAATTTCTAATTTTATGGGAGAAATATAAAGCAGCCAACACTGAAGCAATCAACAAAACACTCTATAAACACACCCAATTTGATCCTAATGAAAGATATTGTAGAAAAGACATTTTAAAAATCTCTATACCTGTTGCTTTAACGGCTGTGGGTCTGGTGGTCATGACTGGTTTTGGAGGATTCTGAACAACTCTGGGAACCTCCACCACCACTTCCTGTTCATCTGGATTTAGAAAACCAGCAAAAGAAAACTAGTCAGATGATGGGCCAGAGAACAAACTGCAGGTGACAAAAACAAGCTTAGATTTGACCTTTCAAGTTCAGATTTCATCTTTTTAAAAACGGTGTATAATCCAACCCTGGCCCAAATAATTGGGAGATGATAAACAAGCACAGCTACAATCTTCTGTCTAGTGCCTTTAATATTAAGAATCTGAACATGATAAACAAAAATCACACCTGAAACAAACGCACACAATAAATGTGCTCCACGCCTTTACAGTAAGCGCAGCTAGAGCATTTCCTTCCCAAGAGCATTCCAAACCAGATTTTTTTAAATGCCTGAAATGATCGCAGCTTCTCCAGCGCCTGGTTCCTGGATAAGCGTAGTTGTTATTTTTCTTTTTACTTAAAAAAAAATCAGTGACAGTTTACGTTATTATTTTCTATTAGTTTCAGGTGTACAGCATAATGGTCAGCCAATCACATTACTCTTAATCTCAATACCAGTCCGCGGAGAACTCAGGAATCCAAAAACCCCACTTCTTCAGGAATTTCTGGGATACCTGACAATTTGGGGGTTCCCGAAGCTCTGGCTGACACAAAAATGGCTTGCTCACTTCCGATGGGTATCCTCTCGATTTCAAAGAAAACGAAGGGGAAAGCGGATGACGCGCCGAAAAGGCCCGGTTCCACGGCCACCAAGCCGTGGCCGCGGAAACTCACCCTTGCACATCTTCCCCACCCATCAGTTATCCAGAACCCAGCGTGGACGCGGACGAGTCTCGGGGTGCCGGGCCAAGTCCTGCCCGCAGGCCGCACGCAGCAGGCCGCGGAGCCGCCCGCCTGAGCTGCTTCTCCTCCCAGGCCTTCCCTGCCTGACAGGCTAGGCCGCAAGCCCCGAGCTCGAGTTTCGGGCGCCCCACCTAAGTTCCGGGCCCCGTCGCGCGCCCTTACCTTCTGAAGGCGACTCTTCCGGGGCCGCGGCGGCAGGCACCGCGCTCGGTGGCGGCGGCGGAGGCGGCGGCGCCGCCGCTGGAGATGGCTGGCTGGGCGTCGCCGCCGTCGAGTCCGGTTCGGTGTCGGGTTCCGGCTCCGGGTCCCGGCCAGGCGTGCTGCTCCGGGGACCTGGTGGAGAGAGCTGCAGGATAGGCCGACGGCCAGGTACTACCCGGGACTTCTTCCCCATCGCGGGGCCGAGCTCGAGCTTCGAGCGTCGGGGAGCCGAGAGGGGCGGGCGCTCGGCGTGGCGCTGCGTAATCTATATTCATGCACCGCCTCCTTAGAGGACCCGCTTTTAACGGCAGAACGCGCGTCTGCGCAAGCGCCTTGGGCCGTCTACGTTCTTCTGTCTCCTCCCCCCACCCAAGAAGGGCAGGCTTTACCCATGGCACTAGGCGATTGGTTACGTTGGCCCACTGAAAGAGCCGGCAGCCAATGGAAAGGAAAAGAGAGTGAGAGTCAAACCAATAGTACGAAAGGGCCTGAGTTTAGAATTATTTCCCCAGCACCTCGGGCTCCACCCATGCGTCTTTTGCGAAGTCTTTTCTTTACCCTCTTGTCCTCCATGTTGTTCTTATTCTTTACTTGCTGTTCGTTGTTATTTGTACTCTGGGAGGTTGTCCTGCTTTCAGGGCCTTTCCCAAAGTTTCTCCCTGATTATTGTGGCTTACTTTGGGTATAGTATTAAATAACGAGTAGAATGGTGGATTCTTTTAAGCTTCTGTAAATTTTTTTCTTAAAGCACAGAGATCATGAGTCCTGTGTTGCTTATCAACTAGAAAAAAATCTCTAGAAATTATACTACATACAGGTAAAAGCCTAAATTGTTGCAGTAGGATACAGGAGCCTACCCAATTTGGCCCGCTGGTAGCCTCAACCTGCTTTATGTATCTTCCTTGAGCCCACAACTTCCCCTGTCCCTGTCCCGTGTCTACTCCACCCCGCCCTCCTGGAGCTAGACACTTGGAACATCACCTGTCTCATCTTCAACCCTTCACAATATCTGGAGTAACTCTGAATCACATGAAGAAAAATTTTTAATTCTTCAAGACCCAGAGTAGGCATCACCTCTCTGAATCTTGTATCTCAATGCTAAACTCCTCCCTAGCACTTGATGTTTAGTTATACTGTTAATACTCATTCACCCCTTCTAAACTGAGCTTAAGAAGAAATCTAGTCAGTGATATTTATTCTTATATCCCGGGATGCTTAGTTCTTTTTTTATATATAAAGATTTTATTTATTGATTTTAGGGAGAGGAGAGAGACAGAGAGAAGGGGGGTTGGGAGCAGGAAGCATCAGCTCATAGTTGTTGCTTCTTATATGTGCCTTGACCAGGCAAGCCTGGGTTTTGAACTCTGCTCCACCACAGGTCAGGCCAGGATGCTTAGTCTAAGCATTCTAGTAATAACTAACATTTACGGGGCACTTACTGTATGTTGGACATGGTCTAAGCGCTTTACATGTAGAATTGTATTTAATTCTCACAACCTTATGGGATAGATATCATTACCTCTACTTACGGATGAACCCTCAAATTAATTGTTGTGTGAGGTGAACATGATAATCGCTACAAATTAGTAGATGAATGCAAAAGCCCTGAAAGCAGTGACTTGTCTGTTTTGTTTCCTGTGTATGAAATGTAGTTTCTGGACATAGCACTCAGTTTTTTTGAATGACTAGAATGTACAAGCTTGAAATAAGTAGTAAAAGTTCTTTTCTTGCCTCGTGAAGAATATCTGGATTAGAGTGTCCTGACTTAAGACTCACAAGATTCCTGAAAAATTAACAGCCAAAATCACAGGAGAATTTGCTGTTTTGAAACTATCAGCAATTTCCTGAGGGGTGAGGCATCGAAATATGGTAGTTGTGCATAGAAGTTCTGAAGCCAAACATCTGGATTCAAAACTGAGCTCCAGCACTTTCCAGATTTGACTTCTTGAACAAGATTCTTTTTTATTTTTTTTATATTATTCATTTTAGAGAGGAGACACAGAGTGAGAGAGAGAGAAAGAGAGAAAGGGGGGAGGAGCTGGAAGCATCAACTCCCATATGTGCCTTGACCAGACCAGTGCAAGGTTTTGAACTGGCGACAGTGTTGCCAGGTCGACACTTTATCCACTGCGCCACCACAGGTCAGGCTTGAACAAGATTCTTTTTTTTTTTTTTTTTGAACAAGATTCTTAACATCCCTAAATTTGTTTTTGCAACTGTAAATGGGTTAGGACCAGTATCCACCAGTTGTTGAGAAGTTTAAATTAGATAATAGTTTAAGCCCTTTGCATTGTCCCAGGAACAAAATAAGCAATCATTACATTGTAGCTATTGTTACTATTATTCCTACTTTTGTTTACGCAGAAGTCCACATTCTATTACAAAACTGGCTGTAACCAAGGTGAGATTATGAGCTAAATCACAATGCATAGAAATGTGAAAGACTGTTTTCCTTGGGGAAAACTTAAATTTCTGGAGGTGACTGTTATGTTTATAACCAGGGTTCTCAACCCTGGCTGTTCATAGAACCATCTGGAGAACATTAAAACAATATTAAGAATCTGAATCAGTTTGATTGAGGGAGAGCAGTGCAGGTCTTATTTTTTTAAAAAGCTGATAGGACCAGCCCTGCGGTGGTGCTGTGAATAAAGCATCGACCTGAAATGCTGAGGTTGCTGGTTCAAAACCGCAGACTTGCTCATATGAAAAGCAACTACATGCTATAAGCTGGTGCTTATCATTCTCCCCATCAACATTTCTTTTTCTCTCTCTCTCTCAAAAAATTATTTTAGGAGGCCTGACTGGGCAGTTCATTTTGTTAGAGCATCATCCGGACATGCTGAGGTTGCAGGTTCAATCCCCAGTCAGGGCACGTACAAGAAATAATGAATGACGCGTACAAGAAATAATGAATGACGGCATGAATAAGCAAACAACAAATCAATGTTTCTTTCTCTCTGTCTGTCCCTCTCCCTTCCTCTCTAAAAATCAATTTAAAAAAGAAAGTTCTTAGGTTGTTTTATTATATTTTTTTAAACCAGGGGAGAGCCTGACCAGGCGGTGGCACAGTGGATAGAGTGTCGGACTGGGATGCGGAGGACCCAGGTTCGAGACCCCGAGCTCGCCAGCTTGACCATGGGCTCATCTGGTTTGAGCAAAAGCTCATGAGCTTGGACCCAAGGTCGCTGGCTCCAGCAAAGGGTTGCTCGGTCTGCTGAAGGCCCGCGGTCAAGGCACATGTGGTCTAGGTTAATGCTTTATCCACTGCACCACCACTGGTCAGGCCATATAGATCGTTACAGAAGAGTTTGCCTATGTTTAGACTCAGAGTAAATGTGGTCAGAATCAATCCCTTTATAGAAAAGTCAGGCCTAATCCTTGATTGCCAGGGGCCTAAGCACCCCTGGATTTACTGAGGCTCTTTTGGTTGTGGTGATGTTATTTCAGTAAAACTAAATTATTAGGGCTGACATTTGACAAGTGAAACCTAGGAAGAAAATAATTTGAATAAACGTATTTTTATTTTATTAAAAAATATTTTCCTTTTGATTTTGAGAGAAAGTGAGGGGTGGGGGGAAGATAAGAGAGAGAGGGAGAGAAGCATCAACTCATTGTGCCACTTAGTTGTGCACTCATTACTTTTCTTTTTTTAATTCTTTTTATTTTATTCATTTCAGAGAGGAGACAGACACACACACAGAGAGAGAGAGAGAGAGAGAGAGAGAGAAAGAGAAAGGGGGGAGGAGCTGGAAGCATCAACTTCCATATGTGCCTTGACCAGACCAGTGCAGGGTTTTGAACTGGCGACCTCAGTGTTCCCAGGTCGACGCTTTATCTACTGCGCCACCACAGGTCAGGCCTGCACTCATTACTTTTTAAACATTCACTGGATGGGGATAGAATCTGCAACCTTGGCACGTACATGGGTATGGCACTCTGTTCACTGCACCTCCCAGCTGGGGTCTGAATAAACATGTATTTGTAAATATATTTCGTTATAATCATATTTGGTGGGTGATATCTTTACTCCATATTTGAAGCTAATTTCAAAAGCTTGAGCTTTATGAATCTATTTGAAAGCTGTGGCTTTAGGGCTTTCAACAAGAGGTTTCCTTCAGAGGTAGACTGTCCACAGAAGTTCCGGCTTCCGTAGGGTAAAGCGAAATATTAATGTGTCGATTTATCTGAATTTAGTTACTTATTTTTTTCACCTGCAACTGGGCATACTTTGATCAGATTTAATTCTGACTAGGCCCTGGCCGTTTGGCTCAGCGGTAGAGCATTGGCCCAGTGTGTGGAAATCCCAGGTTCCATTTTTGGTCAGGGCACATAGGAGAGGTGCCCATCTGCTTCTCCACCCTTCCCCCTCTCCTTCCTCTCTATCTCTCTCTTCCCCTTCCGCAGCCAAGGCTCCATTGGAGCACATTGGCAGGGCACTGAGAATGGCTCCATGGCCTCCGCCTCAGGTGCTAGAATGGCTCCAGCCACAACAGAGCAACGGCCCAGATGGGCAGAGCATTGCCCCCTGGTGGGCATGCCGATGGATCCCAGTGGGGCGCATGTGGGAGTCTGTCTGACTGCCTCCCCGCTTCTAACTCTGGGATACAAAAAAAAAAAGAATTAATTCTGACTAGAACCCTTGTAAGTTAGCATCAGACTCCACAGTTTAAGGGTTCAGTCGCCCAAAGTCTGCCCTTACTGCAGAAGCTAGCTTCACATGAGGTCCCCAGGCCACCACACTTGTGATTGGCTGTAAAATTGGTGGTTCCCACGTCCTCTTCAAGTTTGATAATCCTCTAGAACCACCCAGAGGACTGTAATTTTATTACTGATGATACATATAGGGCAAGGAGCAGGAGGAAGGACAGAGCCCCCGTATCACCTCCCTACAGCGTCAGTATGTCAGTGTGCTCTCCCACCAAGCTCTGTCAGCCCTGGGGTTGTTTTCACTGAGACTTCATTATACAGGCATGCTTGATGTTAGGCTGGAACCAGCCCTATAATCACAGTCACAGGGTTGGTCTTCCTGGTGACTTGTCCCATTCTGAAGCTATCTTGGGGTTGTCACCTCATTAGCATAATATTCTGTCATTTAGGAAATTCCAAGCATGTCTGAAACTGTGCCAGGAATCAGGGACTAAGGCCAAATACTATATGTTCTCTACTAGACCTCATTATTTCACCTTGTGTTTTTTAATGGAAGTTCATTTAAACCACAAGGCCTCATTTACAGGAAGAAATGACCTTTTAGCCCATAGAGATAGCATAGTTTAACTCCTTTAAACCAGTGGTTTTCAACTTTTTTAAACTTGGGAACTAGTGAAAATCGTATTTCAGGGGTTCCTAAGGCAGAAATCACCATGAGCATAGGTGAATTTGACTAAGATGACTGGGTCTATAATCTTCATACATGAGGGTGGTTAACTCTTTTGCAGACTGGCATGAAATTTCTGGACTGGTGGTTGAAAACCACTGCTTTAAACAATAAATTGACCCTTGGATACTGGAGTTCTGTGCAGACATGTAGAAAGTCATATTCTTGTGGCTTGGGGGTTAATGATGAGTTACGCTACATTAGGGTCTCTCTTAATTAAAAAAGTTTTAATTTTAAAGAAAAATTAATTTGTTGTTCCACTTATTTATGCATCAAGGGTTGATTCTTGTATGTGCCGAGAGGGGATTGAACCCATAACCTTGGTGTATCAGGACAACACTAACCAACTGAGCTACCCAGGCAGTTGGATCCCAGCTGGGATCTACCCAGCAACCCCCGTCTGGGGCCAATACTCAAATCAATTGATTTATCTTTGGCATGTGAGGCTGATGTGCTTGGACCAAGCAAGCTATCCTCAGTGCCCTGGCCAACAAAGAGACAAGCGGGGAAGAAGCAGGTGTACTCTGACCCGGAACTGAACCTGGGATGTCCATACTCCCTCCGGTCAACATTGTATCCACTGAGCAAACTAGCCAGGGAAGAGGGAGCCCTTTAATGAAACTTTGTAATTAGAAAGATGCCAGAGTTGGAAAAAGCAAGGAAAAATGAAGCTATTATGGACAATTAAAATATCACATGGTCCAGAAAACAAAACTGCTGACCCGAAGTAGTGAGAAAAGTGAAGGATGTGGGCACCTTCTATTCTGGCTGGGAATCCAAGTGAGGAAGGGGGAAGAAAATGGACAGAGAACTAGCTTGGCTCTATCGTGGGTTCTATGTCTTGAATCAAAATAGGACAGGAAAAGCTGGTTGGCGTCTTGTGAATTGCTACCATGGAAACCAGTACTTTGATCAGCAGTGCAATGGATAGGTCTCTTCAACAGGGCTGTTCTCAAGCTACTTTTGTCTAGAAATGGCAACAACTGGGTTGGTAATTTTCAGACTAAGAGTTATGATCCATTGGTCACTGATGAAAACATCAGGGAACGTAGTAAAAGAGGGTACATTTTGGGAAGCCTTTCTTCTCTGTTGGTTATAGATGCATATATAGGTGAAAGTGTATTTCTTGCTATAGTTGGAAGCCACGGGTTTATAATGCTGGGAGGAGAAGGGCTCTTTCAGTCCCTAATTGCATCCAATGTTTCATATTAATCAAGGCGGGTTCCAAAAAGAAAAAAAAAATCATACACCACTGTATCTACTAGTAACAGTACCACAGGGAAACCACTTGTTATTTAAAATATATAATGTTAATATGGTGTTGACAGTATAAAAATTAAAGGCTTATGAAAAATGGAAGATCAAAGGGAATAAAAGCAAATAATATACAGATCATTTCCTTAAAAGATAAATTGTAATATACAGAAGAATAAAATGCAAGACTTTATTTTTCATTTTCCCCAAATTTGTGGGCATGAATGCTTCTGAATCTGACTAGGAAAGTTTATATTTTGGTCCAACATTTTTATTAGACTAACTGTATGATCAAGTCCAGCTTATCACAAATGCTAGAAGTGAACAGAATTACTTTGAAAATCTATTACCTTTTTTTTTTTTAAATTTTTCCGAAGTTAGAAGCGGGGAGGCAGTCAGACTCCTGCATGTGCCTGACCGGGATCCACCTGGCAAACCCACCAGGGGGGATGCTCTGCCCATCTGGGGTGTTGCTCCGTTGTGGCTGGAGCCATTCTAGCACCTGAGGCAGACGCCATGGAGCTGTCCTCAGCACCCAGGCCAACTTTGCTCCCATGGAGCCTTGGCTGCAGGAGGGGAAGAGAGAGATAGAGAGGAAGGAGAGGGGGAAGGGTGGAGAAGCAGATGGGCGCTTCTCCTGTGTGCCCTGACCAGGAATAGAACCTGGGACTTGCACATGCTGGGCTGATGCTCTACCGCTGAGCCAACCAACCAGGGTGAAAATCTATTACTTTTATAAGTGATGGATTTCTAATTTCTTCTTAGCTAAGAGTTTATTTAACTTTAGCCTCAAAACCAGATATCTTCTTTGACAGCTGATCATTATTTTAGGTTTAACCTAGGCAAATTACTTAAAACTTTATTGACTATCATACAAAAACTCTACAATAAATAATGAAAAGAGTGTGTAAAATCAGTAGCCTCTGTTTGCAATACAGAAAATACATGTCAGTTCTGGACCAAAATAATCCCATTGAGATACAAAAGTGGGGGAAGAACGAAACGGTCCGCTCTGCGGTGACTGCGTTTGGGGGTCAGCTGCGACAAACCAACAACCGTCGCCCGCTTCGGAAAGTGAAGGTGGGCTTCAATTTGAAGATAAAGAATGTCTTCGGTCGTTTAAAAAAATATAAACTCTAAAACAGCTTGTGAGTCATGTACAAAAGCAGCTGTCTGGGCCCAAGGCGAAACCAGAAACTGAGTGTTAGCAGCAGCACCCAGCAGAGTCCCGGGCTCATCGGCCCTCCCCTCCGGCGGGAGGGCAGCTTGTACGGTGCACACATCGTGCACAGGTACAGAAACAGCCTGGGCACACGGCTCCCATACACTCAGGTCTTCAGTGCTAAGAGGCACCGAGCGCTTATAAAGGCTAGGCAGCCATCTGGATCATAAGTTCCGACGATATAATAAATCCCGTGTTGCCTTATCAACTTTTTGCTGGTAGTCCTCCAATTTGTCGAGGATTTTCTGCGACAGCTGCTAGAGAAAAGAAGGAAATCATTACAGAATATGTCAAGGACTGAAAAAAACTGAGGTTATTAGTCACTTTGACTTCACCAACCAGACTCCGCTAAGAAAGAGGTTAGCCACTCAGCTTCATCTGATCACTATTCAGTATAGGGGTCTGCTTTGTGATTCTACTGCTGACACTAGACTTCTGATATACATAGTACTCCAATCCTGTTTGCCTAATGGATTTTCTAAATATGCAAATCACACCAGTATTTTCTTCTCTCTCCTTTCTTTTAGAGAGAGAAGAGAGAAGTGGGTGGGGGAGGAGCAGGAAGCATCAGCTCGTAGTAGTTGCTTCTCATATGTGCCTTGACGAGGCAAGCCCAGGGCTTCGAAATGGCGACCTCAGCGTTCTAGGTCGATGCTTTGTCCACTGCATCACCACAGGAAGGGCCAGTATTTCTAGTAAAAGCATTACCAGCTTTCCTCCCAGAACCAGAGAGGCTACGTCTGATTTAACTCATCATTCCAGGAAGGGATTGGGGCAGCATGTTAAGGGCAATGCATGGCTTCTGCCGAGAACCGGAGAGCCAGCTGTCGGCTAAGCGCTCAAGCAGGGCTGTGGGGAGGAAAGGCCCAACTCACCGCAAGGTTGTGACTGTTGGCGCTGTTCTCCCCCAGAGCCTGGAGAAGCTGATCAATGGAAGAGTATGGGAGCCACACCATCGGAGCTGTAGCGGACAGCGGAAACTGAAAGGAAGGAGATTGGTTATTTAAAGAAAATCAGAAAAGTGGAACACTTTTTCTGGGTATAATTGCATAGGCCTTGATATCACAAACTGCTTTACTTATTTTTTTTCCACAATAAATTATGTGTATGTGTGTGCTCACCCACACATAAAATTGCAACACCCCCCTTTCTCTTCTCAAGAGGCAGATGAGAACAGAAAAAGTTTAAATGCCAATAGAACAAGTTTAAATGCCACTTGCACTTAAAGAAAAGTATGTATTGATTTGAGAGAGAGAGAGAAAAAAACATCTATCTGTTTCTGTGTAGGCCCTGACCAGGAATCGAACCAGCAACCACTGCATATCATGACAATGCTTAACCAACTGAGCTGTCCAGCCAGGGTGTGTCCCCTCTTATCTTAAAGGAGCCCCGAGACTCCTATTGAGGATAAACACACTCAATAAAACTTTTCTACATTTTCAAGGAATGATACTATTTCCAGTCTGAAATTTAGATTCAAACTATCTGGAAAAAGGATTTGGAAAAGGAAAGCTTGACTTCCAAATTTCTAAAAACTTTCCTCAGAGTTTAGGAGCTTGGCTCTGCAGTTAACTAGACTTGGATTTTATTTTTTTAACTAGACTTGGATTTTAGATATGGCAACTTAAAGCTAACCTTTGTGCCTGTTTCCTCATGAATTAAAAAAAAAAAGGGATTAGCTCTGGCCAGATAGTTAGTTGGAGCACTGTCCTGATACACAGAGGTTGCTGGTTCGATCCCCAATCAGGCACATACTGGAACCAATGTTTCTGTCCGTCTCAAATCAAAAAATTAAACAAACAAACAAAGAAACAAAGGGGGCGGATTAAAACAATCCTTATGGGCTGCTGTAAAGATTAAATGAGAACACACTGGCAGAGACTAAGCGTGGTCTTCAGCACACACAGAATACCATTTTCTTACTGACCTCTTTCTTCCCAATACGAACTAAAGCCACATTCCTTTGATGGAGAAAACTGAAATGTATTCCCACTTTATAAACAGGAAACTGAAGAGTCTTAAGAGTGTCAGTCCCTAATCTTGGAGGAAACTAGTTGATAACTACCAACAGTAAAGGTTAAATCCACTATTCTATAGTTTCATTTATTTTCAGATCCTGAATTTACCTAGTGTAATAAATAGTACAGAATTAAGTGAAATGTGTATACACGCCTACCTCAATTCCAAAGTACTGGTGTCCTTTTCCCAGAACAGCGTCCACATATTCTGAAACCAAATCCACAGCTTCTTCCAAAAGATCATAGTTTAAGTACAGACGGAGCAACTCAGCAGCATCAACCTTCTGTAAAGAGTCAGTGATTAAGAACATCTATCTGTGCCTGGCCCGTGGTGGCACAGTGGATCAAGCACTGACCTGGAGAGCCAAGGTTGCAGGCTCTAAAACCTGGCTAGCCTGGTCAAGGCACATATGGGAAGAAACTATTATGAGCTGATACTACCCAATACCTGCTCCTCCCCACCCCCTTCTTTCTAAAGTCAATAAAATCCAAAAATGAAAAAAAAAATCTACTCATTCCATCTTTTTCTTTCTTTTCTTTTTCTTTTTTTTTTTTTTGACAGAGACAGAGTCAGAGAGAGGAACAGATAGGGACAGACAGGAAAGGAGAGAGATGAGAAGCATTAATTCTTCACTGCGGCATCTTAGTTCGTTGATTGCTTGTTCATTGATTGCTTTTTCATATGTGCCTTGACCAGGGGCTACAGCAGAGTGAGTGATCCCTTTCTCAATTCAGTGACCTTGGGATCAAGCCAGCGACCTTTGGGCTCAAACCACCAACTATGGGGTCATGTTTATGGTCCCATGTTCAAGCCAGCGACCCCATACTCAAGCTGGTGAGCCCGTGCTCAAGCCAGCGACCTTGGGTTTCGAACCTGGGTCCTCCGCATTCCAGTCCGACACTCTATCCACTGCGCAACCAACTGGTCAGGCTACTCATTTCCATCTTAATAGGGCAATGACCAAAGGATGCTGAGAGTTTGATTCCCTGGCATTTATACTTCCCAAAATGAATGAATGGGTGCCTCGGATTAAGGTTTGGATTCCCAACAGCCCAGTTACCCCTGTCACCTTCTGAGACCCTATCTGTTAAGTAGCCTTCCTCCTCTGTTTTGTGATGTAAGAGACATTTAAATTCTTTTGTACTGTTTCCACAGTAGTGAAAGTCAACAAATCTTCCCAGAAACTTGGGAGGCAATATACATATTTACATTAATTCCCAGAAATAAATGAATAACAAATGCAAAAAAAGTTAAAAGAATCACCAACTTTAAAAGCCTGAATTAAATTTGTCTTTAACTTACGGTGAAAGAAAAGGGAATACAGCCCTGGCTGGATAGCTCAGTTGGTTAGAACATCGTACCAATACGCAAAGGTTGCCAGTTCAGTCCCTGGTAAGGGCACTCCCAGCAACTGATGTTTCTGTCTCTATCTCCCTGCCTCCCTCTCTAAAATAAAAAAGTGAATACAGTCTCAGTTAGGAAAGGCTCTACTTAATATTAATTATGTATGCTTTCTGTATACTGATTGGATCACAACCAGCCTTTAACATCTTAACTTTCTTCTCTATGTTCTCATTTAAAATAAATAAAAAAATAAAAAAAGATCGCCCTGGTCAGGGCACATTCAGGAATCAACCAATGAGTATATAAATAAGTGGAACAATAAGTCAATGATTTTCTTTCTCACTCTCTAAAATCGATAGATAAAAATTAAAAAACAAGAACAAAAATGAATCAACGTTCTGGATTTTAAACTTCACATTCTCTCTTTCCTTATTCTTCTAAGGTATTTCGGATATAGTAGTTCTCAAACTTAAGAGTGCATCAATTTGAGCCTGACCAGGCAGTGGCGCAGTGGATAGAGCATTGTCGGATTGGAATGTGGAAGACCCAGGTTCGAGACCCCGAGGTCGCCAGCTTGAACGTGGGCCCATCTGGCTTGAGCAAAAGCTCGCCAGCTTGGACCCAAGGTCGCTGGCTCCAGCAAGGGGTTGCTTGGTCTGATGAAGGCTCAAGGTCAAGACACATATGAGAAAGCAATCAATGAACAAGTAAGGTGTTACAACGAAAAACTGATGATTGATGCTTCTCATCTCTCTCTTTTCCTGTCTTTATGTCCCTGTCTATCCCTCTCTCTGTCCCTGTAAAAAAAAGAATGTTAAAAAAACAAACAAACAAGGAGTGCATCAACTTGAATTACGAGCTTGTTAAAATATAGATATCCTGGTTCTTAGCTCCAGATAATTTTGATTTTTTAAGTCTGGGATGGGGCCAGGGAATCTCTATATGAAGAAGCCCACTACCCAAATAATTCTGATGCAGGATGTCCAAAAATCCACTTTTGACAAAACCTGAAACACTGCTGTAGTAATTTGAAAATAACTCCACCCACGCCTGTGAATTTTCTGAGTAGTGAATAGTAAATACTGTGCATTCTCATTGTTCTAAATATACATTAATTGTCAAGTGAGCACACAAGCAGGCATTGACGTAACTACTAACCTGCAGAACATGAATCACTTTGTATGTCATGTGGAATTGAAATTAAACTGTTTCGTTTTAGCTAAGATTGGGAAGCTGCCCAAAGTATGTAAGTCAGCATATTTCCATAAATTACTGCTTTTATTTCCTTTTTTTTTTTTTTTAGCTTTTATTTATTGACTTTTTTTTAGAGAGAGAGAGAAAACGAGGAGGGAAAAGCTGGAAGCATCAACTCATAGTAATGCTTCCTGTGTGTGTCTTGACCAGGCAAACCGAGGTTTCAAACTAGAGACTTCACTCAGCGTTTCAGGTTTACACTTTATCCACTAAGCCACCACAAGTCAGGCTTTTTAATAAAAAAGACTTTATTCATTTTAGAGAGAAGAGAGAGAGAAGGGGGGAAGGAGCAGGAAGCATTACACCCATATGTGCCTTGACCAGCCACGCCCAGGGTTTTGAATTGGCAACCTCAGCATTCCAGGTCGACAGTTTATCCACTGCCACCACAGGTCAGGCCCTTTCAATTCTTTTTAATCATCTCATGAAGTTATTCAGAAACACAAAGATCAGCTTCTTACTCTCTACAAGTAAAGATTACCACTTACCTTATAGCTGTTTATAAGCCAATTAGGCAGAGGCACTCCATGAGACAACAGCTTGTTGATTACACAGTGGTGGTATAAGTTATTCTGAACTTTGTACCTTTCCAGGTATGTTGATAACAGTCGCCATGCTTCATCTGTAGCACTTGATAAAAGAAAGGACTAATGAGTTCCAAATTCTTTTTTTTTACAGGGACAGAGAGAGAGAGTCAGAGAAAGGGATAGATAGGGACAGAGAAAGGGATAGATAGGGACAGACAGACAGGAATGGAGAGAGATGAGAAGCATCAATCATCAGTTTTTCATTGCCGTTGCAACACCTTAGTTGTTCATTGATTGCTTTTTCACATGTGCCTTGACCGTGGGCCTTCAGCAGACCGAGCAACCCCTTCTTGGAGCCAGCGACTTTGGGTCCAAGCTGGTGAGCTTTTGCTCAAGCCAGATGGCCCCGCGCTCAAGCCGGCGACCTTGGGGTCTCGAACCTGGGTCTTCCACATCCCAGTCCAACACTCTACCCACTGCGCCACTGCCTGGTCAGGCTCCAGATTCTTAGTAGATGTTTAAAACACTAGTCAAAGCATGTATTTATAGAAGCTTACAACTGCATTAGTAACATAGCTAAATGACAACTAATATCTTTTAGAGATAAAAAAGCAAGCCTGATTGGTGGTGGCACAGTGGACAGTGTCGACCTGAGATGCTGAGGTCCCCGGTTTGAAATCCCACGGTTGCCAGCAAGAGCACTGGGATCAATGACATGATCCCAAAGTCGCTAGCTTGAGGAAGGGGTCACTGGCTCCACTTGAGCCCTCACCCCATCAAGGCATGTCTGAGAAAAAGTCACTGAACAACTAAAGTGAAGCAACTACGAGTTGATGTTGTTCATCTCTCTCGCTAGAAAAACAAAAATAACACCCCCCCACACCTTATATTATGAAAGTCAATGTGACTTCATGGTAGTATTAGAAATTAGATGATTTGGATCCTTGTGTTTCCTCTCTTATTAACCACGTATTTACTTGACTATATAATTCACTTAACTTCTTTGTTCCAAATTTTGAAAATAAAAAAATGGGTTAGGTGACTGTTTCCAAACCTGATCAAGTACTACGATCATGTAGAAGTTCTGATTTACAAGGGTAGGGTGTTGTTTCATAACACTGGGGAACAAAATTTTTGTTGCATCCACAAAAACACTTGTTCTTACCTAATTCGAGTGTGCTGATCTCAAATCTGACATTAGTTTTTCTCTGTAAGCTACAGTTTTTTTGAAATTCAATATTTTAGGTTTTCATCTTATTGTAAAATTTTCAACATTTATTTTGACATAATGAAGAAGAATGTCTTCCTGGGCATCATCTTTGTGAAAATATAATAATTTGTATAATGCAACTAATACACTAAAAGATATGATTGCACCAGAATTTGTCTACAATTTCGAAATAGAACATATTAAAACACTTATTTTAATCATAAAATTTGGGCAAAACTTATTTAAATTCTATTCAGGAAAAAATTTGCATTTGTAGCTCTTGCGTTTGTGTACTTGTTGAGGACAATCTCGTTTGATGCTCCAGCAGTAGTCTGCCATCACTAACAGCTCCAAGGTTTTTGGGAAACTTATCAAGGTGACTGTTCAGGAAGTGAATCTTTTTTTTTTTAACAGGGACAGAGAGAGAGTCAGAGAGAGAGACAGATAGGACAGACAGGGACAGACAGACAGGAACGGAGAGAGGTGAGAAGCATCAATCATTAGTTTTTCATTGCCGTCGCAACACCTTAGTTGTTCATTGATTGCTTTCTAATATGTGCCTAGACTGCGGGCCTTCAGCAGACTGAGCAACCCCTTGCTAGAGCAAGTGACCTTGGGTCCAAGCTGACAAGCTCAGGGTCTTGAACCTGGGTCTTCTGCATTCCAGTCCGATGCTCTATCCACTGCGCCACTGCCTGGTCAGGCAGGAAGTGAATCTTAACACTCATGTTACATCCAATGTCATGGAAAGCTAACAGCATCCTTTGAACCAGAAGTTCATAGTTTTCTGCTTTTTTATTGCCAAGAAAGTTTTTTGTAACTGCCACAAAAGACTGCCATGCTGTTTTCTCCTCCTTATTCATCTTCCTGGAAAATTCTTTGTCACGTATGAGGGTTCGAATTTGAGGTCCATCAAATACACCTGCTTTAATCTTCTCAAACGACAAGGCAGGAAAAGCAGAAATAATATGTTGAAAGCATTCACTTTCTCTCTTCAAAGCCTGAACAAACTGCTTCATTAAGCCAAGTTGGATGTGAAGTGGGGGAAAAATGATCCTGTCTCGATTAACTACAGGTTCATTCACAATATTTTGCATCCCTACTTCCAGAGTTTCAATTTCGGCCACTCCTTCTGTGTCCAGTGTTTCTCCTGAGTTGGCTGTCCCACAAACACAGAAAGCAAGGATATTTCATGAAACTTCTCTGTTGTCCTAGCAGAAAATTTACCATTTTAAGATCCACACAAATGATCCAGTTATGCTCCTCATACTTCAGTAAGTCAAGGACAATTTTTATGTCATTATAATCTTCTTGCAGATGAGTTGAATAACCAATTGGACCTGCTGCATAAACATTACCGTTGTGTAGAACACATTTCAGACTCCGTTTAGAGCTGTCAAGAAATAGCCGCCATTCTGTTGGAATGTAAGTGGTAACATCTAGCTGGCTGAGAAGACTACTGATATCATGACAGCGAACAAAGTGTTTGTCTTCGGGAAAAAAGGTCACAAAAATTTGCGCATGCTTCCTGAAATGGGATACTTTAGCAGACTGGTGAAGTACACTCTTTTCCTGAAGCCTGGAGGCTAATACCTCAGCTGCTTTCTTTCTTTTTACAGGGACAGCGAGTGAGTCAGAGAGAGGGATAGATAGGGACAGAGAGAAAGGAACGGAGAGAGGTGAGAAGCATCAATCATTAGTTTTTTGTTGCCGTTGCAACACCTTAGTTGTTCATTGATTGCTTTCTCTTATGTGCCTTGACTGCGGGCCTTCAGCAGACCGAGCAACCCCTTGCTGGAGCCAGCGACCTTGGGTCCAAGCTAATGAGTTTTTGCTCAAGCCAGATGGGCCCACGCTCAAGCTGGCAAGCTCGGGATCTCGAACCTGGGTCTTCTGCATCCCAATCCAACACTCTATCCACTGCGGCACCGCCTGGTCAGGCCTCAGCTGCTTTCTTTGATAGGTCCAAATCTCTTACTAAGTCATTCAATTCGGGTTGGCTAAACTGCTGATGGGTTAATGGCCGCTTGGAATCAGAAGAAGACCTTTCTGATTCTACAACCATTTCCTCATGCATCTTATCAAAATACACTTGATCACCATGTTCACTTTCTTCATCCTTAGAAGAAATAAAACCATTGAAAACTGGAACTGGGAGTGTCTCAGTGTGGGATAGGTTGTATTGCTGAAAGAATATTAGGATATGTGGTCATATGCCATTTTTTCTTGACAATGCCCTTTGTATGAATCAGACAGAAATAACAGTCACCGCTGTGGTCCTTAAGCTCACACCAAACAGTGTGAATACCAAAAGCCATTCCTTTTCATTTTCCTTTTGTCTAGTCACGAAGCATTTTCTCAAAATTATCACACACAATATGAGGAGCCCAATTCTTGTCTTAATCGCCAAGGAGAACTTGAAAATAGGCAACATATACACATGTCCCAAATGATGACATATTGCACCTTTGACGTTGAAGTGTGTAACAGCTACATATATAACAGAAGGTGTCAGGACTATTCTTATATTTACGCCTACTTGAAGAAGCCATGATTCAATCTTAAGACAAAATAAAAGGTTGTTTTTATCAGATAATTTTTTACATTTAAAAACAACTACAATTATGTAAAAGTGATGTTTGTAGAACATTAATTGCCTTGTGGTTACGTTCAATCCAAAAGTCGTTGCCCTTTAACTCCAATTGAAAAACCAATACATGCCATTAACTGTAACAGAAAGAAATTAAAATTGCATAAAAACTAGAGCATGCACCAAAAAATGGATTTTAGATTTGGAATCAGCGATGTAGAAATATATAGAAAATGTTCTAAAACCTCATGCAAGAGAAAATGAAAACAAAATTGTTCCTCAGTATATATATATACATTGTAATCCATATAAAATTTATCAATTGATTTTAGAGAGAGAGAAACATCAATCTGTTTCTGTATGTGCCCTGACCGGGGATCAAACCGGCAACCTGTGACTAAATAAACAATGCTCTAACCCAGGGATGCCCACACTTTTTCAGCGTGCGAGCTACTTATAAGATGACCAAGTCAAAATGATCTACCTACAATATAAATGCAAAACATAAATTTATTCTATATTATCATTATTTAAGTTACTATTATTACTATCTAATATTGTGTATTCTTCTTTCACCTTTCTCCCTCTCAGCTCTCTTTTCGGAGGAAAGTCAATGTCATAGTTTTTATGAACAGTCCGAAAAAGCCGCTCCACATTTCCCTTCTTTGGAATAGCAATGGCACACAGACAGATGAGGCAAATGCACTTAGAATATGACATAGTGAAAAAATCCCCTCCCATTCTGTATGAAAGTGGTAGGTTTTAGGCTTCTTACTCGGATCAGCTAAGGCACTCATTTTTATACCCTTTGTTGTATTTAGTTTAAATAAATTGAAGGCTAACTACGCAGCAATGTAACTGAACAAGTTAGCTTGGTTTAACGCGCATGCGTAGGGTGTCAAAAGTTCAGACGTCAGATTGGCTACCCTATATGCCAATCAAAAGACAAATGTCTTTTTTTTTTTTTTTTTTTTTTAATTTTTCCCAGGGAGAGAGATAGAGAGTCAGAGAGAAGAATAGATAAGGACAGACAGACAGGAACAGATAGAGGTGAGAAGCATCAATCATTAGTTTTTCATTGCCGTTCCAACACCATAGTTGTTCATTGATTGCTTTCTCACATGTGCCTTAACCGCGGGCCTTCAGCAGACCAAGCAACCCCTTGGGTCCTTGGGTCCAAGCTGGCGAGCTTTTGCTCAAGCCAGATGGGCCTGTGCTCAAGTTGGCGACCTTGGGGTCTCAAACCTGGGTCTTCCGCATCCCAGCCCGCATCCCAGCCCGCCACTCTATCCACTGCGCCACCGCCTGATCAGGCGACAAATGTCTTTTTAATGTCATGCGATCTACCCACACTTCCTTCGCGATTGACCAATGGAGCTTTCCCAGCCAGTGCTCATCTGTACTTTAAATTTATTTTATTTTATTCATTTTAGAGAGGAGACACAGAGTGAGAGAGAGAGAGAGAGAGAAAGAGAGAAAGGGGGGAGGAGCTGGAAGCATCAACTCCCATATGTGCCTTGACCAGACCAGTGCAGGGTTTTGAATTGGCGACCTCAGTGTTCCCAGGTCGACACTTTATCCACTGCACCACCATAGGTCAGGCTCATCTGTACTTTAATAATGATTCTGGTGTGCTAATTTAGTAGTTAAAAGACTTCCAGACTGTAAAATGCTACATAAGGAAGGGAACTTTGCTTAGGATTAGTGTTGTCAGAGAAGGATTCTGAGAAAGCAAAGTAGTCAGGCAGATGCTAACAGGGTTCCCTAGGGAAGTACTTGGAGGGTGAACCCTCTCAGGCTGGAAGAACACCAAGGCTATACCTGGACTCTTTTGTGGTGATGACAGATGAGAGCTGATTGGCTGCTAACCAGGCCCAGGCTTCTGCTTGTGCTGCCTCTCCTCCAAACTGCAATTTGATGCATCTGCAATGAAAACAGTTCAACACTCAATAAACTAATTTGCTAAAAAGCAACACCTTATTTTATTTTTTTAAAGTCTTCACTCTTTTTTTTTTAATTAATTAATTTATTTTAGAGAGGAGACACAGAGAGAGAGAGAGAGAGAGAGAGAAAGGGGGGAGGAGCTAGTAGCATCAACTCCCATATGTGCCTTGACCAGACCAGTGCAGGGTTTTGAACTGGGACCTCAGTGTTCCCAGGTTGACGCTCTATCCACTGCGCCACCACAGGTCAGACCACCTTATTTTATTTTTAAAATATTTATTAAATTCTTTTTTTTAGATAGAGAGAAACATTGATTTTGTTATTCCACTCATTCATACATACACCTACTGGTTGATTCCTGTATGTGCCCTGATTGGGGAATAAACCTGCAACCTTGGTGCATCAAGATGATACTCTAACCAAATGAGCCGCCAAGCTAAAGCCCACCTTATTTTGTTACTAAAAGTAGAGATAAGATGACAACTTTAGCTCTATTGACAATTTCATTTGGGGTCTTAGCTCTTCTCTCTCCTCATAGCCACTTAACTGAATGACCCACTAGGCCATCAATACATGTTAAGAGATAATATATTTTCTTTTTTTTTTTTTTCTACAGAGACAGAGAGAGAGGAATAGACAGGGACAGACAGACAGGAATGGAGAGAGATGAGAGGCATCAATCATCAGTTTTTCATTTCGACACCTTAGTTGTTCATTGATCTCATATGTGCCTCGACAGTGAGGCTATAGCAGAATGAGTTACCCCTTGCTCGAGCCAGTGACCTTGGGTTCAAGCTGGTGAGCTTAGCTGAAACCAGATGATCCTGAGCTCAAGCTGGCGACCTCGGGGTCTCGAACCTGGGTACTCATCATCCCAGTCCGATGTTCTATTCACTGCTCCACCGCCTGGTCAGGCGAGATAATATACTTTCAAGAGGAAATTGATTTAAAAAAACTCTGAAGGTTAATATTTCCAATTCACTAACCACTTGACTAATATTTAGGTATAAGGTAACTTCAGTAAGGAGCGTTTCATAATAATGCTTCCAGAGGCCAACACGTCCTAAAGAACTGAAGAGAACATATGGCTCGGCTGAAAATGAAAACCACTATTCTTAACCCCTGTTATCTACTGTTGTTTGGGAATTTGGGCCCAGGAATGCCAGACCTTCTGATTTCTCAAGAGAAGCTATAAATCACAATCAACTAAAAGAAATAAAAAATAAATCTTTGCATGGACTAAACAAAACACTGGCCTATCGGATACTGGCTCATGTAACCCCTGCTTCACAGTAAGCAGCAGCATTTATCCATTAGGCAATGAAGACTCCAAAAAGACAGTGTCATACATACTTGAAAGCAAGGCCCTCAAAGACCGGCGTTAAGGGCAGCTTAAACGTCTGACAGAGCGATATGGCAGTGTCGAAAAGGCCAGCCTGCACCAAGAGGGCAACCATCTCCTCTGCGGACGAGCTTCCTGTGAAAATGGAAAAGCACCATGGAGTGCACCCAGAGATACATGCAAATGAGCCCCCAAACTGCTTGTTGACGAGGATCTCAGAATAACAACGACATGCTTACAGCCACCTAGCAAAGCCAGGTCCACTGCCCGGCCCTCAAACGTGCCATTGGTCCCAACCGACTGCTACGTCCCCACCTGCGACCGCCACAGCTGACGGCTCGTGCTGAGCCAGCGCGAGGCGCGTGCGAGCCAAGGCGCACTCCTTCTCCAGGTCTCCGAGGTCCAGGATTTCAATCTGCCGGTTTGCTGCCGGAAGACAGACAACGTCAGTTCTCAAAGTATGAGGACGTGCCTAGGACACTAATTCAACCTGTCAATTTCCATGTTACGTAACTTTCCATTTAATTTCCAAGGGAGGAAAGAGGAGGTCCCATAAAAGCTAACTTAGGAAATAGAGCAACAGCCCTGCTTCACAGGCCCAGCTCAGTCAAACCAAAGCAGTCCTCTTCCAGTAGCTGAAGTGAGGAGGTGCTTGCAAGGCATTTTATACGTAATTTCATGTAACTCTTATAACCGTAAAATACTGTTATATCTGCTAGTAAGAAAGGAACATGCCCAAAGTGAGAGAGGCAGAGTTAAAACCAGGTATCCAACTCCAGGGCCCAGGCTCTCTAAGGAAGGCCTACCGCCTCCACTGCGGTACCAAAGGAACCCAACAGAACCAAAGGTTGCTAGGAAGCTGATTTCAATACAACAAGCAACATAATATACTTTTTAAGCATTTGCATTTCTCACACTGCCATACAAAGTTTTCAAAGGGCCACCAACCAATCTTTAGTAGATTAAAATATTGAAAATACAATAAAAAGAAGGAACTTTATTTTTACACTATATGTATATAAATTATAGTACACTACAACATTACTATATATACTGCAATATAAGTATATTGAAGTACACATGTAAACATAAATACTGCCCTATAACACAACACAATCACTGTCCGGCAAAGAGTAAGGGAGGCCCGTGACTTACAGGGGACCACAGCGCACTCTCCGTCATGATTCCTTTTAGGGGATGTGCCAGGGCGATCATACTGAAAAGACAAAGTTATTTAACTGTGAAAAATGACTATTTTATTTTGAATCCAGAGCTTCCCGGCTTCAATTCTCTCAATGTCAATTATTCAACTAGCGCAGCTCTTCTTACAAAGATGCTGTAACTTCAGGCAAAAAAATGGAGCGTGCGCCAGGCTGGCTCCCTGAGCTCTTAAGTGTTCCTCAGTCTGAGGACGCGGATGTGTTCTCTGTGCTAACCCAGACTTCTTTGGTTGCAGGGTAAATGTAGGAACTATACAATATAAGTAGCTTGCCTGACCAGGCGGTGGCGCAGTGAATAGAGCGTCAGACTGGGATGCGGATGACCCAGGTTCGAGAACCCGAGCTCGCCAGCTTGAGCGCGGGCCCATCTGGCTTGAGCAGAAGCTCACCAGCTTGGACCCAAGGTCGCTGGCTCCAGCAAGGGGGTGCTTGGTCTGCTGAAGGCCCGTGGTCAAGGCGCATGTGAGAAAGCAATCAATGAACAACTATGGTGTCACAACGGCAACGAAAAACTAATAATTGATGCTTCTCACCTCTCTCCATTCCTGTCTGTCTGTCCCTATCTATGCCTCTCTCTCTGTCCCTGTAATAAAAAATAAAATTTTAAAAAGCCAGTTAAGTGCTTTGTCAAAATGAGGTCATAGTTCTGAAAGGACCAAGACAAATAAACTAAAATGATGCCTCAATGCCAGGATAAAATGTTTTCATACCACTGCTCCAGATGCTGGTTGCACAATCCATGCGTATTCTGGACGAATAAGTCGTAAACAATTAATAGCAGCCAGATAACAGTTGCCTTGCTTCTCAAGTCCCCGGAGAGTTCGAACCTCTCTGCCAAGACGCATTCCATACTCAAACATCACTGTGCCAGCTATGAGGCAATAATAAAATCAGACATCAGTATTTCAAAAGTGTGTTTCTTTTTGAGATACACAAAATTTGCTTTAGTTATCAAATATTAAAATGTAAAACAAATTTTGAGTTTAACTTAAAACCACACAAAAAATCAGGTGTTGATGAGACTGTAGAAAAATTAAAACCCTTGTGCATGCTGGTGGGAATACAAACTGGTGAAGCCACTATGAAAAACAGTATGGCAGTTCCTCAAAAAATTAAAATATACTGCCTTATGATCCAACAATTCCACTTCTGGGTATAGTCCATAAAAATGAAAAGCAGGGTCTTAAAGAGGTAATTTGTACACCCTTGTTCATTGTGGCATTATGCTCAACAGACAAAGGTGGGAGCTATCCAAGTGTCCAGAAGTGGATAAATAAAATGTGATATATGTAGATAATAAAATACTATTCAATATTAAAAGAGAATGGAATTCTGACATGCTACAACATGAATGAACCTCGAAGACATTACATACATTAAGTGAAATAAGCCAGTCACAAAAAGAAAAATAAAAATACTGTATGATTCTAGTAGCCAAATTCATAGAGACAGAAAGTAGAATGGTGGTGGCCAAGGGCTGGGGCAGGAGGGACATTGTTTAATGGCAAGAGAAGAGGTCTGGAGATAAGTTACACAGAGATGTGAATGTACTTAACACTACTGAACACTTAAAAATGGTTAAGACAGTGAAGTTTGTTATGTGTGTTTTACCTCAATTTAAGAAAAGCCCCCCCATTATGAAAAATGTTACTTTTGACATTTAGATAATACCTTCTCAAGTAAAACAGAATAGTAGCTTAGAGAGCTAGTCTCAGACAAAATGTTACCTATTTCCACCCAGAATTTTGAGACTGAGAAGTTTGGATGGGCTGGTTAGGAACACAGATTCCTCTTTTTATAATACTTGAGTTACACAGGTTAAATATAATCTTGAATAATACATTTTTTCTGAGACAGCTAGAAACCAAACAGTATTAAGAAAATTCTCGCCTGACCAAGTGGTGGTGCAGTGGATAGAGCACTGGATTGGGATGCGGAAGACCCAAGTTTGAGACCCTGAGGTTGCCAGCTTGAGCGCGGGCCCATCTGGCTTGAGCAAAAGCTCGCCAGCTTGGACCCAAGGTCGCTGGCTCCAGCAGGGGGTTGCTTGGTCTGCTGAAGGCCCACGGTCAAGGCACATGTGAGAAAGCAATCAATGAACAACTAAGGTGTCGCGATGGCAACGAAAACTAATGATTGATGCTTCTCATTTCTCTCTGTTCCTGTCTGTCTGTCCCTATCTATCCCTCTCGCTGTCCCTGTTAATAAATAAATAAATAAAACTTTTTTTTTTTAAAAAAAGAAAATTCTCTCAGTTTTTGAATGAAACTATTTTTCATTCCAAAATATATTTTTGAGTGCTTGCAGGTTATAAGACATTTTATTAGAATAATAGCCTTGCTCCAGAAAGGCCTGAACATCTATCTATCCAGGTAAACTGGTCTTCATCAGACTTATGGAAGGGGCATTGTTACTGTGAAAGCAAGCAATAGGAGATCTTTGACCTTTGTTTCCCTTCCTGTAGGACACAAGAGAATAAAGAATATGAAAACATGCTTCGCCATTAGGAATATTAAGAACATGCCTACAAACTATTTCCATCGTGCTTTCTAATGAAAATCAGCAAGAAACCTAATAAAAAATTCTGGGTGAAAATAATATAAAAACGTTAGATGTTCGAAAGCGGAGCTGCAATGCTTATCTTGTTTCAGCTGTTCTGATAGAGACTTCATCAGTCAGAATCCAAATTGAGATACAGGCTACAAAAATGACGGGCCGGAACTCTTCAACCTATCAATGTTACGCAAGGCAAAGTAAGGCTAAGAGAAGTGCTTCATATTAGAGGAGACTAAAGAGGCCGGACAAATAATGCAATACAATGTATGATTCTACACTGGCTATGAGGACAGCCACAATATGGGTGGAATGTGCTAGTAAAGAAAATCACTGACAAAAAAAAAAAACCATTGAGAACTGGCAAAATTTAAATATGAGCAGCATATAAGATAACACTACATTTATATTTAATTCACAAAATTAATTTGTTACACTGGCTTAATTTGATAATCGTACTGAGGTTACGTAAGAAAATGTTCCTTAGAAGACAGAGCTGAAGTATTTATCCATTGACTCCTGATGTCTCCAACTTTTTTTTTTTTTTACAGGGACAGAGAGAGAGTCAGAGAGAGGGACAGATAGGGACAGACAGACATGGAGAGAGATGAGAAGCATCAATCATCAGTTTTCCATTGCGACACCTTAGTTGCTCATTGATTACTTTCTCACATGTGCCTTCAGTGACCGAGTAACTCCCTGCTGGAGCCAGCGACCTTGGGTCCAAGCTGACGAGCTTTTGCTCAAACCAGATGAGCCTGCGCTCAAGCTGACAACCTCGGGGTCTCGAACCTGGGTCCTTCGCGCCCCAGTCCAATGCTCTATCCACTGCGCCACCGCCTGGTCAGGCTGATGTCTGCAACTTAACTCTGCAAAGGATCAGCAAAAACAAATAAGGAAAGAGAAACGGCCCATGGCAAAATGGTGCCAGAACTAAAAACCATCCACAAAAATTTAAGGTGCCTCTAATGAAAAATGTTTTGTGTCAAATCAGATAGAAGAGACACATGGAAGGTCATTTCACTAGAAATGCCTCAAGAATGTTCTAGAAATGAAGTGACTCTTTTTAAGGCTAAGAGGTAATCTTCAAATGGATGAAGCTAATTTTGTCCTTAAACATAATTTCCCCAATGCCTGTAGGGACCACTTGGCCAATTGTAAAAATAAGGTCCAACTTGTGTAAGTCAGACACATATTTGTGAGACATGATTAAACAACGAGGCTGTTGGCAACTAAGACTGCTTCCAGCACTCACCCTTCCGGTAATTGTGGCGATAGATGTGAAAGGCATACAGAAGCTCGTAGTAGTTGTGAGTCATGAGGTCCACGGCCCGGGCACGGGATTCAATTATTCCTACAACCTAAGGAAGGAGAAAAAGCAGACATCCAGATTAGTAAATGTCACAGCAACCAGCACAGCTGTGTCCAGTCATCAGCGGAGAACTAAAATTACCGCATTATGCAGATCCACATAGGGAAACTCTACAAGATCCTGCAGCTGCGAGCGCTCACAAAGAACCACCACCAGCTGCCGTAAACAGTCCAGCTGCCTAGAAGGGGAGGAAGGGAGCAGGTAAGATGTATCAGGGGAAACAGGGCCGGCACGTCGCCTTCTCTAAAAACACCGAGATTGCCTACCTGCTCATATCAGGAATCTGGGTTAAGGCTTCATATGCTTGACTATTGTGGCCCAAATCCAAATGATGTTTGAAAATACATGTCCTTAAAGTCGCCTAAATATCAAATATAGGAGAAAAAAGGACAACAGAAATTAAGATCATGTCCAAGACAAACCTCAAGAGAAATAACTAGGTTATAGCTAGTTCTTACCTGACTCTTCCAGTCATCACCTGCTTCAGTCACTGCTGATGTAGCCAACTGAATCACCAGTTCAGGCAAACCAACGGCATCTAGAAGACGCAAAACCTAGGGAGAAACAGAAGAAACTGCCATTAAAATTAATATGTGAATGCACTTCAACCTGAAATACGATTTTAAATCCATTAGATAACTGGGTAAGATAAAGGTTAAATCAAAGGTGATGACAAAATGAGCAGGATTATTTGGTCAGTATTTGAGATTTTCCTTTAGATTCTACTGTTAAGTAACAGGCTTGTTGTAGTCTGACCTGTGGTGGCGCACTGGATGGAACATCGACCTGGAACCCTGAGGTCACTGGTTCGAAACCCTGGGCTTGCCTGGTCAAGGCACATACAACAAGCAACCAATAAACAGCCAGAGTGAAGTAACTATTTCTTGTTCCCCTCCTTCCCTTCTCTCTCTGTAAAATCAATAAATAGAATCTTAAAAAAAGGCTTGTTGTAAAACTTTTTATCGGTCTTTTTTGTTCACAGCTCTACCATCAGTGTTTAGTACACAGGCTCTCAGTAAGTTATTTACTGAATGAATGAATAAATATTAATTTCATTACTAGCTTTCGTACTGTTTGGGTCATAGATGTTATCTGTGCACACTCTAGACAAGTGCCCATGTCTTATATAAACCCACTTCTCTAATATGCATATAAAACATTCAAAATAGAAATTTATAAAGATAAGAAAACTAGTTTAAAATCACTTATTTATTAGTACTTACTATTTTCTTTCTTGTCTTCTAACAGTACAATAACATCTTTTTGTTCTAGAAGCTTAGTTATTTTAAAGTTATACTTTCCACTGAAGTATAATATATGTTTGGAAATGTACACACATCCTAAGTACATAGCTGGTTGACTATCCACAAAGTAAACATAGCCTTCAGATGTCTACCTTGAGACTAAGTGACAAATGATCACCTGGTAAAAGGACCAAGTAAAGGCATCAGAAGAGTCAATCCTTAGGATAAACATTAGCACATTTTTGTTTTTATTTATTGATTTTTAGAGAGAGGAAGGGGGAGAGAAAGAGCGAGTAAGGAAGAAGGGAGTGGGAAAGAGAAACATCAATTTCTGGATCCACTTGTTTATGCATTCATTGGTTCATTCTCTTATGTGCCCTAACTGGGGAACTGAACCTGAAACCTTGGTATTTTGGGACGACACTCTAATCAACTGAGCTACCTGGCCAGGGCTACATTAGCAGATTCTGATTTATATCTTCTGAGTGAGAAGTCTAGTATTTGCTTTCCAAGTCCCACTTTGGGTTCCACTGGAAAAGTGATTCTGAATTTTTTCTTTTTTGATTCTGAATTTTTTTAATATTAGTAAATTTCTTGGAATAAAAGCTATGGAGGCTCTCTACAGAAAAAATACAAACTACATTTTGCACCTAATTTCAGAGGACTTATTGATTCCTTAAATCTACCTGGATTCAGATGAAAAATCCTTACTTAAAAGCCAAAATAGCCTGACCAGTGGTGGCTCAGTGGATAGAGCTTTGACCAGGGACACTAAGGTTCCAGGTTTGAAACCCCAAGGTCAC
This sequence comes from Rhynchonycteris naso, assembly GCA_037038555.1. NCBI lineage: Eukaryota > Metazoa > Chordata > Mammalia > Chiroptera > Emballonuridae > Rhynchonycteris > Rhynchonycteris naso. Next base: position 358,982,967 of record CM072995.1, read on the forward strand.
TGGCTTGAGTGCAGGGTTCTGGCTTGTGTGGGATCATCGACATGATCCCAAGGTCGCCGGCTTGAGCAGGGGTCTCTGGCTTTGCCCCCTCCCCACCCAGTCAAGGCACACAGGAGAAGCAATCAATAAACTAAAGTGTTGTACTACGAGTTGATGCTCATCTCCCCCTCCTCTCTTGCTAAAATAGTCAAAATAATTTTCTCCTTAGTACGATGTAGAGGGTTATTAGTAACCGTAAATCTGTTTCAGTGTAAATTCATTTATCTCTTTAAAAGAACAAGCAATGAACAAAAAAGCGAAGCCTGCCCTTGTTGCATTTCCTTTTTGGTGGGAAATCCAGATAACAGCACTTGAGTTATCTAAATTATAACATTAGCAGTTAAATGTTAGCCAGGAAAATAAAGCAAGGCTGGGAGACAGCCCACGGTGCTTCCACTGCACGTGTGCGCCCAGGGAGAGGGGGCATACAGGACAGCACAGCACGAGTGATCCTGTGTAGGCGAAGCAGGGAGGTGACACAGGAACAGAAACCTGACCGGAAGGAGGGCGTGAGAAAGTTGACCACCTTGGGGGAAGAGCATTCCAGGCGCAGGGAATGGCAGGCAGAAAGGCCTGAAAGGAACAGACTATGTGTGCGGCTTGAATAGGACAGTAAGAAGGCCACTATCACTACAGCTGAGTGACCAGGGGAAAGCGGGGAAACAAAGCTCCGGAGCCAAATCGGAAACTCAGGCTAAATGCAGCGCTGCACGTTAATTCTTTGAGTTATCAGCAAAACTAATATTAAGTAATAAAATTCAAATGACAACTGGAATAAGAGAATCGTATTACTTAAATTAAAAATATTTATCAAATTTCATTAAAATATATTTCTTCAATTTCTCTAAGCAAATTCATTTTCTCTTTACTTGGAAACTTAGGGAATGATTCCATTTTTATATTACTTTTCTCCAAACAACTGAAGCCCTGTATTTCCGGTAAGTCTACAGATGGTGGCGGAGAAAGCACTGAACCACGATATAACATACCTTGTCATAGTACTGCAGCCTGGGGGTGGAAACAATCTCCCCATCCTCTGACCGGATCAAGCGATCCAGAAACTCCTCTTTGCCCACTTCAGATGCGGCCTGGCAGAAACATTCCAGAGCCTGGAGAAATAAAAGAATACAAAGTGACTTATAATGGACTGTTCCAATTCTAGGTGCTCATGTGCTAAAGAGAGGAAAAAAAAGAAATTTAAGACTGTTGAGTCACATTCATAATTTCTGCCACTTTAAACTCTATCTGATCATTATTTAATATTTTAATCTCACCTTTTTACTTAAATGCTATTAATTAAAAAGTAAACTTAGGCCCTGGCTGGTTGGCCCAGAGTGTGGAAGTTCCAGGTTCAATTCCCAGTCAGGGCACACAGGAGAAGCGCTCATCTTTCTTTCCACCCTTCCTCCTCTCCTTTTTCTCTCTCTCTTCCCCTCCTGCAGCCAAGGCTCTATCGGAGCAAAGCTGGCCTGGGCACTGAGGATGGCTCCATGGCCTCCGCCTCAAGCACCAGAATGGTTCCAATTGCAACAGAGCAGTGCACCAGATGGGCAGAGCATCACCCCCTGGTGGGCATGCCAGGCAGATCCCGGATCCTGGTCGAGGCACATGCGGGAGTCTTCCTCTAAACCTTCCCACCTCTCACTTAATAAAAAACAAAACAAAAAACTATTTTATTTACCAAAATGCATCCCTAAAAACACCTACATAGGACCAAGAGGTTTTCACCATTTTCTTTATATTTTCTTGTGTCCTAACTGATCTGCAAAGTACCTGCGGCTGAACATTTGCCACAGGTATAATGTGTCCCTGACCAGCACTAATAGTCTTCTTTATCTATACCAGTGGTAGTCAACCTGGTCCCTACCGCCCCCTAGTGGGCGTTCCAGCTTTCATGGTGGGCAGTAGCGGAGCAACCAAAGTATAAATAAAAAGATACATTTAACTATAGTGAGTTGTTTTATAAAGATTTATTCTGCCAAACTCAGCGAAAATACTACATAAAGTACTTGGTAAATAATTACTATCATATGCTTTAACTTGCTGTAACTCTGCTTTATAAATTTTATAAACTAAAGTTACTTCCCTAATTTATAAATCACCATTACTGTGGAACTGATGGGCGGTTAGAAAATGTTACTACTAACAGAGATACAAAAGTGGGAGGTAGGTATAAAAAGGTTGACCACCCCTAATCTAGAGGATTCTATCTCCCACCCCACCCCCCAACCTGGTTAGATGGAAACTAAGTGTCCTCCTTGTACTAGTTTGTTCATCACTCAAATGAAGTTTACCTTCTGTCCCTCTCCTGTAACCAGGTAACATCGTCCCAGCATAAATCGACAGGAACCAACATTGACTTGACACCAGGGATGTAGCAGTTGAATATAATCCTTAAAGGCATAAAAGATGCTTTCTGATTATGAAAATAAATACTCATTTCCAAGTTCTTCACAGAGGGAGAGAAGATATCAATCAACACAAAGTTGTATTTCCTGACATCACCTGGAGAGTAAAACCTAATCCTGTTAATGTCCTTATATTAGGTTACTAGATACTTTAAGAAAGTAAACAGGGCCCTGGCTGGGTAGCTCAGTTAGTTTACAGCATCGTCTAAACGAATATAAATTATTAGGGTTCTTTTCATCTGTCCAATTAAAATGCAAGCAACATTTACAAAGAAAAAAAATCCCAGATATGTCATTCTTTACAAGAATAATTAAACTTGAAATAGTCAACAATACTCACCTGCAACTGTACATACTGACAATTCCCCATCAAACATTCTAGAAATAGGCTACTGGGATTGCTGGGCCATCTAGTCCGTGGTTAAGGAGACTTTTAAACATACATACCAGGCAATCAGACTCCAGTAAATGGCTGAATTTTTTAAAAAGAAGGTAAAGAGAAGGTTGGCAAAGCACATGTTCTTTCCATGTAACTATATAACTTTAATATTAGACAAATGTAATGAAAAGACGATATACTAGGGCCCTAGTCACCCAGGTTAGAACTCAACTGACTACTGCTAAACAGTATTTCATGCTGTGTGATCAATTCTAATTCTAGCTGATAAATTGCACAAGCACCTAATATATAGTACCTGGCATGCAGAGCCATTCAATAAATATTTGATGAATGTATAATGCTTTAAAAGAGACCTAGGTTTTAAATGTGTACATACCAATAAAATCTGGCTTAATTCCTGAGCAAAGAACTAAACTGAAATGAAACAAAATAAAAATGGGGATCATATATGAAAATAAGTATTATCATCTCTTTTTGGGGGGATAAGCTCACAACCTCACTAAAAATCTTCACTGCACAGGCAAAATAAGAGTCTTAGAATATTTTGATAGAAGAACACCTTCAATAGGTTTTTAAATAAAAGGATACAAGAGCTGCAGTAAATAGCTGGTCAACGCAGCAATCATCTCCGGCCAGCTGAGCACAGTCTGGCTCAGCGGTGCCTTTGGTTGAGAGAAGAGATGAGATACAATGTGTTTTCTCGCAACTTCTTGGAAGAATAATTCCACAATTGACTGAGGGCTAGATACTTAGAAAGAGAAAAAGTAATGACAATCAGCAACTTGTGATAATAATAGCAATTTTCAACTAAGTCTGTCAATTCATTTCATGTCCAACAAAGAACATTTATTATTACAAAATATAAAATGCACCATTGGTTTTTATGGCAATATAAATAAAAGCAACTCGTAAATTGTGAAGTGCTACACAAATGAAATAAAAAAGCCACTTAAATCAACGCTAGTCATTTCTTTTCACTGGTCTCATTAAACCTAAGTGCCTTCCCAAGAAAGTATTTATAACAAACAGTTTCAAGATTCTAAGGTTTGTACCAAAGCAACACAAAATAAATTCTCCAGAATAGTTCACAAGCACGAGGGGTTTCTTTTAAATATTTACTGGTTAAAACAAGATTACAAAAGTTATCATAAACTTAGTAAATTTAAAAAATGATTTTGAATTAGCTTGACCAGTGATGGCACAGTGGATAGCACCGACCTAGGACGCTGGGGTCCCAGGTTCAAATCCCTGAGTTAGCCGGCTTAAGCGCAGGCTCACTGGATTGAGCGTGGGGTCACAGGCTTGAAGCCCAAGGTTGCTGGCTTAGGCAAGGGGTCACTGGCTTGGCTTGAGCCTCCCAGTCAAGGCACGCATGAGAAACAATGAAAAACTAAAGTGACAGAACTACAAGTTGACGCTTCTGATTTCTCTCCCTTCCTGCTGTCTCCTCTCTCTCAAAAAAATTAAAAGATTTTGAATTAATCACCAGAGTATCAATAAATAAAAAAGCAGCAGAATGTACACAGGTATGTGATACCCTTAATTTATGCCTGACCTGGTTTCCACAGGACCCCCTGCCACAACCAGAGGTCTCAGGCCACAGCCTGCTCATTCCCTCTCAAAGTGAAAGCGAGCTTCCTACAGCAAAGGTCGCAAAAGACCACTTTAATGAATATGCAATAAACGCCAAATTTAAAATCAAATGCAAAACAGTCCAGTCCTTACCAAACTTATTTGCCATTAAAGCACTCGAGTCAGTTAGTTCTAGTACTGATAAGTGTTGGAGATTAGACTCCCTGTGAGAAAAAGAAAAAAACAGCTTAAATTCTCCTATGCCAAATATGACTTGTACACGTTATCCTATTAAGAATGATGTCAATGTAATTAAGAAATTGTACAATGAAAGCTCCACCGAGCCCAGCTGGTGGTGGCACAGTGGATAAAGCGTTGACCTGGAATGCTGAGATCGCTGGTGCAAAGCCCTGGGCTTGCCCGGTCAAGGCACAGACAAGCTCAATGAACAACTAAAGCAAAGCAACTATGAGTTGATACTTCTTGCTCCCCCATCCCTCTCTCCTCTCTCTGTAAAATCAGTAAATGAGATCTTAAAACAAAACAATAAAAACCTCTATTGAAAAATATCTGGAAAACATGTCCTAGTTTAGACACTTTCCATATCACTCAGTGATCCTTCTGTAAGCCACGCAGAAATTTCTCCAACACCTCCAAGCTCTAAAAAATCTTACTTTGCCAGAGGAAGCAGGATGGTTTAGCCTACTAAAAATGTGAATCTTGTAAACGCTGGATTGTCTTTCTTCTTTGGGTTACAAAGAATCTCAGTCTACCTTTAGTAACCAGCCCACTGTTTTTGAGTGTAGTCTAACTTTCTGTCTGATCTCATTGTATTATTTTGCCTTCAACAAGATTTATCTTTAGATTATATGTACATATTTTATATAATAAACATATATTTCTTCTTTCCATTCTTATAACTTGCCTTCAACCTTTAGAGCAGTGGTTCTCAAAGTGTGCACCAAGGCGCACTGGTGCGCCCTATGGTATTCCAAAGAAATATGCCTGTTCGGGACCAGAAAACCAACAGGGTTTTGGAGTTTAGATTTTGGGGGGACAGAGGTGTGGGGAATTGGCTGTAAGCTGACAGTGTGCCCAACCCCACACCTCACCTGCCTGATTAGGTTGCAAAAGGATGTTAAGCTCTGGTGCTGGATTGTTTACATTACGCTCCATGTTCTCCAGAAAGACTAGAGGCAAGTTTCTTCTATCCTTTGTTTGGTGTAAAGTTAAGATGATATGTATGGTGGGGGTTTTCTGCACTCAAGACAAGAGTAAAACGAGAGGAATTCTTCAATGTATTGATGAGGAAATAAAAGTTTGCCTTTCAAATGTATGCCCAAACATTGAAGAAATCGCTAGGACATATCACGCTCATGTTTCTCATAAACACAAGAATGAAAAAACTTAACACATTCGTGCTGGGACCTGCCGAATTTACTAAATCTTACTAAGAATGTATTTATATCAGTGGTTCTTAACCTGGGTTCTATCGAACCCTAGGGGTTCGATGAGTCGGTCTTAGGGGTTCAGAGAAGCCTCTGCTGCGGAGACCAGAATAAAGTAATATTGTAATTTGTTGTGAGTTCATGCACTTTGTTGGTTTTGTTCTTTGAGCAAGGTGGTGTTCATGCACGGCTCATTTTGTATACCAGTAAAAAAACATGCCTATGTCTTGAATTTGGAAAAAAAAATCATATTTTATTTATCACTAAAGAAGGGTTCGGTGAATGCGCATATGAAACTGGTGGGTTCGGTACCTCAAAAAAGGTTAAGAACCACTGATCTATATATATATAAAAAGATAGCGTTTTTTTCATTTTTTTATTTTTTAACCCCTCTTTTTTACAAATTCTAAAAAGCATAACTCAAAAAATATAAAAATGTTTTATAATGTCACAATAAATTTAATTTTTTTGTATTTATTTCATTTAATTACCATAAAAGGATGCTTGGACTTTATATATTTCTTTAATATTTGACTTAATTATTATAATATATTTCTCAGAAATTTGTATGTAGTGCGTCTACAATTATTTGTAGAGTTTTAAATGTGCCCCAACTTCAAAAAGTTAGAGAATCACTGCTTTAAAGAAAATGAAGCATCTAAAAGCACTTCAAATACAGTGTGTCCGTAAAGTTATGGTGCACTTGCTTTCCTGTGACCAGTCAAAAGTGCACCATGACTTTACGGACACACTGTATTAAAAGGCATAAAAGTATACTATAGCATAAAATTTATAATTCTTTTCTTACAAGGCAAAGAAAAAATAATTAAAAAACAATTTATTTTAATAATTAAAATAATGAAACTCACAGTGTGTCAACTGGCACATCAGTTGCCAGGCACTGACTCCCCCACTTAATGAGGCGGTAAGACAGGAGCAGGGGAGCAGTCCGATGGAGCAGGTCTTGCTGAGCCTGAAAGAGCTGACCAGCCCCCAGAATCACCTGCGCGTGACGGATGGGGGGACAGTAACAGTAGTTAGTGATGACTCTTAAGGTCCCGGTGGAGGTAAAATACAGTAACAGGCATGAAAGGGCATACAAAAAGCAACATATAGACATGAATAAAAGCAACACACCCACTAAATTTTGGAGTAGCAGATGGCAAAAATATCTACCCAAACATTTAACAGTATAAAAATGATAAAAAACAGCTCACCAAGTCATGGGAGCTGATGACTAAAGAAAACGCTGAAAAGTTTAACCTCCATTAAGTCTGTGGGTTCAGAGTTTAAGAAGAGGAGTGGGGAAATCTAAGACCTTTGTTATGCTTCTGGGTTTGGGTAAAAATCAGTATGATCATTAGAGGAAAATTGGCAATACAACCAAAAGCCTTAAAAATGTGTGGAGCCTATCACCAATCAATTCTAGTTCTTAGACTTTTCCCTAGAGATATAATCAAGGATGTACAGAAAGTTACAGCTCTAAGGAAAAACTGGCAACATGATGAATGGCTGTAAATGGGACTGGTTGAATAAATCAAAATTGTACTAGATAATTAAAAAAATGCTATAGAAGAATATTTAGTAACCTGAAAATGCTGACAAAATTTGTGAGTATAATAAAAACCACCAGATTACAAAAAATACTATGTAGCATACCTTAACTGTATAAATAAAACAAGACAGTTGCACAGAAAAAAGGGTGTACACCAAAATGTAAACAGTGGTTATCACTGTGTAGATTACAGATGACATTTTATTTTCTTGTTTACATAGAAAGGCTACTCTATTAAGGTTCTACAACGAACATCTGTTACTTCTATGTTTAGAAAAAAACTCCAACAATTTATAAATTAAAACAAAACAAAAAAAGCCCCAAACCCTAAAGAAGTGGTAAATCTGCAAAGACTGAAAGGAACTTACAAAGGGCTGCCTAGCCTGACCACGGGGTGGCGCAGTGGATAGAGCGATGGAGACCCAGGTTCGAGACCCCGAGCTGGCCAGCTTGAGCGCGGGACCATCTGGCTTGAGCAAAAGCTCGCCAGCTTGGACCCAAGGTCGCTGGCTCCAGCAAAGAGTTGCTCAGTCTGCTGAAGGCCCACGGTCAAGGCACATGTGAGAAATCAATCAATGAACAACTAAGGTGTTGCGACGGCAACGAAAAACTAATGATTGATGCCTCTCACCTCTCTCTGTTCCTGTCTGTCTGTTCCTATCTATCCCTCTCTCTGACTCTCTCTCTGTCCCTGTAAAAAGAAAATAAAAAACAAAGGGCTGCCTAAGTGACATGAGTCAGCAAAGGTCCCTGTTTCTCCTTGGTGGTCCTAAACAAATCATCTTCCTAAACGGTTTTCCTTATTTTTACCTGAAATTCTACCTTTAGGAATGTATTTGAATCAATAAATTCATTTAAAAACATACTAATACCCAAAGGTCTTTCAGTTCTTTACACATTAGCATGAATTAATTTAATCAGACTGCTTCCTGTCAGGGTCATTGGAAGTTACTGACAGAGGCCCTGGCCAGATGGCCCAGTGGATAAAGCACTGACCCAGGGCACCAGAGGTTTTGGGTTCTACTTCCATTCAGGGCACATGTGAGAAGCAATCAATGAGTGCACAACTACCAGTAAATGGAACTAAGTTAAACATCCAATTGATGGTTCTATCTCATTCTCTCTTCCTTCCCCCCTGAAATCAATGGGGGAAAAAACAACTGGCAGAGACAAAAGGGAGTTCCGATTCTAGTAGTACTGCAGACTCTAGAGTCTGGTAGCTCAAGAGCAGGATGGAGAAGGAGGCACAGCACGGAGGCAGGAGGACCCTGAAGACAAACTGTAATCTCAAAACTGTGCTGCAGCTCTTTTCCTTCTCTTCCTCTCTCCTCCCACTAAAGGACACCCAGCTATCACATCCAAGGTTGTACTAATAATACTCAATTTTGGGAGAGCCAACCTGAGAAAATTTCCTACCATTATGCATACAAAGATTAATAGTGAAACAATCTGCTCCATGTATGTTCTTGATCTGTAATCTTAGATTTCGATGTTTACATATTCCTAATTCAACAATTATTTATAGAGACTGGCCTCTATAAATAATTGTGGTGGCTCAGTAGATAGAGTGCCGACCTGGAATGCTGAGGTCTCTGGTTTGAAACCCTGGGCTTGCCCAGTCAAGGCACATATGACAAGCACTCAGTGAACAACTAAAGTGAAGCAACTGTGAGTGGATACTTCTCGTTCCCCTGCCCTCTTTCTTGCCTCTCTTAGTGAAAACAAGAAATAAAATCTTAAAAAAGAAATAAAAAAAGACAATTATTTATAGAGTACCTACTAAGGGCCAAGCATGGGGGATAGAGCAGTGAATAGAGACAAAAGTCTCTGTGCTCGTAGAGCTGATGTTCTGCTAGGCGCCTGTCGGTCTACAAGGTTTCAGAGCTTAGATCTTACGTTTCTCTCCCACAGTACTTACTGCGTCTCCTAGCCTCATCAACAGCTGCTGCAAGACCAGAAGGTCTCGGAGGATGAGGAAGCGGGTGCTGGCCATTTTATACACACCTCTGCACACAATGTACCCTGCTGTGCTACTGCCATAGAGCTGGGCAAGGGTCATTCGGACATTCAAAGGCTGAGCTGTAACGGAAATGAAAGGAAGATTTGCTACTGTTTTCTCTGAGGTGAAAAGGCACGCTTTCTGTTGCGTCACTTACCTGGGTCGAATCCCTTTTCCATTTCCACCTCTGTTTCATAATCCATTTCCCGCAGAAGAAGCCCAATGGCATGGATTGGGTTCTTAATCTCTTGCAGTTTACTACAAATGTCTTCCATCACATTTTCTCTGTGAGGACAATTAGAAAATACCCGTTACTACCAAGAATATGTAGGACAGCTACAAGTCCCGAAAGCTTCGATGTGCAGGAGACACGAAAGCCAGCCACAGAATAAAGGAGTACAAATAATTACACTAGCACACAAAATACTTTTACTCCACCAAGCAGATTTCCCTCATTTTTTCATAAATGATACACTATATGAATGTGAAAAAAATACTTTTGTGCTTCAGAATTGATAGATCAGTTGACAGTTTAAGCTATTACTTTGTACACACTTGAATGCACATTAAAACTGCATTCAAATTTGGCACTAAAATTTGCTAAATTTCCATTAAGAAGTGCACTTTACCCTAAATTCTCCTTACACATCAATGGTGATCAAATCTTCCAGAATCTGTTCTGCAGCCTTTTCTGGAGACTGTAGGTTGAAACAACTCATCTCCATCATTACTGACATATCCATAGACACTGACTGTCCAATCAGTCGAAGGCATTTTATAAGACACATGACATCCCGAGCAACATCCACATCTATGAGTAAGAGAAAATTAACATTCACGTCTCAAACCAATGAAGAGCTATTGATTAATATTATATCAAAATATTAAAAATGAAATGCAAAGGACCTAGTTGAGGTCTCAAGAGATGCTTAGGTTTCTTCAGTTTTCCTTAAAATATCTACAATGTGGTAAAATGTCCAGGAAAGGATATTATTGTAGCAATCAATGGTTTTTACATCTATCGGAAACAAAGCATAGGGTTCACGTAAGGGGGTTAAATACAGACATATTACCATCAGATACGGTCGCCTCATCCTCTGTCAGAAGGTTCTCATCAGGCAGGAGATATAAATGATCCACTAAGGAGGAAGGCATAAGGAAAGACAGGTACCCCTGGAAATACAAATCCCGTTAACATTCATTTCAGTCAATGTTTAAAGGTATAATGCAATTGAGAGGTCTCATGAATCTTACTATGAGGAAGCACTGGACAAATCCATATTGAGGAACACTCTACAGAACAATATGTATAGTTTTCAAAACAGGCCACTGTCATCAAAGAGAAAGTCTAACAACAGTTTGAGGTGAAGGTAAAAAAAACATGACAAAGAAACACATGCAAAATTTTGGATTGGACTCTAGATCAACAAGAAAACTCATCTGAATATGAACTGTATAAAATTATATCAATATCGAATTGCCTGATCTTTAAATTGTGCTGTGGTTATATAAGAAAATCCTGACCTTAGATACATGCTAAACTACGTTGGATAATGAGGTATGAAGTCCTCAACTAACTCTCAGCGGCTCAGGCAGAAGTTCTAGAAGGGAAAAAAGCAAATGGAAATTACAGGTATTGATCGACTTACGACCTATTCAACTTACAACCATTCGACTTTACGACCACAATCGCTAGCCACGACTGCTCCGTGTCTGGCAGCGCAAGAGTTGCCCAGCTGGGTGTACAACAGTGCGGATCAGTTTCCCGCAGCACTACCATCTCCACGTGCACCATTTCAACTGTACAGCAATTTGTGTTTTGGATATTTTTTCATCAAACCCCTCCCAAGATGTCTACCAAGAGGAAATTATATTTGTCTTTGACTTAAAGATTTTTATAAAATCATTTCACAGTACTGTACATAGAGCCTACTCAACTTACGACCAAATCATGTTACAACCGGTTTGTTGGAACCAATCGTGGTCATAAGTCGAGCACTAGCTGTAACAAATGGTGACTCTGGGTGAAGGCTATACAGAAGTTCTTCGTGCTATTCTGTAAGTGTTATATTAAGTTTGAAATCAATTCAATACAAAAGGTAAATAAGCCCTGGCTGGGTAGCACAGTTAGCTGGAGTGTCGCCCAATTCGCCAAGGTTGCGGGTTCAACCTCAAGGTAGGGCACAGGCAAGAATCAACCAATGAATATATGAATGTGTGGAGCAACAAATCGATATTCCTCTCTCTCTAAAAATCAATCAATAAAAAAATTTAAGAAACAAAAGGTAAATAAAATAAAACGCAACAAAAGTATAAGTAATGCAGAAAATTATCTAAATACAAATGAACTATAATTATACCAAAAACAAATAGGGTCCTAAAAGCCGACCGTAACACACAACAGATGAGCACTGTCCAAGGCCACTGCCAGGCTAGAGGACGGCCCGTGCGTCAGCACCCTTACTTTCTTCAGCAGGCACACCATGTTTGTGTGCGGGTTCAAAAGCAGGGCAAGCGGGTGGGAAAGGGCTTCCTGGTACTGAAGACAGCAAGCATAGAACTTGCACCAGAATTCCTGCTGTAAACTTCGAAACTGCTGCTGGGAAAATTCGTATTCTGTTACACTTCCTTGGAGCTGGCAAAGGGAAAAAAAGAAACTCGTGACACCATTTAGGATTTCTCCCCCCCAAACCCAACTGTCTAATATTAATTTAATAAGCTATGGCCAAATGAGTATTCCTTATGGTTTACATGCCATAGACTATATAAATATATGTCTAATTCTCCAATTAAAAGATTTTTTTTTCCCAAAGACAGAGAGAGAGTCAGAGAGAGGGACAGATAGAGACAGACAAACAGGAACGGAGAGAGATGAGAAGCATCAATCATTAGTTTTTCATTGCCGTTACGACACTTTAGTTGTTCATTGATTGCTTTCTCACATGTGCCTTGACTGCGGGCCTTCAGCAGACCGAGCAACCTCTTGCTCGAGCCAGCGACCTTGGGTCCAAGCTGGCGAGCTTTTGCCCAAGCCAGATGGGCCTGCGCTCAAGCTGGCGAGCTCGGGGTCTCGAACCCGGGTCTTCTGCATCCCAGTCCAACGCTCTATCTACTGCGCCACCGCCTGGTCAGGCCGATTAAAAGACTTAAACGTTTATACTTCCTATTAACAACTGTCAGTGAACAATCAGAATATTTTCAGTACCAATCTGCCCATATCAAAATGGAATATATTTACTGTTTCTTTACCCCAACCTTACCTCATTTTCAACAGCTAAAGTAACTTCTTTCTTTAGTTCACTCCAGGAAAGATCTAAATTCCTCTCCGTTCCTCGACAGAAAATCTAAAATTAAAAAAGACACGTGTGGGGGTTGGGGGAGGAGAAAAAAAAAAAAAAAGACAAGTGAGAGGAGTATATAATGCCTAAAACTAAATGAAAAATATGCTAGCCTAGCAGGCACTGAGAGATGCACGACAACACATGGAGAAGGGACGTGCCTGGTAGACAGCTGCCCCCATCACTGGGCACATGATTTCTGTGACTGAAATCAAAGCAAGTCTGAAATAGTTAAGACTGGAATAAACTAGAGAAACCCAGGAATCTGAAAGGATTACAATAGGGCACATTTGGATCATTACAAAAAGCAAAAGGAAGCAGAACAGTTATTGCTCAGGCAGAAGGAAGACCTCAGGTGACGCTGAACACACACATTCCGAGACTGGCACAAAACTGAGAGCAGTGATGGCAGGGGCTCACTATATTTTTTTTCTCCGAAGTTAAAAGTGGGGAGGCAGTCAGACAAACTCCCGCATACACCTGACCAGGATCCACCCAGCATGCCCACCATAGGGCGATGCTCTGCCCATCTGGGGCATTGCTCCATTGTAGCTAGAGCCATTCTAGCGGTGGACACCATGGAGCCGTCCTCAGCACCCGGGCAAACTTTGCTCCAGTGGTGCTTTGGCTGCAGGAGGGGAAGAGAGAGACAGAGAGAAAGGAGGGGGGGCAAGGGTGGAGAAGCAGATGGGTGCTTCTCCTTTGTGCCCTGACCGGGAATCAAACTCGGGACTTCCACATGCCAGGCCAAAACTCTACAGCAGAGCCAACCAGCCATGGACAGAAATATTATTATTATTATTATTATTTATTATCATTATTACTATTTTTGTATTTTTCTGAAGTGAGATACGGGGAGGCAGAGAGACGAACTCCAGCACACGCCTGACTAGGATCCACCTGGCATGCCCACCAGGGGGCAATGCTCTGCCCACCTGGGCCTCTGCTCTGTTGCAACCGGAGCCATTCTAGTGCCTGAGGCAGAGGCCATGGAGCCATCCTCAGCGCAGGGGCCAACTTTGCTTCAGTGGATCCTTGGCTGCGGGAGGGGAAGAGAGAGATAGAGAGGAAGGGAGCGGGAAGGGTGGAGAAGCAGATGGGCACTTCTCCTGTGTGCCCTGACTGGGAATTGAACCCGGGACTTCCAGACACCAGACTGATGCTCTACCGCTGAGCCAACTAGCCAGGGCATGAGAAATATTATTATACATTTAGTTATTGTTAACAAGGGGAAAGTGCTGATGAGAGGAAAGAGCAGAGGAGAAAGTGACCATGTCATCCTGAAGTTTTATCAGAGTGAAAACAGAAAACATGCAATAGCTAGATATGCAAGAATGTCCCTAGAAGAAAAGCCGAGGGTCTGGAAACTACACCACTGCAAGTTAAAGAACTGGCATTTAGTCTGGAGAAAAAGAATATGGAAAGATTCTTAAAATAGCTGAAGGGTTGCTTTATAAGAGAGAGAGGCATGTTCTATGATGCTCCAAAAGAAAGAAGCCACCAAAAGGATGAAGATGAGATGTGATCCAATACTGGAAAGACCTTTTAAATGACACAGTGTGGGAGCAGTAATTCACACAAGAGCCAGCGAGAAACTCTTCAGTGGGGAGGCAGAGACAGGAGAGGCCGAGTGCTGTCTTTCAGGGAAGCCTCATTTCTGTTTTGTGTGGGAGGGCAGAGCAGGAGTCTGAGGGACCTCTCCATTCCGGGAGTGACAGTCTATTTTAAATTCAGGAAGTAGAGCAATTTAAGGAAGCCTAAGTGGCTTTAAAGTAAAGAAACCTTTTGTAAAATTTTAGGCATCTATTAAACCGTGTGATTTTAAAGCTTATATTTAGATTTTAGATTGAATCTGAATCAAATACGGCCTTCACTGTATTAACAAAAGGGTAAAAACAGAGTACCACCAAACTAACCAAGAAAATATTTTATTCAAAAATATTTTAAATTTATTTCAACTATAGAGATTACATTTAGTGGAGTATGGTATCTTTTTATAATCGGGCAGGCATAAATTTCTCTTTGTACTAATGGCATGTTTAACTGATCAATGGGAAACTGCCTCATCCTGGCCCCTGCTGGGAGTCTCAGTGGAAAGACCATTAAGACCACTGATGAACATTGCAATAGCATTTATTAACACATTTATACATAATATTTACAAAAAGTATAGGGCCACTGTGCAACTGCAAAAACACTCTCAGTGTTTAGTATATGCAAAACAAAAATCAATAGCAGTTAATTACACAGTACTAGCAATAAAAGTCTTAAATAAAGATTAAACATTTTCTACTGACCTGTAAGGCTTTACATAAAGCTGCATTTATGAATCGTCCTGGTGTAAACAAACTCTGCAAATACATCTCCTGTTAGAACATTAAAACAAAAATTAGTTTCATTCTAAAAAGATAAAAATTGGCCCTGGATGGTAGTTCAGCTGTTTATAGCATCATCCTTGTATACCAAGGTTGCGGATTCAATTCCTGGTCAGGACACACACTAGAATCAACCAGAGAATGCATAAATAAGTGGAACAACAAATTGATGTTTCTCTCTCTCAAATCAATCAAAAAAGAAAAAAATTAAATAAAAAGAAAAAAATTGGAGTAATTCAACAGAAGAATTCAGCATGTTTGCACCAAAGCTGCGTTTCTATTATACAAACATGGAAATGTGGCCCTTCTACATTGGAACGGTAACAGGTAGGAGAGCAGTGCTACATTTTCCCCTGAATGCAAAGACTGTGGTGTGCTTGAACAAACTAGATGTACTATTCCAAAAATGATGTGCTCCATGGAGCGCCATTGGGTTTCACTGGAAAACACAGCTTATCAAATGTCCAGCTTAAATGGAAGAGGCGGATCTAATTTATTGGTGATATATACTCGTAAGAACAATTGAACTAGTAAGAACAATTAAACTGTTTCTACATCATCCACAAAGTACTCATTTTATGGCCCACTTATTAAAGAAAAGAAACCAAGAATAACAGGCATTACATGTAGAAAACAAAATTCTGCAATAAGCTCTCACAAGTGGGAAAATAAACTAGAAAGAATAAAACAGAAAATCTCATATAGTCTAATCATTTGACCAGATGTAATAAACCACATTTGCTAGTGAGCAGAAAACCTTCCTTCTTCCTTCTACTGAGGTTCTAGGGGATGATGATAAAATGACCAAATTGAAGGAAAAAAACAAGGATTTTAACAATCAGGATATGATTTTGGTGTTTAGACACAAGACAAGTGCCAAAAAATTCTTGGAATTAAAAATATGGCAATATTGAATTTCATATACTTAAGTGGGTTTTCCTAAGCCTACAGTCAGTTTCAGACTCATAGCCCAAACTATTTTAGAATCTTATTTTAATATTAAAGCATTATTGAAAGCTTTCCTACCAGTTATCCCAAGGTGTCCCTGGAAAAAAGGGGGATTGGGCTGTTTAGCTCTCCCATGCATTACTTTCTAAAGTTTATTTTCTTCACAGCACGTGCCACTACCAGCATCTACCTTATTTCTAGTGTATATGCGTGTATGCAAGTACCATCACGGTCAGCACAGTGACACCTAGGTGTGTGCCTGCCCCGATTCCGTGTCCCATTCTTTTACTAACAGATCCCTTGTCTTTCTCTGGGGAACCATCCCTCCACTGTTCATACGCAACTTACTTCACCACCTTCCACAACCGTAAGGCCCAGGTTGTCCATGTTTCTAATGCCAAGCCAGAATATTCTATTCCTTCTGATCAAGTGACTGTGTCAGGTGTCATCACATAACTCAAACCAGGCCAGCAAGCGTCTATTCAGGACCGGGACAGAGGCGTTCCCCTTCCTCTGGGCTGCTTCATTCACACAATGCACAGGCTCAGGCCAGGAGCCTGCCTGAGAGTAAGCCCAACAGGAGGAAAGCAGGACAAAGAGATCAAGCCCTGAAGGCACTGTTCCAGCCATGACTTCACCTCCCCGCTGCGCAAGCCAGTGCAATCCCGTTTTAACCTAAGTCAGTTTGAGATAGGTTTCTTTCACCTGCAGAAAGAGTTCTAATAAAACTGGCTCTTTTGAAACTAGTGATAAATCATCCCTTGCATGAGACTTCAGCGTTGCTTACTCTGGGGTCTTGATCATCTCTGATAATGATTTCTTCCTCTGGTAGAGGCTGCATAAAAACCGGATTCCACTGACCTGCAACATTACTACAGAGGAAAAAAAAGTCCATCAGTCTACAGGAAAAGGATGACTAAAAACAAAGCTTACACTGTCTTCAGCATCTGGGCAGGGAGGGCCCCGTCACTGAACCTCAGCCAACGATTGCTTGGTCAACTGTTAAAAACATTAAAAAAAAGAAACTCATTTTGGCCTGAATGGTTGTAGCACAGTGGATAGAGCGTCAAACTGTGACTCTGAGGTCCCAGGTTTGAGACCTGAGGTTGCAGGCTTGAGTGCAGGCTTCTTAGCTTGAATGTGGAATCATCGACATGATCTCATGGTCCCTGGCTTGAGCTCAAAGGTCACTGGTTTGAGCCTGACCTGTGGTGGCGCAGTGGATAAAGCGTCAACCTGGGAACACTGAGGTCGCCAGTTCAAAACCCTGCACTGGTCTGGTCAAGGCACATATGGGAGTTGATGCTTCTAGCTCCTCCTCTCTCTCTCTCTCTCTCTCTCACTCTGTGTCTCCTCTCTAAAATAAAAAATAAAAATTAAAAAAAAAAAAAAAGGTCACTGGTTTGAGAAGGGGGTCACTGGCTTGGCTAGAGCACCCTCCCGTCAAGGCATGTATGAGAAGCAATCAATGAACAACTAAAGTGCCACAACTAAGAGTTGATCTTTCTCATCTGTCTACCTTGCTTAAAAAAAAAAAAGAAACTTATCCTGGTTTTATAGATGTGCTCTTATCAGTTTTAACAGGTACCTTCCTGAACTTAAACCTCTAAACACAAATCTAGAGATCAGTAACTTATTTTGCATTTACTATATGCTAGACCAGGGGTCGGGAACCTTTTTGGCTGAGAGAGTCATGAACACCACATATTTTAAAATGTAATTCCATGAGAGCCATACAATATGTTTAACACTAAATACAAGTAAATGTGTGCATTTTATGTAAGACCAACACTTTTAAAGTACAATAAGTCTCTGAATTCTTTTTAATAATGTTGTTATGCTGTTGCTAACCAATGATGATTAAAATACTTAACATTAATGCCACTTCTGGTGCTGCATGGTTTTGCTGATGGCTTTGTAGTCTGGTTGATACGTGGTGAGGTTAAGCTTCACTCATGCAGGTGTTGAGACTTCCATCCGTTAAACGTGATCGTAGGTTGGTCTTAACGTTCTTTAGATGTGAGAAAGACTGCTCACATGCATATGTAGAGCCAAACATTGTCAGTACAGCAATACTCACACGCTGCAGTGTGTGGTATGTGACAGGAAGTGCGTTCCAAGTTTTGACAATCAGCTGGTCCACGGGTTGAAGTATTTTCATTTCTCCCCACTTGTGTTTGCTCGCCAACTCTGCTTGCTGTCGTGCAAGTCTTTACAAACCTTCATTCAGTGACTTGAACTTATTCACCCACATGTCTGAGGCTTTCAGGTTAGCAGCTTGTAGCTCAAAATCTCTGACAGAGACACCGAGGATGTAACTCAGGTCGGTGCTGTCCACTGCACACCCGTGTGGATGGGTGATGAACTTAAAAAGATGAGTGTGCTCACAAAATTCTTCAAAGCGCACTTTGAATGACTGCCGGAGATTAGATGTGAAGCCCGCTAGCTGCTGGAGATCAAGATGTTGAGCAGGGTCACTTGCTGTGCATGCATCTTTAAACTCTCCTAGTTTTTCAAAGTGTAGCAAACGACCTGTTTCAATGTCCGCAATGAAGAGTTCCAGCTTGTTTTCAAATGCAAACACTGCTTGTTGAAGGGATAAGACTGTATTTCCAACGCCTTGCATTTTCACATTGAGCTGGTTTAGACGTTTAGTCATGTCTACGAGATAGTAGAACTTCAGGAGCCACTCAGTGTTAGCTAACTCAGGATGCTCGACGTTTTTCATTTCAAGAAACGTCTGGATTTCGCTCAGACAAGCCGCGAAACAGCTGAGCACCTTCCCTCTTGACAACCAACACACATTGCTGTGCAGAAGCAGACCAGGATAATTATTCCCAACTTCATCCAGCAGTATTTTAAACTGGCGATCATTTAAAGCTCGTGTAACAATAAAGTTGACCACCCGAATGACCAGCAACATCACCTCACCAAGCTGTTCGCCACATATCTGAGCACAAAGCGCCTCCTGATGTAGGATGCAGTGAAAACTTAGGATGGGTCTCTTTTCATGTTCACGAAGAAGAGCTATGAATCCTGTTTTTCCCCACCATGCATGGAGCACCATCAGTACACACCGAAATAAGTTTATCCGTCGGTAGATTTTTCCTTTAGTGAACTCAGTGAAAGACTTGAATAAATCCTCCCCTCTTGTTGTCTCTTTCATAGGCAAAACAGCAAGACATTCCTTATGTAGTGTGTCATCAACACCATACCTTGCAATCACGCTGAACTGGGATAAATGGCTTATGTCTATTGACTCATCCAAAGCAAGAGAAAAGAATGGTGCTGCATTTATGTCCTGCACTTGTGTTGCCTCAATTTGATTGGCCATCATGATAGTACGATCGTGAACAGCTCTTGCCAACAGAGGCATGTCTTTAATTCGTTTATCTTGTCTTTATCTGAAAAATCATCAAAAAGTTCATTGGCAACATCAAGCATGAATGTTTTGACATACTCCCCATCTGTGAATGGCTTTCCGTTTCTCACAATTGCTAAAGCACCAGCAAAGTTAGCCGAATTCTAGTAACCTTGTTGGGTCCAAATACGGAGTTGCTGCTGACTAGCTTGCACTCTGCACAGTAGTAGCTCTTTTTTTTTTTACACAGTAGTAGCTCTTGACATGCTTTCTTCCTGCTGTCCCCTGCTGGATATTTTAATGCAAATGTAGTATGGCGTGTGTCGAAGTGCTGCTTTGTATCTGACTGTTTCATCGATGCAATTTTATCGTTGTATATTAGACACACTGCGGAACCTGCTCTCTCCACAATGGCGAATTCCTCTGTCCATTCCTGCTGAAAAGTACGATACTCCTCATCTTTCTTTCTTTTAGCCATCTTCTTCGCCAAAAGGGTTTCTGCAATTAGCTAGCTGACTACTTGATTAAAAGGAGGAAAGTTTACTTCCTGACCTCACAATGACCCGTGTTATGTTACGCATTATCCAATAAAAATTTTGTGTTGTCCCAGAGAATAACTGTGATTGGCTCCAGCTACCGGCAACCATGAACATGAGCAGTAGGAAATGAATGGATTGTAATACATGAGAATGTTTTACATTTTTAACATCATTATTATTATTTTTTTTAATTTATTTATTCATTTTAGAGAAAAGAGACAGAGAGAGAGATAGAGACAGAGAGAGAAGAGGGGATGGAGCAGGAAGCATCAACTTCCATATGTGCCTTGACCAGGCAAGCCCAGGGTTTCGAACTGGCGACCTCAGCATTCCAGGTCAATGCTTGATCCACTGCGCCACCACAGGTCAGGCCCTAACATTATTTTTTATTAAAGAGTTGTCTGCGAGCCAGATGTAGCCATCAAAAGAGCCACATCTGGCTCGCGAGCCATAGGTTCCCGACCCCTGTGCTAGACATTCTGCTAGGTACAGTTGCCTACCAACTTTGAAGGCATTGTGCAGATGTAGAGAGTGAGGCTTAGGACATCTGACAGCTAGCAAGCTGCACAACTAGGATTCAAACTCTCTTCTGACTACAGAATATTGCATTTTTATCACTGTGCTGGAATGCCTTCCAGCAGAAGCACTCTCATACAGTTTCTGAAATGTGGCTACTCAAGGTCAATTTGGGGGCAACTATTTCTAGAATTCTATCCTAGAATGTAAGGTCAGGAGAGACCGCTAAAGTTCAATTACTTTAGTTTCGGGGATGTCCAGCTGTGTTCTAGGGAATCCTGTAGAAGTTTTTCAGGGGGTTATGTAAGTGTTTGATTCAAATTTAGCTTTTAAAACTATATTTTGTAATTATTAAACATTCTTAACTCATATCATATACATTAAAAATATAAGATACCAAATACATGAGATTCTCAATATGTTAAATTGTGTTATAATTTTGTGCTCACAAAACACTACTTTTGTTATATTTTGGAGCTCATTATCTTTTGAAAATTAAAAGGGTTCCTTCCGTTTTAAAAAAAAGTTTGAGAAGCACTGTATTTGTGTTACCTATTTCTCATAATGAGGAAGGTGAGAACCCAAGGGGGCCTCAGCATCTTTTGGAAGTTCTGGGTATCAGAAACAGCCTTTGCTTAGAAGCAAAAAATCCCTCCCAGATTAGAAGTATTTTGGGTACGTGCTATTTCTCCCAAGAAACATGGTATTTCCTTTATCTCATTCCAATGCTAAGAATCCTCATTTCATCCTAAAACCAAAAAGTAAGAAATAACACAAATGTAAGAGGTTCTTCAGAAAATAGTTAATAACATGCAGATCCAGCGCTGAATTCTTTAAATGCAAACACTTGACTAGTTCTAAATAGAAATCTCTCGTTTTCTTAGTAGGAAACGGCTTTGAATAAGGCAGGGTGACAGAGGTAAGTGGTACATACTGTTCAAAGTTGATGTATTTCACAACCGTGTGGTTCTCAGCATCATGCCACAGGGCCCAGACATCTGTAGAGGTTAAGGCAAAGTCAATCAGCGTCTCCTAAAAGGACATGTGGAAAGGCAGGCGGTTATAATAAGAAAGGGTAGTAGTTTATAATGACATAAATTTGTATCAGTAGGAGAGGTAAAAGCATACAAACAAAAGACAATAGCACGTGAACCTGGTGGAAACCCAAATGAAATTCTGTTTGCATACGTCATGAAATGTCCTGTTTTAAGATTTCAGTCCTATTACAACATAGCTGAGTTAGCCATACTTCTTTCCTGGATCGTGTGACACTCACAGGACGATCCAACCCACCTGCGAGGTGAATAGGGAGGAAATGTGATCGAGACTGTAGTGGCTGTTCTCGGTGCTCACCAGTTGGAAAATGCAAAACTGTGAAGACACAAGTTGATAATGGATTGCTTGAGATAACCCACTATTTTTCACCATTCAGAAACCAATTTTTAAACAGGTATGGTCAAATACACATAACATCATCTTAACCATTTGTAAATATACAGTTCAATAGTATATATTAAGTATATTCACACTATTGTGCAACTGCTCCTCCAAACTTTTTTCATCTTACAAAACCCAGTCTGTATCCATTACAAACCTCCCATTCCCCCTACCCCCAGCCTTTGGTAGCCACTTTCTGTCTACATGACCTTCGCTACTCTAGGCATTTTATAGAAGTACAGTCTTAACAGTAGTTGTCTTCTTTGTGACTGGCTAATTTCACTTAGTATAATGTCCTCAAGGTTCACCCATACTGTAGCATTTGTCATAACTTCTCTCTTTTTTTTAATCTTATTTTTAACTTTTATTGATTTTAGAGAGGAGACACAGAGTGAGAGAGAGAAAGAGAGAGAGAGAGAGAAAGAGAGAAAGGGGGGAGGAGCTGGAAGCATCAACTCCCATATGTGCCTTGACCAGACCAGTGCAGGGTTTTGAACTGGCGACCTCAGTGTTCCCAGGTCGACGCTTTATCCACTGCGCCACCACAGGTCAGGCCATAACTTCTCTCTTTTTATGGCTAAATACTATCCCATTGTATACATATGTCACACAATTAGTTTATCCATTCATCTGTTAATGAACACTTGGGTTGCTTCCAACTTTTGGCTATTGTGAATAATGCTGCTATGAACATGGATGTACAAATATCTCTTTGAGACTCTGCTTTGAATTTTCTTTTTAAATTTTTTGGGTTTATACCCAGAAGTGGAAATGCCAGATCACAGGGTAATTCTGTGACAGATGTTTTTGAGGAACCGTCATACTGGTTTCCTCAGTGGCTGCAACATTTTACACTCCCATTAATAGTGTGTAAGGGTTCCAATTTCTCCATTCCTTTGCCAAGACTCACTTGTCTATCTATCTATCATCTCTTTTTATTTTTATTTTATTTACAGGGACAGAGAGATAGTCAGAGAGACGGATAGTCATGGACAGACAGACAGGAATGGAGAGAGATGAGAAGCATCAATCATCAGTTTTTCATTGAGACACCTTAGTTGTTCATTGATTGCTTTCTCACATGTGCCTTGACCGTGGGCCTTCAGCAGACCCAGCAACCCCTTGCTAAAGCCAGCGATCTTGGGTCCAAGCTAGCGAGCTTTTGCTCAAGCCAGATGGGCCCGTGCTCAAGCTGGTAAGCTCAGGGTCTCGAACCTGGGTTTTCCACGTTCCAGTCTGACACTATCCACTGCGCCACCGCCTGGTCAGGCTCTATCATCTTTTGATAGCAGCCATCCTAAAGGCTGCGAGGTTGTATTTCATTTTGGTCAGAAATCTATTTTTTAATATTATTTTTATTTTATTCATTTTTTTTTTAGAGAGGAGACACCGAGTGAGAGAGAGAGAGAGAGAAAGGGGGGAGGAGCTGGAAGCTCAACTCCCATATGTGCCTTGACCAGACCAGTGCAGGGTTTTGAACTGGCGACCTCAGTGTTCCCAGGTCGACGCTTTATCCACTGCGCCACCACATGTCAGGCAGAAATCTATTTTTAAGGTTATATTTTTACCAAAGTTCCAGAGACAATTTAAGACATGCACACAATACAAATCAATACTAGTCAGTTCATCTTTATTAAAAATAAAACCCTACAGAAGAATTCACATTTAGTATTTAATTCCACAGCCAAAACTAAAATTATCTCAAACTCTGTATTTGATGGGTGTTTTAAAATTTTTATTTATTTATTTTATTATTTTAATTTTTTTTAATTTTTATTTTATTCATTTTAGAGAGAAGACACAGAGTGAGAGAGAGAGAAAGAGAAAGAGAGAAAAGGGGGGAGGAGCTGGAAGCATCAACTCCCATATGTGCCTTGACCGAACCAGTGCAGGGTTTTGAACTGGCAACCTCAGTGTTCCCAGGTCGACACTTTATCCACTGCGCCACCACAGGTCAGGCTAAAATTTTTATTTATTTATTTAAATTAATTAATTAATTGTTTTACAGGGACAGAGAGAGACAGAGAGAGGGATAGATAGGGACAGACAGACAGGAGTGGAGAGAGATGAGAAGCATCAATCATCAGTTTTTCATTGCCATTGTGACACCTTAGTTGTTCATTAATTGCTTTCTCACATATGCCTTGACCGTGGGCCTTCAGCAGACCGAGCAACCCCTTGCTGGAGCCAGCGACCTTGGGTCCAAGCTGGTGAGCTTTTTGCTCAAGCTAGATGGGTCCGTGCTCAAGCTGGCGACCTCGGGGTCTCTAACCTGGATCTTCCGCATCCTAGTCCGATGCTCTATCCACTGCGCCACAGCCTGGTCAGGCTACAATTTTTATTTTTGATAAAGAAAATTCACTATATGATGAGTCCTCCGTAAATACCCCAGACGTATGGGATGGGAGAGCTTCCGGGCTGGTGAGCACGTTCACAGGCCAGGCGGTGGCACACCCCAACACCACGGGTTGTGCTGCACTCAGAACCTTTCTAGACCTCGCGCTATATACCTCTCATCTGGCTGTTCACCTGTATCCATTCTGTGGGCCGTTCTAGCGAATTATAGACCCAAGGGGGTTCTGGGAGGAAGGAAGAGCTTGAGGAGGTGAGAAGAGCACCCACTCAGGGTGCAGCCCGGCTTATGGTGGAGGAACGTGAGCAGGGGGGGAGGGCTTGCACACGTGCCAAGGCCAGGCAGGGGGAACTCAGGCAGGATGAGGAGGGTGCCCAGAGTGGCAGTCCGCACTGGGGATCAGAGCGCCAGCGGCTGCGGAGGGTGTTTGCTGCACGAGGGTGGACCAGCACACAGCGTCAGGGCCAAACAGGGTGTGAAGAGCATCCACCTAAAGGGGCAATCTAAAGCGGGCATCAGAGCCGCACAGGAAGGAGGAGGCACCGGGCAGGGCAGCCACCAGCACACCGAGGACAAACCTCCCACAATGCTGTTGGGATTAAATGGGTAATATGTAAAGTGTGAGCCAGTAGTAAACACAGTTCAAGCTTTGCTATTAATGTACAGAAAAGGCTTGGCACTGTGTCGAGTACCCAATACCCAACAGATAGCTGCTGATTACAGGATTATACTACTGTATTACACCATAACACTTCATGTACATACAACAGCTAGTGTTTAGATGATGAGCAAAATTATTTCCAAAATTTAACTTCTCCTCAACCACTTATGAACACCTATACCCCCTTCACAATTTCAATTTTATTACCAGGATTTCCAAGTTTATTTGTTCTTGTTAGGTTAACTTTTCCTTTCATATTCCTTTAAACTCTCTACTCCCTTCCATCCTGACTTCTGTGGCATGACTTTGTTTTTTAAGATTTTATTTATTCATTTTAGAGAGGGGGAAAAGAGAGAGAGAGAAGGAGAGGAGGAACAGGAAGCATCAACTCCCATATGTGCCTTGACCAAGCAAGCCCAAGGTTTTGAACCGGCAACCTCAGCATTCCAGGTCAACGCTTTATCTACTGCGCCACCACAGGTCAGGCCGGCATGACCTTTTAATTTACACATCAGTGCAAAGCCACCACCCCTGTGGAAACAACATGAGACACCTAGCTGAAATAGCCTCAGTGAGGTCACAGCCACTTACCCACACAGAGTAACTTGATAAGTGTCATGTGTACCGTACCTGTCCTCGTTTCGGCGCGTGCATGTAAACCCCTAGGTAGAGCCCCATGGAAGGGGAAAAAGCAAGTCGTAGTTTGTGTCCAGTCCCAGCAGTGAGCTGAAGGTCTTTTTTCACAGGGACATATTCCAGGATGTTGGCTACCATCAGGCACATCTGGTCCTGCCCGAGAAAAGTTAGTAAGTGGTATCAAAGAATAGTTAGGTTAGGAAACCAACCCCCTCCCCTTTAAAGGACACAGATGTATTATATCTAGCACTCTGTCTAGTTGGGGTGCTGAAGGACCCGACAGGTTTCTTTCTGAGGGCTAAGATGATATCCCTAGTCTGACAGCTGTTCTGTGAATCTTGGAAACTCTTCTACCAATTGCATTTCAAAAGCATACTTGTTCCTCTTAAGTGAAGGATATAATCTGTACTGTTATTTCAACCTTCCTGTAGGACTCATAATTTTCAAAATATAGATTAAAACTGAGGGAAGAAATAGATGAAAAAATGAAATCAAATGAAACTGTCTGAATCTGAAAGTGGCCTATAATTTTTCCAACCAAGCGATCTGATAATCTAAGAGAAGCAGCACGATTTACTCCAATTCTCTTACATTTCCCAATCCTTTTCTAACTTACTGTAACGGAACGTGTAGCTTTTACCTTGTGAGACCACATGCGCAGCTTATGGTCCTGACACAGGGCAAAGACGAAGGCGTCGTTCTCGGCACAGTGAACAGCAAGACTGAGGGGACGATCCGAAGGCCCCTGATCACCTCTGAAACACAAGATCGGGGGTTGCTATTGCAAATCAGCCGGTGGTTATCATTTCTAATTCAAGAGATAATGCACACTGGCATTAATCAACAGGAACAAGAGTTTATATGTTGGTACTACATTTTCTATTTGATTTATAGCCAATTACTATGATACATTTTAAAGGTTCTACGTCACGCCAGAATACTGTTTGATCAAAAACTTTCTACTTCTAATATCACACAAACTTGGGTTTGGTAAGTCAGGGCACAGGCTGGCGTGGACAGAGAGAGAATGTACGCAAGCAGCCAGGTCCTGCTGTCGAGGTAGCCAGTTTATACGCAGTGGGCTCTGGAGTGTGGCGCTCCTCAGATGGAAAGGGATGCTGGGCATTCTCTTCCCCTTTCCAGTGGAACTGTTGTCTGCCCTGGAGTAAGAACTGAAGCACTAGCAGGTACTGACCAGTGCAGAAAGGTTAAATTCTGAGGGCCTCCGAATTACCCGCCAGGCATCACTCACCTGATTGCCGTTGGCATCCAGCCTACAAGCAGTCGTTGCATCACTGAACTCTGTTTCAGTTCCACAACTGACGCCACCCCTACAAGGTTGGAAAGAGACCAATGATAAATCCGAGCCACCTCCTGGAAACACTTAGCGAAATGCCAAGGCTGGAAGCATGCAAGCACGAACCAGGTCTTTCTAACAGGTGACAGGCTTACACATTTCTGTCTAGGGAAGCCTTAGGATGTGCCTTTCCACATATATCACCTAAAATCTTTTGAACCACTGGATTAATAAAAATAGCATTTTTAGATTCCTAGGGGAGATTTTTGCCATTTATAAATAGTAACTCATGTTGCTCCGAAGAAATAGTTCACTCTTTCCTAAGAATCACTGGGGACCTTGCACAGGTCGGGCAGTGCAAAGTGCTAGAGATGCAGCAGTGAACAGAAGAAAAACCCTGCCCTCCTGGCACTTACGTTTCACTGGGAGGTGGGAGAAGCGGGGGAGTTAAATTCAACAGAATAATGATGAGAGAAAAATAAAACACAGGGAGGGTAGAGTGAATGCTAGGGCGGGGTGCGTGCGCAACTTTGAAAGGGGGTCATGGAAGGCTTCCCCGAGGGACAAGGAGTAAGACCTAAAAGAGCCGAGGGAAGGAGCCAAGCTGGTAGCTGGGGAAAGGCTGTCCCAGGCAAAAGGCCTGGTGTGTTCAGGGAATTGCGAGAAGGCACGTGGCTGGTGCCAAGAAGACGGGTGGGGGGATGATGAGAAGCTAAGGCGAGGCAGCTGGAGTGCCTACACACGACATAAGGACTTTGGGTGTGTTCAGAGTGAGATGAAGAACAACCCTCATTTGAAGGCTTTGAGCAGAGTAGTGACATGACTGAACTTAGGTTATAAGTGTATCACTCTGCCTGAGAAGTTTCTGTAGAGCGTAAGAATCCAATAAGCTCTACAGGTCCCCATCCTCTGCATAAAACCTTGCTCTTCTGGACAACAGTAAAGCATTAGGGGCTCACTGGGTAAACGATACTGAATGAACATCTCAGGGGTGTTACGGAAGCAAGTCCTGTGTTGGGGGCTGGGTCTGGACTTCTAAGGTCCGTTCTCATACCAACCTTCCTTGTTTCAAGTTAAACCCACGCTCAGTTCCCATTCTTACCAGGCACATCGTAGGGAGGTAGTTTAAGAACAAAGATGCCCCCAGCAGCAGACGGGAGAGCAAACAGGGCCTCTCCATTACTGCTAAGCCAGGCCGTCGAGGTGGCACAGTTAGGAAGGAGTCCAGGGACGGCGGGAATTAACTGATAGCTGCCAGGGTCCCTGAAGTCAATTTTTCCAATGTCAGTGAATATGGACTGCATCTGACTTTCAGCTACCAACTCCTGTAATTAAAATAAATAAATAAATAAAAATCTGTTAAATCAGAATAGCTGACTTTTGCACGGTTCCTCTCAATTGCTACCAAATCTTTTACAGTCTGCCATGCTTAAAAAGAAAGCTATTCTTTTAAATAAAAACTATGTCTTCAACTTAAAATGTGTTTGATCATATTAAACAATAAGTATCCAAGTATGCATGGTGAGGGCTAACAAGGAATCCAAATTTCCTTCTATTTCAAAGCATTCCTCCAGCACTAAAACGACAACAGCCAGAGGACTCTGGGAAATAAGACTTAACCAACTCACACTTCTGTACATCCGGGACGGGTGAGGTAAGAGCAACCTGTGCACTGTCTGGTTGGTCAGTATCAAGATTATCACATGATTCGGGGTCTCGGAGACGTGCAGGCCTCCGGGTAAGAGGCTGCAGTTCTGGAATTTGAGACGAATTGCATTATTCAACAGATTTATATCCAGGGACTCTTCCACCAGCTCCAGTGTATCTCCAGAGGTCTTCCTGGTAAAAAAAAAAAGAAGACATTTGTTTAAAAAGTTTATGCTTTTCGGCCTGACCTGTGGTGGCGCAGTGGATAAAGCATCGACCTGGGAACACTGAGGTCGCCAGTTCAAAACCCTGCACTGGTCTGGTCAAGGCACACATGGGAGTTGATGCTTCTAGCTCCTCCCCCCTTTCTCTCTCTCTCTCTCACTCTGTGTCTCCTCTCTAAAATAAATAAATAAAAAGAAATTTTAAAAAAAAGTTTATGCTTTTCTTTCTGATTGTTGCACTGAATTATATGAAAATAATTTCCAGGTGAACTCCAGGTGAATTCTTCCAATTTGAAGAATCTAGACAAATTTAGACCAATTTCTATATTCCAAACCACCACATTATATAGATTTACAAAACAGTATAAAATTCAAATCTAATTATATAACTGGATGTTAAGTGGAGGGATTTCCGATCTTGATAGTCCACTTATTTAGAATATTCAGTGCAATTAAACATTGTAATGGAAACTCACCCCGCCCATTACTTTTGGGGGAATGTGGCCTCCACTTACATTAACTGCAGGTTCAATTCCAGTGACCTTAACAAGTGCAGTATTTCTGCTCCTCCTACTCCTGTTATTTTTTCCCACTGGGATGCAGGGCTGACTCTACTTCAGGCGCAGCTCTGCCATGTGCTACCCATCGCCTCACCTGCCTGCCACATTACCCACCAAGTCCCCCAAGGGCAGGTCTCCTTCCAGCAATTAAAGGACAATCTCTGGCTCTCTCAAGTATAGTATAGCCTTCTTGCCTCCATCTTTTTCTTCCAGAGCCTCCACAAACATTCACATACCCTCTTCCCAGGCCTCTCCCTTTCCAACACCCATCCCGACCCCCATCCAGCCATCACATTTTCTCCATTCTCCTGTATGGGCGGCCTCTATTTACTCACCCACCTCATACTCTTTAACCTACCCTCTTACCAAGGTCCTCTGACTTGACCTCTTTGCAGCAACCCACCTACTTGACCATGCTGTCCTTAAATAGCCTCTTTCCTTGGCTTCCACAGCACCTTGTCTGCTTTCACTCCTGCGTCTCTGGGTACTGCCACGCCTTCTCCTTGACTTGACCCGCAAGTGTTAGTCCTTAAACCCTGACCAAGGCATCATCTCTGCTACTCTGCTCAACTGCTGCTGTGTCATCAGCATACTTTTCTAAATCATACTCTTCAACCTCATCTCTGAAAAACAGCTTCACCTTCCTGTCTCTGGTTCAAGCTAGGTTCTGGGTCTTCCCAGAGGAGTTCAATCCCCCCTGCCCCCCAGAGTCCTCTCTAATGGTGGTAGCTCTCTCTACCATGCTCCTGTAGTGTGGCTTCGGGGCAGGTCACTGATGGCCTGCTTTCTCTAATGGTGGTACCTCTCTCTACCATGCTCCTGTAGTGCGGCTTCGGGGCAGGTCACTGATGTCCTGCTTGCCCCCACTGCCACTCCAGGCCACTGTTCCTCCTCCCTGCCCCACGGTCCTAAAGCACATGCAGTCACAGACCACCGTGTTCATGGCAGACCTCCCTCGTGCGTTAGCTCCCTCTCACTTCCGCACTAATTGTGAATGATTCCCATACCTGTGTGCTTTCTAATACCTCCCGCTCCCAGCTTCTTCGGTCCCTCCCCTCCAGCAGTCACCCTCAGCGGCTACTGTACGCGCACGATAACCTTTCCCCCGCACTCCTCTGTTGCCCTCTATTTCACTGTGCTGTCAGCTCCCTCTGCTTCCCTCACAGCAACGCTCCTTGAGAGCTGTTTCACACTCACAATTCCTCTCCTCCCCTTCTCGCTTGAACCCACTCCACTCGGGCTTTTGAACCACTAGTGGAGCAGGTCCCGGCAATACCACCAATGACCCCCATGCTGCAAGGTCAATTCTCATTTCTCTGACTTACATGCAGTATTTAATGAGTTTTCACCCTCCGCCTTCCTGAAATACCTCCCTTAGCGTCTGGAATGCCACTCTCCTTTTGTTCAGCTCTTGGTTACGAGCTACTCCCTCTTCGCCTCCTTCACTGGTTCCTCATCTTCCTAAATACTGGAGTGCCCCAAGGTCCAGGCCTCAGACCTTTTTTCTTCTCTCATCTACGCAGTAGTTTTCAAAGGGGGCTATCCTACCCCACCCCCCAACGACATAAGGCAATATCTGGAGAATTTGTTGCTTGTCATAACCTAATGTGTGTATGTGGACATGCATGTGCACACATGCACTGTTGGGATATGGTGTGTGGTGCTCAACACTGTACAATGTAGAGGACAGCCCCCAGAACCAAGTTTATCTGGTTCCAAATGCCAACAGTGCAGGGCTGAGAAACCCTGAGCCATGCTCATCCTCTAGATCTCATTCAGCTTAACGTCCTTAAATGCCACTGAATGCCAACAGTCCCCAAATCTCTATCTTCAGCTCAAAGTCTCCACAGAACTCCTGACCTCTGTTTAAACACTTCCACTCGGGTATCTAACAAGGATCTCAAACTACACCTGTCTAAAACAGGATTTCTGGACCTAGCAAACCTGAAAATCAAAGAAACTAAAACATGTGCTTCACGTCAGAAAACTGGAGCTCACCCTTGACTCTTCTCTTTCTGTATATCCTACATCTGGTCCAGTAGTTAATTCCGACAAATTCACCTTCAAAACCTATCCACAGTCAGAATGTCTCTCACTACCACCACGACCACCCTGGTCTAAGCCACCATTTCTTCGGATCACGGCATCAGCCGCCTAAGTGGTCTCCCTGCTCCTATTCTGTTCCCACTACACTGTTCTCAACCTACAGCCATAGCAATCCTTTAAAAACACAACTTAGATCGTAGTACTCCTTTACTTAGAACCCTCATATGGCTTCTTCCTCCATCCATCATCACACAGATTAAAATTCAAAGCCTTGAAATAATCAACAAAGCCCTGACAAGGCTCTCAGCTATTGTTATTACTCTACCCTTTGTTCACTCAGCTGCAGACTCATGGCCCCTTGTTACTCTCTGAACATAACACATAAGCTTCTGTCTCAAGGTTTTTCATTTTCTTGGGAGGCTCTACCTGAGATTCTTGGTCCCCAGACATTTTTCTTCCTTCTGCTCAAATGTCACCACATCAGTGGGTCTTGCCTCACTACTCTATCTAAAATATTAACTCCAGCCTGACCAGGCGGTGGCGCAGTGGATAGAGCATTGGACTGGGATGCGGAGGACCTAGGTTCGAGACCCCGAGGTCGCCAGCTTGAGCGCGGGCCCATCTGGCTTGAGCAAAGATCACCAGCTCGTACCCAAGGTTGCTGCCTTCAGCAAGGGGTTGCTCGGTCTGCTGAAGGCCCGCAGTCAAGGCACGTGTGAGAAAGCAATCAATGAACAACTACGGTGTCGCAACGGCAACGAAAAACTAATGATTGATGCTTCTCACCTCTCTCTGTTCCTGTCTGTCTGTCCCTATCTATCCCTCTCTGACTCTCTCTCTGTCCCTGTAAATAATTAATTAATTAATTAAAATAAAATATTAACTCCAACAGATGTTTCTCTTCTCTCTTATCTGTTCTCAATTCCACTTATCACCTGCCAAACAACATTTATTTATCTACCTATTTTTGGTTATTGTTATTTATTGCTTATCTCCCTCTACAAGAGCAGCAACTTTGTCTGCTTTGCTTCCAGCTACATATCCACTCCCTAAACATTGACTGGAACATACGAGATGCTCAAAACTATTTTAAATAAATGAGATTGTACCTCTAACACAGGTCTTTCTTCTGAGCCTCAACTCAGTAAATTCCAAAAAACCTACTTGACATTGCTAAAGGGCAGCCACACAGATAGTTTACATTTAGTACGTCTAAACCAGTGGTTCTCAACCTGGGTTGTACCGAACCCTAGGGGTTTGATGAGTCGATCTCAGGGGTTCGGAGAAGCCTCTGCCGCGGAGGCCAGAATAAAGTAATACCATAATTTGTTGTGAGTTCATGCACTTTGTTGGTTTTGTTCTTTGAGCAAGGTGATGTTCATGCATGGCTCATTTTGTGCACCAGTAAAAATACATATACTTATGTCTTGAATTTGGAAAAAAAAATTATATTTTATTTATCACTAAAAAAGGGTTTGGTGAATGCGCATATGAAACTGGTGGGTTTGGTACCTCAAAAAAGGTTAAGAACCACTGGTCTAAAAGAATTACTCAAATCTCTCAAAAACCTGTGTTCTGTTTCTCTATAAATGGCAACCTCTCCACCATATATCTATAGTTAGTTACATCAGGAACCAGGGAGTTGCCCTTGCTCCCTCCTTTTCTTGTTCCACCCCCACCCATATGCAATCCACCACCAAGTCTAGCACACCCGCCTTCTCAATCCATTTATTTCTCTTTTCCTAGCAACTTCTGCAATTGTGGCACCAACATCTCTTAATTGGGCCACCATAAAAATACATAGCTTTTTGTATCACACTCATTCAACCCAAATTTACTTTCCACAAAGTAGACTGATTTTTTTTTTTATTCATTTTAGAGAGGAGATACAGAGTGAGAGAGAGAGAGAGAGAGAGAGAGAGAGAGAAAGAGAGAAAGGGGGGAGGAGCTGGAAGCATCAACTCCCATATGTGCCTTGACCAGACCAGTGAAGGGTTTTGAACTGGCAACCTCAGTGTTCCCAGGTCGACGCTTTATCCACCGCGCTACCACAGGTCAGGCAAAGTAGACTGATTTTTTTAAAAATGCAATTTTGATCATGTTAGTAACCCTTTAAAACCCTTCAATGATTGCTCAAGGCACCGCAGATAAAATCCAAAATCTTTAAAAAGGACCTGAGGGCCTTTCATGAGTCCTTCCTGCCCCCCAATCTTTGCCTCTCTCCCATCACTGTCTCCCATGAACTTATGCTGTCGGCTCCTCCTCCAGTCCTTTCCACCTCTCAGACTCTGCACAGGTGATCCCGCTTACTGAACTGCTCTCTCTCCCAACCCCCCAGCCTAGCTAAACATTCCTCCTTCAGATCTCATGTTAAATGTGACTTCCTTAAAGGCCTTCCCAGCCCCACAAATAACATCTGGTCCTCCCATTAGACTCTCGCAGTCCCATTCCTTTTCCTCTGAGACAAGAATGAAAAACTTGTATTTATATACCTATGTCGTGGTCATTGGCTTAATGTTTTTTGTCCTTCTTAAAAGGGCCCCATGAAAAGTGAGTCCACATTTAACACTGCTACTATTTGCATGATGAAAATGGGGGGTTTTTGTTCATCGCTTCATCCCTAGCACAACTAGCGCACCGCCTTACATGTAAAAGCTCAAACATGTTTGTAGAAAAACGGAAGCTGTAAAGCATTATAAAAACACAACGGGTTTATGTTTAAAACTGGCCCTTGGGGCTTTATTCCCTAAGCTACATTTCCTCTGCTTTTAGTACTGCCCTAAGAGGGCATACCTCCTAGAACTCTGATCTCCTTAATTTTCTCCTGATTCGCGTATGATTAGAAAACAGTCTTTCTCTTTTCCTGTCTGTTGTCGCTTTGGAGAATGACACTATGAACAGCAACGAAAATTCAGACGCCAAACAACCCGACCTTCCAGGGGGCTTTGGAGAACACAGCACTTACCAATGAATGAATCTGTTTCTGGTGACGGATAACAACTGGCCACTTTCCACATAGTAGAAGCCTCCCGCGCTCTCACTGTATTTCACGGTTCCAGCCGAGGTATTCGCAGCCCCTGCGAAAGGAGAGTCATCAGCCTGCACACACGGTTCTCTGGGAATGACAGAGACCGAGGGCGCGGAGGATGAAGGGCTGACAATCCATATAAAGAAAGGGGGATCTGGGAATGATGGACTGAGGACGCAGAGAAAGCAGAGGATGACGGGCTGACAATTCACATAAACAGAAGGGGAAGAAGGAAGAAGTAGGACACTAAAGGAAGCTCTGTCCCCGGGGCTACAGCCATGTGGACTTCGGGGGATGAATTCGGGATGAGAGATTTAGGAATACACAAGAGGAGCCCGAGGGGAGGAATCGGGTCGCGCCCTCCTTGGCTGCTTCCGTACCAACGCTGCAAACTGTGAATTCCCGAAAGTGACTCGGTCTTTCGCGCTCAGCGCCGCTGAGCTCCACGAAGCCTCGTTCCAGGGCTCCCGCCGCCGCCATCTTCCCGCCGCCGCCGCGAAGCCCGACGGGACCACAGCAGGCCCCGGCGGCGGTCGTCATTTCCGGGGGCGGGGAGGTGAAGAACCGCGGGGAGAAGAAGGGAGGCCCGACCCTGCCTTACGGGGCTTCCCCGAATTAGCTAGAGAGAATGGCGGGCAGGGAAGAAGGTCGAGGGAAAGGGGAATGGAGAGGCGACTGTGCCTGCGGAACCTTCGTGCGGTGGACCGGGCCCCCTCTGGGGGGCGGTGCCCTTTTCCCGGCGACCCCAGGGCGGGGGCGGGGCCGGGGCCGGGTTTGTTTCCCTTTTTGAAAAGCCGGCGGGGACATCAGGGATGAACTGGGAGCGCGAGGACCTGGGGGCGGGACAGATCGGTGATCTCTTCCGGATTCGGAGTTTGCGGTCCCTTCTCCCTGCGTCTGGGGGTCCGCCTGTGAATCTCCAGCCGGTCTCCTTTTCTTTACTCTTCCCGGACACATGGGATCCGGGAGAGGGGAAGTGGGGCAGAAGGGCCTTTTGTGGTGGATTTTTTTTCAAGCGGCTGTATTCTGTATAATGAAATGTAATGGGTTCAATAAAACATTGATGCTGCAACCTGCTGAGATGACCTGCTTGCTCTCCTGTCTGCGTGAAAGGAATTTGCCTTTCGTTCCACCAACGATCTGAAGGTTTGGGAAATACTGCGGTTTTACTTATTATCTTAGGGCTGCATAGATGCTCAATACTGTATTGAGGAATATGCTACTTTTAACGGGAGAACGTTTTTTTCCCCCCATTGATGGAAAACGTTTGTTAAGCACTTTTGTTATTACTTGTTATTACCAGAGACCACAACCCTTGTCTTTCTCTGTTTCATTCACCCTATTCTGACCACTCTTTTCTGTCTTTGCAGCTCACTCCTAGGACACTAACTGGCAATTTAACCCCTCCATTCTGAGTACAATCCATTCTTCCTACCAACTTTTCACTGTGCCTCACTTCCTATGTTTCCTTCTTGCTCTGCTTAAATTCTATTAAATTACTCCCTTGCCCAGCTCTGTTCATCATACTCTGGTAAACACTGCAGCAGTGATTAAATCCAAGTTTAAAATCAAACAGACCTGCATGCTTCCCTGTACCTCCATCATGACTGAGCTTTGAGTTAGTCCTATTGCTGCCCAGCGAACACATTGTATTTCCCTTGTCTACTTCTTGTCGGACATTGGTATTTCAGAGCTCCTCTAACCTTGCCCTCATGCTCTCAGCTTGCTTCTGCACTTAGAAAATTGATGCAACCAAAGACTATCCAACTACCACCTCTCTCTTCCTACTGCCATCTCTACCCACATACTCTGCCTTCCCTTCCTGTTACTATAAGTTGAACCAATAGGACATTTCTGCTTTTTCCCTATATCACCTGCCCAAAGATGTCATCTCAGCTCCAGAGTGCTGTGTGGGATAGTGAAGCCTCAGCCTCTTTTTCTGCCCATTCCTGCCTCCCTTAGTCTTTCTGAGGTGCAGTTTCTGAGGTCACTCTCCAATAAACCTTCTGCATGGAAATCTCTGCCTCAGAGTCTGTTTCATGGGGAATCTAACATCTTTCACACACACACATACACACACTCACACACCCTTGTCTAAGGATGGACAACCAGCTGGGAACCAGCAGGGAAAAAATTTGGAAGGAGAAAGAGTTTAGGGGAGAATTATTCTAAATTGCAAAACTGATGATGAAATATTGGAAAAAATATCAGCTGGGCAATAGAAGATGGGTTCAAGTTCTAGCTCTGTCTCAATTAACCTTAACAAGCTCTTCTCTGGCACTGGAGCTCTAGGGTCTGTGGCCTAAATATCGGAGGCAGGCAGTGTGTTCACCTTCATCTCTCCTTAATTTCCAGGCTCTGTAAAGGAGCCTACCCCAAAGGCTCCCCAGGACTGAGGACAGGCATGTCCTCCCTGAGTTATGCAATCTATGTGTATATTTATTGCAGTGGTTCTTAACCTGGGTTCTATCGAACCCTAAGGGTTCGATGAGTCGGTCTCAGGGGTTCAGAGAAGCTTCTGCCGCGCAGGCCAGAATAAAGTAATACCGTAATTTGTTGTGAGTTCATGCACTTTGTTGGTTTTGTTCTTTGAGCAAGGTGATGTTCATGCACGGCTCATTTTGTGCACCAGTAAAAAAACATATACCTATGTCTTGAATTTGGAAAAGAAATCATATTTTATTTATCACTAAAGAAGGGTTTGGTGAATGCGCGTATGAAACTGGTGGGTTCGGTACCTCAAAAAAGGTTAAGAACCACTGATTTATTGTCATATTCTATTGCTCTTTTTTCTTTTAAAAAACTGGCTGTTAGGCCCTGGCTGGCTAGCTCAGCGGTAGAGCATTGGCCCGGTGTGTGGAAGTCCCAGGTTCAATTCCCAGTCAGGGCACACAGGAGAAGCGCCCATCTGCTTCTCCACCCTTCCCCCTCTCCTTCCTCTCTATCTCTCTCTTCTCCCACAACCAAGACTCCATTGGAGCAAAGTTGGTCCAGCGATGAGGATGGTTCCGTGGTCTCTGCCTCAGGCGCTAGAAGGGCTCCGGTTGCAACAGAGCAATGTGGGCATGCCGGATGGATCCCGGTGGGGTATGCTGGAGTCTGTCTCTCCTGGCTTCTCACTTCAGAAAAATACAAAACAACAACAACAAAACCTAGCTGTTAAATTGATGAAGTATTTTATAGTTTCCAAGAATTATAATTTTTTTTAAGCGAGTGAGAGAGATGGGAAGCATCAACTCATAGTTGTGGCACCTCAGTTTGATTGCTTGCTCACATTTGCCTGGACCTGGGGGCTCCAGCTGAGCCAATGACCTCTTGCCAGAGACCATGGGGTCATGTCTACAATCCCATGTTCAATCGCAGGAGTTTGGGCTTTCAACCCTGGGTCCTCAGGGTACCAGGTCGAAGCTCTATCCACTGTGCCACCTCCTGGTCAGGCTCAAGAATTACAATTTTTGACAGCTGTTTTATTCCTCTGATCTTCAATATCCATCAGAGTTCTCAGGATTTAAATATTCCTAATAAGTGTTTGGAGGAATGCCCAAAGGAACAAATAAATGCACATATGTATTCTTAGAAAACTCAAAATACCTTTTGAATTATTAATATTCTTGTTGGTATGGTTGTAATATAAATGGGGTCCTATTGCCATCTAGTGGTTAAGTGGTAACTTCATTTAGAAGCAAAATGTAGCATGTTACCAAGATTGTTTGTGCAGCAAATTTTGTTTACAGATGCTTTCAGAAAAAAAGAACATTTTTTTTTGTCCCTTGACACTATATTCTGAGAATGTCTTGGCTTGCCAGATCACCACTAAAGGGTGCGAATAAGTGAACAGTGGAACTTTAAAGCAGATTTTCCTAAGCTAACTCAATGGCTCTTCCTTGAAAAAATTTGATGGCTTAAATAAGTATGGGAAATGACGATAAAGAACGTTTAATATATTCTTTTCTTAATATTATGTTGTGCTTTGTGAAGTTCCGGCGGGGGTGACGGGCTTGTGCATAATGTGTTTTCCAGACTCTATAGGAAAATATTTTGGGAAACACTGCTTTATTGTCACTTTCACCATATGTTAAAAATATATATTTTATCTATCTATCTATCTATATTGTCACTTTCACCATATGTTAAAAATATATATTTTATCTATCTATCTATCTATTTATCTATTTATTTATTTATTTAGTGAGAGACACAAAGGCAGAGACAGACTCCTGCATGCACCCCGACCGGGATCCACCCAGCAAGCTCCCTACCAGAAGATGCTCTGCGGGTCTATGCTGCTATTCCATTACTCTGCAACCAAGCTATTTCAGAGCCTGAGGTGAGGTCATAGAGCCATCCTCAGCGCTGGGGGCCAACTTTTCGAACCATTCTAGCCATGGCTGCAGAAGGGGAAGAGAGAGAGAGAGAGAGACAGAGAGGAGGGAGAGAGAAGCAGATGGTTGCTGCTCCTGTGTACCCTGACCAGGAATCGATCCTGGGACTTCCACATGCTGGGCCGATGCTCTACTGCTGAGCTAACCGGCCAGGGCCAAAAGTATCTATTTAGTGCAGTGTTTTCCCAGCTAAGAGTCTTCTTTGACCTTCATGTCCATGTTTTAGACACAGTGAATTCAAGGAGTGTTATAAGAAGTCTGTAATCATACCTTGTGTTTACATGGATTCTAGTTTTTAGGTAATATTTTCTTTCTTTTTTTGTGACAGAGACAGAAAGACAGAGAAAGGGATAGACAGGGACAGAAAGACAGGAAGAGAGAGAGATAAGAAGCATCAGCTTTTCATTGCTGCACCTTAGTTGTTCATTGATTGCTTTTTCATATGTGCCTTGACCAGGGGCTACAGCAGAGCCAGTGACCTTTTGCTCAAGCCAGCGACCATGGGGTCATGTCTATGATCCCACACTCAAGACAGCGACCCCAGCACTCAAGCTGATGAGCCTGCACTCAAGCCGGATGAGCCTGTGGTCAAGTTGGTGACCTCCGGGTTTCGAACCTGGGTCCTCTGCGTCCCAGTCCAACGCTCTTTGCACTGTACCTCCACCAGGTCAGGCAAGGTAATATTTTCTTTCATTTAAATTAGGATTATTTCACATTGAACACTTTTTTACATGACTACTTTCTTTTGGGTTCTAAGAGTGTGGTCTCCTGCCTGACCAGGCGGTGGCGCAGTGGATAGAGCGTCGGACTAGGATGCGGAAGACCCAGGTTTGAGACCCTGAGCTCACCAGCTTGAGCGCGGGCCCATCTGGCTTGAGCAAAAGCTCGTCAGCTTGGACTCAAGGTCGCTGGCTCCAGCAAGGGGTGGCTCGGTCTGCTGAAGGCCCGCGGTCAAGGCACGTGTGAGAAAGCAATCAATGAACAACTAAGGTGTCGCGACGGCAACAAAAAACTAATGATTGATGCTTCTCACCTCTCTTTGTTCCTGTCTGTCTGTCCCTATCTATCCCTCTCTCTGACTCTCTCTCTGTCCCTGTAAAAAAAAAAAAAAAAGAGTGTGGTCTCCTGCTGCTTGCACAGTCATTTTCAGTAGTTGTTGTTAGTGATAGCAGAAATAGCTAAGCCTTTGTGCTTCTTTAGGTTTTCGATGTTGCTTTTCCCTATGTGTTCTTGTATTAACCATAGTGCCTACTTTGCAAATTCCTGACAGGAGCTTCATTGATCCTTCATCTACTCTTTCTTTCTTGATTGCACACCGACCAGGTGCCAGGTACCAGGGTTAGCGAGCTCCGTCAGGACAGGAACCCATGCAGTCAGGGACCTTGTCTGCCCTGTTTTCTGTTGTTGCTCTGGTTCCTAGCACAGTGACTAGCACTGTTCATAAAATATTTGTGGGCAGAATAAAAATTTCACACTCTCTGCTTTTGAGGTTTAATAGAAAGAGATGAAGGAGAAATCTGGTTAACAGTAAAAACAGGGGTGCCTACACTTTTTCAGCATGCGAGCTACTTATAAGATGACCAAGTCAAAATGATCTACCTACAATAAAAGTGCAAAACATAAATTTATTTATTCTATATTATCATTATTTAAATTACTGTTACTACTATTTAATATTGTGTATTCTCCTTTCACCTCTCTCCTTCTCAGCTCTCTCTTCGGAGGAAAGTCAATGTCATAGTTTTTCTGAACAGTCCGAAAAAGCCGCTCCACATTTCCCTTCTTTGGAATAGCAATGGCACACAGACAGATGAGGCAAACGCACTTAGAATATGACATAGTGAAAAAATCCCCTCCCATTCTGTATGAAAGTGGTAGGTTTTAGGCTTCTTACTCGGACCAGCAACGGCACTCATTTTTATACCCTTTGTTGTATTTAGTTTAAATAAATTGAAGGCTAACTACGCAGCAATGTAACTGAACAAGTTAGCTTGGTTTAACGCGCATGCGTAGGGTGTCAAAAGTTCAGACGTCAGATTGGCTACCCTGTATGCCAATCAAAAGACAAATGTCTTTTTAATGTCATGCGATCTACCCACACTTCCTTCGCGATTGACCAGTAGATCGTGATCGACGTATTGAGCACCCCTGGTAAAAATATGATAATAATTATAAAAGAGATAGGTAGAAAAAGGAGAATGCATTCTAGGCGGCAGAAGGCCTTGAAAGCATGGAGGACACTGGGATGAACAGCGGTGGAGAAGGTGGGTCGTCTTGTAGAGAGCTTCTCCTTTCTTGTCGGAGAGTTTAGACTAACTTAAAAGTCTTTCTTTACAAGTCAGTGCTTAAAGTACATAATAAATTCTTAATTGTAGATTTGGTATAAGACATTTTTTTTTTGAGAGGTGAGGAGGACAGATGGACAGGAATGGGGGGAGATGAGAAGCATCAACTCATAGTTGGTTGTTCATTGATTGCTTTCTCATATGTGCCTTGACCAGGGGGCTCCAGCAGAGCAAGTGACCCCTTGCTCAAGCCAGTGACCTTTGGGCTCAAGCCAGCAACCATAGGGTCATGTCTATGATCCCACGCACATGCCGGCAACCCTGTGCTCAAGCCAGAGGGGCCCTAGCTCAAGTTGGTGACCTTGGAGTTCCAAACCTGGGTCCTCAGTGTCCCAGGTCAATGCTCTATCCACTGTGCCACTGCAGGCTGGTATAAGAATTTTATTTCATTTCAAATCAAACTTTGTAAATAGCTGAAAATATTTTTGAAACACTGCTCTGACCTTAGTACATACTGCCAGGATCCATGGGCCTGCAAACACCTTGCTGAAAGAGAGTAGATGTCACTATAAGGCTAGTAATTCCTGGGGACTCCAGGATGACATCGTAGGTACTTAATAATCACCCTTCCTTGCTATCTAGAATTATGAAATTCTCCCCAGGAGCCCTCCCGAGCTCCTGCAGGAGAAGTTTCTTTAAAAAGCAAAATTGTGGAATAAGTGAAGTATATCGGTGATTTCTCACTTCCTTTTTCACTATTTCTCCTCATTCAGGAAACCACCATGACTTACTTCAGACACTAGGGCCCCCAAAGGCCCCTGCCAGCCCAGGCTTCCCACCCAGGATGACCCTCCTGTCCTCCTGTGCTTTGTACTTATCCTTGAGGACATACACCCTGGAGTTCTTTTCATCTTTGATGTAATATTTCTCAAAAATGTCAATATGTTGTATTTCATTATATGCTTAATTAAATGTTATTTTTATATGTCTGTAAGAGCTTGCACATACTTTAATTCACAAAATCAGAAAAAGGAATCCTTGTTTAAACCATTTTGCTTCTAAAGTGTAAGTGCCATACGTATGAAAACCAGCTGTGATGTAATCGAAGGAGATCTGAAATGGCTTCGCACCGACGAGCTGATGAACTAAAGCGTAGTCAGTTGCCCTTCCCAGCGGTATGAGAACTGCACACACGTTGCCTTGACCCACAGACATTGCCACTCTGCCCTTTCTTGCTCGTTACTTGGGGGTTCTTTTCTTCCTTATTGTCATTTTCAACACAATGAAGCTGCTTGGAATTGACTGGAACTGGTATGTGAGGTACAATTGACTTATCATCTAACTCAAGGGAACTCCATCGGTGGAACTGGAGGCATTAACAAGGAGCCATGTAGGTAGACTTAACAGGGACAGTTCGGTATTGCAACAAAACGTGAATTATGTTGCCCTAACAACCAAGGTCAAAGCTGACCCAGCAAAGAGTTTTATTTGCAGGCATAGAGCCCAGAGCTCCTCGTTCATGTAGAAGCACACCATGCCATTAAGAAGCTAGAGATTCTGATTTCTAAGTCTAGTTTCCCATTTACATGTACTTGTATGAAGGTGCACCTGCTTCAGATGCTCCCATATCACTCTGTTCTTTCTTAGAACCTCAGGGCTGTCACTTCCTTGGTTGCTGCGCTGCCATGGGCGGTGCCCATCCACCTGCCCACATCTTTGTGTCTTCTTCTGCACAAAAATGATGCTGATAAACAGTAGGTGGGAGGTTCTTGTCACCTGTTTGATTCATTTTTTAACTGAAAACATTTATTGATTGCTTTTAGAGAGAAAAGAAGGCAGAGAGTGAGAGAGAGAGAGAGGAAGGGAGAGGGGGAGAGAAACATTGATTTGTTGTTTCACTTATTTATGCATTCATTGGTTGATTCTTGTATGTGCTTTGACCAAGGATCAAGCCCGCAACCTTGGTATATCTGGCTGATGCTCTAACCAACTGAGCTACTCAGCCGGGGCCTGTTTAATTCTTTTCTCCTTTCTTCTGTTCCTGAAAGTCCTCTAGTGTCTTCCTTCTGTTGTTCTACTCCTTCAAAGAGTGAAAAGGTTCAAATCATAAAAATAGGAAGCATTTTAGAAGGATTAGCCCGTCCTCGTTTTGCCTGCCAGGTTTCCAAATTGGAGCAGGTGCTGTCCGATGTTTATAGGCAGCTAAAAGAAGTCATTTCCATATCGCCGAGCAAGGATGCTGGTTGACCAGAGTAAGGGTTAGGATTCTGATTAGAGGCTCCAGTTTGAGGTCAGAGGTCGATGCTTTTCTAAATCCCAGACTGTCATGTTATTTCAGCTCACCTTTGTCATCGCCCAAATCCGTCAAGAATGTGTGGAAAGTCAATAAGTCAAAATGTCTGCCCGCAATCTTGGGTCTGGCAAAACTTCTATAGTCAACCACCAGTCCGCACCCAGTGATTGTTTATATTTCTCCTGCATCCTTCAGGATCCTGCTTACGCACCAGTTTCTGTTGAGTAACGATGTGTGGAGCCAAGTCGGAATGGTAATGTTCCTCGTCTGCCTCCTTGGGCTGCTCCTGACGTTGGCCTCTGACAAAGCCAGGCTTGAGAACGATTTGTTTCTGATCTCCAGCCAAGAAGTCTAACAATTCTCTCCCTTCCTTTCCATCACCCGCTTCTTCCTTACCCGTGCCAAGTCTGGGATTTTCCTTGTCTAGAGATCAGGCAGGCAAGGAAATGAACTTTCTTCGGATATGACAGACCGCTTAATAGAAAATATGCCCTTTGTTCTCATTCAAATACTTTCTACTTGAATGACACTTATCTCTGAGGCTTCTGCAGCTATATCTATATTAGCCACTTGATTTCGACAAGGTCCTTATGGGAAGTGGGCATTGGAGTTCATATTTTTCTGATTGGGAAGCAATAGTTCAGAAAGGCAAACTGATTGTCCAGGATTTAGTCAAGCAGTTCTGTTAGTTGTGTCTTGAATCCATTTTTAAAATGTAATGAAAAATTCTTTTCGCTCCTGGCAACCACATCCAAGACAAAGCAAGCAAACCCTCATATTCACCTACAGAAAACAGAATGATGCAGTTTGGTGGTTGATCATTGGTTCCACAGTGAGTCAGAACATTTTAGCTCATTACGACACACCCAGAGATGGCCCAGCAGGGATTAGAGTCAACAAGGATATGGTTCCTCCTTCCCACTGTTAACTAGGCACTTGACCTTGGGCAAGTCACCTGTCTTC
The DNA here is from genome assembly GCA_037038555.1 of Rhynchonycteris naso. Classification (NCBI taxonomy): domain Eukaryota; kingdom Metazoa; phylum Chordata; class Mammalia; order Chiroptera; family Emballonuridae; genus Rhynchonycteris; species Rhynchonycteris naso. The sequence goes on from CM072995.1 coordinate 359,027,277, forward strand.
TCTGGGCCTGGGTCTTCTCATCTGTAGAACTAGGTAGGTGGATTTCATGATCTCTTGTTTCCTTTCAACGTCAGGAATCCGCATCTAGGAAAATGCTGAGATAAAGGCATAAGGCTGAAACTTCTTTTAAAAATCAGGAAAACATCTATATATAACACTTTAAAAATAACCTCTGGTAAATTAAAATATGTACATATTGTGATTCAGCAATAGCATATTATTCTTGGGGCTTTATCCTAACAAAACAATCAGAAGCATGCTTCAGATACAAGGATGATTGTCACAGTGTTATTTGCATGTGTTTTAAAAATGAATTTTGAAAAAGTTATTTATTTAGCCTGACCTGTGGTGGTGCAGTGGATAGAGCGTAGACCTGGAATGCTGAGGTCACTGGTTCGAATCCCTGGGCTTGCCCAGTCAAGGCATATACGACAAGCAACCAATGAACAGATAGAATGAAGCAACTAACTGTTTCTTGTTTCCTGCCCCCTCCACTCTGTAACAATAAATAAAATCTTTAAAATAGATTAATTTAAAAATTATTTATTTATTTTAGAAAGAGAAAAGAAGTGAGGAGGGAAAGAGAGAGAAGCATAGGTTTGTTGTTCCACTTACTTATGCATTCATTGGTTGATTCTTGCATATGCCCTGACCAGGGATCAAACCCACAACCTTATAGCATTGAGACAATGCTCTACACAACTGAGCTACCTGGGCAGGGCTTTCCATAAATGTTTAATTTTAGGATCATTTCAGATTTATAGAGGTTACAAAAACAGCACAGAGACTTACCACATACTCCTTCTCCATTTCTTTCATTAACAACTTTTATTAGTATCATGCATTTATCACAACTAATAAACCAATCATTAGACTCATACTTTCTTACTTTTCCCTGTATGCTCTTCAGAACTGAGAAGTTCTTAGACTTTCCTTTTATTTTTTTTTCGATGACCTTAGAGTTGAGGAGCACTGGTCAGGTATTTTGTAGAATATCTCTCGGTTTGGGTTTATTTGATTAAAAAGAAATCATGATTAGTCTGGGGTTATTGGTTTTTGGGAAGAAAACCACAGAAGTAAGGAGCCATTCTTGTCACATCATGTGACCAATGATGTTAAGTTTGATTACATGGCATAGGTCGTGTTTGCCAGATTTCACAGGTGCTATTTTTTTTTTTAATAATAAAAGTTCTCAAATAAGCCAGAGGTCAATAGTAAGACTGTGGTCTCTGTGAAGGCAGGGACTGTGTCTGTTTCACTCCCTATTGCCCAGCGAGTGCCCAGCATAGTTCTGACTATAGTAAGTATTCCATAAATATAATTTGTTAAATAAAAAGGAGATTGATTAAATAATTTAATGCATACAATAGAATGGAATGCTAACGGTCATCATAAATATTTGCTGGTAAGGAAAAAATGCTAATGAACAAAACAAAAAACAATTTCTATACATCCTATTTTCTATAAAATATGTGCATGTGTGAGCGTGTGTGTGTCTGCATGGATGTGGGTGTAAATAAAACTAGCTAGAATCATGCTGTCAACATGTTAACAGTGGTCATTAGGTATTTGCTGGGTTTGGAAGGATTAGAGAAGATTTTAATTTTTTTCCTTCTTCAAAATTTTCAGAAATTTTAATAAGAAAATGAATTATTTTTGAAATCAGAAAATAGTACAACAAAAATGAAGAGAAGTTTTCAGTTTCAAAAAGATTCTCAAGCAAGAAAAACAGATGTTCCGATGCAACCGCATTATTTAGCCGTGTATTAGCATCTGCGAGGGAACTGAAATCAGTGGAGTGGTGCGCAGAGCGTGTTGTCCTCAAAATTCTGCAGCTTCTAGGAAACAGGGTACACTAGGCGCCATCTGGTTCTGATTTAAAGCATTCAAGTTGCAAGATCATGAGCTGTATCTTTGTTACCTTTATAACAAATTGTTTAAAGGGAAAAAAAAGGAGTAAAGAACAAAAAACCAAACACACAGGATGCCAGAGTGAATGGCATTATTGTATCATTTGCTTTCTCTTCCCCTGGGGCTTTGTATTTTAAAAACACATGTTGTGGTTTTTCTATGATTATCTTCCCACTTCCTGTGCTGTATCTCCCTTACTGTAAATATCCTTTTGTATAGTCATGCTTTTCTTTCCTGGTGTCTTCCGTGTGTCTTGCTTAATGTTCACTAACTTTCGCCAAACTTTCACTGTATGTTTTCCCTAATACTAAATTGTATGAGTCTAGTGGCATTTTCATTCTCCAATGAGATTTTAAGAGCCAGGTTTCAAATCTTTGTTTCATCTTTTATTAGCTGTGTGATCTGGGGTAAATCCCTTAACCTCTTTGAGTTTCCCCTTAGAAAAATGAGGACAATATTACATACGCACTGTTAGTATTGCAGGGATTAAATAAAAATAGGTAGAGTATCTATGCTGTGCTAGTCACTAATGGGGCACTTAACCTGGTATCTTTTTCTTTCTTCCCCCCATCTCTGCCTACTCTACACTGTGTCTCACAGTCTTTCTGAAATGCCAGGATATAGTAGAGGCTCACACTTTACTTAGGCTTTCAGGGTCCTCTTCAAATGAGCCCAGCCCATCTTTGCGGTCTTATTACCTTCTAGGCACATTCTATACATACATTCCTTTCCAACCACAGCAAATTACTTGCTGTTGCCTAAACACATGTTACTCTTCTTTTTCTGTCCGTGCTTTACGCGTGCTACTCTCCGTGTCTGCAAGGCTTTTGTGTGTCTGACAAGCTTCTTTGTGAAGCCTTCTCTGACAGCCCCTACATCCCGCTATGAATACAATAACTTGTTCAGAACTTTATTAATGCAATTTTTTACTCAGGTATCTATATCATCTACACTTATTCAACAAACCCAAAAAGCTATCTGACCCCCACCTACTGTGTGCCAAGCACTGGAATGCAACCTCTATTTAAATTGTGGTTTCCATAAGTACCGGAGTCTTGTCTTATTTTTCCCCTCAGTGTTAGCACAGGAAAAAAAGCAAACAGTCAATGTTTGTTTGTTCAATATTGAATAAAATTATAGCATTTCTTTTCCAATAATCAAATTGGAAAGTCATAATGCTACCAAGTCCTTCCTTGTTTGCCCTTTAAAGACAAAGATAAAAAACACACAGTTTCTTTAACATGCAACATATTGTTATGCTTATTAACAATTCCAGGGGGCTCAGAAATATTTCTTTGCTTTGAATGTTCTCCATCTGGAAGACTTTAGCTAATTAAACCAAAGCCTGCAGATGAGTTGGCCCCATTTATCTCCAGTGGATGAAATTCGTTTCTCTCCAGAGGGCTTTTCAGACAAACATCAAGGGTCAATGTTATTTTTAGTAACACACAGTTTTAAAAGTCTTAAAATTTCTTCTTTCAATTTGGTAATGTACTTTTGAAACTCTTTTCATTCAAAAGAATTAAATTTACTAGTAAATCTTAGCTGATGTACAGAAACGTTTGTCTCAACCCTAAATGATGTTGAATTACCAAATCGGCGATTAAGTCATTAATCTACAAAAAAGAAGTTGGAAAAAAATGTGTTCTCTCTCCTTGGTAAGTGCAGGATTCCTGTTGGCGGTGATATTCTGGGCAGATTGAATGGTGATTCAGAGAAAGCTACTATTATCTTCCATTTTTAGGGACTTTCAATTTTTGGTGCTTACTATTTGTCACTATTTCTGAGCCTTACCCTCTCCTGTCCTCGACACTCTCCTGTTTCAGACAAACACATGGGCCTCATTTTTTCGGATTCATTTGGTGCACGGACCAATAATGAAAAGACATGTACCATTTACATACTAATTTCTTTGGGCAGAAGGAAAACAGTTTATAACTTCATGTTAGCAAGCATTAAATCAATGGCCACAAGTCTGAGTTTTATGAATTCAATATTTCCCCTCCGGTTGCAAACAACTTGTCCATATCCTGGGTTTTCATGAGATTTAAACACAGAGGCCCTGATAAGAAGGAGCTAAATCAGATTTTAGTGAAAAAGATACTATGTAAACTTTGAGAGTAAACAGACCAAATTTAATGTCTAGCACTACCATCCTAGCTAGGCAATGTCAGCATGCACAACAGACTCAATGCAATTTCATTAAAAGCTAAAAACCAATAAAGAAAGTCGGTGCGGGGCCAAACAACTCATAGGAGTCCATCCAGCCCTATTTATGGGAGACCTTCTATCGCATTCCGTCCTGGGGCTGTCCCTCGCTTTTCTCAAGACTCCAACCTCCTCCTTTCCTGTCCTTCTAGAAGGACAAAAGGGCCCAACAAGGACAAGGGTTCGGGGGGGGGGCGGTGGCTGTAGAATTCAGATAATCGAGTTTAATAAAACAACAGGTTCTGTGGTCATCACAGCCCCAAGTAACAGATTTGGCCCTCTCTCTGGCTCCCTAGTGGTGTGAGGCATGTAGCGGCACCTCAAACATCAGAGCGCCATTGTCGGCGCGTTTCTCATTTCTCTTCTCTGAGGCTGTCACAGCCCCGTCCATGATGGCCAGGCCATCCATCCTCCATCCCCGGGGACTGCCCGAGGAGGTTAGTTTACAGCCTCAGGTAGAAATGCTTCTGGTTACCCGTGCTTTGGTATTACAAGGAGGGTCCCTAAAATCCTTCGCTCTGCCTTGAGGAAGATGTCATCAGGACGCTGGTCACTGAAGCTCTTTGGGAGGACCCAGGGGAGACACGCAGCTTCAGAACAGTTGTGCTGTCGAAACAACTGGCGTGTTTCTCTGTGGGGACACTGCACGGTCTGTAACTCATCCTATTTTCTCTTTGTGTTGGTTACAGGGGGCTCTGAGCCAACTTTTGTCCCATCTGTAGTGGAGACTTCCTGACTTACATCTTACCTCTGTCTACACCTTTGCTTTCCCTTTGCTATATGTTTATTTCAAATTCATTTTATACTGTTGTGGTGCCTGCATTTTTATGAGCAGTCTCACATTCTTCTCATAAGAAGACAGGTTATAGAATAATAAGTAAAACAAACATCTGTGGGTCGGAAAGTCCAGCGACAATGAGTTCTGGCAGGGAACGGACAGCTATGTCGGTAGGACCAAGGCCTGTCACATTGCACCCGCAGCACACACGGTGTGGACTGTGTTACAAAATGCACAGCCCTCTGAGCACCATGGCCGTCCTTATACCGTGGCTAAATATGGCAATGGATGTGTGAATTGCACCCAAGTCCCAAAGCCCAGGAATCACTGAATGAATGGCAAAGCAGGGATCTAGCCAGACCTTTTTAAAGTTTGTTGTCAGAAAGGATTAGATCTTCCTACAGGAGAAAAACCTCAAGTGACCCAAAGGAAATGATTCATAGGAGATGAAACCGGAGTGGTGACACCAGGCTAATGATGGCGTCCCGGAGGGAGAGCGGGAAGTGCTGAGCAGAAACTACAAAAAAATAAATAAGCATTTGTGGAAAGGCAAGAGCCTAAGCCATCCAAACCAGGGTCACAAGCTCCCAGCAAAGTGGCTAAAATTTCTGCTGATGAATTGAAGGAAATTTGCAATAAGGAAAAATACACCCATTTGAAAAGAAATCCAGTTCATAAGGTCAGCCCAACCCAAACAACATCAGTGAACAGGAATTTCAGTCCCTGAACAATAACCAGTCTTAGCCCTGCAGCGATCAGCGTGTTCCTTTCCCGAGTGCACACAGTTCACACCTATTTTTATACTGAAAATTCTACAGAGGACTTCTGAAAAGGGTCCTGTCCAGTCGGGAACCCTCCAGAAATGTGACTAGGTTTCCTTACGCAGCTGTTTGCTGGCACGGGTCCCTCGGATGGTGCGAGCAATGGCGAATGCACTAGACTGAGCAAGTGAAGGCAGTGAAACTGCCTCTCACTTCACACACACCAGGAAGGGAGACAATGTCGCATCCTAATAGTTTGCATTTAAGTCCCAGCAAATAACAAACGCTCACAGGCTCTTACACAGGCCGATAATTAATACCAATCTATTATAGATATGATGATCATTAATAGTCAGAATAGCTCCTTCTTACATAGTGCTAACCCACGCTGCCAGCCATTTTAACACACATCAACTCATTTAACGTCAACCTCACCACACTTCCCTTGCAGGCAGTCACCTCAATCACTTCCCTTTAAGGTAGTCACGTGGTACAGAGGCTTTAACATTTCAGTGTGTCTCACACATCTCATCGACATACACTAGGTCAGCAAATTTCAACCAGTGTGCTGCAAGAATTTTTAAAATATGCAAGGCACTGACCTCTTTTCCCTTAGATTGTCCGATAGAAAAAATGACAACAGCCAACATAATATTCGTTTGGTGTGAATGAATCAAAATTATGCCTTTTATTTGTCAGATCGGCAAAAAATATATATTTTTTGGTGTGCCACAGAATTTTAGTAATTAGTTTATGTGTGCCACGAGAAGAAAAAGGTTGAAAGTTGCTGCACTAGGTCAAAATTACCCCTGAGCTTGAATATTTTTCAGCCCCTTTAAATTCCTTGGGTAAGGGGGGTCAGTAGGCACCAGGTTGATTCTTGGCTGAGCCCCTTCTCTGGGCCCGGTCCGTGCTCGGCACACAGGTGCATCACAACACCGGGTTTTTACAACTACCTGTTGAGGTCTTTTCTGCTTTTCACTCCATTTCACATTTGTACAGACTAACTTAAAAAGATTCGGTTCACAGGTACCTTGCGGAAGGCTGCACAGCCAGCAGGTGGAACAGTTGGAATTTGAACTGAGGTTTGTTGAGCCCTAGAGTTTTTACTTTTAACCATGATTCTGTACTGTTATGTTACTCTGCTAGGTTCCATTTGAGGGATGGGTGTCCCAGTTGCTCTCACGTAGAAAAGGGAGCAGAGTGAGGAGGGGACCCTGTGGTTAGGTCATTCAAGACCCTCCCAATTTTACCGGCAGTCAAGGCAGCCTGTTTAAATTAAATAAGTTGAGCCTGACCTGCGGTGGTGCAGTGGATAAAGCATTGACCTGGAACACTGAGGTCACCGGTTCGAAACTCCAGGCTTGCCCAGTCAAGGCACATATGGGAGTTGGTGCTTCTTGCTCCTTCCCGCTTCTCTCGAAAATGAATAAAGTCTTAAAAAAATAAAAAATAGATTAAATAAGTTGATGTGTGTTAAATACTTAGCACTGTGGCTAGCCTAGATTTACCATGATGTAAAATATGAAACATGAATGGCTAAGAGCTGGATTGTGGACCCCTCTTAAAATAATAATACGGCTCCCAGAGCTTCAGGTTAAGCTGATTGAAAATCTTAAGTAGACACAAAGAATGTGTTAATTAAATAAGGATTTGATCAGATAAGAAAATGGGGCATTTTCTGCTCCCTCAAGCACAACCCAGGAAGACTCAGCCAACAAACAGGTTTTATAGGATTTCAGGTCCCTTGTTGTGGAGATGGACGTATTCCATTATCAGGGCCTGATGCTGCCAAGCCTGAAGTCCTTGCTCCCCACAGCAAGCACCTTCCTATTCATTTCCTCCTGTACCCAACGGATTTATTCAGCACTTAATTACCGTTTGCTGAGGCCTCTGCACGCAGGTACTAGGTATGCCCTGGGGAAGAAGGGCTAACCTGTCCTTAACTGCATGGGGTTTCCAGTCCGGTCAGGGAGTCTGCTGTAATGCAAGAAAAGCCACACATAAATAAATACTACGAAGGAAAGCAAAAATCGGGGCACTCCGAGGAAAGTGACAGAACCTATGTCATGTGGCGCCGGTCCTCCCCTCCGGCCTCATCTCCTGCCTTTGCCCTTCCCCGTGAGCTCCAGCCCCATTGCTCCTGTATTGTCTCTCTCAGCCCCTTGTCTGCTTCTTCTGTACGCTCTTTCCTGTTTATAATTACAGTCAATTTTATCTTTTTTAAAAATATATGCTTGTTCTTTAATGACCACCCTCATTAGGATGCGAGCACCTCGAAGGCGGTGGTAGTGTCTGTTTATACCCCATTGTGTCACTGTCACTAGCATGCTCCCGGCTCTTAGATGTTCTAGTTATTGATCCAAGGACTGAATATACAAAGTGACTCAGATGGGTTGGGACGGGTCAGGGAGGGTGTCTCAGACAGTTTTTATGCTCCACTTGGGTCTTCTCAGCTTCACTTGTCTCTTGTTCCAGGGCTGCGTGGTCCTGGTGATGTCACATGGGTGCAACCCAACAGCACACTCTCCCCGTCTGGACCTCACATCTCTGGCTTCCTGCTCTGGTGTTGCCCTTTGGTGCTGCCATCGGGCCTTCTCAGCACACATGCCCACATACACAGAGCCTGAAAATCACCCCATGGGCGAGCCTTTGAGCATTGGGATACAGGAGTCAGAAGATAACATCTTCCCTTTGCTCTCCTCTGAAGGATAGTCCCAAGAGAGTCTATTCAGCTTCTTGGGGACATGACCTTACAGAATAAGCAATCAGTCACATTTGGAGATGGCTAGCACATCCTCACATTCTCAACACAGCACCCAGAGTGATCCTGTTAGAGCACTAGTTAGATTGCTACTCTTCTGCCTTAAATGCTATTGGCTTCCGATCTTACTCAGACTAAAACTGTTTCCCAGGTTCTGTATAACTCATATTCCCTACTCCATTGCTACTGGGAGGACATACCATCCCCCATCTCATTCCGCTCCAGTCACCCTGGGCTCTTTGCAGCTCTTCATACACTTTAAACTCTAGTCTGCCTCAGGGCCTTTGCACTTGTGATCTGCTTAGAAAGCTCTTTTATGTAACAGCATTGCTTGCTTCCCCACTACCTTTTATACCTTGCTCAGATGTAACCTTATTAGACCATCCTAGAAAAATAGTAAACCCATCCTTGGCTCCTAGGCTCCTACAATCACCTTTAACCTGCTTTATTACTTTATTCTGTAGCTCTATAACCATCTAACATACTACATGTTGACTTGTTTATTTGTTTACAGATTATATCTTTCATCCAGTAAGATATATGCTTGGTTACAAGAAACTGAGTATCTTCTGTTTACTGCTTAGTCCCAGCACACAGTAGGCAGTCGGGCATTTGTTAAAGGAAGGAAAGAAAGGTCCCAGCACTTCTCATTCAGGTACAGAAGGAATTGGTTAGGAGATTGAGAAGCAGTCAGAGAGGTAGGAAGAGAAAAATCAAGAGCATGAAGTATAATAGAAGCTTAGAGAGACAGCACTTTTTATTGTGGTAAAAATGTAGAACATAAAATTGACCATTTTAACCATTTTATTTTATTTATTTATTTTTATATTTTATGTATTCATTTTAGAGAGAGGAGGGAGAGAGAGAGAAATAGTGAGAGAGAGAGAGGAGGAGCAGGAAGCATCAACTCCCATATGTGCCTTAACCAGGCAAGCCCAGGGTTTTGAACTGGTGACCTCAGCCTTCCAGGTTGACACTTTAGCCCCTGTGCCACCACAGGTCAAACCCATTTTAACCATTTTAAAGTGTACAGTTCAGTGGCAGTAAGTACAATCACATTGTTCTGCAACCATCACAACCATCTATCTTCAAAATGTTTTTCATCTTTCCAAATTAAAACTCAAGTCTCATTAAACAATAACTTCCCATTCTTCTCCTCCCCCAGCCCCTGGCAACTACCACCCTACTTTCTGTGTCTTTGACTTTGACTATCTTAGGTACCTCATGTAAGTGAACTCACATAATATTCTTTTGTGACTGGCTTATTTCACTTAACATAATATCTTCAAGATTCATCCATGTTGTAGTTGTAGCACTTATAATTTCCTTCCCTTTTTACACTTGATCTTAGCCGAAAGGCCGAGAAGTAATCTTTGCCTTTTAAAAAAATGTTATCCATTGATTTGGCGGGTTGATGGAGAGAGAGAGAAGCATCAACTCATTGTTCCCCTTAGTTGTGCACTCATTGATTGCTTCTCATATGAGCCCTGACTGGGGATTGAACCTGCAACCTTGGCACGCAGGGATGACGTTTTATCCATTGAGCACACCCCCACCCCAGCCAGGGCCAGAATTTTCTTCCTTTTCAAACCTGAATAATACTCCAGTGTATGTATAGGCCACATTTTGCTTACCTATGCCTCTGTCCACAGACACCTTTTATTACTGTGAATAATGCTATTACGAAGAAGGGTAGACAAATATCTCTTTGAGATGTTGCTCTCAATTCTTGGAGTGGAACAGCTGGATCACACGGCAATTCTCTGATGAGTTTCTCAAGGAACAACATACAGGTATTGATTGACTTACGACCTATGTAACTTATGATCATTCGACTTTACGACCACAGTTGCTAGCCACGACTGCTCCGCGTCTGGAGCAGTTTTTGTATGCACCTGTATTTTGTAATTTTGTATGTTTTGCAAATATTAAACCAGTTGTACTGGTAATGCAGTGTTTTAAGCGTTTTATTTAAACCTGACGGGTGTAAAAATAAGAAATAAAATGGTGTAGAGATGATACCAATGGCATAAAATGAACAAAGAAAATTATGATATATAACAATAATAAAAGAAAATTATAATAAAATATGACTTAAAGATTTTTATAACACCATTTCACAGTACTGTACATATAGCCTACTCAGCTTACGACGAAATCGTGTTATGACCGGTCTGTCGGAACCAGTCGTGGTCGTAAGTCGAGCACTAGCTGTACTGTTTTTCATAGCAGCCTCATCAGTGCACAAGGGTTTCTATTTTTTTACATCCTCACCAACACATTGTTTTCTGTTAAAATATATTTTTGATAATTGCCATTCTAATAGGTATGAAGTGGCATTCTATTGTTATTAGAAGAAAGCATCAACTGTGCAAGTGCTGCTCCAAGATGTAGTAAATCACGACTGAGAGTGTCCAGTGGGTTGGCAGTGTGGAGGGGGTGGGGACTTCAGCAGAACGGTGGAGGGTCACGAGACCTGAGCAGGCAGAAGGGTGAATGGGTGGCGAAGAGGAAAATGACTTGACGAGCTTGTCTGTGCTCAGGAGCAGAGAAGCATTATTTACTGAATGTTTGCTATGCTCTGACATCGTGTGAGATGCCAGGGTTGGCAGAAGAGCTAACAGGTGTGGTTCCTGTCCTAATGGGGCTGGCAGTCCAGCAGAAAAGAGAGACAATCAACATATCTATTTACCTCCAACCTACTAACCACTAAAAATAACCACTAAAAGAGAGAAGTGGAGGTGCTGTGTATGTATTAGAGCAAGGTGGCACTTGAAGAAGGGAAGGGAGGAGGGGACCAAAGGAGGCATCCTGAGGGAGTCACATGCAAATGAGTTATGATTTGTAGTCCCTTGTGGGTCCATTTTCAGGGAAAGAATGCCTTGGTCCTGCTGACATGGGTATTTGGGTCCCCAAGATAATTGTCTTCTCACTTGCATCACTCAGCTCCTATAACCAGAATATGCAAATAGACGTCAGTTAGTTATACATGCCCTAAGGACACTGGCCACATGCTCAAGTAGGAACTTAACCCCTACCACCAAAGCATTCCCAGATAACCTCTGCGAGCCCTCAGAGAAGTATGTCTCACATCCTCTCAAACTAGCCCATCAGTTGGCTTTTTCTTCTTCAGCTTTGGCTTCCATTTGTCCAGATCCTCTGCTCAGAAGCCTAGTTGACAGTTCCCCATTGTCCAAAATCAAAGGATCACAGTGTAAGAACACCCCAGTGTATGCCAATACCTTTTCCCCAGGCTTCTAAACCCACCTGTCTTTGGGCGAGAAGCTGGCTGGGTCTGGAGGAAGCTTTGGAGGTGTAATATGCTTTAGCTGTATCCCAAAGCAGCCATACTGTGCTCACAAAATCTCATTCCAGTTTCCTGTCACCGTTCTGTCTTGTTCAGTTCTAATGCAAGGGTCAGGTGGGGAGTAGACCTCGGGTAAACTAAGTAAACCTCCTACACCTTCATTTTCTCCTACGTAATACTGGGATAATAAAGTAGCTATGTCATACTAAGTGAACAAATCCATGTAAATCTTTATCATTGTGACTAGCAGTAGGTGCTTGGTAAATGTTTGCTTTTGTTACTACTTTTACTATTATGATTATGTACTGGAGAGTTTGGCTTCATTCAGCATCTGATACCCAGCTTAGCTAGCCAATGTTAATTGTTTGATAAATTAGTATTCTCCTTTCATCCATCAGTCTCACAAGTCTCACAAGCTTAGCTGATGTGTGTCCGCCTTTAAGAGCTAAAGTTGCCCTGGGGTGCTGACAAGATCTGGATTCTGAGTGGGGAGGTGGAGGACAGCACCCCCCCCCCCCCCCGTTGCTTGCCTCAGTGGGCCTCTGGTTCCCTTCCTGAGCCAGCCCATGCAGTGCTGAGCCCCAGAAAACTCCTAGGGAAAATGCTCTGCCAAAATGTAAACCAAGGAAAAAGGATAAAGGCAACAATTTTGGACCAGGCTGGCATAAACCTTGAGCCCGGCCTGCCATATTTACTTTTTCTTAATCTAAAATAACAGAGATAACATGCACAATGGACTTTCTAACTTGTCACTTTTCCCTTATCTTTTTTGCCTTTGTGAGCCTAAGACATCGTGTACTTTCATACAATCCCTCAAAAAAAAAAAAAAAAAAAAAAACCACCAAAAAAAACCACCCTTTGGCTATTCCGTTCCCTGCTGCCCATGGAGAAGAACAGACTCTATCTGATATTTCAGCTGGAAGGCAGGGGGGCGGATTCTTTCCAATGGGGTGGCGACTTCCTCCCTACTTTGAGAACACACCCCTTCCCAAAAATCCACCCTCCTGGGCAAGCAGCACAAAGGGAGCAGACCCAGCTCTGGGCGTCAGCAAATGCCCACATCCCTTCCTTTTCCTTTTACACCCGGTGGCCTGGGAATGGCACAAGAGCTTGGGGAATCCACAGCACCAATCTGTGCGTGGCCCTGCCAGGCCTGGATGTGGCCTTGCTCGCATCTCTCGCCCTCCTGGTCCATCTGCCAAACCAGCTGCTGGAGTGATCGTCCTGCACCCCAAATCCACACATTCTTCCATCGCATCTACTTGAGAACCTGCCGTGGATGAAAATGTTCCAGAGCTAGATAGTGGCGGTGGCTGCATAACATTGTGAATACACTAAAGTGTCATCGAACTGTACACTTGGAAAGGTTAAAGAGGTGAATTTCATGTCATGTGATTTTTACTGTAGTTTTCAAAAAAGCACTCAGTGTCCAGTCGTCACTGTTTTACCAGCCATTAATGATCACTGCCTACACCTTAATTCCCCTAGGTGTTGGGTGTTATGCGAAATCAATAATCCCTTTGTTTATTAGCTGGAATGCTTCTATTTGAAGAAAATTTCCCTTATGAACTATCTGTTTTCCTGAGGTACAGTTTGTACACCCTCATCCCCATGCTTCTGCACATCCATCAGCCTGGAATACCTTCCTTCCTCCTCTCTACCCGGCTAATTCCTGCGTCAGCCATCCTTCAGGACCTAGCTGCGGTGTTACCACGGGGAAGTCTAGTCCTTCTCTCCTGTACTGTCATTTTTTATTGTCCTCAATCTCCTCCACTGACTGTCAGCTCATCATAGGCAGGTTCTGTCTCCTGTTCTTGGATTTGGCCTCAACAAAAGAGTGAGTGGTCAGTCAACATTGGTGAAACGAAGGTGAACTTCATTGCACGCAATGGACAAGAGATAAGTATTAGGGATCTACTTTATATTAGTGCAATGACTTTGTATCGCTGTGTGATTTATTACCACAGATCCAGAAGCTTAAAGCAACACACAGTCCCATGTGTCAGAGTCTGATCTGGCTCATGGGACTGGGTCCTCTGCTTAGGATCTCATCAGGCTGTAATCAAGGTGATAGCTGGGCTGCATTTTAATCCACATGCTCCACTAGGTAAGAAGTCATTCCCCAGCTTATTTAGGTTGTTGGTAGAATTCATTTCTTTATGGTTGTATGACTGGGGTCTTTGTTTTCTAGCTGGCTATGAGCAAGGGGCTACTCTTAGCTACTAGAGGCTGCCCACAACTTGTTGCCACGTGGCCCTCTTCATCGGCCTTGTCCCAACACAGCTTACATTTGCTGAGCCAGCAATGGAGAGTGAGTCCCTGTAGTGTGCCAGTAGGACGAACCCTAATGTATATAATTGTAATTACGCTTACCACATTCTACCAGTTATAAGCAAGCCAAAAGTCCCCCCACACACACACCCACACAGGGAGTGAACATAGAGGTCACCCAAGGACCCATCCTTATTGAGAGGCTACTGTGTACCAGTCACTCTACAAGGCACTTTTAGTCAATGATTTCATCCAATCTTTAAACTATCTTATGAGATGAACACTATGAGAACTGTGTTATGTATTTGAAAATTGAAGCTCAGAGAATTGGGTGTTTGACTTGTTCAAGATCCCACAACCACTAAATGACAAATCTGAGATTCGAATCACATTCTACCTGTCTAACCTTGGTTTTTAAATAGTTTGTCCCAAAAAACTCTTACAATTGTCCCTTTCTTCCTCTTTATCCAGGGTAACAACAGAAATAGGACAGAACACATTCTTTGCTTCTTGGATTCTTATTTTCAAGCGCAGTAAGAATGAGTTCCTCCTGCTAAGGCGAAATGTTCAGATAGGAGGTGGCCCTTCTAGGAAATGCTATGTTGCAGAGTTAGGGCAGGCTGCCAAAGCAGGGGATGAGACCTGGCCTGGATTTTCTCAATGCCATTAGAATATAATTATAATAATACCTCCTAGTTCTATACTGAGTTATCAATTGCCATCTCATTTTATTCTCAGTGTCCCTGTGAGTCAGCCAGGTAGTGATTTCACATATGTACTGTAGAGATTATTTTGAGGATATAATTTTGTATTTTTGCTTAAAGACTTTACATGAATATTTCCCTATATTTTTATAGTTTCTCTCTAGGTATGATTTTAAGTGGCTGCTTAATATTCAGCTCAATAGATAATTCCTAGTTTACTAAAGCTATTTAGGTCTCTTCTTGTTTTCCTCTGACTTGGTCTATTTAGTTTTCTTCCTGTTTCACTGTTTACAAAATAGTATTATGATGTGCCCGACCAAGCGGTGGCGCAGTGGATAGAGCGCCGGACTGGGATGCAGAAGACCCAGGTTTGAGACCCTGAGCTCGCCAGCTTGAGCGCGGGTCCATCTGGCTTGAGCAAAAGCTCACCAGCTTGGACCCAAGGTCACTGGCTCCAGCAAGGGGTTGCTCTGTCTGGTAAAGGCCCGCGGTCAAGGCACATGTGAGAAAGCAATCAATGAACAACTAAGGTGTCTCAACGGCAACGAAAAACTAATGATTGATGCTTCTCACCTCTCTTCGTTCCTGTCTGTCTGTCCCTATCTATCCCTCTCTCTGACTCTATCTCTGTCTCTGAAAAAATAAAATAAAATAAAATTTTAAAAAAAGGTATTATGATGAACATCTTTGCTGGTCAAACTTTCTTGCATACTTTATGCATACACACATACTTAAGATAGAGTCCCCGGAAAGAGAGGCCAGACGATAGAGTCAAGGCTCCCGGTGGGTATAACGCCCATTTTTTAGATGAGGAAATAGTCTCAGAGTGAGACTCGCCCCAGCTCACATGGCTCATGAATGCACAGCTGAGACTGGAATCGAAGTCGTCTGCTTCCTAGATGACGCTCTTCCTTTAGTTCCTCACAGTGTGCTCCTGAACCAGCAGCTTGGTAAACCCTGGAAGAATGTTAGAAATGCATCATCCCAGGCTCCACCCAGGACCTTGTGAATCAGAATCTGATCTTATGCATGTTAAAGTTTGAGAAATGTAGCTAACAACAGACCCTCCCCTGTAATCCAATGAAGGGTTTTGAAATGAGCCAAAACAAAGATGGTGATCTCTTCTTTTACATTTCCTTGTGTAAGGGCTGTGTGCCGTGCACTCACCCCATGATGGATTTGTTCATTTCATGGTAAAACCTCAGAATCTTTAACTTGCCTCCTTCTTATACCTGCATGTGGCCAAACTCTCCCGCTCAGAAATGTACAAATAGCATTTAGGAATAATGTTCAGTATGGAATTGTCATGGTGAGGGAGAAAGAGCATTACATCAGGAGTCCTGTCCAGGTTCTACCATTATAACAAGCTGCATGACCTTGGAGAGCCACGGAATCATTCTTTATTGGATTAGAGACAGTGATGAGAGCACACCCTGTACATCAGAAAGCACTGGACACATCTGTGGAAAGGCTATATTTAGACATCATTTTCCTTGTGAAATGAAATGAAGTAGTTTAGATCAGATGATCCTCGGGGCAAATATTCAGAGACCAAATCCTCTGAGGAAGCCTCTTTTGGGCTGGATTCCACCTGTGTTCTCCACGACTATGACAGATGTGTCAAAGCAGGATGGGTAAGAGTGAGAACTTAAGAGTGACAGATCTTCAAAGTCCCTTTTAAATCTAAACATGAAAAGGAATTGTAGAATTCTTGTCTCTGCTGGTCATCTTGTGCAGCTATTTGCTTCCAGGGAAGAGAGCACCTATTCCATTTCTTAAGAATTTGAATTTACTTCAAATCCCATTTCTTGGTATTAAAGTCTTTCTTTTTGTATGCGATTTGATTACTTTCATTTTTCTAAAGCCCATGAAGCAATCAGAGACCAAGCTCAGGTCTTCCTAATCAGATATAATTACTGAAGACAATGATCTCTGGTCTGTTTTCCTTTTTCCTCTCTATACACGACCTTTCCTACAGGAAGAGAGTTAAAGCTTTTACCTAGACTCCGTTTTGTGACCACATTTCTCAAACTTGAACATTATTATTCCTACTAAGTAAGCAGCCCTGATTCAGCCCCTTGGAAACCCAGATGGTTAAAGGAATGTATATATCATATGCATCAGATTTCAAAGAATGGTCGGCAATGGCCGTGTACCCTGAACATTACAGTCATGTCCTTAGAAAAAGGAAACAGTGATTTTTGAGACAAAAATTCAAAAGGCTTCTTTTGTTTTCAGGTATTACATAATCTGTTTTCTTATAATAAATCAGACTATTTAGCTTTTCTTTTTCTCTTAAAGTTTCTTTGATATGGGCAGGGGTGTTAAGCTGAGCTTTTTTGATACTGAGAGTTCAGTATTTCTAAAATTCCAAAGTTTCAAGAGCAAAAACAAAAATAAAAAAAGCAAAACAAGAAAAGCATCCAGTAAAAATGAATATTTCTATTATTACTTTCAACAGTAGGATATTTGCAAGGATCTAGTATTTAATACCCCCTCCCACCCCTTTCAGGCACGGACAGGAAATGAACCTTTCATTCATTTCTCACATACTCAGTAAAATCCTGTTAGGTGTCAGGCACACAGAGATCCCAGGGGAAAGACACGCGTCCTGCCCTCAACAAGCTTGGCGTGGAAGCCTGCACTGGGTGCTGGGATAAGGGCACGCACGGAATAGGAGAGCATAGAGCTATCGAAGACAGGCAGTTCTTCCTAAGGGGCTCCCTTAGGAAGGAAGCTCCCTAGAAGAGATGCTTTACAGGCTGAGGAGGAGAGAGCTATGGGGACGAAGGAGTGAAGGGTGTTGGAAGCACAGGGAACAACAGCAAATGCGAAGATGCAGAGGCAACAAAGAGCTTGGCAAAGAATTAAGCATGAGTGGGTCACAGCAGGTGTGGGGAAGACCGTGGAAGTGGAAGTGCCGGGGAGATGCAGGAGTAAGGCGGTAAGATACAAAGCGGCATTTGCTGAAATAAATCAGACTGAGCCAAGGCCTCCAGTGGATAAAGATTTCAGAAAGTAGAGTTACTCTCAGGCACTTAAGAAATAATATCTGTTAGGAGTGAACTTCAGTTTGGAGAAGGCACCATGTGAAGAAATCCACTGGCATTACTCAAAGTAGCAATGATAAATCTTACGTTGCCTGGGTTTACCCTCCTTCCGTCATTTTCCCCCTCTGAGTGTAACTGCTCCATCCTTCTCTGGAAGGGAAGGATCTCCCTCCGCGCAGGCAGCATTTCAGGCAGTTCGCATTTGATCTGGTTGATTCAGGAAACAGATGCATCCTCTTGGTCTCAGCACAAATCGTTGGGGTTTCTCTCTCTTTTTTTTTTTTTTTTGGTCCCACCGAAGCCAGATCTCTGTCTCCATCAGCACAGAGGAAAAAAGTAATTACTGAAGTATTAGTGTGATTATTATTTCCTGATATGAACTGCTGCATTCCTTACTTGTATCTGGTTCTCTCTCCAAGCCAGGGATAGGAAATTTAAAACAAACCCTTTTGGGACAAAACTTATATTAATTCTTTTTAACTTTGTTTGCAATGGAGAACTCTTTGAGAACTTAATGAAAAAGATAAACCCTCTCCTGAAAAAATATTCCCATTTTCTCATACAGACAAAACAGAACACGATTTCAACAGGTTCACAAGTTTCTTCAAGCCCCCGAGGACCCTTCAGGAATCCGTAGACCTTGGTGAAGATCCACAGACTATGGTCTACACAGTCAGAAATGAAACGGAAGAACTGCTTTTGATACAGTGCTGTGACCGTTGTCTGCTAATTCTGGCAGGACATTCTGGGAAGTCAGAATAAACCTGAATCGCATTGGCCATAGAGATGCTCAAGCCTCTTCTACAGCATTGATTCCAGGGCTGGGCCTCAGCTTCCCAAATGTCCCCGTGTTCATGCCAACCCAAACATGACAGGAGGAGGTGGGGCAAGAAATCGCTCAAGACTTTTCATTTGCTAACGTTACGTCTCCCCTTGGAGTTAAAAGACCTGGTGTTAGTCAAAGGTCTCTCGCTACTTAATTGTATAATCTTATCAGTTATGTTTTTTTTTTTTAATTTTAAGATTTTATTTATTGGTCTTTCTTTAAGAGCGAGTAGAGAGAGAGAAAGGCACTGGGGAGGAGCAGGAAACATCAGAAGCATCAACTCATAACTGCTTCTCGGGTGGGTGTGCCTTCACTCGGCAAGTCCAGGGTTTTGAACTTGCGACCTCAGCATACAAGGTCTGCACTCTAGCCACTCTGCCACCACAGGTTAGGCTCAAATCATTTACATTTTTCAAGTATTGTCTTACTTATCTATAAAACAGGGATAATTTTAATCCTACCTCTCTGAGCTGTTACGAGGACTTGCTG
Source organism: Rhynchonycteris naso (assembly GCA_037038555.1). Taxonomy (NCBI): domain Eukaryota; kingdom Metazoa; phylum Chordata; class Mammalia; order Chiroptera; family Emballonuridae; genus Rhynchonycteris; species Rhynchonycteris naso. Next base: position 359,046,346 of record CM072995.1, read on the forward strand.
AGATAATGAGTGTGAACACATTATTGACCTAAAACAAACAGCCAGACAGTTCTCCAGCAAAATCGATGCATTTGGGAACAAAAAGCAATCGCAGTTTGGGACACGCAGCCTAATGGTGAACCATGCGCGTTCCAGAGAAACAAAGGAAAATTACTGGGGATTCAGAGGGGCATTATGTAATGATAAAGGGGTTGATGCTCCAAGAAGACAATCCTTAATGCATAAGCACCTAACAACAGAGTATCAAAATAAGTGAGGCAAAAACTGATACATATGTAAGGAGAAATAGACAAATACACTATTATAGTTGGAGGCTTGAACATCCATCTACCAGAAATGTACTGACAGATCTAGCAGGCAGACAATCAGTAAGGCCATAGTGGAACTCAACAGCACCATTAATCAAGTGGATATAATTGACAGCTATAGACTACTTCATTCCCAAATAGATCATCCATTCTTCTTAAGTTTGCATGGAACATTCACCCAAGTGGACCACATTCTGAGCCATAAAACACACCATAACAAAAATTGTAAAAACATAAATCATGTAATGTCTACTGTTAGACTACAGCACATTTCTAAATAACACGTGGTCCAAGCAGAAATCTCATGAGAAATTTCAAAATATTTTGAGCTGCATGAAAAATGAAAAGCCAACTTATCAGAATTTGTGGGACACAGTGAAAGCGGTGTTTAGAAGATTTATAGCACTGTGTGCATAGATGAGAAAAAAGGAAAGACCTAAAATCAATAACCTAAAGTGGAACTTCCCCAAAGAAACTATATAGATGGCAAGTAAGCATGTGGAAAGGTGCGCAGCAACATATGTCATTAGGGAGCTACAAATTAAAACAATGAGATATCACTCGATACATTTATTAGAATAGACAAAATCCAAAACATCAACAACACCAAATGCTGACAAGCACGTGGAGCAAAAGGAACTGGCACTTATTGCTAGGGGGAATGAAAAATGGTACAGACACTTTGAAAGACAGTTTGGCAGTGTCTTACAAAACTAAACATACTATGTGACCCAGCAGTCATGCTCTGTAGTGTTTACCCAAATGGACTGAAAACTTACGCCCACACAAAAACCTGAGCACGGATGTTTGCAACAGTTTTCTTCGTAACTGTCAGAACCTGAAAGCAACCAAGCAATTCAGTAGGTGAATAGGGATGAACTGTGGTCCATCCCCAGGGGTCCCCAAACTTTTTACAAAGGGGGCCAGTTCACTGTCCCTCAGACCGTTAGAGGCCAGACTATAAAAAGAACTATGAACAAATCCCTATGCACACTGCACATATCTTATTTTAAAGTATAAAAGCAAAATGGGAACAAATACAATATTTAAAATAAAGAACAAGTAAATTTAAATCAACAAACTGACAAGTATTTCAATGGGAACTATGGGTGCGAATGCATCCTGTGCTCCTCTCACTGACCACCAATGAAAGAAGTGCCCCTTCCGGAAGTGCGGTTTGGGCCAGATAAATGGCCTCAGGGGGCCGCATGCAGCCCGCGGGGCCATAGTTTGGGGACCCCTGATCTAGACAATGGAATATTATTCAGCTCTAAAATAAATGAGCTATCAAGCCATGAAAAGACTTGGAGGACATGTCCTATTATACAAATAATCATCTAGTTAAAATAAATTTCAGTCATTTTTTTAAAAGTTTTTTATTAATTTTAATGGGGTGACATTAATAAATCAGGGTACACATGTTCAAAGAAAACATCTCCAGGTTATCATATCATTCAATTATGTTGCATACCCATCACCCAAAGTCAAATTGTCCTCTGTCACCTTCTATCTGGTTTTCCCTGTGCCCCTCCCCCTTCTCCCACCCACTCCTCCCTCCCCCCACCCCGTAACCACCACACTCATGTCCATCTCATAGTCTCACTTTTATGTCCCCCCATGTATGAAATCATGCTGTTCTCAGTTTTTTTCTGATTTACTTATTTCACTCCGTATAATGTTATCAAGGTCCATCCATTTTGTTGTAAATGATCCAATGTCATCATTTCTTATGGCTGAGTAGTATTCCATAGTATATATGTACCAAAGCTTTTTAATCCACTCGTCTTCTGACGGACACTTGGGCTGGTTCCAGATCTTCGCTATTGTGAACAATGCTGCCACGAACATGGGGGCACATTTATTCTTTTCAAACAGTGCTATGGTGTTCTTAGGGTATATTCCTAAAAGTGGGATAGCTGGATCAAAAGGCAGTTCGATTTTTAATTTTTTGAGGAATCTCCATACTGTTTTCCACAGTGGCTGCACCAGTCTGCATTCCCACCAGCAGTGCAGAAGGGTTCCCTTTTCTCCACATCCTCGCCAGCACTTATTCTGTGTTGTTTTGCTGATAAGTGCCATTCTGACTGGTGTGAGGTGATATCTCATTGTGGTTTTAATTTGCATTTCTCTAATGATTAGTGATGTTGAGCAATAAATTTCAGTCTTTACAAAGAAAAAGACATGAAAGAAAGTTAAATGTATATTACTAGGTGAAAGAAGCTACTCGGAGAAGGCTGCAGACTGTCTGATTCCAACTCTGTGACATTCTGAAAAGACAAAGCTATGGAGACAGTAAAAAGATGACTGGTTGTGGGTGCTAATGGGGTGGTCATGAACAGGTAGAGCACAGAGGATTGTTAAGGTAGTGAAACTATTCTGTAAATATCACACTGACGAATTCATGTCATTATACAGCTGTCCCAACCCAAAGAGGGCTTACCACCAAGAACGAGCCCTAAACTATAGACTTTGGGTGATAATGCTGTGTGGACATAGGTTCGTTGCAACAAATACAGCACTCTGATGCAGGCATGTGGGTAGCGGGCAAAGCTGCGCACCTGTGAGAACAAGGGGTATATGGAAACTCCATTTTCTGCCCAGCTGTGCTGTGGACACCGTAGCCAGGGCAGAGGCGTGAGAATGGTTTCCTTTGAGAGTTTGTCACCAGGACTCCTGCCCATGGGCCACTCTCCTGGCTAGGCTGCCTCTTTCCTCTTCCTGCACCCTCGCAGCGGCCACCTCAGGGGTGGAAAGTGCCTACACAGCCCTGTGTAGCTGTCCCTTCGCTGCTGCGTGGGTCACCTCAGGTCTCAGGTGCCTTTTTTCTTTTCAAAGCAAAACTGAAATTTCATCTGAACAGTCAGCTCTGGCGACCACAAAACTTTCATTTCCTTTTTATTGCAGGGAGAAAGTTCTGAACACGATGATTTCACCCAGAGAAACTGGGTGCTGGGAACTGAGTCGAGGCTGGCTGGGGGCTTGGTTTGCACCTGTGGGAACTCATTATAATGCGGACTCTGAGGCTCCATCGCAGAGGGGCTGTGTAGAGGGTAGGAGCCTGTCGTTTCTTGGCACTGTGTTTTGTTTTTAGTTTTAAATTATTCCTTTTTTTCTCCCGGTTTTGTTGAGATATAACTGACAAACAGCACTGTACACGTTTAGAGTGTGCAGTATAACGATTTGACTTACATACATTGTGAGCAATTACAGTTAACTTCCATCATCTCACATAGATACACACACACACACACACACTTCCCAATGATTCTATAAGATGAGAGCTCTTAGGATTTACTCTCTTAACAAGTTTCATATAAATCGTATGATAGTGTCCATTATAGTCTGTTGTTCATACCATCCCTACTATTTATTTGTTTCTAACTAGAATTTTGTGCCTTTTGACCACCTTTCTTCCATCCCTCCTCCCCTCCATCTCTGGTTACTCTTTCTCTGAGTTTGTTGTTGTTTTTATTTAGATGTCACATATCAGTGTGATTACACAGAGTATTTGTCTTCCTCTAACTTATTTCATGTAGCATAGCACCCTCAAGGTCCACCCGTGTTGTTGCAAATGGCAGAATTTCTTCTCTTTTTAGCACTGAATATTGAGTGCTTCTCAAGTGACACTCATAGCCCTGCAGGTTTGGGGACCCCTGGCATAGAGAAATTAAGCTGCTGCTCCATCCTGCCCAAGCATAGTCAATCTTCCCTAAACTTACTACACGTTGTCATGCCTCCCTACCTCGGATCACCTCTCCCTCTCACTGCTTGCACTCCCCTGCAGTATTTAAACATAACTTTAGCCTGATCTGTGGTGGTGTAATGGATAAAGCGTTGACCTGGAATGCTGAGGTCGTTGGTTCAAAACCCAAGACTTGTCTGATCAAGGCACATGTGGGAGTTGATGCTTCCTGCTCCTCCCCCCTTCTTTGTCTCTCCTCTCTTTCTCTAAAATGAATAAATAAAATAAACATAACTTTATTATGTCACTTATATGACATCATATGTGTTTTCTTATTTCACTCCTTGATCAGGTGAGCCCCACAAGGACAGAGATCATGTCTTGTTTAACTTTGAGTTTCCCGAACCCAGGCTCGCCACATACAGCAGGCTGCTCGCTGTACGAAGGGGCTCAGCATGAGGGCTAAGTGGGGCTGTAAGTGGGACTGAAGTCTCGCGTGATTCACCACGTCATGAACCCAGATCTTGACCTCTCAGTGTGTAGAAGAGGGATGGCCTTTGCAATGGAACAATGGTGCTGTTGTGGGCTAGTGCTGGCCCTGTCTGCACAAGCATCACAGTAGGAGCGCAAATGCTAGCATTCCCTGAGCATCTCTTCCAGGAAAGGCACAGAATGTAGTGTTTTCCGTAGAGACGCCTGATTACATAGTGTTTGTGAAATTGAATCAAAAGCCTTCTTCCTCAGCTCTCTCATAATCTTCTTATGCTGCAAGGCCCAGCCAAATGTTACTTCTTCTAGGTAAAGTCTTCTTCTAGCCCTAATTTATTCCTTCCTCCTTGGAGAAAGCAGCACCTGGCTTCTATTTTTAGAACGGCACTTCCTGTGATGTGACTTGGGGCAGGGGGGGAGTGGTTTCCCCCATTGCTCTCTGAGCCCCTCATAGGCAGGCCACCAATCTCAGCTCTCTTGATCCTGGGTGTCTAAACATCCTAATGAAGGTTTATTAAGTGAATGAAAACCCCAGCCTCGAGTAGCCCTTTAGACTATGGGTTCCACCCGATCATGTAAAGATACAGTAACTTTCACCCCTATCATCTGGAACTGGAAGCAAAATTTTAGAAATGAGTATTAATTCATCATATACATCTGTGACTATTATATATAGCATACTTGTCTGTATCTATATATGTGTACAAATAGGTATATACATGCACATATACATTGACATCAGCTTTGTAGGCAGCACTGGGCTAAGTTAAACGGGTGACTGACAGACAATTGTGTCAGTTGTTCACTCTCTGATGATACTGAGATGGGTACAGGACTGGGTCACAGCCGTGAGTGAGGGAGTCTGCATCTTGGCTCCACCGATACAGTAGACAGTTCTGGGGCTCCCCATGTCTGAGATTTTAAAATAAGCCTTGTTCTAAGTTAATCTTCCTTTTTCCAAGCAGGAAAGGGGTTGGCTCCCATAACTGTAGGAGATCCTTCTCATGGACCTGATGATCTTGAAATGTACAAATAAAGTGGGACAGAATAGTAGGAAGTGAAACACACCTGATCACGGCCAAATGCGGGGCGCCTGTTGGGAAAGGTCAGTGCCGACTCTTGGGACATCTTTATTGATTAAAGTAATCTGATTGAGGCATTCTGAGCTTCAAAAGAAGCACAGGATTTTTCTGTGTGTGTGTGTTTGCTTTTTTTTTTTAGCTCTTTATAAATGAAAATAGGAAGGTCTAAAGCAATGTGATACAAATTGTGGTTTATTTATTTACATTTAACAAATTAATATTTTTACCACAAAAAAAAAATGTGGTTTTAGAATGTTATTCACAAATTGTAATGAACTTCTAAATAAATTCTACTTTATTTCAATTTCTTTTTATTTATTCATTTTAGAGAGGAGACACAAAGTGAGAGAGAGAGAGAGAGAGAGAGAGAAAGGGGGGAGGAGCTGGAAGCATCAACTACCATATGTGCCTTGACCTGACCAGTGCAGGATTTTGAGCTGGCGGCCTCAGTATTCCCAGGTCAACGCTTTATCCACTGCGCCACCACAGGTCAGGCTAAAGTCTACTTTATTTCAAAGTAGACCCTAAGGGACATGGTCCAGTATCAAGTGGAATTCCACCAGTGTCGCACGGCACTGTCGAGTCTAGGTTTAAGAGCTTTTGTTGATGATGCCAAAGTCTGACTTTGCCGTCTTTGTTGATGGGAGGTCTGGATTGAATGCCTCTCATCTCTTCCCCCAAGCCATATGAGGCTTGCCTAGGGCCTGCTTCTGATCTGCAGTTGAATGAACAGGAGCTGAGGATACAAAGTGTAATAGAATCAAGTTGCTGTAAGGGTATCAAAAGGGCACGTTGGGGGAGAAGCATGGGCTGTGTGACTGGAAGCCCTGACCATTCAAATCTACAAATCCGTTTGGTCTTCCACTGTCACGTCAAAAGAAGAGGAACTTGTTTCAAGTTTAGGTCCACTTGGGACTGCACAGGATTGGTCTTGAGAGTCATTTTGACTTGTGGACTATATGTGTCCCTGGGTGACCTCCTCTTGAGTTAGATGTTACACACAGCAAACGGAAGGTGCTGTGAATATAGCATAACGTCCATGACGGTTGTTTGCAGGCCAATCAAGGCTTTGCTTATGCACGTTCTTTTCTTCTTTGGATATAAGATCATATGCTCTTCTGGGGCCCTCTCTAAGTTATACGGGAAGATGTGGAGGCAGGTGGCAATATCTGAGGTTAAGCAGAAGGAGATAAACCCTATGAAAGGTAGAATTTGTGAAACTAATCTTCAACAACCTCAGACTGAACCCTAATACTGACCTCAGGCTGACCATGACCCTGACCAAAGATAGCAATCAAGGGGAATACAAGTTAAATTATGTTATGGACTAAGGTCAGGCAACTTCTATAAAAGACCAGAAATTGTATTTCAGGCTTTGTGGGTCTTTACTCATCATCGCAACTATTCAGCACTGTTGTTGTAGCATGAAAACAACCAAAGCTAATAGTAAATAAATGAGTGAGGCAGCGATCCGATAAGATTTTATTTACAAAACAGGTGGCCACAGATTTGGCCCGCAAGGACGCTGGAGTACCACAAGCAGAAACCTGTGCATCCTTCAGAAACGTCAAGTTTAAAACATGACCACAGAGCACTCTTGACTCCATAAAAGGAACTCCACGATTAAGTGGGCTTGTGTTGGGCAGATAAAATATATTATGCTCACTTTGTTAAAGATGGCGCTGCCCACAGGAAGCCCATCACCCAGGTGATATTATTAGTTGCCCTTATGCTTGGGATGGGCATAATTATATTATTGTGTGTGGAGGACAGGCTGTAAGCAGGCCGGGTCATTATAGCCTAAGGCTTAGTTTCAAGAGTAAGCTTTTTCCCCACGCCCTTGACTGACTGGATGATGTGGGGTGGTACACTCTCATGAGGAATCCTCCCATTATGCCTCAGATAAGTGACTTTGTATCAGAGACTTCCTTGTTTGTATATTGGATTAAAGGTTTTGATTTTTACACTATAAAATGGGGCAGAGGAGCCCATGCAGGAAGAGAGCAGAGAAAGGCCATGTGGAGGAGAGGAAAAGCAGCCAAGATGGCGGAGTGCTGAGGAGAAGCCAGTTTGTGTAGAGAGAAGGAGATGGGGGACAGAGGTCAATAAGGCTGGTGGGGTAGAACCCCTTGATTCTAGGAAACTCAGATAAGTCAGTAGCTTTGTGAGCACTGAATGAGTGGGTTTTGGGGCCCAGATTGTGTTTTTACTTGCCTGCCGGGTGCAAGCTAAGATTAAAGCTGATGGCTCACCAGTTCTTGGCTCTGTTGTTTCATTACCAACTGTCCGAATCTAATGCGAACCTGCGTGGGCCAGGTGGCTGTGATCCTGACCTTGGCCACTGGCTTTACACCTTGAATCCCAGATCAATTATTTGCAAGTTGTGGGACTTTGGGGAAAACGCATAACTTCTCTCCTTCCAAGCTTCTCATCTATAATACAGAGATGATAAAGTCTGCCTCAGCCACCCCAGGATGATTGTGATTCTCAAATGAACTGTAATTGCATGAACAGAAAGAAGCTCTTACTAGTGCTATTATGGAATTGCAGAAATGCCTTTTGAGTTAAAGACTATAAAGCTCCTTAATGGAAGAGATGGTGCTTATTCACCATTGGACCTTTAGCACCTGCCATGTATTCACTCTCAGAATAAAAGCATTGACTCCGTAAATGAAATAGAGAAAATATTATTTTCTTTTTAAAAGGAGTGCTTTTACTTGAACAGACTGAAGCGATAGAAGCCCAGAGTGAATGATTTGAAACTAGGATATGGGCTATTTAATTTTGGGAGTTTCGCGACATTTAGGAAGTGTTTTTGGACCAATCTACCCACACAACTTTGGACATGCAGAGGAGAGCTCCCATCGGGATATTCCGTGCATATTTCCAGCTCCACTCAGATGTATTGGAAGTGTTCCATAATTGAGGGAGGATTTTCCCTCAGGCCTTTAAAATTTTCTCATCAGTAATTTCTGTTTCTCAAGAGAAGTCTCAGCTATCGGACCGAATGCCCTTGCGACAGCCACTTGTTTCAATACCGTATCCTGCGATTGGACATGACCATGGGCATAAACTCCTCAGAATCATGATACCAGTTTGTTAAGCAAGTGTTGGGCAGATAAAATATAATATGCTCACTTTGTTAAAGATGGCGCTGCCTACATGAAAGTTCGTTGATATTAATGTGTGTTCTAGAATAGGCTGTGGGCAGGCCGGGTCGTTATAGCCTAAGGCTTAGTTTAAAAGTAAGCTCTTCCCCACACCATTGACTGATTGGCTGATGTAGGGGTGGTGCACTCTCCTGAGGAATCCCATTATACAGAGACTTCCTTGTTTGTATAATTGGATTAAAGGTTTTAATTCTACGGTATAAAGTGGGGAGACCAGTAGCTTGATCTCTCTCTTGGTTCCTGAGGTTAGTATTAGAAGAGAGGAGAGCAGATTAAGGCCACGTGGAGGAGAGGAAGCAGCCAAGATGGTGGACTGCTGAGGAAGAAGCCAGTTTGTGCAGAGTTTGTGTAGAGAGAAGGAGATAGGAAACAGAGGTGAATAAGTCTGGTGAGCTAGAAACCTTTTCATTCTAGGAAACTCGGATAAGTCAGTAGCTTTGTGAGCACTGAATGAGTGGGTTTTGGAGCCCAGTGTGTGTTTTTGCTTGCCCGCCGGATGCAAGCTAGAATTAAAGCTGATGGCTCACCAGTTTTTGGCTCCGTTGTTTCATTACCGACTGTCCGAATCTAATGCGAACCTGCACTGGCCAGGCAGCCCTGTTGGTGGCCGTGACTACTGGCTTTACAGGCCAAAAGAAAAGAATACTGTTGATGCCAGTAAAAGGAAAATGAAGCAAAACCCTTAAAATGCTCGTATCCTTAATCAAGTAGAATACGCATCTGTCTTTACACTTTGGAGTCAGCAATGAACAATGGAAAGAATCTGAGCTTTGGACTAGCCAGACCTGCATTAACATTATAACTGTAGCATCTTAGAGAACCATGGCCTTACATGGTTGACTTAATCTGTTTCACATCCCACGGTTGTTGTGAGGATAAAATGTGTCCATGTAAATGACTATACCCAGCATAGTGCTGCTGGGATTCTCTCTTTGGTGGGACTGTGGGAACGTCCTGAGAAGTGGGGGTGTTGTGGGCTGGGTAGCCCCTCCATAGGAGGCTCTGCAATGGCCTTCTTCTGGGGCTTTGCTCTCTGCTCATGTTTAGTCAGTGAGACCACTCTTGGCAGAGAGTAGAGGAAAACCGTCCTGATCAGGGTGTGACATGGGGGCAAGGCTCCTGGACAGCCTTGAAAGGAGTGACCAAGAGACTAATGGGCAGGGAGAGAAATCCTGATTGACCGTCCCAGGGAGAGGAGCCACCATCAATGACCCCTTTGTTCACTCTCTATTAGCATTTCCCTCTGTTAGCTTGTATAATAAGGATCTGTCTGCATTGAATGTAACACAGTGCTTTGGAAGCAATTTGAGAATATGGCGTGCTGGTTTGGAGAGTCCGCTTCAGAATTAGATTAGCTGCTGGGCAAGTTAATAGGCTTCTCTGAGTCTCCATCTCCTCATTCCCGAGGATAACAGTGTTCATTCACTACTCTCCGTCCTTTCCTTGCATTGTGTCTTCTGCCTCCTCCTTATTGCAGCTCACTCACAGCCCTCAAGGTTAATCACTGAGTCTCTGGGTAGAATTGTTCATTTTAGAACCCCTAGAAGCTGCTGACCAGCCTAGGGCTGCTTACCTTTGGGTCAGGTATCCCTCCCAGATCTAGTCAGCATGGCCAGCAGAGAGACAGGGCGAACATGGTCACATAAAGTACCTCAGGGCTGGCTTCTTAACTAGGGACTGTGGAAACATGGCCATTTCTGGTAGAAAGATTGTGGATATGATGTGCACCATGATCGATGCCCAGGACACAGAGATAAGACAGAAAGTTTAAATGGCAGAGCAAGGACTTGAACCTGGGTTTTCCTCGTCTGAGAGCCTATGGTTTTAATGATCTTCCCAGATCGTCTGTGCTGAGATTTCCCGGGATGTCCTCTCTTGTCTTTTCCTTTACGGGCATGTGATTTATATCACTCATCTGGAAAGGGATGGAGTGAGAAAGGGGATTCAGGAACTGTTGTCTCTTTACGATTACTCAGTTCTTTGATTTCTCCCCTGGGAGCCACACTGCTTGTCACTTAGAAAGTACTGAAAAGAATTAGATTGCTCCAGGGAGTTCACTTGTATGCACTTTATTATTTCTAATGATAAGGCCTAAGGAGACTTCTACACTGCATTGTATTTTCTTCCAGTGAATGAAAGCAGAGGGCATCTGTTTAGCATTTGAGACATGCACCCTGGCTCACTTTGGCTAAAAGGGAAAAATAAATATGAAAACATAGTCCTCCAAAGAATTACTCCCTCTGTGACTGGTTTGCCTACTTCTTTGAGTATGGGACTCAACGGCGATTATTTACATTTGGGGCTGTCAGAAAAGGATGTCCTTGCCCTTGATTGATTGAGAAGACTCAAGATTTCCCTAGGAGAGGGCTTGGACTTCCTCCTGGGTCTAATCCTACTCAGTCTAGCTCTGAAGCATGGGAGAAGTTCTGAGAATCGATCAGAAGGTAAGATAGAAGGAAACATCATCTCATTCAGCACGTTCCTTTAAGTGTGGGACACTGAAGCCCAGTGTGCTGGTATCTGCCAATTGCTCCTCCAAGCCAACTCTGCACCCTCTTCCCCTGCGCTGTATCCTGGGAGGCTGCCCTATGTGACTGCATCAGTGAGCTCCCTCACCCCTGGCTTCGGTCTGCTTAGGCCACAGGGAAGTACCCACAGGAGATCAGAGGTCAGGAGGAGAGCGAGGAGAGAATATGGTTTCTTCAACTCCCTCCCTGCCAGGGCATCCTGAATGGGCTGCATCCCTCCTCCAAAGGTGACAGCTACAAGGTGACAGATCTGATCAGGTGGCCCCCTTCATACAGCTGCCCTTTCTCGTCCAAGTGACTGCTTCTCCCTTGCTCCCTGATGCTCCTTGAAGGCCTAGGGATAGTAAGGGCTCATTGCGGTACGTGGTCCTGAGATAATGCACTATCCGTGCTGTGCACACATCTTTAACCACCTTACCACACTCTAATCAAATTACGCAGTTTGGATGTGCCATCTGTTTCCTGCTGGGGTCCTGACTGATATACCCAGAGAGGTTAATGAGTCACCCGAAGTCTCAGGAGGATTTGATTACATACCAGTATGTGCTAATAAGAAGCGATAACACTGGCATGTTTTCCAGTTTATGAAGCACATTCATGACTGTAATCTCAAGTGCTGAAAAGGCATTAAGCTTTCCACTTAGAGACTAGAAGTTGACTCTTAGAGATGAGGAGGGACTCACCACCCCCGGTGAACATCAGAGCTACCCTCAAACCCAGTGCCTGGGTTCTGCCAATCACACCGTGACCTGCCTTTCCTCGGTCAGGGTAGAACCTCTCATTCGTTGCACGTGCAACTCCACCTGCAGCTTCAGGAGAGCAAACACCAGCACTCCATCTTCCAGGCCCAGAGCTGATGATGCTACGTCTGTAATCCAATAACTTGTGAAGCAAAGGGTGTCACCCAGTGGTGGGATTCAAACAATTTAACAATCGGTTCTCTGTCCTAATGACTGTTTTAAGTATAAAAAAATGATATACCAGAAGGTAGTTTATTATTTCATGCATTTAATACTTAAATAACAATAAAAGAGGTACACAAAACTAGATTATGTTCTAAGAGTTTTAAAATATTAATGAAAATCTATTAAATAATACCTGATATAAAACAATAAAACTGTTATTTAAGATATTTCCAGTCTGCTTAGGCCGCAGGGAAGTAAGTACCCATAGGAGATCAGAGGTCAGTAGGAGAACAAGGAGAGAATATAGTTTCTTCAACTCCCTCCCTGCCAGAGCACCCTGAATGGGCTGCATCCCTCCTCCAAAGGTGACAGCTACAAGGTGACAGATATGCTACAATGCATCCACACTTGCAATTTTTTTTCACCTATGGATGGAATGAACATTTCTATGGGCACTTACAATACGCTGTTGTGCAGATGAACGTTAAAAAGGAGTAAGGAATGTCAATTTGTCATTTCCACATTGGGCGGCTGCCCAGGCACCCACCTTAGAGAGAACCCTGATTACAAGTGCCATTTTAACAACTGGTTCACCAAACTCAACAAAATATTAGGTATCAGTTCTGCCCAACCGGTGCAAACTGGCTTAATCTCATCACTGGTGTCACCCCGATTTTATACATGAGGAAAGTGACACTCAGAGGCTAACTATTTTACTCAAAGTCATGCAGCTGGGAAGTAGCTGGAATCGGAGCCCAGACCTGTCTGCCTGTTCTTTCCACCACCCCACCCTGTAGCTACTGAGGGCTGCAGGCCTAACCTCGCCTCTGTATTTTCTCCCATCAAACAAGTACTGATTCTGGCCATTGGCCTGGCTTTCCTGTTGGGCAGCCAAGGAGTCTTTTGTGGATAGAGCATGACAGAAAATGGATTAAGACCAAGAGATAACAAGGCAAGGCCAGCAGGCCCTTTCTCTGAGACAGCCTTTGTAGGGGTGCCCGAGCAGCTGGGACAGGCATCCATCTGACTCACCAACCTCGCTGCAAAAAATATCTGTGGGCCCTCAGCTTTCATGACCTAAAAGCAGAGGCAGGGGCTGGTATTGGCTGAACCTGGTTGACCTGGGGTCACCTCCATTCTGTGTGGCCTAGATGGAAGACTCACTTCCTCAGTTTGGGCCTCAGTGTTCTCATCTAAAATATGGGGGAGATGGGTACATCCAGTGCTGTGCTATCTGTCTCCCCAGTCTGTCCTTAATGAGTTTGTGAGTCTAGGAGCCTTCTATGACTGCCCCACTTGTCCCATGTCCCACCTGCCCTTGCCTAGTCCCTTAGCAGGATATCAGGGTTGTATTATTGATGGCTCTGCATCAATAAATACACATTTACTTACATCAATAAATAGCTGGCCAAAACCAGGTGGTGGCCTGTGCTTGTGGAGGGTGCAGGATGGGACTTAGGACTTTAACTGCAAAGCCTTTTCACTAGCCACCAATTCTTGAGTGGTGTTTTGCATTCTTGGGAAGTAGTGTAGGTGAAGAGCTATTCCAATTTCCCCTTAATTTACAACAGTACAGGCAGACCCTGTATACTAAGTGACTTGCTCAAGATACGCTGTGACCCAGTGTTAGAACGGGGCCTCCAGCCGCCCCATGCCTGTACTCTCGTTGCCAAAGAAAACCATCACTCTGCTTGGGGACGGTCTCCATTTGAAGCTATTGCTTTGAGGACAAAACAGATATAATAAACATGCAGTGTATGGGGAAAACATAGAAAATAGATAAGCGAAAAGAAGAAAATGAAATGATTGATTCAATGCCCTGCTGTTCATGGTTAAGCAGAGCAGGGCTATTGTGAGACGAACTGGTGCTTGGCTTAAAACCCAACACAGACTGAACTTCTTGTTCTTGTTGGCAGGTTCAAGGGCTAGTGGTCACTCTGCTTTCTGTTTTTTGGCCAGAGTTTCTGAGTACTCAACTCAAGTCAAGTGACAAAGCAATTACCAGTGGACAGAGAAAGGAAGAGTGCTTCTCCTGGCTGAGTGAGGAGCCAGGATTCTTGTTGGTACAGCCCAGAGGATGGGGTGGTGCCTGAGACCGGTGGGTAAATCTCAGGGCCATTTGCTCTGTGGGAAGTCTTGTCTCCCTCTAATGCAGTGGTTCTTAACCTGGGCTCTATCAAACCCTAGGGGTTCGATGAGTCAATCTCAGGGGTTTGGAGAAGCCTCTGCCGCGGAGGCCTGAATAAAATAATACCGTAATTTGTTGTGAGTTCATGCACTTTGTTGGTTTTGTTCTTTGAGCAAGGTGATGTTCATGCATGACTCATTTTGTGCACCAGTAAAAAAACATACACCTGCCTGATCAGGCAGTGGCGCAGTGGATAGAGCGTCGGATTGGGATGAAGAAGACCCAGGTTCGAGAACCCGAGGTCGCCAGCTTGAGCGTGGGGCCCATCTGGCTTGAGAAAAAGCTCGCCAGCTTGCACCCAAGGTCGCTGGCTCCAACAAGGGGTTGCTCGGTCTGCTGAAGGCCCACGGTCAAGGCACATGTGAGAAAGCAATCAGTGAACAACTAAGGTGTCGCAACGGCAACGAAAAACTAGTGATTGATGCTTCTCACCTCTCTCCGATCCTGTCTGTCTGTCCCTATCTATCCCTCTCTCTGACTCTCTCTCTGTTCCTGTAAAATAAAAAAATATTTAAAAAGCTTTAAAAAATCCATATACCTATGTCTCGAATTTGGAAAAAAAATCATATTTTATTTATTACTAAAGAAGAGTTTGGTGAATGCGCATATGAAACTGGTGGGTTTGGTACTTCAAAAATGGTTAAGAACCACTGCTCTAATGCCTACCTTTAGACATCGGACTTCTTTCATGTATCCTCAAATAATAGCTGATTCCAGATGCATTTTGGCACTGAAGTCTATGCCTCCTGTGACCAATTTTAAAAACTATGTTCAAAGCTCAAGATACAGAATTTTGGAATGTCAGAGCCCAGAAGGACCTAACAGTCCTTCTAGTCCCAAGCCATTTATTTAACACATGGGAAACTGAGGTTCAGCGATGGCAGTTGGCTCGTTGAATGTTGTTGGCAGTGTCAGGCCTAAGACATAAGCCTTCTGGCTCTGTTCTGTGTGCTCTGAGGCTGGACATCAATTTCAGACACATGGGGACTCCCAGCCTGGACAGTGAGTGGGAGTCAGTGCTCATAAACCACTAATAGTAGGCTCAATCCCATAAACATAACAATGAGCTGCAATTTATTGGAATAGTCGTTATCTCCTTTAATGTCCATAGTAACCTGTGAAGGAAATGTTATTATTGCAAGCTTTTCAGATAGGAAATGGAGGCTTAAAGAAGTGATGTAACCTGCCCAGATTTACACTGCCAACAAGTAGGGGTTAAAACTCAAGTTTGTTTGATGCGATGCCCTGTCTCTAAGTCACTAGGTTAACCTAAAATGATCCTGTAATATTTGGGTCTGAACTGGGACACACTTTTAAGCATATTTTCTCTTCAATTTGAATGTTTTAAGTCAATCCACATAGGACTAAACTTGATGGTTCTCAAGCTCTAAGTGGGGAAATTGGAATCACCTGGAGCTTCTGAAAGTCCAGACTGCTGGCCTCTGCCCCAAGTTTCTTAGACGGTAAGTCTGGCGTGGGGCCTGAAATGTGCATTTCTAGCAAATCTTCAGGTGATGCTGCTGCTGACTCTGTAGCTCTGGGGATCACACACAGAGTCCCTGGTTTATTATTTATTTATTTATTTATTTATTTGAGAGAGAGAGAGAGAGAGAGAGGGAGGAGGGGAGAGAGAGACAGTAAGGGAGAGAGATGAGAAGCATCAATTCATATTTGTGTCACTTTTAGTTGTTCATTGATTGCTTTTCATATGTCCCTTGAGTGAGGGCTCTAGCCAAGTCAGTAACCTCTTGCTCAAGCCAGAAACCTTGGGCTCAAGCCAGCAACCATGGGGTCATGTCAATGATCCCATGCTCAAGCCGGTGACCTTGTGCTCAAGCCCGCAACCCCACAGTCAAGCAAGATGAGCCCGTGCTCAAGCTGGTTACCTCAGAGTTTGGAACCTGGGACCTCAGCATGCCAGACCAACACTCTGTCCACTGTGCCACCACTAGTCAGGCCAGAATCCCTGATTTAAAGGAATCATTATGTGCTGAATTACTGTCAGCTGAATTTTCTTGCATTCTCATTTTTCAAGTAACTATTCAGGAAAAGAAATGCAAATTCAGTGAAGGAGACTCTTGCCAGGAAAGAAGGGAAACAGTATTATCACGTGATCTCTGAGCTACCACTTGAAAGGGTTGCTGAGGGCTCTTCAGTTGTGTTGAACTATTTGGAAGGCTAGATATTTAAATAAAAAAGCCCAGGATGCGGCAGCAGAAAGAAACAACTCCAACCATTTCTTCACTCCCTTCCTAACTCTCAAGGTTGAGCATCCTGGGGGAGAAAGTGTAACTGGCTGAGTTCAGGTCACAAGTCCATTCCTGAGCCAATCACTGTGGCCAGGGAACTGTGAGGTTCTGACTGGCTCACCGAGTTACATACCTTCTCCTAAAGCAGGAAGTGAAATGAACTCCAGAGACTGAGAAGGAGATGTGAATGGTCCCCCAGAAGATGCCTGGGGATGGTGGGGACACCAGAAAGAAAGGTGAATGGGTACCAGTGACAAAGCCACACATTCCCACCTTTCTAGTTGCCAAGCAACCTTTTCCCTTTTAGTTCTTTTTATTAAGGTGACCAACATTTTTACAATGAAAAGGAGGACAAAAATAAATGGAAGAAAACAATATCGTAAATAAAACATTTTATTCATTGCAACAATAATACACTATAACATGATAAATGCATAATAAAAACATTTGTAATATTTTATATTGTAATTATGCTTACATGCTTATTAATTTTTAATAATAATTGTAAGAAAAAAGTACTTATTTAGATACAAATACGTCACATCATATGCAATGGATCGACTCTGCATCGATCAAATACGGACATTTACAGATTAGTCTTCTAATATCAAAAAGGAGGACGTGTAGGAGGACACTTTTCAAGGGAGGACGGAACTTACAAAAGAAGGACTGTCCTTCCTAAAGGAGAACAATTGGTCATCTTATGTTTATTCTTCTTCCCCACAAGTTCTCCTGATGGGAGAAATGACCCTTCTATAGATGGAGGAAGCCCAAACCCAGGAGGCTTTGAGTGAAATGGAAAGAGATTAAGGCTAGAGATGTGGATTCAGCCCTTGTGCTGCCACTGACTTCCTTCCCTCCGTGAGTCTGTTTTTTCTTCAGCTGTGAAGCCAGCAGAGCCTGGGCCCTTGCAGCTGTGACAGGCTGTAGCTCTGGGCAGTGTCACAGGCAACGGGGGCCTCCAGGGCCGGCCACACAATATCTGAGATGTGAATGCAGCTTTCTCTAAACATGGGTGGACCCTGCCACGGAAGAACACGGTCTGCTAGAAAGAGCCTTGAACTTGGCATCAGATAAGACTTGTTTTGATTCCTGATTCCTCTGTGACCTAGGCAAATAAACCTGACCTCTCTAAACTGCCTTATAGAAAGTGGAATGAATGGTAATCCCTGCCTGGTCTCAAAGGTTGCTGAGAGAACAAGACAATGGATGAGAAGTGCTTTGTAAACCCTCAAGGGCTGGTAGGTAGAAGGCGCAGCCACTCAGGGCCCCTCCATTCCAGGTCAGGGCGGTTCAGGGACTTGGTGCTCCTGAGGAAAGGCTGGTGCCCACATTCAATGAGTGTGGGCACTTCGATAAAGCATATGTCTGCTATTTGTAGAGCATTTGCCCTAGACTTTGTTATTCTGCACAAGGGCCACGTCAGGTGGTAAACAGAACCACTGGAAGGGTGGGGTGGACGGAAGAGGGAGAGGTCACTGATGATCCTAAGCATTGCAGGGAGAATCTGTCTTGGTAGTTGACAGTGCGGGGGACAGAAAGCCAGGCTCTGCCCTCCGATCATCCTGTCCCTCCAAGTGGGCATCTGGACAGAGGCTGCCCTCTGGCTTGTCTAGTGGGGCATGGTCTAGCCACCTCTACTCTGATATCTCCCAACCATCTCAAATTAGTGTTCAGAATGAATTGATGGATCTCAGTCCCCACCTCCAGAATTTGTTTTCTCTTAATTTTGTAAATGTCATCAGAAGGCATTCAGTCTTCTGTGCCAGATACCTACAGGTCATGATCCCTGACATCTCTCTAACTCCTTCTACCCTCAATCCATTATCAAGTCCTGTCTATTTCCCCTCCAGAGTATATTTTATTTCCACTCATTTTTTCTCATTCCCACTACTAGCACCCCATCTGAGATACTGTCATCTCTTACCCTCCGCTGCCTCCTAACTAGTTTTTTTCATTTGGGGTCCCATCCCCCTCCATTCCGGTGTACCTAGGAAACAGTGCGTATTACTATTCTTCTCTCTAACCATTGCAGGACATATAAATATGATAAGTCTTTGAGATGGCACTATCAAAGACATCAGTTTAACACTATTTAATCTAGAGTTTCCTGAACTTATTTGTTCATGGATATGAGCAAAGAATGCCAAATTACATCTGTATTATCAGCCAAAGTAAACTTTCCAAAATGTGAATCTGATGGTGTTACTGTCCATCTTACAGGTCTTCAAAGACAGACTGTTCCATTTAAAATGAAACCCAAGGCCCCCAAGGGGGCTGGCTTCCTGCAGGAGCTGGCCCCTGCTCACCTCTCCAGCCTGGCCACCTCTCATGCACCCCCACCGTGCTCCTAATACTCTGGCCACATGGTCTTCATCCAGTTTCTGGGCAGGCCAGGTTCCTGCACACCCTAACAGCCCAGGGTCCTTTCATAGGCCATTTCCTTTTGGCCTGCCCCCTCTCCATTCTTCACATCTCTGCTTCTGTTCATCCTTCAGGTCTCAGCTGAAGGGTCACGTTTTTAGAAACACCCCCATTCCAAGCAGTCCCCGTGTCTCTCCCCACTTTCCACCAATTATTTTCTCTCTCGGGAGTCTCTTTGACTTCTCCACAGTATTTGCTGCCACAATTCATGGTTGTCACTGTGCTCACTTAGCTGTTTAGTGCCCGGCTTTACAACACTGTAAGCTTCACGAGGGCAGGGAGAGTGCCTGCCCTTTGCAGGCCCAGTTCCTATCTGCTCAATAAATAGTTCTTGGCTCAAAGAACAAATGCAAAAATTAGAAGCCTTGCGCCTGTGAGTTCTACAGATTTCCCTAAAAGGTGCTATCTTGTGAGCTAGTAATCCCAGCAGCCCCTGGGAGCCAGAAATAGAGAGAAATGCTGGTAGTGCCAAGTGTAAGGTGACCAGATTTTAAAATTGGTAAAGCGGGACACCATTGACGGGGGGGGGGGGGGGGGGGGGAGGGGTATCTTGATTAAAAATTTGGTCTATATGGAGCAAAAGAATATTTTCATAGAATGCAAAAATAGTATTGTAATATATTTTTTGAAATCTCAACATAAGTACAATTTACAAATATAATACATTAAAAAATTATGTATAGTATTATTTTATTCTTTGGCATATTTCTCATTTGAGTGAATTTTTTTAGTAGATTTTTGTTGTTGTTTAAAAGGTCATGAAATTTGCCTGACCAGGCGATGGCACAGTGGATAGAGCGTCGGACTGGGATGCGGAAGACCCAGGTTCGAGACCCCGAGCTCGCCAGCTTGAGCGCAGGCCCATCTGGCTTGAGCAAAAGCTCGTCAGCTTGGACCCAAGGTCGCTGGCTCGAGCAAGGGGTTGCTCGGTCTGCTGAAGGCCCGCGGTCAAGGCACATGTGAGAAAGCAATCAATGAACAACTAAGGTGTTGCGACAGCAACGAAAAACTAATGATTGATGCTTCTCACCTCTCTCCATTCCTGTCTGTCTGTCCCTATCTATCCATCTCTCTGACTCTCTCTGTCCCTGTAAAACAAAAAAAAAATCTAAAAGGTCATGAAATTTTTCACAAGAATTTGTTAAATTATATTTCACACATAAAATGGCTTTCAAAGTCTCAACACTTAATTGTGATTTTTCTGATGTCTACACTTTATTTAGCGTAGAAAAAATGCGTTCATTTGCAGCATTAGTTCCTGGTAAAGATAGCACGTATTCCACAATTTTTAGTGCATTATTGTATGGGACATGGTTTATTTCAAAATGATGAAATATTTCTAACCATTTGTTCTCTATTGTGATTTTTTCTGATGCCCAAGATTTAACCTTTTCCTTATCAATCTATTTTTTTAATAATGATACCTCATTAAGAAGATCATTTTCAGAAACATTACTATATGGGAAATTTTGAGTGAGTCAGAGGGATCGGGTTACACGGTCCCGAAACCGATGCTGGAGCTGCACGAGCAGGTGGGAGCAGGAAGGGCAGCGCCCTACCATGCTCGCACACGAGCGGTCACGCACTGGACTCATCCTTGCGGTGGCTGTGCTCCCATGTCCGGCCGCCCACTGGAGACTAAGCGGCTTGCGCCTCGGGGAGCCCGGAGCCACATGCTGGCGTCCAGGACACGGGCGTGTGGGTAGTTAGGTGACTTGACAGCCACCGCCTTGGCAGGTACGTCCCACCCGAAGTTCTTTGTTTCAGGCCCATGGGGCAGCCAGCTCTTGCAGCAGTGTGGGCGCTTCCAGGTCGAGGCAGTGTCTCCCCGCCCAAAACTGTATATTCCCTTCCCGTTTTCCAGCCGTTCCCTAGCTTTTCGTGCATTCTTTCCAAAAATCGGGACTTTTTAAAATGCCACGGGACGCGGGACAAATTGTTAAAAATCAGGACTGTCCCGCCAAAAGCGGGACGTCTGGTCACCTTAACTAAGTGGGTACAGTGGCTTACTCTGTCCCCCGATTGTGACCTTGACCATGACCCTCCTCACATGTCCACAGGTGTGCAGCTGGGACCTCAAGCTCTTCTAAAATGGCTTTCAGGAAAGGATCTGATAAACTCAGGTACACTGGGAATGAAAACAGACACTATTTTTCACAACAAACAAGAAACCTGGATATTGGAGAGGACAAGGATTTTGGGGACACTTCCTGCAAGGCTGACTACATCATTTGCAGGACCCAGTGTGAAATGAAAATGTGGGCCACTTGTTAAAAACGTATTAAACCTTTCAAGACGGTAACAGCAGAACATTGCACCAAGTTTAAGAGACCTGCTAACTGCCGGCCGCACACCCGTGAGGCTGGCCTTCCTGCCTTCAGAGACAGGCCAGCAGATTAGTTTGGATTCTCTGGGCTGGCCCTGCAGCTTGGAAGAGGCCCTCTTCTGTCAGCTCAAGAACGATACTGGTTCTAGACAAGACTCCCAGCAGCCAGCATATACCAGGTACAAGAGGCTGCTGCCGCTTCTTTTCCCCAATTTCCCCCAGTCTCTGTCGTTTCTAGCTAAGCCAGTCCACTCAGAGCAGAGCCAAGTTTATTTTCTTTTATCTAGTAGCTTAAGGAAGCAGGAAAGTTGTTTCTATAAAGCTCCCTACAAGGTAAACATCATGACATTCTTTTGTTCTGTTTATAGAAATACACTGGCCAGGAGGGAATCTCTGTGGCCGCCACAGGCTGCTGTTAACCTGTCCCTCACACACACCTACAGCCAGCAAGTGGGGTAGCCCTGTGCAGGGCCCCAACCTTCGGGAATTTGGCTTTACGTTAGGCGCAGGGAGAGGAAGAGTGAGGAGTGTGACCCTGAATGAGAATGGGAGGGGACGCAGGCTTACATTTCCTGAAAGCCACCAAGGGAAACTGACCTACAGTCATCAAGTTATTTAATCAAGGTATGTCTTAAATACATAAATATACATGTTTTCATTGATTCTATTTTTGAGTAGATAATGCATTCTTATTGCTCAAAACTCACAAGTTACAAAAAGGTTTTATGGTAAAAGATCTGCTTAACTCCTAAGTAATCCTTTCCATGCAGGTAGTAATTATAACTAATAGTTTGCACCAGGGTAGAAATATTGCGTGCATAAACGAACAGATGTGAATCTAGCTTCCCTATTCCCCAACCACCACCAATGACAGCATACTTTAACATTGCCTTGTGCTTTGTATTTTCATTCAAGATTATATCTGGGAAATCTTTCTGTATCAGTTTACAAAGACCTTCCTGTTCTTTTTTAGGTATGCATAGTATCGTTATTGTATAAAGTATCGTAATTTATTTAACCAGGAAGACATTTAGGTTCTTCTGGTCTTTTGTTATTACAAATAGTGGTGTAATAAATTACTTGAATGATTGAGGTTCAGAGCTTCTCTTGGTTTGTTTAAGGATAACTGAAGTCAGATTCCCCCTCCAGATCTTGTGAGGGCACTCTGAGTTGAGGACATATGTGTTTGTAAGTTTGATGGATACTACCATTCAACCCTCTGTGGATTTCCACAAGTATTTATCGAGTGCCCACTTCATGCTAACACTTGCAAAACACTGCGGACTTGACAGACCCTGTTGTTCTGGAGACATGGAGACACAGGCTGGTTGGGGGCCTGAGGAGGAGACCTACGATTCACAAGAACCCAAATGAATGAACAAGAGAATTCCAGATAGTGATTAATGCTGTAAAAAAAAAAAAAATCAGACCTAGGTGATACAATGAAATGTTTGTGTGTGTGTGTGGGGGAGGGAACACCTAAATGTAGACCAGGGATAGCCTCTCTTGGGTAACTGAGTTGTGCTTGGGAGGATGGTTCCAGAAGAGGTACAGATCAAGCCTGCACTTTGAATTTGTGTGATCTCGAGAGCTCTTTCAGACTGTCCCCATCTGGTTGTCTAAATAGCAGGGATTACTTTGTTGGGGGTGGGGGAGAGGTTGGAGGCATTTTCTCTCTCTCTCTAATTCTGCTTTTGCAAAAGAGAAAATAATTTTCAACTACCCACTCCAAGGAGGGCTGCCCCTCAAGTGTTTGGAGAGAACAAACCATGGGCAGCAGCCTCGGGCCAATTCCAAGGAGGCCTGGGCCTGGGTCCCTGAAGCCACGGAGGTCAAGGTTTTCATCTTCTCCAGCGGCCCTCAGGCTGCAGAGACTGAGCCTCACGGAGGTCTCTTTGGTGGTGACTCAGCTTCAAGGACCCTGATCGTTGTTCCCTCTGTTCCTTGGGCTCACCTCCGTCGGTGGTCTGATTCCTCTTGTGTGAAGGTTCTCAGGGCCGGACAGGTAGAGTGTAGAAAACATGGATGGAAGTCCTCGGCACGGAAGGTGTCGATCCTTCCTTGCATTCAGGGATGACATTAAAACCTGTGAGTCATCAGCCCAGTGCCAGCCTGACCAGTCAGGCAGAAGGCCGCTGCTGTGCCAAATGGGGGCATCCCTTCCACTCCCCACCTCGATGACATTTCCTGCTGTCTTTTCCATTGGCAAGACAGACAGTGAGTATTCCTTAATACTGCTGCCTGTTAAAATCCTTCCCGTCCTTCAAGTCCCAGCTCAGGTGCTCTCCTCCATGAAACCCCTGCTCCTTGCAGCTGGCTCTGAGCCTTAGGTCAGGGCAGGCGTCACGTTGACTCCCTACGAGGGGCAGAAGCCTTGCCACAGGTGTGCACTCTGTCTCCCCCAGAGCCTGGCACCACAGAGCCTCGTCACACACAGAGAACCTCAACACACGCGTGTGGTCTGCAAAGTACAAGTGCTGCCTGGTTTGTAAGATGACACTAGGTCCACTAATGGATGAGAGATTAGCGCACTGTTGTTACCTGAAGTCCTTCTAGCGGGTCTATTTTTCATCCAAGTCAGCATTCTCTTGTTTGCTATTTTGGATCTTATTTCACCAAAATGATTAAACGAAGGGGAAATCATCAAAAAACCACAGCAGAGCCTGATGGGAGCCAGGAAAAGGCAGAAGTGAGCGTGTGGGGTAGAGGGGCAGGTGACAGAAATACAGTAAGCGAGCGAGAGTCCTAAGACCTGGCACCGTGATCTGAGCTGGAACCCATGGCAGAGGCAAAACAAGACCATATGGCAGAGCCTTTGGGGAAAGAGCTTTATGAGAAGGGGGCTGAGTCCAAATAAGTTCACCCTGGGAACCGGTCAACTGTTCTGATGTGTAAGAGTGGGAAGCCAAAATTGCTCCAGAATCTTTTCCCCCTTGAAATAGCATGAACAGCAATTCCAGCCAAAGGGCCAGTTTCCTCACCCCTCCATTCCTGGGGCCCGGCAGGCAGCGCCTTTCTCTGGAGAAGAGGAACACTGTGTGCATTTTGTCCCTGGGCTCCTGGGGGAGGAAGCTCTGGTCTACCACATCCTTTCTCTCTCGGGCCCCCATGGAGGTGGCTGCCTTCGATACTCCCCACAGCAGAGGGGTAGGTCCCTATGGATCACAGCGGTGTCACAGAGAGGGATTCCTTGAAGTGGAAGAGACCTGAAAGGAGCAGGCACCCACAGTGCCCAAGGGAGATCCACCAGTCTGGAGTGGCCAAGGGTAGGCGTGAGGGAAGGAGAGGGAAGGAGGCTTGGCTGCCACCAGAGCTTCTGCTGATGTGAGCTTTTCTCACCGACACTTCCAGTCAGAGGCTCAGAGCTCCTGCTCGGACACTGCGGACCCCACAACCTCTCCCCCAGAGACCGCTAAGCTGCCCTGGAGCCACCTGCCACGGTGTGGCTGAAATGTGGCTGGTCTACGTGGAGATGCGCCGTGGGTGTAAAATGCACCCTGAGTCCAGAAGTCTTGATAAAAGAAGAGAATGTAAAATATCTCTTTAATAACTCTTACATCGATTCCATGTCAAAATGATAATATTTGGATATATTGAGTTAAGTGAAATATTATTAAAATTAATCTCACCTAGCCCTGTCTGGATAGTTCAGTTGGTTAGAGCATCATCTCAAAACTCAGAGGTTGCCAGTTCGAACCCCGGTCAGGGCACATACAAGAACAGATCAGTGTTCTTGTCTTTCTCTCTCACCTTTCCTTTTTCACTAAAATCAATAAATAAAATACTTTAAAAATTAATTTCACCTATCTCTCATTTACTTTGTTCAGTGTGGCTGCCAGAAATTTTAAAATTACAAATGTCATTTCCATCCTATTTCTGTAGGCCAGGGCTGTTCCGGAGTATCAGTTGCTGAGGCTGGGTATAGGCCTTCAGGGAAGTGTCACTGGTTTAAATATTTTTAAAAATACAACATTTTACTGAATCAGTACTTCTGAGCAATAACAAAATCAGAGAGTCAGAGGGAGAAGGGTGTTTTGTCACATTGACTGTGCCAGGAGACAGACCCCAAATCTGGGAGAGAACCCCTAACAGAGTGGTGCTCAATGCTATTCTACATTTACTCAAACACAGACCCATCGGGTGCTTTACTCTGTACTTGTTCCAGGGGCTGACCTTCCCATGAGGATCAAAGCAGATCCCTGCTCCCCCAGAAAAGGGGAGTCTACATGCCGGATAGACAATCAAGAGCCTAAACGCATACAGGACAAGCGAGAGAAGACAGCGTGTTAAGAGAGGATAAGTGATGGCCCTGGCCAGTTGGCTCATTGGGTGTTTGCACTGCCAGCGCCTCTGTTCTCCTATGGTTCCTCCTCATCGTTCGGTGCTCCGTGCAAATGTCAGCCCTCAGAGAGCCCTCCCCCCAACCAATGCCTCAAGGAGCCCCTTCCCCTTTGAGGTCTGCATTACCCACCTGCTGGATAATGTTCCCAGTGCCCAGGGGGCTGCTGAGAGAACGACAGCACGTATCACAGCTGCTGCAACCGCTGGAGGTCTGTCTGTCTTGCTCCTTAAACTTGAAGGGAGCAAGAGGCATAGACTCTAATGCTGGCTAAACTGGGTTCTCTTGCTTGCTATGTGACCTGGGGCAACTTCACCTCTTTAAGCCTTAGTGTTGCTATTTGTAAAATGGGGATAATTGCTATATTTACCTCATGAGAGTGATTTAAGGAGTGACAGAATGTATATAAATCGCTTAATCCCTTACCTGGAATGGATCATTATAACCATTAGTTGCCTATTTACATCGTTCTTAGTCTCCCATTGTCTAATATTCTCTGAAATGTTCTGAATTTTATTGCCCTTACTCAAACACTCTAGCACAGCGCTGTCCATTAGAAGGGTCTTTGATAATTGAAATGTTTTATGTTAGCGCAGACCAAAATGGTAGTAGCCAGCTGCTATTGAGCCCTGGGTATGTGGTCACTATGTCTACAGGGCTGATTTTTACATTGTATTTTAATTAAATTCACATATAAACAGACACATGTAGCTAGTAGCTACCGTTTTGGACAGGGTAGCTCTTGAAACTGTGAGTGATGGGAAGAAAAAAATGTTCTTTCATGAAAAATGTTTTGGAGAATTTTAAATAAATGCAGTAAGTTGTTAAGGGTGCTTTATAGATCTAAATTCGCTCTGTCAAATTTGAAACACATGAATATATCATATGAACTTTGATTTGCTTACAACATGTTGGAATGTTTAAATATATGAAAATCATTAACAAAAAGGGAAATTTCCCTCTTCCCTTCCTCTCTGCTCTTCTACTTTCTCAACTTGGGTTACTCAACTTCCTTTACCTTTTTCTTTTTTCTTTCTGGGGCCTCATTTTCTGGCTAGAGCTGAGAGTAGCTTCAGTGGGAGAAAATGGCCTGGACTCATTTCTTGTCTCTTGTCCAGTGATACCCTCGCACTGTCTCAGGTCTAGAAGGGAGCTACCACTTTGGTTGTTTATTAGACTCAGGTAATATAGAACAACGCAGGACAATTGGTTGAAAAATCATCAGGTCATGGGTGGTTGGCTCAGTGGTAGAGTGTTGGCCAGGAGTGTGGATGTTTCAGGTTTGATTCCCACACAGGTGAAGCAACCATCTGCTTCTCCACCCCTCCCCTTCTCCCTTCTCTCTTTTTGTCTCTCTCTTTCCTTCCAGTAGCCATGCCTTGGTTGGATCAAGTTGGCCCTAGGCACTGAGGATGGCTCCAGCTTGGTTGCTGAGCAATGAAGCAGTGGCCCCAGATGGGCAGAGCATCACCTTATAGGGGGGCTTGCCAGGTGGATCCTGGTCAGAGTGCATGTGGGAGTCTATCTCTCTGCCTCCTTACTTCTCACTTATGGGAAAAAAAAGAAAAAAGAAAAATCTTGAATTTTTGAGCTGGGATATGCCTGAGAGATTATCTGGTCCAATTCCTTCATTTATAAATAAGGATATAAAAACACCAGAGAGGGGAAGTGACTTAACCAAACCCCGTGCTCGTCCTATAACTCACAGTAGATGACCCACATATTTTTCCAATTCTTTTTCTTAGAAACAAAAGCAATTAAAACTCAGCTACACTAAACCAAACCAGACTTTAAAATTTTGGTTTTCTATTCTTGAGTCTTTTAGACAAATCCAGTAAAAATTTTTGGTCTTGATGCATGGGAAAAAAAACATTAAAGACATTTGGGGAATCTGGGTGAAGGATACAGTGTAATTCTTGTAGTATTCTTACAATATCTTTGTAAGTCTGAAATTATGTTAAAATAAATTTTTTAAAAACTAAACTTTTACACGGTCCTAAAAAAAAGAAAACAGTAGAAAAGAATTTTAAAATTTAAGAAACCTTTTTTTATTTTTTTATTTTTGCTTTGGTAAAAATAATCCATGTCTGTATGGAGAGAGATATTACTTAAGAAGAGATTGTTCTCAGAATATATATAGTTGAGGGAGGGCTGGGCTTCTGTTTAAGCATCTGCTGTCTTAAGGATCCAACAAATGCTGGCCAAATTCTTCCAATAGAGGGCGCTGCAACATTACAAGAATACATCACATCACAGGGCTTTAGGGTAACATTACTTAAAGTGGATTCTAAAGTGTTATCAAAAAGAGCAGAGGCATTGAGAATCTTAGAGCTGAATGGTATCTACATCCCATTTTACAGATAAACAAACTGAGACTAAAAGAGGAAAACCAACTTGCCCAAAGTCGTAGCCACAAGCAAATACCCACAGCCATCACTCATGCATTCAGTTTCTTTTATGCCAGGCACTGTAGGCACTAAGCACTTTATATGCATTATCTATTTAGTCACATCTCCATTCCCCCTATTTTTCCCCCAATTCTGAATATGACACTCAGAGAAATAAGTCACTTATCTGATGCTACTAATAAATGAGATTCTGGCTATGCTCATAGTTAATGCACCATTCAGTCCTAAAAGTTTGCTGAGGTACCTACCCTTAAAGAATCGATCACCTAAAAGGGAGGGCAGAACACAGCCATCAAAAGAGAAATTTATCTCTGTGCCTACTGATGGTTACATACACACAAGGAACCTGAAATTCAGTAAAGAAAGATTCCCCAGACTGAAGAAAGCAGAAAAGGATGGTGCCACCGACAAGCTGGACCTATGAAAATGGTCCCCTGAGTGACCTATGAATATGGGTAGGTTTACCCAAGGTTGCTGGCTTGAGTGGCATCTCACTAGCTTGAGCATGTGGTCGCCGTCTTGAACGTGGGATCATAGACATGACCCCATGGTTGCTGGCTTGAGGTCAAAGGTCGCTGGCTTGAAGTCCAAGGTCACTGGCTTGAGCAAGGAGTCACTGGCTTGGCTGCAGCCCCCCATTCAAGGCACATATGAGAAAGCAATCAATGAACAACTAAGGTGCCACAACTATGAGTTGATGCTTCTTATCTTTCTCCCTTCCTGTCTGTCCCTTTCTCCTTCTTGCTCACTAAAAAATAAAACAAAATAAAAATTTAAAAAAGACAATGGGTAGGTTTAGAGATGGTAACAAGAAAGCAGAGAATAGATCGCAGAGATGGGAAGAAAACAAGGGAAAGCACAACCTTGTTGGCTAGGGCAATGAGTCTAAAATCTTACCTTCTATGACATAACCCCAAGAGCTAGAGCTGTGAGCTGCACCGCCAGGATCATCTGTGGTCCTTTCACTTCTCCCCGTCGGCACCGCCACCGCCACCTCCTCGCTCAAGCCATGTCGCCCCTCACTCTGACTCTTCAAAAGCCTCCAAAGTGATCACCTTGATTCTTCTACTTTCCACAATTCACTCTCCATTCAACAGCCAGAGTCGTCTTTTTAAAACATATATAGGATCAGGTCACTCTGCCGTGAACATTTCCTCATGGCTTCCCATGCACTTTGCATAAAATCCAAACTCCTCCCCAGGCTCAGCTTGAGCTGGCCCCTGCCTACTGCCTTGACCGGCCTCCTACCAACCCCTTCCTTGTCCAACTTGCTTTGGCCACACTGGTCAAAACGCAGAAACGTTGTAGCTCCTCAGAGCCTTTGCACTTCCTTTTCCTTTGGTCTGGAGCACTCCCGGGTCTCCAGGTGACTACCCCTTTCTCACTCAGGCGTCCCCTCAAGGCGGCCCCACAGAGAGGCCTGGATGTAAGGTACCCTCACTGTCCCCCCCCCCCCCCCCCGCCCCCGAATCCTGCTTTGTTTGTGCTGCTGTATGTGCCACTGTGATCTCAGCGGGACATTGATGTGAGAGCTTCACCACTATCCGAAATCAGCTGGTTGGCTTGTTTATTGCCCACCTTTCCCCTTGAGAGTGTACGTGTCATGAGGACAGGAGCTTGTTTATCACAGCCAACCCTGCAGCTGTGAGTGCCTGACACACATGGGCATGTGATACGTAGTTATTGAATACATAAATGGATGAATGAATGAGTTTAATCGAATGAAGTAGAAAATTCTGATGCAACAAAGCAGGGTGGGCGAGGAGGTAGAGATATTTGAGAGGGGTAGGACAAGATCGAAAATAGTCTCAGGCTAAACCCTTCAGCTATATTCTGTAGGCCAGAGATGGGCAATCTTTTGAGCTTGGTGTGTCAAAATTCGCCAAAAACCGAGCATAACTCGGGTGGGGTGTCACTTTGAAAAAAATGGCCTAACCGGAAGTCCCAGAACTAGACGCTTTGTGCCAGAGTTCTGTTGTTTAGGCCTACAGACCTCCGGCACAGAGTGTCTACACTACAGCAAATATTTTATCCTCGGCTACTGCCCCTGGCCGTGCTGGAGCTGGCTTGAGCTCAAGGTCACTTGGGTGGGCAAGAGGTCACTGGCTTGGCTGGAGCCCGCCAGTTGAGGCACGTATGAGAACGCAATCAATGAACAACTAAGGTGCAGCAACTGAGTTCCTTCTAATCTCTGTCTATGTCTGTCTTTCTCTCACTGATAAGAGAGAGAGAGAGAGAGAGAGAGAGAGAGAGAGAAATGGAAACCTAGTGAAATGCAGAGTGATTTTTAAAAAACTAAATGAGTCACTTGCCTTCATCCTATATCAACAAGTGCCGCAACTCATTGCGTGGAACCTACCATGTGCTTTCGTTTGAGTTCCAGCGGCTCAGCAGAGCCAGCGGGAATGTCCTCCTGTGGAGTGAGGACTGAAAGGGAACTGGAAGTGGAATCAGAGGGACAGAGGTTTTGGCTCATCCTGATTTTGCAGTTAGGTTTTGTGCGTAGCAACAACACTGGAGCCGTTCTCTAAAGGGATAACAATCAGGTGGATCACAGGATTTAAGAATTTAGAAGTCTTAGCCCCAGAAGGGACCCAGTCTACATGCTTTTACAGATAAGGAAAGGTAAGATCAGAGGGGGAAGTGACTTGCCCTAGGCCAGGGCACCAGAGCACTTCATCTCTCTGAGTTGGGTTTCTTTGCCTAGAAAATGCAGAGACACAATCTTCTGCACGAGATCAGCTAAGAATTGTACAAGGGCTTTGGAAATGGTGACAGGAGGGGTTCACCTGATATTTCATTATTATTTGGCTGTAACTGCCAGCTTGGCTTTAGCTCAGGCCCAGATTCATTCTTTCAACAGCCTTTTATTTAGTGTTAATACAAGTCCTGTTCTGAATGCTGGAGACCCTACATCCTCTTTGCGCTTACATTCTGGTGAGGTGTGTGTCTCTCTGTGTGCGTTTGTTGGTGACAAGCACTAAGGAGAAAAGTAAAGCAGGAAAGGGGGGGATGGAGCATTCCAGAGGCAAGAGAGGAGCTGGAATTATAAATGGGAGAAGGCTGTCAAAGAGGGCCTCTTAGGGAAAGTGACCCAGATTCTGGACTGCACCTAGCACTCAGAGGGAACCATTCAATATTTAAAGATTTGTTTTTGTTTTGTCTGTTTGTTTTTTAAAGAAACATAGACTCTGGCCAGTTGGCTCAACGGTGGAGCACCAGCCAGCATGTGGAAGTCCTGGGTTCGATTCTCGGCCAGGGCACACAGGAGAAACACTCATCTGCTTCTCCACCCTTCCCCTTCTCCTTCCTCTTTGTCTCTCTCTTCCCCTCCCACAGCCAAGGTCCCTTTGGAGCAGGATCGGCCTGGGTGCTGTGGAAGGCTCCATGGCCTCTGCCTTAGGTGCTGGAATGGCTCCAGCCAAGATGGAGCAATGCCCCAGATGGGCAGAGCGTCAGCCCCTGTTGGGCTCCGGGTGGATCCTGGTAGGGTGCATGCGGGAGTCTGACTGCCTCCCAGCTTCTGGCTTTGGGAAAAAATAAATAAATAAATAAATAAAAGAAACAGCCCTGGTTGGATAGCTCTGTTAGTTAGAGCTTTGTTCCAAAACGAAACGCAGAGGTTGCCAGTTTGATCCCTGGTCAGAACACAGACAGGAACAGACTGATATTTCTCTCTGCCTCTCTCACTCTCCTACTTCATCTCTCTCTAAAGTAATATATATATTTGTTCTTGGGCAGCAGAATCTTGAGAGAAGGGCTGATTTCGCCAGGGTGTGTGGTGACGGCCGTCTGACACTGTAGTTAGGAATACAGGCAGCAGAAATGAAACCTCCGTCATCAGCACTCTTAGAACATCAGATGTAACTTTCTGCTTCCTTCTCACAAACCAAACCCCAGCAAAAACCATCGGGGTTTAGCAGAAACAATTTGCATAAGGATTTATCCCCACATCTTCTCTGTGCAGTTTGGGGAAGGAGCAGGAAGCGATGTTGGCTGAGCTCTTCTGCGTTGGTGTGCTGAGTACAGTGCTGGGTCCTGCACGCCCTCTCACATTCTATGCCCCAGGGTGGCCCAATGAGGGAGAGAAATATTGTTCCATTTTGTAGATGAGGAGACTGAGGCTCAGAGTGCCCATGTGAGTAGTCCAATGTGAACACAGCTGGGAAGTGACAGATAAGAGGTTGACACCCGGGTCAGCTAGGCTCCATAGCCTGTGCATTCTCTGTGACATCACAGCCCCTTCCCCGGGGTGGAAGCTGGAGGTTTTGAAAGCCACTGCTGAAACCTTTCCCAGAAGGAATCTGGAAATTATTTAGGCCAACTCCTTTATTTTACATATCAGATAAGTTAAAAATACAAATGCATGCCTACACACCTACTAGGTGAGTGCGGTGTGTACCCTTTCCCTGTCTTTGCAAGTTAGAAAACAGAGGTTTAGAGAGATGCTTGAGGTCCTCACCTAAGGTTACACAGCAGGTTAGCAGCAAACTTGTGCTCTAAGGCAGCCTCGGGACATCTAGCTCTTTCACTCTGCGCCATTGCAGGTTCAGGGTCAATGCAAAGAGAAAGAAGAACTGTGAGGCCTACAGAGGCCCCAGAGTCTTGTTCACAAGACCCCATGGACAGGAGGGATGAGAAGAAGGTTTACAAGCTTCCCCAGCCCTCAGTCCTGCCACCCGTTACTCCTAGGTAGGTAGGGATGGGGATCCAAAAGCTGGGTGGTTTTTATTCAGATTTACAGCCGACCAGTATTTATTCACCCCTCCTGGACTCCAGTCACTCAGTCCCAGCCCTCCAGGTCCTGGCAGGTTAGTGCAGGACAGATAAGCAGACACTGGACCCTGTGCCTCAGGTGCTACCACCGGGCTCAGCACCAGGTGCGGTTTGGCTCAGAAACAAGAGGCTGGGCGGTGCCGTCAAGGCCACTGGAGCTGGCAGGTGCTTCCTGTGATGCCTTCACAGGGTTATGCTTCTGGCAGACATTCCCTGAAAATATCCCCTTCTGTGTTTCTCAATGAGCAGTTATCTTTTAAGGCTTCTATTAAAATGATTATTACAGGGGAATGGCGGCGTGGGTGGGGGTATGGAGCCAATAACAGAGAGCAGCCATGAGCCAGTGGGTGATGCTGAAGTCACTACTGAGACTTGGCTCTGCTTATGCTGCGTGGACACACATCTGTGGTGATGTTGGGTTTGCTTTTCCAAGTGCTTTGCTTTGGGAAGCAGGCTGGTGGTGAGCACGGAGGGCTGATGTGTGGGCCGGTTGTCTTAGCTTCACATTCACGGGGTGAACCTAAATAGCAATGAGAATGTCAATAGCAAATGCATAACGGACCTCCGTACAGGGGCTGGGAAGCTGGTGTGTGTGTTTCTTCCACTGAGTGCCTGGTCTGAGAGGCTAAACCTTGAGGGCGGGGCTAAATCAAGAGGAGGCATGGCTCACAGGTACTCTTCCCAGCACCCAATGAGGTCACTTGATTTTTCTTTCCCTTCCACAGACGAGAAAGCACAGGTTCAGGGAATTTCAAGGTTCCACAGCAGGCACGAAGCTTAGAAGTCAAGCCTGTATAGGCTCCATGTCCTCATCTGTACATGGTGTGTATGAGAAAAGAAATCAATCTCTTCTATGTTAACGGGAAAATGCCCTGGGTGGGAAGAAAAGGAGGGAAGGAGGGATCTTGGCTATCTTGGTTTCCAGGAGTAAAGCTCCAATTTTTGGAGCTGTCTCTGTTTGGGAAATTCACCAGGATGGGCCTTTGTACAAACATGAGGTAAGTGCCCGCCCATTGTCCTTGGGGAGGAGGGTGGGGTCAACCAGTCTCCACTCAGATGCAGACTGCATTGAAAGTTCTCTTTAATGATGTGAACTGGCATCATTTTAAGGGACCTTTGAGGAGTTCGAGGAGGAGCAGTCTTCCTGAGGGAGAGTAGTGCCTCCCTGGGAGGTTATTGAAGCTCCAATAATGGAGACCAGGAAGGTACTGTGGGCCCTTGTGACTGCCTGGTCTGAGCCCCCTCAAGTCGTTCATTCACTCATTCCTGTCTGTCACTAGCTCAGCTGGGCTTTGGGAATACACCTGCCAGTTTCCCCCAGTTGAACTTCGGGGAGTTAAAAGGACAGCAAAGTAGTCCCAAACAGGGCAGCTAAGAACAGAAAAGACTGATGGACACGTGAAGCTCACCTGGGGTCTTAATATCAGGATGGTGGGAGAGTGGGAGTTTGAGTCATATTAATATTGGGCTATTTTAAAATCAGAATGATCAAGTGGGTGATGAATTCATGGTTAGAGTCTGGAATCAGGGAAATGCAGCTTAGAGATGTGTTTGGCTATGAGAGATTATCTTTTAATTTGAATTTAAATGCCTTTAGGTGGGGATTGCATTCCCAACTTCCTAGGTTCTCATCACTCCCTAATGGCCCCTGTCTGATTCACGTATTTATATATCCGCCAACTGCCCAGCCCCTGTGGCTAACAGAATTTTTCATTCTGACAGTAGAAGTCTCCAAGCTTTGAGAATCTATTTATTTAAGTGTTAATGAACCAAAGGCAGATTTGCAGAACATGGTGTGGTTTTTAACTTTGAAACCTTTTTTTGATTCTCACTCTACTTGAATGACTAATCACAGTGGTCTTTAATGGTGATCTTTACTGATGGTGATGATAATTGGTGATAAATAATGTTAAATAAACTGACATTAATTCCACAAATGTTTACTAAGAGCTGCTATGTGTCAGCACTTCTCTAAGTCTAGGGAGGACAGCAGTGCAGAAGGCAAACAAAAGTGGAACTTGAATTCCAGTGGAGGTGGAGGGAGATAAACAACAGAGAAGATTCATGATTAAAATACACAGTCTATTAAATGGTAAGTACTAAGGAGAAAAAGGGAAGGAAGTAAGAAGTGTTGAGGAGGAGGAGAGGTTAAAGAAATGAGGTGGCCATTTGAAGCATTCACTGAAAAAAATGAATATTTAGTGAAGACTTGAATGAAGTGTGGGAGGTCATCTGGGGCAGAAACATTCTAGACAGAAAAAACAGCCTATGCAAAGGCCCTGAGGTGGGTCTAGGCCTGACATGTTAGATCAGCCTTATCAATATACCATGCACCGTTATAAGCACTTTCCCTCCTGTGAGGGAGGTACTGCTATTGTTCTTTTCACAGATGGGAAGACCACTTCCAGGGATTCTAAGAAACTTGCTCCAGGTTAGATAAGAGGCAGAACCAGGCTTCTAATCTGGTTCTGACACCAGAGCTCCTGCTCCAAACTGCTCAACTGTGTTAAAGGAATGATTTCTCTGGGCTGTGTAGACCCAGGTATGGAGGGAAGATTTACACCTCTAGCTCTATGTGGGCCTTCCAGCCCTGGAGGAAAGCCCTGGGTGTGGTGGTAGGGAGGGAGTGACTCAGGCCTCGGCAGGCTTCCTGCTGAGTCATACTGCTGATGGGCCTTGAAGGGAGGCAGTGGCATGGAGGCTTCACCCCCTCACACTGACAGGTTCCTGCCTTTCCGAGGAGGTGCCTGGGGACAGCCCTGAAATGCACACCGTTGGTGGATGAATCCACCTGACTTTCCCAAGAGCTCTGTTGTGAAATTCTGAGTGGACTCCATTTCCTGGTGGGACCCCCAACAGCCAGCAAGAGGGAACAGCCCTAGAGGTTGACTTTCTGCCCAACCTAGCCCTGCACTCTCCTCTCCAGCATGTCCTGGATGGACATGTTCTGTCCCTTGTCAGGCTGTCCGTCTGTCATCTCTGGTGAACTATTCGAGAATAGCTGTGTGCTTGGTATGCCACTGAAAGGAGAGCAAAGAGTGGTGGGCAGCCCCCACCCCCACCCCCCAGACCTGGTGCTGCTCATACCCTTGACATGTTCATTCCCAAGTACAGCTAGGAAGGAATGGGTAAGTGCTCCCATCCAAGTACTAACCAGGCCCAACCCTGCTTAGCTTCCGAGATCAGATGAGATCAGGCACGTTCAGGGTGGTATGGCCATAGACTGGAAAGTCCTAATATGTATACCAAGGTGGTTCAGATTTCAAAGCAGGGGTTAATGAATTAATGAATAAAAACAGCTAACATGTACTGAGCACTTACTGTGTGCCAGGTAGTCTAAGCACGGAACATGTTTTATCTCATTTCCATAACTCTCACAACACCTATTAATCAGGGCACTTTTCTTTTTGTAGATAAGGAAATGGAGGTCAGAAGTAGGCAAGGGCAGAAAGGACAGAGGGAGCAGAATCCTGGAGTTGGAAAGTGCAGGCTGAACTCAGGGAGCTGTGAGGGGCTGGGGCGAGAGGAGGGAGGAGTTACAGTGAGCTATGAAGCCAGAAAGGACACTGGGACCGGACTGTGAAGTTGGACTTGAGCTCATGGTGGCGGGAAACCACTGACGGTTTTTTAGCGTGTTTCTCCTTGGGTTGGGGCTTTGTTGCTTTGGTTTAGCGTCTCCTTGGAGGATGAATAGTGGGGACTGAACAAAAACAGTAGGAGGGATTCAGAATCTTCGTGATGAGAAGATCTCTCACTTGTTCCATACTTACCAAGAACTTCTGTATTTTATTTTTTAACTCTTTTCATTTAGAACCTCTGTATTTCTTGAACTTCTGCTCCAGAACATGCTTGGATAAGAATTGCGTCCCACGAAGTGTCCTGACAATTGCTGCCCACCGCTGGCAGGTCCTTTCCTTTGGGGCCACGCCCACCTCTTCCGACTCACCTCATTGGCTGGCTTTCGCCTTCTTGCTTCCCATACTAATGCGCACATTAGTTGTATCTGTGTAGCTAGCATTTTCACGTCTTTGCAAAATTTCTCCTCCCTGTTCCTATTCTCTGATCTGGTGAGGTGGCTTCAAAACACCTATTGCGCTAATGCCATCACGTACCTATCCAATCTAGTCTCTCTCCTTTCTGGCATAAGTAACCCCAGTTTTGTTCAGCGTGACCATGTGACTGCTCCAGGCCATGGACCATGATAGTCTCAGCCAACAACAACCCTGTGTCCCACATTCCCAGCCTCCCTTGTAGCTAGGGGTATCCATGAGACCCGTTATTGCCAATAAAACTGAAGGGCAAGTCTGCTCTGGGGCTTTTGAGAAAGCTGTTGATTTTTTTTTTTTTTGTCAAAAGGGAGCAGTCCCAGCTTCCCCCGTCTGCCAAGCTCTTCCCCCTGCCCCCAAATTAAATAGTCCTGATGGTTGGAGCTCTCTGCAGCTGGAAGGAGGTTAGCCTCAGGTTTTCAGCAGCCATCATTTGGAGAATGCATGCCTTCTGAGGAGAGAGGATGACCAGACACAGAGAGAAAAGCAACAGGGTAGGGGGCGAGAAAGAAAGAAAAGTTGAGACCTTATTTGAACATGAGAATTCATACATGAGACCAGCATATCCCTGAATTGCAAGTTATGTGAGTGATACACACCTTTGTTTTTTCCTTATGTTTGTTTGAAGGGCTTACACGTTTTGTAACCAAAGGCCCAGGTCTCCTTTCTAGATGGCAAAGGTGCAGCAGGACCCCCAGCCTTTTTTTGCCTGCAACACCTGTCACACTGACTGACAGGAGCTCCAGTCACACGTCATCTACCTGCCCACCCACAATCTCAGCACACCCCTCCCCAACACATACACACCCAGCCATCTCTATCTTGTTGGTCAAAAACTGGCCCAAGGGAATGAGGCATGAGGACACCCAGGATGTCACCACCTACCAAGACCACTTCAGCTCCACAGCATCCTCAGAATACCCTCGTGATACCCTTGTTTGAGAGACACAGAGGATAAAAAACGGAGCTCAAAGAAAAGCACGTGGGGTGGGGGCAGGGGTGGGGTGGTACGGTGTCTGTCTGATCTGGCAGGGGCCTTGGGGGTTATGCCCTCATTTGTTCCTAGAACGCATGTTTTTAATCTTTTAAAAAATTATTAATTGAGATATAATTGACTAATATAATACAACATTATTAGTTTCAGCATACAACATGATTCTATATTTGTATACATTGGGAAACGATCACCACAGTATGCCTTAATAACATCCATCATCACATAGTTATAATTTTTTTCATGTGTTGAGAAATTTTGAGATCTACTCTTTTTAGGAACTTTCAAAAGTATACCATAGTATTATTAGTCATAGTCACCATGTTGTGTATATTGTATCCCATGACTTATTTTGTGTTATAATTGTAAGTTTGTGCCTTTTGACCCCCTGTTCATCCATTTTCCCCTCTTCACACACCTCCTGCCTCTGACAACTACCAATATGTTATTCACACAACACATTTTTGTTGAACATGTGCTTGGTGCCAGACTCTAAAATGGTGAGGAAATATGAAGTGCAGCATATGAAAGATACAACAGAAAGAAATGAACTGTTGAGTCTACATCTTCCCTCCAGCTTCTCA
Source organism: Rhynchonycteris naso (assembly GCA_037038555.1). Taxonomy (NCBI): domain Eukaryota; kingdom Metazoa; phylum Chordata; class Mammalia; order Chiroptera; family Emballonuridae; genus Rhynchonycteris; species Rhynchonycteris naso. The sequence goes on from CM072995.1 coordinate 359,084,844, forward strand.
AAGAGGAATAACTTTGAAATAAAACAGATGAGACCCGGAATGACATTGACAAGGCTTGATTATTGGGTGGGATTTGGACGTTAAAATGAGGCGTCACATGGGGTTTAGAATCTCCTTTCTTGGAAACCTTTAGGAATGAAGCCCTAAAACACTGACTCATCTTTATTTGGCAGCTCCTTGGGGTAGGCAATAAAGCAAAGGCTTCTGGGTAAACAGACTTAGGTTTGCATCCTGATTCTTTTCTTGAAATGTGTGGATTTAGATAAACTGCTAAAACTCTCTGGGTCTCGGTTTTCTTTGAGTTCTTGTGAACATTTTATGAAGATAGCAATGCTATGTAATACTTTTTGAGGGCTTACTATATTCTAGTTCTGGTCTAAGCTCTATATTTGTATTGACTCATTTAGCTCTTACAACAGATGAAGAAATAGGCATCAAAAAAGTCAAGTAATGTGCTGGTCAGTTGCAGAGTCTGGCTTAAAAAATGTTTTCTGTTTTTCTTATTTTTATTTTTATTTATTGATATAGAGAAAGAGGAAGGGAGAGAAATACAAGAAATTGATTTCTTGTTCCACTTATTTATGCATTGATTGGTTGATTCTTAAGTGTGCCCTGACTGGGGATTGAACCTACAACCTTAGCATATCAGGATGATGCTCTAAACAACTGAGCTACCCAGCTAGGGTGCAGAGTCTGGCCCCAGAGCCGGTGCTTGTAACCAGTTCACTTCCTGCTGCCCTTATTGGTAAAATGTAGAGGCCTCCCCATTCTAATCACTAGAGAGGATAGTGAAAGGCTAAGAGGCATGGGCTCTGTGCCCAGAGAGCCATGGTTCACATCCCATGCTTTATCATTCATTAGCAGTGTGACCTGAATTATTATGAGCAAGTCATTTAACTTCTCTATCCCTGTCTTGATTTCTATAAGTGGCATTGTTAATAATGTTCTTAGGGTTCTTATGAGAATTGAGTGAGTTGATATGTAAACTTAGAATTGAATGTGCTACCTGGTAAATGCTCAACAAACGTAGCTGACTATTATCTTTCAGGTCTCTTCACTCCCCAGGGAGGTCTCCCCTCCCAAGCTGAATCATGTTCCTCCCTGTTACTCACATAACACCCTATTCCCTTCCCACGCATGTAGGGCAACTTGCAATCATACATAAGAGTAACTACTTCACAGAGTTGTTACGATGATTCAGTGAGATAATGTGAGTAATACACAGAGCTTAGCACATGTTAGGCTCTCGGGAAGTGCAAGGTGTTATATTATTGTTGTTGTTATTATTATTATTTACACTGGATTTCTTCCATGGTTAAAGATCATTGACATATCTCTACGTTGATAATTTCACCAAATCTCAGGCACCCGACCATTGTACCCCACACCATTACTGATGTATTTCTAAAAACAGGGAATCATAGAATCATGACAGAAAGCTTTCTGACCATTCTCATTCTATGACTATTGAAAGAGCTCTTTTAAGTGTTATTTAGACGTTGACCCTCATCATATAGCAAGCTGCTCCGTTTCCTTGCCCTTTCTTGCACACAACATTTCATTCAGTACCAGATCAGCACAGGATCTTTTCGAAGACATTGCGAATAGTGATGACACCCAGCACCTGTGGCGCTAGTGATGCAGGATCTTTAAGGAGCAGGATGACAGGATGGAGCACTGTGACCAAGTTTGTGTACGTGCAGCTGACGGCAACAGCATCATGACTGTCATGGGCTCCCAGCAGTTTGAGATGCCATCAACACCTGGCATTTTTTCCGACGTGTAAAAATATTAAAAAGTTATACATTTGACTAAAAATAACATTAAAATTTAAGTGTTTCCCCTAACAGTTGCATGGTTTCTTATTTGGTTTCCCAGAAGCCACTGTGGTTTAAATCAGACCCGCTTAGGTTTTCCATCTAAGTACTGACTTGATCTTCAGCATTGAGCTCTGCGTTGGTCAGAGCAAGTCCAAACCAGGTGTTCCTCATTGGCCGCAAGTTGGCAGCAAGAGCTTTACCCCATGTGGTCATTCAGGGACCAGATGCATAGAGGTGTTGCCAGTTTCTATAGGTCATTTCAAGGGTTGCCCTGGGCTCAGAGGCACAGAAGCTTTTTTATATATAATTTTATTTTATTCATTTTAGAGAGGAGACACAGAGTGAGAGAGAGAGAGAGAGAGAAAGAGAGAAAGGGGGGAGGAGCTGGAAGCATCAACTCCCATATGTGCCTTGACCAGACCAGTGCAGGGTTTTGAACTGGCGACCTCAGTGTTCCCAGGTCGATAGGTCGATGCTTTATCCACTGTGCCACCACAGGTCAGGCGGCACAGAAGGTTTTATGGGCTGAAAATGGCAATGGCTGGCACAGCACATTTTTCTCACCTTCCGTGATTAAAGCTTGATTACATGGCCATATCCAACCGCGAGGGAGGCTGGGAAATGTCCTCTAGCGTGTCTGCAGGAAAAGAGGACCTGGGTTTGGTAACTACGTATGAATCCCTGTTTCAGGTTCTGTAGGGAATCAAAGCACGGTGATGGGCATGCTGTTTATAAGCATTCATTTTACTGTCATGGCAGCCCCACAAATGGATATTATCTTCATTTTACAGGTAAAGAAACTGAGACTCACAGAGGTTAAATGACTTACCCAAGGCCACATTGCTCCATAGTCATGGAGCCAGAGGTGAAGCCTCATCTGCCTGTGTTCTTGCCTCCTTGAATTATACAAGAAAGGCGAGGAGAGAGAGAGAGACTACTGTCTTTGTTGTACAAAGCTTAACACAAATAGATGTCCTTTGTTTTTTCCCCAAGGCCAGAGATTTCACATGTAGCCAGTCACCTCTTACCAGTGGATGAAGGGGACCAGGCTACATGTTTGTCACTCACAAACAGCCTGGGCTCCTTCTGGCTGGGTCTGGCTAGGATGTATTCTCTCCTGAGTACATGGCAAGCATAGTCATATTGACAATGGAAATATAGCTATTGATACAGATGTTAAAGTAGATGAGATGTCAGTATGGATATAGATATTTAAATGAGACTCAAGAGGTGAAGACAAGTAAGCACAATGTGTAGATGTGTGTTGAGTCTTAGTTTAAAAAACCAGCATTAGAAAATATTTTGGGAACAATTGTATATATTTGGGTATGGATGGAGTATTTGGTTATATTAAGTAATTATTGTTAATTTTGTTGAGTATGAATAGTGTGTGGCTAAGTAGAATAATGTCTTTAAGTGTTAGAGATGTGTATTTAGGGGTGAAATGTCATGATGTGTGCACTTTAAAACAGATCAACAGCAAAACAGCAACAAATCAATGGGTGAAACAAAATAATAACTGTTATTATTAACTGTTAAATATCAGTAATGAGGATGTTTATTATATGTATTTTTTTTTCTGTGACATATATTGCTTGATATAAGACAGTAGGGATATTTGGATGGGGCCTAACAATGAATAGTGCTTATCCCTGGTATTTTCTTATGTTTATTTATCGATTGATCACTTTTCTGTACCCTCCCCCCACCTCGGCTATAAGTCCATGGAAACAGGGACCTTGCTAGTTTCAATTATTTCTAGCACCCGTATGGCACCTAGCACAGTACCTAATACAAAGTTGGGTTTTTCATTTCTTTCTGCTATGCTCAATGCTCACTGATGTTGGTGATGTTTTGGCTCCTCCTGGCTCTGTCTGCCATCTCTGGCTCTCTAGCCCCCACTCCACCCTCAACCCTGCCACAGGAAGCAGAACACTGCTGGAGATCCTCATGCCCACCGTAGTCTCAGCATGAGCCTGCAGCCATCTTCCGCTCTCCCCTGTAACTTGCTGCCCTCAACCCTGGAGGGCGGGGACTTTGCCTTACACTTCCTGGCAGCTGCGGAAACCCTGGGCGCCGCACACAGTCAGTACCCCGCGATCATTTATTGATTGACCACGTGTGTTCACCCTATCTGGACCCACCTCACTCTTCATGGAAGAGAAATATTTTCATGTGTTTATTTTCCTCCCATTATGTTTAGTTATACAAGGAACATATGGCCACTTTAGAAAAATCTAGAAAATGGAAATAAGCTAAAAGAGAAAGGATTAAAATGATCTGCAGTCTCATCTCCCATAGTTAGCATTTGGTACAATTATTAACTTTTGCCTGTGCACACATTAAATTGTTTTTCTCTGTATAAGATAGGATTATTTTCATCGTGTCCCCCCCCCCAGCAAAATATTGAGTCTATTTTTCCAAACAAGTAAATCTATGCCATCAATTTTAAAATAAAAATAATTTAAATTTATTTTTTGTGTCTTTTCCTTTATGCCATCATTTGTGATAGCTGTAAAGTATTCTCTTATGAGCCTTTATCACAGTCTAACTAGTCCCCTCTCGCTGGGCAGTGAGCATCCTTGCACACATCTCTCTTTGAACACAGGTCATCGCACTGTCATTCATTCAGCAGTTTATTTTATTTATTTAATTGAATCCCCACCGTGTATTGTGCTTTTTCTCTAAGCAGTGGAGAAATAGTAACAGTGGATTTTCTGAGATAAATATGCCTTTATTATTTTTGTTGTTATTATTATTAAGGACTTTTAATATACACAGCGTTGTCAGACTACCTCCCAAGGGACTGGACTGGTTTCCTTCCCCACCTGCAATGAGCGTGTCCTGTGCCCCATCCCATTGCATCCTAAGAGCCAGGGCTCCTGCCGCCTCTGCAGAGAAGGGTCTAGCAGTGCGTCTGTGCTCACTCCCTGCTCTCCCTTACTTGGCCGCTTCCTTGGCCACACCCCCGCCTCGCAATAGCACCTCTGGCCTTCCAGCTGCCTTTCCTGGCTGCCTGACCCCGCTCCCTGCCTACCTCTGAGCAGGCCTTGGATTTTGAGGTTCCCTTCAGATATTCCCTCTCCCCATGTTGTGCTTCCTACCAAGTCAGCCACTACCCCAAGGTCCCCACATAGAGGGCTCAGACAACCAGAGGGCAAGGGTCAGGCAGGCGCTTGGGCTCCATAGCTGAAGGCAGATTTTATCCTTCCTTTGCTTCTTAGTCTAATTTCATCAGTACCCTCAGGAACCAATCAGGGCATCCATTTCCTTTGATCTGTGTGCAGGAATAGGTGGAGGGGAATCTCAGCCCTTGGCCTAAATCCTTCCCGGCAGCAGTGACATCCTTTGGCTTCCAAGGATTAGTGCAGAGTGAGCAGCCATGTACTTGGATGTGACCTTGGAAACAGAGGGGTCAGCGCACCTGTGGAGAGAGCATTCTGTTCTGAGAGTCGGAGACCAGGTCTCAGTCCTGGCTCTGCATGTCCTGTGTGACCACAGTAGACAATCTTTGGGATGTCGGCTGAGCTCACTGCCGCATCCCCTGTCTGTGCCTCTGCTCCCCACTGCTGTTGGTCTTGGATAGCCATTCTTATACAATAGTGATCCTGTTGGGATTTGAAATGGACTAGGAGTTACTGACAGAGCCTGGGACACGGATGAGGAAGCTGGGGGAAGTGCACAGGGATGCAGAGAAGAGCGGCCTACCGGAGACACGCCGGGGCAGGTGTGCAGAGACACCTGGTCTGGGCTCCTGGTGCCTTTCCAGTTCTCGGTGCCAGGTCTGGGGGAGGCCCTGTGTGTTCCTGCCCTGGGCGTCTGCCCAGACACCTCAGTGGCTTCATAATAAAGCTCCCCATTTTGCTTAAACTGTCTCTCTAACCTGCAAACAAGCAAATACAGATATTAGGTAAGATGGTGAACAGGGATGAATGAGTCTGAGCCTCCCTCTCTCCATCTGTGAGATGGGAATACTAAGAGAGCTTCTGTCCCAGGGTTGTTGAGAGGGCTAAGGGTAGTCATGTCTGCAGGGCTGGAGGCTGGTGTCTGTCTTGATTCATCAAAACCCGTGCCTGACAGGCACATTTCAACATTATTTTGCCTGTATGTGGAAGAACTTTGTAAATTTTCTTTTTTTAAGTGAGAGGAGGGAAATGGTGAGGTAGACTCCTATATGCACTCTGCAACCCCATTTATGGCCAATGCTTGAGTACAGAGCTATTTTTAGTGCCCAAGGCTGTTACGCTCCCACAGAGCTATCCTCAGTGCCTGCCCGGGGCCACGCTTGGACCAATCCAGCCACTGGCTGCAGGAGGAGAAGAGGGAGAAAAGGGAGAGAGAAGTGGGGGAAAAGCAGATGATCGCTTCTCCTTTGTGCCCTGACCAGGAATCGAACCTAGGACGTCCATATGTCGGTTCAATGCTCTATCCACTTAACCACAAGCCAGGGCTTAAGAACTTTGTAAATTTTAAGATGGTAGAACATTGTGTGTGTGTACTTATATATATATATTCCACCTCCCATCCCAGTCCCCATTGTCTCTTCCTATAAACTTCTCCATGGCTTTACATTGTTATTGTCTTTCTTTGGGCCTTCATTTATTTATCAGTAAAATCAAGGTTTGAGTGTATGACTTCTAAACTCCCTTCCAGCTCTGGGAGGGGAAGGTCAAGTTGCCTGGCTAACACTGGCTGTGTTCCAATTGAGCAGAGAACACACCTGCCTCAGGTTGGTGCTGAAGGCCATGGGGCCAGGAGCCAGGGATCCTCCCAGGATTGTGAAGGTCTTGCCCCAGGCATAATGTACCTCAAGGTTGTCATTGTGTCAGCAGGGATTAGAGTAAGAAAAATCTAGTTTTGCCAGAAAAGCCACAACCTTGAGGACACCTGCTGTACCTTACCTACCCTGGGATCATAGCTGGACTGTAGACTCTTCCTCCCTCTTTGATTTTCTCTACTTAGGATGATGGCCAAGTCAGAAACAGGCCCAAGATCAGCCCAGCGCAGCCTAGCCCTGCTTGCTTTCCCAGGGCCCAGGGTCTCAAGGCAAAACATGCTTCATGTTCTGTACATCTTTGATGACTGACTGCAAACCTCTAGCCTTCGGCCAAATCAAGCCCATTGTTATTTCTTAACAGCCCAGAAATTAATAGAAGTCAGCTGAGGAGGGTGGAGGCCCAGAATGAGGAAGATCTTATTTCCTCCCCTACCCATCACACGGAGGAGAGGTAGCAGAGTCCAGCTGACAACAGCACAGAAATCTTATTGTTAAAGGACTGCTAACACTAGGCCAGCTGTGTTACCCATTCGCAAGTCACCTAGCTTCTCCGAGCCTCAGTTTCTTCACCTGTAGAATGAGTGGGTTGGTCCGCACGGTCTTCACGGGTCTTTGTCCCGTGTCACATTTTACAATTCCCGAATCTTAGAATGATAGACTCTGAGCAGAGCAGTGGCCTCTGTCAGCAGCGGGGATGCAAGGCTCAGAAAAGATGCCCTATGGACACGTCAGTGATAGAGGAAATGACAGTAACAGGTGAAGATGAATGGAGGAAGGTGAGGAATTTGTTTATATGTTCCTGTCTTGAGATGGTTCACTTACCGCATACACACAGGAAACTCAGGAGCCTGTGTCAAGCTGTCCTCGGCGAGAGGCTGAGGAACTGTGTCGGAGATGTTCCTGGTGGGGCAAGAATTCTGTAGAGGGACCGACTTTGGCCGGTGCCTGCCCTGGGAAGCTGTTCTGTAGTGGTCAACGCAAGTGTTGACTTAAGGCAGGTCTGTGTCGGCCTCCTGGTTCTACCTCTGGTATGTCTTTGAGCAAGTTCCTTAAACTCTAAGTTCTGTAGACCTCTTCACCATATAACGGGATCATGACAGTCCCTCTGGTACAGGGTTGTGGTCAGGCTAAAAGGAGACCAAGTGTACAAAGCAGCTTTCACAGAGCCTGGGACCGAGCTGCCAATCATGGCAGTAGGTATTATTACTTAGGGGTTTACCCTCTAACTTGGATTAGAGTTTCCAAGTATGTGAAAGGACACTCTTCAGGTATTCTGTTTATATGTGATAGTCTAGGCCAGGGGGAGTCAACCTTTTTATACCTACCGCTCACTTTTGTATCTCGGTTAGTAGTAAAATTTTCTAACCGCCCACTGGTTCCATAGTAATGGTGATTTATAAAGTAGGGAAGTAACTTTACTTTATAAAATTTATAAAGCAGAGTTACAGCAAGTTAAAGCATATAATAATAATTACTTACCAAGTACTTTATGTTGGATTTTCGCTAAGTTTGGCAGAATAAATCTTTATAAAACAACTTACTATAGTTAAATCTATCTTTTAATTTATACTTTGGTTGCTCTGCTACGGCCCGCCATGAAAGCTGGAATGCCCACTAGTGGGCGGTAGGGACCAGGTTGACTACCACTGGTCTAGTGTGGCTTGAGGAAGCTAGCTGCATCTGTGTGCTGTTTAGTGCAGATTCCTGAGCTCTTATTCCAAGTAGAAATAGAACTCTGGTTCTGAGCGTCTGCGGGTGGCTCAGGAATAAGCGTGGTTACCAAATCCACTGACAGAGGCTGAGAGCCAGGCTCTTAAGCAGCTTGCTGCCCGGCTACCCAATAGACCAGGCCAGCACGTCTCAAACTCGAATGTCTATAGAAATCTACTGGGGATCTTCATAACATGCAGATTCTCATCTAGTAGGTGTGTTAGGCAGGGTTCTTCAGAGAAACAGAACCAATGGGATGGATGTTTACATACAGGATATAGAATATATACATATGTCATATTTAAATAAAATAAGGCATTGGCTCCTGTGATTAGGGAGGTTGGGAAGCCCATGATCTGCCATCTTCCAGCAGGAAACCCAGCAGAGCTGGTGGCATGTGTAGCACATAGCTTGAGATGCTGTGGGCTAATGGTGTAGATCCCCATCTGAGTCTGAAGGCCTGAGAAGAGGAGCACTTAGGGCAGGAGAAGGATGCTCCAGCTCAAACTGTCAGGCAGAGAGAGAATTCCACCACTCCCTACCATTTTGTTCTATTCAGACCCTCAACAGATCGAAGGAGACCCACCCACATCCAGGAGGGCCGGCTGCTTCACTTAGTTCACCAATTCAACAGCAAATCTCTTCCAGAAGCACCCTCTCAGCAGCTATGTCCAGAAATAATGTTTAACTAGGCACCTGGGCATCCTGTTGCCCATCTAAGGTAACATAAAGTTAACCATAACAATGGGTGTGAGGTGGGGCTAGAAATTCTGCATTTCTTACATGCTTTCAGGGGATGTCCATGCTGCTGATCAGCGGACCACACCTTTAATAGTATGATTTTAGGGGCTCTGTAATTGTGCTGGTCATGAGTGCTGTTCACTAGGCATTTCTAACTCTGCTTTCTGGGCACTTGGTAGGATTGTCCTTTCTGGCCCCTTGGAGTTGGGAGGGGTCACATGCCCAATTCTGGCTAATGGTTTGTGAGTGAGAGAGAGTTTGTTACTTCTAGGAAAGAGTATTTAATTTCTGGTTCAAGACTCTCCAAAGCTCCCCCCTCCCCCACAGCAATTGGCAATGTTTCAGATAGTGTCTGCTCCAGCAGATGGCTCCTGGAGTGAGGGTGATGAGAAGCCCAGACCTCAGCTGTGGAGTGAGAACAAGACATCCATGTTTTTGTTTTTTTTTTTTGTCATTGAGATCTGGGGAGGTATTTGGTCATTGAGATCTGGGGAGGTATTTAGTCATTGAGATCTGGAGAGGCATGACTTAGCCCATCCTGACCAAGACACTAATCTAACCCCTGTTTTACAAAGGAAGAAACTAAGCCCAAGAAGATGACTTGTTTGCACTCTGACACTTGGGTGATAAAGTCGTAGAGCTCTGACTGTCCTCGCCATGCCTTCACCACTTGGGGTTCCTGGAACGTGTGTCAGGTGCTTTGCATGTGCCATTTCCTGTCATCTTCACTACAATAAATTGCCATTCCATTCCTTATGAGAGGTAACGGAGGCCAAAACTGTGTAGCAAGTATATGGGAGTTGAACCTGGTATCATCTGATTCTAAGCACATATTCTTCCCATTATACCGCCTGCCTCACAGCTGCCAGAAAGATATTTTAATATCTGTTATTACATGGTATTTACTTTATTCCAGGCAGTATTATCAGTGCTTTAGCTATTTTTATGTACTTATAACAATCCCATGAGATAGATGTTATTATCAAGAATGTCTTCATTTACAGATAAGGATACTGGGGCACAGAGAACTTAAGTAACTTGTCCAGGGTCACACAGCTAATAAATGGCAGTACTAGAATTTGAACCCAGGCAGCTGACTCCAGACCATACTCATACCCACTACAGTTTATTGCTCCAAGCACAGCTCATGCATATATCAATTGAATATGACATATATGTTGATATGTGTTCATATGCCATTTATATACATAATGTAACTAGATTGCCATATATGATTTTTATTTGCTTATTTAGATTGCAGGGTATTTTCTTCCCTACTGGCAAGATCCCACTACATAATGGTTATAAGCTCCCTAACTTTTTACTCTACCCCTTACCCAGATATTCCATACATCCAGCTCAATGTGATTAAAATTTTTTTAACCTAAGGAAAAAAAAAGTATAATTCTTTTTAAGCCTGAATAAAATTAATTGATTTTGAACAAGCCTGGAAGGACCCAGCTGCCAAGAAGCCCTGGGACCTGGGCCTCCAGCTCTCTCCCCTCTCCTTGTCTTTACATTCTCAGCCCTTTCTTTGTTTGAGGCGATGTTTCTGCTGCAGGCTTGACTGTCTCCCTACTCCCTGCCTGCCACTTCTGGTCTTAGTGCAGGGCTGTTCTCAAGCCCTGGACAAAAGCCCCTTGTCTCCTAGGTCTCCTTGTCACACATTCCCAGTGTTCCCAGGTGCCCTAAGACCATGGGTCCTGGCTGTGTCTTGCCAGAACACAGAGGTTCTGGGCTTCCTGGCAACCTCACAGCTGTGAGTGCAGTGGGCTCATCCCTGTGGGTGACTGACTCAAGGGCAATGGCTCTGTTCCTATTCTCCAGACTCTGAGTTGGCTACCATAGGCTTCCTCCAGTCCTGCACTGAAAATTTGACACATGCAAGTGTTTGTTAGTGAAACTTTGTTTTCTACACACACGCGCGCGTGCGCACACACACACACACACACACACACACAGGGAATGCCCAATGTTGTAAGTGCTTAAAGAAACAGAAAGGCATGGCAGAGGCGCTCCCTGTTCATGGCAGGTGATGAAGGCTCTGTTTAGGGAGGAACTGAGGTCTGGTGGACAAACATGGAGTTCTAACCACAGCTCAGTTATTAGTCCACAGGAAACATCCTGTTACTATTATAAAGATGAAGTGCTACTTTTTTTTAAAAAAGAACTTTCTAAGTCTTCCTTTCCATTCTACTTCAGTTCTCTGTGAGGCAGGAAGGTCTCAGGGCAGCCATGCCTGTGACATTAGCTAATCAGACTCCCAAGAAACATTCCATTCCGCTTAGGAGGGCTTTGGAGAATGGTTTGCTCATGGTGGCTTTTAAAATAAACTGAGGGTTGCCAGGCTGAATGTACTCCCTGCAGGGCTGGTGACCTGGTTCCAGGCTGGTGCCCAGCAGGCCTGCCTTCTGGTGGGATGGTGGACATGCCATTAATATGGCTGTTCTCCTGTTCTCAGGTCTTGGAGGATGAAGTAGAAAGTCTTGAATCCTCTGCCCCTTTGGGAAAATGGAGGCTCAGTAGAGTAATAATAAAAGTAATAATAACAGCCAACACATAGAGCACTTTATATCAACTTATCTACAAATATCAAGGGGAGGGACACCATGGCATAATGGTAAGAAAGACAATGGTTTCATCCTGGTTTCGACACTCTGAAGCTGTGGGACACTGTGTAAATAACTAACCATCTCTGGGACTCAGTTTTCTTGTTTGTCAAGTATTGATAATGATACCTATTCTACAGAGTTGTTGTAAGAAGTAGGAATAATTAATGTAAAGTACCCAGTGTAGTGCCTGGTATCTAATAGGTACCTGATCAATAGTCTTTAGTTCTATTGGGGACACCATGCAGGCCAATGATAGGATGAACAGTGTTTTGCAATCTTGCTTTACAGCAGAAATGACCCAAGGAACTGGTTAAAATTGCATATTCCCAGGCCACATCCACCATAGTCTATAGAAAACAATGGGAGTCTATATTATCACAAGCCACCCGGTAAATTCTATTAGTCACTTTTGGAACACACCCAAGAACTCTCCATTCCAACCTCTTGGTTTGGCTCTTTTGTTCCCTATGTACCTGGCCCTGTATTCAGCAAAGCTGTAGCTTTTGCTTTAAGGTAGACATGCTTAAAAGGTCAAATATCATTATACATTATATTCTCAGAAAGAATGTGTCCTGAACTCTGCACAGTTGACTTATCCCTGGAAATCTATTTGCAAATAGAATTAGTGTGTGTGTGTGTGTGTGAAAGAAAGAGAGAGAGAGAGAGAGAGAGAGAGAGAAGAGAGAGAGAGAGAGAGAATAGGCATATATACAATACCTTAGTTTGCAATTCAAAGGAATGCATTCAGTTCAACTAAATAAATATTGCTTGGGTGACTGTTATGTGCTAGGCATGCAGTGATAAAAAGCAGCCCATATCTTCAAGGGGCTTACTTAGAGACCAGTGAGAAAGATGGTCAAATAAACAGGCAATTACAACATTGTGGTTAGCTAAGGTTTCCACAGGGAGCTCGGAGACCATAGAGAGGATGTGCACCCAACTTGGGGTTGGGGCACCCAGGAAGTTCCAGGGGAAGTAACAGCTGAAGAGTCCTATAAACTGGAATCAGGTCTCATTTCTCATTTTCTTTTTGCAAAGTGAATGATGCTTCCCTATTTCATCCTTGCAGAGAAATGAACTTTCACATCATGGTACCTACCCCTGGATGCATTTACACAAGCACACATGGGCACAAGTTTTGAGTTCCTGTTAGGGGTAAGGCACTGAGTGAGATGTGGCAGGGTGACCAGGGTGAAAAAAACCCAGTCCCTGCCTTCAGGGAGTCTATACTACACATCCTCAGGATTAGCTTCTGTTCTCATCCAAGTCGTTAATCCAGTGTGCTGTTTATGACTGAATAGGTAGTTTACTATTTAGATCTTAATTCCTTTTACTGCAAAGGTTGTGTGTTCTCTTTTATCACCATGTGGTGGGGAAATCCGGTTCCAACCAACACTTTAGTGTGGGCATCCATTTCGTCCAGGAGAAAATCAAAGTGCGTGCTGGTGTTCACAGAGCTGCTTGCCATGAAGCTGTGGAGGCCTGGAGGGATCCATAGGGTCTGGAGGGTCTGTGAGTGCTGAGACAGCCCACAGGCCTGGCAATTTTCCTTCCCTCTGGGTGTCAGGAACACAGAAGTCTTTCAAACCACCTGTACTTTGCCCAAGAAGGGGAGGAGGCCGGGAGGGAGGAACAGAATTCTTATGAGTTATTATCACAGCAGTCAACAGGTGAGGTCCCCTTACCTTCTCTACTTGTCTGGAAGGAGCTGTTCAGATCCTTTCAGTGCAGGTGGCTTCCCATTTCCCAGGTGGGGAACCCGAATACAAGGGGTACCTGGAGGCAGTGTTTGCCACCTGGAGGTTTGCACCTCGCTGCACAGAGAACCTAACCCAGACTAGTTATTCTACCCCCTCAAAGTCTTCCCCAAATATGACCCCCAGCTTCCCATTCCATGCTTCTCAGAAGACCAAGCCTCCTTCACCCACCTTCTGTTTCTTTGCCAAGTTGCTCCCACTTCCTAAGATGGTGCCCCCCTCTATCTGCCTGTCGAAATTCAACCCATCCTTCAAAACCCAGCTCAGGTGTCACCTCTCCCCCTGGTTGGAATTCATCTCTCCCTTCCCAGCACTCCTTGGTTTGGCCCTTTCTCTCCTTACTTTTCTTGGGCGACTGGCTTAGCTTCCCAGGTCCTCAGTCTCCTCCTCTGTGCATGGGCATAGTAATAACATCTGCAGTAGTCTTGAACCCCTTTGGGGTCCTGGGCTTCTCGGATGTGATAAAAACTGCCACAGAGCTAATGTTTAGTGAGGCCCGCTCTGTGAGGCTGAGTGTTTAAGACTTTTCCCCCTCATTATCTCACGTAATTATCGATCAAGTCTCTCTAGCCAGGTACTACCCTATTTCCCCAAAAATAAGACATTCCCCCAAAATAAGACCTAGTACAATTTTTTTCAAGCTTAGAAATATAAGGCCTCCCCTGAAAATAAGACCTAGTGCATCTTTAGGAGCAAAAATTAATATAAGACACTCTTATTTTCGGGAAAATACAGTAGATTGTTGTACATGGAAATAGAGTCACAAGAAATTCTTGATGGAATTCAGAGTTTGGCTGGTTATGCTGATGTTTGTGATGACATGACTACAGTATGTTAATAAATGTTGATTTTTTTTTGTTGTTCAACAGTAAGTGTGAATTCTTGTTCGTGGAAAAATAAGACAACCCCTGAAAATAAGACCTAGCGCATCTTTAGGAGCAAAAATTAATATTAGACACTGTTTTATTTTCGGGGAAACACAGTAATATTATCTTTATCTCACAGATGAGTAAAGGAGGCCCAGGAAGGCGAAATGCCTGTCCCCAGGCCACACAGCTAATAGTACAAGTAGAGCCAAGTAAGTGTACCATATGCCAGATCTGAGGTCCTAATTACAGAACCCGCTCCAATGCCGGCTCTCTGGCTCCCTGACCCAGGGACAGGGGCGCGGAGAACACAGCCCACAGTATAACCTCCTACAATTCAGGGGTTCAAGAACCCCAAGCCCACCAACGGGACAGGTCAACCAGGCCTTCACCCGGTTGCTGTATAAATGCAGGCCTGGCGGTGACCTCGGCAGGGATTTCGGTCAGCATCTGCTGACCCAGACCCCGGGCCACGGAGAGGGACCGAGGCTGGGGCGCCAGTACCGAAGAGTGCGGGCTCGCGGCGCGCAGCAGCGGAGCCGTGTCCCGGGTCCCCAGTCCCAGGAATGTGGGAGGGCTGGGCGGAGAGGGCGGCAAGGCGGGGGCGCTTCCTCCGTCCGCGGGAGGGGAGCCGACAGGGCGCGCGCGGGGCGCGCCGCTGCCCCTTCCCCACCACCCGGCCGGTCGGGCGGGGGCGGGGGCTTCCACGGAGTGCGGTAAGGGGCCGCGGGCTCGGCCGCAGCCGGGCCGGCCGAGCAGGAGGAAGCGATGAATATTCAGAGGGGGAGGGGAGTGGAGGGCGGGAGCGCTCGCCGCGGCTCCCTGCAGCCGGAGCCGCATGACGCGCAGAGGAGGCAGCGGGAGCCGCCGGAGCCGCGGGAGCAGGGATCCCGTCGCCGCGCAAGAGGGGTGGGCGCCGATTGCTCCGCCCCGCGAAGCTCCTGCGCGCCCAGGGACGAGTCCATTCCGCGACCGCCGCGCCGGGCCCAGCCGTGTGGCCGCCACCGCTGCCATGTCCCCGGGGAAGCCCGGGGCGGGCGGAGCGGGCGGAGCGGGGACTAGGCGGACCGGCTGGAGGAGGCGGAGGCGGAGGCGGCGGCTGGAGGCGGCAAGCGGGGAGCCACTCGAGCGCACGGCGGGGCCCGACTCGCGCGGCCCGGGCACGTTCCAGGGCGCGCGGGGCATGAAGCCCGCGGCGCGGGAGGCGCAGCCACCGCGGCGCTCGCCCGGGCTGCGCTGGGTGCTGCCGCCGCTACTGCTGCTGTGTCGCCTGGGCCAGGTGAGCGGCCGGGGCCGGGGCCCGGGCACGGGACGGAGGGCGGGGCGGGACTGGCATCCCCGGCACCTGCCCGCGGTGCCTGCCTGCGGGGTTCGGTGCGGGGGGTGGTGGTGACGAGGGCCCGAGTCCAGGAGACCCTCCCTCCTGGAGGGCTCGCGGGAACCCGCCGGCCTCGCAGGCCGGTGACCGAGCCCATTACCCGGCTGCCCGGCACCAGAGGTCGAGCAGTGGGCTCCGGGGTGCCCGGAGCCTCCTTGTGGACGCCCCCACGGACTCCTGGCCGTTTCTGGCTCGCCCTTCCCCGGAGCTGGTTCCGTCTGCCGGCCGGGCTCGCCCGCCCCAGGCGGCCGGAGGGGGCGTGTGTGCTGAGGGCGCCCGGTGCGGAGCGGGCCGACCCGGCCTGTAGGGCCCGAGGGGCCGGGCCGAAGGGCAGCGGCGGCGGCCGGGGGCTGGGCAGCCCAGGTCACCAGGCGGGGGGCGAAGCGCGGGGCCTCCGGGCCGAGGGCACTGTTTCTGGGGAAAGTTCCCACCCCGGGGCAAGGGGGCTGCACGCAGACGTCCCTCCCGCGGACGGTCCTCATCCAGGGGAAGCCGCTCCCTTTCCTGGGGCTTTACTTCGTGCTCGGTGGGCGCCGGCGCCCCCCCTCCCCCCCGGCCGCTCTGTATTCTCGCTTCGCCTTTTCAGATAATGCTGCGCCCGGCGTTTTGGTGAGCCGGCTCTCTGAAAGCTCCATTTCCCCTTGGTGGTGCTATTCCCACCGGGGGGAGGCAGGGCAGCTGGGCGACCTCCCCACTGAGCAGAGAACTCGAGGGGGAGAATTGAAAGAGCCACCCAGCCCTGGCCGTGGGCCCCTCGCAGCCTTCTAGGAGCCCGCTTGGGTCTTGAACCCGCAGTGGAAGGGCCCTGCTGTGCATTTTGTTCACGACAATTTTGCTTGTTTTATGCAGACATGAGCTCTGAGGCGATGGTGTTTGAAACCTGGGAAGTGAGTGACTAGGGATGGAACCTGCTTTCAGGGAAAACTTTTTACTCACAAACACAGGATTGTCTGGGAGCACACACATGAGCCTTGGGGAGCAGTGCAACCCAGCAGGCAGGCAAAGAAGGGGCTCTGGGTGCTAATGTCCCACACAGTTGTCCTCAGCGGGCTCTGAACAGGCTATCCTGAGGGGCCTAGAAGGCAGTGTGACCCGCCCGCAGAGAATACTGGATCCAGTGTCCGAAGGGGCTCTAGGGCCGGGCTTTAAGGCTGGACCGGCGCTCCAGGGCTCTGCATCCTTATTTAACAGCATTTGTAGAATGGGTGCACTACCACCCGTCCCATCGATTGTTTGGAGCTTCCCTTGGCCAAGGTGTGAAAGAGCTTTGTAGATGTTAAAGGGTGTCCAGATAGGATTATCATGAAAGTACCCTGTAGTGACTGTCTTCTCCCTGTTCCTGTAAGGCAGCTGTGGAGAGCAGTCTATGAGATTAAAAAAAAATAAAGGCCTCATAATTGAAGATCCATTGTATCCAAAGTTTATACTAAAGAAATCCTTGATCTTCACTTTTAGTTTAATTTGGTACATGTATATTTTATTATATTACATTATTAATTTTTCTGCTTTAGTTGTGATGGTTGTTACCTATGCTTTGAATCTGAACAGTGTGTTTGTTGGGTAAGTTTATTTCCTGCCCAGTCCTTCCTTGTACTTCACTCGCACCTTGTCTGCTGCTCCACGCTTGTCTCCGGTGCCTAGATTTTTCGGTTTGGATTGGTTCTGTAGAAACTCAAAAGTTTATTTATTTTTTATTTCTAGTTTATGGATACGTTATAAAATAGGCCATGTAAAAGTCTCTCTGAAAAAGCATCTTCAAAATCCACATTTGGCAGTTCATATTGATATTGGATATTTCAGGGAATCGGTACATCCTTTCTTGAGCTGGACCACACTTTCAAGGTAGCTCAAACTCCTTATTTTATTTATTTATTTATGATTTTATTTATTGATTTTGGAGAGAAAAGAGAGAGAGAGAGAGAGAGAGAGAGAGAGAAGGGGGAGCAGGAAGCATCCACTCCTAGTAGTTGCTTCCTCTATGTGCCTTGACTAGGCAAGCTTGAGGTTTCAAATCAGTGACCTCAGCATTCCAGGTTGAGGCTTTATCCATGGTGCCACCTCAGGTCAGGGCCCTCATTTCATTTAGATGAAGGTGTGGAGGCCCAGAAAAGGCAGTGATCAGACTGAGGTCACCTGGCAAGACTGGAGAGATGTTGAGACTGTAACCTGTGTTGCCAGCCTGCGCCTCCTATTGTCAGCATGCTGTGTGTGTGTGTGTGTGTGTGTGTGTGCGTGTGTGTGTGCGCGTGTGTGTGTGTGTGCGTGCGCGCGCGCCATATTTTCCCTTTACTTTTACTTTTAATTATAGGCACCGTCCTACCTCACTGAATGTATTCCTGAAACTGTGGGTGTAGACTAAATTTTCCAGCATCAAATCATATTTGAAATTGGAAGTCATATTTGAGACTTCTGAAGCTTGTGCGTTTAGGAAATGGGTGTGAAGATAGCTGACTATGCCCCTAACACTGGATTGCTTTTGTGTGGAGTGGATAGTGTGTGTGTGTGTGTTCTAAAATGGAATCAACTGTAGCAGGTTAAGAAAATGGCCATGTCTTGGAAAAGATGCGGCTCTCTTCGGGTGTGAATGGGGACGGGTGTAGAAGCTGGAAGGCTGAGATGCTGGGGAACTCAGTGCTTAGTAGGGTTGGAAAAGCAATTTTTGACTCTGGCATCTCATTCTCTCCCAAGACAGGAAGAATGGTCAGGGATGATTCCGGCATGAGGACTTTGCTGGTTGCAGTGTCTGACTCCACCCATTCTCAGAGCCTTTTTGCACACTAATTTTGGTTTATGTGTATGTTTTAGGCAGTGTGACAAAGCGAATTTTCCCCCTTGCCTCTTTCTCTTGTAAAATGGAGTCCTGACAGATTCTTTATAAAACCAGCTCAATAGTGGGTTGCTTTAAAAAGAAAAAAGCTGGTGACTGGCGGCTGTTTGGTTGGTCTTATAGTGCTTTTTCTCTGCTTTCTTGTTTACTGGGAATAATAACTGTTTTGTGTTTGTTATCTATTCTGGCTAATTCTTGAGCTTGCTTACCTACCTGCTTCACCCAGAGTATGAAAAATATTTTGACTCCTCTTTATGTTGTGTGCTAAATTCTCATATGGGTGACTTTAAATATTTTTATTTTGCTTCAGAACAACAGCGGAAAAACCAAATGGTTATGTTTTGTTTGCAGACAGTTTAAGAAAACAGAGCAAATTGGTTTATGGTTAGACTGTGACTTTGAGCTGCCTTCAAGTTCAGCCCCATGATAAAGATACCCATGGAATACCCAAGCTTTCCAGAGCAAGGAGAATGAATCCTGGCTCCCGAGTGAGCAATTTTGGTCAGCAAAGAGGTTATTTAGCTCCTAAAAGTAATTTTTGCTTGGGGTTGAGGCGGAGGCAGAGTTGCTGAGTGACTGTAGGCCTGGGTTTAGCCAGCACACCATGGGCAATTACTTAGTTCATTCACTGCTGGGCCAAGGGAATTATTTTGAGTGCAGTTGTAAGAGGCAATTTTCTGTGCATTTCCCTTCTAACATAATGCTGTTGGTAACATTGTAATTAATAGGTAACATTACAGGTGCCAGGCTAAGGGTATTAATGCATTACCTCATTTGATCATTTCAAAAACAGGAAGAGGTGCATGCTGTCAATGTTCCCATTTTATCTGAGAGAAAACTGAGGTTCAGAAGTTACCAAAGGTTCTTAAATATTAACTGGCAGAGCCAGGCAGGATGTCTCCTTGGCCCCAGGTTACTGTCCTGTGCTGTGAGAAGTCATGCTTTAGAGGCCTTCAGCTTACAACTAAGCAATGCGACTTTCATGGCCACTTCATGGTGATAGGCAGGCTTGTGGGGCCTGAACTCTGACGGGCTGGTAGTGATTTTGGGTTCTCTGCATACTTAATTTAACCCTGTAACACCTGCTCCATTTGTAACAGGGACCCTCTTTCTTGTTCATGATTTCTTTGGGAGCCCGAGTTTACAAGGCAGGTGTGTTATTGGAGACAGAATGGGGTCTGGAGTGGGAAGACCTGGGTTCAAGTCTGCGCTCGGCTTCTTGAGTAGCTGTGCAAACTTGGGCAAGTCACTTACCCTCTCTGTGCCTCCTCTTTTCTTTATCTGGGAAATGGGACTAACACTTCCTTCTCCGCTGGGTGTTTGAGTGGATCAAATAATATAGAAGAAGAACTGATATAAAATCTAAGGCACAATTCAGTTGCTGGTTGTAGCTGCTGCTGTCTTTGGGGAGAAGTGGGCTTTAGATTTGGTAGGTTATGTAAGAAGTACCTATCACCTGTTTTCTGTGGAGTCTTTCCTGGGGGCATGAAAAATGAACTTAGCTCAGTCCCAAAATACTTTTTTTTTTAAAAAAGGAATGTTAAGAATTATTTATTTTTGGAGGGTGTTAGTGAAAAAAATTGTAAGTTGCATTTCAAGGCTGTGATTTTGTAGGTAGAGTGAGGCTATCTGTAGCGTCTCAGTAAATACGTTTACTTAAGTGGAGAAAGAAGGTGACCTATAGAAAAGTATTGTTAAATAATTCTGTAAGATTGTTGTGGTTCAGGCAGACTTGGACAGGTGATACATTGCTGAAGTTTAGGAAATATAGGCCCCACGTGGAGGCCACGGGGCAAGCAGTTCGCCCTTAGGACTCTTAGGCCGTGGGGGTGAAACATTGCTCCTGTCACCTGACCTACCCTACCACAGTTGTGATACAGGCTGTGTGTGTGAGGTCCTTATCCTGCCGAGAGATGAGTGGCACAGGATTTGCTAGAGAAAGAGAGGGCCAGAGAGTTTGTGTGGCGATCCTTGGCGACCACCTTAGACCAGGGACGTTCGTAGCAATTTTTGTCCCCATCTCCTGTGGCTAGCTTTCCAGTGGCGTTTCTGGTGACTCCTCAGGGACGGGAGCTGTAGGAAATTTGCTATTACTACCTTATTAGTGAAGCTGCAGCCTTCCCATTGTCTCAGAATTTCCATGGCATATAAATGCCTGGGTGAGGGCTGGTGATGAGACAGCAGATGGGGGGCATTCTGAAAGCAAAGTAATGTCAGCTCCCGCAGAATGTCTAATTTTAAACATGCAAATAATTCTCAGTTCCACTTTTCCTTCTTCCTGTTAGAGGGAAGCAGTACCCGGCTGCCATTGCTGAGGCTTGAGCACAGTGTCGTTTTTTATGTCACACACTGGCTCCTTCTGCAGAGATGGGGTGGTGGCTTTTCTGGGTGCCTGTGCCCAGTCCATTGTTATCTCATGGCTTCTGAGTGAGTGCGTGCATGAGAATGAAAACTTAGCACCAGTGTGGAGTCTATAAGGTGGTGTGAGTCTTCCTCCTGGGGAGAGGAAGGTATGAAACCCTTACAGAGTCTGTAAAAGGGCAGAATCCCCTCCCCCACCAGGAACATTTTTGTAACTTTGCACCCAATTTCAGAGGTTTCACAGAAGCTTTAAAATAGCCCCTGAAGTCCAGGTTAGAAAGCCCTGTCATCTGAAATATTAAGTAACTTAGAAAAGGATCATTCTCTTTAATTAAGGATAACACCGGAAGGGATCCTTGCGTTTCCTTCTAGGGGGAAAAAAAGTGTTTCGATGTAATGTAGACAAGTATGTATATTTATCTTTCTAAAAATATATATACGTTTACTGTACTTAGACTTAATTTACTTAGTTAACTTGGAGATGATTTCATATTTGAACCAATAGCTTTAACTCATCTAAAAAATAATTATTGCCTCTATTATATTTATTGACTTTTGTTTTTTAGAGGGAGAGAGAAAGGGGGAAAGTTGTGCACGTTTTCCCTTCATTTTGGGCCATTTGCATTTCTTTCCCCTTTTTGTTTTCTGTTAACTCTGGGTCACTTAAAAAAGAAAAAGAGTGCCTTTTGTTACTGATTTACACAAGCTCTTTGGGATTAAGGAAGTTAAGTGTTTTGGCTCCATTTGTGTTGCTTAGATGTATATTTCCAGCTATTTTAGAGGCAGCCCTTGATCCTAACTAAGTAAGACCCCTGGATGGTGAAGCAAGTCTAGAACTTGGAGCCAAGCTGCTTGTTTGGAATCTTGGCTGTACCACCTAACTTGCTGTGTGATCTTGGACAGCTATCTTAATCTTTCTGATCCTTGCTGTTTACATCTCTAAGCTACTAATAAAAAAAAAATGATAGTCATAATTTCTCTCGCGCAGAGTAGTTGGATAGGTTAAGCGAGATCGCATTATGTTAAAAAGTTCCTTGTAAATGGGTATAGAAATAGAAGAGCAACTTAACAAAATATTTAATTTAGTCAACAGTTACATGTAAACTTGGGCAAAAGGCCATAGTTATGGGTTGTCAAAATTGTGGTACAAAATCTTTTAAATTGGATATAAGAGATGAAATCTACAGTGGATTGTGTGCACACATACATACATATATATGTACATATTACAATATATACTGAGGGGCAGTGTGGGCTTCCCAGTAGCTCGATTTAAGTTATATTTTTCTTTTGAAAAATGTATATGATTGAGTTAATACATGACCACGAGGTGTGACTGAGGAGTGGCCATTGTGGTTCCAGCCTCAAAGGAGCACAGGGATGCTTATCATGTCCTGTAAAAAGAAAAAAACTAAACAAAACACAGGGTCCTTCTTGCATTGGTTTAAGCCCTATTCTTTGTCTTGTGACCTGGCCAGCTTGGCTGTGGCCACCTCCTGTCTCTGGGTACATTTTGTATAGGGCTAAGAGGAGTATTTATGGCAACATCTGAAAGTTGAAAGACATAATCCTTGGCTGTAATTGCGGGAGATGGAAGGGAGGTGGGAGACCCAGGGAGTCTGTGCAGACTCTGCTACCTGTTTCCATGGCAGCAAGGTGATCCTGCATTTCCTGCTGCTGGCTGAGAGGCCACCTCATTTTCCTGTCCTTGTGTTATGGGGGTTCTCTTGCCTTACTGAGAGTGGACCATGCTGGTGGCGCTGTCCCAGGGGCCTGGAGATGGAGACCTCTGTGGTGGTTGTGGGTACAGAGGGACAGCACAGCCCAGTGCTGAGTGGACCAGTGTGGGAGACAGATCAGATTCCTCTACTTGCTGGCTCTTCTAATGCTTGAAGCCTCATTTGTTCTCATCTGGAAAATAGGGACAACAAGAATACCTACCTCATAAGGTTGAAGATTAAATCAATCTGCATCTGCGTAACAAGATCTTACCAGGAGACAAACCTTCCCAAGATGTTGGCTGTTATTTCACTATCTTATTTTGCTTGGACACTGGCATAATTTACTGCTGCAACTTGACTTGGGGTGGTGAACGTATGGTGCCATGTACAGATGGTGTATGAGGGAATGGTACCCCGAAACCTATGAAATTTTGTTAATCAATGTTACCCCAATCCATTTAGTTGAAAATTACAAAAAAGATTATTTTTACCTTATAGTTTACAGGCCCTTCGACATATACGAGCTCATTCCATCCTCACAGCATCCCTTTGAGTGTCACTGTTATTCCCCCCAAGGTGTGGCTCAGACCCGCCCTAAGTCGCTTGTCTGTCTTTCGCACAATAATAATGTCCTTTCGTGGTGTACATTATTGAACACTACTCCAATGTCAGTTTGCTTACAAGAGGCAAATTGGGCAGTTGAGTGTGCTAGTTTGGTTCATACCTAGTCATTAGGTTGAACCATGTGAAATTACTGTTTTTGCTACTTTGACTATTGTGTATAGTTGCACCTGATATGTCCCAGAAAATGTGCTTTTTAAAATAAAGTTTGGAAAAACCAAATCATAGATTTGCATGCTGCAAAGCAGTGTATTTAAAACTGTGGGTCATAAAAATCAATGTAGTGAGCTATGATCAGTATTAAGAAGTGATGGAATAGAAAATAGCAGAGTTTACTGAAAGTGGGAAGGATAAGTATGTGTATGCATGTGTGTGTGCGCGCTCACGCGCATGTGTACACTGGATTTCATAGAAAATGAATTTCTCATCATGGGTTCAGTCATTGCCTAAAAATTCCTAGAAGCCACTATTTATAGGGGATGGAGTGGTGCAGGGTGCAGGGTGGAGGGCGGTGGAGATGGGTTCAGTTTCCAGAGATGGTGGAAAGCAGTGTTGAGTCCCAATTATGCATCGTCACCGCCCCCGTATATAGTGGCTGGTGCAGGAAGAACCAATTTCTGTAGAGATCCCTTTGCAAGGCAATGGTGGACTGGAAGCTGAGAAGGCCTGCCCTTACATAGCTGCCTTTCTGGAAACTTCAGGGGGCCTGCCCCAGCGGGACAAAGTATTGACATGCTCTGTGTTCTTTGGTAAATGTATTGGGTAGACAGCCAACATGTACTGTCTACTGTGTTGTGTACTTTGGATGAGAATTCAGGACCACGTGAGGCGAGCTGGGGTTCTGAGGGGCCACTGCCCATCTGGTGAGTTGTGGGTACTCAGACTCACAGCCAGACTGTTTGACTTCAGGGCCCGCTGCCCTCACTCATCATACTGGTCTGCACAGGACTCACCTGACCCCCTGTCGGGGGGTTGTTAGCTCAGTTGGCTGGAGATTGATTCTATTCCTTTTTGAGTTCAGTCAGGCTTTCTTTTTTTTTTAATATAAAAAATTTAAAAAATAAAAAATGAGGAAAGCAAAATTAACTGTAATCTCTATTTCCCCCAAAGTTAACCCCTGGTGCCATTTAGATGGGTGATCTTTGTCCTTTTTTATTAATTGATTGATTTTTTAGACAGAGAAAGGGGGGAGAGAGAGAGACAGAGAGAGAGAAGCATTCATTTGATGTTCCGCTGAGCTGTGCATTCACACTGGTTGCTTCCCGTGTATGCCTTGACTGGGGATTGAACCCACAACTTTGGCGTTTTGGGATGACACTCTGACTGAGCTAACTGGCCAGGGTCATCTTTGTCTTTTTTTAATGCATGTTCTATCTGCCTATTTCTACTAAAATGCTCTTACCTCCTACACATACTTGGTAACTTACATTTTTACCTAAAGTAAGTAATTGTGGTACCTGCTTCCCAGGGGACAGCACTGGGCCGCAGTGTTCACCTGAGGCTTCTTCCTATGCTGTCGCTGTTACTCAGCAGAAAGTCTTGAAAAATTCTTTCAATACAAACAGATATGGGGATATTATAGATCAGATACCAAATCTGCATCCAGAATTTTTTCAGAAAATACAGGAGATAAAACAATTTCTAGCCTGACCTGTGGTGGCGCAGTGGATAAAGCGTCGACCTGGGAACACTGAGGTCGCCGGTTCAAAACCCTGCACTGGTCTAGTCAAGGCACATATGGGAGTTGATGCTTCCAGCTCCTCCCCCCTTTCTCTCTTTCTCTCTCTCTCTCGCTCTCTCTCACTCTGTGTCTCCTCTCTAAAATGAATAAAATAAAATAAATTAAAAAGAAAAAAAGAAAACAATTTCTACCCTGCAGACCCTCTGGGGGGGGGGTAAGTTTTTTTTTTTCCCTCTTTGCTTTTCTCAGGGGCAGTGTGTGAAGTAGAGACAGTAATTTGCAGACATTACCCTTGCCAGTAAATAGTTTTCTCTTCCACAACCTGTAGCTCTTGGGTCGTGTTGCATTGTGTGTGGGAGCCCCTTCCCTTATCTCATTCAGCCTGTCCTTAGTCTCCTAGTTTGTTTCTGAAAGTTTGGCTGTGATGAACACTAAGAAGATGACTTTGTGATTAAGTCTCTGAACACGGATCTGATGACTGTCTTAGTGTTAATGGAGACAAAAACAATAACAAGCAGCTACCATAGGTTGGATATTAATCGGCCCTCTTGCACTTATAAATTCATGTAATCCTGTGAGGTAGGTGCAGGGGAAGGCAACTGAGGCCCAGAGAGTTAACATCTGGTTCATGGTCACACACTGCTAGAACCTTACGCACCTAGCTGTGGGCTTCTTTGGGGGCACAGGAAGCTTGAATGAATTGCCCATGTGGGCCAGGTCGTGTGCGAGTCTCCCTGGAGGACAGCTGGACTTGAGAGCTGTGGGTCACCTTCCTGTGGGATGGGTGACATGCTGACACTTGCTGTTCAGAGTCATGACATGGGGGAAAGTCAGTTCTTCTTAAAGCTATGGAAGATGAGAGAGAGTATCTTTGCTACTAATTTTAGAACCTGGAGCCGTAAGTGGTGAAAGCTGTCTGAAACTTTTGGGCCTTGGCCCCGAGCGAATGAACGACATCACTGCATCTTGCTGGGGTCTTGGCCTTTCACTTTTGAATGAATTCAGATCTCACAGAGTTTGAAGTTGTGCGTGGATGACATGAGTTCAGGGTGTCTCGTTAGAAGGAGCTGCAGAGAGAAGGGCGCGGGCTTTGGTGTCAGCAGAAGCTTGGATCCGAGGTCACGTTCTGCTCCTGCAGCCACTTGACCCCCTGCATCTGCCCAGGGACTGAACCACCTGGGAACCTGTTACATCATCTGGAAAACGGCTAGGAATAGCCAGGCCACAGTTAATACGGTTTAGCGAGGGAGGATGTGTCTAGATTGTGGCACTTAGTAGCTGGACTCTTCAGTGTTTGCTCCCATCTCTCCCCTCTTTATTACCATACCTCCAGACATCGAGGCTGCGGTTGCTGTGCGCCCAAGAGGAGACCTGCCCTGAAGGAGTTCACACGACTTTTGCCAGCTTGACACCCAGATGGATTGTTGTCTGAAGCGATCACCAAATCCTACGGTGTGAAGAGAAATTGTAGGGGATATAAGGGTGGGTGCTCTTACATAAGGATATTGATGTTGTCCTATATTCACTTTGAATTGTAACTATCTCTAAAAGAGAATAATGCTAATTAAACTAGAACAGGAGCTCTAAGGAAGATCACGTTGCCCAAACCAGCCTTTTCTGGAGGAGAATTAATATTCCTGCTTGCCTCTTCTTTCTGCTGTGAGGCCATCCCGGTCCGTCAAATTGTTACTTCAGGCCGGAATTACTTAACAAGGACTAACCACGAGTTTCAGATCCAGCGCTGTCCAGCCTCTCTCGACTCTTTTTCGTTGCTGTACCGACCCTGCTATGTAGAGCTTGGCCTCCTCACCAAATGCCCATCACCTGACCTCATGCCTGTACCTGTTCCTCGAGCTCATCTCGTCCTGCAAGCCAGGATGCCACCAAGTCTGGTGCCACCTTTCCCCTTAGTCTCTGACCCTACATTCTCATTATAGCAGTGGTTCTTAACCTGGGTTCTATCGAACCCTAGGGGTTCGATGAGTCGGTCTCAGGGGTTCGGAGAAGCGTCTGCCGCGGAGGCCAGAATAAAGTAATACCGTAATTTGTTGGGAGTTCATGCACTTCGTTGGTTTTGTTCTTTGAGCAAGGTGATGTTCATGCACGGCTCATTTTGTGCACCAGTAAAAAAACATATACCACATATGTCTTGAATTTGGAAAAAAAATCATATTTTGTCACTAAATAAGGGTTCGGTGAATGCACATATGAAACTGGTGGGTTCGGTACCTCAAAAAAGGTTAAGAACCACTGCATTATAGTTTAGACTTGGGGTGAAATTATGTTCATAGCCCAGACCTGGGCTTCTCTAAAATCAACAATAACCTCCAATTTCACTTTGCTGTGTCTGGCTCCTGGGAGTCAGTCACTGTGACAGTGGAGTTCGGACGGCATGAAGTCGCCTACATTGGCCGTCTGGTTCTGGGCCTTTCATGGGACTGAGAGATACTTGAATGTGGGGCTAAAAGCGCAGACCCTGGAGCCAGATGCCTGGGTGGGAATTCCTTGTATTACCTTGACCATGTTGTTAAACCTCTGTCCCTCAGTTTTCTCATCTGTAAGGTCTAGTGATAATGGGGTTGTTATAGGAAATACTTAGAATCAGTATGCATTGCGAAGAATTATTCCACGCATATTAAACACCAGCAGACATCATAAAAGGAAAGAAACGATGTGTTGGGTGTGGGGACTCAGCCTCTCCACCTCTCTCTGACCACAGAGTTTGATTTCTTTTGTAAGTTGTGCACAGAACACTTAGCCTTTGCTCTCCTCTGGTGTGTGACATTTAGGCTTTGCAGCTGTCTGACACTGTGGTTGGGGTGAGTGGGACGATGTCTTCTCTTTTTGACCAGTGTTTCTCAACCTCAGCAAATTTGGAGTCCGATAATTTGTGGTGCTGGGGGCTGCCCTGTGCACTGTAGGGTGTTAAGCAGCCTCTCTGGCTTTTGGTTGCTAGTTTTCAGAAGCACCCTAACCCGTCACTTGTGACGGGCGAGAACGTCTCCAGATATTGCTAAATGTCCCTGGTGGAGAACCATTGGTAGGCAATGCCTGTGCTGTGGGGGTCTTCATAGCAGGGCTGGTTGGCCTTCCATTCATTCCTGTGTGGTTGTGTTGGTTACTGATTTCCTTGCAGTGAGGTGATAGGTCGAAAGCAACAAGAGCATTTACAGATGTGACAAACCTCTAGGTGGCTGGGTCTCAAACGAGGATTCACATCCGACTCCCTGCTTGTTAAGCAGCCGTTGTTGGGGTGCTGGGAGTCTCGGCAGCCAGGGGGATCCCTCCGCCGCAGTTCTCCCTGCGTTCTCAGACTGGGCTCCTCCTCCACGGAGTGGGGATCACTGCCAGTTTGCCCAGCCTGCCTGGGTGGGAAAGGAAGCCGGTGTTAATGTGATATGTGTGGTGCTAAGCTCTGTTGCAGGGGATGTGCAGTGGAGGGAAAGGCTCCGTGTTCATTAGGAGCCTTGAGGCCTAAAGTGCCAAGTTCCACACAAGGGATAGACCCAGCCCGGGGAGATCCCATTACAAAGAGATTCACTGCCAAGTTCCCCCTCCCACCAGCTCCAGGGAGCGGGCTTTTGGCTTTTAGAGAGTTTAGAAGCCCTAGGGCAGAAACCTAGAGATAATGTCTTCAGAGCCAAGGGTGGGGAGACCAGCGGGAATGAGGCAGGAGAGGAAACCCAAGACCCTCCTCCCCAGGGGGATGCTGCCAGCCAGGGGCAGAAGCATGCATGACTTCCGAGAGCTCCCTGTACACACAGCTTTTCAGGAATGCATCCCTGTGTGAAGCCAGGAAAGGACTCCTCCCTTAGAGTGGGTTCGATTCTTTCCCCCTAGTTTCAGCCAGTGATTCCGAGATGTGGGCTGTACTGTCACACACTGTGTGCCGGGTTCTCATGTCATCCTGACAGTTATCACGTTTCTTTTAGGGATGAGGCGTAGAGAGGGACCTGCCCAGAGCCAGGGATGTGGCTCTTTCGTAATCTCTCTTGTACTGCTTTGTGGTCCACAGCATCGCTGTAGCTTTCAAACCCGAATTTTCTCGTGTGCCAAATGGGGATCAATAAACACGTCAGAGGATCGTGATGAAGATTCATTGAGAGGTTGTATGGGAAGCCCCGGCATGGTGCCTGGCATGCAGAAAATGCTTCCTAAATGCCAGCTGCTGTCGGTATGATTGTTTCAAGTCTCAGTGATATCATAGGGCTCTTGCTTTGATGAGCTTTTCCAGAGATAGGACTGTATGACTTAATCATACCGTCTACCTCAGGCCCTGTTCAGTAACTGTTTGGGGTGCAGCTCCCTGGGGTAGGGAGTAATGTCACCTGGGGAGGACAAAAAGTCTGAGAGCCAGGATATACAGCAAAATCCACCCTCAGGGATGGAATTTGTGATCTCACTGTCTGACAGGTATGAAGCCTGCAGAGCTCTTTGTCCTGTACCTTGGTAGTTAATCATCGCCAGGAAGAAGCTAAAAGGGATCATTGCCTCAAAGAATGGCAGAGTGAGAAGGAAGCCAGGGAGATGAGGCTTTGGAAGACCAATGGGTTCCAGTTTGTGTTCATCCTCAAGTGATTGGTCATGGCTGCTTGCTGGGTCCCTGCTTAGAAGAGGTCCTCAGACTACTTAGGATGGACTAACTAGAGTGCTGGGATCAGTTAGTGATGTCTGCTACAGATGGAAGAAAGGCAAGGGGTGGCACACATGCTGTTTATTTGCTCTTTTGTGTTATAGCTGATGGCACTGAGGCCTACAGCTTTGCTCCCTGGAGGGTCATCCAGATCTTTTAAGACAGTCTAATTCTTGAGGTTCATCCCTGAGAAAGTGGTTTTTGCTCGACTGTCTTCAGCGAAGAGCAACTAACAATCTCAGAAGGCAGCATAGTTCCATCTTTGGGCCTTTCTCCCAGTGAGTTCTGACACCACAGGGGGGAGGGGGGGGGAGGAGAAAGCCTTCCAAGCCCCTTTAGGTGGGGTCTTCTCAACTGTGACTGCCCCTGGGAGCTTTTACAAAATACTGATTGGAGGCCGCCTCTCCTGGCCAGTGGCACACACCAGCCCCAGCATTGTTTTATTGTAATTTCCTCAAACTCCTCATGTGAGGTTAATGTATAGCCAGAGTGGAGAAACACTGAGACAAAACCGTTTTTTGGAAGCAGGCCTAGAAAGGACGCAATTATCCAAGGTGGTGTGGAGTTAGTGGCACGAGGCAAAGGGAAACCGGGGGGACCCTTTATGAAGTGCCAGCACTATCCCGGACACTTCTGCTTTCGTGCTGAGACTCTTCTCGTCCCATGAAGTTGTGTTATTCTAGTGCTTTAAACCCTCTGTGCCTTCATTCTACACTTAGGTAAACCCAGATGGTGGCCTGCAAGACCCTGAACCCCAGGTCGGATCCCCAGGCCCCTCCCTCCCCTCCGACTTAGTCCAGTCCACCTGTCCCTTGTATAGACTCCAGTCACACTGGCTCTATTGTGGTGGACTCTGGCACCTCCCGCTCTCCCCTGGGGGCTTGCTCTTCTGGGTTCTCCCCCAGCTCCTCCTGGCTCCTTCTCAGGCCTTAATTTATCCTTGCCCAGATCCCCTCTCCCATTATCCTCCTTCATTTCCTCCCTCATTATCACTGTCTGAAACTATCAGTTGATTGTTTCTGTTCCCCCACCCCCTGGAGTAGTAACTGCAGGAGGTAGGGACCCTGTCTGTCTGCTTCTCTGCTTCATTCCTCATGCCTAGGACAGAGTCTGCCTCAAAAAGATGTTTGTTGAATGGGAACCGTGACATGGAGCTGTTCTTATCCCCAAGTTACAGTCGACTAGAATTGTGGCTTACTGCCGCCTCTCAGTCCTACGCTAGTTCCGGTCATCTCATAACATTTTTACCTTTTGCCCATCGCAGCCCTGAATGCGTGTGTGCGTGTCTGCGTACAGCTGTGTTTTGGGGGGCTCACAGCAACCCCTGGGGGTGGGGTTTAGCTTGCTCTAGTAAAAAGAGCGCAGCTTTGGAAGTGCTTTGGACTCCAGTTTGGATCCCAGCCCTGCTGCTCTTAGCTGTGTGATCTTAGGAAATTACTGAATCTCTTGGGGACCAGGTTTTCTTCTCTGCAGAATGGAAGCACAGTGCTAATTCGCCGTCATTGAATGCGTTCTGTGTGCCACACACTGCGCGAAGAGCTGTGTGTGTTTTGACTGAGTGAATCCTCATGACCACCTGATGAGGTGGTTCTCTGTGTCTTCCTTTTACAGGAGAGGAAGGTGAGACCCAGAGAGGTTAGGCAGCCAGCCTGAGGTCCCACGGCTAATCAATGAAGGAAACAGGGTTCAAACTTTGGCAGCTTGGTTCTAGAGTCAAGGTGTTAGGAACTTGTGAAATCATGCCCAGTGGCCCCAGAAGAGCTGGGGTGTAGAGACAACTCGGTACAAGTTAGTACCTCCTCCCCCTTTGACCTTTACTCTCCCAGTGACATTTAAGTTTTCTTACTGTTTTGTTCTCAAGGTGGTGACAGAAGTACCAGTTTCCTGCTTGTGGGGCAGGGAAGGGGGGAGGCTCACTTCCAAACACAGCTTCTGTGGACAGGACCTCAGGGAGAGCAGTGTGCAGGGCTGGAGGGTTGAGCGCTTGCTCAGGGAGGATGGGCGATTGAGTGCATTTTCCCACTTTAGAAAGCTTCTGCCCACATATTTATTGAGCACCCAGTTTGTGCCAAGCATTGTGACCATGACCAATAAAAAAATGGAAACAATTATCGTCTGTCTTAGCATCCCAACCCCTCAATCCTTCATCTTGCAGCTGGGTGACCTGGGCACTCTTCTTGGTCCTGTCTGTTTTAATTGGAGATGGGGGATTGGTGACTGTGAGGGACTTGGGTGTCACACAGCTGAGGCATTTCTGGGAGGGTTTGCCCTGTTTTGACCAATGGAAGCATGAACATGAAATGGAACACGTTTCAAGTGGCTGCTTTATTTTGGGGTGTACAGGACTCTGTTGCTGTTGAGACAGAGTGGGCTTCAAAATGAGGTTGTTTTTTGTTTAAAATTTTTATTTATTCATTTTTGAGAGAGATCGAGAAGGGGGGAGGAGCAGGTAACATCAACTCCCATATGTGCCCTGATGGGGCAAACCCAGGGATTTGAACATGTGATCTCAGCGTTCCAGGTCGATGCTTGATCCACTGCGCCACCACAAATCAGTTTTTATTTTAAATTATTTTTTTCCCTAATTTTATCAGAGTGGTATAACAACATTAGAAGAAATTTAAAAACTAGAGGAAAAAAAAATAAAGCCATCCCCGGTCACAACTATTTTATTTTTTTTTAATTTTTAATTTAATTTTTCAAAAAGACTTTATTTATTTTAGAGAGAAGAGAGACAGAAAAAGAGAGAAAGAGGGAAGAAGGAGGAGCAGGAAGCATCAACTCCCTGGTCACAGAACTATTTTAATTTTAAAGTAGTTACAGATATGATATTTTCCAGGTGGCTTCTTATTTAAAATAATTGTGATTGCAGAGCAGGGACAGTTAGTTTTAGATTCTTTAATGACAAAAGGCTAAATGAAGAAAACTTTTTTCCTGTGGTGATAGATGGATGACATATAACCACAAATCTTAGTAGCGGCGGCTGCTGCATGGAGTAGATGTACTGTAATTCACTTAACCCTGTTCTTATAGAGAGGTTTAAGAGGTAGCCAAATTTTTTTTACTGTTTTAAGTAGTACAGGAATGAATGTTTTCACATAGTTATTAGGTTTTTCTGTGAAGCAAAAATGACTTCTGGATTAATTTCCAGACATCTGTATAATCTTTGACATAACTGGCCAAATGACTTTGCAGAAGGTGGGTATTGTTTGCATTGCCGTTAGAATGTACGAGACTGCCTGTTTCATTATGCCCACACTGGCACTGGGTATTATCATTTTTTTTTTGACATGTCTTTTTTTAAAAATTTCTTTTTATTTTATTTTATTCATTTTTAGAGAGGAGACACAGAGTGAGAGAGAGAGAGAAAGAGAAAGGGGGGAGGAGCTGGAAGCATCAACTCCCATTTGTGCCCTGACCAGACCAGTGCAGTGTTTTGAACTGGCGACCTCAGTGTTACCAGGTCGAAGCTTTATCCACTGCGCCACCACAGGTCAGGCGGGTATTATCATTTTTTAAAAACAGATTTTAAATTTAATATTTATATTTGCAGACATGCCAGCTTCATTGTGTGGTGGCTGCCTTGCACTGCCTTTTAACCATGAATGACACGTATAGGACCTGTTTTTTGTGTGGTCTTCTAAAACATTCATTACTTTTTTTTTTTTTACGCTCAGGAAGATGTCAAGTCACTGTGTTTTGTGCTGCAATTTACACCTGTCTCCTGATACTTAGAAAAATTCTGAGTGCAGCCAGGAACCAGCTGGGCCTAGTTGTGTATTACCTGACTGCAGAGATAATCAGGTATATTTATTTCACTTTTTAGAGCTAATTTTAGGGGTGCC
Source organism: Rhynchonycteris naso (assembly GCA_037038555.1). NCBI lineage: Eukaryota > Metazoa > Chordata > Mammalia > Chiroptera > Emballonuridae > Rhynchonycteris > Rhynchonycteris naso. Next base: position 359,118,194 of record CM072995.1, read on the forward strand.
TACTCTCCATTATGTAGCTTCAAACCCAAATTATTTGATGGTTAGATGGACATTTGCAGAATGAAATATTAGAGAGGGCCTACTAGATACCTAGAGACCCGGGATTTTCAACATTTTTATGCTTGGGGACCGGTGAAAGTAGGAGAATTATTTCAGGGATGACTAAAGCAGAAATCACCCTGAGCATAAGCGAATTCGACTAAGATCATTGGGTCTGTGATCTTCATACATTATCAGGGCAGTTAACTCTCTCTTAGACTGGCATGACATTGCAGGCGGACTGGTCGGAGGACCGACGGCTGTAATACACTAATCTAGACCTTTGTGCTTACACCCTAGAGGTGGCAGCAGGTGCTAGCACAGAGGGAAGAGAAAGTTGAGTTCAAATCCCGGCTTTGCCTTTTGCATCATGATGTGGATCACGTTACCGCCCTCCCTCCCTGCCTCGCCTCCACCGCCTGCCTTTGTTTCCCCACCTGTAAGTCAGTCTGACGGTGCCTGTGGAGGTCAGGATTGAGAACACTGTGATAGTAAGGATTCGGTACACAGGAAGTTCTCGGTATCCTGCTGTTGGTATTGACACTGGGGTGGCCTGAGGGGTGGGGACAGAAGAGGAGGAAGATAGGCCAGTCCAGGTGTCTTTTCTTTAGGAGGTTTCAGTTTAGTTGGTGAGATAAGAGCGGCTGGCTATAATTTTTCAAGTCACAGACAGTGCTGGCCTCAGTGTCACCTCCAGGAGCTGAGAAGAGAGCTAAGGCCAAACCAGTACTCTTGGTTGCTGTTTGGGGGTGAATGTTGGGAGCCCAGGCTTGCAGTGGGGAAGATTCATTCCTGTACAGTAAGGGCATCATGCCTGGCAAATTCAAAGTGTCACTGGGGACTTGAAGGTCATGGATGTCTTTAGAATTTAGACTCTGTCTTGTAGAGAATGAGGCATCATGGGAGGCCTTTCTTTTTGCATTGTAAGTATTAATCATTTCATTGTTTTGATGGCCACTTAAAACAAAACAAAAAAAACCCCAGCATGGCCCTGGCCAGTTGGCTCAGTAGAGCGTCAGCCCTGAGTGTGAAAGTTCCAGGTTCGATTCCCAGTCAGGGCACAAGAGAAGCGACCATGTGTTTCTCCACTCTTTCCCCTCCTCCTTCTTTTTCTCTCTCTCTCCCCCTCCCGCAGCCATGGCTCATTCGAGCAAGTTGGCCCCAGGCACTGAGTATGGCACCATGTCCATACCTCAGGCACTATAAAATAGCTCAGTTGCTGAGCAACGGAGCAAAGACCCCAGATGGGCAGAGCATCGCCCCCTAGTGGGCTTGCCAGGTGGATCCCAGTTGGGGTGCATGCGGGAGTTTGTCTCTGCCTCCCCTCCTCTCACTTAATTAAAAAAAATAAAACAACAACAGCAAAACAGTTTTATTGTGATATTATTCACATACCATAAAATTCACCCTTTTAAAGTGTACATTGTGCAGCTGTCACCATTATCTAGTTCCAGAATTTTTTCATTACCCCCAAAAGAAAACCCACATTCCTTCGCAGTCATTCCCTATTCTCCCCCTCCCTACTCCAGCTCCTGGCAACCACCAATTTGCTTTCAGTTTCTAAGAATTTGCCAATTCTATGTACTTCATGTAGTGTGGAATCGTACAAAATTTGTGCTTTTGTATCTGGCTTATTTCACTTAGCATGATGTTTCCAAGGTCTCTCCTTATCAGAGCATATATCAACACTTCATTCCCTTTAATGGCCAGATAACATTCCACCCCGGAGATGGACCCTTTTTTTATCGCTCCCTTCATGAGTTGAGAGACATACGGGTTAATTCCACTCTTTGGGTATTATGAATAATGCTTCTGTGAACATGTGCGTGCAGGTTTTTTCATGGACATATGGTCTCAGTGTGATGGGGGTTTGAGCTGGTGAGAGGTGTGTGGAGTCTCTGAGTGGCTGAGCTGTGCCAAGGCCGTGTGTCTCTGTCCCTCCCAGGCCAGTCCAGGGCAAGTGCAATGTGCTCCAATTTCTTTTATTTATTTATTTGTAATTTTATTTATCTTACTTTAATTTTTGCTTATTGATTTCAGCGAGGGAGAATGGGAAGAGAGAGAAAGAGAGAGGAAGGAACGTTGAACTGTTCCTGTATGTTCCCTGACCAGAGATTGATCCATTTCTTTTAAATGACCCTGGGAGGCAGGGTCAGTTCTTATTCCCCCTTTATAGGTGAGACTATTAAGATTCAATGAGCCTGACCAGGCAGTGGCGCAGTGGATAGAGCATCGGATTGGGATGCGGAAGACCCAGGTTTGAGACCCCTAGCTCGCCAGCTTGAGCACGGGCCCATCTGGCTTGAGCAAAAGCTCGCCAGCTTGGTCCCAAGGTCGCTGGCTCCAGCAAGGGGTTGCTCGGTCTGCTGAAGGCCCCCGGTCCAGGCACATCTGAGAAAGCAATCAATGAACAACTAAGGCGTTGTGATGGCAATGAAAAACTAATGATTGATGCTTCTCACCTCTCTCTGTTCCTGTCTGTCTGTCCCTATCTATCCCTCTCTCTGACTCTCTCTGTCCCTGTAAAAAAAAAAAAAAAAGATTCAATGAGATGAAGTCAGCCCCACAGCTAGAAAGTGGTAGATCCCAGCAGTGTCCACCTCTGAGCTGGCAGCATGCCCCCTGCTCTGGGTAGACCAGGTGACTACAGTGGCCTTGCTGGGAGGGGTCTGGAGGCTGAGTTGTGCTGTAGAGCTCACAGCGGCAATGAGCTACGTGGAGTAGGGTGTGCGTGTGCTCTGATGTGAGTGGGGTGTGGGGTGAGGGGAGGTGCTTCAGAGGCAGCATCAGTGGGACCTGGTGTATAGATACGACCTAGGAAGAGCACTGACTTGGAGTTGTGAGAGTGGTTTGGATTCTTGGCATGACCTGTGTGATCTTGGACTGATCTTGTTTCCTTTAAGCCTCATGTTCCTCATCTGGAGCCTGGGGCTCTTTCCCCACCTCCTGCCCCCCTCAAGGCTGATGTGAATGGTGGGGGGTGGGGTGGGAGGGAGAGGGAAGTGCTAAGAGGAGAAAGAGTGGGGAGACCGGAGCTGTTAAACTGTGCAGAGCTGGACCAGGGGCAGGCAGGTTGTGGGGTTGGGAGCCAGCTGGTTTGGGAGGACATCACTGCCCACTTAGGGGAGTTCTGAACCCTGTGAAAGCTCCTGTGCTGAGGCCAATGACTGAGCTGGTTATAGTCCGGAGACTACTGATTTTTCCTAGTATTTGAATCTGAGCTTTTGTTTCTAGGCAGAGTGTGGTGTTGACCTGCGCTCAGCCTAGCAGCCTCCCCAGCACAACCCTCCCTCATTGTGGCCAGGCATCACCTTAACACCAGCATGGCCTTCCTGGGTCCCAGAGGTCACTGGGGTGGCCTCTCCTATCTGGGCTTGTTTTTGTTCAAGTGTCAGGGCTGACTGTCCCCTTTATCACTGATGTGCAGCTTGCCTGGGCTTTCTGAGAAGCTTGTCATTGCCAGTTAGAGAATAAAGACAGAAAGCTCCTCTTTGGAGCTGGTGTTGCAATGACTTGCTCTTGTTCTGACTCCAGTATTTTGCTTGGTTGTCATGAATCAGTCACATTTTTTTTTTTTAAGTGTGACAAGCACATTTGTCTTTAATATGAGAAGCTAGGCTTATGGGATGCAAGTTAGATTTTTTCTTAGACCTCAGTTAGAGAGCAATCTGATATGTCCTCCTTTGTTCTGACTTTGAGGACATCAGGGGACAGAGGTGTGACAGCCTTCCTGTATGTGTTTCTGCTCTCTTGCCTCCAGGCAGCAGCTGTTGGGTGGGGGCTATATTTATCAATTTATGTCATGAAGTACAGTCACTGTTCATTTATAAAATGGGTCAGGCCGATTCAGAAGAGGAAGGGACTCATCCAAACTGTTCACTTGGCAGGTGTTAAAACTGAGGCTCAGAGAAGGGAAGCGGCTTACCCAAGACCACACAGCTTAGTCACAGTTTGAGCCCAGCTGCCTGGTTCTCCCAGACACTAAAGTTCCAATAGTGAGCACACAGGTTGCTCTGGGAGCATGCCTATCTCTGACCTGTTTCTGATGGATGTGGAATTGGTTTTCTGAGTGATGAATTCTGATGTGTGCCTGGTGATCTGCTCACCAGAGAAGGGGGGACGTTCATTCCTTTTGGGCAAGAGTTGGACGTGTCTGCTGGATTCTGGCATCTGTGTTGCTTTTGGCCATCTGAGGGAGGTTGACCATGCCTGGTGCTGGCGGCCAGATGGCTCCCACCTGCTAACCCCTCCCCCCCTTTTCCTTGCGCTTATAGCCAATAGGGAAACCAACCTAGTAACCGAATGAACTTATGATTGGCGGAACTGGGAGGCTGAGTTTGGGAGGTGGCCTGGGGATAAACGTGTAGGAGGTTTCCTCCTATAATAAAACTTGCTGATACAACGGTGAAAGTCATTGTCTTACTCATCCTCATCCGAGATAAGTCACACAATGGGTGATACCAGGGGTGCAGAGTTGTCCTTCTCACCCCCCCCAGCACCCCCCCCCCCCGTGAGAACACAGTGGGATGAACTTTGTGTGGGCTGGTTGGTTAAAAGAAAAACACAAGAAGCCATAGGTTGGAAGCAACCTAAATGTGAAGCGGTGGGGGGTTGCTGAAACCATGGACGGTGACGCAGTCCTCAAAGGCGCTTTGAAAGACTGCTTAGTGACATGGGAAAATTCTCGTGATAGAAGACATTTAAAGATGTGGGCTACAAAATGACATAGGGCATAAACCCAAGCGGTAAAATAACCAACCAGTCAAACTCGAACATGCCTTTCCTATGGGTCTGTGAGTGCACTAGAGTGTGGTGTTTTAAGAGCAAGGGAGGCAGACCTGGGCCAAGGCTCCCTGAGCTCTGCCACAGAATTTCCTGTGCCTTTGGGGAAGTCACTGGGCCTGTGCAAGCTCAGGCTTCTCACCTGTGCTGTGGGAGTAATATGCTAGTTCTGGGTTGTTGTGAGAATTAAATGAGATACACGGACCTTCAAGTATAGGGCTCCGTGCCTCCGGTCTTGACCTCCCCATGTGAGCCCCTGGTGGCTTTGTGGTCAGACCCGACCGTGCTGTCTGCTGCTCCAAGCCCATCCAAGCCCCCAGTTCCTCTGGATTCTGGACACACGCACTATGTGTGTTTGCCATGCTACATATCTTGCAGTTCCTCCTGTGTGATGTGCCCTGTCCTGCCACCAGGCCCTTACACATGATGTAGTAACTCTTTGATTTTTTTGCCTCCCTAAGTGGAATGGGTTCCCCAAGGGCACCGTGCCCCAGGGCCTGATACCCAGTAGGTGCTCGGTAAATGTTTGTCGAATGAATGGAAGGGGCGAGACTTGAGTTGGGCCTTTAAAGAAAAAGTTGGACTTGGTGAGCAGGGTGAGAGCATTGTTCTAGGAGGCAGGCAGGGCAGAGGACAGAGGTGGTCACTATGGCCTGTTCGGGGACTGGACGCACTGGGCACAGCAGAGATGAACATGGGCTTAACCTGCATTTCAGTGTCAATGTCACCTGGGAGTCACATACGTTGTAAGATATTTGATCTGTAATGCTTTATCAGTGAGTGTTGCTACTTTTAGTGGCTGGGGGCTCCTTCTTGAGAGACCCATCCCGAGCAGGCCTGTGTGGTTATTTGTGTGTGTGGACCAGGCTGCCGGCCCTGTGCTGGTGTCAGATGGGAGCTGGACGTGGAGGCGGGAGGTGACCTGGCTTCTCTGTCTACCTCACCACGTACTGGGCTGGCGGGCTTGAATGGAGTGATGTCAGAGAGGAAAGTAATGCTTAACAGAGGTCCAAAATACTGCCTTTACACACAGGCTGTTGTTCCTCTGGTTCTTACAGCAGGGGTGCCGCTGGGAATGTGGCAGGCTGCAGGGAATGGTTGGTGTTAATGAGGCAGGAGGGAGTCCTGGGGACTCCGATGACTCAGAGAACACGCCCTGTTTGAAGGGGAGTGCTCCCCGCCACCATTTTTAAAAAACCCTCCTTCCAGTTTTATTGAGAAATTATTGCCATACATCACTGTATAAGTTTACAGCACGATGGTTGGATTTACATATGTTTACATATCGCGTGAAAGGATTACAACAGTAGGTCCCTCTAAAATGTACATAGCGTTTACCGTTTCAGCAATTTTTAAGCGTGTAACTTAGTGGCGCTGATGTCCATCTGTCCACAGTGTTGCACACCTGTCACCACTACCCATTCAGGCCCTGCTGTTTTTGCTTTACAGATTTCAACTCATTTGCTCCTCACTGCAACCCGATGAGGCAGCTCTGACTTTTAGTGCTCGTTTGAGAGTCAAGGGCTCTGAGGTGCAGACGGGTTAAGTATAACTCGTCCGAAGGCCACATACCTAGTTAGTGTTGGAGCTCGGATTCGAACTCCAGGGAGCCCAGTGTTGTCAGTCATTCCGATTTGTAAGAAAAGTTAGAAATAGAGAGTGTTTAAAGTTAAATCTCCTGCTTTAAAAAAATATTCATCAGCCTGGCCTGTGGTGGCACAGCAGGTAAAGCATCGACTTAGAACACTGAGGTCGCCGGTTCAAAACCCTGGGCTTGCCTGGTCAAGGCACATATGGGAGTTGATGCTTTCTACTCCTCCCTCTCTCTCTCTCTCTCTCTCTCTCTCTCTCTCTCTCTCTCTCTCTAAAAAAATGAATAAATAAAAAGAAAGTTAAAAATGAAATTCATCAAATTAACCAAGCAGATGCTGTTGGGGCGAGATGACACCCATCTCCACTGCAGGGTGGGCAGAGCTGTCACAGTGACTGCTGACCCCCACCCTGCCTGTCTCCAGGATCCCGGGACTAACATACGCGAACATCTGTTGTAACCTGTGGAGAGCGGTAGGACCGTCAGCCGTGGGGTTAGTAGTAATAGCAGTTATAGCTAATATATCTACCGAGAGCTGCCTGTTCTGAGCTCTTTCTTCCTCACGAGAGCCCTCCAAGGTCAAGATATTGTTAACCTCCTTTTGCAGATGAGGAAACTGAGGCACAGAGAGGTTAGGTTGCACAGCAATTTGGAGGGGGTGAAATGGTTGCACAGCAATTTGGGGGGGGTGGAAAGGTTGCACAGCAGTTTGGGGGGGGGTGGAATCAGAATTAGAACCCAGGCAATTGGGCTCCAGAGTGGAGCTCGGTCCATGGTCCTTCCTGTTTTCATTTGGGCCCCACTCGGAGGAATCCCAGGGAAGGGTAAGCGACGAGCATCTGTTGAGTTCTTATGGTGACTCTGTGCCAGGCACTTTCTCTCACTTTATTTCATTTAACCTTCACACCAACCCTGAGGCGGTAGGGTTTCTTATTTTACAGATGTGGCTACTGCGGCTCAGGTCTAGTGACCTGCCAAGATCACATGGGGAGGCAGTGGCAAAGCCAGGATTTGAACTTGGGTTTGAAGGACTGCAGAGACCGCAACATGCTCTCTTTCACACGGGAAGGTGCTAGTGAACTGATTTTCAGTTTTTAAAAGGATATCTGCTTAAGGAGAGCTCACGGAAAACTGTTATAAGGAGGAGTTAGGGCAGCTCTGTTGAAGTGATTGAGTTATACCAGTTTCCTTCGTGTGTGCATTTAGGGGACTCTTGGAGGGTCACATGAGTCTAGGTTTAAAGCTACTTGGGGGCATGGGGTGGGGAGTGTTGACGTGGGCATTCCTGGGGTGAGTGCCCTGCCGTCCTTGTCTGGGTTTGCAGCTCATTCCTTTTTTTGCGAATGCCCTGCTAGTGGCAGCCGTGCTGATCTGCTGGTTTTGAGCCACACCCTCTAAGTCTGGGGTCCCCAAACTTTTTACACAGGGGGCCAGTTCACTGTCCCTCAGACCGTTGGAGGGCCGCCACATACAGTACTCCATACACTGACCACCAATGAAAGAGGTGCCCCTTCCGGAAGTGCGGCGGGGCTGGATAAATGGCCTCAGGGGGCCGCAGTTTGGCCTGTGGGCCGTAGTTTGGGGACCTCTGCAGTCTTAAGTGGTGCTAATTGAATTAGCCACAGCCCGAGGTGGTGTTCTCAAGGTTGGCATCTAGGAGGCTTTGTCAGAAGGTCTAGCCTACCAAGATGTTGACTGCCACTCCTGTTCATTCGTCCCGACTTCCCTGAGCACCTGCTCTGTGCCAAGCCCTGTGCTGGGTGCCGGGAGTAAAAATGGAATGCACTCTCCCTGTTGTCAAGGACCACGTGATCTGGTGGGGTTCCATCTGCGATGCATCCTTTAGGGAGACAGGTCCTGAGGTGAACAGGACATGGGCAGGTGGGGACGTAGGAGGCGAGAGATGCACCTGGAGGGGCTTTGGGGACAGAGCCTTCAGAGTGAGCCCCTTGAGTGAGTGTTCAGGGGTCTCACTCCCGCACCCAGCTCAAGGTCTGTACACAGGGGCTGCTGGGGATGCATTTCAAGGTTGCATTCAAGATGGAAGCCCGATGAGGCAGAAGGTTAGTGACAAGTGATACCAAACTCCATTTAGGCCCTTGTTTGCCTACAGCCCACCTTAATTTCTTTTAAACACATGGAATAGGCACCTGGTACTAGGAGGACCATGAATCTGGTAGCCATTAGCTGTGGACAGCAGGCCTAGAGCTCAGCGGCATGCAGGGTTCTGAACTCAAGGCCACTATTCTAGTCGGAAGCCTGGTTCCTGCTGGTACTTGGTACTCAGTACTCAGTACTGGGTACTTGGTAGACACTTGCCAGCTGCTTCACAGATGAGTGGATAGGCGCCAGGACCTGTGGGAGAGGCAGGGAGCTGAGGCTGGGAGCAGCCCACTGCTGCCGGAAGTGCTCAGTAAATACTCCTTAATCATTTCCTGGCAAGCCCTGTGGTATGCCCAGGAGAGCCCGGGTTGGTGTGGGGGAGGGCACGCTAGTCATTCCAGTGGCTTGACCTCCTGCCCTGTGGCTCTCTGGGAGCTGGGGTGTTGGCACCAACCTGCGGGGCGGAGGCGGAGGTGGCAGTGACAGCGGCAGTGGATAAATAAGTAGGGAACTAGGGAACGCAGCAAGGGCAACATGTTGCCAGGCAGCCTCTCGACTTAGCTAAACAGAAGCATGTGACACTCTGCGCCACCCAGGGACTCCGGGAGCTGGGGGCCTGACTGGGACACACACCCAGATCCCTCCTCCCACGCTTTCTTCAAGGAAAGTGCTGCTCCAAGCCGGTGGTGAGGTTCCTGCCCCGCCCCAGTCTCTGGGATCTTTGCTTTGATTTGGGTATTTTTGTGCATGCAGGTGACCCTGAGCCAGGAGCCTGGGAGTTGGTCTTGCTGAAGCTGAGCTGACTGGGCAAGTGGGTCCTGGAATGTTCTGGGGCAGCCAGAGTGTCCATATTTCCAAGTTAACAGGTGGTGCTGGTGGTAGAGGGAATTGGCTTAGAGAGTGGGGATGCTCTTTGTTCCTGGGCTGTTTTGGGACCATCTCCCTCCTATCCCTTTCCTTCTTAGGCTCAGTTAGAGTCCCCTAGGGCCTTGAGGACACTTGTGGATCTATCTTCTAGTCTGTGGAGTATGCTTTGATAAAGGGATGTTGTGGTCAAGAAGGTTTGGAAAACTCTGGGCTAATCAAAACCAAATGGATGTCTCTCTTGCAGGACTTCTAAGAACCTTCAGTTTGCTTCTGACTCTTTAGGAGGGTGAAGGGCATAAAGACCCAGATTTTTGTTTTATCTCATATCTGTCTGTTTCTCTTTTTAGAACTAGTGTTTTCAGGAGCCTCATATGGGAAATTTATTCATTCATTCAACAAATACCTATCGAGTACCTACTATGTGCCAGTGAGCATTCTAGGTGCTTTGGATACATTCAGTGGCCACATCAGACCAAGAGCCCTCCCTACCGTGCAGAAACTAGCATTCTTGCAGAAGCGATGAACTGACCTTTACGGAGCACCTGCTGGGTGGCAGGCATGCAAGTTATCATATGTTACCTGTTTAACCCTTGCAACAGCCCGGTCAGGTAGATGGACCATTTTACAGATTAGGTTACTGGGGCTCGAAGGGGTAAAGTGACTTGCCCACTTTGGCTGAGTTGTGGGATTATGCCTTTGAATTGCAAGAGGAGCTGGTGACGTAAGGAATACCCGGAAGAGACGTCAGGGAGTGTGGGAGGGAGGTTCCAGGCCTTGTGTCACTTCTTGAATGCCCAATGGAGAAACTTTTCTGAGGCTCGGAATCATGCGGGGACGATGTGCTTCTTCAGAACATCTGGTTTGATGACTTTTTTCAACCAAAGAGCCTGTTTTTCTTTGGCTGTGGTTAAAGCACCTGAGAGCTAGATTTGTGCCCCATCTTGACATTTCTGCAGAAAGGGGCCACCTGGTACACATTTCTAGTGTGATCTTAACCCTCGGCTCTGTTATTTCCCTACACTTTTTTTCTCTTGGCCTGATTCCCTTGACCGTTTATTTTATTCTTTTGTTTTGTTTGTATTATTCTAAGCCACCGTAAATACTTTGGGGGTGCAGCTGAGTATAACTAAATTTTAAAATTGGCGGTCGGATGACTTGGGGAAGGTCTCCATCTTGTCTGTGGGGAGGCAGGCTCCACGCTCTGTCTGCCACGCTCCGTGCCTTTCCGGACTAGGACCCACCAGGAGCCGGGGCTGCTTGCTTTTGCAACCACCGTTCGGTGGGTCCCACGGGAAGCCAGGCTGGCTGGATGGGAGGTCTTGAGTGGCTTGAACTGACTGGAATGTCACACATATGGCTCGAGGAAGGCTCCTGCTGGTGGAGTCCTGCTTGGTGAGGGCCATGCAGCCTCTCCTTGCTGCTGGTGGTGCACTGGCTGGCAAGCGGGGTCAGGGAGAGGTGAGCACTGCTCCTTCCCACAGCCACTTCCATCCGTTATCCTCATGGCAACTCTGGGGAGAGGGAGGAGAGGAGCAGGTGGCGTCGATGAGGAAACTGAGGCCTGGAGGCCTTACATGACTCTCCTGCTGGGTGATGCCTGAGCCTGCACCCCAACAGAAGGCCAGATGGCCCCGAGGAGAGCTCACTTGGAAACAGGGAACAGCTTAGGATTTGGACCATGGGGCTTGAGTCCTGGCCACAGCTGTGTGCAGGTGGGTAAGTCACCTTTCTGAGACTCAGCAGCCCCATCTTTAAAAGGGGTATCCCAATTCCTGCCTGCCAGCCTCCCTGGATTGTTGTGGAAAAGTGGGGGAGAAGATGAGCATGGAAGTGTTTGTCTGGGGTTGGCCCTGGGCCTGTGTCTGTGCTCCGTCCGCACTGTGCTGCGGCCGCTGTCGGTGGTGGTGATAATGATGGTGGTGGGCATTTTGAGGAACATTCGCTTCTGTGGCAGTCATTGTGGTAAACTCTACATACCTGATCCTAATGAATGCACGGAACAAGCAGATGAGTAGGGGCTACTGTAGCCCCCCACCCTTTATTTTATTGAGAGAGAGATGAAGAGGCAGGAAGGGAGAGAGATGAGAAGCATCAACTTGTAGTTGTGGCACTTTAGTTGTTCATTGGCTGCATTTCAGATGTGCTCCAGCTGAGCCAGTGACCCCTTGCTCAAGCCAGTGACCTTGGGCTCAAGCCAGCAAGCTTGGGTTTCAAACCAGCGACCTTTGGGCTCAAGCCAGCGACCATGGGGTCATTCCTATGATCCCACACTCAAGCCGGCAACCCTGTGCTCAAGCCGGCAACCTCAGGGTTTCAAACCTGGGTCTTCCGCATCCCAGGCCAGTGCTTATCTACTGTGCCACCACTGGTCAGGCTAGTATAGTCCCTTTTTACTGGTGTAAAAGGTGAAGTAGTTTGCTTAAGAAGGATTGATTTGCTCAAGGTCACAGAGCTATTAAGTGGCAGAAACAAATCTGAACCCAGGCAGCTGACCCTACAGCTGAACTTGTCTCCACTGTCATATAAGAAAGGGCAGAAGCCTGGGACCTTTCTGGGTGATGGCAGCTCTGCACAGCAGTGTGGGAGGGGCAGTAAGGACCAGCCAGGGCAGGGTGCTGTGTCAGGAGCGGCAGCAGAACCAGCCCAGGACTCAGCGGGATAACAACCTGGGGTGGCGGAGCTCACCTCCCGGCTTCAGGTTGTTCACCCGTGAGATGGGGCTGTGATACCCTGCCTCATGGGGTGAAATGAAGCAGGATGCACAGATGCTCGTATGTTGCTATCCACATGTCTGGGATACGTAAGTGACATTTTGCAAACTTGAAGAGCAGATGTAACTGAGTTGGAAAAGCCACCTCTTTTTTTTTTTTGAATCACCCTTTGCTGAGATGACTGGATCACTCCCAGTATGCGGCATTGGGTCATCTCCTGGCTGGGGCACAGCGTCTGCCATCTGCCTGCCATCTGCCGCCCAACCCCTCTGAGCAAGCCATGGACCCCTGCTGAGCCTGGGTGGGCTCACCTGTGAGGGGGATGTCCCCTGCCCCCTTATCAGCGTGCACCCTGTCTGTGCTCTTTTGGACCATGGTTGACTCCTGGAAATTTTGCAGTTTTAAAAGTACTTTGTAGAGAGAGTACTTTAGAAATATGTAAGTTAGTCCCTGCACTGACAGGGAACAAAACCAAATGCACAACAAGTGATGGGTCTGAGAGGCCCGGGTGGGGAGTTGTGTGTGTGTGTGTGTGTGTGTGTGTGTGTGTGTGAATGTGATTTGTTTCCAACTAAAAACGTTAATGCTTATTTATGTGAAACGCGGGCAGCAGAGGAAAGCCCAAAGTTGAAAATAAAAACTACCTAGATTCCTACTGCGGAACTGTATCGTTGACGGTTTTAGTGTATATTTGTCCAGAGTCTTTAACTCTGTGTGCGCACAAAGGGTTATAACTTTACATTCCGGAAACTGTTCAGTACTTAACTTCTCTTTGTTCATCTACTTTGCTGAGAAGACGTTCTGCTAAGTCCTAGCAGAGCGCCAGGCCTGGCGTACACACCCAGGGATGTTGCTGGGGCCGGGGGCTGGCGATAGGGCGCTGTAGGTGGCATGCGGCCCCGGGCCTGCCTTCAGGAACTGGGAGAAATCTTGAAAGTGAAGTCCCTGAAATGAGGGAAGGGGGTCCCCGGGTCCCTGGCTCTGAGGTGGGAGGGAGCCGGCTCTGTTCATTCTTTAGATCTTTTTTTCTTACCACATGCAAGTAATGCTAATACTTTCAAATTAAACATAAGTATAAATTTGGAGACCAGCAGCTGGCATGGGAGAAACAGGTTGAGCGAGAACAAGATCCAGAGTCACTGTCCGTGAGGGGCAGAGGCAGGGGGGCTGGCAAGCAAACCCCTTGTTCTGAGGGGGGCACTGGACTCAATGAGCTCTTATTTGTAAGTGACAGCTCTTTCATTTCCTGCTTTGTTCTAGCCCAGGTACAAATTGAGCACAGTCTTCATTCATGCAAATAGCAGCAGGCCTGCTGAGGGCGGGGTAGATACTTGGAGGACAAAGCAGAGGCCTTCCTTAGAGAGAGAGAGAGAGAAAGAGAGAGAGTGAGTGTGTGTGTGTTTGTGTGTTGGGGGTGAGGAGGCCCCTGTCAGTGGGGCCTGTGGATAGCCTGCACTAAGGCTGCTGGGAGTTTAAATTGCCCCCTCCCAACCTCCAGGTTCTTTTCCTGCTTTTGGGACAACCTGCACTTAGGAGTGGGGAGGGGGCAGAGGCAGGCGGGCACTTGGCCTTCAGGAGGCTAGCTGGAAGGGCTCTGAGTGGACGGGAACCTCCCCTCCTGGTTCACTCTCCCTGACCAGACCCCACAGGGCAGATGCACCCAGACAGGCGGGTTCTGACCTGAGACCTTTCACTTTACCTGTCTAGATTCTCTCGCCCCCAAACGAAACAAAACCTACCTCCTCTCTCTGAGCCCGAGAAGAGTTAATTGTGTTGAATGGACTGAGGAGGCTTCAGGAAGGGGGGGGCCTGCTCCCTGTGCTGACTGGTCAGCGAACTCACTTGCCCAAGTCCAGAAAGTAAAATATTCTGATCCGCGTTAAGGGTAGGACATGTGCCAGGGTGCCAACAGCATGTCACCTATTCTGAGGCATTGCCCTGAGACTTAGGAACATTTCGTTTTTTTTCCTGTCAGCTTTTCCTTCCTAATTACTTATCTTAATATACTATCTGAGAAATGTTAATTTGCTTTTAGAATTCAGCGTCTGAGCCCGCCCTGCCACCCTGCACACCGTTGAGAGATTAACGCTGTCCCTGGGAATTTATAGCCCGTGTTGTGTACACAGCAGTGGAGCTGGGTGGTGGTGATGTGTGCGACCAGTGACCAAAGAGGACCATAAATTTTGCGGGAAAGAATTTGTTTTGGTACCCTTTTCCATTTGCTTTGCATCGCATATTGTTAAATAAAAAGGGGGGGTATTTTTTTGTTGGGGGGAAAGGAACTGTGTATTTGAGATAAGAAGTAGAATACAGTGAAGTCAATAGTTGGATTTTGTTCTGTGGGTCTCAGGATGGCATGCATCTGAAATCACCCTGTTTCTGTACTGTTCCAATATTTACACGAAAAACAGAAAATACAAAGTACAGGCAGGTCCTGAGATCCTGGCGAGATTGTGGTTTATGATGGGTGTTCTTTTTTGTTTTGCTGAGTGGAGTCTGGTGAAACTTCAGGGGGTTCTAGCCAGTGGTGATCCAAGGATAAGAAATACTGCTTTGTGGAGGAAGGCTCCATCCTGCATCTTATTTGGTGACCATTAAGTGATGGTGACATGTCAGAACCAATTATTCAAATGTGGAAGTGGGTGGGTTTGAGTCAGTCACCTGCGCCTGTTGCAGGAAATTGCCTAGTGTTTGGTGATCGTGGTGAAGGGCGTTGGCACGGAAAGTGGGGATGCTCTTTGTTGCTCGCTGCTGCCGGACCATCTCTTGTCTCTCCCAACCCCTGGTTTGGGGTGGCCCCCTTTCCTTCTTGGGACATTCGGAGTTCCCTGGGTCCTGAGAATTAGAGCCCGTCTGCCCCTGTTAAGCGTGTGTTTGGAGGTCCTGTAGCTGAGCAGCGCGCAGTCTGGCCGCAGGGACCGCTCAGTGAGTGCAGCCGTCACAGCCCAGGCGCCCGGGGTGGGTTAGCAGCGGAGGCAGACGTTTCAGAAAAGCTTGGAGCTTCTGGAAGTACCATTGACTGATTGGCTCTCGGTGCTGGACGTCCCTGCTTTTCTTCCTGCCCCTCTCTGGTGTGGATGTGCAAATGAGCTACTAACAGCTTGTCAGGGGCCAGTAAATGAAACACGACAGAAGCCAGGGGTTTGGACAGTTCACCTTTGGATCCTGTGACTTTATTTTGAGTGGCACGTGCCAGAGTTGAGGAGAAAAATCCCCAGTTAGAGACAGAAGGATCCCCAAAAGAGCAGGCTGCCCAATGAGGATTTTATTTAAAAGAAAGGGCGGGAGATCTCACTCCTCTGTGGTAGGAGGGTAGGCTGGCCACACCCCTGAACGGGCTCAGGAGTTAGGTTTTGCATGTGAGTCATTTCTAGTACAGTCACTGTGGAAGCCCCAGAGTTTGGGGCAGCAGGGGTGGGAACAAAGCCAACATGGGTATGTGCAAAGGATGAATGCGTTGAGAACGGGTGGAAAGGTTTGGGCCATGGTGTAGATGAACATGCACTTGCTCTGCTCCGCTCCCCCAAACATGCTATATATAGCCTGAGAAAGAAAGCTGAGGAAGATGCTTTCACGTGTGTCTACTCTAGCCTTTCCTTGTAATCTCCAGTGTGTTGGTTTAAATTTTTTTCATTGTTATTTTTATGGGTCTTTGTTTTGCTTTTGAATGGA
Source organism: Rhynchonycteris naso (assembly GCA_037038555.1). Taxonomy (NCBI): domain Eukaryota; kingdom Metazoa; phylum Chordata; class Mammalia; order Chiroptera; family Emballonuridae; genus Rhynchonycteris; species Rhynchonycteris naso. The sequence goes on from CM072995.1 coordinate 359,133,959, forward strand.
AACTCTGGGGTGGATTTAATTTGTCAAGTGTTTAACAACATAGTATTTCCTTTTCTGTCTAAAGGCAGCAAGTGATTCCTTCTGGCAAACTGTACTGCTCACAAAAGTTAGGGGATATTTAAAAAATGAATAGGAAGCGATAAAATATCCCCGAGTTTTTGTGAGCAGTATAGTTAAGAACTGTGGGTATGGAGCCAGGCTGCCAGGGTTCAAATCCCTGCTTTCCCACTTACCAGCTGTGTGACTTTGGCCAAGTTCCTTAATGTCTCTGTGCCTCTGTTTCCTACTCTGTAAAATGGGGAGAATAAGAGAACCTTCTTTGTAAGATTGCGGTGGGGATTAGCTGTTAATCTGTGTGGAGGGTTTAGAGAACAGAAGGGCACACGGGGGGTTCTGCGTGCGTGCGTGCGTGCATGTGTGCTGGTTATCTAAGCTGACTGAGATGCAGGGGCGCGGTGGAAGGGGCCCTGGTGTGGGAGTCCTTGGGCCAGGCGCTGTCCCTCTCTGGGCTTCGGATTTCACACCTGTAAAGTGAAGAAATTTAACTTGAATAATGCGTTTTTGGGGGCTCTGAAGTAAGGACTAGGGTAGGGGGTGACCTCAAGCCAGAGTGACAGAGTCTTCTAGATCTTGGTCTTTGCTTCAGTCAGAGCTGCTTGGGTTCTTTCTTATGGATTTTTGTTTTAGGGGGAAGAAAGGATTCTTTTGCGTGTGTGCATGTGTGTGTGTGTGTGTGAGAGAGAGAGAGAGAGAGGAAGAGTGTGAAAGTGGCTGAACCTAAGGCCCCTCCCTGGGAAGATGCAGGGGGCGTGGGTGAGCTGAGTGGCGGGTGGCGGGATGGGCCTGCGAGGTGTAATGGGCCTGGGAGCGGGTCTGAGGGCCTGGGGTCACCTGGTACACGATGGGCTAAGTATAGTGGGGTAGAGAACTGGGGAAACGGTCCTGTCGATTTTATCCAAGTGGTGTGGACTGATGTCCTCCTTGGGGGTTGGTGGTACAAATGGCTGTGTATTATAAAGGGACCAGATTTTGGAGGAGAAGTTCAGAGTTAGAAAACCGAGAAAAATGATTATTGAAAGCATAGACTTCAGTTTTCTTTTAGCTTCGTGGTTCCTGCCGGAGGTCAGCCCAACTTGGAACAACAGAGTTCTTTCTTGCCTTTGCCCGATTTTAAACCCGAAGGGCCTGCAGGTAGGTCATGCTCTTGCTTCCCCCACCCGCGTTTATTTCTTTTCCTTTCCATTCTAATAATCAGGAGGATCTTCCCTGATATGAAGATAGGAAGGCCCATTCATTCCTTTGTGTCATCACTTAGAGATCAAGAGCTGTCCTGCCTAGTGGAGAACCTATTCACAGGCTTTCTGAATCAGTTTTTCCTGGCACTTTGAGCTTCATTTTTACTAAAGTGGGATTTAATGTTTCCAACCAGTTTTTCAACTGTGGGTTTATTAGATTAAAAAAAAAATTTTTTTTTTTTTTTAGAAGGGGGGGCCCAATGATTGGTCCAATAGAATTCTGATTATTTGTGCCCTCCTAGGCTGTCGCTTCGGTTCAAAAAGTTTTTTCAAAACCCAGCTCTAGCCCACCTCATCCAGCAAGCCACCCCCACCTCCGTTCCCAGCCCATGCTCATGGTTCTTCCACACCGGTGTTAGTGATATTATTCATCTCGGAGCTTCGATGTCTTGATCCCCAGCGAAACCGTTTTCTTATTGAAGGCAGGGACTATACTAAACATTTCTTCTCCGTTGTTCCACCGTGACCAGATTTCTCTCACTTTGTCTCTAAGATCAGAGCAGTGGAGTCCATTTTCTTGCACGTGTCGCACGCAGTCTGTGCTGAAGGGAACACGTGCTGGGGCCCGTGCGGCCATCCTGGTCGGAAACACTGTGCCCACTGCCCTGTTGGCTGGCGAGCGCGCGTTGAACATTTGGTGGTGGCAGGGATGTGGGCCGCTCGGCTTCACGCCTGAGCTGTGCTGTTATTTCATTCATCCTGAGTGGCATCTGAGCCAGGGTTCCCGGGAGCGTTTCCAGGTCCACCAGACCCGGCAGAGGCGGGGATCCCGTCCCATTCAGCCGTGCTTCTGGAGTCCTGCGCAGAAGGCCTGACACACAGTGGGGAACCAGGAAGGGCTGAGCTGGCAGTGGAAGGGAAAGCCAGAGTATATTGCATTTCTTCGAAGCTTGTTGCCCGAGTTCTCTTCAGGGGCCTTTGGATTTCTCTCAGCAGTGCCGGCTGCCAGGGCCCGAGGGCGGATCTGCAGCAGCGAGGTGCCGGGTCTCATGGGTGGGCTGTGGGGTCTGGCTGAGGGGTTGGTACCTGGGATCGGAAGGCTCAGAAATCGAGTAGGCCCCCCAATCTAGGGTCAGTGTGGTGGGGTAGGGCCAGCGCGGAGGCCCTTGGGGCTGTGGTGGGTGGCCTGGTCAGTGAACAGCGGACAGTGGATGTTCATTCCCAGCCTTGGAACTTAAAAAGAGACGACCGTTGGGAAACTGGAGATTGCGTGCTCTGCCCAAGGGGGCAGCTGCCGGTCAGCTTTGTTGACGTGTGGAACTGGAGTCCTAGAAGAATCCAGATTTGTGGATGCCACGTCTCCTCATTCTTAACTGTTGGCCACCACTGTGACTACAAAATCATGCCTGCTGGCCTCTGAGGGGGAGGCGAGGCTGGCGCATGGGACCCCCGGGGGACACACACATGCCATACAGTCACATCAGGTGGGTGTTAGTCACCATCCAGATGGTCCGATTCCGGGATCGCCACGGAGATGGACATGCCCGCAGAGCGGGAGGAGCAGATGCCAAAAGGTTGGCGCCGAGGGGGCGTAATGAAGGAGGCCAAGGTCTTTGCCCACCAGAAAGCCTTCTGTTCCTTGTCTCCTCCCCTCCCCCAGGCCTTCGAGGACAGGCTCCTCACTGCTCTCCCTAGCACAAGTTCATCTTTTCCACTTGGGCGTTCACGGCATTCCGTGTGCGGTTTATACTGGATATACTATAAACGGTGCCTCCACTTGAATGTGTGGCCTCAACTTACCCCTCCGGTGTTATCTTCCCCGGGTCCCTCCGGACTCCCCAGGCTGCCGTGCCTCAGACTGCTGGCAGCTCCGGGACACGCCCACGGTTTCTTCTCTCCTTGGCTTCACTCACGCTGTTCCCCCTTCCTGGAATGCTCTGTCCCCCCACCCCAGTTTATGGGAATCCTACCCCCCCACTCCTCCTTCAAAGGCTCTGCTCAAAAGGCATCTTCTCCTTGAAGCTGCCCGCCCTCCCACCCTGTGAATTTGGAATAAATTGCATCTTTCTTAACCTCCATAGGGCTTTCCCTCTATCTCCACCACCGTCCTTGGATCACGGTTGTCCCAAGATGTATGATAAGGTCATTGTGGAAGGGTTCAAGTCTCACTCATCGCTATGTCCCCTCAGTGTTTGGCTCAGGATAATAGGCAACAGGGGTTTTGCTGAGTTAGAGACCTCCTGTTGGGGCACGGGGAACCGATCCCCAGAAGGAAGCTGCTCAGGATCTGCAGGGAGCACGGGGAAGAGGAAGGGGCCCATGGTTAGAACGGGGGGTGGGGAGTGCGGGCTGCAGGGCAGGCTGGGCCTGACTCTGCTCAGGGTAGGGCGGTACCCCGCACTGCACCTTGGATGTGGGAGGGTCGTGTCCTGCATGTCTTCTCTGTGTGCTGCTGAGCCCTGGGAGGGCCTGACGTGAATACTTGGATTTTAGGTCTGTCCTTGACACCTGCAAGAAGCTGGTGGTGGGGATGGAACAAAACAGACCGAAGTCCATCCTTCCCCCAGCCAGGATGTCCCCCCCAACTCCCCTTCCCCGTGCTTGTACTTTCTCCCTTTCCTGCTCACCATGAGAGCTGCTCTAGAGCTCCTGGAGGTGGTGGTGGGGGCTGGAGAGAGCCTCGGGGCTGAGAGCAGGTGGAGGCCCACCTCCCAGGAGAGCGAGAGAGGCAGGGTGGTGCAGGGAGAACTCTGTTCTGGAGAGAGGTGTGGAGAATTGGGTTCTAGTGTCTGAACTGCCTCTTTCAGCTTGGTGACTTGAAGCAAAAAATAAACTTTTAACCTCACCTGGTTGATTTCCTCACCTGGTTTAAACAGTCACTGGGGTCCTTTGGGGTCCTGACATCCCAGGACTCGGGGTTTGTTGGGTCAGGTGGTTGTCTAGGTTCACAAACCCCTTCATCCTTCCCTACTCCCCAATGACACCAAGCACACACCCTGACCCAGCACAGGGGTCATGCTGGGATGATTGAGAGGAAAGACTTTCTAAAAGAATCCTTTTCAAGACTTGAGATGGGATTTATGACAATGCCCTATTTGCAAGAGCCTTTGTGAATTTCCTTGAGATATCACAGCCAGAAAGGGCAGAGGAGGGGTGAGATCCCAGGACAGAGAGGCCCCCCATAAAAGGGAGGGCCATCAGGCGTGATGTCCAATTTGGTCCTGACACAGAGTGGGTTAGAATTTCCATGTTGTTGCTAATAATGTGGAACTGAAACCCTCCTTTCTGCCAAAACACGGCAAGTTGCTGAGAGATTTGGGACGTAGCTCCTTGGGCTTTCCTTCCGTTCACTTGGAAAGAGTGAGAGACATTTCCCTGACGATTATTCCTAATGTGTTTTGCTCTAGGGATCTTCAGGTGATTGATTTCAGTGAGAGCCAATGTTACAGGTACCATTTTTCTTTTTCAGACCTGTTTGAGATTCTGTGGTTAGGTTTTAAAATTTGCTTGATGTGGCCCAGTTCCTTCCTACTGGTGTGGTTTGTTACAGACTGGGTCTCGAAGGCTGGTGAAACACCAAGTCCAAGGTGTTTCTTAGTTGGTCAGCAGGACTCAGGGATGGTCAGTGTGTGGCTGGGGGCTGTAGGCCAAGACCCCAGAGTGACCACAGAGAAGGGCTGTGGTCCTGGAGGGGCATGGCACCTGTTGTGGTCTTACCTGGGAAGGAGGAAAAGTCTCATATGTCCCCGGACTGACCAGACCTTCCACAGGAGGCCATGTGCTCTGTTGGCAAGGGCAGTGATCTGCTGAGCCTCTGGTCAGGGTGGCTCAGAATCTGTTGTGGAGCTGGGTTCTCTCACATAGCAAAGGGACAGACACCATTTGAGTCTGAATGGCTGTCAGGGGTCAATTTCTGCTCTTGCCCCTGATTTCCTCCTGCACCATTGACCATCCTCCACCCCTGTTCCCTGAAGCCAGCAGCCTGTTACCTATCTCTGACTTACTGACAGTGACCTTGGGCAAGTTATTAGTTTCTTTCTTTTTTCTTTTTATTGAGAGGAGAGGAGGTAGAGACAGATTTCTGCTAGTGCCCTGACCAGGATTCACCCAGCAAGCCCACTAGGGAGTGATGCTCTGCCCTTCTGGGTGTTGCTTTGTTGCTCAGGAACTGAGCTATTCTTAGGGCCTGAGGTGGAGGCCACAGAGCCATCTTCAGTGCCCGGGGCCAACTCACTCCAATCGAGCTATGGCTGCGGAAGGAGGAGAGAGAGAGAGAAAGAAGCTATAGGGGGAGGGGATGGAGAAGCAGGTGGGCGCTTCTCCTGTGTACCCTGACCAGATATCGAAACCAGGACATTCACACGCCAGGCCAACACTCTACCACTGAACCAACTGGCCAGGGCCAGTTATTAGTTTCTCAACCTCAGTTTCTTCATCTGTACAAATGGGGTGGATGAGACCTACATCATGAGGTTGTAAAAATGACATGATTACACATATGACACACCTGGCACGTTGCCTGAATGAGGTAGGTGCTTAAGAAATGGAGGCCCCTGCCCTCCTAATGTCCTTCCCAGCCCTCAGACACTGTGTTATTTATAGCCCTGTCCTGAGCATTTGGTGGTCATTCATTCAGGTGTATCCAGAGAGCAGGGCAACCAGGTAGGTGGTTCATTCATCCTCTAGGACAAGGATGTGAGCTCTGTGGGGCAGCCTGGTTGCACCCCTCCCCCCCCAGCTGGGTGCTGCTTAGATCACTGTCTGGTCCCCAAAGCTTGGTTCAGGGGGCCCTTTGTGTCTCCAGGAAGAATAACAGAAGCCTGAGGTGGAGTTGTGACCGCACCTTTGACTGGGCTGGTGGTCTTTGCAGACTGTGGCGCGGGGGCTGCCTGCCCACAGGGGAGGCTGCGGCATTGCCAGGTTTGTTACTTTTTCTTCCTTTCTTTTTTTTCGCCCTGAGAGGCAGCAAGTATTTATTTTAGATAAAAAAGAATAATTATTCAGGAAGCACCGATTCAGGCAGAAGCTTAAATATTGTTTAGATTAGGAGACAAAGGCCAGGGTTTTTATGAGCAATGAAAAAGGAACAATTACATCAATAGCAGGAAGGCATTTCTATCGGTGCAGATAACATAACTTAGTGATGTTAATTCTAAACAGTGCTTTAGAATTTCAAGCCAGTAGCCTTAGCTTTCTTGCTATTTAGGTTTGTTACTTTTTCTCTATAAAAGCTCTTCGGGGGGCTCTTCGGAGCCAAGCTCGTGTGCATCCAGGGTCCGGGCAGTGAGTCGAAATGAGAGAGGCTCCCCTAGTAGAAGCAGCAGCTCCCTAAGTTAAAGGTCCGTGGCTTGCACATTTGACAGAAAGCCAAGGTGTCTGCTGCTGCTGAGTCCTGTACTCCCTCTCCTTGCCCGCGGCACAAGCCTTCTTGGTTGGTGTGTCCATGTCGTGTTTTCGAAAGAGGGTTGAACACCAAGAAATGTTTCTCTTGTGGTGGAGAAATAGGTTTGCAGATGGGCAATGGCCTCGAAGGCGGGGGTTCTGGGAGTGGCCTGGGGGGTGCTCTCCCCCCCACTCCGTCCCACACTGTCATCTCCCCCTCATGGCCAGCCCAAGACTGTGGGCCAGTGATGCCAGAGCACCCAGTTCTTTATGAAAAACCAGACATCCGGGCTTTTAGTGTGAAATGTCTTTAATTGTCAAAGCTGGCTTAGATTTGTTCCAACACATTCTGTGGGGGAACCAAACTCACCTGGGAGCCAGGTTCAGCCCACATCCCACCGGTTCTCAGCCTTGTTTAGCTGGATCCATAGTGGAGAAGCAACTGGAAATTAAGTTAGCTTAATGGGAAAATGGGAGGGAGTCTGGGAGTAAATCTAAAGCGAGCAAAAAAAGTTTAAACTATGAATGTACGACTTCATGCCACGTTGTATGCTCTGTGACACAGGTTCGTCCCTGTGTTGGGCGGTGCGTTTGAGGACAGCATTGGCGCTGGGCCTGCGGTGCAGCACCAGGCCCTCTGCTGAGACTGCGGGGCTGCAGGGAGCGCGGCCGACACGCCCTGCCTCGCGGGGCTCCCCACCCACTGCTGTCTGTTGTCCGCAGGCCGGTCTTTGTGGGTCAGGTGAACCTCACACCTGTGAGCGCAGCTTAGCCCTTGTGACCGTATACATGTTGGTCCAATTACTTTTCCCTTTTCAGAGCCATGAAACATAACTTTATTATTAAAAAAAAATCAAATGAATGCATGTACATAGTTGCATAAAATTCAGATGATCCCAGAGGATATAAAGAGGGAAAACTACTCTTGGCTGTTTCCTCTCTTCCCCTCCCAATTATTTTAACAAGAAGAATGCCTGACTACTTAAGTGACCTCAGAAAATCTCTAACCTCACTAAACCCAAGCTTCCTTATGTGTTATGGGATCAAAGTAAAACTCCAGGTCATGTTTTTTGTTAGTGAGGATTAAGTGAGGTGATAGGAAATCCCCCAAGTCCTATGCACTTACCAGGGGTGCTTAGAGACTTTTTTTTTGAATGTTCAGGATTTCTTTGGCAATCCCCTTTTTAATTATTTCATGGTTTGTGTTTGATAAACATACATGCTTTAGCTGCATTAGAGAAAGAGTAAACGTACTAAAGATGAGCAGTACTGTTTTCATCTTGAAGTTTTGTTCTGCCCTTCTTCCTCCCACATGGGCACTGAAAATTGCTTTCTGCACCCTCGCATCCCCCGGACTCGTGGAAACCTCTGAGGTCTGTCTCATAGTCAGACGGGAGGACATTCTTCTCTTAATTAGAAAAGGACATGGAATCTTGATTGTATGTTCTTTGGAGCCAGGGATAGAGACGATAGGATAAGAAGTTCTGCACATCCAAATGTGAAACAAACGAATTTGTAGGAATGTTTGATTTTTATCTGGACAGATGTTTTGCTTTTTATGGAGCTGGTTGGGAATAAGAGATGGGAGCAGGGTTCTGTTAGGGTTTTATTTTTGCTTTGGGTTTATGTTAGTTGGGTTTAGCCTTAGCTGTATAAGACACACACACACACGCACGCACACACACTCACACGCACACACACACGATTAAGTAATTTAACAGAGGTGTGTTATCAGGTTTTATTACTGACATAAAAACAATTCAGAGGTAGCAGCCCAGGGCTTGTAGGGCCCCAGGGCGTCATCTGGGACATAGGCTTCCATCTTCCTGTGCATGGCCTCCATCCTCTGGGTCACCTTTTAGTCTAGGGTGTTCCTGGAACTCCATCTCTTGTCTGGGCCATGTGCGGGCAGAAGGAAGAAAGACAAGAAACGAGGCACTTCTGTGCTGAATCAGCTCTCTTTAAGCTCCTGGAAGTTCCAGGGAGTACTTGTGCTTCTGTTCAAGGGTCCTAACTTACAAGCACACACCTAGCTGCAAGGGAGGCTGGGAGATGTAGCCTTAGCGCTGGGTGCAATATATAAATTTAAAACCAAGGGTCTTGTGCTGAGGAGGGAGAGGAGACTGGCTGTTACAGAAGTGGGCAGCAAGCAGTGTTTTAAAGGACTTGAACAGACTGTAGACATTTGTAAACTGTCTTCCTGCTCCTCTGCTCGCCTCCAACCAGAGAACCACCCAGTTGTTCTGCATAGTGACCGCGGTCTGCTGCACAGTGACCGCTGTCTGTTAGAGTCCTGATGGACAGTATCCTAATATGATATTTCTTTTTATCAATGCTGAAAGGAGGATGTAGGAAGTCTGTAAAAGTGTGGGTCTTAAAGGTGAACCAACACGGGCAGGAGGCAAATTGTGTTGAGTTGTACTCATGTCAGAAAACTTGGGTCGACTCTGGTCCTCCTCTGGGACACAGTCAAGGCTCTTACCTCTCTGAGCTTTCCACATCAGTGAGATGAGGGGGGGGATGACAGCACTTTGCTGAGCCGCTGACTTGAGCCTGTGGAATCCCCCCAGTGGACTCTAAAGCATGATGCAGATGATGAATACCCTGCTTGGCCGGAGTGCTTCCAGCAGGCGTGTGGGAGGCAGTCATCGTGTGGAAGGTGCTGTGGGGTCAAGGGAGACAGGGTCAAGTCCAGCCTGAGTCTGGCTCCGCATGCTGATGGGGCGGGTCTGACTCTGGTGCTGTTCCTTACAGCTGTATTTACGGATTTAGGCTGCGGGGACTGCAGGGCTGGAAATCTGAGTCTGATCTTCCTTGTTGGTGCCCTGGTGCCTCTCAGTGTGGTTCCCCGGCCACGGGAGGGTGGTTCCAGGGATTATAAATATGCATAGTTTTTGTACAGCGTGGCTCCGAAAGGCCAGCTGCTAGACCAGTGGTTCTTAACCTTTTTTGAGGTACCGAACCCACCAGTTTCATATGTGCATTCACCGAACCCTTCTTTAGTGATAAATAAAATATGATCTTTTTTTCCAAATACAAGACATAGTTATATGTTTTTTTACTGGTGCACAGAATGAGTCGTGCATGAGCATCACCTTGCTCAAAGAACAAAACCAACAAAGTGCATGAACTCACAACAAATTACGGTATTACTTTATTCTGGCCTCTGCAGCAGAGGCTTCTCCGAACCCCTGAGACCGACTCGTCGAACTCGTAGGGTTCGATAGAACTCAGGTTAAGAACCACTGTGCTAGACCATTACTTCCCCTGCTCCAGCGCTGGAGTTCAAGGGGACAGTGCATTTCAAGGGTTATTATGCTTATGCCCAGTCCTCTCCTGGTTGACATTAGAACCTACCCCATGTTAGAGGCAGTGTCCTGTGACTGTGTCGTAGGGTTGTCATGAGGGTGAACGCTCAGCTAGGTGCCTGGCGCTCTGTCAGGGCTCAATCAGTGGCCACTGCCGCCGTTGCATCCAGCTGGCCAGATCATGCCTGGCGGCCGAGAGTGACTCAGTTCCTCAGCATCTGTTCCTGCCTCATGCCTGGATATATACCTCCTGGCCTGGTTCCTTTTTTTGTGATATTCTCATCCTCATCTCTGCACTCATGTGCCATCAATTTCAAAATGTTATGAAATAAAGTATGGAGGAGAAGGGCGAGAAGAGAAGCTGGGAAGCCCAGACTGACGCTGCTGGCTGGGCCTCTCCAGGGGATTCCTCGGCGGGGCTGCAAGGGCTTCTTAAGCACTTTTTAGTTTGGACCCTGATGTGACTTTGTTTTTGACCCTCTCTTTGTCTACTTTGGCCTCTAATTAATTAACTAATTAATGAAGTCATTTAGTACACACAATTTATTAAAAACCTGCTCTGTGCCAAACACTGTTATTCTGTGTTATGCTGGGGATATTGATGGGGCCCAAATAGACCAAGTTCCGTGTCTCATAAAGCTTACATTTGGTGAGAAGACTGGTAGACTTCAGGGGTGTGAAAAGAAGTGATATAAGATAAGGGGATACAGTGTGATGGTAGATAAGGAAAGCTTCTCCAAGGGGCATAGGAAATGGCAAGTGCAAATGCCCTGAGGTAGGACTGAGGGGCTTGTTTGTGGAATGGCAAGGAGGCAGGTGGGTGGGGAGTGGAATGAGCTGGGGGGAAGGAGGATTTGGACTGTTGAGCTTGAGATGCCTATTAGACATCTACGTGGAGATATTGAGCAGATTATTGAAACGGGAGCCTGGAGTGCAGAGAAGACATTGACGCTGGAATGATAAATTTGAGGGGCATCAGCTATATGAACTCGTGGGACTGGAGATCACCATCACGTTAGATTGGTGGTACTGGCCAGGTGATGCACATATCCTGTTTTGGCGACTGTTCAAGGGATACAAGTGCCTGTCTGCCTTGTTGGCCTTGGATGACATCTGAGCAGAGTGACTAACGATCAGTCAACTTGTCTCAGAATGATGAGACAAATAGCGGTGGAGAAGAAGATAGTCCCTGGTGATTCCATGGGCGAGGTCTGGCCTTGAGAGCAAGGTGATGGGTAGGGCTGCTGATGGTGGCCCTGTTGGGGTTGGTCCCCAAGTACAGGCCATTTGACCCATAGTAGCCAGCTGAATATTCAACATATACTTTGCTTACCAAAAGACTCCTCTCCAAGGCAACGTGGGGCATGTAAGCCGCAGGGATTGGGCAGGACCTCTTAGTCTGAACTCCAAGGTGCTGACGCAGGTGACAGTCACTGAGTGCGGCCCTTCTCGCTTGGTCAAAAAGCAACCTGTAAATTTGGCCCACTTCTCCCTCTTCCTCTCCTTTAGCCCACCCTGTGCTGGTGTGAGATGGTGGCTTGGACCTTGCCCTTGGCCACCTCCTCAAGATGACATGGAGAAGGATGTGCTCTGTTGGGAAGAACTTGGCTGCGTGGGCAGACTTGAGCTAGAAAAAGAACAAATGGTCATTCATCTGGTGCTTCCCATGAACCGGAGCTTTCTTTTTTCTTAAATGAAACCTTTAAGAAGGGAAGATTCCCAGGCATTGTGTAGAATGTAGGCCCCAATTTTACGTCATAGGATTGCTTTTCTTGGGTTTCAGTTAAGGGCTTAACTAGCAGCAGATATAAAAACATGATATGGGTATTCATAGCTGTTTCTGTTGTTGCATTAAAGGACCCCCCTGGTCCCCGGATTCCTATTGAGCCATCTTAGTTTTATTTGCATGAAAAATAGTTAGGATACTGCCCGGTGTGTGTGTGTGTGTGTGTGTGTGTGTGTGTGTGTACTGAATAAATGCTTTGCACATATTAGCTCATTTAATTCTCATAACAGCCCTAGGAGGAGTGAGGTATTATTATTTTATCCACTTTACAGATGAGGAACTAGGCACAGATGTTAAAGAAGGGCGCTCAACTAGCAAGTGGTAGAGCTGGGATTTGAACCGGGGCAGCCTGGCTCCAGGGTCCAGGCACTTAAGTGTTACACTTGAGGCCTATTGGTTTTTCCACAAATCTGCACTAAAGAATGATGCTGGTCATCCCAACAGTTGTTGCTCTTTATATGCTGTATACCGCATTGTGTATCTGAGATGCCCACGTGAGAATCCTCAACCTTAAATGGTATTATTCAAAGCCCGTTTTTCAGAGGAGGAAGTGAAGTCGTTAGGTAACTGCTCCAAGTCTGAAGCTAAGGGGTGCAGGCAGGATGCAAACCCTGGTCTGTTGGGCTTCCTAGTCCTGCTGTTTTCTCAGTTCAGTGAATGTCCTTTGGGGCCGTGACGCTCCCCTGCCCTGGTGACTCCTGGTACCTGGTTACCACCTTTCAGATTCACTTTGTGGTCCATGGCACCAGCTGGGCCACAGAATGGGACAGTGACCCATGTTGAATCCGACAGGAAGCCAGCAAAGCTGGTAATCCAGACGTACCCCTCCACGTCCCTTACGCCATTTTATTAAACCTGGGGTTTTCCGAATGCATTTCCTAGTTCACGGCTCTCCTGTGTCTGTGTGAAGCGACCAGGCCAGTGCAGGCACATGGCAGTGCTCAAGCGTCCAGTTTCTGGTCAGCATCAGGACCGGCGGCCTCTAGTGAAGTGCCTGGGCCTGGTGAACCCTCGGGAAGGGTGTGGACCATCTGTGCTGTCCTGTAAAGGAAATTGTGGTTTCTCTCTTGCCGTTTTTCCCCCTCTTTTCTTTTTTAGTTTATGGGAAAGGGAGACTTTTCTCTCAATCGAGTCTTTGTGGCGTTGTGTTACAGAGAGTCACAGAACATGTCCTATGTAAATGACTATGTGTCCTGATTCGAGCCTCAATGGGCGCCATTGTGTCATATTGCTATTATTGGCGATTGCAGGATACTGAATGATATTCTCATCAGGCTGAAAAAGTTCAGTGTTAGCGGTGAAACTTGGGGTTAATTATACCGCTCTGAATTAGAGCATAGAATTAAGTTGTAGGGAGAGCAGGGCTCTTGCTTTATCCCCCTCTGCCTCTCCAGGCTTGTGGCTGGGGGTTTGATCAGAGTATTGTTTAACCCAGGTTCTAAATTTGTCCTCACTGGCATTTTTGCCATGCATGAGTCGCTACCCCTATGTGTGTTGGGAAACACAGGACCGATTTATAGGCGGTAGGCGACGGGGGGGGGGGGGAAAGAAATGTTCTACTTAAATTAATAGTGCATTCTTCTTAGTCCATAGCTGGGGAGAAACTGCATGAAGATTGAAGTCTTAAGGGAACGCCGGCCTCTAGGGAGGCCTCTTTGATTTAGCTCTGTGTCCCCTGCCTTTGCCTGGCTCGGCGGCTCCGATCCTGACTCACCTCTTTGAAGAAATGACACACTGACCTACATCTCGCGGAAGCAGATAGAAGAGCCTATCTCTGTTCTGCCCCTTCTTGGCATTGCTGACAGCCTCCGAGGGAATCTCTCTGAGGGCTGAGGCAGGCCCTCTCCGGTTTCACGCCATTGACTCCACAGCCTTGTCCTCACGGCGCAGCTCAGCTCTTTTTGACTCATTCCCGGATTGTACACTTCCCGCATTCCTTTCCCTCACTCCTTTTGTCTATAAATTTCGCGTCAACTCGTATTGGGTCTAAAGCCATGTTACCTTCCCTTTACGGTTACGTGGGCTGTGAATATAGTTATTATCAAAATGAATCTTTGAAAGGTGACTTCCGCGGTGGCCTCATAATTAATTGTTCGTAAATACGCGCCATGACTTATATAACCACTTCACCATCTTGGGATGTTTTACTCTTCTAAGTCACGTCAATATTGGTCATGGGCCTAGGACAGGGTCTTAGAGATGAGTTTGCTGAGGGCGTGCAGTTAAAAGCGGAGAAAGGATTTTAAACTCAGACCTTCTGCCTTCAAATCCGGTGTTCCTTCTGCTGTTGCTGGTTCCCCTGCCTTTCACCTGTTAGAACACCAGAGTCCCCCCAGAGAGACCGGACACTGCTCTCCACGCGCGATCGGCTTCCCAGTCCGGTGGTCTGGGGTGGGATGGCCCTGGATATTTGTTTTTTCCATCTTCTTTTTAAGACTTGGCAATGATGAGCCATTCCTTGGAGCAGCACCAGGGAGCCAGCTCTCGTCCCACTATCACCTCCTGAACCTGGTAGAGCGCAGGTTGTCATGCACAGCGCATGCAGAGGTCACGTGTTAAAGCATACCGCGCTGTCACAAAATTTGCATTGGGAAGAGGAACATACAGTTGGGAGGCCGTGCTGAATGTAGTCATTTAATCTGCCCACCTCAGACCTCTTGCCATGGGCCCCCCCATTCCTATTTGGAAGTGTCAGTTATCAGTTGGGGTCTGTGTAGTGTGGTATTTTCTCTGTTGGTACTATGAAACACTGGCTTTCTGATGGAAAAGATAGCAGTCTTTTCCAAACTATGCATTCTCTCAGAACCTGGAGGGAATAGGAGGGTAGATAGGGCTGTTTGGTCAGACGAACTGGGGAAAAGCTCCCTTCGAAGAACAGTTCCGGGGCCCTTAAACCTCCTGAGGGCTCAGACATACACCGGGGCCAGGAAGCCTGTGTGATCCATGGCATCCAGTTTGTCCCAGAGGACACCTTGATAGCCTGTGGAACAAGCAGCATATGGAATGATGCTGAACTAAGCGTGAAGGTCGGGATTCCTAGCTTTCAAGCCTTGTGTGAAGGACCCCATCTCTGCTGCCCCCTCTTCATTTCCTGTTCTTTCTGGCCTCTGGGAGTCCACATGAGCATCGTCTCTGCCTGGAGTGCCCTCTCCCTTACCTCCACGGGGCGGAGTCCAACCCCTTTTGCAAGGCTCATCTCAGGCTCCTTGATCCGTATACATCACTCTGTACCACCAGCCAAGTTTCCTCGCTAGTGATACAGTCATTTGTGTTGTGCATGGTGTTTGATGAGCTAACTCTCCTCCTTGAAGACAGGACTGGTCTTCCTGTCATTGCTGCAGAACGGCTGCTACAGGGCCTGGCACATAGTAAGTGCTCAGTAAATGCTTGGTGAACGAGTGTTCAGTGGAGGGAGGGCCTGACTGCAGCTTTGATGGTTGGCATGTCCCCACCATAATTTCTGTGCTTGCTTCACCAGATGAAAACTCTGCCTTTTCCTCCATTCTGCTCCTGTTTTGTTTTTAATTTTAATATTTTACTTATGGATTTGAGAGAGAGAGAGAAAAGTGGGGGAGGGCAGGGAGCATCAATTTGTAATTGCTTATTGTATATGCCTTGACCAGCCAAGCCCGGGATTTTGAACCGGCAGCCTCAGCGTTCCAGGTCAACTCTATCTGCTATGGCTCCATAGGCCAGGCTGCTTCTGTTTTTGTCTGATCAGTTACATGAAGGTTTCATCTGTAAGACTACTGATAGTCTTCCCGCTTTTGAGCGCTTACTATGTGCTAAGCGCTTTATGTGTATTATCTCTTTAATCCTCACCTCTACCCAGTGAGTTAGGTTTTGTTGTTTAGGCAATGTCAAAAACTGTGGCCCCGTGAAGTTAAAAGAACAGCTCACGCAAGGTCACGTAGTAAATGATAGTGCTGGGAAAAAACTCAGGTCTGACGCCAGGTGCATTACCTCACAGAACTGTGTTGCCTTTTGCCGAGTACAACCAACACTGTGTGTGTGTGTGTGTGTGTGTGTGTGCACGTGCGCGTGTGCGCATGTATGTGCCTTACTGATTTATTGAATGGATCCTGGAAACCATTCTCCTTCTCCTGCCCTCTTCTCTTTCTGAAGAACACCCTTTAACACCATTTCTGTGCCTCTCCTGAGCAGGGTATCTGTGGATTTAAATGTGGCTAATTTACTTAGCTGTACAAGTTCTCTTAGTTCTGCTTTTTCTCTCACCCCTCCTAGTTTTGTAGCTTTATTGAAGTTGTTTGGAGGCTGAAGGGTTCGCAGTGTCAAGTTTGACATGAACGGTTAAGTGTTTTCCCCTGTCAGTCTTTTCCCTTTCTTGGTATTGCCGATACATCCTGTCCCGGGGCCTTTCCAAGCTCCAAGTTTCAGGTTTGTTTTCTTTGGAGACAAACTGCAGGTAGGTATTGCTCCTTACGGAAGTTTCCAGAGAGCACAAGCTTTGCTAAACAGCACAGCACCAGAAACTCTATCACGAAACCCCCAAGATGCTCTGCGGACGTGTGTGTACACGTGTGTGTGCACGCCTGGGGAGATGTAAACATTTACGGCAAATAAAAGACATTCTTTCCCCAGAGCCAAAATTTGGAATAGTCTATATATACAACTTTGACAGTGATTCCATATGTTTTATTCATCTTTATTTTTCCCCAGCCTCCACAAAATATTTAATTGAAATTTATTTTTCAACGCTGGTTGGTGGCTTAGTGGATAGTGTGTCAGCCCGGCATGTGGACGTCCTGGGTTTGATTTCCGGTCAGGGTACACAGCAGAAGCAACCATCTGCTTCTCCCTCTTCCCTCCTTCTTTCCCTCCCGCAGCCAGTGGCTTGATCGGTTCGAATGTGGCCCTGGGTAGTGAGGATAGCTCCATTGGAGGGCATCAGCCTCAGGTGCTAAAAAGAGCTTGGTACTCGAGCATTGGCCTCAGATGGAATTGCTGGGTAGATCCAGGTTAGGGTGCATGCAGGAGTCTGCCTCACTATTTCCCCTCCTTTCATCTTAAAAAATATTAAAAAATGGAAAATAAATTTTTTTCAAGGACAATTGATATGCCATCATACAACATAGTGATTAGCCACGAATCTATTTCTTAAACTGCTGCCATCAACAGGGAAGATGTTTCCAAAGTTCAGGTCTGATCATGTTATCCTGATGCTAGAAACCCTTCTTTGGCCCTTGGGAGGCCTCGGGGTGATTTGATGTTGGCTGTTCACCTTTCCCCACATCTTATGTCCTTCACTCATGTTTGCTCCAGCCGTGGCAAGCTCCACGTGCCTGCATGTGTCTGGGTTTCTCTGTCTTCCCTGGTGGGCTGTGCCCTCTGTATGGGTCACTCTTCCCCTCCACCAGGCTGCCTCCTGTTGGCCAGTGCGGGAAATCAGTGCCCAGTTACAGCCCTCACAGAGCCTTCCTGCTGTTGGGGCATTCAGCTCACTGTGTTCTGTTTCCTTTCTCTGTTTCTCTCTCACCTGGACCATTCCCATCTTTCTGTCTTCGTCTGTGTGCCTTCCAGCTCAGTGCCTGGCACACAGGAGGAGCTGGCTGTTGAATGAAGGATTAGTCATATGTGTTTATTTCCTGTGAAAACGCAGGGAGGTGGGACTCCGACCATCGAGCATTCCCAGGTTTGCAGATGATGATAATACATGCTACCATTGATCACGTGCCTCCTCTGTGCACTCCGTGTGCTTTCTGTGGGTTGTTGTTCTTGTAGGACTCCCGTGTGCACCCTACTGTTATATGAATTACTAACTCTATCACTAAAAGGGAGACAGACACTAGGGCTTTGTTTCTTCTGGTTTCTCGGGTAAGAAGTCTTTGTTCTAGAATAAACCAGGGCTTCTGAGCACTTTGAGGTCTTTATGGATTTAATAAAAAAATAAAGTTTATTTATTTATTTTGAGAGAGGGGCGGGGGGGGGGAGAAAGAGAGAGAGAGAGGCACATCGACATGTTCCTGTACATGCTCTAACCGGGGATCGAACCTGCACCCTCTGTGCTTCCAGACAAATCTCCAGCCAACCAAGCTATCAAGCCAGGTCAGGCACTTCCTGGGTTATAAAGCTTAAAGGCATCACCACTGAGACTCAGAAATATTGTGATAATATTTCGAGCAGAATTTTAGATAGTTGGGTCCAGATTGCTTGCCAGTTTCCAAACTCCTGAATGATGAGAGAGAGAGAGAGAGAGAGAGAGAGAAGGGTGTTCCCTTCTCAAGCCATTTGCAGTTCTGTGAAGGCCAATTCGACTTGTTTATTGAATCAATAAAGATACTATCTCTTTGAATAATTCAGAATCTCCTCTCCCTGTTAGACTGAGGTCACCTTTTGTGAGGGACCAGGGCTGCTGGATGGCTCATTGCGGAGCAGGGGAGTTATGTAAAAGGGGTCTCTTCAGTGTCTTCTTGGTCATATGAATTTTATTTGCCCAATAGGACATGACTGAAGTTCTGAATAGTCAAAGAAAACATCTCTCCTATGTTTTCCTCATGAATAGAACACTCTGTGTCCTGAATTTTGCTCCACTAGGGCCAGCACGTGGTATATTTTCCTAATGTTTGAACCAATAGGCTTTTTCATTTTGGGGCAATCCAGGTAAAGATCTGCTGGTGCTTCTGTGTGGCAAGGAAAGTGTATCTTTTCTTTTCTCTCTCTCTTTTCCTTCTGTCCCTGAGTTTGAAAAGTATATTTTGAGTTACATGACTGTCCCTAGCATATTTAGTAGAAATTAATGTTCTGCCAATGATCAGAAGTTTCTTCCTGTCTGCCATTCTCCAAAATCAAAACAGGACCGAGAACTGGGACCAGGGGGAGCTTAGAAGCAGAGGGAAGAAATTCAGAACATTGGAGACATTTATAAGAATAAATAAATCAATGGCCCTGGGCTCTGAATCTCTGTGTTTGTTGGGTGTGTGCGTGTATGTTTGTGTGTGTGTGTTGAGGGGTAGGGGTGGGGAAGGGTAGAAGGACAGAGAGGAACATTGACTGATTTATTGATTGACTAGGAGGAGGCACAGAGGAGGAGACAGATTGATTGCGCAGAGTGGAACAGGGCTTCCTGAAACGGGATCCAAGGACACATCCTAGAGAACCATGTTCGAATGAGGCTGAAGGGCTCCTAAAAGATTTTCTTATTATTTGTGGCTCTGTTAATACGAAGTCTTAAAACACTGTAGAATGCAGCTGGGTAGATTGCCTTAGGAAAAAGAAT
Source organism: Rhynchonycteris naso (assembly GCA_037038555.1). Classification (NCBI taxonomy): domain Eukaryota; kingdom Metazoa; phylum Chordata; class Mammalia; order Chiroptera; family Emballonuridae; genus Rhynchonycteris; species Rhynchonycteris naso. Next base: position 359,152,907 of record CM072995.1, read on the forward strand.
AACCCTCTACAGAGCAGGAATTGACCGGTGAGGTTTTCTGGAACCTGGTCTGAGCTCAGACAAGGGTCTTCACAGTCTGTGAGCTTCTCCCTTTTAGGCGGAGACCTTCTCTTTTAGCCTGATACTCATCAACAGGGTCACATTAGTTTGAGGTCTTTCTCTCTTTGGGAAGAGCAGGATCATTCTCCTCCAACCAGGGCCCCTCAGGGACCAGCGCCTCTTGTCTAGAAGACTGTGGGAGCCAAGGGTGGGCGAGTGAGTTCAGGAAAAGCAGCGTTTCTTGTCTTGAGCATCAGTGCAGGGTTCAATTGACTAGAACAAGTGCCACCTGTATGACACTGGGGGCGGTCACAGCGGAATAGGGAAGGAAATGGTTGAATAATTCTTCTTTTCCGCTTTCTTGAGCCACCCTCCCCTTCCCCCCCTGTCCCAAGAGGCAAGGTCCAGTGAAATGGGCCTGAAGACCTGTGGGGGTGGGAGAGGTGAAGGGACTTGGCTACTGTTGTCTGAAGCTGGTGTTTCTGAGTCTGCTCTGTCGGCAACATGCTTAGTCCTCGTAACCATCCTGTGGATTGGGGAAGTGGATGCCTGGGCAGGGGGCCCAGGGCCCAGTATCTCACAGCTAGTAAGTGCTTTCAATCCATGCTGGTGGACAGGTGGGAGAAACCTTTGCCCTATTCTGAAGGGCCATAGTGCAGCCCTACTTCCCCTGAAGCTTGATCCTTCACTGTTGATTTGATGTTCTGGAAAGTTCCAGACCCAGGAAGTCAGCTTGCTCAGAGGGCTTCCCCGCCCTGGGCTCATTTCCTCTTACTGGGGGACAGGCCATGTGGGAAAGGCGGGTCTGCTGTGCAGGACTGGGGGAGGTGTCGGCCTTGTCCTATACCCCTTCTCTGGGATGGAGAGGTCCACACTTGTGCTTTTCACTTGTGTCTGTTTTAAGGCATGCACTCTTCTTGCTTGAGTGAACTGGTTCCTTGCCCAGCTGGACTTGGGGTTGAGGTCCTCAGTAGGTCCCACCTGGGGGCTGGGAGATGTGACTTCTAGTGATGGTCACTGTATGGTGGGGCAGATCCCAGCTGTTCTGAGGTCAGTCCTGAGGGCTGGTGGGGGCCTTAGAGGAATTGGACCACCAGGGCCCAGGCTGGAGCGTGGATGGTGGCGGGTAATTTTCAGCGTGACTCCAAGGGATCCTCAAAATCGGCTGGCTTGCTACTGATGTTGGACAAAGGAACCACTCCTTTGCATAATGCTTTCCTATGCATCAGCTGGATTTTGATTTTCAGAAAATACTGCTCAGGTAACTAGATCAGGTCAGGCAGGTCTCAAACCTTATTTTATGCATGAGAAAATGGAGACTTGTTTAAGAGCATCAATTATGTGGAACTCAGCTACTCTCCCCCAAGTCTGGTATTCCTTCCACTGCCCTGTCAAAATCAGGGTGTGGACACAGCCCAAGTCAGGCCTTTAGTGACCAAAACTACAGGGGAGGGAGGGGCTGGCTGGACTTGGCAGTGCCTAACGACAGAGTGAAAGTCTTGGTGGCTGGGGTTGGTCTCGTTCATGGCTGTGACCCTCGCCACGGTGGCCCTAGCACGTTCTCAGGAAGTAGTTGCTGAGAACATGAAAGAATTTCCTAGGTGTGGGAGGTGATCACATTCACTTGATCAACGCCTTCCAGAATTTTCCTCTTCCCTTTGTGGCCTCCTCCTCTTTCCTCCTTGGGTAACCGAGAGTGGGGTGGTGTCTGAGCAGCCCGTCCTGATACACACACAGTTCCCCCCCACCCCCACAACAAATGATGGGAATTGGGATTGTCCTTTGGGAGAAAGAGAAAGCTTTCCAGTTCCATACTATCACTTGAGGTCTGGATTTTGTAGGTTGCTTCTGATGCAGATAGAGCACTTTGACCCGGAAGCGTGTCCCGGTGACCTGTTTGCTCTGCCAGCTGGGGGAGCGGGTCCCAGAGAGACTTGGGAGCTCCCTGGGGCCCCTTGGTGAGCAGGGATGGGCCCTGATGTGCACCTTCACTGCCGTGATTTCTCTGCACTGTTCACTTCTGCCCTTGTCCCAGTGGGTGACCTTGGACATCTTTTGAGATTTAAGTTTCTTGGGTTCCTGTCACATGGAGCTGAGCTGGAGAACTCTTTAGTGCAGAACGATGGTGGGAGTGTCTGTTTAAGTCAGTGTTTTTCAGCTGCCAGTCTGTGGACCAGCCTGCCAGACATTTCGTGCCGGTCAGTGAAAGAGTTGGCCACCCTGACATTGTATGAAGGTTACAGACCCAGCGATCTTAGTCGAATGCGCTTATGCTTGGGGTGGTTTCTGCCTTAGTGGTATCCCTCACTAATTTTTCACCGATCCCCCGAGTGTTGGTGCAGGTCAAAGCCTGGGACTGTTTGCCTAAGGCCCTTGCAGCCCTCGGGTAGAGTCTCAGTGGCTTTTCTTTACAGTGTTCTGTTTTCTGCTCTTCCCTCTCTCTCCCCTGTCTCTCCCCACCTTGTGTTTATAACTGTTCCTGGCTGCCTGGGGAGGGGCGGATGGAGTAGCTGAGTGTGAAGCCAGCCTCCCAGACCCTGTCTGGGTCAGCGCCGGTGGTTGTGGTCCAGGTTGGACCTTGCGGTCTGGGTTCTGCAGGCCACACCCTGCCAACTCCCAGGGGCGAGGGGCTTGCCACCTGGCACAAGTCCGTTTCTACATGCGTGCCTGCGAGTGGAGCAGAAAAGGAAAACGCCACCTGATTTCGTGCATGTCGCGTGTGACCGGTTCAAAGCCTACTTCCCTTTGTGATCTCATATGAACTGAACGAGGGGCGGATTGTTGCCCACTAAGCACGTACGTGCAGCTGCCTTCACGTTCCCATACATGGGCTCCTTGAATTTTCATCACCACGCTGGGGATGTTCTCCCTTTGCTCAGGCTCACTGTCACTCATCTCTTCATGCAATGTGTAGTTACCGAGCACCTGCTGTGTGCTCGGCCCGCCCTGAACTCAGCCTTGCTGAATAAGCCGACCAGGTCCCTGTTTTCATGAAGCTAAGAATTAGGGGCTGGGAATCCCTCAGTAAGGTGTCTGTGTTGGTGTCGTGGTAGGATTTAGGGATTGAGGGCTGGGTGGGGGCAGTTAGGGTTTAGCCCATTTTACTCAAATGCTTCTTGACCCTGTACCTTGTTACAACCCTTCTCCCTGTGTGTGCTCCTTTTCCCACATATGGATTATTAGCATAGTTCACATATGTGTATACCTAGGCCCAGAGAGGCTGGGTAACTTGTCCAAAGTTGCACAGTAAATGAGCTGGAATTAGAATGGTTTCTGGGTTGAGTTCTATCATCCTATGCTACCTCCCTGTGCACAGTGTTTTCATAAAAATAAAAAAGGAAGTAATTTGCAGAAGAATAATTCGTCATCCCGTTAGCGTTTTGCTGAGCTCTCTAACCCATTTTAAAAAGTTAAAATTGCTAAGAAGTAAAGATGAAGCCCTGTGTCCCATCTTGTCAGTCGGACTCAGGAGCGTGAGGTGGGTGTCTGAGGATGTGGGGAGGCCATATCTCAGCATCATGTTTCAGTTAGGATTGGGGTAAAAGGTTCTCAAAGTAAAGCCCTCACGTTTGTTGCCAGCGTTAACCCATATTAACTTTTAAACCCTACTCAAACTCTTGGAAAGCAGAAGTGTGGAAATTCTAAGTCCAGCACCCGGGGCCTCTGCCACCCGTGAGCTTGAGTGTGGCATGGGATCAGGGAGAATGACGTGGCCTCGGCCAGATGCCTTGCTAGTTCTCTTTAAAAACAGAAGTTCAACTTCACACGCAGGCCTTTCGGGGCTTTTGTGGGGCCCTGAACTTCCCTGGCTGGTGATGACTAACTTTATTTGGTTCTGGTTGTTCATGGCTTTCCTGGGGGATGCCTTGTGGGGAGTGGGCACCTTGGGTGACCTGTTAGAGGTCTCAGCTATGGTTGTCACTTTATTAATAGGACAGATTGAAGGCGGTTGTGGGTAGTCTTAGGGAGAAGTCTGGCACCTGGGTCCCCCTTATCCCTGCCTTTGCTTGGTAAGTTATTGCCTTTACCCTGGACATCTTGGGGGTACAGGTGACCCTAATAAACTCTGCTCAGTTGTTTGTCTTTCTCCTCAGCACATCCTGAGCTATCCCAGATATCAGCCTCCCAAGTGGCTCTGCCTGATTCTGGAAAGACTCGTCTCTGGCCTTTTTAAAAAAAATCATTTTGTAGAGGACAGAGAGAGAGAGAGAGAGAGAGAGAGAGAGAAAAGGGGGGAGGAGCAGGAAGCCTCATCTCCCATATGTGCCTTGACCAGGCAAGCCCAGGGTTTCAAACTGGTGACCTCATCATTCCAGGTTGACACTTTATCCACTGCGCCACCACAGGTCAGTCTGGCCTGTCTTGATCAGGCCGGTTTCTAGCAGTGACAGCTGTTATGGTCCAGAAGAGGTCTCATCCTGTTGATTAGTTCCTTGTGCATTTTGTGTTTCAAAGTACAGTTGTACTCTGAATCCTTTATGTACATAACCTTACATCATTTCCACCAAAATCTTGGGAGGCAGGCATTTTTATAATTTTTTTTTCACTGAATTGAGAGAGAGAGAGAGGGGAGAAAGGAAAGTGAGAGAGAAAGAAGGAGGGAGTGAGACAGAGAAGCATCAACTTTTGTTCCATTTGGTGGTTGTATCCATTTGTACACTCCTTGATTGCTTCTCACATGTGCCCTGACCGGGGATTGAACCTGCGACCTCAGTGCACTGAGATGACGATGCTCTATCCACTGAGCCAGCCGGCCAAGGCCGGGAGGCAGGTATTTGTGTGTTCCAACTTCACAGCTGAAGACACAGAGGCTTGGACAGAGTCACTTACAGTCCAGGTTTGTGCCCCTGGCGATGGGGGCTGGGCCTCCCCAGAGGAGCACGGTCCCACTTTGGGATCAACCATCACTTCCAGTCCTGACGCAGGACTTTTATTTTAGGGCTTCCTCAGCGTTCCCCTCGTAAGCACCCCAGTGATGGTCGGGCCTCTCTTCCTTGGCACGATTGACATTGGAGGACAGGCCCTCCTATGCACTGAGCATGGGGCTGCACTGCTGGCCCCTACCCACTGGATGCAGTGGCACATGTCCCCCTGCTTTGCCCAGTTGTGACCACCAGAAACGGCTCCAGACATTGCCTCCTGACCCCCGGGGGGACAAAATAGCACCCAACTGGGAACCAGTGAGTTCTGGTGGCCGTTTCAGACCCTAAGCCAGGATGCAGTGTATGGGACGGAGAAAGGTAGACCGTTTAAAACCAGGACTGTCTCGCCCTGGCCGTATAGCTCAGGCGGTTATAGCGTCGCCCTGAAGCACAGAGGTTGCGGGTTTGATCCCAGGTCAGGGCACATACAGGAACAGATCGATGTTCCTCTCTCTCTTTCTCTCTCACTAAAACCAATAAATGAAAATAAAGAAAAATCAGGCTGTCTCAGAGAACCTGAACTACAGCTTTAACCGCAGGACAGCCCTCTGCGCCGGCTGATGGACAGCGGGCTGGACGTGGGGATAACCTTTCCTGTGAAATTTAAGTGACACCCGTCGCCGAGCGCTCGTATTTAGTCTTCGTGCGCTGGGAACTTGGGGGGGGAAATTTAGTCTCGGGTTTCTTATTAAAACCTCACGCACAAAGAAAAGCGCCTGATGTTGAAAACAAGCAGGTGGAAAGGAGAGGGCCTCCTGGGAGCCTGCTGCCACGGGGAGAATATGCCGGGAGCGGAACCTTCCTGTTCCTTCCGGGAGGCCCCGGTGAACCCGCTTTGCAGGTTTCAGAGCCTCTGGTCACGTGGTTTGAGAACCGCAGGTTTTATGGTGTGTGTACACAAACCCCAGAATGTTTGTGTACACACACACACACCCCTCTTCCAGCCGCATGTTCTGTTAACCGACTTCTTTTCCTTACTGTGTGATTCCTGCTCACACAGGTCTCTGTGCTCAGGTGCCTGCAGTGTGCCGGGCGGTCTTTGGAGACTCTGAGCATTTATTTGGAGAGTTAATCATAACAGTAGCATGTAGTTTGCCAAGATACCTTGCATTTAGAAAATCTAATTTATATAAACCCCAAATAGAACAGTAATATTAGGGAACTTTTTATTTCCCTTGGATGATACAATCAGATTTATAAATTTTTTTTATTTTTATTTTGTAAAACAGAGCTCCCTCTTCTTTTTAAATTGAATTTATTGGGGGTGATGTTAGTTAATAAAACAAAGTATAGAGGTTTCAGGTATACAATTCTATAATCCATCATCTGTAGATTGTCTTGTGTGTTCACCACCCCAGGTCAAGTCTCCCTCCACCACCATTTGTCCCCCTTTACCCTCCTGTACCTCCCAGAGCTCCCTCTTGCTATGTCATAAGTAGGTTCAGTTTACAACATCCTTTTCCATGCGCTTTTTCGCGTGTCCACGCTGAGCTGTGTTGTGCCCTTTCTGTTGGGCAGCCTCTTGGGGGGGGGACGTCCTGGTGCCCTTGTGTTGGGTACATCTCATGAGCACGGCTAGCTTTCAGGAAGTGGCTTACTTATCAGTCTTGGTAACTGTAGCAGAGGAGTTTTGCAAAAGTGCCTGGTGAACATTTCTGTCTTCTCACAGTAGTCACAGAGCTTCCTTCAGGGGTGACAGCTAACTAACTGATGACATCTTTTTATTCCATAGTACCTATTATTTTATTCCCAGGGCTTAACTCCCCCCTCCAATAATAAATGTAATAATAATAGCTACTGTTCCAAGTCCCTGGTGTTATTCGTAGTGCTATCATTAACGGGGGAAGGGAGTTAAATACCTGGCACAGGGCTACAGAGCAGGTGAGTGCAGACCTGGGGTTCCAACCTGCACTCACCCTCCGGGCTTTCCCACTTCTGATGGTCACTGCAGGTGGAGAACTGGGGAGAGGAAGAGAAGTATAAAGGAGTAATCTGTTAACCAAAGATCACCCTTGATAACATTTTACTCTGTTCTCTTGTGAGTTTATCCCCCAGAATAGTATGTTACAAGACTGATCATTTTGTACTCTTACCTTTTTGTGTCTTGTCTGCCTCAGTGTCTTATTGACAGCACTTTCTCAGATTGCTAATTGTTCTTTTAAGGCACCATTTGTTAGCTGCATAATGTTCCAGTGTTCCCTGCAACATATTAACTATTCTACTGCAAGCTTTAGTTGTTTCCGATGTTTCTGCAGTGTTGTTCTGGTGCTAGGGATGTTTGTGTGTGAGTGTAGGTGTTTATGCACGTGTGTCTGCGTGTGTGTGTGTGTGTGTGTGTGTGTGTGTGTGCGTGTGTACGCACACTGACTCACATCCTCAAGGCTGTGTGAGGAGCCATTGGGATCCAGGCCTGAGCTGGAAGATGCTTACATTTGACTTCCAGGCTAAGCTGCTTATGATTTCCCTCCCTCCCTCCCTCCCTTCCCTCTCCTCCCTCCTTTCCTACCTTGTCTTCCTCCTCCTCTTCTGAGACCTCCTCCGCTGCCTCCTCCTCCTCCTCCTCCTCCTCCTCGTCCCCCCCCCCCCTTTCTCTGTTGTTTCTTTATTCCCTTCCTCTCCCTCTTCTCCTCCTTCCTTCTTTGGTTTAGATGAAGTCACTTAATCCTATCTTCTCCTCTTCCACAGCCTGAGGAAACTGATGTTTCTGATGATTGCGTTTATCTGTAAATGTGGCAGAGTCTGTCTCTGACTTTCAGATGATTTTCTGGGTCCCTGAGGTGGGACTCAACTGGGTGACCAGCATCACGATGCCGGCAACAACTAGGATCTGTGAGCACTACCTGTGAGCCGCCACTGACCCAGCTGCTTTGCGTAACTAGTCTCCTCATATCAGCCCCGTGGGGGAGATGCATGGTCATTTCTGTCTGACAAAGGAGGAGACTGTAAGGCCAGGAGCCACCATCGTGGCCATTCACATGCAGGTTCCCATTGGATTCAGGCAGATGGTAAAGAAATGGCAGAGTCGGAGGATGGTAGGCCATTCTGTTTATTGGTGTCTCGCCAATACAGGCAAGCCACAAGAGAAGACAAGGGAAAAGCAGAAAACCAGCTTTTCCCATGGAGGGGAAGGGATCAGGGAGGCCCCTGCAATGGTGATAGCAGGAACCGAGAGAGCAAGCTCCCAGTCTGCCCCACTTTATAATGTAGAAATCCAAACCCTTAATCCAATCTACAAACGAGAAAGTCTCTGATACAAAGTCACCCATCTGAGGCATAGTGGGATTCCTCAGGAGAGGGCACCACCCCACATCATCCAATCAGTCAAGGGTGTGGGGAAAAGCTTACCTTAAAACTAAGCCTTAGGCTATAACGACCCGGCCTGCCTACATTACACCCTTTCCCCCACAGCCATCCCAAGCATAAGGGCAAATAATATCACCTGGGTGACGGGCCTCCATGTGGGCAGCGCCATCTTTAACAAAGTGAGCATATTATATTTTATCTGCCTAACAGAGACTGAGGCATGTGCCAAGGAGTGGGGTTGGAGTTAGGGCCAGGCTCATACCCTGGGCTCCTCTGCCACCCTCACAGCCACCAGGCCTGTGCAGGTTCGCATTTGATTTGGACAGACGGTAATAAAAGAACGGAGCCAAGAACTGGTGGGCCGTTACCTTTAATCCTAGCTTGCACCCGGTGGGCAAGAAATACACACAGTGGGAAAGCAACCCCCTTTCTATTCAGGGCTCCCAAAGCCACTGACTTATCTGAGTATTCCTAGAATCAAAGGCCCCACCAGCCTTATTCACCTCTGTTCCCCATCTTCTTCTCTCTGAATAAACTACACAAACTGGCTTCTGCTTCAGCACTCAGCCATCTTGGCTGCCTCTCCTCTGCAGTGCTGATGGCAGGATCTGAGTGAGAGTGTCCCCGGTCCGCTTCATTTTATAGTGTAGAAATTAAAACCTTTAAGCCAATATACAAACAAGGAAGTCTCTGATACAAAGTCACTTATCTGAGGCATAAATGGGATTCCTCATAAGAGTGCACCACCCCATATCATGCAACAGTCAAGAATGTGGGGAGAAACTTAGTTTTGAGAAGATCTTAGTATTAGAAGGATGTTGAAAAGATCTTAGTATTAAAAGGGTGGGAAAGGCTTAGTCTTAAAACTAAGCCTTAGGCTGTAAGGACCTTGCCAGCTTACATGCTGTCTCCCACACCCAATGCAAACTATAAGCGAGCAAACATAAACATCATATTTGCTAACGTAGTTGACCTACACTGGGCGTCATCACCCTTACCCGATGTGGTTCACGACTAGGGGTGGTTTTGCCTATCACGGGACATTTGGCAATATCAGAAGACATTTTTGATGTCATGACTGGGGATCAGAAGATTCAAAGGGTGCTGTTGGCATTTGATGCTGGTAAGAACCTCCCAGTGCACTGGGCAGCTCCCCACAGCAGTGGGCTCTCCCGCCTCAGGTGTCCGAGTGAAGATGGCGGCTGAGGAGGCAGCCGGGAGGGAGCGGGAGGGGGAAGGTGAGCTTGGGGGAGAGAAAGACTTCCTAGTTGTTTGTCTTGTACAAATTTCATAAACTTTTTCCCCCTCTAATCTTATACTAGCTGAGGGATCAGTGCTCAGGAAAAGTGTGTTATACCAGGACTCCTCACCCTGATGAATCTCCCTTTGTGTATTCTGATAGCATACTATGCCTTTGGTGTTACATTTCCCACATTTTTTCCCTTGCACTCAAGTTTTGTATTTAGATGTCTTATACAGCCAAGCCTTATGCATGCTCAGCAGCTCTGCATGCTCAGCAGCTAGGAGGATGCATTATACAGAGTGGGGTCCCCAGCTCACATACTGAGGGGAGTGGACTTGCTACAGTTTTAGGACATCCCTCAGGGGTGGAAGGTGGTAGGAGAGCAGACTGACGTGGGTGAGGGGAGGATAGAAGGGGGCATGTGCTCACATGTCTGTTCCTCAGACCGACAGCTCTTCCTGGAGTGTCCTGTCCGTGTTCACAGCCAGCTCCGAGGCTGTGATAGTAGGTGGGCAGAGAAGGATAGATGAGCAGGCCCTCAATCCAAGGACAGTAACTGTCTACCGCCTGCCTTTGGCACGGGCTGATGCCTCCAATCCCCTGGCTCGTGGTGAATGGCAGTAGTTCCAGTTTGGCAGTCACGGCATATGCTGCTGGCTGAATATATAACCTTTGGCCAGTTACCTTTTGGTTTCTTCATCTATAAAGGGGTGTTATTGTTTTAGTGAGCTCTAAGGTACCCTCTAGCCCAAACAGGTTGTGATTCTCAAAACCCCTGAGGAAGTGGTCTCTGCAGGTGGGCCTGACGGGGTGGGGTGGGGTAGGGTGGGGGGGTGGGTGGAGAAGAAAGGGCGGTAGTTCCCATCCATGGTCTGAATATGGTGCTGTCTTCCAGGCTTGTGGTTTAATGAAAGCCATAGAAAAATACAGATTATCCCGAATGCCCAGCACGGTATCTGGCCCAAACACAAGTGCTCAGAATATGTTAATGTGATTCTATAAAGACTATATAGCTGGTCTTTATCCCTGGTTCCTGGCACAGAGTTTCAAAATTCCTTGGAATTTCCTGAGCGCAGTGATGTCTTTTATTGATAAACCAATTGAGGCTCAGCTTCCACATCTAGAAATTGGGAAGTGACGCTTCCTTGGCATTTCCAGCATGTATTCAGCAGTCAGACGTCATGGGTGCGAGCCTCAGTTTCCACTTTGGCTTTGAGCAATTTGCCTTAACCTTGCCAAGCCTCAGTTTTCTCTCATCAGTTAAATGGACAGATAATAATCACAACGAAATGTGATAATGACAGTGACCTGTGTAACATACCAGTTGCGATGTCGCAAGCACTAGGGGTGAATGTGAACGCCTTGATGACAGTGATGGGATGATGGCTGGCGCTCAGCCAAGGACTTCCTGAGGGTAGGGTTCTATCCTGTGCAGTCTCTCTGGGGTCTAGAATTGCAGGCAGGTTTGTCCCTGGGCATGGCTGAGTTTAGAAAGACGGGGTTGGTTGAGTTTAAGAAGAGTTGAGATAGCGTGTCGAAACTGAGTCTTGGCTCACTGCTTCTTCTTGGTCTGTGACATAGAGTCACGAGTCAGCAGCGCATGTGCGCTGGGAGCAGAGACAGAGGGTTTTCAGGTTCCTGAAATGCAGGAATGCCGTTCCCTTGGGGCGGGCATTTGGCTCTCTCTCATCAATCATGGTTTTTTCCCTGCCAGGACTTGAGGAGGTGCTGACATCCTTTGGAGCCCATGGGTAGCCTCACTCCCTCCTGGTCTCATCCTGGAATGAGGTGCTTACTCTTCTGGCCTTTGGGTCAGTGCCATAGCTGTGATGGCAAGGGTGCCCAGGCACCTGTACCCTGCGTGACACAGGCTTGTGCCCTCTGGGTGGTGGAGGAGCCTCCGGGTCTAGGCGAGGCTGGAGATCTCATGTCTGTATTTCTTTACTGAGACTTCTGGCAGGGGATTGGGGTGCCACTTAATCGGGGAACCCAGATATGAAAGGAGGGACAGATGGGCTTGGGGCACAGAAAAGAACCTGGGGGAATATTGGGCATGCTTGCCTGGAAGGGCTGGCTTCACGTTACTGTCATCAACGGAATAGACTTTATGTCCCTCCCTACCCCCCAACAAGGAAGTGGCGCAACAAGGCACCAGAAACCTTTCAGCGCAGCACAGGCTTGGCCGGGTTGTCAGGAACGAGGGGTGGCCGAGCATCTCTGCCGTCTCATACTGCTTTCTTTTTATACAGTGCTGCGGCCACCAGCCTGCAGGGGCCTGGCAGCCACGTAAACCAGGGAGGTGGGCACTAGGGTTGAGTTGGAGGGGTTGGACCTCCCAGAAGGTGGCCACTACTCAGCCCCAGCCTTTATGGTCACGTGAGAATGTGGCTCAGTGTTCCCCAAGAGAAGTAGGAAGTGATCTCTTTATGGGAAATAATTCTTTTTAAGAAGCCCCTAGCATGGTGCCTGGCATGTGGTAGGCATTCAACAGATAACCTGCCTCCCCCTTGTGAGCGGTCAGGACTTGCCTGTTACGCACTCTGGATGCTTCTAGTGGCAGTGGGCCCCAGTTTTGCCTGGCTGCTCGCCTGTGAGCATGGAGCTTTTGCTACAACAGTGAGTTGATTCTTGGAGTGTGACAGGCCCCAAATGTCCTGGCAGATCTCTGGGGTTAACCCATAACTTTTTGCTTTTCTTTCTTGGCCTCTCCCCGTCTTCCTCTCACCATAGTGCCAGTCACATCCCCTCTAGAATGTTTCTGATGAATTCTGGCCTTGGGAAGCTTGAGGGCATGTGAAGAACAGGGCCACCTTCCACCCCAAATCCTCAGTTGGGCTCCATACTTCCAGGCGGTTGGCTTCCAAGGCTTATGGACAGCTGCCCTTTTTACCAGTTCATGTGCAGGCCTGGGGGCACGAGGGTTCCCTATCACTGGCAGGCCTCAGGGTCAGGTGAGGAAGTTAGGTCCCCGAAATCAGGTCCAAAAAAAGGCCACTGTGGCCAGCTTGTCTCTGGTCCATGACACCTGACCTCTGGATCCAATGGGATGCGGCTCGCTCGCTCGCTCGCTCCGCTCCGCATACCTAGTGCTGGGAATAGTCAGCGGTGTTGAAGGCACAATGCGTTTCAGTCCAGGCACTCTGATCCCTTCCCAGGCGTCGGGAGAATGTTTTCCCAGCTCGGTTACTTGCTGGCGCACACGGGCCAATATTACAAGGTGTGCTTGGAGAAGCTGGAGCTGGATGTTGACTTTTGCTCCCCAGGATGTGTTCTGGGGGAGGAAGTGGGATTTTCGGTTGTGGTGGGTATAGGATGTGGCCTGGGGTGACTAGCATCACACACTGTGAATGAAGTTAACAAGAATTGTGGGGGTTTTTTCCTTTTGTACTTTTGGGCGGAGGAGGTGCTTTAAAAGGAGCTTTGTGAATCAGGGAGATAGCCTTGCTTCTGCACGTATGTCAGACATTTGTTTAGAAGTTAGAAGCACACCTGTTGCTTTATTTTACGAGGGAAATATCTTTCTGGCAAATACCTTGTGAGACCTGGGTTCAGTTTCTGACTTTGACACTTAGTGGTCGTGTGAGCTCTCGCCAGTATGCTGAACCTTGCTCTGAGTTTCGGATTCCTGAGTGTGAAATGGGGAAACAGTCACAGATTGTGGTAAGGTTTCTGTAGGTTATTGCTTGTTAAGCACTTAGTGTACAAGTCTTGGAAGAGTGAGTGTTTATTTAGTAATAGTAGTTACCCTGATTATTAGAAGTGCGACTTGGCACAGTAATAATAGTAATAATAATAGTGAGGAGAGAGAGCAGTTCTTGAGCGCTTACCATGTGTCAGTGATTCTTCCAAGTCCATCAGTCAACTCATCTACTTGTCGTAACAACCCAACAAGGCAGGTGCTGTCATAATCTCTGTTTTACAGATGATCAGACTCAGGCACAGAGAGGTTAAGTAACTTGCCCAAGATTACCCAGCTCAAAAATATAGAAGGAGTATGGACTTCAGATAATCAGAAGACTTGGGTGGCATGCCTATTACGAAGTGTTTAACTGAGTGGCCCTCTTACTCTCTTTCTCTTTTTCCTGAGTTGCCTTCTCAACTGAAAAATGGTGCCCATGACAAGCCCTCCTCTCTTCCTCCACTCTTCATTGCCTCATGTGCAGCTTAATTGTGGGTGCTTAGTATTAGGTGCTCAGGAATTAATTGCCTGCTCATTATCTGACTATGTGAGGGGATTATCATGAGGTTCCAGTGAGCTGAAACACTTTGGACAAAGGTTAGTTGTCATTCTAAGTGTCCTGTGGTGCTGGTACTTACTGTTGGGGTTTAAACGGTAAGCCTGTTTTTCAGATTTCTGAACCACTTAAAAGAGAGGCACAGAGTCAAGAAGGTAAAGATCAAAATATCACCTTTATTACTGGTAAAGGCTTGGTTGAAGGATGTGGCTTAGGTGTGGGACAGCGCGGGCTTCCTGATAGGAACCCCATATTAGACAGATGTACCCACCCAGTCACATGCCACCTTGAGCACCAGAGGCCTCCTCACATGGGATGCTGGGGTGGTGACGGGCAGCAGCCACAGCCCCCCTAAAGCTTCTGGGTGGAGGAGCAGACCACCAGGGTGAGATAAATGACTGTACTGGGGAGAGCTGGGTGGAGGGACAGATTGAAGACAGGAGTTTCAAAGGGAAAAAAACAATTTTTTTTGAAACCAGAATTTGGGAAGGAGCATATTGGTCACAATTACTATTTACAGAAATATTCATTCTCATTTCTCCTAAAAACAAACCCCAAAGTAAACCCCAGCACTGCTCTTGGGTCTCCCCAGAGCCCCCAGCATAGCACAGGGTTGCTTTGTCTTGCGCCTATTCACGCCCACTTGACTCCACTCTGTCCCTCCCTCAGACCCAGTGCCTGTCCACCAGCCAGTCTATGGGCCCCATGCTCAAAGCAGATCTAGAACCCAAGCCCTTCTCTCATCTTCCTGGAGACTGAACTGGTCCCAGTTGAGCCACCATGGTCTCTTGTCCTGGAGGGTTGTGGGGCTGCCACACGGGGGTCCCCATTGCTACCTTTTCCTCTTTTCAGCCTGTTCTCACTGAGGCAGCCTTTTAAAAATCTGGTCACATCATGGCCCTCCTCTGCTCCAAACCCTGCGTGATTCCCTGTTTCACCCAGACGAAGAGACCAGGTCCTCACGGAGGCTAGTACATCCGGTCCCGCCAGCTGACCTCAGCTCTCCGCTTTCCACCGTTAACTCTGCCCCTCCGCACAGCCACACACACAGCCACACACACAGCCACACACACAGCCACACACACACACACACACACACACACACACACACACACACACACACGGCTGCTCCAGGGCTTTGCGTCGCAGGTTTTGCTGCTCAGTAGACCCTTTCCCCGTGGACCGCACAGACTTCGTCCACACTTGCCCCAGCTTCCAAGAAGACCTACCCTGACAGCCCCACGACAGCAGCACCCCAGCATTCCTGCTCTCCCCCAGCTCCGCTCTGCTTGTTACCCAGAGCACCTACACCCCCAGTGTCCTTCATCGCCTCTCTCTGAGAATGTGGGCTCATCTGTCCTGCTGCTCGAAGCATCCCTAGCTTCTAGGGCAGAACGTGGCCCTGTAACAAAGAGTGGAAGCTTGGGAAAGCAGGAACAAGACAGGCACCTTGCCCCCACTCCCCTGCCCCCCTACCCCCAGGCTCACCCCCAGGCTCACCCTGTGCTCCCCGCCTGTCCCAGGGGCTGCGGCTCTGGGTGATTAGGATAAGGACACTACAGCATCCTCACTATGGGCCCGGCACTGCCCAGGGGCTTCCTGGGAACCACCAACAAAGGCAGCCACTGTTCTCACCTCCATTGTATAGGTGATGAAACTGAGGCAAAGGATAAGTAGCTGACCCCAGGTGATGCAGCCCCCAGAGCCTGGATCTCCTTGTGTACATCTCCATAACACAAACCTGAATCACGCCAGAAAGCGTCAAGTGCTGTTTTTCCCAGAGGCCGTCCAGGAGCTCTGTGCCTGGTTATTGGGGTGCATTATGGTCAGGGTTCCTGGGAAGTCTTCTCGGTGGGATGGATGGTTCGTAAAGTGAAGACGTCCCTCATAAATAGAATGATTACCCCCCAAAGTAGCTTTTTTTTTTCTTTTTTTGGTAACTAATACCTCGGGCTTTCAAAAGTGGAGATACGCTGATTTTACTTTTCTCTCTGGGTCTGGGAAGTAGATTTCTGTCATAAGATTTTAAATGGCTGGGCCTTAGGGTTGCTGAGAATTCAAGAGGTGGATTAATGAAACAACATTTGAATGTAATTTTATCTTTTAGAAAACATGTTTGAGAAGTCCTTTCTGATTTCTAACCAGGAAGCCAGGTTTAGGCAAACTCTCTTCCATTAAGGTGTGTATGGTGTACTATAAACAAAGATTGAGCTCCTGTGAGCTCAGTACCTTAGAAAAGCTATTTTTTTAAGAAAGGATCCACAAACCCTGTTGCCACACAAACAACAAAATAAACCAGTATGTTCCACGAACTCTTGTTGGCTTCCGCCACCCACAGACTTAGACGTGGGACTGAGGGGGATGTTGGAAGCCAGGGAGCTTATCAAAAAAAAAGCATTTGATTATTTTTTATTAAACAAGAACATCAGAAAAGCAAAGGACAAGTCAAAGAAAGTTGTTTGATTATGCAAATGAGATTCAAAACCAACTTATTTCATTGGTGAGAATGCACTACACAAAAGGCTGAAAGTACTGGATGGAGTATGTGCACGTGCCCGGATCCCCTAATTTTTGTGAGCAGTGTAATACTGTGGAGAAACACCGTCTCTGTGTTCCTGGAGCACCGGGAGCCCCCGGGCACATATTAGGGAGGAAGACTTCCACCCTGCCTTTCTCCCTCACCCCCCACTTTTCCAGAGCAGTGTGAGCCAGATGAGCTTTGCGTGCTGGGTAACACGTGGCTTCTTAGGGAGCCTCGGACAGACCAGACTGGACGGGGGAAGGCTGCTGGCTGTGTGATCTGTCCCCACGGGCCTCCAATGTGCTGTGTGTGTGTGGGGCTGCCTAGGGCTCCACCCCCGTGGTGGATCACTGGTTTTCCTCTTCATTCCCGGCTTCCCCATCTTCTTCCTGCTTCTCGCAGCTTCATGTAGGCACAGGGGTGGCCACGTGTCTTGGCAAACTGTTGCATGTTGTTGTCACTGGGTGGGGCTCCCGGGAAAGTTCTGGCCCAGGGGACTGGCTCTGGTTTGCCTTCCCGGCTGTGCCCTTCTGTCCAGAGTGGATGCTGTGCCCGAAGGTGTAGTTGTAATACCAATGAAAATAATAACAACGGTAAATACTAAGACAGTACATCTGTGTGTCAAGCACTTTTCTGAGCCCCTTTTACTCACTTATGTGAGATGGGTAATAGAATGCTCTCCATGGGACAGGTGAGGAAGGCGAGGCTGAGGAAGGACAGGGGACCCTCCCAGGACCTCACACTGAGTAAGAGGCAGAGCTGGGACCCTGGAACCAGAATTTGCATTCATCACCTCATCATTATGCCACCTCTCATGAAGTGAAGGTGCCAGTTCTGCCCCGGAGGCTGTGAGCAGGAAGGGGCTCGGGCGGCCTCTCTCTGGGGTGCTTGTTTGAGAAAAGTGAAAGGCTTCCTTGATACCAAGGGCCAAATGCTTTATAAAACTGATGGAGACCTCTCCGTGCTGTGTGGCTGTGGACAGGTTCCTTATCCTTTCTTCGTCTCGGTCGGCTCACCTGAATTGTAAGATGAGGATTCTAAGGGTGCCAACTCCTTTAGAATAATACAGTGTGTCCGTAAAGTCATGGTGCACTTTTGACCTGTCACATGGTCAAAAGTGCACCATGACTTTATAGACACACTGTAGTACCTGGCATGTGCTTGTGCTCCATGGTTATGTTGTTGTCATCACTGACGTTAGCAGTGAATTCAGCAACTATCGATCTCTTACTGTATACCATGCTCGGTGATATGGGGACAGAAATAGCCCGTGAGGGATAGACAAGGTGCTGGAGGGGCAGAGGAGGGGGGAATTCATCCGGTTTGTACCGGTTTGGCAGAACTGATACCTAATTTTTGGTTGAGTTTGGTGAACCACTTGCTAAAATGGCAGTTGTCATCGGGGTTATCTCTAAGGTGGGCTCCTGGACAGCTGCCCAATGTGGAAATGACAAATTGACATTCCTTACTCTTTTTTTAATGTTTGTGCAACAGTGTATTCTAAGCGCCCTTAGGAGTGTTCATTCTGTCCATAGATAAAGAAAATTTGAGGAACTATGCTTGGGATATTTATTTATTCATTTTGTAAAACTCATTATACCTTCGATGAAATGCTACACTTTAATTCCCTCGCATTTGTTACTTCAGTAAACAAACATATAATGTAAAGAGAAAAAGTGCCAAACAACCAGGAGGTGGGTGACAAGCTGTTATTGGAAATATCTTAAGTAACCGTTTTATTGTTTTTTGTCAGATATTTAATATTTTTTCATTAATATTCTAAAACTTTTTGATAACATAATCTAGTTGTGTGTACCTCTTTTATTCTTATTTAAGTCTTAAATGCATGAAATCATAAACTACCTTTCGGTATGTCATTTTCTATACTTAAAAATGGTCATTAGGGCGGAGAACTGGTTGTTAAATTAGTTGAATCCCGCCACTGTGGAGGAGCCCTGAGGACCAGGGATAAGTAGGAACAAGACTACGTGGTACTCTGTGCTTGGACAGCTGGGCTCCCAAGGCGCCTCCCCTGCCCCCAGCTCTGCCTACAGCATACCCCTAGGTAAAGCTATTCCTCACCAGCCCGGGGCTGAGGTTTGTTCCTGGGCAGGCTGTCTATGTCTGCACCTGGAGGGCTGGGGGGGGGGGGGCACCGTGGGCTGGTGTTCCAGACCTCAAGCTAGGCAGAAACAGCAGTCAGGTAGGAGTGGACTTACAGTCATGAATGAGGGCACCGGGGAATGTCTTCGATGTCATTTCTGTTGTGAACAACAACAACAACAAGAGAGAACTGACACCTTTATTTAAAAATCCAACTTTGGAGAAGCTGGCCCCACAGTGCGAGAGTGACTGGCACATAGTAGGTGCCCAAGACATGTTTGTAGACCAAGTAATGATAGGAACTTGGCCTCCCTTGCTATTTCCCACCCAGAATGCTGGGTTTGAGTCCACGGCAGTGTCCCTGCAGGGACAGGCTGCCAGAGGGCGGGCGGCTGCTGTGGCTGCCTCGCCAGGCTTTCCCGACAGAGGGAAGTGCACATTTTTCAGCTGCTTTTGCTCTGACCGATACACTTGGCTGCCTAACAAAAAGCCAGGGAAGGACTAAGATTTTTAGCAGCATTCAAGATGCTTGCCATTCCTCTTGCTTTGCGAAATCATGAGCTAGTTATTTCAAGTTCATATAAAGGTCAGAACTTGATCTGCAGGAAGGAGGTTCCCCTTGGTTTATGCTAGGGGAACTTTCCCCCCCTTCTGTTTATTTTACCCAAAGGCTTCTGTTTTTTGCCCAAGTTAAAATCTGGCATTTGTTGTGCTAAGTTCTTAGCTTATGTGTGTATGTGTGTGTGTGTGTGTGTGTGTGTGTGTGTGTATGTGCATATGTATGTTTGTGTGCGCACGCGTGTTTTAAAGGAGCTCATGTTTGGCTTCAGTTTTCTTAGTGATTTTTTTTTTTTTTCTGCCTAAGAGTTGATTTTCTGCTCCTTACAAGCCGGCTCCTAAGTGGGTGCATGAATTCACTTTCAGTTTCAGAGGTGACTTACGAGCCACCTGCCTGGCCTGCTTGGCTCCTCCCAGCTTGTGTTTCCTTCTGTTTTTAGTTGCTATGTGCGACAGTGTCTCTTCTCCTCACTCCTTACCCCTTTTGTTTTTAATGGCTGCGACACAAGGGAGTCCTGTTTCTCCTTCACGTGTAATGTTTTGGCTGGGCGGGGGCAGGTGGTGAAGGCCCTGGAGCCCCGACGTTGTCTTAGCCCCTCCTCTCGGAACCAAAGGTCTGTTTTCCTCGGGGCTGGGGTAATGTAGACAGTGGGAAAAGTTGGAGCTTTCTGGGAGGATGCTGAAGGCTGGACGGTGAGGCGGTGATTGGGTAGCCGTGGCCACCTGGTCAGGTGAGGCTGCCTGACCCCTTTCTGCTCCTCCGGGATCCTCAGAGTGTTTCCCTGCTGAACACGGGTTGGAGAACGACCTGTTTGAAAGAGCACCTGGGAGGAGGCGTTCTTCCCCCTGCCCTGTGTGGGCTACACCTGCTTCTCCCAGGGGGCTCAGTTACTAGTTCCTCCCAGTCCTCCAAGCCCCATCAACATGTGTTCCTCCTGGGAGGAGCTGTCCCTTCCAGGACACCGTGCCTGACTCTGTACTCGGTGTGTCTCCGTGTTTCCGTTCCCTCTCCCTGTGGTACCCGTCGGCTTCCCCTCATTACACAGATTTGCATTTACAAGTTCTGGAAACATCTGTTTAAGTCTTTTCCCTTTTTGTAAGTATAACTTTTTTTAGGTTTTAAAACTTTTGAAAGCATCTTTCTGTGATCTGGGATGCTGTGATCTGTTTGTATGGAGCCCGTTGCAGATTACAGAGCACCTTGTTGCCTTCTTCTATAAACCGTACCTATGGTGGACTTACTATGATCTGAGAGCTTTCTACACTCTAACTTGAACCCTCACACCCCTCCAGGGTGCCGTTACCACGCTTGTTCTGTAGCGGCTGCAAGCAGAGGGAGGTTAGACACTCTCCTGGGTGCACACTTGCCAGTCTGAGAGCTAGGATTTGAACCCAGGTGGTTGAGCATCAACATCTTGGTGTTTAACCACTATACTGGACTAGACTTAATAATAGCGTCCGGATTAGGAGTCATCACCCTTATTTTATTTCTCAACAATGAAAACCTCTTCTCTCTCTTGCTTTCTCCTTTGTTTTTTGGGAAGATTCTTCCCTTAAAAAAAAAACCTCTAAAGCAATAGATACTGCAGGAAAAACTTAAAGAATACATACACGTAAAAGCAGAATGTGAGAACGCTGACCACTCCACCCCAAATGCTCCGAGATAGACCACACTGTTAACAGGAGATGTCCTTACAGACTGTCCATTTGGAATCTTATGTATGTATTTATACACTAAGCATCATAACGTGTGTAATTTCACCTATGGGCCCCTGCCATCGTCCCGCAGGTGGTGGGGCGGAAGCTCAGGTGTTAAGTCTACTCCCGGGCACATGGTGATGCTGAGGACGAGCCTGGACTTGCGCCCGCATCTCCTCTCTCCACTGTACCCTGCCTCATGGGGGAGGAGCCGGGGGCTGGTTTTATTTGAGTCCTATGGCAATATGGCTGACAGATGCTCTTCAGTATCGTTGTGGTCACCTTCCCGGGTCCTGATGCAAAAGGGCATAGGCTTCAGGCAAAGACAGAATAATGCAAATCTTCAGTTTTGGTTGAGAAGATTTGAAACTTGCGGAGGGGATAGAGAGAAGAAGGAAGTAGGATGATCCTTTTTCTCCTCTCTTTTCTCTCTTCTAGAGAGAGAAAGAAGGGATTAGGAGGCCTCCTGGAACAAGGCCACTTCCCCCTGTCCCAGAGCAATTACAGAGCCGCAGCCTGGAACCCTCCTCACAGGCCGGGAGGAGACGCCGTTCTGCAAACAATGGGGGGAAGGAAAGGAAAGCAATGCAGTAGCCAATGGTGCGGATGACTTCCTCCATGCCGGATCCCGGCTTATGCTTAGAAAGTCCCTACTCGGTGGCCCCTGGGAGGACGGGCAGTGGCATCTGCTTTCACTCTCCACGTCCTGTTGTCTAGGAGAGAACGTTTCAGACTGTGGGGAAGGACCCTTTGACTGCGAGCGAGTTCATGTGGAAATTTGACAACCAAGGGAACCTTATCCTAGGAAGCTCTGCTCTCTCTTTTTGGGTCGCCATGGTCAGGGAACGGCAATTATCCAAACCGCAGCTCTGCACAGAGGCAAACCACAGGAAAAAGAAATCTGAGCAAGCAGAGAAAATAGAGGTCCCCCAAAGCATGCATTAATGTTTTTCTCAGAGGAGAGTCTTTTAATTTGTGTTTTAAAGACTGGTCCAAATAAGTGTAGCCCTTCTGGTTTCCTCTCCCACAGCAGAGAAGTGGGCAATTAGAAGGAATAGGAGAGGCCTATGGAATAAGAGCAGATAGCCTGGGTGGAGACGGAGCAGCTGGGAATAGGAGCACCATGTGCTTAAGCATCTCTGCAGCCCCTGAGGACCCTTAGGTGCTTAGTTTTAAATGAGGCTGAACAAGACCCACATATCCACAGGCCTGGAAGATTGTCATCCAGCACAGTATGTACTGACTGCTAATTAAACGACTGGGTACCCTCAGAAGATTAGGTGATGACCAGGGTAGTAATATTAAACTCAGAGTACTCAGTTTAAGAAAAGGAGACAGCATGATACATACAGATGTCTATCATTTTTCTATTCCTCATTTGGAGAGGCAGCACAGTTGAGATAGATGTGTGAGTGACAGCTAGATTGGTCATTGGTATAATAAACGGCCTGCCCTAGGCAGCGACAGCACTAAACAAACATGTCTAAGTACAGACTGGAGAGTATGCAGCTTGCTGGGAACAGGTAGGTGAGAAGACATAGACTTTGTCTGTAGGGAGTTTGTACATGGGGATGAGACAAGGACCTCATATTCAGGGAGTTCGCCCTTGCGGGTGGGAATGGTCCTCGTGTACACTTGGAGGGAGACGCGGGTGATCAGAGTTGTGGTGGGAGGGAGAGCCAAGGCAGAGGAGCACAGAGCCAGGACGAGCCATGCATTGTGCTGGCCCTGACCCTTGGCTTCTGCAAGATGCTGGCTGAGTTCCTCTCCTCCCTAATCCTCTCTTGGCTCACCTGTGAAATGAAGACCGTGGAAGCTCTACTCTTGGTGGTCTCGCGTGACGATTAAGCAAGAGAAGGCGTGGACACTGCCTTTGCACACTGCCTGGCTAGCTGAGAGCTGCTGCTCTCCTTTTTATTCTCCTCCCCAGCCCACGTCTGCCCCGGGGGGAGCTCTGGGACAGCTTTGAGGGGACATGATTCTTGAATCCAACCTTGAAGTCAACATCGTAGGTGCAAAAGAGGTGACGCCAGTTGAGAATAATTCCAAAAGGCTGTGATAGAAAGTACAGTCAGTTGATCTGTTTATGCGGAGTGCCATGTTGCCAGATGGTGGTGGGAAAGTGCAGCTTGACCGTATTCACACTTTGCGTTTGGACCGAGATCACCATTAAGGATGCCCAGTGGCATCCTGGCCCCGGCGGAGCATGGGTTCCTGATGGACAGTGCCTCGGCAGGAAAGCTGTGTAGCTAAAGTCACAAATGGAAATCCTTTCTTGAGTCATTCCAAAACACGGTTGCCAAAGTGGTATTTATCTCCCACGTTCTCTCTCAGTATGCCTTGTCAGCTAGTTGTTCCCTAATGTTGAGAAAGGTATCCTGTGTGGTTGGGAGGGCAGAACAGAAAATGATGT
The DNA here is from genome assembly GCA_037038555.1 of Rhynchonycteris naso. Classification (NCBI taxonomy): domain Eukaryota; kingdom Metazoa; phylum Chordata; class Mammalia; order Chiroptera; family Emballonuridae; genus Rhynchonycteris; species Rhynchonycteris naso. The sequence continues at coordinate 359,175,942 of CM072995.1, forward strand.
ATCAGGGGTGAAATGGAATGGAAAACCCATATCTTTCAACGTTAGGTCTCTGGGGGGATGCTGGGAAACGGCGCATGGGAATCGGGACTCAATACGACAGGCAGGTCACAGTGGCTTTGGGTCTCCTGGCTCAGGCTCACTTATTCAAATGACTTCTTTCACTTACCCCCTCCCTCCAGCCGGTATAGTTTAGATAGTTTAGTTCACCCTAATATGCCTATCTGGTGGGGCCAACTTGGGCTATCTATTTTTGCTGTTGCTGTTTATCTGATTTTAAATATATACAATTATGCTATTGCTAAGAGTTTTTGTTTTGTGTATTATTCTGTGTAGATAATTTTTAAGGTATACTTTATTATTATTATTTTTAAATCCTCTGGCAGTTTTCTAACAGCAGCAAGAATCATGCATTGTTATTGTTTGGTGGGACAGACTATCTTTATATATTGAAAAGTGGCTTTGGCATTTTTAAATGTAGAGAGATTTGATAATTTAGTGTTTTATGGTCTGGATGTCACATGGTTGTGCTAAGTGACATAGAGGTCTATTATTATCTGTTTTTTGAGGGGTGGAGGGACTTAGTTTTCCTGGGGTTGCCTAGTGATTGGTTTACTAGAACTGCAGCCAAGTTAATAAAAAAAAGTTAGGGATCATCTAGTTCACCATCCTTTCAGTGAAGGGAACCTTCTACAAGGTTCTGCGTAGACCTAATAATATATGGTCATAATATGTTAATCATTATAATAACCAGTGAAATCACAATGACCATGGATTAAGCTCTTCCTACAAAACATATGAAGAATACCAGTAGAGGCAATATGAAGTATCGAACTACCAGGTCCTTGGCACTGTGCTTCGTACTGGCTGTATTTCAGCAATCCTCATAACTACCCTGATAGAGATAGCCCTGTATTCATACCCATCTTGTAGGTGAGGAGAAGCAGAGAGAGTCAGGAGTTTTAACTTAGAATTGTTGAATTCAGAAGCCAGGGATCTTCCGTTTTGCTTGACTTTTTCTGGTCTGTGGTTCTAAATATGGTGGTTATAAGACTTCTGGCATGCGAGATTGATTCTAGATGCTACATGGATGAATATTTATTATAATAGTCATCTGTTTTAATATCTATTAGGGAAAAACCCAGAGAAGAATGAGCCTCGTGGTTTCTTGAATAGTACTGCGTGGAGCGAAGCTGCATTCATTTTCGTAAACTATGTAGGTCAGTTTAAAGAAAAATACTAAATAGATAATAATGTTGGGGGGTTTGGGGCTGTGGCAACAATGACGGTCGTGGTTCTTGAAGGAGTAAGCTCATTTCAGGGATGCTTTTGTTTGTACATACTGTTCTTTTGATGAGGCGGTTCTGCTGGTCAGAAAGTTCTGACGCCTGGTGGTCTCCTTGTCTGCACCTTTCGCCCACAAGTCTGTGCGGCTGCCCGGGAGCCACACGCAGGGAACCGACACACGTATTTTTTTATTCCCTTTGGTTATTTTCTTCTCTGGCTTCAACATCCCAGCTCACTCAGTCATTGCCCACGTACCATGGTCATTTCCTACTGAGATTATTTCTTCTAAAATGTGGGCAACCACCTGAGGTCAGATTCTGTCCTGGACTCTTTGGAAATGCTGTTTCTTCGTCAGACCTCTCGCCATTGCCTCACCTCTTGACGTTTTTCTCGTGAACCACCCACCTCAGTTCTCTTGTCTGTAAAACGGAGAGATAGAATGCATGCAAGTTGCTCCTTCGCACGGACTTGCCGCTGCCATGCTCTCTGATGGTGCCCCTCAGGATGCCCTTGTCAGCTGTGCCTTGAAAATGTACAGATTTGGGACTTTCGGCCTCATAGTGGAAGGACCCTTTCCTGATTCCTTTGATCAGTTTTTCCTTTCAAATGAAAATAAAAAAAGGGATGTTTAACATTTTTTTTTCACTTTCGAGTTCAGTTTCTCTCTTCTTCTTTTTTCTGGGTGATGGTTAAAGTTAGGCTTAATTTTTTTTTTTTTTTATATAGACACATGATATAAAGTAAACTGATGTAGCTGAAAGTACCTAACAGGATTATCTTGCATTTTTGGTCGACCCATCCACTTTGCAAATTTTAGGATATTGTGGTGAGGACAGCTTGCAACATTTTCTGTATATGTTAGAGGGCAGAACTATACTTAAAACAGGAAACTCTTTTTAAACCATAGAGGGAAATCCTTTCTACATTTTACAAACTACATGTTTAAATTCAAGAACTTTAGGTATCTTCATGTGCCCTGTGTTCCCAGTCTATTTTTATATAGAGGTCATTATTTCAGCTGTCTTTAGTATTAGCATGTTGAAACATTGGACTAATTTGTGTATACATACTTAGAGCCTTTTCGTGGACAAGAATCACATACGTCATGCCTCAATTCGTAATGACCCAGCGTGCGACCCAAATGGATACAAAGTATTGAGACAGCAATGCATTTTATATAAATTGACATCATGTAGGTGGTGGAGGAGCCTGTCCACCTGTTCCGTGAACTTGGGCAAGGGCTATTACATTTCTTAGTCTCTTTATTTATCCAGTGGGGTAATTAGACCCTTTCTCTTGGTAACTCAGAAGGGTGTCGGTAAAGGTGGTGTGAAAAGGACCAGTCATTGTGCCAGCGCAGTTTCGGTGAAACCCTGAAGTTCATTCAGTGTTAATGTGATGGTTAGGGAGACCTTGAACCTTGGTCCTTAGGTCAGTGCTTCAAAGTATTTTTGACCCTCTTGTTTGAAGTTCTCTAAAGTTCAATGTGGCATAGATTTTAGGTATTTCTGAGAACACTAAAACACTTGCTGGAATAATTGGCAAGGGTATGGAATGCCGCCATATTGGGGCCGGGAGTCAGTGCTGACAGCACAGAAGGCTCATCTTGTATGTACTTTCTACAAGTGTTGCACATAAGGTGCAGGGAGGGGGAACAGTGATGCTATCAGACCTGAATTTTCTTTGCAAACAGGTCGCTAGCCAGACTACATCACGTAAGCATTAGCTTAAGGAAGGGAACATAGAGAATACTTGAGACTCACTGACTCTCCAAGAGCCTCTGGCCTTTGTTTACAAATGGCATGTCAGCTCTCGCCTCTTATGCCTTTTTCAGAGAATTCAAGAATATTTTGGTGCACGGCCATGTTACTTGCTCCCAGGCCCTTGGTGGCTGCTACTTTCTGCCACCTTTGCCCTCAGCGTCCGCACCCTCTACCATGGGTCCTGTTCCAGCCTCGCTTCCCTACATAGAGGCCAAGTTCTAGTACAACCAGCTTGCTTACTGTTTTCCCTCTAAGTGCCGGGCGTTCTGGCCTTCTGCACGGAATGTTCTCCCTTCCCCATGTCTACTGAAGTCCTGGTCACCACGTTCCATCTCAGAGGCCCCTTGTTCAATGAAGCCTCTAGTTCACAGTCTTCCCCCACAGCCCAACAAGGCGTACTTTTTCTCTTCTTGGGACTAACTTGTGGGAAACACGTGCACTTGACCTGGGTTCAGATTCCCACCCGTGTTTTTACCTGAGTGGGTCACTTCCACGCGGCAGTACATATAGCTGGGGCGCCTAACACGGGGACCCGCCTTAAGTCCTCTCCAAGCGTGGCTGTCTTGCCCCTTCCGTGCCCCTGATGGGTTTCACATTTGCTGTTACATTAGAGTCTGTGTTTATGTCGTACCTGGTCTTAGTCAATGATAATATTATGGAAGGAGTCGCTGTCTTTCCCGTTTCCCCAGTAGATCCTGATGCAGCGCTTTGTATGCGAGAATAGGTGTGCGCTGGTCTCCGCAGGATGAGGCTGGTCTGGAGTTATGTGGTTGAGGGATGAAGTTTGGGTGCTCTTGTGTTCAACAGGGCCTTCTTCACCCCTTTTCATCCTTCTATTTTTATTTTCTCCTCATCTTTTAGCTTCCATTTTTACTTCCTTTATACTGAGAGAGCGCCAGGCTCACTTCAAAGAGTTGACTTCAAAGCCCCCTTGATGGAGAATCGCTCGCCACTGAAGCCTATAGGAGTTGGTGTCAATGGAGGACCTTGTGTCAGTTGTATTTAAGAGTTTTTCAGGACTTCTATTTTTGTAATCCTTCTAACGGGAAAAGGGGGGAGGGTTACAGAAACTTCTGCTTCTTTAAAAAAAGTCAACATAAAAGCCAGTGTAATTCCCCCAAAAGTTAAACTATTGTTAAAAAAAAAATTAAAGCAATTTACAATTGGTGGAAAAGAAGGACTTTATTTTCTAAAAAAAAAATTCTATTTGCTGTTTTTTGTCCTAGTTACAATGGCTTAGGACAGAAGTCTAGTCTTAACTTAATACACGACCTTTTCCAAGATGGCCAAGCAGGGTTGCAGGTTACATAGCAAAAGACAGGGCTTGGGTCTGGTGAGACCTCACCCACCACTCTCCTTTGAGCTGTGGGTGTAGGCCGGAGGAGGAGAGGGAGATTAAAGACCAGTCATCCCCACCATAGACCCTTTGATGCTCTGTCTGTTGGCTCTTTGAGGCTTGGAGTGACTGGCTTTGCTAGGAATGCAAACTGGAATCCTCCTTGTTTCTGTGGTAGTCCCCACATATGTTTCCTGAAGGCCTACTGTGTGTTTCAGCATCGTGCCAGACTACCCCCTGCAGCCTTGCTGCGTGTGCTCCTGGGCCGAGAAGTTCTTTATGATCTGACTTGTGTCATCTGCCCAGTTTACATGCCCTGCTCCACCCCACGCCTTTGAATACATCTTTCCATCCTAGAATGCCTCTTTCTCCTGCTCCGAAACCCTTATATCTCATTGGCTTGATGAATTCTTATTCACTTGGTTCAAGGGTCTATCCTTTCTGGAGCCTTCTCCTGATTTTCCCTCCACTTGTTGCTGTGTTCTTCAATATGACCTTGAGAGCATCAGAGAGAATGTTTATTTTATTCTTCAGTAAATTCTTTATTTACACTTCTGTCTCTGCCTATTGTAAGCTCTTTGAGAGCTCAATGGCATAAACAAGTGCTCTTGCAATTGAGATGAAGTTGAGGTTAGGTGATCAGAAGAAAGATCTGAATCAAACCTATAGAGATGGATATAATTTATTTGAAAAATTGAAGGGAACGGGCTTAGTCAGTTTAGGCTATGAGGAGACACGGGTAGAAAGGTGTCTTAAAGCCTGAATGAGGCAGGCGTTAAATGCCAGCCAAAGTGTTTAGCCATTTTTAGAAGGGAAATGAAATGATTAAAGTGGAAATTTTGGAAACTGCCTGGGTGAGAGTGAGCAGGGTGGATTTCAGGGGTGGTGAGAGGTACCAGGAAGGCCAGGTAGGAGAATGTCGCCGAGGTCTGGGAATAAAGTGACAGGAATGTAGACCTGATTACAGTCGGCCATCTCTTCCTGGACAGTCAGAGAGCTCAGGAAATATGTCATGACATGTAGAAATTACCCGAAATTCAAATGTCAGTGTCCCCAGTGGAGCGGTGTTGGAACGCAGCCATGCTCATTCATCTCCGAATTCTCTGTGGCTTTCACACAAGCACGTCAGCCTTGAGTATTGCGACAGAAACTCTGTAGCCTGCAGAGGCTAAATTATTTACCATGCAGCCCTTTACAGAATAAGTTTGCTGACCGCTGACGTAAACCCACCGGGAGAGCGAGAGTATGAATGGACAGAAAGGGACAAGCAGGATCAAGGCACATTTTCGAGGAAGATGCATCCTCAGGGAGTTTTTGCCATAGTTGCTTCTCCCGTCTTCTGTGTAACTCCGTGTCTTGGTGATGGTGGTGCTCGAGGTGTGGGTGTCATTGGGCCGGGAGTGTGGGAGGATAGAAGAATTGTGTCTTCCTGATGGGGGGCCCAGGCTGGTCTCAGAGTCAAACCAGACAAGCTGGGTGGCTCCAGTTTCAAGGTGGGTTCCTCAGGTCTAGATCAAGGGCAGCTTGCTGGCTGTGGAGGGTGTGGAACAAGACAAGAGCAAACTGAAAGGCCCCCCCTGTCAGACTGACGGGGCTTTGGGGCGGGGTGGGGGAGAGCGGCCATCGAGGCAGCGTTCTGCCTAGCTGCAGCCTCTCAAGGAGGTGTTAGTGTGCGCCCTCAGCAGGTGGAGCTCTGTGTTTCTGGCTGTTGGTGCTTCTTTTCCCTGCCTTTGGGGATGAGAGAGGAAGCTGATGACTCCCTTTAGCCCTGAGTGAGGAGAGGGCTGGCAGGCCAACTTCCCTGCTGTCCCGTGCCTGTCTGGGCAGGGAGCGTCACCCGCAGAGCTTGTTGGGTACGGAAAGATACAAAGAAGAAGTATGGGGTGAAAGGGAGGTCCAGGAGGAAAACAAAACATCCTGAGGCATGTCCCAGTCAGGCACAAGGCATGACTTTCCCCAACCTTCCTAGCACTGATGGGCATCTTGGACCCTGTGAGTCAGCGGGAACGAGCACGTCCCGTCCTGGGAACGTAAAGTCTCTTACCACTTGAAGAAACATGGAGCTTTATTGCTGCCAGTAGAGATTTTAAAGAGTCTTGTCGAAGCCTCTCATTTTACAGGTGAGAAACCAAGATGGATGGATTTTACCAAAGCTAGTTAGTGGTGGAACTTGGGTTTAATCTCAGGCCTTTTATTATTATTGCTAAACAATTCTTAACTTGTGGTGAGTGTGTACCACGTGCCAGGCTGAGTACCAGATGCTTTATGTCCTGGCTTAATCTTCACTAGAGCCTTGGGAGGTAGCTCCTGTGTCTGTGTTACAGGTGAGAAAAGTGGGGACTTACAAAGGCCAACCTGCCCACGATCCGAGAGCTAGAGATGGTGATCGGAGTGACCCTAGTCGGTCTGACTCCAGAGCCTGCGTTCTTAACCAGGATTTGCACATCCCTTGTTTTCAGCAGCGTCCTGGCTCCTGTTTGCACTGTGCCCAGTCCATCCTGTTTCTGTTCGTTCATGGATGTGTACTGAGTGCCTTTGAGAACTCAGGAGGATACTGGGTTAGGTGAGGACAGGTGAGGCACAATATGGGTTTTGGCCAAGCCAGAGGGGATGACTGTTCTGTGGCCTCCTCCTCCCAACTGTCTTGGCCTCAGTCCCAAGACCCCGTCTTCCATGAAGCTGCCCCTGCCCCCAGGCAGATTTGATTTCTCCCGCCTTCGAGCTCCCGTGGCTCCTTGTGCTCTGCCTTTAGCCTTTCACACTGGACTGCGTCTCCCGTGGACGCTCACGCCACGGGCACGTGTCGCTGATCTTTGTATTCCCGTTCCACGACGAGCACAGAGCCCGGCTGACTGTGGGATTTGCACGTGTCGAATGAATGGATGAATGTACATCTGGCCTATCAGTGCTTCTCCAACTTTATTTTACAGATGAATCACTCGAGGAGCTTCTTATAGGTTCTGACTCCCGAGTCCCACCTCCGGGGATCACTCTAGATTTGCAGTAGGACCCCTGAATCTGCATTTCCCTGGAAGCACCCAGGTATTTCTGATGCGGGTGGTCTACAGGCCGCACTTGGAGCCGCTCTGGCACAGGTGCCCAGCCTTCTGGAATACAGACAGGAACCACACATTAAAAATAGCACTCCATTCATTTGCTTGTGCTAAGACGCCAAGTGCCCCCTCCTGTCGCTGACAGGTCCGGATGTGGGCCAGTTCTCAGACCAGGGAAAATGAACAGTGTCTTCTCCGTGGTGCCCAGAACAGTCTGAGTCAGTGGGATGTGCCAGCCAGTCAGGCAGAAGGGAACTTCAACTTCTTTTTTAAACCTTGGTGGGAACTCTTGGCAAGCCACACTGGGAGGAGAGGAAGCGCCATGTGGGGTTTGAGGTGGGCCTGCGTCGCGGGTCTAGCTATATGGCCTAGGGCCATTGCTATATATGCCCCTTTCCTCTTGAAATAGTCACTGCCCTGGCCAGCCTGTATTTTGGATCACGTACACAAGTGGCGTGGCTGTTGCTGAAGGGGCCTCCTGGGAAGTTACAGAGAGAATATTGGGCCAGGCTGCAGCTGCACTTCAGAGGGGAGACGAGCGAGCTGGCTTTTGCCCCTGTCACACACCTCTGGCTCTTTGTAAGATAACAGAGGGGGTGGCTTCAGGGCACCAGGCTTGCTTTTCCATCTGTAAAATGGGTGGGGTGAAGGGGCAGAGGAATAAAGCTTATTTCTTCTCCTGAAAGGGATGTTTCTTGGCCAAGATTGAACACAGGCCTCTGTTGTTGGTGCGATGCTATTGATGAAGGCTCAGGAAGTTCCCATTTTGGAGTTAACTCTTTGGGGGCATGGGGTGAACAGTGCCGATTATCTTAGTCAAGGTCGGGATGAGGGTAAGAATCTCAGCTCAAGGAGGACAGGCACTTGGTCCTTCTTCTCATCGTTGTATCCCCACGGCTTAGAGCCGGGCTTGGCACGCAGGGGTAGAGCCGATAGCTGCAACTACTGGTGCATCGGGCTCCGTGTCTCTTTGTCTTCTTGTCAGGTTTGACTGGCTGTTTGAGAAGGGGGGTAATGACAAAGTAGGACGATCTGAAGGCAGGAACTACCGTATTTTTCGCTCCATAAGACGCACCCCCCCCACCCAAGGTGAAGGGGAAAATGCCCGTGTGTCTTATGGAGCAAAAAATACAGTATTTTATTAAATATTTTAACACATCATTTGGTTCAGAATATTCTTTTTCTTATTTTCCACCTTAAAACCCTAGGTGAGCCTGACCTGTGGTGGCGCAGTGGATAAAGCATCGACCTGGGAACACTGAGGTCGCCAGTTCAAAACCCTGCACTGGTCTGGTCAAGGCACATATGGGAGTTGATGCTTCCAGCTCCTCCCCCCTTTCTCTCTCTCTCTCTCTCTCTCCCTCTCTCTCTGTCTCACTCTGTGTCTCCTCTCTAAAATGAATAAAATAAAAAGAAATAAAAAAGAAACCCTAGGTGTGTCTTATGGTCAGGTACGTCCTATAGAGCGAAAACTACGGTAAGCCAAACCCTTTGATTTGAATGTTTCATCCATTTTCTGTACCCAATGTGGAGAAATATAAGAGGTTAAGGGATTTGGTACAAATCAGTATAGGTTCAAGTTCCAAGTTCATTACACTATAGGTGAACCTCTTTCAGACTCAGTTTCCTCATCTGTAAAAGGGATGAATGATACCCACACCAGGCCACCTCTCAAGGAGTCATGTGGGGCGCACACAAGACAGTGTGTGTCAATGTCTTGTACCTGCCAGCGGTAGCAAAAGTGATCATGCATGTAAGCAGGTAAGGTGTGGTCAGCTCGTTGGAGGGGCTGAAGCCTGTAAGTGAGGTGACTTTTGGGGTTTACCCCTCTTAGGGCAGTTGGAGAGGAATTCCGCCTCAATGGTGAGCTCTCAACTCTTCTAAGGCAGCCCCTCCCCTGCTGCCTGTGTCCACAAGTATTTTATTTTTAAAGTACCCCATATTTTATTGTGAAACCCTGAAATTAGCAAATCTCAGGCTGGCTGAATTAGGCTTCCTGAGCAAACCACACGTCTGTGTGCAAATGTCTGGTACAGTACTCCATTTTCCCGCTAACCTTCCTGCTACCTGACACGAGAGTGCGTCCTGGTTTGTCCGTGTCTGGTATGCCTTCCCCTTGAGAATGAGCTGCACGAAGCCAGGGCTTTGTTCTGTTTGCTGTGGAATTCTCAGCACCCATAACAGTTGCTGCCCCATGGTGGGGACACAAGAAATACTTGTGGAATGAATGAATGAATACTTACGTTCAATGGGTGTGAACGTCTTTGACTTTGGTTTAGACCAGTGATTCTCCAGGAGTGGTCCTGAGACTTCTGGGGGTTCCTAAGGCCCTTTCATAGGGGTATGCATGGTCAAAACTATTTTCATAGTAATATTAAACTGTCATTTGCCTTCTCACATTCTCTCACGAATGCAAATCTCGGGGAACCAGCATTTTCCAAGTAAGCGCTGCATGCACAATAGCGCAAAGCCATGTGAGATGAAGTAGAGCCCTTCAATGGATGCCAAAACCGGTGGCTTTTCATGTAAAAGAATAACATGGCAAATCTCTGACGTGGTTTTCAGATTCTATGCTGCAACTAACTTTCGAAAGACTGCCTTCTACTTGTCCCATTTCGGTGTAGCTCCAAATAAAAATAGACACAATTACTGAAAAGACTATGAAAGTACCCCCGTTCCCAACTTGATGCTTGTATGAGGGCAGGATTTCTTCATTGACTTTAGCCCCCAGAACATCTGTAATAGAGTAAACACAGAAGCACATGTGAGAATCCAGCTGTCTCTTCCTCAGCTGGATGTTAAAGAGACGAGCACAAACCCGAAAGAATGCCACTCCTCTCACGACCTTTATTTTTTTTTGTATTGAAAAATATTGTCATTTTTCCATTAAGAAGGTTATTTTTGTTAACTGGTGCTAGATTTATTACAAAAAAGAAGCTCTTTGAGGTCCTCAGTAATTTATAAGGCATAAAGGGGTCCTGAGACCAAGCAGTTTAAGAAGCATTGGTCTAGATGGAGCTCCATGGGTTTATGGAAGAGACTGTTTTGATCCTGCAAATCATACATCCGGGCTTCTCCTCCAGGTGGCTGGGTGCGGGGAGTTGGGTGAGCATCCCTGCATCGGGAGCTGCCTGTCTAAACCACACGTTTGCCTCTCGAGCCGCGTGGCTTTGGGCGAGTTGTCTCTCTGGGCCTTGATTGTCTCTGTCTCTCTGGGCCTTTCTTGTCTCGTGTGCTGGAAGTTGGGCCTGGGAGCTTGCAGTGGGCGGTGAGATAGTGTGTCGGGTCTCCTCCGGCTCTGATACTTTCATAATTCTTGGAACCTTCTCTGCTGGGTGTTGTTAGCTCTGCACGTCCCTGTGAAAGAGATGGGTGAGAATTGCAACAGTGAGCAGAGGCTTCGGGGAAAACATGAGGCTTAAAGCCGAACAGGGTTAACCCACCTGTGAGGCAGGGAGGAATTTAGCAGTGGGGATCATGGCATCTTGCAGATGGCCGAAAGGAGGTCCTCCGTTTGAGACCTGAGGCAGGGGACTCAGGGGAAGGGTCAGTTACAGTGACGTGGGTCCCAGACCCATCTCAGCCTGTGGCCTGGGGCTTCTCTTCTTCACTCCATGATCCATGACAAACAACAGCAACAGCCTCACATGGGCCTTTCCTGGGATTTATTGAGCAAGGGAGGTCAGTAGCCTGGGGCCACCTGTCCTTCCCCATGGACCAGCTCACCTGCAGGAAGACACAGTGTGAGCGCATTTATTTTAATTGCTCCTCTATAACTTCCTTTCGCTCTTCTCAGGGCGGAGGTGCTTTTGAAAAGAGACTGTGTGTGTGTTTCTCCACATTGAGCGATGAAATCTGTTCTTTCCAATCTGGAAAGATTTCTGTATCATTGTGCCTGTGGAGAACTGTACACCTTGATAGAAAATGGGCGAAGTTGAATATGGAGAAGTCAGTGAGCCAATGCTTGCAAAGCCCCGAGCACCTTGCCTGCCTCAGTGACAGCAGCAGAAGTCATACTGAAATGAATACATTATTATGAGCAGTGCTGTGTCTCTCTAGCAGTCTCGATGAGTGATTTGTACAGCTCATGTTATACCAGTTTATTCTGCTACTAAAATGTATGGAGTTTTCCCAGTGGGCCAGGCAAAGCAATGAATGTTATGTCCTAGGAAAACGTGGTTAGAAATGCAAGTGACAGTGGTTCCCACCCACTGAGCTGGAGACTGATGCACAGCCTGTGAAAAGGTTCCGGTGGTCAGTGTTAAAAAGAGAAAAATAAGGACAAATGTACTGAGATTCTCATGACACTCAGTTCAAAGGATCGTTCTTTCATCAGAATGTGTTCTTCCTGTATCTTTAGGGGGAAAACATTTCCTTTTGTGAAAGAAGATTGAGAGTAGGTGGTGGGTACCCTTTATTTAGCAAGGGAAAACGTGACCCTTAGGTCGACCCTTAAAGTTTTGAGTGTTTAATGTTTGCAACTGTGTTGATTTGTGAAAGCCAAACCTTTGGTAGGTAAAAATCATAAAGTGTTAGAGTTTGAGGAGATCTTAAGGATGAGTAAAGGTACGTTCTCCTCATTTTATATGTAACAGAAGAGACTCGGAGAAAGCGGTGACTTGCTTTGGGTCACCCAGCAAATCTAGGTGAGTCAGGGCTAAAACCCAGACAGGGTGTATATGAGTACTGGTTTCAAGTCGAGCACACTCAAGTTTAAATTCTGCCTGTGCCACTGACGAGCTGATCTCTTACCTGTGAAATTGGGGTGCCTACCCGAGGAGTGAGCATGAGGATTTAGTGAGATGATCCAGGTTAGGAGAGATTTTGGCTCGAGAGGAAAGGAAGCCCTCTTTCCGCCTCCCCCCATGAATAAATAGATTCTTACGATATAATAGTGTCGTCAGTTGGATGGTTTTGTTTTTAGCATGGTCCCTGCATTTACTACTTGTGATTCTAAATAGTATCAGCTGTCACTTGCTTCAGCCCTCTCTTGGTGATCTTTCTCTTCAACCGTCCAACGATTTCAGCAGTCTGATTCGAGCCCCCCTGCCCTCAGTCCCAGGCACAGGTCCTGGGGGGATGGGACAGAGGGGCTTGTCAGGGGTCTAAGAGTATGTACACAGCTTGGGTGCTCTTCCCTTTCTTCGGGGCCCTGCCTCATTCTTGGAGACCCAGGACGTTTGACAGGCAACTTCTTTCGCATCTGGGGCAGCGAGAGGCAGCCTCTGAACGGAGATACCACAGAGTAGCAAGCGTGCAGGAATTCTCATGACGTCCTGTCAGATTTAAACCAAAGAGCATCTCACGCTCCGTCTCGAAGCCTTGTAATAACTGATATGAGCTGTCCGCGGGAATGGAGCGGCCCTGGCCTCCGCCGCGCCACGCCACGCCTCGCCTCGCTGTGCCACGCTCTCCTAGTGACAGTTTACTGACTCCATCTGCTCGCAGAGGAAGCAAGCGTGGTAACTTGGCACGTGGCCCTGACCGCCTCTGGCCTGCTGCCACAGGCTTGTCTTAGAGACCTGAGTAAAGTAACGTGTGTACAGTGCCCACCTTCGTTCTTGGGTCTGCCGTAGGCTGTGCTCATCACTGCTGGGGGGCCTGACTCCAGCCGGTCCTGAGGCCCTCCCTCTACAGGTCACGTGAGCATCGTGTCCTGCAGGATGGATAAATCAGATGCCCGTGCTGGGCCCATCTGTGCGCGAGGGCAGGAGTCACATGTGGCTTCTATACTCAGGCTTGTTGTGCTTGGCTTGGGGCGATCTTCGCAAATGCAGTTTCCATCCTGGCGTGTCATATTAAGGAAATTTATGTTATATTGGCTTAAGCCAAGTCAGCCAACATGCTTTGCTTTAGTAACTCTGCCAAGAGTTTATCATCTTTTATGTATTCAGGTAACACACTGTATCTCTTCATTTCGGCCGAGCACCATTTGTCACCCTGGCTTGGTGCACCGTGTGGCCAGCGCGGCCGTCTGCCACATTTGAGACCGTGTTGAACATTTTTATTTCAGTTCTTATTCATTCCCAAATGTGTGTGACATGCAATTACACAGAGCCCCATTTTTTTTTTTTAAATTGTAAAAGCAAGTCACGCCTCATGTAGAAATTAGGCAAGTATAGAAACATATCTTTAAAAAAACGTTGCCTATAACCTACTACCTGAGGAGACCACTGTTAACGATGTGGTGTGTGTCTTCTCAGTGTTGTTTTAATGGCTTACGGTAATTTAGTTAATGTCAACTGTACATGAAGAAATTCCTCTATGGAGGGATGCATTTAATTCCCGGGGCGGTGACGAGGGTTTGCGGAGACGGTAGATGGGACATGCTCGGCCCGTGGTGATGTTCAGTAAATGCAAGGTAGATGTAGAGCAGAGGGAGCTCCAGGCCTGGTTCTGTCACATTCCAGCTCTGGGGCCTTGTACCGGCCACAGCTGTGCAGTGACTTCACTTCCCCATCTGTGAAATGGGGCTAAGTTTTGCATCCCTTAGATATCCGGGAGAAGACCCTCGGAGATGTTTTCTAGCCTGCCCACAATAAACATCGGCTGTTATTACCCATGAGAAATGTGGGAAGACACATTTTTAAGCACAGCTTAGAAACGGGGGCAGTGTTCAGTGTCCCCTCTCCCCCGTCTTAGTATGTCAAGGAAAGTCTCTTTAATTTACAGCCTGTTGAATGGTCCAATGTCAGCCAGGAGCAGCCGTCAAGGGCAGGCACAGCATGTCACTCTCCTTGCGTGCCACACCCGGTGGTGCCTGCCACCTGGTCCATCGTTAATGAACAGAGCGCACAGTCCTGGATGCTCTGCACCTTCTGCTTCTTCTTGACACACTCTTTTTTCTCCTCCATCCACTTCCAGGAGGTGGTCTCTCCTTCCTACACCCCCAGCCCACACTGGCTGCGCTGGTGGGAGCTCCTGGCACCGAATCAGAGATTGGCTGGCTGGCTTTCGTTTCTGCCTTATCCTCTCAAGTTACCATAAGGAGTAGGCTTTGGTGTCATGTCCCTGACCAGAGCCGAGCACAGTGGCTTTCTTCAGGACAGGTCTGTGCCACGAGGTCAGCCTGTGCACCTCTGTTGTCCTCACAGCCATGAGTGGGTGCACGCTGGCCCCCAACCCCGTGGCCAGACCCACCTTGGCTGTGCAGGCACCTCCCTGAGCTCTGCAATGCTGCCCTTGTTTCTCACCCACTGCACCCGTCCTGGAGGTCTGGTTCACGTGGCCAGGAATACAATTTCCTTTGTTGAAAGAGCATGGGCTGGGCTCATGTGGGCAGATCTGGGGCCCCACCTTTTCCTGTCGGGGTTCCCTGGGCACCCGCACCCTAGAGCTGTCAATCCTGCCAACTCTGCTCTGCATGGCTGTGGGTATCGGGCAGTGCTTTGCATTTCAAGTCATTCCGACCCTGTCTTTATCTGGCTGGTGCGTCCCCCTTGGGACAGCCAGCATTTGAGGAAACACGTGCAGCCCCCCAACTTGAGAGGATGAGTATCTGGGGTGGTGGTGAAGGACTGATCAAATCAAAAGCCATTTATTAGACCGCATGCCAGAGACTGATGCAGGAGCTCAGGTGAAGGCGTTTACCTGTTTGCCTTGGAGGGGCTCTTCACTCTGCAGCAAAGCCAAGTCCTGTTGGTAGAAGGTGGGAGGATAGGACCCTTAGCGACCAGTCCCGGGCCATCCCTGTGTTTTGACCTCGATTTCCCTATTTGTAAAACTGGGATAAGAGCGTCCCTTTCTCATAGGTGTGTGATTAGGATTACTTACAATGTTGGATATTATCAGAGTTCTTAATTTTTATAAATCCAGTGGGTGTAAATGACATATTTTGGGGGCCTTATTTTGAGCAGCTACTTATAGCTGTATCGATCACTTGTATTTCTTCCATGATATGTTTTTCGCGTCATTTGGTCATTTCCCTGTTTGTTTATTTGATTGATTTATTGAAGCTCTTCATCTTCTCTGAGGGTTAATTCTCTGTTGGCTGTCTGCATTGCGTCTTCTCTCAGTGTGTGACTGCCTTCCCAGGAATAACAATTTCTTTCTTGAAAGGAGCATGGGCCCCCTGTGGGTTGGGGTCTGGGGGCCCATCCTCTTTTCTTTCTTGAAGGTATCTTTTGAGAAACTGATGTTTTTAATTGTAACGGGGTCAAACGTATCAGTCGCTATTTCTTTATGATTATGCTTTTGGGTATTGTTTAAGAAATATTTTCTTACCCTGAAGTTCTAAAGGCATCCTCTTCTATCTGAAGCTTCAAAGTGCCAGGGCAGTTGTGTCTTTCATCTGTTTAGAAGTGACTTTGGCCTGTGGCACAAAGGTTGCGGTCCAGTTTCCCAGTTGTTCATGTGGATACCAAGTTTTCCTGCACCATTTGAAGAATTCCTCCTCTCGCCAATGAACGTAAATGCCATAGGAGCCATGCGGCAGGCCTCCGTAGGTGGCTGGGTTTTTCTCTGGGCACTTTATTCTGTGTCACTGGTTAATTTGTTTGTACCAGCACCGTACTGTCTGATTTACTATTTGCATTCCAGTAGTAAGTTTGTATAGGTGATTGGAGACATCCCTCCACCTAATTCATCAGGTCTTGCCAGTTGTTCTTCCATTTAAGTTTTAGGGTCAACTTTCTGAAAAAAACAGAACAAAACAAAACACCCACCTCCTGTGGATTTTGGTTGGGATTGTTTTTTTTTCCCTCACTTTTTATTTTTTTATATTTTTTAAATTTTTTGCAGGGACAGAGAGAGAGTCAGAGAGAGGGATAGATAGGGACAGACATACAGGAACGGAGAGAGGTGAGAAGCATCAATCATTAGTTTTTCGTTGCCGTTGCGACACCTTAGTTGTTCATTGATTGCTTTCTCACATGTGCCTTGACTGCGGGCCTTCAGCAGACCGAGCACCCCTTGCTGGAGACAGTAACCTTGGGTCCAAGCTGGTGAGCTTTTGCTCAAGCCAGATGGTCCCGTGCTCAAGCTGGCGAGCTCGGGGTCTCGAACCTGGGTCTTCCACATCCCAGTTCGACGCTCTATCCACTGCGCCACTGCCTGGTCAGGCTGGTTGGGATTGTTTTGAATCAACTTGATGAGAATTGACGTCTCTTAATAGTGAGCCTCCTAAGCCAGGAACATGGTGTATCTTTCCTCTCTTAAGTCTTTTAGTGAAGTTTTATCATTAGCTCCATACAAAGCGTGCACACCTTTTGCTTAGAGGCCATCCTAGGTTCCTTAGGTTTTTCTTGTTATTGTAAATGATAACTTAGAAAAAGAAAATCACCTCTTCTGTTTGTGGCTGATACGTGGAAACACATTTGATTTGGTAACTGTGCTAAATTGAGTTCTCTGATTATTTCTAATAGTGTGTCTGGAGGTTTTACATTTTTCCCTCTGTAGCCACTTCTACGGTCTCATTTTCTGTGTGCAGTGAGAGTTTGATTTCCTCCTTTTTATTTCTTGTTTATTTATTTCCTCTCCTTTTCTTCTTTGTTACATAAACAGAAGTGGTGACAGTGAGCATCTTTGTCTTGACCTTTCTACCCTCCTGTCCCCTCCCCAGCTTTGTCGAGGTCTAAGTGACAATGTGTTGGTCTTGATTTTAAAGGGATTTCTCCTCAGTTACTCTGGGTTCAGAATGATGGTAATCTTTGGTAGACTGCCATTATTGGGTTAAGGAAGTTCCTCTCTAGTCTGAATTTGCTAAGAATTTTTTTTATGTGTGAGTGTTGAATATTATCAAATGCTCTTTCTGCATTCATTGAGATGACCTCGGGATTTTTTTTCTTTCATCTGATACTGTAACAAATGATGTATTTTCTCTTTCCAAGCCATTTATGCATACCTGGAATAAGTCAGTTTTGTGAGGAGGCTATTGCATTTTAAACATTGTTGCATTCATCCTTACTAATATTATTTTGTTTGAGATTTTCACATCTATGATCATGTATAAATTGGGCTTGTAATTTTCTTTCTCCTTTGGTCCTTGTCTGTTTTAGGATTAAGATTGTATTGGTTCATATAATCAGTGAAAAATCCTTTCATAGAGTTTGAGTAAAATTAAAAGTATAGCTGGGTAGTTTGAAAGTTTTCCGAGGAAACATTTTGTGAAATATTTTAGGAGTTCCATTACATGTTTGGTTCACATTTCTATTTTATAACTTATTTTTTGTTATTTAAAACTATTAACACAAAACTGTATTGTATGCTTGAAAGTTGCTAAGAAAGTAAATCTCAAATGTTCTCACCACATATGCACACGCATGCACACACACGCACAGGTAATTATGTGAGGTGATGGAGGTATTAATTAACCTTAATGTGGTATCATTTTGCAACATATACATATATCAAGTCACTGCTTTGTACACCTTAAACATAGACGATGTAATATGTCAAATATATCTCAATAAAACCCCGGGGGAAATATTAAAAACAAACTTTTAACATTGGAGACTCCCCATACGTTCCTCTGTACCACCAGCTTAGCTTTTTTAAATTTTTAATTAAATGATGCCCTTAGGAATAAAACCTCTGATCTCGATTTAATTGAGATGAATTATTAAACTTTCACCATTTGTGGCTACACATCTCATCGAATCAGCTTTTTATTGATTTCGAGCAACCAAATGAAACTCAGAAATGGAGGAGGTGTAATACGTAATTTCAGAGGTCGATACTTGCCCAGGATGCCGTTTGTAAAAATAGATTCATGCTCCATAATAAGTAAATGTTAATCCATTTGAACTTTTAAAATTAAACCTTACTAATAATGTTGGTCATCTCACTTGGTTTTATTTGGGCTTCACAGAAGAATCAATTCATCAGGAGGAATTTGCTGGTTCTAAAATAATAAAAAGAAAACGCGCTGGTTGCTAATGGCGCCTGCAGCTCCCATGCGCCATGATGAAGTGCTCTTTGATTATGTGTCAAGATGAATGGTGCAGACTTTTGACAGACACATGGCTGTGGCTGGAGAGCGTCCAGCATTCCCTGCTGACCTTGCCATCCTGAGTGAGCAGGTGTCGCGTGAGCTCAGTTCCCTCTCAGTGGTACCCTTTTTCCCCGGGGGGTCATTGGTTCCTAAGGAAGATAGATGCCTGCAATAGAAGAGCTGTTAATAGCATTTACTCTGTCTAAATCCTTTTTAATCCCATTCATATTTCAGTGTCTGACAGTTGGCAGGATGTCAGAAGCCACAGTGCAAGCAGGGAAATTTTCCTTTGAACAGGGGGCACCTAGTATAATTGTTTTCCTGATATTTAATTTGTCAAAACGTGGAAGAGCATAATATTCCTTTTCAGATCCCAAACAGGGCCGCCGAAAGATCTTGCCAAAACAACCTTTTCGAAACTTTTAATTATCCTCATTTTTAAAAGATGGCAATAAAGTTAGTTATTTAATCAAGTTTACCAAGTACTATAATAAGATATTCCTGGCACATTAAGTTTACTGAGTGGGGAAATCATTTTGACAGAGGTTGATGGGAGTCTTTACTGATAAGACTTTTGCCTCTGCTTGGACCCCACCTTTCTGATGAACAGGACCTGCCTGGTTCCTTGTATAGCTAATAAAAGGAATTTGGAGAATTTCATTAAAATGTTGGGAGGACAGAGACCCCATTTTCTGCTGAGATCTGTCAGATCTTGAGATTGTGTGGCTTGATTTGTGGTATGCGCTGTGATGGAGGTGTGTATGTGACATCTGTATGTGGCTGTTAAGGATGTTATTGGGGTGCAGAAGTTCTTGGTAGCACAGTGACTCCCCAGTTGGTAAATGCTGGATCAGACTTGGGGTCAACTTCAGGGTAACATAAGGACAGATGTCCAAGAACATGTTGTCTTTGACTTCCTGGCCTTCCTCTTCTGAGTGCTGGCCTTTCCTGGGCGGAGAGGGGTCTTGTCTGGAAGGGGAGCCCTTTCTGCCATTTGGGTTCTCGCCCAGCCCCGGGGGTGAGGGCTGTCCGAGGGGGGTCCATGCCATTGTGGGAGAGAAGGCTGCGAGATACTTGAGGAGCATTTGGGGTTTGAGTCAGTTGTGTCTTTGAAAAAATTTACCCATTTGGACTTGTCTGTGGAAGCAATTAGGGAGATCACAGGACCGTTTCTGATTCCCGATTCTGTACAGTGTCTATTCAGAAAAATAGAAAACAGTCCACTGGAACAGGGGATTATTTGAGCACACACAGAGTCCTGTTGTCTCGGAGGCCTGCCCTCAGACAATTTGCCTTTTACTGAAGTTTAAGCCCATGAAAGGAAATAAAAAGTGTTTTATTAGATGGCAAAGAAAGATGGACTGGATATATGAGACTTTGAGAATTTTAGCTTTTTCTTTGTCAATACAAACTTTGGAAGAGGGTTACTTTTTATATAATGCAATTTATTTGTACAATGCGGTAATTACTGTTAATAGTTAATAATTATCTCCAACTGAGTAAAATGCCTGTGTTTGTTGTGTATCTTTTCTTCATAGCTAAATATTGCTACTTCTGGAGATTAATGTGCTTTTTGGCGTGTAGGCCGCTCACGTTTTTGTACAAGACCTTACAGAAAGTCTTGTTTGCCGTAACCATGGGAAGGCAGGTAGGATAGGTGGAAACTAAATCTTCCGGAGAGTCGGTGACTCACCGTGTCGCACACCTAGTGGTGGGGTGGGGATTTGAACCCAGGTCTGACATCCACATTCATTGTTCTGCTGTACAATGCTGACTCATTTGCTGCTGATTTGGCTGGAACCCAGTACAGCTCATTGCTGTTCATTGAATATGTTTGCGTCCTTCCTGTTGCTTATTGTTGGATGTCATCTCTGGAAAGCATGCGAGGAAAAGTGAGGGATGCACAAAGGCCACCAGGTATGTGTTGGAACAGATGGCGTAGAGCGATGGAGGACTGGTCTTCTGACCTTGATGTGAGAACGGTTCAAGTTCTTGGTTAGTGAGGAAAACCACTCTTAGCCCAAATTCCTACGTTGGCTGATGGGATTATTTTCTAAGATTTGCTGGATTGCTGGATGTGTCGAAGGGAGGACTGGAAGAGGCCGCCAGAAAGCCGCAGTACAGCTGAGCGCAACACTCCCTTGGGCCCACCTTCTGCACCAGATAGAGTCTGGTGTTAGTCTGCTGGGCAAACTCAGGCTGGGATCCAGAAGACCAGGCCCCGCCCGTGCGTAAGGACCTTTAAAGGATGTCATCAGTTCATTCTAGGTTGAGTTTTCCTCAAACCAAACCAACTTCCAGCCTCCCACCCCCAACCCCCACCCCCGGAGTGGTTTAGGGCTTTCCTGGGAGTTTAGGTGGTGGCTATTTCGGACTAGACAGACTCTCTGGGCTGCATCTTCTTTTCTGACTGGCCCCTTAGTATCTTAAGCCAGCAGTTCTCAAGCTTTGGAGGGTATTTGAATCACCTACAGGACTGGTGGGGAACACAGAGGCCCAGGCTGATTGAAGTAGGCCAGGGCTGGGCCTTTGTATTTTTGACAAATTCCCCAGATGGTTTTGATACCTACCAAAGTGTGAGAACCACTTCCGTGGCCTGTCTTGCCATTGTATTTTTTTTTTTCCACAGCCTTTTTGACTCGAATGTTCTTCTTTGCTCTTTCCTGCTGTCCAAATCAATTCCAGCTCTCATGTCTAGACCCTGTCCCCACCCTCATCTTCTCAGCCCGTCACACTGGGTTACCTGCCAGCCTTCTAGCCATCAGCCGGTTCGGGTGCTGTGTTATAAAGTCCCCAGCTTTCCAGTCGGTGAAAGAGGCACAGTCACAGTAGTGAGCAGCTAGAGGCAAGGCAGGTGCTGAGCACCCACCCAGGGAAGCTCAGGCCATGCTGGGGGATTGGGTTTGGCCAAGTTGTTGGGCAAAGGATGGAGGGAGACAGCTCTCGCCTCCTAGGTGGTAGGGCCAGCGTGGGCCAGCGTGGAAAGGGCAGCATGGATTATGTGGCGTATGTTGATATGTGGGAAAGCCTATCTGAATTGTGAGTTCTTTTTTTATGACTCAAACTTTCCTTTATAGCAGGCATTGATGACATCTATTGTAAAAAAAAAAAAAGAAAAAGACAAAAGAAGGTGTATGTTGAAAATTTCAGAAGGAGACGTAAAGTGGTGAATGGAACATGCTGTTAACCTCACCAAATTAAGTGGTTCCTAAAAGGAGAGAAAAAAATCAGTTATTTCTTCGTCTTCCTTGCTAGGCTTTCAGCAGCATGAGACGAGGGAACTGTCATCTCTGGGTCCCTAATGATCATGGGTCATGTAGATACAGTCACTGAAAACATGAGTGAACGAATAAGTTTCAGACCCAGGTTGTTGGGACAAACTACTTTATCTCTCTGGGCCTCTGTTTCCTCAACTCTAAATAGAGGCCAATTAGTACCGATAATACCGAAGATTTTATCCTCCTTTGTGACTGACCACATATATCCCGACTTCTTGCTCTTGGGTCCCTAAAGTTCACACCCATCTATTCAGCTTTACCCACTGATGGCCAGGCCAGCTCTGTTCTAGGCCCTGAAGATCCAATTAAAAACCCACCCATCAGCCAGTGCTGACTGAGCACGTGTCAGCGGAGGCCGTGTGCTGAGCGAGGGTGGACACGGGGTGTGTGAGTCCTCTTCTGTTTATGCTGCAAAAGAGGGTTGGCCACTGACGGGCAGGGTACCAGTGGATGCCACTCTAAGAAAGCAGCTCTGTGGCCAGTGTCTTTTGGCCACCAGGCACCATCCTCTGTCGCCAGTTCTTTTATCTGTCACTTACCCTGTATTCATTAGGGAAAAAATTTGTTCCTCCTCATGTCTTATCAGACTTTCAGTTGGAAATTCAGACTAACATCAGTGATCTTACGATTTTAAACTGAGTTGACGACCTATATAATTTTATTCACCAGTGTCACCTCAATAGATTCGCGAAAAAATAAATTAAGAATTTAATAGAAAAAAATTAAACCGAGTTGACTGAAATCTAGCCAAAACCAAAGAAACCGTGGCAGTCGTGACCGAGTTATCATCTCTCACACTCTCGCACCTTCACTTTTGAGCCATGCACTGTCACTGAGTTCTCTCACATGTTTGCGGAGGGGACTGTGGTAGTCCGTGTTTTCAGATGAGAAGATTGAACTTTAGCTAGAGCTCGGCTAGTAAATGTTGGAACCAGCTGGTAAATGCTGGTCTGTGCCTGCGGCTCTGTCCTGGGTAAACATGTGATTTAGGGCCGTGGTCAGCAAACTACGGTCCTGAGGGCCAGATGCAGCCATGGCTTGTTTTTGGGTGGCCTGTGAGCTGTGTGTGTGTGTGTGGTTGAAAAACATCAACAGAAGAATATATTTTATGACATTTAGTGCTTATAAATAAAGCTTTATTGGAATGCAGCCATGAGCGTTAGTTTATGCATTGTCTGTGGCTGATTTCACACTACGACAGCAGAATTGTAGGTCCTGCAAAGCCTAAAATATGTACTGTCTGGCTTTTTATGGAAATAATTTGCCAACGTCTGATTTAGGAAATTTCTGGGTTTCCCAAGAGGCTGAAAATCACCTGTCAGCTCCCAGCGCTGCCCTCACCAGCTCTGGACAGGTCTGCTGGACCTCTCCCTTAATCCCATGTTTCATGACTCCGAGTCCTCTTTTCATTGCTTGGATATAAAATGAAAGTGTTTACTATGTGTGGCCACTGGCTTGAGAGTGCCTGTCCCAGGTGATTCGCCAAGGTGCCATTTTATCAAAGATCAGTCTCTTAGCAAGACTGAGGATATAACATTGCCATAGGACTTATTATTATTATTTGATGGTAGTGGTGGTTGTAGTTAGGTTACTGTTAAAAGCTGAATGGAGAACAGTTGAAGTTTCTTGTGTTGTCTGAATAGTTCAGTGTTGCATTTTTTAATTGGAAGGAAATATTATAGGCAGAAAGATCTGTATAAGAACTGACCTGTCATCCCACCTGTAACTTCTGAGTCCACTGTGAGACCATCCCATCACCTGGGGAGGAGCGGGGTCTGGTCCTGTGTTCTCAGCCACACTTGGCAGACCCGCTGACAGTGTGGGGAATGGGGTTGCTGGTGGGTGTGTGGGGAACGTTATTGTCCATGCAGCTCTGACCGTGATGGGCAGCAGGAGACAAGAATGCAGTGTCCGAGAACTTGAGCCCAAGTTCTTGCTTCCGTGTTAGAATACTTTCTGGTTCTGCTTTTTCTCAGTCTTGTTGCA
The DNA here is from genome assembly GCA_037038555.1 of Rhynchonycteris naso. Lineage (NCBI taxonomy): Eukaryota > Metazoa > Chordata > Mammalia > Chiroptera > Emballonuridae > Rhynchonycteris > Rhynchonycteris naso. The sequence continues at coordinate 359,199,572 of CM072995.1, forward strand.
AGACAGCTCACCCCTCCCTGTGCTTGGTCTCTCCAAGGCTCTGTCCTAGCTCCTGCTAGTGGTAAGAATTGTAACAATAGCTCTCATTTGTGGTGGTTCACATGGATTATTATCATCGAAGACTTGTCACAGCAATCCTATGAGGTCAATGCTGTTTATACCTTTTTTGTTATTGAAATTATCAAACACACAAATCAAGTCCTTGTGTACTCATCTTACTTATTAGTACTTACCAGAATTTTACCCCTCCCTTGCTCAGGTAGGTGCTGTTGTTACAGCTGTGGAAAAGGATGAGGAAGGGACTCATGAATTTCACGTAGCCGGTAGGGTTGTACTCCAGAGTGCGCCCTCTTAATTCCTGTGCTCTCTCTCCTCCATGACAGGTGTGTGCTGCTGTTTATAGAGCACTTAATCCCCACATTAAGCCTACAGAGTAGATGGCAATTTACAGGTGACAGGTCTCAGGAAGTGAGGTCACTGGCCCTGACTCCATACTAATAAGTGGTGAGGCCAGGATTCCAAGCCAGACCTGATTCAGGTCCCGTGGATTCTCTGTCCCGCTCCCATCCTCAGTGCTGTGGGAACTGTGGCAGTTCCTGTTTGCAAAGCCTTCCAAGAGCACAGGGTTACTTTAGGCTGGTTCTAGAAGGGCGTGGAAAGCATCTGGGTCCGTTGGAATCACCACTGGCTCTTGTGGCCTCTGAGATGGGACCCAGCCTTGGCTCATTGGCCAGAATGAATAGATAGTGAGATCCCTTAGCTTTTTTGTGGGCAGTCAAAGGCTGAGTCGAGAAGCTGGCACCTGGAGTCCTGGTGTTCACTCTCCCTCAGAGAGTGGGTGTGGGGGGAGGGCTGCGGGAGCCCAGGGAGTCGGAAAGGCATGGATCCTTGGTACTGCCGCTGGGCGGGGCAGGATGGGGAGAAGTCCATGAGGAGCAGCCCTGCACATAGCAGGCACTTAGCAACTGGTTATCAGCTGGTTATTAGTAACTGGTGGTTATTAGCTCTTTTCATCATACTCTCAGGTGAATAGGCAGTGTAGGAGGGAATTGGAATTCACGGAGTGGTTTTATTATTCACATGCAAGAAGAGAAAGTACAAGTCTTCGACTGAAGCTTCAGAACTGTCTACTCTATTTTTCACTTTTTTGGAGTGGTGGTGGCATGGGAGGCAGGTCAGGGGATGAGCAGGGAGTTTAGGGGCAGACTAAATGATGCCTTTCCTAGTCACATCATGTGCACTGTTTACATTTGACATTGGCCAGAGAGCTCTTCCTCAGAGAGAAACGGAGAGTAAACCACTCACTAGTAATTGCGACCTACGAATTTTGATCGTGAGGTACACTTCAATCAAAGGGCAGAAGCTCAACTGTCTTAGGAGGAGTTGGGAATGTAAATAAATGGAATGGGCCAAATAACGCCAAGCCAGCCACTTCTCAGTCTTCCATCTGCTCACGTTTGAGAGAGAAAGGGAACAGTGAGGGTGCCGTGTTGCTAGCTGTCATGCGTTCTCAGCATCGAGGTGGCAGTTCCCGGAGGAGCAGACTGTTCCAAGCTCTTACCCCGTTGCAAGGGGGAGCCGACACTCAGACCCAATTCACTGCTTGACTATGTCCGGATAAGAAAGCCCGAGCTCTTCATCCTTTCATTTCCCTTGAAAAGCTAAAAATCAGGATTTTTGAAATGCTTCAGTCTCCTAATTTTTAAATACTTGCTCAAGATTTTAGGAAAGACTGGTGCAAAATATCTCATTTTACATGTTAATTATATACTATTTTTGTCAATTATATACCTCAGAAAGTTGGGAAAAATGACAGCGGGGAAAAATAGGACAGTATTCTAATGGAAGTAAATTAAAGATAAATACTGGGTAACATAAACACGTCACTGGGCTGGATTTGGGCTAAGGAACTCCAATTTAGGACCCCTAAAGTTTATTATATAATGTGGAGAAAGGGCTCAGATGGGCCCCCTCGTGAGATGAGGAGACAAGCCCTGTTCGGGATTCGGGGCTGTGCTCAGTACTGGGTTGTCGGGATGAGTTGCTAAACTATTTTTGGACTTTCTTCCTTCTTAAAGCCAAAGGATTTTGTAGTTGTGTTGCTTAGGCACCTCAGGGGGTTGGTGCTCTGAGTGTTTGCTTTGAGTTTCATTAAAGCTGTGCCCCTGCCTTCTCGTTTGGCTGAGTTTAAAATTGTAATTAGATTGTAATGAAAACACTGGTCCAAATATGTGTCACACCAAATGTTAATACATCAGAGAACACCAGTGTCTTAACTTGGTCATGTATCGATTATATTCAAAATAAAACTAAGGGTACTTGAACTTTAAAATAAATATGTAATGAAAATATATAACTTGCTTTTTTCCAAGTATACATACACACACATATACATTATACATATACATATACAGATATGGATGAAATGTGGAAGTGTATACATATAGTTCTTCATGAGATTTGTTCTGAAAAAACAGTTCTGCTGCTAAAAATACTCATGGAAACTTCCGGCCTGGGATTCCAGGGTCACCCTGAGCTCTGTCTCAAGTTCACACTGCCCCACCAGAATAGCCCCTCCGCTTACTCTTTCCTGTGTGCGTTTGGAAGAGTTCACGATGCCCCCCCCCCCCCCCCATGCCTCAGGAGGAAAGAGATTAGCCAGCTGGTGGTTTGCAGGGTGGTTGGTGCTCATCCCTTCTGTCAAAGCCTCCCCTGGCTTTTTGAGGACACAGAAATATGGATTATGCCCACCCTTCTCCACAGTTCCTGTTGATGATAGCATCACGTTGAGAGAGTCAGTTATTTGCAAATGAGGCGGAGTGAGCCAACCCTGTTTTCCCGGGCTTTGCCAGCTTCCCATGCTGCCTGCTGGCCTTCCTTTCCCCCGGCTTTTGGACTCCAAGGTGGAACTGGATGCCAGGTGCTCTCAGGCACCACACAATGTCACAACTGCCCTCTGGAAAGTTCCCCATAATAGTGTTTGATCAGTGGGAGAACCCATCCTGGCTACTGTTTTCATGATCAACGGTTTACCTGTCAGGGGCCAGTTTTCCAGGAAGCTGTTGGATAACTTCACAGGGGAGAGCTGGGAATAATGATGGTCTTTCAGAACTGAAATCTGTGCACGTCCCCAAACCCATAAAATGCTACTGATTTTTAAAATGGCTTGAAGCGGTTCACATTTTAGTTAATTACGTCAGTGGGTAAAAATAACTATTGTCATATGGTGTGTGGGCTTGGTTTTAGAAGGATAGAGAGTCTATTGTTAGCCATTGTGTTAGTCACTTACTGCGCATCCCTGAAAACTGAACACGTGTGACAGAAAACCCAAAGTTAGTCACTTGCTCGAATCCAGGTTCATCTGTGAATTTAGTCTCGAACTTCTTTTGAGAGCGGTACAGAAGCCATTTTAATTCAGTCAATCTAAACGAGTTGATAGAACCTGTCCCCAAAGCCCACGCCAGGTAAGGGTTTGTGACAGGCAGCCCTGAAATTGCCTTTGGGTTCCATGGTCTCAGTTGAGATTTGTCCAGGGACCAACCAGCTTAATGTTTAAGGTCAAGAGCTTCAGTGTCAGGCAGACCTGGGCTGGAATGTTAGATTTTACTACATAGTTGTAAGATGATGGGTCAGGAACTTAACTTCCGAGGCTTAGTTTCTTTCCTTTTTTCTTTAAAAACTTTTCCCCGTGGATTTGAGCGAGAGAAAGAGAAAGAGAAGCATCACCTCATTGTTCTACTTAGTTGTTCCATTTAGTTGTACACTCATTCATTGCTTCTCATATGTCCCCTGACCAGGGATTGAACTCATGACCTCGATGGACCCAGATGCCACTCTATCCATTGTGCCACCCGGCCAGGATGAAGCTTAGTTTCTTCATCTGCAAAATGGAGATAAACACAGTTCCTGTCTCCTGGAATTGTTGAAATACTTATACGAGATAATAGCACTTATATTGCCAGTGATTGGCCAGTAGTTCAGGCTTAATTAACATGATAGCAGATAGAACCAAACAACATTAAATTCCCACGTGGAGTCACTCTTCAGGTGGTGTTTTCTAATGTTCTCTTCAAGCCATGGATGTTATCTTCAAGCCACCTGAGCCCCTCCCTTCAGTCCCCAAGCTCTCCGCATCCTCGGGCAACCCGGGTGGCTTCTGGTTACCTCCCCGCATTTCATGGTCATGCTTGTTGGTGTTTCTGGCCTGTGAGTTCTTGGTGAGTCGAGTGCCCTTGGTACTTTTGGCACCTACCCCAGGTCCTGGCACAGTGCCGGGCTGCAGGAAAAGGCAGAAGGGACATGGACAGAAAGAGGCTTGGAGCCGGGAGAGCTCCTAGTGTGGTTGCAGAAGGTCGTCAGATGAGCTAAGGGTGACAGTTCTGCTGGTTACTGGGGCAGGAAGAGGGCTGGTAGGCTGGGAATACAGGAACCCTGTCTGGTTTGAGCCTCAGGAGAACCCAGATGTAGGGTCTTTAGTACACGTCTCCTTTGGGTATTTTACAGTTGAGGAAATGGATGGCTTGGCGAAACCCTCAAGTCCCAGAACTCACAAGTGTCAGCTGAGCCTAAATCTCTTGATCATTGTGTTGGGCTGTGCTAACCGGAGTCACAGGCCCCCGGCGGTGATGTGACATGGGCTCTGTGCCGTGGGTCTTCCCCATGGCCCTGCAGAGCCCTGCCTACCCATCTCCACCCTGCTCTGCCCACGGGAGCAGCCTGACATTTTCTACACCAGTGGGTGCCCTTGGCCTCCAGCTTCTCACTGGGGCCACCCAGCCGGAGGCCCCTGCTGGAGACGGGGGAGAGGCAGCCCCTCAGCCTGTGTCCTTGTCCTTTCCCACTGTTGCTACCTTGGGATTCTTGCCGTCTCTTGGTTTCCCTACTCTGGTTGAGTGTATTTGTCTCCTGTCCCTGCCAGGATCTTGACAAAGATTGGCATGTTTTAGAAAGTCTGATCCTGCCCTTTCATTTAGTTTTCCTGTGCAGTGAAGGGAGAGACCAGGGGAGAGGCAGCCAGGAGTGCGAATGCAGGAATTGGGCCTGGCTCTCACCTCCGCTGTTTGCAAAGGGCCTCAGTTGAGGCTTTGGCCTTTGAGATCCCGGGGAGGGGTTAGAGACGGAGTCACAGAGATACTCTGCCAGGATTGGGACAGAAACACAGTGCAACAGACACAGCCCTGTTCTGGCGCCTCCTCACTTTGTGCGTGCGCGCCGTGTGTGTGCGCGCGTGTGCATGTGCGCCGTGTGTGCGCGCGTGTGTGTGTGTGTGCGCGCGTGTGTGTGCGCCGTGTGTGTGCACATGTGTGTGTGTGTGTGCGCGCGTGTGTGTGCTCGCCGTGTGTGTGCGCGCGTGTGTGTGTGTGTGTGCGCACGTGTGTGTGTGCGCGCGTGTGTGGAGAGCTTCAGAAATAAAAATGGAGATGGTCTGAGTCTTCGTCCACCCCAGGATAAGGCTGATTCCGTTCTGTGGGGCTGCATGTTATGAGGAGCTGGTCAGTTTAAGGGAGCCAGAACACAGAAGTGGGAGGGCAAGGTGTGCTGGCACGGGAAGCGTTTCTAGGACACGGCTGGCTGCTGAGTCTGCCTGTGAGGGATGAGGGAAGGAGGAGTCAGAGGTTATTCTGGTGTTTACAGACTGGGAGACAGGTTTAATGGAGCAGACACCCGGAAACTCCAAGGGAGGGAAGGAGATTGTATATGGGCCCATTTTAGTGTGTTTGTAAGAGTGTTGTTTATATGTATAGGAGTCGGGGAGAATTTAGAAGTTTGAGGAAAATGCAGCCAGTGAGATCCCCATGAGCATGTGTGGCGTAGGAAGAAGCCAGTGTCCAGAGTAGACCACCGACGTGATTGATGGCTGTAGCTTTGGCCAAATTGGGATGGCTTCGAGGGCATTGTTAATAGTTTTGTTTTCTCTAGGGCCCGGTTTTGGGAACTGGCGGTGGTTCCCCAAGAGGAGGAGGGGAGAGGTTTGGCTCATCAGCATAACCAAAGAAGGTTGTGAAACCAGAATGTATCTATGGGGGAGGGGAGCTATGAACAGGCTGGGGTCAGCTCCTCAGAAAAGAGGACGGGGAAGACTTTACTACGTTGTGTTGGACGTTCTTGGGCACCGTTAATGCCTGGCTGTCTGGTTGACGAGTGGGTTTCTGCTATACCTGGGGTTTGTAGGTAACTGGAAGTCCTTGGCAGAACCGAAAATCAGTATTACTCTCTTTTCTCATGTCAGTATATCTTCCTGCTAATCAGGGAGCTTCATCTCCCTCATCTCAGTATTTGCTCCTTTTACCCAGCTGTGGGGACTGCACAAGCCTGGGGTCATCTGTGTAGGTGACTTTGCAGAGGAGCGGTGGGAAGGGAGGTGAGCTGTGAGGACTCCATTCAGGTCGGGTCAGCATCTCCGGAGAGAAGGGGTTGGGGAAGCCTGGTTAGAATGGTTGAGGTCAAGGTAGAGGTCCAAGACCTGGGTTCTGGTTTTGGTGTTTCACTGGCTGTGTGCCCTTGAGTAAGCCACCTGCTGTCTCTGGGCCTCAGTGTCCCCCTCTGTGCTGGGTTGTTGCTCAATTATTTAAGTGTTTTGGAGAGTATGAGTTTCAGAGTGTTTATCGGGTTTTGTCACTAGGATGATCTGAGCCTTGGTGTTGTCACTGGTAGTGAGGGTGAGAATACCTTGCAGAGTTGCTATGAAGATTGAAAGGTGATGATGAGAGCAATAGCAACTACACAGATTGTTCAATTTCATTCTCACTGCAACAGGCAGGTGTGATTGTCATCCCTGTTTACAGATGTAGGTAGGCACTGAGGAACAGAGAGGTTAAGCTATCTGGCCAAAGTCACACAGCTGATAAATGGTGGCACTGAATGACTTCTCCCAGGTGGTCTGGTTCCAGATCTCATGCTCCTAAACATGATTCCATGTCCCTGTGCTCAGACAACGGATTTGGGAAGCCTTGCTCAGTGCCTGGCACACAGTAGGTGCTTAGTAAAATAGAGTTCCTTCCTTTTTATCTTCAGAATGCATTGGAAAGTGGTGGTTCCCACCGTGCTTTTGGTCTGGCTGTTCCTCATAGTCCCTGCCCTCTGATTCCTAGTTCAGGGAGGTTCACTCTCCCTGCTCTGACTGTCCAAATCTACCTTCAGAACCTCCCCATTTGTTACCTGCCTTTTCTCCCCGTTTTTTCTCTCCTTTTTTTCCTTTAGGAGGCTTCCTTTTCCTCTCTTCCCTCCAAGTGGTCGAGCTTGACTCGGCACCCATCTACCATCTGTTTAGAAAATTGAGGTGAAATTCACATGATATAAAGCTAACATTTTAAAGCCTACATTTCAGTGGCATTTGGTGCATTGACAGTGTTGTGCTCACACCCCTTCTTCCTAGTTTCAAACATTTTCATTGCCTAAAAGGAAGCCTACTACCCCCTTCTCTTATCCCCTGATAACTACTAGTCTGCTTCTGTTTCTAGAGATTTCCTGATTCTGGGAATTTCATACAGATGGAATTCTGGGAATTGCATATATATGGAATCACAGAGTGGGCATCTGTGGCTTCTTTCATTTGGCATATAAATGCTTTTAAGGTTCATCCATATTGTCTCAGAATTTTACTCCTTTTTCTGACTGAATAACATCCCATTGTATAAATATACCACATCTTATTTATCCAGTCATCTGTCGATGGACAATTAGGTTGTTTCCACCTTTTGACTGTTGTGAATAGTGTTGCTATGACAACCTCTGTCTTTCATGCAAGCTCTGCCCACTGATTCAAAGTGGGTCCCTGGACTGTGACTTTTGGTTTTCCTGAGTCCTGGCCACAGGCCGGTTCATTCTTTTTTTTTTTTAATTTTATTTAGAAATTTAAATTTAACAGGGTGACGTTGATTAATAAGAGTACACAGGTTTCAGGTAAACATCTCTATAGCATTAGAACTGCTGATTATGTTGTATACCCATCACCAAAGTCAAATCATTTTCTGTCATCTTATATTTGTCCCTCTTTACTCCCTTCCCCCCACCCCTCCTCCCACCTTCTCCCCTTGGTAACCATGCCACTTTTATCTATGTTCATGAGTCTCAGTTTTATATCCTGCCTCTGTGTGAAATTGTACAGTTCTTAGTTTTTTCTGATTTACTTATTTCACTCAGTATGACGTTCTCAAGGTCCATCCATGTTGTGGTAAATGTCACTATGTCATCATTTCTTATGGCTGAGTAGTATTCCCTTGTACCTATGTGCCACCGCTTCTTTATCCGGTCATCTATTGAGGGGCACTTCGGTTGTTTCCATGTCTTGGCCACCGTGAATAATGCCATGATGAACATGGAGGTGCATGTATCTTTACATACTAATGTTCTTGCGTCTTCTTGGTAGATACCCAGTAGAGGGATTGCTCATTCATAACCCTCTCATCAGTGGGTGTACTGAAGCCTTTCCACCTGGGGAGAGGGCTGGAGACCTCACGTGGAGGAGGAAAAGGACCTTGCAGCCCATATAACCCTGGCCCTGGGCTTGGCTCTGTATCCTTGATCTGGTTTAGTTTCTGCCCAGAGGGACACGGAGAGTGGAAAGTGCTGGCTTTGTCTGCACCCGGAAGCAGCCCTTTTCTCTCTCCCGGGCTGGGGCAGGTTTATAGAGCCAGGGAACTGGGGGACCTCAGGCTGTGTCCTCCGAGCCTCAGCATCCTCATCTGTGAAAGGGGCTGATAACTCCTGTTTTACCGAGGCGCTGGGAGGATTCAGTGGGCTGGAGCCTGTGCAGGGACACCTCTTCCCCTACCAGGATGTGGGGCCGCTGGAGGAAGGGCTGTCGGGGAAGGACACTTAGTAATTTTGGTGGAATTCTTTTTGATTAACAACTGTGGGGGCTGTTTTAGGTTCTCTTAGAAGGGGAAGGAGCAAAGGTTATTCCCGTTGCCATGCTTAGCTGTCACTTCTAGAAACTTGTCCCCAGCTTCCTTTTTCTGTAGTTAACTCTGGTGCTTAGTGTTTGACTCTGTAGAAATGGGTTCTTTCCCATCTCACCCCAGGCACAACAAGGCATTGAGCTCATTTTAGGAAGATGAGCCTTCTGTTGGTTGTGTTCTTTTAAAAAGTGTTTATGAAGGGTCTGCCACACTGGGATCTTGCTGGATGTTGTTTGCCAAGGTCGTTTTGTCCTGTGGTCAGTGGAAGAGTTTGGGGACCTTGCTGAGGTGGACTTGTATCCTGGCTTTACTTCTTAGTGGCTAGTCCTGTGATCCCAGATGACAGATCATTGGCCTTTCACTTTCTTCATCTGTAAAAATGAGGCTAATGCTAAAATTAGTTTGCCTTTGCTGTTGTTACTGTGTCAAGTAGTGATCTTTTGTTTGCAAAAAATAGGCAACCCACATAAGAGTCATTATATAATAAAGGGTGTTGCATGTCCCCAGCCAAGAAGTATGGAGGTAGAAAGGGTCTAGGATTGATTGAGTCAGCAGCTCAAAAAGCCAGATGCTCCCATCTTTCCTCTTATCAGCCATCCTCATAGGTGGGCGACTTCTCCCCTCCTGGTCACACAGTGGCTGCAGCTGCTCCAGGCATCACGGGAAGACCTGATGAGCCCAGCAAAAGCAGGATGGTATGTCCTTCCATGCCATTCCTTTTTATTAATAAGGAAGCTCTGCCCCAGGAACCCCCTTGCAAACTTCTCTTAGGTCCTCTTGTCCCATGCCTTAGTCTGAGGCCAGGATTAAAGTGTTGATTCTTTATTTAGGAATAGGCCCACTGAGGTCAAGATGAGGAAAAGCAATGGGAGACCAGGGAAGATGGGGAGCCGTGTGGTGCAGCGTAATCATACTGCCCATTGCTTTACCATGAGTCTCAAAGAGACACAGGCTGGTGTGTTCACACGGCACCGAGGACCTTCTTTGGGAGGGTAGACAGAAAACACTACTTAGATTTGTCAAAAAGCACAAACCAAACCACTCTTACTTTGCTTGCTGGGTATTTTGGGGGGTACCAAGAAGGAACACTCTGATAATATAATTTAAAATTAAACCTTCTCCAAATCCCAGTGAATTTCTCTCCAGCTACTTTGCATTAGGAGGTATAGTAGCTTGTGAGTCAGGACCCAGGCTGTGGAGACAGTCTGGATTCAAATCCAGGCCCCGTAGCTCACAGGCCAGTGCCTGCCTTCCTTTTAGGGTCCTTGGGAGGATTAAGTGAGTTAATAATATCTGGAAGTACTTGGAACAGTGCCTGGCAGGGTCAGCGCCATGCTTATTAGGTGTAGTGCGTCGAGAATACAGAGTCCAAGCTGTGATTTTAATCTCTGGAAACTTGCCTTTCGCCGTGATAGTGATCCTTACGCTTGCATCACGAGAACTCGGAGCTCTTTGACACATTGTCCTGTGTAATGGTCATCCGCAGGCAATGCTGACTGAGTCTAGGACAGTCAAGGGCACAGTGGAAATGCACAGACACTCTGCCTTCATGTGCGCTCTGCTGTGACTTACCTCTGCGGACGGACGGTACTTGCCCCATGGGCTCCCTCCATCTCTCCTGCTGTGGTGTGGGTCACCTGCCTGCCTCCCTCCCTCCATCCGTCCCCCCTCTCCCCCCAGCCCCCGACACGGGGCTGTCTCCTTTAGCTCTGGGCCCAGAGTGGCTTGTTCAGTGGGTCGTCAGGGCTTTTTATTTACAGACATGTCTTATTGCCCTCACTTTTCTGTAAGCACTTTGAGGGCAGGCGCGGAGCTTTAATGTTTTCCAGTGATATCTGGGTGTATTTCAACACATAGTTTGCACATACAAAGAGATAGCCTTGCAAGGGGCTGGGACATGCCACCCTAGAGTCACCAGGTTATTTTAGAAAGATAAGCTTTCTGTCGATTATAGTTTTTCAAAAAGTATTCTGAAGTGTCCTCCACGTTGGGTATCTTGTGGGGTGTTGTCCACAAGGGTTTGGTATTTTTCAACTACTGGGCAAAAAAAAAACAAAGGAAAAAGGAATTTCTGGTCTGATCTGTTTGTCTATTAACTAACTCATTTGCCTAGTAACTAACTCACTCTCCTGTGACCCATCCTGGACTGTGAGAGTTGGGGGCCTGTAGGATAGGAGAAGCAGGACCTAGCACCCCCAGCTGGGGGTGAGGAGAGAGAGGAAAGTAGGTGCTGGGGTGCTTTGAGGACTGGCGCCTGGGCCCCTGGGAGATGCGATGGGAAGTGGGCCCGCCCTGCTGTCCCCCTGCCCCATGAACTGAGAACGGGTGTTGGTTGTCCTTGTCACCTCCACCAGATGGGTGCGGATGGCTGGGGAAGCAGCCTCCCGGACCCAGCCGGCCTTGGCCTTGCCGCGGAACCTTGGGCTAGTCTTTTCCCATTCCTGGGCTCTAGGAATTGCCTCCTCTCCCAAACGCGAGGCTCGTTCTTTCCTTCCGCGGAACTGAGGGAGTGCCTACCGTGTGCGCCATTGCAGGCGCAGTGTCTGGTCTCCGGGGCCTGTACCCTTGGGTTGGAGGAGACCGGCAATAGATGACGTAAATGCCGAGGAGAGGAGAAAACGCGCCGGTGACTTGATGGGGAGGGAGGGCTACCGGTCATTTCCATTCGCTGGTTGGAGAGGGGCCTGCTGAAGCGCTGGCATTTTAGGCCATGCCTCGGGAAGGGCCAGAGTGTTTTGGAGAAGGCAGTAAATCCGCAAAGACTCCGAGGGGAACTGGTTTCAACAACGTTGTGAAGGGCATGACGGACAGTGAGAGCAGCAAGACTGGAGGCTGTGGCTCAGACTTTGAATTTTATTCTAAGTGGGGTGGAAAGTTGGAGGACATTTTTTCCTGCTAGGGTCCGTTTTGATCATTTTCCTATTCATGAGGACCATGCTTTGAAAAATCTTGTTAACCAAAGAAGGCGTGTTTATGAAACAGGCTTTTCATAAATTTGCCTTTAAAGTCTTTTAAAGTATGGGGAAATAATGTATGGATCACGATGAATACCTTTGAGGACCTGCAGGGACCACAAGATGACAGATGGAGACACTATCAACTGAACGTTCTTTAAGGTCCCTGTTTCAAACATTGATTCTTCCCCAAACTGCATGCCAAAGGCTTAAAAAAATTACTGCCACCTACTGGTGGAAGGAAGAAGATGAATGTTTGCACAATGAAAATCGCAGGCACTGTGGATTTCTTCTGTCCCAGATCTGGCTTTATTTTGTGCATTCATGACCTAGAAATGGCTCTGGGGGGATGTGGCATGGTCCCACTTTCCTTACTCTCTGGCCAAGAGTTTGGACTCTGTTTGTGGGTCCTTCTACCTCAATTCCTGATGCAGTGGCAGGAGGGAGTGTTGGACGTATGTATCTATCTGTGACAAAGACTGGCAAGCCAGCAGCGGGTTGGCCTCCATATAACTGAGTGACACCACTGTCTGTTGTTGACCCACCGTTACACCAAATACCTGCACACTTAATGGATTTCTTAGCATCCCACCCCGTAAATTAAATTCTCAGCTGCTTTATATCTTTCTTTTCTTTTTTTTGGATTTTTCTGAAGTGAGAAGCGGGGAGGCAGTCAGACAGACTCCCGCATGCACCCGACTGGTGGAAACCCAGGGAGTGATGTTCTGCTCAACTGGGCCGTTGCTCCGTTGTGGTGGGAACCATTCTAGCGTCTGAGGCAGAGGCCATGGAGCGTCCTCAGGGCCCAGGCCAACTTTGCTCCAATGAAACCTTGGCTGCGGGAGGGGAAGAGAGAGAGAGGAAGGAGAGGGGGAAGGGTGGAGAAGCAGATGGGCGCTTCTCCTGTGTGCCCTGGCTGGGAATCGAACCCGGGACTTCCACACGCCGGGCCAACGATCTACCGCTGAGCCAACCAGCAAGGGCCAGCTGCTTTATTTCTGATTTGCATTTTCCGTGGCTGAGTGAATGCTGACTTCCGTTTTCTTTTTCTGTTGCAGATTTTGTGTGCAGATGGCTGTAGTAGTAAGTACCACTTCCCTCTCCACTTTTGTGTTGTTTGCTACTGCCCCCCAATGGACATAGCAATGTTAACAGCAATGTGAAAATCACAAAAAATGCTAATTTGTGGAAACTCAGCTTAGTTTCCAGTTGTTCTCTAGATCTGCAGTAGGGAAGGGGACGGCTAGTGAAAAATAGTTGTACAAACTGGACAAATAAAATATTTATATTTTCTGTGATTCCCCCGCCCCCCGCCAACCTACATCCCTGAGTGATTAAAAAAAAAAAGACTTAATTGAAACCATGACGCAGTATGATTTATTTTATGTACTACATTGCTCCATGATTTTTAAATGGTGCACAGGGTTTGCATAACCTTTACAAAACCAGGCAACCTCTTGTATATTTTTCCTCCATGTGGAAGGCTGGGTCCCACTTGCTACTGAGTGCTGTCCACTGAAATCCTCCCTGGTCTGTAGTAAAATGAGAGAAATAAGGATACGAGAGTAAGTTTTTAATAAAGCTAAATATATTCATTTGAAAGCACTCTCAATTCTAGGATTATGTACTTAATCATTTTTTTTTTTTGGTTGTAAAATGTTTCAGTAAGAAATAAAGATAATAGTAGTTGGCAGTTTTGTTTTTTTTCATGTACCTTTTGGGGAAAAAGTTGGTAGCTTTTGTCTGTCCTCAAAATTTGGGGACTTTTTGGGCGACCCTTTAGTAAGTTATGTAATGTTTGGATTAATCATTGGATTGAACATCTGAAACTAATATAATATTGTATGTCAACTGTAATTGAAAACCAAAAAGAATTATTTAAAGGCAAAAGAAAAATAGGCCCAAATAAACTTTTTCCCCTCCTTGGATTGGTAAAATCCCAAAGTCTGTGAACTGTAGAGATATAATAATTAGACTGTTCTCAGAGTACCATGTGAAGGGGGCAGGTCTTGCTGAAACCCTCTAATGAAGAAATCTCCGTTAATAACAGTAATTATGCAGAGTTTGTACACACAACGGGAAGAGTTCTGCAGTTGCTTGTTGCTCTTTCTGCCTTGTGAGTCAGTTTGGTCAAGAAGCCAGTTCTCCCGTGCAGCCTTGGATCGCTGGTGTGAAAGAAAAACCCTCTATGCATAGAGGTCATATTTAAGAAGAGGAGAAGGGGAGACGAGGGAACTATTTTACATTTTAAAAATTATAATGAAAAGTCTGTTGTCTAGCAAATATATAAACGGGAGGTGCCATTTTATGAGTTTGCATTTTGTTTTTCTCTCCTGTATTCCAGATGTTGCCTGCCCGCTGGTCACAGTCACATCGACAACCACCGAGATTGATGCCAGTAAGGCCCTGGGGAAAACCCTTCACTAAGTGTGATGGATTTGAGCGGCCAGAGCCAGCAGCCATTCCAAACAAACAGTGACGGGACTCTTTCAGTTTTGGGGCTGGCTCCCGGGACGAGCTAGCTATTTTATCACATTCCCAAATGGCTCTCGTACCTGCTGCCAACAAGTGCAGACGAGGGAGCGGACTCTTCCTTTGGGATGGGTGGTGGGGTTTAGGGAGTGTCAATGTCTTCCTTTCTGCAGCGTGTTTGAGCTTCAGCAGTGAAGAGCAACTTCTTGTGTCTCTCTTCTCCCCGTTCTTGGCCCCACAGCCTGGCAGGAGGCTGTCCTGGCTCCTCAGAGCTGCTCTAACCCTCTTGCCTGGTCTGAGCAGTGCTACCATGGCCGAGCACTTAAGGGTACAGAGGTAGAATCAGAGACCCAGGTTTGCTTCCTGGGGCTGTCAGTTTCTAGCTCTGTAAGCCCGGGCAAGTCACTGGTTCTCTTATACCTCAGTTTCTTCATCTTTACTAAAAAAACCAAAAACCAAACAAAAAACTATACACACACATTTAAAAAACATTTAAAAATATGCTTTATTTTCTGAACTGTTGCAACTTAAGAATCTGCTTTTCTAAACCTGTCCCAGAATCCATTCCTGTATGACGGTAAAATTTAGTCCTCGACACACTTCTCCTCTGTACAACATCATCAGCGTTGATCGTAATCGACACCACAGGGATAACCTGCCAAAAATGCTACTGTGAACCTGTCACTCTCTTAAGAGTCAGCTCAAGTCTGAGGGGTAGGGGGCTTCTGTTTCCTTTTTATTTCTCTGATTTCCTCTCCTGCCCCTTTTCCTGGATTATGCAGACGGTGTCCTCCCCCAGGTGCCAGGTAAGGCACACTCTCCGTGCTGTCATCTGAAGGTCATGTGCGTGCCAAGGTGGTGTTACCTGTACCACCTGTTCTCTCCTGGGGTCAGTCCCTAGGTCCTGGAGAAGGGGCCTCATTGCTGCGCTCTCTCTCCTGTGGCTGCTTGTTACTCCTCAGTCTGGAATGTCGTTAGGATGCATCCGCTTTGCAGTTATAGTTTCTGCTAATAAACATAACTTCCATAGTTTTAAGGTCCTTTAATCTACAATGTGACAGATGATGAAAGTGAGGTTCAGCCCTGACCAGATAGCTTGATAGGTTAGAGCATCGTCCTAAAGCACAGAGGTTGCCGGTTCTATCCCTGCTCAGGGCACGTGCAGGAGCAGCTCAAAGTTCCTGTCTCTCTTTCTCCCTCCCTCCATTCCTTCCTCTCTCACTAAAAGCAATAAATAAAAATTTAAAAAAAAGAAAAGAAAGTGAGGTCTAGAGAGGTGAGAAGACTTTGAGGAAAATCACCTGACTAATGACTAGCAAGATTGGACTCCAACCCAGATTTTTTAAAATGTCCCTATCCGATGGCCATTTTTACCATGTCATGGTGCCTTGATGTAGTGTTTCAGAGCTGTCCACAGAGGAGCCCAAGACTGCGAGGTTTGAAGGGATTAATTCCAGTCCCACAGCTAAGGGGGTAGAGAGTAGGTCCTTATGTCCAGGACCGGGACATAGACTCACTTTGTACCTGAGGTCTCCATGAGTACCAGCTTCTGAATGGAGTTAACCTTTGTTGGTCACAGCCAGCATGGCCAACCTCAGCCCCTTCTGTCTCTGTGTTCAAGCCTTTTGTGTCACAAACACACATGCATACATGTATGTGTACACGGCTGGATGTATTTTGTTGGAGGGAATTCCAGGAGACAATAGAAAGAGAAAGGATGTTCTATGATTGCAAAATTTGCTTCAGGAAAGTAGATCAACAGATCAGGCCTTGCTCTTAATTTACATTTTATAAATACAATTCTTTTTTTCTTTCCTTTTCCTTTGGAAACAATATGAAAATAGAACTCTGTCTTGTGCACGACATTGAAGTTGTCTCCATCAGTCCAACCAGTGTGTATCTAACATGGAATAACAGGGACCCCGCTGCTTCCGAGTACACGTATGAAGTGAAGAGCGAGATGGAAGAGTTGAGGCCGATTCTTCATGCAACTCAAAGCAGCATTAACATCACAGACTTAAGTCCGGGGACCTCATATACCTTCTCCATTACTCCGAAAATAAATGAGACTCTGGGAAATGCCATGTGCGTCAATGTCACAACTAAAGGTAAGATGACTAGCTCCCAGGGATGACCGCAAACCGTTCCTTCTCGCCCCTGTAGCCTAGAGCCCTGTCCATTCAAGGTGCCTGTTGAGAAGAGAATGCTTTTTGTTCACTGAGGAAGAGCGAAAAAGGTTCTGTAATGTTTCTAGCCCGGGAGTTCAGGAGTCCTGCTCCTTCAGTATCATGGTTCTTTGTGTTTGGGGAACGTTTTAACTAATTCCAACTTCAGTTGTAAAAATCCTTGGTTTTATTGGTCAATACTTCTTCTAAGACTTGGGAGCAGAGAGACCCCATTAGAAATGGATTTTGATGGTGTTGGTAATTACTGGGCTCCTTCTGAGCTCCCCAAGGAATTTGACGCTGTGTTTATATTCCCAGGAGTTTTCCTTGGCATTGAGATTCTGGTATATTTGATAGAGGAATGTGTGTCTCAAAGGGAAGAGCCCAGTGACATTTGATGAAGCTTAGATTTTTATTTTTATTTTTTTACAGGGACAGAGAGAGAGAGAGAGTCAGACAGAGGGATAGATAGGGATAGACAGGAACGGAGAGAGGTGAGAAGCATCAATCATTAGTTTCTCGTTGCTATTGCGACACCATAGTTGTTCATTGATTGCTTTCTCACATGTGCCTTGACCGCAGGCCTTCAGCAGACCGAGTAACCCCTTGCTGGAGCCAGCGACCTTGGATCCAAGCTGGCGAGCTTTTGCTCAAGCCAGATGGGCCCGTGCTCAAGCTGGCGAGCTCGGGGTCTTGAACCTGGGTCTTCCGCATCCCAGTCCGACGCTCTATCCACTGCGCCACCGCCTGGTCAGGCAGAAGCTTAGATTTTTATTTAGCTCAGGGTCAATATCCTGAGCCACCTGTTACAGCTGCCAGTTTAGCTGTTTGTTTGAGCTGACAAGAACCAAAAATATAAAAAAGAGATGAGAAGCTCTGTTGGAGCTGAGAAGAAGCACACGTTTAAGACAGAGACCCAGTGTTGGTTTGCTGATGTGGGAGTGTGACCTCACTGACTGGGGACGCCATGGAAGCGTGGCCTCTCAGAGCTACGCTTGACGTGAGCACTAGGCTAGTGCCATCTGCACATAGAATAGGCAGATGCTAAATCAGTGGTTTTCAACTTTTCTTTTTCCAAGCCAGAAAACAATTTCTTTAAGTAAAATCTTTCCCAGAAGCCCAGTAAATAAAAAGAACTGGAGAGAGAGGCACTAAGGGACAGGAACATCAGTGTCTCGGGGACCTTCCAAAGCCCCGCGGAGCTCCTCTGAGCACAGTTTAAGAGGGAAAAGCCCCACACCATAAAGGTTTGCTGTACTATACTGTGAAAGAGAGGAAAAGAAGGACATAGAAGAGAGTTGAGGAAAAAGAAGACAGTGTAGAAATTGCGATGGGGACAGGAGGATAGAGAATTGGTGGCGATGGGAAAGAGGAGGCAGCGGGTGGCAGGAAGCATCCAGCCGGGAGCTGAGTATCCTTCCTGCCCCTGAAAGCCCCAGGACAGGGCTGTGCTCATCGAGGACACGGCTGTGCTCATCAGCTGCTGTGTATTCAGCTTGTACTGCATGCTTAGCTAATTCTACCCTCACGGTGACCCTGAAGGCTGTGGCAGAAGAAACTGTAAAGCCGAGATGTTCAGTTTCTCCTGAGCTCCCAGAGTTCCAAGTGGTGGGAAACCTGGGGGCCTGAACCCTGACCTCTGCGGTACAATGGTCTTCATAACAGGTACCCTGAGTCACTGAGCTGGCTAGTTTGTTGGTGTTGCATTAAAAAAAAAAGGCATATGAGTGACCCAGTTTAGAAGTCTTTGCATCAGAAACATTTGATATGAAGACTAGAACCACAGAGTGTTTCGATTTGCTTCAGAGCTGGACAGGGCCTGGCGGTCATCTAGGCCAGTGTCAAGTTCAGCTGCCCGCAGGCGGAGATTGTGCTCTGTGTGCAGCGCTGCCTGCGCTCTCAGACGCTTAAGGCTGGGCCCGGGCTGCTAGCCTTCCTGCTGCTCCCCATGCGTGGTGTGCGCGTTCTTGAGCAAGTCACTGTCCTCCAGCTCCACATTCTCATCTTATAAATGAAGGCAGTGGATGCCATTTTGGCTGAAATGGTTTGATTTGTGTCACTGAGAGCCAAGTAAGGTGAGGAAGAAAACAGCGTGAGGAGAGAATAGATTGAACGTCTTTCTGAAAAGTCCTATTGGTTTCGGAATACAGGGTTGGGCTCCTTAGTAGAAATGTCTCAGTGTTACAAAATGACATTGTTTGGCCTGACCTGTGGTGGCTCAGTGGATAAAGCGTCGACCTGGGAACACTGAGGTTGCCAGTTCAAAACCCTGCACTGGTCTGATCAAGGCACATATGGGAGTTGATGCTTCCAGCTCTTCCCCCCTTTCTCTCTTTCTTTCTCTCTCTTTCATTCTGTGTCTCCTCTCTAAAATGAATAAATAAAAAGAAATAAAAAAAAAACGACATTGTTTGTATTGTTTTGACTTGAGACCTTTAGACATAGCAAACAGTCGCTTTATTTGATGCTTTGTTCCTGATGTCTAAAGCAAGCATAGTCTAGGGCAAAAGTAAGTTTATATTTATGAGTACCTGAAACACAGAATTCATTGTTTTTTGTTTTTCTTTTTTATTGAATCAATTGGGGTGGCCTTGGTTAATAAAATTCTGTAGATTTTAAGTGTACAATTTTCTAACGCTTGTATTATCATTTATTAATTATTATATTATTTTCCATACAAATGACTGTAAGCCTACTTTTGTCCCACCTTGTATAATTAAATGCTGCTGTTTAAAAGGGACAATTTAGCCTGATCAGGTGGTAACACAGTGGATAGAGTGTCAGCCTGAGACACTGAGGACCCAGGTTTGAAACCCTGAGGTTGCTGGCTTGAGTGCAGGCTCGTCCAGCTTGAGCTGTAGGTCGCTAGCCTGAGCATGGGATCATAGACATGACCCCATGATCGCTGGCTTGAGCCCAAACGTCACTCGCTTGAAGCCCAAGGTTGCTGGCTTGAGCCCAAAGGTCACTTGCTTGAAGCCCAAGGTCGCTGGCTTGAGCCCAAGGTCACTGGCTTGATCACGAGGTCACTGGCTTGGCTGGAGCCCCGTAGTCAAGGCACGTATGAGAAAACGATCCATGAACAAACAACTAAGGTGCTGCAACGAAGAACTGTTGTTTTTCATCTCTCTCCTTCCTGTCTGTCCTGTTCCTATCTGTCCCAGCCCCCTTTTATGCTAAAGAAAAAATAAAAGGGATAATAACTTAGAAATGTCAAATCACTGTTGGATCACTGGATTAGAGCATAATATACATAGATCCTAAAGAATTGGGGCTTTAAAATTTATTCTCTCCTTTCTTCCTTTCTGCGTGTGACACATAGGTTTTCCTGCTGTGCTGTGAGGGAATTGTACTAGGCTCTGAGATAGAGGAAGCATTTTGACTGGGCGCTGCTGAGACATCAGTGTCCCCAGTCTTTCTTACTGAGAGGTGATTGCACACATCTTGTTCCATCACTGCCCGTTCATTGTGTGTTTTTAAAATAGAGCCTTTTCCAGTTTCTGATCTCCGTGTTGCCTTTGTGAGTGTGACGCAAGTTCTTCTTACCTGGAAGAATACTGAGGGCACCGCCACCTGCCAGATGCTCCTTGAGGACCTGGGAAGCTGTCAGGAGTTGAATCGGACCTCCACAGTCAGCATTGCAGACCTGAAGCCAGGGACTCGATGTAACTACACCCTGCCTCACTGGGAGTCAAGTGGGGCACAGGCGAGTCCCCAGGTTGGAGAGTGTGTCTCAGGTGATTTAGTTACAAGAGGGTGTTCCTCTTTTACTGGCTGGTTTTCCTTTTTAGTAACTTAATATTAAAAAAAAATGTTCTTCTTGTATTTGTATAATTTTAGAATTTGTAGCGAGATCTTCCAGCACATTTTAGTTGGGCCCCACACCGGTGCGGGGGAGGGAAGAATGTTTTTATTTTGCAGGTCAGCACACTGGGGCTCAGAATAGCAAGGGGGTTTAAACTTTTCTGGGGTCTGGCATTCAGGAAAGCAGCAGGCCCATGTAGCGTTTCCAACTTTGAGCTGAGCAAACAGCAGAGGTGTTAACCCAAGGAGGGCCCCTGGGGGGCCTCAGCACACTTACTGAGAAAAGTGGTTCTGGGCCGATCTAGACGTCTCCAGTGGTTCTAGGCAGATCTAGACGTCTCCTGCGTCGACAGGGGAGCAGCCATTTGCAGATTTCATCGCATTTTGGGGGGTAACTGAAGGGAGAAGAACAAGCATTTCATCCCCATTTTAGACACAAGAAAAATGAAGTACAAAGTGGGTGTTGGGATTTCTGCTTGGCCTTTCCATAACTTAGATGAGAAGAGCAGCCCACCGGCTCCTGTATGTCTCCCTGCCACGGGCAGCCACGTTTTAAAGAAAGAGACGGGGTGATGCCTGTGTCTTCTTCCTGCTCCTTTGTACCCGCTTTGCTCCCGGCGTGGCTCGCTCCACACAACTCAAGGGGAAACGGCCGCCAGCCGTCCCCACGTGTCACCCCTCTCAGCAGGGGTGTGGCCCAGGGGAACGAGCGCTGGCGTGGACTCCGCTGCACCACGTGTGAATCACGTGGCTGAACCTGGGCGGGAGAAGGCGATTTCCTGGAAGAAGGGAGGGAGATGCAGACAGCTGAGTTGGAGGGAGAAGCACACGTATCTGTGGTGTTTCCTGGGATAGAAGTACACAGTGATATGCCTACCCTCAGTCGGGGCCCTCTCTGGCGGCCATGTCTGTCTGGGTGGGGAAGGAAGGGAGCAGACACTGCTGGGGTACTAACCGTGGGGAGCAAATGGTCCAGTTATCTTATCCGGAAACATATCTGTTCTGAAAGGCTGCTGTCATAGACCCACAGGGCAGAGGGCTTGGGGCTGAGGGCTGGAGGACCAGGGAACACTCTGCGGGACGTCTGAGTGTTCTTCCGTTGTTACCGTCTTTGCCTTTTGTGTTTGAGACAGATGCCGTCAGTCCAGAGATCGCGGCCCACACAGCCAGGAACTCCACGGCCCCTGTGGAAAATTCATCCTCTGTTGATCCTCTGCCCAGAGTCACAGAAGTCCGGCTTCTTGGGTTAAAGTCTGGCACGTCATACAAGGCCACTGTTTATTCTCAAGCACCACCTAGCAAAGAGGGACAGCCCCAGGCCATAGAATTCAGGACAAGTATGTTGGATTTTATAAAATGGCTTCTGCTAGACTTTCTAGCATAAAATTTTGTCCCCTGTGATTCTGAGTGATCTTGCTTCACAAGCGATTTTGTTGTCAGACAGAGGTTTCTGGAAGAGATTTCGGAAAGAGTAGACCCATTGAGATTCTGCTTAGTCCTGTGGCCGAGAAGCTTCCTTCCCTGACCTCAGTGAAGCCCAGGGAGCAGCCACTCTCTGCAGACCCAGGGAACGGCCTCATGTTTGCCTTTCATTTGTTTGCCTATGAGCCAGTGTGACATGTTGGTGTGACAGTCTTCTCTTAGAAACTGATATTTGTTGCGTCAGTGTTGGTTAAGTATTTTCCCCTTGAGATAAGAGAATGAGTTTCCTCCTTTGTCCTGACCTTGGGAAGCTTGCTGATGTGATGTTTCTGTCGAAACCTGTTGACACGTTGCTGCTTTTCACCTCTTCGTTATCGGCCCTCCCACTCTGTGGCATGCTTTTTGGCTTGGTGCTGAGGAGGGGTGAAGAAATGCCTGGTCCCTGCCCTCGAGACACGCATACTCGGGAAAGCACGTGGTCAGGCCCTGTGGGTTCAGGAGCCAACGCTGCCGTGTGACCTGACTCCAGTGATCTTATCCGGAAACATATCTGCTCTGGAAGGCTGTCACAGACCCACAGAGCAGAGGGCTTGGGGGTGGGGGCTGGAGGCCCAAGGAACACTCTGGAGGGCTGGACCACCTGGGACCTGGTGGTGACACTCTCAGGAGTCACAATCCCAAGATGAGAGGGTGTCACATACCCACTTTTTGGATTTCTGAGCTGGGAAAGGGAGGTGCTGCCTCTCCAGCTTCTTTGTGGGGGACAGGCACTTCCTCCTACCAAGGGGCTTTGGGTGCTGTTCGGATGAGGGGGTTGGGTGGTACCTAGGTATTGCGTGGCATGGTCACTGCCCACTCAGCTGCCCACTCAAGAGTCCATCATGTCAGTTACGCAGGTTGTCTCTTCATAGAAGAAGATGCCTGCGTTGCTGGGGCCCCTACGTTTGTGTGTGTTGTGGATCAGCGGTACAGAATAGGAAAGAACCGTCGCTAAGAGGGTTTCTCAGACCCGAGGGCGGGCCCGCGACGGCTGCCGTCTCTTTCTGATGTGGCTCTTCCGGTTCTTGTGAACCCCTCTTGTGTCTTCCCAGATGCCAGCCAGGTTTCTGACATCAAAGCTGTAAACATCAGTGCCACGAGCATGACCCTGACCTGGAAGATCAACGATAACGAGCCGTCCTCAGTCTACACCTACCACGTACAAGTTGTTGGGGAGACCCATGCCCTCGATCTCACCTTCAATGAGACTCAGGCCGTCATCACTGCATTCCGCTCGGGCCGCTTGTACAACATCACAGTGCGCCCTTTCCTCCAGGGCCGCTGTGGGGGCGCGCCGGGCTTTCTCCAAGTGTACACCCGTGAGTTCACGTGTTTTCACTTTCTAAGAAGAATTTTATTGAGTTTATTGGGGTGACACCTGCTGTTTGCTGACTTTCTTGCCTGCCTGCTGTGTGCCAGGCCCAGATCGCAGGCTGTGTTATGGCCCTCTGGGAAGGCACAGCTTGGGGTGTGGGGCCACAGGGCCTGTCCCCCTGCAGGGTCTGCAGGACAGCGACAGCGTGCCGATGGATGCTGCCGCGCGCCCAGCCTGTGGGATGTGCTTTCCTTGCTCTGTCTCGTTTAGTGCTCGCAGCCCTGAGGCATTGGCATTAGGCTGTTTTGTGCACGAGGAGGCCAAGGCTGAGAGAGGAGCTGTAGGCAGGGCCACACCTGGGAAGGGACAGAGGTGGGATTCGACAGCTGGGGTGTCTCTGCTCCAGCCTGTGCTTGTAGGGACCATTCTAGTGTGACAGAGACCTAGAACAATGGCTACACGGAGACAAAAGGAACCTGGATATTCCCATCCCTTTGTCCCTAAGATGCGGATGTTACAATGAAGCAGGGCACGACTGTTTCTCGTCCTTTGTTTGCTTAACTGTCCCTTCCAGGTCAGATGATAGGCAGGCAGCACACTAAAAGTGTTTGTTCTGAAGAAGGTCCAATAATTTAAAATAAAGCAGTAACTGGTACACAGTAGTATAATACCAGAATCATATTGGGGTAGCCGTGGCCTTGACGGTCGCCTTTAGGATTCCTGTTTTACAGATGAGGAAACTACAGCTCAGTACGGCTGAATCATTTGCCCAAGGCCACAGAGCTAACAAGTGGCCGAGCAGGGACTTGACCCAGGGGTGCCTGGCTCTGGACCCAGGGCTCATCCCACAAGAACGCTTTCCCTGAGGGTCTGCTCTGTTCCAGGAAGCACATCCGCATTGCCCAAGGCCCAGCTCCAGACCCCGAACCCTTGACCCTTGGGGTTCAGGCCTCCTCCCACTTCCTGTGAATGACCTTGAACGACGTAAGCAGACAGTTTTTGCACTTTTGTAGCCAAGTGTTCTCTCAGTGGCCAAATGCCAGTTTCTGAGAGAGTTCATGTTGTAGACAACAATACAAGGAAGAGAAAAGAGAGGTCTGGTGTTGTGTCATTTCAGGGTAAATGTTTTGTGAGGTTTCAGTCACCCTTGTCTTCTGGGGATAGATTCTAATCTAGTTCTTTTCTGTCTTCCCGCAGGTCCTAGTCCAGTTTCCAACTTGCTGGTGACGAGTGTCACCACAAGGAGTATGAGCTTAGCCTGGAGCAGCAATGACTCGCATTCCTTTACGATCCTTACCACACAGGATGGAGCTGGACCACCTCCGGTGGAAATAACCACCAATCACACTCATATTGTCATTGGTGACTTACACCCCGGAACCAAGTATTGTTTTGAAATATTTCCACGAGGACTTAATGGGACTGAAGGGGATTCCAGTACAGTGTGCAATACAACTGGTAGGCAAATAGTCTGTGTTTTCTGTGAAACAGTGATGTCCTTTAAAGGAGATCAGTATAGTTGATAAATATCAGGTTTTCCAAATTTTGCTCTTTTTTAATTATCTAAGAAAAATCTTAAAAACAAATTTACCGTGACAGCAATGCATGTTCATTCTATAAAGTAACACATAAGACAAAAGAGAAGAAGATCACATATAAACCAACAATCATAGAGAATCACTGGTAACTTATGTATGATCTATAACTTACACATATATACATGTATATATACACACATACACACATACCTTACATATATATTCTTTCTTTGATAAACATTGAAGTTATCCTGGACATGTGGTTTTGTAATCTGCCATTTCCCCACATACCAGTTTATGATAAGCGTTCTTCCCTGTCAATATAAAGGTTTTTACAGGATAATTTCCTGGCATTCCACTGTCAAAATCAGGGATCAACAGACAATAATGGCCCATGGGCCAAATCTGGCCAACTGCCTGTTAATTTGTAAATTTTATTGAAATCCAGCCATGTTTATTTGTTTATGTACCGTCAGTTGCTTCTTTTGTGTGAAGGTACAAGTAATTGTAACAGAGAATATGTATATGGACTGCAAAGTCTAAAATACTTGCCCTTTGGCCGTATGGAAAAGGTTTGCTGCCTCTGGGCAAGGTCAGATCAGTGTTTCTCCAAGTGTGATCCCGCTGTGGCTGGGCCTCCCCTAGAGCCAGCCAAAGAGTGTGGGAGGCATTATTATCACAATACTAAAATGTCCTTTGGCTTTTTCACTCTTATCCTCTCACGGTGAGTGTGCAGTGGAGTTTCTCATACGTTACATGACATGAGATGACCCCGTCACTCAGACAACTAGTGAAACCTGTGCATTTTGTTTTAGGAATTTCTTCTGATTTTACTTCTAATATAATAAGTATAGATATAACCTTTATGAACCAGAATTCTCTGAGAGCCTTAAGGTAAAGGTGTCCTGCGATCCAAAAGGTTAAGAACTACTGGCCTGGATGTATTGTGAATTTCTTAACTACTCTTCTATTGTTGGGCAGGTCGATTGTTGATAGTCTTTCATACATTTATGATGCAATAGTTTTGTTAGTTCTAGAAGGCTAATTGATATTGATAAAAGTGTTTTATGAATACAAGTTAGTTCATTGTTGTTACTGAAATTTGAAATCAGATATTTTAGAAAGCTTGAAAAACATAAACATACAGTATTCTTTGGTCTTTGATTGCAAGAGAATTAATATTTTTCTTTTCATTTTTTTTGGTGACAGAGAGAGAGGGACAGATAGGGATAAACAGATAAGAAGGGAGAGAGATGAGAAGGATGAATTCTTCATTACGGTACCTTAGTTATGCATTGATTGCATTCTCATATGTGCCTTGACTGGGGTGGCTACAGCAGAGTGAGTGACCACCCCAGTACTCAAGATAGCGACATTGGGCTCAAGCCAGTGACCTTGGGCTTCAAGCCAGCGATCTTTGTGCTCAAGCCAGCGACCATGGGGTCATGTCTATGATCCCACACTCAGGCTTGTGAGCCTACACTCAAGCTGATGAGCCCACGCTCAAGCCTGATGAGCCTGTGCACAAGTCAGCGACCTTGGGGTTTCAAACCTGGGTCCTCTTCATCCCAGTCCGATGCTGTATCCACTGTGCCACCGCCTGGTCAGGCGAGAATTAATATTTTTCATATAGAGAGGAAGAGTGAGGAAAGGGAATTCATTCCTTGAGCCACACATGGAATCATTGAGCTTCTGAGATCCTTCTTGTATAGGTTTCAACTCTGTTGGTTGGGTTAAGCATAGATAGTCACGTGGAAAATTCTGCTCCCAGAATAAAGGAGCTGCTAAAATGTATCCTCAGACAGATGGAATGCAGTAATTCCTTTTTAAGTCTGAATTTTAGATTAGAGTGTTGAGATGAGGTCTTAATACCAGCACGCATTTCTTCTTTCTGAGAATGTTGATAATGGTCACAGGGGACCCTTGATACTGTGTGACTTGCCAATGCCCAGAACTTAATGTAATAACAATAGAATTTATACCGTGGGCGTACGAAGTACTGGGCTCTCATCCTTATTTAAACATTTTTAACACAACTTCTTGAGGTTGGTGCTGTTACCATCTCTCTGTCCCAAGTAGGGAAGGGGGGCCCTTCAAGCTTAAGTAGCGGGCCCAGAGTGACAGGGCTGTGACCTGACCTCTGTCTGGCTTTGGAGACTGAGGTTGTACCCAGTGTGGATGGGGCACCTGCAAAGCAATTGAGGACTATTCGTGAGAAGGCATGTCTTGTACTACAGCCCAAGAGTTGTAAGAAGGCAGTAGATTCTTAGGGGATTACCATTCTGTTATTGAACAACTCTTCCTTATTATGGGAGAAGATCGTGTAACAGCAGGAAAGGCAATTTTGAAAAAGGGAAGCAGATACCATACGACCCAGAAATTCCACTTCTTTTCAGACTTGAAAGCAGGGACTTGAATAGTTATCTATGCACCAGTGTTCATAGTAGCGTGATTCACAATAGCCAAAAGGTGGAAGCAAGCGAGTGTCCATCAACAGAGGAATGGATAGACAAAATGTGACGTGCCCATGCAACAGAATATTGTTCCACCCATACAATGGAACAAAATTCTGATCCATGCTACAACATGGATGGGCCTTGAGGACAATATGCTAAGTGAACTAAGCCAGGCACAGAAGGACAAATAGTGTATGATTCCACTTATGTGAGGTACCTGAAACAGGCAATTTCATAGAGACAAAAATCAGAGTAGAGATCAGCAGGGGCTCGGGGAGGGAGGACTGGGTAAGGTGTTGTTTAATGGGGATGGTTTATGTTGGGGATGATGAACTGTTTGGGGTCTAGGAAATTTACGGTGACAGTTACACAAAACTGTGAATGCATTTAGCGCCACCGAGTTGTGTTTAGTTATTTCTGGGCCTTGCCCTCTGCCTTCACGTGGTAGCTGGCCTAGGGTGTGGAGGTGAGACGATTAGTGTCCAGTGCCTAGCATGCCCGGGGCGTTGGTTTATCTTCAGACTTCCAGCTCTGAAGAGTGGAGGGCATGTGTAACTTTTTTTTTTTTTTTGCTTCCCTACTCTGGTTCAGTCTGTGTGTGTTTCAGGAAGATGTTCTTTTGAGGGAGTGATTAAAAACAATCTGTTGAGAATAGTATACATCTGAAAGTATCCAGATCCGAAGTGCACAGTTCGGTATATTCTCACAACCTGAACCACTCTACTCTGGTCACCAGCACTCAGGTCAAGAAACTGAAGATGGTTTTTACTCTAGAACAGAGGTGCCCACACTTTTCAGCTTGCGAGCTACTTATAAGATGACCAAGTCAAAATGATCTACCTACAATAAAAATGCAAAACATAAATTTATTTCTTCTATATTATCATTATTTAAGTTACTATTATTACTATTTAATATTGGGTATTCTTCTTTCACCTTTCTCCTTCTCAGCTCTCTTTTCGGAGGAAAGTCAATGTCATAGTTTTTATGAACAGTCCGAAAGAGCCGCTCCACATTCCCCTTCTTTGGAATAGCAATGGCACACAGACAGATGAGGCAAACGCACTTAGAATATGACATAGTGAAAAACATCCCCTCCCATTCTGTATGAAAGTGGTAGGTTTTAGGCTTCTTACTCAGACCAGCTACGGCACTCATTTTTAAACCCTTTGTTGTATTTAGTTTAAATAAATTGAAGGCTAACTACGCAGCAATGTAACTGAACAAGTTAGCGTGGTTTAAGGCGCATGCCTAGGGTGTCAAAAGTTCAGATGTCAGATTGGCTACCCTGTATGCCAATCAAAAGACAGATGTCTTTTTAATGTCATGCGATCTACCCACACTTCCTTCGCGATATCGACCAGTAGGTCGCAATCGACGTATTGAGCACCCCTGCTCTAGAACATACCCCTGGAGGGGGATTTTTTTTCCTTTAATTTTTTTTTTTTTTTTAAGCACATGTGAGAAACGGACAGACTGGAAGGGAGAGAGATGAGAAGCATTAACTCCCTAGTTGCAGCGCTTTAGTTGTTCATTGCTTGCTTCTCATAGGTAGCTTGACGGTGGGCCTCCAGCTGAGCCAGCGACCTTGGGCTTCAAGCCAGCGACCTTGGGCTTCCAGCCAGCAACCTTTGGGCTCAAGCCAGCGATCATGGGGTTTTGAACCTGGAATCTCAGCTCTATCCACTGCACCGTCACCAGTCAGGCTGCTGGAGGGGGCATTTTTATGACAAAAGCCAAGGGCCAGAGAACTGATAAGGAGTCTGGTCAGTTCCTCTGGGTTCTGAGGGAGCCAAGATTCTTGAAAGAAGTGAGCATGTGTGTTTCTCGCTTACGTTTTGGAGTTTGCCTTCTGTTAACTGAATTTGAGACTTTGATGGTGAGAGAGGAAGTTCTCCTGACAGATGCTATAAAATAAAGCTGGAGTTTATGATGGTCATTAACAGACTTCCTCTTTCTCCCTTTCCTCTGCCCAGAGGCCAGTGCAGTGTTTGACATCCACGTGGCCCGTGTCACCACAACGGAAATGGGGTTGGAGTGGCAGAGTACAGACGACGCTTCTGACTACATCTACCATCTATCTCTAGAGTCTGAGCATGGCTCTGACCAGACAAACAGTTCTTACAAAAACATCACTCTCAGGGGCCTGACCCCGGGCACCTTATATAACATCACAATTGTCCCAGAAGTGAACGGCGTCCGGGGGAACTCCGACTCCACCACACAGTACACAAGTAAGTGTCTTAGGACACCCTCTCAAGGGAGGATTCACCCTGACCTTTGCTTGAAGGGTGGGAACAAGGCATTGGCTTTGGGCCCTTGTTCCTGGGCTCCAAGTTAACTGTGAAACTACGTAAGCTGAAAACATTGGCCTCGGCAAAGGTTCTGCTCTTCTCACTGGCATTGAGCCTTGTGAACTTGGGATTGTCTTCAGAAGCAGAAGGTGATCCCCTAAGCACGGGAAACATAACAGTCCCATTCATTCCTTGGGAATACAGACTAGAGGAGGAACTCCTTGTCATGCGGGTGTTGGAAGATCCTGCTCACAGGAGGAGCTTTGCATGCAGCCGTGAGGGAGGTGCTTTGCTAATATTTGGTCCTATGGTAGAGATGGCAGCTTGTAAATATGTTCTTAGCATATGTTACTTTAACTTCATTAATCGGATTTCAAAAACAGACAGGAAATCATATCTTGAAAATTTCAGATATATTTGAAGTCTTAAGAGAAGCACAAAAAACTTTATTCTTTTGAGATTTAATCTGCATAATTATTTTCTGGCTGTTCTTTTTGAGACACCTTCCGGCTTCTGAGTCGGCAAAGATCAGATTTATTCATTCCCTCCCGAAAGGAGCCAGGCTATTTTAAGATGTAGTATATAAAAGAGTCCTGGAATTCAAACTAATCGATACTTTTATTATTTCTTTTTAAATTAAGGGCCCAGCAATGTGTCCAACATTGAAATCTTTACCAGGACCACAGAAGCAACCTTCCAGTGGAAGAACTCTGACGCAGCCTCCCACACGTACACCTACCGCCTTCTCATCACGCAGGACGGGAATTCCAGTGGGAACACTGAAACAGTCGCGGGCCCTGGTGTTACCCAGGCTACAGTCACCCAATTAGTGCCTGGCTCGCAGTACACAGTCAGCATCTTTGCCCAAGTAGGAAATGTGACGGAGTCACCGGCACCTGGCTGCCAGTCATTCTGCACTGGTGAGTAGACGCAGGTGCTTCTTAGACGTCTGCCTGTGTTGTGCTGGCCTTGCGGCCGGTCCTCCCAGACTGTAGTTGATAGGGTTTTGTGCGGTGTGTAATTACAGACTCTGAGCTCTTGGACACATCCTGTTAGCTTATTAGGGCTGTCTTGTTGGCTCTCATCGTTTCTTCATGCAACAGATACTTATTGGGCACTTGATATATGCTAGGCACTTTTAAATGACTTAGATGAAGCCCAGCCTTCCCGGAACCTTTATTCTGATGGGAAAGACATAATAAACAAGACAGATTAGTTATGAGAGGATTATGACTGCTAAGGAGAGGGGAACAAACAAGGAAAGGGGGGAAGTGGATGTCTATCGAGGGTGCCTTGGGGAGGCCTCAGTGAAAAAGTGACTTTGAGCAAAGATCTGAAGGAAGTGAAAAAAGCCAGCCGTGTGGACATCCGGGCATAAAGCAGTGAGTGCAAGGGAGCGGCCCGTGCAAAGGCCCTGAGGCTGGACGATGCCTGCTGTGTTGAAGGAAGAGCGGGAGTCCAGGGTAGCAGGAGTGGGGCCACAGGAGCAAGAGGTCAAGGGGTCGGTGGTGAGGCCTGAGAGGGAGTGGCTGGGGCGAGAATGGCATCTAGGTTGTAATTTATCGTTTGGCTTTTACTCTAAGAGGATGCAAAGGGTGCTGTTAAAGTGGATGCTCGGTTTTCTCCTTGATCCTCTTCTCTTGCTGCAAAGCTGTGGCGAGGAGGGGGAGCCCTGGTTTAGCTGGGGGGCTTCCGGAGAGTAGCCTAGGGACTGTTGGCAGATGGCTATGAGGACCTGGGCCCACGCTTCTCACTGTGGCCCATGGACCGACCACCTTATTCTCCACTCTCTTTGCATCCATACCTTTCCTTCCTTCGACCAAGCCCTTCATGTGTGTTCAGGGTGAGTCGGAATCCGGGAGACTCACCGGATCAGCCTCCCTGGTGGGGTAGCAGCTGGAACCTGATGACCTCTGACCTTTCACACGGAGCTAAGAAGTCCCTGCAGCTTTGAGTCACCTTTGTTAACTCAGGCTCCATCCCACCTGGTCTAGATTCTGATCTTTGGTATTCGGGTGGCTTCCGTCACTGACACTTCTCTTTCCTAAGCTTATTGCAGCCTCAAAGCCAGAGGAATGTGTCCACAAGCATTTATGATGGGGGTGGGGGTGGGGGGCGGGGAGGGGCGGAGAGGGGCGGACGGAACAGGCGTGGTGGGAGTAGGTAAGTATCGGGTAGGTTACCAGGCCAGGCCTCAGGGAGAGAATGTGTGAGTTGCACTAGGTGGCTTGTTTTCCTGCTTTAAAAAATACTGTAGCATTAAAATAATGGTATTCTCCCCAGTATACAGATACGGAGTTTTTCAGTTACATCAGTTTGATGTGGGCTCCTGGCCTGCAGATAGGTAAAGACCAATGGCAGCCCATTTTAAAGATGGAGACACTGATTCCATTTCCCGTTGGTCATTCAGCATGCTGTGTGTGGAGTAGATTCCCTGGACGTACATTTAGAGGAACTGGGATCCAGTTTTGGCTTCCCCACTTACCAGCCACGTCATCTAATATAAATTTTTTAACCTCTCCAAGCCTCAGCTGATTCATCAGCAAAATGGGACAGTATCCCCCAGATGAGATGACACAGGTGAAAAGTTGTCACCACCAACTGTTATGATACAGCTACTTCTCACGGAGCCCTGTTCTCTCCCAGTTTGGGGACTGACAGCCATTGTTTCATGTAGTCCTTAGAGTCCTGCAGCCACAGTTGGGTGCTGGACTCAAGGTCACATAGAGTAGGCATTCCCGATTCAGGGCCAGCCTCTGCCTCTTCTGCCTCTACACACCTACTTCCCTGTCCTGGGTGGGCCAGGGTTCTAGAGCCCCCTACGCACCCCCTGCGCTTCAGTGTTTGCAAAGATGAAAGCGCGGAGCCTCATGCTGTGCTGTGCTTGCTTTGCAGACCCGGCCCCAGTGGCCTCCTTCCACTGTGAAAAGGTCCCCAAAAAGCCCACCCTGGTTCTCACATGGGCCTGCCCTCCCGGCACCAATGCCGGCTTTCAGCTGGAGGTCAGCAGAGAAGACTGGGACAATGTGACAGAGCTGGAGGGCTGCTCCTCGGAGAACGGCACCGAGTACAGGACGGAAGTCCCATATTTGAATTTCTCTACCTCGTATGACATCAGCATCACTGCCATGTCCTGTAACAAGACAGCGCCTCCCTCCCAACATGCCTGCATCACGGACATTACAGGTGGGCTTTGTGGTGGCAGGGTGACCTGATGGCATTGTGGTTACCCCCAGGGAGGCTGACCTACTGGGTCTGCAAGAGTGACCTAGAAAATTGTTGTGTGTGTGTTTCCATTTTTTGCTAAAATATTTGTTGTTGTTGGCGCGACCGTTAACCCAATGCTGTAGAAATCCAGTCTAAACCAGCAGCATAAGAGGGACTCAGGCTTCGAAAGCTTCCTTTGCTTTGCAGAATAATTCACTGCCACATTTTCTAAGTAGTGAGTTCCCTCACTGCGTTATAAAAGCATTTTTATAGGAATATTCAATTATACAGAACAGTAGAAGAAAATATAAAGAAACCCATGTCCTCCTTGTCACCCAGGTGAACACTTATTGGCACTTGACCAGCCTTGTTTCATCTCTATTTCCTCTCCCTTAGGCGATTGCTTTGAGATCAGCCTGGTCACGCTAGAGTTTTATTTGTACGCATTTCAGTATGTGCTAAGATACTCCAAGATAACGACCCTGTGCTCAGCCTAGTGACCTGGGGGTTTTGAACCTGTGACCTCAGCGTCCTAGGTCAGCACTCTGTCCACTGCAGCACCACTGGTTAGACTCTCACTTTTGATCTGTAGCTCCCTCAGATGAATTTTTTTATTATTAATTTTTAATTTACTGTGTTTACATGGATTCAAGTGTCCCATTGAATATAACTCCCTTACCCCCACCCCTGTGTCCCATTTTATACCCCTTAGCCCCCCTCCCCTTAACTCCCTCTCCCCTTCCCTCTGGGATTTGCTGTCCTGTTATCTATATCTCTGTGTTATGTATATATAATTTCACTAACCCCTTCACCTTCTCTGATCCATCCCCTTATCCCCCTTCCCTCTGACTGCTGTCCCTCTGCTCCCTGTGACCCGTCTCTGCCCGTATTCCATTTCTCAGTTCACTTTGTTCATTAGATTCTACATATATGTGAGATCACATGATATTTTTCTTTCTCTGCCTGGCTTATTTCACTTAGCATAATAATCTCCAGGTCCATTCACACTGTTACGAAAGGTATGATTTTCTTTTTTATCATGGCTACATAGTATTCCATTGTGTATGTGTACCACAGCTTTTTAATCCACTTGTCCACTGACAGACTCTTGGGCTGTTTCTAGACCTTGGCTATTGTAAACAATGCTGCAATAAACATAGGGGTGCATTTCTTTTTTTGGATCAGTGATTTGATAT
Source organism: Rhynchonycteris naso (assembly GCA_037038555.1). NCBI lineage: Eukaryota > Metazoa > Chordata > Mammalia > Chiroptera > Emballonuridae > Rhynchonycteris > Rhynchonycteris naso. The sequence goes on from CM072995.1 coordinate 359,233,334, forward strand.
TCTTAGAATAGATTCCTAAAAGTGGGATAGGTAGGTCAAAAGGCAGTTTCATTTTTATTTTTTTTTTATTATTATTTTTTAAAGTTAATAATACTGACTAAGACATTTTTAAATTTAATTTATTGTGTTTACATAGATTCTAGTGTCGTCCAGAATACTAGAATAAAAGACTTAAATGTAAGTCGTGAAACCATAAGCATCTTAGAAGAAAACATAGGCAGCAAGCTCTCCGTCATCTCTCGCAGCAATGTATTTGCTTATTTATCTCCACGGGCAAGTGAAATAAAAGATAGAATAAACAAATGGGACTATATCAAACTAAAAAGCTTTTTCATAGCTCAAGACAGTATGAACAGAATAAAAGACAAACCACACAATGGGAGAACATATTCGACAATACTTCTGATAAGGGGTTAATAACCAAAATTTATAAAATTTTGTAAAACTCGACACCAGGAAGATAAACAATCCAATCAAAAAATGGGCAAAAGAAATGAATAGACACTTCTCCAAAGAGGACATACAGATGGCCAATAGGCATATGAAAAAATGCTCAACCTTACTAATCATTAGAGAAATGCAAATTAAAACCACAATGAGATACCACCTCACAGCAGTCAGAATGGTGCTCATTAACAAAACATAACATGATAGGTGCTGGTGAGGATGTGGAGAAAGGGAACCCTCCTGCCTTGCTGGTGGGAGTGCAGACTGGTGCAGCCACTGTGGAAAACAGTATGGAGATTTCTCAAAAAATTAAAAATCTAACTGCCTTTTGACCCAGCCATCCCACTTTTAGGAACATATCCCAAGAACACCATATCACCGACTCAAAAAAGAAATGCACCTACATGTTTATTGCAGTCATTTTGAGTTTATTTTTGTGAATAGTTTAAGTTGGTGGTCTAGTTTTATTTTTTTGCAGGTAGATGTCCAATTTTCCCAACACCAGTTGTTAAGGAGACTGTCTTTACTCCATTATATGCTCTTATCTCCTTTGTCAAATATCAGTTGTCCATAAAGGCATGGGTTTATTTCTGGTTTCTTTTGTTCTGTTCCATTGATCTGTATGCCTGTTCTTATGCCAGTACCAAGCTGTTTGGAGTACAGTGGCCTTGTAGTATAACTTGATTTCAGGAAGTGTGATACCTTCCACTTTATTCTTCATTTTCAAGATTGCTGAGGCTATTCGTGTTCTTTTTTGGTTCCATATGAATTTTTGGAATATTTGTTCTATATTTTTGAAGTATTCCATTGGTATTTTAATAGGAATTGCATTGAATTTATTGGTTGCTTTGGGTAATAGACATTTTAATGATGTTTATTCTTCCTGTCCATGAGCATGGTATATGCTTCCACTTGTTTGTATCTTCCTTGATTTCTTTTATCAATGTCTTATAATTTTCCGAGTACAAGTCCTTTACCTCCTTGATTAAATTTACTCTTAGGTATTTAATTTTTTTTTGTTGCAATAGTAAAGGGGATTGTTTTCTTAATTTCTCTTTCAGACAGTTTATTATTGGTGTATAAAAATGCCACTGATTTCTGAATATTGATTTTATATCCTGCCGAATTCATTTATCAGATTTAGCAATGTTTTGACTGAGACTTTAGGGTTTTTTATGTACAGTATTATATCATCAAATAATGAAAGTTTCACTTCTTCTTTTCCAATTTGGATGCCTTTTATTTTTTCTTCTTGTCTGGTTGCTGTAGCTAAGATTTCCAGAACTATGTTGAATAAGAGTGGTGAAAGGGGACACCCCTTCCTTGTTCTTGTTCTTAAAGGAATTGTTTTTAATTTTTGCCCATTGATTATGATGTTGACTGTGGGTTTGTCATAGATGGCCTTTATCATGTTGAGGTATGTTCCCTGTATTCCCACTTTGCTGAGAGTTGTGATCATAAATAGGTGCTGGATTTTATCAAATGCTTTTTCTGCATCTACTGATATTATTATGTGATTTTTATCCTTCCTTTTGTTTATGTGATGAATCACATTTATTGATTTGTGAATATTGTACCAGCCTTGCCTCCCCAGAATAAATTCCACTTGGTCATGATGTATGATTTTTTTCATGTATTGCTGGATCCAGTTTGCTAATATTTTATTGAGAATTATAACACCTAAATTCATCAGGGATATTGGCTTATAGTTTTCTTTCTTTGTGGTTTGGAATGAGTATTATACTTGCCTCATAAAAGGAGCTTGGAAGTCTTTCCTACTCTTGAATATTTTGAAATAGCTTGAGAAGGATAGGAGTTAGTTCTTCTTTGAATATTTGGTAAAATTTGCCTGTGAAGCCATCTATCTGGTCCAGGACTTTTGTTTTCTGGGAGGTTTTTTTTTTTTTAATTTCTTTTTTTTTTTATTATTCATTTTAGAAAGGAGAGAGAGAGAGAGAGAGAGAGAGAGAGAGAGAGAGAGAGAGAGAAAGGGGGGAGGAGCTGGAAGCATCAACTCCCATATGTGCCTTGACCAGACCAGTGCAGGGTTTTGAACTGGCTACCTCAGTGTTCCCAGGTCAACGCTTTATCCACTACGCCACCACAGGTTAGGCTGGGAGTTTTTTGATAAATGTTTCAATTTCATTTGTTGTAATCAGTCTGTTTAGCTTTTCTGATTGTTCCTGATTGAGTTTTGAAAGATTATATGTTTCTAGGAATTTATTTATTTTGCCTAGGTTGTCCAGTTTTTTGGCACTGTATGAGATCTGTAATCTTCATAGTATTTTCTTATAATCCTTTGTATTTCTGTGGTGTCAGCTGTTACTTCTCCACTCTCATTTCTAATTTTATTTATTTGAGTCCTCTCTCTTTTTTTCTTGATGAGTCTGGTTAAAGGTTCATCATCAGTCTTGTTTACCTTTTCAAAAAACCAGCTCTTGGTTTCATTGATCTTCTGTGTTGTTTTTTTAGCCTCTATGTCATTTATTTCCATTCTGATCTTTATTATTTTCTTCTTTCTACTTCCTATGGGCTTTATTTGTTGTTCTTTTTCTAGTTCTGTTAGATACAGGGTCAAGTTGTTTATTTGATCTTTTTCTTGCTTCTTAAGGTATGCCTGTAGTGCTATGAACTTCTCTCGCAGGACTGCTTTTGCTGTGTCCCATAAGTTTTTAGTTGTTATGTTCATTTTCATTTGTTTGAAGGAAATTTTTGATTTCTTCCTTGATCTCATTGGTAACCTATCATTATTTAATATCATGCTATTTAGCCTCCAAGTTTTTGAATGTTTTAATTTTCCTATTGTAGGTGATTTTTAGTTTTGTGCCATTGTGATTAGAGAAGATGTTTGATATGATTTCAATCTTCTTAAATTTATTGAGACTTGTTTTGTGTCCTAACATGTGTTCTATCCTAGAGAATGTACCATGAGCACTTGAAAAGAATGTATATCCCACTGCTTTGGGGTGAAAGGTTCTGAAGATATCTATTAAATCCAGTTGATCTAGTATGTCATTTAAGGCCACTGTTTCTTTGTTAATTTTCTGTCTAGAGAATCTATCCATTGATGTTAATCGGGTATTAAAATTTCCTGCTATTATAGTATTGCTGTTGATCTCGCCGTTTATATCCATTACAATCTGCTTTATATATTTAGGAGCTCCTATATTAGGTGCATAGATATTTACAATGGTTATATCCTCCTGTTGAATTGTTCCTTTATCATTATGTAGTGACCTTCTTTATCTCTTACTACAGCCTTTATTCTAAAGTCTATTTTGTCTGATATAAGTATTGCTACCCCAGCTTTTTATTTCATTTCCATTTATGTGAAATACTTTATTTCCATCCCTTCACTTCTTCACTTTTAGTCTATGTGTATCTTTTGTTCTGAGGTGGGTCTCTTGTAGACAGCATATGTATGGGTCCTGTTTTCTTATCCACGCAGCAACCCTTTGTCTTTTGATTGGTGCATTTAATCTATTTACATTTAAGGTTATTATTGGTATGCAGTTGTTTATTGCCAATTTTTTCTTTAAATTTACAATCCTCTTTTTCTTGTTTTTTTTTTTTCCTTTGCTCTTTTTACAGCAGACCCCTTAACATTTCTTGCAGTACTGGTTTAGTTGTAATGAATTCCTTGAGTTTTTTTTTTTTTTGGTTTAGGAAGCTTATTATTTCTCTTTCAATTTTAAATGATAGCCTTGCTGGATAAAGAAGTCTTGATTGTAGGTTCTTGCTTTGCATCACTTTGAATATTTCTTGCCAATCCCTTTTGGCCTCTAGTGTTTCTGTTGAGAAGTCAGATGTGATTCTTATGGGGGCTCCTCTGTAGGAAATTAACTGCTTTTCTCTTGTAGCTTTTAATATTCTTTCTTTGTCTCTTAACTTTGACACTTTAATTATGATGTGTCTTGCTGTAGGCCTCCTTGGGTTTCTCTTTAATGGAACTCTCTGTGCTTCTTGAACTTGTGTGACTTTTTCCTTCATCAATTTAGGGAAATTTTTAGCTATAATTTCTTCAAACAGGTTCCCTATCCCTTGTTTGTTCTCTTCTCCTTCAGGAACCCCTATGATGCTGATGTTTTTTCTCTTCATGTTGTCACAGAGCACTCTTAAGAGTTTCCTCAGACTTTTTGAGCCTCTTTTCTTTTTGCTGCTCTGCTTCTGTGCTTTTGTTTATGTTGTCCTCTAAAACACTGATTTGATCCTCTGCCTCATCTAGCCTGCTATTAATTCCTTCTAGTGCAGTGTTCATTTCTGTTATTGTGTTTGTCATTTCTGACTGGTTCTTTTTTTATAATTTCAATATCCTTTTTGATGCTTGCTATTTCTTTATTTAGTTGCTCATTATGTTCATTCATTGTTGCTCTGAGATCCTTGAACATCCTAGAAATCATTGTTTTAAACTCTGTATCTGATATTTTGGTTACTTCCATCTCATTCAGTTATTTTTCTGGGTATTTTTCTTGTTGATTCATTTGGGTTGCATTTCTCTATCTGCCCATTTTATCTGTGTATTAGGTAGCACAATCTAACTTTGAAGTTTTTGTGTGGTCTGTATGAAAAAGATGGGCTCAGTGGTACTGTCCTCCAGGCAACTTGTTTTCCTTGTTCTAGGAATGCTTCTTGAGGGTACTATTTTCTCTCTTGTTGTATATGAGTATTAGATGCAGTTGGTCTTTTTGTGGGTACGTTTATCCCCTCAGGCTGGCTGGTTCTAAGGGTCAACCTTGATTATGTGTGGTACACACTGTGCAATGTCTGTCCTGTTGGGTGTATTTATTCTCTACAGTATCTGGTGCCTGCTAGACTCTACCTTTGGGTGTGCTGCTTGTGTAGGTAGTTGAGTCTAGGGTTGGTGCTGTCTGCCACCCATTACCAATAGTGTTGGCTCTAGTTCTTCTTGGGTTGGCAACAGCTATTGTTTGTAACCCACTATGGGTTACCAGTGTGCAGCTACTTCACTTTTCGCTGTTTGTGTCTGTGTTTTTTGTGTGGGGGTACTTTGGGAGGGGCCAACCTTTGTATAAGGATCAGCTTCCAACTGCTTAGAGATGAAAACAGCTCCATAAAAGCCCTAAGCTCTGTAAGATTTGTCTCCACTTTTCAGCTTCTCCTCCTCTTTTTGCAGCTGCCTGGTCTTCCCACAGAGTCTTCTGTAGTAAGACTGTAGTGTGGGCTCAGATTGGCCTCACCCAACCAACCCCTCTACAGGTTGCACACTTGGTGGGTTAGGGCAGCTGAGGTTGTGAATATAACGTTTGTGGGACTGTCTACTTCAGGAGTCTCTTGGTCAGAAACTCAGTACAGGGAATGTGGCCCTTGCTCCAGAGCTTGATCCCTCAGCCACTGCTGGATACTCAAATTTTATTTCTCCCCAACAAGGTGAGCAGTAGGTTCAGACTGAGTATGGCCGACAGTCCCCTCAGCAGAAGTTCTTTCAGCTGTTGAGAACCCAGTCTCAGGGAGGAAGACAGAGAGTCCTCTCCTGGGGCTGACTCTGCCCCTCGCGAAGGTGGCTAAGCCCCTCAACCAGATCCAACAATAGACTCACAGGGACCTACACTTTAAATGTCCATGCTCTAAGCCTCTCTCCCTTCCCCCTGTGGAATCTAGCGCCCAGGCCAGCTGACTTTGAAGCTCCACCCTATCCAAAGCACATGAACTGCTGGGCTGTTGCAGTCACAGAGAGTGTAATTCTTCTCAGCTGGGCTTGGTGTGAGGAGCTTTTCCTTTGGATACCACTCTAGCAAGGGTTGTTAGGTCCTGAACCAATGCTTTCCGCAACTGGCCCCTGGATATGCCAGCCCTGGGCTTCCCAAGCAGAAACCCAGCACAGACCAGTGGGAGACACTGCCCATGACTGGCCCTCAGCAACCTTCTTGGAGCTACAAGCAATTCAGAGTTGTGGCTGCCTTTGCTGGGCCCAAGTGTACATGGAAATACCAAGCTGCACTCCTAGGCTGGCTTTTACCCACTCTGGGCCTGGTGGAAAGTCAGCTCAAATGGCTAAGTTTTCCTGAGTTTTGCCTCCTGCAGCCTGTCTGCTGGCTGCTTGTTGGGCTCAGCCACTGAAAAAACCTCTGCTTGAGTCTAGAGCCTGCGGCAATTCAGAGATTAGGAAGGGTGGTGGGTGTGGCTCCACCCCTTGGCCCCAGGTGTCAGGCTGTCCAGACTTTTTTCACAGACCTCAGTAGGGTGTGGCCCCAGGAGTCCAGTGGGTGTGGCCTCTGAGACCCAGAGGTGTGTGGTCTGTCTGCTAACCAGACAGTTTCAGCTGAGTCTCTTGTGAGGTGGAAGCATCAGTCAGACTTCGGAGAGTGTGGGAGGGAACTCGGTCTCCACGCCAGAAAACTGAGTCACTGATGTGCCCCCGGCTTCCTGGCCTCTCGGAACAACCAGTTGCCATCCCGGGGGTAGGAGAGACTCCCGAGGGAGGAACAGCTGCTTTTCTCCAGGCTGACGCTACTCAGAGGGGATTGCTCCTCTCAAAAAAAGATGGCGACTGCAGTACTGGAGAATGATTCAGCACAGGGGTTCCGGTGGCCGTCCCCACAGTATCTCTCCCTGGGCCTCCAACTTTACACTCTCCTCCTGCAACTCCAGTTCTCTCAGCTCTCCCCCGCCAGAGCCCTGGGTAAGTGGCTGTGAATGAGGTTTTCTGCATGGGCCCTTTAAAATGGAATCTGTGTCCGAGAGGTGTGTCTCTTTCTCATGGACAGAAACCTGGCTCTTTTCATAGCTAAATGGTGTTCGGGCGCCTCTTCTAGGCTCTGGGGCTCTAGGCTGGGGCCCTGGTCCTGGGGCTGAGGACCCACACCTCAGGGCAACACACCCTGCTGTGAGAGTCCCTCCGGGCCATTTGCTCCTGGGAGTGGGGCAACCCTTTCCACATCTCCACTCTTCCTACCAGTCTCGGTGTGGCTTTTTTGGTGATCCTTGGTGATCTTAGTTTAGTCCAAAGTTGGTTTTTCAAGATGATTGTTCTTAAATTAAGTTGTAATCCAATTGGTCCTGGGAGATGGCAGCTGGAGCATATGCCTACTCTGTCGCCATCTTTCTCTTTCCCAGATAAATTTTTATGTACAAATTTAGTAAGCTTTTTAAAAAATGTACAAATTTAACACATTTTCCACTGAACATAAAAGTGGAGCTGCTTTTTCTCTGAGAGAGGCAGGAAGCATTCCCAGGATGGTAAATCAGGGAGAGTTGGAGTGTGATAGTGGTTTAGCTGACATTGGTTGGGTGCTTACCGTGTGCTGGGGTAACAGACACCACAGGAGTGAGGCAGGCTGGGCCCCCCGTGGAGGGTGAGATAGGCACTGTGCCGGCTGAGTCTTTGGGGGGAGGGGAGGCCGGTGGGCGAAGGCACAGAGCTGCTGGGAAACGTGGGAGCCTTGGTCGGAAGTCTCTGTTGAGCTCTGGCCCAGTAGTAGCTCCGTTGGCTAGAGCGTTGTCCCGACATGCCAAGGTTGCAGGTTTGATCCTGGTCAGGGCACATGCAGGAATCAACCAGTGAGTGCGTAAATAAGTAGAACTACAAATGGATGTTTTTCTCTCTGTCTCAAAATTAATAAAAAAAATGTGTTTTTGTAAGACTGTTGAGATAGTCAAACATGGGGACACCGCCTCCAAGTGGCCGCTGCTGTCCATTACTCGAGAGGTTGCTGATTCAAGGTTACGGGCTGCGCTGGCCAACAGAACTAGTGTGACTCACATGTGTAATCTAATCTAATCTAATAATCAAAAATTTCTAGAATCCATATTAAAACGTAAAAAAGGAGCAACTGAAATGAATTTTGATCACATTTTAACCCTTGGAGTAGTGAGTTTTTTGTTAACCCTTTGAGGACATACCTGAACGTTTGTACTACTCAAAGGGTTAACTCACTATTAAAAATGTTATCATCTCTACACGTAGCCTGTATAAAGTCAGTTACTGAGATATTTTCCATTCCTTGTTTGCCCCGAGGCTTTGACAGCCAGTCCGCCCCTCGCACGTGCAGCCCCGGCAGGTCTGGGCCGGACTTCCTGGTACTCCGCAGACAGCTGCGCAGGGCAAGCTTGGAGAATTGCGTGGTGGTGTTTTTGGAGTTCAGTTTTCTAAGTCTCCCTAAATCTTGACTGTAACAATGGAACCAAACTGTGTGTGGGAGACACGTTTAGGTAGAGAGCGTGGAGAGGGACCATCTGTAATTCAGCACCTCGTTTCTTTTTGGTTAATTCAGAGAGGGGCTCCGGCAGGTTGGCTCCGGAAGGTGGAGCACACCCGGGACCGCTCCAGAGAGGGCTGCGCTGGTTTCCGGGAAGAGGGTTGCTCAGTTTCTCTAGGTGGCATTGTGAGCCTACCCCAGCAAAGTGAGGACATGCCTGTGAAGGCACGGAGCAGGAATGCGGCCAGGCCTCAGGAGAGAGGGCATTCTCTCCACGTCCTCCCTGCTTCCCTCTCCATCATGTTCTCAGTCGCTCACCCATCCCTGTGCCCAGTCTGTGTGGTGGCGGATGTGTGCATACAGCTCCCATCTCAGAGTTCCTTCCATACAGTCTCTCTGGTCTCTTTTCTGTCCCAGTTGTCAGGATGGGGAGGGTCCGGAGGGGCCAGGGGAAGAAGGAAAGGCAGGTTGTCTTCAACCAAGGAGGCTGCGTGCGGGAGGCCACCCGGAGATGTGGCTGGGACCACTGGAGGGTCCCTGGGGAGCGAGGTGGGCTCCCAGCCCTGCCTCCCCTGCCGTGTGCTTCCGACTGGCTCTGTAGGAGCCCAGCACCAGTTCCCAGAGCATGGGCAGACTTCAGGAGGGCACTGCGGAGTCTCTCCTTAATAATTTCGTTCCTTTTTCGGTTTCAGATGTTGGATGATCAGGTTTTGTTTTGTTCTGTTCTGTTCCAGACCCCCCTCCTCCAGATGTATCTCCTAATATTACATCTTACAGTCACAATTCACTGAAGGTCAAGTTCAGCGGGTTTGAAGCCAGCCACGGGCCCATCAAAGCCTACGCTCTCATTCTCACCACTGGGGAAGGTAAGGGGTGTCATTATGGGTTGGACAGTTAGTAAGTGATGCTCTGACCGGGCCCCATTTCTGTGCCCACTGAGGCACATTAGAGATACAAATACAGTAACCCATGCATGGTGTTCAGATGGCTGTGGGAGGGGTCAGCCATTTGCCTGATCGTCTAGGTCAGGGTTGACAAGCTTTCTGTATAGAGCCAGACAGCAGGTACGTGACACGTTGCAGGCCTTACCGTCTCTGTCGTAGCCCTTCAGCTGTGCTATTGTCAGGTGAAAGCAGTCAGAGAAGACACAGAAAGCATGAGTCCGGCTGTCCTAAAAAAATGTTCTTTACCAGAACAGGTGGCTGGCTAGATTTGGTCCATGGGCCATAACTTGCCAACCTCAGGTCTAGGATTTTTGTCTTTTACAACATGGGGTCTGATCTTTTAGCTGGAAGACAGTGTCTTAAGCAATTTTCTCTCTCTCTTTCTCTCACACATACATGCATGTGCAAATGCCCAAGCACATGCACACGCACAGATCATCGGCAAAGCACGACTTTCTCTTGAAAGCAGGCAAAATGGTTTGCATTTGTAGTGGGAACTTGCAAGGAGCATCCTCATAGCTGAGAGAGGAGATGGATACAAGGCTGATTTTTCCCTAAAGGCTCCAGTACGTTCTCTGGAAGAAAGGAATGGTTAGGGTCCTTTTCATGTGGGTGCTTTGCACAAGGCCGGGATTGGAAACGCCAAGTTGTGTTGTTTTTGGTGGTTCTGTAAATGTGAATAATGCAGGGTGGCCCCTTCTGAGTCTCTGCCCCTGTAAGACAGTCCTCATCTCGGGCAAGATGGAGCTCACACATGCCGTCAGGTGTGGGGACCCTGGAAGACAAGGAGCTTGCTGATGTCATAAACCTGCAGCAAAATTTCTAGAAGTGATGTTGCCATCTCTCCCACTGCCCTCTATCTTTTGTTTGGGGTCTATTTCAAGTACCTAGTCATTTTGCTTCGAAGTTTTCAGCAAATTCCACACTCAACCTTTTGCTGAATGAGGGAGGCAATATTGCTTAGTGACCAGACTGAACAGTAGCGCCTGTGACGGGTGAGAACACATGTTCGAGTCAGATCGTCTGGGTTAGAAATACAGCTCCACTGTGTAGGTAGTGTGGCGTTGGGCCCTTCCTCTTCCTGTGCCTGTAGTTTCCCATCTTTCAAATGAGAATAATAAGCCTATGTGATGAGATTGTTGTGGGGCTTCAGTGAGTTCATGTCAGTAAAGCACTTAGAACTCAATTCACATAAAGCCTAGCATAGAAAGTGCCCTTGAGGGATGGCGGCTGTCACCACTGTCACCCAGTGTCAGCGTCATTATTTAGATTGTGAGAGTCTTAAATCTCTCTGCAATCACTTTCTTATGACTTCCCTCCTCTGTGTCTTTCTTAGCTAACCCGTCTGCAGATGATTTGCACTATACATATCAGGATTTCAAAACTGGAGCCTCGGTGACTTATGTGACATACCTCATAACAGATGAAAGGACACGTTCTCAGGGCTCGTCTGAAGTCTTGAAATATGAAATCAATGTGGGCAACGAGTCGACCACGGGCGGCTATTACAACGGGAAGCTGGAGCCCCTGGGCTCCTATCGGTAACGTCTCTTGGTTCTTCCTCTTTGGGGGTCAAGCAGAGCTTTACTTGCCTGGGTGTCAGACACGTCTCAGCCGCTCCTTCCCCCCCTGTCACCCCATAGGGCTTGCGTGGCTGGCTTCACCAACATTACCTACACGGATGACAAACTCATAGATGGGAACGCGAGCTACGTGTCCTTCAGCCGCTACTCAGATGCCGTCTTCCTGCCCCAGGACCCAGGTAGAGGAAGGATGTCGGTGCTGTTAGCAGCTAGGGCTGTTTGTTGCCGCTGTCCACAGAAGGCAGGCTGTCTGTAGGCTCCTCGGGCTCCAGGAGGGTTGGAGTGCCCGGTGTCTTCTTTCCGAAGTTGAGATGTCACATGGCCATGAGGTCCCCAACCGCCCCTGCCTCTCATTCTCTGAATGTCAGTTGCTCTTCAGTCTGCAGACTGTCTTGTCCTTTTTCTCAGTTCAGTGATGTATTTGTGTGTCCACGTGCCAGACACACAGTGTGACTTGGTGCGTAGGATCCCCTGAAGGAGTCACGGAAATCGTCTCGGCCAACTCACTTTAGAAATGAGGATGTTAAGGCCCAGAGGTGGGCAGCGAGTTTCCGGGGGCTTCCCTGTGACTTAGAAGCAGGACTGGCATTCTGGTAGACTCCCTGTCAGCGCTCCTGTCCTTTGTCCCACAGGGCGAGGTGACTTAGGGGCTCCCCGAGCAGGATCCATCCCCTGTCTCTCAGACCAGAGTCAGGTTGACCAGCTGGCTTTTCAGTTGTCTGGTTTTCACACGTGGTAGTTGTTCGCTACAGGAGAGAGTTCCTGCCCTGGAAGCAGAGTGCAGGGAGTCTCCATTCCCTTCCCCAGTAAACAGATGGGTTAATGTCACCTGAGTACAGTGCTGTAGGCGCTTCTGCGCTTAGGTGGCTGTTAGTCTCCCAAGCCAAGCCCTGAGACGCTTCCCACTCCCACTAAGCTCAAGTGGTTCTGCCCGGGATGCTAATTATACATAATGGACTGCTGCACGCACTCTCATTTGAGGGCAGAACTCCATGGGTAGGAACCTGAAAACCACTGACTTAGCCCGGTTCCCTAAATGTGCCGTTGGGGAATCAGACCTGGGGAGGAGCTGTGACTTTCCCTGGACCTCCAGTTTGTGGTGAACTGGGAACAGGTAGCCCCGGTGCTGAGACTAGTGTTAGGTGCCAAGGTGTCTAACTCTGTCAGTGTCACACACACCCCATCCTCTTCGGTCTGAGGGCTCTTCCAAGGGGTGGGGAACACCTCTCGAAGGGGCCTCCCATTGGACTTTTCTCAGGTGTCATCTGTGGAGCAGTGTTTGGATGCATTTTCGGCGCTGTGGTTATCGTGGTTGTTGGAGGCTTCATCTTCTGGAGAAAGAAAAGGTGACTATTGCTTGTATTAATAATAATACTCCACTTCTGTAAGGAAGCCTTTTTATTCTGGAAAATTTCAGACATTTGCATAATTGCATTTATTTATACAAGAATTTTCCCCAAAGCTGCTTGAGTAAGATTCTGCCGTACTTTCATAAAGGAGAGGAACTTCACAGGCTTATAATCAGCATGTGTTGCTTAGACCATTAAGCTTAGTGAGCAGGATTTAGTGTCGTATACGAATTAATACCCAGGGAAAAGGCATTTTGTAGATACACAGAAAGAGCAAAGCACAGAATTAACCTTTTGTCTAAATTTTTTTTTTCTCTTTTAAAACAGGAAAGATGCAAAGAACAATGAAATGTCCTTTTCTCAGATTAAGTAAGTCTCTAGAATTATGATCTTTATTTTAAGATATTTCACCCTCTATGTGTTCAGTAACCATCTAGAGAAGTTTTGGTGGAACTTCCTGTCAGTTTTCCTGATTGACATATTTGGCCAGGATTACCCAGAAGTTCTTGATAACTTTGTTATCCTGCAAGGGACTCTCTTAGTCTCCTGCAACTTCCTATGTTTATTGGCTCCCTGCAATGTTCTACTATGGCAAATAGGACCACACTGACCATATTCTCCCAACAATTCTACCAATACATATCTATTTTGTGGCTAAAAAATAGGTTATCAAGATCTAGGACAGTGATGGACACTCTTTTGAGCTTGGTGTATCAAAACTCACCAAAAAACCGAGCATAACTTGTGTGGTGTGTCACTTCGAGAAAAAAAAAACCATATTTTGCGATATTTATAGTTATATTTTGCGATAACAAAAATGTTTTGGCCTACAGACCTCTGGCACAGAGTGTCTACCCTACAGCAAATGTTTTATCCTCAGCTTCTGCACCTGGCCGTGCAGGAGCTGAGGATGAAACGTCCTTCTCGGCATGCAGCCCCACACTTCTCTGGTATGTGGCCGCATGTGGCCGCGTGTCATAGAAAATGGCTAGGTTCGCCATCACGGATCTAGGAGCAGAGAACTGGCTCAAACTTACAAAGCCAATCAATTACATCACAGGGTCTAGAAGTAAAATTTTCTGATATACATTTCAGAGTTTTATAAATAATATTATACTGACCCTTCCCCTCCTTGCCGTCCCTCTAGAAAATTATACTATAGATTTTCTTTTTATGTTATGTTCAGAGGCATGGTTGAGTCATTTTTATTTCTAATTGCTATATTTTTCCTCTTCCTTTCTATGATGAAGACCTAAAAAGTGAGTAAACTCTTTTATTTTTAACTTGTATTTTTCTGTTTCAAACTTCATTGAATGTAAGAAATCTTAATACATTGTTTTGTTTTCTTAGATCTAAGTTAATCAAAGTGGAGAATTTTGAGTCTTACTTTAAGAAACAGCAAGCTGACTCCAACTGTGGTTTTGCTGAAGAGTATGAAGTACGTGATGTAAATAGTGCTTGTCGTTGCTTTGTTTTCCCTGAACGTTGTAAAACTGCCCATTTTTTGTTTCACGGTGAAGCCCTGGGTAACAGGTGACCCTTTTGGAGGGGAAAGAAGGTTCTGTGTGTCCCCTGGGGTCGTACTGTGGACGTGTTGGCCGTGAGCACTTAGACGGACCGTCCGGTTTCTGTGATGTTGATAACTGAAGATTATGCAGAGATGCAGTCAGAGGGCTGTTAACAGAAGTAATCGGGACGCTGTGTGAGGTGGAAAGACGGGGCATTCAGGGGGCCGGGGGGCCGAGGCTGTGTGGTGGGGGTTGATCCTGGAGCATTCAGTCAGGTCGTGTGGAGAGAGCTTCTGTCTTTCAGTCAGTCTCCCACGTACCCTGCTCCCAGACTGAGTGCAGTCAGCAGGGCTGTGCTCCCTCCAGAGCCCCTCCAGGGAGGGCCCCTTCTCACCTCCTCAGACGCCAGTGGCTCTGGGTGTTGCCTGGCCTCAGCTGTGACACTCCAGTCTCTGCTCGTTTCCTCCTCCTTCTCCCTGCCTTTTGTATAAAGACACACTTACTACTGGATTTTGGGCCCACCTAGATAATCCAGGGTGGTCTTACCTCAGAGTCTTGATGAATTACATCGGCAAAGACCCTTTTTGCAAGTGAGGTCACATTCACAGGTTGTAGGAGTTAGGACGCGGACATGTCTTTCTGGGGCCACCATTCAACCTACTAGGCAGTTCAAGGTACAGCTGTCACCTCCTCCCTGTGGTTTTCTCCAATTCCATTAGGAGGACTTGACTTCTGTGTCTTCATGCCTTTCTCATCTATGCCATGCTTCTTGAGACCGAAGTCAGCATTTCTTTACTTCTGCCTTGTCATAGCGTTAGTTATTTCTGACCACACCTCTGTCCTGGGCTATAAGCTCTTCACAGGCAAGACTGCCCTTTGCCTTTTAACCTTTGCACTAGTTTTTTTCTTATTTTAAAACTGAGAGGAGGGGAGTTAGAGATAGAGACTCCTGCATGTACCCATGTACCCCTACCGGGATCCACCTAGCAACCCCTGCCTGAGGTTGATGCTTGAATCAACTGAGCTATTTTTAGTGCCTGAGGCTGATGTTTGGACCGATTGAGCCACTGGCTATGGGAAGGGAAGAGGGAGAGAAGGGGGAGAGGAAGGGGAGAGAAGCAGATGGTCACTTCTCCTGTGTGCCCCCGATCGAGCGTTGAACCTGGGACATTCATCCGCCAGCCCAATGCTCTATTCACTGAGCAAACTTGCCAGCGCCTGCTTTAATGTTTCAGGGCTGCCGTAACAAGGAACCACAGACTAGGTGGTTTACAACAACAGGAAGTTATTCTCTCAGTTCTGGAGGCCAGAAGTCCAAAATGAGGGTGTTGGGCAGGGCCCTGCTCTCTCGGGAACCTCTGGGGGGCTTACCCACTCTGCTCCATCCAGACCTGGAAGCCCAGGCTCTCTTGACTTCAGGCTGCATAACTCCAGTGCCTGCCTCTGTCTGCATGGCCGTCCCCCATTCTGTGTCTGTCTCTGCCTCTCCTCTCCTCTTATAAAAGGGATTAAGGACCCACCCCACTGCGGTGTGACCTCATCTTATCCTGATTACATCTGCAAAGACCGTAGTTCCAAATATGATTGCATTCACAGGTACTGTAATTTAGAACTTCAACATATCTTTTTGGGGGATATAATTTAACTCATAACATCCCTGCATTTCCACTTTTAAAAACCAGTTTTGTTGAGGTATAATTGTAAGCAATACGTTGAATATCTTCACTTTCCTCCCAGTTTAATGGAGAAATAAGTGACACATATCACTGTATAAGTTTCAGGCAGACGGCACGGTGACTTGACTTAGATATGTTCTGAAATGATGAACGCGGTAGGTTCCGCTAACACCCATCAGTTCATATAGATACAATGAAAAAAGTAGAAAACAATTTTTTTTTTCTTATGAAGAGAACGTGTAGGCTCCACTCTCTTAACACCTTTCCTATGTCCCATACAGGAGATCTCTGGTGTATGACACTGTAGGGTTAGCTGTCGTCATCACGTCGCATCCTTACTGGATTCTGTCACACTCTGTGCTCAGTATAAATAGTAGGTGAACACTCACTTAATGAACAACTCCTTTGTTTTGGTTTCAGGATCTGAAGCTTGTTGGAATTGGTCAACCTAAATATGCAGCCGAGCTGGCTGAGAACCGAGGGAAGAACCGCTATAACAACGTTCTGCCCTGTAAGTTGTTTTTCGCACGTGACCTTCCCTTTCCGGTCACTGGCCCCCGGCCGGCCGTGGCTGCTCTGACCGCGGAGGCGAGGGGGTCAGGCACCAGGCAGCCTCTTCCCCAGCTGTCCATTAGTCACCTGCTGTGTGCTGAGCACTGCGTTCAGGCGTGTTCCACGGAGTTCCGTCCTCGCAGCAACCTTGTCAGATTGGCAGTGGAATGTCCACTGTGCAGGTGAGGAAAGTGAGGCACAGAGGAGCTAAGTGATTTGTCCAGAGTCACTCAGATGGTTGTGGCAGGACCAGGCGTGGATGGAGTCTGTCAGTTTCAATCAGAGCCTGTGCTTTCTCGCTCTCTCTCTCTTTTTTTAAATTAGAAAGGTTTTCCAATTATAGTTTACATTTAGTATTATTTTGTGTTAGTTTCAGGTGTCCAGGATGGTCGTTAGACGGTCACACACTTCACAAAGTGTCCCGCCCGATGTTTCCTGCGCCCGCCTGGCGCCGTATGTGGTTGTTACAGTATGATCAGCTACATCCCCTGTGCTGGGCCTTACAGCCCCACGACTCTCCTGTATACACCAGTCTGTGTTTCTCAGTCCCTTCCCCTTTGCCACCCAGCCCCCCACCCCGTCCCCAGAGCCTGTGCTGTCAGCACCTTCATCTCTCAGCCCCCTTGTTTCAGCGAATGCAGTTCTGGAAGGCAGGGGCAGGCGGAGGACAGGCAAGGAGTGACCCTTTTCTTTTTAATTTTTTTTTATCGGTTAGAGTGATAGTGGACATTGGTCTGTATTCTGAGAGAAACGCTTTTAAAACGAGGCTGTGGCACCTGCCTCAGCACTGCCCTTCCAGGGTTGAAGGAGGTTATTGGCCTGTTCACATGACTGTCTGTGGAGATATGTAGATTGAGAGTTTGGGTACTGTGTTTATTGGAGTATTTGAGGCTGGAACTCACTTTGGTAACTGGTTTGGAATTGTTGTGTCATTGTGTCCAGGAGAGAGGGGAGGGGAAAGTGCCGTCCAACACGGGAAACATGGGTGCTGCTGCTCATGACTGAGCCTGACCTCTGAGTCTAAGGATATTACTTCATTTCATTTCTGGAGTGGGGCAAGTGTGTGTGTGTGTGTGTGTGTGTGTGTGTGTGTGTGTGTGTGTGTTTGAGGTGACACTACTTAGGAAGCATGAGAATTTTATGCTTTACATCCTCCCATACATATTAGTCTTTTTTTTATATATATTAATTGAGAAGAGGGAGGCAGAGACAGACTCCTGCATGCACTCCAACTGGGATCCACCCAGCCATTCCCCTACCAGGCAAAGCTCTGCCTGTATGGACTGCTGCTCCGTTGCTGGGCAACCGAGCTATTTTAGTGACTGAGGCAAGGCCATGGAGCCATCCTCAGTGCTCAGGGCCAACTTTGCTTGAACCATTCGAGCCATGGCTCCAGGAAGGGGAGAGAGAGAGAGATGGGAAGAGGCGTGGAGAAGCAGATGGTCGCTTCTCCTGTCTGCCCTAACCAGGAATCAAACCTGGGACTTCCACACACTGGGCTGATGCTCTACCACTGAGTCAACTGGCCAGGGCCATATTAATATTAGTCTTACACATTCAGGTTATTCTTGAATTTGGTACTGACTTTTTATAGCTATGTTTTTACGGAGACTACAGAATGTGTGAACAGGGTGGGAAGGTTAACCTGGATCTCCGCCCCCTGGGGCAGTTCTTTTTATTCCTAGTGGAAAAGGCACTAGGGTTGTATTCTGACTGCTGTTCACAGGATAGAAGTGCCTGGAGGAGTCACTTAAACTCGCTGATTTTGGTTCTTTATTTGTAAAATGGGCATAAAAGCTGGTAGGGTGGTTTTGAGGAAAAAAGTAAAATTGCTTAGGGCCTTCCCTGGCACATGGCTCTCACCCCAGGGTGCTCACAGTAGGGAGTTCGTTTCATTTGAGAAGGCTCTGTGGCCTGGCTAAGAGCTGGGGCCCTGAGCCAGGCTGCCTGGATTCGATCCTTGATTTTACCACTTCCTATGACATACAGTATCTCCTCTGTGCCATGGTGACGTAGAGTGACTGTGAGGACGAAATATGGCCGCATATGTAAAATGCCAACCTGTGCACCTTCAAGGTGTGACAGAGCCCATGTGTTGCTACCTCATATCTCTTTTTTTCTCTTTTGTATGTAACTCCCCTCCAATGTTTGCTTCTCACGAGGACCTTTTTTCTCTTAATGTCACAGATGATATTTCCCGTGTCAAACTCTCAGTCCAGAGCCAGTCCGCGGACGACTACATCAATGCCAACTACATGCCTGTGAGTGGGGAGGTGTTCTCATGGGGCCAGCCTGTGAGGGTGAGGCCCTCAGAGCCCCTCTTCCAGTTTCTTTGACTTTGACTTGGATTTCGTGTTGCTCTCCATTTTTAGGGCTACCATTCCAAGAGAGATTTTATTGCCACACAAGGACCTTTACCCAACACTTTGAAGGATTTTTGGCGGATGGTTTGGGAGAAAAATGTGTATGCCGTTGTCATGTTGACCAAGTGTGTTGAGCAGGGAAGGGTAAGCATCTTTGAAAAAATACGTATTACTAAATTAAATTCACTCATTTCTTTTTTATTACTATGCTGAAAAGGTATTTAAAAACAACTTGTCTTTTTAAATTTTTCCCATTTGTCTTTTTAAAAATATACGCTTTGCCACACATTAGCAGCTCTATTCTTAGAAACTTGTTTTCTGTCTTCTTTATTCTCCAAGAGAGAGATGGAAAAAAACATTATTTAAAATAACATAACAAAAGAAACACTAGAGTATAAAAGAATCTTTCAAAGTCTATGTTATTATCACTTTCGTCTGTGGACAGATAATATTCTGTCTTCACTGAGTCGCTGTTGCTGGGGTTGGTTAACAGCAGGAGTTGGGTGAGCCGGTGGGAATTCTCGGAGGTGGAGCAAGATGCTGCTGCTCACGGCGCAGCTCCATCCTTTTCCAGCCCTGTGATTGGCTGTAAGCCCGTTGTGTCTCCAGGCAACCATCTTCTGCTTCTGTGAGACGGGGTATTCGACCAGCTTGGTGATTTTCAAATTTGGTGTTTAGCGCTGGAACCTTATTTTAAAGCAAAATCTCGCACTTATCCCCTGATTCGACTCAACGGTCCCCTTTCCCTTGTGATGGCCTGGGATCCTTTGGCTGCTTCCATCACGGATAAGATTTCTTCCAATAATAAAGTCCCATGTTTCCGTAAATGTATCTGAAGTGAATTGAAAAACACATGCTAAATTCAGGCATTTTGTGCCTGAGGAATAGGACCTAATGTGGCTCTGTGAATTATTTTTCTTTCTGTATTTTTACGAAGTTAGAAGCAGGGAAGCAGTCATTCAGATTCCCGCATGTGCCCCACTGGGATCCACCCAGCATGCCCACCAGGGGGCGATGCTCTGCCCATCTGGGGCTGTTGCTCCATTGCGGCCAGAGCCATTCTAGTGCCTGAGGCCTTGGCTATTGGAGGGGAAGAGAGAGATAGAGAGGAAGGAGAAGGGAAAGGGTGGAGAATCAGATGGGCACTTCTCCTGGTACTCTGACCAGGAATTGAACCCAGGACTTCCAATGCCAGGCCGACACTCTCCCGCTGAGCCAGCCAGCCAGGACTGTGGATTTTTCATGTAGGTGTGCCACTTGAAGAACAGGGAAGGACTTGAGTCCCTAAGCCAGTGACTCTTGAACGTGCATTAGAGTCCCCTGCAGGGAGGTTCCAACTTCGGAGCTGTTCATGCAGAAAGTCTGTGGTGGGACCAAGACCTGCATCCTGGCAGTTCCCGGGGGCTGCTCTTCTGCTGCTCCAGGGTGCACTCTTCGCGCAGCACTGCCGTAGCTGACAGTGGGGACCTGTCAGGCATCATATCTTTTCATGTCCTTTCCTTCCCTTGCCTATAGCAGATGTGTTTCCAGCCCCACGTGTGTGTAAGGTCCTGTGTTAGGGGCTGGGCTTGGAGGATGGAGGGGAAACAGAACAGTAAGAGATGCTTCTCCTGTTCCCGCTCCTTGTGAGACAGAGGCAGGGCTCTGCACCTGTTTTGTGTTTCACGAATAGGCCGTGGATGCAGACAAAGAACATTCTTTGTGAGTGCCAGTAAACTTCATGGTGCTGTTCAGCCCAGGGCCACACACAGGAATGTTCTTATGAATAGCTGTTGACGTAGTTAAATTAACAAAGGACACAGAAGATGAATTTAGATGGGCCCTTGTTCATCTTAAGTCAGAGAACTCAACAGTACTGACTCTGGGTGCAAGGGGACACAAGCCAGTATATTTTCAACACAGAATACTCCATATATATTATTTCTTTCCTGTAACAACCCTGTGAGACATTATTTTTTAGGTGGACAAACTGAGGCTCAGCGAGTTTAAGAACTTGTCCACAAGGTAGCAGCCAGAACCCAGCTGGTTAGGAGGCCGAGCTGGAAATCAGCTCTATGTCACTCACTGTGTGTTCAAGTCCCGCGTTCTTTCTTGGGGCAGTGGTTCCGAAACTGGGATCTTTCCAAACATACAGGTCCTCTGCCCAGAGACTCTGACCCAGGCATCTGTTTTTAAAGTGAAACAGACCTTCCGGGTCAGTTAGATAACCAACCAGGCTTGGAAACCGCCTGCTATAGAGCACACCTTGGGAAGTTGAATATCTCTGAAACAGACCTTCCGGGTCAGTTAGATAACCAACCAGGCTTGGAAACCGCCTGCTATAGAGCACGCCTTGGGAAGTTGAATATCTCTGAAACAGACCTTCCGGGTCAGTTAGATAGTCAACCAGGCTTGGAAACCGCCTGCTATAGAGCACGCCTTGGGAAGTTGAATATCCCTGAAACAGACCTTCCGGGTCAGTTAGATAGTCAACCAGGCTTGGAAACCGCCTGCTATAGAGCACGCCTTGGGAAGTTGAATATCCCTGAAACAGACCTTCCGGGTCAGTTAGATAACCAACCAGGCTTGGAAACCGCCTGCTATAGAGCACGCCTTGGGAAGTTGAATATCCCTGAAACAGACCTTCCGGGTCAGTTAGATAACCAACCAGGCTTGGAAACCGCCTGCTATAGAGCACGCCTTGGGAAGTTGAATATCCCTGAAACAGACCTTCCGGGTCAGTTAGATAACCAACCAGGCTTGGAAACCGCCTGCTATAGAGCACGCCTTGGGAAGTTGAATATCCCTGAAACAGACCTTCCGGGTCAGTTAGATAGTCAACCAGGCTTGGAAACCGCCTGCTATAGAGCACGCCTTGGGAAGTTGAATATCTCTGAAACAGACCTTCCGGGTCAGTTAGATAGTCAACCAGGCTTGGAAACCGCCTGCTATAGAGCACACCTTGGGAAGTTGAATATCTCTGAAACAGACCTTCCGGGTCAGTTAGATAACCAACCAGGCTTGGAAACCGCCTGCTATAGAGCACACCTTGGGAAGTTGAATATCTCTGAAACAGACCTTCCGGGTCAGTTAGATAACCAACCAGGTTTGATAACCGCCTGCTATAGAGCACGCCTTGGAAGTTGAATATCTCTGTGCGTTTTAGGTAATTTGACAGATGTTCTCAGAGAGCAGTCGTTTCTTGATTTTTATTTCTGTTCACGTTTGCTCACCAACTTCACCGGGTCAAAGATCCTAAAGGATTTGATTTGACCGTCTTTATTGGTGTCTGTAGTGGCACTGCAGTTAGTGACTCCCGTGCTCTTGGGGAAAGGGCTCATTTCTTCTAGCTGCAGGTGGTTGTGGGCCCCGCGGGGAAGTTCCGTTCAGGGAGCGCTGGGGGAGGGGCTGCTGTGGGCCACAGGGAGCTGGGTGGGACCGTGTCCTCTGAGAAGTTACAGCCGCTGCTCGGCTCTAAATCAGTTTTAATGCAGAAATGGGGGCTCATTGTTGGTCAGACCTTCTGATTTTTTCAAGAGAAGCCAGAAGTCTGGATTTTTATGAATGAATTTCCAATTTTAAACAAGTTGGCAACAGTTGTAAATTTAAAAACAAAAGAAAATAATTTTATGAGTCAAACAGAACCCAACTGAAGGACTCACTCAGTTGTCAGTATCTGATCTCCCTTGTGACACTTGAGTGATAGCAGATGGCACGATCTGAGCCTGTGTGTGAAAACGCGCTTTTATTCTAGACCAAATGCGAGGAGTACTGGCCTTTCAAGAAGGCCAAGGACTATGGGACCATAAATGTGGCAATGACGTCAGAGATTGTTCTTCCAGAATGGACCATCAGAGACTTCACAGTGAAAAATGTAAGTAAGAGGTCAAGACGGGCAGGTCTCATACAATTACCATATAGTAATTTTAGCGGTGATATTTTTAGGTTAATATTAACCAATATTTCGTTGTGCATCTGAAAAATATTTTTGCTCCTTTACAAAAGAAAACATGCTCTATCTATACATACTCTTAGGTAACTCTTTAGCTTTAGTTTCTTAAGGAGAATTTCATGTTATTCTTGTATAAAATGGCCTGAAAGCACGGCTCAGCATCCTGGTGACTTGCTTATAGAGTTTTTGTTACAAACCAATGCCCCCTGGGATTCATTTGAAGGAAATATGACATCAGGAGCAGCCATTTCCTGTTGGGAGCCATTTAGGATGACAGTTTCATTAATAGGATTCTAGGACATGTATACATGGCTTCCCTTACCCTCAAAATTGTGAAAACAAACCCAGTAAATTATGTAGGTACTTTCAGAAGTCAGTTTATGTGCCTTTAAAATTTTTTTTTTATTTTTATGGGTGTTTAAACACAGAAGCAATGTCAGGAAGTGACATTGATGTCTTCTGATGGGCATGTAAATTAGCACGACCCTTTGTAGTTTACATCAAAGACATAAAAATGTACATTCCTCTTTGATCTGGTGGTTCCAAGTTTGAGAATGTGCCCCAAAGAAACAATCTGAAGTATAGGAGAAGGCTTAATTATTCATAAAAATGAATCTCAGCATGATTTGTAAAGGTGGCGGTGTAGGGGAGGGAGTTTTGGAAACTATGCAGACAGCTAGCTTTTGGAGAACGGATAACTACACTGTAGGTTAACTAGTCATTGTATCGTTATTCAGCTGTTCGTAATGATAGCTACGTAGACTGGATAAGTACCCTGAATATAATTAAGTGAGCATCCCAGGACACACAATTTTATGCATATTGGGCATAACACGTAAAAGAAAGGTCTGGAAGTAGATCAGTGGTGTATATTGGGGGGCTTTTGGGGAGGTTAGGTACTAGTTTACAAGCACTGTCCTTGAAGATTTTCCTAGTCATGGATGCAGTGTATCACAGCAAGTAGTAACTCTTTGCTAAAGCTGTGTGTCAGAGGCTCTGGCCTCAGTTAATATTTCAGTTTTCTCCTGGAGAAGCTGGCAGCGCTCTTACCGTGCATTGTGTTGGTCACACAAACAATGCAGCTCACCGTAGTTGAGAATTCTTTAAAATGTCATACATATTTCTGTACATTTCACCCATTTAAAATGGACTGACTTATCTAACTTGGTTGCTTTTACTGGTTGGGGTTCATTCACCCTTGTGGAAGAGAATTGTGGGTGGAATTGTCCACATCATTTTTAAACAATTACTATTACTATTTTTTATTAACCAAACTCCAGACTGTATTCAGGTTTCACATTTTTTTCCCCTCTGAAACCCTTTCCTGTTCCAGGATCCAATTCAAGATACCCCACAGCATTTAGTAAAATACTTACTTTTTAATTACAGAAAATGCATGAATATGTATTTTTCTTTTAAAAAGTGGGAACATACATAATAGAGTTAACAGTTTCTTTTGACTGTCACACCTAACCTGGGCTCCTCTGTCCCCTGCAGAGATAATACGGAATAGGCCGACCTTCCCCTCTTTCTTGCTCTCCTCTGACTTCTCCGGGCTGGCTTGCTTTGGATGAATGCTTTTGGTTAAATTTGTGAATGTTATGTTGGAGCGTGATGAGACTTCACAGCCCTCTCTCCTCTGTCTCTGCCTTGTTTCCGTACTGTTTTCCACATTTTGAATGTCTGATCATGTCTATGCATTTAAAAAAAATCCCCAAAGGGTAGCTGTCATAATGGAGACGGCCGTGAGGTGCCGGCAGGTGAGGGCAGTGCCTTCTGTGGGCCTAGCGAGTGCACTTGAATCAGGAACAGGAGTGGACCAGCCTGCGTAGAGTTCTGATAATCAGGTGGGGGCTTTCGTGCATGGTAGGAAACCAGTCTGCGTAATACAAGGTCCGCTTTCTATTGTCTGTCTGATGTTAAAAATAGATGTGTTTTTGGCTGGGTCCTTTCTCAAATACCTACAGTTCTAAATATTTACCTGGGGCTTGCTTGCTCTGTGCCTATCATGTTATTAGAATATCTGGAAGACGTGTCTATTAGGAGGCGTTCTTGCCTCGAAGGTGCCAAGTATCATGGTGGTATTTGTACAAATTTATTTTAGGTAAGTCGCATTGCCAGGTGGGCTCAGGGGTGGGTTTATGAAGCTCAAAGGAGCTGTAGGTATAAGAATGTGAGCACACTATTCGTGGGAACAGAGCAAGGTCTGAACTCAAAGTCAGAGGATGAGGGACTTCTACGTCTGAACTGGGTGTTGGGGAAGTCACTTTACTCCTTGGGACCTTTGCCCCTGCCTTTACAGGGGGATAATGAAACCTCTGGCTTGGGCATGTCGTGAGGATTTGATGAGCACATCAGATTTTGTGCCAGCACTTAATTAGCTGTTGCACCAATGTAAAATTCTCATTTCTAGTCGTTCACCACCCTCTTTAGCCGCCTTGCAGCTATTGGGCACGGTTCAGCTCTCAGGTACTGCTTCCACTGGCTGTTCTGATGTCGATAGGCAGCCTCTCTTTCTGGATCTAACCTCTTTTCTTGGCTTTTAGAACGAGACAAGTGACAGTCACCCTCTGCGACAGTTCCACTTCACCTCCTGGCCTGACCATGGGGTTCCCGACACCACTGACCTGCTCATCAACTTCCGGTATCTTGTTCGAGACTACATGAAGCAGAGCCCTCCCGAGTCGCCGATTCTGGTGCATTGCAGGTAGGCTGATGGTCTTTATAAGGATGGATACTTGAATAGTGAGGTATAAGATTGAAAGCGTTACGCATTTACAAATCCAGAAAGGATTGGATAAGAGACTACAACTTAATTCCCTAAACCCTGGGACAGGGATTGGCAAACTATATAGCTTATGAGCTAATATATATATTAGCCACTATGTATTTTAATGTGTTTCTTATTTATAATATTTTCTTGTAAAATATTTCAATCTTACAAAAATACAGAGAATAATAATAATTTAATAAAGCATCACACAGGCCATATGTGTTTCTTTTGTAAATAATACACTATAAAATCTCCACTTACAAATCTCTTCTCCCGTTCTCCTTTCACAGGTGAATGTGGTCCTAAAGTTTATGGGAATCGTTGCCTTGCATTCCTTTGAACCTTATTACTCATGTCTCTGTCTCTGTGGTTTTATATTGCTTTAAAGTTTTACCAGACTTTATTGTGTATACGTCATTCTTCAACCTGCTTCCTTCATTTAGGATGTTGGTTCGTTATTTAACAATGTTGAAAAACACATAGTGCTACATAATTTGTTTTATTTATTCATTTCAAAATGTATTTTGCCATATAAAAACTGCACAGGACTTTAAATAGATACAACTTGATGAGTTTGGGGACAAGTATAGACCCATGAAACTGTCACCACCCTATTTTGCTGCCTATTCCTGTAAAGCTTTATTGGAACACATCCATGCTCATTTGTCTGTGGTGACTTTCATGCTGCAGTGGCTGAAAGAGGCCATTTGGTTGCAAAGCCGAAAATATTTGCCATTTGGCCCTTTATGGAAGAAGTTAGCCACCCCCTCCTCTAGATCGATGACCATAGCTTTAAGATTCGAGGAATTAATTTAAGACAGAAGAAAGGAGGGACTTCGTTGCCCTGTGGGGAATAAATTGATGAAACCTGCCATATTAGCTTATGGGAGAAACTTGAACTGAGATTCAGGAAGCCCTGGCATAGTGTTTTATTAGTAGCATTTGACTCTAGAGGAACTTGAGAGCTTTGAGCCCTGGTCCCAAGCTAGTGCAGCAACTGACTTGCTGGACTCTGCCCTCGAAGGCTGATACCAGAGGAGAGCAAGATGCATGCCCAGGAAATTGGAGAGTTGTGCAGCAGAGGCAACCCACAGTGACCCGCTCACTCCCCTTTTCTTTCAGCGCTGGGGTTGGAAGGACAGGCACCTTCATTGCCATCGATCGTCTTATCTATCAGATAGAGAATGAGAACACCGTGGATGTGTATGGGATTGTGTACGACCTTAGAATGCACAGGCCTTTAATGGTGCAAACAGAGGTGAGGCCGACATCTGTTTGTCAGTCTACCCTTCCTGCCTTTAAAATGTTGCTTTGTGTCACATACTTGTGTTAAACTATTCCACCCTTCCAGAGCTTTCTGGCTCTTGGCTGTGATGTAACACTGGTTTTCTTTAAGGTCCTAGACTGACGTGGGCTTGACGTACCCGGTGCAGGGCCCCATGGCACTGATGTCAGCGATGGTGTTGCAAGCCGAGACAGTGCCAGGGCCCTTCCCTTGCTGCCAGTGACTCAGCGAGTAATCTTAGCAAGTCTCTGAACTCTGGCTTCCACATTCTACTTTCATAAAACGGGCATTTTCTTCACTCTTTGTCTCTAAGGAGCTCTGGCCAGCTTTAAAATAAGCTAGTGAAACAGGCATATCAAGAATTAATACTATGAAGTAGCATGATGCTGCTTTAAGCATTAACGTAGCAATGCGTGCTCACCCAGCCATGTGGATGTTCAAGGACACCCGTTCCTCAGCTGCAGGAGGGTCGGGACCAACTGAGAACACGAATGCTTAGTATCTACAGGGTTGGGCTTTCCCCGAGATGCCTCTGGTAAATGTTGTTTTCCAGGCACGTTCTCAGTGAATATGTTGGGAAATGAGCCTTTCTCAAAGCCGCGGGGTGCATGCGCCCTTACCAGGATGAGAGTGGAATGTTAATTTTGTATCAGGCTGTCACCGTGCACCAGCTTAGAACTCTGTGAATATGCACTCTGTTTCTGTGTCCAGCGGGGAATGTTCTAGAGGTCTGGGTACACTGTGTGCCTTGGGGTGAGCGACGTGGTTGTGGTGGAAAGAGTGGCATTCCCCTCCTCTGTTGGTCAGAAGGGACGTTTTCTTTTTTTCTGCTGTGACTATGTAGAGTAGCAGTTCTCAAACTCCCCCACCCCCCTTTTGAGAAACACAGACATCTTACACCTGCCGACAGATTCTTTTTATGTTCCTTTTTTATATTTTGAGAATAATATTAACCATCGATGTTAAAATATCTGGCAGTATAGGATTATGTAGCGTCTATTTGTTCTCTCTTACTTTTTCTTCCGATCACACTCCCTGGAAGTTGCCAGTGTTCACAGTTGGTGTGTGTCTGCATGTACAGCCGTACAAAACACATACACAGATGCATACAGATACGGAGTTTTTTTTAAATCAGAATGCTGCCCTGTGATATTTTTCTCTTATCACATCACGGATATTTTTCTGTGTTGGCATATGCCACTTCTTCCTCTTCTCAATAGACACCTGCAGATTCTGATAGGCTTGCCTACAGGTGATCTCCCCCCCCCCCCCACTCAACCCTGATCATCCCTCCTCTACTCATCTCCTCTGCTGAAGATCCCAGTTTACCCCTTATTCTGCACATCCTCACTAGCCAAGAAAACCTTGTAGGACTTTTTAGTATTTGAACGTACCTGTGCGTTATCACCTCCACATTCTTTCTTTGCCCCCCCCCCCCCCGAGTCTGGTCTTTTTCCGGGGGTGTGGAGATATGCCCACGTGACACATGACGGAAGAGAAGTTGGGGCTGTTAGGGGCCGTGGATGGGTGGTGAGCCACTCAACTATCTTCATTCCTGGTCACCAATGGGATGAGTTTACTATTTTTTTTTCTTTTGAGAATTATGGAAAGCCAGGAAAAGTGAGCTCTGATTATTTTTTCCAAAACATTTTTTTTGGCTATTTTATATGATTCATATGCTGAAGCCCGGATGGTATTGGGGAGGTCTGTTTTTTACCTCCTGTGTCTGGACTCTAGCTGAGCGGAGGTCTGGGGCGTCTGCCCCTCTGGCTGGGAATCATTGATGATGAGATCCTTCCTCTCTGTGGTTCCTGAAGTCACCAGAATGGGATTACCCCTTGATACATGTTAACTTGGAGGGTTCGCTGTGGGCCAGGTCGGGTTGGGGAGTGGGAATCTGTTTGGAAATACCTTTGGGGACCAACCTCTGGGACTCGTGCTCATTTGCTCTATTCTTTTTCCTTTTCTAACAGGACCAGTATGTTTTCCTCAACC
The DNA here is from genome assembly GCA_037038555.1 of Rhynchonycteris naso. NCBI lineage: Eukaryota > Metazoa > Chordata > Mammalia > Chiroptera > Emballonuridae > Rhynchonycteris > Rhynchonycteris naso. The sequence goes on from CM072995.1 coordinate 359,261,896, forward strand.
AGTGTGTTCTGGACATCATCAGATCCCAGAAGGACTCGAAAGTGGATCTCATCTACCAGAACACAAGTGCAATGACAATCTATGAGAACCTCGCACCAGTGACCACGTTCGGACAAACCAATGGTTACATCGCCTAATTCCAAAGGAACATCTTTCTGGAGTTAATGAGACCGTCGGCACCCACAAGCAAAGGGAAATGCCCCAATGTTGACATGTTTTTATCTGTCTAATATCTTCATTCTTTGTTCTGTTTTGTTAGAACTAATTGAGGGTGTGAAGCCGCACACGTGACATGTGACAGATGAGAAGTTGGGGCTGTCAGGGGCTGTGGGTGGGTGGTGAGCCGGTCAGCTACCTTCATTCCTGGCTACCAATGGGATGAGTTCACTTCTTTTTCTTTTTTCCCTTGAGAATTATGGAAAACTAGGAAAAGTGAGCTATGATTTTCTTTTTCTTTCTCAATGCAGATTAAAAAAAAAAAAAAAGACTATTTTATACAATCCACGTGCTAAAGCCAGGATTGTGTTGGGTTGAATATATTTTAAGTATCAGAGGTCTATTTTTACCTACTGTATCTTGGAACCTAGCTGACGTAGAAGACCTGACTGTGGGTGACGGTCATGTAGGGAGAAGTAGGTGGCTCCTGTCCTGCCTGGGTTTTCTATTTGAACATGTGCCTTTTCTGAATTATGCTTCCACAGGCAAAACTCAGTAGATTTCTCTATTTTTGTATTGAATCTCGTAATTGGAATATGCGGACTATTTAAACGGTAGTGTAGTATCAGAGGCTCAGCCTTCTCAGTAACATTCCTGTTCTTATTTGATCAGAGGAGGTCTACCCCCTGACCCCACCCCCCCACCCCATTTTGCATTCTGTTCTTTCTTTTGTTTTCCCTCCCGACCTTTCCCAAACACATGTCCTTCAGACACCTTTCAGCCCACCGGTGGAGTGAGAGTGGAAACTAAACATCACCTTGAGAATTTTGGGGGTGTGTGGGGGCTGGGGGATACAGAGGAAGCCTGCAGTGATGAACTCTCTCTTTTCTAGCCCCTGTTTTATCCTTGTTCTCATTTCTGTATTCGGTAAGAAGGATTATTTAAAGGTGCAATATGTGATTTAGTGATTCATGATGCTCTAGGTTTCTAGTAACGTTTTACTCAGGTTGGCATTTTATGTGTGTCTGTGTATGTGTGTGTGTGTTTTAAGAAGCGTGGCAATCTGTGAACACTTCAGTGTGAAAACAGTGTCAAATTACTTCCTCTTTCAAAGTCCACTGGCTTTTGTCTCTGCAATGACACGTATCGGTATCTATTTTTCGTTTAGTATATGTGTGTATATACTAAACCCTTGAAAACAGTCATTCCTTTGAATTGAGGTGTACAAAGTTTGAATTTGTATCAAAGATGTAATTATTATTTTTAAAACCTCTTTTCACTATACTGCTGCTGTAATTACTTTGATTTTTAAAAAATGATGTAGATTCACTTTTTTTTTTTTTTTTTTGCTTCAGGTGTGTATCCACCAAGAATTTCAGAGTTTATGTGGATTTATTTTGTTGGTACATAATCCGTAAACTTCTCAAGGCATTAACACAAAAGGATTTGTTTCTTTTTATTTTGTATTCTGGCTCAGGTTATTTTGTGAAGAAGTGGTGAGAGTACCCTCCAGTAGGCAATGAAGTGTACAAGGTCTTATGAAGGAATGTCCAGGTCCCCGCAAACCCTTGGCTGTTGGCCACAGCCATAAATCCTGCTGTAAACTTAGGACAAATGTGTCCTGTTGAAGATGGGAGCGGGGTCTTCTGCGAGTGCCCTGGTCCCTGTTGGCCCTGTGGGAGCCAGTCTCCTGGCCCCGCCCTGCTCCTTAGCTCATTGGCACTTTGATAACTGATTGGACACGTGACTGGGTGTTCTGGGGCTATTGAAGGGTGAAGCACATGTACTGACAGCCCTTTCTGCGGGTCAGAGGTCAGCGCTGTGCGTCTGTTGTCCCCCTCTCCGTTTGAGGTACCAAAGCAGTGAGAAGAGGCGGCGGTGGCGTTGGGTTTTGGGAGAACCTTGCTTCCGAAATGGAAATTGCACTTTCTGCTGAATCCTTTGCTGTCCTCGGTAGTAAGCAGTTCATTCAATATCAGACCCTTAACGGAATGGGTTGGCCGGACCGGATCGGGCCCTCTTGTCTCAACCTCAGAGGGGCCTGTGGCTCTGTAGGTTTCAGGGAAGCCACATCATTCTGGGGTGTTGTGCCACTGGGTTTGGGCGGCTGGCCTCCCGCCCTTTGCACTGGTCTGGCCCCTGGGGCGTGCAGATCTTGGAGAGTTCCACAGCTTCACTCAGAGGTCCCTTTTCAGGCGTCCACACCCCTCCCCGCTCCAGTGTGTCAGGAAACCATAGTGACAGGTATAGTCTCGGTGACAGGTCCCACGGAGATGCTGTGCCCTGCCTGCCAGATCACTGCCATGGGGATGTCGGGGTGGGGGACTCAGCTTGAGAAATGCCTACAAAATTAATGAAAACAACAATAAGTATAACCATGTTTATACAAAAACTGAAGAAGCAGACACCCTCCTCCCTTCTGCCTGGGGTGGGCTTGGGGACCAGGCAGCAGCCCCACGAGCCATGCCCAGACACCACTCCCAGTCCCAGGTCCAGGAAGGCTTGTGCTGGAGAGGTCTGGATTTCAAATAGCAGGTCACACAGAGGTCACGATGCCTCTCTGCATCCTGAAGAAGGCTGGGGACTGGGCCAGTGGGAGTGGTGAGATATTTATAGCACAGTGATGGGAAAGGGAAGCTTAGTGTGTAAATAGAAAGGATATAGGGGCTGCGGGGGTGGTCCAAGAGGAAGGTGCATTTCATTCAGCCTCTGCCCCAAACCTCCCTGGAACAGTGAACTAAAATTGGCGGAGTCCAGGGGGATTATGGAGATGAGTGCTTGCCCCGCTGAATCGTGGAGATGGGTGCTTGCCCCGCTGAATCGTGGAGATGGGTGCTTGCCCCGCTGTACTATTTGACAGCTACACCTGGGAGAGGAGCCAGGGGGGAATTAGTGGTCAGTGAAAAGGCTCCGGATTGGTGGTTAGTCGTTTAGGTGGTTTGGGTCATCTGATCTCTTCTCAGAGCAAAGACATTTTACCTCCAAAGTCACATCGTGATGCTCGGCAGTGATGCTCGGCACCAGGAGGAAATGATGTCAGTGACGTCTGGGGTCTGTTCCCTGTGACCACGTAGTGACCTTCAGCTAGACTTGGGATCGTTGACACCACTGGATTTGGGCTTCGTCAAGTCAGGGGCTCCCGGGGGGTGGGGACCAACTATGCAGCTGACTCCTGTCTGCTTTTCATCCGGATGAACGAGCCCGGTTTTCCTTTGGAATGCTTGACTCTGCTTATTGAGCTAAACAAGACTTGGCGACTGATGGCCATTCACCTCCAATGTTCCAAGTTCTGAGTTTTCAGACTGTCCAGAGCAGTTGAGTGTTCAACATACTGTAGCTCCCCCACCTTCCCCCTTCCCCAGGGGCACATATGGGTAGGCTGTGTTGATGTAGACTCTAAAACTGTAATTTTCTTGTAACTATTTTGGAATGATGCATATTTCTAATGTTTGTTATACTTGTATAGAGTATAGCTGTTGGTTGCTTTTCTTTGTTTGTTTTTTAAGGAAAAGAACGGCCTGGAAAAAATTTTTAAAAAAGACTTAAAAATACCAAATATAAAAAATGTCAACACATTATGCCTTTGTTTCTTTTCTTTCTCCCCATCCTTGGTGTCCACACCGTTTCATTTACCACTTGGTTTACTGCCCAGTATTCATGTGGGGTATCCTTAACAAAAACACTTTCCCCTGGGGATTTTCCACATTGTATTAGCTTGCCTGGGCAGCCACAACAAGCTACCACAGCCTGGGGAGCGTAAACAGCAGAAATTGATCTCACAGTTCTGGAGGCAAGAAGTCCAAAATCAAGCTGTCAGCAGGGTTCGTTTCTTTCGAGGCTGCTCTCCTTGGCTTGTCGATGGGCTGCCATCTCTCTGTGTCTTTACATCGTCTTCTTTCTCTGTGTGTCTGTGTCCTAATCTCGCCTTTTAAGGATACCAGTCATATTGGATTAATCTCATCCTACTGACCTAATTTTATTTTCATTACCTCTTGAAAATTCCCTGTCTGCAAATACAGTCACCTTCAGAAGTACTGGGGTTTAGAACTTTAGTGTATGAAATTTGGGGAGACACATGTATGGCCAGTAGCCATGGTCACCATCACAGCCACCTGGCCCATGCAGGTTCGCATTTGATTCGGACAGACGGTAATGAAACAACGGAGCCAAGAACTGGTGAGCCATCAGCTTTAATCCTAGCTTGCACCCAGAGGGCAAGAAATACACACATGGGAAAGCACTTTCCTTTCTGTTCAGGGCTCCCAAAGCCACTGACTTATCCAAGTTTCCTAGAATCAAAAGTTTCTACCTCACCAGCCTTATTCACCTCTGTTCCCCATCTCCTCTCTGCACAAACTGGCCTCTCCTTCAGCACTCCACCGTCATGGCTGCTTCTCTCCTCCGTGTGGCCTTTATCTGCTTTCCTCCAACATGGGCTCCTCTGCCTCATTTTATAGTGTAGAAATCAAACCTTTAATCCAATAAACAAAGAAGAAAGTCTCTGATACAAAGTCACTTATCTGAGGCATACTGGGATTCCTCATGAGAGTGTACCACCCCACATCATGCAGCAGTCAAGGGTGTGGGGCAAAGCTTAGTTTTAAAACTAAGACTTAGGCTATAAGGACCCTGCCTGCTTACAGCCTGTCCCCCACACCCAATGCAAACTATAAGCGAGCAAACATATATATCATATTTACAAACTTATTTGACCAACAACACAATTCAGCCTCTGTAAAGCCAGTGTCCGCGGCCACCATCACAGCCGCCTGGCTCATGCAGGTTCGCATTAGATTTGGACAGTCGGTAATGAAACAACGGAGCCAAGAACTGGTGGGTCATTGCCTTTAATCCTAGCTTGCACCCAACGGGCAAGGAAAAAAAAACACACAGTGGGCTCCAAAACCCACTCATTCAGTGCTCACAAAGCTACTGACTTATCCGAGTTTCCTAGCATCAGAGGTTTCTAGCTCACCAGACTTATTCACCTCTGTTCCCCATCACCTTCTCTTGCACAAACTGCACAAACTGGCTTCTTCCTCAGCACTCTGCCATCTTGGCTGCTTCCCCTCTCCTCCACGCGGCCTTAATCTGCTCTCCTCTCTAATGCTAACCTCAGGAACTGAGAGATCAAGCTCATGGTCTGCCCCACTTTATAGTGTAGAATCCAAACCTTTAATTCAATCTACAAACAAGGAAGTCTGATACAAAGTCACTTATTTGGGGCATAATGGGAGGATTCCTCATGAGAGTGCACCACCCCACATCATCCAATCAGTCAAGGGTGTGGGGAAAAGCTTACTCTTAAAACTTGCATGTGGGCAGTGCCATCTTTAACAAAATGAGCATAATATATTTTACCTGCCCAACAATCCACCCCTATGCTCACTGTTGGGCAGATAAAATATATTATGCTCACTTTGTTAAAGATAGTGCTGCCCACGGGAAGCCCGATGCCCAGGTGATATTGGTTGCCCTTATGCTTGGAATGGGTGTAATTATATTATTGTGTATGGGGGACAGGCTGTAGGCAGGGAGGGTTGTTATAGCCCAAGGCTTAGTTTTAAGAGTAAGCCTTTCCCCACCTTTTTTTTGTAAGGTGGTGCACTCTTATGAGGAATCCCATTATGCCTCAGGTAAGTGACTTTGTATCAGAGACTTCCTTGTTGGTAGATTGGATTAAAGGTTTGGATTTCTACACTATAAAGTGGGGCAGACCGGGAGCTTGCTCTCTCAGTTCCTGAGGTTAGCATTAGAGAGCAGAGCAGATTAAGGCCACGTGGAGAAGAGGGGAAGCAGCCAAGATGGCAGAGTGCTGAGGAAGAAGCCAGTTTGTGCAGAGTTTGTGCAGAGAGAAGGAGATGGGGAACAGAGGTGAATAAGTCTGGTGAGCTAGAAAGCTTTGATCCTAGGAAACTCGGATAAGTCAGTAGCTTTGTGAGCACTGAATGACTGGGTTTTGGGGCACAGTATGTGTTTTTACTTGCCCGCCGGCTACAAGCTAGAATTAAAGCTGATGGCTCACCAGTTCTTGGCTCCGTTGTTTCATTACCGACTGTCCAAATCTAATGTGAACCTGCATGTGAATGGCCACAATGGCAGCTCCTGGCCTTACACTCACTTTACTACCTACAATCTACATCACTGGCATCCCTGTACAAGAAAATTAGGCACATTACACAAATTATAACAACATGACTAATCATACAATTTCAACAATTACAAAGATACACTTCACCAGTCTCTGAGCACTTTGCCAAAAGTGCAAAATGTCCTCAGCCTTCTCTCTTGCTATTTGAAAGGCTTCCCGGGGAAGGGGGAGGGCCTCCATCAAAGCCACCCCCCACCCCCATCAGGGTATTTTCACATTGTCCAAAATCCATAAGTCTATTCAATAAAGGAGCCAGTGCTCACTCCGGTCGTAGTCCAGGAAATCAATCCACGCACATGGGGTGTTAGTCTCCCCCCTCGTTTCTTCTGGAGACAGCGGATTGCAACTCCAAACCAATTCTCCTCATCCTACAAAGAGGAACTGAAAACACCAGCTTCTGCTGTGTGGCTTGAGCCTCGGGCCACCGCTGCCTTCTGCTCCATGGGTGTTACAGCCCCTGCCTCAGCCTCAGCCCCAGCCTCGGCTTCAGCCCCGGCCTCCTGCCGTTGCTGGCTCTCCACAAAATCCAGGGAAAACTGCAACTCACAAACCTGTGATTCCTTCTCCAGCAGCTCCTCCATTTCCAGGAAGGTCTCACGAACCTGGTCGGCTTCTTCCTCCAGCGCTTCCTCAAGTGCTTCCTCCAGCTCCAGGGTTGGCATCTGTTTCTCCCACGTTTCCTCCAGCTCCTTCCACTGCTTGGTTTGCAGGTCCCAGGCAGCCTCTTCCACAGAGCTCTTGGTTTCTTCATGCATGGCTGTACAAATCAACCAGGCTACGGCTCCCAAAGAACAGCCATGGGGAACCATACAGCAGCCAGTCCTCTACCATGCACCTCAAGGGTGCCGGCTCCATACCGATCTCCGAATCCTGCCACAGACTACGCCAAATGTAAAGCCAGTAGTCGCAGCCATTATCACAGCTGCCTAGCCAGTGCATATTTGCATTAGATTCGGACAGTAGGTAATGAAACAACGGAGCCAAGAACTGGTGAGCCATCAGCTTTAATTCTAGCTTGCACCCGGCAGGCAAGTAAAAACACACACTGGGGTCCAAAACCCAGTCATTCAGTGCTCACAAAGCTACTGACTTATTCGAGTTTCCTAGGATCAAAGGTTTCTAGCTCACCAGACTTATTCATCTCTGTTTCCCATCTCCTTCTCTCTGCACAAACTCTGCACAAACTGGCTTCTTCCTCAGCACTCTGCCATCGTGGCTGCTTCTCCTCTCCTCCACGTGGCCTTAATCTGCTCTCCTCTCTAATACTAACCTTAGGAACCAAGGGAGAGCAAGCTCCTGGTCTGCCCCACTTTATAGTGTAGAAATCCAAACCTTTAATCCAATCTACCAACAAGGAAGTCTCTGATACAAAGTCACTTACCTGAGGCATAATGGGAGGATTCCTCATGATAGTGCACCACCCCACATCATCCAATTAGTCAAGGGTATGGGGAAAAGCTTACTTTTAAAACTTGCATATGGGCAGCGCCATCTTTAACAAAGTGAGCATAATATATTTTATCTGCCCAACAATCCACCCCTATGCTCACTTTACTACCCACAATCCACACCACTGGCATTCCTGTACAAGAAAATTAGGCACATTACACAAATTACAACAACATGACAAATCATACAATTTCAACAATTACAAAGATACACTTCACCAGTCTCTGAGCACTTTGCCACAAGTGCAAAATGTCCTCGGACTTCTTTCTAGCCATGGGAAAAGCTTCCTGGGGCAGGGGGAGGGCCTCCAGCAAAGCCGCCTCCCACCCCCATTAGGGTATTTCACATTGTCCAAAATCCATTAGTCCATTCAACAAAGGAGCCAGTGCTCACTTCTGTTGTAGTCCAGCAAATCAGTCCACACACATGGGGCGTTAGCCTCCCCACTCATTTCTGCCATTATGGCAGGTCTCACACTGTCCCAAGAAAGAGCACATGGCAATGGCAGTCAGTATGTTCATCTCTGTTCCAGAGAGCATGATGGTATCCACCCCTATGTCCCAAAGTCGCAGTGAACCCACCAGCAGCTTAACAGGCACTCCCTGCTGTTCCAGTGGCCACTCTTAGATGCATGCCTGGCTCCTGAATATCCATTCATCCTCCCTCTGCAGCTGCTGCAGTTTACCTTCTGGAGTCTGCGAATCACAACTCCAGCCCAATTCTCCTCATCCTCCAAAGAGGAACTGAGAACTCCAGCTCCTGCTGCTGGGTTTGAGCCCCGGGCCACCGCTGCCTTCTGCTCCATGGGCCTTGCAGCTCCAGCCCGGCCGCAGCTCCAGCCCCAGCCTCAGGCCCGGCCTCATGCTGCTGCTGGCTCTGACAATGTCCAGGGCAATCTGCAACCCACAAACCTGTGATTCTTTCTCCAGCATCTGCTCCATTTCCAGGCGAATCTCGCAAACCTGGTCGGCCTCCTCCTCCAGCAATTCCTCCAGCTCCAGGGTCGGCATCTCTTTCTCCCACATTTCCTCCAGCTCTTTCCACTGCTCGGTTTGCTGGTCCTGGGCAGCCTCTTCCAAAGAGCTCTCAGTTTCCTCACACATGGCTGTAAAAGTCAGCCATCCTACAGTCCCCAGAAGGACAGCCATAGGGAACCATAACAGCAGCCAGTCCTCTACTTCACCGCTCAAAGGTGGTGGCGGCTCCATACCGATCTGTATCGAATCCAAGCCACTTTTCCCGCAGGCAGCTAAAGCCTTCAGACCGCAGTTGGAGCAGCGCCGGCTGGAGGCAGTAGTTTTGGGTGCGGCCACTGGAGGGCGCCAGAGGATTGGGTTGAGGACCAATCCTTGTTCAGGCTGTGAGGGCAAGGGAGGAAAACAGGACCAGCAAGGGAACCAGAAAGTTGATCAGGGATGCCTAGAAATCAACAACAGGGAGACGGAAGTGTCCTGGCCAGCAGTTAGTAGCTTCTTTACTTTAGGATTAATTATAGCGTATGTTCATGATAAAAAAAGAAAAACAGTAGGAAGTTTAAATAAGAAAGAAGGGGAAAAAAATTTCTGTGACCTCTAACCAACAAGATGGCCCCCAGCAATGGTCCCCTCTCACGGGTCCCAGGGTTACCCGGTGTGACCAGTGGAATGCCGCTGATGCCACTGTGTGTGACTCCTGAGAGTAGGCTGTAAAGGGCTCTGCAGCTTGTCTCTTGACCTTTCTTTGTCTCATGAGCAGCCCTATGGGAGGCCCCTGTGTGTGTGGGGAACTGAACTTTCTGCCAACAGCCAAGGGATCCTGGAAGCAGAATCTCTAACCCCAGTCAAGCCTTCAGATGAATATGTCCCCTCACCCTGACCTCCCTTAAAGCTTGGCTGCAGCCTCCCAGGAGACTACCCAGCTAAGCGACCCCCAGGTTCCCGGTCCTCAGAAACTCCGTTAGTCTTTGGAGTCAGATGGACCTGGCTTGTGTCCCTGCTGACAACCTTCTAGCTGTGACACCGAAGACCAGCCACTCTACGTCTTCAGACCTCTTGTTCTTTATCTGTAAAATGAGAATAATAATAGCCCTTACTCGAAGCTTTAAATGAGATCATGTATACAAAGTTCAAGAGTAACTGCTCGCTGCTGCTTTGTATAGGTAGAAGCAGAAAGTTTCCTTGGAGTAAGTGTCTTCTTTCAGAGAAGCTGAGTGCCTTGCTTTAACAACACAGATGTAGTGAGTGTAGGTACCTGTTATTATGTGTTTCCTGAGACAGAGCAAAGAGTGCCTCTCCTTTTGTTATCCACAATTTTCATACAGTGCAGGGGGCTTCCTGGGAAAGAAAGGGCTGAGACCTCCTAACTTTGGTCTCTGAGATTTGCAATTAAGAAAACGTGTCTTAGTGGTTCAGGGTGACATTGACCATGGTCCATCAGCATAAAAGAATATAAAGAACCTCAAGGGGGAGCCCATCATGACAGAGGGGCCAGTGTGGCTGATACAGGTTCGGTGCTGCGGCATGTGCAGGTAGCACTTGGGTTGTACCTTCCAGCTACTCTGGACTATTGTGTTTTTGGAAGCAATAGCTGAGCATGTGAGGGTGAACAAAGAGAACTATGACCTTGGAGCTCATGTATGGAGTCTAACCTGCAGCAGTGGGTAGCTGACCCATGCCCATCAGATTATGCAAGACCAATCCCATGGCAAGGACCAAAGACAGGCCTGGTCAGAGTCTTAATTTTTCTTCTTCTGCATGATCTTTGGTAGACCATGGTCCTTTGGTCTGAGTGTTCCCTGGACGTCCTTGGACAGTTTGGGATGGAGACAAGATGCAGAATTCTGTGAGAAATAATGAATGTTTCTATTAAGGCAAATGTGGCCTCCTGCTCCCAGCTGGGTGGATAAGAGATGTGATTTAATTTGTATTTGCTAGGGGGTGAAGTAGATTGTGTGAGTTGGGTAAACGAACTGCTATAATAATGAACAGCTCTCAAATATCAATGGCTTCATGCCTGGGCCACAGTTTAATGTGGCTGGCACCATTCAAGGACCCAGGCTGGTACAGGTTCCACCACCTTTAACCCAAACCTCCCAAGGTCATCCAGAGTGCCAGCATCCAGCTAACAGATGGGGAGGAGAAAGAGATTGACAGTGTGTGGGAAGTTTCTATGGGCCAGGTTTGGAAATGACATATATCGCTGCCATCCACATTCCATTGTTAAAGACATAGCATCTCACTGCGCACCCAGGCAGAAGAGGAGAGCTGTGGATATTGGTGAGCACTGGTGTCGTGTGCCACATTGGTCAGGCCGGTGGATAAAGTGCTTAACATAGAACCTGGCACATCATAGAGATTCCACAAGGTGGTGTCCCCCTCCCTTCCAGAGCCACCAGCCTGGGGAAGGAGTAGACCGGAATGAAACAGCCTCTATTTTCTTACATCGACGAGCAACCCAGCTGCTTCTAAACGTCTTGTTTTATGGATCTCCCGGGCGCGCTGGGAGATGCAGTCTTGCTTTTGGTCCACACTGCGGTTACAGGAGGAGCCTGGAACTGCAAGCTCCGGGTCCTTAGTGACTTATACATTCAGTGGGGAGCAGTTCTTGCAGCTTCCAAGCACACCTGCAATTACTTACTTGAAGCTCCCGGGAGGTTCACTCAATGAGGTGAAAGAAATTGTCCTTTAGCTTTGAAGAACACACAAGGGATGACACTAATTTGTTCCTTTGTAAACTTTCCCTAACTCTTTGTCTCAACTCCTTAGAGTGTAATTAGTTGCCCAAGGTTGACATTGTGCCATGAGGCCTGGCTGTGGGCCACAGAAAAGGGAGGACTGACTGGTTACTGAGCTCACGGAGGGAACTAATTGTCTCTTTTCTTTCTTTATTTAAAAAATTTTTTTAACAGGGACAGAGAGAGAGAGAGTCAGACAGAAGGATAGATAGGGACAGACAGACAGGAACGGAGAGAGATGAGAAGCATCAATCATTAGTTTTTTGTTGCCGTTGCAACACCTTAGTTGTTCATTGACTGCTTTCTCACATGTGCCTTGACCGCCGGCCTTCAGCAAACCGAGCCACCCCTTGCTGGAGCCAGCGACCTTGGGTCCAAGCTGACGAGCTTTTGCTCAAGCCAGATGGGCCCGCGCTCAAGCTGGTGAGCTCAGGGTCTCAAACCTGGGTCTTCTGCATCCCATTCCAATGCTCTATCCACTGCGCCACCGCCTGGTCAGGCGACTCTTTTCTTCCCTTGATGATCATTGTAAAGGCAGAGAACTTTTTCTACTAAACATGAAGAGGCCAATATCTGGGTTGCGAAGGGTTAGTGAAGAAACGGAAAACATAGATTTGATGAGCAAGTTACATATTTTTATATCTATGGTATTATGTTATGCATACTGTTTTTCTACTAGCTTTTTAACTTAATATTTTATTTAGGATCTCTTTCAATATTGGTATATGTAGATGTACTCATCTGTATCAGTCAGTTCAGGCTGCCATAACAAAATGTCACAGACTGGGTGGCTTAAACAGCAGGACTTTATTCCTCATAGTTCTGGAAGCTAGAAGTCCAAGATCAAGGTGCTGGTTAACTTGGTTCCCTGGTGACTTTGCAGCTTGAGGCAAGTGACTGGAACTCTGTTTCCTTGGCATGGAAGTTTGGACCAAGTGCAAGAACTGTTTTCTTTGCATCACTGTTTTCCTGAGAGTGTGCCCCGCTTTAATGTCCCTCTGGAGGATGAAGGAGGGGGCTCTGGATGTGAGTGCCCGGGGACTGAACCGAACCATTCTCGGAGTCCTTGAAGACAGGGAATGCGTCTTACTTGCCTACGCATCTCCACAGCTGAAGCTCTGGGCCAATTCACTGTGAGTAAATTCCTCAGGCAACAATTCGTGAAAAATGAAGTTTTTATTCATCAGAAACAGATTTCTATGAACCCTTTATAAAATGTGTAACGCTTCTCTTTTGCCGAGGCCTGCAATGAACAGTGGATTTGGGGGTGGGATTTTTGTGTGTTTTGAATATAGTTTTCTTGGAAATAATGAGCAGCAAGGATTTCATGTGCATCAGTCTCTCTTTCCTGATGAGTTTTCAGTCTAGTCAACTGCCTCCCGTCCTTCTCTCCCTTTTTGGACTGACATGCTCGAGAAAGGGGCGGAGATGCCCGGGTGCTTTTCATGAGTATTAACCAAGCCTCCCTGTGTCGGGTTGAACTTTGGCCCTAGTTCTTTATTCCTTCTTGTGGCTGTGCCTTTCTCCATGTAGCTTTGCGCTTCTTCCCAGAAGACATGGCGTGTAGCTGTCCGTCCCTGGACTTCAGCATCAGCCGCTTGCTCTGGCTGTAGGAACGTGTGTGGAGATGACAATGTGTCAGTGGGGGCCTAGATCTTACGAAGTCTCGTGTGTTTTACCTGCTTCTTGCATCTCCATTACCATCACGAGACGATGGGGAGAAAGCGCCACACCACAGCCTGGGCTGCACAATGACACAGGGAGCAGAGTATCTCCTCCTGAGCCACCAAACGGCAGCCCAAGCAGAGCAGCTCCAGCCACCTGCAGCCCCAGGAAAGGACTATCAGTGCCGATTGTGGCACGCTACTGATTTGTGGGTATTCGTCCCGTCCGGCGGCACAAACTCATCACTGTTGGACTAGCAAAAGCATTGAACAATGGAGAGCGAAAAGTCAGAGGACTGAGTTAAAACCAATTAATATTTATTAGCCTTGGATTGCCTACTTCACATTCTTTATCATGATGATGTTGGACGTGGGCATGGACATGTCCTTCCTGTTGCCTTGAAGGTAGTGCCGTCGATTTTGAACTAGCTGGAAACAGTGTCTGCAAATTTCCTCCAGCCTGGCGTAACTCAGCGGCTCATTCATGTTTTATGGGTGTGTTGATCTAGATTCAGTCAGTGTTGACTTTGCACGTTTTACAGTTTGAATATTTCAAGGCTTCTTAATTAAGAGGGAAAGCAGTGGTTGGAGGTGGAAGTATGTCCTTGGTGAACTAATAATTCATCGAGTTGGTCATCTGCCTAATAACTAAGTTGTCGAATTGGTTTATTCTGTGAATTAGTTGTGAGTAATTCAGTTATCTGTGAACTTCTAGTTGGTGAATTGACTTTGGGTGCATTACTCTGCTTCAGTACCTGGAATGACGAGTAGCCCTCAGTAACTGCTCCGTGAAGAAAAGGGATCGAAATGTCGTCAGTCTTATTTGTCTTTATCGTCTGGGAAAGGCTTGAACTGGACACGAGATAATCTGGAGACGGAACTTCCATGTGAATTACTTTTAAATATAGAAATGATGTGAATATATAACCTTGCAATAATATATATCAACTTCCCAAACTGCATGAAAAAACCCAAAGTCACATTTAGATTTATTAGTAATTAGTATTCCTTATATGTGTAAAACACCTTGTATATATTTTACAACCCTTTAATATCCATTATTTCATTGAAGTTTCTTAGCAACCTGTGGTGTCAATAAAAAACTGAATTAATTTTGCCAATGTGCATTTTTGGAGGTTGCAATGTAATTTAGATCAGTCTTTAGCTTCAAGGAACAGAATCTTTTTTTTTAAGTGAGAGGAGGGGAGACAGACTCCCACATGTTCCCTGACTGGGATCCACTGGCAACCCCTGTCTGGGGCCAATGTTCTGTCCATCTGGGGCCATGCTTGCAACCAAGCTATTTTTAGTGCCTGAGGCAGAAGCTCCACAGAGCCATCTTGGTGCCTAGGGATGATGTGCTTGAACCAATTGAGCCATGGATGCAGGAGGGGAAGAGAGAGAGAGAGAGAGAGAGAGAGAGAGAGAGAGACTGGGGGGGAGAAGCAGATGGTCGCCTCTCCTGTGTGCCCTGACCAGGAATTGAACCTGGGACTTCCACAGGGCAGGTTGACACTCTACTGCTGAGCTAAACAGCCAGGGCAGAAACAGAATCTAAAAGAAGATAGGAGTCAAGAATTAGACAGATTAGGTTGGAAAGGGACTCCATCTTATTCATCCTTTGTAGCTTCATTCTCAAGGTTACTTCATGGTTAAGATGGCTGGTAGATCTCCAGTCCTAGTGGCAGCATTCCACCAGGAAAGAGAAAGGGACAAAAGAAATGCATGTCCCTTCTTAAAGTTGGAAGGGAGGCTGGGTAATGTAATTTTGATTCCAGGTGGGTGTGTTCCCAGGTAAAAATTCGGAGGACCTACTACTCCAGGAGGGGGAAGAAGACAAGTGTTGGGGGACACCAGCAATCTCTGCTCTCAAATAAATCAGGTGCAACGCCTGGGCATACATTCAGGTATCCTGACTCACAGACCAGATGTTTCCTCCTTTGCAGCCTCCTGTCTCAGCTAGATTTTATTTTTTAATTGAGGTGAAATTTAAAATGTGGTAATATTTTGTGAAATGCATGGACCTTAATGTTCAATGCAATGAGTTTTCACAAATTTATATATATTTGTAACCAACATCCCAACCAAGATGAAGACAGTTTCTGTCATTCCAGAATCTCCTTTCAAAGCCCTTTCTCAGTAATGTCTACTCCCCACAGGCAACTGCTGATCTAGTTCCTATCATCCTGGTCTCAGTTCAGCCCCTTTTCCAGCCACATGAACAGAATTATTGAGCATGTGCTCTTTTGAGTCTGGCTTCTTTTGCCCGACATAATGGTTCTGAGATTCATCACGTTGTGCGTTGCAGTAGTTTGTCCTTCTATTTTATGAGTGGTGTTCCATCGCACAAACATACCGCAACTAAAATAAATCAGTTCTCTTGTTGGTGCACATTTGGGTTGATTTCAGCTTCTGACTGTTATGAATAAAGTCTGCTATAAACATCCTTTGACATTCCTGTTTTTTAGTCAAAAGTGTAAGCTGACAGATTCATTTTTTTTTAAAATTTTACTTGAAAAATAGGTTTTCACAAGGAGGAGCGTATATAGATTAATACCAGTTCTTAAAGAATATGTACATCTTTTATAAGGGTGGGGTGTAATTGGGGCTAAGGAAGTGTGCCTTAATGCGATGCTTTAATCATTACCAGATTGGGAAATAACATCAGACTCTTATGAAAAAGGGTCCAGAAGATGGCGATGGAGCAGGTGGACATTCCAACTCACACCTCGCAGAACCAAAGTGGATTACAACTTAACTTGGGAACAATCATCTTGAAAAATCAACTTTGGACTAAACTAAGAGGAATCTATAACCAAGCATCACTGGAGAAACCACACTGAGGCTGATAGGAATAGCAGAGATGTGGAAAGGGCTGCCCTGCTCCCAGGAGCAAGTGGCGACCCGGAGGGACTCTCATGGTGGGGAGTGTTGCCCAGAGAGTTGTGGGTCCTCAGCCCCAGGACTGGAGCCCCAGCATAAACCCCAGAGACTAGAAGAGGCGTACAAACAGTATTCAGCTGAGAGAAGAGCTGGGTTACTGTTTGCTAGAAGGAGACAAAACTCTCAGACCCAGGCTCCGTCTTCAAGGGACGGTACAGAAAACCTAGTTCACAGCCACTTACCCTGGGCTCCAGGAGTGAGGATCGCTGAGAGAACTGCAGTTGCAAGAGGAGAGTATAGTCTCAGGGGCACAGGGAGAGACACTGTGGGAGACAACAACCCTAACTCTTGTAATGCTGAGTCACTCCCCAAATCTAAAATGGCCATTTTTCCTGGGAGAAGCAACACCAGCAAAGGGAAACAATCACCCCGCCCACTGGAGGCTCTCCTACTCCTGTCAGAGCAAAGAGTTGTTTAGAAGCAGGGAGGGAGACAGGGACACAGGTTTTGTGTGATGAGGTCTGGGCTACACTACCCTCCATGCTGCTGAGTACCTCCGAAGGGTGGGTGGCCCCGGCTGCAGCGGTCCTACTCTTGGGGCAGTGAGGGCAGTGCCCAGCCCACATGCCTATGTGCCCCTGGCAGTGGACTGTGTACCCACCCATGGCAGCAGCCTGTGAGGCAGCCTGCGAGGCGGCATGTGGCAGCGGCCAGTGCACCCGCTTGTCCAGCGGTTCTCGTGCCTGAATGCCTGAGGAGGAGGTGGTGGCAGCAGTGTTGGGCTGGGGGGGTCAGACAACACCTTGGGAGCATAGAGGTCACACACACTGGCCAAGACTAGATAAAAGCCAGCCTAGGAGTGCAGCTGACATTTATAGCAGCACCTGGGTCCAGCAGAGGCAGCCACAAATTCTGGATCACCTGAAGCTCCAAAAAGGTTGCTAAGGGCCAGTCATAGGCAATGACCCCCACTGGTCTGTACCAGGTTCTGGCTGGGGGGGGGCGGGTCCAAGGCTAGCACATCCAGTGGCCAGATATGGAGAACATCAGTTGAGAACCTAACAACCCTTATAAGAGTGGTATCTTAAGGAAGGGCTCCCCACACCTGACCCAGCTAAGGCATAGAAAATGCTGACTCAAATAGCAAAAAGAGCAGTAGCAGCAGACAAGTTGCCCACAGTGGATTACAAACAACAGCTGATGCCAACTCAAGAAGATCTAGAAACTACACAACTGGAAGCTGGAGGCAGACAACACCAACCAAACACCAGTTCAGTTAGCTACACAAACAGCACACCCAAAGGAACAGTCTATACAGAGACAAAGTGGGAAGACAGAGAAATGCAATCTAAAAGAATCGACAAGAGAAATTCTGAGGAAAAGAATTGAATTAGATGGAAAAAACCAAGATACCAGATGCAAAGTTTGAAACAATGATTGTTATGATGCTCAAGGATCTTAGAGCAACAATGGATGGACATAACGAGCACCTAAATAAAGAGATAGCAAGAATCAAAAAGTACATTGAAATCATAAAAAAGAATTAGTCAGAAATGACAAATACAATATCAGAAATGAAGACTACACTAGAAGGAGTTAATAGCAGGCTGGATGAAGCAGAGGATTGAATCAGTGATTTAGAAGACAAGAGAAATAAAAGCATGGAAGCAGAGCAGCAAAAAGAAAAGAGGTTCAAAAAGTCTAAGGAAATTCTAAGAAAGCTCTGTGACAACATGAAGAGAAACAACATCCACATCATAGGGGTTCCTGAAGGAGAAGAGAAAGAACAAGAGATAGATAACCTGATTGAAGAAATCATAGTGGAAAACTTTCTTAAATTGATAAAGAAAAAAGTCACACAAGTTCAAGACATACAGAGAATCCCATTAAAGAGGAACCCAAAGAGACCTACACCAAGACACATCATAATTAAAATACCAAAGTTAAGAGATAAAAAAAATACTAAAAATTGCAAGAGAAAAGCAGTCAATCACCTACAAAGGAGCCCCCATAAGAATGACATCTGACTTTTCAACAGAAACACTGAGACCAGAAGGAAAAGGCAAGAAATATTCAAAGTAATGCAAAACAAGAGCCTCCAACCAAGACTTTTTTATCCAGCAAAGCTATTGTTTACAATTGAAAGAGAAATAAAAAGCTTCCCAGACAAAAACAAAACAAAACAAAACAAAAACAAAAAACAAACTCTCAAGGAATTCATTACAACCAAATCAATGTTGCAAGAAACATAAAGGGGCCTGTTGTAAACAGAACAAAGGGAGAAAATGTAGAAAAAGAGGAATGTAGATTTAAAGAATAAAATGGCAATAAACAACTACATATGAATAATAACCTTAAATGTAAATGGATTAAATGCTCCAATCAAAAGACATAGGGTAAATTCATGGATAAGAAAATAAGACCTGTACATATGATGTCTATAAGAGATCCACCTCAAAACAAAAGATACATGAAGACTGAAAATGAAGGGATTGAAAAACATATTTTATGCAAATGAAAATGAAAAAAAAGCCGGGGTAGCAATACTTCTATCTGACAAAATAGACTTTTAAATAAAGGCTATAGTAAGGGATAAAGAAGGACGCTACATAATGATAAAGGGAGCAATCCAGCAGGAAGATATAACCATTATAAATATCTATGCACCTAATATAGGAGCACCTAAATATATAAAGCTGATTTTGATGGACATAAAGGGCAAGAACAACAGCAATACTATAATAGTAGGGGATTTCAATACCACATTAACATCAATAGATAGATCCTCAAGAAAGAAAATTAACCAAGAAACAGCAGCCTTAAAGAACACACTAGATAAACTTGATTTAATAGATATCTTCAGAACATTTCACACTAAAGCAGCATAATTTACATTCTTTTCAAGTGCTCATGGTATATTCTCTAGGATAGACTACATGTTAGGACACAAAATGAGTCTCAATAAATTTAAGAAGATTGAAATCACATCAAGCATCTTCTCTGATCACAATGGCATAAAACTAGAAATCACCTACAATAGAAAAACTGAAAAACATTCAAACACTTGGAGACTAAATAGCATGTTATTAAATAAGAATGGGTTAACAATGAGATCAAGAAAGTAATAAAAAATTTTCTTGAAAACAAACATATAACAACTCAAAATTTATGGGACACAGCAAAAACAGTCATGAAAGAGAAGTTCATAGCGTTACAGGCACACCTTAAGAAACAAGAAAAAGCTCAAATTAACAATTTAACCCTGCACCTCAAAGAACTAGAAAAAGAACAGCAAGTAAAGCCCAGAGGAAGTAGAAGAAAGGAAATAATAAAGATCAGAGTGGAAATAAGTGACATACAGGCTAAAAAAGCAATACAGAAGATCAATGAAACCAAAAGCTGGTTCTTTGAAAAGATATACAAGATAGATAAACCTTTAACCAGACTCACCAAGAAAAAAAGAGAGAGGACTCAAATAAGTAAAATTAGAAATGAGAGTGGAGAAGTAACAACTGACACCACAGAAATTCAAAGGATTGTATGAAAATACCATGTAGAACTGTATGCCAAAAAATTAGACAACCTAGGTGAAATGGACAAATTCCTTGAAACATAATCTTTCAAAAATCAATCTGGAAGAATCAGAAAACCTAAACAGACCGCTTACAACAAATGAGGTTGAAACAGTTATCAAAAAACTCCCACCAAACAAAAGTCCTGGGCCAGATGGCTTCACAGGTGAATTCTACCAAATATTCAAAGAAGAATGAACTCTTATCCTTCTCAAGCTATTTCAAAAAATTCAAGAGTAGGAAAGACTTCCAAGCTCATTTTATGAGGCGAGCATAATACTCATTCCAAAACCAAGTAAAGACACCACAAAGAAAGAAAACTATAGGTCCAATATCCCTGATGAACTTAGATGCTAATATTCTCAACAAAATATTAGCAAACCAGATCCAGCAATACATGAAAAAAATCATACATCATGATCAAGTGGGATTTATTCTGGGGAGGCAAGGCTGGTTCAATATTCACAAATCAATAAATGTGAATCATCACATAAACAAAAGGAAGGATAAAAATCACATGATAGTATCAATAGATACAGAAAAAACATTTGATAAAATTCAGTACCTATTTATGATCAAAACTCTCAGCAAAGTGGGGATACAGGGATCATACCTCAACATGATAAAGGCCATCTATGACAAACTCAAAGCCAACATCATAATCAATGGGCAAAAATTAAAAGCAATCCCCTTAAGATCAGGAACAAGGCAGGAGTGCCCCCTTTCACTGCTCTTATTCAACATAGTGCTAGAAGTCCTAGCCACAGCAATCAGACAACAAGAAGAAATAAAAGGCATCTAGATTGGAAAAGAAGAAATAAAACTATCATTATTTGCTGATGACATGATAGTATACAGAGAAAACCCTAAAGTCTCAGTCAAAATACTACTGGACCTGATAAATGAATTCAGCAAGGTGGTAGAATATAAAATTAATATTCAGAAAACAGTGGCATTTTTATACACCAAAAATCAACTGTCTGAAAGAGAAATTAAGAAAAAGTCCTTTTCACTATTGCAACAACAACAATAACAAAATAAAGTACTTAGGAGTAAATTTAACCTAGGAGGTTAAAGACTTGTACTTGGGAAATTATAAAACATTGATAAAAGAAATCAAGGAAGATACAAACAAGTGGAAGCATATACCGTGTTCATGGATAGGAAGAATAAACATCATCAAAATGACTATATTACCCAAAGCAATCTATAAACTCAATGCAATTCCTATTAAAATACCAATGGCATACTTCAAAGATATAGAACAAATATTTCAAAAATTTATATGGAACCACAAAAGAACACGAATAGCCTCAGCAATTTTGAAAAAGAATAATAAAGTGGGTGGTATCACACTTCCTGATATCAAGTTAGACTACAAGGCCATTGTACTCAAAATAGCTTGTTACTGGTATAAGAACAGGCATACAGATCAATGGAACAGAACAGGGAACCTAGACATAAACCCACACCTATATGAACAATTGATATTTGACAAAGGAGGTAAGAGCATAGAATGGAGTAAAGACAGCCTCTTTAACAAATGGTGTTGGGAAAATTGGACAGGTTCTTGCAAAAAAATAAAACTGGATCACCAACTCACACTATTCACAAAAGTAAACTCAAAATGTATAAAAGACATAAATACAAGTCGTGAAACCATAATCATCTTGGAAGAAAACATAGGCAGTAAGCTCTCCGACATCTCTCTCAACAATGTTTATGCTGATTTATCTCGACAGGCAAGTGAAATAAAGTACAGGATGAACCAATGGGACTATATCAAACTAAAAAGCTTTTGCACAGCTAAAGACAATATGAACAAAATAAAAAGACAAACCACACAATGGGAGAATATATTCGACAATACTGATAAGGGGTTAATTATCAAAATTTATAAAGAACTTGTAAAACTCAACACCAGAAAGGTAAACAATCCAATCAAAACGTGGGCAAAAGTAATGAATAGACACTTCTCCAAAGAGGACACACAGATGGCCAATAAGCACATGAAAAAATGTTCAACCTCACTAATCATTAGAGAAATGCAAATTAAAACCACAATGAGATACCACCTCACACCAGTCAGAATGGGGCTCATTAACAAAAGAACACATAATAAGTGCTGGAGAGGGTGTGGAGAAAAGGGAACCCCCCTGCACTGCTGGTGGGAATGCAGACTGGTGGAGCCACTGTGGAAAACAGTATGGAGATTCCTCAAAAAATTAAAAATGGAAGTGCCTTTTGACCTACCTATCCCACTTTTAGGAATATATCCTAAGAATACCAAATCACTGATTCAAAAAGAAGAAATGCACCCCCATGTTTATTGCAGCACTGTTTATAATAGCAAACATCTGGAAATAGCCCAAGTGTCTGTCAGTGGACAAGTGGATTAAAAAGCTGTGGTACATATACACAATGGAATACTATGGGGCCATGAAAAAGAAGGAAATCTTACCTTTTGTGACAACATGGATGGGCCTGGAAACTATTATGCTAAGTGAAATAAGCCAGGCAGAGAAAGAAAAATATCATATGACCTCACTCATTTGAGGAATCTAATGAACAATGTGAACTGAGGAAGGGAATAGAGGCAGAGGTGGGATCAAAGAGACTAGAGGGAAAGCAGACAGAGGGAAAGGAGATGAGAGGATGGGATCAGAGAAGGGAAAGAGATTAGTGAAATTATATATACTAACACAGTGTTATAGAGAGCAGGACAGCACATCCTAGAGGGAAGGGGGAAGTCTTTGGGGGGTGGGGGTAAGAGGGGTGTCAAAGGGAACACTGGGGGTGGTGGGAGATATATTCATTGGGACACTTGAATTTATGCAAACACAATATATTATTTCAATAAAAATTAAAAAAACTCTTATAAAAAAGGCAATTGGTAATTTCAGGTGAACAAACAGAGTTTTACATCACCAATATTTTAACAAATGTCTTTTTCTATAACAAATATTCTTAGAGTTACATTTAGAAATCTGTCATTCTTAGATTTTCTTTTTAAGTGAGAGGAAGGGAGACAATGAGACAACTCCAAGTACACCCTGAATGGGATCCACACAGCAACCCCCATCTGAGGCTGATGCTTGAATCAGTCAAGCTATCCTCAGTGCCTGAGGCAGATTCTCAGACCAACTGAGCCATTGACTGCAAGAGGGGAAGAGGGAAAGAAGGGGGAGAGGGAAGGGGGCAGAAGCAGATGGTTGCTTCTCATGTGTGCCCTGACCGGAAATTGAATGGGGAACATCCATACGCTGGGTCAGCGCTCTATCCATTAAGCCAACTGGATCATTTAATATAGGAAATATCCTGACTGACAGATTTTCACAGAAACTTCATGTCATAATGACATGTTACAGAATAAATATAGATTTTATTTAAGTATTTGGAGCTTTTATGTAATTATTTGCTAATCTTTTGATTCTTGCTATGTAAAGAATAATGGTTAATTTAGTGTTTGCATTCTCAAAAGCAATTATTTAAAAACCTTTCACAAAATCTTGCACTGTCTCATTAAGTTTTCTTATTAACCATTAGTTTAAAGTTAGCATCTTGTTTCAACTCTGATTTTAATCGAGGCTGAATTAATGACATTTGTGAATAACACAGGTGTAGAGAACATTTATCTCACAAAGTGCTGTTATAACATTTAGAGACAGACCTTTTATTACAAAAAATTTTAATACATATGCAGTTGTGGTCATAGCATGGTAATGAACTCATATGTAACCCAGACCAAGTTTTAATAATTATCAGTTCAGGGTAAAATTTCTTGCATCTATAGCAGGGTGTTTCAACAGCAGCCATATTACAGTTTTGGGTCTGATAAGTCTTCGCTGTGGGGTCTGTCCTGTGTTTTGTCATATGTTTTATAGCATCCCTGTCTTCTGCCCACTTAATACCAGTAGCACCCCTGCCCCGTGTTGTGCCAATGAAAAATGTCTCCATACATTGCTAAATGTCTTCTGGCGGGCAAAATTACTCTCCGGTGACAACCACTGATCTATACCCTCACCATACCAAAGGGAAGGGGTGGTGCTTTCAGTTTTCTGACACTTGTGGCCCATATTCCTTGGAGCCATCCTTTGAATGGTGGCATTTCATGTGACGCCCCATGGCTGAGTTCATGATAAGCAGGGGCTATATCTAACTGATCTCTGACCAGCATAGAGCTCCACCCAGAGTAAGCACCCTGTCAACGTTGGGTGAATTTAATATTCATTTCTTCCTATTGATTTCTAAAGTTGTGTTACCTATAGGGAAGTTCTGGGTTGTAGTAGCCATGTCCTGCTTCCCATGAGCTTGTCAGTCTAATTAGGAAGGGGACAGTGATTGGCTCTCGGGGGGCCAATCTCTTTGTGCTTTGGGACAATGCTCTAACCAACTGGGCCATCCAGTCAGGACAAGGGGGCCAATCTCTTTATTATCACCTTTCCCTGAGCATCCCTCAAGCGAGCTGAACTCAGGGCCGAGCGGCAGGAATTCTGATTTCTCTGTGGAACACTTGGGAGGCAAGTCTGCCTTGTTCTTGGTTTATAAACCAGGTGGAGCGGAGAGACCATGGCTCGGTCTCAGCATTCCCAAGCCTGAGGCTGCGGGTGTTGGGAGGGGGTGCAGAGTCTCCATCCTGCAACTCCTGGGAGGGAGTGCTTTCTGATTGGTTAGCTGGGAAACCTGCTTGCGCTGAGGGCTGTTCTCAGGGCACAAATTTGCCTCTCTGTGGTCAGCACAGAAAAAGTAACTGAGCCGAGGTGGGGAGGAGGTGGGACAGGGTGTAGGGGGGATAAATGGTGATGGGAGGAGACTTGACTTGGGGTGGTGAACACACAATGCGGTGTAGAGATGTGTTGTAGAATCGGGCACCTGAAACCTGTATCATTATGTTAATCAGTGTCCGTCCAATAAAATTAATAAAGAAAAAGTGACTGTGGTGAGGACAGCGAAGCCACAGAAACACTGGGTGGCTTTTGTGTTGTGAGCACGTGCTATTTCGGCATCATGATTACAATTCCACCCTGAAAGTGAAGGGGATGCTGCCCGGAAGCACGGGGCGTTTTACAAAGTGCTCTCCCAACGCCTGGTCCTTGGCGGAGGCAGGGCAGTGCCGGGGCTGGGACTCGGGGATGGAGAAGCCGCGCTCTCGGTTTTGGGCGACCTTTGTTCTTGCATTGTATACTGAACACCTACAGGGCACCAAACACCGTGCTAAGCAAGCTGGGGAACCTCTGTACCCACTCTTCACTGAGATGACACAATCACTGGATGCTGCACTGTGGCGTCACTTACGTAAGTACCAGGGATGGAATCGTAGCAAGATAAAATCTCCACCCTCATGAAATCCATAGTGTAGTGGGGATAAATGGTCACATAAAAGAATTACAATTCAGTGAGAAAGTTGCCGTGATTCTAAAATGTCCTGAGAGAAAAGGGCCCCTGTCGATAAGGGTCTGTGCATGGTGGAGCTGGATTTCTGTCTCTGAGAAGAATCCAAGACAGCACAGGGCTTGGAGTGAGATTCACCGCAGGTTCCTGGGACGTAGGTTTTATCTCTACCCTATGGTTTAGACCTTGAGTCTCTGATGGGTTAAAGAACTGTCTAGATATCACATAGATACTACTTAAAGAAACCTGAATGCATTCCCACCAGCAGTGCAGAAGGGTTCCCTTTTCTCCACATCCTTGGTGCAGCCACTGTGAAAAACAGTTTGGAGATTCCTCAAAAAATTAAAAGTCGAACTGCCTTTTGACCCAGCTATCCCACTTATAGGAATATACCCTAAGAACACCATAACACTGTTCGAAAAGAAGAAATGCTCCCCCCATGTTCGTGGCAGCATTGTTCACAATAGCGAAGATCTGGAACCAGCCCAAGTGTCCGTCAGAAGACGAGTGGATTAAAAAGCTATGGTACATATATACTATGGAATACTACTCAGCCATAAGAAATGATGACATCGGATCATTTACAGCAAAATGGATGTACCTTGATAACATTATACGGAGTGAAATAAGTAAATCAGAAAAACAAAAACAAAAACTGAGAACAGCATGATTTCATACATAAGTGGGACATAAAAGTGAGACTATGAGACATGGACAAGAGTGTGGTGGTTACGGGGTGGGGGGAGGGAGGGGAGGGTGGGATAGGGAGGAGGGGAGGGGTACAGGGAAAACCAGATAGAAGGTGACAGAGGACAATTTGACTTTGGGTAATGGGTATGCAACACAATTGAACGATAAGACAACCTGGAGATGTTTTCATTGTACATATGTACCCTGATTTATTGGTGTCACCCCATTAAAGTTAAAAAAAAAAGATTAAAAAAAAAAAAAGAAACCTGAATGTAATCCCAGGAGTCTAAACGCTAGTAGAACTTTCTTCCATGAACGGCTTCTAGGTAAAATTCCCCAGCCAATCCAAGAGTTTAGGGCTGGTCTCTGCCCTCTCTTTGTCTCCTTAACGTAAACTATCAAGGACTCATTCCCTTCTGGCTCATGGTTGTCCCCTCTGTTGTGGCAAGGGTGGATGCCACGTGACTCTCAGGTTTTCTGGACTCTCACTGCCCAACCGGCTGCGCTGATAAATGTAGACCTCAGTTGCCTTAGCCAAGGTCCAGCACGGACCAGGACAGTCTGCAAATCAGACAGTGCACATTCCTGGTGATACTCTGAGGTGTTGGAAGGCTGGACCGCAGAGTGTGAGTGGGCACTCTGCCCTGACAGGTGGTTTGTATTTCTGTTGCCACTAGGGAGGGGGCATGATGGAAGGAAATGGGGGTATCAGACAGTGAAGAATTGTGCATACATTGAGTTGGATCTTTGGAAAGGGACAAGGTCACCGGTGACCGGTGACTGGTGGGAGAGTGAGAGAATTAGGAAGAGAAAGCAGGAATAAGAGGGGGTGCTGAGTGGCAGAGTACTGAGGCTGTGAAGGGAAGTAGAGTGGTGAGAAAGCTGTCCTGCCAACCTAAGGTGGGAGGGGAGCGCAGGAAGTGGGGTGAAGGAAAGCTGGAGGAGAAAGAGAGAGCATTCGGAGACCCTAGAGAGACATTGAACACGAGATGGCAGCCCTCCCCTTGCTGTCCACATCATCCAACAAGGCATTGATGTTCTGATGTGTCTTCCCGCCTCTGGTCTGTTTCAGTCACTGACACTCCTGATGGTTCCCCAGCGTCTGCAGGTTAAACCCCAGAGTCTATAACAGTCCTCCACAAACTGATACTGGTCTCTAGCTCTGGCTTTGTCTAGTCTTCCCTTTACGCCAGCCACAATTTCATAGCTCTGTATGCTCTTCTGCATTTTTGGAATGCTTTTCCCTTCTTCTACATGAAACTAACTCCCACTCATCTTTCAACGTCCAGCTCACAAGCATTTCGGGCATGTAAGGGATTATTATGTAACTCACCCACTTAACAAGAACCTTTTGTCATTTTAGATCCCCCGTCCTAACTACTGCCTGCTGGTGGCGACTTCATGGCTAACACATACAATGTGACTGAATTCATTTTTCTGGGACTTTCTTCCAATCAGGAGGTGCAGAAGGTTTGCTTTGTGGCATTTCTGCTCTTGTACACAGCAATTGTGCTGGGGAATTGCCTCATTCTGCTTGTCATCGTGACCAGCAGGAGTCTTGCTTCCCCTATGTACTTCCTCCTCGGCTACCTGTCCTTCGTGGAGATCTGCTATTCCTCCAGGACAGCCCCCAAGTTCATCTCAGACTTGTTGGTGGAAAAGAAAGCCATATCTCTGGAGGGCTGCATGACACAGCTTTTCTTTATACACTTCTTTGGTGGCACTGAGAGTTTCTTGCTTATCGTGATGGCCTATGATCGTTATGTGGCCATCTGCAAACCCCTCCACTATACCGCCATCATGAACCGGCGGGCATGTGCTGTCCTGGTGGGAATGGCATGGGTAGGGGGCTTCGTGCATTCCTTTGCCCAAATCCTTCTCGTCTTCCGCTTGCCTTTTTGTGGCCCCAATGTGATCGACCACTATTTCTGTGACACACTTCCCCTGCTCAGGCTTGCTTGCTCTGATACCTTCCTCATTGGCCTGCTGATTGTCACTAACGCGGGGACCCTGTCGTTGATCTGCTTCATGGTCCTCTTAGCGTCCTATGCGGTCATCCTGCTCCATCTGAGGACTCGGAGTTCTGAGGGGCGGTGCAAGGCCCTCTCCACTTGTGGGTCCCACATCACCGTGGTGATGTTGTTCTTTGGGCCCTGCATCTTCATCTACCTAAGGCCTTCTGCCACCCTGTCTGTGGACAAGGTGGTGGCCGTGTTCTACACAGTGATCACGCCGCTCCTCAACCCTATCATTTACTCCCTGAGAAATGCCAAGGTGAAGAAAGCCATGGAAAGGCTGTGGCTCAGGACAGTGAGGCTGGATGAGAAACAGAAGCGGAGCCTGGGTATTTATCCTTGGGTATAGAACGGTGCCGAGTCCAAACTGAAGGGGAAGATAGGATGAAGTAAGGTTCACAGGACTTGTTAGTTCTAGAGTTATTCCAACTGGTCCTCAAAAACTTTATTCTGATCAACTGTAAAATATTCCTTCCTATGGATTTATTTGTTTATTTATTTTTAAGTGAGGGGAACGGAGATAGAGAGACAGACTTCTCTGCATTTGCCCTGACCAGGATCCACCCAGCAACCTTATCTGGGGCCGATGCTTGAATCAACTGAGCTATCCACAGTGCCTGAGGCTGATACTTGCACCAACTGAGCTACTGGCTGCAAGAGAGGAAGAGGAAGAGAAGCGGAGAGTGAGGGGAAGAGAAGCAGATAGTTGCTTCTCATGTGTGCACTGACTAGGGATCGAACCTTGGATGTTTGCATGCTGGGTTGACACTATCTACTGAGCCAGTGGCCAGGGCGTATTTACCATATTTTAATTGTCACTTTCTGTTAGATGTTTAGATCATTTCTATTTTTTCACTGGTATATATAACATCATGGTAAATACTCTTGAATAAAAATATTTACTCTTTTGATTTTCTCTTAGACTCATTTGCTATAGTAAATTCAGTATGTTATAAGGTATAACAATATTTGATGCGTAGTGTTGATTCTTAGAGAGATTGTTATAATTAACCTTCCTGGTGAAAGTGTTTTAGACGAAATTGAACAATGTCATTAAGCCTTTCTTTTTTTTTTTTTTTTACAGGGACAGAGAGAGAGTCAGAGAGAGGGATAGATAGGGACAGACAGCAGGAACGAAGGGAGG
Source organism: Rhynchonycteris naso (assembly GCA_037038555.1). Taxonomy (NCBI): domain Eukaryota; kingdom Metazoa; phylum Chordata; class Mammalia; order Chiroptera; family Emballonuridae; genus Rhynchonycteris; species Rhynchonycteris naso. Next base: position 359,290,723 of record CM072995.1, read on the forward strand.
TGAGAAGCATCAATCATTAGTTTTTCGTTGCCATCGCAACACCTTAGTTGTTCATTGATTCCTTTCTCACATGTGCCTTGACCGCGGGTCTTCAGCAGACCGAGCAACCCCTCGCTGGAGCCAGAGACTTTGCGTCCAAGCTGACGAGCTTTTTGCTCAAGCCAGATGGGCCCGCGCTCAAGCTGGTGAGCTCGGGGTCTCGAACCTGGGTCTTCCAGTCCGATGCTCTATCCATTGTGCCACCACCTGGTCAGGCACATTAAGCCTTTCTTAATGAGTAACAAGATTTTACATAGTCTCAAAGTATCTCCTTGCAAAATACTTATTAATTGCCAAAGGCAAAATGTAACTCAATAGTGGAGAGACCTGGAAGATACTTCCTTAAATAATTACTCAAAGTTAACATCATAGGTATTGAGACTAGAGGGGCATACAGTATCATTGATGTATATTCTTACCAAAAATACATAACCCAAATCTAACCATGACAAAACATCAAGCAAACCCTTACTGAAGAACATTGTACAAAATTACTAGCAACAGTCTTCAAAAGTGTCTAGACAAAGAAAAGGAAGAATTTTTCCAGATTACAGATAGATGATAACTAAATGCCACTTGTGATTGTGGGTGGAATTCTACACTAGATGAAGGTCATTAATGGGTAAAAGAGCTGTAGAAGAGCTTAACAGAGTTGTGTCAAAGTTAATTTTCTGAATTTGATAATTTTAGTGTGTTTATGTCAGAGAACATCCTTGGACTGAGAGGAATTACCTGTTAAGGTATCTTAAAGGTAAATAAGCTTTATGTTGTCAACTTTCCAACATTTCAGAAAAAATTCTGTTTGTCTATCTATTGAGAGAATGAATGATAAAGAAAATGTGGAAAATATTAATATTTGGGTAATTTGAATTAATATTTGTGAAATGCTTTATATTATTATTGCATCTTTTTTATTTTATTAATTTTAATGGGGTGACATAGATCAATCATGGTACATAGGTTCAGAGAAAACATCTCCAGGTTATTTTGACATTTGATTATGTTGCATACCCAGCATCCTTTTATAAGTCAAAGATTATTTCAAAATGCAAAGTTAAAACATTTTGCAAATTAGATACACATCATCTATGATTTACATTTTTAGTGTGGGTGAATGAAGAGAAATCTTTTAATATTAGATTAGCCTTGAGTCTTATTTATAAACTTTTCCATGTGGGCTAGTCCCTTCATGTTGCTCTTTTTTCCCCAAAGTTCTCCTGGTTATTGCTTCCACATAAGAACTTTAGATTTAGTTTTACTTCTCTTCCTGCTCTATAACTCATCCCCCATAACTTATTATTTTTATTGATACCATATTACATTTATAAATGTTTCTAGAAAGAATCATACATCTTAATGATAAGTCTTCCCATCCAAAACTAGGGTTTGTCTTTCTATTTGCTGATGTCTTCTTCTGTGTTCTTCAGTGGAGATATGTTCTCTTTGCAACTGTCCAGTATATAACACGGAAGTAGTAGCTATAATCACTATGCTGCACATGGTTTCCCCAGAACTTAACCATCTTATAACTGAAGTTTACATTCTTTTTTTTATTTTTATTTCTAGTCTTTTTTTTTTTTTTTTTTACAGGGACATAGAGAGAGAGTCAGAGAGAGGGATAGATAGGGACAGACAGACAGGAATGGAGAGAGGTGAGAAGCATCATCAATCATTAGTTTTTCGTTGCCGTCGCAACACCTTAGTTGTTCATTGATTGCTTTCTCACATGTGCCTTGACCGGGGGCCTTCAGCAGACTGAGCAACCCCTCGCTGGAGCCAGTGACCTTGGGTCCAAGCTGACGAGCTTTTGCTCAAGCCAGATGGGCCCGCGCTCAAGCTGGCGAGCTCAGAGTCTTGAACCTGGGTCTTCCGCATCCCAGTCCGACGCTCTATCTACTGCGTCACCACCTGGTCAGGCAGTTTACATTCTTTGATGAACATATCTCCCAATCTCTGGCAACCACCATTCTATTATCATATGTTTTTAATGTACTAATTAGTATCCTTCCATTTCAACTTGAAGAACTCCTTTCAGAACTCCTTGTAAGGCCAGTCTAGTGCTGATGAACACTGGCTTGGGGAAAGTCTTTATCTGGCCTTCATTGTAAAGAATAACTCTGCTGGGTAAAAAGTATTTTCAGTTGGCCATTTTTTTTCCTTCTGGCACTTGGAATCTATCATCCCCCTCGCTTGACCTGGGAGGTTTCTGCTGAGAAATCTGCTGATAGCCTTATGGAGGTCTCTTGTATAAGAGAATATTTTTATTGCTGCTTTTAAGTTTATCTGTGTGTTTGCTTTTAAATAATTATATTGTGATGGTCTCGAAAAAAATGTAGTGGTATGGAAATTTTGGGGGTAATCTATCAGCTTCATGAGCTTGGATGTCCAAAAATCTCCCAAGATTTGGGAAATGTACAGCCATTAGTTTACAATAAGCTTTCTGGTTCCTCTTCTCTCTTCTTCTTCTGGGACATCAATAACTTACCAATTTTTTCTTTTTTACATCTCATTGTTCACATAGGCTTTCTATACTCTTTTTCATTTATTTTGTGTTCTCCTCTGACTGAATAATTTCAAAGGTCCTGTCTTCTACTCACAGATTCTTTCTTCTGATTGATCAATTTTAATGCTGAATTTCTCTATTGCATTTTTATTTTCATTCGTTGTAGTCTTCAGCTGCAGAGTGTCTATCTGATAAGCTTGGTTCTGGTAATTATTTTACAATGTATGCAATGTGCTGTATACCTTACCTACATATTATTTTTACTTGTTAACCAGACTTCAATAAAGATGGAAAAATTTAAAATAAACTAAGTATTAGTTATCTTTATTACCTTTCTAAGCAAATGGTGCATGTGTACATGCATATGTGTGTGTGTATGTGTGTGTGTGTGTGTGTGAGAGAGAGAGAGAGAGAGAGAGTGAGAGAGAGAGAGAGAGAGAGAGAGAGACAGGGAGATCTGATGTAAGGCAGAATTAAAGTACTATCTTCCTGCATTCCTTCAGGTGAGTGGAAATGTATGCATGGCCATTGTATTTTTTTTATTTCATTCCTTCAGCCTTCATTACTCCTATAAGTCCTTCTCAGGTTCTTGGTGTAAGCCAGCTGTTAATGATATTTTGAAAGTTCAATGTTTTCTTTTTCTGCTTCTCCAGTTATTTTAGTGAGAAGGTGAGAAAGGCTAAGCTTATGACAGTAGCCAATGCCATTTAGTGTGAAACTAATAAATCTGGGAGTTATTGATGTATATATAGAAGGATTTAATATAGATTTCTTTAAGTAGTGAGAATTCCTGGAGCTTTAAAAATAGAGTTTGAGTGTTTTAGATGGATTATGATTAGGAGGAAGACACCACACTTGTACCATTGTTTTATAATTTATTTGGCCCCAAAGAACAGAACTTCGATGAAGAAGCATTACTACAGAGAGCACAAGAAGATGGGGGGGCATATCTTAGTTAGTTTTATTATTGGCCTCTTTGTTTCCTAATGGGGCAACAGTGGCTGGTGACATATTCTGTTTGGGCAGGAAATGTTACGCTTCAACATTTGACCAAGCTGAAAAAGTCATTAGTTGTATAGGTTTGAACCATTCTTTTGTCTTTCTGAGCCCCAGTTACCTCATCTGTCAAATAGCAATACTAGGTTCTGCAGAAGAGTGTTACTCTTACTACATGTGAGATGTTAAAAATGTCGGAAGACACAGTACTGCTCGACACAGATGTAATGTGCTGTTACTTAGGAGAAGGTGCCTAACAGGGAACTCTAGTCTTTCTAACATGAATCCATGTGCTGAAAATTTGGGGTAAATGCTTAAAACGTTAAGAATGAGCAGTTGGAAACCCTTTAATAGGAGTCAGGAACGAGCAGGGTTAGCCATGCCATCAGTGCATTGGGTAACTGGGCACAGTCATTTTTCTCTTTGGCTGTTTGGCCACGATGATCTTGAAGGCCCTTCCATGTTTAGCATTCTTTGATCAGGTGATATGTCAGCATATATGTGTGAAGTAGTTAAAGGCTCCTTGGAACTCACCATGAAGGATGAGGTCAGAATCGGCCACCAAGAGCCTCTTGTGAAAGTCTGTGGTGGGGACACAGGGGTGACGTGTTGCTGGATTCTCCTCTGCCACTTGCTTGGGAATGCAGAGGAAAACCTCTAGAGGTCAAGGCAAGTGGGGGCTAATCATGGTGGCAAGTAGAAGTCCCGACTTTTTAATTGAATGAATTAGAGATAGGTTCCTTAACCCCTGAAAGAAGCAGTTGGGAGGTTGACCTTTGCTCTTCCCAGAAATTCCTTAGGTGGAGGATGCTAGCAAAGTTTAGGTAATTCAATTGTCCGATCTCAGTTTTCCACCTCTGACACCGTAAATGCTTCCAGCTTCACAGTCCAGCAAATATCTTCTTCAGTCCTCATTTTAGTGGACTTTAGGGTAGCCTGGTTTTGTTCTATTTCACTGTAACTTTCTTAGTGAGAAAGTGATTAGGTTCTAGAGTCGGCAGATGGAGGTGGTGGCACTGATGGCAGCAGGTGAGTTTGTAGGGAGGTCAGAATTTAGTGGAACTTTTGTGGGCGGAACAGCTTTGAGTCAGTTCACTCACTGAGACCTTACCGTGGCTGAGCAGGGTCTTTCACACACATTGGCACTTTTCACTGATGTTACTCTGGCTTCCAAATACTTCCATACTGGGAGAACCTTTCTTAGGTTTGCTCACTTGCTCAGCTGATGGGGGCAGGCCTCGGACATCATCCTGTTAAACTCTCTCCCGCCTACTTTAATAATGGGATGAGAAAGTAACTCTTTAGCTTAGCTTAGAGCAGATGCCGTGGTCATTTATACCAGAGCCACTTGTAACCTGCTCAGTGTGGACGTGCAAAGCTAGTTTTCAATCAATAGCTATCATGCATTTTCAGAAATTTTCTTGAAATTTGAAAAATTTAAGAGGACTGAGTAAGACATTCTCACATCTGACCTTCTCTGGTAGAAATGAAGGCATTCACTTCATTAGAGCCTGAATGGAAATTTGGCTACAAAGAAACCTAATGTTTGAAGACCAGCCTGGAACCAAGATGCCCAAGTTTTAGATCAGTGAACACTAATATACTCTTCATATTTCTGATTACTTATCTTCAGACACTGTTAGAGAAGCAAATCTCTCTTTTGCTGGAGTGACTTGTGCAAGTGACTCAGTTTTCTGACTACAAAATATTTAGAAGAGAAAGTTAAGAATCAAGGCCACAGCAATATTCAAGGTAGGTTCATTCACTTGTGTGTACAGGGGCATGCTTTGGAATTAGTTTCAAAAAGGAGAGCTATTTTTATACTAAATATACCCACATATAGTCTACAGCCATACCACCCTGAATGTGCCCGATCTTGTCTGATCTCGGAATATCCCCACATATATTTTATTCTCTTTGTTTATATCTATACTTGTATGTAAATATAAATCCTTTTATTTGTAGGATACTTGCAGTGATACCTTTGTTTTGAAATAGATGTAGTAGCAAATAGGGGATTCAGGGGTCACACCCACATACTTATTAATAACTATTGAGTGCCTCATCCTGTGAAAAGTGTGATGGTACATATAAGAGACTCTTCTAAAGCTTCCAAAGGTTATGTGCTCCTTTTTTTGAGGAGCCCTGACAAATGTACATGAAACTGCTAGAGAATAATTAACCCTTGGTGACAAAGTGCTAGAATTAAGGTCTTATCACTGAGGCATACCTTGCAAAGGCTTCTTTTATTGGTAGTCCTGTTTGGCTGTTGGGCAGATAAAATATATTGTGCTCACTTTGTTAGAGATGGCACTGCCCACATAGAAGCCCATCACCCAGGTGATAACATTAGTAGTCCTTCTTGCTTGGGATGGGCGTGATTATATTAATGTGTGTTGGGGAAGGACTTTCGAGCCCAAAGGTTTTAAAAGGAAGAGAGATCACGTTGTTCCAGGGGAAGAGTGGTTATGTTTTAGGAGGAGCCCATGCTGTAGGAGAGCAGAGAAAGGCCATGTGGAGGAGGCCAGGAGAAGCAGCCAACATGGCGGAGTGCTGAAGGAGAAGCCAGTTTGTGCAGAGAGAAGGAGATGGGGAACAGAGGTGAATATGGCTGGTGAGGTAGAAACCTTTGATTCTAGGAAACTCGGATAAGTCAGTGGCTTTGGGAGCCCTGAATGGAAAGGGAAGTGTTTTCCCACTGTGTGTATTTCTTGCCCACCGGGTGCAAGCTAGAATTAAAGCTAATGGCCTGCCAGGTCTTGGCTCCGTTGTTTCATTATCGACTGTCCAAATCTAATGCAAACCTGCATAGGCCAGGTGGCTGTGATGGTGGCCGTGGCTGCTGGCTTTACATTGGTCAACTCCCAAAATATCCTCTTCTCTAAAGTAGTACCACTTTAGGGGGCTTTTTCCCCCTCTCCTCTCCTCTCCTCTCCTCTCCTCTCCTCTCCTCTCCTCTCCTCTCCTCTCCTCTCCTCTCCTCTCCTCTCCTCTCCTCTCCTCTCCTCTCCTCCTCCTCCTCCTCCTCCTCCTCCTCCCTTATTTTCTCTCTCTCTCTCCCTCTTTCTTTCTTTCTTTCTTTCTTTCTTTCTTTCTTTCTTTCTTTCTTTCTTTCTTTCTTTCGAGTGAGAGAGAGACAGGAAGGGAGAGAGAGGGTGAGAAGCATCCACTTATAGTTGCTTTCACAGTAATTGTGCACTGATTGCTTCTTTTATGTGCCTTGACTGGAGCTAAACCACTGTCCCCTTGATTAAACCAGCGTCATTGGGCTTTTCATTCCAGTGACCTTTGGGCTCAAGTTGGCAGGCTTTTTTTGGGTCATGTGGATGATTCCCTGCTCAAGCCAGTGACCCTGTGCTGACAAGCCTGTGCTCAGAGCCCATTACCTCAGGGCTTCAAACAGGTGACCTCAGTGTTCTGGGTCGATGCTTTATCCACCACACCACCACCGGTCAGACTGGTTTCTTTTCTTATTGCTAATTTTTTTAGATATTAACTCTTTAGCTTTGCTTTGCTTTTTATTATAAACATGAATATCTTCTTTCTCCCTGCTCTTTCTCCATTTTGAAGTTCAGCTTTGGGTGGGCACCAGGGGGAGGAGTCAATGGATAAGAGCAGTGAAGCAAATATTAAACTTGAAGCCATAGAGCCTGATTCTAGTCCAGGCTCCACACCGATCAGCTGTGTGAGTCTGTTAGGTTCCTATTCTATTAGAGGGGGAGTCCATGGGCTTCCTTTCAAATGTAACGGTTCATGGTTCCCGAGCACGGGAAACTGGTAAGGAGAGCCTGAGCTGAGACTCCCCTGGTGACAGGGTATTTTTTTTTTTTTTTTGAGAAAAAGTGGGAGAAAAGGCATGCTGGAAAAGGCCACTTAGACCAATCTTATTTTTTAGAAATCCACAGGACGCAGGATTTTATGGCAGGAAAGGTATGATGAGGAACCATAAGGGAGGGACAAGATTTATTGTAAAGATTTGAAACAATATTCACAGAAGGTGTATATTGGGGCCAATCTATCTTAAGCTTCTGTGTCATCCCTGTTTATGTTTTCTTAGCCATAAACCCTGGAAATGTGCAGTGACTTACTCTCTGATAAGATCACGTGCTTATCGTTCAGAGTCTCTTCTTGCCAATTAAAAAGTCAGAATTAAATCCTTCCCAGGTATGTCATCCACCGTCAACGCTCGGGGTCTGATGACCTCTTCATGGAATTATCTCTAGCATGTTTTCTAATTCTACACAGAGTTTCAATAAATGTCTACCCCCTTTGCTCTTTCCACTGCACAGACTTTAAAATTTTGACTTTTGAGAGAAAACTTGATGATTACACTATATATATTACTCTGTTAACCTTCAACAACTTTGGAAAGTAAAATATAATTTAAAAATTTTATTTGAAAACTGAAGTGATCCTTGCAAATCCTCTGAGAGGACTCTCTCACTGACTCTCCAAATCAGAAGCTATTATCGAAGCAGAGAGCATTTACTTTCAAAGCCCAATTTCACAGCACTTTTGAGCGTGAAACACACCCACCTATGATTCCTGCCCTCTGCATACACACCCTGAGTGTGAAAAGTTGGCACACGGAGGGGATCACACAGGAGTCTGATGGGGAGGGCACAACAATGAAAGGGTAGTTTCACGTCTATCTTATAAGTGAGGAAACTGAGGCTCAAGCAGGTTGAGCCACTTGCTCCTGAAGTGTGCCTTACGTTGGTGGCATAACAAGAGTGTCGTGTTCATCTTGCCTTACACCTTAACGCGGGATGGATTTTCTGCAGCAAGTGCCAGCATTTCTCACCCTCAATTATTCTGCATTTTTTTTTTTTAATTAACCAGGCTCCGTAATAGGCATAATAGGGGAAAGGCAAATTCGACAAGCTTCAACCATTGTCCTTGGAGGTGAGGAGCTGTTCGAATTTACTTGTTTATTTACTTGCGGTAAAATACATAAAATTAACCACCGCAACCGTTTTTACACATGCAGTTCAGTGGCATTAAAGTACACCCCCCCCCCATTAAACACTAACCCACCCCCAGCCCGCCCCCGGCAACCACATTTACTTTCTCCTGACGAATTTTATTGCTCGACGGGTATCATCCATGGACTCCTACAGGATTTTTCTTTTTGAGACTGGCTTAGCAAGCCCCTTGCTGTGTTTGGTCCTGTTTCGTCACGTAGCCCACTGTTCCAGAGGCTTGTTGTGAGATGCCGAAGTCAGAACCCAGGACACTGTGAGTCTGCACAGAGGGTCAGGCCTGACCCCCGCAGCAGGAGCGCCTTGGGAAAAGCACAGTCAACTCTACTCTAATGCTCTCGTCAGCTCTTACACAATTATTTGTTTCAAAACTTGTGGACTCAAAACAGTGACTTTAGGATAGACTGGTTTTGTTCTATTTCGCTGTAACTTTCTTAATGAGAAAGTGATTAGGTTCTAGAGTCGGCAGATGGAGGTGGTGGCACTGATGGCAGCGGGTGAGTTTGTAGGGGAAGGTCAGAATTTGGTGGAACTTTTGTGGGTGGAACAGCTTTGAGTCAGTTCACTGCATTCTGTTGGGCAAATCTTCCTCATTTTCCAGCTGCCCTTGTGTGGCCCCAGGGTCCTCGACCACTACTTCTGTGATGTGTACCCTGTGCTGCAGCTGGCCTATGTGGACACCTTCCTTGTTGGCATGCTAATCATTGCCAGTGGCAGCTCCATTTCGGTGATCAGCTTCACGGCCCTGCTGGCCTCCTACGTGGTCATCCTGCACTCGCTGAGAGGCCAGGCCTTGGTGAGCCGGCACAAGGCCCTGGCCACCTGCGCCTGTTCTTCATACCCTGTTCCTTCATGTACATGAGGCCCTCTGTCACCCTCCCTGCAGACAAGATCGTTGCTGTATTTTACATGGTGGGCACACCTCTTATAAACCCCTTCATTTATTCCTTCAGGAATGCTGAAGTGAAAACCACCTGAGGAGACTGGTGGGGAAAGAGTGATTTGCGAAGAGAAGTAGATGATCTAGGTGGGGCGAGGGTTGGGAACTTGGGCCACAAGGACCTCATTCTGCTGCTGCTTTTAACTGAGGGAGTGGCCCTGGGCCAGTCACCTTCCCTAACCTCAACGCTAACCCTCACTCTCAGGATTGATTTTTTTCTTCCATGTTTCCAGACTAATCCGTCGAAAGCACTTCTCTGATTTCACCATTCCTCCCTTAAAAATATTTCATGACTCTTTGTTGCCTTCTGAATAAATCACAAACTCCTATTCGATATGCAATACCCTGAAGTCATGGCCCTCTCTGAATATCCTATTTTTAGTTTCAATTATACTCTGGTAGAGCAATTGTTTCCTAAATATTCCCTTGTGTCTTCCACCTAAGACATTTTTAGAAGTCATTATTGCTTCAGATGTAAAATGTTATCATATCTCTATTTTCACTTCAATTATCTAGGTAACGTACTGATGTTTCATCACTTAAGACAAACCAGTAATCACTCTTGATATTGTTTCTGAGAATAATATTTATAAATAAATAAGGAACATGTATATGTGCATTTATTTTACTATTAACCAAGAGATTTCGTATATTTTATCTCACTTGATTCTAAAATGGTCTGAGGTGGGTATGAGGACCTGGTTTTACAGATGAAGAGACTGATTCTCCGGAAGCTCAGCTTCTTGATCAAGGCCACATGGTTAGTAACTTACAGAGCTGGACTTCAAACCTAGGTGGGCCTGATTGCTTGGGCCCTGCTTTCTCTGTGCAGTTCTCTGCTTCTCTTTAAAAATCCCCAGGACATAAATACATCTAAGTCTCTGATTTCTAAATCGGAGGCCTGATACTCTCCTTACCGTCAGGTATTTCCCTCTGAAAGCACTTCAAAGTAAATAAAAAGTTTAAAAAATATAGAGCATGACTGCCTTATGGGTATTCACAGAAATATTTCCTGGGTCCACGGAAAACCGGGGCCTGAGATGCCAGGTCTGGCATTGGAGGATAGGAGAGCAGAAAGACATGCTACTTTGGTGAGCCCGGGCTTCTCTTAGGTAGGCAAACCTGCGAGAGGTATCTAATGCATGGGGTCAAGACTCACTGTGTTGGCCAAGAGATATTTTTCCCCTTAGTAACAGAATATTGAAAATGGCAATATTCTTGAGAATATCATTCAGATCAGAAAATGAGAACTAGGAGGCAAAAGACTAATATGAGTTGAGCATCCACCAGTAAGTTTCCTACAATTAAATCTCAGGACAGTGCTGCCCAGAGGTAGAATAGTACCTGCTCACTTTGCAGCCGAGGACACTGCCGGTCAAGGACTGTCCCAAAGCCCTTAGTGCTTTTTCTCTAAGTTCCTTGTGAACTGTGATTTGGAGTCTAGAGTTCCTCAGGTATCTCAGGGATTGGGGCAGGAAGAGGTGAGGATAGGAGGCAGCCAAACATGCACGTGGGACTTCAATCAGAACAACTTAATTATCTCTTTTTGAAAACCCTTTCTCTAGATTAATGTGGCTATAAGGTAATCATAGCAAACCCCCACAATGTTTAAAAACTATGATAATATACTATGCTTACACTTCTTTCTTGATTGGTGATAGCCAAGTGTGGCTTGGTGTGAAGTGTCCGAGTTGAGGAAATGACCTTCCTTCTGAAAAGGGGAAGCAGGGCTAAGCCTTCTTCTGAAGTTCAAGTCTAGAGAGTCAGGGCAAGAACTTCCATGAGATTCAAGATATGGGTCAGGCCTGACCTGTGGTGGCACAATGGATAAAGTGTTGACCTGGAACTCTTAGAAACAAACAAACAAAAGGAATGGCTCAGAAAATGCCGCTTGTCCAATGGGGGTGAACTCCCTTGAACACGCAATGTCGACTCAGCCCGTCTGAGATAGCCTCACCTCTTGGATGACCCTCTATAGCCTTTCTAGTATGAATGCAGAACGTGCCAAGAGAATTGCAGCATTTAGTCTTCTTAATAATTTTTAAAAAAATATGTGGCTTGTATAGAACTAGAAGCTCTTTGCTTTGATCGTTTATGGGTATGGCTAATGTCAAGAGAACTGGGTTAAAGTTATACTAGTCCTAAATTAATCTGAAAGTCTAGGTGGTAAGGCTTTTTACCAGTCTCGGAAGCCATGTCCAGAGACTCCACCGTGGTTCCCTCACTTCCTGTTTTGCTCAGCATCCATACTCCCTGGTCTTTCCCGGAAGCAGAGACCTCAGAGAGATACATGGCTTCTCTTGGAAATATGCGAGAAGCCAGGTGTTGCAATGGAATGCATAATGTAAGTGGTTATCATGGTATGTCTTCTGGAAACAATGGCTTCCCTGTGGGTGAAAACCCACCCTGGAGAATCGTACACAGTGTTAGAGGTGGCACCGTCACAGCTGTCATAGGCAGGGCATCATGTCCTAGGGGCACTGGGGGAGTGGTGGTGGCCCCTATTTTACATGGATTCAGCCAATGCTCAGATAATTTTGGTTAAAATCCCAGAGTAGGTAAGTAGAGTGGTTTGATCTCACCATCGTTTAATTTGGGAAGTCAGGCTCTTTTTCCGACCCAACACTTGCAGCATCAGGGATTCTCATTCATATCTTCCTTCAGAGTAGAAAACTTTAAAAATCTTTAGTGCACCTGAAAGTCACTTGATATTCCATCTTTATGCAATATAAAATCAGATGGAGGGGTTCCCCTTGAGCAGCAGCCGCACAATGGGTACAGCGGGCCCTGCAACCTTGTCCTTCTGCGCGGGCCAGCGAGAGAACGCGTCGAGGGCCCCCACCAACCTCCGTATCTGGAGAGGTTCCCGTAGGGACTGAACCCTACAAGGCCTGCCCTTCCGCAGGTGTGTAAAGATCAAGCAGAGGAGTCTCCTTCAGGTGCAGTCTGGACGCTTCCCCGCCGCCCCGCCGCCCCGCTCTGGCTCCTGCGCTGGACCCGGGTGAGTCTGTGCGCCGCTGGGTCTGGGCTGCGCCCCGTTTGCCCAGCGCTTTGAGGTTAAGGATGTGAGTGCCCTCGGGGTTCAAAGCAGATGTCTTAAGGCTTGTCTCTCAGGTGCTGGTACAAACCCTCCCCCCTCGGAGAAGCTCTGAGTTTGGGAGTTCCTCCCAGTGGTGGGTGCCCACCCTGGAGTGGGGTGTATGGCGAGATTGTGTATTTGCTGCACGCTTCCACGTGGCCCTTTCTCGTTCGCTTGCCTGTTGCTCGGTTGGTTTTGCTGTCGATTCTGGAGGAAACTGTTCCCTACGAGCTGTGGATTCAACGTGTGGGTGAGAGCAGGCGAGTTCAGGTGGGCCTGCGTCCGCCATCCCGCATCGCCTCTGGCTTTTAATGTCAACAGCACCTTGCATGCCTGGGATCGGCCCAGTTGGTCATGCATGATATGTTATCCTTCGTATACATGGCTGCATTGGATTTAAATATGTTTTATTAAGGATTTCTGCATCTATGTTCATGAGTAATGTTAGTGATTTTCTTATTTTAAGTTCATTATTATTTTGGGGGGGTCAGGGTTCAGTGGCAGGCATGCTGGTCTTATAAATAACTTGGGAAGTTTTGTCTTCTGATTTTGCAAGTGTTTGTGTAGATTTGGTGCTGTTTCCTCTTTAAGTGTTTGATGAAACCGATGAAATCATCTTGCTTTGAGGGCTTTGGTGTGTGTAGTGTTTGTTAACTATAGACTCAATGTACTTGACAAATATGAACTATTCAGAGTTTCTGTTTCATTGTGGGTCAATTAGGTAAGTTGTAGTTTTCTAGGAATTTATACTTTTCACCGAAGTTGTAGAACTTGATAATTTTAGGTTAACGACTGGCATTGATATTAAAATTTAAGGTTGTCTCATGAAAGTCTGGCTTTAGACCAAAGTTTTTCTGTTTTTGTTTTCTTTGGAATTGATTGATTTCTATTACTTTTTTAATGGCCTTCCTTCTACTTTGATAGTGTTTAAATTTTCTTTTTTAATCTCAAGGTGAAAACTGAATTCATGGATTTTAGAACTTTCTTGATTTCTGATATAAGAACTTAAAGCTATAAAGTTTCTTTAAGCAATGTTAAAATTTCACTTGTATTTTTATTATTACTCGGTCAAAATATGTTCTGATTTTTAAAATAGTTTTTTTCTTTGACCAATGCATTATTTACAAGTGTGTTGTTTATTCAAATATTTGGATTTTTTTCCTTAATATCTTATTGTTATTGATTTCTAATTTAATTCCATTATGAATGCTGTCATTCATTTTACATTATTGAAACTTGTTTCATGGCCCGACATATGGTCTGTCCTGGTGAATGTACCATGTCTGCTTGAACGAATGTGTTCTTTAGTTCTATAGTGCAGTGCTCTATAAATATCCCTTAGGTTAAGGTGGTTTATATGTTGTTCAGATGTTTTTACTGATTTAAAAAATCTAACCATATTTCCACTTGCAGAGAGTGGCGGTGGTGTTAATATCTCCAACTGTTACTGCAGAGTTGTGTATTGATTTCTTTAAACCTGAGAAAGAAAAAACTTTAGATGAGAAAATGGTATCCTATGATGTTAAAGGTTATATATCCATCAGCTGGCGAAGTTTTGTTTATGTTGTTAAGCACCATAGTATACTGTCCCTTGTCTGTTTTACCCTCCTCACAGGTGGAAACACTTTTCAAAGTGCTGTGTTAACATTGTAGTAGTCAAAGTGCTATTTGAGTTCAAACTTGTCTCTGCTACTTAAAGAAACAACAACATATTTGATACCAGCTTATTTCCCCAAATAGATGGCACAAGACCATACCCTTTATATAGTCTGTTTAATAACTATGGTGGAATGAAGAGCTTGGGATGGCCCAGTGTAGAAATCCCAAGTCAGGATGAACACAGTGGCTTCCTTGTTGTCTAGAGTTTGTCTGAACTGCTAAGTTAATGTGACAAGAGGGTATGGCTTTCTCTGTGGTCCACCCTTTGATTGGTACGTAATGCCTCCAAGAACTTCTGCCCACTATGAATGTGCTATGGCTTCCAAAGCAGAGGTGTTCATGTTTGGCAATGGCTTTGGCTGGGGTGATTCCACACGATCTTCCTCAAACCCACTGTGCTTAAAAGTTTACTGCAACCCTTCTTTCTGTTCCTTGGCCAGACTCCCTGACTTTTGCTGCTCAGATGTGAAGGCAGGAACTCACTAAGGTAAGTACCCTTAGAATTTTGATCTTTTGAGGACTTTCTGGCTAGCATAAACTAGTATGGGTCAAGGACCTTATAGAAAATGGGTGTTCTTATTTGTATTCTTTTTCTGTTTTGTGCTCATTTCCCAGATGAAAGTCTTTCTGAATAATATCTGAGTATTCTTAGGTTCCTACCTTCAAATGCATCAACTGTGGGTTGATATACATATACATTACTTAAGGACAATTGTCCAGAAACTTACACTATATACTATATTGTAAAATAGGAAATAACAGAAAAGCTTATAAGTAGAGAAATGGTCAAATAAATTATGATATATATATATTTTATAGTGCACCATTTAAAACATCTTTTGAAGATTATCACCTTGGGGGAAATGCTTAAAGTGTTAAGAGAAAAAGCTGAATATAAAACTATGTATACGTTTCATTCAGATTTGCAAGGAATGTTTGAATAATTGAGAGAAAAATTTACGATAATGTTAATGATTTCTAGTTTCTCATTATATTTTCTTTACTTTTCAAAGTATGTCTAATGAGTATGTATGAACTTGGGCAAATTACTAATCTCTCTAATCTTATTTCCTTAGCTGTAAAATGGGGATAAGAATAGTAAATACATCATAGGAATGTTTTGATGATCAAAGTACACAAGGAATACATATAATGCAAGTCATAAGTGTAAAATGCGAATGATGATGATTTTCTCTAGGAGAAAATTCTGGATCAGAATAGACTCGTGTGTGCTCTTGACTCAGCACACAACTGTGTTGTCCCCTCTATACCCCTAGAGGGGCTGGCTTTATGAGCAGGTATCCCAAGTTTTGTGATTCTTTACTAATTTAATAAAAATGGTTGGAAATGAATGGAAATGAAGTAACTTTGGAAATTAATCCTATGGCAATGCCTGTGTCAACCAGTCTCCCACCTCAGTCTGACACGCAACCATTGAAATCTGATAATACTTGATATTTACTGATCATCTACTACGTGCCAGGCAATGCGTTGTATACAGTCGTGTGAGTATAGCCTCAATTTGACGATGAGCTGCGTATATGACAGTGGTCCCTTAAGGTTATAATGGAGCTGAAAAATTCCTATTGCCTCGTGACATTGTACCCATTCTAATGGGGTAGCACAGTGCATTCCTAATGAGTTTGTGGTACTGCTGGTGTAGTTAACTCATTGCACTGCGGGTCATACAAAAGTATAGCACACATGAAGGTGTAGAGTACATAATACTTGATAATAAATGACTATGTTACTGGTTTACATATTTACTATATGTTTAATTATTGTTTTAGAGTGTACTCTTTTTACTTATACAAAAAAAAGTTTGCTGTAAACCGTGAGCCATGTAAAGCCAACAGCATCCTCCAACACCTCGTGTTAACTGCGTCTCTAGATCGCATCATCTTCTCTTGTGCTTGATTCAGTCTTATGTTGCTTTCATCCAGTGACATGCTATACAGGCTTGTAGCCTAGGAGCAGTAGGCAATGCCACACAGCCTGGATGTGCAGCATTCTAGACATGTAGGTTTGTATGAGTGCACTCACTCTATGATCACACAAGGAGGAAACTGCTTAAGAATGCGTTTCTCAGACTCTATCCCCATCAGGAAGCAGCTCAGACTGTACTTTTACATGGTCTCACGGCTGTCCTAGGAGATAGGTATCACTAGCTCCATCTGAATATGAGGGAAACTGAGTTCCCGAGAGGTTAAATAAGTTGCCAGATGCCATTCACCTGGGGAGTGGCAGGGCAGGGACTCAGCCCCCTGGGATGAGGCTCCAGCCCCTGGGGTCTCTCTGACTGTGATGCTATCTCCTAGAGGAGCCTTTGGTGGATGACCCGAATCCAGCTGTGCAATCCCATGCAGGCACTGGGTCATATACCAGAATGTCCTTATTGCTTCTCCTTGGAGTGTGACAAAATACCAGATAGAAACAATATGCATATTTTATACTTACTGTGAGACTAAATATGATAAGATTTCTTTTTTGTCGTATAATAGGTAGGTTATCTACCTGTTATCAAATTTCTTTTTGGGGCATGCTCAATGATTATATTATTTTTAAATATAGCGTTCTCTTCCAATGGCAGGAACGAGACTCTCTCTCTTTCCTATCTTGTGGGTAAATGTAACCATCTTAGCAAACCATTTTCAGAAATTTAGAAGAGGATAGACAAAGGATTTCTCTGTAAAATACATCTATTTCCTAGGGGGGCATTACTGGGAGGGGGAGAGCCTCAGTAGGCCTGGGCAGGATGTCCCCGGAGATGACAATGACTTCCTCGTCCCTGCCTTAGGCACTGTCATGATGATTACTGTCCTCATTTTCAGCTGTACCTTAATTTCACTTTTCTGAGTTAGATCCTTTGTGTCCACCTCAGTGAATTATGCCCCAGGCATTTTGATGGTTCCTTTCAGACTTCTGTGAATCCTTCTCCAGGCTCCTCATTCTGGCAGAGGGAGAGCCCGCAGCTCATCAAAATGCTTAGAATGGAGGAGGATCCTTTGTCCCCTACTGCTATTAACAAGTGTAATTTGAGTTTTTTTTTTTTTTTTTTTGCAACCTCTGTAACAAAATGTGATCAAAGCAGTGCTCCATGGCAGTCCTGTGGGATTTTACTTCCTTTGTTCCCATTTTCTAACAACCTGCCCTTGACCGGGAATCATTAATAACCACCTGGCACCCTGCTGTTGCTGATGTCCTCATAGTAGAAGTTACTGTGGTTTTCCAAGTTTATTGATTGATATACCCAGAAGAGAAGGCCTGAAGCCCATCTTCCTAAGGTTGACACATCTCTCCCTACTGACATTTTAAAAAATCTTATTTTATCTTTAAAACAGCCTGATAACCTGGAGATGTTTTCTTTGAACATATGTACCTTGATTTATTAATGTCACCCCATTAAAATTAATAAAAACAAACAAACAAACAAACAAAAAACAGCCTGTTGAGAAATGCATTAGATATGGTCTTAGGCATAGAAGGGTCAATGACAATCTTTGTTGAGCATAGAGGTGGCTCAGCAATCTCTGTTGAATTTAAACAGTTTTAAATCTTATAATCACTTATTGGCACAAATTACTTAGAATATGAAACATTTATGTGTTCACTTAATCATTTATTTATTTGTTTAACATGCTTTCATTATTTTCCCAGGTCTGTCTCTGGTCCGTGTTCTGACACTATACATGTTCCAGGGTGGATGTTTGCATGGAACTTTGTAGTTTCTAGATAAAAAAATATGTTCCACATACAGTCTTTCAACTGTGGCATAAAGAAAGAGCTATGGGTGTTAGTTATGACAATGTGTGACCTTGATAAAATAACTCTATAAGTTTTGGATCCTGCCCATGTAAAAGGAGGGAACATCTCCAAAGGGCGTTGTATTGATTTGAGCTAATGTGTGTAAGGAGCTAACTCTGACATATATTAGTGTCAGTAAATATTAGCTCAGTGCAGTAAGATTATGTGCAGTTGTAAAGTCTTATACACGTATAGGTTGGTATCTTTACTTTCCCCCTCTATAATTATCATTTATTCATTCATTTTACCAAGAAATATTAATTGAGCACCTACAATGTGTCAGGCAATGTTCTAAGCGCTTGGAATGCATTGGAGGACCAAACAGACAGTGAGCCCTACCTCTTAGAGCTCATATCCTAGTGGTAGGGGCAGACAATAAAATACAATAAATAAATTAATTTTGTAATTATGTAATATATTTGAAAGCAATATGTGCAACGGAAAGCAGAACAGAGTAAGAGAGATGGAGGTGTGGCGAGGTTGTATTTTTGAGTAGGGTGATCAGACAGCATCCTTGAGAAAGTGTCATTTGCACAAAGATTTCAGGGAAGTGAGGGAGTTAGCCAATAGCTAGCTGTCCAGGGGAAGCATGCTCTCGGTGGAAGGCCGAACCAGTGCAAAGTTCCCAAGGTGGCAGTATACCCGAGCTGTGTAATGACAACCAAGAAGGCCAGCATGCCTGGAAGTGAGGGAACAAGGGGGACAGTGGGAGGAGAAGGGGTCAGAGAGGCAATGGGGATCCAATCACGCAGGGCCTGTGCGTCACGGCCAAGGTTTTGGATTTTCCTCTGAACGGAATAGGCATTCATTGTTGGGCTTTGAGCGAGCTCTCTGACTGTCGTGATGAGATTAGACTGGGGGTAGGGTTTGTGGTACTGAGACCAAATATGACCCCTCAGGTCTGGCTCCCTGTCCCCATGAAACCAAATTACAAAACACAGGTGCTGATGAAAAGGAAAGAGGTTTATTCACATGTTGGTCACCTGAGAAGATGGGGGGCTCCTGTCCTCAAAATCCCATCTGCTTCTCTTGGTGTTTTTATAAAGAGGGAGAAAGTTGGACTTGACGTCAACTGCGATAGAAGCCTTCTCAAAGAATATGTTTCAGAGGAAAGATCAGGAGTTTATCTTTGGACATATTAAAGTGGACGGGCAGGTATTTATTAATTACATTATTCCACAAACATTTGTTGAATGCATACTATGTGCTAGATATTGAACCTTATCTGGATTCAAGTGGTCAGGAGCCTTGTTATCAAGCAACACAGCCTAGAAGGGAGAGTAGACAGGTAAGTAAACAATTACAGGACAGTGTCACTAATATCATACAGATGATAATACCAGGGACAATCGAACACTGAGGATGTGACAGATATCTTTATTTTTCTAAACTTTGAAAATGAGGTTCTGACAAGTTCATTGATTTGCCATTGTTTACCATTAGTATGGTGAACGGAAAAGGGGCCACATGCCTAAACTGACAAGCTCAGGGGAGGCCTGCATGGTGGCCTTGCAGACTCAGAGACCTAACATAACCATACAGGATGGGCTGAAATTAAAACCTTCAAACTAGAAGTTCACATGGGTAGTCCTGTCCTAGGGAGGTAGTCTTCTCTAAGGTCAATGCTTACTTTAATGGAGCCTGTCGAGCCTGTCCGCCTGTCCCTTGTCTTTTCCATCTACAATAAGGACCCCATAACATGCCTTTGAAATGTAAGGTCAGCTTTTTTTTCCTGCTTCCCTAGGGGCAGCCATCCCACCAGAACAGAAAACAGCAAACCCCCACATTGTTGTTATTATCACGTTAATTGTTAACTGTTAACTATCTCCTGCCTGCCTATGTAAAAGAAGTTTGAGTATTTTTTTGCTTTTTATCCAATCCCAGAGACTTTCCCACTTGTCTTTCTCCTGCTTCCCTAATCGATCTCCAGTGGGTTTTATGTGACCCCCCCATGTCTTCCCCTTTGATTCTAATGTATATAATAAGTGATACGCCTGCCATTTTCCTGAGCACTTTCTCAATCCATTGAGACTTTGTTTCTCGGCAATTGTTGATGGTTTGGCTCAAATACACGCATAAAAAGTTCTTACAGGTTTGGCAGTTTCTTCTATTGGCAGTATATGGTATTGTGATTTTTAATGAGAAGTATATATTTGGTCTTTGTCCCTATTTGTAGCACAGAGCTTCGAAAACCCTCGGAATTTCCTGATCCGTGACGACAAAGGTATCTTTTGTCATATCCATGAGGTGACCTCTGAAATGCCCCTAGATAACTTAAGGATAGGGGCTGGTTGCCAGGGAACAAACCCCGTGATCGCAGGGTTGGTACTTTCAGTCCTATCCTCAGAACTAAGAGAGGTGAGAGAGGCTGAAGGTTGAATTGAGCATGAGCGACCTATGACTTAAACAGTCA
The DNA here is from genome assembly GCA_037038555.1 of Rhynchonycteris naso. Lineage (NCBI taxonomy): Eukaryota > Metazoa > Chordata > Mammalia > Chiroptera > Emballonuridae > Rhynchonycteris > Rhynchonycteris naso. The sequence goes on from CM072995.1 coordinate 359,311,138, forward strand.
CGACGATGGAAGGAAGCCTCCGTAAGAACCTGAAAGGATGGGGTTTGGAGAGCTTCCGGTTTGGTGGCCAGGTGGAGGTTTGGAGAGCGATGTGCTCATGAAGCATAGAAACCCCCGCCACGCACCTTGCCCCATGCGTCTCTCCCATGTGGCTGTTTCTGAGTTATATATCCTTTTACACTAAACTGGTGATCTTGTAAGTCCAATCTTTTTCTGGTTTCTTTGAGCTGCACTAGCAAATTAATGGAGCCCAAGGAGGAAGTTATTGGAGGCTCTACTCTATAGTGATCAGGTCAGAAGCACACAGGTGATAACCTGGGATTTTATATGATATCTGAAGTGTGTGTATGTGTGTGTGTGTGTGTGTGTCTGTCTGTCTGTCTTGTGAGACTGAACCCTTAACTTGTGGGACCTGAGGCTATTTGCAGGTAGTGTCAGAAATTGGGTTGAAGTGTAGGACTCCCAGCTAGTGTCTAAGAATTTCTGGTAGGTATGGGGAACCCCTCTCCCCAATTGAAATTGGTTGTTAGAATCTTTATTAGACCTGAGTACATTTCCTGACTGCCGGTATTTGGGAAATTTTCTGTCACATAATTTGTGTCCTTGCAGAACTAACCACTTGGTCGGAGAAGAGCGTGACTGAGTTTGTGTTGTTGGGCCTTTTCCAGAGCAGGGAATTATAGCATGTGTGCTTTGTGGCCTTCTCTCTCTTCCACATGCTCACTGTCCTGGGGAACCTTCTGGTCATCACCACCATCAATGCCAGCAAAGCCCTGCATGCTCCTGTGTACTTCTTCCTAAGCCACTTGTTCTTTGCTGACATGTGTTATCCATCTGGTACCACACCGAAGATGATCACTGACACCTTCATGGAGCACAAGACCATCTCCTTCAATGGCTGCATGACCCAGCTCTTTTCTTCCCACTTCTTTGGTGACACTGAGATCTTTCTCCTCACAGCTGTGGCCTATGATCGCTATGTGACCATCTGTCGGCACCTGCACTATGCAACCATCATGGATTGACGGAAGTGTGGCTTGTTGGTGGGGGCCTCCTGGGTGGCTGGCTCCCTCCATTCCATTCTGCAGACCCCCCTTATGGTGCAGCCGCCATTTTGTGGGCCCAGTGAGATTGACAGCTTCTTCTGTAATGTGCATCCCCTGCTGAAGCTGGCCTGTGCAGACACCTGTCGTGGGGCTCACTGTGGTGGCCAACAGTGGCATGGTCTCTGTAGTGTCCTTCATCATCCTTCCTATGTCCTATGTGGTCACCTTACTGAACCTGAGAAGCTGGTCCTCTGAGGGCCGCCACAAAGCTCTCTCCACATGTGGCTCACACATCGTCACTGTCATTTTGGCCCTTGTGCCCCTCGTGTTCATGTACATTCCTCCCTCTATCACCCTGGCTGCTGACAAACCTGTCATCTTCTTTAACATTGTCATGCCACCTTTGCTGAACCCTCTGATTGACAGCCTGAGGAACAATGAGGTGAAAATGCCACGAGGAAAGTGTCTGAGGTCAGGGGAGTTTGGGGGAGAAGTGACACTCCAGGGACTCTCATCCAGCCTGCAGCTCGAAGACTTCCCGTTTTGTAGCATCCAACATAGGCTTTGCACCTGCACTTTGACACTTGTAATGACAGCTGTCCTTCTAGCTCATTATTTAAAAATTAAATTTATTGGGGTGATATAATAAGGTCATACAGGTTTCAAGTGTACATTTCCATGATACATGATCTGTGTATTGTGTTGTGTGCCCACCATGCAAAGTCAGATCATCTTCTGTCACCATGTATTTGAGTCCTTGACCACCCCCCGCCCTTCCCTCTGGTAACCACCGTGCTATTGTCTGTGTCTGTGAGTTTTTGTTTATACCCTAGCTCTTTTCATAATAATAATCCCAAAGTTTCTTCCATCCTTCATTCATTTAACACCGAGTGTCCACAATAAGTGAGGTACAGGCAGTCCCTGGCTATGAAAGAGGTTTTCCCATGGAGCCGACCATTGGCTTGTGTCTAACTCTTAAATTTACTCTGCCTTTTGGTTGATAAATAGTACTGGCTGGACTATTTTATTTTTACTGAACTAACTAAGGATAGACTCTGAATGCATTTAGAAGTTTTGAAACGTTATAACACTAGGGATGTGTATGTTTTATAATGCACAGGGAACTAGCCCTGCAGAAACGGGCCACTTTACTGTGAACCTGCATTGTCACATGCGAACCGAGAACTTGGCCAAACTCACGTTTTTCTAATCCAGTAACTTCAGTGTTTAAAACAGTTCTATCCATGGTGGAAACACTTTCTCTTGTGTCTTGTGTCCTTTTTATCTAAAGGGTAATTTTATATTCCCAGAGTCTTAAGTATCCTGCTTTCTGTAGTTGACAGGAAGGGCCCGCCTGCTCCTTTTGTTACAGTCTAACTCTGCTTCTATTCCATAGCATGAATAGAAGCACAGTGTCCCACCGAACACTGCGAATGAGAGACAGGAGGTGTCAACTGAGCTTCTGTTACGTTCTGTAGTGTTAGTGAGCTGAGGAGATGTAGTCATATGTCATTTCCTTGCCTAACAAGGATTCTCCAATGCAATCCTTCATTCACGTTCCCTCTCCTCTTCTCTCTTTCTCTCCTATCTAATAGCTGATCTATGAGCACATCTTAGCTCAACTTCAAAAATTGACCCCATCTTGAAGAGTCCTAGCACAGTCCACCGTTTCTCTGCCACAGAGATGCAGCTCTAAGCCCTGAGCAGGATGCGTGGAGAAGCCATCTGAGGACTTTGCAAAGTAAATAATAGCAGGCACAGAGGAGAAGAAGATCAGATTTGAAGTTTCTGACTTTCCCTCTGTATCACTTGGTCTGGGCTCAGAAGCTGTGCACAAGTGGAGCATGCACTGCGTTCATACAGAAAGAAAACCGCTGTCTTGTTGGTCAGACACGTGGGTCAGGGAGGGACTTCTTCCTCTTTACGCCCCCTCACTGTTCTTTCCTGTCCCAGACAGTCCTGTGGCAGAGAAGCCGTGCCTCATGCTCTCAGGCAGGGGGACCTTTCTATTTGTCTATAGGACCCATGATCACAAGGGGATGGGAAAATCCTCATTGCTTTTATTCTCTTTGTGTCCTCCTGATCTTTGCTGTTGACACAAACTCAGTTGTGGGAAGTATGCAGCTCAGTGAGAAAACTAAAGCCAAGTTTCCAGAGGCAGAAAGCATCAGGGCGATAAAAAAAGAGGAGGGCACTCAAGAGAGTCGCCCCGTAATGTTGTGTGCAAATCGCAGGGCTTGGCTCTGAGCCGCAAATATGTGTAATCTGAATTTAGCATTTAGATTACAAAACCATTGAGAATGATGTTGCAGGTGAAACCGTCAAGTCCCAGGATGGCCACTAGGTGGCGCACAGGTGAGACAGAACCAAACAACACTGGATTTAATAATTGAACTGACATTGGAATTACAGCCCGCAGAAGGTGGGTTGGAAATTGCAGTCTGGCACCAAGAAGATTAATTGCCTGCTAAAACTAAAAATTCAGAATTCTCCTTAATTTAAAAAAATACCAGAGTATCACACTCAAGACAGCCTGGTACTGGCATAAGAACAGGCACATAGATCAATGGAACAGAACAGAGGACCCAGAAATAAACCCACAGCTTTATGGACAACTGATATTTGACAAAGGAGGAAAGAACATACAATGGAGTAAAGACAGCCTCTTTAACAAATGGTGTTGGGAAAATTGGACATCTAACTGCAAAAAAATGAAACTAGACCATCAACTTACACCATTCACAAAAACAAACTCAAAATGGATAAAAGACTTAAATGTAAGCCGTGAAACCATAAGCATCTTAGAAGAAAACATAGGCAGCAGGTCTCTCCGACATCTGTAGCAGCGGTATATTTGCCGATTTATCTCCACGGGCAACTGAAATAAAAGGCAAGATAAACAAATGGGACTATATCAAACTAAAAAGTTTTTGCACAGCTAAAGACAATAAGAGCAGAATAAAAAGACAAACCACACAATGGGAGAACATATTCGACAGCACATCTGATAAGGGGTTAATAACTAAAATTTATAAAGAACTTATAAAACTCAACACCAGGAAGACAAACAACCCAATCAAAAAATGGGCAAAAGAAATGAATAGAAATTTCTCCAAAGAGGACATACAGATGGCCAATAGGCATATGAAAAAATGCTCAACATCACTAATCATTAGAGAAATGCAAATTAAAACCACAATGAGATATCACCTCACACCAGTCAGAATGGCACTTATCAGCAAAACAACACAGAATAAGTGCTGGCGAGGATGTGGAGAAAAGGGAACCCTTCTGCACTGCTGGTGGGAATGCAGACTGGTGCAGCCACTGTGGAAAACAGTTTGGAGATTCCTCAGAAAATTAAAAATCGAACTGCCTTTTGACCCAGCTATCCCACTTTTAGGAATATACCCTAAGAACACCATAGCACTGTTCGAAAAGAAGAAATGCGCCCCCATGTTCGTGGCAGCATTGTTCACAATAGCGAAGATCTGGAACCAGCCCAAGTGTCCGTCAGAAGACGAGTGGATTAAAAAGCTATGGTACATATATACTATGGAATACTACTCAGCCATAAGAAACGATGACATCGGATCATTTATAACAAAATGGATGTACCTTGATAACATTATACGGAGTGAAATAAGTAAATCAGAAAAAAAGAAAAACTGAGAACAGCATGATTTCATACATAGGTGGGACATAAAAGTCAGACTATGAGACATGGACAAGAGAGTGGTGGTTACGGGATGGGGGGAGGGAGGGAAGAGTGGGATAGGGAGGAGGGTAGGGAAACAGGGAAAACCAGATTGAAGGTGACAGAGGACAATTTGACTTTTGGTGACGGGTATGCAACACAATTGAATGATAAGATAACCTGGAGATGTTTTCATTGTACATATGTACCCTGATTTATTGGTGTCACCCCATTAGAATTAATAATAATAAAATATATATTAAAAAAAAGATATATTTCAAAAAAATACCAGAGTATCACAACATAATATTTGAAAAAATGACTGAAAACGGCCAAAGTAGGTGAAAGATACATAAACTTGCAGGTTCAAGAAGTTAGCAAATCTCAAACTGAATGAACTTAAACATATCCACCCCAGACACTTCATAATATCAAGAAGATTTCTAGCTCGTCCAGGACCCTTTGTATCTTTTTAGTCACATCTCTCTCTTCCCTCCAAGGTTAATACTATGTAATGCTTATGATAAAACTTTGCTTTTAAAAATACTCTTATACATTTACCACGGTAGTACACATCCCTAGATTGGGCTATTTTTATATTTTAAATAAGTGCAATCATATAGTATGTAGTCTTTTGGAGTTGTATTCTTTGGCTCAACATCATGTTTGTGAGAGTCATTCATGTTATTGCACCTATGGTTTACTTAGTATTAGTGCTGTGTTAGTCTGTTGTATGCATGTACCATAATTTTATCCCCCCAATTGGTGATGGATATTTAGGTTGCTACTCGTTTTGTGCTATTATAAATAGCTCTAGTAACACTCTCAGTGATGTGTCTTTTAGATTTATAACGTGGAATGGAGTTTCTGGGTAATAGGTCACATGAGTATCTGACAAGAGCTGACAATCTCCAGTAGTTTTTCAATACAGTATATAGTTAAAAAGTGTTTCCACTGGCGGCATATGAGAGATACCATTCCTTCGTATTGACGACAAACAACAGTATTGACAGTCCCTTTAATTTTAGCCATGTAGGGGGAGCATTGCAGTAGTGTTTTATTGTGGTTCTGCGTCACGTTTCTCAGGTGATTAAAAAAGTGAATCCCTCTATCCCTTTACTGGCCACTTCTTTGTTGAAGTGCTGTTCAAATTGCGTGTGGTTGTCTGTCTTCGTCTTATTGATTTGTAAGAGATCTTTATATATTCTATATTAGTCCTAGTTTTCTGCGGAGCAGAAGCTAAAAAAGAGTAGACATGTAAGAGATTTATCAGGAGAAATGCAGGAGGGAAGGTGGGAAGGGTGACCAGGAATGATGCAGGTCTGACTCCTATGAATGAGAGAGAGAGAAAAGGAAGGGCATAGACTACAATGTAGTTCCAAGGTAGTGTTTTCAAGGCTCAGAATTTTTTGAGGTAAAAATGAAGTTCGTCAGTAGATCAGTGGATAAATAAGTTGTAGTACATATATACAATGGAATATTACTCAGCTATAAAAAAGAAGAATCTTACCATTTGCAACAACACAGATGGATGTAGAGGGTATTGTGCTAAGTGAAATAAGTCAGAGAGATAAGGATAAATACCATATGATTTCACTTATATGTGGAATCTAAGGAGCAAAATAAAAAGGTAAAACAGAAATAGACTCCTAGATACAGAGAACAGACTGAAGGTTGCCAGAGGGAATGGGGGTGGTGGGCTGAAAAAAGGTACAGGGATTGAAAATACAAATTAGGAGTTACAGAGTTACGGGGATATAAAGCTCAGCATAGGGACCATAGTATATGATATTGTGATAACTAAGTACAGTGTCAGGCAGGTACCTGGCATAGAGGGAAACCACTTTATAATGTATATGATTGTCTAACCCAGGGCTCCCCAAACTACGGCCCGCAGGCCGCATGCGTCCCCCTGAGGCCATTTATCCGCCCCCGCCGCACTTCTGGAAGGGGCACCTCTTTCATTGGTGGTCAGTGAGAGAAGCACAGGATGCGTCCGCACCCATAGTTCCCATTGAAATACTTGTCAGTTTGTTGATTTAAATTTACTTGTTCTTTATTTTAAATATTGTATTTTTTCCCATTTTGTTTTTTTTACTTTAAAATAAGATATGTGCAGTGTGCATAGGCATTTGTTCATAGTTTTCTTTATAGTCCGGCCCTCCAACGGTCTGAGGGACAGTGAACTGGCCCCCTGTGTAAAAAGTTTGGGGATCCCTGGTCTAACCAATATGCTCTACATCTGAATCTAACACAAAATAATATTGAATGTAGACTATAATTGAAAAACAAAATTAAAAATACAAGTGAAGAGTACAGATTGGAGGCTGGGGAATGAGATTTTGAAGGAAGTGAAAAATGTTTTAAATCATCCTTGAGGAGGATTGGATAAAAGTGTTGATAAAAAAAATATAATAAGATTGCTGGGCAGTTGTAATGGGTCTTTTGAGGTTGGTGATAAATTGAGAGTAGACTAAATCCTCCCTATTGGAAGCTTTCAGGGAACGGGTTTGGAGAAGGCGTGGACTGCTCCTGTCACTCAGTATCGGGGAATTTCTGTACGCGCAGGCAGGAATAGTGAACACGTAAATGGGTACAGATTTTATGGAGAAAAAATGTGCTGCATGTGTAAGTATTAAAAATGCATATATGTCAATACTTAGCATTAAAAATATATATCCAGCCTGACCAAGTGGGGGCACAGTGGATAGAGCGTCAGACTGGGACACAGAGGACCCAGGTTCGAGACCCCGAGGTTGCTGGCTTGAGCGCGGGATCATAGACATGACCCCATGGTCGCTGGCTTGAGCAAGGGGTCACTCGCTCTCCTGTCTGCCCCCCTTCCTCCCGTCAAGGGACATATGAGAAAGCAATCAATGAACAACTAAGGTGCCACGTGAAGAACTGATGCTTCTCATCTCTCGCCCTTCCTGTCGTTCTGTCCCTATATGTCCCTCTCTCTCTCTGTCACAAAAATAAATAAATAAACAAATACATTTATAAATATTCATATGTTCCATACATTTGCTTCTGTGATTATTTTGTTGGTGCTCCTGCTCTGTTTTGGAGGTGGCTGTGCCCCGTTTAGAGTATAAGCGGCATGTGCCAGGGACCATGTCTGTCTTACTCCCGCTGATACTCCCCGCATGTAGCAAAGCGCCTGAGAAAGTCCTTACGGGATGATTGACGTGGAGGACAGCGATTTCAGTTCAGGTCCTTCTGACTCAAACGTTTCCCTGACCTTTTAGCACGGTGCACAGTGGGCCGTGTGGATAAAGGAGCGAATCTTTTCTCGCAGCTTGATGGGGTGAGATGTAAGAGGTGAGGTACGTGGCAGGACCGAGCACCCGTGCTGCAGATGCTCAATAAATGCTGTTGATTTTTACTTTTGTCCCCTTAGCTATTTCCCTAAAGTAGCTGACCCTCTAATGCCAGTTTCTGAAATACCGCAATTCCCTTTTCCTCCTGACACTTTGTGGACTATCCCTCAAGACACTACAGGACAAAGGACACATCTGGGAGGCAGACTATAGAGGTCACTCCCTGTGAGACCAAACCTGTATTCAAAGGGACTAATTAGATGATGCCGTCAACATGGTTTCGACCTGTGAACTCAGCAAAAGCTAGTTCTAACACTGTCTCAGCAAGTGCGTTGGTGAGGGGGGAGGGGCTCCCTCGGGGACTCTGAGGGCACAGACTCGGTTCTCCCAATACTGTCAACCGCACCTTTAAATAGCCCTTTGCGGGGGAAGGAGAGAGATTTCTCTGAGACTGTGCTATGAGTGTTCTTAGCAGAAAGCAGAGCTAAGGAGCTGGCTACTCTTCCTGTGAAACCCTGCTCCCCCGTGTTAGTGGCCGTGCATTTTTGGCTTGCCAAAGACAGAGTAGTAACAGAAGCTGGTGGTTACGTGGGAAAGGGCTCCGGAGTAACCTGGAGTCACGCCTGACCCGGGTCCCAGCTGTGTCTGCGCCGTGAATCGCCCATGACACTTCACTGTGGACCAGCTGCACCTAAACTCTCTGAGTCTTCAATCCACCATCTTTAAAAGGGAAACAATGGGGAAAAGATTTAAATGTCATAGGGTTCTTCCGCGATGAAGAGGGGAGGAAGACACGAATCCCCAGCTGCTTGTAAATGAATGGTTTCCTTTTGGGTTTTCACCTAGCTACTGTTCTGAGAAGCTTTCAGTTCAGATGAAGCCCTGTAATTGGTAGCAACCGCCCAGGCTGTGCTTTGTCTCAGTGTAGAACACAATTCAGGTTTCATGCAGGAGTTGAATCATGTGCAGCAGTAAAATTGGGGATGCTGTGCTTGACGCTTCACGGTTCCACGAAGTTAGGATGTAACAAACCCCCAAACCTAGCGACCTGCTGATGGCCTCTCATCCAGTGTATGTAAGTTTTCTAAAATCTACTTTAAAAATTAAAAAGAAAAGTGCAACTCAAATAAAAATGCAGTGGAGTAACTTTACTAAAATCTTGTTACTGTCCATGAAATAATTTTGTTTCTCATGGATCACTCAAACAGGAGACTTTTTTTTTTCTTTGCAAGTCTTTAGCAAATAGTTTATTTGGTACACTCAAAAATTTGAATCACAGCAATGAATCAGCTTAACATTTTTATTGTTGGGCATATAAATTTATTATTTGGGTAAATTGTAACTTATTCATATAGATGATATTTTCTCTACTTTTATGTTCTGTACAGGGATCAGTATTTGGACATTTTTCATATTTATAATAAAATTATACCCATACCAACACCTGCTTAGTTTTGAGTGCATACAGTTAGGTCCTTGGTTTCCTAAGCCACGTGAAGAATATGTTGCCCATGGTGTTGTTGAGGGTGATATCAGAGATGCCATTTATTAAATGTTTATCACAGCCAGGCTTGGTACAAACATTTGACATGTTCCATTTTCATTTGCTTTTTTCCTGTAACCTCAGGGCAGAGCAATATTCTCAGTTTTATTTTGTAGATAAGAACATTGAGGCTTTGAATGGTTACCCATGTGTATACAGTCAATAAATGGCAGAGGAGGGAGTCACACCCAGGTGAGTTTAAGTGACAGTTTAGTACAGCAAAGCCCACAGACTCTGTAGCTAGAGTGCCTGCCAGCCCTGTCACAAGCTAAGCTTCTGTAAATTGCTGAATGTGCGCCGGCTTTCTTCTTCTGCACAATGGGGACAAAGACAGGAATCTACCTCACGGGGATGCGGTGAGGGTTGAATGAACTGATGCATGTAAGGCAGTTAGGACAGTGCTTGGCAAAGACTAAGTGCTACCCAGGCGCTTGCTCTTGCTAACCCTAAAGCTCTACTCGGAAAATGTCCCTATCAGGTTGTCACTTGCAGAAGCTGTATTTGCCTTCTTGCAACAAAGCTTGGAGAGAAAAGAAGGGGGCAGTTTCCTGATCAACACAGACATCTCTCCAGTGTCTCCTCTACCTTGGTGTCTCTTCCCTCCTCTGACACTTAGTGATTTTCTTTTAATTCCCATCAGACTGAGCTTCAGGTCAGCAAGTTAAGAGATGTTTTAGCTCCCTGAAGAATCTCTGTGTTTTCAGGAAAATGATAGATTGGTGCGGGTGAGATGAAAGATTTTGTTTAACCCAGACTAAGCTAGGCACAAGCATCTCCTTAATATTATTAGGAGAATGAAGCGTGAGTGGGAATATTTTGCCGTATGAGATTCTAATTTCCAGTTGGTTAAGATAGGGCATGTGTTCTCCCTGCCGCCATGGCTTCCTTTATATAGCGAATTCTCAGCTAACCACTTAGTGGAATCTTTCATTGAAGCTCACCAAACCTTTTTTTTCTTTTAATCTTTGGCTCTTCCCTGTAGAATGAGACTAGTGCTTTAACTAGAAGGATTTTTACTAAACTCAAAGAAAGCAAAATGCAGAATATGTAAATTATACAAAGCAAGGAGGGGAGTAATTTAAGTTGGCTTCCAAGACATGAGCTTGTCCACTGCCTGGGCGCGGAGCGGGAGTGAGTGAATGAGGAGAGAAATGGAGAAGTTGGGCAAGCCTCCAGCAGCAACCCAGGCAGTTTCTCCCCGTCCTGCTTTAGTTGTTTGACATTAATTTGTGTCACTTTCGGCAACACCTGCAACAAGACGTGTAGCAAACCTTATCACACAGTCCAAGAAGAAAGATTTAATGCAAAGGATGAGTACTGTACATGCAGAGATTTCCGGAGATCCAAAAGATCCATGGTTTTCTCAAGTGCCATTGTGTCTAGGTAGAACCATTCTGCAATTGTCAGAGAGGGACTAGTTGGATTAGAAAACCCATGTCTGCCAAATGTCCAATTTTAGTACTTAACAAGAAATTAAAACTTAGATGATTAAGTTATTATTTTCATGTAATAACTTAGATATGTAGTGCCCAGTGATGCTAAAGTTAGCAGATAGACATATGCTGACATTTTGTGATTAACACAATAGACTGGTACAAAGAATTTTGGAATAGACAGAGTTAAGAGGGGCATTAAATGGAAGTGGGTGTAGATCAGAGAAAACTTACAACATTTTCCTTGTGGGATTAGTTCTGTTATGATCATTTTTCTCTCTTGACTTTATAGGCAACACTGTACCTGCATTCTCAGGGTCCTTTGGATGATGGAAATATCACACAATATCACAGAATTTTTCATGCTGGGACTGTCACAGAAGCCAGAAATACAGAGAGTTCTTTTTGTGGTCTTTTTGATCATCTATGTGGTCACAGTTTGTGGCAACATGCTCATCGTGGTCACCACCACCTCCAGTCCCACCCTGGCATCTCCCATGTATTTTTTCCTGGCCAACCTGTCCTTTATTGACACCTGTTATTCTTCCTCTATGGCCCCTAAACTCATTGCTGACTCCTTGTATGAGGGGAGAGCCATCTCTTATGAGAGTTGCATGACTCAGCTCTTTGGAGCTCATTTTCTGGGAGGTGTTGAGATCCTTCTGCTCACGGTGATGGCCTATGATCGCTATGTGGCCATCTGCAAGCCCCTGCACTACACGGTCATCATGACCAGGCATCTCTGTGCCCTGCTGGTGGGGATGACTTGGCTGGGGGGCTTCCTTCATTCATTGGTTCAGCTCCTCCTGGTCTTTCAGTTGCCCTTCTGTGGGTCTAATATAATCAATCACTTCGTCTGTGACTTGTACCCCTTGCTGGAACTCGCCTGCACGAACACGTATATCATCGGTCTGCTGGTGGTTGCCAATAGTGGTATGATCTGTCTGTTGAACTTCCTCCTGCTGGCCGCCTCCTACATTGTCATCCTGCACTCCTTAAGGTCCCACAGTGAAGAGGGGAGGCGCAAAGCCCTCTCCACCTGCGGGGCCCACTTCACTGTCGTTGCCTTGTTCTTCGTGCCCTGTCTGTTTACTTACATGCGCCCTTCCTCCACTTGCCCTCTAGACAAACACATGGCAGTGTTTTACGGAATTCTGACACCTATGTTGAATCCACTCATTTATACCCTGAGAAATGAAGAGGTAAAAAATGCCATGAAAAAGCTCTTCACACAGTAAGAAATGAAAAGTGAAGAATTAGCGGTAAAGCGGGAAATAAAAATGACACTGTTGCTGTTAGTGGGTCAAGCCAAACCTTTTTTTGAGACCAGATATCATCTAATGTCATCTTGTCCACTTATCCATCATTGTCGGCTTTCATGGGTTACTTACTCTTTTCACTTGAATTGCATAATTTGATTATAAAAGAACTTGATGAAATAGATATGACAGGAAGGATTATTATCCCTGTTTTAGAAATGAGAAAAATGTCACCGATGTGGTTAACTGATTAATTAAATGTATCTAGCTTTGAAGTGCTTAAACCTAAACTCACAATTAGTTATTTGTGATTGATCATCCAGATTTTTAAATAGCAATCCATGTTAATATCATTCGACTCTGTGGAAGAGTGGAGTTGTGTAAATGTGTGGCAAGATACAACTTGAGGCAGTCAACCTCACACTTAGCTACGTGGAGGAGTCTATCTGCCTCTAGGCCTGGCTTCTATTTGTCACCCTTTGTGTCCGCAGCAGTCTGGCTGCTGCCCTGGAGCAGAGACGGTCAGACTGTCACCCTGGAGCGAGATCAATCTGAGTCTGATTCTTATTTCCTGTGGTTACTCGTGGCGTGACCTTGAGTAAGTGGCCAAACCTTTATAAGCCTCTGATGCTTGTCTTTAAAATAAATGAAGAGAACAATGTCTAAAGTGTTATTGTGAGAATTAGATGTGATAGTCTATGTGAGGTTCTTAGTCAGATTTCTGGCACATATGCCCCCAACACGTTTCACTTGATGTTATTGTTCGCACCTCAATCTTTTCCTACCTTCCCATAAGGAGATTGCTTTCGTTTGCTTTTCTATTTCTACTAAGGTTGAAATATGCTGTGCTTAGAACTGAGTGGTTTATTTTTTTCCAGTGATGCCAAATGGACTTACATGCTTTCTCTTTCTGTTTGAAACTCCAAGGGATTCTACTGTCCTGGAATTTGAAACATCCATTTGTGTTTATTCCATTCTTTTCCTGATTTTGCAAATTCTGACCATCTCTCTTCCTGGGTTTTACCCTTTAAGATTGTAGGCTCCCATAATTTATAATAAACTTATCCTTTGTTTGACAGATAATCTGTAATTCATCATTATATCCACTTTTTACACTATAAAAAACCTGGAAATTAATATGAAAAGCAATTTATCTCTATTGTAAGTACTCAAAATTAGTCTCCAATAATTAATAAATTCAGGAGATCATCAGGAAATAATGGTTTTACCCCCAAATTCTATTTATAACAAAAAACAACAGTTATCAAGTTCTTGGGCAAAAAAATACTGTCTATTTTTACTTTGTCACATTTTGAAGTCTAGGTATAACTGAGACTTTGAATTCAATATCTATTCATTTCTGCTGTTAGACAATAAAAGTCTAACTGAGCTACTTTTTAGTCAACCAAGAACTATGAAATTACCCAAATGTGAAAACTTTGGTACACAAAGACATATGCACCCCCATTTTCACTGCAGCATTATTCACAGTGGCCATGACATGGAAACAAGTGTTGTCCCTTGATAGAGGATTGGATAAAGAAGATGTGGTACATATATACAATGGAATACTACTTAGTCATAAGAAAGGATGACACATTGCCATTTATGACAGCATGGATGGACCTTGAGAACATTATACTGAGTGAAATAAATAAATCAGAAAAACCTAAGAACTACAGAGTGTCCGTAAAGTCATGGTGCACTTTTGACTGGTCACCGGTCACCGGTCAAAAGTGTACCACGACTTTACGGACACACTGTATATGATTTCACACATAGGTCAGATATAAAACTGAGACTCATGAACATAGATAAAAGTGAATTGGTTACCAGGGGGACAAAGGGGGGGAAGTAAAGAGGGGCAAATATATGGTGACAGAAAATGATTTGATTTTATCTGATGGGCACACAATGCAATCAACAGTTGAAAAGCTATAGAAATGTTTACCTGAGACCTATGTACTCTTGAGACTTGTTTGGAGGTTCTAGCAGGGGAGCGCAGCTACTCGTATACCCTTGACCAAAGAACGGTCCTCTCTTCTATCTGGGAAGGTCATCCTCTTCGACCGAGCACACAGCTTTAGGAGGGACGCACATGGAGCAGTGAGGGAGGAAGAGGACACCTGCCTAGCCAGCCAGATCTGCCGAATCAACCCTGGCGATCAATGGGGTGACAGATGTTGCAGCCAGATCGCCCTCACATCTGAGACCTATGTACTCTTATTGATCAATGTCACCCCATTAAATTTAATTTCTAAGTAAAAAAAGAAATATGAAATCATGGTGAAGCTTACTTGAAAATGACCTTTTTTGCCAGCTTGCCACAATTTTATCTTAATACTTTATAGAAAAAATATAACATTAATTGAAATTTGAAAAACACTTTGTTTTTAGTACAGTTAAAATGTCAAGTAGCGTAAAAGACTGATCCTTGTATTTTTGTTGTCAGAATCATGATTAATGAACCGAACTAACTTACAAACAAATTAAGGACAGAAAGAAATTAAGGTCAGGAATTTGGTGCCTCCAAAACATGCAAAATAAGTGCTTAGGTCATGACGTTATTCACAGAAGCTGCTCCACCAACTTTAGCAATCATCATCATAATCTTTATTTTTTACCAAACCTGTTTTATTCCGTATTTCTTGGGAACTACAACTAGATCTTTGAAAGACAAATTTGATTTTTTAAATGTACCATTACTTGAGTATATTTATAAGATGGGCTATCTTAGGAAAATTTCGCAAAGCATCTGTTTTTCAAAGGTCTATATACAGTGAGATCTAACCTGATCTAAAGTCCTGAGAATATGAGACATGTCAGCATCACAATATTTGAATCCTTAGGTGAGAAGTGTCCTGAATACAAGTTTCTGAGTTCCTCCCCAGGAATCACAAATGTTGTGCAGAGATGATTCTTTGGTCTCTGGTGCTGGGTTCCCCCGCCGCCCCCTTGCAGTGGACCGGAACTGGACATGATCATCATTCGTGAGAGCTTTTGAAACAAGTCAGATCTCTGATCACTCTGACCAGCTACCCATTTATAACTGCAGAGATGTTTAAGGACATTTATCACAGAATAGGGAGTTGGGAATGGGTTAGCTCTTAGTTTCAGAGACCTGCTCACTGACCCTGTTAAATTTCCTTGATGAGATAATAACTCTCTGTTATGCTGGCCCTACTCATAAATGGATGGCATTTATTACACAGTTTGAAGTGAAGTGAGGCTAAGGGAGATCCTTCTGTGATTATGGTTAGTGAATGACAGTAGCAGTGACCTTGGTCTCCTCTGGCAGGAACCGCAGTCCCCAGCATAGCTTGTGCTCTGGTGACATCTCTGAAGGTTGAAATAGCGTCTGAGCAATCTCATTATTTTTCAGCTGACTCTTTTTCAATGTAAATCATTTAATTCTTAAAACTTAAGGAAGTAATGTCATTACCCTTTAACAAATAAAAATAAAAACAGAGAGGTAAAGCAACTTGCTTACATTTACCAGGCTAATTAAAGCTGGGGACAAGATAAGAAAGAGCGCTTACTTGATCCAAAGCTCTTAACCTCTGACTTCAGTCATTCCCAAATCTCTTAGAATCTCACGATGTTCATGATACGGGTTCTCTTCTCTAATCCAGATTTGTGATCATTGTTGTCCGTTTCCGTGACACATGCTTGTTCTATGTCACCACATAGCCTGTGGATCCTAGGCTACGAGCCTCTACAACATGAGAGTAAATCAAGCACTAAAGAAAATGATGTGATTTTAAGAGAGTCAGTTAGCATGAGATGTATGAGGTTGCTGCTGGCATAACCCCAGCATAATGTTCTATGGCAAGAATTTTTTTTTTTTATAAATGGAAGAGTACATTCTAAAATAATAAAAAATATAGTAAATGCTGAAAGCAGTAACATAGTCACTTATTTTCATTATTAAGCACTATGTGCTGTGTATAATTGTGTGCGCTCGGTTGTCATAGGCTTGGCAGCACAGTAGGTTTGTTTATACCAGCAGCACCACACACGTGAGGAGTGTGTTGCCCTAAAATGTTGCACCAGCTGTGACGTTACTAGGTCACAGGAGGTTTTCAGCTCTTGTTATAATCTTGTGGGGCTGCCCTTGTTCATGTGGTTCCTTGTTGACCATTGCTCTTCCTCTTCTACAATAAAATAAAACTTCCTTCTAGCTGTAGTGCTGGGTATGAAGTGTGTTCCAGAATATCCACAACCAGGGCAACTTTAGGACTCTTGTAGGCCCTGGCTACTTTTGTCCTCATGGATCCTTTCCTCCACAAATAATATTAAAAATTGTATTTTATGACTGCATTGGTATAAAAATGACTCTCATCCAGACTTGTATTTGGATTATATTTATTTATTATTTTATTTTGAAAGTAATGAAAACATTTCATAGGCTCATAAGACTATGGTGGGCCCTAGGCACTATGCCGAGATGGGTACATCAGCCCTGCCCTCACTATGTGGACTCCTGGAGAAAATTGATCCATACAGATAATTGACTGTCCTAAATTTAATCAACTAAGAAAGGGCATAAATTTCTACAAAATATCACTAGTTTTTTTTTTGCCTAAATATCCAATTACAAGATTTATTCATTATCAGTATTCATTATTTGCTCCCAGAGCTTCTTCATGACATTTTTTACTTCTGCATTTCTGAGGTTGGAGATTAAAGGGTTCAACATAGGAGTTACTGTGGCGCAAAACACAGTCATGGCTTTGTCAATGGGGAAGGAGGTTATGGGTCTTAGGTACAGGATTGTACAAGGTGCAAAGATAAGATGACAACAGTGACGTGAGAAGCACATGCAGACAGGGCTTTGCGACCCCCTTTGGAGCTCTGAGTCCTCAGGGAGCACAGGATGATGACACAGGAAGCAACCAGCATGGAAAAAATGAGCAAGTACAGTAATCCACTGTTGGCAGTGATCAGGGGCCCCAAAGTGCGTGTGTCTGTGCAGGCAAGCTCCAGGAGAGGTATTAGATCACACAAAAAAAGGTCAATGACATTGGGGCCACAGAATAGTAACTGGACCATGAACAAAATCTGGATCCCTTCATGAAGAAACCCTAAGACTTCAGCCATTCCCACCTGGAAACCACACACAGGTCGGTTCATGATGGTCATGTAGTGCAAGGGCTTGCAGATGGCTACATAGCAGTCATAGGCCATTGCAATTAACAAGGTGGTCTCAACTCTACCAAAGAAATGTTCAACAAAGAGCTGAGTCATGCAGTCATTGAAGGAGATGGTGTTCTTTTTTAGACATCAAGTCAGGGATTAGCTTGGGTGCTATAGAAGAAGAGTAGAAACCATCTATGATGGATAAACAGGACAGAAAGAACTACATGGGAGAACCCAGGGCCGGGCTGATGAAGATCGTGACCGAGATGGGCAGGTTACCTGTCAGTGTGATCAAGTAGACAATTAAAAGCACAACAAATAAGACTTTCTGTAGTTCTGGGTTCTGGGTCAGGCCCAGGAGGATGAATTCTGTTACACTGCTTGTCCTTTTCATCGATTCAGCTTGAGTTGTGAGCATGTGGTCCATCTGGAAAGATCACAGTATTTCTGAGTGATGATGGTTTAAATGCAGTACCAAAATAGTGCATCACCTCTTTAGACCTTGTCTGTGGGATTGGTGGAGGTATACTTTTCACTCACCTCTCTCATTTTGTAGATAAGCTAGAAAGAAGAATGGAAGGAGGTTAATTTTTCTCTTTATTCATATTAATTAAATAGTGATAATACCATACAAACACCACAATAAAAGCAAGGGGTTATTATAAATGTTGACTTATGGTTGACTTCCAAACTTTCTTGGTAGCTCTATAAGTTTCATAGATGGCTTTCTTTCACTTTTGGGAACAAATTTCATTAGCAACAATTATTTTGAAGTTATACTTCTCTATTGACATGAATATTTGTAGGTATGTGAACACAATATTCTTTTAAAAGTGCCTGCATATCAGATATGAAAGTACCAAGCCTTGCTATATCTATACCAAATGTATTCTGTGAACTGATATTTCTTTCTACCAAATGAATGCCCATGAGCACACTGAGCCAGAGCTGCCGATGAAGTTTTTCCCTTCAAATGACAAGGAACTACCTTTATAACAGCTCACTGAGCAGCATTCCCTCAAGAGTCCTGGATGATGTTGTGTCTGGCTCAGCCTGACTCTTTCATGCTCACTCTTTCCATAGCTTTGAATGTGGACATGTAAGTGGTCAGTTTTCCTGACAAGTTTTCAGTATTTTAAAAATGAATTTATTTTGTAATTGGTCTTTCATTACACATAGAATAATGCTCTGAATTAGATATAGTATCCTACTCACATTTTACAAATGGAATTCATGAAGTGAGTTTCCTATTGACAAAGCAGAAATGATAGGGTCACCTAAGATAACACAGTTTTATCTTTTGGCATAAGTTTAATCAATGAAGATGAACTAGAAGTTTTCCTTGCTAACTGATAGGAATATTGAGTATATACAAGAATGATCTGTACATGGATTTTCAAGAGTGAGTACATGCTGTTGCTACAGAAGATTATAGATATCTTATTGTTTCTTCTCTTTCTCTTTCCCCCACCCCTGCCAAAACACATAACCACATCTTTTCCTTAAAAAATTTTTGAACACAAGTCAGCATCATAACCTCAAAGTTTCCATAAAGGAGAGGAAATATATGTTTAGTTTTCAGGAACTCTCAATCTCTGAGTTGTTCCTTCTCTGTTCATGACTCCTGTAGATGTTGACTATAGGGTTAAGCATTCTTAACAGATTTAAGTCCCAAGTTCTAACTTTACTGTGGCAACATGGAAGTCACAGTGAATAGAAAGAATTTCAAATCATTAACACAGAAACCTACACAATCAGTTTACTTAGTGAGACATGAATGTTAAACCACCGTGTTATAAAAGTGACTTTAGTAGTTCTCAAAGGTGTCCCATCTGGGAATATTATAGATAGTGGTTTCTATGGATAGTTTCATGTCATTGTAACCAAATTCATTTTTAGAGAAAAAGATTAACCTTCAGTTCACACTCTAATTACAAAGACTATTTCAAAGAAAACAAACTAAGTTAAGATAGTCTGCTAAAAACCTTGGGGAAAAAGATTTAGTTATCACTAACATGATTCTAGTTGATTGTGAGGTCCTCTGTTTTCACATTGAGCCCCTCATTTCTTCTTCCCCTCATGGTGTGTGCCCAGATCTGCAAGTAGACTCCGTGAGCTAACCAGTGGGAATCCCTGTCTCTCTAGACAAGTCTTCCAATCTTGTGCATTTTAGTTTATTGTTTTTCATTACCTCTCTGGATTTACCCAGAAAATGAGCTGTGTTAGTTAGGAAACTTTAGTAGCTCAAGGATTTAATTTCTACTCATGTCTTGGCACTCTATGAAGTATAACTACATCTTCAAAAAATATAGTTTTTCAGATATTTATAACTAGAGCCAATCTAAATTAAAAACAATAGTAACAGTGAAAAAATTTTTAAATCAGGAAAAACAGGTCTATGGAGCTATAAATGTTCAAGTGAATCTAATCAACTTGAGTGGATAAAATTTTCTCAAATGAATTTTGAAAAAATTTTGTTTCCCAACACGGCCATGAGCAATGTGAAAGAATTCTTTTTATTCCTGACTTAAGTCCTCCTTCTAACCCACAAAGCTTGGGGACAGTGTATCCCATTCTATTCTTCAGCTTGTTGGTCCATGGCTCTGCTGCTGTCATTTACTTAGAGGCCCTTCTTTGTAAATCTTCATTGACTCTAGAGAAATGTTTATAAATAGACTTTAAAGCAGTGCAAGATTTGATAATGCATGGGCCTCTCAAGTCCTTGGAGGGTTAGTAATTGGATCTGTTGAAATATTTCCTGAGGTCTTTCATTGACTCCCACTTGGCATCCACAAACCTCATCGGAGGCTAGTTTTAGAAATGCCACATTGAGCTTTGGTTAGACATGTCTCTCTGGCTCAAGTTTAGGATGGGACTTGGGTACCAGCAGTTGGAAAGGTCATTATAGGGCTTTATTGCTCATTTTGACATTGGCGAAGCTGGCATAGGATAGGCAATGTTGTTAGACATAGGTCAGGAGTCAGAGATTGGGCTTCTCTCAGAAAACATGACCATTCTAAATGATATGGTTGCCCTGAGAATGGAAGTGCTGGTCTCCTCATGGTTATGAACCAGAGCACCCTGGGAAATTGTGACATGTTTATTAGTGACTGTGAGAGGAGACTTAGATGGCAGGATCCCTAGCTACCAAAGATTGAGTAAAGTAGAAGTCATGGACATGTCAACCTCCTTTGGGATTAGTACCTAACGACAGATTCTCAAGCTGTATTCAGGGAAATACAGTAAAGTACTATGTTTACATGTGGTAGGCACTGAGAAATCACACTCAGCCAAACACTCATGTATGGGGAAGTCAGAGATAGAGAATGGAGACAGCACGGAAAGGAGGCTCCACTACAGTCTTCTCTCAGCTTCTGAGGTGACAAAGAGCTGGCTGCAGCCAGGCCCAGAGTCACCTTTCTTTGTCATCAACTTTTACCTTTCAACCAAACTGACACACTCCTCAAGTCCAGAACCAGGCACGGAAACAATGCCTTGAGCTCTGTCCTCAACAGTTGACCATTTAGCTCCTGTTTGCCACCCACTCACTCAATTTGTCCTTCTTCCCCAGTATTTTGTTACGTGGTAAATAATGCACGACACAAATTCACTATTTAAACTATTTTTAAGTGTCCACATTGCATGCAAACATCACCACCCACCATCTCCAGATGGTTTCATCTTTCCAAACTGAAATTTTGTATCCATGAAACAATGAACTGCTTACCCCCCTCACCTCATCCCACCAGCCTCTGGAAGCCATTGTATTACTTTCTGCCTCTCTGAGTTTGACAATTTTTAGATACTTCATATAAGTGGAATAATGTAGTATTTATTTTTCTTTCACTGGCTTATTTCATTTAGAATAATGACCTCAAGTTTCGTCCATGTTGTCACAAATGGCGGGGTTTCTTTTTAAAGATTGAATAATATTCTGTGTCTGTATAAACCATATTTAAAAAAATTCCATGTATATGTCAGTGGACATTAGGTTGTTTCTACATCTTTTTGTGCACAATGCTGAAATGAACATAGGAGTACAAATAATTCCTGGAGATCCTGATCTCAGAGTTTTTGGATAAATACCCAGGATTGGGATGACTGGATCATGTGGTACCAATTTGCATTCCTATTAAGAGTGCACAGAGTCCCTTTTTCTCTACATTCTTACCAACACTTGTCGTTCCTTATCTTTTGATGATAGCCATTTTCTTTTTCTGGAGATGGTTTATTTTATTATTATTTTTTAAAATGGACTTTATTGGGGGTGACATCGGTTAATAAAACTACATAGGTTTCAGGTGTATGATTCCATCACACATCATCGGTGCACTGCGCTGTGCATTCACCATCACAAGTCAAGTGTTCTTCCATTGCCATTTACCCCCCTCGTACCCCCCTGTACCTCCCCGGCCCCCTTTCCTTCCTGTAATCACCATACTGTGTCTGTGTCTATGAACTTTCTTTGATTTGCTTAATCCCTCACCATTTTCACCCAGCCCCCAACCCCCTTTCCTTCTGACAGCTGTCAGTCTGTGCTCTGTATCTATGAGTCTGTTTCTATTTTGTTAGTTTTGCTTACATCCATTCAAATTAGTGTTTTGGGTTTCTTTATATATATTTCCAGAAGGGGAATTGCTGGGTCATAAGGAAGTTCCATTTTTAATTTTGTGGCAACTCCATACTGCTTTCCACAGTGGCTGCACCTGTCTGCATTCCCAGCAGCAGTGTGTGAGGGTTCTCTTTCCTCCACATCCTCGCCAGCACTTGTTGTTTGTGGATTTATTGATGATAGCTGTTCTGACAGGTGTGAGGTGATATCTCATTGCAGTTTTAATTTGCATTTCTCTGATGATTAGTGATGTTGAATATATTTTCATATGTGTATTTGCCTTCTGTGTGTCCTGTTTGGAGAAGTATCTATTCAGGTCCTTAGCCCACTTCCTACTTGGATTGTTTGTTTCTTTTTGGTGTTGGTTTTATAAGATATGGAAGCAGCCCAAGTGCCCAGCAGTAGATTAGTGGATAAGAAAAGCTATGGTATATTTACACAGTGGAATACTATTCAGCCATTAAAAAGAATGAAATCTTATCTTTTGCAATAGCATGGATGGACCTGGAGATTTTTATGCTAAGTGAAACAGGACAGTCAGAAAAAGACAAGTACTGTATGATTTTACTTATAGGTGGAATCTGATGAGCAAAGATTATAGACTTTTTAACAGACATAAAGTGATACATCATTGTAGTTTTTATTTGCATTTCCATAATGATTGGTCACATTGAGCATCTTTTCATGTGCTTCTTGGTATTTGTAGATCTTCTTTGCAGCACTGTCCATTCAAATCCTTTGCCCATTTTTCAGTTGGGCTATTTGAGCTGCTGAGTTGTGTAAGTTCTTTATACATTTTGGATATTAACCCCTGACCTGATATATGGTTTGCAAGTATTTTCTCCCATTCTGTAGGTTTTTTTACTCTGTTATTTCCTTTGTTGTACACAAATTTTCTATTCAAATTTGAATGCACATTTGTCTTGATTACTCAGCTATCCTCAACTCACTTTTTTGTACCAGACACTTTTGTTCTTATTAGCTAAGGCACATATCCAAATCAATGGTGAAGTGGTATACAGGATGTCTGACAAAAATAGGGCTCCATAAATTATCTTATGCCTGAGAAATCATATGCAAGATTTCTCTCTGACTATACCTGCAAGAATTTTATATCGCTCTATGGCTTTAGGCAGAAAAAATAACTTATTTTGGAAAGAGCCCATATTACAATGTAAATGGTGCTCCTTGAAATTGTGCAAAACAAAATCATTAATTTTGGAATGAGTCCTGTCTTAATGACTCTCATTCCTCCAAATCCATTCATATTTGGTTGATCTTTATCTTTTACATTAGTAAATCTACTTTGACTACAGTAGTTGGGATTAAAACTAAGCATTTTCACCAAAATACTTACACATTAAGCCTTTTAATTTAAATATTTTAATTACTTGGACTATTATATTATCTATGTCTGAAGTTTTATAGAGAATTTTTCTACTGAATACATAAATTCAGAGAGTTTCCATACATGTGACATTTTTATCTTGATTAGCAATGTTCCTTTGATCAATAATTCATGCATGCCAAGAAGTGTCTATTTGTAAGAAACTTTAGTCATTTAATCAAATATTAATATTTTATGAAACAAAAACCATTGAAGGTTTTAGAAAGCAAGGAGAGAAAAATCAACTTAAACTTACATTATTATCATTATTTTTTTGAAGTGAGAAGCAGGGAGGCAGAGAGACAGTCTCCTGCATGTGCCCAATTGGGATCCACCTGGCATGCCCACCAAGGGGCGGTGCTCTGCCCATCTGGGGCCTTGCTCTGCTGCAACTGAAGCCATTCTAACACCTGAGGCAGAGGCCATGGAGCCATCCTTAGCGCCTGGGCCAACTTTGCTCCAGTGGAGCCTTGGTGGCAGGAGGGGAAGAGAAAGAGAAAAAGTAGAAGGGAAAGGATGGAGAAGCAAATGGGTGCTTCTGTGTGCCCTGGCTGGGAATTGAACCCGGGACTTCCACATGCCAGGCCCACGCTCTACTGCTGATCTAGCCAGACAGGGCCTAAACTTACATTATTACATTATTTTGACTTCAGGACCATTATCCCTCCTGTTGGTCATACTCATTCTTAAAATATGAATAGATTTTGTTTTCATCCTCTCTATTCACATGAATTTGCTACATGAGATTACTGTTTGACTCCAGAGCTTTCTTATGGCATTTTTCACTTCTGAGTTTCTGAGGGTGTAGATTAAAGGGTTTAACATGCTTGCCACCACAGCATAAAACACAGCCACTGCTTTATCAATGGAGAAGGTGATCATGGGTTGAAGGTACACAAAGATACAAGGTACAAAGAATAGGACAACTACAATGACATGGAGGTGCAGGTGGAGAGAGCCTTCCGCTGTCCTTCAGTGTTGTGAGTTCTTAGGGAGCAAAGGATGAGGACATAGGAGGTGATAAGAAAAGAAAAAATGAGCATACACATCAGTCCACTGTTGGCAGCAACAAAGAGTCCGAAGATATGAGTGTCAGAGCAGGAGAGTTAAAGCAGAGGGAAAAGGTCACAGATGAAATGACATTGGGGCCACAGAAGGGCAAACTGACTATAAAAAGAATTTGAACCAGAGCATGAAGAAATCCCCCAGCCCAGGCCATGGCCACCAAGAGGCCACATATTTGCTTGTTCATTGTGATCATGTAGTGCAGAGGCTTGCAGATGGCCACGTAGTGGTCATAGGCCATCACTGTGAACAAGATGATCTCAAGTCCCCCAAAGAAATGTTCGGCAAAGAGCTGGGTCATGCACCCGCTGAAGAAGATCGTTTTCTTTTCAGCGAGTAAGTCAAATATCATTTTGGGGGCCATAGTAGAAGAGCTGCAGCCATCTATGAAGGACAAGAAAGAAAGAAAAAAATACATGGGGAGCCCAAGGCTTGGCTGCTGGTGATTGTCACTACAATGAGTAGGTTTCCTGCTACAGTGAGAAGGTAGCTAGATGACTGTAAACACAGCCAACAAGAGTTTCTGGACATCTGGGTTCTGGCTCAGGCCAAGCAGGATGAAGTCTGTCACATTGTGTCTTTGCTCTATGAATCCACATTAGCATCTGGGTAATGGACTTATATGTGAATGGCACAGGGATTGCAAGTGTGGCAGATTATTTTGATCAGGCAAATAATTCCTGTCACAATTGTTTTCTGTAAGGCTGATGGAAACCTCAAGCAGATAAACCCAGGACTTTAAGTTGGGTCATATTATTAGATACATTATAAATACATAGCACTCTCTCTCCCTCTCCCGCTCCATTTTCCCCTTTCCCCCCCTCCTCTTTCCCCCTCTCCCCCTCTCCTCCCCCCTCCCCTCTCACCCTCCCTCATCCCCTTTCCTCCTCCCCCTCTTTTCTTCCCTCCCCTCTTCCCCTCCCTTCTTCCCCTCTCCTCCTCCCCCCATTTTCTTCCTTCCCCTCTCCCCCTCCTCTCTCTTCCTCTCCTCATCCCCCTCTTCTTCTTCCTCCCCGCTCCCCCTCTCTCCAGACACTTTACCCGTAATTGTACATGGATGGATGTTCTCCCAACAGTTGCCACAGTATTTTACCCTGTAGAAAATCAGGAATAAAGAGAGGACCCTTAAAGGAGCAGGGGCTTGAACTCAAGAGTTTGTTCCCACATGTCTCTTCTCTCATCTCTTGTGCTGATGAGACTACATTTCAGAGTTCATTAATATTACTATTTTTAATTTGTTTCAGGGTGAATATAAAACAGCACGTGAATTCAATTTGAAGTAAGGGATGATGTGGTCACATAGCAGAAAAAGGGAACTGAGTGAATGTTTGAGGTTCCGGTCAGATGTACCTGGCAGTCACTGAGTGTGAGCGTATGCATCACTTATACACAACTGTCCAAGGGGATCGTCAAACAGGGAGGAAGAAGAGTGTCCTGGAGGGGATGAAGCAGACGGCATATGCAATGCAAAGTTCCCCAGATTTATTTGAAACTTTAGAATTCTCTATTTGGAGAACTTCTGTTTCGTTTTCAGGGTCATGTTGCAAATCAAAATTCAATTTTAAGAAGTTTGTAAAATATTCTTGGATCTTTTTTACAAAACAGCTACTTTAAAGGTGGGAAGGAAACAGAATTATCACCATTTGCTGGACAGTGAGTTCTTTAGAGTCAGACTACTTTTTCATCCTGTTTTCACTGGTTAGGGGCCATGTGGTGTTGTGCAATTTAGTCTACTGTGCCTCAACTTTCTCCTATATAAAGTAGGAAAAATAATATAAAAACTAAATATATTATAAAAATATAATATAGGAAACAAGTGGCATAGAGGAACAAAAGAGTATTTTCATATAGGCCAAAGTTTTATCCATAAGGTAAAACATAGCTTTCCACACACTTCAAATTCTGGATAAAAGAATAAAAATGAAAACAATCCCACATATCATTATTCTTAAATTTGAAACATTTGCTTGTTATAAAATTAAGAAGATAAATGAAGAGAAGGGATCAATGAATCAAGTATTCAACAAAAGAGGTTAGAAAACAGCCAATTATATTCAGAAAAAATATTCAGAAAAAAGATTGCATGCAGACATAAAAGTAGAAAAATATTGGCTTTGGTAAATAAATTCAAAAGCTTTCAGTATTTTAAGAATACAAGTAAAAATGATGAGTACAGATAAGCTCAAGAAGAAGCAAGTATAATCAAATTGACAGAAGGCATTATTGAAAAATAATACTTAAAAGGATATTATTATACATAGTTCATAAAATATTTTTCAATAATTGGATAGGCAATTTTCAAATAAAGTGTCTTTTCTCATGCCATCATAAAAAAAAGAAATAAAAAGAAAAATAAAAAATTTAAGTAGTATGTGTTAAAGCCTTCAAATTAAGCATAGATCTGTTCAAAAATAGAAAAAGAAGTAGATAGATATCTAATCCCTGAATGGGTAAGGAACATTTAGGTGAAGCGCAATGGTGTAAACACAGGATGGGTTCGACTACTTAAAAATATGGAACGCACTGAAAAAATACTTGCAACAAGTATAACAGGTCGCCGTTATTATAGGAAATAGTTTTTACAAAGAAGGGTCTACTCACACCATTATTAAAATAGGGGAAAATAATAAAAAGCTAATTATCAGAAAAAAATTATATGTCTAAAAATTTGTCTATTTCATAAGACATCAAAGAAATACAATTAAAGACAGTGCCATAGTTTTGACTGGCAAATTGGCCAAGATTTATGTAAGTTATATTATTCTAGTGCTGGTGAGTATGTATTGATATAGAATATTCTGGAAAGCAGTTTGCATATAATAAGAGCTTTATAACTGGTCATGTCCCTTGGTCTAGTACTCCTTATGCCTAGGAATCTATTATAGATTAAAAAAGTGGACAAAAATTATGCTTACAGGTTGTATTGCACAATATAAATATATTTATGATAGTGATAAAGTAAAAATAATTTAAATGGCTATTTAAACAGAAACAATTAATGAATTATAGTTATGAAATATCAGGTGGACATTGAAGTTATTTGCAAGAAGAATTTAATGGTGTGGAAAGATTCTTCCAATATAGTGTTGAGTGGCAAATACAAGTTATAAAATTGCTTATTTGTTATGATCTAAATTGTCCAAAATGACATATATAAATAGAAAAGTCTTTGAGAAAAGAACTCTAAGGACTAATAGTGCTTATTTGAATTGTAGGTGAAGGGAAATTTTTGTGTTCTTTTAAAAATGTTCTAATCTATGTTTTCTATGAAGAGAATATATTACCTTTATAATAAGTAAAATAAATTAATTATATACATTTTATTTCTTATCTTAGGTTGGGGTCCATATTAACCTGACTGCTTTTCTCAGTAGCCTAAGTATGCCAGTCATTATTTATAAAAATTCATGACAGTAGACTCAGCATTGGGGAGGGAGGTTACGGGGGTGGGTGAAAAAGGTGAACGGATTAAGTAACATGACACAAAACTCATAGACACAGACAATAGCATGGGGATTACCAGAGGGGGAGCATGAAGAAGAGGGTGTAGGGCGATAAATGGTGATAGAAGGAGACGTGACTTGGGGTGGTGAACACACAGTACAATATACAGATGATGTATTATAGAACTGAACACCTGAAACCTATATATTTTTATTAACCAATACCACCACCCCAGTAAATTAAGAAAAAGAAAAAGAAAGAAATCACAGATTGCACTTACCTCTCAGAACGCATTCGGGAAAGAAGTACCACATTCATTCTGTTCATTCAGTAACCAGGCATCTGATTTGGAGCGTACTGTGCTTTGCATGGAGGTAGCAACCACTGACCCATGGCTAACGACTGCTCTGCAGGTTCACCTATTTTACCCTAAGTATAATATTTTTTTCCCTCACTTAATGACTTGAGAACAGTTGCTGACAGAGACTTCCTAAATAATGCCGAGTTCACGGGCAGGGTTTTGTTTTGCGTTATAGGTCATACCATCCTGTGGGAGTGAGGCACAGCATCCCAGCTCAGAGAATGCAGTGTTTAGTCAGACGGCTTCCAAGATGTAGGCTTCAAAAGAAAAAGATGGGGGGAAACCTTAGCCATTGAAGGACATTCTCTCCAAGCCACCTAGTACTCATTTTCTAGCCTTTCTTGGAGATCAGATGAAATATATGATTAAAGGCACTTGATTTGAGATCTAACCTGATGTAAAGCCTTGAAAATAGCAGACTATGTTCCAGCAGAAAAGTTAGGGATTGTACGCAACACGAAATCAGCAACAAATGAAACTTGCCTCGGGTTAGCAGGTCCCTGTCCTTTGCTCTTTTAAGCCTTTTACTTAGTAAAGTGTGTGCTCAGCCAGGAGAGAACTCCTGCATCCAGGAGTATGGATCCAAATGGGTTGGAAACTCAAAACCAAATAGCTCCTGTGATCTGTGGTTGATTGTATTTATATGGTCTTCTTGGGGTTTCCTTATCAACATTGTCACATATGGTTTCAGGGAAATATTTAAATGGATATTACTCCAGTGCAAGGAGGTAAGGGGGCTCTTACCTCTCAGCTCCCAGAGGATTAGAATTAGCAGCTTCAACCAAGAGGACAGCCAAATTAGTTCATCCCTTCTCTCTTATAGCCATGGCATATGTGACTGGGGGATGGTGGGGAGCCAGCTGGGCTGGGTGAGCATCTCTCTATGACTGTGTTTAGGAAGTGACTCTAGTATCTGGAACCTAAAACACAAAATGTTCTGGTCATCCGAGCATGGGTGCAAGAGCCAGTCAGAGTCTGTAAAACAGTCTCAGTAACACCTGCCTCCCAGAGTTACAGGGAAGATTGTGCAAAATAACATGTGAAAACCTCTTAAGTCAGTGCCAAACTGCTCTTGTACTGCTGATGCCCTGAGAATAGACACACGCAGGCTAGAAACTGCTCTTTAGTAATAAAACTCTGAATGTAGCGGAAGAGTAAGAGTTTTGCTGGCTCTTCTATATCTACATATATTATCTTGGCCAAATTCCTGAGCCTCTTTCTACCAAATTAACACATTTACAAAAGGGGGGTGGTAATGGTCCCTATCACAGGACTCTTAGGGAGTTCCATGAGATAAAGCAGACAACGAGCCTGGCCTCGAGTCAAGGTTCACTGTTCGTTGTCATTTTCTGTTATAGGAAATCAGAGCTCGTGATGTGACTGACTCAGGTTTCTGGCAAGAACTGTCCCATTCATGTATAGCTTATCTTCTTTATTTTTTGGTTGGTAGAATCTGGGCAAATGCAGAAATTAGGAGAGAAAAAAGACCAAGTTTTAAAGGATTTAATACTGATTCATAAGTCATTATAATTCTGAAATCTTCTTATGAGTGTTTGATCTTTTTCCTAAAAAATTTTGAATTTGAGAGTTCTTAAAAAGTTGTAAGAGATAAAAGGAATGTGAATACAACAAAAGCTAACAAATAATGAGCACTCTATTTATGTCACTCTGCTAAGTGTGGTATTTTATCTAATTCTCACATAATCTCTGTGAGGGAGGAATTAATAATTCTATTTTATGGTTAAGGAAATTGATGCTCACTGTGAGCATCCTTTGGCCAAGGGAAAAAAGCTAATATGTGGTGGATCTTTGATTTATATACTAACTGATCTAGTTTCTAAGCCTGAGCTCTAACAATGATGCTATTGTAATGTGCCAGACATCGGTTCCATGATGTGTCTCATGCACTGGGAGCGATGGAGGAGCTGTGTATTATTTGGAGACTTTGGTTCTACCAGCACTGGGAGGCAGGCCACATTCCTCAGTCAGATGTCACGTGCAGCAGTGACCAAATAGGAGAGCAATTTCAATGGGCCAAGAAGGAAATCATGAGGAAAATTAGAAAACACTTTGAAATTAATAAAAATTAAAGCACAACGTACCATAACAACTATGGGTTACATCTAAATCAGTGTTCAGTGGAAAATTTATAGGTGTAAATACCTATGTCAATTAAAGAAAAAATAGCTGAAATCTAATTGTCCTTGCTAGGGTAGTGAGGAAAAAAAGAGCAAAGTAAAACCAAAGCAAGCAAAAGGAAGGAAGGAAGTGAAAAAGACTGGAACAGAAATATAAAAATTCGAGAAGAGGATATAGAACAGAAAAACTACAAAACCAAAAGTGGATTCTTTGAAAAGATCACCAAAGTGACAAAACTTTAACTAGATTCCATAAAAAAGAGGTAGAAAACTCCTATCGCTAAATCAGGAATGAAAGGGGAACTATTACTACCAACCCTGCAGAAATGAAAAAGATTATGTAAGAGGATACTGTGAACAGTTGTATACCAACAGTTTATATAACATAGACGAAACAGGCAAATTCTTAGTAACACACAAACTACTGAAACTGATGCGAATGAGAAAGGTAATCTGAATATACTTATAAGAGAGCTTGAATTAATAATAAATAATAATAATAAAATAAACTTCTGATAAAGAAAAACCCAGGGCAAGATGGCTTCCCTTTTAAGTGAATTTTTATCAAACTTTTTTTTTTTTTTTTTTTTAATATATATTTTATTATTATTAATTCTAATGGGGTGACACCAATAAATCAGGGTACATATGTACAATGAAAACCTCTCCAGGTTATCTTATCACTCAATTGTGTTGCATACCCATCACCAAAAGTCAAATTGTCCTCTGTCACCTTCAATCTGGCTTTCCCTGTGTCCCTCCCCTCCTCCCCATCCCACTCTTCCCTCCCTCCCCCCATCCCATAACCAACACTCTCTTGTCCATGTCTCATACCCTCACTTTCATGTCCCACCTATGTATGTAATCGTGCTGTTCTCAGTTTTTCTTTTTTTCTGATTTACTTATTTCACTCCGTATAATGTTATCAAGGTATATCCATTTTGTTATAAATGTTCCGATGTCATCGTTTCTTATGGCTGAGTAGTATTCCATAGTATATATGTACCATAGCTTTTTAATCCACTCGTCTTCTGACGGACACTTGGGCTGGTTCCAGATCTTCGCTATTGTGAACAATGCTGCCACGAACATGGGGGCGCATTTCTTCTTTTCGAACAGACTTTTAAGGGAGAATTACCACCAATCCTTCACAAACTCTTCCAAAAAATAGAAGAGAAAGGAACACCCTCCAATTCATTATGTAAGGTCAATATTACCCTGATATCAAAATTAGACAAAGATATCACAAGAGATAGACATAAAAATCGTCAGTAAAATACTAGCAAACTAAATCCAGTAGCCTATAAAAAGGAATTATACACCAAGATCAAGTGGAGTTTATCCTAGGAATGCAAGGTTAGTTTGATATATAAAAACCAATCAATGTAACATACCATAGTAGTAGAATAAAGGACATAATGCTCGGTAATGGTAGCTGCTATTATTACTATTTTTCTGGTTGCTCTATCCACTGCCTCACCATACACTTAAGTATAACAGCTGCTTCATCTCTTATAACAACACCCTCTCCTAAGGTTGCATAATATTTGCTTTATTATGTGTTCATTCTTTTTTTATGTGACTGTGGCCACTTTTATTGAGTCAAGAACTTATATCTTTTACTTAAAGGAAGCACTTTCTGGCTTCTCTTTGACATATCTGAATTGCCAGCATCACTATGCTTGCACTTTGGGGCCATTGTTAAGTAAAATAAAGGTTACTGGTAACTGAGACAGCTACTAAGTGACTAATGGGTAAGGAGTGTCTAAAGCTTGGACACACTGAGCAAAGGGATGATTTATATTTCAGGCAGGACAGAGTGGGACAACGGGAGACTTCATCAAGTTACTGAGAACAGCATGCAATTTAAAATTTATGACTTATTTCTGAAATTTTCCATGTAGTATGTTTTGGGCCAGAGTAGATCATGGGCAACTCAAACTTTGGAAAGCGAGACCATGAATAAAGGGGAACTACTGTACTTGGAAATGCATATTCTGAGCATTTAGTGAGGTCACATCCAACTGGTATTTATCATCAACAAATTCAACTATATAACCTTGGGGCAAAAAGAGAGAGAAATGCAATGAATTTAAATGGTATTCATAGTCTTCCTGTTATTTCAGTCAATGAATTTAATTATGACTCTGTGTAAATGTGAGACAGACAACATTAAACTCATATCCTTCCATTGACCATAGTTCCCACATAACTCTGAGTGTAAGCTTCTCAATATGTGGTTTATATTTTTCCCCTTTTCATTTATTTATTTATTTGGGGAGGGAAAGAGAGTGGGAGAGGGAGAGAGGGTGAGCGATGAGACCTTATAGTTGCAGCACTTTTAGTTGTTCATTGATTGCTCTCATACGTGCCTTGACTGGGGGGCTCCAGCCAAGCCAGTGACCTTGGGCTCAAGCCAGCGACCTTTGGGCTCAAGCCATAGACATGATCCCATGTTCAAGCCAGAGACCCCATGCTTAAGCCAACGAGACTGCACCCAGTCAGATGAGCCATCACTCAAGCTGGTGACCTGGGGGTTTCAAACCTGGGACCTCTGTGTCCCAGGTCAATGCTCTATTCACTGTGCCACCACTGGTCAAGCTATTTATTGATTTTTAATGGATTTTTTTTGTGGTTAAATTTGTTAATAAAATTATAGAGGTTTCAAATGTACAATTCTATAATACATCATCTGTCCATGAAAGAAGACTTGACTTGCTGTGGTGAACACATATTTTGCTTTTCAAATCTCCTGTCCTGAGGATATTATGTATGAAGAAAATTTGGAGACATCTCTTTGGATAGGTAAGGCTTCTTTTATTGAGTGTCCAGTGGAATTCCTAGACTCCCCTGAAAAGTTAACAAGAAGTATAAAAATCAATCTTTTTAAAAAAATATTTTTATATCATACAAGTTAGCATTAGGATTTAGCCTTCAATTGGCCTCCAACTCTAGACATCCTTCTTCCTGAGAATAGATCAAGTTGCATGGCTCCTACGAACAGAGTCTGTCCTGCTGTGTGTGTAGTACATCAGGGGTTGAGGAACTGACTCAGCCTTTCAGCCTCCTCTGGTGACCTCAGCTGTTGAGGGAATTCCCTCAGGGATATGCAACCTGAATGACACCCCATATTCTTGTTTCCACAGTACTTAGGGTCCATCATGTCCCAGTTCGTGATACCCATGGGCTTGTAAGAGGGGTGCTTCATCACCTAATCTTCTAGACCAGGAATAGAGACTCTTATTCTGTAAGTTTAAATGCAGGGAAAAGAAGCAGTCAGTGAAAATACGTTGTTCATAAAGGCATTCTCCCAAATACCTGTTTCTAAGGCAATATCTCTGAAAAACAGAGATAATTAATTCCCGGAGGGCCAAGCCTTAGATAGAAAGATAGGTTCTTCAACATTCTCAGTACTCTCTCTGTACACCCAAGAAGAAGCTGTTTGATTTTAAGAGTAGAACAAGAGGGGCTGGTTATTAAGTGATAGGATTATTTGTGTCTCTTGTTCTATCATGTGGAACTAGGTGCTGAAGATCAGAAGTTCCCCTTTGTACTGAAGGACTTTGGGTTTCAAATGCAACATCTCATTTTCTTTTCCTTTGACTTGGATTTCTAAGGCTTTGGAGCTTTGAAAATGTTTGGATGAATCCATTTGGATATATTTGTGCCATATTCATATTTTCTGCTTCCTGTACTATTGTCCAGTCAGTAGGGGCTTGACAAATACCTATTACACAATATGATATTTGAAAAGCTGAATATAACGGTTATTTCTTGTTCCTGAATACATTGGACATTTTCCTTAACCACAGAGGCAAGCACGGTAAATTAACCAGGATTGCTGATTTTTAATCCAGTTTTTGTTTCCATTTTCTACCATGCAGTTTATAATGAAAATCATTGAAGCTTTACTTTGTGATATTTAGTGGGGACCCCTTTGAGGTGTTTTAAGATATTTTGCAGACATATTTGTTATCCTCATTGGGTATGGCCGTATCTCTATGATCAGGAAGAGGTCTGCATTCTGTGGACCTCTAAGTCAACTTGTGGGCTTTGGAGGGCGAGATAGCGCCCTAGTGCAGCAGATCGGAGCTGGGCGGGTCACAGGGTGTCCACCAGGTGGGGGGCACCGGCTGTGACAGTTTGCATAGCCAGAGCCACTCATTTCCTTGAAATAGCTCTCTGACTTTGATGATTTACAGGGATGAAAGAGGGGGAAAACCCCACTTTGAACTGATAGGAGAAGCTAGTGAGAATAAAGGACAATTTGAAGTGAAGCTGCGACTCAGTGTGACATACACTGTGGTTAAGGCAGGTTAGCATGGGCCAGAGGAGGACAACATTTGGGTTCTGTTTCTTGAAGGACTCCTTCAGCTCTAAAACTGAGATCCTTAAGAAGAGTGCATTAAAATCCAGGATCTGTGAGAACAGAACGTACCTTCCTCTGGGGCTGGGAATCTGTATTAAACTCCAGGAGCCAGGGTGCTTTTTAGTTCAACTTCAGTCAAACTTTCTTGGATTTGTTCCAACTAGGTAAGACCTTATTTCTGCTACAGTAAATTGTAGTCCCAACAATATAACTGAATTTCTACATCCTGGCACTTAGCCTTTTTTTAGAGAGTCAAGACAGATATTGCTAAAGATAAGAGATGAAAGTTAATTCTCTTTTTCACCTTAGGGTGATTTTACCTTGATCACAGCTTGTCTTACGGTATCTTTAATTTCTTTTTTTTTATTTTTTATCTATTCATTTTAGAGAGGAGACACACACACACACACACACACACACACACACACACACACAGAGAGAGAGAGAGAGAGAGAGAGAGAGAGAGAGAAAGGGGTGAGGAGCTGGAAGCATCAACTCCCATATGTGCCTTGACCAGGCCAGTGCAGGGTTTTGAACTGGCGACCTCAGTGTTCCCAGGTCGACGCTTACACTGCGCCACCACAGGTCAGGCTCTTACGGTGTCTTTAAAAAGGCAATGCGTGGTGGTGGGAAAATATGACTGTGTTGGGCATTAGAAGATTTGTATTTTTGTTGCAATCTGATGCTCATCAATTAGCTGTGTTTCCTTGGACTTTACTTCTCTGGGCCTCAGTTTCCTTATCTTTAAAGAGTATATTAGTTGATAAAATGTAATATTTTGAAGGATTTCTAATGCACAACCATTCTAGGGTCTTTTCCAGTGGACCCTTGGACTCATTAACATTTCGTAGGTTAGCAAATGCACTCCCACGGATGTCATATGGTCACTGGTGATGATACCAACCACTTGTTCAAACTCTGGTATTGCTAATTCCTAGCAGTAAACTGGATCTGTACTGAAGAAGTACTAATGTTGAAGAACTAGAGACAGACATCTTGGATTTGAGTACAGGTTCCCCCCCACCCCCAATCCTTATGACTTTGGGCAAGTCATTTATGTTCTCCTAATCACAGTTCCCTTGTCTTTAATATATAATAGTGTACCAATCTCATAGCAATATTGTGAAGATTAAGTGAAATAATGCATGTAAAGTAGTTAGTATAGCATCTAGCACATGGCAAACATTCTACAGAAATTAACAATCATTATAGGAACCACATGGTGCAAAAATATATCTCTGCATGCTATTAAGAAGGACAAAAAGCAGAATTATAATACAAGATTGCATTTCACAATGTTTAAACATGTGGAATTTAGACAATCACAATACTTTCCCTGTTTGGAAGGAGCTTGTCTCTTTAGGGCCATGCCTTTTACTTGCAGTCCATGGGTCCTTTTATGAAAGACCAGGGTCATTCTGCAAGATCAACACTTTTCTTCATTTCTCATTTTTAAAAAATATGGGTATTAGAGAATTTGAGTGGCAATAGGTACACTATTGGTCTTTGAATTAGGACAAGAAAAGAACTGACCTTATGCTTGAATCTGTCAATGAACAGAGGGCATTACAGACATCACTTTTGACATAAGACCAAGCTGTTTCTGTGTGCTATGCGACAAAAGGAGGCAGACAAAAACTGTAAAAGAGAAGTGTTTTAAAAATATGTTCTAACTGGGTCAAGATTTGCAGGAAACGGAAGTAATCAATGAAATGATCAATGAGCCAAGCTTGTGGTTTTCTGTCTGATTTTGATTATGAAATCTCACCTTGGGCACAGAACTTCAGGAAGTTATAAAAACATGTTAGTAGTTGGTTGTTGGTTCTTCCAAGGGCCATCTCCTCTAGAGAAGAGTTGGCAATTAGAAGTGTACCTCATTTTCTTCTCCAGGGTTCTTGTCCCTAGAAGGATTCTCTGATGGATAGCAGTGGGCTATCCAGAATGGACATCGTTATCCTGGGGCTTGGACCTCTAAGGCTCTCTTCTCAGTGAGGCAGTTGTAGAGTCATCTGGAAAAGTTTTCCCTTCCATACGTCTCCTTATGTACCTTGCCCACATGTAACATGGCCAATTTACCTTACCCTTCACTGCCTCTGTGCCTTAGGAATAAGTTAAGATACAGAATATAAAGGAATCTGAGGTCCAGAAAAAAGTGAGAATTAATAATGGCAAAATTTCGTTTTAAATACTATCTTGAAGTTTAACCCAGTGACACACACACACACACACACACACACACACACACACACACATTCGTTATCAAGTAAATGGAAGTAGACTTTGCATTAAACTTATCTGGTTGCTTATTTAGATTTGTTGGTCAGCAGTATCAATGGCTTAAGTTCCTCTTTTCTCTCCTTCTTTTTTTAAGGTAAAGCATCTTTTCCT
This sequence comes from Rhynchonycteris naso, assembly GCA_037038555.1. NCBI lineage: Eukaryota > Metazoa > Chordata > Mammalia > Chiroptera > Emballonuridae > Rhynchonycteris > Rhynchonycteris naso. Next base: position 359,348,339 of record CM072995.1, read on the forward strand.
GGGGTTTATATCACTCATCTCATGTAGATGGAGAATAAAAGGAATGTGACTGAATTCATTTTAGTAGGTCTTACAGACAACCCCCAGATGCAGAAAGTAGTATTTCTGTTATTTTTGGTTCTCTATGTGGTAACACTTGCAGGCAACCTGCTCATTGTGGTCACCGTTCCCACCAGCCAAGCTCTGACCTCCCCCATGTACTTCTTCCTGACACACCTTTCCTTGATAGACATAATCTATTCCTCTTCTTCAGCTCCTAAGATGATTGTGGACTCCCTTCATGAGAAGAAAATGATCTCTTTTAATGGTTGTATGGCTCAAGTCTATGCAGAACACATTTTTGGTGCTACTGAGATCCTCCTCCTGACAGTGATGGCCTATGACCGCTATGTCGCCATTTGCAAGCCTCTGCACTATACCACCATCATGAGCCACAGGCTGTGCATTCTCCTGCTGGGGCTGGCGTGGGCTGGAGGATTTCTTCATGCAACCATTCAGATCCTCTTCATAGTCTGGCTGCCCTTCTGTGGCCCCAATGTGATAGATCATTTCATGTGTGACTTGTACCCTTTGTTGAAACTTGTCTGCATGGACACTCGTACCCTTGGCTTCTTTGTTGCTGCCAACAGTGGGTTCATCTGCTTATTAAACTTCCTCCTTTTGATGGTCTCCTATGTGGTCATCCTGCTCTCCCTAAAGAACTATAGCGTGGAGGGGGGGCGCAAAGCCTTCTCCACCTGTGCCTCCCATGTCACAGTGGTCGTCCTGTTCTTTGTGCCCTGCATATTTGTGTATCTGCGCACAGTATGCATGCTGCCTGTAGATAAAGCTGTTGCTGTCTTTTACACTATGGTTGCTCCTATGTTAAATCCCTTAATCTACACCCTCAGAAATGCTGAGATAACAAATGCTATGAGAAAGCTCTGGAGGAGACGATTAAACAGAACCACTGAGCATTACAGATAGACATAAGAGAGGTAATCTTGTAAGCTTCTTAGATGTATAGATGAAGCCATTGACTCTAAGGAGAGGTTGGATAATACTTGCAGATAGCCCCTGAAGCACAGAGCTAAACCTTGGGCTGGAATCTAGGCTTACTGTCATCTATCTCATACTCTTGTCATCATAATTTATTGCTTCTTAATAAATAAATATTTACTATTACCTGGAAATTTGAAATATCTTCAGAAGCTAAATATCTAGAATATTGGATTCATGTTAAAGTAATCTTACTAATATAATACAGGTATTGAGATGTTGGTTCCCACTGAAATTCCAGTCTTTGGAGAAGGTGTAGTTCTTGCCCATGGGATGGGGAAGTTTAACAGGTTGCCTCAGGCCAGAACTGGTTCATGATCACTGGATAGAGACCGTCAGGTTAGAAGGGGACTGGCAAGCTAGGCGCTTCCCACTGGGGCACCTGTAAGCTGAGGCTGGTGAATAAGGAACTGTGGCCTGGATTGGCAGCATGACACAATCCTTTGGTGGACAGGTGGACCAAAGCTCTGGTCATTCACTGGCCACTGCTGGGTCCTGGGGAGGTATGGCTGTGAGCTGTTAGTAGCACTGCCCAGTGAAGGGGACTGGAGCCGGACACAGTAGTGCCCACCAGACTCTGCCTCCTCACTGGCTCCACCAGAGTTCAAGTCTCCATCCTTTTCTGCCCAGATCATGACACGAACCTCCTAACTGTGCTCCTGCCAGCAGTCTTGTTCCCTTCAACCCATTCCCCATACTGTGACTAGTTTTCATTCTAAAACTCAAACCTAGCATCATCACTTACGAGCTTAAAAAACCTTCCAGTGCTTTCTCTAAGGCCCTTAGCACTGAGCCTCAACGCGACCATGAAACCCTCCTGGATTGATCTTCTCTATTCTTCTCTTTCCAGCTTCTCATCTTGCCATTTTCCCTCTTATAAGCTCATTGGCCAGCTGGCGGCCCAGCAGTCAATGGGAGACTCCATAAATAATGACTTAATGCGAGAATGAATACATACTTACGTTGAATTGGTTATGTTTCCTGCCTACCCTTTCCACCTCCTGGCCTTTGTTACATATTCCATCTTCTAGGACACTCCAACCTCATGAGTATTCACTCTGTGCACTACCTTCTGTTCATTTATTGAGTCCCATTTTTGATGACTTTTCATCTAGAAATCTTTTTCTGCCCCAGCAGGTCTTTGTTGTGTGACCCTCCACCTGGTTTTATAGTACCCTGTGCTTCCACTATTTTATTATCTGTAACTCTGTGTTGTAACTTTCTTTTCCCTCCTGGGAGACTTCAATGTTTCCAAACTTTGCTAGGGCAGGAATTGGGTCTCTTTCTTTATTCACCACTGAAGCCCCCAGCTGATAACGTGGTTGATACATTACTTGGGCTCGAAAATACTTGTTGATGAATGAATGAAAGACAGAAGAAATGAAAGCAATACATTTATTCTGAAATTGCCTTGTGTGTGGATGGAGCCGCGTACTTTGGAAAACAGTGTTTAATCATAAAATGTAACCTAAGAATCAACTCATTAACAGAGAACTATAACATAAACAGCTCATGTTCATAAGAGAATAAAATCTGCTTGAGAGCAGTCAGAATATCAGGGTAAACTATTTGCTTGTACACTGAAAACTGTACTTTAAATTTCTTTCTCATTCTCAGTGAAAGCAGGAATAAAAACAAATGTTAGTTGCTCTAAGAGGGCTCACAGGAATTCTCCTTAGAGTTGAAACAGATAAATGTAGCAAAGAATTCCCTATCCTCCTATGCTACTTTTTTGCTCTTCGTTTTTATTGAATTCATTTATCTTCCTTCATACTTTTATAAGTTGGTTCGATATTTATTGTGTACCAGACATTGTGTTACCTTATAGAAACCATTGTTCGATAGCAGGCAAACACTTTCTAGAGTATGACTGTATATTTAATAAATAGAAATTCCTGTATGACATCAAAATATTCTTTTGTTTGAATCATTACTCTTTCTGATAGACTGTCAGCATAAGACGAGTGATATGAGCAATACAAAATAGTTGTGAAACCTGCAAGGAAATTTGGAAATGTGGTGTCATCTTCCTTTCCTACCTGTTAGAGGTTAAATGGTTGATTCTTTTATGGCCAATGCTTTTTTCATATTTATGTTATAATATTATAGAGGATATATGACAATTAATTGTGATATGTAAAAAGTACAGTTATTAATTAAAATACTTATTTTTAGTTATAGATAATAAACTAGTATATATATTATGTCCAGGACAGTCCCTGACTCAATAAATGGTGACTAATGTGCTTGTCTGATCTTTTTATCATTATTGCCTGGCAGTTAATAGCAGTCAAGGGCATGATCTGGGAAACCAATCAATTGTGGTTACTGGCTTTTTGATCCATCTGTTTTGATACCTTCACCTTTCTGTCAGTTTCCTCATCTGTAAAATGATGATAACAGCAGTGCCTACCTCCTTGGATTGATACAGATATTACTGGTCAATAACAATACACTTCATTATTTCTTTAATTTGTTATTAGAAGGAAGGCCTGTGGACCATATGCACAGGTGAAGCTAGTAAAACTAAACCCTCACTCGGTAGCATTTTTAAATATGCAAATGTGGTCCTAGGTTATGTTTTTTTCTCTTTTCTTGCTTCCATTTGTGTTTCCCTCCTTGCAGAATCTATGATTTATATCAATTAATTTTTTTTCCCCATAAGTGTTCATTGATGAGATCATCCAATGTCTTTCGACCTCCAATGAGTCAGTGCTGGTCTCTGGCACATTTATTTGTCACCTGAAATAACTTCCTAATGGCCTCTTTCATCTGGGAATTTTTCAAAGTTTAGATCAGAGGATTTAACATGGGAGTTATGATAGTGGAGAGTACAGCAACTGCTTTATTAATCGCTAAAGTCGCTGAGGGTCTCGTGCACAAATATACTGGGCACGAAAAACAAGATGACCACTGTGATTTGGGAGGCACAGGTGGAGAGGGCTTTGTGCCTTGCCTCTAACCCGTGGGCCTTTGGGGAGCACAGAATGACCACATCAAGAGGAGGAAGTTTAGCAGACAGATGAACCCACTGTTGGCAACCATGAAGAGCCTCAGCGTGTGGGTGTCAGTGCAGGCAAGATTCAGCAAAGGGTTCAGATCACACATAAAGTATCACAGAAGGGTAACCTGAAGATGAAGAGGATCGGTATGGTGGTATGGAGAAAGCCTCCCACCCACACTGCCCCCACCAGCATGCCACACACCCACCGGTTTATGATGGCGGCATAGTGCAAGGGCTTGCAGATGGCCACGTAATGATCATAAGTCATCACAGTAAGCAGGATGCCCTCAGCACCTCCAAAAAAATGTTCACTGAAGATTTGGGTCATGCATCCATTGAACAGGGTGGTTTTCTTTTCATGAAGGGAATCTACGATCAGTTTGGGGGTATTGACAGAGGAATAGCAGGCACCGATAAAGGAGAGGTAGACCAGGGAAAAGTACATGGGAGATCCCAGTGACGGGCTGGCATTGATGGTGACCACAATGAGCACATTTCCTACCACAGTGATGCTATAGATGACAAAAAACACAACAAATACAATTTTCTGTATCTGTGGATTCTCTGTGAGCCCCAGTAGAAACACTCAGTCACACTGCTCCTGTTCTCCATGAATTTTATGTGACAGTTAATTACATTGTCTGGAAAGAAAATTATTTTGTTATTAATGAAACCTTGAGTTTATTAAACTTTCTATTCTAATATATAATAAATTCTTAGATTCTATTGAATTATGACTTCTTTTGAGGTGTGTATGTGTGTGTGTGTGTGTGTGTGTGTGTTGGAAAGAAAATTTTTGAGTCCTTGCAGATTACTCACATTGCCTCCCAGTGCAGTCTTTGTTAAGATTACAGACATGAGGAATTTTTGTCAACGCACAGGCCAGAGACTTCCTGTGTGCACACAGTCATCCCGGAGACGCGAGAGCCTAACGTGAAGTAGTAGATTGCACACTCAGTGGCGGTCAAGTCTGACATGGGGTAGTAGATAATGTAAAGGAAAAGCTTCAGAATTTTTCTTTAATCTCTAGGAAATGGGGAACCATGAATGATTTCCGAGAATATGTGTGAGTGGAAAGATGACAAGGAATGTGGAGAATGAAGAACCCTAGATTTCATTCTGGTAAAAATCTGTTTGTGTTTTGGCAGCAGAGGGTTGAGGTTTGGTAAGGGGGTGGAAGGCAGACTCAGGAATGCCAGTAACATAATATTTATTGTGTTTGAATAAGGAATAACAGGGCCTTGGTGATAGAAATGTAAAGAATGGAGCTGGTTTAAAGTAGTTTTAATGCACATTTCCTAAATTCAGTAACTTTATAAGAGCTCATAATACATACTTCTACATGATCGATTGTTATGTGCATTGTATGGTAGTAAATACTTTGCACACACAATCCTTTTTCATATAATAACAACAACCTGTGTGGTTGGTATAATATCAGCCATTTTGTAGATGAGGAAACAATCTCAGAGGCTAATGTTAATAATTATAATGATGGTAATATTAACTAAAACATACTGAACACTTACTGTGACCTGATTATTTTGCAGCCATTTGATTATTAAATCTCACCACAAGCCTCCAAGATGATTACTACTGTCACTGTGGCATTTATTTTATGCTGTAGGAAATGGGCATAGAGAAATTAAGGATTCTGCCAAGATCAAGCAGCTAATAAAGGACAGAATGGAGATCATCAGATCAAGTTATACTGGCTAATTTTTCCCCAGCAAATTCTTAACTCATGCCCTTTATTGTTACATTGTAATAAACAATGTTGAGGTAGTAATCTCTTTTTGATATGACCATAATCATTATAATACTTTGATGCTACTTCAGAGGTAAGTTTATGTGGAGCAATTTCATTATCAGAAAGACACACATACCCCACATGCAATGACATTTGGCACTCCCCAAAACTCCAAAATGTTAAGAAAAATGTGGTATTGCTTTCATTAAACAGCCTTTTTATCTTGGCCTCTCCCCTAGCCCCAAATATTTCCTCCTCTAACCCCTCCCAAAATATGGGCTCCCAGACTCTTCCCCAAAATATCAAAAATGATGATGCCAGTGGTTACATGTAGTGATTTGAGAACCAGAGAGACCAGGTTAGAATCCTGTTGCAATTTCTTTTATCTGGGGTACATTACTTTGGCACATTACACCCTCATTTCCTCATCTGTAAAGTGAGAATAATAATGTCCACCTCACAGGCTGTTAGAATCATCTGAGGTTTGATGAATTGGGGGTGAGGATGGAATATTACTATATCAGAAAAGTGTTGAGAAATAATGATTGCTATATTTGGAAGGTAATAATCTTTAATAAGCATCAGTACTATTGAAAAACTTACCTTAGCGGTCTTAGACGATTTTAATGATGTTTGAGGGCATTCTGAAAAAATCTCAGATTTAAACCAACAATTTCTTGTAATAAGTAACTTCCAATATGAAATATATGTCATATTCAGGAAAAGCCTATCAAGTTAATTTACTCTCAAATTAACAGTTGTTAAGAAATCATTTCTATTGGTTCTGTGAAAATTTTTTGGTGTTCCAATTCTACCTCAATACATCTTTAAAAAAAGTCTAGCCTGACCTGTGGTGGCGCAGTGGATAAAGCGTCGACCTGGGAACACTGAGGTCGCCAGTTCAAAACCCTGCACTGGTCTGGTCAAGGCACATATGGGAGTTGATGCTTCTAGCTCCCCCGCCCCCCACCTCTCTCTCACCCACACTCTGTGTCTCCTCTCTAAAATGAATAAATTAAAAAAAAAAGTTTAAATTTTTTTCACGTAAACTAAAGCCTCAATACTCTTTTACTGAAAACCTATTCAAAACCTGTTTTCTGGTTTGGAATTTAGAATGGCCTCACTTGCAATGCTATGAAAATGTAATCTTAAATAAACGGCTTGGGTCCTGAGGGCAAGAGGCAGACCATGTGGTAGAAGCACATTCAAATGGGTCTCCCTGCTTGTGATGGTCTTTGCTTTGGAGAGGCGACCAACGAAAACGTTTTCTCCTTGCCTAGTGTGGATATTTAAGGAGGTTTCCATAAACCAGGGGTCCCCAAACTTTTTACACGGGGGGCCAGTTCACTGTCCCTCAGACCGTTGGAGGGCCGGACTATAAAAAAAACTATGAACAAATCCCTATGCACACTGCACATATCTTATTTTAAAGTAAAAAAAACCCAAAAAACCAAAATGGGAACAAAATGCGCTTGTGGAGCTGTGAGGCGTGGGTCCTGCATCACCGGAAGTAGTATTGTACTGCACGTGAGCCACGCTGCGCTGTGCGGAGCCGCCAGAGACAGTACTCCAGGAGCACAGGATGCATCCTCACACCACCAATGAAAGAGGTGCCCCTTCCGAAAGTGCGGCGCTCGCGGGCCATAGTTTGGGGACCCCTGCCATAAACCGTCAGGCACCTTGTCTTGCAGTGACTGCCTCTTCTACCAGGAATTAATTATCCCCTTTGATGGAAAGGCTTTGTCTTAAAAGCAGGTGTTCCAGAGAGACCTGTTGATAACACTCACTCTTCAGTGGCGAGTTTCTTCTCTGCACTTGGGAGTTAAGCACAGGGAGTTTCTCTGCCTGCATCTCCGGTGTTAAGAAAGCTGAATGCCACGTGACTAGCTGGCACACTTTGCGCATGCATGCCTGGCATGGAGTTCCCCTAATGACTCATGCCACAGAAGATTTCTAGTTTCTTATTAATGTTAAATCTTTTTGTTTGGAAAGTAGCCATTGATTGCTTGACAGCTGGATCAGTGAGGTCATAAAATTAATGGCAGTCATTTTATAGTTCTTGACTCTAAAAGCTGTTCCCCTTCACCCCCCAGATTTATCGAAATATCACATACAAATAAGATTGTGTATAGTTAAGGTGTATAACTTTATATTTTTATATAAGTATACATGATGAATTAATCAACACAATCAAGCTATTTAACATATTCATCACACATCATTACTATTATTTTTTTGTGGTGATAACAGTTCAAATCTACTGTCTTAGCAAATTTCAAGTATGTAATACAGTACTGTTAAACATAATCATATGACTGTACTATAGATTTCCAGATATTATTCATCCTGCATAATTGAAACTTTGTTTTCCTGACCCACATCTCCCTATTTCTCTCTTCCCCAGAGCCTGGCTACCGACATTCTACTTTGCTTCTACAAGTTAGATGATTTTAGATTCCACATAGAAGTAAGATTATGCAGTATTTCTTGTCTTATTTCACTTAGCCTAATGCTCTCTAGGTTTATCCATGTTGTCATGAATGTCAAATTTCTTTCTTCTAAAAGACAATATTATATTTCATTGTATATATGTATATATGTATGCATGTATGTGTGTGTGTGTGTGTGTGTGTGTGTTTGTGTGTCACATTGGCCATTCATCTGTGAGTGGACATATAGGTTGTTTCCGTATCTTGGCTATTGTAAATAATGAATAATGCTGCAGTGAACGTGAGCGCAGAATCTCTTTGAGATACTGATTTCAGTTCTTTTGGATTTGTACCCAAAAGTGAAATAATGGAGCAAAAGTAGCTCTATTTTTAATTTTTTGATGAATCTCCATATTATTTTCTGTAATGGCTGTACCAATTTATATTCCCTCCAACAATATACAAGGGTTCCCTTTTTTCTACATCTTCACCAATACTTGTTATTTTTCACCTTTACTTTATAGTAATTACTATCATTACAAATGTGAGGTGATACTTCATATGGTTTCAATTTGTATTTCCTTGATGATTAGAGATGTTGAGCACCTTTATACCCACCGATGGCTGTTTGTACATTCTGATTTCAGAAATGCCTCTTCAGGTTCTTTTGTAATCAGGCTATTGAGTTGAACAAGTTGCTTATATATTTTAGGTATCAACTCCCTTATCAGATACATGGTTTGCAAATATTTTTCACATTCATTGGTTGCATTTATACTTTTTTTTTTTTTTTGAGGGAGAGAGAGAGGAACAGGGATAGACAGGAAGGGAGATGAGATGCATCAGCTTGTAGTTGTGTCACTTTGGTTGTTCATTGATTACATCTTGTATGTGCCTTGATGGGGTGGGGTGTTGCTCAAGCAGAGCTAGTGACACCTTGCTCAAGCCAGTGTCCTTTGGGCTCAAGCCAGTGACGTAGGGATCATGTCAGTGATCTTATGCTCAAACTGGCAACTCCATGCTCAAGCTTGTGAGCATGTGCTCAAGCTGGATGAACCCATGCTTAAGCTGGTGACCTCAGAATTTCCAACCTGGGTCCTTGGCATCCCAGGTTGACAATCTATCCACTGTGCCTTCACTGATCAGGCACCTTTTTACTCATGGTTGTTTCCTTTACTGTGCAGGATATTTTTACTGTGATTCAGTCCTACTTGTCAATTTTAAAAAATATTTATTTGTTTTATTTTATTAAAAAAAATTTTTTTGGGCTGACACTGGTTTGCATGATTATGTAAGTTTCAGGTGTCCAATTCTACAATGCATCTCAGTCCACCATATACTGTGGTCACCCCAAGTCAAAAGTTCATCCATCACCATATATCCTCTCTCTATCCTCCTCCAGCTCCCTCGCCTCTGCAGCTGCCACACTGTTGTCCATGTCCATGAACTTTTTTTTTCTCCTTTTTTGCTTCATCACTTGTCTTTCTTGGACCGGCTTGTTTCACTTAGCATAATGATCTTCAGGTCCATCCATGCTGTTGCAAAAGGTGACATTCCTCCCTTTTTATGGCTGTGTGGTATTCCATGATAGCACCACAGCATTTTTTATCCTCTCATATACTGATGGGTACGTGGGCTGATTCCAGGTCTTCAGTCAACTCTGGATTTAAACAGAATTCCAAATATGTTAGAGAGGTGACCAGGGTTAGCCTTCTTATTTACAATAGTTAGGAAATTAGTTTAACAATTTTGTACCTCAGTTTTTTCCCCCTCTAAAATCAAGAGGATAAATGCACTTCAAGAAGTTATGATGATTAAATGACATAATGTGTTGAAAGTGCTTCACACCGTGCCTGATACACAGGACTACGCAGTATAATTTTGGGGGGTTAAAAAAAAGGAGAGTCAGTAAATAAGACAAGCATTCTTTTATTGAGGAAAACTTTCTATAATAAACATCTCAAAACTGAGGTAGAAGAACCACTAGCAAACCATATGCTATGCTCCACTAGTGCCTGAAGGTGAAGGGCTTTTCTGTTCATTTGTATTTCTACTTCACCATTAAACATGATGACTAGTACAGCAGGCATTGAGTAGATAAATAACTCTCTATGGTATCAATTATTTTCTCACTCTGTACTTGTTCTTTATTTCTCCTTTCTTGTAGAAATGTATTTTATTTATTTATTTGCAAGAGACAGACAGGAAGGGAGAGAGATGAGAAGCACCAACTTGTAGCTGTGTCACTTCAGTCATGCCTTGGTGGGGGTGGGGCTCCTGCTGAGCCAGTGACCCCTTGCTCAAGCCAGTGACCTTGGGCTTCATGCCATTGACCCTTGGGCTCAAGCCAGCAACCACAGGATCAACCATGCTCAAGCTGGTGATCCCTTGCTCAAGATGGTGAACCTGAGCTCAAGCTGGCCACCTCGGGATTTTGAATCTGGGATCTCAGTGTCCCAGGTTGATGCTCTATCCACTGCGCCACAACTGGTCAGGTTATTAACTTTTTGCATAACTTATAACCTTACTAAACTCACTTAATAGTTCTAGTAGCTGTTTTTTTTAGAATCTTTTATATTTTTAGGTGTATACTTATTTTGTCTATGAGCAGGAAAGTTTTAATTCCATCCTTTTAAATATGATGCATTCTATTTCTTTTTTATGCTTCCAGGTAACACATCTGTCCGGTGTTGAGTATGAGTGGTGAGAGAGGCCATCTTTTCCTTGTTCATAATCTTGGGATGAAGGCATTTGGGTTATGAAGTGTGATGCTAAGTACAGGGTTTTGGAAATGTCTGGTATCATACTGGGGAAGTTACCTTCTATTGGGAACCTGCTAAGGTTTCTTTTCATTGTTGTTTGTTTTTATAGTCAAAACTAGAAGTTGAACTTTTTTCAGTGTTTTGTGCATCTATTCAGATGATCCTATGATTTTTTTTTAGTCTATTAATATGGTGAATTACTTCCATTGATGTTGGAATAATTGAATTAGCCTTGTGTCCTCAGGATAAATCCCACTTGGTTATCATGTACAATTTTAATTGGCTAGAATTTTGCTGAGTTTTTAAACCTGTGTTCATGAGTAAATCTGCATGTTTCTTTTAAATTCTGTCTGGGATTGGTATGAAGGTAATGTGGCCTCAAATAGAATAAACTCAAATAAGAGTTTCTTATTCTTCTGTACTCAGGAAAATTTTCTATAGAATTGATATTATTTCTTCCATAATTGTTTAGTAGAATTTATGAATGAAGCAATCTACTTTTGGATTTACCATGTTGAAAAGATTTTTACTATGAATTCAAGTTTTTTTTTTATAACAAACATGAATAATCATGTTATCTATTTTTTTCAGGGAGCTTTAGCAGATTTGTGTGCTTTAAGGAAGTATTCCCTTTAAGTTGTCCCATTTATAAGCATAGATCTGTCTATAGTATTTCTTTGTTATCATTTTCATGGTTGTAAATTTGTATTACTATGTTCTCATTTTTTTCTCCTGAATTTGTAATGTTTGTGTTCTCTCTTTTTCATTCTAGATTAGTCTGGCAAGAGACTATAAATTCTACTGATTTTTTTTCTTCATCCATTCACTTTTCTGTATACTTTTTCTGTTCCATTGAATCATATACATTTTGCTGGAAAATTGTGAGAATTTGTATCCTGTTAGTTTGCTTTTAGGCTAGGTTTTGTAAGTTTTCTTCTCTCGTCGTTTAAAGTGGGCCAGAGGCATCCTTGTACATTATTATTCTAATTGTATCTCATGTATGTCTGTCGTGGCATAAGCAGAAAGATTCACATAAAGAAGAGAAAAATTCTACTTTTAAAACCATCCTAAATAAGAAAGACAACTTTTAGTGTTCCACTATTTTACATGATACTGATGTTGAGTTTAAAAATTATACTTATTTTATATTAAATCTATGTACTATGACACTATAACTATATTTTTAAGAAAGTTAGAATTAATTTACTATGTTAAGAGCTTATAATATGATCACTTTTCCAGTGACCTATTTTTATAAAGTGTAGGTAAATTTTAAAACATTATTACCATTGTACTTGGAAGGTTAGATCAGAATAAGATAGGAACACAGGGACCAGATTTTCCCTCCTGTCTAAAATAATAAACACATCAGTAAAAACAGTGATTTTCAGGACACTAGATGTCAGAAACAACTGACGTTTGTCACCGAGAGACAGGGAAAAAACAAGTTGAGCCCTGGAATTGTCCCGGCCGGCTGCCTCTAAGACGTCTCTATGCTGTGCTGCAGTGGGAGAATCCTGACTTCCTGAGTTGGGAGATGAAGCTCAGAGTCCAGGGACCAAGGCAGCTGTGGTTCTGAGGGTAGAATGCTGGGGAGGGTAGAGCCGCAGAAGGAGAGTAATCTAGATGTGTGCTGCTTAACTTGTAAATAATTGGGAAATGTTATATTTTCGTTATCAATTTCGAGTTGAATTACATTTTTATAAGATATAGATTTCATTTGATTTAAGTCCTTTTAAACACCTCAGAACTTGTTTTATGGGCTAGTAGTTGATTTTGGTGAATGAACACTTAGAGACACATGGAACAGTCCCACTGTGTTCTCTTTCCCCACGCCCACAGCAGAATCTGTCAACTTGCCTGTCTGAAACTGTGTGACAAACTGTGAGACAAACTGTCTGCATTGGAAACAAGTTATAAGTCACTTGTTCTAGAAATAACATTCATCATCATCTGGAAGTTAGTTCAGATGTCATCTGCAAAGACACGGCGTAAGCAGGTTTGCCTAAGGTCATGATTTAAACAAGAGAGTGGTTGCTTATTATATTTCTACCCAGTCTGGACTTTTCCCCTCTTGGTCATTTAACTTCAAGTTATTCTTTTATGACTTTCCCCCTAGAGGACATGGTCCTGTAAGTCCTGTGTGCATGGTGATTATCCTGGTGGCATCTCTGGAGATGCAGAATCTACCCTCAGCATTATGATGAAGGTCCCAGTGAATTCTATTAGCAAAGAATCGCCCTTGGAGATGCACCAGTGGAATGACTCAATGATCTGTGTTGGGGTTCCAGTGTAGATAAAGTGGCTACAGACCTCTGTCCTCACCTCAGAGAGTGTTTGTCAGCATCAGTATTCACATGAGCAGCTTTTTCAGGGATTGAAATGATGGACTCAGAACCTGAAGTATGGACATGAAGTTACTGCCCCCCTCCAGGTAACTTGAAGTTCAGCTGTGCAGTATGAAGCCTGGCCACACGACCAATTAGGAATCATGATGTTCTAAGGACTCTTTCACTATTATTATTGTTTGTAATTTAGGATAAATTCTGCTGGCAATAAATATCTTGGGTCTGTGTTCAGAGCGAATCAGATTTCCTGTAAGCACGGGAAGAGTAGGTCACATGGAGCCAGTTTGAGGTGCAGTGACGGTGCATGTGTCATCTAGCTCTCTGCGTCCACAGGGATGGATCAGTGCAGAAAGGGTGAAGGAGAAGGCACCGCAGCCCAGAACAGGAATCAAATGGCCCTCTCATGGTGCTGGTAACTCGGGGAGTGCATTTATACATAAGATTCCAAACTACATTTTGGAAGAGCACGATGGTGTAGTTTAAATTCAGTCATTTAACAGTTCTATATGATTCTCATACTTAGCCATGTACTTTCGATTACTAAAGTCTGTGGGGATAAATTCAACTCTGTAATAATCTTTGGATATTTTCATATGCTAAAGATCCAGGATAAATTTACATTTTGACATAAATCTTTTTTTAAAATTTTAAGTTTAAAAAATTTTGAATTACAATTTATATCCAATAATATTCTATATTAGTTTCAGATTTTTAACAAAATGATTAGAAAATCATGTAATTCAGTATTTTTGGAAACTAATTTCAGGTGTAACTATTTGGTAATATTTTAATAGGCAGATATTTCTAGATGTTGTGATAGGCTCAATTAATATATTCTCTAATTAAAAATTCTATACCCTCTATAGAACTTGATTGAGTGACTTTGAAAAACCCAAGCTAATACTGTAGCCAGAAAGCTCTACAATTTCTTTTTACAGGTGAATTTTAGCTTTTTATATGTTTTTTGTCCTTTTTCACTTATTCTTCCTTTATTTGCCTGTTTATGTGATTTACTCCTGTGCTCTTGGTTTGTTTGTCTTTAATCTGTTCATTACTTACAGCTCTTTGTCCACTTTATATATTAACTCTGTGTATGTCCTCTAAAATGTAAATCTCTTCCCCAAATGACTTCTGTCTGTTGACCTTATGGTATCTTTTTGAGATTTCAGTGATATGATTATTCATCTAGTGTTGAAGTCATCTCTTTTATTAATTAGAAAGTAAACATAAAGTCAATCTTGCTTTAGTCTTTCAACTTCAATCAGTTTTTATTTTTGCATAAGGTCTTAGCTAGATGTACACTTTTATTAGCTTCCAGGTGGAAAGCTACCATGGCAACCCAGTTATTTTATAATGTCTCCTCTCCCCACATTTATTTCTAATTATGTGCCTTTCCAGCAATCTGTGAGATTGCTGAGATTAAGGACCACTTCTGTTCTTATAATCTCTGAAATTACTGCAACATGATGAAGCATAATGTTTCTTTGTTGAATGAATAAACAGACTATCTTAAGATTTCAAGAAGTCACTGGTAATAATATTTATAGGTAATTTTGTCCTGAACTCTGAAATAAGATGTACCGAAAGACTGATGGAACAAAGGAACAATGTGACTGAGTTTGTCCTCTTGGGGCTCACTCAGAGCCGTCAGGGTCAGAAAATATTATTTGTTGTGTTCTTATTCATTTACATGGTGACAATGGTGGGCAACCTACTGATTGTCGTGACAGTCGTGGCCAGCTCAACCCTGGATGCCCCGATGTACTTCTTTCTTGGCTACCTATCATTTATGGATGCTGTATATTCTACTTCCCTTACTCCAAATATGATTATAGACTTACTCTCTGAGAAGAAAACCATTTCCTTCCAAGCTTGCATGAGCCAGCTTTTTATGGGACACTTATCTGGTGGTGCTGAGATTTTACTCCTGGTGGTCATGGCCTATGACCGCTACGTGGCCATCTGCAAACCCTTGCATTATATGACGATCATGAATCAGCGAGTGTGTCTTCTGCTGCTGCTGTTGGCCTGGGTCGGGGGATTTGTACATGCTGTAGTTCAACTTCTGCTTGTTTACAACCTCCCCTTCTGTGGCCCCAATGTCATTGACCACTTCATCTGTGACATGTACCCCTTATTGAAACTCGCCTGCATTGACACCTACATTATTGGCCTCATTGTGGTCGCCAATGATGGGGGAATCTGTGTGATCATCTTTGTGCTGTTACTCATCTCCTATGGGGTCATTCTCAACTCCCTGAAGAATCTTACTCAGGATGGGAGACGCAAAGCTTTATCCACCTGTAGCTACCACATTACAGTGGTGGTCCTCTTCTTTGTCCCTTGTATTTTTATGTATGTGAGACCTCCTTCTACGTTTCCCATTGATAAATCCTTTGCTGTGTTTTACACTGTGATCACCCCGATGTTGAACCCCTTAATCTATACTCTGAGAAATGGAGAGATGAAAAGTGCCATGAAAAAACTCTGGACTAGAGAAAGGAAGTGAGTCAACTGACAAATGTTTCATCTGTTCTGAGTGAAGAATGGTTCCTTCCAGGAAAGCCGTGTGAAGTTAACTTCTCCTTGGGTTCAATAACTTGGGCATGATGAAAAACACTTTATATGTAAATACTTTCAGTGAGCAAAATATATTTGTAATATTTTTATGACTGTCTAATCTAGTATATACATTTTATTTAAGATATATTTTAAGGTATTAATATCTTATAAGAATATATGTTTAGTTTTTATGTATAAAATGTCTCTTTTGAGACTATAGCTTTATGACCTATATGATAATGACATTTTTATGGTTAATACTGTACATTTAATTTAGTTAATAGATTTTCTTATGTTTTTTCTTAAATAAAGCAATCTTTTTCAGAATGAATAGTACTCATTACAGATTTCAGAAAATAAAATAAGAAATAAGACATCAAAACACGGTTCACTTTTACCCACACAAAGATAGCTCATATTAATATTTGAATTATATTTCTTATTTTTGTATCTGCAAAGTACTTTAATATGTGATTTTTTAAATATTTCTTAGCATGTAAAGGTTGAAAAAGAATGATGTTTCAGAGTTCTAATGAGAATCACAAGGAGGCTAAGTATATAAATTTAATCTGAATAAAGAAGGAAGATATGTGGAAAAATAAATGCATCTTACTTATTTTCCTGATTGAGAAATCACATGATCTCTTCATGTGGACCAACTTAGTTGGTATAATATTTTCTTTAAAAAAATGGTTTTTCTAAAGGTTTTATTTATTGGTTTTGTAGGGTAAGGACAAAGTGAATTGTATCAACTCATTGTTGCTTCACTTCAGTTGTTCATTGGTTGCTTCTTGTATGTACCTGGACTGGGCTAGCCCAGGGTGTCAAACTGGCGACCTCAGCATTCCAGGTAGGCGGTGTATCCACTGCACCACCATAGGCCAGGTCGTTTTATATTTTCATGCTAAAGATGATTTATTAATTTTCTTAGATAGTTTAGAGTCTGATAACTCTCCTCCTATTTTTCAGTGTCCCATCCCCTTTTTTTTTGCTTATAGTGTTTTGTAACCTTGTAGGGACTCAGGCTCTGCCCTGTTATATATAAAATTAGAGTAATCCTTAATCCATGAGCTTCAAGTATGCAATACAGAACTTGACTTGAAATTTTGAGTGATACCATTAAAAAAGATGCAGACAGTATATGCTATTTTACTTCTCCTATTAATGGAATGCTGATTACTAGGTAATAAAGAGCCCAAAATATGTTGTTTTATTTAACAGAGACCTTATTTATAAATTCTTCCCAGTAATCAGGCTTGAAAGAATATATTGTTTGTCTCTAAGATGGTAGGAAACATATCGTGATTCTGCCTCTGACTTTAGTCTGGATTCATAAGGGGCTAAGGCTAGGGGGCAGTGAGTTCTTCTCAAGGGTAATCACACTGAAAATCTTATATCCTGAGTTTTATCCCTGTTCTCATTACATGGAGTTTCCTTATATCATCTTAAAGTCTTCACAAACATAACAGTGTTCACCAATCAATATAAAGCATGTGATTTTATGAAAATTTATATAATTAATTCTCTACTTTTGCACATTTGTATAGACTGAATGTGTGTGTCCTCTCCAAATATATGACTTAAATTCTTTATCATATGGTGATCTTTGGAGGTGGGGAATTTGGAAAGTGATTAGTTCATGTAGGTGGAATCTTCATGAATGGAACTAGTGTTCTTGTAAAGGAGACCCCAGAAAGTTCACTTGCCCCTTGTGCCCGGTGGGAATACAGTGACAGGATGGCTGTTTATGAAGTAGGAAGCAGGCCCTCACCAGACACTGAATCTGCCAGTACCTTGGTCTCGGCCTTCCCCGCTTCTAGAACTATGAGGAATAAATATTTGTGGTCTGAGGTATTCTATTATAGCAGCCCAAGTGGAATAAGACAGACATTTACTTAATTTTTAAATTTGTCTATCTAACCACTATGCTGTACACCTGAAAATAATACAAAATTATTGAATGTAAACTGTATTTAAAAAATAAAATTTTGCCTGACCAGGCGGTGGCACAGTGGATAGAGTGTCAGACTGGGATGCGGAAGACCCAGGTTTGAGACCCTGAGGTCGCCAGCTTGAGCGTGGGCCCATCTGGCTTGAGCAAAAGCTCACCAGCTTGGACCAAGGTTGCTGGCTCGAACAAGGGGGTGCTCGGTCTGCTGAAGGCCCACGGTCAAGGCACATGTGAGAAAGCAATCAATGAACAACTAAAGTGTTGCGAAGGCAACGAAAAACTAAATGATTGATGCTTCTTACCTCTCTCTGTTCCTGTCTGTCTGTCCCTATCTATCCCTCTCTCTGTCAAAAATAAATAAATAAATAAATAAATAAATAAATAAATAAATAAATAAATAAAATAAAATTTCAAAACTATGTAGTATTCTGTGAAAACAGAACTGATTTCGGCATTTATTTTTCTTTCCTTTCTATATTTTTAAATCTTTTGTGTTTGGTTTTGCTACTATGAGTTTCTGTTTTTAACTCTTCTTCCAAAAGGAAGGTTTGCTATAGATTCTTGCTGACTCATTTGCACTAAACTTTATTATTATTGTAGCCTTAACTAGTCATTCCTATTGAGAACATCTGTTTCCCAGTTTTTCTCTGTGAGGCGATTTTACGCATCATTTTTATATGCACATTTTGGAGGAATGGGTACACCTCTAGTGTACTCTAATGGCGAAGAGAATCGTTTCCGAATGAGATAGTTCTGAGGTCAAAACTCAGTTTTGCCACACATAGGCAAACTGAAACCTCTTTTGCGAACTTAGGCAAACTGAAACCTCTTTAAGTTTGAATTACAGGGGAATGATAGAGATATGTAAGGATAAATAACTCTTGTCAATCTTTTATTGCCAATAAATGCTCTAAATGTTCAATAGTTATTAGATATTATGGACATTTTTTAAAAAATTGCTGGAATCTCTAACTATATAGAATCACTCAGTAAGCTAATATTTTTGAGCATTAGAAGAGATAACACATAATTTCTCTGTCCCTGTTGTGAAGAAGAATACTCTGAGTTAACTGGCTTTGTAGAATATCTTGGGGGCTGCCGTGCTTTCTAACATCTTCTGCCATATATTGAACCACTCTGTCCTGGTTTTCTGGTCTCCACTGGCCTCATGTCTCTGGTTTGCTAATATTTTGTTGAGAATTTTAGCATCTAAATTCATCAGGGATATTGGCCTATAATTCTTTTTCTTTGTGTTGTCTTTGCCTGGTTTTGGAATCAGAATTATACTTGCCTCATTAAAGGAACTTGGAAGTCTTCCTTCCTCTTGAATTTTTTGAAATAGCTTGAGAAGGATAGGAGTTAGTTCTTCTTTGAATATTTGGTGGAATTCACCAGTGAAGCCATAGGACCCAGGGGTTTTGTTTTTTGGGAGCCCTTTGATAACCGTTTTGATCTCTTTTGTTGTATTCAGTCTTTTTAGGTTTTCTGATTCTTCCAGATTGATTTTTGGATCACTTTAGTATTTTAGATGGCTTCAGTGGGTCAGGAATTTGAGCAGTTCATCTGGGTACATCTGTCTCAGTATCTCTCATGATGTTGTGGTCAGATACTGGCTAAGGCTAACGTCACCTAAAAAGTTTCTTCACTCATATATCTGATGCCTAGGGTTGGAAGTCTTGAATCTTGGGGACTGGGATAGCTGGCACTCCTTGAGATTATAAGTATGGGGTCCTAATCCAATAGAACTGGTATCATTATAGAGATAGCAGAGCAGTCTCTCTATATGTGCACAGAGGAAAGGCCATTTTAGGACAAAATGAGAAATTGGCCATCTGCAAGCCAGGAAGAGAGACCTCACCAGAAACCACCTCTGCTGTAAACTTGATCTTGGACTTTCAGCCTCCAGAACTGTGAAAACAATAAATGTCTCATAAATAAGCTACCCAGTCTATGGTATTTTGTGATCACATTTTGAGAAGACAAGTGTGACGATGATATGATCATAAAAATTAATCTAGGTTGGTGAACAGAAACCTGAATTGAATCACCAGGATTCGATCCAAATCACAGTTCCATATCCAAACACCAGATGTGAATAGTTGCCAAATCCAGTGCTTTTTGAATGAAAAAGTATCCTTGAATAGGAACTCAGTGTTATCATGGCAAATAGTTGGTATAAATCTTTTTCTGAGTGATATGAGATCCTTTAGCAGGGTAATTGTGCTCTGGACATCTTTCTGGAGATCTCTGGAAATAGTTTCACAGCCAACACTTATGCTAGGGTGATAGTAACCACTGTGCTATTCTGGTTAGAAAGCATAATGAAGGTGAAAGAATATTGGCTCAAAGCTACCACACTGGACCAGTTCTGCATATATAGTTAGATTAGATGTATTCTGCAGGAGGCAGACATATTCATAGTGGGACTCTGATCACTGGAGTAAAATTATCACAGTATAAGGGACTGATAGAAGTATTTGGTACCAATATTCCTTTTCAAAATAGTAATCAAACAGCAGCACTGTATCCTTGGTCTACCAAAGAGATTGGACAGATGCAGGGAGTGAATCTTATTATATTCTCATTTAATTTACACGTTTGGTTTGGGAATAAAGTGGAGAGACAGGCTAAATCTGTTCAAAAAATGGGAGCTTAAAGAAATCCTGTATCATTAATCTTTACATTTGTGACTTGTCTTCATTTGAGAAAATCCTATAAGACAAAGTCAAAAACATAATTATGATCTCTCAGCACCTTTACTTCCCAAGGCAGGTCTTCGTTGGAAAACAGTGAGGCTCATTGAAGTAATTATATAGATCAGTTAGGCAAGCAAAACAATATCTTTTGTTTGAATTCCTTTGTACTAAGTGAGAATATCAGCTATTTCATGTAGGGAAAAGATAAACAGGCCAGGATCTAGGAAATGTAATTTCTTATCCTAACTCTGTAAGTATCAGACTGTGCAAGTTTGGGAATGTTTTTTTCCTTCCCTGGGTCTCAGTGGGATGATGCTCTAACCAAATGAACTACTTGACCAGGTCAAGGGTCAACGTTTTTTTCCTTCCTTCTTGTTGTGGCATTTTGTCTTCTTGTAGACTTAAGGAGGGAGTTAAACATTAAAGATGAATACTATGAAAATGCTCAAAGTTTATTTATGTTATATGGAATAATTGGGTTATTGGCAAGATCTTCTAATGATGGTGGAATACCCCTAAGGTCTAATTAGCCACAGCTAAGAAACGTCACAGAATTTGCCTACAAACAGGATATGCGGTAGCACTTGTGAGGTTCAAGAGAAAGGCTATATCCAAAGGTGCCGTTTATAAGTCAACAGAGATACTTACTGAAGCTGAGCTAGTTGACATTTTTAAGTTCACATCTTTGCTTCTTTCTTGGTGAACTAACAGCTACATGGGTTCCTGGCCAAGGAGCCCTGTCAGACAAGTTCATAGAGGAGGTTTTCTTTCCCTCCCCCCAAATAACATAATTATAGAATCCCAGGTTTAAATCGATCTTAGAAATCATATAATAACCCCTCCCCCTACCAATATCAGGTTTATATCTCTTCAGCATGTCAGGCATCAGGAAACATATAATCAAATACAATACAACCAATTTAGATATAAAAATATTTTGATGTGTTTTTAAAATTGATATATATATTTAAATTAGTTAGAATCACATTATATATTCAAATTTTCATTCAAGTTTTCCCCTACTTACTATTACAACCTAAAAATGTTCTTATGATATTGTACACTTTTAAAAAATATCTTTATTAAAAACTATACATTAGTCAAAGCAATGCGCTATTTTACTTATTTATTTCTCTAATGTTGGATATTCCACAATTTCTAATTTTCCACAGCTCTTAAAAGTTGTATTGAACATATTTGTATCTAATGATTTTTTTTTTTAATGAGAGAGACAGAGACAGAGAAAGAGACAGATAGGCACAGACAGAAAGGGAGAGAGATGAGAAGCATCCATTCTTTGTTGCGGCACCTTAGTTGTTCATTGATTGCTTTCTCATATGTGCCTAGACTGGGAGTGAGGAGCTTCAGTGGAGCCAGAGACCCCTTGCTCAAGCCAGTGACTTTGAACTTCAAGCAAGCGACCTTTGGGCACAAGCTGGTGGGCCCACCCTCAAGCCAGTGACCTTGAACTCAAGCCAGCAATGTTGGGCTGCAAGCCAGCAACCTTGGGCTCAAGCCACTGATCATGGGGTGATGTCTATGATCCCATGCTCAAGCCAGCGACCCCATACTTAAGCCAGCAAGCCCGTGCTCAAGTTGATGATCTTGGGGTTTTGAACCTGGGTCCTCTGTATCCCAGGCCAACGCCTATCCACTGTGTTACTGCCTGGAGAGGTTGTACCTAATGATTTTTATCTTTTTAAAGTATTTTCTTTTAGTGTTTATTCCTAGAAAAAATATTGTAGTCAATGAAAACAACAACAACAACAAAATAACTTCTATTTCTTCATAGTTATTTTAAAATAACTTTTATTAATTATATCTTATTTTTACTATGTGCACTCTACTCTCTTCTGATCTGTTTAGGGAGTCCACCCCAGAATAAGGGAATTCAATGAAGCTGCCGCATATTGTTATTACATATGTATAAGATTTAAATTTTTGATTATTAAAAAATAATGTTGTTTTTACCCATTTACCTTTAAAAGGAAAATGAATATGTATAAATATATTTGCAAAATACATTTTATTACATTTATGTTTTCTCCTTTATTCCTATTGGGAAATTTATATTCCCAAATTTTCTCATTCTGTTGAATGTAATGGAATATCTTCCTATACCTGGGGGTGATGAATGATGAATGTTACGGGAAGATGGGAGAAGGCGTAACAGCACATATAGTGGAAACTTAAAGTGGTGGAATGCATCATTCATATTGTGGATGAATGAGCTGCTGCTGTTTGATAGTAAAATGCTGGGGAAGGATTACTACAGGCATTTAACAGGGATGCTTCTTGTGACTTTATGTCAGTAAACATCCATTAATATATATATATATAGTAATTGTCCAATAAATATTTGTTGAATGAGTAAACATGTATTAGGTACTTACAGTAATAGAGTTTATCTGTTTATGAGTGTGTATATATATAGTACTTTGTCTTATCTAGCAATTTCTATTTTGTATATTAAATTTCTATCTATGAGACCTTTGAAAATAAGGGCTTCCTTTGCTCGATTGATCCTCTTGTAATGAGCACCTGTCCAACGGTTGTTTTTTATCCCTGACTATGGCATCTGTAATTTTTTTTGACAGAGACAGAGAGAGAGAGAGTCAGAGAGAGGGATAGATAGGGACAGACATCATGAGAAGCATCAATTCTTCACTGCAGCATCTTAGTTGTTCTTTGATTACTTTCTCATATGTGCCTTGTCCGGGGGACTATAGCAGAGCAAGTGACCCCTTGCTCAAGCCAGTGACTGTGGGCTCAAGGTAGCAACCTTGGGCTCGAGCTAGTGACCTTGGGCTTTAAGCCAGCAACCATTGGGCTCAAGCCAGCTACCATAGAGTCATATCTATGATCCCACACTCAAGTCAGCGACCCTGGCTCAAGCTAGTGAGCCCATGCTCAAGCTGGCAACCTTGGGGTTTTGAGCCTGGGTCCTATGCATCCCAGTTTGATGCTCTATCCACTGTGTTACTGCCTGGTCAGGCTGCAGCTGTATATTGATTGCATGTGTTTATGTTAAAATTGTATGTAGAAAAGAGCTTTAAAAAATAAGAAAGTTTACTAACAAACACTATAATTATCTTGAAGGTAAAATGACCCAGCAATATACTTCTTCCCAGAGGCAATTAATATTTTCATACTTACTTTATAAAATGTGTCAGAAACTATTAAACTGGAATGCAGCTTTCTTTCAGAAGCCTATTTATGTTTCTCATAAAGTAGAGAGTAATCGTAAACAGAGAGGGAGAATGCATACACCAGAATTCCTAGGTTTATGGGTTTGGGGAGCATGTGTGTTCTCACACATGGGGATGAAAGGTGGAAATTTACCAACCATTTATTCATCACACAATAGGTTTCAGACACAGCAGACATCATGCCAGGCACTATAGTAGGCATGGAGAGGAAACACACATGAATAGCATATGTGTAATGGTAGGGACCAAAGAAGGTGTATGTTCCAACCCTGATACATTCCCCTAAACTGCCTGTTTATGATAAATGCTTATTGATCACATCTTTCCACAGTGAGAGCTGTGGGTTCAAATATAATTTCTGGAAGAGGGAATGACACTTAACTTGTGTGCAGTACTTTATAGCTTACTAAGTCCATCTGAGAGTTACAGTCTGTAAGCTCAGAGACACAGAGGAAGGCTGGGAAGTATGGGGCACTGAACTGACTTAGCAAAGCCATGTAGAGTTGGAACCAGAAGGAGAATTCAGATCTCATGTATATAGGCCAGTATTTTCTCAGTAAATTACACATCAAATGTGGCCCTATAGATATTTTTTAAGTGA
This sequence comes from Rhynchonycteris naso, assembly GCA_037038555.1. Classification (NCBI taxonomy): domain Eukaryota; kingdom Metazoa; phylum Chordata; class Mammalia; order Chiroptera; family Emballonuridae; genus Rhynchonycteris; species Rhynchonycteris naso. The sequence goes on from CM072995.1 coordinate 359,372,689, forward strand.
CAAGTACTAGGTGCCTGAAGTGATGGAAAGCATTATGGAGGAAGTAAGAAAGAACTGAAACAATTATGTAGTGGGGTGTAGGGTGCCAAGGACGTGCTCCACAGTTACAGTGATCATCCTATTTTTGTTCTGTGAAATTCAGACTACAGTCCTTTGTGATTAATAGCTATAATTTGTTATCTCTTTGTAGGTAATTTAGGCCCAGGAAACTATTACTTCCTGAATAGATCACCTCACACATCCCAACAATGTGACAATCCCAACTTATTCTCTTGGGACTCACGCATAATCCACACTTGCAGAAAATACTATTCATTGTCTTTTTGTTCATTTTCCTATTTACTGTGCTGGCCAGTCTGCTCATTGTCATTACCATCTCCCTCAGCCCTACGCTTTCAGCTTCCATGTCCCTCTTTCTCACTTAGTTGTCCTTTATAGATGCCTCCTACACCTCTGTCACCACCCCAAAAATGATCTCCTTTACCTGAGGAGAACCATCTCCTTGGGTAGCTGCCTGACTCAGCTCTTTGTAGAGCACTTCCTGGGAGGGTCAGAGACCAGCCTCCTCATTGTCATGGCCTATGACTGCTATGTGGCCATCTGCAAGCCTCGTCACTACATGACCGTCATGTGATAGGGGCTCTGCCACCTCCTGGTGATGGTGGCCTGGATTGGGGGGATACTGCATGCCACTGTACAGATTCTCTCCGTGGTTAACTTGCCCCTTTGTGATCCCAATGTCATTGACCACTTCATGTGTGATCTCTTCCCAATGCTGAAACTTGTCTGCAGCAACTCCTATAGGCTCAGAATGGTAGTGGCTGCCAACAGTGGGGCCATGTGCTTGCTTGTTGTTTTCCTGCTGCTTATCTCCTACATAGTCATCCTGAGTTCTCTGAAATCCAATGGCTCTGAAGGACTTCGCAGAGCCTTTCTACCTGTGCCTCTCACTTCACCGCACTTGTACTCTTTTTGTGCCTTGCATATTCGCCTTCATGTGTCCTGTGCTCACCTACTGTGTGGACAAGTTGGTGACTGTGTTCTTTGCAATCGTCACTCCCATGTTTAATCCCGTCATTTACACAGAGAGAAACACAGAGATGAAAAATGCCATGAGGAGTTTGTTGAAGAAGAGAGTAACTTAGGCTGTTCAAATGCCAAGAGCATGAGGGTGTACATTAATAAGGAGGGTTACATTTATTGTAAACTGTGAAAGGAAATTAACAAATTTTTCCAATCATTGATAGAAAAAAATAAACCCAGAAACTAACATTTATTGCGTACTTAATAATGGCTAGGCTTTCTGCCAGGTGTTTTTGATAACTTTTAATGTACTTTATTGAGTCCTCAATGTTCATGTGTGTAGATCAGGATATGCAATGGAAGAAACAATGATAAATTCCTAGTTTGAGGATTCTAGAATGTGATTTTCCTCCAGAGTCTATCGCTACGTTTCTAGATTCTTTATACATGTGTTACTTAGATGAAATAGGCTTTTCAATAGGGCTTTAACTTCAGGACTTCTTTTATTTTTCTGGGGAAGGCGACAGTTGGGGAACCAGGGAATCACTGCTGATACCCCTTCTTTTTGGTACTAGTACCTACAAAAGCAAAGAGAGAGATCACCTCAAAATGAAGAAATAATAATTCATAACCTATCTGTAATTTTTTTCTTGGCACAAAAAATAAGCCAGAAAATCGGAAATTACTCTTAATTTGGTCTTATTTTCTTAACTATCCTTATGGCTCACAGTTTTTCTTCTATATAAAGAAATTTTTTCCCCCTTTTTTCTTTCAAAGACTTGAGAAGCTATTTGAAGCAACAAGGGGAAATATTTTTTTATTTTATCTCAACAAAAAGGCATACGGTCCAGTTCCCAAGCTCTGGTGGTGTAATACATATATTTACATGAAATAAATCCTTTGTCATGTGCCAGATATGATTTGTTCACATACTAAACTGGCAGTTTGAATATTACTGTCCTTATTTTACAGAGAGTTAAATCGAAGCCAAGGGAGATTTGCTCATTTACTTGCCTCAGTTCACAGAGCTAAGAGTTTCAGCTACAAAATTTGAATCCAGGTCTTCCAAACAAAACACAGTTGCCTGTCTTATGTTTATATCTATAGGCTTTTGTTGCTGGTCTTAAAGATTTACTTTATCTTTCAAGAAAGGTGATGTCAAATTGGTTGAGGTCTTATCTCACATGTACCAATATATTTTAGTAATAATGCCTCTGTGTACCTGGAAAATACCAGGTTACTTTGCATTACTATATAACATTTATTAAAGCAAAGCTTCTCACCGTAACACTCCAACTCATGTTACTTTTCACAAGTAACCTTTTCTCAAACTCATTTGTTATCTGGAGGTATTTCTTCCATAATTTGACCCTACAGTAATGTCAGAGCATGATACACCTGTTCTTTGGGGTGGCTTATGCATGGGTATCTCAAATTTATAAGAACTAGACATTTTCCACACCAAGTCTGGGTCTGAAAGAGGATATAAGGGACACTTAATCTATTGAAAATGATCAAGTTTGCAATTGCTGATGAGAAACAGTTCTGCATAATCTAGACTAAATGATATGTATTTAGGAGATGAGAGTGAGCCAGGGTAAGGATAAGAAAAGTATTGAGTAGATGTTGTTTCTACTCTAAGACAAAGGGGAGGGCTTGAAGAGGGAAACTAAGGCCAATGATTGTGTCTTACGTGCTATACCAAATACTTAGTGAAGGCGTGGAAAGATTAATGAGACAATTTATAAGTGGTCGATGGCAAACTTGGAAAGTGTGGGAACTGGAGGAGGAAATGTAAGGTGGTCTGACATTCTCAGTGGGTGGAGTTTTGCTGGTATGTGACTAGTTTGAAAGAGTGTTAAGATGTCCCTTTGCACTCACCATCATGATTTTCTCATAAGGATTGATTGTCATCTGATTATTTTTGATACTTACTGCTACATGTAAGGAAACAAGTATGTCTTCTCCTAAAAATTAATAAGATAATATTTGGGTCTATTATATAAGGGTACTTTGGTTTAATTTGGACATTTTAATTCAGTGAAAATGCTAAGTGAAGGCAGTGAGCTGACTATTGTCCTTGGGGCTTTCTCCCTTTATTTTGGGGGCCATGTCCTTCTTTGCAGCTCCCCTTGACCTCTGCTTCCCAGGTAACTTGCACTGTCTTGATTCCTCTTGTGTCCTGGAAGTCATCTGATGATCTCATTTCCATAGATGTTTGTCCCTTCATAGGCCTCATGAAACGTGGGATGTAATGGGCTCAAGAAATGAAAGAAAGTGACACAAACATGAGAGATGTTTGGAAGAAACATAAGCAACTTGATCACTGAGGAGACTGATGCTCTGTTTGGGCATGAATGAGGGTAGCAGCTTAAAGAGAAAAATGTTGTTTTTACAGGACTTTTCCAGCTGTTATTTCAGTGTTAATATTGTATTAACAAATACTTATTACTTATAAAATGGGTCCATGGTCAAATAAGTTTAGGAAACTTTGACTTATTTATTTATCCAACAATACTACTTATTGCCTGCATCGTACCAGGGAATTCTGGGAGCTGGGTATACAATAGTGAATAATACAAACAAGGGTTAGATTTGTGTGGAGCTTAAATTCCAATGAGGAATAGACAGATAATAAACATATGAACAAATCAATTTTAAATATAATTTTGTTAGTAATATATAATTAATAAGTAAATATAATTTTTGTTAGCATGATAAAAATACTTTTATTAAGAGGGTGATGCAGAAGAGAAGAATTGGATATAGACTTGGAGCAGCTAGAATTTTAGTTAGTTCTAAGTTTAAGTAATCACATTATCTATACTCCCTTTTAAAAAATAAGTAAATTATTCTAACACATGTATTTGAAATGGGGACAGTATCTTCCCCCAGTAGGTAAAAGTGATTGCTTGGGGGGTGAAAATATCTTACGGTTTTTATATATAAAACACAGATATACATAAAATTTATAAAATTTAGAGGGGGATGTTTAAGGGAACAGAGTGTCTAAAAAGTCACCTTAGGGCAGCAATAATGAAAATAAGGTTGAGGAACACTGCCCTAACAATATCTAAATGTCTGAATGGTTAGGTAAGAGCATGGAGTAACTCTAACATGTCACAAAGTGCAGAGGTTGGCCCATCACCTGTGAGGATCATTTCTGGTAAAATTGAGAGACTCCTTCTCAGGAGGCTTCCTAGGGTGTATGGTCAACCATGTTAATGAGCCAGTTGTAATCTATGAAATATATTGTACATGTAGGATATTGACATTTTTTACTATTGAAGATGAAAAAAAAAATAAAGAATAAAGATTACCTCCAAAGATTTTTATGTTGAAAACATGTTATTTGAGAATACTAATTGTTGCCAAGTGAGAGAATTTAGTCTTTAGTTTTCTCTGGTACATTTTTAAATCCTGAATAATGTCAACTGTCCTGCAGTTAAATGTGATACATTTTTAATAATCGTCTTAAAAGTTGAAGAGAACACAAGATGAGGTGGTAGAAAAATTTGGTCCTGGTGCTTGCTAGGTAGATAAGATTATAAGTCTTATCAACTTTTCTTTATCTATATTGTCAGGCAGATGGATCATTGTGTGTTCATTTTGTTACTGAAGAAGAGGGAATAGATGTGGAAAAAATTATTGAGTGGTTGAAACCGTGGTTTGGCTTTGTGTTTGTGGAACATCAGGTTATCCTGGGTCCAGTGAACTTTGCTTCTGGGAAAAGCAGATCATTGCCGGGGTGGATGGGAAATCACTGGTATGATGATGAGCTCCCCAGTGAGTAGAGATGCGGCCTCAAAAGAATGCCATTGGAATGATGCAAGTCTGCACATTTTGAAATTCTGTGCCATGTAAAGGTGGCACTCTGCCCTGTTTTAGCCAGATGTTACCCAAAGGAGAACATCTTACTAAGCTCATACAGTAAATGGCAGGCACAGTTCCATGCCAGATTTTGTAAATGGCTTAGATGCTCTTTCTGGGCAACCTTTCTTATATAGATGAATTTTAAGTTTCTCTGCCAACCACAAGGATTGTTTCCTATTGAAGCCCTTGGAAACTTAGAGTATCTGTTTTAAATCTTTCTTTAAAATCACTAGACACTTTGGTCTTATCAAAATAACTTTTGGCCCCATTAAATGGTTGGATGATTTCTTCCCCATTCAGGTCCTGGTTTACTTGCTTACACACTTGGATTTGCTAAGTTGAAACTAATATGTCATGATTCCTAGCTCTTCTGTAGAAGAAAGTTCATGTGAGTATATCCTGGATGGAGCTGGACCTTTGGTTACCATGACATCATCCAGGAAATTGACTTATACAATTTCCATCTTTACTTATTGGTACTATTAGCTAACTGGCTTTTGGAGGTCATGAAGGTGACATCAGATTGACTGTTTAAGGTGACTTTGAAAATTTACTTGAGTATTAAGCATGTTCCTATTAATTTGAGCTACTATTCAGAAATTGTTGAAAATTACCTATATACATGCACATAATTGTGTTATTCATAAATTATGTCACTAGTTCAGGTGTTTTTCTGTATACACAAACTGTGGCCTCAGGATGAAGAGCCTTGAGGTAGCAACAATTTTTAGCTTGATTTACTTTAATCTCTTTTGGGAGATTATCAAAACGTAAGTGCCTACCTTTTGGTTTTTTTCTAGATCACGAGTATAAAAGAATGTGTTCATGTTTCAGATATGAGGAAGTGGAGGAACTGTTACAGCTGGTATGTCTAGAATGGTTTCTGAGAGATTTTATGTTTCCCTTCTTTTTATGCAACTCCCTCCTGCACACCCATGTATATGTGTGTGTATGTGTGCATATACATGCGAGAGAGTATGATACATATATGTAAATGTGTTTCTGATTTCCTCTTGTACCAACTTCCTGTGACCTTGATTTTCCTACTAATCACCTTTGAGAAAGAACTTAATTTTTTCTTTCTGTTTTAGTTAATGATGCTTCAAATTTCTGGCTCTTATTTTCAATGTAAAGATGACTTGCATTTTAAAAATATGTAAAATATATAGACTTTTTCTCTATAAAAGTGCACACATTGTCCGTGAGCCAACTGGCCACAGGGGTGGTGTGGGTGTTGATCTGAAGGGGATGCTGATGATGTATTGGGGGTGGGCTGGTGAAATCAAGACAGGTATGTATTTTTATGAACCAATGTCACACTGTTAAATTTAATTTTCTAAATAGAATAAAAAAGGACAGGTTGATCAGGGATTCAGCCCCCTCCCTCCATAAGCATTCCAAGAAAACATTAATTTTTGTGTCTACAATGGTGGAATAATTTCCATCCTATAAAAGTGCTACTGTAGACAATTCCATCTCCCCTCATCTCTCAAGGAAAGCAGTGATTTAGGAAGACTTACCGACAGAAATAATCCTTTCAGCCTTAATTAGAGACGTGCTCTATTGATGATCCATGCACCCTGGGCACAAATATTTTCAGGAATTCGGAGCCATTGATTGCTTATTAAAAATGATAACACAGGGCAGTCCCTAAACACATTGTGATCACCTTTGTGTTGTCTAGGACTTTATTGAGGGAATTATTTAGCTTCATAAGAAATTCAGACACAAGAAACAAACACCATCTATAAAGTCAGCTTCTTGGATCAGATCTGGACTCATCACTTACTAACTGCATAGCCTTAAGCAAATTATATTGTGCTTTTCATCAGTTATAAAACATGTCTTAACATAGCCAGGTGTGAGAATTAAAGAGAAAACAGGTAGAAAATATTAGCAAAATATCTAGCTTATAACACGTGCTAAATAATTTATTATTGTTATTAATTTGATAGGTATTTGTGTATAGACTATTTATCCTTATATAGGTATTACATTGCATTTACTTAGCTTTATATGAAGACCAATAATTATTGTTTATGGCATCAATAAAATTCTATGAATGAGTGCGTGCAAATTAAAATGATATTATTTTTCACTTTATCATTTGGTTAATATAATCAATCTTGATTTTATTTAGTGTCAGTAAGGCTGTGGGGAAATTACTACTTGATACACTGTTGACGGGAATAAAATATGGTATAGGATTTTGAGAGAGAATGTTACAGAATTTATCAAATTTAAACATGCATATTTTTGATTTGGTGATGAGATCTCTAAGATTTTTCCAACACAAATATTTAAGCCAGTAAGTCAAGATGTCTGTAAAGTGATATCTATCACATCATTATGTGTAAAGCAGAATACTAGAAATAACATAAATGTCAAGCAAAATAGGTTGGTTAAATGAATTATGGTACAGTCATAAAATGGAATAATAAGTGGCAATTAAAATGAAGGAAAATTCAAAAAATAAATCAAAGGAAAATTCATAACTATTGACAAATAAAGTCTGTTAAATTAATATTAAATTAAAATTTTAGGAATGTTATCATATTTTATGTACTGTACACATGCAGCATACCAACATGCAAATGCACCTCTGAAGAGCATTCACTAGCTGTTATCAGGGTTGAATGGGTGTTTGAGGTAGGGAGTGGCCCTTTGACTTTATACCTTGTAAAGTCACTCTATATGCCTCTACAGAGTATTTTCTAAGGGCCATGTTTTACTTGTATAATTTATAAAAATAAATGATTTTTTATATATTTTACTGTTGGTAGAATGGCAGACAGTTTTAGAAAATGGTTTTGGAAGATTTTTCTTTTAAAATGCATACAAAAACTTATATCTGGTCAGGTTGAGGAGTCATTAATTAATCTGATATCCTGCTCACCAACTGAACCTTTAATAGAAGCATATGGAAATACATGATCCAAACATGGGAGATCTAGTTTATGGTCAGTGTCATTCTCCTCATCCTGGGGAAAGAAATGCAGATGATGACCTAAGCCCTTCACATTCATGAAATTGTTTAATCCTCCCAACAATCCTTTGGGGGTAGATAACATAACTTTCCCATTTTATAGAGAATGAAACTGAGTCACAGTGACTGAGGCAACTGAAATTGTCTGGCATAGTATAGGTTCTTAGAAGTGAGAGCTGACTGTAATGTGGAAAATCAGGAATTTTATATAGGTTCCTTTAAGATTATAGTTCTTATCACCTATTCCCAGTTGAACTCCCGTCTAGCTAGGCTCATCTGCTCAAGGCACCTTGTACTGAGGGATATTTGGTGTGTATGTGACAAAGTTTATGAGACACCAAAAGTATGGCGAACATTATAATATTTAATGAACATTTAAAATGTGAGTATTTTATCATAATTTTACACTTATAAGTTTAAATGTTAAAATTTAAATGAGAATGCTAGGAACTTATTATATTTAATAACAACTCTGAAAGAGCAACTGAGACTTCGAGAGAATCTAGTTAATTACATCCCTAGAAGGTCGATAATGAAGTTTGTTTTTTGTGATGTTAAAGTCCATATATTTCAACTATTTACACTACACTGTGTCATGTGTCTGTAAAGTCACATGACACAGCAGTGACCGGTGACCGGTCAAAAGTGCACCATGACTTTACGGACGCACTGTATGTGTTTTCTAACTTTGAGCTTTGCTTGTGCTGTTGTCTTTTTTTCTAAATTATAAATTTTAACATTAGAATCTTCTAAACTCTCATGTCAAGGTTTAGCTCATGTCACCTTTGAGTCTATAGAGCATACTGACATTTTTACTTCTGCAACACATATAGATGTTGCATTGTTTCAGGACTGCTCGTTCTGTCTTCTTCTTTATGGAGAGGGCACTTCCTGTATCCCTTGCACTATCAGACACGTTATTAAATGAGGACTACGCCTAGGTAAGAATTAGACTATTGGAGACATGCAATTCCTCTCATCTTTTACGAACAGTCTCTTGAGTGATAGTATTTCACAGGAACACTGGAAAGAAAAAGACACTATTACAAAGAGGATTCATTGGCAGCAATAAAGATCAAACTGGGAGTCCCAGGGATGGTTGAAGTCATGGGTTTGGTGAAAGCATGTCTAGGAGGAGAAGTGGTAATGATGACATATGGTAACTGGGCTCTCTGAGCCTGAATGCCAGAGGAGTAGCAGCCAGGCTCTGACAAGGGCTCTCTCATCTCTAGAGAGAAGAAGGGAGGTGCCTGGGCCCCATGCTTCAGTGCAGTTTTCTTTGAATGAATCCACTTTCATGGATTTAATTAAATATGAATAAATCACTAGAGTGTACACAACACAGCATTAGAAATGTAGTGGAATGAGACTAAAAGAGCTATCCTTAAGCATCCACATAAAGAGATAAAACCAATGTGAAAATTTAAAAAATTTTGAGAGCATTATACTAAGTGAAATAAGTAGATGAGAAGAAGCTAAGAACTATATGATTTCACACATAGGTAAGATATAAAACTGAGACTCATGGACATGGATAAAAGTGAAGTGATTACCAGGGGGAGGGGGTGGTGGGAAGGGGGTAAAGAGGGCCAAATATACGGTGATGGTGATGGAAAATGATTTGACTTTGGGTGGTGAGCACACAACGCAATCAACTGTTCAAAGGCCATAGAGATGTTCTCCTGCAACCTGTGTACTCTTTTTGATCAATGCCACCCCATTAAATGTAATTTCTAAATAGTAAATAAATAAATTAGCTAATCAGATAACTGAATTATTGCTGATATGCGACCTACACAGGTATATGTAACCAGTATCCAGGATGATGGTGGTGAAGGGGACACTGGGGAGTAGGAGAGGCATGAAGGAGGAATACTAATGGATTGGTTAATATGAGAGGCAGGAAGAAGTCAGGAACTTATAGAAATGGAAAATAATCATGATGAGTATTTGAATAGTGCTCTCCAAATATTGTCATGCTTGTTATTTCTTTTGTTCCTCACGAAAGTATTGTGAGGTATGGCATAAAATGTTTGGAGAGGTCGCAGAACCCTGTGGTTAGTCTGTGTTATGAACTTGATTGTGTGCCCACCGAAAGGTGATGGGCAAGTTGCACAAGCTCTCCAAGCCTTATCCATGGCATCAGAAAATCGGGCTTAAACTAGTTTCCATCTCATGGATTTTATGGGAATTACAAGAGAAATTCATCAAGCTCTTAGCATAGTGCTCTCAAGTAATTGATTGACACATACTGACTTTGGTTGTTATTGCATTGTTTAATTTTTTCAGGCTTTGAAGTTTATGTGATCAGAAAGTAGCCTAACTGACACAGAGAGCTGAGTGTACTTGCTCTTGAACCCATGGCTGTCCTAAAGCAACTGAGATGTGTTCTGGCAGTGAGATGGGCTTAGATGCTGTGGGAGGGAGACCTGTAAAAAGATGAGCGTGATTACTGTGGGGGGGGGTCCTGAGAGTCAGACTGAGAAGTTGAGTTGTGTTCTAGTAGTCAAAAGAGAACTGCGATGAATTCTTGGATTTTAAGACAGAAGGGGCATTATCTATTCTAGTGAATTATGTTTTAAAATATTCTCTCATGAGATGGCTCATAGGAAGTCTTACTTGGAAATGTAAGCATTTAATGCAAATAAGAGCTGAACTGCTGTTATTGAACTGAACGGAATCCCTGGGCTAGCTCCATTGAACACCTTTTCCACTCACCTACCTCTACTGCCTCATGCTCTAGGTGAGGAAACTGAGGCCCAGAGTGGTGAGCAGGGTCACAATGTAACCTAGGAGTTAGAGGGACAACCTGCAATAAAATCCAGTTATCCTGATTTCCAAGAACATGTTTCTTTTACTTCATGTAAAAGGGCTATTAAAGAACTTTTGAAGTCCTTGGGCTGGAGATGGGAGAGTTTGGGGTTAGTCCATATTACAGATTTGCAAACAGTATCCGGGAAGCTGTGTACTTTGTTTAGCAAGAGGGATAATATTAAGCATGAGCTTTTGGGTACTTTAGGGTATTCAGAGGAGTCTGAGAGAACAGGTGGATTACATCCTCAATCAAAACAATAGTCTCTAATATATTCCCATCAAGTGACAGTCAGCCTCTGCTTAAGTATCTCTAGTGGAGGTTTGCTAATGAGGCACGTCTTTTACCATATCATTTGGCTGCATAACAACTATATTTAGCTGATGGAGGCCACTGTTCATTGCTTCAGTGGTATAGTGTAGTGGTTAAGAACTTGTGTTACAAAATGAGTTTGGGTTCATAATCCCCATTCATTTTAGAGGAGATGCTTAATGTCTCCAAGTCTCAGTTTTCTCAACTTGAAGGTGGGATTTGTGATAAGACCTATCTCATGTGATTTAGAAAATAATGCAATGATGTTTATAAGAAACATAGCATCTTGCTGCTACACAGTGAATGCAAAATAAATTTATGAATTGTTTTATTATTATTATTATTTTGTAGAGAACATTTATTTTTTATGGTGGGGAATTCTTTTTTTATTTTTGAGAATGAAGAAATGTAGATGGAAAGAGTATAGTTCTTAATAAGTGAAGAGTCCTTGAGATATGAGTTAATTATCTTACAGGTTCTTCAACTAGCACTTTCTAGGTGCTCAATAAGTATATGGAATGAATAAATGAAGATTTATATGAAATGTGCCAAATTCTTAATTCTTGGATATTTCCAGTGATAAAATGATCAGCATCTTAGCTTGAGGATCCCAAAAAACAGAGGTGGAAAGAAGGACTTATATGTAGGTAGTTTACTTTGGAAAGCAGAATAGAGATAGTGAATTGGGTTAGTGAAATAGAAAAGTTAATCCAAGATTGTGTTAAGCTGATTACCACTTTTCCACTGTTTATTATCTACTAATGATTAAAGATTGCCTTAAGGTATATTAATTTTTTCATATTTCCGGGTGTGTGTATGTATCAGAATGCTGAAGCAGGATCTTCTAAGTGTCTCCAGCATCAAGTGTCAGGACAAAAAGCCAGTGAAACACTGGTGAGAGATATTGTTGGGGACAGTATGATCAAGTTATTGTCAGGTCACACTTGTTAGCAGCTGGTTACTGTATCAGTGGTTGGAGAACAAGATAGGTCAAGAGGGTGTGAGACAGAGTGCAACTTACCCAGTGATGACTAATTGAAAATAATATTCTTTTGTAGATTTCCAGCTCAGAGCTGGGTGTTTACACTGGCCCATAGTAAATGGAGAATCCAAACAATGTGACTGAATTCATTCTTTTGGGCATTACAAAGAATCCAAACCTGCGAAAAATACTCTCTGCTGTGTTTATAATCATGTATGTGTCCACAGTTATGGGGAACCTACTCATTGTGGTGACCATAATCACAAGTCAGAGTCTGAGATCACCTATGTATTTTTTCCTTACCTTCTTGTTCCGTATGGACATTACCTACTCATCTGTCATTGCCCCAAGATGATTGTGGACTCCTTCTCTGCAATTACTACCATCTCCTTCCAAGGCTGCATGACCCAGCTCTTTGCAGAGCATCTCTTTGGTGGTGTGGGGATCATCCTGCTCATGGTGATGGCCTATGACTGCTACGTGGCCATGTGTAAGCCCTTGCAATACATGGCCCTCATGGGCCCTCGGGTGTGCTGCCTGCTGCTGGGAGGGGCCTGGCTGAGGGGATCCCTGCATGCAACAATACAACTTCTCTTTATGTATCAAATTCCCTTCTGTGGCCCCAACATCATTGACCACTTTATGTGTGATTTGTTTCTATTGTTGAAACTGGCCTGCATCGACACCCACATTCTGGGCCTCTTAGTCATCCTCAACAGTGGGGTGATGTGTGTGACTATCTTCCTTATCCTCATCGTTTCCTACGTGGTCATCCTCTGCTCCCTGAGATCTTGCAACCCTAAAGGGTGGCACAAAGCCCTTTCCACCTGTGGCTCCTACCTCACAGCGATCGTCTTGTTCTTTGTGCCATACATTTTCTTGTATATGAGGCCGGTGGCCACTTACCCCATAGACAAGGCAATGGCTGTGTCCTTTACCATTGTTGAACCCATGTTAAACCCCTTGGTCTACACCAGTGGTTCTTAACCTTTTTTGAGGTACCAAACCCACCAGTTTCATATGCCAATTCACTGAACCCTTCTTTGGTGATAAATAAAATATGATTTTTTTTTTCCAAATTCAAGACATAGGTATATGTTTTTTTACTGGTGCACAAAATGAGCCGTGCATGAACATCACCTTGCTCAAAGAACAAAACCAACAAAGTGCATGAACTCACAACAAATTACGGTATTATTTTCTTCTGGCCTCCACGGCAGAGGCTTCTCTGAACCCCTGAGACCGACTCATCGAACCCCTAGGGTTTGATAGAACCCAGGTTAAGAACCACTGGTCTACACCCTGAGGAATACAGAGGTGAAAAATGCCATGAGAAAACTGTGGATGACACGAAGGACCCTGGGTGGCCACTAGCTTACATGCTAAGAACAAATCTTTCCTACAAGGACAAGGAGGTCTTACCATTCCCATTCATTCCAATCCATTGGGCACAGAGAGCCGAGTGCATCTTTTAAGCATGAACATCAGGTTAAGATGATAAAGTCAAGTTACTGCCTACCTCCTCAGAGCATTTTGTACTCATCCCTTTCCTCACAAAGCTTTGCCCTGCTTTATTTTTTACCTTTTTGTTGAGTGATTTAAGCTTTTTGTTCTTGCTCTGTTCACTGCTGGAATTCTCTTTCCCAGAGATGTTGGCTGGCTAGCTCCCTCTCGTGTTTTCCATCCAGGTGAACTCCCATCTCCTTAGACAAGTCTGTCTGGATGACTTCCCCTCTGAATCATTACCCTAGTCATTCTCTAACGCTTCATCTGGTTATATCCCTAATATCAATGATCACAAACTATAGTTTAAAACGTTATTTATTTACTTTTATTTTCTCTGTTTTCCCCCAAAAGACTATAATCTCTGTAAGGTCAGGGATTGTGTTGATTTATTTTTCCTGTGGGTGGAATCCTACTAGTCACCTTCTAGGTACTTAATCAATGTTATTGAATTACTATGTCTAAAAGATACCCTTTTTTGATGTTCACAATTTCATAAATTGGGTAAGAATTTGGAGAAGATTAATAAGTGTAAACACTTTAGGAATTAACATTATCTGCCTCTTTTCTTCCCATTTCTCTTTGCCCTCTGTGCATGGGAGCTAGTTTGGGAGCTGACAGTGTCCTGGAAAAATTATACTGATGGGAAATTTCCAAAGTCTGATGTTGACTTGGGGGCAATTCTATACATCTTTGATGTCTCAGGAAGGCCTCTTTAAATTCCATGAAATGAAGGAAGAAATTTTTGCTTCTTTACTGAGTGTTTTCCCTGAGACCATGTTGAAGAAAGTTCTTGAAGCAGCGGGGAACGTTCTGTACTTTGTCTGTTGGAGATGTCCTCCTCTCTCTTAGATGTAGAGGTAAGACTTGGAAATAAATTTTATATTTTTCTAGCCACTGACTGGACTTTTATCTATAGAGAATAGAGATTGCCATCACCAGAATTTTCAAGGAACTCACACATGATGAGATTTATAGTTCACATTATTTTAGAGAGGATTTGCAATTGTGATGTTATACTTAAAAGTATGGGTCCAGGCTATGAAGATTAATGCAATGTATGAATCTTTGTGTATGCCTAGATTATTTACATAACCTTTCTGGTTCTCAGAATTTTAAATTTTTGTTGGAGATTACATTACCAAGTTCGCAGGATTTGGAAACAAATAATGCATGTGGAGTCAACAGGACAGTGCTTGACACATATTACATGCTCAATAAGTACCAGCTATTATAATGTAAACTTTTTTGGGGGTTAGAAAGACCCATTAATTCAAGTCTAATGAAATGAGACCTAGCTTCAGTTTTTCATATTCAAGTTAAATCCATATGACTCAGAAATGCAACAAGTACGTATTTTTTTCTTAGCTTTCTAATAGCATTTTATTTATTTTTCCTATTAATATTTCCACTTATCATTCATACGAGGACAAATATCCTCCTATGATTTTGAAAATTCCCATCCTGGTATGTTAGATTAAAAAGTGAAATTTTCTAGGGCTGTATAATGAATACTGATGTATGAGCATAGTAATTCAAGTGCTGTTTCCTATTTACAGAATTATTGCTAAAATATAGCACTGATATTCCCCCAGTAAAACTTTAATGAGGGCATACACAAGGATATCAAAGGTAGGAAAGAATGTCTTTGTCATGTCACAGAGTAGAGTCTTCTGATTTTAAAATATATTCAGTTAATTTTCCCTAAGTACATTTGATGTCATGAATAGCATTAGATTTCTGCCTCAGAATTGTTCAGGGATAGTTAAATGGCAGAACTTCTGAAATGCTTCAGTGCTAGTTGTTGTGGCTTTGTCTCTTTCTTAAAATGAACTAAATTGCTAGGGCAGTAGGAAAAAAGAAGGTTCAGGCATCCATCAGGAAGGATACAGCTGAAAACAGAGAAAAGTTTTTTTCAAACTTCAGAAATAGTAAGGGTATACAAGTTGAGTCATTATGGGGCATCATCAGGGCAATAGGAGGGGAGAGAAATGGATCTGAGATCTAAAGAGACTGTTTCCCAGATAGTCGGGGAAAGAAACATGCTTGGCTGGACAGACAAAGAATAAAACTTTTATTGCTAATGGAAAGAATAATTCTAGATCAAAAATACAGTGGATTTAAGGAACTTAACAAAATGAACAGTTTTAGCCTCTTCTTTTAATTTGGAAAAAAAATATATATATTTGTGACAGTGACAGAGAAAGGGACAGACAGGGACAGACAGGAAGGGAGAGAGATGAGAAGCATCAATTCTTTGTTGTGACACCTTAGCTGTTCATTGATTGCTTTCTCATATGTGCCTTGATTGGGGAGCTACAGCAGATTGAGTGACCCCTTGCTCAAGTCAGTGACATTGGGTTCAAGCTGGTGAGCTTTTTGCTCAAACTAGATGAGCCTGCACTCAAGCTGGCGACCTTGAGGTTTCGAACCTGGGTCCTCCTCATCCCAGTCCAACACTCTTTCCACTGTGCCACCGCCTGGTCAGGCTGGAAAAAACTATATTTATTTAGGAATATACATGCAAATGAGGCTGGTATCCACATATAGGTACATATAAATGCACCTAAAATTCACTGCTTGAAATATAATTACAAAATATTACTTACAACAACATTACTACTAATTCCTCACATAGTTTTGAATATTATATATATATGGTACTTCAGAGTTGAAACAGGAATTTGTGTTAGTTTCAGAAGGACTCAAGGTAGGATTAGTTTGCTGCCAAAATGGGTGGGAAAGAAATAGTGATCATTGGGGAGAGTAGTGAGACAGAATTCCCAAGGCAACAACCCCCAGAGATGGCCTAGAGCCCACAGTTCCAGGCCCTAAGCAATTGCTGGTGCAGCTCCGTATGTTAAAATGTATGGCTATGAAGAAAGGAAAGACCTTAGAATCTTCTAGGAAAAATGTGAAAAGAATCAGCTGCTTCCTACAGGAATACCAACTTCAAATTGATATCAAAGTGATTAGAAAGGATGGGAAGGGTTGGGCCAATGATATGGCTCTTAATGGAAGATTTGCTTTAGTTTGCAATTTTTAATATGAGATGAGATGTTATGCTAGCATATGAGTTCTGTCTAGGCAAATGTATTAAACCAGAAATAATAAAATTATCTTTAAAATCCACCTCTTTAAAAAAATACTGTTTAGATGAAGGGAAATATGGTGTTGTGGGTTTTTAGCTTGATTTTTAATGTTAACTCATAATTATATTGATATATATATTGATAGTAAGTATACCATTTTCATAGGTTCCCAAGATTTTAAAATTATTTTAAAATCTCTGTGCAAACAGGCATAGTTATTACAACTTTTTAATTTTCTCATTTAACATATTGTATACACACTTCACCATCTATGTCCTTATATATTTTTTTTGTTTTTTAATTAATTTTAATGAGGTGACATTAATAAATCAGGGTACATATGTTCAAAGAAAACATCTCCAAGTTATCTTGTCCTTCAATTATGTTGCCTACCTATCACCCAAAGTCAAATTGTCCTCTGTCACCTTCTATCTGGTTTTCTTTTTCTTTTACTAATTTTAATGGGATGACATTAATAAATCAGGGTACATATGTTCAAAGAAAACATCTCCAGGTTATCTTATCATTCAATTATGTTGCATACCCATCACCCAAAGTTAAATTGTCCTCTGTCACCTTCTATCTGGTTTTCTTTGTGCCACTCCCCTGCCCCCTCTCCCACCCTCTCCTCCCTCCCCCCACCCTGTAACCACCACACTCTTGTCCATGTCTCATAGTCTTGCTTTTATGTCCCACCTATGTATGAAATCATCCTGTTCTCAGTTTTTTTCTGTTTTACTTATTTCACTCCATATAATATTATCAAGGTCCATCCATTTTGTTGTAAATAATCCGATGTCATCATTTCTTATGGCTGAGTAGTATTCCATAGTATATATGTACCAAAGCTTTTTAATACACTTGTCCTCTGACGGACACTTGGGCTGTTTCCAGATCTTCGCTATTGTGAACAATGCTGCCATGAACATGGGGGCGCATTTCTTTTTTTCGAGCAGTGCTATGGTATTCTTAGGGTACATTCCTAACAGTGGGATAGCTGGGTCAAAAGGCAGTTTGATTTTTAATTTTTTGAGGAATCTCCATACTGTTTTCCACAGTGGGTGCACCAGTCTGCATTCCCACCAGCAGTGCAGGAGGGTTCCCTTTTCTCCACATCCTCACCAGCACTTATTCTGTGTTGTCTTGCTGATGAGCGCCATTCTGACTGGTGTGAGGTGATATTTCATTGTGGTTTTAATTTGCATTTCTCTAAAATGCAAAGCTTTTTTCCCTGTGCCTTCCAGACCGCACTCTCTTCTCGCTGCTCTGGTCCTCTCCTCTCTCCCTGTCTGTCTCCCAGAGTCCCGGCTGAGTGGTTGTGAGAGAGATTTTCTGCGCCATCCCTTTAAGAAGAATCCTGGGTCTGAGACAACTGTCTCTTTCTCACAAACAGTATCCTAACTTGTTTCTAGCTAAATACTGTCCATACGCCTTTTCTTGGCTCTGGGGCTGTAGGCTGGGGCTTTGTTCCTGGGACCCAGGTCCCTACCCTTGCACTAGCCTCTCTTCCCACCAC
The DNA here is from genome assembly GCA_037038555.1 of Rhynchonycteris naso. Classification (NCBI taxonomy): domain Eukaryota; kingdom Metazoa; phylum Chordata; class Mammalia; order Chiroptera; family Emballonuridae; genus Rhynchonycteris; species Rhynchonycteris naso. The sequence continues at coordinate 359,390,788 of CM072995.1, forward strand.
ACAAGTCTCTTTGGACTGCCTTTCGCTCCAGGGAGCTGGGCAGCCCTTTCTGCGTTTTTGCTTTTCCTACCAGTCTCAATGCTGCTTCTTCAGTGTTCCCCGGTTGAAGAGTCTTCTCAGTTCAGTTCAACGTTGGTTTATTCAGATGATGGTTCTTAAAATCAAGTTATAATCCGTTTGGTTCTGGGAGTTGGCAGTTGGTACATCGCCTACTCCGTCACCATCTTGCCCCTCTATGTTCTTATATTATTTAATATTTTATTCACAGCATCTTAGTTTGTAGTAGTGTGGTTTACATAAATGTCTTCCTATTATTGAACATTTAAGCTATTTCTAAATTTTTCCTATTATAAAAGACACATATCACCTTCCATTTTACAACTTAGAGTTCATCATTTCACCTTTAGAATAACTTTTTAGGGATACTGTCTAGAAAAAGTAACAGAAACATTTTAAGGTCCTGGAAATATTTGCAAAGCATTTCCAAAGAGAGTTAGATCAATGAAATAGATTAATTGCAATTTTAGAATTAATATGATTTTTCAAAGCATGATTTTCAAAATATCTTTTATCCTTATGTTCACTTTTCAAGCTCACTTTATAAGCTCACTGCGTGCGTGCCGACTCTATTTAAAAATAGTGCTGATTAATGTTTCACATATTTCTTTTGAATTAAATGTTACAAAGCACATTCATAATAACTGTTTTGATTTGACTCCTGTGGACTGGGAAGCTGAAACACGTGTTGTTATATCTATTTTATGTGAGAGGATAGTAAGGCTTAGTGGTTTCTCCAATGACACCTGGCTCGTAAATGATGAACCTATAATTGCTAGCTTTTGACAGCAGAAACTGAGTAATTATTGTATTACTTTTAATTAAAATTTTATTTTGGCAGAATTTTAGATTAATGGAAATGTTTCCCAGATAGTATAAAGAGTTCCTGTATACTTCTTAGTTTTCCCTAATAATATCATCTTACATTTCCATGAGTATATTTGTCAAAACCATGATATGAGTATTGATATATTACTCTTAGTGAAACATCAACTTTATTTATGTGTCACTAATTGTTCTACTACTGTCCCTTTTCTGTAGTAACGCTCAATTCAGGGCAACACATTGCATTTGGGATAGTCACCTTTTAAATTGCTTAAAATAATAAATCTTATTATCACAAACTGTGGGGATATTGTATTCTCCATTGTCCAAGGTTTAACACTAACTTTGGAAATTCCTTTTATCTGAAAAAAAAGGGGCTGATTTGTTTCTATCTAATAAACTTTTTAATTCTAAAAGGGAACTACTTTTAAAAACTCCCAGGATGAGGAAAGTGGGGAACCAAAGAATTAATTAGTAGATTAATACAGAATCTTGGTCTTCCTCTCCATCCACTTCGTCCCTCCAGTTGTTTTCTTTGTACAGTGAAGCTACCTGCAATCTAACTGGACACATGGGTCTGAGGACCACAGTAAGTTAGTCAGGGCTTATTAAGGACATTTAAAAGTGTTGCACATTTAAATAATACCACATCTTCCCTGTGACCAAAAAATATTTTGTATTTGTGAAGAAACAAAAGAATAAGTTAAAATACTTACCAGCCTCGGTCATGGAAAAGCAGGAATTAAGAGTAAAAATCATTGTCATTTCTGCTCTGTGTCAGTGTCTCTGGGGGCTTGTTCTCACTATTTATTGTGATTTTTCTCTTGTGCTTCTAACCACATAAATGCTTCTTATATGTATTGCCTTATCTGATTCTCATAAGAACCTTGGCATTTTATTATATCCAGTTATAGAAGTAGAATTTGAGTCTTTAAGAATTTTAAGTAACTTTTCCAATATAATATAACTAAGCAGAAGAACCTGGATTTGAACCAATGCTGTACTAATCTAGACTTGATGTTCTTTTGAAAAATTTTTTTCTCTTTTGCTTTTATTTTTGAAACAAAAATTTTAAATTGGAATTGACATTCAATATTATTTTAGTTTCAGGTATACAGCATAGTGGTGAGACATTTATATAACAGTGGTCCCCTAGATAGGTCTAGGGGCCATCTAACACCACATATAGTTATCACAATATCACGTTATATTAACAGTCATCATGACAATACTCTTAGGTAGGTATTACTATTTTATAAACATCTGTTCTTATTTTAAATGATGAATGAAGAAATAACTCAACTCAATACATGCATACTTGTTATGTTTTAGTTACTAGGCACTTTTCCATAGATCTTTCTTTTTTATAGGGAATGACTTAATTTCTCTTAAAACCCCAATTCAGTTAAGAGTTTTTTTTTAAAAATTGGGAAAGTAGCTATGATTTTCAATTTCTTAATCTCTGGGTTATTTCTTCTTCTCTTTGTAGATAAGGCATTCTTCTGATTAGGGTTGGCATGCAGCCGTCCCTGCTCCCATGCCAGACTAATGGCAAGCATGGCCAATCAATTATGGTCCTCATCCTCAGAATTTGGATGTACCTTTGGAATCCTCCTCAACAATTCACTCTGGGAAACCACTATGAAATGATTGGAGCTGGCAGTTAAGATAAATCTATGTCTCATTCCTACCATATGTAACTACTTGTTTTCTCCTATATTAAAGCTCTATTTTAAAAGTATTTAATAATTTATCACCTCCTAAATTCTGCCTGACCTGCCGCTACCACCCTTAGCAAATTCTAATATTGTGTTCTCAATTACAACAGAAGCACACCATCAGCTTTGCATATAGATGTACCAACTTGTTTACGACTGTGATATGATGGTATCATCAACTGGTCCCAGGCGAATTTTTCTTTTCTCATGTTTACAGATTCTATATGCTCACTGTGGTAGCATTTAGCTTTTCCTTGGGAACCATGCAAAACCAAAGCTTTGTAACTGAGTTCGTCCTCCTGGGCCTTTCACAGAATCCAAATGGAAAGATGAAATCCTGCCATTTGCAACAACATGGATGGACCTTGAGAATATCGTACTAAGTGAAATGTCAGGCAGAAAAAGTTAAGAACCATATGATTTCACTCATATGTGCGATATAAAACTGAAAACCACAAATGAATAAATGTAACAACAAACAAAAACTCATACACACAGACATCGAGATGGTGATTACCAGAGGGAAGGAGGTGGGGCAGTAATAACGGGTAAAGGGGGTCAAATATACTGTGACTGAAGATGATTTGACTTTGCATAGTGGGCACATACAATATACAGATCATGTATCATAGAATTGTACACTTGAAACCTATGTCATCATTACCCAATGTCACCCCAATAAATTTAATCAAGAAAATGGAAAAAGAGAAAAATGGCAACTGCTAGCTAGCATTGTGATAAATAGAAACATTGGCTATTAAAAATAAAAGCAAATTAAGAGAAGGCAAAAATATATAAACATGAAGACAAAAAAGCTAAAATATGGTTTTTTGAATTGTAGAATAAAATTGACAAACTCCTACCATGTGATAGTAGTTGCATGTTGTATACATTTGACAAAACTCACTTCCTATACATTTAAAAATTGTGTATCTTACTGTATATAATTTATATTTAAAAATCGATTTAAAAATTAAAATGTGTAGAGATTTTCCTTTTAATTCTTTTTTCTCCCTCCTTTTACCTACTGATGTACTGACATCATATTATTTTTGAAATTATAGAAATTTTAGTTAATACTTTTCATTGTAATTATTCATATTATATTTTATCAATACTATTATTATTTGTAATAATTATTATACCTAATGACAATATTTTCTAGAATAGGAAGCTAGGAGAAGATATATGTCTAAAGCCACAGAAACAAATAAAGGAGCTAGAATTCTATTATTTCCCATCTGTTTGAATCTTCACCTGGGCTCAGAGCTTTGACTGCCATTAGAAAAGGTTTGACTTAAAGGACAGACAGAGCCTTTGGTAGCTTTTAGAAGTCAATGCCTCAATGTGACTTAGAAAGCATGGTTTTTCCTTAGAGCAGGGTGCATGAGTAGAGCACCTGGTAACAGAAATGGGAGGTGTCCCTCAGGGCAGACTTGGACTCTGAGTATAGAATCTGACTGCTGACAGCCTTGTAGGGGACAAACTGGTCGCGTGGTTTGCTGTGATCCTGGATTAAGTGAACTAAGTAGCTTAATGAGCAAATTGGTCCGGTTTGGGTGAGATGGGTGGAGTTCTCATCCCTCCTAAGGTGAGACATCTGTGAACTTTCATGAAATCCTTATAAATATCTGATGGAGGAAAAAGAATTCTTTAATTCATGTGCTCTTACAGGGGAATGTTTTGGGGTAATAGAGCTAGCTTTAGAGATGTTTCTACCACAGAATAGGGGGGATAGTTCCTTTTTATTCTAGGAAGTCTTAAGAGTAGAAGAAACTTTCTGCTGGTATTCCAGTTCCTTTCAGAGAGTCTAGTTCCTGCTTTCTAGGAATGTTGGCTATCTATGGAGTATCTCCCCTGCCCATAGATCCTGCAATGGAAAGCCAAGCGGATCCATTTGAAACACAATTTACATGTTGCAAACTCATGTGCATGATTCATCGTCAAGGTAAATCAGAACTGAAGGAGTGAAAACTATGAGCCTTCGATTGGATATCACCTTTTTTTTTTAAAAGAGAAAGGTAAGTGTTGAAGCTGCACTGAACTATTTCCTTTTTCTTGCCTCTTATTCAACTGATATATTTTCTTATCCAAACCACAGATGAAAGCTTGATTAAGTGGGAAACAACACAGTTAAATGACATTATATTCTTCATAGTCACCACTCCAATTCCAGTATCTGCACAGAGAAGTACAGAGAGTTACAATAAAATTGTGTGTGCTAAGAATGCCATTAGGTTAGTTCCCAGGAAAAATTAAACACTATAAGTAATTGTCATTTATTCTCTCAAGGACAGATTTCAGTTTCCACTTTTTCATTACTTGGATACATTTTCTTTGTTGCTTGGTTGTGTATTTTGAGGATGTAAACTCATTGACACTTGTGGAGCCTTAGAACATTAACTAACATTAAAAGTAATGGAAGCTCAGCTAAAAGTTTTACTGTATTCACAAATTCACAACTAGCAATCATTTGCATATCTTTGAAAGTTAAAAAAGACATGTTAAAAATTTTAACCAATCAGAAAAAAATGTGCCACAGATTTTAAATGTTCATAATTTAGAATTTATTACATGAGTATATTTATAAATATATGCTTTATTTGCAAAATTATTCTTAAACTATTTCCTCCTAACATATTGAAAATTTTCACATGTTTTAAGGGAAAACCCCACCCTATTTAAAAATGTACTCCTAAACTTTAATGTGTGATTAAATCAGTGTCACCAAGCTGAAAAATAAAAAAAAACCATGCTGTTGAGTTGGATATATAGTTGTTATTGCAAATAATGACAGTACATTTCCTATATGGTAATCATATGTTCTCGTTTCACTTTTCAGTCATTGTCAGAATCATTTGGTGGTAAGAAAACAAATGCATCACTGAAAATATGCCCAAATGCCCTAAGTCGGTATACCCCATACATCATCACATGCATCTGATTAGGAGTCAGTCCATTAAAAGTAACAGCCATATCTGAACAACATCCTTCTACTACCAGGTTGGTCTGATTAGTCAATGCCTCTCGAATTAAAAGCCCAACAGATTTGGTATTAAATACATCTTTTCCTTCGGAATCTTCTGCATTTTCTGCAAACACTCCACCATATTTCAGGCAGACTGCTAGCTGCTTATCTTCAGATATCTTCCAAATCACCCCTCCCTGTTCAGGACACTTTTCAGGATCACTGAGAAGGCTGTTAAGTCTTTTCATTGATTCTATACTTAAGACAATTCCTCCTTCCACATTCACATATTCAAAGTCTCCAGATTTTACAGTGTGGCCTAGATAGAAAGGTTGTGATGGGTCCTTTTTAAACAAAAAATACTTTAAGTTTTCAATAATAGCAAACGTTGTGGGACGTACAAGGAAGAACCAGTTGTACTGATCTTTATATTTATCAAAGGCGTATTTGTAAGCCTTTCTCATCATTAACCACATGTCATTTGTTCCCATGTTAATCGACTCAAACACTTGAACAGTTTCAGAACTGAAGAACTCTGCTTTGTCACAGTGTTTGGTCCAAGTCTCCTTCACTGCAGCCCAAAGATGCAGATCTTTGGGTTTTACGAGGATGATACAGTATATTCGAAACTTCTTACTGAGCTCCATGCGTTCATCTTCTGAAATTTTCAAGATGCCTTCTTTATCAGGAGCTTGTAGGTGATGTTCATGGTATATTTTATTTACATAACCAATCCTAATGTGTCCTAGCATAGTGATCAAGGCACAGAAAACGCTTCCCAGCATCACACCCTTCAAAAATGAACTGCTTTCAGGAAGCATCTTTTCCCGCATCTATAACGACTCCGGGTGGGAAAGCGCAGCCGCGCGCATGGTTTTCTACCCACGTTTGTGCGTCCCTCCGCTATACTCCTGGTTGGGCTGATCTAGATGCAGGCGGTGTCCTCTCGTTGGTCTCTATGTTTTTACATTTTTTCAAGGAGTGACAAAGAGGTAAAAGGGAGGGAGAGGGGGATGGCATATATGAAATTGTGTCCTTTCTTTCTGTTTGGGACCATAAAGAATCCATATGAGAATTCCATTAATGAATTCTAGGACTGGCCATTTATAATAACTGACATTTATGAAATAACAGCCTGACTGGTATGTATGAGCTAATAATTCTCACATTAAAAACCAACACAGATATCTCAAAGTAAATTGTGCGAGACATATTATTTAGAATGTATTGAATATTGGACACTGTGTGAAAGGAATTATATTTTATGTTTTGTGAATATAACAATGACGCTATTTTTAGGGCAGTGAAAATACCCTGTAGGTTTTTAAAACAACGGACCTATATATCATCACACATGTATCCAGACCTGCAGAACATACACTACCATGAGTGAGTCCAAAGGTAAATTATGGGTTTGAGATGATTCTGATGTGTCTTTCACTGTAGGTTTGTCATTTAGAGCAGGTGTGCCCCTCTGGGGGGAGGTGTTAACGGTGTGTGGGGGTTATGCATGTGGAGAGGCAGGAACTATACCGATAATCTCTGTAGCTTTCTCTCAGTGGTGCTGGGAACCTATGACTGCTCTAAAATATATATAAAGCCTGAGCAGTGACAACAGAGGATCCTATTAAAGCTGAGGGGAGATGCTTAATTTTTCTGTGTCTCACAGAAGCTAACCGAAAGTGAGCATTCTAATCCTTCTTTAAGAAAGGAAGTGCCACTGTCCAGTCATAGTTGGGGTGTCTGTAGGCCAGTCTTTATTTTGTTGGGGTCATTTGTATGCCTTTCACTGAGTTTCCAAATGCAAGGGAGAGAAAGACAGATGTCTTCACGGGAACTCGAACATCTTGAGGGATGTGGGCACTTCATTAGAGGTCAGCTCAAAGTCTAGTTGAACTAAATCTAGAAAGAAAAGATGACTAACTTCTGTTAGACAAATCTGAGTGTAGTTTTTCTTAGGTGCTGGATAAATCTTAGTAAAATCTATTTTCCTGTTTTGTATGCTTCCAAATTTTATATTTCACCTATAAAAATATATTTAAACCTTATAACCTGGCTTTAATGACCTTCGGCTAGGAGGAAAACTCACTTTTCCAAGCCTTCCTCCTATGACTGGAGGTTTCATACTGATCTTTCCTCTAGTTGCTGATACATGTGCCTTACTGTCATTAAAACTTTGATTTCATGTTTTTTATTCCAAATGCTCACTTTTCTGATTTTCATATTTCTGGACCCCAAACATCTTCACAACCAAGGGACTATTTTATTTTTACTTGCCTTTCATCAGCCCCTCCCCCCATATTGAAGAAGTTATGCACTTTATTTATTTTTAAATATTTATTAAAAGTATTCGGAATTGTCATTCATAGCTTCTCATCACCATGAGAGAAGGACCATGCGCGGCAGTTCAGTCACTCAGCCAAGGAGCCTAATGTTTAAAACATCAGCACAGCTGTGTTATGGGTAGATGAACAAATTGGATTAATATTTTTGAAGAATTGGAGGTACCTCTTGGAGAGCCAAGAGTAATAATTATAATGAATGTTAGTACTCCAACTGCAGAGGCCGCCTACCTGCATCCTGTATAGGCTTTGCACATATGGAATTGTCTGACCTCCATAGCAACCCTAGAGGGTAGGTGATTTTATTATGTGTGTTTACAGGGGAAGAAAATGAGGCACAGAGATATGAAGGGACATGATAGCTCTCACACCGTAATGGGTGGTTGTGTGGTACGTGAATCAGGCTGTAGGGCTACAGGCTCGGTGCATTGACCACTGTGTGACTCAGCTCTCAGCTCTGCTGTTCAATATTTGTGTCTCAGAGAACCTGGCTTAGGTCCTGACTCTCTTCAGTTCATGTTATAGTCCATGTCTTCACATAGTGCTGAAGTTTTCACTGTCCAATCTGTCCTTTAGGACTCTAGACTCTTCTAATATCATAGTGACTTACATCATTAATGCTTTTACTTACATTATCTTAAAGCTCATATTAAATGGTTAAGAACAGTTGAATCTTTTCCCCGTTCCTCATAACTCATCCAGATAATTTTGATTCAGTATTTGCAATGAATCATAATTATGGAATTATGGAAGAGAACACATACCGTAATTTTAAAAACATTTAAAAATTATAGACTAAAAATGGAGAAATGGACAGTTTGGAGTATATAGGAAGGAAAAATTCATGGAAAATGATGAATAACAACAAAATCCTAATAGTGGAAGTAGCAGAGGCTCAGGCTTCCATAGTTTTTATTCTGAGTCAGAGCTTTTCCTCATTTCATCAGCAGAGTAGCCAGGATTATTTCAAAAGTGGTTTTCCCAAGACTGCACGGCCAGGAAATAGGGGAGCTGGGATTTGAACTCAGGCCATTCAATTTCAGTAACTGTACTCTTAACCAAGAAATAAGTGGTTTTGCTAGATTAACATCTATACTAGGTAAAATATCTAGATCGTAAAAAGTGAGCCAACAAAAGAGAAAAATATTTTTTTAGAGAAAAATATTTTTAGAAAACTGTATTAAAATATTGAATATATGAATATAATTAAAATGCAATTTTATTTCTATTAACCAAGTCAGATAAAATAATGTCATAAGATATTAGATAGCCTGTGGTTTTTTTGCTTGTGCATCAATATTATTTTATAAAATAATATTGAGTGTTGGCCATACCTGTATATAAAAAGGATATATACATAAACATGTATGCAAATATACTTAAAGAAATTTTCTGGAAACACAAACAAGAAACCAAATGGAGAGTGGGATTATAGATTCAAATAATTTGGAGAGAGATTTTAGCATTTTCTTCTTACATTCTTCTGCTTTGAATATTTGGTCATGATTATGGATTATTCTACAGTAAAATATAGTTAAAAAAAGGTACAAAATATTGAAAAAATTTAATTCTTATCAGTAGCAGTGATCATCTCTGGCATTTGGGGCAGAAGTATTATACTTGGGAAGGTATTCTAAAGTTTTTTGTAAAATTGTTATTTATGAGTGACAACTGGAAGCATTAAAAAGGTATCAATGGGCAAAATTTATACATTACCACAACATTAAATTTAAACTATGAAAAATATAAGAGTATGGTAAGAAATGTTAAAATAATTCTAAGTGAACATCAAAACACAAAATATTATATGATGATTTCAATCACATAAACTATATATGAAAGAATAAGGATTTGAAAAACCATAAAATTGTATATTGGGATTATGGAATCTTTTTCTTTTATTTATTTTAAAATCTTTTTCAAATAATTATTTTAGTAGAAGTATCCTGGAGAATTTAGGGTACAGAGGAACATAGATGAGTAAAAATACTGCTGATACTTAGATTATAGGCATTTTAGAAATTTTATGTCAGGTCAAGTTCATGGGCAGCTAGATTCAGCATTTTAACGTAATAAATTCTAGATAGAGTAAACAGTCGTTTCCCCAAATCATGCCAACCTCAAAATATCACTCACATCTTTGTTATATCAAGGTTGTCAGTGAAGCTGAATCTACACAAGAGGTATCGGTAAAATAAAGTTGTTAAAATAAAGCACATTTCATCCAGTGTCCTGAGAGGGTTAGGGATAAGGGAGACAAAAGTGAGTGAACCAAATTGAAATGTTTTTTTCCAGAGAGATTCTCTAACAATATTAGTGCTTAATTATATTGGCCTAATGCTGTTCAGATTTAGAAGCTCACAGATAAGATGCATCATACATGAAATATATGTGTGTATGTGTGTGTTTATGTATTGGTATAAAATCTTTTTTTACTTCTTAGAAAAAAATCAGAGTATGGTGGGGACAGTATTTTTTCTCCATTTTTCACAGTGGGCTAAACTTCAAAGAGGTTAAGTCACTTGCCCAAGGAAAGTACAAGTTCTGCAGTTTTCAGTCTTGGTACGAACCAAGCTTTTAAAAGGATGTTATCTATCTATCTATCTATCTATCTATCTATCTATCTATCTATCTATCTATCTATCTATCATCTATCATCTATCTATCTGTATTTTTGACAGAGACAGCGAGAGTCAGAGAGAGGGACAGATAGGGACAGACAGACAGGAAGGGAGAGAGATGAAAAGCATCAGTTCTTTGTTGTGGCTCCTTAGTTGTTCATTGATTGCTTTCTCATATGTGCCTTGACCTGGGGGGGTGGCGCTACAGCAGAGCGAGGGACCCTTTGCTCAAGCCAGCAACCTTGCGCTCAAGCCAGCAACCTTGGGGTCATGTCTATGATCCCACACTCAAGCCAGGAACCTCCTACTTAAGCTGGTGAGCCCGTGCTCAAGCTGGATGAGCCCACAATCATGCAGGCAACCTAGGGGTTTTGAACCTGGGTCCTTCACGTCCCAGTCCGATGCTCTATCCACTGTGCCACTGGCTGGTCAGGCAATTACGCTTATATTTTTTATTCTTTGAATGTAAAAGCTTTTGGTCCAATGCAGTGAGATTCTGAACAACAGATGGTGCAGAGATTCACAGGGGATGAAAGGCGGTTGGAGGTAACAGGATGGAGGAGAAACAAGGAATGTAGAGTTCAGTTGCTGATCTCAGGATGACTCTTCTTTTCTTCTCTCTGCAGATTAAACCTTTGCCAACTGCATCTTGCCTATGGCCACTAGTATGGCAATCCATAACAGTGTGGTTGAATTCATTCTGTTTGGGTTGACACAGGATGCAGGAAAGCAGAAAGCAATATTTGGGATCTTCTTGATTCTTTACCTTGTGACACTGTCAGGGAACTTTCTCATTGTAGCGACTATTAAAACAAGCAGGACCCTGGGGAGCCCCATGTACTTCTTCCTTTTCTATCTGTCCTTTGCTGATGCCTGCTTCCATACAACCACAGCCCCCAGATTGATTGTGGATGCCTTTTCTCAGAAGAAGACCATTTCCTAGAATGAGTGCATGACTCAGGTGTTTGCAGCCCATTTCTTTGCGTGCATTGAGATCTTTGTGCTCATCCTCATGGCCTTTGATCACTATGTTGCTATTTGTAAGCCCTTGCAATACACCATCATCATGAGCCAGCAAGTCTGTGGTGTGTTGGTGTTTCTGGGCTAGATGGGTTCTTATATCCACTCTTCAGCACAGATTTTCCTAGCTTTGCAATTGCCCTTCTGTGGCCCCAATGTGATTGACCACTACTTTTGTGACTTGCAGCCCCTGTTGAAACTTGCCTGCATGGACACTTATGTGATTAATTTGCTAGTTGTTTCTAATAGTGGGGTCATTTGCATGGTGAGTTTTTAATTTTTTTTTTTTTTACATGGATAGATAGGGACAGAGAGACAGGAACAGAGAGAGGTGAGAAGCATCAATCATCAGTTTCTCATTGCCGTTGCGACACCATAGTTGTTCATTGATTGCTTTCCCACATATGCCTTGACCGCGGGCCTTCAGCAGACCGAGCAACCCCTTGCTGGAGCCAGCGACCTTGGGTCCAAGCTGGCGAGCTTCCGCTCAAGCCAGATGGGCCCACGCTTAAGCTGGTGAGCTCGGGGTCTCAAACCTGGGTCTTCCGCATCCCAGTCCGATGCTCCATCCACTGCGCCACCGCCCAGTCAGGCTGCATGGTGAGTTTTATAATCCTGCTTGCTTCCTATGTTGTCATCCTGTATTCACTGAGAAACCACAGTGTAGAAGGAAGGTGAAAAGCCCTTTCCACGTGCACCTCCCACTTTATTGTGGTTGTCATATTTTTTGGCCCATGCATATTTATATATACACGTCCACCAACTATTCCATTAGACAAGATGGTGGCTGTGTTTTATACCATCGGGACACCCTTGCTCAACCCTCTAATCTATACACTGAGAAATGCAGAGGTGAAAAAATTATGAAGTAGCAAAGAATGACTTCAATTGGTAAATGAAATGTATAAGTTCCAATGTGTATATCCTAACAGCTTAGTTTTGCTTTATGGTCAAGACAGGAGCAATATTCTTGTAGGGAAACAAACAATAAATCTGAGAGGACTGCGTTCAAATATGGTTTCTATTTAAAGCCCATGACCATTTTAAACAACCTATGATGATCCTTACTTAAATTCTATCAACATCTTCCCATACTCACTAGGTAATTTAGTTTCCTATGCAATTTTTTTTTCAAAAATAAAAGTACTGACTACTGACAGAATAAGTGTGTATGCACCATTTTTTTTCTCTAGGTTTCGTGGTTGTCCTTATGAATGTGGTCATAAGAGCTAATCCAGGCCCTGGCCAGTGGTAGAGCATCAATCTGGCATATGGATGTCTCAGGTTCATTTCCTGGTCAGGGCACACAGTGAAAGTGACCATTTGTTTCTCCACCACTCTCCTCTTCTCCCTCACTCCCCTTCTTGCAGCCATGGCTCTATTGGTTCCAGCGAGTTGGCCCCTCCCACCCCCAGCGCTGAGGATGGCTCCATGGAGTCTCACCTCAGGTGCTAAAAATAGCTTGTTTGAGAACATGGCCCCAGATGGGCAGAGCATCACCCTGTAGGGGGCTTGCGGGGTGGATCCCAGTTAGGGTGATCTCAGGATGAATCTGGCTTTGTCTCCCCTCCTCTCACTTAAAAAAAAAAAGAGCTAAATTCATAAGGTCTGGACTCTTAGAGAATCAAGGTTGCTGTCTCGACAACCTTAAGATTAGAGATGTTCTGAGAAAATGCTACTCTGGAAATCTGGACCTGAGCCTACTTCACTAGGGACATATATACTTTTGAGCCCTCTAGCTCCAATGAAAGCTAGAAACATCAGTGAAAACCTGGACTGTCACTGGGAAACCTCTCAAAATTAAGTCTGTGAGTACCAAGGGAGGGATGTGTCTAATGGTTGAATGAAATGGGTAATATTAGCCAGTCAGTTGCTCTTTGGGGTCCTCCCACTGCTCTTCACAAAGGAGAGGAAGAGGCAGTAAGAGAGTTTGGCGGCAAGAATATGCAGAAGAAAGGGTACAAGGAGTAAGGGAGGACAGAGAATAATGCATGATGGGGAGAGAGTAGGGGCTTTATTTTCCTTACTTCTTGAACATCACTTTTGGGTAAATAAACATTTGCAGGAAAATGAAGTCTCAGGATGTTCCTCTATCATTAACCTTCCTTAGCTGTTATGTGTATTTGGTTAGCAGGATAGAAGTGTTTAGTGTTTCCTTTTTTTTCTTTTGGCTTCTGTAGTATCTCAAAACTAAAATTCAGATTCTTTGGGAAGATTTTGGGACTTAGAATCTGGGATTAAAATTTACTTCTAATACTTTTCAATGTTGGTCTTTTATATGACAGTGTTTTGAATTGTGTATTTTTATTTTTGAAGAGAATTTATATGTCTAATTCACACTTACCACGACTTCCACATAAACCTCATAATCTCATAATCAAGTGCTGTCATGCCATTTCAGCACCTGAGTTTGTAATTCCCATTAAATTCGCATCAGAAAGCATTGCTCTTAGTCCAGTGGTTCTTAACCTGGGTTCTATTGAACTCTAGGTGTTCAATGAGTCGGTCTCAGGGGTTCGGAGAAGCCTCTGCCGCGGAGGCCAGAATAAAGTAATACCATAATTTGTTGTGAGTTCATGCACTTTGTTGGTTTTGTTCTTTAAGCAAGGTGATGTTCATGCACGGCTCATTTTGTGCATCAGTAAAAAAACATATACCTATGTCTTGAATTAGGAAAAAAAAATCATATTTTATTTATCACTAAAGAAGGGTTCGGTGAATGCGCATATGAAACTGGTGGGTTCGGTACCTCAAAAAAGGTTAAGAACCACTGTCGTAGTCACATGGGCTAATGAGAAAGGAACACGGTGAATTCACAAGTCTGTGAAGCATTTCCGTCAACTTGAGACAAAATATATATTGCACCAAAGATTCCCGATAGTTGTGGTATAGATAAGTGGTGGTAGAATAAATATATGAGTCCCAGATGGGTCATTTGTCAGAGTTCTCAATATCATATTTATAAGTGGCAGTTTAATTTTATAGTTCTTCCGAGTGAACGGTTTTCCTAATTTTATGTCTTACAATTCTGTTTTGGAAGCTTTGGAATCTGGTCCTATGAAGATTATATTTAAGTGAATTGGCTGTTAAGGAATCAAGACATATTCAAAATAAGACTTTTAAGCTTATCTCTTGTAGTCCTTCAAACTTATTATAGTGTGAAAAAATGTTTATCAGTGCAAAAATAAAAACTCAGAAAACTTCAGAAATGTTTTTCTTCTTATGATATATTACAGAGCAAAGATTCCCTTAGATTTTATTTTGGAGAAAGGAGAGAGGGGACGGGGCAGGAGCAGGAAGCATCCACTTGTTGCTTCTTGTATGTGCCTTGACTGGGCAAGCCCAGGAATTTGAACTGGCAACCTCAACATTCCAGGTCAATGTCTTATTCACTGTGCCACCACAGGGCTGGCCTCGATCCCTTAGATCAGTGGTTCTTAACCTTTTTTGAGGTACCGAACCCACCAGTTTCATATGCACATTCACCGAACCCTTCTTTAGTGATAAATAAAATACGATTTTTTTTCCAAATTCAAGACATAGGTATATGTTTTTTTTACTGGTGCACAAAATGAGCCGTGCATGAACATCACCTTGCTCAAAGAACAAAACCAACAAAGTGCATGAACTCACAACAAATTACGGTATTACTTTTTTCTGGCCTCCGCGGCAGAGGCTTCTCCTAACCCCTGAGATCGACTCATCGAACCCCTAGTGTTCGATAGAACCCAGGTTAAGAACCACCGCCTTAGATTTCCCTTGATTCCCTAAGGGCTCAATTAGAGAAGGTGGGAGAAGCAGTCAGGGGACAGAAAGGTTTTACTTGACCTGGTATCTTAACAAGTGGCTGTCTCTGGGCTGGTAGATGTTGAAAGCTTTTTATTTTCCTTCCTTTTGGAGACTTTTTGGTAGCCCTCCTAATCTAGTACCCTTGACAAGGGAAAAAAATGGCTATATGATTATGGTTGACTCCTTTTTTAATCTTTCGAAAGTCCGTGGTTACCTTCAAAATTCTGTAATGGGAATTCCAAGTGGCCCTACTGGGCTGGTTCCGAAAAGACCTTCTTATGGCTCCTCCATGGCAGTCCAGAGGGAGACATCCATGCACCTCTGCCCTGACAAATGCTATGAATTTAGAAACACTGTTGACGTAGGCTGATGTCAACCAGCCATCCTTATCTGACTCCACCTGTACGTCAGCCCATCTCTCTTCCTGCTAAGATTTTCAGTCCTTTGGGCCCAGCAATATGGAGTGTTTACTAGTTTCTCAGAATAGCACTCTGAAATACCTTTCCATCTCTCTCTCTCATGCACACATATGTAAAGTTTGGGGTGAGGGACAGGCATATCTCTACAGCGATTTTCCCAAAGCTGTTCTCACAAGCCACTCTCCCACATTACACTCTGTCCAGATTTATATTTTTTATATCATTGTAGGATGCTTGTGTTTGTCATTTTCTTTGGTTTGGGGATGGTCATACAGTGATTTGGATAAACTTTGTAACTTCACATCTGTTGTGTTTAGTCAAAATTTTAGCTTTAGTATCGTGTTGCATAAGAAAGAATTAATTCAAAAATATTTTGTGTTGACACTGGACTTAAGAGAATTTATTTTCATTTAGAAAGGGATTGTACATTATTTCAATTTCAGAAACATTTGTTCATACTCACATAAAAGACACATTTTATGGACAAAAGTTTATACAATTTTTTTCTTTGTTTTTAATTTAGAATTTAAATTTAATGGGGTGACATTGATCAATAAGAGTACATAGGTTTCAGGTAAACATTTGTAGCATTTGAACTGTTGTGTTATGTGCCCATTGACCAATTAAAAAAAAGATTTTATTTATTGACTTTAGAGAGAAGAGAGAGAGAGAGATAGAAAGATGGGGGAAGAAGCAGGAAGCATCAATTCAGAGTTGCCTCTCATATGTTTCTTTTTGTTTAATTTTATTTTATGTGACAGAGACAGAGAGAGACAGAGAAAGGGATAGATAGGGACAGACAGTAAGGGAGAGAGATGAGAAGCATCAATTTTTCATTGCAGCACCTTAGTTGTTCATTGATTGCTTTCTTATATGTACCTTGCTTGACCAGGGGGCTATAGCAGACTGAGTGACCCCTTGTTCAAGCCAGCAATCTTGGGCTCAAACCAGCAACCTTGGGCTCAGGCTGGTGAGCTTTGCTCAAACCAGATGAACCCACTCTCAAGCTGGTGACCTTGGGATTTCAAACCTGTGTCTTATGCATCCCAGTCCGATGCTCTATCCACTGCGCCACTGCCTGGTCAGGCTTGTATGTTTCTTGACAGGGTAAGGCTAGCCTAGGCTTTGAACTGGTGACCTCAGCATTCCAAGTTGATAGATACCTTATCCACTGTGCTATTACAGGTCTACAATTTGACCTTATTTGTGAACAGAGAAAACTTCAAAGTGGATTGAGTAGAGGTTGACTTTTGGAAGGAGTAATGAGGAAAGGGAGAAGGAACACTCCAAACCTAGAAATGAAGGGAAGGGAAAAAAATATGAAAATCAATTGTTAATTGGATCAGGGGAAAAAAAAGAAATAAAAAGTGACTTTATAAATGATCTAAAACAGCTCCTTTGTGGCATCAAGCCATTTTCAGATCCACGGAACCTCGGCCTCCAGGTGTGAGCCTTTTTGTACAAAAACCCCTCAGGGTCCTGGAGAGAGTCATCACTAGGTGTCAACAGATGGTTGGGATAATTCGTGTTGAAGTCATTGGGGCACCGTCAGTTCAACTAGCTGGACAGCTAAGGGGTCATGTAGTACCCCAGCTGATGACAATGGGCCATTGTTCTACGGGACAGTGCAGAAATTTCTTACCCTTTTCCTTTCCCCATCCCTTGAGTCAGGAGGAGAGGATCCAATCAGAAGCTAAAATGGCAGAGGTTGAATAAGTAGAACTGGATTAGGGCATAACACCAGTGTCTTGTGTCCTAAACGTACCCTGGGCACCTAGGCTGGCCTGCAGTATAAAAATACATGCTTAATAACTTCATATGGAAAGGTGGACTTTTTCTTTAACCCAGAAACTCCAGCAAGAGTATTGAGACTGCATTTAACATGGGTCAGTACACCTCCGAGGCAATCACTGTTTAAAAAAAAAAAAAATAAGGAATTCTTTGATTTTCTAAGCCCAGATCACACATTTACGTTGGGAGCCTAGGTAGAGATACCAATAAAACTCTGTGGTCTGAGAGTGGGACAAGAGTGGGTCTATTGCAAAAAGAGGATATCATTGCAGAAAGTAAACCAAAAGCATCTACATCAGGCTTTGATCACTCTGAATTTAAAGTGAGAGTGGTTGGTATGGTCCCAAAGTGGTACTCACAGGATGAAACACAATTTGGCTAAAAATTCACACAATCCATTAATGTTTTCTGAAGACAAGCAAATCTACAAAATCTTCTAGGATGAAATGAAACTTGGAGCTACAACTGGTGTATTATTTGGCTTGAGTGCCAATTTGTGGGAATATAGCATAAGAGTCAAATTAACCAAAGGGTTAGAGAGCTACAGAAATGGTCATTAACCAGGATGCCCTAACCTGGTCAGGGAGGAGGTTGTGTGGTTATCTGATTTGGAATTCGTCAAAGAATAGAATGAATGAGAGAAAGGACAGAAAAAATACTTAAAGGAATAATGGCCAATCCCCCCCCAAATTTAATAAAATCTGTAAATACATAGACCCAAGAATCTAATAAGCCACAAGCACAAAAATAATGGAGAAAATTACAGTAAAAAATACATGATAATAAATTGGTCAGAATCAGTGACAAATAAAAAATGTTAAAAGCAGCTAAAGAGAAAAGACACCATGTACAGAGAAGTAAAAATAAAAATTACAGTCGATTTCTCACCAGAAACAATAAACTAGAAGACTTGAGTGACATCTTTAAAGTATTCAATCTTACTATAAGACAGCTGGTTGGTTTGTCACCTTTGACAACTGGGCTGGGAGCGGAAGTGCCCAAATCACTGATAAATGGCATTTGTTTCCATTCCAAGGAACCATAGGTCCTGAGGTTAGAGTTTGACAAAGCCAGTGCCAAAATGATTGAGAGCGAACTAATGGTGACTCCAAAGCCAGCCAAAGTCCACTCCAATCCGAGAACACATTTCATTATGGGTTCCTGTGACCTGACTGGGGGAGATTTAATCCCATGTTTCCAGAGGCCAAGTCCCCGCAGAGTGTTCCCTACAAGTTGTTTCCAGGTATCACCCATGGGGAGTGAACTTGACCACACACCAGTGACCTCCCTACAAACTCAGGTGTGTTAGCATTGTTCTCAGATGCCCCTCAGTGAGAATAGAACCGTTATTTCTTCAGAATTATCCCTCTAGCTGGGAGCACCAGGTTATTGCTTTTCTTGGAAGTAATCGGGAGAGATAATTTTTGAAATCTTTGTGGGTATCAGAAGTGGTACCAGGAGCATCCACCATCCCCAGCTGGTTTCAGGAAGAGTTTATTTTCCTTTTCTCCAAACACTGTGCATTTTTAACTTGGCCTGTTATCCTGCATCTTAACTTTTATTTCTCCTCCTCATCCTTTCTGTCTTATCTTGGAAACTTTCTTCATCTTATCAGAAGAATTCACCAAAATATCTTTCAATTTTCTGCAACTGTCATCGTTTTCTACAACTGTCCAAACCAAACCAAAAAGTAAAAATATTACATTAAAAATACACTTTAAGGGATTGTTGTATATGTGTGTGTGCATTCGCACACACTATATTGCAGGACTGTGCAAACCCTATTCAGATAATTAGTTTGAGGCAAACAAAAGAGACAGGAGTCCATTTTTATCAATAATGTGTGCTAGGTTAAGAAAGGAATGAAGAAGTGGTGCCATTTTGTTTTTCTTTGTGATCTTACTTGTGCTTGTTTCTGAGGGGATTATCGGCAGTTGCAACTGTGTGTGTCATGTCTGTGTTCCCGTTTTGGAAAAGAGGTTAGTATTTTAAATATTGATATTATAAGAATGCCTATCTGCTTAATGTTTCATATCCCAAAGAAAACCAAAGAGAAAATAATAAAGCAAATAAGGAGATAGTCTCTCCAAGTCATTGCTAAATTGTTCACCAATACCTGAGACAACATGTTCATATATTGGCAATGAATCTGAATGCCATGACTGATGTGTGATAGAACCATTATGCAGATTGGACATGACAGTCACCAGGGCCGTCATATCCCTGAGAGGCAGAGATGTCAGAAATGACACTGATGTGGGCATTGAAGCCTTCAGCCTTTCAAAGGTTGAAATTTAGGCTGATAAATATTTTTGGCTGAATACCAAGGCTGGAACTGAACTTCACAGCATTTGTAGTAAAAGTCTTCTGTAAGGTACTCAAATTTGAGAAACAATTGTCCACACGTTAAGAGAGCTACCCTTGGGTGTCATGTGTGTAAACAATGGACAATTTGGAGACATAAGACTTGAATGTGAAGATGGTTCAGTGCCCGTGCTCTGAATGGCAGGGGGTGAGGAGAGTGACTTCAGGCAAATGTTCCGTCTGGAGGCTGAAAGATGGCATGCACTCAGGGATGGGGGGAAAGAGGCCTTGATCACAGTTTGTGACTGGGCGGGGTACTGGAGACAGTTGCCATTCAAGGTCGCTGATGTAATGTCTTTAGAGAATTTTTCATAGTGCTGGGGCATCGGTGTCTGCTTGGAGGAGCCTTTTCAGTAGTTCTGTAGTAAGACTCATTGCCATAGCGACTTGCCAAGAAACCATTGGTTTCTAGAGGTTATCACTGGGGAGTTAGCATGCAACTCCTGTTAGCATGCAAGTAGTTTTAGCAGCAAGCAGTCCAAATAATTAAAGCATTGCATCAGCCTTGGAGACCAAGAGACCATGTTGGATGGAGATGCTGACCACAGTCTGCCATGTATATCGGCGAATACACAGTTTCCTCCCTTGCTTCTTGAGCCAAAGGCAGGGGCGGGAGTCTAAGGCATCTGTAACTAAGGCTGATTTTAAAGAATACATTATTGTTATTGCCTCAATATAGCTCACGGCCCCAAGAAATTACACCATGCAGAAGTACTTGGCATATGTGTATAAAAGTCTATATATCAGCTCATAAGTCATACTGGATTTATTAAATTGAAGATTTTATATTTTAGAGCATTTTTTTAGGTTTGGCAGCAAAACTGAGCGGAAAGTACAGAGATTTCCCATATCCCGTGGGGGCTGTGCCCCCAGACATGCATAGCCTCCCTGCATTATCCGTGTTCCCTACCAGAGTGGTACCTGTTACTCTTGGTGAGCCCACACTGGTCCATAGTTTGCCTTAGGGCTCTCTCTTGGTGCTGTGCATTCTATGGGTCTGGACAAGTATAAAATAACATGTATCCATCATGACAGGACCCTATGGATGTTTCATTGTCTAATACTCCTCTGTGCTCTCCTATTAACCTACCACCCCCACACCCCTTATCTTTGTATTGGATTATTAAATTGTGACACAGTATTAAGGTAAATCTATCTCTAATGAGGCCACTTTCCCTTTTAAGGAATTTCTTATAGGTTAAAGTAGCTGCGGAAGAGACCTGCCACTGGAAGGTACCAGATCCACTTAGGACTCAAGATTCTAGAGGTCCAGCTAGAGCTCTGCAACAAGTCAGTAAGAGAGTGAAGATGAGACATCTCATGAGCATTTTCCAAACAAAATCTTATTGTACTTGTCTAGGCTTTGGTGCCCAGGCTAAATTCTGGGGAACAAAGAACTTTATGTTGTCATGCCATACTCTAAGATCCTGTATTGTCATGCCTCCCCTAATGTCTGCAAGTCACCTTTATTTAATATAGCTATGTAGACACAGATGGAAACATTTTTATAAATATACTTCTTATTAATAGAAGCATAATCATAGAACTCAAATTTAACTTTCTAGATCACATTTTAATAATAGTTAATACATAAGGAGATCTTTCTTTTTTTAAAAAAAATTATTTTAATTTATTGTGTTGACATGGTTTCGAGTGTCCCAATCAATTTAACACCCTCTACCCCACACATTGTGCCCTCGTGCCCCAAAAAGTCTCTTTCCATTCCATTTCACCCCCTTTACCCCCTCCCTCCTCCCCTTTCCCTCCAGGAATTGCTCCCCTGTTGTCTGTATCTGTGTCATGCATATATAATTTGGCTAATCCCTTCACCTTCTTTGGTCCCATCTACTGTTCCCCCTTCCCTCTGACAGCTGTCCCTCTGTTTCCTGTGACTCTGCCTCTGTTTCTGTTTTATTCCTCAGTTTATTGTGTTCATTAGATTCCATACATAAGTGAGATCATGTGATATTTGTCTTCCTCTGCCTGGCTTATTTCACTTAGCATAATAATCTTCAGGTCCCTCCATGCCATTGCGAAAGGTAAGATATTCTTCTTTTTCAAGAATGCATAGTAGTATTTCATTATGTAAAGCAACCACAGCTTTTTTAGCCACTTGTCCACTGATGGACACTTGGGCTATTTCCAGATCTTGGCTTTGTAAACAATGCTGCAGTGAACATGGGGGTGCATTTCTTCTTCTGAGTTACTGTTTTGATATTCTTAGGATATACCTGTATTTCTAGAAGTGGGATAGGTGGGTCATAAAGCAGTTCTATTTTTAATTTTTTTTTTTTTTATAGACACAGAGAAAGAGAGAGACAGAGAGAGGGATAGATAGGGATAGACACACAGGAACGGAGAGAGATGAAAAGCATCAATCATCAGTTTCTCATTGCAACACCTTAGTTGTTCATTGATTGCTTTCTCATATATGCCTTGACCGCGAGCCTTCAGCAGACCGAGTAACCCCTTGCTAGAGACAGCGACCTTGGACTCAAGCTGGTGAGCTTTTGCTCAAACCAGATGAGCCTGCGCTCACGCTGGCAATCTCGGGATCTCAAACCTTGGCCCTTCCGCATACCAGTCTGATGCTCTATCCACTGCGGCACCGCCTGGTCAGGCTATTTTTAATTTTTTGAGGAAGCAAAAATTTTGCACAGTGCCTGCACCAGTCTGTATTCCCACCAGCTGTGCAGGAGGGTTCCCTTTTCTATACACCCTTACCAGCCCTTGTTTGTTGATTTGTTAATGAAAGCCATTCTGGTAGGTGTGAGGTGATATCTCCTTGTGGTTTTTCTAAGGATTAATGACATTAGCATAGGGGAAGTCTTTCTGCCCCAAAGAAACTCTCCTCCCTTCACCGGACACCAGTCTATTTTAGTGTTCATTTTTTTAACCAAATATGATACTGATAAATTGGGTAAGAATTGAACCCTCGGTTTCAGGCACCACACTGTCTTCTCTGGATTGTACCTGAGAATAAATTATAAGAACTAGTAAAGTTTTTGTCTTCTAATTCATGGAGGGACAGCTGAGAGCACTGGGTGGGTGCAGAGTAGTTTCTTTACTATCCACTTCCTCTTTTACCAAAGACACTGTTTCTCCCTGTTTGTTCTCTGCCACCTTCTCCATTGCCCACTGTACTTTCCTCTTGTTCCCTGACATCTTTGGTTATCTTGAGTATGAGGAGATTAGCTTACTCTTCTGTAGGCTAAATGAATAAACCCAAAGTTAAATTTACTACAACATGTGAGATTTTAATTTTTTTAGATTCTCAGATTTATAGTTTTACTTTATTCATTTTATAACAAAACTTTTGGCTCTTTCACTCACTCATTCTTTAATTAAGGCATAAACTTATTTCTGTTGACCCTTGCACATTGTGGGTTTGAGATGTGTGGATCTTATATGCAGACTTTTAAATATAAATATCTAGTTGGCCCTCCATATTTGTGGTTTTGCCCCCTCAGATTCCCCACTGTGGATCCAAACTACTGTTTCCTTTCTGATTGGTTGAATCTGATGGTGCAGAAAGTTGACTTTTGGAGGGGAGGCAGAGAGAGACTCCCACATGCGCTGTGACTGGGATCCACCCACAAACCCACTAGGGGTTATTGCTCTTCCTATCTGGGAGCCTTGCTCTGTTACAACTGGAGCCATTTTTTAGCACCTGAAGTGGAGGCCACGGAGTTATCCTCAGTGCCCGGCCCAACTTGCTCTAACTGAGCCTTAACTGCAGGAGGAGAGGAGAAGAAAGGTGGGGAGAGAAGTGAGAGGAGGAGGGGTGGAGAAGCAGATAGGTGCTTCTCCTTTGTTCCCTGACCAGGAATCGAACCTGGGACATCCACATGTTGGGCCTAGGTTCTACCGCTGAGCCAACCGGCCAGGTCCCTTTATGTCATTTTATATAAGGAACTTGAGCACTGGTAATCGGTATCTGCGGGGGTCATGCACCTCCCCATCCCATTCCCCAGATACCCGGGGACAATTATAGTTAAGTTTCTGGGAAGGCAAAGTTATATGTGGATTTTCTGATTAGCGAAGGGAGGGAAACATTAGGGAATACTACTCTGTAGGACACTTATAATTTAGGTCATTATGTCTTAAAATATTCCCTTGGGAATGTGGGAAGAGATTTTTTCCTCCAGTATTTTATGGAATGATTCTTTCAAAAAGGGATGAAAACATAGTATATATGTACCATAGCCTTTTAATCCACTCGTCTTCTGACGGACACTTGGGCTGGTTCCAGATCTTCACTATTGTGAACAATGCTGCCACGAACATGAGGGCGCATTTCTTCTTTCTGAACAGTGCTATGGTGTTCTTAGGGTATATTCCTATAAGTGGGATAGCTGGGTCAAAAGACAGTTCGATTTTTAATTTTCTGAGGAATCTCCAAACTGTTTTCCACAGTGGTTGCACCATTCTGCATTCCCACCAGCAGTGCGGAAGGGTTCCCTTTTCTCCACATCCTGGCCAGCACTTATTCTGTGTTGTTTTGCTGATGAGTGCCATTCTGACTGGTGTGAGGTGATATCTCATTGTGGTTTTAATTTGCATTTCTCTAATGATTAGTGATGTTGAGCATTTTTTTCATATGCCTATTGGCCATCTGTATGTCCTCTTCTAGAAACTTTTTTATTTCTTCTTTGATCTCATTATTAATCTATTCATTATTTAATAACATGCTATTTAGTTTCCAAGTGTTTGAGTATTTTTCAGTTTTTCTTTTGTGGCTAATTTCTAGTTTCATGGCATTGTGATCAGAGAAAATGCTTGATATGATTTCAATCTTCTTAAATTTGTTGAGACCGCTTTTGTGTCCTAACATGTGGTCTATCCTAGAGAATGTACCATGAGCACTTGAAAAGAATGTATATTCTATTGCTTTAGGGTGAAAATTTCTGAAGATATCTATTAAATCGAGTTGATCTAGTGTATCCTTAAAGTCTGCTGTTTCTTTATTAATTTTCTTTCTTGAGGATCTATCCAGTGATGTTAGTGGGGTATTGAAATCCCCTACTATTATAGTATTACTGTTAATCTCGCTCTTTATGTCCATTAAAGTCTGCTTTATGTATGTCGGGGCTCCTATGTTTGGTGCGTAGATATTTATAATAGTTATATCTTCCTGTTGAATTGTTCCCTTTATTATTATGTAGTGTCTTTCTTTATCTCTTACTACAGCCTTTGTTTTAAAGTCTATTTTGTCAGATATAAGTACTGCTACCCCGGCTTTTTTTTCATTTCCATTTGCATGAAATATTTTTTTCCATCCTTTTACCTTCAGTCTAAGTGCATCTTATGTTTTAAGGTGTGTCTCTTGTACAGCATATGTACGGGTCCTGTTTCTTTATCCATGCAGCTACCCTATGTCTTTTTTCAGATTTTTTTAAATATATATTTTATTATTATTAATTCTAATGGGGTGACACCAATAAATCAGGGTACATATGTACAATGAAAACATCTCCAGGTCATCTTATCATTCAATTGTGTTGCATACCCATCACCAAAAGTCAAATTGTCCTCTGTCACCTTCTATCTGGTTTTCCCTGTGCCCCTCCCCTCCTCCCTATCCCACTCTTCCCTCCCTTCCCCCATCCCATAACCACCACTCTCTTGTACCCTATGTCTTTTGATTGGATCATTTAATCCATTTAAATTTAAGGTTATTATTGATATGTAGTTTATTGCCATTTTATTCTTTAAAGCTGTATTCTTCTTTTGCTATGTTCTTTTTTCCCCTTTGAACTCTTCACAACAGGCCCCTTGCATCTCTTGCAGAATTGGTTTGATTTTAATGAATTTCTTGAGGGGTTTTTTTTTTTCTGGGAAGCTCTTTATTTCTCCTTCAATTTTAAACATTAGCCTTGCTGGACAGAGTAGTCTTGGTTGTAGGTTCTTGTTCTGCATTACTTTGAATATATCTTGCCATTCCTTTCTAGCCTCAAGTGTTTCAGTTGAGAAGTTGGATGTCATCCTTATGGGGGCTCCTTTGTAGGTGATAGCCTTTTTTTCTCTAGCGGCTTTTAAAATTTTCTCTTTATCACTTAGCTTTGGTATTTTAACTATGATGTGTCTTGGTGTAGATTTCTTTGGGTTTCTCTTTAATGGAGTTCTGTGTGCTTCTTGAACATGTGAAATGTTTTCCAGTCTTAATTTAGGGAAGTTTTCTGCTATGATTTGATTGAAGAAAGTTTTTATCCCTTGTTTTTTCTCTTCTTCTTCAGGAACCCCTATGATGTGGATGTTATTTCTCTTCATGTTGTCATAGAGCTCCCTTAAAGTTTCCTCAGATTTTTTGAGTCTCTTTTTATTTTCTGCTCTACTTCTGTGCCTTTGTTTATTTTGTCCTCTAACTCGCTGATTCGATCCTCAGCTTCATCCATCCTGCTTTTAATTCCTTCCATTGTGGTCTTCAGTTCTGATAGTGTATTTGTCATTTCTGTCTGATTCTTTTTTATTATTTCAATATCCTTTTTTATACTTTCTATCTCTTTATTTAGGTGTTCGTAATGACTATTCATTGTTTGTCTAAGCTCTTTGAACATCCTATGTATCATTATTTTAAATTCTGCATCAGGTAGTTTGGTTATATCTGATTCATTTAGGTCCTTCTCTTGATTCATTTGGGTTGCATTCCTCTGCCTGCCCATTTTGTCTGTGTTTAAGAAGGGTTTGGCTATTGGAGTCCAATGCATGTTGCCTTATGTTCCCTAGGTGTGGTCTGTCTGCAGGTCCGCTACCCCCTCTGCTGCTGCCTAGGGCGGTTGGGTAAGGGTGTTGCTGGCGCTGGCCGCTACTGCTATTGCTGCGGTTTCTGTATCGCCTCTGTGGGAGGGGCTGTGTTCTTGTGCCAGGCTGTATAAGCCTCAGCCAGTCTCAGCCTTCACCCCACTCCCACAGGTGGGATTGCGCACCATACTCGGGCCAAAAGCCTGGGCATCAAGTGCAAGGGTGAGCACTTTTGCACAGCTGCAGGTCCCTGTCATCCAGTTCCTCTGGCTGGGAGGGGCTTCTGGTGTGCGCTCAGCTGTGAGCCAGGCTTCTGCCCCACACCTGCCAACCTTGGCTTCTCGGCCAGGCTGCTGGTGAACGCTCCACTGCTAGCCGGGGCTTCCACCTCACCTCCGCAGGCAAAGCTGGTTCGTGCAGGGCTTCAAGCCTTCAAGGCCAGTTGAGGCTGCATGCCTGCTCGCCCCTGCCCAACGGTGGATCTCTGCCTGTTCCAGGTTCCCTCTTTTCCCCTACAGGTTGGGTTGCAGGCGGCCCGCAGCCGCTGGACCACTTTTGCGCGTCCTCTTCTCCCCCGCTGGGCTAGACTGAGCTCACACCAGCCAGCTCAGCCTTTGCTCCCATTGATGGAACTGCGCTTCTACATCCTGCCGCCGCCCGCCCTCCAGCAAGCCCTCAGCAGTGTGGGTGGGAGCGCTGCAGCTCAGACCCTAACACTCCATACTGTAGTCTTGAAAGCTCCTTCCTTCTAAGTGGCTGTGCTCTAATTGCCGAAGGGGGGCCTGTTTGGCTAGTGTCCTGCTTCTCCTTGCCGGTTCCAGGGGAAATATTGTTTCAGATTTGTGGAGTGACTCAGCCCAGGGTTTAGGGTGGCTGTCCCTCAAAGCTTTTCTCCCTGTGCCTTCCAGACCACACTCTCTTCCAGCTGCTCCGGTCTTCTCCTCTCTCCCTGTCTCCTGGAGTCCCAGGCGAGTGGTTGTGAGAGAGGTTTTCTGCGCCGTCCCTTTAAGAAGAGTCCTGGGTCTGAGACAACTGTCTCTTTCTCACAAATAGTATCCTAACCTGTTTCACAGCTAAATACTGTCCATTAGCCTCTTCTAGGCTCTGGGGCTGTAGGTTGGGGTTTTGTTCCTGGGACCCAGGCCCCTACCTTTCCGTTGGCCTCTCTTCCCGCCACATGAGTCTTTCCGGGCTGCCTTTCGCTCTGGGGAGCTGGGCAGCCCTTTTTGCATTTTCGCTTTTTCTACCATTCTCAGTGTTGTTTCTTCAGTGTTCCCTGGTTGAAGAGTCCTCTCAGTCCAGTTCAACGTTGGTTTATCCAGATGATGGTTCTTAAAATCAAGTTATAATCCAATTTGGTTCTTGGAGTTGGAAGTTGGTACGTCTGCCTACTCCATCGCCATCTTGCCCTTTCTCTGTCACAGTTTTGACAAATTTAGCTATTCTAAAGTTGGCTAAACTTGTTTGGCAAGTTGTGGTAAGTTATTAGCAGATGTTGTATTTTGCTACTGTGCTTTGTCTCAGGACCATTGTTACCCACCTGTGTGACAAATTCTTTTGAGAACCTCATGACAAAAGGTGTTAATGCACTTCTGAAAAAAGTGAAGATGCTCAACCACAAAGACATGCATATAGGTGTGTCAGTATCGGGAGGCTATGAATAGCGTCAGGGTGTTCCTTGCATTCTTTAAACGCCAAGGAGTCATGTGAAAAATGTTAAGTGCTTAATGTAATCATTTCTCTGAGTGTCAGAGTCCCCAAATCTTACATGGCCATGTGATGTTCTTCAGAGTAGAACACCAGGGTGTGGAGCTGATTTACTAATTAATTTAAAATTGATCTCTGTTTTTTTTTTTCTGGATTTATAAATTGAAAGCATGTTTATCTGTTTACCATACATAATAGATAGAAGTCCACAGCAGGTTAATGACATGAACGTGTTTTGCCTCATTGACATTAGATAAATCAAATAAATAGGATGTTTTATGAGGCAATAGAGAAAGTTAGATTTTAAAACACTCATTGTATAAGACACTGGGTTTGGAACTATGGAGAATAAAATCTTGAGAATATGTAATTTCCAAAATTCTCAATCCAAAATGGAAGCTAAAGGAATCACACACGAAATTGACTTTAAGTATGTAATGCTATAAGAAAATCTACAGAAAAAGCCATTACCATCTTCTCTACTTTCACAGCCCCTAGGATGATTGTGGACTTTCTTTTGAAGAATACTACTATCTCTTTCAGTGAGTGCATAGTCCAAGTCTCTTCATTCCACTTCTTTGGCTGCCTGGAGATCTTCATCCTGATCCTCATGGCCCTTGACCACTATGTGGCCATCTGTAAGTCCCTGCACTACATGACCATCAGGAGTCAACAGGTATGTGGTGTGTTGGTGGCTGTGGCCTGGATGGGATCCTGTCTGTACTCTTTAGCTCAGATTTTTCTGAGCTGGAGAATTTCTATTATCACAAAGTGGTCATCAAAGGCCACCAGAAGAAAGTTGTATTTAAAAAGTGCTGTAGAAAAGTATAAAATTCATAAATTATTTGAGACTTGTAAGGACCCTATGAAGTGGTTATTATGAGATGACATATTGAGAAACTGCAGCTAAAATGTCCGTGATGGGGAATAGTTATTTTTTTAAAGATATTTTATAAAATCACATATCATGCCATGAATTAATTTCTTTATTTTTTGCAGGTAAACTATTTCACACTCAACCCCTTGTCCTCATTTATGAAATCATGAAGCTGAATAATAATGTGACTGAGTTTATTCTACTTGGGTTGTCCCAGGATTCTATTAGGAAGAAAATAGTTTTTGTCACTTTTTTACTTTTCTATTTGGGGACATTGCTGGGTAACTTTCTGATCATTACTACTATCAAGACTAGCAAAACTCTTGGGAGTCCAATGTATTTCTTCCTTTCCCATTTGTCCTTATCTGATACCTTCTTCTCTACTTCCATAGCACCTGGAAGTAGAGAAGAAGGTATCAGATAAGGACAAATGGAATGATTTTGGACTCCCTTTTGAAGAATACCACTATCTCTTTCAGTGAGTGCATAGTACAAGTCTCTTCATTCCATTTCTTTGGCTGCCTGGAGATCTTCATCCTGATCCTCATGGCCCTTGACTGCTATGTGGCCATCTGTAAACCTCTGTACTACATGACCATCATGAGTTGATGGGTATGTGGTATGTTTGTGGCTATGGCCTGGATGGGGTCCTGTCTGCACTCTTTAGCTCAGATTTTTCTAACCTTGAGTTTACCTTTCTGTGGTCCCAATGTCATTGATAACTATTTATGTGACTTGCAGCCCTTGTTGCAACTTGCTTGTGCAGACACCTACATGATCAATCTGCTCTTGGTTTCGAACAGTGGGGCTATTTGTACAGTGAGTTTTGTCATGCTGATATTCTCCTATGTTATCATCTTACATACTCGGAGGAACCACAGTGCTGATGGAAGGAGAAAAGCCCTTTCCACTTGTGTCTCCCACATCATTGTGGTCATCTTATTCTTTGGTCCTTGTATATTTATATATACTCGTTCCACAACCACTTTCCCCACAGATAAGATGATAGCTGTTTTATACCCTCGCAACACCTTTGCTCAATCCTTTGATTTATATGCTGAGGAATGCAGAAGTGAAAAATGCCATGACAAAGTTCTGGAGCAAGAAGCTGGCCTCAGATGCCAAACGATGAATACAGTGTGTCTGTTAAGTCGTGGTGCACTTTTGACAGGTGACTGGTCAAAAGTGCACCACGACTTTACGGACACACTGTAGAACTTTCAAATCTTTCTTCTTAGTTTAGACTAATCAAGAAGAACCCCGCAGAGGATATTATCTCCTTGGTGCAGTTAATATAATCCTAACTTGGGTCATGAGAATTAGAACAGGCCATGTGAACACATATACTGGGTGGTGTTGAGTCAAGTTTAAATAGAAGATACAGCCCAGGTACAAACAGCCATTGATGTCCACTGCCCTGTCTCTGCCTCTCTTGCCTGCCTACTATCATGGTGATTTTGATTTGGTGTTTTCCCTGTCCTGTTTCAGGCTGGCTTGTAGCATTCCCTGGCTTGTATCTTATACTTACACTTCATATGCTTATATCCACAGTCCGGCAGATTTTTTTTCATCAGAAGAAAGCACCAGATTAAAATAATAGTAGGATCTTCATGTTATAAGGGACAATATATATATAATCTAGATAATCTCCTTCCATTTCTTGGGATTATATTTTAAATTTTTCTCATGTTCCAGATGCTTCTAGAACAGTGATGAACATGGTGAGAATATTCACATTTCTAAAGGAGGTTGTTTTTTTCTTTTTCTTTTTTATCTTAGAAGCTTTGACTATTAGGTTGGACTCATCATTCTTCTTATGTAAACTACTTTCTTTTTCTTTTCAAAAATGATCCCTTTGAATTTTAGGGAAGTATTAAGTGTTTTTTTGAATCACACCAAGTATAATAATTTGTTTGTAACATTGAGTTATTATGATTGTCACATAGATGGTCCAAATTAAGGTAGATATATTTATGTGACCTAGAAGTAAAGGGTACAGTAGCTAATGGCAGGGGACTTGAAAATAATAATCAATTAAAAAAAATATTATAAGCCAGAGGACAATTTTTAAGCTTTGGAACAGGAATAGTTACATCACATGTATGAAATATTTTAGTGAGTTTTACTACAATCCAGAAAAGAAAGTGACTTGAGAGGGACTTAGATATTTGGATGAAAAATATATCAATGCAGTGGAGTTGGATACCACCTTTTGTCACCATCTGTCAAACTTCTCTCTCTAATTACATGATCACTAAGAATCTGATTTCAATTGGTTTTCTTATTATTTTTATTAATACATAAAAGTCAATGTGAGTTTTTAATTTCTATTTCTATTTATAAATTACTAAATTATATTAAGGTTACTGAATTTCTGTTTAGTCATACCAGGAACTTTAGAATTTCTTTAGTTTGAGACAAGATAATCTATCTCTCTGTGTATCAGTGGAAACCTGTGAAAATGGTAAGCCAGGTCATATGGCAGTTCTATTTTCATGCTTTGAGAAACCTCTATATTGTGTTCCATAGCTGCTCCACCAATTTTCATTCCCATCTACAGTGCACGTGGGTTCCCTTTTCTCCATAGCTTTGCTGACACTTGTTTCTTGTCTTTTTGATAATAACCATTCTATTGACTTGTTTTCTAAGTATGGTTAGTTCCATACTGAGTTTCTAATATTCTTTTTTACTTTTTCATAAAAACTTTTTTTTGGTGATAGAGATAGAGGGAGAGACAGAGAGGGGCTGATAGAAACTGACAGGCAGGAAGGGTGAGTGATGAGAAGCATCAATTCCTCATTGTGGCACCTTAGTTCTTTATTGATTGCTTTCTCATATGTGTCTTGGCTGGGGGGCTCCTGCAGAGTGAATGACCCCTTGTCAAGCCAGCAACCTTTGGCTTAAGCCAGTGACCTTGGGCTTCAAGCCAGTGACCATTGGGCTCAAGCCAGCGACCATGAGGTCATGTCTATGATCTCATGCTCAAGCCAGCGACCCCACGTTCAAGCTGGTGAGACCACATTCAAGCTGGCGACTCAGCGTTTTGAACCTGGGTCCTCTGCATCCCAGTCTGATGCTCTATCTACTGTGCCACTGCCTGGACAAGCTCATTTTTTAAAGTTATTTTTTTTTTAAATTTTTTAAAAATTTATTCACTTTAGAGAGGAGAGAGAGAGAGAGAGAGAGAGAGAGAGAGAGAGAGAGAGAGAGAGAGAAAAGGGGGAGGAGCAGTAAGCATCAACTCCCATATGTGCCTTGACCAGACAAGTGCAGGGTTTTGAACCGGCAACCTCAGCATTCCAGGTCGACGCTTTATCCACTGCGCCACCACAGGTCAGGCCTAAAGTTATTTTTTATTGAGTTGAAACAGATCAGAAATTGAATAGTTCCAGGTCAAGATTTATTTATTTTATTTTTAATTTTTTGGGATGATATTGTTCACCAAACCTCATAGGTTTCAACCCAATATAATGCCCAATTATCTTATTCCTTGAATTTAAGAAAATGATGTTGAAATTTCTCCTTTACCTTAAACTTATTTATCCTCTCAGACAAAGGCTATTGTACTCTGATCAATATCCTTTGCTAGCCTTAATAGGAAAATCTAAGGCTTCAGCATATTTCTTTCAGGTTACATTAATCCTTCACTTCTAATATATATTCTGCTTCAGATGAGCAGGGGATGGCTGTCTATAGGATGTTAATGGATGGTATACCTACATTTGATCAGTCTACAAAGAGTTTCTCAACTGGTTCTGTTCTACTCAGTTCCTCTTTGATCAGGGAGTGATCGTGCTCCACGTAAATGACCAAGTCCAACCCCAACTTTAGAAAGGATTGAATGTTTTTGGGACTGTTAAATTTGTATAATTTCAATGTGATGGGTTAATGCAGGAGGATTTGGCTGCACAGAAAGGGACCTCTTGTTTTTTCAACTTTCACCTGTGCTTTTCAGTAGTCCTAGTGTCCAAGCTCCCACTTTCCATACTTATTCACCCACCTCCATCTTGTTCATGGTAGGTTTTCATCTATAAAACTCTGTGTCTTCCTTTCCCATAGATCCAGTCTCATTTAGACTCAAGAAAAGAAATCTTGCATCAGGAAATTATACTCTGATACTTAGACTAATTTCTTTAAACCATTTCTTTTTTTTCTCTTCCATAACATGGAAAGAGGGGAAAAAAGTATTCAAGTTACCAGTGATAGAAAAGAGA
This sequence comes from Rhynchonycteris naso, assembly GCA_037038555.1. Lineage (NCBI taxonomy): Eukaryota > Metazoa > Chordata > Mammalia > Chiroptera > Emballonuridae > Rhynchonycteris > Rhynchonycteris naso. The sequence continues at coordinate 359,424,241 of CM072995.1, forward strand.
GGGAGATAAATACACATAAAACAACCTTCCCATGCTAGTTCATACAGAGAACTGACCTGACATTATAGAATTCTAATAGTCTCTGATCCACTCTTTGTATATCTTTAGATCTTTCATTTACTTGCCATTCTGACAATTTCTTGTCAAATAACACTTTAGCTTTTGACAAATATAACTGGTAATTTTTTGTTGTTATTAAATTGTTTGACTTACTATTTTAATTTTGTTTATACTTTTGTTACCATCAAACTGTGTATTTTACATGTATAAGTTGCTAATTTGTGTCCCAATGTAGATATGTTATTAAGTCTACAGCTATTGTATTTGATACATTTGTGGAGGGTTTGTATGTCTTTTAAATATTAAAGTTCTCTTGGGGCAGCAAGATGGCGATGGAGTAGGCAGACATACCAACTTCCACCTCCCAGAGTCAAAGTGGATTACAACTTAATTTTAAGAACCATCATCTGGAAAAACCAACTTTGGACTAAACCAAGAGGACTTTTTAATCAAGGATCACTGAAGAAGCCACACTGAGACTGGTAGGAAAAGCGGAAATATGGAGAAGGTTGCCCAGCTCCTGGGAGTGAATGGCAGCCCGTAGGGACTTGTGTGGTGGGAAGTGAGTTTAGCAGAGAGGGCAGGGTCCTGTGCCCCAGGAACAAAGCCCCAGCCTGCAGACCCAGAGCATAGAAGAGGCATATGGACACTATTTAGCTGCAAAATAAGCCAGGATACTGTGTGCGAGAAAGACACAGATTTCTCAGACCCAGGATTAATCTTAAAGGGTCTGCACAGAAAACCTCTTTTACAACCACTCACCTGGGGTTTTGGGGGATGAGAAGAGATGAGAGGACCAGAGTAGCAGGAAGAGAATGTAATCCAGGAGGCACAGGGAGAAAATCTTTGAGGGACAGCCACCCTAACCCTTGGGTTGAGTTACTCCCCAAATCTAAAGTGAATATTTTTCTTGGAACCAGCAACACCAGCAAAGGGAAGCAGGTCACCAGCCAAACAGAAGCTCTACTGCTGCAGTCAGAGCAAACAATCACTTAGAAGCAGAAAGCCATCAGGGATACAGTATTGAGTGCTAAGGTCTGAGCTGCGTTGCTACCCCCATACTGCTGAGTGCTCGATGGAGGGCGGGCAGCAGTGGGACGCAGAGTTGCGGTCCCGTCAATGGGGGCAGAGGCTGGAAGCTGGCCAGGGCTGCAGCCCAGGCACAAGTGCAGTCCTGCCTGCAGGAGCAGAAGCTGGACTGGTCATGACTGAGGCCAGGCATGTGCACAGTCTGGCCAGGGTGGGCAGAGGCCAAGGGCTGCTATGGCTATGGAAGGGGAATACGAAAGTGGGCCAACCCGTGGCTGCGGGCCTGGCACGTGAAAGTGGTCCCGCCTGCAGTCATGCCTACAAGGACAAGGCAAAATCTGGTTCCTGGCTGAGACTTGTGGCTGGGTGCAGGAGCACAGCCCTACCCTTGGGACCAAGGCTTGTGGCCCAGATTCCCAAGCACAGTCCCACCAGAGTTGCAGGGCAAAGGCCAAAGAGGGAGTGTAGTCCTGCTGGCAGAGGAGCAGCGGAGGCAGGTGGCTGACCAATGCTTGCAAGTCAAATGCGTGATCGCAGTCCCACCTGCAGAGGCAGGACAAAAGCTGGAAGCAGGCAAGAGCTTGCAGCCCAGGAACACAAGTGCAGTCCTTTTCTTGGTGGTGGTGCAGAGGCCGGGCCAGCCAAGGCTTGCATCCCAGGCACATAAACACAGTCCCACCTGTGGATGAGGCGGAAGCTGCAGTGACTGCCACATAAGGCCTGCATCAAGAACGCCCATGCCAAAATGATACAGGTGGTGGCAGAGAGGGTGGCAGGTCTGCAGATAGACCACACCTTGCATCAGACTCCTGTGGCCATACCCTTCTTATACACAGACAAAATGGGAAGGTAGAGAAATGCAACCCAAATGATCAACAAGAGAAATTCCCAGAAAAAGATTTCAGTGAGACAGAAATAACCAAATTACTGGATGCAGAGTTTAAAATAATGATTGTTAGGATGCTCAAAGATCTTAGAGCAACAATAGATGGACATACCGAGCACCTAAATAAAGAGATAGCAACTATAAAAAAAAAGACATTGAAATAATAAAAAAAATTGGTCAGAAATGACAAATACAATATCAGAAATGAAGACCACACTGGAAGGAATTAAAAGCAGGATGGATGAAGCTGAGGATTGAATCAGCAAGTTAGAGGACAAAATAAACGAAAGCACTGAAGCAGAGCAGCGAAAAGAAATGAGGCTCAAAAAGTCTGAAGAAACTCTAAGAGAGCTCTGTGACAACATGAAGAGAAATAACATTTGCCTCATAGGGGTTTCTGAAGGAGAAGAGAAAGAACAAGGGATAGAGATTTTGATTGAAGTAATCATTGCTGAAAACTTTCCTAAGTTGATGAAGGAAAAAGTCACACCAGTTCAAGAAGAACAGAGAGTTCCATTAAGGATGAACCCCAAAAGGCCAACACCAAGACACAACATAATAAAAATACAAAAATTAAGGGATAAAGAAAGAATGCTAAAAGCTGTAAGAGAAAAGCAGTGTATTATCTACAGAGGAGCCCCCAAAGGATGACATCTGACTTCTCAACAGAAACATTGAAGGCCAGAAGGGAATGGTAAGAAATATTCAAAGTAATGCAGAACAAGTGCCTACAACAAAGACTTCTCTATACAGCAAGGCTATCATTTAAATGTGAAGGAGAAATAAAAAGCTTTCCAGACAAAAAAACAAAAAACATAAAAACAAAAAATAACAACAAGGAATTTATTACAATCAAACTAATGCTACAAGAAATGTTAAGGGGTCTGCTGTAAACAGAACAAATGGTGGAAAAAAATCTAGTAAAAGAGGAATGTAGATTTAAAGAATAAAATGGCAATAAACAACTATATATCAATAATAACCTTAAATGTAAATGGATTAAATGCTCCAATCAAAAGACATAGATTAGCTGCATGGATAAGAAAACAAGACCCATATGTATGCTGTTTACAAGAGACATACCTCAAAAGGAAAGATACACATTGACTGAAATTAAAGAATGGAAAAAAGTATTTCATGCAAATGGAAATGAAAAAAATGCCGGGGTAGCAATACTTATATCAGACAAAATAGACATTAAAACAAAGGTTATAGTAAGGAATAAAGAAGGTCACTAAATAATGATAAAGGGAGCAATACAACAGGAAGATATAACCACTATAAATATCTATGTGCCTAATATAGGAGCACCTAAATATATAAAGCAGAATTTGATGGACATAAAAGCCGAGATCAACAGCAATACTATAAAAATAGGATATTTTATTACTCCATAAACATCACTGGGTAGATCCTCAAGAAAGAAAATTAACAAAGAAACAGCAGACTTAAAGGACACACCAGATTAGCTGGATTTAATAGATATCTTCAGAACCTTTCACCCTAAAGCAGCAGAATATACATTCTTTTCAAATGCTCATGGTACATCTCCAGGATAGACCACATACTAAGACACAAAATGAGTTTAAACAAAGATAAGAAGATTGAAATCACATCAAGCATTATCTCGGATCACCATGGCATGAAACTAGAAATAAACTACAATAGAAAAACTGAAAAACATGCAAACACTTGGAAACTAAATAGCATGTTATTAAATAATGAATGGGTTAACAATGAGATCAAGGAAGAAATAAAATATTTCCTTGAAACAAATGAAAACAAACACACAACAACTCAAAATTTATGGGACACAGAAAAAGCAGTCGAGAGAGATGTTCACAGCACTACAGACATACCTTAAAAAGCTAGAGAAAGGTCAAATAAACAATTTGACTCTGCGTCTTGTGTCCAAGCTGACGAGCTTTTAGCCCAAGCCAGATGGGCCTGCGCTCAAGCTGGCAAACTTGGGGTCTCGAACCTGGGTCTTCCGCATCCCAGTCCGACGCCCTATCCACTGTGCCACCCCCAGCTCAGGCTGTATATCTTTACATTTTAGAGAGACAGCAGTAGAGGGAAGGGAGAGAGAGAGAGAAGCATTTATTTGTTGTTCCACTTAGTTGTGCATTCATTGGTCACTTCCTGTACGTGCCCTAACTGGAGATTGAACCTACAATCTTAGTGTTTTGGGATGACCACAGGGTATTAACTTGGAATTGATGGATGGAATTTGAATCAAAAGTCCATGAACTCCCTAAAATCCTAATAAAATCTTTTTATTTGCCAAATGTCCATTTTTCTAACACAATTTCATAGGAACTCAGATAATATAAAAGGCATTGTTCAATTAGCATTATTATCCTTCCGAAACAGGCAGACTAATTTTATCAATATGTAGGATTTATTTATTATAAAATGAACTTTGAGTTTAGCAGTTTTGTGATACATTTTAGATCAGGTTGCAAATATGAAGTAAGAGATGTGTAATATTTTGCACCAAAGAAATGTTTCCTTTTATTTCTGTGTTTATAAGCTATTTTTTCATTTTTTGCCCTTTTTCATTCAACCCACCTCTCTCCCGTCTACCTTCCCCCACCCCCAAGAGCTGTCAGCCTGTTCTCTTTCTGTGAGTCTGTCTCTATTTTCCTTGTTATTTCATTTTGTTCATTAGATTCCACATATGAGTGAAATCATATGGTACTTATCTTTCTCTACGTTATTTCACTTAGTATAATACTCTCCAGGTTCATCCATGCTGCCGCAAAAGGTAACATTTTCTTCTTTTCTATGGCTGCATAGCATGCAAATTAACACCACAGTGAGATATCACCTCGCACCTGTTAGGATGACCATCATCAGTAAATCCACAAACAAGTGCTGGTGAGGATGTGGACAAAAGGGAATCCTCCTGCACTATTGGTGAGAATGCAGACTGGTGCAGCCACTGTGGAAAACAGTATGGAGCTACCTCAAAAAAATTAAACATGGAACTGCCTTCTGATCCAGCAATTCCATTTCTGGGATTTTATCTGAAGAAACACAAAACACTAGTTGAAAGCATATATGCACCCCTATGTTGACTGCAGCATTATTTATAATAGCCAAGGTGTGGAGGCAGCCCAAGTACCCATCAGTAGATGAGTGGATAAAAAAGCTGCGGTACATTTCCACAGTACTTTTATTTTAACTAAAATATTCCAGGACTTGGGCCCATGAACATGCAGTAAGCATGGCAGGTAAAGAAAGTGGTTCATTTCAAAGGCTGAAAGGTAGTGGAACAGGTCAAGTGAAAAAGCATTTCTGGATGCAATTGGCTCCTGCAAAGGTGTGGTCCTCTATGGCACTGCTAGAGAGGGTGACCGGAGGACAAACATGGGGAGAACTCCTGCGTTAGACTGGAAAGTGACCTGAGAACTACGGTCAATGCCAGGAAGACATAAATGCACTGAACAGCCTAAAGTGGAGCAACACCCTTCCCCAAATACATACCTGTTGCTCTGTTTGTCCCATCCTTTAAAAAAAAGTGTTCATGAAAAGCTTTTGTTTTAAAACACTTTTAATTTGAATTTATTGAGGTGATAGTTAATAAAATTACATAGGTTTCCGGAGTACAATTCTATAGTACATCATTTGTGTACTGTACTGTGTGTTTGTCACCCCAAGTCACGTCTCCTTCCCTCAGCATTCAGCATCCATCTCCCCTTTGCCCTTGTATGCCCGTGCTCACCTGCCCTTCCCTCTGCAATCCCCATACTCTTTGTGTCTATGAGTCTTTTAGTTTTCTTTTCTTAATCCCCTCACCTTGAAAAAGGTGAAATGGTTCTAACAGCACTTTCTGATATTGCTACCCAGAGGTCCAATATTTAAAATTATGAGCTCACTGACATTTAATGATATTACTGAACTTTCGGGGTTTGGCATAGATTTAGTGCTAGTAACTTCCTGCCTTCCAAGAACAGATAACCTCACTGCCATTATAGACAGATCAGAGATTTAAAAACTAGTCTTAAGATATAACACTGAAATTGCATCTCAAAAGTTTCCTGAAAAAGGGCGTTTCATCTTTTAAGTATTCATTCTGTTGTTCATGGTATGTGTGGGACTTTGGGATTCATCATGATTGCAATTAATTGATGATTTGTACTATTATTGCTATCCTTTGTCCTAATGAATTCATACTGTACTTGTGAGTAGAGATGTATTTTGTACACTTCTTACCCTTAGCACCAGTTATGGTCATTGTATCATAATAAACAATCAGTGTGTATTTATTGAATGAATCAGTGACTTTGATATAAATTAATACTTTCAAAGAGTTGAATGTTTCAGGTGTATTAACTTCCCCCTCTAAATGATTGAACTCACAGAAGCCATGGAACATGACAACATCACAGAATTCATCCTTCTGGGACTTTTCAGCAATGAGGGTGTGAAGGTTGCCTGCTTTGTTCTGTTCTTGCTGTGCTATCTTACAGTTCTCTCAGGAAACCTGCTTATTCTTCTCACCATCAGGGGCAGTTGCCTCAGTGAAAAGCCCATGTACTTTTTCCTCAGCTACTTGTCCTTCACGGATGTCTTCTTCACCTCCACGATGGTCCCCAAACTGATCACAGACCTACTGGCTCAGAAGAAGACCATATCCTACCAGGGTTGCCTGGCTCAGATGTTTTATACACACTTCTCTGGTGCCAATAAGATCTTCATCTTGGTGGCCATGGCATATGACCGCTACGCAGTCATCTGCCGACCCCTTCAGTACGTGGTCATCACGAGCAGACAGGTGTGCTATGTGCTTGTGATGGCTTCTATTATCGGGGCATTTATCCATTCAGTGATGTATGTCCTGATTATTACCGCACTGCCATTCTATGGCCCCAATCAGATAGACCACTATTTCTGCGCCATCTTCCCCCTGCTGAAGCTAGCCTGCACTGACACAAGTATGTTGGTTATTGCCATCACCTCCACTTCGGGGGTGACCTTTGTTGCCTTGGTGATTTCTTACATCATCATCCTGTCCATGCTGAGGACACGTTCCTCCGAGGGCCGCCGCAAAGCCCTCTCCACCTGCAGCTCACACGTCACTGTCGTGTTCATCTTTTTCTTGCCCCTGATCTTTACCTATGTCCGCACGGCCGATTTGGCCAGGAACGACACGGTGTTCACTCTGTTTTAGACTATAATTGCCCCCATGTTGAACCCTCTCATCTACCCACTGAGAAACACAGACCTGAAGAATGCCATGAGAAAAGTGTGGTGCTGAGATACATTATTGGAAGGAAAGTGAAGCCTGTCATTGATGCATCCTTTGCAGGTCTCTGCCCCTGCACAGAATTGTTAAAGTCAACAGAGACAGCTGGGACAGAGAGCTGCTGTGCTGTCATCGAAGGTTGCAAGATTGACAAGAGAAGTCCCTCGGTCACTCTCTTTCTTTTCCTTCACCTTTCTAAGCCTGTATACAACAAGAGTAGATCAGATAGTCTCCTGGTCACCTCAAGCCCTGGCATTCTGCCGTATTCTGTCCATCATTATCCCAGACATAGTGGACATTGTAGCACGTTTATCAGGGCACAATATAATGACTGTGTGGTTTGGCCATTGTGTCCTACTTTATACCACAAACACCTATCAGATCGAGAGGGCCTGCTCACTTCCATTTCTTGAGGTTTCCATTACCGTAAAAATGCAAAGCAATGTCACAATATGTACAAGTATTGTATGTTTTGTCTTAACACGAGCAAATCCTACTTCTAAAAAATGCAATGGAAAGTAATTTTACTATTTGCTCTATACTTATGGAAGTTATTGTAATTAATTCTTAGTATACTGTGTTGTTGGTGCATTCCTGTAATTAGAAGTTTCAGATGGGATGATGAACATCTTTATTTTTTCCACCCTATAAATGTGTTTCTCTGACTGTCTTGAGAACTTCATTGAAAAATTACCCATGAGTGCATGGACTGATGCTCTAGATAAATGTGCAACATGGAAAAATGTCCCATCCTGTGTAAGACCCCGAGCTTAAGAAAGCACAGTGACAAAGAGAGGGATGTTTATGGGTGCCTTTTGTTGAAGCTTAGTGCTCCTTATGCAAGTGGTGTATGTTGAGAGATTCTCTAAAACTATGAAAATCCTTCTCATTTCCACTTAGGCAGGTAGTGATACTAGGGAAAAATAAAGATAATTGAACTAAAAAGCAGGTATAACCAATTGAAAACAGGCATAGGCCACGGTCATATTTAGGACATTGATGATTTTCCTTAAGTTACACAAGAGTCCTCCAGCTTTGTGAGTTGGAAAAAACTTCTGAAATTATCTAGTATCATCCATGAGCACAACCTACACCTGAGGAACTGAGGCCTGGAGGGCGGGTGCACCAAGATTTCAAATGTGAAAGGCACAGAGCTGATATTTTCTGTAGTTCATCCTCTTCACCACAGCTCCCACTTACACATTGTATTGCATATGCTTAATGAATTATTGTCCCTCTGCAACAGAAATCCAAATTTTCAGGTGAGGATGACATTTTCAGAGATTAGCTGTAGGTTGATGAATATTTAAAAAATTCTTTCTTCCATAAAGACCTTGACATGTGTACTGCGTGAGAAATTACAGAGCTCAGAGCCTAAGGGGAGACAGAAAAGTAATGAAGGATATTGAAAAGGAGTTATAAGCAAAAGCAGATCAAGACAGGGTTTAGATTTGATGACCTTGTGACAATTTCCTTCTGGTGGGATTATCCAATCCAGAGAGGTGAAGCTTCTTGGAAAGGTGTTGAATTCTGGTATTGATTTTAGTCTGCATGTTATTGATGAGTATGTGGGCCACGTTCTATGGTAATGAATACAATTTGCTTATTGGGACAAATTTGCTATTTGGTGTCCTCCAAAAGAAGACAGGCCTTTTAGAAGACTGTTTGACCATGGCTTGTATTTATCTTTTGTTAACTCTTTTATCATAAGTTATCAACTAAGGAGGGTTGACAAAGGAATCTACACAACTGCTATGTTAATATTACACATGTCCTTTCCATGGACATAATAGTGAGAGGGAGGCTGGCTGTTTAAGAAGGTATTTGGAATTTGTGCTTCATGCATATAATCAAGGTTATGTGCCGTCTCTCATGGCCCTTCTCTCTAGGTGAGCCTTCTCTATTGCTCCTTTCCAAGTCCCAGTACTAAATATATTAGAGGTTTTATTAATTCAAGACCATGCCTCAGAATTTCCACTCCTACAGTTTGACCATATTCTTGGATCAGCTAGCTCAGTAATGCCAGGTAGCAAGCCATTTGAATACTTTCAGCTTATCTAACAGGCATTTAATTCTTGTTCATGTGTCTTGGGTAAGCTGGGTATCAGATGATCTAGGTCGGACTTGACTGGGCTTAACTCCAGACCTCAGAGTGGGTTCTGATATTTGTCACGTAGCTCTTATTTTCTCTAGGAGAAATAGATGGGTTATCTTAGTCTTTGCTGACAGAAGATTTTGTGTTCTGTGCACGTTTTGTACCATTGACTGTCATGGATGTTGTGTTATAGCTCTCTACGCTGTGGTGTCCTTAACTTGTGGATTTTTTATACTAACAATGTAGAATAAAGACTATTTTAAGATTTAAATGAAGTGATGGGGTGACATTGCAAAAAAATAAACAACAAATCCAGAAACAAAAAAGAATCCAAAAAATAGCAGGAGCTGGACATATCAGAACACTGTCAAAATGATGCTTTTCCACTCAAGTGCTATCAAAATGGTGAGATTCTGGAGACTCTGACATGGGATAAATGTTTTTCTCTCCTGGATATGTTTAAATGAGAAAAGGGATGGATGAATATCAAAGCTTATCTTGACATATTCACTTGAGCAGTGCATGAAAACATGTTTATAATATTTTATTCGACTCCAGGGGTAGCATAAACTATTTTATGCTACAATCACTGATTAGAAGATACAGAGAGACATATTTTTACTTTTTTCACTATGAAATAAACTAATTTATTCATGTAGAAAATGAGAAGTATTGTCATTTATTTTTATCAATGAGGGCTCTAATTAAACTCATGTATTTCTTCTTGTAATAACAAAGTTTTAAAACTACAGGGCTGATAGTGTTGTGATCACGTATCTATGGATTCAGACAGTGTTGTCAACCAGACTCAGCCCCTCTGAAACTGAGCAGAGTTTGAGTTCTCATGACTCTTGGTCATCTCTTTCCAGAGAGCTTCTGAGCTCCTCTAATTGGGATTGACTCTGAGGGACTTTTGTGAACAGGAGTAAGTTTATAAAGTCACTAGCGGGAACTTGCATACTATTTCCTGTTCCACTTCTTGGTCTCTGAGAGTATTGGATCTCTCAGTTTTTCCCTTTTTAGGAACTTCAGACCTTCAACATTACTAATATCCCTTGATAGTAAAAACTTTAATGCAAGGGCATAAAAGCAAAAGTATTGTGGAGAAAAGTTATCACATGTATAACATTTATTTTTCCATAGTTTTCTAAGGTCAGTTCAAGTTTAGCTTTCTTTGTGTTGGTTAGAAGAACAAATGGGGTATATATATATTTAAAGATAGGTCTCTGTATTTCATTGATTCGTAGACCTCTAAGAGTGTCAAGTATTTTCTAGTCTTAGTATTTCCTAATTTAATGCCCAGATGTGCCATCGACCACATAAAAATTATCAGAGAACCTTGTTTAAAATAGAGATTTAAAAAAATATACCTTTTAACCCTGACTTACTGGATAGGAAACTGTTGAAATATATACAATTATCTATTAAAAGTCTCTCAAGGTATTTCCTAATAATCAGCCAAGGTTGAGATGCACTGATATAATCATCTTTTTAAAATTGAACAAATGGGGTCCCATAAAGACCCAGAGAGTATATGTTTAAGCTGGGGCAATAAATATAAATTTATTTGATTCAAGGGTCCGGGTTTCTTAATTGTATCTTTTAATTCAGATGTCTGCCACCTCTTGGTATTTTCCATCTTTAATTTTATGAAGGCATCGACATCCGAGATAATTTTTTAAAAGCACTATGCACAGTCTTTTACATGAAGTTCACACAGGCACACAGACGCAGAGAAAACACGCACTCCACAAACATAAACACATACCCAGGTATAGGCAGTAACTGAAATAATCAGATTTGTGGAAAAGACAATGAAATAATTGTAGAGGTAATTCATGATGTGTTTATTTGCTGTAGAGAAATAAAGTACAGATTGTGTGAAGCAGCAATGTAGCGGTAGGTCAGGTATCACCTTCTTCAGGTTCACATAAAAAAGACGTGTTTATCTGCCCACAGTGGGTCTTTGTGTAATCCATAGCTAGAAAGTGGATTACAGCAGAGCTGCTCAGTTCAAACAGTAGAGAAAATACAGTTCCCAGCCAAGTATTACAGAGAGTTGTGTTTACTCTGATAACTGAGTGACAGTCACCTATTCTTCACAAATGGCTTAATTAGTATTAAGTTTCATTAGTTTTCCTGTTAATAACTTTACATTAACAGGGATGTCAGGCGACAAACTATAAGTAAAGATTAGAGTCAGCAGAAACATATTAATGGGATGTTACAATTAAAAAGGGGATCGTAGAGGTAATTTCTTTTTCATTTTCTTTATTGTTTTGGTGAAGGAATGACAATGGAAAGGCTTTTTCTCAAGACCAAAGGATGCAAACAAGTCGTTCATTTTTCTAAAGCCTGGGTTATATCTCTTTTACATTCTGCAGATATGTACCCTCTCACTCCAAATACTCCAGGCTTAATTTTCACTCAGCAAAGACTTACATCAGATCTCCGTTATTTTTCACTTATCTGTTTGTTCACACAGCATACACATAGTGAGTGCTTAGTGTGTACCAATCACAGTTTTAACCACTAGAAACAATCTTAAGAACTTCAAAATAAACTTTCATTCTTTAAAGAAAATAGCGAAGAGACAAAAATGGGGAGAAAATAATGGTGCTGAGTATGGTCATGGTGAGCTTGAGTTTAATTAAGATTAATCTGGTCAAATATTTCAGGAAATTATCTGATTATGAAATATTAGAACAAATATAATGATCGTAAGGATAAATAATACATTGCTTTTGTAGAATGTGTTATTCTCTCATTTTTCTTCATGAAAATCTCATGAGGTTGTTACTATTGTCTTCATTGTATAGGTAAGAAAATTTAAGATTATCCAGTTTATATTGTTACTTCCAACTTTTATTATTAGCATTCCAGTAAACCTTTCTGCCCCATAGTTTCTTCATTACATTCTTTTTTTTTTAAACTTCTTTTTATTTTATTCATTCCAGAGAGGATACACAGAGTGAGAGAGAGAAAGAGAAAGAGAGAAAGGGGGGAGGAGCTGGAAGCATCAACTCCCATATGTGCCTTGACCAGACCAGTGCAGGGTTTTATACTGGCAACCTCAGTGTTCCCAGGTCGACGCTTTATCCACTGCGCCACCACAGGTCAGGCTTAATTACATTCTTTACTTCTGCATTTCTCATTGTATAAATCAGTGGATTTAACATGGGGGTGATAATGGTGTAAAATACAGCCACCATCTTATCTCCTGAAAAGGTAGTATCAGGGCGCATATACATGAAAGTACAGGGACCAAAAAAGATGATGACCACGGCAATGTGGGAGCCACAGGTGGAGAGAGCTTTGTGCCTGCCATCTGTTGACTGCTTTCTCAGGGACACCAGGATGACAGTATAGGATATTAGCAGGATGACAAAGCTCCCCAGAGCAATGGTACCACTGTTGGCTGTCACAACAACACTAACAAAGTATGTATCTGTGCAGGCAAGTTTCAGTACAGGGTGGACATCACAAAAGTATTGGTCGATCTCATTGGGTCCACAAAAGGGTAGTTGGACTACCAGAGCCACTTGAATCATGGAGTGTAGGAACCCACCTAACCAGGTCCCCAGCAAGATTTTATTACATCTCTTCTGGTCCATGCTGGTCATATAGTGGAGAGGTTTACAGATAGCCACATAACGATCATAAGCCATTACAGTAAGGATGAAGATCTCTGTGTACCCAAAGAAATGTACCCCAAAGAGTTGCAACATGCACCCCTCATATGAGATAGTTTTGCTCTTGGCTAACAAGTCAACAATCATCTTAGGAGCTGTGACTGAAGAGTAACAAATGTCCACAAAAGACAAGGAATTGAGAAAGAAATACATAGGAGACTTGAGAAGGTTGCCCATGTAAACTGTCAGCATGATGAGTAGGTTTCCCAGGAGAATGACTGTGTAGAAAAAATAAAACACCATGAAACAAACTTCTTCAACCTCTAGGATTTGAGAAAGTCCCCAGAAAACAAACTCAGTTACATTGTTCACTTTTCCCATGGTATTAGTCCAGCAGTCCAAGCTCCCCAGAGACAATTAAGCTATCTGAAAGAAAAATATAACAAAGACCAACAGCATTTATTTCAGACTCAAACATAATCACAATAGTTGAGAATAGAAAAATGGGTACTTACATCTGCCTAGCAGGCATACGTAAAGGAATTGGAATATGCTGATTCTGATCATCCCACATGACAGTCTACTCCTTCACTTCAGATAAGAAATAAAAACTCAGGAGTATAATAGAAATCCTCTAAGTCACACATTGAGCCAAGAGTCTTACCTCCTTCAACTTTTACTAAGATTTTAAAAATCTATTTGTTTCTGAAAAATATTTACTTTCCTATTCTGTAGAAGGCACGGGAGAGGATTTTGAAACAACCTTTTTGTTTGGGGCTATGGTAACATGGTTATACCTGGAGAAGTGAGTCTTATTTTTCATGCAGAAACAAAAACATACATTTTTCCTCTGAATATGGCCATGAATGTTTCAAGTATTGAGAAAGGGTGAGCTCTGCAGATGCTTCTCGTTACGAAATGCTGATCTTTATGTATAGGAATTCATGGTTCCCTGATTGATGTGAAGCTTTCATAGACAGAAGATTGTGTGGTGTAGTAGAAAGAAGACCAAAATGATACAACTTTGATTCTGAAATAATGGTACTGGAACTCCAGATAAATCATTTAGCTCACGGGGCTTCTGTTACCCCATTTGTGAAAGGAGAAAGTTTTAAATTCTTTATCATTTATCATATCCACAGTTATTTCTGTCATGTAATTAAATCTATTCTGTCAGTGTGGAATAACCTTAAAACCCTAAGAAGGAGACACAGATAACAGAAGGTAGAGCAATAAAAGAACCCACTGGTGACAGACTAGGCCCTGTTTTATTTGAAAGGAAGGAAAGTAAAGTCTCAGGTAATTTCTCCATCTTCAAACTCAGTGTTTGAGGATTCCCCAGGAATTACTTCGCCTTGGTATTTTAAACATTCATCTGTTAAATGAAAAAAATAAAAAATGGAAAGAAAAAGGAACAAAATACAAAAAGACAGAGGAAAAAAAAGGGAGGGAAGGGACACTGCCCTTAATCTCAGAATTCCCTCATACATCCTTTTTCTTTAAATTAGTATTTTTTACTTTAAATTTATTGGGGTAACACTGGTTAATAAGTTGATGTAAGTTTCAAGTGTACATTTCTATGAAACACCATGTGTATGTTGCATTGTGTGTCCACCATCTGAAGCCAAACCTTCCATCCCCATATGTACGATCCCCTTTACCCTTTGCTAATCCCACACCCCTTCCCTCTGGTACCCGCCATACTGTGTCTATATCTCTTCATACATCCTTCTGAATTTTGAGGTCTCTCAATATAATTATGTATGGATACACAATTATAAATACATATTAAGTATTTCTGAAAGAGTTCATCACTGAAAGATACTTTAAAGGGGTCTAGGAGGAGGGCAGCATTTAATTTAAACGGATAATCTTCAGTGGTGGAATTTCAGGTACTTCAGTGAGGTCACTGGGATGTAGGTCTGAAATGCGGTACGTGGAATAGTTTTGATTAGAGGCTTGCAATTTATTCATCAGACCAAGCCACAGATATAAATGATTCTTTCATTTATAGCTTAGGGTTGGATTACACAGTGCCTTAGGTACTCAATAGAAATTTTGTGTATATGAGGCCACATCCTTCCAAGATCTAAGTTCAGGAGTCTGAGCCCTCTTTGCAAAGCATATTGTATTTGGCATGTCCTGCTTATGGAAAACCACAGGGTGGGCTTTTCTCAGGTATGTACATTAGAATAGGAAGTGTAGTCATTACAGGTTTGTCTTCTCTTATACAGTACAAAGTAATGATAATAGTAGTCATAATGACAATGATAGTAATAATAATTTAAATTCAGACTGAAATACACCCCACCCATCTTTTATACACTCATTCTCCTTAGGATTTTCCTTCAGAATAAAAAAAAAGAGACTATTTTCCACTGTGGAAGCTCTTTAACTTAGGGAGCTTGAGTAGCAGTTTTTGACACCTGTGAATTATGCTGCTTGGTTCTCATTCAGAAGAAACTGGGCATTTGAACACCAGCCTGGGAATTGTGCCTCCATTGTCCACTCCATAAGGTCCCAGAATAATTCTTTCTTCTTGAATCAAAAGTCATCTCAATGAATTCCTTCCTCCACTCTCTGAGCATTTCAAACATAATGATACCTCAAGTTCCTTCGTAATTATTGGCATTTTCTTATTCACAGTCATGCTACCCTATCTCATGGACATGTCTAGATGCACTTTATAATCTTATCATTATCTTAAGAAGTTTATTCTCCAATTATTTTTTAGAATAAGGGTCTTGCAAGTGTAATACAGGTTTTCAAAATACTGTAATATTGAGTTCCCCTTTTCCACAGCCTTTTAAATTAGTTTTAGAAGAAAAGTAGCTTACCAGTATTGTCCAAAGGTAGAGTTTTGCTTAATTTTCTGTCTCTTCGAAGTAATTTTGGTGCAGCTGTCCAGAATGAAGTAGGACCGATGCTTTAGAAATCGCTTTGTGAATAATTTCTACCAGAGAAGTCTTGACCCCCGGAAGTCCAAGGCTGAGAGAAATCAGGTCTTTGTTTTTTGGTTCTGTCTTTCATCTGCTGTATTCTTCCATTTCACAGTATCTTTGGCAGCAAATGGTCTTTTCTCCACTTTTATAAGGCCTGTTTAAAAAGGATGATGCAAAATGTTAATGACCTTGGGGAAAGCCTTTCTCCTAGTCTCCCTCCATGAGCATAACTGCAGCAGAGAACAGACAATGAGTTTTAATTTCCAGATGCCTTTTTAATTTGTTAAAAATATTTAAAACTACTTTTTATTTGCTAAATTTCAGACCCAATAAATTCTTGCATTTAGGCCTGTAACACTAATTGACAGCATAGCAAAGGAAACATTCACCAAATTAAGAGTCAACCTATGAAATGGGAGAAAATATTTGGAAACCATTTATCTGATAAGGGATTACTACTCAAAATATATAAAGAATGGGTATGATTAAAGACAAAAAGCAAATAGTATTTATTTCCAAAGATATGCAAATGGCCAACAGGTACATAAAATAGTGCTCAAATCACTAATCATTAGGGAAATGCAAATCAAAATTGTAATGAGATGTCACCTCAAAAGAGAATTGGTAATTATGTTACATGGTAGAGGTGTAGGCTGATGCTGTGGTGGTAATAATTTTGCAATATATAAGTGTACCAAGTTAACACAGTGTATACCTTCAACTTGTGTATTAATTGTATCTCAATAAAGCTGGAAAAAAAGAAAGAACACTTCACATCTGCCATAGTACTGGCGACTATTAAAAAGACTCAAGATAACAAATGTTGATGGTGATATGGAGCAAAGGGAAGCCTTGACACTTGTGGCAGAAATATAAATTAGTACCATTATTATGAAAGAGTATGGTATTTCCTCAAAAAGTTAAAAATAGAGTTACCATATGATCCATCAGTCCTACTGTTGGGTATATATAAACAAAGGATCTGAAAGGACGATCATGAAGGGATACCTGCACTCCTAGTTTTTTTTTTCAGTATTATTCACAATAGGCAAGGTATGGATACAACCTCATTGTGCTTGAATAATGAATGGATATAGAAAATGTGATGCATACACACAGACTTAAAAAAGAGGAAAATCCTGCTATTTACAACAATGTGGTTGGAACTGGAGGCTATTATATTTAAGTGAAATAAGCAAGACACAAAGAGGGAACTGTATGACCTTACTTATATGTAGAAATGGTATAGAAGCAGAGAGTCGAATGGTAGTTACCACTTTCCAGTGGGTAACCACTTTGCTCCTGTGTTGTTTTTCTGAATAAAATGTAAACCATTATATTTATTCAATCTATTTATCTGATTGCACATAAAACAGTGAAATATATAATGAAAAATAATTCTTTAGTAGGCTTAATAAACATTAATTTAAGGATTTAGTACGAGAGGATAACTTTCTTAACTGAATGTCTTTCTTTAGTTTTTAGCTAGTAACTGTTAGGGTAGCATGTTGCAAAACTATGGAAAACTTATGCATGATTTACCTTAATATACTTTCACATTACTTGAACCTGGTAGTCCAGTTATAAAATGTCTTTAAGTAAATATTTTGAACATTCAAGAAATGATATAGAAACATTTGATAGTGTCTTCCTCAGTAAAACCTAAACACACATAGTCAGAGACAGGGAGAGAGAGAATGTAATTCTACAGAGGTAATTGTGGCTTGCATTCACTTTATAATCCAGATTCTAGTCTAGCAGCTCCTGGAAGTCTGAGAACTTTATTTAGAGGAAATCTACCTGGTGAGCTTCTGATTTGAGAAATTAAATCAAAACAACTTGTGAGGAATATAGTCAATGTTCTAGAATAAAAGAAATTCAGTTTTAGAATGTGTTCTCTTAGGTATTTAGTTAATCATGCCAGCCTGGATATTTCTAAGAATAACTTTAGTGCTGAATGTATAGATTGTGATTTGACTTGGTTGGATATTAAAATTATTCTACTTGCTTTCAAACTGTGTCTCTGAGCAACCGACCTCTCATTACTCATGTGAATATTGGCGGAGTAACAGGTGTCAGTTGTCTCTGAAATAATATAAATCTTTTTTCTATGAATGGCTAATAAACTATACTGAGTGAAATATAAATTAAAGAAGCTGAAATTATAGACTCTGAACAGCAGCTGAATGACAAGAATTTTAATGAGGAAAGAGAGACAACAGTGAAAGGGAGAAATAGGTACAAACAAATGGAAGCATAGACTGTGTTCATGGATAGGAAGAATAAACATCATTAAAATGTCTATATCACCCAAAGCAACTTATAAATTCATTGCAATTCGTATTAAAATACCAATGACATACTTTAAAGATATAGAACAAATATTTCAAAAATTTTTACGGAACCAAAAAAGAACACAAATAGCCTCAGCAATCTTGATAAAGAAAAATAAAGTGGGTGGTATCACACTTCCTGATATCAAGTTATACTACAAGGCCATTGTACTCAAAATAGCTTGGCACTGGTATAAGAACAGGCATATAGATCAATTGAACAGAACAGCGAACCCAGAAATAAACCCGCACCTTTATGGACAATTGATATTTGACAAAGGAGGTAAGAGCGTATAATGGAGTAAACAAATGGTGTTGGGGAAAATTGGACAACTACCTACAAAAAAATGAAACTAGACCACAAACTTACACAGTTCACAAAAATAAACTCAAAATGGATAAAGGACTTAAATGTAAGTCGTGAAACCACAAGCATCCTAGAAGAAAACATAGGCAGTATGCTCTCCGACATCTCTCACAGCAATATATTTGTTGATTTATCTCCACAGGCAAATGAAATAAAAGACAGGATAAACAAATGGGACTATATCAAACTAAAAAGCTTTTGCACAGCTAAAGACAATATGAACAAAATAAAAAGACAAACCACACATTTGGAGAACATATTCAACAACATGTCTGATAAGGGGTTAATCACAAAAATTTATAAAGAACTTGTAAAAGTAAACACCAGGATGATAAATAATCCAATCAAAAAATGAGCAGAAGAAATGAATAGAAAGTTCTCCAAAGAAGACATATGGATGGCCAATAGACAGATGAAAAAATGTTCAACATCACTAATCATTAGAGAAATGCAAATTAAAACCACAATGAGATACTGCCTCACACCAGTCAGAATGGCACTCATTAAAAAGAACAACACAGGATAGGTGCTGGCGAGGATGTGGAGAAAAGGGAACCCTCCTGCACTGCTGGTGGGAATGCAGACTGGTGCAGCCACTGTGGAAAACAGTATGGAAATTCCTCAAAAAATTAAAAATGGAACTGCCTTTTGACCTAGCCATCCCACTTTTAGAAATATATCCTAAGAACACCAAATCACTGATTCAAAAGAAGAAATGCACCCCCATGTTTATTGCAGCATTGTTTACAATAGCCAAGATCTGGAAACAGCCCAAATGTTCATAAGTGGACGAGTGGATTAAAAAGCAGTGGTACATATACACAATGGAATACTATGCAGCCATGAAAAGGAAAGCTTACCCTTTGTGACCACATGAATGGACCTGGAAACTATTAGACTAAGTGAAATAAGCCAGGCAGAGAAAGAAAAATATCATATGACCTCACTTATTTGAGGAATCCAATAAACAATGTGAACTGAGGAGTGGAATAGGTTCAGAGGCGGGATCAAAGGTACCAGAGGGAAAGGGGGTGAGAGAATGGGATCAGAGAAAGGAGAGATTGGTGAAATTATATATACATAACACAGCATTATAGAGAGCAGGAAAGCAAATTCTGGAGGGAAGGGGAAAGGTGTGTGGGGGGAGAGGAACAAGGGGGAGATTGAAGGGAACACAGGGGTAGGGGGATGTACTCAGTGGGACAGTTGACTTTATGCAAACTCAATAAATTTTAAGAAAAGGAAGAGGAATAAATTGAAAAGAATTAAAATAAAAGAGCACATATGGTGAATTACTTCTCTTTTCTTTCCATGATTCTATCTCAGGGTGTAGTAGCAGTTGAATATATTTTTGTCTTTATTGTATAGATAGCAGATTGCCTGAAGTTAAATATAGGTACCTTCTCTGAATTTTATAGACTAATATGTTTTGAGATTATGGCAATGATAAATTGAAGAAGTTGCTCATTGAGGGTGTGATAGGATGTTCTAAAGGGACAGGAAGACAGTGACAGGTAATTGATACTTAGCTGAATAGCAAATTTCAAATAAGAAGAAATCAGTATTCAAACTTTTGGTAAAAAGTTGACAGAGCATTGATTAAGAATAAAAGTGATTCACAGTTTACCAAAAAAGTGAGAAAACCAAAAATGGAAGGACAAATAACCTCCCTGCAGTAACCACTACCATGATCACTGTTCTCTTCTCTTCCAAAACAAAACTTGGCTCAAGAATTAACTTGATCAGTAAATCAGAAAAAGCTAAGAAGTATGTGATTTCACACATAGGTGGGATATAAAACTGAGACTGATGGACATAGATAAAAGTGAAGTGTTTACCTGGGGACTGGGGGCGGGGAAGAGAGTAAAAAGGGATAAATATACGATGATGGAAAATGATTTGACTTTGGGTGATGGGTACACAATACAATCAACAGTTCAAATGTTACTGAGTTATTCGCCTGAAACCTGTGCACTTTTATTGATCAATGTCATCCCATTAAATTTAATTAAAAAAAGAATTAATATAATCAAAGACTCTAAACAGGTTACTATAAAATCAAACAGAAGTACTTTAATACTTGAGTCTCTGTTTACCTTATCTCTATTTGCTTTGTTGCCTGCCCTTGTTGCTTATAGTAATTGTGATAATAATTTCAATTATTGAATATTTCACTCGCATACTCTTTTAAATCATTTAAGTTGTTTCAGTAAATTAACAAACATTTACTGATTATTGGCTAAATGAATGGTAGTCTATTGATTGGTTAAATTTATCATAGCCTGTATTTGACAAGGGATAGAACAAAGGTAAAATGATTGTTAATACTTACTTATTGAGCCCCTGCCATGGACTAGGTGACATACACTTTATCTAGTTAATTCTCACAACAGCGTTGGGTATAGATTTACTAATCAGCAATATAATGATCTCAGAAAAAGCAGTGCTTGCCAAAAATCACACAGATAAGGTAGAGGTGGCTAGAATTCAAAATTTAATTTGTGTAAGTGCTTCTTAACATTTCAAAGCAGAATGTAAGAAAGTCTGAGGAATTTAGGATCCGAAAAAATTAAGGATGTATATGGTTTACTATGGCATAGATTAAAGTTGAAATATTGGGGTCAGTGAGATCCTCTTTTTTCATAGAACTTTCAATATTTTATTTATTTTTATTGAACGTATTGGGGTGACATTGGTTAGTAAAATTATTTGGTTTCAGGTATACAATTCTATAATACATCATCTGTGTATTGTATTGTGTGTGTTCACCAAGTCAAGTCTCCTTCCAGCAACATTTATCCCCCCATTTACCCTCTTCTTTCTCCCCTGCCCTCCTTTCCCTTTTGTAACCTTCATACTGTTGTCTGTGTCAATGAGGTTTTTTTTTAATCTCTTTACCTTTTGCACCCAGCTCCTGAACCCCCATCCCCTCTGACAACTGTCAATCTGTTCTGTGTATCTATGAGTCTGTTTCTATTTTGTTTGTTAGTTTATTTTGTTCATTGGATCCCACATATAAGTGAAATGATGTGGGACTTGTCTCTCTCTGACTGGTTTACTTAATTTAGCATAATGATCTCCGGGTTGATCCATGCTGTCGCAAAAGGTAAGATTTCTTTCTTTTTTATGGCTGAGTAGTATTCCATTGTGTAAATGCACCACAGCTTTTTTATTCACTCACTACTGATGGGCACCTGGGCCTCTTCCAAATCTTAGCTATTGTAAATAATGCTGCAGTGACCATAAGGATGCATATATATTTTTTCAAAGTAGCACTTTGTATTTTTATTTATTTTTTTATATATCTCCAGAAGTGGAATTGCATAAATGAAGAAACACCAAGAGTTGGTGAGGATGTGGAGAAAAGGGGATCCTGGTGCATTATTGGTAGAGATGCTTTCCTCTTCTATTGATTTCTGTTTCTCTTGGTATTCGCAATTTTATCTTTCTCTACACATCTGGCAGTTTTACAGTTTCTTGCTTTCTTTCAAATTAAGAATTATTTATATTAACCTTCAATTGAATCAATAAAGGATAGTCCCCCCCCTTTTTAGAGAATTTTTTTTTATTTTTGTCCTGCACGGACCAAGGAGGATCACAGTTTGTGGTAGAAGTAATACAGCCCACTTGGCTTTAATTTGAGGAAAATAAGGCTCTTATTACCTCAGTGACCTGGCCAAGGTTGTAAAAGCAATTGTTGATAGAATGAAAGTCATCTTAAGACTCTAGACACATTGGCAAGCATATTTTTCACTAAACACTGACATATAATCTTTATTCGTTTTTAAGTTGCGACATTTCAGATTTGTGATGGTAGGTTTTATTACTTCTATACAGAACATGGCTTATATTAACAATCTTTACATTGTTGTGGTTATATACCTCTCAGTTTTGAATATATATAGCCAAAATTTAATTTTACATGTAAATATTTCATTATTAATTTGAAAAGCAGCGAAAAGTGTAATTTCCATAGCATAATTTATTTAAAATCAATAGATGAGAACAACTGAACTAATCGTATTTGTGCTTCCCTTCTAAACTCATATTCAATTCTCTTCCTCCCATTGAAAATTATAATTGTATTAATCACATACATACTTTTTTATTTCTTGTGATCATAATGCCTTGGGAAATATCAAAAATTTTCCTTTCTGGATTAAGTTAACCTTGTAATGACACAATAATAATTAGACCACTAATTAAAAATATAATCACATTGCACATTTGGATAAAATACAGTCTGTCCGTAAAGTCATGGTGCACTTTTGACCGGTCACAGGTTAAAAGTGCACCATGACTTTACGGACACACTGTATAATTAATAAAAATGAAAAAATATTCTTGAAATATTTATTTTAATGAGAAATATGGTTTGAATATTTAATTTCTATTAATTAATGTATTCCTAAATGATATCAAAACATGACATCTCTTAAGATACCCTCTAAATTAGGAGAGGACTAAATACAGATTTTAAAAATATATCTAATATTACTGCCCTTCTTTGTAATTCTTTCTTCTCTTACACATGGGTATAATAAATTACCCCCCAGAAGAAAATAAAAATAAACAAGCTTCCCAATCCCAGAAAAATATCATGTATGTCCACTTCCAAAAACCCAGCGTGTAATTCAGTCCACCAACCCGATGCAATCCCATTTCATGGTTTCTGGTACTGAGTACAACACATGTCATGCCAGCATTGTTTCCTAACTCTGCTTCTCCTCACACAGTCATGTGGGTGGCACAGCTCAAAAAGCAGCATATGACCTCATCCTATCAATCATCCCATGTGTGATTTTGGGCAAGGTCCACCTGTCTGTGCCTCAGTCGCCTCATTCATGAAGGTACGTAACTACTAATTTCACTTATTCTTATAAAAATAAAATGTCTTTTATCACTTTTTATTTTCCAATTACAATTGATATATAATGTTATATTTGTTGCAGGTGTACAAATCAGTGATTAGACATATAACTTACAAAGTGATCACCACAATAAATCTAGGACCCATCTGACACCATACATAGTTCTAACAATATTATGGAACTGTATTTCCTCTGCATCCCCATATTTATTTTGAAACCACAAATTTATACTGCTTAATCCCTTCTCTTTTTACAACCATATCCCCAACCCTTTTGACAACCATCAAAATCTTCTCTGTTTTGTTCACTTATTTTGTTTTTTATTTTAGAGTCTACATATTTGTGAAATCGTATGGCATTTGCACTTCTCTGTCTGACCTATTTCACTCAGTGAAATATCCTCTGGGTCCATCCCTGTTGTTGCAGATGGGAAGATTTTACTCTCTTTTTATGGCTGAATCATATATGAACCACTTTTTTATTTATTCATCTGTTCATGGACCCTTAAGTTGCTTCCATATCTTGGCAATTATAAGTAATGCTGCAATGGACAAATGGATGTATATGTCCTTTTAACTTAGTGTTCTGGAGATTAAATTTCTTCATAGTTTTATTCAGTACCTCATACATAGGAATCAGTAAATCAGAAGGCTGATTATTCCCACCCTTTTCTTGTATTTGGCAGAACTCTGGTATGATTTTAGACCCTATGCCCTTGACGAAGGAGCTTTTGAATGTAAGACAGGCAACATTTATAAGACCTATTTATAGATTTCATGACATCAGTGTGATCTGTGGTTCACGGAGCCATTCTTGAATGAAGCATACAGTGCTCTGTAAATTCGTTATAAACTCTGAAGGAATCATGTTGAATAGTTTTTTTTCCCCACATTGTTTATATCTCATAGAAGTCAATGATTATTTGAGTCCCAAGATGGTGGTGTTTTCTGGATATCTTGTTGGTGTCCCACAGGGATCAATGATTGTTTAGGGATTCTTAAGGAACATGAGCCCCCGGGATGCACTCACACAAAAAATCATGAAGCCGATAATATTTCCCATCATAATATCTTCAGAAGCAGGGGAAACAACGTCTATTCCACAGGTTGGTTGGTTGGAGTGCATTCTGGTTTTCTGGGAGTCGACACGCAGAATCTATTCTGGGATCTGAAACTTGTTCCTTTGATTTTTTTTACTTGATGTGTTTTATTATAGCCATGAATAAGGGAAGGAGGAATTGCAAAGCAGGGCAGTAGTATCAGACATATTTTTAAAAATCTGTATTTAGTTCTCTCTTAATTAGAGGGTGTCTGAAGAAATGTCATGTTTTGAGCACTCCTTTGTGAAAATATTTTCTCTTCGTTTATTGAGAAACAGTCTCAATGAGAAATGGGGAAAATCTTTCAGAACCAAAGGTCTTAGAATAGCTTTTAGTGTGAAAGGATGGAGTGTAAACAAATTGGAAAGAAGGCCTCATTTCTCTCTCCTTCTCTTGTCCCACTCTTTGCACTGACTCCTACACCGAAACCTGGTAAATTGCATGGAGATCCTCCCGACAGTCACTCTGAGGCTGAGGGGCAGGAGGGGGACCTCAGGACTGCTCATGGAGGGGCACGGATGATTGAACTACCTTTGAAGCAGAAAGGAGAGGAACTGTTTTGCCTGTGAGCAAAATACTTTGAATCATCTCTGCATAGCAGGTTTCTCAACTTTGATACTATTGACATTTCGGGCCAGATAATATTTTGCTGTTTGCGTATGTTGTTCGTATGTGTGTGCGGGGGAGGAAGGGAGACTGTTGTGTGCATCCGAGAATGTTTAGCTGCACCCCTAGTCTCTACTTGCTAGCTGTCAGCAGCATCCCTCCCTGTGGTGACAACAAATATGTCCCCAGACATTGAGAAATGCCCCATGGGAATACAGGTCACTCCCGGTTAAGAACCACTGCTCTATAAATAAATCAGCAGCGTAAATTTTTATCTTTAGACTTGAAAAGAGAAAACGTTTTTTAAAATTATGTACTACTTTGAACTCAGAAAAAAACTCACTTTTACTGACCACTGAAGCGAGAAACCATATGGTCAGAATAATTATGTTTTTAAACTGGGATTTTTTTTTTTTTTGACAGAGAGAGAGAGTCAGTGATAAACAGACAGGAAGGAAGAGAGATGAGAAGCATCAATTCTTCGTTGCAGCACCTTAGTTGTTCATTGGTTGCTTTCTCATATGTGCATTGACAGGAGGGCAGGGGGTGGGCTACAGCAGAGCGATTGACCCGAGGTCATGTCTATGATCCCACACTCAAGCCAGCGACCCCTTGCTGAAGCTGGTGAGCCCATACTCAAGCTGGCGACCTCGGAGTTTTGGACCTGGGTCCTCCACATCCTGGTCTGATGCTCTATCCACTGTGGCACCACCTGGTCAGGCAAAACTGGGATTTCTTAATGTACATATACCTCACCTCTTTGAAGTCATCTAAAGAGTGGGAACTATAGCTGGCAGTGTTGGGTTTTAATTCAGAACCTCTTTCCTGCAGGAATACTTAGCTGATGCCTCTCCAGTCATGCATGCGACTCCCAAAGGTTGGGTGGGGGAGAATTAATGAAGGTGCCCTCACCCTCTGTTGGCATTCTCTGTAGGTCAGAGGCCTTGAATGTATCTGCCTCTTATTAAAGCATCATACCCCTCTTCTGGATTCAACCCTATAAAACATGTTTTGTGAGAATTCAGGCAAATTTCTATATTGATTGTTTAAAAAATGATTGGAATAAAATATTTATGTATTACATATGTTGTCAGAATTAAATATAAAATTCAAATTATGTATGAATGTATAATATCTGTGCAGTCTGGCTTACTATTTTTTAAATTGCCATTTTAACATAGTCATTTATCAAGTCACTAAAGTTATTCAAGCCCTGGCTGAATAACAGTTGGTTAGGATTAGGCCATTGTCCTGAATCACACAGGTTGCCGGTTCAATGCTTGGTCACAGCACATCCAGGAAAAGATTGATGTTTCTTTCCCTCTCTTTTCCTCTCTTAATCTTTCCCTCCCCTTCCCTTGTTTCTTTTCTAGAATCGATAACTAAAAATTAAAAAATAATAAAAATTTTCAAAGATATCATTTAATAGCTGTGTAGTGTTGCATAATATGTATCTACCACGACTCTGGCCAGGTCTTTCCTGCTTTACACTTTATTTCTAAATTTTACTATCATAAATAATGCTGCAACGTGACAGCAAATATTTTTGTTAATAATTTTATATTCACGTCTTGGATTAGGTCTTCAAATAGATTGAAAGCAGTGAAGTTATTTGTCAAACGGGTCATTACAAAGCTTCAGAGTCATAGTTACAGGAAGTTTGAATCCAAGAGTACCAACTCACTAAATAACGGCTGACATTAAGTACCTAATTAACAAAATCGCTATACTAATTTTATATAAAATACATAAAATCTACTTTTTCCATCTAAAACATATTTATAAAAAATACCCTGTGGGTTAGCCATCTTAACAAAGCATACTTCTCATTTCAGTGGAAAACAGTGAAGAATACTATATATTTTGAAAAATTATTTTCTGGAATCCCAGTGTTTCCAGTACTGACTAAAAAGTCAGCAAGAAAAAAGGGACTTGAGTGTCATAAAGGAATATGGCAAACTAAATAATATTTAATGTCTTTCTAATGACTCACTTCCAGGTCTTAAATTGTGTGGGACTAGTTTAAGGAATCTCATTGACTTATGGATGTGAATGCTTTTGTGTGATCTGTGAATCAAACTGTCAGCTGTATGCATTTAATGCTATAATGTATGGAAGTTTTCTAAACTTTACAAGAGCCAGGTTTGGAGGTTGAAAAAATGTACTATCCTACTTATTCTCAGGTCTCTTTAGGAGACAGTTACTACTGAATTTGGGATCATATAATAGAGAATGACCGTTAACATTTTTCTCCAACCCCAGTAAAAGTGGAGACATGGGCAAGGAAAACTGCACCACCGTGACCGAGTTCATTCTGCTTGGATTAACAGACGCCCCTGAGCTGAGAGTCTTTCTTTTCATGGTGTTCCTGATGATCTATGGAGTCACGGTTTGGGGAAACCTGGGCATGATCGCGCTGATTCACGTCAGCTCCCGACTTCACACCCCCATGTACTTTTTCCTCAGTCACCTGTCCTTTGTGGATTTCTGTTACTCTATGACCATTGTGCCAAAGATGCTGTTACATATCCTAAATGAGGACAAAGCCATCTCCTTTCTTGGCTGCAATGTGCAATTCTACTTATTTTGCACATGTGTGGTAACTGAGGTCTTCCTGTTGGCCGTGATGGCCTATGACCGCTTTGTGGCCATCTGTAACCCTCTGCTTTACATGGTCACCATGTCCCGGAATCTCTGTGTGGAGCTGGTGTCTGGCTGCTACCTTGGCGGAACTATGTGTTCTCTGATCCACTTGTGTTTAGCTCTTAAAATCCAATTCTATAGATCCAATATGATTGATCACTTCTTTTGCGACCTGCCCCCTCTTTTATCTCTTGCTTGCTCTGATGTCTCAATGAATGAACTGTTGCTATACATTGTCACCTCCTTCAATGAGATCACCACCATCGTGATCATCCTCACCTCCTACTTGTTTATTCTCATCACCATCCTCAGGATGCGCTCCACAGAGGGAAGACGCAAAGCCTTCTCCACCTGTGCCTCCCACCTCACAGCCATAATTGTCTTCCATGGAACGATCCTGTTTACTTACTGCCGGCCCAGTTCTGGCAACAGTACAAATACTGACAAGGTGGCCACAGTGTTCTACACTGTAGTGAATCCCATGCTGAACCCCCTGATCTATAGTCTCAGGAACAAGGATGTGAAAGAAGCTCTCAGAAAAGTGGTGCGCTCCAAAATATCTTCCTAGAAAATATTTCAAAATGGAGGCTGGTGGAGGAATGAGTCAGTGGGCTGCAGTGTTATAGAGTGGAGAGAGCAGTCAGGGGTAGGTCTTTAGGGATGAGTCACTTTGATTCACTCCTTTATCCTTACTTTTGATTTTTACCAATCAGCATAAATATATTATTAATTTATATGGCAGCTTGACCCAGAACATATCTCAATTCTTTTTATCAGGACTCTTTAAGCAGTCTTCATAGAATAGCTGAGTGGGTTTGTGTAAGTATTGAGAGTTAATTGCTTTCCTTTGATTGGAATGTTGTTTTAAATTAACTGTCAATATTAAAGATAATATAATCAATGAAATAGCTAATCTAGATTATTATATCTATTAGGAAGGACTCATTTTATTTTAATAGTAGTAATAGTTATTAAAAGATGTCCTCATAGACACAGTTATCTAATTTTTAAAATTCTGTAACATTATATTTATCTTTTCTATTCTATCATCAATTTTGTGTGAATTCCTTAAATTTTCTTCTTTTGTTCTGCAATATTTGCATTTGATTAAAATTCCAAATAGTTTGTGAAGTTAAAAGGAAAACTGGATAACAGTTCATAATGGTTCATAAAATAATTTGTTATAGCTATATGATTTTGAACTTACAATGATAAATCCAATAAAACTTTTTCAGATATGTACATATGTAATGATAACCAAAATGTTTTATATATTTACAAATAAGTCACCTTCCATTGTATATTATCTTTAAATTAATTAATTTATGATTTTAATTTGTGTTTATATAGACTCAAGTGTCCAACAAATATATCTCCCCCACCCCCTTATTTTTCCTTGGCCCCCCCACTTAATTTTTTATCTTACCTGGCATGACTGTGGTAAATTAGCAAAAATATTATATTACTCTTGATTACAATCAATGAACCACTTATTTTAAAATTAAGTATGTATTTTTCTTCATCTTGGTGTAGGATGATCAAATTTTTGTGAAGTTAG
Organism: Rhynchonycteris naso; assembly: GCA_037038555.1. Taxonomy (NCBI): domain Eukaryota; kingdom Metazoa; phylum Chordata; class Mammalia; order Chiroptera; family Emballonuridae; genus Rhynchonycteris; species Rhynchonycteris naso. The sequence goes on from CM072995.1 coordinate 359,453,613, forward strand.
AGTTATACACCTTAAGTTTTATTCTGTGAAAATTAAAAAAAAAACGTTTAGTGTTCTGACCAATGTATTCAAATTAGTGAGTGACAAAATAAAGATAATAAATTGGGATTTTAACCACAGAGGCACTACACGTTTCAATAAATACTGATGTGACATTTCATATGATTTCATTCTCTCATTTTAGATTTCAAATTGCCTTTGCCACCTCTGACAGCTGCTATGCAGAACATGATTTATATTGGTGTTATTAATTTTTATTCATGTGATTAAAAAAATACTTTCCAAGGATTTGAGAGAGAGGGAAAGAGGGATAAAGGTAGAGAGAGAGAAACATTGAGTTGTTGTTCCCTTTAGTTGTTATATTTAGTTATGAACTCTTTGATTGCTTTTCATACGTGCCCTCAGCAGGTGGAAGGGTGACCTCAGTGCGCTGGCTGGGTTTCATCCACTGAGTGACCAAGCCAGGGCTCATGTGACTGTTACATAAATGATTTTTTGAAATCCATATACTTGTTACAATTTTAAATTGACTTCTAACATAATTCATCATAAATTTAACTTGAAAAAGAAAAACCTGTTATTTTCAGTGTATACCTTCACTCTTATGTCCATCGTTATTAATTTGAAAGATCTAGGTAATCAGATTTTGCATAGTTTCTTTTGTCCTTGAGTCATTTTTAATTCTAGTTACTCTGCACAATTGTATTTGAATGATTTGTAATTTCTTTTATTGTTCTTGCTCTGGCTAAGACTTCCAGTCCTATGTTGAAAAGCAGCAGCCAGAGTAGATCCTTGACTTGTTTCTTTTTCTTTTTTCTTTTTTCCAGAGACAGAGAGAGAGTCAGAGAGAGTGATAGATGGGGACAGACAGACAGGAATGCAGAGAGACGAGAAGCATCAATCATTAGTTTTTTGTTGCGACACCTTAGTTGTTCATTGATTGCTTTCTCATACGTGCCTTGACCGCGGGCCTTCAGCAGACCGAGTGACCCCTGCTCAAGCCAGCGACCTTGGGTCCAAGCTGGTGAGCTTTGCTCAAGCCAGTTGGGCCCGCGCTCAAGCTGGCGACCTTGAGGTCTCGAAACCTGGGTCCTCCACATCCCAGTCCGACGCTCTATCCACTATGCCACCGCCTGGTCAGGTGACTTGTTTCTGATTTTATAGAAAATGCTTTCAGTTTTCATAACTGAGAACCATAGTAGCCATAGGCTTGTCATATATGGGCTTTCTTAAGTTGAGGTACATTTTATATTTTATCATAGGTACGGGAGAGTGGTAGGAGGATCTGGCTGTGGAAACATTCAGAAATAATATAAACAAAACCTGTCCTTTCCAATATAGTTTGAATTATAACGGAGTAAACACTAGCATTTGTTGTGCACTCTTTTTATCACATCACTGTATTTGTGGATGTATTGGTGGTAGACTACTTAATAGGCAGAGTATATTACAAAGCTTTATGATCTCTTTTCATCAATGTTCAGTTACACAATTTAATAAATATATTTGTAACCTTTTTATTTGTTGTTAAAGACACATCTGATAATATGTTTTTTAGAAATGGAGTTCTCATAGACCAGTGGAGAAATTTACTTTCTCACATTTAGAGAAGTTTTGAAAAGTCTTTAATATTACTCATTAAATAAAAACTTAGAAAAACATATTGTAAGTAAGTCTTAGTTGAATCTTTTTTAAACCAATGTAATCAAACATTTGGCTAAGGTATAGGAGATAACAAATTGGGGGGAGATTTGCTTCCAATATTACAACACAAAAAGTTAGATATTCTGACAGCTTAATACTTTTCTGGAGTCCACCATATATCTGAGGTCACAGGGTAATCAATTAACATAAGCATAGAGTTCCCAGGAACAGAATGTTATTGCTTGGGGAAGGGAAAGAATCTAGAGAGAGGTCCATATGAGAAGGGAATACTTAAAGCTCAGGATGGATTAGATACTGAGAATCTCTGGCAAACCAACTCCCACCATAAAATAAGATGATAATAGATGAATCTGAAGTTTGTGGAACACAGAAGCAATCATATTATCAACAAAACTGAAGCCTATCTTAAAGTTCTATACTTAATGCTAAGCAAAAGATATAAATCATTTTTAGGCAAAATGCCATTTATATGAGCATTTTGTTGACCTTCAATTGATATGCATTTTTGAAAAATGTAAATGTAGCACTAATAAGCAGGAGAGGATGACTGATTACAGAGACAAAGACATTAACAGACTCAGATTTGGTTAATGACTTAGATGTTAGAGATATCAGACTGGTATCTAAAATAATTCTGTGGGTACTGGTAGAAAAGAGATTAACATGTATGAATAGATGGGGAATTTCAACAAAGTTATAGAAACTAATATTGAAAATAATATTCTAGAAGTAATATAGAAAAAACAGTAAAGCACATTTTAATGTGCACAACGGTAGTCTCAACATACTCAAGGAAAGTATTTTGAATGTAAAGATAGATCAGTGAAGAATACTCAAAATAACATGCAAAGAAGAAAAGTGAAGAAACACAGAAAAATATTTAATCTGCATAACAACATTGAATAGTCTGTATAACTATTATATATTTGAAAACTCAGAAGTAAAATAGAATGAGTTCAGAGCAGAGGAAATATGTATAAAGATAATAGTTAAGAATTTTCTAAAATTGGCCCTCGCCGGTGACTCAGTGGATAGAGCATTGACCTGCCATATAGATGTCCCAGGTTGAATACCCTGTGCCATTGAGGATAGCTTGGTTGGTATAAGAGTGTCAACCTCAGGCACTAAAAATAGCTCTGTACCCAGGCAGTGGCCCTTGATGGAGTTGCTGGGTGAATCCCAGTCAAGGTGCATGTGGGAGTCTGCCTTATTATCTTACCTCCTCTCACCTAGAAAAGAAAAATAAAAAATAAAACAGGACTATCTAAAATAACAAAAAACTCCGCAGGTCCAATATCACAGATAACACCAAATAGAAGGAACACACACACACCATAAAAGGAAAGAAAGAAGTAAATGTTGAATGCAATAAGGATTACATATTAAGAAATCATTTATAACTACTGCAATCTTAACAAATCTTAACACTGAGTAATTTCCTTGTGGAGTGCTATCAACTGCATTGTAGGAGAGTAAGCGACACCCATGGCCTCTGCAGTCTAGCTGCCAGTAGCAGCCCCTTCTTGTTATGACAATCAAAATAATCCACAAATCAATTGTCAGATGTCTTTTACATATGTGTGTGTGGGGGAGTGGGTACCATACCACCTCCATTTTTGAACAACCAATCTAAAGAAGGTTAAACATTAGAATGAAAAAAAAACCCAAAAAAACTCCCCCCCAAAACATTAGAATGGATTGTTTGCCTGCAACTGGAAATTAGAAAAAAAGATTGAATAATGAAAGTATTAAAGAGGAAAAACAAATAACACAACTGTCACCACAGAATGGTATATACAATAAAACATTTTTCTTATTTATTTATTTATATTTATTAATTTTAATGAGGTGACATTAATAAATCAGGGGACATATGTTCAAAGAAAACATCTCCAGGTTATCTTATCATTCAATTATGTTGCATACCCATCACCCAAAGTCAAATTGTCCTCTGTCACCTTCTATCTGGTTTTCTTTGTGCCCCTCCCCTCCCCCCTCTCCCAACCTCTCCTCCATCCCCCCCACCCTGTAACCACCACACTCTTGTCCATGTCTCATAGTCTCACTTTTATGTCCCACCTATGTATGAAATCATGCTGTTCTCAGTTTTTTTCTGTTTTACTTATTTCACTCCGTATAATGTTATCAAGATCCATCCATTTTGTTGTAAATGATCCAATGTCATCATTTCTTATGGCTGAGTAGTATTCCATAGTATATATGTACCATAGCTTTTTAATCCACTCGTCCTCTGATGAACACTTGGGCTGTTTCCAGATCTTCGCTATTGTGAACAATGCTGCCACGAACATGGGGGCGCATTTCTTCTTTTCGAACAGTGCTATGGTGTTCTTAGGGTATATTCCTATAAGTGGGATAGCTGGGCCAAAAGACAGTTCTATTTTTAATTTTTTGAGGAATCTCCATACTGTTTGCCACAGTGGCTGCACCAGTCTGCATTCCCACCAGCAATGCAGGAAGGTTCCCTTTTCTCCACATCCTCGCCAGCACTTGTTCTGTGTTGTCTTGCTGATGAGCGCCATTCTGACTGGTGTGAGGTGATATCTCATTGTGGTTTTAATTTGCATTTCTCTAATGATTAGTGATGTTGAGCATTTCTTCATATGCCTATTGGCCATCTGTATGTCCTCTTTGGAGAAATTTCTATTCATTTCTTTTGCCCATTTTTTGATTGGATTGTTTGTCTTCCTTGTGTTGAGTTTTATAAGTTCTTTATAAATTTTGGTTATTAACTCCTTATCAGACATGTTGTCGAATATGTTCTCCCATTGTGTGGTTTGTCTTTTTATTCTGTTCTTATTGTCTTTAGCTGTGCAAAAGCATTTTAGTTTGATATAGTCCCATTTGTTTATCTTCCCTTTTGTTTCATTTGCCCGTGGAGATAAATCGGCAAATATATTGCTGCGACAGATGTCGGAGAGCTTACTGCCTATGTTTTCTTCTAGGATGCTTATGGTTTCATGGCTTACATTTAATTTTTTTTATCCATTTTGAATTTGTTTTTGTGAATGGTGTAAGTTGATGGTCTAGTTTCATTTTTTTGCAGATAGATTTCCAATTTTTCCAACACCATTTGTTAAAGAGGCTGTCTTTACTCCATGGTATGCTCTTTCCTCCTTTGTCAAAAGAAGTTGTTCATAAAGGTGTGGGTTTATTTCTGGGTTCTCTGTTCTGTTCCATTGATCTATGTGCCTGTTCTTATGCCAGTACCAGGCTGTCTTGAGTATAATGGCCTTATAGTAAACCTTGATATCTGGAAGAGTGATACCTCCTGCTTTATTTTTTCTTTTTAAGATTGCTGAGGCTATTCATGTTCTTTTTTGGTTCCATATAAATTTTTGGAATATATGTTCTATATCTTTGAGGTATATCATTGGTATTTTAATTGGTATTGCATTGAATTTATAAATTGCTTTGGGTAATATAGACATTTTAATGATGTTTATTCTTCCTAGCCATGAGCATGGTATATGCTTCCATTTGTTTGTATCTTCCTTGATTTCTTTTATCAATGTTCTATAATTTTCCGAGTACAAGTCCTTAACCTCCTTGGTTAAATGTACTCCTAGGCACTTTATATTTTTGGCTGCAATAGTGAAGGGGATTGTTTCCTTAATTTCTTTTGCTGAAAGTTCATTGTTGGTATATAAAAATGCCTCTGATTTCTGAGTATTAATTTTATCTCCTGCCACCTTGCTGAATTCATTTATCAGGTTCTGTAGTTTTTTGACTGAGACTTTAGGGTTTTCTATATACAATATTATATCATCTGCAAATTAAAATATTTTTTTTGATTGTAAAAACCTGTCAAGGCAATGCACTAGGGAAGGAATCCTTTCAATGAACTTAGACGAATATTTTCATATTCACATACAAAAATGATGATTTTCAGCCATTGCATCATACACAGACATTAATGCAAAGTGGATTATAGACCTAAAGTATAAGAGCAAAAGTGCAAGGTATATGTTTGATGAAGGATTTATGTCAATCATATACATGGAATACTTACAACTAGAGTATGGAAAGCCAAAGAGAATTTTTAAAATAGGCAAAATATTTGAGTAGACTTTTCACCAAAGGTAATGTATTCTAAAAGAAATGTGCATCATATGGAAAGAGACAGAGAACCATACCATCTTAAGTTTAAGATGCCTTAACTGAAGAATTAAAAAATTAAAGATTGCCTTAAGATCAACCATATTCATACTTTCCAATTTGTTCTGGCCCACAGATTTCTACTAATAGGGCTAATTCAACAATTATGGCTTGATGAGAGATTTTGTTTTGTTCTGTTAATTGTCCAAGGCAATATGGAAATGAAAAACCATATAGTAGTTGAGAGTATAAAAAAATATTCATTCAAAACTGCTTTTTGATCGCATATACCTTATAAAGTTTATGTGCACACTCAGTGATAATCTTGGACTAGTAGAACACTGTGGCCTACATTGACATCAGATAGTCAGAAGATGAGCACCTCTAGGACAGGTCACTGAAGGAGTCCCATGAAATGACTGCTGGCATTGGGCATGCATTAGGGAAATGCAGCCTCAGCATTGGCTTTGAGACTATTCTTTTCCCCATGCAGTCATAAGGGTGGGAAAAGCCACAGAGCAGCGCGGAGCCCTTTTCCTATGATTTATTGTGACTTTATCCAAGTTACAGCTCAGTGCTTGTGCCTCTCTCATCTCCTTTGTAAGTCAGACCTAGAGACAGCATTGTTTTCCTGATTGGTTATTATGAGGATGAAATGAGTTAATACTGTATCATATTTAGAATAGGTTCTAACACATCACAAGTGCCCAATAAATGTGAATTATTATATAGTTTCTTTACCAGAAGGTTCGTTACTTGTATGGTATTTAAAGAATTCTGTTGTGGCCTTAGTCACTATAGAAATTCAGGAGATTTTTTTAATATTATAAGATAGGGTGAATTTTTAAGCAACATTCATGTTATATGGCAATGATAAGCTGTGACCCACAAATATGACACCAGGATGTCATATCATAATGCACAATAAAATCTAAACAGAGCCGTGTGTTGCTGTAAACAGTTCTTTCCCCAATTTGGGATAATTTAAAAAATAAATTTCCTAATGTCATTCCATAGAGATTAATTATTATTTGTGCTAGATCACACATAGTCTTAGTTTAATTTCTATATATTTTGTTATACCTTAGAGATTAATAATTGATTTGGATCTTGGGAGACCCATTTCCCGGGAGCTTAAATTATACTATAAGTCTCTGTGTACTATACTTGCTTTAACATTTCAGCACCAGGAAGGAAATGTCTTCCAATCAGGTTTGTGAGCTAAAACTAGGCTCTGGTTACTTGAAAATGAAAATGGGTATTTCCCCCCAGCAAACAATTATTTAAAGATATAACTAAGTCATTTATCTTTCAATTGGAGAACGATTTAATAGACCATATTTCTATACCCTTACTGTTTGAAAAGGTTTCGTCTTTTAGCCTTCAGGCACAGTTAATTGTGAGATTAGAATAATTTCCTCTGCAACATCAAGTGTTAATGTGTATGAAAAAATACAGAGTAAACAAATGGTAGTTTCTCTCTCTCTCATCTCGTCCTATTTTATTTCACACCAGTTTTTGTCATGGAATCTAAAATTTATGACCATGGTGTCACTCCCTATTAGTCACCCTAATTCCTTTTTATGTTAATAGAGTATTTTATTATTTTTAAATTAAATTTATTGGGTGACATTGGTTAATAAGATTATATTGGTTTCAAGTGTGCAATCCTATGAAATATCTTCTTGCATTGTGTTCTCTCCGCCAAAAGTAAAATCTTCTAACATTATCACATATTTTACCCTCTTTTAGCCTTTGCTACTCCACACCTCTCTTCCCTCTGGTAACCTCCATATTGCTGTCACCCTAATTCTGGGGGTCGAATTTATGTGCCTAAATGATGGCATGAAGAGAGATAATCAGAACTTGGGCACTGTCTAAATGAATTAAAGGAGTGAGGTCTTTTGTATTTGTTTTGGGTTTATCATGAACTAGTATTTTATTATTAGCCTTGACTATAGGGATGAATTTTTCCAAGTGGATTTTACTGGTTTAACTCTGAAATGGGAAAATTATTAAGCATTTGGGGGTATTTTTTGATCAAGTAATGAGAAAAACCATGACTTCAGGAAGGTGATTTGCTCCCACTTTAAAGTTATCTGAAGACATGGAGAAAATAGCAGGTTATGTTTTTAGTCGGGATCTTTTCCCTCAGTTTTCATGCATACCTGCATACAAAGTCACCGGCGCACTCTGCCTGTTGTTTAGGAGGGAGGAAGAGAATAAAATTCTTTAATTCTTATGCCCTTTCTTTAAGGAAAGATCTGAATGGTAGATCCAATTTATATAGAATATACAATGTAACCACTTCCGCAATCAGGTACTTCAGTGAGCCTGGTAAAGTTTCCACTTGCCCCCTTTTTAATATGGGTAAAGGATTAACCCTTTAATATAACCAAATGACAGTGATAATATAAAATATATATCATATATATTCATACCTTCATATGTGCATCACTTCCATCGACATGTATATACACAAAGCGTTTTTATTATATATCTTTCTTAAAAAATTAATCATCTCCAAATCATAATTTCAAATAGTGTGACAATTTCTACCCAGATATGATGCATCATAGTTTAACAGTTGCTATCTTTTTGACAATTAGACTGACTCATTGTTAATATTATAAACAATGCTGCAATGTAGCTTTGAATATAGTTTTTCGTAATTTCGTCAATGTAATTAAATATCTCTTATTAAAATACCTCATTACATTATAAGATAGCTTTTGTTGTTGTCAGGGTTAAGTCTAATAATATATGTGGTCTATTTACTTTCCAGAAAAATTTATAGAAAAGTCTCTTCTTCCTATGTCTTTATTAGCATAAGTCATTGCTATTATAATTGATCAAACCACTTTGTAAATGTGATATGAAAATTGTCATTTTAAGTACATATTTTAATTCTTTCTTTTTATAATTCCAAATTTAAAGGGTTTTAATGAGACAAATTCTCAAAAATTTGTCACACACCTTGAATTTGGAATTATGAAAAGTTTTGTCTGTATCAAATTTATGCTCCTGATAGATACCACTTAAAATGTCTACATTTTATAGAATCACAGTAGGTGTTATCATGATAGACAGAGTATATACATTTTTTCAGAGAATAGAAGTCAATTTTTTCAATGGATTTGAAGTATATCATTGAATCTGTTTTAAAAGCCATAAAACCACTGAATTTTAGTTGATCATCTCAATCGATTGTAACAAAGTTGAGATGTTTACATCAATTTTGATCAGTGGCACCAACTGAGACAACTGATAGTTTGAATTATTTGACAACTTTGTTTCTTTCTTATCTCCTGAATACACTTTGATAGATATCAATGTTATATTTTCGGAATTTATTTACTGGTTGTTTTCCTTCTTTTTCTATTTCTAGAAGAAACAGAGAAGTTATTATTTGGTTTCCTAACCAGACATTTGGTGGCAATGGGGGAGGAGAATTGCACTGCCGTGACTGAGTTCATTCTGCTTGGATTAACAGACGCCCCTGAGCTGAGAGTCTTTCTTTTCATGGTGTTCCTGCTGATCTATGGAGTCACGGTTTGGGGAAACCTGGGCATGATCGCGCTGATTCACGTCAGCTCCCGACTTCACACCCCCATGTACTTTTTCCTCAGCCACCTGTCCTTTATAGATTATTGTTACTCCACAATCATTGTACCAAAGATGCTAGCTAATATTTTAAACGAAGACAAAGCCATCTCCTTTGTGGGATGCATGGTGCAGTTTTATTTATTTTGTGTCTATGCAATCACCGAGGTCTTCCTGTTGGCGGTAATGGCCTATGACCGCTTTGTGGCCATCTGTAACCCTCTGCTTTACATGGTCTCCATGTCCCGGAATCTCTGTGTGGAACTGGTGTCTTGTTGCTACCTTGGCGGAACTGTGTGTTCTCTGATCCACTTGTGTTTAGCTCTTGAGATCGCATCCTATAGATCCAATGAGATTGACCACTTCTTTTGTGACCTGCCCCCTCTCTTATCTCTTGCTTGCTCTGATGTCTCAGTGAATGAATTGTTGCTATACATTGTCACCTCCTTCAATGAGATCACCACCATCGTGATCATCCTCACCTCCTACTTGTTTATTCTCATCACCATCCTCAGGATGCGCTCCGCAGAGGGTAGACGCAAAGCCTTCTCCACCTGTGCCTCCCACCTAACAGCCATCATTGTTTTCCATGGAACGATCTTGTTTACTTACTGCCGGCCCAGTTCTGGCAACAGTACAAATACTGACAAGGTGGCCACAGTGTTCTACACTGTAGTGATTCCCATGCTGAACCCCCTGATCTACAGTCTCAGGAACAAGGATGTGAAAGAAGCTCTCAGAAAAGTGGTGCGCTCCAAAATATCTTCCTAGAAAATATTTCAAAATGGAGGCTGGTGGAGGAATGAGTCAGTGGACTTCAGTGTTATAGAGTGGAGAGAGCAGTCTGGGGTAGGTCTTTAGGAATGAGTCGTTTTGATTCATGCCTTTATTGTTACTTTCAACTACGTACCAACCAGCATAAATATATTATTAATTTGTATGGCAGCTTGATCAAGAGCATATCTCATTTCTTTTCATCAGTACTCTCTAAACAGTCTTCATAAAATAACTGAGTGCATTTGTGTACGTATTGAGCGCTAACTGCTTTCCTTTGGTTGGAATGTGGTTTTAAATTAACTGTCAAATTTAATGATAATCTAAACAAAGAAATAACAAATCTAGATTATTGTGTATATTAGGGAAGATTTGTTTACTTTTAATAGTAGTAATATTTATTACAAGATGTCCTAATAGACACAGGTATCTAGTTCTTAAAATTCTGTAACATCATATTTATCTTTTTATTCTATCATCAATTTTGCTGGAATTACTTAAATCTTCTTTTTTCCTGCATCATTGTATTTGGTTAAAATTCTGAATTGTTAAGAAACTTATTGGGAGGAAAAATTCTATCTGTTTTTGTGTGGGTACAATTAAAACTGGACAACAGTCTTATAGTGGTTCATGAAATAATTTGGGGTTATTATATGATTTAAACTTATAATGATAAGTCCAAATAAAACTTTTTAAAATATGCACATATGTAATGTAAACAAAATATTTTATATATTTATAAATAATCCACCTCCCTTTGCATATCGTTATTAACTTAATTTTTTAACTTATATTTAAAATAATGATATACTCTTGCCAGGTAGTTCAGTTGGTTAGAGTGTTGTCTGAATATACTAGGTTGCAGGTTCGATCCTCAGTAAGGGCATGTCTAAGAATCAACAAATGAGTGCATAAACAAATGGAACAATAAATCTATATTTCTTTTTCTCTCTTTCTTCCTTTTTTTCTATGTCTTAAATTAATAAGTAAGAAATTAAAAATGAAATTAGTAAAGTATGATATAAATAAGTGTACAGTCCATTCTTTTTTTTTTTTTTTACAGCGACAGAGAGAGAGAGAGAGTCAGAGATAGGGACAGACAGGAACGGAGAGAGGTGAGAAGCATCAATCATTAGTTTTTCGTTGCCTGTTGCAGCACCTTAGTTCATTGATTGCTTTCTCACATGTGCCTTGACCACGGACCTTCAGCATGGGTCTTCCGCATCCCAGTCCGATGCTCTATCCACTGCGCCACCGCCTGGTCAGGCAGTATAGTCCATTCTTTGTGTCACAATATATGAACATGTCTTTATACAGAAATTAGTTCTAATATTGAAGTTATTTCAGATGCTTTCCACTTAGTAACTATAGATTCCCCCAAAAAATCATTCTCCAAGGTTTTTTCTCACAGAATTCATAAATTCAGTGAGAATTAATTCTTACATAAGGATTTAATTACATGTGCTATCTAAATCGCTCAACTTCATAACAAAAGACATGAAACTCATATCCAAGAAGCTCAGAGAACACAAAGCAGAGAGAAAGAAAGTAAAAAAATAAAATAAAGATTGAATACAAGAACCATTATACATTTGAGCCTTGACAATGTGGGATTGGGGTACCAATACACATACAGTGAAAAATTTGCATATAACTTTTGACTCCCCCCAAAATTTAATACCTTCAGTTCCCTCTGGTTCCAGCACCATTGTGGATACCAACATTTACAGATGATCATATCCTTTATATAAAATAGCATAGATCAATTCTTATAGTCGGTCTTCTGCCTCCATAGACTCCAGGACAGGTATTTATTGGAAAAAAAAATCTGTGTATAAGCATAACCACACTTTTCAAACCCATGCTGTTCAGGGTCAACTGTGTAATGAGCAGGGCTGTTCAACCTCAGCATTGCTGATATTTTGTATTGATAACTTCTGTTGTGAAATACTATCCTGCGCATTGTAGGCCTCTTAGCAGTACCCATAGCCTTTATATATTAGTTGCCAGCATCGCTCTTGTAATTGTGCTAATCAAAAATATTTCATCGTCGTCAAGTGTCCGCTGTGTGTTTAGTTCTGGGAAGTGGCTGTAGGGATTAGTTTCAAAACCAGCACTGATCTAAAGGGAAAAAGGTAAGCACATGTCTGGTAAAGAAATTGTATCTAGAATATACACAGAACTTTAAAATTAAATACACTTCTAAAGAAACCAAAGGTAAATAAATAAAATAAAATAAAATAAAAATTCAGACCTGACTAAGTGGCTCAGTGGATAAAGCATTGTCCCCGCCTGTGAGGTTCTCGGTTTGATCTCCAGTCAGGACATGTGTGAAAGGCAATGAGTATAGAACCAAATGGAACAACCGGTGGAATGGTTGTTTCTCTCGCTCTCTCTCTCCTCTCCATGAATTCAATAGAAAACTTAAAGAAAAAGAGCAAGACAAATTATAAAATATTTTGAATTGAATGAAAATAAAATACAATCTATGACATTTTAAAAGATGCATTTTATGACAATAGACTTCATCTTTTTTTTTTAGAGTCTTTATTTCTTTTTTTAAATTTATTTATTTTACAGAGGAGACACAGAGTGAGAGAAAGAGAGAGAGAGGGAGAGAGAGAGAGAGAGAGAGAGAGAGAGAGGAGAGAGAAAGGGAGGAGGAGCTAGAAGCATCAACTCCCATATGTGCCTTGACCAGACCAGTGCAGGGTTTTGAACTGGCAACCTCAGTGTTCCCAGGTTGATGCTTTATCCATAGACTTCATCTTTTAAAATGTGTATAATTTTGTTAGCCAGTGTCATCCCAATAAATTCGATAAGCAGGAAATAAAGATATATTTTGAAAGAAGGTAATTTAGAGATTTAAAATAGAAGAAATCTTTCAAAATAGAACCTTAGATTTCATAATGAGAGACTAAAGAAAAAAATGAACAAGCAAACAAATGAACAACAACAAGATAAATAAAAGGAAGGCTATAATAAAGGCTAGAGTATAACCCAATAATACAAAGATGAAAAACAATATAAAAATCAATAAATTTAAAATTTAAAATGATCAATAAAATGGACAGCAATTTATGAGGACTTACAGAGAGAAAATGAAATGACATACTAACTAACATGATCCGAGGGGAGACTGACCTTCCAGATATTAAATATTATGAACAATTTATGCCAACAAATTGGTCAACTTAGTTGATAAAAAAGACAAAGTTTCCAAAAATTGACAATAGAAAAAATTAAAAATCTATATAAACATATAACAAGAAAATAAATTGGATTTATAATTAAAATATTCTCCCATCCTATCAAGACACAGATAGCTTCACTGGTTATTCTAATTAAATATCTATGTAATAAATAATAGCAATTGTTGATTAACTCATGTCCAAAATGGTGGAGGAGATCACTTTCCAATTCATGTTATTTAGCAAGTGTTACCCTGATACCAAAGTCAGAAAAGAAATACAAGGAAAGACAACATGACATCACATCCCTCACAGTTGTAGATAAAAAAATTCTCAACAAAAATATTAGCAAAAAAACATATAATAATGCACACTAAATATTTTAAAAGAATAATAAATCACTACACACACACACAAACCACTAGAACTAATAATAGAATTCATCACAGACACAAGATATATAATCAAAACAGAAAAACAATTTTATTTTAATATAGTCACAGAATAATAATTTTACCTGAATGTAAAATTAAGAAAACAATTTTATTAATAATGACATGAAAAAATACTTAGAAATAAATTTAAGAAAAGAATAGTTCTTAATACCAAAATTGCAACACATGGTGTTTGTCCTGGTGGAAGGTAGCCATATATATCAATGTAATAACATTGATAATTGCAAAATAAACAGATTAGTGGTTGTTTGATTTCTGACACAGCTACCAGGGCTACTTAATAAGAAATGACCCTCTTTTCAATAAATGATAAAGAGTATTTGACCACTCAGATGAAAAAAGTTGAACTGAAATATATACTTCACAGCAAATACAAACATTAACTCAAAATGGACCATGAATATAAATTTAAGAGCCAAAGGCACAAGATATATCTCCAGTGAAAGGTTTATAACCATAATATACAAAGAACACTTACAACTAGAGCATAGGAAGTCAAATAGGCAAAATATTTGCATGGACATTTCACCAAAGAAGAATGAGTTTTAAGGTACTTTTACTGCAAGAAAAACAAATATTAAAAATTAAAGACAGCCTTTGAAACAAAAGTAGCCCAAGTTATTTCTGCTTTGACTCATGCTTTTATATTTATAAAAGTATTACATGATGCGCCTGACCTGTGGTGGAGCAGCGGATAAAGCATCAACTTGGGAACACTGAGGTCGCCAGTTTAAAACCCTGCACTGGTCTGGTCAAGGCACATATGGGAGTCGATGCTTCCAGCTCCTTCCCCCTTTCTCTCTCTCTCTCTCTCTCTGTCCTCTCCAAAATAAATGAATAAAATAAAAAGAAATTAAAACAAAAGTATTACGTGAAATATGGGCTGGTGAGATTTTTTTTAGTTGTAAAAGATGTTTTATTTTCAGTCCATTCAAGTTACAACTCATTGCTTGCGGCTCTACCATCTCCTTTATAAGACAGACCTAGAAATAGCATTTTTTCTCTTGATGGTTATCATGATGATTAAATAATTTAATATTATCTAATATTTAGAATAGGTTCTAACACATAACAAGGGCCTAAGAAGTGCAGACTATTAATAGCTATCTGACCAGCTGTTATCTCCTTTGCAGTATTTGAAGGGATTCCAATGTGGCTTTTAGTCGCTGTTCCTTGCTGGAGTTTAGGGAATTTGGTAATATTATAAGAAAGAAGGAATAGATGAAAATATTCATGCTACTTTATTATGGAAATGTGATCTGTGACCCACATATATGACACTAGGATGGAATGCCATATAGCACCGTGAAATGTGGAGGGAGACATATTTGGTTTTGAACAATTGTTTCTCCAATTAAGGCATTTAAAAAAAAATTCTAGATGATATTCCATAGAGATTAATTATATGTTTTATACTTCATATAGTTTTAGTTTGGTTTTACTTTATTTTATAGCATTAAAGATTAATAATTGATTTGGAACTTAGGAGACCCGTTCCCCAGGGGATAAAATTTGAGTATAAGTCTCTAGCTGTGTACCATATGCATCCTACCTATTCAGCACCACAGAGGAAATGCCTGTCACTCAGGTTTGTGAGCTACAACTAGGCTCTGGTTACTTGGAAATGGATATATTTATCCAGCAAACAATTATTTAAATATACGTTTAACTCATATGTCTTCTTTCCTTTTAAATTTTTAATTATTGATTGGTAGTTTTAGAGAAAAAGAGGGCGGTGTAGAAACATCAGTTTGTTCTGCTTATTTATTCACTCATTGATTTATTCTCGTATGTACCCTGACTAAGGATAAAATCTGCAACCTTGGGGGTAAGAACAAAAAAACCCCCAAAACCTGCTACCTTGGTATATCAGGACACCATCTTAACCAGCTGAGTACCTGGCCAGGTCACTCATACGTCTTCTGAGTAGAGAATGACTTAATAAACCATGTTCCTGTGCACTTACTGTTTCAGATATATTTTGTCTTTCAGTATTGAGAGACAGGCGATGGTGAAATTGTAATAATTTCCTCTGGATCACCAAATGTTGACGTGTATAAAAGAATACAGAGTAAACAGATGGTAGTCTCTCCCTCTCCCTCTTTCTCTCCTTTTCTTTCTACCTTTCTCCACACCAATTTTGGTCATGGCATCTAGCTCCCTAATTGTTACCCTAATTCTGAGGGTTGAATTTATGTGCCCATGAGTTGGTCATGGGGAATCAGGACACGTTGACTTTCTCTGATGAGTAAATAAGATGAATTATTTTAGGTTGTTTGTGTTTATTATAAAATTGTCTCTTATTATCAGCCTAGAACGTTAAAAAGAAGTGTTTTCAAATTCATTTTCCTGTAATACCTCTGAAGTGGGCAAATAATTCAGTTTTTTTGAGTCAAATAATGAGAAAACCATGACTTTAGCAAGGTGACTTGTTTTCAATTCTTTAAAATTAGTTGAAGATATAGAGAAAATACCAGGTTATGTCTTCAGTTTATAATCTTCTCACCCAATTTTCATTAGATATATGTTTATGACTTGTGGGTATACTCCTCTAAGGAGAGCAGAGAATAAAATTTCTCACCTTCCATATGTCTTTCCTTTTCTTTTATATCCCTGCCCCTAGAAATGCACAGCTTTCATCATTATCAACTTCCCCCACAAGAGCCGTACCTTTATTAGAATTGATGAACCTACATGGACACATTATTATCACCCAAGGTCCATAGTCTACCTCAGGGCTCACTCTTGCTGTTGTACATTTTATGGCTTCGGACAAATGTACGATGACAGATATATACCAATATATTACCAAATAGAGAAGTTTCACTGCCCTAAAAATTCGCTATGCTCCACCTGTTTATACCTCTCTCCCTCCTCAACCCATTGATCTTTTTACTGTTTCCATAGTTTGCCTTTTCCTGAAGATCATATAGTTGGATCTTACAGTATGTAGTCATCCCAGATTTGCTTCTTTCACTTAGAAATGTGCGTTAAAGTTTCTTGCATGTCTTTTCATGACTTGAGAGCTTCTTTCTTTCAGTGCTGAGTTTCATTGTCTGGATGGACCACAGTTTATTGCATATAAATATTCTTTAAGGACGGTCTGAATGGTAAATAGGACTTATAGTATATAAAATGTAATTACATACCCCAACCAACTACAAGAGTTTTAACTTACCTTTTTCTCTATGTGGGTAAAGGATTTATTTTTTAGTGTTGTAGCCAAATCAAAGTGATAACATTTGGTGTTCCTACCATATACATTCTAACACAACATATATCATTTATTTAAATCTTGATATCTACCAAATGTATTAAGTATTAAAAAAGTAACTATATTCACAAAATTATTTCTAATAACATAACTTTCTGTCTTAGATATGATATACCATAGTTTAACAATTGCTCTATTTTTTCTCATTGTGAATATTATAAACAATACTGTAATGTTACATTGTATATAGTTTTTCATAATTTGTGAATGTAATGAAACATTTCTAATAACAATTTACTAGGAATAAAATTTCATAATCTCATAAGTGTATCAGATAGCTTTTATTGTCTTCAGAGGTAAGGATATATGTTGTCTAATTGCTTTCTATAAAATTTATACAAGAGTTATATCTCTCTGCTTGACTAGGCAGTAGTGCAGTGGATAGAGCGTCGGACTGGGATGCTGAAGACCCAGGTTTGAGACGCCGAGCTCACCAGCTTGAGGGCGAGCCCATCTGGCTTGAGCAAAAGCTTGCCAGCTTGGACCCAAGGTCCCTGGCTCCAGCAAGGGGTTGCTTGGTCTGCTGAAGGCCCGGGGTCAAGGCACAAGTGAGAAAGCAACCAATGAACAACTAAGGTGCTGCAACAGCAACGAAAAACTAATGATTGATGCTTCTCATCTCTCTCTGTTCCTGTCTGTCTGTCCCTATCTATCCCTCTCTCTGACTCTCTCTCTGTCCCTGTGAAAAAAAGTTATATCTTTCTGAGTCATTGATATTGATCACTACTATTGTAATAAATTAAGTCATTTTGTCAATTTGACAAGTAAAAATGATGATGGACTTCAGTATATATATTAAATCTCTTTTTTTTTCATTCTGCATCATTTAAAATTTAAAGAATACTAATGAGCTAGTAATCTCAAAGAGATCTGTCACACTTCCCAGTGAGGAAATTGTATAGGACCTCACGAGCTGAAATTTCTAGACTGACCTAAAAAATTAGTGTATGCAGGATCACAATAGCTGTTGTCTTACTTGAACAGAATTTTTTTTACATTTTTCTGGGACAGGAGTTGATTTCATGTGGTTTGAAAGTATATCAATGGACCTATTTCAAAGTCCATCAGACCATTATTATGGTAGATAACAGTGGAAAATCGTACAGGTTTCTGCTTTAAATTTAGTCAGTGTAATCCACTGACACACTGAACATTTAGAATTGTTTGCCAATTGTATTTCAAATACACAGCGTTTTACATCAGTATGAAAGCATTTCTTTATATAAATGTTTTTTTTTCTTATTCCAATTTTAGAATACACACAAAACATGGTGGAAATGGGGGAAGAGAACTGCACCACTGTGACAGAGTTCATCCTTCTGGGATTATCAGATGTCCCTGAGTTGAATGTTTTTCTCTCCCTGCTGTTCCTTCTCATATATGGACTCACATTTTTGGCCAACCTGGGCATGATCGCACTGATTCACGTCAGCTCTCGACTTCACACCCCCATGTACTTTTTTCTCAGTCACCTGTCCTTTGTGGATTTCTGCTACTCTACAGTCATTGTGCCAAAGATGCTGTTCAATATCTTTAGCAAGGATAAGACCATCTCCTTCCTGGGATGCGTCATACAATTCTACCTCTTTGGCATGTGTGTAATCACTGATGTATTTCTGCTGGCCATGATGGCCTATGACCGCTTCTTGGCCATTTGTAGCCCAATGTTGTACATGGTGACCATGTCCCGGAAACTCCAAGTAGTTCTGGTTTCCAGCTGCTACTTCTGTGGGATTGTGTGTTCTCTGATCCATCTGTGTTTAGCCCTTGAGATTCCATCCTACAGATCAAATGTGATTAACCACTTCTTTTGTGATCTACCCCCAATTCTTAATCTTGCCTGCTATGATGTTTCCATAAATGAACTCATGCTATTCATTGTGTCCACTTCTAATGAGATCATCACCATTGTGATCATCTTTACCTCCTACTTGTTTATTCTCATCACCATTCTCAGGATGCGCTCTGCAGAGGGAAGGCGCAAAGCCTTCTCCACCTGTGCCTCCCACCTCACAGCTATCGTTGTCTTCCATGGAACAGTCCTTTTCACTTACTGCCGGCCCCGTTCTAGAAATAGCGTGGATACCGACAAGGTGGCTTCAGTGTTTTACACAGTAGTGATCCCCATGCTGAACCCCCTGATCTATAGCTTGAGGAACAAAGATGTGAAAGGAGATCTCAAGAAAGTTTTGGGGTCCAGATTAACTCTTTGAGAAACTCTTTATTTTAAAGCTAGATTTAGGGTTTCAGTAGACACTTTAAAGAGGGCTTATTGGGATGCATGTTAAGGAAAAGTAAAATTGGGAAGGATTTTATATGCTAGGTATCTATGCATGATTTTCTATTTTCCATGTGTCTGTCTTATTAAACTTCCCATCTGACTGTGGTCACTATTGAGCATGGTACCCTCATATGCATTTTTTATGTCCCAGTACTGTTAAATCACTGGATATTAACAAAGTGACTTCTGTCTCCTATATATTGATAATGCCTTTATTGAACCCCTTAATTTACAGTCTAAGGCAGTGGTTCTCAAAGTGTGCGCCAGGGTGCACTGGTGCGCCTTAGAAGATTTCCAGGTGCGCCCTATGTTATTCCAGAGAAATATGTGCCCGTTGGGGACTGAAAAACAAACAGGATTTTTGGAGTTTTGATTTTTGGGGGACAGAGGTGTGGGGAATTGGCTGTAAACTGACAGTCTGCCCAACCCCCCACCTCACCTGCCTGATTAGGTTGCAAAAGGCTGTTAAGCTGTGGTGCTGGATTGTTTACACTACCTCCCATGTTCTCCTGAAAGACTGGAGGCAAGTTTCTTCTATCCTTTGTTTGGTGTCAAGTTAAGATTGTGGACGTTTTCTGCACTCAACACAAGAGTAAAAAGAGAGGAATTCTTCAATGTATTGACGAGGAAATGAGAGTTTTTCTTCCAAATATATCTCCAAACATTGAAGAAATCACTAGGACACATCAGGTTCATGTTTCTCATAAACTCAAGAATAAAAAAAACATATTTGTGCTGGGACCTGCTGAATTTATTAAATTTTACTAAGAATATATCTATATATATAAAAAAGTAACATTTTTGTCGTTTTTTAATTTTTTAATCCCTCTTTTTTACAAATTCTAAACAGCATAACTTTAAAAATGTAACATCAAAATGTTTTTAATGTCAGAATAAATTTAGTTTTTTCGTGTTTATTTTGTTTAATTACCATAAAAGCACACTTAGACTTTATATTTTTTTCTTTAATATTTGACTTAATTATTCTAACATATTTCTCAGAAATGTGTATATAGTGTGTCTACAATTATTTGTAGGATTTTAAATGCGCCCCGACTTCAAAAAGTTTGAAAACCACTGGTCTAAAGAATAAATACATCAAAAATGCCTTTTGGAAAGTGACTAGTCAAAGAGGTCTTTCCTAAGGATGAAATGAAGCCTGATTTCTTTTCAGAAATGTCTATTTTTTGATGTTTGGTTCCAACTGTTGGAAAATTCAGTTTAATATGAATTTCCCGAAATCTGTGGGTAATCAAAATAAAGCATGATGCCATGGACAGTACCACCTTTCCGTCAGCCCCAGCAGTGGAAGGACTGATAGGAAGTTAATTGGTTAAGGCCACAGAGCTGACAAGTATGAAGTCAGGTCAGTTTCACTTCAAGTCTAGTTTTCATCTTCAGCACTGTCCCATCATTATTAAGTTTCTTAAGATGAATAATAAGAATAACAATAAAAAACCCTGCTATCCTAATCATCTGTAAAGGCTATTAAGTTAAAGTATTTAGAAAATATTTAAAAGACAATGAAATACTTTATCTTAAATATCGGTTCAAAAAGTAATGCAAGCCTAGTAACTTGCTGAAAATTGCATGTTTTAAATGTGTTTTTTATTGTCATGCTGTTTTGAAGTATAAAATAGCTCATTAATGCAGTAAGATCTCAGATTAGAGAAGAGGATTTAAATCAAAAACTTGTATAACTCATTACTCTGTCCACCTGCAAGCTGAAAAAAGTATTTTCATGTTTCTTTTTTGACAAAAATATAAAATAAAATGACTTCGTGAGAAAGTCTGGACTTGTATTGTTTTTCATACCTGGATAAATAATTAATTGATTGCAGTGCAAACAACATTTAAAATTTATTAATTTGGGGGATGGGTTATAGGATTGCCTAGTATGCACTGATTAAGTCATGACCACTATTAAAATTTTGTTTAAAATATGGTTTCAGTTTTTTTCACAGATACACAGAAAGTGAATATAAATATTTAAATAATGGATACTAATGTAAATATGTAAATACCATCCTGTTATTTGTTTTTATTCTATTAAAACATTAAGTTAATAAGGCTACCTTTTAACTTAAACTGTATCTGTTGGAAATTTTAGCTCTGTCAATTTGTTTTGAATGTTGAAATGCTATAAACACAGCAAGGGAAATGGAGTTATTTTCTCCTCGGCCTTGGAAAAGCCCAGGTTCTTTAATTTTTAAAATTTTTTTTTACATGGACAGAGAGAGAGAGTCAGAGAGAGAGGGATAGATAGGGACAGACAGGAACAGAGAGAGGTGAGAAGCATCAATCATTAGTTTTTCGTTGCTGTTGCAACACCTTAGTTGTTCATTGATCGCTCTCTCACAGGCGGAAAAGCCTAGGTTCTTGATCCCCAACTCCCATTTATGCAGTTTCTCTGCAGGTGTCAATAGCACCATGTCTGTTCTCCAAAGTAAGGACAGGAGGGATTCCTCATCTGGTGTAAAGACTGTGACGTGTAACATTAACCTAGAGCTGGGTTTATGTTACACTAAAACCATAGAGCTAGGGACATCTGCTGATATACCTGGGCGGGAATGATGAGAAATAGAGGAGCCAAAATGATTTTTACATCAAATAACTCTTTTCCATGATTGTTATCACACCCAATGATGAAAGAGAAGTGGAGAAAAATTTCATCTAAGATGAAGATACTGGAATCTAATAAAACCGGAGAATTCCTTTTGCCTCATATTTCAACCTACATCCACTGATTGATTCAACAAATATTGTGAATGGCTGAACATCATTAACAGGGAAGGAGAAATGATGGTGAACAATGTAGGCAAGGATTGTACCTTTAGGGAATGTGGACTACAGGGCCGGAGGTTTCTATTTTATTTTTATATATTTATTTATTATTTATATCCCTTTAAATGCAAGGATCGAACATTTATAGGATGATACAGATACATAGGAAAGAGAGAAACACACCTACTGTAACCCACCGACCTCCCCTCTGAGTGAGGAAGTTTATTAACTCCATATACATGAAAGAATCGTAAGGAGAGTTGAATCGACCTGAAGGTGTCGTTTCTGTCTGCTTATCTCACTGGAACATACTCATGAACAGATCATAATATGTAAAAGGACCCTTTTTCACAAACAGCAAAGTGAACCTATTATTACTTTACCTTATTTTGGAGAAAAAACTAAGATCAATAATTAATGCCCCTTACATTTAATTTAGGCACAAGAGAAGAAATGCAAAATATCCTGCTGAGACTACAGGACCTAAGTCACAGTCCTTGACCTTCCACACAGAATCTTTGACTAAATACTTTGGGGTAAAAACATAGTCTCGCTCAGAACACAGTTAAGTCCCAATTGCTTTTTTCAGGGCACCTTTCACATCTTTATTCCTTGAGCTGTAGATCAGTGGGTTTAACATGGGGATGACAATGGTATAGAAAACATAGCAGCATTGTTCACAGTGGCCAAGACATGGAAACAACCCAAAAGCCCTTCAATAGATGACTGGATAAAGAAGATGTGGTACATATATACCATGGAATACTACTCAGCCATAAGAAATGATGACATCGGATCATTTACAACAAAATGGATGGATCTTGATAACATTATATGAATTGAAATAAGTAAATCAGAAAAAACTAAGAACTGCATGATTCCTTCCATACATAGGTGGAACATTAAAAAGAGACTAAGAGACATGAGTGTGGTGGTTACTGGGGGGGCGGTTATGAGGGAGGGAGGGGGGGGAGGGGAGGGGCACAAAGAAAACCAGATAGAAGGTGACAAGGTAATTTGACTTTGGGTGATGGGTATGCAGCATAACTAAATGACAAGATAACCTGAAGATGTTTTCTTTGAACATATGTGCCCTGATTTATTAATGTCACCCCATTAAAATTAACAGCAACAACAACAACAAAATACCTCAAAAACAGAGGCCATTTTTTTCTGGGTCCATGCAGTAGCTAGAGCTGGGATGGAAATACACGAACAGGAATGCACTCTAGAGTACAGTGCAGAAATGTTAGGCAGAGTAAGAAGTTTTCTTTAAAAGAGGATATGATTGGGGGAATTTCTGGTATGGGTGACTTATAGTACTAAAGTAAGGATAGTTTTAGGTGAGCTGGAATGTGTTGATGACCATAACATTCTACGTTCTGGATATAGGGTTTGCATATTTTGCAAACAAAATGCAGAACTCTAAATTTAATTTGAACATCATATAAGCAATGTATATATATTTTTATATGAGTTTGTCTATATCCTAGTTTGAACACTTTGAGCAAAAATTCATTATCTCTCTGAGACTCAAACTTCACTGGGTCCTACTTGGACACCAGTTTGAGAAAACCCACCATGCTCTATTAAGAACTCCTTTATCATAAGTGTCTTCAGAGTATATAGACATCTTAATTTTTACCCATATACTTGACAGTTAATGAGAAAATGAATGGTATTGTAAGAAAGAGCCTTAGAGAAAGGAGAGAAGGGCCTAGAAAAGGGAAGGTTCTTTCTCAATGTTTAATGTACTTACATAATTATTCCATGACAGGGATGTTGCTCTTTTATTCTCTGCATCTCATCTTGATGCAGCTCTTTAGAACATCTCTGTGGCTCTCACTCAACACATTAATTGAACTAATTTCATAGTTTCATAGTATGAAGTTTGTTTTTAAAGTGGTCAAAAGAATTAACAGGGAAGTGTGAAAGTATGATCATTGAAAAGTAGAAATGTTAATATGACAATCTAATGTAGATCAGAGCTTGGCAAAGAGAGAAGGGTACTTGAGTAGGAATTTGGGAATTTGGGTTATAGTTATAGAATGATCATCTAATGTCTTTGTCATTAGAAAAAGTTATGACTTCCTCAGGTTTCTGTGTGCTCTCCTTGGAGAAGGGCAGTTCAATAGACATTCTTTACTAAAAAGGAAAAAATATTTACTTTGATATTAGACCTGTTTCTTTAAAGAGAGCAGTGTTGATGAAAGTGTAAACTGATATTTAAAATATTATATACCCTGACCAGGTAGTTCATTTGGTATGGTCCCAATACTCCAGGTTGCAGGTTTAATCCCTGGTCAGGGCACATCTAAGTATCAACAAATGAGTGCATAAATAAGTGGAATAATAAATCTATGTTTCTCTTTATCTCTCTCTCCCTTCCTTACTCTGTCTGAAATTAATAAATAAAAAATCTAAAATTGTTAAAATATGAAACAAATAAGTATACAGGCCATTCTTTGGGTCACAACATTTGAACATGTCTTTATACAGAAATTAGTTCTAAGTATAGAGGTTATTTCAGATGCTTTCCCCTTAGTAACTATAGAAGTAAATAAACATTATTTCATTTTCCTAGATTTTTCCTTGCAGAATTAATAAATTCAGTGAAATTAGAATGTTTTACATAAGGATTTGATTACATGTACCACTTAAATTGCTCAACTTCATAACAAAGACACAAAACTCACATCCAAAAAGCTCAGAGAGCACAGAGCAGAGAGAAAGAAAAGTTAAAAAAATTGAATACAAGATCCATTGTGCATTTGACCCATGACAATGTGGGGTTGGGGTACCAACACACATATAGTGAAAAATTTGCATAAAACTTTTGGTTCCCCCAAAACTTAAATACCTTCAGTATCTGCTGGTTCCAGGACCGTTGTGGGAACCAAAATCTGCAGATGCTAATGTCTCCTGTATAAAATGGCATAGATCAATACATATAGTTGACACTCTGCCTCTGTAGACTCTGAGACAGGCATTTATTTGGAAAAAATCTGTGTGTAAGCACAACCATACTGTTCATACCCATGCTGTTCAGGGTCAACTGAGTATTGAGCAGGGCTGTTCAACCTCAACATTGTTGACATTTTGTACTGATAATTTCTGCTGTGAAGTACTATCCTGAGTACCTATAACCTCTACACATTAGGTGCCAGCATTACTGTTTTGTGTTTGTGCTAATCAAAAATATTTCATCGTTGTCAAGTGTCCGCTGTGTATTTGGTTGTGGGAGGTGGTTCAAAACCAACTGTATTTTAGAAAAACTGATCTAAAGGGAAAAAAGTAAGCACATGTCTGATAAAGGATTTGTATCTAGAATATAGACAGGACCTTAAAATTAAACAGCACACTTATAAAGAAACCAAGGTAAAAAAATAATAAATAAAACTGTGAAACTGACCAGGTAGCTCAGCAGATAAAGCTTTGTTTCCGCCTGTGAGGTCCTGGGTTCGATCCCCAGTCAGGACATATGTGAAAAGCAACGAGTACAGAACCAAATGGAATAACTCGGTGGAATGGTGAGTTGGTGCTTCTCTCTCTCTCTTCCTCTCTCTCTATCCCTCTCTCTGAAGTCAATGGAAAAAATTAAAAGGAGCAAGGGAAATAATAAAATATTTTGAGTGCAAGTAAAACACAATCTACATTTTAAAAGATGCATTTTATGATCATAGATTACATCTTTGAAAATGTGTATAATTTTGTTAACCAGTGTTACTTCTTAAATTCAATAAAAAAAGGGAGAATATATTTTGAAAAAGGGAAATTTAGAGCTTTAAAAGAAAAGAAATATTTCAAAACTAGAACCTTACATTTCATATTTAGAGATTAGAAAATAAAAAACTGAAAATAACCAAATGAACAACAACAAAAATCAAATAAAAGGAACGATATAATAAAGGATAGAGTATAACCCAATAATACAAAGGTGAAAACCAATATAAAAATCAATAAATGTAAATTTTGAAAAGATCAATAAAATGGACAACAATTTGTCTGAACTTACAGAGAGACAATGAAATGACATACTAAGTAACGTGATCCGGAGGAGAGTGACCTTGTAGATATTGAAATGATTTTAATAATATTGTAAACAAGTTATACCAACTAATTAGTCAACTTAAAGAAAAGACAAAGTTGCCAGAAACTGACAGTAGAAAAAATAGAAAATTTGTATAAATGTATAACAACAAAAAAATTTGATTTATAATTAAAATATTCTACTATTTTATCAATATCCAGACATAGATGGCTTCACTGGTTATTTTAACTAAACATCTTTATAAGAAATAATAACAAGTGTTGTTTAACTCATGTCAAAAATAGAGATCTCTTTCCAATTCATGTTATTTAGGAAGTGCTACCCTGATACCAAAGTCATAAAAGAAATGAGGAAAACAACACATTACATCGCTCACAGTTGTAGATAAAGGATTCTCAAAAGAAGTTAACATATCTAATAATACATACTAAATATCATAAAAGAATAATAAGTCACTACACAGACACACCCACCCACCCACACCCCACCAGCCCTAATAATTGAATTCATCACAGTCACAAGATATACAATCAAAACAGAAAAATTTTATTTTTATATAGTTGCAAAGTAATATGTGAATGTGAAATTAAAAAAACAGTTTGGCTTATAATAACATGAAAGAATACTTAGAAATAAATTTAACAAATGAATAATACTTAATACCAATATTACAAAACATGATGTTTTTTCGGTTGTAAGGTAGACATATATATCAATGTAATAACACTGATAATTACAAAATAAGCAGATTAATGGTTGACTGATATTTGACACAGCTACCAAGGCTATTTAATGGGAAAGGACCCTCCCCTCTTTTCAATAAATGATAAAAAACAAATGACTATTCATATATACAAGGTTGAACTGAAATCTAGACTTCACAGCAAATACAAACATTAATCAAAATGGATTATGGATATAAATTTAAGAGCCAAAAGCACAGTTATCTCCGGTGAAAGGTTTATATCCATAATATATAAAGGACATTTACAAGTAGAGCATAGGAAGTCAAATAGATACAACACTGGGGAACAAATTTTTTGTTACATCCACAAAAATACTTGTTCTTACCTAACTCAAGTGTGCTGATCTCAAATCTGACATTAGTTTTTCTCTGTAAGCTACAGTTTTTTTTAAAATTCAAGATTTTAGGTTTTTATTTTATTGTAAAGTTTTTAACATTTAGTTTAACATAATGAAGTAGAATGTCTTCTTGGGCATCATCTTTGTGAAAATATAATAATTTATATAATGCAATAAATGCACTAATACACTGAAAGATATGATTGCATCAGAATTTGTCTACAATTTCAAAATAGAACATATTAAAACACTTACTTTAATCATAAAATTTGCGCAAAACTTATTTAAATTCTATTCAGGCAAAAATTTGCATTTGTAGCTCTTGCGTTTGTGTACTTGTTGAGGACAATCTCGTTTGATGCTCCAGCAGTAGTCTGCCATCATATTTCTGTCCCATCGCCTCTGATAACGCTCTTCCATCATCTTCATATCTTGATGAAAGCGTTCTCCCTGCTCATCACCAACAGCTTCAGGATTTTCGGGAAACTTATCAAGGTGACTGTTCAGGAAGTGAATGCTGCTTTCTCCTCCTTATTCATCTTCCTAGCAAATTCTTTGTTACGTATGAGGGTTCAAATTTGAGGTCCATCGAATACACCTGCTTTTATCTTCTCAAAAGACAAGGCAGGAAAAGCAGAAATAATATGTTGAAAGCATTCACTTTCTCTATTCAAAGCCTGAACAAACTGCTTCATTATGCCAAGTTTGATGTAAATAGGGGAAAAATGATCCTGTCTCGATAAACTACAGGTTCATTCACAATATTTTGCATCCCTACTTCCAGAGCTTCATGTTTCGGCTACTCCTTCTGCGTCCAGTGTTTCTCCCGAGCTCGGCTGTCCCACAAACACAGAAAGCAAGGATACTTCGTGAAACCTCTCTGTTGTCCTAGCAGAAAATTTACCATTTTAAGATCCATACAAATGATCCAGTGATACTCCTCATACTTCATAAAGTCAAGAACAATTTTTATGTCATTATAATCTTCTCGCAGATGAGTTGAATAACCAATTGGAACTGCTGTATAAACATTACCGTTGTGAGGGGGAGAACATATTTCAGACTCCGTTTAGAGCTGTCAAGAAATAGCCGCCATTCTGTTGGACTGTAAGTGGTAACACCTAGCTGGCTGAGAACACTACTGATATCATGACAGTAAACAAAGTGTTTGTCTTTGGAAAAAAAGTCCACAAAAATTTGTTCACACTTCCTGAAATGGGATACTTTAGCTGACTGGTGAAGTACATTCTTTTCTTGAAGCCTGGAGGCTAATAACTCAGCTGCTTCTTTGATAGGCCCAAATCTCTTACTAAGTCATTCAATTCGGGTTGGCTACACTGCTGAGGGGTTAATGACTGTTTGGCATCAGAAGAAGACCCTTCAGATTCTACAACAGTTTCCTCATGCATCTTATCAAAATACACTTGATCACCACGTTCACTTTCTTTGTCCTTAGAAGAAATAAAACCATTGAAAAATGGAACCGGGAGTGTCTCAGAGTGTGGGATAGGTCGTATTGCTGAAGGAATATTAGGATATGTGATTATATGCTGTTTTTTTTTGCTGATGCCCTTTGTATGGATCAGACAGAAATAACAGTCACTGCTGTGGTCCTTAGGTTCATGCCAAACCACGGAAATACCAAAAGGCATTCCTTTGCATTTTCCTTTTGTCCAGTCACGAAGCATTTCCTCACAATTATGACACACAATATGAGGAGCCCAATTCTTGTCTTGATTGCCAAGGAGAACTTGAAAATAGGCAATATATGCACATGTCACAAATGATGAAATATTGTGCCTTTGACGTTCAAGTGTGTAACAGCCACATATATAACAGAAGGTGTCAGGACTATTCTTACATTTACGCCTACTCAAAGAAGCCATGATTCAGTCTTAGAACAAAATAAGAGGGTGTTTTTTTATCAGATAATAATATTTTACATTTAAAAACAACTACAGTTATGTAAAAGAGATGTTTGTAAAACATTAATTGCCTTGTGGTTATGTTCAATCCAAGTGTCGTTGCCTTTTGACTCCAATTTAAAAACCAATGCATGCCATTAACTTTAACATAAAGAAATTAAAATTGCATAAAAACTAGAGCATGCACTAAAAAATGGATTTCAGATTTGGAATTAGCAATGCAGTCATATATATAAAAGTTCTGAAACCTCATGCAACAGAAAATTAAAAATATTGTTCCCCAGTGTTATTTGCATAGACATTTTACCAAAGAAGAATTAGTTTATGGTGCCTCAAACACAAAAAAAACCCCAGAAAAATTAAAATTTAAAAACATCCTTCAAAACAACAGTAGTCCAAGTTATTTCTGTTTTGACTCATGCTGTTATATTCATGAATGTAATACATGAAATATGGGTTGATGAAGTTTTTCTTTAGTTGTGAAAGATGTTTTATTTTTGCTCCATTCAAGGTACAACGTATTGCTTGTGGCTCTACCATCTTCCTTGTAAAACAGACCTAGAAATAGTATATTTTCTCTGATGGTTATCATGATGATTAAATAATTTAATATTTAATATTTAGAATATGTTCTAACACATAACAAGGGCCTAAGAAGTGAAAACTATTAATAGCTATCTGACCAGCAGGTTATCTCCTTCCTGGTGTTTGAAGAAATTCCGATGTGGCTTTTAGTCACTGTTCCTTGCTGGAGTTTAGGGGATTGTGTAATATTGTATAAAAGAAGGAGTTGATAAAAATATTCATGTTATTTTATTATGGAAATGTGATCTGTGACCCACATATATGACACTAGGATGGAATGCCATATAGCACCATGAAATGTGGAGAAAGACATATTTGGTTTTGAACAATTATTTCTCCAATTAAGGCATTTAAAAAAATTCTAAATGATATTCCATAGAGATTAATTATATGTTTTATACCTCATATAGTATTAGTTTGGTTTTACTTTATTTTTATAGCATTAAAGATTAATAATTGATTTGGAACTTAAGGGACCCGTTCCCCAGGGGATAAATTAGAGTATAAGTCTCTAGCTGTGTACCATATGCATCCTACCTATTCAGCACCACAGAGGAAATGCTGTCATTCAGGTTTGTGAACTACAACTAGGCTCGGTTACTTGGAAATGGAAATGAATATATTTGTCTAGCAAACAATTATTTAAAGATATGTTTAACTCATATGTCTTCTTTTCTTTTAAATATTTATTTATTTATTGTATTAGAGAAAGAGAAGAGGGTAAAGAAACATCAATTTGTTGTTCCGCTTATTTATACACTCATTGATTCATTCTCATATGTGCCCTGACCGAGGATAAAACCTGCAACCTTGGTGTATCAGAACACCATCTTAATCAACTGAGGACCTGGCCAGGTCACTCATGTGTCTTCTAAGTAGAGAATGATTTAATAAACCATATTCCTGTGCACTTACTGTTTCAAATGTATTTTGTCTTTCAGTATTGAGAGACAGTCGATGGTGAAATTAGAGTAATTTCTTCTGGAACAGAAGATGTTTATGTATATAAAAGTAAACAAATGGTAGTATCTCTCTCTCTCTCTCTTTTTTTCTCCTTTTATTTCTACCTTTCTCCACACCAATTTTGGTCATGGTATCTAGCTCCCTAAATGTCACCCTAATTCTGAGGATTAAATTTATGTGCCCGTAAATTGGTTATGGGGAATCAGGACACGTCGACATTCTCTGCAGAGTAAATAAGATGAATTATTTTAGGTTTGTTTTGGGTTTATTATAAAATTGTCTCTTATTATCAGCTTATAGTGCTAACAAGATGTGTTTTCAAATTGATTTTCTTGTTTTAACTCTGAAGTGGACAAATAATTCTGTTTTTTTGAGTCAAGTAATGAGAAAACCATGACTTCAGCAAGGTCATTTGTTTTCAATTCTTTAAAATTAGTTAAAGATATGGAGAAAATATCAGGTTATGTTTTAATCCAGAATATTCTGACCCAATTTTCATTAGATATATGTTTATGACATCGTGGGTATACTCCTCTAAGAAGGAGGGCAGAGAATAAAGTTTCTCACCTTCCATATGTCTTTCCTTTATTTTTTATATCCCTGTCCCCAGAAATGCACAGCTTTCATCATTATCAACTTCCCCCACAAGAGCCGTACCTTTATTAGAATTGATCAACCTACATGGACACATTATTATCACCCAAGGTCCATAGTCTACCTCAGGGCTCACTCTTGCTGTTGTACATTTTATGGCTTCGGACAAATGTATGATGACAGATATCCACCATTATAGTATCATATAGAGCGGTTTTACTGCCCTAAATAGTCTCTATACTTCACCTGTTTATCCCTTCTTTCCCCCCAACTTCTGATGCAATTGATCTTTTTAGTGTTTCCATAGTTTTGCATTGTCCTGAAGATCATATAGTTGGAATCTTAGAGTACGTAGCCATTCCAGATTTGCTTCTTTCACTTAGAAATGTGCATTTGTGTTTCTTGCATGTCTTTTCATGGCTTGAGAGCTTCTTTCTCTCAGTGCTGAATTTCATTGTCTGGATGGACCACAATATATTGCATATTAATATTCTTTAAGGACAGTTCTGTGTGGCACATCATACTTATAGAATATAAAGTTTAATTACTTCCTCCAGTCAACTTACAAGAGAGAAGTACAAGAGTTTTAACTTAGTTTTTAATAATTTGTGAATATAATGAAACATTTCAAAGGACAACTTACTAGGAATAAAATCTCATAAATATATCAGATAGCTTTTATTGTTGTCAGAGGTAAGGATATATATTGTCTAATTGCTTTTTAGAAAAATTTATGCAAGAGTTATATTTTTTAAAAACTTTTTTTTATTTTATTCATTTTAGAGAGGAGACACAGAGTGTGTGTGAGAGAAAGAAAGAGAGAAAGGAGGGAGGAGCTGGAAGCATCAACTCCCATATGTGCCTTGACCAGACCAGTGCAGGGTTTTGAACTGGCGACTTCAGTGTTCCCAGGTTGACGCTTTATCCACTGCGCCACCACAGGTCAGGCCTAAGTCATTATTGATATTGAACATTACTATTGTAATCAATTAAGGCATTATATTACTTTGACAAGTAAAAATGATGATGGATTTCAATATATATTTTAAATCTCTTCTTTTCATTGTGCTTCATTCTAAATTTAAGGAATACTCATGAGCTACTTATCTCAAAGAGACCTGTCACACTTTCCAATGAGAAAACTGTACAGGACCTCACCAGCTAAAATTTCTAGACTGACCTAAAAAATTATTTTATGCAGAATTACAATAGCTGAACTAAGTACATCAAAAACACTTATGTTAATTCACCAACTCAATTTATTTTGGTAGATAACAGGAATCATACAGTATTTCTTTATTTCATTAGTATTTCGGCTAGTACTTTAAATTTGTTCAGTGGCATCTGCTGATACACTGAACATTAGAATTGTTTGCCAATTGTATTTCAAATACACAGTGACATCAGTGTGAAAGTTTCCCTTAAGTTAACATAAATGTATGTTTATTCCTCTTATTTCCATTTCAGGGGACACACAAAACATATCATTTTATTCTCCTAAACTTGACATATGGTGGAAATGGGGGAAGAGAACTGCACTACTGTGACAGAGTTCATCCTTCTGGGATTATCAGATGTCCCTGAGTTGAATGTTTTTCTCTCCCTGCTGTTCCTTCTCATATATGGACTCACATTTTTGGCCAACCTGGGCATGATCGCACTGATTCACGTCAGCTCTCGACTTCACACCCCCATGTACTTTTTTCTCAGTCACCTGTCCTTTGTGGATTTCTGCTACTCTACAGTCATTGTGCCAAAGATGCTGTTCAATATCTTTAGCAAGGATAAGACCATCTCCTTCCTCGGATGCATGATACAATTCTACATGTTTTGCACATGTGCAATCACTGATGTCTTTCTGCTGGCCATGATGGCCTATGACCGCTTCTTGGCCATTTGTAGCCCACTGTTGTACATGGTGACCATGTCCCGGAAACTCCGAATAGTTCTGGTTTCCGGCTGCTACTTCTGTGGGATTGTGTGTTCTCTGATCCACTTGTGTTTAGCTCTTGGGATTCCATCCTACAGATCAAATGTGCTTAACCACTTCTTTTGTGATCTACTCCCAATTCTTAATCTTGCCTGCTATGATGTTTCCATAAATGAACTCATGATATTCATTGTGTCCACTTCTAATGAGATCATCACCATTGTGATCATCTTTACCTCCTACTTGTTTATTCTCATCACCATCCTCAGGATGCGCTCCGCAGAGGGAAGGCGCAAAGCCTTCTCCACCTGTGCCTCCCACCTCACAGCTATCGTTGTGTTCCATGGAACAGTCCTTTTCACTTACTGCCGGCCCCGTTCTGGCAATAGCGTGGATACCGACAAGGTAGCTTCAGTGTTTTACACAGTAGTGATCCCCATGCTGAACCCCCTGATCTATAGCTTGAGGAACAAAGACGTGAAAGAAGCTCTCAAGAAAGTTTTGGGGTCCAGATTAACTCTTTGAGAAGCTCTTTTCTTAGCTGGATTCATAGTTTTATTAGAGACCTTTAAAGAGGGCTTATTGGGGTTCATGGTAGAAAAAAGTAAAATAGGGAAAGATTTTACATGCTAGGTATCTATGCATGATTTTCTATTTTCCATGTTTCTGTCGTATTAAAGCCACTTGAGCTCCCATATGACTGTGGTCACTATTTAGCCTGCTATCCTCATCTGCATTTATTTGCATCCCAGCACTGGTCATGCACTGAGTATTACCAAAGTGACCTCTGTGTGCTATATATTGATTATTCCTATATTGAACACCCTCACTTACAGTCTAAGGAATGGAGATGTCAAAAATGCCTTTTGGAAAGTGACTAGTCAAAAAGACTTTCTTAAGGATGAATAGGGCCTGACCTTTTTTCAGAAATGTCTGTTTTTTGACGTTTGGTTCTAACTGTTGGGAAAGTCAGTTTAATATGAATTTCCTCAAATCTGTGGGTAATCAAAATAAGGTATGATGCCATGGACAGTACCATCTTTTCTTTCAGACCCAAGAGTGGAAGGACTCTTGGGAGTTATATGGCTAAGACCATAGAGCTGACAAGTTATAATATAATAGAATTATGAAATCAGCTCCGTTTCACTTCAAATCCAGTTTTTATTTCCAACCTTCTCCCATCATTATAATTTTCTTAAAATTAATAAAGTAGTAATAAATAATAATAATATTAATAAAAACCCTGGTATCCTAGTCATCTGTAAAGGCTATCAAAGTATTTAGAATAATTTTAAAAGACAACAAGATATTTTTATATATCTTAAATCTCTTTTCAAACAGTAATGCAAGACTAGTAGTTTGCTGAAAATTGCATGTTTTTAAAGTGTTGTATAATATAGGAATATCTCACATTAGAGAAGAGGATTTAAATTAAAAATACTGGTTAAGCCATTACTGTCCTCTTGGAACCAGAAAAGAGTATTTTCCATGTGTCATTTTTGACAATAACCTAAAATAAAAAGACAATCGTGACAACCTTATCTTGTATTGTTTTTCATAACTGGGTATGTTTTTAATTAATTACAGTGAAAACAACATATGAAATTTATTAGTTTGGGGGATAGGTTATTGAATTACTACTATTCACCTATTTAGCCATGACCACTATTAAAAGTATCAATTTCTTTCACATATACACAGAAAATGAATATAAACACAGTAGTTACAAATGGAATAGTTATGTAAATATCATCTCATTATTTGTTTTTATTCTATTAAAACATTATTAAGTTAATAAAGCCATCTTTCAACTTATACTGTATCTATTGGAAATTTTAGCTCTT
The DNA here is from genome assembly GCA_037038555.1 of Rhynchonycteris naso. NCBI lineage: Eukaryota > Metazoa > Chordata > Mammalia > Chiroptera > Emballonuridae > Rhynchonycteris > Rhynchonycteris naso. The sequence goes on from CM072995.1 coordinate 359,488,734, forward strand.
TAAATTTGTTTTGACTATGGCCTTGGCTGGTTTGCTCAGTGGTAAGAGCATCGACCCAGTGTGTGGAAGTCCTGGGTTCGATTTCCCATCAGGGCACACAGGAGAAGTGCTCATCTGCTTTTCCACTCTTCCCTCTTTCCTCTCTCTCTGTTTCTCTCTTTCCGTCCTGCAGCCAAGGCACCATTGGAGCAAAGTTGGCCTGGGCACTGATAATGGCTCCTATGACTCCACCTCAGGTGCTATAATGGCTCTGGCTGTAATGGAGCAGTGCCCCAGATGGGCAGAGCATCATCCTTAGTGAGCATGCCAGGTGGATCCCAGTTGGGCACATGTGGGAATCTGTCTTTATGCCTCCCTGCTTCTTACTTCACAAATATCCAAAAAGAAAAAAAGTATATTTAAAAAAAATAGAAAGAAATGGCAATGTGAAGGGTACTCCCGATACCTTCCCCTGAAATTTCAACAAATTCAACAACTAGAGACAGAAAAACAATTTCAGGAGCACCTGAAATACACATACACCAAATAAAAGTACGATTGGTTGAAAAGGTGGATGAATTTATAATCTACTCTGAAGGAAATAAGATGGAGAACAGATGGTGAAATAAGTATTCCGCCTTCCTCACTGTCCTGAGCAAGGGCTGCTTTCGCTTGGAACTGAGATGAAAGGAGGGCTGGGAGAGAAAGAAGAAGCTGAGTTAGGGCAGATGATCAAGCTGAGGAGAAAATGTGCCAGTGGCTCAGCCTGAGATCACAGATGGGTAGCTAGTGCGAGCGGCAGACTCTGGCAGAGGTGGTCGAGCAGGTTGCCTGTGGAGACCGGCACCAGAATGGCTTTGGACTTTGTTCACTCCCAGTCTGTGATTGTGGGCGATGTGCGAGTGGCTCCACCTGATGCCTCTGGTGTGGGCATGCGTGTTTGTGGGCGAAGGGGCTAGGCCCAAGATTGTCAGCAGTGGACTTCTGCATGGCCTATAGCCAGAGTTTCTGTGTGGTCCCGGCTCCCTGACCAACAGCACTGGAAGTGAGCAAAGGCCAGGATTCCAAGGCCTGGGCTTTTCTGGGTGGGGCACCTCCATGAGCTGATACAAGTTACAAAGCACATTCCTGCAGAGCAGACCTCAGAGAGCACTGATGAAGGTGTGGGGGCTGGGCTGCAGAGAAGACCTCAGAGAGCACTGCGGAAGGTGTGGGGGCTAAGGTGCAGGCTAACAAACAGGGCACATGGGAGAAAAGCCTGTGGAGATTAGACCTGTGGAGTGCTGAGGCCCACGAGACATGCCTGGGGACACTTAGAAAGGCACCTGAACAGCAATCGGCTACCTTCCCTGCCGGCTTATGCAGGCAGCTCTAGTTGACAAAGCCTTACCCAGAACTCTGCTTTGAATGGGTCTTGAGGGGGGACTTGGCAGCTCTTAGAGCCTCTGGCTTTGCAAGCAGTGTCTGGGGCAAATTCACAGCTGAGTCCCCGGGCTGCTGGCTCAGGAAGGAGAGACGTGGGGAGAGGCACTGGGAAAACTGACTCTCCCATTGTCAGAGCCTGCGAACCCTAACATGCCCTGCCTACCAACAGAATGGAGGCCTAGCTTATGCCATCGCCATAGTGACACATCATTTTCAAATCTCTACCCAAGAGAGCCAAAGGGGCAAAACCTGAGGTAGAGTGCCACCTGCTGAAAAGAAAAAGAAAAAAAAAGTAGAAGATATCTCTCAAAACCAGAAAAAAATTACATTTTTATAACTTTTTTCAATTTTCTCTTGTATTTTTCATCTTTTTTACCCACGTTGGTCATTTTATCTTCCTTCCATCTTATTCTTTCCTTTTCATTTTAAACTTTATTACCCATAGGTGTTACATTTTCCATTCTTGTATTTTATTTTATGAGGGTCACATTCCAAAATTCTTAACTTTATTTTTCTCTTTTGTTTTCTTTTTTCTTCTTTTCTCTTTCACTTTTTCTCTCATTTGATTGTCATTTACAAACAAATTATTTTATTCTGAATTCATATCTTTTCTCTGTGGCATTTTTGTGTGTTTTTTTTTTTTTACTTTGTTTTATATGTCTTTGTCATTTCCCCCCAAATCTGGCTCTCTGTTCTATGTAGTTTTTGTTCCACTTAGTGCAATAGAATTTTCATTTTTTCACTGTATTTAAATTTTTAAAAAAAGAATCTCTTATTAGTGTTTTTAACAATAACATTCTCAAATGCCAGTAAGGAAAATAGAAATCAAATATCATGGATACAAAAGACAGAGGTGTAGTTCAAATAGATGAGGAAAAATCTCTAGAAAAAACATTTCACATTTCAATTGCTTGGAAGCCTTGGAGTTAAATGACAGAGAATTACAAATTGAAGTCCTAAAAATACTCAGGAAAATACATGAAAGCATGAAAAGGCAATTTAGAGAGCTCTGAAAACAATTCAATGAACAAAAAGAATGTACACCAAGGAAATTGAAACGTTGAAAATGAATCAAAAATAGATAAAAAACTCAATACATGAACTGAAAAATGAGGTAACAAGCTTAGCTAATAGAACAGGCTAGATCGAGAAAAGAATTAGTGACATAAAGGCAGGCAACTAGAGACACTACTAGGAGAAGAGAAGAAACTCATGAATTAAAAAAAATGAGAAAGCTCTACAGGATGGTCTGACTCCATCAGAAAAAGCAACATGAGAATAACGGGAATATCAGAAGGAGAAGAGAGAGAAAATGGAATGTAGAACATATTCAAACAAGTAATAGATGAGAACTTCCCAAGCCTGTAGAAAGAATTAGAGCCTCAAATACAAGAAGCAAACAGAACATCGAGTTATCTTAACTCAAATAAACCTACTCCAAGGCACATCATAATGAAATTATCACACCAATGACAAAGAGAAAATCCTCAAGGCAGCCAGGAAAAGAAGAATACAACATATAAAGGAAGGCCCATTAGGTTATATCAGATTTCTCAGCAGAAACTATACAAGCCAGAAGAGAGTGGACCCCAATATATAAAGTTCTGAAAGAGAAGAACTTACAGCCAAGAATACTATATCCATCAAAACTATCCTTCAAATATGAAGGAGAAATAAAAACATTCACAGATATAGAAAATATGAAGGAATTTATCACCAGAAAACCCCCACTTCAGGAAATAGTAAAGGGGGTTATCCGACAAAGATACAAAGAACAAAACAAATAAAATTACAAGTAAAAGCTCCATTAAGATCACAATAAGAACAAGATTAATCTGTGACAACAAAAACAAAAAAGGGGAGGGGACGAAGATTAACAGTAGCAAAGGAGGATGGAGTGCAGAAGCACTCATGGGATAATGTACTACAATGAATATGATATGTATCCTTTTGTTACTCAATGATAACCACCCTGAAAAAACCACTACAGGAACACATTACTTAAAAAAAGAAGAAACAGAGGAAATAAGTATGGAATACAACTAAACAAAAACAAGTGACAGAAAAACAAAAGAGAAGAACCAAACAAGATACAGAGCTATCAGAAAGCAATATATATAATGGCAATAGGCAACCTCACGTGTCAATAATTGCACTAAATGTAAATGACATAGAGTAGCAGAATGAATTAAAAAAGAAAATCCAACTGTATACTGCCTTCAAGAAACTCATCTAAACTTCAAGGATAAAAACAAATTCAAAGTGAAAGGTTGGAAAATGGTTCTCTAAGCAAATAACATCCAAAGAAAAGCAGGTGTAGCCATACTCATATTTAACAATACTGACTACAAGACAGCAAATGTAATCAGAGACAAAGATGGTCATTTTATAATAATAAAGGCACACTGAATCAAGAAGACATAACACTTCTTAATATATATGCACCAAACCAAGGAGCACCAAAGTATATAAAACATATACTAACTTACCTAAAAATAAAAATTGACAAATATACAATCATACCTGGAGACCACTGAGAGCTCTAGATTGTTCATCCAAACAGAAAACCAATAAAAAAAAATATGGGTCTTAAGTGAAATACTAGAACAATTGGATATGATAGACATCTACAGGACATTTCATTTAAAAACTCCAGAGTAAACATTTTTCTTCAGTGTACATGGAACATTCTCAAGAATTGACCATATGTTGGGCCACAAAACTAACATCAACAAAATCAGAAATATTGAAATTATACCAAGCATATTTTCTGACCATAAAGCTTTGAAGCTAGAATTCAACTGCAAAAAATAAATAAACAAACACACAAGAATATGGAAATTAAACAACATACTTCTAAAAAATGAGTGGATCCAAGAAGAAAGAAAAGCAGAGATCTAAAGATACATACAGACAAAGAAAATGACAATACGACATATCAGAATCTCTGGATGCAGCAAAAGCAGTAATGAGAGGGAAGTTCATATCACTACAGACTTATACGAACAAAAAAGAGAGAGCCCAAGTAAACAACTTAACTTCACATCTTAAGGAACTAGATAAAGAAGAACAAAGGCAACCCAAAACCAGCAGAAGAAAGGAAATATTAAAAATCAGAGCAGAAATAAATGAAATAGAGAACAGAAAAACTATAGAAAAAATCAATAAAACAAGGAGCTGGTTCTTTGAAAAGATCAACAAAATTGAAAAACCCTTGGCAAGACTCACTAAGGAAAAAAGAGAAATGATTCATATAAACAAAATCCGGAATGAAAGAGGAGAAATCACCACAGACATCATAGATATACAAGGAATTATTGTAGAATTCTATGAAAAACTATATGCCACCAAATTTAACAATCTAGAAGAAATGATAAATTCCTAGAACAATACAAACTTCCTAGACTGAGTGATGAAGAAGCAGAAAGCCTAAACAGACCCATAAGCAGGGAGAAAATAGAAACAGCTATCATAAACCTCCTCCAAAATAAAAGTTTAGGGCCAGACGGCTATACTAGTGAATTCTGTCAAACATTCAAAGAAGATTTGGTTCCTATTCTACTCAAAGTCTTTCAAAAAATTGAAGAAGAAGCAATACTTCCAAATACATTTTATGAGGCCAACATAACCTTCATACCAAAACCTGGCAAGGACAACACACAAAAAAGAAAACTACACACCAATATCTCTAATGAATACAGATGCTAAAATACTAAACAAAATTCTAGCAAATCGAATACAACAACATATTAAAAAAATAATTCATAATGATCAAGTGGGATTCATCCCAGAATCTCAAGGATGGTTCAACATACGTAAAACAGTTAATGTAATACATCATATCAACAAAACAAAGAACAAAACCCATATGATCCTTTAACAGATGCAGAAAAGGCATTTGATAAAATGCAACATAATTTTATGTTTAAAACACTAAACAAAATGGGTATAGAAGGTAAATATCTGAACATAATAAAGGCCATTTATGATAAGCCATCAGCTAATATTATATTAAATGGCATAAAACTCAGGGCTTTTCCTCTAAAATCAGGAACAAGACAAGGTTGCCCACTCTCTCCACTCTTATTCAATGTAGTGCTGGAGGTTCTAGCCAGGGCAATCAGACAAGACAGAGAAATAAAAGGCATTCATATTGGGAAAGAAGAAGTAAAGGTTTCACTTTTTGCAGATGATATGATCCTGTACATCGAAAACCCCAAAGACTCCACAAAAAGACTATTAGAAACAATAAACCAATACAGTAAGGTCCAAGGATACAAAATAAATATACAGAAGTCTATTGCCTTCATATATGCCAACTATGAAACATCAGAAAACAAACTGAAGAAAATAATCCCTTTTATGATTGCAACAAAAAAATAAAATACCTAGGAATGAACATAACAAAGAATGTAAAGGACCTCTATAATGAAAACTACAAAGCATTGTTAAGGGAAATAAAAAAAGATACAATGAAATGGAAAAATATTCCTTGTTCTTGGATAGGAAGAATAAATATAGTCAAAATGACTATATTACCCAGAGCGATATACAAATTTTATGCAATTCCCATCAAAATTTCAATGTCATTTTTTAAAGAAATGAAACAAAAAATCATCACGTTTATATGGAACTATAAAAAAAACCCAAATAGCAAAAGTAATCCTAAGGACTTCAAATTATATTATAGAGTCATGATAATCAAAACAGCATAGTATTGGCAGTAAAATAGACCTCAGACCAATGGAACAGAATAGAGAGCCCAGAAATAAAACCACATATATATGGTCAAATAATCTTTGGTAAAGGGGCCAACAACACACAATGAAGAAAAGAAAACCTCTTCAGTAAGTGTTGCTGGGAAACCTGGAAAGCCACATGCAAATGAATGAAACTCCAGTACAGTTTGTGCCCTTGTACTAAAATTAATTCAAAATGGATCAAAGACCTAAATATAAGATTTGAACAATAAATTACATAGAAGAAAACATAGGTACTAAACTCATGGACCTTGGCCATAAAGAGCATTTTATGAATCTGACTCCAAAGGCAAGGGAAGTGAAGGCAAAGATAAATGAATGGGACTACATCATATTAAGAAGCTCTTGCACAGCAAGAGAAACTGACAACAAAACAAACAGACAGCCAACTAAACAGGAGTTGATATTCTCAAATAACAGCACAGATAAGGTGCTAATATCCAAAATATACAAAGAACTCACAAAACTCAACAACAAACAAGCAAACAATCCAATAAAATAAATGGGAAGAGGACATGAACAGACACTTCTCCCAGGAAGAAATACAAATGGCCAAATGATATATGCAAAAACGCTCATCTTCACTAACTATTAGAGAAATGCAAATCAAAACTACAATGAGATACCACCTCACACCTGTTAGATTAGCTATTATCAACAAGACAGGTAATAACACGTGTTGGAGAGGATGTGGAGAAAAAGGAACCCTCATTCACTGTTGGTGGGAATGTAAAGTAGTACAACCAATATGGAAGAAAGTATGGTAGTCCTCAAAGAATTAAGAGTAGAACTACCATATGACCCAGCAATCCCTCTACTGCGTATATACCCCCAAAACTCAAAAACACTGGTACATAAAGATACATCAGCCCCATGTTCATTGCAGCATTGTTCACAGTGGCCAAGACATGGAAACAACCAAAAAGCCCTTCAATAGATGACTGGATAAAGAAGATGTGGTACATATATACCATGGAATACTACTCAGCCATAAGAAATAACATAGGATCATTTACAACAGCATGGATGGACCTTGATAATATTATACTGAATGAAATAAGTAAATCAGAAAACAATGAAGAACTGTATGATTCCATACATAAGTGGGACACAATTTAAACTCATGGACATGAACAAGAGTGTGGTGGTTACCAGGGGTTGGGGAAGAGAGGGGAAGGAGATTGTGGGGAGAGAAGAGGGGCACAAAGAAAACCAAATAGAAGGTGATGGAAGACAATTTGACTTTGGGTGATGGGTATACAACATAAACAAATGTCAAACTTACCTGGAGATGTTTTCTCTGAATCTATGTATCCTAATTGACCAATGTCACCTCATTAAAATTAATGGCCTAAATAAAAAAAATAAAGAATTTGTTTTGTTTAGTGTAATGCTATAAACACAGCAAGGGAAATGGAGTTCTTTTCTCCTCGGCCTTGGAAAAGCCCAAGTCCTTGATCCTCAACTCCCATTTTTATGTAGTTTCTCTGCAGGTGTCAATAGCATCATGTCTGTTCTCCAAAGTAAGGGCAGGGAGGGATTCCTCATCTGGTGTGAAGACTGTGAGGTCTAACATAAACATAGAGCTGCTAAATCTGGGGACATATGCTGATATAACTGGGCTGGAACGGTTGAAAATAGAGGAGCCAAGATCATTTTTTCATCAAATAACTCTTTTGCATGATTGTTATTATAGCCAATGACAAAAAAAAAGTGCAGAATAGATTTTATTTAAGATGAAGATACTAGAATCTAATTGAACCAGAGAATTCCTTTTTACATCATATTGCAGTATACAACCATTGGTTGATTCAACAAATATCGTGAATGACTGAACATCATTAACAGTGAAGGAGAAATGATGGTGAACAAAGTAGGCAAGGATTGTACCTTTAGGGAACTTGGACTAGAGGGCCGGAGGTTTCTATTTTATTTATAAATAAATAAATAAATAAATAAATAAATAAATATTATTTATATTCCTTTAAATGCAAGGATCGAACATTTATAGGGTGATACAGATACATAGGAAAGAGAGAAACACACCTAATGTAACCCACCGACCTCCCCTCTGAGTGAGGAAGTTTATTAACTCCATATACATGAAGGAATCGTAAGGAGAGTTGAATCGACATGAAGGTGTAGTTCAGTGGTAGTCAACCTGGTCCCTACCACCAACTAGTGGGCATTCCAGCTTTCATGGTGGGCTGTATTGGAGCAACCAAATGGTCCTGTGATTACATAGATTTAACTAGTAAGTTGTTTTATAAAGATTTATTTTGCCAAACTTAGCAAAAATCCAACATAAAGTACTTGGTAAGTAATTATTATTATATGCTTTAACTTGCTGTAACTCTGCTTTATAAATTTTATAAAGTAAAGTTACTTCCCTACTTTATAAATCACCATTACTGTGGAACCGGTGAGAAAATTTTACTACTAACAGAGATACAAAAGTGGGCGGTAGGTATAAAAAGTTTAACTACCCCTGGTGTAGTTGCTGTCTGCTTATCTTACTGAAACATACTCATGAACAAATCAGAATATGTGAAAGGACCCTTTCTGACAAACAACAAAGTGAACATATTATTACTTTACCTTAGTTTGGAGCAAAAAAACTAAGATCAATAATTAATTCTCCTTACACTCAATTGAGGCACAAAGGGAAGAAATGCGAAATATCCAGCAGTCTTGCTGGTGAGACTGCAAAACCTAAGTCACAGTATGTTAACTTCAGCACTGAAAATCTTTGACAAAATACTTTTGGGTGAAAAACAGTCTCACTCAGAACATAATTTAGTGCCAACTGTTTTTTTCAGGGCATCTTTCACATCCTTATTCCTTAAGCTGTAGATCAGTGGGTTTAACATGGGGATGACAACGGTGTAGAAAACAGAGGCCATTTTGTCGGTGTCCATTGAGTAACTAGAGCTGGGGCGGAAATACATGAACAAGAGTGTCCCAAAGAGTATGGCCACAGCGGTTAAGTGGGAGGCACAGGTAGAGAACGCTTTGCGTCTCCCCTCCGTTGAGTTCATTCCAAGGATGGTGGTTATGATGTAGCTATAGGAGAAGAGAATAGTGAGGATGCTGGACCCCACAACACATCCAATGAACGTGAACATCACTATCTCATTGATGGTTGTATCTGAGGAAGAGATGGCTAGTAAGGGTGGGATGTCACAGAAAAAGTGATTGATGATATTGGAATTGCAGAATGACAATCGAAATGTGCAACAGGTATGGATTGCTGAATCCACCAAGCCTATGATGTAGGCAATAGTCACGAGCTGGGTACTGATGCTCTGGGCCATGACAGTTGTATAAAAAAGAGGATTGCAAATGGCTACGTAACGGTCATACGCCATGACAGCCAACATGAGACATTCTACATCTGCAAAGGCACCGAAAAGATACATCTGAATGGCACATAAATGATATGGAATCCTCTTTTGTTCAGATAAGAAGTCGGCCAGCATCCTGGGAGAGACCGTGGAGGAGTAGCAGACATCACAGAAAGACAGACTGCTCAGGAAATAGTACATAGGCGTGTGGAGCCTGGGGTCCAGGTTGATGAGCAGGATCATGCCTAGGTTGGCAATCACAGTGATGCCATAAACCAGCAGGAAGAGCACAAAGAGCCCCTCCTGCACATCCTGTCTGCCAGAAAGTCCTAAGAGTATGAAGTCAGTGAACACAGTGCAGTTCTCACCAGCCATCACTCAGGTCTGGGGGCCCCTGGTTGTGGAGGAAGAAAATGGGTGTGGAGGATTAACATCATCTTACTATCTTAAATCTGGTCTTGTCTATTTTTCAGTAACTTGAAAAAGAGAGAAACAATGGTAAATCTTGTCTGTAGGTAAAAGGAGTCTTCTGGAAATATATGTAATTTAACAGAAATCGATAAAGTGATAATGATAACAGTATAGCTTACATATCTGTGACATATTCTCACCTAAGGCAAATGGTGTGATTTTCATATCATCCAATGTAGGATTATGTGTATTTTTTTACTTCTATTTTATAGATTAAAAAATTGATGTTTTTAGAACTGAAGAAGTTGTTCTCACATTTAGTTGTTTCAGATAACAATACCTTTTGATAGATTGTTGCTGTTTTAAAAACTCAGTAGAAATATTGTTTTCTCCAGTAACAGAGAAGAAATATTAAATGAGAGGTGCAGGTATTGAGTATATTCTTTTTTTTTTTTTTTCTCACAGTATCCAAAATTGTAGAGTAGGCAGAGCTATTGGAGCTTCCTTCCCATTATCTCCTCATCCTATTCTACCTCAATAAACAAGGAGTAACAAGAGTCTGAAATTTAGGACCCAGTGGATCAGGGAGGGTAATGGTAGATGGAGAAGGGGGTGTAAGGGTCTCCATGAACAATATATTTGAGTGGACACACAGAAATATGCCAGGGTGAACCATGCTTTCTCTGACCAATGCTTAGTTACTCAGGGGAGACTATGAGGCATTTTTGTACCTAATGGTAGGGATACCAGTAGCACAGGTGACAGAGGCAAGAAAGAGAGTATGGTTTAGTGTGTGAGTCCCTCTGCTCGAGTCTACCAGAATCCACATAATCTATTCACCAACAAATCAGATGTGTAATACACATGATAAAAATCTCCATGTCTAAGCCCCATAAACTCAGAGCCATTCATGTCTGAACTGTGTTCCATCTTAATTCTCTAGGTCAGGGGTGCTCAATATGTCGATCGCGATCTACTGGTCGATCGCGAAGGAAGTGTGGGTAGATCGCATGACATTAAAAAGACATTTGCCTTTTGATTGGCATACAGGGTAACCAATCTGACGTCTGAACTTTTGACACCCTACGCATGCACGTTAAACTGCCCTAACTTGTTCAGTTACATTGCTGCGTAGTTAGCCTTCAATTTATTTAAACTAAATACAACAAAGGGTATAAAAATGAGTGCCGTAGCTGGTCCGAGTAAAAAGCCTAAAACCCACCACTTTCATACAGAATGGGAGGGGATTTTTTTTCACTATGTCATATTCTAAGTGCGTTTGCCTCATCTGTCTGTGTGCCATTGCTATTCCAAAGAAGGGAAACGTGGAGCGGCTTTTTCGGACTGTTCATAAAAACTATGACATTGACTTTCCTCCGAAAAGAGAGCTGAGAAGGAGAAAGGTGAAAGAAGAATACCCAATATTAAATAGTAATAATAGTAACTTAAATAATGATAATATAGAAGAAATAAATTTATGTTTTGCATTTTTATTGTAGGTAGATCATTTTGACTTGGTCATTTTATAAGTAGCTCGCAAGCTGAAAAAGTGTGGGCACCCCTGCTCTAGGTTTACTGTTTTATTTATTTATTATTTTTTTCAATCCAGGTCTTCTTGTCTATCTCTGAAATCTCTAACCTTTGCTTTAAAAAAGTTGGTCCTTGGGAGCCCAATAAACTTTATATCTATTGTTTTACTTTATCCAAACTTATGTTTTATATAATTGCATACATGTCCTCTCTTCTGTAAGTACTTAAGGGAAGTGGAGTTGACGGTAGATGAAGAACAGCTAAAGAAAATCTGAATAATGGTCTAGTGATCAGTGTGCAGGTTTTCAAACCCTTGGTTTAACCAACCTTATTTAAATATTAATCCTAGGAGCCCATCTTTAAAAAAATAGTGCTTTCCTTAAAAAATGAAGATTTTAAAGAATGTATAAAAATATAGGTAAGAGCTTAAAATCAAACAAAAATATTTGACCACTTCTACGCTTGCTGTCTCCTGTATTCACCACTATCTATGTATATGTGTATGTTAAATAGATAGATAAAAGTACTGCAATGAAAAGTTTGTATAATATTTCATACATGCCCTGTTTTATAACATGCTTTCAGTAGAAATAGGATAAAAGAACTGAACATATCTAAATTAGACATTATAAAAACAGCAAAAAGCCTTAGTCTCTGCCCGGGACTACTGACGTTGTTGCATTCAGCTCCATCTGCAGGAGGGTCCAACACTGTCCCCAGACTGACGGAGGGCACAGCCCCTCCTCTGTGTTTGCTCCCTGGGTGTCGAAGCACTTGGACTTTCAGAAATAAGAGACAGATATAATATTTCATCATTTGATATTTCATACAGGGAAGGTGACTGAAAAAGAAATATTGACCTTTTAAAAATTGTCTTCTTATGTCTCTGTCAACTGTCCAATATTATACTTATTGAATATAGTAAAGTGATGCCAATCAATAAATATTCCTTATTTTTAGTTCACCAATGCCTGTGCCAGCATTTTGTTTTAATTCCATGTTACAAAACCAATACACACCTCCTGAAACTTACACTTGCACACACATACACAAACATGATTCCATTATACACATTCACAAAGTAAGTATTTTTGAAAAAGAAAAGCTAAAAACCCCCCAAAACAAAAAAACCCAAAAGCTGACCAGAATCACACTACCTATGGATAACTATACAGTGTGTCCGTAAAGTCATGGTGCATTTTTGGCCAGTCACATGGTCAAAAGTGCACCATGACTTTACGGACACACTGTATTTTGTTGTCCATATTATTGGATTTTTAATTTTTAAGCACAATGATGTCTAAAGAAATATACCTTATGTCTATATGCAAGTATTATGAATACAGGTCATGCATTTCTTTGTACTCATATGAATTAATTTCTTCAATCTACTTTCTGCAAATAGGCACTTAGTTTATAAAAACTCTCATATGAGTAAAATTATACATTTATCATATATATATTTTTAAAAAATGAATTATAAAAATGGCATTTGTTTATAACAAAATGGATGTACCTTGATAACATTATACGGAGTGAAATAAGTAAATCAGAAAAAAAGAAAAACTGAGAACAGCATGATTTTATACATAAGTGGGACATAAAAGTGAGACTATGAGACATGGACAAGAGAGTGGTGGTTACGGGGTGGGGGGAGGGAGGGAAGGGTGGGGTAGGGAGGAGGGGAGGAACACAGGGAAATCCAGATAGAAGGTAACAGAGGACAATTTGACTTTTGGTGACGGGTATGCAACACAATTGAATGTTAAGATAAACTGGAGATGTTTTCATTAAAAAAAATAAATTAATTATAAAAAAGGCATTTGTTTATGTATTTATTGTGATTTGGAGAAGACACTTATTCAAGCTGAGGACGGTGAAACAAGGAAGGCCTGGGAGAGAGGAGGCTAGGAGAGTCCAGACGGGGCTGCCCTGGCTCCCTGGGCAGTCAGAGAAAAGGGGCCTCGGGAACAGGGTCGGGGTGAACCCAGGTCGAGCTGCCGCTGCCGCTGCTCACTGCTCCCCTGGCTACATGCCTCATGGGGTCCCTTAGAGCTGAGTAGAAAGTGGGGGGCAAGGAAAATGTGCCTGGGGAAGACGATGGGAAGTGGGGATGGGAGGAGGCGCAGGCATGCTCCTGGGAGGGAGAGCGCTAAGAAGGTTGTTTAAAAGCAAAGAGATTGACCTTCAGTAAAGGACATTATGGCCTTTTAGCCACAGTCAGATATTCAAATTATCTAGTTGTTAACACATATTATGATATCTTTCATGTACTTCACATTGGACTTGTCTCTAACAACTCAGAGTATGAAACAGAATTTGAAAACAAGAGGGGCAGGTTTTCATCTGAGTCTCTCTGTCCGACATTGTCTCATTGAATTCACAGAAATTGTCCATAGATTATTGAACACAGTGCAGTGACGCAAATCTGTCTTAAAATATAGCTCTCTGAAACACTCTCTAGAATATTATTGTGTGTTAAAGTGACATTTAAAATTTCACAGAGTTAGTGGCCCAATAGACTCTGAGATTCTGAGAGATCTGAGAGACCACTCAAGTCCGACGTCTAAACCAAGGTGGCATTGGTCAAGGGCCGCAGAGGCAGATAGGACTGACTGCAACATTGGCAGGTGACCTGTTTTATTTACATCAGCCGATCAATCAAATCTGACCAATATTGATGTGCAGAGAGTGATGTAGAGGGCAGCTGCATGGCATGCTTCCAGGAAGCAGCAGAAAAGAAAGAAACTGGTGTCCTTTGCTGTTGTGCAGCCTGGAAGCTTTGGGGGATAATCTGCACACTGCCCGTTCATTGAGTAATAGTTTATGTTGAGTTTGAATCATTTCTGTATAATTACAAATATAAATTGGTTGTGTTTCTTAAACATGTAGTGTTGATCAAAATTCCAAAAAATGTATAGTAATCGTGGGCATTAGTTGTACCTCTTGAGCATTATTAAATCTAATTTAATTGCCTGAGATCTGTAAAGGCAAAATTTGTTTAAACAACAAGAAAGATCACATATGTAAGGCAGGTAGAGTTTGTGCATTCCAAAAGTTCAGGAAGTTTCATGTTTCTTCTGAAACCTCACCTGGAGTAAACAGAAACATAGGTTTGCTGTTATTTTTGCTCACTTGTTTTTCTTTTGTTCTTTTTTGTATGGTGTCTCCCCTAGCTTCTAAAGGTAGAATAATCTCAGGCAAAATTCAATGAAATTAATATATTTTTAATTTTTGAAAATTTGATTTTAGTGACCAGTTTTAGTGTCTTTTCATAATGGATTGCTCTTTGTATGATAATGCCAATACCAAAACACCAAATGGACTCCTGTGGTGGGATGTATTTTAAGGCAAATCTCAAACCACCTAAGTAGTTTTCCACCAGGTAAATTGCAAGTAGTGCTGTATCGGTGGAACCTGGGGGCTTTGCTACCATTCTCGACTTCTCTGGTGTATATTGGAGGAGGAGACATCATCCTTGGTCGCCTTCTGATTTCCTTCCATGCTCATTTTTCCCTCAGGGACTCTGTCTACAGGGATGCCAGTTTCTTCAGGCTACATTCCCTTTAGGCAGGATCCAAACTTTAACTTATTAAACATTGAAGCCCCTCCGGACATGTAGTCGAACTCTCATTCCCCATTAAATTTGGAGCATGGGTAGCAATATATTGCTGGAAATTGGCTAATATAAATAAATTCTTTCCCAAAGTATTTCTGTTCTAATAGAACAGCTTTCTTTAGCTATGGGGTGAGGGGAAGGTTTACAATAGAATTTAAGACATCAGAGATAAACAAGTGAGAAAAAATTCTGTATCTACGTGGCCTTCCTGATATCACTGGTACCCCTAAGCATAAAACTGCATAGACAACTGTCTACTTATAATCTCCTTCTTTCAAATAATGGTTGCCTGTCCCTGAGATGTGGACCACTATCACATAATTTCAATGTGTGATAATGCTACTAAAGAAAACCAGGTTTAGTAAGGCTTCCTGTTGTAAGCTACAAGTAAAGTAAGGATTATGGGTTGCTAAAAATATTTCTGTTCTATAAGCAAGGTAGTATTTTGGTAAATATAAGCTAATCATTTATTAAAATATTCTATAAAAGTTGTATGCTATATTAATTTCAAAAGTATGTCTTGAAATTGTACTATGTACAAGAAACTTGTAGAGATTTAAAAATTAGTAATAATTCTGCAGTTGTCTATAATATGGTAAATGGTCTTTGTTATTCTAAAAACTTTTTTTAGTTATATATATATATACACACACACACACATATATCTCAACATATATATTAGAAAAACTTATGCTATCTTATACATAGATTTATCTATTAAAATAGCGAGTGAAAACAGAAATAAAAACATTTCTGCCTCAACACCTTAAAAAATATTATAACAAGCATATCAGACACAGCTTGTGAGCTTTTAACATATATAGATGTCCAATAAGATAGTTTTGTATATTTTTCCAAAAGAAAAGAACTGACAACGATTTTGCATAAAAGTTAATAAATGGAAATCATAATTTTTCTGTTGTGGTATATGGTGTGTTTAGTGTTTACTGACACCTGAATCACCTTTCTATCACTCTTTATTACTGGCTTGCTACATCATTTATCACTCTTTATTACTGGTTTGCTACATCATTTATTACCTATTTGTATAACTGAACTTTGCATAGGACACATTTCTTGAAAACAAATGAGACATAATTAAACATTAAAAACAATAGACATTAATGCATATATTTGCACATCCTTGTATTTTAACTTATCTTCCATTAAAATAAAAATGAAAGCTAAAATGAATGTTCCTGAGACATATAGAATTTTGTCTTTTCTATGTACACATTGTGTATGTGTCTGCTGATACATGAAAACTTGAATGTAGATGGTGTCTACATTTTTTTCTAGGTGTATGTTATGGTAGGTGGTTCATATAAACTTGGATTTACACATATCAGTATTTATAATGTGTTATCTATTATTTGATAAAAAGCAAATATTAAAATAGCATGTACAGTGATATCTGTGCACAGTGATAAAAATGTTTTACTTATCAACTTTGATTACAATATATAAATAAGAGAAATATTCAATTTCTTGATACTAATGACAAATGAGGTCAGACAAATTCACACAGGTCTAACAAAGAAATACCATTGGCCATTAGATTGAAGAATTTCTCTGAGTAAGCAGTTATCAGATGATACATTTACAATTTAGTCAATACTTGATTCCTTATTTTTATGAAAAAAGTTTCATCTAGCCCCGTATTTAATTGAGCCGTTTAGAAACCTACCTGAAATGAGCAAGTCTTTCTATCCTTATCTCTGGTGTATGAACAATAGGCAGATTGCATTTTATTTCTATCCAGTGACTGTTGAGACTTAAATCTCTAAAACCCCTGCCTTCATTCTTCTGTTATGGGAACATAATTAATTAGATTCTGGTTCTGAATTTTCCCCTGTGAATACTGCAACAACTCTAGCAATGGTTGAAGTTTTAATTCCCCACTCTTGTCACTAAGTTGATCAATGTTGGAATTTACCAGAATTTATTTTAACGTTATGCTTCATGGCTCCCGTGGATCTATATTCTCCTCCTGTGAAACCAGATGTCTAATAAGATTTAAATAAACACTCTACTTAGTGATTTTTATCTTCTTTTTGTGTTGCTAGCAATCTTTTAAAAAATTTTTATTTTTCAATTACAGTTTACATTCAGTATTACTCTGCATCGATTTCAGAGACACAGTATAGTGGTTTATCTCTTTTTTATTCATCTTGTTATTTCCATTTCTGAAACATCCCTTCACCTTTCATTTAGAAATGTGGTAATCTCACATATTGCTACTTTTTTATTTGCTTATTTATTTATTTAATTTATTGGAGGTTGACATTGGTTCATATAAACTATACAGATTCCAAGTGTACAACTCAATAAAACATCATCTGCATACTACACTGTGTTCAGTGCCACAATAAAGTCTCTTTCCGCCCCCATTTACCCCCTTTGCCACTCCCACAGCCCCTCCCCCTCCTTTCCCTCTAGCTATCCTTATACTGTTGTCTGTGTCCCTGTGTTTTATAGGTATGTGTCTTTGAGCTTAATCTCTTCACCTTTTCTTCACCCAGCCCCACAACCTGCTTCCCCTCTGACAGTTGTCAGTCTGTTCTAAGCATCTAGGTTTCCATTTCTATTTTATTTGTTAAATTATTTTGTTCATTAGATTCTACAAATAAGTGAGATCATATGGTATTTGTCTTTCTCTCATTGACTTATTTCGCTTAGCATAATAATTTCCAGGTCCATCCAGGCTGTCTCAAAAGGTAAGATTTCCTTTCTTTTCTTTTTTTTAACCTTTAAGTGTTATTTAGTGTATAAATAAATTGCAGTTTTATTTATCCACCTATCTAGTGATGGGCCCTGGGGCAGTTTTCAAATCGTGGCTATTGCAAACAATGCGGCAATGAACATAGGAGTGCGTATATTCTTACAGATTAGTGTTTTGATTTTCTTCAAATATATTCCCAGAAGTGGAATCATTGGGTCAAAAGGCAGGTCCATGTTTAATTTTTTGAGGAAACTCCATACTCTTTTTCATGGTGGCTGCACCAGTTTGCATTCTCACCAATAGTATGTGAGGCTTCCCTTTTGTCCACACTATTGCCAGCATTGTTGTTTGTTAATTTATTAATGATAGCCTTTTGGTCAAATAAATTTGTGAATATGATATATACGTTTGCTCGCTTATAGTTTGCATTGGGTGTAGGGGACAGGCTGTAAGCAGGCAGGGTCATTATAGCCTAAGGCTTAGTTTTAAGAGTAAGCCTTTCCCACCCTTTTAATACTGTACTAAGATCTTTTTCAAATCTAAGCTTTTCCCCACATCCTTGACTGTTGCATGATGTGGGGTGGTGCGCTCTCATGAGGAATCTCATTATGCCTCAGTGACTTTGTATCAGAGACTTCCTTGTTTGTAGATTGGATTAAAGGTTTTGATTTCTACATTATAAAATGGGGCAGAGGAGCCCATGCTGGAGAAGAGCAGAGAAAGGCCACGTAAAGGAGAGGAGGAGCAGCCAAGATGACAGAGTGCTGAAGGAGAAGCCAGTTTGTGCAGACAGAAGGAGATGGGGAACAGAGGTGAATAAGGCTGGTGAGGTAGAAACCTTTGATTCTAGGAAACTAGGATAAGTCAGTGGCTTTGGGAGCCCTGAATGGAAAGGGAAGTGTTTTCCCATTGTGTGTATTTCTTGCCCGCCAGGTGCAAGCTAGGATTAAAGCTAATGGCCCACCAGTTCTTGACTCTGTTGTTTCATTATCATCTGTCCGAATCAATGCGAACCTGCATGGGCCAGGCAGCGGGGATGATGGCCGTGGCTACTGGCTTTACATAGCCATTCTGACAGGCATGAGGTGATACCTCATTGTGGTTTTAATTTGCATCTCTGATCAGTGATGTTGAGCATTTTTTCATATGTCTATTGGTCATCTGCATGTCCTCTTTGAAGAAGTGTCTATTCAGATCCTTTGCCCATATTTTAATTGAGTTGTTTATCTTCTTTGTGATGAGTTGTATGAGTTCTTTTCATATTTTAGAAATTAATCTCTAATCAGATGTATCATTGGTGAATATATTCTTCCATTTAGTGGGTTGCCTTTTTGCTTTGTTGATAGTTTCTTCTGTTGTGCAAAAGTTTTTCAGTTTGATGTAGTCTCATTTGTTTATTTTTTTCTTTGTTTCTCTTGCCCAAGGAAATATATTGGCAAAAATGTTGGCACTGAAATTTTACTGCCTATGTTTTTTTTAATGATATTATGGTTTCATGACTTACATTTAAGTCTTTAATTCATTTTGAGTTTATTCTTATATAAGTTGGTGAGCTAGTTTCATTTATTGCATATATCTGTTTAATTTTCCCAACACCATTTATTGAAAAGATTGTCTTTACTACCATTGTATGTTCTTTCCTTCTTTGTCAAATATTAATGGAACATAAAGGCATGGGTTTATTTCTGTGCTCTTTATTCTGTTCCATTGATTTATATGCCTATTCTTCTGCCAATGCCATACTGTTTTGGTTGCTATGGCTTTGTAGTATAGTTTGATGTCAGGTAGTGTGATAAAAATTTATAATAATGAAATTCTGAAGTGTCATAAATCAAATCTAATGGTGAATAAACTTGATCTTAATTTTTTTATATGTAATTTACATATCAAATTTAGTTAAATGGGGAGATAAACAAATAAATTTAAAAATATACCCTTGGCATCAGGTCCTAAAAAAAAGAAAATTACCAGAATCATCAAAGTCTTCTACATGTTGTCTCCTAATTACTTAACATTTTACCCTAAGGGAGTAATTACATTCTTGGGTATTATCATGGCATATTATCTTTACATGTATTTTTTGGAACTATACAAAAGTAAATGCCTACAGTAGATAATGTTCTATTCAACAACACACTTGTGCAATCATCCATGTTGTTGTATAGAGTTGCAGTACATTCATTCTCATTGTTGTAAATTTTATTTTGTATAAATAGACCATCATTTATATATCTACTTTAATGTAGAAAGCCAGTTATTTTTACTCTTTCTATTATCAATAATGTTATGGTGATGTAGACATTTACCTTGAGAATAAGATGAAGATACATTTGTGCATGTATGTGCATAAAACTCAGATTTAGTAAATATCATCATAAGTTTTTCAAGAAGTGTGCCAGTCCATACTTTAGTATCACAATAGTTAAATGAGACCAGTTTGATGTTCTTGGGGCAACTATGCAATCATCTCTGTCGTCATTGTCACTTCTATTTCAGGTAAGATTTACCTGGAGATGTCATGTGCTATTTTGTTGTGGATACCTTTGCAATCATATGCTATCTGTTTGTTTAAATCTCCCAAAAAATAGGGGTGGGTCTATGCATGGATAAAATCAAATCAACATAGACACAGGTTGTGGTAGCTGAATTATGCAATGAAGATTATCTAGTGTAAGCCCCTCTTTTTACAGAGTGGATATAATGCTCAGAGAGGAAAAATGATTTGTTGAAGGTCACAGTTATGGTGACTTGAGATAAGATATTCAGGCTCAATATCATCATTGCTTCTCCAGTTCACAACATGTTTCTACAAAGGATTTCAAGCTTGGTTAAATTTGCTGCCTCTTAAGGTCAAGCCACACACTCAGAGATATAGTGATAATTATTAGTTTTGAATTAACCAGTTTTGCCAACCAGCTTTTTATCACTCAGGAGCTAATTGCTTGTATTATTATACATGGACCCTACTTGTTATCTCGAGTTGTACTTATGCTTAGGGATGCCAGTGCCAGAGCAAACATAAGGAGCTCTGCTGAAGGAGTTGACCTACACCATTAACTCATTCTGCGCAGTTCCTGAAGGAGACTATGCTCTGGGTCACAGAGCTGGAAACTAGAGCACAAAAATGATGATAGTGTGGTCAGCTTCTGGGAAATGACTCACAGAGAATGATTGCTGGAAAGTCTGAAGAAAATGCTAAACCCAAGGGTGAATTTGAGTAGAGGGGGAGAGGAGTAACTAGTGAGGAAAGCTTTCTGATAGTAAAAGTGTATTTTGGTTATGAATCTAGATTACAGGGGCCATTTACCATAAGAAGACTATCTTTCCAAAAAGGGGTTTATCTATGGAGATCAATGGTGAAGACAGGCTCTGGCCAATGTGGGGTTTCCATAGACAAGAAGGGAATGGTGGCCTGAGGTTGATGAGGACCAAGTGCTTTGTCCTAAGTGCTGAGCAAGAAATATCACCAGTGCATGAGTTTATCACAATAAGTACATACTGGTTCCTTGAAGCTAAGTGTGCCATTATAGCCAAGGCTCTTAGAATAGGGACAAACAGAATAACATAAAATGAAGTATTCTGGGGCTGATTATTCAAATAAATTTCTTGGCAATGTGAAGTATGGAACTTAGATTGCTGAAGTGGGTTGAGGCATCAGGTCTGGACTAGGGAATGGTTGGCCAGTATAGATAGCCATGAAGGAAACTCTGCTCAGGTCTAGCCAAGAGTGCAAGTAGTGTCAGGATAAACGTGTCCTAAGGTAGATGGCAGGGAGCTCCAAATGTCACTTGAGTTAGGAACTGCAGCTCAAATCTGACAGATTGGATGAGCAAGTTTTAAATGAGGTAGTAGTGGATCTTGCAGACTCCAGGACTAAATCTTATAATATGTTGCCATAAATGACACTGTGGTTTTTCTCAACAACCATGGCTGTAGTTCTTGATGGGGACTTAGTTTGCTCTATATTATCTTAGAAACTCTCTTAATAAACCTCAGTGTTTTATATATATTATTTAAAAAGAAAGAGGACCTAATTGAGAAAGCTTTATACTTTATTACTCTGTCCTCAAGAAACAAGAAGAGAGAGATTCCATCTTTCCTATATAATCACAACCTAAAAAAATGAATGAATGTTCTGAAAATCTGAAATAGTATCAATTTTTATAACTAGATTAATAATTAATAGTAAAGCAAACATCATGTACAGTTATTTTAAATTATTAAAATAGATTTTAGCATTACTTAACATCCAACCACTAAGCAATGACCATTATTAAAATGTTTATAATACAATTTCAGTTAATTTCACAGATACACAGGGAACCATTTCAGTCATTGCAAATAGAATACTAATGTAGATACTATTTTGCTTTTTATTTTCATTGTACATAAATTTATGTTAATAACTGGGTATTTCAGTTGACTTAAAAATTATTTAGTATAATCCTATAAAGTTTTATTTTCTGGTGGCCATTAGAGAAGGTCAAGGTCCTATACCCCCAACTTCCATTCAGGCAGTTTCTGTACGGTTGTCAAGAGCATGTACATGTTCACTGCAGTGAGGGCAAGAAGGCAAATCCACAGTCTGATGCGAGGACTATGAAGTGAGATATAAACCTAGAGCTGCTGGTCCTGCTGATCCTTGGGCAGAATGATCAGAAATAGAGGAACCGACGAGTTCTGCACATCAAATGATCCCTGTGTCTGATACCTACTCAGCCTAAGCCAAAGAAGAAGCGCAAGTGGGTTTTGTATAAGATGACATACTAGAACAAAATAAAACATAGAAATTATTTTTTTGTTTTCATTGACAGAGGCTCCTTTTCCCATCATTGTTTCAAGGAACACATTCATTCACTCAGTAAATGTTACTGAATGACACCCTGAAAATGAGTGTTGTAAATGGCAATGTAGAAATCATGGTGAACAGAGCAGGTAAAGGACTTACATTTATGGATATTTTAGTTAGGCGGAAGGATTTTAATTTATTTTCTACTTAGTATTTCTAAATGTTATGATGAAAAATTTAAGGATAATTATATGGAAGGTAAATTTAATTGATATGAAGGGAGATGTTACTATTTCCATACCTCTCTGGGACATACCAAAAAATAGAACAGAGTGGTATAAAAAGACCCTCTTGGCAAAATAATAGAATAAATCTAATAGTAGTCTTCCTTAATTTGAAGAGATTAAGTTTAATAATGACTGTTTCCTACACTCATTTTAAACCCAAAGGTAGGTAAGGAACCATCCAGAAGTGTACTTGTGAGACCACAGGATACTGTTTCACAGTATCTGGACTTTAGCTCCCACCATCTCTAGATAAAAACATTTTGAGGTAGTATGCTTTTACCCTGAGCATAATTTAGTGCCAACTGCTTTTTCAGGGCACCTTTCACATCCTTATTCCTTAAACTGTAGATCAGCGGGTTTAACATGGGGATGACGATGGTGTAGAAAACAGAGGCCATTTTGTCTGTGTCCGTGGAGTAACTGGAGTTGGGTCGGAAATACATGAACAAGAGTGTTCCGTGAAATATAGCCACAGCGGTTAAGTGGGAGGCACAGGTAGAGAAGGCTTTGTGTCTCCCCTCGGCTGAGTTCATTCTAAGGATGGTGGTTATGATGTAGCTGTAGGAGAGGAGGACAGTGATGATGCTGGACCCCACAACACAGCTACAGGAAATGATTGATGCTATCTCACTGATAGTAGTATCTGAGGAGGAGAGGGCTAGTAAGGGTGGGATGTCACAGAAAAAGTGATTGATGATATTGGAATTGCAAAATGATAATGGAAAAGTACAAGAAGTGAAGACTGTTACATCGAGCAATCCTGCGATGTAGGCAATGACCACGAGCTGGGTGCAGAGTCTCCTGGACATGACAACTGTATAAGAAAGTGGATTGCAAATGGCTACATACCGGTCATACGCCATGACAGACAACATGACGCATTCCACAGCTGCAAAGAACCCAAAAAAGAACATCTGGACGAAGCATAAATTATATGGAATCCTCTTTTGTTCAGATAAGAAGTCGGCCAGCATCCTGGGAGAGACTGTGGAGGAGTAGCAGACATCACAGAAAGACAGACTGCTCAGGAAATAGTACATAGGCGTGTGGAGCCTGGGGTCCAGGTTGATGAGCAGGATCATGCCTAGGTTGGCAATCACAGTGATGCCATAAACCAGCAGGAAGAGCACAAAGAGCCCCTGCTGCACATCCTGTCTGCCAGAAAGTCCTAAGAGTATGAAGTCAGTGAACACAGTGCAGTTCTCACCAGCCATCACTCAGGTCTGGGGGCCTCTGGTTGTGAAGGAAGGAAATGTAGGTGGGGGGTTAACCTCATCTCTCTTAAAAGTTAAACTGATGGTCCTTTTTAGTTTTTAGTAATAATAAGAAGAGACCAACAGCATAATTCTGCTTTTAACATACTGATTCTCCTGGAATATTTTTAATTCAGTATAAATTGGTAAAATGACAATAATACAGCTTATATTTTATAGCACTGTATAGAGTTTGTAGCACATTTTAAATCTTGTTATTTCCATACCAACCTATGTAATATTTTTTAATTGTTGCTTCATCTATCTTGTAAATTAAGAAATTGATGTCCTCAGAGTCAAGCAAGTAGTTGTTATCATTATTGCTCCAGCTATCCCTCATCTTGTTACAAGGTAGTTTCTCTTCTTTATTCAGTTTAAGTGTTGTTATATGCTGCAATAAAGAAGCATACTGAAGTGAGAGATGCAGGTAAAGAACATATTTCTGTTTTTTTCCCCCATTATCTAATATTGTAGAGCAGGCAGATATATGTTTTTTTTCTTGATATAACATATTCCCACTTTTCCATTATCCCTTTATCTTATCTAGCCTCAGTAAACAGGGGATGGAGACAGTCTGTGATCCAGGACTCCTGGGTCATGGATGGGTGCCTTAGACTGGGTGTGAAGGGTCTCCATGGGCGATAAATTATAGTGTCCAGCGTGGAATATGCCAGGGCTGATTGTTCTCGCTCTGACTGCATTGCTCATGGGAGAATATGAAGAATATTGGGCACCTGACTGTAGGCATCCTGGTAGCACAAGTGACTGAGAGAAGAAATGGAGTATGGATTACTGTATGAGCTTCCCTGTTGCAACCTGCTGAAATCCACCCAATCTATTCAGCAACAGATCAAACGTGCAAGATACCAGGCGAATGTCCTTATGTGTCCACAGTGCCATAACCTCATGGAGATTTATGTGTGAACTGTGCCCTATCTCAATTCCCCAGAAATTGTAATACTGCTTTATTATTATTCTTTTGTTCACCTTTCTCTTAAATATCTCTAAAATCAGCTTTCCTTTGGTTAAAAAGAATTGGTTCTTTGGAGGCCAGTTGAATTGTATGTTCCATTATATTTACACAAACTAGGCTTATCATATATAATATAATGCACGACCTCTTCTGTCCTTTGGGAAAATAAGAAAAATAAAGTTGAATGCGGAACAAACTATTACATCTGAATAATGACATAGGGATCAATATGCACGTCTCTAAAACGGTGTCAACTCATCTAATTATCTGTGCTTAGAGACACATTTTTAAACAAAATATTTTATTTCAAAATGTAAAAGTAGAGGTAAGAGATTAAAAACAACGAAATAAAGTGCTGTCCAACCATCTTCACAATCCACACTTACATTTTATTGTATTCCCTGCCACTTATGTATGTCTTTAAAACAGACTGATAAAAGTAATTAAAATAAAGGTTTGTATAATATTTCACACCTCCATTAGTTTTTATCACATGCTTTCTTGCAAGTAAAAATAAAAAAACTGGCCTGACCTGTGGTGGCGCAGTGGATAAAGCATCAACCTGGGAACACTGAGGTCGCCAGTTCAAAACCCTGCACTGGTCTGGTCAAGGCACATATGGGAGTTGATGCTTCCAGCTCCTCCCCCCTTTCTCTCTCTCTTTCTCTCTCTCTCTCTCTCACTCTATGTCTCCTCTCTAAAATGAATAAAATAAAAAAAATAAATAAAAAACTGTAGAAATCTAAGATAGAAATTAGGAAACCAACAGGAAATACCTGTCCCTGTTCCAGAGCACTGACATTGTTGCATCCAATCTGTTGCCGGAGGGTTCAGCCCGGCTCCTCTCTGACCTGGATTATATAACCATCTCTGTGTCTGTGTCTGGGTCTGGGTGTTAAACACTTGATCTCTCAGGAATAAGTGCCAGATATAATTATATACATCATTATCTGTTATTTTCTACTGGCTTGGTGATTGAGGAATAATTTAACTTTGGATGATGGTCACACCATGCAATTAGCAGTTCTAATGCTGTAGAGATGTTTTCCTGAAACCTACCATATGTGTTCTTGTAGACCAGCATCACTCCATTAAATTTAACTTCTATATAAAAAAAGATGCTATTTTTTCCTCTCTATCTTACTGCCTAATATACTCATTTAGCAATTGTAAAATGACTGCATTGAACATTCTTATTTCTAGCTCATAAGTCCTTACTTAGGCATTTTTTAAAATTCCATAATCTAGAAAACAACCACCCATGTTACACTTGAGTAGAAGTCACTTTAGGTAAACCAATGCATGAATGGTAAATGAATGAGAAAGCCTGAGACATTACTGTACAGTATTGTATACTTTATAAATACTGTGCATTTTGGCTACAGTAAATTTATTTAAGAAACATAAGAATAAATCAAGCTCAAAAGGAAATGATGCAATCAAGAGATGTGGTAAACACAAGACAGGTCAGGTAGCTGCCAGTGTAGCAAAGCATATGGTTTTACAGCAATGGTATCGTTTATAAATAGAAAGAGTGTACTCTATATAACAATGAAAAGCATCGTTTCACTATCACATGCATAAGTAACATGGTCATTTACGATATTAGCATTATCAAATATTATGCACTGTACATAAGTATATGTGCTGTCCTTTTATACACTGGCAACACAGTAGGTTTGTTTACACCGGCATTGCATCAAACACATGAGGAATGCATCGTGCTATGACATTACAATGGCTACAGGGTCACTAGGTTATAGCAATTGTGCAGCCGCCCCATTATACGTGTGGTCCAGCATTGCCAGAAATGTTATTTGGTGCGTATGTGTAGAGGTAAAATTTATAATAATAAAATTCTGAAGTATGATAATCGAATGCTGCATAAACTTGCTCTTAGAAAACGTTTTTGATATGCACTTGACATATACAGAGTACTTAAATGGGGAGATGTACAGATCAATTAAACCAATACCCCTGGAACCAAGATCTCGACCAAAAAACAGAAAATTACCAGAATCACCAAAACCTTCTACATGTTGTCTCTGAACTTAATTAATCTCTTATCCTAAAAAAGTAATTACACTCATTGTATCATGACATATCATTTTTCATATTTTTAGAACAATACATAAATAAATACCTGTACCATATACTGTTTTATTAAACAGCACACTTGTGCAGTCCACCCATGTTGTCACATTCATTCTCATTGTTGTAAATTTATTTTGCACGAATAGACCATCATTTATTTACTTTAATGCTGATAAGCACTTATTTTCCCCTTTTCTATTATTGATAATGTTATTGTAAACATTCTTTTTCTCTGTTCAGATTAAATGTATTTTTATTTTTGTCATAATTTAGAAACTGAACATTCAATAATTCCGCATAGTGTTTACTTCCAGGTGACTTCTTCATTGGGTCTCAATTCACAATTACATAACACTCTTACTTGGGAAAGCAGATGGTTTGTCATCATCTTTTCCATCTAGATAACATCTAAGTACAGATCCTATGCAGACAAGTATATGTCCTGAGCTCTCATGCACAACCTGAATTAAGTTCATCATGAATGCCGTGGTCCTGGTGCCAGCAACAACTGCTAACACTCTTGTGTGTGTCTCTTGGCGGCACTGCAGTCACTTATCTTGACTATGATACCAGGAGTTGAAAAAATAGTTTTGCATCTATGTGTATAAAATTCGGATTTAGCAAATATCACCATACATTTTCCAAAAGTATGCCAATCCAATCTTTGACTATCACTGTTAATTAAATGAATCCAGTTTGATGATATTGGAGCTTCTGCAGCTTTGCAATAATCTCTGTCATCATTGTCACTTCTATTTCAGGTCAAATTTACCTAGATTTGTACTATGTTGTGAATATATTTTCAAACATCGAATTTATTTTTTAAATCTCCCCCAAAATATGAGAGAGTCTATGCATTGATAGAATCATATCAACGTAGATACAGAAAGTGGCAGCTGAAATACGCAATGAAGGTTATGTAGTTAAAGCCCCTGTTTTGACAGAGTGGAGATGATGCTCAGAGAGGAAAAATGATTTATTGAAGGTCACAGTTAGAGTGAGTTGAGACTAGATATTCAGTTTCAATAACGTTGTCATTGCTTCTCCAGTCCATAGCATGTTTCTACAGAGGATTTCAAGCTTGGTTAAATTTGCTGCCTCTAAAGGTCGAGCCACACAGAGATATAGTGAGAAATATTAGTTTGAATTTACCAATTTTTCCTACTAGCTTTTTATCACTCAGGAGCTAATTGCTTGTATTATTATACATGGGCCCTACTTGTCATCCCTGGTTGCACTTATGCTTAGGGATACCAGTGCCAGAGCAAACATAAGGAGCTCTGCTGAAGGAGTTGACCTATACCATTAACTCATTCTGTGCAGTACTGAAGGAGACTATGCTCTGGGTCTCAGAGCTGGAAACTAGAGCACAAAAGTGATGATAGTGTGGTCAGCTTCTGGGAAATGACCCACAGAGAACGACTGCTGGAAAGTCTGAAGAAAATGTTAAACCCAATAGAGTTTTTGACTTGAAGGGGAGAAGAGTAGAGAGAAAAGCTTTCTGATAGTAAAAGTGTATTTTGGTTATGAATCTAGATTACAGGGCCATTTACCATATGAAGACTATCTTTCCAAAAAGGGGTTTGTCTATGCAGATCAGTGGTGAAGCTGGGCTCTGGCCAATGTGGGGTTTCCATAGACAAGAAGGGAATGGTGGCCTGAGGGTAATGAGGACCAAGTGCTTTGTCCTAAGTGCTGAGCGAGAAATTCAACACTGCATGAATTTATCACAATAAGTAAATATTGGTTCCTTGAAGCTATGTGTGCTATTATAGCCAAGGCTCTTGGAAAAGGGACAAAGAAAATAATGTAAGATAAGGTGTTCTTAGACTAATTATCCAGACTGACTTCTTGGCAATGTGAGGTCTGGAACTTAGATTACTGGAGTGGGTTGAGGCATTGGGACTGGACATGGGAATGGTTGGCCAGCATGGTTAGCCAGAAATAAAACTGTGCTGAGGTCTCACCAAGAATAACACTGAGGAACAAAGTTTTTGTTGCACCCACAAAAACACTTGTTCTTACCTAGTTTGAGTGTGCTGATCTCAAATCTGACATTAGTTTTTCTCTGTAAGCTACAGTTTTTTTTTTACAATTCAAGATTTTAGGTTTTTATCTTATTGTAAAATTTTCAACATTTAATTTAACATAATGAAGTAGAATGTCCTCTTGGGCATCATCTTTGTGAAAATATAATAATTTATATAATGCAATAAATGCACTAATACACTGAAAGATATGATTGCATCAGAATTTGTCTACAATTTCAAAATGGAACATATTAAACCACTTATTTTAATCATAAAATTTGCACAAAACTTATTTAAATTCTATTCAGTCAAAAATTTGCGTTTGTAGCTCTTGCGTTTGTGTACTTGTTGAGGACAATCTCGTTTGATGCTCCAGCAGTAGTCTGCCATCATATTTCTGTCCCATTGCCCCTGATAGGACTCTTCCATCGTCTTCAGATCTTGATGAAAGCGTTTTTCCTGCTCATCACTAACAACTCCAAGATTTTCGGGAAGCCTATCAAGGTGACTGTTCAGGAAGTGAATCTTAACGCTCATGTTACATTCAATGTGGCGGAAAGCCAACAGCATCCTTTGAACCAGAAGTTCATAGTTGTCTGCTTTTTTGTTGCCAAGGAAGTTCTTTGTAACTGCCACAAAAGACTGCCATGCTGCTTTCTCCTCCTTACTCATCTTTCTGGCAAATTCTTTGTCATGTATATGGGTTTGAATTTGAGGTCCATTGAGTACACCTGCTTTTATCTTCTCGAAAGACAAGGCAGAAAAAACAGAAATAATATGTTGAAAGCATTCACTTTCTCTATTCAAAACCTGAACAAACTGCTTCATTAAGCCAAGTTTGATGTGAAGTGGGAGAAAATGACCCTGTCTCAATTAACTACAGGTTCATTTACAATATTTTGCATCCCTACCTCCTGAGCTTCACGTTTCAGCCACTCCTTCTGTGGCCAGTGTTTCTCCCAAGCTCGGCTGTTCCACAAACACAGAAAGCAAAGATACTTCATGAAACCTCTCTTTTGTCCTAGCAGAAAGTATACCATTTTGAGATCCACACAAATGATCCAGTGATGCTCCTCATACTTCAGAAATTCGAGGACAATTTTTATGTCATTATAATCTTCTTACAGATGAGTTGAATAACCAATTGGAACTGCTGCATAAACATTACCATTGTGTAGGAGAACACAATTCAGACTCCGTTTACAGCTGTCAAGAGATAACTGCCATTCTGTTGGATTGTAAGTAGTAACACCTAGCTGGCTGAGAAGACTACTGATATCATGACAGTAAACAAAGTGTTTGTCTTTGGAAAAAAAGTCCACAAAAAATTGTTCATGCTTCCTGAAATGGGATACTGTAGCTGACCAGTGAAGTACATTCTTTTCTTGAAGCCTAGAGGCTACTAACTCAGCTGCTTTCTTTGATAGGCCCAAATCTCTTACTAAGTCATTCAGTTTGGGTTGGCTAAACTGCTGAGGGGTTAATGACTGCTTGGCATCAGAAGAAGACCCTTCAGATTCTACAGCCATTTCCTCATGCATCTTATCAAAATACACTTGATCGCTATGTTCACTTTCTTTGTCTTTAGAAGAAATAAAACCATTGAAAACTGGAACCCGGAGTGTCTCAGAGTGTGGGATAGGTCGTATTGCTGAAGGAATATTAGGATATGCGATCATATGCCTTTTTTTCTTGCTGATGCCCTTTGTATGGATCACACAGAAATATCAGTCATTGCTGTGGTCCTTAGGTTCATGCTAAACCATGGGAATACCAAAAGGCATTTCTTTATGTTTTCCTTTTGCCCAGTCACGAAGCATTTCCTCACAGTTATGACACACAATATGAGGAGCCCAATTCTTGTCTTGATCGCCAAGGGGAACCAGAAAATAGGCAATATCTGCACGTGTCACTAATGATGAAATATTGCGCCTTTGACATTGAAGTGTGTAACTGACACATATATAACAGAAAGTATCAGGACTATTCTTACATTTATGCCTACTCAAAGAAACGATGATTCAATCTTAAAACAAAATAAGAGGGTGTTTTTTATTGGGTAATAATTTTTTTTGTTGTTTTTTTTAAATTTTGAGGTAAATGGTCTTTTTTAAAATTTTATTTTAATTTTTTATTTTATTTTATTCATTTTAGAGAGGAGACACACACACACACACAGAGAGAGAGAGAGAGAGAGAGAGAGAGAGAGAGAGAGAGAGAAAGGAGGGAGGAGCTGGAAGCATCAACTCCCATATGTGCCTTGACCAGACCAGTGCAGAGTTTTGAACTGGCGACCTCAGTGTTCCCATGTCGATGCTTTATCCACTGCGCCACCACAGGTTAGGCTATTGGGTAATAATTTTTTTACATTTAAAAACAACTACAATTATGTAAAAGTGATGTTTGTAAAACATGAATTGCCTTGTGGTTATGTTCAATCCAAGAGTCGTTGCCCTTTAACTCCAATTTAAAAACCAGTGCATGTCATTAAGTGTTACAAAAGGAAATTAAAATTGCATAATAACTGGAGCATGCACTAAAAAATGAATTTCAGATTTTCAATCAGCGATGCAGAAACATATAGAAACAATTCTAAAACCTCATGCAACAGAAAATGAAAAGAAAATTGTTCCCCAGTGTAATAGTAGGGTAAGGATAAATGTGTCCTAAGGTAGATGGCAGGGAGCTCCAAACATCACTTAAGTCTTGCAACTGCAACTGAAATCTGACATATTAGATCAGCAAAGTCTAAATAGTGGTGGATCTTGCTGACTTCAAGACTAAATCTCATGATATAATGCGGTAAATGACACTATGATTTTTCTTAATAACCATGGCTGCAGTCCTTGATAGGAACTTAGTTGGTTCTGTATTATCTTAGAAACTTTTATTAAACCTCGTGTGTGTGTGTGTGTGTGTGTGTGTGTGTGTGTGTATTATATATATGTAAAGCGTTTATTAACAAAAGAATAGTAACAAAAACAAAATGTCCACAAAATATTATGGACTTTTTTTTGAACTTTCATTTTAAGAAAATGATCAAGATAAGAATGCATTTAAGTTAAGAACTGGACTTTGAAGTGAGACTGACCTGAGTTCAAATCTGAATTTTATCACTTGTTTGTTAGCTGCATTCTTTAGATTACCTAATCTTTTTTAGCTGTTTCCTCATTTCTTAAATATGGATTTAATCTATTTATGATAAGGATATATATATCTGTATATATCTTTTTATATAAATCCAAATATACCCTTTATATATATCCACATATATATCTTTTGTATGTAGATAATATGGGGGGAGAAATGGTGACAAATAAGGACTTGACTTGGGTGGTGAACACACAGTGTGGTGTACACAGATGTGTTGTGGAGTTGGAACCTAAAACCTGTATGATTATGTTAACCAGGGTACCCTAATAAATTCATATAAAACTAATTTTCTGACCATGTGTGAAGGCTATTAAACCATGTCTTTAAAAAAAAAGTTAAGAGAAAAATGGTAAGAAATCTGAATAGACATTTTTCTAAAGAAGACATACAAATGTTCAACAAAAGCACTCAACAATACTAATTATCAAGGAAATACAAATCAAATCCACATTGAGATATCATCTCACACTTGCTAGATTTGCTTCTATTAAGAAGACAAGAGACAAGTGTTGGTGAGGATGTTTTTGGGAATACAAATTGGTGCAACCACTATGTTAAACACTATTGAGGTTGTTTCAAAACCTAAAAATATAACTGCCGTATGATCCACCAATTCCACTTCTAGATATTTTCTGAAGAAAACAAGAACCCTAACTCAAGAAGATATCAATAACCCATGTTCAGTGTAGCACTGCCTGTGACAGCCAAGATATAGAACTAGCCTATGTGCTCATCAATAGATGAATGAGTAAAGAAAATGTGGTATAAAGATACAGTGGCATATTATTCTGCCATGAAAAAGAATGAAATCTAGCCATTTGCAACAACATGGTTGGACCTCAAGGGTATTATGCTAATGAAAATAACTTAGTTAGAGAAAGACTAATACCATATAATGTTACTTATATGTGGAATTGAAAAACAAAACAAATTAACCAAAAAATAAGCTCTAGATACAGAGAACCTATTGGAGGATTGAAGGTTATTAGAGATGGGGTGTGGGAGGTTGACAAAATGGGTGATGGAGGTCAAAAGCACAAACTTCTAGTTATAAAATAAATAACTCATGCCATGTAATATGCAACATGGGGACTACAGTTAATAATACTGTACTGTATATTTGAAAGCTGCTAAGAGAGATCTTAAAATTTCTCATCACAAGAAAAAATTATATTTACGTGTGGTGGTAATGTTCACTAGACTTATTGTGGCAATTATATTGCAATGCAAATATATAATTTTGTACAATTGAAAAGAATATATTATATGTCAATTATATCTTAATAAAAAAGTAAAAGATATCTTTTTTCATTACATATGTACATGAACAATGGGTGGTAAACCTAATTTTACACAAAATGAATAGGTTTAATTGTTACAGACATAATTATATTTAATATTTTTAATAAAACCCATTAACTTTTTTTGTGAAAGAGACATAGGGAGAGACAAAGAGATAGGGACAGACAGACAGGAAGGAAGAGAAATGAGAAACATCAGTCCTTTGTTGCAGCTCCTTAGTTGTTAATTGATTGCTTTCTCATGTGTCATATGTGCCTTAACTGGGAGACTACAGCAGAACGGGTGACCCCTTGCTCAAGCTAGTGACCTTAGGCTCAAGCCAGCAACCTTGGGTTTTAAGCCAGTGACCTTTGGGCTCAAACTAGTGACCATGGGGTCATGTCTATGATTCCACACTCAAGCCAGCGACCCCCATGCTCAAGCCGGGGAGCCTGCATTCAAGCCCGCAACTTTAGGGTTTTGAACCTGGGTCCTCTGCATCCCAGTCTGATGCTTTATTCACTGCACCACTGCTTGGTCAGACTAAAACCTATTAAGTTGGGAAAGGATTTGAATAGTGATTGAGAAGTTCTGTTATGTGATGAGTCTATGAACATGTAAATTATTTGATGAATAGAAATTTCTCCAAAGAGGACATACAGATGGCCAATAGGCATATGAAAAAATGTTCAACATCACTAATCATTAGAGAAGTGCAAATTAAAACCACAATGAGATATCACCTCACACCAGTCAGAATGGTGCTCATCAGCAAAACAACACAGAACAAGTGCTGGTGAGGATGTGGAGAAAAGGGAATCCTCCTGCACTGCTGGTGGGAATGCAGACTGGTGCAGCCACTGTGAAAAACAGTATGGAGATTCCTCAAAAAATTAAAAATCGAACTGCCTTTTGACCCAGCTATCCCACTTTTAGGAATATACCCTAACAACACCATAGCACTGTTCGAAAAGAAGAAATGCACCCCCATGTTTGTGGCAGCATTGTTCACAATAGCGAAGATCTGGAAACAGCCCAAGTGTCTGTCAGAGGACGAGTGGATTAAAAAGCTTTGGTACATATATACTATGGAATACTTCTCAGCCATAAGAAATGATGACATCGGATCATTTACAACAAAATGGATGTACCTTGATAACATTATACGGAGTGAAATAAGTGAATCAGAAAAAAAAAATCTGAGAACAGCATGATTTCATACATAGGTGGGTCATAAAAGCAAGACTATGAGACATGGACAAGAGTGTGGTGGTAACGGGGTGGGGGAGGTAGGATAGGGTGGGAGATGAGGGTTGGGAGGGGTACAAAGAAAACCAGATAGAAGGTGACAGAGAACAATTTGACTTTGGGTGATGGGTATGCAACATAATTGAATGATAAGATAACCTGGAGATGTTTTCTTTGAATATATGTACCCTGATTTATTAATGTCACCCCATTAAAATTAATAAAAAATATTTAAGACGTAATAAAATATTTTTTACTTTTTCTTAAAACTGTGTTCAACAAGTAATGCAAGATAAATAATCAGCTGAAAATTGCATGCTTTTAATGTATTGTTTCATGTTTATGATGTTCAAAGTACATTATAATAAGCATACTTTATAAATTAAAGTGATAAATATATAAAAGGGAAGAGGACCTAAATGTAAAACTTTTACAATCTGATACTTTGTCCTACAAGAACAAGAGGAGAGAGATCCCATGTTTCTTACACAATGGCATCTAAAATATAAGCGAGTACTCTGAAAACCTGAAATTGTATCATGTTTTTCATAACTAGATGAATAGCTAATTGATAATAGGGCAAACATCACGTAGTTACCTTAAGTTATTAAAATATATTTTAGCATTATCTAACATCCAACCATTAAGCAATAACCACTATTAAAATGATGTTTAGAATGCAATTTCAGTTTATTTCACAGGTACACAGAATACCAATTTAAGCCATTGCAAAAGGAATAGTAATGTAAATATTATTTTGTTCTTTTTTTCTCATTGAACATAAATTCTTGTTAATAACTCTAGACATTTCAGTTATTTTTCCCTAAAAATTAATTAGTATAATGCTATGACCATGTAAAGGGAGATGAGGCCCTCTTTTCTGGTGGCCATTAGAGAAGGTCAAGGTCCTATACCCCCAACTTCCATCAGGCAGTTTCTGTACGGTTGTCAAGAGCATGTATATGTTCGCTGCAGTGAGGGCAAGAAGGGAAATTCACAGTCTGATGCGAGGACTATGAAGTGCGATGTAAACCTAGAGCTGCTGGTCCTGCTGATCCTTGGGCAGAATGATCAGAAATAGAGGAACCGACGAGTTCTGCACATCAAATGATCCCTGTGTCTGATACCTACTCAGCCTAAGCCAAAGAAGAAGCGCAAGTGGGTTTTGTGTAAGATGACATACTAGAACAAAATGAAACATAGAAATTATTTTTTTGTTTTCATTGACAGAGGCTCCTTTTCCCATCAGTGTTGCAAGGAACACATTCATTCACTCAGTAAATGTTTTTGAATGACACCCTGAAAATGAGCATTGTAAACAGCAATGTACAAATCATGATGAACAAGATAGGCAAGCGCTTCTCTTTTACAGAAATTATGATTTGGGAAGAATAATTTAATTTATTCTTATTAATTTATTTGCTACTTATTACCTCTAAGTATTACAATGGGAAATTTATATGATGATAATAGTACATAGAGAGAAGATAAAAAAGTGCTAACTTAAACCACTAAAACTCCTTTCTGGCTGTGAAAGTTTATTAAGTCCACTGTTTAAAATAATGGAGCTTCAAGGAGGGTCAATATACTTCATATGAAGGGAGATGCCACTATCCCACTATCTCTCTAGGACATAACTATGAAAATAGCAGAGTGGTAAAATCACCCAATTTGCCGAAAAAAAAAAAAAGAATCAATTTAATACTACTTTTCCTTAGTTTAAAGAGATTAAGATTAATAATGACTATTCCCTACAATTAATTTAAGCCCAAAAGTAGATGAAATACTGCCCAGAATTATACTGAAAAAATGATAGGAAACTGTCAAAGTACCCGGACTTTAGCTCCCACCATCTCTAGAAAAAAACAGTTTGGAGGAGCATGCTTTCACCCTGAACATAATTTATTGCCAACTGCTTTTTTCAGGGCACCTTTCACATCCTTATTCCTTAAGCTGTAGATCAGTGGGTTTAACATGGGGATGACAATGGTGTAGAAAACAGAGGCCATTTTGTCTGTGTCCATGGAGTAACTGGAGTTGGGTCGGAAATACATGGACAAGAGTGTCCCATAAAATATAGCCACAGCGGTTAAGTGGGAGGCACAGGTAGAGAACGCTTTGTGTCTCCCCTCGGCTGAGTTCATTCTAAGGATGGTGGTTATGATGTAGCTGTAGGAGAGGAGGACAGTGACGATGCTGGACCCCACAACACAGCTACAGGAAATGGTCAACGCTATTTCACTGATGGTTGTATCCAAGGAAGAGAGAGCTAGTAAGGGTGGGATGTCACAGAAAAAGTGATTGATGACATTAGAATTGCATAATGATATTGGAAAAGTGAAAGAGGTGAAGATTGTCATATCCAGCAAACCTGCGATGTAGGCAATGACCACGAGCTGGGTGCAGAGTCTCCTGGACATGACAACTGTATAAGAAAGTGGATTGCAAATGGCTACATACCGGTCATACGCCATGACAGACAACATGACGCATTCCACAGCTGCAAAGAACCCAAAAAAGAACATCTGGACGAAGCATAAATGATATGGAATCCTCTTTTGTTCAGATAAGAAGTCGGCCAGCATCCTGGGAGAGACTGTGGAGGAGTAGCAGACATCACAGAAAGACAGATTGCTCAGGAAATAGTACATGGGCGTGTGGAGCCTGGGGTCCAGGTTGATGAGCAGGATCATGCCTAGGTTGGCAATCACAGTGATGCCATAAACCAGCAGGAAGAGCACAAAGAGCCCCTGCTGCACATCCTGTCTGCCAGAAAGTCCTAAGAGTATGAAGTCAGTGAACACAGTGCAGTTCTCACCAGCCATCACTCAGGTCTGGGGGCCCCTGGTTGTGGAGGAAGAAAATGGGTGTGGAGGATTAACATCAGCTATCTTAATAGTTAAGCTGCTGCCCTTTCTATTTTTCACTAACAAAAATAAGAGACAGACAATCTATTTCTGCATTAAGTATACTGACTCTCCTAGAATATTTCCAATTTAATATAAATTCGTGGAATGATGATAATACAGCTACATTTGTATAGCACTTTATACAGTTGTTAGCACACTTTGTTCCAAATTAAACATGTTATTTTTATACCGTCCTATGTTGTACTTTTGTTAATTTTTGCATATCTATTTCATAGATTAAGAAATTGATATCCTTAGAATCAAGCAAGTAGCTCTAACAATTATTTGGTCCAGATAAACCACACCTTATTACAAGGTTGTTTCTCTTCTTGATGTAGGGTAACTGTTGTTATATCCTACAATTAAGAAGCATAGCGAAGTAAAAGATGCAGGTAATGAATGTATTTCTGTTCTTCCCCCATTATCTAATATTGTAGAGCAGGCAGATATATGGTTTGTTTCTTGATACAACATGTCCCCACTTCCGTGTTATCTCTTTATCTTAGCTAGCCTCAGTAAACAGGGGATGGAGACAGTCTGTGATCCAGGACTCCTGGGGCATGGATGGGTGGCTTAGACCGGGTTTGAAGGGTCTCCATGAGCAATACATTATAGCGTACAGCCTGGAATATGCCAGGGCTGACCTCCCTTTGACTGCCTTTCTCTGGGGAGAGTATAAAAAATGTTTGGGACCTGATTGTAGGATTCATGTTAGCACAGGTGACTGAGAGGCTCAAATGGAGTATGGATTATTGTGCGAGTCCCTCTGCTGTAATCTTCTAGGATCCACCCAATCTATTCACCAATAGATCAAACGTGCAAGATACCAGGCGAATGTCCTCATGTGTCCACAGTGCCATAACCTCATGGAGATTTATGTGTGAACTGTGCCCTATCTCAATTCCCTAGAAATTGTAATATTGCTTTATTATTATATTTTGTTTGCCTTTCTCTTAAACATCTCTAAAATCTGCTTTCCTTTGGTTAAAAGGAGTTGGGTTTTGGGAGGCAAATTGAATTGTACGTTTTATTAAATTTACACAAACCAGGCATATCATATATAATACAATGCATGACCTCTTCTATTCCTTCAGAATATAAGATAAATGGAGTTGAATGCAGAACTGTCACAAAATTACATCTGAATAATGATGTAAGGGATCAATATGTAAGTCTCCAAAAGCTGGTCTCAACCCCATAATTAACTGTGCTTGCAGACACATTTGAAGAGAAAAATTTTCATTTCAAAATGTAAAAGTACAAGGAAGAGCTTAAAAACAAAACAAAACAAAAATGTTCAACCACCTTCACAATCCATACTTACATTTTATTGTATTCCTTGCCATGTCTGCATGTTTTTTTAAACAGATGGATAAAAGTAATTAAAATAAAAGTTTGTAGAATATTTTATATCCTCCACTGTTTTTATAACCATTTTCTGTCAAATAAAGATAACAAACCAAGATATCTAATATACAAAGTAGAAAACTCACAGGAAATACCTGTCCCTGTTCCAGAACGCTGACATCGTTGCATCTAGTCTGTTGCCGGAGGGTTTAGCCCGGCCCTCTCTGACCCAGATTATATAGCCTCTCTGTGTCTGGGCCTGGGTGTTGAACACTTGGTTGGTCTCTCAGGAATAAGTGTCAGATATAATTATATGTGTTATCTGCTATGTCCTACAGGCTGAGTGATTGAAAAAGAAACATAGATTTAAAAAAAAATTTTACCTCCCAAAACCCAACTCTTTTTAACCAAAGGAAAGCAGATTTTAGAGATATTTAAGAGAAAGGCAAACAAAAAATAATAATAAAGCAATATTACAATTTCTAGGGAATTGAGATAGGGCACAGTTCACACATAAATCTCTCTTTACCTTACTGCCTAATATCATATTCATTTAGCAAATAAAAAATGACTATATTGAGTATTCTTTCTTTCTAGCTCACCAACCCTAATATAGGCATTTTATTTTTATTGTATAATTTAGATCAAATAGCCACTGAAGTGACAAATAAAGATATATCTACACACTCTCACATTAAACATATTCACAAAATAATAATTTTTTAAAAATAGAAAAAACCGACTATACTCATACTGCCTAATAAAAACCAGATTTTGTTGTCTATTATGAATTTCTTTATTTTTAAATAAAAATAATGTCAAAATAAACATAGCTTACATCTAAATAATTATTATGAACAATGTCAATGCAATTTTTGCTACTTCAGACATTCTTTCCTCTGCTAAGGGCCTGTAGGTTCTCTATATAATCTTCATACCATAAAAAATCTGATAGAGGTAAAATTATACATGCATGATTTATCATAGCTAGGTTTTTCTTTAAAATAAAATTTAAGAATAGGTCTTTAAGTGTGTAAAACATTGATTGAAATATAAAGACAATTTTGGCCCTTTTATCTTAGTGGGATGTTTTATATAATGTAACAAGCACCACATATTTTCATATATTTTATGATCTACAGATTTTTGCTTGTATGGAATTTATTGGGATGACATTGGTTTGCAGAACCATGCCGGATTTTAGTGTACAGCTCACTATGACATCATCTGCCCACTGCATATTGTGCTCTCTGCCCCTAGTGGAGCCTCTTTCTGTCACCATCCCCACTCCCCTTTGTCCGCCTCCAAGTAGTTCCCGCCTCCTTTTCTTTCTGGCTATTGGCACGCTGTTGTCCGTGTCTATGTGTTATGTAGATAAGTTGTTTGGCTAATCCCTTCACCTTCTTTCATCCAGTCCCCCAACATTCCTTCCTTCTAACAGCTGACAGTCTATTCCATGTATCAATACTTCTGTTTCTATTTTGTTCAGTAGTTTAATTTGTTCATTAGATTGCATGTATAAGTGAGATCATATGGTATTTGTCTTTTTCTGACTGGCTTATTTCACTTAGCATAACACTCTTCAGGGCCATCCAAGATTTTCTTCTTTTTTACAGCCGAATAGTATTCCACTGTGAAAATGTAACACAGCTTTTCTATCCGCTCATCTACTGATGGGCAGTTGGGCTGCTTCTAAATCTTGGCTATTGTAAATATGCTGCAATGAAAATAGGGGTGTATATATTTTTTAGAATTACTGTTTTGTGGTTTTTCAGATATATAGCCAGAAGTGAGATGGCTGGGTCAAATGGCAGTTCCATTTTTAATGTTTGCAATAACTCCTTACTGCTTTTCCCAGTGCTGCTCCAATCAGCATTCCCATCCACAGTGCACAGGGTTGCCTTTACTCCACATCCTCACTAACATTTGTTGTTTGTGGATTTATTGATGACAGCAATTCTGACTGGTGTGAGGTGCTATCTTATTGTGGGTTTAATTTGCATTTCTCTTGGTGATCAGTGATGTTGAACATCTTTTTATATGTCCATTGGCCATTTGTGTATCTTCTTTGTTGAAGTGTCTGTTCACCTCCATTGCCCATTTCTTAATTTTATTATATTTTATGGTGTTGAGTTTTATAAGTTTCTTATAAATTTGGAATATTATACCCTTGTCAGATGCATTGGAGGATATGTTCTCCAATTCAGTGAATTTCTTTTCATTTTGTTGATGGTAGTTTTTGCTGTGCAAATACTTTTTAGTTTGATGTAGTCCCATTTGTTTATTTTTCTTTTGTTTCTTTCTCAAAGAACTTTGTTCTTTCTCAAGATTGCTATTGTTATTTAGGGTCTTTTGTAGTTCGATATAAATTTTTGGAATATTGGTTCTAGTTCTGTGAAATAGGCCATTAGTATATGTTGGGCAGATAAAATATATTATGCTCACTTTGTTAAAGATGGTGCTGCCTTCGTTGATAATAATGTGTGTTGGGGGACAGGCTGTGGGCAGGCCAGGTAGGTATAGCCTAAGGCTTAGTTTTTTATTTTAATTTATTTTTTTTATTATTTATTCATTTTAGAGAGGAGACACACACACACACACACACACACACACACACACACACACACACAGAGAGAGAGAGAGAGAGAGAGAGAGAGAGAGAGAAAGGGGGGAGGAGCTGGAAGCATCAACTCCCTATATGTGCCCTGACCAGGCCAGTGCAGGGTTTTGAACTGGCGACCTCAGTCCTCAGTGTTCCCAGGTCGACACTTTATCCACTGCACCACCACAGGTCAGGCGTAAGGCTTAGTTTTAAGAGTAAGCTATTCCCCACACGCTTGACTGATTGGATGATGTGGGGTGGTGCACTCTTATGAGGAATCCTCCCATTATGCCTCAGATAAGTGACTTTGTATCAGAGACTTCCTTGTTTGTAGATTGGATTAAAGGTTTGGATTTCTACACTATAAAGTGGGGCAGACCGGGAGCTTGCTCTCTCTCGGTTCCTGAGATTAGCATTGGAGAGGACAGCAGAGAAAGGCCACGTGGAGGAGGCCAGGAGAAGCAGCCAAGATGGTGGAGTGCTGAGGGAGAAGCCAGTTTGTGCAGAGTTTGTGCTGGAGAAGGAGATGGGGAACAGAGTTGAATAAGGCTCATGAGCTAGAAACCTTTGATTCTAGGAAACTCGGATAAGTCAGTAGCTTTGTGAGCACTGAACGAGTGGGTTTTGGAGCCCAGTGTGTGTTTTTACTTGCCTGTCTGGTACAAGCTAGGATTAAAGCTAATGGCCCACCAGTTCTTGGCTCCATTGTTTCATTACCGTCTGTCCGAATCTAATGCAAATCTGCACGGGCCAGGCAGCTGTGATGGTGACCGCAGCTACTGGCTTTACAGTATCCTGATAGGAATTGCTTTGAATCTATAAATTGCTTTGGGTGGTATGAACATTTTAATGATGTTTATTTTTCTAAGCAATGAAAATAGTATATGCTTCCACTATTTGTATCTTTTCCAATTTCTTTATGTCTTATACTTTTCTTAGCACAGGTCTTTTACATTCTTGATTAAATTTATTTTTAAGTATTTTATTCTTTTTGATGCAATTACAAATGGAATTATTTTCTAAGATTCTCTTCCTGATAGTTCATTATTGGCATGTAAAAATGCAGCTGATTTTGCCTGACCTGTGGTGGTGCAGTGGATAAAGCGTCGACCTGGGAACACTGAGGTCGCCAGTTCAAAACCCTGCACTGGTCTGGTCAAGGCACATATGGGAGTTGATGCTTCTAGCTCCTCCCCGCTTTCTCTCTCTCTCTCTGTGTCTCCTCTCTAAAATAAATAAATAAAAAGAAATTTAAAAAATGCAGCTGATTTCTCGATATTTATTTTGAATTCTGCTACTTTACTAAATTCATTTACCAGCTCTAGTAGTATTCTTTGGTGGAGACTTTAGGGTTTTCTATATACGGTATCATGTCATCTGTGACTAATGACAGTTTTACTTCCTTGTTTCCAATTCAGGTGCCTTTTATTTCCCTTCTTGCCTGAGTGCTGTGGATAGTACTTCCAGTAAAATGTTGAATAAGAGTCATGAAAGCAATCATCCCTGTCTTTTACCTGATCTTAAGGGAAATGCTTGTCATTTTTACCCATTGAATATGATGTCAGCTGTCGGTTTGTCATATATGCTTTTTATTATGGTGAGGTATATTCCCTCTCTTCCAACTTTGCTGAGAATTTTTATCATAAGTGGGTGCTGTATTTTATCACATGCTTTTTCTGCATCTATTGATATAATTATGTGGTTTTAATCCTTCATTTTGTTTATATGATGTATTATGTTTATTGAATTATGGATATTGTATCAAATTTGCATTCCCAGAATAAATATCACTTGATCATTGTGTATGATCTTTTAAATGTATTTTTGGATCTGGTTTACTAATATTTTTCTGAGGATTTTAATATATATATTCATCAGGAATATTGGCCTATAATTCTCTTTGTACTGTCTTTATCTTGTTTTGGACTTATAATAATTCTGGTCTCTTAATATGAGCTTTGAAATCTCTACTCTTGATGTTTTTAGGAGAGTTTGAGAAATATTGGTTTTAGATTTTCTTTGAGTGTTTGGTAGAATTCTTTTGTAAAGCCATCTGGTACAGAATTTTTATTTGTTGGGAATTTTTTGATTACTGCTTCAATTTTACTACTTGTAATCTGTCTATTTAGATTCTCAGGTTCTGTCTGATTCAGTTTTGGAAGATTGTATGTTTCTAGGAATGTGTCCATTTCATCCAGATTGCCCGATTTGTTAGCATATAGTTGTTTGTAGTATTTTCTTACAATTCTTTATATTTCTTTGGTGTCAGTTGTTACTTCTCCTCTTTTATTTCTGATTTTATTTGGATCCTCTGTTTTTTCTTGATGAGTCTGATTAAAGATTTATCTTTCATGTTTATCTTTTCAAAGAACCAGTTTGTGGGTTCATCAATTTTTTGTATCATTTTAAAAGTTCTACTTCATTTATTTCTTCTCTAGTCTTTACTATGTCCTTTCTTCTACTTACTTTGGGTTTTGTTTGTTGTTCTTTTTTTAATTTTTTTAAGTGTAAAATTAGATTGCTTATTTGAGATATTTCTTGTTTCTTGAGGTAAGCCTGTAGTGCAATGAATTTTCCTCTTAAGACTTCTTTTATTGTGTACCATAGATTTTGAGTTCTTGTGATCTCACTTTTATTTATTTCTACGATGTGGATGTTGCTACACTTCATGCTGTGCTAAAGGTACCTTAAGCTATCCTTTTTAAAATTTTCTATTTGCTGCTCTGATTGAATGTGTTTTTTTCTACCTTGTCTTCCAAATTGCTGATCTATCCTCTGCTTCTTCCAACCTCTTACTTATTCTTTGCAGTGTATTCTTCATGTCAGATATTGAATTCTTTATTTCTGAGTTGTTCTTTTTAATAATTACTATGGGATCTTTTTCATGTAGCTGTAGTTCTTACTGAGTTCTTTTAGCATCTTTATAACAATTTTTTGGAACTTTATGTCTGAGAAATTACTTGCCTACTTTATTTAGCTTTTTTTCTGGAGAGTTTTTCTGTGCTTTCATTTTGGGCCGGTTTCTGTGTTTTCCCAATTTGACTGCCTCTCTGTGTTTGTTTCTATGT
Source organism: Rhynchonycteris naso (assembly GCA_037038555.1). NCBI lineage: Eukaryota > Metazoa > Chordata > Mammalia > Chiroptera > Emballonuridae > Rhynchonycteris > Rhynchonycteris naso. The sequence goes on from CM072995.1 coordinate 359,533,558, forward strand.
ATTGGATAGGTCAGCGATGAACCCCAGTTTCCATGAGGTGGCTTTATGTAGTATGTGTTCGTGGAACTCCATGGCACTGTCTCTTTGATCACCTGAGCTGATTGCTCTAGAAATGTCCCTTATTTGTGTTATGTGGGCCTTCCTGTGTAATTAAGACTTGACTGCTATCGACTTATTACTATGTAGGTTCAGGGAACTGAACTGGAGATGGGAGTGGTGTGGCCATATGGGTTCCCATGAAGAAGTATTGACTCAGCTCTAAGAATGAAAGAGGGGTCAGGACAAACAAGTACTAAGGTGGATGAATGGCAGAGAGCTCCAAACATCACCTGAAGCGAGGATATGCATGGAAATCTGAAAGTTGAGTGAGCACGCTCTAATGTTGATGAAGGTGGATCTTGGAGACTCTATTGACTGACATGAGGCCATGAAGAAAACCATGGGCTGTATGTAGTTCCTGATAGGGAGTGAGTTGGCTTTGTAAGATCTTAAAACTCTCTTCAACAATCATACATGCCTAATGTTATATATATCTCCTTATAATGTATATATTAACCCATGATTAAGAAGTGAGGAAACTGAGACTTTAAAGGATTAAGTAATCTTAGATCACACAGCTAACCAGGAGAGGATAGTGAACAGTTTTGAACTCAGGTCTGTGTCATGTCAAAATCCAGTTCTTATCTTAACCTGTCTCCCATCTTGATCATTTTCTTAAAATGAAAATAAAAAACAAACAGAAACAAAAATGCTGTTTTCCTGACCATGTGTAAAGCTATCATTTTAGTATCTTTAAAGAAAAAGGTAAAGATAAAAAAGTAAAGACTATATATACTTTTCTTAAACATATATGTGAATGAGGACCATCAAATCCAATTTTACATAATATGAATAGGTTTAATTTTTATGAATATAAATATGTTTAGCCTGTCTTTAATAAGTAACTGAGTGTGTAAGGAATTTGGACAATGATTGAGTAGTCCTGATATATTAAATAATCTATGAACAATAAATAAATTATTTGGTATTATAAAATAAAATAGTTTAGCATAATAAAATATTTTTTGTCTTAAAACTCTCTCCAATAAGTAATTGAAGGCAAGTAACTGGCTGAAAATTACATGTTTTTAATGTCTTGTTTCATTATTATGCTTGGAAGTATATAACATTCAGCCCTTTGATACACTGAAGGTAGAGATAGAATTAGGGAGGAGGACCTAAATGAAAACCTTTCTTTATCCATTACTCTTCCTTTTGCAGCCAGAAAAGAGTATCCACTTGTTTCTTTCTTGACAACAATATAAGATAAAATAAGCACTTTTTAGAACCTAAAATTGTGTGTGCATTTCATAACTGGATTAATTGTTAATTGATTATAGTGAGAACAACACAAGCAATTGACTCGTCATTAGAATAAATTAAGGGTTAGCTAGCAGACTCAATGATGACCACTATTAAGGTTGTGTGTAGAATATGGTTCCAGTTTATTTTACAGATACACAGACAACAAATATAAATCATTAAAAATGGAATACTTAGTAAATACAATTTCTCCCTTATTTTTCCACTGAGCACATATTTGTGTTAATAACTATGCATTTACAATATAAACTGTATCAATTGGGCCATTTAAATTTTTAAAAATTTTATGTTTAACTTGTATGGCGCTATGAACACATTGAGATGGGAGTTTTCTCCTCCAGTGACCTTGGAGAGGTACATTAACCCCAACTTTCACTCATGCTGTTTCTATATAGTTGTCAATACCATCATATCTGTTCTCCAAACTGAGGGCAAGAAGGGAAATCCATAGACTGATGTGAATACTGTGGAGTGTAATATAAATCTACAACTCCTGATCACTGGATATCTATTAATAAAATTGGGGTGCAAAGATGAGAAATAGAAGACTCAAGAAGTTCTACATATTATGTGATTCCTGTCCCTGATACTAAGCCTAGGGCCTAGGCCAAAGACAAGAAGAACATATGAATTTTACCTAAGATCAGCACATTAGGATAGAATAAAATAAAATAAAATAAAATAAAATAAAATAAAATAAAATAAAATAAAGGGAGTTCTGTATTTTTTAAAAGAAATTTTTACAAAGCTTTTTATTACATCAATTTTGCAGAGTATACTCATTCATTTATTCAATGAATGTTTTAGAATAGCATCCCGGAACAGAGCATTGCCAATAACAAAGTAGAAATATTTGTGAACAAGATAGGAAAGGATCATGCATGTATGAAACCTTTAGTTAGAGCAACAGTGTTTTTTTTTTAAATTCTTATTTACTTATTTACTACTTATACTTCTAAGTGGTTTGATGAAATATTTATAGGATGATATGGGTCCATAGGAAGGAGACTAACCTCTTGTAGGTCACAACACTCCACCTGGTTGAGCAAGTTTATTAAATCCACTGAAAATGGAACCTTAGGAGGGTAAGTTGAATTGATAGGGGTGGAGGGTTGCTGTGTCCATGATATCTCACAGGGACATACCTGTGATTAGAAAAGGGAGGTATAAAATATCTTCTTTGTAAAACATCAAAATGAATCTATTACTAGTCTTCCTTAGCTTGGAAGGAAGTTTAAGATCAATATGACTGCTCCCTACATTTAATTTAGACACAATTAAAAGTAATGGAAAATATCTAAGAACAGCACTGGTGAGACAACAGAGACTTTTGTCAAATCATCTGAACTTTAGCTCTCAGGATCTTCCAGTAAATACTTCAGGGTGAAAACATGGTTTCACTAAGAACATAATTTAGTGCCAACTGCTTTTTTCAGGGCACCTTTCACATCCTTATTCCTTAAGCTGTAGATCAGTGGGTTTAACATGGGGATGACAACGGTGTAGAAAACAGAGGCCATTTTGTCGGTGTCCATGGAGTAACTAGAGCTGGGACGGAAATACATGAACACGAGTGTCCCATAAAATATAGCCACAGCGGTTAAGTGGGAGGCACAGGTAGAGAAAGCTTTGCGTCTCCCCTCAGCTGAGTTCATTCTAAGGATTGTGTTTATGATGTAGCTATAGGAGAGGAGGACAGTGACAACACTGAACCCCAGAACACAGCTACTGTAAGTGAACATTACTATTTCATTGATGGTTGTATCTGAGGAAGAGATGGCTAGTAAGGGTGGGAAGTCACAGAAAAAGTGGTTGATGATATTGGAATTGCAGAATGACAACCGAATTGTGCAATAGGTAAAGATTGCCGAATACAATAGACCTTGGACGTACACAATGGCCACTAGCTGGGTGCAGAGTCTCTTGGACATGACAACTGTATAAAGAAGTGGATTGCAAATGGCTACGTAACGGTCATACGCCATGACAGACAACATGACACATTCCACGTCTGCAAAGGCACCAAAAAGAAACATCTGAAAGGCACATAAATGATATGGAATCCTCTTTTGTTCAGATAAGAAGTCGGCCAGCATCCTGGGAGAGACCGTGGAGGAGTAGCAGACATCACAGAAAGACAGACTGCTCAGGAAATAGTACATAGGCGTGTGGAGCCTGGGGTCCAGGTTGATGAGCAGGATCATGCCTAGGTTGGCGATCACAGTGATGCCATAAACCAGCAGGAAGAGCACAAAGAGCCCCTGCTGCACATCCTGTCTGCCAGAAAGTCCTAAGAGTATGAAGTCAGTGAACACAGTGCAGTTCTCACCAGCCATCACTCAGGTCTGGGGGCCCCTGGTTGTGAAGGAAGGAATTGTAGGTGAGGGGTTAACCTCATCTCTCTTAATAGTTAAACTGATGGTCCTTTCTAGTTTTCAGTAACTCGAAAAGAAAGTAAACAATGCTAGGATTCCATGAGGAAACCTGACTCTTTGGACATATACGCTATATATATTTGTATAGATAGCACTCACCAGGTTTGTGGCACTCTTTTATATTAAATTATGCTATTTCTATGCCAACCTATGTAGTATTTATGATAACTTTTGTTACTCCTATATTATAGATTAGGAAATTGATGTGTTCATGATTGAGGCAATAATTCTTATATTAATTGGTTCAGTAACCCCCATCTTCTGACAAGATTATTGCTGTTTTTCAGTATTATGGAGACTTTGTTACATCCTGTAATAGAGAAACATAGTTAAGTAAGAGATACACACAATGAACATATGGCTTTACTTTTCCCTCTTCATTCACAATTGTGGAGTGGGCAGAAATGTAGTGGGTTTCTGGATATAACATTCTTCCATTCCCTTATTAATGTCCTCAATTAGCAAGGATAGAGATAGTCTGTGAATCAGGACCCACTGGAGCAGGGAGAAGAGGCTGGTAGGGTCTCCACGAGTAATACTCTCGAGTGGAATATGCCAGGTCACCGTGCTCCCTCTGATAGCTGCTGTCATTCAGTGGAGATCATGAAGAATGTCTGGGACTTGACCAAAAGCATGCTGGAAGCGAGAGGGACTGAGGAGTAAGAGAGAGTGGATGGATTTCTGTGTGAGTCACTTTTCTATAATAAACTAGAATCCACACGTTCTCATCACCAACAGACCAGAGGTGTCAGACACATGATAGAAGTCCATATGTGTCTGATCACGTCTCAACCGTGGCTGCATTTCCCTGAAAATTGAAATATTGTTTATTGTTCTTTTTTTGACCCCTATTTTCCTTGAATATCTATGAAATACGTTCCTCTTTGCTCTATATGAATTGAACTTTGGATGACCAACTGAATTCTATATCTTGCTGATATATTTTACCCAGTCAACTGTGTTATATTTAATGGCATATGTGACTTCTGTTCTGTGAGAATATAATGGAAATGAAGTGGAAAGTAAAACATCAGAAAAAGAAAATTGGAATCATGATCTAGCGATCTATGTGCAGTTTTTAAAACCTTTGGTGTAAACTCATTTCCATATCTGTTCTTGTAGACACATCTTTTAAAAGAGACTTTCCTTAATAAAAGAAAAAAACATTTTTTAAAATATAAAAGTACAGGTAAGAGATTAAAAATAAAAAATTCTACCACCTCCACCAGCCATACTTGAATTATATTGTGTTCCCGGCCATTTATGTACACATCTTTAAAATAATTAGATTGCTCAAAGTAATTAAAATGAAAGTGTGTAATATTCCATACCCTCTTCAAGTTTTATAGCATGCTTTCAGTCTATTAAAGATAAAAAAATTAAAGAAATCTAAAATAGAAATAAGGAAAACAACAGGTACCTAAGGCTGTCCCAGAACATTGCCGTCTTTGTTCCATCCAGTCAGTCTGCAGGAGGGTCCAGCGCCGGCTCCCGACAGCGTGGGATTATATAACCATCTCTGTGTCTCGTCATTGGGCTTCTAACAGTCGGTCTTTCAGGAATAAGTGACAGCTGTAATTATCCGTTTTACCATCTGTTATTTCCTATAAGCTGGGCGATTGAGGAAGTCCTTTAAAAGAATGTTGGGTGCTTTAAAAAGCCACCCAAGTAGTTTCCCACCAGGCAAATGCAAGAGACTGCTGTATCTGGTGGACCTGAGGGCTTTGCTACCATTCTCCACTTCTTTGATGTTTATTTGGAGGAAGAGATATCATACTTGGTCACCTTCTTCTGATTCCCTTCTATACTCATTTTCTTCTCTGGGGCTTCCTGTCTCCAGGGATGCCCGTTTCCTCAGGCTTCACTCCCTTTAGGCAGGATCCAAACTTTATCTTTGTAATCATGAAAGCCTCTGTAGTCTAACTCCCACTCCCCATTACATTTTGAGCATGGGTAGCAATACGGTGCTGTAAATTGGATAATTTCATTGCTTTCCCAATGGGTTTGTGTTTTAATAGAGTGGCTTTCATTAACAACGGTGTGAGGGGAAAGATTTAATGTAGAATTTAAGGCATCAGGGACAAACAAGTGAGAAAAATATTATGGATCTACATGGTCTTCTTATTATCAGTGGTGCCGTTAAGCATAATACTTCATAGATAACTGTCTACGTATAGTCTCCTTCTTCCAGATCCTGATTTCCTGCCCCTGAGGCATGGGCCATTATCGTAGAAGTTCAGTGCATGATATTGCTACTAAGGAAAACCAGGTTTCCTAAGGCTTCTTATTGTGGGAAATAGGAAAAGTAGGGACTGTGGGTTGCTAACATGTATCTGACATATAAACAAGGTAATAATTTCTGGTAAGAAAAGGTCATAATTTAATGAAATCTTCTGTGGAAGTTGTATGCTTTATTAATTTTACAAGAATATTTTGAAAATGTTTGTGTATAAGAAACTGTTAGAGATTTAAAAATTAATAATGAAACTCTGCAGTTATCTGTAAACCAATAGTACATAGTCGTTGTTTTTAGAAAACCTTTTAAAAGTTATGCATGTATATATTTTAAACAAGAAAGTCCATTTTTGAAAATTAGAATGTCCCTGTGTTTAAACCCTGGACAATAATCAGAAAACAACAAGCCTTTCAGAGACTGTTTGTGGGTCCTAACACATTGATGTCAATATAATAAATAGGCTTGTATATTTTTATAAAGGATACAGAGTGAAAGCCATTCAGTTCTTACCCTATCATGTCTGCATTCTTTCATTCAGTATTATGTATATGAGATTCCTCCATGATGCTGTGTGTGATGGTGGTTCACTCTTTCCTTAGCTGTGTAGTATTCCAATGAACAATCATTATATATATAATGTAAATGGGATAAAAAATATATATATATTTTGTAAAATCCCAAATAATACTGCTTTAATCATTTATATACTTATATACTTCTTCAACATTTTATTGAGTATGAAACTAAAAATGGAATTTTAGGGACAGCTAAACAGATAACTACCACACAGTTTTCCAAAGTCTATCATCAGTTTTGACTTCTGTCAGTGAGGTAAAGCTGTAGTTATTTCCACATTCAAACAAGTAGTTGATATTAATATTGTGAGTTTTTGTCATTGTAGTTACTCTTTAGGTGTGTCATGTTATAGCATGCACATATAGAAGATGCTTAAGTGATAAGTATGTAACTAGTTTAAAAAAATACCTCAACTGTGGAAAACAGTTTGGAGATTCCTCAGAAAATTAAAAATCGAACTGCCTTTTGACCCAGCTATCCCACTTATAGGAATATACCCTAAGAACACCATAGCACTGTTCGAAAAGAAGAAATGCGCCCCCATGTTCGTGGCAGCATTGTTCACAATAGCGAAGATCTGGAACCAGCCCAAGTGTCCGTCAGAAGACGAGTGGATTAAAAAGCTATGGTACATATATACTATGGAATACTACTCAGCCATAAGAAACGATGACATCGGATCATTTATAACAAAATGGATGTACCTTGATAACATTATACGGAGTGAAATAAGTAAATCAGAAAAAAAGAAAAACTGAGAACAGCATGATTTCATACATAGGTGGGACATAAAAGTGAGAATAAGAGACATGGACAAGAGAGTAGTGGTTACAGGGTGGGGGGAGGGAGGAGAGGGTGGGATAGGGAGGAGGGGAGGTACACAGGGTAAACCAGATGGAAGGTGACAGAGGACAATTTGACTTTTGGTGACGGGTATGCAACACGGTTGAATGATAAGATAACCTGGAGATGTTTTCATTGTACATATGTACCCTGATTTATTGGTGTCACCCCATTAGAATTAATAATAATAAAATATATATAAAAAAATACCTCAGTAGCCAAGACCCAGATCAAGAAACAGACCATTATCAAAATCACTAAAGACTTCTACTTTTTCTATTCTTTTTAGTTCTCTTTAGTTCACAAGTTAGGCTTTGACCTGAAAATAGGAGCTAAGTTGCAGATGAAATCATATTTTAAATACATTTCAGTTGTCTTATGAGAAAGTAATATGCTAGTTAGATGCTATCTTTATACAGAGATGGGATTGACACCCATCTCTGCTTGGGCTTTAGTCTAGTTCAGTTTCACTCCTGCCATGTTGCTGTTCAAAACAGAACTTAGCACATAGGTAAAATTTCTCAAGTCATGGGTTAATATGGAGATGTTATAACTACAAGAAGCATCTCCTACTGTTGTTTTTTCTACCTCTATACTTCCCTCTATTGTGTCTCAGAATCCCAGAAACAATACCACCAAGAGAAGATAGTAGTTTCATTTTCCCACGTGGGCTTCCCTGGCAATCTGAAATGTTTTTACTGAAAGGTATTTTATAAGGGCACCTAGATAGCCTTAGACCTTGAATGACTTCTGGCTTGTGTAATGGTAGCAAACATTTAAGAGTGTCCTTGCTTCTTGTATGATCCTCCAAATTCACGTCCTTGTTCCTGTTTACTAAACAAGTCACATCTAGTGATTTGACCAACAACAAAGTAGAGCAGAGCCATGTAAAGTTGTCAAATATCTTGTAAGCTCCAGATAAGTACTACAGGATTTGGTTTAATTATTTTCCAAATAATTTATCTGTACGTCTTTAATACTTCCTTACTTTTAGCTTCTATAACCGTTTTAGGTTCTTGCATAGAAGATATAAAAAAATGAATTCAAGGCACATACTAGACCATCAGTGATTATTTTTCTGCCTTATATGTAATAAACATTCAAAATAATTAACACATGCTGATGTGTGGGTAAAGGAAGAACTGCACAGTCCTGAATCTCAGTGTGTTTACAATCCCACATTGAGGATAATAATTTAGGAAACAGAGTCATAGTTTCAACAATGTTCTAAGGCACATGGTGGTATATGAACCAAGCTTTAAAGAGTGCTGGAGAGAAGAAAAGCCCCTTGAGGAAGTAGATGAGTTGTAAATTGCAACAAAGGAATTGATTCATGAGGCTATTTGCCTTTGCTATCTATACCCCATTGCACTGGTCTTCTTTAAACTCTTTAAATCCCAGAGAAACGCCATGGTCCTGTCCAATCAAGGCCTCTCTAATAGCTGATCCATCCTCCTGGAATGCTTTTGTTTGAAGCTCTCAATTAATTCCTACTTGTCTTCTAGATCTCAGATAATTGTCTTCATACCAGGAAGCACATTTTAACTTCCTTCATTATATATGAACAATGTGCTTTGGATTTATAGTGTCCAATATTTTTACAAGATGGCATAATTATAGTTTATTATAAATAATGATTATTTATTCATATTTGTTGCTTTCACTAGAAGATAAGTTTCAATAGTATAAAAGCTGTTTGATTCACCATGGAAATTAAAAGCACATAAAAGTGCAACAGTTAGAAAACTCTCAATAACCTTTAGAAAATTAAATTAATGCACTAATAAAAGACTGACACAATAAAAATTCAGTAACTAAAAGTCCAGAGCTTTTTCACAAGTAGGGAGTATTACATATAAATTCAAGACACAAAATGAAGCATGGAATATTTAGGGAATGACACCATTTTGCTAAGGCTGGAACATGGTATAAGTAGCTACTGGATCACATCACATTGGTCAAATATAGTTTGATTTTCATGAAACATATTATATATTACATTGAGAGAAATGTATGCATATAGCTTTTCAATGGAACCACTTTTTGTTTCTAAGTTTTTCCCGGGTCTCTTTTATCCTTGGTCTGTAGGCTATGAATCAGAGGATTTAGCATGGGAATCACAAGACTGTGAAGTGATGAGGTCCTTTTGTCTTGCCCTAGGGAATAGGATAATGTTGGTCTGAAATACACGAAGAGCTGAGTTCCCTGGGAAATTGCCACAGCAGTTAAGTGGAAAGTGCAAGGGAGAAAACCTTGAATCTCCCCTCATCACAGTTGATCTTTAACACTGCTCAGTGATATACCACGAAGACATAAAAAATCCTAAAAGAGTAATTGGTTCAGTGAAGCCAAAAATGGAAAATATCACTGACTCATTGACCTGAGTATCTGAGCAAGATAGAAGAAGGAGAGGTGGTTCATCACTGAAGAAATGGTTAATCTCATTGGAACTGCAGAAACATAAGTGGAGTGTTAATCATCGTGTGTACCAAAGCATCTTCCATTCCCACCATGGGAACCCCAGCCACGAGCAGGAGCACACTCTGCTGGACATGGTGACTGTACAGAGCAAGGTGTGGCTAATGGCATTGTACCCATCAAGGGCCATCACCTCCAGCATTAGACACTCAGAATCTGCAAAGGTGTAGAAGGTCAAGAATTGCAGAGCATAGTGACAGAAGAGAATGGACTTCATGGCAATGAAGCCTACAAGAATTCTGAGTCCAGCTGCTGTGGAATAGTAGTAGTCACTGAAGGAGAAGTGGCTAAACAAATGATATATTGGTGTGTGCACCCAGAGCCAGGCCAAAGAAAAAGATCATTACTGGCAGGTCAGAAATTGTTCCCACACCCATCACAAACTGATGTCCAATATGGTAGATTAGTTTATAAGTTGTTGAGGTGTATAGGAGTCAAATTGTAAAACTTCTGCTTATTTATGTTTGGCTTTTTTCACACAATATAATGTTTGTAAAACTCCATGTTGTTGCATGTGGAGGTGGTTCATTCATTCTCATTGCTGTTTAGCTTTCCAATAAAAACATATCATAAAATAAATCAATGACTCTAGAGCAGGTGTCAATAAACTATGGCACACAAAGTTTTACTGTAGCTAGGATGCAGCATATATTTTTATATTGCTGATGGTTGCTTTTATGAAACAAGGGCAGATATGAGTGGTTGTGACAAAAAGATTATGACCTATAAATCTTAAAAAGTACACTATTTAACCCTTTAAGGAAAGGTCTGTCAAGTCCTGATCTAATGTGCTAAAAAAATTTGAGTTGTTTTCAGTTTTATACTATTGCAAATAATTCAATGGTGGACATTTCATACATTTTTTTTGTGTGTATGAACATATTTATTCATTTCTCTAGGGTATAATTCTAAGAATTTTTTGGGGGGGTCATAGGCTATATATTTGATCAGTGTGTGTGTGTGTATATATATATTTGAAGTGCTTAAAATGGCATCAGCAGTATTCTCAGCATTCAATTAGTTGATCATGTGACAATGACATAAATACTATATTCTTCCCATTTTAAAGATAAGTTATCTGAGGCATAGAAAAACTTAGTAACTTGTTCAAAGTGCTACTCACTAGCTGGGTACAGAGCTGGCATATGAACTAAGGGAAGCTGGCTTCTTTCCTTGTCTAGTATTCTACCCTTGTCAATAGAACACACACACACAAACATACACACACACACACACACACACACACACACACACTTTTCAGGAGTATTTATTATATCCCTTATGACAGCCTGATATAACACATTGTTGCATTAACATTAAGCTAGTAGTTATTGAATAGCAGTCTATTAGCAGACATTTTAAAACTTTAAAATTTTTTTTCTTATTGGTTGGGGTTAGGAAATGTATTTGACTGTGTAAAAAACAAAATCCTTGTGAAAGAAGTTGTGTGTGTTGCAGGTGCCCAGTGAGAGCTTATAATTGGGAAATTAGATGAATCTTAGAATGCTCTATCTCGTGGGGAATCTACCTTTGATCTTATGGCTATGTTAGTGGTGTCTTTCATATCTTTAGTTCTCAAGCTATAAATCAACAGGTTCGGCATGGGAATGATGATGGTGTGGAACACTGAGATAAATTTATCAATGTTCAGAGAATACAGGTAGCTGGGCTGTGAATAAATAAAGAGAAGAATTCCTTAAAGTTAGAAGTCCACAGAAGTCAGGTGAGAGGCACATGTAGAGAAGGTTTTTCTCCTTGCCCTAGAAGAGCGAATCTTTAAGTCTGAGAGAAGAATAAAATGTAGAAGATGATGATGAAAGAGATAATTTCTATTGAGCCTCTGTACGTGGGGAGTAACCACTCATCAATTGATGTGTCTATGCAGAATAGCTTAATCGGGGGAGGGAGATCACAAAAAAAATGCTTAATAACATTTTTTGCAACAGTACTTCAGAATACATGGAAAGGATGTTTGAACCAAGGAACTCATGCTGCCTCCAATGTGTGACAAGACAATCAACCATAAACAGATTCTAGAGACATCACACTCACGTACAGTAATGGGTTACAGACGGCGCCACAGCACTCGTATGCCATAGTGGCTAAGGTAGAGGATTCTGTGTCTGCAAAAGCACAGAAGAAATAAGACTGCAAGGCACAGCCTTAATAAGAAATTGATTTTTTCTCTGAGAGAAAATTGGCCAGCATTTCGCGAACAATGACTGAGGAGTAACAAAGGTCTACAACAGATAGGTTGCTTAGGAAAAAATACATGGGGGTTTGTGGGCATGGATCAATATGGATTAACAACATCAGTCCAATGTTCCTTATTAAAATCACACCATATGATGCCAGAAACATGAAGAATAGGGCAATCTGCAGTTCAGAGCGAGATGGGAACACTAATGGAATAAATTCAATCACCAAGGTGTAGTAGTTACAGAGGTAGATTCCATATTGTGTTGTTTTCTTTTTATGAGAATTCTAACAACCTAAATATTATATTGATGGAAAGGAAAAGAATTAGATATAATTATAGACTTATTTCATTGGTTCAACAAACACAATGAAATAAAAAAGGAATCCTAGCCCAAGTTCCTTTTCAAATACAAACTCTGAGAAATACATTTCAGGAGTTAGTAGCTATGATATTATAAGGTTGCTAGTTTTATTGTATTTGTTTGATTGATGACTATTTCTTCCATTGGCAAGTTGGTTCCCTGCATGCAGGGAATATATCTGAGTCTATTCACTTTTTGTATTTTAAATATAGCACAATAGCTGTCCCAGAAGATTAAAGGAAGTTATGAATTCATTAATAAACTGATGACGATTTGAAGAAAAGATATATGCATATGTAACTAAAAATAAATTTACTTGTAGACTATGCCTTAGAATGATAATTATAGAACAATTTGGACTTTCTGCCCATGATTTTATAGTGGTGTGCTGTAATAAGGACAAAGCAAATGAAGTGGTATAAAGAAACATATGCCAATTAATTGTTTTATTTTAAAAAATACATAAAGTAAAAGTAAACATAATGACATGAAAACAAGTTTTAGTAAACATCAGCTATGAGTATATTTTTGATAGGAAAAAATTTAGGGTAGTTTCATAAATTGTGTCAAGATACTATACGAAGTCGATGAAATTAATTGCTTCCTACCTGTGCATTTATCATAAATCTTGACTTATAGTAAGCATTCAATGAATATTGTTTGACTTAGTAAAGTGGACAAAAATTTGTAATAAGTTGATTTATAATACAATAAAATAACTCTGTAAGGCCTCCTCACTGATTATATGTTATGAGCAAATGAAATAGCTGCCAATGATTTTTTCCTTTCTATTAAATTTACTGGTATGACATTGGTTAATAAAATTATATAGGTTTCAGGTGTACAATCCTATAATACATCATCTGTATATTGTATTGTGTGTTCATCACCCCAAGTCAAGTCTCGTTCCATCACCGTTTATCCTTCTCATACACTCTCCCACCTTCCCCACCCCTTTTCCCTCTGGTAATCACCACGCTGTTGTCTGTGTCTATGAGTTTTATGCTACTGCAATTCAAGGCATTCAGTCTAAGAATTCTATCAATTCCTGCTTCTGAGGTCTCAGAATTTTACAAAAGTAGGAGGAATTTTAACTGATTTTGAAGTGTAAGAAATTTTATCTTCACCTTGAAGGATGAGCTTGTAAATACACAAAACAGAACAAGGAAAGCATCCAATGAGCTGTTATTATTGTCATCATGGGCAGGAAGGGAACAAAATGACTTGGTGTCATTCTCTCATTAATGTAAAAGATATTAAGACAGTGACAGCACTAAGAGCTTCGTTTGTTTATCTCATTTAATCGTTAAAACCACCCTCTGACATAGACACAGAGAGAATACAAAGGGTTAATGTGTGACCTATGTTGTGGCATCAGAGAGCGTAGATGAGATGCAACACTACACTAAAACACTGGTTAACTTATTCTTATTTTTGTCTGTTTTTAAAGTAAACAAGGTATTTAAAAAAGATAAGATCTTAAAACTGTCATTATTTGCAGATGATATGATATTGTATATAGAAAACCCTAAAGTCTCAGTCAAAAAACTACTGGACCTGATAAATGAATTCAGCAATGTGGCAGGACATAAAATTAACACTCAGAAATCAGAGGCATTTCTATATACCAATAATGAACTGTCAGCAAAAGAAATTCAGGAAACAATCCCCTTCACTATTGCAACCAAAAAAAATAAAGTACCTAAGAGTAAATTTAACCAAGGAGGTTAAGGACTTGTACTCGGAAAATTATAAAACATTGATAAAAGAAATCAAGGAAGATACAAACAAGTGGAAGCATATACCATGCTCATGGTTAGGAATAATAAACATCATTAAAATATCTATATTACCCAAAGCAATTTATAAATTCAATGCAATACCAATTAAAATACCAATGACATACTTCAAAGATATAGAACACATATTTCAAAAATTTATATGGAACCAAAAAAGAACACGAATAGCCTCAACAATCTTAAAAAGAAAAATAAAGCAGGAGGAATCACTCTTCCAGATATCAAGGTATACTACAAGGCCATTGTACTAAAGACAGCCTGGTACTGGCATAAGAACAGGCACATAGATCAATGGAACAGAACAGAGGACCCAGAAATAAACCCATACCTTTATGGACAACTGATATTTGACAAATGAGGAAAGAGCATACAATGGAGTAAAGACAGCCTCTTTAACAAATGGTGTTGGGAAAATTGGACATCTCCCTGCAAAAAAAATGAAATGAGACCATCAACTTACAGCATTCACAAAAACAAACTCAGAATGGATAGAAGACTTAAATGTAAGCCGTGAAACCATAAGCATCTTAGAAGAAAACCTAGGCAGTAAGCTCTCCGACATCTGTAGCAGCAATATATTTGATGATTTATCTCCACGGGCAAATGAAATAAAAGGCAGGATAAATAAATGGGACTATATCAAACTAAAAAGTTTTTGCACAGCTAAAGACAATAAGAACAGAATAAAAAGACAAACCACACAATGGGAGAACATATTTGACAACACGTCTGATAAGGGGTTAATAACCAAAATTTATAAAGAACTTATAAAACTCAACACCAGGAAGACAAACAATCCAATCAAAAAATGGGCAAAAGAAATGAATAGAAATTTCTCCAAAGAGGACATACAGATGACCAATAGGTATATGAAAAAATGTTCAACATCACTAATCATTAGAGAAATGCAAATTAAAACCACAATGAGATATCACCTCACACCAGTCAGAATGGCGTTCATCAGCAAAACAACACAGAATAAGTGCGGGCGAGGATGTGGAGAAAAGGGAACCCTCTTGCACTGCTGGTGGGAATGCAGACTGGTGCAGCCACTGTGGAAAATAATATGGAGATTCCTCAAAAAATTAAAAATCGAACTGTCTTTTGACCCAGCTATCCCACTTAGGAATATACCCTAAGAACACCATAGCACTGTTCGAAAAGAAGAAATGCACCCCCATGTTAGTGTCAGCATTGTTCACAATAGCGAAGATCTGGGAACAGCCCAAGTGTCCGTCAAAGGATGAGTGGATTAAAAAGCTATGGTACATATATACTATGGAATACTACTCAGCCATAAGAAATGATGACATCAGATCATTTACAACAAAATGGATGGACCATGATAACATTATACGGAGTGAAATAAGTAAAACAGAAAAAAAACCCTGAGAACTGCATGATTTCATACATAGGTGGAACAGAAAAATGGGACTATGAGACATGGACAAGATTGTGGTGGTTACGGGGTGGGGGGAGGGAGGAAGGGGAGGGAGAGAGGGAGGGTTGGAGCACAAAGAAAACCAGATAGAAGGTGACAGAGGACAATTTGACTTTGGGTGATGTGTATGCAACATAACTGAATGATAAGATAACCTGGAGATGTTTACTCTGAACATATGTACCCTGATTTATTAATGTCACCTCATTAAAATTAAAAAAAATAAAAAGTTCTTACTATAGAGTTAGTAAGAATTCGGTATGAGCTATGTGACCTTGCCCTAGATAATAATATCTCTTAATCTGCACTGTAAGAATGAAAACAATGTCTCACAAGTTGCTGTATGAGTAAAATCAGGAAAATTATCTACCTGTCTATCTCTGGACATATACATTCTTCCATATGCTCACACTTTAGAGAGACGAACACATTGTAAACAATGAATATTAGTTTCAAGTGTCCACTTCTCTCTCTTCTCCGTAGCTTAGGACAAGGGTATGTCGTAAGGTTTTATTAATAATGGCTACATTTATATGATGCTTATGACTTGCAATGCAATATTCTAAATAATTTACATGTAATTGATTTAACTGTCACAAAAAAACCCTCAACAAAATTACCGTGCAGTTACTATCACAATCACTTTTCATTTGCTGATGAAGGGACTAAGGCACAGAGAGTTTGAGAAAGTGTATAACCATCTAGAGGTGAGCTAAAGACTCGCAGATGTTCCTGTGGGGATGTACCCATTATGAGTATGAGCAGAGATGGAGAATGTGGCCTTTCCATAGCTTTTAGCAGTTATGTAATGCTGCAGTGTCAAAACTGTAGATGTGAGAAGCCCAAGCAAATGGAAAATTTTCTACTGAAGGCATTTTCTAAATTCTACATGTACTAGACCAAACACACTATCAATACTGGAAAAGCAAAGTGAAATCTCCTCCAATTTTTCAGTGCTTATGATACATAGATCTGCTATGAATTTGGGTTCTGGGAATAAAAGAAAAAAGTATAAAATTTGGAAGGGATTGTAATTTGACACTGTCTTTGACGATCCAGGCAATCTGGCATTTAGGATTCCACATCCGGCTCCTGGAAGAGGGCTTCAGCGGGGATCAGAAACACTTGCAGAACTTTTGGTAATTGCACAGATTTAGAGCACCAAGAGACTTGTGTGGCTTAAACACACAGACATATAGCCCTTTCACAACATTTGCCAATCTCTGAAGCTCCTGGGGGTGGACAATGATGATATAAGAAGCCAGAAGCCAGTGATACAAAGGAGTGGAAACTCTTACATTCTCTTCTTGCTGAAGAGATGAGAGCTCAAGTTCTGAAGTGAAAGCCCTGGATTGCTATGCCTTAGAAATAAGGGTAACCTGAAGTACACTGCATCTATGTATAAATAATATAAATATTTAGAGTCAAAGGGACAATGAATATAATTAAAGCTGCAACAACACCTACACCAAGCTGTTATAGATTTGATTGACTCAGCCTCTCATCTGAACAAGTCATCAGAGGAAAGTTCAGGATTCAAGTATCTACTTGAGTCTCTGCTATTGTTTTACACAAAATGTCTAAGTTTATTTAAATTTCCTAAAAACCCACTACTAACGAGCGATGTGGAGAAAAGGGAACCCTTCTGCACTGCTGGTGGGATTGCAGACTGGTGCAGCCACTGTGGAAAACAGTTTGGAGATTCCTCAGAAAATTAAAAATCGAACTGCCTTTTGACCCAGCTATTCCACTTACAGGAATATACCCTAAGAACACCATAGCACTGTTCGAAAAGAAGAAATGCGCCCCCATGTTCGTGGCAGCATTGTTCACAATAGCGAAGATCTGGAACCAGCCCAAGTGTCCGTCAAAAGACGAGTGGATTAAAAAGCTATGGTACATATATACTATGGAATACTACTCAGCCATAAGAAACGATGACATCAGATCATTTATAACAAAACGGATGTACCTTGATAACATTATACGGAGTGAAATAAGTAAATCAGAAAAAAAGAAAAACTGAGAACAGCATGATTTCATACATAGGTGGGACATAAAAGTGAGAATATGAGACATGGACAAGAGAGTGGTGGTTATGAGATGGGGGAGGGAGGGAAGAGTAGAATAGGGAGGAGGGGAGGGACACAGGGAGAACCGGATAGAAGGTGACAGAGGACAATTTGACTTTTGGTGATGGGTATGCAACACAATTGAATGATAAGATAACCTGGAGATGTTTTCATTGTACATATGTACCCTGATTTATTGGTGTCACCCCATTAGAATTAATAATAATAAAATATATATATATAAAAAACCCCACCACTAACAAAAACACGAGACATATAGAATAAAGAAGATGTAATCCCTAATGCAGAGGGAAAGAAAGGCATTACTATAGTCCTGGCTGGATGGCTTAGTTGCTTAGAGCATTGTCCCAAAATAGAGAGGTTGCTGGTTTGATCCCCTGTCAGGGCACATACGGGAACATATTGATGTTTCTGTCTGTCTGTCTGTATCTCTCTCCATCCCCCTCTCTAAAATCAATAAGTAAAAACAAATTTAATTGCATTACTATAAACACAGATAAATTACATTTTTGACCAGACAACCCAATACTAAGATGGCTGTTTGATGTCTAAACAATTGGGGAGATTGGGTTGATACTCCAGGGTCTTCAAATAATGACACCAGACAGCTATGTTTCGTACCTCTTCTTTATTTTATGCTTTTAGATACAACTTCTGCAACCTTTCAAGAATGAAAGGAAGTGGAAGCAAAAGGCACAACACTTGCTGACATCCACATCATCTCATTAGCGAGGACTGAGTCATCTACTCATACCTAGCTGGAAGGGAGACAGAGAAGTCGAGTATTTCAAATCTCTAAACTCTAAATTTAAATTTAAAGTTAGTTTTCTATTGTTGTAATATATTACCACAAATTTTAGTGGCTTAAAACAGCACACATTTTTTACTTTATGGCTTGGTAAGCCATAGGTTCAACAAAAATCAAGGTGTTTCCAGGGCTCTATTTCTTTCTGTATCCTCAAATGGAAGTCCATTATTTTTGATCTGTTAGATTATTGACAAAACTAAGTTCTTTGTGATTGTAGGACTCAAGACCTTATTGCTCTGCTGGTTGTCAGCCAAATATCTTCAGCTTCTAGAAGTCACCATGTTCCTTAGTTCATGGTCCTATCAAGTCTTCAAAGCAAGTGATAACAAATTGAGTCCTGTTCTCTCCTACTTCTTTTGTGATAACATGTCTTTGAATTACCCTTCTTCCCTCCTTTTCCTTTTTTTAGGGCTCATATAATTAGATTGGGCCTACGGAGATCATCTCCTTATTTCAAGATTTGTAACTTTAATCATATCTGCAAAGTCCATTTTTTTGTCATACAATGTAGCATATTCACAGGTTCCAGGAATTAGAATTTGGTCATCCGTGGGAGACCATTATTCTTTTTATTGTAATTTCCTAATGAAATAAAATGATTAGCTTATGTGGTTTTTATTTGAATGGATACCTCACTGCCATAAATTATTCACTGTTGCACAATATGATAATACATTTTGGCATAAAGTCTATTAACTCACTAGAAGTCACACTCTGTTCCATAGTTTCTATTTTTGGGTAGCACATTAAAAAGAAAACAAGACAAAACTAAGCATAATACATTAGTGAAAGGAAAATAATTCTAATGTGTCAATAGGTAGGGGTTTTTCCCCTAGATAATTAATATCTTAAAATGTCTCATTCTCCAAAATTAGCATTATAATAATTATCTCCATGAATAGGAATATAAATACAACAAAGTCAGTAATTTCACCAAGAATAATACTAGAATACAGCCAACACTTCAACTTTTGGTGCTTTAAACTTTCTACAAATGCTTCTCCATAGAAGGTAGATATTCAGCCTTATATGTATCCCAGAGTTCATAGGAAAAGGTGTGTTTTTATCATTTCACTAATTGTGAATTGTTAAGGACAACATGTCCCAAATGGAGTCACTTATGCTCACCCCCATTCCACCAAATTGAAACTTAGTTACAGTTGGGCTCTCCTAGAAAGCCCAACTTTAAATGTAATCTTAAACCAATGACTCAAGAATCATATGATCAGATTTAGTTAGGTAATCTTCTTGATAAACCCTGCCATCTGTTATGAAGAAAGTAACTGACTTGATCAAAATATTGGTGAAAATAAGAGTGATAATTGGTGATCTAAACTTGTGGGACAGACTGTTTTTATAATATTTCTGCTTGACAAAGTTTAAGAAATATAAGCTAATCCCACTTCTATCTCCATCATAATCATCTTCTTTATTATTACTTTTACCATCATCAGGATGGTCTTCACTCTGGACCAAGTATAAAAATTCTTATAAAATATGGAACATTAAATAAAAAGGAATATATACATACACAGTTCCATGAATACAATGTGTAAGTAAATAAATATAGTACATCATGTTGATAATAGAGGATGTAAATCAGTTGATGAAGTAAAATATCTACAGAACAGGAGCCAACACTGGCTTACACACACCTGTGTACAACTATAAGTAAAACTACAGAATGGCATAATTGTCAGAAGTTCCCAGGGAGAGAGATGCACTAGACAATCTCCTAATGTGAGTTGTTGATTTCTGTATCTGGAATTTGAGGATAGGCATTAATGGTCCTGCTGACAGATGCTCATTTCCCTTACTAATACCAGTTCAATGCTTTAATACATTTAAACACTTTAGAAAGAGTTGTAAAGAGTTGTAAAGATTAGGCACACTTACGTAAATGCAATTGTGTGTACTTTCAGTAATCCTGAAACTAACTTTTAACATTGTTCACTTTTAAAACCATAGATACCTGTGTGTGTGTGTGTGCGCGCGTGTGTGCGTGTGTGTGCGCATGTGGCAGAGACAGAGAGAGTCAGAGAGAGGGACAGACAGAAAGGGAGAGAGATGAGAAACATCAATTCTTCATTGTGACTCCTTAGTTGTTCATTGTTTGACTTCTCATTTGTGCCATGACAGGGGGGGGGGGTTACAGCAGACAGAGTGACCCCTTGCTCGAGCCAGCAACCTTAGGCTTAAGCTGGTGAGACTTGCTCAAACCCAATGAGCCCGTGCTCAAGCTGGCGACCTCGGGGTCTTGAACCTGAGTCCTCCATGTCCCAGTTCAATGCTTTAACCACTGCACCACTGCCTGGTCAGGCGATACTTTCTTTTAAAAATAGAGTTGGCACAGGTATAGCTGTTTGAGGTGCAGTTGAAAGAGTTGGAATCTTTTGTTGTTTTTACATTTTTCTTTCTTTTATTCTTCCCCTGTATGCAATAATTTCCATTAGATTTTTATAGTTTATGATAGCTGTATTATCTGACAATCTTGGTGATTCATTAATTGCTCTCTTTGTTCTCTGCCGGGGTCCATTTTCCTTCGTAGGTTTATTATCAGGGTGGTTCATACATTTGGCTGTTTTCTTCCAGGGAGAAAGTAATACTATTCTTGCCTACCTACATGGACTGAGTCAGGCTCATAAAAATGGGGAAAATTTTGACATTTTCTTTTATTGGGAAAAAAACTTCAAGAATTTTGCAAGGTTTACCACAATTTTTTTAAAAACAATGAGTGTTGGTGAGAGTTCCTTGTATTGCAAAGGTTCAGTGCCTATGTGAATAATTGATTAGATAAGCATGAAAGTTTGGAAATACCATAATAAAGAAGTAACACATAAAACTAACCATTATGATTTTCCTTATTCAAAATAAATACAAATTTATTGTTTGCTTTGTATGATTACATCAATACCACAGGTTTATTGTAACAAACTGAAAAATTTCAGTAAAATGAGACAAAATAATAGAATGATTTACTCTGAAATTTTTATAATTAACATTGATGACTATATTTTATTGATCATTTCCAATGTGTGTGTATGTGGCATACAAAATATGTATGTGATACCTGTGTTCTCATAGGACCATGATGGCGAACCTATGACATGCATGTCAGCACTGACACGCGCAGCCATTTTCGATGACACACGGCCGGATACCAGAGAAGTATGGGGCCGCATGCCGAGAAGGACGTTTCATCCTCGGCTCCTGCACAGCCAGGTGCAATAGCCAAGGATAAAACATTTGCTGTAGTGTAGACACTCTGTGCAAGAGGTCTATAGGCCAAAACAACAGAACTCCAGCACAGAGCATCTAGTTCTGGGACTTCCGGTTAGGCCATTTTCTCGAAGTGACACACCACCTGAGTTATGCTTGGTATTCTGGCAAATTTTGACACACCAAGCTCAAAAGATTGCCCATCACTTTTATAGGAGATATCTAGTTTTATAAACACTTATTTCCTTTTCTCTAGTTTTCCTTTCCAACTATCATCTCTAATAAAATATACTTAAAAACTCTAACTTGTAAACATTCCCATGACCACTTCCAAGCTCTTCTTATATATGCAAATATTTGAATAATAATTGTTTTATCATGTCAATAGTTGCATTATATAAAAATATTTAATTTGATATACACATAGCCTAATGTTCACTAGTATCATTGTACCAACGTTATTTATAAAAACACATTCCTAGTCAAAGGTGCTTTCTTTCTCTAAAAATATTTCTATGAAGAGTCATTTCTAGGTCTAACTGTATATAAAAATTTGATTGATGTTCTATTACCAACCTAGATTTAAAAATGGCTGTGACAACACTATGAAAATGAATGAGATGGTTTCCAATACGTGATATAACAGAGACTACATTACAATCGAGTCTATTGCATTGATCTTTGTCAGAGTTCTAACTGAGAAGGAACATTTCACAATAACATGACACAACTCCCAAGAGAGTGATTTGCTATTTGTGGACACATACATAACTGCTGAACTGCAGACAGAAAAGTGTCTCAGTGTTAACAAGTAACTTTTAATTTGGAAATAGATAAATTGAGTTTAAGATAAATAGCCTTTGGAAATTTTATTAAAAATCTCTAAGACATCCATTCCTGAAAAGACTCATTTTTTTAGTGAAGAAAATATTTACATAACAGTTTTCTCTACAAGACAACCACTCCTATAAATGTACTCATCTTCTAATGAAGGAGATTATTTACATAGCAGTTTTCTCAGTGCTACTATGACATCTCTGTTCCTTAGACTGTATATCATCGGGTTAAATAAGGGAGTCATGATCGTGTAGAAAAGAGAAAGCACTTTGTCAGTTCCTGCTGAGTCATGGGTCTTGGGTCTTAAATATGTGATAATGACTGATCCAAAGAATAGAGCCACAACTGTAAGATGAGATGAGCAGGTGGAGAAAGCTTTGGCCCGACTTGTGGCTGATGGCAGTTTAAGAACTGTGGAGATGATTTTGCCATAGGAGATAAGTATCAACAGAAAGGGAACCATGACAAACAACACAGCCACTGTGTAGACCATCGCTTCATTTACAGAGGTGTTCCCACAGGCCAACTTGAGTATTGGGGGGATGTCACAAAAAAAGTGGTTGATGAGGTTAGAACCACAAAAAGGCAGAGAGAAAAGCTGCAATGTCTGCCCTATTTGAACTGGAATGCCACCTATCCAGGAACCAACCACCAGCTGGACACAGACCTTGTAGTTCATAATTAGAGGATAGTGCAGAGGGCTACAGATGGCCATGTAACGGTCATAGGCCATCACAGCCAGGAGGAAACACTCGGTGACTCCCAGCATAAGAAACCAGCACATTTGTGCAGCACAAGCAGTGAAAGATACTGTTCTTTCCTGGGTCCAAAGATTCGTGAGCATTCTGGGGAGTATAACGGACACATAGCAGATTTCCAGAAGGGAAAAATTACCAAGGAAAAAATACATGGGGGTTTGGAGAGCCGGGTCCAGTTTTGTTATTAGAATTATAATGCCATTGCCCAACAAGATAATGACATAGATGATTAAGAATGATCCAAATAGAAACCATCGGAGATGGGGGACATCAGCAAAGTCCAAGAGAACAAATTCCATCAATTTAGTTAGATTTTCTTCTGGTAGTTTTTCTTGGTGTTTCATCTGTGGAAAGAGGAAATTTACTGTGTGCTTTTAATTTGACCTTCATAGATCAGTTTCTATTTTTACATCGTATGTGGACACTGAGGTTGGTTGTCATAATCACTACAATTGTATGTAATTTAAGAATGTTACTATTAATATATTTCCCATATTTCAGTGTAGATACTATGAATTATCACTGTAAAATTCCCTGAAACTTCCTTTAGAATCATTGTACTTTCTGAATACAGTCCAGAATAAACCAAATTATAGAGAAGACACTGGCAAATTGGGAGTTGTTGAAGATGGACCCACAGCTTTGCCATATGATCTCACTTTTAGTGAATTACATTTCTTGAAAACCCAGCTCTATATCAAAAACTGTCTTCCTCATACGTTTGTAACTGCCTGTTGCAACCCTTCCTTTCTCTCCCACCACTTGATATTCTCGAGCATGCATGTCCTTATTATACAGTTCATATTATTAGGCAGTTTACAAAAAGAGAGAGAATATTTTCTTTGCATTAAGTGGAATAAAACATGTTATTTTTAGTACGATTCTGAGGGGGGACATGTAAGTGTTTTATTCTGTAAGAACTGCCTGGGAACACAGAGACAGAAACAGTAAGAAGGGGAAACAGGAAAGACCTGGAAGGTGCCCGTTACCTGAGTCGATGTCTGTGGGCAGGGGAAGAAGTTTACCCGTGTGCTCTGTGCTCCTCCCCCATCTTTGTTGTCCCTTCAAAAACAGCACTTTAGGTAACCATTTCTAAGCTCACTATTTTGTTTTTTTAGAGATAAAGATGTTGAGACTGACTAATATTGAATACTTTGATCATTTACACAAAGGTTTTGTGATTGCAAGTCAGGGACCAATTTTTTTGAACTGGACTTGAGTTTGAATTCTAAGATCAAAATCTGTGTGAAATTAATTGTTCAAATTTCCTAAAGTTTGCTTCTTTATCTGTGACAATTAAATGAAATCATATTGGTATAATTGCCTATCAACTTTACTCTTATTTTTAGTTATGGTTCTAAAATTATAATTATAATTATGAATATATATTCTTGACTCTTTAGTCGCCAAGGTTGTAACACATTGCCTAGCAAAACTGTACGTAATGAAGTTATTGAGTTACTTGATGGTGATTACCTTTTTACCATTCTTTTCTTTCACTGGGGTCAGGGCTAAAGTAGATTTTGTCTTCAATACAAAACGTAAGAGGCACTCTCTCATTTTTAGTGCTAGCTGTTTCTGCACTGTGCAGTCCTGAAAGTGAGTTCCTCCTTAGATATTGCCCCCAAATATTCCTTGACTCAAGATTGATCCCAGTCCTGCCTTTTGGTTTTCTGTCCTGGTGTGTCTGAACTATGTTCACCAAACATAGTGTAAGCATATTGTAATGGATGAAGAATATATATCTACCAGGATGGATGAGATTTCGATTATAGTTTCCCAATTACTAGTTCTGTGACTTCATGCAAGTTGCTTAATGTCCCTGTGCCATCATTCACAAAAGAATAAATGCTTAGGATTGTCACATGAATTAATTGATTTAATATAGCCAAAGCAACTTGAGAAATCCTGTCTTTTATAAAAGTATTTCTAAATTCTAGCTATTAATGTTGTGATTACACACTAAATTTTATTTTTGTAAATTTTACTCTTCTAAACTGTAATAAGAAATATCCTCTAATGTACTTTTTATCACATGTTTAATGCAAGAAAGGAATGAGATTCTAAAGCAATCATCAGAGTGTTATAAAATCCTCCATGATTTCTGTGCCAATATTTGCTTTTTCTACCTCATCTCCCTCCCCAGGAGAAAAACATATGCATATCTTAATATTTCCTGTAATAGATTTATAATTTTATCACCAAAAATTAGGTTGGTTTGTATAGTTAGAAATGATATATTTTAGTACCAGTTTAATTAAGTAATGAGTTTAATTATTTATATTAAATGCTGCCATTTATGATGTGATACATGAAAATTAATTTTTTTATTGCATTTTACATTTAGCTGTTTTTTTTTCTTTAAGAATATTGATTTCATTTAAAATACGTTTGATGCTTTACTTAGAATTGGAATCAGGCATTTCCTGAGATCTGTGCTCTTCCCAAGCAGATAAACAGTCATAGTCTTTACCTCTCAGATCATTTACTGATAGTAAAAGAAAGAGCATCCAAAAGGAGGTAGCCAAATTTCAACACTATGAATGGGATAGTGATGTATAATCTTGGAATTATCTCTACAGATTAGAGATGATAATAAAAAGAAGAATATTTTATCTAAAACTTGAAAAAATATTTAAAAACCCTTAATTTTATATGTTTTTTTATTAAAATAAATATTCTTTGTATCTCCCAATGGTACTTTACTTAAATCTCCTATTACAATATCAAGTTAAATACATAAATACTACACTTTTTTGTTATGTGTTGGCTCAAAATGAAGTACTTTATATTATCTATACCTAGAAAATATTCTTTAATATCACAGCCATCAGTATTTCAATGTGACTTAACATCATTACTTATCATTCATTGTAAATTTCATTGAATAGAATTAGAGTATGTAGCAGTTGCTTTAATATAATGATTATGTAAATTAAATATATGTTTACTACTTCCTATTGTAAGTTAAATATTAATTTTAAATTTAAAAACAAAAATTAAAGCTTGCTATCAGTATAGAATAGTTCATATTTACCTTTTTATTTGGGTCGTTGCTGATTTTCCTCACTATAGATGGTCTAAATATTTAAGTTAATATAGGTGAAATCATTTATTTCATCAAAGATATTCAGGCTGTGCAAAGACCAGCTCAGCCGTGGGTGTGCACGAAAGGAAGGCACTGCAGGACTTAAGATAAAACACACACAAGACACACATGAAGGAAAAGATGGGTACAAGGGAAGCCCATCCTCTAGGACTGAAAGCCCAGATCACTGCAGCCTCAGCATATTTATTGGTCTCTTTCTTCATTAAGCAATTTAGCAGAGCCTGGGTTCAGGTGCAGAGAAGGGTAATTAACTAATATCTTTCAGGTAGGTAAGGAAAAGGCCATAGTGATTAACTGTTTCCTTTTAAATAATCTTAATCAGTGCTCGAAAGGGCAATGTTCTGCCCCCACAGGACTTGGTGTTCAAAGTTCACTCAAAAGACTTGTCTCAGGACCATAGTCTAATTTCCAGCCATTTTCCCACAAGGCTGCCTTTAAAATATTCTGTTCTTTCTAAACACAAGGTGTTCCTTAAATAAAAGTGGTCATCTCTACTTCAGGGGTCTCTTTAACCTTATCATTTAATATATTAATTAAAATAATATTTTTGTCACTCTTTGATTTGTAATATATACATACATTTTCCCTGATAGCTCTCACTTTACCCAGAATTCTCTTTCTCCAGCCTCCCCATGGAATAGCTTGCTCAGGGCATCTAATTTCTTGGACACAATGGGGGTGCTGAGCAATACTATTTGAGACCATCCAATATAAACCCACATCCAATTTTT
The DNA here is from genome assembly GCA_037038555.1 of Rhynchonycteris naso. Classification (NCBI taxonomy): domain Eukaryota; kingdom Metazoa; phylum Chordata; class Mammalia; order Chiroptera; family Emballonuridae; genus Rhynchonycteris; species Rhynchonycteris naso. The sequence continues at coordinate 359,560,844 of CM072995.1, forward strand.
ACCTTATTTAATATGGATGCTCTATCTGTAGCCTCTGCTCCTATTAGATGAGAGTCTTGAACTTGTTTTTGAAAAATAGTCTCTTCTTGTAGGTTCCTTGATCACCAAAGACTGCCTTCTGAAACAGTGGTAATAAACGCTCTGATAATGGATATTATTTTTGTACACAAAACTAATAAGTTATCTGTTTCTTCATGACCACCTGAGCAAACCTGAGATTTAGCTGTTGAATGTATTAAACATAGTTCAAAAGATTAAAATTTTAATCCAAGATTGATATATTTTTTTTATTAACTTTAATGGGGTGACACCAATAAATCAGGGTACATATGTACAATGAAAACATCTCCAGATTATTTTATCATTCAATTGTGTTGCATACCAATCACCCAAAGTCAAATTGTCCTCTGTCACCTTCTATCTGGTTTTCCCTGTGCCCCTCCCCTTCTCCCTATCCCACCCTCCCAACCCTCCCTCCACCCCGTAACCACCACACTCTTGTCCATGTCTCATAGTCTCACTTTTATGTCCCACCTATGTATGAAATCATGCTGTTCTCAGTTTTTTTTTCTGATTTGCTTATTTCACTCCGTATAATGTTATCAAGGTCCATCCATTTTGTTGTAAATGATCCGATGTCATCATTTCTTATGGATGAGTAGTGTTCCATAGTATATATGTACCAAAGCTTTTTTTTATTAATATATATTTTATTATTATTAATTCTAATGGGGTGATACCAATAAATCAGGGTACATATGTACAATGAAAACATCTCCAGGTTATCTTATCATTCAATTGTGTTGCATACCAATCACCCAAAGTCAAATTGTCCTCTGTCACCTTCTATCTGGTTTTCCCTGTGCCCCTCCCCTCCTCCTTATCCCACTCTTCCCTCCCTCCCCCCATCCCATAACCACCACTCTCTTGTCCATGTCTCATATTCTCACTTTTATGTCCCACCTATGTATGTAATCATGCTGTTCTCAGTTTTTCTTTTTTTTCTGATTTACTTATTTCACTCCGTATAATGTTATCAAGGTACATCCATTTTGTTATAAATGATCCGATGTCATCGTTTCTTATGGCTGAGTAGTATTCCATAGTATATATGTACCATAGCTTTTTAATCCACTTGTCTTCTGATGGACACTTGGGCTGGTTCCAGATCTTCGCTATTGTGAACAATGCTGCCACGAACATGGGGGCGCATTTCTTCTTTTCGTACAGTGCTATGGTGTTCTTAGGGTATATTCCTAAAAGTGGGATAGCTGGGTCAAAAGGCAGTTCGATTTTTAATTTTCTGAGGAATCTCCAAACTTTTTTCCACAGTGGCTGCACCAGTCTGCATTCCCACCAGCAGTGCAGAAGGGTTCCCTTTTCTCCACATCCTCGCCAGCACTTATTCTGTGTTGTTTTGCTGATGAGTGCCATTCTGACTGGTGTGAGGTGATATCTCATTGTGGTTTTAATTTGCATTTCTCTAATGATTAGTGATGTTGAGCATTTTTTCATATGTCTTTTCGCCATCTGTATGTCTTCTTTGGAGAAATTTCTATTCATTTCTTTTGCCCATTTTTTGATTGGATTGTTTGTCTTCCTGGTGTTGAGTTTTATAAGTTCTTTATAAATTTTGGTTATTAACCCCTTACAAGATTGATATTAATAGGAGAAAATTTTTCCTTTTATTTAAGAACATATCACCGCTTTTCCAAATTTTATTTTACAGCTTAAAGGTATAAATACTTTGAAACTTTACTTCTAATAAAATGAAAATCTGGCACGAGTCCAGTTAAGATGATAGAAAAGATACCAGGCAAACGGGTTTTAATACTGTGAAAGGCAGATTTTCTTCACCACCTAAATTGTTTAAGAATTTTGGGTTGGAATCAGTTTCTCATGACAAAAATAAGATGTTGCTTCCTATTATTTAGCAAATAGTGATTTCTAAAGGTTTATCTATATGATCCTGGAGAGTGATCAAGAAAGTTTATTACAAAGTTTTCGGAGCCATTTGTCATCAGGGAAAGCCAGTGGGATGGGGGTGGGGAGTGGCCTCAGGACAACCAGATGTGACACAAGACAGCAAGGAAGTGAGAGGCAGCCAGGGCTGAGCTACTTCATGTGTTCATTCAACAAGTAGCTCAGCTGAAACTTCATTCTAAGCCTCATAATTAGCACTGTGTAGTATCATGCAAGAATGAGGAGATCTTCTGATGCCATAGAGTAGAAATCCCAGCAAAAGGCTCAAATACAAGTGAGAGTTTATCATTTAATGAAGAGAACTTGCCAAATTGACAAATTATAGCTATACAAAATAAATGCTGTTGGGGTAACTTAGTGGCCTTAGAGGAAAAAATACACTTTTCTTAATACCTTACACAAAGCAAGAAAACTTCAAATAATACACAAGTTAAACTATTTTAGAGAGTGAAATGATAACAGTATTTTAAGAAAAAAAGGTTTTTATAATTTTGAAGTAAGAAAAGTTTAACTATAACTCAAAATTTAGAATGCAAGACACAAAAACTGATAAAATAATCCTATGTAAAAATAAATAATTCTGCCTGATAAGAAGAAACAAACCTCCAAAGTAGAATCAAAGATAGTCAATATAATGAAAAAAATAATTGCAACTGATATCTCAAATAAAGTGCTCTTGGCTTATTCTTAAATACTAAAGAACAGTCAAAAATATAAATAGAAATCATGCTGTTCTCAGTTTTTCTTTTTTTCTGATTTACTTATTTCACTTCGTATAATGTTATCAAGGACCATCCATTTTGTTATAAATGATCCGATGTCATCATTTCTTATGGCTGAGTAGTATTCCATAGTATATATTTACCATAGCTTTTTAATCCACTCATCTTCTGATGGACACTTGGGCTGGTTCCAGATCTTCGCTATTGTGAACAATGCTGCCAGGAACATGGGGGCGCATTTCTTCTTTTCGAACAGTGCTAAGGTGTTCTTAGGGTATATTCCTATAAGTGGGATAGCTGGGTCAAAAGGCAGTTCGATTTTTAATTTTCTGAGGAATCTCCATACTGTTTTCCACAGTGGCTGCACCAGTTTGTATTCCCACCAGCAATGCAGAAGGGTTCCCTTTTCTCCACATCCTCGCCAGCACTTATTCTGTGTTGTTCTGCTGATGAGTGCCATTCTGACTGGTGTGAGGTGATATCTCATTGTGGTTTTAATTTGCATTTCTCTAATAATTAGTGATGTTGTGACTATGAGACATGGACAAGAGAGTGGTGGTTATGGGGTGGGGGGAGGGAGGAAAGGGTGGGATAGGGAGGAGGGGAGGGACACAGGGAAAACCAGATAGAAGGTGACAGAGGACAATTTGACTTTTGGTGACGGGTATGCAACACAATTGAATGTTAAGATAACCTGGAGATGTTTTCATTAAAAAAAATAAAATTAAAAAAATCATTTTTATTCATGTTTAAGGGTAATGTGTCAGGCACATTAAGCTGTAATGTAATTATAATGATGCATATTCAAATAAATCTAGATCAAAGTATAATGTGGTCCATTAAAGTTTATAAAGTGTTTTCAAAAAAAATATATAAATAGAAAATGAACTAAACAGATGAAGGGCCAGTTCACATAAAAGTTAGGAAAATAATCCCTGAAACATATAAATAGGTACTCAACTTTATTTAAAAAATATAAATTTTAAACTGAACAATTTAATTAAAAACATTGAGACATTTCCTATCCAATATATATAGTATATATATCGCTCTATAATACATACATACATATATATATATATATATATATAGAGAGAGAGAGAGAGAGAGAGAGAGAGAGAGAGAGGGAGAGAGAGAGAGACAGAGAGAGAGAGAAAGGTCCATTGACCAATATCACAACTGTGTTTACTTTTTGAGTCAATCAATCAAACATGAACACATGTGAAGTTATGCAGTAACATGATATTGCAACAGGTTTATATTTGCAAAATTTGTAAACCAACTAAGTATAAATAATCATGTGGGTTATCTTTTTCTGACTTAATGAACCTTAATTTTGATATTGTTAAAAACATTTTTTTCCTCTCGGAGCTCTATGGTGCCTCTAAAATATGAGTTTTATAATTTATGCAAATGTATCTAGTGCTTGCACCAAGAGGACTGACTGTCTTGCTGTGACCCAGTGAATCTTAACCAGAAATGTAAGTTATTTCTTTCTTTGTTGGAAAAATTATGTGGCGTGGTTTACAGTGAGTCCTTACACAGATTTGATTCATTTCTCCAAAACAATTCAGTAGTATCACCACGTTTGAATATATCTCTGTTATTATTTTTTGATATAAAAGGAAATTCATTTTTCTGAATTAGCTTTAGGAAAAATAGAAGTTTGTCATAAAATAATAAAGTATATCCAATTTTTGTTCATTATAAACATTTTCATTAAAAAGATTTAGAAAATAGAGGAAATAATACAAACTATATATATATATATATGATGAACATTATTATTACTGTCTTTAACCTTAGCTAAAAAGATATGTACAGTAAGATTATGCCTTATTTTTCTCAACAATATGCTTGTATGCTTTAACCATGTTGTATGTTTTTGTGTTTTATTAACGCTTATTACTGTCTGGTTTATCTCTGTATGAAGCTACTGTAATCATTTTTTATTCTAATTTGGGAAAGATTGACTTTATAAGTAATGCAAAGGTGAAAAAATTCTTGGATGTGTTCCTGGCATACATGTGTATACATTTCTGCTGGTACATGCCTAGGAGTAAGGTTCTCAATGGAATATTACTTAGCCATTATTAAAGATGAAACACTACTATTTGTGACAACATGGATAGATATTAGAATATCATGGTAAGTGAAAGAAGGCTGACAGAAAAACTCAAGAGCCATATGGTATCACTCATATGTGAGATATAAAACTGAAAACAACACATGAACAAACAAGACAAGCAAACAAGACAAAACTCATAGACACAGACAATAGTATGGTGGTTACCAGAGGAAAGGGGGTGGGGGGAGTAAAAGATAAAGGAGGTCAAATAAATGGCGAAGAAAGAATATCTGACTTTTGATCATGAGCACATGATGCAATATACAGATGATGTATCACAGAATTGTACCCTTGAAGCCTGTGATCTTATTAACCAATGTCATCCTAATACATTCACTTAAAACATAAAGTGAAATAAATTTAAATTAAAAAGAGATCCTCTAGATGAAAGCAGGCTGTCTGCTAGAGCGCAGTCCTGATACAGGTGCCTGCATCCGTGGGAGCTGCCATTACTCCACATCATTTATACCTGTAGCATGGTTAGTTTAATTTATTTATGTAAATTTTTTGTGTTTCTGAGAAGTGTGTCACAGATCTCATTTGGCTTTAACTTGTCTTTTGCTGATTACTAATAGGTTATTTTTATTTTCCTGGTCATTTGGGTTATCCTCCTTTGTGAAATGCCTCTTCAAGTTTTCTGTCAATTTTTCCTCTGAGTTTGCTATGTTTTGTATTAGAAGTACTTCTTTATATGTGGTGTATTAGACACTTTGCATTAAATATTTCACTCTGAACAGCTGCTTTGGATGAAGAGTACTTCTTCATCAATTATGTTTATTGTATCAGTGTTTTCTACCATAGCTACTAATTCTATTAAAACTATTTTTCTCACAGTCAAGGCCATGCAAATAATATACACTGTGCTTGAAAAGAGTCATGCTGCATTTCATAAGTAGGTTCGCAAATTATATATACACTCATTTCAAATATTATAATTTATTAAAATACATTCTTTTCTCCACTTCAAACTTTTATATATTAAAATGTGTTCATGTTCATAGTCATTCAACAAATATTCTCAAAAGGCTTTCCAGATACAGTACTCTTTACTACCTGATATATTTTTTAAGTAAGTAATGACAAAAAGTGGAAAATGAGCTAAAATATATACTAAGATTTATAGGGAAAACATATTGGAACATAAATTACTAGATAAAAAATACTATATTTTTTCTATAAACAGTCCAAATTAGCAGTGAATTTATGTTGACAGAGACTAGTCTATTAAATATAAGATTTCCTAAAATATTAGTTTCTTATTAGAAATTCAACCGCTAGGGATATAACTAACCCTAATAACAGAAAGTCCAGCCAGAAATAGCAAGTTCAAGAATGAGTAAGGACAATCAATTCATATTAGGGCAGAAAAGGAAAGTACAAGATAAGTTCTGATTAGCCAAAAACAGTTAAGGGGGGGAACAGATAATGCATTCAAGTCTGTGGCTAAGGCTTTAAACATTAAGGTAGCCATTTTCTCAAGGCCATTATGGCATTCCTGTGTCTCAGGATGTATATTGTCAGGTTAAACTGCAGGCTGAAAACGGTGTAGAAAAGAGAGAGAAATCTGTCTGTTATTGGAGAATGTCTGGATTCTGGTCATAAATATGGAACGATTCCAGATCTGCAGAATAAAGCCACAACTACAGTGTTAGATGAACAAGCGAAGAAAGCATTTTGCTTATGGCAAATTCATGAGAGTGGAGATGATTTTACTGTAGGAGCCAAGTATCCACAAAAAGCGGATCATAATAAACAGCACAGCACTGTAAAGACCAGCATCTCCTTCAGGAAAGTGCCCCAACAGGCCAGTTTGAACATTGGGAGATATCACAGAAGTGATTAATGTGGTCAGATCCACAAAATGGCAGAGAGAAAATATGGCATGTCTGCCCAACTGGAACTCCACTCATACAACAGCCAGCCATCATCAGTCGGATACAGAACTGGTAGTTCATAACTAGAGGATGTTACAGAATGTGACAAATGGCCATATTGTGGTCACAGACCATCAATCACCATCAGGAAAAAGCATTCTGTGTTTCCAAACATAATGATAAAACATATTTTAGTAACATGGGCAAAGAAAAAAGATTTCTGGAGTCCCAAGGTTTATGAGTATTTTAGAAAGAGACAGAGACATAACAGATTTCCAGGAAGAAAAAATTACTGAAGAAAAAAATACATTGGAGTTTGAAAAGTCTGGTCAACTCTGGATATGAGAATAATAATGCCTTTTCCCATGAGGATTATCACACAAACAAGAAAAATATAATAGAAAGAAACATTCTGTATTTGGAAATATTGTATTTGGGAATACAATAAAATCCCCCCAAAACAAATTTCATCACTGAAGTGAAAATTGCTTCTGGTTGGCATTTTTTGGTGTTCCATCAGAAAAATAGTGAAATTATATATATATATATATATATATATATATATATATATATATTATGGACTGCAGAAGATTGAGGAATTAATATGTACATTATTAAATTTCCACTCAAATTCTAGCATTTTATATCATAATATTAAAAAGATAAATGGAATTCAATGGTGAACAGAAACTAAATCTAAATATAGCAACACAATGAAATACATAGTAATGTTTGTATTTTAATAGAACTGAAGGATTCTAGAATTATGTATTCTTTTTTTGTTTGTGGACAGAACATAGTGAGTCTTTTTACTCCACATATTACAGAGTCCTACAGCAGAAACATTCTTATTTTTCACAATTCCTAGTGGAATGCTCATTATGAAATTTTGAATTGTAATTTTTGGTAATACAACTCTTTTATGTAGCCTTTTGCAAGTATAACATGTACCATTCCTTAACTATAATACTGCTATAGCTCTCACTGATTCTGCATAAACTTGTTCCTGAAATGTTATTCCTGTTTCATTTATCTATGGAAGTCAAGTAAGTAACATTATCACCAGGTATTATATTTCATGGTCTTTTATTTACTCAACCCTATCATGTAGCAGATAGTTGATATATGTAATTTGACCTATAAGTTAGTTAATAATAAACTTATGGCCTTACCAAGCGGTGGCGCAGTGGATAGAGTGTTGGACTGGGATGCGGAAGACCCAGGTTCAAGACCCCGAGCTCGCCAGCTTGAGCGTGGGCCTATCTGGCTTGAGCAAAAGCTCGTCAGCTTGGACTCAAGGTCACTGGCTCCAGCAAAGGGTGGCTCGGTCTGCTGAAGGCCCGCAGTCAAGGCACATGTGAGAAAGCAGTCAATGAACAACTAAGGTATCACAATGACAATGAAAAACTAATGATTGATGCTTCTCACCTCTTTCCGTTCTTGTCTGTCTGTCTCTATCCCTCTCTCTGACTCTCTCTCTGTCCCTGGAAAAAAAATTAAAAAAACCCTAAACTTATGGAATAAATTGCATAGATACTATTTCAGGAATGTTGCCTCGTCCATATAATTTGATGTGTCTTGTTATCTGTGACTAGTTGTCTCTGGAGGGTTGTGGGAGGACTGGATGAAAGAAGGTGAAGGGATTAGCCAATAAGCATAGACATAATACGTAGGGTCAACAGCATGGTGATGACTAGAGGGAGAGGGGGCTCAGGGCTAGGTAGAGTTGGCAGAGGTGGGGGAAATGGGGATGGAAAGAAACATTGCTAATGCCAGAGGGTGCACAGTGTGGTGGGCAAATGGTGGTTTGTTGAATTGTGTACTTGAAACCTGTATGGTTTTGTGAGCTAATATCATCCCAATAAATTCAATTAAAATATTCTCGTTTTAATACTATATCTGAGATGACACATATAGAAAAATCCAAATTGAACAGTATAAATTATTATAAAATATATATGTATTTTTAAAATCTTTATTAATTTTTAATTTATTGCATTTACATGGATTCAAGTGTCCCACTGAATATAACTCCCTCACCCCACCCCTCTGTCCCTTTTTATACCCCTTCGCCCCCCTCCCCTTAACTCCCTCTCCCCTTCCCTCTAGGATTTGCTGTCCTGTTATGTATATCTCTGTTATGTACATATAGTTTTACTAATCCCTTCACCTTCTCTGATCTATCCCTTCATCCTCCTTCCCTCTGACTGCTGTCCCTCTGCTCCCTGTGACCCGTCTCTGCCCGTATTCCATTTCTCAGTTCACTTTGTTTATTAGATTCCACATATATGTGAGATCATATGATCTTAGTCTTTCTCTGCCTGGTTTATTTCACTTAGCATGATAATCTCCAGGTCCATCCATGTTATTAGACAGTTGCCTAAAAGGTCAAATACTGAAGCATTTAAATGATTCACACACATTTCATTTGTTTCTTTTTGATATGTCAAAGACCAAAAACTCATATTTGTCATTATTTGCATAATTTTATACTGTTAATTATCTTTATAATTTGTCAAATACTGAGGATCCCTTCATTGATTCAATAGTTGACATTTTTCTTTTTTGATTTGAGAATTGGTTAACTTATCACAATTCAGTGTTTCCTGACCTTTGTGTATAACTATATCCATTTATATAAATTTAAATTAGTCCAACTCAGTATTTATTGTAAAGACCATTTAGTTATTATTTTTTAAATTTATTTTTATTATTTTAATTTTTTCTAAGTGAGAAGTGGGGAGGCAGAGAGACAGACTCCATCATGTACCCCAACCAAGATCCACCTGTTAATCCCCCTATGGGGTGAAGCTCTGCTCATCTGGGGTCATTGCTCCATTGCTTGGCAACTGAGGTATTTTAGCCCTGAGGCAAGGCCATGGAGCCATCCTCAGCACCAGGGCCAACTTACTCCAGCTGAGCCATGGCTGTGGGAGGAGAAGTGGTGGTGGGGAGCTGGAGAGGCAGATGGTTGCTTCTCCTGTGTGCCCTGACCTGAACTCGAACCTGGGACATCCACATGCCAGGCTGATGCACTATTGCTGAGTGAACTGGCCAGGGCTTAGTTATTTTTAAAAGACTAGTACATATGCACAATGGAATACTAGTCAGAAGTAAAAATGAAATATTGACATTGGTGAAAACATGGGTAGACCTTGAAAATATCATGCTAAGCAAAAAAGAAAAAACTTAAGACCCTTATAATTTCACTCAAATATGGCATATAAAACTGAAAGCAAAAAATGAACAAGAGAAGCAAATAGAAACTCATAGATGACATTATGGTGGTTACATAGGGAAGGAGTTGGGGGGTAGTAAAGAATAAAGGGGATCAGATATATTGTGACAGAAGAAGATTTGACTTTGGGTGGTAGACACACAATGCTGTATACAGATGATATAGCATAGAATTGTACACTTGAAACCAATATAATTTTATTAATCAATGTCACCCAATAGATTTAATTAAAAAAGAAATAACTCAATGTTATGTATTGATTCCTTTTAGTTTATAAAAATCTGTTTCTTTCAAAAATCAAAGATGACTTGACGATGTTGAAATTTCTCCACTAAATGCTAAGTATTCTTTAAGATCCTTATTAGCAGTCAGAAAGGGTGAAATGTAGTTTTATATTTACATAATAAAAAGTTATTTGTTTTGGTCTTCATAGTATATTCTCTTTGTAATAAACCCAAAGTATAAATAAAATATAATAATAAATCAGAAATTATTTGAAATCCAGCCACTGTGAGGAAGCCAATATTTTCTTCTAATACAGAGAATAGACTTGGTTGTGGCTGCCAGTGGTAGGGGTGTGGGGTGGGCATAATGGATGAAGGTTGGCAAAAGTTACAAACTTCCAGTTATAAAATACACGATTCATAGGGATGTCATTATAATGGGTATAGTTAACAGCACTATTGAATATTTGAAAATTTTTAGGAAAATAAATCCTAAAAGTCCTCATCACAAGAAAATAAAATTTTTGTAATTGTAACAAATGCTAACTAGACTTATTGTGATGATCATTTCATAATGGATACACATGTCAACTCATTATCTTATATACCTGAAACCAGTATAATGTTATATGTCGATTATACCTCAATTGAAAAAGTTATTTTTTGTTTTGTATATTATAACTTCTTTGTAACAAGCCTATACTCTAAATCAAAGTAAACTTAAGTCAGAAATTATTTGAAACTCTACCACTGTGAAGAAGGCAGTATTCTCTTCCAATCCACATTCTTCTACACATTGCTAATATAAATGTACATGCACTACCAACATTAATATGCAAAATGCTACATGAAATTATGGAGTGCTATTTTTCTTTGTTTTGTAAAAATAGAATTATGACATACATACATTTACGTGCTTTCTCACTTGTCAGGAGAGCTAGGAATGCCCTCAGCGAGGTGGATCTGAACCATTGTCTTCGAGAAGCTCTTGTTGTGTTGCCTGGTATAGAAGTTTTCCAGTGTCTTCATCCATTCCTGCTAAGAGTGCATTCCCTTTGCTTCCAGGTGGCTTTTGCAGTATAAAAAAACCTTTGATAAACATTCTTGCACAAACTCAGGTAGTATTCATTCTTGAGAAAATATTATTTATACCAGTTTTGCATACATTGCTGTAATTTTTAAAATAAAAAAATAAGTATTTTGACTTTACTTTCAAAAGAAAAACACCTACTGCCTTGGCCTGTGGCACATTGGATGAAGCATTGTTCCTGAGTGCTGAGGTTGCCAGTTCGATTCCAGGGGTCGCTGGCTCCATCCCGAAGTCACCGGCTTAATCCCGAAGTTCCCGGTTGGAACCCCAGTCAGGGCACATGTGAGAAGCAACCAACAGGTACACAACTAAAATGGAACAATAAATAGATGTTTCTCTCTCTTCCTTTCTCTCTCTCCCTTTCTCCTTTTTTCAACAAACAAAAACAAACAAGCCCCCACTAAATTACTGCATCAGAAGGATACAGAAATCATTCAAGATGATTAAAATAAAAGCATTTTAATAGGGAAAAGCCTATTTATATAATATATTACTTTCTTTGAACTACTGTAAAAATAACCACAAGTTAAGTGGCTTAAAACAATAAATATTAGGACTTTCACAGTTCAAAAATTCAGAGTCCAAAATCAGAGTGTTGGCAGGGTTTCACTCCATCCGAAGGCTCTAAGGGAGAATCATTTCTTGCTTCTTCCAGCTTTTGGTGGCTCTTGACCTTGGCTGCAGGATTCTTGGCTGCATCACTCCAATCTCTGCCTGTCTTCACATGATGTTCTCTGTGTCTCTGTATCTGTTTTCTAAACTTTCTGTACCTTCCTCTCTCATAAATACACTGGTCATAGGATTTAGTGCCCTCTTTAAGCCAGGATGATCTCACTTCCTTAATACATCTGCAAAAGCTTTTTCTTTTCTTTCTACCCCCCCCCCCCCTTCCCAAATAAGGCCACATGTGCAGGCTCTAGCTGAACATATACATATTTAAAGGGGCCTACATTCAACCCAATACACATTGATATGGATAATTTAGAGTAAAAATTTCAAATACTTCTGATACAAAACAGATATTGCTAAAGCAAACCCTGAAGCTACAAGAAAGAGGAAGGTGTGATGTTATCAGAGAACAGTGTATGCTGGGATAATGGAGGAAAGGATACCTCAGGATGTAGTCTTAAAGCACCATGGACAGCGACAAGGGCTAGGAATAGGTGAATCTGCAAAGAAAATCCTAACATTTTTCTGCTTCCACCGAAGCTGCTATTAGTTTTTCTCACAGGCCAAATATAACCATAGTACAGAGAAGGTCAACAAATATATTTGAAGGAATGGGAAGGTTAATATACATACATACATATATATATCACAATACATGACTTTAAATCCCTGGTTACTTAACACACTTAGTTAACTATCATTGTATTGTATTGCTCAGGAAATATCTTAATTCACTAGTTCATAGTGAGAGGAAGGATAAATATTCAAATTAGATTGTTATAATTGAGGTAATATGTAGAAGCTCTTTACTTAACCCCATGAAGTTGAGGCCCCTTAACATAATGTGATGTTGCTATGATTATACAAATGATCACTATTTTAAAACACAGGAACAAAACTAGATTTTTTTCTGTTGTATCTACATGACAACATACAAGTATATCCCTTTTGTAATTTCAAGTCTTTGGGTCACCATAACAACTTAGCTAATAGTTTTTTCAGGGCTACCATTATGTATTTGTTCCTCAGAGTATATATAATGGGATTCAACATTGGTGTAAAAACGGTGTAGAAAAGAGAGATCAGTTTTCTAACCCCTTCAGATTGATTTGTTTTGGGTTGTATATATGTGATAGTAGCTGTTCCATAGAATAAAACGACAACAATTAGGTGAGATGAACAGGTGGAGAAGGCTTTAGCCCTCCCTCTGGCTGATGACAATTTCAGAATGTTGAAAGTAATTTTACCACTGGATACAGCAATCAACAGAAATGGAACCATAATAAATACCACTGCAACTACATAGGTCACTATCTCATTTACGAATATGTCTCCACAAGGTAACTTGAGGACTGGGGGGATGTCACAGATGAAATGATTAATTGTGTTAGACCCACAAAAAAGAAAAAAATCTGGCATGTTTGCCCAGTGATGACTGGAACTGCACTGATCCAGGAAGCAGTCACGAGCTGCACACAGACTTGTGGTTCATGATGAGAGTAGAGTGCAGAGAGTTACAAATGGCCACATAGCGGTCATAAGCAATCACTGTCAGGAGGAGACACTCTAAGCCTCCAAACATAAGAACAAAACACATCTGTGTAGCACAAGCAAGCAAAGAAATGTTTCCTTTTTGGGTTGGAAGGTCCATGAGCATTCTTGGGATAGTGACTATTACATACCAAATTTCTAGAAAGGAAAAATTGCTGAGAAAAATATACATGGGAGTCTCGAGAACAGCATGAATTTTTGTTATCAATATTATGATGCTATTCACATGAGGATAATCAGATAGAGGACTAGAAATATCCCAAAAAGAATCCATTGGATATGGAGAATATCAGAAAACCCCAAGAGAACAAACTCCATCATTGTAGTGACATTTGCTTTTTTTGTTTTTAATTTGATCTCCATCTGCAAATATGGTAAATCCAAGATGGTTAATTCATTAATGTTCTTGAGCCACATTTTCTTTTCTGTTAACTAAATTAAATGTATAAAAGTATTTCTATAATCTCTAAAATTATTTCCCCTATTACCTTGCTCTATTTCTAGGAAATAAGGTTTGAAACCACAAATGAACAGATGTGCAGTTAGAATTAATCCAAGAAATAAAAACTTAATATATTTTTATACTTGTATGGAATGAGATCAGAGAAAATGAGAAGTATGCATTGCTATTTAGAGCTTATTGTGCAAGAATAGTGTCTAATTATTGCACCCCTATTAGAGTACAACTGTGATGCAGTTTTTTTCATTATTTTTTTCTGTGTTGGTTGACTTATTCCATTTTCTTTCAATTCAAAGCTTTTTCTCTTTGAATTTTGTTTAATTGTTATTCAAAGTGAGTTTTAAGTACTTCCATTTATAATTCAATTTATAGGCAATTTTTAAAAAACATTCCTTTTAAGTTAGGAAATAAATGCATGCAATATTAATGTTCTACTTTCTGTAAGATTACTATCACTTATGCTAACTATAAAAAATATTAAGTTTTCCTATTAACACTAGAGGTATATGTTGAGTATTAATAAACCTTTAACTCAATCAAGAAATATGGCTCATTCATTCACAATATATATTTTTTTAATTTCCTTTTTTTATTTATTCATTTTAGAGAGGAGACACAAAGAGAGAGAGAGAGAGAGAGAGAGAGAGAGAGAGAGAGAGAGGAAGAGAGAAAGGGGGGAGGAGCTGGAAGCATCAACTCCCATATGTGCCTTGACCAGGCCAGTGCAGGGTTTTGAACTGGTGACCTCAGTTTTCCCAGGTCGACGCCTCATCCACTGCGCCACCACAGGTCAGGCCATTCACAATATTTTTAAAATATTTACTTCCTTACTTATGTATGATTCTAGGATGCATTATCACATAATTCTTTTGTAATCGAATACAATTCTTTCCCTCTATTTCTTTTCATAATTTTGCCTAATAATTTGTAACTTTGATTAAACACAATTATGATTTACTCTGGGTATGGAAATTGTTGGAACATATGAATTAGACTAACCACAAACACACAAACACAATCTTGCTTCACTTCATACTAAAGTCATCCAAATCAGTCAACACCACCTGACAATTTCTATTACACTTTACTAATATTTGTTTTGTAACTTTCCAAAACAAATATTATGTTTTTCTATCTCATCAAATCTACTATACCCATCTCTACCTTCTAGCCCCATTAGGTGTTTTTGCCTTAATACTGTATTTTGATAAAATGGAGAAAGCAAATATCTTATATTTTCATATTTTAGTCAGTTTAATTTTTAAAATTACCTTCAGTGAATAATTTTATTTTAATTAACATTATTATTGATATTTCATCTATTTTATTTTACTTTATAATTAAGAAAGTTAACTACAACCTGATTTATCTTAAGTGGTTATTCATTTTCAAATAAAGATCTCATAATTTTATGCTTTTCTGTTTTATTCTTTATATGTGGATCCTCAAATTTAGAACTATCTTTAAATAAAAGAAGCTAACACCACAATTTAAGCTTACCTCTGTGGGTTTGCATGAAGCTGTCTGTGTGAGTGGAGGTGTTTTTTACCTGCTAAACTTTTTCAGTTCTTTTGTGTCAGGAAGTCACTGTAATTTTACAGTATTCTTGCTGGCTCCAACAATGGCTGCTCTTAAATCAGAAGTAGCCCTGCTCACCCTGGAGGACATCTTCTCTCATGTATCAATTTAATTTTTAGATGATTCTTTCTGTTTAGGCAACCATCTGAGTTTATTATTTGAAACTACTTTCTCTGTAGATGGACCTGTTCTTCTCCTCAACCTCTCCTTGGCATAAAGCTCCCCATAATGGGATAGTCCCTGGGTGAAGAAATACCACTTAATTGTCTAGTATTACTTTCAAGACAAAGTTAAAAATCTTTCTATGTATTGTGTTTCAGACCCTCGATCATTGTCCTTCCTTTCTTTTATTCCCATGATCCATCTCAATCTACAGTATCCACAGCTTTAGAAAAATGTCAAATGTTTTGTCACATAGACATGGCACACTTTGTCTCTTCAATAGATTGGGTGGTTAGGTCCCTGCCAGAAGTAGAATGCTCTGTCCCTTGATTAACTTTCGCAGAAACTACAGCATGTCATATGTGCTGACAAAATTTCCAGATGGTTTTATTCATGTTATGACTTCTATTCTGCCATCAGGGAAGATGTTTAGCTGATTAAAAATGTAAGCCACTCATAGACACAAACAACAGTATGGTGGTTACCATTAGGAAGGGGGCTGAGGTGAGGTCTTAAAATGTAAAGTTGGTCTAATATATTAGATGATGAAAGATTTGACTTTAGGTAGTGGACGCATAGTACAACATACAGAAGATGTATCATAGAATTATACATTTGAAACATATAATCGTTAATCAATGTCACACCAATAAATTTAATTTAGAAATAAAAAAATAGTACTTAAATAAAAGGTTAAGCCTGACCAGGCGGTGGCGCAGTGGATAGAGCATCGGACTGGGATGCGGAAGACCCAGGTTCGAGACCCCGAGCTCGCCAGCTTGGACCCAAGGTCACTGGCACCAGCAAGGGGTTGCTCAGTCCGCTGAAGGCCCGCGGTCAAGGCACATGTGAGAAAGCAATCAATGAACAACTATGGTGTCGCAATGGCAACGAAAACTAATGATTGATGCTTCTCACCTCTCTTCGTTCCTGTCTGTCTGTCCCTATCTATCCCTCTCTCTGACTCTCTCTCTGTCCCTGGGGAAAAAAATAAATAAAAGGTTAAAATGCAGTATCTGAGAAGCATCATAAATAGTGAAGTGCAAGAAACAATGTAAAATAAGCATCTTAAGCAAGAATATTTCAGGAAGAAAACAAGAAACTTTTCTGTCAAAATTCTTTTCTGATTTCAGCTACCTCCAGGCTAATGTGGAGGTAAAACTATTTTACTTCATAATCCCGGTACCTGCTTCTACTCATATTTACATTTGTTTCTTTCTGTTTTGGTTTTTTTTTCTCTATTTCACAGTATGCTTCAAAAACTACACTGCTTTTTTACATACAGAGTATGCCTCCCATGCACTTTATTATGGCTGATTTGGCATTTATGTCAGGCTTTCTTCATTTTTATCTACAAATAAGAACTGCATTCATGATTTGCCTCAAAGAGGTTTACCAGTGACTTACAAACTGGGACAAACTGAATGTCCTCCATATCTCTATTCTATTATTTAGTTGAAGAATTGGAGTATCACCATCACCTTATAAAGTATCTAAAAACTGAAACAACTCCTCATCTATATTAGTGACCTAACAACAACAACAACAACAACAACAAAACAACAAAAAGAGGCATCTCACACTCATAGCACCACACAATTTTGTGGTCAGTGATTAAGAAATTGGTTTCTTTCATCTAAGAATCCCACTGCTCCCTAGTTCACTCCTCTCTGCAGCTATTAGATTTTCTGCATTAGGAGAGCTGAGAATTAAAGGCAGACAGAAAATAAGGAAATAAGTACACTCAAGAATTTCAACACTTAAAGACACATCACTTCTACCCATATGCTACTATAGAAACTAATGACATGCTCTAAAGTAGATAAGAGAGAGTATTAGGGAATGTTGTTTACTATAGGGCAAAGAAAAATATATATCGGGAGAGCATCAAGCCAGACTGTCATGGTCTTCTCCTTTGTTCACTAACAATGTGTTATAACATGCTATGACATATAGACCTTTAGAATTAAGTCTTAACATAAACTTTACAAAGCAGAATAATTTTGTGTGGCACATATCTATGTATTGTAGTAGATTTTTCAGATGTATTTGTGTCTAATGAGATGTCATTATTTTTTCTTAACTTAGCAACATTATTCAGGCATAATTTACATAAAAATAAAGTATAAATTTTAAAATACATCCAATAAGGTTTAAAATAACATAAGATTTTACACACACACACATATATATATATATACACACACACACACACACACACACACCAATTGCCACAGTTAAGACAGAATAATACTTATATTATTCCAAACATTTCCTTGTGTAACTTTGCAATCCATCCTTTTCCTACCCACAAACCCAGGAAATCAGTGATGAGATTTCTGTAGCTATAGATTATTTCTAATTAATCAGAATGTCCTCCTTTATCTTGGGTCCACTCAGTTTAATGATTTTAGGATTCATCTAGTTCTGTATAACTATAGTTCATTCATTGCCATTACAGAATTGAACTCCCTGCTTTAGTTTGTCCATTCATTTATCTGTTGCTAGAATTTTGGTTGTTTCTAGGTTTTGATTGTCATAAATAGAGCTACTGTGTATATTCATGCACAAGTTTTAGAGTGAGGCATATTTTTCATTTCTTTTAGATTAATAATTAGAAGTAAGATGATTGGTCATATAGATGTATGTTTAACTTTCCTAGAAACTCCGAGTATTCAAAGAAGCTATAACATTTTCCTTTCCTACCAGCAGTGTGTGAGAGGACAATTGCTTGATCCCTTTGCCAAGAGTTGGCATTGTTAGAGTTTTCAAGTTTTGCCATTCTAATGGGGGGGTTGTGATATCTCATTACATTTGATTTCATTTTCTTTAATGACTAAAGAGGTGCATATTTTTATGTACCTATTAGGTATTTGCATATTTTTGATGAAGTGTTCATTCAGTCCATGAGTCACATTTTGCATTCAGAGAGCTGAGAACTAAAGACAGACAGAAAATAAAGAAATAACCACACTCTTAAGAATTTCAACACATAAAGAAACATCACTTCTACCCATATGCTATTGTAGAAACTAATCTCATGCTCTAAATGTAGGTAAGAGAGTGTTAGAGAGTTGTTTTATTATTATTGGATGGCAAGTATTCTTTATATAGTCTGGTCACAAATCCTTGCTTAGAAATATGGGGTGGGGCCAAAGTAGTTTTGGAGTTGTGATTATGCAAAACACAGTGTTTATTCTTATATTATTATTTATTGTTTATTGTATTATTTTCCATATGAACGACTAACTGTAAACCTACTTTGGCCTCACCCTGGGAACACATAATTTCGAAGGCAAGCACTGTGCACATTAGTTCCCACGCTGTCTTCCATTGCTCCAGAGATCTTTCATGCTTCCAATACTCCATGCATAATAGACATTCTGATCTTATTGGGGGATAATGCAGCTCTAGAGAAGACATTATTAAAAAAATATTTAAAAGTAATTCCTTCAATAGTTTTGATGTTTCTTTTTTATTTTTACTTATTCTTTCTTATAATGTTTGAATTTCTTTTATAGAGATAAAAAGACAAAAATGTTTTTTATAATTGCATACTATTATGACCTTGATTATTGTTTCTTAAAGTTTTTTCCACATCTTTTCTCTTTAAGCTGTAGTTTTAATGCCAAGAACGAATTGTACAGAGATTGCATTATATGCACTTTCTTTTTGTTTATTTATTTATTTATTTTACAGAGAGTCAGAGAGAGGGTTAGATAGGGACAGACAGACAGAAACGGAGAGAGATGAGAAGCATGAATCATCAGTTTTTCGTTGCGACATCTTAGTTGTTCATTGACTGCTTTCTCATATGTGCCTTGACCGTGAGCCTTCAGCAGACCAAGTAACCCCTTGCTCGAGGCAGCCCCCTTGGACTCAAGCTGATGAACTCGGGGTCTCAAACCTGGGCCCTTCCGCATCCCAATCCGATGCTCTATTCACTGCACCACCGCCTGGTCAGGCTATATGCACTTTCTTATTATCTTCTCAAGAGCTCTAATGATGGGCAATATAGGAGAGAGGGAAGAGGTGAAGATAGTCTGTGTTTTGAAAAGGACATCATGGGAAACCAGGTGTGGTCCCCAAGGGGTTCAAGGAGTTTTACAGAATGCAGGATTATATGGAAGAGAAGAGATGTTGGGAGTAAAGAGATGACTAATATGAGTTTTATCTATTTTGCTGCATTAGCATTCAGTCTTACCTCTTCCCATTTCCTACACAGTTATTCCTTTGTCAGTAAGTTCCTATACAGTTTCTTTAAAAAAAGAAGAAAAATTGATCACTTGTACTTGAGAAAGCTAGAAGTAAGAAAGTGACTCTCACACATCCCTATTTAAAAACAGCAGCAGAGTTTATTTCAGGTGAGATACAAATATATCACTCATCCACAATAACTAAGATTCTGAGCAATATTGGAGAAAAACCAAAATTAATGTCTGGAGACTATGATAAATAGCAAACAAACAATAAAAAGTTATGTTTTTGAGTCACAGAACAGTTCATTTCAATGCCACCATAACTTCTTTGTTTCTTAGACAATAGATCATCAGGTTAAACAGTGGTATCACAGTAGTGTAAAAAAGAGAGAGGAACTTGTCTGTCCCTGATGTATGACTGGTCTTTGGTCTCAAATATGAAGTGATGCCTGATCCAAAGAATAATACCACAACCATGAGATGGGAAGAACAAGTGAAGAATGCCTTGGCCTGCCCCATGGCTGATGGCAGCTTCAGGATGGTGCAGAGGACTTTCACATAAGACCCAAGAATCAACATAAAAGGAATAGTGATAATTAGAACAGTAAGCACATAAATCAACATCTCTATCATAAAAATGTCCCCACATACAAGCTGACGTACTGGAGGTATGTCACAGAAAAAGTGATTCAGCTGGTGAGATCCACAGAAGGGTGGAGAGAAGATCTGGTAGGTGAACACTATGTGTACCAGAAATCCAGTCATTAAACAGCCAGCTGCCAATAGAATACACAACCTATTATTCATGATGAGAGGGTAGAGTAATGGGTTGCATATAGCAACATACCTGTCATATGCCATAACAGTCAGAATAAGGCACTCGGTAGCTTCGAAGACCAGGAAGAAATACATTTGGGTGGCACAGGCCAGAAAGGAAATATTTCTATTTTGTCTACAAAGATCTATTAACAGTCTGGGGAGAGTGACTGACACAGAAAAGATTTCCAATGAAGAAAAGTTTCCAAGGAAAAAATACATGGGCTTCTGAAGGGAAGGATCAACCTTTATTATTCGGACAATGAGGCTATTTCCTATAAGAATAATCACATAGATGACCAAAAACATTCCAAAAAGAAACCCTTGGAGGTCAGGAACATTAGAAAAGCCAAGCAGGATAAAGCCCATCAATGTAGTGTGGTTTCCCTGTGGGAAGTTTTGTCCTGTGGATTCCATATATGAACAGAATGATTTCAGGCTTAGAAGTCACTTCAATTCACTGACAAACGAGAGAGAATGCAATATTTTGTGCATTGGTTTTGTATTCTTTGGTTCAAATTCGATGTAAAATTTCAATATATAAAAACAGAAAATCTTAAACTGAATTTATCCTGTTCATAGTAACAACGTGAATAAATACATAACACATCAAAACCAGAACAACCAACTAACCGCAAAGCACGTCAGGTAGCGAGCTTAGTCTCAGAACAGGATAGACCTGTTGTAGACCTTTAAGCCAGTACAATTATTATTCTCACTGTTTTTAAGTCTTCTACCAAATAAAAAGCAGGGTGTCACTTCAAAATAATATGAAAGAAATAAAAAGAAAAAGTGCCGTTCTCTAATGAGAATTTTTCTCTCTCCTTCTTAGTTAGTCGGCTCTCTACTTGTTTTTATTTGTATTTTTCTGCCTAAAACTTTCTAGTTTATAACCCATTTAGATGATTATTTTTCATGTTTGGTTTTATGTTTCTCCTGTGACCTTCATCTCAGAAACCCAGGCAAGGGCATCAGTAAGACTTACTACAGACCCATTTCAGACCAGCCTGGACTGCTTTCTAACTGGGAAAGTGATGTAGACACTGATCAAAAAAATAAAAAACAGAGCCTTGCCCCATTCTAGAAAAATATTCCATTTAATATGTCATAGACATTTTTATGAGTAATAACATATCATAGCAAGTCACATGTTCCTTCTGAATTCTAGAATGTGAATTAAAGATCTATAATTTTGCTTTAATGTGTCCTCAGCCCTGCCATGGCCCCGACAATCTTAACAGCTTTATTTATACTCTGAGTTTCAGGTATAATGTAGAAGTAATTAGGTAAGTTTAGGCCTTTATGAGGTAATTACACAAGAAAAAGGGAAAATAAAATTTGTTAGAGAATTTGATCATAAGGTTCACACCTGAAACCAGGCAAAATATAAAATCTGCTTTTGTCTGCCTTTCTTTATCTAAATATTCATACATACTTGATACATGTATGTCTGAAAACATAGTGGTAAAGGTAGTGCAGGTTTAGCCTATTCAGCTCCTTAAATTATTAAGGATTTTAGACCAAATAATTTGTCTCTTCTCCACTGTACTGGATCATAGATCAGTACAGTACACATTTGTGATTTCCATTCATCCTTTATTAATGCATACTAAACTGTGACCTTTTTCATAGTTGACATACTCCAACATCTGTATTGTCATGAATTTGGCATTTATTCTACATTTCCAAGATTCCAAATCTGTTTTTTCTTCCTATAGAACATGACCTCCCTTTCTTCTTTTAAGACCCCTAATTCCTATTCCCTCTCATAAGTCCTGAACTACTGAAACTATTTACAATTTCTACTCCTTTTTTCTTACTTCTTGTTAATGCTGAACTCCTTTTTTCCTTAGTTCAATGAATTCTCTATTCTGACATCAATGTTAATTTTTCATAGCACATTCTAGAAATAAAAGCTTTCTCTAGCTCTTCTGTGGTAGGGCTCAGAAATTTCAAGAGGTGGGATTAAGAACCAGCGACATTTCAGATTCAAATAATATGCTCTACAAACTAACACTGAAGTCATATCCCCAAATCTTCTCTTTCCATCTCTTTAATTTTCTGATCTTTTTCTCTCTCTTTTCTCCTGTTTTCACATTTTGGTAGTCATTTTTCCATTTTATATCTTTTCACAATTTTCGATATTTTATATACTTTACTTATATGTGTGTTTCCTCAGAAGTTTTACTTTTGAAAAGCAACTTCCACGAAAAGAGGATTAAATTTTCTGTGACCCAGATTTTTGTGATAAAAGTCAATCACAAAATTTTTACATTTAAGAAAACAAAATAAGCTTGACCACGTGGTGGTTCAGTGGATAGAACATTGGCTTGGGTTGCTGAGGACCCAGGTTTGAAACCCTGAATTCACTGGCTTGAGTGCTGGGTCACCAGCTTGAGCATTGAATCATAGACATGACCCCATGGTTGCTGGCTTGAGCCCAAAGGTCACTGGCTTAAAACCAAGACTACTGGCTTGGGGGTCAATGGCTTGGCTTGGGCATGCCCCCCCCCATCAAGGCACATATGAAAAAGCAATCAATGAATAGCAGAGGTGCAGTATCAATTATTCTGCTTGAAAGAAAGTATTTTCTTTGATGACTCTTAAAGTTTGGAGAGAAAAGATTAAGCACTACTATAAAATATGCAGGGGGAAATAATGACTGCTTACCTGTTTCTATTATGGAGAAGTCACTGCATGGTGCTTCTTTCATAAAGATATGGTCTAAGTAGCCTCACCAGGTGGTGGCGCAGTGGATAGAGCATCAGATTGGGATGCGGAGGACCCAGGTTCGAGACCCCGAGGTCGCCAACTTGAGCGCGGGCTCATCTGGCTTAAGCAAAAAGCTCACCAGCTTGGACCCAAGGTCGCTGGCTCCAGCAGGGGGTTACTCGGTCTGCTGAAGGCCCGCAGTCAAGGCACATATGAGAAAGCAATCAATGAACAACTAAGGTGTCACAACAAAAAACGGATGACTGATGCTTCTCATCTGTCTCTATTCCTGTCTGTCTGTCCCTATCCATCCCTCTCTCTGTCCCTGTAAAAAAAAAAAAAGATATGGTCTAAGTAATGTAAATTTTTGGTTTAAATTATTTAAGTAACAAATTCAGCCTTTCCTGTTTTCCTGAACATCATACTTTCACTTTGAAATCTACCAGTGTTTCTTGGCTAAGAAATAGTCTCTTATTCATTGTGATAGCATCTTACCTCATGGATGTTGTATATTTAACTCAGTAACCTGTTTATCAAGTGGTTACTTAGAAAAGGACAGAGGAGGCTTTCTGTGCGGTGCACATTCTCCCTGTGGAATATTGGTCTGAGGAGCACTGCCTCCTGGCCACTCCTCTTCACCTTCTTCCGTTCTCTCCATGTGGAAAGAGTGGAGGCAATTCCCCTTTGGGAAAGGCTGTATAGAGACATCCCCAGTCTTTAAGTTGGTTTGTAGGTGCATAGGAAATCTGAGGGTACTAAATACGAAATTGTTAAATAGAATTTCTTAACCTCAAGGAATGTAATGAGGAAATTACTTGGACTTCCTGCATCACCATCTAGGTTGTTTGTGTGGTCATGCCATGGATAGAATTTATCTTTCTTTACAGATATTTACATACGAAAATATTATTTTGTATGAGAGGATATAGTATACTAAGTCTCAAGGTTTCTGAATCAGAAAGTGAGGATAAGAAAATGACATTATAAAGACTGTAATACTAATAGGAGAGAAAAGATAGCATGACTGCTATTATTGCCATAAATATTTGGTAAGCTATATAACATAATCAGTACATGCATCAGCTTTTCTCTATTTACTTGAAGCCTTCAATAAGTATGTAACTATGGAAGATACTGTTCTGTAACCTTCAGGAGACACAGAAAACTTTGTGCCCTGTAGATTGGTCCCATGTCTGGCTGCCAGACTCCTGTTTATCCTTTAGACTGAGCTGGCGTGTTCCAACTATGAAAAGTGACCCATTATTTATGCAGGCAAAGTTAAATATTTCTAATGCAATGCTATTTTGACTCTTATTATACTACATTTTAAGTGTTACTCCATAATTTTACTTCTTTGCCTTTCATAAACTCCTTGGTTCCAGGGCATGTGTCTTATTTACTGATGGGTGCACATTCAGCTCCACATATGAAGCCATTTGCATAGAACATGGGCTTTTAGGGGACTCAATAATTTATACCTATGTCATTTAATCTTTCAAAATCATTAATGACATGTATCGTGTTTTCTTACAGTTTAGGAGCTGAGTGGAATTTGGACGGTGGTATGAAATAAGAACACAATATGCATTAGTGAAGACAGGAGTGGGAGCAGAGAGGTGAGTTAGGAGGTGATTGCAGTAACCTATGTGGAAGATGAGAGCGGCCAGGATCAGGCTTGTAGATGTGTAGATATTGTAAACAGTGATCACAGGATTTTCACAGACATTGTGCTCAAGACATCTCATCTTTTCTGATTCTCAATTTTGTCATACATAAAATCAGCCCCATTAGAAAATATGACTTTTATCAAATGCATTTCTTGATCTACATGGCTAGTGAGTCACCCAGATCATGCTAATCCTGTCTTCTAACTCTTTTAGTTCACATTTGTATAATCTGTTAAAGCCGAAATTCTTAAACAAACACAAGTCTTTATTTTCAGTATATTGCTGTCATCAATCTTCTCTTTCTTATTTCAGTAATAATATCATTCTAAGATGTAAGTCAAATTATGGCATTTTTTCTCTTGATTTTGGTCACTGGCTCTCTTTTGTTCTCATGATTGTATTGTATTGTGCACCACACTAGAGACAGATGGGTGTCTACCAAATTCAGTCCTTCATTTCATTCTTTTTAAATTTTCATAATAGCCAGGATGTGTTTCCTGTCTCTCCTGTAGCTTGCAAGAACACGTGACTTAGTTCTTGGCAATGAAATAGAAAAGAAGAGTGTGTACAGATTTACTCACTTATTTAGGAGGATGTCTCTTGGAATTTCCCTTCTCCTTATTTTAGCTGGCTGGTCCGAAGTGACCACAACAACCATGGAAGTCACCAGTGAAAAAATATCAAAGTCATCTGTCCCTGAATGATTATATAGGGTTGAGTCTCACACTAAGCTTGAAATCCTGTCCTAGATTATATTTTTAAAACCTCAGATTTTAGAATCATAAGGATTTCCTAATTTTCTGCCTAGTTTAACCTAATTAGGATGACACATTGACTTTTCTTCTTTAGATATATTTTTATTTTTTAATTACAGTTTATATTTCATATTGTTCTGTATTATTTTTAGATGAACAGCATAGAGATTACACAATCATATAATTTACAAAGTGGTCCCCTTGATATTTCTACTCACCATGCATGAATTTTCTAATAACTTTCTCCACTCTCATTCCCCTTGTTTCAAATACTCACTGTATATGACATGACTGCACATACCTGGCCCCGGTTGTTTGGTTCAAGAGTGGATGTTATATCAAACATTGGTCAACAATAATAATTTCTTGTAACTTTTTCATAAGAACCAAGAGATTTTTTTTATATATATTTTATTATTATTAATTCTAATGGGGTGACATCAATAAATCAGGGTACATATGTACAATGAAAACATCTCCAGGTTATCTTATCATTCAATTGTGTTGCATACCCATCACCAAAAGTCAAATTGTCCTCTGTCACCTTCAATCTGGTTTTCCCTGCGTCCCTCCCCTCCTCCCTATCCCATTCTTCCCTCCCTCCCCCCATCCCATAACCACCGCTCTCTTGTCCATGTCTCATAGTCTCACTTTTATGTCCCACCTATGTATGTAATCGTGCTGTTCTCAGTTTTTCTTTTTTTCTGATTTACTTATTTCACTCCGTATAATGTTATCAAGGTACATCCATTTTGTTATAAATGATCCGATGTCATCGTTTCTTATGGCTGAGTAGTATTCCATAGTATATATGTACCATAGCTTTTTAATCCACTCGTCTTCTGACGGACACTTGGGCTGGTTCCAGATCTTCGCTATTGTGAACAATGCTGCCACGAACATGGGGGCGCATTTCTTCTTTTCGAACAGTGCTATGGTGTTCTTAGGGTATATTCCTAAAAGTGGGATAGCTGGGTCAAAAGGCAGTTCGATTTTTAATTTTCTGAGGAATCTCCAAACTGTTTTCCACAGTGGCTGCACCAGTCTGCATTCCCACCAGCAGTGCAGAAGGGTTCCCATTTCTCCACATCCTCGCCAGCACTTATTCTGTGTTGTTTTGCAGATGAGTGCCATTCTGACTGGTGTGAGGTGATATCTCATTGTGGTTTTAATTTGCATTTCTCTAATGATTAGTGATGTTGAGCATTTTTTCATATGCCTATTGGCCATCTGTATGTCCTCTTTGGAGAAATTTCTATTCATTTCTTTTGCCCATTTTTTGATTGGGTTGTTTGTCTTCCTGGTGTTGCTTTTTATAAGTTCTTTATAAATTTTAGTTATTAACCCCTTATCAGATGTGCTGTCAAATATGTTCTCCCATTGTGTGGTTTGTCTTTTTATTCTGTTCCTATTGTCTTTAGCTGTGCAAAAACTTTTTAGTTTGATATAGTCCCATTTGTTTATCTTGCCTTTTATTTCAGTTGCCCATGAAGATAAATCGGCAAATATACCGCTGCTACAGATGTCGGAGAGCTTGCTGCCTATGTTTTCTTCTAAGATGTTTATGGTTTCACGGCTTACATTTAAGTCTTTTATCCATTTTGAGTTTGTTTTTGTGAATGGTGTAAGTTGATGGTCTAGTTTCATTTTTTTGCAGGTAGATGTCCAATTTTCCCAACACCATTTGTTAAAGAGGCTGTCTTTACTCCATTGTATGTTCTTTCCTCCTTTGTCAAATATCAGTTGTCCATAAAGCTGTGGGTTTATTTCTGGGTTCTCTGTTCTGTTCCATTGATCTATGTGCCTGTTCTTATGCCAGTACCAGGCTGTCTTGAGTATAATGGCCTTGTAGTAAACCTTGATATCAGGAAGAGTGATACCTCCTGCTTTATTTTTTCTTTTTAAGATTGCTGAGGCTATTCGTGTTCTTTTTTGGTTCCATATAAATTTTTGGAATATGTGTTCTATATCTTTGAAGTATGTCATTGGTATTTTAATTGGTATTGCATTGAATTTATAAATTGCTTTGGGTAATATAGACATTTTAATAATGTTTATTCTTCCTAGCCATGAGCACGGTATGTGCTTCCACTTGTTTGTATCTTCCTTGATTTCTTTTATCAATGTTCTATAATTTTCTGAGTACAAGTCCTTAACCTCCTTGGTTAAATTTACTCCTAGGTACTTTATTTTTTTGGCTGCAATAGTGAAGGGGATTGTTTCCTTAATTTCTTTTGCTGATATTTCATTGTTGGTGTATAGAAATGCCTCTGATTTCTGAGTATTAATTTTATATCCTGCCACCTTGCTGAATTCATTTATCAGGTCCAGTAGTTTTTTGACTGAGACTTTAGGGTTTTCAATATACAATATCATATCATCTGCAAATAATGACAGTTTTACTTCTTCTTTTCCAATTTGTATGCCTTTTATTTCTTCTTCTTGTCTGATTGCTGTAGCTAGGACTTCCAGAACTATGTTGAATAAGAGTGGTGAAAGTGGGCAACCCTGCCTGGTTCCTGATCTTAAGGGGATTGCTTTTAATCTTTGTCCATTTAGTATGATGTTTGCTGTCGGTTTATCATAGATGGCCTTTATCATGTTAAGGAATGATCCCTGTATTCCCACTTTACTGAGAGTTTTGAGCATGAATGGGTGCTGGATTTTATCAAATGCCTTTTCTGCATCTATTGAAATTATCATGTGATTTTTGTCCTTCCTTTTGTTTATGTGGTGAATCACATTGATTGATTTGCGAATATTGAACCAGCCTTGCCTCTCCAGAATAAATCCCACTTGATCGTGGTGTATGATTTTTTTCATATATTCCTGGATCCGGTTGGCTAATATTTTGTTGAGAATTTTAGCGCCTAAATTCATCAGGGATATAGGCCTATAATTTTCTTTCTTTGTGTTGTCTTTGCCCGGTTTTGGGATCAGAATTATGCTCGCCTCATAAAAGGAGTTTGGAACTCTTCCTTCCTCTTGAATTTTTTGAAATAGCTTCAGGAGAATAGGAGTTAGTTCTTCTTTGAATTTTTGATAGAATTCACTTGTGAAGCCATCAGGCCCAGGACTTTTCTTTTTTGGGAGTTTTTTGATAACTGTTTCGATCTCATTTGCTGTAATTGGTCTGTTTAGGTGTTCTGATTCTTCCAGATTGATTTTTGGAAGATTATATGATTCAAGAAATTTGTCCATTTCACCAAGATTGTCTAATTTTTTGGCATATAGTTCTTCATAGTATTTTCTTACAATGCTTTGTATTTCTGTTGTGTCAGTTGTTATTTCTCCACTGTCCTTTCTAATTTTATTTATTTGAGTCCTCTCTCCTTTTTTCTTGGTGAGTCTAGTTAAAGGTTCATCAATCTTGTTTACCTTTTCAAAGAACCAGCTTCTTGTTTCATTGATCCTCTGTATTGTTTCCTTAGCCTCTATGTCATTTATTTCTGCTCTGACCTTTATTATTTCCTTTCTTCTACTTGTCTTGGGTTTTATTTGTTGTTGTTTTTCTAGTTCTTTTAGATGCAGGGTCAAGTTGCTTATTTGAGCTTTTTCTAGCTTCTTATGATATGCCTGTAGTGCAATAAACTTCCCTCTCAGAACTGCTTTTGCTGTGTCCCATAAATTTTGAGTTGATGTATGCTCATTATCATTTGTTTCTAGAAACTTTTTTATTTCTTCTTTGATCTCATTGTTAATCCATTCATTATTTAATAACAAGCTATTTAGTTTCCAAGTGTTTGAGTATTTTTCAGTTTTTCTTTTGTGGTTAATTTCTAGTTTCATGGCATTGTGATCAGAGAAAATGCTTGATATGATTTCAATCTTCTTAAATTTATTGAGACCATTTTTGTGTCCTAACATGTGGTCTATCCTAGAAAACGTACCATGAGCGCTTGAGAAGAATGTATATTCTACTGCTTTAGGGTGAAAAGTTCTGAAGATATCTATTAAATCAAGTTGATCTAGTGTCTCCTTTAAGTCTGCTGTTTCTTTATTAATTTTCTTTCTTGAGGATCTATCCAGTGTTGTTAGAGGGGTATTGAAATCCCCTACTATGATAGTATTGCTGTTAATCTCACCCTTTATATCCATCAAAGTCTGCTTTATGTATGTCGGGGCTCCTATATTTGGTGCATAGATATTTACAATAGTTATATCTTCCTGTTGAATTGTTCCCTTTATCATTATGTAGTGTCCTCTTTTATCTCTTACTACAGCCTTTGTTTTAAAGTCCATTTTGTCTGATATAAGTATTGCTACCCCTGCTTTTTTTTCATTTCCATTTGCATGAAATATTTTTTTCCATCCTTTTACCTTCAGTCTATGAACATCTTTTATTTTAAGATGTGTCTCTTTTAGACAGCATATGTATGGGTCCTGTTTCTTTATCCATGCAGCTACCCTATGTCTTTTGATTGGATCATTTAATCCATTTACATTTAAGGTTATTATTGATATGTAGTTGTTTATTGCCATTTTATTCTTTAAAGCTGTATTCTTCTTTTGCTCTATTCTTTCCTCCCTTTAAACTGTTCACAAGAGGCCCCTTAGTATCTCTTGCAGAATTGGTTTGGTTTTTATGAATTCCTTGAGGCTTTCTTTTTCTGGGAAGCTCTTTATTTCTCCTTCAATTTTAAACGTTAGCCTTGCTGGATAAAGTAGTCTTGGTTGTAGGTTCTTGTTCTGCATTACTTTGATTATTTCTTGCCATTCCCTTCTGGCCTCAAGTGTTTCTGTTGAGAAGTCCGATGTCATCCTTATGGGGGCTCCTTTGTAGGTGATAGTCTTTTTTTCTCTAGCAGCTTTTAAAATTTTTTCTTTATCCATTAGCTTTGGTATTTTAACTATGATGTGTCTTGGTGTAGATTTTTTGGGGTTTCTCCTTAATGGAGTTCTGTGTGCTTCTTGAATGTGTGGAGTGTTTCCCAGCCTTAATTTAGGAAAGTTTTCTGCTATAATTTGATTGAACAAAGTTTCCATTTCCTGTCCTCTCTCCTCTTCTTCAGGCACCCCTATGATGCGAATGTTGTTTCTCTTCATGTTGTCACAAAGCTCCCTTAGAGTTTCCTCACATTTTTTAAGTCTCTTTTCCTTTTTCTTCTCTGCTTCTGTGCCTTTGTTTATTGTGTCCTCTAACTCGCTTATTCGATCCTCAGCGTCATCCATCCTGCTTTTAATTCCTTCCTCGTCCCTCTCTGGTGTCGCTGCGCAGGCCAGGTGCCACAACGCGAACCTGGCCCGGGCGTCCTTGGCTGCAGAACCAAGAGATTTTATCTCCTTCCAATGTATATCCAGAAAAGAGCTTGCTGGATCATATAGTCATTTTATTTTTAATTTTTGAGGAATCTCTATACTCTTTATTGTAGTGGCTGTACCAATTTACATTCCCACCAAAAAGGGTCTCTTCATATGTTCACCAACATGTATCTCATCTCTCTCTCTCTCTCTCTCTCTCTCTCTCTCTCTCTCTTTTTTCTTCTTGGGGGAATGTCTCTTTTTTAAAATTTATTTTTTAATTGACCTTATTGGGGTGACATTGGTTAATAAGATCATAGAGGTTTCAAGTATACATTTCTATGACATATGATTGGTATATCACGTTGTATGCCCACCACCCAAAGTTAAATCATCTTCATGTCTCTTTTTGGTAATGGATATACCTACCGGGTATAAAGTGATACATCATTGTGGTTTTCATTTGCCTCTCCTTGATAATTAGTAATGTTGAGCATCTTTTAATATGCCTGTTTACCATTTGTAGTTCTTTGGAAAAGTTGTTCATTTAGGTCCTTTGCCAATTTTTTAATATGGTTATAGTTTTTTTCCTATTGAGTTGTATTAGTCCTTTATATATATTTGCATATTAACCCCTTATTTAAGTCTTTAATCAATTTTGAGTTAATTTTTGTATATGCTGTGAGGTAGGTGTCCTTAATACATTTCAAGTTGATTTTTTGTGAGTGGTATCAGATAGAAATATAATTTTCCTTTTCCCTTTTCTTTCCCTTGCCTTCGCTTCCCTTCTCTTCCTTTCCCTTCCCTTCCTTCTTTTCCTTTCCCTTCCTTTCCCTTTCCCTCCCCTCCCCTTTTTTTTCCATGTCTCCCTTCCCCTCCCCTCCTCTCCCCTCCCCTCCTTTCCCCTTCCATCCTCTCCTCATCCCTCCCCTTCCCTCCCCTCCCATCCCATTCCCCTCCCCTTCCTTCCCCTCCGTTCCCCTCCCCACCCTTCTCATCCCCTCTCCTCTCCTCCCCTTCCCATCCCCTCCCCTTCTCTTCTTTTCTTTTTTGCTTGTGGATATCCAGTTTTACATGACCATTTATTGAAGAGACTATTTTTTCCCCTTGTGCATTTTTGATATCTTTTTTTTTTTTTTGTCATATATGAGTGGTTTTAATTTTTATTTTATTTTAGTGAGAGGAGGGGAGGCAAGGAGACAGACTTCCACATGTGCTTCGACCAGGATCCACCCAGCAAGCCCACTAGGTGGTGATGTCTGCTCATCTGGGTCACAGGACTTTTAGCACCTGAGGTGGAGGCAAAGGAGCCATCCTCAACCCCAGAGGCCGACTCGCTTGAACCAATTGAGCCATGGTTGTGAGAGGAGAAGAGAGAAAGAGAGAGTGAGAGAAGGGGGGTGGGTGGAGAAGCAGATGGTTGCTTCTCCTGTGTGCCCTGACTGGGAATCAAACCCAGGACATCCCACATGCTGTCTGACGCTCTACCACAGAGCCAACTGGTCTGGTCTATGAGTGGGTTTATTTATGAGATTTCTATTGATCTATTTGCCTGTTTGCATGCCAATACCATCCTATTTTGATTTCTAAGTTTTGTAATATACAGGGCAGGCCATAAGTAGGTTTACAGTTTTTTGAATGAAAAATAATAATAAGTAATAATAGGAGAATAAACTATTTCATGTACCCACAACTATAAACCTACTTTTGCTCCTTCCTGTAGTTTGAAATCAGCTTTGCTCTTCTTGCTTGCTGGAAATTGCTTAGCTACAGTGGTGTTCTATGTTGCTTAATGCATAATTAAGCCCAATGTAGTTGGATGCTAGTTAAGTCACAGTTTCTTTTAAACCATTTTAGTGCATTGCTGCGCTCAAAATAAGTAGAAATATGCAAATGCACTGCTGCTGCTACTGGTGCCTTTTTCTTTACTCCATTTATAAATCCAAGACTGTAACATCAGAAATCAATTTAAATCCAGGCAAAGGGTAAACAGTCATGCTGAAAACATTCCAGACATGGACAAGGTGTTCATTGACTAAGAAGATGGAGAGAATGGAGTCACATCCTGCACTGTTGATAAAAAAAAAAAAAAAAAAAAAAGTGAAATTAAAGAAGGAACAAATCACAAGATGTCTGTGAGTTGTATACTGAAAACAACCTTTTGGACAAAGTCTGCTCTCAGTGGCTCAAACCTTTACACATATTAAAGTTCTCAGTAGCATTTTAGTGTCTTTAAAATCCTGCGTGTGTGTGTGTGTGTGTGTCTGTGTTTCACATCAAATATATTATTTTCATCTCAACAGATCAGTAGTAAATAGCTACCTTATAAGAGTCTCACCTGAAGTTATCAGCCTCATTTTCAGGGGAAAAATGTAGTTTATATGCATTTTTAAAGAGAAAAATTAAAATTAAGAAACAGGAATACAATGTACGTGTTTTGAAACTTTTGCTAACACTAGAAAAGAAATCAACGGAAATGAACCATTTTTTTTCTTTTACAGTCCTCTTACCTATTACAGGATTTGGGCATGATGGTTTCATGATTTGTAAAATAAAGCCTCAACTTCAGTTAGCATTTCTATGCTTCTCATTATGTGTTCTAACTTTAAAAATAAACTTTCTATTTCCCGATCCCCTCTAAGTCTGTGCTTTTTTTTTTACATCTTTCTGTTTCTCTTCTCAGTGTATTAATGAATCTGACATATCCTCAACACAAACTTAGCTAATAAATTATTTTTTAGAATTTTTCCCAACTACACATGGTAAATATGATCACACAATTTCAGGAGGTTGAGGGTTTGGAGTTCAAATCAGAAACGCAGAGTTTTTGACATAAATCTGTATCAGGTTGATCTTCTGTATTCAAAACCTCTCAATTCTTTGGACAATATTTATCACCTCTTTCTTCTGCTCTTGAAGAAATCAGTTTTGTTAAGTGGATGAAGTATATCTAGGACTCTTCTGAGATTTAGGATGGTACATGGAGTACACAATGTTTTCACAACAGAATTCAGATCACAACAGTTTGGGAGAATCTTAAACGTAATACATTTTACTTTTTCAGCTAACACAGAAAGTTACATCTAAAATTAGAAAGTGTGTTCACATTTCTGCTTTCTGATGCCACACATTCTATTTGATAGACATTGCATACATTTTTAATAAAACTATTTGTTTTAACAATATTTCTATAAAGCTACATATTTCAATAAAACTTTATATTTTCAATCAAATTCTTCGTACATTCCTTTTATACAGATTACATGTTCTCACATCAATTCAACTACTTTGTATTTGATATTTTTTTGCCCTACACCCCACCACTTGGGCATTACCTCCTGGACACAATATTGTTTATTTCTGTCCGTCAAAACTTGCTGACTATGAATTAACACATTATTTTTTACTTTATTTGATTCTTTGTTTTCTTTTTGAACTGTGTCTCTATCTTTGTTATTCAAGGTATTTAATGGGATCCTCTGTCTAGGTATTTGTGAGTAGCTCTTAGTAGTTTAGTTCCAAGATGTTTTTCTATTATTTTCCAGTAAGTGGCACTGGATTAGAACATTTAGCTCTGTGAAATCCATGGACTGGCTTCCATGCTGGGTGGCTGCCGTCATGCTGTAGCAGTGATTTGGAGGTGGGGTAGGTTGGGGGTCCTGGTTGCCTTTCTGTTCTTTGCAGCAATGGCCACCTTGGGCCTTTGCCTGTTGTCTCCTATGCCTCAATGGACTAAGGACTAGACACAGAGCACCCTGTTTGTTCAGGAGAAATGCTGTTTCTGTGGAATTAGCTCCCAGGTATGGAAGGCTGTGGATTTGCAGCGCTTTGTGTTTCCAGATCTTTGTCCAAAGTGTAGGCTGTAGGCAGACTGCAGAAGAATCAGCAGAGTCCCAGTGTTGCATCCCCTGCCCTGTCCCAGCACTCAGCCATTGCTCTAATTTTTCACTCCTAACAATGACTCTCCCAACTCATCTCTCCACTCCCCCTATCAGGAGGAAACCCAGACACAACTGGGTTCCTCCCCTCTGAGCCCTGCCACGCGTGGTCAACTGCAGTGCTGTGTCTCTATCTTTTGCATCACTATCCCCATCCCCACTGTTCCCTGCCCACCTTCAGTTGCTTCAAAGAGTGGATCTTTCAGGTGTACCTGTGCACCCATCAGGGAGGGGTTCCTTTGCTGAGGTATAGCTGCTCAAATAGTTGAAATTTCAATGGGAGAGATCAAGGGGATCTCTCCCCCTTTCCTCTCTTAATGCTTTATAATTTAATATCTTTTCATGAAAGAGAATAAACAATATTTGGAACTTTTTTATATAAATGCATTGAACAGTAAGCAAAAATATGATGATAAAAACGTTTTTACAAATATTAATGGGTTTAAGAAATAATCAAAGTTTACATAAGAAACCTATATGCAATGAATTAAAAAGTAAGCAACATAATTAGTGATAATATCTCCCAAGACCTTTTAAATGAGATTAAGTAAATGTAACAGAGCTGAACTAAAGAGTAGAAAATATGTTTTAAAATATGTCTAAAATTCCCAATATCAGAACAACTGGATTCATTTCCCACACATTGTTTCTATTTCTGTTTTACTGAAAATTAAAACATTTAATGGAAGGAATAAATTAGTTTTTATTTATGAAGTATCCCGGTCCTATGTATGCTTTCATTGAATACAGAAGACAAGAAAAGCAGAAAGAATTTAACTTATGAGCTCCAGCTGGTACAGAAGAAAGTAGGGGAGGTACTCAGGAAAGAGTGAGCCACCTCTGAGGACAGCCTGATCATTCTGCTGCATAGGCTCCAGGGCCAGGTAACTCCTATATACCTGTGGGCTGAGAGCATGGTACACAGGTGCAAAGACAACACCAATACCTTCAAGAACATTTGTTTGGCCAAGGTCACCTACGTGGACCACTGAAACCATTATGAGTGGTGAAGCTAGATAACCTCTTTGTGACAAACCGTAAGGTCTGCTAGGCCATATCCCAGAGGACTTGTTCATCACAGCATCCATCAGCTGGAATAAGGGAAAGGTTGTGGAGAATATCCTTTCAAGAACAGTGTATGTGACTGTCTCCTTAACAAAACCCTGACCCCACTCAGTTTCCTCCAGGTTTTACTGAGACAGCTCTTTGTCTACCTCTGTATTAGTAATACTTAAGTCTAATATTAAGATTATTTTTTGTTGGCAACTGAGAGAGTATTTCTATATGCAGGGCATCCATGAGCCTATGGTAAATAATATATTCAAATCCATCCATTGTTCTCCTGCATTAAACTCTTTGCAGCAGCTAATTATGTATGTGTGTGGATTTCTCTCTGTGTGTGTGTGTCTGGGGAGAAAGAAAGTGAGATAATTAAAAATTTTTAAAGAGAAGGGAATAAAATAGAACAAATTACCACCGTTCTGGTACATTCTGTCAGACAAGTTTTCTTGATGTCACATGTTTAAACAACTCACATTTATTTTTTGAAGAATATGTACTTGCTTTGGGGCACGGAGGGAAACAAAAGCTAGGGAGTTTACAGTGGCAATTAAACTACAGTCTTGAAATTTAAGTATTTTTCCAGAGGATAATTCAATATTTAAAAATGTTTATCTGTATATTTAAAGTTAACACATTTTTCCATATGATATATAATAAACTACTACAAATGAAAATGGTGGAAAAAATATACATGAGAAAAATAAATGTATAATTACAAATATTTACTACAATTAGTTTTATGTAATATTGTGACTTTTGTTTCTGAACACTCAATACCTTTCTTATCCTGGGTAAGATTTTATTGCAAATAAACCTTATTGTTTAGGAGCCAGTGAAGATACCAAATGAAGACACTAGGTGAAAGTTTCATGTTCTTATGTAAATCTGATAATATATTTGAATAATACAGATCATAATTACTTAGAAAAATTTCATGAAAAGCTGTAGGCTTGACCAGGCTTTGAAAATTCATTAAATATTCCTCTAGGTTCAGATAATTAAGCAATCACAGTAATGAAGGGATCCTTTTCCTTGTAATTACAGTGCGTAAAGCCTTTTTCACATCCTTATTCCGGAAGCTGTAGACCAGAGGGTTCAACATGGGGATTACCATTGTGTAGAACACAGAAACCACTTTGTCCTGACTCAGGGAGTAGCTGGAGGTAGGTCTCAGGTAAGTATACATGGAGGTGGAATAGAATAGAAATATAGCTATTAGGTGAGAGGCACACGTTGAGAAAGCTTTGTGCCTTCCCTCCCCTGAATGCATACGAAATATGGAGAAGAGAATATAAGTGTAGGAGGAGAGGATGAGCAGCAGAACCCCCACCAAATTCACTCCAGCAAAAGTGGAAAAGATGCTTTCATTCAGGTGTGTGTCAGAACAGGAGAGCTTAAAAATAGGAGGGCTGTCACAGAAGAAGTGGTGGATGACATTGGAACTGCAGAATGGCAAGCTGCTTACATAACTTGTGTTCACCATGGAGTTCAACAGCCCTGCTGTGAAGGCCCCTGCTGCCATTTTTAGGCAGACTGTCCTGGACATGACCAAGGGGTAAAGTAGAGGGTTGCATATGGCCACATAGCGGTCATAGGCCATTAACCCAAAGAGGAGGCATTCAGTAGTGGCCAAAGCAATAAAGAAGTACATCTGCAGAAAGCAGCCAGCAAATGAGATGGTTTTCTTCTCTAAAAATAAATCCACCAGTACCTTTGGGGTGACGTTGGAGGAACAACAAACATCCACAAAGGACAGGTTAGCCAGGAAGAAATACATGGGTGTGTGAAGTCGTGAATCAATCCTGATTAAGAAGATCATCCCAACATTCCCCCAGAGTGTCAGAGTGTAGATCACAAAAATGAGCAAAAATAGGACAATCTGTAGCTCCAGGGTGTCTGTTAATCCCAGCAGGATGAACTCTGTCACCAAGGTGTAATTTGTCCTGGTCATTTGTTACAGATATAGGTTGCTTGAGCTTGTATTAGGTGTAGATATTTCCCTCTCAAAAGATTATAGGAATAGTAAAAAAAATGTTAATGCGGTTATTCACAGATGGGAAATAAACACCCAAGTTTAATACAGCCTGGTAAATAGAGTAACTGAAGAAAGAGGAAAATTAGTGAACAAACGGAGAAGCATTTGAAAATCTGAAGCAACTGACTTTATTAAATCTGGTTGTAGGTCTCTCAAATTACTAGTCTCAACCAACATCCTGTACTTAAGTGTCTGCCAATGCAACATATATTGTTCTCGACCAGCCCACAGCCAAAAAGCAAAGGATACAAATATCCCTGCTCCCAGTGTCAAAGAGGTAGGTATATTTAACACAAATCCAT
The DNA here is from genome assembly GCA_037038555.1 of Rhynchonycteris naso. Classification (NCBI taxonomy): domain Eukaryota; kingdom Metazoa; phylum Chordata; class Mammalia; order Chiroptera; family Emballonuridae; genus Rhynchonycteris; species Rhynchonycteris naso. The sequence goes on from CM072995.1 coordinate 359,599,250, forward strand.
TGTTTATTTCTCAAGACTACTCTCTTTCTTCTTCAACTCAAAAATTCATGCTTTGCCTCACAGAAATTTTTCATGTACTACGAGAAGCAAAAATAATGACCATTTCAAAATAATTTGACATCTATTGTATCTTATAGAATGATGTTTTAGTGTTTTAAAAGTGAGCCATGGAATTATTTTCAATGCACAGTACACTATGAAATTAATGTCATGTAATAACAGACACAGTACCTGTCCGCCACAGTGACTAAGAGCATCAGGTCCTCATGAGCTTCCTCCTCAGTGTCTTACTCGTATAGACTATTATTTTATTTGTTATTAGTAGTTCTCAGTTGGAGCCTAAACATAAAAAACATATTTCACTTTGTAAATGAAATGAAATGCAGTGAATATTTGAATTACCTCTTGGCAAAATTTTAAAATGCCCCGTGAGTAGATATTTGTTGCTGCACTTTTATTTTGTTTTCCTAGAAGAGAATGGGGTAACCATGGGGACTAGATTATAAGGTTTAAGTGTGGAGTCAATCCTCTAAAGGCAGAGACTGCAGTCTCAAAAGGTATTAAAATATAATCACATGGAGTTATATGCAATCAAACATTGCGTCATGAAGAGGTTCACGATCTCTGTATTACCTTAAAGTCTTTTGCCAATTAAAAAAATATTAATTGGCAATTTTCAAATTTACTTTGCCTCTCTGTTTGAATTGTTAGCCTATTCCAAATGGATACATAGCCCACTACCAAATAATTATTACTTCCTTTACCAGTCAGTGTGTGTGTGTGTGTGTGTGTGTGTGTGTAGTGGCAGGCGATAGTGCCTTGTCTTGTTTGAGTCAGTTTAAACTTCAAATCAACTCCATTCTTGAGTGAAATTGCTGAGGCAGAGGAACTAACTAAATCCATTCTACAGTGTTTTATTTATTGTCATTTTTTAAATTGAATTTATTGGGTTGTCACTGGTTAACCTAAGTATACAGGTTTCAGGTGCCTAATTCTGCAGCATATCTCTACATAGCATTGTGTGTTCACCTCCCCCCAAGTCAAGTCTTCGTCATCACCATTTATCCCCTTATGCCCTCTTCTACCACCCCCCACCCAGCAATCAAAACACTGTGTCTGTGTTCATGAAGTTTTTCTTTAGTCCATTTTTGCTCAATACCCTGAACAAATAGGACAACACCCTGAACAAATAGGACAATGAAAAAACTTCTTTTTTTAAAAATAATTTTGGAATTGTGTTGGCTTATTGCAATTATTGTCTGTAATTCTTACCCTAGAAGGGAACAATAGTACAGATTTTCCAGACCTAAGTACACAAGTAAAACAAAGTTGAATAAAGCACATTGGATGTCCATACACAGAGAGAGTTTGTTAGCAGAGAGAACTCATAATGCATCAAGTTCTGTATTACACTTTTCCATTTAAATTCTCAGTTAACTTTCTATACCGCTCTTTCAGGGAGGCATTATTATTTTACACATTTTGCATATGACTAAAGCAAGACTTAAAGCTATTAAATGGTTTTCCAATGGACAGACTCTTAGGAAGTGGAAAAATTTACTTAAGCACAGTCTATATTAGGAAGCATTAATTCCCAGCTACTTCAGCTATTTAAGTTTCCTGTCTAGTTTTATTTTATCTCAGTTACTTAGAAGATTTTATATATATAGCATTTATAATACATATATACACATATACATATGTGTGTATCTTCTAATAAATCCATCTTCCAGAACTCAAGGGAGGTAGAATTTCTGTGCTTCTAAAGAAAGATCTGTAACATGAAATATACTGTTCGGGGTGGGTGGGAGGAGGTGGGAGAGGGTAAAGGGAGGATGTATGATTATAGAAGGAGACAACTTGGGGTATTAAACACAGTACAATATGCAGATGATATATTAGAATTGTACACCTGAAACCTATACAATTTTATTAACCAATGTTACCCCAATAAATTCAATTAAAAAACTACCCCAGATTTACTACTTGCAGAATTCTTTTTACTTATGTATTTATTTGTTTGTTTTCCAATTTATCTTTTTAAAATATTTTATTTAATGATTAAAGTTTATGACCTAGTGGCTTGAATTTTTGTTGCAAAAATTTATCAATACCAATGTTATTTTTTTCTATCTTCTTTTCTGTCAATAATTGGTCAGAGTAAATCACATAAATTGCATTTGAAGGCTCAAAGATAAATTAAATTGGTGTTTAAAATTAAAAAAATATTAGTGATATTTATTTTAAAAAATGTAAAAGACGGTGAAGTTAATGATGACAATTTTAGGTAAAAAATTGACTGGAGAATGCAGCTAGCAGAGAAAAGAAAAACAAAATAAAAATAAAAGTAAGCCATATTACCCTGTATTATTCTTAAGAGAGCTTTGAGCATATTTTTTTTAACAGTTGACATTTGCAGAAATACTTTATGGACATCAATTAGCTACTGCTGAAAATTGTTTCATGAAACATAGCTGTATCTGTGGGCTCATGTTGTTGATTCTAAATATATTGATACTCTACCCACCAGACACTTTGCTTGTGAAGAGAAAATCTGATTTATAAATAGAGATTTGCTTACAATTTGAAAAATGTTTAAAACCACCCCTCAATGTCCTTTCTGTTGATTCATACTATTTGTTTCCTCGGTTTATAGTATACATCTGCATTTTACTTATTTGATAACTAGGAGAAAAGAGAGACCATTTTCCATAGTCATATCTTTAGATGTATTAAATTTACATTAGATATTCAATTAGTGCTTGAGAAATAAAGTGTTGAATTTTTTAAAAAAGCCATAAACTAATTTAAAGAGATGAAATAAATAATATGAGAATTAATATATATTTTGTTTGAGTTTTTCAATACAGAATCAATATTTAATCTGCAAATTAGTTGCATTATCTTATCAACTGCAGAAAATATTAAAAATTTTAATTTTTTAAAGGTTAACATTAGTAATATATCAAGTCCTCAGAAAAATATATCTAACAGTAGATACTCATAACATATGGAGATTATAAAACATCATTAAAATATTGAAAAATAATACAGATAGCAACATCATGTTTATGAGGATAACTCAATATTTTAACAATATATTTTACAAAATTGGTCTGGAAATACAACACAATCACAAACAGAGCTTTATAAATGATATAAAAGTGAAAAACTAACTTCAACATTTTTGTAGAGTTGTAGTTACATACCCTTTAGTCAGCTCTAACTCTTGGCAACCCAGTGAATGAGTGATGCTTACTGTGTCCTGCCCTCAACAGCCTTGCTCACCAAATGGGGACTCATGAATATGGCTTCCTTTGTGGAGTCAATCCGTCTATATTTAGTCTTCTTCTTTTTCTACATTGTTGTCTGTTTCCTTTTTTTCTATTTTTTCTAACGTGATGGTTTTTTCCCCAGCATCATTGTCTTTTCCAAAGAACTTGCCTTCTCATATGTCTGAAATAAGATACCCTCACTTTTGTCATTTTGCTTCAGAATGTTTCAAACTTAATTTATCAGTATTCACTTCTTCATCCTTTTGGAGGCCTATAGTATCCACAGAGCTCTTCTCCAATGCCGTATTTCAAATGAATCTAATATTTTTTTCTATCAGCCTTCTTCTTCTCTGTCCAACTTTCACATATGTACTTAATAATTGTGAATTTTGGGAATTAACCCAGAACAAAAATTCCGAGCCATTTCTGAAGAAATATCTAGGAGTTATTATTGTAATTATGTAATGGAAAGCTTACCCATGAAGACAGTTTAACATTGACTGATGAATACAGGTTAAAGAGGTCCACACATTAATGAACATGTAACATCTTAGGGTTTCATTCAAGATGATGGAGGACATATGTTTTAACAAAGAGCAGTGGGGAGAATAGGTTTTCTTTGTTAAAAAATAAAAAAATGATATCTACCTAAAACAATGGACAAAAAATAATCTCAGATGTGTTAAATATTAAAAAATCTGTCATCCTTAACATATTGAAAAAGAAGTTAAATGTCTGTTAATTTTTTATAACACTAATAAGTGTTAGCAAAGATATGGAACCTGAGGTATTGTGTGCTGTTGGTGTGTGTGTGTGTGTGTGTGTGTGTATAAACTTGAGAAACAATTTCTTATATATTAAAATTGAATATATGTATGCTCTATATCTAAGCAAAGTTATATTTAAAGATACACTTGGGACAAATTCTTGTACCTGTGCACTAATTGACATGTAAAGTAGCATTAGTATCACCATTGGCCATGATAGAAGGTAACAGACAATTTAATTATGGCATATTAAAGAGAAAGAATACTAAAATATTGTGAAATTAAAGAATACAGGAATACATATGAACCTGGTAGAATGTTAGAAACAAAATAAAGAAGAAATACCTAGAAATACAGAAGACAAACTGTGTATAATATTACTTTTTTATTAAGTGAAAGGCAGGGAGGCAGGCGGACAGACTTCCACATATGCCCTGACCAAGATCCACCTGGCAGCCTCCTACAGGGCGATGCTCTGCCTATCTGGGACCACTGCTCTGTTGCTTGGCAACTGAGCTATTTTAGCACCTGAGGTGAGGCCATGGAGCTATCCTCAGTGCCGGGCCAACATGCTCAAACATTTTGACCCTTCACTGTGGGCGGGGCAGAGAAAGAGAGAGAGAGAGAGCAGAAGAAGAGGGGAATGGTTGCTTCTCCTGTGTACCCTGGCTGGAAATCGAACCCAGGACTTCCACACACCGGGCCAGTGCTCTGCTGTTGAGCCAACTGGCCAGGGCCAATATCACAGTTATAATATTAAAAAATGTGTGTTTTAAAATATAGTTTTAAGGATATCAATGGGCTTATTTTTAAAAGTGAAAGCTAGGGAGTAATGAAAATACAGAAGAGTGGTTGTCACTGTCAAAGAAGAGGGTATTGGGAGCAATCAGAGAGCTCTACTTATTTTTTAAGGTTAACATTTATTTTCAATTACAGTTTACATTTAATATTATTTTGTATTACTTTTAGGTGTATAACATAGTGGTTAGACAAGCATATACTTTACAAAGTGTCCTGATATTTCTAGCACCCAACTAGCACCATACACTGTTATTACAATATTATTGACACTAAAGCCTGTGCTGTACTTTAAACAGCATGAGTGTTTTGTAACTATTAATCTGTATTTCTCAACCCCTGCACCTTTTTCATCCAGTCCTACAACCATTGTCTCCTCTGGAAAATATGAGTCTTTTTGTATTTGTTTGTTCTTTTGAATTGGTCTTTAGATTCCACATAAAAATGAGATCATATGTTATTTGTCTTTCCCTGACTGACTTATTTCACTTAGCATCATACCTTCTAGGTCCATCTATGCTGTCCTAAATGGTATCATTTTATTCTATTTTTATGTCCGAATCATATTCCATTGTATATATGTAGCACAGCTTTTTATCCACATTTTTATTGATGGGCACTTGGATTACTTCCATAGTTTGGCTATTGTAAAGGTTACGCTGTAATGAACACAGATGTACATATGTCCTTTTGAATTAGTGTCCTGGGTTTCTTCCCAGACATATATCTATATCCAGCAGTGGATTCACTGGGTCATAAGGTAGTTCCATTATTAATTTCTTGAGAAACCTCCATACTATTTTTTGCAGTGTGTCAATTTGCATTCTCACCAACAGTGCACGAGGGTTCTCTTTTCTCCACATCCTCACCAACACTTATTGTTTGTTGTTTTATTAACCAAAGCCCCTCTGACAAGTGTGACTTGAGATCTCACTGTATTTTTGATTTGCATTTCTCTGATGGTTAGCAGTTTTGAGCATCTTTTCATATATCCATTGGGCATCAGTTTGTCCTTTCTGGAAAAGTGTCTATTTAGGTCTCTTGCTCACTTTTAATTGGATTGTTTATTGCTTTGGTATTAAGTTTATGAGTTCTTTACAGATTTTGGATATTAACCTCTTATCAGATGGATCTTTGGAATTATGTTCTTCTATTTATTGAGTTATTTTTTTATTTTGTTGGTTTCCTTTGTTAGGAAAAAAATTTTTAGTTTGATGTACACCTTATTTTTTTTCACTTTTGTATCCCTTGCTTAAAGAGATATATCAGAAAAACTTTTGGTAAAGGAAATGTCTGAGATTTTACTGATTATACTTTCTTCTAGAATTTTTATGATTTTGAGTTTTACATTTAAGTCTTCAATCTATTTTGAATTTATTCTTGTATATGGTGTAGAAAGGTCATCCAGTTTTAGTTTTTGGCATAAATCTTTCTAATTTTTTCAACACCATTTATTGAATAGACTGTCTTTATCCCATTGTATGATCTTACTTCCTCTGTCAAATATTAATTGACTATATTGGCTCAGGTATATTTCTGGGATATCTATTTGGTTCCATTGATCTAAATGCCTATTTTTTATACCTATACCATGCTGTTTGGATTACTATGACCTTGTAATATTTTTTAATATCAGGTCATATGATTCCTCCAATTTTATTCTTCTTTCTCAAGATTGCTGTGCTTATTTGGGACTTTTGCTTTTCCATATACAGTTTTGGGATATTTGTTCCATTTCACGAAATACGTGATTGGTATTTTGATAAAAATTGCATTGACTCTATAGATTGTTTTAGGCAGTATGAAATTTAAAAAATGTTAATTCCAGAGAACTTTCAGTTATTCCAATAATCAGATTATTATTTTTCATTTATTCTGTATCCAGATTTAAATATTTATTTTATATCTTTTGAATAAACTATAGTTTTATATCTTACATAATATAATAATAAAAAATTTAAACTAACAAACACAAAGCTTGAGAAAATTTAATTTTAGAGCTGTGTCTGAGATTTCCAAGACCACCATCAGGTTCAATGATTGACTCACAAAACACAGGAGAGCCTTTATACTTTGGGTTACGGTTTATTACAACTAAAGAAACAGATTAAAATTAGAAAAGGAAAATGACTTGTAAGGTAGTGTAAGGAGAAACCAGATGTGCACTTCCATGTGTTCTGTCCTGGTAGAATCACATAGACAGCACTTAATGCTCCCAACAGTGTTTGACAACTCAGATGAAATATCACCAAACAGAGAAGCTGTGTTGTCCAGGGTTTTATTGAGGGTCAGTAAATAGACATGACTGCTCACATTGCTGTTCTAGTAACTTAGTCTCCAACTGCTTCACCCTGATCAAACTAATACAGCTTAACCCAAAGCCCCAAGTATATAAAAACAGGCATTCACCATGAATCACTTCATTAGCATAAACTGTTTGGTGTAGGTCCCAGGATGCAAAGATGTTCTTATCAGGTAGGTAATCCCAGGGATTCAGATGTTTTCTCTTAGGAGCTAGTCAATGTCCAGTCCTGAAGTCCTTTGGAATGTGCAGTTGAGGCAGCCCAGGTTGATTGCATTAAGCCTTTCTTCAATAGTACCAGTACTGTATATGAAAATATTCAATGCAGGACTCCATATATTAACAATACCATTTTTTTTTGGTTGTTTACTTGGATCAATGCAATTCTTAAAATATTGATTCTTTCACTCTTTCCATCTCTTTTACTGACTTTTCTACCTTGTGACAGTAACAGGTTTTGAAGTTAGTTTCTATTTTAGTCTTATTTAATCACTAATAAAAACATTGACCAAAACAAACATTAAACGCATACATTTCAAGTATCTTTACTGATTTTAATGAATAAATCACTAAGAAAAACACATTGAAAAAAGCAAAACATTGATTGATATATGTATACTTAAGGAATGTGATAGCATAAAACATTCAAGTGAATAAAAGACTAAAAAATTAGAAAAACAGAAAGCAATAGAGATAGTATAGTAAAAAGCCAAGAAACATTGTATTTATAAAAATGGGTTTAATAAATATTCTCAGTATCTGAAGAAAAGCATGGTGAAATCATACTCAATATAATAATTAGAAGTCTCAATGTTTTTACAACTTAAATTTCTTTTGTAAGTTAAAGAAAAAATATTTTGAATATTTTTTACATAAATGCATTGAACAATAATTAGGAAAATATAATTCTAATATTTTTTACAAGAAATAAACTAAATTTACATAATTAAAGAAGCGGATTAAAGAATTAAACAAAATTTACATAAGAAGCACATATTCAATGATTTAAAATAGAATACCAACATCATTAAGTAATAATAGTCCTCAAAGTAAGAAATGTTTGTAGATTTTGTAAATGAGATTAATTACTTGTCAAAGGGTTATGCTGGAGACTAGATAGGAGACATAGCGCAAAATATATGTCTGAAAACCCAAGTCTCAGAATAACTGGATTTCATCTTCCAAACATTATTGCTATGTCTGTCTTACTGAAAATAAAAACTGTTAATTGAAAGAGCATGATATTAATATTTACTAATGAAACATCTTGGTTCCATATATGATCGCATTAAATGGCCAGGACAAAAAAATAAGTGAAAAGAATCCAACCACTAAGCAGACAGCTGGTGCAGAATAAAGCAGGAAAGCTCTTCAAAGAAAGAGTGAACCACCTCTGAGAACAGCCTGATCATTCTATTTCAAGGCCTTCAGGGTTAGGTAACCAACGTATGTGAGAGCATGGCCCTGAGTGCACAGACAACATTGATGCCTTAATAGACATTCATCTGACCAAGGTCACCTAGATGTACCAGTGAGGGCAGTTTCTGGTCAAAGGGGAGGACCTGCTGTTGCACAGCCCAGATGAATGGAACACACATCTGTAATCAGATGCCACTTCAGAGGCAAGGGCAAGGGAAGGGTCATGGGGAATTTTTCCCCAGAGACTATAAATGGGGCTGTCTCTTTTTAGCATGCCCTGATCTTACTTTCCTCCCAAGTCCACTACACCAAGTTCCTGCCTACCTCCATATTAATAATGCTTAACTTTCCTTTAATTTTTTTTATAATTGATATATAACATTATATTAGTTTAAGGTAAAAAGGTAAAGATTCATATGAGTATATATTGAGAAATAATCACCATAAATCTAGCTATCATCTGTCACGATACTTCCAATACATTTTTTCCTTGTGATGTGTAGTCGTAAGACATAATCCCTAGGAAACTTTCAAATATGCAGTATCATGTTATAAACTTAGTCCCCGTACCGTACATTTCATTCCCATGGAAGTTTGTACCTTTTTACCTGCTTAGCTTTAATATTAAATTTAATTGATTTTATTGGCAATTGATCGATTTCTGTGAACAGAAAATCTATGAACCTATCCTAAAGAATATGTGTCAGATTTCTCCACTGAACATTATCAATCCCCATTGAACTATGCATTGACTAAACTCTGTGCTGCAACTGAATCTGTGTGTATGTGGTTTTGTGTGAATGAGCGGGTTCCATGAGAGATAAAGGAAGAGAAAGCATTGGACATTTTTAAGAAGAAAATAGAAGAGCAGTTATCGGTGCATTCTAATTAGACAACAGTTTTCTTGATAGCCCATTGTCACACAAACTCACACTTATTTTTTAAGAAATATATATGGGAGTTAAAGGAAATAAAAGCTGGGAACTTTACAGTTGTAATTAAAACTACAGTACTTAAATTTTATTTAAAAGTCCTATTACTAGAGGATAAGTAAATATATTAGAATTGAAATACTTTAAACATAAAGCATTATGATGAGTGTGATAAATGATAATATATATAAATCATAAATGGTGAAAAATAATGATTAGTAATAAAGCACTGGGTATTCACAAATATTTTCTATGGCTATTCTCATGTGATATTGTGATTTTTTTTTTACCAAATATTCTATAACTTTCCTTACATTGGCAAGATTTTATTACAAGTACCCTTATTTTTGAAGGTCCAGTGAAAATACAGAATGGTTAGAGGAGGGTCCTAGGACTGACAAAAGTTTGGTAACTTGATTTATACTTAAGTAAATTTAAGGTAATTTACCTTATATAATACACATACTTTAATATTACAGAACATACTTAATTAGAAAACAATATATGTAAAAACTATAGCCTTGAACCAGCCTTTGAAAGTTCATTCAATACATTGTTAGTTAGGTTCAGAAAATTAACCAAACAATCCCAGAAACAAAGGGCTCCTTCTCCTAACAATTACAGTCCAAAAAGCCTTCTTTACTTCCTTATTTCTAAGGCTGTAGATCAGGGGGTTCAACATGGGGATCACTACTGTGTAGAACACAGAAGCCACTTTGTCCTGACTCAGGGAGTAGCTGGAACTAGGTTTCAGATAAGTGTAGATGGCAGTGGAATAGAACAGAATTATCGCTGTCAGGTGAGAGGCACATGTTGAGAAAGCTTTGTGCCTCCCCTCCCCTGAATGCAAACGAAAGATGGAGAAGAGAATGTAGGCATAGGAGGTGAGGATGACCACCAGAGTCCCAACAATATTTACTCCAGGAAAAGTGGAAAAGATGCTTTCATTCAGGTGTGTGTCAGAACATGAGAGCCTTAAAATTGGAGGGGTGTCACAGAAGAAGTGGTGGATGACATTGGAACTGCAGAACGGCAAGCTGCTTACGTAACTTGTGTGTACCATGGAGTTCAACAGCCCTGCTGTGAATACCCCTGCTGCCATTTTTAGACAGACTGTCCTGGACATGACCAAGGGGTAAAGTAGAGGGCTGCATATGGCCACATAACGGTCATAGGCCATTAACCCAAAGAGGAGGCATTCAGTAGTGGCTAAGGCGATAAAGAAGTACATCTGGAGAAAGCAGCCAGTAAATGAGATGGTTTTCTTGTCTGATAATAAATCCACCAGCATCTTTGGGGTGACATTGGAAGAACAGCAAATGTCTACGAAGGACAAGTTAGCCAGGAAGAAATACATGGGTGTGTGAAGTCGTGAATCAGTTCTGATTAAGAGGATCATCCCAACATTCCCCCAGAGTGTCAGAGTGTAAATCACAAAAAAGAGCAGAAAGAGGCTAATCTGTAGCTCCAGGGTGTCTGCTAATCCCAGCAGGATGAACTCTGTCACCAGGGTGTAATTTTTACTGGTCATTTGTTACAGATATAGTTTGCTTAAATTTGTATTAGTTGTAGATACCTCTCTTTCCAAGGATTTCAGGAATAGTTGAAATGTTAATGAGATTATTGACACACGGGGAAAAAAAAACACCCCTGGGTTAATATAGCATAGTGAAGAGATTGACTGAAAAAAAAAGAATATCAGTGGACAAATGCAGAAACATTGGATTTTATGAAGCAAAGGACATATTTATTAAATCTGCTTGTAGATTTCTCAAATTGCTGATCTTAATTTACATCTTTTATTTAAGTTATTGCAAATATATGTTGTTCTCTACCAGCCTACATCCAAAATACAAACAATACAAACATCCCTAGTGTAGTCTCTCCCAGGCTCTGAAAGGTATATAAATTTAACAGAAGTCCATTATTTTTTCAAGACCACTTTGTTTTTTCTTTAACTTCAAAATGTATGCATTACCTCCCAGAAATTCCCCATGTACCACAAGCAACAAATATAATGACAATTTCAAATAACCAATATTTTGACATTCATTGCATCTTTAAGAATGATTTTGTAGTCTTTTAAAAATGAAACCAATAATTGTTCTGGATAGAAAATACACAATGAAATTAATGTCATGTAGTAGCCGACACAGTACCTGTCTACTGCAGTGAATAACAGCTTGAAATCCTAATGAACTTCTTCCTCAGTGTCTTATTCATGTAGGTGATTAATTTATTTTATTATTGGTTCTCAGTGGAGCTTAAATGTAAAAAAGAAATATTTCACTTTGTAATTAAAAGAAAAGCAGTGAATATTTGGATTACCTGTGACCAAAATTTGAGACACCTCATGAGTAAATACTTGATGCTGCACTTTTATTTTGTTATCCTGGAAGAGAACGGGATAACCATGGGGACTAGATTATAAGGTTTAATTGTGGATTCAATCCTCTAAAGGCAGAATCTCTAGTCTCCAAAGAAAATAAAATAGAGTTACATGCAGTTATATGCAATCAAACATTGCATCATGAAGTGTTTTCTGATCTCTGTAAAACCAAAAAAAACTTAATTGGCAATTTATATAGCCTCTCTTTTAGTATTTTAATTTAAAAAATTATTTAGAAAATTAAATTTAATGGGTTGAAATTAATTGTTAAGAGTACATAGAGTTCAGGTAAACATTTCCATACCATTTCAACTGTTGATTGTGTTGGATGCCCATTACTCTTTTTGTATTTTTAGCCTATTTTAAATGGGTCATAATCTACTGCCAATTTATTACTCTCCCCTTACCAGTCAGTATATGTGGGAGGTGGCATGGTTTCTTCCTTTGTCTGAGTCAGGTAAACTTCATTCTAAATCTGTGCTTGAGTGAAATTAGTTAGAAGGATAAATTAATAAATACACTGTACAGTGATTTAAAAATTATACCCCAATCTAATAGAACTCTGAAATACATCATCCTTTTCATGAATCTGGAATTATGTTGGCTTATTGTGTTTACTGTGTTATTCTTATCCTAGAAGGTGATGATACTACAGATTTTTCCGACCTAAAAACACAAGTATAACTAGGTTGAATAAAGCACATTAGATGTCCCTATGCATAGAGAGTTTCTCTGCAGAGAGAACCCATAATGTACAAGTCCTGTATTACATTTCCATTTAAATTTTTAATTGATTATCTTTATGAGTCTATGAAGGAGGCATCATTATTGTACACATTTTGCAGATGAATAAAGCAAGACTTCAAACAATTAAGTGACTTCTCAATGGGCAACCTTTTAGGAAGTGAAATAATTGACTTGAGCACAGTCTTCATTAGAAAGTATTAGGAACCATTAATAGTTAATTTTCCTGCCCAATTTCACTTAATGTCATTTTCTCTGATCACAATGGCATGAAACTAGAAATTAACCACTAAAGAAAAACTGAAAAATACTCAAACACTTGGAAACTAAATAGCATGTTTTTAAACAACAAATGGACTAACAATAAGGTCAAAGAAAAAATAAAAAAGTTTCTAGAAATCAATGATAATGAACATACATCAACTCAAAATTTATGGGACACAGCAAAAGCAGTACTGAGAGGGAAGTTCATAGCACTACAGGCAAATCATGAGAAACTAGAAAAAGCTGAAATAAGCAATTTGACCCTGCATCAAAAAGAACTAGAAAAACAACAGCAAATAAAACCCAGGACTAGTAGAAGGAAGGAAACAATAAAGATCAGAGCAGAAATTAATGACATAGAGACTAAGGAAACAATACAGAGGATCAATGAAACCAGGAGCTGGTTTTTTTAAAAGGTAAACAAGATCAATGAACCTTTAAATAGACTCACCAAGAAAAAAAGAGAGAGGACTCAAATAAAATTAGAAATGAGAGTGGAGAAATAACAACTGACAAAACAGAAATACAAAGTATTGTAAGAAAATACTATGAAGAACTCTATGCCAAAAAATTAGGCAACCTAGGTGAAATGGACAAATTTCTTGAATTATATCACCTTCCAAAAATCAATCTGGAAGAATCAGAACACCTAGACAGACCAATTACAACAAATGAGATCAAAACAGTTATCAAAAACTCCCCAAAAAGAAGAGTCCTGGGCCTGATGGCTTCACAAGTGAATTCTACCAAAAGTTCAAAGAAGAACTAACTCCTATCCTCCTGAAGCTATTTCAAAAAATTCAAGAGGAAGACTTCCAAACTCCTTTTATGAAGTGAGCAAAATTCTGATCCTGAAACCAGGCAAAGACAACACAAAGAAAGAAAATTATAGACCTATATCCCTGATGAATTTAGACGCTAAAATTCTCAACAAAATATTAGCCAACCGGATCCAGTAATATATGAAAAAAAATCATACACCATGATCAAGTGGGATTTATTCTGGAGAGGCAAGGCTGGTTCAATATTCACAAATCAAACAATGTGATTCATCACATAAACAAAAGAAAGGACAAAAAAAAACCATGATAATTTCAATAGATGCAGAAAAGGCATTTGATAAAATCCAGCACCCATTCATGCTCAAAACTCTAAGCAAAGTGGGTCTACAGAAAACATTCCTTAACATGATAAAAGCCATTTATGACAAACCCACAGCAAACATCAAACTAAATGGGAAAAAATGAAAAGCAATCTCATTAAGATCAGGAACCAGGCAGGGGTGCCCCCTTCACCACTCTTATTCAACATAGTTCTGGAAGTCTTAACCACAGCAATCAGACAAGAAGAAGAAAGAAAAGACATCCAAATTGGAAAAGAAGAAGTAAAACTGTCATTATTTGCAGATGATATGATATTGTATATAGAGAACACTAAAGTCTCAGTCAAAAAATTACTGGACCTGATAAATGAATTCAGCAAGGTGGCAGGATATAAAATTAATACTCAGAAATCAGAGGCATTTTTATATACCAACAATGAACTGTCAGCAAAAGAAGTTAAGGAAACAATCCCCTTCACTATTGCAACCAAAAAAATTAAGTACCTAGGAGTAAATTTAACCAAGGAGGTTAAGGACTTGTACTCAGAAAATTATAGAACAGCCACTGTCGAAAACAGTATGGAGATTCCTCAAAAAATTAAAAATTAAACTGCCTTTTGACCCAGCTATTTCACTTTTAGGAATATACCCTAAGAACACCATAGCACTGTTCGAAAAGAAGAAATGCGCCCCCAAGTTCATGGCAGCATTGTTCACAATAGCGAAGATCTGGAAACAGCCCAAGTGTCTGTCAGAGGATGAGTGGATTAAAAAGCTTTGGTACATATATACTATGGAATACTACTCGGCCATAAGAAACGATGACATCGGATCATTTATAACAAAATGGATGGAGATTGATAACATTATATGGAGTGAAATATGTAAAACGGAAAGAACTGAGAACTGCATGATTTCATACATAGGTGGAACAGAAAAACACGACTATGAGACATGGACAAGAGAGTGGTGGTTACGGGGTGGGGGGAGGGAGGAAAGTGAGGGAGATGGAGAGGGGATTGGCACAAAAAAACCAGATAGGTTACAGAGGACAATTTGACATTGGATGATGGGTATGCAACATAATTGATTGATAAGATAACCTGGAGATGATTTCTTTGAACATATGTACCCTGATTTAAAATTTTTGTTTATTTATTAATTTTAGAAAAGAGAGCGAGAGAGAATGAGAGTGAGAGAGTGAAAGGGGGGAGGAGCAGGGAGCATCAACTTCAACTCCCATATGTGCCTTGACCAGACAATAGCAGGGTTTTGAACCGGCGGACTCAGCGTTCGAGGTCGACGCTTTATCCGCTGCACCACCACAGGTCAGACTGTACCCTGATTTATTAATGTCTCCTCATTAAAATTAATAATAAGAAAGAATATGACTGATTATGATACTTATTCCTCGATTAATAATTTCCCTATATTTGCTTTTTATTTAAGCTAAAAATATTCACCAAAAATGTTTATAATGAGGCTTATAGGGCATTTACTTAGATAGGTTAATTTGTGGATTAACAAGTGATAGGAAGTTGCTTTCAAAAATGGTGGAAAATTACCTTTAATGTTAGGTCTTATTTTGCAATTTAATGGTTAAGGTTTATGACCTAGTTGCTTGTACTTTTGTCACAAAATTTATCATTGCAGTTTTTAAAAAGACTTCTATTTTCCTTTGTGACAATAATAGTGCAAGGTAAACCATATAAATTGCATTTTGAGTTTCAAGGATAATTTTAATTACTATTTAGGTGATAAAAATGTCTGAAAACAGCCCAAGTGTTAGTGGATGAGTGGATTAAAAAGCAGTGGTACACATACACAATGGAATACTACATGGCCATGAAAAAGAAGGAAATCTTACCTTTTGTGATGGCATGGATGGACCTGGAGATTATTATGCTAAGTGAAATAAGCCAGGCAGAGAAAGAAAAAGTCATATGAGCTCACTTATATGTGGAATCTAATGAATAAAGTGAACAGGAATGAAATAGAGGCAGAGGCAGGGTCACAGGGAGCAGAGGGACAGCTGTCAGAGGGAAAGAGGATGAGGGGGTATGATCAGAGAAGGTGAAGGGATTAGTGAAATTATATATACATAACACATAGATACAGATAGCCGTACAGCAAATCCCAGAGAGAAGAGGGAAGGGAGTTATGGGGATAGGGCAAAGGGAGTGTAATGGGGGACATGGGGTGGTAGGTGAGGGCATTATATTGAGTGGGACACTTGAATCCATATTAACGCAATAATTAAAATGAATAAAAATTAAAAAAAATATAAAAGACAGTTATAGCTAATGATGCTACCTTTAGGTAAATATTGATTAGAGAATGTAGCTAGAAGAGAAAAGAAAAACAAAATATAAAATTAAAAATATATAAGGAATAAACTCATGTAAAGAATTAAAATAAAAAATTATGAGACAATAAAATAGCTTGTCTAGGTTGCTAAATGTAGTATCAACACTTAATCTGAATATTAGTTGTACTTCCTCAACACCAGTGAATATTTAGAATTTATTTTTTATGTGTTAACGTTAATAATATACAAGGTTCTTAGAGAAGTGGATCTAACAGTAGATATGCATAACATGAAAATTATGAAACATTATTAAAATAAATAATACTAATAGTGACACCATGTTCGTTATTTTGAAGAAGTGTTTTACAAAATTGGACTGCAAATACAACACAATTACAAGCAAAGCTTCATGAGTGAGATAAAGGTGAAAAACTAACTTTAACATTTTTTGTGGAATTGTTGTTACATGCCCTTTCGTCAGCTATCTCTTGGCAACCCAGTGAATGAGTGATGTCCACAGTGTCCTGTCCTCAACAGCCTTGCTCACCAAATGGGGACTCATGAATATGGCTTCCTTTGTGGAGTCAATTCATCTTATATTTGGTCTTTCTCTTTTCTTGCATTGTTGTCTTTTTTTTTTTTTTGTATTTTTTCTAACATTGTCTTTTTCCAGCATCACTATTTTCCCCAAAGAACCCTGCCTTCTCCTGTTATGTCTGATGTGAGATAGCCTCATTTTTGTCATTTTGCTCCAGAATATATTAGGCTTAATTTATCTAGGACCCACTTTATGATCTTTCTGGAGAGTATCGACAGGGCTCTCCTCCAATGCCATATTCCCAATGAATCAAAATTATTTCCTCTCAGTCTTCTTCACTGTCCACCTTTCACATCTATACATAGTAATTAGGATTGTGTGAATTAACCCAGAACAAAATGGACAAATTATTTCTGAAGACATATCTAGGAATTATTAATCCCATTGTATGAAGGAAAATTTACAAAAGATAGTTTAACATTGGCTGATGGATTCAATCCAGAAAGTTTTATGAATTACTGAACACTTAATATTAAGGATATAATTTATGATAAGTGGAGGACAAATATTCAAAAAAATCAGCAGAAAAATAGGCTGTCTTTATTTAAAATATGTCTACCCATTACCATGTCAAAAATAACTTTGAATGTGTTAAAGATTTAAATATTTGTCACCCTTACTATATTGAAAAAAGAAGTTAAATATCTGACCAGAACAATTGGTAAAAAAGATATGGAACCGGAGTTCAAATGTGCTGTTTTTGAAAGTGTAAATATAAACAGGAAATTCCTAAAACAGTTTGCTATATTTTAAAGTTGAATATACATATATTTTATAGACACATGGTGCCACATTTGAAAATATACCTGGACAAATTCTTGTACCTGTGCACTAATTAACATTTTAATAACATTCATCTCACTATTGGTCATGATAGAAGGTAGCAGATAGTTTAATTATGACATATTAAAGAGAAAGAGTACTGTAAAGTAGTGTGATGATCAAATATGGAAATATGTATGATCATGGGAGAATGTTTGAAATATAGTACTGAAGAAAAACACTAACTATATAGAAGAGAAAGTGTATAATATACATTCAAATACTTCAACATTATAGAACATAATTACTTAGAAATATTCTATTGAAAACGGTAACTTTGGACCAGGCTCTGAAAGTTTATTAAACACACTACCAGGTTCAGAAAATTAACCAAACAATCCCAGAAAAAAAAGCCTCCTTTTCTTTGCAATTACATTCCACAAAGCCTTCTTTACTTCGTTATTCCTCAGGCTGTAGATCAGAGGGTTCAACATGGGGATCACCACTGTGTAGAACACAGAAGCCACTTTGTCCTGACTCAGGGAGTAGCTGGAACTAGGTCTCAGATAGGTGTAGATGGCAGTGGAATAGAACAGAATTATTGCTGTCAGGTGAGAGGCACACGTTGAGAAAGCTTTGTGCCTCCCCTCCCCTGAATGCATACGGAAGATGGAGAAGAAAATATAGGCATAGGAGGTGAGGATGACCAGCAGAGTTCCAATCATATTTACTCCAGCAAAGGTAGAAATGATGCTTTCATTCAGGTGTGTGTCAGAACATGAGAGCTGAAAAATGGGAGGGCTGTCACAGAAGAAGTGGTGGATGACATTGGAACTGCAGAATGGCAAGCTGCTTATGTAACTTGTGTTCACCATGGAGTTCAACAGCCCCGCTGTGAAGGCCCCTGCTGCCATTTTTAGACAGACTGTCCTGGACATGACCAAGGGGTAAAGTAGAGGGCTGCATATGGCCACATAGCGGTCATAGGCCATTAACCCAAAGAGGAGGCATTCAGTAGTGGCCAAAGCAATAAAGAAGTACATCTGCAGAAAGCAGCCAGTAAATGAGATGGTTTTCTTGTCTGACAATAAATCCACCAGTATCTTTGGGGTGATGGTGGATGAATAGCAAATATCTACGAAGGACAGGTTAGCCAGGAAGAAATACATGGGTGTGTGAAGTCGTGAATCAGTTCTGATTAAGAGGATCATCCCAACATTCTCCCAGAGTGTCAGAGTGTAAATCACAAAAAAGAGCAAAAAGAGGCTAATCTGTAGCTCCAGGGTGTCTGCTAATCCCAGCAGGATGAACTCTGTCACTAAGGTGTTATTTGTCCTGTTCATTTGTTACAGATATAGTTTGCTTAAATTTGTATTAGGTGTAGATACTTCCCTCTTCAAAAATTATAGGAATAGTTGAAATGTTAATGAGGTTATTGATACATGCGAAGAAAATACCGTGGGTTGATATAGCAAAGTAAAGAGAGTGACTGAAGATAGAGCGTCATTAATGGACAAATGTAGAAACATGTGATTTTATGAAGCAAGTGACATTATAGTTATTAACTCTGCTTTTAGACCTCTCAAATTACTGCTCATAAATTTCATCCTCTACATAAGCTTCTGCAAATGCAACATATGTTGTTCTCTACTGGCCCACATACAAAATGGAGACAATACCAACATTCTTGCTGTAGTCTCTCCCAGGCTCTGAAAGATATATAAATCAAACAGGAAGTCATTTCTTTCAAGACCACTTTGTTTTTCTTTTACTTCAAATTTTATTCATTGACTCCCAGAAATTCCCTGTGTACCACAAGCAGCAAAGATAATAACAATTTCAAATAACCAATATTTTACATTCATTGCATCTTCAAGAATGGTTTTGTAGTCTTTTAAAAGTGAAACCAATAATTGTTCTCAATACAGAGTACACTATGGAATTAATGTCATGTAGTAGCCGACACAGTACCTGTCCACCTCAGTGAATAACAGTATCATGTCCTCATGAGTTTCCCCCTCAGTATCTTACTCGTGTAGACTATTAATTTCTTTTATTATCGATTCTCAGTTAAAGCTTCAAAATAAAAAATAAATATTTCACATTTTAAATGAAATGAAACGCAGTGAATATTTGGATTACCTGTTGGCCAAAATTTGAGACTCCTCATGAGTAAATACTTGTTACTGCACTTTTATTTTGTTTTCCTGGAAGAGAACGGGGTAACCATGGGGACTAGATTCTAAGGTTTAATTGTGGAATCAATCCTCTAAAGGCAGAATCTCTAGCCTCCAAAGGAAATAAAATATAGTCACATGCATTTATATGCAATCAAACATTGCATCATGAAGTGGTTCCTGATCTTTGTAAAACCAAAAATAACTTAATTGGCAACTTACATAGCCTCTCTTTTTGTATTTGTATATTTATTATATTTTTAATATTTATTTAGGATCAAATTTAAAGGTGACATTGATTATTAAGAGTATATAGGCTTCAGGTAAACATTTCCATACATTTGAACTGTTGATTGTGTTGTGCGCTCATTACTCTTTCTGTTTTTTAGCCTATTTTAAATGGGTCATAATTTACTGCCAAATTATTATTCTTCCCTTTACTAGTCGGTATATGTGGGAGGTGGCATGGTTCCTTCCTTTGTCTGAGTCAGTTAAACTTCAGTCTAACTCTGAGCTTGAGTGAAATTAGTTAGAAGGAGGAATTCATAAGTCATTGTACAGTGATTTAAAATTATACCCGCAGTTAAATAGGAGTATGAATAATGAAATACAACTTTCTTTTTATGAATCTAAAATTGTGTTAGCTTATTGCAATTATTGTGTTATTCTTATCCAAGAAGGTAATGATTCTACAAACTTTCCATACCTAAGAACACAAGTAAAAGTAGGTTGAATAAAGCACATTGTATGTCCATATGCAGTGGGAATTTCTTTGCATAGATAATTCATAATGCATCAAGTACTGTATTATACATTTCCATTTAAATTCTCAATTAATTTTCAATATGAGTCTTTGAGGGAGGCATTATTATTGTACCCATTTTACAGATGAACAAAGCAAGACTTCAAAGTATTAAGTGGATTTTCAATGGGCAGCCTCTTAAGAATTGTAAAAATTGACTTGAGCACAGTCTTTCATCAGAAATTATTAACAACCATTAATACTTAAATTTCCTGCTTAGGTTCACTTTATGTTAGTTACTTAGAAGATTTCATGTTTGTAATATATATAAAACATATATAGATATACAGACACATATATATATGTATATTTTTAATAAATCCAACCTTTCAATACTCAGAGAAGTTAGAGTACTTGTGTTTTTAAAGAAAGATCTGTTACATCATGAAAGCTACTGCTTGAGGTGGGTTTCCAGAGGTAAAGAAGGTTAAATTGTGATAAAGAAGACTTCAGTTGGGGTGAAAATCATACAATACTGTAAATAGATGATTATTTATTGTATTATAGAATTATATATCGGTAACCTATATAATTTTATTAACCAATGTCACCACAATAAATTCAATTAAAAAAACAGCTTGATGTAAAGATCTCATTATCATGACTATAAAAATTACCCCATGATCGACATCTGTGCAAACTTTTATATCTATCTATCTATCTATCTATGTATCATCTATCTACCTATCCATCATGTTTTCCTTCTATTTATGAGGAAATACAAATATTTTCTTTCACGGAAGGTGATTGAGAAATAAACTCTAGTGTTCTGACAACTGTGATCTCTTGACTGGGTATAAATTTGGAATTAATCAAAGGGAGTTTATAGTTTATGTGATGTAGAATGAGTTTTATATTTTTACATGTCAGAATGAAGAGCTTAATTATAAAAACATACTCAGTTTGTATTCACAGAACATATTAATAACAGAATTTGTCATTTTCATTTATTTGTTTATATTTTTCTCTTGTAAAATAAATAATAAGAATTTTAAAACACAGATTTTTCTATTATTGATTAAGTTAATAGGACAGTGTAGTAATACTATATGCATTTACTAAATGTTTATAGGTAAATTAATAAATGAAGAAATATAATTGATTATATTTTAAAATTTAAGCATAAATAAGTCATATTTAAGCATAATTAAGACAGTTTTACAAATTATTAAATTTATGACTCATCATGTATTGTTATGATCATTTTTTGTGTATATCATTTATGCAAAGATTAACTTCAGTAAGATTATATTTTACTCTAATAAGTTTATTTAAGTTAATAAGACAATGCATGTAATCAATGGTAAATAGGAATGTAGGATAAATAGATTCTTTATTTTATATTTTCCTTAGCTAACAGCATATGTGGTTTGCCTTTTTTTTTTATATATATATTTTATTATTATTAATTCTAAAGGGGTGACACCAATAAATCAGGGTACATATGTACAATGAAAACATCTCCAGGTTATCTTATCCTTCAATTGTGTTGCATACCCGTCACTCAAAAGTCAAATTGTCCTCTGTCACCTTCAATCTGGTTTTCCCTGTGTCCCTCCCCTCCTCCCTATCCCACTCTTCCCTCCCTCCCCCCATCCCATAACCACCACTCTCTTGTCCATGTCTCATATTCTCACTTTTATGTCCCACCTATGTATGAAATCATGCTGTTCTCAGTTTTTCTTTTTTTTCTGATTTACTTATTTCACTCCGTATAATGTTATCAAGGTACATCCATTTTGTTATAAATGATCCGATGTCATCGTTTCTTATGGCTGAGTAGTATTCCATAGTATATATGTACCATAGCTTTTTAATCCACTCGTCTTCTGACGGATACTTGGGCTGGTTCCAGTTCTTCGCTATTGTGAACAATGCTGCCACGAACATGGGGGCGCATTTCTTCTTTTCGAACAGTGCTATGGGGTTCTTAGGGTATATTCCTAAAAGTGGGATAGCTGGGTCAAAAGGCAGTTTGATTTTTAATTTTCTGAGGAATCTCCAAACTGTTTTCCACAGTGGCTGCACCAGTCTGCATTCCCACCAGCAGTGCAGAAGGGTTCCCTTTTTTCCACATCCTCGCCAGCACTTATTCTGTGTTGTTTTGCTGATAAGTGCCATTCTGACTGGTGTGAGGTGATATCTCATTGTGGTTTTAATTTGCATTTCTCTAATGATTAGTGATGTTGAGCATTTTTTCATATGCCTATTGGCCATCTATCTGTATGTCCTCTTTGGAGAAATTTCTATTCATTTCTTTTGCCCATTTTTTGATTGGGTTGTTTGTCTTCCTGGTGTTGAGTTTTATAAGTTCTTTATAAATTTTAGTTATTAACCCCTTATCAGATGTGCTGTCGAATATGTTCTCCCATTGTGTGGTTTGTCTTTTTATTCTGTTCCTATTGTCTTTAGCTGTGCAAAAACTTTTTAGTTTGATATAGTCCCATTTGTTTATCTTGCCTTTTATTTCAGTTGCCCGTGGAGATAAATCGGCAAATATACTGCTGCTACAGATGTCGGAGAGCTTGCTGCCTATGTTTTTTTCTAAGATGCTTATGGTTTCACGGCTTACATTTAAGTCTTTTATCCATTTTGAGTTTGTTTTTGTGAATGGTGTAAGTTGATGGTCTAGTTTCATTTTTTTGCTGGTAGATTTCCAATTTTCCCAACACCATTTGTTAAAGATGCTGTCTTTACTCCATTGTATGTTCTTTCCTCCTTTGTCAAATATCAGTTGTCCATAAAGCTGTGGGTTTATTTCTGGGTCCTCTGTTCTGTTCCATTGATCTATGTGCCTGTTCTTATGCCAGTACCAGGCTGTCTTGAGTATAATGGCCTTATAGTAAACCTTGATATCTGGAAGAGTGATACCTCCTGCTTTATTTTTTTCTTTTTAAGATTGCTGAGGCTATTCGTGTTCTTTTTTGGTTCCATATTAATTTTTGAAATATGTGTTCTATATCTTTGAAGTATGTCATTGGTATTTTAATTGGTATTGCATTGAATTTATAAATTGCTTTGGGTAATATAGACATTTTAATAATGTTTATTCTTCCTAGCCATGAGCACGGTATGTGCTTCCACTTGTTTGTATCTTCCTTGATTTCTTTTATCAATGTTCTATAATTTTCCGAGTACAAGTCCTTAACCTCCTTGGTTAAATTTACTCCTAGGTACTTTATTTTTTTGGCTGCAATAGTGAAGGGGATTGTTTCCTTAATTTCTTTTGCTGATATTTCATTGTTGGTGTATAGAAATGCCTCTGATTTCTGAGTATTGATTTTATATCCTGCCACGTTGCTGAATTCATTTATAAGGTCCAGTAGTTTTTTGACTGAGACTTTAGGGTTTTCAATATACAATATCATATCATCTGCAAATAGTGACAGTTTTACTTCTTCTTTTCCAATTTGGATGCCTTTTATTTCTTCTTCTTGTCTGATTGCTGTAGCTAGGATTTCCAGAACTATGTTGAATAAGAGTGGTGAAAGTGGGCAACCCTGCCTGGTTCCTGATCTTAAGGGGATTGCTTTTAATCTTTGTCCATTTAGTATGATGTTTGCTATCGGTTTATCGTAGATGGCCTTTATCATGATAAGGAATGATCCCTGTATTCCCACTTTACTGAGAGTTTTAAGCATGAATGGGTGCTGGATTTTATCAAATGCCTTTTCTGCATCTATTGAAATTATCATGAGATTTTTGTCCTTCCTTTTGTTTATGTGATGAATCACATTGATTGATTTGCGAATATTGAACCAGCCTTGCCTCTCCAGAATAAATCCCACTTGATCATGGTGTATGATTTTTTCATATATTGCTGGATCCGGTTGGCTAATATTTTGTTGAGAATTTTAGCGTCTAAATTCATCAGGGATATAGGCCTATAATTTTCTTTCTTTGTGTTGTCTTTGCCCGGTTTTGGGATCAGAATTATGCTCACCTCATAAAAGGAGTTTGGAAGTCTTCCTTCCTCTTGAATTTTTTGAAATAGCTTGAGGAGGATAGGAGTTAGTTCTTCTTTGAATTTTTGATAGAATTCACTTGTGAAGCCATCAGGCCCAGGACTTTTCTTTTTTGGGAGTTTTTTGATAACTGTTTCGATCTCATTTGTTGTAATTGGTCTGTTTAGGTGTTCTGATTCTTCCAGATTGAGGTTTGGAAGTTTATATGATTCAAGAAATTTGTCCATTTCACCAAGATTGTCTAATTTTTTGGCATATAGTTCTTCATAGTATTTTCTTACAATGCTTTGTATTTCTGTTGTGTCAGTTGTTATTTCTCCACTGTCTTTTCTAATTTTATTTATTTGAGTCCTCTCTCCTTTTTTCTTGGTGAGTCTAGTTAAAGGTTCATCAATCTTGTTTACCTTTTCAAAGAACCAGCTTCTTGTTTCATTGATCCTCTGTATTGTTTCCTTAGCCTCTATGTCATTTATTTCTGCTCTGACCTTTATTATTTCCTTCCTTCTACTTGTCTTGGGTTTTATTTGTTGTTGTTTTTCTAGTTCTTTTAGATGCATGGTCAGGTTGCTTATTTGAGCTTTTTCTAGCTTCTTATGATATGCCTGTAGTGCAATAAACTTCCCTCTCAGAACTGCTTTTGCTGTGTCCCATAAATTTTGAGTTGATGTATGCTCATTATCATTTGTTTCTAGAAACTTTTTTATTTCTTCTTTGATCTCATTGTTAATCCATTCATTATTTAATAACATGCTATTTAGTTTCCAAGTGTTTGAATATTTTTCAGTTTTTCTTTTGTGGTTAATTTCTAGTTTCATGGCATTATGATCAGAGAAAATGCTTGATATGATTTCTTCTTAAATTTATTGAGACCATTTTTGTGTCCTAACATGTGGTCTATCCTAGAAAACGTACCATGAATGCTTGAGAAGAATGTATATTCTACTGCTTTAGGGTGAAAAGTTCTGAAGATATCTATTAAATCAAGTTGGTCTAGTGTCTCCTTTAAGTCTGCTGTTTCTTTATTAATTTTCTTTCTTGAGGATCTATCCAGTGTTCTTAGAGGGGTGTTGAAATCCCCTACTACGATAGTATTGCTGTTAATCTCGCCCTTTATATCCATCAAAGTCTGCTTTACGTATGTCGGGGCTCCTATATTTGGTGCATAGATATTTATAATAGTTATATCTTCTTGTTGAATTGTTCCCTTTATCATTATGTAGTGTCCTCCTTTATCTCCTTTATCTCTTACTACAGCCTTTGTTTTAAAGTCCATTTTGTCTGATATAAGTATTGCTACCCCTGCTTTTTTTTCATTTCCATTTGCATGAAATATTTTTTCCATCCTTTTACCTTCAGTCTATGAGCATCTTTTGTTTTAAAGTGTGTCTCTTGTAGACAGCATATGTATGGGTACTGTTTCTTTATCCATGCAGCTACCCTATGTCTTTTGATTGGATCATTTAATCCATTTACATTTAAGGTCATTATTGATATGTAGTTGTTTATTGCCATTTTATTCTTTAAAGCTGTATTCTTCTTTTGCTCTATCCATTCCTCCCTTTAAACTGTTCACAAGAGGCCCCTTAGTATCTCTTGCAGAATTGGTTTGGTTTTTATGAATTCCTTCAGGCTTTCTTTTTCTGGGAAGCTCTTTATTTCTCCTTCAATTTTAAACGTTAGCCTTGCTGGATAAAGTAGTCTTGGTTGTAGGTTCTTGTTCTGAATTACTTTGATTATATCTTGCCATTCCCTTCTGGCCTCAAGTGTTTCTGTTGAGAAGTCCGATGTCATCCTTATGGGGGCTCCTTTGTAGGTGATAGCCTTTTTTTTTCTAGCAGCTTTTAAAATTTTTTCTTTATCCATTAGCTTTGGTATTTTAACTATGATGTGTCTTGGTGTAGATCTTTTTGGGTTTCTCTTTAATGGAGTTCTGTGTGCTTCTTGAATGTGTGGAGTGTTTCCCAGCCTTAATTTAGGAAAGTTTTCTGCTATGATTTGATTGAACAAAGTTTCCATTTCCTGTCCTCTCTTCTCTTCTTCAGGCACCCCTATGATGTGAATGTTGTTTCTCTTCATGTTGTCACAAAGCTCCCTTAGAGTTTCCTCACATTTTTTAAGTCTCTTTTCCTTTTTCTTCTCTGCTTCTGTGCCTTTGTTTATTGTGTCCTCTAACTCGCTTATTCGATCCTCAGCGTCATCCATCCTGCTTTTAATTCCTTCCATTGTGGTCTTCAGTTCTGATACTATATTTGTCATTTCTGTCTGATTCTTTTTTATTATTTCAATTTCATTTTTTATACTTGTTATCTCTTTATTTAGGTGTTCATAATGACTATCCATTGTTGCTCTAATTTCTTTGAACATCCTAACTATCATTATTCTAAATTCTGCTTCTGGTAATTTGGTTATATCTGGTTCATTCAGGTCCTTCTCTGGGGATTTCTCTTGATTCATTTGGTTTGCATTCCTCTGCCTGCCCATTTTTTCTGTGTATAAGCCAGTTGTGGCCACTGGAGTCCAGTAAGTGTTGCCTTTGTGTTCTCTAGGTGTGGTCTGTCTGCAGGCCCCCCACCCCCTCTGCCGGTGCCTAGGGTGGTTGGGTATGGGTGTTGCCAGCGCCGGCCCACTGTGGCTTTTGTTGTGATTTCTGCCTCTCCTCTGTGGGAGGGGCTGTTACTGAAGCCACTATACTTAGCACCAAGGGTAGAGGTGAGCACCTTTGCTCAGCTGCGGACCCAGTCTATTTCCGGAATTCCGCCCAGAACCAGCAGTCGGAGCCTGCTCGCTACAGTTCCGCGGGTTAGGCGGGGCTTTTGATGTGCTCTCAGCTGTAAGCTTTTGCCCGTCCGGAGCTTTGGCCCTGCCCTCGAGGCCAGGGCCCTTCTGCACAGGGTCGGAAACCAAAGTTTATTGGGGCGGGCGTGTTTGCTGGCTTCCGCTCAGCTGCGTACTTCCGCTCGTCCCGGACTCTACCCCGCCCCCGCTTTCGGAGCCCGCTCGCGCACGTATACTGGACAACCGCAGTTTCTCGGCCCGGGAGGTGGGGTGGGGGGGTGGGGGGCTGGTAGCGTCAGCTCAGCCGCAAGCCCCTGCCTGTCCCTGGTCCTAGTCCGGTCCCCGCGGTTAGCGCTGGCTTGCGCAGGGCCTGCCTGTTCCTGGCCTCCCGCTTTGTCCCCGTAAGTGGGATTAAAGGCGGGCCCGCAGCTTCCGGACCGCTTTCGTGCGTCCCCTCCGACCTTCTGGGCTAGACCGATCTCCCACCGGCTTGGCCTCTGCCCATGCCGACAGAACCACCTTTCAGCGTTCTGTCGCCCCAAACCCTTAAGCACCCCTCAGCAGAGTAGGAAGGGACCTAATACTCCACACTGTAGGCCTGGGAGCTCTCTCACTTGTTTCACAGCTCAAAACTGTCCAAACGCCTCTTCTGGGCTCTGGGACTGCAAGCTGGGGCTTGGTTCCTGGGACCCAGGTCCCTCCCTCTCCGCCAAACTTTCCTCCCACGGGGCTGCCGTTTTCTCCGGGTAGCTGGGCAGCCCTCTTCGCGTTTTCGCTATTCCTACCAGTCTCAATGTGGCTTCTGCAGTGTTCCTTGGTTGGAGAGTCCACTTAGTTTAGTTCATAGTTGGTTTATCCAAATGATGGTTCTTTAAATTGAGTTATAATCCACTTTGCTTCTGGGAATTGGAAGTTGGTACGTCCGCCTACTCTGTCGCCATCTTGCTTCTCCTGGTTTGCCTTTTTAAACAGAAGAATGAAAAATATCTTGATTAACTAAAAAACTGTAATGTCTAATTATTTCTCTTAAGATTCAATAAGAGCTAATATAATTAGAAAATCTTTTGATGCTGAGCCCTATATATTCCCAATATAAAAAGTATGAATTTGCAATTGTCAAAGGATTTATCATCTTAAAATAAATAGCTCTTCAAGTTGAAGAGGACTCCTCATATCTTTGTCACATATTCATCATTTTTCTCTTAAGAAAATGGTTGTTTATGGTACTTATCCCTTCATTAATGATTCCTTTGTATTTGCTTTAAATTTAAATTAAAAACACTCACCAAAAGCTTTTGATAATGAAGCTTGTTGGGCATTTACTTTGAATTCTGAATTTGTCTCAAAAGGTGGTAGCATGTTAGTATTATAAATTTGTGGATTAACAAGTGAAAGAAAGTTGCTCTCAAATATAATGGAAAATCACCTTTAATGTTAGGTCTTATATTGCAACATAATGATTAAGTTTTATGACCTGGTTGCTTATACTTTTGTCACAAAAATTTATGATTGTAATTAAAAATAAATTTCTATCTTCCTTTGTGTCAATAGTGGTGCAAGGTAAACCATATAAATTGCGTTTTGAGTCTCAAGGATAATTTCAATTACTATGTCAGAGATTAAAAGATTAGTGATGTTTATTTTAAAATACGTAAAAGACAGTAATATTTAAGATGCCACTTTGAGGTAAAAATTGATTGGAATGCAGCTAGAAGAGAAAAGAAACACAAAAAGAAAATAAAATTCAAAGTATATAAGTAATAGACTCATGTAAAGAGGTAAAATAATATATTTCAGGAATAAATATGATAGCTTGTCTAGGTTGCTAAATATAAGATCAATATTTATCTGAAAATTGCACTTTTTTAAAAGTACAGAAAATATTTAGAATTTAATTTTTAAAGGTTAACATTAACTATATACCAGGTTCTTAGAGAAATGGATGTAACAGTAGATATGCATAATAGATGAAAATTATAAAACATTATTAAAATAATACTAATAACGACACTATATTTATGAGGATGATATCATTTTAAAGATGTGTTTTACAAAATTGGTCTGCAAATATAACACAATTACAAAGCTTTATAAATGATCTAAAAGTGAAAAAGTAACTTTAACATTTTTGTAGAATTGTTGTTACATGTTCTTTAGTCAACTCTAACTCTTGGCAACCCAGTAAATGAATGATGTCCACACTGTTCTGCCCTCAAAAGCCTTGCCTACCATGTGTGAACTCATGAATATGGCTCTTTTGTGGAGTCAATCGGTCTACAATTGGTCTTCTTTTCCTACATTGTTGTCTTTATTTGTGTGTGTATTTTTTCTAACATTATTGTCCTTTCCTAGCATTGTTGTCTTTTACTAAGAACCCTGCCTTCTCATGTTATGTCTGGGGTAGGACACTCTCACTTTTGTCATTTTGCTCTAGAATATTTCAGGCTTAATTTTTCTAGGACCCACTTGATGATCTTTCTGAAGATTTGAGGATATCCACAGAGCTCTCCTCCAATGCCATATTCCAAATGAATAAATTTTTTTCCCCTAAGTTTAATTCACTGTCCACATTTCACATCTGTATATAGCAATTAGGATTATGTGGACAAACCATTTCTGAAGAAATATTTAACATTTATTGATGCCATTGTGGGAAGGAAAATTTGCCAATGAATGTTTCACGTAGACAGATGGATACAATCTAGAGAGCTTCAGGAATTTATGATATTTAACATTACGGGTGTCTTCCATTTAATTTTTAAATTTGATTTAGAAAATTAACTTTAACACAGTGACATTGATCAGTCAGAATACATAGATTTCAGAAAAAATCTTCATAGCATTTGAACTGTTGATTACGCCATATACCCATCACTCAAAGAAAATTACTTTCTGTAACCCTATATCTGTCCCTCTTTACACAACTCTCTCATCTTCATCCCTACATCCCCCTTCCCCTGACAACCAGCCCACTTCCATTTATGTCCATGAGTCTCAGCCCTATATAAAGGTGTCTTTGAAGATAAGTGGAGGACAAATGTTCAAAAAAAAAGAAGAGAAAATAGGCTGTCTTTACTCAAAAAATAATATCTACCTATTACCAAGGCAAATCTAATCTTAGATGTGTTAAAAATTTAAATATTTGTCACCTTTACTATATTGGAAAAGAAAGTTAAATATCTGACCAGAACATGGGGTAAAAAAAAAATGAAACCTGATTTCTACAGTGCTGTTTTTAAAGTATAAACAGGAAATTCAGAAAACAGTCAGCTCATTTCGAAAGTTGAACATATATATATATATATATATATATATATATATATATATATATATATATATATATATATATATTCTATGTACAAACAGAGCCACAAAAGGATATACCTGGACAAATTCTTATACTTGTGCACTGAGTGACATTTAAAATAACATTTATATCAATATTGGTCATGATAAAAGGTAACAGACAATTTATGACATATTAAAGAGAAAAAGCACTCCAAAAATAGTGTGATGATTGAATATGGGAATACGTATGAACATGGAAGAATGTTCAAAACATAATATTGAAGAAAACACAAACTGTATAGAAGACAAAATATGTATGATATACATTCATATACTTAAACATTACAGAACATAATTACTTAGAAAAAATCCTAGTGAAAACTGTAATTTTGGACCAGCCATTGAAAGTTTAACAAAAAACTGCTACACTCAGAAAATTAACAATCCCAGAAACAATGAGCTCCTTTCCCTGGCAATTACAGTCCATAACGCCTATTTTACTTCCTTATTCCTCAGGTTGTAGATCAGAAGATTCAACATGGGGATCACCACTGTGTAGAACACAGAAGCCACTTTGTCCTGACTCAGGGAGTAGCTGGAACTAGGTCTCAGATAGGTGTAGATGGCAGTGGAATAGAACAGAATTATTGCTGTCAGGTGAGAGGCACATGTTGAGAAAGCTGTGTGCCTCCCCTCTCCTGAACGCATACGGAAGATGGAGAAGAGAATGTAGGCATAGGAGGTGAGGATGACCAGCAGAGTCCAAATCATATTTACTCCAGCAAAGGTAGAAATGATGCTTTCATTCAGGTGTGCGTCAAAACATGGGAGTCTAAAAAGTGGAGGAGTGTCACAGAAGAAGTGGTGGATGACATTGGAACTGCAGAATGGCAAGCTGCTTATGTAACTTGTGTTCACCATGGAGTTCAACAGCCCCGCTGTGAAGGCCCCTGCTGCCATTTTTAGACAGACTGTCCTGGACATGACCAAGGGGTAAAGTAGAGGGTTGCATATGGCCACATAGCGGTCATAGGCCATTAACCCAAAGAAGAGGCATTCAGTAGTGGCTGAGGCAATAAAGAAGTACATCTGCAGAAAGCAGCCAGCGAATGAGATGGTTTTCTTGTCTGACAATAAATCCACCAGCATCTTTGGGGTGATGGTGGATGAATACAAATATCCACAAAGGACAGGTTAGCCAGGAAGAAATACATGGGTGTGTGAAGTCGTGAATCAGTTCTGATTAAGAGGATCATCCCAACATTCTCCCAGAGTGTCAGAGTGTAAATCACAAAAAAGAGCAAAAAGAGGCTAATCTGTAGCTTCAGGGTGTCTGCTAATCCCAGCAGGATGAACTCTGTCACTAAGGTGTTATTTGTCCTGTTCATTTGTTACAGATATAGTTTGCTTAAATTTGTATTAGGTGTAGATACTTCCCTCTTCAAAAATTATAGGAATAGTTGAAATGTTAATGAGGTTATTGATACATGCGAAGAAAATACTGTGGGTTGATATAGCAAAGTAAAGAGAGTGACTGAAGATAGAGCGTCATTAATGGACAAATGTAGAAACATGTGATTTTATGAAGCAAGTGACATTATAGTTATTAAATCTGCTTGTAGACCTCTCAAATTACTGCTCAAAAATTTCTGCAAATGCAACATATGTTGTTCTCTACTGGCCCACATACAAAATTCAGACAATACCAATGAAGTCTCTCCCAGGTTCTAAAAGATATATGAATCAAACAGAAAGTCATTTCTTTCAAGACCACTTTGTTTTTTCTTTAACTTTAATTGTATTCATTGCCTCCCAGAAATTCCCCGTGTACCACTAGCAGCAAAGATCATGACAATTTCAAGTAACCAATATTCTGATATTCATTGAATCTTCAAGAATGGTTTTGTAGTCTTTTAAAAGTGAAACCAATAATTGTTCTGGATAGAAAGTACACTATGGAATTAATGTCATGTAGAAGCCGACACAGTACTTGTGTACTGCGGTGAGTAACAGCTTCAAATTCTCATGAACTTCTTCCTCAGTATAAAAAAGAAATATTTCACTTTGTAAATGAAATGAAACCCAGTGAATATTTGGATTACCTGTTGGCCAAAATTTGAGACACCTCACAAGTAAATACTAGTTGCTTCACTTTTATTTTGTTTTCCTGGAAGAGAATGGGGTAACAATTGAGACTAGATTATAAGGTTTAATTGTGGAATTAATCCTCTAAACGATGAATCTCTAGTCTCCAGGGAATATAAAATATAGTCACATGCCAGCCCCTCCCACGGAGGAGAGGCAGAAATCACAGCAAAAGCCACAGTGGGCCGGCGCTGGCAACGCTCATACCCAACCACCCTAGGCACCAGCAGAGGGGGTGGGGGGCCTGCAGACAGACCACACCTAGAGAACACAAAGGGAACACCTACTGGACTCCAGTGGCCACAACTTGCTTATACACAGAAAAAATGGGCAGGCAGAGGAATGCAAACCAAATGAATCAAGAGAAATCCCCAAAAAAGGACCTGAATGAACCAGATATAACCAAATTACAAGAAGCAGAATTTAGAATAATGATAGTTAGGATGTTCAAAGAAATTAGAGCAACAATGGATAGTCATTATGAACACCTAAACAAAGAGATAACAAGTATAAAAAATGAAATTGAAATAATAAAAAAGAATCAGACAGAAATGACAAATACAGGATCAGAACTGAAGACCACAATGGAAGGAATTAAAAGCAGGATGGATGATGCTGAGGATCGAATAAGCGAGTTAGAGGACACAATAAACAAAGGCACAGAAGCAGAGAAGAAAAAGGAAAAGAGACTTAAAAAATGTGAGGAAACTCTAAGGGAGCTTTGTGACAACATGAAGAGAAACAACATTCACATCATAGGGGTGCCTGAAGAAGAGAAGAGAGGACAGGAAATGGAAACTTTGTTCAATCAAATCATAGCAGAAAACTTTCCTAAATTAAGGCTGGGAAACACTCCACACATTCAAGAAGCACACAGAACTCCATTAAAGAGAAACCCAAAAAGATCTACACCAAGACACATCATAGTTAAAATACCAAAGCTAATGGATAAAGAAAAAATTTTAAAAGCTGCTAGAAAAAAAAAGGCTATCACCTACAAAGGAGCCCCCATAAGGATGACATCGGACTTCTCAACAGAAACACTTGAGGCCAGAAGGGAATGGCAAGATATAATCAAAGTAATTCAGAACAAGAACCTACAACCAAGACTACTTTATCCAGCAAGGCTAACGTTTAAAATTGAAGGAGAAATAAAGAGCTTCCCAGAAAAAGAAAGCCTGAAGGAATTCATAAAAACCAAACCAATTCTGCAAGAGATACTAAGGGGCCTCTTGTGAACAGTTTAAAGGGAGGAATGGATAGAGCAAAAGAAGAATACAGCTTTAAAGAATAAAATGGCAATAAACAACTACATATCAATAATGACCTTAAATGTAAATGGATTAAATGATCCAATCAAAAGACATAGGGTAGCTGCATGGATAAAGAAACAGTACCCATACATATGCTGTCTACAAGAGACACACTTTAAAACAAAAGATGCTCATAGACTGAAGGTAAAAGGATGGAAAAAAATATTTCATGCAAATGGAAATGAAAAAAAAGCAGGGGTAGCAATACTTATATCAGACAAAATGGACTTTAAAACAAAGGCTGTAGTAAGAGATAAAGGAGATAAAGGAGGACACTACATAATGATAAAGGGAACAATTCAACAAGAAGATATAACTATTATAAATATCTATGCACCAAATATAGGAGCCCCGACATACGTAAAGCAGAATTTGATGGATATAAAGGGCGAGATTAACAGCAATACTATCATAGTAGGGGATTTCAATACCCCACTAACAACACTGGATAGATCCTCAAGAAAGAAAATTAATAAAGAAACAGCAGACTTAAAGGAGACACTAGATCAACTTGATTTAATAGATATCTTCAGAACTTTTCACCCTAAAGCAGTAGAATATACATTCTTCTCAAGCATTCATGGTACGTTTTCTAGGATAGACCACATGTTAGGACACAAAAATGGTCTCAATAAATTTAAGAAGATTGAAATCATATCAAGCATTTTCTCTGATCACAATGCCATGAAACTAGAAATTAACCACAAAAGAAAAACTGAAAAATACTCAAACTCTTGGAAACTAAATAGCATGTTATTAAATAATGAATGGATTAACAATGAGATCAAAGAAGAAATAAAAAAGTTTCTAGAAATAAATGATAATGAGCATACATCAACTCAAAATTTATGGGACACAGCAAAAGCAGTTCTGAGAGGGAAGTTTATTGCACTACAGGCATATCATAAGAAGCTAGAAAAAGCTCAAATAAGCAACCTGACCCTGCATCTAAAAGAACTAGAAAAACAACAACAAATAAAACCCAAGACAAGTAGAAGGAAGGAAATAATAAAGGTCAGAGCAGAAATAAATGACATAGAGGCTAAGGAAACAATACAGAGGATCAATGAAACCAGAAGCTGGTTCTTTGAAAAGGTAAACAAGATTGATGAACCTTTAACTAGACTCACCAAGAAAAAAAGAGAGAGGACTCAAATAAATAAAATTAGAAAGGACAGTGAAGAAATAACAACTGACACAACAGAAATAAAAAGCATTGTAAGAAAATACTATGAAGAACTATATGCCAAAAAATTAGACAATCTTGGTGAAATGGACAAATTTCTTGAATCATATAACCTTCCAAAAATCAATCTGAAAGAATCAGAACACCTAAACAGACCAATTACAGCCAATGAGATCGAAACAGTTATCAAAAAACTCCCAAAAAAGAAAAGTCCTGGGCCTGATGGCTTCACAAGTGAATTCTATCAAAAATTCAAAGAAGAACTAACTCCTATCCTCCTCAAGCTATTTCAAAAAATTTAAGAGGAAGGAAGACTTCCAAACTCCTTTTATGAGGCGAGCATAATTCTGATCCCAAAACTGGGCAAAGACAACACAAAGAAAGAAAATTATAGGCCTATATCCCTGATGAATTTAGACGCTAAAATTCTCAACAAAATATTAGCCAACCGGATCCAGCAATATATGAAAAAAATCATACACCACGATCAAGTGGGATTTATTCTGGAGAGGCAAGGCTGGTTCAATATTCGCAAATCAATCAATGTGATTCATCACATAAACAAAAGGAAGGACAAAAATCACATGATAATTTCAATAGATGCAGAAAAGGCATTTGATAAAATCCAGCACCCATTCATGCTTAAAACTCTCAGTAAAGTGGGAATACAGGGATCATTCCTTATCATGATAAAGGCCATCTACGATAAACCGACAGCAAACATCATACTAAATGGACAAAGATTAAAAGCAATCCCCTTAAGATCAGGAACCAGGCAGGGTTGCCCACTTTCACCACTCTTATTCAACATAGTTCTGGAAGTCCTAGCTACAGCAATCAGACAAGAAGAAGAAATAAAAGGCATCCAAATTGGAAAAGAAGAAGTAAAACTGTCACTATTTGCAGATGATATGATATTGTATATTGAAAACCCCAAAGTCTCAGTCAAAAAACTACTGGACCTTATAAATGAATTCAGCAACGTGGCAGGATATAAAATCAATACTCAGAAATCAGAGGCATTTCTATACACCAACAATGAAATATCAGCAAAAGAAATTAAGGAAACAATCCCCTTCACTATTGCAGCAAAAAAAATAAAGTACCTAGGAGTAAATTTAACCAAGGAGGTTAAGAATTGTACTCGGAAAATTATAGAACATTGATAAAAGAAATCAAGGAAGATACAAACAAGTGGAAGCACATACCGTGCTCATGGCTAGGAAGAATAAACATAATTAAAATGTCTATATTACCCAAAGCAATTTATAAATTCAATGCAATACCTATTAAAATACCAATGACATACTTCAAAGATATAGAACACATATTCCAAAAATTTATATGGAACCAAAAAAGAACACGAATAGCCTCAGCAATCTTAAAAAGAAAAAATAAAGCAGGAGGTATCACTCTTCCAGATATCAAGGTTTACTATAAGGCCATTATACTCAAGACAGCCTGGTACTGGCATAAGAACAGGCACATAGATCAATGGAACAGAACAGAGAACCCAGAAATAAACCCACAGCTTTATGGACAACTGATATTTGACGAAGGAGGAAAGAACATACAATGGAGTAAAGACAGCCTCTTTAACAAATGGTGTTGGGAAAATTGGACATCTACATGCAAAAAAATGAAACTAGACCATCAACTTACACCATTCACAAAAACAAACTCAAAATGGATAAAAGACTTAAATGTAAGCCGTGAAACCATAAGCATCTTAGAAGAAAACATAGGCAGCAAGCTCTCCGACTTCTGTAGCAGCAGTATATTTGCCGATTTGTCTCCACGGGCAACTGAAATAAAAGGCAAGATAAACAAATGGGACTATATCAAACTAAAAAGCTTTTGCACAGCTAAAGACAATAGGAACAGAATAAAAAGACAAACCACACAATGGGAGAACATATTCGACAGCACATCTGATAAGGGGTTAATAACCAAAATTTATAAAGAACTTATAAAACTCAATACCAGGAAGACAAACAACCCAATCAAAAAATGGGCAAAAGAAATGAATAGAAATTTCTCCAAAGAGGACATACAGATGGCCAATAGGCATATATAAAAATGCTCAACATCACTAATCATTAGAGAAATGCAAATTAAAACCACAATGAGATATCACCTCACACCAGACAGAATGGCACTTATCAGCAAAACAACACAGAATAAGTGCTGGCGAGGATGTGGAGAAAAGGGAACCCTTCTGCACTGCTGGTGGGAATGCAGACTGGTGCAGCCACTGTGGAAAACAGTTTGGAGATTTCTCAGAAAATTAAAAATCGAACTGCCTTTTGACCCAGCTATCCCACTTTTAGGAATATACCCTAAGAACACCATAGCACTGTTCGAAAAGCAGAAATGCGCCCCCATGTTCATGACAGCATTGTTCACAATAGCGAAGATCTGGAACCAGCCCAAGTGTCCGTCAGAAGACGAGTGGATTAAAAAGCTATGGTACATATATACTATGGAAAACTACTCAGCCATAAGAAACGATGACATCGGATCATTTATAACAAAATGGATGTACCTTGATAACATTATACGGAGTGAAATAAGTAACTCAGAAAAAAAGAAAAACTGAGAACAGCATGATTTCATACATGGTGGGACATAAAAGTGAGAATATGAGACATGGACAAGAGAGTGGTGGTTATGGGATGGGGAGAGGGAGGGAAGAGTGGGATAGGGAATAGGGGAGGGACACAGGGAAAACCAGATTGAAGGTGACAGAGGACAATTTGACTTTTGGTGATGGGTATGCAACACAATTGAATGATAAGATAACCTGGAGATGTTTTCATTGTACATATGTACCCTGATTTATTGGTGTCACCCCATTAAAAAATATATATATAGTCACATGCACTTATATGCAATCAAACATTGCATCATGAAGTTGTTTCTGATCTCTGTGTAATCTAAAAATACTTTAATGGTCTCTCTTTTTGTATTTGTATATTTTATTTTTTAATTTTATATAGGAATTAAATTTAAAGGGTGACATTGTTTAAGATTACATAGGTTTCAGGTAAACATTTTCATACATTTGAACTGTTGATTGTGTTGTGTGCCCATTACTCTTTCTGTATTTTTAGCCCATTTTAAGTGGGTGATAGTCTACTGCTAAATTATTATTCTCCCCTTTACCAGTCGGTATATGTGGGAGGTGGCATGGTTCCTTCCTTTGTCTGAGTCAGTTAAACTTCAGTCTAACTCTGAGTTTGAGTGAAATTAGTTAGAAGGATGAATTAATAAATCCATTGTATAGTGATTTAAAAATTATACCCCAATCAAATAGGACTATGAATAAGGAAATACAACTTTCTTTTTATAAATCTGGAATTATGTTGACTTATTGCAATTATTGTGTTATTCTTATCCAAGAAGGTGATGATACTACAAATTTTCCGGACCTAAGAACACAAGTAAAACTAGGCTGGATAAAGCACATTAGATGTCCATATGCAGCAAGCCTTTCTTTGCAAAGATAATTCATAATGCATCAAGTCCTATATTATGCGTTTCCATTTAAATACTCAATTAATTTTCAATATGAGTCTTTGAGGGAGGCATTATTATTGTACCCATTTTACAGATGAAAAAAGCAAGATTTCAAAGTGTTAAGTGAATTTTCAATGGACAACCTCTTAAGAATTGAAAAAAATTGACCTGTGCACAGTCTGTCATCAGAAAGTATTAACAACTATTAATTCTTAAATTTCCTGCCTAGGTTCACTTTATGTTAGTTACTTAGAAGAGTTTATGTCTGTAATATATATAATACATATATACAAATATAGATACATAGACACATATATACATATATGTGTATTTTCTAATAAATTCAATCTTTCAATGCTCAGAGATGTTAGAGTACTTGTGTTTTTAAAGAAAGATCTGTTATATCATGACAGCTACTGCTTGAGGTGGGTTTCGGGAGGTAAAGAGGGTTAAAGGAGACTTCAGCTGGGGTGGTAGTCATACAGTACAGTATATAGATGATATATTATAGAATTGTACACCTATAACTTATCCAATTTTATTAATCAGTGTCGCTCCAATAAATTCAATTAGAAAATAACACAGCTTGATGTAAAAATTCCACTATCATGACATTAAAAACTACCCCATGATTGATGACATCTGTGCAAACTTTTATCTGTATTTATCATCTATCTATCTATCTATCTATCTATCTATCTATCTATCTATCTATCTATCTATGTATCATCTATCTACCTATTCATCATGTTTTCCTTCTACTTATGAGGTAATACAAATATTTTCTTTCACAGAAGGTGATTGAGAAATAAATTCTAGTGTTCTGACAACTGTAATCTCTTGACTGGGTGTAAATTTGGAATAGGTCAAAGGGAATTTACAGTTTATGAGATGTAGAATGAGTTTTATATTTTCATGTGTCAGAATGAAGAGCTTAATTATAAAAATCTACTCAGTTTGTATTCACAGAACATATTAATAACAGAATTTGTCATCTTTAGTTATTTGTTTATGTTTTTCTCTTGCAAAATAACTAATAAAAATTTTAAGGCACAGATTTTGCAATTATTGATTAAGTTAATAGGACAGTGTTGTAGTACTATAAGCATTTACTAAATGTTTGTAGGTAAATTAATAAATGAACAAATATAATTGATTATATTTTAATATTTAAACATACAAATCTTTAAGTCAGTTTTACAAATTATTAAATTTATGACTCATCATGTTTTGTTATGAACATTTTTTGTGCATATTATTTATTCAAAGATTTACTTCAGCAGGGTTATATTTTACTCTAATAAGTTTATTTAAGTTAATAAGGCAATGCATGTAATCAATATTAAATAAGAATGTAGGATAAATAGGTTCTTTGTTTCATATTTACCTTAGCTAACAACATATGTGGATTGCTATTTTAAACAGAAGAATGAAAAATATCTTGATTAACTAAACAACTGTAATGTCTATTTATTTCTCTTAAGATTCAATAAGAAATAATATAAATAGAAAATCTTTTGATGCTGAGCCTGATATATTCCCTATAAAAAGAATTTACAATAGTCAAAGGATTTGTCACATTAAAATAAATAGCTCTTCAAGTTGAAGAGGACTCCCCATATCTTTATCACATATTTATCAATTTTCTCTCAAGAAAATGATTGTTTATGGTTCTTATCCCTTCATTAATAATTTCTCTGCATTTGCTTTAAATTTAAACTAAAAGTACTCACCAAAATACTCCTTTTTATAATGAGGCTCATTGGGCATTCACCTTGAATTCTGAATTTGACTCAAAAAGTGGTAGCATGTTAGCATTATAAATATGTGGATAAACAAGTGAAATAAAGTTGCTTTCAAATATAATGGAAAATCACCTTTAATGTTAGGTCTTATATTGCAATTTAATGATTAAGTTTTATGACCTGGTTGCTTGTACTTTTTTTGTAAAATATATTATTGTAATAAAAAAATTCTATCTTCCTTTGTGGCAATGATGCAGGGTAAACCATATAAATTGCACTTTGAGTCACAAGGATAATTTCAATTACTATTTCAGAGATTAAAAGATTAGTGATGTTTATTTTAAAATATGTAAAAGACAATGATATTTAATGATGTCACTTTCAGGTAAAATTGATTGGAATGCAACTAGAAGAGAAAAGAAAAACTAAAAGAAAATAAAATTAAAACTACATAAGGAATAAACTCATGTAAAAAGGTAAAATAATAAATTACAGGAATAAATAAAATAGCTTGTCTAGGTTGCTAAATATAAGATCAATATTTAATCTGAAAATTGCACTTATTCAACAGTACAGAAAATATTTAGAATTTAATTTTTTAAAGGTTAACATTAACAACATACCAGGTTCTTAGAGAAATAGATATAACAGTAGATACACATAATAGATGAAAATTATAAAACATTATTAAAATAAACAATACTAATAATGATACCATATTTATGTGGATGACATCATTTTAAAGACGTGTTTTACAAAATTAGTTTGCAAATATAACACAATTACAAACAAAGCTTTAAGCAATCTAAAATTGAAAAACTAACTTTAACATTTTTGTATGATTGTTGCTACATGCCTTTTAGTCAACTCTAACTCTTGGCAATACAGTGAATGAGTGATGTCCACACTGTTCTGCCCTCAAAAGCCTTGCCTACCATGTGAGAATTTATGAATATGGCTCCTTTGTGGAGTCAGTTGGTCTACATTTGGTCTTCTTTTCCTACATTGTTGTCTTTTTTTGTGTGTGTATTTTTTTCTAACATTATTGTCCTTTCCTAGCATTGTTGTCTTTTACTAAGAACCCTGCCTTCTCATGTTATGTCTGAGGTAAGGCACCCTCACTTTTGTCATCTTGCTCACTTTTGTCATTTTCAGGTTAATTTATCTAGGACCCACTGATGATCTTTCTGGAGGCTTGAGGATATCCACAGAGCTTTTCTCCAATGCCATATTCCAAATGAATCAATTTTATTCCTCTCAGTTTACTTCAGTGTCCACATTTCACATCTGTACATAGTAATTAGGATTATGTGGATTAACCCAGAATGAGAAAGAACAAACCATTTCTGAATAGTCATTAATGCCATTGTTGGAAGGAAAACTTGCCAATGAAAGTTTCACATAGAGCCTGACTAGGCAACGACGCAGTGGATAGAGCGTCGGACTGGGATGCGAAGGACCCAGGTTCAAGACCCCAAGGTTGCCAGCTTGAGCGCGGGCCCATCCGGTTTGAGCAAAAGCTCGTCAGCTTGGACCCAAGTTCGCTGGCTCCAGCAAGAGGTTGCTCGGTCTGCTGAAGGCCCGCGGTCAAGGCACATGTGAAAAAGCCATCAATGAACAACTAGGGTGTTGCAACAGCAACGAAAAACTAATGATTGAGAGTTTCATGAATTAATGAAATTTAACATTAACAGTGCCTTTTTTAAATTCTTTAATTTGATTTGGAAAATTAACTTTAACACAGTGACATTGATCAGTAAGAATATATAGGTTTCAGGAAAAATCTCCATAGCATTTGAACTGTTGATTGCACCATATACCCATCACCCAAAGTCAAATCACTTTCTATCACCCTATATCTATCCCTCTATACATCTCTCTCTAATCTCCATTCCTCCTTCTCCTGGCAACCACCCCACTTCTGTCCATGTCCATGAGTCTCAGTCCTATATAAGGGTGTCTATCAAGATAAGTGGAAGGCAAATGTTCAAAAAAAGAAGCAGAGAAAATAGGCCGTCTTCTCAAAAAATAAAATATACCTATTATTATCAAGGCAAAAATAATCTTAGATGTGTTAAAGATTAAATTATTTGTCACCATTACTATTTTGGAAAAAAAAGTTAAATATCTGACCAGAACATATGGTAAAAAGAATATGAAACCTGATTTCTACTGTGCTGTTTTTAAAAGTATAAATATAAACAGGACATTCAGAAAACAGTTTGCTCTATTTTAAAGTTGAACATATATATATTCTATGTACAAACAGTGCCACATATAAACATATACCTGGATAAATTCTTGTACCTGTGCACTGAGTAACATTTAAAATGACATTTATATCAACATTGGTCATGGTAGAAGGTAATACACAATTTATGACATATTAAAGAGAAAGAGTACTCCAAAATTTTGTGATTATGGAATATGGGAGTACGTATGAAAATGGAAAAATATTCAAAACATAATATTGAAGAAAAACACAAACCATTATAGAAGACAGACTATGTATGATATATTCATATACTTAAACATTACAGAACATAATTACTTAGAAAATATCCTAGTGAAAACTGGAACTTTGGACCAGCCATCGAAAGTTCATTAAGTACGCTGCTAGGTTCAGGAAGTTAACCAAACAATCCCAGAAACGAAGGGCTCCTTTTCCTGGCAATTACAGTCCATAAAGCCTTCTTTACTTCCTTATTCCTCAGGCTGTAGATCAGAGGGTTCAACATGGGGATCACCACTGTGTAGAACACAGAAGCC
Organism: Rhynchonycteris naso; assembly: GCA_037038555.1. Lineage (NCBI taxonomy): Eukaryota > Metazoa > Chordata > Mammalia > Chiroptera > Emballonuridae > Rhynchonycteris > Rhynchonycteris naso. The sequence continues at coordinate 359,642,594 of CM072995.1, forward strand.
ACTTTGTCCTGACTCAGGGAGTAGCTGGAACTAGGTCTCAGATAGGTGTAGATGGCAGTGGAATAGAACAGAATTATTGCTGTCAGGTGAGAGGCACACGTTGAGAAAGCTTTGTGCCTTCCCTCCCCTGAACGCATACGGAAGATGGAGAAGAGAATGTAGGCATAGGAGGTGAGGATGACCAGCAGAGTTCCAATCATATTTACTCCAGCAAAAGTAGAAATGATACCTTCATTCATGTGTGTGTCAGAACATGAGAGTCTAAAAAGTGGAGGGGTGTCACAGAAGAAGTGGTGGATGACATTGGAACTGCAGAATGGCAAGCTGCTTATGTAACTTGTGTGCACCATGGAGTTTAACAGCCCTGTTGTGAATACCCCTGCTGCCATTTTTAGACAGACTGTCCTGGACATGACCAAGGGGTAAAGTAGAGGGCTGCATATGGCCACATAGCGGTCATAGGCCATTAACCCAAAGAGGAGGCATTCCATTGTGGCTGCAACCATAAAGAAGTACATCTGCAGAAAGCAGCCAGCAAATGAGATGGTTTTCTCCTCTGACAATAAATCCACCAGCATCTTTGGGGTGATGGTGGATGAAAAGCAAATATCCACGAAGGACAGGTTAGCCAGGAAGAAATACATGGGTGTGTGAAGTCGTGAATCAGTTCTGATTAAGAGGATCATCCCAACATTCCCCCAGAGTGTCAGAGTGTAAATCACAAAAAAGAGCAAAAAGAGGCTAATCTGTAGCTCCAGGGTGTCTGCTAATCCCAGCAGGATGAACTGTGTCACCAAAGTGTGATTTGTCCTGGTCATTTGTTACAGATATAGTTCGCTTAAATTTGTATTAGGTATAGTTATTTTCCTCTCCAAAGATTACAAGAATAGCAGAAATGTTAATGAGGTTATTGAGACATGGGAAAAAATATTTCCTGGGTTAATATAGTGTAGTGAAGAGAATGACTGAAGAATGAGGAAAATTAGTGGACAAATGCAGAAGCACTTGAAGTTATGCAGCAAATGACTATATTTTTGAAATCTTCTTGTAGACCTCTCAAAATATTTGTCTCAACCGACATACTGCACTTACATTTCTGCAAATGCAACATATGTTGTTCTCTTCCAGACCACATCCAAAATGCAAACAATACCAACATTCCTGCTGTAGTCTCTCCCAGTCTCTGAGAGGTACAGAATTTAACACAAATTCATTCTTTTTCAAAACCACTCCTTTTATTCTTTAAATTTCAAATTTATGTATTGCCTCCTAGATTCTTCCTCATATACCAGAAACAGTAATAATAATGACTATTTCAAATAACCAATATTAAGACATTCGTTGTATCTTAAGAATAGTTCTGTAGTCTTTTAAAAGTGAAACCAATAATTGTTCTCAATACAGAGTACACTATGAAATTAATGTCATGTAGTAGCCAACACAGTACCTATCCACCTCAGTGAATAACAGCTTCATATCCTCATGAGCGTCCTCCTCAGTGTCTTACTCATGTAGACTATTATTTCCTTTTTTATTAGTGGTTCTCAGTTGGAGCTTAAACATAAAAAAAATATTTCACTTTGTAAGTAAAATGAAACACAGTGAATATTTGTATTACCTGTTGGCCAAAATTTGAGATACCTCATGAGTAAATACTTGTTGCTGCACTTTTATTTTGTTATCGTAAAAGAGAATGGGGTAATCATGGGGACTAGATTATAGGGTTAATTGTGAAGTCAATCCTCTAAAGGCAGAATCCCTAGTCTCCAAAGAAAATAAAATAGTCATATGCAGTTATATGCAATCAAACATTGCATCATGAAGTGGTTCCTGATCTCTTTATAACCTAAAAGAACTTAATTGGCAATTTACATGGCCTCTCCTATTTTTAGCATATTTCAAAATGGTCATAGTCTACTGACAAATTATTATTTTTTGGTGTATATGGGGTTGATGTGGTCCCTTCCTTTGTCTGAATCACTTAAACTTCAGCCTATCTCTGTTCTTCAATGAAATTAGTTAAAAGGAGAAACTAATAAATTCATTGTACAGTGATATGAAAATTATACCCTGATCAAATAGGACTATAATAAAATACAACTTTCTTCTTAAATTTTTGAAATTGTGTTGGTTTATTACAATTATTGTTTGTGATTGTTATCCTAGAAGGTGATGATATGATGATACTACAGATTTTCCAGACCTGAGAACACAAGTAAAACAAGGTTGAATAAAGCACATTAGATGTCCATACGCAGGGAGATTTTCTTTGCAGGGAGAACTCATAATGCATCAAATCTTGTATTACACATTTTTATTTAAAATCTCAATTCACTTTCTGTATCATTCTTTGCGGAAGGCATTATTATTGTACTTATTTTGTAGATGAATAAAGCAAGACTTCAAACTATTGAGTGGATTTTCAATGGGCAAACTCAGGAAGTGAAAAAAGTTGATTTTAGCACAGTCTTCACCAAAATTTCCTGTCAGGTTTCATTTTATCTTAGTTACTTAGAAGATTTTATGTCTATAATATATATATATAATACATATATGCACATATACATATACACATACCCACACTTATATGTGTGTGTATATATCATCTAGTAAATTTAATCTTTCAAAACTCAGAGAAGGTACAGTACTTGTGTTTCTAAAGAAAGATCTTTAGCACCATGAAAGCTACTGCTTGTGGTGGGTGGGGGAGGTAAAAGAGGGTAAAGAGGGTTAAATGGTGAAGAAGGAGACTTCAGCTGGGGTGGTAAACATGCAATACAATATATAGTTGATGTATTATAGAATTGCAAAGCTGTAACCTATATAATTTTATTAACCAATGTCACTTCAATAAATTCAATTAGAAAAAAACACAACTTGATGTAAACATGCTATTATCATGGAATTAAAACCTACCTAATGATTGGCATCTGTGCAAACTTTCTTTCTTTCTTTCTTTCTTTCTTTCTTTCTTTCTTTCTTTCTTTCTTTCTTTCTTTCTTTCTTTCTTTCTTTTTTCCTTTTTATTTCTTTCTTTCTTTCATCTATCATCTATCTATATATCTATCTATCATCTATCTATCTAATCTATTTATCTATCTTTGGGTTTATAAATACTGTATTGCCTTTCTTTACAAAAGGTGATTGAGGAATAAAGTCTAGTGTTCTTACAGCTGTAGTCTCTTGACTGGGTATAAATTTGGAATAGGTTAAAGGGAGTTTACAGTTTATGAGTTGTAGATTAAGTTTTATATTTCCATGTGTCAGTTACTCCAAAAGAAATTCTAAATGAAATGGAGTTTGAAAGCATAACTGTAAATGTGCTGAATATATTTGTTAATCATTGACTGAGCTGACAAAGATACTCCTTTTGTTGATTTAGATTTGTACATACCTTGTGTTCATTAGGTAAGATTATTGTATATTCTGTAACTTAAATATTTTCAAATGACTACATGATTTAAAAAATGTTAGAATGAAGCGTAAAATTATAACAACCTACTTAGTTTGTATGAACAGACATCTTAATGATGTAATAAATTTGTCATTTTCAATATATGTTTATACATATTATTTTTAGTTAGCTAAATAAAATTTTAAAACACAGATCTTTCAGTTATTGATAGAGTTAATAGGACAGTATAGGACTATTGTAGGCATTTAATAAATATTTGTAAGTAAATGGCTAAATAAACAAATATAATTGATTATATTTATATGTACAGATCTTTGTCAGTTTTATAAATTATTAAATTTATGACTCTTCACGTTTTATGTTGTGAATATTTTTGTGCATATAATTTATGCAAAGATTAATCTCAGGATGATAATATTTTCCTCTAATAAGTTAATTTAAGTTAATAAGACAAATGCATATAATCGATGTTAATAAAGATGTAGGATAAATAGGTTTTTATTTCATATTTTCCTTAGCTAAAAGCATATGTGAATTGCCCTTTTATACAGAAGAATAAAAAATATCTTAGTTAACTAAAAACTGTAATGTTTATTTACTTCTCTTAAGATTCAATAAGAAATAATATAATTAGAAAATCTTTGATGCTGAGCGCTATAGTTTCCCCACCATAAAAAGTAAGAATTCGCAATATTCAAAGGATTCATTATATTAAGATAAATAAAGTTAAAGAGATCTTCTCATATCTCTATCACATATTCATCAATTTTTCTCTTAAGAAAATGGTTGTTTATGGTATTTACCCCTTCATTAATAATTCCTCTGTATTTGTTTTTAATTTAAGCTAAAATACTCCTTTTTATAATGAGGCTCATTGGGCATTCATTTTGAATTCTGAATTTGTCTCAAAAGGTGGTAGCATGTTAGCATTATAAATTTATGGATTAACAGGTGAAATGAAGTTGCGTTCAAAAATAGTGGAAAATCAGCTTTAAAAATAGGTCTTATTTTGCAATTTAATAGTTAAGATTTATGACCTAGTTGCTTGTACTTTTGTTGCAAAATTTTATCATTGCAATTTTTTTCTTTTTATTCAGTGAGAGGAGAGGAGGTAGAAAGACTCCTACAAACGTCCGGACCAGGATCCACCAAGCAAGCCCACTAGGGGGCGATGCTCCTCCTATCTGGGTTTGCTGCTCCATTGCTCAGCAACCAACATCTTCTTAGCAACTGAGGTGGAGGCCATAGAGTCATTCTCATTGTCTAGGGCCAACTTGCTTCAATCCAGATATGGCTGCATGAAGGGAAGGGGTAGAGAGAGAGAGAGAGAAAGAGAGAGAGAAAGAGAGAGAGAGAGAGAGAAAGAGAGAGAGAGAGGGAGAGAAGTGAATGAGGGAGGGGTGAAAAAGCAGATGGGTGCCTCTCCTTTGCGCCCTGTCCAGGAATCAAACCAGGACCTCTACATGCCAGGCCAATGCTCTACCACTGAGCCAACTGGCCAGGGCCACAATTTAAAATTTTTTTTTATCTTCCTTTGTGTTAATAATGGTGCAGGGTAAATCATATAAAGATAATTTCAATTACTATTTCAGAGAGACAAAGAATTAGTGGTATTTATTTTAAGAAATGTAAAAGGCAGTGATGTCTAATGATGCCAATTTTAGGTAAAAAATGATTGTAAAATGCAGCTAGAAGAGGAAAGAAAAACAAAAATAAAATAAAATAAAAAATATATAAGGAATAAACTCATGTAAAGAGGTAAAATAAAAAATTACAGGAATTAATAAGATAGCTTGTCTAGGTTGCTAAATATAAGATCAATATTTAATCTGAAAATTTGTTTCACTTTCTCAACAACACAGAAAATATTTAGAATTTAATATTTTACAGATTAACATTAATAATATACCAGATTCTTAGAAAAATAGATCTAATAATAGATACTCAAAACATACGGACATTATAAAATATTACTAAAATAAATAATGCTAGTAGTGACATCATGGTTATGAATATGATGTTATTTTAGAGAAGTATTTTACAAAATTGGTCTGTCAATACAGCACAATTACAAACAAAGCTTTATAAGTGATCTAAAAGTGAAAAACTAACTTTAACATTTTTGTAGAATTGTTAGATGCCCTTTCGTCAGCTTTACTCTTGGCAACCCAATGAATGAATGATGTTCACAGTGTCCTGCCCTCAACAGCCTTGCTCACCAAATGGGGACTCTTGAATACGGCTTCCTTTGTGGAGTCAATTCGTTTATATTTGGTCTTCTTCTTTTTTTGCATATATTTTGTTTCTTATTTTTTTGTATTATTTTCAAACATTATTATCTTTTTCCAGCATTGTTGTCTTTTACAAGGAACCCTGCCATCTCATGTTATGTCTGAAGTAAGACAGCCTCACCTTTGTCATTTCGCTCCCGGATACTTCAATCTTAATTTACCTAGGACCCACTTGATCTTTCTGGAGGCCTAGGGTATCCACAGAGCTCTCCTCCAATGCCAATGAATCAACTTTTTTTCTTCTCAGTCTTTTTCACTGTTCATGTTTCACATCTGTATCCAGTAATTAGGATTATGTGGATTAACCCAGACAAAAAAGGACAAACCATCTCTGGAAAAATATCTAGGCATTATTAATGCCATTGTAGAAAGGAAAACTTACCAATTAAAGTTTAACATTGACTGATGAATACAATTTAGAGAAATTAATGTACATTTAACATTAAGGGTGTTTTTCCAGAGAAGTCAAGTACAAATGTTTTTTAAAAAACAGTAGAGAAAATAGGCTGTCTTTGTTAAAAAAAATAATATCTACCTATTGCCATGGAAAAAATAACCTTAGATGTGTTAAAGATTTGAATATCTTTCACCCTCACTATATTGGAAAAGAAGTTAAATATCTGACTACAACATGTAACAGGGATATGGAAACTTAGTTCTAATATGCTTTTTTGAAGGTATAAGTATAAACATTAAATTGAAAAAATACTTTGCTGTTTTAAAGTTGAACGTATATATCTATATACAAACAGTGCCACGTCTAGGGACATACCTGGACAAATACTTGTACTGGTGCACTGAATGACATGTAAAGTAACATTCATATCACCATTGGTCATGATAGAAGGTAACAATTTAATTATGACATATTAATGAGAAAGAATACTCCAAAATTGTGTGATTAAAGAATATGGGAATACATATGAACATGGCAGAATGTTCAGAACATAATACTGAAGAAAAACACAAACTATACAGAAGACAAACTGTGTATGATATTATATTCACAATATTAAAATAGATTTTTTAAAAATATAGTTTAAGGATATGGATGGATTTATATGTAAAAGTGAAAGCTAGGGAATAATGAAACTATAGGAGTGGTTATCACTGTCAAGGAAGCACGATAATGAGAGTGATCAAAGAAAACTTCTTTTTTAAAGGTCAATTTTTTTTGTTTTATTTCTTTAAAAAATGTTATTGGAATTTTTATGGGAATTGCATTAAACTTGTATATTGCTTTGGGTAATATGGTCATTTTGATTATATTTATTCTTCCTATCCAAAAACAAGGAATATTTTTCCATTTCATTGTATCTTTTTCAATTTCCCTTAACAGTACTTTGTAGTTTTTATTATATAGGTCCTATACATTCTTTGTTATGAACTACCATATGACCCAGCAATCCCTCTACTGGGTATATACCCCCAAAACTCAGAAACATTGGTACATAAAGACACGTGCAGCCTCATGTTCATTGCAGCATTGTTCACAGTGGCCAAGACATGGAAACAACCAAAAAGCCCTTCAATAGATGACTGAATAAAGAAGATGTGGTACATATATACCATGGAATACTACGCAGCCATAAAATGATGACATCAGATCATTTACAACAAAATGGATGGATCTTGATAACATTATATGGAATGAAATAAGTAAATCAGAAAAATCTAAGAACTGCATGATTCCATACAGAGGTGGAACATAAAAAAGAGACTAAGAGACATAGACATGAGTGTGGTGGTTACAGGGGGGGAGGGGCAGGGGAGGATAAGTGGGAGGGAGAGGGGGGAGGGGAGGGGCACGAAGAAAACCAGATTGAAGGTGACAGAGGACAATTTGACTCTGGGTGATGGGTATGCAACATAATTGAATGCCAAGATAACTTGGAGATGTCCTCTTTGAATATATGTACCCTGCTTTATTGTCACCCCATTAAAATTAATAATAATAAAAAATAAAATCTCACTACCAGAAGCAAAAATAGATAAATAAATAAACAAATAATAAATGTGGGTAAAAAAATAAAGGTTAATAATTTTTAAATTAAAATTTACATTTAACATTGTTGTGTATTAGTTGCAGGTGTACAGCAGCATAGTAGTTACATAATCAATACTTTACAAGTATTCCTGATAATTCTAGTGCCTAACTAGCACTCTACATAGTAATTACAATATTATTGACTATGTTTTCTATCCTGAACTTAATATCCCCATGACTATTTTGTAACTACATACCAATTTGTACTTCTCAATCCCTTCACCATTTTTACCCAGTCCTTCAACCTCCTCCCCTAGGCAACTATCAGTCTGTTCTCTGTATCTGTGAGTCTGTTTCTGTTGTTGTTCACTTATATTATTCTTTAGACATTACATATAAGTGGAATCCTATGATATTTGTCTTTCTCTTACTGACTTATTTTATTTAGCATAGTACCTCTAGGTCCATCCATTTCATTCTCTTTTTTATATGTATGAGTTGATATTTCATCTTATATATGTAACAACTTTTTTTAATCCACGCATCTATTGATAGGCACTTGGGCTGGTTTTACAGCTTGACTATTGTAAATAACGCTACAATGAACATAGGGGTGCATATGTTCTTTCAGATTAGTGTTCTATGTCTCTTTGGATATATTCTTAGAAGTGCAATTGCTGGATCATAAGGCAATTTTATTTTTAATTTTTTGAGGAAATTGCATACTCTTTTCCATAGTAGTTGCACCAAACCCCATTCCTACCAACAGTACACTAGGGTTCCCTTTTCTCACATCCGCACCAACACTTGTTTGTTGATTTACTGATAGTAGCCATTTTCACAGAACTGAGGTGTTATGCTATTATAATTTTTACTTGCATTTCTCTTATTATTAATGATGTTGAACAACTTCTCATATGTATTAGCTGTTTGTATCATCTTTTTGTACGTGTCTGATTGACTCCATTGACTATATTTTAATTAAATTTTTTGGTGTTGAGTTGTATAAGTTCTTTATAAATTTTGGATATTAACTCTTTATTAGATGAATTATTGATGAATATGTTCTCTTCTTCAGGAGGTTGTCTTTTTATTTTGTTGATGGTTGCTTTTGCTGTGCAAAACTTTTTAGTTTGATGTAGTCCCATTTGTTTATTTTTTCTTTTGTATCCCTTGTCCAAATAAATCTATTCAAAAAATATCACTGAGAGGAATGTCTGAGATATTACTGCCTGTGTTTTCTTCTATGAGTTTTATGATTTCAAGTCTTAGAAGTAAGTCTCTAATCCATTTTGAGTTTATTTGTGTATATAGAGTGAGATGGTAGTCTAGTTAAATTTTTTTGCATGTATCTAATTTTCCCTTTGCCATTTATTGAATAGACCATTTTTACCCCATTGTGTGTTCTTGCCTTTTTTGTCAAATATTAATTGAATATATAGGCATGGGTTTACTGAACTCTTTATTCTGTTTCATTGATCTCTATGTCTGTTATAATACCAGTAACATACTGTTTGATTACTACATTCTTGTAGCATTGTTTGATATCAGGTTATGCTCCTCCAACTTTGTTCTTTTTTCCCAAGATTGCTGTGACTAGTCAGGCTCTTTTGTGCTTCTATTTAAATTTTTGGATTATTTGCTCTACTTCTGTGAAATGTGTCATTGGTATTTTGATGGAAATTACATTGAGTCTATAGATTACTTTGGGTAGTATGGACATTTTAATGATGTTCATTTTAGATAACTTGCAATTATGACAATATTCAGTTCTTTATTTATTTTGAGAGGTGAGTTTATATGTGTTCATTCACTTTGCTTCCAAATTTATATACTTATATTTTTATAATATACTGAAAGTTTATATTTCACACAATATAATAATAAAGAATTAAAACAAACAAACCAAAACCTTGAGAAAATGTTTTAGATTAAGTGCTGTGCCCGGGGTTCCCAGACCACTGTCATCTTCAATGATTGACTAGGTCTCATAAATCTCAGAAGAGCCTTATACATAAGGTTATGGTTTATTACAGCTAAATAAATAGATTAAAATTAGCAAAGGAAAAAGACCTAGAGGGCAATGTCCTGGGGAAACCAGGCATGAGCTTCATGTGTTCATTCCCAGTTGAATCACAGACAGCACTTTATATTCCTGGCAGTATTGTCTGACAACTCAGATGTCACCAATCAAAAATGCTTAATCAAATTTTGGTACCCAGAGTTTTATTGAGGGCCAGTAAATAGACATGAGTGCTCATATAACTGTCCTAGTTACTTAGTCTCCAACTGCTTCACCCTGATCAAACTAATACAGTCTAACCTAAAGCCCTAGGTATACAAAACAGGCATTCACCATGAATCATTTTATTAGCATAAGCTAGTGTGAGCCCCAGGGTATACATATGTTCTTATCAGGTAAGATATTCCAAGGTTTTAGGTGTTTTCTCTTAGGAACCAGTCAGTGTCCAGTCCTGAAGACCTTTAAAATATGTTGTTTGGGCAGCCCTGGCTGATTCTGTTAACCCTTTCCTGCACAGTACCAGTATGCAAATATTCAATGCAGGACTCCATCTATTAACAATGTGTTGCTTTTTTGGTTGTTTACTTGGAGCTATATGATTCTTGAACATTGATTCTTTCAGTCCTTCTATCTTGTTGCCTGACTTTTCCAATTTGTGACATTCGCAGGATTTGAAGTTAGTTTCTATTTTTGTCTTACTGATGAAAATATTATCCAAAACAAATGTTAAAGGCATATATTTCAAACAATTTTCACTAATGTTAATAAATGCATTACTTGAAAACCTATTGAAAAAAGCAAAATATTGATTGGTATTTGTATGTTTCAGGTATGTAGTAACAGTAAATATTCAAGTGAAATAAAAGAGAGAAATAATTAGAAAACAGAAAGCAAGATTAATAATATAGCAAAAAAGACAAAAGATTTTACTTTCAAAAGGAAGGACTTAAATATTCTTAGGATCTAAAGAAAGAAAAGCATGGTGAAATCACACCCACTATAATAATTAGAAGTTTCAACATTTTTTACAATTTAAGTTTCTCTTTTAAGGTAAAACAAAAAACTGGAATGTTTTTTCACATAAATACATTAAACAATAAGCAAGAAAGTATAATTAAAAATATTTTTATAAGAAATAAACTATTAGAATTAATAATAATAAAATATATATATAAAAAAAGAAATAAACTGACTTTGCATAATTAAAGAAATGAGTTAAAGAAATTAAATTTACATAAGGAGCACATATACAATGAATTAAAATAAAATACGAACATCATTAAGTGATAATAGTTCCCAAAGTAAGAAATGTCTTTAGATTTTGTAAATAAGGTTAATTAAGACTACTTTCAGAGGTCTAATCTATAGTTTGAGTGAGATTTATTACATGTAAGAGGGCTATACAAGAGAGCAGAGAGGGGACATAGCTCAAAATATATATCTGAAAACCTAACCTAAGTCTCAGAATGATTGTATTTCATCTTCCAAACATTGTTGCTATTTCTGTGTTACTGAAAATAAAAACTATTAATTGAAAGAATAGAAGTCCCTGGCTGGTTGGCTCAATAGTAGAGCATCAGCCCAGTGTGTGGATGTCCTGGGTTTGATTCCCAGTCAGGGCACATAGAGTGCCCATATGCTTCTCCACTCCTTCCCCCTCTCACTTCTCTCTCTCTCTCTCTTTCTTTTCTCCTCCTGCAGCCATGGATAGATTGGAGAGAGTTGGCCCTAGTTGCTGAGGATGGCTCCATGGCTTACACCTTAGGCACTAAGAAGAGCTCAGTTGCTAAGCAACGGAGCAATGACCCAGATGGACAGAGCATCGCCCCCTAGTGGGCTTGCTGGGTGGATCCCAGTCAGGGTGCATGCAGAGTCTATCTCTCTGTCTTCCCTCCTCTCTCTCAATTTTAAAACAAAAGAAAAAAAGAAGAAATAAAATAAAGAATATAATATTAGTATTTACCAGTGAAATATTTTGGTTCTATATATGATTGCAATACATGCCCAGGACAAAAAAAGTGGAATGAATGCGACCAGTGAGCAACCAGCTGGTGCAGAATAAAATAGGTGAGCTATGTAGTGAAAGAGTGAACCACCTCTGAGAACAGCCTGATCACTCTGCTTCAAGACCTTTGTGGTTAGGTAACCAATGTGGATGGGAGCATGGCCGCTCGGTGCTCAGACAACATTGATGCCTTAATGAACATTCATCTGGTCAAGGTCTTTTGTGTGGACTACTGATAGCATTTGATTTTCAAGCAGGGTGACCAGTTTGTGACAGGTCATAATACCTGCTATGCCAGATCTCAGATGACTTGAATATTACCTCTTCAATCAGGTGACACTTCAGAGGCAAGGGCAAAAGATGGGTCAGGAGAAATTTTTCTCCGAAAACTGTAAGTGTGGTTGTCTCTTTTTAGCATGCCCTGATCCCCACTAAGTTACTTCCAGGGTTCTACTAAGCCTACCACCTACTAAGTTCATATTAATAATGATAAACTTTTCAATATTTTGTAATTGAGGTATGATTAACATTTAACATTGTATTCATTTGACCTGTAAAAGATAATGATTCAATAATTGTATATATTAAGAAATTATCACCACCAACCACGATATATACTTACAATATTTTTTTCTTGTGATGAGGAGGTTTAAGATATGTTCCCTTAGCGACTATAAAATATACAATGCAGTATTATTAACTGTAGTTACCATGCTGTTCATTACATCACCATGACTTATTTATTTTATAACATGAAGTTTGTACTTTTTGCACCAGCTTAGGTTTAATATTAAATTAAATTTATTTTATTGGCAATTGATAGGATATTTCTGTGAGCAGAAAAGCTATGAGCTTATTGTAGAGAATGTGTGTCAGATTCCTCAATTGCACATCATCTACCTCCTTGGAACCATACATTGACTAAACTCTTTGCTGCAGCTGAATCTGTGTGTATGTGGTTTTGTGTGTATGAGTACATCCCATGAGAGAGACAAGAATAGACATGTTGAAATTTTAAGAAGGGAAAGCACAAAAAACTATAATTAGTGCATTCTAATTAGACAACAGTTTTCTTGATAGCATATTTTTACACAAACCCACACTTATTTTTTAAGGAATATATGTGTGTATGTGGGTTTAAGGAAAATAAAAGATTTATAGTTGCAATTAAAATTACAGTACTGAAATTTTATTTACTCATCCTACCAAGGAATTAATTCAAAATATTAAAACAAAAATATTTTAAGTTTAAAGTATTTTCATATATGTGAAAAATAAAAATTATTATAAATTATAAATGGTTAAGGAAAAGTATATGAATAATTATAAATATTTTTATGGCACATTTCATGTGATGTTATGACTTTAGTCACTCAACATTATACACCTTTCTTTCTCTAGGGAAGATTTTATTAGAAAGAGGCCTCATTTTGAGGATCCAATCAAGATACAGGATGGTTAGATGAGGGTCCTAGGTCTTATATAAGTTTGGTAATTTTTCTTATCCATAGGTAAATGTAAGACAATTCACCTTATAAAACACATATACTTCAATAATTACTTTAAAAATGTACTTTTGAAAAACTGTAACCTTGGACCAGTCATTGAAAGTTTAACAAAAATGCTGCTACATTCAGAAAATTAACAATCCCAGAAACAATGGGCTCCTTTTCCTGGCAATTACAGTCCATAAAGCCTTCTTTACTTCCTTATTCCTGAGGCTGTAGACCAGGGGGTTCAACATGGGGATCACCACAGTGTAGAACACAGAAGCAACTTTGTCCTGACTCAAGGAGTAGCTGGAACTAGGTCTCAGATAGGTGTAGATGGCAGTGGAATAGAACAGAATTATTGCTGTCAGGTGAGAGGCACATGTTGAGAAAGCTTTGTGCCTCCCCTCCCCTGAACGCATACGGAAGATGGAGAAGAGAATGTAGGCATAGGAGGTGAGGATGACCACCAGAGTTCCAACAATATTGACTCCAGCAAAAATAAAACTGATGCTTTCATTCATGTGTGTGTCAGAACATGAGAGCCTTAAAATTGGAGGAGTGTCACAGAAGAAGTGGTGGATGACATTGGAACTGCAGAATGGCAAACTGCTTATGTAACTTGTGTTCACCATGGAGTTCAACAGCCCCGCTGTGAAGGCCCCTGCTGCCATTTTTAGACAGACTGTCCTGGACATGACCAAGGGGTAAAGTAGAGGGTTGCATATGGCCACATAGCGGTCATAGGCCATTAACCCAAAGAAGAGGCATTCAGTAGTGGCCGAGGCAATAAAGAAGTACATCTGCAGAAAGCAGCCAGCGAATGAGATGGTTTTCTTGTCTGACAATAATAAATCCACCAGCATCTTTGGGGTTACATTGGAAGAGCAGCAAATGTCTACGAAGGACAGGTTAGCCAGGAAGAAATACATGGGTGTGTGAAGCCGTGAATCAGTCCCGATTAAGAAGATCATCCCAACATTCCCCCAGAGTGTCAGAGTGTAAATCACAAAAAAGAGCAAAAAGAGGCTAATCTGTAGCTCCAGGGTGTCTGCTAATCCCAGCAGGATGAACTCTGTCACGAAGGTGTAATTTGTTTTGGTCATTTGTTACGGATATAGTTCGCTTAAATTTGTTTAGGTTAAATGTTTTCTTGTACAGAAGTTGTCAAAAATGAAGTAAAATGTTAATGGAACATTCTCACAATGAAAAAGAAAAACCTAGGAAAACATAGCATAGTATATAGAGTAACTGAATTTAGAAGAAAACTTGTTTACAAATAGACAAGCATTTGAGTTTATGCTATTATCTGTATTGAACCTGGGTGAATACAGCCTCTGAAATTACTGGTGAAGTCTACATACCCCATTTAAGTCTCTATAATTGAAACCAACATATGTTCTATTTTCTTCTACCAGCCCACATCCAAAATGTGAAGGACGCAAATATTCTTGCTGAAGTGTCTCTCATTTTCTAAAGAGGTTTGTAGTTTTAACTCGAATACATTTTTCCTCTCAAGACTACTCTTTTATTCTTCAATCCCAAACTCATTAATTGCCTCTTGGACATAGCTGTCCTGTACCCAAAGCAGCAAAAATAGTGACCACTTCAAATAACCATTATATTGAGATCCATCATATCCTGAAGAATAATTTTGTGATGTTTTTTCAAACTATTATTTGTTACAATGTACACTATCAAAATAATGCCTTGTTTTAGTAGACACTACCTGTCCACTTTGGTGATAACAGTACTATATCCTTACAGCATTGTCCCCAGCGTCTTACCTGCGTGGTCTATTGTTTTCTTTTTATTATCTGGAGCTAAGAAGTTGTACCTAGAATTTTTGAAAAGAAAATTTTTATTTTTAAATGATATTAAATGTAGTGAAAGTTGGAATTACCTATTTGTAAAAATTTGAGACACCTTCTGAGTAAATATCCATTGCTTCTCTTTTATTTTGTTTTCCTGAAAGAGAAATGGGTAACCGTGGGGACTATATTAAAGTGTTTAATTGTGGAGTTAAATCTCCAGAGGCAGAAACTTTCAGTCTCAAAAGAAAATAAAAGTCATTTACATATATATAGAATGAAACATTGCATCATGAGGGGGCTCCCAATCTCTGTATTGCCTTAATGTCTTTGTCAAAATAAAATGAACTTAATTGCCTTTTTTCATTGCCTCTCTTTTTGTATCTCTAGCTTTTTCTGGATGACATAGCCCACTACCAAATTATTATACTTCCTTCCAGTGTATATGGTGTGAATGTGTGTGTGATCCTTCCTTTGTCTCGATAACTTTACCTCTAAACTCACTCTGTTCTGGAGTGAAATTAATAAGAAGAGAAAACTAATATTTATTGTACAAAGTTTAAAGCATAACTATATCCTGAGAAAATATGACATGAATAAAAAACCTACCTCTTCATTAATGATTTTAAAATTGTGTTGTTATTTTGCAGTTATTGTTGGTGATTCTTATCCTACAAGGGGGAAAATTACAGATTTTCTAGACTTTAATTCAAAAGTAAAACAGTGAAATCAATCACTCTGAGTATTCAGATATGTGGAGAGTCTGTTTGCATAGAGAATTCAGAAGGCAGTTATGAAGTACTATATCACAATTGTCCATGTGAATTCATAATTACCTTCTACACCAATCTTCGACACTGGCATTATTATTTTACAGATTTTATAAATGAGGAAAGAAATATATAAAGCTATTAAGTAATTTTCCAGTGAGCAAACTATTAAGAAGTGGGAAAGTCAACCTGTCATAGCCTTATACACAAAGAATGAGTACCTAGCTACTTAATTTTCTTCTTCTGTTTCATTAACATTTTATCTTAGTCACATAGGGCATACACATACACATATGTCTATATACACTTCCCTTTATATTTATATTTGCCTTTCAGGAGAAAGCAGAAAGAATAATATATAAAAATATTTTAATTACAAAAATGGTTAAATAATAAATTGGAAACGGATTTTTAGTCAGGTGTGTTGTGCCATAGGTATCTTAGAGTAAATTATTATTGCTTTTAGGTGTACAGTTTGGTGAGTTTTGACAAATATCTACTGTCTTGTAACCACCACCACCAAAACAGATTATTTCACCCAGTTTAACAAAATCTGTTACACCCCATTCACAGACTGCTCCATGCCTACCCTCATCCTCTGGCCACCATAGGGAACCATTAGTGTGATTCACATCATGCTGTTTCCTTTCCAGAATGTGATCACCATGCATGGCATCATACAGTAGGTAGTCTTTTGAGTATGGCTCTGTTCCTTATTGTAATATTTAGAGATCTAACCACATTTTCTTACTTTTATAAGTGTTCCCCTTTCATTATTAAGTAGTAGTCCATTCAATAGATGTATTACCAGTTGATGGTCATACAGGGTATTTCCAATTTAAAGAAATTATGCACATACCTTAAGAAACTAGAAAAAGCTCAAATAAACAATTTAACCCTGCATCTAAAAGAACTAGTAAAAGAACAGCAAGTAAAACTCAGAGGAAGTACAAAGAAGGAAATAATAAAGATCAGAGCAGAGATAAATAACATAGAGGCTAAGGAAACAAT
Organism: Rhynchonycteris naso; assembly: GCA_037038555.1. Lineage (NCBI taxonomy): Eukaryota > Metazoa > Chordata > Mammalia > Chiroptera > Emballonuridae > Rhynchonycteris > Rhynchonycteris naso. Next base: position 359,659,397 of record CM072995.1, read on the forward strand.
ATAGAGGATCAATGAAACCAATAGCTGGTTCTTTGAAAAGGTAAACAAGATAGATGAACCTTTAACCAGACTCACCAAGAAAAAAAGAGAGAGGATTTAAATAAATAAAGTTAGATATGAGAGAGGAGAAGTAATAACTGACACAGCAGAAATACAAAGGATTGTAAGAAAATACTATGAAGAGCTGTATGCCATAAAATTAGACAACCTAGGCAAAATGGACAAATTCCTCAAAACATATAATTTTTTAAAAATCAATATAGAAGAATCAGAAAACCTAAACAGACCAATTTCATCAAATGAAATCGAAAGTTATCAATAAACTCCCAACAAACAAAAGTTCTGGGCCAGATGGCTTCACAGGAGTATTTTACCAAATATTCAAAAAATTCACTCCTATCCTTCTCAAGCCATTTCAAATAATTCAAGAGGAGGGAAGGTTTCCAAAGTCCTTTTATGAGGCAAGCATAATACTGATTCAAAACCAGGAAAAGACACTACAAAGAAAGAAAACTGTAGACCAATATCCCTGATGAACTTAAATGCTAAAATTCTCAACAAAATATTAGCAAACTGAATTCAGCAATACATGAAAAAAATCATACACCATGGTCAGGTGAGATTTATTCTAGGGAGACAAGGCTGGTACAATATCCACAAATCAATCAATGTGATTCAACACATAAACAAAAGAAAGGATAAAAATCACATGATAATATCAATAGATGCAGAAAAAGTATTTGATAAAATTTAGCACCTATTTATGACCAAAACTCTCAGCAAAGTGGTGATACAGGGATCATACCTCAACATGATAAAGACCATCTATGACAAACCCCAAACCAACATTATAATCAATAGGCAAAAATTAAAAGCAATTACCCTAAGATCAGGGGTACCCCCTTTCACCAGTCTTATTCAACATAGTGCTGAAAGTCCTAGCCATTGCAAACAGACAAGAAGAAGAGATAAAAGGCATTCAAATTGGAAAAGAAGTAAAAATATTATTATTTGCTGATGATATGATACTGTATATTGAAAACTTAAAGGTCTCAGTCAAAAAACTACTGAACATGATAAATGAATTCAGCAAGGTGGCAGGATATAAAATCAATATTCAGAAATAAGTGGCATTTTTATACCCCAACAATGAACAGTCTAAAAGAGAAATTAAGAAAATAATCCTCTTACTATTGCAACAACAAAAAACTAAAGTATCTAGGAGTAAACTTAACCAAGGAGGTTAGAAACTTTTACTGGGAAAATTATAAAACATTGGTAAAAGAAATTAAAGAAGATACAAACAAGTGGAAGAATATACTGTGTTTATGGTTAGGAAGAATAAACATCATTAAAAGTCTGTTACCCAAAGCAATTTATAAATTCAATGCATTTTCTACTAAAATACCAATGACATACTTCAAAGAACAAATATTCCAAAAATTTATATGGATCTTAAAAAGAACACAAACAGCCTCAGCAATCCTGAAAAAGAGAAATAAAATGGAAGGTATCACACTTCCTGATATCAACTTATATTACAAGGCCATTGTACTCAAAACAGCTTGGTCCTGGCATAAGAACATGCATACAGATCAATGGCACAGAACAGAAAACACTGAAATAAACCCACACCTATATGGACAATTGATATTTGACAAAGGAGGTCAGAGCATACAATGGAGTAAAGACAGTCTTTTTAACAAATGGTGTTGGAAAAATTGAACAGGTAATTGCAAAGAAATGAAACTGGATCACCAACTTACAACATCGACAAAAATAAACTCAAAATGGATAAAATACTTAAATGTAAGTTGTGAAACCATAAACATCTGGCAAGAAAACATAGGCAGTAAACTCTGTGATATCTCTCGTAGCAATATTTTTGCTGATTTATCTCTATGGGCAAGTGAAATAAAGGACAGGATGAAGAAATGGGACTATATCAAACTAAAAAGGTTTTACACAGCAAAAGACACCATTAACAAAATAAAAAGAAAACCCACACAATGGGAGAATATATTCACTAATACGTCTGATAACGGGTTAATAACCAAAATTTATAAAGAACTTGTAAAAGTCAACACCAGGAAGATAAACAATCCAATCAAAAAATGGGCAGAAGAAATGAATAAACACTTCTCCAAAGAGTACATACAGATGGCCAATAGGCATATGAAAAAATATTCAACATCACTAATCATTAGAGAAATGCAAATTAAAACCACAATGAGATACTGCCTCACACCTATCAGAATGGCGCTTATTAACAAAACAACACATAATAAGTGCTGGAGAGGGTGTGGAGAAAAGGGAACCCTCCTGCACTGCTGGTGGGAATGCAGACTGGTGCAGCCACTGTGGAAAACAGTATGAAGATACCTCAAAAAATTAAAAATGGAACTACCCTTTGACCCAGCTATCCACTTTTAGGAATATATCTTATGAATACCAAATCACTGATTCAAAAGAAGAAATGCACCCCCATTTTATTGCAGCATTGTTTACAATAGCCAAGATCTGGAAACAGCCCACTGTCCTTTAGTGGATGAGTGGATTAAAAAGCAGTGGTATATATACACAGTGGAATACTATGCGGGCATAAAAAAGAAGAAAATTTTACCTTTTGTGACAACATGGATGGACCTGGAAACTATTATGCTAAGTGAAATAAGCCAGGCAGAGAAAGAAAAATATCATATGACCTCACTTTTTGAGGAATCCAATGAACAATGTGAACTGAGCAACAGAATAGAGACAGAGGCAGAATCAAAGGAACCAGAGGGAAAGTGGTCAGAGGGAAAGTAGATGAGAAGATGCGATCAGAGAAGGGAAAGAGATTAATAAAATTATATATACATAACACAGCATTATAGAGAACAGGACAGTATGTCCTAGAGGGAAGGGGGGAAGAAATTTGGGGATGCAGCATGGGGGGCTGTGGGGAATACGGGGGTGGGGGAAGATATATTCGGTGGGATACTTGAATCTATGTAAACCCAAATTAAAATCATAAACAAAAATAAAAAAGCATGCACAAACCCCTCTTTCTGTGGACGTCTGGTTTTATTTACCCTTGGTAAACAGAAGTAGAATTGCTGGATAGTATAGTTAAATATAAGTTGTTTGAGACTGACAAACTAACAATATTGTTGTGCTATTTTGTACTCTTTTGTGTGAAAGGAACAAAGAGAGAGACAGAGAGGAACAAATAGGGACAGACAGGCAGTAAAGGAGATGACAAGTATGAATTCTTCATTGTGGCTCTGTAGTTGTTCATTGATTGCTTTCTCATATGTGCCTTGAGTAGGGGGTTACAGCAGACCGAGTGACCCCTTGCTCAAGCCAACGATCTTGGGTTCAAGCCAGAGATCTGTGGGCTCAAGTCATGTCTATGATCCATGTTCAAACTAGCAACCCCTTGCTCCAGTGGTGAGCCCGTGCTCAAACCGGATGAAACCCCACTCAAGGTGGCGACCTCAGGGTCTCAAACCTGGGTCCTCTGCATCCCAGTTTGATGCCCTATCCACTGCGCCACCGCCTGGTCAGGCTGTTTTGTACTGTTTTTACCAGCAATGTCTGAGAGTTCTTGTTGCCTTAAGTCATCTTCAGCACTTTGCACTGTTTTTTTTTAAAAAAAATTCTGTAAACGTTTAGCTATTCTGAAAGGCACAAGGTTATATATGTCTTATGATTTCAATTTTAATTTTCCTAATGAGCAATTATTTCAAACAATTTTCTATGTGCTTATTTGCTATATTTATGTTTTATTTAGTGAAATCTCTAAAAATCTCTTGCTTATTTTGTTATTTGGTTGCTCTTTGTTTTATTATTGTTGAGCTATTAGTATTCTTTCTATATTCTGGATACATTTCCTTCCATAGATAGGCAATTTGTCAATGTTTTTCCAATTTGTGGCTTTACTATTCAGTTTTTAACAGTATCTTTTAAAAAGCATATTCTAAGTTTGGTTAAGTTCAGCTTATTAACATTTACTTGTGCCTTTTGCATAATATCTAAGAAAATTTTTCTTAACAAACTTTTTTTATGTTTTATTTGAGAATATTTAAATTAAGTTTTATATTAGAACTATCAGTTTTTCTTTGATTTTGGTATACGTTTGATGTAAGATTTGTCCCTTCCTTCCTTCCTTCCTTCCTTCCTTCCTTCCTTCCTTCCTTCCTTCCTTCCTTCTTTTCCTTCCTTCTCTCCGGAGCTCTACCCTTTCACTCTTACTTCCTTCCCCTTTTTTCTTTTCTTCTTCTTTCCTCTGCAGATTGATGTACAATTGATCTACTATCATTTTTGTCAAAACACTATTCTTTTTTAATACATTAACTTTTTTATTTGTGAAATTTAGTTGATCATTTATGTTTGGATCATTCCTTGAACTTTTTATGTTATTCTTGATTACTGTCTTGATTACTGGAGCTTAACAGTACATCTTGAAATCAGATAGTGGCTATTATAATATGTTTTTCAAGATTTTTGCTACTTTCAGGTTTTCACATTTGCTATTTAGTTTCAGGTTGTAAATTTCTACAAAAAGGACTTTGGGGTTTATCCATATTGCTTTGTACTAGTAGATTAGTTGGGAGACAATCTATGCCATAACAGTAATGAGTCTTTCAGACCATTAACACAATATATCTCTCCATTTATATAGTTTTAAAATTACTGTCATCATTATTTTGTTTCATACAATATTTTGTTGTACACAGTTCTTTTACATATTTTATTAGACTTATCCTTAAGTTTTTCATGTTTTGATGTTATGACAAAGGATAGTTTTTATATTTAAATTTTTTATCTAAGGTGTTTTTATTTTCTTCTTTCCAAGCTTTTTCATATTTTTTCTTACTTTGTTTTTCTTTAATTTTTTTCGCCTTATTGCATTGGTAGACCCATCAGTATCGTGTGAATGAAAATGGTGAGGGTACACATATTTCTGCCTTGTTTCCTGTATTAGAGGACAACATTCATTCTTTTTATCATTAAATATGTTAGCTATAGGTTTTGGTGTGTTCTCTTTATCAAGTTCAGGAAGTGACATTCTATTCTTCATTTGCTGAAATATTTTGTTATGAATATATGTTCAATATATTAAATAATTGTTTCTCCATTCATTAAGATTATTATGTTCTTCTACTTTTCAAGAGTAATTATATAGTGAATTATATTGATTTATTTTACAATGTTAAATATTCATTTACTGTGTTTATGGAAAAATCTTACTAGTCAATGATTTTCATTTCATCTTAATGATATATATGTATCATTATATATATGTATGCATTTTATTGCTATAATTGCAAAAGAAAGCTAACAGTCACTAATAAGTAAAATCTGCTGAACAAGGGGCTAAGTATGTACATGCATTATCTAGAATCTGACAAGGTGAGAAAGTTTTGTCATAGTTTACATATCAATTAAAATAAGATTGAAGAAGTAGCTCAATGACTCACAGTTGTGAAATGGCAAAACTAACATTCAAATCCCAGTTGAGTCACAAGCTCCTACTTACTTTTAGAAAAAGAGGAGCCTGGTGACAGAAGATGAGATGTGGTAAGAGTGAGGTTGTCTAAATCTATGTGATGAAAGGTATAGATACAGGGCCCAGAATTATTGTTTGAATCTTCCTGGTATCCATTTGTGATGAGATAAATATGACATGATTTTTAGTATTAGAGCCCAAGTCTCCAGATTGATGTTGTTCGTATTCTTCCTTGCTGCGGTCTCTTCTGCACCAGAGAAATCAAAACAAACCTGATATACAGGCAGATAAGATAATCTGGAGATCTCAGTGTAGAGTGTTGTTAATTCTACAATCAAAAGACCAAGGATGATGTGATACCTTGCTAGATAAACTATTTGGGGAAAATGGCATAGAATCTTCTAAATTTGGTATGTTTTTGTTATGTATTAATTCTTAGAAAAAAACTGTTTTATGATTATTGAATTCTTTAACCATTAAATCTGTGCAGATTTCTTATATAAGTTCAATATAGTATGCACATATAGCAAAGAAATCACTTACGAGTCCTTTAACCACTTAATTGATTTTCAACCACTATTTCAGAAAAAAACGGAAGGAAAGAAAGACCCAAAGTGAGATTTTGTATATTGTATAAAGCTTAGAAATGACATCTGCACAGCAGAAGCACATAAACCTGTTTTTTAAGTTTAGATTTCTTCACTATAGTTTTGGTTACTCATTTTTCGTCATTCCCAGTCAATTTAATTCTTTTTAAACTCTAGTTTCAAAGAAGACTAACTTCTCTTCTGAGTGCATCTGGAAGATTACAGGTAATTTTCTTGGGGTGGGAGAAAAATTTTGAGGTTACCAAGCATGGCAGAAAGAGTAGATCTCCATTATGTATTGCCTTATTATTCACTACAGTATTTTCCTCTTACATTATTTCTAACAATACAGATCTTAGAATATTTGCTGAATATTTTATTCTACTATTATTCATTTATTTGCACCCATTCTGTTTGCGTGTGTGTATGTGTGTGTGTGTGTGTGTGTGTGTCTGTGTGTGTGTGTTTCTGATAGGTAGGCCCAGTTAATGTGTTCTGCAAAGCTTCCCTTGCTAAACTATCAAGCAGGCATCACTATCAACTTTCTTGCATTTTCTCCCCCAGAGATCATATATTCTGTTTTTTATTTTAAACCTATCCTTGAATCATATTTTGTTCATTTTATCATAACAACATTCAAAACATTAAATGCCTTAAGGGAGTCATTAAATTCTTGAGAGTTTCCTAAATCCCTCAAGAAACACAAAGGAACTTAAATAATATATTCAATACATCCTTTTAACTGGAAGTTTAACTCCCGGACACTATTCCCATTTCAACTAAGGCAAATATAAGTAAAACCTGTCTTCTGAAACAAGGGTGTTTTGAGCATCTCACTCTTATTCTCACACCCTGGAGGCTGCGTCTTAATTTCTCCTCTATTCAAAAAGAAGCTGGAATCTCAATTTTTCTACCTATAACTTCTGTCATTTACCTAATTTACAAATGAATTTAAACATCAGGTAAACTGAACTATTATTTCTATTATTTTTGTTTTGTTTTTGCTTTTTTTTGGGGGGGGGATAATATAGAGAAATAAACCATGGGAATGAGTGGTCATGAAGGTTCCTACATGAGCTAAGGTGTTGGCCATTTTTTCTTCTATTGGTAAGTGAAATTCACTTATATGAATATACCATATGCATACATGCTGGAATACGTTAGAAATACAAAAACAAAACAAAAAAAAGTATGGAAAAGAAGGAATAAATGATATTCAGATTTAATCTGATAAACATTACAAATTACAGGAGTGGCAGCAATTTGTAATTTGGGTACTTATTTCTATTCCTTATCCTACACTTAAATTCCATATTGTACATTTATATCAAAATTGTTAAGCAGCTTCTAATGGAACAATGAATATCAGTGTTTTAATTCAATTTTAAATATTCTTGCTAAGGGATTAACTGTAACTCATCATAACGACATATTTCTATGGGGATTACTTCCCTATCAGTAACTATATTTAACATAGTTATCTTTTTTCCCTTAATATTCCTGTAATCTGGCAGCAATGTTTTATTCTGAGTTTTAACTACTGTCCTCAGAAATAGTGTCTCTGTCTCTTAAGTGAAAGAATAAGGCCAACAAAACAGCATCCTTTATTTCTTGGATGTAAAGATACAGTATTAATTTTTTAAACATAAAGAACTGTTTAAAAATTATTTTTATATTTCACATAAATGTAAAAATATAGTTAAAATTTTCAGATAAAATGTAGTAGTAATCAACAAACCCTCATTGATTAAGTGGAAAAGACACCGAATATTCTAAGAAATAATATGTTGCAAAATAAAAGAAATTTGTGAGTAGTATTGTATGTTTTATAGGTTAGTTTTATTTTATAGGTTTGTTCTTATTTTTCTCAGAAAAAGTAACGATTCTATTTCCTGAGTTTTCTAAGATATTTCTATTGGATAGCAAAGCCGAATTATAAATCATCGTTCACTAGGTTTCTTTCATATCTCAACTCAGAGTGCCCTCTCTCCCAGCCCCATTCCCAGTGGGCATTCTTCTGCGAAGCCGGTGCCTCTGGCTGTTTTCTAAGGATGGTTCCAGAGACTGTGGTTGACTTTCATCACATCCAAGTTAAAAAATAATGTGAAGTGCCAACAAAAGATGAGGGCCTAAGAGGACTATCTTGTTTTAAATGCCACAGTGCAGTTTATTCATTTTTTTATAAAGACTTTATTTATTCAATTTTTTTCAGAGAGGAGAGAGAGAGAGAGAGAGAGAGAGAGAGAGAGAGAGAGAGAGAAGGGAGGAGCAGGAAGCATCAACTCCCATATGTGCCTTGACTAGTCAAGCCCAGGGTTCCGAACTGGCGACCTCAGTGTTCCAGGTTGACGCCCCATCCCACTGCGCCACCACAGGTCAGGCCAGTTTATTTTTACATCTTGATATATTTGACTTAGCTACTACTAAATAAAAAATGAAGGGTTTGTGAAAATTTCATGTTACCATAGATTAAAATTTCAACTTTGATTATTATACTTTATAAACTGGGAATTTTACATATTTTAGAATGAAATTCACTTCGTTTTCCCGCTTCACCCTAAGAACAGCATTTTGAATGCATCCTGAATCTAAAACACTAGTGTTTTAATTTTCAGCAAGGAATTTTCTTATGGAACAAGCAAATAGTGCTTGAAAAGACAAGAGACTTTCCAGTTAAAATTTTCCAATCTATAGATAAAATGATCATAGCAGAGAGGCCAGTAAGACAAGTCGCACAGCTAGTTAGGGATTTTAAGTAATCTGGATAGTGCAGAATGATTCTTCTCAATTGACTCAAGTCTTATTATTGACAGGTCCCAAGAAAATCAAACGCATGGCTGATGTTAATTTTACATTGCTTACTGAGTTCATCTTTTAGAGGCTGACAGAGTGTGCTGAGTTGAAAGTGTTCCACTTCGTATTGTTTCTGCTCATCTATACCATTTCTTTGGTGGGGAATCTAGGAATGCTCTTTCTAATCCAACTAACTCCCACACTCCGAACACCCATGTATCATTTCCTTAGCTGCCTGTCATTTGTGGATGCCTGCTATTCTTCAGTCTTTGTACCCAAAATGCTGCTGAGCTTCTTTGTGGAACAGGAAACAATCTCATTTCCTGCATGCGCTGTGCAATATTTTTTATTAGTGTCAAACTGATAAAAACCAGGCATTGTGATATCTCAGAGATAAGTAGGGACATAAATTTACAAAGAGAAAAGAAAAAATTATAAGGCATATTTAAAAAGATATCTGGCTGACCCAAAACATTACATTTGCATACAGCACCCCCCCACACACACTCGAGTCACAAACACAATGCTTTATAGGGAAGTCAAATCATGGACCTATTTAGTAAATAATTAAAAGAAAACCACAAGGACCCTGGCCAGGTGACTCAGCTGGTTAGAGCATCATCCTGACATCCTGAGGTTGTGGGTTCGATCCTTGTTCAGGGCACATACAAGGAACAACCAATGACAGCATGAATAAGTTGAACAAGTTGATGTTTTTCTCTCTTTAAAAATTAATAAAAAAACAAAAACACAAAAATATCAATTTATTTGTTTTATAAATTTTATTTAATAAGTATCATATTAGTGTTTATTATATATAGTGAGTTGTTCCATAACCACTATGCTCTTAACTGTTATACTATACTACCTTCCAAGGTCACAGATATCTTTCTGTTTAATTATCTAGTTTACAGGTGAACACTTTTTTCTAGAATTTTTTTCAACTCCACTTTCTTATACATGGAAGAATATGACTTTAGGATTGAAAAAATAAAGCTTTGTCTCTAAGCATTTTGACCATTCTCATCATTCTAGCAGGTCTTGTCCTATCATTTCTTTTATCTTGACAGGAGCTAATACCACCTCTTAACGTGCACAAATTTTAAAACGTTATCACATCTTGAAACACCAACTCTGAAAAACATCCTCTGCCACTGATGATAATTACTAGTTACCTCTTTTAAAGAAAAATGACAAAAATAAAAACAAACCGAATATGTCAGAGAAAATGCCATGCTTATGATTTCATTGTCATTTTATTTGCTTCCTTGGAAGGGAGAATAAAGATATTCTTGGCTCATCAATCACTCAGGTCAACTCATGTATTCTCACACCATCTATTTTGGTTGAGAAAATCAAGGAAACCAAGAAGGTTTTGGAGAGTAACTATACCATGCCAACTGAATTCCTGCTTGTTGGATTCACGGATTATCTACCTCTCAGAATCACACTATTCCTGGTATTTCTCATAGTATATGCCCTAACTGTGGTGGGAAATATGTGCTTAATAACCCTAGTTAATATCAATTCAAGCCTGCAAACCCCCATGTATTATTTTCTCAGCAACTTGTCTTTCTTAGACATCAGCTATTCTACAGCAATCACTCCTAAAATGCTGTTGAATTTCTTATCATCCAGGAAAAGCATCTCTCTCTCTGGCTGTGCAGTGCAAATGTTTTTCTTCGGTTGTTTCGCTGATGCTGAGTGCCTCATCCTGGCGGCAATGGCGTATGACCGCTATGCAGCCATCTGTAACCCATTGCTCTATGCTACGCTTATGTCTAGGAGAGTATGTATTGGCTTCATTGTGCTGGCATACTTCAGTGGAAGTGTGACTTCGGTGGTACACGTTTGCCTCACATTCAAGCTGCCGTTCTGTGGGTCCAATATTGTCAACCATTTTTTCTGTGATATCCCACCTCTCCTGGCTTTATCATGTGCAGACACCCATATCAATGAGCTTCTGCTCTTTGCCTTGTGTGGATTTATCCAGATTAGCACATTTGTGGTTATATTTATCTCTTATTTTTGTATCCTCATCACTGTCTTGAGCATCAAGTCCTCAGGTGGCAGAAGCAAAACATTCTCCACGTGTGCTTCCCACCTCATAGCAGTCACCTTATTCTATGGAACACTCTTGTTTATGTACTTACGCCCCACCACCAGCTACTCCCTAAACATTGATAAGGTAGTTGCGGTGTTTTATACTGTTGTTTTCCCCATGTTTAACCCAATAATCTACAGCTTCAGAAACAAGGATGTAAAAAGTGCCCTCAAAAGCCTATTAGAAAGAAACTGGATTTTCAAATCAATGAGAATTTAAATCACTGAAAAATATTAAGTCATAGCCTGTCCTTCCAATCTCATCAGCAATACTACGTCATGAACATCTCATGTGTCAACTGTTTTGAATTTATTTCTAGAAATAAAGATAACTTTCCATTTTCTTGTCTTCACAATATTTTCATTCCCTTTTATGGAATTGTTCTCTCTAAAATTACTCTACTCTCTAAAATACTACTGAATTAAAATAAATAATACTATTCTTCAATCAGTGTTCTCATAAATCTTTGTACATTGATTTATTGTAGTATTCTTTACCATGTTCTATTAAACATATACATTGACTTGTCTGTCAACCCACTCATATTAGAAACTCTCTGGCAGCAGGAAATTTTTTTGGTGTATTTTTAAATACCTATATAAACCTTGTATAAGGGTTATTTAGAATTATTTTTAATTTTAGTGTATTCTATATTAAAAGAATTGATAAGGGTATTGTTAAATGAGCTGACTTCTATTCATCCTTCCATGTGTTAAAGGACCTGAAGTTACATGAAAAAGCACATTAGCTTCTTTAATAGGGACCTTTTTAATATAAGAGTTATTTTTCATTTCCCAAAATAAGCTAGTTTAAAATAAATCAACTACAAAGTATTTGTAAACTATAAAATTGTTATGAGGGTATCAGCTTAGAGTCTAAAAGTAACTCTCTTGAGATTTGGGCCAATACTTCTTTTTGGGTTTGGTGGTGTGGTGAGGAGAAGCCTACCCTGTACATTTTAGGGTTATTAGCAGCATCCCTGGTCTCTACTCACTAGATACAAGTAGCATTCTACCTATTCATGGCAAGCAAAATGTATCCAAACATTGCCAAATGTCCTCTCAGGGGCAGAATTGTCCCCAGGCAAGAATCACTAAAATCGCTCATCATGACTTGACTGGATAGCTCCGTTCGTTAGAGCACTGTTTGGAAGCACAGAGGTTGCCAGTTCAATACCTAGTCAGGGCACATATAGAAACAGCTCAATGTTCCTGTCTCTCTCTCTCTCCCTCCCTCTCCCATTTTATCTCACAACAATCAATCAATAAAATATTTTAAATTGCTCTTCACTATTTCCTTGACAAAAGATAAATAAAGCCATTAGAGTAGGTCACTGCCTGAACATAAGTCAAGATAATAATTTGCTAAGATCAATTCATAAGTGATTAATTTTTTCTGCATTATTTCTCTAATTTATATTTATTTCTAAGATCTACTCTGATAATACCCATAAACAGAGACATTATGTAATTTTAATAAAATAAATATAAAATTAAAGCTGAATATATGTTTTATAAAATAAACTACAGTTGAGAAGAAATTAGAATAAGGAAGGATATATGTGACAATTACATGTAATTAGATTTATCTTTCTGTTTCTATGAGAAGAGAGAATGCCGAGAAGCTATATTAATTTTCAGTCATAAAAGTAATGCAACACACAAACTTAAAACACTAATATTGGTGTTTCCTCTGTAAAAATATGTATACTTAATTCATATCATGAATAAATTCTATATAATAACTCTGCATCTTTATTGCCCTTATATTGAGCATTGGAGGACAAGGGCAAATGAGTATTATGGTATAAGTTGAATAATAACATTTTTTTCTACTCATAGCAGACAAAATAATTTGGAGGTCATATTTAAAGAATATTTATCTTCAAAGGAATGCATCCATAAATATTTTTTCTTAGAATAAAAAATTGAAACACATGAGATAATATTTGCCTCATTGATTGCATAAAGATAGAGGTGGGAGTGAGTATTGATTGAGAATTCAACTTTTTCGTAACTGTAAACACTGTTAGGTATGGTGGAGAAGACATGCTATAATTTAAAACTGATACATTGCTATTAGTTCTATTGAAGTTTGTTCTCTTATGATATGGTAATATCTTCCATTTTGTATCTAAAGGCATGTTAATGCTTTATCAGTATCTTCACAAGTATACAATGATGTCATAATTATTTTATTTAAAAATTATTGAATTTATTAGGGTGACATATTTTAAAATAATTATGCAGGTTTTAGGTGCACAATTCTACAATACGTCATCTGTATACTGCATTGTGTGTTCACCACCCTGAGTCAAGTCTCCCTCCATCATTCTCTATCTCCCCTCTACCCTCCTCCACTGCCCTTCTCCCCTTTTCTTCCTGCAATTCCCACACTGCTGTCTATCCCTATAAGATATTTTTTCATAATTCTATAAATGTTGTACAATACTTGGATTGACTGAAGACTTTATTATTTTATTTATCTGTGATATTACAATTTACTCTACTTTTATGCTAAAGTGCCAACAACATGCTAATAATTAACAACAGAATGGTACAAAACTATCTACTACATTTTCCAAACACACAAATAATGTATTGCTTGTATGATTAAAGATAACTAAATATGGGAGGAGACAAGATGGCCACAGAGTTGGAGAATGCTCCAACTCCCACTTCCCAGAACCAAGGTGGATTACAACTTAATTCTGGGAACACTCATCATGAAAGACCAACTTTGGACTAAAATAAGAGAATTCTACAGCCAAGGACCACCAAAGAACCCACACTGAGACTCGTAGGAAAGGCAGAGATGCACAAAGGGTTGCTACACTCCCCGGAGTGAGCGGCGGCTGGGAGGGACTCTTGTGATGGGGAAGGTTGCTCAGCGACTGATAAGTCCTCAGCCCCAAAACCAGAATCCCAGCCTAGAGCCCTGGAACCTGCAAGGGGCTTACGGACTATATTTGACTGAGAAAAGAGCCTAGACACTGTTGTGAGAAGGAGGCAAAACTCTGGGACCCAGGCTCCTTATTAAAGGGACTGCACGGAGAGCATCGCTCACAGCCACTTTCCCCGAGCTCCAGGAGCCAAGACGCCTGGGAAGACTGGAGTTGCCACAGGAGAGAGTAATCTTGGAGGCACAGGATGAGACAGTTTGAGGGATAGACACCCTAACTTCTGGGCTTAGTCACTCCCTAAATCTAAAGTGAACATTTTTTCCTGGGAAAAGCATCACTAGCAAAGGGAAGAAATTACCCCAACTACTGGAAGCTCACCTGCCCCAGTTAGAACAAAGAGACACTTAGAGACAGGCAGCACTGTTAGGTACACAAATAGGGAGTGCAGAGGTCTAAGCTACACAACCCCTGCACTGCTGAGTGCTCCCTGGGGGGCAGGCCCACCGAAGCCGGCCAGAGGTGGCTGTGGAAGCCAGGACGCAGTGGTGGAAGTCAGTGCGGTTCAAGCAAGCGCACCACTGACCTATGGAGGCCAGGGCCGCGGATGCTGCTGCAGAGGTTCGGGCTCACACACAAAGACTTGCTTGCAGCATGGGCCAGCCACTGGCAGGGACGGAGCCATAATGGAGGGGGTCCGCGTGGGCATGCATGAGCCCGACAGCAAGGGTGGAAGTCGCGGTGGCTGTTGCTGAGGTCCAAGCCAGCACATAAACCTGCCCGTGGCAGAAGCGCACCCTCAGTGGCAGCGGAAGCCTGGTGACCTTGGGGGTAGTCAGGGCTGATGTGCATGGGTTTTGCCATGGAGGTGGGAACCGCAGGAGCTGCTGTGGATGTCTGAGCCCATGTGCAAACACCCCAGTGATGCAGACCAGCCTTCAGCAGTAACGGAGGCTGAGGCAGCTCCAGAAGCAGTCTGAGTTGGTGTTTGTCGGCCCACTCACAGGAGTGGAAGCCACAGTGCATGGTGCAGAGGCCCAAGCCCATGCACAAACTGGCACTCAGCAGCTGTGGAGGTGGGCTGGCACTGGCAGCACCTGAGTCCAAATGCCCCAGGCAGCAACAGTGGCAGTGGCCAGTGGACAGACCACATAAAGGGAGCACAGAGGCCACACCCACTGGACCCCTATGACTATACTCTACTGATTGCTGAAAAAGAAGAAAAAACAAAGCAAAATAAAATAAATAAATAAAATGTCTGGATAGAATGACACCTGAGGCTAAGGAGCAGGCCACATTTAATACCATACCTAATCACTGAATTACAGTACTGAGCCCTACAAGTAGCCTGCAATAAGAGGCAACAGAAAGCTGATCTCAGGGGAACTTGAACTTTTAAAGGAACTTCCCCCAGGCCAAGAATAGATAAAAACAAGTGTAGAAGTGCAGCTGATATTTACAATGGCGCCTGGGCCCAGTAGAGGCAGCCACAAGATCAGGATTGCCTGTAGCTCCAAAAAGGTTGATAAGAGCCAGTCATAGGCAGTGACCCCACTGATCTGTGCCAGGTCCTGGACAGAGAGGGCCAGGACAGGCACATTCAGTGGCCAGATATGGAAAGAACCAGTTCAGGACCCAACAACCATTGTTAGAGTGGAAGCTCAAGGAAAGGCTCCTCACACCTCACCCAGCTAAGACATAGAAAATACTGACACAAACAGCAAAAAGAACAGTGATAGCAGTTAAGTGGCCCACAGCGAATTACAAACAAAAGCTGATGCCATTCCAAGAAGACCTAGAAATAACTAAACTGAAAATTGGAGGCAGACAATACCAACCCTAGACTTAGCTAGCTTCAAAAACAACACACCCAAATGAGGAGTGTATACACTGACAAAATGGAAAGACAGAGTAATGCAATGCAAATGAATCAACAAGAGAACCTGCCAGAAAAAGATCCAATCAAAAGACATAGGGTAGGTGCATCAATAAAAATACAGGACCCATACATATGCTGTCTACAAGAGACACACTTCAAAACAAAAGATACACATAGACTAAATGTAAAAGGTTGGAAAAAATATTTCATGAAAATGAAAATAAAAAACTGGGGTAGCAATACTTGTATCTGAAAAAATAGACTTTAAAACAAAGTCTATAGTAAGGGATAAAGAAGGTCACTATATAATGATAAAGGGAGCAATCCAACAGGAAGATATAACCACTATAAATATCTACACACCTAGTATAGGAGCACCTAAAAATATAAAGCAAACTTTGATGGACATAAAGGGCGAGATCAACAGCAATACTAAAATAATAGGAGATTTCAATACCCCACTAACATCACAAGATTGATCCTCAAGAAGAAATTAACAAGGAAACAACAGACTTAAAGGACACACTAAATTTAAAAGGTATCTTTAGAACCTTTCACCCTAAAGCAGCAGAAAATACATTCTTTTCAAGTGCTCATGGTACATTTTCTAAGATAGACCACATGTTAGGGCACAAAAGGGCTCTTAACAAATTTAAGATGATTGAAATCATATCAAGCATTTTCTCTGATCACAATGGCATAAAACTAGACATCAACCACAATGAAAAAACTGAAAGATACTCAAACACTTGGAAACTAAATAGCATGTTATTAAATAATGAATGGGTTAACAATGAGATCAAAAAATAAATTAAAAAATTCCTAGATATGAATGATAATGAGCTTACAACAACTCAAAATTTATGGGACACAGCAAAAGCAGTCCTGAGAGGAAAGTTCATAGCATTACAGGCATATCTTAAGAAGCTAGAAAAAACTCAAAAAATCAATTTAACCCTGCATCTAAAAGAACTTGAAAAAGAATAGCATGTAAAGCCCAGAGGAAGTAGAAGGAAGGAGTTAATAAAGATCAGAGTGGAAATAAATGACATAGAGGTTAAAAAACAAAACAGAGGATCAATGAAACCAAAAGCTGGTTCTTTTGAAAGGTAAACAAGATAGATGAAGCTTTAACCAGATTCACCAAGAAAAAAAGAGAGAGCTGTCAAAAAAAAGAAATTAGAAATGAGAGTGGAGAAATAAGAACAGATACAACAGAAATACAAAGGATTGTAAGAAAACACTATGAAGAAATGTATGCCAAAATATCAGACAATCTAGGTGAATTGGACAAATTTCTTGGAACATATAATCTTTCAAAATTCAATCTGGAAGAATCAAAAAACCTAAACAGAACAATTACAACAAATAAGATTGACACAGTTATTAAAAACTCCTAACAAACAAAGACCTGGGCCAGATGGCTTCACAGGTGTATTCTACCAAATATTCAAAGAAGAACTAACTTCTATCCTTCTCAAGCTATTTCAAAAAATTCAGGAGGAGGGAAGACTTCCAAGCTCCTTTTATGAGACGAGCATAATTCTGATTCCAAAACCAGGAAAGACAACACAAAAAAAGAAAATTATAGGCTAATATCCCTAATGAATTTAGATGCTAAAATTTTCAACAAAATATTAGTAAACCTGATCCAGCAATACAAGAAAATAATCATACATCATGATCAAGTGGGATTTATTCTGGGGAGGCAAGGTTGGTACAATATTCGCAAATCAATCAATGTGATTCATCACATAAACAAAAGGAAGGACAAAATTCACATGATAATATCAATAGATGCAGAAAAAACATTTGATAAAATTTGGCACCCATTTATGATCAAAACTCTCAGCAAAGTGGGAATACAGGAAACATACCTCAACATGACAAAGGCCATCTATGACAGACCCACAGCCAACATCATAATCAATGGGCAAAAATTAAAAGCAATCCCCTTAAGATCAGAAACAAGGCAGTGGTGCCCCCTTTCACCACTCTTATTTAACGTAGTTCTGAAAGTCCTAGTCACAGCAATCAGACAAGAAGAAATAAAAGGCATTCAAATTGGTAAAGAAGAAGTAAAACTATCATTATTTGCAGATGATATGATACTGTATATAGAAAACCCTAGTCTTAGTAAAAAAACTACTGGACCTGATGATAAATGAATTCAGTTAAGTGGCAGGATATAAAATTAATACACAGAAATCAGAGGAATTTTTATACACCAACAATGAACAGTCTGAAAGAGAAATTAAGGAAACAATCCCTTTCACTATTGCAACAACAACAACAAAATACCTAGGAGTAAAATTAACCAAGGAGATTAAAGATTTATACTTGAGAAATTATAAAACATTGATAAAAGAAATCAAGGAAGATACAAACAAGTGGAAGCATATACCCTGTTCATGGATAGAAAGAATAAACATCATTAAAATGTTTATATTATCCAAAGCAATTTATAAATTCAATACAATACCAATTATAATACCAATGACATACTTCAAAGATATAGAACACATATTCCAAAAATTCATATGGAACCAAAAAAGAACATGGGTAGCCTCAGCAATCTTGGAAAAGAAGAAGAAAGTGGGTGGTATCACACTGCCTGATATAAGTTATACTACAAGGCAATTATACTCAAAACAGCCTGGTACTGGCATAAGAACAAGCATATAGATCAATGAAACAGAACAGAAAACCCAGAAATAAACCCACACCTTAATGAACAACTGATATTTGACAAAGGAGGAAAGAGCATACAATGGAGTAAAGACAGCCTCTTTAACAAATGGTGTTGGGAAAATTGGACAGCTACCTGCAAAAAAATAAACCTAGACACACAAAACACTCAAAATGGATAAAAGAGTTAAATGTAAGTTGTGTAACCATAAGCTTCTTAGAAGAAAACATAGGCAGTAAGCTCTCCAACATCTCTCGCAGCAATGTATTTGCTGATTTATCTCCATGGGCAAGTGAAACAAAAGACAGGATAAACAAATGGGACTATATCAAACTAAAAAGGTTTTGCACAGCTAAAGACAATATGAACAGAATAAAAAGACAAACCACACAATGGGAGAACATATTCGGCAATACGTCTGATAAAGGGTTAATACCCATAATTTATAAAGAACTTCTAAAACTCAGCACCAAGAAACAAACAATCCAATCAAAAAATGGACAAAAGAAATGAATAAACACTTATCCACTTATTTCATATGGCCAATGGACAAATGAAAAAATGCTCAACATCACTAATCATTAGAGAAATGGTAATTAAAACCACAATGAGATACCACCTCACACCAGTCAGAATGGTGCTTGTTAAGAAAACAACACATAGTAAGTGCTGGTGAGGATGTGGAGAAAAGGAAACCAACCCTCTTGCACTACTGGTGGGAATGCAGACTGGTGCAGCCACTGTGAAAAACAGTATGGAGATTCCTTAAAAAATTAAATATGGAACTGCCCTTTGACCCAGTCATTCCACTTTTAAGAATATACCCCAAGAACACCATATCACTGATTCAAAAGAAGAAATGCATCCTCATGTTTATGGCACCATTGTTCACAATAGCCAAGATCTGGAAACAGTTCAAGTGTCCATCAGTGGGCAAGTGGATTAAAAAGCGTTGGTACATATATACAATGGAATACTATGGGGCCATGAAAAAGAAGAAAATCTTACCTTTTGTGACAACATGGATGGACCTGGAAACTATTATGTTGAGTGAAATAAGCTTGGCAGAGAAAAAAAAAATCATATGACCTCACTCATTTGAGGAATCCAATGAACAATGAGAACTGAGGAACAGAACTGAGACAGAGGAGAGATCAAAGAAAACAGAGGAAAAGAGGACAGAGGGAAAGGGGATGATAAAATGGGATAATCCTGAGGGAAAGGAGCAAGGGAGATGTTGAGTGGAATATAGGGGAGGGGAAATGCATTCGGGGGAACACTAGAATCTATGTAAACACAATAAATTAAAATAAATAAAATATAAAAAAATAAAGAGAATTCCAAGTTGTAAACTGAACTGCTAAGGTGATGCTTTAATTTTGATTAGAATTTTTGGACCCTTAAAATCAGATCCAAAAATTGGGTATTCTGTCTCTGTGTAGAGCCAATCGGTTACCACATTTAAAGATCATATTTTTTTTTAAGATGGCAACTACAATTTTTTGATATTATATCATAATTCTCATCTCAGTGTAATTTAAACTTTACCTTTTTAAATAATATGATACAATAAAACATCAAAGTGTTATATAAAAGAAAGATAACTAAATTTAAATTTATGTAAAAAGCTAATGAATCTTTGTGAAATATAGGCAACATCTCCACATTGTCCACAGCTCTGTGATGCCTATTGAATTTTGACAGAAAAGAAAAGCACATACTTTTTATGTAAATACTTTTTTTAAGAAAAGCATACAATTCAGTTAGTTCTCTTTCTCTCTCTCTCTGTTTGAGTAATCATAAAGCTTTAATATAAACGATTGTTAAAATATTTGGAGTATGATGCCATGCATTATTTTATTATCAATTTTATAATGAATCAGTGAGGTAGATAGAGCAGGCATGAATGTTTCTATTTTAAAGCAAAAAAGGCAGCTTTACTTATTTCATCATTAAAACATTTGAACACTTGTTTGAGTAGCATATATGTAATTGGAACACATTTTTTTAGTTCTTGCAATGGCATTTATTTTCTGTATTGTGCCTTTATTACAAGATGTTTAGGTTGTAGAAAACATATCTGTTTTTAAAATTGTTTTATGTATGAAGGAGGTTCATTCTATAAAAGTGAAGGCAGAGACATCTACTGAGTAACTGTTTAGAGGACATGCTGCTCTGATTAGTTTCAGTCCCAATCCCAATAGATAAAAATAGATGCTAATAATCTCACCTGTGGACATTGGAGATACTATCTACACAATGGGACCCAGTTTGTGTTCCCAAAAGAAAAGAAAGCAAACATGAAAAAAATCTCTAATCTCAGCTATAAATTCTTTAAAGATCATTATCTTCTCTAGATACTCTGTTTACTCTGGACTTTTCTTATTGTGAGTATGTTTAGGAAATGCTCATGTGGGTTTATTTGATCTTTTGATATTTCCTGATCTCTCTACACAGAAGAATCTGTTACCAGCTGTATAATTTTACTACTGTTTCCATACAGCTAGAAAATGTTCTTGTTTTGTAAAAAGGGCAATATTTACATAATATCTGTATGTGAGAGAGTGTATATTTTTCATTATTTAATATTTAGTTTATATAAAATTTAAAACTACTTGTATATTTAGGGAAAATTTCAGATATCCTATGGAAAATGGGTTATCTGAGAATGATTATGTATTTTAGCTATATTATAGGGAAAATAATTTTTTTCCAATCATATATAATAGTTTTTGGAAATCTTTTAGATCTAATTGTAACTTGTGATTCCAATAGTGATATTTTAAGAGTTGTTATCTATTTTTTTGAAGTTTGTCACTACATCCTATCTGTAGCAAACCTGGGCATGCACACAGCAAACCTGGGCATGCACCTGGGCATGATTCTCAGCAAAAGACTGTTTTTGTTACAACAAACTATTACTTCTTCCCATGACAGCTCTGGTTAACTTAAATAAACTAATCTTCCAATCAGTGTGTTTTGATTTAAATTAGATTATCTAAATAGTCTAATAGCTAAATAGTTTAGAATCTTTTAGTATGCTAAAGTTGTTAATAGTGACTTTAAAAATCTTTTATTTGTCATTGTTGTTTGTTTGCTGTGTGTTATTTGATGTTTTGCTTTTTGTCATATAGAAAATTTTAATCATGAACTATTCAGTATATATTATACTTATGAGTTTATATATAAGATATTCAACATAAAACTTGATCAGTTATATATTTATTTGTATACAACTTTATAATAACATGAGTAACACTATATGATCATTAAAGAATATATAATATTTATATATTTTTATAATAAATTTTGTTACAAATTTTATGTCAATATAATTATATTTTCTGGGTAAAGCTCCATGAGAGCATATAGTGAGTCCTAGTTGGTTAACTACTATGGATCTACAGTGTGATGAGATTATTATATGGAAAATTATTAACTCTTTTGACAAGTAATTGGTTCAGTTCACTTTTTAATATGATAAATGTTTTTACCTTTATGATTTCTCTCACCAACATCCTTATCAGTAACTGTGTCCTAGATAACTAATTATTATATATTTTCTAAAGTTCCTTTGGAGTTATAAATAAAAAATATCAAAGTGAAGGAATTCTATGTGTTTTTAAAATTAACTTTTTAAAATTCTGACATTTCAATATATCAATCTGAAAGTTGAAAAAAATTACATTTGGGCATATCATTAAGTTGTTATTCCAGTATTTATTTTCATAAGAAAAATCTCATGTTTATTAATATTCTAAATCAGCCTCTTATTTTATCAGGAACATGACACTAAGTGGTATCAAAAGCCCAGTATTTAGTGACAGAAGGAATGTGCCTTCTAGTGGGAATTCTAACAGCATGAGAGAAAAATCATACCTTGATCCTTCATAACACTTTTCTCTACTTTCAGATTTCTATTATGAATTTGTTAAAGCTGTTACTAGAAATCTCACTGCCAACTTTTTGAAGTCACACTTGTTTTCTCTGGGTCCTGGCATTGAGTCCTGCCTGTCAGTGTCATGTCAGTTCATATCTACCATTGGCAAGTACCATTATTTCCTCTTTTTCTCTAAATGATAAATGGGAAAGTTACACAGACTCTGCTGTATTTGTTTCCCTATTAATTGTTGTAAAAAGGCAAAATATAGAGCAGGTCAAGGACAGAATGAAGTTGGAACTCAAGCTTCCTGAGTAATATATATTGACTGAATATAGAAAGTATCATGAGAGACTTGATTTATTATGTTTAATCATTAATATTGTTGAATTAATATTACATCATATCAGAAAACAAACAAGTGACACTAAATAGCAGCATACATTTTGAATGCAGGACATATTGGATATAGTTATGTCATGATTTATCTAGTTTTGGTATCTCATAGAAACATCATTCCTCTCTTCATTGGGTATTTGGGTTTGTTTCTTATAATGCTAATAAAAACCAAAGATGTGAATGTGAAGTTAGAAAAATACAAAAAGAAAGAGTTTTCAGGTTAAATTGCACTGCTGTACATTGGCCTTCATACCACATAGTAAATGAAAAGGTTGCTGTACCTCATTTTCTTGACTAAAGTCTTTAGAGAGCATAGTCATTGATCAGCTAAGGGTGGGAAACTCAGCAGAAGATAAAGCAAAAATGTTTTGTTGTTTGAAATTTAAAAAGAAAGAGTAAACGCTATGGAATTCAGTTTTGTGAATAAAGTGGGTATAAAAAAATAGGAACAGCTTAGGGACAGAACAAGAAAAAATTGCTATCAAAGAATGCCAGTTTGTAGCTTATATAGGCAGAGGACTTGTAAATACCACAGAATGAGTCAGAGGTCTGGCACAAGACATATCTGCCTATCAGTGTCAGTTTTAACAATTAATAGTTTTATGATATAAGAGTTTTTTATCCCAATATTATGTTGTGGAAACTGAGAATCAGGGAATAAAATAATCTTAAGTTCCAGTAAGGTGAATCATGAAAGTTGAACTATCTAGTATATATAACTCCAATGCTGAAGTTAATTTTTTTCTTCATCTAACTACAGGGTAAACCTAAATGCTCTTTGCTATAATGGATACCGGATTGTGGAGGAAATCATCATTTAATTTTCATCTGAATAGTATCATTTTGTTCTGAAAATAAAGAGCTATATTAATGTGCAAGCATGGCAGGTTGGAATCACACAGGTGTGAAAGAATTCCTTTTAGTAGGTTTAACTGAAAATCCTAATTTGCAGATTCCTCTCTTTTTGCTTTTCACCTTTATTTATTTTATCACTCTGGTAGGTAATTGGGGGATGATTGCCTTGATCTGGTTAAATGCTCAACTGCACAGTCCAATGTACTTCCTTCTTAGCAACCTCTCTTTTTGCGATATCTGCTATTCTACTGTCTTTGCTCCTAAGATGTTGGTCAATTTTCTATCAAAGCACAAGTCCAGCACATTTACTGGCTGTGTTTTACAGAGTTTCTTTTTTGCAGTGTATGTAACCACAGAGGTCATCCTCTTGTCTATGATGGCTTATGACCGCTATGTGGCAATAGCCAAGCCCTTGTTGTATACAGTCATTATGACTCAAAGGGTTTGTATTCAGATGGTCCTTGCATCTTACTTGGGAGGGTTCATTAACTCGCTGACACACACAATAGGTGTGCTCAAACTAGACTTCTGTGGTCCGAACATTGTGAATCATTTTTTCTGTGACTTTCCCCCTCTTCTGAAGCTTTCTTGCTCTGATGCACATAACAATGAGATGCTGGTATTGATACTCTCTGGGGTCATTGCAGTGTTCACAATCACTATCATCATGGTCTCTTATATCCACATCATCATTTCTATCCAGAAAATTCGCTCATCAGAGGGGAGGTTTAAAACCTTCTCCACTTGTGCCTCCCACCTGACTGCTGTGACCTTATTCTATGGATCTGGAACCTTTAGTTACATCCAGCCAAGCTCTCAGTATTCCCTGGAACAGGAGAAGGTCTCTGCTGTGTTTTATACTTTGGTGATCCCCATGCTGAACCCACTGATTTATAGCCTGAGGAATAAGGATGTGAAAGATGCTGCAAAGAAATCAATATGGAGAAAAAGAATTTCAGCTTGACTTAGCCTTGTCTGTGGCTTTGTTAACATAACATTAACCTGCAAGAAGATAACTAAAAAGAAAATTGTCACAGGTATATAATCAGAAACAGAACTACAATCAAACTGCCTTCATGCCATATGAGACATGTATGATAGTTAACTATTTTTTTCAAATTGTATTATTCTTGAATTTCTTCTGTAAGTTTAAAATATTTCAAAATGAAAATGTTAGGAAAACATAAGGGAAAGTGCTTTCAATATGATAGCATATTTTTACTTCTGGATGGAGGGAGTAGCTTGTGATTAAAACAGCATTTATAGGAAATAACAAGAAAAGCAAGACAAGATACAGACGTTATCTGTTGAGAAAATGGAGTAGCTCTTACAGAATAAGAGAACAGGAGTGGTTCACACTCAGAGAGGTGTAGACATGGAAAGGTATGCAGACTTTTATCTGACTGATGCAGGGAACTCTTGAAAATGCAGGCTTGTCATGCACGGAGAGTTCTTCAAGCTCTCAGAGGAGCCAGTAGAGCTTTTGGCAGATACTTTTCAGGTTTCACCACATAGGGTAATATTTTCTTCCAGGGCATTAGCCATATTCTGGGCCTGACCAGGCATGGACCAAACATGTACATATATATAGAGGACAGACAGACAATGGATGATAGATAGGAGATAGATCATATAGATAGATAGATGATAGATAGATAGATAATAGATAGATGATAGACAGTAAATAGGTGGACAGACCTAAACAAATAACTTCTGAAATTAGGAAGGAACTTTTGGTGGTGTTCCAAAAAATGTAAATATGAAATACTGTGATCTACCAAAAAGAGAACCTACTGATTCTGAACTTGTGCCCTGTGATGGTTCTAGGGAAAAGAGAGGAGAGTGGAGCTGTATGTAAGCAGTTATGTAGACTGAAAGATGAATTGGATTATGTAGGAGCTTAAACACACAGCTGTTCTTCCCCACAAGAAGCTGGAGGAAATGGGATGAGTGGAAAGTATAGGAAGCTGGTATGGGCCACAGAGTCTGGTTAATATCTCCCATACTCTTGATGTGTTCAGAAGATACACAACTCGACTAGAGGAGGAGTCACAACAAATATAACGTTTGCATCTCAAAACAATTGCCAGAATTTTGATCTACTTTAAGTCAAACACCAAAAGGTTAGTTTTCTTTCTGAAGCACAAGAAGAGTCAGACTCTAGATATTCAGTCTGAGCTGGTAAGACAGAGTTAAACCTTTCAGGCTATAGAGGCTTAGTCGATAATGTCCCACCAGAGGTAAAAGCCTGCATCCAACACATGGCCAGCCACTTCGAGGTATTTCCCGTGATTTGAGAAGTATAAGACAAGAGGCTAAGTTCAGACCTCCAAAGAGTTAAAACTAAACTTTCATCAGTGCTTAAGGGCTGAAGAAAGAGAGAAAAGAGAGAGAGAGAGAAAGAGAGAGAGAGAAACCCCAATAAAACATCTAGGGATATTTACATTCTTGAAACAGGGACGAGTTAGAAGAAAAAATAAATCTAAATTGGTTCTGTCTCAGCCTAATTAATAAATGAATTAACAGTCATCTTTCATCCTTTATGACTTTTTAGAGAGAAACTGAAACCCTCCTTCATAGAAAGTAATGTCATTTCCAGTTTGTATGAACCTTTAATTCATACGTAAAGAGTCAGAAAATGTAAAAAACAAGCCAAAAAGCACAAAACATAAATTGGACCACAGAAGAGACACATGCTGGATTTACAAAAATACTTCAAAAATACTATGATTAATATATTAAAGAAAATCAAAGAAACTGTTAGGAAAATTGTTTAAGATGAAATATCTCAAGAGAGAATTAAATAAGTTTAAATAGAAACACTCTCTTAGGTATTTCTATGAAGTTGCTATTTTAGAAAGCTCCTCCAAGTGTAATCAGGCTGCATTAATCTTTTCGTGACTGACTTATCTCACTTAGTGTAATGTTTTCCAGGTTAACCCATGTAATCACAAATGGCAAGGTTTTTCTTTTTTAAGGATAAATATGCTCTATTGTAGGAATAAACCACATGTTGTTTCCGTATCCTTGCTTTTGTGAATAGTGCTACAGGACTCACGGGGGTGCCACGGTGGGTGGTGGGAGAGGGATTAGGGAGCTATTGTCCAAGGGTATACATTTTCAGTTATGCAAGATGAATAAATTCTAGAGATCTGCTGTACAACATACTGCCCATAGTTAAAAGTACTGTTTGTGTATTTAAAAATGTGCTAAAGGTAGAGGAGGGTATAGGGGGATAAATGGTTAAGTAAGGAGACTTGACTTGGGTTGGGGAATACACAATAAATGCTATGGATGATGTAGAATTGTGCAACTGTAATCTGTAATTTTGTTAACCAATGTCACCCTAATTAATTTAATATAAAGAAAAGAATGGTTAGATGTTATACTAACTGGTCCCATAATAGGAAAATAAAACAAAGAGACATGAGGAAACTTTTAGAGGTGATGACTGTATCTATTATTTTGATTGTGGTGATGGCTTCACAGGTGTATGCATATGTTCATATTCATCAAATTCTATGTATTAAACAGGTGCAGGGTTTTCTGCATATTAATTATACTAATGAAAGCTGTTTTAAAAAACCAAAAGAAATAGTATTCTGTGAAAATAAATTCCACAAAAGCTTAAAATAAGAACGTAAAAGAAGAAATAAGAGCATATCAGACAAAGCATAAAACAGAATTACTAATCTCAAATACAAGCCAATATGAATTATGTAAGCTGAAGTACAGAGAAAATATATTAGAAGATAAAACAGTGCATATTATTCAGAAAAATAGAGAGTTGATAAAAGAAATATTTTAAGATAAAGGGACTATTCTTTTTCTAAACTGAAAAATCTTCAACAAACATATTCAAGAAAGGTAGAATATTCAAAGTTGAAAAGTGCCCTGGCTGCTTGGCTCAGTGCTAGAGCTTCGGCCTGGCGTGTGGATGTCCCAAGTACTACTCCAAATCAGGACATACAGGAGAAGTGACCATCTGCTTCTCCACTGGTCCCCTCCACTTCCCTCTCTTTCTTTCTCTCTCTTCCCCTTCCGTATGCATGGCTCCATTGTTTTAAGGGCATTGGTCCCTGAAGTGAGGAGGTCTCCGTGGTACCTACACCTCAGGTGCTAAAAATAGCTCACTTGCAGCATGCTCTCGATGGACAGAGCATCTGCCCCAAATGGTGGTTGCCAGGTGGATCCTGGTCAAGGTGTGTGTAGGAGTCTGTCTCTCTGTCTCCCTGCCTCTAACTTGGAAAAAGAATAATAAAAAACAAAAAAAAAGTCAAAAAATTCTGAAAACCCACACATAGACACTTCATGGACAAAGAAACAACTGTAAGAAGCAGAGTCAACTTTATAAAGACATTATAAAATAGAGGGCAAATGAGGTAGCATTTTTAAAGTACGAAAGGAAAAGAAAGTAAATATCTGAAATTCAATTCCCAGGGGAAAAGTCTTTAAAAAATAGATAGGAAAGAGAAAGATATTCTCTATAAGCAAAAGCTGAGAGAGTCTTTCAGACTATATGACAAGAAATGCCAAAATAAATTTAAGCATAAAGAAATTATCCCAAAGTAAATACAGAACATAATGAAGAAACACATCCACAGGGTAAATGTGCAGAAAATATTAAAGAATATTGAAGGATTAAGAGATGCAAACTTAGTTATAAAATCAGTCATGGGATGGATATAAAGTTACAGCATATGGAATAGAGTCAATGATATCATAATAACTATGTATGTTGATGATGTGTACCAGACTTATTGAGTTCCATCAATGTTGAATCACTATGTTGTAATCTTAACACTAATACAATATGGTGTGTTGACTATAATTAAAAATAAATTTAAAAATATTTACTGATGAAAGCCATACTAATAGTATTTTCTAAGAGAATTTTAACATGGAGAAGCAAGACATAGAATGAAAATGACATAAATGATAGAAAAAATAAACTGTTGAAAGTTTTCTCCAATGTTAGGTGTGGTAAGTTACCAATTTTAAAGATTCTATCCAGCTAGCCTTTCAGTTGGTTACTCAGGGTGACTGTTCTGTATTTTGGTTGTTACCCACTTTGGTTCTCGGAAGAAGTGAGGGTAATTTCCATCTACTCTACCACCGACTCGAATCTCCTTTTTAAAAATTCTAATAAAAAGATATATTACCATTTATTTTGCAAACAATTAAATGTTTAATTAAAGTACCTGGGTAAAAGACTAATAAGGCAAAATTTAAAGGTAAAATCTTGATCAATTTAATATTACACTACAAGGAAGGAATAAAAGTCAGAAGAGAAAACATAAATCTAGCAGTGAGATACTCCATGAAAAGTCATCTATGCCAATTACTCCACATAAAAGCAACAACCGGCAAACTAAGTTAGGGTGCTGTAACCTTGGTATTATTGCCATTTTGGACTCAGAATTTTTATTGTGAAGGCACCTGTTCATGGTAAGTGACACTAGATGTCAGCAACATCATTCCTTCCCACTTAAGACAATCAAAAATGTATCTAGACATTGTCACAAAAGGTAACATTTCTTTTCTTTTTCTTTTTTTTTTTTTATGGCCGAGTAATAGTCTACTGTGTAAATGTACCACTGCTTTTTTATTCACTCATCTACTGATGGGCACTTGGGTTGTTTCCAGATTTTAGTTAGCTATTATCAATAATGCTGCAATGAACATAGGTGTGCAGATAATCTTTCATGTCTTTGTTTTGGGTTTCTTCTGCTACATTCCCTGAAGTGGGATTGCTGATTCAAAAGGTAATTCCACTTTTAATTAAAGAATTTTTAAAAAAATTGATCTGAGAGACAGAGGAAGAAAGGAACATCAGTCTGTTCCTGTATGTGCCCTGACTGGGGATCGATCCGGCAACCCCTGAGCTTCGGGGCGATGCTCTAACCAACCAAGGTATCTAGCCAGGGCCACTTTTAATTTTTTGAGGAAGCTCCATACTGTTTTCCACAGTGGCAGCACCAGTCTGCATTTCTACCAGAAACAGATACATAGGAAAGACTGACAGCAATCAGAGGGGAGGCAGTTTCTGGGACTGGGTGAAAAAAAGTAAAGAGATTTAAGCAACCTATATGGAAAAGAAGAGAAAGTGATGTTCAGATTTTAATCTGATAACACTACAAATTACAGGGGTAGGGGCAATTTGTAATTTGTGCATTTATTCTTACTCTTTATCTTACACTTAAATTCCATTTTCTACGTAAATATACAAGTTGTTATGCAGCTTCTAATGGAACAGTGAAAATCAATGTTTTGATTCAATTTTAAGTATTCTTTCCTAAAGGATTAATTGTAACTCATCATAACTACGTATTTCCATAGGGATTACTCCCATCAGTAACGAGATCTAACATAATTATTTTTTTTATTTCTTATTATTGCCGTATTCTGGCAATGCTGATTCTGAGTTTTACCTACTGCTCTGGGAAATAGTGTCTCTGTCTAATAAGTGAAAGAATGAAACCACGAAAAAAAAACAACGTCCTTCATTTTTTTGGATGTAAAGATACAGTATTGTGAACTGTTTAAAATACTATTCTTATATTTTATATAAATATAAAACTATAACTATGTTTTTCAGATAAAATGTAGTCGTGATCAACAAATACACATTGATTTAGTGGAAAAGGCGCTAAATATTCTAAGAAATGTGTCACAACATAAAAAAGTTTGAGAATAATGTCTGTGTGTGCTATAGGTTTGCTTTATCTTAGGTTTGCTCTGCTTTTTCTCAGAAAAAGTGAAGATTCTATTTCCTTAGTTTTCTAAGATATTGTATGGCAAAGCCCAATTATAAATTGTTGTTCACTAGGTTTCTTTCATATCTAAACTCAGAGTGCCCTCTCTCCCAGCCCCATTCCCAGTGGGTATTCTTCTGCAAAGCCGGTGCCTCTGGCTGTTTCCTAAGGATGGTTCCAGAGACTGTGGATGTTGGGGTCTTGACTTTCATTACATCCAAGTTAAAAATAATGTGAAGGGCCTACAAAAGATAAGGGCCTAAGAAGACTATCTTGTTTTAAATGCCACAGTGCAGTTTATTCTTACACTTTGACATAGCTACTATTAAGTCCAAAATGAGAGGTTTATGAATTTCATGGTACCATAGGTTAAATTTTCAACTTTGATTATTAGGCTTTAACAACTGGATTTCTTTGCATATTTTAGAATGAAATTCACTCAATTTCTTTCTCCTTCACTCTAAGACCAGCATTTTGAATGCATCCTAAATCTAAAATGCTAGTGTTTTTATTTTCAGCATGGAATTTCCTTATGGAACAAAGTGTACTGAAAAGACAAGAGAATTTCTAGGTAAAAATTTCTAATTTATAAATAAAATGATCAAAGCAGAGAAATCAGTAATACAAGTCACACAGCTAGTTAGGGATTTTAAGTAGTCTGGATAGTGCAGAATGATTCTTCTCAACTGATTCAAGTCTTCTTATCATTAACAGGTCCTAAGAAAATCAAACACATGGCTGATGTTAATTTTACATTGCTTACTGAATTCATCCTTTAGGGGCTGACAGAGCATGCTGAGTTGAAAGTGTTCTTCTTTGTGTTCTTTCTGCTCATCTATACATTTCTTTGGTGGGGAATCTAGGAATGTTCTTTCTAATCCAACTAGCTCCCACACTCCGAACACCCATGTGTCATTTCCTTAGCTGCCTGTCATTTGTGGATGCCTGCTATTCTTCAGTCTTTGCACCCAAAATGCTGCTGAGCTTCTTTGTGAAACAAGAAACAATCTTATTTCCTTCATGCAGTGTGCAATATTTTTTGTTTGTATAACTCCTTACCACTGAGAGCTTCTTGCTGGCAGTAATTACGTATGATCACTACATGGCCATTGCGAACCCTTTGCTTTATACAGTGGCTATGACTAAAACAGTCTGTGTTGCCCTGGTCATTGGATCATGTGCAGGAGGTTTAATCAACTCACTGACACAATTGGCTTGATGAAACTGTCTTTCTGTGGGCCTAATGTCATCAGCCACTTCTTCTGTGACCTTTCCCCACTGTTGAAGCTGTCATGTTCTGACACCTCCACGAATGAATTGTTGCTTTTAATCTTCTCTGGTGCTATCACCATGATCATGTTCTTGACCATGATGATCTCCTACATCTTCATTGTCGCTGCTATCCTGAAGCTCTGCTCAGCAGCAGGCAGACGCAAAGCCTTCTCGACGTGTGCTTCCCATCTCACCGCTGTGACTTTATTCTATGGCTCCATTAGACTTAGTTATATTCAACCAAGCTCCCAATATTCCTTAGAACAAGAAAAGGTGGTATCTGTGCTTTATACCCTAGTGATTCCGATGTTAAACCCATTGATTTATAGTCTAAGAAAAAAGGAGGTAAAAGAAGCTATGAAAAGGGCTATGGCAATTAAATATTTTCCTTGTTAATTGTATACCATATAAACCATGAAATAGAATAGCAACAAGTGTTTTGGATGATGATATCTATATAAATTTATTAAAACTTTGGTCCCAAAGGAATATTAGAGTTTATTTAATTGGAACTCTTTTTTTTAAAGTGGAAGAAAGAGGTCCCCCTCTAAAAAAAATCACAGATGATAGTACATGTGGTTGGTTATTGCATTAAACTAACCTAATAACCATATGAAGATATTTGTTCTTTATTCTGGACAATTGTTGACTTTTTAATACTTTCATATAGGTATAAATAAATATATGCATGTAGATTTATAGACAAAAACACAAATAGAGAGACACAAACATAAAATTCATGAATAATAAAATATCTCTTACTTTGGTCTCTTTGGTGCACAGAAACAATAAAATACTTTTCAAACAAAAGGTATTGGTACATGACTTGTCCAATAAAACTGACAGATGCATGTCCCTGAAATTAACCTGGACTATTTGTAGTTAGATATTATTCAAAAAGAAATCTAAATAGTCAGAATTAGAAGTTAGGTCTAGATTGCCTTTCCAATTCCAGTGATTAGTCTACCATTTCCTTATTTCTGCAACCAGCTGACTACACATGAAACTGAACAAGATGGAATATCACTGCCCTGAAAAATTTTAGAAAGGATGTCTTCGTGGTAATTAGGGAATTGTAAAAATCAGATTTATTTCTCCCATTTTCTTTAAAGATTTTCCAACATATTCTTTAGACATTAAAGAAAAAAATTTCTTGAAGTTATTCTAGGTAAGGAAAATATTTGAAGCCAACTGTTTTCTCTTTGATTCAAATTATATGTACAGGTATATAATAGTAAAATCAGCCCATTATTACTGATTATTCCATAGTAATCAATTGTTTCCCTAACTTGCTATAAAATGTCCTATTTTGAAAACAAAACAGTATTCTAGAAAATATCTTCATTTACAAATATAATTAAGTTTAATTTTTGGAGTTTGTTTAAATACTGACATAACTACATGCAAATAGGCTAAGCAGCACAATGGGATAGCTGAACGCTCTATATATTAACTCATGTTTTTACATAGGTTAGACAAGAATTATTTTCTCTCAGTAACAGCCAAAATCATAGAAGTGAATGGTTCCAATATCTGTAGAAGTAGCAAACGGAAATGCTTATTATATTAGAAAACTATGCAAAGAAATTTATATAAAAATTTACCTGTTAGAATGAGAAAAATAATAACACCACCACCACCAACACTGAGAGCATCATATAACATTTAGATAGCACTTCATGATTCTCTAAGATTACTTAATCTATTATTTGGAATTGCGATCTGTAAAGCTATATACAGGTGACATTTGTGCATGAAACATTTGTAGGAAAGTTTCAATTTTCAGAATTAAATTAAAAAATAACATGATAATATAAGTAAACTGAATTACATACAGGTCTTCACAATTTTGAAAAGTATTCAATATCTTATATACTAGAGTATAAAACACAAGGAATTATAAACAGGCAAGATAATGGAAACTCAGAAAAATAAATCTGACTATTTATAATTTTTAATAAATTCTGTTACAATATACACCCTATGAAAGAAGGATAGAAATCTGACCCTCAGGATACAAATAAAATAATACAGGTTAAGTGTGTATGTGTAGGAGGAGGATTATTTTATGAAAAAAAATGTTATTTTTCCCCTTGAATACTGACCTTTAACTCATGCTAACAAATAAATTTTACAACTTGATATTAAAATGAGAATAAAAATTCTCTCAGAATTCTGAGGAAAATGGAGGGTGTGGCAGATTTGTAAACTGGAGATTGAAAAATGAGTAATATACTATACCTTCATGTTCTCTAAATAAATGAAACTCAATCAAGCAGATTCTAAATGTCCTTAAATGATAGGTATAATTCATTGATAGGAAATAAATGAAGACCTTATCTATAAAAAATCTCATGCTATTTTATCAATTATCATGAGAAATATCATGGAAAATATTGAGAATGACACTTGCAGCTTCAATTTCTTCACCCCTTACATAAAACTGGTTACTGTTCAACACTTGGAGAAATTGGGACTTAGTAGATGTCTTTCACACATAATTTTCCCCTTAGCCCTCAGAGAATCTCTATTAAATATGTGTTAATTTTTTATTTTGTGTGTCTAGAGATGATGATTTGAAAATTGGCCACGCCCATCAGGAAAATACATTGCTCGTACCATTTAGACAGGACATGGCTATGTGTGCATATGTGCATGATGGTCATGTTTGACACTTATTGAGAAGGAGCCCTTGAGCCAAAGCAATAAATTCATGTTCCTAAAATTTGAAATTTGGTTTTGTACTATGAGCACATAGTGATCATACAAACCCCAGCATTGATAATAATTTTCAGTTGTCCTTGGTCAAATGTGGCCTGCGGACAAAGTCAAACTCTGAGAATTATGGATATCTAAAGATTCCATCTAATCCTAATCTGATTAGAATACTCTCTAAAAATGCTCTCATAGTTGTCTACCTTCCTCTAAAAAACCAGAATTTAATAAATTTTACCAATTAAATAATGACCTTTTAAAAAGTTAAGCAAGACATATATCTCTCTTTAGAGCTTATATCAATTAGCTCTATATTTTTATGAAGTCTTAGAATTTATATATTCTCACTCTCCATTCTTAGGCTCCTCACATGTTCAGTTTTTGCAAGAATACCATCCTGAGTCTAATTTTCACACACTGGATATTTCAATTACTCTTCATGCAGTATGGTTTCATATTCTACCATCATTATGTTCACCCTTACTTTGTCAATATTGAAAGGCTTCATGAAATTGTATGTTCAGCCAATACAGTGACAAAAATATTGAAACTGATATTTATCAGTTTCATAGTTGATTGTTACAATCATAACTGATTATAACAATTGAATGTTACCCTAGTATTAAAGGTAATCCAATTTATGAAAACACACACAAATTTTATATAGTAATTGCTTCCACTTCTTCTTGGTTGTCTAACATTGAAATATGTGTATATTTTTCATAATTACTACCAATAATAATTATTTAGAAGCATGTGGTCATCAATGAGTAGAAACAAAACTTTGCATTGTTTAAAATATAAAATTATGTATTGTAGATAATATGTATGTATAATTAAATTATATAAATCATAATTATAAATACTAGAAGAGTTCATTTATAATAGTGCAATTTTTCCTCGTACATCCTCATATAAGTAAGACAGGAACATTAACAATTTTCTCTAAAACTGAGAAAAGGACAAATACACAAATTGCTATAATTTGGAAAGTTAGTGTGTGGCCTTACTTTCACCCCAGTCTTCTCTTTGGCTGTTTTAGTGAAACCCAGTGCTCACAGAATCACTGGGGATTCCATCTTCCAAATGCCCTGAGCCAAATATAAACATGAGTCAGGAAACTGAAAGTGCCAGGTTTTCTCTCAATACCAGGTTGGTGTTATATTTAGTTTTTGAACAAAGGAATTATAAATGCTGTCTCTGATTGCTTTACAAAAACAGCAACTCTCAATACCTGCTATAAATACAATGAGAAAAAAATTTGCCTCAAATACATTATAATTATTGAGAGAAAATAGAATTAGACCATTATAAAGTCCACTGGCTCTCTTAAAATAATTAGTAAGTTTATTCTGTATTTCCTCAGGTCTCTATATTTAAAGCATCACATAATTCTCAACATTATAGTGATGTCAATTGTAGGAGCCGAATGTATGTAAAGAAATTTTTTAACATCTAAGATTGATTTTTACAAACTCTTAAATTTTGTTAATCTGAAGAAAGAGCATTGATTTATTTGGGTCCATTAGTACAACTAATTTTTAGATTAAAAAATTAATTTATTGTATATAACTGACTTTACAGCAGAAGAAAATGCCATGTAAATAGCAGTCAGATGAAAATTATTATTTATTAAATTAAAATTTAAAACAAAAATATGAAATCAGTGAAGTAGGAAGAAAATCATCATCAAAGTAACAAAATGGTTAGTTTAAAAAGAAAGTTGATCAAGGCAAAGCTAACTAAATGCAGCTAAAACAAAAAAGCAAAAACACCAAAAAACTATTTAAGTCAAAAGCCATTTATTCAGTAGGTGAACAGATAATCTGGTCTCTATTTTCTTTATTTGTTTTACTTTGAATATATAACTTAGAGACTATTTATGGTGAAGTAGACAGTTCCTATGAATTTTTCTATTTATTTCTCACAACTACCTCTTGAGGAAGGTTGATAAATCAAACTACGTTAAGCCAGAAAATTAAGCATTAGACATAAAAACACAGTTTAATGTGGTAAAAAATGACTAGTCATTCTTTGTAACCTCTGGCTTTCAGTAAAAGGGATATAATCCAAGATGTTTTGTAGTATGGTTTGCAGTGTTTGAATTGTTATTAAATGGCTTACTTTATATCAATATCAGTGATCATGAAGGGTAGAAATCCAAGTTTGTTTTTATTCAATATCAGGGAACTATTATTTCTAAAGCATGGATTGTCATATTTATGCATGTTCAGTGAAGATAGGTTCAATCATCAGGCTGATATAGAACATGCTCTATATTATTTCTTTCTCCTCTTGGAAACTTTCAAAGCATAGCACCATATTATGTTACCTAGAAATCCTGCAGTAAAGAAAGCCTTTTTAAAAAATAATGTAATCAAGCCTTCCCCAAATATGTGAGACATCAGAACCTTACTCTTTGTGTATTTTTGTTATAGATAAAATCTGAATAAAATTAACGTAATTATCTATCTTTTCCTGCATAAAAAGTTAGATCACTACAAGATCTAATATGCCCAAAGCTTATGCATGGTCCTGAAAATTAGGTTTGAGAACTTTTGACTGAAAGAATTCAAAAATATTGAAAAAGTTTCATGATTAAATCTTAATTAAAAAATTATCTGATGTGTACTAATATAAACCACTGGAAAATCCCTGCTACAAGAAATCAGATGAAATGATAAATATCTGTTGGAGTAGCAAAGAATGACATCCTGGAACAAGTGGATTTTAACAAACAAGTCATCTTATTATGAGAGAAAATGTTTGATTTTTGTCACTCTCTTTTCTAGACACACTTGATTTTCATTTTTATAACTCACCTATTATGTTCTATATACATATATACACACCCATAACAGGCACAATATAAATAGATATGTATATAGTATTTGTTTATAGGATGTTTTATTGTTTAATGTATTTGTCATATGCATTAGTTGTCAAAATTATAACGATGTCATAGAGAAAATTTTTATAGCTGTCTCAAAAATTTACCTATTAAATAATGACTGCATCTTCTCTTTATAAAAGGATTCTGTTTTTATATCATAAATATATTATTAAAAGACTGAAAAGTAATATACTGTCCAAAAAATGAGATTCTTCTCTTATGTTTTGGAATCTGAACTATGCTGTTATCAAGGATCTATCTCTTCAACTCTCTTTTTGAAAAAAACATTTGTATTAGGGCTCTCCACGGGTACTTTAATTTCTCCAAGGGTTCTTATGTAGTGTACTGCCAATGATATCACCCTTTGTAACTTTGAGACAACTAAAATTTTGAGTCAGACTATCTTTTTATTCTTGTGAGAACTGGATTTACTGTGGATTATTATTGTTGATGACTTAAAGCCAAGCAGTTTTCTAAAGAAGCTAGTGAATTTAATTCATTCATGCAAGCGGTATGTTTGGCTATTTTCTTTTCCTCCTTGACCGCTGCAGATCCTTCATAGAGGAGCCACAAAAATGGCTGATGGAAATGCCAGTGTGATCACCAAATTCATCCTTCTGGGGCTGACTGACAATCCTGAACTGACTACTGTCTTTTTTGTGCTGTTTCTCTTGATCTATCTCAGTACTGTGGTGGGCAAATGTTTGGGTTATTGCAATAATCCTGGCTAGTGCCCAGGTCCATTCTCCCAAGTATTTTTTCCTTTGCCAATTGGCTTTCTTGGATTTCTGCTATTCCTCAGTCTTAAATTCCTAAAATGTTGGTGAACTACCTAGCAGGACAGGTCATCTCTTGTCATGGCTGCCTTCTTCAGTATTCCTTTGTCAGCACGTTCCTGACCACTGAATGCTTCCTCCTGGCTGCAATGGTGTATGACTGCTATGTTGCCATTTGCCACCCACTTCACTACAAAGGTCTCATGACCCCGATGTTGTGTGTCCACCCAGTGACTGCTTCCTATCTATTAGGTTGTGCTACCTCACTTACCCACCTGAGTGGCTTACTCAGACTGTCTTTCTGTGGGCCCAATGTCATTAACCATTATTTTTGTAATATGTCATTGCTCTTTCAACTTTCCTGTTCTGACACCCTATACAGCAAGGTTTTGCTTACTGTCCTCTCTGGAGTGACATCAGTGACTACCTTTCTGATAGTGGTTAGTTCCTATCTCGGAATACTTCTCACCATCCTGAAGACACATTCTGAAAGAAACAGACATAAGGCTTTCTCCACCTGTGCTTCCCACTTAATGGTAGTGACTCTCTTCTACGGAACAGTGATATTTACTTATCTGGGAACCAGCTCTAGTTACCAACAGGAGAGAGCCAAAATTCTGTCTGTGTTTTATACCCTTTTGTTGCCAATACTAAATCTTCTGACATACAATGTGAGAAACACAGAGGCCAAAGTAGCAATGACTACAATTATGATGAGAAAAATATTGGCTCAGTGACCATGAATTTTCTGCAGAAATCGTTTAAGAATTATGTCTTGATGCTACTGGCAGGTACACTGTTAAATACCTGTGAGATTTGTTGGAGAGAGAAAGGATGGCATTTTCAAGGATTTGAGAACATGATCACTGGACCAAAATCAAGAAAAGAGAAGCATATTAAATTAAATATAAGGGGTGAAATAAAAGGAAATAGGCATTCTGAAATATTATAAGATTAAAGATAAAGGTATTATTTAGGGATACCATGGAAAAGACAGGAGGAACTCAGATGTCTTCAAATATTTCTTACTTAAGCTGCACATTGGTAGGATAAATTTTTAAAATAATTTTAGGTTGTAATATTAAAGGACAACAAAAATGAACCTCTCAGATTTAGCAAGACCTTACATATTTACAAAGATAATTTTTCCAACAATCACTAAAGGACCATATAGCCAAGCAAATATTTTCCTGAAATTTGTTTCATCTGCTTCTGCACTTCACGGTGCGGTGACCTTGTTTCTGACAAGTCTTTTTACTTTTTTACATTAAGCCAATATTTTTTTTTTTACAGGGACAGAGAGAGGGATAGATAGGGACAGACAGACAAGAATGGAGAGAGATGAGAAGCATCAATCATTAGTTTTTTGTTGCCGTTGCAACACCTTAGTTGCTCATTGATTGCTTTCTCACATGTGCCTTGACCGCGGGCCTTCAGCAGACTGGAGCCCGCGACCTTGGGTCCAAGCTGACGAGCTTTTGGTCAAGCCAGATGGGTCCGCGCTCGACCTGGCGACCTGAGGGCCTCGAACCTGGGTCTTCTGCATCCCAGTCTGACGCTCCATCCACTACACCACCACCTGGTCAGGCAAGCCAATAATTTAATGTAAGTTTATAGCATGTTAATGTATGTGGTCTCTTTGTTTAAATCTATAACTAGCCTGATTTTGTTGTTATTAAAAGCCTGTTTGCAGTCAAAGCTGATAATAGTATACATCAATATATAGCTATATTTGTATATCCCTGACTCTATATGTCTCTACACACAATTTATATAATAAGATTAAGGTATTAATGTGTTGGATTCTGATTTAATTCATAGTTGTCAAACAACATTCAATTAATATATGTAGATATAAATATTATATATTTAAATGTCCCAGCTCTTTTTCAAGGTTAAGCAAAAGTGTTTAAAAACATATTAGGTAAAGAAATATGGAATTGAAAGGGTCAAAGGATAACTTTTGAATTATCAAACTTTATTAAATATAAATCTTGAAACTGATGGTCATGAGCAATGTTCATAGAAAGAAAAATTTGCCAGAATATTCTAGAATACCTCACAGTGGTAGGTAGAGGAATGTAATTTTGGCCCCAGAATACCACTTCTGGTTATTTATCTAAAGGAAACAAATAAAAAAAAAAACCAAAAATGTTATGATTCATGCAATTGCTCAACAGTGGAAAAATAGTTTATAAGTGTGAATGTATAGATATGATAAATTATTATAAAGTCATTTATATTAAGAACTCAAAAAATTATTGATTGGCTACCTATCATATTTCCAATAAAACATGCAAGATATTTTAAATCTATATAGTTTAATGTTATCTTCACAAACACGTGAGACAGGTATTATTATTGTCACTTTGTAGACATGGACACAGGATCAAAGAGATTAAGAAATTTTCATTTGGTCATAATGATAGTAAATATTTCTGAACACAAATTCATAATTATGGTTCCCCAAACTAAACATTTTTTACTATATCATAAAGTCTTCATTTAAAAAGTTATACAAACAACGATTTGGAAATTTAAAAGCACTGAAAGTATGTGAGAGATATTTTATGGTTAATTAAACTATATAGATTTCAAGCATATTCTTATGGGAAATATATAAGTGCACATGTGAAAATAGAATGTGTGGACCAGATCCTGGTTTCCAAATACCATTATCCTTGGAGAAATGGTTGTTTTTAGAGCTGTGTACAGAAAAATGTAACATGCCTGAAGGATATTGTACTATCAGAATGTAAGACATGAAAACAAACAAACACAGAAGACAAGAAAGAATAAGTCCAAAGAGCAAAGTAGACAGATTTAAAATCTCTGATCATACTTTGGTTTCTGCCATGACAGTAAATGACACAATAGCCCTGCAATCATAAATAACAAGAATGAGTTTCAAACTGGGAAAACATTATGCAAGAAAAACTTGTTCCTGTTAATTTTACAATCACCAAGTTTATTAAGGTGGCACTGACATTGAGAATTACCATTAGTTTCTCCTTTGCCTTAAATCCCAAGATTACCTACATCAAATAGATGGGTGCTGGCTTTTTAATTTACAAATAATCATGTCTTAGCAGCATTAAGTTTTTGTGAATAGAAGAATTGCCTTCCAAAAGTTCATCAAAGATGTAATGCATACAAAAATAGCTTCTTTATCAACACCAACAAATTATTCTCTGAAATTCTGGAGTATGAACAAACTTTCCTATAAGAGTCACTTTTAAATTGACATGAAATTTGATTTCATTATCATCACTTAATGCAAGACTCACAAGAATATTTTAATCTTACTCTCAGTTTATCCATCTTTAGATTATTTCTTTTTTTCTTTATCTTGGATAAATAATTTTCTAAAATATTTTAGCTTTTTATATTTTAATTTCTCATTTGTACTTAAGAAAATACTTGATCCTAAATTAGAAAAAGAATTGCAGAAGGTTACTGCGTAGATGAATTAGGTGATTGCCAAACCAGGATGAAGAACCTACACCATGTAGTCCTTGCGATGCCTTAAAATATTCATCAGCTGATGAACACATTTAGAGGGAAGTCAGTTATGGAGCACAATCATAAATGAAAAAATTATGGGTTTATCAAAGGCTAATGTAACATTGGTCATAGTGTATTATGAAATTTTGGTTATAAAATGAGGATTGGATACTAAATATACAGTATGAGAATAATTATGCAAATATATAAATATTCAGATAAGCATTAGTAAATGCAAGAAAATAATTGGGAGAAATTCATCAAGATGGTTAAGATTTTACTTCTCTTGCTCTTTAAATTTTGTTGCATTATAATTTTTTTCTAATGAATATAATTTATTCCTATGATAGTATCACACTTTTAAACATAAAAACATTTCATTATGGCCTGAGCAGTAGTGGCACAGTGGATAAAGCATTGACCTGAGTCGCTGAGGTCCAAGGTTCAAAACCCTGAGGTTGCTGGTTCGAGCATGGGCTCATCCAGCTTGAGTGCAGGCTCACCAGCTTGAGCATGGGGGCTCCAGCTTGAGCGTGGGTTCCAGCTTGAGCGTGGGCTCCAGCTTGAGCGTGGGATCATAGTTGCTGGTTTGAGCCCAAAGGTTGCTGGCTTAAATCCCAAGGTCACTGCTTGAGCCCAAGTTTGCTGGTTTAAGCAAGGGATCACTGGCTCTGTTGGAGCCCTGTGGGTAAGGCACATATAAGAAGCAATCAGTGAACGACTAACGTGTCACAACTACTGGTTGATGCTTCTTATCTCTCTGTCTCTCTCTCCCTTTTGCAAAAAGAAATACATAAATAAAATGTAAAAAAATGTTTCATTGTGAAAAATGAATTCTTTCATCCTTGATGGGTCCTGTCATGGAGTAGTCAAGTATGTGTCTAGAAATGGCTTCTCCACCAACCAATTTAAAATTTAGAGGATCACAAAAGAAAGGCCAACCAGGCTCCTCATTGTGTGACATCTAAGGAAACAGGCAATTATTTCCTTGAAACAACATAACTGCATTCAGTCCCTGAGCATTGGTGCTTGAAAACTGGTCTCCAGGGATGATTAAATGTTGCATTATCCTCAATCCCCAGTATATAAGATGTCCTGGAATTATCAGGATGAGACAAGACATGCCCTGCTCTGTTTATGCTCACAGTTAGCTCCTTGATATTTCTTTTTTGACATAAGTCCTGGCAAATTTTCCATTTGACTAGGACCTTCACAAAATTTCTAAGTTGATGGTTTTGTTTTTTTTTATCTCAGAATTAAACAAGATGAGTGCACAAAAAATTACAAGAAACTTATCTCAAAGAAAAGAATATATTACCGAAATTTTTGACTCAAGTAGTTTTCCTATTTTATTTGTGATAAAAACTTGAGGTCGACAAATTTTTGATAGATAATATT
The DNA here is from genome assembly GCA_037038555.1 of Rhynchonycteris naso. Taxonomy (NCBI): domain Eukaryota; kingdom Metazoa; phylum Chordata; class Mammalia; order Chiroptera; family Emballonuridae; genus Rhynchonycteris; species Rhynchonycteris naso. The sequence goes on from CM072995.1 coordinate 359,702,289, forward strand.
GACGCAAGTTCCCATTTATTTTGGACCTTGGTAAGTATTACTCTCAAAATTAGAAAGTTTTAATTAAGATCAGAGCAAATGGGGGCATTTTCAGAAAAGTGCACAGACACATAAAACTTGGACCTTACCCTAAGTAATGCCAGGTTTTGCAAAACCAGAAACATAGAGTTGATGGAATTATAGCCTACAAACAAAGTACACGTTTTAGAATAATAAATATTTTAAAGAGCACTCAATACAGTGTACAGAGATGTGTTTTAGAATTAAGCGCCTGAAACTGGTATAATTATGTTAACTAGTGTCACCCTAATAGGTCTAATAAATTCAATTACAAATATGATTTTAAATGCTTAACTTTGGAAAACATATCTTTTCAAAATTAATGCTAATATCTGGTCTATAATTTTAATATCCTAAGTTTGAAACTTTTTTGTGTTACTATTAAATGATTTTCAGAACAAAAGGACAGTAAGTAATGCATAAAATTGCTTTTTTCTATCATTATTATTATATATCTAGCATTTTATCTCAGGTTTGTTCAAATCATAAAAAGGAATATAGTATAATGAGCATTTTCTTTGGACTCAATTTATCTTGGTAGAATGCCAGAGCCAATATTTGCTAGTTCTAATTTTGAATAAGTTACTTAAACTCTCTGTGCCACCCTTTATCATTTAAGAAATGAGGCTAATACTAGCACCTGTGGACTAAGAGATAGAAGGTAGGCTGACAGTGGTTGGGAGGAGGGGGTTGAATGAAGCGATGAAGGAAATAAAAGAGAGACCAAAGTCATGGACACAGATAAGAGTGTGGTGATTGCTGGGGAAAGGGGGAGAAAGCAGAGGTGGAGGAGGGAAGAGGGTGCATAAATAGTGATGGAAGGAGACTTGACTTGGGTAGCACACTCACAGTGTGGAACACAGATGGATTGTAGAATTGTGCATCTATCTGAAAACTGTATAATTTTGTTAGCCAGGATCACTCCAGTAGATTCAATACAAAGGAAAAAAATGTTTAAATACAAAAATATTTCAGGTGAAGTAAATATATTAATAAAGGGAAGCATTTAAAACAATGTCAGGCTCATTCTAATTATGCAATATGGTGGTTTCTGTTTTATCATGCCCAAGGGTCAATTTACGCCTGCTTCAGACAGGGGTTAGGGGGAGGTAGAAAAGGGGAAAAAGGGGCTGAATGGTGATGGAAGGAGACTTGACTCTGGTTGGTGAAAACACAACACAATATACAGATGGCATATTATAGAATTGTATACCTACAACCTATGTAATTTTATTAGCCAGTGTCAACCCAACAGATTTAACAGATTTAATTTAAAAAATTAAATCACTGAGTACAGAACAAGTGAAGCAAAGGAAAGCACAAAACCCAAACTGCATGAATTACATTAAATTACTGTGGAATAAGCTTTCCAACTCTCAGACAGAAATTTTTCTAAAATTTTTTTTCAGATTTTATTTATTCATTTTTAGAGAGAGAGAGAGAGAGAGAAAGGGAGAGAGAAGGAGGGAGGAGCAGGAAGCATCAACTCCCATATGGCCCTTGACCAGGCAAGCCCAGGGTTTCAAACCGGTACCTCAGCATTCAGGGTCGACCCTTTATCCACTGTGCCACCACAGGTCAGGCTCAGCCAGAAACTTTTAATGGCCCAAAATGCACTTCAGAAAGGATTAAATATTGCGAATTAGTAGGCAGTATTTTGGGAGCAGTTCCAGGTTCACAGCAGTACTGAGCAGTGTTTCTCCACACACGCACTTCGGCTCTCCCTTTGACATCCACGTCAGCATGGTTCCTTTAGAGTCTTCTGGGAACTAACACTGGTGCATCGTTATTAAACTAAGTTGGTAGTTTATATTAGAGTTTACTCTTTCTGTTGTACTTTCTGTGGGTTTTGACAAATGGGTAATGTCACGTGTCCACCATTATAGTTTTATACAAAATAGTTTCACTGCCCTAAAAATCCTGCACTTCACCTACTTACTGTCACCATAGTTTTGCCATTTCTGGAAAATCATATGGTTGCAATCATACCATATGTAGTCATTTTAGATTGGCTTCTCTCCCTTAGTGATTCACATTTAAATGTTCTCTCTTTTCATAGCTTGATATCTCATTTGTTTTTTAGCTCTGCTCCATAGTGCATTGTTTGCTTGTACCCTGTGAAATACTTTGGTTACTTCCAATTTGGGGCAATTATGAATGAAGATGTTATAAACATCCAAAAATTAGACCTATTTCTATATCTGCCAATCAAATTTAATTTTTCCCATTACATTCTATAAACCACTCATTATTACCAATTCTTAGAAATGCTGAACTAATATAAATAAACCTTTTTGAATTCATTCTTGCTAAGTATCACCTTTGTTTCTCAACAGTTTGAAGCCCCTAAACACAATGGATAGAAGGAATAACACAAATGTGGCTGACTTCGTTCTGATGGGGTTAACAGATTCTCAAGAGCTCCAGCTCGTTCTCTTCACACTATTTCTCATGGTATACCTGATCAGTGTGCTGGGAAATGCAGGGATGATTTTGATAATTCATCTGGATTTCCAGCTTCACACCCCCATGTATTTTTTTCTCAGTAACCTGTCACTTCTTGACATTAGTTACTCAAATGTCATCACACCTAAAACCTTAGAGAACTTAATAATTTCCACCAAGTCCATTTCGTACATGAGCTGCTTCACCCAGATGTACTTTTTTGTCTTCTTGGGTGCCACTGAATGTCTTCTCCTGTCTTCAATGGCCTATGACCGCTATGTAGCTATCTGCAATCCTCTATACTACCCACTTGTTATGTCCAAAAGACTTTGTTGTTGCCTCGTCTTTGGGTCCTATTTGACTGGCTTGTTGAACTCCACTATCAATGTGCTTTTCATGAACAGACTGCATTTCTGTGACTCCAATGTAATCCATCACTTTTTCTGTGACACTTCCCCACTTCTAGCCCTGTCCTGCACTGACACACATGGCACTGAGTTAATGATATTCATTTTGGCTGGCTCCACCCTAATGGCGTCTCTTATCACAATATCTGTGTCTTATCTGTCCATTCTGTCCACTGTCCTGAAAATGGCTTCCACTTCAGGAAAGCAAAAAGCCTTCTCTACCTGTGCCTCCCATTTGCTTGGAGTCACCATCTTTTATGGCACTATGATTTTTACTTATTTAAAACCACGTAAGTCCTACTCCTTGGGAAAGGATCAAGTGGCTTCTGTTTTTTACACTATTGTGATCCCCATGCTGAATCCACTCATTTATAGTCTTAGGAATAAGGAGGTGAAAAATGCTGTCTTTAGAGCCATGCAGAAGAGAGAGGGCACCAGGCAGTTAAAGTAACAATGAGCTTAAACAGTTAACTTTTTTTTCCTTCTTTCATCTTGGGTATTTCCTTGGTCTTTCCAAAACCAGTTAAGTCCACATTTCTGTTGAACCATTCTTTACTTAATCAAATATAATCTTGTACATTTACAGGAATATGTCTTCTGAAATGAACATTGTAATTGCAAACCATAAACTACGTGTTAAACTCATGGTCCTTGTGATGTGTCAGTAAGCCTCAGTAAAATGCTTTTTGTTTTGAAATTCTGTGTATAAAATCATTGACTTCTTCTTGATATCGATAGACTTATAGTCACTAAAAATAAATTCATAAGTTAAATTCTTTACACATTTATTCTAATTTTATAAGATACTTTGTAAAACTAATAATTGATAGCTATTGTGGCAACCAAGAAACTTTCAGAGTGCTAAAATTTCCTTTATTTTAAAATTTTTTCTTTATATAATCTGGAATTTCTGTTTTAATTTTCTCTGTTATTTAAATGTCATTACAAAACATTATTTTCATTATCCAAGTATTTGGGGTTTTTTAAAAAATAACTTTTTGAGTAACTTGACTTGTAAAATCTGTACATAGTAGATGTATACAATTCTTTGAGATTGCCAATAAGTATACATCAGTATATATTAGATATTGTCAAATTGCTTCCCCAAAAGGCTGTAACATGGTACCAGAGGACACTTTTCTCTGCATCTCCACCAGCATATGATATTATTACTTCTTAATTTTTAAGAATAATGAAGAGTCTGATATTTTACCCAACTTAAAAACTAGCCAAATATGGATTTAACTATGTTAATAGTTTAACTATGTCGATTTTTCCAATCCTTGAATACAGAAGGTGTTTCCATTTCATTGTACCTTTTTCAATCTCTTTTAATACTGCTTTGTAGTTTCAGTATATAGATAGGTCCTTCACATCCTTTGTTAAATGTATTCTTACGTACTTTATTGTTTTGTTGAAATTGTAAAAGAGGTTGTTCTTTAAAACTGAAAGCAACAAGTGAACAAACAAGACAAATAAACACAAAATCTCACAGACACAGACAACTGTATGGCGATTACCAGTGGGAAGGGTGTGGGGAAGGTAATGGGATAAGAGGGTCAAATATATGATGATGGAAGATTTGACTTTAATTGGTGGGTAAACAATGCAGTATGCCAATGCTGTATCAGAGAATTGTACACTTAAAACCTATATAATCTTATTAAGTTTTTTCACTTAAGTAAAAATACACTTAATTTTTTAAAATAATTATAAAAATACTTTCAGAAAATACAGCTAGCCAGGTAGCCTACTGTTGTTTGAGGGATGATGGCAGACGACACAAAACTTCTAGTCCAGTAACAAAAGACATTATTACTCAGAGCACAAACAATAGCTATTGACATCAGCTCCTCATACCCCCCTAAGTCCCATGAGTGTGATGCAGGAGGGACCAGATCAATGAAAGCATACACAGTGAGCTGCATTATAGGAGAGGATCACTGAGTTTGGGGGACTCACTACATTTACGGTAAGCAGATTCATGTCTGTTCTTTGTCTACAGGAACATTACCTCATTGCTCACAGTAGCTCACTGAAAAAACAACCTTGATACATAGCCTAAGTAAAGAGTAGTCAGGGCTTTGCATTTTTTGTATATCTAGGAAGATCTAGGGGTGTTCAGGCCTCATGACAGATTGCCAATCCCAACAGAATAAAGTGTATTAGACTCTAAACCCTTTCTTTTTTTGTGTGTGGTGTGTCTTCCAGTTATTGTCTTTTAGCTCCTCCCCTCAATAGTTTATTTTTTTTGAATTAAATTTATTGGGGTGACATTGGTTAATTAGATTATATAGATTTTAAGTGTACAGATGATACCTCATCTGTATGTGGCATTGTGTGTTTGCTACCCAAGGTCATATTTTCTCCTATCGCCATATTTGACGTTCCTGTTAAGCTTTTGTAACTAAATATATTATTTTCATTCAAGTGAAAATGAGTATAATATTTTTACTTTTTTGAAATTTTTGTTTTATTTGTAAAATTATATTTGATTATTCTTTCTAAATACTTTTTAAATATTTAAAATAAAGTGCCACCTCCTTGTTAGGAGTTAGAAGTTTAAAATTTTTTCACTAATTCAAAACAGTCAGCTAAGTTATTTAATCTTTTAATTATGCATTCTCTTCTTTTTTTATTTAAAAATTACCTGATATAACAATGCTATGTTAAAGTATGACTTATTTTTGCTTTAATATCTGTTTGTTCTAGATTCTATATTTAGAGCTATTGCTATTTGTTTTTGTTTGCAATTAGAGACAGGTATGTGATGAGCATTTATCATTTAATAATATGCTTTCCATTGTACATATGTACCCTGATTTATTGGTGTCACCCCATTAAAATTAATAATAATAAAATAAAAAAATAATGGAATAAGATGCTTTTATGGCTCATCTCTCATCTTGGCTAAACATTATGTCTTTTCATATATTTATGAGCTCTTTTAATTTTCCAGTTATTTTTTATAAACTATATTTTCATCTTTCAGGTATGCCTATTTCTATGTACGTGTATTAGGAAACATCTTTTTGGACTGTGTTGGCAAAAATGGTCAAAAATTCTGTGAGTTGTAGATAACACTTAAGTTGAAGAAATGTTAGCTAAATTTAAATTATAATTGAATTAACACCATTTTTCCTCTTTATAATATAGTTTAGAAAGCTTAGATATTTATTTATTTATTTATTTTTAATTTATTTATTACATATGTGTAATATAATTTGTAGGCGAAATGAAAGATTTAGACTACTTTCATTTGCCCTGTAATTTCCTTATTATATCAGTGCACATCATATTTTATGTTAAATGCAGTCTGAAGTAATTTAAGACATAATCTTTCTGTTTATGATGTTATGCAAAAGTGCTATTTAATATACATATGATGAAGACAATAAACAAGATCAAAGGATGCCAAAAATATGAACAGCTCTTTGTTTCCAAATAACTAATAGACAATTGTAATAGTATATTTTGCTGAGCACTTGCCATGTGCCAGACAATATTCAAGGGACTTTAGATATATAATTGACCTAGTTTATGATCACAGTATAACTTTCAGTTAGGTGTTAGCAATATCCATGTTTATCTCATATAATGTAAAGACATCTTCCTACTTGTTCAGGCAAAGACTTAAGAATGTTCCTGTACTTTTCTCTTTATCATGTATACCTTATATCTAATCTATCAACATATTATGTTGTCTTTATACAGAGAATACATTGGGAGTCAGACTAATTTTTCACACTTTCTCTGCTACTGATGTGTCCAGTCCCCACGAGGGACCATCTTCTCAGTGTTAGATGATTGCTGCAGCCTCCTAGCTTGTCTCTGTGTTTTGACCTTTCCCCTCTTGCATCTATTCTCAGTGTAAGAACGACAGTGAAACTGTTGAACAGTAAGTTGGTTCATATTATTTTCTTCTACAAGAAGATTTCAGATTTCAAATCTTATAAAACTTCTCATCACACTAAGATTAAAAACCAAAACCTTTACAAGAGTCCACTGGTAAAAAATTATATTATCCCCATTGCTTATCTCTGAAAACTCATTATTATTTTATTCTTCATGCTCATGTTGTTAGGATCACATGACCTCCTAAATCTTCCTGTGCATACTAGTCCTGTTATTTCCTGGAATTTTTCCATTATCTCCTTTTTGTCTTGAAAACCCTCTTTCACAGACAACTGCATAACATTTTTCTTGGACTCTTCTTCACAGGAATATCCTATACCATTTTATTTAAACTTGTACTTGTTGCTATTCCTCTTTCATACTTCATTTGTTTTTCATAACCGTTATCTCCATCTAACATTTCACATAGGTAACTCATGCCTTTTGTTTCTTCTCTGTCACCCAACCCCAACTATCACACAGTGATGGGAGAATACATTGTGGTGAGAGATGCTCTGTGTTTGTACTGCTGAGGTGTCATTTAAATTTAATAATCTCACCCCACTGTAGAGAAATATTCTTAGTACTCTATGTTCTAAGGAGATTTTTGGGGGGTTGAAATTAAAAGGGTTTTTACAAAGTAATAATAATAATAATAAATAGAAGGAACAAAAGAAGAAAGGGTCATTGCCACTTAAAATTATTTTGAAGGACACATATACTTGCAATGAAAATGAGATTTGTTGGAAGCAGAGCTAAATGTAAGCCTAGTCAGTATGTTTTTCTGTACCTCTTTTCTTGGGTTTGGGGGCTGAGCAGTGGTAGCATCTACAAGGGCATCACAGAGGGCTAAGGGTCAAAGTAAAACAGAAACAAAATTGAGTCAGGACCAGGCCTCTGGGGAAAAGCATAAAGGTGAGCTGGGGCTGGGCTGTGGGAAGAGTCCAGTGTGCCAGCCAGCTGTACCTTACTCTCCAGATTGTGCTTGTAATTCATATTTCAAAATGAATGTGAAGCAAAAAGTATTCCCTAATTTTTGTGAGCAGTATATATACCCATATTCATGTTGAAATTCAAATACTTGCATACTGCATCTTGTGACTATATTTAGAATAAGGTCTTTTGGATGGCCCTAATCTACTATGACTGGTATCTTTCTAGAAGAAGGATATTAGGCCTGATCTATGGTGGGACAATGGATAAAGCGTTGACCTGGAATGCTGAAGTTACTGGTTTGAAACCCCGGACTTGCCTGGTCAAGGCACATATGAGAGGTAGCTATGAGTTGATGCTTCACACACCTCTCCCCTAACCTTTCACTCTCTCTTTCTCTCTCTCTCTCTGTCCTCTCTGTAAAATCCATAAATTAAATCTTAAAAAGAAGAAGAGGAGGAGGAGGATATTAGGGCACAGACTCTCAAAGATTAAAGATCGAGTAAAGTCAGAGGGGGAAGACTGCTATCTACAAGCCAAGGAGAGAAGCCTCAAAAGAAACCAACACTACCTTTATCTTGACCTCAGACTTCTAGATTATAGAACACTTTGGAATAAGTTTCTGTTGTATAAGTCACAAGCTAGTTTATTGTACTAATAGAATCACTATCAGCATATATGTAAATATGTGTGTGTCTGTGCATCTTAAGAATGAATTGCATAAAAAGCAATTGAATGCCACAGTTTACATGCATGTATGCAAATTGCTCAAATGAAGTTATGACCATGATCTTTATACAACAAAGTTTAAGAATAGAAAGACACTACTAATACATTACAACAAAATGTTTTATTATAACTTTTTGATATGGAAACAACAAGCATTGTTCTTAATTTATTTAAATTTCATGGTTAGTGTGAAAATATACTTTATTTATACACACCTTTTCCCCAAACACTCTTTTCATTGCCTCTTTCACATCTCTGTTCCTCAAACTGTAGATGATGGGGTTCGGCATGGGAATCACAATGGTATAAAATGTCGACACTATCATGTCATGGTCCAAGGTGTAGCTGGAAGTCGGTCTTACCTACATTAACAGGATGATCCCATGATAAATTTACACTCCAGTTAGATGAGAGCCACAGGTGGAAAAGACTTTTTTCCTCCCTTCAGCAGAATGCATCCTCAGAATGGCCAACAGAATGAACCCGTAGGAGATCAGGGCAATCAGTATAGTGACCACCTCAATAGAGCCCACAATTAGAAGAGTAGAAGCTGGTTTGCGTGTGTGTCAGAACAAGAAATAGCCAGGAGAGGAGGGATGTCGCAAAAGACATGTCTAATTTCATTGGACGCACAGAAGGATAAGCTAAAAGTAGCTACAGTGTGTATAGAAGCATGCACAATGCCACCGACATAGGAAACAACGAGTGACACATAAACTCTTGGTGACATGCTAACTGAATACTGGAGAGGGTAGTGGATCGCCACATAGCGATCATATGCCATTGCAGCCAAGAGGAAGCATTCTGTGGTCCCAAAAGTAACAGCAAGAAACATCTGTGTTGCACATCCAAGGAAAGAAATGACTTTATACTTAGACAGGAAATTGGCTCACATAGTAGGTAGAATTACTGAGGAAAAGCAGGCATCCACAGATGTTGACACACTCAGAGAACAGTACATGGGGTTGTGGAGCTGGGAATCCCTAATGACCAATACAACTAACCTTAAATTTCTCATTAGTGTAAACAATTAAATTGCTTGAAACAGGAAAAATAAGATAATTTGCAGTTCAAGATTGTCCGTAAAGCCCTTCAGTACAAACTTAGTAACTTCAGTGATATTCTTCATGTTGAAACCTCATGAAACAAACTGGAAGCTTTTTATAAAATTATAATTCATATTGATCTGACCAAAATGAGCAATATTGTGACTCAGTTAAAGTAAACTGTCTTCATATTTATTTGTTTTCAATGAGTAACTTCTCAGCTGCAATTCAAGAGCCAGGAACATGACCATGGGCCAAACATTGATGCCATTCACTACAGAATCCGATGGAAAATTTGGGTTTTAACTCACAGGCTCAACTCATGTTATTTATAAAACCATGAAGTCAAGTGGTTGATTTACCACTGAATTCTATTAATTGTTTTCCTATAAAGTCACCATGAAATACAAGCAAACAGCTAAAAAAATTTTTCTTTTATAAAATGACATTTATTTTATTTCAAAATAAGATAAATATTAAAGGGAAAACATATTAATAAAATTAAATATTTAAAATAACTTTAAATATATGTGTTGAATCAAGTTTGTTTGAAAGACTAACATCCTAATAAATTATAATATTTTATGAATTAATCTCCCTAAAAATTTTCCAACTCCATTTAGGTTATTAAAAAAAACTAATCAAGATGTTTAAGAACATGAGTTATGATTTAATATAAAATTGAGTAATTGTGTATGCTTCATTCAATTTGTTTTTTAAATACTCAGCATTATATCATCCTTAATGGGAAAATATTTGATCATTTGTAGTATTTTTGGAAATTTAAATTCTTCATAGAATGTTTTTCTACTCTCTCAAAATTCTATGGTGAAAATAGGAGAATAGAGAAAGTGATGTCAGAGAAATGGAGCTGTAAGGAGCGCTCCAGATACTTCTCCCCAAAATTTCAACAACTTCTACAACCAGAGACAGAAAAATTGATCCCTGGAGCATGTGTAAGTCCCACACACTGAACAAAAAGGTATGAAGGGGTGAAAAACTGCCTAATTTATAAGCAACCCTGAAGGAAATAAGGTGGAGAACGGAACACTCCGCCTTCCTCACTAACCTGAGCAAGGGCTACTTTCATTTGAAACAGAGAGAGTGAGAGCTTTAGGCTTGGAATGAGCCAGCCTGGGGCACAGACGTGCTAGCCAAGGAAAGAGTGTCCATGCCAGGGCTCAGCCCGCACGAGCTAACTCCGACATCAGTCCCAGAAAAGGCTGGCAAGTGGCAGCCTCTATTACCCCATATCTTGGTCTGTGAGCGCGGGCAGTGGATGAAAGTTTCCTCTGGGGCCCCACGCCTGTGTTCCCAGACAGAAAGGCAGGGTCAGAGACTTCTGCATGGGCTGAGAGCAGAGGTACAATATAATCCCTGCTCCACCACTAACAGCACAGGGAGAGCTGAAAGCGAACTTCCCTACGCCTGGTCTTCTCCAGGTGGGCGGGGCGCCCTCGCCAGCCATTCAGTCTAGCACTGGGGGAGGGGAGCACAGGCAGCTTGCAAACAGTCTCTGTAGCAAATCTGTGAATTCAATCACTCAAGTTAGCTTAACTCACAATCGACTCATCGCCCAACTGGCTTACGCGGCTCTGGCTGACAAAGTTTCTCTCAGTTTAGCGATCTAAGACAAGAAACGTGATGTTTTTTTATAGTTCTTAATATGCATGGAGGGGTGGGGGCAACTTCCAGTCAGCTGATACAGGGTGAAAAGCTTGCTTATGCTGGTGGCTCTGATTAGCAGAGCTTTCATACTCAGGGCTATGCGCTAAAAAGAGGGACTTGGCAGCTTTTAAGACCTCCTGTTCTGCAGGCAGCAACTAGGGCATCTTCTTCTTAGCCAAGACAGGTGACAAAGTGAAAAAAGTCTAGGGAGAGTGGTCCCACAGAGTGCTGAGACATACTGGACACATCTGGAGGCTCACAGAAAGTCACCTTGAGAGTAATTGGCTCCCAGCCCTGCCTGATTACACTGATGGCTCTGACTGACAGAGCCTTACCCAGAGCTCTGCGCTGAGTGGGGATAGAGTGGGGATTTGCCAGCTCTTTGAGCCTCTTACTCTCCAGGCAGTGGCAGTGGCAACCTCGTAGCTGGATCACCAGGCTGCTAATTCAGGAAGGAGAGAGGCTCCAAGAAAATGGACTCTTCCATTGTTGGAGCTTGAAAATGCTAACAAGACCCGACTACCAATGAGACTGAGGCCTAGTATATGACATCACCATAGCAACACATCAACTGCAATGCCACAGGGGCAGAGCCTGGGGTACAGTGCTACCAACAAGGAAGAGGGAGAGAAAGGAAAAGAAAGAAGATAACCTCTCAATGTCAAGAAAAATCCACAAATGTTATAACTTTTCCAACTTTTTTTATTTCTTTCAACTTCTTTATTTATTTATTTTTCATAGAATGCAAAAATAGTATTGTAATATATATTTTTAAATCGGGACTTTTTTTAAAATGCTGCGGGATACGGAACAAATTGTTAAAAATTGGGACTGTCCTGCCAAAATCGGGACATCTGGTCACACCTCAAAACTCAAATACACTGATACGTAAAGACACATGCAACCCCATGTTCATGGCAGCATTGTTCACAGTGGCCAAGACATGGAAACAACCAAAGAGCCCTTCAATAGATGACTGGATAAAGAAGATGTGGTACATATATACCATGAAATACTACTTAGCCATAAGAAATGATGACATCGGATCATTTACAACAAAATGGATGGATCTTGATAACATTATACGGAGTGAAATAAGTAAATCAGAAAAAACTAAGAACTGCATGATTCCATATATAGGCGGGACATAAAAAAGAGACTAAGAGACATGGACATGAGTGTGGTGGTTACTCGGGTGGGAGGGAGGAGAGGGAGAAAGTGGGTTGAGGCAAGGGGCACAAAGAAAACCAGATAGAAGGTGACAGAGGACAATTTGACTTTGGGTGATGGGTATGCAACATAACTGAATGACAAGATAACCTGGAGATGTTTTCTTTGAATATGTACCCTGATTTATTAATGTCACCCCTTTAAAATTAATAAAATAAAATAATAAAAAAATAAAAACAAAGCTTATGTAAATAAAAAAAGAAAATGGGAAAATAATAAGAAAAACAAGAAATGTAATTTTTCTTTCAGAATACTACATGTAATTGATTACATATTGTTAATTTTGGTTTCAGTGAAATAACAACTAGGTAGCTATTATCAGAAAGTAACAATACAATAAATTCATAAAGATCAGCAATTAAAAATATAGCAAAAGCAGGAAAGAACCATTGCACCTAGATGCCAAACTTAATATTTCAGAGTAGATAAACAGCAAGAAATCATAGAAAATTATAGGAAAAATTTAGAAATTAGGAAAAGTTAGAAATTATAGGAAAAAATCTCTTGCTATGTCGCACGGTTAATTAAATTAGAGGTCAAAGTGATACTTTCACCTGAATTCAAAAATTTCATTATTAGCCCATAATATAACACTAGTTGGAGAATAGATTTTATTCATGTTAGTTATCACAGCCATTTATTTGATATTTTTATATATCTTCCTATACAAAATTTGAGTTAGTTTAAGAGCACATAGTCTACTGCAAGTAATGTTTTGTACTTTATTTACATTTAGAATACAAGTAAAGCTCCAGCTTCAATACATTGACATGATCCCAACAGTGAGAGAATGAACCATTTGGATTAGAGTGAGAGAATAAAGCACATGTTAACAATCTTCTGGAAAAGACAAAGTCAGGATTACCTAGAAGAATAGTCAATATCAGGAGAAAATATTTTCATAGAATTATTGGGAAGATTAAAGGCAGAGAAAACAAGAACCACTCATATAACACACACAAATCACCACAACCCCACTTGCCACACTGCAGTGGGCTTAATTTTGCTTTGAGTATATATGAAAATGAAAAATTACCATGTTAAACATTTTGGTTAAAGTTTTCTTAAAACCATCATTTCTGTTAAATGGAAATGACTAAAATTTATTAGAACATATTGAAAGGTCTCAGAGGTATAAAGAGAAAATGATTGTGTCTTAAAGAATTTAGTAATATAGAATCAACTTTTATAATTAATACAAACCCACTTCCAAAAATATAAATTTAATAGTGGGCAGAATACTCCAAAAATCTGGAGTTCAGTATTGAAATACTGAGTAGGCAAAGAAGGAGAGAAATAAAAGTAGCCACTTACTGAGGTGTAGGAATGGACTTTGGGACACATTCCTGCTATTAAACTTTATAGCAACTCTCACAGCATGTAAATGCTAGAATCAAGATTCAATCCTGGATCTCCTTCATGGTGCTAGCACTTTCCATTGCTGCTTCTTCTGCCATGGCTTCATTATGCAACTAACTTCCCCTCTCACCACCCCACAGAAATAAGCAAAACACGGTCTCTGATGTATTTAGATTTTTAAAAAGCTATTACAATTAGTGAAACATTATAAAATAAGTAATAATCCTAAGTGGTTTTTACATTACATAGCTAACAAAATAAATCTCAAAAATTATCATTTTCCTCATTCTATGAAAAGAACCCCAGATAGTCAAATAAGTAAAATGTTTTCTTGTCCTCTATTGATAAATTTTCTGATTGCTTTACTTTATGTTGGTCTGTCTTTTTCCATCAAGAGAAAGAAAACATCAACCTCTATTTGGAGCATTCTCATTTTGCCTTAAAACATAAATTCAATATTTTCTACATTTTGGGTTTTTTTTTAAGGAAGTATTATCTTAGACTGCATAAATCAGATTGATAAATTCACCTATGCAATAAGCGACAGTTGTAGAGTTTAGTATGGGAGACTTCATAGAGTAAATTTGACCTTGATTATTTTAGGTCTCACCTATTAAAATATTCTTCTGCAAATTATCTGAAAATGTATCTTACCTGTACAACAGCAAAGGCATGTTTAGGAACATCACAAATATGATTCATTTAGATTGTTTATATCAAGTTATTTAAGTTTGATAAAACCCACAGGAGATGCTCCAAAGGGAATATGACTAAATTACCTCCTGGTTTAAAAATAGCAACATGATGATTTACTCACTAATAAAAAAGTAGGTGGTTTTGGAATAATGTATTACGTGTTGATATTTATGAAATATATAAAGTTTTTTGATCTCTGGTTTAAAATGAAGTCTAAAAAAATGAACTTTAAAAATTTTATTGAATTGATTGGAGTAGCATTGGCTTATAAAATGGTATAGGTTTCAAGTGTACAATTCTATAATGCATCATCTGTATATTGTGTTGTGTGTTCCCTGTCTCAAATAAAGTCTCTTTCAATCCCCACTTATTCCCCCTTTACCTTCTTCTACCTGGTTGCAACCCCCTTTGGTACATTTACACAATGGAATAGTACTCAGCCATAAAAAAGCAGGAAATCTAACCATTTGCGACAGCATGGATGGACCTGGAGAGTATTAGGATAAATGAAATAATCCAGTCAGAGAGAGACAAATACTATATGATTTTATTTCTATGTGAAATCTAATGAACAAAATAATTAAAAAACCCCAAATAGAAACAGAATCATAGATACAAAAAATGAACTGTTTAAATGAATAAAGTATGTATTTGAGCTTATTGGAAGATTATTTTTCAAATTAATAAGAACCCCCCCCCACCACCACCAAATGACAGGAATGTGAAGAAAACATGAAAAGTTTAAGCTCTGTAGTACTGTATAAATCATGTTATTTTCTGAAACCTAAATACTATCTTAAGTTTACTCAGATTAAATAAGAAATGCCTTCTGATTAATCAATAGATAGACACACAAACAACAAACATATGCATGGGTGCACCTAGGACAAAATCGGTCTTCTGTGGTTCCACCCAAATTCGATCACTTTTTTTTGTTTGTTTTGTTTTACTTCTTTAAAAATGCCATATCTAGAAAAATTTAACACTGGTAGACTGGGAGGTTCAGTCAAATGTTATTTTTCTTCAGTTTTCCAGAAGCTTCCCAGCTTTATCCAGGCTCAATAGGAGTGTCAGAAAAGGACTGTGAGAGACTAATGTAGTATTACAGGCCACAGAGGATCTCAGAAGTATGCAACACATACTACCTTCAATAAGGATAGGGCTTCATTGGGAGGGAAAACATGCTGAGAAGAATATCAGTTGAGTAGAGCAGGTATACTAAGAAGGTACGGTTTCAACAGGGAAGAAGCTTTTGGAAGATATAGGACTCATAAAGTACTGTTACATGTTTTCTTGGGAGAGGTGTCTGTTCAGGTCCACTGTCCATTTTTAATTGGATTGTTTATTTGGTGTTGAGTTGTATAAGTTCTTTATATATGTATTTTGGATGTTAGCCCCTTGTTCAAGCTGTCGTTTGCAAATGTATTCTCCCATTTAGCTGGTTGCCTTTTTGTGTGTTGGCATTTTCTTTTGCTGTTCAGAAGCTTTTTAGTTTGATGCAGTCCCATTTGTTTATTTTTGCCTTTACTTCCCTTGCCTTTGGCTTCAAATTCATAAAATTGTCTTTAAGACCAAGATTCATAAATTTAGTATGAATGTTTTCATCTATGTAATTTATTGTTTCAGGTTCTATATATTTAGGTTTTTGATATATTTTGAGTTGATGATTGTATACAGGGACAAACTACAGCCTAGTTTCACTCTTTTGCTTGAGGCTTTTCAATGTTTCCAGCACCATTTATTGGAGAGGCTTTCTTCTCTCTGTTGTATATTTTATTCTCCTTTCTCAAAAAATATTTGCCTATATACATTTAGGTTTATATCTGAGTTCTCCAATATGATCCACTGGTCTCTGTGCCTATTTTTCTGCCAATACCATTCTGTTTTAATTATTGTTGCTCTGTAGTATAATTTGAAGTCAGGGAGTGTGATACTTCTGGTTTTGTTTTTTTTTTTCAAGATTGTTTTGGCTATTTGGGGTCTTTTGTGGTTCCACACAAATCTGATAGTTTTTTTTGTTTTACTTCTTTAAAACATGCCTCTGGGATTTTGATGGATATTGTGTTCTGTTACATACAGTGTTACCACTATGTATACACTGTCCCATCTCTACTGTCATTATTCCTGTTCATATATTCATATCTTATCTCCTCTACTAAATATGTAATGAGCTTATCTGTAGCTCTCTTACCAATTAGAAGTGTGCTACATTAAAATTTGAATAAGTATAGTAATCTTTATTAAATTTCTATGAATTCTGTCATAGAATATGCTTTTAGATTATTTCATTATGTACATGGTGACAAGATTTTAAGAGAAGAAAACAGGAAAAGGGAACTGGATTTCAGAGAATTTAACTTATCAAGTCATTGCACATAGCTATTTGGTATCAGAGTGAAGTCTATACTCTGAATCATTAGATTTCTTTTCTAGTCTTGCTCAAATGTATTTTCCATTGAAGTATAATTTTATACCAGAGGCCAAAATGCATTCAGGTAATCATTTTTATCATATTGTTTATTGCTCCAGAATCATTTTCTTATTTACTACAAAATAAAAGTCATCTTGTTACTTAGTCAGTCCCATAAGAGAATTAGTGATTTTTTTTTTAGTATCCCTGTGGACTTCAAGAAGAGATTGAGAACTTGGTATAAAAGTTCAAATGGTTAGTATTCAGAAGTTATCTTGAGTGAGGAGTACATTTCCACAGGTAAAAGAAAAGATTTTTCATCACTTTAAGACATATTAGATATTGCAATCTTGAATCTCAAACTAGATTATATACTTTAATATTTAAATATGAAATACAAATTTCTAGTTAAGTAGAGTTAAATTAAAATTTGGATGAGAGAATTTCAAGGAAATGGCAGAGACAATGAGAAAGACTTAACATAATTTAGTCAATATATTTGTAAATTTGAAACTTTAATTTCTTGGATGGAAGATAACAGAATAAAGGTAGTAAAAAGGGCCTATATTTCAAATTTTGGAAAATTATTAAATAAAGAGAAAATTAACTATCAACCGACCATAGGGTATATGCCATTTTAAAATCATATTATTTTCTCATGAATGGCTATCAATTAATTTTAAATGTGTTTTACTAAGCAGCTAGTTGATCTGGAAGCTACTTTAATTTTTTTTTAGTATATAATGGTCTACTTAAGTTTGAGGCTTTGTAAATGAATTCAGATACATGAGGATGCTATTTTGTGTTGTTTCTAGGAGATGACATTTCCAAATTTATGGCATATCAGAATGAGTCTGTGATGTGGTTAATTGCAAAGAGCTTAGTTTGGAGACATAAAAACCTGGAATGAATCCTGGCTCTGCTAGTTACTAATTATGTGACCTTAGTCAAATTATGTGTCAGGCTGGTTCTCAGTTCTTCCATCTATAAAAGGACACTGAATTAGTTTGCAGGTTGCTATATAGATCACATAAAATAATGTTCACAAAATTTCTAACACCTGTTGCCATTTAATAATATGTTGTAGCTGCTATCATAGCTCTCCTTTGTTTCAAGCTTAGTTACTATTAGTGTTACTATTCTAAGGGATGGTGCTTTATTGTTTTCTGATTGTAGCGAGGACAGAGGAACTCATTTGATTTTAATATTCCGGAATGAGCATGTTTTATTAAATTTTGAAATCTAATATTTGTCTTTTTAACTCCTGTCTCTTAATGTGAAATTAGTTCTATATAAGCACAATTAGTTACAGTGTCCTATATTGGTTGACAGAAATGCCTGTTTGAAGAGCATCTTCAATGAAATAGATAAACCCCATACATTTTGTTCCATCATCCCTCCAGTTCCCTACAGTGAAGTAGATAATTGATCCAATGGGATATAGTTTGAATAAAATATGCCTTCATTCATAAACCACCTTAGAGCACTACATATAAAATCAGAGAAATCAAGAGTTATAAGAAAATTATGTCAAAAATATCAGGAGAATTTAAGAAAACATATTATAATTTTACTGTAACAGCCAGTCAAAATGCAACGACAGAAATAAATTTTTAAAGTTTTTTTAAGGTTCATGATACCATAAAATATTGGGATTCACTGGGTATAATCTCATGAGAAAAGTTTTTAAAGATATCTTAAGTGTCATAGTCATGTAAAAACATACATATAACTAAAAGAAGAATACTTTGGTGCACATTCATTGTTCATTGCTTTGTAGAAAAACTGATTTTATACCTTTTTATTTATATTTTGTAATTAAATCAAAATTGGAAGTTATATTTCATATGAATGTATGCTTCACATATAATTAAAACATCTTAATAACTTTATTAGTCATAACTAAGCACTTTAGAATTACTTCATGTTCATGTTTTTGAACAAGGTATGCCTGAAAATTTGGTGACTCTTAGTTATTCTTTGGTTTGGAAAGATAAAATGACTTTTTCAAGGTTACACTGTCACTAGGTGTTTAAGTTCAGATTTTAATACAGGGTTTTAGAGTATAAATTTAATGTTGTCAACCTTCCACAAGTGTATTATCTCAGACACATTATTCAGTAAATATTAGAATTGTAATATTGCTGAAAAATTCTTCTGAATAGAAGAGACAGCATGTATTTTGTAAGGGATACCTTTAGTAGACTACACATAGTATATTTTTCTAAAATTGCTTGTGTATTTCTTGTTGTTTTCAATGTGATTCTTTTGATCAGCTTAATTTCTGTTTTATTCCTGAATATCTTTCATAAATATTTTTTGTATATAAGCCATAAATGAGAGAGAGGCAGAGACAGAGACTGCCAGAGACAGAGAATGGTGGGACAGAGAGTGAGAATGAGAAACTTTTTAAACAGAAATTAATTCATCATGGTGCTGAAATAAAATATTAATTAATATGTATATTATTAATTGTTTTGTTATTTTATTAATGTCACCATTAAAACTAAACTGAAAATTATTGTAGGAAATTTTTATGTGTGTGTTCTGAAGAGTATTGTGAGTTACCTGTATTTAACAGAAGTTGAAATTAGCTTAAATTCTTTACTTTAGCATTCTCTAAGGGTTAAATGAGCATTTTATGGGAGGGTTGTTGGAATTTTCATATTTTAAAAGCTATTTATTCTCTTTGTTTAAAGCCTTCCACATGGATCAGGAAAGACTTTTCTTGAGAAATAGAGACATGTAGCTTTTTCCCTTTTTCTAGAAGAGTTTTAAGCCAATGTTTTCATTTCTGTTTGATGTGTAAACATCTCAATATGACAAATATGTCGTGTGTTTCATGTCACAAATGTAAATCATTGGCATGTACCTGGCCTTGTGCATTGCAAATTTTTCATTCCTTCAGTCTCTGACATTGAAGGAAAAAGAAGACCCACAGTCCTGAAACCTGGTTCCTAAATATGGTAGATGCAATATTTCATTTTGTTTAAACCTGAAGGCTTTCAGTCAATATACAGATAACTCTTCAACTATTTTTATATAGTTTCCTGTTTTTTATATTTCACTAAATAAGAAACAATCTGGAGTAGTAGTGAAATATATCATAAATAAAACAAAGCTCTGTGGCTCATAATGTAATTTTACTCTTTTAAAAATAACTATTATAAATTTTATAATCTATTATTGAGTAATTTTATTTATAATAATTTTAGTGACTCTTAAGAAATTATAATATGTTAAAGAAATTACCATGATTTATATTTGACATATATAAGTCCTAAAAAAAACACCCAAGTACTTTGCAAAGATAACGAGTATGTTTAAAAACAAAAGAAATTCTTACATTGACTTAAAATTATATATGGATAAACATTAACAGTATAATAAGTGTTGCAGGCCTAACTGAACAATTGGTGATAGGTTATCTGAAAGAACACTGGAAAGCAAAATGAAATTAATGCTTTATTGTAATTTGCATATAAGATGCATCCACCTGGGGAATAATATCTGCTGTTTGTTCACCAGTGTTCTAGAAGTAATAGTGGGAAGAGATAATAGCTAAAAATCACACACATATACATATATGTGCAAACACACACACAATGGTTTGGTTGAAAGAAGCTACCCCATACAACAAGTTGAAACATAAATCTAACTTATCCTATTTAATAGTTATCTGGGATCAATTTAAAAATAAATATAGTCTTTCTCATTTAAATGGAATTCTCTTGTATGCACAATCTTGTAATATAAATGTGTTTGCTTTCATTTTAACAATTGTAGACATTAAGAAAAGGCATTTCATGACCACTGTAGAAAATCTAGAATTAGTATTCAGGTATATATATATAAATACATTTATAATGTTTTGGGGCTAAAATTTCAAATTCATTTATCTTTGTGAATTTTAAGATGATGGGATATGAAACTGATTGATAGTATATTTAACATAAAATAAATTGGAAATTAAATGACATAAATTGACTTTTTTGAGCATGATAAATTTAGCCAATCATTTGATGAAAGTTTCTTTAATTTAACAGGGTAATGCAGTCACTGGACCCAGCTTCTTCATCATTGCCTATTCCCTCACTGTCAAGGATTTTAATATTTCCTTCTAAGGAACAAACAACAGGATATAATAGGGTAGATACTATTTACAAAACTACTGCTTTAAAATCTGTAAATAAAGATGAAAATGTCACAGTTGTCCTCAGATTTAGATTTACACAGGATTCAGGTGAAGAATGTGACTGAAGTCACTGTGTTTATATTAGTGGGCTTCACAGATAATTTTAAGGTTCAAGTCTTCCTATTTTTACTGTTTCTATCAATCTATCTTTTTACTCTGATAGGAAATTTGGGAATGGTTTTATTGATCACTAGGGATTCTCGGCTCCACAACCCTATGTACTATTTTCTTAGTGTGCTCTCATTCTTGGATGCGTGTTATTCTTCAGTTGTCACTCCCAAAATGTTGGTCAATTTCCTGAACGAGAATAAAGCTATTTCTTATCTTGGTTGTATAGCACAAATGTTTCTCTCTGTTACTTTTGGGACCACAGAATGCTTCCTCTTAGCTGCAATGGCATATGATCGCTATGTGGCTATCTACTACCCTCTCCTGTATTCAGTTAGCATGTCACCCCGAGTCTATGTGTCACTCATCCTTGCTTCCTATGTCGGTGGCATTGTGCATGCTTCTATACACACTGTAGCTACTTTTAGCTTATCCTTCTGTGCGTCCAATGAAATTAGACATGTCTTTTGTGACATCCCTCCTCTCCTTGCTATTTCTTGTTCTGACACACACGCAAACCAGCTTCTGCTCTTCTACTTTGTGGGCTCTATTGAGGTGGTCACCATCCTGATTGTCCTGATCTCCTATGGGTTCATTCTGTTGGCCATTCTGAGGATGCATTCTGCTGAAGGGAGGAGAAAAGTCTTTTCCACCTGTGGCTCTCATCTAACTGGAGTGTCAACTTATCATGGGACCATCCTTTTCATGTATGTGAGACCGACTTCCAGCTACTCCTTGGACCATGACATGATAGTGTCGACATTTTACACCATTGTGATCCCCATGCTGAACCCCATCATCTACAGTTTGAGGAACAAAGATGTAAAAGAGGCAATGAAAAGAGTGTTTGAGAAAATGGGTGTATGAATAAAGTATATTTTTACACTATCCATTAAATTTTAAAAAATGTAAGAATGATGTTTGTTGTCTCCATATCAAGAAGTCACAATAAAAATGTTTTATTGTGTTAGTGTCTTTTTATTGGTCTTAGATATTGTTATATGAGAATCATAGTCATATTTCCACCTGTGAAGCTTGCACACATGCAGGAAAACAGTGTCATCCATTTGTGTCTTACTCATTTCGTTCTCAGATACACACATGCACGCATGCATGCTGATATCTGTTTCATTTGTTTGTCAGGGTTGCCATAGCAAAGCACCACATACTATTGGCTTAATCAATAGCTATTTACTTTTCACTATTCTAGAATCTAGAAATCTTAGGTCAAATTAAAGACAAGGCTGATTTCTTCTGAGGCCCTTTTTCCTTCACTTGTAGATAGCCATCTTCATCCTCTATTTTCACATTATCATTTCTCTGCATATTTCTGTGTCTTATCTCTTTCTATAAGGACAACAGTTGTATTAAATTAAGGGCCAAACTAAAGACCTCATTTTAATTTAATTATTTTTATAAAGACTCTATCACCAAATATAGTCACATTCTCAGGTCAGAATATCAACATTTGAATATTGGTATATAATGCATATGTTTTTACACACAGTCACTGATGCACTTAATCTTTGCTTTAAAATATATAGTATAGACTTTCATATCATATTACTCAAATCAGATAAGTTCTAACATTCACAATTATTAGTGACTTTATAATTATTCCTGACTACCTTCAACAAGTATCCCAATCAATTAGCAAAATCACAGCACACACCATGTTTCATGCAATCATTGGTTTAGATTCCAGTTCAAAGCACTGAGTTTCATCCTCAGATCTATGACTTAGCAGTAATGTGTAGTTCTGAGACCACAGATATATTTAAATTTCTGGTGTCGATACTATGCTGATTTAGGAGGGTACATTTCTCCCTGTTTTATTATTTCATCCAGTGTGTGAATAAAATCTTGCTCTTTAATTCCTTACATAATACAGAGAGTATGCATTAACATTCACAAAGATTATGTTTACACTAAAAAATGTATAAAAGACAAACACAAGTCAGAGATTTAGTACTTTGGCTGGCAGATTGGGCTCCTCTCACACCTGAGCTCCAACCCATCTTTATGAATTAAAAACAAAAAAACAAAAACAAAATACAGACTTGTACAGAATATTTGCTAAATTGCTATCCAATAAAGAACGTGTATGTAGAATATATAAAGAACTCTAACACAAAATATTAAAAAGGACAATAATAAATGGGAATAAACTTGAACAAACATTTCACCACAGAAGATACACAGATGGTTAATACATCCATAAAAAAGTGTTAAATGTTATGTTAGAGAAAAATAACGCCACTTAAAACAACAACGTGATTCTATATACCTGTTATAATGAGTAAAGTTTAAAAACATAATAATAACTGAAAATATAAAGTGGTCATTGAGGATACAGAGCAACTGGAACTCTCCCACATTTCTGGTGGGAATGCAAATGATGCAGTCACTTTAGCAAATAATCTGACACTGTCTTTTGAAGTGAAACATGCACTTACCATATGACTTTGCCATGTGATTCTGCCATTTACCCAAGAAAAATGAAAACATAGATGAACACAAAGACCTTGGCTCCAATTTTTAAAATGGCTATCTTCACTGTATTTCAAAGCTAAAAGAAATTCAACTGTCCATCAAATAGATGAATGAATACCTAATTGTAATAAATCCATAAAATGGGATACACCTTAGCAATTTAATAGGAATAATGCCATTGATATATTCTAGTACATGGAGGAACCCAGATATCTTGTGTTAAGTGAAAGAAGACATTCATACATGCCGAAGTCAAGAGCCGATCTCTTATTAAATGCCTCTTATTATAAAACAAACATATTAAATGAGGGTAGACTCAGATCATAATAATTTTATTAAACAGAAGTCAGCCAAATATTGGTGTGTATGTACTAAATGAATGTATTTTGAGAATATACAGTTGAGTGAAACTTTAGATACGAAATGAGTTCCATAGAAACATATGAACTTAAAGCAGCCATCATATTTACTTTAGAACACTAATTCTTTTTAAGGACATGTATCAACTAATGTAGAGGCAGGTCCTGGGTGGGGGAGGGAAGTTGAAGATAGGACATAATAAGTGACAATGATTATAAGTATAGAATCAGGGTATTATTAACTCAATGGAGTCAATTAATATAAAAAAATAAAATAAGAGTTACACTCCTATTTTTAATTTTTATTTTTTTCTAAATCTTTTAAAACAATATAGGACATGTGTAAAGAGTTTCATCTTCATCCTCAGACATAAAACTTGGGAAGAATGCATTATGGAAAATGCAGAATGTTGAAGTATTTTATAATATATTTACATCCAGATATTTGAGTGGATGCAGTAGAAAAAAAAGATAATAACAAAGGAAAGCAGGTAAATTGTAAATAAAAAGCCATTTCCTCAATAAAAAAAAAAACAAAAGTTACCTGAGTAATTAGCAAAGACCATGGCATAATTTCTCATTCTCTGATGCTTTGGGAATAACCAAGAAATTGCAATCAAGAACCCAGGGGATTGTCTCAAAGGAAAGAGACAATCATAAATTCTTCTGACTGCAGTTAAGCTTATGATCACAAGGGTGAAGAACTCATTTCTTATTTTAGGTAAGTAGATGGCACTGATTGTCTGATTACTAGGTTAGCCCTAGTGATAATTTTTGATTCCTGTCTTTAATTAATTTTTAGATATAAGTTAATCACCCATGCCAGACTCATTACATTACACCACACATATCAATAACCTCTTGTTATAACTATGTTTTCTGGAGTAACGATATGTTTTCACCACTATACTATGTCCTTTGAAGGTAGTGTGTCCTCATTTCTATTTGTTATGACTTCTATATTTATACTGAGATTCTAAACCATAAATATATTTTCTGAACCAAAAATTG
Organism: Rhynchonycteris naso; assembly: GCA_037038555.1. Taxonomy (NCBI): domain Eukaryota; kingdom Metazoa; phylum Chordata; class Mammalia; order Chiroptera; family Emballonuridae; genus Rhynchonycteris; species Rhynchonycteris naso. The sequence goes on from CM072995.1 coordinate 359,727,332, forward strand.
ATTGTTTTTTTCTGAAGAAAGAGCAAGAATGTTTTGAAAGTTTAATCTAGAAGGTTGTCTAAGCAAAGATGCTGATGGTCAGGTCAGAGTTATGGATGCTAAGTGAGTGGCTATGCCTCAAATAAAATATTTTAAATGTCTTTCTATCAGGATTGGTGAAGTGAGTTCTCCTTAAACATTTCAGAGTTCTAGGCTTGGTTATTCCCTTTCCTTCCTCGTAACGTATTCCCTTACTATTACACGCATTAAGGAAAGTTTTCTTCTTCATCTGTTGTTCATTATGTTATAAGTTACGATATCACAAGTGAATAAAGAGAGTTATTTTTTGAACAATAGAAAGAGGAGGATAGGAGACCTTCTATATACCTTCTCACAAGTCCCAGTTACCTGTTGTAAGTACAACGTGCATCATGTTACTTGGCCCATAGAATTTTGAAAACACGTTTGACAATTTAGCATAATGAGATATAACTTTACAAAGTGCAGTTTTTATTATTTATTTATTTATTTATTTTTTTTTTAACAGGGACAGAGAGAGAGTCAGAGAGAGGGACAGATAGGGACAGACAGACAGGAACAGAGAGAGGTGAGAAGCATCAATCATTAGTTTTTCGTTACCGTTGCGACACCTTAGTTGTTCATTGATTGCTTTCTCACATGTGCCTTGACCGCGGGCCGAGCAACCCCTTGCTGGAGCCAGCAACCTTGGGTCCAAGCTGGTGAGCTTTTGCTCAAGCCAGACGGGCCCGCGCTCAAGCTGGCGACCTCGGGGTCTCGAACTGGGGTCCTCTGCATCCCAGTCCGGCGCTCTATCCACTGCGCCACCGCCTGGTCAGGCCAAAGTGCAGTTTTTAAAATCTTCAACAACTATGGAAAGACACGAAATAGTGATTTGGGGATTGGCTTTGAATCCCATAGCTGGTACCTATAATACTGTGCATCCTAAATTACAAAGTGTTGGAATTTGCTAAGCAAGATTTGTCAAGCAGCATATTTTGTCAGATTTCAAAGGTGTAGTTAGGAAAGATTTATACTGACTTCACATCTTTCACAAACGCAACATAATTGCAGAGTTAGTGCTCTCTTATTGAGGTAATGCAGTGCATTTTACACTATAAGAAGGAGAAGATATATAAAAGCATAGTCTTATTTGCTGTGTTGGATGAAAGGAATGTGGTGTTTGTCCTTTCTTAAAATTGTAAAATAGTATGTGTGCATATTTCTGCTGATGTTAACTTACCCAAGGATTGCTGAGCCTGACATATTTTTAAAACTAACTCTTCAAGGTATTTTCTTTTTTGTAATCTTTCTTTATTTCTTTCTCTCCCTTTTTTGATTGGTAATACAACATTCTCAATTTGACCAACCCATTTATCTTAGTAGATGATATTTGCACAATTTTATAGAAAACTTAGTTGAGATCAGGTGTTTGCATTTGCAAAAGAGGACATCTACGGACATCAGCTCTAGTCCCCAAGTCCTGGTGCAACTCTAAAAGCTGTTTCCATCAGAAAAAGCTCAGGCTTGTTGTTCAGTTTCCCTGTGTTTTTTTCTAATGAGTGCTTGAGCAGGAGTGGTGAGGAGCAGGTCAGATAAAAATATCAACTCAGTTGAGCTTCAGTAAACCTCCAGGGATTTGTAAAATAAAGCAGATGTTGACATGAAAAGGTCTGTCAAACCACACAAACTGCTGTGAAATATTCCTTGCTTTAGTTAGAACTTGATAGCTATGGCATTAGACTGCCATTTTTCTTGTTTGATTCTTTCTGAGTGATTATTTTTACATTTTGGTATTTTGTTAATATTGTGTGTATATTTTTGAATAGAATAATTTTTGTGCAGTTGATTTAATCTGCCAAATACATTTTGAATGTCTATTCTAATTTTCTTGAAACTTATGTTTACTTAGTGACATTCAGAACTTCTAGTTTTTAAGGCTGTAAGAGTTTAAATATTTTCTTCTGACATTAAGTTTGATCAGTGTAGGATTGATTTTTATTTGGATGAACTGAATGTCCAACTTCATCATCTTCTTTAGAGGTGATCATTTTCTCCAGCTCCATTTATTGAAAAGGCCACTTTTGTCTCAACTTCCTGTCCTAAATGCTAATCCTGACACTTCAATACAATCATGAGTTTTTTCTTTTTCTTTTTTTTGAGTTCTCTATTTTTATTCAATAGAGTATTTTCCCATCACTGTGCCAATTTACATAATCTCAACAACTGCACTTTTATATGTTTAAATATCAGATATGGTAGGCCTTTTCAAAATTATCTTGTTATTCTTTATAATATATATTTTATCTATACATTTTAAACCAGTGTCAAATTCTACAAATCCCCTGCTGAGATTTTTGATTGAAAAGCCACTGAGTCAATCAAGTAACTCAAGCAGAATTGATATTTTTATAACACTGACTAGTGCAATCCAGGATATAGCATTTATACCAATTTATTTAGGACTTTCATAATGTTTCTCAATAAAGATTTAACTTTTTTCCTTTTGAGAGCCAATTTAGTCTAGTTTTTATAAGATATTTTATCAATTTATGAATTTCCTTTTATTCTTAATTTTTTGTCTATTCTAAACAGTACTATTATTCATCTAGTCTAATGTTAATATTTTCTTCTAATTCAATCTAATAATGTGGCAAATGATATTTATAGATGATCCTAAACTCAAGCACTCAGCCAAATTTCTGAATAACCCTGCTTGATCATAGTGAATTGTATTTTATACATTTTTAGAATTGATATCAATGATATGTTAATAATATTTAAGATGTTTACATCTATAAAATGAAATGGTAGTCGTGTGTGTGTGTGTGTGTGTGTGTGTGTGTTTATAGTTAAATCAGGATTTTGTTTGACTCCTAGGGTGAGTTGCAGTGTAGAGCTCATTATTTTCACTCTGAAGAGCTTGCACCAAATTTAGATGATTTTTTTTCATGAAAGTTAAGAAACACCTGCTTTAAAAACAAGGGGAAATAAGTTAGGAAATTATAGGTAGAGAAAATGTAATCTTTAAATTAAAATGTGTTAATTCACTTGATAGAAGGTGAAATAGAATAATAAGAGTAGTACTCAAATTAAAATATAGTAAATATACTCCATTTTTATCAATGTTATGCCCAGGTTGTTTTATCTGGATAAAATAATTAGTTGTCCTGTCCACATACATTTAAACAAGTAAAATTTGAATACTTCAAATAAATCATGCAATACATATTTCCCCTTATTTCCTGTTACATTCTTTGTCTTTCAACCCTTTTTCTCCATGTAATAATATTGTTTTCAGCCCTTGAGGCATTTGAGGTGGCATTATCTGGAGTGATGCTCTTTTTGTGAATAATTATACACATAGTATTTACCAGATAATTTTAGGTAGTATATCAGCAAATTAATAATTTTTTACTTGTTTCAAAATAAGCTAGAAAAATATAACTAGAATATTGAATTTATAATTTCAGAGATATTAGTCCTCAGGTCAAAAAAGCTAATATGGGAATGCCTGCTAACTGTTTTTTTCTCAAATTAAATAAATTACAGATGCAGGGCTAATTCAGTATGAAACAAGAAATGTCAGGAACTTCAAAAATCAGCACACAAGTGCCTACTTATTTTCTAGAGAATATAAGTTATTTATGTGCGTTAGGGAGAACATGTTAGGCACTTCTGCAAAGTAACTAAATTATTTTCTGTCATAGTAAAAATTATTAAATACTGTTAAAACTCATAAAAGTTGTCCTGGCTGGATAGCTCAGTTGGTTAGAGCCTCATCCCAAAGTACAGAGGTTGCCGATATGATCCCTGGTCAGGGCACATACAGGAACAGATCGATGTTCCTGTCTCTCTCTCTAAAATTAATACATTAAAAAATACAACTTATAAGAGCATAGTAAAATGAGAATATAATTTTTTAAAAGTCATATAAATATTTGTTCCATATCTTTGAAGTATGCCATTGGTATTTTAAAAAGAATGGCATTGAATTTATAGATTGTTTTGGATTATATAGACATTTTACCAAAAAAGGACATGAATAGCCTCAGCAATCTTGAAAATGAAGAATAAAGTGGGAGGTATTTCACTTCCTGATAAGTCATACTACAAGCCCATTGTACTCAAAACCGCTTAGTATTGGCATAAGAACAGGCATACAGATCAATGGAACAGAACAGAGAGCCCAGAAATAAACCCACACCTTTATGGTCAATTGATATTTGACAAAGGAGGTAAGAGCATACAGTGAAGTATAGACTGTCTTTTTAATAAATGGTGTTGGGAAAATTGGACAGATACATGCAAAAAATGAAACTAGACCACCAACTTACACCATTCATAAAAACAAACTCAAAATGGATAAAAGACTTAAATGTAAGTCATGAAACCATAAACATCTTGAAAGAAAACACAGGCAATAAACTCTACAATAAATATCATAGCAATATTTTTGCCAATTTATCTCCATGGGCAAATCAAATAAAGGACAAAATAAACAAATGAGACTATATCAAACTAAAAAGATTTGGAACAGCAAGACACTATTAACAAAATAATACGACAACCCACACAGTGGGAGAACATATTAGCCAATATGTCTGATAAAGGGTTAATAACCAAAATTTATAAAGAACTTCTAAAACTCAACACCAGGAAGGTAATCTAAATTAAAAATTGGGCAAAAGAACTGAATAGACACTTCTCCAAAGAGGACATATAAATAGCCAATAGGCATATGAAAAAACATTCAATGTCACTAATCATCAGAGAAATGCAAATTAAAACCACAATAAGATGCCCCCTCACACCTGTCAGAATGGTGTTCATTAACAAAAAAACACACTGGCCAGAGTGTGGAGAAAAGGGAACCCTCCCGCACTGCTGGTGGGAATGCAGACTTGTGCAGCCACTGTGGAAAACAGTATTGCATTACCTTAAAAAATTAAAAATGGAACTGCCTTTTGATTCAGCAATACCACTTTTAGAAATATATCCTAGGAATATCAAAACACTGATTCAAAAGAAAATATGCATTCCCATGTTTATTGCAGCATTGTTTAGAATAGCCAAGACCTGGAAACAGCCCAAGTGTGCATCAGTGGACAAGTGAATAAAAAAGTTGTAGTACATATAGACAAAGGAATACTATGTGGCCATGAAAGAGAAGGCAATCTTACCTTTTGCAACAACATGACTGGACCTGGAGACTATTATGCTGAGTGAAATAAGACAGACCGAGAAAGACTAATATAATATGATCTTACTTATATTTGAAATCTAATGAACACAGTGAACTGAGGAATGGAATAGAGGCAGAGGCAGGGTCACAGGGAGCAGAGGGACAGCTGTCAGAGGGAAGGAGGATGAAGGGATTAGTGGAATCATATATACATAACACACAGATACAGATAACGGGACAGCAAATCCCAAAGGGAAGGGGGAAGGAGGGAGGAGAAGGGGGGCAATGTGGGGAGAATGGGGGTGGGGTGAGGATGTTATAGTAAGTGGGACACTTGAATCCATGTTAACACAATAAATTAAAATTAATAAAAAATTTTAAAAATTTAAAAAAGAAAGAAAAGAAAAGAAAAGTTACATGAGCTCTGAAATGAGAATACTATTATAATGGAGAGAAACAAATCAAAGTCTATTAAATAAGTTAATAATGATTTATTTGGATATTGACACTAAAGTTTCAGGGTCAAGAAGCAGAGGGTTATGTTACTTTTTATTATAATACCTGCAAAAATGTGATATATTTACCTAATTACACATATTTTGAATTAAAAATGTTTGTTGTTGTTTTTTTGCAAACAATATTTCCATTCTAGGCCATACTTTTCTATCAATATGTTGATGACAGGCCATAGATTGTAGGCACTTTGTAATGACAACGAGCATGTGACACAAAAATTAAGGCTACTATATATTAGGTTGTAATAGTTTGTATATTTGATTCTAAGTTTAATGATGGGAGTGGTCCTTATTTTAAAGTACTGAATCTAAAAACCTTGAATTTGGGTTACACATAATGGCTTTGTGTGCTAAAAGTTTACCGGGTGATAGCTCCTGAAAACTAATGACTCTTCTGTTGGTTCTTCCCACAGTAATCTTCCTTAATGGACAAGCAAAACCAAACAGTGCTAAAAGAATTCATTCTAATGGGAATTACAGACCTCCAGGAATTGCAGGTGCCCTTTTTCGCGGTGTTCCTCCTCATTTATATGATCTCAGTGGTGAGCAACTTGGGCATGATCCTCCTTACGAAGATAGACTCCAGGCTTCAAATACCCATGTACTTCTTTCTCAGACACCTGGCTTTCATTGATGTAGGTTATTCGACAACTGTGGGACCCAAAATGTTAATAAACATTGTAACTAAACAAAAAACCATCTCTTACAATTGGTGTGCAACCCAGCTAGCTTTCTTCATCTTGTTCATCATTAGTGAACTTTTCATTCTGTCAGCAATGTCCTATGACCGCTATGTGGCCATCTGTAATCCTCTACTGTACACAGTCATCATGTCACCAAGGGTATGCTGGGTGCTAGTAGCAGTTCCCTATCTCTACAGTACCTTTCTCTCTCTCATAACCAGCATAAAGATTTTCATTTCATCCTTCTGTGGTTATAATGTCATTAATCATTTCTATTGCGATAGTCTTCCTTTGTTGACTTTGCTGTGCTCAAGCACACGTGAAATTGAGTTGATAATACTGATCTTTTCAGTGTTTAATTTGGTGTCCTCTCTTCTGATAGTCCTTGTGTCCTATATACTGATCCTTCTGTCCATCCTCAGGATGAACTCTGCAGAGGGCAGGCAGAAGGCATTCTCCACCTGTGGGTCTCATCTGACAGTGGTGGTTATATTGTATGCAACTCTATCCTTCATGTACATGCAGCCCAAGTCTAGTCATTCCTTTGATAATGATAAAATGGCCTCTGTGTTTTACACTTTGATCATCCCCATGCTGAATCCCTTGATCTACAGCTTGAGGAACAAAGAAGTGAAAGGTGCCCTGCATAGGATATGGAAAAATCTGAGTCAACCCCCCAGGTGAAGTTCAATATGAAATGTATATACAATGAATTATGTTATAGAAACTGCTTATGATATAAGATAAGCATTAGAAAGCAGTGATATGGAAAAGGCATGAGAAACTAGAAATATTTTTCTTGTTTTCAACTTACAGGTAGATGTTCAAGTAGTGGTAATTCTTCTGGTATCAACTTTGATTTGTCCTCAGATTTTACTGCAAGAGACCAAAGTTCCCATCAATGTTTTCACATTGCCAAGTACTTATGTTACAATTAAAGGGAAGTTTTTTTTAATGTGCCCTTCATTAGATAATTTATTTTAAAGACTTTTTGTGTCTTCTAATAAAATAATTTGTCTTACACACTGTTTAAATATACCAGTGCCCATCCTACTGATAATAGTGACAAATAGAAGATGGTAGTAATTTTCTTTGTCCAGGGAGAATATACAGCAATGAATAATACTTCAAAAAATTGCCTGAGTCGGTCTTTAACTCTGTCTTCTTTTTTCTGGGTGGGATCTCAGCTTTCTTTTGAGGTATGACATGTGAACACAAATATGCCTGGGGAAACAGAAATAATAGTGTCATTATTTTTAAGTCACATAATTTTGTACATTAAAAATCCAAAAGAATTTTCAAGCTGAAACAGAAACAATAAGTGTATTTTGCAAAATTGATAGATATAAGGCAGCATATAAAAGATCAATTTCTTATATACTAGTAGAACCAGATAAAGAAATTTAACCCTTTGATTATACAGCAAAATATCTGTAAAATACTTAAGGAAAACTCTAATGAATTCTTTGTATTACTTTATTGCTAGAAACTACAAAAAAATTACTGAGTTATTAAAGAAGACATAAATGTAGCATTATAACATGTCCATTTGTTTGGAACAACAAATGTGATGGGATCAGTCCTCCTTAAAATGTTTTATAGTGTAATGAAGTAACAATTAAAATTCCAGTAGTATTTTTTAATACTCAAGTTGATATCCAATTTGTGTGGAAATGCAAACGATCTAGCCAGGCAACTTTAGAAGAAGGAAGAATACAAAGTTCTTTCAATTACACATGTCAATATTTTTAATAAAACTAGATTATTTAATATATGTGTCATTGCTGCAAGTAGAGAGATTAATAAAATAAATAAAAATAAGTAGTCCAAAAATTGATTCACATGTGTAATATCACTTGATTTAAACAAAAGTTCCACTGCACTGCCATGTAATGAGAAAATGAGGGATTTTAGTAAACTGACCTTGTTTGGTTAGGTATCCTATGTAAAATATGAACTCTAGTCATTTACTTGTGTCAAATGTAAGATTAAATGAGATTTATTATGAATATAAATGTGTAAGTTAAAACCACAAAGTTTTCTTGCAAAAGTAAAATATCTTCATGAGTTAGGATAAGCAACAATTTCTTCAAAAAAGTGCAAAATTATAACAATAAATGATAGGTGACTAGCACTCCATCTAAAACAAAAACTTGTATTTATCAAAATATTAAAACATACCACAGGAGAGATTTTTAAAAATCCTGAGAGAACACATTTGAAGCGCACACACTTCACAAATTTTGATAGCTCTAATTTGTAAAAACAAAGAAAAACAACAAATTGCCTAACTGCTAAAATTAGTGTATCTAGACAGTCAATATACTGGGGAAAAAAGAAAGGGAAGGAGGGTAACACACCTGAAGAAATGCTTCACTAAGAAGGATGTCAAAACAGTCAAAACATTCATGGACATGTTCAAAATACCATTAATCATTAGATAAATGTGTTAAGACGATACTATGATATCACTACACAACCCATCCGGATGGCTAAAATTCAGAAGTGTGTTTAAATAATAGTTCAAAATGCTGATGAGAATGTGGAAAACTAAAATTCTTTCACTTGCTTGAGTGAGTATAATAGTTATAACAACTTTGAAAAGCTAAGGGCAGAAATTACTAAGTTTTAGTATTTATATTTTCTGTGAGGGAGCCGTTCCATTCCTGAGTAATTATGCCCACTGAGGGATAAAAACAGAATGTGTTTCGCAGATGTGGTTTTCATAGATGTTGAATGCTATCAAAGGAAGAACGGGTGAATGTACAGGCTGAGGCTAAGGTAGGTTTACAGTTGTTCGTATGGAATTAATAATAAATAATAATACAAGAATCAGCTGTGTTTCACACAACTGCAAACCTACTTTTGCACTACCCTGTGTTATGGCATGTTTATAAAATGTATTCACACAGCACTGCAAAAATAAAATGCAGGAAGAAGAAGCGAAGGAGAATGAGGTGGAAGAAAAGAAGAAAAAGGAGGTAGAGCAGAGGAAGAAGATGGGAAGGAGGAGGAGCAGGAATGACTATAATATTAATTGAAAACAGCAGACTTTCCAAAAATTATACTGGTATTCGGACAACTATAAATGATACTGACCTGTACCATATGGGCACTTTATATAAGACATTTATTTTGTTTAGAATGTGTGATAGAGTTAAAAATAAAGTACTGTGTGTAAGCAAGAATGTAAGATGGATTTCACAATGAAAAACCAATTACATTAATTAAATAACATAATTATTAGTTAAAGGAAAATAACATAGCTTTGTGTTAAAATTTAACACAAACAATGTAATAAACTGTCTAGTAGAGCAGAATAGAAGAAAACAGTGTTATATATAATATCTGTAAAAATCCTATATGTGGGGAGAGGACTAGTTGGTTGAGCACACAGGATTTTTAGGATCATGAAAATATCCTGTGTGATATTATAATTATATATATATATTTACATTAAAAACTTACATAAAACTTGTACTGTAACTAAAAAATTAAAAACTTTCTTTCTGAAATTAGCCACAAGATTAGGAGACCCAGGGTCAGCTTTTACATTCAGTATGTATTGAACATTGTTGTTCGTTGCTGTCTCATTATAATAATGTAAAATAAAAGTATAAAATAAACAAGAAATCATGAACTGCCTTTTTTATTTTGGTAAATGTTATGAACAACTACATTGAAAAATCTATAAATAATTTATTATAGTATAAATAAATTTAGGGAATATACTGTATTCAAAATAAATTTAGAAAAATCAACTTTATTTCTACATCGTATCCACAAAAATTAGAAAACAAAATTGAAGAAAAGATAACATAAAACTATTAAAAAAGAAATCTAATTTGGGAATAACTTTAATTTTAAAAATCTAAGGTCTCAGTAATGATATGAATAAAAATTTAATATGATATTTAAAAGTAACAAATCAATGAAAATTTATCCCATGGACAATGGGATGGGAGAAAATTCTGTGATAAAGTCCAATATCTTTAAATTGATCCATATGGTGAATATAATTCCAACATAAATCCTTTCTACCTGCCTTCTTCCCTTGTTCTCTTTTCCTCTCTTTCCCTCCTCTTCACTCTCTTTCTCTTTTCTTTCATGTTTCCTTCCTTCTTTCAACCCTTCCTCCCTCCTTTGCTTCCTTCCTTCCTTTTTTCTTTTCTCCTTTCTACTTTATATTTATTTACTTCTTTTTTCTTCTTTTTAGCACTTTAAAAGCTAATTGTGAAATTTATTCCCACAGGCAAAAACACCAAAAAACAACAAAGATCTTGAAGAAAGAGAATAAAGTTGCTGGATTTACACAACCAGTTGTTGTAGCTAATAATTTAAGAAAACCATTTTCCTGAGGACAGACTGAATGATCAATGGAACATAACAGTGACTCCAAAAATAAATCCACATGTATACTGTGATGCAACTTATAATAGAGGCATAACTATTTTCCATAAGAGAAAGAATAATCTCTTCAATAAAGCTATTAGGTAATTTTTATATTTATTTTGAGGGGAATAACATATCTGGACCCCCACCTACACTCTATACAGCTTCAGTTCTACCTTATTAAAGGTCTAAATATAAAATAAAAACAATAAACATTATAGAGATAAACAATGGGACATATTTGTGATACAAAATATGTACAAAACTTTAGACAGAGCACAAAGAGGAATGATTACATAAAATTAAAAAAGATTACTTGAACTAATGCAAGAAATCTGTTCAACAAAATTAATAGTGTGAAAAGGGAAACTTTCATAGTGGCATAAGACATTTTATCAGAACTGAATAATCAGACATATATATTTAACGGAGCACTCAGGTGCAAAATAAAAAAAAAGTAACTCTGTAACTCTTACAATAGTTGACATGAAATACACTACAGAAATGACAAAAGACAGGCATGACACTTTAAAAAAATATCAAGATGCCATTGAATATATGAAAAGGTTCTCAATTACAATTTGACATTAAGATACTGCAAACTAAAATCACAATAATATCCATGAATATAATCCTGAATAGCAACACACGAAATAATGAAAATATTAAATCTCAACAAGATATTGAGCAATTTTCACTATTGGTGAAAATGCACATTGTAAAACCACTATGAAAATCCATTTAATAGTTTTTACTAATGCTAAATATGCATACTTTATGACTCAGTTATTTTAGTGCACAGACTATTTTAAAATGGAAATATATTCAGGATTAAGCCAGCATAGATTAAATATTGGTGTGGACAAAAAGGATGTGAGAGCTGTTGTTTTTAATTATCATTAGCAGGGAATTTTGGGGTATATCAGGGCAATATTTTGATAAACAATAAGTGACTATATGTAATAAATCCAAATTTTATTATTTTATAAATACCCAAAGATGTGAAGAAAAGTTTTATTTTCAAAACATAGAATGTTAATATCACTAATCATAAAATCTTCAAATTGAAATCAATTATAATATTCAGAAATAGAATAAATAAATAATCTGTGATAGATTCATAAAATGGAATCTAGAAATACCTAAGACAATATAGCAAGTGAAAGAGCCGAGACACACAGAACACACATATATAGGATTTCTTTTATATAAAATAACAAACATAAGTATAAAAAGCAATAGGAAACATTTTTTTATTATTTGCTGTTGCATGAGGTTTTAGAACTTCTTCTATATAGCTCTGCATCAGAGATTCCAAATCTAAATCTGTATTTTGGTGCATGCTCTAGATTATATGCAACTTTAATTTTTTTTTGTTACAGTTAATGACATGCATTGGTTTTTAGATTGGAGTTAAAGGACAACGACTTTTGGATTGAACATAACCACAAGGCAATTAATGTTTTACAACATCAATTTTACATAATTATATTTGTTTTAACATGTAAAAAATTATTATCTGATAAAAACACTCTCTTATTTTGTTTTAAGATTGAATCATGGCTTCTTCGAGTAGGCGTAAATGTAATAGTCCTGACACATTCTGTTATATATGTGGCTGTTATACACTTCAATGTCAAAGGCACAATATGTCATCATTTGTGACACATGCATATATTGCCTATTCTCAAATTCCCCTTGGCAATCAAGACAAGAATTGGGCTCCTCATATTGTGTGTCATAATTGTAGAAAATGCTTTTGTGATTGGACAAAAGAAAAATGCAAAGGAATGCCTTTTGGTATTCCCATGGTTTGTCATGAACCTAAGGACTACAGCAGTGACTGTTATTTCTATCTGATCCATACAAAGGGCATCAGCAAGAAAAAAACAGCATATGATCGTATATCCTAATATTCCTTCAGCAATATGACCTATCCCACACTCTGAGACACTCCGGGTTCCAGTTTTCAATCATTTTATTTCTTCTAAGGATGAAGAAAGTGAACATGGTGATCAAGTGTATTTTAATAAGATGCGTGAGGAAATAGTTGTAGAATCTGAAGGGTCTTCTTCTGATGCCAAGCAGTCATTAATCCCTCAGCAATTTAACCAACCCGAATTGAATGACTTAGTAAGAGATTTCGGCCTATCAAAGAAAGCAGCTGAGTTATTAGCCTCCAGGCTTCAAGCAAAGAATGTATTTCAACGGTCAGCTAAAGTATCCCATTTCAGGAAGCGTGAACAAATTATTTTGGACTTCTTTTACGAAGACAAACACTATGTTTACTGTATTAATATCAGTAGTCTTCTCAGCCAGTTAGTTGTTACCACTTACAGTCCAACACAATGGCGACTATTTCTTGACAGCTCTAAACAAAGTCTGAAATGTGTATCCTACACTTCGGTAATGTTTATGCAGCGGTTCCAAACGGTTATTCAACTCATCTGCGAGAAGATTATAATGACATAAAATTTTCCTCGACTTTCTGAAGTATGAGGAGTATAACTGGATCATTCATGTGGATATTAAAATGGTAAATTTTCTGCCAGGACAACAGAGAGGTTTCACGAAGTATCTTTGCTTTCTGTGTTTGTGAAACAGCCAAGCTCGGGAGAAACACTGGACACAGAAGGAGTGGTCAAAACTAAAGTTCTGAAAGTAGGGATGTAAAATAATGTAAATAAACCTGTAGTTAATCGAGACAGGATCATTTTTCCCCTATTTCACATCAAACTTGGCTTAATGAAGCAGTTTGTTCAGGCTTTGAATAGAGAAAGTGAATGCTTTCAACATATTATTTCTGCTTTTCCTGCATTGTCCTTTGAGAAGATAAAAGCAGTTGTATTTGGTGGGCCTCAAATTATTATATTTTCACAAAGATAATACCCAAGAAGACATTCTATTTCATTATGCATTAAGATTCACTTTTTAACAGTTACCTTGATAAGTTTCCCGAAAATTTTGGAGCTTTTAGTGATGAGCAGGGAGAATGTTTTCATCGAGATCTGAAGACAATAGAATAGCATTATCAGGGGCTATGGGACAGAAGTTTGATGGCAGACTACTGCTGGAGCATCAAACGAGATTGTCCTCAACAAGTACACAAACGCAAGAGCTACAAACACAAATTTTAGCCTGAATAGAATTTAAATAAGTGTTGCACAAATTTTATGATTAAAATAAATGTTTTAATATGTTCTATTTAGAAATTGTAGACAAATTCTAATGCAATCATATATTTTAGTGTATTAGTGCATTATATAAATTATTATATTTTCATAAAGATAATGGCCAAGAAGACATTCTACTTCATTATGTTAAACTAAATGTTGATAATTTTACAATAAGATAAAAACATAAACTCTTGAATTGCAAAACAACTGTAGCTTACAGAGAAAAACTAATGTTAGATTTGAGATCAGCAAACCTGAATTAGGTAAGAACAAGTGTTTTTGTGGATGCAACAAAAATTTTGTTCCCCAGTGCTGTTATAAGTCAGAACAGTCATTACTTGTGTGTGTGTGTGTGTGTGTGTGTGTGTGTGTGTGTGTTAGGGGGCAGTTCATAATAGAAAGGAGAATGAATACTCTTTTTGAGTCCTGATAATATTTTATTTATTCTCGTGGTTATAATTGCTGTTTAATCTGGATTCTGACTACATAGATGTGTTAATTTTGTATAAAAATTATTTATGATGCACTTGTTAATATGCATATTATACTTTAATAATAAGTTAAAAATACCACAAATAAGAGGAAAGCAGCTACACCTATATATTTTCCCTTGTTAATTTAAAAACATTGCAATAAGCATCATTCAAATATTTCGCCATTATGTTCTCAGTCATAAAATCATTAGACAATACTTCTTTTAAAGGAGATGATGAAGGCTTGCAAGAACATCTAAAATGCCTCTCCTGCAGAAAAAATGTTTTGTCTTCAGATGTCTGGGTTGAACTAGAGAAGATTGAACCAAGAGAAACTGAGGAAAGGAACCCAAATAACTCTTTGTATGCGAATATGTTGATGTCCTGTCTAATTAGCAGATATCCCATTGGCTTTGTTTGAAACTTTTAACTGCTTTAAGCATAATTAACAGACTGTATCCTTTCTCCTCAGAGACAATCTCAAAGGGCCAAAGAAACCCATAAATTTTTCCTATTACGTTATGTTAGTATCACATGGGGGAATACAGAGAGATTTCTTGGTAGAGGTAAGTAGACTGATCTTGTTTCTGTGACTAGCTCTGAATTCCAGGGACTCTGCATGGCCCCATCTCCCATTTTAACCAGTACTTTCTAATAACTCACCTCAGTGATTCAGCCATAGCTTTAACAACCTGCTCTAATAACTGAAGTTTCAGGGCTACTCAATGTTGTAAACATCTCTATTATAATTTTTCATGAAAGCCAGACTTATACGTAAATATAGTAAGTTTGTATTCTTCAAATAAGTTAAAAAATGGAGCCTATGAAGAGGGAGATGGTGTTAAAAAATTTCCCCTCTCAAGACCTTAAGATTTGTTTTAATTTGGACCCTTGATCAACATGTCAAATATAATATTGTTGTTGGTAGTTAATTGGATGTATTTCAGAATATTTAACCTCAAATAATAACATACTCATAATCTTTTCAGTTTCCTCTAAATGAAAATTATTTTATCAATATTTTTATAAACCATTTAAATTCTCTGTTTAAAATTTTCCTTATGTATCCCAACTTTACAAATGTCATTAAAAGGGTTAATGTTATTTGAAAGTCACCACATTTAGTTGGAGGTGAGGCCAGAGCAGAATACTTAAGCATGGATTGTGCTACCCAGCATCTCCATCCCACCATAAAGTCTGATAAGAGGTCTTCCCCTCCCTGGTACATGCAAGCCTTGGAAGAATCTTTGAAATGTTATCAAATTTAATCTACAATGATAAATGCACATCTAATGAAGATTGGGAAACATATTAAAATATACATAGATACAGATTTAAGTAAAAATAGTCTTTACAAAAGGCTAAATCAAAATGTGAATTATGCCTTAAAAATTAAGATTTCTTTTTCCACTCTTTGTTTAATAACTCTTTCTAAAACTCTTGTTACTCCTACTCAAAAATTACTGGGATGTTTAAATATGTATCTTGATGGATATTTGATTGATCTCTCATGGCAGAATTTATTTAACTATCATTAATTTTAGTGTTGAAGGCTGTATTTAGCACAGGGAGGGAGACAAGGCCTTGGAATAATTTAATGTCTCTGAACTCATAGGGCAGTTTTATAATGAAGGTTCAATGCTAAGCTCTTTCCACTGTATTTGTTACATATTTTGAGAATCTTGAGTAAAAACAAATTTAAGAGCTCAAAACCAGGTCACCTTCAAATTTCATATAAAATAATATAAATGTAAATAAATCTATGTTAAAGGAGTTTGGTGTTTCACTATCTCATATATTCACTCACATAAAGGACACTGGTATTTACTAGCATAGATTTTTTTAAAAAGTACAGTTTTTAAAATTTTCATTTATTCCATGATAGTGATATTGTTTTTTATATCTCCTAACAGTATGCTCCTAAGTGTATTGTCCCTTGAGAATTAAGTCAATGTTTCTCAGCAAGCCCCACATATACTGGTGTTTGTCTTTACAAATTTCCTTACTATGGATATTTCACAGAATTCAATCTTACAGGATGTGGCCTTTTTTTTTTTTTTTTTTTTTTACAGATACAGAGAGAGGGATAGATAGGGACAAACAGACAGGAACAGAGAGAGATGAGAAACATCAATCATCAGTTTTTCCTTGTGACACCCTAGTTATTCATTGATTGCTTTCTCACATGTGCCTTAACTGCTGGCCTTCAGAAGACCGAGCCACCCCTTGCTGGAGCCAACGACCTTGGGTCCAAGCTGGTGAGCTTTTGCTCAAGTCAGATGGGTCCACGCTCAAGCTGGAGAACTCAGGGTCTCGAACCTGGGTCTTCCACATCCCAGTCCAACGCTCTATCTTCTGTGCCACTGCCTGGCCAGGCAGTATGTGGCCTTTTTAAATAGACTTTTTTCACCTGGCATAATGTTTAAAGGCTCATACAGTTGTAAAATGTATTGATACTTCTTTCCTTTTAGGGTTTATTAATATTTTATTGTATGAATATACCGCATTTGCTATGTCCTTTCACCAGTTGATAGATTTTGGGATTATTTCCACTTTTGATTATAATGAATAATGTTATGAAAGTTAACCTAATATTGCTGAATATGAGTTTTTATGTAAACCACTGAAGTTCTTCATACTTTTAGGGTACATATCTAAGAGTGGATTTGCTGGGTCATAATAGGAATTCAACAATTAGCTTACTGAGTAAACCTCAAAGTGTTTTCATAGTGATTATGCCATTTTATACTAACTGCAAAGATATTCAAATGTTCTAATTTCTTCACACCTTTGCCAGCATTTGTAATTTTTGATGTTTTGTAATAAGCATCCTAGGAGATATAAAATAGTATCTCATTGTATCTTTAATGCATATTTATTTAATGACTAATGTTGTTGAACAACTTCTCATGTGCTTAAAACCATGTGTATATTTTCTATAATAAATGTCCTTTGCTTTTTAAAAAATATGGGATGTTTACCGTTTGTCTTTTGAATTGTGAGTCCTTTGTATATTGTTATACTAGAATCATACCAGATATATGATTCGCATATTTTTTACCTTGTGTGGGTCACCTTTTAATTATTTTATAATGTCCTTTGGTGCATAAAGTTTGTTTTACAATTTTAATGAAAGTCCAACTTATCAATTTTTAGTTTTGTTGTTCATGCTTTTGCTGCTCGATCTAAGAAACCTGTCAAGAGCTTCACTGAGCTTGAAAAGAGATATGGCTGCCAGGTGTTAGAGTAGCCAATTAAAGTCACAAGCCATAAATGAAAGATTTAAGCCTTTAGCAGTTATAACAATGGTAATCTCAGTCATTGCTCATAAAATTCATTGATTAGTGTTATATTTATTCCTTTTATAGGTTTTCTGAAAGAACTGGATGGACAAACACAATCTAACAATGTTGAATGAATTCATTCTAATGGGGATCATGGACCTTCCAGAGCTCCAGACTCCATTCTTTGGGTTTTTCCTTGTTGTTTACATGGTCTCTGTGGTGGGTAACCTGGGCTTGATCATCCTCACCGAGATAGATTCCAGGCTACAAACACCCATGTACTTTTTCCTTAGACACTTGGCTTTCACTGATCTTGGTTATTCAACAACAATAGGACCTAAAATGTTAGTAAGTTTTCCTATAAGTCAACATACAATCTCCTATAATTGGTGTGCTACCCAACTCACTTTCTTCAGTGTATTTATCACAAGTGAATTTTTCATTCTGTCTGCAATGGCCTATGACCGCTATGTGGCCATCTGTAACCCTCTGCTCTACACAGTCATCATGTCACAAAGATTATGTCACTTGTTGGTGGCAATACCTTATCTATACAGTGTCTTGTTGTCTGTCCTGGTCATCACTAAACTTTTTATTTCCTCGTTTTGTGGCTTTGTCATCAAACATTTCTATTGTGATATCCTGCCATTGATATCTTTGCTCTGCTCAGATACACATGAAATTAAATTGATTATTCTGATCTTTTCAGTTTTTAATCTGGTTTCATCTCTTCTGATTGTTCTTGTGTCCTACCTTCTGATCCTGGTTGTCATCATCAGGATGAGCTCAGCAGAGGGCAGGCACAAGGCCTTTTCTACCTGCGGGTCTCACCTGACAGTCATAGTCATATTCTATGGTACCTTATTCTTTATGTATGTGCAGCCCAAGTCCATACATTCATTTGATACTGCTAAAATGACCTCTTTGTTTTACACTTTGGTTATACCCATGCTGAATCCCTTGATCTACAGTTTAAGGAACAAAGAGGTGAAAAATGCCCTAAAAAGAACTTGGAGAATGTGTCCAAATATTCTATTTAAAATTCACTGTAAAATACATTAGCAATGTATTATATTAGTCAGTGTAAACTGTAACTGTCATTGCTGTCACCTGTACTGTTATCTTCATACGATGGGCAAGAATATATGTCTGATAAGCCTAGAAATAAGCAATATTGTTCATTATTTCAAACCAAAAATATATCACTAACAGATGACTATTTCCTGCTCTTACTTCAGGTATTAACCTACATTTCACTTCAAATCAGTTTGGTGCCATTCCTCACATGTGCTCTTTCCTTTTACCTCTTCCTCTCAACATATATTTTTAGAAAGCCAAGAATTCTGAATATTGAACTTATATTTTTATCTGTAATGCCTAACATAATGAAAGGCATTAAAAAGAATGCATGATAGGTGTCATATAAATGTATTTATTCAAGGAAATAAGCACCAGTTGTGATGTGAGCAACTAAAATTTACCTCTTTGTAGGGTGTAGAGAAAATATAGAAAATTGGCAGAATGATAAGTAGGCAGTATAAAGAAAGGGAGAATTAAAATTATTTAAAGAAAATATTGTGAAAGTTTTAAAATATGATAAAATGTAAAACCTTCAGACTGAAGAAAAGTCACAAGTCCCAGATACAAGCAGCAGATTGACAACTATGTAAAGGCACATCCTAATCAAATCTTTCACAGCTACTGATAAAGAAAAACCTAAGCAGTAAAGAAAAAGGACTCTGTATACAAAGGAAAAAGGAGTTTATAGATGTAACATCGAAAGCATAATCTATAAAAATGCAGCTTGATAAACTGGACTTTATCTAAATTAGAACAACTAACCAATTTCTCACTCTTAAAACCTCATCCCAAGAGAATGAAACTTGTGTTAAACAGTCATCTTTCAGTAAATTTTCAGAGATGCTTTATTTATCATATTAGAAAACTAGAAAGTATCCACATGCCTTTCAATGGTTGAATGGCTCTCAGCAAATTGTATCATCCATACCATGAAATACTACTCAGCAACAACAGAGTGCCAAATTATTTATACACACAAAAGCACAAATGAATCTCAGGAAAACTGGATTGAGAAAAACAAAGCCAAACCCCAAATATTGCAATTGGTATAATATTATTTGTAAAACATTCTTCAGATGAGAACAATACAGTAATGAAATCAGATTAGTGATTGCCAAGGGTTAAAAACAGTGGCAGAGGTGAAGAAAGTGAGCATAGTACCCTGTACAACCTGGCTTTTTTTTTACTTTATTTCTTTTGTTGTACAAGGGCCTGATTTAAGCTCTGATTGCCAGGTCCTTTTTCTCCTCTCCTCTCCTCCTCTCTATCTTTCTCTTCCCTTCCTATCCATTTTCTTCCTCTTTCTTCCCTTCCTTTCTCTTCCCACCCAATCCCAGGACCGAGCTCTGTGGCCCGTATGCAATGTAATTTTCAGGTCTTGTAAATAATAAACCTGTGTATTTCAAAGGTTCCTGGAGGTTATTGCTGAAAGCCGTCTTGCGATCATAAAAACCACAAGGGCAGATCCAGCCATATCTTGATTATTAGTAGGTTTACACCAGTACAAAATGTGTGGCTATAATAGGGTTAACTGGAGGAAGCTTGGTGGCGATGGAATAGCTCTGTATTGGAGTGGGTTTGCACAGAACAATAACTGAAATGATGCAATAAACTGTAAAGGGAAACAACAGATGATGAAAACCCTGAAATAAGAAGTAATAGTAACTAATTTATGTCCCTGAGGGTGAAAAAGAACTACTTTGTAACAGAGTGAAATGCTCATTTCTTACTTAATATTATTTAATCCTCCAATGACTTCTGCTTTGTCTTGCATATAGACATGCTAATTATTAGAGGAATCCTGCTTGAGGCCACTACCATTTTTTCTTCCCTTGATGTGAAAGAAACCCAAACTCTACTTTCTTAAAACGGATTTGGCCTGACCTGTGGTGGTACAGTGGATAAAACGTTGACTTGGAACGCTGAAATCGCTGTTTCAAAACCCTGCACTTATCTGGTCAAGGCACATATGGGAGTTGATATTTCCTGCTCCTTCCCCACCTTCTCTCCTCTCTAAAAAATTGAATTAAAAATAAATAAGGATAATATTTTTAAAAAAGAAAAGAGAAGATGAATTTGAGGATTAGGGCTCCTATCTTCTCAATTGGTGGTTTGGCACCTTCTTGATCAACATATACTATTTTAATTCCCTAACAGTTTTAAAATAGAAGGACAATTTTTAAAGATTTCTACACTGTCATTCATCTAACAAGACCTCTGTGTAAATGCAGACACTTGATGAGCATGGCTTTTGATACAAAAGTCCTGTGCGGTATAAAAGGAAAGTTAATCAAGAGTGAAAAATATAAGAAAGAAAAGAAGTCAAAAGGAGAGAAAGAAGGAAGGAAGGAAGGAAGGAAGGAAGGAAGGAAGGAAGGAAGGAAGGAAGGAAGGAAGGTAGGAAGGAAGTAAGGAAGGAAGGAAGTAATAGAAAAAGAAGAAAAGAGGGAGGGAGGGAGGAAGGAAGGAAAAGGAAAGGAGGAAGGAAGGAAGGAAGGAAGAAAAAGGAAAGGAAGAAAGGAAGGGGAGGGAGGAAAGAAAAGGAAAGGAAGAAGGAAGGAAAGAAGTAAGGAAGGAAACGAAAGGAAAGGAAGGAAGGAAGGAGGGAGCAAGGAAGAAAGAGAGAAAGGGAAGGATGAAAACGTGGGGAATTCAAATTTGTTCATGACAATTAAAGAACAACCTCCAGATATTTAATTGTACTATTAAATACTATAGGGACAATCAGAAAATTGCTTGGCATCTCCTCAGGGGTAGTCTCAGACTGTGAAAAAAAATCCATAAATTGTTCTCACTGAGCCATGTAAGAAACACATGAAGGAGACAAAAGAGAGGCTTCGTTACAGGTAAAAAGATAGAACATTTCCCGTGGTGTCTTATGTTACTGATATTGACAGTATTTCAGTGACATGTACAAATTTCCTTAAATCACTGACAAAGCTCCAGTAAAATCTTTCCACTTCTGCTTTAGTTTATTGTGTGTTTGCTTTGGCTTTCCACTACTCACTGCCATGATGCCTGAGCAGGATTAGGACCCCTCTTATTTCATGTATTAATGTTTTTGAGTATTTTCACATGGGTTGATGGATTAAATGTTCAAAAGCATCTTTGAAATATCATCATGCTATTAGTTGCCACATATATGTTTTATATGGACAATTATATCTGTAATGCAGAGCAAAAATGCATGCAAATGAAGCATAACTAAAGAGATATGAATATTTAAAAACTGGCAAAATTGTTAAGCTGGAGGACTTCAAGTTATGATTTTGATGTCCTTTCATATTAGTAGTTATTTAGTGGTTCTGGGTTCTTGATATAGTTTAATATTTAATAACTATTTAAATAAATGTATAAATAAGATTCTTTCCACTTGACACTGAGATGTTAAATGCATTATGTGAATATTAGGAGGCTTTTAAGCAGCTTAGTTTTATGACAGTGACAAAATATTCTATGTGTTCTTAATTTCTAGTGGAATCTGACAGAAAGCAGATATAATGATCTTAAACAGTATATCTTTTAAAAATTAATAAGTTGGTGTTCAACAAGGATATCAAACTATGACAAACAGTTTGATTCTTTCTCTAGAACAGTAGGTCTTGTGAGAAACACACACACACACACACACACACACACACACACACACACACACTCACTTCTATCTTTCCTTACCATAGAGAAAAATTAAAACTTACTAAGTTTAATTTTTTTCAGCCTTTCATATTTGTAAAACAAAACATACAAAATCAGGATTTATACTACTTCTTTTTAGATTTACTGAAGATATTTTTCTAAAGTTACTATCTACTGATGCACATTTCCATAGTTTAGATATGACAAGCATGTTCATCAAAGCAGGTAGTCTAACAGAAGGTCACAAAATAATCATAAATATTTTAAGTGATTGAAATACAAATTTCATGTAATTGCTTTTATATTTAACATTATAAAGTGATGTTTTTATTTTTTAGACCATTCAGAGATTGCTATCACTGTTATTTTTATTGTAACCAGAATTATTTCTATGTTTTTAAAGGAAGCATTCATGCTCACACTACTTGACATCTAATAATTTTCTTACCTTAATCTGCCAGTCACTACTTGCTTTGGTATGTTTGTGCTCTGTGTATTATTAGAGGCATTCAGATATAAATTTATTTGATTATCTAAAATGTTTATATGTGTTTTGTATTATATCATAGTATGAAGGCATTCCTGTGCCCATAAGATGAGGAAGATTTTAAAATAATACCAAGAATCTATTGATAGCTCATCTTTAGTGTATTTTATTTTACCTCTATATTATTGTTTAACATAGTGACTTTAAACTGTTATAATAGATGCATACACCTTTAAACCTACATTATAGAGAGTAGTATTCACTGTTTTAACCTATATCACCATAAGCATAGGAATCTTTCAGGAGTATGTGTTGAAGTAGTAGGTTCTATACATTTTTGAAATTTCTGGTTTAAAATTTTTATCATAATTATTATTTAATTATATAAAATGCAATTTACTACATAGTTAGCATATGTAATAAGTCATATTATTAAATGTAATTTGTGTGTCAGTATGTGATTACAAACATATAAATGATTATAGAAAACTTTAAAGAATAGCACAATAATAATTTATACAACACCCAAATTTTAATGTAATTTTAACCTTTTTATATTTGTTTCATATATCTATGTCTAGATATCTCTATCTATATCTATGTATTTATATGTATCTATATCTATATGTATCTATCTATGTAGCTATGTGTGTATATCCATATACCTATTAATTATCTATCTATCTATCTTTATCATATATTTACCTATACTATACCGTTTCTCAACCTTGGCACTGTTGATATTTTGGACTAGATATTGAGCATTGTAGGATGTTTAAAAGCAGAACTGACTTCTAACCGTACACACCAGTTGCACCCTACCTATACATTGTAACAACCAAAATATTTTCTAGACATTGACCAATGCTCACTGATTAGTAAAATCACCTCCACTTGAGACCCACTCTCTCTGTTTCTTGCTCTATTTATCAATATTATTTTCTTTTGTGGGACATAGACCTATTCTTATCAATTCTAAAATGAAAAATTTGTATGTATCTTATTTATATGAGCTTTGCATACTAAAAATATGCTAGATATAATATATAAAATCTGTTGATTATGCTGATGTCTCTTTTCAGAATAGGCTTTCTGAAAAATCTGCATGGAAACACAAAATCTAACAGTGTTTAATGAATTCATTCTCACAGAATCACAGACGACCCTGAGCTGCAGGCTCCATTATTTGGGCTCTTTCTCATCATCTATGTGATCTCAGTGGTGGGCAACTTGGGCATGGTCATCCTCACCATGGTGGACTCTAGACTCCAAACACCCATGTACCTCTTTCTCAGAAACCTAGATGTCACTGACCTTGGTTATTCAACAACTGTGGGACCCAAAGTGTTAGTGAGTTTTGTTGTGGATCAAAATACCATATCTTATTATTTCTGTGCTGTACAAAATGAGAGTATGGCTGTTCCTCAAAAAATTAAAAATAGATTTATCATATGATCCAAAATTAAATTTCTGGGCATTTCATCTGAAAGAATAAAAAGGATTAGAAAGATATTGTACATTTAATTTTATAACAGCCTTATTTACAGTAGCCAAAAAGTAGGAGCATCTTATGTACCTTACGTTTATTGATGGCTGAATGGATAAATAGAATATGGTATATACGTACCACCGAATATCATTCAGCCTTAAAAAGGAAGGAATTTCTGACAGATGATACAAGATGAATTAACCTGTAGGATATTAGGCTAAGTGCTATAAACCAGGTAGAAAACAAAACAACTACTGTGTGATTCCAATTACAAACTAACTGGAATAGTCAACCTCATAGGAACAGAAAGTAGAATGGTGGTACACAGAGGTTGGGCCAAAGGGGAATGGGGAGTTAGTGTTTAATGGTTTGATGAAGACAGAATTTCAGTTTGGGAAGATAAAAAGTTCTGAGGTGGATTGTGGTGATGAGTATACACTAATGTAAATGTAGTTAATGCCACTAAACTGGTACACATAATATTGTAAAAATTATAAATTTTGTTGTGTTTATTTTGCCAAAATAAAGACGTTAACTGCAAATATGTCTGAGAGATATAGTAGTTGTGAGAAAATAGCAGTGCTGTAAATAAACTTTGAAATAATGCAGACTTAAACCTAGAAGGAAATGAGGTATGCAGGGTTTCTCACTTTTGGCAAAATTCACAAAATTGAATGGTATTTGGATAATTTCAAAGAAATATTCCATGACTCATTTAAGATTAAGATATACAAGCATTTAGACAATTAACTATGGTAACTTCAAAACTTAAGCTCTGCATTCATACTCTTTCTAGAAGCAAAAAGCAAACTCTTGGAAAAAATTAGTAAAAGTTTGCAAGCAAAGAAAATTCCGTACTCCAGGAAAAAATATCAAGATACATCATGTTTCCTGAAACTTTCTTATTTGAGAATTTATTATCAGCATCTTTCTTGGCAAAAAAAAAAAACTATTGTTTTATTGTTTTAATCTTAATTATTAGCATACAATTCTGGAATGCAGGGCAATCACTTTGTATTTGGCCATCCTTTGATTGATGGACATGTTGTTATTTGTAGGTTTTTATTTTTTGCTGCTGTACACAATGCTGTACTATATAGCCTTGTGCTTATAATATGACATAGTATTGCTTTTTATTTCTTAAATAAACAATAAGGGTTCTTTCATATCCTAATAATATGTGGTTAAATAAATGTTTTACGTATATGCATAGTAATTTAAAAAGTAATTAAACACCCAAAAAAGGCTGTACATTGTGACTTTCTTTTCCTCTAGTATTTTTTATTTCACAAGAAAGAATAGTAACATTTACTGACACATAATTTTCACTATGCTATGATAAAATTTCAACTTGGCAGTAATAAGTAAGTAATTTCAATAATAAGTCCAGACTGTCACAAAGGACACCTTGTGCATCCTTTGTGACAGTGTGAACTTATTATTGAAATTAAGGAGCAAATTCCACGTGGCATTTTCCCCAAGGATGTAAAACGTGGGGAACTTGGAGATTCTAGAATCATCTGTGCTTCAGAGTTAGGGTAATCAAAGGTTTATAGGGCCCCATAAATTTCTACTGGAACAGCCATGTAGAGATTTTCACTGAGACCCTGAAGCAGACTCTCCATTAGAGGTAAGCAGAAAATATTTGTCTTGTTTTTGTACACTGACCTTTGAAAGATCCCAAATGGACATCATGTATAATCAAATACTATGATATTTAATGTAAGGTTTGTTTCCAAGGTTTATAACTTGATTGAGAAACACAAGGTGTTGAATATGATCCAGCTATTTATGTTTCTAAATCAGAGCTGACATCATTACATCTTATGTTCTTAAATAAATTATATCACTACTGAAGCAATGGATTTTCGCTCTCTGAGATTACATATATCATAGTTTTATTTTTGCAATATTAGCTAAAAGGAAAACTGTGTTTCACAGGATAACCAGTAAAAGAAAACTGAATACACAAATACTCCAACTCCAAATGATACTCCCTTTTGAGACTATAACTATTCATCGTTAATTTTTCTCAAGAAAATTATTCAATAATTCTGATAACACGCAGACAAATATACAGAGAGAATCATAATATGAAATCAATGTGTATTGACACTAATTTAGATAAGTCATCTATCTGATAGTAAAATGTATCTGCAAATATTTTAGTTGAGAAGTTCTCATAATGAAGGACTTATATTTGAAGAGAGTCGCTGCATAGACAAGAACAAAACAGAAAGACACAGCAAGCAGACCCCCAGACCCTGGACTGATAGGACGGAACCTTTACAGCATTCTCAAGGAAAAAATAAAACCCAGGAGGAGAATGGTCATTTACAGAGTTACTCTTACATCCACTGACCTAAAATGGGATGCTCATAAATAAATTTACTTTATCTTTAACCTCATAATACTTTAATAAAAATATTCTAAGTACATAGAAACTACTTCTACATGCACTTTTCTAAGACTATTATTGTCATGCAATAGCCATAACACATTGGTGGTAATAAAGACACAATTCACTTGTTTTTAATTCTCCCAGTTACTCATTAGTATGCATAAAAAGTGTGAAAATGCCTAGAGTATGATCAAAATGACATTACTAAATGCGGCAAAATTTCAGTCTGTAAGCCTCATTTGACATAGCGTTCCTTTCCAGATCCTGAGTGTATGGATCCAGTGCTACAGAAGGTGGGCAGACTTCTTTCAGATAGCATGCCCCTCTCACTCACATAAAAATGAAGTAATATCTCAGAAGAATCAATATGAATCAGGAGCAAAGAGCCAGCGATGAACATTTATCTTTAATGTATTCCTTGTTGATTACTCTGACTATAAAAACGATATGGAACTGATTTGCAATACATTCAAAATGAGGTTAAGGCACATCTCAATTATTCTTTGAAAAGCTTAGATTATCTATCTTACTTACTCAAAGAGCTTTAATGTTTTCTTTTGATTTTTTTGGAAAAAAGTCATAGGCACATGCTACAGTATGGTGATTACAAGAGGGAGAGAGGGTAAGGAAGGTAGAAGTGGATAAAGGGTGGATGGATGCTGATGGAGGGAGGCTTGACTTGAGGTGGTGAACACACAGTGCAGTGTACAGATGATATATTATAGAATCGTGCTTCTGAAACGTACATAATTTTGTTAACCAAGGTCACTCCAATAAATCTAAATAAAAATAGCTTTAATGACCACCATTGAATACCTACTAATCTGAGAGACTCATGACGTAAAGACCCAGAAGGATACAATCGTCAATGACAGTTTTAAAGAAAGACGACTTAAAAAGTAGAGGAGGAGAATGCTTAGGCTGCGAAAGCATCTATGGAAATTGGCAAATAATCCACTATGAGGCTTGAAACAGAAAATTTGGGGATGTATATAATGTTTGTGATTTAAAATGGTTGCTTATTAAAATTTATTATTGCAATCTAATATGAAGGCTATAATCAGGAAAGCACCAAATTTCAACAGAAATAGAAGAGTGATATAATGCAGAAGTGTTCATGTTGGCTGATAGGTGGTATGGTGCCTGAGGGAGACAATGGAGAGAATGAGAGCAGCAGAGAAAATATTTAAAATTGTAAACACAGAGAATGCAAGATAGAAAGATGGGTACTGCAAATATCGAAGGAGCTACTCTGTAAAGTATATGATTGTCTAAGCAATGAGCTATACACCTGAAACCAATACAAAATAATATTAAAAGCAAACTGCCATTGAAAATAGAAGGATCATGGAAGGAAACACAGAAGCAATATCCGGCAGTGTAGTGTTTGGTTATAAAAATAAAGCTAGACTCTCAGAGAGTCTATCCCTGCATGGAAAAGGATGGATTGATCAAGGAATATATAAGGAATTTTAGTTACAAATTTTGTGAAAAAAATCTTGAAATAAATGAAAAAAATATGGGCATTATCATTTAATTGACGTTTCTTAAGTATCTGCAAGCTCACACACAAACACGTGCTCCAAATGTTAACATTAGCTTGATTAAATGGTTTTTTAAATGACTCATCATCATGTAAAGTTTACTTTGTTCCAAATATCTCTGATCACTTCATCTTAAACCATAGCCACTAAAATGCAAAAAAACTAAAATAAAATAAAAAATAAAAAAGATAGAAAGAAAGAGAAAGGAAGGAAGGAAGGAAGGAAGGAAGGAAGGAAGGAAGGAAGGAAGGAAGGAAAGAAGGGAAGAAGGAAGGGAGGAAGGAAAGAAAGAAAGAAAGAAAGAGAGAGAGAGCCTGACCAGGCGGTGGTGCAGTGAATAGACTGTCAGACTGGGATGCGGAAGACCCAGGTTTGAGACCCTGAGCTCGCCAGCTTGATTACGGGCCCATCTGCTTGAGCAAAAGCTTGCCAGCTTGGACCCAAGGTCACTGGCTCCAGCAAGGGGTTGCTCGGTCTGCTGAAGGCCTACGGTCTAGACACATGTGAGAAAGCAATCAACAAACAACTAAGGTGTCACAACGGCAACAAAAAACTAATGATTGATGCTTCTCATCTCTCTCCATTCTTGTCTGTCTGTCCCTATCTATCCCTCTCTCTGACTCTCTCTCTGTCCCTGTAAAAAAGAGAGAGAGATAGAGAAAGGAAGAAAGAAAGAAAGAAAGAAAGAAAGAAAGAAAGAAAGAAAGAAAGAAAGAAAGAAAGAAAGAAAGAAAGAAAGAAAAAAGGAAAGAAAGAAAAGAAAGAAAATGTCATGGCAAAAAATCACAAAATTCTTTTTTGTTTTATATCCCTGATTCTGTTATTTTCAAATACCTACCTTATACAATTTATAATATGAATTATATTGGTAATATCATCTTGTTTTCTACTCCCAACTGTTAAATTGTCCTTCTATCTCCAGATTCTCCACTTTGTCTCAATAAACATTAACTTCTTTCTACCAAGAATCTTAAAACAACTCATTTTTAACAATTTCCACTAATAACTTTAACCCCTCCCCAAATCTATAATTTATTATCATTGCAACAGCAAAGGATGACTATTATTCATCTAACTTAAAAACATTGCAATGGCTTACAATTTACTTATAATACATTTTAAATATATATTGTAAGCTACATTGGTTGATTCTGCTAATTCTTTTCCTCCTCATTATTTTCCAGTCACACTAGCCTCCATTAAGTTTCCCCTCAAAACAAACAAACAAAAAACTAAGTACTTTTCTATCCCAGAGCAAGATTCCTGCCTGGAATCCTGGAATGTTCTTTTAATTTATTAAATAATGGGTTCCTTCACATGCTTTAGGTTTCACTCACATCATCATCTCAGAAAGGTTTTCCTCTCACATCTCATAAGAAAGTATTCTCCCAGGTTACTCTAATGAAATTTTCTGTTTAATTACTTATGGCACTTAGTACAATCTTCAATAGCCTTGCTCATATGTTTCTTTATCAGCCCTTTATCTCTTTCTTAGTATTGAAATAAAATATCCATGTTGTGAGAAATAAGTCATTAATCTGAAGCTTGAATATTGCCTGGTACAAGTAAGAGGTCACCAAATCCTTGGTAATTAACTTGATAATAAATAAATAAAAGAATGATTCAAAGAAACCAAGGGAAAAATTATTTTGTCCGAAACAAATAGACATCAAAATAACTCTAAAACAAACAAATAAAAATATATTAGCTCTTATTTTTGTTTTATTTTTTCAAGTTTTCTTACATTGGTACTGTGAAATGGTTTTCTATTTTAATGTCTATTTAATATTTTTATATATATAAAAAAATGTCAATGACCCTGTGGGTTTTTTTTATTTACTTTAATGGGGTGACACCAATAAATCAGGGTACATATGTACAATGAAAACATCTCCAGATTATCTTATCATTCAATTGTGTTGCATACCCATCACTCAAAGTCAAATTGTCCTCATCTGGTTTTCCCTGTGTCCCTCCCCTCCTCCTTATCCCACCCTCTCCTCCCTCCCCCCATCCCGTAACCACCACTCTCTTGTCCATGTCTCATAGTCTCACTTTTATGTCCCACCTATGTATGAAATCATGCTGTTCTCAGATTTCTTTTTTCTGATTCACTTATTTCACTCCATATAATGTTATCAAGGTACATCCATTTTGTTGTAAATGATCCGATGTCATCATTTCTTATGGCTGAATAGTGTTCCATAGTATATATGTACCATAGCTTTTTAATCCACTCGTCCTCTGACGGACACTTGGGCTGTTGCCAGATCTTCACTATTGTGAACAATGCTGCCACGAACATGGGGGCGCATTTCTTCTTTTCGAACAGAGTTATGGTGTTCTTAGGGTATATTCCTAAAAGTGGGATAGCCGGGTCAAAAGGCAGTTCGACTTTTAATTTTCTGAGGAATCTCCAAACTGTTTTCCACAGTGTCTGCACCAGTCTGCATTCCCACCAGCAGTGCAGAAGGGTTCCCTTTTCTCCACATCCTCGCCAGCACTTATTCTGTGTTGTTTTGCTGATGAGTGCCACTCTGACTGGTGTGAGGTGATATCTCATTGTGGTTTTGATTTGCATTTCTCTAATGATTAGTGATGTTGAGCATTTTTTCATATGTCTTTTGGCCATCTATATGTCCTCTTTGGAGAAATTTCTATTCATTTCTTTTGCCCATTTTATGATTGGATTGTTTGTCTTCCTGGTGTTGAGTTTTATAAGTTCTTTATAAATTTTGGTTATTAACGCCTTATCAGACGTGCTGTCGAAAATGTTCTCCCATTGTGTGGTTTGTCTTTTTATTCTGTTCTTATTGTCTTTAGCTGTGCAAAAACTTTTTAGTTTGATATAGTCCCATTTGTTTATCTTGCCTTTTATTTCATTTGCCCTTGGAGATAAATCGGCAAATATACCGCTGCTACAGATGTCGGAGAGCTTGCTGCCTATGTTTTCTTCTAAGATGCTTATAGTTTCACGGCTTATGTTTAAGTCTTTTATCCATTTTGAATTTGTTTTTGTGCATGGTGTAAGTTGATGGTCTAGTTTCATTTTTTTGCTGGTAGATGTCCAATTTTCCCAGCACCATTTGTTAGAGAGGCTGTCTTTACTCCATTGTATGTTCTTTCCTCCTTTGTCAAATATCAGTTGTCCATAAAGCTGTGGGTTTATTTCTGGGTTCTCTGTTCTGTTCCATTGATCAATGTGCCTGTTCTTATGCCAGTACCAGGCTGTCTTGAGTATAATGGCCTTGTAGTAAACCTTGATAAACGGAAGAGTGATACCTCCTGCTTTATTTTTTCTTTTTAAGATTGCTGGGGCTATTCGTGTTCTTTTCAGTTTCCATATAAATTTTTAGAATATGTGTTCTATATCTTTGAAGTATGTCATTGGTATTTTAATTGGTATTGCATTGAATTTATAAATTGCTTTGGGTAATATAGACATTTTAATGATGTTTATTCTTCCTAGCCATGAGCACGGTATATGCTTCCACTTATTTGTATCTTCCGTGATTTCTTTTATCAATGTTTTATAATTTTCCGAGTACAAGTCCTTAACCTCCTTGGTTAAATTTACTCCTAGGTATTTTATTTTTTTGGCTGCAATAGTAAAGGGGATTGTTTCCTTAATTTCTTTTGCTGACAGTTCATTGTTTGTATATAGAAATGCCTCTGATTTCTGAGTATTAATTTTGTATCCTGCCACCTTGCTGAATTCATTTATAAGGTCCAGTAGTTTTTTGACTGAGACTTTAGGGTTTTCTATATACAATATCATATCATCTGCAAATAGTGACAGTTTTACTTCTTCTTTTCCAATTTGGATGCCTTTTATTTCTTCTTCTTGTCTGATTGCTGTAGCTAGGACTTCCAGAACTATGTTGAATAAAAGTGGTGAAAGTGGGCAACCCTGACTGGTTCCTCATATTAAGGGGATTGCTTTTAATTTTTGTTCATTTAGTATGATGTTTGCTGTGGGTTTGTCGTAGATGGCTTTTATCATGTTAAGGAATGTTCCTTGTATTCCCACTTTACTGAGAGTTTTAGGCATGAATGGGTGCTGGATTTTATCAAATGCCTTTTCTGCATCTATTGAAATTATTATGTGATTTTTGTCCTTCCTTTTGTTTATATGATGAATCACATTGATTGATTTCCGAATATTGAACCAGCCTTGCCTCTCCAGAATAAATCCCACTTGATCATGATTTTTTTTATATATTGCTAGATCCGGTTGGCTAATATTTTGTTGATGATTTTAGCATCTAAATTCATCAGGGATATAGGCCTATAATATTCTTTCTTTGTGTTGTCTTTGCCTGGTTTTGGGATTAGAATTATGCTCGCCTCATAAAAGAAGTTTGGAAGTCTTCCTTCCTCTTGAATTTTTTGAAATAACTTGAGGAGGATAGGAGTTAGTTCTTCCTTGAATTTTTGATAGAATTCACTTGTGAAGCCATCAGGCCCAGGACTTTTCTTTTTTGAGAGTTTTTAGATAACTGTTTCGATCTCATCTGTTGTAATTGGTCTGTTTAGGTGCTCTGATTCTTCCAGATTGATTTTTGGAAGTTTATATGATTCAAGAAATTTGTCCATATCATCTAGATTGTCTAATTTTTTGGCATAGAGTTCTTCATAGTATTTTCTTACAATGCTTTGTATCTCTGTTGTATCAGTTGTAATTTCTCTACTGTCCTTTCTAATTTTATTTATTTGAGACCTCTCTCTTTTTTTCTTGGTGTGTCTAGTTACAGGTTCATCGATCTTGTTTACCTTTTCAAAGAACCAGCTTCTGGTTTCATTGATCCTCTGTATTGTTTCCTTAGCCTCTATGTCATTCATTTCTGCTCTGATCTTTATTATTTCCTTCCTTCTACTTTTCTTGGGTTTTATTTGTTGTTGTTTTTCAAGTTCTTTTAGCTGCACGGTTAGGTTGCTTATTTGAGCTTTTTCTAGCTTTTTATGATATGCTTGTAGTGCAATGAACTTCTCTCTCAGTACTGCTTTTGCTGTGTCCCATAGATTTTGAGTTGACGTATGCTCATTATCATTTGTTTCTAGAAACTTTTTTATTTCTTCTTTGATCTCAATGTTAATCCATTCATTATTTAATATCATGCTATTTAGTTTCCAAGTGTTTGAGTATTTTTTGGTTTTTCTTTTGTGGTTAATTTCTAGTTTCATGGCATTGTGATCAGAGAAAATGCTTGATATGATTTCAATCTTCTTAAATTTATTGAGACCATTTTTGTGTCCTAACATGTGGTCTATCCTAGAAAACGTACCATGAGCGCTTGAGAAGAATGTATATTCTATTGCTTTAGGGTGAAAAGTTCTGAATATATCTATTAAATCAAGTTGATCTAGTGTCTCCTTTAAGTCTGCTGTTTCTTTATTGATTTTCTTTCTTGTGGATCTATCTAGTGTTGTTAGTGGGGTATTGAAATCCCCTACTATGATAGTATTACTGTTAATCTCGCCCTTTATATCCATCAAAGTCTGCTTTATGAATGTGGGGGCTCCTATATTTGGTGCGTAGATATTTACAATAGTTATATCTTCCTGTTGAATTGTTCCCTTTATCATTATGTAGTGTCCTTCTTTATCTCCTACTACGGTATTTGTTTTAAAGTCAATTTTGTCAGATATAAGTGCTGCTACCCCGCCTTTTTTTCATTTCCATTTGCATGAAATATTTTTTTCCACCCTTTTATCTTCTGTTTATGTGCATTTTTTGTTTTAAGGTGTGTCTCTTGTAGACAGCATATGTATGGGTCCTGTTTCTTTATCCACGCAGCTACCCTATGTCTTTTGATTGGATCATTTAATCCATTTATTTTAAGGTTATTATTGATATGTAGTTGTTAATTGCCATTTTATTCTTTAAAGCTGTATTTTTTTTTTTTTTTTTTGCTATATTCTTTCCTCTTTTGAACTGTTCACACCAGGCCCCTTAGAATCTCTTGCAGGATTGGTTTGGTTTTAATGAATTCCTTGAGGTTTTCTTTGTCTGGAAAGCTCTTTATTTCTCCTTCAATTTTAAACGTTAGCCTTGCAGGATAGAGTAGTCTTGGTTGTAGGTTCTTGTTCTGCATTACTTTGATTATATCTTGCCATTCCCTTCTGGCCCCAAATGTTTCTGTTGAGAAGTTCGATGTCATCCTAATTGGGGCTCCTTTGCAGGTGATAGTCTTTTTTTCTCTAGCAGCTTTTAAGATTTTTTCTTTATCTATTAGCTTTGGTATTTTAACTATGATGTGTCTTGGTGTAGATCTTTTTGGTTTTATCTTTAATGGAGTTCTGTGTGCTTCTTGAACATGTGGAATGTTTCCCAGCCTTAATTTAGGGAAGTTTTCTGCTATGATTTGATTGAACACAGTTTCCATTTCCTGTCCTCTTTCCTCTTCTTCAGGCACCCCTATGATGCGAATGTTGTTTCTCTTCATGTTGTCACAGAGCTCTCTTATAGTTTCCTCACATTTTTAGAATCTCTTTTCCTTTTTTTTTTCTGCTTCTGTATCTTTGTTTATTGTGTCCTCTAACTCGCTGATTCGATCCTCAGCGTGATTCATCCTGCTTTTAATTCCTTCCATTGTGGTCTTCAGTTCTGATACTGTATTTGTCATTTCTGTCTGAATCTTTTTTATTATTTCAATTTTGTTTTTTATACTTGTTAACTCTTTATTTAGGTGCTCATAGTGACTATCCATTGTTGCTCTAATTTCTTTGAACATCCTAACTATCATTATTCTAAATTCTGCTTCTGGTAGTTTGGTTATATCTGGTTCATTCAGGTCCTTCTCTGGGGATTTCTCTTGATTCATTTGGTTTGCACTCCTCTGCCTGCCCATTTTATCTGAGTATAAGCAAGTTGTGGCCACTGGAGTCCAGAAAGTGTTGCTTTTGTGTTCTCTAGGTGTGGTCTGTCTGCAGGCCTGCCACCCCCTCTGCCGCTGCCTAGGGCGGTTGGGTGTGGGCGTTGCCAGCACAGGCTCACTGCAGCTATTGCTGTGATTTCTGCCTCTTCTTTGCGGGAGGGGCTGTCACTCAAGTCACTAGCCTTAGCACCCAGGGCAGAGGTGAGCACCTTTACTCAGCTGCGGAACCAGCCTTTTTCCGGAAGGCTTACGCCCAGCCTTCGCAGTCAGAGCCGGCTTGCCACCATTTCGCAGGTTGGGCGGGGCTTTTGACGTGCTCTCAGCTGTGAGGCTTTGCCCGTCCAGAATTTAGCCCCACCCTCGAGGCCTGGGCCCTCCTGTGCAGCGAATGAAACCGAAAACCGGGGATTATTGGGCCGGGCGTGTTTCCTGGCGTGAGCTCAGCTGCTAGCTTCTGGTCATCCGGATCCTACCCCGCCCCCACGCTCGGAGCCAGCTCAGGCACATAGGGTGGTACTCCGCAGTTTCTCCCGCCGGGCAGGGCGAGCAGCGTGAGCTCAGCCGTGAACTTCCGCTGGTCTCAGTGTCTCCCTCGCCCCCCCCTTAGGAGCCCGCTGGCGCACACAGATGGCACACCACGGTTTCTCCGTGAGCTCAGCCGCGGGCCCCTCGCCCGTCCCTGGTCTTAGCCCCGTCCCCGCGGTCAGGGCTGGCTTGCGCAGGGTCGCAGAGTTGATCTCTGCACGTATTTTTCCCCACAAGTGGGGTCACAGGCAGGCCCGCAGCTAAAGGACCGCTTTTGCGTGTCCCCTCCACCCCTGCTGGGCTAGACTGAGCTCACACCGGTTGTGCCTCCGCCCACACCGACTG
The DNA here is from genome assembly GCA_037038555.1 of Rhynchonycteris naso. Taxonomy (NCBI): domain Eukaryota; kingdom Metazoa; phylum Chordata; class Mammalia; order Chiroptera; family Emballonuridae; genus Rhynchonycteris; species Rhynchonycteris naso. The sequence continues at coordinate 359,763,422 of CM072995.1, forward strand.
GACCGTGACAGGACCGCGTTTCAGCGTCCTGCTGGAACCAGACCCTTCAGCAACCCTCAGGGGGCTAGAAGTGCCCTATGTCTCCACACTGTAGGCCTGGGAGCTCCCTCCCTCTAAGCAGCTCTGCTCTAATTGCCACAGGAAAGCTTGTTTGGCTAGTGTCCTGTCTCCCTTTGCTGGTATTGCTGGTTCCAGGGGAAATTATTCGTTTTCGATTAGGGAAGTGACTTAGCCCACGGGTCGGGGTGGCTGTCCCTCAGAGTGTCTCCGTGCCTTCATTTCACTCTTTCTTCCCGCTGCTCTGTTCCTCTCCTCTGTCCCAGTTTCCCGGAACCCTGGGTGCATGGTTGTGAGAGAGGCTTTCTGAGCTGTCCCTTTAAAAAGATTTTTGGGTCTGAGCAAACTCTCTCTTTCTCACAAATAGTATCCTTGTCCGGTAGTTGCCTCTGGGTTGGGTAGTGAAACCCTCCCTTGCCCTGAGCTGTCCGGCAGTTGTTAATCTTGCTCAAACCGCACACACCCAAATTCTCGAAACTGTCTGTCCCCAAGGCTGTTCCATGAACTGCACGCCCCACCAAACCGGTCGACCGTTACCATCCTCCCCCCTCTGCAGATATAAAAAACCCAGAAACCCTCCCCGGGCGCGCCTTCACAGACTCACATCCCAGGGTCGGTGAACTCGCCCGGAGCCCTCCCAGTAAAGCCTGACTTTTGCTCATTTGGCTGTTTCGGCTCTTCATTCGTTCATCGGCGGCACCCGGCAATCTTTCATTTGGTGCTGAAACCCGGGAGAGGGGCTTTTTGTGACTCACCTCGGCCTTCTGGCTGAGGCGGGAGTCCCCCCTCTCTCCCCCTTGCCTCGTGCTGCCCGTCGTTTTGGACTCTGGGTTCCCTACGACCTCGATCGCCAATTGTGAGTAACTTGGTTTCTCCTCTGCTTTCTCTGGTCCTGCGTCTCCATCGGGGTTTCTAGTCCTAGACTCGGCCGAGCCGAGAACCCTCCATCCGCCGACTCCTGGAGTCTTTATAGGGGTTCAATCGGAAGGGACGCCTTTCGACTGCTCTCCTATCTCTGTCCTGAGACCTATCATTTAGGTCTCCTGTCGGGAGACGGGTATCTGGAAGGGACGCCTCCCTTATACTCTCTCTCCTCCGACGCCTAGGACCAAAAAGCCGGCCAAATTATGGGGAACTCTGAATCCAAAATAGACCCAAAAACACCTCTAGGGTGTCTCCTACGAAATTTTTCCAAATTGGGGTACACTCAAACCCTCCGTCGGAAGAAACTCATTTTTCTGTCACGGGTCGCATGGCCTCAATATAACCTGGACAATAGGTCCCACTGGCCTCCAATGGGCACTTTTGATTTTAACGTCCTCCAAGACCTGGACAATTTCTGCCCCCGGACAGGAAAAGATTCTGAGGTCCCTTATGTTCAGGCTTTCTGGGACCTTCGTTCCCACCCCGACCTTTGCTCCCAATGTTCTACCCACCAAGTTTTTCTAGCCCTGACTTCTCCTTCTCCCAAAACTTCCTCCCAGGAACCCCCTCCTTACTCTCAACCCGATGACTTTCCCGACCACCTATCTCCCCCTCCAGCTCTCCCCCGCGAAAACCTCCAAGACCCAGGCCAGGCTCCGGCTCCTTCTGCCCCTCCGGCTCCTTCCATCCCTCTGGTTCCATCTGCCCCACCTCCCGCCAACCCTCTCCCCTCTCCCATTGCAGCTCATGCCAGGTCGCACAGCCCCCAATCGTCATCCATTGTCCTCGCCCCTCTCCGCGAAGTAGCTGGGGCAGAGGGCCTAGTTCAGGTACATGTCCCCTTTCCCTCCAAGACCTTTCACAGATTGAGAAACGGCTAGGATCTTTCTCGGCCGACCCCTCAACCTACATTAAGGAATTCCCGTATTTGACTCAGACATATGACCTGAACTGGCATGACATTAAAGTAATTTGTACCTCCACTCTCACCCCTGAGGAACATGAATGTATCCTCACTGCCGCCAGACAGCAGGCAGACAGGGACCATCTAGTGGATGACCAAATCCCCCTTGGCACAGAGGCAGTCCCCAGGGAAGACCCCAATTGGAGTTGTCAACCTGGCCAAGGGTCCAACATCCCTCGTCGAAACCTTATGCTCCAATACTTAATCAGAGCCCCAGATATTAGAAAGAAACTTAAAAAGGCTGAGGAGGGCCCTGAGACTCCCATCCAAGACCTGGTAAAAATGGCTTTTAAAGTGTTTAACGCCCGAGAGGAAACGGCTGAAGCCTCCCGCCAGGAGTGGACCCAAGCCTTGGTAGCAGCCCTCCGGCCGGTAGGGGAACTGATAAAAAAACCAGCCTCCAAGGGAGGGCAACGCACACCACCGGGTGCCTGCTTTAAACGCGGCAAAGAGGGCCACTGGGCCAAGGCTTGTCCGCAACCAAGGCCCCCCACCAAGCCTTGCCCACAGTGCAAACTAATGGGCCACTGGAAGTTGGACTGCCCGACCCTGGCTCAGTCTCTGGCACCTCAATGCCGGGGAACTGAGAACCAGGCATTTCCAGTCTCAGAACTGCTGGGCTTGATGGACGACTGAGGGGGCCCTGGCTCTTCGACTCCGGTTACCCTCACCGAGCCCAGGGCTACGCTCCAGGTAGCGGGTAAGTCTGTTTCCTTTTTAATAGACACGGGGGCTACCTACTCTGTCCTTCCCTCTCATTTGGGCCTTACAGTTCCTTCCCAGGTCTCGGTCATGGGAATCGACGGATCACCCTTGACCCCACGGCGGACGACCCTCCTTAATTGCCTATTTGAGAGTCACCCATTCTCACACTCCTTCCTAGTCATACCCTCCTGCCCAGTTCCCCTCCTGGGGAGAGACATTTTGTCCAAACTCCGGGCAAGTATTTCTTTTTCCCCCAAGCAGGTCTTTTTATTAACATTAGTGCCAGATCCCGACCTCGGGCCTGACTCGGACCCCAGAGTCCAGCTTCTACTTGGAGTCGACCCTAAGGTCTGGGATACGGATACCCCCACTGTAGCCTCCCTACAGAGACAAATAACTTCTCTTGCTCAAGTCTCGTTACAGAACCGGCGAGCCCTGGACCTGTTTACGGCTAAGCACGGGGGCACCTGTGTCTTCCTGTGGGAAGAATGTTGCTACTACATCAACGAATCCGGCCTTGTAGAGACCAGGGTAGAAGCCCTCCACAAACTCAGCTCTGATCTCCAGAAGCAAAAATTCTCAGCAGAAGCCTCATCTTGGTGGAACTCCTTCATGTATTCTTTACTAGCTCCACTCATAGGACCCATTTTCATAATTAGACTAATCTTACTGATTACCCCTTGTCTTTTTCACTTCCTGCAGACCCAATTTCAGGAAATCACCAGGATAGCGGTCAACCAGATGATGCTGCAACAGTACCAACCCCTGCCCACCATAGCGGATACGACTGCTCTGGCTCTTTCCTACCCCTCCCCTAACGACGCCCCCATACAGCAGGAAGCAGCCAGAAAGACCACGTCACCCCACTCCCTATACCAAAGAGCCAGGAATGTCCGGTAGTTGCCTCTGGGTTGGGTAGTGAAACCCTCCCTTGCCCTGAGCTGTCCGGCAGTTGTTAATCTTGCTCAAACCGCACACACCCAAATTCTCGAAACTGTCTGTCCCCAAGGCTGTTCCATGAACTGCACGCCCCACCAAACCGGTCGACCGTTACCATCCACCCCCCTCTGCAGATATAAAAAACCCAGAAACCCTCCCCGGGCGCACCTTCACAGACTCACATCCCAGGGTCGGTGAACTCGCCCAGAGTCCTCCCAGTAAAGCCTGACTTTTGCTCATTTGGCTGTTTCGGCTCTTCATTCGTTCTTCGGTGGCACCCGGCAATCTTTCAATCCTCACTTGCTTCACAGCTCAATACTGTCCAAATGCCTCTTCTAGGCTCTGGGACTGCAGTCTGGGGCTTGGTTCCTGGGACCCAGGTCCCTCCCTCTCTGCCAAACTCTCCTCCCGCCACGCGGGTCTCTCCGGGCTGCTGTTTGCTCCGGGGAGCTGGGCAGCCCTCTTCGCGTTTTCGCTATTCCTACCAGTCTCAATGTGGCCTCTGCAGTGTTCCTTAGTTGAAGAGTCCACTTAGTTTAGTTCAAAGTTGGTTTATCCAGATGATGGTTCTTAAAATTGAGTTATAATCCACTTTGTTTCCGGGAGTTGGAAGTTGGTACTTCCGCCTACTCCATCGCCATCTTCGGCTCCTTGACCCTGTGTTTTTATAGTTTAAACATTATGATATTTAGTCTTTATGAAAACCACTTTATTTAGGTATGGTTGCATATAAAAAACTGTACATGTTTAATGTATATGACTTGATGAATTTGGAGATAAATATTCATTAGAGAAACTATCACTACAATAAATATTCATAGCATTCAAAACTTGCCTCCTCTCCACTTAATTTCTTATTAATATTGTTTGTGTATCTATACTTAAAATGTAGCTAAACAGTAGGTTTTATGTTAAATAATCATATAGTCCTGGCTCTTGAAAGTTCACTCCAAATCTTCAGATAAGAGACTATTATAGGCCCAGGCCAGTTGGTTCAGAGGTAGACCATTGGCCCAGCGTGTGGAAGTCCCAAGTTTGATTCCTGACCAGGGCATACAAGAGAAGGGTCCATCTGCATCTCCACCCTTACCCCCCCTCCTTTCTCTCTCTTCCCCTCCCACAGCCAGGGCTCCATTGGAGGAAAGTTGGTCCAGGTACTGAGGATGACTCTATGGCTGAGGATGGCTTTGATCACAGTGGAGCAATGCCCCAGATGGGAAGAGCATCGACCCTAGTGGGCATGCTTGGTGAACCCCGGTTGGGCCCATGTTGGACTCTGCTCTCTGCCTCCAGGCTTCTCACTTCAGGAAAAAAAAGAAAAAAGAGACTATAATAGGGCTTCTTTGGGCCAACTGCCTACCACTGGTACCAACAACTATAATGGCAAAGACTCTAGTTGGCTTAGCTATGAACAGGTAATCACCCTTAACACAAAATTTTCTAGAAAAAATTTCAGTCATATTATAATTATAGCAAGGAAATTTGTTGGCAAGTGTATATAATATGATAATTATAGAAGCCTTTAAAAATAAATGTTTTCTACTATTGCAAAAATAAAAACTATCAAAATATTCTTAAAATATTAAGAAAAAATAACTAAAACTCAAGGCCAGATGTATTTTACAAAACTAAAATATAATGTTATGAAATTATATAAATAAAAATACTGGTTAAAATAAAAACCATAGAGAGTATACGAGAATTTGCATACAGTTGTGAGGCAAGGAGGAAAAGAATTATGAGAGAGAAGAAAAAGAAATTGTATTTTCAGTAAAGCAGAATGGATTGAATTACAGAAGTGATAAAATTTTCACAGAGATTATTTTTTGAGGTGAAAATATAATCAGTAAGATGAAAAATAAATCTGTAGATATACCTTTATTTCTAACTGAGTTAATAAAATGAAAAATTTGAATAAGTAGATAACAGATATGGACATTAGGATAAGGAAGTTTAATGTGCTATCTATCAGAAGCTACAGAAGATAGAATAAATAAAATGGGCCAGAATAGTGGTTAGAATTATCCATTTTGAGAAAAAAAAACAACAAGAAGTCTAGAATAAAGATATACTGACAATTCAATTATTTGCGGACATACAATTCTTTAAGCCTTACTTCCACACAATTCGAGAGACATAAGATAAACCATGACTTCAAGTGTTTGTTTGCCAACTAATAACATACTTAATATTTAATAAGATTATAATAACAAAAATTCTCAAATTCATGATGCTAAATCATCTGCTTAAATTACCATAGTTGCTTTCTCTCTCTCTCTCTCAAATGATTAGAAAATTTATTACACCTAGAACCTTGAGTTTAGTAACCAAGTTAAAATAATACATGATTCCAGAAAATCTCCCCCAAGGAATTGCCCTTGTCGTCTAATGGTGGTTCCAAAAAATAGTTTCTCAAAATTTCTAACCACTTCTCCTTTGCTTCTCCAAACAGATGAATTCTCAAACTCTTCCATGACTTCTGCAAATTTCACCAGGCTCACTGTGTTTATTCTCACAGGTGTCTCAGACACTCCAGAGCTCCAGATTCCACTCTTCTTTGTTTTCCTGGCCATCTATGGGCTGACCGTGGCTGGGAACCTCAGCATTATCACTCTCACCAGTGTCGACTCTCGACTTCAAACCCCCATGTATTTTTTTCTCCGACATTTGGCTATCATCAATCTTGGCAACTCTACTACATTGCCTCCAAGATGCTGAGCAATTTTTTAGTGATAAACAAAACCATCTCCTACTATGAATGTGCCACCCAACTGGGAGGGTTTTTGGTTTTCATTGTAGCTGAGGTTTCCCTGTTGGCTGTGATGGCCTATGACCGCTATGTGGCCATTTGTAACCCTCTGCAGTACAAGGTGATTTTATCTCGGCAGATCTGCCTTCTGCTACTAACCCTCACTTACCTCTATGGCTTTTCCACAGCTATTGTGACTTCGTTTTCTGTGTTCTCTATGTCTTACTGCTCTTCCAATGTAATCAATCATTTTTACTGTGATTCTGTCCCTCTGTTAGCATTGTCTTGTTCTGACACTTACTTTCCAGAAACAGTAATATTTGTATCTGCTGCTACAAATTTGATTTGTTCCATGGCTATAGTTCTAGTATCTTATCTCAACATTGTCCTGTCCATTTTAAGGATACGATCATCAGTAGGAAGGAGAAAAGCGTTTTCCACCTGTGCTTCGCATATGGTGGCAGTCACAGTTTTCTATGGGACGCTACTCTTCATGTATTTGCAGCCTGGAACTCACCATTCACTGGACACTGATAAAATGGCCTCTGTGTTTTATACACTTGTGATCCCCATGCTAAACCCCATGATCTATAGTCTGAGGAATAAGGATGTGAAGGCTGCCTTAAGGAGGTTTCTGACAAATGTATACTGTTCTTATAAACTAATGTCATTTTAGACCTGTGTAAGTAAGTGAAAAGTTGTGTAAGGTAGGCTGCCATTGTGTAGAAAAATAAAAAGGTAAGTTGGCGGACTTAAAGGTTTCTAAGCAATCCTGGAAATTTAAATGAGGTTGGATTAAGGAATTATAAAATAACTAAAGGTCTTACAGTCATGTGGTTAACACAGAAACTGTTACTAATTTTGCTGAAGAGTATGCAAGTAGCTAGACTGAAAGCAATTTTTCTGGGATTCAGGGGGAAAAATTTAACAATAATTAAATAAGTGAAAACTGAGCAATAAAATAAGAGAAATAATTCAGTCTTTCCTATTTTGTGGCTTCCTTTTTGATTTCTGAATTTGTTTGAATATAATGGATTGTTTCATCTTATCTGCAGTTGCTGATAGCTAAAAACCTTTTTATGGCTAAGCTAACAAAATTAAATTGACAAGTTTATTTAAAATAAAACAGCCTAACTCTTTCCTAATATCACTTGAATGAAGAAATAGACACTACTGCCTGACCTGTGGTGGCGCAGTGGATAAAGTGTCGACCTGGGAATACTGAGGTCGCCAGTTCAAAACCCTGCACTGGTCTGGTCAAGGCACATATGGGAGTTGATGCTTCTAGCTCCTCCCCCCTTTCTTCTTTCTCTCTCTCTCTCTCTCTCTCTCTCTCTCTCTCTCTCTGTGTCTCCTTTCTAAAATGAATAAATAAAAATTAAAAAAAAAAGAAAAAGACACTACTGGTAAGTTTATATTTTGAATGCTAACAAATATATGATTGAAATGATTTTTATTCCGATATATATTATTTATATCACTTTTGTATGAAAGGCACACAATACCATCTTTTAATATGTTTTCATTCTGATTACTATTTGATAAGCTTAATAGAGTCTATAAACATTTTTCTTTCTCTTTAGTTATCAGTGTTCTTTAGAGTGTATATTAAATGTACTTCATTGTGCCATTAATATGCACTCAATGGACTATGTTTGTGAAAGTGCCTTACTTCATTAAATATTTGTTTTAATTAGTTTTTGTTTTGTTTTCTGATAGTTTTTTTCAGTCAGTGAACCCCAAAATCATTGTATGACTTTGAAGATAATGAGGTGACCAGACTATATTTCTGAAGTGTCAAATCAGAATTGGGTTAACCAATGTAATAATTAATTAATAGAGGACTATTTATATAGCGCACTTACCCATGTTGGGCATTTTTAATAAGGAAAAACCATAATCCTTTTTGGAAATTAACTTACCCAAAACATTAAGACCTCTAGATAAGCCATGTACCTGATACAGAAAGTTATTCCAAAAAATATTTTATTTCATTTGGACCCTTAAGTAGAGAAAGAATATTAAAATAGTGTTTAATGATAAAGTATATTAAGTCCATATTTCTAAAAAATTATGTATAAGCTAATAATGTTGTGAGTACTACTTTATTTAGAAGGCTATTTCTGGAGGAGACACAAGATGGCAGCAGATTAGGCAGACACACAGACTCTCAGCTCATACCACCAAACTGGATTACAAATTAATTTAGGAACAACCAGCATGAAAAACCAACTCTGGACTACAAGAACTGCTTTCAAAATCCAAGGAGTAAAGAAGAAGCCACACTGAGCCTGGTGAGGAGCACCAAGGAGCGGTGAGTCTCCCCTGCTTACAGGAACAAAGGGGGGGGGGGGTTAAGGCTGAGAGCCCAGAAAGGTTCTCAATCCAAGGAAAACAGTAGAAAATATCTCTCACAGCCACTTGCCTGGGGACCTGAAAACGAGGTGTGTTGAAAGAGCTTGCGTGTTTTCCAAAAGGAAAGGGGGAGAGAGAAACAACTGGTGACAGAAGAATGCATGGGAGGACCTGAGCAGTGGATTAATCCAGTGCTGGAAGCAGCTATACCTGGAGGAGGTGCTAAAGGTGGCCATAGCTGGGGGAGGGATTGATCCTTTCACATAACACAACACTAAAGTGGTTCCAGGTCAACCTTCTCAAGATATCTCTCTAGCTCCAATTAGCACAAAAAGACACAGCTGAAAACAAGAAATGGGGAGGAGGGGTAGTAGCTCAGATCTCCATGGAGATCTGAGATAAACCTCCCTCTACTGAAATGGAGAAAGCACCCCGCCCCCAGAGAGAGTAACAGGGCAGATCAGGTCTTCATAGTATCAGGTTACACCCACCACATTCCTAATACAGTTTCAAATAAGGCCCCTGCTGAGATCAGTAAACAAGCCTACCACTGAGTTAAGAAAACTGAGAAGAAAACAAAAAAATTAAGACTTCAAAGGGGCTCAATTAGAAAAGCCAAATTCCACAGTGGATTACAAACAACAGCTGAAGCCAACCCAAAGACCTAGAAATAACACAACTGAAGATTGGGGGCAGACAACAACAAGCTTAGACTAACCAGCTCTACAAACAACACACCCAAACACACAGACATAATGAGAAGACAGCAAGTGCAATCCAAATGAAACCACAAGAGAATCCTCCAGGAAATGAACTGAGCGATATGGAAATAACCAAACTTCCAGATGCAGAGTTTAGAATAATGCTTGTTAGGATGCTTAGGGATCTTAGAACAACAATGGATGGTCATTATGAACACCTAAATAAAGAGATAGCAAGTATAAAAAAGAACATTGAAATAATAAAAAAGAATCAGTCACAGATGACAAATACAATGTCAGAAATGAAGACCACAATGGAAGGAATTAAAAGCAGGATGAATCACGCTGAGGATCGAATAAGCGAGTTAGAGGACAAAATAAACAAAGGAACAGAAGCAGAGCAGAAAAAAGAAAAGAGACTCAAAAAATCTGAGGAAACTCTAAGGGAGCTCTTTGACAACATGAAGAGAAATAACATCCACATCATAGGGTTCCTGAAGAAGAGGAGAAAGGTCAAGGGATAGAAACTTTGTTCAATCAAATTATAGCTGAAAACTTCCCTAAATTAAGACTGGGAAATGTTTCAGACGTGCAAGCACAGATAACTCCATTAAAGAGAAACCCAAAGAAATCTACACCAAGACACATTATAGTTAAAATACCAAAGCTAAGTGATAAAGAGAAAATATTAAAAGCTGCTAGAAAAAAAAAAGGCTATCACCTAAAAAGGAACACCCATAAGGATGACATCCAACTTCTCAACAGAAACACTTGAGGCTAGAAGGGAATGGCAAAAAATATTCAAAGTAACGCAGAACAAGAACCTACAACCAAGACTACTTTATTCAACAAGGCTATCATTTAAAATTGAAAGAAAAATAAAAAGCTTCACAGACAAAAAAAAAAAAAAAAAAAACAACTTCAAGGAATTTATTACAATGAAACCAATGCTGCAGGAAATGTTAAGGGGCCTGTTGTAAACAGATCAAAGAGGGGAAAAATATAGCAAAAGAGGAATACACTTTTGTATGGCCAGTAGCCACAGCCACCATCACAGCCACCTGGCCCATGCAGGTTCGCATTAGATTCGGACAGTCGGTAATGAAACAACGGAGCCAAGAACTGGTGAGCCATCAGCTTTAATTCTAGCTTGCACCCAGCAGGCAAGCAAAAACACATACTGGGCTCCAAAACCCACTCATTCAGTGCTCACAAAGCTACTGACTTATCCAAGTGTCCTAGAATCAAAGGTTTCTAGCTCACCAGATTTATTCACCTCTGTTCCCCATCTCCTTCTGCACAAACTCTGCACAAACTGGCTTCTTCCTCAGCACTCTGCCATCTTGGATGCTTCTCCTGGCCTCCATGTGGCCTTACTCTGCTCTCCTCTCTATACTAACCTCAGGAACCAAGAGCGAGAGCAAGCTCTGGGCCTGCCCCACTTTAGTGTAGATTTAATCCAATCTACAAACAAGGAAGTCTCTGATACAAAGTCACTTATCTGAGACATACTGGGAGGATTCCTTAAGAGAGTGCACCACCTTACAACATCCAGTCAGTCAAGGGTGTGGGGAAAAGCTTACTCTTAAAACTTGCATGTGGGCAGTGCCATCTTTAACAAAGTGAGCATAATATATTTCATCTGCCCAAAAACTTTTAAAATATAAAATGGCAAGAAACAACTACATATCAATAGTAACCTTAAATGTAAATGGATTAAATGATCCAATCAAAAGACATAGGGTAGCTATATGGATAATAAAACAGGACCCATACATATGCTGTCTACAAGAGACACATCTTAAAACAAAAGATGCACATAGACTGAAGGAAAAAGGATAAAAAAATATATTTCTTGCTAATGGAAATGAAAAGAAAGCTGGGGTAGCAATACTTATATCAGACAAAATGGACTTCAAAACCAAGGCTATAGTAAGAGATAAAGAAGGTCACTACATAATGATAAAGGGAGCAATCCAAAAGGAAGATATAACTATCATAAATATCTATGCACCTAATATAGGAGCTCCCAAATATATAAAGCAGACATTGATGGATTTAAAGGGCAAGATCAACAGCAATACTATAATAGTAGGAGATTTCAATACCCCACTAACATCACAAGATAGATCCTCAAGAAAGAAAATTAACAAAGAAACAGCAGACTTAAAGGACACACTAGATCAACTGGATTTAATAGATACCTCAGAACCTTTCACCCTAAAGCAGCAGAATATACATTCTTTTCAAGTGCTCATGCTGCATTCTCTTGATAGATCACATGTGTAGGACACAAAAGCAGTCTCAACAGATTTAAGAAGATTGAAATAACATCAAGAATTTTCTCTGATCACAATGGCATGAAACTAGAAATCAACGACAACAGAAAAACTGGAAAATACTCAAACACATGGAAGCTAAGTAGTATGTTATTAAATAACGAATAGGTTAACAATGAAATTAAAGAAGAAATTTAAAAAATCCTAGAAACGAATGATAATGAACATACAAAAACTCAAAATTTATGGGGCAATGCTAAAGCAGTTCTGAGAGAGAAGTTTATAGCCCTACTGCCATTCCTTAAGAAGCTTGAAAAAACTCAAATAAACAACCTAACCCTTCATCTAAAAGAACTTGAAAAAGAACAGCAAGTAAGACCCAGAGGTAGTAGAAGGAAGTAAATAATAAAGATCAGAGCAGAAATAAATGATATACAGGCTAAAGAAACAATATAGAGGATCAATGAAACCAGGAGCTGGTTCTTTGAAAGGGTAAACAAGATCAATGAACCTTTAATGAGACTCACCAAGAAAAGAAGAGAGAGGACTCAAATAAATAAAATTAGAACTGAGAGGGGAGAAATAACAACTGACACAACAGAAATAAAAAAAATATTGTAAGAAAATACTATGAAGAACTATATGCCAAAAAATTAAACAACCTAGGTGAAATGGACAAATTTCTTGAATCATATAATCTTCCAAAAATCAATCTGGAAGAATCAGAAACCCTAAACACACCAATTACAACAAAAGAGATTGAAACAGTTATTAAAAAGATCCCCAAAAACAAAACCCCTGGGCCAGATAGATTTACTGGTGAATTCTACCAAATATTCAAAGAAAAACTAACTCCTATATTTCTCAAGTTATTTCAAAAAATTCAAGAGGAAGGAACACTACCAAGTTCCTTTTATAAGGCAAGCATAATTCTGATTCCAAAACTAGGCAAAGACAAAGCAAAGAAAGAAAATTATAGGCCAATATCCCTGATGAATTTAGATACTAAAATTCTCAACAAAATATTAGCAAACCGGATCCAGCAATACATGAAAAAAATTATACATCATGATCAAGTGATATATTCTGGGAGGCAAGGATGGTACAACATTCGTAAATCAATTAATGTGATTCACCATATAAACAAAAGGAAGGAGAAAAACCACATGATATTTTCAATAGATGTAGAAAAAGCATTTGATAAAATCCAGCACCCATTTATGATCAAAACTCTTAGCAAAGTGGGAATACAGGGAACATACCTCAACATGATAAAGACCATTTATGACAAATCCACAGCCAACATCATAATCAATGGACAAAAGTTAAAAGCAATGTCCCTACAATCAGGAACAAGACAGGGGTGTCCCCTTTCACCACTCTTACTCAACATAGTACTGGAAGTCCTAGGCAAAGCAATCTGACAAGAAGAAAAAATAAAAGGCATCCAAACTGGAAAAGAAGAAGTAAAACTATCATTATTTGCAGATGATATAATACTGTATATAGAAAATTCTAAGGTTCAGTAAAAAAACTACTGGACCTAATAAACAAATTTGGCAAGGTGGCAGGATATATAATTAACACACAGAAATCAGAGACATTTCTATACACAAACAATGAAATGTCAGAATGAGAAATTAAGGAAACAATCCCCTTCACTTTGCAACAAAAAAAATAAAGCACCTAGGAGTAAATTTAACCAAGGAGGTTAAAGACTTGTACTCAGCAAATTATAAAACATTGATAAAAGAAATCAAGGAAGACAAAAAGAAGTGGAAGCATATATTGTGTTCATGGTTAGGAAGAATAAACATCCTCAAAATGTCTATATTACCAGGGGAAGCAAGATGGCGAAGGAGTAGGCAGACGTACCAACTTCCAACTCCCAGAACCAAAGTGGATTATAACTCAATTTCAAGAACCATCATCTGAATAAACCAACTTTGAACTAAACTAAGTGGACTCTTCAACCAAAGAACATAGAAGAAGCCACATTGAGACTGGTAGGAATAGCGAAAATGCGAAGAGGGCTGCCCAGCTCCCCGGAGCAAATGGCAGCCCAGAGAGACCCGTGTGGCGGGAGGAAAGTTTGGCGGAGAAGGAGGGATCTGGGTCCCAGGAAACAAGCCCCAGCCTGCAGTCCCAGAGCCTAGAAGAGGCGTTTGGACAGTTTTGAGCTGAGAAACAAGTGAGGGAGCTCCCAGGCCTACAGTGTGGAGTATTAGGTCCCTTCCTACTCTGCTGAGGGTTGCTGAAGGGTTTGGGGCGGTAGGACGCTCAAACGCGATTCTGTTGGCGTGGACAGAGGCCAAGCCAGTGTGAGCTAGGTCTAGCCCAGCAGGGTCAGAGGGGACACGCGAAAGCGCTCTGGAAGCTGCGGGCCCGCCTGTAATGCCACCTACGGGGACAAAGCGGGAGGCCAGGAATGGACAGAAATCTGCTCTGCGACCCTGCGCAAGGTGGACCTGACTGCGGGAACCCGGCTAGGACCAGGGACGGGCAGGGGCTCGCGGCTGACCTCACGCTACCAGCTCAGACTGGCCTGAGAAACCGCGGTTCGCCATCCTACGTGCACGAGCGGGCTCCGAACGCTAGGGCGGGGTAGAATCCAGGACGAGCGGAAGTACGCAGCTGAGCGGAAGCCAGCAAACACGTCCGGCCCAATAAACCTGGGTTTGCGACCCTGCACAGAAGGGCCCTGGCCTCGAGGGCGGGGCTAAAGCTCCAGACGGGCAAAGGCTCACAGCTGAGAGCACGTCAAAAACCCCGCCCAACCCGCGAAACTGTGGCGAGCAGGCTCTGACTGCGGGTTCTTGGCGGATGTCCGAAAACAGGAAGGGTCCGCAGCTGAGCAAAGGTGCTCAACTCTACCCTTGGTGCTGAGGCTTGTGGCTTAAGTGACAGTCCCTCCCACAGAGGAGAGGCAGAAATCACAGCAAAAGCCACAGTGAACCGGCGCTGGCAACGCCCATACCCAACCACAATAGGCAGTGGCAGAGGGGGTGGGGGTCCTGCAGACAGACCATACCTAGAGAACACAAAGGCAACACCTACTGGACTCCAGTGGCCACAACTTGCTTATACACAGACAAAATGGGCAGGCAGAGAAATGCAAACCAAATGAATTAAGAGAAATCCCCAGAGAAGGACCTGAATGAACCAGATATAACCAAATTACCAGAAGCAGAATTTAGAATAATGATAGTTAGGATGTTCAAAGAAATTAGAGCAACAATGGATAGTCATTATGAACACCTAAATAAAGAGATAACAAGTATAAAAAACGAAATTGAAATAATAAAAAAGAATCAGACAGAAATGACAAATACAGTATCAGAACTAAAGACCACAATGGAAGGAATTAAAAGCAGGATGAATCACGCTGAGGATCAAATAAGCGAGTTAGAGGACACAATAAACAAAGGCACAGAATAAGAGAAGAAAAAGGAAAAGAGACTCAAAAAATGTGAGGAAACTCTAAGGGAGCTCTGTGACAACATGAAGAGAAACAACATTCACATCATAGAGATGCCTGAAGAAGAGGAGAGAGGACAGGAAATGGAAACTTTGTTCAATCAAATCATAGCAGAAAACTTCCCTAAATTAAGGCTGGGAAACACTCCACACGTTCAAGAAGCACACAGAACTCCATTAAAGAGAAAACCAAAAAGATCTACACCAAGACACATTATAGTTAAAATACCAAAGCTAATAGATAAAGAAAAAATTTTAAAAGCTGCTAGGAAAAAAAGAGGCTATCACCTACAAAGGAGCCACCATAAGGATGACATCAGACTTCTCAACAGAAACACTTGAGGCCAGAAGGGAGTGGCAAGATATAATCAAAGTAATGCAGAACAAGATCCTACAACCAAGGCTACTTTATCCAGCAAGGCTAACATTTAATTTGAAGGAGAAATTAAGAGCTTCCCAGAAAAAGAAAGCCTGAAGGAATTCATAAAAACCAAACCAATTCTGCAAGAGATACTAAGGGGCCTCTTGTGAACAGTTTAAAGGGAGGAATGAATAGAGCAAAAGAAGAATACAGCTTTAAAGAATAAAATGGCAATAAACAACTACATATCAATAATAACCTTAAATGTAAATGGATTAAATGATCCAATCAAAAGACATAGGGTAGCTGTGTGGATAAAGAAACAGGACCCATACATATGCTGTCTACAAGAGACACACTTTAAAACAAAAAATGCACATAAACTGAAGGTAAAAGGATGGAAAAAAATATTTCATGCAAATGGAAATGAAAAAAAGCAGGCGTAGCAATACTTATATCTGACAAAATAGACTTTAAAACAAAGGCTGCAATAAGAGATAAAGGAGGACACTACATAATGATAAAGGGAACAATTCAACAGGAAGATATAACTATTATAAATATCTGTGCACCAAATATAGGAGCCCCGACATACATAAAGCAGACTTTGATGGATATAAAGGGCGAGATTAACAGCAATACTATCATAGTAGGGGATTTCAATACCCCACTAACAACACTGGACAGATCCTCAAGAAAGAAAATTAATAAAGAAACAGCAGACTTAAAGGAGACACTAAATCAACTTGATTTAATAGATATCTTCAGAACTTTTCACCCTAAAGCAGTAGAATATACATTCTTCTCAAGCGCTCATGGTATGTTTTCTAGGATAGAACACATGTTAGGACACAAAAATGGTCTCAATAAATTGAAGAAGATTGAAATCATATCAAGCATTTTCTCTGATCACAATGCCATGAAACTAGAAATTAACCACAAAAGAGAAACTAAAAAAACTCAAACATTTCGGAACTAAATAGCATGATATTAAATAATGAATGGATTAACAATGAGATCAAAGAAAAATAAAAAAGTTTCTAGAAACAAATGATAATGAGCATACGTCAACAAAATTTACGGGACACAGCAAAAGCAGTACTGAGAGGGAAGTTTATTGCGCTACAGGCATATCATAAGAAGCTAGAAAAAGCTCAAATAAGCAACCTGACCCTGCAGCTAAAAGAACTAGAAAAACAACAACAAATAAAACCCAAGACAAGTAGAAGGAAGGAAATAATAAAGATCAGAGCAGAAATGAATGACATAAAGGCTAAGGAAACAATACAGAGCATCAATGAAACCAGAAGCTGGTTCTTTGAAAAGGTAAACAAGATTGATGAACCTTTAACTAGACTCACCAAGGAAAAAAGAGAGAGGACTCAAATAAATAAAATTAGAAAGGACAGTGGAGAAATAACAACTGACACAACAGAAATAAAAAGCATTGTAAGAAAATACTATGAAGAACTCTATGCCAAAAAATTAGACAATCTTGGTGAAATGGACAAATGTCTTGAATCATATAAACTTCCAAAAATCAATCTAGAAGAATCAGAACACCTAAACAGACCAATTACAACAAATAAGATTGAAACAGTTATCAAATACTCCCCAAAAAGAAAAGTCCGGGGCCAGATGGCTTCACACGTGAATTCTATCAAAAATTCAAAGAAGAACTAACTCCTATCCTCCTCAAGTTATTTCAAAAAATTCAAGAGGAAGGAAGACTTCCAAACTCCTTTTATGAGGCGACCATAATTCTGATCCCAAAACCGGGCAAAGACAACACAAAGAAAGAAAATTATAGGCCTATATCCCTGATGAATTTAGATGCTAAAATTCTCAACAAAATATTAGCCAACCGGATCCAGCAATATATGAAAAAAATCATACACCATGATCAAGTGGGATTTATTCTGGAGAGGCAAGGCTGGTTCAATATTCGCAAATCAATCAATGTGATTCATCACATAAACAAAAGGAAGGACAAAAATCACATAATAATTTCAATAGTTGCAGAATAGGCATTTGATAAAATCCAGCACCCATTCATGCTCAAAACTCTCAGTAAAGTGGGAATACAGGGATCATTCCTTAACATGATAAAGGCCACCTACGACAAACCCACAGCAAACATCATACTAAATGGACAAAAATTAAAAGCAATCCCCTTAAGATCAGGAACCAGGCAGGGATGCCCCCTTTCACCACTCTTATTCAACATAGTTCTTGAAGTCCTAGCTATAGCAATCAGACAAGAAGAAGAAATAAAAGGCATCCAAATTGGAAAAGAAGAAGTAAAACTGTCACTATTTGCAGATGATATGATATTGTATATAGAAAACCCTAAAGTCTCAGTCAAAAAACTACTGGACCTTATAAATGAATTCAGCAAGGTGGCAGGATACAAAATTAATACTCAGAAATCAGAGGCATTTCTATATACCAACAATGAACTGTCAGCAAAAGAAATTAAGGAAACAATCCCCTTCACTATTGCAGCCAAAAAAAATAAAGTACCTAGGAGTAAATTTAACCAAGGAGGTTAAGCTCTTGTACTCGGAAAATTATAAAACATTGATAAAAGAAATCACGGAAGATACAAACAAGTGGAAGCATATACCGTGCTCATGGCTAGGAGAATAAACATCATTAAAATGTCTATATTACCCAAAGCAATTTATAAATTCAATGCAATACCAATTAAAATACCAATGACATACTTCAAAGATATAGAACACATATTCCAAAAATTTATATGGAACCAAAAAAGAACACGAATAGCCTCAGCAATCTTAAAAAGAAAAAATAAAGTAGGAGGTATCACTCTTCCAGATATCAAGGTTTACTACAAGGCCATTATACTCAAGACAGCCTGGTACTGGCATAAGAACAGGCACATAGATCAATGAAACAGAACAGAGAACCCAGAAATAAACCCACAGCTTTATGGACAACTGATATTTGACAAAGGAGGAAAGAACATACAATGGAGTAAAGACAGCCTCTTTAACAAATGGTGTTGGGAAAATTGGACATCTACCTGCAAAAAAATGAAACTAGACCATCAACTTACACCATTCACAAAAACAAACTCAAAATGGATAGAAGACTTAAATGTAAGCCATGAAACCATAAGCATCTTAGAAGAAAACATAGGCAGCAAGCTCTCCGACATCTGTAGCAGCAGTATATTTGCCGATTTATCTCCACAGGCATATGAAATAAAAGGCAAGATAAACAAATGGGACTATATCAAACTAAAAAGTTTTTGCACAGCTAAAGACAATAAGAACAGAATAAAAAGACAAACCACACAATGGGAGAACATATTCGACAGCACATCTGATAAGGGGTTAATAACTAAAATTTATAAAGAACTTATAAAACTCAACACCAGGAAGACAAACAACCCAATCAAAAAATGGGCAAATAAAATGAATAGAAATTTCTCCAAAGAGGACATACAGATGGCCAATAGGCATATGAAAAAATGCTCAACATCACTAATCATTAGAGAAATGCAAATTAAAACCACAATGAGATATCACCTCACACCAGTCAGAATGGCACTCATCAGCAAAACAACACAGAGTAAGTGCTGGCGAGGATGTGGAGAAAAGGGAACCCTTCTGCACTGCTGGTGGGAATGCAGACTGGTGCAGCCACTGTGGAAAACAGTATGGAGATTCCTCAAAAAATTAAAACTCGAACTGCCTTTTGACCCAGCTATCCCACTTATAGGAATATACCCTAAGAACACCATAGCACTGTTCGAAAAGAAGCAATGCAACCCCATGTTCGTGCCAGCATTGTTCACAATAGTGAAGATCTGAAACCAGCCCAAGTGTCCGTCAGAAGACAAGTGGATTAAAAAGCTATGGTACATATATACTATGGAATATTACTCTGCCATAAGAAATGATGACATCGGATCATTTATAACAAAATGGATATACCTTGATAACATTATACGGAGTGAAATAAGTAAATCAGAAAAAAAGAAAAACTGAGAATAGCATTATTTCATACATAGGTGGGTCATAAAGTGAGACTATGAGACATGGACAAGAGAGTGGTGGTTACGGGGTGGGCGGAGGGAGGAGAGGTTGGGATAGGGAGGAGGCGGGGGGGACACAGGGAAAACCAGATAGAAGGTGACAGAGGACAATTTGACTTTTGGTAATGGGTATTCAACACAATTGAATGATAAGATAACCTGGAGATGTTTTCATTGTACATATGTACCCTGATTTATTGGTGTCACCTCATTAGAATTAATAATAATAAAATATTTTAAAAAATGTCTATATTACCGAAAGCAATTTGTAAGTTCAATGCAATACCAATGACATACTTCAAAGATATAGAACAAATATTTCAAAATTTTATATGGAAGCTATAAAGAACACAAATAGCCTCAGCAATCTTGAAAAAGAAGAATAAAATGAGAGGTATCACACTTCCTGATATCAAGTTATACTACAAGGCCATTATATTCAAAAGAGCTTGGTACTGGCATAAGAACAGGCATATAGATCAATGGAACAGAACAGAGAACCCAGAAATAAACCCACATCTTTATGGGCAATTGATATTTGACAAAGGAGGTAAGAGCATACAGTGGAGTAAAGACAGTCTCTTTAAAAAATGGTGTTGGGAAAAATGGACATCTACCTGCAAAAAAATGAAACTAGTCCACCAACTTACACCATGCACAAAAATAAACTTAAAATGGATAAAGGACTTAAATGTAAGCTGTGAAACCATGAGGATTCTAGAAGAAAACATAGGCAGTAAACTCTCCGAAATCTATCGAAGTATAATATTGGCTGATTTATTCCACAAGCAAAGGAAATAATGGACAGGATAAACAAACGGGACTATATCAAACTAAAAAGCTTTTGCATAGCTAAAGACAATATGAAAAGAATAAAAAGACAAACCACACAATGGGAGAACATATTCAACAACACATCTGATAAAGGGTTAATAACCAAAATTTAAAAGAACTTGTAAAACTCAACACCAGGAAGACAAACAATGCAATACTAAAATGGGCAAAAGAAATGAGTAGACACTTCTCCAAAGAGGACATACAGATTGCCAATAGGCATATGGAAAAATGCTCAACATCACTGATCATTAGAGAAATGCAAATTAGAACTATAAAGAGATACCTCTTCACACCAGTCAGAATGGCACTCATTAACAAAACAACGCATTATAGCTGCTGGCAAGGATGTGGAGAAAGGGGAACCCTCCTGCACTGCTGGTGGGAATGCAGACTGGTGCAGCCACTGTGGAAAACCTTATGGAGATTCCTCAAAAAATTAGAAATGGAACCGCCCTTCGACTCACCTATCGCACTTATAGGAATATGTCCCAATGACACCATATCACGGACTGAAAAAAAGAAATGCACCCCCATGTTTATGGCAGCATTGTTCACATAAGCGAAGAGCTGGAAACAGCTCAAGAGTCCATCAGTGGAAGAGTGGATTAAAAAGCGGAGGTACATATATACAATGGAAAACTATGGTGCCATGAAAAAAAAGGAAATATTACCTTTTGCAACAATGTGGAGGCACCTGGAAACTATTATGTTGAGTTAATAAGCCAGGCAGAAAAAGAAAAGTATTATATGACTTACTCATTAGAGGAATCCGAGGAACATTGAGAACTGAGGAAAGAAATTGAGACAGAGGAGGGATCAAAGGGACCAGAGGAAAAGAGGACAGAGGAAAAGGGGATGATAGGATGTGATAAACCTGAAGGGAAGGGGGGAGGGCATTATAGGGAGGGGACAAGGGAGATGTGGAGGGGAATATGGGGGAGGCAGGATGCAGTCGGGGTTACCCTAGAATCTATGTAAACACAATTAAATTTTAAAAAGACGGCATATGATTGCATATCCTAATATTCCTTCAGCAATACGAATATCCCACACTCTGAGACACTCCCGGTCCAAAGTATCAATGGTTTTAATTCTTCCAAGTATGAAGAAAGTGAACATGGTGATCAAGTGTATTTTGATAAGATGCATGAGAAAATGGTTGTAGATTCTGAAGGGTCTTCTTCTGATGCCAAGCAGTTATTAACCCCTCAGCAGTTTAGCCAACCCGAATTGAATGACTTAGTAAGAGATTTGGGCCTATCAAAGAAAGCAGCTGAGTCATTAGCCTCCAGGTTTCAAGAAAAGAATGTACTTCACCAGTCAGCTAAAGTATCCCATTTCAGGAAGCATGAACAAATTTTTGTGGACTTATTTTCCAAAGACAAACACTTTGTTTACTGTCTTGATATCTGTAGCCTTCTCAGCCAGCTAGGTATTGCCACTTACAGTCCAACAGAATGGCGGCTATTTCTTGACAGCTCTAAGTTTGAAATGTGTTCTCCTACACAATGTTTATGCAGCGGTTCCAATTGGTTATTCAAATCATCTGTGAGAAGATTATAATGACATAAAAATTTTCCTAGACTTTCTGAAGTATGAGGAGCATAACTGGATCATTCATGTGAATCTTATAATGGTAAATTTCCTGCTAGAACAGCAGAGAGGTTTCACAAAGTATCCTTGCTTTCTGTGTTTGTGGGACAGCCGAGCTTGGGAGAAACACTGGACACGGAAGAAGTGGCCAAAACTGAAGCACTGGAAGTAAGGATGCAAAATACTGTAAATGAACTTGTAGTTTATTGAGACAGGATCATTTTTTCCCCCACTGCACATCAAACTTGGCTCATTGAAGCAGTTTGTTCAGGCTTGAGTAGAGAAAGTGAATGCTTTCAACATATTATTTCTGCTATTCCTGCCTTGTCTTACAAGAAGATAAAAGCAGTATTCAATGGGCCTAAAATTATTATATTTTCACTAAGATGATGCCCAAAAAGACATTCTATTTCATTATGCATTAAGATTCACTTCCTTAACAGTCACCTTGATAACTTTCTCGAAAATCTTGGAGCTGTTAGTGATGAGCAGAAAGAACGCTTTCATCGAGATCTGAAGATAATAGAAGAGCGTTATCAAGGGTGTTGGGACAGAAATATGATGGCAGACTACTGCTGGAGCATCAGACGAGATTGTCCTCAACAAGTACACAAATGCATGAGCTACAAACGCAAATTTTTGCCTGAATAGAATTTAAATAAGTGTTGCGCAAATTGTTTTAATATGTTCTATTTAGAAATTGTATACACATTCTGATGCAATCATATATTTAGTGTATTCACTGCATTATATAAATTATTATATTTTCACAAAGATGATGCCCAAGAAGACATTTTACTTCATGATATTAAACTAAATGTTGAATATTTTACAAAAAGATGAAAAACTAAAATCTTGAATTGCAAAATAACTTTAGCTTACAGAAAAAAAAACTAATGTCTGATCTGAGATCAGCACACTTGAATTAGTTAAGAACAAGTGTATTTGTGGATGCAACATAAATTTTCTTCTCCAGTGCTGTTATAAGTCAGAACAGTCGTTACTTAGTGTGTGTGTGTGTGTGTGTGTGTGTGTGTGTGTGTGTGTGTTTTAGGGGACAGTTCATAATAGAAAGGAGAATGAATACTTTTTTTGAGTCCTGATAATATTTTATTTATTCTCGTGGTTATAATTGCTGTTTAATCTGGATTCTGACTACATAGATGTGTTAATTTTGTATAAAAATTATTTATGATGCACTTGTTAATATGCATATTATACTTCAATAATAAGTTAAAAATACCACAAATAAGAGGAAAGCAGCTACACCTATATATTTTCCCTTGTAAATTTTAAAACATTGCAATAAGTATCATTCAAACATATGGCCATTATGTTCTCAGTCATAAAATCATTAGACAATACTCCTTTTAAAGGAGATGATGAAGGCTTGCAAGAACATATAAAATGCCTCTCCTGCAGAAAAAAATGTTTTGTCTCCAAATGTCTGGGTTGCACTGGAGAAGATTGAACCAAGAGAAACTGAGGAAAGGTACGCAAATAACTATCTGTATAGTAATACGTCGATGTCCTGTCTAATTAGCAGATATCCCATTGGCTTTGTTTGAAACTTTTAACTGCTTTAAGCATAATTAACAGACTGTATCCTTTCTCCTCAGAGACAATCTCAAAGGGCCAAAGAAACCCATAAATTTTTCCTATTGGGTTATGTTAGCATCACATGGGGGGATACAGAGAGATTTCTTGGTAGAGGTGAGTAGACTGATCTTGTTTCTGTGACTAGCTCTGAATTCCAGGGACTCTGCATGGCCCCATCTCCCATTTTAACCAGTACTTTCTAATAACTCACCTCAGTGATTGAGCCATAGCTTTAATAACCTGCTCTAATAACTGAAGTTTCAGGGCTACTCAATGTTGTAAACATCTCTATTATAATTTTTCATGAAAGCCAGACTTATACGTAAATATAGTAAGTTTGTATTCTTCAAATAAGTAAAACAATGGAGCATCTGAAGAGGGAGATGGTGTTAAAAAATTTCCCCTCTCAAGACCTTAAGATTTGTTTTAACTTGGACCCTTGATCAACATGTTAAATATAATATTGTTGTTGGTAGTTAATTGGATGTATTTCAGAATATTTAACCTCAAATAATAACATACTCATAATCTTTTCAGTTTCCTCTAAATGAAAATTATTTTATCAATATTTTTATAAATCATTTAATTTCTCTGTTTAAAATTTTCCTTATGTATCCCAACTTCACAAATGCCATTAAAAGGGTTAATGTTATTTGAAAGTCACCACATTTAGTTGGAGGTGAGGCCAGAGCAGAATACTTAAGCATGAATTGTGCTACCCAGCATCTCCATCCCACCATACTGTCTGATAAGAGGTCTTCCCCTCCCTGGTACATGCAAGCCTTGGAAGAATCTTTGAAATGTTATCAAATTTTATCTACAATGACTAATTGCACATCTAATGAATATTGGGAAACATATTAAAATACACACAGATGGAGATTTAAGTAAAAATAGTCTTTACAAAAGGCTAAATCAAAAATTTGAATTATGCCTAAAAAATTATGATTTCCTTTCCACTCCTTGTTTAATAACTCTTTCTAAAACTCTTGTTACTCCTACTCAAAAATTACTGGGGTGTTTAAGTATGTATCTTTTTTTATATATATATTTTTTATTATTAATTTTTTAAGTATGTATCTTTATGGATATTTGATTGATCTCTCATGGCAGAATTCATTTAACTATCATTAATTTTAGTGTTGAAGGCTGTATTTAGCACAGGGAGGGAGACAAGGCCTTGGAATAATTTAGTGTCTCTGAACTCATAGGACAGTTTTATAATGAAGGTTCAATGCTAAGCTCTTTCCATTGTATTTGTTACATATTTTGAGAATCATGAGTAAAAACAAATTTAAGAGCTCAAAACCAGGTCACCTTCAAATTTCATATAAAATAATATAAATGTAAATAAATCTATGTTAAAGGAGTTTAGTGTTTCACTATCTCATATAATCACTCACATAAAGGACACTGGTATTTACTAGCATAGATTTTTTTTAAAAGTACAGTTTTTTAAATGTTCATTTATTCCATGAGAGTGATATTGTTTTTTATATCTCCTAACAGTATGCTCCTAAGTGTATTGTCCCTTGAGAATTAAGTCAATGTTTCTCAACAAGCCCCACATATTCTTGTGTTTGTCTTTACAAATTTCCTTACTATGGATATTTCATAGAATTCAATCTTACAATTTGTGGCCTTTTCTTTTTTTATTTTACAGAGACAGAGAGAGAGTCAGAGAGAGGGATAGATAGGAATAGACAGGAACAGAGAGAGATGAGAAGCATCAATCATCAGTTTTTCCTTTTGACACCTTAGTTGTTCATTGATTGCTTTCTCACATGTGCCTTGATCGCAGGCCTTCAGCAGACCAAACAACCCCTTGCTGGAGCCAGGGACCTTGGCTGGCGAGCTTTTGCTAAAGCCAGATGGGCCTGCACTCAAGCTGGCGTGCTTAGGGTCTCAAACCTGGTTCTTCCTCATCCCAGTCCAATGCTCTATCCACTGCGCCACCGTCTGGTCAGGCAGTATGTGGCTTTTTTTAACTAGACTTTTTTCACCTGGCATAATGTTTTAAAAGCTCATCTATGCTGTAAAATGTATTGATACTTTTTTCCTTTTAGGACTTATTAATATTTTAGTGTATGAATATACCACATTTGCTATGTCCTTTCACCAGTTGATGGACTTTGGGATTATTTCTACTTTTGATTATAATGAATAATGCTGCTATGAAAGTTAACCTAGTATTGCTGAATATCAGTTTTTGTGTAAACCACCAAAGATTTTCATACTTTTAGGGTACATATCTAAGAGTGAATTTGCTGGGTCATTATGGGAATTCTACGATTAGCTTACTGAGTAATCCTCAAAGTGTTTTCATAGTGATTATACCCTTTTATACTAACTGCAAAGATGTTCAAATGTTCTAATTTCTTCACACCTTGGCCAACATTTGTAATTTTTGATGTTTTGAAATAAGCATCCTAGGAGATATAAAATAGTATCTCATTGTATCTTTAATGCATATTTATTTAATGACTAATGTTGTTGAACAACTTCTCATGTGCTTATCAATCACGTGTATATATTCTATAATAAATGTCCTTTGCTTTTTTAAAAATATGGGTTGTTTACCTTTTGTCTTGTGAATTGTGAGTCCTTTGTATATTATTTATACTAGAACCTTGCCAGATATATAATTTGCATATTTTTTTACTTTGTGTGGGTCACCTTTTAATTATTTTATAATGTCCTTTGGTGCATAAAGTTTGTTTTATAATTTTGATGAAAGTCCAAACTATCTATTTTTAGTTTTATTGTTCGTGCTTTTAGTGCCCGATATAAGAAAACTGTCAAGATTTTCACTGAGCTTTTAAAGAGATATGAGCTGCCAGGTGTTAGAGTAGCCAATTAAAGTCACAAGCCATCAATGAAAGATTTAATCCTTTAATCAATTATAACAATGGTAATCTCAGTCATTGCTCATAAAATTTATTGATTCATTGACTAGTGTCATATTATTTCCCATTACAGGTTTCCTGAAAGACCTGGATGGACAAACACAATCTAACAATGTTGAATGAATTCATTCTAATGGGGATCATGGAACTTCCAGAGCTGCAGGCTCCATTCTTTGGGTTTTTCCTTGTTGTTTACATGGTCTCTGTGGTGGGTAACCTGGGCTTGATCATCCTCACCGAGATAGATTCCAGGCTACAAACACCCATGTACTTTTTCCTTAGACACTTGGCTTTCACTGATCTTGGTTATTCAACAACGGTAGGACCTAAAATGTTAGTAAGTTTTCCTATAAGTCAACATACAATCTCCTATAATTGGTGTGCTACTCAACTCACTTTCTTTGGTGTATTTATCACAAGTGAACTTTTCATTCTGTCTGCAATGGCCTATGACCGCTATGTGGCCATCTGTAACCCTCTGCTCTACACAGTCATCATGTCACAAAGATTATGTCACTTGTTGGTGGCAATACCTTACCTATACAGTGTTTTCTTGTCTGTCCTGGCCATGATTAAAGTTTTCATTTCCTCATTTTGTGGCTATGTCATCAAACATTTCTATTGTGATATCCTGCCATTGATATCTTTGCTCTGCTCAGATACACATGAAATTAAATTGATCATTCTGATCTTTTCAGTTTTTAACCTGGTTTCATCTCTTCTGATTGTTCTTGTGTCCTACCTTCTGATCCTGGTTGTCATCATCAGGATGAGCTCAGCAGAGGGCAGGCACAAGGCCTTTTCTACCTGCGGGTCTCACCTGACAGTCATAGTCATATTCTATGGTACCTTATTCTTTATGTATGTGCAGCCCAAGTCCATACATTTATTTGATACTGCTAAAATGACCTCTTTGTTTTACACTTTGGTTATACCCATGCTGAATCCCTTGATCTACAGTTTGAGGAACAAAGAGGTGAAAAATGCCCTAAAAAGAACTTGGAGAATGTTTCCAAATATTCTATTTAAAATTCACTGTAAAATACATTAGCAATGTATTATATTAGTCAGTGTACACTGTAACTGTCATTGCTGTCACCTGTACTGTTATCTTCATACGATGGGCAAGAATATATGTCTGATAAGCCTAGAAATAAGCAATATTGTTCATTATTTCAAACCAAAAATATATCACTAACAGATGACTATTTCCTGCTCTTACTTCAGGTATTAACCTACATTTTATTTCAAATCAGTTTGGTGCCATTCCTCACATGTGCTCCTTCCTTTTCCCTCTTCTACTCAACATATATTTTCAGAAAGCCAAGAATTCTGAATATTGAATTTATATTTTTATCTGTAATGCCTAACATAATGAAATGCATTAAAAAGAATGCATGATAGGTGTCATATAAATGTATTTATTCAAGGAAATAAGCACCAGTTGTGATGTGAGCAACTAAAATCCACCACTTTGTAGGGTTTAGAGAAAATATAGAAAATTGGCAGAATGAGAAGTGTGCAGTATAAAAATAGGGAGCATTAAAATTATTTAAAGAAAATATTGTGAAAGTTTTAAAATATGATAAAATGTAAAACCTTCAGACTGAAGAAAAGTCACAAGTCCCAGATACAAGCAGCAGATTGACAACTATGTAAAGACACATCCTAATCAAATCTTTCATAGCTACTGATAAAGAAAAACCTAAGCAGTAAAGAAAAAGGACTCTGTATACAAAGGATAAAAGAGTTTATAGATATAACATCGAAAACATAATCTATAAACATGCAGCTTGATAAACTGGACTTTATCTAAATTAGAACAACTAACCAATTTCTCACTCTAAAGCCTCATTCCAAGAAAATGAAACTTGTGTTAAATAGTCATCTTTCAGTAATTGTTCAGGGATGCTTTATTTATCATAGTTGAAAACAAGAAAGACTCCACATGCCTTTCAATGGCTGAATGGCTCTCAGCAAATTGTATCATCCATACCATAAAATACTACTCAGCAACAACAGAGTGCCAAATTATTTATACACACAAAAGTACAAATGAATCCCAAGAGAACTGGGTTGAGCAAAGAAAAACAAAAAAAACAACCAAACCCCAAATATTGCAATTGGTATAATATTATTTGTAAAACATTCTTCAGATGAGAACAATACAGTATAGAAATCAGATTAGTGGTTGCCAAGGGTTAAAAACAGTGGCAGAGGTGAAGAAAGTGAGCATAGTACCCTGTACAACCTGGCTTTTTTTTTTTTTTTTACTGTATACAAAGGCCTGATTGCAAGGTCCTTCTTCTCCTCTCCTCTCCTCCTCTCTATCCTTCTCTTCCCTTCCTATCCATTTTCTTCCTCTTTCTTCCCTTCCTTTCTCTTCCCACCCAATCCCAGGACTGAGCTCTGTGGCCCGTATGCAATGTAATTTTCAGGTCTTGTAAATAATAAACTTGTGTATTTCAAAGGATCCTGGAGGTTATTGCTGAAAGCCGTCTTGCGATCATAAAAACCACAAGGGCAGATCCAGCCATATCTTGATTATTAGTAGGTTTACACCAGTACAAAATGTGTCGCTATAATAGGGTTAACTGGAGGAAACTTGGTGGCGATGGAATAGCTCTGTATTGGAGTGGGTTTGCACAGAACAATAACTGAAATGATGCAATAAGCTGTAAAGGGAAACGACAGATGATGAAAACCCTGAAATAAGAAGTAATAGTAACTAATTTATGTCTCTGAGGGGGAAAAAGAACTACTTTGTAACAGAGTGAAATGCTCATTTCTTACTTAATATTATTTAATCCTGCAATGGCTTCTGCTCTGTCTTGCATATAGACATGCTAATTATTAGAGGAATCCTGCTTGAGGCCCCTACCATTTTTTCTTCCCTTGATATGAAAGAAACCCAAACTCTACTTTCTTAAGATGGTTTTGGCCTGACCTGTGGTGGTACAGTGGATAAAACGTTTACCTGGAACGCTGAGGTCGCCGTTTTAAAACACTGCACTTGTCTGGTCAAGGCACATATGCGAGTTGATGCTTCCTGCTCCTACCACCCCCCTCCTCTCTAAAATAGAAATAAAAAATAAATAAAGATAATATTTTTTTGAAATAAACGATGAATTTGAGAATTAGGGCTCCTGTCTTCTCAATTGGTGGTTTGGCACCTTCTTGATCAATACATACTCTATTAATTCCCTAACAGTTTTAAAACAGCAGGACAATTTTTAAATATTTCTACACTGTCGCTCATTCAACAAGACCTCTGTGTAAATGCAGACTCTTGATGCGCATGGCTTTGATACAAAAGTCCTGTGTGGTATAAAAGGAAAGTTAACCAAGAGTAAAAAATAGAAGAAAGAAAAGAAGTCAAAAGGAGAGAAGGAAGGAAGGAAGGAAGGAAGGAAGGAAGGAAGGAAGGAAGGAAGGAAGGAAGGAAGGAAGGAAGGAAGGAAGGAAGGAAGGATGTAAGTGAGGAAGGGAGGAAGGGAGGGAGGGAGGGAAGGAGGGAGGAAGGAAGGGAAAGGAAAGGAAAGGAAGAAGGAGGGAGGGAGGGAGGGAGGAAGGAAGGAAAAGGAAAGGAAGAAGGAAGGAAGGAAGGAAGGAAGGAAGGAAGGAAGGAAGGAAGGAAGGAAGGAAGGAAACAGAGGGAAAGAAAAGAAGGAAGGAAGGAGGGAGGAAGAAAGAGAGAAAGGGAAGGACGAAAACGTGGGGAATTCAAATTGTCCATGACAATTAAAGAACAACCTTCAGATATTTAATTGTACTATTAAATACTATAGGGACAATCAGCAAATTGCTTGGCATCTCCTCAGGGGTAGTCTCAGACTGTGAAAAAAAATCCATAAATTGTTCTCACTGAGCCATGTAAGAAACACATGAAGGAGACAAAAGAGAGGCTTCGTTACAGGTAAAAAGATAGAACATTTCCTGTGGTGTCTTATGTTACTTATATTGACAGTATTTCAGTGACATGTACAAATTTCCTTAAATCACTGACAAAGCTCCAGTAAAATCTTTCCACTTCTGCTTTAGTTTATTGTGTGTTTGCTTTGGCTTTCCACTACTCACTGCCATAATGCCTGAGCAGGATTAGGACCCCTCTTATTTCATGTATTAATGTTTTTGAGTATTTTCACATGGGTTGATGGATTAAATGTTCAAAAGCATCTTTGAAATATCATCATGCTATTAGTTGCCACATATATGTTTTATATGGACAATTATATCTGTAATGCAGAGCAAAAATGCATGCAAATGAAGCATAACTAAAGAGATATGAATATTTAAAAATTGGCAAAATTGTTAAGCTGGAGGACTTCAAGTTATGATTTTGATGTCCTTTCATATTAGTAGTTATTTAGTGGTTCTGGGTTCTTGATATAGTTTAATATTTAATAACTATTTAAATAAATGTATAAATAAGATTCTTTCCACTTGACACTGAGATGTTAAATGTATTATGTGAATATTAGGAGACTCTTAAGCAGCTTAGTTATATGACAGTGACAAAATATTCTATGTGTTTTTAATTTAAAGTGGAATCTGACAGAAAGCAGATATAATGATCTTAAACAGTATATCTTTTAAAAATTAGTAAGTTGTTGTTCAACAAAGATGTCAAACTATGACAAACAGTTTGATTCTTTCTCTAGAACACTAGATCTTGTGGGAAACACACACACACACACACACACACACACTCACTTCTATCTTTCCTTACCATAGAGAAAAATTAAAACTTACTAAGTTTAATTTTATTCAGCCTTTCATATTTGCAAAACAAAACATACAAAATCAGAATTTATACTGCTTCTTTTTAGATTTACTGAAGATATTTTTCTAAAGTTACTATCTACTGATGCACATTTCCATAGTTCAGATATGACAAGCATGTTCATCAAAACAGGTAGTCTAACAGAAGGTCACAAAATAACCAGAAATACAGTGTGTCCGTAAAGTCATGGTGCACTTTTAGCCGGTTACCGGCCAAAAGTGCACCATGACTTTACGGACACACTCACTGGTCAAAAGTGCACCATGACTTACAGACACGCTGTATTTTAGGTGATTTAAATACAAATTTTATGTAATCACTTTTAAAGTGATGGTTTTATTTTTTAGACCATTCAGAGATTGCTATCACTATTATTTTTATTGTAACCAGAATTATTTCTATGTTTTTAATGGAAGCATTCATGTTCACACTACTTAACATCTAATAATTCTCTTACCTTAATCTTCCAGTCACCACTTGCTTTGGTATATATGTACTCTGTGTATTATTAGAGGCATTCAGATATATTTTTATTTGATTTTATAAAATGTTTATATGTGTTTTGCATTATATCATAGTTCGAAGGCATTCCTGTGCCCCTAAGATGAGGAAGAATTTAAAATAATACCAAGAATATATGGATGGCTCATCTTTACTGCATTTTATTTCACCTCTATATTATTGTATAACATAGTGGCTTTAAACTGTTATAATAGATGCACATACCATTAAACCTACATTATAAAGCAGTGGTTCTTAACCTGGGTTCTATCAAACCCTAGGGGTTCGATGAGTCTGTCTCAGGGCTTTGGAGAAGCCTCTGATGCAGAGGCCAGAATAGAGTAATACCATAATTTGTTGTGAGTTCATGCACTTTGTTGGTTTTGTTCTTTGAGCAAGGTGATGTTCATGCACGGCTCATTTTGTGCACCAGTAAAAAAACATATACCTATGTCTTGAATTTGGGAAAAAAATCATATTTTATTTATCACTAAAGAAGGGTTCGGTGAATGCGCATATGAAACTGGTGGGTTCGGTACCTCAAAAAGGGTTGAGAACCACTGTTATAGAGTATAGTATTCACTGTTCTAACCAATATCACCTTAAGCAAAGGAATATTTCAGGAGTATGTGTTGAAGTAGTGTGTTCTATACATTTTTGAAATTTGTGGTTTAAAATTTTTATTATAATTATTATTTAATTATATAATGTAATTTACTACATAGTATATGTAATAAGTCATATTATTAAATGTAATTTATGTGTCAATATGTGATGACAATTATATAAATGATTAAAGAAAACTTTAAAGAATAGCACAATAATAATTTATACAACACCCAAATTTTTAATGTAATTTTAACTTTTTTATATTTGTTTCATATATCTATGTCTAGATATCTGTGTCTGTATCTATGTTTTTATATGTATCTATATCTATATGTATCTATCTATGTAGCTATGTGTGTATATCCACTTGAGACCCACTCTCTCTGTTTCTTGCTCTATTTATAAATATTATTTTTTTGTGGGACATAGACCTGTTCTTATAGATTCTAAATTGAAAAGTTTGTATGTATCTTATTTATATGAGCTTTGCATATTAAAAATATGCCAGGTATAATATATAAAATCTGTTGATTATGCTGTCTCTTTTCAGATTAGGTTTCCTGAAAAACCTGTATGGAAACACAAAATCTAACAGTGTTTAATGAATTCATTCTCACGGGAATCACAGACCACCTTGAGCTGCAGGCTCCATTATTTGGGCTCTTTCTCATCATCTATGTGATCTCAGTGGTGGGCAACTTGGGCATGGTCATCCTCACCATGGTGGACTCTAGACTTCAAACACCCATGTACTTCTTTCTCAGACACCTGGCTGTCACTGATCTTGGTTATTCAACAACTGTGGGACCCAAAATGTTAGTAAGTTTTGTTGTGGATCAAAATACCATCTCCTATTATTTCTGTGCTATACAACTAGCTTTCTTTCTTGTGTTCATTGTTAGTGAACTTTTTATTCTCTCTGCAATGTCCTATGACCGCTATGTGGCCATCTGTAATCCTCTGCTCTACCCAGTTATCATGTCACAAAGGATATGTCAGCTGCTGGTGGCTATCCCCTATCTCTACAGCACATTTGTTTCTCTTCTAGTCACCATCAAGATTTTTAATTTATCCTTCTGTGGCAACAATGTTGTCAGTCACTTCTACTGTGACAGTCTCCCCTTGTTATCTTTGCTTTGCTCAAATACGCATGAAATTGAAATGATTATTCTGATTTTAGCCGGGTTTGATTTGATCTCATCCCTTCTGATAGTTCTTGTGTCTTACCTGCTCATCTTTGAATCCATTCTCAGGATGAAGTCTAGGGAGGGTCGGCACAAGGCTTTTTCTACTTGTGGATCCCACCTGACGGTGGTCATAGTATTTTATGGGACTTTGATATTTATGTATGTGCAACCTGAGTCCAGTCATTCTTTTGACAGTGATAAAGCGGCTTCCATAGTTTATACCCTCATTATTCCCCTGTTGAATCCCATGATCTATAGCTTGAGGAACAAAGATGTAAAATGTGCACTACAAAGGGTATGGAAAAAACTATGTAATACTCTCTCTTAAGGTTTCAATGCAATGCAATTCCTATATACTAAATATGGACTTCATTGTTGTATGTGCTTCCTAGTAAAATAGCAAGCAGAAATAAGTTCAACATATATTTATGTACTATTTTATAGATGACATGCACTTCTGATTTCTGTAAATGGATTAATAAACAATATAGTCAAAAATATTTACCATTTTTGAGGGGAAAGATGAATTATATACTTAAATACATAAGTGTTATAGAATATTAGAATGTATTAGGTATTTACAGACAAAAATAGCCATCAAGGATTATGATTCTTTTTTCATCAATTAGAATAAAATCACAGCATGTGTATGTGTGAGTGTGATTATGTGTGTATGTGTGTGTATGCCCTTTTTTAGTTCTAGCCTTCATACTCTTCCATAGTATGATTAAGTATGTACTTACCAATGGCTATGTTATAACTGATGATTTGAAGTACTCAGTCATATTACTTTGCTCAAATACCCCTTCTAATTGGAATCTCACTTTTTCCTCATCATTGCCTCTCTTTCATATTTGAGTCTATTAACTGAACATATTTTGTAACTCAGCAATTCATAGGTTCTGATTGGCACCTAACTTTGTCTTAATTACTCCATTTTGTTGATATCAGAGGGTACTCAAATTAAGAGAAATTTCTGAGGCCATGTAGAAGCTCCTAGGTTGGTACTGTTCCCCCCCCCCCATTAGTTATTCTTAATTAATAACTGGTAGTTTGGTTTTTGAGACTGTAGTATTTCCTTATCTTTTTGAAAAAAAACAATTACCCATGTTTAAAAGTTATTGTTTGTCTTTGCAAAATCCCTTCATCTTTTTCACTCAGGTCTCAACCCCTTACAAACAATAGAATGTGGATATCTAGAGCATTGGTTCTTAACCTGGGTTCTATTGAACCCTAAGGGTTCGATGAGTTGGTCTCAGGGGTTCGGAGAAACCTCTGCCATGGAGGCCAGAATAAAGTAATACCGTAATTTGTTGTGAGTTCATGCACTTTGTTGGTTTTGTTCTTTGAGCAAGGTGATGTTCATGCACAGCTCATTTTGTGCAGCAGTAAAAAAACATATACCTATGTCTTGAATTTGGAAAAAAGAATATTTTATTTATCACTAAAGAAGGGTTCGGTGAATGCGCATATGAAACTGGTGGGTTCGGTACCTCCAAAAATGTTAAGAACCACTGATCTAGAGGGAAAGGAGGGGGAAGCAAGGTAGAAGAGGGTAAAGGGAAGGTAAATGGTGATGGAAAGAGACTTGCATTTAGTAGCAAACACACTATACAATATGCACATGATATATTATAAAATTGAACTCCTGAAACCTATATAATCTTATTAACCATTATCACTGTAATAAATTCAACTTTAAAAAGTTATTTTTATATCCTATGATAAATTAATTATGCTACCTCTCTTTTCACAGATTGATATTTCCCAATTTTAATCAATATTGAATATGCACTGTGTTTTAATTGACTTTTACTATTTAACAACATTGATTGACTATATTGATTGTGGGGGGAAAGGAAAGGAATCCTGGTTTTGTACAATGTTATAATTCTAATGTTAATGAAGCCTGATATGTGACAAGGACATAGTTATCTCCCCTTTTGTACATAGTTGCTCCATGTCACTCTCCACATTTTTCCATGTGCTCAATTTTCATTTTTATTTTCTTTTTGTTTACTTTTATTCTTCTTAATATTTCTTGGATTTTATTAAAGCTATTTGTCTACAATATTTGCTTTGTTCACTATCATTGCAAGAATAGCTTATGTTTAGGTAGTGAACATTTCATTAAAATACTTTATTGGAATTAAATATAAATAGTGCATTATACAAAGCAACAAAGATGTTCTTCAGTAGGTGGATGGGCAAATAGCCTATAGTACATCCAGACAATGGTATTTTATTCAGCACAAAAAGGAAATGAGCTATAAAGCCATGAAAAGACGTAGTATAAATTGAAATGCATCTTACTAAGTGAAAAAAATAGTCCAAAAGTCTGCATATTGCATGATTCCACCTATGTGACATTGTGGAAAAGACAAAACTATGAAGATAGTAAAAATATTAGCAGTAGTCAGGGGTTAAGGCATTGGGAAGGATGAACAGAGGGATCTTGGAGGATTTTTAGAATAGTGAAAATACTTTGTAAGAAGCTAATTGTGAATATACTTCACTATGTATTTGTTCAACCCCATAGAATGTACACCAACAAACGTGAACCCAATGTAAACTATAGAGTTTGGGTGAAAATGATGTGCCAATGTAGGTTCATGAATTGTAACAAATGTACTTTGTTAGGTGCTATTGAGATAATAGGATAGGGGAAGCTATGCATATGTGAGTCGGAATATGTAGGAAAACTCTGTAACCTTCTCAATTTTGTGGTGAACATAAAACTCTAAAACATAAAGTTTTACAATATAAAAACATACATGATACAGTGGCATGTGAGTATAAATATCAGTGTGTTAATGCAGTTAATTGGAATCTTTAAGATGGTTGTTATTACTACCAAGTAATAACATCTTATATTTTGAGCATTCTTCATGTCTTTATTAATTTGATTATTACAACAACTCTGTACGACCGGTCCTATTAAAATATCTATTTTTCAGGTTATAAAAGGGTGATTCAGAAAGGTTAAGAAAATAGAGTCCACTAAGGTATTAGTTGTTAGAACCAGATTTCAAACCAGGTAATCAGGTTCATACTCAAGATTCTATGTTCTTAACAAAGTCCCTAAATTGTTTATTAATATCATTATTATGCTTCACTGATGTCAGCCCAGAGACAACAGGAAGTAAAAATTCACTTTGATAGACGTAGGAGTAGAAGAGGAAAAATAGCAGAAAGATTCAAAAAACAGTGAAAGCCATGTTTGGCACAGAAAATGAATTCAAGAGAGATAAAGTTATTCAATTATAAATAAATAAATTGACACATATAAATATAAATTAATCAGTTTCTTTTTTAATGAGGGATTTTGCTCAAATACAAAGCCAGAACAAAGAGAAGGCAGCACATAGTCTGCTAATGATTCTTCCAGGGACAATAAAAGAGATAATGTTCTTTCCAAAAAAAAAGATCTATAGGGGAAAATATATATTTTCCATTACCTTCTTCTCCTCAGACTTGAAAGAACCTTTCTATGTGCACTTCATCCATTTGGGAAATGAATAAGGGCAAGAAAATACATTGATTCTGATATTGTTGAGCTACTGAACCAATAAATGCTATGAGGCCCAGCATGTAATCATTTTTTATTTATAATTAGGTCCTCTTTCTTGAGCCAGGATTTGTTTAGTGACCTACCACAAGCATGGGGAAAGCATTCCTAAGTGATACAATGAAAAATGGTAGGGCACCACAAGCAGCTGCAAAGGCTGGGCACCATGTTATTTTAGGCTGTGCCATTCCTAAGGATAAAGATGTGAAAAACTCCTCCGTAAGATATACAATTTATAGAGTCTTGTCCTGATTCATGTAAACACACAACAGTCTATCACAGTGATTAGTCTGATAAAGGGAATAACATATCTCCAGAAATATTTATTAACTCTATAAGGTGAAACTTCACTAGTCAATTAAAAGAGCTCCTGAAATTCGAGAAAGAGAGAGAGAGAGAGAGAGAGAGAGAGAGAGAGAGATTACTAATTGGGAAGTATGAGTATGAAAGTTGAATATTATTATCTTTAGAATAAGAAATAATTTGTGATTCATTTAACTTTTAATGAGTCACAATAATCATAATATTCCCAAGTGCCAAATTGCATTTGCATATGGTTTCTTAGTTGGAGAAAAGAACCATTGCATTCCCTGGGAAACATATTTCTAACTCTATATCATCTCTATCTCTATTTCTAATATATATATATGGATTCCCTGGAGAAATTGTAACCACTGAAGAACTGTAAAGGGTTGTTGTAAGTTAGAGAGATCTCAGAAATCATACAACAGGAGAAGCTATATTCTAACGTTTAGTATATGAGTGGCAAACCCTAGAACAATGAGGGCCACGCCATTCATAAACTCATCGGGTATATCTTTCATTCTTTTTTCTGTCATTTAATGAAATTCAGTTCCATTTTTGTATAAAATTAAACTCTCAGCATTTAAAATTTGAAAGAAACTTCCTAAAAATTGATGAAAATCATCTAAAATAAAACAGCAAACACCATATTTAATCATGAAAAAATAAATGTCTTCTTACTAAAACTGAAGAAATGATTATTTTTTTCTCACAACTATCATATATCATAATAAAGAAGCCAGCCTGTATGATAAGATGAAAAGAATAAATAAAAAGATATAAAAATTTAAAAAATAAATAAAATGGGCTCTATTTGAAGATGACATGATTGTTTATGTAAAAAATCTGTGAGTTACTATAACTAATAATTGAATATAACAAAGTCACAGTAAGCAAGACCAACACACAGAATTCTATTGCACTTCAGTATATAAAAATAAACAATTAGAAGTTTAAATAAATATATAATTTCTTTCTCTAAAATAAAAACACCATAAAATATATGTAAATCTAAAAAAATGACTCATTAAATCACCAGCTTATTACAAAGGATATCAAAGAATATGAATCAACAACCAGACGAAGAGATACAAAACTAAGTTCCAAGTGAAAGAGTTTCTGTTCCTGAGTTTGAGACCCAGCGGGGTAGCACATGGAAGCATTCTGGTTCACCAACCTGGATGCTCTCCACAGCCCCTCTTTTTGGGTTTTTGTTGTTGTTGTTGTTATTTATTTCTGACAGAGACTGAGAGAGAGGGATAGACAGGGACAGACAGACAGGAATGGAGAGAGATGAGGAGCATCAGTCATCAAGTTTTTCGTTTTGACACCTTAGTTGTTCATTGATTGCTTTCTCATATGTGCCTTGACCACGGGCCTTCAGCAGACCAAGCCACCCCTTGCTGGAGCCAGCGACCTTGGGTCCAAGCTGGCGAGCTTTTGCTTAAGCCAGATGGGCCCGCGCTCAAGCCAGATGGGTCTCAAATCTGGGTCCTCCGCATAACAGTCCGACGCTCTATCCACTGTGTCACTGCCTGGTCAGGGTCTTTTTGGGTTTTTATTGAGGCTTCATTACATAGCCCCGATTAAGTAATTGGCCTTTGGTGACTCATTCAACCTCTAGTTCTCTCCCCTTCCTGGAAATCAGGGGATAAGACTGAACGTTCCAACCACTAATTCCTGGTCGGTCCACATGACAACCAGCCCCCAAATATATGTGCTTTAACCAAGTTACCTCATTAATATAACAAAAGACACGGTCAAGGCTCTCGTCAGTTGGGAAATCTGCCCAAGTTTATTGTGTGTATTAATGAGTTAATTATTTCACGTAACCATGACCCAGTGACCAGCCCTGCATACTTCCTGTTAGGGCCACACTGTAAAGCAAAAGATTTACTTTAGCCACGTAACCATCATATGCCATTACCATCAGCAAGCAGCCTTCTGTGGTAACAAACACCCCACAACACAATTGCTGGACCATGCAAGCCCAAACAGAGATGGCTCCCTTCACAACCATGATATTTATCAGCATTCTGAGCGGTGAAGGGTTTTAGAAGCTATGCCTGAAACCAGGACTAAGACCAAATATATGTTTCTTGTTATGAATTGCAATCTTATAATCACTCTTTAATTAAAATATGTCAATAAAGACAAAATTTAGCTATGGAATAACTGTATTCTTGGAAATCTGAGAACCAATTGCTTTTTTCTTTGTAAGTACCCTATTTTTATGTCCTTAAATGCAAAGAGTACAGTGTGTCTGTAAAGTCATGGTGCACTTTTGACCGGTCACAGGACTGACATGCACCATGACTTTACGGACACACTGTATTTACACAACTGTTTCCTCCAGATCACAGAAAAATATAAATGTAATATTGAATTTTGTATTGACTTAGAGATTAACAACCTAGACCAGGCTTGGCCAACAGTTTTTGCCCCTGGGCCAGATTAGAAAGAAAACTTTTTTCACAGGCCAGATGGAATATTAAAATTAAAAAATGTTAAATAAAAAAACAATTAATTTAAGTAAACAAAAATTTATTATGCAATTTGTTTATGAATAAATGTGAGTGGAAAAAATTTAATATACAATATTATTTTAGTAAAAATATATTTTAATAAAAATATAATTACATACCATATAAATACCCAAACTGTATCGCAATCAATTGAAACAATATTTAATTAATAGAATGATCTTGAGCCTGACCAGGCAGTGGCGCAGTAGATAGAGCATTGGACTGGGATGCGGAGGACCCAGGTTTGAGACCCCAAGGTCGCCAGCTTGAGAGTGGGCCCATCTGGCTTGAGCAAAAGCTCGTCAGCTTGGACCCAAGGTCGCTGGCTCCAGCAAGGGGTTGCTCAGTCTGCTGAAGGCCCGCGGTCAAGGCACATGTGAGAAAGCAATCAATGAACAACTAAGGTGTCAAAACAAAAAAATTGATGATTGATGCTCCTCATCCCTTTCCATTCCTGTCTGTCCCTTTCTATCCCTCTCTCTGACACTCTCTCTTTCCCTGTAAAAAAGAAAAAAAAAAGAAAAGAATGAGCTTGAAGGGGTTATATCACAAATAAAACAATTATTTTGTTTTACAAACAGCCTGGACACATTTTCAGTTATCAGCTGCAGCTATTGTCTATGCTACAATGCCACTTGATTCAGCACAGTTGACCACAAAGATAACGAATTGTTTGACCTTGGGTGCGCACTGGCAAACTCCACCTAGAAGAATGTGGTTTTCACATTGCTGCTAAACGTCAAACAGTTCATATCAAGGTCAGATGAGTGCAGAAGTTGTAAATCTTTATAATGGAATTATTTTAAAAAATAAAGAAGTATCGCGAATCCATTCTACCAATTATTGGAAGTTAACCCTAGATTAGTCACACGTGGAACTCTTTTCCATGTATCACTAATTTTTAAATATCTCAATTTCCAATAATCAAAGATGCTTCTGCTTCTGAGTAGCTGAGATGTTAAAGTAGTGGAGAATATTAAAAATTTAATCGTGGGCTTCATAAACCCATTACGTGGGCCGGATCCGCCCGTGGGCCATATGTTGGCCTTGCCTGACCCAGACTATCAGAAGACTTGTGTGATAGGCTGTCGTTTCTGTGTGTCAGCTACATGAATTAAACAACTTTCCCTTTCTGGTTGCCTCCTCATATGACAGATAAGTGTGTAGAATAAAAAACCCTGCAGATAGATGCTTGGGGCAGCAAGGGTACCACTCTGTAAAGAGCATGGCTTTCTGGGCACTTTATTGTACATATGAAACAGGTGTGGAATGGTACTCAATGTAGACCATAGTTGAATATAAAAGAAAAAGAAAAACTCTATTTTTAGAAGATTTACATTCATCGAATTATTAAAAGTGAGACCCAACTGATAGTCTGGTAGGTTTACAATTATTTAAAATTAATAGGGGAAATGTTTCATTTCTAGGGCTCTTTTCACAACATTCTTTATCTCTTTGTTTCTCAGACTGTAAATCAATGGGTTTAACATGGGAATCACTAGTGTGTAGAACACAGAAATTACTTTCTCCTGTTTTACAGAATACTGGGAACTTGGCTGGATATAATTAAAGCTTAAGGTACCATAGAATATAGTCACTGCAGTCAGGTGTGAGGCACAGGTGGAGAAGGCTTTCTATCTGCCTTCAGCTGAGTGGGTCCTCAAAATAGCAAGCACAATGAACAGGTAGGAAATCACAACCAAGAAGGTGGTCATGGCAATGACTCCAGAGAAGGTTAAGAGCAACAACTCATTCATGGACGTTTCAGAACATGACAGCTTTAGGAGTGAGGGAATACCACAGAAGAAGTGGTTAACAACATTCAGCCTACAGAAGGACAGTCAACCCAAGCTTATTGTGTGTACTAGTGAGTTAATTATTCCACATATCCATGACCCAACAACCAGTTCAACACACTTCCTCTCAGACATGGCCA
Organism: Rhynchonycteris naso; assembly: GCA_037038555.1. Lineage (NCBI taxonomy): Eukaryota > Metazoa > Chordata > Mammalia > Chiroptera > Emballonuridae > Rhynchonycteris > Rhynchonycteris naso. The sequence goes on from CM072995.1 coordinate 359,805,343, forward strand.
TGCTGTAAAGCAAAGGATTTGCAATAGCCACATAACGATCATAGGCCATCACTGAGAGCAAGTAGCCTTCTGTGGTAACAAACACCCCAAAACACAAGTGCTGGACCATGCAAGCCAAAAAGGAGATGGTTCTCTGCACAACCAAGAGGTTTATTAACATTTGGGGTGCGATGGCAGATGCAAAGCATGCATCTACCAAAGAAAGGCAGCTGAGGAAGAAGTACATGGGTGTGTGGAGCATGGGAGTGATTCGGATTAAGAAGATCATGCCCAGATTCCCCACCAAAAAAATGGCAAAAACCACCAAGAACAGCACAAAAAGCACAACTTTCAGGTCAGAATCATTTGTCAATCCCAAAGAATAAACGCAGTCACAACCGTGAAATTCTTTCCAGCCATTTGTTTATTTCTTTTTACAAGATCTGTTGTGAATAAAGACACAGAGGTTAGAATTTATTGGGGAAAAACACATATAAGTATAAACGCACAGACAATTACTAATGTCAGTCTTTGAATAAAAATGACTGCTTCTTTGAATCTGAGATGTTTTATCCATAAAATTAGCAAGGGGACTAAATGGTCTCCAATTTCATTTTAGCAATGTTGTTTTATATGATTATAATTCCATAGAAACCAATATGTGAAAAACGGTTTGTGTCTCACAGTTTCAGTCTGCCCCTAAAATGTCCACTTCAAAACCAAAGTTATACTGGCACTAAAAGACACTACGATCCCTGAAATTTATAACATGTATAATATATACCTTTAGAAAAAGTAAATAGTTATTCTATAATAATCTCTTCTGATTGTATTTGTTTTAAGTAGAAAATTATTTAATGAGAAGAGTCTGTAAAATTATATTTATTCTGATGTTATACATAGCACTTATCTGTAGTGACATAATTTATAGGTAGCAAAGTGGCCACATCATGAAGGAAGAAGGCTCAAGTACCCAGAGTGGTGACATTTAAAAATGCCAAGGATTCTGGCTTATGTGACCATGGGAAGCATTCGATGCCAGACCCAACTTTGAAACTCATGAAACAAAATCCTATCTTTTGCACAACACCTGTTAAAAGTAGCTAGGGTTCTTGCTTCAGCACAATCTTCCTCAGGTTCATCATGGAAGAACAGCCTTGGAGAGTCATCAACTGTGAGACCTAGGACACCGAATCCCATGGTTTGCATATCTGAACCACTTTGTGGCTTGCAACATTACCTGAGATCTCAAATAATTTTTTAAAAATTAAAAAACACACTAATTCAGAATATAAGTATGTATACTCACCAAATGCTCTGTAATACTTCTTTGTGTTGTTCATTCTATAATAGATAGTTTAAACAATTTAAGTCCTTCTAAAAATACAATTTCCACTGGATGGTTGGATATCTAAACTTTATATTTAAAGCTGTTCATATTTGTTTCAGAATTAACTGTCTCTCTTTTCTTCTCTCTTAAATTTGAGTATCATTTTATAAGTTATAATATAAAAATGGTGATGATTTGGGTTTATTTTTAAGTTACACCGTTTATCTATTTTAATTAAAACATTTCAATTGCCACAACAATGAGAAGGTAGGAACCCGTTAGTCCCATATCATGTCCTATTGTTGACAATTGGTTTTATTTCATTGAACAAGTTTTTTAACTACCCAGGTCCAGGATATAATTATATTTACTTCTCCAAAAGTGCTTGAGAGGATTAAAGAAGGCAACTGCAATGAAATATTTACTGTTTATTGAGCATTAATTAAACACATAACAATTTAGATAGTTGCATAGCTATATGAAATACAGCTCACTAGAAAAGTGCTATACATTTTTTGTGCAATATCTTTTGGTACATGCTGATCAATATTAAACTTCAAAACCATTGCAATTGAACAGTTTCTTTTTGCAGCATTTCTGCAATAATTAAGCACTATTTTTATTTGTTTATTTTAGTAATCAAACAAATATCTCAAGTTAATTACAAACTAGTTTTGTTAAATATAAAATAAATAAAATAAACACCTATATTTTTTCTTGATATTTTATGTGCTCTTTAGAGACAATCGACAGATTTGACAATATGGAGAAGCACTTCCAACAAATATTCAAAACTGTATTATTTTATTCATAGATCTAACACATGTTCTCTCTTCTGCTACTCTTAAGACACTTAACTAAAATTTTTCTGTTAATAAAAGATAACTTCTACATATAAATTTTATTGTGAACTATAATTTATAAAATAGAATGTTTAAAAGGTATTAAAAATTAAATTAATTATACAAATATGAAACTATCCATTTTAGCAGCAAAATTTGAAAATAAAATCATTAACTGGAATTATATGACAAATATGGACTTAAATTACATGAAATTTAAGAATCCAAATACTGAAAATATTCTATCGCATTTAAATTTTTTAATTATTTGTCAAATCAATGCTAAATACAAAACTGAAAAGAAATAGAAATACTTTAAAAAGAATTAATTTAACTTACCAATGTATTAAAATGTTTAGGATATGACTTTATTTAGAATGTTATTATTCATCTTCAAGTTTTCTTACTTTCATCTGAGAAAAGAAATCAGTTCATGTATTTTTCTGAGATGTAAAATAATCAATATTTTTATGGTAGATACCTAAATCAGTGCACATTCTATAACAATTAAAAAAATAAACATGTAACAATGGTGTTATAGTTGTAATTTTTTTCTCAGTGAGAACAAATTTGAAAGATTATATATATATATAATCTTTCAAACATATAAGTGTATATATATATATACACTTTATTCTAATGAGACCAGAATCCCTGCAGTTCAGACACTGATTACCCTAAAGTAACAACCACAACATAAATTACATTTGATTGCATTCTGGTTTCTCAAGAAACTTTCTCAAGGTATTTCAGTGGAACTGATTTCTCTAAGATGTGTAATTTTTAAAAAATGTTACAGAGAATAGAAGACAACATAGAACCAACGGTGAGAAAACAGTAGAAATATTGATTGTAAATAAGTGAAATCTGGCTTGAAAATGGCTATTTTTTTTCTTAAATGTTGAGGAGCGATAATACCCCACCACCCTTATCCACACACTTCAGTTCAGATTTTAATTCTATATTCTATCTAACGGGTACAATAGCCATATGTTACTCCTATCAGATATTATATTTAGCTCTAATATTTTTATTCATTGAACGAATACTTCTTAAAGAACAAGGACAAGCTAGACATTGTGTTTCGCACCAGAAAGAGGAAGATTTCAAAAACAAACAAGAAAAATGGCTAGACTTTCATTTCTAGCAAATAGAAGGCTAGATATAACTTCACCTTCCTTAAAAATATTTTAAAAAGAATATATTGAAATACTGTATATAAAAGTAAAAAATATTATAACAATTGTAGATACACATAAATAAATAAATAAAATTGTTACTGTTCTTAAAATGAAGAAAAAAAAGAAACTTAAGAGTAAACATAGGGGGCCTCGCTGTTCACTGGCGCACTTCAGCGACAATTACATAAACTTGAAGAGTAATCTTTTAAAAAAGTATCAGAAGAAAAGAATTTGTAGAAATAAGACTGCAAACATCCTGAATCTTGATGGTGTTCCAAACCAAATGTCAACTGGAGCTCAAGCAAAAACTAAAACTTGTGAGGCTACTGAGATCAAAGTTAAAAGAACATTCTTGCGGGGGAAGCAAGATGGCGACGGAGTAGGCGGATGTACCAACTTCCAACTCTCAGAAGCAAAGTGGATTATAACTCAATTTAAAGAACCATCATCTGGATAAACCAACTATGAACTAAACTAAGTGGACTCTTCAACCAAGGAACACAGAAGAAGCCACACTGAGACTGGTAGGAATAGCGAAAATGCGAAAAGGGCTGCCCAGCTCCCGGGAGCAAACGGCAGCCCGGAGAGACCCGCGTGGCGGGAGGAAAGTTTGGCGGAGAGGGAGGGACCTGGGTCCCAGGAACCAAGCCCCAGCCTGCAGTCCCAGAGCCTAGAAGAGGCATTTGGACAGTTTTGAGCTGTGAAACAAGTGAGGGAGCTCCCAGGCCTACAGTGTGGAGTATTAGGTCCCTTCCTACTCTGCTGAGGGCTGCTTAAGGGTTTGGGGCGACAGGACGCTGAAACGCGGTTCTGTCGGCGTGGGCAGAGGCCAAGCCGGTGGGAGATCAGTCTAGCACAGCAGGGTCAGAGGGGACGCACGAGAGCGGACCGGCAGCTGCGGGCCGCCTTTAACCCCACTTACGGGGACAAAACGGGAGGCCAGGAACGGGTAGAAATCTGCTCTACGACCCTGCGCAGGCCGGCCCTGACCGCGGGGACCGAGCTAGGACCAGGGACGGGCAGGGGCTCGCGGCTGAGCTCACGCTACCAGCCCCCCACCCCCGGCCCGGAGAAACCGCGGTTAGACAGTATACGTGCGCAAGCGGGCTCCGAGCTCGGGAACGGGGTAGACCCCGAGACAAGTGAAAGCTCGCAGCTGAGCTCATGCTACTATCCCCGCCCGGCCGGAGAAACCGTGGATTGCATTCATACGTGCACGAGCGGGCTCCGAACGCGGGGGCGGGGTAGAGTCCGGGACGAGCGGAAGTACGCAGCTGAGCGGAAGCCAGCAAACACGCACGCCCCAATAAACCTTGGTTTCTGGCCCTGCGCAGAAGGGCCCTGGCCTCAAGGGCGGGGCTAAAGCTCCGGACGGGCAAACGCTCACAGCTGAGAGCACGTCAAAAGCCCCGCCTAACCCGCGGAACTGTAGCGAGCAGGCTCTGACTGAGGATTCTGGGCGGAAGTCCAGAAATAGGCTGGGTCCGCAGCTAAGCAAAGGTGCTCACCTCTACCCTTGGTGCTAAGACTTGTGGCTTCAGTGACAGCCCCTCCCATGGAGGAGAGGCAGAAATCACAGCAAAAGCCACAGTGGGCCGGCACTGGTAACGCTCATACCCAACCACCCTAGGCACCGGCAGAGGGGGTGAGGGGCCTGCAGACAGACCACACCTAGAGAACACAAAGGCAACACCTACTGGACTCCAGTGGCCACAACTTACTTATACACAGAAAAAATGGGCAGGCAGAGGAATGCAAACCAAATGAATCAAGAGAAATCCCCAGAGAAGGACCTGAATGAACCAGATATAACCAAATTACCAGAAGCAGAATTTAGAATAATGATAGTTAGGATGTTCAAAGAAATTAGAGCAACAATGGATAGTCATTATGAACACCTAAATAAAGAGATAACAAGTATAAAAAACGAAATTGAAATAATAAAAAAGAATCAGACAGAAATGACAAATACAGTATCAGAACTGAAGACCACAATGGAAGGAATTAAAAGCAGGATGAATCACGCTGAGGATCGAATAAGCGAGTTAGAGGACACAATAAACAAAGGCACAGAAACAGAGAAGAAAAAGGAAAAGAGACTTAAAAAATGTGAGGAAACTCTAAGGGAGCTTTGTGACAACATGAAGAGAAACAACATTCGCATCATAGGGGTGCCTGAAGAAGAGGAGAGAGGACAGGAAATGGAAACTTTGTTCAATCATATCATAGCAGAAAACTTTCCTAAATTAAGACTGGGAAACACTCCACACATTCAAGAAGCACAGAGACCTCCATTAAAGAGAAACCCAAAAAGATCTACACCAAGACACATCATAGTTAAAATACCAAAGCTAATGGATAAAGAAAAAATTTTAAAAGCTGCTAGAGAAAAAAAGGCTATCACCTACAAAGGAGCCCCCATAAGGATGACATCGGACTTCTCAACAGAAACACTTGAGGCCAGAAGGGAATGGCAAGATATAATCAAAGTAATCCAGAACAAGAACCTACAACCAAGACTACTTTATCCAGCAAGGCTAACATTTAAAATTGAAGGAGAAATAAAGAGCTTCCCAGAAAAAGAAAGCCTGAAGGAATTCATAAAAACCAAACCAATTCTGCAAGAGATACTAAGGGGCCTCTTGTGAACAGTTTAAAGGGAGGAATGAATAGAGCAAAAGAAGAATACAGCTTTAAAGAATAAAATGGCAATAAACAACTACATATCAATAATAACCTTAAATGTAAATGGATTAAATGATCCAATCAAAAGACATAGGGTAGCTGCATGGATAAAGAAACAGGACCATACATATGCTGTCTACAAGAGACACACCTTAAAACAAAAGATGCACATAGACTGAAGATAAAAGGATGGAAAAAAATATTTCATGCAAATGGAAATGAAGAGTAAACATAGACCTAACACCATGACTCTCTTAGCAGCAAATTGCAAAATTTTATAACTTTATAAGTGAGACTAAAATTGTTCAAAGGTGCTGAGCTTTTGGGCCTAGAAGCAAACCAGAATTCCACTAAATCACACATATAAATTTAGTGTCTGAAAAGAAACTGTCATTCTTATTAAAATTCTAACTGAATAAATCTGCTTATCTGCAAACCTTATAAATAAACTTGCCCACCATGATCTGGTATTTTGTTAGAAAAAATAAAAATAAAAAACCTCATCTGTGAATCAGTAACCACAACCTTTCCTCACACCGGTTGAAATTTAGATTTTGCTGTCTGTGTAGATGCTTCAAGCTGAAAAATTAACATATAGTGGTCTGAATTGGTAGCACTGTTCCTAGAAATGACATTTCAGGATTGTTGTACTGTGAAGGTGAACTTACCATCCAATTATAAAACATAATAAGAAAGAACATCTCCAATCCTGGCCGGCTGGCTCAGTGGATAGAACGTCAGCCAGCATATAGTTTATCAGGTTCAATTCCCAGTCAGGGAACACAGGAAAAGAGACCATCTCTTTCTCTATCCTCCTCTGTCCCCCTTCCCCTTCTGCAGCCAGTGGCTCAGTTGGTCCAAGCATCAGCCTCAGGTGCTAAAAATAACTCAGTGGATTCAAGCATCGGCCTCAGATAAGGGATGCCAGGTGGATCCCGGTTGGGGGACATGAAGGAGTCTGTCTTTCTATCTCTCTCCTCTCACAGAAAGAAAGAAAGAAAGAAAGCAAGAAAGAAAGAAAGAAAGAAAGAAAGAAAGAAAGAAAGAAAGAAAGAATCTCTGTGTAGACAAGACTCCAAAAGCAATATATACATTTAAAATGTTTAAAAAAGGTAAAAAGGCAAATTTGATAAGTTCTTTACCAAAAAGTCCAGGGTTATAAGCTGACTTACTGCCACTGGTCTAAGCCAGGGATCAGGAGGAATGAACAAAAGAATAAATGAATGAATACCTAGGGAAAAAAATCTAACTAGTCAAAAAGAAGTTGTCTTCGTGCAGGAAATAAATGTAGTCCATCGTTCCAGGGGGTTAGGTGATAATAAGTAACTATTTTGAGGACGAGATGTTGAACCCAGCCATAACCAATTTTTAAAAGTGCTCTGTATAAAACAACAGAAAGCAGTTCTCCATCCCTCCCTTAGTGCCTATCAAACCAGCTAACTCTTATGGAACACAGGCCTGCACAGTTAGTAGCCGTATGAACTTCAGTGCACAATGGAACCATGGAATTCAAGTAGCAGAGGTGCTGTTATTTGCCATCCAAAGTCCATTAAAAAGACAAAGGTCTACCAAAGAGAAGGATCTGGGGCGCAGAACAAATGTGGGCACCTCTGTGACTTACCAATCAAACTCTGCTAGATTGAAATTACTTTGCTTCCTCCAGCCCATATCTACATTCCTTACCTCAGATGGCTTGGTTCCAAGACTATCCAACCAGACTTCTGAATTAGAATTCATAAATATGTATAGATATTGCTCATCTTATTTTTAAAATTTGCTTCAAGCCTTTTGGTTCCACGAGGTCAATTTGAGTTTTCTTCCCTAGCTGCATTTTGTCAGCCTCATGAAATAAACTCGTTTGCCTTGCTGGATACTCAATGCTTTGTTGATTGGTTTCACATCCAGTTGGAATTTCAATTCTCCTAGTTATCATTTAACTGAACAAATTTCATGGTTTAATCTGAGCTTGATGTCCTCAAAATATGAGAATAGTATATCTATTTCACACAGGTCAATGATATATTTTTAACTTAGTGCTTACTAAGTTTTTTTATTTCAATAATGAATTCAAAGAAAAAATCCTATATAGGGAGCAAGATGGCGACGGAGTAGGCGGACGTACCAACTTCCAACTCCCAGAACCAAAGTGGATTACAACTCAATTTTAATAACCATCACCTGGATAAACCAACTTTGAACAAAACTAAGTGGTCTCTTCAACCAAGGAACACAGAAGAAGCCACATTGAGACTGGTAGGAATAGCGAAAACGCGAAGAGGGCTGCCCACCTCCCCGGAGCAAACGGCAGCCCGGAGAGACCCGCGGGGCGGGAGGAGAGTTTGGCGGAGAGGGAGGGACCTGGGTCCCAGGAACCAAGCCCCAGCCTCCAGTCCTAGAGCCTAAAAGAGGCGTTTGGACAGTATTGAGCTGTGAAACAAGTGAGGGAGCTCCCAGGCCTACAGTGTGGAGTATTAGGTCCCTTCCTACTCTGCTGAGGGCTGCTTAAGGGTTTGGGGCGGCAGGACGCTGAAAGGCGGTTCTGTCGGCGTGGGCAGAGGCCAAGCCGGTGGGAGATCGGTCTAGCCCAGAGGGCCAGAGGGGACCGCGAAAGCGGTCCGGAAGCTGCGGGCCCGCCTTTGGTCCCACTTACGGGGACAAAGCAGGAGGCCAGGAACGGGCAGGCCCTGCGCAAGCCGGCCCTGACCGCGGGGACCGGGCTAGGACCAGGGACGGGCAGAGGCTGTGGCTGAGCTGACGCTACCAGTCCCCACCCCCACCCCACCCCCACCCCCGGCCGGAGAAACCACGGTTGGCCAGTGTACGTGCGTGAGCGGGCTCCGAGCGCAGGAACGGGGTGGACCCCGAGACAAGTCGAGGCTCGCAGCTGAGCCCACGCGATTATCCCCATCCGGCCGGAGAAAACGCGGATAGCATTCATACGTGCACGAGCGGGCTCCGAACGCGGGGGCGGGGTAGAGTCCGGGACGAGCGGAAGTACGCAGATCGGCGGAAGCCAGCAAACACGCCCGCCCCAATAAAACTTGGTTTCCGACCCTGCGCAAAGGGCCCTGGCCTCGAGGGCGGGGCTAAAGCTCCTGACGGGCAAAAGCTTACAGCTGAGAGCACGTCAAAAGCCCCGCCTAACCCGCGGAACTGTAGCGAGCAGGCTCCGACTGCTGGTTCTGGGCAGAAGTCCGGAAATAGGCTGGGTCCGCAGCTGAGGAAAGGTGCTCGCCTCTACCCTTGGTGCTAATCTTGTGGCTTCAGTCACAGCCCCTCCCACGGAGGAGAGGCAGAAATCACAGCAAAAGCCACAGTGGGCCAGCGCTGGCAACGCTCATACCCAACCACCCTAGGCACCGGCAGAGGGGGTGGGGGGCCTGCAGATAGACCACACCTAGAGAACACAAAGGCAACACCTACTGGACTCCAGTGGCCACAACTTGCTTATACACAGAAAAAATGGGCAGGCAGAGGAATGCAAACCAAATGAATCAAGAGAAATCCCCAGAGAAGGACCTGAGTGAACCAGATATAACCAAATTACCAGAAGCAGAATTTAGAATAATGATAGTTAGGATGTTCAAAGAAATTAGAGCAACAATGGATAGTCATTATGAACACCTAAATAAAGAGATAACAAGTATAAAAAATGAAATTGAAATAATAAAAAAGAATCAGACAGAAATGACAAATACAGTATCAGAACTGAAGACCACAATGGAAGGAATTAAAAGCAGGATGGATGACGCTGAGGATCGAATAAGCGAGTTAGAGGACACAATAAACAAAGGCACAGAAGCAGAGAAGAAAAAGGAAAAGAGACTTAAAAAATGTGAGGAAACTCTAAGGGAGCTTTGTGACAACATGAAGAGAAATAACATTCGCATCATAGGGGTGCCTGAAGAAGAGGAGAGAGGACAGGAAATGGAAACTTTGTTCAATCAAATTATAGCAGAAAACTTTCCTAAATTAAGGCTGGGAAACACTCCACACATTCAAGAAGCACACAGAACTCCATTAAGGAGAAACCCAAAAAAATCTACACCAAGACACATCATAGTTAAAATACCAAAGCTAATGGATAAAGAAAAAATTTTAAAAGCTGCTAGAGAAAAAAAGACTATCACCTACAAAGGAGCCCCCATAAGGATGACATCAGACTTCTCAACAGAAACACTTGAGGCCAGAAGGGAATGGCAAGAAATAATCAAAGTAATGCAGAACAAGAACCTACAACCAAGACTACTTTATCCAGCAAGGCTAACGTTTAAAACTGAAGGAGAAATAAAGAGCTTCCCAGAAAAAGAAAGCCTGAAGGAATTCATAAAAACCAAACCAATTCTGCAAGAGATACTAAGGGGCCTCTTGTGAACAGTTTAAAGGGAGGAATGAATAGAGCAAAAGAAGAATACAGCTTTAAAGAATAAAATGGCAATAAACAACTACATATCAATAATAACCTTAAATGTAAATGGATTAAATGATCCAATCAAAAGACATAGGGTAGCTGCATGGATAAAGAAACAGGACCCATACATATGCTGTCTACAAGAGACACACCTTAAAACAAAAGATGCTCATAGACTGAAGGTAAAAGGATGGAAAAAAATATTCCATGCAAATGGAAACGAAAAAAAAGCAGGGGTAGCAATACTTATATCAGACAAAATGGACTTTAAAACAAAGGCTGTAGTAAGAGATAAAAGAGGACACTACATAATGATAAAGGGAACAATTCAACAGGAAGATATAACTATTGTAAATATCTATGCACCAAATATAGGAGCCCCGACATACATAAAGCAGACTTTGATGGACATAAAGGGCGAGATTAACAGCAATACTATCATAGTAGGGGATTTCAATACCCCCCTAACAACACTGGATAGATCCTCAAGAAAGAAAATTAATAAAGAAACAGCAGACTTAAAGGAGACACTAGATCAACTTGATTTAATAGATATCTTCAGAACTTTTCACCCTAAAGCAGTAGAATATACATTCTTCTCAAGCGCTCATGGTACGTTTTCTAGGATAGACCACATGTTAGGACACAAAAATGGTCTCAATAAATTTAAGAAGATTGAAATCATATCAAGCATTTTCTCTGATCACAATGCCATGAAACTAGAAATTAACCACAAAAGAAAAGCTGAAAAATACTCAAACACTTGGAAACTAAATAGCTTGTTATTAAATAATGAATGGATTAACAATGAGATCAAAGAAGAAATAAAAAAGTTTCTAGAAACAAATGATAATGAGCATACATCAACTCAAAATTTATGGGACACAGCAAAAGCAGTTCTGAGAGGGAAGTTTATTGCACTACAGGCATATCATAAGAAGCTAGAAAAAGCTCAAATAAGCAACCTGACCCTGCATCTAAAAGAACTAGAAAAACAACAACAAATAAAACCTAAGACAAGTAGAAGAAAGGAAATAATAAAGGTCAGAGCAGAAATAAATGACATAGAGGCTAAGGAAACAATACAGAGGATCAATGAAACAAGAAGCTGGTTCTTTGAAAAGGTAAACAAGATTGATGAACCTTTAACTAGACTCACCAAGAAAAAAAGAGAGAGGACTCAAATAAATAAAATTAGAAAGGACAGTGGAGAAATAACAACTGATACAACAGAAATACAAAGCATTGTAAGAAAATACTATGAAGAACTATATGCCAAAAAATTAGACAATCTTGGTGAAATGGACAAATTTCTTGAATCATATAACCTTCCAAAAATCAATCTGGAAGAATCAGAACACCTAAACAGACCAATTACAGCAAATGAGATCGAAACAGTTATCAAAAAACTCCCAAAAAAGAAAAGTCCTGGGCCTGATGGCTTCACAAGTGAATTCTATCAAAAATTCAAAGAAGAACTAACTCCTATTCTCCTGAAGCTATTTCAAAAAATTCAAGAGGAAGGAAGACTTCCAAACTCCTTTTATGAGGCGAGCATAATTCTGATCCCAAAACCGGGCAAAGACAACACAAAGAAAGAAAATTATAGGCCTATATCCCTGATGAATTTAGACGCTAAAATTCTCAACAAAATATTAGCCAACCGGATCCAGCAATATATGAAAAAAATCATACACCACGATCAAGTGGGATTTATTCTAGAGAGGCAAGGCTGGTTCAATATTCGCAAGTCAATCAATGTGATTCACCACATAAACAAAAGGAAGGACAAAAATCACATGATAATTTCAATAGATGCAGAAAAGGCATTTGATAAAATCCAGCACCCATTCATGCTCAAAACTCTCAGTAAAGTGGGAATACAGGGATCATTCCTTAACATGATAAAGGCCATCTACGATAAACCGACAGCAAACATCATACTAAATGGACAAAGATTAAAAGCAATCCCCTTAAGATCAGGAACCAGGCAGGGTTGCCCACTTTCACCACTCTTATTCAACATAGTTCTGGAAGTCCTAGCTACAGCAATTAGACAAGAAGAAGAAATAAAAGGCATCCAAATTGGAAAAGAAGAAGTAAAACTGTCATTATTTGCAGATGATATGATATTGTATATTGAAAAACCTAAAGTCTCAGTCAAAAAACTACTGGACCTTATAAATGAATTCAGCAAGGTGGCAGGATATAAAATTAATACTCAGAAATCAGAGGCATTTCTATACACCAACAATGAAATATCAGCAAAAGAAATTAAGGAAACAATCCCCTTCACTATTGCAGCCAAAAAAATAAAGTACCTAGGAGTAAATTTAACCAAGGAGGTTAAGGACTTGTACTCAGAAAATTATAGAACATTGATAAAAGAAATCAAGGAAGATACAAACAAGTGGAAGCACATACCGTGCTCATGGCTAGGAAGAATAAACATCATTAAAATGTCTATATTACCCAAAGCAATTTATAAATTCAATGCAATACCAATTAAAATACCAATGACATACTTCAAAGATATAGAACACATATTCCAAAAATTTATATGGAACCAAAAAAGAACACGAATAGCCTCAGCAATCTTAAAAAGAAAAAATAAAGCAGGAGGTATCACTCTTCCTGATATCAAGGTTTACTACAAGGCCATTATACTCAAGACAGCCTGGTACTGGCATAAGAACAGGCACATAGATCAATGGAACAGAACAGAGAACCCAGAAATAAACCCACAGCTTTATGGACAACTGATATTTGACAAAGGAGGAAAGAACATACAATGGAGTAAAGACAGCCTCTTTAACAAATGGTGTTGGGAAAATTGGACATCTACCTGCAAAAAAATGAAACTAGACCATCAACTTACACCATTCACAAAAACAAACTCAAAATGGATAAAAGACTTAAATGTAAGCCGTGAAACCATAAACATCTTAGAAGAAAACATAGGCAGCAAGCTCTCCGACATCTGTAGCAGCGGTATATTTGCCGATTTATCTTCATGGGCAACTGAAATAAAAGGCAAGATAAACAAATGGGACTATATCAAACTAAAAAGTTTTTGCACAGCTAAAGACAATAGGAACAGAATAAAAAGACAAACCACACAATGGGAGAACATATTCGACAGCACATCTGATAAGGGGTTAATAACTAAAATTTATAAAGAACTTATAAAAAGCAACACCAGGAAGACAAACAACCCAATCAAAAAATGGGCAAAAGAAATGAATAGAAATTTCTCCAAAGAGGACATACAGATGGCCAATAGGCATATGAAAAAATGCTCAACATCACTAATCATTAGAGAAATGCAAATTAAAACCACAATGAGATATCACCTCACACCAGTCAGAATGGCACTTATCAGCAAAACAACACAGAACAAGTGCTGGCGAGGATGTGGAGAAAAGGGAACCCTTCTGCACTGCTGGTGGGAATGCAGACTGGTGCAGCCACTGTGGAAAACAGTATGGAGATTCCTCAGAAAATTAAAAATCGAACTGCCTTTTGACCCAGCTATCCCACTTTTAGGAATATACCCTAAGAACACCATAGCACTGTTTGAAAAGAAGAAATGCGCCCCCATGTTCGTGGCAGCATTGTTCACAATAGCGAAGATCTGGAACCAGCCCAAGTGTCCGTCAGAAGACGAGTGGATTAAAAAGCTATGGTACATATATACTATGGAATACTACTCAGCCATAAGAAACGATGACATCGAATCATTTATAACAAAATGGATGTACCTTGATAACATTATACGGAGTGAAATAAGTAAATCAGAAAAAAAGAAAAACTGAGAACAGCACGATTACATACATAGGTGGGACATGAAAGTGAGGGTATGAGACATGGACAAGAGAGTGGTGGTTATGGGATGGGGGGAGGGAGGGAAGAATGGGATAGGGAGGAGGGGAGGGACGCAGGGAAAACCAGATTGAAGGTGACAGAGGACAATTTGACTTTTGGTGATGGGTATGCAACACAATTGAATGATAAGATAACCTGGAGATGTTTTCATTGTACATATGTACCCTGATTTATTGATGTCACCCCATTAGAATTAATAATAATAAAATATATATAAAAAAAAAAAAAAAAATCCTATATAATGTCATTTTTATTTTTTTTATGACTTTTGGAACTGTGCCAGTTTTATTGGGCTAAAATTGATGTCAAAGTATTTTCCATAGTTACTTTAATCATTGACTCTGTGAGTGAGTACCTTTATATCATGCAGGTTCCCATGGACTTTTAAGATAATTTCTGTTGATTAGTTTTTTTTCCTTGACTTGTCCCTCACATTTTCTCACTAGGGAATGTGTAGGGTGTCCTGGGTAATTAGCAGGCACCACAAGGCAATATTTTAAAAATCTATCAGATAATTTAAGCATGAATTACATACCACTTCCTCAGGGAACATCCCAAAGAAAGAAGTATAAATTCTTTCTACTTAAAGAAATGTAAGAGTAATTTGAGAGAAGAAAATTTAATTTTTCATTAAAGGTGAGTGAATAGGAATTGTGTTTTGATTATCACCTGAGTGTTCGTCATTTCCAATGTCTCCTGACTTCTGATTATGAATAATCAGGGTCACTGACAACTGTTTCTAAAATACCACAAAAATTTATTATCGCCTTTGTTAGCTGGGGTTTCCTGACATAGAATGATGTTCTTAGAATATTAAATTCTATGGATCGAGTAGATACCATACATCCAATTGATTTATGAAAGTTGATAACAGCACTTTAATGTTGTAAGAGAAGAGGAAGTTAACAATATTTGAAATATCATCACTGATCTCATCTGTTAGAATCTATTAAAATTAGGATTTCCAGTAAATATAGAATTCCTAATTATATTTACATTTTTATAACAATTTTAATATGATATTTAACATTTGATAAACATTTAGTTTAAATATATACAATGTAATTTTTGAAAAATGTATTTTACTATATGTATTACCTATGCAATATTTTATAAACAGAAATAATTTTAATGTAAGGAGATATATATATATATATATATACCATTTATAAGAATAAACTCCCATGATTGTATCCAAGAAAAAACTCCCAGGGTTGAAGGGTTATTTTTGTTTTTTGGATTTTTTTTTCTTTTTTCCCTTATTGTTGCTCACAACTTGGTTTGTTTTTTCAGAATAAGCTTTACAAACTGACTGTATTGTACACTAAAATTTTGGAATAAGGTATATTTCATATTAAGTATTCTTACCATGATAAAATTTAAATGTAAATTTTCAAAAAAAGTTAGATAAAATAATCTAGACATCTTCCAAGAAAAGTAATAATTGACACTAACAATAGAGTTTTCTGAAAAAACAAACCTAAGTTATTAACATGGTAACAATAACAATGAGTTTTGTTGGTTTCTGTTCTGGTGGGAAGCTTGCTCTTGGAGGGGGGGGGAGGTGGCAGGAAAAGAAGATGACCCTTACATTTCAACATGTTATCAGGTACATTACTGTAGATTTAAAAGACAACAGACAGACTCCATTAAGGTAAGCAATGACTTTTGTTAGAGAAAAATACCTTTCTAGGACGTGACTACACACCATGAACTGCTATTAGTTAGAAAGGTTAAATTTCAGACTATTCTCTGTGGTTATTTTAGGTCTCTGAGTTTGTAAGGCCACCATACAGGCCTCCCTTTAGTTTTTGTCAGGTTCAACATGTGGGTCCTTTTTTGTCCGCAATAACAACAATAACTTTTTGAAGAAACAAATGAAAGATTAAAAAAATAACCAAATGATGGCCCTGGCCAGTTGGCTCAGTGATACAGAGTCGGCCAGGAGTGTGGATATCCTGGGTTTGATTCTCGGTCAGGGCACACAAGAAAAGCAACCATCTGTTTCTTCTCCCTCCCCCTCCCCCATCTCTCTCTTTCTCTCTCTCACTCTTCTCCTTCTGCAGCCATGGCTCAGTTGGTTCAAGTGTATTGGCCCAGATCTAAGGACATTGAGGAAAGCTCAGATGGTCCAAGCCGTCAGCCTGAGATACTGAGAATAGCTCTGTTGATTCAAGCATCAGCCCCAGACTGGGGTTGCTGGATTGATCCTGGTCAGGGCTCATAAGGGAGTCTGTCTCTCTATCTCTCCTCCTGTCACTTGGAAAAGAAAAATGACCAAATGAGACATCTAGATTTTAAAATGCAATACTAGTAATGAAAAAAAATATTTATTGAATGAGAGTAATAACCGATTATACACTGAAAAAAATGATAGCTATCCGTAAACATATTACAGTAGAGGCTATCCAAAATGAAGCCAGAGAGAAAGCAGAATATTAAATAAACACTGAAAATAGTCTCAGTGATCCATAGAACAATAACAAGCTACATACTATACCTTTAAACTTAAATGTGAGTCTAAGTTGAAAGTAGAGACTATATGAGGCAGAAAAACCATTGGAGGAAATGTTGGTAGAATTATTTCCAAATTTATATATTTTTAAAAATATATAATTCCAAAGATATAAGAAGCTAAGAGAATTATAAGGAAAATAAATGGAAAAGCAATTAAACCAAAACACAACACAATTAAAATTTTGAAAACCAATGATAAAGAGAAGTCCTTGGCAGGTAGAGATGAAAGATACTTTATAAACAGATGAAGAAGATATTCACTACTGATTTCTGGCAGATAAAATACAAGTCGTAAGACATTGTTTTATGTCAACCCATAGCTATATATCCAGCAAAAATATCCTTGATTAATAGATGTTATTTTATTGAATGTTGCATAATCTTTTTTAAGAAGTCAATTTTATTCATTTACACATTGTGCATGAGTATACTGACAAGAGTGTGTTTATAATTTCAGTGGCTAGTGAAATTGCATAATCTATTTTTTCAGTTAAACTGAGGTAATAAATATATTTGACTTTTCCCGATGGGATATTCTGAGAATAATTAACAGGAACCCGAGGCACTCTCTCCATCAGGTAATTATGTGCAATGCTTTTTTATCCTTGCATCAGATTCACACTTAAACAAAATGTGTGTCAAGAGGGTAGAACAGCACTTAAATACATTCCCCAACAACTGATGAGGATTAAAACAGTAGGAAGTCAAAGCAGATTTGCCACTCAGGTGAGTAGAAAACACTAGTTTGAAAATTTCTCAGGGTAGACAGCTTAAACTGTATTATCACCAAAGATTTTGTAGAGCATTGTGCACTGAAAAATTGTTTCTTCTTTGCAAAATCCATTTCTGTCATTAATAGAATTAATGTGTAGGACAGACCTGACACTATCAACTGTACATTTAGACCATTGTAGTTTTCAGATGAATTTACTATTTCAAACATCTATGGTAGCATGCGGTTTTGGCTATCTTTATTTACGAGTGTCTCTTCCATCTTACTGTTCATTTCCTACATATTTAGGGTAACCTTCATATAAAGAAAGCATTGCATTCGTAAGATTATATTCTGAAGACATAATTACTTTATTTAAATCCTGATCCTACCATCTATTATCCGAGTGACCGTGATTAATTTATTTCACTCCCTGTTCCTCAGTTTCCTTTACCTTCAAATGGATATAATCATATAATCCACTGACTGGAACTATTTTGTGGCTCGTAGGAGGTAATAGACATAAAGTGCTCAAGAAGAGTGCCTTAATCCACACTTGGCTGTCATTTGTATTCTTTCCATTGAGTTCATGAATCAGAACGAACAAGTCTCTTTTATGCAGATGAAGAACACATGATTGAAAAATCATTACAAGATATATTTCAATAGGCAGAAACAAGTAAGGGCCAAGATATTAATACCCAAATCCTAATAATTAATGTATCATGGCCTTAGATTTTGTATAGGGTAAACAAACTGAACTTATAATTGAAAGTACTGAAATATATACTTATATTTATATACACTTATATTAATATTATATTAATAATTTATATTAATATACAAATATGATGAATTTATATATATTTATACATTTATATATATTTATATTATATATACATATACATATATGTGTGTATATATACATATATATGTGTGTGTGTGTGTATATATATATATATATATGTCAGATTTTTTCCAATCACTCCACCAACAGTTAAGTATTTTGCCTTGTTACTTTAAACAGGCATGATGATTGTCAGTAATATAAGATATATGTTTTAGGTGTCTGTATTTATTTACTTCAGATACTTAAAAAGCTGAAATAGAACAGATAGGCCTTTTGACATACTTAAAATGACTTTGGATCAAAAATGGAGGTCAAAATAACTATTAAAACAACCACTTCCAATTTTTTTACTCCTTTAAAGCATACTTTGCCAAGGTTTCAATGAATGTGCACGTTGTATCAGTCTGAGAAAATCAAGAGTGATGCTATCATCTAGGAATGCTTGAAGACACACACATGGGCCTTCCTATCAGTGGCAAGCCCCCCAGACACTTCTACCTGTGCCAATGTTGTGGCACAGTGCATGAAGGCGAAAGCAGGCTTATTCAAGCAGCTGGTTACCTAGGTCACCCAGGGCTTTGTAAAAAAGAATTTTACAGGTGTGAGAGAGACTGGCTCTTTCTCTAGTATAGCTGCAATACATTTATTCAAGATGAATGTCATTGAAATGGATGTCTTGACAATCAAAAAATTATTGTCAGAAACTTGAAGGACAAATAAAAAAGCTAATTGTCAGGCACTTACACTACAATGTGAGTATAGATATGTGTAGTTTTCAGCCTGATAGGAAGAGGAGCTCCTATTTA
This sequence comes from Rhynchonycteris naso, assembly GCA_037038555.1. Classification (NCBI taxonomy): domain Eukaryota; kingdom Metazoa; phylum Chordata; class Mammalia; order Chiroptera; family Emballonuridae; genus Rhynchonycteris; species Rhynchonycteris naso. Next base: position 359,824,541 of record CM072995.1, read on the forward strand.
TCATTTAAGACAAAGAAAGGTCTTGTATCTCATGCACTATGTTTTAAATTCTCTTAGAAGATCGCATCTCAAATATAAGTATTGATTTTATACCTTATTCAGGTTACCAAGAAGAACCACATGGAGAAATGCAATCATACTGCAATGACCATGGTGACTGAATTTATTCTCTTGGGGATCACTGATAACCCAGGGCTGCAGCCACCTCTCTTTGGAATCTTCTTGATCATATACCTGGTCACAGTAACAGGCAATCTGGGCATGGTTATCCTGACCAATTTGGACTCCAAGCTACATACTCCCATGTACTTTTTCCTTAGACATTTGTCAATTACTGATCTTGGTTACTCTACTGTCATTGGCCCCAAAATGATGGCAAACTTTGTGGTACACAAAGATACAATTTCCTACAATTGGTGTGCTGCCCAGCTAGCATTGTTTGAGATTTTCATCATTAGTGAACTCTTTATTCTATCAGCAATGGCCTATGATCGTTATGTAGCTATCTGCAAACCTCTTCTCTACATGGTAATCATGGAAAAGAAAATGCGCTGGATGTTGGTACTTGTACCCTATCTTTACAGCACATTTGTGTCGCTACTTCTTACAATTAAATTATTTACACTGTCCTTTGGTGGTTCTAACATCATTCGTTACTTTTACTGTGACTGCGTCCCTCTGCTATCCATGCTCTGTTCTGACACACATGAACTAGAATTGATCATTTTGATATTTTCAGGCTGTAATTTGCTCTCTTCCCTCTTGATTGTTCTTGTATCCTACATGTTTATTCTTGTGGCTATTCTCAAAATGAAGTCAACTGAGGGCAGGTATAAAGCCTTCTCCACCTGCAGCTCCCATCTGACAGTGGTGGTCGTGTTCTATGGGACACTATTGTTTATTTACTTGCAGCCCAAATCCAACCATACATTTGATATTGATAAAATGGCCTCTGTGTTTTACACCTTAGTGATCCCTATGCTGAATCCATTGATCTACAGCCTAAGAAACAAAGAAGTAAAAGAAGCACTGAAGAGAACTTTAACTAATCAGTGTAAAATCCCCACCTACTATCTTAATATTTAGTTGCAAATGTAGGTCTTTGTTTACTATTCTGTCAATCCAATTATAGCATTAAAAGGTAGAAATGTTTCACTAGGCTAAGTTTTCTTCTTCATTTGGATAAAACATTTCCTCTTACACCCCACTCCCCATATTGTTCTTCACTTCAATTAAATAAATAAATATTGTAGCCAGATAATTTAAGTTCTGAACTATTTTCTAAGGTCAGGTTGAAACATATGTTATTTAGAAATAAGACAAATCACACCAACATTTTGTTTGAACTTAAACTTGCAGAGATTAAAAAAATCTTAAATATTTTAAATTAATAACAAAATTAGTAATAAATATTTTATAGTAGCCACTGTGTATTAAAGATAAATAAGATTGAGTCATAAAGAATGTGTAGGCAAAACAAGAGGCAAGAAACTAAGTAAATGTGTGATTGATTATAAGACTATTTCAAGAATCTAGGCTTATTACCCATTACCGAGACAGTAGGGAAAAAACAGTATTTTCAGCAAGGATGCTAAAATAGTTAATGCCACTAAACTGGTACACATAATATTATAAAAATTATAAATTTTGTTGTGTTTATTTTGCCAAAATAAAGAGGTTAACTGCAAATATGTCTGAGAGATATGGTAGTTGTGAGAAAATAGCAGTGCTGTAAATAAGCTTGGAAATAATGCAGACTTAAACCTAGAAGGAAATGAGGTATGCAGGGTTTCTCACTTTTGGCAAAATTCACAAAATTGAATGGTATTTGGATAATTTTGAAGTAATATTCCATGACTCATTTAAGATTAAGATATACAAGCATTTAGACAATTAACTATGGTAACTTCAAAACTCAAGCTCTGCATTCATACTCTTCCTAGAAGCAAATAGCAAACTCTTGAAAAAAATTAATAAGTTTGCAAGCAAAGAAAATTCTGAAATCCAGGAAAAAATATCAAGATACATCATATTTCCTGAAACTTTCTTATTTGAGAATTTATCATCAGCATCTTTCTTGGTCAAAATAACTATTAATTTATTGTTTTAATCTTAATTATTAGCATACAATTGTGGAGTGCAGGGCAATCACTTTGTATTTGGCCATCCTTTGATTGATGGACATGTTATTTGTAGGTTTTTATTTTTTGCTGCTATACACAAAGCTGTACTATGTAGCCTTGTGCTTATAATATGACATAGTATTGCTCTTTATTTCTTAAATAAATGATAAGGGTTCTTTAATGTCCTAATAATATGTGGTTAAATAAATGTTTTACGTATATGCATAGTAATTTGAAAAGTAATTAAACGCCCAAAAAAGGCTGTACATTGTGACTTTCTTTTCCTCTAGTATTTTTTATTTTACAAAAAAGGATAGTAACATTTACTAACATATAATTTTCATTATGCTATGATAAAATTTCAACCTTGCAGTAATAAGTAAGTAATTTCAATAATAAGTCCAGACTGTCACAAAGGACACAAAAGGGGTCCTTTGTGACAGTCTGGAATTGTTATTGAAATTAAGGAGCAAATCCCATGTGGCATCTTCTCCAAGGATGTAACACTTAGGGAACTTGAAGATTCTAGAATCATCTGTGCTTCAGAGTTAGGGTTTCAAAGGTTTATAGAGTCCCATAAATTTCTACTGGTACAGCCACGTAGAGATTCTCACAGAGACCCTGAAGCAAACTCTCCATTAGAGGTAAGCAGAAAATATTTGTCTTATTTTTGTATACTGACCTTTGAAAGATCCCAACTGGACATCATGTATAATCAAATACTACGATATTTAATGTAAGGTTTGTTTCCAAGATTTATAACTTGATTGAGAAATACAAGGTGTTGAATATGATCCAGCTATTTATATTTCTAAATCAGAGCTGACATCATTACATCTTATGTTCTTAAATAAATTATATCACTACTGAAGCAACGGATTTTTGCTCACTGAGATTACATATATCATAGTTTTATTTTTGCAATATTAGCTAAAAGGAAAACTGTGTTTCACAGGATAACCAGCAAAAGAAAACTGAATACACAAATACTCCAACTCCAAATGATGCTCCTTTTTGAGACTATAACTATTCAGCATTAATTTTTCTCAAGAAAATTTTCCAATAAATCTGATAACATGCAGACAAATATACAGAGAGAAGCATTATATGAAATCAATGCGTATTAACACTAATTTAGATAAACCATCTATCTGATAGTAAAATGTATCTGCAAATATTTTAGTTGAGAAGGTCTCATAATGAAGGGCTTCTATTTGAAGAGAGTCACTGCATTAACAGGAACAAAACGTAAAGACACAGCAAGCAGACCCCCAGACCCTGGACTGATAGGACGGAACCTTTACAGCATTCTCAAGGAAAAAATAAAACCCAGGAGGAGAATGGTCATTTACAGAGTTACTCTTACATCCACTGACCTAAAATGGGATACTCATAAATAAATTTACTTTATCTTTAACCTCATAATACTTTAATAAAAATATTCTAAGTACATAGAAACTACTTCTACATGCACTTTTCTAAGACTATTATTGTCACGCAATAGCCATAACACATTGGTGGTAATAAAGACACAATTCACTTGTTTTTAATTCTCCCGGAAACTCATTAGTATGCATAAAAAGTGTGAAAATGCCTAGAGTATGATCAAATGACATTACTAAATGCGGCAAAATTTCAGTCTGTAAGCCTCATTTGACATAGCGTTCCTTTCCAGATTCTGAGTGTATGAATCCAGTGCTACAGAGGATGGGCAGACTTCTTTCAGATAGCATGTCCCCTTTCACTCACATAAAAATGAAGTAATATCTCAGAAGAACCAATATGAATCAGTAAAAAGAGCCAGCGATGAACATTTATCTTTAATGTATTCCTCGTTGATTACTGTGAATATAAAAATGGTATGGAACTGATTTGCAATACATTAAAAATGAGGTTAAGGCACATCTCAATTATTTTTTGAAAAGCTTAGATTATCTTAATTACTCAAATAGCTTTAATTTTTTCTCTTGTTTTTTTTTCAGAAAAAAGTCATAGGCACATGCTACAGTATGGTGATTACAAGAGGGAGAGAGGGTGAGAAAGGTAGAAGTAGATAAAGGGTAGGTGAATGGTGATGGAGGGAGACTTGACTTGAGGTGGTGAACACACAGTGCAGTGTACAGATGATATATTATAGAATAACTCCAATAAATCTAATTAAAAAATAGCTTTAATGACTACCATTGAAGACCCGGAAGGATACAATTGTCAATGACAGTTTTAAAGAAAGACGACCTAAGAAGTCGTAGAAGAGGAGAATGCTTAGGCTGCAAAAGAATCTATGGAAATTGGCAAATAATCCACTATGAGGCTTGAAACAGAAAATTTGGGGATGTATATAATGTTTGTGATTTAAAATGGTTGCTTATTAAAATTTATTATTGCAATCTAATATGAAGGCTATAATCAGGAAAGCACCAGATTTCAACAGAAATAGAAGAGTGATATAATGCAGAAGTGTTCATGTTGGCTGATAGGTGGTATGGTGCCTGAGGGAGACAGTGGAAAGAGTGAAAAATGCAGAGAAAATATTTAAAATTGTAAACACAGAGAATGCAAGATAGAAAGATGGGTACTGCAAATATCGAAGGAGCTACTCTGTAAAGTATATGATTGTCTAAGCAATGAGCTATACACCTGAAACCAATACAAAATAATATTAAAAGCAAACTGCCATTGAAAATAAAAGAATCATGGAAGGGAACACAGAAGCAATATCCGGCAGTGTAGTGTTTGATTATAAAAATAAAGCTAGACTCTCAAAGAGTTTATCCCTGCATGGGAAAGGATGGATTGATCAAGGAATATAAAAGGAATTTTAGTAAAAAATTTTGAAAAAACGATCTTGAAATAAATGGGAAAATATGGCATCATCATTTAACTGACGTTTCTTAAGTATCTGCAAGCTTACCCACCCACCCCCATAAAAACATGTGCTCCAAATGTAAACATTAGCTTGCTTAAATGGTTGTTTAAATGACTTATCAGCATGTAAAGTTTACTTTGTCCCAAATAACTTTGATCACTTCATCTTAAACCATAGCCTCTAAAATGCAAAAAAATTAAAATAAAATAAAAAAGAAAGAATGGAAAAAAGAAAGAAAAGGAAAGAAAGAAAGAAGGAAGGAAGGAAGGAAGGAAGGAAGGAAGGAAGGAAGGAAGGAGAAGGGGAAGGGGGAGGGTAGGGAAGGGAAGGGAAGGGAAAGCAGGAAGAAAGAAAGAAAGAAAGAAAGAGAAAGAAAGAAAGAAAGAAAGAAAGAAAGAAAGAAAGAAAGAAAAGAAAAGAAAAGAAAAGAAAGAAAGAAAGAAATAAAAAGAAAGAAAGAAAGAAAGAAAGAAAGAAAGAAAGAAAGAAAGAAAGAAAGAAAGAAAAAGAAAGAAAGAAAGAAAGGGAAAGAAAGAAGAAAATGTCATGGCAATAAAATCACAAAATTCTTTTTTGTTCTATACCCCTGATTCTGTCATTTTCAAATACCTACCTTATACAACTTATAATATGAATTTTATTGGAAATATCATCTTGTTTTTTGCTCCCAACTGTTAAATTGACCTTCTATGTCCAGATTCTCCACTTTGGCCCAATAAACATTAACTTCTACCAAGAATCTTAAAACAACTCATTTTTAACAATTTCCACTAATAACTTTTACCCCTCCCCAAGTTTATAATTTATTATCATCGCAACAGCAAAGGATGACTATTACTCATCTAACTTAAAAACATTGCAATGGCTTACAATTTACTTATAATACATTTTAAATACATATTGTAACCTACATTGGTTGATTCTGCTAATTCTCTTCCTCATTATTTTCCAGTCACATTAGCCTCCATTAAGTTTCCCCTCAAAACAAACAAACAAAAAACTAAGTTCTTTTCTATCCCAGAGCAAGATTCCTGCCTGGAATCCTGGAATGTTCTTTTAATTTATTAAATAATGGGTTCCTTCACATGCTTTAGGTTTCACTCACATCATCATCTCAGAAAGGTTTTCCTCTCACATCTCATAAGAAATAATTTTCCCAGGTTACTCTGATGAATTTTTGTTTAATTACTTATGGCACTTAGTACAATCTTCAATAGTCTAGTTCATATGTTTCTTTATCAGCCCTTTGTCTCTTTCTTAGTATTGAAATAAAATATCCATGTTGTGAGAAATAAGTCATTAATCTGAAGCTTGAACATTGCCTGGTAAGAGATCAGCAAATCCTTGGTTATTAAGCTGATAATAGATAAATAAAAGGATGATTCAAAGAAACCAAGGGGGAAAATTATTTTGTGAGAAACAAATAGACATCAAAATAACTCCAAAACAAACAAATAAAAATATATTAGCTGTTATATTTGTTTTATTATTTTCAATTTTCTTACATTGGTAATATGAAATGGTTTTCTATTTTAATGTCTATTTAATTTTTTATATATATAAAGAATGTCAACAACCCTGTGTTTTTATAGTTTAGACAATATGATATTTATTCTTTATGAAAACCACTTTATTTAGGTATGGTTGCATATTAAAAGCTGTACATGTTTAATGTATATGACTTGATGAATTTGGAGATAAATATTCATTAGAGAAACCATCACTATAATAAATATTCATAGCATTCAAAACTTGCCTCCTCTCCTCTTAATTTTTTATTAATATTGTGTGTGTATCTATACTTAAAATTTATCTAAACAATAGGTTTATGTTAAATAATCATGTAGTCCTGGCTCTTGAAAGTTCACTCCAAATCTTCAGATAAGAGACTATTATAGGCCCAGGCCAGTTGGCTCAGTGGTAGGCCATTGGCCCGGTGTGTGGCAGTTCCAAGTTCGATTCCTGACTAGGACATCCAAGAGAAGCACCCATCTGCTTCTCCACCCTTACCTCCCTCCTTTCTCTCTCTCTCTTCTCCTCCCTCAGCTAAGGCTCATTGGAGCAAAGTTGGTCCGGGTGCTGAGGATAGCTCTATGGCCTTCTCCTCAGGTGCTGAGGGTGGCTCTGGTCACAGTGAAGCAATGCCCCAGATGGGAAGAGCATCGCCCCCTAATGGGCATACCTGGTGAACTCTGGTTGGATCCATGTGAGAGTCTGTCTGCCTCCCGGCTTCTCACATCAGAAAATAAAAAGAGACTATTATAGGGTTTCTTTGGGCCAGTTGCCTACCACTGGTACCAACAACTGCAATGGCAAAGACTCTAGTTGGCTTAGCTATGAACAGGTAACCACCCTTAACACAAAATTATCTGGAAAAAATTTCAGTCATATTATAATTATAGCATGGAGATTTTTATGGTAAGTGTATATAATATAATAATTATAGAAGCTTTTTAAAATAAATATTTTTTACTATTGCAAAAATAAAAATGTCAAAAATATTTTTAAAATATTAAGAAAAAAATAACTAAAAATCAAGGCCAGATGTATTTTACAAAACTAAAATATAATGTTATGAAATTATATAAATAAAAATACTGGTTAAAATAAAAACCATAGAGAGTATATGAGAATTTTCACCCAGTTGTGAGGGAAGAAGGAAAAGAATTATGAGAGAGAAGAAAAAGAAAATGTATTTTCAGTAAAGCAGAATGGATTGAATTACAGAAGTGATAAAATTTTCACAAAAATTATTTTTTGAGGTAAAAATATAATCAGTAAGATGAAAAATAAATCTGTAGATATACCTTTATTTCTAACTGAGTTAATAAAATGAAAAATTTGAATAAGTAGATAACAGATATGGACATTAGGATAAGGAAGTTTAATGTGCTATCTATTAGAAGCTACAGAAGATAGAATAAATAAATGGGGCAGAATAGTGGTTAGAATTATCCATTTTGAGAAAATAAAACAAGAAGTCGAGGATAAAGAAATACTGACAATTTAATTATTTGTGAACATACAATTCTTTAAGCCTTTCTCCCCTCAATTCAAGAGACATAAGATGAACCATGACTTCAAGTGTTTGTTTGCCAACTAAAAACATGCTTATAATTTAATAAGATTATAATAACAAAAATTCTCAAAATTCATGATGCTAAATCACCTGCTTAAATTACCCTAGTTGCTTTCTCTCTCTCTCTCAAATGATTGGAAAATTTGTTTATTACACATAGTACCTTGAGTTCAGTAACCAATTCAGACTAATATATGATTTCAGAAAATCTCGCCCAAGGAATCGCTCTTGTCATCTATTGGTGGTCCCAAAAAATAGTTTCTCAAACTTTCTAACCACTTCTCCTTTGCTTCTCAAACAGATGAATTCTCAAACTCTTCCATGGCTTCTGCAAATTTCACCAGGCTCACTGAGTTTATTCTCACAGGTGTCTCAGACACTCCAGAGCTCCAGATTCCACTCTTCTTTGTTTTCCTGGTCATCTATGGGCTGACCATGGCTGGGAACCTCAGCATTATCACTCTCACCAGTGTCGACTCTCGACTTCAAACCCCCATGTATTTTTTCCTCTGACATTTGGCTATCATCAATCTTGGCAACTATACTGTCATTGCCCCCAAAATGCTGAAAGACGCACAATACCCTCATTTCACATGCTTTCATTCTGGGTACTATTTGATAAACTTACTAGATTCTATAAACTGCTGGAGTAACATCAATATTCTGAAAAATCCATAGCACTGACCACAAAGTTAAAGATGATCGATACAACCCAGAGTTGACTGCATTTTCCCTCATCTCTCTTTTGTCTCTCAGGAACTCTGCGCTAGCACAGTGCTTCATTCATGTTGTGGACCCCTTCAGCAAGTGTATAGATTCTCTACATCTTAGCGCTCTCCTAGTTGTTCAAATAAGCATTTTTAGATTTTAAAAATATATACACTACCCCAATAATGCTGCTTTAATATACACTCATATTCCAAATAGAAACTGGCAAATTAAACCAGCACATGAACCAGGGTGTCTTCACCACAGACACATATATTTTGTTTATTTCCCCCCTTTTTTTAATGTACTGAAATTTATTATATTAATCGTGGATTTTAAGTGTTCTCAGCACAACACAAGAGAATAAACAAACAATGTGAGTTGATAGATGTGGCAATTAGCTTGCTTATTGTAACCATTTCAAAACGTATACACTTAAAAAATTAGGTTGTACACCTGAAATATAAGTAATTTTTGTTTCTCAGCTGTAACATCAATAAAGCTTGAATTATTCAACTTTTAAAAATAAATAATAAAAAGTACTACACGAACTGAAATATATAAATAATTGCATTCCCACTCATATTACAGCTAGTACTCGACTTACTACCATGATTGGTTCCCACAGACCGGTCATAACATGATTTGGTAGTAAGTTGAGTAGACTATATGTACAGTACTGTGAAACGATGTTATAAAAATCTTTAAGTCATATTTTATCATAATTTTCTTTCATTATTGTTATATATCATAATTTTCTTTGTTCATTTTATGCCGTTTGTATCATCTCTACACCATTTTGTTTCTTATTTTTACATTCGTCAGGTTTAAGTAAAACACTGCATTACCAGTACAATGGGTTTAATATTTTCAAAACATATAAAATTACAAAATACAAGTGCATACAAAAACTGCTCCAGACATGGAGCGGTTGTGGCTAGCGATTGTGGTCATAAAGTCAAATGGTCATAAGTTGCATAGGTCGTAAGTTGATCAATACCTATAATTTTATTTATCATGTAAACTTCAGATCCTGCCTCTAAGCATTTTTATATTTTTTAATGAATTTTATTTTCTAGAGCCACAATCGATGCTATACTGCAAAAACTTTGTCACATATATTTTCTCCCAAATTCTATTATTTCCATTAATTTTCACAATCTACAAATAAAGCTAAGTACTATGAATAACATTCTCCAGTATTATCCATATAAAAGGTGCTTTCAGGAATTGTAATACATACGAGAACTAAACCTAAGAGAGCAAATAGCAAACTGTTAATGGCAGTTACTAGTGGGAGTGGACTGGGGTTGGTTGGGAGGAGAAAATATTGGAGGTGAGGGTGAAAGTTCACTTTGTAGACTATGTTCTTCTAGCTCACTTGAATCTGTATCAATGAGAGTGTCCCTCCTCCCACTTCTCTCCACCTCTCTCTCTATCTATATCTCTCTCTTCTCTCTAAAATCAGTGAATAAAATCATTTTCTAAAAAAGAAAAGTTAACTGAATTGTAAAAAAAAAATTGTTAGAACTAATAAATTCTGTAAAGTTGCAGGATACAAAGTCAACACAGAGAAAACAGTTGCATTTTTATATATTAACAATGAACAATCTGAAAACTACAAAAAATTATATTTATAAAAACATCAAAAAGAATAAAATGCTTATGAGTAAACTTAACCAAAGAGGTGGAAAACTTGTACAGTGAAAACTGTTAAAAATAGCTGAAGGAAATTAGAGAAGACACAAATAAATGAAAAACCATCCCATGTTCATTAATTGAAAATTTTATTCTTAGAATGTCTATATTACCCAAAACAATCTGCAAATTGAATGCATGCTGTTAAGACCCCAATTATATTTTTTTCAGAAGGAGAAAAGTCCACTGTAAAATTCATATGGAATTTCAAGAGATAGTGTTTAGCAAAAACATAGATAAAAAAGAACAAAATTGGAGCTCTAACACTTTCTGATTTCAAAACTTACTGAAAGTACAGTATTCAAAATGATGTGCTATTGGCATAAAGAATGACATATAGACCAATGAAAGAGAATACAGAACCTAAAAATAAACCCTTACATATATGGTCAAATGATTTCTGACAAGTGTACCAAGAAAGTACGGAAAAAAACCCCAGTATTTTCAGCAAGGATGTTTGAAAACTAGATTTCTACTTGCAAAAGAATGAAGTCGCATTATTACCTTACACCATTTACAAAAAATTAATTCAAAGTGGATCAAAGACCTAAATGTAAGGACTGAAACTATAAAACAGAAGAAAACAGAAAAAATTTCATGACAATGTATTTGGCAATGGTTTTTGGTAGTGACACCAAATGGAGGGGCAATAAATAAGAAATGAATAAATTGGATATAATCCAAATTAAAACATATGCATATCAAAAGACATTATCAACAGGGTGAAAAGGTAATGCACAGAATAGGAAAAATTATTTGCAAATTGTGTATTTGATGAAGAATTACTATCCAGAATATTTAAAGAAATCCTACAATTCAGTAACAAACACTCCAATTAAAAAATGGGCAAAGGGCTCAGACATTTCTCTAAAGAAGATATACAAATGTCAATAAGCACATGAAAGATGCTCAATATTAATAGTTATTAAAAAAATTCAAATCAAACATCACAATGAGATACCAGTTCATGCATGTTAAGATGTATGTTGCTGGTGGGAACATGAAATGGTGCAGCTGCCATGAAAAGTACGGCTGTTCCTCAAAACAATTAAAAATAGATGTATCATATAATTCAGAATTTGATTTCTGGACATTTTACCCAAAATAATTAAGAGCAATGGTTATAAAGTTATTTGTACATTCATATTTACAACAGTATTATTTACCATAGCCAAAAAATAGAAGTATCTTATATCTCTTATGTCTATTGATGACTGAATGGATAAACAGAATATAGTGTACACATACCTAGGAATATCATTCAGCCTTAAAAAGGATGGAAATTCTGATAGATGATATAAAATAAATTAACCTGTAGGATATTAGGCTAAGTGCTATATGCCAGTCAGAAGAAAACAATTACTGTGTGATTCCACTTATGAGCTAACTGCAATAGTCAACCTCATTCATAGGGACAGAAAGTAGAGCAATGGTACACAGAGGCTGGGCCAAGGGGGAATGGGGAGTTAGTGTTTAATGAAGACAGAATTTCAGTTTGAGAAGATAAAAAAAGTTCTGGAGATGGATGGTGATAATGGTTATACAATAATATGAATATAGTTAATGTCACTGAACTTGTACACTTAAAATTGTTAAACTTATAAATTTTGTTGTGTTTATTTCACCATAATAAAAATATAGCAGTCAATTTGTCTGAGAGATATGGTGGTTGTGAGGAAATAACAACGCAGTAAATACGCTTGATAATAATACGGACTAAAACCTAGAAGGAAATGAGGTATGCAGGGTTTTTTACTTTTGGCAAAATTCAGATAATTGAATGGCATTAGGATTATTTCACACCAAACATTCCATGACTCTTTGAAGATTTAGATAAACAAGCTTTTAGACAATTAACTATGGTAACTTCAGAACTCAAGCTCTGTATTCATATTCTCTGGAAGCAAAAGCAAACTCTTGAAATAATTTAGTAAATATTTGGAAGAAAAGAAAATTCTATTATGCAGGAAAAAAAGGAAGAAAAGAATACTGTACATCATATTTCCTGGAACTTTCTTATTTGAGAATTTATCACCAGCATCTTTTTTGCCAAAGAAAACATTATTTTATTGTTTTAATCTTAATTATCAGCATACAATTGTGGAGTGCAGGGCAATCACTTTGTATTTGGGCATCCTTTGATTCATGGAAATGATATTTGTAGGTTTTTATTTTTTGCCGCTGTACACAATGCTGTACTATGTAGCCTTGTGCTCATAACATGACATAGTATTGTTTTTTATTTCTTAAATAAACAATAAGGGCCTGACCAGGCGGTGGCGCAGTGGATACAGCATCAGACTGGGATGCGGAAGACCCAGGTCAACACCCCGAGCTCGCCAGTTTGAGCGCAGGCTCATCTGGCTTGAGCAAAAGCTCGCCAGCTTGGACCCATGGTCGCTGGCTCCAGTAAGGGGTTGCTCGGTCTGCTGAAGGCCTGCGGTCAAGGCACATGTGAGAGGGCAATCAATGAACAAGGATGGTGTCGGAACGGCAACGAGAAACTAATGATTGATGCTTCTCACCTCTCTCTGTTCCTGTCTGTCTGTCCCTATCTATCCCTCTCTCTGACTCTCTCTCTGTTCCTGTAAAAATTAAAAAAATTAAAAAAAAACCCAAAAAAACAATAAGGGTTCTTTCATATCCTAATAATATATGGTTAAATAAATGTTTTATGTATATGCATAGTAATTTGAAAAGCAATTAAACACCAAAAAAAGGCTTGTGACTTTTTTCCCCTAGTATTTTATTTTTGTTTTATTTTACAAGAAAGAATAGTAACATTTACTGACACATAACTTTAATTATGCTATGATAAAATTTCAACTTGGCAGTAATAAGTAAGTAATTTCAATAATAAGTCCAGACTGCCAGAAAGGACACTCAAGGGGTGCCTGATTGAACTCCTAGAGGAAGATCTGGTTAAGGAGCAAATCCCATGTGGCATCTTCCCCAAGGATGTAAAACTTGGAGAACTTGGGGATTCTAGGATCATTTGTGCTTCAGATTTAGGGTTTCAAAGGTTTATAGAGCCCCATAAATTTCTACTGGCACAGCCATGTAGAGATTCTCGCTAAGAGCCAAAGCAGACTCTCCATTTGAGGTAAGCAGAAAATATTTGTCTTATTTTTGTGTACTGGTCTTTGAAAGATGCCAACTAGACATCATGTATAATCAAATACTACAATATTTAATGTAAGGTTTGTTTCCAAGATTTATAACTTGATTGAGAAATACAAGGTGTTGAATATGATCCAGCTATTTAAGTTTTAAATCAGAGCTGACATCATTATGTCTTATGTACTTAAATAAACCAAGATTACATATATCATAATTTTACTTCTGCAGTATTAGCTAAAAAGAAAACTGTGTTTCACAGGATAACCAGTGAAAGAAAACTGAATACACAAATACTCCAACTCCAAATGATACTTTTTTTTGAGCCTATAACAATTCATCATTAATTTTTCTCAAGAAAATTTTCCAATAAATCTGATAACATGCAGACAAATATTGAGAAGCATAATATGTAATCAATGTGTATTGACACTAATTTAGATAAGCCATCTCTCTGATAGTAAAAGTATCTGCAAATATTTTAGTTGAGAAGGTCATATGATGAAGGATTTCCATTTGAAGCGAGTCGCTGCATAAACAGGAACAAAACGTAAAGACACCGCTGACCTCCAGATACTGCATTGATAGGAATGCTTTGCAGCATTCCCAAGGAGAAAATAAAACCCAGGAGGGAACGTTCATTTATAAGGTCACTCTTTTTTATTTTTAATTTAATTTATTGTGTTTACATAGATTCTAGTGTTGCTACAATTGCATCCCCCCTCCCCCATATCCCCCCCCCCCCCGCAACATCTCCTTTGCCCCCCTCCCAACAGCTCCCTCCCTCCTTTCCTTCAGGTTTAATTCTGTTCCTCAGTTCACATTGTTCCTTGGATTCCTCAAGTGAGATCATATGATATTTTTCTTTCTCTGCCTGGCTTATTTCACTTAACATAATAGTTTCCAGGTCTGTCCATGTTATTGCAAAAGGTAAGATTTCCTTCCTTTTCATGGCCCCATAGTATTCCATTGTGTATATGTAGCAAAGCTTTTTAATCCACTCGTCCACTGACGGACACTTGAGTTGTTTCCAGATCTTCACTATTATGAAAAATGCTGCCATAAACATTGGGGTGCATTTCTTTTTCTGAATCAGTGATATGGTGTTCTTGGAATATATTCCTAAAAGTGGAATGGCTGGGTCAAAAGGCAGTTCCATTTTTAATTTTTGGAGGAATCTCCAAACTGTTTTCCACAGTGGCGGCACCAGTCTGCATTCCCACCAGCAGTGCAAAAGGGTTCCCCCTTTCTCCACATCCTCGCCAGCACTTATTCTGTGTTGTTTTGCTGATGAGTGCCATTCTGACTGGTGTGAGATGATATCTCATTGTGGTTTTAATTTGCATTTCTCTAATGATTAGTGAGGTTGAACTTCTAAAGACAATACGAACAGAATAAAAAGACAAACCACACAATGGGAAAACATATTCAACAATACGTCTGATAAGGGGTTAATAACCAAAATTTATAAAGAACTTGTAAAACTCAACACCAGGAAGACAAACAATCCAATCAAAAAATGGGCAGCCTGACCAGGCGGTGGCGCAGTGGATAGAGCGTCGGACTGGGATGCTGAAGACCCGGGTTCGAGACCCCAAGCTTGCCAGCTTGAGCGCGGGTCCATCTGGCTTGAGCAAAAGCTCACCAGCTTGGACCCAAGGTCGCTGGCTCCAGCAAGGGGTTGCATGGTCTGCTGAAGGCCTGCGGTCAAGGCACATGTGAGAAAGCAATCAATGAACAACTAAGGTGTCGCAACGGCAATGAAAAACTAATGACTGATGCTTCTCATCTTTCTTCGTTCCTGTCTGTTTGTCCCTATCTATCCCTCTTTCTGACTCTCTCTCTGTCCCTGTAAAAAAATAAAAATAAAGTTGTTAAAAAAATTTTTTTTAAATGGGCAAAAGAAATGAATAGACACTTCTCCAAAAAGGACGTGCAGATGGCCAATAGACAGATGAAAAAAATGTACTAGGTTACTCTTATATCCACTGACCTAAAATGGGATGCTCATAAGTAAATTTATTTATCTTTAACCTTATACTTTTTTAATAAAAATATTCTAAGTACATAGAAACTATTTTATGTTCTCTTTGTAAAGACTGTTATTGTTACTCAACCAAAAATTATTGGTGGTATAAAGACCATTCACCCATTTTGTATTCTCCCAGTTACCTATTAGTATGCATAAAAAGATTGAAAGTGCCTAGAGTATGATCAGAATGACATTAGTAAATGCTGCAAACTCTCGCTCTTTAAGTGTCATTTGACATAGTGTTTCTTTCCAGATCCTCATTGCATGGACTCACTGATATAGAGGGTGGGCAGACTTCTTCAAGATAGCATGCCACCTCTCACTTACAAGAAAATGGAGTAATATCTCAGAAGAATCAATATGAGTCAGTAACAAAGAGTTAGAGATGACCATTCCAGAGGCGGATTTAATGGCAGATGCAAAGGGCGTGCACTCTGGGCCCCAACTTTTGAAGGGCCCCACAAAACCCTAACTTTACACATTTTTCTAATAACACCTAGTTTGGTTTCATATGTGCAATTTTAACATTAATAGTACGTAATAATTTTATCTATTTAAAAATATGGTTAACATGTATTTTTATTTTTCCCATCTCTCTCTCTCTCTCTCTCTCTTTTTTAAAGGGGCTCAATATTTTTTTTCTGTGCCAAGGGCTTAATCTACCTCTGCATTTACCCTCAATGCATTCCTAGTAAGTTGATGTGACTGACAAAGTGATATGGAGCTGATTGTGAAATACATTGAAAACGAGGCTAAAGCATATCTCAATTATTTTAAATGCTTGGATTATCTATCTTAATTACGCAAAGAGCGTCAGTTTTACTTTTTGAGGAATAATAACTCATGGACACAGAAAACAGCATGATGGCTATAAAAGGGAAAGAAGGTGGGGAGGTAGAAGAAGGTAAAGGGGTGTGAAATGGTGATGGAGGGAGACTTGAGTTAAGGTGGTGAACACACAGTGCAGTGTACAGATGATGTATCATAGAACAGTGCACCTGAAACCTGGATAATTTTATTAACCAACATCATTCCAATAAATTCAAATTTAAATAAAAAGTTTTAATGACTGTCATTGCCTACCTGCTGATCTAAGAAAATCATGATGTAAAGACCCAGAAAGACACAGTAGTCTATGACAGTGTTATTATAGCTATCTAACTAACTAACTAAATAAATTAATTAATTAATTAATTAATTAATTAATTAAAAAAAAGATGATTGAAAAAAGCAAAGGGGAAAATTATTTTATTATTTTTTATTTTTATTCATTTTAGAGAGGAGACACACACACACACACACACACACACACACAGAGAGAGAGAGAGAGAGAGAAAGAGAGAGAAACAGGGGAGGAGCTGGAAGCATCAACTCCCATATATGCCTTGACCAGACCAGTGCAGGGTTTTGAACTGGTGACCTCAGTGTTCCCAGGTCGACGCTTTATCCACTGCGCCACCACAGGTCAGGTGAAAAATTATTTTAATGTAAGATAAAACAGACATCAAAATAACTCCAAAACAAGCAAACAAAGATGCATTAGATGTCAATTTTGTGTGTGTTTTTTATTTTCTTACATTGTCTCTGTGGAATAGATTTATAGTTTCATTTCCACTTAGCTTTTTTTATATAGAGAGAGAATGTCAACAACTCTGAGTTTTTACAGTTTAGCATTATGATATATAGAAGGAAAAGAGTTATGAGAGAAATGAAAAAGGAAATTAATCCAGTAAAGCAGAAAGGGTTGAATTACAAAAGTGAAAATTTTCACAGAGATAATTATTTTAAGGAGAAAATAAAAACAGTATGCTGAAGAGTAAGTCCACAGACATATCTCCATTTTTTGCTGAGTCAATAAAGTGAAAAATGAGAAAAAACAGTTAACAGATGTGAATGGTAGAATAAGCAAGTTCTATGTGCTATCTAATAAAAGCTACAGAAGATAGAATAAAATGGGGCAGAATAGTGACTAGAATCATCTATCTTGAAAATAAAAGCAAGAAGTATAGGGTAGTGAAGTTATAAGACAATTAAATTATTTGGGGATATACAATTTTTTAAGTCTTTCTCCCACTCAATTCAAGAGACAGAAGGTGAATCATGGCTTCAAAAGTTCGTTTGCAAAATAATAACATACTCATAATTTAAAAAATTGTAAGGCTGTAAATTCTCAAAATTTATGATGTGAAATCATCCTCTTAAATTACCATTGTTACCATTTATTCTGTCTCAAATGATTAAAAAATTCATTTATTACACCTAGTACCTTGAGTTTAATAACCAAGTTAGAATAATAACATGATTCCAGGCAATCTTCCCCGATGAATTGCCCTTGTCATCAATGGTGGTACCAGAAAATGGTTTCTCAAACTTTCTAACCACTTCTCCTTTGCTTCTCCAAACAGATGAATTCTCAAACTCTTCCATGGCTTCTGCAAATTTCACCAGGCTCACTGAGTTTATTCTCACAGGTGTCTCAGACACTCCAGAGCTCCAGATTCCACTCTTCTTTGTTTTCCTGGTCATCTATGGGCTGACCGTGGCTGGGAACCTCAGCATTATCACTCTCACCAGTGTCGACTCTCGACTTCAAACCCCCATGTATTATTTCCTCCGACATTTAGCTATCATCAATCTTGGCAATTCTACTGTCATCGCCCCCAAAATGCTGAGCAATTGTTTAGTAATGAACAAAACCATCTCCTACTATGAATGTGCCACCCAACTGGGAGGGTTTTTGGTTTTCATTGTAGCTGAGGTTTCCCTGTTGGCTGTGATGGCCTATGACCGCTATGTGGCCATTTGTAACCCTCTGCAGTACAAGGTGATTTTATCACGGCAGATCTGCCTTCTGCTAGTATCCCTCACTTACCTCTACAGCTTTTCCACAGCTATTGTGACTTCATTTTCTGTGTTCTCTATGTCTTACTGCTCTTCCAATGTAATCAATCATTTTTACTGTGATTCTGTCCCTCTGTTAGCATTGTCTTGTTCTGACACTTACTTTCCAGAAACAGTAATATTTGTATCTGCTGCTACAAATTTGATTTGTTCCATGGCTATAGTTCTAGTATCTTATTTCAACATTGTCCTGTCCATTTTAAGGATACGATCATCAGAAGGAAGGAGAAAAACCTTTTCCACCTGTGCTTCGCATATGCTGGCAGTCACAGTTTTCTATGGGACGCTACTCTTCATGTATTTGCAGCCTGGAGCTCACCATTCACTGGACACTGATAAAATGGCCTCTGTGTTTTATACACTTGTGATCCCCATGCTAAACCCCATGATCTATAGTCTGAGGAATAAGGATGTGAAAGCTGCTTTAAGAAGGTTTCTGACAAATGTATACTGTTCTTATAAATTAATGTCATTTTATACCTCTGTAAGTAAGTGAAGAGATGGGTAAAATAAGTTGCCATTGTGTAAAAGAATAAAAAGGTAAGTTTGCGGACTTAAAGGTTTCTAAGCAATCCTGGAAATTTAAAGGAGGTTGGATTGAGGAATTATAAAATAACTAAAGGTCTTGCAGTCATGTGGTTAACACAGAAACTGTTATTAATTTTGCTGAAGAGTATGCAGGTAGCTAGATTGAAAGCAATTTTTCTGGGATTCAGGGGGAAAAATTTATTTAACCATAATTACATAAGTGAAAACTGAGCAATAAAAGAAGAGAAGTAATTCAGTCTTTCCTATTTTGTGGCTTCCTTTTTGATTTCTGAATTTGTTTGAATATAATGGATTGTTTCATCTTATCTGCAGTTGCTGATAGCTAAAAACCTTTTTATGGCTAAGCTAACAATATTAAGCTGACTAGTTTATTTAAAATAAAACTGCCTACCTCTTTTCTAATATCATTTGAATGAAGAATTAGACACTACTGGTAAGTTTATATTTTGAGTGCTAACAAATATATGATTGAAATGATTTTTATTCCAATATATATTATTTATATCACTTTTGCCTGAAAGGCACACAATACCATCATTTAATATGTTTTCATTCTGATTACTATTTGATAAACTTAATAGATTCTATAAACGTTTTCCTTTCTCTTTAATTATCAGTGTTCTTTAGAATGTATATTAAATGTATTACATTGTACCATTAATATGCATACAATGGACTATGTTTGTGAAAATTCCTTACATCATTAAAAATTTGTTTTAATTAGTTTTTGTTCAGTTTTCTGATAATTTTTTATCAGTCAGTGTACCCCAAAATCTATTGTATGACTTTGAATATAAAGAGTTGACCAGGCTATATTTCTGATGTATCAAATCAGAATTGGGTTAACCAATGAAATAATCAATTAATAGAGTGCTATTTATATAGCGCACTTAACCATGTTGGGCATTTTCAATAAGGAAAAACCATAATCCTTTTTGAAAATTAACTTACCCGAAACATTTAGACCTCTAGATTAGCCATGTACCTGATACAGGAAAGTTATCCCAGAAAATATTTTATTTCATTTGGACTCTTAAGTAGAGAAAGAGTATTAAAACAGTGTTTAATGATAAAGTGTATAAAGTCCATATTTTTAAAAAATTATGTATAAGCTACCAATGTTGTGAGTACTACTTTATTTACAAGGCTGTTTCTAAATACCTTTGTTAATCTTCATAATTTTCTACATAAGACAATTGAGTAAATACTCTCTAATCTTATGTGTTTGTACCGCCTCTCATCTCAGGGTACTTGGGTTTTGGCTATTGCTTCTCATTATTACTCCTCTATAAATGAGTGTCATGTTGAAAAAAAGAAGACAATGCCCAGAGCAACCAGTTGATGCACTATGAATTTATTACTTCATAAATATGTAGACCTCACTATTACATTATTTATAGAAAAAGGTAATCTTATAAAAATTACTATTTATTAAATGAAATGAGAGAGAGAGTGTATCTCTTTATATTGGTAATCAAAAGTTATATTGTTTTATGCCGAACAATATGATGTGAGAGGGGAAGAATGATATCAAGAATGGGTGATCAGGTGCAAATATGAATGTGTGAGATAGAAGACCAAAAGAGAATAGGTGGAGGAGAGCTAGAAAGCATAGAGATACAGTAGATTTGTGACCTGTGCTGTATGTATTCATAGGATACATTGTGTGTATGTATAAACTAATCTTAAGGACTGCATATAATTATAAGAATAACACAAAAGTATCATATTACAGTGACAAGCAATATGACATAAGATGACTGTGTCTTATTTATGAATTGTGACTTGCGCATATTAAAGGTAGAGGAAGGCAAAAAATATTAGAAACCAACATATCAGACTCAGAAAACTGCCCTAAAGCCTTGTAGCTTCTGGTGTTCAATAGGGAATGACACTCTTTATTGTTACCTATTTATGAAGATAGAAACAAGCCATAAAGACGCTGAACATACAAGAATTAGATTATAATTCACAAATACAAGGTTGAAACAGTTTCTAAACTGAGGGCAAATGTCATCACAATTTCTAAAACAGGAAGATAATAAGAAAAGCTAAGGATCATCTAATATGACCACAGTTTTGAGACAAAAAAATTAATTCTGATTTATAAGTTAATTTTTGTGAAAAGACAATTAAAATAAGCAATAAAATGGACAAGATTTAATTTCTGATTGTTTTAATTATTACAAAAGACACTGTTTCTGGCAGTGTGCCTAGCAATTTATAGTTATTATTTAGTTGGATAATCGTAGCAATCCATTTTTGTAACCAAATTCAAAATAGAATTTGTATTTTAAGCCAATTTTCAAATAAGGTAACTGAGCCTTTGAGAAGAGTAAATAAATTATAAGTCTTCTGACTAATAAATGACAGAGCTGGGATTCAAACTGAAAATTTAACTCAAAAGACCATACTCTTAACCTCTATACGAAAATGCAGAACAACAAATCATGTAAAGCTTATATTTTCATTGTGCAAAATTCAACTAAATTTAAATATCTATAACATGTGCAAGAAAATTAATGATGGTGCAGATTTTATAACAGCTTGGTAAATTGATACATAGGCATACATTAAACAAATCCTGTGTTATTAGTGATGATGGTTTATATAATATATACAGCACAAAATTCACCTGTTACAAATAAATGGATTATAAGTAAATTGATTTTAGTAAATTTTTGCTTTAGTAAATTTAAAGTTATGCAGCCATTCCATTATGCAGATCCCATTCTAAAGTTGTAAGTTTTCAAAGTCAATGTTTGTAAATAAATTAATATAGTTTTACAAATGTAACCATGATGCAGTTGTAAATATTGAATTATCACAAAAAGTTCCTTTTTGCCAGTTTCTAGTTAATTTTCACTCCTACCCACAACTCCAGGCAACCAGAAATCTATATTCTGTCTCATATACTTGTCATTTTGTGAATTTTTATATAAATAGAATCATACAATATGTAGTTGTTTCTGTCTGGCTTCTGTTACTCGGCCAAGATTTTGTATTTTATTCATGTTTTCATGTTGTAGCGTGTATTAGGAGTGTTTTCTTTTTTATTACTAAATAGCACTTTCTTATATATATATATGCCACATTTTGTTTATTCATTTACTAGTTGATAAAAATTTAGATCACTTTTATTTTTTGCCTTACAAATACTGCTATAAACATTTGTATAAAAATCTCATGTTTATACATACATTTTTATTTATCTTGGGTTGATACTTAGGAGCAGAATTGTTGGAGTGATTGAAGAGACTATGGTAAACTTCTTATAAAACAATAAAAAAGCTTCCCAAAGTTTTCGTTTCCACAGCAGTATGAGAATTCCAACTTCTTATCTTCACTCACACTTGCTACTGACAGTCATTTTGACTAGTGTCATTCTAGTGATGCCTAGTAGCATCATGCTATGGTTTTAATTTGCATTTCTTTAATGACTGATGATATTGAGCTTGATCTATTGAACCTGCAGGTGATCTGCTAGTCTGTCAGTTGTAGCAACCAGTATTGTGACCTTGTAGTATCTACACCTTTGACCTTTCCAAGAAAAGCCACTGAGATCATATTTGTTTTGGAAATATCTCTGAGAATATTTTTTTAACTTTTTTAAGTTCCACTTTGAATCAGATCTGCCCATGTCTAGAAGCAGAGCCACAGTTCCTCAAGAATGCTCCAGCAATCATACTCCTAGATATTTACCCAATTTATTCAAACTAGCAAAAATAAAGCTGGGTTTAATGAAGCAATAGTCATAATTGACAAACACTGAAAACACCAAATAGCCTACAATATGTGAATGAATAAACAAATTGCAATACCTTTATTCAATGAAATATTATTCTCAATAAAAGTCAATGTGCTACCAAGCCATACAGAGAAGAGACATTGATGAATCAGAACTGCGTATAGATAAGTAAAGAAACCAGCCTGAAAAGGCTGCATTATTTATACAACATGGGAAAAGGCAAAACTAAGAAGATGGTAAACAGATCATTAATAAACGCTTTTCCAAAAAAAAAAAGAATTCTGAAAGTCGTGTTTTCGATGAAATTTTGTTTCTTCTATATTAAAATATACACTTACAGATTTGGGGTTCTTACAGTTTCATTTTTCTATTGTCATAATTATTTTCTAAGCATGAAAAATAGCTTTAATTTATCGGTAAGAATATTTTTTAAAATTTATTTTATTTTTATTTTATTCATTTTAGAGAGGAGACACAGAGTGAGAGAGAGAGAGAGAAAGAGAGAAAGGGGGGAGGAGCTGGAAGCATCAACTCCCATATGTGCCTTGACCGGACCAGTGCAGGGTTTTGAACTGGCGACCTCAGTGTTCCCAGGTCGACGCTTTATCCACTGCGCCACCACACGTCAGGCAAGAATATTTTTTAAATTACATGTAGGGTCAAATGACTTGTTCAGAAACATGACTGATGCTCCTAAGGCTCTTTTATTTGTTTATTTTTTTTGTTTTTGTATTGTACTGTACATAGTGATCAAGTATCCAATACCAAACCACAGCCATGGCATTTTATTACAAGGCCCAAACAGAACGGACATTTAGTCAATCATACCAGATATGTTTCCCAGATGGAAAGATGGGGGCAAAAGGTAGATATAGTTATAAAAAGGTTATTATCTGGAACAGAGTTCAAACATATATAATTCCTATATTCATCATTATTTATACAATGGAACCAGGTTATGATTTCTAAGCATTTGTTATATTTTCTTTTTAATAAAAATGTCCTGATCATACACTATGAAAAAAAAAGATACTATTCCTAACTTCCTTAGAGTATAGATCAGTCTTATAATAAATGATTTATTTAATTGAAACTATTAATTAAATTCATAATCAGTATATAAAAGCACATTTCTATTCTTTTCTCCCACACATTAATTTGACAACATATTTCTTATTTGCCACCTAGTTTGGGGTGAATAGTATGCCAGCTAATGCACAATACTTTTACTAAATGTCTTGTACATATAGTGTTGAGGGGGCAAGTCCTTGGAGGAACTGAACACACAACTCACAGAAAGCTTTATTAAAATTTTTAAAAGGTAATTTTATTTGTTAAAATTTTTAAAAGGTAGCCTGACCAGGCGGAGGCGCAGTGGATGAAGTGTAGGACTGGGATGAGGAGGACCCGGAATCGAGACCCCGAGCTCGCCAGCTTGAGCACGGGCCCATCTGGCTTGAGCAAAAGCTCACCAGCTTGTACCCAAGGTCGCTGGCTCCAGCAAGGGGTGGCTCCGTCTGCTGAAGGCCCGCGGTCAAGGCACATGTGAGAAAGCAATCAATGAACAACTATGGTGTCACAACGGCAATGATAAACTAATAATTGATGCTTCTCATTTCTCTCCATTCCTGTCTGTCTGTCCCTATCTATCCCTCTCTCTGACTCTCTCTCTGTCCCTGTAAAAAAAATAAATAAATAAAAGGTAATTCCTGCCTGGTAAGGGATAGAGCATCAGAATGGGATGCAGAAGACGCAGGTTTGAAACTCCGAGGTCCCCAGCATGAGTGTGGGCTCATCTGGTTTGAGCAAGGCTCACCAGCTTAAGCCTGAGGTTACTGGCTTGAGCAAGTGGTCACTAAGTCTGCTGTAGTCCCCCAGTCAAGGCACATATGAAAAAGCAACCAATGAACAACTAAGGAGCCACAAACAAAGAATTGATGCTTCTCATCTCTCTCCCCTCCTTTCTGTCTGTCCCTATCTGTCCCTCTCTCTGTTTCTCTCTGTCTCTGTCACAAAGAAAAAAAACAGAAAAAAAGAAGGTAATTTCTTAAAAGCAAAACTTGAAGACTGACACTAATGATTTACAAAAACAAAAATAAATTTTAAAAGTATTCATAATATTTTGAGTTAAAAGAACATTAGAGCAATAGTATTAAATTAAAAGCAGAGCTGTAGATAAGCAGTTCTTTAAAAACAGGAATCACATAAATAAATCTTCATCCTTCCTCACATCCCAAGTGAGTATAGGCTGTAATTTTTCTGATAATTTTGCTTGCATCATGCTTGAGGTAAGATCCTTTGGGACAAGACACTGACAAAACCATGCAGTCATGTGCTGTTCAGACCCATACGAGGAGAAACAGGGGCATCCTCTACTCAGGTAGGTCGGTGAGTATATTTTAAAATGGTGGTTTTGACTCATGCATATGTAATAACATTGCTATTTAAAATTAAGTTCAAAAAATGGAATTAAAAATTTTGAGGTACATTGTGTAAAATAAATATAAACTATTTTTACTCGGCTTTTATATTCATTTTGATGAAAGTAACCCGATCATCTAGGTTTGAAATGGACAAGAACAACTGAAGGAAGTAAAGAGATAACCTAGTTGAATCACTTTTTATAGTTGAGTCAATTGAATTCCAATAATTTCAAGTGATTTTTCAAGCTCAGTCAGTTCATTGAAATCAGAACTAGGTCTAAAAAGTATGGTTGATTAAGCATTATATATTAATATATTTAGAATTTATGGAAATTATAAATGTACTTAACTCAATTTATTGCATGTTCTCTGCTTGAAACCTTATTTGCCTTAATTCTTTTCCTATGTTTTTGATTATGCTTACCCAGGGAAACAGTATCTCCACCACCTCCCCTTAAAGTATTTAAATTACAGGGCCTCTTCTTGTAGGTTTCTTTGTATCTATCACTTCATCAGATTATCGTAACTCAGTCTGCTTATCTTCCTCTCTTTACCTCTAAGCTTTTTTTTTTTTTATTGTTTTTACCAGGACAGAGAGAGAGTCAGAGAGAGGGATAGATAGGGACAGAAAGACTGGAACGAAGAGAGATGAGAAGCATCAATCATCAGTTTTTGGTAGCAATACCTTAGTTGTTCATCAACCGCTCCCTCATATGTGCCTTAACCGCGGGCCTTTAGCAGACCGAGTAACCCCTTGCTGGAGCCATTGACCTTGGGTCCAAGCTGGTGAGCTTTTGCTCAAGCCAGATGGGCCTGCACTCAAACTGGCA
This sequence comes from Rhynchonycteris naso, assembly GCA_037038555.1. Taxonomy (NCBI): domain Eukaryota; kingdom Metazoa; phylum Chordata; class Mammalia; order Chiroptera; family Emballonuridae; genus Rhynchonycteris; species Rhynchonycteris naso. The sequence goes on from CM072995.1 coordinate 359,850,615, forward strand.
ACCTCGGGGTCTGGAACCTGGGTCCTCCGCATCCCAGTCCGACGCTGCAGACACTGCGTCACCCTCTGGTCAGGCACATCTAAGCTTTTTGACGATTGAACTCTGATTATTATTTGTTGTGACCTCAAAACTAAGAACAATATTTAAAACATAATAAACAGTCAGTCAAGATTTTTTAATGCAAGCAAAATTACAAAATCATATGCAAATCTATGGGCATAGACACACATACACATATGAGGAGGTTTTGAAAAAACCAAGCGTATGATTGACCAAATTATAATCCGTGTCAAAGTGTGTTTTCTACATTGACGGTTGCTAGAGTTTTTACTGAGGATTAGTGGCAACTGGATTAGACAAAGGTCATCGCTATGTTCCTAGTAATATTTTCCGAAGCAAAAAATATAAGTTAAGAATAAGGGAAAGAAATATTCAAGTATAATTAGTCTAAAATTAATATTTTATTCCATATTACCAAACATTTAGAAGAGACTGCAATAGTAAAGGGGAAAAGAGCACGGGCAGTTCTCTCTTTCTTTCTCTCTCTCTCTCTCTCTCTCTCTCTCTCTCTCATACACACACACACACATGCACACACATGCGCGCACACACACACACACACACCTGTGCCTTTCACCACCCTCTTCCTTCCCCAGTGGACATTTTTACTCTCACTGGAGCTTTTCTCCTTCTCCCCAGGCACTTTTATCCTTTCTTTCTCTCCCCTAAATTCCAAGGGCCCTCCTTTCACATCTGTAACGTGTTTCATAAACCCACACAACCCAGTTGGCTCAGTTTTTTCATGGCTCACTTCTTTTATCTCTGTGACTTATTAAATAAAGTTCTGCTTGCAAAACAAAAAACAGCATGTCTCTCGACTATGAAGTATCTGACGTCTATTAGGGGAAGAGGTATAAAAACTGAAGGTTGTTATAAGTGAGAGAATATAAGAGAAGCATTCTAGTGTGATTCTAGAACACAAATATTAGATATGGTAACTCAACATGGGAAGTGACTTTTCAAATAAGAGTTGATATTTTCACAGGTCTTAAAGGATGAATAGAATTTTCCTTTCGATTATGCTTTTTTTTTGTAGGGAAGGAACTAAGAATGTCAAGGACAAGAGTAGAAAACTGTAAAAGGGAATGTACTTTTTGACACATGGAGGCCAGTAATAATGGTGTACCAATGGATAGCCACTGATGTTAAAAGAGTTAAATGCAGTTGAGAGTATAAACTTGTTTTAAGGACAAGATTGTGAAATGTCACATATGCTTGCAAATATAATTCACACTTCACTTTTTATAAAGTAAAATAGTATGTACAGATGTCAGGGTTCTTTTGTTTGCTTGTTTGTTTTGGAAGTAGAAAAACAAATGGGAGAAAAAGAGACCAGAAACGCAAAGAAAATTTGGATAAAGCTTTTTTTTTTTCAGTGTAATCTATTTTGTCTTTTTTCTCAATGCTCTATCTTCAGACTCTAGTGTTTGGAAAGTAATAGTTCTCAATACATATTATTGAATGAGCAAATGAGTGAATTGAAATAGACTCTTAAGTAGGTAGTAAAAAGACATACTCAAGATAAATGTTATGGATAGAATATGAAGATCAGAGTAGGAAGTGTCACTTGGAGCTTTTAATAGATAAAATGCTGATCTACTTGTGTTGGTGAAAATGGTGATGATGTTTGTGAATAAAGTGTAGTTTTTGACCCTGTGTTTATAACTACTAGTAGATCATCAATTCATTTTTTAGAATCTTTATCATTATTATTTAAGCAAAATAGAGCAGAATGTAATAGAGCAGAGAAGAACATACAAGATGGGTGCATGCATGCCAGGTAATAAGAATATTATCTGGATATGTTTACTAGCTCCATATTTTCAACTGTTTTTGCCACAAATCACAGAAATATTTATTTACTAACAAGTAGAAAAGTTAAAATAAATTTATAAATTGGCTTTTAAAGAGACATAAATTTCTAAATTTCTTGGAAAGAAAATATTGATTTTATTCTAAATTACAATATATGATAGAAGTTATGAAAATTTATTGTCTTTTGTCATATTTAGAGTTAAGAATACTTGTGCAATACTATAGCAATCAAAACCTAGAAATCATTTAAGTCCCTAATGACAGAATAAATAAGACATTCAATATTCACAGCATGATGAGGTGTGGACTCTTAAGCCAGAAACACATGGATTTAAAACGCAACTAACTTTAGTTACACCAGCCATCTGATTTTGTTTTGGGTGTTTCCTTTTCACTCTCCTCTTCCTTATCTGTAAAGTGGACAAAATAATGTGGCTTTTACTTAAAGTTCCATGAGATAAAATGATGTAAATAATTGCCTTATTGTACTTCCATACTTACCGATTTTTAGTATTTACATTGTTAACATAACTATAAAGATTGTTTTGCAAACCATAGTGACCTTTAAGTGATAAATTATTACAATAAAAAAGAAAACAACAAACTATGTTTTTGACAGTATTAGGACAATGGGAAGTTGTGTCAGCCCAAGTATAATGACATCTGTCAATGATGACAGTGCAGATTTGTTTTCTTTTATGGTATTTATGTTAACATTTTTTTCAACAAAACATTTTAACAAGACAGCTTATACTTTTAAATAGCTTGTTGAATAAGACTTCTGAATAGAAATCAAGGCAATATGGACTGTTCTACAGCACCCATTTTTGCATATACAATGGATTTGGGAGAAGAGATATATATTTGTAGCACATCTCTCTCTGTCTGTTCTACATCCTGTCTCCAGAATCTCAGTATGCTAACAATCTCTTTTTTTTTTTTTTCAAGGACAGAGAGAGAGTCAGAGAGAGGGATAGATAGGGACAGACAGACAGGAACAGAGAGAGATGAGAAGCATCAATCATTAGTTTCTCGTTGCCATTGCGACACCTTAGTTCTTCATTGATGGCTTTCTCACATGTGCCTTGACTGAAGGCCTTCAGCAGACCGAGCGACCCCTTGCTGGAGCCAGCAACCTTGGGTCCAAGCTGGTGAGCTTTTGCTCAAGCCAGATGAGCCCACGCTCAAGCTGGTGAGCTCGGGGTCTCGAACCTGGGTCTTCCGCATCCCAGTCCGACGCTCTATCCACTGCACCACCGCCTGGTCAGGCTGCTAACAATCTCTATTAGCAACAAAACATCTTTAGAAAGTACTAAGTTATAAAAAAACCACATATGGGAATGACAGTTTGAATTCCCCTCTTCTCTCTGCTGCCACTTGAAGATGAGTTGAAGACAGATGGCCCAGATCAACTGCACCCAAGTAAAGGAGTTTATTCTCATGGGCCTCACAAATCAAAAGGAATTGAAGATGCCTCTTTTTGTGCTTTTCTTAACTATCTACCTCTTTACAGTCATAGGCAACTTAGGTTTGATCTTAGTCATCAGAACAGATGCAAAACTCAACACACCAATGTACTTCTTCCTCAGCAACCTGGCTCTTGTCGATTTCTGTTATACTTCTGTCATAACACCCAAAATGTTTGGCAATTTCTTGTACAAACAAAATGTTATCTCTTTTAATGCCTGTGCTGCTCAGTTAGGATGCTTCCTCACTTTCATGGTATCTGAGTGTTTGCTACTCGCTTCCATGGCCTATGACCGATATGTGGCCATTTGTAACCCTCTTCTCTATATGGTTGTAATGTCCCCAGGCATCTGCATTCAGCTTGTGGCTATCCCCTATAGCTATAGCTTCCTCATGGCGCTGTTTCATACCACCCTCACCTTTCAGCTCTCCTATTGCCACTCTAATGTCATCAATCATTTCTATTGTGATGACATGCCTCTCCTCAGGCTAACATGCTCAGACACACACTCCAAACAGCTATGGATCTTTGCTTGTGCTGGTATCACATTCATTTCCTCTGTTCTGATTGTTTTTGTCTCCTACATGTTTATTATTTCTGCCATCCTGAGGATGCGCTCAGCTGAGGGAAGACGCAAAGCCTTCTCCACATGTGGCTCCCACATGCTGGTCGTCACCATATTCTATGGGACCCTGATCTTTATGTACTTACAGCCAAGTTCTAAACATTCTCTTGATATGGATAAGATGGCCTCTGTCTTCTACACAGTGATCATTCCTATGCTGAACCCCTTGATCTACAGCCTAAGGAACAAGGATGTGAAAGATGCCCTGAAGAAAGTCATCTTCAGTAGAGGTCCTGAAATGTAGAAATGACTTCAATCCACAAAAGTGACCTATCCACCATGACCTGCTTTTTTCATCTATAAATAAAACTAATAGTGTCTTGATCTTGACAGGTTCTCAATAAAGATTTGTTCACTGTAAAATGAAATCATTCTCTGAGATCTTTGCAAGCAGATTTGACTTAAACTGATGATTTATGTGTAACAAGCACCATCAGAATTTATACTGTGCTATTTCTCAAATGAAAAAAAAATGTATTTAAAAAATTCCATTTCTTAGTGGCTAGTTGTATAACTGGTTACTGGCCAAAATACATTAAAGTAAAGGCACTCTGCCATCAGTTTAGGATATAAGAATGTTTTAATTATAATAGTTATGAGATCTAATAATATATTTCAAATTAAATGCCAAGACACCACAGTAAACTAGCAGTGTCAAGTGGAAGTGATTTTTTTCCCCATGGGATGTTGGGCAATGTCTTCAAATATTATTGATTTTCATTATGACAAGGTGATGGAAAGGAATGCTATTGCAAATTAGGGGGAAGGGGCTGAGAATGCTAGAATGCTGCAGCATGAACTACAAAGTACAGGATGGTCTCTCACCCAAAAAGGATCCAGCCCTAAATGGTAACAGTGCCAGCCTGAGAAAGTCCTCCCTAAACAAGTGTTTCCTAAATAATTATTAAGGTCATAATGTCATCCTGAAGGGAGAGCTGTAGATGTGTGGTTCCTCAAATCAGAGATAATGTAACTTGATTTCCAGCAGCTTTGGCATCCCTATGGGGTATGACTGTAATTCTTTTGATGATCTTATTTGCATCATCCTCTAAAGAAAGATCCCTTAGGATAGAATCACTGAAAAAAACTCAGGATCACTTGGAAAAGAAAAAAGAATACTGTCTACTCAGGTAGATTCTGAGGCTGTATATTTTAAAATTAGGATCAAGATAGGCATTTTTAAAATAAAGTAGAAGAGAATAAAATGTTTTAAAAATAGAACAATTCAAGGTGGCATTCTCTGAAAATAGTTAATAAAATATAGCTCTTATAATTTTGAAATAAAAATATGATTTGAGATTTCCAAGATAGAATCTTATTATACCATTTGAATAAGTTAGGCACTTAAGCAACTGGACTATAATCTGTGTCAAAACTCTTCTCAGAGAGGTAAATATATTGAAATCAAGTAATCAATATTTCTCTTAATGCATTGATCATAAATAAAGGACATTAAGTATGACTAATGGAAAAATATTAAAATATTATTACATAAATTAATCTTAAATTTTTTAGTACCAAACATCTAGAAAGGATTATGGGTGGAAATGTATGAAAAAGACATGACTGTTACCTATGAAGTCTACAATTTATCAATAAAAATATGTGGAAACAGATGGCTGCTAAAAATATGAAAAGTTATAAAAATAAATTATATAAAAAATGTTTCTGAACACTAAGAGGAAAAGTGTTAGGTATCAGAGGATGGGAATTAGAAATCAAGGAGGTCTTTATGGGAGAAGTGGGATTTTGGTAGGCTACTTACATGGAAAATTGAGAATTTTCCCTTGAACTCTTCATTCTCCATACACCTGGCAAAAATGAGCAAAAAAAAAAAACTACGTATGTGAAAGTGGGAAGCATGGAAGGGCATGTAGAAATTAGAGACCACAAAACCATTGTTCTGATTAGATTACTCTGTATTATTCGTGGCAGAAGAAAAGAGAGATGGGTATAATTTGGATAGAAAGTATTATAGTAAATATTTTATCATTTTAAATATATACCAATATTTGGGTTAGATGGTAAAAGGTTATATATAATGTGCTTGGAAACATATTTGCATACGTACACCCCAAAATGAGGCAAGATGACAGACTGAAAGGCTTCCAGTGGCCAAACAGTAAAGCCTTACCTCGCGGTGTCTTGGGACGTAGAAACTAAATTTGTAAAAAATTAGTTATTTGTTTCAAAGTGGATTATAAATATTTGTGAGATGACAAATTAGGCTGTCTTACTTGTCTCGTGTGTCTAATGGTCAGCTATGTGACTTCTTTAGAGAAATGTCTAGTACTTAGATAATCTGCCCATTTGTTAATCAAATTGTTAAGGAGTCGTTTTGCTTTGGGTTTTTTTGGTCTGGTTTTTTTCTTTCTTTCTTTCTTTCTTTCTTTTATTTTTTATTTTTTTGACTCTTGAGTTATGAGTTCTTTATATATTTTGGATATCAACACCTTATCGTGTATAATGATTTACAAATATTTTCTCTAATTTAGTAAATTGCATAAAAACTTTTTGAGATTACCTGGGCAAGAATTATAACATAGAAAAGCCACTAGTCATTGAAAAGAAAAGAAATATTATTTCTTTTGTCTGTTTAATATACTTTGTCATATTCACTCTGTACAAAGTAATTTATTAGTTTTCTCAAAATTGTTTTTAATTTTTCATATGCAGAAAAAAATATGGCATGCAACATTGTAAATTTAGTAACAGAATCTTTATTTCTTCTCTGTTACACTGACCTAAACTAAACCTGATACTGGTGCTCAGATTCCAATTATGAAAAACAGTAAAGAAATATGTAAAATATATGAAGATATTTTATTAAAATAATATATTGAAGAAAAATTAACAAAAGTAATTCAAATTTATATGTTTATAGAGAAATGACAAAGTGGTAGGAGTCATGTATATTGATATAATCTATTAGAAAACAGATACCACATTTATTTTAATTGTGCAAGATGTCTTCAAAGTTTGCTAATGTGTATTGCTTTTGATCGGGTAAGTTGACATTTCACAAAGATGTCTGAAATACTATAATAAGAAATACTTGGACAATTTTAGACATGTAAGGACAGCATAAATTTGGTATGTTAAGAAGATAATAGTGGGCAGGCTCCTGTATCAGGAAAACACAGTTTGAATCCCAGTTGTTCAACAGACTCACTGTCTGAGCTCCCTATACAGGCTTCACCTCTTTGAGATGTGTCCCCCTTTCCTGTAAAATGGGCTAAGACATGAAGTAAATAAACACCTAGAAAACACGTTACTGTGGCCTAACCAGGTGGTGACGCAGTAGTTACAGCAGAGGCCTGGAATGCTGAAGACCTAGGTTTTAACCAACATGGTTGCAGGCTTGAGCGAGGGTTGCTGACTTGAGAGTGAGATCATAGACATGATCCCATGGTAGCTGGCTTGAGCCCAAAGGTCACTGGCTCAGCTGGACCCCCTGGGTAAGGCACGTACAAGAAAGCAATCAATGAACAAGTCAGGTGCCGCAACTATTTGTTGATGCTTCTTATCTCTCTCATTTCCTGTCTGTTCCACTCTCCCTAAAAAAAAAAAGAAAGAAAACTACTGTGACTTTCATCAAATTACCCATCTTCAGTATGACCATTATTCACACAATTAAGAGGATTGTGTAGCTACCAAAAATAATGCGTTCATGGCAAAAGGAATAAGTGTAGAACAGACAAGTATTCTGGGTCAGTTGGAACGGCAACAATGGAGAGCTTGTAACCTGATGCAGTGACAGCTTGTCAGAGTGATGTCACTGCAGAAGATTCATTGTACTTTTTATTTTTAATGTTAAAACTTTTTCAATACCAATAATAATCTTCCAGTTTTAAAAAAAAAGTAATATTAAATTTAAGATAATATAATTCACAAGAGCTTTGAAAAGAGAGGCAATGTGGACTAAGTCTTACCATACATCTCTTAACTTGATTAATGCAATTGAATCGGGTGAAAGAAATAAGTTTTTCCTCCAAAGTATCTACTTTTGCCACTTGTCCCAACCCAGATTACAAGTGCACTACTAATCATTTTCAAATTAGCACTTTCACATTAACAATATAATTAATTTTCAGAATATTAAGGTATGAGAAACCATTATTAAGATATTAAGGTTAATTTAATTCATATGGGTTCAATTCTCCTCTCTCCACCCAGACACACTGAAAACACATGGCCCAGGTCAATTGCACGCAGGTAAAGAAGTTTATTCACGTGGGCCTCACAGATTGCCAGGACCTAAAGATGCCTCTCTTTGTGCTCTTCTTGTCTATCTACCTCTTCACAGTCATAGGCAACCTGGACTTGATCTTAGTCATCAGAACAGATGCAAAACTCAACACACCAATGTACTTCTTCCTCATCAACTTGGCTCTTATTGATTTCTGTTATACTTCTGTCATAACACCAAAAATGCTTGGCAATTTCTTGTACAAACAAAACGTTATCTCCTTCAATGCCTGTGCTGCTCAATTAGGCTGTTTCCTGGCCTTCATGACTGCCGAATGCTTGCTTCTGGCTTCCATGGCCTATGACCGGTATGTGGCCATTTGTAACCCTCTGCTCTACATGGTTGTAATGTCCCCAGGCATCTGCATTCAGCTTGTGGCTATCCCCTATACCTACAGCTTCCTAGTTGCACTGTTTCATACTATCCTCACCTTTCACCTCTCCTATTGCCACTCCGAAGTCATCAATCATTTCTATTGTGATGACATGCCTCTCCTCAGGCTAACATGCTCAGACACACACACCAAACAGCTATGGATCTTTGCCTGTGCTGGCATCATGTTCATTTCTTCCCTTCTGGTTGTCTTCGTCTCCTACGTGTACATTATTTCTGCCATCTTGAGGATGCGCTCAGCTGAGGGAAGACGCAAGGCTTTCTCTACATGTGGCTCCCACATGCTGGCCATCCCCATATCAGGTCTATGGGACCTTGATCTTTATGTACTTACAGCCAAGTTCTAAACTTCTCTTGATACGAATAAGATGGCTTCTGTCTTCTACACAGTGATCATTCCTATGCTGAACCCCTTGATCTACAGCCTCAGGAACAAGGATGTGAAAGATACCCTGAAGAAAGTTATCATTGGCAGACTCTCTGAAAATTAACAGTGATATGAATACACAAAACTGACCTGTCCTTTATGATCTGTTTTCTTCATCTATTAATAAAATTAAAAGCGTGTCTTGATCTTGAGCTGGTTCCCTGTAAAAATTTGTTCATTGTAAAATGAAATCATTCTGTGAATTCTAACTTAGCACATGTAACTGAAACTTATAATTTATGTGTATAAAGTATCATAAGAATTTACACTGTTTTATTACTCAAATGAAAAGAAACAGCTTTTTAAATTCCATTATCTCAGTGACTAGTTTCATAAACAAAAGTAAGGACACTCTGCAACCCTGTTTAGCATATAAGAGTGTTTTAATAATATAATTGTGAGTGCTTTAATCATATATTTCAAATAAGAGGCCAAGTAATCACTTCAACTACAGTTGTCAACTGGAAGTGATTTTTTCCCCCCGGAAGGGATGTTTTGCAATATCTGCAAATATGATTGATTTTCACCATGACAAGGTGGTGTAAAGGAATAAAAGAGCGACCTAGAAGGTAGAGACCGGAAGTGCTGCTGCATGACTGCAATGCACAGGACAGTGTCCCGTACAAAAAATAAAAAAAGAAAGAAAGAAAAGAAAATTACCCAGCCCCAAGTGGCAACAGTGCCATGGTTGAGAAAGTCTGCCATAAACAATTTTTTCCTAAACAATTATTAAGGCCATAATGTCATCCCGAAGGAAGAGCTATAGATGTGTGGTTCCTCAACTCAGAGACAATGTTACTTGATCTCCAGCTGCCTTGGCATCCCTATGGGGTGTGGACTGTAATTCTTCTTCTGATCTTACCTGCACCATCCTCTTAAATAAGATCCCTTGGGATAAAGTCACGGACAAAACCCAGCAGTGTGTTGCTGCCCAAGCACACTTGGAGAAGAAATAGGAATGCCATCTACTCAGGTAGATTCGCAGGCTGTATTTTAAAATTGGAATCAAGATAGGCATTTTTAAAATAAAGTAGAAGAGAATAGATGTTTTAGAATAGAATATTTTAAGATAGAATTTACTGAGAATAAGGTGAAGAGTGTTCTAGTTTTACTTCTGTATACATGTCTATGATAGTATATAAAATATAGCTCTTATTAATTAATTTGAAAGGGAAATAAGATTTGAGATCTGCAAGATAGAATCTATTACACCATTTGGATAAATCAGGCATTATACTGACTAGACTCTAATGTGTGTCAAAATCTTACTATTTTTCGAAAGTTGATCATTTTACCTATGATGTGAGGTGACTGTGTTGAAATCAAGTCTTCTATACATCTTTTTTTTTTAACAGGGGCAGAGAGAGAGTCAGAGAGAGGGATAGATAGGGACAGACAGCAGGAATGGAGAGAGGTGAGAAGCATCAATCATCAGTATTTCATTGCCATCGCGATGCCTTAGTTGTTCATTGACTGCTTTCTCACATGTGCCTTGACCGCGGGCCTTCAGCGGACCGAGCAACCCCTTGCTGGAGCCAGCGACCTTGGGTCCAAGCTGGAGAGCTTTTTGCTCAAGCCAGATGAGCCCGTGCTCAAGCTGGCAAGTTCAGGGTCTCGAACCTGGGTCTTCCGCATCCCAGTCTGGACCACCGCCTGGTCAGGCTTCTATACATCTTTTAATACATTAAACATAAGTATGATCAGGGGAATGAATATTAAAATATTATTACATAAATTTAAAAATATTTAATTTTTTGGTATCAAACATTAGAAGAGATTATAAATGAAAATATATGAAAAAGTCATGACTATTACCTATGAAGTCTACAATATATCCATAAAACAAATGTGGAAACAGATGGCTGCTAAAAATATGGAATGTTATAAAAATGAATTATGTATAAAATGTTTTCTCAAACACAAAGAGAAGAAGTGTTAAGTATCAGAGCATGCGAATTAGAAATCAAAGAGATCTTTATAGGAGAAGTGGAATTTTGGTAGGCCTTGAAGGATAATTAAGAGTTTTCCCTTCAAATATTCTTTTTTCCATGCACAGCCTATGTGAAAGTAGGGAAGCATGAAAGGGCATGTAATAATTAAAGACCACAAAACAATGGTTCTGATTACATTACTGTGTATAGGTTGAAGAAGAAGAAAAGAGATGAGTGTATAATTTGGATATAAAGTATTTTAGTCAATATTTTAGAACTTTTAAAGTATGAAAATATTTGGGTTAAATAGTAAAGGGTCATATATAATTTGCTTTGAAATGTAATTGCATATATATACCTCAGGATAAGGTGAGATAACATATCAAAGGGCTTCCAGTTGCCAAATAGTGAAAACTTACCTGGCGATATCTTGGGATTTGGAAGCCAAATCTCCAACCAATAGTTATTTATTTGTTTCAAAGTGGATTATATATATCTGGGAGAACACAAATTAGGTTTTAAAATCTTTAATATCCTACCCCTTTCATGTGTCTAATGGCCATCTGTATGTCTTCACTGTAAAAATGTCTAGTACTTAGATCTTCTGCTTATTTGTTAATCAAATTGTTTGGTTTTTTTATTTACCATTGTAAGGTGAATTCTTTATATATTTTGGATATCAACCTTTTATGGTGTTTAATGACTTACAAATATTTTCTCTAATTCAGGAGGTTGCATTAAAACTTTTTGAGATTACCTGGGCAAGAGTTATAGCATAGAAAAGCCATTAGTCATTGAAAAGACAGGAAATATTATTTCTTTTATCCTGCAATATACCAAGTCATATTCACCATGTACAAAGCAATTTATTGGTTTTCTCAAAATTGTTTTTTTCATTTTTCATATGCAGAAAGAAATATAGCATGTGACATTATAAATTTAGTAACAGAATATTTCTTCTCTGTTATACTGACCTAAACTAAACCTAATACTGGTGCTCAGATTCTAATTATGAAAAACAGTAAAGAAATATGCAAAGAAAATGAAGATATTTCATTTAAAACAACACAATAAAAATAAAATTTAACAGAAGTAATAATTCATATCTATATATTTTTAAAGAAATGACAAAGTGGTAGGAGTCATGTATATTGATATATATCTATTAGAAAACAGATAACATTTATTTTAATTAAGCAAGATGTCTTTAAAATTTGCTGATCTGTATTACTTTTGATGCTTTACATGGAGCTCTGAAATACTATAACAAGAAAAACACTTGGACAATTTTAGACATGCAAGGACAGCATAAATTGGGTATGTTGAGAAGATAATAGTGGGCGGGTTCCTGCATCACTGAAACATAGGTTTGAATCCCAGTTGTTCAACAGACTCACTGTCTGATCTCCCTTCACAGGCTTTACCTCTCTGAGACGTGTCCCCCTTACCTGTAAAATGGGCTAACACATGAAGTAAATAAACACAAGAAAACATGTTACATTGCCCTTTATAATGTTACCCATCTTCAATATGTGCATTATTTGCACAATTAAGAGGATTGTACAGAAACCGAAAATAGTGCCCTCACTGCAGGAGGAACAAGTGTAGAACAGAAAAGTATTCTGTCAGCACTGTAGCAGTGTGGTGCTTGTAACCTGGGCGCAGGGACAGGTTTATCCGAGTGATGTCACTGCAGAAGATTCATTGTAATCTGTGTTATTATTGTGAAGAACTTTTTTAATACCAAAAGTCTTCCAGTTTTGAAATATTACTATTAAATATTAAGTAATATAATACACAAGAGCTTTGAAAAGAGCGACAATGTGAACTGACTCTTACCATACATCTCTTACCTTGATAAATGCAATTGCATTGGATGAAAGAAATGTCTTTCCTTTAAAGTATCTACTTTTGCCATTTGTCCGAACCCAGATTACAAGTGTATTACTAATCACTATAAATTTAGCACTTTCATATTAACCAGAAAATTGATTTTCATGATGCTAAGGTAAAAAAATTATTATTAAAGTTTTAAGGTTAATCTAATTTATATGGATTCAATTCTCCTCCCTCCACCCAGACACACTGAAAACACATGGCCCAGGTCAATTGCACGCAGGTAAAGGAGTTTATTCTTGTGGGCCTCACAGATCGCCAGGACCTAAAGATGCCTCTCTTTGTGCTCTTCTTGTCTGTCTACCTCTTCACAGTCATAGGCAACCTGGGCTTGATCTTAGTCATCAGAACAGATGCAAAACTCAACACACCGATGTACTTCTTCCTCAGCAACCTGGCTTTTGTTGATTTCTGTTATACTTCTGTCATAACACCAAAAATGCTTGGCAATTTCTTGTACAAACAAAACGTTATCTCCTTCAATGCCTGTGCTGCTCAATTAGGCTGTTTCCTGGCCTTCATGACTGCCGAATGCTTGCTTCTGGCTTCCATGGCCTATGACCGGTACGTGGCCATTTGTAACCCTCTGCTCTACATGGTTGTAATGTCCCCAGGCATCTGCATTCAGCTTGTGGCTGTCCCCTATACCTACAGCTTCCTAGTTGCACTGTTTCATACCATCCTCACCTTTCACCTCTCCTATTGCCACTCCAACGTCATCAATCATTTCTATTGTGATGACATGCCTCTCCTCAGGCTAACGTGCTCAGACACACACACCAAACAGCTATGGATCTTTGCCTGTGCTGGCATCATGTTCATTTCTTCCCTTCTGGTTGTCTTCGTCTCCTACGTGTACATTATTTCTGCCATCTTGAGGATGCGCTCAGCTGAGGGAAGACGCAAGGCTTTCTCTACATGTAGCTCCCACATGCTCGCCGTCACCATATTCTATGGGACCTTGATCTTTATGTACTTACAGCCAAGTTCTAAACATTCTCTTGATACGGATAAGATGGCCTCTGTCTTCTACACGGTGATCATTCCTATGCTGAACCCCTTGATCTACAGCCTCCGGAACAAGGAGGTGAAAGATGCCATAAAGAGAATTGTCATCAATAGAAACCAGGCTTTTCTGTTCATGAAATTAAGAAAGTGACTTAAGCAAATAAAGAAGAACTTTTCTTTATGGTCTGAAGTTTTTCCTCTTAGAGCACTATGAGGATACCTAGCCTTTTTTTATAAATTTATCAGGCTGACATTGGTTAATGAGACTATATAGATTTTACATAAATTCTATAATACATGATTTTGCATTGTGTGCCCATCCCCCCAATTTGTCTGTGCCGTATGTATGACTGACTTTACCCTTGACTGCCTCCACCTCATTTTCCCTTGGTGACCACCATACTGTGCTCTGTCTATAAAGTTTTTGTTTGTTTTCTTGTTTACTCATTTATTGCTTTTAGTTTTATACCCTACATATGAATGTCATCATATAACATTTTAAATAATTTTTATTGAAGTTTTTGTGGTGACATTGGTTAATAAAATTATATAGGTCTCAGGTGTACAATGTTTTAATACATCATTATATTTATATATATGTATAATATATCATCATGTTTTAATATATGTATATATATACACACACATATATTGTATTATATACAATAGAGCACTGTTGTCTTCAAGTTGTCTCCTTCCATCACCATTTACCCCCTTTTACTCTCTTACCTCCCCCACCCTCCTTTTCCTCTGGTAATCCCCAAATATTATCTATGTCTATGGGGAATTTTTTGCTTTACCTTTTATACCCAGTCCCCCAAAACTTCTTTCATTTAACAGCCGTCAGTCTGTTTTCTGTATCTATGAGTTTATTTTTATTTTGTTTGTTTTATTTTGTTCATTAGATTTCACATATAAGTGAAACCATATGGAAAATTTGGGTAGTATTGAAATAGGTCAACATTAGTATCTTGTGTTTCAAGCTTGCCACAAAGATGATCTGCAAAACATGTCAAAGTTTAATAAGAACTTTTGGTTTTAATACCCTGGATAATTTTCTATATTCAGCTGAAAAAGAGCACCAGTGGAATTACTTTGGCATTGAGCATTTTGTGACACTGAATCAGTATCAGTTTTGTTCATTGGATCCACTTAACGCTATTGCAATTCATTGTCTATTCTATATCATTTGTGTTTAAGAATGTGGACTCTTCGGCCTGACCTGTGGTGGCACAGTGGATAAAGCGTCGACCTGGGAACACTGTAGTCGCCAGTTCAAAACCCTGCACTGGTTCGGTCAAGGCACATATGGGAGTTGATGCTTCCAGCTCCTTCCCCCTTTCTCTCTTTCTCTCTCTCTCTCACTCTGTGTCTCTTCTCTAAAATGAATAAAATAAAAATAAAACAAATTTAAAAAAAAGAAGGTGGACTCCTCATTCACACAATTTGGCTAACAATTTTAGCTTTTCCAAGTAATGGCTGTTCTCAATGGTAAATTTCTTCACATTTCTGTATTTTGGTTTTCTCGTCTGCAAAAGGCAGTAATACATTCTTTCCTCTCAGACTGTGAGATTTAGGTAAGATTATAAATGTAAACAACATTGCACTGTTCCTGGCACATAGTAAGCACTTCATAAATGTTGACAGTTATATTTGGTTTCAGATAATGGTGTAATAGCTTTTTCTTTGTAACTTTAATAAGCATTTTAATATTTCACTACCATTTTCATGAACTAATAGTTTTTAAGAAAGAGTAGGGCATCACATTGGTGTAATAGCTTTTTAAAAAATAGTCGGCAACATGATATGCTTTATTTTAAATTAACAAAATAAAAATATAAAAGTAAGGAGTTATTTATTGAGATCTTTAAAACAATTTAATAATGTTAAATTTCTGTTTGTGTGTATTTATGAACATATTTTTAAATAAATTTTGTAGAGCCTGACCTGTGGTGGCGCAGTGGATAAAGCATCGACCTGGGAACACTAAATAAATTTTGTAGATTTCTCCATAAGCATGATATTTTCTTGAAAAAAATAAAAATACTTTTTACCTGTAGTAAAGATTTCATTAATAAATTATGAATTTACTTAGTTCTAAACTTTTCAAAAAATAAAGCTAAGATCTATTAAATATTTTTCTGTGTGTCAGGTGCTGGATGAAGTGCTTTAAATGTACTGTCTAAATTTTCATATCACCTTTCAAAGATGGATATTTTATAGAATAAAGAAATTCAAAACAGTTATGTAATTCATTAACACACAAGCAGCTAATAACTGGAAATACAAGAGTTCAATTTTGTCTAATTATAAAGCTTAAATGTTTTAGTGAGTATCTTTATTTCCAACTACAGTTATGCAAATTGGGATTAAAAAGAAAGCTGAATGATGATTCACAAATTGTCACCCAAACACTAGATTTAAATTAAATTTTTATAAATTAAATATATAATTAGAAAAATACATGATTATGAATCTGGCACAACAAATGAACCCCCACTTTGCTCAGATACTCAGGAAAAAAAAGGTAAAGACACCTTTATCATCTCTTTGCCTATTGGTGATGCTAATTTCAAATGTTTCTGAGAATCTCCTATCTCCTTTCAAAATTAGATTCTTAGTTATTCCCATGGAGCCTCACCATATTTCACTCTGACATTGTAATGTCAGCTGGTCCTATTTGCTATATAACTGCTTTTGTTTAGAACCCAAAGAGAGGATCTTGACAACTCTGGGGCATAATTTTCTTATATAAATTGAGACTGTTAGAGAAATTATCAGGAATGAGCCTCAACCTGTGTGATTTCTTATACAATAAAATGCTAACACCCTGCTTAATTTAATTACTTATAGACCAGATTAAGTACCATGAACATCTGAGGTGTATAAGTAAATAATTCCTAGTAGTGGTTCTTCATAGACTGCACTCTAATTTACTTGATGAGGACAAAATATGTAGAAATAATACGAGCTTCTCTGGACTAATACACATATGAGAAATATTATTGAGATACTATGAGGGAGTTATAAGTAAGCATATAAAAATGTATAAAGGAAACTTACTTAAAAAGTTACATTCTAGTTGTATTTTTTAAATCTTGTGCTTTTAAAACAATTTATTTATTCCCAATTAAATAAAAGCATGTTTTCAAGATATTTTAATTTTATACATTTTCAAATTATCTTTTTTCTAAGGTAAAATGGGTTAAACACCACTTTATTTTCCTGCTTTGTAAATCTTGATTTTCACATATTGTGCTTGATGTGTGTGACTTATTTGTTAGTATTGATGAGGGTTAAATGAGTTAATAAATGCTAAACACATACAATTAGTATTGATATACAGGAATAACTGTTTGAATTTTTATTCCACAAATAAAACCAAATAACTGTTTAAATTTTAGACCACACATTGTTGTAGTTACAACAAAATAAGCCTTTTCTTTATAGGAAAATGTCTTCAAGATGATCCATGTCACTGACAATCATTATAATCAACCTGATATTTACTAACTCCATATGAGATACCAATGATTGTGTCTTGGTCTTTACTGTTAGGTCAGTGGTTCTTAACATTTTTTGAGGTACCAAACCCACCAGTTTCATATGTGCATTCACCAAACCCTTCTTTAGTGATAAATAAAATATGATTTTTTTTTCCAAATTCAAGACACAGGTATATGTTTTTTTACTGGTGCACAAAATGAGCCGTGCATGAACATCACCTTGCTCAAAGAACAAAACCAACGAAGTGCATGAACTCACAACAAATTATGTATTACTTTATTCTGGCCTTTGCAGCAGAGGCTTCTCCGAACCCCTGAGACCGACTCATCGAACCCTTAGGGTTCGATAGAACCCAGGTTAAAAACCACTGTGTTAGGTTTAGCTTCAGCATTCCTTTAAATCCAGAGCCCCTTTATAACTCCCCTCACCCAACTTCCCACTAGGGCTCAAGTCAGAACATTCTCATCCCCCATTATGAGGCTGTAGTTAAATCACTTGATATTTTTTCTCTTAATGTCTTCCTGGCCTTTACTTTGAAATGTAGCAAAAAGTTTACCTTTGCAGGAATGTCAGGGAAAGCTTACATTGTGGAGGAACCCAACCATTAGGGGAGTTTAAATCACAATGGTTGTTTGTAAAAGCCTAGCCACAGGCACAGGGTCACCAGGACCTGACTGTTCCTGGGAGATTCCTGACCTTGGCTGTCTTCAAAATTTTCCAAGGACACCAGGTAAAACCACGCTGATTAGGCTTGTGCTACATCAGAAGAACCTGTGTTTCTGCAGCTGAATCCCTTTCCTCCTGCTCATTGTCAAGTCAGTGACCAAGGCCACAAACCCCAATATGCTCATTTGAGTATGTTCAGGTGTGCCCAAACCCATGCCAGTAAATGCCTGCAGCAACCCTTCTATTTACTGCTGCCTCCCACAGTTTGGGGTTGACATTCTTTGCTGGTCTCAGCCTCTCTGCACCCAGGTGCTTTTAAAATAAAGTTTACTTTTGGAACATACCAACCTCGTGTTTTTGGTTCAGCCTATGGTTTCTGTCTTTCACTGACATATATTTCTACCTGAATGTTTATACACTGGTTTGTGAGGTGAGCATTTTCCTTGTTAAACAAGTAAGTGGAGCTTTAAACACCACAAAACTAAGAGGAACAAACTCCTAGGTTTGTTTAATTTTCTTAAGTAAGATTACTTGCATAAGCGACTGGCAGATAATAGAAACCTAACCAGGTTGGTCCTTATTAAAAAACTAATAAGCTTTTGAGTGCTTAATGATTAATCTTTAATTACATATAACACATTATATAACAAACATTTCTTAGCATTTATTATCATAAGATATTTTTTCTAAATGTTATGTAAATATTCACTTCTTTAGTCTTCGAAAGAAACCAATACACTGGGTACTATTATTTTCTAAAATTGTGAAGAGAGTCACAGAGTTCAGACCAATTGTCCAAGATTGCACAGGTAATAAAGAGAAAAAATGGAATTCAAACTCAGGCAGTATCGTTCCCAGAATTCCAAGTTCTAACAAAAACACGCCGCTGCCTTTGCTTGGGGTACACATGTGTGTGTCTGTCGTGTGTTTCTGTTCAAGCATAAGTTCAGTGGCCTCTCAAGGCTGAACGGGCCTCTGAATCATACTGACTTTCCAAGATTGGCCCAAGGCCTTGTAGAAATGTCAAGGTCTGTTGAAGTCACAGTCACATTTACAGTTGATTGGGACAGAATTACATGAAACATCAACAAAAGAAAGCTTAATTTATTTCTCTTTTTGTACTTAATAATGTACTTATTGTTTTTATTTTTTAGATTTTAATACCTTCGAGGCTTCACAACCTTTATCCAAGACTTTAATGAAGGCATCTTTCACCTCTTTATTCCTCAGACTGTAGATGAGAGGATTCAACATAGGGATCACCACTGTGTAAAACACAGAGGCCATTTTGTCTGTGTCCAGGGAATGGTTTGATTTGGGCTGCAGGTACATAAAAATCAAGGTGCCATAGAAAATAGTAACAGCCATCATGTGGGAGCCACAGGTAGAAATGGCCTTGCGTTGCCCCTGGGTTGAGCGGATCCTTAGAATGGCGGCAATGATAAAGAAGTAGGAGGTGAGGACAATGAAAGAGGAACAGATCATATCAAAGCCAGCAAAGGCAAAAATCAGGATCTCCTTCATGCGTGTGTCCGAGCAGGACAGAGCCAAGAGGGGAATGTCATCACAGTAGAAATGGTTAATGACATTGGGGCCACAGTAAGTGAGCCAGAAGGTGATGATGGTATGGAGCAGAGCAACCAGAAAACTATATACATATGGAACTGCCACCAGTTGAACACAGACTCTTTTGGACATAATGGTTGAATAGTGCAGAGGAATGCAGATGGCTACATAACGATCATAGGCCATCGAAGCTAAAAGAAAACACTCAGTGATCATGAAGGTGAGAAAGCAACCCAGCTGTACTGCACAAGCATGGAAAGGAATGGTGTTATTTTTCACAACAAAATTCACCATCATCTTCGGCGTGACAGTAGAGGAGTAGCAAAGGTCAACAAAGGCCAAGTGACTGAGGAAATAATACATAGGTGTGTGGAGTCGAGCATCAACCCTAATTAAGGTTATCAGTCCAAGGTTACCCAGCACTGTGACCAGATAGATGACTAAAAACATCACAAAGCATGGGACCTGAAGCTCTGGACGGTCTGTAATCCCCTTGAGAATAAATTCAGTAACGTAAGTTGTATTAACTTCAGCCATGTACTCTGGCAGGTTTTGTTGCAAGTTGAAGAATAAAAATGAAACTTTTATGACCCCTGCTAGGGTTGAGGAAAGGTGATCGTTGGTGTCCTCTCAACTGGAATCATGCCATCTTGTGGGCAAAAGGTACACCTTAGCTCTCTAATAATATGCAATTCTTGCTCCGAGGAGAGGAGTCTTTTACTTTCAAAGTGATCTTCTTAACAGTTATTTTGCTTTGTAATTTTATAAAGTAAGGGAGGATGTTGGTTAAAAGTTAAATATTATTAGAAAAGAATAATTTTGAGGCAACTAATACTAATATTTCATTGTTTTTGTTGCCATTATCTTTCATGCATATATAATTATGACAGCACAAAAATGTGTATTTTATAAGGAAAACTATATTAACTCCTTATATATCAATTCTGTGCATGTTCCCACTGCTTTAAAATATATCAAAATAATCTGCTATGATTTACTCATTTTCCTATTCCCCATTTCCACTTACATAGATTAAGTACATTATGCTTTTAGAGTCTAAAAGCTAAAACAATTAATCAGAAATATGTGAAAAAATGCAATTTTATTTGCACAAAAATTAAAGAGAGTTATGATTTTTGTTCAATACAAAATCCACCACCTTTTGAAATGTGTTGTCCAATGAGTTGAGCAAGTAGTTTATCAGATAGCTAATTATTCTGAATTAGATGTAGCTAAACACCTTTCCCCATAAATATATGTCATTTATTTCAAGGCTCACAATATGCAAACTCTAATAGGTTTCACTTTTTAGCAAGATAACCTAAGGAAATATTCAGTTGTGAGCAAAACTTTATGGAAACATAAGTAAGTAGTGAAGTTCTTGATGAGTGCTTCAAAGTTATTGTAATTACTTGTATTTCTGCCAGCCCTGAAAAAAAAGGATTAGTCTCATTAAATCAATTTGAATTTAATTTTGGCTCCTGGCTTTATTTTCCACTAAGTGGGACCACAAAATATTTTTAAATGAGGGGGCTTGAGAGATCATCATGACTAACTCCTTCACATATCAAATTGTATTTTATTACTACTATTATTATATCTGTTGCAAATAAAAATAAGTATTATTCAATCATAAAGAAGAAAATATTCACTGGGAAATGCCCTCTCTCTTATTCTCTGCCTTATTAATTAAGATGTTTCCTGATATACTCACAGTCTAGTGATACTCAGGGTCTTCCTTGTGCTATATTAGGGTCTACATGGCTTATCCAAGCCAAGCATACTTCATTCTAGTGTTGTTTCAGGCTTGTTTTTTGCACCAGAGCCTACCAATCAGCCTTCAGAGGCACACTGTCTACCACCAGTGTACTGCGAACATGGAGACACGGGGACTTCTTCTGCCACCAGATGTTCCCTCTGTCTATCCCAAAACAAGTACAAATGACATGGCATGATATGAAGAGAAGGCTGTGAAGAATTCATTTGAACCTGACTGTCTTAAAACCTTCTTTGAGGCCAAACATTTTTTTCTGAAAAGCAATATTAGAGAATGGAAGTATCAAAAGATGTATATTTTACTTCAAGACTCAAACATTACAGTGAATATACATTCTTTAAAAGGAAAAAATTATTTTATGCTTGATGTTTCCAAAACACTGTTTCTGATGCTTAAGTTTTGAACCATCATACATACATATTTATATCCACCAACCTTTCCCCAAATGGTTTTAGTGGCCATTAATGTTCTTTGTCTGAATCCATTTATTTCAACAGGCATTGGAAGGTAGTATTGTCATTCTTCTGATGTAGGACCAAATCATTTTTTTGAGTGAAATAATAAAAACTTAAATGTAGAGCCACTCTTAGTGACCCACTCTCATAAGATAATTTTAGACAGGAAATCTTACCTGTCCTCATATTTTTCCTTTGTAAACATGCAGTAATAGCTCTCTTTTGTGGGTGCTACTGAAGGAGAAAGGGTAATTGTAGATTATCTGATTAACTCAATATGAGGTCATCTGAAGTGTGTGTGTGTGTGTGTGTGTGTGTGTGTGTGTGTTATAGAGAACTAGAGATTGATAAAGTAGTATTATAAGCATAAATATGCATTCTTTATAAAGTACTCAAAAGCAGAGAGTATGAGAGTAAAAAATGTAGTTTGCTGTTAGAGGAATTATCTCTAAAAGTAGCGTGATTCCATTTAATTCCACAGCTCACCAAGGAGACAGATTTTAATGGGAAGCTTGGTTAGGATAGAGGTTGGCAATTTACTCAGTATACAAACTCTGCATACAGATTTTATGTGACTCACCTTCTTATCCATGATCCTGGCTCTCTGTGAGCTCCTTCTATAATTGTGTGGGGGATTTATTACTGCTTGGCTTCCTTTGGGTCTAAATTTGAACCTCTAGGGATATCTGAAAGTGTAATATGTATCTTTCTTATTTTTTTCAAAGTATGATGAGCCAAACAATTATATTGGAAATTAAGAAGGAACAACTTTTAATTATATGTTTTTCTGAAGGAACCATATTTTAAGAGTACCAATCAGAATATTTCCCTGAATGCAAAGATAGGCTATATAACTGAAAAAAATATAAAAATGCCACAAATCTTGGTTCACTTAAATAAGAACTCAAGTTTTATGAAAGGATAAGATTAGCACTTAAATCCTGAGTAACTTACTTATGAGATCTTGGGCAATAGCCATACTCTTTTTGAACCTCAATCTCCTCAACTGTAAAATCAAGTAAAAAATGATGCATCTTTTATGCTTTTGTGAATATTGAATGAATTAATTTACATGAAGGAGTCTATGAACTGTATGGTAGGTAGGAAGTATGCAAAAGATATTTGCTTAAAAATCTAAGATGTATGATTCCATACATAGGAGGAACATAAAAATGAGACTAAGAGACATGGACAAGAGTGTGGTGGTTACGAGAGAGGGGGAAGGGAGAAAAGAAAGGGGTGGGGGAGGGGAGGGGCACAAAGAAAACCAGATAGAAGGTGATGGAAGACAATCTGACTTAGGGTGATGGGTATGCAACATAATTAAATGTCAAAATAACCTAGAGATGTTTTCTCTGAACATATGTACCCTGATTTATTAATGTCAGCCCATTGAAATAAAAAAAATGTAAGAGGAACCAGAAATATAAATAAAACCAAGGTACTCCAAAAACATACCTGAAAAGCAGAGCTGTTTCTACCATAATTTCAGACGGTCTTGGTGAATTAGTACAAAAAAACAACTGTTTTCATTAATGGTAAAGTCCAGTTTCTCATTAAATTTCAAACTAAAAAACATTTTAAAATCAAATAGGTATCATATATGTTAGATATATGTGTGTTAATACATAGCTTGTCTGACTATTATGCCACTTACTTCTTTAAAAAATTTTAAGTATACAATGAAGTGTTATTAACTAAAGACAACACGTCTAGCAGATCTGTGGAACACATTCATTTTATATAACTGACCCTTTTTATCAACTGAACAACTTTCACTTTCCTGTACCAGTTCCTGGCAACCACCATTCTACTTTGTGTCTATGAGTTTGACAATATTAGATACTTCATATAAATGGGATAACACAGTATTTATCCTACTTTGACTGGCTAATTTTACTTAGTATGATGTCCTCCAGGTTTATGCATGTTGTCACAAGTGGAATAATTTCCTTTTTTTTTAAGCCAAGTGATATTCTGTTGTAGGTATATACCACATTATCATTATCCATCATCTATTGATGGACATTTAAGTAATTTCCATATGATGGCTATTGTGAATAATAATGCAGTGAACATGGGAGTGCAGATATGTCTTCTAGACCCAGATTTCAATTCTTTTGCATAAATAATGAAAAGTGTGAAGAGTGGAAAGATGAATGACATGGTAGCTCTAGTTTTAGTATTTTGAGGAACCTCCATAGTGTTTTCCAGAGTGGCTGTGCCAACTTTTAGTCCCACCAAACTATACAAGGACTTTAATTTCTTGACTTCTTCACCAACACTTAGTATTTTTTTTATAATAGTCATACTACTGACTGCTGAGAGGTGATATATCATTGTGGGTTTGATTTACATTTTACCGTGATTAGTGTTGTTGACCATATTTTTATATACCTGTTTGCCATTTGCACTCTTTTTTTGTTGAAATGTCTATTTAAGTCCTTAACTGGATTACATGGCTTCTTTTGCTGCTGAGTTCCAGGAGGCCCTTATATATTTTGGACATTAAGCACTCATTAGGTATATATTTTTAAAATATATTCTTCCATTCTATATGCTACCTTTCATTCTGTTGATTATTTCTTTTACAAGCAGGAGTTTTTTGCTTTAATTGTAGTTCCATGTATCTAATGTTGCTTTTGGTCCTTGTGCTTTTGCTGTCATACCCAAGAAATCACTGCCAAGCTCAAAGCCATGACTATATTCTGTACTTTTTCTAGGAGTTTCACAGTCTAAGTCTTAAGTTTAAGCCTTTAATTCACTTTGAATTGATTTTTGTGTGTGGTGTTAGACAAAAAAAAAAGAATCCAATTTTATTATTTTACATGTGAATATCCAGTTTTCCCAACACCATGTGTTAGACTATCCCTTCCTCATTGTTTATTTAGATACCCTTATCTAAGGTCAGTTGACTATATGTTTGTGGGCTGATTTCTGAGTGCTCTCTTGTCTTTTATTAATACATATGTTTATTTTTATGCCAATACAATACTGTTTAATTTACTAAAGGTTTGTAATATATTTTTAAAATAAAATATATTTTTGAATCTTCTTTCTCAAGATTTCTTTAGCCATTCTGAGTCTTTTGTGGTTCCACATGAATTTTAGGATTGTAAAAATTGGGGTGTTGGTAAAATCACATTTTTTTTTGTTTCTCCTACCATACTGACTTCACTTTTTGCCTCTACTTTTATGCTGTTATTTCTTTTGTTCCTCCTCTCTTTAAAATCTGTTTTTATGCACATAATGTCAATTATCAATGAATCTCAATTTATTTTTCTATCTTAGATACCTTTTCACTTCAGTTTTATATACAGATGTCTAGAATTGAGTTTAAATTGGATGTCTTAAAGCACCTCAAGTTCTAAATGTCAAAGACCCATTCTCAAATCTAATTTTCATTCTGTGTGCTTTATCATGGTGAATAGTACTACAATTCTTCCTACTATGCAGGTAAAATAATAATATTCATCCTTGAACTTTTGATATACCTTTTCAAATTTTATATCTATTTTACCTTTTAGATATAGTCATTTTTCCCATCTTTTCTGTTGTTGTTTTTTCCATCTCTACTGCCTCCCTCTAAGGTCAATATAATTTCTTGTATTGAAATACACTGCTCACAAAAATTAGGGGATCTTTCAAAATAAATATGAAGTGATAAAAAAGAAGCATTTGATTTTTTTATTAAAAAGAATATCAGAAAAGCAAATTACAAGTCAAAGAAAGTTTTTAATTATGCAAATGAGATGCAAAGCCAACTTTTATTTTATTGGTGAAAATGCACTATACAAAAGGCTGAAAATACTGGAGTATCTGTACATTCCCTGATTCCCTCATTTTTGTGAGCAGTCACAAAACACACAGAAATGATACATATTATTTCCTATATTGAAATATATATATTATACATATATATTATATATAAAGTCACTTTGAATCTTAATTTTAGCTAACACATTTATCAGGTGTGACTTGAGGCAAAGTATTCAAATTCTCTGAGCTTCTATTCTGTATAAGGCAAGAACATTTTTTCCTACACCACAATGTTTTGTAAGGAATAATGATATGTATATAGACCTTTTTAGTTCCCTGCCGGGCACGTAGTAATCACCTAATAAAATTTAGTCACTATGATTATCAATGTCTTTATTATCATTCTTCTCATGAATTTTAGAACATCATCAATTTGCAGTTTGTAAACTGATCTAATATTCAGTATATATTTGCTTCTTAAAATTGCCCTGGGCTATAAGTAGTATTTTCATTTTTTAATCGAGGATCAGAGTTTATGACTTTTCAAGACATGGTAGATGGTAGAAGAGCCAGAGGACAAACTTACATCTGGTTTCAAATTGTTTACTCTTCCCATCTCCCAAAGGATTGTGCTTCAAGGTAGAGGATAGAGCCATCCTTGAGGAATCAGATAATTATCTCAATATACTCAAATTAAACTGAGTATTCATTAACCTTAAGTTAAAACTTTATGTTTGTTAAGATTGCTTTTAGTTAATATGTCCTCATGAAAACACTGAGAATTGTCATTTTAATAAGCCCCCTTGCAACTGATTAGGCAGTCAACTCACTTTTAGCAATTACAGTAGGGAATTTTGTTTGCAATCAAGAGTTTTGTAATAAGATCCAAAGAGACAATTTCATCATCAACACTTAGACAAACTCTGACTTCAGTTTCTCTTTACTTAATGAATAGCAGTTTACTTAATTAAAATAAACAGAAGAATGGCAGCTACTGGAAATGACATTTTAAAAATTTTTCCCAGATACGCTGAACTTTTTCAGCCTGACTAGGAATGGAAACACTGACTTAATTGCTTTCAAATTATATAATATGGGCAGGCAGTAGGCACTTGAATACTTGTAAATTCTGTGACATGACACTGTGTATAAACAAATATTAAATAATTTGGGAATATAATCACTGATTAAAAATTTTTCAAACACAGTGTCAAACTACTACTTTTTTCAAAATTAGGATCTTAATTTTACAATTAAGACTAAAAACCTTTATCGTTTTTTACATATACTATGTCCCAAAGTTCTCACCAGAATGTTAATGCATTCTAGGATATCTAAGGATAAATAGATATTTAATTCTTCCCTAAATAAAAATACTCAAAATAGTCAGATAGGTAAAGTCGTACTCAAGTGTAAATAGAATGAAAATATCAAATGGTAGGTATATATTCCAGCAAGAAAAGATGCATTTGCCATGTTGGCAGAGTTTGTATGGATGTGATGGTTTGTGTATGATTTGCAGTAATTAGGCCAAGTATTGGTTTCTGCAAACCTTTAGAATACAGATTACAAACAGAACTATGATAAAATGCTTATGACCATGACTTGATCATTTTCCACAAATAAGATAGGACACAAATCTCATCACAACACAAATATTATAGTAAAATACATCAAATTAAGTCACTCCATGAAAAACAAATAAAATAAACTCACCTGAAAGAGTAAAACAAATTTGCAATTTAAAGTATTAAGAAAATAATTGCATGTGTGTGTGTTTAAATAAAAACTAAAAGAATACAAATGCAGGCAAATACAGAGGGTTATTAATGCATAGAAATATGAATTAACTACCAAAAGTTAAGTTTAAAAAAACATTATATAATTTGGGTCAAAAATTCAACATAAAATAAATAAGAACTAAATAGATGTTTCTTTTTAGTAGCTCTTATCTGTGGTTCCTGACACAAACTGGGAACTCGATAAATTATTGTGGATTTATCAATAGTGATATAAAAGAATCTCACAGAAAGTTTTTGGCAATTTTACTCCCAAAGGTGCCAAGTTTAATATTTTAAAATGATTTTCTTTTTTATACATATTAATTTAATCCTCAGTAAAATATAAATTTTAAATTTTATTATGTATAAAAATTATATATGTGTATACATACAAATTATGTGCATGTCTACACATATAAATTTATGTATATGTTTCACTTATTAATAATTAAATAAGCATATAGAAAAAGGAAAACACTGTTTTTCGAGAATGATCATGGCAAAGTGAAATATATATAATCATTAAAATTAGTGCGGAAAAATAAAAGCTCAAATAGCACATGGGAATGAAAAAGCCAAAAGCTTTTTTGAGAGAGTCATTTATTGTTCAACAATGATTTACTGAGTTCCTATTTGTGTCAGGATGGTCAACAGACAAACCCACTCTAAGGAGACTAAAACCCCTACCCACACAATAATAAACAGAGACCATATAAAAACTAAGCAAATAAAATATTATATGCATATGATATTGAGAAAAGGAAAAGGGAAATCAGGGAAGAAGGAAGTAATAATGATAGTTAACAGTATATAGCACTTTTGATAGTCTGGACATGAATTTAAATATTATACACTTTAATTCATTTCGACTTCAAAGCACCACTTGAGGCACTTACTATGTCTATTTAGTTTTAAAGATGATGGAAACACCTCGACCAGATAGCTCAGATTCTTAGAGCATCTTTCCAATATGCCAAGGTTGCAGGTTTGAACCCCAGTCAAGGTGCATACAAGAATCAACCAATGAATGCATAAATAAGTGTTTCTATCTCTCTCTCTTAAATCAATAAATAAAATTTATTTTTTTAAAAAGATGATGGAAACAAGATGTGATGGAATGTTATGTGACCAAGTACTATAATATAGCTCCTGTGCTCTCACACTTCACTTCTGTGAAAGTGTCCAAGAATGAAGAAATAAGATATATATATATATATATATATATATATATATATATATATATATATATATATATATATATATATATATATATCAGTGGTTCTTAACCTGGGTTCTAGGGGTTCGATAAGTCAGTCTCAGGGGTTCGGAGAAGCCTCTGCCACGGAGGCCAGAATAAAGTAATACCGTAATTTGTTGTGAGTTTATGCACTTTGTTGGTTTTGTTCTTTGAGCAAGGTGATGTTCATGCATGGCTCATTTTGTGCACCAGTAAAAAAAACATATACTTATGTCTTGAATTTGGGGGAAAAATCATATTTTATTTATCACTAAAGAAGGGTTCAGTGAATGCGCATATGAAACTGGTGGGTTCAGTACCTCAAAAAAGGTTAAGAACCACTGAGATACATATATATATATATATATATATATATGTATGTATGTATGTATGTATATGTATGTATTCCAAATAGAAGGAACAAATACAAATACCTAAGGCTGGCTTGCCCTGAAGTTCTTGAAGTCACTGTGGATAGAAGGATGCAAATAAGGATATAGGGATTAAGATCACTGAGTCCAAGAGCCTCCAATGGCCAGATTAGCCTGGTACTTGTGGGTTCTAGAAATAATTTTGAATTTTACTCTGAGTGAAATGTGCAACCATTACAAAATTATCTGCCAGGGAGTGAGATAATGTAATTTACTGTTTAATTTACTGACTAAAAGAATTACTGTGTTTTAAAAATAAACTGGAGCCTGACCAGGAGGTACATAGTGGATAGAGCATTGAACTGTGATGCAGAGGACCCAGGTTCAAAACCTCTAAATCACCAATTGAGCAGGGGCTCATCTGGCCTGAGCATGGGCTCACCAGCATGAACACAGGGGCGCTGGCTTGAGCATGGGATCATAAACATGACCCCATGGTCGCTGGCTTGAGCCCAAAGGTTGCTGGCTTGAAATGAAGGTCTTTGGACTGAGCAAGGGGTCACTAGCTCTGCTGTACCCCCCCCCATAAAGGCACATATGAGAAAGCAATCAATGAACTACTAAGGTGCCTCAACAAAGAATTGATACTTCTCCATATCTCTTCTTCCTGTCTGTCCTTATCTGTCCCTCTCTCTGTCACACACACACACACACACACACACACACACACACACATCAACTGGAAAAGGCAAGGATGGATACAAAGAATTAACTGGAAAGGATGGTGAAAATAAGAAAATTGATAAAATCTGAATCCTTTTGACTCATATAGGGAAAGACAGACATGTGTAAACAAATGACAATACATTAGAAGTGATTTTGATATTTTAATTGTTTTCCATTTGTTTTTGTTTTTCTCTGTTTTGACTATGCAAATTGTATTGGATATACATCAGCAAGAATGAGTGGCTTCATGGTGGGATCATTCTGGTTGACATAGAAACAAATTTTACCATTGTGTTTAACTGGAATGTTCAACCTCAGTTGCACCCTTGAGGGTCAGGGGCCCTAGGACAGTCATATAAGGTAAACATTAGGGGTTAACTCTTTAGTGCAGTGGTTTTCAACCTTTTTCATCTCGTGGCACACATAAACTAATTACGCAAATTATGTGACACACCAAAAATATATGTTTTGCCAATCTAAAAAAATAAAGGTATAATTTTGATTCATTCAAACAGAATGGCTATTGTGTTGACTAGTGTCATTTTTTTATTTGACAATCTAAAGAAAAGAAAACATACTAGGTATAAATTATACTATTAAACTGAGTCAATAGAGGAAAAAAAATATTTTTCTGATTACTTTCACCAAACCGTTAAGAAAAACTTTCCCTTAGGAAAATATGTTTGGGAAGGAAAGGGTACTATTATTTTTATTTTACACTCTTTATTTATTTATTCAAATTTGATATGCTAAGAATTTCTTATCTTTTACTTTCTCTTCCACAAAGATGGAAAGAGGCTTGTAATTTCCAATAACCACACCATGCAGGTTGTTATAATCATAGACACGTTACATACAGAGAAATAAGATACATTAATTCTGCTGTCAAGGTGGAGATGGGAGTGCATTGAAGGCAAAAGATATAAGGGGACTACATGAATATGGTGGCAATTGGAGAAAGACATGGCTTTGTATTTCCTGTGAATATAGAATTTAAATAGGAGAAGTGACTTTTAGCAACCTGAGAAAAACAGCCCACTATCTAGCTCGTCTCATTTTTATTTCTTCCTTCTATAGTTGTGCAGGTTGCTGACTGACTGACAGTTTAGGCACCTAAGCATGAATCAAGAGCCAAAACTAATATAGTCATAGTTGGGGACACAAAAGTCATTATTTTAACAATGATAACTTTTCCAACGTGATAGGACTGGAGCATTACTTTTGGAAATTATACTTTCTCCTTTTAAATGTACATTTATACCACCTTTTAAAAGCAGAAATTTTTGCTGTCTCACTGAAAATTTAGTAGAGATTATAGAAAACATTTTTGATTATTAAATGGTGAAATTAATTAAACTAGGACACTTTAACATAGAGAACTGCATTTTAAAGTATAAATATTTATTTTAATTTTTAGAAAGAAGTATTTGAAAATGAATTAGTTATACACATATTCAAAATTTGCCTGACCCACAAGTAGAAACATTTAATGTCCCTCTTTTTTCCATTTTGAATATCCTGCTTAACTTTTTATTTAGAATAAAGTGCAACTGTTAAATTAGAGAACATATCTATTCAAAGGGATAAAAAATATAGTACATTAAGATTTTGCTCTACCAAGAAGAAATAAGAGAGCAGAAAAAAATTAAATTATTTTCTCCTTATTCAATATAATTTAAAATGACCTACATCTAAAGTAGTATGCATATTTACAAACATATAAAGGTTTTGTTTGTTTTTAATCTTACTAAATTACCTTCAACTGATCTATATTTTATTGACTCTCAATATTTCTCAACTTTTGGCCTCATGAAGTTATATATAGGGAGAGATGATAATATAAAATTTAAAATGGAATATATTTGTTCTGATATTCCTCTTTAATGCACAATAATTTTTGAAGGTAAAACTTGATGTCAACTCTAGTCTCAATAATTTGTTTCTGACTCTGTCTTAGCTTTGTCAGCAGTTGAGACACCAGAATAAATGGCTGAAAGGAACAGCACTAGGGTA
The DNA here is from genome assembly GCA_037038555.1 of Rhynchonycteris naso. Lineage (NCBI taxonomy): Eukaryota > Metazoa > Chordata > Mammalia > Chiroptera > Emballonuridae > Rhynchonycteris > Rhynchonycteris naso. The sequence goes on from CM072995.1 coordinate 359,882,345, forward strand.
ACAGAATTCATTCCTTTGGGTTTTTCAATTCATAGAAAGCTTGATCTCATTCTGTTTCTGCTCATTTTAGTGGTATATACTCTAACTTTGGTAGGAAATTTTGGGATGATTTCATTAATTCAACTGGATGTTTGACTTCACACTCCCATGTACTTTTTCCTCAGTAATCTGGCCTTTGTTGACCTTTGTTACTCCTCTTCAATAGCTCCCGAGTTCCTGGAGACCCTCCTGACGCAGTGCAGGTCTATATCTTTCTATGCATGTGCAACACAACTGGGCTTTTTTCTGAACTTCTTGATTTTGGAGATGTTCCTTCTTGTGGTAATGGCTTATGATCACTATGTGACCATCTGCAGTCCTCTTCTCTACAGGGTGATCATGTCCCAAAAGGCGTGTATGCAGCTGGTAGTGGGCCCCTACTTATATAGCTTTTCTGTTGCTTTGCTCCACACAGCTGGTACTTTCCAATTGATCTATTGTGATCCCAATACTATCAATCACGTCTACTGTGATGATATCACTTTAATAGCCCTTACCTGTTCAGACACCAGCCTCAAAGAGGTCTTGATTTTTATCTTTGCTGGATTCAACATGGTCAGCTCTTTGACTACTATCCTTATTTCTTACTTATACATTGTGGCTGCCATTCTGAGAATCCAGTCTACAGACTGGAGGTACAAAGCATTTTCAATTTGTGCCTTGCATCTGACTGCAGTGACTATATTTTATGGAACTCTGATCTTCATGTATCTGCAGCCCAAATCAAACTATTCCCTTGACACAGACAAAATGGCCTCTGTGTTCTATACAATAATCATTCCTATGCTGAACCCCATGATCTACAGCTTTAGGAACCAAGAGGTAAAAAATGTCTTTGGAAAGGCATTGAAAAATGTTATGGCCTGCCTCTAACAAACTTTAAATAGTGACTCGAGACAGCAACTGACTTGGAATGAGGCCACATGCTGATATGTTGTTTTTATAATCCTTTGATGGAGTTAACTCATTTTTATCATTCTTCATATTGGTAACATTATTGTGTACATGAGTTCTAATTTTTATGTAGTCTGTAATAAGATGAAATATTTAAAGGAGTAGAATTTATATTTTTAACAAATTGTTACTTTTAGGTATGTGACTCTGATAGCTTGACCTTGAGAACTCCTATTCAGCTAGTAATAAGATTTAGGTATTCCTTTTAAATGTGTTCCTGTTTTGTATACTGATGGAGGACATAAAAGGGGACAAGGAAGGTAATAAAATAAGTTTCTCGTTTTTCCTCATATCATTTCATTCAATAGCCTGTTTTTTCAACTGTACTCAGTCTTTTAGCCATCATTCCTTACTCTGCCTCTTACCACCACTGGATTCATTACTGATCACTCCCTGAAATCATGCAATAATCATGGATTCTAAATAAATCAATCTACTAAATTATAAGACTGTGCTACTATGACTTATGTACCATGGTAAGAGATAGAATGAATCTAGCAACTCAAGAAATACATTTTGTTAATTGACAATGAAGTATAAAAAACAAGCAATGAACAAAGTGACAAGAAAAAAATGAACATCAATAAAGTGAAGTTTATTATAAAAGACACAAAATGAGCCATGCCAATTGTATGGTCATGAAACAATTTCCTTTTTTATTCTGTCATCTTGCTTAAATCTCACCAAGAGCTCAAGTTTCAAACCAGTATGACCAGTAATCAAAGTCTTTCTGCATTAAAACTTCAGCATCTCAGTAAAATAGAAAGTTAGTTCTTAGAATCTCATGGTTTGGGGTTCAAACCTAAGTTTTACCACTTCTGGCTCATTGACGTTGGGTAATATTTATGACTTCTATCAGTCTCCTCAAAACCATCTCTTAGTAGTGGGAACAGATAAAAAGTTGTTTTAACATTATTGAGTTCTGGGTAAGTGGTGCTTATAAAGCTCAAGAACTCAAAGCTGGTACTGTTTTAGAGTTAGTTACAGCTCATCAGACAATGTGGGAAGCATCCTGGGTACCCAAGTTTCCTCCAATTCTGTTTGAGTATTATGTTACTAAAATTAACCAATGCTGTAACAACAGACTTTACAACAGACATTCGATTTTTGTCTTACTAGAATCACTTAATAATCTTAAACACTGTAGAAATTATTAAACACAAAAAATTAAAGTGATGAAGTATATATTTAAACCCCCTGAGAAGTAGTGTTTGATATGCAAAGTTTCTTGATTTATGCAATGCTATGTAATATAGATACAATAACTATATAGACTATTGAAACATATATGTGATAGGCAGCTGTGTGTGTGGTTGTGGTAATTTGTCATAAAGTTATGTTGTTTTCTGTCTCTTAGTTATTATGATTTTTCCTACATTGGAATATTACATTTATTTTTTACTTAATGTTTTTCTTACATTAACTCACACTTCATTTAAATAAACCTGAAAACTGAAGTTTATATAATCACTTCAAATAAGAAAGATTTGTGCCAATCATCATAAATAATAAGTAACAAACATAAATACTCAAACATTTAAAATAACCAAATGTTTGTACAATACTTAAAATTACCTCATTTATTGTATTTTGGGAAATATTGGTAATAGAAATTTCAGTATAGAAATTAATCAAAAGTTTTTAATAACCAGTTTAACTTAAATCATTCTAAGTTGTCTTAATATAGGTTTAATGGTTAAGTTTAGATGTTTAACTTTTGTAAAAATATAAATACTGTTATGTTAAACTATTTATTTTAAAAATTATTTTTACATCTGCCTTACTCAACCCCAACATCATTATTATAGCATCAGCAGGTATTCTAAGTGGAAGCAAGGGGTACAAATTTTGAAGACAAAACACTAAATTATAATTATGACTTTTAAGCTCTTAAAGTGATTTTCTTTGATGGGGACAGCACCACAGAGAAATTAATCTTGAAAGTCATGATTATAAATTATCAAGGATAAGTACTCAAAAACAGAGAATATCTTTGCTGTTATTTTGGGTTTGCTTGTTTTGTAATTCCAAAGAATAATGTCAAAAAGCTAAGAGAATAGTGCAACGTATATATAGCATAGTGGAGAGTGGGAAAGAACTCGTAATAAGAAAAGAGTCATATATCTAACTACAAGCAGTAAGGGCTCAACCTGAGATTGACAATGTGAGTAGGATTTAGAGATTAGTCTGTGCCTTTCCACTGGGTAGCATACTGGATGCAGATGAGCATGCTGCAGTCAAAAAGCTACTAGAAGTACATGCACTTGCTACATTGACATACTCAACACCTGTTACAACCCAGGGTCCAGGATCCAGGGTGTCTCAATTACAGCAGGTCCTGGTATTCAAAAGCCTTGTCTCACAGGTTTTCTCATCTGCACTCATAGTATCCCTTCATCTGGGAACTGTGGGAAGTGTGCATTACCCTTCTTTGAGAAAAAGAATTAGGTCAGAAGTTAAAAATCCCTTAACACAGAACTCATTTTTAAGAGTAACTATGAAGCATTTGGCTTTAAAAGTAGTTTATTTAGGTAATGTGTTACAAATTTGTTTTCTGTTGATAATGAGCTGAAGGTTACACAGGAATAGCCAGGTCCCAGGGAGCTACAAAATGATTTAGCTTTCTAACTCATCAGACTAATTGTGGGATGGAAATCAACACTTGTTCTCCATCATGTTACAATTTTATTTTATCTCTGTGTAATGGAAACAGATTTATTTTTCACCAACTTATTTTTAATACCCATGGACATTTGCACATCTTTGGGTCTAAAAGGCAACAGGGAATGTGGAACACTTTTGATGATGAGGTGAACCAAGAGCTTTCAGAAGCATGAATCTCTGTGGAGCTTTGATGACCAATCTGTTGTCTGTATCCTTTGTGGTATATTTACAAGGTTAGGCATGGCATAAAAGTGCTTCTTGTAGCTTCCAATTAAAATGTTTCTAATAATTCTTAATCCTACACTGCATGCTTTTTTTGACAATTCAAAACTATTACTACTACCTAACTTCACAGATCAGAACCTGGAGGTTCAGTGAAATATGGAGGCTTGGACAAATAAGACAGATACTAGAAAGTGGCAGACTCAAAGGCAAGATCACCTTCCCACTTATTCCATTCACCACATTATGAGAACCAGTGATAAGTAGGACCAGGGCAGGTCTGATCCATTCTACTACAATAAAACCTCATCATAACTAATTACATCTATAATGACTCTATTTCCAAGCATGTTATTCTGATGTGATTGGGCTTAAGACTTCAGCATATCTTTTAAGAAGACATAATTCAACCCATAAATAATAAGAGCTAAAGATGTTGGCTAACATGTCTGTTGGAAGCTTACTAAGTCCGTACCTACAAGCAGTACAGAAAAAATAACTGAGAATTCCTGAGGTGAAAAAGAAGCCTGTATGTATCTGAAAATGCTAGTGGAGAGAATTGGCCTAGAAGTTGGGACACTGGGGGGTGGTGACAAGTGTAACGACTCATCATGTAGAAAAACAAAAGGGTTCTATACCTAAATCTAAGATCAGTGGGTTGGGTTTTTACCTCCTTTTGGTTATGACAGAGGGCTAGATTTACTTTTTTCAATACCAGGAGAATAGGCAAGGATCCGAGGAGATTTACTCATTCTCAAAGCAAAACTTAAGAACATTTGAAGGGGAGATTAGGATACTGGCTAAGTGTTATAACGAGTTAACCCCTAAAACACAGTGAGTCACACAATAAGATAGGATTTTATTTCTTTCTCAAGCAACAGTGTAAGTTAAGGTTTAGGGTAAGGTTATTAGACTTGCAATATATGACTTCCATATTTGGGTCTAGGGAAGCCATTTCAGTGGCAACATTTTTAAGTGGGCAGGGGAGGAAATATTTCAGGTCTAGTGATGTTGACCTTGAAGCAATAACACTTAGATTTTATTTATAACATTCTACTAATAGCTCATTGCCAATTCTTCATAACAAGATTATATACCTGGCTAATAAAGGAAGATGAGAATTGTAGTAAATAGCAGGATGGCCAGCATTTTTTGAAAGAGTGAGAATATCTCTGCCATAAGGATCACAGAAAGCATGGTCTTTAGAATATCAGACTATAATGTCAACCTCTGTGAAAACAGTTGTTGCTTGAGCAACCCTACTTTTTTGCCCTTACACTAACTCTTTAGAAGCAAATATGAGAGGTTTAAAAACATTAAAAAAATTTTTTTAAAAACACCATTGTTAATACCACCCAGTGGTACTCTTTCCCCTTATTCAGACTTGAAAGTTATGAATGACAACTCCCCTTCCTCCACCATTAGCCTTTTCTCAGCTCTGTTCTAAGAGAAAGTGGCCCATGGTTAATTAATATATTACTCTGAGTAGCAATACTGTCTCTGAATTAGCCCACCTAACTAATTGTATTACTGCTACTATATGCTGTTTTTCAGAGTCCGAGTCCTCTTATACATACACAATTGTGTACCCCTTTTAATTAAATCAGCAATTACACAATAATAAACTCACTCACCAGATATCACTTCTACTTTCCATTTGGCTCTGCACTAGTAAGTTAGCAGCAGTCACCAGAGGTAGACAAATTTATATTCTGCTTGTTGCAAGGATGGAATGTAGACAAAGTGGGCTGTAGATGCACCAATCTAGATAAATTGATGAGTGAGCGCTTTTTGATTTTTAATTGAATTTATTGGGGTGACATTGGCTAATAAAATTACATAGGTTTCAGATGTACCATTCCATAATCCACCATCTATATACCACATCAGGTGTTTACATCCTAAACAATGAGCTTTTGAAGATTTATAATCAAGCCCAATAGGATACCATTTTGGCTAACATTGCTTACATTTGAATATATGTGCAGTGCAATAGCATTTAGTTGGCCAGTGTTTCCTATCCAATTGATTCATTCTAGGCACTAAAAGCTTGGTTTAAGCTTCAGGATACAGAACGAAAACATTTCATACTAGTAGAAAGAGTTGGAATCAAGCAATAGTTTCAAATCATATCTATCAAAGGTTTAATAGAATAAAGATCAGATTTTTTAAATATCAAGAATTTTTATATATCAGAAAATTCATACTGTTTATTTTTTATAGCCATGAGGACAAAAAAAAATCTTTAGTCATAAACATTTAATCCTTTTAACATCAGAAAAGTTACGCTATAATCCAAAGCAAGATGTAATTTTGGGTAAAAAGATTATTGAAACACAAACATTGTTAACTATAAAACAATACATATTTTGACAGCACATCTGATAAGGGGTTAATAACTAAAATTTATAAAGAACTTATAAAAAGCAACACCAGGAAGACAAATAATCCAATCAAAAAATGGGCAAAAGAAATGAATAGAAATTTCTCCAAAGAGGACATACAGATGGCCAATAGGCATATGAAAAAATGCTCAACATCACTAATCATTAGAGAAATGCAAATTAAAACCACAATGAGATATCACCTCACACCAGTCAGAATGGCACTTATCAGCAAAACAACACAGAATAAGTGCTGGCGAGGATGTGGAGAAAAGGGAACCCTTCTGCACTGCTGGTGGGAATGCAGACTGGTGCAGCCACTGTGGAAAACAGTTTGGAGATTCCTCAGAAAATTAAAAATTGAACTGCCTTTTGACCCAGCTATCCCACTTTTAGGAATATACCCTAAGAACACCATAGCACTGTTCGAAAAGAAGAAATGCGCCCCCATGTTCGTGGCAGCATTGTTCACAATAGCGAAGATCTGGAACCAGCCCAAGTGTCCGTCAGAAGACGAGTGGATTAAAAAGCTATGGTACATATATACTATGGAATACTACTCAGCCATAAGAAACGATGACATCGGATCATTTATAACAAAATGGATGTACCTTGATAACATTATACGGAGTGAAATAAGTAAATCAGAAAAAAAGAAAAACTGAGAACAGCACGATTACATACATAGGTGGGACATGAAAGTGAGGGTACGAGACATGGACAAGCGAGTGGTGGTTATGGGATGGGGGGAGGGAGGGAAGAATGGGATAGGGAGGAGGGGAGGGACGCAGGGAAAACCAGATTGAAGGTGACAGAGGACAATTTGACTTTTGGTGATGTGTATGCAACACAATTGAATGATAAGATAACCTGGAGATGTTTTCATTGTACATATGTACCCTGATTTATTGATGTCACCCCATTAGAATTAATAATAATAAAATATATATTAAAAAAAAAAAAAAAAAAAAAAAAAAAAAACAATACATATTAAGGAAAAATCTTATGATTGCATTATACTAGTTAAAAAGTCACAATACAATTTTAATTTTAAAGATCTATGTGTATAAAAAACACTATAGAACACTTTCTTGGTAAATCATAGTTCATCAACATTCTGTAGTCAAAAAAAAAAAGAATTTTTACATATTTCATTTGATAGATAGGTGGAGAAACATGTGCATATAAAATAAATCCTAAGAAATCATGTTTCATTTCAACAAGGGTATCTCTAAATTACCATTTATCTTTCTAATCGTATTTATGAGTTCTTCCAGTGACTACACTTAACACAATTTTATATACACTGTGAATGACACTAATATTTCAGATTCAATAATATGGTTGCATATATAGGATAAAAGCAAGCTTAGTCTTAAGAGTCCATACATGGGGTAAAGCATCACTGTATTAGTTTGGACCTCTTATTGTATGTGAGAGTTGTCTTTAGAAGATCATTTTTGAGTTAGGACTTTTTATACCTGGACATTTCTAATCCATAGCAACACACCACAAGCCAATTTATTGTACTTTCACTGCCCCAAGTTTGTTTTGGTGATTGCTTTGTTGACTGCCTCTTTCACATCCTTGTTTCTCAAACTGTAGATCATGGGATTCAGCATGGGGATCACTGTGGTATAAAACACAGCCACCATTTTCCCCTGCTCCACAGACTCCTCAGTGGGCCGCCTGAGATACATGAATATGAGAGTTCCATAAAACATGGTGACAGCTGTCAAGTGGGACCCACATGTGGAGAATGCCTTCTTCCTCCCATCAGCAGAATGCATGCGTAGCACAGCTACTACAATGAGGGTATAGGAGATGAGGACCACTGAGAGGGAATATGTAAAGTTAATTCCAGCTATCACGATCATTGTGTATTCTTTGATGTGAACCCCTCCACAGGCAATCTTGATGAGAGGAGGGTCTGCACAATAGAAGTGGTTGATTTCAAAGTTTCCACAGAAGTACAAGCCATATGTCCATAGTGTGCATATTAGACTAACAGAGAAGCCATAGACATAAGGTACAGAAATGAGCCGAACACAGACAGTCCTGGACATTTTACTGCCATAAAGCAACAGATTACAGATGGCCATGTAGCAATCAAAGGCCATCACTGCCAAGATGTAAACCTCTACGTGGACAAGGGCAATAAAAAAGTAGCACTGCACCAAACACCCCACATAAGAAATGGCTTTTGTCTCTGATAATAAGTTTTCCAGCATTTTGGGGGTGACATTGGAAGAGAACCACACATCCACAAAAGACAAATGACTCAAAAAAAAGTACATAGAACTCTGAAGTGGGGGACTGATGTTGATCAAAATGATCATACCAATGTTTCCTAACAAAGTGATTATGTAAACTATTAGGAACACTGCTAAAAAGAGAACTTGAAGCTCCTGGCGACGGGTCAACCCCAGAAGAATAAATTCTGTCACATCCGTGAAATTTGGCATTGTCTCTACATAGACACAGTATGTATGGCCTATAGAAAAATAAAAATAAAAATAATGAATGAATTTATTTTCTTCTTGAAATTTTGAGTCACATTTATTCTTATTTGAATTCAAATAATTTAAAAATCAATGCAAATTTAATACAATGTCCAATATAAGAATATATAGGCATAATTGTTTCCTTTAATAGGTCTTATATTTAATTACCATCACTATTTATCAATTTCTTATCTGGAAAAGAATAAATTATATTCATTGCTTATATATTACTAAAGTTAGATATTTACATTTTGCTAGATTATGACACTAATGTTAAAATCATAGGAAACAAGCCTAAAATCATACTGAGAGTTGTCAAAGAATGGCTAAATTCAATTTCACATGAACTAATTTGCCAAAAAAAAGTGTTCTATATTATTATTTACAAGGATTTTTGAAAATAAAATTTAAAATCAAGAATCTTTAACTAATGTCTCAATACATTGGTTTTGCAATATAGTTATTGACATATTTCTCCTACATTATGCCAGCAAATAATAGCATATGCTTTCAACATATGAAATTCCTAGTTATATTTTATTTTGTTTAGCTAACATTATGCTTGTTTGGTTGCCACTACTTGAGGAAGTAAGGCAATAAGGACTTAACAGTATAGATGCTATCAATTGTACAGTTTTCTCAGAAAAGTACACTACAAGAAGTTTAATCATCGAGCATCCACTATGAAAATTATTTCAATAGGTGAATACCATGAGGTAAAGTATAGATCACATGTTTAATAAGTAGTATGTGGCATTTTAGCTTCTACTGGTCTTCAGAATGAATCCATTCTATGCCTTATTATTTATATTCAAATTTGGCATCACTACAAGGAAAAGATTCCCAAACAATATTTTTTTGTTTTACTACACCTCCTTTTACAGTTTACCTCTTCTAAGACCTAAAACTTTGCCGTCAGTTCTCAACCATCTAAATGCAGGGTTAGCACAACCTTGGGAATTTAAGCCCTCCATAAAGATAGTAGTTAAAGGGTTTATTACTGAACTACAAACGGGCCATTTATTATAGTTGCTTTATTCTTGTTGAAAAGGAATAAGTGATAAATATACAAGTAATATCATTTAAGGAGTGGAATTCCTGTGACAAAAATACAACATGCTGGTAAGATAAGAAACAAGGGGTGGCAGTGTGCAGACAGTGATGAAAATAACATATCTGAGGTGGTGACTTCTGAGTCAGTGAGAGGTCGTCAGCTATGTACAAATGTAAAAGAAGAAATACATACAAATGCAAAAGCTCAGAGAGGAAAATAATAGCTTGGCATTCTTGAGAAAGAGAGTGGCCCCTCCAATTAGTAGTAAGGTACATTTGAGAAGCTAATTAATCTCTATGAACTATTTTTTACCCCTAAAATGCTTAATACATAAATTAAATATATATGATATATAAAATGAATTGGGCACATAACATAATAGGCACTTCAATTTTAGTTCTGACCCAAGTTTCCCCTGACTATAGAGCTCCATGGTCATGGCTCATCCTTAACGAATGTGAGAAGACTGAGCCAGATGAAAGCTGCGGATTGTGTTCAAAAAATAGAGCTAAGATCAGGAATTTTTCTATGTAAACACTCCTGATCCCACTTGATGAACCTATAATTCTCTAATGAAAACAGTTGCACTTGGGTGAATGCCACTACTGTGTTGTTTTAAATATAAAATGTATAAAAAGCATCAATGTATCTAAGAACATAAACTAATACTGCTTCCCTAATTTTGTTTCAGCCCCTGTGAGATGTGTGTACTTCTCTCCCTCTACACAATCACTAGCTCTCTGGTAGTAGAGTTTGTCTCATTCATCTTGGAAATCTTTAAAATGCTTATATAGAACAGATATTAAAAACATTCATATATTTGATTTCTTTTAAAAAGTGTTTCAATATCTAGGTCAATGTAATATAACATATCACAATATTCCAATATTGTTAAAGCTCTCTAAGAAAGATTGTTGTAGTGATAAGCCTATCAAATTAATATTATTAGTAAGGATAGCTAACTTCTTTTGAATACTTACAAAACCTTTTGCATGCAAACGTTATGAAACAGGTTCTATTAGCATTGTCACTCTACAGATGAAAAGAATTGTGCACTGAAAGGCTAGGAAAGTCTCCATGGGACAGACATTTACTAACTGACCAGATTGGGGCACACACCAATTAATTTAGCTCCAGTGTGGTACCCTTAATAGCCTTATATTGCTACCTCTTTGATAACCTATTTATTCTATTTCTACACATCTAAAATTTAGTTTGATTATCCTCCAAGACTGAATAAATTTATCTTTTTAATACTTTATCTTTGATGGACAGAGCTCTGTGTAGCCCTATAGCAGGCTGAACTACATAAATAGTAGGATCACTGTTTCTCCCTACTTTTTCATAGTTAGGTGACCCCATAGGTCCAGGATCAGATGAGCAAGTCACTTCTGAGATAGAGCCAATTTAATACACAAGTACATATCATCTATAAAAACAGTGGAGATTATAAAATGTGCAGTTTACAAATAAAAACCAAAATTCACTTTTATTAACCTTCAGAAATTTTCCATGGGAATAAAATTTACTGGTCTAATCATCCTCACTGACCCAATATCCTCAAACTTCATTAACATATATTTTAAAACAAGAATGTGCAAATCAATTAAATTTGTAGAGGAGAATGAATGAGTAAAATAATGAAAAATTAAATTTTTGTAAATCCTCATTATACCAAGATTATTCTGATGAAGTTTTGAATAAACTTTAAACAGAAATAAAAACATTTGCCAGTAATATAATTTCACAAAATTAAACACTAATATCAAATAAGTCTACAAATAAGGTCTCAGTCTTCTCTTCAAAATTGGGATAAAAAATAAGATACTTGACTGCATTCATCTGGACTGTATAGAGTACAATTTGCAGACCTACCTTCAGCAGAGGACAGTAGCAGGTGGTAAAGTCTTACTATTTATAATAAAATCTGAAACACTGAGAGTGTCTCCTCAAGGAACTACTTAGTTAATTATGGAAGAAATAATGATTACAATTCTAGAAACATCTCAGGGGTAGGAGACGTCAAAAGATGTTCATTGGATGGATAATTATTTTAATCAGATTAAGAAATCAAAATTCTTGATGTCATGCTAAAATCTTTCTCATTTTCACATTGCTCTTTCTTCTTTCATTCACACTGGACAATTTTGCAAATCAGAAAAACTATACTTGGTTTGTATCATGTAAAATTTGTTCAGTCACTTTCTCTTTTGTTATATGTTATAGTTCTAATAAACACCGTGTGTCCTGATACATGAACACAGCAACTTATACCTTATGCAGGTCATGTAGTACTAAAGTAACTCTCTAAAACAGTCAGTTGAGAAAGCATTTCACCTTTAAAAAAATGGTAACAAAGGTCATCGAACTCTGCCTGCTAACAGATTACAAAGTATTAAATGCTTTAAAATCAGATTGTGAAATAGATCATAACATGGAATATCAAGAGTTCTCCCATAAATGGTTTTAATCTTAAAAGAAATTAGATTTAATTCATCCCAAAAGTAAAATTCTGTAAATTAGATCTTAAATTCTTTAGAAAGATTAAGTTTTGTAAGTAGAAACACGGTGATATTAAAGTTTAATCTAAAATAATTTGTTTATATGTGAAGAGTTTTCAAGTGTTGCCCATGATAAGTGTGTGTGTGTATGTGTGTGTGTGTGTGTGTGTGTGTGTGTGTGTGTGTTCATATGCATTTTTGGTTTTTCTTGGAGAAAATAAAAAATTCTAAAATAGATGAGGAAGAACATTTGTTCTCATGTAGCATCAATTTTATTTTATATTTACATCTTTGCAGGTAAATATGTAATTACTTAAATGTGCAATTTAAATCTGTGAATTTTATTTCTTTTTAAATTTTTATTTATTGATGTTAGAAATAGAGAAAGAAATAAAGAGAATGAGAGAAACATCAATTTGTTGTCCCACTTATTTATGCATTCATTAGTTGCTTCTTGTATGTGCTCTGACCCGGGATCAAACCTATAATCTTATTGTATCAGGATGACACTAGCCAACTAAGCTACTGGGCTAGGGCTGTGAATTACATTAGTCTAGTGATGTATTGTCTACATCAAACATCAGGTTATATTTATTTTTATTTGTTTATTCATTTATTTATCTGAGGACACAGAGCCTTTGGAAGTCCAAGTTGTGAAGTTGCTCTTGCCTCATGCTTGCACTTCATGAAACGAGGTACAAGAGAGATGCCACATTGTGTTAATATTTCATGGCAGAACATGTTACTGTAAACAAGAAATAACCCACCTTAAATATTTTATTTCTTTCAAGTACAAACATTATTTTAAAATATGGAAGTACTATTTCATCACAGATGTACAAACTATTCCACATGGATGCCATTTTAATTTATGAAGTGCTTGCATCTAGAGTGCTGTGCTTTCAAAATGGCACATCCATCCCCTAATTCTACCCTCTCTTCGTTTGAACAGAAAATTCTTGGCAGGTGCACAGAAGAACTGCATTCTGTTCTCTGGCAACTTTCAGGTTGAATTATAGCAATTATTGGAATCCATAAAAGAGAGAAACCATATTGTGTCCCTTAAAAACCCAAAAAAGTAAAAGAGATTAAATACAATATGATTGCTATTTTCAAAGTAGTTGTTGCCGAACAGACATGCCCTTTTTATTAAAAAAAAGAATTAAACATCACACAATCTCACAACTTTTGGTGAGACAATTTTATGTCTTTATTCTAGAATATTAAATAAAGTATGTTATTGTTTTCTGCCCGTTTACTTTCTAAGTAAGCAAATTAAAATTTCCGAAGTTCATTTACTGCATTTTTGAATTTTAAAAAAAATCTGTTCATTTGAGCTAAGTAGTTGACAATTACAACTATTGTGCTTGTAAACTTTGACTCAAACTTTTGACTTGTTAATTTAGAAATTTTTAGCTATTCTCACTATTTATGTCAACAGAATGCGTTGATCTTCTTTCTTTTTTCTTTAAATTTAAGCCTTTCTCTTTTTTCTTTTCAATGCACAGTATTTTACTTTTGTAGAAGGCCCTTAGCTACGTGCTGAGCCATAACCTGCTGGCAAAAATATACTCATGAGACATAAAGTAGATAATTAACTAAATTTTATTTATTTTTTGTTACACATATTCTGCTTATCACTTTGTTCATGGCTTCTTTAACATCCTTGTTCCTCAGACTATAAATCACAGAATTCAGCATTGGGATCACTGTGGTATAAAACACAGCCACCATTTCCCCCTTCTCCACAGACCCCTCTGTGGAATGTCTGAGATACATAAAAATAAGAGTTCCATAAAATATAGTGACAGCTGTCAAGTGGGACCCATAGGTGAAAAATATGTTTCGTCTCTCCTCTGCTGAGTGCATCCATAGAATGGCAGTGAGACTGAACAGATAAGAAATGAAAACTACAGTTAGAGAGTATGTGAAGTTAATGCCTGCAAGTATGATCATGGTATATTCTTAGACAAAATTCCCAGCACAGGCCATTTTGATGAGAGGTGGGTCTGCAAAGTAGAAGTAGTTGATCTCAACTTTTCCATGGCAGTACAAGCCATAAGCCCACAATGTGGCTGCCAGACTAGTCAGAAAACCATACACGTAAGGGAAAGAAATCAGTTGAATACAGACAACCCTTGATATTCTACTGCCATAGAGCAGAGTTTTTTCCAATTGCCATGTATCTATCAAAGGCCATCACAGCAAGGATAACAATGTCTACATGGACAAGGGCAATAAATAAGAAACACTGCACCAAACAACCACTGTAAGAAATAGTTTTTGTTTCTGGCAACAGATTTTCTAACATTTTAGGGGTGACATTGGAAGAAAACCATACATCAACAAATGACAAATGACTGAGAAAAAGTATATGGAGGTGTTGAGCTGTGGACAGATCTTAAATAACACAATCATGCCAATATTGCCCACTATGGTGATAATATAGATCACAAGAAAAATTACAAAGAAGAGAACTTGCCATTCCCAATGACTGGCTAGTTCTAAAAGAATAAACTCTGTTACAGGGGTGAAATGGAGCATTTTCTCAGTTGTAGGTCAATGCTAGTTACAAATCTCTGCAACAACAAGAAGGAAATAAATTTAAAAGTCAGGTGTTGTTTATTAATTTATACTTTTATTCATGCCCACTTTTATAGTTTTCTTTGTTACATATCTATGACTGCTTTTGCCATTATTTTTAGCAAATCATTTCTGAGTACTTGCCATGCAGTAAGCTCTCTGAAGGTTATTAAGATGAATAAATACACAGGCTTTATTACAGAACAGTTATATAAATTATTGTGATTGAAACATGTTGGTACTAAATATTATGATTAGCTAAATGTCCAAGCCTACCTTTTAGACATTCCTCATTTCACATTTCTTTTTATTTTTTTAATTTATTTTTATTTATTTATTTTAGAGAGGAGACACAGAGTGAGAGAGAGAGAGAGGGAGAGAGAGAGAGAGAGAGAGAGAAAGGGGGGAGGAGCTAGAAGCATCAACTCCCATATGTGCCTTGACCAGACCAGTACAGGGTTCTGAACTGGCAACCTCAGTGTTCCCAGGTCGACGCTTTATCCACTGCGCCACCACAGGTCAGGCTCATTTCACATTTTTAATATTATTTATAGAGAAATTACATTTCTCTTTTGACCCTATTAGTCAAAAATAAATTCTTACATCATCACTTTTTTATTATTAGTATTGTCTCCATGGTCAAACCTAAAAGCCATTTAATCAAATAACTCATCAACTTTAAATGTCTGATAAAAATATATTTTTAATCTAACCACATACTTGTACTTAAATTGAAGTGAAAAAAACTAATCACAGTCATCATCGAAGTCAAGTAAAATGGATGAATTACTTATACATATTCAGGCATATTCATACATTATACATATTCCTTGCATATAGACTTTTTTACATATCTAACATATAATTATAATCTACTAGGTATCATCCACTGTAATGTTCTAGAGACTAAAAATTAAGTAAGGCAATGAGATTAATGTCACTATTTATAGTAGTGTTAATGTAAGTAAACATTTTAAAACCATGATATGGTCTTACAGAGTTATAATGGTAGCAGAAAGTAAGAAATGCTTGAGTCTTCTTTTGAGATCCAGTGGAGTTATAAGAAAGCTTCTTAGATATTTTGCAATTTTATTTATAAATATAAATTGTATCATATGAGCTTTTCTCCTTAACAACATTTTGCAAATTATTTTCCTAGGTAAACATTTGTGTCTTCCATGATTATGACATTCTTTCCATAAGGGATTATGAAGAAAAATCCACAAGTGTTCATTCATCAAATAATAATGAGAAAGCTTTATATCCTATGCAATCTTTTGGAAACACATGATCTACTTAGTAAAGTTAAACTATGACCAGTTCTGTGGGAAAATATTCAATTAGACTAGCTAGCAAGCATTGACTTAGCTTGAAAACAAAAGAAAAGGGAGAGAAAGAGAAAGTGAGATTCCATCAGCATCACTTAACATAGAACACAGAGTGTAATTCTATCCAATAAAAATCTTGAGATAGCTTTTCCATGGCACACTAAATTTGTTAGAGATGGTATTTTGTCATGCTCTTCAAAGGCTAAATGTTATTTCTAGGGCAAATTATTATCTGAAGACACTTGTTTTAACCTCCAGAATTACTCTTTGTTTAATTACAATTTGTTGGAATCCATAGTTATCACCCAGTGGTGACCAGGTTACAAGATAAGAGCAGGGAATAAGATTAACTTCACAGCCATAGTAAAACTAGATAGACTCTTGTCTACAAAGTTCATCCACTACCTTCCATTCAGCCCATTTGAAAAGGAGAGTTTTCTCTAGAGAAAATAAGAGAGATAAAACAAAATGCACTGGACTGAAACTACATGTCTTCAGCGTCTCATGTTAATTAATGAAAAATTGAGGCATTAACTAATGGCTAAAAAATTAAAAATAAAAACAGTTAAAATTGTCTGAAATTAAATAAACTGACTCGGAATATATTTATGTAAGGGCATAAAAATATTTTACAGGGTTAATAACTTTATCTCTAAAATCTTTTGTTTTATGAAATAAACATTAGCACCTTCCACCCCTAGTTCTGAGGCTTCATACTACCTTTAAGGGATGCATTTTGCTTTAGAAGAGTTTTTCAATGTTTAATTTGACATAGCCATTCGGGTTAAAGCATACACAGATACACAAAGATAAACTGAAGTTTAGAAAGTATATGTGATCACACTGAATTATAGTGGCTCTTAATCCACTATACATAAAGCAGAGTTCCCTTTAAATTATTTCAAAGTCTAAATCAATAGCATGTGTTTTGTCATTGTTCAGCTCACTCCTCACAACCTGCGTATTAATAAATTGGTCAGTAGTATTTATCTACCAATTTACCATATGTGTCACAAAAGTAACCTCACCTTAAATAAATATATTTTTGAGTCTTTAAGAAATAGAAATGAGATCAAATCACAGAGTGGAAAGTAGTACTATGACTATTTTTTTTTTGTTTGGGGTTTCTTTCTAATTACAAAATCCCTGAGATTTTGTAATTGTGTGCAGCACTTATATAGCTTTCATAAAGCTAAAAATGATAAGTAAAGGCAAAATAATTTCTGAAATAATAAGAAATTGGATTTTTAAGTTTTTTTATTAATTTTAATGGGGTGACATTAATAAATCAGGGGACATATGTTCCAAAAAAAACATCTCCAGGTTATCTTATCATTCAATAATGTTGCATACCCATCACCCAAAGTTAAATTGTCCTCTGTCACCTTCTATCTGGTTTTCTTTCTGTCCCTCCCCTCCCCCCTCTCCCAACCTCTCCTCCCTCCCCCAACCCTGTAACCATCATACTTTTGTCCATGTCTCATAGTCTCACTTTTATGTCCCATCTATGTATGAAATCATGCTATTCTCAGTTTTTTTCTGTTTTACTTATTTCACTCCGTATAATGTCATCAAGGTCCATCCATTTTGTTGTAAATGATCCAATGTCATCATTTCTTATGGCTGAATAGTATTTCATAGTATATGCGCCCCCATGTTCGTGGCAGCATTGTTCACAATAGCGGAGATCTGGAAACAGCCCAAGTGTCCGTCAGAGGACGAGTGGATTAAAAAGCTTTAGTACATATATACTATGGATTTTTAAAGTTTAACAGGTTTATATACAAAGATATATTGATGAATGTTTTAGATATCATCATGGTTGACAGAAAAAACACAGAGATGAAGACACATTCTGTAACCTGAAAAGAGCTTGCGACATGTCAACAGATCGTGTTCATATCTGAATCAACAGAACATGTCTGTGGCTGCGTGTGCTGCTCACACTTGTGAGTATTTCAAAGATTAGCAATGGAGAAATTCTTATTTGGACAGTCAGATCTGATTGCATGGTGCCACAGATGATTCAGCACAAAAAAATGAGTATCAAAGATGGTTGGTATTTTGCAAAACCTAAATGTAGGAACACATGGGAAACATAAGGACCTAGAAATCATCCAGTCTAAACCTCATAATGCAGAATTTCTTCATATGTTTAATGATCACAAGGAAATGCTTATTTGACCATATACTTTACTTCTGACAAGTCAGGAAATTTTTAAAGCATTTACAAATAATATAGAAATAGAATTTCAAATTGTCTTTTTCTTGTGGAAACCGAATGACAGTAGACATCCAGATGTTAGGTAAATGGAAATACAAAAAGAATATTATTTGAAACTAATTTTAGTGAAGCACCTGCTGGAGACCTATAGTATGAAATTCCACCAGGGTGACTCTGTGCAAATATCCTCTGAAATACCTATATCAAAACATAAAGATCTAAAAAGCATGCAATTTAATGAAGCAAATACATAAATTGCTAGATACTGAAAACTAATATTAAAACACATTTTCTCTCTTACTAATAACATATTCATAGTAATTTCAAAAATAAATATCAATTTTAGAAAATATTTTAATGTGATTGCAATTCGAAGATGAAGAGAAAGAAGAAATGGTTCTTGGAGAGGTATGCAAGAATTGGTAGAAAAAATTTAGTACCTTCTTTTTAATTAAAATATGCCAATCATGTTTATGATGGAAAAAAAATCAAGAACTACACATATACTTATATGACTTAAAATCAGTTAATTGCTAAAGGAAATTATAGGAAGGTAGTATCTATGGGATACAAGGATGAGGAGAAGTGAGATAAAGGTTTATATAAACCTTATAGTATTATTTGATTTTTAAAACAATGCACATACCTTACATTAGTAATTTATAAAATTTATTATAAGTAATTTAAATAAAACACATGCATATATGTAAAAACATAGAAAAAAGACTGAAAGAACATAAAATCTCAAATGTGAGTTTTTGAAGAGTTGTGATTTTAAACTTCTATGCTATATGCCTCCACCTGTTTAAATTTTGTATGATTAATATTATGTCAGTAGAAGAAGCTATTGCCTATTACAACATAACAACTCAACATATTGTAACAGCTTATAAAACAAAGAACATTTCTCATCCTTTATACGTTTCTGTTGTGAATGATAGTAAGGTCTATTCCATGTCTTCTCACTCAAGAAGACATGCATAAATGTTAAATTTTAAATCTTGCTGGTCACCATAACAGAAAAAAAACCCACTGCAGTGTTTTCTCACCAACTATTATATGCTCAACTGAGAAGTGACATCTATGAATTCTAATCTAACTCATTGTGCAGAAATAGACACACTTCCACCTAAACCCAAAAACAGAGAAGCATAATGGTATCATGTACACAAGAGGCAAAATAAATTAAAATAACTGATGAACAAAATGAATGACAAGTACAGATATGTAAACTTTAGTAATAAAAATTTTACTCTTTGTGTTTGGATTTTTTTTTAATTTTATTTTATTATTATTAATTTTAATGGGGTGACACCAATAAATCAGGGTATATATGTACAATGAAAACATCTCCAGGTTGTCTTATTTGTGTTGCATACACGTCACCCAAAGTCAAATTGTCCTCTGTCCCTTCTATCTGGTTTTCCCTGTGTCCCTCCCCTTCTCCCTATCCCACCCTACCCTCCCTCCCCCCACCCCGTAACCACCACTTTCTTGTCCATGTCTCATAGTCTCACTTTTATGTCCCCCCTATGTATGAAATCATGCTGTTCTCAGTTTTTCTTTTTTTCTGATTTACTTATTTCACTCCGTATAATGTTATCAAGGTCCATCCATTTTGTTATAAATGATCCGATGTCATCATTTCTTATGGCTGAGTAGTATTCCATAGTATATATGTACCAAAGCTTTTTAATCCACTCGTCTTCTGACGGACACTTGGAGAAATGCACCCCCATGTTCATGGCAGCATTGTTCACAATAACGAAGATCTGTGTTTGGATTTTTTAAAAATTATGAAAGCATTTTTTAAAAAATGTAGTGTCTTTTATTGCTGTACCACATTTCTCATTTCACCATAAATCCTGTCCTGTAACTTGGGAAAAAGGTCTAGAAAACGTTTTGGAATCAAAAAAAATAGTGATAACTTTTAGGAAAATAGTTTTTTCCTTAACAGTTCTCTGGTTAATGCTTCTTTTACATCTTTATTTCTAAGGCTATAAATCATGGGGTTCAACATGGGAATTACCGTGGTATAAAATACAGCCACCATTTTCCCCTGTTCGACAGATTCCTGTGAGGGGGGTCTCAGATACATGAAGAAGAGAGTTGAATAGAATATGATGACAGCTGTCAGATGGGAGCCACAGGTAGAGAAAGCCTTGCGCCTACCTTCTGTGGAACGGATCCTCAGGATAGCAGGAAAAATATAAAGGTAGGAAATCAAGATAATGAGGAGAGAAAAGGAGAGGTTACATCCAGCCACAACAAACATCGACAACTCTTTGTTGGTGGTGTCAGAACAAGCCAGCTTAATCAGTGGTGGGTCAGCGCAATAGAAGTGATTAATTTCATTGGGGCCACAGAAGACTAGGTGGTAGGTCCACATGGTCTCCATCAGCCCCGTGAGTGCTCCATATACATAAGGCACCATGATAAGGAACATGCACACACTCTTGGACATTTTGATACCATAAAGCAGAGGGTTGCAGATGGCCATGTACCGGTCAAAGGCCATCACAGCCAGGATATAGATCTCCACATGGACCAAAGCAATAAAAAGGTAACACTGCACCAGACAAGCAGCATAGGAAATGGTTTTCTTCTCTGACAGGAAAATCTCCAACATCTTTGGGGTCACACTGGAAGAGAAGCACAGGTCCACAAAGGATAAGTGGCTCAGGAAAAAGTACATGGGCGTGTGCAACCGGACATTGACCTGAATGAGTATGATCATGCCCACATTCCCTGCCACTGTGGCCAAGTAAATGGCCAGAAACAGCAGGAAGAGCAGAATCTGCAGTGCCAGGCGATGGGTCAGTCCGAGGAGGATAAACTCTGTCACGCAGGTGAAGTTTCTACTCGTTGTCTCCTTCAGTGAGAAAACGGAACTGGACATTTATATTGGATTACAGCAGAAGAAAAAAAATTACTATCACAGTAATCATCTTTGTTTTCCTTCTTTTCAGAATTTTTTCCACTCTCTTTCTATTGGTCTTCACTCTTGGTAAACAATCTCAGTCAGGCACTGGAACTAGCGGCTGACTTTTGTGATATCACCTCCTTGTTTGTTTGCTTATTTTATTTTCTTCTCTTTCTTTCCACTTTCTTCTAAGTATGCCTTCCTCCCTTTTTTCTTTCCCCACTTTTTCCTTCTCTTCCTGTGCCCCTGTCTTTATTTGACAAAATTATTTTACAGCCATAGCCATCCCAAATCTAATCTTCAGGACTGATTATTACAAGAGCAGAGGATGAGTTTAGAAAGAGAAAATTACCTGCTATCAAAGAACACTATTTTTCAAATAATATTTTTTAAAAATAAATTTCACCTAACAGATTCTCTTCTGGCAAATCCTTAGAGATTAAGTTGGACTATTTGGATGCTTTCTCCCCTTTCAGACTCCATTGGAATGGGTCTTTCCAGTGGGTCATAGGATTTTTTTAAAAAATACATACATAATTGCATTTGCCAGTTGCTCAGCCTTTAAATTCTCCTTGCATTAGTAACCCATTTGAATTACTTTGGAAAGAATTGCCTGGAGTTGAGAGGGATAAAGAAATTCTCTCCTCTTGGTCTCCCCACATCTGATCACTGTGAGATCTGAGGGAAGGGATCACTGGTTCAGAAAGGAGTAATCAGGGATCAGATGCTTGTCCCTGTGGTCTGATGTAAGTTAGTAGTTCAACGTGGACAAAATACTTTTGCATCAAATTGATGGCAGTGGATCATAAAGACCACGTTGGTCCTTCAAAGGAGCCCTGATCCTATGAAGTTTGAGCTGCCCAGTCTCCAGCCCCTCTGGGTGGCTCTCTTTTCTCTAAGCCTGGTATTCCCGCTGCACCTTGGCTTAGAAAAACCACACATCCTTTTAGAATAGCTTTGTTTGATTCTTTTGCTTCAGGTAGAGTTAACTTGTGTTGCTTGTAAGAAAAGAAGAAAACTCATACTACTACTATTAACTAAAACATGTTTATATTTCTGTATGGAGGTCATGTATATTCATTTAAAAAACATCCTATTCAAAGCTACTTTTTGAATATAAATGCCTGCAACAAAGTTTAATTTGTGATTTATATAACCCAAGTTTACCTCTGCTTAAGTATAGTAGTGATATAGTCTTCTTAGATGTCAATTTCTTTTACTTTTCCCTTTTGTTTCTTGATCTATTTACTGATTATTTTTAGATAAAATTTACATAATAATGAAATTCACATACTTTAAATGCATAATTCTGTGTGGTTTGGTAAATTTACATACCCATGTAACCTACAGTCAGATATTCTTAGGTCTATGTTAGGACTCGATTACACAAACAGATTAATGTCTCAATCAACTCCACAGCCTTAGCACAAAATCAGTTCATGAATTCTCTCATTAGTCATAGGATGCTGCCTTACTTCTTGAGACAAGCTTCTTATTCTGAATTTTAGTTTTATTATCTAGTTATTGGTTTAACAACCCCTTACATGGTATATTATACTCTAAGCTTTTATCTAAGTGCTTTATAAATGTTAAGTTATTTAACTCTTGAACCAACTCTATTGCATTCTGTCCTTCATAAATATAAATAATAACATATTCCTCAAGTTTACTACAGATGAAATCATATTGTAGACAGTGGAGTGTACTGGTAAAAATATAAAGTATGCAGTTAGCTTCACATTCTGGCTTCAGCACTTCTGATCTGAGTAATCTGGACTATGTCTTGATAGTACTAGACTTGATTTCCTTCTACTGCAAAATGGCTTTCATAAACGGAAGGGCTGTTTTGAAGATTACATAAAATATGCAATATGAGTAGCCCTATGCCTAATACATGGTAAGCTCTTAATAAATGTTAGCTATCAGTCCTACTATGAGAAAGGTCTTAGAGAATAGCATTGAATATATTTTGACCCTCTCATCATCTATGCTCACTACTCAGTTGCTTTTATAAGTACCCCTACATAGCAAATGTGTGCACTTCTCTGGTCATTTGCATTCTCCTTTCTATCTAGTTATTTAAAAATCATAAGTCTAATTCTGATAATGCATATGATTTCACAAAAAAGTAAAGATTTATGATTATTAATATATGCAGAATAAAGTCATCTACTTACTTGTGGAGAAAGAGCCATCTTTACAAAGTGTATCAATGGCTCCTCTGATAAATAATGCAGGCAGAATTTATATTACTTGCACACCAACTCCATTTCCCTAAGGGATTGCACAAACAGGTTAAGATGAAGCAATTATTTTGTTAGATCACTGGTTTCACTGAATGAGTTCTCTGGAGAAATAACAACTGGCACAATGCTGGTACAGGAGTCAACCACTGTGTAGTGTTTCCTCCCCTGTGTTCAATCTGTATTTTTCTTCATATGTTGGGAAGTCCATGCAGTAACATTGATGTCCACCATGGATTGTATTCTGTTTATCATGTTAATTTCAGCTTAACCCAATTTCCTAATCCAATTTCTTCACATCATTATCACAACTTTATGTAACAATTTTATTACCATCTCACATTTTGTATTCTAAATTGAGTAGTGTCCCTCCAAAATTCATGTGGAAGCTCTGACTCTGAGCACTTCAGAGTATGACTGGATTTGGAAGTAAGATCTTTAAACAAGGAAATTAAAGTGAAAGGAGGTTGTATGAGTTTGTTTTAATTCAAGATGACAGCATCCTTATAAGAAGAGGAGTAAGGACACAAACTCACAGAGGGAAGAACCTCTAAAGACACAGGGAGAAGATGGCCATCTGCAAGTCCAAGAGAGACTTCAGAATGAAACTAACTCCACTGACACCTTGGTCTTGAACTTTTAGCAGCCAGAAATGTAAGGAAAGAAATTTCTGTTTAATCCAGCCAGTTTGTGGTACTTTGCTATGGCTGCCCTGAAGAACTAATATATTCTCTGTATTGCAGATAAACAGAATGCTTTGATATTGGATTGAAATGTTGCTTGTTTGAGTACTAGTATTATTTTTTTTTACCAATTTTAAGTAAACTTTATGTAAAGTCTAATATATAGATAGAAAATGTGCTCAACTTAATGAATTATTTTAAAGTGAACATACTTACATTAACAACATCTTAGTCAAAAATTAGAATATGAACTGTACCCTGAGTACCCTTTCATGCCTTATCTTAGTCACAATCCCTATTCTCCCTTTTAAATCTGTAGATTGTCTTTTTAAATTTTTATATAATTGCAACCACACAGCACATATTTTTATTTCCACTATTTGATGTCTACTATGCTGACATCAAAATATCATATCGGTGATTTTCTTTCCATTTGATTGGGCTGCTATAACAAAAATACCATAGACAGGGTGGTTTATAAACAACAGAAATTTATTTCTCACGGATCTAAAAGTTGGAAGTTCAAGATCATATTGCCAACATGGTTGAAAGTCCTCTTTCTGGTTCATAGATGGCTGTCCCTTCACTGTGTCCTCACATAGAGGAAGGGGCAAGGGAGTCCCCAGAGTCTCTTTTTTAAGGGCACTAATTCTCATGACCTAATTACTTCCCAAAGACCCCACATTTAAATACCATCACATTGGAAACCGAATTTCAACATATAAATTTAAGGGGGACATAAACATTCAGCTTGGAACACTGATTTTCATTAGCATTATTGAATGTAATGAGTATAGAAATTGTTCTTTTATTTTCATTACTATGTATTATCTATTGTATAACTATATTAAAATGTATATATTCTTTTTATTTTTGAGATATACTTAGGGAGCTTCTAGATGTGGCTATTACAAAGACATTCCTGTACATATCTTTCCATGAACACATTTATGCAGTTCTGCCTGTTAGAATTCTGAGTAGAATTGGTGGTTTGCAGAGTATGCATATGATGAGATTCATTTATTATTTTATGCTGCCATTATTATTAAACTTTTATTTGATGCCAAGCTAGGCTGTAATAATAAAGGCATGAATCCTGAAATAAGAAAAATATTAAATAATAAAGGGGTTGGTTTTACATAAATGATTATGTATATTCTTAAATAGTAATAGATCTAGGTATGTAGAATCCAACAAACTATCAACTGAATGTTAAAAGTTACAAAAATAATTACTTGTTCATATGTGTGTTTTAACATAATTTGTAGACAATCTAACTTTCCGTCCAAGTTATTTAAATATTAACATCTAGCCATAGGAAAGCCTGAAATAATTATAATTATATGGTATAATATACAATTAATGATTATTAAAATATTATTCCACAGGAAATACTTAGCAAAAATAGGCTATAAGATAGAAAGGAAGCTTTGAAATACAAATAAGAAAAATGTCTTAATTGGAGGGGGTGACTAATGTACAGTTTTCTGGCTTTTCCTTTCACTGAAAGTAACATTCATATATGTATTCACAAAATCATTCTAACACTTATTTTGCTCAGACCCACCTGGTCTGACATAATATTAAACTAAGAACTATGGGTGTGTTAGAACAGGAACACAATGAACAAACTAGTTCTCATCTAACACACAAGACTAATTTCAATTTACTCAGAATATATTTTTCCTTTTCTCTTGTGCATCAGCCCTTCCATTTTCTCATATTATCACACCTAATGAATTATATTGATTTTTCTCTTTACAGTTTCATGAACTCAACAAAACTATGCAATCCTAAAACTCCATGAAAGTGCCCTGGCACTCAAAGCAATACTTGGTTTATTGTAGATACCCAGGAAAATTTATTGACTTTACTTATGCTATGTAGTTGAAAAGTCAACTAAAAGATTAGCATCTCAAAAAATTAAATTATCATTTTTACCCTTTAGCATTAAAATATTTACAAACAATTCAACATTTTATTGTAAAAATTATATATATTATATAATATCATATATGTAATTGTTACAAAGGACAATTGTGGGTAAAATTTGAACTATAGTACAAATGGCAAATATCTTTCTCATCCTGAAAAATAAATTAATAGACTGAGATAAGGGAAGGCATAAAATATCAGGCCCCAGAAGGTTAAGATGACCTTAATAAACTCTATAGAAATCACAATTTCTTCTGAGACAAGGCATGTACCTTGGTAAGAGCTATTCTTTACCTGCTTCAGGAGTTATATCTAAAACAAATGATTGTCTGGAGGTTCTTGTTTTTTGCATGACAGAAGAAGGGAGGTGTCTTAATGAAAGTCACTCTCATAAGTGGAAAGAAGGAGATAGATGTCAAAAATGGACATAGGGATGTTATTCTAAGTTCTTTTTCCTAAAGGTGACAACAAGTTTCATCAACTGTTATGGCTGCATTTCTCTA
The DNA here is from genome assembly GCA_037038555.1 of Rhynchonycteris naso. NCBI lineage: Eukaryota > Metazoa > Chordata > Mammalia > Chiroptera > Emballonuridae > Rhynchonycteris > Rhynchonycteris naso. Next base: position 359,909,089 of record CM072995.1, read on the forward strand.
AACCATGGGATTAAAACCCCTACCTCATAAATGCTACAGAATTATAAAATACTAAAAACTAGCTCATGATAGTCAACATGTATATTAACAATTTTGTGTGTGTGCGCATGTATATAACCATACACTACATTGCTTTGTAGATATATAGAAACTTTCTGGATACATAGGAAACTGTTCATAGTGGTAATTTTGAGAAACAAGAATGAAAATTCAAGATAGAAGGGGAAAGGATATATTTTACTCTTTATACTCTTCTAGAGATCAAATATTTTACTCTAAGAATGTGTAATTTTTATGATCAAAAGTAATATATAAAGTTACAAATGTAAAAGTGTATAAAGAAAGAGAAACTATGCCCCATACCCACAGATATAACTCTTACCCCTTTACATACACATAGTGCTCACCTGTCTAGTATAAAACTACAAATTTTGTATACCTATGTCTTTTATATTTTATCATTATTTTAGAGTTTATTTTATTATTATTTTAGAGTTTTTTTATCATCAATTTAAAATTGGTTTTCCTGCCAATCAAGTTAGAGTCATATGCAGTTGTTATAAATATATCTTTAATTTATAAAGAAAGGTACACACTGTGATTTTATTTCAAAAGTACATTTCTTTTGATCAATTTCCGCAAAGCTTGTTTTACATCCTTGTTCCTCAGACTATAAATGATGGGGTTCAGCATAGGGCTTACAAAAGTGTAGAAAACAGCAATGATCTTGGACTCTTCCACTGACTTGTCCGTGGGAGGTCTAACATACATGCAGAACAGGGTCCCATAAAACACAGTCACTGCCACCAGATGAGACCCACAGGTAGAAAAAGCTTTCTGCCTGCCTTCAGCGGAATGCATCCTCAGGATAGTAATGAGAATGAAGATGTAGGAGATGAGGATTATAAGGAGAGAGTTGGAGAGGTTAAATCCTGCTACCACAAACATGGATGTCTTCTTAATGAAAGTGTCAGAGCAAGAGAGTCTGATTAGTGGTGGGTCAGCACAATAGAAGTGATTAATGGTATTGGAGCCACAGAAAGACAAGCGGTATGTCCACATGGTTTCCAACAGGCCACTAAGAAACCCATAGGCATATGGACCAGCAATCAGGCGAATACAGACGCTTTTGGACATCTTGCTGCTATAAAGCAAAGGGCTACAGATGGCCATGTACCTGTCATAAGCCATTACAGCTAGCATATAATACTCAGTAATCACCATGGCAATGAAAAAATAACACTGGACTAAACAAGCCGCATAGGAAATGGTTTTCTTTTCTGATAAGAAATTCACCAACATCTTAGGAGTCACATTAGTAGAATAGCACAAATCCAAACAGGACAAACTGGCTAGAAAGAAGTACATGGGGCTGTGGAGGCGTGAATCTATCCTGATCAATATCAACATGCCAAAGTTCCCTCCAATAGTGATCAGGTAGATCATCAGGAACAGTGCAAAGAGAATGGGCTGAAGCTCCGGACGATCCGTTAATCCTAAGAGAATGAATTCAGTCACCAAGGTGGCATTTTCTCTGACCATTTTCTTTGGTACCAGTGTTGCTCACTTAGATGAATTAAAATAAATTAAGAAGTGAATGAGAAGTCCATCATATGTTTCTTTTCTCTCTTTCTCCTTCTCTCTTCTTCCACTCGCATTCACACTCACACATAGCTATTATTAGAGTCTGAGATTGTAGGAGCTGGGACTTTTAAGAAGTTCATGGCCCCTGTTATCTATAATATTCAGATGATTCCCAAAGAAAATGGCTCTTGTGACACCAAGTTGTTCTGAAATGCAGGAATTATGACCCAAAATTTGTGTGAAGATGAACTGAACCTCCAAATGTCACTTGCTATTGACCATAAATCCATAGACTTTATCACTGAGCCCAGCAATGGTTACAGACAAAATGGCTCTATGCTTGAAAATGTTTTACAGTCATTAACAGTATGTGCATATTTAGAAATTCAATGTCTAGGAACTGCCTTTCCTGCTGTATTAGAGAACCCCAAATTATAGAAATTTGAAACAAATTAGCTAGGACCCATTTTATTGCATTATCTATGATATACGGATTATAGTATCCCTATATGAGTTGATTCAAGATAAGAAAACCAAATTTGGAAATAAAGCTCTATATAAATTACTAATAAAAATATTTTCATTCAGAAGAGTTTATATGAATAAAAGCAAAAGGCATAGATAGATAAAAGAGAAGTAACTAAAACTTAGATAATAGTTTTGTTTGCTTTCCATTCTTCTTTTCATTTAACCAACAACAACAAAAAACATTTAAGGGGTTTATAGCCAACAACAAAATTTGGCATATTTGAGCTACTGGTAGAACACAAACAGGACTCTAAGCTTTCTTGTCACACATATAAATAGTTCAAACTTATTTCTTACAAAACTATAATGTCCAAAATTTGTAAAACAAAAGTTAAGTAATAGAGAATTAGTCTTAGCAAAGAGTTCAGATGGTGCTAATTATAACAAAAGGATTATACATTCAGGTAATATCAGTTCAAATAATGTTGATTATAATTAAGGAATAAAATGAGAAATTATTGTGCCAGAAGTCTAGGGAATATATTTTCATTATGGATTCTTAATGTTGTCATATGTTATTTCATAAGCAATACACACTAAATAAAATAACGAATCAAAACCCGAATGCCTATGGGAGCCATTCAGATCATAAGAATTAGTGCAGTGGTTTGGGTAAGAATAAACTGAGGGGAACTGGAGAACGGTGTCCAGGCTTTGTCAGCAGCTACCCAGGCCAGCAGCTATTTAAGCCAGCTGAATTTTTACTATATGGTAATGTGGCTCACATCTCAAGACCTTTCAATTCTCAAGAATTATCAGAATTATATTTTTTATATGAAACCTAATCAAATACTATATTTCTAGTATCTCAGCTGCTCCTAGAGATTGAACCAAGTACCCTCAAAAAAGTTAGCTACTTTGACTCTGTGATGCTTCCAAGATGTTGTATGATTTAATCATTATAATGAGATCACCTCTGTACACAAATAGCATTGAACTCTATATGTGTGCAAGTCATTTTGCCAGGGAAATAATGATAACCAGGAACAGAGCTTGTCTTGAAAGAGCTGGTTGGTGAATTGGTGGTAAAGAAGACATATGAAGAGAAAATTAATGTTAAAAGTGATTAGTGCAATAGTAAAGATTTGAATAAAGATACTAATTGCATTCAATAATCAGGATAAGTATCAAAGAGAAACAACCTGTAACAAGGGCTTAAAGCTTAACTAAGAATTTTCTAGGAGAACAAGTATAGGGAGGACTTTCAGTTAGTGAGAATGGTCTATGCAGAGACAGGAGGTTTTCAAGGTAAATCAAAGATATTCCAAGCAAGGATGAATTTTCTATTGTGTCAAATAAAACATTTAAATAGTGGCAAGCATGCAAACAAACTGAAAAGCCCCATCACAGACCCAGAGATATGAACAGTCCTGAAAGCTACCCGATCTTTACTTTTGTCTTGATGGGTTTTATTTTGTCTTAGATGGGTTTTATTTTGCAATATGTGTGTATGTATGTGGGTTACACCCAGGTTACTGTGACAGATTAGAACCAATGTTTCTGTAAATTTGAAATAAATTAGACAATCAAGATTTATGTAAATAGCAAAAAATGTTCTTTCCTCACTCACCGGAAGGACAAATCCATTTGGAAAATGTTGATCTTAGCAATGTAAATCTCCTATTTTAGAGGCATCAAGATACTCATCTAATCTTTAAATCTGTATAACTATGTCCAAAATATACTGCTCACAAAAATTAGGGGATCAGGGAACGTGCAGATACTCCAGTACTTTTATATTTTTGTAAATTACATTTTCACCAATGAAATAAAAGTTGGTTTTGCATCTCATTTGCATAACTGAACAACTTTTTTTACTTGTCCTTTGCTTCTTGATGTTATTACTTAATTGTAAAAAATCAAATGCTTTTTTTATCGCTTCATATTCATTTTGAAATATCCCCTAATTTTTGTGAGCAGTATAGTAGCACCTGTTGGGTCATCATATTACATTAAACAACTAATAAAGACAAAAATAAAAACAATAAAAATATTTTTAAAAAATAGATTGGAATATATAATCTGCCTATGTCTTACCCTTTCCTGTAAATAGGTTCAGCAACCATACTTTACAGTTTAGGAAGAAAAAGCAGTATTTTGATGATAGTATTCACTCCCTTGCACACAGCCACTTCAGTATTACAAAGCAATTATGGCATTCTATTTTATTTTACCTTTATAGAATTCTGCAACTAATAGAACAAGTACAATTAGAAATGGAGAAAATAGGGCATAAACAAACATTAAACTTGCTATTGCCTGAGTTTTTAGATTAGTATTTCCAAAACCACATTCAGAGAAACAAATATCAAGCAACAAAAAAGGTTTATGATGAAAATAAGTTTGAAAATTCTGAATTGGGGGAAGAATGGGTGAGTTACTCTGTTGCAGGAAGTCGTAGAACTTTTTATATGTCCATGTGCATTTGAACCTAGAGAATGGGGGCAAGAATATGCAGAATTTTCTACACTTACTTGTTCCAAGAGCCTGGAACATCTCAAAATGTTCTCTGTGGGCTAAGAAAATCTCGTTCCACAACAAACATCAGAGGTTGCTAGAATTGTTGCACCTCAAAAGCTAAGCAGAATGCAAGGAAGACATAGTCTGTACTACTTGGAAAATCACCTTTATTTAGTAGTTTCACTGGTAGGGTACTAAAGCACCTTTGAATTTGTCATTGATTCATGTTCTCAGAAACCAGTTGCTCAGTGGAAATACTGAGCATGGAAAAGGAAGTCTATAAATGTAGAGGAAACACTGATCTAAGTAATAAATTCTGAGTAATTATGCTAACACTCAACGCTGCTTTTGTTGTCACCTGAATCCTACTTGTGAAGATTCAAAACTGAAACAATAAGAGAAAATGCAAGTAGGGAACTCAGAATTTTCATACCTACCTGACCCAAGATAAATATTCTCAGAGACACTGATGGTCCAAGGAATGAGTTGCTGGCAATGCTTTATACCTAACTTGCAACTTGGAACTTTTATCCCCAAAGTATATTTCAACACACCCTGAAAAAATAATTACCAGAGAAAACTCCAGGGAAATAGTGATTTATGTTGACTCACACTCATTAGAGTCTTGAGATATGCTCAATATGATCGCATCAGTTTGCAATCATTTTGAGCAGATTCCTTTCTGAGGTCAGGAGTGTATTCTCATGAAATTTTTGCATTGTGGATCAACATTTATTTTCATCAGATCAGTAAAGAAATGAATAAAGATATAAAATAATGTCATAGTTCATGCAATTTGATATTTCTGTGATGTTTTCCCAGACTGAACTATAAGGTAGTTCTTCAACAGGAGAACTAAATTGCAAATATGTAACAATGATAGATCTTTCAAAGTCCCAAATGTTTGGTCATTAATGACTCTCTGCTTAAGTAAACTGTAGATTAAAGAAAAAGTCACCAGGAAAATAAGAAAATATGGCAAACTGAGCTATAAAAAATTAGTAATTTTCAGCTAAAACAGGGTTTCAGTGAAATATATAAGCACTTATATGACAAAAAAAAGTAAAATTAAAATCAATAATCCAAACATTTATTTTAAAAAAAAAACTAGAAAAGAGCCTTGGCTGGATAGCTCAGTTGGTTAGAACATCATCCTGAAGCACAGAGGTTGATGGTTCGATCCCAAGTCAGGGTACATACTGGAACAGATATATATTTTTTTTACAGGGACACAGAGAGAGAGTCAGAGAGAGGGATAGATAGGGACAGACAGGCAGGAACAGAGAGAGGTGAGAAGCATCAATCATTAGTGTTTCATCGTCGTCACAACACCTTAGTTGTTCATTGATTGCTTTCTCACATGTGCCTTGACCACGGGCCTTCAGAAGACCGAGCAACCCCCTGCTGGAGCCAGTGACCTTGGGTCCAAGCTGACGAGCTTTTTGCTCAAGCCAGATGGGCCCGCGCTCAAACTGGCGAGCTCGGGGTCTCGAACCTGGGTCTTTCACATCCCAGTCCGACGCTCTATCCACTGCGCCACCGCCCGGTCAGGATGGAACAGATCTATATTACTGTCTCTCTGTCTCTCCTTCCCTCTCTCTTTAAGTTAAAAAATAAAATAAAATAACCAGAAAAGAAAACTATAGTAAGCATTAAATTTTTCAAATTCCAGTGATACAAAGAACTTTCATTATTTTTCTAGACCTTAGTTTATGAATCCAGCGTTGCAGGTCAGAGGAAGTAAGGAGGATCCTATAACTCAGAGGTCACAAACCCACATCTGGAAAAGAGTGCTCTTTCTCGTCCTCCCTTTACCTAGGCACAAACCAACCATACATAAGCATAGAAACAGGAAAACATTATTATGACCCGTAGTTTATGGTTTAACTTAGTCAGCTGGAGTAAAAGGTGTGTTTCTTAAAGATAGATGGTAGAAGAGCAAAATCAATTTAAGGAACTGGACTGAAAGCGTGTTTATCTTACCTACCATTATAAACAATCACAGCACACCATGTTCTAAGGTACTCTGAGAAAGAGTTCCACTTAGATGACTGCTCCTCAAATTTAATGTGTTTACAAATCACCTGGGAGTTGATTAAAAGACATATTGCAATATGGTAGGTCTGAGGTACAGAAAGTGATGCCATATTTCTAAAAATCTCTTAGGTAACACTATTGTGTTGGTCCAAAGACCACACATTGAAGGCAAGAGCCTAGACCAACACATGTCGCTCATTTTTATCAAAGAACTGAGCTTTTGACGAACAAGGAGTTGCTTGGTCTGTTGAAGGCCCATGGTCAAGGCACATATGAGGGAGCAATTGATGAACAACTAAGGTGTCACAAGAAAAAACTGATGATTGATGCTTCGCATCTCTCTCGGTTCCTGTTTGTCTATCCCTGTCTATCCCTCTCTCTTGCTCTCTCTCTGTCCCTGTAAAAATAAATAAATAAATAAATAAATAAAAAATAAAAAGAAAGAACTGAGCTTCTTAGATGAGCTATTTGAAACATATCCAAAAATAATACCAAAACTCATCACCAATATAGAAAGACATTTGAGCCAAAGGTTTAGAGTTATGGTTTATTGGAGAATGAAGGCATGGCCATTTTAGTGACCATATCTCATCTGAGAACATTCTTCAATGAACGCTTTACATCTTTGTTTCACAGGCTATAGATTAAGTGATTAAGCACTGGATTTACAAAGGTATAGAAGACAGAAATTATTTTGGATTCTTTGACAGTCTTATCTATTGGTGGTCTTACATACATACAGAAGAGTGTCCCATAAAATAGGGTAACAACCATCATGTGGGAACCACAGGTAGAAAATGCTTTGTGCCTCCCCTTTGCCAATTTGATCCGGAGAATGGCAGCAATAATGAAGGCATATGACTCCAGGATGATGGTGAGGAAGCTGGAGAGATTGAAGCCAGCTTATATGAGCATGGCATGCTCCTTGATGTAAGTGTCAGAGCAGTAAAGTTTAATGAGTGGCGGGTCGGCACAGTAGAAGTGGTTGATGACATTGGATCTACAGAAGGTCAAGCGGAAGGTCAGGATGGCCTGAAAGAGGCCATCTGAGAAGTGTAAACATAAGGAAATGTGGCCAAGCAGAGGCAGACCTACCTGGACATTTACACACTGTAGTGCAGAGGGTGGCATATGGCCATGTAGCGGTCATAGGCCATGGCTGCCAGCATGTAAAGCTCAGTGAGGAGGAGCGTGAATGAAAAGGTAACACTGGGTGAAGCAGCCAAGCAAAGCTGATGGTCTTCTTCTCTGACAGGAAATTAGTCAACATCACCGGAGTGGTGTTGGAGGTATAGCACAAGTCAACCAAAGCTAAATTCGTAAGGAAGAAGTACATGGGCGTGTGAAGGCGTGAGTCCAGTCTGATCAACACTATCATGTCCCAGTTGCCAGAGTGACAAAGTACACAACCAGAAACAGCACAAAGAGGAGGGGCTGGATTTCGGGCGATCTGTGAGCCCCAGGAGAATGAATTCTGTTACTGCGCTCTTGTTTGTGATGGGCATCTTCTGAGACTCTATGCCTGCACTTGAAACAAATGGAAATAGGTCAGACATGAAGATACAAATTATGTTACTGATTATAGAAATGATTTTTCTCTAAGCCCCATGTCGTTCACAATGAATAGTATCATAAACCAGCTTTGTATTTTTGCTAAGCCATTATTAAATTTGCCTTTACATAAATTACTGTTATATATGTCAGACTCTTATCTACATTTAAACATATAGCTAGACCTATAGATTACTATACTTACACTCATCCTCTGTCTCCCAGCACTATTTTTTGCCTCTCAAACTCTTACTCATCCTGTAAAACCCTGGATAAAGGTTTATCCTTCATGAAGAATATCTTACTCCACACCTGTCAGACATGATGTTAAATCCCTCTCTTTCTGCTTTATGTTTCCAGTCACCAATGTACCTCTAACTTATTTTTTAACACATCATATTGCCATAACATATCTTCTTTTACTACTATATTAGTTCTCCAAGGGCAAGAACAACTTCAAGCCCATTTTTGTACTGAGATTTCTAAGCACATATTCACATACTGGATTTTAAAAGAAAAAGAAAAAAAATCATGTAAGAATGTAAGTATGAGTTGCATGCAATGTTTTAGTTGTATCTATATTTCCAGGGAGTTTTCATGATGTCATATTCCCAGGAGAATGAAGTGGTCCTTGAACTTTAGTGCACAACAAAAGTCCTTGAGAAACTTGTCCATCAAGCAAGTTCACAGAAAGGCTTTTTAGTAAGTCTGATGTGAGATACTGATACCTTCATATTTAAGTTATTCAAAAGATTCTAATGTAGACAGTGCCACAATCACAATTTTAAAAAGGCACCATCAATTGGAAACATAAACATATGCTAAATGAAGAAACAAAGATTCATCAAATCAAGTGAAATCTCACACAATATTTTGAATATAATCTGCATTGATGACAAAATGTGTTGCTAAAGAAGAAATAAGTTTTGTATAGTTAGTACCTAAGTCATTTGATCACAACTTGTATTTATAAAACTGTTACCATCCCTATGGTTTTTTCATTAAATTGATTGGGGTGACATTGGTTAATACGATTATGAAGGTTCAACTGTACAATTCTCTGATACCTCATCTGTATATTGCATTGTGTGCCCACCACCCAGAATCAAATCTCCTTTTGTCACCATCTATTTGATATGCTTTACCCTTTACGTCCCCCAACCCCCTTGACACTGGCAACCTTTACATCTCAAGTTAGCTCTTCTCTACATCAAAAACTGTGCTGAATCCCTATTTCTTTTAAGATGCTTTTTTTGGTCTTTTCTCTCACACTTGATATTTTTAAAATCTGCCTCTTTTTTGTGTCATTTCAAAGTGAATCACTAAAACATATTTTAGTGTAAGTTTTAGACAGTGACAAACTCTTCTTACAACTCTATCTTCCTTACCAAAAATAGCAAATACTTATGAAAGTTTCTTGAATACACTAATAGTTATTGATAATACAATAGTCTTTATCCATGAGTAACTTTATTCCCCATTTGTAGGTGGGAATAATAATATCTATACTGCTTCTCTCTCCAGTCATTGTGGAAATCAAGCTAGATACTCATGGAACAAATATTTATGAATACTCACATAGCATGTGATTAAGCACTGTAGATGCAAAATGAGCAAAACCATCAAAACCCCCTGTCCTTCTGGCATGTCATTCTAGTGGGTAGAGATTGATGGTGCTACGAGTACATGGTGTTTCAAATGGCAGTTACAGAGAAAAAATTTAAAAATGGGGTTTTGTGGGAAGACAAAGGGCTCAAAATTTAAAAAGTAACATCAGCAAAGAACTTGTGAAAAAGTGACTTTTTAAGCCACAAACTGAAGGACAGAGAGACTGGCAATATGGCTTTTTTAAGAAGGGTAGTAGAGTATAGTAAAGGGAAAAGAAGGTCAAATATATGGTGACAGAAGAAGATTTGACTTTGGGTGGTGGGCACACAATGCAATATACAGATGATGTATCAGATAATTGTACACTTGGAACATATAAAATCTTATTAACCAATGTCACCCCAATAAATTTAATTATAAAATGAAGGGTGTTGTAGGAAGGATAAAGAGCAGATATTAAGACACCATACCTGGTCTTCCTTTGGAACTGCTAGTGATGTGTATATGTGTCTGTGTGTCGGCGTGTGTGTGCAGAGTTCTGTAGAGGAGAACAGAAAACTCTAACTTAGTTATTTTCTTAAGCACAAATGTTTCACTTCACTCAAGTCTGGTTTACCTCTACATATAACTTTCCTACCTGACTATAAGGTAGGAAACCCTCAATGGAGAACAGCAGCCACTAGGTAGGCACAGCTTCTCTTCCAAAAGCATCTAGCAGGAAATACTCAAAAAAAAAGCATATTAATTTGTTGACAGTAGCAGGGTGGCTTAGGAGATATTTTCATATTTTCTTGAGCCCAGGAAATCCCAGAGAGAGAATAAGTAGTGTTTACATGAACAGAGAAAACTGGAAGGAAAAAGATAAGGATGTGGGTGGGGACTCTGGATTTATAAAGACACAAGTAGAAACTGGAATCGAGGGGTTCATTTGCTGAAGGGCTATTTGTTGCATGTCACTTACTGACTGACTGTAGGATCTGAAATGTTCTGACTCCCACATTCACTGACCCATGAGGGATCCAGAAATACCCAATTGAAATAAAGTAGAAGTACTGATAAGTGGAGAAAAACAAAAAAGACTGAATAGTGTATGTGTACAGAGACAGAAAATCACAGCTGCTCTGACCCTTGTCTTAGGCCAGAGGGAAAGGTGACTATCGTGGGAACTAAGCACTTGTCAGTTTTCTAGTTCACAACCAGGGGAGTTTCCATTTGATAGGGGAACACTAGCAAAGGAGCAACACAAGGACAGGAGAAAGCTAGGAATTGTAAAACCTGGACCTAGCACTAATTACCCATTATACAGGGTTGAGTACAAAATAAAATTCAAGAGATCCTCATTCAACAAGTATTAAAAATTTCAACATGGTGACAGCAGAACGTTAAACCTAGCTTATATAAGCCTTTCCTGGATCACAGAGGCTAACAGAGCTGACAATGAGGATATGGGAAAAGAAGAAGAGCACTCCAACTCTTTAAAAAAGAGGAAAAAAATTAAAGAAAGAAAGAATGTAGATAGAAGGATAAGAAAGTAATCCCAAAACGTGAATTAGCCTGATAAGAATGCTCTCTAGGTAACCCAACTGATGATCTAGCTGTCAAGACAAATTTTGGAAACCATTCAGTTACAGATTAATAAGATAAAATTTTGTTTATTTTGCTTTATTTTTTCAGAATGAAAGGAAGTAGAGTTAAGAAAAAACTTAGCAAAAAATTATTGTAAGAATGGTCCTTAGGTTTCTTTCTATTTTTTAAAATAAGAGTCTTATGAATAACCTAATGAAGCTATGGATCCTCAACCAGATAAATGCCCACATTAAAAATCTACCAAAAAACATGGTATGTATGGGGTTTTTAGGTCACTTAGCTTTAACTATAAAAACTTTAGTATTAGGGTAAGCTCCACCCACATGTGGAAATGTTCTGTGTTTGTGTGTAGGGAGGAGAATGTTGTCCTTTCTTGTTTCAGTTGCACCACTGATAGGTCTATAAGTTATTGTCTAAGAAAACCAACAGAAATTTCAGTACACCTGTTGTCAGGGAAATGAGTTAAGGTTCAGACACTGTTACTGGAAACAGAAAGGATTGAGGACATGGGGTACAAATTTGTAGGACTCAGTTCGAGATTTTAATACAACTTTTTCTTGACTGAAAGAGAATAAAAGCACCAAAACTTACTTCTGGTTCTGATAAGAACCATTTCTTCACCTGACCTGTGGTGGTGCAGTGGATAAAGCATCGACCTGGGAACACTGAGGTTGCCAGTTCAAATCCCTGCACTGGTCTGGTCAAGGCACATATGAGAGTTGATGCTTCCAGCTCCTCCCCCCTTTCTCTCTCTTTCTCTCTCTCTCTCACTCTGTGTCTCCACTCTAAAATGAATAAAATAAAATTTTTAAAAAAAAGAACCATTTCTTCAACCTCTTATTAAGGATGTTTCTTGATGCCTCTCTAAACTGTAAAAGGTGGCCATATTTATACCAGGATGTGGGAGGGAAGGACATGCTCTTGAAGCAAATCTCAGAAGCAATGCGAGTTACTTTGAGAATCATCTGTCTTGGGTTTAATTGGAACACTTAATTATATGCCTCAGTCATAGTTTCCATTATTTATTTATTTTTTCTTACTTATTTATTTATTCTTCTATTACAGTTTATATTCAATATTATTCTGTATTACTTTCAGATTACAGTGAAGTGGTTAGAACATCATGTATTTTAGACAATGGTCCACTCTTGCTCCAACTACCCACCTGGCCCCACATTTATTTATCTCAATATTATTGACTATATTCCCTATGCTGCAATCTATATCTCTGTGGGTATTCTGCATCTACCAATTTGTACTGTTTAATTCCTTCATCTTATTCACTCAGCCCCTTCTCTTTTGACAGCTGTCAGTCTGTTCTCTGTGTCTATAAGTCTGTTTTGATTTTGTTTGTTTATTTTGTTCATTAGATTCCACAAAGAAGTGAAATCATATGGTACTTGTCTTTCTCTGACTGTCTTATTTCACTTAGCATAATACCCTCTAGGTCCATCCATGCTGTCACAAAAGGTAAGATTTCCATGGTACCCATAATTTCAAATTTATTATTTGCCCTAAGAGCTTTGTAGAAGGCACACAAAAAAAATATCATCTTTAAATTTTATGACAATCTGACTTTTATGGGTTTTTTTCATTTATCCTAAGTGTCTAACTTCCTAAAATCCATTTCTCTTAGCAATATCCTCTCTGCTGAACAGCAGGTTTTGGGAAAGGTCTACTGTGAGCAGATTGTGCAACACAGGGTCATTGGCAAACATCTTAGTGAGCATTTCATATGTGTGGATAAGTTTTATATAGTAATTTGTTTGATTTCTTAATATAATAGTAAAAAGCAAGGACTTCATACTAAACTTTAGCTGAAGAAACAGAGGCAAAAGAGAATGGTGATGAATTAATTCACCCAGTCTCTCATAAGTGGTAAGTGTTAGGTAGGATTTAATTTGTATTTTCATATACCAAGTTGGCTACATTTTCAATTATAGGTAGTCGCCATTCCTCAACCTGTACTCACAGTTTGCTCTTCCTTTTCTCACCATTATGCATTCCCTAAGTTTCTCTCCAATCAGTGCTTTCCTTATTCCCATCAGATTCTTATTACCTTCCTGATAATAAAAAAGGATCATATTTAAGGGAAAGATTATTTATACAGGACATTCAAAATACAACCATAAAGAGAAGATTAACAAATTTAAATTATGTTAAAATGAAAAATTCTGTACACCAAATATATCATGCACAAAAATAAAATTTAAGCCATGATCAAGTTAAAGATATTTGCATCATATATATTATTAAAAGATTAGTACCTAGTAAAGAATACATTTATAGAACTATTATAAATGTAAGAAATAAAGATGTTATAACCCAAATGAAATGTAAAGAATATGGAGATACAACAGCATAAAAGAGACATCTTCAACTACCTTTTAGCATTTTAAAATGCTTAATTACATTTGTAATGACACTTCAAAAATTTATACAAGAAATGAGAATCCACTTTGCACCATAAGATTCAAAAACATTTTTAAATAATACAATAATTGATAAACAATAATATAAGAATAAACTCTGTGTTTTGTGTACTCACAACTGTAAACCTACTTTCTCACTACCCTGTATTATGTTGAAAAGAATGTGGAGGGAAGGACACTTTCATTTATCACAGGCTGACTATAGATTGATAAAGCAATTTGGCTATATCAGATAAGTTTAATTTTGCTTATATCTTATGACCCAGAAATCACAATCTTAGGTGCACATGAGAGGAACTCTTAAACAGGTACACATTCAGAATTCCACAAGAAAAATTATTGCTGGATCTACATAAAATAATAAACTGAACAAATATAATTGTTCATCGATAGTAGAATGGATAAATATATTGTGACATATTTGTATATTGACATAAATATAATCAGTGAAAAGTAGTGCTGCATGATTTAGCATGAATAAATCTGACAAGTTTAATGTAAAATAAAATAAATTGCAGAGGGACACTTATACTGATCTCACTTACGTTAAGTTTTAAATCTAGAAATATATTATTATATAATTCTGTGGATACATAAACACCTAGGGAATGTTAAATCTTTATGTAGGGAAAATAAACATTAAATTATATTAGAGTTTAATACAAAAAATGGGAAGAAGATCTGAATCATGTGGGGAGGACTCAATTTTAGAATATCCAAGTATCTGAATTATCACAAACAAGTGGCATGGTGTGAAGACAATAATGATTCTTTATATTTACACAACTTCTACTATTTTCTATTTCTGGCGTATGTTGAAAATAGTACATATAAAAAATATGTTGAAGATTCATACTGGTTTAAAAAAATCCTAAAATAATTTTGACATTTCATGGAAAACCTTATAAATGAGGTTTCTACTGAGCAAATATTATCATTCTAAATATATTTCTTAGAGTATTAACCTGAGATAACCATGAGATTTTATTGGTATATGATTTGCATACAGCAAAAAGAAAAAAATTACTGCTATAGTTGAGAAGATTAGGAATATAGTTTGGAAATTATTAAGCAGTATAAAAATCTAACAGATGGTCTTCTGTAACATCATTTGGTAATTCAGTCTTTTATAATTTTTTACCCATAAGAGTATTATATATGGGAATGTTTATTTTTTATTGACCCTAAAGAGCAATAACAATGCCTTCTGGTAATATCTTTGAATTTCTATGTACTTTTTTTTTTTTTTTTTTTTTTGTTTTCTGACAACCTCTTTTAATATAAAACACAGATAAAACACATCTCAACCCTTCAATCTGCCAGCATGCCTTGTCTCTACAAGATGCATGCTAGACCGTAAGAGTATGTAGCAAAGAGTCTTTAGGAGCACTTGGTTGAGAGAATAGAAAAAGCAGATCTCAGGGAGGCTTGAGCAAGCCCAAAGCTGAAATACACTCCTGGACACTAGAGCAGTCCTTGTCTTTTCAGATCTTCGTATGTCTTCTTATTCACAACATTCCCACTGGAGTCTTCATACTCTTCCTCCGTGTCTGGCTGCCATCGTTCTGATGCTTTCTGCAGTTTCAGCTTGGCCCACAAAGAGACAGCATCTTCAATCTGTGTCACGTTAGCAAAGTGGGCAGTGTTTGGGATGCCCAAACACCTCATGCCATGAGCATGACGCCATTCAGCAAAGTGCCGCTGGAAGGCCTTAGGACCTCGGTAGGTGTAGTTTCCACAAATCTCACAGTTGTAGATGATATTTAGGCCATGAAGCTTATACAACCAGTAGGGAATGGGTTTGCCGTCCCAGCCCAGGGGCAGGTTCTTGGGGTTGTAAATGATCTCGTTCTCTTCATCTTCACTCTCGCTCTCACTGATCTGCTCTTCCTCCTCCTCTTCTCGCTCTTCTCCTGTCCTGGCCTGCTTGCGCTGGACATTTTCATGAGTGAGATGTCGCTGTTCCCCAAGAATCTCTACATATTCGTAGATCTGGGCTTCGAGGAAAGCAATATCTTTGTTTCTCTCAGTGTCTCGCTTGATGCCCTTTGACTTGGGATTTTTGGCAAACAGGGAGGTGTCAAGTGACTCCAGGGACTTTCCTTTAGTACTGAATAGCCTCTGGGCTCGCTCTTCTAGGGTCCCGCCACATTTTAAGCCTAAAGCTAAGAGTGCAGATTTCAATCTGTCCAGACCCAGGGAGGCCAACTCCTCCCAGGAGGAGAAAGCAGAGAGGTCAAGGTGGGCTCCAGCATGTGTCAGGGCACTGCTTGTCTCTTTCGGCCATCCAGGAAAGGTACCATTTTCCCACTTCTTCTCAAATTCATTTTGCATCTTCCCAAAAAGTTCATTCTGATCTTGTAGGGGCTTCACTCTATCTGTGTAATCCTGAAGGTACTCAAGCAGCATCTCCAGGTATCTCTTGTACTCTGCATTCTTCCTTTCTTTAGGAATGTCAAATAACTGGTCAAAGATAGACAGGTATGTAATATAATCCAGTTTCTCAGAGGCCTTCAGGTTAATGTATTTGAGGTAACAGTCATGGAGATCCAGGTAACGACCATATCCCTCTTCATCTGTGAACTCCACCAAATTCTGCGCCTCTTCACTTGGATTCTCTCGAGCCTTGAGGAGCTCCTCAAATTCCACTGACATTGGCACGCAGATCTCATTTGGGTGCTTCCGGTGGAATTCTTTTATTTGCTTGAGTCTGTTATAGAATTCAGCGAACTCATTGGGCCCTGAAATGGCATTGAGCTCCTCCTTTCGTAACCCATCCTTGTCATCATACAAATCCCTCAGGTTCCCACTGACTTCCATATACCTATCTTGCATGGCCCGTGTGCGGTGGTCAGAATTGATCTGGTCCCGGAGTGTGGACTTCTTAGTGAGCATCTCTTTGGCCATGACGTCCATGAGCCTTTCCTTCTCCTCATGATATCGCCGCTGCTGTTCCAGAATTGTCTCCATCTTTTCTCCTCCGCCTCAACTCAATTCAGACCCCCAACACCGTCGGAAACAACCGCTGCCGCCTTACGCGCCTATGTCCCCACGCTGCCCGTCCGACTGCTCTATGTACTTTTTTAAAATTTACTGATATGGTAACATCCTTATAAATTCAATATATAAATTATAAAAAATGACACACTTAAGGACAGAAAGTGATTATTTAATTGAAAGTGCTCATCAACTGGTCAAACAATAAGGACATATTGTGTACTTATGACCAAATTGTCTACTTTATTTGGCAAACAATTTTTTATGAATAACTTTCCTTATTGCTTCCTTAACATCTTTATTCCTCAGACTGTAAATCAAAGGATTTAACATAGGGCTCACAAAGATATAAAACACAGCTACAATTTTCCCCTGCGCAACAGATGTCTCCGAAGGGGGCCTCAGATGCATGCAGAACAGTGTCCCATAGAAGATAGTGACAGCTGTCAGATGGGATCCACAGGTGGAGAAGGCCTTGCGCCTCCCCTCGGTGGACTGAATACACAAAATGGCTGTGAAAATGAAAATATAGGAAATGAGAATCATGGTGAGAGAGCAGGTGAGGTTAAAGCCAGCCACCACAAACATTGCAGTCTCTTTGATATAAGTATCTGAACAGGCAAGGACTAACAGAGGTGGGTCCGCACAGTAAAAGTGGTTGATCTCATTGGGTCCACAGAAGGAGAGATGAGCCATCAGGATGGTCTGGACCAGACCATTTACAAAGCCATATGTGTAAGGAATCACAACAAGAACGATGCAGACATTTCTGGACATTTTGCTACCATATAACAAAGGTTTGCAGATGGCCATGTAGCGGTCAAAAGCCATCGCTGTGAGCAAATAATATTCTGTGATCACCAAGGCAATAAAAAAGTGGAATTGTATGAAGCAACCAGTGACAGAAATGTTTTTTCTCTTGGATAAGAAATTAACCAACATCTGAGGAGTGACATTAGTGGCATAAGAGAGATCTATGAAGGAGAGGTGACTGAGGAGGAAGTACATTGGAGTGTGAAGTCTTGAGTCACTCCTGATTAACAAAATCATGCTCATATTGCCAATGGCTGTGACCAGGTAGATGACCAGGAACACCACAAAAAGGACAGGCTGCAGCTCTGCTCTATCTGTCAGACCCAGGAGGATAAACTCAGTCACCACGGTGGAGTTCTTCTTTGACATTGTGTTCACTTGGCTTCAAATGAAGTCTAAATAGAAAAAATAGAGATTTATGTCTTTTGTCATTCATCCATTACCTCATCACGTCTTCTGATACTTCTTCTCTCAAACTTATACATACATGCGGCAAAATAAAGTCGACTAGTAAGCATGCAATTCATGTTTTATATATCTAAGTTAATATAGAGATGATTCTAATAAAGGAAGTTCTATCTTTAAAAGCTTTTCTGCATGTTCTTGCATATTTGAAAAATTATTTCTGTAAGCCTTGATCACATTTGTTCAATTACAATTTCCTTAATATTTTGAAAGCATTGCTTTTCTTTGAAATTGTAATACTATTTTTTCCAATATATGGGGGGTTTCTTGTTATATCTATAGCATCACAATGGAAACTCATCTGTTTTTCACAGCTGTGTGGAACCCATTTTTATAAAATTAGAACCTCTTTACCTGCTCCCTTAAACTGAAGCTTGTTTTCAAGTTGTTTTCTCCCCATGCAATGTGCTCCATTTTTCTGTAATTCCTAGGGAGGATTAGGCAAGTTATTCATCCTCTGTGCCTATCATGCTTTATGCATAAAATTTGGTTACTAATAGCAACTTCTCCCACATTAAACAGTTAATCAGGGTAAAACTTTAAAATCATGTCTGACATGTAGCAAGCGCTTAATAAATTGTAGGTACTATAAGTTTTGGTGAAAAAAAACAGATCCAATCTAAAATAAGACTCAACATCAATGTGTGAGCTCTTTAGGAACAAAGAGTTTATCTAACCTGTAGCTATAGCCTCGGTGGCACCAAGAACAGTGCTTTCCCAAATGGAGACCGTCGATGGTTATGGATAGATGACCCTTCCCTTTGGTCTAACTCTCCATTCATTGTAAATACTATGTCATTGTACATTTAAACATATGTGTACTCTGAAAATAGTGTGATACAGTGGAATTTAATTCAAGACAATTATTAATTCATCAAAATATGTATAATTCAGCTTATAATTTTATTGTATTGAATAAAATAGTTCTAGATTCCAAAGTACATTTTACAGGAGCTAATATTACCTGTGAAAGAAGAGTAGTTTTCCAATGACAGGATGAATATAAAGAACCTGAAGACTTTATAACAGAATTGTTATATAGGGACCAAATCCCTATGGTTTAATTACTTGTAGCAGGAAGTCATTCAGACTCTAAACAACAGCTATGATTTTATTCTTTTGCACATCTTAAGTTCATTGAAAGCATATTTTTCCCACTCTCCAATATCAGTAGGAAATCAAATCTCCCAAGAAACATGGAATGATGAGATTCATAATTTATTTTAGCTTATGCCTGAGTGTTTTAATGTTTACTTGACTTTGGGAAGACATTAAGTTTTCTTGTCTATAACATGTGATATAAAATAGTGCATGGTATAGTGGCAAAGTTTTGGAGTCTGAAAAACTATTGGAAGATCAATTACCTTTCATTGACCTTGTCATTGTCTGATTTTGAGCCTTGTTATTCATATTTTTAATAGGAACAATAATAAATAGCTCCAAGAACATTGTGGATATGTAAGTAATATAATTGTGCTGGTATTTCTCTCTTTATCAGCTTATCCCACACAGACCTATTGTTTTTTCTTCTCTACCTTGCTTTTTTCACATGAAATTTAACCCTATATATTGCATTGATAGAACTCCTTTGGTAACACTATCCATCTGAATTTGGACAATGAAATAAATGAGCAGAATGTCAAAAAAGAGAAGAAAAGAATAATAACTCAGTTTCTTTCTTGTTCACTCCAACTTCACAATAAAACTGCTAAAGTGAATGAGTCTTTCCAAGAAAACTTCTATTGATGAGTGTTGAAGAATAAAGTGGCCAGAAACTTTGTTCCTGGTTCAAGCTCTCACTGGCTCTGATAAAAATAGCTACCGCTCAGCCAATACAAAACTAGAAGTAAAATATATCATAGAGTCATACAAGTAAATAATTTCAGAAATAATAAAAGATACAAGAAAAATAAATCATAAATTAGTATTTATGATTTAAGGCTATTTGGAATGGAGTTAACTTAGAGAAGTGGCCAGGCACTGGTTTTTAATGTAGATGTTATTAGAAGAAAGATATGAATGAAGTGGTGAACTGAAACACTTAAAGATCTGAGGAAAGAATATTCTAGCCCAGGCATTGCCAACATACATTCCACGTAATGAGTTTATGTGACCCATGATTAAATTTTTAATATTCTCCACTACTTTAAAATCTCAGCTACTCAGAAGCAGAAGCGTCTTTGATTATTGGAAATTGAGATATTTAAGAACATAGTGATACGTGGAAAAGAATTTCGCATGTGACTAATCTAAGGTTAACTTCCAATAATTGGTTGAATGAATTCACGATACTTCTTTATTTTTAAAAAAAAAAATTCCATTAGATCCTGACCAGGCGATGGCGCAGTGGATAGAGCACCGGATTGGGATGCGGAAGACCCAGGTTTGAGACTCCTAGCTCGCCAGCTTGAGCACAGGCCCATCTGGCTTGAACAAAAGCTCGTCAGCTTGGACCCAAGGTTGCTGGCTCCAGCAAGGGGTTGCTCGGTATGCTGAAGGCCCGCAGTCAAGGCACACGTGAGAAAGCAATCAATGAACAACTAAGGTGTTGCGATGGCAGCGAAAAACTAATGATTGATGCTTCTCACCTCTCTCCGTTCCTGTCTGTCTGTCCCTATCTATCACTCTCTCTGACTCTCTCTCTGTCCCTGTAAAAAAAAAGAAAAAATAGTAAAATAAAAATTCCATTATAAAGATTTACAACTTTTGTTCTCGTCTGTACGTGATATGAACTGTTTGACGTTTAGCGGCGATGTGAAACCCACATTCTTTTAGGTGGAGTTGCCAGTGCACACCCAAGGTCCAACAATTCGCTTTTTTTGTGGTCAAGTGTGCTGCATCAAGTGGCATTGTAGCATAGACAATAGCTGCAGCTGATAAGTAAAAATGTGCCCAAGCGGTTTGTAAAACGAAATAATTGTTTTATTTGCGATATAACCCCTTCAAGCTCATTCGAATAATTAAATATTGTTTCAATTAATTGTGATACAGTTTTGTAAAAATAGTATATAATTATATTTTTATTAAAATAATATTATATATTAAAATTTTTTCACTCACTTACATTTATTCATAAACAAATTACATAATAAAGTTTTGTTTACTTAAACAAATCTTTTTTGTATTTAACATTTTTTAATTTTAATATTTTGTCCGGCCCATAATAAAAGTTTTCTTTCTAATCTGGCCCCGGGGGCAAAAATTGTTGGCCATGCCTGTTCTGGGCAGAAGGAACAATATGTGCAAAGGCTTTCAGGTAAGAATGTATTCAAAATGTCCAAGAAACAGTTATTAAGTCAATGCCACAGGAAAGAAAGACTAAAGAAATGGTTGAAGACTTGGGAGAGGGAAGATAAGAAGTTGTCATACAAGATCTTGTAGCCTCTGGTAAGAAGTTTAAATTTTAGAACAAGTATGATGGAAATTTTTGCACTATTTTACCAAGTCAATAATATGATGTAATTAGGTTTATAAAGGATCACTGGCTTGGCACTGGCCATGTAGCTCAGTTAGTTAGAGCATTGTTCTGATATGCCAAGGTGGTAAATTTGATCCCTGGTTAGGGCACATACAAGAATCAACCAATAAATACAAAAAGAGTGGAACAACAGATCTCTTTCTCTCTCTTTCTCACTCTTTCTCTAAACTTAATAATTAAAAAGAGAAAGCTCATTGGCTTCTTTTTGGAAGATAGAGAATTTCAATTGTACAAGAAGAAAATTTATTGTAGTAGCTTATGTAAGATATAATTTTGTCTTAGACTTTATTGGTAGCAAAGGAAATGCTAACAAGCTGTTCTAAGATTCAATATGTAATATTTAAAAGTAAAGCAGATAATATTTCCTGATCATGAAGCATAAAGATAAATAAAGTCAAGGATATAAAATGAATTAAAATATGAATATAAAATATGTATGAAAGATAAAATAAATCGGTATAAAAAGAGACTAGTGAGATCAAAGGACATATTTAGATGAGAAAACAACCCTTTATAATGATGTAACTCTATAATCTTACGAAACTGAAAAAGACAGTTGTTGATTTGGAACAAAAAAAATGGCATGGACAGAACATGAAAGGACTGGGAGAGGTTAGCTGCTGTTGGAGACTTAAGTAATCAATGAAGAAAAAACTGAACCTGAATAAAGACATAGTGGACTCTGTAGAACTAGATGCTACCCAAATGAAGGTTTGCCTTCACTGGCAACGGTAAAACCAGTCTTCAGAGTGATATTCAGTCTAGCCATTCCCTGCTCATGCATTTGTGTCAGGATCAGACTATAGCAATAGCCATTTTAAACATCAAGGATACAGATTCTAGATGGAAACATCATATATGAAATTTCTGGGTTAAAAATAGTGCATACCTAGAAGAATCTAATTTGCGTTCTCTAAGATAAATTTAAAAGAAAAAATAATGAAGATGAAATTTCTCTAATAAAGGTTAACAAATTTGAAATCTACGTTATTTGTAATAATTTGGTTTAAAACATATATGTATATTAGTCAAAGGAATTAAAAAGATAGGCCAGAAATAGATTACTTTATTGTACAATAAAAACAACAACAAATCAGTGGGTAAACAAAGGGTTACTTAATGAATAGTAGAAAGAAGTAGGTAAAGAATGTGAGGTAAAAAGTTACGAACAAGATTACAAAATTGTATGTAGAATAATTTATGTTCTATCGATCTCAAAAGAAACTTTAAGGTGGCTTTCAATGAAAGGCTTAAACAGTAAAAGAAAATCACAGATAGAAGTAAATAGATGGTATATTTTTAAAAAGACTTCAAAGAGGTCAATCAATTGGTTTCAGACAATTGCCAAGATTGAATTTTTAAGTTTGGTTTCTGAAAGCCACAGTGATTTTCCAAAATAGAAAAATGAAAGAAAGCATAAAGTCGTTTAGACAAAACATAAAGTACTTTTACAATGATTCTACAATACATTCTTCAAATAGCATTAGAAATCTGGATATCAGCTTTTTCTGCTTGCTAGGAATGAAAACACAATTGTTTGTTTATCAAAAAGGAAGTTTATTATACATAAAGGGAAGAAATTGAATCCATAAGTCAGTTTCTATTTTCCTTGTTTTGTTCATTGCAATTCACATATATGTGAAATTTTCTCTTGCTCTGATTAACTTACTTCACTTAGCAGAATAATCTCCAGGTCCATCCATGTTGTCACAAAAGATAAGATTTTCTTCTTTTTTACAGCTGAGTAGTATTTCATTGGGTAAATGTATTGCAGCTTTTTTATCCACCATCTACCGATGGGCACTTGGGTTGTTTACAAATCTTGGCTATTGTACATAACACTGCAATAAATTTAAGGGTGCATATATGCTTTCAAATTAATGTTTGGGGTTTCTTTGGATATATTCTCAGAAGTGGAATCACTGAAGGTGGCGAGGAGGTGAAAAAAGTGAAGGGATTAAGCAAATAAACACTTTATAGACAGCAGTATGATTATTACTCGAGGAAAAAGGGGAGTGAAGGGAGGTAGAAGATGGTAAAGGGGGTATAAATGATGACAGAAATGGACAACTTTGAGTGATAAACATGCAATATACATATGATGTATTATAGAACTATATACCTAAAATCTATATAATTTTATTAACAAATGTCAACCCAATAAATTCAATAAAATTTTTCAAAAGAAATTGGAACCATGAACTATATTACAGTTAGGACCCCTCTCAGTCATTTCTAGGCTCTAATCAATTTTTTTATCACAGACACAAGTAAATTCCAATTAACTGATGCTTAAACTGCATTTTTATGGAAGAGATTGCCTTTAACCATTTGCTCCATGGCACGGATCACATGCTTATTCCTTAGGCTGTAGATCAATGGGTTCAGCATTGGGCTCAAAAAAGTATAAAAGACTGCAATTACTTTGGACTCCTCTACAGACCTCTCAGATGGAGTCCTTAAGTACATGCAGAAGAGGGTTCCATAAAATATAGCGACTGTTGTCAGGTGGGAACTGCAAGTAGAGAAGGCTTTATGCCTACCCTCAGCAGTACGGATTTTCAAGATGGCTACAAGAATGAAAAGGTAAGACAGGAGAATGATGAAGAGAGAGCTTGAAAGAGTAAATCCAGCAACGACAAACATTGCCATCTTTTTGACATAGGTGTCAGAACAGGCCAACATTATAAGAGGAGGATCAGCACAGTAGAAATGATTGATTTCAAGGGAGCCACAGAAGGACAAATGAAAAGTCAGCAGTGTCTGAGAGAGTCCATTAAGGAAGCCAAACATATAAGAGAACATAACTAAAGAAATACAAATGTGCTTGGACATTCTGGTACTGTACTGTAGAGGGCTGCAAATGGCTATATAGCGGTCCAATGCCATGGAAGCAAGGATATAAAGCTCAGTGATCCCTATGGCGATGAAGAGAAAGCACTGTGAGAAGCATCCAACGTAGGAGATAGCCTTCTGGTCTGAGAGGAAATTGTACAGCAGGTTTGGGGTAATGTTAGAAGAATAGCAAATGTCTACAAAGGAGAGGTGGCTAAGGAAGAAATACATGGGCGTTTGGAGGCGAGAATTGTTCCTGATCAGCACAATCATGCACAGATTCCCCGCCAGCGTGATTAGATAGATCAGCAGAAACACGCCAAATAGTATCTTCTCTAGCACCGGGTCATCCGTGAGTCCCAAGAGAATGAATTCTGTCACTATAGTGTGGTTTGAGGAAGACATTTTCTCATCTCTTAAAAAATGAAAGTGACAAAGAAAAGTGAAGAATTTTATCTGATCCAAATTCTGCATTTATTCCACCCATTTTCTCATTTACTCTTTGATCAATTCATCTATGAGGAATTTACTCTTCTCTTTTTAATAACATCAGAATTTCTACATAAATATATTCCCCCTTGTTTCTCTGTTGCCTCTTTCTGTCTGTATCTCAAACTTCCACTCTCTCTTTCCCATACACACACACACAAATACATACCCATTTAGAACTGTCTCCTTGGAGAAGTTCATGTTTAGTATTGTTTTTCAGATTTTGTGAAAGAAAAGGACAGGAATTAAAATCAGATATAAAAAGCAACAAGTCATTGGCATAATTTAAATGGAAAAAATGAAGAAACTTGAATTTCTGGGAATCCTCCCGATCTGATATCCTTTTCTTCAGATATCTAAAAAGAAAATATATATTCAATATAGTATTGTCACTTGAGACCTCTAGCTGTTTGACTTATTTTCCTTAGAAAGCATTGAATTAGCAAATTTATATTTTGATATATAGGCTGTGGCAAAAGTAGGAAAATAAAAAGTTTAAAAGTTTATTCTTGTATTATTATTTAGTAATTATTGTATTATTTTGCATACAAATAATTGTAAACCTACTTTTGCCCAACCCTGTATGGCTAAGAAAATACAGAAAAAAAGAATTGTCCTTTCTGCTTTGTAAAATCACCCATTTATTCATGTATACTACAAGCAGTTTGATTTTTTTCTGTTCTAGGTTCTGGGGTTATAGCAGTGACCAAATTCCTCATCCTCATGAAGTATATATTTAAGAAAAGGTACAACACATGAAAAAAAACCATATAACATAATGTCAGTTAGAAGCAAGTACTATGAGGAAAATTAAAGGTAGGATGCTTTCAGATGGCCATTCAGAGAAGGTCTCTCTGAGAAAGTAGAATTTGAATAGAAAATAAAGAATGCAAAAAAAATCTGGAGGAGAATGTGGAGGCTATCCCCATTTTTATACTACTAGCACACATGAAAATTTTAGTTTAAGAAAGCAAGGTTAACATTTAAATACGGCCTTAGCTCCCCCTGAAGCTATTCTCTATCAATTCTTTGTGAAAATAAGATATGACTGGAAAAACTGTGTCTCAGAAATTGTACTCTAAAGTAATTTTTATTTAGCTCTTACATCCACATCAAAAGACTTTGCATTAATAACTGAATTTTAGACATACTGTAAAATATGATCATATTAATAGAAAAAACAAGTACAATTGCTGAAAATGTTTTTCTACATAATGGGATATTAATCTTCATACTGAAAAGCAAGCATATTTTTAGTGAACAAAGAAAATGACCTACCTGTAAAAGCTGATTTAGCATATTCAAGGTGGGAAGATTTATTATGTATTCCTTAGGTACATGCCCTAAAGTGTTTTTAAAATAATTCTGAGGAACCAATTATAATAGTCTTTTTTTCTCAAGGGTATAACCTTGATGTGGGACTTTGAGATCATAGATTTATCCTTTGAGGCCAAAACCTCCAATATCGGTGTATGCTGCTTGGGACTGAGCTCATGAAAATCTTTAATGCAGATAGAAAATTTAGCCATCGCCTGACCTGTGGTGGCGCAGTGGATAAAGTGTCGACCTGGGAACACTGAGGTCACCAGTTCAAAACCCTGCACTGGTCCGGTCAAGGCACATATGGGAGTTGATGCTTTCAGCTCCTCCCCCCTTTCTCTCTTTCTCTCTCTCTTTCTCACTCTCTGTCTCCTCTCTAAAAATGAATAAAATAAAAATAAAATAAATTTTAGAAAATGTAGCCATCACATGTAATACTATGGAAAGAGGAAAATATGGGTAAATAAGTTCTATATTGTTAATATAATAAAGATAAGATTCTCATCAGAAGGCTTCAATGTTTCACAACACTGAGGTGACATTGCTTCATGACAGTAGAAAAACGGAAATAAAGTCCATGAAAATTTTGGGGGAGTATGGAAAGCAGAAGAGTGACTTAACTAATGGAAGGAAGTAGAGATGCAGGTCAAGGGTGAGGATCCTTTGAAGGTGAACAACGTGGAGTTATACTGAAATGAGTTTGCTCCATTGAGCTAATTTTATCAACATGCTAAGAATGAAAGAGACAGGATCATTCATACAATTAATGATTTAAGAAGAAAGTTGAAAGTCAAAGACTCTTTGGACATTGTTGGAAGCTACATTTCTTAGAGAACACAGGGCTCTAGAGATGTTTTTCCTGGTCTGTATCTACCAGTGCACTTCTACTTCCAGGTCAACACAATCCAAGGAAGTCAAGTGTGGTCTGACTAAGACCAGAGAGGTGTTTCTGACTTTTGTTACATCTCCAGATGATAAGTTACAATGTGTAAAATCAGTCAATGAGATAAAGCTGTATATCAGTATAAAAATGTAGATTATCACCTCACCACATTTGAGATTTAAGTATTGCCTTGTTATTTTTCGAATTGAAGTAGTAGTTTTTCTCTACTTCAATTTTTACTTTAATTTCTATCCTGACTTCTTACACAAGTAAAATAATGAAATTTAAAGAATAAAATCTACTGTTAAAATATTCTCATGAAAAAGAAATTTCTTGTAAGATTGTAGACCTCGTTGTAAAATTGTAGAACCTTGATTTTCTGACTCCTTAATGTGGGATTTCCTTGTTTTACACAAAAATAATTACAGATTTTACCCTTCCTTAAGCAGGATGTCAGCTTTCACTTGGAAGAAAATTTGTCCTAAAGTACTTATGTAAGTATGTATTCAAGTATTTCCTGAAACACTTCAATATATGATAACATTGTAATAATTATAAAATTTACAAAGAAGTCTTTTTCAGTAAGAAATACAACTAGCTCAATATTAACTGAGTGGGTAGAGAAAATGCAGTTAATTAGCATGTTTAGTTATGGAAAGGCAAAGTATCCATACTTTTCAGTATGGGATAAATTACTTGATTAGAAGTCTATGCATAAGAAGTTGATATTTATTTATTTATGGAGCAAAGAAATAGATTAGAGAGCACAGACTTTATTAAGATGTCTGATACTAACTTAATTTCTATGCATTCTTCTTTTAGTTTCTTAGAGAGTGATACAGAATAAAGACATGAATTTCTTAGTTCAATTGCAATAACTAATTAATGTGTATCTGCTAAAAATAACACCTAAAAGAAGCACAATGTTCTCATGGCTCTTTTACATTGTAGATAACACAAGCCTGAAGAAGGAATCCACAAACTACATCATAGATGAAAACATCTAAGTCATCTACTAATAAAGTTAACATCAGTGTTAACATTCTTATTGAGGTGTAAGCAGCATAAAGAATCACTGCCCAACCAAGGAGTTTGTATATAAAATGAGCAGTGGATAGGCAAGAAATTTGGTTTTACTGATGAAATGTATAGTGGATTGCAGTAGCTATTGTAGAGCAAGATTTCTCCTTACAACTCGTAATCCTATCCTCATTACCAACATAACACATACACACAAATACATGCATACCCCACACACATATACACTGTGGATGAAAAAAAGTTCTTTAGCCTGACCTGTGGTGGCGCAGTGGATAAAGCGTCGACCTGGGAACACTGAGGTCGCCAGTTCAAAACCCTGCACTGGTCTGGTCAAGGCATATATGGGAGTTGAGCTTCCAGCTCCTCCCCCCCTTCCTCTCTCTTTCTCTCTCTCTCTCTCACTCTGTGTCTCCTCTCTAAAATGAATAAAAAAAAAAAAAAAAAAAAAGTTCTTTAATAAAACTGATGAGTTCAGTGACAGAAAGAAACATCAAAGGATGATCTGATTAAAAATTCCTAACTGAGCTGGTCATGGTGGTTTGTTACACCACAGACATATAACTTGTTTATTTATAAAAGATTCATCTTTGCCTTAAGCAAACCCTGTTAATTGTTCCATGCAGCTCTGTTAACACACCTTTGAATGGCCAGAGAAACCTCTGTTAGTCCCCTGGGATATGTAAGCACCCTCCAGGAAGCACAGAGAATTGTACTGAGTCATAGCTGACTTTCTTCCACTTTCATGGAATCTGCCTTATGTTTCCTCCTTAGGTCCAAATGTATAAATAAATTGCAAAGCTGTCATTCTCCAAAGCATTTGCAATTTTGCTTCCTGGCAATGTTGTCAGTTTGGCTAAAATCAACTCAAAAACTCATAAAAATCATCTTCAGGTTTGGATGTTCTTAGTTGACAACACAAGAAATAGTCGGGTTGTTTTAAGCAACAGCTGTCCTTTTGAAAAAGACACAACCTTGACTACAATGCAGTTGTCCTAAAAGAAGGTAAATTCCAGACCATGATGTGAAAAGTCTGTGAAAAAGGATTAGAGAACTCATAATCTGAGACAGGAAATGAGAGAGACACAGACAGACAGAGAGAGATACAGAGAGACAGAGAGACCTGGGGGTACTGAGAATTCTAAGCCTATGTAAGTTTCAGTTAACTTTGTATTCTTTCATAGAAAAAGTCCTGCATACTATCGCATTAAACATTGAAATCACACTTATGAAAAATGACAGATAAACAACACTGACATACCACTTGTTTATTGAAATGTTTAGTTTCAAAGAAGATAAGACAGCATGTTTTGAAAAAAATAAAACATTAGCTAACAAATAACCCAAACAGGTGTAAGAGAATTTTTCTAACACTGACCTTTTGCAATTGTGATTAGGGGGTCTTTCACATTTTGGATGTCAAAAGCAACAAGAAACAGTTTGTTCCCATCACCCTACATCTTTAAGTACAATGATTTCTATACTTTTTTCTTAGATTTTACTTATTAATATTTAGAGAGAGGAGAGAGGAAGAGAAAGTGGGGGAAGAAGCAGGAAGCACCAACTCACAGTACTTTCTTCCTGTATGTGCCTAGACCGGGCAAGCCCAGGGTTTCAAACCAGCGACCTCAACATTCTAGGTCAATGTTTTATCCACTGCATCACCACAAGTCAAGCTAGAATGATTCTTAATTTAAAAACTTTTACAGATGGATTATTATGGAGTCATGGAGATATGAAGTTAGACATAAAGATGCTTCTTTTTTCCAGAAGCTCTCAGTTTATTTTAGGAAACATTACACTCTTATTATTATCCTTAAAAACTTGATTAAAATTATAATATCTCTAAAATCACAGAAACATATATGGGTTTGCTTTGAGGGAAAACTTAGGATCAGGAGAATCATAGAGGAGATACTATGTGTGCTGCATCTTAAAATATAAAGAAGTCTTACGGGAAAAAATGGTGAGATGGACAAGAACCATTTGATAAGCAAGAATATTACATGTTTTTAATATGCAATGTCTGAAAAGCAGAATAAAGAAGGATTAAATGATATGACCTTATTTTTTAAAAAGAAACATAGGCAGTAACTGAAAGCAAAATTATTACTTTGTCTCTTTTAAGTACCTGCTTTTCTACTAGGACATACTGGTTTTTCAATGCCGAATGGATATTCTAAGATCACACCTAACATATTACATCCAATCCCAGCTAGTTTAAAATATTTTCTTTCAATATGTCAGTGGTTACCTTCCGTAAAGAAAATCCAGACTTATTGGAGAAAGATCCCAATTATGAAAATTTCAGTTAAGCCATCAGAAAGCTTTAAACTTGTCCCAATTAAATTGCAGTTAGCAGTAAAATAAATATGTGGTTGTTTCCTAAGGTATTAAAGAAAGAATATCCAAGTTTCTCTAGCTCTTAAAGCTTAAACTGAGTATTCATTCAACAATCAAACAACGTGACACTTTATCTTCAAGAACTATAAAAAATACCTCTTTCAAAGCCCCAGAAACTTCTGCTCCATGACCCTTGGTGTTTTGTTCTGTGATTCCCCTTTATATTTATCCTGTAGTTTGTTCCCATTATTTCTTCAGTGACTTAGATTACTCACCCAAGTTAAAAAACACTTGACTTGGGGGAAAAATGTGTGTGGTTCAGTGTACAGATGATGTATTATAGAATGGTACACCTGAAACTTATGTAATGTTATTAACCAATGTCACCCCAATAAAGTAAAAGAATAAGCAAATTAAAATAACTTGACCTGGGTACTTCTTGCAGGGTTAAAGTCTGATATTTCTTTCTAGTCACCAAGGACAAGAGCAGTCAGTCTCTAAATCTAGTTTTAGTCCTCTGAACATATTCTGGCTCAGCCTACACCCTATCAGCTGATCTCTGGCATTTACACACACCACATCCAATCACAGAACCACTCAGTCTTCCTCTCTCCCACCTACTTTTATACTGGGCTTTATACCTCTGAATAGGGCTATTGGGCCATTTTCAAGCATACACGTTCTGTGAAGTAACTGGACTTTATACTGAGTAATTATGTTCCCCATGATGCCTGGGACATTTGGTCCAACTTTACTATCAGAAAAAAACAAACAAATAAAATTGAAGTTAGACTTGGCCATTTCTACATTCCCTCACTGTGCTAACATCCCACGTTTTCCAATTCTAAGTACAGAAGTAAAAGGTTGTTGTAAACAGTTTACCAAAAGAAGTTTTGACCTCCTTGTTTCTCAGACTGTAGATGAGAGGATTTAACATGGGGATGACCACTGTGTAAAACACAGACACCACTTTGTCTTGATCCATTGAGTAGCTGGAGCTGGGGCGCAGATACATGAACAGGATTGTGCCAAAGAAGATGGTGACCACCATCAGGTGGGATGCACAGGTGGAGAAGGCTTTGTGCCTCCCCTCGGCAGAATGGATCCTCAGGATCGCAGCGAGGATGTAGAGGTAAGAAATGAGAATAGTCAGAAGGCAGCTCAGTTCATTAAAACTGGCAAAAGCAAAAATGACAACCTCATTGACATGTGTGTCAGAACAGGAAAGTTTCAGGAGGGGTGGAGTGTCACAGAAAAAGTGGTTGATGACATTTGAATGGCAGAAAGGCAATTGGAAGGTGAAGCCAGTGTGAATGGAAGCATTCACAAAGCCTGCAAGATATGTGGCCAGCACCAGAAGGACATTCAGCTGGGGTGACATAGTGACTGTGTAAAGAAGGGGCTTGCAGATGGCCATATACCGGTCATAGGCCATCACAGCCAAGAGAAAGCCTTCAATACCAGCAAAGGAACCAAAAAAGAAAAATTGTGTGGCACATTTATTAAATGAAATGACTGGGTTCTCCACCCAGAAATTCACTAGCATATTAGGGGCAATGACAGAAGAATAACAGAAATCAACAAGGGACAAGTTACTGAGAAAAAAGTACATTGGGGTGTGGAGACGTGAGTCAATCTTGATTAATAAGATCATGCCAAGATTTCCCAACACAGTGATGATGTAGATGATTAAAAACACCACAAAAAGAAGACATTGTAGCTCTGGATGATCACTGAATCCCAGGAGAATAAATTCAGTCACTGTTGAATGATTGCTCATACCTTTGTCTCAGAATGGATGATTCATTTGCTGGGATAAGAAAAAAATCAAAGAAACAAATTGCACAAAAAATACCAGGAAAATCAAATAGTGCATTCTCTGCTATAAGGAAAATTGTTTCTAAATTGTCTTGAGAACATATGTATTAAACCTCTTTATTTTCTTACTGCAGTAAACAAGTTTCCTTAAGTAAACTCAGTAATCTATTTTATTTAAAATTTAATGTGTGTATGCATGTGTATGTGTGTGTGTGTGTGTGTGTGTGTGTGAAGTCTTTGATGGTTGACCCCTATTTGTCCATATTCTATGCCGCTTTCCAACTTTTCTCTCCTCTTCCCTTGATCCTTCTGTTTCACCAGCTGTCATCCAATTCTTTTGCATTCTCATTTGCAACTAACAGTATAATACAGTTGAATATACTTGTTGTATCCAATTCTGTTTTTTTCCTGCTTTTCATTAAGCCCACTCAACCCAGACTTTAACCACATTACTCTACAGAAACTGCTCTTGTCTAAGTCATCAGGAATCGTTATGTTGCCAAACCCAGTGGTCAGTTCTCAGTCCTCACCTTTTCCATCTATCAATAACATTTGACAGTGTTATTACTACTCTTAGAGTTTCTTCTCTTATCTTCCAGAACACCAGGAGTTGAGTTTTTCTCCTACCATATGAGTTGCTCCTTCTCAGTCTTCCTTGCTAGTTCAACCTCTCCTCTCTGAGTCTTAAAATTGGAGTAGTTGACAGATCAATCCTGATTCTCCTTCCTTTTCTATTTATGCTCAACCTTGGCGGTCTTATTCAGTCTCATGGCTTTAAATATCATCTGTATACTCACAACACCTGCATTTATATTTCCAATCCTGACTGCTTTCCAAACTTCAGATTTATAATCAACTTCTTACTCACATATCTGTAGTATATTGAATAACAATTCAACACGACCCCAAACTGAATGCATATTCTCCCTTCGTTGCTCCAAGGATAGCATTCCCTATCTCAAGTCAATGACAACTCTATACTTCCATTTGTTCAAAAAACTTAAAGAAATATTTAAAAGATTGATCTCTTCTCTTTTTCACAAATTCCATAACCATTCTATCAGGTAATTATGTTGGCTCTATTTTCAAAATATCTATATCAATAAGTCAGTTACCTCCTACCACCTTCATTCCTACCACCAAGACCCACACCAATGTTATCTTTCATCTAGATTATTGCAATAGTCTTTTAACTAATCTTCCTGTCTCTAAAATGAACTAAATTCTTCCCTGTAAAATAACAACTTTTAAATGTTTGCAGCCATTTTATGGATCTGTTATATATACACACACACACATTACATGTGTTATAAATATATGAATTGACATAAACAATTATATTTTCTATGACATATATGATGCTTTATGAGTATGTGTAATAGATAGATAGATAGATAGATAGATAGATAGATAGATAGATAGATAGATAGATATAAAATGAAGGCTGAAATTTATAAACATTTCCCCAATTTGTACATATAAGAACATAAAATTATTTTACTTAATGCTCTGCAGAAGGCAGTTTTGGCACTCCTTCTACACAAAATTAAATATCACTGTTTTGCACAGATATATATATAGATATAGATAGATAGATATATACTATGATATACATGTATACATATATTCATGTGTGTATCTGTATAGATTTTTCAATATTCTGTAAAATTCTCATCTGTTATTAATGATCCTAAATTTCTCTCTTCTAAAAATATTTACATTACTTTAGTTGGTAACAATAAAGTCTGTGCTTCAGACCTATTACAGTTGAGATGTTTAGCCTTAATTACTTGAATGTTTTTTTAGTCCTCTTGTAGATTTCCTACATCTGAATTCTCTGAGATAAATTAAATCATCTTACCTTTTGTCCTTAAGAAATATTCACTGGAAATAGTGGTGCTTATTAGTTTACTTTCATTTCATTTAAAAATCTTTTTGGAGGAATACAAATTTTCTGTACCTTACTGTGAATTTTATAGTTTTGATGAAAAACTAAATGGAATAAAGGGCTCAGTTATGGTGGAATTAAGTAACAAATTTAACGACGAGCAGAAAGTGCTGCTACTGCCTCTGAGGCCGAGGGTAAACCTTGTGAAGGTTGTAAGTATTCTCATGAGATTCAGTCTCTGCAAAACTCTAAAGCTAGAAACGTGCTGATCCAAAATTAAAACATGCAGTTCTTTTCCACGGAGATAATTAAACCATATTCTCCCCAGTGAATCACAGATACCCTGGGGCAGTCAGAGAAGTGCAAAAGCTACTTGTGATCCTGAGATTCCAATGAACACAAGGAATTAAATGGTACAGATCTTTTCTCCAAACATCAGATTACACTCAAAATATGACCCCTACTCATGTCTACCAGAATATGGCTGGTTTTGCATTCACTAATTGATCTATTTAATAAAATGTAGAGAATTTGTTTTATAGAACAGACAATATCCTTGGTACTGTTAGTCAACAAATTCAATCTTGTTCCTTGCTCATGCAGCCTGCAGTTGGATTGTTGAAGAACAGCTTCTTTGGGATGATGTGAAAGAATGAAGTCCAAATCCCATTTATGACCATGAAGGCTTATGTGACCTGCTGCCCCTTTCTGATTTCAGTTCTTTTCCTCCTATTATTTGCTCACTCGGATCCACATATATTTCTCTCCTTACTATTTCTTTAGCAAACCAAGCAGAATCTTACCTCAAGGACTTTGTATTTACTGTAACATACCTAGAGTGTTCTTTCACAGGCATTCACCTTGTTTTGGTGAGATATTATCCTTATTTTGATATTGATCAAATGTTAGTACCACAAGCAGCTCTTCTCTGACTCCACCATTCCATATTTTGTTGCCTGTTTTATTTGTCTTCAGAGTGTCTCTTATATCCATGTCAAACACACACACAATCACCTGCATACATGCACACGCTTTTGGTATGGACAATAAAGTCTCCCATACTTGAATATAAATCTCACGAGATCTGTGTCTTCTAACTTTGCTATATCTCCATTACACATTAGATTTTAATATTTTTTCATTAATGGATTTTCTTATTGATTTTAATTTATTGTGTTTACATAGATTCTAGTGTTCCATTTTAAACAGCTTTATTGATGCATGCATATGTTCAAATTTATCAAATTATATACATTAACTATGTGCAGCTTTTTGTATATCAACAAATATTTTAAATGTATTATGAGTAAATAAAGACATAAAGGGTATCTCCTTGTCTCAAGCACAAACTAAAAAAGCATAATAGAAAATAACATTTATAACTTAGCATGAAGAAGGATAGTTTAAGCCCAATGACACATAAGTATGATGCTAAGATGTAGGTCCTCCTTACATACAAAAGGTGTGAGTATTTTATAGATGGCTGAGTATTATATTGTAACTAAGTAAGAAAAACCAATTTCTTTTTTTTATACAATTAATTTTAACAGGGTGACATTGATTAATTAGGGTACATAGATTCAGAGAAAACATCCCTAGGTCATTTTCACATTTGATTATGTTGTATACCTGTCACCCAAAGTCATATTGTCTTCCGTCACCTTCTATTTGGTTTTCTAGGTGCCACTCCCATCCCTTCACCCTTTCATCTCTCCCTTTCCCTCCCCCTGGTAACCACCACATTCTTGTCCATGTCGGTGGGTCTCATTATTGTGTCCCACCTATGTATGGAATGATACAGTTCTTAGTTTTTTCTGAATTACTTATTTCACTCAGTATAATGTTATCAAGTTCCATCCATGCTGTCGTAAATGATCCTATGTCATCATTCCTTATGGCTGAGTAGTATTCCATAGTATATATGTACCACATCTTCTTTATCCAATTCTCTATTGAAGAGCTTTTTTATTGTTTCCATGTCTTGGCCACTGTGAACAATGCTGCAATGAACATGGGGGCTGCATGTGTCTTTACGTACCAGTGTTTTTGAGTTTGGGGAGTATGTACCCAGTAGAGGGATTGCTGAGTCATATGGTAGTTCTATTTTTAGTTTTTTGAGGAACCACTATACTTTCTTCCATAATGGTTGTACTACTTTACATTCCCACCAACAGTGAAGGAGGGTTCCTTTTTCTCCACAGCCTCTCAAACACTTGTTATTACCTGTCTTATTGATAATAGCTAATCTAACAGGTGTGAGATGGTATCTCATTGTAGTTTTGATTTGCATTTCTCTAATAGCTAATAAAGATGAGCATCTTTCATATATCTGTTGGCCATTTGTATTTCTTCCTGGGAGAAGTGTCTGTTCATGTCCTCTTCCCATTTTTTATTAGATTGTTCACTTGTGTTTTGTTCAGTTTTATAAGTTCTTTGTATATGTATATTTTGGATATTAGGTCCTTATCTGTGCTGTTCTTTAAAAATAAATCTCCCATTTAGTTAGCTGTCTGTTTGTTTTGTTGTCAGTTTCTCTTGCTGTGCAAAAGCTTCTTAGTCTGATGTAGTCCCACTCATTTATCTTTGCCTTCACTTCCCTTGCCTTTGGAGTCAGATTCATAAAGTGCTCTTTATGGCCAACGTCCATGAGTTTAGTACCTATGTTTTCTTCTTTGTACTTTATTGTTTCAGGTCTTATATTTAGGTCTTTGATCCATTTTGAATGAATTTTAGCACAATGGTACAAACTAGTTGAGTTTCATTCTTTTGCATGTGGCTTTCCAATTTTCCCAGCACCATTTGTTGAAGAGGCTTTCTTTTCTCCATTGTGTGTTGTTGGCCCCTTTATCAAAGATTATTTGACCATATATATGTAGTTTTATTTCTGAACTTTCTATTCTGTTCCATTGGTCTGAGTGTCTATTTTTCTGCCAATACCATACAGTTTTGATTATCATGGCTCTATAATATTATTTCAAGTCAGGTATTGTAATGTCCCCAGCTTCATTCTTTTTCCTTAGGATTACTTTGGCTATTTGGGGTTTTTTGTAGTTCCATATAAACCTGATGAGTTTTTGTTCCACTTCTTTAAAAAATGACATTGGAATTTTGATGAGAATTGTATTAAATTTGTATACCACTTTGGGTAATATGGTCATTTTGACTACATTTATTCTTCCTATGCAAGAACAAGAAATATTTTTTTATTTCATTGTATCTTTTTTTATTTCATTTAACAATGCTTTGTAGTTTTCATTATATAGGTCTTTTACATTCTTTGTTATGTTTATTCCTAGGTATTTTGTTGTTGTTGTTGTTGCAGCTATAAAAGAAATTGTTTTTTTGAGTTTGTTTTCTGATGTTTCATTGTTGGCATATAGGAAGGCTATGGACTTTTGTATATTAATTTTGTATCATGCGACCTTACAGTATTGGTTTATTATTTCTAATAGTTCTTTTGTGGAGTCTTTGGGGAGGGGGGTTTCAATGTACAGGATCATATCATCTGCAAAAAGTGAAACCTTTATTTCTTCTTTCCCAATATAAATGCCTTTTATTTATTTCTCTTGTCTGATTCTCTGGCTAGCACTTCTAGCACTACGTTGAATAAGAGTGAAGAGAGTGGGTAACCTTGTCATGTTCCAGATTTTAGAGGAAAACTCCTCAGTTTTATACCATTTAATATAATGTTAACTGATGACTTGTCATAAATGGCCTTTATTATGTTGAATATTTTCCTTCTATACCAATTTTGTTGAGTGTTTTAAACATAAAATGGTGTTGTATTTTATCAAATGCCTTTTCTGCATCTATTGATAAGATCATATGGTTTTTGTTCTCTGTTTTGTTAATATGGTGTATTACGTTAACTGTTTTACGTATGTTGAACCATCCGTGTGATTCTGGAATGAATCCCACTTGATCATGATGAATTATTTTTTTAATGTATTGTTGTATTTGATTTGCTAGTTTTTTGTTTAGTATTTTAGCATCTGTAATCATTAGAGATATTAGTCTGTAGTTTTCTTTTTTTGTGTTGTCCTTGCCTTGCCAGGTTTTGGTATGAGGGTTATGTTGGTCTCATAAAATGTGTTTGGAAGTATTGCTTCTTCTTCAATTTTTTGGAAGACTTTGAGTAGAATTAGGAAGCAAGTCTTCTTTGAATGTTTGATAGAATTCACTAGTATAGCTGTCCAGCCCTGGACTTTTTTTTTTTTGAGGTTTTTGATAGTTGTTTCTATTTCCTCCCTGCTTATGGGTCTGTTTAGAATATCTATTTCTTCATGACTCAGTCTAGGAAGATTGTATTGTTCTAGGAATTTATCCATTTCTTCTAGATTGTTATATTTCGTGGCATAAAGTTTTTTATAATATTCTACAATAATTCTTTGTATATCTATGATATATGTGGGTTTTTTTCTCTTTTATTTTGGATTTTGTTTAAATGAGTCTTTCTCTTTTTTTCTTAGTGAGTCTTGCCAAAGGTTTTTCAATTTTGTTGATCTTTTTAAAGAACCAGCTTCTTGTTTTATTGATTTTTTCTATAGTTTTTCTGTTCTCTATTTCATTAATTTCTGCTCCGATTTTTATTATTTTCTTTCTTCTGTTGGTTTTGGTTTACCTTTGTTTTTCTTTTTCTAGTTCCTTAAGATATGAAGTTACACTGTTTACTTGGGCTTTCTCTTGTTTGTTCATATAGGCCTGTAGTAATATGAACTTCCCTCTTATTACTGCTTTTGCTGCATCTCAGAGATTCTGATATGTTGTATTGTCATTTTCATTTGTCTATATGTATCTTTTGATCTCTGCTTTTATTTCCTCTTTGACCCTCTCATTTTTTAGAAGTATGTCGTTTAATTTCCACATTTTTGTGGGTTTGTAAACTTCTTTTTTGCTGTTGAATTCTAGTTTCAAAGTTTTATGGTCAAAGAATATGCTTGGTATAATTTCAATCTTTCTAAATTTGTTGATGTTATTTTTGTGGCCCAACATATGGTCAATTCTTGCAAATGATCCTTGTACACTAGAGAAAAATGTATACTCTGGTGCTTTGGGATGAAATGTCCTATAGATGTCTATCATATCCAAATGTTGTAGTGTTTTGTTTTGGGCTGATATTTATTTATTGATTTTCTGTTTGAATGAACAATCTAAAGCCATCAGCAGTGTATTGAGGTCTCCAAGTATGATTGTATTTTTGTCAATTTTGTTTTTAGGTCATTTAGTAGCTGTCATATAAATTTTGATGCTCCTTGGTGTGGTGCATATATATTAAGAAGTGTTATGTTTTCTTAATTCAATGTCCCCTTTATCATTATGAAATGATCATCTTTGTCTCTGATTACCTCTGCTGTCTTGTAGTCAGCATTGTTAGATATGAGTATGGCTACACCTGCTTTTCTTTAGATGTTATTTGCTTGGAGAATCATTTTCCAACCTTTCACTTTGAATTTGTTTTTATCCTTGTAGCTTAGATGTGTTTCTTGAAGTCAGCATACAGTTGAATTTTCTTTTTTAATCCATCCTGCTACTCTGTGTCTTTTTATTGGTGAGTTCAATCCATTTACATTTAGTGTAATTATTGGCACTTGAGGGTTTCCTATTGCCATTTTATATATTGCTTTCTAATAGCTCTGTATCTTGTTTGGTTCTTCTCTTTTGTTTTTCTATCATTTGTTTTTGTTTGGTTATATTCCATACTTCTCTGTTTATTCTTTTTTTTAAGCCATGTATTTCTGTGGTGATTTTTTCAAGGGTGGTTACCATTGAGTAATAAAAAGGATACATATCATGTTTATTATAGTACATTATCCCATGAGTGCTTCTGCACTCCATCCTCCTTTGCTACTGTTAATCTTTGACCCCTCCCCATTTATGTTTTTGTTGTCACAGATTAATCTGTTTTTATTGTGATTTTGATGGAGCTTTTACTTTTAGTTTTGTTTTGTTTTGTTCTTTGTATCTGGTCGGATAACCCACTTTAGTATTTCCTGAAGTGATGGTTTTCTGAGGATAAATTCCCTCATATTTTCTATATCTGTAAATGTTTTTATTTCTCCTTTGTATTTGAAGGATAGCTTTGATGGATATAGTATTCTTGGCTGAAAGTTCTTCTCTTTCAGAACTTTAAATATCTGGCTTGTAGAGTTTCTGCTGAAAAATCTAATGATAACCTAATGAGCTTTGTTTTATATGTTGTTTTTTTCTTTTCCCTGGCTGCCTTGAGGATTTTTTCTTTGCAATGGTTTGTGATAATTTTATTATGATGTGCCTTGTAGTAGGTTTGTTTGGGTTAAGATAACTCAGTGTTCTGTTTGCTTCTTGAATTTGAGGCTCTAATCCTTCCCACAGGCTTGGGAAGTTCTCATTTATTATTTGTTTGAATATGTTCTCCATTCCATTTTCTCTCTCTTCTCCTTCTGATATACCCATTATTCTTATGTTGCTCTTTCTGATGGAGTCAGAAAATTTCTCTAGGGCTTTCCCATTTGTTAATTCTGGAGTCTCTCTTCTATTCTTTCTTTAATGTCTCTAGTTGCCTGTCTTTTATGTCACTAATTCTCTCCTCTATCTGGCCTGTTCTATTAGCTAAGTTTGTTACCTCGTTTTTTAGATCATGAACTGAGTTTTCATCTCTGTTTGATTCACTTTCATTGTTTCAATTTTCTTGGTGATGTGTTCTTTTTGTTCACTGAATTGTTTTTTGAGCTCTCTAAATTGCCTTTTGGTATTTTCTTGTATTTCCTTGAGTATTTATAGAACTTCAATTTTTAATTCTCTGTCATTTAACTCCAAGGTTTCACAGCAATTGAAAATTTTTTCTAGAGATATTTTCTCATCTATCTGAGCTACATCTCTCTCTTTCTTTTGTATCCAAGATATTTGATTTCTTTTTCCTTAATGGCATTTGAGAGTGGTATTGTTAATAACACCATAAGAGATGATTAAAAAAAGAAAAGAAATTGAAAAAATACAGTTAAATAATAAAATTTCTATTATGCTAAGTGGAACAAAAACTACATAGAATGAAGAGCCAAAGTTGGGGTAAAATGACAGATAAAAAATGAAGTAAAAAACACAAAATGCCACAAATAAAAAATTTGAATCAAGAATAAAATAATTTGTTTGTAAATAATGATTGAATGAGAGAAAAAGTGAAAGAGAAAAGAAAAAAAAGAAATAAAAGAGTTATGGTCTTTAGAATGTAACCCTCATTAAAAAAACAAGAATGAAAAATGTAACATCTATGGGTAATGAAGTTCAAAATAAAAAGGAAAGAATAAGATAGAAAGAGGATAAAATGACCAAAGTGGAAAAAAATGAAAAAATACAAGAAAAAAATGAAAAAAAATTATAAAAAATGTGATCTTTTCCTGATTTTGAGAGCTTATCTATTTTTTTTTTCTTTTTCTGCTTGGCAGCTGGCATTGTACCACAGGTTTTGCCCGTCGCACTCTTGAGTAGAGATTTGCAAATGATGTGTCGCTATGGCAATGACATAAGCTAGGCCTCAGTCCCGATGATAGGCAGGGCTTGTTAGGGTTTGCAGCCTCCAACAATGGGAGAGTCAGTTTTCACGATTCCTCTCTCTACATCTCTCCTCCCTGAGCCAGCAGCCTAGGGACCCAGCTGTGAAGTTGCCCCAGCCACTGCTTGCAGAGCAAGAGGCTCTAAGAGCTGGAAGTCCCCTTCCAACCCTGCTCAAAGCACAGTTCTGGATAAGGCTTTGCCAACCAGAGCCGCCAGAGTAAGCAGACAGGGAGGAGCCAATTGCTTTTTAGGTGCTTTTCTAAGAGCCTCCAGGTATGTCTACTGTACCTCAGTGCTCCGCAGGTCTAATCTCCACAGGCTTTTCTCCCTTGTGTCCTGTTTGGAAGCCTGCAGCCTATCCCACACAACTTCTGCAGTGCTCTCTGAGTTCTACTCCATGGGAATACATTTTGTAACCTGTATCAGCTGGCAGGAAGTTGCCCTAGTCACTGCCTGCAGAGCAAGAGGCCCTAAGAGCTGCCAAGTCTCTCCTCCAGCCTGTTCAAAGCACTGTTCTGTGTA
This sequence comes from Rhynchonycteris naso, assembly GCA_037038555.1. NCBI lineage: Eukaryota > Metazoa > Chordata > Mammalia > Chiroptera > Emballonuridae > Rhynchonycteris > Rhynchonycteris naso. The sequence goes on from CM072995.1 coordinate 359,951,295, forward strand.
AAGTTTTGTCAACCAGAGCTGCCAGCATGAGCAGGCAGGGCAGGGAGCCAATCACTAGTCAGGGTCCTTTCTAAGGGTCACTGGGTATGTCTAGTTTGCCTCAGTGCTCCACAGTTCTGATCTTCACAGGCTTCTCCCTTGTACCCTGTTTGGGAAGCCCGCAACCCAGCCCCAACCACTTCTGCAGTACTCTCTGAAGTCTGTTCCACGGGAATATGCTTTGTAACCTGTATTAGCTGGTGGAGGTGCCCCACCCAGACAGGTCCAGGCCTAGGGATCCTGACCCTTGCACACTACACTTGCTGTTGGTCGGGGAGCCGGGACGCACAGAAACTCTGGCTACAGCCAACGCAGAAGTTCACTGCTGACAGTCTCTGACTTATCTCCTCCTTTCAGAATGCACACACCCTTGCCAGAGGCATCAGGCGGAGCCACTCGCACACCACCCATGATCACAGACTGGGAGTAAACAAAGTCCAAAGCCGCTCTGGTGCCGGCCTTCGCAGGCAACCTGCTCGACCACCTCTGCTGGAGTATGCCATTTGCACTAGCTCTGCATCTGTAATCTCAGGCTGAGCCACTGCCATGCTTTCTCCTTGGCTTGATCACCTGCCCTAGCCCAGTTTCTTCTCTAGCCCTCCTTTCCTCTAAGTTCCAATCGAAAGCAGCCCTTCTTCAGATCACTGAGGAAAGCAGAATATTCCATTCTCTGTCTTATTTCCTTCAGAATGGATTATACATTCAGCCACCTTTTTGCCCAATCATACCTTTGTTTGGTGTATGTGTATTTCAGATGCTCCTGAGATAATTTTTCTGTTTCTAGTTGTTGGGTTTGTTGAAATTTCAGGAGGGGATATTGGGAGCACCCTTCACAGTGCCATTTCTCTAACATCACCTTAAAAACCAATTTCTTAACCTTTAATGTGTTCAAAGACCTAGATGGCAGATTGTCAATTCAATATACAATCTGGAACATGTCATGGGATATGAGAAAGTAGAAATAATGAGTTGAGGTGGTATTTTTGAAAAGTACAATTATAAGGGGATCAGAGAAATAAGTTTGTGACTAGATGAAACTTTTAGCCAAGAAAATTATTAAGAAAAGTGACAATAAATGATGCTTGTAAACAAATAAGAATATTTCAATGGAATTTTAAAAATGATGTTTCAGGAGAGTAAAAATGTAAGTTCCCAAGTCAAGTTTATGAAAAGCTTCAGAAGTGTGAAATAACTAGTCTTAGGTAGAAGCAAGAACACTTACACATTATGACATATGGGAAAAAAAATTAAATATATATATATACATATATGTAGGAAGAAGTGGATAAGCTTATCCAACTGTTTATATTTTGGAGGATAGAGTATGAGGCATGATCAGCAACAGAGAGCAAAGTGTTGAGTGGTTTTCTCTAACTGACCTAAACAGCATTAAGTACTGGACAGAGGAAGAAACAATTAAATTTAACCAAGTTGAAATTTAATCAGATAAGTAGCATAGAGAAAAAGTGGAACCATAGAACTGAAGGTGCCTGGATTTGCCATGGGATCTCCATTGCAAGGGGGCAATAATAAAACGTGAATATGAGAATAGTGATAAATAATGACAAGGTTTTCTAAATAGGTGGATAAGGAGCAGTTAAAGTATGGATATTAGAGTAGTTGTGTTAGAACAGCAGAGACCATAAAGGAAGATGCCAGCTATGATACAGTTTTGAATATCTTTGAGAGAAACCTTAATTAACAGTTGGAAGTGGAAGTTATTGAGAGATGGGAGGATTGCTGAGAGTGAACAGGATGAGTTAACTTTTTTTCATGGCCTCTAATAAATTTTTCAAGGGTGAGCTGGTCTCACTTGCAGTATATTAAGCAGTGATGTTCTCCCTTCTGGTCTTCAGTGGATAGTAAAATGAGAAGAAATAAAAAATAGATATGTACCCAATTCCAAATCATTATTTAGGAGTAAAATATTTCTCCATTGTGGTTGTTGTAGCAATATTCCTAAAACACCTGATAAAATGCTTTTTTTAAAATCTCATTTGGTACTCTTGACATCTTTCTGAGTAGATTAGTGTTATTATTTATAGTGGATACTGTGGTACAGTAACCAGATTTGCCTTTCAGCGTGGAAGTATTTAAGTCTCCAACTTCCAAGTTTATTGGCAACTGCCACTTTAACAGCTGAGCTTTGCTCTTGGAATTGTTCCCATTGCAAGAAACTGCCATGCCCAAGATCATCCCTCCTCCCAGTGGGTGACCCACATCCAAAGAGATCATTATGGAGGTACAAATACCTGGTCCTATTTTTGTAATTTTTACAATATTTATAAAAAATAAAACTGATTTGGCCTGACCTGTGGTGGCGCAGTGGATAAAACGTCAACCTGGGAACACTGAGGTCGCCAGTTCAAAACCCTGCACTGGTCTAGTCAAGGCACATATGGGAGTTGATGCTTCCAGCTCCTCCCCCCTTTCTCTCTCTCTCTCACACACACACACTCTGTGTCTCCTCTCTAAAATGAATAAAATAAAAATAAATAAAAAATAAAACTGATTTTAAGAAAAGCTAAATATTGAAATTGGAACTTAAGCTTAGGCCAGCCAATGCCAAATATTTTGATACTTTACCAGACACTCCTCTCCCCTACTGTGCTGAATCATTATCTATGCCCATGGATATACATGTGATAAACCATATTAAGGAGTATACTTTATTTTAAGCAATCTACTTTAACATAGAAAGAGAGCTTAAGTTATCAGCAAAATTAATTTGAAAACATGTTTTCTTCTATATAATAGGATGATGTGTCACCTAGCTTTACAGAATGTGTTTCTCTAAGATCTTCTTTAGGGCTCCTTTCACATCTTTATTTTTCAAGCTGTAAATGAGAGGATTTAGCATAGGGATCACTACAGTATAAAAAACAGAAACAATCTTGTCTTGCTCCATTGAGTAACTAGATGTCGGGCGCAAGTACATGAAGAGAATTGTCCCAAAGAATATGGTAACAGCCATGAGATGGGAAGCACAGGTAGAAAAGGCTTTATGTCTGCCCTCTACTGAGGGCATTCTCAAAATGGCAATGAGGATACACAGGTAGGAAATGAGGACAATCATAACACAGCTGATGACATTAAAACTAGAGAAAGCCATGATCACAATGCCATTGATGTGGGTATCAGAGCAAGAAAGTTTGAGCAGGGGTGGGGTGTCACAGTAAAAGTGATTGATCTTATTATGGCCACAAAAAGACAATCTGAAAGTCATTCCTGTGTGGATAGCTGCATTCACAAAGCCTGCTAAGAATGAAGTTGCTACCAGCAAAAAGCAAATTCTCTCAGACATGAGAACTGGGTATAACAGTGGATTCCATATGGCTGCATAGCGGTCATACGCCATCATGGCCAACAGGAAGCATTCAGTCCCCAAGAAGGAGCCAAAGAAGTAGAACTGGGTAGCACATCCATTAAAAGAAATGGCCTTATTTTCAGCCACAAGGTTCACCAGCATCTTAGGAGTAACAGAAGAAGAGTAAGAGGCATCAACAAAGGAGAGGCTGCTGAGAAAGAAGTACATGGGCGTATGGAGACTAGGGTCAATCTTAATCAACACCATCATCCCCAAATTACCCACCATAGTTGCCATATAAATTAACAGAAACACTCCAAAGAGGACAACCTGTAGATCTGAGTTGTCCGAGAGTCCTAAGAGGATAAATTCTGTCACTTCAGTTTGATTCCTGTCTGGAACCTCTTTCATATATCTGATCATTTGAGCTGCAATAAGAGAAAAGACAGAACATGACATTTGGCTGAATGAATACATGCTAGAGATATCAACATCGTTTTGCTGACATATACACATACAACCCTAACAGAAGAGTGCAAAATGAAAAGAATAGCAAAAAGTGAGTTGGACTTGATGTTAAGTCAACAGACATCAAAAAATGGTTTCTGAATTCTAGGTATGCTGCTTACTAACTAATGATCTAAAGAGTGACTTAATATCCATAAACTAAGATTACTTCTGTCATTAATCATTTATTGGATAATTACAGGGACTTATCTATCAGATGTATCTCTTTTATTGTTTATAGTGAATACCTTTATTTATGTATTAATATACTCTAGACACAACTTCTAGAGAAAGACAACAACATTATTTCCCAATTTTCATTAACTATTGCTCCACAGAACTAATGGAAAGAATAAAAAATACCGTAAATTAGTAAAATTAGTCAACAGTGCCAAAAAATAAAATAAAATAAAATAAAATAATTGAATCTCCTGGGTGTGTGGGGAACTTTAAAAAGTAATTTCCAAGGGAAAATACAGAAGATATTTCCAAGTAGGTAGCATGGTTTTAACTCTACCCTGCTTTCCTAGGGCCAGCATTACAGAAGAAAAAAAAAGTCAGGTAAATATTGAAAACTTTAAACAAACCCTCTAATATTGAAAAAATCAGGTTGTAAAACTGAGTAGACATCTCCGACGAAAGTAATAAAACAAACCACAGCAGAGTAAACCTCTACCTCACACTCAGATTCACAGGATCACAACAGAACCAGAAAATGCCAGTAGTGGCACAATGAATATTCCGCCCACCATACTGGATTTGGGGAAAAATTTTACAGCAGGTCATCTGAATGGAAATTACTTTCACCTCATGCAATGTGAAATGAAGCCAAATACATAGACAGGGGGAGGAAAAAAATTTAAAATAGATACCCCATCTAGATCTTCTAAGTAAAAGTTTAGGCAACAGCTCCAGTGGTATTCTCTGCTTCCCCTCCAATCCCCTCTTCAAACTCACATAACTGAACAGTAGATAAATCTGCACTAGTCCAGCTGTCAAATCATAGCTCAAAATGTTAAATTCTTTATCATTCACCGCAAGAAGTTATTTGATACCTGTCCAAAATTAAAACATGGAACCAAAGTAATCCAAAGCCGGTGCTACCACTGGAGATAAAGGATTTACTTAACACAGTGGGTTCCATTCTCACAGACACTGCCGTATGCAGAAATGCCTGTTCACACTCTGCTCCACCTAGTCTCCACTGGGATAGGGGCTCAATACCCCAACCAATAATTTACACTTAGTGCTATAAAACTATCGAAGTGTCATTGTACCTATGATATTATCTGAACCTCACCATAAATCAGTGAGGGAGATAAGCAGGTATTCTCACAAGAATATTAATATGATTACCTTGGTCAAATGAGGTCTAAAGTACAGGGCTTTCTCAGCTACTCACTGATGAGTCCTGGGCTAGAGCATGGGTGTCTTGAAGTCAGATTATTTGTTTCTCCTCAACACTACATTGCCTTTTTCTGTATTCCACTGGCCAGATATACAGCCTAGATCCTCTCCCTTGAAATAATCTTGCTGTATGAACATCAAAAATAGCATCTCCAGAAGGAATTAAAAGGAATAAATAAATCTTTTCCTTTCATCCTCAACCAAAAAAGTTTCCTCAGAATATTATTCTTACAAAAAGAGTGGGAAAAAAATTGAGACATTTTATGTGTGTGCTAGACACCTAAGAAAGGTAATGGTGAGCAAACATGGCAAGTACTAAGAAGTACTATATGATGGTGATCGTTTGCTAGGCTCTACAAGCACTGTGGTATATATTTTTTCTACATTATACTATTTTCATCCTAATAGGCAATATTATGAATCTCCTTTGTACATGAAAAATAGAAGATACAAAAGATTAGTGAATCTTGCCCAATGTCACAGAGTTAAGCTAATGGAGACTAATTTATACCCACCCAATGCAACTCATTCTCTTAACATGTGAGGTCATTAATAATAATAATAATAATAATGGATTTAAACACTAATAGAAACAACAATTAATATTGTAATTTTCAGAGTTTTGTTAATATCTTAGAATACATTTAGTTACATTTTTTAAATCCATATATTTCATGGGGGGGAAATATAATTACAATAGCTGAAAATTGTTTTTTTTTTCAAATTTACATCTATTTATTTCCATTATTAGTAAAATACCATTTGTCTTACATCTGGTGCTGTGAATTACACGTTCTAGTCTTTCCTCTACCCTGGCAAACATGTTTTCTGCTTCTCTGCAATATTCCTGCTCCCCCCTGCTGAGATGCTATAATCAGCCGTCTAGTCTAGAGACTCTGGGTCTGTGTTTTGAACTTCTAAGAGTTTGTGGAAATAATAGTGAGATTTCCTGAGAATTGCTCGTATTCATAAAGGCCTTAAAATCATATTTACTGCTCCTTATACTTCTCTTAATGACTTACAAATCTTGTATTAATACTTTCTTAGCTACTCAGCACCCTTGGGACTTTGAGGTCTATCAGTGATCATGTAACGGAATGAAATGCTAAGTTTCTCTGGCTGCATCTTTGTTCCCACTGTTTTCAGGCTAATAGCTTCTGTGTAGTCCTGCAGGTAGACAAGCTAATCATTAGAGGAAATCTGTCTGCCCCTTATGTTTTACAAAACAGCACTTACCAGAAGGTGCCTCTCCTGAGGAAATAAGGAAAATATGTACATAAATGATGATTATTTAACAAAGTTTTGCAGAAACCTTGTGATGGGACTCACATCAACCAGAATCAACAAACTACACAATCTTCCTCAGATCCCTGCTGGTGCCCAGATATCTGTGGCCATCTGTCACCTCTTGCCCTTCAGATTTCCCCTACACATTGGCATAAAAGTCTGAACTCTGCTTTTTAAGATGAGACACCAGTAGGTCTTCCATCTTCTTGGTTGGCACCTTCTCAATCAATAACATTTCCTTACTCCAAACTCTGAAATCTTGAGTTTTAGCCTTTCAAAGCATTGGGCACATGGACTTTGGACTTGTAACAATTGGACCAATTAAAAGAATTATGCATTTTTCTTCAGTTCAGTGAGTTACATGAATGAAATATTTTATATCTTTTTCTTACCTTTCTTAACCCCTGGACTTCTATTTAATTACTTTGCTTCTTCTTAACTCAGTGCCTAATTCACCAGAAAAAAAATAATAATAGCCTTCTTTTTAGAGATAGCACTCACTCCAAGTTAGGCGGTAGGTGCAGTTGGAATAAACTTTAGACATCATCCAATACAGAGACAGGAAAACTGACAATTCTTCACACCTTCTCTGTCCTAAGAAAGTTACTCTTTCTTAGGTTGAGTTTCTTTTCCTTTTCCTTTTTCTTAGAGATAGGTCTCCCGGTTTATTGTATTATGGTAAAATACTTTTCAAAATATAGAATATAACCCTGCAGGGGAGCTACGACATTATTTGAAGTTAGTTACATACGATTGCAGAGCCTCCAGACCAGACTGTGGAAAAGGCATCCTGACTCGTTTTAAATAGGATGTGCCTTTTGTTCTTTATTCTCCGGGGACTTTATCCCTCATGTCACCTCATTTTAATCTACTTGTTTTTCCTCTCTGAAACTAAGAAAATCAGATGTTCCTTTTACATTTTTCTGCTTTACCCTCAGGACACCTGGGCCCAGTAGAGAGTGAATTTTCAGTCCCATTATTCAAACAGCTATTAAGCATCCTTTTTCTGTCTCCCTGATAGTTGGTGTATGGTCCCACAGGGACCATAGAAAGAATACACAAAGCAGCAGGTTATTTCTACCTCTGGTCTTGCCTCCTGTAAGGACTTTGTGTGCATATAAGTTATGTAATCCAACTCACGATGAGGAGCTGGCTAAAGAGGTACAGGCAGGTAGCGAGAATAAGGGCTGTTTTGGCTTTCCATCCTGGCTCTGTGTCTCACCAATAGTGTGACTTTGGATATTGTGCTAAATCTCTTAATGCCTTAGCTTTTCCATTTCTAATTGAGAATGCTAATGACTGGGATGACTCTGATTAAAATGAATGAATATGAGTTGCCCCATCAAATGCATAAGAATATACGATTAAAAAAGAGTTTCCCCTACTTTGACACTATTCCTTATTGTCCAGAGTGAGAAATATATAGTTATCAGCCTATGTAGCCTAGATGGAAACTAAACAGGTTCCTCATTTGTCCCATTATATTTTTCATATAAAAGACACAAAGTCTGAAACAAGTTGATCAGTTTCTGATGATGATTTACATTATCTTTGCCACTTTGAGAAGATATTCTAACTAATGTGTCTCTCAATTCTGTTTAATTAATGTGACTTTCACTAAATCCTGGGGAATACAAAAACTTAAAAGATGTGCTGCTTTATCTCTAGCAATTCAAGCAAGATTTGAATTATTCTGGTTAAGTCTTAACTCCCCCCTATTTTCTATTGGCACTTTGGAGGAAAAATACAGTAAGCTTCGGCCAACACAGAGTCTGAAACATAATTGGCAAACAATGAAAAGTTATTTAATAATTAAATAAATAACTCTTCCTTAATTGAGTGTAAATTTGTTTTATATAAAAACAAACCGATATGCCTGACCTGTGGTGGCGCAGTGGATAAAGCGTCGACCTGGGAACACTGAGGTCGCCAGTTCAAAACCCTGCACTGGTCTGGTCAAGGCACATATGGGAGTTGATGCTTCCAGCTCCTCCCCCCTTTCTCTCTCTCTCTCTCTCTCTCTCTCTCTCTCTCTCTCACTCTGTGTCTCCTCTCTAAAATGAATAAAATTTTTAAAAAAAATTGCAAAAAAAAAAAAAAAAAAAACGATAGATGTAGGTTGGAAGGAAGATCACATGGCACACACACAACTAAGAGGTAAGAAACACAAGGTGTCCCCTAGTTGATAACATTGTAGAATGAAACCACTGGATATCAAAGAAGTAATTAATCATGGACAGGCTTCCTGGTAGGTGTTAGTCAGCCCCAGGCTATGAAGGAGGAAATCTCAAAGGCTTCAGAATAAGAGAACTAATTTCTAATCCTAACTTAAGTGTCATTCAAAGAGGTACCAGAGGATGCTGTATCTCTCTGTCACCTGGATTAGTACCATCAGAAATTAGGCTGCAATGTGATCTCTGTGAAACATCCTGAAAATTCATACTGAACACAGAGATGTGTGCTTGGTACGTAAGGTATAAATCATTGGCAGGTTACAATGAGTTTTCATTAGAGAACCATGGGACTCTAAAATCCATTAAGCAAACAACATTTATTGATCAACTAATAGAAGTAATGTTGCCTAATTAAGATGTGACCTCTCCTTTAGAGTAACTTATGTTTTAATGTGAATGGTGAATTACAGTAACAATCTGTTTAGCAATTCCTCTTCTGTATCATAATTAGAAAATACTAAGGCCAAGTAATAATAGCAACTAATATTAACTGACCATGTATCATTTGCCAAACACATGCATTTTCTGATTTTTATTAAGCACCTTCATCACAGATAAGTAAACTGGGGCCTTGAGAAATAACTTATCCAAGTAGTTAATAGAGATCAGAACTGAGATTCAAATACATTTTTTCTTTTTTTTACTACAGATTATGCATTGCTAACCATTTTGTATTACTACAGCACCTAAGTAGTAGAGTGTGTGAAAAATATATTTCTACGTTAAATATGATTAACACATAAACTACAATAATAACTAATGGCTTAGATGTTGTCTGGGCAAGATTGACTAACTCAACCTGACCTGTGGTGACACAGTGGATAAAGCATCACCCTGAAACACTGAGGTTGCCAGTTTGAAACCCTGGCTTTCTGGGTCAAGACACATATGTATAGGAGTTGATGCTTTCTGCTCCTTCCCCCTTCTCTCTCTCTTTCTTTTTCTCTTTCTCTTTATCTCCTCTCTAAAATGAATAAATAAATAAAATCTTTTAAAAGAAGATTGACCAACTCAGAAGTAATGTGCATCATAGTTGTTATGGTTAATTTTATGAACAATTTGACTATGCTAAAGGATGCTTAGAGAGCTAATAAAAACACATTATTTCGGTCTACTTTTATATCTTTCTGAAATTTTACTTTTTTTTCACAGAGGTTGTGCATATATTTGTGTCTGGTTACGCTTAGATCTTTCATATTTGTTAGTCATAAATGAGATCTTCTCTTCCACATAAATTCCCTAACAGAGATGTTTGTATAGTTGAAGTTATTAGGTTAATTTTATATTTTGCTAATTTTTTACATGAATGTCTCCGGATGAGATTAGCAATAGAATCGGTGGACTGAATAAAGAATTTCCACCCTCACCAACGTGGGTGGGAGTGATCTAATCCCTCACATTTATGGAGATTTTAAATATATATGCAAGCATTTTCTTTTTCATTATGTAGTTATGCCTCACCAGTAAGTTACTAAAATATGTATTATTTTGTTATAAATTATTTAATTTTTATTTCTTCTCTTTAAATATTTTGTGTAGTTAAATTAAACAATCATTTCAGAAGCAGAAGGGAAAAGATAACCTACTAGCTATAAAAAGATGTCCTTTGAGTCTGGAAGGGTAAAGATTTACTCTTCTAGAGGACACTTACATACTAGTCACTAGCTATGAATAAATTTTCATTCAAATAGGTTTTATAGGTGGCAAAATCAAGAAAGGAGAGAAAAAAATAGCAAAATATAAAATTAACCTAATAACCTCAACTACACAAACATCTCTGTTAGGGAATTTATGTGGAACAGAAGATCTCATTTATGACTAACAAATATGAAAGACCTAAGCATAACCAGCCAAAAAAAATATGCACAACCTCTGGGATAAAAAAAAAACACAAAAACGTGAAATTACAGCAAGATACAAAAGTAGACTTGAAGGAGTACGAAGACATACATGTTCTTTGATAGCAAGACTTAATGTCATAAAGGTGGCAATTCTACTGATTTAATTTACAAATTTAATATTATCTCTATAATACTTGTGGGAGTGATCCTTTATGAAGAGTAAGCACCATTGGGTGTCCCATATGGTGCTGGCTATGACATGTACATTTAAATATGACCACTCTATAAAGAATGAAACATATCAACCTCTTTGAAAGAAGTTGCAGGAATCAGCAAACAGACCTTTCTAAATTTCCATCAAATCACACCAGATAGGCTGCTTAAAGCTAGTAAAGGAGTTCAGGCAAGCCCTTGTGGTTGACTCAATAATCACAGCTAGAGTGATTCATAAAGAACTCCCTTGTGTTTCCTTCTTTTATTATTAGGGCTTACGGAAGAGAAGGTGAAATTCTTAGGGGATGACAATTCATCTTTGGGTCCCCCATGAATACAGAAAGAATTTCATCATATTTCTTCTGAGGATTATTTGTGATTGAGACTTAAATACCTCCTGCACACAGAAGCAAAGGTGGGATGAGTAAGCAGTTCAGAGACAACTGCCAGAGTGACTCACTGTCTTTGGATACTTCTCAGAGTATTTATTCAGTATAACCCATCAAGAGAAGAAGAGACATTCAACCTCTCACCAACAGATAGCAATCAGGTCAGGTCACAGGTCAGTATCTGGGACAGAATGAGAAAGTGATGTAACCTATGGGAATGGGGCTTTATACTTCCCAGTGGTCCTTCGAGCATGGGTTTGTTTAGCATAAGGTCCATGCCATTTTATATTTTCAAAAGGAAACACAGACTGTGGGTTTGGCTTTTAGGTATCTTGTAATAAGTCTTAATCATAAAAATTCTAAATTTGAAAAGCTCCATGGAGTTTGCATTCGCTACCCCATCCATTTCAGTTAAGAAGCTGCATCTAGTACAACAATTCATGAAGTTATAAACTTTAATTACTGGGGGAAAAAAACAATATATAATAAAGATTACAAACTCTTACTTCGATATTCTTTTCATTTAAACATATAAAAGCAGGTGATACATCAAAATCTATAATATTGTTGGTCTTCATTTACAATATTTTGATGTTATTTTTTTAGTTTATTGTTAACTAAGAAATATGCTTACTTACTCATCAATCCACCATTTCTTCTAGTGTCAGATTGGTCAAACTTTAATTACTTGTTAGTCTCATGTAGATATACATATAATATGCACTACTACCTTCATATATTTAAGATGGGGGTCACTAATTTCATCATCCCTAGGATTTAAGATAACCTATTATAAATGTCCACCACCATGAAAGACACATTATACCATCTGCTTTCTTGTCTTTTCTTAGCAATAAAACAATTAAAGTAGATATTCTCTGCCTTCTGCCTTCAGATTTAGTAGAAGATGCTACTTATTTCTTAATTACATCACTTGTTTTAGTGTGATTTGGTCTTGTTTGGCTTTTCCCACTTCCTTTTTAAATATTTAATGGATCAGATACAGTTAAAGAGAAAATAGTGTGACAAATCTATGCACCTGTGTGACTACAGAGTTAGATAATGCTTGCTTTATTCCCAGGTGAGGGATTTTTGAATTGTAACTTTGAACTGAACTGTGCAACAACCTGTTGGCTAGGCAATAGAACTGTCCAAAGACACAGCTGGTCTTCACCTGAATTATACCCCATGCCAAAGCCTGAATGCTTCTAAAGATCAAGGAAACCAAAGGACTAGGTCTTTGTTCATGCCCATAGGCAAGACAGGGGGAAAAAAAGGCAGGCACAAAAATAAAGAAATGTCACCTTCATTAAATCATAAAGAAACAGAAGAGAATAAAGTGAAGTCGAGTCTCAAGTCAGACAAAACCAGCTCTGTGACTTAATGGTTGTTCACTTTGTTACAGTTACTTAACATCCAGCCTGTTCTCAGTGGTACCTACTTCATAAGGTTGTTGTAAGGATAAAATTAGGTAATATGTGTAAAGCACTCAAAGTTCTGGCCTATAATTAATACTCAGTAACTCTTGCTTTTTCAAAGTTATTTTTACCAGTACCTTTTCTAATATTATTCACACTTTGCTTCAAGTGTTACACTTTCTATAAATATGTGTATGAGTGGATATGATGTGTTATACTTTGAGATTGCTGGTTATTTAATTTTTTAATTTTTGTGCCTATATGCAATGAGAATTAATCTTTATTTATATCTGTGTTCATATTTGCTTTGTTTTAGAAAGAAAAAAGGGACACTCATAACTGCTGTTCTTTACTGAGTAGTAAGATAGATAAATGTATAGATCAGGTCATGCATTGGTCCCATATAACAAATGATCTCAGAGCACCAAGGTCTGTGGAGAAGCAGAATTTACCATCCTGAGGACACTAACATCTTCTATTTTGACTGGCTACTCAGGAAGAACAAGCAACCATCACCTATGAATCACCCTATGGGTCACAGAATCTAATCACAGAGAAAGCTTTTAAGGATCACTCCAAACACTAAGTCAAATCCAGACACAACTAAAATTGAAAAGATGGATAAAGAAAACCACTCAATGGTGACTGAGTTTATCTTTATGGGCATCACGCAGGATCCTCAGCTACAGATCATCTTCTTTGTGGTCTTCCTCTTAGTCTACCTGGTCAATGTAGTGGGGAATGTTGGTATGATTATTCTGATCATAACAGACGCTCAGCTTCACACACCCATGTACTTTTTCCTCTGCAATCTCTCTATTGTCGACCTGGGCTACTCCTCAGCCATTGCTCCCAGGATGCTGGCTGACTTCCTAACAAAGCGCAAAGTTATCTCCTTCTCCAGCTGTGCCACCCAGTTTGCTTTCTTTGTGGGTTTTGTGGATGCTGAATGCTATGTCCTGGCTGCCATGGCCTATGACCGTTATGTGGCCATCTGTCGACCCCTTCACTATAACACTCTCATGTCTAAGCGAGTCTGTGTGGTTCTCATGTTGGGCTCTTATCTGGCTGGTCTGGTGAGTTTAGTAGCTCACACTTCTCTCACCTTCAGTTTGAGTTATTGTGGTTCCAATATCATCAACCACTTCTTCTGTGAAATCCCACCACTCTTGGCCCTCTCTTGCTCAGACACCTACATCAGCGAGATCTTGCTTTTTAGTCTGTGTGGCTTCATTGAATTCAGCACCATCCTCATCATCTTCATCTCTTATGCTTTCATCCTTATTGCCATCATCAGAATGCACTCGGCTGAGGGCCGCCTGAAGGCTTTCTCAACCTGTGGATCTCACCTCACTGGTGTCACACTTTTCTATGGCACAGTCATGTTTATGTATCTGAGGCCAACATCCAGCTACTCCCTGGACCAAGACAAATGGGCCTCTGTGTTCTACACTATCATTATCCCCATGTTAAATCCCTTGATCTACAGCTTACGGAACAAGGATGTGAAAGCTGCTTTTAAAAAACTAATTGGAAGAAAAACTCAAAAAAAATAAAAATGTGTTATTATCAAGATAAGTGATAGTACAATAGTAAGAAAATGGTGATAGAAGATAAAAATGGAAATAACTTCAATAAACACTATCCAAATTACCATGTATTTGTTGAGTGAATCTTAATTTTAGTAGATTTTTCTATAACCTTTAACTCTATTATTTGAAGGAAATTGAAATTAATATTTTTGAAAGACATGCTGAGCAAAATTTATTTTTTTAAATTTAAACAAAATGAAGATATGTTGGGCAGATAAAATATATTATGCTCACTTTGTTAAAGATGGCACTACCCATGTGGAAGCCTGTTGCTCAGGTGATTGCTTGGGATGGGCGTGATTATGTTAATATGTGGTGGGGGAGGGCTTTCATGCCAAAAGGTTTTAAAAGGAAGAGAGATCACATTGTTCTGGGAGAAGAGTGATTATGTTCTAGGAGAAGCCTATGCCATAGGAAAGCAGAGTAAGGCAGAGTTTGTGAGAGAGAAGGAGATGGGGAACAGAGGTGAATAAGGCTGGTGAGCTAGAAACCTTTGATTCTAGGAAACTCGGATAAGTCAGTGGCTTTGGGAGCCATGAATATAAAGGGAAGTGTTTTCCTACTGTGTGTATTACTTGCCCGCCAGGTGCAAGCTAGGATTAAAGATGACGGCCCACCAGTTCTTGGCTCCATTGTTTCATTACCTTCTGTCCAAATCTAATGCAAACTTGCATGGGCCAGGCGGCTGTGATTGAGGCCATGGCTACTGGCTTTACATTTGGCATAGTCTGTGGCAGGATTCAGAGATTGGTATAGAGCCACTACCACCTCTGAGTGGTGGAGTAGAGAACTGGCTGCTGTTATGGTTCCCCACTGCTGTCCTTTTGTGGGCCATAGGCTGGCTGACTTTTACAGCCATGTGTGAGGAAACCAAGAGCTCTGTGGATGATGCTGCCCAGGATTTGCAAACCGAGCAGTGGAAGGAGCTAGAGCAAACATGGGAGAAAGAGATGCTGACCCTGAAGCTGGAGCAAGTACTGGAGAAGGAGGTCAACCAGGTTTGTGAGATTTGCTTGGAAATGGAGCCGCCACTGGAGAAGAAATCACAGGTTCGTGAGTTGCAGATTGCCCTGGATGTTATGGAGAGCCAACGGCAGCAGGAGGCCGGGGTTGAGGCCAGAGCTGGGGCTGAAAGGCCTGCTGAGCAGAAGGTGGCGACAGCCTGGGGTTCAAGCTCTGCAGCAGGAGCTGGTGTTTTCAGTTCCTCTTTAGAGGATGAGGAGAATCGGGCTGGAGTTGTGATCTGCAGTCTCCAGAAGATAAGAGCCCAGCTGGAAAGAATACCTGCTACACTCTGGGTAGGTCTGTGATTTTGGGACATAGGGGTGGATACCATCATGCTTTCCAGAGCAGAGATGAAAATGCTGGCTGCCATTGCCATGTGCTCCTCTTTGGGACAGTGTAAGACCTGCCAGGACGGCAGGAATGAGGGTGGTGGCTAAGGCCCCATGCGCATGGACTGATTCCTGGACTATGACTGGAGTGGGCACTGGTTCCTTTGTTGGATGGACTTAGGAATTTTGGACAATGTGAAATACCCTGATGGGGTTGGGGGCCAACTTTGCTGGAAGCACTCCCCTTCCCCGGGAAGCTTTTCCCATGGCTAGAAAGAAGGCCAAAGACATTTTTCACTTTTGGCAAAGTGCTCAGAGACTGGTAAAATGTACCTTTGTAATTTTTGAAATTGTATGATTTGTCATGTTGTTGTAATTTATGTAAAGTGCCTAATTTCCTTGCACAAGGATACTGGTGGTGTAGATTGTGGGTAGTAAAGTGAGCATAAGGGTGGATTGTTGGGCAGATAAAATATATTATGTTCACTTTGTTAAAGATGGTGTTGCCGACATGGAAGCACGTTGCCCAGGTGATTGCTTGGTATGGACGTGATTATGTTAATATGTGTTGGGGGAGGGCTTTCATGCCAAAAGTTTTTAAAAGGAAGAGAGATCACATTGTTCTGGGAGAAGAGTGATTACATTCTAGGAGAAGCCCATGCCATAGGAAAGCAGAGTAAGGCAGAGTTTGTGAGAGAGAAGGAGATGGGGAACAGAGGTGAATAAGGCTGGTGAGCTAGAAACCTTTGATTCTAGGAAACTCAGATAAGTCAGTGGCTTTGGGAGCCCTGAATAGAAAGGGAAGTGTCTTCTCACTGTGTGTATTACTTGCCCGCCAGGTGCAAGCTAGGATTAAAGATGATGGTCCACCAGTTCTTGGCTCCATTGTTTCATTACCATCTGTCCGGATCTAATGCAAACCTGCATGGGCCAGGCGGTTGTGATGTTGGCTGTGGCTACTGGCTTTGCAAAATAAGATTTGATAAGGGAAATAAATAGCCAATCACTTGTAAGCATATTTTTTTCAGGGCCATGAGAAATGACAGGTCTGAATGTTGAATATTTCTCTACTTTGAAAGGAAGTCAGAGAAAATTCAGTTAAATACATGGGGAATGGGGCTGCTGTGGGAAATAACTTTACTCAACCCAGCATTCATGCACTCATATTTAGCAAAAACTTGGAAGTGCTAGGTATAAGCCAGGTTCTGGAGACTGTGACTATAAGGTACATTTTTGTCAATAAGGATTTTGCTGTGCTTCTAGCTTCTGCATTAATTCTCTGGCACTGCTGCCACCAATAATCAAAACTTTTTTCCTCTCTATATTCAGTCTTCCCTCTGGCAAGTGTTTGGTTTTACCAAATAATCACTGGATCCCTTTGATCTCCTCTGCCTAATCTTTAAAGGTGTGGTGTGTAAATTTTGTCAGCTTCACATACTGTTATCCTTTCAGGCCTCTGGAAATCCATAGGACTCTGGGACCCTGTGAAAGATACAGTAAAGCTAATCTTAACAAGATGAAAATGTCTACAGGATTTGTTTTCCTAAAACTTTTCTTAAGCCTTTTTCTCCTTCTCTTCTGATTTTGATTAGACCTTTGTTTTTGTTGGCTGCCAATGGTCTTCATTTCTCTGTCTTCATACTCAGGCCCTTATTAGAAAATAATCTCATTAACCCTGATGTTTCAATAACTGGCCATAGAATATGATATAAATCCTTTTTATATTGTCTCAAAGCTACAAATTTCTAATGAAGAAATTGGAATGTATGCTATCAATAGTAAGTTAAGGCAAAATATATATCTGGAGAAACCTAAGTTTTTCTAATATATGTTGAAACTCCATCACATCATCAGTTCTGAATATTTACAATCAGTCATCTTTCTACTCCAATCTTCCTCCAGTGCAATGTATTCAAAGATCAGTGCAACACAATGCTTATCCAAAAATGTAGAGCAAACTCATTCATTATAAAAGATACCAAAGAGTTATAGAGATAAAAGACCCAGTAGTTACCAAGCTTTTTGATGGGTGTCATTATATAAGAGTGGCAAATGCCTGTTTCAAAATTATCCAATCATATCATAAATTTTCAAAAACACATTTCTGGTGTTACTTTATGGGGAAGTACAGAAGCTAATAGACATATGTAGAGTTGGCAGTCCAGAGATTTAGCCTTCAGACCCTTTTCTATAATCCAAAGTATAAATCTAGATTTTCTGTGAAAAATAAGCATAAAGGTGCTCTTATTCCACTAACTAAACTATGTTAAAGAGAAAATCACAGGCTCAAAATGTCATAACTTTTGGTAAAGCCCTGTGGATGAAAAAAAAGAAAGAAAGATGGGGTTGCAGACTAAACTTGACAAATTCAGGTGAGCCCTGCAGGATGGCCTTGTAAACTCAGAGACCTAATGTAACCACACAGGATGGTCTAAAATTAAAACTTTCTAACTAAAAGCAGTTTAGGGTGGCTATCATGTCTTAAGGTGGTACTTTTCTGTAAACAGAGGTCAATGCCTACCTTCATGGGGACTGTTTATTGTCTTCTGCATCTACAATAACAAACCTGATAATATGTCGTTGAAACATAAGGGTCATCTTTTTTTCCTGCCCTCCCTCAGAGTGGGCATTCCACCAGAGCAAGAACCAACAAACCCCCTCATTGCTGTTATTATCATGTTAATTAACTATGAACTATCTTATTCCTGCCTATGTAAAAGAAGTTCCAGTATATACAATCTTACATTTTATCCAATCCCAGAGATTTCCTCACTTTACTTTCTCTTTCCTCCCTAATCTAACACCAGTCAATTTCACATAACCCCTTTACGTCTTTCCCTTTTATTCTAATGTATAAAATAAATGGTAAAACTGCCACTTTCCAGAGCATTTTCTCAATGTGTTAAGAGTTTGCTTCCCAGCAATTGTAGACAGTTTGGCTCAAATAAACTCATAGAAAAATTCTTACAGGTTTGGAAGTTTGTTACAAAACCAAGACTTAATGCTTGTCCTGGTTGCTGTCTTAACCTCTCCCAAAAATATAATCTTAAAAAACAAGTCTGGAATTTTTAAGTCAACACGGATGAAGTAATCTCACTCTGGCCAAGCCATCCCCCATAAAAAGAAAAGGCATCTGCACAATAAAACCCTTTGCAATTCTCTCGAACCCCAAAGAAAGATGGCCTGGTCTAAAAATAACCCTTTCTAATCTTGTGTTAATACCCTTACCCAACCCTTCTTCCTGTAAAAACTTTTCATTTTGTACAACCTCTGTGTTCACTCTATTACTTGTTATAGGTGATGTTGCCAGATTCATAAATCACTTAACAAAGCCAATTAGATCTTTAAACTTACTTGGTAAAATATTTGTTCTTTAAGCAGCTGTAAATCAATACATGTTCTAATTCAAAGAGAAGTTGCTCTAAAATCAGGAAAATCTTTGTTGGTCAAATAAGTTTGTAAAATATGAGTTTTATATTTGCTCGCTTATAGTTTGCATTGGGGGCTGGGCAGCACCAGGTATATGTGGTCTGTGAAATGGCAAATTACTTTCCTGCTTGGGAAGGGCCATTGTTTTGTTAATGTTTGCTGGAGGAGGGGTTTTTGTGCCAGAAAGTTTTGAAAAGAGCAGAGAAAAAGAAGAAGAAGGAGAAGGAGAAGGAGAAGGAGGAGGAGGAGGAGGAGGAGGAGGAGGAGGAGGAGGAGGAGGAGAAGAAGAAGAAGAAGAAGAAGAAGAAAACAAGCCATGTTGGCAGAGGGAGATAAAGAGAATGTAGAGTGCTGAAGAAGAAGTCAGTTTGTGTAGAAAGAAGAGAAGAAGCCATGTTGTCAGGAAAAGAGAAGGTGTGCAGACGGGGAACTAAGGTGAGGGCCTTGGCGAGCTCCGCTGAGACTGATGGGGCCCTTGATTCTAGGAGGAACCAGAGAAGATTCTCCTGGTTGTGGAACCAGAGAATGCATCAGTGACTTTGGGGACCCTGATATGAGAGGGAAGTGTTTTCTCTGCCTGTTTGCTCGTCGGCTGGTGTGAGACTTTAATAAATGAAATGGCCCACTATTTTCTAGCTCCATTGTTTCTTCACTGTCTGCCCAAATCCAAGGAGAACCTGCATGTGCATGGCTGCAACAACTGCAACTACTGGCCACACAATCTTTGAATGTCATTTTTACATCTCTAATCAGTGACCTTGTTGGAGACTACCTTTATTTCTTAATTGATTATTGTACCTAGTCAATGATCAAAGCACTTAAAATCTTGTTAAGTTTTTACAACAGTTATTAGAGACAGACATTATCCTCATTTTAAAGATGTTAAAAAGTAAAGCTGAGATAAATCAAAAAACTTATCAAAGTGATAAGACCAAAAATTGATCCAAGGGCCAACATTCATGCTTTGGATTATACAGAAAGAAGCCCTTACCTAAACTGTGCTATTTCCTAACTATGTGATTTTGAATAAGTTACTTGCCTCTGTAGAATTGTACTTATCATTTGGCATTTTTCAAAGAATATGCAGAAATCTCTGTAAGGACCCTGTCATATAAAAATACTTGATAAACTGTTGGGCAAATGAGTTTGTAAAATTTGTGTTTTTTTAGTTTGATCACTTTTATTAAAAAATGGTGCTGGGCAGCCACGTGTATACTTGCCTTCAGTGCAGGACAGTTGACTGCAAATTGTCTATTGCATTTCTGCTTGGGAGCAGCCATTGTTTTGATAATGTTTGCTGGAAGAGGAGTACTGTGGACCCAGCCGGTTTTGCAGAGAATGCAGAGTGCTGAAGAAGAAGCCACTTTTTGCAGAGGAGGAGAAGGTGTGCAGATGGGAAACCAGAGCTGAGGGGCTTTGCGAGCTCTACTGAAATTGGTGGGGCCTTTGATTCTAGGAGGAACCAGAGAAGATTCTCCTGGTTGTGAAACTGGAGAATGCATCAGGCTTTGGGAGCCTTGAATGAAAGAAAACTGCTTTCCCTGCCTGTTTGCCCATTGGCTGGTGCAAGATTTTAATAAATGGAATAGCCCACCATTTTTTGGCTCCACTGTTTCTTTACCATCTGTCCGAATTCAATGTGAACCTGCATGGCCACAATAGTGGCAGCCACTGGCCCTATATAAACATTAGTTGCTTCTATTTTCCTTCATTTATATTCTAAACATGCTTAATTTTGCTATCAATATGATGCAACAAAGTGAGGAAGTTAATTGTTTTAATACATACTTGGTGGTAGAAGCATACATAACTTAAAATGGCAAGAGAAAAAAGAATAAAAGTTTGATCACCTTGGTCTTAGCCTAACCCCACCAACAATTATTTTAGATAAATACCTTAATATCTATGTTGTAAAGCCAGTAGCCACTGCCACCATCACAGCCACCTGGCCCATGCAGATTCGCTTTTAGATTCGGACAGGCGGTAATAAAACAATGGAGCCAAGAACTGGTGGGCCATCATCTTTAATCCTAGCTTGCATCCGGCGGGCAAGAAATACACACAATGGAAAAACATTTCCCTTTCCATTCAGGGCTTCCAAAGCCACTGACTTATCCAAGTTTCCTAGAATCAAAGGTTTCTAGCTCACCAGACTTATTCACCTCTGTTCCCCATCTCCTTCTTCCTGCACAAACTCTGCCCAAACTGACTTCTCCCTCAGCACTCTGCCATCTTGGCTGCCTCTCTTCTCCTCCACGTGGCCTTTATCTGCTCTCCTCTCTGCTCTCCTTCTAGAACGGAATTCCTCTTCCCTCAGGACAACATGATATCTCTTCCATTTAAAACCTTTTAGAGCAAAAGCCCTCCCCCAACACATATTAACATAATCACGCTCATCCCAAGCAAGAAGGGCAGCTAATATCATCACTTGGGTGACGGGCTTCCATGTGGGCAGAGCCATCTTTAACAAAGTGAGCATATGCCTGATCAGGCGGTGGCACAGTAGATAGAGTGTTGGACTGGGATGTGGAAGGACCCAGGTTCAATACCTCGAGGTTGCCAGCTTGAGCGCAGGCTCATCTGGTTTGAGCAAAAGCTCACCAGCTTGGACCCAAGGTCACTGGCTCCAGCAGGCTGTTGCTCAGTCTGCTGAAGGCCTAAGGTCAAGGCACATATGAGAAAGCAATCAATGAACAACTAAGATGTTGCAACGACAACAAAAAACTAATGATTGATGCTTCTCATCTCTCTCCGTTCCTGGTTCCTGTCTGTCTGTCCCTATCTATCCCTCTCTCTGACTCTCTAAAAAAAAAAAAAAAAAAGTAAGCATAATATATTTCATCTGCCCAACATATGTACTTCAGTCTCTTTAGCAATAAAATGATGGCTATATATTCACCTCTTATCTATCTTGTTAGTTTACTCAAATAATAGATCAGCAAATGTCTTAAATTTGAAAAGAACTGAATTCTTTTCTATGCATTAAAATTTTTTCCAGTAATAAAATCATAGCAAAGGTAACTAACTGTGTTAATCATGTTCTGTATTATAGATTGCAAAAATTATATAAGGGTTTCTTTGTAGTCAACAAAGAGTTTCTAATGTGAAAAACAAAATTTGATGCAGAAGTGGTTAAAAAGGGAGATGTCAGAGTAAGCTAAAGTTTAGATTCAATTTCGAGTCCTCCATGCTCAAGCTATATAACCTCAGGTGAAGTTTTTGTTTTTTTTTAAACAATGTGTTTTGTGACGTGGTGGACAATATGATATGTGTGTGTGTGTGTGTGTGTGTGTGTGTGTGTGCATGTGTGTATTTCCTGACTTCATGTAATTTATACTAATAGGAAGATAAGCTAAATGCAAATACTTTGTATCACAGAAGATGTAATAATAAATGTGGAAAGAAAATTGCTAACGAAGTGCTTTAGAAGCTTGCACTAGAATGACAGCATTTCCTCTTGGGAGATCAGCATATCTTTGTGGAGGAGGAAACATCTAAGTTGTTTTTGACATGGCTTAGAAATTAAAGAGGGAGGCAAATGAGGTCAGGAATGCCAAAGAAGGAAACATAGTAAACAAAGGCAAAAAGGCTGATATCATGGGACATGGACATGGGCCATTATAGCTGGGTGATCAGTGGAAAGGTTTGGTGATGGTAGTTCAAGATCTGGCACAAGTTTAAGGACATAGGAGTTTACTTATTGGGGGATGGTGAGTATATGATTTCTGAATTATGGAGAAGATTCCTCTTTGCATCCTAAAATTCTGTCACATATCCATCAGCAGGTCAACCTTTGGAAAAACCAATATAGCATCATAGCCCTTAGGCTGGTATATCTGAGTGCACTTTAGTTAGTTAAGGAAGGCTAAGATGGTTGCTTTTCTTAATGGGGCTTGGATAAAACTCTTACAGTAGGTCTAGGTCTAGTCTTCTCCCAGGGGAGGAATTTAAACTGAAGCTTCTGCCTTCAGTCTCTGCCTTGGAGAAGATATTTGGAATAATTGACACCTCAGGTTCCTTATCAATTCCATAGTTATCCCTCTTTCATAAGTCAGGAATAATAAAATTGCCAGAGTCCTTTATTTATTTATTTATTTTGACATTCCAAGTCCTTTTCCTCAAATCACCTCTAGTATTATTCCACTCTGTCTTCTTTGTTCAACAGATTCTCCTGTAAAAAGTGTTCATTTAGTGACCCTCTCTTTTTTTACACCATCTCACTTTTCTACATCAACAGAGAAATGTACAGTGTTGTAGGAAATTACACAGATGATCATAATTTAGGAAGAGGTTTGGAGAACCTCTATAAACGGTTGTATTCATGACTACATTCAGTCTGGTGGTTTGATTAGATTGCTCAGCTAGGATTTAGACAAGACTATATTATGAAGCACTTGTTGAAAACCTCACATTTGCTATGACTCTGCTGAGCTGAATCTTTGCAAGGTCAAATAGGCGATAGAAGTAACTATATCTTCGCTATTGTGAACAATGCTGCCATAAACATGGGGGTGCATTTCTTTTTTTCAGTCTGTAGTATTGTGTCCTTGGGACATATTCCTATAAGTGGGATAGCTGGGTCAAAGGACAGTTCTATTTCTAATTTTTTGAGGAATCTCCAAACTGTTTTCCACAGTGGCTGGACAAGTGGATTAAAAAACTGTGGTACATATATACAATGGAATGTGGGGCTATGAAAAAAAAGGAAATATTACCTTTTACAACAATATGGATGGACCTGGAAACTATTATGTTGAGTGAAATAAGCCAGGCGGAGAAAGAATAATATCATATGACCTCACTCATTTGAGAAATCCAAGGAACAATGAGAACTGAGTAATGAAATTGAGACAGAGGAGGGATCAATGGGACCAGAGGAAAAGAGGACAGAGGGAAAGGGGATGATAGGATGGGATAAACCTGAAGGGAAGGGGGGAGTGTGCTGTAGGGAGGGGAGCAAGGAAGATGTTGAAGGAAATATGGGGGAGGGGGATGCACTTGGGGTGACCCTAGAATCTATGTAAACACAAATAATTAAATAAAAAATATTTAAAAAAAGAAGTAACTATTACACGAATAGTGAAGGAAAGAGGCAAAAGAAGAGATGATATCAAAGATGTAGTTCAGCTTTCAAATTATGCTAATAGAGTGATATCAATGAGGAATAATTTAGTTTCCCCGTGACTTTCTTCCCTTACAGTTTTTTACAATCCTCATACTACTAACTTGACACTAAATTATTATTGTTTTACTTTAAAAAGAAAGATACTTATTAAGAAAGCTGGTAATATGACTTATAATAGTAGTGGTCCCTATACCTACAGGTATAACATTAAAACCTTTCAAAATTACATTATTGTTCTTAAAATTAACCAGCCAAAACAAAAAAGTTGAGAATATACAGCCATTATACAAAAATTCTGACAGATTTATAATAAATTTTATAATAAATCTATAATACATCTACTTTAGAGAGAACAGAGATAGCTAGATATAGATGAAGAGATGATAGAAAAAAATAGATAAATGATAGATATATACATTGAAATTTCATCATATCTTTTGCTCTTGATCATTATTGTCCTCCCTCCATACAGTTAGTCTAAGACCACCAGGAAAAAAAATTGTAGTCAAATAAAGTCAGATTTATTTACCCATTGCAAAAAGGAATACCATACACCAGAATTTACAGGAAGGGT
Organism: Rhynchonycteris naso; assembly: GCA_037038555.1. NCBI lineage: Eukaryota > Metazoa > Chordata > Mammalia > Chiroptera > Emballonuridae > Rhynchonycteris > Rhynchonycteris naso. The sequence goes on from CM072995.1 coordinate 359,975,991, forward strand.
AGAGTTCAGTTGAAATTTAAATGAAGCAATTTTTTGTAAAGGTCTAAAGGACAGAGTTGATTCAGGGTCCTGTTTCCTTGAAAACTATAAAATTAGGACAAATGTGAAATGTTTCTAAAAACTTTATCTGAAGTTCTTCACCTGAATTAGAAATTATGAAAGTTTCTTTATATCAAAGTGCTTTTGATCTTCCAGACAGAAGTAAGATCTTTCACTTTATTGATGTGATTTCAAGTAGTCAATTTCAGATAGTCTATGATTTGGAGAACCAAGATTTTTCAGAAATAAGGAAATAGTCACATGATGAAGGGAGTTGCTCTGACACATTAAAGCTGTGATTACTTCTTGGAAAAATTCTGTTGAGTTTGTAGCTGAATTTATGTGCATTTTGTGAACGACAAAGAAGATGTTGACTGTCAAAGCTATTTTTTACTCTGTCATTTTATAATCAGAAATCAATTATTTTAGGTGAACAGTCAACCTTAATGCCTTATTCAAGTCTCTCCTGTCTTTTGTATTGCAATAGCTCTCCTTAAAGCACCTTTTACATCCTGGTTTCTTAAGCTATAGATCAAGGGGTTGAGCATGGGTGTGATCACTGTATAGAACACTGCAATGATCTTACCCCCAGCCCTGGAGGACTTCGACTGGGGTCTCATGTACATGAAGATGGCAGTTCCATAGAATAAGGCTACCACTGTCAGATGGGAAGCACAGGTGGACAGTGCCTTGTGCCTCCCAGAGGCTGACTGCATCCTGAGAACCGACAGAAGGATTTGAGCATAGGAAACAACAATAAGGAGAAAAGGAATGAAGACAATGATGATACTGAAGATAAAAATAACCATCTCAGTGAGTGAGGTGTCAGTGCAAGCCAACCTCAGGACAGAGGGTACCTCACAAAAAAAGTGATCCAAGACATTAGGGCCGCAGTAAGGCAAACTGAGAGTGAGGACATTGATAATCATGGAACTCAGGAAACTACTGGACCAAGAAATAGCTGCCAGTTGGACACAGGTATTTTGATCCATAATGATGGTATAATGAAGAGGATGACAAATGGCTACGTATCTGTCATAAGCCATGACACCAAGGAGAATGCATTCAATCATACCAAAGGACAGGGAAAAGTACATCTGAGCAGCACAGCTGGAGAATGGGATGGTCTTTTTTCCCACCATGTTGGACAGCATTTGTGGGACATTGGTGGATGTGTAGCAGATATCCAGAAAGGATAAATTAGTGAGAAAATAGTACATGGGAGTTTGGAGACGAGGTTCTATATGTATGATAGTGATGATAATAATATTCCCAGCCACTGTTAATAAATAGAAGAACAAGAAGATAATAAAAAGAATGAGAAGCACCTCTGGCTGCGATGAGAGCCCCAGGAACACAAATTCAGCCACAGTGGAGTTTGTTTTAATCATATCCATTTTTCAGGTCGCCTGCTTCTTACAAAGCCATCCACTCACCTGAAGAAAACATCATATGCCCTGCATGTCATAGTGTTAGAAATTTAAGACACATATAAGAGCAAGAAGAAAGCTTGGTCTGACGTTATATCATGAGTATCTGAATTTACTACAACTGGAAAGCTTTGCTTCTGCTTTTAGATGAAATAGTCTCCTTATGAATTTTAAACTCATACTGAGTATAGTTATGCTGGTATTCTTGCCTTTTTTTTTTTTAAGGAAACACTGCTTTGTCAGTTTATAATCTTTCCAAACCCTATTTATTCTTCAAAGCCTTTCTCAAACCTTACCTTTTCAGAAAGACTTCATCATGTCTTTGTTCTACACCAAAAAATAAAGCAGCATGGTACAGCCCTCAGGTAAAAAGCAGTGAACACTATTGTTTTGTGTACTGTTCACTAAACTATATGTCAGTGTAGCAACAGCAGCCTGGCTTTTCTGGATCACCCTGATGCCACCTTCTAGTGCTTAGACAGCCTGATATGCCAAAGAACCAAGATTGCACACACCAACAACAAAACCAGTCACAGAGCAAGCTTATTGCCAATTCTCTCCTCGTCACCACTTCTGTACTTTGAGGTCTTGCATAGTTTTATTACGTATATATGAGAATAATGCTAGAACCAGTTTTGTGAGGATTTTGACGATTATATTAAATAATGTCTATAAAGAAGACGATGCTTACCTGTAGAAAGCAATCTACAAATAAAAACTATCTATTATTAATAGCCCTAATAACAAACAGTTATGCAACACATTTATCTGAAATTTATTAATAGTAAACATTTCATAAATTAGTGAGTAATAATATTATACATTAATTAAATTAGTAGTATACATTAATTAAATAATACTACATAATATTAACATATTATATATTAGTAAATTTTAATTAATATGTTAAATCCAGACAAATTAAAGTTAGTAGGTCTATTTACTGAGAGCTCCTTAGCCTCATCCTGTGCATTCTTACTCTTAGTTTATGCAGAGTTAGTATGTTTGATTAATTGACTTCTAGTCTGAACTAGATTAAAACCAGTGATTTAGGAAGATCTGGAGTAACAAAAAGTCTTAGAGAGAGGCACACACAATAGCAAGAGAAGCTGCCAAATCATTTATTCACTCATTTAGTTCTTTCTTTCTTTCTTTTTAATATTTTCAGATTGCCTGCTTCTTACAAAGCCATCCACTCACCTGAAGAAAACTTCATATGCCCTGCATGTCATCGTGTTAGAAATTTAAGACAAAAGAATTCTTTTCTTTCTCTCAAAATATCTTCCTGATAATCTAGTACGTACCAGATGCTTGGCATCCACTAGTAAGCACAACAGATATTGTCAATACTTTTGTAGAGCTTATAGTCCAGTTGAAAGCTGTGATGAACAAATTGATACCCGACAGCGTGAGGACTCTTCTCAAGAAGACATTTAAGAACCAAGTAATTGCAGGTCGTGAAAAGATTACGTTATGCAAAACATCCTTTTTCAAATAATATTGATTCATTTATAATACACTTTAGAGGGCTTCCTTACAGTTTTATTTAAATCACAGCTTTTCTAATCAAATAATTTAGTGAACTGGCAAATAAAATCATGTAAAATATGAAGTCCAGGGATGAAGAAGCCTGGAAAAAGAAAAGAGAAAATAAGTCACAGTCCTGCTTTCATCAAATTATGAGGGGAAAGAAAGGGAAGAGAATAGGTTACAGAGTTACCTTCCAGGCCTTCCAAACAGCATTTAGAAAGTTCTGCTGTAAATCAGAAATGTTTTGGTGACTTTTTAGGAGTGATTATATTGACATCTGCAGTGAGTTTTAGATGACATAATCAGATTACACAACTAGTGGTGCAATGCATGGGATCTACTATTAAAGGGTACCAATTACATGCCTGGCTCGACCACTCACCAGATGAGAGGCATGCACAATTCACACTACCAGCCTCTACCTAAATTTCCTCATCTGTAGAATGGAGACAAGAGTAGCATCTTCACAGAGATGATGGATGAGATAAATGCGGTAATGCATGTCAAACATCTAAAACAGAGTTAGGCATATGTAGTAAGGGCTTAATATATGTTAACTAGGATCATTCTGATCATCCACATGACCCTCATTAGAGGCTCTTTGTTAAGTGCAGAACAGGAATTACTGGCACTCTTCCCGCTCCCCAGTGACAGAGGCTAAGTCTTTAAGTCTGAAACAACTTGTACAAAATCACATAAGTATTTACTGAATATATAAGCTCTTAGAACACACATGTATACATTTGTATCTATATCTATAATAACAAACTACACCAAAAATAATAGTCTTGATTCCATAGGCATGCATGTAGATGTAAAATTGTGTTACATAAACATAAATATTTTGGCAGCATCAAAACACTGCCTATATTTTGAAGACTCAATAAAAAGAGATGATCCCTTATTCTGTCGTAATGCACAATTCCCTCCGAGAGCATTCTTGGTCCCTTAATGCCTATAACTACTAAAAACCATGTAGAACCCATTTGTTGAGAGTTTTTTAAGACATAAAACATTCTGTTCCTGTCAGAGCACACAGAGTTGCATTTCCATCATAAGGATAAAAGGAATAAAGACACTTTTGTATATAAATATAATGCCTATAGTATGAAGTAAACTCATCTAATTAAATATGGAGTTGCAAAAGCCTTGGATGTTTTGTAATTACTTGTGGATTCTATACTGGCACCTCAATCAAGCAAGCAATCACTGGTTAACTGTACGCTCTCCATTTTACCTCACAGGCAAAGGCTACAATTAACAAATGCCTTCTTCCAACTTGTCTGCTCAGAAAACTCCTATTCAACCTTTTAAATACCAGACATGCATTACATCTTCTTTGAAACTCTCCCTGATTTCATTTACTCAGAAAGAGTGAGTTAGAGTCTTCTTTGCTGAACCACTTCCATTCTTTGAACATACTCTATTGTTTTATCAAATATATTAGTCTATCTCTTCAACTGACATTGGGTTTCTAGTAACTCTGTCATGCTTGCTCAAGTTCCTCCTATTCAAAGAACATAATTAATACTATTCAGTGGTGATAACATTCTAATAAACCCTTCATATTTCTACTTTTCTTAATTCTTGAACTCAGATTAAAAGTAAATTTGTCCTAACTTAGAACTATATCAACACAATAAGTTAAAAATCAAAAATAAATAAAATTATCCTCATGGTAGCTATGACTTTAATCAAAGTATTAGTCAAGAAAATTTATTTACTCTATAACAGTTTTTTTTGAACAACACTAATACTAGAAGAAATACTAATAATAAAAATAAACACACATCTAATTTAGTTTTAAAAAAGGAAAGAAAGAAAAGAAAACAGTTGATATGAAGTGACACCAAGAAGGGACAATGTGCTAACCTATACTTTACTCACAGTCTAGCTATTTTGGCATCATATAGAAACAGCATATGAGGCATTTTACGTCTTAAATAAATAAATTGTTTATCTTTTTGTTCTGCAAATTACAGGAAGAAATCTAAAATATATTCCACACCAAACTAGAAAAGGCTGATGTTCTTCATAAATTCAGAATGTTCAATAGAGAACTCTTTAATATTTGTAATTTAAACTGCTTGTATAGTGAATACATCATTTTTTCAATGTGTAATTAAATTGTTTATTAAGTTGGTAGGCAGATTTGGTGGATTACAATAATGTCATTGGTCTTTGGTAAATCTCATTTCCCAGGAATAATTTTGCAAGGTACTATAGTAAAGTGGTAAAAGCATGAACTCTGAACAAGGACAATCTGAATATAAATTCTGACCCACCATTTTTCTGCTTGGCCACTTGAGTAATTTTTTTAACTTCACTAAATCTCGTATTTCTCCTTTGTAAGTGGTAACTATATAAATATTTATTCATAGGTTATCTTGATGATTACATTAGAAAGTACACCTAGAAGTTTTAGCACAATAACTGACATGCAGTCTAGCTAATAATATTGTATAAACTTCAGGTTTACTTGTGTTCTAAGAGTAAAAGGACTATTAAACAATTGCAATTACAAGACATATCACTACAAAGACATTTAGAACCTACACAGACTCATAAAATTCCATGTGCACACACTGCTGTCAAAATTTGTGATGTTTTTTATTGGTTATTATTTCATTAATTCCAAAATTTTATTGTTGAAAAATCAGTTTAGGAGCTAAGAAACTCAAGGACTAAGAAAAATGAAAATAGATCAAAATTCTGTTCCACACCTAGTTAAGGAAGAATATTAGGAAAGGCTACCAGGAAGTCCATAAACATTTTTCTAATGAATTCCTCACTGAGTTGTGAAAATTATTCTAGAAAAAGAATAATCATTTTTAAAATAAAAACATCTCTCATAGTGTTCACAAATTGCACTAGGTGATGATTTACCCCTTAGAATGAATTGTAATACTTTTACAAACCCTCTTGAACAAATAATTAGGATCTGGTGTAAAAAAGCTTGGAAGAGAAAGCAAAAAACACAAAAGCAGGGGTTCCTGGAAGGCCATGCTCTAAGAAAGGGCCAACCCTCAACATCAGCCAGAATGCTGTGTTGGAAGATATCGTAACAGAGGTTAACAATGTTTGAACACTACGCCCCCCCCAAAAAAAAAAGCTTCATCTATAGAAAAGAAAAAAAATCACACACACAAAGAAAAGAAAGACCTTAATTGTTACCTATTATTATCCTTCATTGCATGACAAGCATTTTTTTATTCATTTTTAGAGAGGAGACACTGAGAGAGAGAGAGAGAGAGAGAGAGAGAGAGAGAAAGGGGGGAGGAGCTGGAAACATCAACTCCCATATGTGCCTTGACCAGACCAGTGCAGGGTTTTGAACTGGCGACCTCAGTGTTCCCAGGTCGACGCTTTTATCCACTGCGCCATCACAGGTCAGGCGAATGACAAGCATTTTTAAGGACTTTGCTGATAATAAGTTGTATCTTTACAATAACTCCAAACCATATTTATTTTTATTTTAAAGATAATAAAATTGATAATCAGGAAAGCGATACAACTTTCTCAAAGCCAGATTATTTGGCAGCGCCATCATTTGTACTACAGTCTGCCTTATTTCAAAACGTCCTTAAATATAATAGCTGATTTCATTTTATTATTACTATTATATTATTGATATCTCAATAGGCAATTGTAAACACAGGCATAGCAGAAAAAAACATACCCTAAGACCATAAGTGATGTGCAGAAGTGGGAATTAAAGTTGCTAATTAGCTGACGTTTAAATAATCCTGGAATATCTGCTGGGTCCAGTGTAATAAAAAAAAGTGAAAGGATTAAGCAAAGAAAAAAATACTTTTAGACACAGACAATAGTGTGGGGAGCACAGGAGGGAAATAGGGTAATGGGAGGTGGGACAGGGTGTAGGGGGATAGATGGTGATGGAAGGAGACTTGACTTGAGGTGGTGAACACACAATGCAATATGCAGATGATGTATTGTGGAAATGTGCACCCGTGTAAATTTATTAACCAATTCAATAAAATATAAAGTAAAGCACTGCAGGAGAATTTTTTAAAAAGTTTGGAAGAGAAACAGAAGAGTTCAGAGTCAGGGGGGGATGGAACTATGGAAGAATGGTCATAGAAATACAGTGGTGTTTGCTTAGAAGATGGAGGACAGGAATCGTGAACCAAAGAATGCGGGCAACCTTAGAAGATGAATGAGGAAAAGGCATGGATTCTCCATTTGAGCCTCCAGAAAGAAATACAGTTCTGCCAATATGTTGATTTCAGCCCAATTGGTCTCATGTTGTACTACTAATGTGAAGATCTGTAAGATATTTGTGTTGCTTTTAAGCCACAAAGTATGAGGTAATTAGTTACAGGAGCAATAAAAAAATAAAACAATGGTCAACTGATTTTCCTAAAGGTATTTATATTTATTTATTTTAGAGAAAAATACAGAGAGGGAGAAAAAGAGAGAGACAGAAAGAATAGAGGAAGGAGCAGGAAGCATAAACACCCACATGTGCCTTGACCCAGCTAGCCCAGGGTTTTGAACCAGCGACCTCAGCATTCCAGGTAAATGCTCTATCCACTGTGCCACCAGAGTTCAGCCCAGTCAACTGATTTCACTGTGGAACAAAATTTTTGTTGCATCCACAAAAATACTTGTTCTTACCTAATTTGAGTGTACTGATCTCAAATCTGACATTAGTTTTTCTCTGTAGGCTACAGTTTTATAGAAATTCAAGACTTTAGGTTTTCATCTGATTGTAAAATGTTTAATATTTAGTTTAACATAATGAAGTAGAATGTCCTCTTGGGCATCATCTTTGTGAAAATATAATAATTTATATAATGCAGTAAATACACTAAAAGATATGATTGCATCAGAATTTGTCTACAATTTCAAACTAAGAACATATTAAAACACTTATTTTAATCATAAAATTTGCACAAAACTTATTTAAATTCTATTAGGCAAAAATTTGTGTTTGTAGCTCTTTTGTTTGTGTATTTGTTGAAGACAATCTCGTTTGATGCTCCAGCAGTAGTCTGCTCATCACTAACAGCTCCAAGATTTTCAGGATATCAAGGTGACTGTCCAGGAAGTGAACCTTAACCCTCATGTTACATCCAAAGTCACAGAAAGCCAACAGCATCCTTTGAACCAGAAGTTCATAGTTTTCTGCTGTTCTGTTGCCAAGGAAGTTCTTTCTAACTGCCACAAAAGACTGCGATGCAGCTTTCTCCTCCTTATTCATCTTCCTGGAAAATTCTTCATCACATATGAGGGTTAGAATTTGAGGTCCATCAAATACACCTGCTTTTATCTTCTCAAAAGACAAGGCAGGAAAAGCAGAAACAATATGTTGAAAGCATTCACTTTCTCTATTCAAAACCTGAGCAAACTGCTTCATTAACCCAAGTTTGATGTGAAATGGGAGAAAAATGATCCTGTCTCGATTAAATACAGGTTCATTCACAATATTTTGCATCCCTACTTCCAGAGTTTCACATTTTGGCCACTCCTCTGTGTCCAGTGTTTCTCCCGAGCTCGGCTGTCCCACAAACACAGAAAGCAAAGATACTTCATGAAACGTCTCTGTTGTCCTAGCAGGATATTTACCATTTTAAGATCCACACAAATGATCCAGTGATGCTCCTCATACTTTAGAAAGTTGAGGACAATTTTTATGTCATTATAATCTTCTCACAGATGAGTTGAATAATCAATTAAAACCACTGCATAAACATTACCATTGTGTAGGAGAACACATTTCAGACTTTGTTTAGAGCTGTCAAGAAGTAGCCGCCATTCTGTTGACTAGGTAGTAACACCTAGCTGGCTGAGAAGACTACTGATATCATGACAGTAAACAAAGTGTTTATCTTCAAAAAAAAACAGTCCACAAAAATTTGTTCACGCTTCCTGAAATGGGGTACTTTAGCTGACTGGTGAAGAACATTCTTTTCTTGAAGCCTGGAAGCTAATAACTCAGCTGCTCTCTTTGATAGGCCCAAATCTTTCGCTAAGTCATTCAATTCAGGTTGGCTAAACTGCTGAGGGGTTAATGACTGCTTGGCATCAGAAGACGACCCTTCAGATTCTACAACCATTCCCTCATGCATCTTATCAAAATACACTTGATCACCATGTTCACTTTCTTCGTCCTTAAAAGAAATAAAACTATTGAAAACTGGAACCAGGAGTGTCTCAGAGTGTGGGATAGGTCGGACTGCTGAAGGAATATTAGGATATGCGATCATATACTGTTTTCTTTTTGCCAATGTCCTTTGTATGGATCAGACAGGAATAACAGTCACCTCTGTGGTCCTTAGGTTCATGCCAAACCATGGGAATACCAAAAGGCATTCCTTTGCGTTTTCCTTTTGTCCAATCACAAAGCATTTCCTCACAATTATAACACACAATATGAGGAGCCCAATTCTTGTCTTGATTGCCAAGGAGAACTTGAAAATAGGCAATATATGCACGTGTCACAAATGATGAAATATTGTGCCTTTGACGTTCAAGTGTGTAACAGCCACATATATAACAGAAGGTGTCAGGGCTATTCTTACATTTTACGCCTACTTGAAGAAGCCATGATTCAATTTTAAAACAAAAGAAGAGGCTGTTTTTATCAGATAATAACTTTTTACATTTAAAAACAACTAAAATTATGTAAAAGTGATGTTTGTAAAACATTAGTTGCCTTGTGCTTATGTCCAATGCAAGAGTCATTGCCTTTTAACTCCAATTTAAAAACCAGTGCATGCCATTAACTGTAACAAAAAGAAATTAAAGTTGCATAAAAACTAGAGCATTCACCCAAAAATGGATTTCAGATTTAAAATCGGCAATGCAGACATATATAGAAAAAGTTTTAAAACCTCATGCAACAGAAAATGAAAGAAAAATATTGTTCCCCAGTGTTTTTGATGAGACAATTCAGTAAGGAAAGAATAGTTCTTTCAGTAAGTGGTGTTGACATATCTAGATATTTACATGCAAAAGAATAAAGTCAGATCCTTACCTTTACCACATACAAAAACTAACTCAAAATAGATCATAGACATAAATAAATGTAAGAACTGAAACTACCACAGTTTTAAATAAAAAGTTCAAATCATTGTGACATTAGATTAAGCAATTTTTTTAAATAAGACACCAAAAGCAAACCAGAAAGTAAAAAATAATGTAAACTTTATCAAATTGAAAACATCTCTACATTAAAGGAAGCCGTTACTTTTTATGAAAGTTAAATGATAACCCATATAATGGGAGAAATATTTGCAAGTCATGTATCTGACACGAGATTTCTTTGCAGAACACATAAAAAATCTTAAACTTCAAATATAAGACAAAAAACTAAAGTAATTTAAAATGGGCCAAAGATTTGAATTGATATTTCTCCAGAGAAAATGAACAAGTAGCTAATAAGCACATGAAAAGAATCTCAACATCATTAGTCAACAGAAAATTGTAAATCAAAACCAAAATATCACCTGACCAGGTGGCGGCACAGTGGATACAGCATCAGACTGGGATGCGGAGGACCCAGGTTCCAGACCCCAAGCTTGCCAGCTTGAGCGCAGGATCACCTGGCTTGAGCAAAAAGCTCACCAGCTTGGACCCAAGGTCACTGGCTAAAGCAAGGGGTTACTCGGTCTGCTGAAGGCCCGCGGTCAAGGCACATGTGAGAGAGCAATCAATGAACAACTAAGGTGTCGCAACGGCAACGAAAAACTGATGATCGATGCTTCTCACCTCTCTCCGTTCCTGTCTGTGTATCCCTATCTATCCCTCTCTCTGATTATCTCTCTGTCCCTGTAAAAAATAAATAAATAAAAATTATACGACTAGCATTGCTAAAGTTAAAAAAAAAAAAACAGACAATAACTTGTATTGGTGAAAATAAAGAAAAATTGAAACTTTCTTGCCTTGCAGCTGGTATTGAAAAATGATTCAGCTAATTTAGAAAACGGTTTGGCCATTCCTCAAAATGTTAAATATAAATTTACTATGTGATAAAATAATTCTACTCTTAGGTATCTATCCACTCAACATAAATGAAAACATATGTCCATACAAAACTTGTACAAGAATATCCATGGCTGTGTTGTTCACAATTACCAAAAATGAGAAAAAATCAAGTGTTTATTAATTAATAAATGGGTAAGCAAACTATGATATATCCACATTAGCAAATGTTATTCAGCAATAAGAAAGAATAAAATAACAACACATGTTATGACATGGATGAAAAGGAAAAGGAAGAATTTCTTTAACAAAGTTCTTTTGTGCAGAATTTTTTGTCTCAACTTTCCTTTCTTAATAAGAATGTGTCTTTTCCCTTCATATATTGAATACAACAGTTCTCACAGTTCTTTCTTTCCTCAGGAAGAAAAGAGGGGTCAGAATATTCCTTCTGTATCTGCTGCTTTTAAAATGTCTTAGGTCAAAATTGTACAAAGTGGTATGTTTTGAACTAGAATATTCTGCCACCCTTCACGTGTCATCAACTTTTAAACCATAAGGATATTTTATTTCTCATGGGCTTTAAACAGCTTGTCGATTTGCACTGTGAAATAGAAGAGGGGAGTTTTCTCTTTGTGTCTAAATTTAATTTGCTCCTCTCCAGTTTGTTTGCACTTCATCACCCAGTTTTATTTTATTAATACCATCTAACATTAAGTATGGAAATATTTCCATACTTATTTGCTTGCTTGTTAAGAATTTCTTCCTTCTAAATAAAGACTCCATAGGATAAGGGCTAGCCCAACCATTTTACTGCTCTATCGCAATGCCTAGACAGCACTGGAGGCTCAAGAAATATTCTTACAAAAATGAGTAAACCTCCAACAGCACTAAAGCTTTCTTATTACTAAATGCAGTCTATTGAAATGAATATGTTGAGGGTAAGAAAACTCACATCACCTGCCTAAGTCAGGTAATATTTCTGCTCAGGTCTCCCTTACTCTAACACTCATAGCCTTGACCACATCTGGTAAGCTGGTCACAGAGAATGCCCTCCTTTGGTATTGCTGAGGGAACTAAACTTTTGACTCTTCCACTTGAAGGTGAGGTCTTTAAACCATGGAAAGAAAAAAATCACACTGTGACTGAATTCATCCTACTGGGCTTCACAACAGATACTGTGATGCAGCTGGTCCTGTTTGTAGCGTTCCTTGGCATGTACTCTGTGACCGTGGTAGGAAATACCACGCTCATTGTGTTGAGCAGTAATGACTCCCAGCTGCACGTGCCCATGTATTTCTTCAATGAAAATTTGTCTGTTCTGGATCTCTGGTATTCCTCTGTCTACACCCCAAAGATCTTAGTGACCTGCATCTCTAAAAACAAAAGCCTCTCTTTTGCTGGCTGTGTAGCCCAGTTCTTCTTCTCTGCTGTGCTGGCATATAGCGAGTGTTACCTGTTGTCTGCCATGGCATATGACCTCTATGTGGCCATTTCCAAACCCCTTCTTTATGCTCAAGCCATGTCAGAGAAATTGTGCATCTGTTTGGTTATATATTCCTACACTGGAGGTTTTGCCAACTCACTAATACTCACCAGCAACACATCCACATTGGATTTTTGTGGTGACAATGTTATTGACAATTTTTCTGTGATGTCCCACCCTTGGTGAACTTGGCATGTGATGTGAAAGAGAGCTACCAGACTGTGCTGTACTTCCTCTTGGTCTCCAACACCATTGCCCCCACTGTACTTATACTTGCCTCTTATCTCTTCAGCATTGCTGCCATCTTGAGAATCGGCTTCACCCAGGGACGCCTCAAAGCCTTCTCCACATGCTCCTTCCACTTGGTCTCTGTTACCTTATACTATGGCTCCATTCTCTACATCTACTCTCGTCCAAGTTCCAGCTATTCCCTTGAGAGGAACAAAATGGTGTCTACATTTTATACTGTGCTGTTCCTCATGTTGAACCCCACGACTTATAGTTTGAGAAATAAAGATATAAAAGAAACTGAAAAAACTCTTCTGATTCACATTATCCGGTCTAAATTGACATAATTTCTCAAATTAATGCTCAAAGAAAATGAACTACATTAAGGGAAGGTGGGAGGGCTGGATTAAAAAACACTTTTTTATATTCAAATAAATGCAATGGAAAATATTTTGTTTGCATGTTTTGCTTTAATGATCAGACTATAATCTATACTGTAAAATATAAAATTAATTAATATAGTTTTTTTATAGTAGCATCATGATTTAATGTAAAGTAAAAATATGTATTACACCTGGAGTCCCAAAGGATTCAATCTGACTTTAGTATCTCCCATCAGATTGACCCACTTTTTTCTCTACATCATGGGCTTTATAGGATTGTGAAGATGTTATACAGATTTTGGAGATTTGAGGAATATACTTTCAATCCTTATTGTCCAGTACTTACAGAACTGTGTAAATAAAGAACAAATAATATTAAAAAATAATTTGATAAAAAGATAGAGGACAGTGACATGTTATTTAATGAATGCAAATGAAAAGAAAAATTAGAAATGTTAGTGCTAGTACAAATGAAGTGGCTACAACTATCTGTTCTAAAGTTGTCATTTAAATACATTTTATACATGTGCTTATTATTACAACAATAAGTATAATCTTTCAGTAACCAAGTTCTAACTTTGGAGGCTCAACCTGCTCATTTATCATGTTTAACTAAAATTCCTTAATTTGCAGTGTTGTTGCAAATAGTATTAGAAAAAGTACAACAAAAAAACCTTACATGTAGTGACTATGAAACTGTAAGGTTTTTGTTCTTAAAACTTTCTGGTGAAACAAAAAGTCCTTTAGTCTAGAATATAGTGGGCTGTCATTTATTGGTCGGTTTCAGTTTAGTTCTACTTGTTATTTCCCTCATGGGAAATATGAGTTGGTATGGAGTAAGGGAGAGTATGACAGGGTTTTTATTCTCTGTGGAGAGAACACTCTCTCAGGGTAACACACAGTCTTACAGACATATTTTTCTATGGATTTAGAAAAGTGTTTTGGTTTCCTTTTGCAATCTAAACCACTCTTAAACATTTGCCTGATATTAAATTGATGTACAAGGCACAAAGTTTAAAAAGATGCTTTGTATATACTCAATTAAAGTTTTATGAAGAAATATGAAGGGAATGCCTAACTAAAGATAAGTATTTATAAAATCATAAGTAAATTTTCAGCAGTTTAACCATTCCAAATCTCTTCCCCACACAATAAAGCTTGTTTGTCAAATCTCAAAGTCAAACTATGTGCTGAACACTACCCATTTTTTCTTTCTAATACCTCAGAAAGATAATCAAAAGAGTAAATTTTATAAAAATCTAGTACTCCTAAGAAGAAAAATACAGTATTGTGGAACACCAAACAACCCAATATTATAGGTATAAAATAGTTTAATCACATCAAGATAATATAAACAATTAAAGATTAGTTTGGTCAATGTTTCATTGTTTTGAGTAGAATTTATATTTACTTGAAATACTGCAATGAATACCAACATGTCTGTCTATAAGCCAGTAATTTGGAAAATGCAATGAGAGCATTCTTCAAAAAGATAACATTCATCTCTGCAACCTTATGGCCTGTATTGTTTTCTAGAAGGCCTCTTTGACATCTCTGTTTCTAAAGCTATAGATGACAGGGTTTAGCAATGGGTTGACCACAGTGTAGAAGAGGGCAGCTAGTTTGTCTTTTTCCAGGGAGTAGGTGGAGCTTGGCCTTGAGTACAGGATGAGCAAGAATCCATAGAAGAATGTGACTGAGGTGAGGTGAGAAGCACAGGTGGAAAAGGCCTTGTGCCTTCCAGAGGCCAAGCAGATCTCAGAATAGCCAGCAGAATGTTGAAATAAGAAATCAGGATGGTAAGAATGCTAGAGAGGACTGCGAAGCCCACCATGCCCAGGAGGACTTTATCATAGACCTTGGTGTCTGTATAAGACATTTTTACCAATGGTGGTGCATCACAGAAGAAGTGGTCAATGATATTTTTACCACAAAAACGCAGGCAAAAGGTGTTGGCAGGGTGGGCTATGCCATTCAAGAACCCTCCGATGTAAGATTCAGCAACAAGTCCAATACACAGAGAGTTGGACATAGTACCTGAGTGAAGCAATGGGTTACACACGTGGAGGTCATATGCCATGGCGGCTAAGAGACAGCTCTCAGTGTAGGCTACGACGCAGAAAAAGAACAGCTGGCTACACATTCATCCAAGGAAATATGTTTGTCTTATGAGACACAATTGGCCAGGATTCGGGGAGTGTACACGGAAGTATACCAAAATCCAAAAAAGACAGATTGCCGATGAAAAAGTACATAGGAGTGTGCAGGTGGGAGTCAATATGAATTAAGATAGCCAGGGTTATGTTCCCTGATAAGGTTGACCAATAGCATGTCAGAAATACTACAAACAGTAGCAACTGTCAACAGGGGGTTGCTGAGAAGCCCACCAAGATGAATTCAGTCAGGATAGTGCTATTTCCCATGTCCATGTCCACAAAGAAGAAATCCTGATGAAGACTTGGGGAAAATTATTCATTTATTTTTCTATTGAAAGAAATAAACAAAAGTATCAATCAAGTCAACAATGACTAGGAGGTTTATGGACTTTTTTCCAAAGACTAGATAGAAGAATAGAACTTTAGTGTGTGACTTCGGAAGACCACAGGAACTAGTCTTAGAATATATTTTGAACTTAAGGCTTCCCCCTATTAACTGTTCAATGCAGGACAAGTTCCTTAGTATCACAGATCAGACAAAGAAAATAGATCCCCATGACAGGTTGTCTGATTGGTAAAGAAGATATGCATGAAAACGCCCAACCCAATGTTAGGTACAAAGTGAGCATTCAAAAAAATTCAGCATTCATTATATATCATTTAATTTATGTGTCATTTGTTGTGCTCATTGTTATACAAGTACCAATATCTATACTACTTCTGCTACAGTATATGTATGTGTGTGTGTGTATATATATATATACATATATATATATGTATATATATATATATATATATATATATATATATATATATATATATATAGTCACTATGTACTAGTTATTGTTCTAAGTCTTAATCTTAACCCACTTAAACCTTTCCACAATTTTATAAGGTAATATTATGATGATCCTCATGGAGCTTAAGAGACAATTTCAAGATAACAGCCCTGGTCAATAGCAGAGTGGTATTTGAATCCAGAGTTGTCTTTATTAAGAGTATATGCTCTCACCTGACCTGTGGTGGCACAGTGGATAAAGCGTCAACCTGGAACACTGAGGTCTCTGGTTCAGGGCCCTGCACATGTCTGGTCAAGGCACATATGGGAGTTGATGCTTCCTGCTCCTCCCTTCTCTCTCTCTCTCTCTCTCTCTCTCTCTCATACTCTCTACTCTCTCTCCTCTCTAAAATGAATAAATAAAAAAAATTTTTTTAAAGAGTATATGCTCTCAATGTTAAGCCAGTTATATCCTTAATAAGTGAATTGTTTCTCTCTTGTTCTCCTAGCAAGGGCAATACTAAAACCCTAAGACAACTTGAATTCTTTACTTACTAATAAGAGCTTTTTAAAAATCCTCTTTAAAGAATGATTATTTCTTACATTTTCTTCTTAGTGTTAGATTTATATACACAGTTGAGGCATTTTATGATATGGTGGAGGCTGATCAATAAGAAGAACCCAATTTTTGAAGTCAAAGTTTCATTGAAAAGCCATGAGTCCTTTGATGTTCATGTCTTGAAGCTCCAAAACTCTCAGGCAGATGCTAAAAGGCAATATTAAATTAAAACATACAGAATTAGGGCTGATGCTCCCATAGATGGTTGACTTTCTCCTAGCTAAAAATGACAGTGGGAGAAAGCAAAACCAACAGAGCATTGTGATTTATTTGCTGTTTAAAACACTTACTTTTGAGCTAGACCTGATCAGTTTTTAAGTAGAAAGCAAATGCAAGTTTTTTGCCTGAAGTTCTATCATTTCCACTTGTTAGGATGCAAGATATATTAATCTTTAAATATTAGGTATCCTAATCTTTCAGGAGCAGCTGATGATGTTCAGAGAGGACTTGATTGGTGACACTGGTCCACCTTGGAATCATGAATCACTTCATCTCTCTATTAGTGTAAATAAATCTCATCTCAACACACAAAATACAGATGCTTTAGTCCTACACCCAGTGTTTCATAAACTGGATTTAGTTTACCTTTATTAATCTCTCCCTCACCACTTGTCTTCATCTATTTAAGACTTCAACCAAACTAAATTGTTCCTCAATTGCTCACATGATTGATTTTTCTCAAAATAATCTTACACATCCTGAGAGTTTCACATTTGCAATATGTTGGTATTCATTTGTGCAGTATAAATTTTTTTCTTAATCTGTTCAACTTGAGTAGAATTATCTTGGCAGAAATTTGTGGTAGTTATATTTATAACATATAAAATCATAAGTTATAGCCACCATCTCAATAGTTACTATGAAATTTCTCTGATGTATTATCACTTGTCTATACAATAAAAAATATTAAGCTCATCATTAAAACAGTATAATTTAGGGGAAGCACGAAACTATCTGGGAAAACCAATTACCACTCTTCTGACACTACCCTCTAAAAATTCAAACATGTTTTGTCAACTGCTCAAAGTCTTCCCCTAAGAAGAATGTTAAAATGAGACCTGAAACCATGAGCCCATTTCCAGCCCATTGTAGGTAAGGACAAAGGGGGAGCAGTACCACTAGAAGAAGGAACACATAGAATGCTGATATTCAAGTATGGTGAGTTCACAGAGCTGGGAGAAGTTAAATAGAGATGGGATGGAGAGAGGAGCCAGTGGATCATCCTGACAAATGTTATTAGCTCACAAAGTTTATCGGAAGCCATTTTAAGGATTTTGGCCTTTAAGCCAACAAACATGAAAGCTGTTGCTATAGTGAGAAAGTAACATGATCAGATTTACATTTTTAAAGTTTACCCTGGCTACTGATCAGAGAACAAACTGAAAGGGAGCAAGAGTTCCCTCTTAACTATAAACTCTAAAATCCTCAATCTTCTATCACCTGTTGAGGCCACTCCTCTGATAAAGGCAGAAATGGGTAGCATTAAAACCTATAGATAGAATCACTGGGGATTGGATAACTGGGATCTTATCATGGTAGACAACGCTCAAAGACTGTCAATCTCAGTCTCTCTCTAGCCAGCAATTTATATTTACATAGTAATTTAACTTGAAAATGCTTGAGAAGTCTTAAAGACAAGATCCTTTCAAAGTATGCATTGGTTATGAAATCATTCTCTCTATTTTTACATAAGAAATGACAAAATCTTCATAAGAATGGAAAAATAAAATTTTATGAAAGCTTAGACACTGTATACTAGAAGACCCAATCTTATATTCATCCTTCTGACTTCTGTGTGAAACATAACTGTACCAAAAATCATTACATGATATTTTTATTCCAACTCTAATATGTAAAAGGAAAGGATGTGCATCAATTCTTGGCATTTTGGCTAAGATCAAGTGTAAAAGAAAAAGGTGTAAACTAAACTACAAACCAGTGATGGGTGTGATATATTTAAACACACACACATAATTTTTTATTGACTTACTGATAAAAAACAGATTTCGTTATATTATCATTTGATCTGGGATGACCTTGGGGTTTGTTTCACCAATGGTTTGCAGCACAAGCAGCACCATGCAGACACCAAGCCTTGGTAACAAGAGGGTTTGCAGGTTTCTCTTCTCACTTCTAAAATCTTTCTACCACCATGTAAATAATCCCGGGTTAGGGTGCTGGATAATGAGGCATCTACATTCCCTGTGGGATCACAGTTAAAAGCAAGCTTGTCCCTTGACATGTTAGTGGGTCTAGTCCTCAGCATCCAAACCCAACTGAGATAACAGCTAACCACAACCATGTGAGCAGACACATCTGGTATAGGCAGACTTTCATGACTGTACAATTGAAATGATTTAAATTTTGACTCTACACTTCCTAACTCTGAAGTCTTGAGAAAGTCTTTAACAACCTCCACCTCACATTCTTTCCCCTGTAAAGGGTAAGAAAAAAAATGCCATTGCTATAGATAAAATGCATAGCCCAGTGTGTAGACAGAAATTACACTTAAATAATAGTAGTGTTTTCTTTTCTGAATGAGAATAATAATGCCTGACTTATTTATAAAACTTGAGCTTGAGAAAAAAAATAAACACGATTAGGTTTCTACAAGGAGACAATTTGCTCCATGATGGTGGTTCCTTCCAGTATTTCAGATCCTTTCTGAAATCCAGAAAGTTAATATTTTTGTCACCTAGTCTAATGCCATTTGACAAATGAGTGGCAGGTTTGAATTCAGGAGTCCTGTGATAGGGACAGAGCCTGTTTTGATCTCTCACCAGTATGATTTTAAGTTACTTGTCATCTCTGGAACCCAGATGCACCCATGTGGAAAATTTGTAGATTCTCTTCAAGCACCCACTCTATGATGCCAATTTGTTAATGTTCTTTAGAATTCATCATAAAAATAAGAATAGATAAGAACCTCCTCTGCAACAATAAAGGGTAGTATTTGAAGACAGAACCTTTATAGATGTGATTAAGTTAAAATAAGTTAGTTAGGGTGAATTCTAATCCAATTTGACATCTTTATAAAGAGGAGACATGGAAATTAAGACACACAAGAGATACTAGGGATGTTTGTACACAGAGAAAAGACCATATAAGGACAAAGCAAAAGGGTAGCTATCTGTAAATAAAGGTAAGAGGCCCCAGGAAAAAAAATCAACCTTGGTAGCACCTTGATATTGGCTTTTTAGCCTTCAGAACTGTAAAAAAATAAATTTTGTTTCTGTTAGTCTGTGGTATTTTGTTATGATATCTCTAGCAAATGAATACACTTGGTTGTCAACACTAGGACTTCTAATGCTGGTACAACTTCATGTTTTATATGTAAAATGACTACCATAATTAGAAAATGCAATCCATCACAATAAAATATATTTTAATTTTTATTAATTCATGGATAAAACCAAACAAGCAAAGAAATACGCACATGCAGAGAACCTTCATCATTATCAACCATTCCTTTAACTAATGAAGATTGTCACTCTGAATCTTGGATGTAAAGCTTTTTGAAATGTTTCTATCTCTCTACTCATCTCTCTATTTCTCTCTACATTTCCATTTCTGGCTATCTCATACAGGTGGTTTACTTTAGCCCTTGATATTTTCATTATTGGGGGAAATTCTTTTATTAGAAGCTCAGTGACTTTAAAATATATGTTCTTCCCTAGATATATAAGCAAAGAAATTTTGTATCATAGCAAGCAAAAAAATGAAAATCAGAAAAGAAAAAAATTAACTTGTTTATAAAAGCATTTCACAGTAGAAAATTTACTTACAAACTCCTAACTCTCCCAAAAAATGGAGTAAGAAGAACCTCTGAAGGCAGAAGTTCTGGGTTTGCATTCCTGTTTTGTTTCATTTATTTTGTTTTGCTTTTCTTATGAACTACATGATTTGAAGCAAGTCATTTACCCCATTTAATCCTGGTAATGATTCCATAACCAATTGTATTATTCCCATGCATAAATTAAAATATTTAATATTAAAATACAGGCAACTTATAAACTCTGAAGTGAAAGCTTAATTTATTTTTCTTTTAACCTTCACAGAGTCACAATAATTTTGTGGACTCTCTTCCATGCCAACAAGCTTAGCAGTTTTCCAAATACACCAGCCTCACTTATTTTAAAAACACATTCAAAAGACAAAATACAGATGGGTGTTTCTACATTATACAATGATTATGTCTGTTGTATTGTCTAATTTTTGAGAGTATAGCCAATAATGATATGGGGATAACCTGTAAAAGAAAAGAAAAAGACATTGTTTACCAAATATTTTCACTTAAGATCATTTTGCTCTGTCTAGCATTTTCCTCAGAGCATCTTTCACATCTTTATTTCTTAAGCTATAGATCAAAGGATTCAACATTGGAATCACCACAGTATAGAATACTGACACCACTTTATCCCTTGCCAGGGCATAGCTAGTACTTGGTCGGGAGTAAATAAAAAGAATTGAACCATAGTACAAGGTGACAGCTGTCATGTGAGAGGCACAGGTGGAGAAAGCCTTCAGGCGACCCTGGGTGGAGCGGATCCTCAAGATGGCGGCGATGATGAAGAGATAGGAGGCAAGAATAAGCGCAATGGGAGTAATGACATTGGAAGAAAGTATGAAGTAGAGCACAGCCTGGTAGCTCTCCTTCACATCACAGGCCAGCTTTATAAGGGGAGGCAGATCACAGAAGAAATCATCAATGATATTGTTCCCACAGAAGCTCAGGGTGAATGTCTCACTGGTAATAATGGTTGAGTTAAGAAAACCACCAAGGTATGAAGCCACAACAAGACTGGTACATAACGTTGAGGACATCACCTGGGAATAAAGCAGGGGGTTGGAGATGGCCACATAGCGGTCATAAGCCATAGCTACCAACAGGTAACATTCACTGTAAGCCAGTCCAGCGGAGAAGAAGAACTGAGCCAGGCAACCAGCAAAGGAGATGCTTTTGTCTTCAGAGATGCAGGTCATAAGGATTTTGGGAGCATAGACAGAAGAATACCAGAGATCGAGGAATGAAAGATTTCCAATGAAGAAATACATGGGTGTGTGAAATCGAGAATCAACACAAATCAGAGAAATCAGGGTGATGTTTCCTACGAGGCTGATGACATAAATGATGAGGAAGATAAAAAAGAGCATGCACTGTAACCATGAGTCATCTGTGAACCCTAAGAGTATGAACTCTTTCACTTCAGTGAAATTTTTCTTATCCATTGATTTTCAGTTTCTGAGGTCCCTTTCTGTGAAAAGATGAATAAATACGGCATGATTTAAGATAGATGTACGGTCCCCCATCATTGCCCATTTGAGATCATGGAAAAACCCAACTGATGCATAAATGTTGTTCCTTGTGAGATATGTTTACACTGAACTGGGTATCATTCTTGTTGAAAAACTAAAAAAAAAAAATCATTCTTTGCTTGCTTCAGAGATAAGTTATTATGAAAATAGCATAATAAATGCCACCTTATCTTTTTAATTTAATTTTTTCTGCTTGATAGAGAGGGTGCTTGTCTTCTGTTTGCACTTAAGGTGAGTGGGAACATGAGGAAGACAAAAAGAGGAAGTTAGAAAGGAAGTGCCGATTTATCTTCAGGTCTTTGAAACATTTTGGCACTTTTTTCTGGAAAATTCCATGAAGAAGAACATTTTTATTATTTGAATAATATTTAGTAGTATCCTTGGAAGTTTATTTCACTGAATTCTTTGAATGTGATTATATTTTATCCACACAACCAAGAACACAGGTTTTTATAAAGTAGAAAATGTGTAACTTGGATAAAAGAATAGATTTCCATATATAATAGAATTTGAGGCATAGTTACCTGTCTGACCCTCAACTATACTTTGAAAGGAAGTAAAAATATTAATCAATTGATAAGTGTGTTCACAATGTATTTGACTTCTCTATAACAGAGATTTTCAACAGGTGTGCTATAAGAATTGTTAAAATATGCAACACCTGACTATTTAGTCAGAAGCACTGACCTCTTTTCCCTTAGACTTTTAAATCAAAAAAATGACAACAACCAGCACAACAATAGCCAACTAGGAAAATGAATCAAAATTAAAACTATTTTTTTGTAAGATTGCCAAAAAAAGTAACATTTTTTGGTGTGCTATAAAATCTTAGTACTTAGTTTATGTGTGCCAGGAGATGAAAGAGGTTAAAAATAGCTGTTTTATAGAATCAAGAGGAAAACAAAACAAAAATGAACAAACAAACAACCAAGTTGGCCAGATTGAATGATTTGAGGAAACATGGTAGGCTGAAAAATGGTCCATAAAGATATCCAGGTTCTAATTTCTGAAAGCTGTGAATGTTACTTTTTACGGGTAAAGAGTTATTAAGTTAAGAATCTTGAGCCTGACCTGGCAGTGGCACAGATGGATAGAGAGTCAGACTGAGACACAGAGGACCCAGGTTCAAAACCCCAAGGCCACCAGCTTGAGCGCAGGCCCATTTGGTTTGAACAAAGCTCACCAGCTTGAGCCCAAGGTCACTGGCTTGAGCAAGGGGTCATGTGGTCAAGGCACATATGAGAAAGCAATCAATAAACAACTAAAGTGTCACAAGGAAAATTTGATGCTTCTCATCTCTCTCCCTTCCTGTCTGTCTGTCCCTATCTATCCCTTTCTCTGACTCTCCCTCTCTCTGTGTGTGTGTCCCTGTCAAAAAAAAAAGAATCTTGAGATGGTTAGATTATCAAGGTGAGCCCTAAATTCAACCACATATAACCTTATATGAGGGAGGCACAGGGAGATCTGACTAGAGACACAAGGAAGAGACAATGGAATCCCAGAAGCAGAGAGTGGGTTGATACCACCACAAGAATGCCAACAGCCATGAGAAGCCCAAAGAGATGTGGAATGCATTCTGACTAGAGCTTCTGGGTAGAGTGTGGCCCTGCAAAAATCTTGCTTTTGTCTTAAAACATTAAACTTAAACTTTTGACTCTAGATTCTATAAAAGAATACATTTTAAGCCACCAAATTTGTGGTAATCTATTAATACAAGAAGTTCTGGAACTTGACCTCTAACAGTCTTCTTGTCTTTAGAGGTAGAAGCAGATAGCCACGCTGTTGTCAGCAATGGCAGAAGTGCCCTCTCTGCTCATCTATGTTACAGTCCAGTACACACTACAACATACCACAGTCAAACATGGCTGAATTATGGCGTGTCAGGGCTCTCAATTGGCAGGAGATGTAATGTCTCCGCTATTCAATCCAAGGCTATAGAAATCTCTTCTGCCAGGGGAAAAAATCCAATCTTGGTCATATACTCAGCTATGTACTTAAAATTGAACTAGAAAAATAAAAACTTACTCTCTTGAAACTGTATCTTTTTTATGGTAAAGTTCTATACTCTTCCACTTTAAAAATAAATATTAATGCTTTAGCCATTGTCAAAGTATAAGTTGTTCAGAATAAGACAAAGAGGGTTGGAATAAGTGACAGTTTGATTCCCTTGTTATTTCATGGCTGTCTACCGCTAGGGCCTATTTCTGGTATCAGTTTCAGAGTTAAGAATCAAGAGAACTGGGTTCTAGTCTAGGTAGGCTATTGTCAATTTTAAATAAACTTGTAACTTCCAAATTCTATTTTCTCATCTACCTTTCTTAGTTCAGTGGGACTTTTAAAGCTCACAGATGTGATAAAGCACTTTAAAAACTAAAAGTTAAAACTGTGTAGTGCGTTTTCTATGATTTTGTCCTTCAGATCTGCAATTTGCTTTACCTTGCAAGGATTTCCAATCATACCTTCTGCTTCCTTAACATGAGGTTTTTCCATGAACTGGGAAATTGCAGGGCTTGTTAGCAAAATTACAGTTGGGTTTAAAAATTGCAGAAGGCATTTCTTCCCATGGGGGAATGTTCCCCTGATGGCAAATTCTTCCCTAATCTCTTGTTTTCTTCTACAGTTATTAAAATATGAAATAAACATACATGTAAATATATATACAATTATATACACATATGTACATATATATCAATGCTTTTACACATAAAAACAGCTTGAAGGTGGCTTAGTACAAATCGTAAGGCACAGGTAAATAGTGTAAATTAAGAAAATGTAGAAAGGAAAAGCAAGACCTGGATATAAAATGAGACAAGAATAAAATGTGCTGCACACCAAGGAGTCCTATCCACTGCTTTGTGCAGACCACAGATTCAACTGGAAACTTTCTAGCAACCCATATATACAGTTAGCAACTTCCAAAAAACAAGCCACCATCCTAAAAATTGGGCAACACATTATCACTCTTGATTGTAACTTTGAAATCATTTTTTCCCAAGTTTCCCTGTAAAGAAATGAGGGACATTTAAGACATAATATATTTAATTGTAGTATTATAAATGTAGAGCCAAAAGACAGATTTTTGAGCTACACTTACTTGCAATTAATTCTTAAACTTAAATCTAGCTGCATGTCTTGAGAGAGTCAAGGAATGCTTCCCACCAAACATTTCTTCTCCCTGTCTTCAACTCATCTCCCTTCACCGGGAGGTCCCTTTAAGAGGTAGAAAATGATCTCCCCAAAAGGAGCTAATCCCTTAGTGATCTCTCAGTCCTCTCTAGGCTTAATGCACCTGCTATCCCTATCATTCAGTTTGACACATTAATCAGATACTTCTTAAATTATACATTAATTATAAATGTACAGTGCAATCTCAAAGATACAGCTTTATCTCCATGATATATATAATTGCATTTCCCTTAAAGAGCTCCTGCCCCTAGCACTGCCTAACAGAGAAAAAGAAACATTTCTAAATAATGAAATATCAACATTTGATTTTTCTATATATTGACCTACCCTAAAGGCAATAAATTTCCTGTGGGATAACACAAGAGACAAAGGCGGGTCATGCACAGATCCAGAGAATTTATGGGAATAAAAATGTCCATCAAGGAAACATCTAATTGCCTGACTCACTGAAAAAGAAAGTAATGCCTAAAGAAAAGACATTTCTGTTTCCTTCATCAAATATAATCATATAAAAGAAAACTTGATTCTACTTCACAAAGTTGAATTGTAGCATGGTTTCACTATATTAAGAATCATTTTCATCTTTTGTATATACTGTGATTTACTGACCTTTCCCCCTGGTTAATTAATTACTTCATGAACATACATTGACACTTCATTTGAATTTCAACTCAAGTCCAGAATTTCTTGGATTACCTGAGAATAAAAAGTGCCTTCTCCTCACCCAAAGAAATCCCCTCTTCTTTTCTAGCAATTCTGTGAGGAAATATAATCCTTAGCATCCCTTTGGGACATGCAGTGAAAATCAAAGAGCAGCTTTGTGTGCTATACTGGTTCCAAGTGGCAAATTATAAAGCTCAGTTATCTTTCTGGAATAAAGTAGGGAGAGATTATTCATCATTAATCTAATTGATCCAATTAACCTGCAAGCTGCTTTGCTTTGTGAGTTTCATTCATACATTTGAGATAAAAAGAATTTCACAGAAGGGAATAACCAACAGAATAATCTTCATATAGTAGAGGCTTAAGGATTATTTGCAGTTCATAATAATAATGACAATAACAACGATAATGAAAAGACCATAAAATTTTTGTTCTGTAATGTATTGACTGTCACAATAAAATGAGACCATTTACAAACAATAAAGTTGAGAGACAGAATTTGAGATATTGAAATTGAGAGACAGAATCAAAGTCATATGGTTAGAGCAAACTCTATCACTACATCAGACCATAATTATTCTTTCAAAATATATTTTAGGGACCCATCATTGGGTTGGATACTGAGGGAGATACAAGGTAAAGTATTAGAAGGTATTAGCTGAGCTTTGTAATAGTTAAGAGACAAGACCAGGACAGAGACTGCCTAAGAATGAATCCCAAAACTACAGCTTACTGGTTATGTGGCCAAGAGCAAGTCACTTAAACTCACAAAACCTCAGTTTTCCTATCTATAAAATGGAACTAACTTGCCTTCTTCATACAGTTGTTATAAAGATTGCATGAGATAATGTATAATAATGAAAAATAAAATTTTTAAGAAGAAAAAATCAAAGTAAAATAGTCAGAAATATATAGTGCCCACCCTTGTGGAACTTACAACCTCAGAGGAGAGGTAATCAAATAACAATGCAAATTCATACTTACAAATTATGACTGGTACGTAGAGTCATAATATAAAGTGTCATGCTATCATAAGCAACACCTGACATAGTATGGGACATTATGGAAGATTTATATGAGGAGGTTATATTTGACCTATAAATTGAAGTATAATAATAAAATTTCACTAGTCAAAGTGGTGACAGAGTTGGAAGTGGCAGGTTACTGGAAGGGTGGTAGGAAGGGCAGAGTTACATCCACATGAAACTTAGAGAAGGAGTGCAGGGGCTGCTCTGGGAGGTCACATGTGTCCACACCCGAGGAGTGGTGAGACTGTGCTAATCGTCATAAGCAGCATCTATGGAGAGTGTCAGGAAAGGATAGTAAGGGAGTTTTAAGAAGTAGATAAACCACAAAATAATATCCACTGAAGCCTATAGTCAGTGCCATTGAAATATAAGACCATCGTTTACATACTGTCAATGAAAGAATCAAAAAAGAGAAATAGAAATGGTGGTGAGGATGAGGTATGAGTGTACAACTGACTCAGTGAACAACTAATGTACGGTTTTCAAATCTTTGATCTCAGCAACCTGTTGTACTCTTTAAAAATATTAGGGACTTGCCTGACCTGTGGTGGCGCAGTGGATAAAGCGACGACCTGGGAACACTGAGGTCGCCAGTTCAAACCCCTGCACTGGTCTGGTCAAGGCACATATGGGAGTTGATGCTTCCAGCTCCTCCCCCCTTTTTCTCTTTCTCTCTCTCTCTCTTTTTATTTTCTCTCTCTCTCTCTCTCACTCTGTGTCTCCTCTCTAAAATGAATAAAAAAAAATATTAGGGACTTAAAAAAATTTTTATTGATTAATTTTTGAGAGAGGAAAAGAGAGAGAGAGAAACACTGATTTGTTGTTCAACATATTTATATGTTCATTGGTGGATTCTTGTGTGTGCCCTGACTAGGTATCAAATCCACAAGGTTAGCATCAGGATGATGCTATAACCAACTGAGCTATCCTGCCAGTGTGCAGAGATTATTTTTATATGGGTTATACTTATCAATATTTACCATTTTCAGAAATAAAAATTGTGATATTTAAAATATTTTTATTAATGCATTTAAAATAATAAGCCTGTTACATTTTTACCTGAATACTAGATTATTAAATAAAGATAAATTTATTTCAATATTAAAAAATATAGTGACAGTTTTATATTTCTGTAACCTTTTTAAATGTCTGGCTTATATGAGACAGTTGAATTCTTACATGTTTTTCTGAATTCATCTTGAATTTCTGAGATATCTTGTTTTGGTTAAAGTATATGAAAATAAAACTGCCCTTAAACAATATGCAGTTAGTCTTCAGATACTTGTGATAGTCTTTTTTGATAATACAACAAAACACTAGTATTTTTAAGTTAAGTTCACTAATATCTGTAATATCTTTAACTGTTATAAAAATATTGAGATTATGGGCTCCATGAAAGTATCTCAAGAATTCCCAAAGTTCCCTAGACTAAACTCTGAGAACCACGCTCTGAACATATGTCTTGAAAACACCCAAAGAACATTTTTAATCAAGCATAAGGAAATGCATTAGCAAGATCATTGAAAATCTCTGGCACTGTCCTCAGTAGGCTGGAAATGACAGCAAGAAATGCTGTTACAAAATCAAATTTCTTCATTTAAACCAGAATAGTAAAATCCTGAAGAATTTCAGCTAAGAGAAAGAATAACATCATCATAAATACATTGGGTATAGCTGCTGTAATAAAGCCACAGGAATACTTTCAACTGAGGTAACAAGACTAGAAGTGGTGATGGCGTAAATCGTGCTAGGTCATACAGCAGTGATGAGTGATGTGCAGATGCAGACAAATGTCAAATGCGGGTCTTCTCGATTCCAGAACACACTGTGCTAATCACCAGAGGTGCAACCATGAGCAAAGTAGAAAGAGTCCTTGGCTTTGTGGGGCTTATCATTCAGATTGTCACAACTACAGAGTGAAGCAACTGCCTAGTGTGATTGTGAGAGGTTAACATGACTCACCCAAGACCACGAAGAGGGTTAATGACAAAGTTAGTATAATCAGAACTCTTCAAAATGCACTTCTTTGGTCTCAGGTGTTCTAGCACTGAGCTCTCTAACTCGCCTGTTCACCTGAATGGGTTGCTCTACCTCTGCTAACTCTATTGTGCATTAGAAAGAACATAGGTGAATCTCAATGGCTTAAAGATCCCCCCTGAAAATGTACCCAGAAAATCTTATTTCTGTTTTTTCCCCAAGAGGTCCTATCACTCTTTTGCATAATTTTACATGCATTTTCATTACCCTCTTATTTTTATCTTAACCCTTAGCACGTGGATATGTAACTACTAAACTTATCATTTTATCATTTTAGAACCTCTCCCCAAACCAGTACAAAGTTTTCTGTCATCTATTTGCTGTTCTATGTGTATACACACAGCTTATCTGCAAAAGAAAATACATACAAACATATATAGCTATATGCATTCAGAAGATTATGTAAATCAAATATTTTTTCAAAGGTTTAAAACTGAGGAAGGAAAAAGAACAAAGTAGAGAACAAGTGTCTCCTTTCCCTGAGTGCTCAAAACTATCGCCTTCCCCTTCCTGGCGTCACCAGGAAGCACCAGGAAGCACTGACTCCCTTTGCAAAACTTTCTCCTCACTGCTGTATTATAAATTTCTAAAATTCCAGAAGAACATAATTGTCCTTTTTTTTTTTTAATGGAGGGTTGTTGGGCAGATAAAATATATTATGCTCACTTTGTTAAAGATGGCGCTGCCCACATGGAAGCCCGTCACCCAGGTGATATTATTTGCCCTTATGCTTGTGATGGCTGTGGGGGAAAAGTTGTAATGTAAGCAGGCCAGGTTGTTATAGCTTAAGGGTTTGTTTTAAGAGTAAGCTCTTCTCCATACCCTTGACTGATTGGATGATGTAGGGTGGTGATGTAGGGAGTAATCCCATTATGCCTCAGGTGGGTGGCTTTGTATCAGAGACTTTCTTGTATGTATAATTGGATTAAAGGTTTGGATTATCTATGCTATAAAGTGGGCGGACCAGTAGCTAGATCTCTCGCTCTTGGTTCCTGAGTTCCTGAGGTTAGTATTAGAGAGGAGAGCAGAGTAAGGCCACGTGAAGGCCAGGAGAAGCAGCCGAGATGGCAGAGTGCTGAGGAAGAAGCCAGTTTGTTAAGAGTTTGTGCTGGAGGAGATGGGAAACAGAGGTGAATAAGTCTGGTGAGCTAGAAGCCTTTGATTCTAGGAAACTCGGATAAGTCAGTAGCTTTGTGAGCACTAAATGTGAGGGTTTTGGAGCCCAGTGTGTATTTTTGCTTGCCCGCTGGGTGCAAGCTAGAATTAAAGCTGATGGCTCACCAGTTTTTGGCTCCGGTGTTTCATTGCCATCTGTCCGAATCCAATGCGAACCTGCGTGGGTCGGGCAGCTGTGATTCTGACCCCGACTACTGGCTTTACAAGGGTCCTTTGGGAATAGCTATCAGTTAATCATAAAATGTTTAATATCCTCCTTCAGTGTGGTAGCTATTTCAGTTTTTTTTTCTTCCTTAATTTCTTTCTTTTTGTTTATGAGCAGGCAGCCCTGCCAGGAGCAATTGTATCAAGTATGAGGAGGACCAGGTTCCTGCCAGCATTGTGCCTCTCACTTCATAGCCTTTAGTAGCTAAATTCTCCACTCCACATCTTTGTTCCTGACCTGGCAAAGAAAGGGGTCAGCCCAGATCATCTCTGAGGTAGTTTCTGCTTTTAACATTTCTGTGATGAAAATAAAGAAGATATATGAGTTTGAAGCCTGGGGAATCAGCAGTTAACTCTTCAGAAAACCATTACTACCAAATGCTAACCAACTGCACTCGCCAGTGTGAGGCGGAGGCTGCAAGGCCCAACATCGTTACTGATAGATCCCCTTTCTAACAAGATGCCTTGGGCATCATTAAGATTGATTGCACACTCAGATTCCAGGAATTACTGAACTTGAAAGAAATTATTTGCCTCATTCCTAAACTAGCGTCAGAGGAACTAATTAATCAAGGCAATTTTAAATAGGAAAATTTCCTTGGTTATAATTGCTGTGCAGCTCTGAGAGGTAGTTCCCGGGGCCTGACATGGGTCAGGCAGCAAAGAAGGCGCGACCCCGGGGATGGGCAATATCTGTCCATTGGTTGAATGCAGGAGGACCACTCTCCAGCACTGCGGGTTCATTGGTCGCTAACCTGTCTTCTTGGGGTTTGATTCCTCGCCCTATGAAACAAAACAAAACAAAAATGCATTCCAGTTCAGAAAAAACTTGCAACCCCAGGAGATTAAATTAATTTGTGAACATTGGAAATATGTAGGAAAGGATATAATCCATTTTGAAGAGCAGAGCCTTGTGGGAAGACACCTCTTGTTTTGAATGCCAGCTCTTGATCTTGAGCGAGTTATTTAAATTTTCTAAGTTTCGGTTTCTTCAATTATAACAGCAGGTTAAATGATAGCAGCTGCAATGGAGAACTGAATTGTACAGAGCACATACTGTGCCTGAAACATAAGAGCTCAACATATATTGTCACTATTGTTTTGTCGTCATGACCATTGTCACTCTCCTTGCCCCAACCCCTGCCATGTCCCCTCACCTCCAATCACTCTTCATTCCTGACCACGTACAAAAAGGCATCCTTTTATTTGGGAAGCCCTACATGTTAAAGTTTACCATTTTAATCATTTCCGAGTTTACATTTCAGCAGCATTAAATGCGTTCACATTGCTGCCCAACCATCACCACAAAGCATCTCCAAAATTACTTTTTCATCAACCAAAACTGAAACTCTGTACCCATCAAACAAGAACTCTATTAACTCTTTCCCCAATCCCTGGTAGCCACAATTCTACTTTCTGTCTCTATGAATTTGACTACTCTTAGTACCTCATATAAGGGGAATCATACAATATTTGTCCTTTCCTGTTTGGCTTACTTCACTTAATCTCGTTAAGGTTTATCCATGTTGTAGCATGTATCAGAATTTTATTTTTTTTCAAGGCTGAACAATATTCTTATTAAGTGAGAAGTGGAGAGGCAGAGAGATAGACTCCGACATGTGCTCCAACCAGGATCTACCCAGCAAGCCCCTTACCGGGCAATGCTCTACCCAACTAGGGCTGCTGCTCCATTGCTCAGCAACTGAGCTATTTTAGCACCTGAGGTGAGGCCATGGAGCCATCCTCCGGGCCTGGGGCCAACTTGCTCAAACCATTCAAGTCATAGCTGAAGGAGAGGAAGAGAAAAAGAGGGAAAAGAGAGGGAGAAGCAGACATAGGTCACTTCTCCTATGTTCTCTGACCAGAAATCGAATACAGGAGTTCACACTGGGCCTGCTGAGCCAACCGGGCAGGGCTGAACAATGTTCTATTGCATGGCTATTCCACATTAGATTATCCATTTATCTGCCAATGGTCATGTAGGTTGTTTTCACCTTTTGGCTGTGGTACTGGTGCTACTATGAGTGTCAGTCGGCTTTTTTTTTTCTTTTTTTTTTTACAGGGACAGAAAGAGAGTCAAAGTCAGAGAGAGGGATAGATAGGGATAGACAGGAACGGAGAGAGGTGAGAAGCATCAATCATTAGTTTTTCATTGCCGTTGCGACACCATAGTTGTTCATTGATTGCTTTCTCATATGTACCTTAACCACGGGCCTTCAGCAGACCGAGCAACCCCTTGCTGGAGCCAGTGACCTTGGGTCCAAGCTGACGAACTTTTGCTCATATCAGATGAGCCTGCGCTCAAGCTCGAGGTCTCGAACCTGGGTCTTCTGCATCCCAGTCCAATGCTCTATCCACTGCGCCACCACCTGGTCAGGCTGTCAGTCAGCTTTTTAGGCATGCAAACCCAAAGCAAAGATTTTCTGCTGAGATAAAGATGTATGTGGTCATATATATATAGATATTATTGGCCAGTTTATAGTTAAAAAATGTTCCTACGCATCTACTTTGTAGCAGGCATTTTGTTAGAACAGTAGCGAATAAGAAGAGCTTTTTAATCACTATGTAAAGTATTGGTGTGCCAGGAAATACGGAGACCAAGATGGGGCACACATACATCCTGTTGGTTTCGTTTCTCTGAGGACCCTGACTAATACAAACACCAATAACAATAGCAAACAACTGTGTAACTGCTATTGTTATTATCTCCACTCTATGGATGTGATTATAAAAGCTCAGAGAGGTTATATAACTTGCTCAGGTTTATACAACTATTAAATAATACAGTCAGAACATGAGCCCATGTTTGGTTCTAAGCTATATCAGTATTCAATACTGCCTCTCTGGAGCTACATAGATAGGTTTCTCTTACTGCAGTTTGTGTCTTATTAGTGAAAAATTAAATCAGTTCAGTAAGTAGGTCATGACCAGCATTGTGTAAATAAATAGAATAAAGCAGGAGTCATCAAACTTTTTCTTAAAGGGCTATATAGTAAATAATTTAGGATTTGCAGGCATACTGGCTTTGTGACAGCTACTCAAACCTGCTCTTGTAGCCCAGGAGCAGCTATGGACAAGCCATGAAGCAGTGCTTCTGGTTTACACATGTCTGCCCCACAGAGACCTGGACCATTTTGCTGTAATGACTGGGATGGGGATGCTATAAGCATCTAGTGAGTAGAGGCTAGGATGTGACTAAGCATACTACACACAAAGGATAGTGCCCACAACAGTGTTATCTTGTCCACACTGTCCATAATGCTGCTCTGATATAACAATGGCTGTTTGCCAATAAAACTTTATTTACAGACACTGACATTCGAACTCCAAATAATTTTCATGGATGCTACAATATTATTCTGCTCTTTAGTTGTTTTTTCTAACCATTTAAAAATGTAATTATCATTCTTAGCTTGCAAACTGTCCAAACAGATGCCAGGCTGGGTTTGGCCCTCAGACTGTAGTCTGCCAGTCCCTGTAATTTAGTAATTAACATGTATTGCAGACAATAAAACTAAGTATATTTTTGTGGGACTTTTCTTTCCAGTTATGCACCTGTGTGTCTCTAGTGATTATCTCTGTGTAAAATATACTTTTTCCCTGTAGGATGTGTTTAAAACATGATTATTTTCTAAGCATGAATTTAGCTTCTGATATCCCTCTGAATTGTTACTGATTCAATATGTTCTTCTTAATTATATTCTCTTAAAGAATTGTGGGTTAAGACTCTACAAGAAGCACCTTTAGATGAAGACAATACTGTACAAAGAACTGAACTCACTTTGGCTAAATTCAACCAGGAATCAAGTGTAAGGACTTTCCTGTAGTGTGGTTCTATGATAAGTCCAAGCCTTAGGAAAATGGTCTATGGATAGACACTTTGTCCTGATGGGACTGTCCTGCTGGAGTCTACAAAGTACGCTACTCATGGACTCAGGAGAAGCTATGTGGTAGCTCCAAGTTATTCTCTGAATTGCAGATCTCTCTCATTATTTCCAACCTGTAATAAAGTCTCATTAAACGTGTCAACCTGTCCTCAGGTATGCTGTAGGTGAGTTAGAATAAAGTGGGTCTATTCGCAAGTTTTGGAGAAATTACGGAATCTACGAAGTGTAGCCATACCTGGAGAGCAGAGAGAAGACTTGGATCGATGGGAATAAGAATCTTTGGGCAGAGCAGAGGCTGCCAGAGACAGCTGAGAAGGCAATTGTTTCTCTCCCCTGGGAATGCTCTGAACAACATGGAGAAGAGACTTTCATAGAACTCTGCATTTCTTGCATCAATAAGAATGGGAAATTGAGTCCATCATAATTTGGCATTAAAGGAAAAAGAATGCCATTTTTACCTCCTAGCTAATGAAACCAGGGGATACTTGGGTTATATTCATACACAATGACAGCGACATCTCTGAATAAAAGGAACCAGCGCCACCCAATCTTCAATTTCAGATTATTTCCAGAGGGCAATCTTTCCAGAAAAAGAGCCAGTAATCATGCATCTGTCATTCAAAGATATTGACATCAGATTCCAACTATCCTAGTCAACTTCTTTCTGCTCTCTGTGCCCTCTTCTTTCCAGCCGAGCAGCTACAGAGTGAGAAAAGAGCAGAGGCAATCATAAAGAATCATATCTGCCTCATTCCTCACTACAAGCTCCAGAGCCTGAGGTGGGGAAGGGAGGACATTTTAATTTGGAAAGAGGTGTGTAGTTTGACATTACAATGGAGTTGACTATTTAATAGCTGGAAATAAAAATAACTTGTTCCTTACTTCCAAGTGAAAGGAAAAAACTATTTCAATCTGTCTGCAATGTTAGTGAGTGGTCAGGAAGTCTGAGATGATACATCAGCCTCTTGAAGGGGCAGTGACAAAAAATAATGAAGATGCCTCCTTCCTTACCCTGTGTTCTTGATCTCCTTCAGAAATGGGTGACAAATCTTCAGTAAATTAGACATTGTTATTACTGGTTTATAGACGGGGTTAAAATACAACCCTAAAATCACAAAACTCCAGGATGGATCTAGGATTAGAATTCAGGTGGCTGTCCCCTGTATCATGCTGTCTCCACTCTCTCTCTCATTATTGCATCTAAAATCCCGCCAAGGGGAATTTGGTACACTAAGGATAACATTCTACCTTCAAAGTGGCGTTGTTTTCAATAAATAGTTTTTACTAGAAAGCAGCAAAATACGTTTATAATATACAAAGTGATTCCACCTGCACCTTCTAGTTTAATTTTCGTGATAATCCTATGATATGGTGAAGACTATCATTCCTTCCATTTATCTCATTAGGGACTTGACTACTACACCAAAAGGGTAATGAATAGAAGTGTATTTTAGATCTGCTATCTTCTCAACTCTGGGGATGCAAGAATAATGTTCATTTTCATCACCATTGGTTGCAACACCAGGCTCAGTGCCTGGCACACAAAAGATTTTTAATAATTATCTGTTTAATATATGAATGCATGAGGTCTTCCAACTCTACATTTTGTTTCTTTTTGTTATATCATTTTGCTTTTCTACCATTTCCAATAAATATCCAGGAAGAAATTTTATCACATCTAGGAAATCCCCTCTAAAACAAGGCTCCTGAAATTTAAATGACTCTGCCATAAACATATTTGATGGGAAGTCATATTTGGAGCTTTATTATGCACGCGATAATAAAAGGCATTCTCCCCCCAAGCCTCAGTAATTAGCCAGTCATCTGGTTAAGATGAAGTGGTTTCTAAGACCCCTACAGGTACAAAGCATGCTATGATAGTGTGAGTACTCACTGACCAACTGTCTATTTTCAGAGATTGTGCATTATACAAAAATAGAGAACAGCTCATTATATTTGGTATGTAGAAA
Source organism: Rhynchonycteris naso (assembly GCA_037038555.1). Classification (NCBI taxonomy): domain Eukaryota; kingdom Metazoa; phylum Chordata; class Mammalia; order Chiroptera; family Emballonuridae; genus Rhynchonycteris; species Rhynchonycteris naso. The sequence continues at coordinate 360,012,051 of CM072995.1, forward strand.
ACCACTCAAAAGTTTAGAAAACTTATTTCTCTGTCTAACCAGTAGACAGACTGTGACTTTCAGAGAAAACTTCTTCATCAAGTTTGAGAAATTCATTTTGAAATCACAGGTAGACCTATTTTTCCACCTATTCCACCTTTAGGAGAGTTCCTAAAATTCTGAGGACATTAGAATAACAATTTAACCATGACATGATAATGTCATCTAAGAAAGATAATCCACTTCAATAATGAAAACTTCTCCTCTTCATGTCCTCATTCCAACATCAAGAAATAAGAATAGGTCAAGAAAGGTAATATGGAATTCAGAAGCATTCCTGAGTTTCTTAGAGGAACTCAGACCAGAGCTGCCCAGTGCTCACCATACCCAGGAGTCACAGACATCAAGTTGAGCTGCATGTATGTACTCCTGTGTGATGCTACAAGTCTACTGACCTTACTAGGAACAGGTAGATCTGGATGAAGGGCCTACATATGCCCACATTTCTCTGCCCTGACTGAGTAATGGCCTTAATTATTAACAAGGTTTGGAAGGCACTATCGTGCACAACCAAGTCCCCACCTAGAGAAGTTTAGGCAACCCTCTAAGCATCTACTGGAAATTTTGAATCCTAAGAATATATAAGCTTTACCCTTTCTAGCAGAAGCTCCTTCAGGAGTGAAATGCATTAAATGATCACAAATCTCTTTATTACTGAAAACAAACCCTGTAGACCACCTTATCTGTCAGAGTTGGACACAACTCCATCTTCAGTCCCTGGGATGTATGTAGTTCTTTGTGTTGAGGGCACCTCCAGAACAGGTGTTCACAGACAAAAATTTCATTCCATAGATAAGGTTAAACATGAACTCCCACCTTACATTTTTATACAGATTCTTATTGATGGGAGCTATATGTAAGTACAAAACTTAAAGTACTCTCTTTTAAACTTGCAATACAAAGAAATCAGCAGGCAGAGCAAACATATTGTCAGAATGATAATAAAATTAATAACAAATTATAATAAAAAAATTTTTAAAAACAATTAGATAAAGAGGTATCTGAGAGAGGCAAAATTAAATGAACTGTGAGTTTCAACATTGGTATACTGCAGAGAAAAGATCACATACAGGGCTTAATGAATCTGCACTAATTGACTACATGAATGCATCATAGGATAAATAAGCGGAGAAAGGAACATCAACCAGCCCCCAAACCCTTGCAATTGGCCTAGAATGTTAGGAATTCACACAATGAATTTGCCCATTTTGATTCCTCTCGCAATTTCCTTTCTAGATAAGACTTTAGGCCTGACAAAACTTACTCTTAGCAATAGTCCTGTGGATGGCATCTTTGACCTCTTTGTTCCTCAAGCTGTAGATAAAAGGGTTCAACATGGGAATCACAGCTGTATAAAACACAGACACCACTTTATTGATGTTCAGGGAGAAACTTGTCCCAGGTCGCACATAAATAAAGAAAAGAGTACCATATAGGATGGAGATGACCGTCAGGTGAGAAGAACAGGTAGAAAAGGCTTTGTGCCTCCCTTCCACAGAGTGGATCTTCAAGATGGCAAGGAGGATATAAAAGTAGGAGACCACAATAATCAGACCACTGAAGACTCCCACAGCTCCAGCCACCATGAAAACCACCAATTTATTGAGTCTGGTGTCAGCACATACAAGAGAAAGCAAGGGGAATATATCACAAAAGAAATCGTTGATGATGTTGGGGCCACAGAAAGGGAGACGAAATGCATTTGCTGTATGAGTCGTGGTGTTCATGAAGCCGATGATATAGGGAACAGCCACCAGCTGGATACAGAGTCTCTGGGACATGGCAGCTGAGTACAATAGTGGGTTGCAGATGGCTACATAGCGGTCGTAGGCCATGGACGCCAAGAGGGAACACTCTGATGCCACAAAGAACCCAAGGAACCACTGCTGCAAAGCACAGCCCCAGAACGAGATGACTTTCCTCTTCACAAAGAAGTCAGTGAGCATCTTGGGACCCATGACTGAGGAGAAGCAGATGTCCACAAAGGACAAGTGGCTGAGGAAAAAATACATAGGTGTGTGAAGGCGGGAATCGACCCGTATCAGAATAATCATACTCAAGTTTCCTGTTAGGTTGATGAGGTAGAAGCTCAGAAAGAGCAGGAAGAGAAGGACCTGCAGTTGAGGGTTGTAATCCAAACCTGTGAAAATGAACTCGGTGACCCTTGTGTAGTTTTCACTGGCCATTGACTGGCTGTGGTTTCCACTAGAGGAGCAGAGGAATCTCAGCAGATTTTGTAAACATATTTTCCAAATTGGGACACAGCAGAAATACACTAGAAACTGAAAGTGTGTTAGGAATAATAGGAGTTAGTTATATGCCGCAGCTGGGAATACAAAGTAAAATATCGACTGGTGCAAAAGATCAGACCCACAGCTACAATATTTGAGACTCCATAGACTCTATTAGTACATAAATGAACAAAATGGAAGCCAGAAAAAGAGGAACAGCCTACTCAAGGTCCTCTCAGTTGACTAACGGAGCATGGTGGCTCCAGAATAAACAACTATGAACTCCCTCTTTAGTGGCCTTTAACTGAGTTCCCCAGGTGGCCATATACGTGGTGAAATGACATAGGAGAGAGAAAGAGGCAAGCAGAAGAAATGAGCAGACACTCATTTTTTAGGTCATTTTCTTTGCGTCTTATGATTATAACCTAAGACTAAATGCATGTTATCCAACTGCTCTGGCATCTACCTCCTGTCACTTCAGTAAAGTTACTTTACTTCATCCGTGAAGCTAGAATAATAATAATAATATCAACCTTATAAATTTTTGTGAGGAGTAAGTGAGCTAACTCATCCAAATTTTGAAGAATCTTCTTGAACACCTAAATAATTGCACAATAATTGTTAACATTTCTGCCTTGCCTATTTCTTTTTAATAAACTACAAGCTAAGTATTATTTCATTTTATATAAGAGGGAGGTTGAAGCACAATCCACGTTCACAATGCTAGTGACAGGCAGAGGTAGGCTTTGAAACACTTGTTAAAGTGGTCTGCTCTTTCCTTTTTCACACTGCAAAATGTTTATGCCTTCACAATTCCTTTCAGTTCAAAAAGATCTAAAATCCATTCCAATATGAACACGAGATAACATATTTCTGGTTCCCTATCTCTGGTGTTGAGCTTATGTCCAGTGGGTATTAGTGTGAAGCCACTAAAATAATAGAAAGTGTTAAGTTTAATGTTCACTTATATGGAAACAGTACAGGGAAGAAATTTGGGAAAGAGGCTAAATTCTCTCATCTCTGTATCTTCCATAGATTCTTATGTCACCCATTATAACAGTGACCTTGGTTAAGTCAGCTGATCTCTTTAAACCTTAAATGTTTTATCCATTTATTGTAGCTAAAACTATTGTCTTTGATCTCTGGAAATTCTAACCCACTTAGAATATATGGATTGATGAACAAGTGCTCAGATATCTACTTATACTTTACTTTTTAAAAAATTTTCTGATTCCTGGAATATCAGAGTCTAACATTAGACTTATTTAGATACTTTCCCTTCTGTTTTCTAATTTAAAATTTATTATTTGACTTTATCAAGGCCTCCTCAGAAGCATTATGGCCTTGGCTTTGGGGGAATTAAAGAGAAAGATGTAATGGCCAGTGACATTGTCTACCCAACACTTTCACCTCTTGCTTAAACCTCTTCAAGAGTCTAATAACTCTGCCAGGATCAGTCACACACTATATCTCAGTCTTTAATTTCACAATTGCCTGAAGTTCCTCAACACTTTTCTATCAATCTTGGTTTTTACACCTGCCCAAGCCTTCTACCCTTCTATTAATATTTTAGTTTCTCAGTTTCTCTTTTTTTAATTTGGTGCTTAGAATAAAATACCATGCTCCATACAGGGCAAACCACACAGAATAGGGGACACAATGAGCTCTCATGTTCAGAGCAATTGGATAACATGAACACAATCTAAGTTAGTCTTCCTTTAGCAAGTAAATCACCCAGTTGATTTAGACAGAGACGAAATTAAAGTCAGGATCATCATTTCCCCTTACCCTGCTGCTAAAATATCCCTGACCAATATCATACTGCATTTGATCCAGCTGCAAAATTTAAATTTATCTCTATATAAAAGTCCTCTTAGATCTTACTCAACATCCAACAAAGATGAGGATCATGCTTATCCTGGCTGTGAACCAAATATAGTATACAAACTATTTTAAGTTTATTTAAAATAATTTATGTTCTCCTGAACTTGTTAAAAATCAAGTAGAAGCCCTGGCCAGCTGGCTCAGTGGTAGAGCATCGGCCAGTGTGTGGAAGCCCTGGGTTTGATTTCAGGCCAGGGCACACAGGAGAAGCACCCATCTGCTTCTCCACCCTTCCCCCTCTTCTTTCTCTGTATCTCTCTCTTCTCCTCCCACAGCCAAAGCTCCAGTGGAGCAAAGTTGGCCCAGATGCTGAGGATGGTTCCATGGCCTCCGCCTCAGGCATTAGGGTGGTTCTGGTTGCAATGGAGCAATGCCTTAGATGAGCAAAGCATTGCTGACCCTTGGTGGGCTTGCCGGGTGGATTTCAGTCAGGCACATGCGGGAGTCTATCTCTCTGTCTCCCCGCTTCTCACTTCGGAAAAAATACAAAAATAAAAAAATCAAGTAGAATGAAGAACAGAAGATGGCTTAAAAGAACTCACCTTACGTTCTAACAGGCTTCCTCTTTCTTCTTTCAAGATGGAAAGAAGAACGAAAGTAAAAAAGAGCAAAATTCTCAGGTTTTATTTCTTCCCTTAACATGGCTAACTTCATACACAGGATGGGGCAGAATTTTTAATAGTCCTTTGATTCTATTTTTCATCTTCTTCCAAAGGAAAATGTGTATAACTCAATTATTCAGTTTTTATCAGGGACATAAAAGTTTCCTAAAAAGTTGCATCATTTCTTTCTTTGTTACTATTACTGAAAATGCTTTGTCCCCAAAGCATACCATATCTTGAAAATGAGGCCACTAAGGGAAACCGCAATTGAAGTTTTGCTTCATATCCTAAGTAAGTCCAATGAGATCTGCTTCCTGATCAATTACCTCTACTTCAGGGCTCAGCAAGGCAACTCTATGGAATGCTTTGTAATTGAAGAAACACCAAGAGGGTGCTACCTCTCTCTTTTCTGCATTAATGTCTTGGGAGCAAGGGCTAAAAATGCAGAAAATGGACTCTCCTCAGATATAGCACTTACCACATGTTGCCAAAGAAACAATTTTCCCAGGACTTTGCCCAAAATATGTAAAGAGTTTAATAATTGTAAGCTAAAGCTGGCAAAAAAAGTAAAATAAAATAAATTATAAAATAGTTTTTGATAATATATTAACTGGTCTTAAAATTATCAAAATTTAGCAGATTACATTTGAACTGTTAGCATATGGCTAAAGAAAATATAGTTCTTGCCACCAAGAAATAGAAGCAAATAAAACAAAACACTTTAGTGTTATGTTTTGCCCACAAGACACGTAGCATCAGCCTGACAGAACAGAATGACTATGGAAACCTGAACTTTGGTTCTAGCCGGAGTATTATTAATATTGTTAAGAAGACAGAGTTGTTTGATTTCCCACCTTTTTTGAGGGTAGCAGGTTTTGATTGCCTTCATACATAAAGAATTATTTTATTAATCTTACAATTGAAAATCTCCTCTAGGGTTTGTGGGCTTCTTTTTTATCTATTTTTGTCTAAAACACAGTAAAAGTTTGAAACCTAATTTTTGACTCTGTTAATCAAAAAAATTTTATAGTTTTGATCATCCCTCCTGTATCAGTTGCTCTGACTTATCCCAGACATACATGTAATCTCTGTTGTTGATACTCTATTTTTTGATATAATTATGTTTCTTCTCATGTTTTTAATCATATGTGCCTTTGTCTCTGCACCTTGAAGAGCTTTTTTAAACTGGTACTCTCAAACATTAAACTGATCTACATGTCAATTCTTTATTTAAAACCTCCCATGTGGCTTCTAATTCTAATATTTTTTAAAGTTCCTTTATACTTAAAATCCCTTTCATCTCATTATTCCTTTTAATATTATCTCCTCTTTTCTACTACTTATTGCTTTAATTAAAAATTAATATTGAGCCTGACCTGTGATGGCGCAGTAGATGAAGCATCAACCTGGAACACTGGGGTCTCCAGTTTGAAACCCTGGGCTTGTCTGGTCAAGGCACATATGGGAGTTGATGCTTCCTGTCCCTCCCCTACTTCTCTCTCTCTTTCTCTCTCCCTCTCCTTTCCAAAATGAATAAATAAAATCTGTAAAAAATTAATATTGGGATTCTTTCTATGTAACTTATTACAGTTATTTTTTAACTTCTATATGTAAATCTGCTTTGATTCATTTTTTAAAACATGTATTTCTAAGATTTATTTTTACATTACTTCATGAAATAAGTCAAAGAAAGGCAAATATTGTATGATCTCACTTACATGTACATTTAAAAAAAATCCAGACTCATGGATGCAAAGAACGAATTGGTAGTTGACAGAAGGAAGAATTAGATGAAATGGATGAGACTAGTCAAAAGTTATAAGACAAATAGGTTCTGGGGATGCAATGTACAACATGGAGACTATAGTTAAAAATACTGAACATATTTGAACATTGCTAAAAGAGTAGATCTTAAAAATTCTCAGCACAAGAAAAAAATTTATAACTGTGCTGATGGATTTTAACTAGACTGATTGTGGTGATCATTTCACAATATATAAATGTATCCAATTATTATGTTGTACATCTAAATCTAATACAATGGTATATGGCAGTTATATTTTAATTTAAAAAATACTTTTTGATGCCATAAGGAGCTAATTTCCAGAGAGGGACATATCTAGCTTTAATGATATAATTATTTTTATTAAAGCTAGAATGTCATATTCATAAGACAAACCCAATTGTCAACAAAGATACATAAAATTAGACTTATTTTCAACGTATATTTGTGTGGTCTTAAATAGTTTATCTCTTTACCTAATGATGTATTGGGCAAGAAAAAATTAGCAAAAAGCAGTGCACAAACTATGCTAAGTCTTACAATAGAAATTTGCCTTATGTTGCAGAAGATTTGCACATTTTTAGCTGAAAATAAGGGTAAATTAAGAAAATATATTATTCTATTTTTTATTAAAATTGTATCACATTAATCTTGAAAACTGTTTCAAATTTATGTAATATCTACCTGATGCCAAAATGCCCCACATAATTGTTTCCAGTTTCATATTTTACCAACTATCAATGTTAAATTTAAGAACCAATATGATAAGAAATAGAAAATAATTGAATAATATAACTGCTAATACAGTTACACTGATTCAGAAGATCTTTGTACCAAAAATGGTCCCTCACAGGTTGAGGAATTTATTGAAACTAGTAACGGGCAACAATTAATAACACTAAAGTCCTTAAAGATAAATATTTGCAAGAATAGTATATTCTGCAAATCTTCCCCCAAATTAATGAAAATAAATTCTCCATAGTGTAAGTAAACAACTAATAGAGATCACATGTTCATCGCTTTTACCAGTTCCCTATTTCCTCTGTGTCTCAGCATTATAGAGTATTGCCTTTCCTGACTTCACTGGATTTAGGCATGGACATATAATTTGCTTTAACCATTGCAACTTGAACAGAAGTGGCGTGTTTATTCTTAATAGAAGCAAATAAGAGTCTGTGTACTTTCTCCCCTCCCACATTGAATAACAAAGTTCCAAATGTGGGGTCTTCAAGTACCTGAAGTATTTGGTCAAAGAATATATGAATATGTACATTGAACAAAAAAAGGGGGGATTCCTTTATTGGTTTAAGACAGAGAGATTTGAGCATTACTGATAATTATAGAATAATCTAACATTCTGACAGAAAAAATTCTTTGAAGATATTATGGAAACTTCACATAAATCCAAACTGATGGGAAAATATAAAGGCTTCACTTGAAAAGTCCATTTTTTAAATATTGAGATTAAAGTAATGTATGATTTTTTACTACAGGGAAGCTCTGGTATGTAAAAAATTTTCTATATTTGACTGTAAATATAAGTAAATCTGTAAAGATGACCTGAGATTTTAACTTTGATGGTTCTTCAATGAAGTGACTCAGTGAATCACTCTACCATCAAACCTACAATTGACAGTCTTCCCTCAAATACTGATAGTTTCCAAATACCCTTATATTGTCCCAATATTAATATAAGCTGACAACCAAGAAGCATCAACTATCTGGGAAAGCCTCTATAATAAAATGCTAAGAATAAAACAAGCAGTAAAAAAAAAAGAAATGGAGAAAACTATGCATGAGTAAGAAAAAATTAATTTAAATTATTATTATCATGTGAAAGAGAAAAATCTACTAATGAAGCAAAAACAGAATGCTATATAAGAAAAGGGGTTCCTCAAAGAAATTTTAAATATGAAATCAAACATTTTTAATTCTATATAAATATGGAAGACTAAGTTGATGAAATCTTCCAGAAAGTAAAGCAAAAGAAAAAGATGGAAATTAGAAAGTAAAATATAAGAATCTTAAATATTCAAGATAGGAGGTCAAACATCTCAATAATAGAAACTACAGAAAAAAGGAGAGAGAAATAAAGAGGAAAAAATTTCAAAATGATAATTGAATAAAATGTTCCCAAACTGAAAACATGAATGTTCATATTTTAATGGTCTATCAAGTAGTAACCAGCTTTGGATTAAAACATACAAAGACCAAGTCACCAAATTGTACAGTTTTAAGATAATGCAAAAATATTTCACTAATATTCAGAGAGAAAATTCTTATTTCATACTCAGGATCAAGAATTAGAATGATTTTAGATTTACCAACATCCAATACTAAAAACTAGAAAACAAGGTCTAATTCCTTCAAAATTGTGAGGAAGAATTATTTCCAACTTAGAACTCTATGCCCTGCCAGTATAATCATTAAAATAAAGGTAGAATAAATATGGTTTACAGTTTTTTAAACTCTTCACATTTCTTGAAAGACAACTTTATCAAAACTTTTACTTACATCTCAGAAAAAAATATTGAAGTGAGCTATAATGAAACAAGAAGTTACCAAAATATTGGTGATAGAAGATATAAAGAAAATGAAATCCAACACAGAAAACAGAATTTAACTCAACACAAAAGAAAAAAAATTGTTTAATGGAGATTCTAAGATGTTAGCAATAGACCAGATATGGAGGTCAACTAACCCAGATGAAAGCAGGTCAGAGGGCTCCAGGTGCAATTTCCTTAAGAAAATAAAATTGAGCCTGACCTGTGGTGGCGCAGTGGATAAAGCGTCGACCTGGGAACACTGAGGTCGCCAGTTCAAAACCCTGCACTGGTCTGGTCAAGGCATATATGGGAGTTGATGCTTCCAGCTCCTCCCCCCTTCTCTCTCTCTCTCTCTCTCTCTCTCTCTCACTCTGTGTCTCCTCTCTAAAATGAATAAAATAAAATAAAAAAAAGAAAATAAAATTGATAGAATACCTGATGCATCTAAAACTATAATAAACAGGAAGGTCGGGGTAGTATTAGAGATTAGTACATAGAAAAGTAGACAAAAGAAAACTATTAAGAGGGATAAAAGTATGGGAAAAGAAAACTATAATACATTGCACTACTCAATTGTGAATGCTTTTGCACATTAAAGAAAGTGATGATTTAAAAATGTTCTTAATATATTGCATGCTTCAAATAATACTGGCTTTCACATAGTGAAACATGACATAGCTGAACATTGGCTTAACAAAAATTACAATACAGCTATATTTAGTGTATGAGGGGAATAAAAAATATGTGACTGATACAGTGAAGTAGGACCTTGGGGAAAGTAAATTCTCATCTTTCATACTGGAAAGTCAAGAGTCAATGACCAAAACTAAAACAATCCAATAAGTAAAAATGTAAGCCAGTTATTTAGTGGTTGCCTCTGGGGAAAGAGAAGTGGACGGAGGAACTGCTTTTTGTTTGTTTGTTTTCTTCCTTTTTCATAAGAAGCTTAATAGAACTATATGGTCTTTTAAATTTATCAGAGAAAGAGATGCTTGATGGGGGAAGCTAGTTTCAGTTAAAGCTGAGTTAAAAGAATTCCTCAATGAGGAGTTGAAAGATTGATGCTTGATAACAAGGTGTCTTAGTCCTATTCAGGCTGCTATAACAGACTACCATAACCTGGCTAGCTTATAAACACAGAAATTCATTTCTCACAGTTCTGGATGCTAAGAGGTCCAAGATCAAAGCACCAGCCGATTCTGTTTAGAATGAGGACCTGTTCTTTCATTCATAGCTGGCCATCTTCTCATTGTATTTTCATGGGGTGAAAGGGATGAGAAAGCTCTTCTATAAAGGCACTTATGGATGTGTGAGGGCCACACCCTCATGTCCTAATTCTTCTTAATACCATCACTTTCATCACATTGGAAATCATGTTTCAGCATATGAAAGGGGGTTGGAAGGACGCATCTCTGGACTTCTAAGAAAGTGTGAAGGGTGGGGATGAACACGACAAGGAATGGACATGTGGTGGGGCATGGTAATGAGATAATAAGAAGAGAATTTATGGAAGACATGAACAGTAACATTGTGAGGGAGTGAGAAAAAAATAAATAAATGTATGGTTTAGTGAATCTAGCTGTTCAAAATGTAGATTCAATTTAATTCTGTAAAACACTCTACGATGGCAAGGGAAAGGTATTTGGATCTCCTAATTCTGCAGCAGTATAGATTAGTTACCCTAATACATTAAGTCAAACTCTGGTCAAGTCATGGGAAGAACCCAATCATCTAGAAGTGTCAGGTGTGGTATAATTTAAATTCAATATATAAAAATAGAAATAGTAATAATTTTTTAAATTACATAATTTTATTTATTTTTGAAGTAGCAAAGAACAGAGTAGGAAAAGTATTTGCAGTTAATGTTACAAAACCTTTTTATTCATTATCACTATGATAATAGAAGGAATTATAAGAATGTTGGATGGAATAAAAATCTCTGAACCATGTGATTCTAAAATAGGTGTGCAATAATAATTACCTGTCATGAGAAAATTATTTCTCCCCCTTTATACTATAGTTTTACAATCTGAAAGGTAAGAATTTTAGAGTATTTCAGAAACTTTAAATATTGATATTCCATGCATCCTAAAGAACTTGATGAAAGGTCTGGGTCCCTGTGGTGGCATAGTGGCTAAAGCATTGACCTGGAACACTGAGGTTGTCGGTTCAAATCTCTGGGCTTGCTTGCCTGGTCAAGGCACGTTTAGAAAGCAACCACTAGTCGTAGATGCTTTCCACCTCTCCCTCCTCTTTCTTCTCACCTTACTTCTTTCTCGCTCTCTCCCGTCTCCAAAATTCAATAAAATCTTTTTATATATTTTATTATTATTAATTTTAATGGTGTGACACCAATAAATCAGGGGACATATGAACAATGAAAACATCTCCAGGTTATCTTATCATTCAATTGTGTTGCATACCCGTCACCCAAAGTCAAATTGTCCTCTGTCACCTTCTATCTGGTTTTCCCTGTGTCCCTCCCCTCCTCCCTATCCCAACCTCCCCTCCCTCCCCTCACCCCGTAACCACCACTCTCTTGTCCATGTCTCATAGTCTCACTTTTATGTCCCACCTATATATAAAATTTTTTTAAAAAATTATTTTTTAAATAATCCAGTCTTTTCCTGTGAAATAAATATACATAAATGTGTGGCCCAAACATACAAAATTTATGTTTCACAACCCTTCAAAATGAATAATTAGACTTTGAAAGCTTTCTTTTTTTTTCAAGTTTACTGTCTTAATGTTTTCAGTCATAAAAGGAAAACAATAGTGGTCAATTTATTTTGATTGATTGAGAAGCTAATACTGCCATCTAGAGGCAATGGTCTAACAATATTTTTAAGCAAACTATTACAGTGATGTGTTGTTTTTTTCACTAAGAATGCTGTGTAACCTTTGTTTGAGCACATGCTATATTTGCTGAGACCATATTAGGAGGCAATGACTACATAGTAAAATGAGGGGCAAAATGATGTTTTATGAAGAATGTGAAATTGTATATGTCATAGGTACTGAAAGCACATGCTATAAAACATACTTTGCCCTGTGTTCTAAAATAATACTAAATATTTAAAGCTAAATTTTTAATACTTCAGGTTATAAGGTCATTTTGAAAAATATATCTATTAACACAAAGTTGGAGAAATAATATCAGTCTTAAAACTTTTTTATCAGCCTTAAAATTTAATGAATAATATTTTGACCCAAGTCCTTACCCAACACAAACACCAAAAGTGTCCAAAAGCATGGTGAAAAATAAACAAAACAGACTGCAAAGAGTTAGAACATTATAGACTATTTACATCTTTCAAAGTCAGAGGACTAAAACTGAATGTCTTGTAAAGAAGGCCTTCAAAGATAAGCTAGAGTGAGTTTAATGATTGTACAAAAAGATGGCCTATCCTCTCACTTCTTAGATTTCTGGCTATGTTTCAGGAGAAAAAAAAAAGCATGGAAGTATGATTGAAAGAATGTTGTACCTGGAGAATATAAAACTGTGAGATAAATTGATGAAGTCATGCAAAACCCTTTGCTTCTTTGTGCTTGTCAGGCTCATCATCGACAAAAATAATAATACTATAGTAATAATGCACTGCCTGCGACACAAAAGTTAATAAATAACAATAGGAATAACTAACACTGCATTAAAGAATCATAATACATTCTCCATTTTACTTACACAAGTCATGTAATTGCAATGGAAAAAAATGATAAATTATTCAAGAAGTATGTAATGATAGAGCTCTCTAATACAACTTTTGTGTTTGGAGTAGACATTTTACAAAGGCTTTTTATACCCCCTATACTCTTTGCACACAGAAATAACTCAGTGATGGGTCATCTTTTGAGCATGGTGTGTCAAAATTCGCCAAAAAACCGAACATAATTTGGGCAGTGTGTCACTTTGAGAAAAAAAACACATAATTTTGCGATATTTATAGTTTAAATAACAAAAATGTATAATTGTAATATATAATTGTATTTAATAAACCAAAAACTAATTATTTAACTTATCTGCTTAGTGACTTCTTTGTTCATCTGTCAGTCGGTTTCTTTTGTTGGTCTTGATATTATTTAACTTGTGTGGGTGCCGTGAACTAAGATAAGTGAGGGGGAGGGGGAATTCTTTAACAAACCTGCCTATTAGTGACTTTTTTGTTGCTGAATTTCATTGGCATTCTGCTGCTCCCTGCTCCACCAGCTGGAAGTGAAGCCAAAGATCCCCTAATGGCCTAACTGGAAGTCCCAGAATTAGAGGCTCTGTGCTGGAGTTCTGTTGTTTTGGCCTACAGACCTCCGGCACAGAGTGTCTACACTACAGCAAATGTTTTATCCTCCGCTACTGCACCTGGCAGTGCAGGAGCCGAGGATGAAACGTCTTTCTTGGCATGCGGATCCATACTTCTCTGATATGTGGCCGCATGCGACCGCGTGTCATCGAAAATGTCTATGTGTGTCTGTGCTGACACGCGTGTCATAGGTTCGCCATCTTGGAAATAATTCATGGGGATTTTACCATTTCAATAACATGATTCATGTATGTAAAGTGCATAATGCTTTATAGTTCTTTAATAAAGTGTTACTCTATTATTGATATATAATTGACATGTACCATTGTATTAGTCTATGGCACACAAAAGAGTTACTTCATATCTGTAATATATTGTGAAATAATTACCAAAATAAGTGCAGTGAACATCAGTTAACTCACATAGCTACAATTTTTTTATTGTGATGAGAACATTTAAGATCTAATCTCTTAGCAACTTACAAATATAGAATATAGTATTGCAAAGTAAAATTGCCACATTGTGCATTACATCCTTAGAACCTATAATGTAACTAAAAGTTTTAACCTTTTGACTATAACACACTTTTTAAGTTTATATCTACTTAACTTTATATTGAGTGACAAAATTAACTAACAAACAAAATAGAAATACATTCATAGATATAGAAAACAGACTGACAGCTGTTAAGTTTATATTTAAAAGTCAGCCTGACCAGGCGGTGTCACAGTGGATGGAGCGTCGGACTGGGATGTGGAAGACCCAGGTTTGAGACCCCGAGCTCGCCAGCTTGAGCGCCAGCCCATCTGGCTTGAGCAAAAGCTCGCCAGCTTGAACCCAAGGTCGCTGGCTCCAGCAAGGGGTTGTTTGGTCTGCTGAAGGCCCGCGGTCAAGGCACATGTGAGAAAACAATCAATGAACAACTATGGTGTCGCAACGGCAACGAAAAACTAATGATTGATGCTTCTCACCTCTCTCTGTTCCTGTCTGTCTGTCCCTATCTATCCCTTTCTCTGATTCTCTCTCTGTCCCTATAAAATAAAAGAATTAAAATTGAATTTATTGGGGTAATGTTGGTTAATCCAGTTATACAGGATTCAGGTGTACAATTCTATAACTGTATATTGCCTTGTGTGTTCACCACTCTAAGTCAAGTCTCCCTCCATCACCACCTATCCCCCCTTTCCCCTCCTCCACCTTCCCCACACTTCTTTCCTTCTTGCAATCCCAACCCTGTTGTCTGTGTCTCTAAGTTGTTTCTGCTTAATCCTTTCACCTTTTTCACGCAGCCCCCCAACCCTCATCCCCACTGACAGCTGTCAGTCAGTTCTCTGTATCTATGAGTCTGGCTCCAGCAAGGGGTTGCTCGGTCTGCTGAAGGCCTGCAGTCAAGGCACATATGAGAAAGCAATTAATGAACAACTAAGGTGTCACAACAAAAAACTGATGATTGATGCTTCTCACCTCTCTCCGTTCCTGTCTGTCTGTCTCTATCTATCTCTCTCTCTCTGACTCTCTCTCTGCCCTTTAAAAAAAAAAGTCAAAGTCAAGTTTATAGACAGTTAATGGATTGCAACACCCTGTAGAGCAATACTGAAGCATTATTAAGTCATTGGTTATGGTTATAGCATGTAGAATTTAACAAAGTAACTCTCCTTTCTAGTCACAAATCTTGAGAATATTTTTAAAGTTTTGGAGTTCAGTAATCTACCTATCTCAGTTTAAAGCTCTCTAATTCATTCCTGCTGGATAAGAAACCAGAAAACCAAACTGAAACAAGTTGTAACCTAAAGACATTGCATGACTTGTCAATGACACAGAATAATACAGAGTGATTTTTAACACAAAAGTTGTGGTCCCAACACCCAACTCATGTTCTTGCATCTTACGTGTAGAGTAGCTGTTGATCTGTAGTGCAAAAGGTACTCTAGTTTACCTACTTATCAGGAACTTCTTTCTTTCAAATATCCTTCTGAATGAATCCTTGACTTCCTTGTTTCTCAAGCTGTAGATAAGTGGGTTTAACATGGGAATCACAACTGTGTGAAACACAGACACCACTTTCTTGATGTCCAGAGAGAAACCAAAATTCGGACATACATAGATAAAGAAGAGCACGCCATAAAAGATGGAGATGGCTGTCAGGTGAGAAGAGCAGGTGGAGAAGGCCTTGTGTCTCCCATCAGCAGAGCGAATCTTCAGGATGGCAGTGACAATCTAAATGTAGGAGACCAAGATAATCATGTCACTGAACACTCCTAGAGCTCCAGCCAAGATGAAAAGCAAAAAGTTAGTAACCCAAGTGTCCACACATGCCAGGGAAATAACTGGAAGAAGGTCGCAGAAGAAATGATTGATGAGTTTTGTACCACAGTAAGGCAAGCAAAAGGCAAACACAATATGGGTCATGGCACTTAGAAGACCCATAGTGTACAGCCCTTCCATCATCTGCACACAGACCTGCTGGGACATAGTGAGTGCATACAACAAGGGTTTACAAATAGCCATATATCGATCATATGCCATGCAATCCAGGAGGAAACACTCTGTCACTACAAACTGACAGAAAACTCAAAGCTGAGCAGCACAACCAAAGAAAGAGATCACTTTTTTTCTCCACAAAGATGTCAGTCAATACTTTGGTACCAATGGCAAGAAAGGAGCACACATCCACAAAGGACAAGTGGCTGAGAAAGAAAGTACATGGGGGTGTGGAGTAGGAAATCTACCCAAATGAAGGTGATCATCCCCATGTTTCCCAGAAAAGTGACAAGATAAACCAAAAAAAATGTCATAAAGAGAACAACCTGGTGTTGAAAACAATTTTTTAATCCCCAAAAAATAAACTCAATCAACAAAGTTTGATTTCCATAATCTATTTCTTTGATTTAATCTGTAATGAGAAAGAGAAACTTTTTTCCTTTGCAATAAATTTGTCATTGAGGGCTTCTCAGTTTTACATCTGAATATAACTGTTATTTTTTCTACATTTCATAGGGAAGACTGACAGAAAACATTCAAATTCTACCCTAGTGCTTGTCCTATTTCCTATGGGTGAGATAGTCACTGAATCTCAATGGGTTCTTCAGTTTCCTTCTTGATCAAAACAGGATTTTGGGGGAGAATTACAAAGTTTTAGACCTAGTCGTGACCTTTAAAGATTATCTACGGCAAATCCTCTAGCTGTGTGAGGTTACATTTCCAAAAATCTCTGTCTTTGAACCAAGGACATCTTTAAAACAGTTCATAGAACAAGATATTATGTTGAATTTGATTAATTCAGGCTGACACTCATTCTAGTTAATGGGTGCTTTCCTTGCCAATTCTTTTAGATTCCAGAAAATTGATCAGACATATTGTTGAAAAGATAACTTCTGATGTCTAAAACTGAAACACAAGAGAAGCTGACTTTGGAAAAAGATCAAAAATCTCAACAGTATCTCCCCTGTGATGCCTTTTCCAAAATGACTATGTTCTTCATAATGACCGGTGTATGTTCTTCCCATCAAACTACAGCAAATTTTTCAGCCCATCAAAGAAGAAACCAGTTCTTCAATATTGAGCAAGAGTTGTAACCAATTAATAGTCATTGGGAGTTGGGAAAGAAAAACAATATTTTAAGGAGAAAAAGAGCACACCTGGGCATTTATCTCAGAGAAATGGAAACTTATAAAGTCCTATTTATAATGGCCATACACTCAAAACTACCAAAATGTCTTACAATTTGAGTGGTCAAACAAACAGTGGAATATTTTATACCACAGAATATTATTCAGTAATAAAGAGGAGGAAATGTGATACACACAAAAACCTGAATGAGTTTCAAGGGCATTCAATTGAGTCAAACCCTACTCAAAAGGTTGCATTGTCTATGATTCTATTTATAAATAATGTACTCAAAATGGCAAAATTGTAGATATGGAAACCAGGTTAATTGTTGCCTGGGATTAGGAATGCTGGGAAAGAGGGTAGTTGTGTGACTATAAGGAGGTAACACAAAGAAGATGATTGTGGAGTTAGAATAATTTTGCATCCTGAATGTGATAGTGATTATACAAATGTACATATGTAATAAAATTATATAGAGCTATACACACAGATTATATTGATGCCAATCTTCTGTTTTTCATGTTGTACAATTTTGGGGACAATGTAACCATTGGGTGAAACAGGGTGAAGAATACAAGAAACCCCTCTGAACTATCTTTGAAGTTTCCTGGGAGTCAAGAAAAAGAATAAATGAGAAGTGAAAAAGAGAAAATAATAATAATACAAAACAAAAGAAAACTAAGGAAGGGAGGCTGTTGGGCAGATAAAATATAATATGCTCACTTTGTTAAAGATGGCGCTGCCCACATGGAAGTTTGTTGATATTAATGTGTGTTCTGGAACAGGCTGTGGGCAGGCCAGGTCGTTGTAGCCTAAGGCTTAGTTTTAAGAGTAAGCTCTTCTCCACACCCTTGACTGATTGCATGATGTAGGGTGGTGCACTCTCCTGAGGAATCCCATTATACAGAGACTTCCTTGTTTGTATAATTGGATTAAAGGTTTTGATTCTACGGTATAAAGTGGGAGAGACCAGTAGCTTGATCTCTCTCTTGGTTCCTGAGTTCCTGAGGTTAGTAGAAGAGAGGAGAGCAGAGTAAGGCCACGTGAAGGCCAGGAGAAGCAGCCGAGATGGCAGAGTGCTGAGGAAGAAGCCAGTTTGTTAAGAGTTTGTGCAGGAGGAGATGGGAAGCAGAGGTGAATAAGTCTGGTGAGCTAGAAACCTTTGATTCTAGAAAACTCGGATAAGTCAGTAGCTTTGTGAGCACTGAATGTGTGGGTTTTGGAGCCCAGTGTGTGTTTTTGCTTGCCCGCTGGGTGCAAGCTAGAATTAAAGTTGATGGCTCCGTTGTTTCACTACCGACTGTTCGAATCTAATGTGAACCTGCACGGGTCGGGCTGCTGTGATGGTGGCCGCGACTACTGGATTTACATTTGGCATAGTCTGTGGCAGAATTCGATAGAGATCGGCATGGAGCCACCACCACCTTTGAGCGGTGGAGTAGAGGACTGGCTGCTGTTATGGTTCCCTATGGCTGTTTTTTGGGGGACTGTAGGCTGGCTGATAGGCTGGCTGACTTTTACAGCCATGTGTGAGGAAACCAAGAGCTCTATGGAGGAGGCTGCCTGGGACCTGTAAACTGAGCAGCGGAAGGAGCTGAAGGAAACGTGGGAGAAAGAGATGTCGATCCTGGAGCTGGAGGAAGCACCAGAGGAGGCTGACCAGGTTTGTGAGATTCGCCTGGAAATGGAGCAGACGCTGGAGAAGGAATCACAGGTTCGTGAGTTGGAGATTGCTCTGGATGTTGTGGAGAGCCACCAGTGGCATGAGGCTGGGCCTGAGGCTGGGGCCGGGGTTGAGGCCAGGCCTGGAGCTGCAAGACCTGCTGAGCAGAAGGCGATGGCAGCCCGGGACTCGAGCCCAGCAGCAGGAGCTGATGTTTTCAGTTCCTCTTTGGAGGATGAGGAAAATTGGTCTGGAATTGTGATCCGCAGCCTCCAGAAGGTGAGAGCCCAGCAGCAAGGAGTAGCTACGCTGCCGGTAGGTCTGCGATTTTGGGATATAGGGGTGGATGCCATCATTCTCCCCAGAGCAGAGATGGAAATGCTGACTGCTATTGCCACATGCTTTTCTTTAGGACAGTGTGAGACTTGCCATGATGGCAGGAATGAGGGGGGAGGTTAAAGCCCTATGTGTGTGGACTGATTTCCTGGACTATGACCGGATGGGCACAAGCTCCTTTGTTGAATGGACTTACGGATTTTGGACAATGTGAAATACCCTGATGGGGGTGGGGTGTGGCTTTGCTGGAGGCCCTCCCCCTTCCCCGGGAAGCCTTTCAAATGGCAAGAGAGAAGGCCGAGGACATTTTGCACTTTTGGCAAAGTGCTTAGAGACTGGTGAAATGTGTGTACCTTTGTAATTTTTGAAATTGTATGATTTGTCATGTTGTAATTTGTGTAATGTGCCTAATTTCCTTGTACAGGAATGCCAGTGGTGTAAATTGTGGATAGTAAAGTGAGCATAGGGGTGGATTGTTGGGCAGATAAAATATAATATGCTCACTTTGTTAAAGATGGCACTGCCCACATGGAAGTTCATTGATATTAATGTGTGTTCTGGAACAGGCTGTGGGCAGGCCAGGTCGTTGTAGCCTAAGGCTTAGTTTTAAGAGTAAGCTCTTCTCCACACCCTTGACTGATTGCATGATGTAGGATGGTGCACTCTCCTGAGGAATCCCATTATACAGAGACTTCCTTGTTTGTATAATTGGATTAAAGGTTTTGATTCTACGGTATAAAGTGGGAGAGACCAGTAGCTTGATCTCTCTCTTGGTTCCTGAGTTCCTGAGGTTAGTAGAAGAGAGGAGAGCAGAGTAAGGCCACGTGAAGGCCAGGAGAAGCAGCCGAGATGGCAGAGTGCTGAGGAAGAAGCCAGTTTGTTAAGAGTTTGTGCAGGAGGAGATGGGAAGCAGAGGTGAATAAGTCTGGTGAGCTAGAAACCTTTGATTCTAGGAAACTCGGATAAGTCAGTAGCTTTGTGAGCACTGAATGTGTGGGTTTTGGAGCCCAGTGTGTGTTTTTGCTTGCCCGCCGGGTGCAAGCTAGAATTAAAGTTGATGGCTCACCAGTTCTTGGCTCTGTTGTTTCACTACCGACTGTTCGAATCTAATGTGAACCTGCACGGATCGGGTGGCTGCGATTGTGGCCTCAGCTACTGGCTTTACAAAATTCCAACAGCATAATCATCCAAAAATATTAGCAGAGTATGCAGCAGCAGAAGTCACGACAGAAGTCTAGCAAACATTATCTTCCATTAACAAAGCTTGAAAGAATTTTAGTTACAAGAAATTAATGAAGTAAAAACTTGCTGACCTCCTGTGGTCTTACAGGCAATGGAACTAAGAAAGGAACAGACTCAATGGGGTAAAATTTAAGATTAGTCATAAAAACTATACCTTAATAAACATTTCAAGAACTTAATATTTTCTAAACATAGAAACTCATTTCAGTTCCTTTACATTTGTTTTCGTGATGACTCAGGGATGATGAAAACAAAACATTTTGAATGTCACAATAAATTTAGACTACGAAAAAAATTTGATGAGACTAAAACTAAAGTATACCCATCAGTGATCTCATCCAACTCAACTTATTGTGTGACACAATAGTTTCTGATTGTCAAAATGCATATGACTTTATTTCTCCCAGCCTTACCCAGTTCAAAGTGTCTATTATAGAAAAATTATGATTCTAGGTATGCATGTGACTGTGGGCATGAGCAGCAGAGAATTTGTCAGCTGATTGAGAGGTTTGTTTTCTACTTATAATACCCAATATAAGTGAAGAAATTAAGACCCAGACAAGCCAAGGCCTTTTAATTCTAACATTCAATTAACCCATAAATATTGCCACATATTTCAGTATCTATATGCTAATGGAAAAATTCAACCAAAATGTACATTAAAGCTAGGTCATTTAAACTAAATGACACAGACTAAATATTCTATTTATACCAACTTATCCTTCATGGTAAGCTTAACAATGATGTTTTCTTGGGCTTCTAAACTTATTTTTCATACCTATTCTCTTGAAGACAATCTAGGAAATCAGTTAATTCACTTTTCTGAAGAAACCTGCCCTAGACTTTGCCTGCTTACTTCAAAGTGAATGACAAAATTAGCATTTTCTTTATGAGAATGAATTATCCTGCAAAGGTAGACTTGTCGTTCTTTTCTTGTCAGCTTCTTCCAGTGTCTAGGAAGATAAATGATATAATAATACCATCTTGAAACCAAGGGCTTCCAACAGCAGTTTAGGAAAGAGTTCATTGACTCAATTCTGCACAACATACGAGAGTTTTTCTGAAGGGCTATGTGTGAACTGGTGCTAAGTCCCTCTCAACCCCAGAGGCTCAGGGGATTAGTCCTAGAGAGAAGATATTAAAGTTATCTGCTGAGAAAACAATTTGGGAACTTTGAGTCGAGTGTAATTGCACAAAACAAAACTATATCTTCCTTTGGGACCACCCGTCCCCCACACTTAGAAATTCCAGTGTCAAGCCTTCAGCTGCTGCATGATAAGCATTGTTTAGATTTGAGGATCTGAAATAGAGCCCTGCTTCTGACAAATTACAATCAGAAGATGAGTCTGGGTACACAGTGGCGCTGAATATCTCTGATTGGCCAACAAGTTGTTAAGAAGGTAGGATCATTAAAACCAGAGGGTTTGGCAATAGCATTTTGAATGATGAATCTCAAAAGGAAGCTAAGATATAGATAAAAATAAGGTGGATTGGGGTGTCTATGCAGTAATGAAGACCTGTAAAATTTAGACAGCATTGTTGGGAGACAAAAGTTATCCACATTAGGCTGTATGAAAATTTGAAATCTAAAAGTGAAAAAAATAGGTTTGGGCTCAAATTTCATAAATATTTTAACATTAGGCAAAGAAGTTTGAATTTTTTTTTTGTAAGCAAAAATTACTCTTTCAAGGTATTTCAGAAAACAGATCATATCTATTTACATAAATGTTGCTACAGGAAATTAATCTTGCCACTGGAGATGTTTAATTTTTAAGGTGCTTTGAGAGCATTGACTCATCTGAAAGCTCATAAGAGCCCAATGAAATGTAGAACAAAAAGACCTAGATTCTTCAACCTCTTAACACCTTACACAGTCCACTTTCTAATCTTGGAAAAAAACAAAGCAGGATTGTATTCTAGAAGCTTCCTCTTTTCCTTGGCTTAAAATGTTCTTTTCTCCAAATAGCTGCATACTCTCTTCTCCACTTCATTCAGGTTTCTGCTGAAACTAAGCCCTAGCTGGATAGTTCGGTTGTTTGGAGCACCGTCCAGAATGTGGAAGTTGCCAGTTTGATTCCCCGTTCAGGGCACTTACAGGAGCAGCTCCATGTGCCTGTGTCTCTCTCTCCCTGCCTCTCTCTTTCTCAAAAAGAAAATACTTATTTTAGTTCACAGAGCTAGTTGAAAAAGTAGATTAAATAAAATAAGCCAAATACCTGTTACATTGTAAGTGTTCATAAAAACTTTTTTTTTGTTGTTTCTTTTCTTCTCTCTTTTATTAACTTAACTATTTCTAGAGCCTCAGGTCACCATTAGTTTCTCTCTCATCATGATTCTATAGCCCATTACATCCCCTTAAAGAAACACTTATCAAATGTATTATATCATTTCCCAACATAGAAAAACTTGAGCAAAGCAAATCTGCTTATTAATATTTGTATCCCCTATGCTTATCAGAATGCATGGGAGTGGGAATGGGGGTGTTAGATAATTGAATAAACAAATGTTAGAAAAAGAAAATTATCACTGTAATTTTAACCATATTGTTTCTTATCGGCACATTATCCAAAGAGAATATCATTTTACAGTTATGAAGATAATGTATATGTCAGTTTGATTCTCAGCAAAGAAACATAGAGCAAATATACTAACAACACAAACAAACATAGTGACAATCTCAGGTAATGCTTTCACCTTATTTGGACATTAGAGCTTTAGGCTGGAGATAAAATAAAGAAACATGCCTTTTTGTAGTCAAAAACTGAAAAAGTTATTCTGACAAAGAGTTATTATTAACAAGGACAGTTTACTATTTTCTCTGAGTAACCCCAAAAGACAAATGATGTCCTAAGGATCTCAATTGTAAGACAACAAATTTAAGCTCTAAAAGGTAAGAAAATTTTCACAATTTAGAAAATTCCAAGAGTGAATAGTTTCTTTTGGAGGCACGATCATTTGTATCAAGTTAGGGGACACACTCAAACGTGATCAGACAGCAACTTGTCAAGAATATTGCAGAACAAATGAAGTGAAGAAGTTGAGCAATTTGCAAATCTGAGATTTGTCATCTTGTTAAGTGCATTGTCTAAATTCAGAAAAATGTAATAACTTTTTATGTTCTCATGTTTCATATCAACACAATTTACAATATAATGAGTAGATTTTAATATTGATAAGTTCCTGATCAGTATTATTGATAAAATTAATACTGCTCATAAAATAGGAATAGGGATAGCAAAGGTGGAACAGACCGTTTCAATTAATTTATGAATTCTCAAGGTGTAGAACACTGTGGAACAGTCCTCTGAGCACTCTTTTCAATGTGTGGTCCATGAATCAATAGCACCAGCATCACCCAGGAGCTTAGCTTATCAAAAATGCAGGCTCTGAAGACCTACTCCAGTTCAACTCTATCAAACTCTGCATTTTAACAAAATTCCCAGATGATCCACACACATTAAATCACATTAAATCTTCTAAGCACTAACAGAGTCACTTGCATTTCTATACAATATGAACCTGCCAGTGAATGACTGGTGTAAACAAGAATAATACTTGTCCTATGATATCTAACGATATTAAATATTGAATTGAATTGCCATTATGGCACAACTGTAGTTGGCAAAAGTGGTCACATCTTTTATCTTTCCAATAAATTATTTATGGAAGATCCTTGCGGACTGTATTTGCTTTAGTCAAATGGGTGAATATTATACTTACTGATACTTATACAGATGTAATCTTTTAACAGAGGCATGATCCATTGCAGATAACATTTTTGTTTGTTTACAAATGAGGTCATGTAATTATAGCAAAAATAATTAAATAGAATTCCTAAATAGTGAATCAGATGTATCAGTTTAATAAAAGAATATGCACACGTGGTGTTTACATTTTAGTGAGGGAAAATAAGAAACAATAGATTTAAAAATCATTCTAAGGGCAATATAAGTTAAAAGGTGCTGCATGTTAAGGAGAACAGAAAAGGTAGTAAAGAGAAGCTGAGTTTCTTGGCGGGGTAGTGATGGTATAAAGAGGCAGGGCAGATCTCCTTCTGCTTCCAGCAGGAGGAGAAAAAGAACGTTTCAAATACACCACAGCACTCTGCACTTAATTATGCTGACCCACAGAAGAAACTAGTCAATCAGAATCTATCCTGGGGGGAGGAGCAAGAATGTTATCAGAGCCTAGTTGACCTGGAGGAGGGGAAATGGCCAACTTCAGCCCCCTCTAGCCATCCACATGGGAGAAGGGAAATACCTATGTCAGCCCACTCTAGCCATCCTGCCCCAACTTATGTGGAATAAAAAGAAAAGCTAAGGAACACTTGGGAAGGTCATAGAGCACAGGCAGCACTTCACCAAAAGACTGAAAACTAATCATGAATCTATAGAATACTTCCCCTTCCCCTCCCCCTCCCCCTCCCCCTCAGCCATGTCATCACATCACTAAGGGCTGATTTATAGCAGTTTCTTTAACCCAGTATGTCATGTCAGCCTATCCAGAAAAAAAAATGACAAAGCATACAAAAAGGCAAAAATGTAATTTGAAGGGACAGAGCAAGTATCAGAACCAGATATGACAAAGATGTAGAAATGATCAGGACAGGAATTTTAATTAACTATAATTGAAATGCTAAAGATCAAAAACATTAACCAAATTGGAAATTGCCTTTGATGCACTTATTAGCAGAGTGTACATGATCGAGGAAAAATCAGTGTGCTTATGGGTATATCAATAGAAACTTCAAAAACTGAAAAAGCAAAGAGAACGAAGAGTGGAGGGGGGGAAACAGAACAGAATATCTAAGAGTAAATGGTAAAAGTTGACTTTGGTACTTGAGTTCTGGCTAAGAAAAAAATCAAAGGCAAGACTCAAGCTCGCAAGAGAAAATTTATTTAGCAAGCAAAGCAAAAGTATGCTTGAAAGAAAAGTTTTGAGTAGGTGACTCAAAAAACTGCCTTGGGGTATATTTAAGGACTCCCTTTAACCCCTTAGAGGGGCTTAACCTCTTTCTTCTTCTAGCTGACCTATGGAGGGCCTGTCCTTGTCATCTCCTGTCTTTGTATGGAAGCCAGACAAGGCATTTCTCCAACCCCCTTATTCTTCTCTAAGAAGTAGGGGTGTCTTCCACATTACAACCTGCTAGCCAGGGGAGAAAAGGTCAGAGAGAATTTCTGACACACATGAACTGGAGATGATTTAGGACAGAAAAGTGTGCTTTAGGAGCCAGGTCCTGATTAACATTACTTATTTCTAACACTTGCTCTCCCAGTTCTGCTCTTTGTTAGGTGACCACTGCTAGGTGTCAGGGACTTTCTGCCCTGGCAACATCTGGGTACCTGGCCTATTGTCCCACTCTATTCATGCCTATCTGACTGCCTACCACATAAGGACTGTGGAACAGCTACCAGTGATATAACATGTGCACAATGGAGATATCAGAAAAAAGAGTAATAAAAAAAAGAAGAAATATTTAAAACAATAGTTACTGATAATTTCCTCAAATTAATCTTAGACACCAAACCACAGATCCAGAAAGCTCAGAGAACACCGAGCAGGATACATGCCAACGAAAGCTCTGTTTAGGCATACAATTTTCACACTATAGAAAGTCAAAGATAAGGAAAAAATTTGGAAAGAAGCCATAAGGGTGGGGAGAAACACCTCTCAAAGATAAGAATTATATATGGCTTCTCAGAAACCATGTCTCATGAAAATTGATGACCTTCTCCCAGAAACCAATATACATAATCAGAAAATCTCAGGGTATGGAGGTCTTAATTGATGGAGAATTTCCCTACTGGTATTGGAACTTACTTACCTTTTCTTTACAAAATAAGGAAAACCAGTTAAAGACTTACAGTGTAAGCAAACAAACAAAATGCACTTCCCATTGAGTTTTTGTCACTGACTTATATAAAGAATCGGCTGGAAAAAAATAAAGTACCTAGGAGTAAATTTAACCAAGGAGGTTAAGGACTTGTACTCGGAAAATTATAAAACATTGGTAAAAAGAAATCAAGGAAGATACAAACAAGTGGAAGAATATACCGTGCTCATGGCTAGGAAGAATAAACATCATTAAAATGTCTATATTACCCAAGGCAATTTACAAATTCAATGCAATACCAATTAAAATACCAATGACATACTTCAAAGATATAGAACACATATTCCAAAAATTTATATGGAATCAAAAAAGAACACGAATAGCCTCAGCAATCTTAAAAAGAAAAAATAAAGCAGGAGGTATCACTCTTCCAGATATCAAGGTTTACTATAAGGCCATTATACTCAAGACAGCCTGGTACTGGCACAAGAACAGGCACATAGATCAATGGAACAGAACAGAAGACCCAGAAATAAACCCACAGCTTTATGGACAACTGATATTTGACAAAGGAGGAAAGAACATACAATGGAGTAAAGACAGCCTCTTTAACAAATGGTGTTGGGAAAATTGGACATCTACCTGCAAAAAATGAAACTAGACCATCAACTTACACCATTCACAAAAACAAACTCAAAATGGATAAAAGACTTAAATGTAAGTCGTGAAACCATAAGCATCTTAGAAGAAAACATAGGCAGCAAGCTCTTCGACATCTGTAGCAGCAATATATTTGCCGATTTATCTCCACGGGCAAATGAAATAAAAGACAAGATAAACAAATGGGACTATATCAAACCAAAAAGTTTTTGCACAGCTAAAGACAATAAGAACAGAATAAAAAGACAAACCACACAATGGGAGAACATATTCGACAGCACATCTGATAAGGGGTTAATAACTAAAATTTATAAAGAACTTATAAAACTCAACAACAGGAAGACAAACAATCCAAACAAAAAATGGGCAAAAGAAATGAATAGACATTTCTCCAAAGAGGACATACAGATGGCCAATAGGCATATGAAAAAATGCTCAACATCACTAATTATTAGAGAAATTCAAATTAAAACCACAATGAG
Source organism: Rhynchonycteris naso (assembly GCA_037038555.1). NCBI lineage: Eukaryota > Metazoa > Chordata > Mammalia > Chiroptera > Emballonuridae > Rhynchonycteris > Rhynchonycteris naso. Next base: position 360,039,256 of record CM072995.1, read on the forward strand.
ATATCACCTCACACCAGTCAGAATGGCACTCATCAGCAGAACAACACAGAATAAGTGCTGGCGAGGATGTGGAGAAAAGGGAACCCTTCTTCACTGCTGGTGGGAATGCAGACTGGTGCAGCCACTGTGGAAAACAGTTTGGAGATTCCTCAGAAAATTAAAAATCAAACTGCCTTTTGACCCAGCTATCCCACTTATAGGAATATACCCTAAGAACACCTTAGCACTGTTCGAAAAGAAGAAATGCGTCCCCATGTTCCTGGCAGCATTGTTCACAATAGTGAAGATCTGGAACTAGCCCAAGTGTCCGTCAGAAGACGAGTGGATTAAAAAGCTTTGGTACATATATACTATGGAATATTACTCAGCCATAAGAAATGATGACATCGGATCATTTATAACAAAATGGATGGTCCTTGATAACATTATACGGAGTGAAATAAGTAAATCAGAAAAAAAGAAAAACTGAGAACAGCACGATTTCATACATAAGTGGGACATAAAAGTGAGACTATAAGAAATGGACAAGATAGTGGTGGTTATGGGATGGGGGGAGGGAGGGAAGGGTGGGATGGGGAAGAGGGGAGGGATACAGGGAAAACCAGATAGAAGGTAACAGAGGACAATTTGACTTTTGGTGACGGGTATGCAACACAATTGAATGTTAAGATAACCTGGAGATGTTTTCATTAAAAAAAATAAATTTAAAAATAAAAAAAAAAAAGAATCGGCTGGGAACATTTCCCATTGTTTAAAACAAAACAAAAATCTCTCCCAATGTGCAATGTGTTCCACTTATAAAGTCTGAAGGAAAAGAATATGATGCTATAAGAGAAAAATAGCTAGAAGTTCTCTAATTTAGACTGGAAAATGAGGGTGAATCTCTGAGTAAAAGTGATACTTGAACAGGATATGAAAAACAAGTAGAGTTAGCCATATAAATATGATAGGAAGAGAATTCTCCTAAAGAAAACTACATGAGGCTATAAGAACAGCAATAAGTGAGGCTGGAAGACAGTTGGCTTGAATATATTTGCATGCACTTGCAGGAGAGCAATTCAATAAATGTATAATTATCACTTACTTCCTGTTGTTCTCTCCCCAATCTTCTTCCAATAGATTTTGCGTCATAAATGTTCAAGAAATAATTGAAAAGAAAATATTGCAGGTCTTACACTAGGAAATGACAATCTTAAAAGGTGACTTGTGGTTTGAGACCTGTTATATAATGGAGATACAGAATAGAGTCATTCTAAGGCAAAATCTGACTGGGAAAGAAACTTTTCATCTTTCTGTATAAAAGTAGGGGGAAAATACATTTCCCTTTGTCACACCAAAGGCAAGGGATCTTTTTAGGGTTTTTTTTGTTTTTGTTTTTTATTTTACAGAAAGAGAGTCAGAAAGAGGGATAGATAGGGATCAATCATTAGTTTTTCGTTGCCCTTGCGACACCATAGTTGTTCATTGATTGCTTTTTCCCATGTGTCTTGACCGCGGCCCTTCAGCAGATCGAGCCACCCCTTGCTGGAGCCAGCGACCTTGGGTCCAAGCTGGTGAGCTTTTGCTCAAGCCAGATGGGCCCGCGCTCAAGCTGGCGACCTCGGGGTCTCGAACCTGAGTCTTCCGCATCCCAGTCCGATGCTCTATTCACTGTGCCACCGCCTGGTCAGGCGAAAGCCAAAGTTCTAATAATCTTAGTAAAATTGTGTTGAAATTTTTCACAAGATTTACACTAATGTAAGTTGTACATAATCTCTGACCTACCTATCTTACATTTGAAAAGCTATGCTATAAAATTGTTGTAACATCATTTTGGGGGGAAATAAAAGGAAACAAACTGAATTAGTAACATTAGAAGAAACAGCCATTCATTCTTGTTATGAAATGTACTGTAAAAACTATGAATATAGTTTCATGCAGACACATTTAAGAGAATGTTTAGTATACTTTCCAAATTTCATCGTATTTGCATCGCATTACTTTTAACAGCACTTTGTAATCATCTTAAAGTTTGTAATAAGGCTAAAACTCTTCAGAAAAATTACAGACTCCGGGAAGTGAATAGGAATGCAGATCCTCAGAGAATAAAAAGTGAGAGACTGAAGCATAGAGTTGCTGAGAATACTTTCCTTTTCCTTAATTCTTGACAAAGATTTCATTCACCAATGTTAAAAAAGAATGTTTCTGCCTGACCAGGCGGTGGCGCAGTGGATAGAGCGTTGGACTGGGATGCGGAAGACCCAGGTTCGAGACCCCGAGCTCACCAGCTTGAGCGCAGGCCCATCTGGCTTGAACAAAAGCTCGCTAGCTTGGACCCAAGGTCGCTGGCTCCAGCAAGGGGTTGCTCGGCCTGCTGAAGGCCCGCGGTCAAGGCACATGTGAGAGCAATCAATGAACAACTAAGGTGTTGCAACAGCAACGAAAAACTAATGATTGATGCTTCTCATCTCTCTCCATTCCTATCTGTCTATCCCTCTCTCTGACTCTCTGTCCCTGTAAAAAAAAAAAAAAAAGAAAGAAAGAAAGAAAGAAAAGAATGTTTCATGAAATCAGAGAATGTTGGAATGTAAAGTAGCCCCTATGTTTTAACTGATATATTCATTCATTCATTTATTCATTCAGTTTTGATACAGATTCCAGCTTTTCAAAAGTGAGTTGCAATTATAGAATTAAACATATTTATTGTAAAACAAACCCAACAACTTAGAGGAGTATGCCCCCTTTGCTACTTCCAATGTCACGCTATTGAACTCACCAATGTTAACAGTTTGGCCGATAGTCTTCCATACTTCTCCTATGATCATGTACATGTGTACATACCAATCGATTTTACACACTAGGTAAGCTTTACTCTCCCCGCCTTTATTTCCTTTTTTTTTTTTTTGTCTTTTACAAATTAACTGCAAATTAAACTTTGACTTGATTCTTTTCCACCTATCAGTGGTTATGTCAGAGATTTTCTCGTTTTCTCCAAACCAAAGCATAAACATCTTATTCTTTTTAAAATTAGCTGAACATATTTCAAAGAAAGAATATGTATTTTCTCCTAATAATGAACATTCACGTTGTTTCCTTTTATTTCCTCTACAAAATATACTGCAACATTTGTTTCTAGTATTCATATTTCTATAGCATAAATTTCCAAATGTAAAATACCTAGGTCAAAGATTATGTGCTAAAATTTTAGGGGGCAGGGGGAATGCATTCGGGGTGACACTAGAATCTATGTAAACACAATAAATTAGATTTTAAAAAAAAAAACATATACAACAAAATTAGATTTAGGAAGATATTAAATCAGTTACCTTTCAAGAAGCAACTCTTATTAAATACATATTATGCTCAGTACTAAAAAAAAAGATTATGTACATTTTAATAGAAATCATCAAATTAATTTAGTCACACCTATCTTTATTAGCTATGTATAAAATTGTTGTTTATACCCAAATGGTAATCTTACTAGCTTTGCACATAACCATTTTAATATTTGGCAATCTGATAGATGAAAAAAGAAAAACACATTGCCTTGTCAATTTGGTTTTATTTACTCAAACAATTGTAAAGTTGAACAATTTTATATATATACATATATATATATAACTGATATATATAACATATTTAATATATAATTATATATATTCAACTTGTGGCTTTTTCATTTTCAATTGTATCACTAGACATTCATTTCTTAGTTTATTTCTCTGCTGTGTTTCATTTTTCTACTGTGTTTTATATATATGCTCCAGCACTTTCCTACTAGGACATTAGCTTATTGTGAGTCACTTCTTTTGCCATTGTTCTCTCATTTTCCACTGTTCGCCCTTTAACAAGGTCTGTGAAACCTTTATAATAAACTCTGTTGATCTTTTTCTTATAACATTTGCTTTTCTGGTCTGGAATGAAATGTCTTACCACATATAAGAGCATACAGAAGTTCTCAGGGATTTTATTCTTTTCTTCTGACATAAATTACATTTTCTTTGGTAGTCTCCATCATTTCACAAATGAGAAGGCTGATGAAAAAAATCAACATAAATAGTACTTTCAGGATACAAATGATCTGGTAAACTGGCAGATTCAAGAATTTTCTAATTTTCTAACTTAATACACATTATAAATCATACTATTGCATTTTTCTTTCAAACTCCTCCTAAATGTTTCTTTCTCCTTCTTGTTTCTCAAGCTGTAGGTTAAAGGGGTCCAGCATGGAGGTGACTACGGTATAAAATAGAGAGATCGCTATATTACTGTCTAGAGAGAAACTTGAGTCAGACTGAACATAGATGCAGAAAAGAATTGCATATGGGATGAAGACAGCTGCTCAGTGACAGGAACAAGTGGAGAAAGCTTTCCACCTCCCATCAGCAGTCTGGATCTTCAGGATGCTCACCAGGGTACAACAAAGGAGATCATGCTGATCAGGCCACTAAGTACTCTTACAGATCCAGCCAAGATGCAAAGCACTAACTTGTTGAGTCAGGTATCTGCACATGCTAGGGACAGCAGTGGTGAAATGTCACGGAAGTAGTGATTGATAAATTTGGACCACAGAATGGTAATTCAAAAGCGAGAATTTAATGAGTTGTGTTTAGAAGAGTCATGGCATAAGGCCTTGCCACCAGCTGCACACAGATCTTCTGGGACACGATGAGTGTATACAACAAGGGCTTATAGATGGCTGTGAAGCGGTCATATGCCATAGAAGCCAGAAAGAAACATTCAATCACCGCAAAAAAAAAAAAAAAAATCACATGTATGCAGCACAATCCATGAAAGAGATGCCTCTTTCTCTGGAGGCAATGGAGGAAGAGGAACAGATATCTACAAAGGACAAATATACAAGGAAAAAGTGCGTGGGTGTGTGGAGTCTGGGGTCAATTTATATGAGAGTGATTGTCCTTAAGTTACCCCTCAAATGTGACTAGATAGACAAAGAGAAGTGTGACAAAGAGGACAATCTGCTGATGAAGATGATCTGTGAGGCCCAAGAAAAGAAATCCAGTCAGTGTCATCTGATTATTACCTTCCATTGGTCACTTGTAATCTGGTAAAATAAAGAAAAGAATTTTTATTATAAAAATATATCATTAAGAGTCACAAAGAACATTTTAAGCCAATGATAGATTATCTAATCAGGTCTATAATATACAATTATTGAAACATCATTGAACTGGGAGATAACATTTCTAGAGACTAGGTCTGGGCAGTGGTGCAAAAATTTTGCATACTTGGGCAATTCACCCTTATCTCTTTGGATTTGATAGTCTTTCCCATAAAAAAGTTCAACTATATTATCTAAAACTCCTTCAAGTAATAAAATTGTGTTTAAAGTGAGAAATACTTTTCATGTTTCATTCTACCGTATGATGAGATAATAAACCCCACTTTAAAATGCCCAAAGTGGGAAAATTATAAAAACCAATGAGATATTCAGATCTTAATATCAACTGTTGGGAGAGAAATGGCAGGGAAGTTCCTGTTTTTATTGAATAATCAGTACCATTCTAGCATTATTAAGACACAATTCATAGACATAGTTATCCGTCTATTTTGAACTACTATTTATAAATAGATGTGGAAAGGATAACACACAAGTGACATAAAGGTTGTTCATATAAAAGAATATAATGCCATGTTAATATAAAAGAATATAAAGAAATGAAGACGTCCTGCCTTTGAAATCAAGTGACCTGGCAAATGTTGGACAACAAGTTGTCATGGAAAATTGTATAGAAAATTAAGCATCTTTTGTACCAAAATTATGTAAAATTGTTTTATGTGATTTTTCATGTTACTATAAACTTCTTTTAAGGCACTCATTCTGATATCTGTCAGGCAATATCAATTATAGTAGTAAAGCATGCAAAATGTACATGATCTTTGTGTTGCATTTTGTGTTCACCACACAAAGTCCAATTTTCCGTCATTTGACCCCTTTTTCCCTTTAGTACTCCCTGGCCTCCCTTTCCCTCTGGTAACCACCATACTGTTGTCTGTGTCTATGAGTTTCAGTTTTATATCCCACATATGTACTCGCTTCTTTAAGGATATCCTTTATGTAACTCCATTAACAGCTTCAAGGAAAGGATCATTTTTCCAGAAGTAAGAGTGGAATATTCAACCCCTGTCATGCTGGTAACCTTTCCAAGGGGCATGACTTTCTCAGTACTTGGTGAAGGATACCAAACCCACATCTTGAAGAGGCTGAGAATTCAGAGATACTTCTTGACCTGCACTTTGATTCACATACTGCACAGATTAAGAAAAATTGTCTTAGAGGTTTTCAGTAATTTAGAGCCAGGTCCTCAAAGAAATAAAACCTCAAGAGTTTACATCTGAAGGGACAAAATGATCTTGGTGGTATTGAGACCAAGTGTTCTTTATAAAGCTTATCTTTTCTTAAAGAGGGGATTCTTAAGAAAACAATGTAGGGTTTCTTTTCCCCTTTGGGGTCTACCTTTGCCAAGATGATCCCTCTTTTCTATCAATGGGCAATGACTCACTGAGCAGCCAGAACCAGCTGGGATCAAGTAATTTGCTGCCTGGATTCTGGAACCACATTGCCTGGGTTTAAATTCCCAATTCCATAGCTTAACAACTGTGTCACTTTGAGCAAGTTTCTAAATCTCTCTGTACTTCATTCTCTTCATCTGTAAATTAAAAGAAACAATGGCTTCTAGGTAACAGTGATATTGGAAGAGTTTAATGAAGTAATATATTTAAAGTATTTATTAGAATGTCTAGCACATAATCTGTGCTCATTGATATAATGTTTTCTTATTAGAGATTTATAGTGTAGTTGAGGAAATAATGCCAAGACATAAGAATAAAACAGCAGTTCAAAGTAGCATTTTCTTATTTCTAGGCAAAATATGATAACCAGTCACTGGGTTCCATAACTGGAGTAGATGAGAAAACTCTCAAAGAAAAAATTGGTCTGGAAAGATAACATCTAGAAAACTAAAGGTAAGAAGAAAGGTATTTCAGGCAATACTAATGAGATGAACAAAAACAGGGGATCAGGAAGAGAAGCAAGGAAGTTTTTTGAGATGGAAGCATCACAGGAGAGAAAAAAAAGTGTAGAGACTGATGACATAGGTTAAACTATCGCAGTCACCGTCTTCTCTAAGAATTTAATTGTTTATTCCATCAAGGAGAGCTGATACATCATCTATCAACCCCCATAACCTTTTATGGTAGCTCATTTTTAACTCTCCTTAAGTATCTATCTTAGAAGGTTGTCAACAATTGGTGTTGTGTAAGTATTTGCTGACTTAGTGGAAAATAAACCCCTCAAATGCATATTTGACAATGGCTCATAATTTAACAATTAAAATTACATCATATGTTTTTGATTAAAGATATTAAGGAGAAAGAATTTCTGCATGTTATTTTTTAAAGCAATAAGAAAAACAAAAATAAAAAATAGGACTATATAAAACTTAAAAGTTGCCTGACCAGGCGATGGCACAATGGATAGAGCATTGGACTGGGATGCGGAAGACCCAAGTTTGAGACCCCGAGCTCACCAGCTTAAGCGCGGGACCATCTGGCTTGAGCAAAAGCTCGCCAGCTTAGACCCAAGGTCACTGGCTCCAGCAAGGGGTGGCACAGTCTACTGAAGGCCCACGGTCAAGGCACATGTGAGAAAGCAATCAATGAACAATTAAGGTGTCGCAACGGCAACGAAAAACTAATGATTGATGTTTCTCACCTCTCTTTGTTCCTGTCTGTATGTCCCTATTTATCCCTCTCTCAGACTCTCTCTCTCTGTCCCTGTAAAAAAAAAAAATTAAAAGTTTTTGCACAGCAAAGGAAACCATCAACAAAATGAAGACATCCCACTAAGTGAGAGAACATATTTGCCAGTACATCTGATAAGGGCTTAATATCCAAAATTTACAAGGAACTTATAAAACTCAACACCACAAAAGCAACAGTCCAATTAAGAAATAGGCAAAGGACCTGAATAGACACTTTTATGAAAAGTACACACAGATGACCAATAGAAATATGAAAAGATGCTCAATGTCATTAATCATCAGAGAAATTCAAATTAAAACCTCAATGAGAGAGCACCACACGCCTGTCAGAATGCGCATCGTCAGTAAAGCCACAAACGGCAAGTGTTTGTGAGGATGTGGAGAAAAAGGAACCCGAGTCACTCTTGGTGGGAATGCAGATTGACACAGCCACTGTGGAAGACATCATGGACTATCCTCAAAAAATTAAAAGTGGAACTGACTTTTGACCCAGCAATTCCACTTCTGGGAATACATTCAAAGAAACCCAAAACAACAATTTGAAAGAATATAAGCACCCTTGTGTTTGTTGCAACGTTATTTACAACAGCTGAGATTTGGAAGCAGCCCAAGTGCCCATCAGTAGTTGAGTCAATAAAAATGCTGTGATATATTGACACAATGGAACACCACTTCGCTGTTAAAAAAGAAGAACATTTTACGTTTTGCAACAGCATGGATGAATCTGGAGATTATTATGCTGGGCATAATAAGCCAGTCAGAGAAAGACAAGTACTATATAATTTCACTTGTATGTGGAATCCAATGAACAAAATAAACTAAAAAAAAAAAAAAATAGAAACAAACATAAATACAGAAAGCAGACTGACAGTTATCAGAGGGGATGAGGGTTGGGGGGCTGAGTGAAAAGGGTGAAGAAATTAAGCCAAGAAAAAAATTATAGACACAGAAAACAGGGTGGGGATTGCAGGAGGGAAAGAGGGTGAGGAGAGGTAGAGTAGGGGAGATAGATGAGGGAGGAAGACTTGACTTGGGGTGATGAACACTTAATGTAATATGCAGATTATTTCATAGTGCACCTGCAAATTGTATAATTTTATTAACCAATATCATCCCAATAAATTCAATTAAAAAAATTTTTTAATCATGAAGAATCCACTATCCACTGAAGCAGCCTTCAAAACCTAGCCAATGACAAGACAAGGCCAGCAGGTGGCAGTACATCCACATACAAAGAGGTCACCACATTGCTATCCAGTCTCTTCAAATTCATATCCTCTCCTTGCTCAAAATCACAACAGAAAATCTAAACTCAACTATCAATATCCTGATCACACCACATTATCTCCTTTGCCTGTTAAGCTTAAGATGGTCTTAATTATGAACTCTGCTACCAAGTCAGAACAGAATTTCTCAAAACAGTTCGCTCCAGAAATCCTTGTTAATTAATTGACTTGCTGAAGCAAAAACAGTTTTTTAAGAACTAAAAGAGCATCACTTCATCTACAATTTACCCATTCAATCATTCTAGTGTTCATAAAGTAGAAAGCATTACATTATGTTTTGAAAGAAACTCAGGGGATAATATTAAGATGCTTCATTGTCACCCGACATACAGTCCTTCCTCTCCAACAAAAAAAAAAAATTCAAAATATAAAGAAATTAAGGTTGCTCATTCTGGGAGTAAAACTCTAAATGCATGAAAAAATATTGAGACTGAAAATATGCAAAGTCACTTTTGAAAGATTTGTCTTGTTATATTGGTCAGAAATATGATTAAATTATTGCCTTATCTAAAGATGACTATACCCATTAGAAGAGGAGTTTGCCAGCAATGAAACCACCAAAACAAACAAATAACTCTAAAAGCTAAAGGTGGCAGTTTCTAGGCAGTGGTTATATGGAGTAAGGAACTCTAGAATATTATTCCTTTGACAGCTCAATCAGGTGCAACTAAATATTCAAATTTTAGCCACAATACCCATTTCCATATCCACCAAGGAAGCTTCAATTTAACAGAAGGCACTTCACACACACATAAGTAGATATTCTCCAGGAAGCCCAAATAAATGAGACTCGTGTGAGTTCACTGCCTACGGAAACTAACAACCTAAAGATGAAATCTTAAACTGGTACTCTATTGTTATGCATCATTGTTTTGTGAGACTTGAGGGCTTTTTCAATACCATTTTCTTGTGATAATTCTGGGCTCAAATCAGAAGCCATCAATCCAATTACCCCTAAGACCACGATTCTATACCTGGAAACTGAACTAGAGCCTGTACTAGAAATGTCCAAAGTGAATATTTTTGTAAGCTCTTTGGGCAGCCACTCAGCTTCCTCCCATGACACTTCAAATCCACAGATTCAACTCTCAAACATCAATACATTTTCTTTGGTGTCTATTCAACTTACTTATATATAGGCCCTTGTTTTTGTCCTCTGATGAGATATAAACAAGTGGTCACTTGCCTATTTCAGAGATTTCATGATGGCTGTTAACTTGCCATAGGGTCTCTATCTCTTGGCCATATAGACAGTTGGACAATTCAATCACATCAGAAAGAATTCTAAGGTCAACAGGTAAAGTACTTTCCAAAGAGAAGCAAATTTGGTGCAATATTGTTTTAGGCCAAATAAATTGACAACTAAAAACCTGTTATAACCACACGTGGTTTGTTTTTATTTTTCAATTCAAAGGTGACTTGTTAGTCCTCCATGCCATGGCTCCTTCCTTCCAATTACCAACACAGTAAAAGTGGTGATCTTGCTGATTTCACACAAGGCACCACCTGCTTTGCTAGTCTGGTATATTTGGTTAATTGATTTACTCATGGTCACATATAAAATATTTAACTGAAAGGCACTTCAGAGATTATAGAAGCCAACTTCTTACTTTATAAATAAGAAAATGAAGGTCTCACACAAGCAACATGACTTATGGTCATGCCACTATTTGATGGCAGAAGTCCAGGATGACCATTGGATTCACTGGTGCTATGCTGGAAATGACCTCAATAAAAATAACAATGAAGTTTTATTAAAGGTGGAATTGATTACAGCTGAAACCAGATCAATGTTCCCTGACTTTTCCAGATTCTAAAGTGGATTCTAAGTCACAATAACCTGCATGGCATCACTGGAAGTTTCTGCAACAGTCCTTGGTGCACCCATTTAAGAATACATCCAAACACCTGATCACTTGACCCATCTACAGTCTGGCAATGCCTGACATGCTTTGATTAAATCAGCATTACTTTAGCTTAAGGTTTTATACACCTGTACATTTGGAATGCAAATGCACCTGAGAACTACATTACCAGTCAGTCGACATTCTTCAAAGTAAGAAAACTCCTTTCTCACTAAAGAGCTATTTGTTATTTCATTGATGTCTTTGATGTTTGTTTAATGAGTACCTATTTTTATAAGAGACTGTGCTAAGAGTTGGTGAAATGCATGGAAATGAGTAAGACCAGATTGCTGTCTTTACAAATTTGACAGTCTATCAGGGGGGCAAGGGATTTATATACATAAAATGTGTCACAGCAGTTTTATGAAAACACACTCTATTGACACTGAGGATGGGGGACTAATTTTATTTCATGGGTATAGTGAGAAATTAGGAAAACTTCTTGGAGCTATCCACAGAAAGTTTTGATGGGAGAATGTTAGAAAAAAATAGGAGGCCATTCTATATCTAAGGGTAATGGGGAGAAAGGAGCCTGAAGGGAAAAGAAGAGTAGAGATCCAGTATTGGGGTTACTCAAAGGTTGACTTTATCAGTTGCCCATCTGACCTTGCTTAGCTAGACCTAAGATTTGCTTGAGGCACGAGGTGAACATATGTATAAACTTGTTATTGGACCATATTCCTGAGTTACTACTGAGCCATAAGAAATTATGACATACTGCCATTTACAACCACATGGGTGGACCTTGAGAACATTATACTAAGTGAAATAAGTAAATCAGAAAAAGTTCAGACTATATGATTTTGCACATATTTGGGATATAAAACTGAGACTCACGTACATAGATAAAAGTGAAATGGTTACCCAGGGGAGGGGGAAAGGGAAGAAGAGAAAAGAAGGATAAATATATGATGATGAAAAATTATTTGACTTTGGGTTATGGGTACACAATGCAATCAACAGTTCAAATGCCATAGAGATGTTCACCGGAAACCTATGTACTCTTATTGATCAATGTCACCCCATTAAATTTCATTTCAAAATTTAAAATTTAATAAATCTGCTGTAAAGCATCAATTACACAGGGGTGGATAATTGACATGACTCATGAGACTTGAGTTTTGACGAGACAAAGAAAGTGCAGGCAAACACCACAGAAGTCCGGGACTTCCCAGACACAGCTCCCAGAGCCCTTCCTCAATCCCATAACATACACTTTGTATCTGAATAAGGAATCACTAAGATAAATGAAAGATAACTTGGGGTGAGGAGAGTTGGTTTTACCCAAAGAATGGAATTTATTCCCCTTCAGTTGCATACCCAAAATTCAGGTACGTAACCAAGAGAAATAGAAGAAATCAAGAGAACATAACAAAAGCCAGGAGCAAACTACCCATCTCTTTTTATATGAATAAAGCCAATAAACTAGCACAAATTACCCACCTGGTCTCAGACCCTAGCACAGGAATATTTCACTCAACACTTGACTTCTTTTGGGTTGGCCAAAGTTCAGCACTTTGGCTCTAGGCATTCCTGAAAATAACCCTAGAATTGCAAGTAGTCAGTTGAGATTAATTCTGTGTGCATACACACATAACCTGTACTTTCTCAAATCAGAAGAGGACAATTAAAAAATCAAGTGGTTAAAACAAGGACAGGGAAAACATCTTCGGGTTTCATTCCTACCCTTTATCTCTACCTTCTCCCATTTAAATATTTCTCTTTCAGCCCTATCAGGGCTCAGAAGATACCTGAAGCCTTCTAGACCATGAGCTGCAAATGAGACTGATACTTGCTCTTGCTTCTGGAAGCAGACTTAGTTGCCACCAAAAACATCCAACTTATGGTTGAGCACCCTTATCTCTCTGGCTGAAGGTCTCCTCACCAGCCTCAGAAACCATGCTATCCTCGGGCACCAGAGGGAGGATTACTGCTTTCTCCCTAGCAGAATGAAACTTCTCGATCTTCTGCGATATAAGTGACTGATGGTAAGGCTGGATACTCTGGGCCCTGGCTGTTAATGTAGGCATGGCCACATATAAGCTTTGGAGCCGCCTGCTATCAGTTGCTTTCTATTCAGATTGCAGGAAGTCACTTGGTGAACTTGCCAGTGGCTGAAATGGAAAAAACTTTAAGTCAAGGGCAACACACAAAACAGACAGCACAAACATGCACAGTTCCAGAAACGTCCTTAGTCGGCAATGATTTGCAAGGTTCTCTCTGAAGCACTATTGGTGGACTCCAATCCATTAAAATGGCTTCTTTTCCAAAAGACTGACTCACTGTCCTGGAAACTGTTTATCAGGATGGACTGGAGCTAGGATTTAGATGACAAGTTAGCAATTCAGGTCTGAACTTGAAAAACCACTAGCGCATGCCATTCTCCAGCCACAGTGGAATAATGCTTAGAAGCTCATAAATAAGCTAGCTAAGTTTTTGATTGAGCAACAGATATTTAGGACTTATGGAATAATGTTGAAAATTAACCCTAAGCCAAGAGCCAACTGTTAATTGAATCTAAATACGACTCGACAACGCAGGAAGCAAATCTCATCCACAATAGGAGGCAGAACTGAGGAATGCAGCTCAAGGAAGGCCCCGGGATGTGGAGATGAGTAAATGTCGTCAACACCCTACAGCCAGACAGGGTGCAGGTAAGAGACAGCACGTCCCGGTTCCCGCCCCGGGCAGTGCAGGAGGCGGCCAGGAGGGTGGCCAGTGTCACGCAGAGATACATACTCACTTCCTGACCAATGGAAAACCCCAGAGGATGTAGACTAAATTCCAACCATATAGGGTTAAAGGTGGACATCTAGTGTCTGCCTGCTGTTGGAGACTAAATTCTAATTCTAATGAATTTACTCTGGACTTTGGGTTTTCCCCAGAGGGACGGTGACCCCTGCATCCAGATGCCAACCAAAAGCAATTCCAGAATCACAGAAGGTGAATTTACACTTCAATAAAGGGCTAGAGAGTGGAGTTGGGTGCTGGCCATCACGGCCCAGGATTACACAAAGATTGACCATGGTGAGAGAATGATAGACAAGAACAGTCATTGATTGTTTCTAGGTTTACCATCTTCTCTCCTAACCTTTTTTTTTTTTTTTTAATTTTTAAAATTCTTCTAAAGTAGAAAACTGAATGGTACCTGGGAGTTATCAGTGCTCAAAAATGAGAGAGGACAAGTGAAGAGTATTCACTTTAATTTTGAATTCAGTAGGTTATCGGTAATGTAAAAATATTACAGTTTCTTTAAAGAGATAAAAAATAATGTAAAAGAAGAAAGGAAGATGTTCACAGAAGTCATATTTTCATACGTCTTTTGTATGTATTTTCAGCCCATGAAACCTGAAAAACTTGTTAAAACTAAAAGTGTGTTAAAACGAAAAGAGATTGTGTTTGACCTATCAACGTAACAATGGCTAGAGAAGACCCAGAAAGGACCTGCGGCCCCTGTGGCACTCGGTCCAGCCCTAAGAGGGTCATTCCTCTAACGGAGCTCTTCCGCTGCATTAATTTGTAGTTAAAGTGCAGCTTGTATCCTCTCGTGAGGAATGTCCTGACAGGGAGACTCCTGGTACAAGATGATCATGAAAGTCATCTTTGTATCAGCAGGGGAATAACGGAAGTTATAGAAGTAAAAGACTCCTTGTCGCAGAGGTTGGGGAGGAGGAGCACATCCTATTTTAAGGTTTAGAGCCTTTGACCACATGCCGCGAAAAGGATGCAGAGGTCCTTGGGCAATCTTGCCAGCCTTAATATCTGCAGCCACCTTTCACTGTCTTATGTCCCAGTGTTTTATCATATTCTTTATATACGTAAGGGGAATCATGGAGCTAGTGAGTGAACATGGCCATCTGCCCATGATTTATGAAGCTTTGTTGCTTTATATTCATTGTGACTATTGTAACTCACTCAAAGGGCTGATACCCTTCTGGGAGGGAGGTGGGTGTGATTTTTAAAAATGGCCCAATAAAGAATGCCAACTTCTGGTATTGGAGACGGAAATGAAGAACCAGAGTAAGTAATGGTTCTCAGACTGAAAATAAATGGTTTGCTTGACTGGAAAAGTGGAATATCATGTTCAATCATAGTTTCCATTTCCTAGGTGAATGATCTCTACACAGATATAGAAGGATTTAACAGAACTATTTCAGTAAGTGGTCCGAACAGTGAAAACATTACTCATCAAGTGAGAGACAACAGTTGTGAAAGCTGAAAAGGTTGTTTATTTGTCGTGTGAATATAAACACAAGAAACAAATATCTCTTGGGAAAATGTACTTTAAGGCAGACCCCAACCAGATAGCTTGGTTGGTTAAAGCATTGTCCCAAAGGACAGAGGTTGCCAATTCGATTCCCAGTCTGGGCACATACAGGAACAAATTGATGTTCCTGTCTCTCTCTTCCTTCCTCTCTCTTTCTAAAATTAATGGAAGGAAGGGAGGAAGGAGAAAGAAGGAAGGAAGAAAGAAAGGAAGGAAGGAAGGAAGGAAGGAAGGAAGGAAGGAAGGAAGGAAGGAAGGAAGGAAGGATGAATCCTTTTGGACAAAGTCAGGAACTTTCAAATACATATTCTTAAATTATAAGTGGTAAAGGTACTAGTGAACCAGTCCAAACAAAGCTTACCACTGAGTAAAAATTGGGAGAATTTTAAGAACTGTTTTTTCTTGCTTAATGTAAATTTAATCAAAGAAAAAACATTATTAACTTTCTTTCTTTACTTTGTGTTTTTTTTCTTCTAAATTGAAAAGCTAAAGAGGCTCATTATAGAGAAGGTCATGAACCACAATAAATTATCAACACAGATAAAATATACATATACTACATGAAAATGCTTGGATACACAGAGATACCCAAAGAAAAAAGAGCTTCTGAGTTTAAATCAGGTAAGGGCTGACTAACTCATCTTTGGGCTTCACTATTTGCCTGGATTAAGAAACTTCATGACATTGAGAAATAACAATGAGAACTTACAATAGGCATATTGGCTGTACAAAACAGAGAAAGAGAAGTGATTGGAGGGAAAAGTTGGATGATGCCATGCAGAATACAGTTTAGTGATATTATTTATAATATTTCAGTAACTTCATAGGTTATTTTAATTATATATTTAGAGAATTACTTATGTCCAAAGGAACCAAACCCCAAATAAAAAATGGACACCAGAAAGTTCTCATAACATGAACTATTAGGCACTCATCCCTCTCATAAATTAAAAAATGCAAATTAAGACTATAGCAAAATAACATTTCTCACCTATTCAATTAGCAAAAGTTCAAAAGCTTAACACTATCCCCACTACTGAAGAACTGTAGAGAAACAAAAACTCGCTAATATTGCAGATGAATATGCAGAAAATTGCAGTCTCTAAGGAGAGCAACTTTGTAATATCTATCAAAATTATAAATGCATTTACATTTACTCTTTGACTCTGGTATCCTATTTCTGGGACCTTATCTGATAAATATTCCTGCATGTGTGCTAAATGACTTTTATCAATTATTCACTGCAGTTTTGTTTGCAACAGAAAATATTATCCAAATGTCCATCAGTGTGAGATTGATAGAATATATTGCAATAAAAAAATAAAAAGCCCTCTATGCATTGATCTGGAAAGAGGTCCAATATGTATCAATAAAAGTAAAGTGAAGAACTATGAACAGAATTTGTTACCCTGCTATAAGAAAGAGGTGGGTGAAAGACTAACAAATACATTCATGTTTATATTTACATTAAAGAGACACTGGATAGAGAGTCGGGAAAGCGATAGTTGTTGCTAATACAACACATTGGAAGATGAGAAGAGTAGATAGGAATAGAGGTAAGAAGGAGGTTTCTCAAAGTATTTGGTATTAGTTTATGATCTATATGAATAAATATCTTGTAAAATAAATAAAACAGAAAAAAGTCGCTTAAAAAATTTAGTGTTTCATTTTGTCATTGTAGTTTATGTGTATAAATGTAAGGGACTCGATGCAGAAACTCTTTTATGGAGGTCTTAGACCTTTGCATGGTCACGGTCTATGGATAAGTTTTAAAGGTGCCCATAAAATCATGAAACTGAATACAAAATATTGGACTTCTTTGTACATGTACTTATTTCTACAGAACTGTCCATAGCTTGCATCACATTATTGAGAGAACCCCATGAGCCAAAACAGTGTGAGAAGTCACAAATTTGAGGATTCATACAAGTCTCTAGACTTATTCTTTCTGAATATTAAGATACTGTATGAGTTGATAGGTACAAATATGAGTGCTGGATTTCAGAGACCTGGAATCAAACTTTACCATTCAAGAGTTGGGTGTCTATCTCTGGGCAATTTATCCAAGCTTTCTAATCTCATTTCTCTTATCTGCAATAGAAAGAAAATAGTTATCTATTTCAGATGGTATTGTGAGGATGAAATTAAATAATGCATCTATAGTACTTAGCAATATGCCAGATGCATAATAAGAGCTTGAAAATATTGCCTAGGGTAATCATTGAAATGAGCACTAGTACTGTGATAACACAGCAAGTTTTGGAAGGGGTCAGAATATGCATTCATTTTTGGCCATGTTGAATTTGAGATGCCTGTGGGATACTTAAGTGGGTATATCTGGCAGAAAATGAGATTTCAAGGTCTTGAATGCTGTAAAAGTTATGCTATGCTGTTATGCTTTATGCTAAGTTTTTGTTCCTGTCTATGTTCTCTCCCTTGGTGATCTCATCTAGTTTCATGGTCATATGCTGATGACTCCCAAATTTATAT
The DNA here is from genome assembly GCA_037038555.1 of Rhynchonycteris naso. Classification (NCBI taxonomy): domain Eukaryota; kingdom Metazoa; phylum Chordata; class Mammalia; order Chiroptera; family Emballonuridae; genus Rhynchonycteris; species Rhynchonycteris naso. Next base: position 360,056,966 of record CM072995.1, read on the forward strand.
CTCCAGCTCAGACCTCTTCCTCAACCTCAGACTTCAAATACCTACTCAACAAGTACTCTTGGGTGTTTTATAGTCATTTCAGAATTAACATGTTCAAAAATGAACTTCTGAACATCCCCTCTTAGCTGATCCAATTAAGATGCCTTCTGTATCTTAATTAATAGTTTTTCCATGTTTCTAGTTATTCAGGCCAAAATTTTGAAGTCATTCTAATTTTCTCCCTGCTCTCCCACCCAACATCTAATTCATTCATCAATGCTATTGGCTGTACTACAAGATATATCCATATCTAATTATTTCATACTCCCTTCCTTTTTAGGACTTTGGTCCAATCCACTAATACCCCTCTCACTGGAATTCCTGACAACCTCTTAACTGGTCTTTCTGCTTCCACCTTTCTCCCTGGGGTCTCAGAGTAGAGTCTCAACACAGTAACCAAGTAATCCTTTGACAAGAAATGAGACTGGCACTCGTCTGCACAAGACCTTAATGGCTGCCAGCTTACCTGGAATTCAACCAAACATCCTTTCCACATTCATGGCCCTACCCCTTCATTTCTTTCACCTCATTGGCAATTTTTTTTCTCTTGACTCATTATTTTCTAGCCCTACTGACCTCCTTCCATTTCTTCCAACATATACCAGAAACACTTCTCCCTTATATCTGGGATTTTCTTCTTCCAGATTCTGTGTGGCTCACTTCTCCGACTCCTTCAAGTTGTTGCTCAAATGTCATTCCTGGTGAGATGTTTCCTGACCAAACCATCTTCAATTGCACCACCACCTCACTCACACACTTACAGACACACACACTCCTATTTTCCCTTACTCCTTTATTGTCTCTGCAACATCTGTCGCCAGGTAATGTAACAAGGGTGAGGCAATGAAACAGAAAAGACCATCTTGTCATTCCTGTGCTAAGAGAGAAGGGACCAAGTGAGCACCAGCTGCGGAAGCCAGCAGGGTCAGGAACAGCTAGGTTGGCAGGAAAGTTCCATAGAGACCAGGGAAGTCAGAAGAGAATACAAGTTTCTATACAAAAATACAAAAGACTCACTCCACCCATTCTATTCACCATAACATCTCCTAAAGCCCATTCCCCATACCTCACGAGGCCAACCTGAAGAGGAGCAGGGAATAGAGACAACTGAAAGACAGGACTTTTAAGGATTTTTAGTTCAACTGTGTTTAACGGATTGAACTCGATATAGGGAGCGACCTTTGCCACTCAGCAGCAGGAGGGCTCCTAAGCCGAAGCATATGAATGGATTCCCCCACACACACTACATTTGAAGAGTGCAGTTCAAAACCAATGGCTTGGATTTCCCTAGGGGCTCCTGATGGATCTTGTGTTTGGGTCTCTTTGTCAGGCTTGCCTCTCCAAACCTGAGGCATGACATACTACCCTGATCATCATTCATTCATTCATTCATTCAATTTTCTTTCAATTGTTATAGTAAATGAGGGCAGCTGAAACATAACAAGAAGAGTCCATGTAGAGATACAAGAGCAGGTGCCAGCGCTCCAAGTCATAAACTGTGCTCTGTGATTTTTCTGAGTTTCTTTCCTTACCTGTACAATAAGGACAATATGCCCAGCTTTGAACTAGTGGTGTCTGTATGTAATAAAATAATAAATAGGAAAGATATCAGTGCATTTCAAAGTGCTCCGTAAACTTAAAGCACTGCTATAATGGGAACGGAATAGTGCCATCAGTGGACTGCCTACCTTACCATGCTGGCGGTGGTAAATTGAGTAAGATGCATTCCCTACCTAGAGCTTTTGGTCATCCAATACGGCAATGCCTCTGATTCATCCGCTCTACCCTCTGGGTCCTGCTCTGGCTTATCAGAAATCAGTTTACTCCATTCTGTGAACGAATGTTGATACGAGGAAAATCACAAAGTTTGGTTTCAATCTTTTACACTGAAATGAGTCATTTGATCATCAACAATTCCCTGATCCATTAAAGCAGCCCCTGCTCAAAACACTGCATCCTCGCACACCAGGCAGGCAAGAAATATCACTCAGACACACACACACACACACACACACACACACACACACACACACACACGGACTGAAATGAAGCTCGCAGAAAGCCTGCACTTTCCAAGCTTACATCTTGGACGTACATCTCTGTTATGCTATCAAGTGCAATGCAGAATTTATAAAGATTTCCTTGTGTAACGTTTGTACTATTGCATGTAAATCTCCCAGCTGGTTTATCTCATTAATTCACTCTGTATCTGTGTAGTGGGAAATTGGAGTAATCAACCGAATAATGAGCACCTGAAAATTTTCTCTTGAAGGGCCTGGAATTAGCCAGATAAGGTGGTGACATTAAGTAAGGTGGTTGGAAAGTAACTCCTCACCCCGCCTCATTTTGCTAAAACCACACACACACAATGTTAGGATAATGTTATAGATTAACATTGTATATACATTTTTTATTGATTGATTTTAGTGAAAGAGGAAGGGAAAGAGAGAGAGAGAGGAACATCAAGCTGTTCCTGTATGTGCCCTGACCAGGAATTGAACCAGCAACCTTTGCACTTCTGGAGAGGCAACACTCCAACCAACTGAACTATCAGGCAAGGGTAACAATGTATATACATTTTAAGTTAAGCATGAGGATAAGCCTCCCATAGGACCTATGTTTGGATGGAGTAAGAGTCCAAAGGAAGCAATATGTGAATTAGAGAAAACTTAACTTACACTATTCTATACATATTGTGTTTAAGAGACTATCTCCTTTGTGGCATTCTGAATATTTCTTTGTAAAACCAGAAAACCAGGATTATAAAAAATATATACTTGCCGAATATGTGTGTGTGTGTGTGTGTGTCTTTTTACCTCTACTGTTTTTATCCTTAAGATGAAATCAAGTTTATATGTATTGCTTTTCTTAAGAGAAAAGAAAACACACACTGATCTTTCTCTCCAGAGACTTGGCAGAGAGAGAAGATAATTAGACTCATTCTCTCTGATAAGATATGCAGACTAATTATGAGCCATTATCTGACACCAAGGTACAAGCAGCTGCAGAACTGCTTCCACTCTGAGCCTGCATCTTGGAAAGGACATGGTTCTTGGTTTCTGTCTGTTTTGGAACAAAATCAGAATGAGATTGTAACGAGCTCGTGAGAACACCCAAAGTCTAACTAAATATGACAGGTTGATCAGGGACCAGGAGAATGGACTTTTTTTTGAAACGTCTTTTGCTTTTCTTTAATTCTTAATCCAAATGCTAGTTATCCATCTAAGTTAAGTCCTAATGCTACAGTTAAACACGCAAGTATATTCTTACAAACTATCTGGATAACTGAAGTGAGGAGGTAATGACCCACACAGGCTGATCCCTGATATGTATCCCATGATAGAAATAGCTAAGCTTGACTAAGCCTCTTCTATGCATCTTGCATTGGGCACAAACACTTATTCATTCATTCATTCATTCATTCATTTTAAAAAATATGTCATGGACATGAGGCATTTTTCTGGGTTCTTGGGACTCAGCTGTGATAAAAGCCAACAATGCCTTCTTCTCATGATGTTTATAATAAAGAAGACACAAAAGTATCAAATAAATGAGTAAAAAGAGAGGTTTAGTTAATTCTTATGAAGTTATGAGAGAAAATCGAAATAGAGACATAGGTCAGAGGCTAGTGAGTAGAGCAGAGATTGTCGCACATAGAGTAGCCACAGAAGGCATTTCTGAGGAGAAAATTGACATTAGAGTGGAGTTCTCCAAAACAACTATGGTAGCACATTCTACACAGAAGGCACGGAATGTAAATGACCTGATTCAAGAATGGGCTTCCTTTGTGCAAAGAACTGAAAGAAAGATCTAAGTAGATGCTGTTTTTCCCCATTTTATAGATGAGAAAGTTGAGACTAATGAAGCTTCAACAATTTGTCCAAAGTTACCTTACACATATTTGCCGGTGCTGGGAATTCTTATAAATTTATTTTTTTACTTCTTGAATAGGCAAATTATTTAAATTTAACAAAGCAATATAAAAAGGTATTTATTAATGTAAAACCAAAAAGAAAATTGGCAGAGGACTTGAATAGACACTTCTCTCAAGAAGACATGCTAATAGCCAACAGATATATGAAAAGATACTCAACTTCTCTAACCATTAGAGAAAATCAAATCCAAACTACCATGAGATACCACCTCACACCTATTGGAATAGCTATTATCAACAAGCCAAGTAATAACAAATGTTGGAGAAGTTGTGGAAAAAAAGGAAATATTTTATTAATTAAAAAAATGATTAGCCTGACCAGGTGATGGAGCAGTGGATAGAGCATCAAACTGGGATGCAGAGGACCCAGGTTCGAAACCCTGAAGTTGCTGGTTTGAGCACAGGCTCACCAGCTTGAGTGTGTGGTCGCTGGCTTGAGCGTGGGATTATAGACATGTCCCTATGGTTGTTGGCTTGAGCTCAAAGGTTGTTGGTTTGAAGCCCAAAGTTGCTGGCTTGAACCTAAGGTTGCTGGCTTGAGCAAGGGGTCACTGACTCTGCTGTAGCCCTCCTCCCAGTCAGGGCACATATGAGAAAGCAGTCAATGAACAACTAAGGAGCCACTATGAAAAATGATGCTTCTCATCTCTCTCTCTCTCTTCCTGTCTGTTTGTCCCTATCAGTCTCGCTCTCTGTCTCTCTCTGTCTCTGTCACAAAAAAAATTAATCCTTTTATTATAGCATATAGACATGTGTGTTAAAGTCAGCCAGTAAATAACCCCAAAAGGAAATCTACTCACACTCAATAATATATTTTACAACCTATTCAAAGTTAGTTTGTTGGCTCTAAGTGCCATAGGTTTCAGCAAGGTTCTTGGCAGGCTGTTCGGGATACCCAGTTCTTCTCCAGCCTGTTCTCAGGGCTTGAACCCAAATGACGAGGGTGTGTAAAAGTCACTAAAGATGGGACCGATCACCTGCCCTAGGCAGAGTAGTCATTTGAGTGTGCTTGATCATCACCTCACTGTTTATCAGAATACCTCAGTCTAAGTCCTACATTGGACCCCACCTAGCTATGAGATTTGGAGAAGCCACTTCATATCTTTTGGCCTTAGTTACATTAGCTACAAGAGAAGGAGTTAGGATGCTTTCTGCTTGATGTTTTTAGTATTAGTAAATTACTTATGGTCTACAATGAATGGTCTGACCAGAAATGGAATCCAGTGATATGTCTACTACGTTGTCAATTTCTAGGTGTGGTGATAACAGTAAAATAATAGGCATTTACTGCATACCAGCCACTCACTGTTCCAAACACTTTTCTTGTATGATCATATTTAACCTTCACAACACCAGGAGGTAGATCCTGTCATTGTGCTTATTTTGTAGATGAGGAAAGTGAGGCACAAAGCTTCAAGAATCACCCAACACAAGAATAAGTGTGACAGAGGGAAAAGTGAGAGAAGAAAGAGATAGTGGTCATAATCCATTGCGATTAAAATATCTTACTTTTGTACATTTTAAAATATATATGATTCATGTGAGAACATTGCTGGGGTCCCTCCCAAGGCCTTGAAAGGAACCAATCTAAGTTATGGGCTTCCAGGCAACTTTGACTCTAAAAGTATTTAGAGATTTCAATGGTGCGTAAGAAGTGAATCATGTAAGAATACGGAGAAAGAGTATCTTTGGAAGAATGCACCACTAGTGCAAAGGCTTGAAGCAAGAACAAATCTAAGATGTCTAAGTTATGAAAGAACACCCCCCCCCAGGTACAGAATGTAGCTTCGCTAGCTGCTCCTGCTTTCCAACAACTGGGGAGCTCAAAGGTGGTAAGGGGCTCAGTGTGTAACTTCCACCTAGAAACCCATATTCCACTATGATGAGCTTAAAAGAATATCTGAAATTATCTAATAACCTATAATGGCCATTGAATTTATGACCATGTCTCATGAAGCCCCAGAGATTGGAAATTTATACAGAGACCACACAAGCAAGATTCAAGCTCCTCGCTCTAGCTTCAGCTTCACTGTTCCGTGTTCTGTGTGTCTGTTTCCTGTCTTAGGTTCCTCATAAGGATTTATTAGAACCAAAGGCTCTATCTCTGGAAAATGTTGAAAACCCAGTGAGCCCCAACCCTGTCATTTGATCTGGGGCAACACGGAAGCTCAGAAAGAGGAAATGGCTAGCCCAAAGCCATATGTAAGTAGGGACAGAGACATCGCAAGTACAACTTCTAGGGCTTCTCCAGTCTTCCATGTCACGCTCACTCTTAATCTCCAATAAATTTTTTTTCAGATAGTTGATATTTTTCTAAAACATAGGGTAGCTGGAAGCTGATTGTCATTAATTTTATTCTCTATCCATCTTATGAGACAAAGACAGAGAACTGTAGAGCTTGCTCAGGGCAATGCAGTCTCAACTTGCCAAAGCAGAAGGAAAGGAAAAGTGAACAGCGATAATTCTACTAACTAAAGCTTCTCCTTGGAATATGACTTCTGGTGTCTCAGTAAAAGTGAAGGGCTAATGCCTGTGTTTGCCATGGAAAAGTTAGATGATGGCAGCCACTTCTCCCCTCCATTCCCACTGCTCCCATCATTAGTAAGTCCTCATTACCGCTCACCATAACCCTGTGCACAAACCTTCTGATGTGTTTCCTGTCTCCACTCTGCCCACCACAGTCTTATCCAATTCATCCCCTTTTAAATAAAGCTCTTGTAAAAACACTCTCCCTCACACAGTCAGATGCTCTTAAATTATAGAAATCCCAGACTTGCCAAGAATTTTAAGACCTAATCATCTAAACTTTGCATTCAAAGCCTTTCACAATCCAACACTAACAGTGTAATTCCCATTTTATCTCCAAACACTGGCTTTTATCCATGTTGTGACCCAGAAACACTGAGTGTCCTCGTTCCTACTCCATGCTCTATAAATTTGCACATGTAGATTTTTGCTCAGGTTATAACTTCTGCTCTGATCGCTGCCACTGAAAGACTTCTTTATCTCCCATGGTCGGGCTAGCTTTAGCTCTGCAGTTCCTTCAAGTCAAGTTTGCTTGTCTCATGGTCTAATTCTCTGTTGCCTCCTTTGTGGAACCTCCTGGATCATGTCAAGCAAGCAAGAATTCTTCCAACTTTGAACCCAACCTTAGGTTGTTCATACCACTTTTGTGGCAGTTTGAAAATGCTACCTTGTGTTATTATTGTTTGTGAAATTATTTTGTTCTCATTATAGACTGTGAGCTCTCTGACGGCAGATCTAACCTACTGATCTTTATATCTTCTAAAGGGCCTGCAGATTGTCAGTCCTACATTTGGTGAAAGCACAGGACTGGGAGTTCCTCAGCCCCAACTCCTCCTGATTAGAATCAGCCCATGTGAACTGGTCAGAAATTAAAGAGAGATCTCTTAGCGATTCCTTTATGAAACATCCAAAGACTCTGCCCAAACAGAGGGGGAAAGATCGGTCATTAAGAGGCAGTTTGACAATAAATAGGAAGTCATTTAAATTAGTCATAGCTGAATGACACTGAAACTATGTCCAAATTCCAGTCCCGTCACTCCTCAGCTGTGTGACTCTGAGCAGGCTCCTGTTTATTCTGAATCTCACCCGCACAATGAGGCTAAGAGTTAAGTGTGGAAACTGCTTTAGAAATTGCAGGTCACATTTTGAAGCTGAGTAGTTATGCAATAAAAAGTAACAACAGCTACAAGAATCAGAAAATCAACCTCAGAGCTAGGGTTTATTACTGAGCATCAGCCTCCAAAGGCATGAAACTGCCACTTGCAAAAGCAAATACCTTTCAAAAAATGGAGGTGTGGGCCTGCATCTTGTCACCTAAAGAGTTTGTTAACCCTTCAGAAAGCATCTTTTCCCCTCCACGAGAATGTTTTGTAGGTCTTGCAATTGCCATCAGATCAGAAGATGATGCCAACGAAACAAGTATAAATAACACATCCCCCCAACATAAAAGAGTGCTCCTAGAATGAAAAACCTGAGGACACTTCTAATTAAGGTAGAAGAGAACAATCAAGGATGAAACTAAAGTAAGTCACAAAGCCTATAATTAACTGACAGGTGCACCCATCCACCTTGCCCCCTCCATCACAGAGAAAAAAATGACAGAATAGAATGTGAACATCTCTGGCTCTTAGTTGACCATTGATCCATTCATTCACTCTGTAATCAAGTACTGAGCATGAGTTAGTTCCAAGTTTGAGAAACACAGGAGTCAAAATGCATGATCCCTGTCGCCAAACAATTCATAGTCTAATGGAAGAAAGAGACAACAACAATGACAACACAAGCAAGTGACAAGAGCTAGAATCACACATGCCCGAGGGACAGTGAGAACACAAAAGATGGGCTCTAGCTCTCTCAAGGTCAGTCATGAAAACATCAAAGTGCTGCTCAAACTCAGTTTTGAAGAATGAGCGGGTCTCCTGCAAAGGTAGGATGGTGTGCACATGCAAAGGCACAGAGTCCTTCTTGTGACTCTACACATAGCGTCATGCAGAAGCACAGAAAATGCACACTCTCCCTTCCTTATGTATCTTCTAAGAATGCCTAATATGATGTTTGACAAATGTCAATTCACTGAGGAGATGAGTGGTTGTTATTAAGCATCATGTTTTCTGTCGACTTAATCTCCACACATGGTAGAGCAGAACCAGAAGTATATACTTTGTCTATGGTCAGAGGCCTGAAGAACTTACTACAATGTGGAAATCAGATATGGCTTTCTTTTCTTATCTCCAAGTTGGTTATTATCTAATGTAGTGCTATTTAACTTGGCATCATCAACTACTCTGTAAAAAATTTTGTTTTTGTTCAAATTGTAAGAATAATAAGTATATTAGAATGATGAGCCTACTGTCAAGTTCTACCAAGACTCCTGGTATTCAAGTTTTGTCTTTATGATTTTGAACATCTTGAAATCAAGTGATAACTTTTCACTTCTAATTCAGTATTCATTGGGATCCCTAAGTCCTCCAGTTTGAGAACAACTTGATCTAGAAGATATGGAGACCGAGAAGGAGAAACGGCTTTGTAATGCAGTCAGCCCCAGAGGCCTGCAAGAATGTTTGCCCTATTATGGTTCAGCCACCTCCCCTCTGAATAGGCATACATTGGTCCCATGACTTTCAAGATTTTTAAATACAGATCCAAGTTCATAATTCACACTTGTGCAAATTACTTTCATGGTTAGAGTTTCAGCTTCCTGTTTAGCAAGAATGAGGTCTGTGCCTCACCTCTCTGAGAAGCAAGCAGAAAGGGTCAGGATAAATGACTCCAACTTAAGATAATAAAAATAACTTTTTAAAAAATCCATACTCTCTGATCCTCTCATACTTCAGAATTTGTGACTTCGCACATATGAGGGATTTTTTTTCTTTTTGTCCTAATGAGATGGTTCCATGAAACTTCTACCCTAAAGTAAATTTATTTTCTAATTTTTTTAATTAGAATTTATATTCGATGTTATTTTGTATTAGTTCCAGGTGTAAGCATTGCTTTTTTGATTTATTTAAAGGAGGTAGCAATTACTTTTCCATTACAAAATTTTAAAAGCAGAGCAATCAATCAATTTTTTGCTGTTCTTTACATATGTTTGATATTTAATAAGTAGTTGTTGAATGAATGATAAATTGATGTTACCTAAAACATTCACGTAATGTCATAAATAGTCTAACTTGGACATGGGAGATGAGTGAGGCACAGGGTGTGGGAGTTGATTGAACTGTAAGAATCTGGTTCTTCAGCAGAATCACCTGGGAAGCTTTTAGAAAATTCAGACTCTGGAACCCCACCCCAAACTAACTGGATCAGAATTTCCATGGGCTGACACCCCGAATTCAACATTTACAAAAGTACTTCCTGAATAAACTCTTAACATATTTTCAAAGCGAAAGATTCTAAGTTGAAATGATGGAATCAGTTATGGTAGTTGGTTATAATTATGCATGAGATACAAGAACTTCTAGTGTCAAGGTAACTCTTCCTTTTTCCAGATATTTTCTCTGCTCAGGACCTTACTTATTCATTCATTGAAAAAAATTATTAAATGCGTACCATGCTAGACCTATCGATAGAGTAGTGAACACAATATATAATGCTCATTTTCTCATAGAGCCCGTACATCTCCATCAATGGATCACTACAAGAATCCTATCCAGGACATTTTCCTGAATATATGCACTTGATTTTTGTTCCTTGATATCTTCTTACTTCTCACCCTTGTTATAGACAAGGCTTTTTGGCTTCCCACTCCAAATTGTAGAAAGTAACCATAGTCAATAATTCTTAAATTTACATCCCTTCCTTTCAACATAATAGTCAATTCCAAAAGAAGCTCACTGGCTCCACGTGGACTTGGGTAGGTCTCCTGTACCAGCCTCTGTGACCTGGAAGAGAGGAGTTCCATTACAAGGGTATGGTTGTTCTAATGAACTAAAACATCAGAGACAGATTGGGAAATTCTATTAAAAAGAGATAATGGACAGTTTGATACATTTCGACCACAGTTCTCTGAGAGCAACCCATGCACTTCCGTGCTTGAATGCTGTGCCATTCATTTGGATTGCTTGGAGTTTTATTCTACTGACTGTATAAACTTTGGCTCTTCTCGGATAATTTGGTTATTACCATCATTCTTTCATTATTCACTCACTCATAAACCATTTGCACTGACCTGGTCCTTGTCCTGAGAAGAAGAAGAAATAAATATAGTCATTTCCTTGGCTCTCACAGTTTAGGGAGAAAGGCAAACATATAGACACATAATGATAATTTAGTGTGGTAGAATCATGTACCAAGTACCAAACAAATACAAGAGAGTCAGAGAAACCTTAACAGATTTCCTTAAATAGGCCTTAATGGAGACAAAGGAGTATAGATGCTCCCATACAAAACATACTATGAAAACAAAGTTAAGATCTATGCAACAGAAGGAAATTTCATGGTTGAGAGGTGAAGTAGTAGTTGTGGAAAATTTTAGTCATTTTGTAAGTGAATCCCTAGCCTCTGCCACTTATGAGCTGGTTATACTTGGACACATTGCTCAAACTTTCAATACTTATTTCATAGGATTGTTGTGAGAATTAACTTTTTTTATGCCTGTGCCATGTTTAAAATAGTATTGACATATTCTGAATACTTAATAAATGTTTTATTATTGTCAGCATCATCATTTCAAACAAATGTGCTATTCCTGGGTGTGTTTATTTTACTTGTAAGAAAAGAGCCCATTTTGTTTATCATCATACCACAGCGACTGTGATTTAGATTTGGCCCAGGGTACAAAATCACATTCATTATATAGCTGACAAGGTCATGGTGGGTCTTATAGGATTAGGAGAAGAAATTCCAGTGCATCCTTACACCCCACAAAACCACATGCTGCTTTTGCATAGTTGCATACTCTGATCATGAGATGAGATGCCAGTTTTATCATTTGTTTGGTTAAAGACTTGCTGTCAGTCAGCCCAGTCTCCACCATGAAGACTATAAACCAGAATCAAACCACATTCTCCCAGAAAAATGTTTCAAAGCATGAGCCGGTCTTGAAAACACAGTATCACATTACATGAACAGCTAAATTTGAACATTAGAACTATTTCTTACATATTCTTAGAACTTTGGTTCAAAGTATGTGATCAATGCCCTCATTAGGATTTAGTAGAAATTAGATAATTTTATTTTATTTCTTCTTATTTTTCTCTGTCTCTTCAAGCAAAAACCAACAATGAGGACAGCAACATTTTGAATCAAAAATCCATCCCATAACCACATTCCTGGCTGATTCTATTGACCCATTCTCTTGGCTTGGCCAAGAACTCTAATCATTCCAGACTTCTTCTATACAAATAAATGCTCTTCCTGCTAAATCTGCCAGTCACAGTATAGGTGTTTAGAAATGCAGATATGTAAGTCATGTCTCTTAGTAGGGGGTCACCTTGTGATAGCAAAGTCAGATGATTAAAGATAGCATAGTAAGAACCAGCACAGAGCTGGTACAAAATAGACGCTCACTTATACAAGTTGATTTATTACACTGAACTCATGACATTTGGCTGGTTTGACATGCAAAACCTGGCAATTGTTTATGATTCAACCTAATGCTGATTCTAATAGGATTAAACATGGGGTTTTGTGGGAGCACAGTGAAATATTTACACGGACCAATGAGCTGCCTCCTTAAAATACAACTTTCTCTTTTTTTCTGGTTAAAAAAATCACCTTAACAGAGAAGAATAAATCCAGTTGTGTAATCTATCTGTTCCCACTGCCACTCCTCTTACCCAATCCACTGTCACCTCTTACTCAGATGACCCCAAGAGCTTCTTAACTGGTCTCTCCAAGGACATTTTTCCCCAGTCTCTTCCTACACAGTATCCATAGGCATGATCTTTGAAAATTTCATATCAGATTATGTTCTTCGTCTATTTAAAATCTCTCAATAGTGACCTGTTGTACTTTAAATAAAATTCAAACCCCATCAAGGCACTGGTATGATCTTGTGTCTCTTATCACTTTTGCTCTTCCCATGCCTCCATCCCTCTTCCATTCACAGACTCCAGGACACAGACATTCAATGTCAGCTTTTTCAAGACTTCTTTTTATAGCTGTGGCTCAGGCCTCAAAGAAAGTTTTTCTATTTGAAGTAAAGAAATAGTTATTAAACTTTTAACTGCGTGTCAAAACCTTACTAACAAAAGTTGTTGGCATTATTTATGTCACCAATAAAAAACAAAAAGAAAGTATGCCATTTTTAGTAACCTTATGGTAAACATACATTTTCTATCAGGCATTTTGAATTATTGAAGAAAACTCCACCTTCTCCTTATTGTATTCTCTCCCTTTGCTCCACTGTTTTTTGTTGTTGTTGTTGTTGCTTTTAATTTTTATTGAATTTTGATTTTTGTTCAGTTTGCTTTTTTTTCCCAGAATCAAAGTAACAAAGGGCATATAAATAAGCCCTGACTGGTCATTTTTCCCTCACTGGGGCCTGTTTCTGACCTTCACAAAGAGATAACAGGCTGTCTAGACATCAGAGCTTTCACCACATCTCCCTTCCACTCTTTGAAATCAACTGCATCAATGAGTGTTTACAGAAAACAAGTATGAGTTCAGCTCCAAACCATACATGCATGACCTATCAAGATATCTGAGATAAGGGCCTGCCTGCCAAGAATGTTTAAATAAATGAGTTAGAGAGAAGTGGATGCACACATGATAAATAATAGAATAACTGGCTCAGCAAATGTTTAGCACCTACTATATATATGCAAAGCCCCAAGATAGCCATCAAAAACATATGCAGAGAAACAACACTGTGGGGATTGCAGAGGAGAAAAGAGAGTAGAAGAAGATGGATGAAGGCAGAGGAGGAATAGATGCTGATGGAAGGAGACTTGACTTGGGATGGTGAACACACAATGCAGTGCACAGATGATGTATTGTAGAGTTGTGCACCTGTGACCTGTAAAATTTTATTAATCAATGTCATCCCAACAAAATCAATTTAAAAAAATTTTTAAAGGACTAAAATCTTAACTTGGAGTTCAGCATCTATGGAGAAGTAGCATGAATTTTGGCATCAGAAGATCTGTGCTTGTGTTTTCCTGGTAACAGGAGGTGTAGATTTGGTCCACTGTCTTTCTAAACCTGTTTCCTCATCTACCACGTGTTACTAACACACACCACCAAAAGCCACATATGTGTCGGGAGAAGCCACATATGTGTGTTAAGTGTATCTGAAAGAGTTTTTTCTAAACTCCAAAGCACTGATGATAATGAAGATGAGAATGAGGATGATAGAATGCTTGTCATAGGGTAAGCACTGTGCTAAATATTTTAAATATATTATTTCAATTTATCTTCACTAAAGTATCTGTGAATTAGATTCTATCATAATCTCCATTTCATAAATAAGGTTGAGAGAGGTGAGAATTTTTTCCCAAGATCGCATAGCCTATTAAATATTGGAACTTAACATCTATTTAGTTCCATTGTTATTACTCAACTACCATGCTGTATGACCAATCAAATACCTTTATCTTTGGGAAGTACTTTCATGAAAAGGCCACTGATTCTAGGTTATAAACACTGGGTACAGCCCTGGTCTCTCACTGACTCCATCTATGACACTAAGTAAGTCCCAGTATCTCTGCATTTAACTTATTAAATGAGGAGGTTGAACTCTAGACTCTCTCAGGTTTATGCCCTTTAGGTCACTTGGTATTCTTTGATCTTTGTCCTAGTTGATATGCTAGACATAGTTCATTAGGTAATTAGTAAGCCAAGTCACCTTGGCTATATGCCAAATGAATGGAGTAAACTATAGACATGGCAAGGAGGGGAAAGGGAAGATCTCCAAGGGCTATAGCTGGTGGAGAAGATTTTTTTGAAGAGGATAGACCTTGAACCATTTATTATTTTTTTCCATAGTCACTATATGTAAAAAGATCTTACTTTTACTTAGCCTAAGATCATGGGGAAAATGCCTGGCAAAAGTAAGCAATTACAGCCTCCTCAGTAGAGAAGAGGAATCGTATAAGCCCTAGAAAGAATCTAGCAGGGAAACAAAACTGGTGGCTACAGGTTTACTGCAGACTACCACAATATAAGGACAGCATTTTGTTGTTAGTGATGAGTCAGCTAGAGGTGCCAGCCAAATGGCTAAGAGTTGTTTGGAGTTGGGTCTTCTTTCCTCAGAGAGACCTGTGGGAGCCTCATTTCTCCACACCATCTTTGCCATTATGGAAATGATCACACAAGGCAGAGATTTTCTACCAGGGGTGATGTTTGTCCTCCAATGAACAACTGGACCCACCTGGAAAGACAATTTGAATATCACAAATAGGGGAGGGAGAGGCAGCTTTGTTAGTGACACCAAGCAAGAAGGTAGAGACCAGAAATGCTAATAAACATCCTGCAACACTCAGGACAGCCCTACTTTCCAACTCTTAACAATAATAACTTATCTGACCCAAAAGTTCAATAATGTTAAGGTTGAGAAACTGATATGAGAGAACAGCAATTATAACAAATACAAAGGCAGCCAACACACTAAGGGTTCCAAATAGAAGCATCATATTTCTACTCTCCCCCTCCCTCTAACATCAAAAGGAATAGAGAAGAAAGCACCTTGAGTCACTAGGCCAACTTGCATAAGGTTTTTGGGTAATGTGGGGAAAACTTTACATTGAGTGCAAGGTTGATTATTTTAAGAACTTTTTAATTTAAAATATTTTTTATGACTCATACGTGTTGTAGAAAATTGAAGTGTGAAGTTCCCATTGTACCCTTCTTAATAATGTTACATAACCATAATACATAGTCAAAACTAGAAAATTTACCATGACACAATGTTTACGATACTGTTAACTCAGGGACAGACATTATTTGGATTTTATCAGTATTTACATGCAATACACTCTTTTTGTTTGTTTTGGTACACAGCTCTATAAAATTTTATCACACAGGTAGACTCAAATAACTATTACCATAATCAAGTTAACAGAATTGTGTCAACACTACAATGAAAGTCCCTCATGCTAACAGAATTGTGTCAACACTACAATGAAACTCGCTCATGCTACCCCTTGAGTCATATCCTTCCCACCACACTAATCTCTGAAAATCACTGGTCTGTTCTTTATTATTATAATTTTGTCACTTCAATAATGTAATATAAATGAAATCATACAGTATCTAGCTTTTTGAAGAGTTTCTTTTTCCACTTAGCATAATGCCCCTGAGAATTATCTAAATTGGTATATATAACATATTCTTTCTTACACAAGGAATGTATTTATTGTAATCCATTGGTTGTATAAATGTACCACAGTTAGAACAACAATGGATGGTCATTATGAACACATAAATAAAGAGATTGCAAGTATAAAAAAGGACATTGAAATATTAAAAAAGAATCAGTCAGAGATGAAAAATATAATATCAGAAATGAAGACCACAATGGAAGGAATTAAAAGCAGGATGGATGAAGCTGAGGATCGAATCAGCAAGTTGGAAGACAAGATGAACAAAGGCATGGAAGCAGAGCAGAAAAAAGAAAAGAGATTCAAAAAGTCTGAGGAAACTCTAAGGGAGCTCTGTGACAACATGAAGAGAAACAACATCTGCATAATAGGGGTTCCTGAAGAAGAGAAAGAACAAGGGATAGGAACTTTATTCAATCAAATCACAGCTGAAAATTTCAATAAATTGATGCAAGGAAGGGTCTCACAAGTTTAAGAAGCACAGAGATCTTCATTAAAGAGAAACCCAAAGAAACCTACACCAAGACACATCATAATTAAAATAACAAAGCTAAGTGATAAAGAGAAAATATTAAAAGCTGCTAGAGAAAAAAAGGATATCACCTACAAGGGAGCACCCATAGGATGACATCCAACTTCTCAACAGAAACACTTGAGGCTAGAAGGGAATAGCAAGAAATATTCAAAGTAATGCAGAACAAGAGCCTACAACCGAGACTACTTTATCCAACAAGGCTATTGTTTAAAATAGAAGGAGAAATAAAAAGTTTCCCAGACAAAAGAAAACTCAAGGAATTCATTAAAACCAAACCAGTGTTCCAGGAAATATTAAGGGGCCTATTTAACAGATCAAAGTGGGAAAAGAATATAGCAAAAGAGGAATACACTTTTAAAATATGAAATGGCAATAAACAACTACATATCAATAATAACCTTAAATATAAATGGATCAAATGATCCAATTAAAAGACATAGGGTAGCTGTGTGGATAAAGGAACAGGACCCATACATATGTTGTCTACAAGAGACATACCTTAAAATAAAAGATGCATTACCTGACCTGTGGTGGCACACTGGATAAAGCATCGACCTGGGAACACTGAGCTCACCAGTTCAAAACCCTGCACTGGTCTGGTCAAGGCACATATGGGAGTTGATGCTTCCAGCTCCTCCCCCCTTTCTCTCTTTCTCTCTCTCTCTCTCTCTCTCTCTCTCTCACTCTGTGTCTCCTCTCTAAATTGAATAAAATAAAAATAAATTTTAAATAAATAAATAAATAAATAAAAGATGCACATAGACTGAAGGTAAAAGGATGGAAAAAATATTTCATGCAAATGGATATGAAAAAAAATCCAGGATAGCAATACTTATATCTGACAAAATGGACTTTAAAACAAAGGCTGTAGTAAGAGATAAAGAAGAACAGTGCATAATGATAAAAGGAACAATTCAACAGGAAGATATAACCATTATAAATATCTACACACTGAACATAGGAGCTCCTACATACATAAAGCAGACTTTGATGAATATAAAGGGCAAAATTAACAGCAATACTATAATAGTAGGGAATTTCAATACCCCACTAACATCACTGGACAGATCCTCAAGAAAGAAAATTAACAAAGAAACAGCAGACTTAAAAGGATACACTAGATCAACTTGATTTAATAGATATCTTCAGAACTTTTCACCCTAAAGCAGTAGAATATACATTATTTTCAAGAGCTCATGGTACATTCTCTAGGATAGACCACATGTTAGAACACAAAAGCGGTCTCAACAAATTTAAGAGGATTGAAATCATATCAAGCATTTTCTCTGATCACAATGCCATGAAACTAGAAATTAACCACAAAAGAAAAAGTGAAAAATACTCAAACACTTGGAAACTAAATAGCATGTTATTAAATAACAAATGAATTAACAATGAGACCAAAGAAGAAATAAAAAAGTTCCTAGAAACGAATGATAATGAGCATACATCAACTCAAAATTTATGGGACACAGCAAAAGCAGTACTGAGAGGGAAGTTCATAGCACTACAGGCATACCAGAAGAAGCTAGAAAAAGCTCAAATAAGCAACTTGACCCTGTATCTAAAAGAACTAGAAAAACAACAGCAAGTAAAACCCAGGACTAGTAGAAGGAAGGAAATAATAAAGATCAGAGCAGAAATAAATGACATAGAGGCAAAACACAATACAGAGGATCAATGAAACCAGGAGCTGGTTCTTTGAAAAGGTAAACAAGATCAATGGACCTTTAACTAGACTCACCAAGAAAAAAAGAGAGAGGACTCAAAAAAATAAAATTAGAAAGGAGAGTGGAGAAACAACAACTGACACAAAAGAAATACAAAGTATTGTAAGAAAATACTATAAAGAACTCTATGCCAAAAATTTAGACAACCTAGGTGAAATGGACAAATTTCTTGAAACATATAATCTTCCAAAAATCAATTTGGAACAATCAGAACACCTGAACAGTCCAATGACAGCAAATGAGATTGAAACAGTTATCTAAAAACTTCCAACAAAGAAAAGTGCTGGGCCTGATGGTTTCACAAGTGAATTCTACCAAAAATTCAAAGAAGAACTAACTCCTATCCTTCTCAAGCTATTTCAAAAAATTCAAGAGAAGGAAGACTTCCAAACTCCTTTTATGAGGCGAGCATAATCAAGCATAATTCTAATCCTGA
Source organism: Rhynchonycteris naso (assembly GCA_037038555.1). NCBI lineage: Eukaryota > Metazoa > Chordata > Mammalia > Chiroptera > Emballonuridae > Rhynchonycteris > Rhynchonycteris naso. The sequence continues at coordinate 360,075,426 of CM072995.1, forward strand.
AACCAGGCAAAGACAACACTTAAATAAAGAAAATTATAGGCCAATATCCCTGATGAATTTAGATGCTAAAATCCTCAACAAAATATTAGCCAACCAGATCCAGCAATATATGAAAAATATCATACACCATGATCAAGTGGGATTTATTCTGGAGAGGGAAGCCTGATTCAATATTCACAAATCAATCAATGTGATTCATCACATAAACAAAAGGAAGGACAAAAATCACATGATAATTTCAATAGATGCAGAAAAAACATTTGATAAAATCCAGCACCCATTCATGATCAAAACTCTCAGCAAAGTGGGAATACAGGGAACATTCCTTAACATGATAAAGGCCATCTATGACAAACCCACAGCAAATATCATACTAAATGGACAAAAATTAAAAGCAATCCCCTTAAGATCAGGAACCAGACAGAAATGCCTCCTTTCACCACTCTTATTCAACATAGTTCTGGAAGTCCTAGCTACAGCAATCAGACAAGAAGAAGAAATAAAAGGCATCTAAATTGGAAAAGAAGTAAAACTGTCATTATTTGCAAATGATATGATATTGTATATAGAAAACCCTAAAGTCTCAGTCAAAAAACTACTGGACCTTATAAATGAATTCAGCAAGGTGGCAGGATATAAAATTAATACTCAGAAATCAGAGGCATTTTTATATACCAACAATGAACTGTCAGAAAGAAAAATTAGGAAAACAATCCCCTACACTATTGCAAAAAAATAAATAAATAAAATACCTAGGAGTAAATTTAACCAAGGAGGTTAAAGACTTGTACTCAAAATTATAAAACATTGATAAAAGAAATCAAGGAAGATACAAACAAGTGGAAGCATATACCGTGCTCGTGGTTAGGAAGAATAAACACCATTAAAATATCTATGTTACCCAAAGCAATTTATAAATTCAATGCAATACCAATTAAAATTCCAATGACATACTTCAAAGATATAGAACACATATTCCAAAAATTTATATGGAATCAAAAAAGAACACGAATAGCCTCAGCAATCTTAAAAAGAAAAAATAAAGTGGGAGGCGTCACTCTTCTGGATATCAAGATATACTACAAGGCCATTGTACTAAAGACAGCCTGGTACTGGCATAAGAACAGGCACATTGATCAATGGAACAGAACAGGGAACCCAGAAATAAACCCACACCTTTATAGACAACTGATATTTGACAAAGGAGGAAAGAGCATACAATTGAGTAAAGACAGCCTCTTTAGCAAATGGTGTTGGGAAAATTGGACATCTACCTGCAAAAAAATGAAACTAGACCATCAACTTACACCATTCACAAAAACAAACTCAAAATGGATAAAAGACTTAAATGTAAGCTGTGAAACCATAAGTATCTTAGAAAACATAGACAGTAAGCTCTTCGACATCTCTCACGGCAATATATTTGCTGATTTATCTCCATGGGCAAGTGAAATAAAAGGCAGGATAAACAAATGGGACTATATCAAACTAAAAAGTTTTTGCACAGCTAAAAACAATAAGAACAGAATAAAAAGACAAACCACACAATGGGAGAACATATTCGATAACACGTCTGATAAGGGGTTAATAACCAAAATTTATAAAGAACTTATAAAACTCAACACCAGGAAGACAAACAGTACAATCAAAAAATGGGCAAAAGAAATAAATAGACATTTCTCCAAAGAGGACATACAGATGGCCAATAGGCATATGAAAAAATGCTCAACATCACTAATCACTAGAGAAATGCAAATTAAAACCACAATGAGATATCACCTTATACCAGTCAGAATGGCGCTCATCTGCAAAACAACACAGAACAAGTGCTGGTGAGGATGTGGAGAATAGGGAACCCTTCTGCACTGCTGGTGGGAATGCAGACTGGTGCAGCCACTGTGGAAAACAGTATGGAGATTCCTCAAAAAATTAAAAATCGAACTGCCTTTTGACCCAGCTATCCCACTTTTAGGAATATACCCTAAGAACACCACAGTACTCTGTTGAAAGACCAGGGCCTGATACCCTGCATTTTCATAGTGACTCCTATTACAACATTTTTCAGATAAATGAGTAAAGACAAAAATAAATCAAAAGCCAATAGAATAAGTGTCAGACCCAATGAACAAGTTGTCATGGAAAAGTTCTAACACTATAATTCATTGCAAACAAACAAACAAAAAAGTTTTAATTATCCAGGAGTGTCATTGCTGCATCATTCATATAATGGTTATATTTTGCCTTTATATGAAACTACTTGTTTTCCAATGAGCCTCCACCATTTTATATTCCCATTAGCAATGCATGTAAAATGAATTTATGAAACTGATATTTTAAAATAGAACTGTTATATTTTAATAACCTAAATGAGACTTTTAATAACCAAAGTGGCTGCACAGCATCTCCCTGCAATCATGTTAGTGGAACTCACTACCGACCTAAAAAGGGAGGTCTCAAAGAGCACAGGAGGTAGCAGTTATTAGAGAAAATAACACTTCATCTTTGCATCTCAGTAATTAGAGACTCCTCAGTCAAACATTACTTCAGTCCCTGTGATTTCCTTTAACAGAGAAATTCCTATTCCCAGTTTTTATTTCTTAAGGACAGAGGTCATTGCCACCTGGAGCTTCAGATAACCATGTGATAATTCATGGCATCACTGAGATAAACAAACACCAGTTGAGTGCAAAGAACCTGACTTCTTAGTGAATCTGTTTATCTTGTATTTTAAAAAATCAATATTTTTAATAAATTTGAATCTGACAATTAATGATATGGGTATTATATTATTACTAGCAGTTAACATTTATTGGTTCTTTTTCATGTATTAAGCTAACAACATTTTCTTACCACTTACAACAACTCCATAAGAAATGTGCACAGTACCCCCATTTCTCACTCACTTGCTGTGTAACTTAGAGCTAGTTACTTGCTTTCACTGATGACCAATTTTCTCATGTAAAGCAAGATAAAATTAGGTGGCTCTTCCAACTCCGACATTTAATTTTTCTCTCTCTTTTCTCCATATAAAAACACTACAGAAGAGACTATAATAGCCTGACCTGGCGGTGGCACAGTGGATAGAGCATCGGACTGGGATGTGGAAGACCCAGGTTTGAGACTCCGAGGTCGCCAACTTGAGTGCGGGCTCATCTGGCTTGAGCAAAAAGCTCTCCAGCTTGAGTCCAAGGTCGCTGGCTCCAGCAAGGGGTTACTCAGTCTGCAGAAGGCCTGCAGTCAAGGCACACGTGAGAAAGCAATCAATGAACAACTAAGGTGTCGCAACGAACAACTGATGATTGATGCTTCTCATCTTTCTCCGTTCCTGTCTGTCTGTCCCTATCTGACCCTCTCTCTCTCTCTGTCCCTGTAACAAAAAAAGAGAGATTATAATAAAGAAGAGAGGAGGATTCTCTCTTATAAGATTGTTCTATGATATAATTGGTCTTATTTTTCTAGACAAACCCTATATGAACATTTATTGGCCTAAAGTTACTCTAGCACTTGTTCAACATACTGTGATCTTATCTGGACAAATTGAGAACATGAAAAATTCTCTGGTTACATAGGCACATTCAAATGTTTGGAGACTTTCTCATCACTCCAAGATCTTAGTTTCTAAATACAATTTCTTATTAACATGAACTAAGCGTCTTATTCCAAGACTGGAGCAGGAAAATGAACCTGGTACATCTTTTTGTGTCAGGAAGTAAGGATGTGCTCAAAAGTTGATGGGGCCATAATTGCTAAAATTTTCAAAGCAAATAATGACAGAAATGGATTAAGGCCTATTGATTTCTAAAGAATCCACGAGTCCTTATTCAGATAGATGATGATAGATGATGATGATGATGATGCTTGATAGATAGATAGATAGATAGATGATAGATAAATAGATAGATAGATAAATGTCCTTCACATGTGTAAAAGAGATAAAGCAAATGTATCATTTTGACAGTTGTTGAATTCAGATAGGTATATGAGTATTGATTTCCTTATTCTTGCAAATTTTACATAGTTTTAGATTTTAAAAATTAAAATTTTGGGATGGAAATTGAACCACATGACTCTGTTCCTAAATGATGTGAACTATGGACTTCAAAAATTCTCTGAAAATAAAAATGTTTTATCTCTCTTTACAACCAAGAGATGCAATAATCATTGATCAGTAAAATCTCTTCCTGATCATCCACACATTCTTTTTGAAATTTAAATAACTCTGTCACATTCTGTGACAGCCTTCATGTTCCGTTTCATCATAAATGTTAAATTTTGTCATTCTTAATTTCTATAAAAGGTAAATTGTTTGATATGATGCTTGGTATGTATCTTAGTTAGAGAGTGTCAAATGTTATGTTCAAGGCTTATATAATAGAGGTGCTGAAAATACGGTGAAAGGTGCTTGAATTAAAAACAACTAATAAGTTTATTTTTTTTTTAAATCTTCACAGCCTTCTCTACTCACATATTGAATGAATCTTCATAATGAACTTTTCCCTTCACAAAGATCTATCTAGATTTTACCTGTAGAACAGCTTACCTTGACCAGTTAAATCTTATTTCTTCAAGGTCAAACAGAGAGAGACTTATACACATGCACTTAGGGGAAGAACCATTGAGATCTTGAGAAACACAATGCTTATTTTCTTTTCTATTAAAAAGACATGGTGAAGAGACATACTTTATTCATCTCTGAGAATCCATAGGAAGGCAGGAAAATAGAGAAAATAAAAAGAGATAGAGTGAGGAAAAGGATAAGGCAAGGTGAAGAAGAGGAAAAAATAGAAAGAAGAAAGATCAAGATATCAGTTGTGGGAATGGGTCTATTTCAACAAATCAGTATGTTACAGTAATATTTGCTCAGACACCTGACCCCATGCATTGACACTGGGTGTGTAGAATGGGTATGTAAATATTTCTAATTGTGGCCTTCATGTCCTAGCAGCCAAATGACATTCTGCAAAGTTCATCAAACTTGGGGACCATGGGCAAACAGTTCCATGAAACCACATGGTAAATCTACAGTATTTTCCAAAATTGAGATGAGACCATACTGGATAGAACTGAGCAGGAAGCAAAATTTCTATGAAGTCTTAAAATAAAACTTGATCAGTCAGTTGAAGCCACTTGAAGTATGACCTCTGGGGCATGCATTTATTTCTTTGAATATTAGGGAGTTTTTAGAAGAAAATATTTAAGAGACCAATTCCATCGTCACCTGGCACAATATTTAATCTCTAATCCCTGGAAAAATATTTAATCTCTAATCCCTGGCACAATATTTAATCTCTTTCCATCTGATTTCCCCTGCCTGAGAAATGGCACTAATAACAAGCTAATAATAATAGCAAGGTTGCTGGCAACCCTGGAACCAAGTTCCATTCTCCTTGTCATCCGTTCATGCACTTATTCACTTGTTTATAACAAATATTTAGTGAGGACCTAATCCTAGGTCAGACTTTACAAATAGAGTGATAAACCAGTCAGAAATCCTGCACCCTCCCTTCCCCGGACCTTAGAATTTAATTTTCTACTCTGTCCTCTAGCCTCCTCATCTCTTCTTTGACTAGCTGAACACAAACTCTTGGGAAGCCCTGTTTCTATTTCAATAATACAGTGTGTCCGTATAGTCATGGTGCACTTTTGACCGGTCACACGGTCAAAAGTGCACCATGACTTTACGGACACACTGTATATCTCCACTTCTCTTTTCTTATCAGGAAATAAGGAAGTAGTCAAGACCACAAGAATAAGTGATTGTGTTGAGTCCGTGAGAACACAAGGCCATCATGCTGCCAGACTGGAATCCTGCCCACGGCAGGTGCAGAGCCAGCTGGTCGCCAGCTGACAGGGGACCAACTGAGTGCTGGGAGCGCCTGTGAATAAAGCAGTCTTGCCTGAATGTCTGCATTGAGATAATGAGACTCTTCAAGGCCAATGCATTGGCAAATAATGGGGATGTTTGTCAAACAAACTTTGTTGAAGTGATAAAGCAGCAGCACTTCAGAACAGTTGCTCTGGGAAAAGTGGGTGTGTAGTTTACGCAGTCACTCCACTCACACAGAGCCAGGGCGTGTCCCAAGTCAAGTGAACCCTCTGGAAAGCCCATGAGCCAGTGATAAGAATCACCACGTTCACAGGCACGTCTAGAATGTCAGTCATCAAGGAGTTCAAAGCACTTTATAAACATTATAATTACCATAACAGGTTCCTGCTTTAAAACCATACTTCCACCTCCATTCTCTCTTTTGAGCCTCACAACACATTAAAATATGTGTGGACTAGGTATCATTATACCCAATTTAATGGAGAAGAAAACTGAGGTTCAGAAAGGATACACGACTTTAATGAAGATGCTCAGCTATTAAGGAGAAAAGCATACAAGAGGCTTGATCAGTTCTGCTGATGCTAAGGCCGGGGCTTCCCCACTCTCGGTGCTATTTTCAAAGTGCTTCTTTTGTTGTTAGCAGAGCTTGAATCCTTGTACTAGAATGTAGGATAGACTCTTGTAGAATTTCTTTCTAAATAATTTTCATTTTTCACTTAAAAGAGCAATGTTCTGGTTGGGAGGACATGACAGTAAGACGGCATAACATGGACTTTTGTGTTGGTTTATGACATTGCAGAGCTGAACAGTGTTCACCTAGCAATTTGAAAGGAGACAGGGAGCCTGGAGACAAGCCTCCAAGGGGTAGCTGACGGTTCAAACAGGCGCGCCCATGACAGCCTGAGGAGGAAGGCTCCACCTGCCACTTCAGCCTGCTGTTGGTACTTTGCTACTTTTTTCACTACTTCAGTTACTGAGTTGATACATGTTTGTCTCTCCTTCTTCTCCATTTTCCTGTCTTCCTAGTACCTTTAAGAAAACAGAGGCTATTATGCCAAGCCAGCCTGAGGAAGACAGATACCATATGATTTCACCTTATATGCGAAATCTAATAAACAAAATAGAAACATTCATAAATACAGAGAACAGACTGACAGCTGTCAAAGGGAGGGGCGTGGGGGGCTGGGTGAAATAGGTGAAGACATTAAGCAATGCAAATTTCTAGCTGCAGAACAGCCACGGAGATGCAGATTATAGCATGGGGAATGCAGTCGGTAATACTGAGATAGTGATATGTGGGGTCACGTTATAGCATGGGGGATGCAGTCGGTAATACTGAGATAGTTATATGAGGGGTCACGTTATAGCATGGGGAATGCAGTCGGTAATACTGAGATAGTGATATGTGGGGTCATGTTATAGCATGGGGAATGCAGTCGGTAATACTGAGATAGTGATATGTGGGGTCATGTTATAGCATGGGGGATGCAGTCGGTAATACTGAGATAGTTACACGTGGGGTCACGTTATAGTATGGGGGATGCAGTCGGTAATACTGAGAGTGATATGTGGGGTCACGTTATAGCATGGGGAATGCAGTCGGTAATACTGAGAGTGATATGTGGGGTCACGTTATAGCATGGGGAATGCAGTCGGTAATACTGAGAGTGATATGTGGGGTCACGTTATAGCATGGGGAATGCAGTCGGTAATACTGAGATAGTTACATGTGGGGTCACGTTATAGCATGGGGAATGCAGTCGGTAATACTGAGATAGTGATATGTGGGGTCACGTGGGAACTTGAAACAGCAGAGAGACCCCTCTGTAAAGTTCAGAACTGTCTAACCACTTTGCTGTACACTTGAAACTGATAGAGAATAATACTCAATGTAAACTGTAATTGAAAAAATAATAATAAGAAGAAAACAGAATTATTGTAAAGATGGCATATCTGGCCATAGTGAGGGCTCATCAGATATTTACTATCGTTAAATAATATGCTGACGTAGAGTTAGGAAAATAATACTAGCAGCTAGAATCTCCAGAGAACTCAGGACATGCTAGGCGTTGTCTTACACTCTTTACATGAATTAATACATTTAATCTTCACTAAAGATAATCTATGAAGTATTCAGTGTTATGAGTATGATCCCTATTTTAGAAAACGAAACTAAGGTTAAGGCACTTGTCTAAGTTCACAGAGCTAGAAGCAATAGTTCAGGATTTTGAACTCTGGAAGTCTGTCTGACTCTCTAAAAGAAACTAAATGCTTGGGGGCAATGGGAGGAGAAATGTTTTATTTGTTTTGTTTTCAGCAGCTCTGCAGAGAAAAGGAAGTTTTATTCATCTCTCATCTCCAGGTTATTTAGCACGGCAACCAAAAACAAATAAATCTTTTGTAAATCTTTGATAGATTACATAAAGGAACAAAAGTCCTTGGTATCAGGAGAAACTGCTGTTAAGTGTCTGACAAGCTGCAGGCTGAGAAGCAGGGGCACTGGGACTCGGAAGGCCTTATCTCTGCTCTAACATATCTGGGCCAAGGATACTGTCTCAAACCACCCAAGTAATTGAATGCATATATTCAAGTCATGGTCAACCCTACTCTAACTTCCTATGGAAAAATGAGGTCAAAACACTCACCTTGTTTTTGTTAAAAGCCAATAAAGTCCTGGAGCACAATGCCTGCCTTCTGGAAGCTACTCAATACAGGCTCGGATTGATTTGTGAATCAATGAATGACTCACTTTCACTGGTAAAAGATGTTAGCTTTTCATCCAGCCCCATGTGGGACTGACATTCCAGAATCCTATCCTCGGGAAATCTTTTTCTTTTTGTTTAATCAGAACTCTCTTCAGCATTACATCTGAGATGAGGCATACACCTGGTTTTCCCAAGAGAGAGTTAGAACATGATCAGGAAGATGAGTGACTGAGGAGGGGTCCGCTCTCCATGAGGCTGAGACATGCCTCTCCTAGCCTGGGAAGAGCGTGCGCACAGCCAACATCTCACAGCCCTGCATTCGCTCTGAAGAGGAATGCTTAGTGGGAGCCGATTATGCTGAGGACTTTTGCCCGCAGAACCTCCAGGACCCATACTTTCTGAGCCTTGCCAAAAAAGGGGGCAACACAGCCTTACCCAGTCACCTCACTCTAAGAGGTTCTGGCTCTCACCAAGCAAAAGCTCATGTGTTCTCCCCCTGTGACAAGACCAGGGTAGGAACTAGTTCTAGGCTGTCCCCAAAAACACAAAAGGTCCCTCTGAGGAGGGCACGTTAGGCCTGTTGGCCAAAAGCACTATCAAGCTATTTTTACACAACCTACACAAAAGCCAACTGTTGTACTGCTCTATGAAAAGAGAGCAGGAAGGTCTCTCTCATCTTTTCATAGACTATTAAACTGAAGGCATTGTTAGAATCCTTTCATGTTCAACTTCCATGTCATATATGAGGAAACTGAGTCCCAGTGAAGGGAAAAAGCAAGCAGTTAGTTCAGGACCTCCCTGGGACCAGCATCCTAGTCACTATTTACCACTGTAAAGGGTACTTCCTTTCTCTACTCCATACCACTGCCTTCTTTCTTATCTACTCTCTCTCTCTCTCTCTCTTTTTATTTTTTGTCTCATTTTGTTACCAACCCTAATGGGGCCCAGTTGCTTGGTAGGTGTCAGCCAAAAGAACATTCCAAGGAACTTTATTTCTAGCCAGCAACCAAGGAGTACACTGGGGGTCATTCCCTGAGTAGCGTCTCCCTGAAAACAAAAGACCACATGATATTATAGGGCTGTTGCTTACATCATAGCCTGTTGAGGTATGTTTGGGGTGAACATGTGCAGTAAGTGGATATGGGTAGTCATACATCAGAAATACATAAAACGGTGGGTAAGCCCCACCTTGGGCAGAAATTTTATTAGTATAATGAAAGTGTAATGAGGAAAGTTCATGGTGAGGTCACCAAAGTGTACTGTGGTTCATTTCAATCAGTCTCCAGAGGTTTTATAGCAACTTTTCTGATCTTTACCTTCTGGTCCAGGAAGAAAACATCTCAGACAAACATCCTTAGGAATCAATCAAACAAGCTTAGCAAATGTTTAGATAATTGCATAGGCTTTCTCCTAGTTCTTAACCCTTGTGTAACCTGAGACGTTATAGTTTCATTTATTCATATTTGTTTCCTTCTTCTATCATTTTGTCTCTTTCCCTGCCCTCTCTCTCTCTCTCTCTTTGCCACAGAGTTGAGTAAAATAAGAATGACATTCTGGGAAGTCTGTTCCCACTGAAAGAAGATAGAACAAAACTCCTAGCTTGGAAAGTCCCAGATGTTCGATTTCTTTGGGAGGTGGACAGAAAGTGAAATCAAAAGTGTCGTACCATCCATTTTGTTATAAATGATCCTTGATAACATTACACGGAGTGAAATAAGTAAATCAGAAAAAAAGAAAAACTGAGAACAGCATGATTTCATACATATGTGGGACATAAAGGTGAGACTATAAGACATGGACAAGAGAGTGGTGGTTACAGGGTGGGGGGAGGGAGGGAAGGGTGGGATAGAGAGGAGGGGAGGGACACAGGGAAAACCAGATAGAAGGTGACAGAGGACAATTTGACTTTGGGTGACGGGTATGCAACACAATTGAATGATAAGATAACCTGGAGATGTTTTCATTGTACATATGTCCCCTGATTTATTGGTGTCACCACATTAAAATTAATAATAATAAAATAAAAAAAATTAAAAAAAGGTCGTACCTTCCACAGTCAAAGCACTCTGATCTCTCCTCCTAGGCCCTGATAATGAAGGTGTTTTTAATAAGAGCATTTCTTTTAAAACAAATAAAATGAAGCGGGGCCCAGGGACCTAAGAGAATAACTGACAGACACAGGTCACTACATTCCAAAGCAAAAATACCTACAATAATAACAGCTGCTCCATCTGCTGCAGACCTCCAGGCACTAGGTCCTATGCTAGCCTTCTTCCCATATAGAATAGAATTTAATCTCCTTTTCAAAACTTATAAGTGTGGTTTCTGTTTGCCACACTTTCTAGAATAAGAAAACTGCAGGATAGAGGTAATAAGAATCTTGTGCAAGAATTCTGAGCTTAGATACTCCTGGCTCCAAAGTTTATGTTGTTTCCAGGATTGTAAACAGCCTCTTGGCCTCAAAAACAAAATAAGTACAAATATTTTAAAGGATTTTTTATAAGTCTACTTGATATTTAAGCTTCCAACCAGATTGTTGTCTTCAAACCTCATTTATACTGAAATTCCAGTGCTATCCTGATTTTACGTATATAATCTCTAAATATCAATTGTATACATGGTGGATTTGTAGAATTTCCATACAGAAATTATCAAAACTACAGAAGGTTTCTGTAAATACTGTAACTCGTGTTAATTTAATGTAATTCTGAGAACTGTGTTTATTTTTTTATTTTACAGATTGGAAAAAGAAAGCCCAAAAAAGTAAGATAATTCACATTATGTTGTATAGCTAATAAATGGTAGAGCTCCAACAATGTCCCAGATCCACCTATCTCCAAAATCTATGCATTTTCTTTCTTTGGTTCCTTATTTAAAAAACAAAAACCTGCTTTTTCTAAATTATAAAGGTAACATATTTATTTGTAGAGAATTTGAGAAAGACCACACTAAATAAAGAAGAAAAAATACTTTAGTAACAAGAACTAATGCCAATCTTTTAGCCCTTTTATTCCTTTTACTCATATACTAAACAGAATATTATCAACTAATTTTCCCATTTGTTATATTGCAAGTACCAGTCTATGCCATTAAAATTTCTATGAAAAACTTACTTTTTAATATCTGTATAACATTCAATATATACATAAAAAATCTACTTTCTTGGACATTTATTTAGTTCATTTCTGATTTTTTACATTTATAACTAATACTGAAATAAAACCCTGAGTACATAAATCTTGAGAGGAATTACTTAGGAGCCATTTCTAAATATGAGAAGAAGCATTTTCTATCATTTCATGGTACTTTTTTTAACATCTATATTTTTCTGAATTGAGAAGCAGGGAGACAGAGACAGACTCCCATATGCGCCCAACTGGGATTCACCTGGAAAGCCCACTAGGGGGCGATGCTCTGCCTATCTGGAGCATTGCTTCTTTGCAACCAGAGCCATTCTAGCTCCTGAGGTAGAAGCCATAGAGCCATCCTCAGCACTCGGGCCAACTTTGTTCCAGTGGAGCCTTGGCTGTGGGAGGGGAAGAGAGAGAGAGAGAGAAAGGAGAGGGGGAAGGGTGGAGAAGCAGATGGGCCCTGGCCAGGAATCAAACCCAGGACATCCACACACCAGGAGGATGCTCTACCAGTGAGCCAACCGGCCAGGGCCATCATGCCACCGTTTTTTAACATTAGGACCCCACACACACCAACAGCACCAACACCACCCCATAATCTCCTCTTCTGCCTCATGTTTAAACCACTGAGTCAAGTTATTATTATATATGTCTAGACCTTAGGTTCAGAGGACTGAGTGGAAAGAGTTGGGGACCTGGAATTAGAAAACCTGGGTTTCCCTCTCCCTGAGAGGGTGATGAGGCCAGTGTTTTCTTATGGAAAATAGGACACTAACAGTACCTCCCTCAACAGGTTAATGTAAGGATTAAACCAGATAAAGCATGTGACCTGGGCTTTGTAAATCATCATGATTCTAAAAACATCAATCAGTATTACCTTCAGGTGTGTTAACAGATTTAGACAGCTTTCAAAGAGAAATAAAAGAGAAAAACTGGTTTACCATTGAAGTGCTTTGTGGGTAATTATAAACCTTTTTTGTTTGCTTAACACTTTTTTAAAAATTTAAAAGTCCTAGGGAGCAATAACAGATGCTAAAAAAACAAACAAAAAAAAACACACATACACACGTTTCCCAAGTCCACCAAGCATTCGTGTCATCCTGGAGGTTTTGAAAGCTTCTGCTCTCCTGTTGAATGAACAAATCTACCTGTCTCCACTCACTGGCACGTCAGAGAGCTAGGAACCCAACCCACGTTGATGCACAGCAGGAAAGTTACCGGACCAGAGCCTGCACCTCCTCCCCGGGGGCGGGCCACAGCTCTTAGGGACTTAATGATGAAGGATGCTGCTAGGAGACCAGCCAGCAGGGAGAGAAGTGAAGAGAGAAAGGTGGTCCAGCTTCCAACAGAGCAGAAAAGATTCAGGACAGACAGAAGTGAGAGGCTCGGGTGTGCTCACCATCAGATATGGGAAGAGGTAAATAGGCTGAAAAGAAGTGTTCCATGCAGACATTGGACTATAATGCACTAAAAGGGGAAGAAAAGTCAGTTATTTTTTTATGGTCTAATCAGAGGTGAGGATTAGAAGTTTCAGGGGTTAACCCAGAAATCTCAGGAGTTCAGTGACGATGAAGATTGAAGAGAAGCACGCAGGCAATGGGAGCCTTGCAGGAAAGACTCAGGTGTACGGAGGGGAGAAGCATCAGGCCAACGACAAACCAGCAGCAAATGGGGAAGCAGAGGTCCGCGTAAAGCAGGAGGCGTATGGGAAGGGTGAGGTGCCCCGAAAGAGCCTCAGCTTGTACAGCTGGCAGGAGATCCAGAAACACAATCAGGAGGCCGACCAGTGGCTGGTGATCAATCGCAAGGTCTACGATGTTTCTGGCTGGGCAGACCGGCATCCAGGCGGCCGCCGGGTCCTCAACCACTATGCGGGGGAAGACGCCACGGTAAGCAGTGCGAAGCTCTGCCCTCTCTTCCAGCTGCTGGGTGGCTGGGGCCTTGGCCCTCTTCCCAAAAGCGTGTCAAGTACGTGTTCAAGCTCCACAGTCACTTTATCTTCTTCCAAACCAATTTTTCAGGATTCCTATCCAGCTAGGATTTGGAAGCAACTCAAGCCTCCAAGTCTAGCTTATTAGCTGAAGCAGGTTTGGGATGAGTTCGGATGTTGACAGTGGGAACTAGGTTTGTGTATGCTGGGTTTTGTTTTGTTCTTGGTGTCTTGTTTTGAAGTGGAGACGCTGTTTTGTAAAAAGAAAGTTACATATAGGTGAATAAAATCTGGAGGGAAAAAAATGTACCCAAGTATAAATTTCTCAGACTTTTCCTCTTGGAGCGTTTAAAAGAAAGCCAGTGATTCATCTGTTAGGCATCAAAATGTGCTTAATAGCAAGGATGAAAACCTACAATTAATAACCTTTCCGACATTGCAGAGCTCTTCTGTGTCCTGTGGCTCATGCACTGTCATACAAGTAATGCAACCCTCTTTTATGGAAGAAGAAATTAAAATCACAGAGGATATCTGATTGACCCAAGGTCACCCAACAGCAGAGCTCAGAGTCAAAATTCATCTTTCTTAACTCTTGTCTTTCCATTTTTCTTCACTGCTTCTCCTCACCTTCCACCGCCAACACAGCAAAAGAAAAAAAATGCTGTAACATTCATTGGCTGCCTTGAATACCTTAGACACATTCAAATGCATCACCTCACTTAAACCTTACCGTGAGAAAGGTGGATAACATCCCCATATTACAGATGAGAAAGCTAATTTTCAAAGAGGCTAATAATACACACAGCCAGCAATAATATTGCAAAATTTTGAAATCAGGTAGTTTTTTTAGCATAAAACCCTTTATAGCTGAGTCCTTACAAATAAAATTTCCACTTAACATTTCATAGGGAGGTTTTTCAAACTCTTGAATGGATTTTATCAAGTCCTTTGAAAATATTCTATAAGAATGTTTATGCCAATTAGGACTGTCATTGTCCATATTATACTGATGAAGAAATAAGAGTAAAAAGGGCTAATTAACCCAGAAAAAGAAAATTAACATGTGGAGCAGAAATAAAACCCAGTTTTTTTTTCTTTTTTTCTTACTTTGTTGCCTTATTGTTTTCACATTCTCCAACAGGTTTCAAAGTATATATTTTTATGCAGAATATTTTATTTTGCACTGCTATAACACTTTTATTATAGACCAAGGAAGAAGAAGGGAGGACAAAAACACTACACTGAGTAAATTACAAAACATTTTTACTTTTTAACAGGATCTTCCATCTGGTAGACTTATGGTCATCTCACCTTAAAATCAGAGAACATGCTTACCATATTTTAAAGATTATAGGTTATTATTGAACAAAAAGTTTTGCACATTCACTATACATCAAGGTTGAAAAACTGTCCTATGTGAAAAATATACTTAGAAGTTGTATAAATAAAAAAAAAAGAAAAATTATTGTGTTTAAGGAAAAATTAAAGTCCTCATAATATGCCATCTAAATGTGGACTTTCATTCTTCCTGGAGTCGCTTAAGAATACGAAGTGCTTGCTTCTGCCCATTTCACTCATTATACTGCGTTTTTACCCAAGAGTATCCATTAAGGCAAACAAATCTTTTTCTGAAGAGATCTTAAAGAAGGTGTGGACAAATAGCAAACTTTGGCATTAAAACAGGTTAACACATACATAGCCTTCATAATGTATATTGAGCGTATTTTTCTTGGACTAGCGGTAAGAAAAGATGACATGCTTATTAACAAAGTCAAAAAAATTAAAATTCAGTGTCCAAGCAATTCCTAACAATACTTCCGTAGCCTTAAGTCCTAAACAGTTTAGAATTTTTGCAATTGCATTAATGAATTTAAGCTTGACAAATTCCACCCAAACAGGTTATTAGGCTATACATATGAAAAGCAAATGATGAACACAGAATTAAAAGAATCCTTTTGTTTTTTCCTTCTAGCCTTGAAAATTGACAAACTTTTTGAGGGCAGCTCTATTAACATTAAACATGAGGTAACCACAGGTGTTGGAAAATCTAACTACACAAATCAATTTAAAATACTCAAGATGACTTTGTAGTGTTTAATTCAAATGAAAATATTTCATAAAAATCACTTTATATATGATGTGAATAATAACAAAATACACAAGTCCTTGACAAATTTGCAAAATGAGATTTTGTCTTTTGATGCTATCAACATCTTTTTTTCCCCAATTCTTATGTTTCACCAATTTCTCATCTCCAGCGTCTTCTCTGTCTACCATCTTCCTATCTTGATTCTGCAGTCAGGTGAATACATTTCTGAGCATACCTTGATAATTCCCAGCACTTTCATCAGACCTGATATTTTTTTAAACAAATTTTAACCTTTTCTTCAGAAAATGAACATGCACTTGTAGCAAGGGTTAGGGTTATCCTATGTGTCAGAAAGATAGATGCCGGGTAGGTGTTCAGAGAGTTGAGGGTTGAAGAAGCGAGGTAGAATGCATGTGTGCAAGAATAACAGTAGAAAGAGTAAAAATAAAATGGAAAAAAAACATACAGATCCCTATCTAGCACATTCCTTCATTTCCACAACTCAGAAAATATGGATGACGCTATTACAACACAAGTCATAGAATTAGCTTAGAGGGTGTGTTGGCAAAGACGTGGATCTCAGCCTCATGGAAAATCACAGATAGACTTTAAGCTTGAGGCAGCTCAAAGGACAAATCAGTAATTTGCTGATAATTTTTAAGAACGGATCATAATTCTGCATCCAATTGTAACCAACAAGGAGGAATTGATTACTAAAAATAGGAACCATCAAAACCCTAGGGGAAAACCATCCATGCCACCTACGATTCATAAAAATCCTGAGCATGGTCCGTCATGTGCCTTAGATGTTAGGAAAGTAAATCCAAAAATGTTCAGAGAAATAATTCCCCAAAAGGAAAATGGTTCAAGAAGACTGGGAAGGTGTGAGGAAATTTCTGACAACCACGATACTCCATGGCTATTCAGATTGTGAAGAACCTGGGCTTCGGGATCCGTTACACAAACCTGAGAAAGTTATTGGAATCTCTGATCCTCAGTTTCACCATCTGCAAAATGAGAATGGCATCTAACTGGCTCATTGCAAATGGGCTTGTAAGGTATTTTGGGTAATGCCAGACATTTTAATAAAGTTTCATTTAATTGTAGCTATTACTATTCATATCTCCTACATCCATAGCCTCAGAGGTGTGACGATTACTTCCTGTTTACCACCAGCTTAGAAATCTTGATTATATTTGGTGCCATCTGATTGGGAACAGAGGGCACATGGTGGAGAACACCATGCTTTCTCGGAGAGGAAGGTAGAACGTAAAGTCAGAGGATTTGATTGTCCAACACTCACTCTACAACTTAAGAAGTCTTTGTAGGTTACACCCTGAAAGGGAAATATGGACCCAATTATGATCTCTTTGTGCTGGCCCTAGGCCTATGGCTGCACCTGTCTAGAGGAGACACCCTTTTCTTATTTACACAGTGACTCTTGTCCAAGCCCCCATCCTCCACATAAAAGGGGAATAAAGATGCCAATGTAGGCTGTCCCCTACAGTCATTCATTCAGTCATTCACTCTATCATTTATGTAGTCAGTATTTTTAAAACCCTTCTTAGGGGCCTAACCTAGTGATTAAAATAATAGGTTGGGGACAAAACAAGTCCGTTCTGCATTTAGGTTCCACCACTTACTGGGAATGTCCTAAGGAGGTTGCTGAAGTTCTTGCAGCCTGGCTCCCTTATCTAAAAAATAGTAATAATAATACTTTGATAGTAGGATTTTTGTGAAAGTCAGTGGACATAAAGTAAAATGTTCCCTATGGTGCATGGCACAGATTAAATATTTTTAAATGGCAGCTTTTGTGGGGTTTTTTAACTTAGTTCTTCTGAGATGAGTTATAATTGTCTTCAAAAACCTTCACTAAGAAAAATAATTCCATAAAACAAAGTTAGAACATCACCTCCTATTATTGCACATAATGAGTTACCTGATTGTTTTCATACTGTGCAATTTAAAACTAATAGCACAGGGCTAATAACTAGAATCCAGGCCCACGTCTCCTGGAAAAGCTCATCTGGGAAAAGCCAGAAATAACCTATAAATCCAAGAAGAATTAATTGCATAGATTACAATCTGCTGGGCTATTTTGCAATCATTAAGATGAGGATTACAAAGCATATGATAACAGGAAGTGCCTATGAATAAGTAGTGAGCCACAAGTCCCACAGCAACAATGGGTTCCAGGTTTCACGAAAGAAATAAGTGCAGTCTTGTGATGCGTGCACGTGTATGACGTGTCCAGAACAAAGAAAGCAGGCGTGTCATTCTGTGTGCCGGTCATCCCACTCCATCTCTCTGGACACCTCACTCTAAGAAGGACTCTGAGAAACTCAAGTTCTTCCTCATGAAAGCCAAAAGCCAGTAAGATAGGGAAGGGATAACAAAAACTTAAAAGAAATACAGCTAAGTCCATTTCAATTATATGGAAGACTGTAGTGTGGAAGTGTTGTGTGTAACTCCAAAGGCAAGCACCCCCAGTGGCTTGGGATAAGCAGAGCCAACAGAGACATGCCTGGGGCATGGGGAAGAGGACGCGCATGGAGGTGGAGTACGGATATAACTCATGCCATAATTAAGTGCCTAACCAGACTGGGCATTCCCCACTTCCTTTGCCTTAGCACAACATTGGCAAATGGTATTGTGTTCAAATAATATCAGTGACTGTCATGTAATGAGGATGAGAAGAGGAGAAGGAGGAGGAAAAGATTAATGAAGAGGAGGGGTAAGAAAAGAGAAGGCAGAGATGGAGAAGGGGTCTTGATGCTGAGCTAAGGAGTCTCCCTCTCCTACTGCCATGTATAATGACCCTTCCCTAGCACAGCATCCTTCCTTGCCTGCAGCTGTGACAACAGAATCGTTTAGGATCTTAAGCTGTTGGTGAAAGGAAAGGAATAACCAAGCATCTCCCCTGGCTTGTCATAATGTCTTAAATACCCCAATTCTCATTGAAACAGTGATTCAAATTGAAAAATGGGTAGGGGAGTGGAGAGAGGAGTAACAAAGTGGTAATAAGTGAAATGGGTGAAAACTGCCAGCCCAGCATTAAGTGAAGGATGAAATTGAGAAATGTTGGTCAGCATGAAGGAAGGAGTCCAGGTAACATCTTGGAGACCTGAACAATGCATTGACCATAGGAATAAAGATGGGTGCCAAGGATCTCCAGGGGACATAATTTATAATATTTAATAAGTGACTGAATAAGTAAACAGCATGAAGGAGTCTAAATTGACCTATGGATATCTGGTTTAGATAAGTAGGCGGTGATATCTATTATGGGATAGGGGAGCTAGAAGGATGAGCAGGTTTGGTAAGGATTGTGGAAAAAGAGAGAGTTTGGGCTGGAGCTCAGTTGAAAGTATCATAGGGAAAAAAATCTCAATATGAGCAAGAGCTGTTAAATAATTTCTTGAACAATAGAATGAGTTGTGATGAAAGAATAACCCTCTACTTATCTCAGAGGGTAGGAAGGAATCTGGGTGACTTCGTGTGACATTCCCTACTCCAAAGTGGTTCTCTCTCAGAAAAGGGCAAAAACAGCATCTCCCTGCAAATCAGCCTATTCAGAACTCAGGCTCGACCTAAAATATGAGGTGCCTTGTTCTAGCTGTTGATTTGGAGCAGATGAGATCTGAGAAGGATGCGCAAAGGAGAAATTACCTAAAGTGGTGGGAATGGGTGTCTGTGGTTGGGTATTGAGTATTCTGGTGAGCTTTTCTGAGGTGACTAAATGTTTTGTGACTTATACATATTTTTGCCACTGGTTATTTTTTTTCTTAATTTTGGAGAATGTCAACCCATCTCAGATGAACTAAATAATATAAAAATGCAGTTGCTTATTAATGTCTGGTTCCAAAGCCTAAGCTTTTAACCACTAAGCTAGATGCATAATAGGTTTTATGATGACTGAATAAATAAGTAAAGGCAGACTGGGTAGTATTATTATCCTCATTTAGAAAAAAAGACCAAGGCTTGAAAGGTTACACAATTTGCACAATATAAAATAGCTTGCTCCCCTGGTCCCCAACACTGTACCTTAGTGTGAATAAGAAAGGCACACTCTTTGGGTGGCTGCAAGTGAAGAGTTGGCAAGCGAGTGCCCCTTGGCTCTCAGCCCATACATTCCCTCCTGGCTGGGTGCCTTCAGGCAGGGCACAACCTGGATTCACTACTTAAGCTGTAAAGGCAGGAGTTTGGCTCAGGCCTTACCTACTTTTCTCTCCCACTAGGACTCATACTGCCTTTACAGCAAAGCATGTCTCTCCATTCCTCATTAAAAAGCAGCAGGGTTTCCAAGCGAGTTGTGAAAATCACATTTTCCTGTGTTCAACTCAAAATCAATTTTGAGTTAAGCTATGATTTAAACGTTTGACTAGGTTAAAGAGTAGAGGTGATGGTTGAGAAGAAAATCAAAAGGCTAACAGATGGAAATGAGAGAGGCTAAATCAGCAGAAAGGTCAGAATATGAGAGATGCTGAGGGTAGGGAGGAGACAGAGGTGTTTGTGACCTGTATCCCTGGAGTTCTACATCTCGATGACCCCAACTTTCTCCTTGTTAGAAAAACCCTATATTTCTTTGTTCTCTCACCTTTTTCCTCATTCATTAGGCATCCATGGTCACATGCCATACTCCAAGCATTCTGATAGGTGGTGATCAACATAATGTGCATAATGTAATCAACAGATGCATAATGTGATCAACAGTCCATGGTCCCAGTCTTCAAAAGACCACTAGGGAAGGGTGAAGACACAGATTTCCTACAACATAATTTGAAAAGTTCTAAAAACAAAGTGTCGTGAGAGCCCAGAGGAAACAATGGATAACGTTCCTGGGTGTGTTAGGGGAGGCAATATTTCATCTGGATCTTGAAGGGTGAAGAAGAGCTTTGTGCAAAGAAAATGGAGGAAGGTAATCAAGGCAATGGGGAAAGATGTGTAAAGCTTCAGAACCACATGTAAGGAGGCATGAAGTGTTTATTGAATGGGGAGAGACCCAGTGAATAACATGGTACATGAAGGGTTTGATGAAAACTAAACCAAGGGCAGCATGTTGGAACTAGATGCAAAGTGATCCACATGATTGCAACCTAAGGTGGAGGGACATCATTACTATCTGCTTGGCAGATACCTACTGATTTTAGCATGGTCCCTAAACAATCTAGTGTGCCTCCTCTCTTCAGAGGCCTTTCCAAAAATATGTCTATACATGTTAAGGCTCGATCGAACTGTTACAGCTTCATGGTTTCAAAGCCACACAGCCTTGAGTTCAAATCCTGACTACTATTTACTGTGGCATTTGAGGAAAGACGTTTCTCCCCTCTGAAACATGGTGCCTTCACCTATGCACCAGAAGTAATGGAACTTCACAGAACTAAGTTTAAGAATTGGCCCATAAAGCACCTAGTACATAGGATACACTCAATAAGTGCTGGCAGTATCCCTTCTCCCCTTCCTTTGATCCCCTCTTCTTGCTTCAGCAGGAAAATACTTGCCTAAGAATGTTGATAACAAAACTCGTTTTTGCAGGTTTTTCAAGAGGGAATTTCACAATTCAGTATCCAGTCTCTATTAGCAAATTCTTCTAAATCAAATATTCTATGACTAGCTAAACTTTTTTGTTGTACTGTCCATCAACACAATGAAAAGAGTTCCACAGAGCAGAGCAATGCCTACTTTTCTGGAACACTGAATAGGTCTTCCATATCTGTTACCTCAGGACTGACCGGTGAACCTTGCTGGGGATCAGAAGAAACGATGAACCTAGAGCAATGTTATTGTCAGTACATTACATTGTGCTCTGGGACTTTGGGTGACTGCTCAGACTAAGATGAAATTGCAATTGCTTGCCTTTCCTTTACACTCTAGTCTTGATCAATCAGAATGCTTTCTATTCTATTTTGCTCCCAAACAACAAGCAAAACATGATTTTTCAGTGTGGATCATCCTAAAATACATTAATCACCTTCTTAATCACTGAATGACTCTCTTCCTGGATAGGGGAACTAAGCTTTAGAAATGTTAAATGTGGCAATTAAACACCTTTGAAATCATATAGTTTGGTGTTTTCCAAAGGGAGTCAGAGGAGGTATGCAGAAGCAGAATAGACTGTCGAGCTTGGACTGGTTCTAGCAGCATTGAATCTAGATGAAGCAAGTCCAATGAGTTGATATTGCCCCTTTCCAACGAACTTCAATCATTATATAAGCACTTTTGTTTTTTAGTGGGCTCACATGTAGTTCTAGGCTATATCTAAAGTTGCTTTATGATTTAAAGATAAAGAATTTATTATATTTATTGAAAATAATTCAGAGCGTGGACCGCATGAGGCATTAGAGTATAAGAATAAAACCTCTGAATTGCTGCTTGCAGAAAAGGTAAGTAGTAAGTTCTTATCATTAGAAGTATACATATAAAAAAGGTAGCTAACATGTATTGAGAATTTACTATCTGTCAATTAGATTCTAATTAATTCACTTAATCCTTATAAGAATTGTATGGGTTGAGCAGCTGTTGTTATCACCTCCATGTTAAAGAAGAGAAAGGGAAGCTCAACCTAGTTGAGAGACTTGTCCACAATCACACAGCTAGTAAGTGGCTAAGCCAGGATTTACATGTAGAAAGGCTGCTCCAGAGTCTACAGACTCAGTCTATGCAGCACCAGAACTCAGGGTACTGTATGTGATTTCCATGTATTCAAGCTACAACATTGTTTATACTTTTTCATTTTTAATCACTTCCATTTTCAACCCCATAATAGCAGAAAGTCCAGCATCTTCCTCTTGGACACTCTCCCACCCTCCAAAACTGTTAAAATCCCAAAGGAAGAGAGTATCTTTCACTTCCAAATCTAAACAAGATATAGGAATCACTGTCTCTTCTTATAGCCCCTTAGAATTTCTACTAAGCATGGGACCTGAGTCAACTCAGTTCTGTGCCTGGTTGTCACAAGCCTTTGCAGACACTGCCTTAGTGCTTTTTAAGAGGAGTGACAAACTTAGCCAAGAGTGTGCTATTCCAGACAACCTAGAGCTCAAGGGCTGCACTCCCACACTCTTTTCCACATTTATCTTAAGCAAACATCATAGGCTTAATCTTGTCTTTTTTAGAAATAGCTTAATTCAAGATCCTCATTTCCCAGATCCTTGGCTAAGAACCCAGAGGCAGACTTTAATGGGAGACATGGGCTGCACAGTCAGTCTTGGTCTCTGTATGCCTTAGATAGAGTAAGCAACTTCCACACCAACCATCAAGTTGGACTTAAAAGATTTATCATAGCCCTTAAACTCAAGCCACTCTTTCTTCTGGTTATCAATAAAGTACATATATAGAGCTGTCTTCAATGCTTGGAGATAACCTGGTTGCATTGGACTTGCCTAGTGAGCCGGTGCTTTCAGTAGGTAGATCTTCAGCTTTCATAGAGGATTTCCAAGGGTAATTTTGCACACTCAACTTGAAGCATCAGCAGGACTTGGAAGCAAATTCTTCACAACAAAGTTGGTGCTGGTTCCCAAGGTGGTCACAAGGCAAGGTCAGGAAGGTAACTAATCTGTAGGTAAGCATGTTTCTTCTAAGCATCTCACAGTTCTCTCTGGTTTACAGGATGTCTTCAGAGCCATGCACCTGGAGCTTGACATTGTGCGTCTGTACCTGAAGCCACTGCTCATCGGAGAGCTCGCCCCAGGAGAACCCAGCCAGGAGAGAAACAAAAAAGTGAGTGAGGTCTCAGGACTTGAGAATATGTGGAGGGATGGGGCCAAAGTATATTTCAGGTTCACTTATTTTCTGCAAGAAATCAGCCATCCTGCCTGGGTTTGCCTGCAATAGAATGAATGAGTAGATTCCACATATTTCCAAACAATGTCATCCTCCCACTCAGAACTCTCAAATCTCGGTGAAAACAAAGGAATGGAATTTGGGGCCCTGCACCAAATCATACTCCCATGTCTCTACACACTTATTCCATGCCAGCCAACTTACACATATAATTTTTTTCAGTGACTACTTGTAACTATTTGTTTAATGTCTATGTTTACAATTCGTGATAAACTAAGTTCCATGACAGCAGAGATTATGTCTACTTGGCTTATCCCTCAGGACTCATCTGCACAGGATCAGACCTGCAGTAGACACTCCATAAATAGCTGCCGGATGAAAGATGGGACTATATTCTAAATACAGCCCTTTTGACACTTGGGTAAATTATAGTCCAGGGAGAATAAATTACCTCCTGAGAGTCTCACAGTTGGTGTGTTGGAGAACTGGGATTACAAGTCACTTCTCTGGCCCCAATCCTTTCAGTAGCCCCAAGGAGAAACATCACTCCTTTCTCTAATACTTCGGCTACCTGAACAGTGTCTTCCAAAGAACAGGGTCTCCATAAAATTAAAAATTCACTAGGGTGGTTTTACAAAAACTGAAAGGGACTTTAGCTAATAGTAAATATTTCATTTTTTGCAATTCATTTTTCTAAAACAGCTTACACTTGTATCATTCTTTGGAAATAATTTGTACAAAGTGCTGAGTCATCCATCACTGCCAGGCAGCTGGAATAAGGATTTTATTTCTGCTTTAAGAAATAAGGAAGCAAACTCATAGAGGAACAGGGGGAATCTGAGGATACAGAACTTGTTTTGTGAGGACCTGAGACCCGAGACAAACACTTAAGCTCACCCCTTCTGCCCATGTGCATCCCGCAAGGTCACACATGTGTCAGGAAACATGACTCTGGGTTCAGAAGGGTGGGATCTGTGGATGGACAGTTGGGACTCCCAACCCAGCCCTGCCACATGTTATATGGGTTTAGGAAAGTTACCAAACCTACTACCAGAGAGAGCTTAGCTGCTCTCTCTCTGTAAAATATCAACAATAGTACCGATGTGATTAGAGTTATTGGGAAATTATTAAAAGTATTAAAGCAGTGGTTCTTAACCTTTTTTGAGGTACCGAACCCACCAGTTTCATATGCTCATTCACCGAACCCTTCTTTAGTGATAAATAAAATATTATTTTTTATCCAAATTCAAGACATAGGTATATGTTTTTTTACTGGTGCACAAAATGAGCCGTGCATGAACATCACCTTGCTCAAAGAACAAAACCAACAAAGTGCATGAACTCACAACAAATTACGGTATTACTTTATTCTAGCCTCCGTGGCAGAGGCTTCTCCAAACCCCTGAGACCGACTCATCGAACCCCTAGGGTTCGATAGAACCCAGGTTAAGAACCACTGTATTAAAGCATTTAAATGCCAAGACCAGTGTCTGGAACACAGTAAATGCTCAATGAATTCTAGATGTTATTATTATCATGAACTCAATGTTGGCACTAGGCATTGACAAACCTCTAGCTATGTCCATATCACTTAGGGCAGGAGGCCAGCAAGATGATGCAATGTTTGTTTTCCTTAAAAACATTCTCTAAGAAAAAGGAAATCCCACTAATGACTAAGAGCTATAATATAATCATTCATTCTCTAAAAGTGTTAGTCTCTGGGGTTAATGACCTACCATAAATTTTCTTGAATACAGCTATGTGAAGATGTGTGTTTGTGTGTGTGTGTGTGTGTATGACTAAAAAAAATTATGGTTACCCCCAGAGATCAACACTCTTTTAGACAATGAATAATTATCTTATATTTACCCAGATATATATATATTTTACAGGGACAGACAGGAACGAAGAGAGGTGAGAAGCATCAATCATCAGTTTTTCGTTGCTGTTGCTACACCATAGTTGTTCATTGGTTGCTTTCTCACATGTGCCTTGACCGGGGGCCTTCAGCAGACTGAGCAACCCCTTGCTGAAGCCAGCGACCTTGGGTCCAAGCTGGTGAGCTTTTTTGCTCAAGCCAGATTGGCCCGCACTCAAGCTGGCGAGCTCGGGGTCTCAAACCTGGGTCTTCTGCATCCCAGTCCGATGCTCTGTCCACTGCGCCACCACCTGGTCAGGCCCCAGATATATAGATATATAGAGATAGATAGATAGATAGATAGATAGATAGATAGATAGATAGATAGAAAGAAAGAAAGATATATATATATATATATATATATATATATATATATATATATATATATATATATATATATGTAGACCATCAGTGTTTCAGCACAAAACGGGGTGTCAGGAAGCATAAAGTTAAGTTAAGCATGTGTTGCTGACTTGCTGATGATTTCAGCTCAGTCATTCTTCTGAGCTCTGGTGACCTCATCTCTGTATAATAAATGGGTTGGAAAACATGACCAGGCTCTGAGGCACTCCAGAGGTGACCTATTAAAAGTATCTACGACCTCCAAAATTCCAAGGTTGATGAGGGTTTGATAGATGAGCCCATGTAGACATTTCCCAGGCAGTGAATCTTTTAAAAGTCTCTTCAGTGAATTTTTAAATAAAATTTATGACTTCTAAAGTTAATGTTCATAACTCTTTTTTATTTCAAATTTCTCTCCTTTTTTAGATCTGAACAATCCTGTTCTCTCTTTTATTCTCTGGTCACTTTCTCAATGGTACTGATTTCAACTCTATTATATTCATTGAGCTAATAGATAATTCTGTCCAGCCTTTGCACTGGACAGAAAGCCTTTGCACTTTGGAAGTATAATGTGATGAGCTTAAAAACCGATACTAGCATTGTACCTACACACACGTGCACATATACCGAGCACATGTGCATGGAACCAGGACCCCTCCATGCCACAGACATGTTAATGCCAACAGAGACCTTGTCATGTTTCTGGGGATTGACTGAGCATCTCACAGGAAATTTATCCATTGAGCTAATGTAAGTGACCTATATTTATGTTCATCATCTTCTATGAACCAGAATTTTGCACGTAAAAACAATTGACAATGTAGAAATAATTTGTAAACTGTACCAGTATCTACGGTAACATAGATCCACATAGACAACAATGTTCCTCAAAGCACAACCAAAAATCAGTCACATCTGAAATAACACTGATGGTGTAAAAGGCAACTCTTAGACTTCAGTATATCTTTACTGACTACCACCTCTCCTCAAAAAAAAAAAAGACACAAATTCTAAGTGCCATGCAGTTTGAGGACAGTTGAAAATTGCTACTCATCTTTCTCTTCTCTGAAGAAAAAAATTATCATAATATTTTACAATGAATTTTTTTGTTATTTTTTGTTTTTAATTCTTCCCTATTAAATGTATTAATGTAATAAATTTTTATTCATAAAGTTAAGGTATTAATACATTAATAAAACAGATTATTCATTATCAACAATTTGTGTTTCCTTTTCCCTGAAAGAACTAATTTTTTCCTTGAATATTTCAGTCCCAGCTGGTGGAAGATTTCCAAGAATTACGGAAGACATTAGAGGCTATGAACATGTTCAGTGCCAACCTGGGGTTCTTTTTTATTCACCTCTTCCAGATCTTGATTTTGGAAGCCCTGGCTTGGCTAATGCTGTGGTGCTTTGGCAATAGCTGGCCAATTACAATATGTATTTCCTTTCTTCTCACAATTTCTCAGGTGAGCAGGTATGCTAAACACAAGTAATGGCTTTGGGGAAAGGCTGAGAGTGTCTTCTTCTCTCTTTAGATCAGTGTCAGTTGCTGCCTGGTACTTCTTGGCAAGGTACTCATCAGTGTCTAACACAAGCAGATTATCAAACCTTGCTGGGCCCAACTTCTGTGGTCTGCAAAATAGGGGTAATTTTTAATGGAACTGTTTGTTATAAAGAGGACTAAACAAGTTAATGCGCAAAACACCTAGCACAGTGCCTGGCATAATGTAAGTATTTAATATATGACAGCAACTACTCTGCCCAATGTTGTCCACAAAAGTTGAGTAACTGAACTTATGTTC
The DNA here is from genome assembly GCA_037038555.1 of Rhynchonycteris naso. Lineage (NCBI taxonomy): Eukaryota > Metazoa > Chordata > Mammalia > Chiroptera > Emballonuridae > Rhynchonycteris > Rhynchonycteris naso. The sequence goes on from CM072995.1 coordinate 360,102,954, forward strand.
TCAGCCTCGTAACACTCATCTTTATCTTTCATTCATTAACCAACCAGCATTTATCAATGCATTTGACTCTGAATTCTTCAAGAGCAGCGAGCACATCTTATATGAGAATAAAGACATATGAATTCTGCCATAAATGACAATCAGCACCTGACTTCTAGATTTGATAAATGTTGAATGAAGTATGAATTTCTTTTTTTTTTTTTTTTTTTTTGCAAGAGAGAGAGACAGACAAGTAGAGAGAGAGATGAGGAGCATCAGTTCTTCATTGCAACACCTTTGTTGTTCACCAATTCTTTCTCATATGTGCCTTGACTAAGGTGCTACAGCCAAGTCAATGACTCCTTGCTCAAGCCAGCGACTTTGGGCTTTAAGCAATCAATCTTTGGGCTTTAACTGCCTACCCCACATTGAAGCTGGTGAACCCATGCTCAAGCTGGTGACCTCAGGGTTTTGAACCTGGGTCCTCAGCATCCCAGACTGATGCTCAATTCACAGTGCCACCACCTCATCAGGCTAAAGTATGAGTTTATAAACATAGACTTCTATGAGCACAGCACTGTGTTGTGGACACAAATGGAAATGCACCTGGTCTTTGCCCTTGGGAAATGAGTCACCCAGTTGGGGAGATTGTCATTCAAATATCTGAACATATTACATGACAGAATGATGTTGATGCCAAGGAGAGAAACCAACATGTGTTGTTGGAGCAGAAAGAAGCATTTGATTATGATTGAGACAATTGGAGAAGGTTTCATGGAGGATGAAGCAACAATATTAATTCCAGAATATTTTGTTAATTATTTTCTTAAAAGCCAACTTGCACTATTCCTTGGAAGCAAACATTGTTTGGTGCTTAGCATAAGCCAGGTACTTACATGCATTCACAATGTACAACAGCCTGATGAGTAGAGTGCCATTATTCCTGCTTATCAGAGGAAGAATTGAGGTTCAGAGCTACTGATAACTTGCCAAGAGTCATGCAGCTCAAAAGTGCTGAAGAAGATTTGAAGAACTCAAATCTTCTCACCTACAAAAGCCATGCAAAGCAATGCTCTTTCCACTCCACACTGGAAGATTTTGACAGTGCCAAGAAAGCCTTCTCTGCTGAGAGAGACACCTGCACAAAGGCATATAGTTGAGAAAGAACGCACATGTGTGGGAAAGAGAAAGTGCACTTGGTTTGAGGTCCGATGAAATCTCCCACTGATCTTCTCAAAGGGGTTCCTCAATCACCCCATGGACTCATTTGTTCATTTCTTCTTAGCTTCCTAGCTCCTCTCATAACTTTCTTTTTTCTAGGCCCAGAGTTCATTTTTGCAGCATGACACTGGCCATCTTTCCATTTTTAAGAAGTCCAAATGGAACCACCTGATGCACAAATTTGTGATGTGTCATCTCAAGGTACAGATGTTTAGGGAGTGTGATGGGATTCTCCAAGGTCATTTCCTAAGGCAGTGATTTTCACATTTGCTTGGGCACTCATATCAGTAAAAAAATATTTGTGCACACCCCACAAAGACATGTAAATATACTAACAATGCAGATATTATATATATATATATATATATATATATATATATATATATATATATATATATATATATATATATATATGGTAATATGTAATATTGCATTATAATATACTGGTATATGCTAAAATTTGAATTTTCAATTTTTATGGATTTATTTTTATTTAAGAAGTTCTAACATTTTTTCTTAGCCCAGTAAAATATTTGGCCCAATCCCTGTCACCCCATTAAGGAACTATCTCGCAGAAGAAGAATTGTGCCTTTAAAATGAAGATATGCCCTATAAAATCATGAATGGGAATATTCTTAGGAGGGCTCTGAATATTTACTGTTAGGAAGCTAGGGGAATCCATCAAGCCTGATAGTCCTAGAAGGGCAAGGCTGTGAAGAAATAAAGGAAAAGGTGCAGGAGGATAGATAAAAGTGAAAAAAGAATGGAAGAGTGGGCAAGGAAGCTCAAATAGCTTTGTGCGCAAGTTGAGGGTTGCAAAACCCAGACTTCTGGCCAGAGCAGGTGGCCATGATGGCAGTTAATCTTATCTTCACTAACATAAGCTCCAGAAGGGTTGGTACAGTATCCTATGCGCCACTGCAGTACAGCACTCAACAGAATGTTCAGCGCATAGTTGGCCTTCAATAAGCATTTGTTGAATGAATGAATGGATGAATGAATGAATGTGTGAATGAAAGTGTGAATGAATGTGTGAATGAATGAATGAGCCACCAAAGACTGCTAAAAACAGTTTCTACTTTTGACTCCAATAATGTTCACTGTGTGACATTCAGGAAGTCACATTCTATCTCTGGCTCTCAAGTGTTGTCATCTGTAATACTAGGAGTTAAACTGAATCTCTGCTTTTCTATGACATTCTAAGATTTGGTGACCATGTACTCTGGGCCCAGGAGGATAGGAAATGCCTCTTAGCCTCCCACTAAGTCAAATCCTTGCATTCAAGCTAGGCCATCTTAGGAAAACCTCATAAGCACTGGTTCAGAGCCTATTTGTTTTTTCTTACTGAAGTGACTTTATATTGAATTGGAAGATACTTGGTTAGTATCACCCTGTAATTCTACCCTGGTTTTATTTCTTTTTTAAATTGAGCAAACTGAGGCTAAAATATATTAAAATAACAGAGAGCTGGATCATGATTGTCATTAGAAATATCTCTTCCCCAAATTGTTAAAATGAATAATATGTTGTCATTTTATGTGACAAGTTTAATGGGAAGATTCCTATAAGCACTATATTCTTCCCTTTATCCACTAATGTTAGATGAAGTGTTTTGGGATTCACTCAGAAATCTTCAGCACAGAAATAAAGCAGAGATGGTTTTCTTCTGTTGCTGTGAGATTCAAGTAATGGACTCTCTTACCCTTCCTCCCCTCCTCTGGAGAAGTCAGGAAAAGTGAGACTTGTCTGCTCTGGAGACAATTAACAATTGATTTGGTGCCAGCATGTGGAATATTTCAAATCAGCCTTACCCTTGTTGGTACTTAAAAAAAAAAAACACTGCTTTTCCATTGGTCCAAGTTTGCACACAGCTCTGTTGCTGTAAATTGTGTCTCCTGAAACAATTTTTAATATAATCTTGATGACTCATAACTGGAGTAAATAAATGGAAAATGGCTCTAAAAACATCTCAAATGCACTCTTTCTTTTTGCAGACAAAACTAGGTTTCATGAGCAAAATTAATATAGGCTTCAACTATGTGGAGGAGAGAGAGTTACCTGTAGGTAGGAAAGGTGGGCAGGAGGGTGGAAACAAAGAAAATTATTCTACAAACAGCAAACAACCCCAACCTTGTACATGCATGTTGACTTTAAATTTCAAAACTTGATTTCACATTAATTTACCCTCTCCTCCACCTGGAAAGGGCACAGATACTGAGATTCTCTGAAATTTTCATTCACTAGTTGTGCAAAAATACATGTATCTGATCTTTGCAGTGTCTGCATAAGAAAAGAGCCCTTCTGAAAATAAACCACAAAACGTCTGCGTATATTTTGGATTTCTGTGCAATGCTGAAATCAAAATGGACCCTCTGTAGAATATTTTACCCCCTCCAGTACGCATATTTTTTAACCATAAGCATCAAGTGTTATTATAGGGGTGAAGAAGCAGAATAGTTAAAATTAAGAACTTCCTTGAAAATATGGCCTGTATTGTTCTCATGACTACATCCTAAAACATTTTTGGAGAAAGTGAATCAAGCCTGTTAATTCCAGTAATCCTTCCAGTAGTCTTATCCATTATACAGATGAGGAAATTTCCCAAGGCTTCACACCTAGTAGCAGGGCTTTAGATTCAAGATGGTTTCAGTCCAAAGCCTCAATACTGCTCCAGGAAAAGACCAAACATGGAAATGAGGAATGACTTAGGGTAGTTCCATGGAACTCAGTGTAGGGCACCCTGTTTGGCAGGTAGTTAGTTGATAACCCTCATTCCCCATGGATTACTCTCTCTCTCTCTTGTCTCCAGTAATTGTGGTTTTCAGACAGAGCAGCCAGGGAGGAGTTAGCAGCTTTAGATCACACCCATAACCATAACCACTCTGACCACTGTTTTAAGCTCCATGGCCTTGAGCAGATGCTTTCTGACCTTTGTGAATCTGAACCTGTCTCTTATATTACCAATTTCCATAGATAGTCATTGGCTTAAAGATATAGTCAATGAGTAGAAGAGGCCAAGATATTGGCTCTCAAATGATTACTAGAGAGAACTGTTGCTTATCATAGTGTCCTTGTTTAGTTGTCTGCTGCTCCCATTAGATTATGTCTCATAAGTGTAGAAATCCCATTTTATTATGTCTGTCTTTATATCCAAATACTGCCTAGCTCAGTATCTGATACACAGGACACACTTAAAAGTACATAATGAATGGGTTAATAAATGAGTGAATACACAATTATAGGAGTGAGTGGGTGGTATGCAATTTGACAGGAGAAATGCAAAGTCTGTTGGCGCCTCAGAAAGGGGAATAGAAATTGATGAGTCCATGCAGAGTTTGAGATATCATGAACCATCCAAAAGAAAATATTTGGAAAGTGACCTCCCATTCACGTACGAGAGCAGGACTGGAGAGAGATTCCACTGCAACGACATTAGGGAATGTTGGAAGTGGGAAGAGAATACTATGGCTAATGGATGAGGGCTCGGGGGGGAAATTGCTAAGAGAAAACAGCAATGGAGAGTACGGGAAAACAGTGCTAATACAGAGTTTTCAAACAAACCCATCTCTTGTACCAAAGATGTGTAGCACGTAGACTGGCATAGTGCAACAGAAATAAAATGAAAGTCACATTAAAATGTCCTAAGTCATTAAAATTGTTCTAATAGCCACATTTTAAAAGGTAACTATACTACTCAATATATTCAAATAGTATTATCTCGAAAGATATTTTTATTTGTTTGTTTTAATTTTTATTAATTTTAATTTATTGTGTTAACATGGATTCAAGTGTCCCACTCAATATAACACCTCACCCTCTACCCCCATGTCCTTCATTATACCCCTTTAGTTCCCCTCCCTTTAACTCCCTCCACCCTTCCTTTTGGGATTTGATGTCCTGTTATCTGTATCTCTGTGTTATGTATATATAATATCACTAACCCCTTCACCTTCTCTGATCCCATCTTCTCATCCCCTTCCCTCTCACAGCCGTCCCTCTGTTCCCTGTAACCCTGCCTCTTCCTCTATTAAAGATATTTTTATGCCTTTTTATATACTTACAGGCTATCTTAATTTGGCCACATTTCAAATATTCAATAGCCACATGTGGCTATGGCTACTGTATTGGACAGTGAAGATCTATTACATGTATAGATCAGTTATTGAGAGATGTCAAATACACGATAAAAGCCTACTGCTCTTTATTCTCCTATAGGTGACTAACACAATAAGGGAAAAGAGAGGAAGGTGAATATTTCAATGTGCCAACCTTTTGCATACAACATCACATATCTCCTTCAGATGACTCAAGAAACTAGGTTGATGTGCCTCCAAATCCTTTGCTCTGTTAAGACCTTCACAGATAAAATCACAAGCAAACTAATCAGCGATGATTCGAGCATGGCATTAGCTAAAATATTTTTATTCTCATTTATTTTTATCTGAGAGCATTGAAGCCTGGACATGCAATGATCTAAGCCCAGCTCCCCTGGGAGATCCCTTCAGATCCATGGTTCTTTGAAATATTCATTGAAGGAGGATCCCTGGGGCCTTTTCTTTTTTCAAAGCTAATTAAAAACTTAGAGCTGAGGTTTCTTTCTTTCTTTTCTTTTCATCTTTTTTTAAAAAAGAAGAAGGTAGGAAAAACACTCTCTGCTCCACGTACCTCTAGAGTTCTTTTTTAAATAACAATCAAAAAAGAAAGATGGAAAAATATCCCCTTTCAACAAGTTCTTATGATTTGTCATTATCAGGAGTTGTCTGAGTCTGAATTTGTTCTTCAATCAGATCATTGTTTGTTCATAGGTTTGAGATCCCTTGTCCAATGAATTATTCTGTGACCCAGCAGTGGAGACAAACTTGAGAAGCTCAAATGTCTTATTTTGACTTAGAGATGCATGCCAAAAACTCTCACTGTGAAGGATATTTTAAAAGAGAAATCTTCCTGCCACTAATAAACCTTCTCTTCTCCTCAGGGCATGTCAGCAAACTGGTGGAATCACCGACACTTCCAACATCATGCAAAACCAAACATTTACCCAAAAGACCCAGATATTGATGTGGGTCCACTTTTCCTGGTTGGAGATTTGCAACCAGTCAAGGTACGTTTAGAAACCCTGACCACTAGAAGCTCCTAGGATTGGTCCTTAGAAGTTTCTAGAAGTGATTCTCAGAGAAGCCTATTGCCTCGTCTTGGAAGGATCAAGCAGGCGCTTCTAGCTTCACACATGTCCTGAGCACATCTCTCTTTCTTAAGTCCAGGATACAGCTTTAAAATAACCAAATTTGGGGTTATAAAATTAGAAGGAAATGTGAAGTGCATGACTCTCTGTCCTTAAAAGTTACTCAGTACAATCTCCCAATGTAAGAAATATAACTCATATTCTTTTGCTTAAGCCATCCTGGTAACAAACAGATCCCCTTCCAGTTCCTGTTCCTACTGCTGAGCCAACACATGCTACTGTTAGATAGTAAAACTAGATGACTGAGGTTGTCAACCACTCTCCCAGGATATGGAGACATCCACTCAGGGAGGACAGGTCAGTACATTCAGTAAACAATAGAGCACAAACATCTGAATCTAGTTATTTCAACTAATTCTAGCTCAGTTAGAAGAGACTATGCTGCTATTTTTAGTTCAGATTTACATTGGTTCATTTCTACATGAACCACAGCCCAAATGCTTCTTAAGACATTTAAAGATCCTACCTCTGAGTTACACTCCTTAAATGATAGAAAAAGAAAGGGAAAAGTCAACTCCAGAATTCCTCACCTGTTGATTTTTTTTAACCTCAACTTATATAAAGGACTATTACCAAGTTTCTTAGGAGAAAATCTTCTTTCAACAGAGGAGGTCTAAGGACATGGATCTTGAGAGTTGAGTACTTAGGAAGAAGCCATTAACTTTTCCCAGAAGTGTTTAGGAGTTTTATAAAAATAAGAATGTAGTTTTGCCATGCACTGCCTAGGCCTTGTGGTACATAAACTATAAATTGTTCAACTTTTTGAAAGTGGGTTTTCCTAACTTTGGGAGACTTACCCTCTTCCCCAGATAAATTAGGAAACAGATTCTCTTGCCTAGATTTTGAAAAACAACATTCTTGTCTGTGATCATGAATTAGTTGCTTTTGATCATGGCTCCACAAACAAATTGGACCTCACCTCTCTGATGTGTGTGAACTCCATGCTCACCACTAAAATTGTGACATTTGATTTCTCTAACTATCCCCCCTGAATTTCATGACTCAGCTTGACCTCCAGAAGTGCCTTTTCTAATTTAGAGCTTCACAAATGATGGAAGCCACCTCGCCAAGTTTTACAGCTCCTCTTGGGACCTATCCCTAGGACCTTAGGCATCTAAATAACATCACTTCAAAGCTACAGCACAAAACATTGCTTAAAATTATTTCAACTCTAAAATTCAGTTGTTTCACATCAAAAATAGTTCTGATGAGTCCTGGCTATTTGCTGTCTTGCATCTTATTGTCCAAATTTCTTTCACTTTCTTCAAACATCCACTCTTTCACCAAGTGTTAATTAAATCTTCTATGTGTTAGGTTTGGTCCTGTGTACCTGGAAGCCTTAGAGTACTCCTTGGGGGTGACACTCAAAACCAGCCTTTCCCCTAGGTTTGTTAACTCCCAAGCATTTTCCATGGACTCCCTTTCCCATTTTCACACCACTTAAATACTTGGAAGCTTGAGAGTAATTGCAAATAGCTATTATTACCTCATCACCATGATATTTCTTTTTATTTATGACAATGCAAAAAGAATCAACCTTACTCTCTAAATAAGGGAAGAAATCTGTATGGATGTAAGTGGGAATGTATTAAAAGATTGGGGAAAGCAAAAGTCAAACACTGACCATAATGTAACAGTGAAAAATATAAAGTAGGATGTGAATTACCAATCATTCATTCATTCACTCAATTAAATATTATTAAGTGTCTGCTAGTTACTGAAAATATAGTCATTACTTCTATGCCTCTTCTCAAGATATCGGCTGTCTTCATGCACTAAGACTAGATTAAATTAATGAAGGAGACCCCTAGAAAGTGAATTGAATTTCTGGTACTGAGAACATATATAATATCACTGTGCTTTATAAATAGTGATTGACAGCATGAGATCCATGATCAGAACACAAATGAGAAAATATGGCATAGATTAGAGGGGCTATGCCTATATCTTTTATCAAATGACCATTCAATAAATATTTATCAAATTAATGAATATAGATAGAGACTGAGCTTCAAACAGAATTGTAAATATCATAGTTAAAGAAGAGCTATAAAAACTTCTTAGAAATGCTCCTTTTCTATCACTACTACACAAAATGATAAATAATATCAAAATGAGAATTTTAAAAATGGCCACAATCTCCATAGTCAGATGGAATAATCATCCATTCAAGAATTGCCCACTTTTTTTGAGAGAAAAACATTAACTTGTTGTTTCACTCATTTGTGCATTCACTGGTAGATTCTTGTCTGTGCCCTGACTGGGATTCAAACCAGCAACCCTGATGCATTGGGACATTTTAACTAACTAAGCTACCTGACCAAAGAAAGAACTGCCCGCATTTAATTAAAGCATAAAGCTGTCACAATATTTTCTCCCCATTCCAGTTCTGCTTCTTCTAGCACCTCAAGTTCAATAGCTAAAGAACTCTGGTCAGATGGCTCTTTCCACAGAGATTTTAGACACACAAAAACACATACATGTCCTTGAGTATAATAGCCAGAATTATTGTCTCTTATTTAAGTTTTGTTGTCTCTCCATTCAGTATGGCAAGAAGAAAATCAAATACATTGACTATGAAAAGCAGCACCTGTATTTCTACATGGGTGAGTCTCTTGGGAGCCGCATTCTTTATCATTCCATTTCCTTGCAACAAGGAGTAGTCAAGTCAGAAGGCATGGCTGGAATCTTCTCAGAGAGGCCAACCCATGCTGTCTTGTTACTCAGAAGAGCAGCATGCCTTATTTCAGATTTACTGGGGTGGAAACCTGAAATAGAAAATGGAGAAGCAAAGAGGAACTCTGATAGGCAGCTCATCGCCCTGGCTACTGGGCAAGGAAGGAGATGCTCCATGAAGGATGGAAGACAGGATGCCGGTCGAAGGGTCTTGCATGTTGGACTGTAATTTTGGAAAGACTAAACAGCTGTCAAGAAGGAAAAAATAGTGGCATTTGAGGGGGTGGAGAAAGAGACATAGGAAAAGAATGCCAAAGCATTGACCAGTATAATGCCAGGAGAAGTAGAGACCCAGGAAGAAAAGGCACCTATAGAGTTTCTGTGTAAAAGAAACCTAGTTGTTTCCATGGCTTACATACAGTTGTAGAAGATACTTTAGTAAACAGAGATGAAAAGATGATGATAGATGATAATTATAGATAGATGATAGATAGATGATAGATAAATAGATTATAGATGATGATAGATAGATGATAGATAGATAGATAGATAGATAGATAGATAGATAGATAGATAGATAGATAGATAGATAGATAGATAGATGATAAATAGATGATAGATAGACAGATATAGATAGATAGGTAGATGATCTACATGTGGGATGTGAGTCCAGGCTTTAAAAAAATAAGGTAGCTAAATAATGCAGATACTAATTAAAAAAAAAAAAACATCAGAAGCAAAATGCTTTGCTCTTAACCAAAATCAAACCCATGATTTCTCACAAAAATAGTTTTTAAGGAACCCCAAAATATGTTCATCTAAGACATTTGGGAAATAAACCAAAATCAGGGAAGGTTCCAAACATTTCCTGTAGATCAGTGGTTCTCAACTAGGAGCAATGTTGTTCCCAATGGGACAGTTGGCAATGTCTAGAGATGTTTTTGGTTATTACAGCAGAACAGAAGAGATGGCACTGGATCCAAGAGGTATAATCTAAGGATGCTGTTAAACATGCTACAATACACAAGATAGCCCCTAACAACAAAGACTTATCAGGCCCAAAATGCCAACAGTGTGAAGGCTGAGAAACTCTATTGCAGATTATCTGATTTACACAAATGTTGGCTGCTAGTAGTCATCTATACCATGCCTGACCAGATGGCCTGTGGGTCAATTTTTGGAGACATGGGGATTAATTCCACTAATGCCCCGTCCACCGCTGGAATTCTGCAGCCCATCTTATGGTAGTCACCTACTCCGCCTTTTGCATAACCAAAAAGAAGAATGAAGACACTGGTGCCCCATTTTGAAAGGTAGCTGATCCCCAACCTAGGTAGATGTGTGTTCACATAAGAAAAAGCTGTGGAGTTTCTTTTCTAAACTCTCTTCTCTTCTTTTATGCAGTAGTACGCCCTTAGTTGATGAAGAATGAATGAATGGTGTAGACTTCCTACAGAATTCCCCCTCATATACCACACTGTCTTCAGGGACTGTTTCATTGTGTCCTTTCCCTTCAAATGCCAACTTAGTATCTCGGGTACAAATGTGTTAAACTCAAACTGTCAAAGAGAAACAGAGCTGGACAGTTGTTAAAGATGGCAAGACAGATTTTATTCAGGTTATTGCAGTAGGGAGAGGGACTTTAGTATACACTGAGCTTGACTTTGCTAAAATAAAAAGTGGGGGACTTTTTAAACATGGGGGCATGCTAAAGAAAATTATCAAAAGACAATGAAGGAAGGGGAAATTGGTCAATGCAATTAGGCTATCTGTGTCTACTAAACATTGCATATGAAAGTTGGGATCCTACCTTCCCATAGCAACTAGAAGAGAGTCCCTAGCCTTCTTCATAATCATATTTCAAAGGGATGATTCCCAGGTTCATGAGGAAGACATTTCTGGGTCATAGAAGATATATCTCAAAGGGACAGAGAAAACATTTACAATTGTAATATTTCTAACATAAATTCTCTAAGAAAAGAAAGGTCATCCTAGGGATGTGGCCCTGAACTGTTAGAAGCTATGCTAGTGGTTTTATTTTCAAGTCTATTAGTATGCGAGATGAGTGAAATCATTTGTGCTGAGAGTTTGAAGAGTTGGAGAGTTTGCAGACCAGCATGACGCCTAGTCTAGAAGAGGACTCAAAAGACCTGAATAAAGTGTGGTCAAGGAGAGGGTGTCAAAACCCAGAGTCTCCAGAAGAATCATTTGTGCTCTAGCTTCACTGATCTGGGGGAAGTACCAGGAAAATAATTCTCTGTCCAGGAAAAGAGCGTGTCTCCTTTATTTCTGCCACCATGACATTATAATAAGGTCCAGCCCAAAATATGGTGCAAGATGAAAGGATTCCATAGACCTTTAGATAACTTGAAAGCTCTTAGCACAAGCCTTTCCTGGACTCCCCCATTAAGAGTAACTCAAATCTTGAAAACTTCCCTAGTCTTCTTGAGAGAGTTGGAACCAAATTTCTAACTCCCTCAGAGACTCAAAAATCCCAGTATTGGATCTCAACGTTGCTGCCCTTCTTCAGCATTGCAGCATGGCCTGTTAAGGAGATAGACTCTTGTTGACCTGCACTGAGATCACAGTCTACTCATTTATTCACCATCTCTTTTTGTTGTTTTGTTTTTTGCTTTTTTTTTCAGTTGGGCTTCCCCTCCTCATGCCTATATATTTCAACCTGCAGTCCATGCAAGTGATGTACCTCCGAAGGTACTGGGGGGTGAGTAACTTGACCATATTCTAAAGCTAAATCAAGTAGAAAATGGGAAATGAAGATGCCTGGTCCCTTCCAGATTTAGCTTCCTTGAATAATAAGTTGTAAGATTTTGCTAATACATGAAGGGGACATGAAATTGTGTTCAGAGCATCTAAATTTTAAACACGTCTCTCTGTAGGAAATTGCCTGGGTCAGCAGTTTCTACATCCGCTATTTCATCACATTTGGCCCTTCCTATGGAATCTTTGGAACCATGTTGCTCATATATTTGGTCAAGTAAGGAAGCAAAAATATTTTTGTATTCCCATTGCCTATATAGTCCTCTTACCTTTCTTTTTTAATTCTCTTTGTGATTGTCATAACATTATGACACCATACCCAATTCTCTATAATTCCAAGAAAATGGGACATTTCCAAGAAAATGTAAAAAGAAAAAAATAGTTGAAATAATTGAGTAAGAAGAGTTATTTGGGGGGGGGGGGACAGTTGCCAGATCTCTTTTTTTCCCACTTGCTTAATTCGCAATTGCAGTATTTCACCTGATCTGAGATAATGGAAGGGAAGTAACTTTTTAAACTTATTGGAAGACTAAAGATTTTCCAAAGCCAAAATGACTTCCCACTGAATAGCCCTTTCCAACTTCCCAATTTATTCCCTTCTCCTTGTTTTGCTTTATTATTCTAAATCCTACCTAATGATAAAGATAATGATAACTAATATGCATTAGGCATTTTGCTAAGGTTTTAAGGAGCATTACCATATTTGATGTAAGCCTCGTAAAATCCGGTAATGTAGATAATATCATCTTCATTTTCTGCTAAGAAAGCTCAGAGAGATTAAATCACTTCCCCAAAGCCATAGAACTAGTAAGGTTCAGTGGCAGTGCCAAATTAGAACTCGAACCCAGCTTTATCTGATGACAAAACACAGGCCATCAATCACTTTGTATATGCCCTTAAGTTACCAAAGTCTCTTTTGACCCTTGCTTGCACCAATGCTACATTAGGGGCATTGCTTTCGCACATAAGGCGGCAAAGTAGGTCACGTAACCAAATGATGTCTAGTGTGTCATTTTAGATATAAAGGGCCTCCAAAGAAGGAAAGAAATGACTATTATTTTATTGGAACCTTGGAGTCCCTTTCACTTCTTCCAGTACTCGCCTAGCTCTGCCAGCAATTACACAAGCCCAGTGACTGGTACTGTAACACCCCAAGGAGTCATCACTTCCTCCTTTTATTCTCCAAAAGGTTTCTTGAAAGTCCTTGGATTGCATGTGTTACACAGATGAGCCACATACCAATGAAAATGAGCAAAGAGGAGAACAGAGACTGGCTCAGTACTCAGGTAATAGCGAAGTTCCTGGGAGAGGATCCTTTAAAGTATACTGATTGAGAGTCTGGTTACTTCCAATAGGAAGAATTCATACTTACCCAAATGTTTGCCAGAGACCAGGCACTATCAACTGCTTTGCACATCACTACCTGAGATAGGTGCTATAATGATTCCCACTTTACAAATGATTACATTGAGGCAAGAAGTTGAGTAACTTGCATAAAATCACACAGCTATTCAGTGGCACAAGCAGGTTTTAAGCCCAGGCAGTTTGATTTCCGAGCCTTTGCTCTAAACCAGTGGTTCTTAACCTTTTTTGAAGTACCGAACCCACCAGTTTCATATGCGCATTCACCGAACCCTTCTTTACTGATAAATAAAATATGATTTTTTTTCCAAATTCAAGATATAGGTATATGTTTTTTTACTGGTGCACAAAATGAGCCATGCATGAACATCACTTTGCTCAAAGAACAAAACCAACAAAGTGCATGAACTCACAACAAATTACGGTAATACTTTATTCTGACCTCCACGGCAGAAGCTTCTCCGAACCCCTGAGACCAACTCATCGAACCCATAGGGTTTGATAGAACCCAGGTTAAGAACCACTGCTCTAAACCCAAGGGTCAGTAAACTACTGTTCAAGGGCCAAATCCAACCCACTGCCTGTGTCTGTACATCAAGTTTTTTTGAAACACAGCCCTGTTCATACATTTTTATATTAGGTGTGAATGCTTTCATACTACAACCTCAAAATTATGTGGCTGTGACACAGAATTATAATATTTGCTGTCTGTCACTTTATAGAAAATATTTGCTAACTTCTGCTCCCACATGACATGGTCTTTCAAGTGAACCTTGAGACTCCTATAATTCAGAGTGAATGTGACACCCTGAAGGACACTGGAATGCACCTCATCTCTTTGTATAGGTCCAGAGGCTGAGTAAGGAGATATGACAGCTGTCCGAGCTGCTGTGAATAATACACAGTGCTGTGACCAGTGCAGAGCACCCCTGCCTCCTCAGCCTTCCACCAACTGGGCTGTGTCCTTATCCAAGTTCATTTCCAAATTCAGAGGACCTTCCATGGGGCACAGAGCAATAGTTTTTATATTTTTTGGTCACAAAACCACTCTATACTATTAAAAGTTATTGAGAATCTCAAGGAGTTTGTGTTTGTACGTGATATTTACTATATTTGCAATTAAAACTGAGGCACTTTAAAATATTTGAGTTCATTATTAATATATCATTAATTAAAACTCAAACTGGCATCAGCATGATGGTGCCATCCATGATAGTAGCCTCTGGGAAAAGGCACTGTACAAGCATGAGAGAATGTGAATGAAAAGGCAAAAAATATCTTAGAAGTATTGCAGAAATAGTTTTGACCTAGCAGATCCCCTGACAAACGTCCTAGGGAACCCCAACATTCTCTGAAGAACGCCTTGAGAAACACTGACATAGAACAAACACAGAAATAACATTTAAAATGGCAACAACCCCAACTAGAATTCAATCTTAGAAAGGCATTGAGTAAAGTAACATTCAGAAAGGATCTTAATCTTGGTAGTCTGGAGAAGCCCACCGACTCCTCAGGATAATACTTTTTCAATACATTAAATTACAAAGGAAAGTACTTACATTGAATCACTTCTATGCACAGAACCCTTGGTTAAAACCCTTGAATGTTTTATTTCCCATTTAGACACCCTTGAAGTCTACACTATGGAAATGGTATTCTGACCCCCACAATCCCCACCAAAATCTTATACTCCCATTTTTATCTGCAAACACCCTCATTTGTGACAACTTAGTCTTCTGTATCCAAGGGCTGATGGTGACTTCATCCTCTCAAATCCCATACACCTTTTCATATTTATTGCCTTACATATGCTTCTTTATAAAATGTCTTATTGCTGTTTTAAATTGTAAGCTGTTTACCTGGGACAATCTCTATTTTGTATTCCTCATAGTTTCTTACACAAAAGAGGAACTTCATAAGCACCTGTTGAATGACTGACTAAAGAAAAAAAAAACTAAATATTTCCTTTAACACTTGAGCTTACTTATATTTAATGTAAACTTTTTCTTTGCAGGTCTTGGCCACCTGTAATGTTGAACAGTCCTTTTTCAATGACTGGTTCACTGGGCACCTGAACTTCCAGATCGAGCACCAGTGAGTGACAGAAACAGTCCATGACAGGGGCATGGGCCCTGACTTATAATAGCCCCCACACAATCCAGAGCAGAGCCATAGGCTTGGGATCTCAGGGAAAAAATGAACCAGAATTCTCTAAAAGCTGCTATCTTTCTAGTAACATCAATGGTAAGAAAGGAAAGAAAGAAAAGAAGGAGGTAATAATTGTGAGTAAATAGAGTGAAATCTTGGAAAAATACCAATGACTTAGTTTCCGGATTCCTATGGATTTAGAAATCGTTGATTTGTGCTTGGTTTGTTGGCAAAACGCAAGAAAATTATCCCACTTGGGTGATCAAGTTGTGTTGAGATTTCATTGTAATTTGATTAATTAATTTATTTTTTATTGAATTCATTGGGGTGACATTGGTTCACAACAGCATACAAGTAGTGATTCAAGTGTACAACTCAACAAAACATTGTCTGCACACATTGTGCTCCCTCTGCCCCAAGCAGTCTCTGTTGGTTCCCATCCCCTCTCTGCCCACTTCCACATACAGCCACCCCCTTTCCCTCTGGCTGACGACATACTGTTGTCTGTGTCTATGTGGTGTGTGTGTGTGTGCGTATGTGTGTGTGTGTGTTTTGCTTAATCCCTTCACCTTTCTTCATCTAGTCCCCCCACCTCGCTCCCCTCTGACAGCTGTCAGTCTGTTCCATGTGTCCATACCTCTGTTTCTATTTTGCTTATCAGTTTATTTTGCTCATTAGAGTCCTAAATGCCTATATGTATCTATATTTTTAGACTGAGATTACAAAATAATTAACACCAAAATCCAGTTTCTGCTGCAATTTTCAAGTGATATCTGGAAATACTTTTAAAATGAGTCAGTTAGGTGGATATACCCTAAGGAAAGAATAAAGGATATTCATTTCTTTGAGAGTTCATCTCTCCAGAGTATTCAGGGCAGAGACTTGCCAGTCCTCCTATCTAAGCCACTTCTGTGATAGACACAGAGAGACACTGATGGAAGGTAGATATCTCCAGCTCCCTAAATAATTCAGAATGGTAGAAAACCCTGTACTTTTATGTGAGCTGGCCCACTATTGACATTTTTGATGGCACTAAAATTTATTTTCTTAGCTCTTCCCAAACTTTGCCACCCACAGGGTTCACAGAGGGTTAAGAGATAAGAGTGTTTGTCAAGAGTTGTTCAACATCCCACAGCAGAAGGATTGTGCAAAGTCGAGGTGGGGTCTGCATTGCTGATATCATTTTATTTAGTAATGGGGAAAGCAAACTCAGGTTTCTCTGTACATCTAAGGTTTCTATCTCCTGTTTCTGTTTCCCCAGTCTGTTCCCCACTATGCCGCGTCATAATTATCACAAGGTAGCACCTCTGGTGAGGTCCTTGTGTGCCAAGCATGGACTGCAGTACGTGAATAAGCCCATGTTGGAGGCGTTTGGAGACATTGTCAGGTAATAACAGAGTGTCCTTGACTCACAGCCCTCATTTCCCTTCACTGCCCATCCCCAGACTGTTCACTGGCTTGTGACTCATTCACCCAAGAAACATTTAAGGGGCACCTGTATGCCCATCATGGACATGGACAACATTGACAACAGCAATGCTAATAACAATTCTTACCCTTTACCTTCTACCTTCTAAGCACTCTTTAGTGAAAACACCTTGCTACCCTTACTAAGTTTCAAGAGGACTCTGCTTGCAGGGCCCAGTGGGACATAAATGTATGAATAAGTCAAGGATCACTGATCCCAAGTAGACTGTTCCCAGGGGTAACTGACCAAGAATGGCAAGGTCTGAGGGAATTGAAAATTCATGTTTATCCTGAAGCATTCGCAACTCTAGAGAGCATGGTGTTGGTCAAACTAGCAGCCAATGGTCTGTGTTTAATAACTTTCTTTCCCTTTGAGAATTGGGAAAATGCAAACGAACAATAACACAACAGTATTTTGAGTGAAGCCAACAAGGCGAGGCCCATTCTGATCTGATCCCCGACTACTGCTCCAGTTTCAGATTCTCCCACTCTCCTCCCCCTTCTCTGCCTTCCAAACACCTGGCCTCCCCTCATTTGTTGTGCAACACCCTGCCCTTTGCCATTTCATTTTCTTTTGTCACCTTTTCTTCTGCCTAGAATGTTTCTCCAACCTGCCACCTGCCCTTACCACCTTGTCAATTTCCATTCACTCTCACCTCAAATGTCTTTTCCCCCTCAGTTTTCCCTGACCCACATGACTACGTCACGTTATCTTGCAACACCTGATTTTCTTCATACCTGACCTTTGTCACAATCATGACTAAATAACATATTGGGTAACAAATTCTTTAATATGTGTCTCCCACTAGACCAGGAACTCCATGTGAACTGGACTTTCCTCTTTCCTATTTTTTTGCTGTATCCCCAGAACCTAGAAAAGTATCCTTCACATTATAAAATAGGATGAGCAGGTGAATATTGGATAGGTTAATATGCAGTTGCATGCTTTATCTTATAAAAGCTCAGAAGAAATTTTTTTAATTCTAGAAAAAAAAAAGTGGGTGATAGTTCAGGGTACAGAAGAGAATAAGTGAAAGAAATATTCCATCTTCTCCATAAAGAAAAGATGACCTCACCTGCTTTAAAAAAATGTGTATTTGACTATCTCCACTGGGCAACAGAGAAAGACATTTTCCCATATAGCTGAATGTGATACCATGGTCCTGAACCAAATGCAAGAGTCAATGTTGCATGAATAGCAACCCTTACCTTAGAGTCTCACCTGCTGAAGCCCTTGATCACTCCTCCCACAGAGCCTTGAAGAAATCCTCAGCCCTCTGGGTGGAGGCATACTACGAAACATGATGCAGAACGCCAGCCTAGACGTGCATCTATCAAGGGGGTTGGTGAATGTGCAAGAACTCTTCTCACCTACCTGTCTGTGCCATTGGCATACCCGAGTATGCCAGGAGTCTGAGCTCTAAGGACACATGATAACCTTTCCCCTGAAGGTTTCTTCTGCAATTAAGAAGCAGAGGGAGCACAAGATGGCTCTGGCCAAGGTGACAAATGGAAAATGGGGGCCTAATGCTTTTATTTTCTTCAAAAGGATCTTGAATTTAGTCCTACCAACAGCCCTTAGTCAAATCATCTCAGTCGCTGGGCATAAGGATAGAAGCTATGTAAAACTCTCATTGATGACGTGAACATGAAAAACGTGGGCCAAGCAGAGACCCCAAACAGAGCACTTTTTGAAAAATTCTGTATTTAAAAGTTCTTGTCAAAGCACATTTTTTGTATCCCTTTTTTAAATGTTTGAACTTCTTTTTCTTTAAACATTAAGCATAATTAACATTAAAAATTTCTTTAAATATTTCAATATTCATTTCAGAGTTTCATTTTTGTATTGCATATGTGTGATTGGTGTGCATATATATTTATATATTTGTTTCCAAGGTATGCAATTTCTGAAAGGCACTTCCTACATTCAGTCCCAATAGCAACTGATCAAGCAAGCTAAGGCTCTATATTAAAGGTGACTTGTGCTCTCTGTTTAAGAATTGACTGTCCTTCAGTATAAGGTTTGTTTGACTAATCCCTACCCACCAAAACAGAACTGCCAAACCTCATTATTAGGTGACCTTAATGCAAGGAAGGGATTTGTTTTCTGTAAGGTAGACCCTGGGTTGTGTCAAGGCATTTTCAAGCTTGGCACCAAATTAAATATGTCTTAGGACAACAGAATTTCCAAATGAGTTGGCACTCTCAGTAGCTAGCACACTGATGTTTAATGCGTCTGTCCTTTTTGCTCAGCAGCTTACAATAACCTTGGTTGCAGGGAGAGAAAGCAAACAGCATGACTTTCACCCCCAGCTCCAAGCCAGTCAACGTTAGGGGTTTATCTGTTGTCTGAAATTACACCAAGAAGTATTTCATTCTCTTCTTCCAAACTTTGCAAAATATTTGATTTTTATTTGTTTGTTTCTTAATTTGATCCCTGGGTTCTGGAGCAAAGATCCTGAAGCAGAAATAAGTGTGGTGGCTTGAAAGAAGCCGCTGGGGTTGAAGCTGAGGGAGCACGGGCCAGAGAGGTACAACGTGGTGCAATGAAGGAAAACAGCTGAAATCATTCACATGTCCTAGATGTTAGCTGTGCATGCCAAAGCTAAGAAAAGAAGAGTGGGGTGTCTGGGAGGGCTGGACACTGAAATAGTAGTAACATTCAATAGAAAGTTGGGTAGGGAATGACAGGAAGAAAAGCTTTCTTGACTCATGATTCTTCATAATGTCAGCCCTGGATGGATCTGACAAGAGCCAAGATTCTTCCTGCTGGTGGAGCTGAAGATGATTTCTCCTGCCTAAGATCAGGGTAGCAAATGGGAGTAGAGCACAGTGGTAAGCTTTCTCTCTCTCCTCTGGCCCAACTCCTAGAGATGCTCAAGCATCATTTGTTCTCCTGGTGACTAGAAATAACAACCAGACCTCTCCCCAGACACATTTACCACCTCAAGGGCATTCTTCCCTCAACGTCTAAATTAGCCCACATGGCAGTTCCCCCAAACAGAGTTGGCTACTGGGAAACTGGACAAATCTGGGAGATTTAGACAGACTACATAAGGAAAACGTGAAATCAGTTTAAAAAGGTGCTAGGCAAGAATAAAAGTTCATAAGGGAGTAGATTCTAACTTGGTAGTGCTAGCCAATAAAATAGCCCTTTTCCTGACTTCAATCACTCAATTGACTTCTCTTTCGCACCCCACAGTGACTGATGTTTAAACCTGGTGAGACACATGACTATATTTCTATTACTCGTTCAATAAGCTTCCCGGAGGAGGAGAGCTAGTGCCTGTTTCTTTGACACTTTCCCAGATCTCTGAGTACTAAATTAGAAATTAGATGATTCAGCCTGCAGCTCACTCTATTTCTGCCCTCATACCGGTACTATAGGGCTCTAATGACTCTTGAGTGTTATATTACAGCCCTACCTGAAACACTTCATTGGATTCCCATGGCTTCTGGAATAAAGACCAACCCTGTAAAAGTCCCAACAGACTTGGCCGGCACTGGCCCGTTCCTGTGCACCCTGCCCCACCTTGTACCACTCTGCTCCATGCCCCCTCTGCTGCAGCCCCAAAGCCTTCTTTGGAGTCATCAAAGTCCCTTCTGCCACAGGGTCTTTGCTGCTAAACCCAGTGTCTGAACCTCTCTGCCACTCTCCCTGCTCTCACTCCTTCTCACCTGGTTAGCTGTCACTCACCTGCATATCCCAGGAGCTTCTCTACTGAGTCATGGCCTCCTGTGATATGCTCTACAACAATTATTACAAGTGCAATTTTACATTCATTTGTGTGATGCCTTAATTAACTTGTCTTCCAACCTAGCCTGCTATGAAAGTAGGGACTCCCTAACATGCTAAAGACAGTCAATAAATATGTACAGAAGGAAGAAAAAAAGGAAGGAAAGAAAGGAGGAAGGAAGGAAGGAAGGAAGGAAGGAAGGAAGGAAGGAAGGAAGCAAGGAAGGAAGGAAGCAAGGAAGGAAGGAAGGAAGGAAAATGTAATTCTTTGTAACTAAATAAAAAGGTAAATTTTATCTAATATGAGAAAAAGGTACTTCCATAGTCTAACTCTGAATTATTAAAATTGGCACCAACACTAAAAGTATCTACCAAGCAATTAGTGCTGAACTACACCCTACATGGACATTATTTTATTTAGTCCTCCTAACAATCCCATGGTGCAAGTCCTATAATCAATCTCATTTTGTAAAAGAAAAACTTAAGATTTAAGGATGACAAGCAACTTGGCTGATGTCACAGGTAGGAATTGGTGGAGTAGAGTGTCAGACTCAGAGATGTCTGACTCCATAGTCAATGCTCATTAATTTCCATGCTAGAAAATTCAAAGTGAGGGGGAATTATTGGCATTAGAAGACATGGTAGTTGACATTTCTGGGATATCTCTAATAATTTCCCAGAAGTTGATGAAATAAGCATTCTACCTCAGCAAGAGCAAGTGCCCTGGGGAAGGGAAGGTGGGAAGAGGACATGACAAGCACAGAGGCAACTTGGAAAAAGTCCCTATTGACTAACTTTTACTCACCAATCCCAAGAGATACAGCTCAGAGAAATTTTCCTTCCTAGTAGTCAAGATGAGATTTGACCTTTAACTGAACTAAACAGGATGAAGACATGGATTTGAGATTTCTGTGTTGATTTAGCATGATTTCAACCCAAAGAAAATTCAACAAAGAAAATGACTGTCTTTATGTGGCTATACCTCAACTCCACTTCTGTACTCCTCTTGAAAATATTTGCCTGCGAGATGTTACGTGTATTTTCAGTTAGACATTATGTAAGGGTGATTGGATTAGAAGTCAGGACATAGATTCTAATTTCAGCTCCTTAAAGTGATACTCTACAATAAAATTGGTCAGGTCATTTATATACTTTGTACCTCAGTCTGTAAAACAGGTGTGGTGCCTAATATTACTTGGCCTACATGCATCATAACATGGTCAGGGCAATCAAATGAAGTAAGGCAAACAGCATAGTTTCACAAGTTGGCAACACCCACCCAATGCTGATGATTATTATTATTATTATAATAAGGGTTCCTCCCATCATAGACCCACCAAAAGCAAGAGAGGCCATAGAGTCACAAAGACCCAAAGGATGGAAAGGCAGTGAATCATTTTAACAGTGACAGTATAAAAAGCTTTCCCCAAAGGAGAAGCTTATGAGTCACAAGCTAGTAAATGATTTCTTTTGTTGCAACAAGTAACACCCAGGAGCTACCATCCATGTCTGACTGTATTAATACAGTCCTCTGGAACCAGCTCCAGAGCTCAGGCTAGAGGAACGGTAGAGAGCCAGAACAAGTGGTTCCAGTTATCCAAACTTCTGGTCAATCCTGCGAGTGTACAATTCTCATGGTTGGAAATCGTGCCAAATATAAGTATAAAATTAAGCAATAAGTATTTTTTACTATTTCCCTGCCAATCATGAATCATCAACCTAATGATGAGAAAGTATAAGGAGATCAAATTTAAACTCTATTGAGGGCAGAAATGTACTCAGGTATTTCTTTTCTCAACATCATTTATGAAAGTTTGCAAACAGACAGCAATGCTCAAAGAATTTTACAATGAACAGCAGTAATAGCCATCACCTAAATTTCAACTTGAACATCTTAGAAAACCTTTTTTCACTTAACATCTATCTACTTACCAATTTCTCTACCCATTAATCCCCTTACCTTTTATGCATTTTAAATAAATTTCTAGAGGCTTACTTTTAAAAAATAAACCTCAGATTATACAAATAATACAATATAGTTTAATATTTATACTATAAAATAATAAAATATAGTTCTCAATAAAAATATAGTGAAAGTTGTGTAGCAGTGTCATCTTTAAGGAATTTTGTTATGTTAAAGGACTATAACATAGTTAACTCTCTGCAAAATCAATTATTAACTCAAAACAGAATAAACCAGCCTTAGCTGGTTAGCTCAGTTAATAGTATCATCCCAAAATACCAAGGCTATGGGTTCCATCCCCGGTCAGGGCACATATAGGAAGTGTCCAATGAACACACAACTAAATGGAACCTCAAATGAATGCTTCTCACTCTCTCTTTTCTCTCTCTTCGTCTCACTGTCCCTAAAATCAATCCATAAAGAAAAAAGAAAAACTGCATCAAAATTAAAAAACAGAATAAACCTTCCATGCATATATTTATCTTTCATTATCTTTTATTGCTGCATATATATTTATCTTCATTATTCTCTTTCATTTGGTAACATTTACTGAGCACTTACCATGTGCCAAACATTGGTGTTGTGAATAAGAGAGGCAAGAGCTTACATTCTACTAGAGAAGACAGTCAATAAACAAGTAAATAGAAAAAAGAAGATGATTACATATAAGGAAAATAAAAGGGTGTTGTGAGAGAGAATAATAAGCAGGGGACTGGCTTGGATATGGGGTTAGGGAAAGGTGACGTGAGAAGAATGTGAAGGGGTTGGCCCTGGGATCCGGATGAGCAGGATCTTTGGAAGCAAGGCCCTGAGGCAGAAACAAGGTTCTACTCAAAGAGCAGAGTAAGGAGTGTGAGTGACAGGGAACCCTGCAAGTAGCAAGTCTTTTCCCCACTCACTTAGTTTTATCTCCTCATGAGAGTGTTTGCCTTGGCTTTTCAGCAGCATTCAAAAACAATTTTCTATAATTTGTGGGAGCATAGTTCTTGTTGGGAAGTCCTCCCAGATTTCACCGACCAGGTTCATTCTCTCTCCTTTATAAGCTCATTGATTTACTTTATTTCTGCCTGCACCGCTGCTAGACTGAAAACACCATGAGGGCAATGACCCTGACGCTGTCACTCACCATTTTATCACCAGCCCCAGTCTGTTGCTTGTTATTAAATGCATGTTCAATAAATGCTTTTAGTGAACAATTAATGAATTAGCTAGAACAATGGTATACAAGCCTAGAAAGTTAAATTGGGTTTAATTAACTAGATAAGTCCACAGAGAATTTTCAGCTGGAGAGCAATGGAATTGGAATCGGGGTCTGGAAAGAACCTTCTTGAAACCATAGAAAAGAAAGCTTGGAGAAGTGAGTGGCAAGGAATTAGGAGACCAGCAAGGTAACTATTGCAATGACCTGGGTGAGAGGTCATAAGGTCCTGAGTTCAGCTGGTGGTACAAACATGAAATAGAAAGGAATAGACAGAGACAGATTGTAAAGGCTGGATCCATGGAACATGGTAAGTGACTCAACACTGGGGAAACCGAAAGAACCAAGGTGTGTATTGTGTTGGTGGAGACAGAACCAAGGGAGGAGAGTAGAAGATGGAGCAAAAGCAAAGAATTGCTTTCAAACACAAGAACCAAGGTGTGTATCGTGTCGGTGGAGACAGAACCAAGGGAGGAGAGTAGAAGATGGAGCAAAGAAAGGCATTGCTTTCAAACACCCTGAGTTTATAGCATTGAAAGGAAACCAAAGAGGAGGTGCCCAACACGTAACTGGAGAACATGCCCTTCTGGACCTTGGAAAGGAAATAAGAAAAAAAAATACCCACTTGGACATTCTCTCCAGAGAGCTAACCAAGATAGAGAGTAGAGGGAGAGATTTGATTTGACAGAGAATTTTAAAAATGTTTTCACTGTAGAGTTGGGGGGGGGTAGAAAGTGAGCCAGAAAAAGATAAAGGTTTAACTAAATTCTAGCAGAAAATACAAGAGAATGTATAAGGCAGAAAATGAGAGAGAAGGGTTTAAGAAGTGGCTAATCAAGTCAGAGAAGGAGAGAAGACATTATAGAGCAAAGTCCGTTAAATTTCACTTGACTTTGTTCAGTTTGCAAAGTTGAGTTGGGTTCATCTCAAGAAGGAGCTAAACCCCCAGGCTAACGAATATGCACTGAACATGTTGCCACTGTATTCTAAAAGCATAATATTGCTCATGTTTGAAAATTTGTCATTTTAAGAAAACAGAGGAAAGGATTCCATATTTTCTCACCATCAATAATTTTTTTTGTAATGACATAAACACAACATGAGAATGTTTGTATGAAACATAAAGGCAAGGGTAACTGGAATAAAATGCTTATTCCACAAGATACCCCACCCAGAACTATGGCTGCCCAAGCTCCATGCAGCTAAACTGAAAAATGAGGGAATCAATCAATATTCAGCACATCAGAATGTCTCAGAACATGGTTGGAAAACTCTGGTCTATCTCACCTCAAGGGACATGTCTAGACTTCACTGCTAGTTCTATAGGCAGAGATAAGACACAGCCATTTCAGCTGTATCGTTTCTTAAATGATAGAGACACCACCATGTCAGTTGGTAAGTAGCCACCTCTTTCTTCTCTAAGCTCCATAAGCCTGTTCCCCTGAAACCCAGCCAATTCTGCCTAGACACACCTCCCTACTGCCTCAGAATGGGGGTACCTGGGTGGCATTTTTCCATACATTTAAGTCCTGTTTCAAGTACTGAGAAATCAGCTTCTTTACAAAAGACAAATACCTTGTTCAAAATAAATTACGCGCTAGGCCTTGGCTCATTTGAGCTTGACCATTTCAACGTGACCTACACTATCTCCTAATTAAGAGCAACAGCCAAAGCCACAAAATGTCACTACCTAGCAACAAAAACAGTAAATAATCTTTCTTCTCATGACAAGCCTTCCAAAAATTATTGCTAATTGCTGCCCAGAAGCCAGATGTCACTCTGATGCCCTCTGTTCAGCATGGGCTCCCCCCCCCAAAAATAAAAGAATGTCTAACTGGATGCAATGGTTAAGGCCTATAATTTGAAATCCTTTGCTCAACCAACTAAAAACGGTTGCCCAAGAGCAATTTGGATCCCATATCAAAAAATATTTTAGGAATTGAGGGTCAAATATAGTGTCAAAAGACATGAAGGGGTAATGAAAATGAGTCAGAATCAGGTGTCCAGGTAAGCGTCACATCCTTGGGGAGCAGGATGGAGTGGTAATACACAGTTAGGTGTTTCAGATGAAAAGGATTGGTTAACCTTATTTATGCCGCCTCCGTAACAGACTATAGACTACCTGAAAGGGAGGGATGTGGAGACCAGTAACTCAAAGTTGTTGGACTCCTTATAAGGTACTGCTCATGTCCGCATGTCAGGGAGTCAGCTGACCTCAACCTTTTGGACTCCAGCTGGCATCCCCCTCAGATAGTTTGAGCAGGGAAGGGGTCAGCGGGGATGGGAGCTCTGGTTGTTTGGCTTCTGTTTGCCTTTGCAGCTAGCTCCCTGCGTCACCACCTGCCCCATGCCGCTGGGGGTGGGGGGGACGCTCTGTGGGACTACTCACTGTGCAACTCAGCTATGGAGAAGCTCTCTAAAGAGGTCCGGGAATCCAGTCTTTGTCTCCTTAAACCCCCTCAAGATCCCTGTTTGCACCCCTTTTCAGTTTTGACAAAGTCCTTAGAAGGCCTTTGAAACCCATTTTATGTTTCAATTACATCGAGGATTGCTTCTGTGGGTTTTTTTGGTAATGTCTTATCTGACTTATCTGCACTTTATTCGAACCTACTCAGTCTGCTCTATCACAGTTAAATGACACCACCATTCACACAATGGATCAGTACAGAAATCTAGGAGTCAAGCTGCATTTCTCTCTTTCTTTAACTTCTTCCTACATTTGAGCCAAAAGCAATTTCCTTACAGGTTACCTTCTCAAAACAGTACAATTAAAGTTCCATTGTCTCCATTTCCCTTATACTACCCTAGTCAAGCCACTATTACCTCTCAATCAAGAAACCACAGAGTCTCATATGTGAGCTTCCAATTTCTAGTCTTGTTCTTGTAATCTATATTCTAACCAGCAGCAAGAACAACCTGTCCAGTGCAATGATGCAATGTCACTTTCCCCACTTCTGCTACAATGACTCCCTACTACAAGGCTCTATATAATAAGATCCTTGCTGGGTCTCTGATCCAGTGTGTAAATCATTCCTTTTGGTTGCTCCAGGCTGCTTTCTCATCCTTGGAACGCACACACAAACCAAGCTCACCCCAGTTGCCACCCTTACCCTCACTGGGTTTGCTCTCCCCACTGTACCATCACTACAAGGAGGGTTCTCCTGACTGAGATGGCCTCCTCTCAGGCACCTTCACGTCGTAGTATTTTATTTTCCTTATAGCAGAAATTGTCTTGCTTATTAGTTAGTTTTTTGTTCATAGTCTGTTCTCCACACACACTAGGATATAAATTCCATTGGTCATATACATATGTCCCTATGTTCTACATGTGTGTCAAGTGCCTATCACATAAAAGGTATTAATTATATATTGCCTTAACATAGAACATTTAATACAGATTGTTGGACAAATGAGTTTGTAAAATATGATTTTTATGTTTGCTCGCTTATAGTTTTCATTGGGAGCTGGACAGCGCCAGATATATGTGGGTCTGTGAAATTGCAAATTACCTTTGTGCTTGGGAAGGGCCATTGTTTTTCTAATGTTTGCTGGAGGAGAGGTTTTCGTGCCAGAAAGTTTTGAAAAGAGAGAAGGAGAAGAGGAAGAAAGAAGCCACGTTTTCAGGGAGAGCAGAGAGAAGGCAGTGCTGAAGAGAAGCCACATTGGCAGTAAGAAAGAAGGTGTGCAGATGGGGAACCAGAGGCGAGGGGCTTTTGCGAGCTCCGCTGAGACTGGTGAGGCCTTGATTCTAGAAGGAATTGGAGAAGATTCTCATGGTTGTGGAACCAGAGTGAAATGTTTTCCCTGTGTGTCTGCTCATCGGCCAGTGCGAGACTTTAATAAAGGAATGGCCCATGATTTTCTGGCTTCACTGTTTCTTTACCGTCTGCTTAAATTCAGTGGGAACCTGCATGTGAATGGCCACAACGGCAGCGACTGCTGGCCATACATAGATTCACTGAATCTGTGTGTTTTCTCAGAAGATTTTGGTTCTTTTTAAACTTTGGGTTTGGCTCAGCCTGATAACTGAGATCTTAAATTTTGGATTTAAATGGACTTATTTGAATTCCATGCTCATCTTGTTCTGCCCACATAGTCATGGCTGACTCACTTCGCATCTCTGAGCCTCAGCGCCTTTATCTTTAAAATGCAAGTAAAAAACAGTACTTATGTCACAGGCTTGTGAGTGGATTAAACAATTTAACACATGTAAAACCTATTAGCCCAATGCTTTGAAATGGCAAACCTTCAATAAATATTATTCTTATTACTGGGGTTGGTTTTGTGCTCTGAGTAGTCATCACTATAAAGTAGACGGGATAGACTTCTCTATCAAAGCTGGTGCCTTTCACTCACAGATAATCATTTATCTATTCCATGAAGATTTGGATACATGTGCTAGGCATGATCTATACAAATAAAAATAAGTGTGCTTGCCTTCAAGGAGCTCACCATCCAAAGCAAACAAGTGATTCAAATTAGTAATTAGCACACAGGGACAAAGGAGAGATATATGCCCATAGGCTATGGGAAGAAAGTGAAAAATATCTAAGTCACAGGGTGGGGAGGGAGCAATGCCCACTTCCCCTAACTGAGAGTCAGAGGACAAGTACATGCATGCACTATGCTCTTCCAACACCACTGAGGCAGCCACGTCTGGCTCATTAGCCTTGTATTATAGATTATAAAACTGAGGTTTGGAATAAGTAGAAGATGCAGGATGCAAAACCAGGTTTACAAACTCCAAGATCATCCCCAGACTGGCACATATGGTCCCTAAGTTCATGAAAGCAAACAAGACAAAAAGTCTCTAAAGGACGGAAACTTGAAAAAAAAATGGGTTTTTTTAATGGTCTCAAATGGGACACTCAATAGTATACACTCAACCCAGTCCCCCGTGTCTGAGATTCTCATGGTACTAAATCTTAATCCCACAGCTCTCAAAAATAACTCCCTCATTTGTAAGCCAAAGCAAAAATATCACCTTGCCGGAAGTGTAGAAAGGGATATTCTAACACAAATAGGAATTTGTTAAAGAGTATCTCTTCGTATTTTTTTTTCTAAGCAGACACTTGCTGTAGTGTCTGGAAAGACAATCCAAGCCTGGAAGTTGAAGAAATACACCAGGAATTTTATCTTTGGTTCTTTACAGGCTCCAGAAAAATTCTCCTCCAGAAACTCAAAGGCAGAAACAGTAGCAGAAGCTTCTGAAGGGTGAGTGGAGAACATTTGGGACAATCGGTACCTAAAACAACGCCTCAGATATTGCCAACGCTCAGGACGAGTCTTGTGACTTGAAATTATTCATCTTAGTTACCTGCTAAGATTCTGGGAAAGGGAGAAGTCAGGTCCAGACTCAAGATTTACTTTATTAAAGAACAGATTTGGGTAGAATGGTGGGGCCCAGGGGCCAGAGGGCAAAGGAAATGAGATGTTGGTCAAAAGGTACAAACCTTCAGTTATGAGATGGATAAATTCTGGGGTCGAATGTCAGCATGATGACTCTAGTTAACAGTACTGTATTGTACATTTGAAAGTTGCTGCAAGAATAGAGTTTAAATGTTCTCACCATAACAACATGGTAACTGTTTTAGGTGAAGGAGGGTATAACTAACCTTACTATGGTAAATATTTTGCAATATATCTGTGTATCAAATGATCACATTGCATACCTTATACTTACATAATGTTATATTTCAGTAAAGCTGAGGAAGAACGGAGAATCTCTGAAAGAGGCACAGGAAAAGTCTGCTGTGATTTAATAGAGAAAATTCTACTGATTAGAGCAACAGTCCTTAATTGGATATAATGTGAGTCCCAAAGGCCTCTTGCCATTAGCTTGCTCAAAGTACTTTCTCTGCTTGGAGCTGCCTTCTTTGGCCATTCAGATCTTCACTTTATGCAATCTTAGACACATTTCTAGAACCAATTTTAAAGTTACTTGTTTCAAAGAAGGTTTCTCTAACAAGGTTCTTCAAACAACATGAGATTATTCTCCAAAGTAAAGTCAAACAGCATTTGGTTCATATCTCCTTTTGGACACTATTAACTCCGACATTTGTCACAGAGAATTACCATAACAATTGAACTTGAGTACTGTGGGTATAACTAATTCACCATTTTAGACCCTAAGTCTCTGAACATTGTTTTCAACAACAGAGATGCTCAATTTTTTCCTTTGGACTTAGTTGACTTCTTTTAACCCCTAAAATAGTAATATCTCTGTTTCTTTAATGTCTTATAAAGGTGGCAGGGCTTAGTTTTAATAAAACTGGCAGCATTTGACTTGCGAGAGATGGTATGTCTGTAACCTATGCTTAACAGCAATCTAAGGAATCTATAATGTATACAAAAATGATTAATAATTACAAAAAAAGCATATTAAATATACAATGAAAATGTGCAACCAATAAATAGCTATAAATATAAAATATCACCAATACCATTGACGTTCAGGTATTATATGTAATGTGATTAATTAGTCAATAAGCTCTTTTACTCAACATTACGTTTCTAAGCTTTGGGTTAAGAAATGAAGCTCTTGAGATTTATTTTTGCTGAATTATAATATTCCATTCTTCTCTATACCATCATTTATTTAATTGTTAGTTGTTTAATTTCTTTTCAATTTTTGTCTGTTATATAATCACATAGCTTGATTTACATTTTTTTCAATTCCATTTGACAATTTTTGAATTTTAATGATGAGTTTACTCTACTTATGTTTATTTTTCTTACTAACTTATTTGAATTTCTTTATGCCTTCTCAGGTGATTTCTATTTGTCTTGATATTTTCTAATATTTTCATCTCATTTACTGTGTTTATTTAGATTGATTGACTTTAAAATTTCATTTATTCCCCTAAACTTAAAAAAATAATTTTTATCTCTTATAATTATTGAAAATATATGTATATAAGTATAAGTCTAAAATACAAGAATTTTAGAGAACCATAAACTTAATGAACCCCCAATCTAATATATTAACATTAGCTGATACTTTTAATTTATCCCTTCTCCATAGATAATATTATTTTATACTGCCTTTATCTATTCCAGTTTTCCTATATGTTTACCAGTTCCTAAGCTCATCATTTCCTTTTGCTTCTGAGACTTTCTTCAAAGGCCGTATTCCTCTTTTCTGCATAATCGTCTTTAGAAGCATCTTTAGTGAACAACTCTTGATGGTAAACTCTCTCCATTGTTTTTGTATAAAAATGTCTGTATAGCCTATGTTTTCATTAGATTCTTATTTTTTAAATATAAAACCTTCATAATAATTAAAATTATAACACACTGATATACACTTCACCTAGATTAACCAATTCTATTTCTTTTCATTTTACTTTATCTTCACATGGACAAATTTGAGTAGTTTGGACCAGGATTAAACTGATAAATGACTGAAAAAAACTACAGGTTGTTGAAAGGATTCAAAGTCATATTTTAATACTACTTTACGAAAAAGGATACATGTTTAATATGGAGATAACATGTTTTAATATGTTTCTTAGAATAATCCTTATTAGAGTCAGTCCTCTATGAAATCTTCTTCATTTAGAAAATGAATAACATATCACTTTTGACTTAGTGGTTTCTTATCAAGAAAATAGAAGAACTAATTGCAAATCAGTGAACCCTGTTGTAACTGTTGGCCTGAAAATCTAATTCAAAAAAGTGACATGAAATATAAGAGACTTTTTTCTTTGAAAAAGTCATAAAGATTTTACTTTTTCTTTTTCTTTGTCTTCTTCTAAGTCCTTTCTAGATTTTTGGTAGCCATGACACAAGGAAATGGCACTGAAGTGACTGAATTCTTTCTTCTAGGATTTGGTGTCCAACACAAGTTTCAGTATGTTCTCTTCACTGCGTTTCTAGTCATCTATGTGACCTCTGTGGTGGGAAATATCGGAATGATTCTGCTCATCAAGACAGATTCCAGACTTCAAATACCCATGTACTTCTTCCTACAACATTTGGCTTTTGTTGACATCTGCTTTACCTCTGCTATCACTCCCAAAATGCTGCAAAACTTCATAACAAAAAATATGTCAATATCATTCAGGGGCTGTGTTATGCAATTATTGGTTTATGCAACATTTGCGACCAGCGACTGTTACCTCCTGGCTGCTATGGCAGTGGATCGTTATGTGGCCATTTGTAACCCACTTCACTATCCTATTGTCATGTCCCGAAGAGTCTGCATCTACTTGGTAGCTGGTTCATACGCCATGGGCTCCATAAATGCTTCTGTGCACACAGGTTTTACATTTTCACTGTCCTTCTGTAAGTCCAATACCATCAATCACTTCTTTTGTGATGTTCCACCAATTCTTGCTCTTTCATGCTCCAACATTGACATCAACATTATGCTCCTTGCTGTCTTTGTGGGATTTAACTTGATGTTCACTGTATTGGTTGTCATCTTTTCTTACATCTGTATCATGTCCACCATCCTAAAGATGTCTTCTACCACAGGCAGAAAGAAAACCTTCTCTACATGTGTCTCCCACCTGACAGCTGTCACTGTTTTCTATGGAACTTTATCATACATGTACTTACAGCCTCGTTCTAATAATTCCCAGGAGAGTATGAAAGGGGCTTCCATATGTTATGGCATTGTGATTCCCATGTTGAACCCCCTAATCTATAGCTTGAGGAATAAGGAAGTAAAGGAAGCTCTAAAAGTGATGGGAAAAAAGTTATTCTAGATTGGATGCAAATTGTTCAAATTCAGCACATCAAGGCATCCAGTAGAGATGTTTGAGCATTGTATAGTGTTTCTAAAGTTGGAAATACATTCATATCTTAAAGCAATGATACCTCTTTCAATAGATAAATTTTTAGAATATGGGAAAATAGAAACATTGAATGGCACTAATTATCTTTTGAGTATAGTTTGAGAAATTTATCTCGTCCTACCCAGGAAGAAGAGCTTTATTGAAATTATTTTAAAGATTAATAAGTATGTGTGGACTTTACAAAGTACTTAGTTGTTTCAAATATTTCAGCTATATTCTTAAAGACCAGGAAACTCCAATTTTGTATATAATTAATTTTAAAACTGAAGTTCATAATTTTATGTTAACAAGTTCCCTAAATTGTTTACAAAGAAACTACACATATGTTCTGTTCTAATTATTTCATGAACCCAAATGTAAAAAATAAACTGATTTGGAAAGCACTTTATGACTCAGGCCATTATGCTTTTTATCTAATAGTCCCTTATTAGTTACATTCTCTAGGACTTCAAGACATTTATTTTTTTAATTGATTTTTGAGAGAGAGAGAGAGGAAAGCAGGAAGGGAAAAAGAGAAAAGGAGAAGAGTGATCAGCATCAACTCGTCACTGTTTCACTTAAGTTGTTCATTGATTGCTTCTCATATGTGTCATATTGGACTGATACATACGGACTCTAGCTGAGTCAGTTACCCCTTGCTCAAGCCAGAGACGTTGGGCTCAGGCCAGCAACCTTTGGATCATGTCAATGATCCTGCACTCAAGCCAGAGACCTCATGCTCAAGCCAGCAACCTCAGGGTTTTCGACTAGGGACCTCAGGGTTCTGGGTCGACACTCTATCCACTGTACCATCACTGGTCAGGCAAAGACACTCATTTCTTTTGTGATTTTATGACTTATTTTTGACATTAATTATCCTCTTTATTCTGAATTTATCTCTTTGTCTTCAACTACTGGGACATGACCTCCAAGCTTCTGGAAAACTTTCTTAATAAGAAGGCTGTTTAGCCTGACCAGGCGGTGGCGCAGTAGATAGAGCATCAGACTGGGATGTGGAAGACCTAGGTTTGAGACCCCAAGGTCGCCAGCTTGAGTGTGGGCCCATCTGGCTTGAGCAAAAGCTTGCCAGCTTGGACCCAAGGTCACTGGCTCCAGCAAAGGGTGGCTTGGTCTGCTGAAGGCCCGCAGTCAAGGCACATGTGAGAAAGCAATCAATGAACAATTATGGTGTCACAACGGCAATGAAAAACTAATGATTGATGCTTCTCATCTCTCTCCGTTCCTATCTGTCCTTATCTATCCCTCTCTCTGACTCTCTCTCTGTCCCTGTAAAAAAATAAATAAATAAGAAGGCTGTTTGCCTGGAGGCTCTGGCCATTGGGTGTTCTTACAATGTGGTTTATGATGGGGCTTTAGGACACTGTCATATTAGTTCCAACCTCCGGAATAACTGCAGACCTAAGGTATTGCCTGAACCTCCAGGAAGTCTGGGAACTAAAGTTTAGCCACATGAGCAATGTGTCACAGAGCTCCAAAAGAAATTGTGGAGATTGGTCATTATAAAGTCATCACAGGGATATAAAGTACAGCATAGAGAATATAGTTAACAATATAGTAATAATTATGTATTGTGTCAGGTGGGTACTGGAAATATCAGGAGGGAGCACTTTGTAAAGTATATGATTGTCTAAACATTATGCTATACACTTGATACTAATACAAAGTAATATTAAATGTAAACTGTAGTTGCAAAATAATTGTTTCAAAAAAAGGCCCAGACAGGGTAGCTGAGCTGGTTAGAGCATCATTTCAACAAGCCAACTGATCGCCAGTCAGAGTATATACAAAAAGCAACCAATGAGTACATAAATAAGTGGAAGAGAAGATCAATGTGTATGTCTCTCTCTCACTTTCTCTCACTCCTTTCCTTTCTCTCTAAAATCAATAAATAAAAATAGTTTCTTTAAAATTAAAATAAAAGAAGAAACCATGGATACCAAAGGCTCCAGTGAGCTTCCCAGGGTAGCAATACTCCATGCATGTCATCACACACTGACACGGGAGGGTAAGGCATCCTGGAGGACAATGGATGCCTCACGTGTGAAACCCTCACAGACTTTGCCCTGGAGAGCTCTTCTGGCTGGTTCCTATTTATCTATTTGTTTGTTGTTTGTTTGTTTTGCTATAATAGAATTGTAATCATACGTATAGTGCTTTTTTGATGTGTTAGGTCAGGCTCTGTTACAAATTTCTATAGACTAATTGGCTTATAAACAGCAGAAATTTATTTCTTACACTTCTGGAAGTTAGAAGTCTAAGATCGGGATGCCGGCACAGCTGGGTCTGAGAGAGTCCTTTTCAAAGTAGCAGACTGCTGACCTCTCATTGTGCACTCACATGGTAGGAAACAGGCTAGAGAGCTCTCAGGGACCCCTCTTCTCTAAGACCGCACCATCGTGACTTAATTACGTCACAAAAGCCCCACCTCCTAATACCTTCACATTGGAAGTTAAGATTCCAACTGATGAATTTTGAGGGACACAAACATTCAGTTCATAACATCGATTCATTCTAGAGCATTATCAAACCTGAGAGTGATTGTGGAGAGCCCTAATTTGTAGCCTAATACAGAGGAGAATGGTTATGGACCCTTGAACTTTAAACTAGTGACTTAAGTGACAGCAGTCTTGAGGAAACTCTTCCTCAGATAGTACAGTTTCCTAAACTTTCTAAAGGGGATTATCCCAAGCAGCAGAGAGCAGGAAAGGAGAGATATCGAAAAGCAAATGCAAAGGGAAATAGGATAACTTAGCTGACTTATTCTCTGGAACCTGGAACTCTATCTATCAGGGGACCTTGATGAACTATGTAGAACAGTGGTTCTTAACCTTTTTTGAGGTAGCGAACCCACCAGTTTCATATGCACATTAACCAAACCCTTCTTTAGTGATAAATAAAATATGATTTTTTTTCCAAATTCAAGACATAGTTATATGTTTTTTTACTGGTGCACAAAATGAGCCATGCATGAACATCACCTTGCTCAAAGAACAAAATCAACAGAGTGCATTAACTCACAACAAATTACAATATTACTTTATTCTGGCCTCCGCGGCAGAGGCTTCTCCGAACCCCTGAGACCGACTCATCGAACCCTTAGAGTTCGATAGAACCCAGGTTAAGAACCACTGATGTAGACTGTTTCATAGAACTGTCCCTCTGAAGAACAAGAGGTTACGCCATTTATTCAGGTCTCCTTCCCCATTGCTTGAGGGTTGCCAAGATCTTCCACAGCCTCTGAGATATTCCTGAGTTAGAGAAGCGGAGAGATAGCATCAGACACCTGCCACTCATAGCCCAGACAAAGCTCTCTACTGCAGATGCACAGAAACCAAGCATTTGAGGAGTGTGGGGCCACACCCTCTCGTTTCTGCTGCTCTACGTAACATAGGGCTAGCCAAGGAGATGTGAGTAGAAGTCTGCTAGTTTAAGAGAGCTTTTGCTTTCCTGATCAAGGGTGCCTATGTGGCTGTCACCCTGCCCTCCTGGATCCCTTTCCCTGCCTTGACAAAGATCATGATGTTTAGCAGTAGAGTACACATGTTAGACTGTAAAACAACCAGCATATGGGAAAACGAAGAAAATCACAGAAGAGAGAGTCTTGACTTCCAAAGTATTGTTGTGAAGAAAAATTAAGACCCTCTTCTGAAGACAGAGTAAGCTGGGTTTTCTCCCACTAGCAGTGGGGCACATTCCTCACTGAGACACTGCTAAGGCAGCAAGTAACCCTGAATGTCAATTCATTAGCCTTTTGACAATAACGCTCTTTCATAAGTATGACGGTTAATCAAAAAGCTACGGACTCAATCTAACTTTCTTCTTTTACTGATGAAATTAAAGCTTTAACCATAAAAGCTTTATAGCCAAGTAACTAAAATAAAATCAAGTCCACTGATTGTTATCTGAAGTATTCTGACGGTGTAAGGTGCTACTGGAAGCAAACTGTCCTTATCCAGGGCTGATTATATGTATATGTGTGTGTGTGTGTGTGTGTATATATATATATATATATATATATATATATATATATATATATATATATATATATATATATATATATATATATATATATATATATATATATGGAGAGAGAGAGAGAGAGAATAAGAGTAAATTTTTCTTTAAATAAATAAACAATGGTTAAAGTGATAATATAAAATATGCTTACATAGTAGTAACTCTACTTGTCACATTAAGGACCATATGCCCTTAAACTTAGATTAGTTTTAGATTTCTTTTTTTGTTTTTTTGGAGAGCCATGTTTTTTGCTGATTATGGTGACAAGGTCAATTTTATAGACCTAAATACAGATCTTAGACCTATAAAACAATGCTCAACCTGATTCGAAAAATTTTA
This sequence comes from Rhynchonycteris naso, assembly GCA_037038555.1. Taxonomy (NCBI): domain Eukaryota; kingdom Metazoa; phylum Chordata; class Mammalia; order Chiroptera; family Emballonuridae; genus Rhynchonycteris; species Rhynchonycteris naso. The sequence goes on from CM072995.1 coordinate 360,139,881, forward strand.
AAGGTGCTGTTCTTTAAGAAGGCAACACACACACACACACACACACACAGAGTTCCTAATGAGAGTAACATAAATTAAATATATCCTCTCTAGAAAGCTCAAATGTTCTTCAGAAGAAAATAATGACTGAACAGTGTTTGTTCCAATCAATCCCATCCCTAGGAACTTCAGCTTCTCAAGGGAACAAGTATTGATCCCTTAGGCCCCAATTATAAACTCCCCAATTAGAAAGAGTCATACAGAGAGAACTTGGGGGGCAGTCAGCCTGCATCAGTTGCAGAAAGAGAATCTGAAGCCAACTCTGGTGTAAGTAAAACAAAGCCAGTCTTATTTTTTAAACACAGTCATTTCAATGTAGATAGGAAATGGGGGGGCAACAGGGTCAGAGCCAGAGTTCTAGCAAGTTCCATTCCACAACCTGGAATCATCACTGCTTCCCTGGTGATGTAATGGAAATGGAGTGAGGGAACTAGATTGGCTGAGCATTGCCTTGGGAAAGATATGAATGAACACATGATTGAAAAAGATTGGATGCACGCATGCATTGATGGGTGGGTGGATGGATGGATGGATCAATCAATCGATCGATGGACGGACAGACGGATGGACGGCAGACAGGAGGATGGATGGGTAAATGAATGTATGTTATGTGCCTTTAGTGTATTATTTGCATGTGTTATTATGACCAATTCTGAGTGCCTTTCAATACCTGGCTTTGTGCTGGGAAATTTATATAAATCACCTCACTTTGTCATATCATTACAAAGCAGACTTTAGTTCTTCCTCTTCCTTTTTAAAACAATTAAGCTATTTTAAAAGAAAAGATAAAGAACTTTATAAATTTAAGGCGTTCTCTCCCCATTCCCATACCCAAGGATAACCATTATAAGTTTACTGAAATAAAGAAAATGAGAACTAAAGTAAGGGAGTGAAAGAAAGTTTTATTTTTAAAAGAGTCCACATTTTACATACTATTCTGCAGCTTGCTTTGCTCATTTGACAGTATGATATGAGCACCTTTCTGTAAAAGTAGATATCTCATTCTTTTTGGTATGTATTGATCTATAATAAGAATCTACTCTGATTTATTTAACTCTACTTACAAAGTTTTGCTGCTGCAAAAGAATTACAACGACCATCATTACCTTCTATGTAATTCTGTGATCCCATTTTATGGAGGATGGAACTGAGGCCAAAAAAAAGTACATCCTTTATCTCCATGAAGTGGAATTCAAACCCAGGTCAATCTGTTTCCTTTCCACTGCACAATGTTTCATATAAATAAAGCTTCAGAAGAAGAGGGTTCAGTCTAAGTTAAACATGGTCAAAATACACTTGGCATGCATGTTACTGTGTGTGCACACGCATGCATGCATGTATGTGCGTGTGTGTGTGCATGCGCGCATGCGTGCATGTGTGTGTGTGTGTGTGTGTGTGCGCACGCGCGCGCAAGTGTCTGATCCCTTGTATTTGTTTTTCATAGCTCTTGAAAAAGGTTTCCCAACATGCCATTCATTTTATTTTAACTCCAAATGACTAAACTGATATGGCAAATATCATTAACCTATCAAGATTTTCTAGTTTAAGTACACCCATGACCAACTCTAGCTTCTTTTGACTGGTGCTTTGCCCACTGGACGGAAACCTTGCTGAAAGGCTGGATATAATCCATTTTAATTTGTAAATTTACCAGAGGAGGAAATGTACATAAACTTGTTGGCCCTTCGCTCTCACTAAATGTTGAATTGAGCAGAATGGCTCTTGTTTCATCACCACAGAGTTATCACAAGATATTTCTGTTTATTTTTCAAGATATTGGAAAGAACCAGATTGTCCACATCAATCCCGGGTTTAATTTGCTGTATTCCCCACCACTAAAAGTACACTCTTTTCTAAAACTAACCATCTCAGCCATAGAGCTCCAGCTGTGCCAAGCCTGACTAACATCAGAGGAAAGGAGCCCTCTACTGTTGTACTGAGGGTGTGGTTTTCCTCTCTGAGGCATTTCTGTTATTGAACAATATTTCAGGTATATAACAATATTTTTAAAAGAATGTGACAACTATTCGTGTAGTCATCATCTAATTTCTGCAACTTGCTTTTCATTCCTTAGCATTCTACTTGAGATATTTATCCACATATATCTTATAAACCCAGTTTACTGAATTTTTCAGTTTTTTTAAAATATTTTTCTATGATGAACAATGCTGTTATGAACATTCTTGTGTGTGTATATTGTATGTATACATATTCATACATATACTTACATGTTTGTTTGTGTGTGTGTGTGTGTGTGTGTGTATCCTTGTTTATATGGTGAAAAATTTTCTAGTATATGAAGCTATAATAGAAACTCAGGACCATAGGGAGGCATATATTTAATTTTACTGATTATTCCAAATTTGACTCCAACAAAACTGTGCTAATTTATTACCTTCCCACTAGAAATATGCAAACTCCCCCCAGTGTCACCAAAACTGTATTTTAGACCTAGTATAAAATTATATTTTCATATAGTATTAATATATACTTACCTAATGCTAGTAAATTGTATGTATCTCATATTTCCATTGACTATTTAGGTTTTTTCTTCGGTAATTATCTTGACCATATCTTTTATGAATTTTTCTCTTGAGGTAATTTATAGAAATTATTTTTATATACTAGATACTAATTTTTTGACATTTATTTGTGTTGAAAACAAATTTATCTGACTAAATGTCAAGTTGCTATCCAGTCTTTTTTTATAATGTTGGTATTTTAAATTTAAATATAGTTGAGTTTTTCAATGTTTTGTGTTTTGGGCATTCATGTCTTAAATATTTTTCACATATCTAAATTATAAATAGTCTGCTGGTTTACACTCAAAGCTTCACGATTTAAATCTTTAATGCATTTCAAATTGATTTTTTAAAAATGTAAAGTAGAAATATGATGTTATTATTTTATATATATAGACATTTAATGGGCCATAACTCATTGATGTGCATTGACTGTTTACATGCATTAAGCTTCCATAAACTTGTGGGCCTGTTTATAATTTATTTCCCTCAGTTCCATAGATCTATTTGTCTGTCTTTACACTAGTACCACACTGTCATTGGAATTACCTCTTTATGATAAAGTTCTGATAGCTGGTAAGACAAGTTCTCACCTTGTTTTCCTTTAAAATTCCCTTAGTTGTTTCTAATCTCTTCTCTTCTGTATAAATTTTGTAAGTTTGTGAAGGTGCACATAAAATTCTCTCAAGCACTTGATTGAAATGACATTGCATGTATGAATTAATATTGGGGAAATATATAAGGTTTATACAACTTGGTCTTGACTGAAGGGGGAAAATAGATTTTCCTCTGCTTCTGATGTTTCTTTCTTGCAAAAGTACCTTAGTTTGTGTAATTTGGGGCTCTGTCTCCCCATTTTATTCTCTCAGTTTTCTGAAAGATGGAGGAACATAGCTGATTGGCAAATCTGAGAGCAACCTGGCATTCTCTGCCCTCCCCTTGTCCTCAGGATTAGCCAGCCTGCAGAAGCTCATGCTCCTCTGCATTCCAGACACACATCCCCCAAACTGTGCAAGAGGCCTCTCCACAGTCACTGCCACCAAAACTGGGTGAAGTAGCCTTTCTAGTCATAGAGCATGCTACTCAATGTGTGGTCCACAGTCCAATGTGTGGTCCACGGACTCTGTTTCCACTGTATCATGAAATAACTATAGAAAATGAGCTTGAACTTGAAAACTACCATAGAAATTGAACAATGTTGAGACCCTTTTGTAGCTTTTTAGAAAATATTGGCCCAACATGCATAGGAAATGTTAAAAAGAAATGATCCTTTACCATAATATTTTGATAAACACTTCCATAAAGGACTCCACATATCTATGAATTTTTTGATTGCAGAAAAGAGTTACTTAGAAGAGGGAAAATATAAAATGAGAATACAGAAATAAGTTGGGAAAAGATTACATAGAACTCAATAGGTGTGTCAAGATCTCAGATGTAATAATTAGTGTTTAGGCACGTTGAAATTTCTCATTAAATCTTGAGAGCATAAAAGAAAACACAATTAAATACAAGTGTGTTTTATGCATTTCCTGATTGATATATTTATGAAATGCCAATCAAGTTGCATCCTGAGAATACAGCTACTGATTCATGGCAATTTCTCCCAACTGTAGGTGAGATTATCTAAGTTGGGTGTCAAGGTTCAGCCTTTAAAATATATATGTCAATTATGTCATAGAAAATATTCTCTGACCCCACTGTGGAACCAAATATTATGCTACTTCCAACTCCAGAATTAATTAAATGATCACAATGTTCTTAACTTTCTCTGCTTTTCTATATACCTTTTCAGCTGTTACTTAGTCTTTGTTGGTCATGGAACAAATCAATGGCTCTAAGGTAACTGAATTCATTCTCCTGGGATTTGCTGGTCAACACAAGTTTTGGCATATCCTCCTCATAGTATTTCTAGTGATCTATGTGACCACCTTATTGGGTAATATTGGGATGATCTTACTCATCAGGATTGAATCCTGCCTTCACACCCCTATGTACTTTTTCCTTCAACACTTGGCATTTGTTGATCTCTGCTATTCCTCTGCTATCACTCCCAAGATGCTGCAGAACTTTGTAGTAACAGAAAAATCCATCTCATTCATAGGATGTATGGTGCAATTACTAGTCTATGGTGCTTTTGCAACAACTGACTGCTATATTCTTGCTGCGATGGCAGTGGACCGTTATGTGGCCATCTGTAACCCACTCCACTATCCAACAGTCATGACCCAGAGAGTCTGCATTCAGCTCTTAGTTGGTTCCTATGTCTCAGGTTTCTTCAATGCTTCTGTAAATACAAGGTTTACTTTCTCACTGAACTTTTGCAAGTCCAATAAAATTAACCACTTTTTTTGTGATGTAACCCCAATTCTTGCCCTCTCATGCTCCAACATTGATTTAAATGTCATGGTCCTAACGGTCTTTGTGGGGTTTAACTTGACATTCACTGTGTTGGTCATCATCTTCTCCTACCTATATATCCTGGCTGCCATCCTGAAGATATCTTCTGGTGCAGGAAGAAGAAAAACCTTCTCCACATGTGCTTCCCACCTGACAGCAGTCACCATTTTCTATGGGACTCTCTCTTATATGTATCTGCACCACGGGACCAATAAGTCTCAAGAACAAGAAAAAATGGCTTCTGTGTTTTATGGCATTATGATCCCCATGATAAACCCTCTTATCTACAGCCTGAGAAACCAAGATGTGAAAGAAGCCCTGAAAGAGATTGGGAAGAGGTGCTTCTAGTTCAATCCTCAATTTCTAATTCTCTATGCGTGTAAACAGCCAGACTGACAGTGCTAGTTCTTAAGAAATCAAAACAGAAGTCAAACAACATGAGAAAGCTGCTCATTTTTCCTAATGTTGAGCTTCAAATTAAAGTTACAGTGAGATAAACCACTTTCTACCAATATGTCTGGCAAAAATTTCAAAAGAATGATAACACCTATTAATTGCTGTGATGGAAGGAAAAGGATGCTCTCACATATTGTTAATGGAAAATTGAAGTGTTACTTCACTTCAGAAGGAAGCTGACAGTATATTTGAATAACAAAAATAATCTTTAGTCCAGAATTTCAGTTTTATAAATTGATCTATACAAATAAAAGTCTCAGTCCATAGGACATAACTTTGAGAATGCTTAGTATAGCATTGTTTAGGAAGACAAGTCTAAAAAAAGTGCATATTTCCACCAGAGAGAAATAAATCTGCATGGTTGTCAGTCTAAAATCTGTATCTGCGATGGACATGGGGCTGCATGTGTCTTTATGTACCAATGTTTTCAAGTTTTGGGGGTATATACCCAGTAGAGATGGGATAAAAGACTGAGACTCATGAACATAGATAAAAGTGTAGTGGTTACCAGGGGGAGGTGAAGGGGGCAGAGAGTGGGGATGGGGGAGGGACATAAAGAGAGACAAATATAAGGTGAGGGAGGATGATTTGATTCCGAGTGATGGGTATACAACACAATCAAATGTTTTCTCTAAATCTATGTACTCTAGTTGTCCAATGTCACCCTGTTTAATTTAATTGTATAAGTAAAAAATATATAAAATTTTAAAAATCTGTATCTATTGCTAGTTATATTGTATATAACAAATGTCCACAAAAACATACACAAAATATTACCTTCCAGTTTTATGGGTCAGGAATCTGGACATTGCTAAACAGCATCTTCTGAGATGCTACAATCAAGGTGTTGACCAGAAGAGAAACTCATCTGGAGACCCAGCTGGGGATGGACTTGCTTCCAAGATCTCTCATATTATTGGTAGAATTCAGCTCCTTGCAGTTGTGGTACTGAGATTCCTGCCTTCTTGTTGACTGTCAGCCAGGGGCTGCTCCCAACTCTTAGAGGTGATCCCCAATTCTTTGCCACCTGGCCCTCTCCATAATCCCTTTCATAACATGTCAGCTTACTTCTTCAAAGCCAGATAACCATATACAGCAAATCAGTACATGCACTACATGAACAACACCCTTCATATGCCCAAATCCTACTAGAACTTGAAACGTCACTCTCTCCCTAAAGCTCAACACTTGTTTCCCACCAACTTTCTATCCCTGGAAATAATTTCTTCTTCCACTGAAGACCCACAGCACTTCATTTGTGTCAATAAATATTATTTATTATTCATTAATTCCTGTCTAAATTATTTATTTACATAAAAGGCCTTCACTATTATCTATAAAGCTCTTGAGGTACATTGTTTTCTATGACCTTTTAACATCTGGTGTAAAGTCTTAGGCACAGTACGTATTCTATAAATATTGAATGAAGGAATGAATGGTGACAAAAAGCAATAATATAGACAGTTTCCCAACTGCATGTTACATGTGTAGCCTACACCAGTGGCCTCTATATACCAATCTGTGAACAGCAGCATTTGAATGACAAGTGAAAGTTTTTTTAAATGTAAATAACTATAGCCCCAACCTGCAGATGCTGGTTCAATAATATCAGATGGAGTCTAATATCTATAAATATCTGTATATGGAAAATGTTGCTTTAATTCCATGTGCCATTAGAAAATGGTATTTAAGAGCACAGGATTTAGAATCTTTTAAAATGTGGTGTATGTCCCAACCCTGCCACTCACCAGCAATGTCCCTTTGTAAGTAACTAAGCTTGGAAACCTTGTTTCTCATAATAATACATATCTCATGAGGTTTTTAGTAATAAATGGGTAAGATAATTAATAGAGATCATAGCATCTGGCACTAATAAACCCTCAATCAATGTTAATAGTAATGAGCATTTAGAAAGATTGTTTCAACATGGGTGTGACAGATAAAAGAATGTCCTCACTGCACGTGAATGCGCACGTGCACATACACACAGTCAGTAAGAAGTCTCCCAAGGTTTGCTACATGAAATCTTTCCTTTCTGGGAAGCTCCTCTCTCACTTTAGCAGAAAATTAACTAATAGAGGTTGTTTTCTTTGATGGTGTCTCAGCATGTAGGGTCACAGATACTCCAGGGAATAAGTACTAATCCCATAGGCCTCCGCTATACAGTCTCTGTGTGGAGAAATCATTGGGTGAGCAATCAATTCTCACTAGGCTTGGTAGAAAATCTAAAGACAAAACTAAACATAATGATATCTACAATGCCTCTGTATATAAAGCAAATTGCATTTTTCCTATTCCACTGATCATTATTTCAGCCTATGAGGATCACAGTCAAGTCTACAGGATTTATGTTGGCATAATTAACTCCAAGGTTATCTCATCCTCAGCAAAATAAAAATACAAATGAAGGGGGAATTATCAATTCCCTCTCTGACTATCAATATCTATGAAGGAGTTAAAAACTACCCTGGAGATGATGGCTGATATATGAACCATAACACTCTCAACAGAACATAAACAACCTTTACAGAGTGTAAGCAATAATTAGACAAGGCCACCCCTTGGCTGAGGTGGAACAAGCCAAAGAAAGGTTTCTCTGTGAGTATGCCTAGAGCAGTGGTTCTTAACCTGGGTTCTATCTAACCCTAGGGGTTTGATGAGTCGGTCTCAGGGGTTCGGAGAAGCCTCTGCCACAGAGGCCAGAATAAAGTAATACCGTAATTTGTTGTGAGTTCATGCACTTTGCTGGTTTTGTTCTTTGAGCAAGGTGATGTTCATGCACGGCTCATTTTGTGCACCAGTAAGAAAACATATACCTATGTCTTGAATTTGGAAAAAAAGATCATATTTTATTTATCACTAAAGAAGGGTTCGGTGAATACGCATATGAAACTGGTGGGTTTGGTACCTCAAAAAGGGTTGAGAACCACTGGCCTAGAGCAAAACAAAGACACAGAGACAAGGACCATTGGCAACCAAAAAACAAAATTATTAAATACTTCTTCTTTGCCCATTTTATTTTTTTCCCTCTTAGGTACAAATTACCAAAATATCCAATCACTGAATTTCTGTTAATACTCAAAGCAGAATTCTCCTTCACTTCCTAAATCCTTCTTAGACTCACCCAGCACGAGCCTAAGTTCTAGAAGAGGCCTTCCCAAGTTCTTCCTACCCAACAGCCTGGCCACTCTGGGGTGTGCACTCCCTCACTGCAATACATGGAACAGCCTACCTGACCACATACGTGCCCCTAGTGCTCATTGGCTATTGAGTATTGATAGTGTGAATTGTACCAAGTGCATCTATTGTCTCTCAGAAACCTTCATTGTTTTTCCTATTCACTTTTTTCTTCCTAAAGAAATTAATATGTGTTGGTTATTTTTTCAATACAGCTGTTTTAAAAATTAAAAGAGGAAATTATCTATGTCCTTTAATTCTACTCCTCAACTTAAGTTTGTCATATGTTCTTCCTGATAATGTTTTCTTTATGTAAACATGCACACACACACAATTCTTTAAATTAAAAATCAGTTCACATTTTTTCTGAAAAATGCTTTACTCACTTAAGAGTATATTATTAACATTTTCCCTAAGAATTTATATAGATCTATCTCATTTTTAGGTGTATCATAGAAATACAAGCTATAGATAAACTCGAACTTATTTTAACATCACCCAATCTATATTCAATATTTTTGCTATAAAGAAAACAGTATTGCATAGACTTGTCTCTGTTTAGGGTAATTTTTTCCAATTTCATTTTATCAAAGATTAAACTGAGGTTGAGAGAAGTTACATATCTTTCCCAAGATCACAAACTTATTATATGATAGTTCTAAGATTCAAATCCAAAGCCTATCTATTTTTTCACTGCTGGTAGTATAAAAGAAAGCTACAAAGTGCCATGGGTACAATATAATATAAACACCTTCAAAACACTTGCATTATGTATCCAATTAAAAATCTCTTCCAGAACCATATACTTCTTGTCAAGATGGAAGAACCAGGATTAGATTTACTCTCTTGCCTGAAACAAAAATAATTAGACAAAATATATAAAATACTAGTTTGCAAAACATTGTACATCGGATAGTAAAGGACAATGATTCATGAAAAGAAAAAAATAAAACTTCTCTAGCTTTCTGTCTTAAGAAAGTTTCTAAACCACAATGCAGAGAGAGAGTACTCAGGAAGAGTTTAGTAGAATTTCTAAAGGAAACAGATGAAAATCTGGAGAGATCAAAACAATGAGAGTTTGCACAATAGAATTCTGAAGAAAGAGAACTGTACTGAGAGAAAGCCCCAAGGTCTGCAGAGGATCCCCTCAATTATTTAGCTGAGTATTGATCTGCATGCATAAATGAAGAAGCTAGGGAGGAAAATATTGAAAAGATTATGGATAACAATGCTTAATGCTCATGCAAGGCTGAGAATTTTGCCTGTTTTCGCCAGCCAGACTGGAAAATCTCACGATTCATAATGCATTGGGTAGAGTACACAGAAAAGACTTGCCTCAACAGTGGGAAATAATTAATTATGTACTGAACTCTGCTCCAGCTACAAATAACAAATCTATAAAGCAAGACTCAAAAATATCAGTTTCCAAGCTACTAAACTGTGCTCCAGAACAAAGCTCACAGATATTTATAAGAATATGAAAATATCTGGCACTAAACATAATAATATCTACAATGCCTGGCATTCAATCAAGGTTAACACACCTGCAAAAAACAATAAAACTTGACCACAATAAGAAAAAATTTTAATGGTCAAAAACAACCAAAAACTGCCGAAGATGTTGGAATTAGCAACCAAAAACATTAAATCAATTATTGTAACCATACTCCATGTGTTCAAAAAGATAAGATGAGATGAAGCCTACAGTGTCTTCTATGATGTCAGAAAAGAAAAAATTGCACTGGATAAGATTAACCACAATTTAGACATTCTAAGAGAAGTAATTAGGACCTTGAAGACACAGCAACTGTCCAAAACAAGAGAAAGGTGAATCAGAAAGATAAATGAACAACACATCAGTGAGCTGTGCAGCAACTTCAAGGCTAATATATGTATAACTGCAGTCCCTGAGAAACAAAGGAAATAGGGTTGGTACAAACACTTTTTTAAATAATGTAAAAAATTTGTAAAGTTTGTGAGACTATAAACACACATTCAAAAATCATAACAAACTCCAAGAAAAAGAGACATGCAAAAACTACACCAAGATACATCATAATCCAATTGGTCAAAACATGAATAAAGGGAAAATCTTAAATGCATACAGATGGAAAAGACACATTGTGAATAGCAAAAGAAAAGAATACAAACGTATTTCTCGTTAGAAACAATGGGAGTAAAAAAACAATGGACCACCACCTTAAAATGCTTAAAGAAATAGTGCTTTTATAATAGACCATATAATTTTATATCCACCTTTACCACACACACATAATGAATTCTTCTGACTTCACAATGTGCTTGACAAGTACACATATAATGTTAAATCTCTTCTCACCTTTTAAGTTGTTGCTTAGGTGACCTAATTCCAGAATTGTTCAAAATAAAGAAGATTTACAATGCTGTCATTATATAATCATGCCTGAAAGAAATCTAGTGATACTTGTGTATCATCTTGCTCTGTCTCCACTAGACTCAAAACTGCTTGAAGAAAAATACCAAATCTTATTCACTCATATTACAAACTCACTTCAAGGAAGCACCTTGCCTGAAATTTGACTTGAAGTAAAGTTGTCACTTATTTTATTGCTAAAAAGTTACTTGGTTGTTGGTATCTACATATCAAATAATTTGAGAGAATCAGGGATGCTAATAAGAACAAATGACTTGTTTGTATCCTGTCTCAAGTACCAAGATCACATTCTAACTTTATTTTAATGATGAAGAATCAGCGCTAAGATTATTGATGTTAATAAAGATAAGACTTCTCCTGATTTACCAAATGAACATGTTGTTTTCTCTTTTTTTTATTTTATTTAGAAAATTAACTTTAACAGAGTGACATTGACAAATAAGAGTACATAGGTTTCAAGTAAACATTTCTAGAGCATTTGAACTGTTGAGTATGTTGTATACCCATCACCCGAAATCAAGTCATTTTTACAAGCAAGTTCTTAAGCTAGCCACATATGCCCTAAAACTACTGGTCAGAGCCAAATAGGTAAGAGATTATGAGTTTGGTCATATTCAGAAGCTTAGCATTTTCTATAATGGTACATGAGGATTTAAATCATTATAAAAGTAATAAATCTTTCCAAATAGCCCAGGTTTAGACTTCACCAGCTCCTAGAACTATCAGAACTGTTGCTGATATGATTGCAGCTCTTTCCCTAGAATGTTCTCATTATTCCTTTTGATTTTTTTACCTGTCACAGGGGTGAATTTTCTTTCTCTATGTAGACTCTTTTTGCCCTCAATAAAAATAAATAATATCTGTACCTAAAAGTGTGGGAATCTACAGTGACAGCTTTTTAATACTTTTCTTTTTTCTGGTATGAGATTCAGAGGTCAAAATAATTTTAAGAGCACATTGTGAACTACATGTCTTCATATTTCTCTACTTCTTACCTTGCTCCCAGGAAAAGTTTAAAGCATATTATGGGCTCTTTAAAATTTTTAACATTTTATTCAAAAAATTTGATCCATGATAACACATAGCAGCATTTTTCTTTGTGGATGTCAATCTGTAAAAGTAATTTTAATGTTGAAAGACTCATTTAATAAACAAACATAAACTTTCTAGTTGAGACAAATTATTCTGAAAAACTTCATAGATTATCAGAAATTGAGGTAGCTTCAGTCTATACTAATACCATAATCTAGTGACTTATAAAAGAATGGAAGGTAAGAGATGTATCAACTTAACCCGAATCAGTACTCACATTTTCTGGTAGAGAATGAGCATAAAAGAAAGTAGGGAAATTGGTAGAAAAATGGGATATTTGCCCTAAGAATTGTAAAGAAACACTGGAGAGAATTAAGCATTGGGCGTATGTCTCCCAAAACTCTTAGATGAAAGTACCTTTGAATCATAACAACTCTCCACAACCAATGCCATCATTAGTGTTCTTTCATGTAAGAAAATTTATTATAAGCCCAGAAAGAAAATCAGAATTGTTATTAACTAAACATTAATATACAATTTCTAGGTGCCAGCATAGAGAAAATGCATTATCTCATTGAAACTTGACAAAATAATTCTTATTTTTAGATTATGAAATTTTATAATCCTTATTTTTACATTATATAACTCAGAGCAGTTAAACAACCTGTTCAAGCCACATAACAAAGCCATGGAACCATGGTTAAAATATAGTTCCAGAGCCTGAACTTGACCAAAAACAATACACATTGATTTTTTTTAATTTCTTTTTATTTATTCATTTTAGAGAGGAGACACAGAGTGAGAGAGAGGGAGAAAGAGAGAGAAAGAGAGAAAGGGGGGAGGAGCTGGAAGCATCAACTCCCATATGTGCCTTGACCAGACCAGTGCAGGGTTTTGAACTGGCGACCTCAGTGTTCCCAGGTCAATGCTTTATCCACTGCGCCACCACAGGTCAGGCTATACACATTGATTTTTTTATATATATATTTTATTATTATTAATTCTAATGGGGTGACACCAATAAATCAGGGTACATATGTACAATGAAAACATCTCCAGGTTATCTTATCCTTCAATTGTGTTGCATACCCGTCACCAAAAGTCAAATTGTCCTCTGTCACCTTTTATCTGGTTTTCCCTGTGTCCCTCCCCTCCTCCCTATCCCACTCTTCCCTCCCTCCCCCCATCCCGTAACCACCACTCTCTTGTCCATGTCTCATATTCTCACTTTTATGTCCCACATATGTATGAAATCATGCTGTTCTCAGTTTTTCTTTTTTTTCTGATTTACTTATTTCACTCTGTATAATGTTATCAAGGTACATCTATTTTGTTATAAATGATCTGATGTCATCATTTCTTATGGCTGAGTAATATTCCATAGTATATATGTACCATAGCTTTTTAATCCATTCGTCTTCTGACGGACACTTGGGCTGGTTCCAGATCTTCGCTATTGTGAACAATGCTGCCACGAACATGGGGGCGCATTTCTTCTTTTCAAACAGTGCTATGGTGTTCTTAGGGTATATTCCTATAAATGGGATAGCTGGGTCAAAAGGCAGTTCGATTTTTAATTTTCTGAGGAATCTCCAAACTGTTTTCCACAGTGGTGGCACCAGTCTGCATTCCCACCAGCAGTGCAGGAAGGTTCCCTTTTCTCCACATCCTCGCCAGCACTTATTCTGTGTTGTTTTGCTGATGAGTGCCATTCTGACTGGTGTGAGGTGATATCTCATTGTGGTTTTAATTTGCATTTCTCTAATGATTAGTGATGTTGAGCATTTTTTCATATGCCTATTGGCCATCTGTATGTCCTCTTTGGAGAAATTTCTATTCATTTCTTTCGCCCATTTTTTCATTGGGTTGTTTGTCTTCCTGGTGTTGAGTTTTATAAGTTCTTTATAAATTTTAGTTATTAACCCCTTATCAGATGTGCTGTCGAATATGTTCTCCCATTGTGTGGTTTGTCTTTTTATTCTGTTCCTATTGTCTTTAGCTGTGCAAAAACTTTTTAGTTTGATATAGTCCCATTTGTTTATCTTGCCTTTTATTTCAGTTGCCCGTGAAGATAAATCGGCAAATATACTGCTGCTACAGATGTCAGAGAGCTTGCTGCCTATGTTTTCTTCTAAGATGCTTATGGTTTCACAGCTTACATTTAAGTCTTTTATCCATTTTGAGTTTGTTTTTGTGAATGGTGTAAGTTGATGGTCTAGTTTCATTTCTTTGCAGGTAGATGTCCAATTTTCCCAACACCATTTGTTAAAGAGGCTATCTTTACTCCATTGTATGTTCTTTCCTCCTTTGTCAAATATCAGTTGTCCATAAAGCTGTGGGTTTATTTCTGGGTCCTCTGTTCTGTTCCATTGATCTATGTGCCTGTTCTTATGCCAGTACCAGGCTGTCTTGAGTATAATGGCCTTATAATAAACCTTGATATCTGGAAGAGTGATACCTCCTGCTTTATTTTTTCTTTTTAGGATTGCTGAGGCTATTCGTGTTCTTTTTTGGTTCCATATAAATTTTTGGAATATGTTTTCTATATCTTTGAAGTATGTCATTGGTATTTTAATTGGTATAGCATTGAATTTATAAATTGCTTTGGGTAATATAGACATTTTAATAATGTTTATTCTTCCTAGCCATGAGCACGGTATATGCTTCCACTTGTTTGTATCTTCCTTGATTTCTTTTATCAATGTTCTATAATTTTCCGAGTACAAGTCCTTAACCTCCTTGGTTAAATTTACTCCTAGGTACTTTATTTTTTTGGCTGCAATAGTGAAGGGGATTGTTTCCTTAATTTCTTTTGCTGACAGTTCATTGTTGGTATATAGAAATGCCTCTGATTTCTGAGTATTAATTTTATATCCTGCCACCTTGCTGAATTCATTTATAAGGTCCAGTAGTTTTTTGACTGAGACTTTAGGGTTTTCAATATACAATATCATATCATCTGCAAATAGTGACAGTTTTACTTCTTCTTTTCCAATTTGGATGCCTTTTATTTCTTCTTCTTGTCTGATTGCTGTAGCTAGGACTTCCAGAACTATGTTGAATTATACACATTGATTTTTAAGGAAAAGTAACTTAACTGGAAATTTTTTTTCTAAGTTGAATATCACTTTTTTACCCAGATAGAAAAAAAATGAGCCATTCTTAGGTACATTTCTTAGTCATATCTCTAAGAGTTGGGTCCTATGAGTAGCTGGCTCAGAGTTCAATGGGATTTTTAACAGTGCCATTGTAAATATGTGCCCTCTCTTTCCACTATCCTTCTGCAAGTTCAATGCCTTCAATCTCCTTTTATGTGCTGAACCCCCAGTGCTTGACATTTCATACTCCCACATTTATATCAGCATGACAGTTACAGCCCTCGTGGAGTTTAACTTGAGTACTGCTTTGGTTATCACGCTTGGTCATCATATTCTTTTACACACATGTCCTCACTGCTGTCTTGGGGATGTCCTCCAGGAGGGGAAAAGACTTCCCTGCTATGGCACCACTGCTTCTATAGCGCCCTCTCTCTGTACTTTCCGCCTGGTTTTAACAAGCCTGGAGAGCATGAAAGTGGCCTCCGTGTTTTACAGATTTTGATTCACGTGTAGCACACTTGAACTACAGCCCAAGAAACGAGGAAGTGATAGGTGCACTGATCACGGCAGCAAAGAGGTGTGTGTGAGCTGGACCTCATTTCTTATTAGGCACAAAGAAGCATCCAAGCAAAAGTTTTTTACAAGATGCTAGTTGCCCAGAGAAATTTTTTTCCCAATAGTCTCAAAAACATGTTAAGCTTCTTAAATTTTTAAATTACATGAAAGGTTATCAAATTTTCACAGAAATGGATTTATCTGGGGAGACAACAGAGCCTTTCTGCCTAATGAACAGGCCTCCCTTGCTAATGACTCCTCTTTATAAAGGGTATGAAAAACCAGGGATCGATATGCTGCAGCAGCATCGTTCAAAGAGTACATAAAAACCAACTAGTGCAATATTAATCTCCAAGAAGCAACATCAACTTGCAAGAAAAAGTTAGGACAGAAAAGGGAACTTCTTGTGCACTGGGAAAGTAAGCAAGAGTCCACAAAAGACATCTGAGGTAGATTGGAGGGCAAAAATAAAACAAAATATTTTAAAAGTTCCGATGAAGGTCTATCACTGAGCAGAACTTCAAGGGGTAATCAGGAATAGGAAACTCCCCAGATCCTAAAGTATAAAGCGTTCGTATCATCCTACCACCCAACAGTGCCCAGATGGCCTCTGCCAAGGTCTAAAGTCATTAAAGACCCGAAAACAGCTGCCTGGCTGAGCCATTGGTAGCATGGCCAACAGCGACCTGCCATACCGAAGACTTCCTCCTAGTTCTACCTTCTAACATCAAGTGTAGCATCATCTGTACTCAAAAAATACAGAATAAAGGGTATTTCATAAAGAAAATAAAGTCAGAGTTTAATTCCTAAAGCTTATTAAAAAGACTCTCAGGTGCTTGGAGAGGTGATTCAAGGGTCTAAAGTGAACTATCTTTAAAGAGGTCATCTAGCTTGCTGTGTGCAACAACTGAGTAAGTGTACGATGATTAGATCATTTTATTTTCCCTGTTTAACCTGTAAAATTCTCAGACAGAGCCAGACATAGAAGATTCTGGAGTCTATGTTTTTATAACAACTTATTCAAAACAACATTGAGAGCCAAAGTCAGTCTGACTAATGCAGATAAACCACTGTCTACTTTAGGGAACAGGCCCCAGGCCACAGCCTTATTCACAGTCTCATATCTCTAAATCTCCTGAAGTCTTCATGTTCTCATTTGGAGCAGAGGGACTGTAATAACCTACCAAAAACAACTGTTAGGAGAATTCTTTGAGAAACTGTAGTCAAATGCATTATGAAGAATCCTTCTTATACAAGCCCTCCTAAAGATCATTTCTTAATTTTTTTTTAATTTTTCTGAAGTGAGAAGTGGGGAGGCAGAGAGAGACTCCCACATGTGTCTGACCGGGATCTACCTGGCAAGCCCACCAGGGGGCGATGCTCTGCACATCTGGGGCATTGCTCCATTGCAACCAGAGCCATTCTAGCACCTGAGGTGGAGGCCATGGAGCCGTCCCCAGCACCCCGGCCAACTTTGCTCCAATGGAGCCTTGGCTGTGGGAAGGGAAGAGAGATATAGAAAGGAGAGGTGGGAAGGGTGGAGAAGCAAATGGGCACTTATCCTGTGTGCCCTGGCAAGGAATCCAACCTGGGACTTCCACACACCCGGCCAACGCTCTGCCACTGAGCCAACCAGCCAGGGCTCTGTCTTAATTTTATTTTTTAAGCTCGAAGAGCTAAGGAGTTTTTGTTATATTTTTGTTATTGAAGACTTAAATTTGTCTTTGTGAGAGCTTGTTGTTTTTGGAGGGAGATTTTGAATGAGAACATTTAGTTTTGAAGATCTTAGGTTGAGAGTTCAATTCTTTGTTTTTGAGAGGAAGACCTGAATAGGATCTGCTCTAGGTTGTTAGCTTAAATGACCAGACACTCTAAGGGTTGAAGAAAATACTGAAAAAATAATGAAATGTTACTTCCAAGATTATCAAGATTAAAATAACAAAAGACTTTTTCCCTCCCCCCATCTCTTACACACACACACACACACACACACACACACACACTTATTTTTCTCCCCCTTCCCCCAGTTTCTCCCTGAAGAAAACTCCAACTGCCATGTTGTGAGTTGCCCTCTAGAAAGAGCCATGTAGAAAAGAACAAATGCTTCTGGTCAACAGCCCTCAAGGAATCCTGTCAACAGCTGCTGTGAGAGAGCTTTGAAGAGGATCTTTCCCAGGAGAAGATCCTTGAGATAATAAGATCACAAACACCTACATAACAGCCTGTAAGAGACCCTGAGCCAGAAGTGCTCACACAACACATCTGGATTCTTGACTTGCGGAAACTGAGATTATAAACACTCCTTATTTTAAGATACTAAATTTTGGGGTGATCTGTGATATAGCAATGGAAAACCCAAACAGTCACCAATCAAAAAATGTCTTTCAGAATCCTACATTTCTGGAAAATCCTTTTTCTTCTCGCCCTGTATCTGTTCCTCACTCTACAAATGACTTTTGAGTCCTTGTTATTCTTTAAAAAGTCTGCTATTTTTCAAACAGTGTGCTGGTCTTAAGAATTAGGCTCAGAATTTGGTGACACCAATGAATTGGACTCTTTTCCAAGTAATTGTATAAGTATCCAAATCTCAGAAAAGTTTTCCCATGAAAATGTAGTCCCTGGGAAGTTGTGATAAAATATTTTTTATATTTTAATGTATATCTTTAACACTTATATTTATGACATATATATTTTATATATTATATAAATATAGTTCCTACATGACTCTTTTGGCTGTCACATTAACTCAGATAAATACATACTTTATATTATTAAGCCTGGACTATGAGAAGAGAAACAAAATCTATTCAAAATCTTAAAACAGCTGGTGAGTGAAAACTTCTTATGGAGGCAGTAGACTCCCCGGAGAATCATTTGGGGTCTTTAGCTGACATTTCTAACATCCATCTCACCTATTCAACATGTTCCTCTGTAAGTCCCAGCGTGACCATAACTGGTGAGTGACTTCAGTTGCTGAAAAGCAGCGGGTTTCACCCTGTAGGAAGGGTCCCCATGGTGACTCTTACCTCTTAAAGGTCACAGCTGCTGCTGGAAGAAGAGGTGCTATTGTCACTGACAGGGACCCTATTAATGATTCATCAGAGTTCTTTAAGGCTTCCTTCTGTGCCCAAATCCCTAATTGGTTTGGTAATAGACATTAGATCAGTTCACTTCAGCCACTAAAGTCCTAAAAAATTCAACCAAAGGGTTTTTAATCAAAATGACACTAAAAACATTTTGTGTGTCTGCCAGCTCAGTGCAATGGGAGCTGGGGAGGAGAGAAAGGTACAAAGATGACTATAATACAGAGGTTGTTCCCACAAGTTCAGAGTCTGAGCAAACCTGAGAAAGGTTCAGCCATAGTTCTATAATCGGTGACCTCAAAGAGCACCAAAGGAACAAGCTGAAGACCTAGAGACAATTCCAGCTGTGCCAGTGGACAAGGGCATGTGCACAGACATTTACTCTTCTTCTCTAGCCTCGATTTTCTCATCTGTGTAACAAAGACTTTTGACTAGACTCTCACTCTTCCTCTCTCCCTCCTCCTTTCTTCTCTTCCTTTCTTCCTCCCATGTGAGGGCTTAACAATCTACAAGACAAAAAGAAAGTTTTCACCATATCACCGGGAACCAAATCTGCCAGCATCTTGATCTTGGACTTTTCACCCTCCAGAACTGGGGGGGGGAGGGGGGCTGTTGTTTAAGCCACCCAGTCTGTGCTATTTTTTTAAAGCCACCCAAGCTAATCAGGATACTAGTGGTCAACCAGCCAGCCCTCAGGGGAGAGACTACATCTGCTCCACCCCATGCACCTGGATTGAGACTGTGAGCAAACTGATTCCTGAGCAGGAAATCAGGATGTCACTACCAAAGAGACAAAAAACGTTATACAACATTAACACAGTAAAGGAGCGCAGAGCAGCTCTAAGCTCACTTGCATATTTGACCTCTGGGGTAACAGATGATCTCTAAGGTTTTATTTTTTATTCTAAAACTGGATGATATTTATTCTTCTATTTTATTAAATTTTATCAATTTGCAGTCTTAAATGAAATATATGTTCAATGTAGTAAAAGAAAATCATGGGACAGCAATCAAAAAAAGCAGAAGACATGATCCCCAAGAGACTCCTAAACCACTTCACCCCACATCCAGAAAACCCCACTGAGAACCTGCCATTCTTCCTCACGTTACACTTCTGTGTGCCATGTTTATTTGGTTTGGTGTACACATATACTTCTTGGTAGGGGGACAGAGGGAAAGAGGGATATAGATTCTGGTTCTGGCAAAGAGACTCCAAGCTCCCAGTGGCTGAATCGTGGAGGAAGTCACATATCATGGAAGAAAAGTCCTAGGACCACACAAACTCCAGAAGAACCCCGACCTTTCTACCAAATACACATCAGGTCCCCCACAAACTTAAGAAATCAGAGTAGCAAGGATTTCAGATCCAGGGTGCCTTCTCTGATAACCATGTGATATGATGGAAAGGGCATGGAAGTTAAAATCAGTCAGGCCTGGGTTCAAATCCTGACTCTGCCACTAACTGTGAGATCAAAGAAAATGTCCCATATTCTTTGCAGCCCCAATCTTCTCATATGAAAGCTGTGACAATGATACTCACCTGCAAGTTCCTGGGTGATTGAGTGTGATAAGAAGCAATCATGGCGATGCCCAACAAACGACCAATAATGAAAAAAAGCAATAGAGATTAAGCCTGTACTGTGGCACAGAAAGAACCCACTAATAGAAGTCAAGAGTCCTAGGCAGTCCACAGGCTGCAGCAGAGAAAGGTTAAGACCTTGGACTCTGGAGCCAGACTGCTTTGGTTAGAATCCCATCTCCATCTTGACTAATTGCAGAAGGTGCATACATTTTACAAATGACATGAACTTTAAAGTTACTTGGACAACCTGTGTCTCAGTTTCCCTCTCTATCAAATGGTAATGATAGTAATAGTCCCTGATTCATAAGGCTAGTATGAGAGTTAAATAAGGTCAACAGATATGAAATAGAACAGTGTCTGACATACAGCTTGCACTCAAGAAATTTTAGCTATTATCATTATTACTCACTTATCCAACACACATTTGTTGAGAACATATGTTCCAATAGCTATGTTAGGTGCTAGAATTGCATAAGTGTATACATGAGGGTCTCTTCCATGGAAGAACTCAACACAAACAAACAAATAATTTTATTTTAATTGTAAAATGAGGTCATGATTACAGTAACAGAAGAATGGACAAATGCCGTCGGAGCCCAGAAGAGGGAGCTTAACATTGGAAGAACGAGGGAAGGCTCCACTGGGAAGAAGACACTTCCCCTGCACCTGACATCGGTCCCCTATGTACACAAAACTCCCGTGGAATCAGGGAGGTGGATAAAGCGATAGAAAAATTAAAAACAGCCGTATCTTAAAAACAAGGTCCTGAAAGAAAAAAAAAAGATTTCTAATACTATACATTGTAGTAATATAAAGATTTTCACATAAAAGGGCAGCCTACATTTTGCACAAACACAAACCCCCCCAAAAAAAGATGCTTATGAAATATACTGAATGGGAAAGAAGAATCATGATTTAAAAGCATAAATAAAATTTAAAGAGAGAAATAAGAAGAAGGGGGGTGAAGGGAGGGACATCAGGGTAGAAAGAGACTTTGCGTGAGGTACAGGGGACACAATGTGGTGTGTAGAGGGTGTTATGTTGAGTGGAACACTTAAAACCATCTCAACACAATAAATTTAAAAATAAATTTTAAATTTTTGATTTAAATAAAAAGAAGAAAGAAAGCAAGGTCATGGGCACCTAACGGAACTAAAAGCCAGAAAGCAGGGAAGGCAGGCAAGGAGGGAAGAAGGGAGAAGGGAAGTGGAGGGAGCAAGGAGACAAAAGGCAGAAGTTGTGAGGATTCGCAAGTGGTAGATTGCATCTGACATTCTGGAAGAGTCAGATCCCTGTTGGTGGAATAAGGCATCAGATTATATGACCTGAATTTTCAAAAGTAAAGGCAACACACACACACACACACACACACACACACACACACACGTTTAAATGTGGGAAGGTTCCAATGGGCCCACCTGGGCCATCCAAACAGGGGGTGATTCAGGCCTCCTCCAGCCTAGCCTACCATGCTTATCGGTACCTCAGGCCCTGGCCCTGGCCCTGGCCCTGGCCCAATGACTCGGTGGATAAAACATTGTCCTGGTCACAGGTTCAAGCCCCTGTCAGGGCACAAACAAGAAGCAACCAATAACTGTACAACTAAGCGGAACAACTAAGTGAAACCATGAGTTGATGCTTCTCTATCTTTCTCTCACCTCCTTCCTCTCTAACAAATTATGGATTTTATTTTTTTAAAAAAGAAGCAGAAAGAAATGGGGCCTGTAGTCCTGGACAAACACAGACAGCACACACAGAGCTCAGCGCGCACAGAGCTCAGCGCACACAGGGCTGGGCCTTTGTTCCACATCAGGGTACCTTTGTGCAGGGCGCAACGGCAAAACCCATAGAGAGGCCCTGCAGAGCTTGTGCCCTTTCAACAAGCTTCCAGGAAAAGGAAAACTGGAAAGCCCAAGAACAATGCACAAAACAAGGCAGCGAAGTACAGAAGGTGCAATTGGTGAGAGCACTGCCTACTGGCAAACCCAAGAGGACCAGGCCTCAGAGCGGGGAAGGTGCCAACCTCAGCCTCAGACAGCAGCACATTCCCTGGGTTTGGGACAGGCCACCTCTTGCAAAATGAGATAATATCTCATCATCTTCAAATGGCATGTCAACTATGCTGCTCTAAGAACAGCCAGGTCCCCAAAGACTCTTAAATTGTCTTTCTTTTGCCAAGACAATTTGACCCACATACTACCTTTCTTTCACTGGCCTGTTATCTTCAAAAATAAGTTATGCATGGTGATGTCAACTTTGAAGAATGGGCGGGTATTAACACGTGGAAAGGAGAGAAAAGGGTAGTGGATTGGACCCTGGGAGAATTAACAAGAACAAGCAACTTTAAGTGTCAGCAAACATATTATGATCAAAGTGGTTTATTTACTTGAGAGAAAGAATTAAACATTTGAAGAGGGACTTGATGTCTAACAACCATGCTACAATATACAGGGCTAGAGTTTTTACCTCAATGAGTTCATGAGATCTTTACAGCAATTCTGTAAAATTAGAACTAAAAATCATTAGCGGTCTGGACTGGCAAAAAAAGGAAGGCACATCATGAGGTAAGGGGTGGAACAGCTTAATTCTCAAGGAAGGGAGTCTATGCCCACTTCTTACCAGAAGAGAAAGTGTTTTTAACTGTAGGCGGACATGGCACGCAATATAACATGGGTATTAGGGTCATAGAATTTGTAAACAAATGGAACTGGATTCTAGCCAGCTGGAAAGAACTTGGAGAACTCCATTAACCATTCTAGGCTTGTTTTCCTCTTTGCTAAATGGGATAAAATAATAATTCTCACATCATAGGGTTACTGCAAGAAATAAATATTTATAAAGTGCTTAACAAAATGTCCACCACACAGTAAGCATTCAATAAACAGAGGCTATAATTCAGTTGTGTATTCAAATAATATTACTGAGAGGGCATGGTGCAGTCCAGGAAATAAAGGATGAGTGTGGCTGAAGTATTGAGATAGAGAGAGCAGGGGGAGATGAAGCCGGGATGAAGAGGGCTAGGGAGCACAGCGGCAGTGCTTTTTGGGCCATGGTGGGAATCAATGAGAAGTCTCCAAAGGATCTTCACTTTGTTGGGATTGACTTGTCAGAAAGAAGAAGAAGAAAGGGACAACATGTGCACTTGAGGTTTTAAAAAGGTGGCTCTTGCTCTTTGTGGAGAGAATGGTTCAGAAGGAAAAGACGGAATAAACACTTGAGAAAATTGTTTCACGATGGTAACAATGGTCCACACTAGAGACAATGATGGTTTGGAATTGCAGTGGAGAACACAGCACAGAGGGAAGGAATCTGAGATCTGTTTAGTAAATTGAATTGACAGCACTACCAGAGGGGTTGGGGATGAAGGGTAAGGAAGAGGGAAGAATCAAGAACGCCAGAGATTTTTGAAAGTGATAGCTGCTGATGTAGGGAGCCCTGAAAGAAGTCCCAATTTGGAGAGAAGATAATACATGAATCTATTTGTGTCTAAGTTGAAGTTAAGATGTCTTTGAGAAGTCCAGGTTGGAGTGTGATGTAGTCATATGTTTTTGGAATTCAGAGACAGGTCTAAGTTACGGATATCCATTTAATAGTCAGTGGCATTAAATGGCATGAGATGGATTGTGTAGGGAAAAGTATATAGAGAAAGTATTGAAAAGAAAAGAAAAGGAGGAGAGGAGAGGAGAGGAGAGGAGAGGAGAGGAGAGGAGAGGAGAGGAGAGGAGAGGAGAGGAGAGGAGGGGAGAGGAGGGGAGAGGAGGGGAGAGGAGGGGAAGGGAGGGGAGGGGAGGGGAGGGGAGGGGAGGGGAGGGGAGGGGAGGGGAGGGGAGGGGAGGGGAGGGGAGGGGAGGGGAGGGGAGGGGAGAGGAGAGGAGAGGAGAGGAGGGGAGAGGAGAGGAGAGGAGAGGAGGGGAGAGGGGAAAGAGAAGAGAAGAGAAGAGAAGAGAAGAGAAGAGAAGAGAAGAGAAGAGAAGAGAAGAGAAGAGAAGACCAAGCCTTATGGACTTTTAACATAATGACTGCTTAATCGAGAATAAGTCATTAAAGGGAGGTAGAAAAGGAATGTTCTGAGGTGGGGAGAAAACCAAGAAAAATGGAGAGTAAACAGAAACCAAGGAAAGAGAGAGTTTGAACATTATTAAATGTTCATTAAATCAATAAATGCTTCGGAGAATTATGTAAAAGGATTGTGCTAAATCACAGGTCTATTTGTTATTCAACAGCTTAAATGTGAACACTTTTAATGAAGGTTTTTAAAAATGTTAAGGCTTGAAAGTTTAAATCATTTGCTTAAGTTTATATAACCAGAAAATGGTGGCCAGAGTTTCAAACACAAAATTATCACCAAAGCCCATTCTATGGAAATTCTCTTGGACTCTACTGTCTTCCTTGGGATTAGGCACAGCAGTTCCTCACCATGGCACTATGATTTTCAAAACTAGAGGAATCTACCCTCAGAACTTGGCAAAACATTTGTATCTTCTCCTCCCAATGGTTGCACATCTCAATAAAAAAAAAAAAACATTTATTGTCTTTATAGAATTAAGTAGTGGAGAAAATGGCAAAAGAGGCATGGTAAGAGAGGTGGAGAGGTGGTGGCACATGCCAGGATTTCACTCAATTGTAACTGATTTCATCTTGAGTCTAAACTTAGATCAAACACATCTGGGAACCTGGTAGAACTCCTGACCACAGTATCTTTTCAGAATGCTACAGAGAATCTGTAGAAAATCCTTTAAAAACAAAGAAGCCCCACCAAACAAAAACTTAACTCAGAAACGAAGTCTTATTCACCAGGAAGGAGACACAATTCTGAATTCAGCAGAGCTATTACTACTCAGCTCCATTCCCACCTCAACCTCCTAGGTCCCAAGAAGAGGAAAGACTGGATGTCAAGGTATATATATAATTTTTATTGTTCGATTTTAGAGAGAGAGTAAGGGAAAGAGAGAGAGGAACATGGATTTGTTTTTGTATGTTCCCTGAGCTGGGATCGAACCAGCAACCTCTGCGTTTTGGGACAATGCTCTTACCAACAGAGCCATCCAGCTGGATGTCAAGTTTGAAAGAACCATTTTATCATTTTTTCCTCCTTTCAACATTTCCAGTTTCTTTCTCAATCCCTGACCTAAGACCATTTAAGATATCTGACTATAGCCTTTGTTCCTGCTTATGTCCAGCACCCCATAAAGCCCAGAACTCCCAGCTCATCCCCCATCTACTAATTCTAATGCCTTTATGGTTCAATCACATTTTCTGAACTCATCTTCCACCTTTCTCCTCCTGAAATCATTTCACTATGACTCAAACTCAAGGTCTTTCCACATTTAACTTCTCTGTATCTTCCAGCTCTTCTCATAATATTCCCTTCACCATCTTGCTCTGGTGGAAAACTGGTTCTTCATGAAGGACAGTGCAGTCCTCTCTTCTCTTCTACTCCGTGTACCACCAGAGTTGAAGTTGAGATGGATACCCTCCTGCCTGCTTCACTGATGCTTTAAAGTCATTCTCCCGCCCTCCTCTCCAAAAAAGTGAAAGCTTTGACTCTTACATCATGAAACTATACCCAGACCGGCCTCATTATATTGCAGTCACTTGCCTAATTCCTTAAGACCTAATCACTACTTCTCAATTCCTGAAGATGTTAACACCTGTATCACTGTCATTCTTCGCCACACAACTCCTGTCATAGCTTGTACAGGCTAATATCCCCATAGATATTTTTTCTCATATTCTGGCCCCTCAGTATTTTGACTTTCTCTTCATCATCAGTCTTGTCCTTTTCTCATTCTGCTCCAAGCCTATTGTTATCAATAACTGCAATTCTTGCATGACTACAAATTCAAACACTACACTTTCCAACCACTACCTTCTGAGCTCCAACCTTAATAATTCTTTGACTGCACCTGAGCCTTCAATCTATTCATGAACTTTTAACTCATAGGGTCACTAAGAAATAAAGGTCTACTCACAAAAACTGAACTTGATATAATCTTCCTCTTCAGGGCATAGTTACCTAGAAACTCAGTGTTTTGATTGGCCTGGAAATGGAGTGGTATTTTGTCTAATAAAATTTATACATTTGCTAAGAACTACACTTCATGCCAGGTACTTTATTCTGTTGAGAAATCATTGTAAAAATAAAAATAGTAAAATAATACCCTTTGTTGAACCTTATGATGTGTTGAACTTTAATTAAGAGTTTTATAATCAGAATATCATTTAATTCTTACAATGGCTCTGCCACATGGGTTAATGTCCACATTGTGACTGAGAATGCTGGGTTAATTCATCTCCCTAAAGCCCTAGCAGAAATAACTATCACAGTGGAAATTCCAATTCAAGTCCCTCTGATTCTGAAGCTGAGGTCCTTAACTAATGTGTCAGGCTACCTTCAGTAAAGAAGGTTAAGACATTAAGAAAGAGTAAGATTCAGACTCTCCCTTGTCTGTAGAAGTTGAGATTTTTAGGAGAAAAATGGGAAAACATCTAACTCTCTTAAAAAAAATGCTGAACGCTGTGATGATAGATGATGGTTAAGGAGAAATTTATTCTCAAATGAATTAGCTAAAATGCTTTATGTATAAAGTATTATAATTCCATTTGAATTATAGGTAAGTTTTAAAAGCTTGATGTGAAGCAAAGGAAATTTCAAGGGGGAGAGATTTTACTTGAGAAAAAGACACAATCTCAAATCAACTAAACCAACTGCAGAAACAACCTTTAAGTATAAGACTGTCACACTACACTAACATCCCCACTCTCCAGAAGATACAATAATTTACTCCAACAGGAGGCCTAACATACGAAACTCCCACCCGGCATCTGTCTGGACTCGTTAAAGACATGAAGAGGGTACCTGCCCTGAACTGCTCCTCCATTTGGCCTGAAGACCTCCACCTCCTTATCTTACTATCTGAACTTCTTCCAGACAGACAGTCAACAGGTTAACAACCTGTTCCTAAAAGCTAAAACTCCCAGGAAAACTGCAATCCGTAAATCAAACCTCACTCTGTATTGATTTACTCTTTGTGGCTTCCTCCAAACCCAGATGAGAGCCAGCATCTGATGCACAAAGAGTATTGATGGGGAGGAAGGAGGGAAAGGAAGAAGAGGGGGCAGTTATTCTAGAACCTGGGGTAGACACTCCCAAGGGACGGGTCTGAGTAAAGCAGAGCTGTCAATCAGATACAGGAAAGGAGAAGGCAGATGGGAGGCGGGAGGGAATCATTACAAGGGACAGAAACCCAACTAAAACTGGCCTTAATCAATTCCATAGGGAATTGATTGCATTGTGTTGCAAAACTAAGTTCTGGCAGGTTTGGGCTATGGCTTAATTTGTAGGCTTGGTCACGGCATCGTCTTAGTTTGTATCTGTGCTCAAATCCTTACTCATTGTAGGCATGTTAACTTCTCTGGACTTTCCTACCCCTGTCTGGGTAAGAAAGAATGTGATAATCATCACAGGTTTAATGCACATGTTATGGGTTGAACTGTACCCACCCTCCCTGCAAAAAAAGATATGTTGAAGTTCCAACTCTTAGTACCTTCAATTTCTTTATTTGGAAAAAGGATTTTTGTAAATGTAATTAGTTAAAGATGAGATCATGCTGGAGTAGAGTTGCCCTTAATCAAACTTGACTGCTATCCTTGGAATATGGAGGGAACAGACTCAGAGACACAGACACAAAAATGTCATGTAATGATGGAGGCAGAGATTGAAACGCAGCAGCTTCGAAAAAGAAATACCCAAAGCAACCAAAAGCTGTAAGAGGCAAGGAAGGATTCTTCCTTACAGTTCCAGAAGGAGTATATTAGTTTGCTCAAGCTATTATAATAAAATACCACGGACTGGGAGGCTAAAACAACAGCAATTCGTTTTCTCACAGTTCTGTAGACTAGAAGTTCCAAATCAAAGTCTGAAAGGGTTGGTTTCTGCTGAGGGCTCCTTTCCTGGCTTGCAGGTGGCCAACTTCTCATTGTGTCCTCACAAGATGGAGAGAAAGAAAAAAGATCTCTTGTGTCTCTTTTTATAAGTTTACTATTCCTATCAAATCAGGGCTCAACCCTATGACCTTATATAACTTATAAGACCCATCTTCAAATACACTGAGTTACACTGAGGATCAAAGGCTTCAACACATAAATCCGACACAATTCAGTTCAAAATAGGGAGCACTGCCCTGCCAACATCTTGAATTTGAACTTTGAGCCTTCAGAACTATGAGGCAATACATTTCTTATATTTCTGGTGTTTTAAATGGCCCAGTTTGTAGAGCTTCATTATGGCAGCATTGGGAAACTAATAAAACATGTGGAATGCTTACAGTCACGCTTAGTACATAGCATTCCATATATGTCAATCCAGGTCCCGGAGCAGTATCATCAGGAATTTTCTTCCCTTCATCTCTCAGTTTTGCTTGGTCCCTGGGAACTCCAGCCTTACATTCTATGAGCTTAGTAGCTCCAAGGAAAAAAAAGAAAGAAAATCTCTTAGCCATAGCTCCAGCAAAAGTCCTGGGACAGAATTTCATTGGCCTGAAAAAGGTCACGTGCCCCTCTCTGAAACAATCACAGTAGCGGAGGGATGGGACATTTTGGCCAGACACGCCCACCCTGCCTGCCTGGAGTCAACTCTGTCTGAATCACATGGCCAGGAAGGGAAAGTGCTGGTTTGGAAAGGGACAATCAGACTGCTAGGACCCCAACAGGGACCAAAGTGCTGAGGAGGAATAAAGAACACACATTCATTACATGGGATTTTAGCGAACCAAAGTTTATAAACATCTCTGAAGTTCCCAGTGTGTTTATGATACTATCCTAGTAAGAATTATTAGTTGCAAACAGCATAAAACCAGCATTAATTATTTTAAACATAAAAGGAATTTTCCACAGTGTCTTTGATAGTTTACAAAGCTGAAAAAAAAAGAAAGAAACCTGGAGAATCAGGCAGCAGCAGAAATTAGCAATGCTGACCCTGCAGGCGTCTTGTCTGTGTTCCATCAGTCAGAGGACAAAGAAGGAACGTGGATTTCTTCATCCCTCATCTGGCTTCTGTGGGAGAGGTGGGACCCGACCACCCACCATTTTAGAGCCTCCCCACCCCACTCCCCGAAGCAAGTAAGGTGTTTGAATGTCCAGTGGACAAAGAAAACGGTTCACTACAGTTTTTTACTTAATGACATTGAGGAGTGGTCATGAGTTGAAAAGGATCCAGAATCTTCCAGAACCTGGTATCCAGGTGGAGAGAGACTGCCTTAGAACTGATCAGCACTCAAGTTAGGGTGCAACACGAAGCCCAGAGAATGAGATCTACTTTCATGGAGGGAACCAGAAAAGCCTCCAATAAAGAGCTAACAGGCAGACCAGGGCAATTTGGCGGGAGCGGAAGGGCAGCAGCTGGGTGGGGTAGAACAGAGAATTCTAGAAACGGCCGCATGGGTAAAGGCGTGGAGAAGAATGGAAAGGGGGGTGGTCAGGAAGACTCTTTTTTGACTTCCAGAAATTCGTTTCTCAACAGCATCTCAGTGCCTCGAAGATTATCTATAAAAACAGCTGTTACCCAGCAGTTGCTTAAGGCTTGAAATAAAGGAAAACATTCCCACGCCAACCCTGCTCTCAAAATAGAAGCTAAAGAGACACAAAAATACCGAAGCCACTATGGCAGCCTGAGCAGAAGCTTTTTATGGAACAAAGAGCTCCGTGGGCTCTTGGAGGCCTCGCTTCTCCTCCTCCCCCATTGTCCCGCTCCTCCTGAGCGCTCAGGCCAGGCTGGTGCGCTAGGGAGGAGAGCAAGCAGCCATCTGGGACCAGAGCCATTCTGTGGTTGCCCCGCCCCCATGAGGCATGTCCTTCCCAGGAACAGTGGCAATAATAAACAGTCTGGAGTGTTTACTGATTTACTGAGCGTTTCGTGGGGCTAGAGCTATGCTGAGAGCTTCCCACGGGTTCTAGCCTCTGCCACAACCTTGTTCGATATTGCTCAAATCTTTAATTTACAGGTGTGGAAACTGAGGCAGAGAAGGTGAAGTCACGTGTCCAAGGTCCCTTAGAGTGTCCCGTCATTCTGCGCCGCACACTGCACAGAGGAACAGTAACCAAAATCTGTGCAGCAAAGGCGAGGGAGGGGAGGGGTGTGAGTGGGAGCAGAGAAAGAGATGGAAGTCCTTAAATACTTGCAGTGTGCCAGATTTTGTGATGACCAGTCTACATAGTCTAAAAAACAAAAACAAATTTTAAATCTATTCAGCAAATGTAAGTAATGCCACTAAACTGAACGTTTAAAAATGGTTAAAATGGTCAATGCTTGTATTTTACCACAATACATATTTTTAAATGTGTTAAAATGGTTCTTTTAAACCTATCAGGTGCAAGATAATGGCCTACATGCATTAGTTTATTTAACACTCTCAGCAGCCCTAGGAGGCAGATGTCATTTTTTTACCCCAGTTGGCAAATAGAGTAGAAATGGAGGCTTCTAGAAGTTAAGTTACTCCCTGTATCCAAAGAAACCTGAAATAATTATTTGAAAGAATATCTGCACCCCTATATTCATTGCAGCATTATTTGCAATAGCCAGGATTTGGGAGGAACACAGTTGCCCATCTGTAGATGAGTGGATTAAAAAAAAAAATTGCAGTACTTTTACACATGGAATACTACTCAGGCATAAAAAAAAGAAAGTCTTACCTTTTATGACAGCATGAATGGACCTGAAGGGCATTATGTTGAGTGTCTGAGAAAGACAAGTACCATACGATTTCACTTATGGAATCGAATGAATAAAATAAGCTAACAAAATAGAAACAGACTCATAGATACAGAGAACTGACTGACAGCTGTCAGTGGGGATGAGGGTTGGGGAGCTGGGTGAAAAAGGTGAAAGGATTAAGCAGAAACAACTTATAAGACACAGACAACAGGGTTGGGATTGCAAGAAGGAAAGAAGTGTGGGGAAGGTGGAGGAGGGGAAAGGGGGATAGGTGGTGATGGAGGGAGACTTGACTTAGAGTGGTGAACACACAAGGCAATATACAGTTATAGAATTGTACACCTGAATCCTGTATAACTGGATTAACCAACATTACCCCAATAAATTCAATTTTAATTTTTTTATTTTATAGGGACAGAGAGACTGAGTCAGAGAGAGGGACAGATAGGGACAGACAGACAGGAATGGAGAGAGGTGAGAAGCATCAATCACTAGTTTTTCGTTGCTGTTGGGGCACCATAGTTGTTCATTGATTGCTTTCTCACATGTGCCTTGACCATGGGCCTTCAGCAGACCGAGCAACCCCTTGCTGGAGCCAACGACTTCAGGTCCAAGCTGGCGAGCTTTTGCTCAAGTCAGATGGGCCCGCGCTCAAGCTGGCGAGCTCGGGGTCTCGAACCTGGGTCTTCCGCATCCCAGTCCAATGCTCTATCCACTGTGCCACCGCCTGGTCAGGCTAAAAAAAAATTTTTAAGAGGTTAAGTTATTCCCTTGGTTATAGTCACCCAGCTAATGTATGCTTCCAATTCCATTATCTTCTGCTGCAGGTAGTTCTATTAGTAATAATATTATTAGTGCTGTTAGTAATAATTAGTGTTATTAATTACTGATAGTATTATAAGAAATAATATTATTACTAATAATGTTCGGTATTACTAGCATAGGCTTTCAAGGCAGCCAACATGGTTTTGACCTTTACCATCTATTAGCTGTGTGATCAGAGACAAGTTACTTGACTTGTCTGTCCCTGTTTGCTCATTCATAAATGAGAGATAATAACAGTGCCTCTTTCATAGGACTGAAATGGTATCATCTATCAAAAGTGCTTAGAGCAGAGCCTTGCACATAAAAAATTAATGCTACTATATTAAGTTTTTTCAAGAGGGAATTAAGTTGAAGTGGTTGTGCAACTTGCCTGAGGCCACATAACTAATGAAAAGTAGTAAAGCTCATATCTTTGCTGGCCAGGGTGGAAGAAGGTGAATGTTCAGAGGGGATACTTCTCACAGCCATCAGACGATCATTACAGAGGGATTTCTGGAAAGGATCTTAGACCAGTGAAGGTTCAGGCATCTTACCAGGTAAGGAGCTCTTGGATGAATCTGTAGCATGTTCAAGCTATAGACATTCCACAAAAGCGCATCCCTGTGAAGTGACGCAAACTTACAAACAAATTTGCAGGATGCTCAGATCCCTGAATTTCTCTTCCCCACCCAGGTAGGAAGGTTCCTGGCCTGGATCTCTCAGCCCGAACCTCAGTGCCACTTACACTGATACAGAAAGAAGACTCCCAAGGGGTTCGGACAGTCGTCCTCACTCCTTTTTCTGCAGTAAATCTGATGTACAGTGTGGAAATACACATTTTTAACAACGTTCCCAAGAGAGCCACCATACTTTGAGAATAACAGATTCATAGATAGAATCTACCCAAAGTCTCTCAAGTAAAATGAAGTCAAGACAGGATTGGCCCTAAGAAATTATTCCACCTGAGGAGTCTAAACTCCAAGCAGTGCTATTTTTTATACCTTTCACACAACCTAAAAATATTCCCAAGTGAATTAAACATTGAATACTTTTCAGAATAACCATGTAAAGAAAGAAATTCTGTATAGAATAAAACCAGAAGGAAGCATACCAACCTTCTAGTAGCAGGCTCTCTGAGAAAATGGAATTATAACCTTTTGTTCCCTTCTACCTACTTTTTAATACATTTTAGCTTTCATATGATAAATGTGCATTCTTTAGAATGAGACATCTTTGAAAGTAAGCCTTAGGTTTAATATGTGTATTTTTACATTTTAGTTTCCCAGACATTTAATTTAGAACACTAAACCACTCAGTTTATATTTTTCCTGGCTTCTTACTTTAAAAATAAAAAAGTGATGGATGGGTTGGGGGAACTGAAATGAATTTACTTGAAAGTAAACCAAAGCAAAATTAAAAAGGAAAAATGTGGTGCTCGATTACCAACTCTGTGAAGAATTACAGATGCAGACCTAGGATTTGGGGGTTTCTCTATCACCCTTGAAGAGAAAGAAAAAATTAATAGCGCAGCCTGGGATGATTTAATAAGGCATCTGTTTTCAGATCGTAGGTGCTTTGATAAGAATGCCATTAGGAAAAAGAAGGTCAGGAAGGCATAAAATGCCTGCATCCTGGCAGTGTGATAACAGAAGAATGATGTGGAGCCTTCCAACTGTCTAGCACTTACCAGTTCTCAAAGCCCATTTATAATAATCAGCAGTTGGAAAGAACCCAAATGGCCAACAATAGGGGAATGGCGAAACAAACAGTCAGTGGACTCAGATGGAGTACTTCATAAAGAGAGACAATGGTGACGACCAGCCTGAGATGATCCTGGAAATGGTATGTATGACCTCATGTTAACTAAGAAGAAAGTGCAGTGCAAAGCGGTGCCCTGGGACTTCAACGAGGCATTTTAAAAGGCCTCTCGCATTAGCCTCCTGGGCCAGATGGAGAAACCAGGGCTTTATTGTTAGAGGAAAGAGCTGACGTCAAATTCTGGCTCCACCAGCAACTAACTGAGTAGCATTAGTGAGGTTAAAGGCAATCTCTTATTTATGTAGATAATGCATTTCTGTTTTCAAATTTAAAAAGAAACAAAAACCTGAGTTGGAAAATTAATTTACATGTCATAAGCAGGATTCTGTTCTCAGAGATAACAAAAATGAAATGTAAAATCTCTAATACATCTTGCCTTCTTTTGGGATTACTTCTAACAATTCTTCTAATCTTTCATTTTACTGCTTTCTTTCCAGTCAAACCCGAAGTCTGAGGACTTCGGTCCAATGAGAATTCACTATGTTTAACATCCCAATCAATTTGCATTAAGTATTAAATATTAAGTTTATTAGCACCGCTATGAGAACTTAAAATTTTTTCTTCCAATTTTCACATGTTAGACAAAAACATTCATGGCCAAAAGTTTGGCCTAAAAGAAAGAGTTTGTTTGGCTCAGTACAAAAGCACCGGGTCCGGGGCCTGCGGCCAGAAGCACCAGCAGCAGGGCAAGATGGAGAAGGAAGGTGTCCTCTGCCCTGGGGTCGATGGGCTTTCTTCAATAGCTAATAGAGGAAACAAATCTGTAAGTTGTTTGAAAGAATTCACACTGGCTACAGACAAGCAGGGTGGGAGGGCGGGGAGTGGGGCTAGTGATGTGATGGATGCAGAGTCTTCCAGGAAGAAGTGTCAGCTCCTTTGGGTTGGAGGTGGCAACAGCCTGGAAGGTTCGCAGCTAAGCAAGAAGCAGGGG
The DNA here is from genome assembly GCA_037038555.1 of Rhynchonycteris naso. Classification (NCBI taxonomy): domain Eukaryota; kingdom Metazoa; phylum Chordata; class Mammalia; order Chiroptera; family Emballonuridae; genus Rhynchonycteris; species Rhynchonycteris naso. The sequence continues at coordinate 360,174,502 of CM072995.1, forward strand.
CGCCTGGGGGCCAGCAGTGCCCCACTGGTCTCTCTCAGTAAACATGGCAACGAGTTCAAACTTTTTTTTTTTTTTGGCAGAGACAGAGAGAGGAACAGATAGGGACAGACAGACAGGAAGGGAGAGAGATGAGAAACATCAATTCTTCATTGCAGTTCCTTAGTTGTTCACTGATTGATTTCTCATATTTGCCTTGACCAGGGGCTACAGCAGACCAAGTGACCCCTTGCTCGAGCCAGTGACCTTGGGCTCAAACCCAGTGAGCCCGTTCTTAAGCTGGTGATCTCGGGGTCTCGAACCTGGGTCCTCCGCATCCCAGTCCGACGCTCTATCCACTGCACCACTGCCTGGTCAGACGAGTTCAAACTTTTAATGTACATTCAATAAATGTTAAGCAGCTTTTGCTGGTTCTGCCCAGCCATTGTTACCTGATTTACTTCTCTTGGCTCTTCCTCAGACATCTGGCTTGCTGTAAATTAATGCAGGACATCATCAGAATGTTCTCCTTGTCACACACAAATCCAGCGGACCGTGTGTCAGGCGTGAGAGCGGTGGCCTTGTTCTAGGCAGCATTTCCATCTCAGAGATTTCAGGGAACAATAAATTCAAATGGAGGAAAAAGCTGTTAATATAATGCCTGATGCAATTTGTTCTCAGTAGACATTTACAGAGTTTTATCTCGAATGCTAATATGAAGATTAATAGCAGTGGGTGATGGTGCAGACTGAACACTATTTGAAAAGCAGACCAGTTCTTACCCAGAAGAAGGACTTTGCTAACAAGAACCAGGCTTGGCTGTCCATCAGATTTTGATCCCTTGCACCAAGTGGTGACAGAGAAGCTCAGACCATCAAACCCGTGACAGACATACAACCAGGAAGGGAGCAACTATCTTGGGTCATGGAACAAACCTTGGGCCATAGAACAATTTCTAATGTATGATTGAAACATAACAAGATAAAAGTAAATGAGGGGAATGGAAAACCTTCCCCTTATGTATTTTTTCTTTTTATTTAAAATAATTGGTGTGATACTGGTTAATAAAATTACACTGTGGAACAATATTATTTTCATTTTCTGTTGCATGAGGTTTTAGAACTGTTTCTATATATTTCTGCATCACTGATTCCAAATCTGAAATCTGATATTTGGTGCATGATCTAGTTTTTATGCAATTTTAATTTCTTTTTGTTACAATTAATGGCATGCATTAGTTTTTAAATTGGAGTTAAAGGGCAATGACTCTTGGATTGAACATAACCAGAAGGCAATTAATGTTTTACAAATATCACTTTTACACAATTGTAGTTGTTTTTAAATGTAAAAAATTATTATCTGATAAAAACACCCTCTTATTTTGTTTTAAGATTGAATCATGGCTTCTTTGAGTAGGCGTAAAATGTAAGAATAGTCTTGACACCTTCTGTTATATATGTGGCTGTTACACACTTTAACGTCCAAGGCACAATATTTCATCATTTGTGACACGTGCATATATTGCCTATTTTCAAGTTCCCCTTGGCGATCAAGACAAGAATTTGGATCCTCATATTGTGTGTCATAATTGTGAGGAAATGCTTCATGACTGGACAAAAGGAAAATGCAAAAGAATGCCTTTTGGTATTCCCATGGTTTGGCGTGAACCTAAGGACCACAGCAGTGACTGTTATTTCCGTCCAATCCATACAAAGGGCATTGGCAAGAAAAAACGGTATATAATCACATATTCCAATATTCCTTCAGCAATACAACCTATCCCACACTCTGAGACATTCCTGGTTCCAGTTTTCAATGGTTTTATTTCTTCTAAGGACAAAGAAAGTGAATATGGTGATCAAGTATATTTTGATAAGATGCATGAGGAAATGGTTGTAGAATCTGAAGGGTCTTCTTCTGATGCCAAGAAGTCATTAACCCCTCAGCAGTTTAGCCAACCTGAATTGAATGACTTAGTAAGAGATTTGGGCCTACCAAAGAAAGCAGCTGAGTTATTAGCATCCAGGCTTCAAAAAAAGAATGTACTTCACCGGTCAGCTAAAGTATCCCATTTCAGGAAGCGTGAACAAATTTTTGTGGACTTTTTTTCCAAAGATACTTTGTTTACTGTCATGATATCAGTAGTCTTCTCAGCCAGCTAGGTATTGCCACTTACAGTCCAATAGAATGGCGGCTATTTCTTGACAGCTGTAAATGGAGTCTGAAATGTGTTCTCCTACACAACAGTAATGTTTATGCAGCGGTTCCAAATGGTTATTCAACTCATCTGCGAGAAGATTATAATGACATAAAAATTGTCCTTGACTTACTGAAGTATGAGGAGCATAACTGGATCATTTGTGTGTATCTTAAAATGGTAAATTTCCTGCTAGGACAACAGAGAGGTTTCACAAAGTATCTTTGCTTTCTGTGTTTGTGGGACAGCCGAGCTCGGGAGAAACACTGGACAGAGAGGAGTGACCGAAACATGAAGCTCTGGAAGTAGGGATGCAAAATATTGTGAATGAACCTGTAGTTAATCGAGACAGGATCATTTTTCTCCCATTTCACATCAAACTTGGCTTAATGAAGCAGTTTGCTCAGGTTTTTAATAGAAAAAGTGAATGCTTTCAACATATTATTTTTGCTTTTCCTGAAGATAAAAGCAGGTATTTGATGGACTTCAAATTCTAACCCTCATACGTGATTAAGAATTTGCCAAGATGAATAAGGAGGAGAAAGCAGCATGGCAGTCTTTTGTGGCAGTTACAAAGAACTTCCTTGGCAACAAAAAAGCAGAAAACTATGAACTTCTGGTTCAAAGGATGCTGTTGGCTTTCCGCGACATTGGATGTAACATGAGCATTAAGATTCACTTCCTGAACAGTCAGTCACCTTGATAAGTTTCCCGAAAATAGTGGAGCTGTTAGTGATGAGCAGGGAGAATGCTTTCATCAAGATCTGAAGACCATGGAAGAGCATTATCAGGGGCAATGGTACAGAAATATGATGGCAGACTACTGCTGGAGCATCAAACGACATTGTACTCAGCAAGTACACAAACGTAAGAGCTACAAACGCAAATTTTTGCCTGAATAAAATTTAAATAAGTTTTGTGAAAATTTTATGATTAAGATAGTGTTTTAATATGTTCTATTTCGAAATTGTAGACTAATTCTGATGCAATAATATCTTTTAGTATATTTACTGCATTATATAACTTATTATATTTTCACAAAGATGATGTCCAAGAAGACATTCTTCTTCATTATGTTAAACTAAATGTTGAAAATTTTACAATAAGATAAAAACCTAAAATCTTGAATTTCAAAAATACTGTAGCTTACAGAGAAAAACTAATGTCAGATTTGAGATCAGCACACTCAAATTAGGTAAGAACAAGGTTTTTTGTGGGTGCAACAAAAATTTTGTTCCCCAGTGTTATATATGTATTACGTGTACAATTCTATGATATATCATCTGTATAACTGCATTCTATTTTTAAAAAACTAATTGGCCAAAAACAGTTTAGAGAAGAAATAACTCATCCTAGAAGTTAAAGAAAGAATTTAGGGAATTTGGCTAACAGGTTTATTTTTAGCCTGGGTACACCTAAAAATTAACATCTAAAGTAAATTTTTTTAAGTTGAGTGATGACATAGTTTTCAGGCAATCGTTTGTAAATACAACTTCTCTAAACCACTTAGAGAGCCTGGGCTTATACTCTGTGATAAGAGCCGATACCCTTTACGTTGATCAGCCTTGCCTTTTGCTTTAAGTCATTTTCTTTAGTCCTGGCGTATTATTCAGGGCCCCTCTCTCCTGCCAGGTGTGTTTGCCTTACTCAGACTCTCACCTACAACCTCTATATACAGCTCACTTTTCCCTTTGTGCTACTAGGCAGCCTGTGTGACATGTATCCACCCACTGGGAACTAAATTAAGACATCAAAATCTTGTCACATCAGGCACCTAATAATCACTAGTTGTTTGCTAGCACTGTTCATGGGGGATGAACTCAAAATTCCGATCCTGAAAGAAAGCTGCCAGTTTCCATTAGCTGTTGGAGTCAATCCAAACACTGTGAGTGGTAGCGACAGGCAGAAAGCGGATAGGATGAGGGTTAATGTGCTTCCCCCAGACATTGAACTAGCATATCGTGCTGTAAGGGCTGGTGACAGCACATTAACATCCCAGTAACATCCTTCTAACCACTCTGTATGAAAGCCGCTAAACAGAAGGCCCAGAGGAGGAGAAGAGGCACACAATAATAACCTGGGTGTCGTTATTAGAACTTACACAACCAGTGCCAATCAGCCTGGTCCCTCTCTCCCGCTCTCTCAATGGCCTTTCCAATCTTAAAGTTATCCCTCCTCTTTTTACTTATTTATTGTCTCTTCCTCCGACTAGAATGTAAAATCTTAAGTGCAAAGACTTTGTCTTTCTTGTTGTCTCTGGGGCCTAGAACAATGCCCAGCATTTAGTACCCGCTCAAGAAATACGGGCTGGGCTGGCTGGATAAATAACTGGATGATCTTGAATGACTTTGAAGCTGTCCATCTGGCTCAGTGATGAAGGTAGCTCATTATCCCTTTATGGTCTTTTGTTTCTTCCTCTTCAAAAGCAGGTGCTTTAGGTCCGTGTGGCAGACACTGCCAACTGTCCGTCCAACTGTGTTGTCCCCTTCTTCCTTCTGCCATGGTAGGAGAGCCAGCTGAGCATGTGGCTAAGGTCCTGCCAATAGAATGTGAGTGGAACTGATGTGTGCCCTCTGTGTTCGAGCCCTTAAGACAATGAAGTGTCACCTCTGTGTTCTCTTTTCTCCTTTACTGCCAACTGGAAACATCATGACAGCCACCCAGGCTCCAACATGCAGACAATGAGGACAACCAAGAAGATGCCAGAGCTGTCCAGCCAGCCTGGACAACGTCGAGCTTGGACAGAACCCAGCCACTCACCCCAAACAGAAAAATGAGGCATTGTATTTGGGGGTCTCTTTGCTACAGCAGCTTAATATCACCCCCAATGGATACAACTAGATAATCTCTGAGGACCCGCTACAGCTCAAATGTATATAATCACTTCATTTCAGAAATCTGTATTCTTAGGCACTACCATCATTTAAAAGGGATATACTTAACCTTTAACTTTTTCTTAAAATTTTTCTTTATTTATATGAATGTGTGTTTTTCAGAGACAAATGGGTGTTTTTCAGAATGGTTGTGTTTGTTTGGAGGTTCTAGCAGGAAAGCACAGCTGTTATATACCCCTGACCAAAGAACAGTCTTCTCCTCTTTTAGAGAAAGTAATCCTCTTCAGCCGAGCACACAGCTTTGAGAGGGACCCATATGGAGTGGTGAGGGAGGAAAGGGACACCTGCCTAGCCAGCTAGACCAGCTGAATCAACCCTGGTGATCAATAGGGTGACAGATGTCGCAGCCAGATTGCCATCACATCTCAGAATGGTTGTTTTTAAAACAACTACCTATACCATCTGGATGGAATAAGGTTGAACACCTGGCTTCTTTAATAACCACCAAAAGTACAGTAGCAATAACCATATAATTCACTATCACTTCACCTGGAAAACACTATATATTCTATAACAGTTTACAGAATGTCCTAACAACTTTGTACTTTCCCGACTGTGACAATACACCTGATATGGGAGATGTTTTAAGCAAACACAAATATTGTTTAATTGAATTGCTACATGTTATTTTAATTAATGTACTTTGTAGTTATGGTGAATGACTTTATTTCTCAATTAATGAGGTAATATACTTTTCCTTAAAGTCAAATTTAAGTAAGTAAAAAATGAGTCCTCTTAGAGAAAAACATGAGTAGTGTAGGAAATGACCAAATTTGTGAAGGTGATATGCAAAATGACTACAGCTGGGAAACTCAAGTGTTATTATTCATTCCTTACGCCTGTCAGATAATACAGCACATAGTACATGTTGAGTGAACGTTTGCTGAATGAATTAATTTGGTTCTAATATACTACTCCTTAGAAAATAACTTATTTTTAAGAAAGAACTGCTAATGGTGGAATAATTAACCTCAAAGAAAGCCCTTCTGAGAGCCATTCGTCAGAGCAGTTTTATGACTCTCTCCAGTCCTATCGTGTGGGCCGCTCACCCCACCCGGCCCTGGCTGTGCCTCTTGACCATTTATAGTTCATCTGGGTGGCTCAGATCTCAGGTGGAAGAAAATCGTCAGAAAAATAGAGATGGTTGCTCTTTTTATCTCAGCTTCTGTGCCAGAATATAGATAATCCTTTTAAAGAGGAATTTTTAGACTATGTGGGAAGACCTGCCTCATCCTCTGCTCTAATTTAAAACAAGCGCTGGAATTGGAATGGAGCCAAAAACTTTCCCGTGGATGGGGAAGAAGGGAGTGTGCTCATTCTGCCCACAGATGCGGACAGAGGAAGCAGAGGGGTTTCTTTACACTGATGACCACCCAAAAGGAGAATCCAGAGAGGAGTATGTGCTCAATTACCAACAAAAACACAGAGAAGTTTTTCTATTCCCATCCCCTTGGCAATTACAATGATGAAATTGGTTCCAATTCTTCACCCCTAAAGGATACAAAGAACTGAAAATGTATTTGGGTTAAGAGAATTCTTTGTATGCAATTGCCTGGAAATGTCAAATAAAAGTTGGTGCTATTTAAACAATTCTTGTATTATAACTTAAGAGGGCCTAGAATCTCAGAAACTTAGAGAGATCAAATTTTAACAGAGCCCTGAGTGACATTTTTTTTTTCTGTTACTGTCTTTATGTTTAAATGTCGCCCGGGCAACCATTCTGCAGTTACCATTGCAGGTATGATAAGTACAGTATGGGTTTTCTGGGAAACCCATTTGGAAGTTAATTAACTTTTCAGATGTCCTTTGCCAGCAGACCAGTTCGTTGACAAAACATAGTGCAATTGTCAAGCTACAAAAGGAGCTGATTTAGGCAGGCTTTGTTTCCTATTAAAATACAAATTTTTACACGTATCTTTTTATTGTGCTTCCTATTTGTTAGGTATAAATTCATTTAGGTGATGAGCTAGTGTCATCAGACTCAACTATGATCCCGCATCAACTAGTTCATCATTTACTGTTAAGGAGAGGCTTTCTGCAGCTCATGTTGATACCTGGGGTCTGTTCAGTTCACTGGCTCTGTCTGCTTTTTGAATAGCTAGAGAGGCAGACATCTCAACATTAAAAGTCCTAAACTAAAACTGACCACCACACTTCTTGGCCTCATGAGCCTTCCAAATCCCTTCACAATCTGACCTTTGTTCATCTCTCCAATGCCAGCTTTTCTTTTTCACTTTCCATCATTTTCTGAATGTATCACATTCCTCAAAGTTTCTCAGACATGCCATGCTTTCTCTGATTTCCATCCATCCTTGTACAGACTCTACTCCTTGCCTTTTACACCCTTCTCTGTTCCTTACCCACCCACGGCTGCTCATTCTTCCAGTCTCGATTTAAACCTCACTTCTTCCCGAAGGCCTTCCTTAAACTATAGACTGAGCAAGGTGTTCCTGTAACATGTCCCAGGGGCACCCCGTATTTCCCCACTTAGGCAAGTTATGTTTCCGCCGCTAAACAATAAGATTCACAAAATCGGCCTTGGCCGCGCTGCTCCTCCATTATTGAGTGCATGTTATATACTCAATAAACATCAACGGAATGAGTAGCTTGATGAGTAAATCAGCTGTTCCAAACACCTTCATATGGGAAGATAATATTTCCTTTCATGTATAAATTAACCAAGGTCTAGTGAGCATAAGAGACTGGCCCAACACCACTGTAAAATCTGGGCATCAGAGTTAGTGTTCAAGTCTCCTTGTGCCATTTTCATTATTTCAAGGTTTACAAACCAAACTGCCCATAAGGATAATAAGTGAAATGGGAGGGCTGTGAGATCACATGCCATGGAGGGGACCGTCATCAATGGAAAGACACATACCTCATTTGGAGGGAGCACCCAGTATGTGAACCAACCAATTGTTGTCATAAAGCACTGCTGCCAGAGCTTACTTTTTTTTTCAAAAGAGTGAGAAATCCAAAACTATATGTGAAATAGTCAGATTTTTTAGTATTGGCAAAAAAGAAATGTTGCGAATGTAATATTTTGTGCATTCCAAACAAAACAGTCACAGGCAAGGGACGCTTAGCCCCCACTGGACCACGTCTGCATTACTCTACACTGAGCTCTTTCCACGCCACTCAGCCTTGAGAGAGACCTTCTCGTGTTCCAACAACCAGCACCTGGCCAGCTGTACGACACCCACTGTATGAAAATTTCTTGAGACTCAAAAAATTCAATAGAAGACAATTGCCTTTTCCCGGCTAAGAGACACTCAGCTCCCCCTCTCCGGTTGCTTTAGAATTGATCCACTCAAGGCATTAAATTCAGCGCCCACGCAGGTGGTAACTCTTAGGATCTCACGTGGCAGAAGCCCAAATCGCAAAAGTAGAAACCCCACTTATTTTCTCAGAGGAATTCAAAGTACCGCTTACATAAGGGAACCAGAGTGGTTTTTATTTCTGGGGCAAATGAAACCAAAATTTCTAGTACTTTCCTCCCTTCTCCATTATGACTAGAGAGACCACTGACTCACATGAGACTGGGAGGGGGTCAGGTTGGGAGTCTGGCCCTTGACTTTTAACTCTATGATCTTAGATAAGTGGTAACCTTCTGAGAGCCTTACTGTCTTCATAAAATAGATACAGTGGGAAGAACAGCCACCCCCACGCCCAGGTTGGAAGTTGACGACAAGCCCGGCTAACTGGACTTCATTATCGCTGTGGGTCTAGTCTATGTAGAAATGCCTGGTCCCAAAATCACTGCTTGGTACTGAGTGTGGTGCATATGGCACCACAATGATCCAGAGCAGAACTCACACAGACAGAGAATCCTGCTTATGTACTCCAGAGCCTATTTGTCTTATTTTTATCCAGTTACACTCCTATCCTTCTCACTCAAAGATCAAGAAAAAGTCTTAGGTCTTTCTCGTCACTGCTTCCACACCAACTCCTCTACAATTTGTCTGGAGCTATACTTGATGTTTCTCCGGCTCTTCCAGTCTGCATTTACCTGTGTTTGCCTGCTTGATCCTCACATGCAAACATCAAAAACCACAGCTGGGCCCTGGCCAGTGGTGCAGTGGGTAGAGCATCATCCTGGATCACCAAGGTTACTGGTTCAATTCCAAGGTCACCAGTTCAATCCCGAGGTCACTGGTTCAATCCCAGGGTCGCCAACTCTATCCTGAGGTCAGTGGTTTGAGCCCTGGTCAGGGAACATATAAGAAGCAATCAGTGGGTGCACAACTAAGGGGAACAGCAAGTTGATGCATCTCTCTCTCTCTCTCTCTCTCTCTCAGATATGATGACCAGGGCAGGAAGACCAGTCTAGCAGCTGCAAGGTGAGATCCACAGGCAGCTGGTTCAGCGGCAGGCAGAGAATACATGGGAATTTGTGGAACATGGGAACTTGTAGGGAAGGGACCTAACAATGATTAAGTCCCAACTCTGTGCCCGGTACACACGTACAACATAAACTGCTTAATTTGTCTTCTAGCCATCTTATCTATCTCAGGTATTATTCTATCAATTCAACAAACCCAAACTGTTGATAATTTTATTTTACTATTCATACTCCTCCAAGAAAAGTATCACTGTCTCCTTTCACAGACAGTCGGGCGGAGGGGGGTTACCCAATCTGCGTGAGGTAGCCCAGACAGTAAGGGGCAGGACCAGGGTTTAAACACAGGAAGCTGAGCATCTTCCTTTCCTAACTACATAACCTGCCTTAGAGCACTCAATCAACAAGGGTCCACATAGCAAAGCAGGGTCAAGGAGCACAGCCGCGGGCAACAGCAGGTGTATTCCTTTGCCAGGAATGACATGACAAAACACCACAGCCTTGGTGCTTGGCTTACACAATAAAAATGTATTTGTCACAGTTCCATAGACTCAATATCCAAGGCCTAGGCACTGACAGGTTTGGTTTCTCCTCTGGCCTCTCTCTCTCTCTCTCTGTCTTGCAAGCAGCTGCCCTGTCACTGTGTCCTCACGTGGCCTGTCCTCCATGCCCACACATCCCCAGCATCTCTCCCTCCTCTGGTAAGGACACCAGTCACTGGATTAGGTCTCCATCCTTACCACCTCATTTAACCTTAACTTCCTCTTTAAAGGCCCTGTCTCCAAATAATGTCACATTAAGGGTTGGAGCTTCAATCTACTCATTTTGGGAGGACACAACTCAGTCCATAATAGCAGGTGATGGAACTCTTTGGGAAGAGGGGAGAGATGATTGAGACAAAGAGCAGTCTCCACCCTAACCTACCTGGAGTGCAAGTTCTGGACGAGGGGTAAGGTGGAGCTGGTGGGTTGTGTGTGAGAGAAGAGTGAGATGAATAGCAACTGACAAGGAGTTACCCTTCAGTGTGGCCGGCTGGGGAGCTATGCTATCAGTGCCTGGGCCTGCACTGCTGCAGGGGGAGGTGGGGTGCAGGCACTGCAGCTGTGGGGTGGGAGCCAGGACATGATTCCGCCGCTGCTGGAGCAGCTGGGACCCAGCACCTCTGCCAGCTCACAGCTTTCTTTATTCAGCTGCCTTTTCTCTTCCATTAAACTGCTGTGTGTGTGTGTGTGTGTGTGTGTGTGTGTGTGTGTGTGTGTGTGTGTGTGTGTGTGTGTTTTCTAACTGGAGCCTGGCATTTCTAAGCACCCCAAATTGTTTTACTTATTCCCATCATCAGCAAGCTCTATGTAGCCCCTGTACACCAGCACCATCCTTTATCACTTGTGTGCATCCTTTATCATCTGTTAAGCAGAAAGAAAGAGATAGAGATAAGATAGGTGAGAGAAAAAGAAAGGGTAAGAGAACAAAGTGAAAATCATCATGGAATAGAAGAAAGGGAAGAAGATCAGAGAATGAATTTCTAGAGACACCACGCAGGGATCTGCAGTCCTTACAGTTGTCAGGTGTACAGGCTGACGATGGAGGAATCCAGGGAGCTCTACAGAGAAAGCTGATTGTCTTGTTCATGAGCCTGTGGTTATCTAACTTGTCAAGAGTCTAGATTAGTTTCCCAACTGCTGATCAGAGTAGCCAGGCTGGACCCTGGGTCGCCAGCACCTCTAAGGTCATCTCTGGCAATGAGCAACCAGGAGCATCTAACTAGGATGTCAAACACCTGTTATCATTTTCTACTCACGACAGGTGGTGGTAAAAGTTAAGGAGCACTACTTCAGACTAACATTCCCCAAAGCTTGAAAACACAGTTCTATCCATATTCATTTTAGGAAATGCTGCATATTGTACTCTCTCTCTCTCTCTCATAAGTATACATTCAAAATGCATTTACATAGTAAAGCTCTGAGAACCCCCCCAAGTGTAGAAGACAGAATGGGGGACCTTGTAACTTTGCTTAGGCTTACCAGTATTACACCACAGCTGGTTAGCTTATGTACAGTTGAATAAAGTCAAGGACAGGTGCTATTATAACTTCCATCCCAGATGCATGTTCTTTCTCTGTGGGATGTATTAATTTTTCTACTAGGTGACCCTTTCTGGAGCAGATATAGTCTCTAGGATTACATGATCAGCTTCCAGAATAAGTAACAGGTTCTGAACAAGTCAACTTAAGTGCCCTTACTGGTCTTGTCTCCTGCTTGGAAAGCCAACGCATGTCTCCTACCAAGAGCTCAGCAACTGCAAATAAGCTTGCTGCAACTCAGATGTTGGAGCTTGGCTACACATGAGCTTCATTCTTAAGGTTTAGTGTTCAAGGGGATAAAAATTCACTATTGAAAGTATAGAAAACTATGTGAGTCTATGAGTTTGGAGAAGGTGTGTAATTTTGGACAGATCCCAGCTCTCTTTACAGGCCCCTATTTTCCCAGTCTATAAAGTGAGAGGGTTAGATGGTGTTGTGAACTGAATTTATTTCTCCAAAATGTATAGTATATTGAAGTCCTGACATCCAGTACCTCAGGATGTGACTGTGTTTGGAGATGAAACCTGTAAAAAAGTAATCAAGAAGAAGTCATGAGCAGACCCTAATCCAATATAACTGATGTCCTTATAAGAAGAGCAGATTCAGACACAGACACAACACAAACAAGGAAGGGGAGGGAGGTTGAGCCTGTAAGGACACAGGGTGAGAAAGCAGCCATATATTAATACAAGCCAAAGAGAGAAAGATAGCAGAAGAAAGAAAACCCACTGACACCATCAACTTGGACTTCTAGCACCCAAACTGTGAGAAAGTAACAGTGTGGTTTAAGCCACCCTGCCTGTGGTATTTTGCTGTGGTCATCCTAGCAAACAAATGCAGGTATCCAAATAAACTCTACAGAGTTAGCACTCCATTGCCTATCCTACATCCATTTCCTCTTGCTTTCTTACTAGCATAACCTACTTTTACTCAAAAATCTACCCTTCTCCCCATGAAGGGGAGAAAGGTGTTCTTACACTCAGCTCACAGGCACAGTGTGCAGAAGCTATTGTGTTCAGTTGATTCCTGTTGCCAGCGGTTAGCTTAGGAACAGGCATATGGTCAAGCACAGACCAGAAGGCTTGTGGAGACATCTCCCGGGGGCTTCTGGGAAGGATTTTCTCACTTCTCGTGGAGAAACACAGTGGATGTGTCTCTGTCCTTCTAGAAATTTGTGTGTCTAGAGAGCACATGCAAAGCTGTGTGCAGCTCTTTGGGGTCTCGCATGGAACCAGCCTGAGAACTACAGGACGGCTGAGAAAAGCGACAGTGACAACACCCCGGATGCTGTCCCGAATGAGTGGTCCTGCAGCGCATCCCCCATCAGCACTCCCGGCGATGACAGATAACACACTTCCCTTTAGTTAAAGTCGGTCAGAGTGTTGTTCTGTTCTTGCCGCAGGCATCCAACCTGACGCCCTCTCTGACCAGCTCCAGCCCTGTGGCCTCCTAGACGACCAGTAACACTTAACATGTTACAGAGAAACAAACAGCCCACAACAACCCGAAGAGGTACGGACTATCCTTGGTTCCATTTAAGGCAAGAACAGGGGTTAAAGAGGTTAAGCCCCTCGGAGATCAGGTCAGGATGTGAAACTTGTTTGACCTGATGCCCTTGAGCTTACCCACTGTCTACCAGAAACTCTGAAAAACCAGGAATGTTCCAAGCAGCCAGAGTCCCCGTGGGCCAAGGGGGAAAATCCTTAACCATTCAGAAAGCTTGCATTTGAGATATCTACCTTTTCAGAATGTCTTACGTTGTTTTAGATCCTAAATTGTTGAAAAATTATTAGGTAAGGCTAACAAGCAATATGTCTAGTTGTTAGACTTTGAATTCTTCAACCAAGATGATAAATCCCCAGCTAACTTCTACTACCTTTTCTTAAGAGACTGCATCTTTTTCTCAGTTTAGATGGCGGGCGCCGGGTGTGTCCTCCGTAAGATATCTACCACACATGATCTTCAAAGCTTCCTTCCACCATAAAATCCTCTGTTTGGGGAGTTTTAACGATGGCATTATTCTACCCGGCCCACTCCCTTTGTTTCTCAAACAGAAATGCAAACAGGAAGAAGAAGGACAAGAGGAGGCACCCAGCCCTGATCCTCCATCACGGAAACTGGGCCCCAGGGTGGTGTTTCCTCGGAGAACTGCGGGAGACAAGTGGCGTATTATCTTCAGCCCAAGCAAGGAAGCACAAACCAAGCAGTTTCCTGGACACCTGCCCTCAGCTAATTAGCACTTTCACTCATCAGTCTCCGCTCAGCCCCCACATTAACCCTTTCCCTCTCTCCGTACAGTCTGGTGACTCGGGGTTCTGGCAAGCCGTGTATCAGGAGAGGGGGAGAGGGGCAGTGCTCTGCTCAGACCACTGGCCTGAGTCCACACTGACCACACAGAGAGCTTTCTGAAATGAATAAGTGATCATGGCATTCCTTGCTCCAAACCCTGCCCTCAGCCCCAGCCCCAACAGGGCAAGGGTGCTTGGCTCAGGCTACAACACCCTGCACAATACAGCTGCATCTCACACCACTCTGCAGCCTGGGCAAGCCCAGAGGAGATCCCGCTTTGAGCTCCAGCCCTCCCCGCACTGTTTGCAGTTCCCCAACCTGCAGGGCTGCTCCTGTCTCCGCATGCTGGTGCGTGTGCTTCACATGGTTCCTCCCGCCTGGACCACGCCTCTCCTCCTTAGTCACTCATGGCTAAGCCCCTGCCATGTGCTTCCGGGGCACTATATCACTACTGCGCTGGAAGGAAGTACCTTGGGTTCATGTCCATTAACTCTTGAAAGATGAAGACTCCGCCTTGGTCCGGGTCATATCTCCAGGACCTCTTGTATGCATCACCAGAGCATCAAAGAATGTTTAAAAGAATAGCACGAGGAAGAATGCAAAGTGATAGAGGGAGAGAGGGAGAGAAACGGGAGAGAGAGACCTTCCTATCCTTTAACCATGGCCCTGACCACATGGGGCCTGGGAACACAACGGCGGTAACCAGGCAGAGCAAACTTCTTCCACCCGCCTGGTCTTCCAGGCTTCCGCATCCCTTCAGCATGCATGAGCTCATTTGCTCCTCACACCATCCATGTTAAGTGACCAGCAATTATTCCCATTTCCACAAGAGGAAAGATGAGAGGGAGAGAAAGGAAGTGTCTGGGAAGGCTGCCAGTCAGTGGCAACACTTAGAGCCAAAGAGATTCCTCTACTCCAAGGACACCCCTTCCTACCAGCAGGGATTGGTGGTCTCTCAAGTGCCCCAGGCCGGGCAGCCTCAGGAAGGCCTCAGAGAGGCCTAGGAGCCAGGGGTCTCCGCTAGTGGTCAGTCCCTGCCACAGAACAAACACCACTCTATTCCTCCTGGGCCTGCAGCCCCAGCTCAGCTTTCTTCTGGCCCCTGTCCCTGTCCTACATCTGGGGAGACAGTGAATAATCCTTCCTTTCTTTAGGGCGCTTGTTGCCTTGAAGGTATTTATAGCCTGCTCCTGGCCCGGCTGAGGCATCTTTTCTTCCCCAGTTAAATTTAGTTCCCTTTGTCTTCTTCCCCTGACTTATCTGCTGGTCCCGCCGGTTTTCCTCCGCTGCCTTTGTTCTCCTCTGTGTTTGTTCCACAGCTTCTTTCATGTGCCAAGCCAGCGATGTCACCCAGTTTCTCTGAAGCCTTTATATAACTTTCTCCTCCGCGCTCCAGCCTCCCTGGCGGTCTTGTCCCTGCCGGCTGTCCACTTTCTCTTGACAGCTTCCACCTGCACGGTCTCTCCAGCCCGCCCGTTTACGGCAAGGGAAAGGGGCACAGCTGATTTGCCAAAAGAGCCACAAGCCACAACTTCCCAATCCCATCTGCCCAAAGCCATTTTTCCTTTCAATAGCTCCTGGTTTCCATGACCCCAGCTTGAGTCTCCACCCAGAATCCTTTGGTCTGATGTACAGCGAGATGTGTCAGAGTCTGATGCATTTTTATTCTTTGAGGCCCCGAAACTGACCCTGAGACAATCTTGTCCTCTTGTTGAAAAGATCAGCTGGCAACAAAATCCAGAGCGGTGAAGGGCACTGTTTTACCTCGAATAGCATTTCATGGATATAATGTAAGTTGAGATTGGGTGTCCCAAGTCCAAATCTGAGGTCTCCCTTCCAATGGCTCCAAGGATTGAACAGGTAGGGAAATGCATGAAGCAGGTCCAGCCACAGACTAAGGACCTACAGTGTGTCCACAGGAAGTAGCAGGTGTCATCCCCCAGACCCTCTGATTTTCCCAGAGAAGCAAAAAAATCTGGGCCTTTAAACAATGGCAATGAATTCAAAATGTTGGAAGTACTCTACGAGCAGAATAGAACATGGGCCACCTGTGGTGACCTCTGCACTCCGCCGTCCACCCATGCCTTCACATGTCATCCTCAGCCCGCCCCTGAGCACCTTCCCTAGTCATGGCACTCAGACCCAACAGCCCTTCCAGGTCGGTGCAGCATCTCTCTATCCCTCACCTGTCCAGCTCCATTCCCTTCCCGCTGCTGTTACAGCTGGCTTCGGAGCTGATCCCAGCAGAGCTGTGCCTCCAACTCAAGCTCTTTGTTTCCTCCCAGTTCTGTTTTTATGCCTGGCAAAGTAATGTTCATTTCCAAAACTGTCTCCCAGAAGACTTTCTGCGGTGCATCAGGCAAGATGAGCTAGCTTATGCTGTTAAAAACAGCATTGAAAACCCAGCAGCTCAAAGCTCACAAGGCTCACTGCTCACCTGTGCTACAGGTCCTCTGTGGGTCAGCTGGGGACGCTGCTCCAAGCCACTGTCAGACCCAGGCGGGCGGAGCGGCTGCCAGCTGAAGTGTGACGCTCACGGTGGCAGAGAGAAAACACAAATCATTCATTGGCTCTTAAGTCTTTTCCCCAGTAACACTCACACCCCTTCCACTCACATTTAATTTAATTTCTCAAAGCAGATGACATGACCATATCTAACTTCACAGAAGGTGGAGGAAGGCCACTTTACCACGTGCCTGGAAGGCGAGAAGATGGAAATATTCAGGGAATAGAATTAAAGGACCCAAATATGGTATTTCCACTTTGGGGAGAGGTTTTTAAATTCTGGCCAACCATGCTGAATTCATTCATTTAATGGTAATACCTGAGCAAAACCCTGAGGTGGTCAACCTGGGGATAGGAATAAAAACTTGTCTCTGCCTCTGAGCAGCTATGATTTGCTAGGAGGCATTCATGGGTCTGTGCCAAGGACATGGAAACCCGGTACAACCCGGGAAGTGTCACAGGCAAGTGCCAACAAAGTACTGAGCTTAGAGAAGGCGGTACACAAGGAGAAGGGGGTATCTGAGCAAGTCCTTGGAACGAGAAAGGAAGACCTGAGCAGGAAGGGCTGCCCATCCCCAAGGTGAATCTCTCCACCCCCCATACCTGTAATAACGTGGCAGATCAAAATGCTAAACAGGTACAGCTTCGTGAATAATTTGTCCCACATCTGTGCACACAATGCAGGCAAGGAGAAATAGGCATGGCATTGAGACAGGCCACTTCCCCTTCCTCACATCCCTTCTTCTTCCCCCGCAGGCATGTTATCTCCTAGATCCTAAAGGTCCCCACAAGACTTGCAAACAGGAAGCAATGGGCAGCAGAAGCTTATCTGGAGCTAATCCCCTGAAGCCTTCTCCAAGGCCCCCTTTTCCCATAAGGTTTCTAGAGAACCGAGGCAGCCCACCTAGTCTCTCTCTTGTTGCTTTTTCTATTCTAGGAAGTTCCTTGTTTCAATGGCCTCAACTTTATAAACATACTGTCATACCTGGACTCATATTGTGAAACTCTTTCTGCATGAAGTAAAGAAACCAGGCACTACCTAGACAGACCCAGGGGGCCAGGTCCCCTGTCTGGTCATAGCATCCATAGCCTTATCCAGGTTCCAAGCTTGGACTGGAGTCAATTGCTTAGATTCAAACTTCAATTCCTCCACTCAGTTGCTAGATGACCTTAGGGAATTCATTGCTCCACCTGTGCCTGTTTCCTCACCTGTAAATGGGGGTAGTAATAGTACCTACCTCAGAGGATCCGTATGAGAATAGAATGTATCAATTCAGGTAATATAACATGTAGAAGGAGACTATGGTCTACATGGTAGACACCAAACCAGTGGTAACTAGCATCCTTTTCCTGTTCTTGTCATTGTTTCAATCTGCTGGTTTTGATGTTTCTTCTTCTTTCAACACCTTGGTGGCAAGACTGCTATTCCTGAAGTGTGTGCTCTGAGGTGCTCCCTGCAAGGAGATTTTATCTACTCAAAAACACAAGGCAGAGGAAGGGGCTCTATGCCTTCAAGATAGCTTCCCCTGAGCTGCAGCCTGAATCCCATCTCTGTCTTGGCTCCAATGAACGTGTCGTGAATCTGTTTTCCCATATCTACCCCAGTACTCTGCGAACTTCTAGCTAGAGTTCCACTGAACATAGGATGTGCCACAGAGCACAGATCTCATAAGAGATTCCAAGGCAAGGAAGACCTTCTGTCATATGCTGCATACACAACACTCAAAACTCCCTCTTGGAAATGAACAAAGCACAAACCAGAAACCTGTTTCATTTTATTTAATCCAGCATTTTCTGGGTTAAATTCTCACCATGCTAGCATTATTTTGCATGTTACACACTTTGAGAAATATTGGGCAAAGTCGAAAACTACTTTTTATTCATCTAATCACCCACAGAAATGTGGGAAGTGCTTGAAGCAAAACAGGCATGAGGAAAGAGCCGATACATTGAACTGAATTTATGTAATCCGAGGAAAATATTTCCTCACTGGGTTTCAGTTCTCCCATTTTTTAAATGAGATAATTGGAAGAGAGAGTTGCTAAGATCCTTCCTATTGTCAGTTGCTAGCTAATCTTTTATTAGATGTTTTTCTTGCCCTCTGCTTGGTAATTGAGTCTCATTATTTTATTCAAGATGGGAGCAAAGCTGTCCACCCCCAGGAGCATGAAGCTTACAGAGGAAATGATTCAAGCTGACCCTTACTGCATGCCAGTCACTGCTCAGAGTGCTGGGATCACTGCGTCTAGTCCCAACGAGTCCAACAGGTAAGTGCCATTATTAAAATCATTGCCATTTTCCTGAAAAGACATTGAGGCACAGGGAGACTAAGCAGTTGTTCAAGTAACTCTATCCAGTTGGCAGAGGTGGGTTTTGAATCCAGGTCATTTGATGCCAACCCATATACTCTCAACCATGTGGCGACACTCTCCAGGGAGGCTGCAGGTTCAGGATTCAGAGTCAAGTCTACTCTGTTTCTTGGTAAAAGAGGCCAAAGGCCCTAAAGATTTGCTTAATTTCTTTAGGCTGATTCAACATGCTGGCTAATGTGATATTTGCCCATCCCTATATTCTGGGATTTTTGGCTTCAGCATTCATAAAGGAATGCAAGGAACAGCAATATTCCATGCACTTATATATATATATAGATAGATTACCATTGTAATAATAGTTAGCTACAGCATTTCCAGGAAGCGCTTTCATATTCATTATCAAATATGATTCTTTGACTCCTGCCTCCTATGATGCACAGAGAAAATATTACCATGTTGATTTTACAGTCAAGGAAACTGGGACTCCAAGAAGTAAAGAAATTAGACCCCACGCCAATAAATAGATTATGGATCCTGAATTTGAAGCTGGTCGTTGGGACTTAGTGAGAAAGTACTCAGGGGCTCAACATGATCCAGGGCACTTGGCTGCCCAAGTCAATTCCAGGTTGGGGGTGGGCAGAGTTAGTAAAGGCACAGGAGTAAACTCAAGAGAAATTACCTGGAGAGCCCGGAGCTAGGAAGGAAACTCAGCATGACAACCAAGACAGAGAAGTGTCCTGCTCACAGCTTTGGTGTTAAAGGCAGGTTGGGGGATACATTAGGGGTTTCAGTATTCCTCATACACCTGCTCTTATTCTTCTTCCTTCTCTCTAACTTTCTGTTCTTCGAGTCACTATCCATCCACCAAGTTAGCCACCTCCAAACCATGGACCTGGGACAGTTTATGCATTTAGCCACAAGCCTTCACTAAGTGCCAGGCCACTGTTACTACGCTCTAGGGACACAAAGAAATGTGTACACATCATTGAACTCCATGGGAAGGGCCTGACTTCAGGCTCAAGAAAGACTTCCTGAGGGAGCGTATTTGATCTGGGTCTTGTGGGTATGTAGGAGCTCTCTAGAAGGATGACACGGGCCAACATAAAGTTTGGACGAAGAGTAGTCCAGGCAGAGAGAATGTGTGTGCAGAGACTAGGAACACTTTCTGATGGCAGCACGTGCTGCACAGAGAGGAAGTATCTACAGCTGAGGCTAAAAAGGAAGGTAAAGCCAGATCTCGATGGGTCTGGACATTCAGCGGGAGACATTGAACTTTGTCTTTTAGGCAGGGAGAGAGATTGTCCGTTATGGACAGCTTCCCCTATGTGCTCAGGGTGATTTTGAATCTACCTTTGTTGTCTATTCTTCTCATAGGAAGTCCTCTCTAGGACCCAGAACTAATGCAGAAATTCTCATTGTAATTAGAAAGGACTGTGAAAATCAAAGAAGAAAGAAAAATATTAGTCTCCTTGATCAAAAAAGGTAAGCAAAACCGTAGGGTCAGGTGTCAACAGAAGCCGACAGAAGTCTGTATCATTTGCCTAGAGCCCATAGAGGCTGATAGAGGCCTCTTTCCTCCCATCAATGTGACTGTGAAAGGGAACACGAGTGCTTGTCCTGACATTGTTGCTAATGAAATCAGTCTCTCCATCAGAAATCTGTGTAAATGAGAGCAGTGAGCATCATGGGACGTGACTGACTGCCTGAGCTCCCGATCCCCTCCAGCCTGTGGAGTGGATATGCTGAGTGCTATGCACAAACCCGGCACAAGGAGGCAGTGTGGGCCCACAATCAACCTCAACCCAGACACCTTAGAACAAAGACCTAGGGGCGAACAAAGGAGGGAAATAGATCCAGATAACAAAAGTGCAAGGAAAAGGAGGGGCCTTTATTCAACAACTTTATTGAAATTTGTTTTTAAGAGGTTTTCCTCTAGGAAGAACATCTAATCTATGGATCCATTCCTTCAAATCTTACAATAGAACCTTGACGAACAGAAATCTCTTGAAAATTCTCAGCCCTTCCTCATTTCCTGGGATTGCAGCTTAATACCACTGCCGCATGGTCTCAGCCTGCTGTATCAGTTTTCTTATCCATGTTTCCCCTCACACACCAGATGCTCAAGCCAACATCTCTTCCCCATCCAGGCCCTCGTCTCTGCCTGTGTCCACACTGTTCTCTCCAGCAGTAACAGTATTTTTCAAAATAACCTTTGCCTGCTTCTGATCTAATTCAAATGTCACCCACACCATGAAGGCTTTCCTGACTCCTAAAAGCCAGAAATCATCTCTGTGACTTCTTTCTCTCTCTCTTTGCTCTTTTTTTCTTTCTTTCCCTCTCTCTCTTCACTGCTTCTCAGAATAATCTCTGTCCCTTCTGCCGCCTGCCACCATCTACCTTATATGGAAGTCATTTGTACAAATAGGTAGAAACACTATCTGATGTTTTCACAGAGTATCCTGGATATGAGCCTTGCTCACAGTGACGACTGGACGCATGTGCAAAAGGAGGTTGGGTTCTGTCTGGAGGATGATGGGGTATGTTCCTGCCTGTCAGGTAAGCTTTCGTTTCCTAATCTAAAGAAGCCTTAAGATGAAGAGTCAGATCAGTTGAAGACTGATTAGTGACGTGATGGTATATCTGATCACACAAAACTACACAGCTTTTTAAATGAAGGAGAATGTCTACGTAAGCTGGTATGGAATGATGCCAGAGATATAGACTTTTAAAGGCAAAAACAAAAGGCAAACTGCAGACTAGTATAATGGTATGATACACAGACGTACAATCGTTCAAAGAGTCAGCATGCAATAAAAAAAAATCGCTGCACATGCGAAAAAGTAGGACTATGTGAAGCATAGCATAATCAAGAAATAATAAAGCAGTCAAGTCAAACAGACTGCAAGATGACCCAGATGTCAAAATTAGCAGACAAGCACTTTAAAACAGGTTATAAGTTATGCTATAAAAACAGTTTTAAATATGCCCAACAATTCAAGGGGAATGATGGTCAGAACTAGTGAAAAACTAGGAATTCACAGTTCAGGAATGGAAACTATTAAAAATAGATATTCTAGGACAGAAAAATATAGTACAACACCTGAAATAGAAAACTCATTGGAACTGAGAAAATGTATCTTTTAAAAATATGCAGAATCTCAGTGACCTTTAGGATGATATTAAGTAGACAGATATACATATAATTGTAGTCCTAGATGGGGATAAGAAAATAAACAGAATTTTAAAAAGTTTGAAGACTTAGCCTGACATGTGGTGGTGCAGTGGATAAAGCGTCGACCTGGGAACACTGAGGTCGCCAGTTCAAAACCCTGCACTGGTCTGGTCAAGGCACATATGGGAGTTGATGCTTCCAGCTCCTCCCTTCTTTCTCTCTCTCTCTCTCTCTCTCTCTCTCTCTCTCTCTCTCTCTCACTCTGTGTCTCCTCTCTAAAATGAATAAAATAAAAATAAAATAAATTTTAAAAGTTTGAAGACTTAATGACCAATACCTTACCAAATTTGACTTCTAAAAATCAACTTCTAAATCCAAGTAATCCAGCATTCCCCAAACAGGATCAATATAATAGAATCACACCTACACATATCAAAGTCACACTATGGAAAATCAAAGGGAAAAAGAAAAATCTTAAAAGCAGTCAAAGGAAAAATAAGAAACAATCCAAGTGCCACTTGCTTGCTCATAATCAACAGCAGATGCAAGAAAACAAGGGAACAGTAACTTCAAAATACAGAGAGGGGGGAAAAAATGTATTTATCCAGTAAGAATATCCTTCAAAAACTGGACTGAAGACAAGTTAATTTCAGGTGAACATAAGGTGGGAGAATCCATTGAGCAGATTTGCATTATATTGAATGCTAACGAAAGTTCTTCAGCATGAAGAAAGCTGACAACTGATAGAAAACAAGGTCTACAAATGAAAAATAATAGCATTTTACTGTGTGGTAAATTATAGATGTGTATGCAATCTATATGTCCATTATAGCACAGAAGAGGGGTTTAAGTAGGTGATAGTTTACTGTTGTGAGGTTCTTACAGTTTTACATGAACTGGTGCAGTATTAATACAATGTACACTTGATCAGTTAAGGATACTTGCATTGCCTAAAGCAGCGCTAGAAAAAAAGGAAAGTTAAAGTTAAAAAGCCAATGGAGAAGTTAAAAATGGGCTGCTAAATAGTATTTGATTAACCCAAAGACGACAGGAAAGGAGAGAGTGAAAAATAAACAAATGGGACAAGTAGAAAACAAATACCAAGATGGTAGAGTTAAAACCAACAATATCATTTATTATTCTAAATATAAGTAGACTAAACCCTCCAATCAGACAAAAGGGGGGACTTCTGGTATGGCTGAATGAGGAAGTCAGCAAATCCACTCCCCCAAAATCAACTATAATACTAAAAACAAAATTGTCAAAACAGCTGTTTCAAGGCATTGGAAATCAACAAGAGCCATACAATAAATACATGAAAAACTACTAAACTTTGAAGTAGAAGTGTGGGAGTTTATTCCTGCTTGGGGCTGCTTTCACCTTCCTTTCGACCCCAACCCAGCTTGGTCTGGGAAGCAACTGTTGCAATATCAAAGTGTCACAAGACCATTCTCTTTCTCTATCTCTCTCTCTCTCTCCTCCAGGGGAGAATGCTTCTTGCTTCTTCCAAGTTTCTAGTGGTTGTCAACAATCTTATCACTTCTTTTGCAGCTACATCATTCCAGTCACATGCTCTCCCTGTCTGTCTTCACACCCCCCTCTCTCTCTGTAAATGCCTCTGGGTTCAAATTTCCTTCTTTATACAAGGACAGCAGTCACTGGGTTAGAGCTCAAACTAATTCAATATGACCTCATCTTAGCTTGATTACATCTGCAAAATCCCTATTTCTAAGTAAGGTCACATTCTGAGGTTCTAGGTGCACATGAACTATTGGGGGACACTACTTAATCCAATCCAGCTAACATAAACCAAGCATTCCAACACACTCTCTGTAACCCCAAAGCAACTGCACAGTAGTCAACGAGGCTATAGAAATCTGTGCTGCATTTTAGCACAGTCTCATAGACTAGGCCAGCAAAGACGCAACTAGTCCAAGTGTGTTCAGACAGTTGATTACTTGTACATAAGCAAGATGTCAGTTCCTGATGTCTCTAGTTAGACAGAAAATACCAATCAGAGGAGCTGATGACAGGTTTTCCTGGCAGTGGGTAACTCTGCTTCTGAGAAGCTTTCTCTAAACAACAGCCAATAATTTTGTAGACATACACCAAAGCTTAAAGCTCTACCCTAAGGAGGGTCAAGGTAGAAAATTGTGTGACTTGAACTGAGTAAATGAAACAAGGGGATAGGTGAGAAACAGCTTTGTAGGCTTCTCCTGCAACTTAGGGAGGTGCGTGATAAACTTCCCACAGCAACTCCCTGTAAAGCTGCTTACCTCCCTTTATTCCACTAGAAATAGCCGGTGCTTCACAGACTTGGGTCAGACTACAGTTGAATTTGCCTACATGGTCTATATGGACATGTGTAGGATATCAGAACTCTTCCTCCACATATAGATATAATAGGAATCTCAGAAGGAAAGGAGAGAAAGGGACAGAAAAAATATTCAAGGAACTATGGACAAAACTTTCCAATGAATGCCAAGAGGACAAATACAAAGCAATAAACACGCCTAGACATATTGTAGTCAAATAGTTGAATGTCAAAGACAGAAAAGCTTGAAAGTATCAAGAGGAGTAATTCAACTTATCACATACAAAGGAACAACAATATGATTAATGACAGGTAGTGGAAAGATATCTCTAAGGTACTGAAAGAAAAAAATAACTGTCAACCAAGAATTCTATAAGCAAGTAAACAGTTAATATTGGAAGTAAAATAGAGACATTCTCAGATAAAGACTGAGAAAACTCAGTGCTAGTAAATCTGTCCTATAAAAATATTAAATGTAGTTTTGGGGATGAAAGGAAATGACAGCATGTATTAACTAGAATCCACATAATAATAACAGTAGTAGTAATAGATAAAGGGTGCTAAAAATTATAAATATGTAGGCAAATATAAAAGCAGCCTATATATTTTTTCTTTTTTCCTAGTTTCTTTAAAAGACGAGATTATATAAAGCAATAATTACAACACTGAACTGTTGGGTTATAACAGATGTAGATGTCATATATGTGACAAAAGCAGAAAAGAGGGGAAGCATGTGGCGTTACATGGAAGAAAAGTTTCTATATTTTACCAAAATTGTTAGTATTAATCTTCAATTAATTTATCACATGATTATTGCTAGGATTTAAGATACTTGTTATTCCTAAAGAAACCACTAAGAAAATGTCTTTAAAGACAGAATTTCAAAAAAAAAAATCAACAAAATACTCTTGGCCAGTTAGGAAGTGGAGATTGACAGATGAGTAAATTAGCGAGATCCAACTCTGTGCGGACTAGAAGGAGTGCACTTCTACAAAGACATACGTTGTTTAGAAGGAAAAGGCTGGTGAACATAAAATGCAAACACTAAATCTGACAAAAGCTTCTGGGACTATACCAATAGCATACAGAATAGATCACAGTATCACATATTCTCTCATGTAGTGAGAAGAGCCCAAGCATCAGAGGAAGTGAGAGCTGCATCTGAGCCCTGCTCAAGCTCAGACATTGGGCAAAAAAATAGTGATAACATCTCTAGGGTAACAAACACTACATGCAGTATCTCTAATCCTTGCAAAGCCTTATGAGAGCAATATTATTATCCTCATTTTTCCCACTATATAATTGCCTAGTTTTTCATAAACACAATTAATTATAGTAATAGTAGTAATTACTATTATTGTTGTTTGTTCACTAAATTATTATTATGTGCAAAGTACTATTCTAGACACTAGACACAATGGTCAATAAAAGCCTCTGGGGCACAAACGAACTTGGTATAGTGGAGAAAAGAACACCATGTCTGGAAATGTAATGTGGGCACCAGGGAGAGTAGGATGTATGTGATTAGAGAGGCAAGTGTGCAAGGTTCTGTAAGCCAGAGGACGACATCTGTGTCTTAGTCCATATGAGAGGAGATTATTGTGAAACCGGACTATCCGGCTCACGCTACCCGCCACGTGCACGTCCAATAAGCAGAGATAAGAATTGACTCTTTAAAAGCGCTTTATTCAATTGGCTGCCAATCTGAGAAGGCAGCAGGATGTTTTCCCTTATAACAACTGCCTTAACACCTCGTCCTGATCGGCTTTGTTTTGTGGAGGAGAAATAGAGGGGGTGAGGGGAGTGGAATCCAAGGGAGAAAGTTAACTGTTCTCCCTTTCTCCTGGATCCAAGATCCAAGGGGAAAAATTACTTGCTTGTTGGTCTCAGTCCAGTCATGTGCATAAGAGATATTACTTTTGGTGGATTGCTATCCTCCCAGAGTCAGGGCTAGTTTGGTTGATTGTTTGCAGCTCCTGGCAAGACAACTCTCTAACCTAATATGAATGTTTAAGCCTGCTGATTAGGACTAAAGCGACAACGTTTGGACTTCAACGTTCCCCTATCAATTGGAGGATTTCAAGTCAGTTAGTGATATAATGTGATGCACATTGTTAAAGAACATTCTCACTCCAGAGAGAATAGCGTACAGGCGCAGGAGATAACCTGGCCGCCATTGGGGCAGTCCGGGAAAGAGAGGTGGCAGTGCCTGAAATAAGGTGGTGGCAGGTGAGGTGGAGAGAAGCAGACAAGTTTGGGGTGAGTTTTGCAGCTAGAGCTCATCTGGTGTTCATTTGGACTTACAATGGGGGTGGGGACAGAAAGAGAGGCAACAAGGATGAGCCTCCCAGATTTGGAGTTTGAGCAACTAGGTAGAAGATGGTGCAATCTACCACAAAGAAGAAGACTCTGGGAGAAGAAGAGAATGGCTCAGAACAATGAGAGAGAACTGGGGGGAGGGTGGAATCGGGGCTATGTTTTAGCTATATTGGGTTCAAAAACTTATCAGACTCCTTCAACTATTTACTAAGTCTAGACAACAGTATAAAGATGATCAAGACAGAGTTCCCATCTTCCAGAAATTCACAAGTCCAGTAGGGAAGAAGATCCCTAAGAATTCAAGAAAAACTGTTAAGTCGTTTTTGCAAAGATAATATGAATGCATGAGGAAGAAAGAGGTAGATCCAATGGGCTGACAGGGCATTGACATCTGGGAAAGCTCCATGGAGTAGGGAGGCCATAGTTCATATTCTAAGGTCAGGTAGACTTGAATAAGCACCACTGGAGTGAGGATAGAGTCTAGGCGGAGAGAAAAGAAACTTAAACTGAGGTTCTTTAGAAGTGAGCCATGCTCAAGAAAGGTTGAGCAGACCAGTGTCATTAAGGTCCAGCATATGTTAGGGGAGGATGATGGGAGACCCTGGTAAAGCAAGTAAGTTTGAGTCAAATTATGAGAGACTTCGAACGCAGGCTGGGCTAATTTCGTTTTATTCTGTGGCCCAAAGTGGATGGCAAGATTTAGAGGACTTTCAAGCAGAAAACTGACTTGCTTAGAGATATGCATTAAGGTCACTCTGGCAACGGTGTTTGGAAAGTGGTGGTGATGGATGGCAGAGAGGAGGATAAGAGGAAGAAACAAAGCGGGAAGCCAGTTCAAGTATTATCCCAGAGTCTAGGCGAGGGTAAGGTAAACCTGAAGGAAAGCACTAGGATTGACTTGAGGGGGCGGATGAGGCACCATGGAGCCTTACAGATAGGGTCCAGCGATTGATTAGATGTGGGGAAAGAGGTCCAAGATAACTTTGAGATTGAGCCTGAGTGTCTGCAGGAATCACGGTGCCATGAACCAAGATAAGGGACAGAAAGAGTAACAGGGTAAGGGAGAGAATGGGAACGAGGGGAATGATGAGTGTGGTTTAGATCATGTTTAGTTGGAAGGACCAAGTGTTGGGCAGATGAAATATATTATGCTCACTTCTTTAAAGATGGCGCTGCCCACGTGCAAGTTTTAAGAGTAAGCTTTTCCCCACACCTTTGACTGATTGGATGATGTAGGGTGGTGCACTCTCATGAGGAATCCTCCCATTATGCCTCAGATAAGTGACTTTGTATCAGACTTCCTTGTTTGTAGATTGAATTAAAGGTTTTGAATCTACACTATAAAGTGGGGCAGACCGGGAGCTTGCTCTCTTGGTTCCTAAGGTTAGTATTAGAGAGGAGAGCAGATTAAGGCCACGTGGAGGAGAGGAGAAGCAGCCAAGATGGCAGAGTGCTGAGGAAGAAACCAGTGTGTGCAGAGTTTGTGCAGGAGGAGATGGGAAACAGAGGTGAATAAGTCTGGTGAGCTAGAAAACTTTGATTCTAGGAAACTCGGATAAGTCAGTAGCTTTGTGAGCACTGAATGAGTGGGTTTTGGAGCCCAGTGTGTGTTTTTGCTTGCCCGCCGGGTGCAAGCTATAATTAAAGTTGATGGCTCACCAGTTTTTGGCTCTGTTGTTTCATTACAGTCTGTTCGAATCTAATGCGGACCTGCATGAGCCAGGCTGCTGTGATGGTGGCCCTGGCTGCTGGCTTTACACCAAGGCAACATCAATTTCTGAGTAGAGATGACCCATCCATGGGTGGACCCTTCAGCACATGCTCAGGAGGAGATGGGTCTACCATCAGAGTAAAAACTTGAGAGTCCCTGACACCAGTAACAATAGCTTGTTGTGCATCAGAAACTGGGTTGGAGTCTTTGAATAGTTATCTCATTTCCTCCTCCACAATAACTCCCAGAGGCACATACTGTTATTAGTCTCATTTTAAATTTGAAGAAGCTGAAAGTTCAGGGCAGTTAAGCCACTTGCTGAAAATTGCATACAAATGAAATGGTGAGGTGAAGATTTGAACTCACACACCCGACTGCTGCCTTACGTGGTAAAACCATGGGCATGGGGCATTCTGGGTCTCACAGGTGCCGTCATTGATTCTGCTCAAATATCCACAGAACTTCAAGACCAAGTGGACCTCACAGATCACTGAGTCTCGTTCACCTAGCTCACGAATAATGGTGACTAAAGCCCAGAGGGAGAATCAGTTTACCCAAGGTCACCATGAAGTTGTAGCACGCTTTCTCGCTACACTGGGGATAAAATCTGAACTCCAAGTGTTGGCACGCTGTGGCCTCCCACCTCTTCAGCCTCAGTATGTCACTGTCCCCACAAGCCACACACACTCCCATCAGCGCTTCTGCATCTGCCCTTCCCTCTGCCTAGAGTGCTCTTCCTCAGATATTCCCAGAGCTCTGTTCTTCTCATCAACAGGTCCCAGATCCAAAGTCACCTCCTTAAAAAACACCTGCTTAGAACAGCCACCCCACTGTAACCATCTTGTGTCCACTTCCTCTCATTGTATATGGTTCGGTTGTCCTCATGGCGGTCACCGCTGCCTCGCAGCCCCTTACTATCCATCTGATTGTTAGCACACAGTCTCCAGAGTGTACAGCAGCCCTGACTGTAGCCCCAGGACTGGGAACAGAGTTCAGCCGGGTGAGTGCTGAAAGGTGAGTGAAGAAGCCAGGAGGGGGGAGCCCTCCTTGGGACAGAGGGCAGAAGGGGATTCAACCAGTGCCTTTATTAATGGAGGACCGGGCCAGGCTTCCTGGGAGCCCCCATCTCCTCCACCGTGACATTTGTTCCCCGCAGACTAACTGAAAGGGTCACGGCGTGGGGAAAGCCACGGGCTCACCTCTGGAATGAAGAGGGTAAGACCACGCCCGACACCGCAGCCAGGCCTGGCCACCTGGAATCAGAGCGCCACTGCCACGTCTCCCTCAGAGTCCATCTCTCTCCATCCCACACTGCCCTATCTCCTTCTCTCTCTCTTTAATGTCCACGTCCCCAGCCCATGGGCCTCCCTCTCCCTGCACCTTATCTGCGTCCTCTCCTCCACCCCACCCCCAGGACTTCTCCCTGTCATCTCTTCCATACTCTTATCTTCCCTCCAGCCCCCAGCCCACCCATCTGGGCTGCAGTCCACCACCCACCCCTTATCACAGTCCCTCTCTCGTCACTGCCGCCTTATCTGCTCATCCCCTGACCCGCATGCAATGTTACTTTCTGTCTTCTTGATAGAGGCCCACAGTAAACAGCATACACTCGGAGACTTGCATTCCAGGCTCTGATGGACAGGCGTGGGGAGTGAGTGGCAGGCTCGGGGGGGTGGGGGGAAGGGCGTTTCTGGGAGCACAGCCTCTGCCTTCACACGCAGACCAGGACGTGGGCTTTGAAATCGGTACAGGTGGGAATCCTGCCTGCGGAGCCTGAACCATTTTTCATTGTGTCCTCACAGGGAGATGCTGCGCAAAAGGCTTCAGCCTTTCTGAGTTACGTCTGGAACAAGGCGGAAGAATCCCTTCCTCCCAGAGAGGGAGTTTCAAGGACAGTGCGCACAAGGGCAGCCATTTTTCAGAAGCTCTGTGCTCATTCTTCGCAGGTGCCTACATCAACTCCTATCGTTGTTTAATTCCTGGAAAGTTGTGTAACTCCTAGCAACCTGAGAGGCTGTTGTCGTTGACATATACAGCCTGCAGGTGATGGAACTGAGACACAAAGGTAGACCAACTTGCCTGAGGTCACAAAGACTGCCCCAGTTGACCTTTAGGAACCACACCCCTTCCACGCAGTGAGGAAGCTCTCAGCACTATGGGAGGGGCTTCTCAGCACCCCACCCAGCAATCCTCAGCCATGATCTTAAATTCCCAAGCCAAATGAAGCCCATGAGGGCCTTCCCCTCCCCTGGGACATCTGCTTGGTTCCCAGGACAAAAGGTGAAGGCGAGAACTGAGTTTCCTCTGAAGAGAAGGGCGGGTCCAATGATTTCCACTGGGACCTCAGGAAATGACTTCAGCAGTCCCGCTTGGCCAGGTTTCTGGTGTGAATCATTTTCTCACACCCAGGACCTCCTCGTCCCCACCTCCTGAGACATATCCACCTCGTGAGCCCCACTGTTGCTGACTATAAATAGGGCTGTCACCTGGGTGCTGCTGTGGAAAGCAGCACCAAGAGCCCTTCACACACCTGCTCTGGGAAGCGGTGCTGGCCCAGCCCTGAGCTCAGCAAAGAAGCAGCTGCTGCCAGCTTGCCCCGCAGGGACCACGGGCTCGCAGAAGGTGTGGGTGTCACTGCACTGCATAATAAAGCAGCCAAATACAGCTGGAGCTGGTGGTCACGCTTCCCTGGCCGATCTCAGGCTGCTAGCGAGAAAGGGTCCTTAGGAACCACCCACTGCAGCCAGACACCTTACTTTCTGGAAGAGGAAACAGAGGCCCAGAGCAGGGAAGTGCCCCATCCGAATCACACAGGACTAACTTGCTGGGAATAAAACCCAGGTTTTCTGCTTCCTGGCCCGCGTTTCTTCCCACTTTCCACCCCCACTGACATTCAGGGTGGTAGTTTTAACCAGATTGATTCTGCCACCCAAGGGACACCTGGCACTGTCGGGAGACATTTTTGGTTGTCCTTACTTGAGAGGAGGTGGAGTAGAAGATGCAGCCAAAGCTCCCACCGTGCACAAGGCAGCCCTCTACAGCAACGCTAACTCGACCCAAAATGTCCATCGTGCCAAAACTGAGAATCCCTGCTCTAGAAACACTGCCGTAAGGGCCTGAGCACCAGTATCATCAGATGTCCTTTACAAGTGTCCAGCAGGCCCTCTCTGACAATAGCTGGATTTGGACTATAAAATTGGGACAGTATCTTGGTAGTAAGTGATCCCATGTGGCCCAATGACTCCTAAGGAAGATGATTCCTGGCACTTCCTTGTTTCTATGCTTCTGCTCAAGCTATTCTCCCTAATCTGGGAGGCTGTCCCTTGGGCCTATCTCCATATGCCAAATCCCACTCTTCTTTGTGGGCCACTCCAGAGTCACCACCTCCAGGAAGGCATCCTTGGTGTCTACTGCTGCAAGTTATCTCTCCAGAGTCCATGATTCACACTAAAACATTGGTCAAGTGGGGCTGCTGAACTCTAGCAGCTCTTCAGCAATTCCTCTGACACTGAGAACAGCCCACTGTGTATTAGAGTTAGAAAGAAGGCAGCATAATTCAATGTCAAGGTTGTGGGCTCTGGAGTCTAAAGCCCTAAGTTCAAAACTTGGCCATCACTTTTTAGTTGTATGACTTTGGGCAAGTTACTTGACAACTCAATGCTCCAATTGCTTTATCTATAAAATGTGAGTAAAGGTGTTAATATGCCTACCCCATAGAATTGTTGTGAACATATTATTGTGGACATATTATCATGGGAGCATATGCTTCTGTAACCAGTGTACAGACGAAAGCTCTGAGGCCTAGAAGTGTCCTTCAACAAGACCTGGGTCACACAACCATGGAAAGACAGAGCCAGGACTCTAAGGCAGGTCTGTCTGAGCCCAGAGCTCATGCTTACCTGCTCCCATCTGTCAGACTCAGTCTTGGAGATCTTCCCACTTGCTGATTTATACCCAGGACTCTCCTTGGGACCCCCTGTAGTTCCCAGGACTTTGAGATTATAACAATGCCTGATGACTATGGACTGACTTCTCTCGGCCAGGTACCTGTATAAACTCATGTCCTCCTCCTCACAGCCCTGTGTGGCAGATTCTGTTAGTGTTGACTTTCTGCAGATGAAGGAACTGAGACCCAGAGAGGCTGGGTTACTTGCCCAAGGCCACACCCCCAATAGGCAGAGCTGGGACTTGAACCCAGGTGGTGTGGATCCAAAGCTCACACGTGGCCACCAAGCCAGCAGCCTCCCTGATATTCCCACACCTCCCACACAGGCACCCAAAATCCAGAGGACTTCGGAGTTTCTTAAAATAATGTCAGCCCATTGTAGCTCCTGTCTGCCAATGGTGCAGAGGGCCATGCCCTGTGTGTCCACCCACAACCTGCTCAGGAAGGCAGGGAAGGCCAGAAGGTGGGAAGGAAATGGAGAAAGGAGGGCTGGGCAGATGGGAGGGTA
Organism: Rhynchonycteris naso; assembly: GCA_037038555.1. Lineage (NCBI taxonomy): Eukaryota > Metazoa > Chordata > Mammalia > Chiroptera > Emballonuridae > Rhynchonycteris > Rhynchonycteris naso. The sequence continues at coordinate 360,207,064 of CM072995.1, forward strand.
AAGGAAGGAGAGCAAAGGAGGGGGAGGAGGGAGACCTGAAATGGAGGAAAGAGAAGATAGGAGAAAGGAAGCCGGGAGCAGAGAGGGAACAGGAGCTCCGAGGTGGGGGGCAGAGAGGGGAGGAGGGAGCAGCATTGCCCAGCTATTTCCATGAAGCTGAGTGCTGCTGATTTGCATGTTTAGCCGTCTCTTGCATATTGAGGTCAGGAGGTCCCAACTCCTCCTGTGAGAAGAAATAGGGATTCATTAGCGCAGCTTTCTGGAAGGCTCTCCAGGCACACTTGTCGGGCTTTTCCCTAATGAAGGGGAAAGGAAGGAGGGACAGATCTAATTCTTCATCCTCCAAGAGGGTCACATGTGGTAAAGGAAGGGTCACTGAACCCTGAGTGAACACCGGCGTGACACCCACACTGCCCCCACTCACCACATCTCCTTTGGCAGGCGGGGCCTCAGTTTCCCCATCCACACAAGGAAGGGAAGTGGGCAGAGAGCTCTGGGGGGGGGGGGAGCTTGATCAAGTTAGGTAAGTCACCCCATGTTAATTCATAGAAAAAGCCCCTACTTCAAAAGAGGGTGGAGTCAAAGGGCAAAGGAAGTTATAGGAAAATGATTGGTAGGGTATCTCAGATGCCATATTCTTTGGCCTGAATATGTGGGAAAAAAAGAAAGAAAGAAGGGAAGAAAGAGAGGGAGAGAGGAGGGAGGGAATGAGAGGGGGGAAAAGGGAGGGAGAAAGGTTGGCTTCCATACCAACCTATGCACTTGTCACTTGCATTACCTTCAAGCTGTTCTATGAAGTAGATATGCAAAGACTCCCAATTTGTAGCTGAGAAAGCTGCAGCTTGACTTGGATGTCACTTGCCCGCAGTATCAAGGCAGACCTGACACTTGAACTTTGTGAGACCATAAAGCATACTCCCGACTCTTACGCTATACGGACCTGACAAGCACACAAGGGTGGGCAATTAGGAGAGTCTGGGCACACAAGACGGGAACCGGAGTCTCTCGGAACCCACACTGCTTCTCCCCCTCTCGCCCCATTCTCTCTCCCTACGCATCTGCTGTCAGCTCGGAGCAGACCAGTTTGGGAAGTCACTTAGGGATCCCCTCGGCCCCAAACATTTTGGTGTTTTTGAACTCTGATCCCAATTCTATGTGACTTCCCGTGTCAAGTCCCACCACCCACTACCCAATTCAGTTTCAGTGTCCCTCAGTTCCAGTGTTCCACAGACGGGGTGCCGTGCACCCAGCCCAGCCTCTGGACTGGCTCCCCATGCAAGAGTCCTGAGATGGCCACACCTGGTCTACCTTCATGTGGCCTGGAGAAACTAGTACAGGGAGTTCACACAGGATAATTAGATGCCAGGGCTTTACCAGGATGGGTAGAGGGCATTGCAGCAGGGAGCAGTGACCAGCTTCTCCAGAGGCTCACTCTCAAAGACAGCAGCCTCTGCTCAGGGCAGTCTTTGCTAAACAGGGGGATTACAGTGCCCAAGCTCACGCTGAACTGAAGGGGAGAATAAGTAGCGGAGACAAAAGAAGTTCAACAGAAAGAGGAGGTGGCCGCCCACGAGGGAAGACGGGAAGAACACTCCAGAGCCCTCGCTGGAGAATATCTCCTCTGCCTGCCCACTTAATGCCTGGAGATCTACTGTCAAAGATTCCTGCAGACCTCCGACGAGTCATGCAACCTCCTCTGCGTGGCGGGCATCAAGGGCAGCTGTAGACACGGGCCCTGAGGCGAGGCGAGGAAGGCGTATTCCCTGATGGTGGTCGCGCGCATGTGAGTGTTGGAGCAGAAACTGCTGGTTGTCTCCCCAGTCTCCAATCTCCCCTTCTTCTATAAACAGATGTCTCCTCCGGGCACATGGCCACCAGCTCAAAACCATCTTTCGTGCAGCTAGCTGTGCACTGACGCTGCTGCCGTGAGGGCAGAAGCCACAGCCAGACCCCTGGAGGGATAAAGCAAGCTCTGCTTTTGCTCCACTCCTGTTTACTAGAAGGATCCAGGTGGGAGGGGGAGCTGAATCAGCCACCGCAGCCACAAGAAAAGATAGGCATTTTGGGGGTGGCAGAGCAGCAAATAGAAAGTGCCGGGTCCCCAGGGCTGCAGGGCCATCCTATGAGCCCCGGACTCCTGGTGCTCACGTTGTCACATGGGTCAGAAAGCAAGTCTTCCTTGACAGCCAGCATCATCTGGCTCCTAGCATGTTGGTCAATGTCTTTCCTGGCTTCAGTTAAAGGTGTCCCCTGTGCCCATTCCCATGCTAACCGGTAAGCACGGCTCGGAGCCCTTCACAGAGGTGGTAAGGGAGGCCCTGAGCCAGGTCGGCTGAGCACAGGTCTGACCCCAGCTCAGAGCCCCGCTCTCACGGCCTCTGCTGGGGAGACTGTGTTTTCCGACCCCCAAATCAGGACCCATCGTTTGGCAGAGGATTTGAGAGACTCTTTGGGGAACAAGAAACATTGCAGGAGATAGAGTCTGGATGAGAAAACATCAGTATTTATGGGATGTTTCAAACAAGGACAAAAACACTAGGAATCTTAGATGCCAAGTTACACTAAAAAACCCAGGACGCACAATGCTTTCTTTAGGAGAAGCCTGTACTCACTCTTTGCCTTTCACCCCACCACCTAACGTATTGAAAGTACTTCTCGGGACCATGAAGGCATGAGGTTTACAACCTCTAGTGCAAATGAATCAAAGTAGAAAGTGCAGGAACCCCAGCTTAGACTTGGCCATGAGTTATCCAGTTTAGTCTTCACTAACAGGTTCTCTAGACACCCCCACGACCCCTGGCAAAGACTAAATATTTTAAATCCCAGGGAAGGAGTGTCTCTTTGGCTGGGGCCAGACATATGTCAACCCTTGGCTTTTCCTAAGAGCAGGCAAGGGGGTAACCGGACCTCCTTGGCTTCCCTGAGAAAGAAAGTGAACGCTGGGAATCATGATTAGCCCATCAAAACCCACACACATGATGCGGGAGGGTGACTGTGCCGTGAAGATTTGAGATGTGGTCTTGGGAAAAGCAGTGGATGTCAAGTGCCCAAGCAATGAAAAGAAGCCCACTAGCTCCACCTCACCCCCTCAAGAAATAAAAGTGAAATCAAATAAAACAGAAGAAAAATGAAACCCCAGAGGGAAGCTCTGAAGCCCAAGGAATCGCCTTTCCCACAGAGATATGATCGCCAGTAGCATAACTGGATTTTCTAGCCATGCCTGCGATTCAGTCAATGAGAAGGAATTGACATTGGTAGAAGCACAGGTCACCGAAGACCATTAGCTGGGTCCGACCTCATCGCCATCCTCTGGAGGACAGCTTTGGAGAAGGGGCCCGTAGTCAATTCCCAGATGTCAGAGCCAAGGCAGGGAAAGGTCAATTAAGGGAACAGAACTGGGTACAGTGGTCTGCTTTAGCCGTTTTCCCAGACTTTACACATTCTGGCAAGATTCCCTGGTGCCCCCTCTTCCACCTGGACCCAGTAGGATACCTCTAGAAATGTAATTTATCTTACTACACACCCGAATGCCACTCAGTTGTTCCCACAGACAGAAGGGACCATGTTTCCTGTCAGTACCATCTGGCCACCTGCTGTGCTTCTCAGTAATGCCTCCTAAAAATACCCTTCTCCAGTATCCCCTGTGAATTTAACAGAATAAAGAGAAAACTCAGAGTTAATCCGCTCAGATGGCTTTCCATCAAGGGAGAGATTTGCATGGATGATAAAACATCACGCGTGGTGGAGTGGGAAAGCAGAGCTTTGAGGACAGACAGACTGGGATTAGCATAACAATAAGTATTTTTATAATTACAGCTCAGATGTATTATTACCATGTGCTGGCCACTGTTCTAGTCACTTGATACAGATTATCTCATATCTTAACCCTCTGAGTTAAGTAATGATATTATCCCCACTTTAGAGATAAGGAAACTGACCCATGAGTAATTTGAGCAAGAAAACAGCAGAGTTGGTCTGACTCCAGAACCAAATTTGCAACCCGTCTGCACAATCGCCTCTAAGTGAATGTGAATGCCTTTCCCATCTCTCAGATCCTTAGTTCAGACAGAATGGGGTCTGGGACAGCTGGACAGGTAGGGAAGGGAAGGAAGACACAACTTGGTGGGAAATCGACAGCCCCGTGGTCCTGAGGACAGTCGGACAACATGCAGCACATGAACAGGGGGTGGTTAGGCAGCCACTGGTGTTCCTGGGGAAACTGAGGCAGGCACTTCTCCAGGCTATCAGTTCTCAGCATCAGGGAGGCAAGGTGTCAGGAAGGAAGTAAATAAGGTGTCAGGAAGGAAGTATCCCTCCTCTCTCCCTCCCTTCTTTTTTTATTTTTATTTTGTGTGTGTGTGTGTGTGTGTGTGTGGCAGAGACAGAGAGAGTCAGAGAGAGGGACAGATAGGGACAGACAGACAGGAAGGGAGAGAGATGAGAAACATCAATTCTTTGTTGTGGTTCCTTAGTTGTTCATTGATTGATTTCTCATATGTGCCTTGACTGGGGGGCTACAGCAGACCAAGTGACCCCTTGCTCAAGCCAGTGACCTTGGGCTCAAGCTGGTGAGCCTTGCTCAAACCAGATGAGCCCACACTCAAGCTGGCAACCTCGGGGTCTCGAACCTGGGTCCTCCACATCCCAGTCCAATACTCTATCCACTGGGCCACCTCCTGGTCAGGCCTGCCCTTCTTATTTACCTTCCTTCTTTCCTCTTCTTTCTTCCTTATTTATAAAGGAGGAAAGAAGTAAGGGAGGGAAAGAGGGAGCGAGGGAGGGAGGAAGGGAAGGAAGGAAAGAAGGAAGGAAGGGAGGGAGGGAGGGAGGGAGGGAGGGAGGAAGGAAGGAAGGAAGGAAGGAAGGAAGGAAGGAAGGAAGGAAGGAAGGAAGGAAAGAAAGAGATGGATAAATAGATACAAAGAAATGTTAAAATGATAGATAACTGATTGACAGGGAGATAATAAATGATAGCTAGGTGGATAATTAATAAGTCATGATAGATAGTAGATAACAGTTAATAAATAAATCATAATTAGATAATAATAATAAAAATAGGTGACAAGTAGATATTAAATAAATGATAGATAATTAATAAATGATGATGATGATGAAGATAGATAGATAGATAGAGATATAGACAGATGACAGATATTAGACCAACATGCTATATTAGATGCTTAGCCACAGAGACACACCCATCAATGAGAAGGAGGGCATGTGGCACGTGGATGGCATGGGCTGGTCCAGTATTCCCAGGTATTCAGACCCTGGGTTGAGGCTGTTGAGATACTTACCGTGGTCAGGGTGACCTCTGAGACTTGGTCTGGGCTGAGCCTCCTGACAAGTACCTGGGTGATTCCAGCTGAGGAGGGCGTAGCCTGTGTGAGAGTCGACCTTGTTGCCCCTTGTCGCTTCTGTGCTCAGTGTGGGGCTCCAATCCCCTCTCCGGCCTCACAGCTCGTCATCGCTGTCATCATTCACATTTACTAAGCATTTGCTGTGTGCGCGCTTCAAAGTGCCTCACATCTGCTTTTCCTTCATCTATCACAATAGCATATGCAGTAGCATGTCCTCAGCTGCAAGTAACCCATCGCCTGGTTCCACTGTCTCTCCCTACCACAGCATCCCTGCAAGATTCCTGTTTCAGAAAAAAAAAAAAAAGGTACAAAATGGCCCAGCCTCCTGTGGCCTTTGAGAAAGTGAGAAATAAACAGTTATTTTGTCAAGCCATTGCAGGCTAAGGATTAACGCAATAGTGCCACTTTGCCTGACCAGTACGTTACGCATAACCCCATAGGTTTGCTATGAGAATTGAGGTGAGGCTTGTAAAGGATTTCTAATCTTGCCTGATATGTAGCAAGCGCTCCAGAAATGCCAGCCATCATTAATATCCTTCGTGGGTGACGCAATGCTGACACCGATCTCCAGATGTTGGCACTTACAGCTCCAGTGTGGACATCCACTCAGCTCCTGTTCATAACAGCATAGAGCTGGGGCTGGAAGCACTTTGTGTTTGCAAAGGGCTTTCGTGGTTTTCTTAGGAATTATACAATAACCTCAGACTCTCGGAGTTGGAAAGGCTCTTAAAGGTCATCTGGCCTTTACCTCACCTGGGGCTTAGCTCTGTTCTCCACCTTCTGTACTGTGGGTTCCGTTAGCCTCCTCTGAACGACTGAACGGCCTCCCGACTGCTCTTGGTGCCAGAAAGTTCTTCCTTACGCTTGCCTGACTCGGTCTCCAGTAGCCCCTGCCCTGGCTAGTTCATCCACCCAGCCCATCCAACGGCCCAGTGGCCATTCATCCAATTCCTTCAGCAGTTAATGAGCCCTACCTTGTGACTGGCCTCACACAGGTTGCTCCCCCTCTCTGAGCTTCGAAGCCTCATCTATAAAATCAGAGTGGTAATATCACCTAATTCACTGAGTTGTGGAGAGGATTAAATAAGGCAGTGTATACAGGGCACGTGTCAGAGCCTGGCACACGCAAGGGGTCAGCAGGCATTGGTTGGCACCGTCACTGTTGTGATCGCAGCGTATTAGGAACACTAGAAGTGGGGTCCGTATTTGCAAGTCGGACCGCACTGCAAAGGAGGAAGGACGGGGTGCCACAGACACACTGAAGGCCTGAACTGGGTTTAATCACTCCATAGGAAGAGAAATGTAGTTGGCTATCAGAAGACCCCCAAAAAGGCCAAGGAATCCAAGCTGAGAAAACCACGGTAGAGAGCTTAGTGGGTCCCCCTTTGAAAGGGACTTAACACGCATGGTGGGAGAGCCATTCATGGGGGTGGCAGCCAGATGGGGTTGGTGGCAGCAGAAGCAGGAGCAGGAGGATGAGAGCAGCTCAGGATTCAGTGCAAAGGGTGACCCAGGAACAGGCACAGAGCAGTCCTGGCAGCTTAAAGGACCTAGGCAGCACAAGCACAGTAGAAAGCAGGTGTGTCAGCTTAGAGCCCCCTGGCAAGGAAGTAGACACGGGCACCCAGCACAGCCGAGGGACATGGGGACAACACAGGAGATAAGAACCAGGCTCCCTGCGTGAACCACGGCTTCCCCTCACACTGACAGCGGAGAAGGCTGGCGGGGGGTGTTGGGAACAAAGGGAGAGACGGATATCAGTCCCTCCTCACTGCACCACATGGCTCAACCTCACTATGTCAGACCAGCCAAATGGAGCACACGCTTTGCTGCTGCTGCCGCCGCTGCTATTGTTGTTTGATGGCATGCTCTCTCATTGCGTCTTCCTGCTGAGCAGAGCCCAGGAAGAACGTCCATCTCCTCCCTGGGCTTGCTGCTTACCTGCTGCTTCATTGATCAGCATTCCCATTTTCTAGGCGTAGCTGGGACGGGACCAGGAGAGTAGGCGGCCTCCAGCGGGTGGAGGCAGCTCCCCTGAGTCACAGAGGTATCCCCCACCCCCGCACAATTGTCAATAAAATAGAAAGCACCTGTCTTCCAGGGAGTGAGAGAAGAATCCTGCTAAGTCCTGTTTAAAGTCATTTGGTTGTTTGTTTTTTTCCGTTTGGGATTTTGTTTTTATGATCAGGAGGGAAAGATTGTTTTCCCTTTAAGGAACTAAATTGTTAAGTGGAAGTGCCCTGTCCCTACCAGCAGCAAGGACCCTGAAGAGGTCAGGAAGGCAGTAGAAAGGGAGGTAATGGAGGAAGTCTGCCCATAAGGTCATATTATAAGCTGTCACTGCTTTCCAACTGACAACTATTCAACATTCAGGCACAGGGTCAGGCCCCAGGGAGTCGGCTACAGTGATAAACACTGACAGCCTCCACCATCAGAGTAAGGTCATGGGAAAAGCCACAACCTGAGTGTGATTCCCAACTCCATTATGAACGTCCTGTGTGACCTGCAGGGAGCCACGCTACCTCTCTGTGCCTCAGCTTTCTCTCCTGCGAAGTGGAGCCAATATTAACCCGACAGAATTCCAGGGAAGATTAAATAAGGCAATCATATATAAACAGCTTAACACAACACTGAGCCCATCACAAGCACTCCAGACGAGCAGCTATTAAAATCTCTGTCGTGAACATGGGGCTGGCTGCACGAAGCGTGTGCCTTTAGGGATATGTCACTCTCTACAGTGTGCTGACTCTGCTCCTAGAATCCCAGAGACCACTTCTGGGGGAAGTGACAAAAGATTCAACTTTGTCTCTCATCGTGTTATTAGTTTCTTTGATTTAAGACTCTTCCCTCAGATCACTTCCTATTCCCTTTATCACAACAGTATCAAAGTCTGGTAAAGACCCCCAAGTAGGGGGGCCGCAGAGTGGTGATCGGGCAGATGTCCTTGCTTCCTGAGAGAGCAAAGGATGTGGGGAGTAAAGCATCATGGTGTGGGGGAGGGGTGTCCCCCGCGAATGTCCTTAGACACCCAGTGGAGAGAGCACACAGCATCGCAGCTGACATTTGCAAACAGAGAAACAGAGCTAAATTGAGAAGTGTCACCTTCTCCAGCAAGGTCAAAAGACTCACGCCTGTTAACCTGGAGAGGTGGGAATTACAGGCAGCAAACAAAATCACACTGCCACTTGGAAGCCTGCCAACTGCTACAATCAGGGTAAAAATAATTGGAAAAATAAGTCATGTGTGAATCAGATGCTCTGGCAGAGAGTGGAGGTCTGAACGTTGTTGTTTAGTTTTCTTCTTCCTGAGCCTCCTCCTGCCCTGGCTTCTAGGACATGGTTTCTGTCCAGTGCCCTGCTGGTGGTCAGCCAGCCCTGTCCCCTTCCTTGGCTTCTCATTCCTTTCCCATGCCCCAGGGCTCGGTCGCTGGCACCCTGCTTCTCCCCTCTAACTCTATTCCCTAGAGGATTTATCCTTTCTCAGACTCATCTCCCCATCCCTGTTCTCCCTGTTGTTCCCCACCAAGCTAGAACCTCTAACCCAGAGCACACGCATCCCCACGCCCCAAGCATCCCATGGCCCACAGACCTCCGTTTTTAAGATGTTCCTGAGTAAGCCATGCATTCACAGTCTATTCCATCAACAAATACTCGGTGTCTGTTACATGCCAGGCACTGGGCTAGGTGCTCGCTCTGGAGAAGTGAAACACATCCTGTTGGGCATTCTTTTGCAAAGGAAAAAAAACTTTTTAAGGAAATTTTTAACAATTAAAAATTGTGAAAAATGTTATAAAGAATATAGCATGGCCTAACATGGACAAAAATCAAGGGTTAAAGAGGGAAAATCCACTTATTATAAAGACCATTCTGAGCTGATAGTGTTGATGCTGAGGGTGAGCAGGAGCCAGATGTGCAAAAAGCAGGAGAGATCATTCTAGAAAGATGGACTAGCATGAAAGGCTCTCCCCAATTTCTTTACAAAATAATTTAATTTGTGTGGAGTGCATAAAATGAAAGGTCTGCAATTTGTTGAACATCAAGCATGAGTTAAAAGCAGACAGATAATAAGACCACAATATATATATATATACTTTAACCAGACATTCAAATAATTACCTAAATTGTCCCAACTCTAACATTTAGCACCAGCCCGTCTCCCATGGATGTATATAAGTAAGAAAAATAATGAGAAGAAAGTTATTTTGTAATTACCCAGCATGAATTATGACTCTAAGAGGCTATTTCCAGGGGTGGTTTAGTGTAATTTAGTCGGGCATTATCAGAGTCTAATTTAGTATGATATTATTGGTGCAAGGAAAATCTGGAACCAGACTCGAAAGAACGGATTTTCATGCTGGCCTTCCCAGCCCTCTGACCGTGGTGCTCACCCTGTCGAGACTTGATTGCCTTCTCTGTGGCGTGGGAATGATAGTGCTGCTCTACCTACTTCCCAGGAGAGCTGGGAGGGTCACATAAGGCAATGAATGTAACAAATGGTTTGCAAGTTGTAAAGCATTGTTCACAGAAAGGCTCATCCTTTATGCCATTCATTGAGGTTGAAAAATCACTCTTTGGTTGCAACTAACAAATGAAAACCTAACTCAAACTGGTTTAAGAAAGAAAAATTGGCCCCAATAACAAGAGAATTAGGCTTAACTAATGTTAGGTACAGTTTGATCCTGTCTGTACCCAGGCTTCTTCTTTCTGTCTCTCTTCAACTGTCTCTCGTCCATGTTAGATTTCTACTTAGGCTCTTCATGGTGGCTGACAATTGCCCTTGACCTATAACTTCCTAGATTCAAATCCAGCAGGAAAGAGAAGATGCCCTTCTCTCTCTCTCTCTCTCTCTCTTTCTCTCTCTCTCTCTCTCTGGAAATCCAGGGAAGCCGTAAACCTGATTCTCGCTGACTCTGATCAGGTTGTGTTGATGCAGGAACAAAGGAGCAGCTCCTGAAAGACAAAGACACTCAGACAACATGCTGGAGGAAGAGGATTTATTAGCAGGTGGAGCAAAGTGGCCTATTAGGCACCAAGTCACAAGCTGCCCTAAGTTAGCTTTTCTGAGTCTTATATACCTTTACAGATGTAGCTTTCATGTGAAAAGGCACCTGATTTTTTTCTTTACTTCTTTGTCTGCAGACCTACATCACTTTTGTGTCACCAAGAGAGGAGACATATGAGATAGGGTTTGAACCATTTGTCCTTGACTATTCATATATCCTGTTTTCCTTGCTTGCGTTGCAAGTTATTTTAGGGAGCTGATAAAGAAACTGTACAGCTGTGGTTTGTTACTTTTCAAACTAACTCGGTCAGCCCTCCGAGCCTTTCCTCCCTCACTGTGACCATCCCTGCCCTGACGACTATGTCTAAAGAATGAGAAGCCATGGTGAGCCATGTTTGAGTCACAGGCTCAACTCTCAAGCAAGAAGCACACAAACAAAATATGGGGGAAGGATGAATTCCTAGAGAAACCAAGAAAAGTATGAAAGGAAGTTGGACAGCAAAACAGCAGATGTCCACTCTACCCCCATATCATAAATCCCTTCACAGGAAACTCCCAGGTCTGTCTCCAGAGTCTTGGGAACAGTGGTAACTAAAGACTGATGATTACAGACTCAAGAATCGAGCCCAACCCTGCTTAAGAATCAAGTCCCACAGAAACTCACAGTGTCCAGCCTTCTAAATCCCCACAGGCCAGCCTGTTCTCAGGCATCTTGGCTTTCTGTTCAGATCTGGTCTGTTTCTTCCCATCCCAGGCTAGGTCCTGCCAGGAAGCAGTTGCCACCTCCGAAGACCTGTATTGTGAATGTTAGTTATTTCTCCTGCAGGTTGTGATGCTGCCATTACTCAACAAGTTTATATCTTTTCTGGCCCTGACATTTGCTTGTTTGTTTGTCTATCTGTCTGTCTGTCTGTCTGTCTATTGCAAGTATCAGGACATGTAAAAAGATGCAGTAGAACATCAAGACATGATAACTGCTTGGGGGGGAGGGAGGAGGTTGGGAGGTCAGAGGGTGTGTGGCAGGGACAAAGGGGTGATGGGGGAAGTTTCACAGAGGAGAATTGAACTGAGTCTTATGTAATGATTAAGAATTTGCTAGAACAAAAGGAAAGATGGTTACTCCAGGTATGAATCGTTGCATCCAAACAATTTTGATCTTTCTTTTATAAAAAAAGAAAAAGAAAAAAGAGAGAGATACAAAGAACAAAAAGGAAAGAAAAAGAGAGAGAGAGAAAAGAAAGGAAAGAAAGAGAGAGAGAAAAGAAAAGAAAGAAAGAAGAAGAAGAAGGAAGGAGGGAGGGAGGGAGGGAGGGAGGAAGGAAGGAAGGAAGGAAGGAAGGAAGGAAGGAAGGAAGGAAGGAAGGAAGGAAGGAAGGAAAGAAGGAAGGAACTCTTTTCTCAACCCCCAAGTTGAAGCCAGTGGCCCACTCACAGATCAGGCTGACAGATGTGTTATATTTGGCCCACACACCATTTTGTGGAATCGAAATTAGTTGCCAACATTTAAAAATGGTGAGGTGTTACATAAGGATCTGGCTTTCCAGCTGCTCCTAAAAATCTCAGGAGCTCTGGTAGCCCAGGACTTGAGTCCCCATTGGGGCAACAATCACTGAGTCAAGCAGGAACAGCTACCCTCCAGAGATAGTGCAGGGTCCACACCACCTGCTGACCTCCTTGCTCTCATTGCCTGGCCCCTGTTGGCATTTGAGTTTGTGACCCTGTCTCAACCCAGACAGCTAACTGGTTACTCTTCAGACCATCTCCCATTATTATCATATTAAAGAATATCATGTCCTATATCATACTATTCGTTTCTTATCACACAATCTAATCTGTTTACATTACTCTACTACTTGAAAGTCTGCAGTGATTCTCCGAATCATCAAAACAAAGTCTCAATACCCAAAGCAGACTGAGTTCACCTCAACGACCCACCTCTACCTTACCCACTGACTTCCAAGCCCTAACACCCTGTCCTTGGAGTGTTTGCCATGTCCTAATGCTAGCCTTTCCCATCATTGCAGACTTGAACACATACTGTCCCTCCCAGCTGCTCTCCACTGGTCAGACTTTCCTCGGTCTTCAGTGACCAGTGGAGAGGTCACCTTTTCTACCCAGACCACCCTGACTCTTCTAGGTGAACCCTGCCTTTCCTCATGGGTCCCCCAGCTGCATGTGATCCAACCATGGCTTCAGCGCCTGCTGTGTTTTCCTCTAATTATCTGTCTACACGGCTGCCTCCTCCACACCCACCCGGAATGAGATCCTTGAAAGCAGAAACAGTGACTGATTCATCATTGTACATGCGGTGTTGTCTGCATTCCCTGGCATATAACAGATACTCAATAAATTCCTGTTAAATGAAGGAAGAAAGGAACAAGCACACAGGGAAGAAACTGGCATGTGTGCATGGAATGTCACACCTCAGCAATTGTAAGGAAACAAATCCCTTCCATCAAAGCGTTTCTGTCTCCTCCAGCCACAGGGAAACTTCCCCTCTCTGGATCCATGTAGAAACAGTGGTTTACAATACATAGACCGTATGTAAGACAGATCCTAGAATAAGTTACTCCTTTTTCACTCGACCCCAGACACAGCCTACTTGTTGCGCCCTGAAGACACCAAGCAGGCCCCCACCTCAGGTTCTATTCCTTTTCAATTCCCTCTGCCTGGAATGCTCTGCTTCGGATTTACCAGGCCCACGCCCTTCCTCTATTCAGATAAGAGGTCATATGTAACCTTATCAAAAAAGCCTTTCCTGATCAACAAAGCAAAACCATCTAAGTGTCTGCGAGGACTTATCTCTTCTTGACTCTGCTCTGAGGAACTGTAACAATCAAGATATTAGGGACCAGAGAGAGCCAGGATTAGATGTCTGCAAGACTCTCTCATATTTGTTTGTTCTACTTGGTTCTGTCTTTTTCTTCTTCTACATGAAGAAGCAGTTGTGTGTCATCTCCTTCTAGCTCATCCCAGCGAGAATACTTTCAGAGAGATGATTGGACTTGCCCAGTGTGGTTCACCTGCCGACAGACAAGCCACTACCACAAAGCAAGGGTGTGTGTTCTGATTGGCCAAGTCTGGGTCTATCCCCAAAATAGGCTCCGATGGTGTCTTGGTGTTTAGGTTCATCCCCCAACCTGTCACTGCGACCAAAGAAAGAAACGCCTACCCAGGCCTGGGCACATACAGACTTGGAGCTTGGAGTGCAGTGAGCTCCATCTGAACCATATAGTTAAGGATTGGAGAGTGGGAAATCAAGGTGCAGCTGCTCCCAAGACACTGAAGACAACTGGACACTGGAAAGACAGGTGTCAGACATGTGACTGTGGCTTCACACCAGTTCTGTGCAATTGCCCAGGCATATTACCCCAGAGTGATACTCAAAATATTGAACAAGCAGCATGATGCAGGCACTGGCCAAGCAGAATGGACTTGACATTTTGGACTTGATAAGATACCATAGGCTGGGTGACTTATAAACAAAAGAAATGTATTTCTCACAGTTCTGGATGCTGGAAGTCTGAGATCAGGGTGCCAGCATGGTTGGGCTCTAATGAAGACCCTCTTACGGGTTGCAGACTGATAATGTCCCATTGTGTCCTCACATGGCAGAAAGAGAGCTGGCCAGCTCCCTGACCACTTATCAGAGCAGTGATCCCATTCATGCTAGTTCTACTCTTCATGATCTAATTACCTCCGAATTATAACTGGGGTTATAATTTTAACATAGGAATGGAGGGCAGGGAACACACAGACATCCATCCGTAACAGGACCCCAGCTGAGAACAGTGGGTCAACCACCCTGCTGAACAGCAGTAAAACACTAGCCTGAGTTTCTCATTTTACAACTGAAGAAATTGAAGCCGAGAGAGACATTTTAACTGTGTCCAGGCACATGGTGCACCAGTGGCAAGAACTCAAGACCCCTGGCTCCACCCCTAGTTCTCTTTTTGCTGTCCCCAATTGCCTTTCTGTCCTCAAGCATCAAGGAGGTGAAGTAAGGCGGGGCCGAGGGAACCAGACAAGAATTGCCATCGTGTTCCCTCTGCTCAGAGGAAGAAGCCAGCATGCTGTAGCACAGGGGAGGGCTGCTTAGTGGATGCCACAAAAACCTGGAAAGCAGCGCCCGCCAGCGCCAGCCGGCGGGGGAGAGGGAGGAGCCAATGGGATGAGAGCTTGCAGCCAGGACGGCAGATTCCAGGAGGGCTGCTAGGCTGCAGCTATTCTGGGATGCAGGCAGCGGCCGCTCCATCACCCCAGCCCTGAAGGTCTCCACTTCTCCAGGGGACGGGGGAGACCCTCACCCTCTCTCCAGCTCCTTACTGATGCAAAATCTGAGATCTGACACTTCAGAGCCAAGTAGTCAGGACTAAGGGAAGCAGCCCCTTACAGAAAAGAATGATTAAACATCATCTCACATCATGATAAATGTTTAGTCATTGTCCTTGTTAGAACTCTACAGTCACCCAATCTACTCAGAACTCATCTGGTCCAAATGCTCCTTGTTCTTAGATAAAGAAACTGAGGCCCAAGAAGGAAACAGTTTGCCTCAAGGACCCATGACAAATTTGAAGGGGAGTTAAGCATTGTTTGAGTTCTCAATTCAGGACTCCTTCACTGGGGCTGCCTAAGATCAGGACGTTATCCGATTCTAGTTCTTGGGATGATCAAATTTCCACTTCACAGGGCCAGTTGGGCTGGACCTCCAAGCCCCACATTCCTCCAGGTAGGGCCATGCAACAGCTGCAGGTGTGAGTTCCTGGTGCAGCACCTCTCCTGTGACCTTATGTGCTGCTCTGAGGGCCACAAAGTGCAGGCTCGGGTCCCAGTCTCTCTTCTGGAATCCACCCTGAGCCGGCCCCCAGCATCCTGCCCCCTTCCGCTCTCTGCGCCAAAGGCACAAGCACCTGGGCCCCAGGTCTCTCCTGGAAAGGGAGAGAAACAAAAGAGTAAGTAAGAAAAGAAATTCCTTCTTCTGCTCCCAACAAGACCTAACATTCTTTCCACTGACCCCACCTTGCCACGCAGGTAGACAACAGCAACAGCGGGTATTTCACGAGGCTCTGTCATGCCCTCCACATTGGGTCCCAGGCTCCGGATATACTAGATATACCAAAGTTAGCATTGGACCCTGCCATTGACTAGGTGTGGGACCTGAGCACTTTACTTCCCCTGCCTGTTTTCTCCTCTGCAAAAGGGGGGTATGATGATATCAACCTCAAAGGATTAGAAGGTTTTAATGACATCAAAGATTTGGTTCTGTCCCTGGGAAATAGGCAGCCCTCAGTGCTGCTCAGCAGTGAGACGATGGTGATGTCTCCACAGTGTGGGTAGAGGGAGAACATCATGCAACCACTACTACCTTTCTGGCTCCTCTTAGCCAATCCCAAGACCACTTCCTCCAGGAAGCCTTCTCTGATTACTCTCCTCTCTCCCTCATTTTCTCTTCTTAGAACTTCTATTCCTTAGCCAGCTTAGTGCTGAATTAAAGTCCATGTCTAATCATGCTGGGTTGGTGGTCATCTTGTTTCTTCATCTAAAATGTTACATTTCTATCAGGGAAGACCAGCGGGTTTTCTTCCCCCCAACCCCCAGCAGGGCCAAACCCAGGACCAGTCATGCAGATGTCCTGGAAAAGTTAGCAATGGGGTAAGTGAACAGATGATTGGTTGTTTTCATGGGAATAAGATAAAGTCATCTGTATCTATTTTATCTTTTGTTCCTCTGATCTGTAAGGCTTTAACATCCCAGGGCACCTTCACAAGATCTTGGAGCCAGACCTAGAAATCTGTCAAGTGAGGCAGCCCCAGCATGCCTTATTTATTACCCAAAGGAGAGGAGATTAACATCACAGGTATGGAGCGCTCAGGAGTTTATGAAATGCTCTTAGCAATTCATTGAGCAAGAAAGCAGCTTTCGACATTCCCGCACAAGGATACCAAGGATCGAAGAGGTTGAGAACCAACCCATACTCACACAGCTGACGAGGAGCACCCAGGGATTTGGGGCCCGTGCTGCTGGGCTTAATTAAGTCATGGGCTTCACCTTCTCTACCAGCAGCCAGGGCAGCCTCGCTTCTACCTGGCCACAGGGGGACTCTGCAATGCCTTCCCTTTAACCAAGTAGGCGCCTCCAGTGAACGCTGTGTTCAGTGTCTGTTTCTCCAATGCTGACTCCACTGAAATGTTTAAGAAAACCCAACATTTATATGGGTTGTCTTATCAAGTTCTTATGGCAGCTCCATGGAGGGGTGTTCTTTGCCTTTTTTAAAAAAATCACAACTAATCCATGGCCAGGTTGCTCAGCTGGTTAGAGCATCGTCCCGGTTGCAACACCAAGGTTGTTGTTCGATCCCCGGTCAGGGTACATACAGGAATCAAGAATTCCTTAACCAACCATCTGTTGATGGACACTTTGGTTGTTTCCATGCCTTGGCCACTGTGAATAATGCTTCAATGAACATTGAATTGGCACATAAAAGAATATATGGCCATGCCTATAATAGACCTGAGGGCAACTGTGGCTGCCCAAGCTCTGCCAGTCTCTGTGTGCCCAGGCCTGGAGCAGACCCCGGTGAAGGGAGGTGTGCCTGGGAAATGACAAGCCTCTACTCCACTGGGCAGACCCCAAGTGATGTTCTGTTTTGACCCTATGTGTCCACCAGGAGAACTCTTATCTCCTTCACCGGAGAGGGAGACTAAGGCTCACAACGACAGTGCTGGCTCCAGCTCTGGAAGAAGAACAACCAGGCTGAAGTCCCTCCTCTGTCATTTACGAGCTGTGGGACATTGGACAAGTTACTTAAGTTCTCTGCCCCTTGGTTTTCCTGTATAAAATATGGGGTTCTCATCCTTACATTTCAGATGATTTCAAGTTTTTGAAAGATGGCCTATATAAAGCCCTGAGCATACAGTAAGCGTTTAGTAAGCAATGGTCATCTGTTCATCCACCTGCTGAGTTACCTTTGCAAATTACCTCACTGTGATTTAATCTATTTTAGAGATTGAGAGGAAGGGAACGAGCGAGAGAAACCTCAATTTGTTGCTCCACTTATTTATGCATTCACTGGTTGATTCCTGTATGTACCCTGACCGAGGATTGAACTGCAACCTTGGCATTGCAACCAGGATGATGCTCTAACCAGCTGAACAACCTGGCCAGGGTCTAATTGTGATTTTTTTAAAAAGCCAAAGAACCCCCTCCATGGAGCTGCCATAAGAACCTGGTAAGACAACCCATATAAAGCACCTAAGCTAGTGCTTACACAATGTTGGTGCTCAATAAACGCTAGCTACATGCTGTGTCTGTCCCCAGGGGCAGACAGCCAAGGTCTGTCTGGAAGGTCTCTGGTCTTCTATACAGGACACCAAGGTTTTCTGGCTCTAATCCTGCAGCCCCTGGGAGGAGGTGAAAATGGTGGGGAAAAGAAGAAATCAGCAATGGTGGCCAAGCTGGCATGCCAAGAATAAACCACTCCAGATGTGGCAGTGATTCTATGCCTGAAACAAGGGAGAGATGGTGCACCTTTATCTGTGTGGACAGGTGAGACAGAGCAAAAGGACGTAGGTCAGAAAGGTAGTCATGACCTCATCACAACTCCAGGGTATTTTCAGGCAAAACCTCCCTTGGGGAGATGTGTTGGGCATCATCATATAAGCAGGCCTTACGGGACCTGGGAAGAAAACCTGTAGCTTTTCCCAGTCCCTGCCTCTCATCTCTTCTTCCTGAGGCACTGATGCTCTTTTTTTCCAGGAAATCCCAGGGCAGGATCTGGGCTGCCTGCTATCATCCTCTTCCCAGAATTATAAGGATGCCCGGGAGAAGGCGATGGCCCTGAGTGAGTGTGTCAGAGGGATGATTCAGTTGGATGCTGGTAACAAGCATTGTTCTGTGTTCTGGCTGCGGAGTCCAGGGCCCATGAAACACATCTGGACAGCATCAGAATCACAAACAGAAGAGGTTGTGGAGAGACTCAGCCCCAGCAGGCACCCACAAAGCAAGGAATATGTGGGAAGCCAGGCAGTGGGAGGGAGAGATGCTCTTCAAAGTTAATGAGTTTGTATTAGCAATATCTTTTTACGTTCCTCTAGACATCTACAGAAGAGAGGTAGCATATCAAATATGAGTCAAAGGCATTTTCTAGGTAGAGCATTTTCTATAGAAAATGGCCAGAACAGTGCCATCAGTGCTGTATCAGATCAGTTGGAACAACTGGATACTTTTATCAGTCATTACTGCAGTATGGTTATTAGAACCCCATTACATACTTATTATCTCCCTCTTGATTCCTAGTCAGGGCACTGAGGAGAAATAATGTTTTTTTTATTGTTGCCTCTTGGTTCATTAAAATCCGTATTTCATGGAATGAAGTAGTTATGTCACCTTAGAGATGCCAGGCTTATAAAAACATTTAAGGAGTAAAACGATGCCGCAAAATGTAAACAATAAATAACCTGTAGAAGCATAAAAATATTATACACATTGTATATAAAACATGGCTGGACTCTAGTTCCTAGGACAAGATCTGGAGTAGTTATAGTAGGTGCTCAATAATAACATCTTTTATATCAATTTGTAAAAATTATATTTATAGCATTTTGTTGTAGTAATATAAGGTAATAGTAATTAAATATATAGAAATATAAAAATATGGAAGATATATAAAAGTAATTAAAAGGATATTAAAAATAATTATTAAAGTTATGCCATTTGAATGAGAATTAGTATAGGGGCTTAGTGCCATAACTCTGTAATGTGATAAACAGACTCTGACTTACAAGCAGGGCCCAGTTAGTATGTGTGTGAAGTTATACCTAGATAAAAAGTAGCTTGGTGTAAATTACATAAACTTTGTAATCTGACCTAAATAAGAACATCTTAAAAAGTGGTTTGATGTAAGCATTTCAGTAGATTGACGTAAAAGAGATTCTCCCAAAAAAGTGGTTCGAAGTGATAATCCTGTAGATTGACACCTGTTAGAAGGTTTTGGCCAGAAAAGGCACTAAAGCTGAGGGGCCCCTTGCTGCGGTAGTCGCCCAGACTCCAACGTTGATGTGGACTGTCTCCACGCCGCTCTGAGCTCTGACCAAAGCCAGCCGAGAGGAGCACGCCAACGGGGCCCCCTTAAACTGCACCCTGGCACGCCAAAAGGATTTGTGAGTAATAAATTGCCTGTGTGATTATTGAAACTAATTTGTGTGTCGGTCGTGTATTTCCTCTGGTCGCACTTAACAGTAGTATCCTCATAGCCGCCTCAAGAGTAGTCTCGAAGAGGCTGCCAGCCCTGCTGATAAGCAGGAGTGTCCCACTGCACAGGGAAGTCAAGTCAGGGACACCTGATCAACATAGAGCTTGGGCTCCACTGGGACATATTTCTTAATATATTTTGCATGGATTTTTTCATATCACGTCTAAAATCCATTTTTTCCATTGAAATTTTTTCCTAATTTTTTAAACCGTTTTTGCTCAGTGACACCTTGTTGTCTTGTGATGTTGTGTATTTGATAGAAGCTCTCTTTGTGCTAATGGCATTTTTCATTTCCTCAACACACAGAAAGACACCTTCTCGCCACAGCCGGGGTAAACGTGTTATTCTGTTCTTCTCCTGATTTGTATTATGTTGTTGTTTGTTTCACTCTTTAATTCTTTGAACTGCTTGGAATTTTTTCAATGTACAAAAATGAAGTAGAGCTCTAATGTCTCAATAACATCTCTTACACTAAGATTACTTTCAACATTGGGGTTTGGTTTCCCGTTTTTCATTTTCTGTATTCGGCTGGTGAGAATCACTTTCACAAAGACTAGTCTTTCCCGTGGTCAGTTTTCAAAGCCAAAAATATTGAGTAATGCCATTGGTTGATCTTCAGGTCACAATATATGTTTTAGTTCATTAGCTAGGTATGTCCACTTCCATTACTTTTAAGGATGTCCACCATTGTCCTCTCCTTTATGGTCTATTCCTGCCCATTTTCTCCCACATTGTTTTCACTACCAGTTGACCGGATTCTGCTAACTACCTCATCAAAGTATTACAATGTTGAAAGCAGAGCCATCCTTTTATCTAACATCCCCGGCGACTAGAGAAATTAGCTTCCTATCTCTTCCTGTATCTTTATCCTGCCAAGCTTTCGTCATTTCCCCTGATCACATTTCTCATGTGGCAAATTAAATTAACTCTCGTGTATTTAAAGGTTTTCTGTCATTATTACAACTAATTTGCCATGTCTGTCAAGAAATCCAGTAATGAAAATGATTTTTTAATGAATTTGCAGTCTCTAACTCTCATATTAACTT
Source organism: Rhynchonycteris naso (assembly GCA_037038555.1). Taxonomy (NCBI): domain Eukaryota; kingdom Metazoa; phylum Chordata; class Mammalia; order Chiroptera; family Emballonuridae; genus Rhynchonycteris; species Rhynchonycteris naso. The sequence continues at coordinate 360,227,721 of CM072995.1, forward strand.
CTGTGTATTTTGCTAGTAAATTCTTGACATTTAGGATTGAATGGTCATGGCTTCAAGAACTTGCAGGAGATTCCGAACAGCAATAGTATGTTATACCATATTTCCCCACGTATAAGATGCTCCCATGTATAAAATGCACCTTAATTTGGGGGCCTAAAATTTGGGGGAAAAATGTATTACATAAAGTTATGGAACTCAAGTTTTATTCATCATAAAATTCATACAAGTCTTCATCAGTGTCAAAACTCCCATCTATTAGCTTGTCCTCATCTGTGTCTGATGATGAATCATTGTCTTCTGCAATGAGCGCAAAAACAATGTGAAAAAGCGGGAAATGCAAGCAAAAAATTCTATAGCCACTATATAAGATGCACCCAGTTTTTAAACCCCAAATTTTTTGAAAAAATGGTGCACCTTATACATGGGAAAATATGGTAATTTATCATTTTTCTAGAGCTCAAAATTGAATCACTTTTGCTGCAAGGCTAGGAGAAAATCACATTGCTAGAAAGAGGAGCCCCCAAGCGAAAAGGTAATGCTGGAAGCTAGACAACCTCCACCCTTGTCCGAGCCTTTCCCTCGGAGAGTCACCATGAACATTTGCAGGCTAAAACCTCTGAGAAGTCCTGCAATTAATAAAATTGTTTCAGTTTAATTAACTCAATGTTTCTCAACCTTATGAAAGAATAGTTTTCTCATGGTTCACAGGGTACCATGACACATTAGTTTAAGAAACAATAGTTTAATACTTAATTTATAGAATGAGTATACATAAAAAGTCATTTAAAAGGTTTCTGCCTCCACCAACCCCCTTGTACAGAAGACATTATATGCGATGATAATGCTCTTAAGTTGGGAGTCTTCCAAAGGTTTTGAAACTTGTCTTGCACAAGAATACATTCAAGGCTTTTGCAATTGTGACATTTCTTTTTCCTTAGTCCCCATTGTTCTGCACTTGTTTTCCTTGCTGTGTAACTATTTCAGAATGTTATACTTTGCCACTTTATTTTACTTTATTTGCTCACTTAACAAACACATCTGCAGAATTCACTATATACTGTTCCAAGTGCTTTATTAATAACAACTCAAATAACCTAAAACAACCTCATCCGTTAGAGGCCATTATTATTATCCCAATTTTACAGGTCAGAAAACTGTAGTTTCATATGGCAATAAGGCATTCTTGCTTAGATCCCATTTTTGAAGGAAACTGCCACCAATATTTTCCTTTAGTCATATTATTGTTTCTAACTGTAAATATAAATTTTATATTATATGAAGGAAGAAAATGTCCATTCTTTTTGTTTGTCTTTTAATGTGTCTTTAGTTAGCATGAGTAATTATGTTTTCTACCATTTTTCAGTTACTATGAATAAGGGACCATGCTAGCTTTGCTTTCCTGGGGCCAACAGTCCTTGTTTACAATGGGTTACTTGTTTTAATGTGTTGTAGTGTTTTCTGCATTAAGATTAAGATCTTAATGAGTTAATGTGAGCTAAAGCTCACATGAGTTGAACATCCATTCCCTTCTTTCAGGCGGGGGGAGGAGCGTGAATCATGTTTTCCTCAGCCAATGCCATGTATGAATATGAATGTAGAGGCTCCCCTGTTACTCTGTGCTGGACACTGTAGAACATGAAAGATTCAAAACAAGAAGACTATGAGAGAGAACAGTGAGAAGGGAAGCAGACTTTTATGGCCAAATAGGAAAAAAGAGAAGACAAGATTCTGAGAACTTTACAAACACTCAGAATCTGCACAAATGAACGCTCCTTTTCTGTTACTCCATGTTAGTTTCCCCCAAAGACCTAAGATATCATTACTTCACTAGAACAGGCCCCAAACCAACTGACTGAACACACAGAGAAAACATCTCTGCCCGGCCAAAGTCACATCCATCTCACGGGAGGCTGTATGCCCACCATCTAGCCCAGCGCCCAGTGTGCAGGAAGGGTTCAATAAATAAGTATTAAAACAAGGACACGAGTCAAGGCTTTGACCAAACCAACTGGTCAAGTTGATTCTCAAAACACAGGGCAGCTAGAGACGTGTTCAACTGGTCACCAAGAACAAAGGTGCTGCGAACAGGACGCTCAAAGAGGTTGGAGCAGGGCAGCAGAGTGCCTGGAGTCCGGAGAAATAACAGGACCAAGAGGTGTTCTGGCAGCTTCCACTGCCCTAGAGACAGACCCAAGTGTCTCTGTAGCTCTGGGCGCCTGGACCTGGCAGCTGGCTCTTCTGGTCCCCAAATCCCTCAGAGCTATGGGATCAGGACTTAGTGACAACAAAGGAGCACAGAGAAGGTCCCACCTCCTATAACTGTCTCTGACAAGCCCTGAGACAATCCAGCCACCTGGTACCCAGTGGACAAATTACATTCAGACTCAGGGAAACAGATGTTTATATGGACTGAATAGATATGTCCCATCGAGTGAATAAACTTGTTACAGACACTTCCCTTTCTTATTCCCATCCTTATTCATGTTTTCATGCCCCCCCATTTTCTCCATCTTCTCCCCCTCCATGCCCCACTAAGTCCCAGTCTCCATTCCAAGCCCTCTTTACCTTCTGGGTCTGGTGCCCTGAAACTCTTCCTCCTCCATCTGAGACTCTGCTGGACCCTTAGCCCTCTCTCCCTGCCTGCTCCTCTTCCCCTGCCCCTGTCCTCTCTGTCAACTCCCCTCGCCCCTTATTGCCCCTCGGAACTGCCCTAGGAACTGCAGGTAGGTGGCTGTGAATTCTACAACCGCTTCCTCCTCTCACATCTTGGTGGGGTCCATAGCCAGCGCTCCTGTTGCTCAGAGATGTGGAGGCAGTTGCTAAGAGACAGTGAAACGTCAGTACCTGGCCCTCGAGGAAAAAAAAAAAAGGAGCGAAAAAGGAAGAGAGGAGGGGGAGAGAAGGAGGAAAGGGGGAGGGAGGGGAAGACCTGACAGAAGACACAAACCCCAGCAGCCTCAGCAGCAAGCTGAGTTTCTGGAAGAAGCATTCGGATTCTGTGAACTTTCTTCTCAGCATCCTCCCTCAGATTCCCCTTTTGGATAAAAGAAGGGGACCAGCTCAGGATGAGCTCAGGGACCACAGGAATGGAAAAGCACTGAGGATGCTGCCCTGGGATGCAGGAGCCATGAAGGAGGAGAGGCGGGGGGAGGGGACTAGCCGAGGAGGCAATCTGTTCTCCTGAAGCAGCAAAGCGGGGATTCCATCGTGAGGGAGGGAGCCCCGTGTCTGCCGCAGATTGATGGCTGTGCCCTTGGAACAGAGTAAGTGGGCTCCTGAAGGCCTGTGGGAGTCACGCAGAGACTTTGGGGTTCAGAAAAATTAGTCTGGATCCAGGGGAGCTGGGGGGATTTCCCAGTGGGCATGATCGAGGCTGGAATCAGCAGAAGAAGCAGAAGTGCCAGATGAGGGGATGCAGGGAGGACAAGTGAGGACAGCAGGTGGGCACCGCGGAGAATCCAGGGACCCCGGAGCCTGAAGGGTGGATGCAGGGTGAGCCACCCGCCAAGTGTGGCTTCGTGTTCTGTCCTTCTGCCTGACCAAGTGTGGGTATGGGCTCAAGCTGGGGGGGCTGAGGGGAGAGTGCAGTGTTTGTGGGAAAGGATGCTGGAGTTAGGGGTGCGCACAGGGGGTGGAAGACAGCGGGACCGACTGGGAGGGGCTCCACAGGAGTGCTGTGCAGAAGGAAGCTGGAGAGAAAACTGGGGAGGCGTGAGCGCAGGGCAGGGCGAATGTGTTGGAGTCACAGGAGAATGGTGTGTGTGTGTGTGTGTGTGTAACAGAGAGTGCTAAGAGGGTCTGAAAGAGGTTTGCAATGCGCCAGAGTGTGTATACATTTTTTTTTCTTTGAGAGTTGTTCAAGGGTGGGGTCTCTGGTGCTGAGGAGGGTGGGGCTTGGAAGAGAAAGAGAAAATGCATCCAGCATCCAGTCCAGGACAGACACTTGGGAGGACGGTTGAAGGTAGGGGCTCGAGAGGCTAGCGTGAGGTTGGGGTCTGAGCCCGCAGTGCCATACCTGAGAAACAGTACACAGAGAACTTTGTGGTTGGTGGTAAAGAGGAAGAAGGAGGGAACAAAACACCTAGGGGAGGGGACCGAGGGGAGGAGAGGACACTATATTTCTCTGCCTGAGGGTTTTTCTTGTTGACAGAAGGGATTCTGCCTCTGCCTGCCGAACACAAAGCCTGCTAGGAGAAGCGCTGGCTTGGGAAGTAGCCACAGCCCTTGGCTGCCCCCCACCCACCCCCACACCCGTCCTACACCTCCAGGACATGTGACTTCCCGAGCTCAGCAGTCCGATCACTGGGTGTCACCTGGACTCTCCCCTCCCTGGGACTTTCAGTAGCTACCGAGGTTGAGGACTCAGGCTTCCAGGGGGCCCATGGAGATAGACTTCACCTCGGGCTCCTTGCCCAAAACATCCACCCCAAGACCCCCTTGGACTCGAGCCCACTGGGCCACCAATAGAAGCGCCTCTGAGACCTTGAAGACTGGAGACCCAGATACAGCTCTGGCCTCCTGATCGTTAATCCCAGACTTGGGACAGGGTTGAGGGTTTTTAGATGTGCCAGGACCTTTAAAAAGCACCTTTCGTGCCCTTCACACGCCCCACTCCTGCCCCTCAGACACCGTATAGAAGGGAAGCCCCCAGCAGTCATGGGTGTGAGGGACACAGAAGCTCTGCAGGGACCTTCCCATGACCCACTGGCAGCTGGTCCAGCCCCAACCCCACCTCCTTCCTTTCTCCTATTTTGATTGTCTTTGCAGACCCTGGGGTACCTCAAGCAAGTTGGCTGCCCCCTAGGCTCCAAAGGGACTTCCTGTGGCTCTCACTTGGGGAGCCCTCCCGCACTTTGAGGCTCCCAGGAAAGGCTTGAGCCATGACACCGCTGCTCAGAAGCCCCACCCTCCCGGGCTCTCAGCCCCATGTAGCTGTCTCCCTGTGCCACTGAATCTTGATTCCATGAACATCGCCCCAGCCCGGATGGGCTCCATTCAGCCCAGCCGGTGCCAGCTGCCTAAGATGGGTGATACCTGGTCCCAGCTGCCCTGGCCCGGGCCCCCCCACCCAGCTGTGTTTCTAGTCTCCCTCCTTTTGGCAGCTGGGGTGATGCACTCGGAGGCAGGCACCAGCTGCCCGGTCCTTTGCACATGCCATAACCAGGTGGTGGACTGCAGCAGCCAACGGCTATTCTCGGTGCCCCCAGACCTGCCGATGGACATGCGCAATCTCAGCCTGGCTCACAACCGCATCTCTGCGGTGCCGCCGGGCTACCTCACGTGCTACATGGAGCTCCGGGTGCTGGATCTGCGCAACAATTCCTTGATTGAGCTGCCCCGGGGCCTCTTCCTCCACGCCAAGCGTTTGGCACACCTGGATCTGAGCTACAACAACCTCAGCCACGTGCCGGCCGACATGTTCCAGGAAGCCCACGGCCTGGTGCACATCGACCTGAGCCACAATCCGTGGCTGCGCAGGGTGCACCCGCAGGCCTTCCAGGGGCTGGTGCAGCTCCGGGACCTGGACCTGAGTTTCGGGGGCCTGGCTTTCCTCAGCCTGGAGGCCCTCGAAGGCCTGCCGGGGCTGGTGACCCTGCAGATCGGCGGCAACCCCTGGGTGTGCGGCTGCACCATGGAGCCCCTGCTGAAATGGCTGCGGAACCGGATCCAGCGCTGCACTGCCGGTAAGGGCGGGGCCGCGGGCAGGAGGGCTCTGGCCTCACTATCAGCAAAGGCTTCAAAAAGGAGAGGGTGGCTTAGCGATCTTCAGTGTGCCCTGCTCGGTGCCCAGTGCTCTGTACTCAACTCCTTTGTTCCAAGAGCGTTTGCAGAGTCCTTGCTTTGCCTGCTAGGTGCTGGGGACCCATTCGTGAATGAAACAGACACGGCCCTTGCCTCCGTGGCCCATGTGACCTAATGAGGCAGACACGGTAAACAAGTAAGATGCCCTAATAACAGACGGTGTTTGTCGGGCTCTCACCAGGCCACCTACCTCATGGGACCCACACTTCCATTATTCCTCATTGTACAGGGGAAGAAACTGAGATTTGGGACCGTGAAAAGAGTAGTCCAGAATCACTGCTTTAGAAACTGGCAGTGCCTTGGGTCAAACCCAAGCGCATTTAACTTCTAAGCCCTGTTCTACTCTACCAGCTGCTTCTTCCGTGTTCTGAGTGCTGGCAAAACTCTCACAGAGATAGAAATGGCTAACACTATTTATTTTCCTACTATCTATCATGCTCTATTCTAAGCATTACATATTTTAGCTTATCTCATCCTCACATGAACCCTAATGAGCCCTCCCCAACTCAACTCTACAGAGGGGGAAACCAAGGCACAGAGAGGTTCAGTGACTTGCCCAAAGTCACAGCACCGCTCAGTGGGGTTGGAGCCAAGAATCGAACCCGGGCAGTCTGGCAGAAGAGTCGGGTTCTAGGCTGACAGGTAGAGTCAGGACTTGAGCTCTGGGCTGGCCAAAGGTCCTCTGCAGAGTTCTGCAGAGCTCGGGGTGGAGAATTAAGAGGAAAAACTGGCATGTGAGAATTTAACCAGCCAGTCCCGAGTGGGGATGGACTGGGAACTGAAGGCGCCTGAATCATTCAGGTTTAATGGGCCGTGACTTCATCCACTGGTGCCCAAGCCTGGCCTGGAGGCAGGCAGTGTTCAGCTGTGGCCCCGTCACCAGCTCTCCTGCATGGCAGTACTGAGCCGCCTCCAGCAGTCGAGTGACAGAAATAGCCGGCAGCACTATCCCAGGGGCTTTCCCAGAGCCCAGGTTCATAGTGTGTTCAGAAGTGATGAGGAATGAGGTAGGAGAGAGAGGAGGACTGAGTGGAGAGCCCAGGACCAAAATAGCTTGGGGGCGGCTGTGGGGCACAATTCCGTGTTTCCACAGAGCTGAGGGAGGATGTTCTCGGGGACCAAAATAGCCAGGGACTGAGATGGGGCAATGGAAGGGGGCACGAGGGAGAGGCTTCCTGGAGAAATCGCCCCACCAGCTCGACCTTGGCAGGCCTCCCCCCCCTCCCCTCTCTCCTGTGCACTAGGGACAGGAGGGGCACTTTGGGGCACTAAGCTTCCAGGGCACCTGGCCTCCTCCTTTTCTGGATTCTGAGGTCCCTGCTGTCCTTCAGAATAAACTCAAACTCCCAGCAAGTGAGAAAGGGACCCGATATTCCATCTTGATGGCCTTGTGTCGGTACAGATGAGGGACGCGAGCTCCAGAGAGGGAAAGTGACTGTCCACAAACTAACAATGAAAAAAGCAAGCATGCCACAGCTAGAAGCCCTGGTTCCCCGTTCCTCCACAGAGCACACTTTGCACCACCCCACACTCCAGGATTGTACCTCTAGGGGGCAAAGAACTTGCCAGCGTAGGTAGGATGGGGCGATCCTCTTCCCTTTGACTTTTTCTGCTTCCTCTCCCTTTGTCATGGGATTCCCACTACCATCCACAATTTTTGGACAAATCCCAACACAGAGAAACACAAGGGTGCCTGGGGGATAGAACTTCATACCTGTTCCTTTGACTTACCAGAGAGTTTTGTCAGCCCCCACGCTCCCATCCTGCCCTCCTGCAGGCTCCTGCCACATGTCCTCAAAGCCTCCTCTGGTTCATCCACACCAACTGTCCTCAGGGTGTCCACATCCCTAGCACTGCACAGTCTCACCACCACCCCAGTCACGCACACAGTAGGTGTGGGAAGTCAGCATCTTCCGAGAGATGAGCCTGTTGACAGTCAACTCCAGACACAGTCTCGTCCTGAGCAAGGTCTGGAGTACTGTGCACACAGCCTACAGGGACCCCTCAGCGTCGGGCTGGGAACAGGTTGCATTCTTTAACTGAACCTGACTTCCCATTTCTAAGGACAATGAGGCTCATTCATTTCCCCAAAAGAGTCAATCTAAATCAATCATTCTATTCAAAACTACAGAATCAGTAAAAAGCATTTTGCACCATATAATTTAAAAAACTCCTTCACATTGACTGTCTTAAGCAATTAGGTTAGATATCCCGTTCTTAGATGACCCCTTTCTTCATGAAAGCAGAAAGGCAAAAAAAAGACTGGCTCAAGGTTCGAGAGTTTGATTAATCTGAGTGAAGGAATGGCTGAGCTGCTCTCAGCATGTCACTCTTACTCCCAAGGCGGAGTACAATGGGACCGTTGACAGTCGCCAAGCATTTGTACACGTGACCCTGGAAGGATGAGGTGGCACCATCAAGGATAGAGAGAATGGGAACCCACTGAAGGAGAAGAGCTCCCTCCTACAGAAATCTGTGTGCAGAGTTATGACCTCCTCTGACCTTTCCAGAGAGACCAAAATAATGAAAGCACAACTTATATACTGCTTACTGTATACCGAAACCATATCATTTATAAATGTTAACACATTGACTCCTCGCTACTATCCTATCAAGTAGATACTATTGTTATCCTTGTTTTATAGATTAAGAAGATAAGACACAAAGGAGTTAAATGATTTACCCTCAACCACACAACTAAGGAGGGACAGAGAGGGGATTTGAAGTCAGGCTCCTAACTCCAGAGCTCATACTTTTAACCCTATACTTTGTGTATCTGGAAAAGTCACATGAGATAGTAGAAAGACCCAATGCTTTGGAGTTGGACCAAGTCATTCATTCATGTATCCATTTGACAAAGACTCATTGATTGCTTACATGGATAGGACATGGTTCTGATGTTAAGGATACTATGGGAACCATTTATATTCAAGGGACATTCAAGGGTGAGGAGATAGATAATAAACGAGCTGTCAGAAAGTGATAAATACTATGGAGGAAAATTAAGCAGAGTAAGATAGGGAATGCCTAGAGAAAGGTGATGGGAGGGTTGTTGTTTTATACAGACTCATAAAGGAAGGATATACCAATAAAGTGATATTTGAGCAAAGTCCCAAAAGAAGTGATGTGCAAACATTCGGGGGGAGAAGCATTCCTACAAGGGGAAAGATCCAAAGTACCCCCTCCTTACCCTAAAGGAGGACATGCTCAGGGTGATGGAAAATTAACCAGGAGGTGTAAGTGGATGGAACAAGTAAGCAAGGAGCAGAGTGGAAGAGGTGGGGAAGAGTCCTTGAAGCCCCTGGTGAGAACCCTGGCTTTCATTCTGTGGGAAGATAAGAAGCAGAGAGTGGCATAACAGGACTTCAGGTTTGAATGGATCACTTGGCCAACTGTGTTGAGATGGTTTTAAGGCAGAGAAGCCCAGAGATCAGTTGGTAGCTGTTGTAAGAAACAATGGTATCCTATAGGAGCCCCTGTTCTACCATGAGTAGTAGCTATTGGACTTTAGGCAAGTAATTAAATTCTCCTAACAGTGATGTCCAAATCTGAAAAAATAAGTACAGTCTGGCCAGTGGTAGCACAGTGAGTAAAGTATCGATCTAGAATGCTGAGGTCACAGATTTGAAACCCTGAGGTCTTGGCTCTGAACGCGAGCTCATCAGGATGGGATCACTGGCTTGAGCAGGGGAATCGTCCGCACGATTCCAAAGCTCACCAGCTTGAGCTCAAAGTTGCTGGCATGAAAAAGCCCAAGGTCGCTGGCTTGAGCAAGGGAACACTGGCACAACCCTGGTCAAGGCTCGAACAAGAAGCTCAACGTACAACTAAAGTGAAAGCAACGATGAGTTGATTGATGCCTCTCACCCTCTCTTACCTTCTCTCTCTCTTCCTCTCTTTCTTTTCCTCTCTCTCTTTCCCAAAATATTTTTAAAGGGAGGGGTATAAAAATGTTTGCCTTGAGGACTGTTAAGGGGACTACAGAAAATAAATAAAAATTTTGGTTCAAAAGAAACTCAACTTCTCCTAGGTGGGGTGGGGTCTCTCCATTCCATCCTCCCTCCCCCTGGCACCTCACCCTTCCTGGATTCTGTGTTGCAGATTCTCAGTTGGCTGAATGCCAGGGCCCTCCTGAAGTTGAGGGTGCCCCACTCTTCTCCCTCACTGAGGAGAGCTTCAAGGCCTGCCACCTGACCTTGACCTTGGATGATTACCTCTTCATCGCATTCGTGGGCTTCGTGGTCTCCATTGCATCCGTGGCCACCAACTTCCTCCTGGGCATCACAGCCAACTGCTGCCACCGTTGGAGCAAAGCCAGCGAAGAGGAAGAGATTTGACGTGGGTGCCTGGCATTCCTCCATGCTGCTGAACGTCACTGCCATTGACCACTTAACACCCTCCGTGGCTGCCCATTCTGGTCCCATAGTGCCCTGGCCACCTCTGTCATGGCTCAAGCAGTCTCAGAAAACTATTTTTGAGCAAGATTCTACTATGGCCGGGGCACTGTGCTAGGGACCGTCAGTGTTAGATAAATCCACCTAGTTCCTGCCTTCAGGCACTTCCCTCTGATAGAGGAAAGAGGTTCAAAAACTATTCCCTTTAAGACAATTTGTTGGCATTCTTAGCACATAGCCCAGAGGAGGGGGTCATCAACTGTGCCTGAAAATGTCCAAGAGAAGTACAAGACTAGAGGTGAGTCATGAGCTGGGCCATCAAAAACTGTCTGCTTTGTCGAGTAGGCCAAGAAGGGTGGACACAGACAAATGACGGAAGCCAGAATATGTGCGTATATTGAGAACGGGGTGAACAATCCCTGTGACTTTAGGGTACAGAAGGGGAGTGGCACAGCACCAAAACTTTCCCTTTGACACCCTATCTGTCAGTGCTTAGGGTTGCCCACCATTTCTTCCAGAGGGTGAGAACATCTCCATGCCAACCCCCTTGGCCACCTCCTACCGCAGCTACCAGGTGAGACCACTTCCTAGTGACTGCCCTCCGCACTAGATGACCAGCTATAGCCTGCTGGAGGGGTCCCAGGTAGCAAGCTGAGGATGGACACCTTCAGTGCCCTTTCTCCTGCCTCTCACTCCAGCTTTGGCTTCTGAAGAAAGAAGCAGGGAGCCCAAGAATGGGGCAGCAAGAGTCCTGGCACTCTGGGACTTCTAATCTCATGACTGCTCTTGCCACATTGCTCATGCCAGGAAAGTGCACTGTGGGCTACATTTCTGTAGCATGACAGTATAAGACTAAGGAAGGAGAAAACCACCACTGTTGTGATACTAGGAGAATTTTCTCTTTCTTCTAAACAACACACTCCCTTAAGTGTAGGGTGAGAGAGCTATTAATTACCAAGCACTTGCCAGTGTTGGGCACTGTGATAAACTCTCTCCACAGACATTTCCTTCAATGCGCACAACAATCTTTTGAGGTGAGTGTTAAAGTTCCCATTTTAAAGATTAACTAGTAAGGCCCAGGGAGGCCAAGGTCGTGGGATACTTATAAGCAGAATAAGTCTGTTCTCTTTCAACCACTTCATTCAAGTAGGGGAGCATCACAGTTCACTTCAAAGTCATATAAAGTCAGAGTCAAATAGTGCTGATGAAGCTCCTAATAAGAGCCAGGCACTCTTCTGGGCACTCTTACATCTATTGACTCGTTTATTTCCTTTCTCACAGAAACACCACCTGGTGGCTTTTATCATTCACATTTTATAGATGACTTCATTATAGGGAGCTGAGTATCTTACCCAAGGTTGTCCAGATACACTGTCAAAGGAAGGTGATACGTAGTTTCATTTAGGGAAACCATGTTTAGTCAGTCAGTCAAAAATCAAGTAACTTCATGTGCAAAGCACAGTTATCATCGTTGTCGTCACCTTCATTATCCGTGTCATGAGTTTCGTCATTATCCTCCTACGTTGTTCAGCACTGGACAGTTCCTGAAGTGCTTTGACATCCTTCTCCTTGACTCCTCACAACCCTGTGTGTCCGGCAAACCAAACATCACTACTCCTATTTTACAGATTTAAAAAAAAAAAAAAAAAAGTAGACTCAAGAGAGGGTATGACTTGCCTCAGTGGCAGGGTAGGAATTCAACTCCAATTCTGGTCTCTTTCCAGGGCTGTCCCAGGTGTTTGGGGAAGAGAATGCCTGAGAGCCTGGGTAGTGGGCCCTAGGACTCAGCAGCCATGAACATCCTTGTAGGTCAGCCAAGTAAAGGGCAATTTAAAAAAAAACAAAAAACAGCTGCTCTACAGGTTTAGATGTGCTCGTGGCAGGGCAAATCACAGCCTCCGAAAATTAAGAGCAGAAGAGATAACGTCCGAATAGGAGTCACCTATCTTGCAATGTGTGAATGATGCTTTAGGAATGATGGCCATCCAAAAACTAAGATCTTTGGGAAATAGAGGCTCTGGTCACCCTTTCTGTTCAAGTGTTGTGTTGCAAGAGGTACACAGGGTGTCAGGAAGCTGAGCGTGAGCACCTCTGCACAATAGGTACGACTTTAAGACACAGTCTAACATGTTGCCAAGGCTGGCCAGGGTGTGAATTAAAGCAGGGGCTTCCCAGCTTGCCCCCAGCTTCATCAGGCTCCATCATTTCATCCTCCTGGCGGGCCTGAAGGAATGAAGGGCCATATCATATCATCTGCCAAGCAGTCTTCCCTGACTCGTGATCCCTGAACTAGTCAACCGAGAGGGCCCAGAAACTTTTCTAGGCCTGGGGTACTTAAACCTTGTGTCCCCTGAATCTCGCTTACAACATTGAGACCAGAGCCCTGCTCTTGTGATATCCGGAACAGAACTGTGCCCACTCTCTTCTTCCACTACGTCCAGCGTCAGGTGGACTGGGGTTGCTCTTCCCCAGTCAGTCTGACAGCCTAAGGCACTCGGGGAGGAACTTGTAGAAATAATAGTCCTGACACAAATAGTTAAGCCTCCCAATAGAAGAACACCATATGCATCTATGCTATTCTCCTAAACACGACACTCCTGTTTGCTGAAATATAGTTAATCTATTTTAAGATATGTACTCTTTTTGCATAGAACTAGTACCAAACAAAACGTCAAATGCCCCTTGACATCAAATGTTCTTTCTAATGAGACTATTTAGTTCCCATTAACGGCAAATCTTTCAGAGTAGGTAGGATACATCACTTTTAAAGAACAGATGTTTCTCCAACTGCTAGAAGGTCCCCAGTTAACAAAAGCACAATGAGGAAACTTCCCTAATGCAAGGAATTTTGTTCCTCCCTCACCTCCCACCACCAGCGTCTTGCACAGGCTAGCTGAAGCAAGCTTCTAGGGCCACACTTCTAGAGGGAATGTAGCAGTCCCAGTTGAAACACAGTAGTGCTGACCAAGAACCCACAATGGTGACCCCACAAGGCATCATTAAGTTTTATTCCAGATTAGTTAACATGTCAGTCTTGGGGTATTTCTGAATCCATGTGTCTGTTTATGAGGTTTTGTGTATGTGAAGTATCTACTGAAATAGGGCCAATCTCTGGAACTTGAATTCAGTTCTCAGACACAGGCTACTCAGCCATCTGTTTGTTGCATTGTTCGATGCACTAAGATGGAATCCCATTGGGGCTGAGGTAGAGATAGCTGCTCGGAAAATCTAAACAGAGAGATGTGGCTGAGGCAGACTATGAACAGCCTGACTACTTCCCTCTGCTCTCCTCTCCCCCTCAGAGATGTGTCCTTGCCAGAGCAGCTCCTTCGTGCTGGGCCTGAGGCTATGTCAAAGCTTAGGTAACCAATCGTGCTGTGATGGCCAAGGTCTGGGCTGAGAAAGTTGTGTTTTAGAAAAGACCCCACATCTGCACCACATTCCCTGGCCCATTTACCCTTGATCACCCTCAGATGATGCCGCCTGCCTCAGCTGTTTCCCCATTCCTATAGAGATCCCCAGGAAACCCTGCAGAAACAGGTCCCCAGAGTTTCTGTAGAGCCTGCTGGTCCCTTTTAAAGAGTCTGGTGCATGGAATTTGAACAGATCAAAACAGGTATTTCTCTTCAACTATCGGGAAAGACCTACAATCCCTATTGTCCCTATCAACGCTTTTGTTGATATTGCTCTGACACCCTTTCCGGCTCTCAAAGAGCATGAAGAAACAACTCTGTCCGTCTCTCCCAAAGCCAGAGAAACTTGTCTGCTCTCCCCACTCCAGAAGGAGGCAAGATGGAAGCCAAGGAAGCGGGTTGCATGGCCCTTCCTGTTCACCGCAGCACAGGTGGGGAGAGGCGGAGCCACAGAGCTCCCAGCTTTTCTGAGTGCTGTCCTGAGGAATGCTCACATCTGGGGTGGGAGGGTCAGGGAGGCGTGGGGAAAGGGAAGATGCCAACCTTTGTATGGAGATGATTTTATAACCATGCACTTTTGTAACTGTGAAGAATTTTTCATAAAGTACGTTAATAATAAAGAGCATATACTTTAACAAATTTTCTAAAGAGTTGTGAAAAAGAGGGAGCAAGAGGGGACAGGGAAAGAAAGAGAAAGAAAGGAACCTGGTGAAATCGAGAGCATGTGTGCTGAAATATACACACTAAAGGTCCATGGAGAGGGAGTCGATGGGAATAATTAGGAGATGTGCCAGCCATGGCGGGGCACGTGTGGGTGTAGAAGGAACATCACAGTAGCATATTTCTACCAGGCAAAAAGGAATACGAGTGTGTCTGTATGCACACACCCCCTATGTGTAGGCATATTTTGGTGCCTAAAATTACACAAAGGAAAGAGCATATGTCTTATACATGTTGGTGTTTGCAGCTTGGGTCATGCATAAAACATGCCAAGGCAAGTGGGTGTGTCTGTCTACTTAGCATCACTAAAGAGTGTGTACCAGGGAGATGGCCCAGGCCAGTCATGTGGGCAGACAGCTCAGGCGGACAGGTAAACCAGGCATCTAAATGGATGGTGTAAGGGATGGATGAAGCCATCTGTGGTACAGTTTCGGTCTCTGTTCTCATAGGTTACAAAAGAAGAGAAGAGAATCTAAATGTCCTGAGTCTTGCCAAGTGTTGCTTACCCATCATTGGAACTGTGATTATTGGGCGGTGTACACTGGGAACAGAGACAGAAAAAGGAGAACCTGTAAGGGCAATGACGACTGGTTTTATCCCAAGCCACTAAAGAGGAAGTGGCTCTAAGCAGGAAGTAGATCCAAGCAGGAAGTGGCACTAAGTAGGACGTGGTTCCTCCTACCAACACATATTTTAACCTCCTTCTAGTCCTCAGACTTCAGTGAGCACAGGGTACAGACAAACACTGCAATCGCAGAGTAGCGCTACTTAAGGGAACACAGGTACTGACTCAGAACGCTCAGCTAGAGAGCCAAAGAGAGTGCCCACTATGACCAGTAGTCGGAAGTAGATTAGAGGGAGGCAAAGATTTTCTACTAAAGTTAAGCTCCTAATGAAGTACTTCTACTAGAAGTACAGAATTTGTATATCTCGTGCAGTGCCAGGCATATACCTAGCAACTGATGGTGATGGTCAGTCTTCACATTTCATGAAAATGCTATGGGGAATCACTGGAGAGTTTAAAGCCATGGAATGCGATAATCTGACTATATTTCCAAAGACCATTCTGGATACTCTACAAAAAAAAAACGTTCAATAAGTCAGAAAGAATGTAAGCTTGGACTGTATTGAGGGGTCTTTTCATCGGTCCCAGGGAAAGATGCTCTAAGGGGCACCATTGTTGGCAGTGGACAAAGAGAAAAATTGAGGGTGTATTTTAAAGGCAGAGCCAGTGAGACTTGCTGATACATTTGATAGAAAGAGAAAAAAAAGAGGAAGGAAAATGCCTAATATTTTAACTTTAGCTATAGCTATGCTCAGCAAGTCCCAAGTAACAGAAAGGTTGTTTAATTCTATGGGGGAAAATAATACCAACAGCCAATAATCAGTAAGTCACTGAACTCTGATGCTTAAATTGGAAGGGTGAGGGAGGAAGCAGATAAACAAACAGATTCATAACGACAGGAAACACCCAAACCTAAGAGCCCCGGGATAAGGGTAGAAAAGACTGAACACACAGCATTGGTTTAAATTCTCTGTAGTCCTCTGAATGTCCCAGGGGATATTAAACCAAGCAACAGAGTTTCAGGAACGAAGTCAAGGCCTGAAAGATCAGCAGCCTTCTCAGATTACAGATAGATTGGTCTCACAGTGATGGATGGACTAGGAGCAGAGCATTAACCAACTGTGTCTTCCCAGAAAGAGAGTGTAAGACGCCCTCAGCTATAGACAGAGACAAAAGTCCAGGAAACCAATTCTGTTCGAGATGAGCCCAAATATGTTTGAAATTAGGATATTACATAGAGTCATATCTTAAAGAATGGGATCGAACAGCTTGTACTCACCTTAGCCAAGGAATAAGAGACAGGGGACAACATGGGCCTCTCAGGATAATGCTAATACTGTGACCATTTCTAAACAGACACTGTACCACAGACTTCAGGTGCCACATTTCATTGACATTGCCCTGAGGGAGAGCTACTATTGAGAAATGCAAAGCATAATGAAGAGTATGAAGTAGGGCGCCAAGTGCCCAGGTTCAAATCCCAGTGCTACCACTTGCCAGCCATGTGACCAGCCATGGACAAGTGACATCATCTTTTTGCGTCTGAATTTCTCTAACTGTGAATTTCAGAGGACAATGGTAGCCTCTTCAAGGATATTAAATGAGTTAATGTGAACTGTGAAAGTGAATGGTGTCTGGAACAGAATGATATTCAATTAGTGAAAGAGCCATCTTCCCTCTTTTACAGGAAAAGAACTAGAAGTTGAAAGATGACTAAGGAACTTATCTAACATCCCATGGCTGAGATGTGACAGAGCACAAGTTTTCATTCACATCTGTCCCCCAGTCCCAGCACTATCACATACCAGATAGGTCAGGTTGGCCAGCTGTAACAGCTAGTCTCCACACGTGGGAGCGAGTAAACCATGCTTCCAATACCGATGCCCTGGAGTAAGTAGTCCATTCCCACACTGAGTCTGGACTAGTCCTGTGACTCACTTGACCCAAAGGAAGGTAGCAGAAGTATGCCAGCTCCAGAATTAATTCTTAAAGGGGTCTGGCAGCCTCTGTGTCTGTGCTCTTGGGAGCCCTGAGTTCTCATGGATTAAGTCTGCTCCATGGAGACAAACAGAGAGTCCAGAAACCAAATGGAGAGAAAAGAGGTTCAGACATTCGTGCCAGCTGAGCTCAGCTTTCCAGCCATCCTTTCCGGGCACCAGACACATTAGTGGATCTGTCTTGAACATTTCAGCCCCAGCCACCTTCTGACCACAGCCCCGTGAGAGATCCCAAGCAGGAGAAACAAAAGAACTCTCTTGCTTAGCTACAGTGCTGCTGATGGTTAAATTAATTAAATAGGGAGGCCATTAGTCTGACATGGCTTTCATGCCTTACTGGCCTATATTAGCAGACCCAAACCTAAGCTTGCAAATGCCTCAAGGCTAAGAAATCAAAACCTAAAAGCAACCAATCACAAACAGGCAACTACTCTTTTTCAAATAAGCCAATTGCTTAAGCTATAGCCAACCAAATAATTTTAATTGTCGGGCTTTGCTTCTGCACCTTATCTTTAAACTCCTGCCCTTCATTCCTGTGGGTAGAATGCTTCGAACCAATTTCAGTTTGAAACTCCCTGATATGAGTCAATGCTTGCTCACATAAACTCTTAAATTTTAATATGCCTCAGTTTCTCTCTTAGCACAGCTAATGTATTGTTTTAAGCTTCTGTGTTGGGGTTATTTGTCATGAAACACTAGTCTATGAGGAAGAGAAATGACTTACTGGGGACAAATATGTGTCAGCAACATAAGGCTGAAACCCAGGGTGACCATTCCATCCCAGCAAGCTGTATAGTGGGTATGTCCACCCAAGTTCAGACCTGCTGTTGTTACTTGCTAACTAAATAAGTTACTCAGTATTCCTTTGTCTAATTCCCTTCTCTGAATCATGTGTACTTTCTCATGGTGTTGTACTAGTGATTTAATGATTTAATCTCCATTGATGAGCTTAGAATAGGGCCTGGCACATAATAAGAAATCAACAAAAAATTAGCTGGTGTGATTTTTTTTTACTTTTAGAAATAATATAGGCCCTGGCCAGGTAGCTGAGTGAATAAAATGTCAACCTGGCACACCACAGGTTGTGGGTTCAACCCTGGCCAGGGCACATATGAGAAGCAGCCAGTGAGTACACAACTAAATGGGGCAGCTAAGTGAAACATCGAATTGATGCTTCTCTCGATTTCTCCCTTCCTCTATCTCTCTCAACTCAATTTTAAAAGTAAAATAATAAGAATACTATAATTTGTTCCAGAGTAATTAAATTGGCCAATGCAAGAAACAGATGAAATTCCCAGTTCTAGTTTCCTACCTTTCCAAGAATAATGTCACAAGAATATTTTTATCTTCTTTTTTTCTTTATTTAGAAATTAAATTTAATGGGTGACATTGATCAATAAGAGTACATAGGTTTCGGGTGAACATCTCTATAGCATTTGAACTGTTGATTGTGTTGTGTAGCCATCACCCAAAATTAAACCATTTTCTGTCACCGTATATTTGTCCCTTTTTACTCTTCTCCTCCCTTCCCCCCATAACTACTGCACTTTTATCTAAATCAGTGGTTCTTAACCTTTTTTGAGGTACCGAACCCACCAGTTTCATATGCGCATTCACCGAACCCTTCTTTAGTGATAAATAAAATATGATCTTTTTTTCCAAATTCAAGACATAGGTATATGTTTTTTTACTGGTGCACAGAATGAGCCGTGCATGAACATCACCTTGCTCAAAGAACAAAACCAACAAAGTGCATGAACTCACAACAAATTACGGTATTACTTTATCCTGGCCTCCGCAGCAGAGGCTTCTTCAAACCCCTGAGACCGACTCATTGAACCCCTAGGGTTCGATAGAACCCAGGTTAAGAACCACTGCTCTATACCCATGAGTCTCCGTTTTATATCCCACCTATGGCCACAGAAAATGTATATCACTTTCCTGCACTTTAGGAAATGCCAGTGCACAATATTGTAAAGATGTGACTATTGAAAGCGTATGGTAAGGACAACAAAAATTAATAATGAGGAGAAGATTACAACCCACCTCCAACTAATCTTGAAGAGAACTGACGTCACAAGCTACTACTGTAATGTGGTGGTATGCTTTTTCCCAGCAGAAAAGGCATTTGCAACGCAGACGCAAAGTAGTCTGTGACTGCCCCCCAGGTAAATAGTTTAAAATCCCATCCTGTCCCCAATAGTGGAAGAATATGGAGCTTCCAGAAATAGTGCAGCAGCCAAAGGGAACAGAGGCAGACATGGCGCCTGTGACTTGCAGTGAGGAGAGCAGCTGCTGATGAATAGATTAGGGAGAAGCAAAGCCCTCCTTAGAACCAAACGTGGCTTTACTTCATGCAAATGCCAAATCAATAATAAAACCCCTAAAGGGAGAACTAGACATTCCAGAAGAGAACAGATCTCAGGGGACAAGAGCAAGATGCAGCGTGCAGGAGACCCCCGGGCTGGATAGAACAGAATCATCTGCCTCAGAAAGAAGTGTCAGCAGACCTTTGGGGAAGCAGACCTGGGCACTGCTCTGGGAGCCTGTTGTACATCCCGTATTGCTGCCTCGAAGATGTTTCAGCAATCGGAAACGGTGACTCGTTTGGGTACAGACTCTCCCTTTCTGTCATTTGTCATATACAGATTTCTGGATTGTGTGAACCTTTTCTCACTAGTATTAGAGTCTTGGGATTCCGCTGCCCAGGGTTGGGAAAACCAAGGATGCAATCCACTCTCTGAATTCTCCTTAAAGAATTTATTTCTGTCTGAAAGTGCTGTGAGTTACTCCGGGAGGCTGGCAGTTATAGAAGGCAGCTTCTAGGGACGTAGAGGAACCCCTGGGCTGGAATTCAAGAGACAGAATCACTCCACAAACACTCACTGAGGCCCTGGAGTGGGCGGGACAAGGTTAGGTACATGAATGAATTACCGAAAACCAGAGAAACCGGGATTCCCACTCCAAATCGCATCCACAGAGCCCAGCACAGGCCTCGGCGTGCAGCAGCTTCTCAACAAATGTTTATTAAACCAAGTTCACTGTGCTACTAACTCACAAGTCGATTTCCCTCCTCAGCATCCAGATGCCACTGATTCTCCAAGAAAACAAAGGGTAGATTTAAGCGGAACCTCTCGGATTTTAGTGCGCACCCCAGTGCCCTGGTGTTCTGGCTAAAGTGCAGATGTTTTCAGCTTGGAAGGACCTCGGAGGTGCATGTCTAACCAGCCCCCGGCCCCACTGGTGCAAGGACCACACTTCGAGTAACAAGGAGTCACATGATCTCTCTGGGGGAGACTCTGGATACAACTGAGGGACCCTCCAACCCTACATTTTTTAAGTGTGGAAAACACTAGAGAGTAACTGTGGAAAAAGGAGAAAGAGCTGAAGGGTTCGGGCATGGTGCCTGGAGCGGATCCAGGAGATTAGTAGAGGCTCCTTCAGCCCCGCAGGAAAAGCCCACTCTTGTCACAGCGCACAAACAAAGCTTGTTGGTGTCTGTAAAAAGAATCAAGGGTAATTTTTCTGGCTCGGAAAGCTCTGTCTCTTAATGATTCTTCCTGTTTTTCTCAGCCTGACCCAAGAGAATGAGCAAACAGCCCTGGTAAAGGTCAGCCCAGGTCAGAGAGGTCCCTGGAGATGGCTGCTTTCAGTCACACTGGGGGTTCTCAACAAATGTTGAGAACCTTTTCCCAAACTGGGGGAGGGGAGAAGACACAGCCTTCCCCAGGCCTTCCTAGCTCTAGGCCTACTCTTTGACTCATCTAGCCCAATACCAGCATCTTGGGGTGACAGGGGTCCCAGGATGGGGAGCTCTTCACCAAGTCAACACCATTCAATTTCACACTTATTATGACTGCTATGCACACGTGCCAACATGCTAGACACCCCAGACAATGGCAGGACAGGACAGGGTCAGGGGCTGCTAGGAGCTCATAGTCTAGCAGAGGAGCATGGTGCAGTCTCAACAAGACAGATCACAGCTCAGAATGCAATCAGGACACACTAAAGAAACCCGCAAAGGGAGCAGAAATTTATAGAAGTGAGCAATCACGTTCTCCTAAAGGCATCAGGAAAATCTGCATGAAGGGCACATCTGCAATGCAAAGATGGGTGTGGGGTCCTCAAGTGGAGATGGAAAGGGGGTGTTCTAGGTAGGGGAAAGTGTTTGGCATGGAGTCCAGTGTGGCTGGAATAAGGGCATTTGTGTGAGAAGAGCCTGTTGTGAGGGGGCTGGGATGCCCTTGGGTCTCTCTTTCCCATCATAGGGTCTGATAAAAGGCTCACATACCTACACACTTCCCTGGCTCGTGTTTGAGACCACACCTGCAAAAATGGTACCCAGATAATCTATGGCCATTCATTTGTTCAACAATTCTCACTGAACCCCTAACATGCACGAAGCACTGTTCGAGGCGCTGGACATATGGCGAAGACCCGACATGCTCCCAAGAGCCAAGCGAACCACGCGCAGCAGAGGAAGAAACATAGGGCTTGACAACAGAGAAGTCTTGAGTGCGAATTCTATAACCGGGCACCATGAATGGAAGACTTCCCCTCTCTGGGCCTCGGTCCATGCCTTCCCTGCCGGGATGGTTAAAGCTGCTGCATAGGACTGCTGTAGCTCGTCACTTGTGGGGAGAGAGCCTCAGACCCTGCTGGGCACCCCGCAGGCATTCATGGCCCCTGTCTGTTCTGAATTCAGTCGTGAAGAAAGGAGACTGGAATAATCTTCAGGGTCCCTCCCAGCTCAGATATTCCGCTTCAGTCGTCCCAAGAATCTGCGGCTCCTGTAACGGTGCCTGCTGACCAGGGGCCCAGCACATCCCGGGGAGGGAGCCTTCACCCCTCCCTGAGAGAGAAGCCACGGTGGCCAGAGAGAGGCCAGGGACTTGGGCAGCCATTAATCAGGCTGCCGCCATCACTGGCTGTGGCGCCGGCCAGCCAGGCAGGGTTCTGGCTGCTTAGCAGCCCCCTGGATCAATCAGCTTCCTCACGGCTCCAACAACCCGTTGCCATGGCAGTGAACCCCTAGGGACATCTAGGAGTGGCCAGGGCTGAAGAGGAAGGTTCTGTTCTTCTGAATCCATTCGACTCAATCTTGGTTGGTTTCAGGGCCCTGGAGTGAGAAATACCAACAATTGAAATTTACTGTGCAGTTTTTTGATGTCAGACACTCTATTAAGCACTTTGCATTAGTTATCTCATGTCCTACCCACAATGACAGCGTCAAATAGATATCTTCGTCCCCACCTAGAGAAACAAGAAACTGAGGTTCAGAGAGGTGAGTACCAGTGTCACATAGGTAGTTGGTGACACGACCGGGCCCCACCCTCCCGGCCCCAGGGTTGTGTGATGACGAAGGCTGAGCTTCCCCAGTGCCAGTCTTCCCATCCACCTGAGCCTCCGCCGGAGCTGGTACCACAATCCCCTGTGCCTACACGTTCCTGAGGGCCCAAGAAGACAGCTGTGGCGACTTGAGACTCGGAGTTTCTCTAGGACCTCAGGGACAAAGCCAGGTCACACTAGCAATGAACTACCTAAACAGCTGCCAAAAAAATATGTCCTCGAATTTCGTAATACAATCCCAATCTCAAAGAGTCAACAAAAAATAAAATAAAATAAAATGACAGTTTTGGCAGCCACGCTCACACGTCTCCCAATGATCTTTCATATCGGGAGGCAGCCAACTCTGGGAACATCTGTCAGACCCTGGCACCATATTCCACTCTGAAGAGCAAGGTCCCTGTATGTAGGCAAAGGGGGCAACCAGCAAGCTATAGCTGCAGCTTCAGGGCTCTGCCTGACTGGAGGGGCACATCCAGGACACCCACTGAAATTATCCCTCTCCCTAAACTCAGATGCTTGGAAACGTATAGAAGAACAGCTTGGCTTTCCTTCCCTGTCACCCCCACTACTCTCCACGCCCCACCTCCAGCATGACTGCTGAGCTGTTGAGTCCAAACACTGGGAACCCACGATGTGGGAAAATCCAGCTGGCTTCAGCGGCCCCAGACATCTGGATTCCCTAACCCCAGGCAGCCAGCTGAGTGAGGGGCCCACGGGCGCAAGGAGGCTTGGGAAAGCATTTGGAGGGCCCGCTGCCAAGTTACATTCCCTCCTGAACAAACACATGTCCCACTATCTAGTAGTCACCCGAGCCATGTTTATATATGCCTAGACCATTCAGTTGATTAATTAATTAACCTCCTGGGTGGCCTTTGGCCCCTAAATCTTTGTCCCTTGGGGCCTCAGTTTCCTTATCTATAAAATAGTAGACTGGTTGGTTTCTAAGGCTTCTTCCTGCTCTCACTTCTTCTGATTCTGGGATTCTACTGTAAAAAGACAGGATAAGCACAGGGCTGGGATCCAGCGCTCTGCCGCTGCGGCCACGTCCCTCTCCATCTCCGAGCCTCAGTCACCGTGTATAGTCAAATGAGGGGTGGACTAGATGACCTCACAGTCCTCCACAGCGCTGTCATTTCAGAGACCAGAAGATGCCCCAGGCCCGGCCACCTGAATGCATTCTAGCGCACTTCCGAAACTGACATCGGCTCAGTACCGTCGCCGCCAGCCTCTCGTTCAGGCTGACCGACCTCCCACCCAGACCCCTGCAGCAGCCTTCCAAACTGGTCCGGCAATGCCCACTGCCTCCCTCCCCGTCCATCCTCCTGGAGGCATCCAATGTGACGGGTTAACCCCCTGCTCATACGGATTCCCAATGCTCTTAGTTAGGATAAAGAACAAAAGCCTTCCTGCCACCTGCAGCACCGGCAGGGCTAAGTCCGGCCCACCCTTCAGCATCATGTCGCATGACCCACCCTTTCCCTCTGCACACCAGCCACCTGGCCTTCTGTTACCGCCTTACTGGGCCAGGGTGCCTAGCCCCGGGGCCTTGGTTCATGCTATTTCTTTGTCTAGAAAGCTGACCTGTGCCTTCTCTATCCCATCCCGCTCTTCAACGAGCAGGTTCCTTCTCTTTCTTCAGATCTCACCTTAAGCTTCGCTGCCCAGACAACCCTGCACGAACTTGCCAGGCCAGTGCAGATGCCCTGCTTGCCCTTCCCCCTGAGACCATACCCTTTCCTGCACAGTATTCTGTGTGGATGTGTGCGCGCGCGTGTTGTGTGTACGCAGGAATGAGATCACCTGTTTTCTCCTACTCTCCCCTAGTCTACACTCAATGAATATTCCCAAAATGGGCAGATGGAGCTGGGTGTTCAGCCCTTGAGGGGTGGATGGCATCCCTTCCAGCAAACTCTGGCCAAGGCCAAGGCCCTGTCGGCTCCGATCTAAGACTTTGAGGCTCCTGAGGAGGCATCCTGCTGACTGCTGGGAAACTCTGCCCAAGGCAAGCTTGTGACTGAAAGTCAACTGTGGGCTGTGCTCAGAGTCCATGCCAGCAGAAGGTGCTCAGAAGTGCACCCCGGAGACCGCTGGTGCTGGCGGCCTTCCCAGCCAGGCAGGAACGGCTCTGGAACATGAGTCAGGCTGGGGGAGGGGGTGGGGGAAGGCGAAGAGCACAGGCTGGGGAGCCCAAGTTTATGCTGAAAAAGCTAGATTACTAGATATATTTATTGTTCTTTGGAAATATCTAAAGTACCTTTGCCACCCCCTCTTTCTACCAACTTACTTGCACTGATCATTCAAGTGTGAATGTAGCCTCCTCCTCCAGGAAGCCTTCCTACACTTTCCCAGCTGCACCAAGGGCCCCATATCTGCGCCTCTACCTCCCGCCCCGCATCCCTTCAGCATTGTACTCAGGCCACTACACGAAAAGCATGTGTTTTTACGTGTGTCTCCCCCAGATAAAAGGCAGCCTGAGGGAAGTGACTTAGTCTTCTTCATCTTTTACCACCAGCACCCAGTGCCCAACAGACAGCTGTCACTTGGAAAAGTGTCACTCTGACAGTGCATAGATGAGAAACCTAAGTCCCTGAGAGGAAGAGCATCACGTCCCCAAGGTTGTACAACATGTCACTCACTGTCAGAACCAGGCATACGACCCTGGTCTCCTACTTCAAGTTGATACCTTTCCTTGTTCACTGCCTCCTTGTCGTCATAGGGATGAGTCCTATTTTTGACTCTAGGGACCAAGGCCTCTACAGACTTGGGGTAGTGAGTCATTCCTTCATGGGGAGGGTCCTGAAAGCAGGATCAGTGGGCTGTCGCCTAGAGAGAGTCTTGTCACCAGCTAGAGAAGTTGACCGCACTCAGGACAGAGATTAAGGGAGAACCCAACCTGTATCAACAGGCGGTAAGCACATTTGGGCAATCCCTCCTTTCTCTGAGTACATAAAATCCATCTTCCAGGACACCGAGGCTTATGGTCCGCCCTCTATGCCCTACCCACAATCAGATGTCTAAGAATCAGCCAGCATTTACCAAGCATGAGGTCCCATCCAGTCACATTCTGTAGACCATAAGCTTTTTGAGGGCAGGGAAACTTATCCTAGGTTTGGGTCACAGACTATTTTATCTAAAAGGGCCTTTTGGATTCACCTGGAAAATGGAGCCTGGAGGATGAAGGTGACTTGCCCAGGTCACTGTGTGACTGACTAAGCGAACCAGGGCACAGCCCTCTCCCCCTGCACCCCACGCAGATCTCTGCCTCCCACTTCACTGGACTACGGCTCTGACAAGCACTTTCCTTGGGTCCCCTCCAACCTTGAGAGCAGAGCGGGTCCCTGGGAAGGGTTGTTCCCTGTTGGGGGTGCGGGGGGTGAGGGGAAGGGGGAGACATGTCAACATTGAAAGCGCAAGTCTGATCCCATCCCTTCCCTGCTTAAAAGGTGTCCGTGGTTTCCCTGTAGGTGAGGTCATCCTTCTTGAGGTGACCCTGTCCGGCATTCTTTCGAGCCAGCACCCCAACTCCGCCCTCCCCACACCCCTCTCGCGCTCCCATGAAGGGCGGGCAGTGTCCACCTTTTCACTGGGCCACGACTGCTCACTCATTCTTAGCTCTTCCTCTGGGGGTCTCTCCCATCTCTCACCCAGTGCCCAGGCACCCTGCAGTTCCGGACTTCCACGCAGTTCACTGTGTTTGCTCCTGGTCTCTCCCCCCACCACCAGTGGTAAACTCTAGAAGAACTGGGACAGGAGCTGTCCCCATAATCATTGTACTTTCACAGACAAGCTCTGTCCTCGGCACACGGAGAGGCTTCCACAACATCAGTGTTTTGACTGGTGGCTAAGAACCACGCCCTTTCACCGGTCCTGTTCCCTGACTCAGTGGAACGTGAGAGGCCATGAGCCGGGGCAGGAACAGGGGTGGGGCAGGAGCAGCCCACAGAGAAAGCACCATCAGGCTGTCCGACCAGAGCGTCCGTCCGGGAAAGCTGGTATTCCGGCCCCCGAATCAGTCCAGGATGCGTGTGGAAGGGGAAGTCTCCGTGTCCTTCTGATGCTCGGTGGCTACTTCCTGAGCCTCCCGCGGGCTGAGGGAGCCGAGGGCAGCCGGCGGGCAGCGAGGCCGCCACCCTCCCACCCCAGTGCAAATCCTGTCTCTGCTCTGCTGGCAGGATGTTATTGCACAGCCCAGGACTGTTATTGTCAGGAGATGGGTTTTCCTGAACTCATTAAAGGGCTTCTGTCCTTTCTCCAGGACCAGCCCCCCTTTTCCTCTGTCCCCAATCAACACTGAGAGAAAGGGGCTCTGGGGCCACTCCAGGTGGAGCATGACAGCTTCCCCTCCTTCTGTCCATTTCTCTACTTGGCTGGCTGATAACTATGAGTGTCGATAGCAATAGTCCCCACCAGGATGTCTTTGTGTGTCAGGCGGTGCTAGACATTGATGGCCATCGTCTAATTCAACCATGTAAGCTCCTTATTATTGGTCTCACTTTTACAGTACAACCATCTGAGGCTCAGAGAGGGTAATGATGTGCCTGAGGTCACACAGCAAGAAGGAAATAAAACTGAAATTCAAATCCAGATCTCTTGATGCCAACACCCATTCTCTTGCATGATCCCCTTGCTGCCTACCTCACCCATGAGCTAGTTGCCACTTTGTGTGAGTGAAGAATTCCAGTGAACAAAGGAAAAAAGTCCATGCTGAGAGCGAGCATTTCCCCACAGGGGTCTAGAGGTCATGGGATCTCCCCTCATCCCTGGGAAAGAACTAGAGTAAGATGGAATAATAACTCCTTTCATGTGTTTACCAAATCTAAGAAAGCCTCCTCATTATTCAAGGGCTAGGCAGGCGGAGCATGAGGATGCCCATAAACTGGAGACAGCCACAAGTATCACTTCTCTTGAGCAATCTTATGTTGGGAAGAGCAGAAATGTGGCAGCCAACAGACCATGGCTTCTTCTACGTCTGGCTCCTATTAACTGGGTGAGCCTGGGACATCACACCTCGTGGGGACCTCATTGTCCTGATTCAGGAGATGGGATAAGTACTCACCACACAGGGTATATCATAAGTCTCCAGTGGTTCCATGGGCATCAGCACACTTCAGACAGTGAAACAGACAAAACTGTGCTTTCGTTATGTGGACATTTTGTTCTTTCTTTTACTGTTTAGGTGACAACTTAGAATTACAGCTCTGAGGTCTGAACTTGGGGTCAAATCTCAGTTCTGTTATGTACTAGTTATGTAATGGCAGATGAGTATTTTAACGACTCTAAGCTTCTGTGTCTTGGTATGAAAAAAAGAGAGACAAAGTGTGTGTGTGTGTGAGAGAGAGAGAGAGAGAGAGAGAGCAGCACAAGGGACTAGGGAGAGGGAAGCAGCCTCGATCCAGCTGGCCACCAGCAAGGAGGCCTTCCTGACTCCCCACACCCAGCAGCTAGAGCCACACAGCTTGAAGAGATAAAGCCAACACCTCCCTACAATAGAATAAAACAGACAGACAAACAGGGAAACAGAAGAGAAGCACAGAAGATTCTCTTGGAAATAAGACATGATGAGAAGAACAGACCTGGCTGGAGGGCACTGCCCTTATCTCCGGGGTGAAGTCTAACGAGCAGGAGTCTGATGCCTGCCAAGTCCCTGGCCTACACTGTTCCCTTTAGTCACCACCACTGATCCCGGAAAGGTAGGTGCCATTAGGATTCCCAGCTGCCTCTGAAAAGGTTAGTGTCTCGTCCACAGTCACATGCTTGGCGGCATGACTTCAATCCCAGAATGACTACAGAGCCCACTTTCTTCGGCACACAGACCAGATCTGAAAGCCAATGCTACCACTTACTGGCTGGGTGACCTTGGGAAAAAACTTACCTCTTATGAGTTTCCATTCTCCTTACCTGTGACATAGGTACAGATAAAGCCAGCCTTGCTGGACTGTGTGGCCTTTGGCTACAGCCCCAGCACAGTGCTTGACTTCATAGGTGACTGGGGAGTAATATTCTTTCTGTCTCTACATCAATTTTTCCCAAACCTGCTTCACCGTAAGAAATACTGAACATGACTAACAAAAACAGATTTCTGAGACCTAGCCCAGACCTGCCAACTCAGATTCCTTAAAGAAGTTTCCTAAGAATCTGGATTTAACAAAAAAAAAGCTCCCCTGACCCTTATAGCAAAGTGAATTCTGGGCTCAAGGACAGGGTTGACTGCATATTCGAAAGCACTTGGGGAACTTTTTGAAAAATCCCAAAGCTAGACCCCACCCAAGATCTCCTGACTCAGAGTCATGGGGGTGGGTCCCAGCCAGGTACCAGGGCTTTTCATAAGCTCCTGGGTGACTCCAATAGGCAGCCAGAGTGGAGAACCCCTGCTTGGGCCAGTGCTGTCCAAAAGAACTTTCTGCAGTGCTGGGCACGAACTATGTCTGCACCGTCCTATCGGGCAGATACTAATCACACATGGCCGCTCAGAACTTGAAATATGGCTAGTGGGGATGAAAAACTATCATATTGATATTATTGCATTTCAAATAGCGCTAGCAGCTACCGTATTTGTACCCTTCAGCCCTAGACTTGGGGGACAGGCACATTGCCCTTCTGGGTGGCAGGCAGGGGCAAAGGAATGAAATAAAGGGCCCTCCTCATTTCATCAAAGGGGTCCGGGGGCTCTCTGAGACTTTTCCTTGGAAATCAAAGCATTTTCATGGGATCCAAGACAATATTTGTTCCCGGTGATCTGTTCCACTGGTGAATTTCCCACCTGGCCCCGTCTCAGCCTCTCGGCTCCACTGGAAAGGGTAAACAGTCGTCTCCAGGCATCCAGGGAGAACCTTGAAGTTGCAGGAAAAGCCAGGGGGCGGGTCGAAGAGGTAAGAGCTTCTATTTTAAAGATGTTTTCCTCTTTGGAATAAGCTCCATCCTCCTGTGGTGCTGACAGGGCAAAGGTTGTGACTGATATTGTGTTGCTGGACGTTAAACAGCCTCTGAGGTCACCTGGCAGCTGGCGGGCACGTCCTGACAGACGGCTTTTAATCATTCACCCCTGCCCCTGGGAACATTGAGGTCTGGTGGGAAGGGCCAAGAAAGGCCAGCTGTTGGAGATCACCCTCCGGGCCACTACCCCTCTCTGTCACCCCGCCCCACGCCCCGTGGTGATGGATGTGTGCGAGGTAAGTGGACACACAGACAGGCAGGGGGTGCCGGGACCAGACCACCCCGGCGACAGCACAGGAAGCTCCACTGCGTCTCTCCCTGGTGTGAGCTCACTCCTGGTTGACAAGCTGGGATTTCCAGACAAATGTTTTCTTACAGTCACCACACGGATCGGTTTTCTCGCCCAGGGCACACATAGCAGGTCTTCCCAGGGGTCATCTTACTCTAGATACATTAGGGCCTGGGACCTC
This sequence comes from Rhynchonycteris naso, assembly GCA_037038555.1. Lineage (NCBI taxonomy): Eukaryota > Metazoa > Chordata > Mammalia > Chiroptera > Emballonuridae > Rhynchonycteris > Rhynchonycteris naso. The sequence goes on from CM072995.1 coordinate 360,257,364, forward strand.
AAGACCTCAGGCTGGGCTCAGGGAGCCAATATGGAACTGTGGCAAGGAAGCGGTGGGTTTACTTCATCCCGAACATGGGGACGAGTAACATCTACTTCACAAAGTGGTTGGGAAAACAAAGCCGGAGAAGGATTTGTAAATCAAAGTGGCTGGCAGGGGCCAGGTACCCAAGTATCTATAAAGTCTAAGTTATCCTAGCTCTTGTTCCGTAGGATTTCTTAACCTTCACCTTGCCCTGTCTCTAAATTTCCTTTTAAGAACTGCAGTGTCCTAGGCTGTGACCTCTGACCTCTACAGATTTGTTACACTAAGAATACCTTCCTAATACTCCAAAAATACTCATGCCCCAGTGGCCCACGCTCTATGGGATTCCCCACCTGAACTCAGTAACCATCCCAGCATTGTCTTCTCTTCTAAGCTTTAGCTCAACAGACATTTGCTGTGTGTTTGCACCGTGTGGTGGCTGAGGACCTGCCCATAAGCTGGGGAAGGGGGACAGCCATAAAATCAGGAAGGCATGCTGCTAGTCTCAGAGAACCCCAACAGTGACAGTAACACACATCCCTGGGGCATCTTCCACGTTGTTTCAAAACACCATCTTGACTAACAGCTCTTACGATCTTCAAAACAGCCCTGTGGAAATTGTTATTATAATTTCTGTTTTTCAAATGAGGAGACTAAGGGTCAGAGAGTTGACATGTCTTGCTCAAGTCCACAAACAAATGGTCGAGCCAAACTCACACTCAGATTGGCTTTTACTTCTAATGATACTTTGCATGTGAAGCACTCACGATAGGGACTGAATTATTGATTAATATTATTGTGATACAAATTCCATGCTCTTCTCAACAGGAGAGAAGGAGCCTGTATTTCAAAATACGAGCAGGCTGTGATTCAGCACAGACACAGGTGTTCAGAGAAACTGGATATCCACAGGCACATGCAGGACACGGAGCTGTACACGTGTTTCAAAGACCCTGGTAATGAATGTGGGAAACTTCAGGGAGCAGGCGGGACTTGCGTTGAGCAGAGACGGTGGGGTGAGCCTGATGTGGTGGGGAAGGGAGGTTAGAGCCTCCCAGACAAGGAAGCAAAGGGCCCGGGGTCTGGAGTGAGCAAGCACATGCCATCCATTCGTATGAGCAATGGGGTCAAGGACTAAAGACGCGGAAATAAATGTGGCAAGGGCGTGCCCTGGCGGAATTTACAGTAGCAAGGCCAACATTTGTTCTCGGGGACAGTCCCATTGGGAAGGAAGCCAGGAAAAGTGGGCCACCCTGGTGGAGTTAGATACTGAAGGAAGGCCTTGAACCGTGGCCCAGGGAATTTACGGTTTATCTCGCAGGCAGTGGGGTGGGGAGAGGTTTCCCCTCCAGTCCCTTTGTCCCAGCTCAAGTCGGATCATGCTCAGGCCCCAGGACACCACTTCCAGCCCCTTGCTGCTTTCTCTGCCAGGCTCTGAGGCTCCATTGCCCTGTAATCAATTTGGAAAGCCACAAGACTGCAGACGGTTCTCCTTAGTGACAGCCCTGCTCCTCCTCCCCATCATCTTCCCTCCCTTCTGTCTGCAGAGGAAGCTTCCGGCCCCAGGGAGCAGCTAGGTTTGCCCCTCCCCCAGCGCTCCTCCCTCTGCCCCTCTGCAAGTCAGTTTCCTGGTTTCTGTGGAAACCACAGAGACCTAGCAGGCAGGGGTCTCACAAATACACCATTTGTGACACCATTTGTGGTGGGGGGTGGGGAGAGACTGTGAAAGTGAGAAAATAGCTGATAAATCCTTCTCTGCCACTCAGCCATAAAATTGCAGTGGGTTGAGTGGCCAGAGGGACTGGGCTTTCTGGTTTCCTCTCCAAAGGGGGTTTGCTGGGTTAACTCCAAACCCAGCCCTGAAGGAACACACACACATACTCACACATTCATACGCACATACTCACGCACTTGCATACCTTTACATAGACATACGTATGTACACATAAACATTCACACACACAGAGATTCATACACACACACTCATGCACATGTCTACACTCACAGACATACATATGTACATCCATGCGTTCACACACACTCACACTGTCATACACATATGCACATACACACACTCATACAGACATAAACATATACACCCATGCATTCACACACACACTCACACATTCATACACACACACTAACACACGTCTACACTCACACAGACATACCCATGTACATCCATGTGTTCACACACACACTCACACTGTCATACACATACGCACATACACACACTCATACAGACATACACATATACACCCATGCGTTCACACGCACACTCACACATTCATACACACACACACACGTCTACACTCACACAGACATACACATATACACCCATGCGTTCACACACACACTCACTCATTCATACACACACACTCATACACATGTCTACACTCACACAGACATACCCATGTACATCCATGCGTTCACACACACTCACACTGTCATACACGCACATACACACACTCATACAGACATACACATATACACCCAAACATTCACACGGACACTCACACATTCATACACACACTCTCACACACATGTCTACACTCACACAGACATACACATGTACATCCATGCATTCACACACACTCACACTGTCATACACACATGCACATACACACACTCACACAGACATACACATATACACCCAAACGTTCACACACACATTCATACACACACTCACACACATGCATATACTCACTCAGACATACACATATACACCCAAACGTTCACACACACATTCATACACACACTCACACACATGCATATACTCACTCAGACATACACATATACACCCAAACGTTCACACACACATTCATACACACACTCACGCACATGTATACACTCACACCGACATACACATGTACACCCATGCGTTCACACACACACTCACACATTCATACATACACACTCACGCACATGCATATACTCACTCAGACATACACATATACAGCTGAACATTCACACACACACATACACTTACTAGTCCCGCTTCTCCAGGACAGCTGGGCTCAGTCCCCTAAGAAGACAAACCTCCCATAAAATGGCTGTGCACTGAGAACCCTCATCCCCAGCAGGTAGAAACCCTGCGGTGACCTCCTAGGCTGTGACCCCATGGCGTTCCCCAGCCCCCAGCAGCTAGTCCCTCAGACCCTCTGGCCTTTACCACTGTCCCTTTGGGAACTGGCTTTTCAGCCCCTTTGAAGCCTGGTGACAGGAGGGTTGCAGATGCCTCGGCCTGAAAGCCCACATCTCTGCAGCCTTGCCCATGCATACCCCTGCAGAAGCCACCAGTCCTGCGCAATGTGACAAAGGACAGTGGGCTTGTGATAAATGAGAACAGGGACAAACAGTTTATTTCCCACTTGGATGGGTCCCAGCTCGGAATCCAGGCCACTGGGCATGGACTCAGGTTGGAGAGTCCCCAGTACTAGCAATATTCTGCAAAGCAGCCCACGCTAATGAACGTGTGCAGCCTCTGCCTAGGAATGGGTGACAAGAGCCCAGATTGTCCTCATCAGCCATCACAAGGCAGTCCAGAACTCCAGTGCATAGTTCTGTTGGCTCAGCTTCATTTCTTGGTCAATGAGGGAATCTAGGAATTAGGTCTCATTCAGTACAGTCTGCTTGGGAGTCCAATTATTTCTGAGCACAAGGGGGTTTTTGGGGGATAAACATGGGAGGCCATTAGCCCAAGCTCCTTGACTCTTGCCTTAGGAGTACACATTCTCCCACTAGCTTGCACTGGTTCTTTATTCTTCAAAAGAAAAACAAATAAGAGAGCCCTTCATTCCCCCGCCTAGGTCTCACCCTGGCACGTGGAGCAGAATATGTAAATCTGGTTTGTCCTCTGTTTAAATTATTTGTCCAACATCTGGAGGGTGACTTGGTTTAGTGGACTTATAGTTCCGACTTCTCAAGGAACTTCTCACCCTGACTTCCATTTGTGGTGTTGCTCTGCTAAACCTGGCTCAACTCTAAATTTAATCTGTAAAATGGGCATAATAACACAGCACCCTCCCCAAAGGTAGTTGCAATGATTTTGAAACAAAAGACTCTAAAAGGCCTGGCATAAGTACGTTCAATACCTGTTACTTCTCTTCATTTATCCAGATAAGTGGGTAAATGGGAAATAATAGTAACTATGATCCCTCTTGCCATATATTTTCATCTCAAGGAAGCCATAGATAGATAGATAGATAGATAGATAGATAGATAGATAGATAGATAGATAGATAGATAGATAGATAGATATGCACATTAATGCCGAGTCTCCTAAAACCAGTCTCTTCTTGCCCATGGAAATTAATTTTTAACTCATCGATTTTGAGTGCCTGGAGGACAGTCTCAGTACCAAGACCAAAGAGAAATGCAAAATGAAGAAAACAAATTTGTTGCTGCTTACATAAACATAGTTAACTGAGCAATCTGACCTCTGCATGCCATGCCTTGCAGAAAACAAGGGATGAGTAAAAACAAAAATATCCTCTGCCCTGGATCCCATCCACCCCAGCTTCAGTCCCAAGTCTCCCTTGCTGCCTATTATTTCACGTCTGGTCAATTTTCCCATCTGGAAAATGGGGTTGATCACCTACCACGACTGAATAAAGTAAAGCCCGTAAACACTCAAGCTCAGGAAAGGTCTAGTTTAGGAAGTGCTCGATTGACTTTAGCCATGGTGCTTTGGCTGTTGTTTTTCTCAATTCACCCCATTTAGGAAAAATTAGAGCACAAAGCAACACAGTAGAGCTGTAAGGGGTGGTGCAGTGTCCAGGTGACCCTGGGAACTCCCTTCCCCTACCTCGGCCTTTGTTACATAAAGAGAAATGGAGAGGTGAGACCCAGGGACACAAGAACTGATTATCACAAACAAACAGCAACAAAGCACCCATGAGTGCCCTTCAGGCTCAGGCTTCAGTGGGGTCCTCCCATAAACATTGGTTCCATGACAGCCGATTTTTTTTTCAGAAAGCTCCTTGTATTCCTATTGCTCCCCTCTGTGCCTTCCCCTCCTCCCCGCCACCTTCCTCCTCCCAGGGAAGCAGAAGTTTCTGAGGCCCAGAGAGAAGGTCAGAGGTCTCCACCGGCCTGGCCAGGAGCCACCAGGGCTGTTTCCTGCCAGGAGTCTTCAGTGAGCTGCTGCCTACCCCAGGGAAACCCAAATAAAGTCACCTCCCCACCCGAGAGCATTTTGCCCTTTAAGGGAAAGGTTGTGTGGTTGTGTTTGGAGCCCAGAGCATATTTATGGCTTGATGGAGAGTTCATCCAACCTTTTACGGACACAGTCGGCATCAAAGGGGTCCACCCAGGCCCATCTGCCGCTCTCAGGGGCAGGCCTGGCCTGGATCCCAGATACATTACAAAGTTACTGAACTTGGCTTGTGTCAGGCCCTTTCTTTGTTCTTTCTTTCCTTCTTCTACCTCATGTCCCACCCAGGACGTCCCCGCTATGGCCAATGTAATCCCATTACAACCTAATCCCATTCTGTCTTTGCAAAGATGAGACTGAGGGCCATTATTCAAAATGACCACCAAATGTGGCTTAATCTATGTCCACCTCCCAGGAGTGTATGGCTTAATACCTGCTGCCAGTCTGGGTCTATCCATGATGAAGGTGACAGGCAGGACGCCCTCACTCTAAGACACCTTTGATGATAACAGTTAACCACATTTCAGCTTCTCCATCCAGAGAGGGGGATACACCTTAAGTCCCAGAGATCTGGGGAACGTGGGAGATGTTGAGATACTAGGTAAACTCCTGCCTTTCCATTGGATAGGTAGAGAGAGGATCAAGTAGGGACAGAGAGAGAGCAGTAGGAAGATATATCGAGGTACATAGGTATGGAGTTCTCATGTCAGGCGGAAGTAGTCCGAGGGGCCTCAGGAGTGTGGCGTGGTGAAATCAGCACAGACTGTGCCAGCAGGCAAGCCCAGCTGTGCACCCTGATATGGCCGTATACTGGCAACATGACCTTGAACAAATTGCCCAACACATCTAAGCTTTGGTTTTCTCTTCTGCAACATGGACACGATGATATCTGCCATTGCAGAGCTATCAAAGAGAGTTGGGATTGTTTATGTAAAATATCTAACATGGCTTGAGAGTAATAGATACTTACCAAATAGTATTATTATGCTTTTTATTTGAAATAGGAATGGTCTTAAGAAGACCACACACAAAAAAAAACAACATTTTAGTGTGATAAAAATGTTCTATATGTTCACATTAAAGTTAATAAAAAAAAATGTTCTATATGTTGAAGATAGTGGATGTTTAACAGGTATATACATTTCATTTATTAAAACCAATTAAATTATACACTTCAAATGGGTAAATTTTATTGTATACAAATGATACCTCTATCAAGCTTATTTTAAAATTTGAAAAAGGAAGAAGCATTCTCTTCAAGATATCATCCATACAAATCTTCAGGCTGAACGGGAGGCCAGAAAGTAGCCCAGCCCTTTCATCCTTATCTCTCCAAACAGAGACATGAGGAGCTCTAAATCCAGGGCCATTCTTGAACAGGAGAGATCCTGCACCAGCCGAAGAGCAGCTGCTCTGGCCTTCTGTGAACAGTCCTCTGCCTTAAACCCCTTCCTTGACCACCCAAGCTTACAGGAGGTTCAGACCCTGAGCGTGACTCACAGGGCGCCCAAGTCCCCCCCACTACAGCCTCGCTTCCAGCCAGCCCCCTTCCCACTCACGCACCTCCAGCCAGCTGTTCAGCCCACCAGTTCCCGAACACAGTATTCCATGGCTTTGATCATGCTGTCGCCTCTGCCTGAAGCATCTTCCTCGCCCGCCCTCCGCTTGAAGAACCCTTTCATCCTTAGGAGCCCAGCCAGAGCCCATCAAGCAGAATTAACCTTCTCTACAGCCCATCACACTGTATATTGAAGAGAGGAAAGGACAACTGTGGGGGCCTAAGTGGGATGAGGAGGAACTACACTTGCTGTGTGCCTACTATGTGTCAGGCACGGGCTACTCTGTACACTTTATACTATTTACTCCTTCAAACAGCCACCTGAGCTAAGTCTTATTCTCCCCATTTTGCAGGAGGGAAATCTAGTTCACAAGTCCCCGGACACGGTCCCAGGATTGAAAGACCCCAACACCCTTTTCCCCTGCTCCCTGCACCCCACTGACACCCACTTAGTCACAGACTTGTCTGTCTCTAACACAAGACTGAATTTTCTCTACACAAAGTCTGTACATTATTCATCTCTGAAACCTCCTGGGTCCTTCGGCCCAGGCTCAAGCCTTGGTACCTACCACCTAGTTAACCCCAAATAAACACTTGTCAGAGAAATCCTCCCCACATGTACAGGGGCTGCTGGGTCATCTTTCTACTCATCATAGACACTACACAGAGGGGGTGCTGATCACTGAGGAATAGCGTTTCCAGGTAGAATGTCTCAGCATTCTCCATGGACACAGGCTTGCTGGCAGGAGGATTTGACCTTGACTACCACCCATTTGCCGAAGCTTGGAGAAACAACTTCTTGCTTCTCTTTTAATTACGTTCATTTTAAAGGGAAGTCTAAATTTTTAGTACAAAATTTCTAGCTGTCCTGTGGTCTCTAAGCTGGTGGTCACACTCTGTGAAGATGGGCCGCTGGGCCTAGAAGGACAGTGGCCCAGTCACCACGTGACATGGAAGGGCAGCGTCCCCAAATTCTAGGCATAAGAGCCCAAGGAAGCTCACAGCCTAGTAGATGACCTTCACCATGTCTGCAGCACTCACCATTTATTGCACAAACTCTCTATGTTTGGGGACCTACCCACAAGCTGGACACCGCCTCCCATGTTAGAGGCTGAGACCCACTTTCTCAGGCCTCTGTTCACGTCGGCTTATGGCCTGGGCTTCACTAAGCATGCACGAGGGAGAATCTGCTTTGAAAGAGAACAAACTGAGGACACAGGAGCTGCGTGGAATCTGTTCTCTGGCCGAGGTGGCGGAGAGACAGAGAGTCGCCGAGGTCTCAGAGTCAACAGTGGTGGCAGTGCTGTGTCCAATCCCAGGCAAACATCATGGTATGAGCACTGTGGTGTCCATAAGGACTAGATCATTCTAGGATGGCTCCTTCCTGGAGCATAACTCTCCAGAGACGCTGGGAGCTACCTACTATTTTTGACCAAATTCATTTTCTGCAGAAATAGGTGACAAAGTATCTGTCGTTTGCATTTAAGATGCCAGATAGATGCAAACCTCAGGTACACCAGCCTCACAAACTAAACCTGTTCAGACCAAACATACCTGGCAGCAATAGCTGACCCCTGACCTTGATGGGGACCTCATGGGCCTAGAACATGCTGAGTGCAAAGTATACATGTGTTTAAATATGATGTAGAAGAGATGGAGGGAGACTTGGCTTGGGATGGGGAACAGGTAATGCAATATTCAGATGATATATTATAGAATCGCACACCTGATGCCTGTATAATTTTATTTATCAATGTCACCCCAGTAACTTCAATAAAAACATTTTAAATAATAAATAACTAAAAAGATGTGGAGAGGCCATGTTTCCAAGCTGCATCTCGGGCTCTCCTGCCCAATGCCAGGGAAAGACCAGATCCCACTCTTGGTGTTGAATCGGGCTCTCCGCAGCAATGGGCTGTCTTTGTGACTCAGAAACTGGCTCTGAAGATCCTTTCTCTGAAGGACTTTGCAGAATTGGTTGGAACAATGGCAGCATCACTAGCAAGACGTCTGTCACCTCCCACAGACATGACTCTGAGGGACAACATGTATTTTTCATTGGCAGTTCTGGAGCGTTCGCTAAAACGTCACTTCCACGATGGGTTGTGGAAGAACACACGGGGCATCAGGAAAGCAGTTTTGTTCCAGTTCTGCTGCCAGCCTCCTACGTGTTTATTTCCCTTCTCTGGGCCTCAGTTTCCCTGTCTGTAAAGTCAGAGCGTTGATCTTTGCTCTCATGGCCTCTCTCGGGAAATTATTCATGCAAAAAGCTGACCACGTGGATGCCTGTGCCATTCAACCAGAGCCACCAGGCATGGCGGGCCAGGTTGTCCGAGTAGAGCGTGTCCTGGCCCGGGATGCCCACCTGAGGGGTGAAGAAACTCCGCCCCACGCTCCCCAAGCTACGCATCCTGGCGCACAGCCGCTTCCCACTGTAGGACGGACATTTTTTCTTAATTTGCACAAAAGCATCATATGGGCTAACCACGGCCCTACTTTTAGTTATCCCAGACCCTCCTCGTTGGGCTCCTTCTACCCTTCTCTCAGTCATTATTCTTCCTTCATGGCACACGTTGGCTCCTGGGTATAACATACTGCCTTCTTCCAACAGTCCTTCCCAGAACTCCAGTATCTAAATATAAAACCTACCCAGCAGCTTGGTGTCCCCATTCCTTGATGTCCTTCACTCCAGAAATCATGTTCCTCACTCCCCTGCAACCTCCCACTCAGCAATCTCACCATAGACCATGTCATTACCAGAAATCTCTACTTTGAAATCCTGTTTTATTCACCTCTACTTCCCGTTCCTCCAGCTCACTTGCTTAGTGGGACTCCCACTCCCACATTTTTTTGTCCCTTTTCCTGACCACTAACCCACAGATCCTACCACATGTCCACCATTCAGCAACCCCCTCCTGTCATTGTTTCCATCCCTACGTAAGTTAAATTTCATTGTGCTTCTTTATACTTACTCTCTTGCAAACAATCCCGACACCTCACACCTTCCTCCTCTGTTGGGATCACCTTGCAAACTCGAACAGCTAATGAGCATCTTCTCTGTGTTGTAACCACAGCAGATAAATCCCGTCATAGAAAATCACACAATGTGATTTCACTCTAGATTCGTGGACGCAAAACTCAAAGGAGAAAATCAACACTATATGCTTCCTTAGTAATTTTGCTTTTTCATTGTCCAGTATAACAATTTAGGCCTTCAAAACTTAATACACACCTTTCGCTATTTCATGCACACCAGGTGACCTCATCTCATAAGTCACTTACAAATGAAAAGTCACAAAACCAAGACTTCCTTATCTTTCCAGCACTAAAGTCTAGCAACTTATCTGCTTCTTAACACATCCTCTGCTACTTGCTTCCTAATCTACTGAAGGAACATTATCTCTTCTCAAAGCCTGAGCCATGTGTTCCTTCTCAACATCATTTCTCCTCCGATCAGCCCCTCTCTGTTGAAGCACCACCCTCTTTATGGTTGCTCTTGATCTCGCCCTCACTCATACATAGTCTTGGTCATTACCAGCACACAAACATGGCCCCACATCTCTGATTTTCTAAAGGCTTTCCCTTCGTGTCACATCTGTTTCTAGCTAGTGCTCATTTCTCTGCTCACCTTCTCGGCAAAACTTTTGAAATGGTGATTTCCATAAGCATGCTCCAATGCCCCACCTCTCACCTATTCTTCAACTCTCTGTCTTCTACCAACACAGCCCATTGTAACTACTTTGGTCCATGTCACTGATGACTTCCACATGGCCCAAACCAGTGGACAATCTTATACGTGGCTTCTTAGAATCATTCTTCACAGTTTTATCTCTCTACAGGGCTCAGATTTTTATCAACCATCCAGACCTTTCTTCAGAACTCCAGATTTGCCTCTCAAACAACCTCCTTGACATCTTCATTTGGGATGTTTTATTAGCGTCTGAGAAACGACATGATGGAAACAGAACTCTCTCTCTCCCTTTCTCTCATATCTTCCCACCCACTCAACCATTCAGGCCATCAGAAGTCTTATTCATTCTTCATCCAAAATACGTCTCAAATATGCCTCCTTTTTAGTCTGTATGGACATCACCATCATCTCTTATGTTAACCTCTGTAGTATCTCCTACTGAGCCTCTCTGTTTTTTTTCCTGCTCCCCTTCAATTCATTCTCTATATTGCAGCCTGAGGGATCATATCAATTTTCTGATGGCTTCTTGTTGCATTTAGAAAAAAGTCACACTCCTTGCCATGGTGCCTGTTTGTCTCTCAAACTTTGTTTCATGCCACCCTTTCTGCGGTTTCCTGTCCACTAGCCCTGACAGTAGTGCTGAAAACCTACTGAGATCTCTCCCACTTCCAAATCTCTGTACTTTCTGTTCCCTGCATCTGGAACTCTCTCAATCAGTCCTTTGCATGGTGGGCTCGCTGTTATCTTTCAGGTGTCAACTGAAAGTTACCTTCCAATAAGATCTCCTCTAAATACCTTGTCTAAAATTGTCTTCAACATCATTTTCTATATGAAATATTACTTCCTTCACAGCACTTTCTATAATCTACCATTTAATATCTTTGCTTACGTATCTGTTGATTGTCTATACCCACATAAAAGTGATAATTTATATAGAAGAAGGACCATACCTATCTCATCCTCCACAATAATCCCAGTACCTAGCAAAGCCACTGGCATCCAAAAAATGTTCAATAAATATTTGTTGAATGAATAAATGTATCATTGTGATTTGCCCTTAGACTGAGCTTTCCCACTTCGTTTCTCACTCCTTTGGATGTGTACCCTACACACAAGCTAGCCAGTCCTAGTTCTCCAACTTCTCCTGCCCTTCCCTGACCTCTTGCTTCTGCTCATTCTCCCCTCAGTCTGGATACCTTCTTGCCACCCCCATTCCGCATTTAAGTTACCAAAATTCTACTCATCCTTTAAGCCCCATCTTCAACTCTAATGCCTGAGATCCCACCATTAGCAATTCTTAGGATCTTAAAATGTCAATTCCTAGAGGGTTGTTCACAATTGCATCTGTTGCTTCAACTTCGCAGAGAGCTGTGTTGAAGGAGACTCTGAGGTCTAGGGCCATAATCAAGCACAAAAGGTCGTTCGTGACAGTGGGAAGAAGGTGGCTGCCCTGATTTTGTTAGGTCTCCTCATGTTCCAGGTGGGGAAGCTGATGTGCAGGCTGGTGGAGGGATGACACTCCAGGGGACACACTTACTTAGAGGCAGTTCTGAGGACAGAACTTGTGTCTCTGGACCAGCAGCAACCACCTATATCCAGCTGCCTTTTCTGCGCCCCCAGACAGGGAAGCTGAGCTGCAAACTTGAAAGATGATTGAAATTGTGGATTTTCACATTAAAAATATGTTTTTAAATATTTCTTTCCCAAGAAAAACTTCTGAGAAGATTAATTTTACATGCAACCTTCTGCCAAAAGACTCTATTCTTATTTTGCTATTACCATCAAGATAAAAATATTTTAAACACAAGAAGAGTTACCAAGAGCACAGTCCTGGAGTTGAGCACACCTTGCTTCCTTATGTATATTTTTCAAATGTATAGATCCTCCAAGCCCTCTGTAGTGGGAGGTTCATCAAGTCATTTTTCTTTTTATAATAAGAGAGGTAAGAGGGAGAATGGAAAAAATTCAGATCTATTTGCCATAAAATCTCCCCCCCCCAAAAAAAAATGTATGTGTTGAAATATAAATCCCACAGTGATGGTATCTGGAGGTGTGGCCTTTGGGAGGTGATTAAATCATGAGGGTAGAGCCCTCATGAATGAGATTAGTGCCCTCATAAAAGAAACCCCAGAGAACTCACTTGCCCCTTTCATCATGTGAGAACACAACAAAATGACAGCTGTCAATAAGGAAAGGAGACCTCGCCAGACACTACAGCTTTCAGGGCCATCATTTTACATTTCTTGGCATCCAGAACTGTGAGAAATGGATGTTTGTTGTTTAGAAGCCACCCGGTTTATAATATTTGTATTCTAGCAGCCCTAATGGATTAAAACACTACTGATTACCTCTTATGTGCCAGAGACTGTTCAAGACCCTTGCAAACATTACTCATGGAAACTTCAAAACAGTACTATAGGTAACTACTTTTATTATTTCATTTTACAGATGAGAAAACAGTCCGTTGATGGGCATTTTGTTCCAGATCTTTGCTCCTCAGAGTGTGTTCCTTGGACCAACAGCATTTACCATTGTCAGAAATCTTTAGAGACAAGATCTTCTGGACACACCCTAGACCTACTGAATCAGAATCTGTATTTTAACAACATCCCTCCGGTGATTCTTCTGCACATTGACGTTTAAGAAACGCTGGTCTTCATAACATAAAAGAGAATTGGGACTCAGACTAGACTTGTGTCACTGAATGGACAGCAGAGACATAAACACCATGGTTTTGAATAAACAAATTCAATCATCACTAACACGAGTTGGACATGTCAATACTGCCTTTTGAATGTCTGTCAACTCTAACCAGTATTCCTTCCAAAGCCATCACAGTATAGAAAAGAGATAACTCAGTGACATGGAAAACAAGAGAATCCAGCCAACCAACTCAGCGACTGCTTAGCAATGCCATTACTAACGTCCCTTACCCTCCCAAGGGCTCTCTTCCTTCGCTGGTGAAGTAGGAAGGGAAGAGCAATCCTTGCCAGCTCAATGATGCTGCGTTTTTCATGCCAGCGTGTTGGGCTGCCTGGGATTTCCACAAGCAGAAATCACTTCCTTCACCAGCCTACAACATATGTCTTTAGTCAAGTCCTTTGGTAATTGCTGTTCTGCTTTGTCCCAAACTTAACGATAGCTTATTGTAGCACAACAAATAACCACCCTAATACAGCGCTTGCAGCCAGTTGAATCCCAAGGAAACTCAAGGGCTTTCCGGGTCTCATCCCGGAAACCAACTAACCACCATATTGGTGCATCCTTTTTCCTGAGGGCAAGGGTCGCATCCATGCTCTTCCATCCTTAGTATGACAGTCCCCAAACTCTGGGTCACTATTGTCCCTTCTGCCAAGGTCTGTTCTCTGCCAAACACACCAAACCAGCCCCCCTAGAATAAAGCCTGGGTCTCCTCTTATCATCAGAGGTTGCTTCATTCTCATCATACAGGAAAACCTCTTGAATTTATGAAGATAGTCCAGACCCAGAAGAAAAATTACCAAATCCTCTTGGATTTCCTTAAACCTGGCCCAGATTTTCTCAGGGTCCAGAAGAGAAGTTTTCCTTGAATATTTTTATGGAAAGGAGAAGTCCAAAATTTTATTTTTCACTCAGTTGGTACATCCTACCATCATGAGAGTGCTTCCTCCACAAACAGTGTAAGTCCCGACAAATTCCCAGAAACTGCTTGACTCAGTGCCGGCCCCAACTGGCTCACTGATAACTTCACCGGAAGCCAACCAGCCTCCCACACCACCATCCAGCAGGAGAGACCTGGTCATATACTGTTCAGCATAAACACTGGACTGGTCCCTGCAAAGCATTAACTTGAGTAATTCTACATTCAAGAATATCAGAAGTGCCCCCCGGGAACATGGTTTAACAATTCCTGTATTCCAACTCTGTGGCTCCCAAGTAGCAGTTCAAAGAGGACCAGGCTATGCGATATAATTGAGTCAGTGGTTAGTAATCTTGGTTCTCATCAATGCCAGTGTGTCATTTCCGGCACCAGTCTTCACTCTATCTTTTTGGCTGCTTATAAAAGCAATCAACTGGTTTGCTTTAAACAAAGAAAAAAATTAGCATTTCTCACTTTTTCTCCTGCACTTTCTTTTGTTCAATCGTTTAAGCGAACACCCTTTGAGCACCATCCCCATTCCAGGCGCAAGGAGTACAAAATGTGCAGACACAATCCCTGCCCTTGAGAAGCTGCCCATAGAGCAGAGACAGACCAGCACACAGAACCTGTATAGTGCAGCCAATCGGGGCTCTTCTAGGGGTGTGTTCTCAGTGCTCAGGGGACACAAAGCAGAGAAAAAGAAGGGTGCTGACCCCATAGGGTGGTTCAAACTGATTTGGGGTCTCTATTTCTCATTATTCTCTGTCCATATCGGAGGTGTTCTCAAGTAGTCTAAATAATAAAGTACAGAACAGTAATGGGCAAGATGTCCATTGAATACAATATGCTTTTGTCTCATGTCCCCAAGTTTCCAGTCATTCAGGCCAGAAATGAGCTCTAGGTGTTTAGAGAAAACACCAGGCATTGAAACCCAGGCGGAGCTGCAGGTGGACCTGTGCTTTCAGACAGAGCAAGCACTCGTCCGTCTGTGCTCACCCGTCATTGCACACCGGAAGGGGGGGGGTGTGCCTCTATGGCCCGCTGGGCTTCCCCTGCAATGACGCTTACGACACTTTATTAGTCATTGTTAAACAGCAAAAGAGCAGGAGTTTCTTGTGCATTATTTATCGCTCTATCCTTATCATCTAGCATATTTGTTAAAAAGAAGTACACAGAACAAAATACCGGACATGTATTTCTCAAAACGATCAGGGCCAATGACAACAAAGGCTGAAAAGCTGTCACAGCCAAAAGCAGCATACAGGGACATAATGACTGAATGTATAGAGGTCTCCCGCATGAGATCCTAGAACAGGAAAAGGACATAAGGTAAAAAGTAAGGAAGTCTGAATAACATCTGGACTTAGTTGATAGTAATATATCCATAAGGGTTCATTAATTGTGACAAGCGTGTCACATTAATGGTAAATGTTAATAATAAAGAAAACTAGATGTGAAATGTATGGGACTCTCTGGACTAGCTCAGCAATGCTTCCTAAATCTAAAACCGTTCCGAAATAAAAGGTGCCTTAACCAAACTATAGTTGGCCATCTTCATGCGCCTTTGTGCCCTCCCGCACCCCAGAGAGCGGTCCATCATTGCTCCGACCCTCTCTACTTGTCCCCATCATCTCAATAGAAGACCTTCCCTCTTTTCTCAGCCTGGAACCACAGAACACGCTCTTGCCTGGCAGTGAGAAGCTTGAGTTCTAGTCCCATCTCTTCTATCTTTTTACCATAAGACCTTGTAGGGATCACTGCATCTCTGTGGGCCTTAATTTACCCATATATTCAATGTGAAGTCAAGACTAGAAGGTTGTTAAAGTTGTTCCATGAAGACAAATATCATATCTGGGCCACTTCCATATCCATAGCTTCTAAGAGTTCCAGGCACATAGTAGGTACTGAATAAAGGTTTAAGTGAATAAGTCAATGAACATTGCTTGATACTCTAACACTCAAACTGTAAATTGAAACTTTTAGTGGCTTTATAAGCATCCTGGGCAACAATTGAGTAGAGCTGCACCCACTCAATCAGGCCCTCCAAGCTACGGACCCCCTGGAGTTCAGACAAAGTGGTACCCACTGAGATGGCAGAGTCATTATATCTAGATCCTGTTATACTGGGCGTCATTCTGGCTTCAGGAGGTGGTCTTCCCAAAGGGTCCATCGGCCCCTTCTTAGCATCTTTCTCCCACAGGCTCAGCTTAAGAGGGCCCAGAACTCCCAGCCCCTGTTTAGGAGACCTTGGCAGATATCTTAGAGGAATGCAGCTAAAGCCCAGGGAGAAGATAAACTAGAAGTCACCAAAAAAAATCTCTGTTTCCCCAAGTTATCAAGAGACCCAGATTTTAGACCCAGTCCCTAATCTTCTTATCATCCACACCTTGAGACTTAGGCAAGTTTTTGCCTGTGTCTCTGCCTGGCTCACCTCCCAGAGAGAAAGTGGAGGTGGGGTGAAAAGATGAGCATTTTTCCAGGCCCTGAGAAGGGCTGCACACGCTCTTATCTGTGAGTGTGTCCTCTGCACAGAACAGGTGGCCCACTGACCGCTCACCCATGCCCACCGTGTGTCTGAAGTCTGCTGACACCCACCAGCCTCATTCCTCTGGCTGGGTTAGACTCTCCACATTCCCTTTCTTCAAACCACACTCGACTGTAATCACTCATTCAACTGTGTCTCCACCACCAGACTGGCAGCCACCGGGTCCCGCTCACCATTTGACTCTGTGCCCAGCGTGCTGCTGGGTACCTAAGTAATACACAAGGACTCGCTGACTACACAGGTGAGTGAGTGAGTAAGTGAGAAAATGTATAAACCCATGAATTATCACAGGTCTATAATTTTACAATTTGGGGGATACTTCCAATGTCCCAGGAGAGTTTGTGAGATTCTTCTTTTATTTCAGCATTTGTAAAATTATAGTGTGAATAGTTGGCTGTTAGCCTGCAGTCCCAGCAGGGTTTTCCCTGGTGCACTTCAAAAGACTGACAACAAGCAGTGGCAGCCTGTCCGCCAGCTTTTCCCTGCTCTCTGCCTCTACTTCTGTCTCTGTCTCTATCTGTTTCTGTCTCTGTCTATCTGTCTCTGTCTCTGCCTTTTTCCCACCTCTCTCTCTTCTCTCCCTCTCCCTCTCTCTCCTTATCCCTCTCCCATCACCATCCTGCCCAATTCCCCACCCATTCATGGAGCACGTCGCATGCGTGGCCCACGCATGGCAGACACCTTGCAGATGACACCTCACTTTCCTTCCCACCCACCTAAAACAGCCCCATTTGTACTTTAGGAGAAAAACTAGTCGAGAGTATGGGCTTTAGGATTAGAGTTGGCTGGGTCCAGGCCTGGCTCTTCCATGAACAGGCTGTGTAACCTTGCTCAATGGACCCAACTCAGCTCTCTGAACCTCAGCATCCTTATTGGCAAAATGAGGTGAAAATGCCCCTCTCGGAGGATTGCAAGGATTAAATGAGATAGTGCCGTGGTAAAACGCAGCAAACGTGAGCCCTCGTGTGCCTTCCTGTCCATTCTACCACAGCGATTGCTTCTGCGTCACCTGCAAACATCTTCAGTGCCCGGAGGTCTTGGTGGAAGATGTTGAGCACCTCTGGACTGAATATTCGCCCTGAGGACCATTCCATCCCTGTCCTCCCCCAATCCCTGACCATCTCGAGCCTGGTTTCCTCTGCCCCTGACTCTCCAGTCTTTGATACTCACACAGTAATTGGGGCAGCAACTATGTAGATGGAGATATCGCCAAAGCTGCTCTCCCCCCAAAATCATCCAAAGAGCTTTCAGTAATTATATACATCTCTGGTGAGTCCAGGACATTCAGATTCATTAGTCTCAGTTACACCGAAGATGGGCATTTCCAAAACCATCCAGGGTAAATCTGATTGGAGAACAAACATTGGAACTTCTGGTCTAAACGAAATGGATGCTCACGTAAGAATGAATGAATGAATGAGTCAATAAAGGGTGATAAGTAAATAAAGGGATGAATGAGTAGATAATGATTAGATAATTGCATTTCTTCCCCATGAGAAGAAATGTTAATATTTTCTTCCACACCTGTGCTTCATACTCCAAAATGTGTGCCCATTTGTTCCGGGATCTTCCAAGCACAAAAACATAGCTGCTCCCTGTCCCTTTATTTCCTTTGTCCTCCCATATCCTTTGCTTCCCTGGGGTCTGTGTTCTCCATCCTCCCGCCACTTCCCCACGTTCTTTCCAGCCCCTCACTTTAGTCCTTGGAGCTCCCACTTCCCCTCTTATTCCCTCTCAGCTGGGCTCCCTCCACCTCCCACTGTAACACTTGTAAACTGAGGGTCCTTTCAGCATCCCACGACACTTGTGTGAAAAGAGTACACAAGCAGGAGTTACACAAAACAGATTTATTTGTTGAACCTCAGTAACCAACAGGGTCAGAAAATAGCACAGACATTCCAAAGAAGGGCTGGTCGAGGATGAGGGCGGGCAGGGCAGCCAGCCTCCTCCACCCTCTCTCCGGGATCGCTGACGCAGCCTAGGTAAGAGGTCCCAGCAGGCCCCCAGGAGAACCTCAGAGGGGTACCCTCTTCCCTTCTAGAAGCTTCTTTCACCCTGACTGGATGCTTTGAGGACAACCCTGGGCCAAGAGAGTGAACCTGTGGCGGACTCTGGTTTGTGACAAGGGGACTGCTCAGCAGAATCTCTCCCGTCCCCCCTCCTCCTCCTTCAATTCCAAGAGCAGCCTCATCCCAGAGATGGCTCAGATGGCCTTTTAAACCAAGCTGGGCTCTTCCTGCCTCTGTGGCTTTTATGTCTTGTCTTCCACGTCCAGAATCCTCCAAAAACAAAACCCGGAACACACACACCCTGCCCCCAGCTCAAAAAGGCTCCCCATCCACTTCACCCTCAAGGTCTCTCTGGGCGTATGTCATGCTGCCAGCCCTGCATGGCTGTTCCAGTTTCTGTTCCCAGGCCCCCAACCAACAGGGAGAAGCCAAGGGGTCCTATCCTGATGGGGAAGTAAGAAAACACCCACAGGTCTCTTCACCCCACAGCAAGCAGCCCCCCCCACCCTTAGCAGGAGAATCCCAGACCCTGGAAAAAGGGAAGGTGCTGGAGGAAATGTCCATAAACTCAAAGCAAGGGTAGAAGGTGTGGGACAGGGGCCAAGGGAAGCTCTCTGCCAGTGTCCTGTTTCCCTCATGGAATCAGGGAAGGCATGGGGACCCAGCACATGGGGCTGGTATAGCTCATCCCCAAGCCTCAGGTGCCAACAGTTTTGGGGAAAGATGTCCCTACAGGGAGCCAGGAGCAAACCCAAACTCAGACTTCTCTCTTGAAGCACGGACCAGCCGTCAGAGCCCCCAAATCCAGCGGGGGTGGACTCATTTTTATCCTACATTGCTCCATGTACCCCTTCTTCCCTCAAAGACACTGTGTGTGAAGAATGGAGACTGGGGGGTGGGGGGAGGTCATCCAAGTGACAAGTGACACGGGCAGACTGCTGTCATGCTATGTTCATCCAGGCTTATATATATATATACACACACACACACACATACACACACAAAACAAGCACCTCCAATACAGCCGAGGGGCCTCCTGGCACCCAGTAACACCCAGAAGCCCAAGGAAAACATCCTGGGGGTGAAAGGTGGGGTGGGGTCAGCTCAGCTCCGGAGGACGTCGGAGGGGACAGGATTTAAAAGGAGAAGCCAAGAAGCACATAGACCAAACGCAGACTCCCCTTTTTTCTGCGCTTCCGCTTCCCAACCCCTCATTCACAGGGGAATCCAAGAAGCCTGTTGCTTGTCAACCCCGATGCCTTCCAGTTCCTGCAGAGAACCGAGGGTGAGTGACAGGGTCCCACGGAGGGAGGGACGGATGGTCTGCAGGAGGGGAACCCCACCCCAAGGTGCCTGAAAATACTGCACTCTGATCCCATGGGGGGGGGGACTCCCGCCTGCAGACTGGAGGCTGACACCCAGCCCACCCCCGCCCCAGCCTTTCCCTTGGCTTCCTCAGAGAACAGGATAAGGAGCTTGAACAGGGGCAGTATTTATAAGCTTCAGCACTCTTAACCCTTAGGAGCCCCTCACAGCAAGAAGGTAAAAAAGGGAAGAAGAATGTGGGGGAGGGGGGGGGGGTTGAGGGTTCAGAGGGAAAAAAAAACGCAGAGGTAGAGGAAAAAACAGAGGGTGGAAGAGAGTAGAGAAAACCAAATGGAAAAAGATCTGGAGATCCAAGAAAAAAGTATGGGGGACACCCACTTCCCTGAGCCAGACGCACACATAATCTCAGTGCCCGTATGACCTCCCCTATCGACACAAACGGGGAAACCGAGGCTCAGAGGGGTTGAGAGACTAGGGGAAGGCAGACTCCCGGGTCTGCAGGGCTCGGTCAGCTTCCACCACTGCACAAACTCTGACCAGAACTACAGGAGAAAAGGGGTGCGAGAAGGACGCAGGGGCACCAGAAAGGAGTCAAGTGCGAGAGAGAAGGCACCCTCGGGCTACCTGACTCTCAGAAAGCGAGGACGCGGGCTTCTCTGGGGTCCCAGCCCTAGTCAACCACCAGGGTCTCTTGGCTGTAGGGGATGGATTTCTCCTGCGTCTGCTCACCGCCCTTCCCCGCGTGGGGGCCGGGCCCCTGGCTGTGGCCGGAGGAGTAGCTGGCCGACTTCTCCCCGCTGCTGCTGTGGGAGGCGGCCCCGCACCGGCCCTGGCTCCGGCTGCAGCAGAGCATGGAGGTGCAGGCCTGGCGGAAGCGGGGGTCGAAGAAGGCGTAGAGGAAGGGGTTCAGGCAACTGTTGACGTAGCTGATGCAGGTGCAGTAGGGGAAGACGTTCATGAGGAAGAGGTCGAAGGCGCAGGGCCAGTGCAGCAGGCCGCCCAGCATGTAGAGCGTCTTGACCAGGTGGTAGGGCATCCAGCAGAGGGCGAAGGTCACCACCAGCACCACGATGATGCTCAGCAGCCGGCGCCGCTTGCGCAGGCCCTCAATGCGCTCCTTGCGGAAGTGGCCCGCGATGGTTTGGGCGATGAAGAAGTAACAGGTCAGCATGATGGTGAAGGGCACCACGAAGCCCAGGGCCGTGGACGAGACCCCCAGGCCCACCTCCCAAGCCCACTCCGCGCTGGGGGCAGCCACTATGGAGTAGTCCATGTAGCACTGCACCTTGGTGATGTTCTCCAGGTTGGGAAGCACCGTGGGGGAGAGGCCGGTGGCGCGGAACACCATGACCGGCATGGCCAGGAGGGCGGCCAGCGCCCACAGCGTTGCGGTGGCCACCGCCCCGCTGACCCGCAGCCTCAACCTAGCGTTGGCCACTGGCCTCACGATGGCCAGGTAGCGGTCGAAGCTGAGGCCAGTGAGGCAGAAGACGCTGGCGTACATGTTGACGAAGATGAGGTAACTGCTGAGCTTGCAGGCGAAGATGCCAAAGGGCCAGTCGTAGGCCCGGTACGTGTAGGTGGCCCACAGCGGCAGGGTCACCACGAAAGTCAGATCAGCCACCGCCAGGCTGGAGATGAAGATGTCAGCAGAGCGCCTCTTCTCCCGGCTGCTTCGAAAGACGGTCCAGAGCACCAGGCCGTTGCCCGTGGTGCCCAGGAAAAACACCAGCATGTAGATGGCAGGGATGAGGGCCCCTGAGGACTTCCAGTCTGTGTACTCACACTCAGACTGGTTGTCTGCCCCATAGTCGCCAAAATCGCCGTTTTCCTCCATACTGGAGGGCAGAGAGAAGATAGGAAGAGGGTCCCCGGGCAAACCAGCCCCTTGGCTGGGTCAGCAACTCAGCAAGCAAGCACCTGGAGCTTCTGGCTGGAGCCTTGGACAGCTGGCAAGATGCGCCGGAGGTGTCCAGAACCCTTCCCAGCAGCTGGATGGGCTGCCCTGGAGTCTCGGGACCCTGGAGGATGCCTGCTCCCTCAGACTTCTCTCCACCCTGTCCTGTCCTGCCTAGCCTCAGCTAAGACACTTCCTGCACCCTCCTGAGCCTCTGTCTCCTCCTTGGCTCGTCACTCCCTCCTCCCACCTCCGAACCAACCCCTCACTTGGGACTCTTAAGATCTTTAAGTTACAACCCACTTTTTTTTTTCCTGCTTGTCACTGGGCAAATGGACCAAATTGACCCCTGCCGTGCTGGGCAGAATGTTGTCTGTGGCTTGCAGTTTGCTCTCCTCCTGGTCCCGCCTCTATCCTTCTAGTTTACCCCTCCTCAGTCTGCACCACCCTCCTCTTCTTACCCACCCCCATCTTCTCTAAATGGGGCAAATTATGCAGATTAAAATCTAGCCTGAGCTGGAGCCAGGGCAGACTGGGGACAGCCCGGTGTGAGATTTCGATGGATGGCCCCAGCATCTGGCAAGCCCTCCTGGCAGACGGGTCTAGCCCTACAGGTCTGCCCCACCCACCCCCTCTCCACTCCTGCCCTCCCAGCCCCCACCCAGACCAGACGTGACTTCACTTTTCTCACTCAATTCACTCTACCCTTCAATTTTGATCCTCTCTCTGGGAACTTCTGTATTTTACAGACACGATTATAGGGGGTTTCTCTAGAATTCATAAACTGTTGGCAGATAGCAGTTTGCAGATGGCATAGGAAGTTTCAGAGAGTCAGGACAGAGTCACAGGAAGAAAGAAAGCCCAAACAACAGAATCTCTAACCAAATCATTAAATCCCTGGGGAAACTGAAGACGAACAGGGTAAATAAATCTTTTGCCCAAGGTCACAGGATGAATTTTGTTCTGCTTTTGTTGTTTGCTTTTCTTCTCCTCCAAACTTTTAACAGAGTACCAGGCATGTAGTAAGTGATCACTAAATGACTGTTGAGTGAATAAGTGAATGGATGAATTAGGGAGAGAATGAAAAGAGGAGTCCACATAGAGATGAATGAGTGTGTGAAGTACCATGCAAGGAAAACAGGCATGCATTTCAGTCCTCGGGTTCTAATGCCCTGCATGGACCAGGAGGGTTCTGTAAGGCCACGTGGGGACGGAAAGTTACAGCCAGAGGAAGAGGCAAGGAAGGGGCAGGCAGCCACTGAGCCGATGCCATGGGCACAGTCCTCTAGAAATTCATTTTGCCCTGTGTGCTCACCTCTCCAGGACCTCTGGGCAAACAGGAGGGAGGGATGCACAAGATACTCCCAAGAGAGGAGGAGGCCATCTGAAGTTGGGCAGGGATGAGATGATGTAGAAGCAGATGACTCTTGCCACACCCAAAGCAAAGAGCTTACAAAGCCAAAACCCATTATCTTAAGGGAGGTGTGGTCAGAAAATCTTTGACAGAGGTCTTAAATCATGGACCCTCAAACTCAAATACCCACAAGGAGCAGCCTGAGATTGTATATGGGTAAAAGAGCCAGGTTGAGACAATAGGGAGTGGCGGAGAGTGTGGCAAATTTCAGCTCAGTCTCTGATTGCCAGCACTTCCATGCCTTCTGGTTTTTCTCAAAATAACTTCAAGTTCTGAATTTTATGAAAAATGTCCTGATTTTATAAATTTGGGAAATTAAATTCATTTTTAAGAGGGTAAGGCAAGACAAAGAAAACATATCCTCAGGCCCCAGCTGATGCTCTTCAAACTTGCTGAGAAGAGAAGGTAGGAGAAAAACAGGGAACAGAGACCGGGAGGAAGAAGCATAGAATGCAAAGATAGACAAATGGAACCTAACATGACCAAAGCCTTGGAGTGCAAGGGGGAGATGCAGGAGAGCAGCCTAGCAAGAAAGATGAAAAAGACACTGAGGGTCTTGGATGATCTGTATTGAAAGGCTACATGCGAGAGAACACCTTGGTGTTTCTCCTGAGCCCCTACTATGTGCTAGGCACTCTTATAACAGTTTCTCCATATTGAGCCCCTACTATGTGCTAGGCACTCTTATAACAGTTTCTATTTCATATGTATCTGGCATCACTTTTAGTCAGCAAGATGACTTTAGGAAGTGGGTCCGCTCATTTTCCAGAGGAGGAAACTGAAGCACAGGGAGGTGAAATAACTTGGCCAAGGTCACCCAGCTAGTAACTGTCACAATCAGGATTTGAGTTCATGGACTACTAAACCACTATGTTGCGAAAGGAAAAAATAAAAAATGAAAAACTCCAACCCTTTTTAAATCGAGGCATTTGTCATCTGTTGAGCATTATAGAAATGTACCACGGTGCTAGGATACATGGAATTTACTTTGAAATAAGTTCTCTTGGGGGAAAATTAAAAATAGACTGACTTAAATATTTTAGAGAGACTCCCGACTCTTGGTTGAACAGGGTATAAGAACCCTGCCAGGGAACAAACAGTCTGTCATAAACCTTCAGTGTTAGCAACGAGGCTTGATCCGGAAAGAGCCCCGTGCGCAGACATTTCCCAAGAGGACTCCTGGCTGCCTGATGTCAGCTGGGATGTTGACAGGACCAATCTCTAGGATCCTGACAGTCTGCAAAACAGTGGTCAGGACACCCAGCGGGACCCAATGGGACTTCCTTGCTCTCACAGTCTCCAGGGTGCAAACTGCCTGGGACCTGCCCACTCTTGCACTGTTCTCTAACAGAAGCCTGTGTGTGTGGCAGAATGATTGACAGCAAGCTTGGGCGGTAACAATTTACCAACCTTCAACCATATCAGACTTCTCCAGCCTTTTCCTATCAGAAGGAACGTTAGCATTGTGCAGAAACCCATTTGGCTCAGGACATCTCACAGCTGATGTCCCTATTACAAATAAAAATGAGTGCTCAGGACATTCCAGGATTAAGTCAAGCTTGAGAACCCCCCCAACCCACCCACAGTAAGTCCAAATCTTCTTGGCTTCTTCCAAAAAGATGCAGGTACCCCTGTCCTGTGCAGCTGGGAAGATAAAGGGAGGGCTGCAGTGAGCTGGAGTACCCCCAAATCAAAATCGAGTCCCTCCCCGCAGCTATTCCCACTTGGATCGGAGCCAGAGGAGACCCCGTGGGAGAGGATACGCATCCATCACCTTAATCCTCTGGCCTCAGCTCTCTGCCTCACAGGGAGTAAGAAGCACTTAATCTGCCCAGAGCAATCACACTGGTTGAAATGAGAGGAAATGGGGGAGCAAGGCTGGGAGGAGGCCACTGATTGGGGGCCAGAGGGGGCAGAGTACTGATAAGACCTGGTCTCCAGCCAAGAGCCAGCTGGAACCAGATGGCGCCAGTGCACCCAGCAATGGCGGAAAGGAGCAGAATCAGCCCACCTCACTTCTCACCCAGCCTGACACCCAAGGTCCCTGTCCGTCCAACACAGAACCTGAAAGTTTAGTCAATAGGACCAGCCCTTCTGTGTCCCCAAGGTCCAGAAGGTACTCACCCCGGACAGAGTACCTGCACAGAACCTGCACTTTATTTCGGTGCCCCTAGTTTGGTACCTGGAGCACACTCAGGAAAAGGAGGAGAAAGGTTGGTCTTCGCCCCAGCACAGCTCACCTTCATTAACAAGAGCACCTTTTTGCTAAATTGATCCAGAATAATCCAACCAGAGCCATGTGGCAAGCCAGCAGCTAAGACAAGACTGTGAGCCAGTGTCCCCAGGCTGGCCTGCCCCAGAGAGCCTGAGCAGGTCCCCTAGGGGACTTCTGTCTCTCCTGGGTGATTTCTTAGGGCCTTGTGATGAACCTGAGATGAGCAGCTCCTGGCAGAACAGGGCCCCAGACCGCACCCTCAGAAGAGAGCCCAGACCGCTGAGCCGCCAACCTCCGCAATAGCCCTCCCCCTCCGCCCCAACCTCCGCAATAGCCCTCCCCCGCCGCCCCCGCCGCCCCCGCCGCCCCCGCAGGCTGGTTCCTGGCCCGGAGCATAGAGACCAGCTCGGCCCTGCGCCTGCGGCTGTGCAGATGTGCGACCTCGCGCACGCACGTGTGCGCAGGCTAGTGTGAGCCGCGGGTCGCTCATGAGCATGCAGGACTCTTGTGTGGTTTGGGTGCATTATTTCCGTGGCAAGTGTGTGGTGGATAAACATCCTCGGGGGAGGACAGGAAAGGGTGGTTAATTGGATCTCTGTAAGGGCCCAGGATGAGGGGGAAAGGCAGGAACCTGGAGGGGCCTTGCCCAGAGCTCCGGGTGGAAGACATCAAAAGGGAACTGCCTTTCTCTGCCCCTTGCTGACTTCTCACCTCCTCCCTCCAGCCCCCTGCCCCAGCCCCGCACTTTACAGGTCTGCTTTGAACTCCACAGTGTCTGTCCGAGCTCACCCAGGGCAACGGGGCCCTGTCTTCCCTTCCCAAGAGGCCACAGCAGCTGTGTCCCTACCAGCTGGCCCTGTTATCCTCGGGGAAAGGGGAGGAGAGGACCCCGGAACAGGCGGGCTGCCCAGCCCACTTTGGGATGCCTCATCGCAGTCTCACACACACTCACAAGTCCTACTTTGACAGCTTATCTGACCAAAAACAAATGGCCAGCTGCCTGCTGACAATGACAGCAGAGCCCCCAATGCTGCTCCTTCTCCCTGACCATTTGGTGCTGCTCCAAACTCCCGGGCCATCCCGCCAACGCCTAGACCCCCCGCTGCGCTCCGGAGACAGCAGATGCAGGGAAGTCTGCAGGCTTGGGAGTCAGGAAGCACACGTTGCAGTCCCATCGTGGCTACTAATTCATTTGCTGAGCAAATATTGACTGAGCGGCTGCTGTGGGTCCGACTCAACTGGAGGGACACTGGGCACACACGGGACTCATTGGGTGAACGACGCAGGCCGCATCCTTGACCTGCACGTGCGTGCTGGAGGCGGGGCAGCGACAACACAGTCGAGGCAGCAAACTCAGTGACAGCCACTTAAACTGCATCGTGACATGGACCACCGACCGGAAGGGGGCGCTTGCAGACAGAGCGCAGCACCGGAGTAGGGGGACCTCGCAGGAGTCACTGGCCTTCTAGCTTTGCTGTGCTGCCGTGTACGGGTTCCTGTTTCTCTTTGAGCCTCAGTTTCCTTATCTGTACATGAGGAGACTAACAGCAGGGCTAGCTTTATGCGACTGTGGGAAATGTGAGTTCTCCCCTCACGGCACCAATTCCCATCTAATGGGTCATTTGTTAGACTGTGAGCAGCGGGGGCCTGGAATCCACTCCTCTCTTGCCTTCCCCCACCATTACTTAGCACAGAGCCTTGTACATAATAGACCTCTAATAAATGCACGGAGATCGTTTGGCTGCAAACCTCAGGACCAGCGTTTCTGTAACCTCAGAAGCAGTTCAAAGCTGTCTTACAATCGCCTGGATGGGGGCTCGTTTCTTATGGCTTATAATTAGGAAAGATTCCTAAAACTCACCGAGGCCAGTGACCACCACGTTGAGGTCAGAGAGTAAAGAGGGTGGAGGGAGAGGATGCAGGCACAGGCCAGCATCAGCACTACATAAAACCTTTTGGAAAAGGCACGTCCCCCCCCCCCCACACACACACACCCCTTCGTGAGTTCACATTCTCTGAATATCAAGTGCCCATTTGGATACAGGGCTTGATTTTCCAGCCTGGATTTTCACAACTGGATATGCTGACTCTGGTTACTCCATGCTGCTCAGAACGCCTTTGATGAATCAAAACTGAGATGAGTTCATTACTATTTAATAACTGGAGCAGGCTAGATAAACAGAACCCTCACAAAATGACGACTTGGGGGGGGGCGGACTGGAAGGCAAGCCAAGTAGCCTTTGTGGGTAAAAAGGTTGCAGCCGTTCATCTATTCCACAAACTTAACTTTACGGGAAAGTGAGGCCCAAGGAGGGAAAGGGAATCCATCCAGGTGTCCCCATCTGGTCGAGCACCCCGTCCCTTGCACCATTATGCCTTCCCATCCCATCCCTAGAGGCCAGTCCGGAGGAAGCCTTTCTCCTGGCACTCACTGGCCTTTGTTAGGCTGGAAGGAGTGGCGTGGGCAGGAGGCAGCCAGGACAGGAAACCGAGCAGAGGCCGGAAGGAGGTCAGGAAGAAGCTTACGGGATCCTGGCCCCACTCACACACAGCCCTACTAGCCTCCAAGAGAGAAACACGGTGTTTCCAAAAATATTTACAGTGAGCCTAAATTAATGAGGTACTGTACCAGCACTGACAATGGGAGGATGTGGAGCCGGGCCCTCCAGGGGAGAAAACCAACACAGCCCAGCGGCTGAGCCGGGGCCGCAGGGGCTTGGGGAAGGCAGCACGCTTCGCTACAGGAGGAAGCCAAGGCCTACACCTGGGACAAGCGCGGAGACACGCTGCCCTGTCCAGGCTGCCCGGAGCGCGGAGCTCTCTCTCCCCTGGTGTGGGAACACACCCTCACAACTGCAAAGAACATCATCAACTTGCCTCCCCATCCCAACCCAACATGGAAATCTATTGCCCCCCAGTCTGAGGGCCACCCAGGGGTCTCTTGAATACCTCTGTTGACCAGGCACTCAGTCCTAAGCCTGGCTGCCCATTCCTATCCCAACCGGAGACATCCCTGCTTATCCAACAGCATGACTTTAACAAAGCTGAGTGGTTCAGAGCACACGGCTGCCTCTTCACAAGTCATGTTGCTATGGTGAAGAGCCCAATCATTTCAAGCCTCGGTTTTCTCACCTGTGACATGGAAGTCACTATAATATCTACATTTTGGGGTTGGTAGGTGGATTCTACAAGAGAGTAGAGGTAAAGTTCCCACCATGGAGGGGATGCCACGCTGGCAGAAAGACAGGGGCAGAGGTGCAGAGATGCAAAAAAAAAGAGCTTAAAACATCTGGGAGCTAACATTGGATGAGACTGGGAAAGCCAACCACCATTTTGTTGCCATCATATTGACACTGGACTCAGTCATAAGAAAAGATGTGGACTACTGCCATTTGCAACAACATGGGTAGTAGATCTTGAGAATATTGTGCTAAGTGAAATAAGTCAGACAGAAAAAGTCATGAACCATATGATTTCACTCATTGTGGGATCTAACTCTGAAAGTAACAAATGGACAAAAATACAAACAAAAACTCATAGGCATAGACAACAGTGTGGTGGTTACCAGAGGGAGGAGAGGGGAAGTAAAGGGTAAAGGTCAAATACATGGTGACAGAGGAAGACTTGACTTTGGGTGGTGGGCACACAATGAAATACACAGATTGCCTGACCAGGCGGTGGCACAGTGGATAGAGCGTCGGACTGGGATGCAGAAGACCCAGGTTCGAGACCCCAAGGTCGCCAGCTTGAGCGTGGGCCCGTCTGGCTTGAGCAAAAAGCTCACCAGCTTGAACCCAAGGTCGCTGGCTCCAGCAAGGGGTTGCTCGGTCTGCTGAAGGCCCGTGGTCAAGGCACATGTGAGAAACCAATCAATGAACAGCTATGGTGTCGCAAAGGCAACGAAAAACTAATGATTGATGCTTCTCACCTCTCTCCGTTCCTGTCTGTCTGTCCCTATCTATCCCTCTCTCTGACTCTCTCTCTATCCCCATAAAAAAAAAAAAGAAATACACAGATCACGTATCATAGAAATGTGCACTTGAAACCTATATAATCCTATTAACCCATGTCACCCTGATAAATGTAATTAAACAAACAAATACATTTAAAAATTTTACCTTCATCAGAGAATCCACCCAAGAGAAAGTTGCTGCTAATGAGTATGAGATGGGCTTCAGTTAGAAAGGAACTGCTCACCTTTAGTAGAATCTACACAGAAGACAAATCCTATCTAAGCAATGTGGTCATGAGAACGTCCAAACTGCACGTTCCAGACAGGCAGAAGGTCTACCTACGATAAATGTGACAATTAAATGGGGACAAACTTTATCAGAGCCTTAAGACCCAAGCAAAATTACACGTAATAAGTAAACCATGCCAACAGCCTTTATGAAATGTCAATGAATTTTTTTTTTAAGTCATACTGGAGAGCTGACGTGCCCCATCCAGGGTCCCCACCTGGGCTATCTAGCCCTAGAAATGTGGTCAGAGCACATGGAGGTGAGCCAAGGCTGGTTTCAGAGACTGAGCATGAGGAAAAGGGGGCAAGATCACTTTCGATGCTGATTACGTGTCAAAATATGTTTCGGTTATGTTGACTACATTTGTACCTATTAATTTGGATTTATTGACTGTGTTTATATTGATTACACATCAAAATATAGTTTGGACATATTGGGCAAATAAAACATGTTATTAAAATGGATTTTTCCTGTTTCCTTCACTTTTTTTAGTGTGGATACCAGGGGAAAAAAAGTTACATATATAGTTACCTTTGAATTCCTAGTGGGCAGCGCTGAGCAAAGGATCCGACATTCACCCTGGGGGCATCTATGAGGGAGGACTGAATGGGGAAGTCACGAAGAAAGGATGCAGTTATCTGGAACTGGATGAAAGGGAGGACTCCAATTTCTTTTTGTTACAAGGTAGAATCCAGGAGGAATGTGATTTCTCATCTCCCTCAGGGGTCACGTAGACATGGCTGCTAATAGTAGGCAATGCTTGTCACATCCCGAGTGTTCTGACAGGTAAAGTTCATCAGGCCCTGAATGGGCACACTTCAGTGCTCCTCCTCAGTGTCATTCTCATCAAAACTGCATAAAATCATTTGTTATAATTCTCATTTTACATATTAATAAACAGGTTTAAAAAGTTATGTCACTGGCTCAAGAGCATGTCACTACGGGTACCGGAGAGAGGATTTGAACCCTTGACTTTGATTCCAGAAGCCTGAGAGCCAGGACACACTCTCTGACCCCTGCTTCTGCAGCCAAGGACCTGCCAGCCCTTCACAGAAGGGGGACGCCTGCAGAATATCCCACATGGAGCCTGCTCCCTCCGGGACTACACCACCAGCCCGGTGTGAACAGCCTGCCTGCACCACGACCTTGCGTGGGGAACGATTCACCTAGGGCTGTCGTCCGGGGCCCAGGGGAATCACAGGGCTACTATGGCTCAAGGATGATTTGCAAGACCAGCATCCTTTGCAACAATTAAAACACTCAATACTGAGGATGAAACATATGGTTTCACATCCTGGTTCTGCTCCTGACCTGCTCTGAGCCAAACTAGAAAATGGGGGTAACAACAAACAGCTGCTGCCAGAATTATGAGGTGCTAGATGAAAGGCCGGTCTGTGCCCAGCTCAGAAAACACTGTCTGGTACAGTACTATCTCATTTACTCCTCACGATTACTCTATGGGGTAGGGGGGCGGGGCCATCAGGAATGGTAAATGAGAATGAGAATGAGAATGTTCTCAGTTTTCAGGTGCAGAAAAGGAGGCACAAAGATATTTAAATTTTTGTCTAAGTCCCTCACTTTCTAAATATTAGAAGTGGGATTCAAAGCCAGGCTGGCTAGTCCCACGGTCTACAGTCTTACGCCACAATATATAGGATCCTCAACAATCTGTAAGGCCATATGTTTTTCTTTTTATGGTTTTTAGTGACACTTTTTTAATCTTCGTTTCTTGAGGGATCAAAGGTGCCTGATCTGCCTGCCTATAGCTTTGATAGCAGCCAGGGGTATGGTCAGCAAGGTGGTGTGAGCACAGAGGCAGCTGCCCCAGATGAGCACCCGCCACTGTCGAGACAGCATGGGGCAGATGACTGCTGTGACTGCCCGGGGTCTAGCGGTGCGTGGGGAGATTAAAATATGCACTGGACACCCACGTCCCTGCCAGACCAGACAGGAGCACAGAGCTGCTCCTGGGGAATATCCCAGGCCCCCGAAGGGTATTCTTCTGACCGCTGGGCGATACTGACCTCTGCTGGACACAGCTGGTATTTAGCCTTGACCTTCCCGAAGGTGATTCCTGGTGCTGGCTTTCAGACCTTGCCTTGGGGGCAGACAGCCCACAAGCTGAGTCCCCAAGGGGGCTCAGGTAAGCCAGACCTCTCTATCTTTTAGACTCTTAGGACATCTGGAATTACCCCCTCCCCCAGAATCTTTCAGCTGTGGGGCTGTGTGAAGCATCCTTAGCAAAGGGAGCTCATACACAGTCCAATCAGCTGGTAATTCTGGGTCATAGGTCCCAGCTTGGGTGCCCAATTTCCTACAAGTATGCACTGGGCACCAGCGCCTAGCTCAGTGTTTTGAGCTGTATATTCCCTCCTGAAATGTGATCACATTGCACTGCAATTATTCAATATCATATTATGACACTGATATAGGAGATGTTCCCGTCATTTCTCCTTTTTTGATGCAGGAGAAAAAAACGAGACGTCAAATCATCCTCAACATTATTCACGACTCTTCCTCAAGCATGTCACTCTGTAAAGACACACATGAAAGGTGTAAAGGAGCTCTGTTTTATTAAAGGAAATTATGGACTCAAAGACACTAAGAAATCCTTTTTAAATGAACTGACAATTGGTGTAAAAAAAAAAAAAAGTTGCCAGTCAAGCCCCCAGTGGCAAGCATCTCATTGCTAAGCACCCAGCGCCACCTTGTGGCTGCTCTCATCTCAACAACCCCAGCCTCCGTGTAGTTCACTTCCTCATTCACCATTCAAGACTCACTGAGAATTTCTTATCTGAACCTTTTATCTCAGCGAAATTTGTACTAAAATCTCTCCCACTGCACCCATGCATTTTAGCATTGAAAAAGAAAGTGGGCACACAGTTGAATGAACTCAAGCCAAAAAAGTGTGAATGCAGAAGAAATATTTTTCATTCATAACACGCCCCAAGCTATTTCCGGCTTAGCCCTGGGATCCTAAAGGCCACACAGAGAATTAACTAATGATCTCTTTTTAACTGAGGGCGTGCTTTTTTCTCTTTTCCTCGTTCTCTCTCTGGTAATACATATTTCTCTTCTCAGGACCAGCCGCTCTGATTAGACCGGTAAACTTCAACACAAAAAGAGGTAGGGGACAGAAAACAAAGCTAATTGGTGAGCAACCAGGGCTGGAGCTCCAGGTTCCTGCGACTCACTCACTTAACGACCATTTACTGGGTTTCTTCTCTGTATGAGGCCCTGTGCTAAGTTCAATAGTGAGTACAGCGCTACCTAGGCGTCTGCCTTGGAGAGGCTGAGAGCCTTGTGAGGCTATTACAAATGACATAAAAATGACTTCAGAAGCAAAGCGGCACCTGCACAAGGTACACAAGAACAGTTATGTCCACAGCCAGAGTTCCAGAGTCTGACTCTTAGAGGTTTTAAGTACTGGAAAGAGTATGATCCCTTCCATAACCAATTAAAAATAAAGACAAAAAAGAATTTGAAAAATAAGTAATAAAATCCCCCAAAATGTCTTCTCTTGCTCATAATAACTCCTTTGAAATTATTTTATTTTTTTAAATCGAATAACATGCATGAAAAATTAAGAATGACTCTGTTTCAATAATGCCTGACATACAAAACATACTTAGCTTATCTATTGGTGAATGCAGCTGTGGATACAGATATGATATGATATGATATGATATGATATGATATGATATGATATGGATACATGTACACATGGGATTATATGACCTAGTCAGGAAAATCAAGAAAGACTTCCTTGAGAAAATAGCAGCTGCTCTGAGAACTTCAAGATGAGAAAGGCAACGATGGGAAAAGGACGGCAACCAAGTCAAGTGAGCACTGGGCAGAGCCCGTGCAAAGATCCTGAGACAGCCTGGAAGCCGAGGCTGAAAGGAGGCAGGTAAGGCTGGAACAGAGGACAATGGGGACTGTGTTACAAGAGGAGGCTGGGGGCCGGGCCACACAGCACTTTGTGGGCCACCTTGAGGAGTTTCGCCTTTATCCTCCAAGCAATGGAAAGCCGTGAAAGGGTTTTAATTAACAGGGCATGGTGACGAGACCCAGCTGCTGTTACAGAAAAGCCACGCTGGCTGGGTGGGGAGACAGGATATGAAGGAGGACAAACGTTCAATTAGGAGACATTAGTCCCCACGAGAAATGATAGGAGCTTTGATTGAGAGCGTGGTGGTCAAACCACAGAACAGTGAATGGATTTCAGAGATGTTTCAGATTGGGTAAAGGTACCAGGAAAAAGGAGATGTCAGGGCGTCTCTTGGGTTTCTCGCTTGCTGGAACTGAATGAATAGGGGCGTCATTCACGGGAACAGGGTGTGGCAGAAAGTGGTAAGTGAACCCCAGTGTCTGTTTTCTCCTTCTCCCTTTAGAGATCGCATCAGAGTCCTCTTAGGGGCCACTTGAGATGTTCACAGGCTCATCCACCTTTTGTTCGGACCCTGCAAGGGCTCTGATGGAGCTGACCAGGTGGCTTTCCTTGTTGATGTCCCTCGTGCCCATGTCCCTGCATGAAAACGCCGGGGAAAGAGTCAGCACACCGTGTTCTCCCCCAGAGGGCTGGCCCTCAGGGGAAGTTTACACAGCTTGTGGTTTCTCAGCGGGGTGGGCAGTCCAGAGTAGGCTTCCTGGTTGTCTCCCTGTCCTTCCCGCATTGCCCCCTTGTTAGTCACTCCTATTCCCCGGGACTTTATGCCCTAATAAAATAAGAGCGTGTAAGTTCCGCCTCAGACATCTCTCTGAGGGGAAGCCAGTCTATCAGTCACCATGTTCTAACTGGGGTCAGAGATGCAGAGCTAAAGACTGGACTGTCCTCGCCACAGCTCTCCCCTACCTGCAGGCTTGTGGCTAGTCCACAGGGTATGCGTGAAAGAGATAGGTGTTTTTTCTAGGTCACATCCTTGAAAAAAAAGGAAATTGCTTGCTCTTTGTGTTCTTTCTCCCTCCCCTTGAGCCTAAACAGGAACATGGGACCACACTGAAGAAGGGGCACCGGCCACCCTCCACCTGTCTCTCATCTTTGCCTGTGCCAGAGCTAGCACACAGGGGAAAGTGGAGCCAGACCAGGGTTGCGGGAAACCCATGCGTCTATTTTGGACGTTTTATATCGGAGCAGCCTATGAGAAAGCCAAGTGAAGTGAAAATTGCTCAGCTGGACACGAGCCTGGAAGTCAGAGTGGATGTCTAGACTAACATAAGTTTGTGAATCATCTCCCTCTTGTGTGTGGCTCATAATTACGCAAAATATAAATGTGCCACCTGACCCGCGGTGACGCAGTGGATAAAGCGTCGACCTGGAACAATAAGGTCGCCGGTTTGAAACCCTGAACCTGCCTGGTCAAGGCCCATATGGGAGCTGATGCTTCCTGCTCCTCCCCCCTTCTCTCTCTCTCCTCTCTAAAATGAATAAATAAGTAAATAAATATTTTTTAAAAAACATAAATAAATATGTGTCTGCGGCAGTCCAGGAAGAGGGTAGAAAGTGAGGGGAGAGGGAGCTTGTGGTTGACAGCTTGTAATGGCCCAGGGGTCCCACCTCCTATATTTATGTCCTGGTGCCACTCTCCGTGAATGTGGGCTGGGCCTAGGGACTCGCTTCTAAAAAACAGAATATGGTGAAGTGATGGCATGTCACTTCCAACATCAGGCTGCAGAAAGATCGGCTTCTATCTTGGGTGTCCTCTCTGTCAATCACTTGCTCTCAGGGAAGTCAGCCACCACGCTGGAAGCTGCCCTGTGAATGGACTAATGTGACAGAAACCTGAAGAAAACATCTAACCAACACTCAGGAAGACACTGAGGCCCTTCATCCATCATCCTGTGATGAAACCAATCCTGCCGATAACCACACAAGGAAGCTTGAAAGTTGGTTCTGTGGTGCCGGTCGAGCTTTCAGATGACTATTCAGCCCCACCCAATATCTATCCTGCAGCCTATGAGACACTAATCCAGAGACACCTGGCTAAGTCACAGCCAGGTTTCTGACCCAGAGGAACTGAGATCATAAATGCTGGCTTTTCTAAGCTGCCAAGTATGTATGTGGGAGGGCGAGTAATTTTTTTGTCAGCAACCGACAACTTGCTGACAGAGCCCATGCCAGAGCTTTGAGGATCCCTCCCCTTGGGTTTGAGGGATGCAGAAGGTATGAGGGAGTTGCGGGAAGAGAGCTAAGAATCGTGGCCATGAAAGTTGCAGCCCCGAAGTTGTTTCACACAGGCACTCCTGTTACCTGCCTCTCCCTTGAGTCCATGCAATTCAAGAAAGGCAGGCGTCTCAGAGCTGAGCATTCATGAGGGGGTGGAGGGAACCAGCTGGCAGGCCAATGAGAAATGGACAGCCGTAAGCAGGGAAAACAATGAGGGAGAAAGAGAGCAAAAGACAGAGAGGAGGTCAGAGGGAAAGGACAGAGGAGAGAGAAGCTCTCACCAGGCTGGACTTCGGGAAGCAGAGGTTACCTATGAACAGGGTGAGCTTCCATGCCTGCAACCTGTACTTTTGCACAACGCCCCACGCTTGAGATGGCTGAAGGCTGGGCTTAACGTTTTGCTCTCACGGCCTTGAAATTCATCATAATTTTTAAACAAGGAACTCCACGTTTTCATCTGGCACTGGGCCCACAAATTATGCAATCGGTCCCATTTTATAAGAGCACTCACCTGCCCAGAACATGCCCAAGAATGACTGCTTAAGCACAAATGGCTTCCACACAGCTAGAGGAAAAGTACTCAAAAAACTAGACTTAGATTAGCCCAAGAATGTATGCCCAGACCACCTCTCCCTGCCATCATCTGTTTCTCTCGCCTACTTATTCTTCCTTTACAGAGACTCGCACTGAGGAACTGAGGTAGTTTTGTTGCTCAAAAATATGGCCCTGGCCCTGGCAGGATGGCTCTGTTGGTTAGAACATCAGCCCGAAGCGCTGAGGTTGCTGGCTCAATCCCCAATCAGGGCACATACAGGAACAGATGTTCCTCCCTCTCTTCTTCTCTTTCTCTCTCCCCCTTCCTCTCTGGCTAAAATCAATAAATACAAATTTTAAAATATATATATATTGCCCTGGATGGTGGTTCAGTGGATAGAGCATTGGCCCGACATATGTATGTCCTGAGTTTGATCCCTTGTCAGGGCACAAAGGAGAAATGACCGTATGCTTCTCCCCCCACTCCTTTCCCCCCTTCTCTCCCTCTTCCTCTCCTGCAGCCAGTGGCTCATTTGGTTCAAGCGTGACTCCAGGTGCTGAGGATAGCTCCTTTGGAAGGCCTCAGCCTCAGGCACTAAAAATAGCTCCGTACTTGAACATTGACCCAAGATGAGGTTGCCAGATGGATCCCAGTCAGGGCACATGTAGGAGTTTGCCTCACTATCTCCCCTCTTCAAACCTAAAAGAAGAGGAAGAAGAAGAAGAAGAGGAGGAGGAGGAGGAGGAGGAGGAGGAGGAGGAGGAGGAGGAGGAGGAAGAGGAAGAGGAAGAAAGAAGAAGAAGAAGAAGAAGAAGAAGAAGAAGAAGAAGAAGAAGAAGAAGAAGAAGAAGAAATAATAATTTCTGCCATTCCCTGAGAAGGAGTGTGGGGCACTCTGCCTTTCCACCTCGATGATATCTGTCTTGGCCATGTGATTTGATTTAGCCAAGGAAAGAGGTCTCTTCGAAGCAGAAGTCATAAGGCCCCGCCCATGGTGTGCCATGTTTGTCTCTTCCTGTTATAAGAGCAGAAACGTCCTGCGTATCAGCGGCTCCATCAGCTGGGTCCATCAGCTGGATCGGAGTGAAGATAGTGCAGGAGTAATGCCTCAGCTGACCTGGGCAGGGAGATCAAGTCAGCAAGAGATAAGCTTTTGTGGCTTGAAGCTACTGGCATTCTAAGGTTATTTGTGATTGCAACACGACCTAACTTTATCATGACCAACACAGAGTGGCCTTGGTATTCCAGGACCACATCAACTACAGGTCAGCTTACAAAACCTACAGGGTTTTTCCTTAACCTCTAGAACCTGGCTTGAAACATAGTATCTATTCATTGAATACATTGTAGGAACTCCAGTTTCCTCTCTAAGTAATATCCAAACTTCTCCATCTGTATTCAGAACTCTCCACAATCACTGTAGCTTTATCTCCCACTACCCACCCCCAAACAGCTGGTTTTCACACACTGTTCATTCATTTACTCGTTCATTCATTCATCCATCTGTTCATTCGTTCTTTTATCCACTCTATACTGCTACCTACTCTGCTTTGGGGATCGTGTGAGATGCAGAAATGTTTATGAGCCATGGCCTCCCTACCCTGATGACTCTCAGAGTCCCCAGACCTTAATCGGGCCAAGAACATCATTCTGACCCCCCTCTGCCTATTTAAGCAGCTAACCCTCCGTCCAGACCCTCCTTGCCCTGCCTCTTTCTTTCAGCTAACCTGCCCATCACCATATGTGCTCTGGAACTCCCACTCTCTCCTCCCAAAGCAGACACCCACCATTTTCCTCCAAATTATTTGGCAATTAGTTATATCCTTCCTGACAACCTCTCTCCTGTTGTTTTGAAAGGCTATTTAAATCTCATTATCAAAACATTTATACTTTTTCTTCTCATATCCTTAAATAGATGCAGAGACACAGCACATTGCTTAACTCAGACTTAATTAAAGTCCGGTGAAGTGGCCTTTTTCATCTGAAAAGGCTTGTCCACATTCAACCAACTTTTGACCTCAAAAATGACAATGTTCTACGGTCCGACCGAATCCTTCTCCTATGAAAAGTAACCTGTTGGCTTTGGAGACCTCTCCCTCGCCTGGGATTTTAGGGAAAGACACAGAAGGCCCGTCCTTACAAGGGTCCCGCTGGCTGCCTCTTCTGCTCTCTTCCTAAACCTGAAAAGTAGTGTCCCGGCTCCACTCCACACCCCTCAGGGAAGGTGTCAGGAAGTACTGAGGGAGAACATTGTTTCCAAAACATCAGCCCCTTCCAACCTCCTGGCCAGGTCCTTCCCTCTCATCCTTCGCTAGGAACATCTTCGAAGATCCAGCAGAAAAAGAAAAAAAAGAAAACCACAGAAGGCAAATGAAAATGTGCTGAGCATCCGCCAAGTGGCAACCTTGGACCGAGAGCCGCATACGCACATGCACACGGAGTCCTCCCTGAACTAGTGAGTGTTCCCCACTTTTCAGAGAAGGAAACAGGCATAGAGCTATGACGCGCCAAGCTCAAGCGC
Source organism: Rhynchonycteris naso (assembly GCA_037038555.1). Taxonomy (NCBI): domain Eukaryota; kingdom Metazoa; phylum Chordata; class Mammalia; order Chiroptera; family Emballonuridae; genus Rhynchonycteris; species Rhynchonycteris naso. The sequence continues at coordinate 360,296,280 of CM072995.1, forward strand.
CCTCGGCCACGATCGCCAGTGTCCCCCAGTTTGTGACAGCCATGCAGCCCATCTAACCATCGTTCTTGGGGAGTATTTTATGGTTTGCAAAGCCCCCGCTGGCCTCTCTGAACCACCCTGCTCTAGCGGTCTGGTCTCCGACGCGCAGATGCAGAGGCGCCGGCCGCCGGGATGCGCGTGGCCTCCCCCCCCCCCCCCCCGCAAGAGTGACAGGCAGAGGGCTTCCACGGGGCGCGCTGGGGTCACCCCGCTTGGGCTGACTCACTTGGCACCGCCGAACTGGCAAGGGGACGCTCATGCCAGGTGGCTGCATAATCAGAAGAGGCATGGCCTGAGCTTTAACCACTATCATTTTAAAGATTATTATTCGGAGTTATTTCAGTTAATTAATCCTTGAGCGCTGGCCAGCTCGGCTTCCATCTCGGAGAGGTCGGCAGGAGCTTCGTCTTGCTGAGCTCAGAGCTGGCAGCCGTAAGGGCTCAGGAAGGCAGGGGACAGGCAGAGGAAAGGGGGCACCAGGGAGGGGCGCTCCACCTCCACAGACGCCTCCCACAAGGAAGTGGGAGGTCTGGTCCCTTCCGTGAGAAAGTCCCCTGACATTGGCCACCTCTCAGGAAGGGACAGCCGGCCTTCTTGCATAGGGTGGGCAGAGAAGAGCCAGGACTGGCTTGAAGCAGGGGTCCCGGCCGGGAGCAGTGAGTTGGAGTCCCCGCAACCTGGCTTGCTAGCTGTGAGGGCTGCCGAAGCCCCTCTTCCCCCATCTGTGCTGTCTGAAACCTTGAGTCAGCCGGTAGCTCGGCCCCGAGTCACCTAACGCTGTGCCATCCCATACCGTCGCCATGAGCTGAACATAGCCACTTAAATTCAATTTTTAATTAATTAAAATTAAATTAGATTAAAAATTCAGTGCCTCTATCCCACAAGCCACATTTCGAGTGCTTGGCAGAGCTACTGGATGGGGCCAGGCAGCTACAGAATGTTGCCCTACTGGTGGAAAACTGGGCTGAACTGCAATGGCCAGCAGTTAAGGGCAGGAGCACCCTGGTCCACTCATGGATGCAAATCCCAGCAGCATGGTTTACTGGTCATCTCCAGCGTGTTGCTTGATCCCTTTATCCTCAGTTTTCTCATCTGTCCAATGAGGAATGACAGGGGCCTGCTCATAGAGTTGCTGTAAAGACTAAATAAGAAATATGTGTGAGACACTTAGAAGAATGCCAAATAATGGTAAGCATGCAAACATTAGCTCAGATGACGTCTTTTGGAGGCATGTATTTCCACTGACATGAGGCTTGAGTGTGACCAAGCAGTGTCACAGTTGCTCTCTCATATGCGTTCCACATGACTCCGTGAGGAAGGCAGGAGGGTCGGCTGAGCCGTTTCAGAGAAAGACCAACCAAGACCCAGAGAGCACGTGACTTCTCGAACGCGTGGCAGAGCTAGGGTTTGAGCTACATTAATAATTCAGCTAACATTCCTGCATTCTTTCGTGTCCAATGGCTTGAAAAGTCATGAAATGTCCTTCAGCCTCACCCTGACCTCACGAGGCAGGGAACCTTCCTCTCGAGTTACGAGTGAGGTTGTAAGAGGAAAGTGACCCAGATGCTCGCTGGCTCTTCCACGGTCTTTACTCTGTGACAGTCACTGTTCTGGGTTCATTTCGTCTCCACAACCCACTGCCGCTGGTACACTTAGGATTTCCATTTCGGTGACGAGGGAGGTGAAGCACAGGGAAGCTAAGTGATTTTCCCACAGTCACACAGCACGTGAGAACCCAGGATGTCTGACTCCAAGCTGGTTTGAGAGATCTCACACTTCACTCACCCGCATCCCAAGTGGAGGAAGCAGGAGGGGGACAAAGTCCTCTTTGTCTGTTTTTCTCTCCCTCTCTAGCACCCGTGCCCAAGGAGAGAAGAGTGCGGGCTCCTGTCCCAGACTCGGGGGGCTGTAGGACAGAGGTGGGAGATAAAGTAACTAGGAGCCTTTTTGTGCCTCCATCCCCTTATATTAGTTTGCTGGGGCTGCCATGACGCACACCACAGACTACGAAGCTTAAACAGCAGAAGTGTATTTTCCAACAGTTCTGGAGGCTAGAAGTCCAAGATCAAGACGTCAGCAGGGCTGGTTCCTCTCGAGGCTGCTCTCCTCAGCTTGTGGATGGCTGCCTTCCCCCTATGTCTTTTCATGGTCTTCCCTCTGACATGTCTGTGTACAAATCTCCTCTTCTTGTTAGGACACCGGTCAGACGGATTAAAACCCACTGTAATAACCTCATTTAAATGTATTGCCATTTTAAAGACCTCATCTCCAAAGGCTGCATTCTGAGGTCCTAGGACTCTACATGTGAATTTGGCAGTGAGGGGACACAATTCAGCCTATGACATGCCCTGCCTCTCTCCTTGCTGCCTGACCCCATTTCTTGGCTACTTGCAGGAGCCCATGGGAACAGGGTTCTGAGGGCAGGGCTTTGGGGAGCTGATAAATGGGGAAGAGGGTTCACAGAAGGAAAGAAGACTCGCTGGGGACCAAATAACAATCTAAATTATTCTCCACAAGGGACACCTGGGCTCAAGCCTAAGGGGGGAAAGGACCACTATTTTGTTTTTAATTTTTTTAATTTATTCATTTTTTAGAGAGGAGAGAGAGTGACAGAGAGAGAAAGAAAGGGGGGAGGAGCAGGAAGCATCAACTCCCATATGTGCCTTGACCAGACAAGTGCAGGGTCTTGAACCGGCAACCTCAAGCATTGCAGGTCCACACTTCATCCACTGCGCCACCACAGGTCAGGCGAAAGGACCACTATTAATCATTGCTGTTTATTACTACCTTCTATCCACCAGGCCCTTTACCACATCATCTCATTTCATCCCCTCAGCAAGCCTGGAAAGTGAGTATTGTCACCCCATTTCATAGGCAAGGAAAGTGATAGCCGGGGTAATTTAAAAAACCCATCTGGGATGGAGAAGCCATGGAGTTAAGGATCATGGGTCCTAACGTCTCAGTTAAACAGCCAAATAATTCGTCCTATTTGTTTGGTTGCCTTGGTCCTTCCCGGTTTGGAACCTTGGCAGCTGCTGTTCCCTTCTGCCAAGGCTGCTTCCCTATCACCACATTCCATGGGCCCCATGCTCCTCTCTGCCTGCCTTCAGCCATTCAAGCATTTCATCTTCGGAGAGGCCTCCCCTAGTTCCCAACGCGACGTCTAGTGCTTGGATTATTTGTGGTCACAGCACCATGGCCCTGCCCGGCAGCCTCCACAAGCTATTCTGAGCAGTCTGGTGCCCCTAGACTATCAGCTCCTGGCGGTCAGGCCCTGTGTCTGTTTGTAATCACACTACACCCCCAGTGCCTAGGACAGTGTATGGCACGTAGCAAATGCCCAATAAATACCTACTGAAATGAATAAATGTTTCCTCCTCTCAGCAGGCCTTACATAACATGCCTCTCCCTCTGAAATTCAGGCTGCCTTTCTCCAATTAGTTCCCATGACAGGTTTCACTGTATCTCAGCACGTGTCAGACTGAGCTGTTCTAGTTGTGTTTGTCACCTTCTCTAGAACATGATTCTGAAGATAAATCCCAAGTCCTGTTCGTCTTTCCAACCCAGGAGCTCAGTGTATAAGCTGGCGCAGACTAAGTTCTCCATTGTGGACTGAGAGGAAGGGTGGAGAGCGGAAACGCATCCTGGTGGCGAGAGCTCCCCACCTGATGATGGTCAGAGAGCCAAAGATGCTTTTGGAGAACCAGGACTCTCACATTAACTGGAAGGTTCAGTCAGCCTTCAGGTAGGGCTGGATCCGGTGCTCACACACAGTTAGGATGCGGCCTCTGTCCTTCACTATGTTTTGTTGTGTTAGCTTCACACTTAGGCAGACTTTCTTCCTGTACTTACAAGCTTCCAAAAGCTCCCCAGTAGTTCAAACAAGGGTTTACAAATCAAATCCCATCGGACCAATTTGGTTCCATACCCACCCCTGAACCAATCACAGAGATTTAACTTCAGTGACGCTGGCGCAGAATCTGGCTTTCCACCGTCATGCGCTCCCTGCACCAGCCCAGACCTAGAGGTCTACAAATGGATTGCAAGTCAGAGAGCCCTGGACTACGGGCCCTGAGCTGGAGGTCCCCCTCCCCTTCCCCACCAAGCTCCTCACACTGGGGAGGACCCACCCCAAGGAGAGGCACTTAGCCTTGATGCTGGTTTCCTGTTGCTGCCTTTCCTACCAAGACGTCATTAACCTTGGCTCCCTTCCTGACTTTTCTAATTTTTCTAGCTCTTATTAAGGAACCTGCAGGACCATAAAAGGGTTTCTCCAATAACCCCAGTGTTTCAGGCTCTGTGTCCATATTGGTTATAGACTCCTGCACAGCTTTAGAGAATGGTATTTATTTTTCTAATTGTTTTAGGCAGATGGATGGATGGATGGATGGATGGATGGATGGATGGATGGAAGGAAGGAAGGAATGCAGAGTAGATGAATTAGTTCCAAGTTCCCTCAGAAAACTCATCTTCTTCTCTGCTCCTAGTTACCGTCTAGGGCTCCAGATTATTGTAAGAATAGAAAGCCCTTTTCTTTATCCCAAAACCAGTGCCCGTTCTCCCTTATCATAACAATGACTGATAGTTAACATGGCGAATTTTGATCAGGCCCTTACCTTATTTGAGGCACTAAGCTAAATCTTTGTTCAGTCTTCTCTGCAACTCCAAGGTCTGAGGACTGTTCTTACCTGCAACTTACTGTTAAGGAAACCCAGGCTCAGAGGGAATAATCTGTCCAAGACACACAGACAATGGCAAAGCCAAGACTCAAAGCATGTGACCTTCCCAGCTATGTCGGAGGGCCCTGTGAGCCAGGAACGTCGGGCCCACCACACCGGTGTTCTCATCCTCCCTTGAACAGGCCCTATCCTTCTTTACCCGTGTGGCTCTGCCGAGAATAGGGTCTTTCCTCCTCCCTTCTACGTAGCCTGAGAGCAGGAGAGGTATTTGGGCAATGCTAGGCTATGCTGCTTAACAAATGAACCCCCAAATCTCAGTGGTGGTTTACCACATCTTGTTCGTGTCAGATGGCCTTCCTCCATCCTGTAGGTGGCCTCCCACAGGGAACAGGAGAGGCACAAGGCGGAAAGTTGGCTCTTAACTGCTTCAATCTAAAAAATAAATAAATAAATAAAACCACATCATTGCTGTTTCCATTTTGTTGGTCCAGTCAATGAGTGCGTGGGTATTCAGGGAATGCACTCTGTCTCTACTGCAAGGAACCACACCACTCCTGTGAAGGACGTAGCAATGAGTAGTTACACAGCCAGCTCCACCAGCCAGTGCAGAAGGGAAGTGGCTGGAGGTGAAGGAAAAAGGACAAAGATCCAGGCTGATGGTTGGGAAGTAGGAAGGCATGGCTAGGATTCTCTGATTAACCAAGTACCAGAACCTTCAAAATCCAGCAGCAGGGGTGGTGCCCTGTTTCTCTTGTTTTAAACATTGCTCGAAGCAATGACCCCAACACTGAACTTCTTGGCTAAGACTCACTCTTGTTATCTAGCTTTAGAGCTGCTGATGACAGGATTTGACCTGAATTAAGCGAACAATGTAATAAGAATAACAGTCCCTGACTTCTCACAGAGTTTAGAGTTCACAAATCGTTCACACAGCTGCAATCTCATGCGACCCTCACAATAACCCTGTGACGGGGGTATTTCATCTCCACTGTGCGGTAAGGAAATTTAGAGAGAGATGCTGTAACAAACCAAAGTCACACAAAACCTGTGCGCGCTAGAGTTCTTCTCAGTGCCAGTGTTCTGAATCCCTGCTCAGAGCTCTTTCTTCCACCAGTTCAGCTGCCTCTCATGAAAATTTCCACGGAAATTGACGATGTGAAAATGGACATCAACAGGATTTGGATTCAAGAGCTTGGTGCCCTGGGCATCGAGAAGGAGGCATTTCAAAGTGCAAGTGTTGAAAGCAAAAAGCCTGGGTTTGAATCCCAGCTCTGCCACCTGCTAGCTGGACAGTAGTTGACAGGTTCATCCATCTGGGCTCACTTTCCTCCTTTGGAACACCAGGATGAACTGTGTCTAACCCAAAAGGGTACGGTGAGGATTTAATGAGATAAGGAATACAAAATGTTTCGCACAGTGCTTGGCTCAACGTTAGAGCTTAATAAGCATTCAGTGATGCCGCTGAGATCCTTCTTGGAGACAAACGGATGCCACTGTCCCTTCATTCCTCCCCAGGGCATGATCGTGTGGCACTATATGACACTCTTGGCTTCCGCCGGAGAACAGTCTGACCCCCTAACCCAGCTTCACATGCAGCTGCCGGGATGAAGGGAACTTTTTCTTTCTTTCTTTTAAAACTACTCAATTGAAGTGTGATCCATTGCACACAAAGGGCTGTGCATATTTAATGTGCATGACCTGATGAGTTTGGAAATAAGTATATATCCATGGGACCATCACCATAATCTATGCTATGCCATAAATATACCCATCACTTCCAAAACTCCTGCCCTCATTATTTGTGTGTGTGGTAAGAACACTTAACACAAGATCTACCCTCTTGGCAAATTTTCAAGTATGCAGCATATATTATTAACTGCGGGCATTAAGCCATGCAGTAGATCTCCAGCACTTATTAATCTTGTAGGACCTAACTTTGTGTCCTTTGATGAATACCTTTCCCTTTCTTCCTGCCCCCAGCCACCGGCTACCACCTTTCCTATCTCTGCTTCTGGGTGGTTGACAGTTTCAGATTTCACGTGTCAACGTGTCAGTGAGACCATGACGTCATTGTCCTTCTGTGTCTGGTCTATTTCACCTCACATAAGGTTCTCCACATTCACTCATGTTGTTACAAAGAGCAGAATGTCTTCTTTTTTTTTTCAAGGCTGAAAAATATTCCATTGTAGGTATAACCACATTTTCTTTATCCATTCAGATGTCAAGGGACAGTTAAGTTGCTTTCATGTCTTGGCCATTTCTGGATAAGATCACAATGGGCATGGACATGCAGATAGCTATTCAAGATTCTGATTCCAATTCCTTCGGCTCTAGACCCAGAAATGGGGTTGCTGAATCATAGAATAGTGCTATTTTTATTTAGCTTGTTGTTGTTTTCTTTGGGGATCTCCGGGTCTGCATCTCAGCTTGGCTGCCTCCAGCGGCCATCTCATGCCATGCCAGGGTGATGCTCAACGTGTCCTTTTGAGGACAGAGGTCCTCAGAATGACAGTGGGGTGGAAAGCACATACACTCTCATTGCAGGTGAGGCTGTGAGAGGAGCAAGGGTCCCGCCAGTGACTCTGAGGTGCAACTCCACCAGGTGGCTCTGGCCCACTGATTTAGGCAAAGCTCAAGAAAAGAAAAAGGACAGGAACAGAGAACCAGGAGGATCCTGTCCATTGTCACTGGCACCAGGAATGCCTCTGAGCTGTTGCTTCCCAGGAGGATCAGCCAATGTTTTGTTTCTGATGTAGTAATTCTCCAGCCAGTAAACACGGAAATTACGAAACGGCCTTTCCTAAAGATTTTTAAAAATAAACCAGGATAAAGGACTGTATCAAGAATATATTAAGACCTCTTACAACTCAATAATAAAAAGACAAATCAAAAAGGGTCAGAACAAGCATTTCTCCGAAGAAGATATACAAAGACCAGCACGCCGATGAAAGGCGAGTGGACATCATCAGCCGTCAGGGGACTATAAAGCAAACCTGAAGATACCGTGTATACTGCAGCACACCCACCAGGCTGGCTAGAACCAAAAAGCCAGGTGCTGCTGAGGCTGCTAGCAGGAATGGAAAATGGTGCAACTGCATGAAAAGCAGCCTGGCAGCTTCTCAGAAGAACAAATATAAGGTTAACCGATGACCCAGCAATTCCGTCCCTCGCTGTATATCCAACAGAAGTGAAAACCTTTGTCCACGCAAAAGCATGGACGCGAATGTTCGAAATGTTATTCATAACCACCGAAAAGTGAAAACAATCCAAGTGCCCATCAAATACAGTGTAGTATAGCCATGCAAGGAATAGTATTTGACAATAAAAATGCACGCCACAACATGGATGAACCTCGGAAACATGCTAAGTGAAAGAAGCCAGGCACAAAGGACCACATATTGTATGATTCCGTTCCTATGAAATGTCTAGAACAGGCAAAGCTACAGAGACAGGAAGGAGATTCGTGCTTGCCTGGTACTGAGGGGTACAGGGAGGTTAGAAGATTATGGCCAAGGGCGCAACGTGTCTAGAGGGTGGTGAGCATGTCCTAAAACTGATTGTGGTGATAGCTGTACAACTCTGTGACTATTGCTAAAAGCAACAGGGTGATTTGTACGGTATGTGAGTCATCTCTCAATAAAGCTGTTAAAATAATAAAATAAATCGGGTTTTCTTCCTCGGACACCTGCTTGAGGCAAAAGCTGTGCCCAAGGTTCTGCATCCAGTCTAGATCACAGCAAAAAAAAAAGAAAAGGAAGAAAAGCGGAGGCTAAGTCCAAACCCCGACCCATAGAGTCCTTCAGTGGCTGCCATCATTCATTGGCAGTGGCCAGCCCCGCCAGGCTCTGCGAGGGCTGCCACCGCACCCCAAGGAAACCACGGCAACTGTCCTAGCCTTGGACGTGGCTGCGAGCCTGGGAGGGGCTCAAAGCTCTGCAAGGTCATGCTTGGGCTCCAGACCCACAGGCACCTGCTCCAAAGACAGGGAGACAGAGCAGAAGGACCATGAGCGTTAGCAACACACAGACACAAACTGGCACCGTGTCTCTTCCGCGTATTAGCTCCATGACCTCAGCTCTTTCCTTCATCTGTGGACAGCTCTCACATAAACTCCCCTCCTCCCCAGTGTGTTTGGTTCGGCGAACATTTCTTGAAGGCTTACCGTAGACGAGGCAAATGCTGTCTGTGTGTTATTATCATATTTTTAGTCTTCACTGCAGCCCTGGGCAAAACCAGGACTACTTATTATTATGCCTTTTCTTGCAAAATTGGGGACAGAGGCTCAGAGAAGTCAGGCAGCTTCTCCGTTGTCACACAGCAGGTAAGTGGCACAACTACTCTGCCAGATCTGTCATTTGAGATGCTATACTCCACTCCACCCACATAGCAAGGACGGCATTTTATAAAGAACTTGACCAGGTCCTCAGAAGAATTCTGGGAGCCAAGTCGCCCGAGTCCTGCTGCCGGAGTGGTGTCCCCGTCCAGAGACCACAGAGGGGACACCTGTCATGACGGGTGAATAGTAGTGCTTTCGATACACACATTTCTTAAGCACTGAGTGCCTGGGACTGTGCTGTTTTATTTCTCTGCACATGTTAGAGGCTGTCCATACTCCTGAAATGTTCCATACATGCCCTCTTCTGGGGTGGCCAATGTTTTGTATGTGCTCTCTATTGGGGTGGCCAATGGAGAGGCAATGATGTATGAGATGCCTTTTGCTTTGCAGAGCAAGGTGGAGGCAGGTAATGGATTCACAGCTGGCCTAAAACCAAAAAGAGCAGGTCAGAAGAAAAAGCAGAGGATAGGGTTGAGGCAAGGCTGGGAAGCAGCCAGTGGGCCACACAAAGCAGATTTTCTTGCCATCTCTCCCCCACGGAGAAGGCTGAACGTGACCATCCTGAGTCTAGCCACTTTTCACCCTGTGTTCCAGCTATTACTGGGCTAACAAATTACCCCCAAACTTAGCAGCTTAAAACAGCCATTCAGTGTGTGTCTGTATTGCACGGGTCAGGCACTTGGTAAATGGGGCGAACAGGAAGGATGACTTGTCTCTGTTTCATGATGTCTGGGCCTCGACTGGGCAGACGCAAGACTGGGAATAACTTGGCACCTGGGGCTGGAATCTTCTGGAGCCCACTCACTCACATTTCAGGTGCCTGGGCTGCATTGACTCAAGTCAGACTGAGGACAGAGCAGCTCACGTGGTCTCCCCGGATGGCGTCACTTCTTCACAACATGGCAGCCTCGGGGTAATGAGACTTCTTTCCTCATGCCCGGCATCCCACGCGTGAAGGTTCCAGCCCACAAGGCAGAAGGTGCACCACCTTTTATGCTCAGTCTAAGAAGCCCCACCACATCATTCCGTACCGACTCCATCGGTCAAAGCAGCCACAAAAACACCCAGATACAAGGACAGGGACATCTTGATGGGAGGAATGTCAGGGAGTGTTTGGGGAAGGCCCAGGGGCATCTTTGGAAGAGACTGTCTGAGGAGCAGTTCCCCTGTGTCCTGCAGAATCCAGCGGGAGCCTCTCTCTCAGGCATAACAAGGAAGGAAAGAAGCCAGACACAAAGGAGAGTGCCCGTTGTGTGATTTCATGAACGTGACAGTCCAGGACAGGCCAAACTAATTGATGGTCAGAACCATGGCTCCCTGGGGTGGGGTGCAAAGGCACACTGCTATGTTCTACATCTGCATCCCAGCGCTGATTGCACAAATGTATCTGTACTTAGAAGTCCATCAAGCTCTACACTTAAAATTCATGCACTGGACACACTAGGTCAACAGAGAATGTTTTAAAGAATTATCCAGCTGAGCCCACTACCCCCATCCCTGACCCAGCCTGTTTTCTATGCCCTGGAAGAGCAAATTCTCAGGCTTCCCCATCCTAGTGGGTGGGTGGAAGTGGGGAGCACGGTCCCCCCCCCTCCTTTGTCCCTCCTGCCCCCACTTCCTTCTCAGTTTCAGGATCCTTAAGTCAGTGCCAAGAGGGCCAGGCCTTTAGAGACTTTTTAAGGTTTTTTTATTTATTGACTTTTTAGAAAGAGGACAGAGAGAAAGAGAAATGGGTGAGCAGGAAGCATCAATTTGCAGTAGTCGCTTCTAGTATGTAATCCTGACTGGGTAAGCCCAGGGTTTTGAACCAGCAACCCTAACATTCCAGGTTAATGCTTTGTCCACTGCGCCACTACAGGCCAGGCAGGCCTCTAGTGATTTTATTCTGACCCCTCACTTTATGGAAGAGGAAAGTGGGAAGCAGAGAAGTGGAGGGCCTCCCTGCCTCCCAGCACAGGACAGCAGGACCCCTGCAGGTACCTGGTTCCCCTGACACACAGCGTGGGCAAAGGACTTAAAGACAGACTGTGGCTGTATTTAGAGTTAGGGTCTTCCAAGAGGTCATTATATTACAGTGAGGTCGTATGGGTGGGCCCACTCCTTTCGCTTTCTGCGTGGCGAAGGGTTTCATGGTCCCTCAGACTTGGCTTAGTGAGGTCATTGTACAACCAGGCCCATCCAGATGGGAGTTTCTGGGAAGCAGGAAGGTTTCCTCTTTGATAAGCATCTGGGACCCACCCAGCAGGGCTGGGTTCCCACAGACCCAGGGGAGCAGGAGTTCAATGCTGACCCTTCCTTGGGCTTCACCACGATGACCAGCCCTGAGAGATCTCACCACTCCCAGAAGTCCCAAAACACTGTGGACAAGAAGAAATACTTTCACTTTCCACCTGGCTTCCTGAGGCCACAGCAGGTGCCAGCACTATAAACCCTAAATGTGAAGCCCAACCCTGCTAGTCAAGGGCCTTCCTGATTTGTCCCCACACCCCACTGTCCCACCCAGGCCCATTCCTCCCCTCCTCCACTGCCAGTCTTTGTTACAGATGAACTGTTCCCCTCCACCCCCATTCATATGTTTAAGTCCTAATCCCAATACCTCAGATTGTGGCTGTATTTAGAGTTAGGGTCTTCCAAGAGGTCATTATATTACAGTGAGGTCGTATGGGTGGGCCCTAATCCAATATGGCTGGTGTCTTATAAAGAAGAAGAGATTAGAGACTAGGCCATGTATAGGCAACCACCTGCAAACCAAGGAGAGACGCCTCAGAAGAAACCATGCCGACACCTTGATCTTGGACTTCCAGCTTCCAGAATGGTGCAAAAATTCCCTTCAAGCTCCCCTGAGTCAGCAAATTACTCTAACAGTCTTGCACTACACCTGTGTCCTCACACTGCTCTCTGGGATGCCATATTTTGATTGATGCCCTATGGCTGCCTTCCCTGCCAGACTTTGAGCTAGAGGCTGTGCCTGACTCAACTCCACATCCCCAGAATGAACAGCAGACGGCTGGATAAAATGTCCATTCCATTGAATTGAATCAAGGACTTTGCTGAGTCACTCAACTTAGCCCTGTCAGGGTCCCCGGCCTTCAGACCCCTGCCTCTGCCCTGCTTGCCCCAGAGAAGGTAAGAAAGACTTAAAGGTCGGAAGAATTACACCTAAGAGACTGTGTATTCTAAAACAAAAGCCCAAGGAAGGCAATGCTTAACCACTTAACCCCAATATATGGGTGGGTAGTGATGACCATGAGGCTTCCAGGGGCTGAGATGGCTCCTTCTCATGTGGGAGAAACCAGCCCTCACCTGTCTGCATCGGGGGGGGGGGGGGGGGTGCACGTGTGTGTGTGTGTGTGAGTGCATGCGTGTTGGGGCGAGGGTATATATATGTGCATCTAGGGATGTAGAAGACCCCATACTCACCTGTGCGGGGAAGCAGGCATAGAGGCTTCTGGTCCCCTAAAGAGAGCACAGTGTTCAAAGCTCAGATGGACCCAGGGTTTGAAGTTCAGCTCCTTTGCCACCAGCTGATTAAATGAGCCGAACATTTAGGGGAGAAGGCCCCGCATAGCGCTGGCCCCCGGTGGGCGCCCTGATCCATGGACGTTACCCTTCTCCTGATGTCAGTCTCACCCCAGTGCTGAGCCTGGGGCACAAAAGGCATCCTGTTGGGGGCCAGGCTGGCAGGGGTTAACAAGAGAAAGGTTGGTTGTTTCTGGAAAACAAAAGGCTGGATCAATAGATCTACAGAGGCAGCCATTGATCTGCGGGGCAAAGGCTCTGTGGGGAGTTGCCAGCCAGTTTCTCTGAAACGTCTGGAACAGAGCAATCCGGGAAAGCCAGGCTGAGGCCGGAAAGGCCCTATGGTAGGTCCGTCCTGGGGTCCTGGGGTCAATGTCCTCAGGACACAAGGTTCTCTCTCCCCACCCCAGGACACCTGGGGGATCTGACTCCAGACTCCAACCGTGGGTGTGAGAACTGTAAAGGACTCCTGCTTCCTCCAACTCAGCTCTTAATCTGGGATCCATGTTAACAATTCAGCCATCTGCGGACTTGGAGGGGAAAAAATGTTACTAATCTATAACTGGAATTTAGCATTTCTTTCTATTATGAACACGAGCATCAAACCACAGTAGAATCAGGAGTACCTCTAAGACTTTGTCACCAAGAATAATGACTGGCTCTGGCTGGCTGGCTCAGCGGTAGAGCATTGGCCCTATGTGTGGAAGTCCTGGGTTCGATTCCCGGCCAGGGCACACAGGAGAAGCACCCATCTGCTTCTCCACCCTTCCTCCTCTCCTTTCTATCTATCTCTCTTTTCCCTCCTGCAGCCAAGGCTCCATCGGAGCACAGTTGGCCTGGGCGCTGAGGATGGTTCCGTGGCCTCCGCCTCAGGCGCTAGAATGGCTCTGGTTGCATAGGAGCAACAGCACAGATGGGCGGAGCATCGCCCCCTGGTGGGCATGCCTGGTGGATCCTGGTCAGGCGCATGGGGGAGTCAGTCTCTGCCTCCCCACTTCTCACTTCAGAAAAATACAAAAAAAAAAAGAATAATGACTAGTATTATTAATATGCTACCTCAAAACTATAGTGGTCATTGGATCTACCACTACACCTTATTTAATGTATTAATAAATAAACACATGTATTGTGATGTCACAGATTTATGTTTTTTTTAATATTTTGATAGCTGTATTTCAGTATAGTTTTCTTTGTTATCCTACACATTTTATTTTACCAGCCTGTCCAAAGGGTCAGTGACACAAAAGGGGTTAAAAATTCCTATTCTGGTTCAACGCCCACTGCAGATGTGGACCCTGCAGCCGAGAGCAGACTGTGCTTTACCTGAATGCGTGATGGGAAATTAAAAACGCAGCTTAGTAATAACGATAACGATCACCCTCATTGACTGCCAACCTTGAGCCCAGCATTGTTTTAAGCAACTTAATCTTCACAACAGCCCTATGAGGAAGACGAGGTTACTGTCCCCATTGAACAGGTAAGGGCATTAATATGGCACAGAGATGTGAAGGGACTCACCCAGGGCCACACAGCTCATGCATGGAAGAGCTGATTCTAACCTCTGAGCCTGTGCACCAAACTTCCCTTCTCTGCGACGCCGCTTAACCAGCCCAGTTAAGCATAGCCTAGCGCTGAGCTCTAGGCTCACCGATAGTGGTCTGAACCACAGCTCTGTCGCTCATAGGCTGTGTGACTCCGGGCAACTCCCTTTGCGCCCACCAATCACAAGTTTTCTCATCCATACCACGAGGAGAGCAGCAGAGCAGCGGCATCTCCCCCGTTGGACGCCCTTGCGGATTAGTCAGGCAGGGAAAGCAGTTTGCACCGTGCTGGCCCGGAATAACGGCTGGGTGATTGTTTTGATTGATGAAACCAAGGCACAGACCCCATTTAGAACAATAGTATATGCCTATGTGCTAAAACCTCCAGAAATTATGTAAATAAAAATGTCAAGGCTGAAACCCAGATCCCAGTTCCTGGCGAGAAGGATAGGTGCCAACAATGAACAAGGACCTAGGGAATTCCAATTTCGTTTGGGGGAGGGGGAGAGGAGGGAAGGGGGAAGTCTGAGACCAGAAGCAAGTGGGCTAAAATGCCAGATGATGACTTCCCTCCAAAGAGCGCAGGATGGAAAAGGGAAAGAGCAGCGCCACAGCAGGAGAACCTGACCAGCACCCCCTCAGCTGCAGACCAAGGTTAAAATTAACAGCGAGAAGTCATGCTGATAGCATGTACCTTTGATAAAAGAATGGCACGTTGTTTCTCCCTCCTGAGAACCTATCACTCCTGTCTAATCTCAAGGAAAACATCGAACTCAAATTGAAGGACGTTCTACAAAATACCAAATCAGCATTCCTCAAAACTTTTGGTCAAAGTCACCAAACACAAGGAAGGTCTGAAAAACAGTCCCAGTCTGGAGCAGCCTGAGACATGGTGAGTGAGTGTGACATGGGGTCCTGGATGGGGCCCTAGAAAAGCAAAGGAATGTTATAGGTTAAATAAAGAAAAAGAAAACACACACGCTACGGATTGTGATTGAAGTGTGTAAAATATGGACTGTAATTATATTAACATGTCAGTATTGCTTCAGGAGGTGTAACAATGTACCACACTAAGGTAAGATAGTAACAAGCACAGATGTCGGTTTGGGGGAACGTCCCCCCCCCCGCCCTGTATTATTTTTGCAACTTTTCTGTAAATCTGTCTCTCTCCTAAAATAGAAAACATCCTTTTAAAAATTTGGGGGTATATCTGAGGTAACAGGCAATTTCTTAATTTTACCTCCCTGTGTTTTCTAAGTGGTCTACGGTGAATACGTTTTGCTTTTCGTCATCAGGAAAAAAAAATCAACAAACTTTAAAATAAAATGACTGAATGGGTGTTTGGTCCTTTGGAGACAAAGTGCTATATAAATGAAAGTATAATTAGAGTCGTTCCTTGGGCAGCGATTAAAACCCACTTTATCATTCTGCTCCCGGGAGGCTCTCGCCACCGGAGCCTGGCACTCCGCCAGGGGTGGGGCGGTGTGCCTCTGAAACCTGCCAGCATTCTTCCATGTCTGCCTGGGCACTTGCTGGCAGCGCAGGGCAGGAGCCAGGGCAGCTGCTGCGAGGCCAAAGGGCTTGTCCCAGGCGGGGAGACACCTCTGACTCAGAGAGGTCCCGGGGCAAATCGGCCTCTAGAAAATCCTGTTCATCGGCTTCCAGCCCATTGTCAGCCTGCTGCGGGCCATTGGCCTAGGAGTCAAGAAAACCAAACAAGGTCCTCTGTTCCCACCACACACACACAAAAGAAAAGAAAGACAAGACCAGACCAGCCAGGACCACTGGCTTCGCCCCAGGTAAGGTCGTTCACCATCAGTTAGACCTAGACCTCAAACGGTTCTGCAAAGCGGATTCCAACCGTCCTTCCTCATCCACAGGTTCACTCTGCACGGTTTCAGATACCCATGCTCAACCGCTGCCGGCCAGTAATAAATGGAAAATTCCAGAAATAAACAGTTTATAAAGCTCTAAAGTGCACACGCCATTTTGAGTAGTGTGATGAAATCTCACAATGTCCTGCTCCGTCCTGCCTGAGATGTGAACCAACCCTTTGTCCAGTGTCTCCACATGGCACGTTCCTTCCAACATTGGCCACTGAGCCGCCATCTTTCTTGGTGATCAGGACAACTCGCGGTATCGCAGTGTTTGCGTTCAAGTCACCCCGCTTTTACTTAATAACGGCCCCCAAGTGCAAGAGGAATGACGATGGCCATTCAGATGTACCAGAGAGAGGCCATAAAGTGCTTCCTGTAGGGAAAAAGGTGAGTACAGTGCAGTAAGAGAGACCAACCACAGTCACATAGCTTGTGTTACAGTATATTGTTTTGGTCGTTTTATTTGGCCGTCATTGTTGTTCATCTCCTACGTTGCTAATTTAGGGTATGTGCTGTTTAAGTGAGCACTTACTCTGCCTAACGGGTAAATCCAACTTTCTTACAGGTGTGTATGTGTAGGTAAAAACAATGTGTGTATATATACATACATACAGGTTTGGTAGCATCCACGGTTTCGGGCATTCACGGAGGGCCTCGGAACGTACCCCCTGTGGATACGTGGGGACTCGTGTGCTCTGTTACTGCACCCCCTTTAAAGCTGAGGCTCAGACAGGGTCTCAGGAGGTCAGAAACAGAACGTACACTGATCTGTTCACTCCTGTAACAGAACTGCCTGTCTGAACGTCCCTTTCAGGGACGGGCTGTGACCTTGGCAGATGGCTAGCCCACCTCTGGGGGACAGGATGTTGGAGGAAGGAAGTGTTAACGTGAGTGGCAAACCAGCAGACTTCCCACTGCCATTACCACCCAGATACCAAGGGCCAGGGGCGAGGCCCAGCTTGTTGCCAGGCTCAACCCGTCCCAAACACCAATTCTAGCTTGGGATCATAGGGAATGTTGGATGGCCCCCCAGGATCCCCTCCTGCTCAGTTTCCCAGGTTTTCTCCATTATCTGCACCCAACTCACACCTGAATGGGCTCTTGGTGAGGGCACCAGAAGGAAGGAAGAGGGGAGAGACCGTGTTGAGTCACGTCTAATTGCAATGGGATTGGGACCAGACTCCCTGAGAATTATCAACAAAAACCCTGGGAAGGGACAGCTCAGCTTTCTGGCATGTAGGAAAGGGTTGGATTCCTTTATAAACACACTGAGTTGTTGCTTTCCAAGTGGTTGGTGCACTTCCTCTAACCACTCTTCCTGAGCTTTCAGGTCACCTGCCCCTCCCAGGTCACCCCCAAGAACCCCAGGCACAACCTGAGAAATGGCTGCAGGATAAGAATGACACTTCCCAGTCGCCTTTGCTGTCAGACACCTGCCGTTATGTCCAAAACCCCAGTGTGTTGCTCTCCTCCCCGGGCCTCCCATCAAAGGCCCTGCACCACCCCTCAGACAGGTCTGGCTCACCAGATCTGGCTCTGCCTTCCCTAGAAGTGGGCCCGTGTCTCTCCTCCCCTCACCCCGACCCCAGCAGAACCCAGGCACAGGGACCAGCCCAGCCTCCATCTGCCCCACTAATGAGTCTTAAGTGTTTGGTGTGAGCTCCTGCCAATCCTGCCCTGCGTGGGAAGGGGGCGAGAGAGAACAGAACAAAGCTCACGCCAGCTTCACTGGGCTCTGGGAGGGCTGGCACAGGGGCTCTGTGGCACAGGACCAACCAGGGGTGCAGCCAGGCACTCATTGGAGGTCCCCTGCCTGTCTTTCCCCTCCACTTCAGAGGCTTTCCCAAAATGCAGATTCCTGGCCCACCTACTGCAGTGGAATCCCGGGTGGGCCCTCGAATATGCCGTTTTAATAAGTGCCCCAGGAGACCACGCTGCACGTGGAAGTTAAGAACCACTGCTCTAGGAAGTCAATGACAGGAACTCCAGGCTGGTTTGTAAAATTCTGTATACATGCGTTTTTCTAGCAAGTCCATAGCTTTGGTCAAATTCTCAAATTAAGCTAATAGCTGCCATATCCCACTAATAAAAAATAAAAGCGCTCTGTTCAATGGGATGATTTCTTAATGCAGCTGTAGTCGATTCAGTGACTCACAGGAGCCTCTCCTTTTACCAAACTTCAGAGAAAGTCTAGGGAGCCCAGGATTACAATAGAGCTAAGCTTAGGGACAGGGGCTTGGAACAGAAAGGCCAGGACCCAGGGGACATCCCAGAATACACGGGCTGAAAGGCTAAAAGGACTCTTTGCAGAAATCAACCAGCTGAAGAGAAGGGTGAATTTTCACCAATATCCAGTTCTCTATCTCTCTGGCCACACAGCTAAACGACCCTGCAGTTAGCAGGGACGGGGAACTGAATTCTGGCCAGTAGGATGTGGGTCTCCCAGAGCATGCGCCCCCCTCCCCGCTGGATGCTGTGGGGGACTCCAAAGGCTTTTGCAGATGGCTGAGCCACAATAGGGAAGAAGCCTGGGCTCTGAATGACAATGAGGCACAGAACGTCCCCACCACCAACCCACCTGGACTGAGTGGTTTATTTACGAAACATAAACCTTTGTGTGCTAAGCTGAGACGTGGGGTTGTCTGAAGCAGCACCAGCTTTTTAGAACCAGTACACCCTCCCCAGAGATACTGAGCCCGGGAGTGCAAGTGCAGTGACAGGTTCAACAGCAGAGGGACCGCCTGGTGGGTCAGGCGCCAGCGTTTCCCAACTACAGCTTTGGACAGGGGGACAGGGCACCATGACCACACACCACAACTGAACAGCACCAATTCCCAAAAAACTTTATTGTTCCAAGTGGCAAAATGTTATTGGTCTCTGTGGGGCACCCGGCAGGGTGGAGGGAGGCCTGGGGTACGGCAGGGCTCCACCCTTTACAAAAATCAAAGGCTTTTATAAAAAAATGCTATAAATTGGTATCAAAAGAAAACCCAAGGGAGGCTGGAAGAGGAAGCAGAGAGGGAGGAGGGCAGAGAGCACACAGAAAAAGGACCAGAACCTTGGACCGCTAATGAGGGAATCCAGGCCGGAATCCAGGCCGGGAGGGAAGGTGTGGGGGAAAGTTGGGAAGTTGATACAAAGTGCATAAGTGTGCCTCCCCAGACGCTCCTCAGAGGTGGAAGGGAACAGAGGCTGCAGCCTGGGACATGGGGGCTCCAGTCTCCTCCTCGCCCAGGGACCCCACAGGAGCAGGCACTGCCTGAGACTGCCGATGGGAAGCACCTGCACGAGGAGAGAGAAGACAGGGGAGCTGACTGCGGGGTTGGAAGAGATGCTTCAGCCTCCTTCCCCTGCCCATCCTGGCCGCCCTCCACCCAGCCCAGTTGTCAGGAAGGCTCCCGTGAGTGCCCAGAGCAAAAGCGCTGTAGGAACACGCAGGCCAGCCTCAGGACCCGGGGACCATCCCGGGAGGAAGGCTGGGATAGAAGCCCTCCTCCTCGTCCATCAGAAGTCAGACTACAACACATTGTTCTGTGGGCAAAACCAAGTCACTGCTGAACCCCATGCCCCAGCCCAGGGACCTTCACCTCAGTGACTTCTCAGACCTTCTTCTTCTTCAGCTTCAGGGCTTGTAGCCAATTGGGCGATGATCCTTCTGACCTAGAAAAGGCAGAGGGCAAAGGTCACAAGCAAACCCAAGGCAAGTTTAACAAAATGAGGAGTGGCTGGAATAGAAACCCCCTCTCCGACCAGAAGCAGCAGCCCAGAGCCGGGCTGCAGAGACATGAACTCGGCCACCAAGTTAATGCAGTTAATCCAGGCACATCAGCCTCCTCCCTGACCTCTGGTTTTCCTCTACATACAGGGGGATTTCCCCTTTTTAGGCCACAACAGTGAGGTCAGTCAGTGCCCGAGTCCAAGTCACCCACCCTGAGGATTTCTCCGGCTTGGGAGGTAACGCAAGGGGCTTCCCCAGCCCCGGGACCTTGCAGGACTTGGAGCGTTGAACGGCGGGCTCCTTCTGGCTCGGCTTGCTGTCTACTGGCTCCCCCTCCTCAGCCGAGCGGTTCCGGGGGCGCAGCTTGGCCTGAGAGACAAGTCCAGGTGCAGACACACGTCAGGGCGACAGGCAGGATTCAGAGAAGAGCAAGCAGCCGCAAGAGCCAAACCCCTCTGCTGCCCTCTCACGAGGACGGATGGGAAGTCAGTTAACAACAAGCCTAGGAACTGAGCTCTGCCCTGCACACGGCAGCCCCTGAGAGAGACACTGTGGAACTGAATTCAGGTTGACAAGGCTGCACAAAGCCAGCAGTGACTTCTAGCCCTGTGCCTTTGCTCATTCTGTTCCCTTTGCCTGGAGGGCCTCCCACCCCGCCCCACCCCAACCCCCCCACAGCCAAGCCCAATGCTGCCTCTCAGCTGAGAGCAAACGCTACCCTCCCACGGGGCAGCACCCGCTGTTACAAGATAACCTCTCTCTGAACAGGCCCAGCCCTTACCTGCCCCTCCCCGTGACCCCTAACCTCTCCATTCAGCAGCACTAACTATCTGTATAGACATGGCTAAGTCCCCTGTGGCCCCATGATGTTCCTCCTTCCATCACACTCAGCACACAGCACGCAGTCCAGCAGGGCCCCCACTGGACAGCACAATGACAGGAGGGATGGGAAGGAAGGAATGAGGGAATGAATAGATGATGGAGAAAAGAAAGGCAGGATGCAGGGTGGCCAGTCGGCCAGGTGGCTAGATGTGTCTGCTGAATCATCAGACGGTACCTTCAGGGCTGATGGGCTCAGGCCGGGAAAGAGGTTGACTTTCAGCCCCTTGGTGCCCAAGGACATCCGCGTCCTCCGATTCTGAGGCTCCTCCACCACCTCTTCGTCTGAAGACGGCACTCGAGAAGCTCGTGGCTCTGCAAGAACCCAGAGAGGGCTCAGCACAGACAGCAACCCCAGACCCCTGGCACCCGGCACGCCCCAGACACCGCTGCAGACATCACACACACGGGCCCTACCCGTTGAGTCCTGGAACAGGCGCGCATCCGAGTCCGCTGCCTCCGACAGGCCCAGGGTACCGCCGGGCCGGATGGCTGGGGCCCGGTGTCCACGCTTGCGCCCCAGGTTGGCACGGCTCCGATACATGGCACTGTCGAGGATCTCGGTGTCCTGCTTGGGACAACAGCAACACCACTGTCACTGCCGTCCGTGGTCCCGCCCCGTAGTCCCTCAAAGGCGGCCAGCTATGTGCAGACCCCTCCCGCAGCCCAGAGGCCCGTTCTTAGGACTCGCCCCCCACTCACATCTCCTGCCTCCCGCATTGAGATCCCTCAGAGCTCTGAGAAGCTGGGGAGCCCCAGAGACCAGGCCCTGGCTCTACCACCCCCAACACCCCACCACAGTCCATCCACTGCTCTGGGCTCACCCTCCACTGACCTCGATGAAGGAGAAGTCCTGACTGGGGGAGCGGGAGGGAGGGCCTTGTGGGGGGCGCCGAGGGGGCCGTGCTGGTCCCTGCTCGCTCCGCCCAGGCCCTGCAGAACCCCAGCCGCCATCCACTTCTTCTGTCTGGCTGGCTTCCCCATCAGGCTGGGGCCTCCAGGAAGGCAGACAGTCCCTGCCAGGCTCCAGGGGCTCCCCTTGATCAGCACCTGCCGCGTTTCCTTCCTCTTCGGACAGGCTCCTGAGGCCCGGAGCTGCCGACTCCCTGCGGGCTCCAGCCTTGGAGCTGCTGGCGGCCAGCACCTCCTCCAGCAGGCCCTGCGAGCCAGAGGGCGGTGAGCGCGCAGCGCACCCGGGGCTGCGGAGGAGACGGACAAGGGGACACGGTCACCGTGCAGCCACATCCTCCCCCGAAGCCCTCTTCACAGGATCTGTCTCCTCCTACCCCCTTTCCATGACTTTTCCAGGAAGGATGTGGTCGAGGCCCTCACACAACATAGCACAGAGCGGATGAGCCCGGCCAGCGCGGCACGTTCAGATCCTAGGTCCTCCACTTACTGAGACTTTGGGTAAGTCTTTCACCTGAAAGAGCTCCTAAGTTTAGTGTCATTGGGGGGATGAAATGAGAACTTAAAGGACGAGTCACCGTGCCCGGCACTCGGTGCGTACCCAAGGAGTGACAGCTCTTGTTACTACTGATGCCGTTCGTGTGCCCCTCCTAGGGCACCCGCTTGGGCGCACCCTCGCCTTGGGATGAGCCCGACACTGGCCTATCTGCCCGTCCACCCTCTCCGCACCCAGCCCACATCACCCCTCCCCACGCCCAGTCTCACAGAACATGCCAGGCCCTGCAGACTGCCACGCACCTGGACACCCTGCCCCCTCGCCCACCATGCCCGGGGCTCCCTCTGTGCCAGCCCGCCTCGGAGGCTGAGGCTCTTGGTCCCCACTGCAGGCCCATGAGCAACTCAAGGGCCCAGGGCCTGGCCGGGAGCAGGACTGAACACGTGTCTGCGGGCGGAGACGCTGGGTCACCTTGTACCCCAGGCAGCTTGTGTGCCTTCCACCTGCTACCCCACTGAACACCGCACACACAGGCACCGTCACGACTCACACACGTGCTGTCCAGCTGCCACCCCAACACACAGACACCCTGTACACTCCCTGCGCACCTCATGCAGGAAGGTGTGCACGGTCTGTCAGTCCTGCAAGCAAAGCCACAGCCCAACACACGCTCGCATCCCATGGGAACGCACACTGGGGAAGGGCCGGTGGGGCGCCCGAGCTCCCACGGACTGGAGGGGCGGGCAGGGGTGAGGCAGGTCAGTCAGTACCAGGGCCAAAGGGGCAGGGCTGGGAGGACATGTGTCAGTCTGTCCCTCTGCAAGCTGCTGACAGATGGAAATTAAAGCTGTCCGGGGAGGGAGGGAGGAGGCGGAGGTCAAAGCAGGAGTGTGGGAGCCCTGGAGAAGGGCCAGAGCCAGCTCACCTTCCTGCTGCCAAGTCAGGGAGGCTGGGGTGGGAGGGGCGGCAACAGCAGCCCTCCTGCCCAAGGAGGCCCTGTCCCAAGCCTCACCCTGGGGTGGGGCACAGAGGAGGCTGGGGAAGAGCTGCGGGCAGTGGATGGGTGAATGGAGACCCACATCAAGAGCAAGACGGGGCCCACACCAGGTGGGCAGAGGGCAGCAGAGGCCACGAGGAGAGGAGGCTGGGGGCGGGGGTGGGAATGCCCATGCATCATCCCTGCTACCTGTCTAGACCCACTCACCCTTCTCCTCACCTCAGGAAAAGCTTTTCTACCTCTTAAGCAACCAGAACACCTATAACCTGAGCCCCTACCTGGCAGGAAATAGGGGTAGGAGTGGTTGGAAACCCATGCTGACTGCTGCCACTCCAGGGCACATTTGGGCTCCATCCCCTGCTATGCCTGTGGCCTTGGTAAAGTTACTTACCCACTCGAGCCTCAGTGTCTTCATCTGTAAAATGGGGATAACAGAAGGACCTAGACTTCACTGTTTGTGGGCAGAAATGTGTGCCCAGCACATAGCTAACACCTGATAAGTGTTTAGGAAAATCACCATTATCCTGGCCTAAGTTCTTATCAGGCACTGGTTCCTGGCCTAAGGACTTACCTTACACCTTCTCTCCCCCTTACCCCATCTGGACCTTGAGTTTCCTGGGGGCTGGACTCTAGCCACGCCCCCCCCCCCCCTGCATACACAGGGAATGGTATGTAGCAGATATGCAAGAGTGCAGCTTCCCACTGTTTTAGGCTCCTAGACCCTGCGGAAGTCAGGGCTGGAGCTGGACTGATATGTCTAAGGAGAAAGCAGGTGGCTTTGACCCAAAGACAGAAAAAATATGCAGAGACATGACCCCAAGGCTGGGGCCCAAGGGAACATGAAGGAGCCCACTGTCACAGGCTGTGGGTCCTTATAAAACCACACTGCCTTCCTGGGCCTCAGTTTATCCACCCCTGGAATGAGAGAGCTTGCCTCAGTGATCTGAGGGTCCTCTCAGATTTTATGAGGAGCCCAAAATGATTATAGGTGCAGGGCCAAGGGGAGGGGCAGGAGATGACCAGGAGGCCAAGAAGGGGCCCCAGAGTGCCACTCCCACCAGGACGAGGTGGCCCTAGACACAGAGGAAGGGTTGACCTCTCCCAACATTCTCTACCCCACCCACCCCCCGGGCTGGTCTTGTCCCAGCCACGCTAGATAATATTCCAGCCAACATCCGCCCTAAAGGGACCCTTCTTCCCATGCAGGAGTGGTGACAAAAAAATGTCCCCAAGGGCCTCACTTTATGGACACATCCATCCAGATCTGCAAAACAGGTATAAGGACAGGTAGCAACCATTTATTCAGTGCTCAACACGAGCCAGACAGATCTCAGATCTCTTATCACTTCCCAGGTGTTAACTCCACCAACCCCGTGAGCATTGGGGCCACTCCCAATCTACACAGGGACTCCCAATAGAAGGCCCTGAGAGGGAACCGCCAAGGTCACAGAGGCGGGGGAATCCAGACCCACACCTGGCAGGCAGGCCCAAAGCCAGACTGCTCTCAAGTCCCCTCAAGGGCTTCTCATTACCAGGGGAACCTCCAAATACTCCTTTGAAGAGCAACTTTCCAGAGTGTAGAATTTCCCTAAACCAGAGGGTCAGCATTCAAGCTCCTTGGAGACAAGTGAGGTTTGGGAAACACTGTGTGAGGGCAGCGATCTCAACCCTCCTCATCTCCCGGCACACATAAACTGATTACTAAAATTCTGCGGCACACCAAAAAATATATTTTTGGCCGATCTAACAAAAAAACAAAAAGGTATAACGTTGATCCATTCACACCAGACGGCTACTGCTGTGTTGGCTCTTATATTTTTATTTGACACAAGGGAAAAGAGATCAGTGCCCCTGACTAAATAGTAAGGCACAGCTTGTTTTCAAAATTCTGGCGGCCCACCAGCTGAAAAAGCTCTATGTTAGAGAAGGTAAGCATGTTTCCTTACTCTCCTGCTGTAACGGGCACACATGCGAGTCCACATGCACTCCGAGTCTCTGGGACAGAGTACCCAGCACTTCCCAGACTTTAACCTGTGATGGAGGCCACAGCTCAGACACCTGAGGACTCAACCTCTTTGCTGACAACCTCCTCTTCCTCCCCAACCCAGTCCCCATCCAGATCTCCCACCAGCCAGCCTCGCCCTCCACCCTAAAAAAAAGAAAAGATTTTCCCTCTCCCCCCTTCCTTAGAGCCACCCCAACTGGAGGGGAAAGGACGAAGGTGGTGGGCCCCACCACTTGGGAGTCTGAGTCCTGAACACAGTGGCCCAAACCTGATAATAAAGAATTAGAAAAGACACCCGGCTGACTCTGTGACCTGAAGCAGGTCACACCCTCCGCTCCCTTCTTGCTTCACCGGCAGCTACGATGATCAGTGAGGTCAGACCTGCAGCTGAACCCTGGGGACTGCAGAGTCCTCAGAGCCCCAGGAAGAGACATGAGTGCAACCCGGCCTCCCGCACCCTGCCTGCACCAGGAACACTCTATAGCTTCCCGAGTCTAAGGTTAGACAGCCAGGGACCCAGGAGCCGCTGGACTCCTTCTAGTCCCTGAAGTCTTTACCTCCTCCCTACGGTCCGCCATCTTCCCATCTGCAGTCCACGTCCCCAGGGCTCCCTCCGCAGCTCCCCTGGGCATCATCCTGGCCCCATGCTCTGTCCTTTCCTCTCTCCCTCCTCCGAAACCCCAGATGCCTTCCTGACCCCTCCAACACTACCCCCACTCCCTCTAGACTGGTGGTAGTCAGCCTGGTCCCTACCGCCCACTAGTGGGCGTTCCAGCTTTCATGGTGGGCAGTAGCGGAGCAACCAAAGTATAAATAAAAAGATACATTTAACTATAGTAAGTTGTTTTATAAAGATTTATTCTGCCAAACTTAGCGAAAATCCGACATAAAGTACTTGGTAAGTAATTATTATTATATGCTTTAACTTGCTGTAACTCCGCTTTATAAATTTTATAAAGTTACTTCCCTACTTTATAAATCACCATTACTGTGGAACTGGTGGGCGGTTAGAAAATTTTACTACTAACCGAGATACAAAAGTGGGCGGTAGGTATAAAATGGTTGACTCCCCCTGCTCTAGACCCTACCTAGTCCCTCCTGCCCCTCCTCCCACTACCATCAGCCCCTCCACTTATGACACAGCCCCACCCCACAGCTCCCCTCCCCTCCCCTCCTCCCATGGCTGGTGGGAAGCTCCAGGGTTGGGAAAGTCAAACTTTCTATTCACTCAGGACAATGAAACCAGGCCCTGGCCGGCTGGCTCAGCAGTAAAGCATTGGCTCAGATGTGATAGTCCTGGGTTCAGTTCCCAGTCAGGGGACACAGAAGTGACCTTCCACTTCTCCATCCCTTCCCTCTCCCTTTCTTCTCCTTCAGCCATAGGTCAAATGAGCAACTTGGCCTCAAGCAGTGAGGATGGCTCCATGGCCTCCACCTCAGGCACTAAAATAGCTCAGTTGCTGAGCAACAGAGCAGTGGCCTGAGATGGGCAGAACATCAGCCCCAGACAGGGGCTGCCAGGTGGATCCTGGTTGGGGCATAGGTGAGTGTCTCTCTCTCCGCCTCCCTGCCTCTCACTTGATCTTAAAAAAAAAAAGAAAAGAAAAACAATGAAGCCAAATCTCAGTGGATAGAAATGTTAACGAATGAGATGCCTTCTTGCACCCTTTCCAGGCATGAAGTCACCTCAGTTGGTTTTAGAATATAAAAATCCACAGTGCACTCCACTCAGGACCTGCAGCAGCCACGGCCAGGAAGACCGTCCTCCTTCCTACGCCCATGAAAGCACCCACGGCCCCTGGCCCAGGAACACCTGGGGCTTCAGAGCCAAGAGGTCTGCGGAACAGCCACTGTGCTCGAGTGGAACCCACCAGAAACCACCCAAAGATGTGACAGGTACCCATTCCACCAGCACAGCCACAATGTCACCAAGGAACCCTAAAGCATGGACTGCACAAGAGCAACACTCCCACCATCACACTCATCATTCAAAAACAGAACTCAACCTGTATGCACGGCATAGCTCAACTAAAAAAAAAGTGAACATCAAAATTCACAAACTGTCGCTGTTTTCCAAAAACTAAAAACCCTTGGAGAAAGCCATTTCTTCCCTCCCCAGGCACGATACAATTTTTCGGACAACCTGGGTACCTTCCCTGCCACACCGGGATGGTGATCCCTTACCTGGGGCCAAAGCTGGGGGATTCTCCCATCTCCACTCCAGGGTCTTCAGGGCAGGTCTCCGAGGAAGGTGAGGAGTCATCTTCACCCTGGGTCTCCGGCCCACTGGTCTCACCGACCCCCAGCTCTCTGGCCTCCGCGGGGTCTCTGGCCTCCAGGCCAGGGCACAAGATGCTAGCGTCTCTGAGGCCAAGCTCTGGGCACTGGCTGACTTCTCCCACTCCGTGCTCCCTGGCTTCACTTGGGGCCCCAGAGAGCTCCACATTCCGGAGCCCCATGTCCTGGGTCCAGTCCATCTGCCCCACTCCACATCCTCGCAGCTCCTGTGAACTTCCAGTCTCGAGGTCACATGGCACCTCCAAATTCCTCAGGCCCAGGTTGATGCCCCAGTCCACCTGGCCCACCCCAAGCTCCCTGGAGCTGCTCCCTGCCCCCACAGCCATGTTCCTCAGCCCTAGGTCGGGTATCCAGTCTGCCTGTCCCACCCCACGCTCCCGTGATTTAAGGAACTCTCCAGCCTCCACACCTGACCAGTCGGTCTGCCCTACGCCACTCTCCCTGGCCTGGCCGTGGCCTCCCACCTCTCCCAAACCAGCCAAATCCTGGCCCCTTGTCCCCACATCGGAAATCCAGTCCTTCTCCCCAACCCTCACCGCCCTGGGCTCCTCGGCACCTCCAGTCTCCAAACGGCCAGCCAGACCTACGTCCCTCAGGCCCAGGTTTGCCGACCAGACCATCTGCCCCGCGGCATCCTCCCTGACCTCACTCGAGCCTCCAGAACCCACACAGCTGGACACTTCCAAGTTCCTGAGGCCTAGCTGGTCAGTCCAGTCTACGGGCCCAGCCAACGTCTTCTCGGGAGACACAAAATTGCTACCCCCCAACGTGCCAGAAGGGCTCAGGCCAGCACCACTCACTCGGTCATCACCAATGATGCCAAACTGCCGGCCCCTCTCACCGGCCTCCACACGGAAGCTGCCGCCCCAGTCCCGCTGCCCTGGGCTGAAGGCCGCCTCGGGCTGGGGGGCCGCACCAAGGCCGAAGTCACCAGCCCAGCCTCGTCGCCCTGATTCCCCGTCTTCTGGGTCAGCATCACCCAGGTTCCGGCCCCCTGACTGCTCTCTCCCCTGCAGCCCATCACCCTCCTGGCCAGCACCGCTGTCCTGCCAGCTGCTCAGGTCTCTCTGTCCCAGCGCCCCATCCTGCGACGGGGGGGTGCTGGAGCTGAACAAGCCCCCTGACTCAACCTCCTCTGACCGGCCAGCAGCCCTGCTGGCCTCACCCACACTGTCTGCCCCACTTGGAACCTTCTTCTCAAACTCCTCATCCTGCTGCTGAGCGTCCTCAGGGCTGAAGCCAGCACTCAGGGACCTCACCCCAAAGCCACAGTCCCTCGTCCAGGCACTCTTCCCAAAGTCCTGGTCCGGTGGCTCAGCACCCTGGCTGCTATAGGTGCCAAAGGACGAATCTCTCTTCCCAAAAGCCTGGTCCCGCTCGTCTGCATCCTGGCCACTGTACCTGCCGAGGTGGCCCTCCTGCCCCGCCTCCGGGCTCTGCTCCTCAGCCTCCCGGCTGCTGTACGTGCCCAGAGAATCTCTCTTCCCAAACTCCCAGTCCTGAAGGCTTGCATCCCGACTGCTGTAAGAACCCAGCGAATCTCTTTTCCCAAATTCCTGGTCCTGGAGTTCTGCATCCCGGCTGGAGTAAGTGTCCTGGGAATCCCTCTTTCTGAACTCCCAGTCCGGAACATCCGCCTCCTGGCTCTGCTGAGTGCCAAGCAGGGCTGGCTTTCCAATCACCCGGTCCTGGGCCGCAAGCCCCCCCAGCGCGGACACTCCGCTCCCATCCAGGCTGCCAACCTCCTCCTGGCCGAGGCTACGCCGGCTGGCCCACTCCCTGGTGCTCCTTTCCCCCGTTCCTTGCCCACACTTGCTGGGCCAGTCCCTCTCTCCAAGGCCTGGGTCCCCTCTAGGGCTCGCACCCCCAAGGCCATAGTCCTGAGAAGTATCTTGGGACCAGCTGGAAGGACTGAAACTGCTGGGCTGTGGGTCTGCTGAGATCCCAAATTCACTCTGCAGATCTTTCTGGGCCCAGCCAAGGAGTCCCTGGGAATCAGAACGAGAGAGAGAGAGAGAGAGAGAGAGAGAGAGGAACAATGGTTAGAGTCAACCCAGACCCACAATCTGCACTGCCTGGTGCCTCAGAGCTATACTTTGGCAGCAGAAAGCCTGGGTTTATATTCCAGCTGTGTGACCTTGAGCAAATCACTTAACCACTCTGGGCTTCAGGGTCCTCATACTTAAACAGGAATAATGTCTATGGCATGGGCAGTTAGGGAGGATTAAACAACATCGTTTAGCCCTGGCCAGATAGCTCTGCTGGTTCAAGCACCATCCTGATGTGCAAAAGTTGTGGATTCGATCACAGGTCATGGCGCACACGCACACACACGCGCACGCACACACACACACACACACACAGATCAATGTTTCTGCCTCTCTCCCTTCCTCTCTCTGAAGTCAACAAATAACTTTTTAAATAGTTGTACACATGATATTAAAAATGAATAAACAAATAACAAGATCGTTTCAGCCAAGCAAGCACTCAGCATAGCCCCTGCCTCACAAGAAGCACTCAGCAACAAGCGTCAGTCAATGACTCTAAGGTCATGTTTACAGCCCTTGGGCAACACTTGGCTACCTGCCTGGGGACAGGCTGCCTGGCAGAGTGGTCTTCACATGGGTGTAGGGCATACTTTCATCAGGAGAGGGCAAAACTCCAGGCCCCTCCACAACCTCCTTCCCAAGTGTGAGACTCCACCACTGCCCCAGCTGTCCAGTCCCCTGGGATTCCCAGCCCTTCCCTCCCTAGGGACAGCATCCTCTGCCGGCCCCTCCCCAGAAAGACCTCTCAGCCATCCCTCGCCCTCCCAGGGGAGACAGGAGGGGCAGCCTCTGGCACAGGAGAAAGACCCAGCCAGGGCTCCCTGTAGCCCACACCCCACACTCCCTGACTCACTCCTGAGGGCGGGCGAGCCCTGGCCTCAGGGCTGTGGAGCCGGCCAGCCTCATCCCGCAGCGCAGCGTTGGCCAGCAGCCTCTCCAAGATAGACATGGTGTGCTCCCCGTCCCCAAGCCCCGCCATGGCCCCTGCCCCCACACCCGCCCCAGGCAGCTTGGTATGATGGGCGCCCGGACAGGGCTGGGCTGCTCCCCTGGCCCAGCCCTGTCGCCTGGACCTGTTGATGGGCTCTGGCTCCAGGCTCACCCTGGCCCTGCTCCCTCTAGCGCAGCTGCGGCTCTGCTGGCCCCGCCCAGGAGCCAGTTGAGTCACCCACAT
Source organism: Rhynchonycteris naso (assembly GCA_037038555.1). Classification (NCBI taxonomy): domain Eukaryota; kingdom Metazoa; phylum Chordata; class Mammalia; order Chiroptera; family Emballonuridae; genus Rhynchonycteris; species Rhynchonycteris naso. The sequence continues at coordinate 360,326,795 of CM072995.1, forward strand.
CCCGGGACAGACACACCTACTGCAGGAGCCAGTTCAGTCTTAACTCCTTCCTGCTCCTCCTCTTTCACCCCACCCACCCACAAGAGGCCCCTGGCTCCTCCTTCCTTTCAGCCCCACCCCTACCAGCGGAGACTGGGCTTGAAAAATACATTTCAAAAGCCACCTGGACCCCAGCCCTTAAAATCGGAGGCAGGGTGGTAGGAGAAAGGGCACTGGGCCCAAGCCCAGCGACCAACTTGCTGGGTAGCCTTGCACAAGGCCCTGCTGGCTCTGGCCCTTGGCTGCCTGTCCACAAGGCAGGTCTTGAGCAGAATGGCAATAATGTTTACAAAAGCCAACACTTACAAAGCACTGAGGCTGATCCAGGTGGCTACCGCCAGCACTTTACAGGTATCATAGCTCACTCAGTCTTCGTAATCGCCCTATGAGGTAGACTTCATCACTGTTATCCCCACTGTACAGGGGCAGAAACTAGGCCACACACAGAAAAGTAACTTGCTCAAGGTCACACCAGGGCAATCGCAGAGCCAGGAAATGAACCCAGGCCGTCTGGTTCCAGCATCCAGCTCTCTGTTGCCTTTCACAATACCAGTCCTAACAATGGATTGCACACTCAGTCTATGCAAAGCACTGAGCGCCTTCCACACCTCACTTTACCTGTAGTATAACCCTAAGAGGCGAAGGTGATTATTGGGAAAGGACTCTGAAGCTTAGAGGTTAGGGCACATTCCAAAAACCACTCAGCTAGTGGATGCTGGATACAAGCTCTCACTTAGCCTGAGCCCCAGCCTACAGCCGCTGCTGACATCGTCAGACTGCACAGCAGCGCGAGGCCTGTCCACGGGTGCCTCGCTCACGGCTGTACCCCAAACTCCTGACACGTAAAGCCGCTGAAAGGACAAAGCACACGGAAGCCCTGGCTCCCATCCCGAGGCCCCCGCCCTCCCTGTGGCCCTGTGCTCACCTCAGGGCAGGCACTTGGGGTCTGCATGTCCCTCAGCTCAGATGCAGCGCCCCGTCGGGCACTGCCAGCAGTGGGCGGTGGCGAAGCCAGGAGGTCATCCAGCCAGCGGGAGCTGCTTTCAGGGCCTGCGGGCTCAGGGGACACCCTGCAGGGGTCCTGGGCCTCTGTCCTGGGTTGGGTAGTCTCAGCCCGGGCCAGGGTCACAGCTTCCTCCTCAGCAGGCAGTGCCTGCCCAGGGTCAGGGATGTTAGCAAAGAGGACACAGGGCTGGTCAGGGGGTGCTGGCCGCTGCTGTCCCAGGACTGCCTCCAGGACAGGCAGGGTGGCCTCCACAGTGGCCAGAGGAAGCGGGGACTCCTGTCCAGCCAGGGGCTCCCGCTCCTCATACTTCTCCGCCTGTAGCAAGGCCGGTTCAGGTGGGCCCCCTGTTGCTGGCACAGGCTCAAGGGGAACAGCGGAGGATGGCGACTGACGCTCCCCATCACCCTTCTGGGTTGGGGACATGCCCAAGTCGTCCGTCGGCACCCAGGAACCAGGTCCTCCTGGCAGCCCAGGGGCAGCCCAGGCCCCTCGCCCCTGCTGGGACATGCTCCCCCTGCTGGATGCGGCCCCTTCCCCAGCTTCCGGGGCCCTAGCCTCCGCAGCCGCAGCCGCAGCCTCTGCCTCTGCAGCCTCCGTGGCTTCGCTGATGGGAGATGGGGGCGGGGAGTCCAGCCGCCACGCCCCTAGGCCCACAGGCCGAGTGGGGAAGGTCCATTCAAAGGACTGTGACAAGCTCCAGTTGGACCCCGTCCCACTCCCAAAGGGACGATCCAGGGACGACTGGCTCCCCTGGGTTTGGGGAAGGTCAGCCAGCGAGCCCCCCAGCTTCTCCTGGTCCTGGCCAGGCGGATGGAGCACACCTTCCGAAAATCGGCGCTGAGCCAGGCTGGTGGGACGAAGTGCTGCGTCGCCACCGGCCACCTCAGCCGCCTCCTCACCAGATGGAAACGTCCGATCAGGATCCCGTAACTCGCCCCCCTCCATCAGGGGCCGGGGGGAGGTGGCTGGAGGCTGCTCTGGGCTGTGGCGCCCTGAGACCTTTTCCACGGGAGAGCTGCCAAGTCTGGGGGTCTCTTGGGCTCCCACAGCAGGGAGCCCTGGGCTCAGGGCATGGCAGGAGCCCTCCTCTGGCAGGGCCGCAGATGGGGATGCTGGGGTGACCGGGAGGCAAGAAGGAGGTCCGGAAGCTGCAGGACTCTGGAATTCCGGAAGATGAGAGAGGAGAGTAGAGCTCTCATCAGGCAAACGAAGTCGGGGAGACCCGGGGGCGGGGCCTGAGACTTCAGCAGGGAGGCCTGGGCTGGTGGACCCCCCACTCTCAGAGGTGGGACATGAGGGCACCTGGGGCTTGAAAACCTGCAAGAGAAAAATCAAGAGCCATCACTCGCCTTTAGGTAGATGGCAAAGGCCCCTACCCAAACCCCACATGGCCCACAGGCCAGCTGGTTCTTCACCTCTCGCTCTACAGACAGGAGAAAACAGGGGAGGAGGGCTCTCAGGACGGCTGGGAAAAGTCCCAAAGATTAATTACGGCTTCTTCAGCTTCTCCGGGTCCCCAGAGCCCTCCTTGAGACCCTCTCCCCAGAAAATACACATAGTGCTATCCACAGAGTATGACCCACACCGCTCCAGGTGGTTCAAACCCTGCCACCTACCCACCCCAACACTCACCAAAGGACCTCCTGAGAGTTTGTGGTTCATGGTCAAAAACACAGGCTTTATAAAAGGATAAAAATTGGGGGACCTGACCACCTGGGCATGTGGAGGCTCCGCCTCAGAGCAGGATGCCAAGCCCAGGGCCGCTCCCGACCCGGCCCCCAGGAGCAGCTCGGGAGTGTGGAGCTGCCCACCCTGCTCTGCCCACCTCCGTAGAGAGCAGGCACTCCTTGGGCTTGAGGCAAAGGCACTGGGAACACGAAAGCCCCTGGCATGGAGTCGCCCAGCGCTGCCTCTTGTAAGCTGTCAGCCCTCCCATACCGTGGACATGGCTTCTCTGAGCCTCAGCCTCCCCTTCTGCCCAGTGGGGCTGACGGCAACATTGCCCCCCCACAGGATTGGGTGAGGAGAGACTCAGATCTGTGCACATGGCCTCTCAGGACAGGACGTATAAAGAGTGGATGTTGTGCAGCGATGTGGGGGGAGGAGGCCCAGGGAGCAGGGGGAGCTGCAGGGGCAGGGGGAGCAAGACAGGCTCCAGGCACTCCTCCACTGCCCTACTAGGCCTGGCCCAGACGATGAAGCAAGTCATGCTCTGTCTGACCTCTGCCCTCCCCAAGGTCACACTTCCCTTGTGGCCCCTCTATGTGGCTATAACTCCCGCATCACCACCTACGGGGCCTCAGCATAGGAAGGTGGCAGAGAAAGGCGTGCTGCTTGCTTCTCAAGCCGCCTTCCATTCCCTCCATGTTCCCTCCGCTCTACAGAGCTATAGCTTTAAAGCTCACGCCCTCCTGTGAGTGCTATATACCCCCCCCCCACTGCCTGAAAAGCACAACCCCCAGGTCACTGTTACCCTCCCATAGTCCACAGGGATTTCTTTCAACCCTCAGGGCAGCCTGGCTGATCCCTGACCTCCTCTTCTCTGGTGACTTTGTGACCTGCCTCTCCCATGACTTTGACCTTCCCCGTAACTGCAGCCCTCCGTCATCTCAACCTCATGTCTCCCACTCAGCCACTCCTAGTCCTGTCTGTCCAGGTCCCTCTTCCCATCTCTGCACCGCCCTCAGCCCCTCAACCCATCCAGGAAGCACAGCCGTTCACCCTCCTGCCCTGCCGTCTCTCGGGCCCGACCCCGCTTCCCTGAAGACACGGAGGCTATGGCAGAGAACACCCCCCCCCCCACGTGACCTGACCCCACGTGAGCCCAGGTCGTGAACTGTACTTGCTCGGGGCTGAGACCAAACCCTCCTCTCTCCTGCATCACTGATTTCCCCTCCTCTCCTGGACCATTTCCATCAGTACACACACTGCTCTCATTTCTTCGCCTTCAGAAAAGAAAAACCCTCTTGCCCTTACTTCCCCGTCTAGCTGCCACCCCTTTTCTCACACATGTTGTCTACATTGACTCTCTCTCCCTATCTTTGTCCCACTCTCTCCAGAACCCACTCCAGACAGGCTTCTTCCGTCACCTCGCCACCTACCTGCTCTCATCAAGGTCACGATGTTCCCCCGGAGCTAAGTGCCATGCTCTGTGCTCACTTTCCTTGCCCTGTGAGCAGCATCTGACAGCCGACCCGCCCTCCTCCAGTCCTGGACGCTGGCTTGCTGGGGACCCCGGACTCCACCCTCGCGGGCTCCCCTCGCATCCACTGCTCCCTCCATCCATCTCCTGCTTCCGTCTCCTGCGCTGACCCTCAGTCCTTTCCCTCCTCCACCTCACCCGCTCCCCCGATGAGCTCAGTGGGTCTTAACTACCATCTGCATGCGGACAAGTCCCTGGAACTCCAGGCTCAAATAGCCAACTGCCCGCTTGACATTTCTACATGGCCATCCAAAAGGCATCTCAAACTCAACTAATCCAGAAGCAAACCCCTCACAGCTCCTCCCATCCTGCTTCACCCCTAGAAGTCCCCATCTCATTCAACGGTAACCTCATCCTTCTGGTCACTCAGGCCCAAAGTCCAAATCTGCATGTGAGCTCCCACTCTGCAAATCCTGTCCTCAAATTCACCTTCACATTCCACCCAGAGTGACCCCTTGCCACCGTCTCAGCACAGGCTACTACAAGGTCCATCACCTCGCCCCAGGATTATTCTGACAGCCCGCAGCCGGCCCTGCTAATTGCTCTTAGCTCCCTGCAACCCAGGAGGGCAAGCTGAGTCTTTACAGCTCTCCTCGGCCCTGCAATGACTTCCGCCCTCTCTCCGGCCAAGGTCCTCCCAGTGGCCTGGGAGGCACTACGGGACCCATCCTAACTTCTCCTTAAGACCACCCAGCTCCTCCCATCCAACTGTAATCCCACAGGCTGGCCGCACTCCCAGGAAGGCACTGAGTCCCCTGTCCCTGCAGTTGCCCCTGCCAAGAACGCTCTTCCCCACACGTCCTCACAGTTCATTCCCTTGCCTTCTTCGCAGCGAGGCCTTCCCCACTACCCTCACCCCACATTCTCCACCTTCCCGGGGCCTCCCAGCATCTGAGTACATATCTGCTGGTCCACAGGGATGCCTGGGTCCGCGCTGGCCTCTCGCACTGGAAGGTGAGCTCCCAGGGAACAGGGACAGTGTGTCGAGTTCTGCTCTCTGTTTCCCCCCGGCACCCAGCTCATAGTATGTGCTTAGTAAATATCTGCTAGGTGGACACATGGAGTCAGGTCTCTATCAGCCTCTATGAACAAGAAGGACTGACTCATTCACACAGGAAAGCAGGGTGACTATATTCCCAGCACACTGGGGACAGAGGTGGGGACGTAAGAGGAACCCTCCAAGGAAGGACTTTTCCTGGGTAAGTTATCATTTAACATCTGTGAGCCTCTCACGTAGAGCCAACAGTGCCTTCTAGCTACCTAGAGTGACCACAAGGATTGTTAGTCAACATTTCTGGAACATGCCCAACACACAGTAGGTACCTGATCAACAACCGTTGTTATGGATAATTACTGTTTATAACAAGCAGTCTCATGGCCTGAACAATACTTGATCTAGAGTACTGGCCTGGGAGTCAAAATACCTGAGTCCCGGGGCCAGCCCTCAGGCCCAAGGGCAAGTCACCTCCTCCATGACCCTCAGTGATTAAATCTGAACAACAAAGACACAGAACAGATGATCTCAGGTGACCCTCCCAGCTCTAAAATACTATGAATCCGATTCATACACAACAGGGTAACTCACGTCGGTAGGCGGCTCAGAGCTGGCTGGCGGAGCCCGGTCTCCATTGACAGTCTGGTCCAAAGGAGGGCTCCTGGAAGGAAGGAAGACGAGAAATGGAGGCGCAGAACTGAGAGGCCTGTCACAGACGAATAAGGAGACGGGACTGTCTGGTAAGTCTGCCTAACTGACTTTAACAGCCCCCAAAGTCAACCCCCAACCCCAGGTCTTCTCTAGGGAGCCCGGCCTGGAACTGCTGGGGACAGAGAAGCTGGCCAGGTTCCATCAAGAAAATGCCCCCGGACTTCCCTCCTGCACATCTAGGGTTAACTTCCCCTAGCCCCTTTAGAAAAAGCATCCTGGAAGCTCACACCCTTCAGTGAGTCCCTAAAAGACAAGCTCTCCTTCGCCTAGCCCTAAAGGGTTAACGTCCTCCAGCCAGGGAGAGTACAGCTGGTCTGGCTATCCTGCCAATTCTTCTGGAAGGAAGGATCACAGGGGGGGGGGGGGTGAGGGTGGAGAGTGATTTTCCAAGGCCTTAAGTTGTTCCTCTTAAGCTCCACTTGGAGCCAGAGAGGAGAGGACAGAGCGCTGAACCCAGCCTGGCAGCCCTGGCCTGGGACAAAGAAGGGTTAATTGGGAGCCCTGCCCTGCAGGTACTTTCAGGTGAGAAACGGGAAGGGCTAGAGGGCAGGGCAGAGCAGAGGCCTGGCTTAGGGATAGCAGCCCTGCCCTCCAAGGCAAGGGAGCCTCTGGGTCCACAGAGCAAAGGCGGGTGAGGGGGCCAACAGTGCCCCCAGTGGGCACTCCCTGTCCTGCAGAGGCCTCTATGCAGCTGAGAGAGCTGAGAGCAAGGGACACTCCTCAGCCTCTTCCTCTAACGCCTTGTACCCCAAGAGGCACCTCCTGGCCGGCCTTCCTCTGCACTGGCACCAACGCTGAAGAAGTGTATTACATGCAAGAGTCTCCAAGCTGGCCGTAATCTCTGCTCGGTGACACTAGCTGGCCTGGCAGCAAGGTGTGTTCCTGTCTTATCCTTCCCATCAGACTCCCCAGGCGGGCAGGCTGCACCCTTCTCATCCCCGCGCATACACCAGCACCTGGCACCCAGCCCCACACGCAACAGGAGCCAGCAGTTAAGAGCACAGGCATTGGAATCAAACAGACCTGAACTCAACACCAGCTCTGTCTTAGTTACTGAGGAACCCCGGGAAGTCACTTCGGAATCTCAGTTTTCTCATCTCTAAAACACATCTACTATTCCCTTCACTAAACAGGACGGCTGTGGATTAAATGAGGCAAAGTTCAGCTCTTGGTATAAAAAGATAAATAAACTCCCATACTGTGCATTTGAACTCTACCATAAATATGCATCAACTCTGTAAAGAAAATTGTAATCTCAAAGGGAATACAGTCATGACACCGGCTGCTGACAGAAAGCTTTGTGACTTAGACCAGGGTCTGCCTGCACTCACGACACACAACTAACCTAAAAGGTCACAGTCCGGGAAAGGGCCAACCACTCTGTCCTCCAGAATACAACAAAGCATACAGCCTCCCATCCCTCACCTCTCCTCGGGGATCTGGCTGTGCTCTTCTGGGCACTCTGTGGGAGACTTTGCAGGAGACCATCCCCTGGAGAGCGTCCCACCATCCTCATCCACGGGACCGGCAGTCACACCATAGGTCCTGGGGCCGTATCTGGAGCTGCCATCATGGTTAAAGGTGAGGCGGGAGCCCCAGAGGCGGTCAGGGCTGGCGGAGACCTCCTTCCGTGGCTGCTCCATCTTGGCCAGGATCTCCTCCACTGTGGTGGCTGCAAAGCGCTCTGAGGCTGGACGGAACGGGGCAGGAGCCTTCCGCACACCCCCCGGGGCGGCACATCGAGCTGGGGGTGTCAAGGGGGGCATCTCTTCTTTCCCAGCCTCCTCTTTCCCAGTCTCCTGGGTGGCTTCTCCAACCACAGAGGTCTCAGCTGTCGGTCTTGGTGCAAATGGAAGGGGCCGCTTGCTGCCACCATAGGGCTGGGGTCCCGCCAACATGTTCATCTTCCGGGCAGAAGGCAGCTCGGCCAGGGGACCCCGAGGTGGCCGAGGCCCAACAGACACCAGCAGGCTAGGCTTGGCAGGTAGGGCTGGCTTGGCAGGCAAGGCCCGGGGTTTGGGCTTGACAGGAGGTTTGGCCCGAGAGTCACCTACCAAAAAGGACAGGGTTGGTTGGGGAGGCTGTCAGAAGAACCAGGAAGCAGAACTCCATCTCCCTCCTTATTAACTCAAAATGCTGACAACCTTCTAGGCATAAGCCAAATGTCACCGGTTCCATGAAGTCTTCCTTGATTTTCCATACATATCCCAGAAGCACCTTCTCCTATCCCCAAACTCCCAAAATGTTTATAGTCAATCCCTCCTATAAACCAAAGCTATTTAAGGGCCCAGCTGGCACTTTATTTCTCCCTGTACCCTACTCGGTGTAACATATGTTCTTATCAAACAAACAAATGAATAAGCAAATGACCCAATAAATGAATGCCCACTTACCCATATCCCAATTTTTCCCAGTTTAGTCCTGTCCTCTCATGTGACACTCTACCACCCTACCAACCCATGATGAGCCCTGTATCCCCACTGAGCCTCCCTGCTCGGCCTCCTGGCTGCCCCTCCCCCAGGACACACCCAGGCCACCTCCCCACTGCCATCAGTGTGTGAGGAGGAATGCAAACTTACTATTGACCTAACCCACCCACACATAAGTAAATCTGCCACAGGAAAAAAACAAAAGGACCAGGAACCTACCTTCTATATAAGGCATTCCAGAGCCAAATAAAAAACCTTGGGATTACTCATGGCCACGGCCCTTCTAATAGAAACCTCTATCTCCCATTCAGCTCAGCCTAACGAAGGAGCCAGGAGGCCGGGGTTCAAACCCCCACAGGTGCACGTCACCTCTCACCTAGGCACCCATCTCCCCTTACACCACACCGCGTTATCTACATCATTTCGCAGGTTAACCTCTTCTTATCTGCTGGAGATCCACTATCTCCAACGGTTCTAAAGGGTCTCACCAGGAACTGAGGACCTCTCAAGCTTCCACAGGCACCCTGCATGTCCTCAGCACACCTCCCTCCCACACACCCACCTCTACAGAATCATCCTTCGCCCAACACCTCCAAGACAGAGGGAGGGTTCAGCCTCTGCCCTTCCCGTCCTCCCAGCCCCCCTCTCCACCCTGCACCCACAGGCACCCACCTGGCTCTGAGCCAGCAGACACCAGCTCCTCCTCCATCTCCCGGGGCGCTGGGGAAGCCATGGCTGCACCTTCCCGGAGAGCAGACACTTCCATCACATGTGGCAGAACCTGCAGGAGAGTTGGGAGCCAGAGGGGTGTGAGCTGGGCTGGCCGAGAGACCCGGAGAGAGAGAAAGAGAAGGCAAGTGGGCTTGGCCGATGGAAGTCTGCTACTTCCAACAGAGGCAAAGTGTGGGACCGAAAAAGGGAACTTCAGAGGGGTGGGGAGGTCAAGGGAGGTCCCCAGCAGCCTGTCCTCAACTCTTTCCAAGTCACTCTCCAACTCTTGTGTCCTAACCCCAAAGTCCTGGAGCAGCAGGGTGATACCCACCTCTCTCTCCCTAGCAAGCTCTCTAAGGCACTCCACTTACCGTGCCCAGGGCACCCCTGGGGTGCGGCAGCCCGCTGGGGTACCCACTCAGCAGCAGAGCAAGGGGGCCCCAAAGTCTGAAGTCTCTTCATGAATCACCTCAGGGGAGACGGGAAAAACCCGCTCCTCCCCAACCTGGGACTCCGCCCCACTGCCTGCCTCCCCCTTCCCGCTCACCCTCCTGCCCTCCCTCCCTCCCTCCTGCAGCTGGGAGTGGTTCCCTCTCCTCCCCTACCCCCTCCTCCTCCACATCCCAGCCTCCCTCCCACCTCCCTCAGAGCTGCCTCATCCAAACACGGAAAAATAAGGAATAAGAAGTAAACATCTGGAATACATTTTTTTCTTTAATTTCTCAATTGCTTTGGCTTCAGCTCGGAATTTGATGAGGTAAAGCCAGGGCCTAGTCCTGTTGCCATAGCAATGGCCTCCCACTGGATTTCCAGAGCCGCCAAGAGGAAGGAGGAGCCGGCCCAGGCCTGGGCTGGGAGAATGGGACAAGGCTTGAGAACATCCGGGGGGTGGAGTGGCCTGGGGGGGGAAACTCCCTGGGGGTTCCCCCTTCTAAGACAGTGAGGGATGGACAGCCACAGCCTGAGAACTGGGAATATATGGGCAGCCCTCCCCAGTCTAGGATTGGCCTGTGGGGTTTTGAGAGGCAGAAGAATACATTTTAAACCAAGTGACACAGCTCTACGACAGAAGCCAATGGAAAGCCTGCACCAAGAGCGAGCTCAGGGTCTGATTCAATGCTGGTTGAGTCCACCGCCTTCTGGCTGTGTGCCCTTAGGCAGAGTGCTTACACCTCTAAGACTCAGTTTCCCTATGTGAAAAGTGGAGTTACTGAGACTGTTGGTATTCTCATGGGAGAAAACGCATGCTAACCGCTTACCATCATGCCTGGCACATATTAAGTGCCTAGTAAATGCTGGCCATTATTACAATTCCATTCAGTGTCACCAATGAGCTAACATCCCTGGTGACCACCTCCTCCTCTCCCCAGACCATTCCTTCACTCCCACAGGGCCCAGTCATGTCACCTGTTCTTCAGACACTCCACCACCTCCTCCATTCTCATCCTGGCTCCTGAAGCACCATCCCACCCACAACACCCCCATCACCACCAGGCTCTCCAGTCTGGGGGACAGAGTCCTGGTCCCTCTTGCTCCAAAGGAAGGGGAATATTTCCTATCACCTGGTATGCACAGAGCCCTGCAGACTATCTAACCCCCTTCAACCTGCAGTGGGTACTGCCTTCCTCTGAGTCACCCACTCCAGCTGGACTGGGAAGACAGCACCAAATCCAAAGAAGGGCCCTATGATGCCCAACCTTTGCAAAACCCACCCACACAGCCCTCACCTTTGACCCTTTCCTTGCTTGGAAGATGGAAGAGAGCAGAGACAAGAAGGCAGAGAAACCCAAGACTGTCAGTCCCACTGAACACTGCTCACTGTGGGTGGGTGCATAACTGCAGAGCCAGTCCAAATGTGCATGGGGGAGGGGCACACGACAGGAAAAAAATAAAATTAAACACAAGATTGTTTCCTTGTCCTTGAACATTATTACAAGAAACATGGTGTGGGTAGTTGGCAAGGGGGCCGAACTGGCCCGGAACCGAAAAACTCTTTCACCTGGGGCCCTGACGGACACCACTGCCAGTATGGGGGGGTCACAGCAATGAAGCTGGGAGCTCGGCTTCCCCAACTGAGGAGGTGCCACAGCAGCTCAAAGGCTCCAGTCAGGAAACCCAGGTGCCCAAGGCCGTAGCCAAAAGCTGCAGAATCACAGCGGCTCTGAGTACTCCCCACTCCAGGAGTTGGGAGACTAGCTGACCCCCAGGGGCAAAGACTGCCACAAGGGCTGGAGAGAGGTCGGGCAGCTCCAGCCCGGGGCAGGGGCACAGAGAGACGTCGGTGCAGGCGGGGTAGCTCCTACGAACCCTAGGATTTCTGGCCGGATCCAGACCCAGAGAGGTCGGCAGGCATCACACATAAACTGCTGGAGGAGGGAGGGCCAATGAGAAGACGGAACAGCCCAGGGCGAGGGGCTGTCTAGAGGGGCCCAGTGGGGAGCTCTGGCCACAGAGGGAACGGCAGCAACCGAAAAGAAGGAGGAGGTGGAGGGGGCAGCAGAAACCGAAGACCGGAAGACCCGTGCGCGGGATGTGAAGCAGCCGGCAAAAGGACTGGGGACGCACACTGGGTGGGGGCGTGACGAGGTGTCCAGGGGATGGGGCTAGCGCGACCCGGGGGCAGGGGAGGCAGGGGTCGCTCTAGCAGCTCCGCCCACCCCCGGCCCCGCCCCAAGCCCTCGCCCCTTCCCCCCTTTCTTCTGGCTCAGCCAGCACGAGCTCCAGGCCGTACACCCTTCGCTCCCACGCACACGCGCCAGCTCCCGCCTGCCCCCCTCCGTCTCCCTCCGCGCCCCCGGTCCCTGCAAACTTTCCTGGGCACCCCCCAACACACACCTCAACCTCAACCCAAGGTCCTGGCTGGGAAGCGCCCACTCCTTCCATGACTCTCCCCCGCCCCCAACCCTGGACCCCGCCCCCTCCCTCGCCCTCCTGCCCGCCCCCACGCACTCACGCGCTCCCCGGGGATCCAGCTCTTCTCGGCTCGGGCTCGACGCCCCGACGCCAGTCTCCGCCACCGCCGCCGCTGCAACCGCCGTCACCGCGGGACCGAGCCAGTGCAAGCCCAAGCGGGACCCCGCCCCCAGCTCCGCCCAGGCCCACGCCCCCAGAGCACCTCATGAATATCCATAAGTCTGTGAATACCCGGAGTGGGAAATCCGTGCAGAACTAGCCGGACCGTATGCAAATAAGCGCAGACCAGGTACTCAATTATTCATGAGCCTCGCAAATAAGGGCCCCGCCCCGGATCAGACCCGGGTGAAACTGACGCAATTCAGAGGCTAATAGCGATCCGGCAAAATGGCCACTGAGACGACTGCCTAGAGAGGAGACTTGAGGCTGACGGCCCAATCCTCAGGCTCGGCGGCCTGAACTGATTGCAACACCATAGAGTCACGGCGAGAAAGAAGGTAACCACCGGCTGACTGGAGAGACTTCCTGTGGCAAACACCTGAGAACCAATGCAACGTGGCCACCCCACGTGTATCAATTCAGATTTGGAGCCACCGTGAGGGCGGCTGGAAGCTGTATTTTCCTCACTAATCCTCCTCACTTATCTCCTGTTCCGCCCGCTTCCCAGACACAAATTCCTCATACTGTGGTGCATCCCTTGTCTCCCATAAGAACAAAAGCGCCACCAGCCCTCCATCCACACCATTCCCGCACCCCGACCCGCGGTGCTCATCCTCCCAGCTCTCCAGGCTCAGGTTTCCATTCCCCTGGTTACAGAGAGGCCGGTCAATCCTGATTCCATTATCGAAAGCCTGAGAAGACCCTTGACTCATAGGTGATTAAGGATGGAGCCAGGAGCTGCCTCCCCTTTGCTTGGCTAATGGAGTGGAACTGTGAGAGAGACTTCCTAATCAGATCACCTCTCATTTCTAGACTCTCAGGTGGCCCATCCGGCAGCAGAGGGTGAAAACCAATGCTCGTCCAGCCAGGAACAGAACAGGATGTACCTGAAGACTTGCTTCCCGGCTGACCAGCAGGGCCCTGCCCAGTCAGGGCGGTGTGGTACGCACCAAGACAGTGAGCACAGTACATCAGGGCTAGAGAGACAGCATAAGGACATGGTTTCCAAAGTCAGTTCCCTTTATTAAATGTTTTTTCACAGACCAGAAATACAAAATAAAAAGTAGAAATAGGCCCCAGTTAGGAGCTACAGACCTGACCTCACATGACCCCAGCTGCAGCAACTTGAACAGAACAAGAAATCGCTAGATCCATGAGGTCGGGAAAGAAGGACGAGGATTTTGAACCCCGCACCGCCCTGCCTCCCACCCAATCTCTCCCAAGTTATAAAGAGCCGTCCTTATGAAACAGCAGCCGAGTCGGACGCCTCCCCTGCTGTCCCAGCGAAGTGCATACCCTCAGGAGAGCTTGTTCAGAGGGCGCAGAATCCAAAGGCTACATTTTATGAGAAACTGGTACAAAAACATGGGTGGGGAAACTGGGGGTGTGACAGGACAAGCCCAAGGAGAGAGAATTTTCCTCCGTCTACTCATCAGATCCTGACGCCGAGTCTTCTGAGCTGGGCGGAGTGCTGGCTAGTTCCTCTTCTTCAGAGTCCTGAGAACCAAACGTCGCTTAAGGGAAAGGTATAGAATCCTGGCTGCCCTCCCAGCCACCTTTCAGTGACAGGTCCCAATCCCCTCCCTGAACTCCAGCACCAGCCTTCAGAACCCCAGAATTCCACCTGTCCACCCCCATCCCGTTCCTCTTACAGACCAGCCCCAAGTCCTGGTCTGGAAACATGAGCCACGCCCACCTGGAACTCAGACGCCCCTCACCCTTCCAGGCCACAGAGCCCCCAACTCCTGCCTCACCTCGCTCCGCCTTCTCTTCTTCTTGCTCTTGTTCTCTCCTGAAGAGCTCTCGTCACTGGACACAAACTCTTTGCTCTTGAAGCTCTCACTGAGCTGCCTTGACGATGACTTGGAGGATGAGCCCCTAGAGGGTGTTGACTTCTTTTCCATCTTTACCTGTACCTTTTTCTTCTTCTTTGACTTGTCCCTACATCAGCAAGAGGACAAGGGGCTGGGCCTTCCAGCCCCCCAGCCCCAAGGCCGCCCCCCCCAGCTTTGCCAGGGCATTCCTAGGCGCCAGCCGTGCTGCCCACTGCGCTCTCCACAGCAGCGGCCAGCCGCGGCCCCACGCCTCAAGGAGCATCGTAACTGAGTGCCCAGAAGACTCAGGGGCCATGTCCTGGTCAAATGCAAACTTATTTGACATCTCTTGCTTTGTCTTTAAAACTCCTATAAACTATGAAGTTGAATAATATGTTTTTTAATTATGCCACACCTTCAAATAAAATTGACCATCGAAGAAAATGGGCCATATTTCTCCAGTGACCAGGAGCATGACTGTGCTCGGGCAACTGCCTGGCCAGGTTTGAGAAGCACAGCCCTGCTGCCGTCAGAGCCTTTGCTGTTACCTTTGAACACCTGGGCCTGCAAAAGCAATTCCTGGGCCACCCTGTTCCCAACACTCACCTCTTGGAAGACTCGCCCCGGCCCCCTTCGTATTCTTTCATGGCTTTTTCATATTCTCTCCGGGCATCCTCGGCCTTGCGATCCCACTCCTGTCTCGCACACGCACAGAGAGAGAGAGAGAGAACAGAGAATGAGATCTCTTCCCCGATGCAGGCAAAATCTATACAGAAAAGTTCTACCACGGCCCCTACCCCTCCATCACTTACAAGACTCATCACCCCTCATCTCTGCCGTCGCTCACCTCTTTCTTCTCTTTGGACATCCCCTTCCAGATCTCGCCTGCCTTCTTGGAAAGATCTGTGATACTGATGCCGGGATGGTCCGACTTGATCTTCTCTCGGCTGGCATTGAGCCACAGCATGTAGGCTGACATGGGCCTCTTGGGGGCATTGGGGTCTTTGCCCTTCTTCACCTGCATAAGGAGGAACCCAAATGCCTTCTGCCATCTATATCCCATAGACCTCTACATTTCCCCAAAGGAACCATTTGGGTCACCTACCTGGGGACAAAAAGAGAAAGAACTGCACAGCATCAAGCCACACTGGCAGTCCCTAAGGTAGGGACCATGTCTTTCTCCCTCCACCCCAGTGCCAAGCTCACTAAAGGCCCCTTCCTTTGGTCTTCTGGAACAAATGAAACCTGTCTCCTAATTCAGATCCTCCCAGAAGCTAATTATTATCAGGGACAGAGAGAAACATTCCCAAGATACTCCTCGAGCCCATCGTCACTGGCTACAAAAAGCTGCCCCAGGACAAATCGTCAGGCCCCACAAGTGGTAGAGGCAGAAAATGGCCAGCCAGCACCCTCCCACTCAGAGGATAGGCCACACCTCCACAGGCTTCTTGCGGCTTTTGCGATCCTTGGCCATCTTGGCCTTTTTAAGCTGTTTCCGTTTCTTCTCATCCCGGTCACTGTCACCCTCGTTGCTGGAGGAGCTGGCAGAGGCGTTGCTATCAAACCTGCCAAGGGGAGTGGGGCTGAGACTCGGGGAGGAAGGGCAGCACTCCACGGCCCCAGAAAACGAGTCCAGGACACCCACTGAGAAAGGGGCTGGGAGGACAACCACACAGCCTCCGCCACTGTCCTCAACTCTGCCTCCTCCCTTTGGCTGAGGTGGTTCCCCGTCCCCTCCCCAGACCCAGCCATGGCAGAAGGCTGTTTGCTGAATCAGTCCAAGTAAAACGGGCCTCAACTGCGCTCCTCAGTCAGAGCCAAGCCCAGGCCCTACTCCGTCCCCAAGCTCCTGGGACAGCAACTCTATCTCACCAACAACCCCCAAGTCCACGGCACCACTTCCTTTGAGTTAATCATCTTAATCTACCCTGCAGCTTTCTGGTTAAGAGAAAGTAAACAGAAAAAGTGGGGAAAACCAACTCCAGTTTAACCCGTACGTACCCATGTGATTAACAGTCCTGTCTGACACACACAGAACTCCTGAGACAACCGGACTACCTACACCTACATGGTGCTGAACAGTTCTCAAGGTATTCATAAGCCCTTATCACTGACTCACTGGGAGTAAGCATGTGGCAAGCAGAGCAGTGGACTCAAAGATTTTCTTTTTCATTCCTGCCCAACACTCATTCGGGTCTATTCTGCACTGAGAGTCCCAATTTTCTGTTGGGAACCACCATGCCGCCATTCAGGACAGGCTCGCCCAGCTCAGGCACTAAGGGTGGGTGCACCGCCTAGTCTGGCCCATCAGAGCACGTGCTCACAACTCAGACTCGGGAGGGCCACGTCACCACGCCGCTTACTGCTGCCCTGGCAGAAGGTGCACTCCTGGGTGTGAAGCCAGCTGGGTCAAGCCTGCCCAGAGCTGAGGGTCATTTGGCATTGCATGGGGCAAACCTACCTACAGATAAGGAAATCAGAAAAAAGAGAGATTCCTCATAGCTTCTGAGCACCTTGATCCAGGTGCCTGAAGTCCCTCTTATCCCTGGACTCTCCAGTTGCATGAACTCACAAGATTCTCTTTTATGCTATAGTCCATTAGAGTCACGTTTCTGACACGGGCGATCAAGAGTATTCATCAGTGCAGCTGCACTACCGCCACGTTTCAGGTCGAAAAGCCGAGACTCAGCACCGACTTGTGGACTCCCAGCTAGGAAACGGGAGGCCCAGATCTCAGTTCAGCCTCTCCCCACTCCATTTTTCTGGCTTTAAAATGTGCAATGTGCTTACAAAGCCCTTGACTACTTTCAAAGCATTTCCATTCATGGTCTCATGGAAGGTTGCTTTTCCAACCTGGGTCAGTAGCTAATGCGGGGACACAAGAAATGTCCAGAAATCCCTGGTCCCTTTAAGCTCACAGGCCACCACCTCACCCCCATACGGTGGAACGGAAACTCACTCCTCTGCCACGTCCTCCTCCTCTTCACCTGGGTTGAATGACTCATCTGAAAAAGAACACACGACGCATCAGCTTTGCCCCACGGGGAGTCTGCCCCCTTCCAGGGACGCGCCCCGGAAAGTCTGAGGGCCCCGCCCCAGCCCCGCCCTGCGGAGGCCGGCCCACCCGTCTCTTCTCCAGAGTCATCGCTGCTGTCATTCGCGTTCTCTTCCCGGATCTTGCCCTCCTCCTTCATCCGCTCCAAGTAAGCATCGTGCTGATCCTCGTCTGAGTCGGCATACTCGTCGTAGCTCGGATTCATGCCCTAGCCGGGGCGAGACGGAGTAAGGGGCCAGCTCGCGTGGCGCCAGAACCCCGGCGCACTCAGAAGCACTCCCCATGCCTGTGAGTAAGGTCAGAGCAGCAGCTCCCAGAAGCCCCTGGGGCTGAATCGTCCACACACAGCCAGCGTGCAGGGCCGACGCCCGGAAAGACCGCCTGCCACCTGGGTTAGTCCAAGCCCCACCCGCCCCAGCCCCACTGGGGGCTCCGGAAGGCTGCAGAGACTGATCTAAGGGCATGCGGAGGAAACCTGCACCAGGAGGGGGGGGTCACACGCACCTCTTTTTTCTATAAGGGCAAGAAGAGAAGAGACAGTGAAACGGAAGCTGGAAGACTCCGGCCCCTTCCCCCACCACAGAAAGGACGGACCGGCTGGCCTTCCCCCATGCGGCAGTACCTCTTTCAGTCCCCGGTTTTTGATGTTGAGTTTTTTTGCGTTGACAAAATCAAACAGTTTCCCATACTCCTCCCTGTGAGGGGAGATGCAGTTACCAGACATGCACACCAGCGAGGGGAGGGCTGCACACTGCGTGACACCCGTGGGCAGGGAGGGATTGTGGGGCCTGGAGCTCCTGACCACATCATCCAACTCGACAGCTCAGAGACCCTCAGAGGACAGCAGTCAAGAGCCTGCCACTAGCCTAGGAAGAGAAACCTGTACAGCTCTCCAGTTCTGAGGAAGAACAGGTGGGGAGGGGTGTGGACCTAGTTACCAAAGGCGCACCACGGGGGGAGGATGGAGGACGGACCGGGGAGGACTTTTCATTTTTGCTGGTCTGTATTTCATCCTTCCCAGTTATGAGGATTAAGCGGGAGGTGACTAGAAAACGCTGAGCTCAGTGAGCACTCGATAAGCATTAGCTGCTGTGTTCTCAGGCACCAAGCTCATTCCGGGAAAGAGAGAGATAGCATTTCCATCGTGGGGGGTAGTGGAGAAGGGCCAGGCCTGAACACAGCTTTCATAACACGAAGTATGGAAAGAAAGCAATGCAGGCTTCCAAAGGCTGAGTCCTTCAAGGAGAAGAAACAAATCCCAGGGAAGCAAAAGAAAAATTCTGCTCAAGACCTGGATGGAGTCAGGGACGAGACACAGGACTGGCGGGGACCCCCGGGCCTCTCGTCAAGGCTGGGTCCGGAAGGTGACGGGCAGAGGCTCTCACCTCTCGATGCTGCTGAAGGTGTACTGAGTGCCCTGCTTGGTCTCAATCTCGAAGTCAAAGGAGCGTGTGGTGGTGGTGCCCCGGGCAAAGTTGACGAAGGAGATCTCGTCGAAGCGGATGTGCACGGGGGGCTTGTGGACGTATATGAAGCCCCGCTCCAGTGGGTACAGCAGGCCCGAACTCGCCTTGTAGGAGCAGGTGATGCACTGGGCCCCGGAGTGCCTGGCGGAGAGCCCGGGGCCCGGTCAGTTCCCACCTCAGCAGCGGGCACGGGGCCCCAGAGCAACAC
Organism: Rhynchonycteris naso; assembly: GCA_037038555.1. Classification (NCBI taxonomy): domain Eukaryota; kingdom Metazoa; phylum Chordata; class Mammalia; order Chiroptera; family Emballonuridae; genus Rhynchonycteris; species Rhynchonycteris naso. The sequence goes on from CM072995.1 coordinate 360,345,502, forward strand.
GTGCCCTCATGCCCTCCAGGGAGTGACTCTTCTGATGGAGGTGGCGCTCCCACCCCCAGAGGGGTTTATCGGCACAGCGCAGGACTCCGGGCCTGCAGGCTCACCCTTGGAAGTTGCCTGGGACTGTGATCTTCCGGTTCACGAGCGCCTTCATGACCCGGCTGACCATCTCATAGAGGGATCCGGACATGTTCTTGGTGAGCCGCCCCTCAAAGCGCTTCTCCACCTCTTCCCTATAGACAGAGGAAGATGAGGTCACAGCACTGCTGCCTCCTAATGCACACCCGTCTCCTGCAGGATGGTGGCGGCCCTGAGTCCAGGGAGCACTCACTCATTCATGTTGAGAGTCAAGGAGATGTCCTCATCCTTGGAGAACAGGAGGATCAGGAAGTGGTAACGGGTCTGGCCCTGCTTGATGGGGGGGTCCAGGCTGATCTGGGAAGAACAGACAAGGCTTAACACCAGTCGATGCCCTACAAGAACTTGCTCATTAACCAAACCCCAGTGAGATCCATCTACCATGGACTCAAGCAGAAGCCAGGACAACCCAACCCCAGTGAGTGCTGCTCACCACGAAGAACATCTGGCGCTGGTCCTTGTGGGGCAGCAGAAAGAGGCGCAGCACGGTGGTGTAGGGGATCTTGTAGTCGAAGGTCTTGCCGTGCAGGTGCAGAAAGGTGGGGTAGATGCGGATGTCATACCGACCTCGGGGCGTCAGACACTGCAGCTCCCGGAAGATACAGATGGCGTCCCCAGTGGCCTGGATCACATCTGCCTTAGACAGCACATTCTGCGCAAAGGCCTGCAAAATTTTGCGCACACTGGTCATCGAGCAGCAGACGCTGCTCCCTGGCCAGCCAGAGCCTGCTGGACACCTCCTGCCCGCAAGGTGACAGGGGAGGCCTCACCTCCACAGGGTCCACGCCATCCTCCTGGGTGGGAGGCACGTAGAAGCGCACCTCCATGAGCGAGACCTCTGCGTCATCGTTCTGGTGAAACTCCAGTGTCACCTCATTCTTGCCCGTGGTGCACTGGGACACGTTGCTGAGAGGGATCTCGAAGACCGGCTGGTCGCCAATATCAAAGGAGAGCAGCTGTCCTGTGGGGAAGGGGCTGTCAGGCCTCGAACCCTTCCCCGCGAGTCTGCATACACCACGCTGCCACCAGGCATAGGTTCCCTGAGGACAGGCTACTTCATTCACACTGTACCCCCAAAACCAGGCATAGTGCCTGAAACACTGTTGGTTCTCGACAAATCCACGACGAATCACAAACTGAGAGGAACTCAGGGACAGTGACGGAAAGAGAACAAAATGAGTTAAAAGCCGATTCCCATTTTCCTACCTCGTCCCCCAATCTCAACATGGCCCAGGACTCACCACCAAACTTCACCGTTCCCCAGTTCCAGCCCTTCACACATAGGTCCTTCTCCATTAACTCAAGGCGATAGTGAGTTTTGAAGAAATCAGAGAGTTTCTCAAACTCCTGTGGGTGGAGCAGAGAGAGCAATACCCAGTAAACCCTGATGGTTTTAACACAAACTTGGACGTTCTGGGATTATCTATTTCTGAAAAATTGCCCCCATATACCTTTTATCAGAAATCCATGCTGATTAGAATCTCAGCTATAAAACTGTTTAAAAGGATGCTGAAAGAGGTTGTTTCTGGGGACTGGATCTCTGGCAGGGGAAGAGTAAAATAAGGAACTGACAATCTGTGGTTAGGGGCCTGTCTTTGAGTAAGTATCACTTTAATGAAAGTGGATATTAAAATGAAATCAAGTCTTTAACTCAAGCAGTTCTAAATGGAAAAACAAGACCCAAACTAAAGCATCAAGCTAAGACTCTGCACCTGAATAGAGACAAGCAGAAACCAACAAAAAATCAAAATGGTAGAAAATCAACTGGAGTCAAGGCACAAAGATATTCCCAAGCCTCTGACACCCAAAGCTAAACACCAATGGCTTACTGGTTTCAATGGCCCTCCTCTACGGAGCCCAAACTAGCAATGCGTGGTTATCTGAGGAAGGAGCCCAGCGCTCTCTGGAAAATTAAAACTAAACAAGATGGCACCATAAAAGAGAGTTTATGGAACAGAAGACCTCACCGATTCTCGGAAGCCATCATACTTGTAGACATGGCCATTCTTTGTGAGCAGTTTAAGTCCATGGCCCAGAGCCACCCGGCGCCAGACACCTTCCGTCAACTCCCCAGCCTGGAGGTTGTCCACTTTGCCTGTTTTACTGTTCTTAAACATGATGCCCTGGCGACTCAACCTCAGCCGACCATCATTCTGTTGAAGAAATGAGCCCAAATGCATGGGGGCGGTACGCAGTACTTATGGGGTATAGTCCCACCTAACACCCACCCATTCTAGCCTGGCCAGATATCAATGCAGAAGCAACAGCTGAAGTGGCGGGGGCCAGCAAAACGGGACAAGTAGCAAGGAGGTCCAGATTCTAATGTTGGCTCTGGCATGCAGAACTCTTGCAGGTCCCCAGTATCAGGATTCAAGACTGAGTAGCAGGTATGGTCCCAACAAACTGTGAGACACTATAACTTCTGTACTCTCTCACAGTTCCCTTCTGTCGGGGAAACACCAGGTACATGATACTCTGACTCCTTTTCCAAAGTAGCATCATCAGCCAAGCAAGCTCCTGTTAATAGATAAGTCTTCTCTCTTACCCTCTCTCTACAACTGTTAACAAAAGTCCGAGCTCTCTTACCATGGAGCCTTTCACCTCCTGATAGATATCGTTGAATTCCAGTGTTTCTGCCATGATGGCCTGCCTGCCCTTTATGGCCTCAACTGGAGGCTGGCCCCCAACTCCTGGATGACACGGTGAGCAGATACTCAGCAGGTTGGGAATCTGAATTCAAGAGGGAGACATATGAGCAGGAAAGACAACACCTCACTCAGCCCACGGAAGGGGCCAGGTGGCAACCCGTGGCGGTGCCTGGGATGTCTCAGGATCTTCTCTCTGCCTGGAGCCTTCAGGCGGGCTCCGCACAACTCGAGGGGCCAGGCCCAGCCTCGGCTAGAAAACCGGGCCTGGAGTAGCGCTTACACCCCAACCAGACACAGCCTCTGAGCGCTCCACCGGGCGCCATGGCAACGAGCAGCGGTAACCCAGGGCCTGCCCGGAGCCCGCACTTCGCCTGCGTCCCAGGTCAGCTCAGAGCGCCGGGTTTCCCTCCCAGCGCTCCCACCGCGCCGCGGCCCCAGACCCGGTTTCCCCTCTGCCCCCTAAAATGGATTCGTCCGCTGCCCGCGGATTCGAACACGGAACGGTCCAACTCGAGAGTCCCGCGGGGGAGCGAGACTCGACCCTCCTGGGGCACAGGGACGGCGACCACCCACCTCCTCGAGCAGCAGCCTCGCGACGACCCGGCTGCGGGCGGTGGGCGCGCTGAGGGACGCGGGGGAGGGGGGCGGGGACACAGGGGATGGGGGGGACACTGGGGAAGCTTTTCCCGCGTGCGCCGCCCAGAGTCCCGCCACCGGAAGCTGCCCCGAATCATAGAGAGGAGGAGCTGCCTAGAGGAACGCGAGCTCGGCCCGCCTATGAGGCGGTCACATAGAGCGCCGGTGGCCCTGGAGGACCTGAGGGCTGTCAGCGGCTCGTGGCATATAATCTATAAAACGGGAACGCCTAGGGCTCTTCAAAAATGACAGGCTTTTCTCGGTGAAGGGCTAGGTTCTTAAGAGAAATCGTGCGGTTTTCTTTTAGCGGAGGTTTCACAGATTCGTGTGTAGCTGTGTTGGATTGATGTGGGTCCCTCTCTTCTGCACAATAGTGGTTTTCGTGGCGTGGAAAGGAGTGCTTGGGCCAAGAAGAAAAATACTAAAAAGAGTTGTGGAAAGAAATGACCCCACACACACACTGGCTGCGGAGAGAATATGGAGGTGGTGTCATCGTTACTGCCCTGCTCTCCCCTGTCACATGGAGTGGATCCTTTTGGAAATGATTTCACTTTCTGTACCCCAAAACCGCCCATCTCTAACCACGATGTATGGGTCGCCTGAAAGAGGCCCGTGTCAAGTTCAAGTGCTGGTGTCAGATTCATCTTGGAGCCAAAACTGATTTGAAACCGCGTCAGCCTGGGATTGCCAAAGCCATGCCCTATATGATTCACATAAGTAAAGACAGTCCTAGGATGCAACTTGAAAATCAAAGGGGGCCAGGCCTGGAAGACGTGTTTGAGTTTGTCTGCTCCAACCTCCTTTTGCAGGTGGGAAAACTGAGGCCCAAACAGGGGCTGCCTAGGGTCTCAGCGAGTTAGCAGTAAAGCTAGAGACTAGAACCCAAACCTGACCTGAGTGCATTTCTTTTTCATAATCACAGTGACTCTACATCCACAGTGATTGATAATGTGTCCATACGGAGACATGGGGACAGAATATTTAAACTCAAGATTTCTCTGGCAATCTGACTTAAAACAGTTACTCCAGTTTGCTGGCTCAATCCTGGGACGAGAGACAGCGGTCATCCACTGTTGCGCCCTGAACTACTGTAGGTTTTAACCTCTGGGTCATGGCCATTGCAGCTCTAGCAACATACATTCAACTGGGTTCAGTAAATGCATGTCGAGTACCAACAGAATTCTAGGTGTTGAAGAAACTAGTGAACAGGATGGAAACAGCACCAGCCTTCCAGGGACCCGCAATCCAACGAATGATTCAGAGAAGTAAACTGACTGTAAAACAAAGACACAAACCCCCCCCCCACTCCCCCAAAAAATGCAATGTGATAACGCTAAAGGCAGATCTTTGGCCACTGACTCCTTACTCACCCCTTCCCAGGAGACCAAGAGAACTGCTTGGGGCCCCTCCCGTCGCCCATTCCTTGGAAGGCAACTTGGGAAGGGTGGGGATGCCTGCAGAATCGAGTGGCTTTAGGAAGACAGGAGTGAAGGGGTACTCAGCTCTATATAGGCAGGCTATTAGATGGCTGGCGGGTGGGGCATTGCGAGGGGCTTTTAGGAGAGCAGAACGCAGCTGGTGAGCTGGGCTGAAGATGCAGCATAAGAGGACGGAACAGAAACGGTAGACAGAGTGCAGATAAAACATGAGTCTCAGAGGGCCCTCGCCAGCTCCATCCCAGGCAATCAGGAGCCTGCGATTGGAGACCCCACCCCTGCCGTGACATCACAGGGGAGTGGGGTGGAGACGAACAAAAAGGGGTCCCCCGCCCTGGCCTTGGACTCTTGGCAGCCCAGAGTGTCAAGAGCAGAGAGAGCCTGGGCACTGGGCTAGGGTTGCCTGACTTAAAGGAGCAGGCTCTCCACTCTGCAGCTCCTGTGAGCCGCCCCTCCAGGCCTCCTTGATCCCTCTCTCCCTGTCTGAGGAGCTCTCCCTCCTGAGACCACTACGGGGTCCCTCTGAGCAGCCAGCCCCTGAGCACTCTTTCAGCATGAACTGCATGTCAGATTTCTTCACCTACGAGACCACCAAGTCTGTGGTTGTGAAGAGCTGGACCATTGGGATCATCAACCGGGCAGTTCAGTTTCTGATCATCTCCTACTTTGTAGGGTGAGTCTGTGGCCCCTCAGGTCCTAGGAGGGGAGGGTTGCCCCATGTCCTGCCCCCTCTCCCTCCATGTTCCTGTCCAGTTTCCTAAGCTGCTCCCCTTTTGGGGAAATAGTCTCTTTGGTGGAGCCATGTCTCAAGGACTGGCCTCTTCTGCTTCCTTGGATCTGGTCCCAAGATGAATTCTTCCTCCCAGTAAATCCTCCAGACTAGGAGAAGGTCCTTGGGTACACACCCCGAGGGGCGTCCGCGCCCCAGCACTGCTCTCTGCCAGGAGAGGTCCCAGGGGACCGTCGCCGCTCTCCCTTCTCTCATCCATACCCCCAACCAGAGAGCAGACAGACCCCCAAACACACAGCTTCCCGTTGACCTCAGTCAACTTTTTGGGTTTGCAAGGAGAAAGGGGACAGAAGGGGAGAGACGGCACTGAAACAGGAGAGGTGGTGACAGGCTGACTGCTGGGTGGGAAGGAGTACCTCTGGGGGAGAGGAGAGAACTGGTACACCTTAGCATGAAGGGTCCCTTCCTGGTGGCCCGGGGCGAGGGGGGGGCGGCTCGTAGAGGGCCAGCCAAGCTGGGGGCTCTTCCCCTTGCAAGGGAAAAAACACGGGCACCAATAACACTCGAGGGAAGAATAGTTGAGAAGAAAAGTGGCCTTTCTGAACACGGTGTAGGGTCCCTCCTTAGGAAGCCAAAAATACTCCTCTTTGTCAGAAAGCGTCAGTTCCCTACTTGTACCTGACTTTGTGCCATATAACCCATCCTGGGAGATGCCCAAGAGCCAGCGAGATCGGAACACGCCTCTCGGCCCCCACCTGTTAGAGGACCCACACACACTCACACACACACCCTCGCACACAGAGACGTCCACACATGGACACACACACATGCACAAAGGGCCAGGGAACACACAATGGCGGGGAAGAAGTGCAGACCCTGTCCTTCTCGTGGTCCTTCACACACACTGGTGGGCAGCATGAAATACAGGCCAGAACCTCGAGGATTTTCTTCCCTGGTGGGTCTGTGTGTGAGAGACAGCTGTCATGAGTCAAGTCACCCAAGTCCACGGAGACGCCCCGTGTGCGTGCAGGCCGCGCAGGGTGTGTGGGTGGGCAGACATGGAGGGAGGGGTGTGGCTCGGCGTGCGGGAGGAGAGCCGGTAGGCTTCGGGGCGTGCGGATGTTATAGACAAGGCTCTGTCTGCGTCCAGTGCCTCTGGCTGGGACGTTAGAGAAGGGACTCCAGCTGCGAGGTGGGGTTGAATAGCTCGAGGTTCCCTTTTCTGTGTTTGAGGCTTTGTGAGACCTGTTTGCAAATGTTTCATGCCCGCATCTCTGGGGCCTGGCTCACAGCTGGCTCTTCAAGGTCCTCATTCCGTGCACGTGCGACGCGGCGGTTGTTTATATGTGACCACAAGGTGGTATGTTGGTCCAGGTGAGTTGGCAGCCAGGAGCTGCCTCAGCATATTTCTGGCCAGGCCGGCTCCGCTGGCTCCAGGTAGGGGATGGATGGAGGGAGGGAGAGTAGAGACAGCCGGCTCCTGGACCAGACTGCTCAGCACCCCACTTGCCCTTGTCTGTCCTTCATTGCGACCCAGTCTGATGCTAGACCCTCAGCGCTGGAGCCTGGCCCGCGGGAGCTGGCACGAGATGGCGTCTTGGTCTCCGGCCCCATCCATCTCCCGGCCTGACAGCCCCCCACCCCCGCCCCAGCAGCACCCTCCACTTACATCAGTGCACTCTGCGGCCCAGCCCCCTTCCCCCCCCTCCCCCGCCTCTGCACAGGAGCCATTAGGACTTCCTGAATCCATTGTCATTCATTTAGCAAAAAGTGATCAAGCATCCCTTCATGCCAGGGATGGTGCTCCGAGGATAAGATGGTGGGCAAAAGCAGACAGGGTCCTCACCCCCATGGAGCGTACAGGGCACAAGGTGCCCTGAATCAAATCATCTCTGCAAACAAATGTGAGATTTCACCTGGGCTTCGGGGTTTGAAGAGGCACACAGTGCCAGGGGTGGCTAGTGTGGAGGTATCCAACCCAGCCAGGGAGCTAAGGAGCGCTTCCAGCATATGTGGCCTCCAGGCCAGTATCTGAAGGACAAGTAGAAGCGACCCAGGGACGGGAGAGAGTTCAAGGCAGAGAACCTCAGCTGTGCAAAGGAAAGGGGCCCGACTGATGGGAAAAAGAAAAGAAGGTCCCTGTAGCTTGAACAGAGGAAGCAAGGGGCAGGTGGGGTAAGACGGGGGAGGGGGATCCAAGATGGGGGAGGACAGACCTCAGACACCTCCGATCTTTCTTTTGTATGGAATAGAAATGGATAGGGCACTACTGAAATGTTTTAACTTGTGTGTGTGAGAGAGAGAGAGAGAGAGATTGATTGATTGATTGATTAAGGGAGACAGACAGACACGATGACATCTGAGTTGGGAAGACCACTCCGGCCGACACACCAAGGGATGGGAATAAATAGGAGTGGATGCAGGAAAATGTGCTACCAGGTGAGTAGTCCGATAGAGAGAGATGACTGTGACTTGGGCTCAAGAGCATTTGAAAGGATTCTAAATTCAGGGATGTTAGGACTTGAATCTCTTCCATAGCGCGCCTGCTAGTAGACCAGATGCACCTAGGCCGTGTGTGACAGAGGCCAGCTGTGTCTTCTATGCACAGCTGGCCAGACACCACCTAATCGTACCCCGTGGGCTCTCACCCCCACCTCAGCTACCTGTCCGGGGTTGGCACCACTGCACCACTGGTTTCTTGACCCACCCCAGGTGCAAAGAGGCCAAGACGTACCTGGTGTTTCTCCGTGGTCTTTTCTGGGCCCGGGTGCAATCCAGTCTCCTCTGTGGGGTGGGACTTCTTAAGAGCCAGTCTCCTTTCTGGATCCTGTGGGGACCTGAGGAAGAAATAGAAGAAGATTCCTGGGGCCTGGGGCCCCAGAAACGTGGTGATACATTGAGGTTGGTTTCCTCTAACCATGAGGGCAGCCCCAGCCCTTTGATGTTCCATCCATGAGAAGGACTTGGGGTGGCGTGTGGGCCTCTGACCCCATCACGGCCCTGCTCTCCCTGTCCTGTCTCTCCCCCTGCAAACACCAGTCCACAAGCTCACCATTTTCATAGCTGCCCTCTCTGGTTCCTAATATTCAGCCTCATTTCAAATCTTATAGAGAAGCATAGTACATAAGTCTTTAAAATGGGAAGTTGCTCTAGTTTAAAGAGAAGGGCTGGCCTGGTCGGTTGGCTTAGTGGATAGAGTGTTGGCCCAGCATGTAGATGTCCTGAGTTTGATCCCCAGTCAGGGCACACAGAAGCGACCGTCTGCTTCTTCACCCTTCTCTCTCTCTCTTCCCCTCCCGCAGCCAGTGGCTCAAGTGTTGGCATCAGGCGCTGAGGATAGCTCAGTTGATTCGAGCATCGGCCCCAGACAGGGGTTGCTGGGTGGACCCTGTTGGGGCACTTCCAGGAGTCTGTCTCACTATCTCCCCTCCTCTCACTTAAGAGAGAGAGAGAGAGCCTGACCTGGGGTGGCACAGTGGATGAAGCATTGACCTGGAATGCTGAGGTCACCGGTTTGAGACCTCTAGCTTGCCCAGTGACGGCACAGACAGACGAGAAGCAACTACCAGTTAATGCTTCCCGCCCTCCCGCACCCACCCTTTCTCTCTCATTTCTCTCCCTAAACATCAATAAATACAATCTGTTTTAAAGAGAGAGAGAGAGAGAGAAGGGCTGGAATTCTACCTTCTGCCCCCCCCCCATCTCATCCTCTCAGCCCAAGGTAGCACCCTGAGCACCTAGTCAGCACATTAAGTGACCATGTGGTGGGAAGACCTGTTGGAACGCCATCTTACAGGTTTCAAGAGAGGAGTGGCTTTGTTCTCCTCTGCCCTCTTCCCTCACCGCAGCGCCTTGACAGGGAGACCATGGGACATGGAGCACCTGGTTAAAAGCCTCACTCTGACACCAGCTAGGAGCGAGGTCTGGACAGGTCGCTTCAGGTCTCTAAGTCTCAGTCGCTGTATCCGAAAAACGGGTTTAGGAATGGCTCTGGCAGGGAGCTGTGGCGAGGGGAGGTAACCCATGTCAGTGCCTTGTCTGAGTTGGGTGACTCAGTATCAGATGGTAACTATCATTTTTGCATAGACCCCCCCCATCCCACCTCCCCCTTTCTCTCCATCCAGTTCACACCTTCCTAAGAGACCCCTGTCCTCCCAGCACGCACAATGCACCCCCTTCACACCCGCTCCCTGACCTTCCCCCTGAGTCCCTGGGGGTGGGCAGGAGGATGCCGGGACTCTGCTCTGGCCTCCTTCCTGCACACCCCACCTGCCAAGGAGCTGCCACCCGCCTTCCACTCTCTAAATAATAAACCAGCAACACGAGAAAAAAGTCGGAGCAGCAGGAGTCAATGCCAAGAACAAAAGGCTCGGTCCTGCCCTATCGCCCGGCTCTGGCCTCTGGGGACGCACTTGGCTCCTCTGTCCTGGAAGTGAAGCTTCCCCTGACTTTGAGCTGTCCTGATGACGTGCTGGGGCCCCACGGGGTCACCGGAACTCTTCCACTTGTTATTTAACTCAGAGAAATTTCTGATGTGGCCTCAACTCCACACTGGGCACAAAAGGAATACAGCTGGAGACCCTGTAATGAAGTAATTGCGAGCAGTCGGCCTGGGTTGGAACCTGCCCACCAGCTTGGCAAGCCAGCGCACCACCCTGTGCCTCAGTTTCCTTATTTGTAACATAATGATAACAAGAACGCCATGAGATTGGGCCATAGTTAGCATTCGATGACTCCTTCATGCATGCAGCTCTTAGCGTGTTGTGTTGATTAGATGCCAATAGTGGTCTGAACCCTGCTTCTCATCAGCTAATGTTCCCGGACTTTAAAGACAGTGGGCAGGGCGTCAGGGAACCATTTCATTAGATCACGCTCAGAGGTGTCTCCATCCTGTGGCTAGGCACACTGAGGTTCCCAGGGTGTGTTGTGGCTGTGATGTCCACTTGGGTGAGCGTACGGTAGTGACAACAGCTCTCTCAGCTGGGAGCAGAGAGCTGGGACCCGAGACCTCCCTCCCTCCCTCTGCTCCACAGGACCCCAGGCCATGAGCTGAGAATGCTCATTTTGGGTAGCTTTCTATAACAGGGATGTTCCCTTGTCCTCTGCTGGGACATAAGATGGCAGATGAGATTTCTATGTGAGCCACGCTTCCTTGCGAGACCTTGGTGAACACCCTCATCCCTTCCAAGGGAAAAAGAAACAGTGCTAAAGAAATACAGCTCGCGGCTCCTTGGACTTCCACAGAGGCGTGGTGTTCCTGAGAGCGTTTTACAAGCATGCGAATAGCCCTTAATGGGGCGTCCATCAGGATGTGGCCTGCTGTAAGGCCGCGACAGTAAAGCAGGTGACAGGTGGGGAGCCACCTGCCAGCCCGCCTGGGACTCCATCCTTCCCCTCGCACTCAAGAGAGCATGCAGCAATCGAGTGCACCGGGCAGGCCCCTGCGTGAACCCTCTCACTGAATAAGCAGGCGCTTGCAGATGTCTGCCTGTGTTCAAATAACCCTGATGGGCAGGGCCCGTCCCACCGGTGACTGAGACCGCCAAGCCTGTCGCCATGGCCACTTCCCACAGCAGTCCACAGACCACCCTCTGGGTGAGAACGTTCCTGGGGTTGAAGCCCTAAACTGTCTCCTTACAAAGTCCTCTGGGCAGCCCACGTGTTGCCCTCAGCAGCTTCCCAGCCCAGGACACCCCACCCCCAGCTTTGACTTCGTTGCCATACACCAGCTCCAGTTCCTTCCTCTCGTCTTCCTCTGACGGGGTTCTCCGACCTTGCACCACCCTGGCTAGCACGCTGAAAATAACCCTCCCTCAGCATTCCCAAAAGCATGCTCCTAGATGCCACCAGATGTCACCAGTGTTTCTCCAAAGCCGAGCGCGCGCAGCGTTCTTCAAGCATATTTGGTGAGGTTTCCTCATCTGTACAGCGGGCGCGGTAGCAGCACCTGCCTCCTAGTGTGCAGTCAGGGACAAATAGGACTGCGCCTCCTGCTGGACGCACGGCGGTAGTGAGGCCAAGTGGCTTGAGCCTTCAAGACGGTAATGGGTGATTTCTAACTGGAAAGGTGGGCACCTCACAGAAATGCAGAGGGAAGAGTTGTCGACAGGCTCTTCTTGCTGCTGGGGAAGGCTGCCAAGAGTCTGGGTAGACAGGTAGGGATGAAAGAAGGGAAGGGTCCCTCCCTTATCTCAATGGTCGGGTAATGGCTGGAAGCAGCAGGGAGAAGACAATACAGGTAAATGTCCACTAGGTGGCAGCACAACCCAAGGAATAGGATTAGAGGTTCCCCACCCCCACCCCCACCCCGCCCGACTCCATCTACCTGCCAGGTAAAGACTCAGCGGCTGCCCCTCCCTTCCTCCTCCATGCTACTCACGCGAAGCTTGCGCAGATGGAGACTCTGCGGGGTGCCCAGTTCCCAAGCATCTTCATTGACCTGTTTATTGAGCACCTACTCGGTGAGGGCACCTAGGATGCAGCCACGAACAAAGGCTGAGATTCAGAGTCGGAGGCCTGGGACGCTCTGCCCTTCTGTCTCCGAAGTCCTGCGGGAGAGGCCGCTGCCAACAGCAGGAATGATGCGCTCTCAACCGGGTGCTGCCGTCTCCTCAAGGGGTGAAAACTGGGCCTCACTCTTTTTATGTATAAAGAATAAATACACACACAGTACATAAACTGGTATTAAAATTTCATGGAGGGGGGACAGTTGGAGGCAGGGGAGTCTAAAAATGTTCCCTAAGTAGGACATTGGGGGAGGGGATGGAGACACAGTAGTCAAAGCCAAGCCAGGGCTCACTGAGAAGTCTCACACCCCAGCACAGGCCTCCCCTGACAGGCCCCTGTCCTCCCAATGTGGGCAGGAAGAACACCTTACCAGCCTCTGGCTGATGGACCTACATCCTTCTCTCTCTCTCTCTCTCTCTCTCTCTCTCTTTATTATTATTCTTTTTTAGATTTTATTTATTGAGTTTTTAGAGAGAGAAGGGGGGCAGGGAGAGAAAGAAAGAGTGGGGAGAAACAGGAATCATTAACTCCTGGTAGTTGCTTCCTGTATGTGCCTTGACCAGGCAAGCCCAGGGTTTTGAACTAGTGACCTCAGTGTTCCAGGTCAACACTTGATCCACTGCGCCACCACAGGTCAGGCTACATATATCCTTCTCTCTTGCTTTTCATCCCTGCCTTCCTGCCCAGGTGGGTTTTCTTACACGAGAAGGCGTACCAGGTGCGGGACACAGCCATTGAGTCCTCCGTGGTAACCAAGGTGAAGGGCTTTGGACGCTATGCCAACAGAGTGATGGATGTGTCTGATTATGTGACCCCACCCCAGGTATGGTCCCCCTATGCCAGGTGGCTGTGTAGATGCCCTGACCTTGGGCAGGTTGGAGGGAGAATTGCCAGTGGGACTTCCCAACCAGAATCTGTGGCATCAGTGACCCAAAGCACCCCTCCCCAGGGGCTGGGTGGGTGGGGTGGAAGCCTGGCCAGGCTTCCTGAGGGCAGCACTGGGCATCCTCTCTTGCTCTGCCACAACTTGTCCCATAATCAAGGACAACACACAGAGGAAGCATGAGGGGCCAGGTGGGCAGTTGCAGGGGCCTGGCTTGGACCCCACATCAGCCTTTGATCAGCCCTGTGACCTTGGCCACTGTTGTAGCCAGAGCCTCAGTTTTCTCGTTTGCAGGATGCGGGTAACAATAGGCTCTGTCTCGCGAGTTGGCCCCGTTACATCTTTCTCTTCGTTCTTCTCCTAAGGGCACCTCTGTCTTCGTCATCATCACTAAGATGATTGTTACTGAAAACCAGATGCAAGGACTCTGCCCAGAGGTGAGGGGAGGGAGGGAGGAAGGGAGGGAGAGAGAGAGAAGGAGGGAGCTTGTATGAAGAAGGTCAAGTAAGAAAACTCTGGAGGGGTGAGCGGTGGCAGAGAGGGCGTGGGTGTGAGCAGAGGCACAAGGTGCGGCCTTGGAGCTGTGTCCCTGGCCTGATGTCCACCCTCCAGAGGCCACCGGCTCTGGGGAGGCAGTGAGCACCAAGGGGCTGCCCCAGCACCAGCCCCGGGCCCTTCACCCACCTGCGGACCTGTCTCCCACAGAGTGAGGACAAGTACCGCTGTGTGTCAGACAGCCAGTGCGGGCCTGACCGCTTCCCAGGTGGAGGTGAGTGGAGCCCCTTCCCCACCGCCTCACAAGCCAAAGTCGTAGTGGGACCCCCCACCTCTCCCCCCAGAGGAGTTCCCAGTCTGGGGATGGGAGTGGTGACAGACAGATGTGTCAGGAGGTGGAAGGTGATATCAGGGAGGTGCTGTGGAAGCCAGAAGAGAGAGAGATTGGTCCCAAATGGCTTCCTAGAGGCAGTGACATTTGAGACGGGCCCTGAAGGATGGGTAGGCTTAGGCAGCCTGAGGGGCTTCAACGGGGGCATTCTGGCAGAAGGAAGAGCAGGCCTGGGGAGGGAGGGAGAGCCCTGTAGGACTCACGTGACACCAGCAGTCCTCCCTATTCCTGCCTGTCCTTTCCCTCCACCTGCAGGATCTGCAAGAGAGAGAGAGAGAGAGAGAGAGAGAGAGAGAGAGAGTGTGTGTGTGTGTGTGTGTGTGTGTGTGTGTAATCTGATGAGGGGAAGGACGTAGCAAAGCCACACAAGCCCACAGCACCGTGTCCCCACTTTCTCAGGGATCCTCACTGGCCGCTGCGTGAATTACAGCTCTGGGCTCCGGACCTGTGAGATTCAGGGCTGGTGCCCTTCTGAAGTGGACACGGTAGAAATGTGAGGAACCGAGCTGGACGGGAAGAGAGACCCCACCCCCACCCCAGCTCTCCTTCGCCTCTGTGGGCAGCTCTGCCCCTCTGAGCACGCAGGGCATCCTGTGGACACCCGCCAGTTGTGTCCCTGGGGCAGGGAAGTCCTCCCCAGGTGGACTCAGGATAGCATCCTCCCCAGTTCATCTCACCTGCCACCCTGCTGGCCCTCTGGCCCTCATGGCCACATGAGGCTGGGAGCCATCCCTTGGGGAAAGGGGGCCCCAGGGGGAGAGCGCCCCATTCCCATCCTCTTTCTCTGGTCTCACCCACAGGCCTGTCATGATGGAAGCCGAGAACTTCACTATTTTCATCAAGAACAGCATCCGGTTCCCCCTCTTCAACTTTGAGAAGTGAGTCCTTGCTCCTCGCCAACACCAAGGGGCAGGGCACCCGCCCCATGCTGCCGCCTCCCTTTCAGAGGGTGACACCCGTTCCCCACGCTGCTCCCACGCTTCCCTGTCTCCCCGGGGCCACTGGTTTGGCTCTGCCTGCCAGGCCCTGACCACCGGCTCATGTGTACTCCGGGGCCAGTTTCCCTGCCAGCCTGGGAGCTGAGGGACATTAGCACCAGGCACTCATGACCCTGAGACCGGAGGGAAAGTGACGGGAGTTACAGGAAGGATGCAGGGAGGTGGCGAGTGTCCAAGAGATGAGGTCCCAGACCCCCTGCCTAGGCCTGGGAGGGCCCTGAGGCTCTAGAAGGCTGGAGAAAATCTCATGCAGGACTGTCCCCACCTAAACTGTGGGCCTCACCTCTCTCCTTTCTCCCTCCTCTCAGGGGGAACCTCCCTCCCAATCTGACCGCTGCCGACTTGAAGACCTGCCGCTTCCACCCTGACAAGGCCCCCTTCTGCCCCATCTTGCGGGTGGGAGATGTGGTCAAGTTTGCAGGGCAGGATTTTGCTAAACTGGCCAGCACGGTGAGGACATAGCCACTCTTCCACGGATCTAGGGACCCCTTAGCGGGCAGTGGGGATGGGGAGGTGGGGGGTGAGCAGAGCAGCCGTGAGGCAGCATCACCTAGTGGTAGCGGGTGCCTCCTAGGCCTGCCACTGGCTTGGCTCCCGGACATTTTGCACACACCTGTCCTGAGCGGTCCTGCCTCCCTTCCCTCCCTCTCCCCCAAGCCCTGTTTCCTATTTCTGTCTGCACACGTCTCCTGCGGACAGAAGGGCCTCAGAGCTCTGACAGGTGGGGCTGTGGCCACTTTCTCCCGCGCTGTTAGATAAGGGACTGAAGATACCAAGAGCCAGGTCTACAGGCTCGAGGGCTCCCTCCCTGAGCTCCAGGACGTTTGTACTGAGCCACCTGTGACAACAAGTCGCTTTTTTCTCTCCCCACCTGCATCCTCCGCTTAGAGAAAGTAAAGAAATCACTCGTCTATTTGTCAGCCCACCCCCGCCCCACCCTGGATGAAGACAGGGAGGAGAAGGGTTGTGGGAGAGCTCAAACCTGGCCCCTTTCTCCAGGGCGGAGTTCTGGGCATTAAGATTGGCTGGGTGTGCGACTTGGACAAGGCCTGGGACCAGTGCATCCCCAAATACTCCTTCACCCGACTGGACGGCGTCTCCGAGAAGAGCAGCGTGTCACCGGGCTACAACTTCAGGTATTCCGGGCTGGGCTATTGTCAGGAGCCGCCCCTAAAGCGACAAGGTGTATTGGGGAGAAGAGGTCCAGTGTTGTCCCCCCCCCCCTCAGGTTTGTCAGGTTTCTGTTCAGAATTAGAAAGGATTTTCCAAAAGTCAGCCTCTGGGAGTCAGACCATCCCGTGAGGTCACGGCTGCCTGTCACAGGGACGGGCCGCGCCAAGGACCCGGGCTTCTGCTCGGTCTGCTCGGTGGTGAGGCTGGATGGCCGAGGTCTCCTGCAGCGTTGGATTCTGCGGTTCTGAGCGGGTTTTGCGCTGTGGCTCCCAGGCCACAAGGCGCCTAAGTCACTCCTAGGCAACCCCTTTCCTTCTTCTGCGCCTGCGCCTCCTAAGCGTCCTCGCGCCGCAAAGCAAGGGCACTGGCTGGCATCATCTCGGTAGATGGAAGTTTTGTATTTCTGTCCGGAACCAGGAAATTTCGTCTGAGTCGCAAATAACAATGACAACGGTCATTAGTTCTTGAGTGCCTTTCCCAACAAGAGTTCGAACCGGTCTTTAATACCATCTAATCGATGTTCCCCATGGCCTGAGACACGAGGGGTCTCTCCTCTCCTCCCTCCCACTGTGGAGAAAGGGAAAGAGAAGAACCCAGGAGAAGCTATTTGGAACCAGCTGAAACCCCTTCAGCAAGCCCTTGACCTTCTCCCCTCCTCTCTTCCCATCCACAAAAGGGCAATAGCATCGTTAGTAGCTTGAGGATCCCATCAGCCAAGGTCTAAAAAGCTTTAGCTCTCTGCTCTGTTTTTTCCTTATATTTTGAATATCCTGACATTTCTGGCCTAAGGACAGTGTTATACGCAGACTGATTGACTAAATAGGCAGTGATGGTGGGGAGGGGGGGACCCGTATAAGATTATATTTCAGTTATATGTGCTGAGAATTGTTACTCAAATTTCCTTTGTTATAGTGGTATTTTCCAATAGAATGACATACATAAGCAAGACAAAAAATTATTTCACCTTTTTTCTTTTTACCTTTCTTTGTAGCTTGAAAAGGTAGTTACCAGTCCGATTAAGCTTTATATTTAATCGTTTAAAATATGCATGTTTAATCTCTGGAAAGGATTTTTTTAAAATTTGAAAGTGGCTTTCATAATCAACTCCAAACTTAAAAAAAAAAATCATAGGAAACAACACATATTTTAAAGTAGGTTAAAAATACTGTTTGGCTCCCTGGAAGAAATTGGCATATTTATTCAGTTGGGTACATCACACTGAAATCAATACAAAGGATTTTGTATGGTGGCTTAAAATAGTAACATATTAATAAAATCCTCATGATCTAAAATGCAGGTTTTCATCTTCATAACTTCCCTCTGGCCACTGGGAATTCTTCAACCCTCCAAATAACTTACTTGGCAGGAACGCTTATGAAGAGGATGTAACCATTAGGAAGACCCCGGCTGGTGGGGTCATACAGTTTTAGAACAATGTCTTCCATTTAAGGAAGACTCGGTTTGCAGTGCTTGGTCTCCCGTTTAGCGCACTATGGCTCATGTATGCATACCTCACCTAGGGGCTGCAGGACACAGGGTAGAGCTGGCCCTTAGTAAGCTTGTCTTCAGGGAGACAGAGCTGAGGATCCCTAAGGATCCTGGGAGCATAATTCTCCGGGGGCCTAGGAAACCATCTGACTGATCCCCTCACCAAAGATCTCCAGACCTAATTTGATCCTTGTGGTTTAAAAAACTTCCCAAAGGAATAGCACCAGTGTGGGGGAGTATCTGACAGCCTTGGCAAGCAGAGGGCCCCACCTAGGGTGTCCATCCACCCATCTTTATGCTGCCTCCAAGCTACTAGAACCAACCAGACACCCAAGGCTAAGCTAAGAGCCCACCCTTTCTTCTTTTCCAAGTGAGAGGAGGGGAGGTAGTGAGACAGACTCCCACATGTGCCCTGATCGGGATCCACCTGGCGACCCCCGTCTGGGGCCAATGCTTTGCCCATCTAGGGCCCATGTTCATAATTCACAACTGAGCTATTTTTAGCGCCTGAGGTGAGAGACATCCTCACACCCAGGGCCAATGTGCTCAAACCAATTGAGCCATGGCTACAGGAGGGGAGAGAGAGAAGGGGGAGAGAGGGAAGTGGAGAAGCAGATGGTCTCTTCTCCTGTGTGCCCTGACCAGGAATTGAACCTGGGACATCCACACAGCAGGCCAACGCTCTACCACTGAGCCAACCGTCCAGGCCAGGACACCTTTTAGAACCCTGGGATGACCAGAAAAGGGCCACAGCCAGGGTCAGTGTGGGTCACGGAGCAGTTCCTGGGATGGGTTCAACACAGGCCGCTCCTGAGAATTCCACAAGCTCCTTGTTAGCGGGCACAGTGCTGGGCACCCTGTGTGCCAAGTGCCTTGTATGCTTTGGCCCGCTGTCCCCCCACCGCACCCCCGTTTGCAAGGGAGGTGCTACAATCGCCCCACTTCACTAATGAGAAAACTGAGGCTTGCAGACTTAAATAAAGTTCCCAAGATCATAGAGCTGATAAACATGGGAGCCTAGATGCTCTCCACCCCAGCCAGGAAAGCTAAGGACATTGACACTTGTTAATCCTCAGAGAAACATGCCAATGAGCTGGAGACCTTCGTCCGCAAAGGAAAATCTGAGGTTCAGGGTGGCTAGAAGACTAGCGGTTGATGGGGGCCCAGTTCAGAGCCTGGCGCTTTGTCCCCCAAAGGCCACTGTTTGCTGCGTCCTGCTGTTTGTTGCCTTGTGCTCTGGAGGAAATGGAGTCACCCAGCCAAGATGCAGCCTTGCTTAAATATGCAATCTCAGACTTCCAGGGCCGGCCAGCCAGCCAGCATCCGCATTCCCGCCACTAATTACTTCTGCAGCTCCTTTCCAACACGGCCACCCCACCCCCACCCCACCCCCCATCGTTTTGTAAGGCTCTTTGCTGGCAGAATTCTAGAGTTAGAGAATCTATAGCTATTGAAGCTCCCTTGGAGACACTAAGACAGATGAGGAAGTAGAGACTTCAACGGGGGAGTGACGTGCCCAAGGTCACGGGGGCATCTCAGAGTAGTCTTAGAGGTCATTTGCCCCAACTCCTACATGCATCTCTCTGCAACAGCCCTAGACAAAGGGGTGGCTTCACAAAGTGGCCTGTCTGTCACCGTCACTGGAGGGCCTCAAATTATTGTAAAGATGACCTTGTATTGAGCCAAAACATGTCTCCCTTCAACCCCCACCCAAAATACCTGGTGATGCCCATCTCAACTAATCTTTGTGTGATCTGAAGGTTCACATAGGTCCCTACCTACCTAAAATGTGGTGGAAAGATTTCCTTTTCCTCCTGAGTCTATTCTGCGTGGCTCAAGATTCCAGGGGCTGCTTTAACTTGTTTTTGTTTTTTAACGTGGTATTTTTATGAAGCCTCTTTCCAACTACCTTGACAGTTTGCAGTTGGTGCGTTAGTCTGGATTAGTAATGGACAAAGTGCAGTATTTCTAACAATGAGAGCTGGTACACAGGTGACAGGCACCCCAATGGCAAGGTTCCTTCAGGGTCACTGCCTGCATTGCGCGTGGACCCTCCGTTCCCCAGAGCGAGATTTTAACTGGAGCACTGCAGCCCCCAGTCTGGGAGCAGACACTGTAGTGAGTACTGAGTGTGAGTTTGCGAGTGAGGGGGTGTGTTTGTGGGTGAGTGTGAGTATGTGTGTAAGTGTGGGTATGTGCCCAGGAGTGACTGTGTCCGTTGCGTGAGCAGGTGAGTGCATGCGCGTGAGTGTGTCAGTGAATAAATGTGGGCATGTGTGAGTGTAGAGGCAGAGATGGTACAAAGACAAATTAAAAATATCAGTCTGGGTCCCAGCAGGAAACAGATGGCACATGCAAATTGGGTAATTTGAGGAGAGTTTAATAAAGGGACTTTTTCTGAAGTGTGGGCAGGGTACAGGGATACCACAAAGGATCATGTGGCGCCCAGGGCCTGGAACAGGGCACTGGTGACCTCCCCGGGTCTGAAGGGGCGAGGGCAGGAAGCAGCTACTGACTTGGAGACAGAGAGAGGACAGGGCAGCCCGACAAGAGCTGGGGCCCAGGCGGCTCCATAGGAAGCCAGAAGTCAGGCAGCAGCTGAGGCAGCCCAGGGCAGGGTGGGGGAGGAAGGGAGGAGCGCGGTTGTCCAGGACCAGTCAGCTCTAACAACTCTCATTCATGAAATCACAGTCGGCACTGACCTTTGGAGGTCTCTAACTCTTGTTACACCCCTGCCTTGAAAGCAGCACCATTTACTGCGCAAGAAGACATGCAGGTAGTCATAGCCACGAGTAACATTGTCAGCAATTTCTTTTTTTAAAGGATACTTTATTTCTACAGATCAGAGATATAAATACATCCTCAGAGTAATAACTCCCAAGAAAAACGGACAGGTACAGTGTAATGGCCTAGAAACTCCTTCACTTCTGTCTGCTCCCCTGCAGGAGCTCAGCTTCCCGGACAGTGTGGTCAGTTTCCTTCTCTGCGTTTGTATTTACATGGCATAAAACTCCCAGACTTGGAAGGCCTTTCAAAGCCTATCCCTGCATCTCAGATTAAGAGCCTCTAGAGACCTTTCACACCTATCTTTGACAGGATTGACATCTCACTGTCAACCCCACCCGCAACCCTGTCCCCCCAGTAAGCTGAGAAAGAGTTTGAGACTTGCCCAAGATCGCACAGCCAATTAAGGGGTACATCGGGACTCAGACCCAGTGACCTATGTATAGCTGTTGCCTCTTGCAAACCTTCCACCTCCATATTACTTGCAAAAAATAGAAAAGCAGCTCTAGGAGATAAACCCGGTAGCGACTGCTGGACGAGGAGTGAGAAGAAGCAAAACGGTGCGCTTAGCCGTGTCTGATTCTCGTTCCTAAGACAGCTCTGCTCCTAAAAGGCACCGTGGCTTTGGATCCCCTCCCGCGGTGTCTGGGGGAGAAAGCGCTCGCTCAGCTGCTGGATGTCCCTGGTGCTGTAGGTGTTTGTGGTGATTGTTCGGTGCTGGAACGGTACCCACAGCAGCCCTCGTGGAGCGCGGGGATTAGGTCTGGCACCTGAGCTGCTTCCACGCGGAAACGTGCAGATCAGCGAGATCTTAGGCCAACTGACAGAGACAGCGTCAAAGGGAGCCCTTGGCTTTGCTCACCTATTCTGCAATCTGGGCTTTTCTCCTTCCACGAGCCATAGAGTACGTGTCAGCAACAGCCATTTCCACTGTCACCACACAGACCCTCCAAGGCCCGCTCCATTCCTGGGGCATATCTGCCTGACTTCTCCACCATCTTCCTCTTCACTCCCTTTAGGTGATGGTGGCAGACGTGACAGTTAGAACGACCTTGAGTTTATACAGCCCAGTATAATGTGTACGTCTGTTGAATCCTCACAACAGCCAGCACTATGGGTAGAAAATATTGGCTAACACCCACGGAGCGCTTCCCAGAGAGCCCGGAATTTAGCAAGTGCGCTTGCAGATTACCTCATCGTGTGGAGAGGGAGAATGTTATAGCTGGAAATCAGAAGCTCAGAGGCTTCATTTATTTATGTGCCCAAGGCCACACAGCAAATAATGCTGTAGCTGGAACCCAAACCCTGGCAGCCAAGCTCTAGAGCCTGTGCTCACAACCACTATTCAGGTAGGACTTGTGCAGTTACCCCCATTTTACAGACGAGGAAAATGAAGCCAAAAAGATCATTCCTTGGAGTACCCAGCTAGTAACCTGGCTCTCAGGGACATCTAACTCTGCTTCCATTGATCTTTCTCTGCCTCATTAAAGAAAAATTAGTAGTAATACTTTTTGTTTTTCTAAGGATCAACAGCAAACCATTTTTGAAATGTCTGTCTTTGAGGTTGACAGGGTTCCTAGAATGTGAGTAAATAAATATGGCTTGGGGCCCTTCTCTAACAGGCAGAGTCCCAGCTTGCTCAGGGCTGCTGCCCAACCCCCATGCAGTGAATCTGCCAGGAGATATTTTCCTATCAGTATAAAATCAACTGTAAAACTACATTTTGGCTGGCAGGATGATTTCCCACCAGGCAGAAAGCTTTGCTGAGAACACCACCTCCTTCACTGAGAAACCCGAATTCCAGGCCCAAGTTTTCCCTTCCAGGTCCAACCCGGATCCCCGAAGCGTGATGCTGTTTTCCCTGCTGCTGTAACAGTTACATGTCCCTGCTTTAAGGAGGAATCTCCACCACTCTATGGGATCGTTTCTAAACAGATGTCTGAAAGCTTCCAAGGGATTTGTACATCGTGATAAAAACCTTCTCCATCCAGCAACCGTTTAAGGCTGCCGCCTGCTGCGAATGTCAGCTCAGTGTGGGGGAAGGACTCCTAACTTGGAGTTACCCAAAGCTGAAATTGGGCTGCTTCTGCAGGTAGTGAGTTCCCTATCACTGGGGGTAAACAAGCAGCATCAGGAAACCTCTCGCGGCTAGTGTGAGAAGGGTTGTGAAGCCCTCTTCCAGTACAGAGACCGTAGGAACAAGACCAGTTCCTATGATGTAGTGCAAATGATAAACCTAAACCCAAATAGCAAATGTTTATACAAAATAAATCTATTTCATGCTGGGGTAAACCAAGGATAACTCAGAGGAAGCAGACGTGAAACAGAGAAGGCCCAGGCTCTGGGTCAAGGGACTTGCGCACTGTGGTTCAGGCTTGACACAAGTGTTCTCAGTGTGATTCTGAGCAAGTCTCATCCCCTCAGTGGGCCTCAGTTTCCTCCTCTGTGAAATGGGCTGGTTCTGGGCCATCATCACTAACCCCTTCAGGCTCTAAAAGCTGGAGTCAGTGCAAGTGGGTTCCTGAGGAAGGGCTTTGGGAAGGCCGACTGCTGAGGCAGGCACTATTATTTATAGACCTATCACACTGGCCCGCGGAGGAGGCACCTCCGAGGAATGCTTTATTATGCTAATTGGCATTTGTACTTACTCATGCTTTGTCTATTGCTGCTAGTGGCAGGAGGGAGCATCCCCCACACACACACACACCCACTCCCTCACACTCGCAAGTGTCTCAGCACTGTCAGGCCTGAAAATCATTCGAGTGGGTCCCGTGTTGGGGGTGTCCTGTCTGGTCACGGAACAGATGTCCCAGTGTGGGTCCTGATGGGAAGCATCCTCAACTGGGGCTTGGAAGAAATTGGTGCGCAGGGAAGCTGAGTCACGGGGCCTGACACAGCAGGCCGCTGCACCCTCCCACCCCTGCCCCACAGCCAGCAGGAGGTGCCAGCGGCAGAGAGCAGGGTCCTGGCAGGGACACAGGCACCGCGGGGAAGCAGTGGGCAGAATAAATACCCCACCCGTCCTTCTCCCCTCTGGTCCCCAGCCAGGTCCTCCCATTGACCGAACCCCCCAGAAACCAGAGGGGAAGGCAGTCAGAAATGCCCCTGTGGAGGTCAGCTTGCAGGACACCCGAGGCCAGAGATAGGGTCCCGGGGCAGCAGAGAGTAGCTGGCACACTGGAATCAGCCGTTTCTTCAAATGCCTGGGCTTAGGTGGCCCTCCCAGCCTGGCAGCCCCACCCCCTCCCAGGCTCGCTTCCCCTTCCCACTCAGTGCTGCCAGCAGGTACTAGGCTCTGCTCTCTCCTCTGACTGTCCCGGCAGAAGGGCCGCCACAGCCATGCACACCTGCCACAGCTGTTAGCTGTTCCCACAGGTACCGCTAGGTCCAATACTGAAAGCTCTGTGCCCGGTACTGTGCCCGGCCATCACATCCAGCCACACGCTGGATCCACTCAGCATCCCTCAGCCTCCACCATCCTCTCCCTTTCACATCTGGGGAAGCTGAGACACAGAGCAGGGAAGTCATTTGCCCCAGGTTGTGTCAAGGAATTCAAGTGGCAAAATCAGGATTCAAGCCCAGAACTGGCTCATTTCAAAGCCCTAAGCCACCAGGTCCCCCACTGAAGGAAGCAGGGGCTATGGAAGCCTCCAGTGTAGTGCTTAGCAGGAGGAAGGGCCACACACATCTGTCCCTGCCTTTTCCCCATTTCCCCTCCTCGGGGCTGGTTTCCCATGCTGGGAACCAATAGCACCTGCTTTCCAACGCAGCCAGCTGCCAGATCCAGATGTTTTCCGTTTGGGAGAGAAACTGCCTGCCATTTAGCACTGTGGACTTAGCTCCACCCAAAGAACATGGCAACTTTGGAGAAGCCAGGATCAGGGGGAGGAAACCTGGCAGCCAGCATTGTGAAACTCATTCTGGGAGATGTCCGAAATCTCCAAAAATTCATTTATTTCTCCGGCAGGCATCACTGCCTTGCTCGGGCCCTTGGGAAGAGAGAGACGGTGAGAGCTGACTCACAGTCAAAAGTCCAAATTATCAACTGCAGTTTGGTGTGGCAGGAACAATAGGAGAGGCCCGGATTCTAGCAGAGGCAGGAAAGGTAACCTAGAGGGATTTCAAGAGTGTGGGGAAACTGGCTCTCTGAAGAGGGAGAAAACAAAATCTCCATGGGTAATGTTTGCCGATTGCTATGGTGTAAATACTCCACCATGTACCATTTCAAGCTGCAAGTGTGAGACCAGTTGTTGGGCAGATAAAATATATTATGCTCACTTTGTTAAAGATGGCGCTGCCCACGTGCTAGTTTTAAGAGTAAGCTTTTCCCCACACCCTTGACTGATTGGATGATGTGGGGTTGTGCACTCTCATGAGGAATCCTCCCATTATGCCTCAGATGGGTGACTTTGTATCAGAGACTTTCTTGTTTGTAGATTGGATTAAGGGTTTGGATTCTACACTATAAAGTGGGACAGGCCGGGAGCTTGCTCTCGCTCGGTTCCTGAGGTTAATATTAGAGAGGAGAGCAGAGAAAGGCCACGTGGAGGAGAGGAGGAGCAGCCAAGATGGCGGAGTGCTGAGGAAGAAGCCAGTTTGTGCTGGAGAAGGAGATGGGGAACAGAGGTGAATAAGTCTGGTGAGCTAGAAACCTTTGATGCTAGGAAACTCGGATAAGTCAGTAGCTTTGTGAGCACTGAATGAGTGGGTTTTGGAGCCCAGTGTGTGTTTTTACTTGCCCGCCGGGTGCAAGCTAGAATTAAAGCTGATGGCTCACCAGTTCTTGGCTCCGTTGTTTCATTACTGTCTGTCCGAATCTAATGCCAACCTGCACTGGGCAGGCGGCTGTGATGGTGGCCTTGGCCACTGGCTTTACACCAGTCCACACGGAGTTGGAAAGATACACACGTGAGTGGGCTCTGCCAGCCAGGTGAGGCCAACCAGACACTGCCTCTTCTGTACACCTCTGCCTTCCAGGGACCAGTGTCCTCAGAAACACCATGCCCTTCCCCTGAGAAGGGCTGTGGTTCCCTCAGCCAGGGAAGCTGCTCCACCTCTGGCTTCCTCCCTTTTAACTCTCCTCCCTCCAAGCCTCGGCATTGATGTTACTTCACATGAAGGCTTCCTTGTCCTACCAGCCTAGGTCAAATGTCTTTCTTGGCTGTGCTCTTAGAATGGTGCTCCTCTCCTTCTGGGCCCTGAAGGAGAATTTTAGCCATTTACGGAATGGTATGATTAGTATTTTTCTCCCTCTCATGAGAGAAGAGCTTCCCGGTGTATCAGCAGTGCCTAGCACAGTGTCTAGCATGCAGTCACTGTGCTCTGTGTGTGTGTGTGTGTGTGTGTGTTTTAAACATGATTGATTGATTGATTTGGGGGGGGGAGAGAGAAGTGGGGGAGGAACAGGAAATATCAACTCCCGTATGTGCATTGACCAGGCAAGCCCAGAGTTTTGAACCAGTGACCTCAGCATTCCAGATTGATCTTTTATCCACTGTACCACCACAGGTCAAGCCCTCTACATATTTGTTAAATCTTGAAAGAATGAGAAGTCGCTGAGCGGGGCCCTGACGGGTGAATAGGAGTTCGCAAGGTGAAAGAGGGGAGGAAGAGAACAGCGTGGGCAGGGGCCCAGAAGTCCACCTCTAGGAAATACGTGCAGGAGATGCAGGAAGGCAGGTAGCAAGGCTGGCACTTGAGGGGCATGGCGGGGAGGGCGTTCTGCAGATGAGGCTAGGAGGGTACACTGGGCCAGGTTGGGAGTCCAAGCCAGGGTGTAGAAGGGTGGTGTCATTCTCACCAACCCCACTCCCCAACCAAAAAAACCCCGAAGCCAGAGTGGTGGGAGTCAGAGGATATGGGAGAAAGCAAGGTCCGGGCATGGGGTAGCCTTTCCTCTTTTCAGATGAGAAGGTTGTGGGTCCTTCTTCTGACACTTCATGGCTCTCCTCTCTTCCTGTTCTGCGCCAGCCAATGACTCTGGGTGGTGAGACCCATCCTACAAATGCAAAAGAGGCCCCCAAGCTAGAGAACTGGAAGAAACGAGTCAGAACCTAACAGAAATCAAGCAACACAAAGAACCCCCTGAAATGCTGGCTAAGAGTCCGGGCTGGGGAACTGGGCTGCCTGAGTTTGAATCCCAGCTTCGCGCACTTGATTATTGGCTTTGTGACTTTAGACAAGTTGCTTAACCTCTCTGATCCTGATGACTCATCTCTTCAGTGAGGATCACAGCAGTAGTGAGTTCCTTTGGGGTGGCTATGAGTGTTAAATGAGTTAATACTTAGCACAATGCCAGCAAGTAGTAAGCACTCAATATTTTGTCTGTTGTTACTGCTAACACTATGTATTATCTCCAGGAGGCAGGAGGCGTAATGGTTAAGGAAAATGTCAATACTGCTTTTTCACTTTATCTTGATCTTAGGATGAGAAGGAAAAGGGAGGTGCTTTAAGCACTTACCATATCTTGCTTTAATTACCATATCTGGGCACTGTCTCATCTAGTCCTCCTCACTCTCACCTCTCAGTTGAGATAAAAAGCTCAGAGAGGTTGAGTGACTTGCCTGGGGTCAAAAGCTAGTTGAAGACAGATGTAGAACCACACCCAGATCTCTTAGGGTATTCTTAGAGGGTTTGTTCCTAGGAATCCGGCATGATTGGCATTCTCTCTCTCTCTTTCCCTCTCTCTCTATCTCTCTCACATCTTGAATAACTCAACGACTCCCCAATTTTAACTCATTCTTTAACTCAGGCTACAAAATTATAAGAGTTTGCAACAGGTTAAACGTTGCTAACTGCTGTCACAAAGGACCCCCATCTCAATGGCCAACACAAAAGTCTGTTCCTCTCTCATGGCACAGGGCACTGCAGGTCCGTGGGGGTGGGTTGGTCCATGCAGTGGACCTCAGGGATCTGGACCCCTGACACTACTGACTCAGTCTCCCCTGCAGCCCCGAGTCCACCCCTGGCTCTCGAGCAACTGGCCATGAGGAAAGGGAAGGTGAAGAAGTTCCCCTGCTCTGACACCCCTCAGCCCAGAGGTCGCAGACCGCGTCTCCCTTCAACATTCCACTGGCAAGAACTAGTCATGGGGCCCCAGCGAGATGCGGGGTGGCTGGGAGGCATACTCCCGCCACGTGCCAGGAGAGAAAGTAATCCAGACCAGTGATCAGCGAGCCCTTCTCTGCCTCAGGGTTGGAGCACATTCTGTGACCCCCACCGGCCACACTGGAGTGCAGAAGCCAGAACTCCTGGGTCCTTCTGTCTGCAGCCTGTCCCCTACCCACCTCCCTGCGCGAGGTCCCTCCACCCTCCTCCCGGGAAGAGAAGTGGGTCCTGCCAAGCCTCCTCGAGGGCGGGTGGTGGGTGAGATAATGATCTTATCATGCTTACTGCCTCTTGGAAGGTAGGTGCTGGAAGAAAACCAAGTCCACTTTGGTTTCTCTCCCTGTTCCCTTCACACTCCTTCCCAAGATAAATTTAGTCAGCCCTCGCTCTGAAAGGCAGGGCCCGGGATGCCGGCGTCCCGTTCTCCCGGTTGGTGTCAGAGCACTTTTCACGGCTGCAGCCTATGGACAGGAATGCAGGCTTCAAGAACACAGCCCCAGCCTCTGCCCTGCCCCCAAATCCGGGACTCACCCCGCTACCCCTGCCCGGGGCTCATGGGCATCCATGGCCACATCTCAGACACGGGTGACTCTTCCCCAGACATGACCTTCCTCCAGGCCTGAATTCTCCAGAATATAGAAGGGTTTTGGGGTCTGGCACCAGGGCTGCCCACGTCCTTAGTGAACACTGAGCACTCACAGTCAGGACGGTTCAGGGTTAAGAGCAGGGGGGTTTGGAGCCGTCGATGTGGATCAGATTCCCAGCCCAGGCCAGCTACCTCTCCTCTGTCTTCTCATCTATAAAATGGGTTACCACTGTCTTCTCCCTGAGATTCACCGGGATGCTTACGTGTGTTAAGAAATTTGCATATTTCCTGGTACTATGTTCATGGGGAGTGTGGAGATGGTGGTAGTCTGTACCTAGCCTCAGGCCGGCCTGAGAGCCACTGTGAGGGCTTCCTGGGAGCCTTCTGCCCATTCCAGAGGCTTCTTTTGCAAAGTTCTTTAAAATCTCCTCAGAGGCCTCTTTGGAGAATCATGTTCTCAGACCTTCTCGTCTTTCTAGAAATGACTTCCTTTCTAGGGTCCATCCCCTTCTCCTGCTGGTGCAACTTGAATTTAGACCATTTTGCCCTCATCTGTGACACTCCCTGCTGCTACCCCCACTCTGCCCCAGACCATAACTGACCATATTCATGAACATGGTTTATCCCCTCTCCTCTAAGCCTTTGCTTCTTAGGGTTAGGTTGCTAGTAAGTGGCAGAGCCAGGCTTTGAACCCAAGCAGGCTGGGAAGACTGCGGAGAGGGAGACCCCTGCAGTGAGCTGAGCCCTGGGATATCCAAACAAATAGAACGGAAGCAGCATGGAGTCTAGCCTGGCTCAAACATCAGCATTACTGAAGGAAATGACTTAATAGACAGAGTCCTAGGCCCCTCCCACAGGAATGCTGATTCCGTGGGTTCAGCGTGGGGCCTGGGAAACTACCTTTTAACAAGCTGCCAGGATGACACCTGTGCAGGGTGTCAGCCCAGAACACAGGAAGGACCGGTGCCGGTGTCCTCCCGAACCATCTCTAAGGGTTGCTCAGTCTGGGACGGGGATAGGCTACAGAGGACCTGCAGGCTCATGCAGGAGCTCACAGTGGGACCTAGCTTTGCCTATGACCCCCAGGTTTGCCAAGTACTACAAGCTGGAGAACGGCAGCGAGTACCGCACGCTCCTGAAGGCCTTCGGCATCCGCTTCGACGTGCTGGTGTACGGGAATGTGAGTCCTTGGCGGGGCAGATGCGGGGACAGGGGAGGAAACCCAGACCAATCCTGGGCCTGGAGGCGGTTCCTGGTAGGGGGGAGGGCCGGGACAGGGTCCTGCTGCTGCCCAGCTCTAAGACCCTGCGCTAGTCACACTCCATTCTCTGCACCTGCTCCATGAAGGGGTAGGGCCTGGGACTTCACGGTTTCTCTGGATGGGAGTCCAGGGTCAGCTCTGGCCTCACCCCTGCCTTGCTGGACTCTCTGCCCACTCGCCTCGGTCTTTGTGCATACAGGCTGGCAAGTTCAATATCATCCCCACCATCATTAGCTCCGTGGCAGCCTTCACCTCCGTGGGAGTGGTGAGTTCAGCCCCTCTGGGCACCTCCCTGCTAGGTCGGCCCTTGCGTGAACATCTCCGGTCACTGCGAGCTCCTTGCATCTGTCCGTCCATCTGTCCTCAGCAGCCTCCCCTCTGCAGGGGGCTCCACCTGGTACAGGGTCCCGTTCCTCACCGTGAAGGTGGGGGAGGAGACTCCAAGCCACAGACTGAAGAGCCTGGATGGAAACAGAGCCAGGCTGGCAGGGACTTCTACCCCTGAGCCCTCTGCTTCTTCTCCCAAGTCCTCTCCCTGCATTTTGCTCTGGGCTCACCCCAGGAGCTGAGCAGGCGGGTCACAAAGACAGTCCACAAACCCCCTGGGCATTTTTCTGAGAAAAAAACCTCATCAGGTATCTCTGGAGGACTCTCCCCATCCCCTGACCTGCTGTGTGCTCAAGCCACTCCTGCCCACTGTCCTGGCAACTCAGGGCCTGCCCTGCCTCTCCTCCTCCAGGGCACTGTCCTCTGTGACATCATCCTGCTCAACTTCCTCAAGGGGGCCGACCACTACAAAGCCAAAAAGTTTGAGGAGGTGAGCAGGGGTCCCCCAGGGGCAGCAGGCCAGGACAGGGAGGGGGGTACTGGACCCCAGGGGTTCTCAGTGGCTCACCTTATGGGGGCTTCTGAAAGGAAGTTCATTGGGCATCAGTGCTTGGGGGTTTGGCCAGGAGTGGGCTCTGTGAGGACTGTGGGGTTCTGCGGGCCATCACTGTCACCATCCCGTCCACTCACCATCCCCTCTCCATTTCTGGGGCAGGACAAACCCTGCTATGGGTTAGCCCTGGTTTCTGTTTGCCCTTGAGATGCATGGATGGGGTCTTGTGATCACACGGACTTGCTCTAGCCCCTCAAGACCAGGCCGCAAGCCCAGACTGCTGAGTCAGTCTGTCCAGTGTGGCCCTCGCCCACAGCCAGAGCACGATCATGCCAGCCTTCTGCCTGCAGGTGAATGAGACGACACTGAAGGTCGCTGCCTCGGCCAACCCAGTGTACCCCAGCGAGCAGACCACAGAGGAGAAGCAGTCCACGGACTCAGGGGCCTACTCCATCGGCCGCTAGGGCCTCAGCCCAGGGCCCCGCACTCACGGCTGGGCTCCAGGCCTTCCAACAGGGAAAACTCCTGGGCAAGGGGGTGGCGGTGGGAGAAGGGAGGGGCTCTCACTTCTGCTGCTCACCTCATGAGGCCACAGCCAGAAGGTGCCTGGTCCTCCCAGTGCCCCCTGCTGAGACCTCAGTCTCACCTTCACCCCTGGCCTGGCCCCTGTCTGCTTCCCAGGACCCCCAGGGGCGGTAGCGCCTGAGTCTTCCCCCATCCAAAGAGTAGAAAGAATAATAGTAACAACCAGTACCAGGCACTTCACACACATTATCTCATTTAATCCTTAGAACAATCCTACAAGGTAGATATTAGGTCCCCCCGTCCCCCCATTTCAAAGATAAACTGAGGCTGAGAGAGACTGAGTCATTTGCCTCAAACCACGCAAGCAGGCAGCGAGAGAGCTGGGATTTGAAACCAGGTCTCCACTGCGCATGTCCCAAGAGAGAAGGACGCCCGCCCACGATTCGGCCCAGCGCTATAAAGAGCAGGCCCTGTTCTGTCCCCAGGAGCTCTGCCCCATTTTAGGGGAGACCAGTGAGACAGAGGTGTGGGGTCTCTCTCTCACTCTGCTGGGTCCCCAAGTCAGAAGGAAACAGGAGGCGTGACTGTCCATGGATTCCCCTTACTCCACCCCACAGCTCTGTCCCCAGCCCAGGGCAGGGGCCACCCTCCTCCTCTCTCTGGGGCCCCACACATACCCACACCCATCTGGGCCATGTCACTGTGGGCGCTGGACTTGGCCCCCCAGGGTGGGACGTGGTTAGGAGGCCAGCAGCCTTCCTGGGACATGCCGGTGAGAAAGACCCTGGTGAGATCCAGTCCCTGCGACCTGCGAGCAGCCAGCCAGCCAGCCAGCCAGCCAGGCCTGTGCCCACAGAGTTCTAGTAAGGTGGCCAGTCTTCTAATGTGAGAGACTAAAAGGGTCTTAGAAACCATCTTGTCTGACTCTCCTGTGTACAGATGAGTGAACGGAGGCCCGAGATGGAAAATGCATGTCTCATTGCTGGTGTCCCAGCACTGGCGGGGGGTGGGGGGTGGGGGGGTGTATGCCCAGAAGCTGGAAGGGCTGCCGTAGGGAGGGCGCCAGCCCCCACACCTCCACTGCCCCCTTCCCTAGGGCAAGTTCAGGGGCAGGTCTAGGTTCTGTGAAGCCTGAATCAAATACAACTTGGGGCATCTTTTAAAAAATAATGCAAAATTAGATATTAGAAGGAGCTCGTGCAAGTGGGCAGCCCTGACATGTGTCCCACTGGCCTCACCGTGAACACACCCCTGGGAAAGCTCAGTGTGGACATGACCATGAGGTCTGGCACAAACGCACTGTCACTGTGGGTGGAGCACTGGCCCCTCCTCAGAAAGCGCAGGGAAATGGGGGTGGAGACAGCTTTGGGAGTGGTTTGGGAGGATTAAGCCACAAAGGCCCCACCCCAGTGACCCCACCCCACCACGAGGGGCAGAGGTAAGATTACCCCATTCTGCCTCATCCCCAGCCCTGTCCTCAGGATGGTGGGATAACACCTCCCCAGGGGCAGCCTTGGGAATCAGGCTGTGTCTGGAGACCTGGCCAGCAGAAACATCAGGGAAGGCAGCACGGTGGGTGGTCTCCATACCTCCCCCGCACCTGTGCACTCAGCCTCAGGAGGTGGGGCTGAGGCAGGGGTCACTGGGCTGTTCTTTGAGGAGGAGGTCCAGGCAGCTGTGTCCTGGAGGAACCCCTCCCCCAGGCTGGGTGGTCCTCCTGCAGGCACTTCAGCGAGGCTCTGAGCCTGCCAGCCAGTGTGAGCTCATGAGTGTGAGCCTCACACTGTTCTCAGAACTGAATGACCACTTCTGTGCACTGGGCTCAGGGTTCCGTCAGTTGTAACCACAATAGCTAACTCGTCCCTGCGGCCTCATGGTGTCCTCAGCAGTCACCAACACAATCACACCAACCCTAGTGAGGCTCCTATGGTCTGTTATCAATCTGATTTAATAGAAAAAGAGACTTGCAATACATGAAATTTGGACTGGAACCCATGCTCACGCTTAACACTATGTTACTTCTTTAATTACTCAGCATAAAAGCTAACATTTAGTGAGAACCCGCCTGGCTAAGCAGTGGGCTTAGATAGGTTACAAGGTTCGTTTAACTCAAACCTCATTTTACAGAAGAAGAAACTAAGGCTTACTAAGGTTAAGAAACTGAAATGGTGGGCCTGGAACTTGAACCCTGAGCTTTCTGACTCCAGAGTCTGAGATCTTGACTTCTCCAATGTAACTACCTGGGAAAAATTAGGAAATTTTGTTGGAACCTTTTTTCCCTCTTAGTGTTAGTGAGGCCAAACCAGGTTTTGTCACAGTGACAAGCAAACTGCAAAATCTCAAGGTTTAATATGACAAAGCAAGTCAGGCAGCCCCCTCCATCTGGTAGCTATGCCATCGGAGGCACGGGGACTCCCAGATCACCGTGGAACCTCAGGGACGGTGTAAAAGCCAGGCCTGGAGGTGGCTTGCATCATTTGCAACCCCATGGCGCTAGCCAGACTGAGTAGCAAGGTGCAGAGCCCATCTTTACTGCAAGGAATACCAGGGGATAGTCTGCGTGGGTCTCCACGAAGAGGAAGTGGGGACCATAGCACATCCTGCTTCATCATCTCCGTTTTCATGGTGTTTCTTCTCCACAACACTCCACCCCCAGTGCCCACTGGCAGTTCCATACATCCTTCCCTTCTGTGTGCCTTCTCACAAAACCTCATTCTCAGTAAACTACCAGTCAATCTCCCAGAGGTATTACTAGACAACACACTCAGGAGTTTGTTCTCCTTAAGTACTTGCTTTTTAATCAAGTGCCATTCAACACTGAGAGACTTTACACAGCCAAAGGAATGACTATATAATGGTTGAAGTTGAGGCTCAATAGCAGTACTAGATATTTGAGGGACATCTTATCTACCCTGGCTTGCCTCACGCAAGCTTCAGACTGAAGAGTTCTGAGTCACCTCGCCTTTCCCCTCCTCCCCCTCTTTACCTCTGGTCTCGGAGGGCAGGAGACTGGGCTACTGAATTCTCCAGAATATAGAAGGGTTTTGGGGTCTGGCACCAGGGCTGCCCGTGTCCTTAGTGAACACTGAGCACTCACAGTCAGGACGGTTCAGGGTTAAGAGCAGGGAGGGGGTTTGGAGCCGTCGATGTGGATCAGATTCCCAGCCCGTATCCCATCAAGGGATCAATGGAGACTGATAAAAAGAAATGGTGGCTTATCAGTCAGCTGAAATACTGGTCCCAGAGCTAGCTACGCAGGGCTTTCCTTACTACTCATCCTCCCCACCCCCACCCCCACTGCCAGGTTCTACTGTTGTTTAAGAAGGAAGCACCAAGAATTAGCTGTGGCAGTACACAGTGCAGGAGCCTGGGGGGGTAAGGGTTGACCCCCAGGCAGCTCTCCTTCCATGCCTTTGGGGAGACTGGCCTGCTATGATTAAGAGCCTCCTCACCCAATCTCCACCAAGGCAGATGGACAGACCCCTTTATGGAGGACAAGTCTGTCTGGATGCAGCCCCTTGGGCCCAGCATTGGTGAGGCTCATGGCAAGGCCAAGGCCCATAATCCTGCTGCTGGAGGCCTGCTCATGTTCGAGGGACTCATCCCTGCTGCTTCTTCACCACCCACTTCCCCTGGGGTGCTCCAACTCTGTCTTGTGCCATCAACTCCAGCACTTTTAGGAAAAAAGCACATTTGGTCCTTTGTTCCTTTTTGTTCTTTTTGTTCCTGAAACTCCACATCCCATCAGATGCCTGGACAGTTACACACACATGTACACACACAAATGTAGCCCTTACACAGGTGTGTTCAAGTACACAGTAGCATGTATACACACTACCAGTATAAACGTACTGGCCAAAGACACACAGGTACCCACAGATGCATGAACAGAGAGATTCAAGTGTGTAAGGGTGCAAAGCTACACATTCACAGATGTACACGGACATATCCATTTATACCCAGAGATGTATAAAATATGTGCATACTCAAACAACACACAGATGGCTCGTGTCCACACCAAGATACCTATACACACACGCACACGGGCACCCACAGAAATACTCGTGCATCCCCCCTGAGCCCAATGTAGAACCAGCTACAACCGAGAGGTTTCTGCCCTCTGAAACCCAGTCTCGGGTCAAGCTTCTTGCTCCATCAACTCCAAATCCTTCCTGGACCCCAGCACGCCACCTGGACAAAGGGCAGCAGCAGTCTTCTCTCTCAGTGTCCCCGGGGTCATCTGAGAAAGTGGTGTGAGTGACAGAAGCAGAGTCCTGGGTCTGTAGAACTGGGATGGCCCCACACTGTGACCAGATGCCCTGACTTTGACACCCAGGCGCTCCTGGTGAGCAGTAGCTCCCTCCTGACAATGTGGCCCCTCCAGGGATTGTGGAGAGGGAGAAGGAGTGGGGGGGGGGCAGCCTCCTGGGAATGGGGAACGCACATCAGAAGAAGCTGGGGTCCTTGCACTCACCCACAAGTGGCTGGGAGAATGGAAAATTCTCCCAGGGCTAGACAAGGCTACTCTCTCCTCCCTCCCACGTGATGACCACAGGTGGGGTCTCACCAATGTTAATAAAAAGAGGGAGGGAAGGAAGGAAGGAAGGAAGGAAGGAAGGAAGGAAGGAAGGAAGGAAGGGGAAAGGAGGCAGGAGGGAAGAAAAGGGAAAGGAGGGAGGGAGGAGGGAAGAAAAGGGAAAGGAGGGAGGGAGGAGGGAAGAAAAGGGAAAGGAGGGAGGGAGGAGGAAAGAAAAGGGAAAGGAGGGAGGGACGAGGGAAGGAAGGAAACAACAGGCCCCCAGTGGAGTCACTTGTGCTAAACCCACCCAAGCCAAGACTTAAGAACTAACCTAACTGCAGTCTCAGGAAGGTTACCTTTCACCAGTCAGTTTGGGATTACCTCATCAATACTAGTGAAGTAACCATCTTGATAGACCCCTTCCAAAGGAAGGTGACCTCACCTGAAACAATTCGCTGTTTGCTAGAACCTTCCTTCTGCTTCTTTCTGCCTATAGAACCTTCCATTTTGTCAGCTCCTCCAGCTCCTTTCTATTTGCAGGATGGGAAGCTGCCCAATTCATGAATCATTGAATGAAGCCAATTTCATGTTTAAATGTACTTAGTTGGGTGTTGTTTTTTAACAGTCTTTCAATTCTTGAATCAGTGACATCACCCTCATTTTGGAAAGCCACCCCACTCCCACCCCACCCCATACTGAATCCAAATGAACTGGAGAGCCAGTTCTCCATGCCCCACACCCAATGAGAACTTCTCCCCAGAGTGGGGAAGGGGTTGTGGAATCACCCAACCAGGGCAGGGAAGGGTCCTGGGAGAGCAACCCAGTCTGGATTCTGCCCTCAGCTGGCACTGCAGCCAAACACCACAGCACCCTCACCCCCATTCCACCCCCCACCCCACCCCCACACACACACAGGGCACTCCGCCATCTTTTACTTTCCTGAAAGGCCCACCCTGCAGGAGTGAGGGCTTCCAGGATTTCCCAACCCGGGGGAGTCTTCCAAATGAGCAATGAAGAAACAGGAGTCAGGAAATGCGGTGGAAAGTCTAGTTTTATGATGAGGAGAGGCTGGGAGCGGAGCCAGTGCCCCCGGTGGGTCGGGGCATCACGGAGAGGATGGGGGAGAAGGCTGTAGGGCAGGATGTTCGTGCCCCAGGCTTACAAGGAGCAGATGAAGGGCAGGCATGTTGTGCATCTTGTTCGTCGCCAGTGACCACCTAGCGTGGAGAGCACAGTGATGTCAGCTGCCGGTCTGAGGTGGCCCGTGCCTCCCTTGCCCCTCCTGTCACCAGCAGTCATGAGGCGTTTGCCGCACCTGCCCACTGGCTCACGTGCGTTGAGCTCTTACCCCACGAAGGCAGTGTGCTGAGTGCCCTATATGAGCACCTGGTTAATCCTCACAGCGACCCCAAGAGGGAGGTGCTGTGTCCTCCCCATGTCACAGATGGGGAGCTCGAGGCTGAGCGGGGTCATCCCTTGTCCGACATCAGCTGGCACGTGGCCTGGCTGGGATGGGAGTGGGGGCAGTCCCACTATCACACACACACACGCGGCCTCAGCCACTGGACTGAGTGCTCTCACCTCTGGCATCTTTCTGTCAGCCATTCCTAATTCCCATATTCTTGTCCCCACCATTCATTCACGCCTGTGACTGTCACCTGTCATGTCAGTCGCTTCCTTGTAGCAGAAGAAGGAAAGGAGCCGCTGGGCCCTGAGCCGAGCTTTTTCTGAGAGGATGTAGAACCCCCATCCAGCCCTTACACCGGGCACGCCCTCACCCTATACCTCAGCCCTGGGCACAGACGGGACCTTGGTTCTTCAGCTGCGGGAAGGTTGTGAGTCTGGGAGGTGTGTTCAGACAGCTCAAAGGGACAGTACATAGAAGTCCACCTTGCCATTTGTTCCCTTTGCCCTGGTGCCCAGTCCCACTCACCTATGGTGCCTAGGGTCACACAGTGGCCTCCCCCATGCGTAGGCTGATGTTGGGCCCAGAATGAAAAGTTCCAGCTGCTCCCATCAGTCCAGTGAAGCCTCTAGAGAAGTGGTAGGCTGGGTCAGAGGCAGAGGTCCAGGAAGACAGGTGCAGAGGTTCGAGAAAATGCCCAGAGTATCCCTTTCTGGTTACTGCCCACCCACCCAGGGACCTGCTGTCGTAGAGACTCAGCCCTGAGGGTTTGCAAGCAAGGACCAGAGAAGCAGTGATCACTCCCACCCATGACACAAAGCAGGTTTCTCAGACTTTCTTGTGAATACAGGATCCTGTGGATCTTTTCAAAATGCAGCTTTTGATTCAGGTGTCTCAAGTGGGACCCAAAACTGTGCATTGCTAACAAGCTACCCCGCGATGCTGACACTGCTCTGTCCATGGACCACACTTGAGTAGCAAATATGACGGCACTTATTCACCCACTATCCCAGAGCCATTCTGAGAGAAGGACCCCATTTTAGATATGAGGAAGCCATTTGGCCTGTAAGTGACCAGGCTGGGCATGGAGCCCATCTCCTGCCTCCAGTGGTGTGCTGGTAAATGTTTAACAACCAGTTCTTGGGGCAGGGAAGAGGCAAGAAGGCAGAGGGTGGGAGAAACCCTGATTTGTAACAATTGCCAAATTCCTTAGTGTAAACACCCCCGCCACGGCAGATTTCAGTCTATAAGCATGAAGTCACCGAACATGGAGTTGGGGAGGCATGCACGTAATCACCAGTTCTCCCGAGCCAGCATGAGCCAGCTCCCTCACTACTCCTTATCCTAAGGTCGCTTCAGCTGCTGGAACAAGGCCAGATGTCAGCAGGTGATGGCTTGGGGCAATCGGAGAGACCTTCCTGTACCTGGGAGTTGGCCCCTCACTTACCTGGCACCTGAAGGTGGCTCCAATCCAGACCAACCTTAGGTTGATCCCACTGGTCAAGCACCGGATGCGATAGTCGAGGGCGAGGCTGTGGATGGAGACGAGGTTGCCATTGTAGCACCTCCTGCAGATATTCTGTAGAAAGAAGAAGGGGTGGAGTAGAGAACTCACTGTGTTTTCTCCAGCCCCCAGGAGAGGGCTGTCCATCCTCTGCCAGGTCAGAAGCCAGGGATCTACTTGCCCCTCAACCCCATCTTTGCTCCTTTGTGTGTCACCCAGAACTTCTTGAAAGAAACAATAATACTCAGAATAATCATCACCACCACTTACTGAGCGTTTACAATGGCCCAGGGACTGTTCCAAATTCTTTTTAGGTATTATCTCATTTAATCCTCACCACCACCCTAAGAGGCTGGTACTAGATAGCTCCATTGTACAAGGGAAGACACTGAAGCTCTGAGAGGTGGGGTAACAAAGCCAATGACACACAGAGCCAGGGTTTAACACAGGTACATCTAATACCAAAGCCTTTTGTCCGGATCAGTCATTCATGAAGTGCTCTCTCCAGACCAAACAGTATCATCACCATTTGGCACTTTGTTACAAATGCAAACTCTTGGGCGCCCTCCAGACTTGCTACGCCAGAAATCTCTCTTTTTAACCAGACCTCTAGGAGATTCTGATGCACGCTGGGCTTGGACAACTACTTACTTGCCCAAGTGAATAAGGAACAGAAGGTTGAATCTGCTCTCTTCTTCTCCCCCTGGGCCTCGTTCCACAGTAGCCTCCCTGCCACTCACCTGGGCTTTTCTAAACGTTTTTGGATTCCGGACCAGCTTGTAGCGGCAGGTCTTGCACCCAGGACTGCCCAGCATCTCTACTGTCTCCTCTGTCTTGGGGCACTGCAAGTCCTCATCTCCGGCATCTGAGTCCAACTCCTCGTCCTCAAAGTCATCTTGACAGCTGGAATCATTCACCTGCTCTCCTTCCGACCGAGTCACCTCCTCAGTCAGAGCCCATGCTCCATCCTGCTCCCCTGAACCTTCCAGATCCTGGCTCAGGTCCGCCTGGGTCTCTCGGCTGTCCAGATTGGAGGCATCATTCCCTGGGAAGAAGAGGTAACCTGCCATTAGTTCAGGCTCTCCCTTCTTCCAGGACCATGGACAGCTCCGACAGCCCCACTCCTGCTTTGCTTTCCCAGTGCAGCTGGATGAAGACAAGGCCCCAAGGACGTACTGGGTGTCTGCAAGGTGAGAGCGCACCCAGACGGGTGAGAACCTGTCGCCAGCTGATGCGTGTGTGTATTTAGAGGGTGGGAAGAAACACCTCTAAGAAGACCTTCATCTTCACAGGTGGGTGGTTTTGACTTGGGGAGGAGCCATGACAGAGTGTGCAGGTCTGAGTCCGAGAGAAATCTTACCAGAGAAGAGCTGGGTCAACTGGAGAAGGAACACTGTGACCCTGGCCCCAAGAGAGCCAAACACGTGTAGTAAAGAGGAAAAAATACAAAACTGGACCAGAAGGGAAGGCGGGACTTACCCAGATGAAGGGCAGCAACTGTCCCCAGCAGGAGAAGGGTCAGGAGCAGGTGTTTCATATCCTCCCAGTCTCGTGACAGGGGCACAGCTTCACCTTTCCTCCTTGGGGTTGTCCTGTGTGCCTGCATGGCCCATGTCACATATCAGAGATGGAAATGTTTGTTTAAGTAGTTGATTAATGGGCAGACTAGAGAGCTTCCTTCTCCCCCAATGAACAGACCCTGATCTGGAGGATCAGGAAAAGAATATGGGAGTGTCAGTTCAAGTACAAAAGTCCCTTTCACCTGAGAACTCCAACACCAACCCTGGGACAGCCCTCAGCCCAGACCCCTGTCCTTGCAAGAACAGGTCTGCTCAGAGTCCAAGCCCATTTCACTCACACTGGGGAAGGAGGGGAGGGATGATGGCCACTATGGCCACTATGGTATTTGCCATTTAGGCTCCTGCTTCCTCCCAAGCCTGGGGCCCCTCCTCCCTGGACGGCTGGGGAGCACTCACCTCTCGGGAGTCTGAGGCGTCTGTCCACTCTCAGGATCTCTCGCTGCTGGGTCCTGGAAGCAGTCTTTATATTGGCTTTTGGGGAAGTGGGAAGAGGCTGGGTGATTGCCCCATGCTGATGAGGCAGGCAGGGGAGCTGATAATAAGACATTTGCTCAAGCCTCTCACCTGCTCTCTGCTGGGTCTGCAGGGTCCTGTCTTCTGGAGACTACTGACACATATGGGAGTCCAAACACCCATGTGTGCTGGAGGAGACCCCAGATATTAACTGCCCATACATGCTTACTATCAGCACCCCTAAAGTGCCCCAGTCTTAACCCCAGAAGCAGCCTTCCTCTGGTCAGTATCCCAGAAAAAAGGCGTGGAGGATCCCAGGATGCT
Organism: Rhynchonycteris naso; assembly: GCA_037038555.1. Taxonomy (NCBI): domain Eukaryota; kingdom Metazoa; phylum Chordata; class Mammalia; order Chiroptera; family Emballonuridae; genus Rhynchonycteris; species Rhynchonycteris naso. The sequence continues at coordinate 360,385,953 of CM072995.1, forward strand.
GGAGAATCATGAGGGGAGGAGGGAAGAGGCAAAGGGAGCCTTACCTTCCTGAGTGCCTCTTTAGTCCAAGGTCTTTATATGCATGCCATCCCAGAATACTTTCCTTTACCTCGTTCCCAGGAGAATGGATGGTGATTCCTACTTCACAGTTGTGAATATGAGGTTCAGAGAGGGAAAGCCTTTTGCCAAGGTTGCACAGGGAGCGGGGGACCCGGGATTTCTAAGTCTTTTTGGCTCCCAAACTTTCTATGTGTGTGTGTGTGTGTGTCTCTCTCTGTCTGTCTCTCCCTTCTTCCCTCCCTTCCTCCTCCCCTTACTCCCTTTTTCTTTTTCTCACTCTCCTTCTATCTCTCCCTCTTTCTTCCATCTTTAATGTGTGAAAAGTTTACTCTCTTAGTTCTGTGCTATGGATAGATCAAGGCTCTGACCCTCTGCACTGTTACTATCTGGAGTCAAATATACTTTGTTGTGGGGGCTGTCCTGGGCATTGTCCAAAGTTAGCAGCATGCTTGGTCTCTACCCACTAGATGCCAAAAGCACCTGCCCCAGTCGATCTGATTGTCCTTCAGAGACAATCAAAAACATCTCCACACATTTCCTAATGTCCTTTGGGATGCGAAGTTGTCCCAGTTGAAGATCACTGACCCAGAATATGCCATTTTGTCCAACCTCAAGGTATACCTTCAAGAGGCAACAGCTGGAATGGTAATCCTCATGCAGAATCATTTAGACACCCTGCGGGCCCTTCTCCCCTCCCAACCCCCACTCCCCATCTCCCACCAGCCTTCTGTCACCACCAGTGTCAGGACTTGGTGCTTGGGGGGGGAATGGGCGAGGTATTCACTTCAGGTGCAAAACTTAAGGGGGCACTAAAGAATTTAGTAGTCAAAACAAATAATACTTTAATGTAATCTTTCTTAAAAACCACAATAAATGCAAAAAACTAAAAAATAAATCTGTGATGAACAAAACATCAAAACTTTAATCAAGCAAATTCCCTGCAATCCAAAAAGAGGTCACAAGTGCTGAGCCCTGACGTTACTGGATGTCACTGCCAGGAGCTAGTGGCCTTTTCGGGTGGGGGACTCGACATTCTCACTGGGCAGTGCATGTTTGCTCTTCAGACCCCAGCCCAGCCCTCTAGGGCTCAGGGCACCAGCGACAGGTACCCCAAAGCAGGGGAGCTCCTTGCCCTTCTCTCACCTCCCAGGGTGCCTACAAATGGAGAAGTTTCTGGGAGGTCGCTGCTGGCCTCATTGCAGAGTAACGGTCTTGGCTCTTATCTCCTTGGCCCAACGAACCAGACCTTCAGCTTATCTACCTGACTTTAGGGGGTGGTGATAGAGAGGGTTGGCCAATCTTGGGGCCCAAAAACCTGGTCTTGAATTTAAAGCTTGAGACCACCCTAGTAGGGGAGGGGCTAGACTCCCCCCCACCCATCATTCTGTTCCCAGGCAAGGGGCATCATGTCACTTGGTAGTTAGGATGATCTATAAAGTCAGCTTCTCTCAAGAGCCAGTCCCATGATCAGCTTGATGCACACTGTTTTATTTGAAGAGCCCTGTGTAACAGACGAGGAGACGGCATCTCAGAAAGCTCACATAAGTTGCCCAAGATCACCCAGCAGTCAGAGACAGACCTAAATGCTGGTCTCCCAGCTCCTATCCACCCCCCACCCCCATGGCTGTCTTCCCTCTGTGTCTTCTCATTCACCTCCCTTCTGACCACCTACCTTTCCCCTCCTGTTTCCTTTGCACTCGAACCCCAGGTGAAGCTATTCTAATAGCTTCAATGACAACAGTGATGTCTGATTTAAAACTAGAAATAACATTTGTAAAGGACCACCACAGACCAGACACTATGTTGCAGTAAGGCTTTGACATCCATTAGCCTACTTAATCTTCACCGTCATCCTATGAATTAGGGATTGCCATTTTCGGTCTACACATCTACTGCAGAAGATCGGAGAGGTTAAAGAGCTTGCCTGCATTCATACCCTTAGAAAGGAGTGGCATGTCTGACCCTAGTCTGACTCCTATGTCCTTGCTCCTTTGATCTGCCCAGACAGGCTACACTACCACCAGTCTATACAGCGACATCGACGTTTTCAGTACCCGTGAAACTCCAACTCTCTGGCTTACTCTTTGCATCTATGACCATAAGGGTTTCAAACTCTGCCTCTTGTCTCAAGAATCAATCCAATCTCGCCTGACCAGGAGTTGGCGCAGTGGATGGAGCACTGGACTGGGATGACCCAGGTTCGAGACCCCGAGGTCGCCAGCTTGAGCACGGGCTCCTCAGGTTTGAGCAAGGCTCACCAGCTTGAACCCAAGGTCGCTGGCTCGAGCAAGGGGTCACTACGTCTGCTTTAGCCCCCTGGTCAGGGCACATATGAGAAATCAATCAATGAACTAAGGAACCGCAACAAAGAATTGATGTTTCTCATCTCTTTCCCTTCCTGTCTGTCTGTCCCTACCTCTCCCTCTCTCTGACTCCCTCTGTCTCTGCCACAAAATAAATAAATTAAAACAACAAAACAAAACAAAGAATCAATCCAATCTCACATTAAGCAGAGGGTGGGTCTCACTGCCCTGAGAAGCAGTTTTGTGCAATGCAAATGAATGACAAGTCCAAGAGTCGTCAGCCCCTCTGTATCTGTCTTCTCATCTGTTAGCTGAGGCTAATGACAGGACCTACCTCTAATGAGATCAGCTCCAGTAACATTCGCAGGACAGTGCTTGGCACGTGGGGCTGAGGGTGGCCCTGTCAGGAAACCAGAACTGGAACACTGACCCTTACACACAAGTAAGCACTGAGTCTTGGAGTGCTCCTGTTCTGTGCTTGCTCAGTGTAAGGATCTCCAGGGATTCCCTTGTAAAAGCACAGGTATAGGTCACAGAGCTGAGTTAGCACCTTGTTGGAGAGGGGAAAAGCCCATATTTTGGGATGGAAAGAAAGCCAGGTCTCTTATTTTGCTGATTTTATATTTTTAAAACTTTTCTTGCGGATGTATAACATGCATCCGGTCAAGTCGATGGGCTACTCAGGGAACTTTTACAGAATAAATGTACCCATGTAATCAGGCCCCAGTCAGGACACAGAGTGCTACCAGGAGCCCAGACGCCTCCGTTGTGCCCACTTCTTTTTTTTTCAATATAATTTTTTTTTCTTTTTATTTTATTCATTTTAGAGAGGAGACACAGAGTGAGAGAGAGAGAGAGAGAAAGGGAGGAGGAGCTGGAAGCATCAACTCCCATATGTGCCTTGACCAGACCAGTACAGGGTTTTGAACTGGCAACCTCAGTGTTCCCAGGTCGACGCTTTATCCACTGCGCCACCACAGGTTAGGGTACACACTTCTTGACATTAATGCTTCAAAGGGGATTCTTATGGACTAGAAGTCACACTCCACCCCACCCCTCACTCCAACAGTAGAGTTATGAGGGACAAGACAAAGTCCACCCACCACTTAGCCCAGAGACTGACATCTGGTAAATGCTTAATAAATGGGAGTTTTTCTTGCTCTTTATTATGAACATTTGAATAAAAGGAAGCAACACCTTCCCACACCAGGAAGTAAAGTCCACGTGGGCAAGGGGGACGGCTGGACTTCACAGGCTGAGCCCAGCACCGCGTTTCAGAACCTCGCTGTCTCAGAACTCTGCAGATCGCTGTTACACGGTTACAACCGGCCTCGGTTTGATTTCTATCTCTTTCCCAACTTACCGTGCAACCTTGAGCAAGGAGCCGCTGCCCTCTGGGCCACACTCAGAAAATTAAAGTTCTTCCTGTGCCTCTCTCAGATACTGGTCTCATCTCTAATTCTCTGAATTGGAGGAATCCCAGAGAAAAAGAGCTCCTCCAGGCGGTGATCCCTGACTTTCTGCTCACCTCCCTAGTGGAAGGAGGGTCCAGAATGCCTTCCTTCCTCCCCTGTGATTGGGAATCTCTTCTCTCCAGCTGCGCTGTAGTCCTATGCCCCAGGATGAACCCAAGGGTGAGCGAGTGTGCCCTGCCTCCCCCCTGTGCCCATCCCCACGTGGTCATGTTCTGGAGACAGCCAGCGTTTCCACCACGGAATCCCAATGGTTCAAAGAACGTGCTCGGAAATCAGGTCAGTGAATGAATGATGGAAGAAAGCAAGGCTTGTTTAAGATCGCCCCAGACGGAGCTGGGCAGATGGGCCCTGAAATGAGATCTCAGGGAGGAATTTTAACAACAGCAGCAGCTAGTACGTTGGAAGCACTTTCTGTGTGCTAGGTGTTTTTGGTGCTCCGTATCATTTAAACTTCTCAACAACTCTGTGAGGCAAGTACCACTGTCATCCGTAAATTACAGACAAAACGACTGAGGCGCAGACTGGGTAAGTGACTTGCCAGGCAAGTGTCAAAGCCCAGGTTTGAGGGGAGAGCTGCATTCTCACCCTGCACACCTCACTCTCCGTGGTGGTGAATAAATAGCACAGAACACTCATGGGGACCCTGGAAGTTGGGGGTGGGGGGAAGGTGACGGCATGGGAAGCATGAAGAACATGCTTCTTGGAATTAAAAGAACCCTTGCTGCGTCCCTGCTGCTGTCACCCGTGGGCTGGCCCACCAAAGGAGGCACCTCACCTCCCAGGCTCTCTTTGCCCCTCTGTAAGTTAAGCTAAGGATGACAACCTCACGGGGCTTGGGGAGGAAGAACTGAGAAGCTGGTGGTGCAATACGTTAAGTGCTGCCACGTGGCAGAACCTCAGCAAACGCTCCTGAATATTATCCCCTTTTCTAGGAATGAGCACATTCGAGGAAGGAGGCTCAGAAAGGTTAATTGATGCTCCAAATTGCACGTACTAGCCAACAGTGGAGCTTGAAAAGTCACCCGTCACCCACGGGAAGAGGTTTTCTGAGCATGTTCTACATACTCATCACTGCGTGGGACAATTCAGAGCCCTCACCAAGAGGAGCCAAGTCAGGGGCACCTGGGATTAGAACTCTGCTCCCCCCAGCTGGAAACTCAGAGATGTAATTAGAGATTCCATCAATGTGGGAGGAGCCAGGCATGGGGCTCACAGGGACATAGCAAGGAGGTTTGTGTCTGCTCAGTGACTGGCCCTTTTGACAGAGGCAGGTAAAATGAATGGGAAGGGCAGGCTGGCCCTGGTTATTAGGGGACTGGGCTTTGAGGCTTGTTGGTCTCAGCACCAGGCTGGCCACACACACCATCCCTGAGGCAGCTTCTGCCAGACCATAGGAAGGCTCCCAGAGATGACTGAGAGCACCCATGGGTGCTCAGGGTCTTCCACCCAGCTAGGCATCTTCTCTTGGCAAGTTATAGGGGGACAGTGTTCTAACTCAAACTGTCCATCCTTACATTTCTTCCCCAACATGACACCCCAGAAATACCCAACCTTTTGCAAAGTCTCCTGGCTCAAGTCACCCTGCAGTTTCTGCAAGGAAGTCCCTGTGAGTAGGGGACCAGAAATCTCTAGGTGTTGTGGGGGGAGGTTACAGGATTCTTCTCTTCCTTCCTCCCTTTTTCTTTTCCTTTTCTTTCTTGCTCTTTCTTTCTTTCTTTTCTTTTCTTTCTTTTCCTTCTTTCTTTCTTGCTCTTTCTTTCCTCCTTTCTTTTTTTTTTTTCTCTCTCTCCCCTCCTCTCCCTCCTCTCCCTCACATCCCCAGTGCCACTCGGTGCCAGCTAGGGTGAAAAACCCTGGGGATATGGTGGGTAATAAAAGATACAGTTACTATGCACATGGAGTCCCCAACCTAATGGAGACATTAGCTTTTTAAAGCATATGTAAACTGCCTCTGTGACCCGCTCTCCAGGGGAGAGATACCTGTCCTAGGTAACACAGCAGAAAGGAAGGTGGAGGGACCTGAGCTGGCAGCAGAAGGAACCACAGGAGTTAGCTAGGAGGTGGGAGGGATGCTTCCCAAGCAAGGAAAATAAAACTGGTGCACTTTTAAACAGCACACTTGACCTTCAATGTGGCTTTGTGTTTATAATAAATATAATAGCTGCCGTTCATTAAGGACCTACTGTGTGCTTGGGCCAAGCGCTTCTCCTAGTGGGGACTTGTTTCATCCTCACCACTCCCAGAGGCAGACACCCTAACCCCTAATTCAGGTGAGAGAACACGGCACTGAGAAGCTGGACTCACACAAGGACACGCAGCCTGAGCAGGTGAGGCGAAGGCACCCCAACCCTCTCTGCACCGAGCCCCCCGCTGGGGAAGGAGCACAAGCCCCAGCCCGGCCAGTTGACACATCTGGGCTCATGGACTGTCTGCGTGGACTTCTGGGGAAATAATGATAATACAAAAACTGAATTTAAACATTGATAGTTTTCATTGACTTTGGCTTAAGACTTTGGGTAAGTTTGCCTTTGCAGTTTTCCCATCCTAAACAATACAAGAGAGTCTGTGTCACTGTATTAGACAGAAACAAGCTTGGGCAAATGCTTGCAGGAGGTTTCCGTCCTGAATCCAGGCAATGACATTCCTCCACACTGAAGTGTGAGCGCACCTGGCACTGCTCTTCCTCCCCCCCCCACCCCTGCCAGGCAGCCGCAGCTGTTACTGATGACATCTGTAGCACCCACACCTGCTGCCTGCCAGGTGGGATATTTGTCAGGTTTGAAGCGCCTTAGGTCCCTTAACTCACCGCATCCTTACAGCTCCAGGATGTACTCCTGTCGTCATTCCCACTTTGCAGATGAAGAGACAGAGGCACCTGACTCCCAGCCTGCGTGGGGAAGAGCTGGGGGTTGGCCTTCGACGGTCCAACTGCAGAGCCCCGAGCTGCCTCTACCTTCTATGCCTAGAGGTTCTCTCGTCCTCAACACAGCCCCGTGGTTCTTACTATCCCCATTACAGGTGAGGAAACTGAGGCTGTTTGAGATTAAGGGTTTCTTCAAGGTCACACAGCTGGTCGGCACCTGCGAAGCCCTGAGCCCTTTCCCAGACACCTTCTTCTCCTCCAGTCTCCACTCAGGCCTGGGAGGTGACACTGCACCCAGGAAACACAGCGCTGAGGGGCCCAGGAGCCGATGATTGTAGTTAGAAAACCAATAACCCAACCCCGGGCACCAGGGCCAGCGTAACCAGGAGCCTCGGTCCTGGGTTTCATCGCCCTGCCTGCTGGTGAGCCGGCTCCACTGTGGGCAGTGACCTGCCGTGTGCCCAGGAGCCACCCAATATGTCCTCCCTGGGGACTCCCCATGGTCAAGCGAAGGCACTTGTGCCTGGAGGTGGATGCAAGCATCCTTCCTACGACATATTGGAGCATGCACTCCCTGCTGGGCCGGGGACACGCCCAGCACACTTAGAATCATGTATCCCAGAGGAGCTGGCAGGAAATGGGGCTCTGAGAATAACCAGTGGGGTCCCTGCCCCAAGCTTCACATTTGGGGATGAGGGTCCAGGACCCCTGGGAAGAATTCAGCAGCCAACACCGTCAGCTAAAGAGTAGATTAACGATCAATGATTAATGGATGCATGGTCATTCTCTAGAAACTGGTAAAGTGGCCCCCTGCATTCTGCAATCACTTATGTTCTCCCGTCTCTGCTGACCTTGGCTGCTGCTGTGGCTCACTGTCACCTGGGGCCCTTGGACAGGTGGGTGGGGGATAAACGGGGTGTGAAGTGGCCATGGGATGGAGTTGTAAGCAGCCATTTAAAACCGTGTTTTTATTTCTTTTTATTTATTCATTTTAGAGAGGAGACACAGAGTGAGAGAGAGAGAGAGGAAGAGAGAGAAAGGGGGGAGGAGCTGGAAGCATCAACTCCCATATGTGCCTTGACCAGACCAGTGCAGGGTTTTGAACTGGCTACCTCAGTGTTCCCAGGTCAACGCTTTATCCACTGCGCCACCACAGGTCAGGCTAAAACCGTGTTTTTGATGACTGTTTGATGACATGAAGAAAAGCTTATGCGCTCTTTCCATCATGACACGCGCACAATCGTGTGACTCTGGAGGCCACATGCCAATGCATGACTCAGTTACTTCTGGGTGGTGAGACTTCTTCCTCAGCTAGTTCTCTCTTTTCTGATGTGTTTTGCAACCACTGCGTGTTTCTCACAGGAGAATGAGTGTAAAGAGAAGGGAACATCAAAAATGAACATGACCTTCGGAGTCAGACAAATCTGCGTTTAAATAGGAGCTCCACAGCCCTGGCCGGTTGGCTCAGTGGTAGAGCGTCGGCCCAGCATGTGGATGTCCCGGGTTCGATTCCCAGCCAGGGCACACAGGAGAAGCACCCATCTGCTTCTCCACCCTTCCCTTTCTCCTTCCTCTCTCTCTCTTCCCCTCCCGCAGCCAAGGCTCCATTGGAGCAAAGTTGGCCCAGACGCTGAGGATGGCTCCATGGCCTCCGCCTCAGGTGCTAGAATGGCTCCAGTTGTAACAGAGCAATGCCCCAGATGGGCAGAGCATCACCCCCTGGTGGGCATGCCCAGTGGATTCTGGTTGGGTGCATACAGGAGTCTGTCTGACTGACTCCCCGCTTCTAACTTCAGAAAAATACAAAAAAAAAAAGCGCTCCACAATGTGTCAGTCAGAGGACCTTGGCCACTGGGAGCCTGACTTTCCTCACCTGAAAACCAGGGCGATGATGGGGAGGGTCTCACAAAGTCCCTAACTCATGCTGTCAGCTGTCCTTTCCATGGCAGGTGTTCTCCCACTCATGAGTCATCCTCTGACCCCGGGAAGGCCCCACCTGGCAGGTGGCCAGCGGAGGGGACGCATTTGCTCTAGCCTGTCTGCTGAGGCTGATAGGGGAGAGGAGGGTTGTGCTGGGAGCCTGTTGCCTGGTGAAATCGAAACTTGTGAAACGGGTTGCTTTCTTCCTCCTTTGAAAGAGCAGTTGGTCCCATTTGAGGAAGAGGCCGGGGGAAGCAGGCTCCCCGGACAGAGAGGAGCCTGTGCACGAGGACTGCTCCCTCACCCACTCACCCCTCCCGTAAACCACCTGACTCTGGAGATGAGTGTGCTCTGCGCTTTCTGAAGACTCCAGGTGCTTTCTTCTTTTTTAATAACGCCTCTATTGAGATATAATGCACATACCACACAACTCACCCGTCTAAAGTGTTTAATGCGATAGTTTAGTATATTTCAGAATCATGCAATCACTATTGATTTTAGAAATTTTTCATCTCCCTAAGAAGAAGCCCCTTCCCCATGAGCAGTCCTTACCTGCTCCCCAACCCCAGGCGTGCCTCACCTACTTCCTGCCCCCCCAGGTGTGCCTCCTGTGGACATTTCACAACAGAGCGCAATCTCTGGAAGAGGTCCCTTGCAACTGGCTTCTTTCACTCAGCATAGTCTTCAAGGTGCATCCGTGTCATGGCTTGCATCGGGACTGGTCCCCCGTGTCGCTGAACAACATTCCATCACATGGCTCTACCACACTTCACTTCTCCATTCACCACTGGGTGGGCGTTCGGCATCCTTTTTGAATTTAATATGTTAACTGTGATGACAGCTGTAGTCTGTTAAGTACCTACCACGTGTGGGCACTTGACCTAATTTCTAATCCTGCAATGGTCAAGGGAGGCAGGTCTATTTCTTCCATCAGAAACTGAGATGCAGAGAGGAAGGGGCCCGTCCGAGGTCACACGAGTGATGGTGCTCAGATGAGGAAAGGGTTGGAATGGCCCCTCCATGGCCCCTTGCTGCATCTTGTTGCCCGGCTACCCCATGTGCCCCTGCTCTACCTTTCCAGTTGGCACTGAGGCCAGAACAAGAAAGAATCCACTCACCTAGCGACTGTTAGTTGACAAGCCCTAACACGCCACACGGATGGCAGGTGCACATTCGTCATTAGACCAGTGAGACCCAGTGGCCACCCTGGAGCTGCTGTTCAGGGAAGCAGAGGTTGTCATTCAAGGAGACAAGTTTGTCAGCAGGAAGTGTGTGATCAAGTGCCAGGAACTCATAGCTGCTGAAGAGCCCAAGGAAAGATTTTTAGAGGAGATGGCATTTCTTTTTTAATTTTGATTGATTTTAGAAAGAAAAAGAGAAATACCGATTTGTTGTTCCACTTAGGCACTCATTGGTTAATTCTTGTATGTGCCCTAACCAGGGGTTGAACCCACCACCTTGGTGTACAGAAAGCTCTAACCAACTGAGCTACCCGGCCAGGGCAAGGAGATGGCGTGGACCAGGTAGGTTTCCCTGGCACAGAGAGAGAGCTCCTGGTGCACCAAAATGGTGTGTCCACAGGCCCAGAGGCCAGCAACCTAGCTCTGTGAGGATGAGTTCTGTCTCCCTGGAGATGAGGGTGAAGAGGGCAGGAGAGAGGGAGAGGCTAGCATCACATCGCTAAGAACCCTGAATGCCAGGCTGTAATCTAGACTTATTTCTGCAGGCAGCAGGAAACCTTCTTGAAGACAAAAACATGGAAGTTTTTGAGCAAGATTAGAGGAAAAGACATCCATTAGCACTCTGGTGTCTTGAGACCCAGGTTCCCGGGCCCCAGAATGTCATCCTACAGCAGTTCAGAGAACTACTGGCATCAGACCCTGTGCATCGCATAACCCAGTCCATTGTAAGGGTTCAATAAACATTGAATAAATGAATGAATGCCAGCCCCCTCCCCTTCACTGTCCTCTCTCCCAATCCCTCTCCTGGTCAAATAGAATGTAAACCTAATGTGTTCCAGAGTCTCCCATCTCGCCCACCCACCAACTACCTCCCTCCCGGGCCCTCACCTTCCGCCTCCTTGCTACCCTCCCCTCTCTGGCCATGGGTAAATAAAGGAGCAAACACTCATGTGCTCCCGCCTCGTGCTAAGCAGTAGCAATTACTTTAAATTCTCGCCAACTCCCTCAGAGAGATGATTAACTGCACTTTGCAAGGTGAGGAAATTGTGGTTCAGGATGGTGAAGGGACTTGCCCGGGTGCTGAGCGGCAGAAGTGAGACTCACAGGGGTTTCCAGCTGGAGGTGCGCAGTGTTGAGGTGGATGTGGGGTGGGGAGGAAGAGGTTCCTAGGGCGGGGGGCCTTGAGCCATGGCCCTGGACCAGGTGGGTGGATGTCAGTCTCGGGGCTTCTGTCCCACACTGGGATGCTGCAGCCAGATTCCTGCATCTCCGTTCGGGCTTTCACTGCCCCAGGCCGGGCACAGGCATGAACACACTTGCATGCACACACATGCACACACTCGCACCCACAGCCCAAGCCTGGAGAGGCGGTACAGTAGTTGCCTTAGGCAGAGATGCTTTATTTATCTCAAAATTATCCTCCAGAGAAACTTTCCTATTTAATACCCAAAGTAAGTAATCATCCCCCTTCTCGAAGAGGAAAACATGCCCAAAAGGTTTCATCAGAAGTCCTTCCGACGAGGGGGCCAGCTGGTTCCCAAGGGTCTTTGGGCAGCAGCCGGAACCTGTCCCTGTTCTTAAAGCCTTCTAGAACATGGGGCAGAACCCCTGACTCCAGAACCCTCTCATTTTACAGGTCTGCTTACGGTCACCCAGTATCAGTGGCAAAGCGGGGACCCCACCCCCCACCCCGTCTGCCCCTCCTCCTCCCCAAGGCTCACTGCCATCATCACACCGAGGCTGTGCCTCTGACGACAAGCTGGGTGCCACCTCTAGATGCCAGGCGGCCTGGATGAGGCCGTGACGACCTCGCTCTTGGCCTGCAAAGTCCCCCGGCAGCACAGAGCCCGGGCACACATGGGCTTCGGGGTCCAACATCACGTCCCTGCCCCCCGGGCCGGGCTGCCAAGGCCAGGGGCGTCCTGCTCTGGCATGAAGAACCTCCGTGTGCCTTTGCTTCAGGTCTATATACAATGTCAGTCAGCTTGGCAACCGATTCTTCCCCTGCTGACCAGAAGTCTCGGCTGGTAAATACATTTTTTTTAAAAGAGAAAAGACGGCTATTTAATACAAATAGCTGGGTGGGGGTGGGGTGGCAAAGCCTTTCTGGACACGGGGTCCTCCAAGAATAATGAGCAAAGCATCCAAGTCAGGCTGACAAGTGAGGGCCTCTGAGCTAAGTGCTTGCAGGGGTGTGTTCTTTCTGCCTGCACTCCCGGTACAACAGGAAGGGGTGGGCCAACGTCAGGAGAGTGACAAGCACCAGCATCACATTCACCTGGAGGAGGGAGGGGAAGAGTGAGGGCCAACCCCAGGGACTCTGAGAAACACCCACCACCAACAAAGGGACCAGAATTCTGCCTGGTTTATCTTCTACTTATTCCCCCACCCCCACCCCAGGAAGGACTAGCAGCTATGTTTCATTCTGCCCTGTGGAGCAGGATGGGAGTGACATTATACCCATTTCACAGGTGAAGAAACAGAGGCCTTGAGAGCATTCAATGACCTGCTCAAGGCCACCCAGGAAGTTGGGGGAGGCACCAGCTGGAACACACATCTCCTGAACATTAAGCAAGGGTAGTCTAATATCATAATCTAGCAATTCTCGATGTGTAAGTTCAGTCTTTTTTTTTCTCCCTCCCAATGACTGATTTGAACTCCTACACTTCGCTAATGACCTTTTTAAATGAGGTTAACAGAGCTGTGCAGTGGTCACAATGCTGGCAGGTTTGGGGGGGGCCCCAGTCTGAATGTCCTTGCTGGTCTAAGGCCAGGACCCCTCCCTTCCCATCCCCAGGTACTCACATATAAGGGGTCATTCTGGAGGGGGCCTTTGATGAGCATGAAGATGGGGAACTGGAGCAGAGACACGATGGCTGACAGGGCCATCACCAGCCCAAAGAGCTTCCCAAAGTGCTCAGAAGGAAAGCTGGGGACAGACAAGGAGATTCCGGTGAGCTTCGGGGCCCCTCCCCCCAAGCAGGGCCTGGCTTCAGCCATTTGCTTTTAACTACCCTGTCCCTGACCTGCTTATACCCCACCCCCACCCACTCAGCCCTCCCCCATGCCCTGGCTCAGCCTGTCAGACCACGAAACACAGAGAAAGGCACCGTGCCCAGCTCGGGGCAAACAGCAGGAACCAGATGCTGGCTGTGTCTGTGAGACCCCAGGGAGGTCTCAGGAAAAGAGAGACACACAAACAGATCCATCTGGGCCAGGTGACATGTGCACTAAGGAAGCAGAACCAGAGTGAGCACCACGGGCACAAAGAAAGGCACATCCTTCCTTTCCTGGGAAAGTTGTAACCAAAGTGGGCGCTACAGGGTGCATAGGAGTTCATTGGCTAGATAATGAGGCGGGGGGGGGGGGGGCGGATGTGCAGACTCAGGTTCGTGAATGATCTATCCCTCCCCTCAACCCCCACCTCCAGGCATCACCCCTACATTGGTTCCCAGACCCTGTCTCCCTCACGTGGCCACCTCCAGGTCCACCCTCACCTCCTGATTTCTCACCTCCGGCACGCTTTTTGTCCCAGAATGTCCCCCGTTATGGAATGTCCCAAGCCCACTTACGCGAGGGTGAGGAAGGCAGCGTTGCCCCCGTAGAGGAAGGAGCGGCTGATCACTTGCAGGATGAAAGTGACGTACTGGAGGGGAAGGATGGGGACAGAGGCACAGAGGACAAAGCCCAGGCACAGCAGAGACGTCAGGGCCAGAGAAGGCACGGCTGAGGAAAGGGCCACAGCTAAGGCTGAAGAACCTGGTCCAGGGAAAAGAGAGAGGCTGCCTGGAGGGGGCGCCATAGAGGGCAGGGAGGGGCAAGAAGATGGAGAGAAAAGAAGAAGCCACCACGCCCCCAACCATCCAGGCAGAAGTCTGGGGTTAGTCTTGAATCCTTCTTGTCCCACATGCTTCATCTCTAATCCATCAATAAATATTGATAATCCACCTCTTTAAACATCATTCAAATGTCTCCCCAACGACTCTCCATCCCCACACACTCATCCTGGTTGGAGGCCACTAGCAACTCGCTCACAGATTATTACAACAGCCTCTGCCCGGGCTTCACATCGCTCTGACCCCCTCCAACCTGAAAGCCAGATATTCTCGGGAGCAATACTGGTAATAGCCAAAGACTGGAAACCATCCAAACAGCCACCAAGAGAGGAATGCTGCATCAACTCTCCTACAGCCTCACACCAGAGAACCAGGCCGCAGCTAGAAGAATGAGGACAGATCCCTGCAGAGCAGGACAGGGATGAGGAAAGAGTGGAAGAAATAAAATGGAGTCACTATAGTCAACCCAACAAAATTCAGAGAGCTGAAACGTGAGGGAAACGATTTTATTTTACTTTAGCCTGGAAACTTAAACTTTTGAACTTTTTGGTTGTGTGTCAATGCCTAGAGGTATATAGGTCATATAGATGAGCCCCTGGAGAACTCAGGAAAGAATGTTCTCATTTCCAAACCTGCCGGACATCGGGAAGATCACCATTTCAGATCAAGCGAAGAATGCAGGACTGATTCTTCTTGAGAATGTGCTTTGTACCATTCAAACTCTCAGCCTTTTCTTCTTCTCTGGAACACTCTGGGTATTGCCTGATAGTGTTCTCAGAATTATACCTATAATTCGCTCACTTAAGACCCTTGAACAAAACTTTGTCATTTAATTCTAGCAAAGTCTCATATATACTCGGTCTACAGAGAGTTACACAGAAAAACAATGCAGAACAGGATGTGCAGTGTGCTGCCTTTTATCCAAGAAAGAGAGAAATTATATGTCTCTAGTCTGTCTGTAAGGGAAAATAAATAAATAAAAATAATCACCAAAGAAAAAGGGCAGGAATGGAGTACAGGGAACAGAAAGAGAAACTAAATGTCTTTGATATGTAAATGTTTTAAATTAAAATAATAGAAATAAAATAAGCAAAGCAATCCAAAACAAACAAAATGAAACCGATGAACATAACTTTATATAGCAAGTTGGTGACTTGTAACACACAGTAATTTGACTGTACATCTCTTGTGGGATATAGCCTAGGGATGATACAGGAAGGAAGGAAGGAAAGAAGGAAGGGAGGGAGAGAGGGAGGGAGGGAGGGAGGGAGGGAGAGAGGGAGGAAGGAAGGGAGGGAGGGAAGGAGGGAGGGAGGGAGGAAGGAAGGAAGGAAGGGAGGAAGGGAGGAAGGAAAGACATAGAGAGCAACAGCCTGCAGCAATTGTAATCTTCATACATCAGGGTGATTAACTGTTTCATGAATCAGCACAAAATTTCTGGCAGACTGGCAGTTGAAAACTATTGGTATATAATATGTATATGTACTAGATACATACATACATACATAGATGGTATTGTTATGAACCACAGTTTTCAGAGGAAGGGAAAAGATATATACAAGAAGCAACTACAAGTTGATGATTCCTACACCTTCCTCCAACACCTTTCTCTCTCTCTCTCTCTCCTCTCTCTCAAATCAATAAATAAGATCTTTTGAAAAAATAATTTAAAAATAGGAAAAGATATACAAATGTAAAATTGAGGAAGTAATATTTAAATTGAAATATCAGTATTAGGTATTTGTGATGTATTTTTTCATCCAAAAATATTATGTGCATCTTACCTCTATCCAAGGCCTAAAAGCAATGACAGATTATAGCCTTTAAAGACCATTTCCCATTAAAGGGACCAGGCTTACTTGAGAAAATGGCTGTTTCCAGTCTGGGGCAGGAAACACCCAATGAGATAAACCTGAATGCCTGATTATGCTAGAAAGTAAAGACATACTCTAAAACTAATAGGATTACGTCTAACGGTCACAGATACTGATAGGGTGAACTCAAGAGTTAGAAATTGAGGAGAGGGAGGGAGAGGGGGGAGGGGAGGGGCACAAAGAAAACCAGATAGAAGGTGACAGAGGACAATTTGACTTTGGGTGATGGGTATGCAACATAATTGAATGACAAGATAACCTGGAGATGTTTTCTTTGAACATATGTACCCTGATTTATTAATGTCACCCCATTAAAATTAATTTTAAAAATGTGAAAAAAATAAAATAAAAAAACATTTTTATGTTACAAAAAAAAAAAGAGAAATTTAGCTTTAATAATACTAGTTCTTAGTTATAATCAATAGGATTAATGAATAATCAAAGCAGAACCTGTTCCAGGAGCTGGATACATGAACAAGCCTACGTGACTTCACAAGGCTGCACGCAATCCGCCTAACGGGATTATGTCTAAGTCACAGACACTGATGGGGGAACCCAAGAGTTAGAAACTTCGCTTTGGTGATAGTAGCTCTTAGTTATAATCAATAGGCCTAGTGATTGATGCAAGCAAGCTAAAACCTTCGGTCCAGAAGCTGGGTACATGAACAAGCCTATGTGACTTCACAAGGCTGCACGCAACCCACCTTTGTGCCCAGGCCCAGGAGATCCACAAGCAAGACGGTATTTAAGCCTTGGTGCTCAAAGGACTGAATACCCACTGACAAGGACGCAGATAAAGAAATACTAGAAGAACCCCTGGACTGCAACTTTTATCTAATTAACGGTTTCCTAAATGTCAAATCCCTTACCTACTCTTTTCTTCCCTTTATAAAAAAGGTGGGCTGAGATGAGGTGCTAAGAAGGAGTTTTATTGGGGGAGGGTACATAACCCCATCTTCTCAGATCACTGGCCATCTGAGTAAAGCGTCCATAAACATTCAATCCTTGTCTCTACTAATTTGGCTGAGTGGTGGGGACAGGCAGCGCCAACACTGATATTTCCGGTTGCAATTACGGGGCAGTAAAGTTCTCAATGTCCTAAGGTAGGACAACTCGAGCATCAAAAAAAATCTTGGCCTGACCAGGCGGTGGCGCAGTGGATAGAGCACCGGACTGGGATGCAGAAGACCCAGGTTCGAGACCCCGAGCTCGCCAGCTTGAGCGCGGGCCCATCTGGTTTGAGCTTTTACTCACCAGCTTGGACCCAAGGTCGCTGGCTCCAGCAAGGGGTTGCTCGGTCTGCTGAAGGCCCGTGTGGTCAAGGCACATGTGAGAAAGCAATCAATGAACTAAGGGGTCGTAATGGCAATGAAAAACTAATGATTGATGCTTCTCACCTCTCTCCGTTCCTGTCTGTCTGTCCCTATCTATCCCTTTCTCTGATTTTCTCTCTGGCCCTGTAAAAAAAATAAAATGTGTGAAAGAGCCAATCACTTTTAAAAAATTTTTTGATAGAAATGGGTTGACCTCTCTCTTTCTCTCTCTCTCCCTCTCTCCCCAGAGCATGCGTGCTCAAATCTCCCTTTTGAGTGCACTCTCCTGGGCTCCAAGGGCCCTACCAGGCTTCTGTAACTTGTTTCCTGAGCCTACACAGCCCAGCTGGCTCACTTCTACCACCTCTGTAACTTTCTAAATAAACTTTCTCTTATCATTTGAAAAAAAGAAAAATAAATGGATTGAAACACATTCAAATATGTTTAAAACGAAACTCTCAAAGACAAACAAGGAGTAGTCACCCTAGAGGTTGCTAAGGCAACCTCATTATTATGAAATGTAAATAGAAGAAAAACCAAGCATTTATTTCAGGAAAACAAATACATCATAAGGGAATTATTTTTTTCTTTCTAGAGGAATTCTAGCTACTAAAAGCGGAAGGGGAGATGGGAATATAAAATCACCATTTTGTAACCCTAATAAAATAATGGGTCTAGGCATTGATCATCAATGGCTGCTAAAATCATTAGGCAGGCACATGATGGGAAACCTAATAATGGGCCCTCAGACTGACAATGTCTGAACCCACTGATCAATCTTAACATCATAAAGCAGGGACAACTGGTACCAGGGGCCAGCTGAAGGGAGCCCATGGAGCCCTCACCTCCTCTGCTGACTCATTCTCACCAAAAAATATTCAACCAAGTCTCCTCGGCCTCCGATCTGCCTGTTTACAGGAAACAACACCCAATCAAAAAGACATTTTTCAGTGACCCGAAGAAGGTGCCAAATCCGAAATTGGGAAATTTGACAGGCCAAATGACCCAGTTTCTTCAACAAATAAACCACATGGGGGGGGGGGGAGGGGGACAAGTCAAGAGAGGGACACAGATTTTTAAAGATAGAAAAAGGCACATCAAACTAAAGTACACTGAGGGACTCGAATTTGAACCAACCAACTGTAAAAAAAAAAAAGACACACTCGAAACCACTAGGGAAATCTGAACGGAACTGCTTGTTGATGACAGTAAGAAACTCTACTGGGGTTGTTTCAGGGGTGATAATGTTATTACAGCGATGTGTAAGTAAAAGAGGTCTTACTGGTTAGTGATACGAACGGAAATGTTTCAGATGAAATGATCTGATGTCTGGGACTTGCTTTAGAAGATTCCAGCCAGGGTAGGAGAAGCAGTGCCCAGAAGCGGGGAAGGAGTGTAATGAAACTGTAGGAGAAATGTTACTCTCCGCCTGAGTTCCTCTCCTTCCCCGACCTCCACAGGTTGAAATACCTCAGCACTCCTCTGTCCCTCCAACATGTCCAGGGATCCTGTCCAAGCTCCTTGGCATGGTGTGCTGCCTGCCCCTTCCTACTCCTCTCTCCAGCCCCTGCTCACCACTCCCCAGCACTCCATGCCTTGGCAACTCTGAATCACTTTCTAGAATTCTCCAGATTCTTCAGTGTTTTGCTCTCTCCTTCACCATCTTGACCCCACTATATTCTTGGGTCACTCTCCTGGGGTCCTCCTCTTCATCCTCTCACTTCTTACTCATCCTTCTTCCAGGAAGCCTTCCCTGACATCAATCCCATCTTTTCCCAGAGCAGGCTATGTGCCCTTTCTCGTGTCCGCATAGCTCACTGCGAGTTTACTTCATAGACTGACACGTGCCTTTCTCCAACTTCTAGACTGAGAACAAGGTCATGTCTGTCTTGTTCATTGTTGAGTCTGAACTGTGGCTGGCACATAACTGGCACTCTGTGACTAGGGGGTGGGTGGATGGATGGATGGATGGACAGATGGATGCAAGTACAAAAAGATTAAGAACAAAAGAAAAGATGGGCATGGAGGTATATGAAGGCCTCTTCTCTCCTGGTCCCCTGACCCTCTGGAGCCCAGGTCTCACCAGGCTTTCTTGCTTCCTTTTGGTACTTCTGTTTTAGCCGATCCATGAGCATCCCATTCCAGGGGGCACACAGTACTCCAAAGAACTGAGTAATGGCAAAGGCATTTGTGTAGCGACTGACTGCAGAGGACAGAGAGGTGTTGGGTGGTAAGAAATTTCCAGGACTTCCTTACAGGAAAGGACTCCCCCACCCTGCCCTTGCCCTGCCTGACCTTCCTCCCCATTCCCCTGCTCAGACCTCCGTCTGGAGCACATAGCCCTGCTGAGCTTAGCACCCCACACCCTCGACGTTCCAGGTCCCCGGTAGGCTAAGCAGATGGGCTGCCTCCCAGCCCCGCTGCCACATACCCAACGCCTTGTCCCCACTGGCTAAATTGGTCAGCAGAGAGTTGAGGGTGCCGATGAAGAGGTAGTGCCACAGCTGTATGACAGACAGCCACACCAGGTGCCAGGCAAAGCGCCGAGAGAGAGCATAGCTTCGGAAAGAACGGGGTTCCTCCGGCCACCCTGATCCTCGGATCTCTGCTGGGGAAAGGAGGGGTCAGGCATGAATTGCAAGGCCAGAGGAGGGCTGGAAGGCGCAAAACATGCAGAGGACTTCATGGGACAGCCCGAGGTCGAAATCCACCATCTACTCTGAACTCATCCGGTGAGCTCTCCGAAAGCAAACTCGCACATCCCCACCTCTAGCCGTGTGCTCCATCATCCAGCTGACTGCTCTGAATGACCCTCCCTGTGTTCTCTGTCTGCGGAAACCTCATCAGTCTTGCACAGTGTGGATTCAACACCACTTCTTGCAGTAATACTTTATCCTGAGCTTTCTCAGCCAGGACGGTGAACAGAAAGACAGAGGCGAACAGTGGAGACAGACAGCCGCTGTTCCGGCTACTCTGCATCCCTCCCTTTCCTTCGGTCCCGGATCCTGGTTTCTTCCAGCACTCTCCCCTGCCCTAGTCAGCATGGTCCCGATGGGGCTGTGAGTCAAGGGCCGTGGGCTCCACCTGAGGCAGACCAATCGATAGTTCTTCAGGGGCTGGGCGGAAGACTGGCTGTGATTTTGGATCTACCCTTCCTGGAGCCCGGCAAGTTCATTTTCCCTTGATTTTGTGAGCTTATCAGAATCCTGTTCTTGTCTCTACCTTAGCCAGCAGCAGTTGGTGATGTTTGTACCAAAGACCAAAAGAAAGGAAAAATAAAAACAGATAGAGGAGGGAAAGGAGACAGAAAGGAGATGGGAGAGAAAGAGATAGAGGGAAGATCCAGGAGACCTGCAGAAATGGGAACAAATAAGCCAGACTTGGGACTGAGAAGTCAGGGGACAGAAAGCAGTGATGGAAGAATGACTTCAGGGAGAGGGGAGATGATGAAATGAGAAAAGAGGGAAAGAAAACCAAGAAGGGACAAAAGTGTTTCCACTCTCTGGACCCTGTATCAAATGAGGAGGCTGAGAAGATTCTACCGGTCCCTTCTCCTTCCGACCTTCCCTGAGTCGGAGACCCCGGGGGAACTCCGGAGGTGAGGAGCCAGGTAAGCCGCAGGGAAAGGCCAGGCTCCAAAGGGGAACTGGCTTTCCCAGCAGGGCTCACCTTCCGCTGGTGACACGAACTCCTTGGACTGTAGATCCAGCTTTTCAGACTCGGGTGTTTTCTTCTTCTCCCTGGTGCTACTCCTAGAGCACAGGCTGTGGAAATAGCCCAAGGACTGTGAGCTGAGCATGAGATTCAGGCTGGAGGACACAGTGGTGTGGATCTAAATGTCACTGCACATTGGGATCACCTTTTACCAACCTGGATACTCAGGTCACAGCTCAAGTTGGTTAAATCAGAATGCCTGGGTGTGGGAGCCAGACTTCCATATTTTTCAAAGCTCTCCAAGTGATCCTGCGGTTCTAACACGCAGCAAAGTTTGGGAAGTGTGGCAAGAGTAGGACAGGCTTGGGTTCAAATCCCAGTTCTGCCTCTTCCTAGCTGGCAACATGGCCCAGATTTAACCCTACTAAGCCTCAACTTTCCCGTTTGGAAATGGAGACGAGGATGTGTAATTACGAAGATGATCGCACACCGAACCCAAAGAACGTGAGGGTCTGCAAATAGTTAAGTGAGCAGCCAGCACGTGCCCTCGCTCTGCTGCTTGTGCTGATAGGCTGTGGAATGGTCACATGTCTTCACCTGCTCTGTTCCCCACCTCTTGCAATGGGACTGCAGCTCTGACTATTCCCCACCCCCCGAATATGGATCAGCCTTGTCAGCTGCTTCACCCCCCAAAATTTAACAGACACAATGTGATACCAATTCTGACCCTCAGCTTCAAGAAAACTTGAGCATTTCTCCACTCTCACAAATCCTGAAACAATGTGAACAAGCCCAAGGTAGCCCCTTAGGGGTTGAGAGCCAGGTGACCCAGACATCTTTGTTACCTACCTCAAATGACCACCATCGTAGACCAGACAGCCCCTGGCTAGTCCACGAGATAGATGATCAGAAATATGAATGACCCCTGTCAAGATCATCCAGGTATATCCCCAATCACTTGAACTAGCCAGCTACCCACAGACTTGTGAAAAATAATAAATGTTTAATGTTTTAGGCCATTGAGTTTTGAGGTTGTTTGTTATGCAGCAACAGCTAATTGATATACCCCTGTTCTAGTCCTCCTCTTCTATGACAGTTTCCCTCTGCCTTACTATAATCATGTCTGTCCCACCCCCTGTTTCCTACCTCAGGTCACCTGAAGGGTTCCAGCCCACAATCACCAGACCACAGTCCTTACCCATAGCTGTAATTGGGAGGCAGTGGGTAGGGGATGTGCCCCCGGGGCATCAGGAGGAAGGTACGCCCAACATGCCAGGCACTGCAGACAGAGAGGAAGATGAAGGAGGCCTTGAGGCTGATGCCCTGTTCATAAAGGAGCTGCAGAAGGAGGAGGAAAAGTCAGTGCAACGCCCGTGTTCACAGCGGCATCATTCCCAGTGCCCAAAAGGTGGAAGCAACACACGTGTCCATGCGCAGATGAACGGATAAACAAACGGTGGCTACACACACAATGGAATATCATTCAACCTTAAAAAGGGAGGAAACTCTGCCACATGCTACGACATGGATGAACCCTGAGGACACTATGCTAAGTGAAATAAGCCAGACACAAAAGGACAGATGTTGTGTGACTCCACTTTTATGAGGTACTTGGTGTAGCCCAAGTCACAGAAACAGGACAGAATGGTAGCTGCCAGGAGCTGGTGGAGAGAGGAGCACTACCGTTTAATGGGGACCAAGGTTCAGTCTCACAAGGTTGAGAAGAGTTCCGGGGACGGATGGCACAAGAGTATGAGTGAACTTAATGTCAGTAAGCTGTACACTTACAAATGGTGAAGATGGTAAGTGTTATGTCTGTTTTGTCATACAAAACAAATACCGCCTGACCTGTGGTGGCGCAGTGGATAAAGCATCGACCTGGGAACACTGAGGTCGCCAGTTCAAAACCTGCACTGGTCGGGTCAAGGCACATATGGGAGTTGATGCTTCCAGCTCCTCCCCCCTTTCTCTCTTTCTCTCTCTCACACTGTACCTCCTTTCTAAAATGAATAAATAAAAAGAAATTAAAAAATATATTTTAAAAAAACACACAAATACCAACGTAAGAAGCAAGGGCAGGGGCCCCGATTTCCCAGGAGTCTTCTTGCCCTCCATCCTGGAAGCTGAGCAAGGGGACCTGGTACCCACACGGCCTCACCCTCACCCCCAGCCTCAACCGACAGCAGCGGGGGGGCAGCATGCCACCCTCCCCACAGCCCCAGAGAAGCTCCTAGTGTGGCTTCTCAGAGGTCTTCTAAACCAGGGTTTGTTTTTTCAATAGTGGCAAAGTTTTCTTGTCCAAACAAAATTTTACAGAAAAATTCAACTCACAAAATACATCAGTGGAGAGCGTCCTCCCTCGTTCTCCTTGGTGTTTGACATAGTGTCAAAAAGAACCCTTTAGTGTTCTTCAACATCCAGTTTGAAGACCATTGCTCTAGCTCAACCTCCTCATTTTACAGAAGGTAAAAGTGAGGTCCAGAGAGGAGCGAGGAATTGCTCAAGGTCAGAGTAGGCAGGAGCAAGGTCAGATTGAACTGAGAACTCCAGCTCTTGCTCTGGCACTGTCTCTTCTTCCAACTCTGAGGAGGGAGGAGGGAGAAGGAGGCACATCCAAGGGAAGGAGGAGCAACCTAGAAAGTGGCTCTTGAATCAGGGGTAGAAAGGCTTGAGAAGGCACGTTACAGGCTGTCTTTAAATGACCCGTCAAGCCAAGGTGCTCATGGGACTGAGCCAGTTCATGTCTGGGTAGTGACTCCCAGAGACCCTCTTATCCTCCCCCATGGCCCACAGGCCCTGCCAGCTTCCTCTGTCCTAATACTTAGCCCAAAATGAAATCCTCAGTTTGGCCAGCCAGGGAGTCAAAGACCCATACTCTTTCATTTCTCTCACTCATCTTTAGTGTACTATCTTTTGTCCTCCAGCTGGTTGCCTCATAATCACAGCATGGCTGCCACAATTCCAGCAATCACATCTTCCCATCACGTACAAATAGGAAGGGTGGGAAGGGAACCAAGGAGAAAGGCTTTCTTTTTGCTTTGTTCTCACCCTCTGTCAAAGAGGGAAATGTTCCCTAGAGTCTTCCAGTGTATACTCCCTTCATCTCATTAACAAAGACTGGATAATATGACCACCTCCACCCACCACCAACCAGGGGGTAAGGGATTAGCGGTTGGCTTAGATCAATCAAGATGTATCCCCCAGGTTTGGCACATCATTGTCCAGATGAAATTGCTAGCACAATGAAGAAGGTGGAACGGCTGTCGGGTGGGCAAATGCCCATCCCCCTGCACGCCAGCATTAGTCTTTAGGAGAGCGGGAGAGGCCTCTGTGTCTGCCCCTGCAGTCCGCACCAGCCACCTCCCACCTCCTTGTCCAAACCAGAACCTCACAGGTGCACACACCTCATTCCAAAGGGATCCCACCCTATACCCAACACTGGCCCAATCACAGCCACACCTTCCCTTAGTCTCTGCCCAAAAACCTATGTAAGTTTAAAGAAAGGGTTTCAGGGTTAACAGCTCCAGGCTCTAGAAGCAGAAAGGCAAAATTTACTAGACAAGTGTCTGGCATATGGAAGCGTTCCATCAGTGTTGGCTGTTGCTCATTGTTACCTTAACGATAAGAAAGATGGCCGAGGAAGAGTCAAAGGCTCCGTTGTAGAGGGTGATGATGGTTGAGCGGTGTTTGCCAAACAGGTTCCCAATCTGGAGAACACATGACCAGCCTGAATCACTTCCCTATTCAGGAGAGAACTATTTCCCGTGTACCCAGCATGTGCCAGGATATCATTATGGCCAGACCACCCTCTGCCCAGGAGCTACCACCCTGGCTTGGGCCAGCCCCATTTGTGTCAGTGAATGTAGGAAAGTGTTTTGCCCTCCCCATCCCCTCCCCAGCCTCCTGCCCGCCTGGGATGAGGGCAGGCTTCCACCTGCAGGTTGGTGATCAGAAACAGGATCCCCCCGACGGAGAGCATGGGCATGGCCAAGAAGAGCAGCAGCGCTGAGTCTGGAACGATCAAAGACAGAGGTGGGTGGTGTCATAGTGCAACCCAAAAACGGAGCCTCAAATTCTGGCTCCTACCTGCTCCGAATTCCCGACAACTCTGGGGGCAGGGCTCCAATTCTAGTCAGCCCTCTAGAAGTTGGGGTCTTAGGGTGCTAGTCAGCTTCCCTCAAAAACGTCCCCAAGGAGAGACCCCAACAAGGTCTCCTGAGGCACCTTCTTCCCCTCCAGAGATGGCCCTCGGCCTGTGGCAGGCCTGGATCTCTACAAACAGGGACAGGACTCAAACTGAGGCCACGGCCCATGGTCCTTCCTACACCACAAGCAACCCACCACTCATCCTTAACCCTGTCAGGGGGAGAAGCTTGGACTCTGCCCTCAAGCCCAGCCTCTCATTCTCTGCATGGCTTTGAGCAGGATTCTGAATCTGTGACTCAGTCATCTGCTCTTCCTGCCTGGTGGCGGGCTGTGAGATCTCGGCAGGAAAATGTCTGTGGACAGTCCTTCCTTTGTTCATTAAACCTGGAGCATTTCCTTCGCGCCAGGCATTGCGCTTGGCATTGGAAATGCAGGTTGAGTAAAGAATACTTCTTGCCCTTAAAAAGACTGATATGCAGCCCTGCCTGGATGGCTTGATTGGTTAGAGCTTTGTTCTGAAGCATGGAGGTTGCTGGTTCAATCCCCGGTCAGGGCACATGGAGGAAGAGATTGATGTTCCTGTCTCTCTCTCTCTCTCAAATAAACTATTTTAAAAAGACTGACATGCAAAAAAAACCAACTTCACACACTAAGTCTGGAAAGTGTTGGATAATAGCAAAAGATCTAAAATGCCAAGGGGGCGGGAGGTAGTTTAGTAATTAGTCTTTCCTGAACCAGAAACTTCTGCCCACCTTCACGACTTTGCCCATAACCCACTGTCCTAGTGAGGCAGGGTGGTTGACAAGCTAGGGAAGTTCCTTGGCAAGTGGAATGAGGAAACTGAGACAAAATAATTTTAAAAGGCCAAATAATTTAAACAACTTACAGACAGCTAGTGAATCGCAAGACCTTATCTCCCTCATCAAGGACACTTGACAACACATGGTTTATACCTCTCCACCCTGAGCAGTGAACAAACAACTTAAATCACCCTGGTCAGGGAGACACAGGACAGAGACCCAATTAGTGCCATTTGTGCCAGCCCAACCCAAGGACAGATGAAGTCAGGGGAACAAATAATAAAAACCTGACTAGAGCCAGACAGACCTGAGATAAAAGTAAAGCAAGGAAGCTGACCAGAGAATGATCCCGAACTCCCCTACACGCTCATTTTGATGCATCAGCACATTAAATACGCACCTGGAAAGCTGATGAATATTCTGCTGGAATCTTCCCCTCAGATTCTCGCCAAAAGAAGAGAAATAAAAACCCTCCCAACCAAGGATGCCAGCAAGGGCTCTCTGGAGCACGCCCATGCCTTTTCTAGGGTAGGAATTCTTTTACTTTCTTTCTCCTAAACTCTAAGTGTCCCCATGGCAGCTTGTCCCAGGCTCACCCCCTGAACCTGTCTCCAAGGCCCCCACTTCTCTGAGCTGACAGCAGCCAGGCCTTGGCTCACTGCTTTCCTATAACATTTCGAGAAAGCCAAAGCAGACGCTAGACTCTCTACTGTTGCTTCTTCTACCCCGAGCCCTTCCTTTGTTTCACTGTCCCCAGCTTCAAAAAGCACACTCTCAAAATCACCTGGATGCGTGTTGTGAAATCTTTCCTGCACAAAGTCAAGAACCCACACACTACCAGCTGGCCCGAGACAGACCCGCTCTGTACCCAGTCCCCGTCTGGTAACTAGTATTCACTAACATGTTTTCTTTAAGTTGACTCACTTCTACCCAAAGGAAATCTGTTATTTTTAAAGGAAACTTCATCTCACTACTGTGAATGAAAAGCAAACCTGTGTTGCTTGTCATGAATAGCCAGTAACTGCAAAAATAAATACAATCAAAAGGAAACAATATTAGGCCCTGACTGGTTGGCTCAGAGGTAAAGCATCAGCCCAGCACGTGCAAGTCCCAGGTTCGATTCCAGGCCAGGGCACACAAGAGAAGCGCCCATCCACTTCTCCAATCTCCCCCTTCTCCTTTCTCTCTATTTCCCTCTTCCCCTCCCACAGCCAAATCTCCATTGGAACAAAGTTTGCCCGGGCGCTGAGGACAGTTCCATGGCCTTCGCCTCAGGCACTAGAATGGCTCCAGTTGCAACGGAGCAACGCCCCAGAGGGGCAGAGCATCGCCCCCTAGTGGGCATGCCAGGTGGATCCCGGTCGGACAAATGTGGGAGTCTGTCTCTCTGCCTCCCCACTTCTCACTTCAGAAAAATACAAAAAGGAAAGAGTATTATTAAACTGTAATTGAATGCACCTTCCCTCAGAATGCTCAAATCCTGAAACCTGCTTCTGCCATAGTGTTCAAGTCATACCAGCCCCATATCAAGACCTCCAGTCCTGAAAACAGGATAAAAAGGGAACAACATTTGCACCTGGTGGGTGATTGAGTGTTTGTTATTGTAGCATGTGTGTGTTTCTTAATATCTTCTGAAGTAATGAACAATTGTTCTACACCTTGAGAAGCAGGTCAAGTGCCATTATAGAGCGTTCATACTATTTACTATTCAAGTTGTCTTTATAAAAGGCAGTAAAAGTTGGTGTCGCAATAGGGTCAGTGTGGTCCCAACGGTTTCTCCAAAAACAAATACTGTAGCTCTATTTTATGGGGGAAGGAGGAATTGTTGCTCAAATGATTCACAAATGAGTCAAATATCTCCAGCCATCCCCTCTACTTGAAAATCACTTTCAGCCACTTGAAAAATCATTGACAGGCTTTTAGGAAAGATGAAGCCGGTCTGATGAGGAGAGTGGTTTTAAATAACAGGCTCCAGGTGCCGGGCTATCTCAGGAGATCTGTTTGGATGAAGACACCCAGCCTCTGATAACTGGGCACAAATGGAGATGACTCCTTGTCACCTTCCAGCTTCAACACAGGTACTACACACACAAGTTGCTGAGCCCCGTGATCAGATACTGGGAGGTAATATTGGAAGACATCTCTTGACCTGTCTGGGATCCCAGGTCCACTGCCCCCTCGCTGGCTCTGTGGCCTTGGGCAAATCTTTGCCAAGCGCCGCACCCTGGTTTGGGTTTTCTCTTGTACATAACGGGGAGAAGGGGCAATGAGCCAGTCTGGAATTCCCAGACTTGGGGAATTTATTTTAAGTTTGTAGAACAGTTAAATTTGAAAAGGCATCTTTTAACTGCCATAAGGTGGTCCATGTTTACCCTGCTGAGTAAGGGCATTTTCAAAAGTAACTGTCACTCATATTATCATTTCGTTTTTCAAAGAGACAGAGCATTTCAACACACCCCCGAGGAAGGGTGTGATCTTTGGAATAAATTCTACCCTCTGAAGTAATGCCTCCGTTGTTCTTCGTTTTCTCATCTCTCAGTCGACTAAACCGTTGCTACAGACCAGCAAAAATTCTTTGTAGGACCCTTTCAAGCTCAGAGTCCCTGGATCTTTGAATAACCGTGGAGGGGTCAATGTGTCCCGCCATCCCCTTCTGCACCTGTCCCATCCACCAGGTGTCCCTCCCTCCCACCTGACGGCACTCACCTGCAGAGATGAAGGCTATGACGAGCGTGGCACTAGTGTAGAGAAGTCTGAAACACACAATGGGAGACGAGACTGTTGTCAAGAAGAGAGAGCCCTGGAGGGGCAGAGCACACGTAGTCCCAACAGCAAGGGTCCCCAAACTAAGCCCGGCCCACGGGCCGCACGCGGCCCCGAGGCCATTTATCCGGCCCCCCGCCGCACTTCCCGAAGGGGCACCTCTTTCATTGGTGGTCAGTGAGAGGAGCACAGGATGCATCCGCACCCATAGTTCCCATTGAAATACTGGTCAGTTTGTTGATTTAAATTTACTTGTTCTTTATTTTAAATATTGTATTTGTTCCCATTTTGGGTTTTTTTTGTTTGTTTTTTTCCCGTTTTGTTTTTTTTACTTTAAAATAAGATATGTGCAGTGTGCATAGGAATTTGTTCATAATTTTTTTAGACTCCGGCCCTCCAGCGGTCTGAGGGACAGTGAACTGGCCCCCTGTGTAAAAAGTTTGGGGACCCCTGCCCAACAGGCGCATCGCTTGGATGATGAGGTTAGTGCCTAGCCTCCAGGTCAAAAGCTTTGGTCCTAATTCCTCTTGGCCATGGCACCGCCCTTGTCTGAGCCTCGGTAGCTTTTTCCATAAAAGGAAATGATTGGACTGATCCAAACCCCACACTTAAAGTTCTTGGGCACTATAATTTCATGTCAACAGTCCCAAGGTGATGGGTACCTCTAAGCAGCTTGGGGGTCTTGGGGTTAGCACGGGGTACTAAAAACAGTGCCTGCATGTGGTATTGTGACTTCCAATGAGGAGTATATATTTGGTACTTGTCTCCAGCCCCTGACACGGGGCTCTGAACACCCTTGTAAATCCCTCAGTGAAAAGGCACCGGGAGCATCTTTCATTCTGATGAGGTAACTCTGCTGGCTCCAGGAACGGGGACTGGTCGCCAAAAGGACTAAGCCATGATTAGAAACTCGGAATTGGTAGCCCGGCCTTCCTCCCC
Organism: Rhynchonycteris naso; assembly: GCA_037038555.1. Taxonomy (NCBI): domain Eukaryota; kingdom Metazoa; phylum Chordata; class Mammalia; order Chiroptera; family Emballonuridae; genus Rhynchonycteris; species Rhynchonycteris naso. The sequence continues at coordinate 360,415,080 of CM072995.1, forward strand.
CAACTTCTCTAGAGAGGGGCGCAGGGTTGGACAAGGAGTTAATAACTGATGGTTATTAACTATGCGAGGAGGCCTCTGCAGAATCCCAATGGTAAGGGGTTCTGAGAGCTTCCGGGTTGGTGAGCACATACCCACATACCGGGGATGCTGACACATCCCAGCTCCACAGGGACAGAAGCTCCTGTGCTCGGGACCCTCCCACACAGACTTCTCCCTACGCATCTCTTCATCTGGCTATCTGTCCGCATCCTTTCTCATGCCCTTTAAAGAACTGGCAAATATAAGTAAGTCAGTATCTCCTTGAGTTCTGTGAGATGTTCTAGTCTAGCAAATAATTAAGTCCAAAGGGTGGGGGGGGGCAGGGCCCCCGGAAACTCAAGCTCGTAGCCAAGTCGAACAGAAGTTGGGGCTCACCTGGGCGCCTGCCGCTTGTGGTGGACATCTAAAATGAAGAGCAATCCATTTTAGATGCCGTGGGATCTGATGCTGTCTCCAGGTAGAGAATGTCAGAACTGAGTTACATCGCAGGACACCCAGCTGGTGTCACAGATTTGCTCAGTGTAGGGAAACTGCTCACACATTTGGTGACCAGAAGTGTCAGGAGTGAAGTGTTCTGTGTGAAAGTAAAGGAGAGAGAAGTGTAGCTTTTTCTAGTTCGGTTGGTGTGAGGGAGACTTGCTGGAATGACCCTGGCTCGCGGAAACGTGATTTAGGAAGAGAAAGGATGAAAGGATGTGGGATGAAGAACCTTTGATTCCTGGGTGACCACATGGCCCCCCATGGTGCGGGCCAGCAGCTGTGTGACAATCAGTTACTAAAGCTAAAATTACCAATAGAATTTAGAGATGGATTCAATGCTCAGGGAATTGGTTCATTGGATGCCTAAGAAAATGCAAACTGCCTGACCTGTGGTGGCGCAGTGGATAATGCATCAACCTGGAACGCTGAGGTCACCGGTTCGAAACCCCGGGCTTGCCTGGTCAAGGCACATGCGAGAAGCAACTACTTCCCATTCCTCCCCTGCCCCCCTTTCTTTCTCTTTCTCTCTCTCTCTCTCCCTTCTCCTCTTTCTAAAAAAAAAGAAAAAAATGCAAATTAATAAGGAAAAGGTGAAATACAGAATCTCTTGGTCACTGAGATCTGTAATAGCTAAAATGAAATTAAAAGAGAGTGCTGGGTCAGACCTCGAGGCCAGACCAAGTTCAGAGTTGGGTCAGTCGGCACCGCAAGCCGCTAGCCTCAAAGCCACCCCGTCAAGGGAAAAATGATGCAGGGACAACAGGAAGCACCTCAATGACCTCTGGGCACCAGGAAGGCAGTCAGTGCGGGAGGGCAGCAAAGCCAAGACACTCCTGAAACCAGGGGGCGCCAGCGAAGGAGCTGGGTCGTGCTGCTTCCTGAGGAAGCTTCACTGACACGGCGGTGAGAGGAATTACCCTGGGGCTGCGCCGTGGGTTTGAATGCTGCGGAGGGGAAGAGCATGTGTGAGTGGGTACAGGACCCACAGCTTATGGGGGAACGGTCACAGATGGCTAGGTGTGATCCAGACACACGGGAGGCTACTCCTGAGGGAGCGGCCAGCTAGGCGGACCGGACAAACGCCACTGTCCATTCCGTGTGGAGCAGCGGCTACACTTTGTATGCAACCCACGCCGGAGGGACTTGATTGACGACCAGGAGAGTCACGCCTGCTGAACACGCCTGATCCCCAAGTCATGGTGAACACGCGTGAAGGGGGCCCCTTTCTTGTGGGCACCCCCACGTAACCTCAAGGCTGCAAAACTGAAAGCTAGTTCAGGAAACCTTATTGAGTGTGCTGTCTCTGCCTCCCCTCCTGGGTCTTACAGATATTAATAACTATATTAGGTTAATTAACAACAGACTGAAGGAAGGCCGAGGAGGGAATCAAGGGACTGGTCTTAGCCGGGTAGACATTTTAAACAGTTATTAAGGAATAAGGTGAAGAAAGCAAATAGTACCGAGTTTTCACCATCAAAACTTTGGGTCGGGGCCCTTCCTTCTTGCCTCTGTGTAAGGCCAAAGGGACACTGACTACTCTGACAACCTTAAAGCGGACTCCAAGAATGTCACCAACAGAATGACCTTTGCAACCAAAGCCAACAACCAGAACTTCATCATTTTCCTCCATAAAATTCAACAACCGTCACTGGCCAGAAAGGCTGTGATGTTTTTAAATTTATTGATTTTTTTACAGAGAGAGGAAGGGAGAGAGACAAACACACACAGAGAGACAAAGAAAGAAACATTAATTTGTTGTTTCACTTATTTATGCTTCCATTGGTTGATTTTTATATGTGCCTTTACAGGGGGATCGAACCCACCACATTGGTGTGTCAGGAAAATGCTCTAACCAATTGAGCTACCCTGCCAGGGCTCAGAGACTGTGATTTGTTGCCAAGTTTCACCAGCCAGAGCCTGACACGCATCGGGGATGGCAGAACTGAGCCGTTTGGCTTCTACCTCTCCATCTTCCAGCACATCCTCCTTTGCAAGGGATGTGGCCCCAAAAGGTCTGGCCTTCAAGGCTGGATCCAGATGGGCTTTCTGGTGTGCTCACCATGCCACTTCTGATCTTGTCATGGCTGAGAAGATTCCTAGCCGTATGATGACCTCAATATCTGCCCATCCTGCCAGCACCATGGACTTTCAAACAGAGGTTTTGACATGGCATTACCGAAGGCTGGGTGGGCCCAGGGGATGCCCTGCTGGTCCCCCAAGCTTACAGTGCCGCCAAACAAGTCCAGTCTATTTATCCTGGTTTAGAAAAAAATGTTAAAGCCAGCACACAAGATGACAATGAGAAACCAGACCAGTAGTCGCTTGTGGCAGACTAATCAAGTTAACAATCGACAAAAGGGCCAGAGTCTCTTGACCCCCTCCGCTGGGGACCCAAAGCCCTCTGCACAAAAATGGGTAAATACCAGTCGGGGGTGAGGAGGAGAAGTTTTCAGGATTCTTTGAAGTAGCAGCCTCACGCACCATGGTACCAAAGCCAACTGGTGAAACCCTGAGAAGGGCAAAGATTCTTATGAATGAACAGGAAAATCTAAGAGTTGATACGGTTGTGAAAGTTGGGATGTTTGAAGGGGCTTGATGTGAAGACGTGTGCTTCCTTTACCTGAGTGTTTTATGAGAATGACTGATACGTCACATGGGGGACACTTTGCTTGCCTCGTATTGTAAAACCCAAACCTGCTGATGACATCCTAAGAGAGGCAACAATTAGGAACAGAAGGGTTGATGGAGTTAAGGTGGAAGTCTGTAAGGGAACTGATATGTTCTAACAGGAGGTATGTCAAGTGGCTGTGTCTCTTTTGCCTGCTTGTATTATGAGGATGGTCCCTGTGTCTGACTGGGGAACAGTGCCCCTTCCAGACACTGTCAAACAGAGGCACAGAAAGCTACCCCGCAAGCCACATTAACTGGACCAAACCAGCACCAGCCAGAACGCCCGAGTCCCCACGGTGTGAAGGAGAAGCTGGAGGGTTGGGAGGAACAAGTTCTCTGAGCCACAACCCGTTTGGAGCCTAGACTAGGGTGAGGGCAAAGGTGAGTGGGCACCCCCGGGACGGCTTCTGGGCTTCAAACTAGGGAATTTCCATCAGAGCAGCAGTTATTATCTTACCAGACATTTGTGGAAGCTACACTAGTGACTCATGAACACGAAACGGACTTTAAACATAAACTATCCACAATGTCTAGGGTGACGTTGGAAAAACGCTCTGAGGAGGTGGCAATGCCCCAGACGGGTTCCATGATAAAGTGGTTTAGGCAGGACTGTGCTGCCTGCGGATGGCAGGGAGGAGATACTCCCGAGAAGGGAGACTCTTCCCCCCTCGGTCTGATTCTAGAACCGTGTGAGGGGCTGCTGGAGTCTCCTGTCCCTTGGACATGGCCTTATAAAGGAGGACCTTTGACTGGCCAACAGGGAGTTGCTGGGCTTGTGGACAGAAGTTCCATGGTGAATGGACAGCATCCCGTTTGGAAAGCCACCACTGTGATCGAAGAAGGTAAACACAGATCAGTTCCGTGGCTGAGTTGCAGGTCATTTCCTAGCAAAGGCGGGAGAACTGAACAATGGAAAAAGCCCTTGTGTTCAGGTTTTACTGATCCATGGGCAATAGCCAATGCCCCGGCCCTATGGCCAGGGAGGCGTGTATGGGGGCACAGTCCTGCAGAAATCACTATGGCATTTGGGAGGTGCACCACAGTAGGGCATGCTGATGTCCAACCGAAGAACCCCTTTCCAGGTTCAGAGAACGACTGAAATCAACAAGCAGACATCCCTACGTGCTCACGATCGGGGGCCCCCTGCCTCCATACCGCGAGTGAACCTGGGGCTGTTGCAGCTGTGCGGAGATGGCTGGGCCTCCTAGACACAGTCTCTTCCAGCCTTTGCCACCTCTGAGGCACAAAAGCCCAGTGAGAGCTCTTCTGCCTGCCAGCAAGAGACAGAGACCGCAGATGGCCATGTGGCAGACCCCCTGGGGGACAGGCCCTGAACAGAGATTGCAGGAGAGAGTGATGCTGGAAGCCCTGGGCAGCCACAGTGGGTCCCGACAGGAACAGACTCTGACGCTGGACTGGGCTCTGCTTACCCACGGCAGCTATCAATGCTCAGCGCGCTGTAATACTGCACCAACGTGGGTGGCTGACTGTCGTTCCTTCAGACCAAGGAACACCCTTTACAGCCCTTAATGGACAACAACGGACAGAGATAGTCTTGGAATACTAGTCTGATAGAGAATTGAAACAATCAAAACACTGGTTGTTGAAAAGGGGGTGGTAGGGGGCTGGAGATGAGGCATGGAGGGCTGGCTTACATGCCTTCACGAGTGTGTGCTCACACTCAGCATCAGGGGGACTTAAAGGAGTCCCCACTGCATAGGTGTCCCTGTTTTTCTAGCGGACCTAGGAACAAGGAGGCAGGGAAGGTTGCTGGTATTCTTTCTGCCCCCCCCAACTCAACCTTTTTTCCCTACGGATGCAGTGGACCCAAGCCCATTACCAGGGATGGAAAGGGGGAGGATTCCTGAGTAATTGTGTCTAACTTTACATGACAACTCCTAAGGGCCAGAGGAGGCCGGATGTGCTTTCAGCCCACCTGGCACAATGTGGGGCTAACAGGGAATACAGCTAGACAGCCGGAGGGCCCAGTGGGTCGGTCGGTCGGTTGTCGTAAAGACAGCCCACTAGTTCCGCACCCGTGTGACCTGACCCAGTCTGCATGGAAGTGGACTGGGGGGGAGGGGCACTGGCTAGACCTTGCTGCCTGCAATCCAGCGTAGGGCCACGCTGGGTGTGAACGGAGAGACAGAGGAATAATAACTGGAGGCAAGGCGATGAGTAAGTGTATTGTGTAGTGAGGGAAATCCAATATTGCATTACCACTTTGAAAGAGGCTCAGAGCCTCTTAGCTCAATGACACCGGATGCCTAAGAGGGTGAAGAAGTAAGCTGCTGACACCTCTGTCGCTTTGGGAACTGGACGGGATGGAAGAGAAGCCTGCAGACCTCAGTGGCCCTGGGACACATTTTCTTCCCTTTCTTTTCTTTTTGTTTAAGATTTTATTTATTGATTATAGAGGAGAGAGAGAGAGAGAGAGAGAGAGAAAGGAAGGAGGAAAAGGAAGTTGTTGCTTCTCATATGTGCCTTGACCAGGCAAGCCCGGGGTTTCAAACCAGTGACGTCAGCATTTCAGATCGACACTTTATCCACTGTGCCACCACAGGTGAGACCCTGGGGGACATTTTCATACAATATGAGATGGACTGGAAAGTTACTGATGACTGAATGGGATTACTAACGTGCCATGTCTTTTGAACTTGATGATTGCTTTGCTATAAGGGAGATCGGTGCTTCCACACCATAGGGTGAGCTGTGATACTATGATTTTATAATAAGAAATGTATATTTGGTCTTTGTTTCCAGCCCGACACAGGACTCCTCACACCCTTGGAAATTCCTACGTGATAAGAGCACTCGGTGCGCCTCTTGTTCTGAGGAAGCAGCTCCAGGTGGGCGCCTGGACAGGGCTGGGCGCCAGAAAGACTCAGCCATCCTGATCAGAAGCTTGGAAGTTTCAGCCCCGTCCCCCCACACTTGTCTGGAGGGCAGGGAGGGGCTAGAAGTGGAATCAATAATCGATCATGCTGACGTGAGGAAGCCTCTCTAGAACCCCGATGGGATGCGGTTCAGAGTGCTTCCAAGTGGGTGAACACACCCAAATACCAGGAGGGTGACGCAACAGACCCCGTGGGTGCAGAAGCTCCGTGCTGGGGAACTCCCCGCTGTAGGTAAAGCAGCTGTGTTTCCTTTCCCTGAATGCTTTAAGAGCACAGCTAACACCTATCTTGTCATTTGGCTCTGTGTCTGCAGCCTTCACGGTGTCCTTCGACCTGCTTGTGCACGAGTAAGCGTGTGTTAAGTGTTCCCCTGAGTTCTGCAAGCGGCTCTACCAGATAATCAAATCCAAAGAGGTGGTCACGTCGATGTCCTCCTCTGATCTGTGGCCAAGATGGACAGAAGTTGAGTAACCTGGTGACAGGGAGCAGAGGTTGCCACCCCAAATATGCCCCTTTGGAACATTGATTATGTTAAGCTGGTTGTTGTTTTTTTTAAAAAACAACACTTCTTTTTATTTTATTCATTCTAGAGAGAAGACACAGAGTGAGAGAGAGAAAGTAAGGAGGAGCTGGAAGCATCAACTCCCATATGTGCCTTGACCAGACCAGTACAGGGTTTTGAACTGGCGACCTCAGTGTTCCCAGGTTGACACTCTATCCACTGTGCTACCACAGGTCAGGCAAGCTGGTTGTTTTTAAGAAACTAAAAACTCAGAAGAAACCCTTCAGCTGTCCCCCTCGCTGCCTAAGACAATGTAGAAAACCTGCCCCAGGAAGGGTGGTATGTCACCCTCACCACCTCCCTCCTTAACTGCAGTTCCGTCTGAACTCCTGTGTGAGAGAGAGGAACTTAGCAAGGTTGTGTGACCAAAAGTCCCCTCTGTGTCCCATTGTTTCTGTATGGCCCAGCAAACATTTGTTTCTAAAACACTGCTTTCCCACCTCCGTGTGAATTGCCCTCCCCCCTGGGAATTCCAAAATCACTACCAGGACCCCCTTTCTCCTTGGCTCAAGATGACACATAAGCCTCAATTGCCTGATTTGGGGCCCCATGTTCTTATGGAACCCCTGTATGCATATATGTAGTTAAATTCAGTTATTTTCTCCTGTTAATCCGCCTCATGTCAATTTGATTATTAGACTCGCCAGAAGCAACAAGAGTAGAAAGAGTGGAAATTTTCCCCTTCCCTATACAAGGAGACCTATCCCCTGAGACATCTTAAATGGGGGTGGGGGAAGGTCTCATGGGATTGAGCCCTTCACCTGTGAGAGCTGACACTATCTCTAGGCAGAGAATGTCAGAATTGAGTTACACTGTAGATTGAGCCAGCTGGTGTCACAGACTTGCTTGGTGTGGGAAAATAACCCCCACACATTTGGTGACCATAAGTGTCAGAAGTGAAGGCGGTAGCACAGTGGATATAGAGTCGGCCTGGGACTCAGAGGACCTAGGTTTGAAACCCGAGGTCACCAGCTTGAGCACAGGCTCATCCTGCTTGAGCGCCGGCTCACCAGCTTGAGCGCAGGGGGGTCGCTGGCTTGAGCATGGGATCAGAGACATGACCCCATGGTCGCTGGCTTAAACCCAAAGGCCACTGGCTTGAAACCCAAGGTTGCTGGCTTGGGGGAAAAAAGTGAAGTGTTCTGTGTGAAAGTAAAGGAGAAACATAGAAGACAGATTTTCTTAACACACTAAGGCTTGAAGCAAACAGGCAAAGGAAGGGAGGGAGGAGGAGGAGGCAAGGAGCCAAAGACCAAGAAATGGAGATAAAGTCATTCTGTCCCCAAATGCTTAAAGAACAGGGGACTTGTTTTTCTCCGGCTATTTCCTGGCCCAGCCTGCCCTCCAGTCTCTCTCTCTCTCTCTGACCACTGATCTCTTGCATGCCTGCCAGGAGGTGCTTGCTTAGGGTCCTGTCAGTCACAGCAGGTCACTGCTTATCGCTGAACATGGCCAGCCACAGTGGCGTCCTCTGTGAGCAAGCCTCTGACCTTCCCTGACTCATCTGCGCGGGAAACCCTACTGTCTCCCTTCCAGTTTGAAGGCACCTGAAGTTCCACCGCTGGAGGTACCCAGGAGACATGCCCAGCTAAGCCTCTGGGGAATAATGGAGGCTGGGGGAGATGATGATTAACCCTGAGAGCCCCCTGGATGTGAGGCCTCGTAGATGTGGGCAAAGATCCCCGGGATGAAGGCACAGTGACCATTTCAGGTATTGCCAACTTGGTAAGCCTGGCCCCAGGCCAGCCCTCACAGGAAGCAGACCTGGGCTCCTGCTCAATTCAGCATCACGCTGAGCACACACGCCTGTGGAGCAGAAGCAGGAAGTGAAGAAGGGGAGTAGGGCTTCCCTGGGCTGTTTCCACCAGAGCTGCTGGGCCGGACCGACTGCCCCGCTGCCTGGCTTGGGTTTCCCTCCCAACCAGGCTGCTGCCAGGGGAATTCCTCTTGCCCACCTGTGCCCAGGCTGGGCCTTCAGGACTCACATGGCTATGAGGCGGGCCACCATGGTCTTGAAACGATCAAAGATGTAGCCAGTAGGGAAGGTCATGAAGTTGTTCATGAAGGACGCCAAGGTGAAGATGAGTGAGAACCTCTCATCCTGGGCTTTGCAGACTTGGAGGAGAGACAGGAAGAGCTCAGAAGCCCAATGGATGGGCCAACCTCCCGCCCACCCTGACCTTCCTGCCTGGTGGGCAACCAGCCTGGCTCCACTCTAGGGCAGCCCCTGCCATCTCAAACAGCTTGCCTGGTGGAAAGTTCCCCCTTAGGTGAGTTGAAATGTGACATCCCTTAATGACCCCTCAGAAGCTGGTACTTCCCTCCCCAGGAACCCCTTAGACTAAGGTTTGGGCGGGGAGGAAGGCTGGCTGACCACCTCTTCCTCTCACCACAGAGAGGCTGACAGGGTGGACAGGAGGAAAGCACCTTCGTACCCTTCCCACCACCTAGGAACCAGACTCAACTTCCCAGAGGAGTCATCACTCCCTTACCATCTTGGTCTGTGGCATTGCCCATCAGCGTGGCATTTTGTTCACACAGGTCCTCAAAGTAATGCTCCACTTTGAAGACAAACACCAGGGACGCCCAGCCAAAGAGGACGCCCGCAAAGCCAAGGCACTCCAGCAGCCCAGTCAGCAGGGTGGCCACGCGCATGGCCTGTCCCTGGCTCGGCATGGCCTGAAGTGCAGCGGATCCTCAAAGCCCACTGGCACTGGGGTCCTCCGGGCTGACCACTGGAGTGGCAAGGCCTGGCACTGGAGCAATTAGGAAATTCCTCTGGCAAGCCCTCCCATTCACGTAGCTCTCTGGACCAGGCTGTTCGGGGCTCAGGCAGAAACCATCACCAAGTGCATCTCTGGGTCCTGGAAGAAAGGCAGAAGCTGCTTGGTACCGGGGGCTTCTGGGAAAGGCAGAGGTGGACAAAGGCTCTTCTGTGGGCGGGAGAGCCAGGCTATCTGCTAGAGACAGCTGCGAAAAGCCTGTCCGTGCCATCACAGCTGGCAGCAGGTGGCGAAGAGGGAACTGAGCCCAAAATCTGGAGACTGTCCATGGAAATGACAGCAGCAACTCTGCCCCAGTCACAGGGGCGAGAGGACTTGATCCATGTTCTCACAAATCCTCCCGACAGTCTGGCAAACTTGGCGTTGGGATACCTTCCCTTAACGGACAGGGAAGCAAAAGCTCCAGGGGATTTGTCAACGGGTTCGAGGTCACGTGGGCTAGTCACAACATGGACCAGTCCAGTGCCCAAAATATCCTACCTCCAGCAGGATCCTTCTTCCCTGGCCCTCAGTGAGGACTCCCCACGTGCCCTCCTGGCAGCCCTCCTCTCCTCACCACCTACCCAGAAAGTGCACCCAGGGAGGGCCCAGCCCTCACCCCCACCCTGCACACCTGCAGATGCACCCCGGGGGTCAGGGCCTCACTGGCCATCGTTCCCCCCTCCCCCGTCCCCGCCCAGGTCTCCGTGTGCCCATGGCCTCGCAGCCGGCACCCCTCGGCACCCTACCGGCTGCCTCCTCCCTGGCTTTCCGGGCTGGCCCCGCGCTCTCTGCGGTTCAGATTCGCGCCACTTTGTCGCGCCACTCCCCGTCCTGTCCTCCGCCCTCCCTTCCCCCCTCCCAAAGTGGAGCCCGGAAGGGCTGGGACAGCTGGGCGGTGTCCGGGGAGGTCCAACACCTCCCACTCTCCATCACTTCCTTCTCCTTCTGGCGCGCCTGGGCTCGGCTGGCAGTGTTGGGCACCGTTTTCCACAGCGCCCTCAGATACTCTCCCCTGTCCCTCCCACGAAGCCTAGCGGCGGCTCTTTTCATCTCTCTTGATGCTCTTCCAGCCTCCCTCTCTCCCCAACCAAGTTAGTATTAATACCACTGCATGCACAAGCACACCCCCACCAAACCAAACCCACCACAAGCTCACTGCGCACACGCACACACACAGGACACACAGCGCCCTGCAGACACACAGACGTGCACACCCTATTCCTCGAGCTTTTCCTTGACCATGTGGGTGGGCACTTTTCCCCATTTGCCCACCTGCTCAACTATGTCTCCTGATCTCATGATCCCTATGTGGCCAGCAAATCCCAAGCACAGCAGACCTGCCAGCACAGAATCTATCAGAGACCCAAGGGCCAGGACTGTACCACTCTCCAGAACCACCCCCTGGGGGTGCCCTGCCTTTTCACCTCCTCAGACCCCTTTGATTACTCCCTGCCTCACCCCCAGCCCAGGTTCTGAAAATGGCTCCCTGCCAGACTGTGTTGATTAAGTATTCATTCATTGCCCCATTTTTTATTAATCAAAGACATGTATAATTGCCCACCGGAGCCTGTGATCAGCGTGAGATAGCCAGCTGAACCAGCTGCATTGCTATCACTCTGGCCCAGAGCAAGCGAGCTGCCAGCTTCCATGGCCTGTGTGGTCGTTATTTCCTCCTCAGAAGCTGAGTTAGGGGAGAGCTCCTTGCATATTCAGTGCAGTGGGTAGACCCCCAGTGCCCACCCAGCCTCCTGGGTCTCTGCCTCTGGGACCCCAGGGACTCAAGCTATTCCTCATTTAATGAGGAAGAAATAAGTTAAGACAGTGGAAGACCAGAACCAGGGAGTACATTCCAGATTGCTACCTAAACACAAAGCATAGAGAGAGTGCAACCACCCCAGCCCCTGACGGCCTGGGGTAGATGCAGCTCTGGTCCTATGTCCCAGGAACTCACAAGGTACGCTGCCCTGAGCACGCTCTTTGCTTGGCCCCACCTGTGCAATGAGAACTGTAGTGCTTCTATTATAGTTCGCTGTCACAAAAGAGACGTGAGGTAGGTTTCTTGCTGCTGGGATGGCGGGCAGCATCCAGACTGCGGATGGTCCTGGGTTTTCCAGTTTCCAGGAATGTAGAGAGCCAGCTGTGGGAGGAGGCTTCAAAGGAGCTCAGCCAAGGTCACTCTACAAAGTGGCAATGCCTGCCTGACTCCCAAACCCATGTGCTGACACTACCAGACTTAACATAGAATATTTGAACATTAGAGAGAACAAGTCCTTTTTTTTCTTTTCAAAATTAACTGATGGGGCGGGGGCATAAGTAAATACAGCATGCTAGGACAAACAGGACTTAAAGTGCAAGATTCTCTATTTTACTGCAAGACACAAAGACACTGAAATTAATTCAAGCCCTGTCTCTGGCTTTGGCTTACATTTTGGTCTCCTGAGGACCTGGGGGATCAGTGAGTGTGGAAGCAGCAAGGAAGGAACCTAAACAGTCAAAGCAAACAGAGACTTTAGAATGTAAATGGGCAGGAGCCAGTCAGAAAGGCCCAGCTCACAGGCTGTCTATGCATCCAGGACTGCAGCTAAGGACTCAGGACAGGTCGTCAGAGCTCTGTCCACCTCTTCTTGTGAACTCTTTCCTGGCTCTCAGTGCCCCCAGCCCACATCCACATCAATACCTGCAGAAAGTACTGCCTCTAGGGAAGCGACAGTCTCGGGGAAACTGTTGGGACAGAATGTGAGAATATTCTCTGAACCATCCCTGTTTCCTCTGGTTTGAGTTCCAGCAGCTAGCAGAGACACACGCTCTTCGGATCCCCCTCCGGCCTCACTCCCGTGAGGATTAGCATGCAACACCAGACAGAGGCATGATTATAATAAGGTCTGATAGCGAGCCTTACGTCTTCATTCATTCTCTTTTTACTTCCTTTCTTCCTCTTCACCCTGCATCCTTTTTTCATTCATGGATCGCTCAGTGGAACATTCTTGATGCCTGAGGCTTTGTGCCAGAGGCTGGGATGCTGAGAGAAGAGATTAGCACCTTCCTTTAAGGAGCTCATTCTGTAGTTGGGGAGACAGACAAATCCAAGATTTCTGGAATGAAGGAATAGAACGGTCTTCCAGGCAGAAGCCGGCACAGCACATTCAAAGGTGTGGAGCCTGGGCAGAGTGAGAGCACTTAGGAACCAGCCAGAGCAGCAGCGCCGAGGAGGTTGGCAACACTGGAGGCTGGAGTGACCCTTTAAGTGGAGGTGTTTAGACATCCGCCCAAGTCAGTTCATCACCTCTATTGACTCTACCCCTTAATCCTTCTCCTAGTCTTCCTTGGCCACTGCCCTCTTCAGACATTCAACCAGCTCTCACCTGGACATGACCTGCTTTTAATTAAGCCTTCGCCATTATGCTGTGGATTTCTGTGGTCCCCATTTGATAAAGGACTTGGACTTAGGGTGTGCCAAGCAAACAGGCAAATGAAATGACATAAAGCTTGAACTTGCAAAGCCTGGGCTCATGCAAATCAAAATGTCTGGTTTTTCCAGTTTTGATCTTCAATGAGGTTTCAAGAGTTTGTTTTGGAAGACAAAAGGTAAATGCAAATATTTTTTAATTTCAACTCAGGAGAAAATACTCATCATCGTGAGGCAATGCCAAAATTAAAAATTAAAAAAGCATAGATTTTGGACCTATTACTGATTTTACAGATCCCTCTGGGCCCCAGTCTCCTCATCTATAAAATTGGAATCGTGTTGTGGTATGGATTAAAGATAATTCAGTATAATCACCCAATTAGTGCACTAGCTAATTAATAAGTGCAGATATTGTTTTTTTTTAAAAAGCATTTGATTATTGAAAAACAAAGGAAATCATGAAGTCATGTCTGAAGAGGTTTGCAAAGTGTTCCTAACCTAAAGCAGAAATAAATGAGGGGGGGAGTCACTGCATACTATGTGACCTGCATCATCTGCGTGAGGAGTCCCACCCGGAACTGATCTCTAGGTAGCACCCAAACACCCATCAGTGTAACCAGGGTGACCTCCCACTTGACCAAAGCATGGGCCTGCTTGTCAGTACTGGGAGCTGTGGGAAAGGAAGTCTTTTCATGAGCAGGAGAGGACAGGAAGTGGCGGAAGTCTGACAGATGGGCCCTTCCGGGCATCTTCCGCTGCTCTGAGCAGTGCTGACAAGGCTGGGAGCCTCCACACAGCCCCTGAATAAGGATGAGACCTCCTTGCTCTGGGAAGACTTTTCTGTAACCAAAGGGGAATCTGAAAGGACACCCAAAAGCTACGGAGCAGAGAGGGTTGCTCCAGCCGGTCAGGTCAACCAGCTCAGCCCTAGGGGATGTTGGAGTCAGCAGATGTTGCAACCAGAACAACCTCCCTTCCACGTGCTGGACCAGCCACAAGGAGCCTCCAGGCCAGTTGCTGTGATAGAAATGAGACCCCATGAGCCTCTGCCCATTTCCTTCCACCCAACTTTAAGTCCATGTTCACCAAGAAACCATTTATTGCTAACTTGACTTCTCACATAGACTCTGCTAGAACAGAGCACCCTGGGTGCACTTCCGAATCTCCAAAGCTAAGGACCAGGCTGGGAATGCTGTGAATGATGAGGCACGCCCCCCCCCCAGAGGTATAATGACACCTATCCGTAGGACCCAATATTCACTGAGCTGGACCACCTTTCAGGCACCCTTTTAAGTGCTTTGTTTGGATTCTCCCACTAATCTCATGACAATCCTATGAGGATAGACGTTGTTATTAGCATCCATTATCTGGGCCAGTTGAGGCCCAGAGGGATTGAGCAACTCCCTCAAGAGCACAGAGATAGTGGGTGGCAAAGCGGGGCTAGAAACCTGGGTATTCTTACCAAGCACCCCTCCAGCCTCCCTGAGCGCCCCCACCCCAGGCACTGGACAGAGAGCATGGCCGCTGAATTAGGCTCATGTGGGTAGCAGTTATTTGTAATAGCAGTGGGGGTGGGGACCCCTTTCAGAGGTGTCATTGGTTAAAGCAAGAGAGGAACACTGTCCCATTCAGCCACGGGGCTGTGTCTCCCCGCCTGCCGACTTCTCTAACCACCCACAGCCACCCACATGCCCGCTCATAAAAGGAAAAGGATCCAGGAGGAGGAGACAGGATTCCTGAGTGAAAACAACAGGGTGTTTTTAGATGCCCGGCCACCCAAGATAAAAAAGAAATGGCTGGGGCCGATGGAACACTCCCCTGTGCCACAGGGAGAGAGAAAGAGGAGCAGGACCCAGCGGGACCAGTTTCCAGTTGCAGAAGGGTGGGGTGGGGGCTGTCAGAAGTGAACTGAGAGGAGGGGGTAATTGGGGAGAAGGGGGGAGCCCTCCACTCACTGGGAGAGCATGCATATGGCTGAACCCCTCTAGCCTGCCTTTCTGTTGTCCCTCTCTGCCCTTCTTCCCTGCATTGACCAGAGAACGCTCGTGGTGACACTAGGGAAGGCCCCATGAGGATCTGTGGACAGGACGCTGGACAGAGAAGCCAATATGGGTCTGAAGCACCCTAGCTGGGCGATGTTGAACATCTTTCCCTCCCCTCCGGGACCCCATGCAGAGATTGGAGGGAAGGAGGGGCCGGCTGGGGGGCAGTAGTCTCCCCCTCCTTATTCAGAGGAAGACAGAAAAGGCCCAGAAGGTGAGTCCACTCTGGGAGTTTCTGCTTGCAAGCCAAAATGGCCTGATAGCAACTCAGAGACTACGGAAGTTCTCAAGGCTGATGGGCTCTTGTAGCTTGTACAGACAACTCTCCTCGTGGGCTGCAAACCACAGGACAGGCTGCGACCATGCTCGTGGGAAAGAGCCATAGCTTTCTGGCCTCTGAGTCTTAAAGCAAACACAGACTCAGGGTTCACTCCTTTTGAGACAAAATTGCCTCTGGGGATACGGCAGCCCTTGAACGTGTGTCTGCTTCTTCTAGAATTCTCCTCAATGAAAACATCAACTTGGGTATGAATAAAGGCAACAGTAATGACAAGCATGTCCTGAGTATAGCTTGCAGGTCAAGCACTCTATTCACAGAATCATTTTATCCTTACGGCCACCCATAAGGTGGCTCCTATAGTTAAGCCCACTTTACAAATGAGGACTGGGAGGCCTAGAGAGAGAAAATAACTTGGCCAAGTCACACAGCTGATAAGTGGGAAGAAATAGACTTCCAAGCCAGGTAGCAGACTCCAGAGTCTGGTGTAACCACACTTTAATGCTGGAGTCCACTTTCCTGTGGCAATGTCCTTCTCTACCGAGAAGCCCTCCCCACACAGAAATTCTCTCTCTGTCCTCTTCAGTCTTGTTATTGAACAGAACGAGTTTGCCCACCCGGTGCTGGCAGAGCCAAACACCGGGAATTGCAGTGAAGAATGTTGCTATTTTGTTATGAATGGTGCCACCCAGGAGAATGGGAAGCAAATGCTCAAAAGCCCAAACTCCCCAGTGGCATGTAGGTTACAAGATTCTATAGGGCAAAGTCACAAGACACTGTGGGTTATGGATTCAGGGTCCTTCTGGGAACACTTGATCCGAGGTGAGGTAAGGCCAGTGAATCCTTTCTTCAGGCCTTGAGGACAGTTCTAGGGTCTGTTCTCATGTCCCTCTCTCTGGTTTCATGGGAAAGTAACCAGGGGGTCATTCTACCTTAGGACTCAGGTGCTGACATATAACTTGGGTCAAGATGCTATCTTTAACCTGCCAGAAGCCCGAACTGTGTGATCAGTGGTCAAGTCCAGGCTACTGTCTTCTGCTGCCTTGGAGGGTGCTGATTATCAGGGGGAAGGGCGGGTCTCTGAGGGCTATAGAGAGAGGGGTATAATTTCTCAAGCTAGGATTTAAATTTAAATGTAATCAAAGTCAGGAGGGCCCTTGGCTTCAGTTTCACAGCATACCTTTCCACACCATTCTTTGGACATCTTGCTCACACCCCCCTGAGGGTGTTTCCTCCCCAGCTTCCCTGGGAGAGCTTAGTTGTGATTAGGATCTGAGGGAAATGACCTACACAAAACAAACTCACCAGAGACTGATTGATAAACCCGAAATGCAATTTGTTAATTTACACTGAGGCATGAAACCACCCAGCAGCCAGGAATCCTGAGGTTGACTGATCAGCACAATCTCTTTCAGGAAGGATTGCCTTTCGGGAAGGAAATCAATACCTGAAGGTTCTGTGTTCAGTACACAGTCAGAGCGCAGGGAGCTGATGGATTGACACTCAGGTGAAGTCTGACACGTCCTTCTAAAGCCTCCTTCCAGCCAACGGGCCAAAGTGTCCAAGGCAGGGAGCCACATGGTGTCCTCTTCTCTGCATAAGGCTGGATTTTTCTGGACCCTACCAAGACCCTACCTTTCTGGCTGTGCATGTGTCGCAATCGTGCCTGGCTTTTTTTGATTGCTTGTTTAGATGAATCTCTACATAGTTGATTAGACGGAAAGACAATTACCCACTGGGACCCGCTAACGAAGAATCAATATGTACTAGCTGCACGGTCTGCCCTGCGCAAAGCCGTCCCTCCCGGGTGGCCCTTTCCTCCTCGTCCCGCCTCGCAGTGGAGGAGCGGCAGATGGAGGGAATCGTGGAAGCCAGATGGCCAGGGTTTGAGTCCCAGCAAGTCAGTGTCCCCGTCTCTAAATCGGAGACAATAATAGCACCCATCTCATCATTTGTCGAGAGAATTCAATGAGTTAATACACACTGAATACACATACCGTGCTCCGAACAGTGTCTGGCATCTGGTAAGCGCTCAATACTTGTTAGCGATGATTAATAATTCATTTTATAGATGAAAAAAACTGAAGCCCACAAAGATGAAAAGTCAACTAAGATCATACAGCCCAGTAAGCGGTGAAGCTATCATTCCAAACCAAACAGGCTTTCTTCAAGTGCCAATGTCTTTCCCCAAACCCCTTCCTTATCCTGGATCCCTCATGAAAATCCAAAGGAGAGCTTGTTTAAAAATGCAGCGACCCCCCCCCCCCAGATGGGTAAAATCTTAAAGGATGAAAAGAAGTAGGTCTGGCAAGGACACAGAAGGATAGGAGGTAGTACGTAGGAATGGCCACCTTGGAAATGTGCTTGGCAGTTTTTAATTGAGCTAAACAAACACCTATAGTCACAGCCAGGTCTGACAGGGGAAGCAGAGCCATTGAGTATGTGGGTTTGCCCCAGGCATCAGTCTTCCTCACTGTGGGAGCAGGTGAAGAACCCTTGCAAGGCTGTTGTCTCTGTATCTCACCTGGGAGCTCAAATCCCACAGGTCAGGCCATTCAAACAGAATGTTGGTGAAACGTCTCGAACAGGCGGGATGCCCGACGCCCTAAGTGTAACCTCACAAGGGTACACCGAGCCCCTGAGATTCACGTCAGCTTTGTTTTTTGTGTTCTGTTTGGTTCGCCTCTGTCATCGTTGATGGCAGTGTGCTGCAGAAGCTGGGATTTTTTAATGTGGTGCTAAACAAATACACACCTGGCTCGGCAGGAGGAGCAGCCAAAGAAGGAACCAGATGCTGCTTCCCGCCGACAAGGTGGGTCAGCATATCAGCCACAAGGTGTGCGAGCCGCAAAAATGGCTGCTTGCATCCATTCTGCCCTCGAAGCCCCTCACGAATCTCCCTCGTGGCCAGCCCTAACCAGAAACATGCAAGAAAGGGACCTCAGCCTCGCCAAGCTGACACATTGCTACAACCACACTTACCCTAGGATCAGGCCATTCGGCCCTGGAATTCCTCAGGAGATATGACTGCATGTAGTAACCAAGACACATGAGCAAACATACTCATCTCAGCTTCATTCATAAGAGCCCCAAACTGGAAACAGCTCAAATGCAACCAGTAAGAATATGGATAAGCCCTGGCCAGTTGGCTCAGCGATAAGAGCGTTGGCCCGGCTTGTGGAAGTCCCAGGTTCAATTCCCAGCCAGGGCACGCAGGAGAAGCACCCATCTGTTTCTCCACCCTTCCCCCTCTCCTTTCTCTCTCTCTCTCTCTCTCTCTCTCTCTCTCTCTCTCTCTCTCTCTCTTCCCCTCCTGCAGCCAAGGCTCCACTGGAGCAGGTTTGGTCCTGGCGCTGAGGATGACTTCATGGCCTCCACTTCTGGTGCTAGAATAGCTCCTGTTGCAGCAGAGCAAGGCCCCAGAGGGGCAGAGCATCGCCCCCTGGTGGGCATGCCAAGTGGATCCCAGTCGAGCACCAGCAGGAGTCTGTCTCTCTGCCTCCCTGCTTCTCAATTCAGAAAAATACAAAAAAAAAAAAAAGGAAGAAGAATATGGATAAGCAAATTGTCCTATATTCATACAGTGGAAATAATAAAAGAACAAATAAAAGAACAAACCACTGGTACACACAATATGGTTAACTTCATATGATGTTGAACAGAAAGGGGAAATCAGTGCCGATGACAAAGATCAATTCGAGGGTCTTAGGCTGCAAGCAGGAAATGCAATGCCCAGTGTTCCGAAGACGATACAAAAGCTGAGGGTTCTCAGAGAAAAAGGTACGTTCTCGAGGGGAATCGGTCCTGTTCTTAGCCTTCGGTGGGTCCGAGATGCTTCCTCTAGATGACCGGTGGTCTGGATACTAGATGTCAGGCGGTCTGGACAGGTGCAGATCCTTTCCTCGTGCCTGGGGGTGGGGGGGGATGGGGGGCGACCCAAGGGTTATCTGGAGACTTGCTCTGTATCCAGGCACCGACTCAGACCTGCAAAGTGTACAAGTTCACTCTATGTCTCACAAGACACAAAAGAGCGTGTATATGATGTATAATTCTACTTGTGCGAAGTTCAAGAGCAGACAAAAAGAGCTGACGGTGATGAAAATCAGAATAGTGGCAGCTGAGCACCCAAAGGGAAGAGAAAAGTTAGGACCTCTGTGGACCAGAGGCACTTGGAAGTGGTCTAGGTCTTGTTGATCTGAGTGGGAGCTACACACTCTCTGTTCACGTGTGGAAATTCATTGACCTGTACACAGGCGGCTTTCTGAGCGCCACCCCCAGACAGATCTGATGACTCGGATGCAGTCCAAGGACCCCTCTGAGGGAAATCCTGCCGGGCGCCTCGTTTCTTCGTGACTGTGCTCCCCAGCCCCCCACCCCGCCCCCCATCTGCAGAGTCCGCTGTTTCTGAATTCCTTCTAAAACCAACTTTCTCAAGGAGGGAGAACATCCAACTTTAATCCTACACCTCTGGGATTTGAAAAAAAGTAAATTCCTGGTTAAAATCGTCACCAAGTGAGCGTGAGACGTACACCAAGTTCCTTCTTAGTAGCGGGGTCGGAGATGCGCTCCCGCGATCGCTGGGGTTGAAGCGCTCTGGGTTTTAAGATGCCAAGAAGCTTTGCGGTTTCCCGCTTTCGTGGACCATTCCTTCCGGAACTTCTAGGAATTGGAGCTTCTTTGTTTTCATAACACTTTTCCACATCCCAAACACCACTGGACCACCCTCTCCTGGGCGAACAGGGCCGGCGCGGCTGCCTGCAATGTGACAGGCTGTCTTTTAGGCGCCGGATTTTCTAGCGCCCCAAGCGGAGGGGCATCTTCCCTGTGGATAGCTCTTGAAGGTCACAAGGCTCCTGATGCAAGTGGCCCAAGTGCCTGCACAGCCCCACAGGAGCATTATTCCCTCTTCTCCCATTTAGAACAAGACGTGCCTGTGAGCACACAAAGGCTCTGTCCCTCTACCTCTCCTTTCTAACCTGTTTCCATCTCGCCTAGCTGAGCACAGGCCATGGGATGCTGCTTTCTGGTGGGGGAAAAGAAACGGAATAACCCTGCACTTGTATGTACATTGCTCTCTACGATGGCCCTACAAAGCCCGTCCGCCGGCTCTCCCTGAGCACCTGCCCCACCAGCCAGAGGGGATACAGGTGGAGTCCCTGCGGAAGGGTTTGGTTTCAGAGTCCCCAGTGAGAAGAAGCAGATACCTCCCAGAGGTGACCGCACAGATGCTATCAGTTGTTTATCAGCCCACACCTGATAAGTATCTGGGCTTAGATTAAGTGACTGGGCTCAGGCCCAGCACCTGAGTAGGTGAGAGAGGCACGGGTGGGTTGGTGATGCCTGGACTCCATTTTGCAGCTGGTGGCCCAAGACTTCTGGAAGAGCAGGCCAGGCTAAGTTTACTTTCTCTGCAACCTCCCCCTGCCACCCGGTACCATCTCACAAGTCAGCCACAGAGCCTCCCTGACCTCCACTGCCCTCCACCCACTGGGGCTGTGGCGCTGGTTGTCGCTGACCTGCCTCATCCTACAATCTGTGTACTTCAAAGCCAGGGATCGGGAGAGCCCCCTCCCCCCACATGGGGTCAGTCTCTAAGCCATACTAAGGTGCAAAGGAGAGACCTGCTGTCAAAGCTGGAAACGGGAAGGTTCAAAGCAAGTGATGGGACTGAAGGAATTCTGACAAACGGGGTCTGCAAAGCAGAGGTGGCATATTGATCCAGAAGGGGTAACTGGAGGGAACCGGTCCCTGATGGAGGTGATCTAGACCTGGCCGTGCTGACGGACAGGGTCCATGCGGGATCAGGGACGTGTGCGGGCTTCCCTGTGGTCCGGAACCGGGAGGGCGCAGAGCTGTGAAGAATCCAGGTCAGGCTACAAGGCTCTGGAGTCAAAGTGGTCGTAAAGAAGATGGGACTGCCTGACCTGTGGTGGTGCAGTGGATAAAACGTCGACCTGGGAACACTAAGGTCGCCAGTTCAAAACCCTGCACCGGTCTGGTCAAGGCACATATGGGAGTTGATGCTTCCAGCTCCTCCCCCCTTTCTCTCTCTCTCTCTCTCTCTCTCTCTCTCTCTTTCTCTCGTCTCCTCTCTAAAATGAATAAAATTTTTAAAAAATTTTTTTAAAAATTTAAAAAAAAAGAAGAAGATGGGACTAAGGCCACCAGGGTGTGTTAGGGAGGGCCCCAGCCCAAAGGGGTTCACAACAGGCCTTCCCCAGATGTGCCACTTTGGCATGTGGATTATTTTGAGCTGAATCAATCAAGACCCTTCAGGCTCATGAGAAATATCACTTAATCCCTTTAAGATTTTAAATTTGGGCCTTTGGCCACAATGAGTTATTACCAGAAATAAATTTTTATGACCTATCTATACAGCAGAGCAAACATCTAATTACTGAATGCCTGCTCTTCTTATTGTCCTGCAAGGACCTTCCTCCCCATGAAGACCCAGGATGCCTTACTTCATCCTTAGCTTAGAATTAACTTTCTGTCTCTGAACCTCTCATGTATATGGGGCTCCCATACATACATATGTAATGCCATTTGGTCATTTTCTCTGGTTAATCTGTTGGATATGAATTTAATTATTCGAACATCCAGAAGTACCTAGAAGGGTACAGAAAAATGTCTTCCTCCCCCAGAGTCCCCACGAATTGTACAGAATTGAGGCTTAGGAGTCAAAGGTCATTATGATCTCTGTCCAAGTCCGCGATGGCCACCCCTCCTCCACAAGCTTCCTTGGGCTCTGAAACACTCCTGTGTGTCCTTGAATAAGTTCCTTCTCTGCTGAGCCCCCTTCTCAACCAGAAAAGAGGAATGAAATTGCTCCCCACCCCCAGCACTGTATGAGCTCTGAATCTGCACAGCACCATCCCCCATGCCCTCCGCCATCATCGTTACCTATCATCGTCATTGCTGTGGGAGGCAGGTCTGACAACACTAGCTCTGAGTGAGGCCCTCTGGTTACAAGTAGCTTGGGTCTGAGACGCTGGGGCACACAGAGGACCAGGAAGCAGCCAAGGCAGGGGGAGAGCCACCTGTTACCCTGAGACAGGTTTCCTGGGCCCCGCACCTCATGACTGCCTGCACATCAGTTCTGAGTGCCCATGGCCCTAGACAGAGCTGTCACTATCCCTTTATTAAAGTGACCTGAAACCTCGGACAGGTTGCAGTGCTCCTGGGTTCCGCTTCTCACTGCTCTGCTGGAGAATCCACTGGGCCCTCCCTGCCCACCCACCTCCTGCACCAAGCCCGCTGCTCTGCCCCTTACTGCTGCAGCCCCAGCCAACTCCTACTCACCCTTCAGAGCCTGACTCAAATGTCACTTCCTGAAGGACACTGGCCCAGCCCCCAGGACTGGTACAAGTTCTCTCGCTGTGGCCCATACTTGCTCATCAAAGAATGTATCCTTGCTTGTAACTACATATTTGCGTACGGGATGACCTGATGTCTGAGTCCTTCCTCTCCCCTATTGCACACCTGTGAACACCCACAGGACCCTGGTGGGGGCAGAGACCTTTAGTTATTTGTTCAACAACCACTTATTGAGTGAGGGCTGGGTGCCAGGATGCTCCAGGGGCTGCAGGTGCTTCTGTGAATAAAAAGACAAACATCCCTGTTCCCACGGAGTTTACATTCTAGTAGGAACAGACAGACAGTAAGCCAAATAACTAACTCACGTAGCATGTTGGGAGGTTGTGAGTGCTATGGAGATAACAGATAAAATAGAACCAAGTGTGGGAAGACCGGAGTGCAGGCAGGAGCCTGTGGCGCAGGGAAGCAGGGAGGTCGGAGGCCTCAAGGGAGAGGGAGGCCGAAGCACCTCCCTGCAGGAAGGCAGAGAGCCGTGGTCCCTGCTACACTCCAGCCCCTGACCCTGGCTTGGCACCCAGGAGTCATTTAATAAATTACTAAAGAGATAAAGGGTGGATGAAAGGATGGATGGTCTTTCTTTAGTTATGTTTGATGTCCAGCTAAGACACCGTTCGCTGGACCTAGGGGACTGTGGTGGTCGACCCCTTCCCACAAACATCTCTAGCCCCTCCCCCGACACCTCCACCCGCTCCACAAGGCTCAGTAGTCACGTGGCTCAGGATCTGATCGCATCCGCAGGGCTGCCCTGAGGGGTCCAAGTTAATCATGGAGGTATCGTGCCCCTTGCCAGAGACTGATTTGGGAACCCCTGATGTAAGTCGATCAGTGTACGATATCCAATCGTTTGTCTCCAGTGGGGTTTAGCCTAAGATATTACAGAGAGAAGGGAAGACTGGGTAGGCCTGCTTTCTCCTGAAGGTGGACAAAGAGGCGTGCTAGAGCTAGTGTGGGCGGGGTTTCCCGTAACTCGTACCTCAAAGTACTGCACCTGCTGGGGACATCCCCCCACTCCACTGTGTGTTGGTTGGACCTCCCATGGGTCAGCTTTTCCCTCTGTGCCACGTCAGAGGTGGGTCCCCTGTGCCCTTGTCCATCTCTGTGCTCCGCCCAGCCCGGCGCCCGCCCTCGCACAGCCTCGCTGTGTATGTCCTCCCCCATCGCACAAACAAGGAAACAACGTCTGGACAGGTGACGAGACTCGGGCTCAGCGAAGCCACGGAAACCGATTTGACCAAAATCCTGCCTCTGCAGCCATCACCAGCCACTGCGGGGAGAAGGGAGAAGATAAACTCTACCACTAAAGAGAGACCAGGAGAAAGGGTCCCGGGGCCCTGTGGGAGAGGTCTTGAGGTCCTGACATCTCAACTCCTCCGCCTGAAGAACCCCCTTCCTTAGGTGGGTCTTGCCTCAGGCAGGATATTCCTCTTTTTTTAATTTAAAATTTTAAATTATTAAAAAGGTAATACATGCACAGAGTTAAAAAAAAAAAAAAAACAACAACAACTACAAAAGGTTACAAAGTAAAAAATAAGTCTCCCACTATCTGCAGCAGAGCCCGGGTGGCTGTTGTGGGCATGAAAGTGGGGAAGTCTCTATTACTCACATCCCTAAACCCCCAGATTACCCTGAGACTCGAGTACAGCCTGCTGGCTGGACCAACACTGTGACTGACCCAGCCCTGCCCTGCCATCTCAACCGGAGTCCTTCCAACAGGAAGTTCTGGGCAGCTACTCTTACTGTTTTGTTTATGGGTATTATCTGTACATGTGTGACTGAGTATGTATACTTCATCCCACCAGGTTTTGACACAAATGGTAACATACTATTCCATTGTTCTGCATCTTGCTTTGTTACTTTGTATCTTTGAGATTGTTCCAAATAAAAACACATAGACCTTCTTCATTCTTTTGGATGGCTGTGTATGGATGTCCTAAAATGAATGTAGCCAATTCCCTACTGGTGATATTTAGGCAATTCCTGCTTAAGATAATGTTAAAGTAGGTATTCAAGTGTTTTAAAACGTGAGTTGATTTGAATTTAAAGATGAAGCAAATTATAGTACAATGATATGTGAGCCACAGTTAGACCACAAATTGTGATGGTGACACACCAATGACTGAAATTCACTGAACATTGCAATACAAAGTGGCCTGGAAATCAGCACAAGGTCTGAGGTTGAAGTCCAGGTCGGCCTCTTACGGTAAACAGTTAGGCAGGTGGGCTAACCTTGCGGGACGTCAGATTCCTAATCTGTAAAATGAATATAGTATTAGTTTTTACTGACAGAGTCAGGAAGACCCCATGAAATCACATACGTGACTCACATCACTGCCTGGAATGTAATAAACACTTAACAATTGTTACCATTGTAATTATTACAGTGAATGTAGGCTAAAGAGCACAATACAAGTAATTAAAAGAGGTTTTAGTTTTATAGAACTCATTCTGTCCCGAAAATAGTATTTCAACATCAAAAAGAAAGATTCTTAAACAAAACAGAAAAACCACCCATCATTCTCCAATCTCTAAATAACTTTCATTTCCAGATTTTGTCAACATGGATACTTACTGTTCCTGGTTGCAATCACAGTGTTCATGCAGTTTTCATATTCTGCTTTTTCTCAACAAACACGGTGTTATACACAGTTTCCATGCTTCTGCATAGTCTTTATAATAATTTTTTTTTTTGCAGCTGCATAATATTGCTTTGGCTAGATTAGCCATGGTTTTCTTAACCATCTTACTGCCTGGAGAAACATAGAAAGACCATGCCAGTCCACACCTGGAGATTTTTTCATATTATGTTCTTAAGATCAACCCCTGGAAGTGGGATTCATAGATCAAAGGGTAGTAATGTTGTCAAGGCTCTTATTACACTTTCCTAGATTGTTTTCCAGAGTTTCACACTTTTCTTCCAGAGATGTAAAGGGCACAGACTCCATGGAGCAGCCTTGCCAGCGCGGGGTGGTGGCATCTGTAAATTCTGCTAGTTTAAGAATTATGAAACACTGTCCCCACACTGCTCTCATTTCCATCTTATTGATCATTAACAGGGAGAACTGCCTTGCAAGTGTTTGTTGATTCCCTGCTTATCCTCCAGGGCAAAGTAATTGGCCATATCTTTTACCTGGTGATCTGCTGAACAATTTCCAAGTATGTGCTGGCTCTCTGCTCATCCTGCAGGGTGAAATACCTGTCCCCAGCCCTCACCTGTGTATCTGTTCAAGTGTTTAGGCTTTCCTTACCAGTTTGAGCAAGCACCTGAGAGTCGGTAAATATTAATCATTTGACAGCCAGATTTGGCCGTTGTAGGCTTGTGAGCGGGAAGGCACATGATCAAAACTATACCTTGGGAAGATTAATTTTGATGTTAATTGAGGAAATTAAGCTGAGAGAGCAATATGTCAGTAGGCTTCTGTGATCGGTCCCCTAGCAGGGTCTGAATTGTACAGTGGCAGTAGGGATGGGCAGGAGGGTCCGTGTCCCCCAAACTAGAGCTTGTGACTCCCCACCTTGCCTCCCATCATGCCCCTCCCATAGGCACTCACTCTCCCTCACAAATTCAGTGGCTCCAGCCCGCAGAATTTGAAAGGGGAAGAATTGTTCTCTCCTGTCCATTCACTATGTAAATGGGAAAAGTTCTGCCCATAGAGGGCCATGCATCAGGGGTCACCATAAGTATCCGTTCTTCATCTAATGTCTCCAAGGTGGTGGGAGGCGGTTGGAGAATCAGTGCATCAGGGAAAAGGGGGATGTCAGAGTCTTTGACCCTATGGGGAAAAAGAAACTTTCCTCTACTCCTCAAGGATCTTCTGGCTAGTCTGATAATTACATCTACATGAGACAGAGTTACAAGAGAAAATGACCAAATTTAGTTAGATATGTATGTATGAGAACCCCACGTACATGAGAAAGTCAGAGACGCCATATCTACGAGAGGTTCAGGGACAGAAAGTTAAAATGAGGTGTTTATAGCATTCTGAGGATGAGGTAAGGAACCCTGGGACTTCAGAAAGGAGGAAGGTCCTTGAAGGATGATAAGAAGATCAGATGTTTGCCCTAACATATAAATAAGTCAAGACCCCTAATTTAAATTCTTCTCGGTGGTTAAGAGGAGGAGCAGAAGTTTCTCTTGAGCCCACAAGGTGTTAGTTGGGATGATTCATTCTGAATCTTTACAACCCCATAGAATGGTTTCTTGGACCAATAGAGTCAAAGGCACTACTTCCCCACACCCACCCTCCATTCCAGACTTTCCCCATCTGCTGGACATCAACATGACCACAGCCTCTTGTGTAAGGTGCCAGATTTTATAATTGGTAAAGCGGGACACCATTGATGGGGGGGGGGGGTTCTTGATTAAAAATTTGTTCTATATGAAGTAAAAGAAAATTTCATAGAATGCAAAAATAGTATTGTAATATACTTTTTTAAATTGGGACTTTATTAAAATGCCATGGGACACGGGACAAATTGTTAAAAATCGGGACTGTCCTGCCAAAAGTGGGACGTCTGGTCACCTTACGCCTTGTGCCATGATTGTTTGATTAGTATCTTCCTCTCTAGACCAGGGGTCTAATAGGTCATTTGTCGGGTGCCTACTCTGAACCAAGGTTGGGCCAGGTACATAAAATAAACAAGGTCAAAGACTATGGCTCCTGCACTCACTGAATTCACAATCTAGGGAGAAAAGGAGGCTCTCTTCACTGGAAAGGGAACTGGTGCAGATACAATGTGACCCAACTTTCTAACCACTAGACCTCCAGGAAGTCAAAATTCTGGTTTCTGGTCAAGACTGTCATGGACCTTCATGAAAGAAGGAAATACTCCCAAAGACCTGGATTCAGAGCCTGGCTCTACAGTCTCCAGGTCAATGTCACCTTTGATGAAGTCATCTTCAAGGCTGGAGTGTAAATGGAGGTGCTGGCACCTGGGCTGGGAGGTTTCTCCCCACCCCACCCATCCACAAGGTCTCCCCCACTCCCATCATCCCAGCATGGCTCTGTTGTATTCTTCAAAGGAACCTGACACTGGAAAGTGAGGTTCGGATTTAGAATGATCTGACTCCTTGGAGTTCTATTCAGAAATATAGCTACCTCCTCTTCTCCTAACAAACATAGCTCTATTCCAAACAAGAAGGGGTCTCATGTACATGCATGGGAATATCGCACCCACACATCCAAGCTCTAACCACACCCTCTACAAACAGCTGCCTCTCAGCTACCCTTCGGCAGAAAAGTAGATGGGAGATGTCCACACGTGTCTTGGAACTAGACTTGGGCCATTTGAGCAAGAGATTCCCACATCCTGGCTACCCAAAGTGTGGTCTAGAAGGGGAATACAGACTCCCAGAGGGCACATCGCCTTGGTCTCAGGGACTTTCCACCCCATGGAAAGATGTTGGCTGCAGGAAGACCAGAGCAAAACCCTCGACAGCATGGGATCTAGATCAAGACCCTCTTGTCCAAATCTAAGCGTACGACTGCCTTTCTCCGTTTGTTTATCCATCTGTACGAAGTGGGTATTAAAAGACCTTCCTCCATAGAGCTACTCTGTTAAATGAGTCAACAGACATAGTTCCATGGCATAAAGTGGTTAATAAATTCCAGTTATTATTATAAAGAATATACATGGGCAGAGACCGTAGAAACCAAGCAGGAAGGAGAGGACACCTCTGACACTCTTGCCCTTTAAAATGATCTAGTTTAGGTTTTCTTCCCTATTTTAGAGAGAACCTGGAAAGAAGCCATGTCCCCATCAGGCTGGGCAAAGTAGGACATGGAACTCACTGTGGGAAGGGTTCCGGGTGACAAGTGCAGGCCCAGCTCCTTCCTCCAGAGTCTGGGACGAACACAGACTCCCCCAGATCTGTCCCTGACAAGCTCAGGGGCAGGCCTGCTGGCCACCAGGAAGGCTGCGGAACCCAGAGGGGGGTCCAGGAGATCCTTAGAAGTTCTACTCTTCCCCAGGGACTCTCCTCACAGCCTCAGAGGTGGGAAGGTAGGGCCACGGGATGGAGCTGAGACGCTCCATTTTCAGGAGCTTCCAAGTCTGGAGCAATAGAGAAACAAGGATGTCACAAAGGCATGGCTTTGTGAAATGTTCAAGAGCATTGAGTCCACGGTGCTCCTTTCAGTGAAGGGGAGCCTGAAGTTGAGAGAGCAGAGTGGTCCCTCCCAGTTTACCCAGCTATTCAGGGGCAGAGTCCAGGCTGGCACTGAAGCTTTCTAATTCAGGTGGAGATTGCTTTCATCACACTGGGCAGCCTGGTCTGAGCCAGGGGAAGGCAGAGAAGTGGAGGCCAGCAAGGGGGTCAGACACACAGAGCGTAGAACACTATAACTAGGCACCGACTCCCAGACTCAGCTCTGCCGCATGTGGCTTATGAGTCCTCAGGTCATAACTGCTTTCCGCCCCTAGACTGCAACATCTATTTCTGCAGGTGCTGTTGAGACTAAAGGAGAAAATTAATCATAATATGATTAGTGTTTATTGAGCAGAGGGTCAGTTACTCTGTTAGATCCTCACATACTTTGTCTCATTTAATCCTCAAGCAATCCTGTGGGGTAGAAACTAGTGTTGCCTGCCTCCCATTTTCTGAATGAGAAAATTGAGCCTCAGAAAAGTTAAACACTTTGCCCAAGGTCATCAAAAGCCTGTGCTCTTGACCATTGAGCAACCCCACCATGTACTCTAACTGCCAAGTGTGCTACACAGTGAGGTTGCCAAACAGGTGAAGAAAAAGACCAGAGGAGTTCTGGGGACTCATTAGAGGGGCCTCGGTGTCACATGGACAGTAGAGGTGTTGTTAAT
This sequence comes from Rhynchonycteris naso, assembly GCA_037038555.1. Classification (NCBI taxonomy): domain Eukaryota; kingdom Metazoa; phylum Chordata; class Mammalia; order Chiroptera; family Emballonuridae; genus Rhynchonycteris; species Rhynchonycteris naso. The sequence goes on from CM072995.1 coordinate 360,444,408, forward strand.
AAGTGGAAACTCACAGTAAGTTGAGACTCCTCCAGTTTGTGCTAATATCCTGCTTCTTCTACATGACTTCCTTTCTACTGTTCTTCACGTAGCAGGTCCTCCCCATTCTCAGGGAAAATCTATCCATCAGTCATTTCTGGAGATCCTTGGCTTCCCGTGGACCTGCAGATTCATCTATATCCACCAGAGGGCAGGCCAGCCCTGTGACCAAGTCCTAATGACCCAGTACTCCCCAGGGCCTGGCCAAGTGTCCAGCCAGGGATGGATCTAGATGCCCTATTGTGCAGCCCTCCGTTACACTTTGCCATCTGCTTACTCCCTCAGACCTGAAAACGTCTAACTGAGGAAATTCAACTCATGTTCAAACATGATGCCTGGTTCTACAGGGATCAAGACCTTACGAATCACAACGGAAAAGTGACGAGAACAGTCACCACCACAGACACTGGTCACAACTTCATTTTACTAAGCGCTTCCTCATACTCTGAATAACTGTAGATTTGTCAAAGCTTTATGAGTGAGTGGCATATACACACTGTACAGATGAGGTAACTGAGGCACCAAGAAGTGGAATAACTTGCTTAGTGTCCCCTAAAGAAGTCTGGTCTTCAGACTCCAGCAAGAGCTGTTTCCAATTCCCTGCCTGTCTGGAGGTGGGGACTGCAAATGTGGGTAAGGAGAGGAACAAAGGGTCAGAATGTTCTACCAGGAAGACCTAATGTATTGTACTTTGTGTAGACAGATCAGCCAGCCAGCCACCCATCCACCACCAATCAGTCTTCAAGTATGCACTGAGCACCTGCGGGGGACACAAAAGTAGGTGAGAGGAGTCGCCTGCCCTCAAAAAGCCCTCAGTCCAGTGCGGGAAAAGTGGTGAGTCAGCAGATAACCGACGCCCGGCACAATGGGACATGATCAGAGGGGTTCCGAAAGTCAGGAGCATACTCAAGTCGGGGGTGCCCCTGGGAACCCCAGTCCTGAAGGAGACGCCTAGAGCCAAAGACTATTAGCATGTGCACCCTCTTCCTTGAAGCTCACCCCGGGTTGGGGGCTCCCCTCCCAGCTTCGGGTGCCCGCTCCTCTCAGAAGAGCAGGGTCCTGGGAGCTGATGACAGCACACCTGAGTCAGCCTGCCGCCCACCCGCCCCTCAGCGTCTGTCTACGCATCTTGTGATATTTCGCTCCCTGGGAGCCAGCCCCACGGAGCTCCGGAGGCAGCGCGGCAAACAAACCCAGCGACAGATTGTGCCGCGGCTCATTCCGGGGAAGGACGCCAAATCCCACCCTGCTACCCCCAACACTCTCTCCCCGCCGCCCCCTCCAGGCCCGCCTCCCCGGCGCGGGCCCTCCGAAGGGTGGGTCCGGGTTAACGCGGGGGCTTGTTCCTTCTAGAGATGAGAGGAGGACCGGAGCCCCAGAGACGTCCTTCTGCTCCTACCGGACCAGATCAAGAGGGGGTTGGAAAGGAAATGCACGGAGAGGGCCTAAGAGCCCAGAAAGAGCAGAGGATGGAACCAGTAGGGGGCGACCGAGCGTAAGGTGCAAGTGGGCCAGGACTGCTAATGAGCTGGGGTGCAAAGGGAGATAGAGGAGAGAAAGTGACACCAGAAACACAGAGGGGCAGGGAGCCACAAGGACCGGAGGAAAGAGACAGAGACAGGGAGAAACAATGAGAGAGACAGAAGATAGCGACAGAAACAGATGCTTAAAGGGTGGAAATGACAGAGAAGGAGGCAAGGAGGGAACAGAGAGCCAGAGATCATAAAATATGAATAAGAGTGGTTGGGGGGGGGGGGGAATGAGAAAAATCGAATGAGAACAAGGGAAGAATGAGACTGCGGATGGAGCACAGAATGAATGGGAAAATGAGACCAGCATTTATACAACGCCGATTGTATGCTGGGCGCTACGTGGGACTTGGGAACAGACAGGAAAGGAGGAGCCAGACCAAGACGGACGGGTTAGGGGTTCCTTTTCTTTGACCAGGGAGGGACCTCCGGGTTTCCGCGCTTCCGCGAACCCGGCCGCGCTGGGCTGCGCGCAGATGGCTCTGGAACCGCCATGCGCGCCGCTCCGGCAGCCCCAGCCCGGCCCGCGCCGCTTGACCACGTTCTTCGAAGCTACTTCCCCAAGATCTCCGTGCCTGTCCCGCACCCGATGGCCTCCAAGTGCTGGATGCCAGGCCCGCTGGGCCGCGTCAAGGTCAAGATGAGCCGCATGGCCACCTTTGTTAGGAAACTTGTTAGGTGACGGGCCAGCTGGTATCTCGCCGAACGCAGCCACGAAGGGCGCCGGGGCCCCATGAGATCAGAACGCAACCTCTCTTCAAAAGGAAGTAGAAGCAGTTTGCGTGAAGCCAACGTTTTCCTTCCCACCCTTGAGTCCTCTCCTTTACCCCGGCGGGAGATGAGATATCCCCTCCAGGACACATCACACATACACATAAAAATGCACACACTCACACGCGCACCCAAACTCGGACCCGCTAGCTAATGCATCAAGAGGCATACACGCCCGGACAGGTGTACCCTGGCCACCCATCCCAAGTTCTCTTCGCCGAACTCTCGCACAGCCTTACATTTCCCACCAGCGCAGACACGCACGCGGGCGGGCATTCAGCGGCTTACCCGTTGGCACACTGACGTGCTCCCCGCTTCCCTGGACCCATATAAAAGGCAGTGTGCGAGCATTGAGTCGCACCTGCACAATCGTCCTTAAGCGTGCGTGCGTGCACGCTCCTATGCACTCGATCTTGCACACACGAACTTTTGACTGCACTGTTCTCATATAGTCGCACTGTCTCGGGGCTTGGGGTCCAGGAAAGGAGGGAAAGTGGAGCATTGGAGTGCACCCCAGGGAGAAACATGTTAGCGGTCTGGACCTTGGCACTAGGGACGCCGCGAGAAGACGGAGGTGACCTGTGAAGGCATCTTCTCCGGGAAAATTGGGAGGGGACACTGGACAAGTCCGGGGGTTCCCATTCAGCATTGCACTCCCCTTTGTAAGGGATTTCCTTAGAAGCGTGGCGCCGCGAAGGCGATCGAACTCAGTCTTCTGCGTCCACCAAGGAGGGGAGGGGTCCGGGGTGGAGGGGGCTAGAGAGCCGCTCCCGCCTCCTAGTGGCCAGGAAAGGGTTAAGTCGGCAAGCTAGGAATCGAGGGAGGAGCCAGCGAGTGCGGGAAGGAGTGGGGGTGGTTGGGAAGAGCATCCTCGCTGTCCCCACTCTCCCTCGGCTCGGCTCGCAGCCGGGGCGCACGGACTCACGGACTGACCGACTCGCGCGCGGCCTGCGCTGCTGGGGGGCGCCGGCACCGGGCGTCGACCGCCAGCTCCAGCCCTCCCCGCCCCGTCGCGCCCCGCCCCGTCCCGTCGGGGCCAATGGCTCCTCCCGAAGCCCGCAGCCCGGGGGACGCAGGGTAGAGCGCCTCGGCCGGCCTCGCCGCCCGGGGACTCCCGGGCCCTGCAGGAGCCCCGCAGAGTCTCCGCCGTCCGTCTGGCGGGCTCGGGGAGCGAGTGGGAGCGCCCCCCCCCCGCGCCGTCCCCTCCCCCGAGCGTGGAGACAAGATGCTGCCCGGGCTCAGGCGCCTGCTGCAAGGTAGGAATCCCAGCACGCCGGAGGGCGGAGGGCATGCTAAGGAGGGGCGCCGGTCGCCCCCGCCCCCAAGGTTCGAGGGTGGGGCAGTTGCAGGGGGTGGGGGTAGCCCCGCGAGGGGAAAGGCTTAGCCCGGGGGCCCCGCCCCCGCCCCCAGGGCCGCCGGGTGGAGGAACGCACCCGACTCGGAGCGTGCGGGGATGTGTGGGAAGCTCGTGACTGTGAGGGGACGCAGGGGCCGGGCGGACCCGGCCCGGAGGGGGCAGGGAGGTTCAGGTTCCGCTGTCCCGGCTCCACCTGCTCCTGGGGACGCTGAGGACTCGGGCCGGCTGGAGAAGCGCCGACTCAGCAACTCCTCGTGCCGGGTGCCTCAGCACTTTCCAGTCACCTGAGAGGACGAGGGCTGTGGGCAGGGGGCTGTCTGTGAGGGTAGTGGGGCAGAGAGAAATCCAAATGCTGCCCCCCCCCCAAGAACAGATGGAGGGCGCTGGAAAGGGGAGAGTTGCACGGATTGAGTGACAGCCAAGGGTGTGAGCCAGGGACTAGGGGCAAGGGCGGGGAAGGGGTCGGAGGGAGGAGGGTAGGAGGGGGCAGTCCACCGAGGGAGAAAGTGGCGAGGGGAGGAGTGAGTGCGGGGGGAGGAGGAAAAGGGGGAGGAATGAAGGTTAGACGGGAAGAGTGTGCGGGGGAGTGGGACCCGGGTTAGGGCCGACGAAGAGGGAAGGAGCGGGGAGACCCGATTAGGGGAGCCGTGAAGACAAGCCTGAGAACGAGCACCCAGAATCGGCGGGTGGGGGTAATGGGAAAGGCCCTGGGACCCTGGGCACCTGGAAGGAAAGGGGAACGGGAAGATCAGAAACCAGAGGACGGGGGTGGTGGGTAGAGAGGGAACCTCGGGAACGGGGAAGAGGGTCAGGGTGAGCATTGGCGTTGGGGATAGGAACCTTAGGTCCGAGAGGGGCTGGCAGTTGGTGCCAGGGTGGGATGAGGGCTGGAAAGGAAGGCGGCAGGGGAGGAGGAAAGGAAAGGGATGGAGGAGAGGGATGGGGTGGGGGTGGAGGGGTGTTGCCAGGGATGAGACAAAGAGGCTTCTGGTAACCACTTCCACGTGGGAAGCCCTCGTTCCCAAAGCGCCTGCCTACCATATCCCTTCTCTCAGGGAGTGGCTGGTGGGCCAGACCCCGGGGGTCAGAGCTCAGGACTTTGCAGGGGTGGCTGTGAGGGAGAGAGGGGAGGACATTCAAGTAGACCGGCAGCCTCAGAGGGTGGGCACCCTGGCTGGCTCCCTGCTGCCATATATATCTGTGGGCCTCACGTCGGATCCTGTCACCGCCACTGCCATCACCACCACGACTGCTTATTTTGAGATGTTACATTCTGGCAGAGGGAGAAGCTGCTTACAGCAGTCCAAACCACCCGCACTGGCACTGTGTGGCTGCCTCCCTAGCCCCCTGCGTCACTGCCTCCTGGCTTCCACGGCTTAGCCCCTGCCCCCTCCGCATCTGCCCGCAGCCCCCCCCCCCCTGTCCCTCCCCAGCCTTTTGAGTGTAGAGCTGTTGCTTCTCATCTGGGAGCCTCCTTCAGAGTCAGAGGCCCTCTCTCCAGGGAACACCTCTCCTGGGGCCTCTCTGCCCTGTGGGTTGGCATCCTGGCTCCTCTCCTCTGCTCTGGGTCCATCCACCTCCTCTTCAGCTGTGTCCTTTCACTGAGGCCTTTGAACAAAAGCGTGGCTGGGGGGGGGGGCTTTGTTTCTGAGCCTTGGTAGTTCAGGGTGATGGCTCAGAGTCCTTGACAGTTGTCCCTCAGTGAATGGATACTTTCTGGCTCTGTGCACCTCAGCCTTCCAGGATCAATACCATGTTCTAGCCTCTCTCTGTCCCTCCCCTGGTCAGTTCTGGCCGTATCTTCTGGACACTGGTCACCTCTCCTTGACTCCCAACTGCTTTCCCTCTAGAGTAGCCCCAACCTGGAGCCCAGGAGGGGAAAGGTGCAGAGAGAGCCTTGATTCCTTCTTTGCCTTGACCCTGAACAGCCAAACAGACCCAGCGTCATGGCTGGTCCAGCCCTGTGCTTCTGGGTGCAACTTCTGTCCTCCCTTGACCTCGAGGACAGAAAGCGTCTCGCACTCCAGGGCCGTTTCCTTGGGGTGATGTGAGGTCTCCCAAAGAAAACCCAGAAGTCCCTTTGGACATGCACCTGTCCATTCTGGGTCCCACCTGTCCTAGCTGCTTGACCTGAGGCAACTCCTTTCATGTCTCTTCTGTAAGCTGGGGGCCATAATATTGATCTCATGGGGGTTAGGTTGTAGTCTATGTCTATAAAGACATATACAGACACAGTGCCTGGCACATGGCAGGTGCTTAATAACAGATGCTTTCTGCCCCATCCCTACTGTCCACTCCCTTGCAACTCTAGCCGTTACCTGGGGACTTTAGAAAAAAAGGAGAAGAGGAAAGAGGATGGAGTTAGCGGAGAAGGTGGGGACACTGTGAGGAAGGGCTTTCCTGGGAGATGACAGGAATCTTCGAGAAAGGCACTGAAGGCAGACTGTCAGAGACTCAGGTCAGCAGCCCGGGGCTGCTCACTCAGAAACTGAGCCTTCAGTGGTGTTTCCCGGAAGTGAGGGGCTTGCTCTGAGGCCCGCTGAGGTGCCCCCCCTCCAGCTCCTACACCCTGCACGTCTCGCCCCAGTCTTTGCCAAGGATTCACAAAATGAGGGCTGGGAGTGGGTCTGTGGTCCTGGACAGAGAGGAGGACATGGGCCTGGAAGGAAGGAGCGATGGTGAAGAGCCAGCTGGGAGAAGCAGGGGGTAGAGGGGGGACCTGTCATGAGAAGGAGAAAGGCACACTCTGGGAAGGGATGGGGGGAGGGGACAGAAAGGCACAGCCCAGTGGCCCCCACTGCCTCAGCCCAGGAGCACTCCAGCCAGGCCTGGGGGCAGAGAAACCCAGTGCCCCCTGCCTTCCCCTCCTCCTAGCCTCCAGTGAGAGCTGCCGCCTGAATTATGGATGAGGTTCCTTAGGTTACAGCTGCTTTGCATGGCGGCCAGGGCCAGAAATGGCAACAGAGTCACTGTTACGCAGCAGCTGTCACGGAGGGGCTGGGCAGAGCTCAATGCCCCTCTTTGAGGAGCCTGCCAGGACCATGCCTCAGGCTTGGGGAGGTGGGCCATGATGGGGGAGATAAGGTAACAAGAGGAAGGGGTGTGGGACAAGAATGAGGAGCACCTTCTGTGGGGAAGTAGGAGCCAGAGAGTTGTGGGTAGAGGGATGCTGGCCCCTGCAGGGCTGCAGAGCTCAGCCTCCAGGTCAGAAGAGACCCAGAGACCCTGCTCCTGCTGCAGGGGGCAGGGGGAGCACCCCTGACTCCAGAGTGCCCTGGGATTGCACATCCTTTCCTCTGTCTCTTCCAGGGTACCAGTCAGCCCTAGAGGCTGGGGGAAGAGCTCTGGGCCTCCTAGGCCTGGTGGCTTGTGGATAAGAGGTGGGATTAAGGGATCAGAGAAGGATTTGGCTTTCTCTGGTGTCAAGTCCTTGGGGAAGCGAGCTCAGAGAGTGACTCTGCCAGGAAGGGAAGTGCCCTGGCCAAGCATCAAGAGATTCCTTTCTGGTCCTTTCCTTGCCAACTACTCTGCTGTGTGACCTTGGGCCCGTCACTTGCCTTCTCTGAACCCCAGTGATGACCTTTATAGAACAAGAGCTTGGATCAGAGAAACCTGGAGAGCCTTTCCAGTTTTGAAATCTCCTGCTCTCAGCCTCAGCCCTCAGCCCTGCTGAAAGCCACCCAAGGTTCCCTACCCGCTCGCGCCCCCTGCCCCTGCCAGGTCCCGACGAGGGGTGAGAGACGTGCTCCTCCACCCCACGTGGCTCTGAAAACCTCAGGAGAAAGTGATGGTGAAACGCCATGTGGGGGAGGGGTGAGAAGGGCCGAGAAGCGCGGAGGTGGTGTGAACGAATGACACAGCCGCTCTGTGTCACTGCGTATTACATCACACTCGGCCCACACACGCGCACACACACACACACTGGGCCAGCCAGCACGCGCTCTCGCACTCTCACACGCTCACACCCTGCACGGTGGCCATGGGGAGGGGTGGGGTGCTCATGTTGGGGGCCCAAGGGCCCAAATTGAGGAGCAGGAGCACCATACACATTAGGCCTGGGGTCCCCCACAGGCCTGTGTGTTCCCCCATGGGAGGAACACAGAGCATCCACAACGTCTGCATCACATTGGGGGCCCATGGGTGTCACGCGGACACCAGGGCTCAGCAGCAATTTTTGTGGTATGCATTCAGCTCAGACATAGGCAACACACACAGCACTCACGGGGGGCCACGGGTCACATCACAAACAGTCACGGACCCCTCAGTCTTCTCCTGGGTCTCTGAACCCCAGGGAGGCCTGGAGATGGTCCTTGGGCCCAAGGTCCGGTCTTCCGCCCCTCTGCCCCTGCAGGCCTGGTGCACTGCTTGGGGGCAAGGTGCTCAATGGGTGTGTGTCCAGGGAATGGCTGCCTGGCTCTTGGGATGCAGCTCCCCTTCTCCCCAGGCAAACCTTCCAGCAGAAAATCCCAGGAGTCACATGGAAGTCATGATAAAGAGTAGAGGTCAAGTTAGTTCTGACCCGACCTTTACCAGCTACAGTGAGGGCCAGAAAGCCAGGGGACAGGGATGGATGACCTCCCCTCCCCAGTACAGAAATGCAGGGACTTAGACACACCCTTTAGCCCCCTGACCCTTGAGTCTCCCTAGACCTGCTTCTCTGTCTGCATCATAAGAAGGATGAACCTTCAAAAGCTACTTTGAAAACAAAAAATTTTAAGTGACTTTAAAAGAAAAGAGCCCAGGAATTCTGGTTCTGCACTGGCAAGGCCTAGGAAGCTGCATTCTTTCCCAACCTCTGGCTGATTCTGTTGCAGGTGGCTGGTAGCTCCAGTTAGAGACCCATTGCCCCTGGTCCCTAAGGCCCTTCCTAGTGGAGAGACTCGGGTTCTTCTGTGGTGAAAGCCACAAGAAGGTGGGGGCTGTCGCCACCACTGGGCCCCCAGGGCAGCCAGAGGGCCATTTTGCACTGGTCTTAAATTCACAAAAGATCTCAATTTAGTCTCAGCCAGTTTCAAATGGGGGCGATTTTGCTCTCCAGAGGACATTTGGTAATGTCTAGAGACATTTTGGTTGTCATAATCAGGGGGAAGGTGTTACTGGCATCTAGTGGGTGAGGACAGGGATGCTGCTAAACACCCTACATAGGACACCATAGAGGGCTGTCCCCCACAACAAAGAGCAATCACCGGACCCTCAAAATCCCGAGTCTCGATGCCAAGGTGGAGAAGCCGACAGTTACCATGGTCAAACCGCTGCAGTGGAAAGAATAAAAATGATGACCATTCAGGAAACAACTTCCAGCACAGCACAGTGCTTTCCACAGCGTCCTCTGGGCACTTCTTTATCATTCGTTTAATATACCAGGGGTCTCAAAGACTGTAAGTGGCCAGGGCTGCTTACAACCAGGTTGCTTGCACTCCAAACCCTCCCACCCACCAGCACCAGGCTCCTGCCCCTTAGGGGGTGGGCGGACAGGTCCTTAGCGGGCAGCCATGCCCTCGCAGCCTTCTCAGAAGGCCTGTCCTACTCTCCCTGCAGGTCCCGCCTCCGCCTGCCTCCTGCTGATGCTCCTGGCCCTCCCCCCAGCGGCCCCCAGCTGCCCTATGCTCTGTACCTGCTACTCGTCCCCGCCCACCGTGAGCTGCCAGGCCAACAACTTCTCCTCCGTGCCGCTGTCCCTGCCGCCCAACACCCAGCGGCTCTTCCTCCAGAACAACCTCATCCGCACACTGCGGCCCGGCACCTTTGGGCCCAACCTGCTCACTCTGTGGCTCTTCTCCAACAACCTCTCCACCATCTACCCGGGCGCCTTCCGCCACCTGCAGGCCCTGGAGGAGCTGGACCTCGGTGACAACCGGCACCTGCGCTCTCTGGAGCCCGACACCTTCCAGGGCCTGGAGCGGCTGCAGTCGCTGCACCTGTACCGCTGCCAGCTCAGCAGCCTGCCCGGCAACATTTTCCGCGGCCTGGTCAGCCTGCAGTACCTCTACCTCCAGGAGAACAGCCTGCTCCACCTCCAGGTGAGCCCCCCTGCGGCCTTCCCCCTCTGCGCCTCTGTGTCCTGTGTGTGTCCTTCCTCTCTCCCCAGGACACCCTTCTTGCCTCAGCTTCTCAGCACCTCTCTGCGTGTCCGACCCTTTTCCAAGTGTGCCCCTCTCGCTTTCTCCAGGGCCTCTTCTCCATTTGGTCTCCTCGGTCTTCCTCGGTTGGTCTGTCTGGGCATGGCTGTCTGGTTCCCTTGCTGGCTCTCTCTTTCTCTCTCCCCCCCCCCCACTCACCCTCTCCCCCCTAACCCTTTCCTGGCTGCCCCTCTCTGCCTCTCTCACTAGCCTTCCTCCCCCATCTGTCTGAGTCTCCTGTCTGTCTCTCTTCACACGCCCACTCCACACGCACCCCCATGTCTGTCTGGGTGATGTCTGTATCTCTGTGCGCTCTCCTTACCCCCTTGTTTGCCCCCCCAGGGGTGGGGGTGGGGAGGGCCCTGCCTTTGCCCAGGCAGGCAGGCCTTCACCCCCACCCCCTCCCACAGCCTCATGTCCCGCAGAAGATTCCACTGACTGGGTGGTGGGACAAGGGAAACCCTACCCTTTCTGATTCCCATCCCCAAACCTGTTATCTCACTGAAAGGGAAGAAGGAGAAAAAAAAGGGTAAAGAGCCGTTAAGTGGGTGGAAGATAGATGCTCTGAAAACGGAAGGAATAACAGTAATTGCTATTTATTGTTATTATTATTGATCTAAATATTGTTTATTGTTGTTGTTAAGCTGACTGTTTGACAGTCAAAGCCTCCCATTCTATTTCCCCAGGAAGCAATAACACACCTTCCAAACCACTCTGGGAGAAAACCCTCCCTGGGCTACACAGCCTTTAGCTGGATGGGGTGAGCATATCCAAATTCTCCCTTCTCCGCACATCCTCCTCCCACCCGGGTTGGAACCTAACTGGCCACCAGTGTCCTGATTTGAACATCAGGTCAGGGCTGATGCTGATGCAGATAATAACAATGGCAATAATTATTTAACGGACATGTGTTGTGCACCCACTATGCGCAAGGTGCTGTGAATAAAGCACTTAACAAAATCCCCTGTCTCCGTAGAGATAGCATTCTGGGTGCAGGAGAGACACAGAAGTAAAAATATGTAGCCCCCTCTCTTATCTGCGGAAGAGATGGTCCAAGACCCCCAGTGGGTGCCTGAAACTGCCCGACAGGACCGAACTTTCTATGTACTACGTTTTTGCCTAAGGTTAATTCTTTTTTTTTTTTTTCTTACAGGGACAGAGAGAGAGTCAGAGAGAGGGATAGATAGGGACAGAGACAGGAATGAAGAGAGGTGTGAAGCATCAATCATTAGTTTTTCATTGCCATTGTGACACTTTAGTTGTTCACTGATTGCTTTCTCACATGTGCCTTGACCGCGGGCCTTTAGCAGACCCAGACGGAGCAACCCCTTGTTGGAGCCAGCGACCTTGGGTCCAAGCTGGCGAGCTCGGGGTCTCGAACCTGGGTCTTCAGCATCCCAGTCCAACGCTCTATCCACTGCGCCACCACCTGGTCAGGCGCCTAAGGTTAATTCTTAAAGTAGGCAAAATAAGAGATTAACAATAACTAATGAGAAAGTAGAACAATAATAACAATCTATTATAATAGAAGTCACATAAATGGCTTTGGGGCCATAATTAAGTAAAATAAGGGTGACTTGAACACAGCGCTGTGGTACCATGACCCTTGCGCTGATAAGCGAGGCGGCGACGAGGTGACTAACAGGCAGGAAGCATGTGCAGCATGGAGACACTGGACCAAGGGATGATTCACACCTGGGTGGGACAGTTTGAGACTTGACCACGCTAATTAGAACAGCATGCAAGTTAAAACGTATGAATGGTTTATTTCTGAAATTTTCTGTTGAATATTTTTGGGCCATGGTTGACCATGGGTAACTGAAATCGTGTAAAGCAAAACCGTGACTCGGGGTGGGGGGAACTGCTATCCATGGTGTTTTGGAAAAATATGCCGTGGTTATAATGATTGCATCAATAATGATAATAATACCCACTACCACTTACAAGACATGCTGTATATTGGGTGCTAGGCTAAGGATTTTATGGGTGTCAACTCTGGCATTTACAAGTGTGTGACATTTTTTAATCCCCCTGAGCCTCAGTTTTTCTATCTGTAAAATGGGCATAGTACCAGCACCCATCTCCCAAGGATTTCGTAAATTTAAGTGCATGAATAATTTGTAAAGCACTTAGAATAGTGTTTGGCATACAATAAGCATTAGATAAATGCTTGTTAAAATACTATTTAAAAAGAGAGACAAGCCTCATTTAACATTGATCTCAGTGAAATGGCCCATCTTGGACCTCATTCATCCTGGAGATTTGGGTCAACTTCAGGGATGATAGGGGCAGGGGGCCAGGTGGGTCCCAGGACACTCCCTCCCTTGTGCTCAGCCACCTTGTCTCATTTTTACAGCCTTGTCTGGAGAGGTCTGCACCTCCTCACAGATGAGGAAGCTGAGGCTGAGGGTCCCCTGGCTTTGTAGATAGAAGGTCTCCACACAGGAAGTGTCTCAAACCGTTGCCCTTATCACGGGGCGGGGGAGTAGGGGGGATAGGAGTGGGGTTCACGCACTCTCACCAGCACATTTAACCTCCCACCAGTCTGGCGGTAGGAACAGTTAGGGGCAGTCAGGACATGGAATGAAGTTCCTGAGGCTACCCAGCCAGGCAGAGCTGGTGGTACAGGAGCCTGTGTGGGCTGATGACATTTCAGGCATTTTCATCGCTCGGAACTCTCTGCTCGGGCCTGTCTGGGTAGAGGGCGGTGGTACCCTGCAGTACAGCAGCGCAGCGTGGGCTTGATTTTGAAGGCACTCACTGTGGAGTTTGCCAGACCTAGGTTCAAATCCTGGCTCCTATAGGACTTTGGATAAATCACTAAACCTCTTTCAATCTCCATTTCCTCGTCTATAAAATGGCAATCATAATAGATTCATTCAGCACAGGGCCACATTCAGGGACCACCCCTGAAACCCTGACCTCTTTCTCAATAGTTATTCGATGTTCACAGTGAGAAATCTGGGGTCAGAGTTGAAGTCCCTGCTGCACTATTTTCTGACTTATTTAACTTTAGGCATGATGCCTCTCCTCTCTGAACCTCAGTCTCCTCCTCGGTAATGAGGAAATAATAAAAATAATACCTTACACAAAGAATGGCTATAAAGAGTGTATACATAGGGTTTGTGTATACACAGGGTGAGGCAAAAGCAGGTTTACAGTGGGGCGTACATGAAACAGAGTTGTTCTTGTGTTATTATTTATTAATGACTGCATTATTTTCCACGTGAACAACTGTAGCCCTACTTTGCCCAACCCTGTATAGCACATGGTTTGGTGCAGACTAACCACCTTATTAGAACCTGATCCTACAGTGACTCCCAGGCCAGAACCTGGAGACAGGAAACGCTTGTGCAAAGGGGATCTTGAGTGGTTTTAGAGAAGTGTTTGTTCTGCACACCCCCGAGCCCTGGCACGAATGTCACGAATGTCACGGGCAGCGTGGGAAGGAGGTATATTCATACCTGGTCCTTTATAGAGGAAGGAGGAGGAGACAGCCCGGCCTGTGAACTGCCTGAAGGAACTAGGCTGGGAGATGCCACGGGCAGGGGAGGAAACGGCTGGGGTGACCCAAGGTAGGGCTGGGCCTGCCCGGAGAGGGGAGCTTTGGAGGAGGCAAGAGGCCCACAGCTTTTAAGAATAAAGAAAGTGGAACGGAAATGGAGTGGAATAGAGGTTGTTACGGGCTGTCTTCTGTATGCCAGGTACTATGCCAGGTGGGTTCCTTGATCAGCAGATATGTATTGAGCACCCACGACATGTCAGGCCGTGTTCTGGGTGCCAGGGACTCGGGAGTGAACAAAACAGTGTCTCTGCTCACCTGAAGTGTACCTCCTACTTGAATGGAACCAGGTGACAAGGACACCATTCTCTTTTTAATCCTTACAATGGCCTGCATGGTGTACAAAGAGCAGTCTTGGTACTCAGGCATATGTGAGTTTGAATGTGGCTTTGGGCAAGTTACTTACCCACTTTAAGCCTGAATGGCCCATCTGGAACGTGAGGGAAAGGACCTGTACCTCAGGGGTCCACTGTGAGGGTAAAAGGAGATGGCACTTAGAGACATAGCTCAGCACGATGTCTGGTTCAGAGGAAGCACCATTTCTCCCATTTAACAGCTAAGGACACAGAGGCTCAGTGAAGTCAAGGCACTAGTCCAAGGTCACCCCACCAGTAAAGGGCACAGCCTAGAATTGGCCCACATCTGTCTGACTCCGGTGCAGCTGTTCAGAGCCCTGTCTACTGAGTTCCCATCCACATTCCACTACATATTAGCTGTTGAACCCTAGGCAAGTCTCTTGCCTTCTCTGAACCTCCCTTTCCTACTCTCCAATAGGGGGGATAATAACATTATCTGCTTCATAGGGTCGTGATGATCAGGTTACTCACATGGGACATGCATAGCACAGAGCTTGGCCCACGGTTTTAAAGCTCAGTAAGTCAGCTGCTTGCTGATGCTGACGCAGACCGTGACAATGACACCAGACGTAGATAGGTGAAGGCTCTGAGTGGGGGGCCCTGGCACAGCGTAGCCACTCGGTACAGCTTTGCTGAATGAATGAGGTACACTCCAGGACTCACTCACTCACTCATAAATATCAGATGAGGAGGCATCTTAATGACCAACTCTCTCAAATCCCTTGTTTCACAGATAAAAAACAGAGACTCAGAGAGGTAACTGGAGCTGCCCAAGGTCACACAGCTCAGCCACTGGTGCCAGACTGGAGCATGGGAGGTGGGAAGGAGACAAGGTTAAGAACAGGATGCTGTCCGGAGGGGGGTGGGGGGGCAGGGATGCTGCGTTGAGATTCCATATGGATGCCCAGAGCTGTGAACTGGCTGGGGGAGGTGAGGGAAATGTGGTTTTGGAAATGGAAGAAGATGACTTTAGCAGAGAGCTCTCAGCCCAGAGGGAGGGGGTGATAGGGAGGGTGGTGGGGGAGGGCGAGGCTGTGAAAGTCAAGAGCTTATTAATGCACAGAGAATGGTTTTACACGGTGGAGAGGAGGACCGGATTTGAGAGCCGCAGCGGAAGTGGCAGCGGGATTTGGCAACAGCTTGGATGGGGGGAGGGGAAACGGAGCCCCCAGGCTGAGGTTCAGAGAGGGAAGGGGCAGGACTTTTGCTGAGGGAGAAAAGGAGAGGAGGTTGAAATCAAGGAATTTTGTAGCCCCAAAATACTGGGGCCCTGGGCCAAAGGCGCATGAATTCCCTAAGGGCTCTGAACTGGTTCTTCCCTTCCTAACCTCCCCAGGCCCCCAGCTCCTTCACCAGCGCCCTCTCTCATACCCTGCCAACGCTGATGTTCTCACCACGTATCTCTGGGTGTGGCCCGCTCTCATTGGTACTCCATAAAAGAGAAACCCTAACTCGGTGTTTGAGTGGAAGGGACTTAGAGCCCACTCCTTGGGTGGGCAGGAAAGAGGAAAAGGGTTCCAGGCCGAGCTGGGCCAGCCCAAGGCCACAGAGGTTCAGGGAGCCTGCCGGCTACCTGAGCTGAGAATGGGGAGCAGCAAAGGGGGTGAAGAATACTGGTGTCAGAGGCAGCTGAGAAGGTTGAGGGGGACGGATCTCAATGTGGCCAAGAGGAGGGTTCTTGGCAGACTCAGTTCCTGTAGCAGAGAGGGCGGAAGCCAGATGGGAGGGGGCGGGAACACGCAGGAGCACAGGAAGGTGGAGGCTGTGGGTGTGGGCTGGGAGTCAATGCCCTCCCCCAACCGGAGAGCCTTCGACCTACCGCGCTCCTGGGTGGAGTGGAGGAATCATCGCCCCAGACAGGGAAGGGTAGGAGAGCCACAGCCAGGAAACAGGCCCCCAGGGAGCACTGGCTTGAGCATAGAGGATGCTTGTGTCCCTGAGAATCAGAATTCCTGGGCTTCCTGACCACAGTGATGTTCTGCATCACCAAGCAAGGACCTTAGTCCTGGTGCTCTGGTCACCTCTCTGGCAAGCCCTCCATCTCTCTGGGTCTCAGTGCTCTTCTCTGTAAAAAGTGGGCTGGACTGGTAAACCCTGGAACTGATCACCACCAATACCCTAGTGAGCTGGTTAAAATGCAGAATCCAGCCCCTGCCCCTCCCATCCGTGGAGCACCCATACCCACACCCTCATACATTCTGGACCACAAGACCCTTCCAACACAAACATGGCCTGATCTGGGCACACACACACACCCAGCCCCAGACAAGTGGGACCACCCCTCTAAGGGTTGCAGTGGTGCAGGACATCAGGCAACAGCCTTCCTTCCCCTGTCACCTTTGAAGGGGGGAGAGCTGGCACCTGGTCCCCTTGATATCTTAGCCTAGTAGCAGAGCTTTTGGACCCCAGGGAGTTCCTCTGTTAGAGGAAAAGGGTGTCAGTTATCTAAATGAGCCCCTATTGTCATAATAACCATTATTTCTCAGTGGTGGTCTATATGCCTACCAGGTATTGTACCCTTATAGCATGATCTTATCTAACCTGCCCTGGGCAGGGGTGGGGGTGGGGTAGTCTCCAAGTTAAACAGACTGAAGCAACTGAGGCTCCAGGAGACTAAATAACTTGCCCCATGTAAGTAGCTGGGAAGAGGGCAAGCAGGATTGGCACCAGGGGCTGTGACTCCTGAGCCTGTGGGCTTCATCATTGGACTGCATACCAGCGTGCCAGGCACTGTGCCCAGCATTTCACCCTCAACTCTTTATGTGGATCAGCTTTTTTAATCCTCAGAACAAACCCAGGAGGAGGTACGTTCATCTCCATTTTATAGATGAGGCAACAGGTTTAGAGATTACTGGCTCGGCCAAGTTAATAATGGCGAACTCGTATGCCATACAGAAACCTTGTTTTAAGCACTTTAGTACATGTTGCTTCATTTAATCTCCAATCTTACAGACGAAGACACTGAGGCATAGAGGTGCTGCGACTTGCTCAAGGTGGTGCAGCCAGTTAATGAGAGGTCTAGGAACTGAAGTCAGGACGTCAGGCTCCTCCGTCTGTATGCTTAACCAGAGCTTCTCATTCTCCTAGTGTGGTCCTCTGACCAGGAAAGTCATCACCACTGGGCAACTTGTGAAGACAGGCAGACTCTCTGGCCACACCTGCTAAATCACAAACTCTTGAGTGCAGCGCTTCCGGATCCGCAGGGATTCTGATGCACCCTAAAGTTTAAGAAACACTAGCCACAACTAGATCACTGTTCCACATTAACTCCTAACGAGGTTAGGGGAGGCAGCATTCAAACCCGGGCTCTGAAGGGAAGGGTTCAATTCTTTCCCACGCGCTCCCTACCTTCCCCTCCTCCAGGCTCTGCGGGAGACATCCCAACCTGTCTCAGGACCACTCTCTTCTCCACCCCTACCCCCAGGATGACCTGTTCGCGGACCTGGCCAACTTGAGCCACCTCTTCCTGCACGGGAACCGCCTGCGGCTGCTGACGGAGCACGTCTTCCGCGGCCTGGGCGGCCTGGACCGGCTGCTGCTGCACGGGAACCGGCTGCAGGGCGTGCACCGCGCGGCCTTCCGCGGCCTCAGCCGCCTCACCATCCTCTACCTGTTCAACAACAGCCTGGCCTCGCTGCCAGGCGAGGCGCTGGCCGACCTACCGGCGCTCGAGTTCCTGCGGCTCAACGCCAACCCCTGGGCGTGCGACTGCCGCGCGCGGCCGCTCTGGGCCTGGTTCCAGCGCGCACGGGTGTCCAGCTCCGACGTGACCTGCGCCACGCCCCCGGAGCGCCAGGGCCGGGACCTGCGCGCCCTGCGGGAGGCCGACTTCCAGGCCTGCCCGCCCGCTGCGCCCACGCGGCCCGGCAGCCGCGCCCGGGGCAACAGCTCCTCCAACCACCTGTACGGCGTGGCCGAGGCCGGGGCGCCCCCGGCCGACCCCTCCACCCTCTACGGAGACCTGCCCGCCGAAGACCCGCGGGAGCGCCAGGGCGGGGACACGCCCACCGAGGACGACTATTGGGGGGGCTACGGAGGCGAGGACCAGCGGGGGGAGCAGACGTGTCCTGGCGCAGCCTGCCAGGCGCCCCCGGACTCCAGCGGCCCCGCGCTCTCGGCTGGGCTCCCCACCCGTCTGCTTTGCCTCCTGCTCCTGGCGCCCCACCACCTCTGACTGCAGCGCTGAGACTGCAGGGTTGGGGTAGCCCGCAGCCCCCAGGTGCGGCTCTGGCCCAATCCCCGCCCCTGGCCTTGCTGCCTCCCTTTCCACTCCCTGCTCCTCTCTCAGCTGGGACCAGGCCACCTCTCCCTGCCTCCTGGGATGCTGGTTTAAGGCAGTCCCAAGAGGCTGTGTCCGGTGGCTTAGCCAGATTATCCCCAACTCTAGCCATTAACTCGTTCCCAGCCCAAGGCTGGGGCGGGGCATCCCAGGTAGGCGCCGACCCCTTCTCCCAGGGCCCACCGCGGACTCGAGAGGAGCTTTTGTCTGCAAAGCATCTTCCACCAGCAGAGCCTTCGGAAGGAAGCGCCGGGAAGGGAGCCCACCTCCGAGCCCTGCGGAGGGATGCCTCAGTCAGGCCAGGCTGACCCTGGGCCCCTGCTTCTCTTCGCCCCGCTCAGCCTCCCGACCCTGGAGGAATACTTTTCTCCTAAGTCTACCCTGGACACTTTATAGGGTGCCTGGAAAGAACTTTCCTCTCCACAGTGGCCCCTGTGTGGTGAAGATCAACGGAGGTTGTTTGGGGGAAAAAATTTATTAAAAAATTTTATTATTTTATCTTCTTCTGTAAGCTTTGTTGGCTCAAGACCTCAAAAGTGGGAGGGGGGCTTAGAGCCATCAGGATCTCAAGGCCAGGAGGGTGAGAGAAAAGGGAGCGAATTGTGCCACCTAAGGGTTTCTAGCTCCTCCTAGGTTAAGAAGCTGCAGCCTGAGGGACATCAGTGTGACCTTGGGGTCCCAGGCAGGCCAAGGTGACTGGTGACAGCCCCTCACCTCCTCATCAGTCCAGGAGAAGCAGCTACAACCTGCCCTGAGTTGTCTGGTACCAGCCTGGCTGACCCCCTTCCCAGGTTCCACCTTCTTCTGCAGGGAGGAGCCACATAACCATCCATGGTCACAGTCATCCCAAACCTGGCTTTGGGCAAATCAGAAAAAGGTAGCTCTTCCTTGGGGAAACCCAGTCCCACACCAGAGCAACCACTCAGCAAGCAGAGCCTAAGGCTGGATTTCAGTTCCTGCTTGTCCCCTCCGAGTACCCTGTGTAGCGCACAGCCTGCACGTGTGCACTGCAACCGTGTAGACCAACGGGCTCTTGCCCTTGGCTCCTGTGAGGTAGAATCAGGGATGGACCACGCCAGAGAACCTGTTCTTCAGGTTAGAGGAGAGCCCAAGGGGCTTAGAGAGAATCCATGTTGGGGTGCCTTGCTAGCTTGAAGTATAATCAGAAACTTCATCTCTTCAGTGTATGGAGGAAAGACCGGGGACAGGGTAGAGCCTGGGTCAAGGAAGACCTGGGATGGAGGTTAGAGGTGAGTCTCATCAGACAGAAGCAGTTGGGGAGATGTTTGATGGCTTAAATTTAGGGTTAAGATTTTAACTTGGGCCTGACCAGGCGGTGGTGCAGTGGATAGAGCTTTGGACCAGGATGTGGAGGACCCAGGTTCAAGATCCCAAGGTCGCCAGCTTGAACGTGGGCTCATCTGGTTTGAGCAAGGCTCACCAGCTTGAGCCCAAGGTTGCTGGCTCGAGCAAGGGGTCACTCGGTCTGCTGTAGCCCCCACTTAAGGCGTATATGAGAAATCAATCAATGAACAACTAAGGTGTCCCTATGAAGAATTGATGTTTCTTATCTCTCTCCCTTCCTTTCTGTTTGTCCCTCTCTCTGACTCTCTCTGTCTCTGTCACACACAGACACACAAAAAAGATTTTAACTTGGGAGGTGGGAACGAAGAGAGAGAAGACCTGGATGCCAGGGTTCATGGAGGAGGGATGCTGAGATTCTGTGACTTTGGCCAGGCGAGTCAGAAGGATGGTGAGAAGAGGAGACAGAATGGGAAGGCATCAACACGTAAGGCCTGAGGCAGGTGGACTTTGGGAAGGGTACTGGGTGGGGGTGGGGATAAGGAAAGCAGCTAGCTACTCAGAAAGCAGGGGGTCTCCAAGGCTGGGGTCTCACAGGGGCCTGTGTCAGGCTGGCTTTGCAGAGGCTAATGGGCGAGACTAGGGGGCAGGCCAGGCAGAGCTCTAATGGAGGAGGGGCTGTAGGGCCTGGGCAGGGGGGGGAAGGATGCTGGTAAATCAGCAGCAGGCTGTCCAGGTCACAGAATTATCGTTGTGAAATATTCATGGGCCTTCAGTCCAGATGCTATTTCAGAACAGTGAAAGCAAGAGGAGTGTGTGAGCCTCAGGAAGAAGCCTAGAGAGATGGCTCTTCCCCCACCCCACCCCCAACCCCCAGCCCAGACAGACCCACAGACGCCCATCACGCGCACACCTACACGCGCACGCTCTCTCACACACATTCCCACAAAGCGGAGCCACGGAGCACGTGCAGGCATGCCAACACCCACGGGATCCACAAATGGGCAGATGCACCCCGCAATACTGACATACACATGCAGCCACTCAAATGACCCCACAAAGAGACCACCCACAGAGATCTCACACACACACAGACCCCCAGCCTCTGCAAACCGCCCAGATTCACCACCTGGAATCGCCACACATCCTGGAACAGGAGGGACTTTCTAGGCTATCCAGGCCAATGCTCTGATGGGGAAACCAAGGCCCAGAGAGGGGAAGGGACTTGCCCAAGACTCCCCCACCCCACCCATGAAAGAAACAAAACTCATTCATCTCCCACATTCTGTGGGTGTGCCCACCTTCTGCACTGTCCTGCCTGCCTGGTACCCTGCCTACATGTAGTTAACCCCTCCCTTCTCTAATCTCCTGCATCTACTCACTTACAGGGTCTCTCTCCAGCCCCGATCCACCCTTCCCTTTCATTCCTGCTGCCACCTCCCTGTTCCATCTCTTCATTACCTCATGCCTAGAATGCAGGAGAAAATAGCACTAACATCCTCTCCAGTTTTCCTACATTCAGTCTCTCTCTCCCTCCCACCCAGCCTGCCCAGAGCAGCCAGATTCAGGCTCTCCAAAATTTGCATTATGTCACTATGTCATTCAGAAACCTACAATGACTTCCTATTGCTGACAGGTTAAAGATAAAACACCTTAACAAAGCATCAAGAATCTAGTACCAATGGCCTTTTAGTTTTTTTCTCTCATGGCCATGTCTCAAACCTCCCCTTCAACCAGAATGATTGCATCATGCTAGCCATCAGTTATATACTGGAAACCTATAACTTACCTTGAACTCTCCTTAAAGTTCCTCAATCTCCCCCAAACTAGGAACCCTCTCCCACTCTCCTCAGATAACAAACACCAAGGCCCTTCTCCGAAACTGCGCCTCCCTAACCTTATCAATAGGGATTCTCTTGCTGCTGTCCTTCAAAGCTGCAGGTGCAGGCTCAGACTCAGGCTGCCTCCAAGCAGATGGCTGCCTCCCACTGGCCACCTTGGGAATCACAACCAGGCGTCAGTCATCCTAAACTGAGAGTGAGCATCTATCTATCTGGGGAGATGAATAGAGGGACGCCAGATGACAAGGTTTGTATAAGCCCTTAAGCCTCTAAGGTTCTTACACTAAGGATAGGAGGACGGTTGGTTCTCAGCGCTGCTTTCTGAGCTGCTGGCTCGTGACTTTTGCTCCCTGAACCATGAGAGAACCCTTCTCCTATGGAACACAAAGACTTGGGGCTCCCAGGACACTGCTGAAGGGAAACTTGCCCATCAGGCTCTGAGAGGTCACAAGGCCAGAAACAGTCCAGGTGGCAGGCCCAAGGTCCAGCGGGGGTCAAGTTTCAACATGAATTTTTAATGCTTCCAGCCAGACCTGTCAGATGTTCCGAAACCTGAGCATCTCCTTTCATCTCTGTATATGATGCCCTTCCTCATCCATTGCCCCTAGAGGAGGGGCAGAGAGGGCAGGCTTGGGACAGCTACCCAATGGCCTCTGGGGAAATGATTCTCGGGAAGCAGAAGGGTGAATGACCTAGTTATTCTCCCACTGACTGTGTGATCTTGGGCAAATTACTTAACCTCTCTGAACATTCCCCTTGTGTTTTCTTTTTCTTTTAAAATGTGTAGCCTGGGGGCAATAGTGCCTGTCTAAACTGAGTTGCTGTGTTAAGTGTGTCACCCAGGAGAAGGTGACCTACGTGTTTGCTGTTGTCTTTCCCTCCTGCCTCCCTCCTTCCATTTTCTTCCAACCCTAAGGGTGCTTCTGCTCTTCCTTTTGGAGGTGGGGACTTTGGTTGGCTCTGCCGTTCTTGCTAAGATCCAACCTGCCTACCCAAGATCCTTGGACTTTGCTAGAAACTCTGAGTGGGGAGAAGGAAGGGGAGCGAAGTGAGGTAAGGCTGAAGAGGAGAGAGAGGAAGGTGGACCAGGGGAGGCCGAGGGGCGGGGCGGGAAGCAGGCAGCAGACAGACAAAGGGTAGGTCCCTGCTCAGAGAAACAGGAGCTAGGTACATTCTCTCTCTCTCTCTCTCTCTCTCTCTCTCTCTCACCCCCTTCACTCCTCGCTTCCTTGCTTCCCTCCTTCTGGTGCCTTCTCCACTCCTGGTCCTGTGGTAGCAGAAGCAGAGATGGCCACACTGAGCAGAGGTGAAGTTGGGAGCATGAGGAAGGATCGGGAGTGGGAGACTGTGGACACACTGTGCCCAGCCTTTCCAGCCCACCAGCTCCCTGCACTCTGTTTCTAAAACTGAGAGCCTTTCCCATCTAACTTAGGTGGGAGCTGCTAAGTGGGAATTCCTTGGCACCTCAGACCTGGGCCCTGGAATCTGCATTTTTAACCAGTGGGGTACTACAAAGCGCTCTAAAGGCTGAGAAACATCTCCTTAAATGTGGACTGTCCATGGGGTGGGGTGGGGGTAGACAGGAGAAAGCAAAGGAAGAAATATTAGATCCCCCCACACACACACACAGGCAGACTTGATGGAAGTCACAGACAATACTCTCTCCCGCGTGGAGAGGGTGATTGATAGCCGTGATGGGGAACAGACAATGGAGAAGGCAAAGAGGACACGGAGATAGATAGGGGGTGGGTGACACCCAGAGTAAGCAGCCACAGAAGAAATAGACTCGCTCGCAGGGTGCACCCCCCTCCCCCCGACGATCTGAGACACTGAACTTCTGGCCCGGGAAGAGTCCCACACTCCGTTTCTGGGGCGGAGTGTCAGGAAGGAAACCTCCCTGCCCGAGGACTGGCGGTCCTCAGCGGAGGTTCAATGCTCGGATAAATGGATACACACCCGGCTCGGGTCCAGCACCCATCTGACCTCCCTCCCTCTAACCCCAACCCCGGTCCCGGCTCATCTGCATAAAGTTCCAATTAACACTTTTTCCTACAGCTATTTACGATCTCTGAACACGCTCCAAGCTCAGGAGCCCGCTTCCCGCCGCCCCCTCGCCCCCCGGAGTGCGTCCCGGTATTAACCCACGAAACTCGCGCCGCTCCCCGCGGCCTTGACCCTGCCGGTTTGGCCAGCGCTGGGGTTGGGGAGTGGGTGGACTCAGGTAGTCAGGGGCGCGCTCCGGGCAAGCGACTGTGCGGCGGGGTCTGTCGCAGGCCAGAGGCCAAGGCTCTCCGGGAAAAAGACCGGCGCAGCCCTCCTCCCTCTTTCTGGGAAGAGATGGGGAGGGGGGCTTCTCCCGGGAGACTCGGGGCGTCGAAATTCTTGGTTCCTCATCCGCCGGCCCCCGCACCCCTCCTCCTCCCGCCACGTACCCTCTCCCCTCCCCAGCCATCTGTTCCACTTCGCAGCGCAGCGACAAACACGGCGCCAGCTCACTTCCACCCCTGCCCAGCCCCCTCCCCAAGCTCCCCACCCTATTTGGTAGAGTGAGAAGACTCCCTTCCCCAGGGTGCCTGCATCTCCTCCCCTCCCCCGGTCCGAAGCCCCAGCCTGGCAGGTCCCCTCACATTTCGAGGGTCGGTGGGGCTGGAGGTACCGCTTGAAAGGGTGGGGGTCGGATAGGGCGTGAGGAGATCTCAACAGAGGGCAGAGCAAGCCAGGGGTGGGGGGTGAGGGTGGCTGGAGATCGAAACCCAGAGGAAGCAGACTCGTGGGTAGGGTGTGCGTGTACAGGGTTGCCTGAGGAGGAGGGTGGTTCCTTCCTGGCTCACCACCCCCTTTCACCCGTCCCCACCCTCCCCCACGGTGTCCCAGCTGCAGCCACGCAGCGCCGCCTGCTGGGCACACCACGTACCCCGTGCACACGCAGGACTTCGTTGGCCCACCCTTACCGGGAATCCGGTAGGATTCCCTGCCATTCATCATTCCTGATCAACCTCCACCAGACTTCGGAGAGTCAAGGCCGGGGACAGAAAGTGCGGGCCCTCTGGGAACCCGCCCAACCCGTTGGTGGGTGCTGTCCAATTCTGATTTGGTATTTTACAAAAAGGGCAATGTTGAAATCTAGGAGACCGGACTCAGATATACTATGTTACTTGGCCAAGTCTCCAGATCCCTCTGGACACGTTTTCTCATCTGTAAAATGGGTGGGTGAGTCTTTTACATTAAGGTCTAAATGGAGTTCAAGACAAAGGAAGGGCTTATCTGTAATACTGTCTTATATATAGGCTGTAACATTTTGGGGTTTGCCAGAGTTTTTTGGGGTGTGGGCAGAGGTGGGTAAGGGTTTAGAGGCCACTCTCAGCCCTGACAGGGTAGCCTAAGAAGTGGGGATGGGAGCAGAGGGCAAGGTCTGGATCCAGACTTTAAGGACAGGGCATGGCCAGGAACAGGGAGGTGGACCGACCAGCCAGCCAGCCAGCCAGCCAGCGGTGGATGGGCTGGCACTTCAGGCATCCTACTTAATGCCCAGCTGAACGTGGTGAGGAAGATGGTTGGGGGTATGTGAAGACACAGACACATACCAGCCAGTCTCTCACTTCCCTTTTTATTTCCTCTGAGATCTGCAAGAAGCACCAGGGAGGGAACCCGCCCTCCTGGTGCTGGAAGGGGCTTACCCCACACCCCATCCAGGACACAGCCAGCACCTCAGGCCCCTTTCCTCTAAGGGAAAGTGGCTTCATACACACACATACACACATGCTCGCACATGCACGTGTCCACACACGCATGCACATGCTGGGTATTACACAGCTGGAACATTAGGGGTAGCCTGTTTGCTGATCCCACAAGCCCTCAGGAGACACCGGAGAATGAAGGCCCAGAGAAACGGCAGCCCCGCATCCTGGTCTCCTCCAGTCCGGGAGGAAGAGGCCCCATCCTGCTAGCACAGGGGCTGTCTTCAGTTGAGGGCGAGGGCGCATTGCTTTGGGGGATTTTTTAAGGAATTTTTTTTTCCTTTTAGCAAGTCCCTACAAAAATAGAACTTCTCTTGGTATTTAAAAATCCACGGCCCCTGGCTCTGCGTGTATGTTACAGGTAGAAAAGCCACATGAGGCATATTCCCTTTAGTTGCTCAGGCCTTGGCTGCCTGTCCCCTAAGTCCTTTGGCCTCAGAGTGCAGAGTTTTATGCAGTGGCTTCGGAGCTACCCAGTGCCTTGAGCGGGGTCGCCCCATCCGCATCAGCATGGGCAGTGCACTCCCTCCGGAGCTGGGCTCGGTAGTAGAAGAGGTAGGAAGGCAGCAGGAACCCCAGGAGTGAGCAGAGCAGGAGGCCCAGGTTCACCTTGGGAGAGACAGAGTCTGGTAAGTTCCGATTCTCCCTCATCTTCCTCAGGAACCCATCACAACCTCCAACAGGAGGGGAAGGCAGCCGTTTTGCTCCGGGTCATGGGCCAGAATGAGAAATACAACTGGAACTTACTGCGCCCCATCACTGTTCCAACAGTATCTCATTTAATGTTGAGCGGGCTTCTAAAGTGGCAGAGCCTGGTGTGAACCCCGGCCAATGCCAGTGCCCACACGACCTGATGCCTTCAGGGAGATGAGGAAGGGCAGCACCTGGCCAGGCTGTTCCTGAAATGGAGCCTCCGGGGCTCTGAGGACACTGTCGGTGGCGGATGACTAGGGCAGCGGGAGGCCCCGCTCAGCAGCCTCACGCAGGCTGGGTGGGATTCCGGCAAACATTACTTTTTTGGGGCATTGCTTTGGGACTCTGGGCAAGTCATTCGGACTCTTAGGTGCCTCCTTTTCGGTGCCGTTGTGGCAAAGACTAAGCGATCAGTCTGTGAGTGGTAGCTGTCACTTCACGGGTCTTATGGGGACAGGTTTATGGGAGGGAATAGCCCGCAGGGCAGAAATAGGTTTTCTAGAGATGGATGTCAGTTCAATGCATGGAAAAGCCTCTCCAACAGTCCCAGTGGCTGCTGCCTTGTGCAGGAGTGACACCCGTCACTGAGGGGGCTTGGAGGGACCCCTTTGTCAGGGGTGCTGAGGAGATTCCTGCATTGGGGAAAACTGGATCGGAGCAGGACTGGGCCATTCCTCACATCACCGGGGAGCTCTTTAAAAACAGACTCCTGGGCCCAGGCCAAGAGCCACTGATTCAGTAAGCTGGGGAATGTGTGTTCTTAACACTCTGCGAGGGGTTCTGATGGGCAGCCAGCTCGGGAACCCCCAGACTAGAGACTTCCAAGGCACCTCCTGGCTGAGATGAGTGAGAGAGGAATTCAATTGCATACAAGCCTCCCCACCCCAACTGCTGGGCTGCACCCAGGACGGGAGCTCCAGCACCCCCCATGTCACCCCCAGTTCTTACCCAGAAGGGGTCTCCTTTCAAGGGGCCCACCATGGCCATGAAGAGCAGCTGCTGGAGCAGGGCAAACACGGCACTGATGAGAGACTGCAGGCCTATCAGCTTCCCAAAGTGGTTGGATGGGAACCTGTCAAGGAGAGGGGGCCAAGGATGAAGCGTGTGTGGCCCTTGCCTGCCTGGCACCTCTCCTGTCCCCTTCCCCAGACACCACTCTCTGTTAGCCAGGCAGGGCAGAGCTTCAGAGTTCAGGCTCTTTGCATGTGTTTTTTGATTCCTGGCTTGGAGGGTGTACGCTGGGACTTCAGGGCCACCAAACCAGCTCCGACATCTGCTGTCCATGTGACAACAGCAAGGAACTCGACCTCTCTGAGCCTCACTCCCTCCAGTAAAAACAGGGCTAGCCCTCACCTCGCTGAGCTGTTCCTTTATTCTTTTGACAAGTATTTATTGAGCTTCTACTGTATGCCAGGTTCTGTCCCAGCGCATGGAGATTCAGCCATGAACCAAACCAACCAAGATTCCTGCCCTCGCGGGGGTGGCATTCCGGTGGAGAGGAGGGTAGGCACCCAATAAGCAAGGGAAAGGCAGAGTGTGTTAGCCTGCGATACGTGCCGAGGGGATGGCGGGGGAACTGTCACTGAGGACAGCCAGGTAAAGACCCAGAGAAGGTGAGACAAGCTGGCAGTCTCGAGGAAGAATGTGCCGGGGAGAGGGAACACGTATGGGGTTCTCTGAGAGAGGACGGGAAGCCACGGAGTGCCATGAGGAGACTTATGTCCTGACAGGTGTCTCTCCAGTTTGTGTTCAAAATAGCCCAGAGGAAGGCCCGGGAGGGCAGCCAGGGCAGGGTGGCAGTGGCAGGGACGGTCAGAAGGGCTAGATGTGGTGCAGGCAGGGTTGTTGCTGGATCGGATGTGGGGTGTGAGGAAGGGAAGATTCAAGAGTGACCCCACGGTTTGACCCAGTGAAGGAAACAGAGCTGGGGTGGCTGCAGGGAGGTTCCAGTCAGAGAGTGCAGGTCAGGCATCCCGCCGTGTGCCCGCCCTGCAATAACAGCTAGGATTTTGTCACCGCTGTTGTAACATCCTATATGACCACATCGCAGCCACTAGGAAGAGTCACTGGACAGTGCCTGGCGGTGGCAATCAAGAGAAAGAAGGGGAACTGGGGGCCGTTCAACACGAAGCAGGGAAATTGTAAGGCAGCCAAGGCTGTGCTCTGAAACTTTCTACACAGCTGACATGGGAGAGGCCACCTGGGGGCCATTCTAGAGAACAGACATAGAACCCAAGTGTCATGAAAGCAAGTGTTTCAGCTGCTGCAGGAAGACCCTCTGACAGGGGACTTGTCCTGCAGTGGAGAGTGCTGTCTCTGAGGAAGTGGGCTCCCTGCCTTACTGGAGCTCGGAGGGAAGCGGACAGACAGCGTTCAAGATCCCCACCAACCCTTCCCATCCACCCCGTCCTCGTCCTCGGGGATGTCAGCATTCCAGGGAAGCTGGTGGGGGGGGGGGCTGTAAGGGGTGTCTAGGGCCCTTTCATCTCTGCTCTGGGCTCCTCTGGTTATGGGGGGAGAGTTCAGGAAGGCAGTCCCGCCTGGCCTGACTCACACAGCAGCGTAGAGGCCGCCACAGGCCGAGTGGAAGAAGCCTCGAACCACGGTGTGCAGGACAAAGGTCACAAACTGCAACCAAAAAGGAGAGGGAAGAGGTTAGGAGCAGGATGCAGGCAGGATGGAGGATTGGTGGTGGGAAGAGGGGGAAGCAGAGCCCCACTGAGCCCGCCTACACGGGCCGACCCTCTCTGCACCCCAGACTGGGAAACCCAGAAGCCAGGAGGACAACAGGCACCACAGTTCCTGGAAGGCAGGCACCAGAGGAGCCGTCTGGAAGGAATGGTTCCTTCGGAGGAGTCCTGAGAGGCAGGGAGGGTGGGGAGAGTGAGGTAGGCACCTGCAGGTGTAAGCTGTTGATGAGGCAGGTGATGCCAAAAGCCACAAGCAGAAAGTTGGTCAGGGTGAAGGCATTGATGGCGTTGGTGAGCGACTGGATCTTGCGATAGCGCGGTCTGGCGGACTTGGTGGCAACCCCGTCCCTGATGAAAACAGAGCGTCACTGGTCACTGCCACTGTCTCTACCTCCCCAAAAGCCCGGGTGCTTAGCCTGGCCCCTCCCCTTTCTGCTGTGCCTTTGCCACAGGGAAGCAGAGAAAGGAGAGCTGCATTTCTCAAAGTGTGGCTCCCCCACCAACTGCACCAGCATCAATCACCAGGGGACTTCCTAAATACGCAGATTCCAGAGCCTCAGCCCCAACCTCACACTCTCAAGAGTGGGGCCTGGGAATCTGCATTTAGACAGGAATCCCAAGTATTTCACATGCATACTGAAGTCTGAGACTCAAGGATGGGAAGGAAGGTGGAGAATGGGGAGCTCTCACATCGTCTCTCATCAGGAAAGTATCTCTGCCCACCAGCCTGGACAAACGTGACTGTCCAGCAAGCACCTCTCTGTGGCAGGGTCAGGGCTCCAGCGCTGGCCCAGGGCAGAGGTCAGTGGGATGAGACGAGGGAAGGCCCGCATCAGCCCCAGACAATGCCCTCTGTCCCTGCTAATGAATCCTGGCCACTGGGGACACAGGGCAGGGGGGGTGCCAAGGCCAGGGTACCACTGGTGGGAAGGGAAGCCACTAGATTGCTCCTTAAATACCTTCTCTCCTCACCTCCCTCTTCCAGCCTCACAGGACAAACAGGAGCTATCAGCTTGACACAAAGGGCCTCGCAGTCAGAAGACCTCAATTCAAGACCCAGTGGTGGTCTCTAGCCAACAAGATGGCCGCCTGGTTGTCACACCCTGTGGAGTCCCCTTCCACACTGTACCAGAGTTACTCTGTGTGACCAATAGAACATGACAGGAATGATGGTGTGTCACCTCTGAGAGTATGTTAAAAAAGATACTGAAGCTTCTCTCTTGGTCTGCCTCCCTTTTAGACCTTGCTCTGAAGAAGCCAGTGGCCCCATCGTGAGCAGCCCTATGGGGAGGCCTGGGTGGGAAGGCCAGAACCTCCTGCCAAGAGCATGTGAATAAGTGTAGAAGCGGATTCTCCAGCGCCACTAAACACTCCAGATGACTGCCAGCCTAGCCAACAGTGTGATAACCTTATGAGAGACCCTGTTATGGTCTGAATGAATTGGGGGGACCCCCAAATTCACATGTGGAAATCCTAGTGCCCAATTTGATGGTATTAGGAGGTGGGGCCTCTGGGAGGTGATTAGGTCAGGAGGGCAGGGACCTCATCATAGGATTAGTGCCCTCAGAAAAGAGGCCCTCAGAGCTCACTAGTTCCCCGTGCTGTGTGAGGACACAGCATGAAGTCCGTGGCCTGGAGTGGGGGGCCTCACTCAGCCACGCTGGCCCCCTGATCTTGGACTTCCAGCCTCCAGGACTATGAGGAATAAATTTCTGGTGTTTATAAGCTGCCCAGTCTGTAGGATTTTGTTTAGCTGCCTGAACAGACCCAGGTAGACTCTGAGCACCACTCAGCTAAATCATTCCTAGATTCCTGATTCTCAGAAACTCTATGAGATAACTGTTCGTTGTTTAAAAATGCCAAGTTTGGGGGAAATTTGTTACACAGCAATAGGTAGCTAATACATCCTCTCTATTTCTTCTTAGCCGTAAGAAGACTCCATAGTGCACCCTTTAGCACGTAGGTTCTGGAACCTGCTACTAAAAGCCATGTGGTCTTGGGTAAGTTACTTAACCTCTCTGCATCTCAGCTTCCTCAGCTGTGAAATGAGGAAAATGAACCTAACTCAGAGAGCTGTTATAGGACTAAATAAGACAACGCAAGGTGCCTCGTGCACAGCTAGCACTCGATGACTGTGCAGGCCATGTCCCATCTTAGCCTCAGTTTTCTCATCTGTAAAATGGGGAGGTATCTGTGCTCTCTCAGGAATCTTGGGAAAATGAAATGAGATGCTGGGTATGAAAGCACACAGAAAATGGAAAGCACCATCCGACTACTTGCTGTCACCATCCCTGTGCAGGTCACCTGGCGTCTCTGAGGGCAGTGCCCACAGTGGGAGCGTCCACGCAGTCCTTGATCCGCCAGTCCATGATATAGCCAATGAGAGGGCAGGTGAGAAGACACAGCAGCTGCATGGCCCCAAAGATAGAGGAGTAGAACCCAACTGGGCAGGGCAGGAAGGAAGAGGGGTCAGGAACTGGCACGAGGAACGCCAGAAGCCCAGTGGGCACCACCACCCACTTCCAGCGGAGAAGAGGGAATGCCAACATAGCCTTCCTCTGATCCCACATATCTCCCAAATGTCCAGGGTGACAGGGTGGGTCCAGGCTCCCTGCTAAGACGACAGTGGAGGGGTGGGTACAGGCCAGGGTCCCAGCCTTTGTCCTCCTACCTCTCTCTGCTGCTCTTTGTCTCAGGTCGGCCGTCTCTGTTTGGAGTAGAAGGAGGAAAAGCCAGGGTGAGAGGGGCTCAGCCAGGGCCACCCTCCTGTGTCCCCAGTGGGCTCAGCAGCACCTCACCATTCTCCTGGCCCCCAGTCACGAGGTACTCCAGCATCTTGTTCATGGCCGCCATGTAGAACATGACCCGCAGCTGGGTTACGCCCATGGTGAGGAGGCTCCACAGGAAAATGGGGGAGCAGAGGCTCTTGCGGAAGGAGACAGACTCTGGGGAGACAGCAGGGGGCACTCCTGAGCGCAGACCCTCCATTTCCTTCTAAATGCCCTGACCCATGCAGTTCTAGTAAAGGCTCTGTCACTTGTGTGACTCTGAATAGAAACTAGTTTCTTCAGAAACAAGGGTTCAGACTCACTGGCCTCCGGGTTCTTGCCCAGCTCTGTAACGATCTCAACAGAACACTTTCAGAAGACCTCTGGATCAAAGACCATATGCTTGGAGTGGTAATCGCTCTAAACACTGTTTATTCAACACTCACTATCTGCTGCATCCTCAACATGTGTTATCCCACTCAATCCCATTATACAACATCTCTCTCTTTGCCACGTATTACAAGATTGGCAGACTGCGGCTCAGGGAGGCCAATGACTTGCCCAAGTTCACAGAGCTGGGAGCTGCAGGTCAGCCAGACTGAGCTCCCGACCATAACTCAGTCATGGGAGGACCAATGGGGTGCCACCCTCCTAACTGCACAGCATTCTGCATTTCACAAAGGGCTTCCGCATCCATGGCTTCATTCAATCCTCACAACAAACTTCCCTATGAGATGGGTGTTATTAGCCCTCGTTTAAGAGATGAGGAAAGTGAGAGCGGGATTAAGGGATCTGCCCAAGTGACAGGGCGTGTAATTGGGAAGCAAAACTCAAACTCCCATCTCCGGAATCCAAAGGATCTCAGAGCTGATTGACACTTTGGGAAATGGCCCAGGCAGAAAGCTGGTTGCGGCTCCTCCTGCAGCCAGCAGGGGGCACCAGCCAGACAGGTGTTAGTGGGCCCAGTTCACATGATGCAAGAGGCTCAGAGTTTGCAGGGGAACCCTGATGAAACCAGTTTCCCCACAGGAGCCCGTGGAGACCCTGTCCCATCCTCTCTCCCTCATCCCAGGACTCCAGCAGAGTAGCCCTGAATCTGAACTTCCCAGAGTCCTCTGAGCTCTGATTCCCACTCCCCTCCCCCATTCTATAAATGGAGATTGCCCACCTACACCCAGTGCTGTGAGAACTGGAGAGAGGAAAGATAAGCCCTTGGAGTGAGTGCTCACTAAGCGTGAGGACCCGCCTTCCCCGGTCACCAAGGATGGCACCTTGACCAGACACTCACTCTCACGAGGCTTTTCTGTGGCACCACGAACATCCTGGGAGGAGATATAGATGTCATCCGCCTCCACGCTGGGGGCCCTCTGGCTCAGCCGCTGTCCCACGACGGTCACATGGGTGTAGAAGCGGTCACCTGTCACCTTGTGATCCAGGGCCAGCCCGGTGAGCTTGATCTTCTTCCTGCCGGCAGCCAGGCCGGAGCAAGTGGGAAGCAGCCCTGCAGAGCCCACCCTCAACAGCTTGCCTCTAGGGGGCTGTCCCGGTCGGTCATCCCCGTGGTGCTGAGCACCCCTTTGGCCAGCACGGGCATGCCCCCAAAGAGCTGCCTAGCACGGGGTTCCCATCTGACTCCCTCAGAACCCGGCCCAGGGACCGGCTTAGCGCCCAGTAAATGAAGGGTGGATGAGTCGTATTCCACTGGAGCTATTGCCATGGAGGGTGCATTAAGAACTCAGACTGGAGCCAGAGAGCCAGGTTCACTCCGCCTTTCAAAGGTATGACCTTAGGAAAGTCACTTTGTTTCCTGTGCCTTTGCTTTAATGAAGTTATTGACAATCCACGTCATAGGGCTGTCTGAGAATGGTATGAGGGCTAAGCACAGTGCCAGGCATACAGGAGACATCCAGTAAATACCAGCTGTTTGACAGGCACCCTCTGTGCTTGCTTGTGGAGCATCACACACACATACCCATTCCCGGGTGAACTGACAGGGAGTTGGGAAAAGCTGGGTATTCAGGCTGTCCCACATAGGGTGATGTGTTCGATTCTTTTGTATCCCCCTTCTGCGTCCCCATGGCTATTGCTGGGGTCCCTCCTACTCTGATCCTGTCCTCCAAACCCAGAAAGGAAAATAATAATAGTAAGAGCCACCACGTTTCAACCAGCTGTTTGTTACGTGCCAGGTTTATTCCAAACACCCGCGAGTATGCAGGATCAGGCCCATGGTAAACAGGAGGCAGAGCTGAGAGAGCGCAGTCATTCAATCCATCACAGCACCACCCCTCCGGCGCCCCTGCTGCAGGGGGCAGGCACCCCTCTCCCCAGCACCCGCCACAAAGCCACTCACCTGTAACTGCCTTCCTCAGGGGAGGGAAATGCTTCGCTCGGCCAGTTGAGAGCGCAGTTCAGAAAGATGAGGCAAGCCAGGCCTGACCAGGTGAACATGATGACCATAAAGGACACCCCGGCATCGTAGATCAGCTGTGGGGGGGGCAGACCCGTGAGGAGGCCGCACAGCCCAGGGCCCCCTCTTCCAGGCCGAGGGAGAACCCAGACCTCAGAGAAGGGCTCTTCTCCCCCATTCTTTGTGTCCAGTGTGGAGAGGAGGAAACCAGGCCCAGAAAGTAAGAGTCAGCCCTCGGAGCACCCCACCTCTTTCGCTGCTTCCCCCTAGAGTGGGGTCAAGTAGTTCCCACAAGGCGCTGAGGTCGCTGGCCATAGCTCAGAATGTCTTTGAAATCTCAATGATTATCTTAAAGAGACACACAACTTTTGCCTATGGCTCCATACATGTTTGTTTTGCACAAAAATGTCATCTTGTTTTATGTACAAAAGAGGAGAATTAAGGCTCTAGGTTTACTAGGCCTACCCGTGTTTACCCGGCCCCTTCCTGGCCTACTCCCCAGGGGAAAGACAAACCCAAGCTGACAAGCCTTATCTCACCTTTCACAGGCTCCCAGGTGCTGAGACTCAGGGCGGATGGAGGTGTGGAAAGCGCAACGCCCAAGGTCTCCTAACCCAGGACAAGTCGGTTCTGATTTGATTGGAACTCTGTGCCCATGCATCTGCCCCTCTACTGGGGAAGCCACGTATGTGAAATGGTGTCACTCCTCTTGTCCTCCCAGCCACATTCTGCCTGACGTCCACGCTCCCCTCAGGCTCCTGTTCAGAGCTCCAGGGCTGCCCAGGAAAACTGCTCCTGTTGGGGATTTCTTGGGCCTTGGGGCCCTTTATTCCCCGAGGACAGGACAGTGCTTCAAAGAGCCACATCCCAAAGAGTGGCACTAAGATCTGGCTCTTCAAACCCCACTCCCTTAGTTGAGGGGAAGGAGAAACACATTTTGTGCTTGCTGCTACCTGACCAACTGGCCGCCACCCCACCAACTGCACGCTCTCCAACTCCTCTGGGGACACTGGGCAAGTGCCTTCTAACTAATAAATTAACTGCCAGGTGGAACGGGGGGGGGGCATATTGTGGCCCAGTTGAAAGGACACTTTGTTACCATGTGATATCAGAGTAAGAAACGAGGACCCAAGCTTACCCAGAACTAGCACTCAGGCCTTGTGGCTCGAGGTCCACCTCGCTGGCCTGTCTAGGATCTGGCGTGGCATGGACTTGCTTTGTGACCTCGAACCCAAGTCACCCAGCCTCTCCAGGGCAGGGGAAGGGGATGTGGTGGGAAAGATTGGGTGAAGCCAGAGAACCAGGAGCCTTCAATTCATGTTAACAGGTTAAACTTGATTCTGAAGGCAAAGCAAAGTGGGTGTGTGAGTGAATTCTCCATCTAAGATCATTCTGTAAATCATGTGAATAACAGATGGAAGAGGAGAATGATCAGAGGTAAGGAGACCACCTGAGAAAGCTTGTACTGGCCCAAGAGAGAGGATGGAAGCCTGGACCTGGACAGTGGTAAAGGAAAGGAAGAGAGAAATCAGACCCACTGGTCAGTAACAGCTCCTGAACTCCTCCCATGATGCCTCAGTGCTTTTCCCAGAAGTGGTGGGAACTGATCTCTGACTGGCTGGAACTGGGCCACCAGACACTAGCCGCTGCATGCCCAGCCCCACCCAATTCTTGTGTCAAGGGAAAAAGAAAACACAGTGACCACACGGTCCCCCCGGGCAGTTCCAAACCTTGATTCCTGGGAAAGTGATGGCAGAAGAGGCGTAGGAGCCAATCATGAGGGCCATGACAGTGGAGCGCAGATTCCCAAACATGTTGGGCAGCTGAGGGAAGAGGACAGTGAGAGTGAGCGGGGGAGATCCTGACACCCGCCCAGGCCTCCCCGTTCCCAGCACCTCCTGAGAACCTTGAAAGTATCCAACCCAGCACCCTCACAGTGGACTCCAAGAACACTAGCCCCATGAAACGCCACAGGAAAGTTCTAAGGCAAATCAATGCTGGAAACTGCTCTAACCCCCTCCTACAGACTCCCAAGGCACTTTAGCGTCTCAAAGGCTCCCAAAAGCACTCTCGAAGAGACATTTTGTCCATTTTATTTGGCCCCAGGTTTTCCCAAGTTAGCCCCTTTATCCTGTGATACCTCTTAATAACCCATGACATGTATAGGGGACACTGATCTACCTAATAAGGTATAGAAATGTCAAATTTTACAGCCTGACCTGTGGTGGCGCAGTGGATAAAGCGTCAACCTGGGAACACTGAGGTCGCCAGTTCAAAACCCTGCACTGGTCTGGTCAAGGCACATATGGGAGTTGATGCTTCCAGCTCCTCCCCCCTTTCTCTCTTTCTCTCTCTCTCTCACTCTGTGTGTCTGCTCTCTAAAATGAATAAATAAAAAGAAATTTAAAAAAAAAGAATGTTTAAAAAAAAATTATTATGTTGTACACCTGAAACTAATACAATATTGTATGTCAACTGTAACTAGAAAATAATTTTTTTTTTTTTTCAGGGACAGAGAGTCAGAGAGAGGGATAGATAGGGACAGACAGACAGGAACAGAGAGAGGTGAGAAGCATCAATCATTAGTTTTTCGTTGCCGTGGTGACACCATAGTTGTTCATTGATTGCTTTCTCACACGTGCCTTGACCGAGGACCTTCAGCAGACCGAGCAACCCCTTGCTGGAGCCAGCGACCTTGGGTCCAAGCTGGTGAGATTTTGCTCAAGCCAGATGGGCCTGTGCTCAAACTGGCGAGCTCGGGGTCTCGAACCTGGGTCCTCCGCATCCCAGTCCGGTGCTCTATCCACTGTGCCACCGCCTGGTCAGGCTAGAAAATTTTTTTTTTAAAAAAGAAACACTGATCTAGTCCAACTCCTTTGACAGATGAGAAAATTGAGGCCCAAAGAGCGAAAGAAATATACTCAAGTTCACAGAGCACATTAATGACTTTCTCCCCCAGTCACCTATTCTAGTCCTTTCATTCCAAACCCCAACCAAGGCTGTGACCATGGCTGGTTCTGTAACAAGATGATGCCCCTTAACCTTCCCGGTAGCCCCAAAGGCCCCAGTCCAGTTTCTGCTGAGCCAGGACAAGTCATGGGACTGGCTACCCGGTGAGGGTGGCACTAAGGGAGGCCAGGTGCCCAGGAGAGGTGGTTCTCACGTGCACAGCACTTCCACCAGTGGAGAATTAACTGATTGTACGTTTGTTCTGCTCACTGGTCTGAGCCAGGCCCTCAGGGGAGGGGAAAGCAAAGTCATGTCGCCCTCTGTGTACACCCCACCACCGCTGGCCCCACCATCCTCCCCAAGTCAATAGATCCCTTAGCCAGAAAGGGTCTTAGAGGCTTGAACCCTCTCTACCGAGGGGAAAACCAAAGTCCAGAAGAGAACTTCAAACAGCTCTGGAAAGGAAGATGGATAAACACAGAGAATTGAGTCCCCCACCAATCTCCACGTAGCTAGAAAAAGGGTGTGGGTTCAGTCTGACCCCAAGTCGGGGCAGGTTTCCCTGGCACCTGTATCTGCAAAGCACGCTGCCAAGTCCACCAGGCAAAGTGCCAGGACCAAGAACGGCCAGATCCCGAGCGGCGCCCCTCCACCCCGCCCCCAACGCAAGGGTCCCAGGGCGCAGTCTCCACCCAGCACCGCGTAAGGCCAGCCCCTGCTAACCCTGGGAGGACAGGCTGGGCGGCACAGGACTGGATGTCCTAGCTGGGATCCATCCTGGCGGGATCCGAGCTAGCGCAGAGCCCGGGGGCGGGGCCGGGTGGGGCGGGGTCGGCGCCGGGCCCTGCCATTGGCTGGACATTACTGCGGCGGAGCGCTGTCCGCAGACAGAGCCCCCTGGGCCTGTCCCCTAGGCAAGGACAGGGTCCAAGGTTAGGTCTCCAGCCACCCCAAGGTGAGGTGCGCGGGGCAGGGGAGAAAGGATTTAGGGTCCTGAGCCAAGATGCACAGCGTGGAGAAGGGGCTGCGGAGCGGGGAGTGGAGGAAGGGATTTGCTCCCTTAGAGAGTTGTGAAATGTCCCGAGCTGGAATGAAGGCCTGGGGTGAAGTTCGGCCAAAAACGCCCAGTTTGGTGGTCAGGCAGCCTTCATCTGAGATAAACAGCCAGTTGCAGCCAGAAACTGCTCCCCCGCCACACACTCCTAAGCCTTGAGCCCTTATACATAAACAGGTACACTTAAAGTAGCACGCAAAGCACGCGCGTGCGTCAGAGGTCAAGCCATGTGATAAAGCCGTTTTTGTAGGTCAAGTATTGGCAGATTCATACATTTCAATCAAATACACGCACAAATACCTGTGCCTTCTCATGCCCTTTCCCGTGAACAGCACCACAATTACACAATGAAGCAAACACATACTGTCCCCAGCTGTCCCCTCCCTGTCACTATCACATTACCCAGTGTTATTTTCTTTCTAGCACTTAGAACTACAGACATAATTTATTACTTTACTTGTGTTGGGGCTTGCCTGGCCCCCCCCCATACACACACACCCCCAATGCAAGCTCCAGGAAGGTGAGTTCAGTTCTGTTTGTGGTGTGGTCCCAGAGCCTAGAACAGAGCTCAACAGACAGTTGGGCTCAGGACAGGCGCGTCCATTCGATCGGCACCCATTGGCCCCCTCTCCACTATCACCTTCACTCACTCCTACCACCACCCACTTCTGGGTGCCCTGCTGCCAAGCCAGAGCCTGTCATACTCACTGTGAGTGAAGAGAACGTTAGGCAGATGCCACCAAAGCCATTCAGGGACAGCGCCAGGAATATCAATGGAGACAGAACTAGGAAGGGGAGAGGGGTGAGTGAGGGCATTTGGGAGCTGTGGGAGGACAAGGGCAGAAGCCGGGGTAAACATCCACCTTCATCCCACTCATTCTTTTCTCATGGGGGCAGGAGAGGCCAGACCTCTCACCTTTGGTGTCCCAAGAGGCCAGGGCCATGAGGGTGCAGGATGCAGCAAAGCTGGCACTGTGGAGATGGGGGGGGGGCGTTTGTGCACACTGGGAGCTCCCGTCCCCCTGCAGCACCAGTCCCTGCCCTCCAGCTCCCCAGGGACTGGCCCGGCCAGCTCACCTGCCAACCAGCCGTGTGGGCCGGGGACCAAAGCGGTCCATGAGGATCCCCAGTGGCAGGGTGGTGGCGCTGAGCACAAAGGAGCCGATGGTGAAGCCCAGGTTGAGCATCTTTTCCTGATGTTCACAGCGGGGCCACCAGAGCTGTCCATCCTGGGTGGTGTTAGTGGTGTTCTTAGCTGAGGAGGGGGAAGGGAGGGCTCAGCACATAACAGCAGGAGCAGCTGGGAGTAGGAGAGAACGGCCTGGAATCAGGGGTTCTGGGCTCAAATCCCATGCTTCTTATTTACCGCCAGCCAGGTGACTCTGGGGATGGCCTAGAGTCATATCTACTCTGGTGGGGGAAGTATTGGATAAATGGCAGCAACTAGTATCTTACCCAGGGGGAGTCATACACCTAATCAGAGGCCTCAACTAGCTCAAACACTGTCACGGACATCAAGGAATTTACCAAGTAGTAAGATGCACTCAATGTCCAAGCTTAGGGTGTGTAGACCCCCAACAGGAAGCACCCTTGAATCTGAGGACAAAGTCAGATTTAGCAGATTTATAAAACTTAGCTGATGTAACAAGAATTCACTTAAAACTTAAAGAGAAACTTTTCCCCATAAATGATATTCAGAGAGAAATAATCGCTATTATTTATAGAACACTCAACCATGTTGTAGGCATTGTTCTCAACAGTCACCCAATTAGCTCACAACAGACCCAAGAGTCAGATAATAAAGTACCTTCATTCTCCAGATGATAAAATTTATGTGCAGAATTAGAGCTACGGCACTGCCCTCCAATACCCTTTAGAAGTTCATCTAAAGGACTTGACCTCCAGGTAAACTACCAATTTGGAGCTATGACAAGTTAATGAAAAAAGCTTGTGGTGGGTGAAGGAAGGTGATTTCACTTCACTCAGTGCTCAGTGAGCCATGAGGAGGCGGCTCTCCCTACTTGTTACTTAGGCATCATTACCAAGGGCAAACTCAGGGTGCACTTTGGGTGGAGGGCAGACAGACCAGGGTCTGAACTCCCAACACCATCCTTACTAGCTGTGCAGCCTGAGACAAGTGACTTCCTCTCTTTGAGCCTCAGGCCCCTGGCCTGTAAAAGGGAGCAGAAAGTGCATAACCCACAGGCTCCTTGGGACATCCAGTTGGATAAGGTGAACAGAGACCTATGCACGGGGCTGGCCCGGAGAAGATGCTCCTGAAATAGCTGACGGAGGGGAGATGATGCCCACCCCTACCACCGGGAGGGTCACGATGTGGTTACCCTCTTCTCTAGGTGCTGAGGATCCCAAAGCAAATAAGACAGGAGCTCTCAGCTCCCACAGGGCTTATATTAGCTAATAAACAAGCGGATGCTGATCTAAAGAGTGACAGGCGCTGTGGCAGGAAGATGTGATACTGCCTGGATGCTGGGGGCAGGAGTGGGGGAGTACCTGCTCTCAATGGGGACAATGACCCCTGACTTCAGATTTTTGAAAGGCTTGCAGGTGGCAGAAAAGTGAAGTGATCTGCGTGTTAAAATAAGAAAGAACATAAAGAATTTTCAGATCACCTGACCAGGCAGTGATGCAGTGGATAGTGTGTCAGCCTAGAATGCTGAAGACCCAGGTTCGAAACCCCAAGGTTGTCAGCTTGAGAGTGGGCTTATCGGACTTGAGTGGAGTGTCACCAGCTTGAACACGGGATCGTAGACAGGACCCCACGTTGGCTTGAAGCCCAAGGTCGCTGGCTTGAGCAAGGGGTCACTGCCTCGGCTGTAGCCCCCATGTCCTCAGACATGGCATGTATGAGAAAGCAATCAGTGAACAACTAAGGTGCTGCAACTATGAGTTAATGCTTCTCATCTCTCTCCTTTCCTGTCTTTCTGTTCCTGTCTGTCTGTCTGTTTCTCTTTCACGTGTGCTAAAAAAAAAAAAAAAAATTCAGATCATGAGTGCTGGCCAAGCAGGTGAGGAAGCCCTTGGACCATGGGGAGTTTCCCACTGGTAGGTACCAGCTGCTGCTGAAGAGGCTAGGGAGGGTACCCCTAAAGAAGCAGCTGAGAGTTCTGACCACAGCCTTTGGGGTTTAGGCTGACCCCAGAATTTAGTGATCTGTATAATTGCTATTCATTTCTCCATCAAGTTTGGTCTGGGCCTTTTT
The DNA here is from genome assembly GCA_037038555.1 of Rhynchonycteris naso. Classification (NCBI taxonomy): domain Eukaryota; kingdom Metazoa; phylum Chordata; class Mammalia; order Chiroptera; family Emballonuridae; genus Rhynchonycteris; species Rhynchonycteris naso. The sequence continues at coordinate 360,485,081 of CM072995.1, forward strand.
ATCCAATCTATACTCACTTACTGGACATCTACTGTATGACAGGCACTCCCCTGAGGCAGTGGGTAAAGCAGGAAGACATGCAAAGGTAAGATAGGCTAGAAGCAGCAAAGAGGGGACTGGCAATGGCCACACACAAGTTTTGCTTGGCCTGGAAATTTTAATTGGCTGCCAGTTTAAAATCGGGAGTTGTCGCATAAAAATCCAGAAGTCTTGTTTCTCTGTAAGAAGTCAGAAGATCTGGCCACTGCTGGGGCTGAATGAGGCCACCCCTTTTCACCAGGGTTTGCCCTCTCTAAGTCACCCAAATCCTCACTTCACCTTTAGCTCTCAGACATTAGCCATCTTATACCAATTTTTTTTTTTAAGATTTTATTTATTCATTTTAGATAGAAGAGAGAGAGAGAAGAGAGGAAGAGTAGAAAGCATCAGTTCCAATACATGCTTTGACCGGGCAAGTCCAGGGTTTCGAACCGGCGACCTCAACGTTCCAGATTGACGCTTTATCCACTGCGCCACCACAGGTCAGGCTGATTTGCCAATTATTAACTGGCTGGCCTCTGTTGGTATCTTAGTTTGCAGTTTCTGAACTGTACACTGTCCTGCTCCTAAGTCTTTGACGATCAAAAGACAGACGCTCCCTCTCAGGAACAGTCCCACTAGCTCTAAATTAACACCGACTCTGTGCCAGGCTTTTTCATGTAGTATCTCACCTAATCCTCGCAACAACTGTAAGAAGTGAGTATGTGTGAGTATATGATCCCCGTTTTATAGATAATGAGGCTCTGAGAAGCCAAGCAGCTCTTGCCTCACAGCCTCTTACAGGAAGGCTTATCCATCCGTGCACCACAGGGCCTCTCCCTCCTGAGGACAGCTTAGCTGGTTTCCCAGGCTGAAGCGCTTGCTGCCAAGTAAGCCGTCCTTCTGCTGGTGCAGAATTCCAGCCCCGCGAGTTGCAGATAGCTCCAGGTCAATCAATGCATTCATTTCTCTGGTTTATCGATGAGCCTCTTGTGAGTCTGACTAACAGGAGCTAGTTCCTGAGACCTGATCACTCTGAGAGGTTGGAGAAAGCCCGACTTCTGAAGCAAGAGGGAAGCAGGCCAAGATGCAAAGACCTCTGAGACCTCTATCCATGTCAAGACAACAGAAGATGTCTTTGAAATCCAACCCAACTGCCCCACTTTTTATAGACAAGTCAAGTGAGGCAGGGAGCCGGATAGGGAAAACATACTTGTTCGGTTAGCAGTGGAGATTGGCTTAGAAGCCAGGGAACACAGTGTTTCCCGAAGGGGAAGGAGAGCACACGTCCACACAAAAACTTACACATGAAGAGGAGCGTTATTTATAAAAGCCGAACAGTGGCAACAGCCCACATGACCATCAACTGATGAAGAGATAAACAGAACGTGGTAGACCCATACAATGGAGTATTAGTCACAAGGGGAAGAAACCTAGTCCTGACACATGCTACAACATAGGGGAACCCTGAAAAGACCGTCCCCAGTGAAAAATAGTCTGTCACCGAAGACCCCATCCCCATATTATAAGATGCCATTTATATGAAATGTTCAAACTAGGCAAATCATTTCTGTGGCATAGGCAGACCTATGACAGGAAGTAGATGAGCGGGTGACTACTGCTTGGGGGTGGAGTGGGAGGAGGACAGCGGGTACCGCTAATGGGCACAGGGTTACCTTTTGGGGTGAAGGAAGTGGTCTGAAACTGACTGTGCTGATGGTTGCACAAACCATTAAATTGTATACTTCATGTTTGGTTGTTGTCTTTCTTTTCTTTGCAAGCAGTAAGTACATTTATTCAACTGCAACTATTTTTTCGAAGACCATTTCCTTATTTTTAATAGGTTTTTAAAATTTTACTTTTCCATTTTTCAATCACAGTTGACACAACATGATACTAGTTTCAGGTGTACAACATAGTAAGTAGACATTTCTATACCTTACGAAGGGGCCACCTGCTAGGTCTAGCACCCTATATGGACTACAGTTCCTGGGCTGTATTTTCCATCCCACAGCTATTCTTCAATTCTATACTTTAAACGTGTGGAGTGTAAGGTATTTGATGTATATCTTACTAAAGTTCTTATCCATATTTTTAAAAAACTCAGGTAGAAGGACAGGCAGCAAAAGAGAAGCAGGACTTTCAGAGCTGAAGGAAACACTCTATTTTTTTTTATTTTTTAAATTTATTTTATTTTTTATTTTATTCATTTTAGAGAGGAGACACAGAGTGAGAGAGAGAGAGAGAAAGAGAGAAAGGGAGGAGGAGCTGGAAGCGTCAACTCCCATATGTGCCTTGACCAGACCAGTGCAGGGTTTTGAACTGGCAACCTCAGTGTTCCCAGGTCGACACTTTATCCACTGCGCCACCACAGGTCAGGCAGGAAACACTCTATTTTAAATATTGATTATGGTGATGATTCCTGAGGTATAAAACTTTGTCAAACCTCATCAAAATATGTAATGTGAAATAATCTTCAATAAAGTTGATTTATATAAAAAGGTGGAGAAGGCAGGAAGAAGTTACTGGGATGGCGGTGGCAGTCGTCAAGGCCACCAGGACAAGTCCTCTCCTCTCCAGGGTAAACAACTCCAAGGGGACCTGGCTCCCCATCTCCATTTGCATAAAACACAAAACAAAAACAAAAACCCAGCTCTCTGCCTGGTTCTCTCAGCCCGCTCTTCGCTCTTCCTGACCCAACTTGCCTCCCCAGGCAGGTAGCCAACTCTAATCTTCACCTCCTCCAGCCCCATCGCCCTATAATTGGGGCCACGCCTTGATGCCACCTGCTGCCTGCTTCCTCTGATAACCATGCAAGGGGCAGAATGGGTGCTGCCCAAAGCAGAGATCAAGACCTCCCCAGCATCACCAGCAAGGCCTCCGCTTTCTCCCACAGCCAAGGTAGGTGCCCAAAGGGAATGGAGTTGAGAGGCCATGGAGAGCCAAAAAGAAACTAACATGTACAGCTAGCGCTCGACTTACGACCACGATTGGTTCCCACAGACCAGCCTTAACATGATTTGGTTGTAAGTTGAGTAGACTATATGTACAGTACTGTGAAACGATGTTATAAAAATCTTTAAGTCATATTTTATCGTAATTTTCTTTCATTATCGTTATATATCATAATTTTCTTTGTTCATTTTATGCCATTTGTATCATCTCTACCCCATTTTGTTTCTTATTTTTACATTCGTCAGGTTTAAGTAAAACACTGCATTACCAGTACAACTGGTTTAGTATTTGCAAAACATATAAAATTACAAAATACAGGTGCATACAAAAACTGCTCCAGACGCGAAGCAGTCGTGGCTAGCGATTGTGGTCGTAAAGTCGAATGGTTATAAGTTGCATAGGTTGTAAATCGATCAATACCTGTATCAAGACCATTGACTCTCAGCACCTCATGGGATAAGTATTATTATTCTTCCCATTGTGCAGACCAGGCAATTAAAGTTTGATGTTTTAAGGAACTCACAGATGTCACCCAGATGTTAAAAGTGGTAGAAGCTGGAATTCAAACCCAAAGTGGTCTTCCTCCAAGAGCCTATTCTACAATATGGAGGCTGGAGGAAGAGAACGAGGAGAAGGGCCAAACCCCACATCCACCCACATCCTTAGGCAGAGCTTGTGGGCACAGTTCTACTCAGAAAAGGAACATGATTCCTGACTGGTGGTGGCACAGTGGACAGAGCATCAAGTGGGTATGTTAAGGTTCCTGGTTCAAAACCCCAAGGTCACCAACTTGAGCGACCTTTGAGTGACCCTGGAGCGTGGGATCATCGAAGTGATCCCAAGGTTGCAGGCTGAGCCCAAGGTCATTGGCTTGAGCAAGGGGTCACTGGCTCTGGCTGGAGCCCCCTGGTAAAGACATGTATGAAAAGCAATCAGTGAACATCTAAGGTAAAGCAACTACAAGTTAATAATGCTTCTCATTTCATCTCTCTCTCTAAAAAAAAAAAAAGAAAAGGAAGATGCCCTTGGTGTGGGGGGCTAGGGGAGAGATAGACACAATTACACCTTATTGGTTAAATACAGGTTAGATTATATATTAGGAACGGGTTGTTAGAATTCTCACTCTGTCACTGGGGATCAAACAAAGTCAAGGTTATTCAAATGGAAAATAGGAACCATTTACAATGGCTGGCCTAGAGGAAATAAGGCTATTATTAACTTTGTACAAATGGACAATTTGAAGACCTAGGGGCTCAAAGGTCCTGGAAAAGGAGTGCAGGCCCTTTCCCCGTCAATCTGTGCCTTACTTAGCCTTACAATAGCCCTCGTCAGAAATCCCTGACCAGTTAGCTGTAGCACTTCCCCTTCTAGAAGTCTCCATCTTGTCCTAGACCTGAGGCTGCTAGAGGCTTAGGACTCTGTCAGTCAGTCCGAGGGTCTGGATGCCCAAGTGGATACCAGCACTCAGTGAGGACTGGATTAGATAAACCAGGTAGGGTGGGTAGAGTGGGGCTCATTCTGAAGAGGTCAAGAAGTGGGTTGTCCAAATTCCTGCCCAGTGCTCCGGTTTAAGCAGCCCTGCTTTCTCTCCACTCAGCCACCTGTCCTTCTCCAGTGTCCACCATCCCTCTCTGCTGCCCCTCTCCCAGCCCGAATGGCCCCTTCTTGGGCATACCTGAGCACAGGCTGGAATAGAAGCCCTCGCTCTGGAGCATGATCAGCAGGGAGGCCCAGCCCAGGAGCACCGCAGAGAAGAAGAGATTCTCCAGCACAGCCGTGCAGGCCATCCACCAGCGCCTCCGGTACGCCTGCTGCAGTGTGGGGGCCATGCTGGCCGCGAGCCTGCACAGGAACAAAGCGCTGAGTGAAGGGCCCCCAAGCGGCCCCTGGCAAGGGTCCTGCATCATCGTGGTGTCTCCTGAGACCGCCCCTAGAACCAGTCCACGAGGGGGCTTTCATGAAGGCCCCATAGATCCCTGGGCTTCCCAGAGGGTGCCGCTGAGCTGGCTCTGGGCGCGCCAGCAGTGCCAGGGGCGCACGCTGCACTGAGCACCCGCCACAGCACTATCAAGAAAGGTCCTGTCAGCCCGCAACAGCTTGCTGGCGCACTGCCAGGCTCTTCCACGTTGAACAGGACGCGCAGAGCCCGGCTCCCAGGGGCCAAACCCACACTTCTCCCAAGTCCCCAAAGGTCAGCAAGGGGCACAGGCGCACTTTGAAGCCACCGCTGGCCAGTATCCGGTCTCTTGTGCCAGGAAAGACCCCCAGCAGCAAGCGGGAGGAGGAAGGGGAAGTCTAAAGGTGACCTAAGACACCCCCCTTCCTGTATGTCTTATAAGACCACTACTCTCCTCTGGGGCCGGGAGACAGCTAGCCTTCCCTTACTCCGCACAAGGCGAGGCGACCCGTGTCTCTACAGTCTCTCGATCCAAGCCAACAGCTGCCACGTGGACCAAGACCCAGGGCAGGCCCACTTGCGCCCCCGGCGCTTCAGGGCGCCCCTCACTTACTCCCTCGGGTGAGGAGCACTACGGAGCGCGCCTCGAAGCCCGACCTCCCGCTCCAGCCCAGGGAGGGGGCTCGGCTCCGGCAGGAAGTCCGGCGGCTGCTGACTTTATAAGGGCAGTGGTGGCTGATGGGCTGGCGCGCGGGCGGGCGGGTGTGTTTACCAGAGGGAGGGAAGGAGCCCGGGCTCCCCCCGCCACAGTCGTGGCTGCCACCGCTGGAGGAGATGGGACTCGGGCGGCGCGGGGGTGGGGAACGACCGGGGCGAAAGTGGGGGTGGGGGTGGATGGGAGACCAATGAAAGCGGAGAGAAGCGGGACACGGAAGGGCAAGGGGACGGGGCAGGAGTAGAAAGGACGAGTCGCTTCTCCGGGGACCTCAGTACTCTCATCCAAGAAATGGGACTTTGGGTTCAGGGGCTCCCGCAGGTCCGTCCAACCCCCAAGAGAGTTGCTCTGAACCAAGGAAATGCGGTCTGAGGGGCCCAGAGGAAGAGGAGAGTAGGAGGGAGCAGAGTAAAGGGGAAGAGGGGACGCGCTTGGAGAGACAGGACAGGGCGTTACGGGAACCAAGGGCTCAGGTAACGGGTTTTTCTTGGAGAGCCTGGGAGTGTCGGTGGCAGCCGGCCCCGGTGGCTCTCAGCGGACGCGGACGCGCGGCCAGGGACCCCGAACCCCACCAGCTGCTCACCTCGGGTCAGGGGCAAACGCCCCTCCGGCAGCCGCGGGTGCCTCTGGAAACGCAGAGCCTCCGCGGCGTGTCCGCACTCTCGGTGTCCTGTGTCCGCCGGGCCCGCCCTGCCCTGCCCTGCCCAGCACCGGCGCCCGGCACTTTGCGCGCGGGGTCCTCGCGGCCCCGGGGATTCAGCCTGACCACTTGTTGTGCGAGCCTCCGCTGCCTTATCGGAACAAGTTCCTTGGGAACCCTCGAAGTGAAAGCGGTCCGCGAAGCTGGACAAGGACCAGTGGACCGACGAAGTTGATACTTGTATTTAAACCGTCCGGGGCTGCACCCTGGGGTAGGGGCGGGGGCTCCCTCCCCTTCCCCTCCTCCGAGGTCAAGTTTCACACACACGTGACTCGCGCTCTGGTTCCCGGCACGCGCGCCAGCACCTAAAATTTCCACCGTCGTCTCCTCCTGTCTTCCTCGGCCCCCTCCCCTCCAGACCAATCAGGCTGCGCCCTCTCAATCCTTGATCAAAACAACTAGAGTTTTGGCTGCAGCCTACAGATCGCCATGCAGGGCAGGCTTGGGTGGGGTTTTCAATGGTGCAGTTGGAAGTATTGTTTTCCAAGAGGCAGATTGACACAGGTTTCTTTAGAGTTAGATGGAGGTCTGATTTTGGAAACTAACTGGCCTGAGTTACCTAGGACAACTTGCTTTACCTCACTGAGCCTCAGTTTCCTCCTCTGTAAATTCAAATAACAACATAATGGTACTTGCCTACCTATGCAAGGAAAATGGGGGAGGGGTCGGAGGTTATAGTACAGGTAAAATGCTCAGCACAGTGCTTGGTATCAATTAGTGTAATAAATGTTCATTGTCATTGCTGCTGTCATAGTTTTTTCAGAAGGCCTCGCGACAGGATGCTTCCAGTCATTTATCAACGGATGGATCCCTACTAAAGTTCTCAACTTCCCCGGCCTGTTTCCTCACCTGTAAAAGGCGAGGTATCACTATTTGAATAGGGGTGTGGATTGGTGAGAGGACAAAGGCAAATCAATAAAGAGGTGAGTTTAACAGTGTGATGAAAGCAATATTGGTGATAGCCACAAAGCTCTGTGGACATGTGAGCAGCTGCCCAGGATGTTCCAAGAAGACACCAGACAAGCGGGCATCTGTAAACCGCTGGGCCACCAAGCCAAGAGAGTAACTGAGATATGCTGAGTGGCTACTATACACTAGGCACTTTCCAAGCATAAATTATTGTTAAATCCTCCAAACATCATGGTCTTGTTTAAAACTCACAGCTTTTCACAGATGGAGAAGACCGGCAACTGGCAGATGGAGCACAATGGGTGGAGGCAGGATGCACACTCAGACCTGTCTGGCTTTTATATGTGGCCCTTTCTATTCCTGCAGGCCAGAGGATGGCAAGAGCAGAGGCAGTGGAAAAGGCACAAGGAGTTCTCTCTGGCAAGAGCACATGGTCAGGTTCTGATGGTTTGACTTTTTTTTTTTTTAATTGAGAGGCAGGGAGGCCAAGAGAGAGATTCTCACATGTGCCCCCAGGCCAGAATCCACCCAGCAAGCCCCCTACAGGGGAATTCTCTGCCCATCTGTTCCACCCCTACTCCCCCACCCCCGCTCATTGCTCAGCTATTTCAGCTCAGTGCCGGGGCCAACTTGCTCCAATCATTGGAGCCATGGCTACAGGAGAAAAAGAGTGGAAGGAGAGGGGGAGGGGTGGGGAAGCAGATGGTCACTTCTCCTGTGTGCCCTGACTGGGAATTGAACCCGGGACTTCCACATACCAGGCTGACACTCTACTGCTGAGCCAACCAGCTAGAGCCCTGGTGGTTTCACTTCTTAAAATTCATTACTAGCTCCCAGAACTTCCAGATCAAGGTCCAACTCAGCTTAGCACAGGGGCCCTAGAATAAGAGTTCTAACCCAAGATGGTCACAGATCCCTTTGTGAATACCATAAGATATTATGCATCCACTCCCTATGAAAATGCATGTGTGAACCTGAGCGTGTGTACGCACGTGCACACACACACACACACACACACACACACACACACATCTCCTTTCAAATATCAGGGTTATTGTGGACACTTACCATGGGCTCCAGGGGGCCACGGATCCCCAGGGCCGTAGTGCTTGACTTTCCCCAACCCACATTTCAATGTTTTCCCCTGTGGACTGTCACCTCCTTGAGGGCAAAGGCCTGGCCTGTTGTGTTCACTCTGTATCTCTAGCACCTACAACAGCACTTGGCACCTCAGAGGCACTCAGTAAGCACCTATGGCATGAAGTGTGAAGGCACCCGGTTTCACACTTCCTTGCCTTTGTACCTGTTCCTTCTTGTGAGGATGACAGAGTCCCTCCATTTCTAAGGTATTCATCCTTCACAACTCACCTCAAGCTCTACCTCTTCCTGGAATCTGTCTGATCTCTTAGACTGGCTTAGGGGCCCCGTCCACTTACTCCTCCCAAACGATATTCTAATCTCCACTGAAGCCCTCACACTGATCTAGAATGATCAATCAATTTACTTGCCTGCCTCCTTCCCCATGAGATATAAATCTCTTGGGGGCAGGAACCACATCGTAGGTGCTTTATAAACCTATCAGAGGACGTTGCATGTCACAAGCCCATGCTAAACATTTGTTGAATAAATAAAACGGAGTGGCAGGAAGTGGGGCTGAGAAGGCAGGCTAAGGTCAGTTTGGAATGACCTCTGCGAGGCCAAGGACTTCCAGTATTGTGAGATAGGTGGCCGGCAAATCGTGGGTTTTGTTTTCTTTTGGCTTTGTTTTTTTTTTTTTTTATGGAAAGGGATAAATATGGTCAGGTTTGTGTGTATAATGCATGGCAGAGGATACATTGGGAAGGAGAGACTCTGACACTGATCCCCTGACACTACCCATAGTTCCAGTAGGATAGTGTTATCACACTGGATCTCCCGCAGGCTCCTAGCTCAAGCTGCCTCACAGCTATGGGGACAGGAGTACTGTCTCAGGAGTGACACAGGCAGGGCCCTGATCCTGGCTCTGCAGCTGATTGGTCAAGCAATTCTTCCCAAGTCACTTGCTTCCAGAGCCTCACTCGTCTTGTCTGTAAAGTGCCAAAAATAATAGTAAATTGGGTTCCTGGGGGTGGGGGTGGGGTGGGGTGGCAGGGAGTTCCCACACCAACAAACAATTCTGACACCAGCAGGGTATCTGAGCATTCAACTCAATTCTGACATTATCTACCCAGAGATGACATCACAGGCTAAGGGCTCAGTCCTACAAGACCATGCCTCACTCCAAACACACGCTTCAGATGCCAGATGTGGCGATAAGCCCAGGCTCTGTTTCTGACCAACCTGCTACAGACTGGAGGCTCCAACGGTCCCCTCCAACTCCGAATGCCAGTCACAGGTCAGGTTTTCACCTGCGCTTCTAACCCAACTGGCTATCAATCAGAGGTTCCCCCCCACACACACACCCCGGGTTCGATTAATTGCTAGGACGGTTTACAGACTTTAGAGAACCGTGTTACGCCCTAGCTCACTAGTTTATTGTAAAAGTGTATAACTCAGGAGCAGCCAGATGGAAGAGGTGCCTCGGGTAAGGTGGAGAGAAAAGGGCTCCGCTTCTCTCCCAAATCCCATCCTCGAGGTTTTGTGGGGGTCTCATTACATAGAAATGCTCTATTAAACCACTGGGAAGGCAATTGAATCCATCCCCCAACCCCCCTTGAAGTCCCAGGTCAGAGCAGGAAGGGGGATGGGACTGAAGATTCCAACCGTCTAGCCACTTGGTTGGCTCTCCTGATAACCAGTCCCCATCCTTCTGTGCTTCCAAAAGTCACCTCATTCACATAACAGGAAACATTTTTACCATTCTCAACACTTAGAAAATTCTGAGGACTTGGGGAGCTGTGAGCCAGGAGCTGGGAATGAAGACCAACTATATCTGATAAATATATTTTGGTCCTCTGAATGACCACATATATATTTCTTACAATATCTCAAAAAGTAGCCAGTTTACTAAGTAAGAAATTATTTATTCAACCTAACAAATAGTTATGTATCTGAGCATGAGGAAGATAAATAGAATGGACACACTGCTTTGATAACATCCTTGGATAGTTAAACATCGAGCTACCATTCTGACCCAGCAATGCCACTCCTTTGTATGTACTGGGGAGAATGGAGAGCATACAGCAACACAAAAACGTTGACATAGGCCCTGGCCGATTGGCTCAGTGGTAGAGCATCAGCCAGGCATGTGGAAGTCCCAGGTTCGATTCCTGGTCAGGGCACACAGGAGAAGCACCCATCTGTTTTTTCCCCCTTCCCCCTTCTCTCTCTCTCTCTCTTCCCCTCCTGCAGCCAAGGCCCCATGGGAGCAAAGTTGGTCTGGGTGCTGAGGACAGCTCCATGGCCTCTGCCTCAGGCACTAGAATGGCTCCAGTTGCAGTGGAGCAACACCCCAGATGGGCAGAGCATCGCCCCCTGGTGGGCATGCCAGGTGGATCCCAGTCAGGTGCATGCGGGAGTCTGTCTGCCTCCCCACTCTTCTCACTTCAGAAAAACACACACAAAAAAAACAAAAAAATCAATATAAATATTCATAGCTGTGTTATTCAGTCCATTAACTGATGGATAAACACAATGTGTGTAGGCTAATATACAATATATCATTTGTTCATAAAAAAGAGTGAAGTACTGATACAAGTTACTGCTTCAAAGATGAACCTTGAAAACATTATGCGCAGTAAAAAAAAGCTGGACACAAAAGCTTCGTGCATGATGGTACTACATGAAACGCCCAGAATACACAGGTCTGTTAGACCAGCAGTTGCCAGGAACTGGGGAGGAGAAAAGGGAAAGAGTTGTTAGTGGGTCTGGGGGTTTCTCTGGGGACAGTGAAAATGCTGTGCAGTTGGATGGTGGTGATGGTTATATGACTTAGTGAGTATACTAAAACCCACTGACTTTTACACTTTGAAAGAGTGAGGGTTTTTTTTTAAATTTCTTTTTATTTTTATTCATTTTAGAGAGGAGACACATAGTGAGAGAGAGAAAGAGAGAGAGAGAGAGAAAGGGGGGAGGAGCTGGAAGCATCAACTCCCATATGTGCCTTGACCAGACCAGTGCAGGGTTTTGAACTGGCAACCTCAGTATTCCCAGGTCGCCGCTTTATCCACTGCGCCACCACAGGTCAGGCTGAAAGAGTGAGTTTTATGATATGTGAATTATATCTCAACTTTTACAAATTTTAAATACTTTTGCATGTGTTTGGCACTAGGGATTCGATGGTGAATAATACATAGACACATGGCAGTCTGTCTCTCTGCCTCCCTGCTTCTCACTTCAGTAAAATAAAGAAAGGAAGGAAGACAGACACAGAGGCTACCCTCAGAGAACATGAAGTCCATGGGAGAGAGGCTTAGATGAGTCAAGCAGTCCGCTATGAAGTGTGGCTGCACCTAGAGGAAGTGTCATGGAGGAGACGGGGACAGCGCCATGAGAACTGTCAATGGAGAGGGGTGACCTAGCCTGAAGGTCAGGGAGGAGTCCTTCAGGGTGCTGCGTGCACTAAGATCTGAAGATAGTCTGAACCAGTCAGATTTACCAAGCCCCCAAGACAAAGGCATGGCATGTGTGTAGAGGTCCTCCCACAGGAGAATGCCTGAGACATTCAGGAAACTGAACTAGGGAGTGGATGAAGCACACAGAATGGGGGGCGGGGGGACTGTGAGTTTGCAGCTCGAAAAGCAGATACAGGCCAATCATACTGGATCTTCTGAGACAATAAGAAGTGCTCAGTAATGGCCAAAATGACCTTCCTCCTTCCTGACTCCTCCTCCTCCATTGGTGTCTATGCCGGTAAAAGCACTACCCTCCACCCAGTCGCTGAAACCACAAAGCTGGAGTTATTCCAGGCTTTCCTCCCAGCCTCACCTTTCACATCAACCTGCATCTCCTATTGTTAAAGACATCTGTTTCCATCTACTGCTGTTCCCCAAGCCCATCTGGATTCCTGCAACCCTTTCAACCTGCCCTTCCCACCTGTGCACACGATTGCCCCCACCCCCACCCACCCCCATCCAGGCAGACCCATCTACTGGGAAGCCAGATGACCAGGCCACCCCCCTTGAAAGCTTCCCGTGACCGTTGGGAAAATGTACAAACTCCCAACAATGCCCAAGTCTGTCAGGGCTTCACCTACTGTCCCCAGCCACCCTCTGGCCTCTCTCCTCTCTGTGACTTTGCCTTGGTGACCTCCTTTTGCCCACTGACACTCCCATGTTCTCTCCCACCTGCAGTTCCTCCTGGGCCTGGAACATTCTGTTGCCCTGGCCTATCTAACCTTTCCGATTTGGCTTAATGGTCGCTTCCTTAGGGAAAGCTCCTTGCCTGGCTCCAGCAACATCTTCCTTTGCAGTGTGACCTATGTAACATCTGCATTTCCCTTTGATAAACCTCATCACAACGTGTCTCCTCGGATGGACTGTATGGGCCAGAGGGCCGGGACCTGCACCCACCTTCCTCACCACTATCCTCCCTCAACTCAACACGGAACCCGCCACACTCCGCGCCCACTGCCTAGCAAACTCCTACTCACCCTTCCACGTCCCACTCACCTGGGGCTTTCAGGGGGACAGCCTTCGCGGAGCACCCACACCTGGGGCACATCGGTTTGCACAGCCCCACAGCTTCCTGGATATCCCTTCTAGCAGAGCACAACTGTACACGCCCGACTTTAATACCTCTCCCCCGTTAGACCTACCATCTTGTTTCTCCTCGTCCCGCACCTAACACAGTGCTTATCACCAGACTCCTCATGTCAGGCCACAGGCATTCTTATAAAAATCCCTAAAATTACACACAGAATTCTATGTGCATATATTTTTTTCTTTTTTAACTTGTTTTTGTGTGTGACAGAGACAGAGAGAGGCAGAGAGGGACAGACAGACAGGAAGGGAGAGAGATTAGAAGCATCAACTCTTCATCGTAGCACCTTAGTTGTTCATTGATTGCTTTCTCATATGTGCCTTGACTGGGGGGTGACAGCAGACTGAGTGATCCCTTGCTCAAGCCAGTGACCTTGAGCTTGAGCCGGTGAGCCTTGCTCAAACCAGATGAGTCTGCGCTCAAACTGGTGACCTCAGGGTTTTGAGCCTGGGTCCTCTGCATCCCAGTCCGATGCTATATCCACTGTGCCACCGCCTGGTCAGGCCCTATACATTTTTCTAAAAATCAGTCCATGGCTTTTGTTGAAGTTTCAAGTGTCTAAGACCTGAACGAAGTTAAGAACCTCTCCCTAGGAGCTGAAGCAGTCTGCCCTTCCTTCAAAACAGCACGACCAATCCAGACTTCTACTAGAATATCATCCCCACTAGAATATGAGTTCCCAGAGGGCAAGGATCTTTACCTGTTTTGTGCATTAATGTGTCCCAAATGTCTGGAATTGTGCCTGGTTCATTGTTGGTATAAGTGTAGAATGACCCGTCTCGGACGACTGTAACATCTGTGAGAACCGTACGTGTATTGGTTACTTATGGCTGCATAGCAAATTACCCCAAAATGTCATCGCTTAACATTTATTATCTTAGTTTCTCTAGTCAGGAGTCAGGATGCAGCTCTGGTGGGTCCTCTGCTTCAGGGTCTCTCACAAGGCTCCAGGTGTCTGCCCGGGCTGTGGTCGCCTGAAAGCTGGACTGGAGGAGGGTCAGCTTCCGAGCTCACTTGTGTGGCTGTGGGCAGGGTTCTGTTTCTCGCTGGCTAAAGTCTGCCCTCCACTCCTTTCCACGTGGGCCTCTTCACAGGGCAGCTCCCCAGATGGCAGCCTGCTCCATCAAAGCGAGCAAGAGAGAGAGCTAACAAGGCAGCCATCACAACCTTCTGTGCCTTAGCCTCAGAAGTGGCATCCGCCACCTTTGCTGTGCTGTGAGCAGCAGGCAGGATGTGGAGGGCGTCTCAGAGGCTGCCTACAACACGTTTTCTCAGAGCGCCCCTCCGAGCACCCAGAGCCGGAGGCACAGACCAGATGCCTGCAGGTCCAGCAGGAGACGCAGGAAGAACCTGGCAGTGGGTGGTTTGGTGGACAGCCGAGCCTCTGCCATCAGCCAGCGGACTGCTACCAAGGAGGAATGTAGGCTGACTTGTCAGGTCTAAATTTTCAGAAGAAGCCAAAGTTCAGATTTGTGTGAGATATGTCCAGATTTTTTAAAGCTGTGATAATCTAGCATAAAACACATCCAAGAACTAGATTTTGACTCTTCTCTATGGCGCAAAGGACCTAAGCCCCTCTAATGCCCTTAGCCTGTGTCCCGTCTCCCCTATGCACCCTCTCCAACCCTCACACTCACTCACTGACAGCAGGGGCCTAGCTAGTTCACTGTGAGCACTCTATACTTCTCTGCATGTAACAGGCCAACAATAGATACTGTCGAATGAAATAGGAAATCGCTGTTTATTCGAGAAGCACCCCCCCCAATCCTACAGGGCTGGTTAAAAGTGGGCGCTGGTGTCTAAATGTGTTCATAATTAAACACATTTAGACACCAGCGCCCTGGCTCTGCTACTTGCTTGCTGTGTAACCTTCAGCAAGTTATTAACTTTTCAGAGCCTCGGCTGCTTCTATAAAATAATCGTACCTGCGTCACAGCCGTCATAAGGATTAACTGTAATAAATACAGTGATTAGCACACTGCAGCAACTCAGTACCTGTTCTTAGCCCACCGTCCCCCTCTCCTCGCTGGCTCCCTGGCCGCCGCTCCCGATTCCATTAAACCATTTCCACCGCTATTCCCCTGGCTGGCAGCTAGAGGGAGCCTGTGAAATGTTCACCGCCAGGACTTACGTCCTTCAACGGTTTGCTGATCCGCTTAGCAGGAGAAAATCCGAACTCTTTAACAGCTCACCGGGCTCCCTTGGACCTGCGCCTGCCCAGCCTTCGAGTCTCATCCCTCACCACCACCTCCCTGCACACTCAGCACTCCAGGAGGCACACCCGAGCTGTTCCCCGAACCCTCCGCGCGTTCCGCCGCTTCACAGCGAATGCGAGTCTCACAACTACTGCCCCTTCTAGACTATGCGCTGGGGGGATTTCTGAGGTTCCTCGCTAAACCTGAAGGCAGGTCCAACATCCATTTTCTTCACCTCTCCCCTCTTCCTAGCACAGCACTGGCATAGAATAGGCAAATAATACACAATTGTAAAATTGTCCACAGCGATGCTGCTCCCGTGAGCAGACAGCGCCACCTGTTGACCCAAACGTGCACTTCAGTACCTGGAACAGAGCCTTAGCTCTCTGCCTACCACTAACACGTGGACATTGACATTTTCCAGGCGTGTCGTTTCTCCTCACACAAAACTTAGTAATTTAAAAAGAATAGCTAACATTATTGAGTACCTAATATGCAAGAGCACTCTCTTAAATGCTTTAATTATGAACACATTTAATTTTTACCACCACTCAATGAGCTCAGTATTTTATTACTTCACTTACGTAGATGGGTAACTGAGGCACAGGGCAGTTAAACGCCCCGCCCCACAGCACACTGTTTGAAAATGTCACTTCAGGCGGTGTGGCTTGGCACTGCACCTGGAAGCCTGAAACTCACTGCCTGTTTCCTTCACTCCGTGCCCAGGGACCTGGAGATGTTACATCCCAGACACCTCCCCTGACTGGGAACGCCCACCGCAAAGGTACTGCTATCACAGTGGCGTTTGTGTCACCGAAATCCCACGTGGTGCGATGGCCCACACCTGCTGAAGGCTGTACAGCTCTCCAAGGGCACTCCTCAGGAGGCATCAGATGTGGTGGCAGCCTCGCCTCAGGGGACAGCAGTCAGCCCCAGCGGCCACATTACTGCTGCTCTACTCCCGACCTCCAGGAAGCCGCAGCTCCTCTGAGCTCCAGCTCCGAGGAGGAGCCTCAGCCTGCTGGGTAGACGCTGACTGGCACTGGTGATTGCTCAGTCCCCCTCGGCACCAAGTAGGGTCCCTTCACATGTTCTGTATTTCCATATAGAATCAAAACACTGCTGCTTCCTTCTTAAATCCAATCTATGTGCCACTGGCTCTTCTAGATATGTTTTTTATATCATTTGTGAAAATGCCTGCCTCCACTAAGTTTTGTTCTTTAAATATATATTTATACTATCAATAATTACTTATTTTACAATTATTTTTATTAATCACTAATTTATAATTATATATTTAATAGAAATATAAATGCATCTTTTACAAATTTATAATATAAATATTAAATATATTGATACATAATATATAACAGCATATATTATGTTATTTAAATGTGTGTATTTAAGAATATAATATATACAGCCATATACCCATATATATATATATGGCTAATATTTACTGAGTACTTTCTGTGCCCCAGTCATTATTCTAAATACTTCACCCAGATTAACCCATTTAATCTTCACACTAGCCCTGTGAATAGCCCCATTCTGAGGAATCTGAAGCACAGCGACACGATATGTTCAGGGTCACACATCAAGCAGCTGACCTGGAGTGCAAACCTAAGTCACTATATATACCCGTCTAGACTTTTCAAACACTACATTAGACTCCCTCTGCTGCTAGAGGCTGTGTCTGCTTTCTTTCCTCCAATGTGCCACGCACACTGCTTTGCACATAGTAGGTGTCAACAAACATTTTTAATATCTATCTATATATACACACACACACACACATACACAGTCAGATACCCATTCTTCGCCCGGCAGACAGCCCCAGGCCCCAGGCTCCCGGAGACTCTCCAGAGACAGCCTAGGCCTGGCAGTCTCACAGATGACACCCAGTAGGGACAAGTGGGAGGGGCAGGGGTCCTGTCCAGGGCCTCACGCAGGCCCAGAGCTCTGCTGCATCCTCTTCATCAGCTCTTCGTCCTGCATGGACAACTCTGTCAACTTTTTGCCCATCCGCTCATGGATATCCAGGTACTTGGAGACACACCGGTCCAGGCACACAGACTCGCCCTTGGACAGTTCTGCTTCCTTGTAGTGAGGAGGCACGCACTTCCGGTGGCAAGCACTGGTCATTCTGGGGGGAAGGAAGGACAAGGTCAGGTCAGCGGCACCTTGTGGCATTCCTGACCCACTAAACTGATCTCATCTCCCACGCAGGCAGTATAAATCCTCAGTTTGCACCTCAACTACCTTGAAAGGTCCTTTAGAGTAGAAACTTTGCCTGAGCCCGTTTATAACTAATTAAATAGAAACCATTAGTTGAGTAATGGCTATGTTCGAGGGATCATGGTAAGTACTTGATAAGATTTTTTTTTAATTTCTTTTTATTTTATTTATTTTAGAGAGGAGACACAGAGAGAGAGAGAGAGAGAGAGAGAGAGAGAGAGAGAGAGAAAGAGAGAAAGGGGGGAGGAGCTGGAAGCATCAACTCCCATATGTGCCTTGACCAGACCAGTGCAGGGTTTTGAACTGGCGACCTCAGTGTTCCCAGGTCAACGCTTTATCTACTGCGCCACCACAGGTCAGGCCTTGATAAGATTTTTATGCAATTCTTATGATAACCGTAGAGGTTTGGCATGATTATTATCCGCATTTTACAGATAAGGAAAATAAGGCACAAGGAGCCTCAGGACCACACAGAACTGGGATGTGAACCCAGGTAGTCTGACTTCACAGCCTACATTTTAAAATTATGCTAACATATAGCCTCCAAGATAAAACAACCAATCAAGAGAGGATACCAGAGAACTTAAGGCAATAAAAATAGCAGACACTGTTAACTGCTTACTATGTGCTGGGCTTGATGCTAACAGTGTGTCATATATTTTAACATTTAATAATTATAATGTCTCTATGCGGGGCAGGTAGTAGTATTAGCTCCACTTGACACATGGTGAAACCACTGGTCAAATAGTCCAAGTAACTTGACCAAGGCCATATTAGTAGTGATTAGTGGAGCTTTTAATTGTTCCCAAATTGGGCAAAGTACTGGACCTGACATTGCTACTGCCAGCTGTGGACCCCCAGAAAGCTACTTAATATCTGGAAGCCTCACTGTCCTCACAGTCAAGTTAACCCAGTGGATTGTTTTGGAAATTACAAAAGATAACACATATAAAATGCTTAGCAAGTGCCTCAGGTAAGGTGCGAGTTTAGGAAATGTCAATTAAGTGGGATATGTGCTATTTGTCAAAAGACAAATGTTCAACTGTTCTTGGAACCTAATCAGAGCCTGAACTGGTGCTTCTCTTCTGCTCAGCTCCTTCTTCGACAATTCTATCCCTATCTAAATGCCCAACACCTTCTCGTGTCCCCATACTGGGTCTTTGGTAGCCTTTAAAAATGAGGACTGGCGCCTGACCTGTGGTGGCGCAGTGGATAAAAGCGTCGACCTGGGAACACTGAGGTCGCCAGTTCAAAACCCTGCACTGGTCTGGTCAAGGCACATATGGGAGTTGATGCTTCCTGCTCCTCCCCCCTTTCTCTCTCTCTCTCTCTCTCTCTCTCTCTCTCACTCTGTGTCTCCTCTCTAAAATGAATAAAATAAAAAGAAATTTAAAAAAAAAATGAGGACTGGGCGGGGCGCAGGATTAGGGGGGGGAGTGAGGCTAAGCACCCGTCTCAGACTCCCCTAAACTGAGCAAAGCATTTTTCACAAATTGGTCACCTCTACCCTCCTTAACGGTGACCTTGGATTATCCCCTAAGACAAAGTAGCACAGAGTCGGCTCTTACCTGTTGTACATATCAGCCATCATTTCTACCTCCAGCTCCGCCGCCAGCTGCTGGGCCCTGAGCGGATCCATCTCAGTCCTGCACTGTGAAGGTCTCCTTCCCGCCTCCTAGTTCTAGGGGAGCAGACATCACCGTCAACACCCACTTCCCCCGTTCACTTTTCCAATCCAGGGGTTAAAGAATGCAGGGGTATCATAGGGCGTATAAGAAAGGGCCCCGAAAGGGGCCACTGACCTGAGTTCAACCATCCCATTTCACACATGTGGAAACTGAGGCCCGGAAGGGAAACACTGCCTAGCAGAAGGTCACACAGCACGTCAAGAACGGGACTGAAAATTGAGCCCCGGGGCCCCGACATCTAGTGCCTCTAGGTCACCTCTATTCAGAAGGCGGAAAGACCAGACGCACCAGCAAACCGCGGGCCTGTACCTCCCGGGTCCTGGGAATTCGACTATACGCGGAACTAACGCGCCCGAGACCTGGGCCCAGGGGCTGCACCTCTGAATTGGTGGCGCCTTCATCAGGGTCACTGAGGTCAGAGGTCACTCACCACAGCCTGCAGCCAGTCACAATGCCTCTGGTGTCCCCAATTTCAGGCAAACGTTAGATATCCAGTATCCAGATAGGCAAAGGCGGAAGCATGTGGGGTAACGTCCTGCAGGAAGTCCCGCCTCCTCTTTGATCCGGGCTCGCTTCCGAAATGAAGTACCCAAGGAGGCGCTGGGAAAATTGGCTACCATAGAGAGGGAGCTGCCCGCCCCAGCTGAAGGCGAAGGCGACTCGCAAATGCTAGAGAGGACTACCAAATACCATAGAGGCTTGGGCGGAGTGCAGAGCGACTGCACTGCAGCCTGATTGTCAAGTCTCTGGAGTTGTCACGGAGAGGCTTGAATTTATTGGTTCTGTCTGTAGGAAGGGGCTGGAGGACAGAGCTCAAAGAACCTCTCCTCCACCCCACCCCCCCGGAAAGATGACGCCTGGGCACGAATCAGGCGTGGAGGAAGAAGAACGCCCCCAATCAACAGTTCTCAGTTTGTGCTGCACGTTGAGGTCACCTAGGACGCTTTAAAAAATCCCGATGCCCAGGCCTCACTTTACATCACTTATAGCAGAATTTCTAGTAGTAAACTTAAATTTCCCAGGTGAATTAGATGTGCATTAGATGACATCAGGAAATTACAGTACTATATAATCTTGAGGATGTGAAAATGGCACTCTGAAGAAAAGACTTAGAGATAAAAATAGATGAAGAAAATATGGCTCAATGTTAACAATTGTTAAATCCTGGTGGAACTTAAATACACTGTGCTCTCCACTTTTCTGTATGTTTTAAATTTGCCATAATATAAGTACAACAATTAAAAAAACATAAGAACGATGATTTTGATTTTTGTTGTTCAGCATCTTCCCTGGACTAGGTGCTTTAATTACATTATCTATTTTGTTTGTTTTTCTTTTTGGTAATGATTTTTAAAACGTTTGGCTTCGAAATAAGTATAGGTTTACGGGAAGTTTCATAAATTGTACATAAAGTCCTACAAGCAACCAAGTAAGTGCTCCAAGGAACTGTGTGACTACAGGTCATTAAGCTTTCTCTGGGATTACAAAAATAAAGGATGCATGGTTCCCACAAAAGACCAAACATTTATGCTTACGTTTTATTCAACTTCTGTTAGACACACTGGGCAGTAAGAGCAATTTTCACTGCTACTAGAACTAACCTAGTGCATTTAATCATGGGAGAGAAAGGGTACTTGTAAACTCTTTATCTTTCAAGACTTAATTGTTTCTGCGGCCCCCCAACAACAAAACCCACCTCAGCCTGACTTGCAGTGGTGCAGTAGGTAAAGCATCGACCTGGAACGCTGAGGTTGCCGGTTTGAAACCCTGGGCTTCCCTGGTCAAGGCACATATGGGAGATGATGCTTTTCGCTCCTCCCCTCCTTCTCTCTCTCTCTCTCTCTCTCTCTCTCTCTCTCTCTGTCCCCTCTCTCTCTAAAATGAATAAATAAAAATTTAAAATAAAAAAGACCCCGCCCAGAAAACAAAAAACCACCTCAATCCCTGTATTTTTTAAAGAATTTCCCAGTAAACAAAATTTAGAAGATAAAAATTAATGCTGCAAGGGTACACTTCCCCTTAGAGCAGTGGTTCTTAACCTGGGTTCTATCGAACCCTAGGGGTTCGATGAGTCGGTCTCAGAAGCCTCTGCAGCGGAGGCTAGAATAAAGTAATACCGTAATTTGTTGTGAGTTCATGCACTTTGTTGGTTTTGTTCTTTGAGCAAGGTGATGTTCATGCACGGCTCATTTTGTGCACCAGTAAAAAAAAACATATACCTATGTCTTGAATTTGGGGAAAAAATCATATTTTATTTATCACTAAAGAAGGGTTCAGTGAATGCGCATATGAAACTGGTGCGTTTGGTACCTCAAAAAAGGTTAAGCCTGACCTGTGGTGGCGCAGTAGATAAAGCGTCGACCTGGGAACACTGAGGTCGCCAGTTCAAAACCCTGCACTGGTCTGGTCAAGGCACATATGGGAGTTGATGCTTCCAGCTCCTCCCCCCTTTCTCTCTTTCTCTCTCTCTCTCTCTCTCTCACTCTATGTCTCCTCTCTAAAATAAATAAAATAAAAATAAGTTTTTTAAAAAAAAAATTAAAAAAATAAAAAGGTTAAGAACCACTGCTCTAAATACTCACCTTTGTCTAACCTTGTGCCCTGATATTTTTTAACTGAGGTATAACATTCATACAGTAACATGTGTAAAATACACAAATTTCAAGCTTAACTTTAAATTATATATTTATTTCCTATAACCTCTCAGCTCAAGATACAAAATACTTCCAGCACCCTAAAAAGTTATCTCATGTTCCTTCCCAGCCAGTACCCCTCTCCTGCACTTAATCACTATTCTGACTTCTATCACCAACAGTTTTGCCTATTTTTGAGCTTCATGTAAATGGAATTCCACATTACTGTATTTTCTGTTTTGCCCCTGACTCGAGCTCAACATAGTGTCTGTAAGATTACATCCATATTGTTGTGTGTATGTTATTCATTCTCTTTATTGTTGTCTAGCATTTAATTGTATAAATATGCCACAATTCATTTATTCATTCTCTTGTTAATGGACTTTGAGGTTGTTTCCAAGTTTTGGCTATTATAAATAATACTGCATGAATATTACTATCCATATGTCTTAGTGGGCATATGTTGCCCTAGCTTTTTTTTTTTTTTTTTTGTGGGAGAGACAGAGAGCATCAGAGAGAGGGACAGACAGACAGACAGGAAGGGAGAGAGATGAGAACATCACTTCTTCTTTGTGGCTCCTTAGTTGTTCATTGATTGCTTTCTCATATGTGCCCTGACTGGGGGGGGCTACAGCGGACCGAGTGACCCCTTGCTCAAGCCAGCGACCTTGGACTCGAGCTGGTGAGCCTTGCTCAAACCAGACGAACCCGCGCTCAAGGTGCCGACCTCGGGATCTTGAGAGGTGACCTCGGGGTCTCGCACCTCCTTCCTCCGCGTCCCAGTCCAACTCTCTATCCACTGCGCCACCGCCTGGTCAGGCTGCGCTAACTTTTGATTTTGAAAATGTAGTCAACATATAATGGAATATTAAGAAATTACATGAAGAAAGGAGATGTGTTCTTACGATAGGAACCTCTTTCCTAGACGGGGTTTTTATTAGGTGTAATGAAACGGTAAGCACTGTATGATTCCATTTAAATAACACCTTCAAAATGACAAAACGATAGAAATGGAGAGGAGGGTAATGGTTGTCTGGGGCTAGAGGCAGCAGGGTAAGGAGGGGCGAGCCTCTAAGGGCTCAACGCAAAGGAGCCCTTTGTGGCCATGGGACGGTTCTGTGTCCTGATTGTGCAGGTGGTTACGCGAGCCTGCATGGCTAACAAGGTGTCACAGGACTGTGCAGGCCATTGTGCCAATGTCAGTTTCCTGGCTTTCACATTGCATGTACTTCTGTAAGATTTAACCTTTAGTGGAAGCTAGGTGAAGGGTGCACAAGGAGCTCTCTGTACTATTATGCAACTTCCTGTAAACATATAATTATTTCAAAATAAAAAGATTTTCTGAATCACTCCAAAAAAAGAAAACAAACTGAAACAATAATGTAATTAAAACACGTAGTCCATGACAGATGTTCAGTAAAAAGAAGTCATTGTTTATATTTTTTTTTTTTAGATTTTATTTATTGATTTTACAGAGAGAAGGTGAGGGGGAATGAGAAGTTTCAACTCATAGGTGCTTCACTTTAGTTGTTCATTGCTTGCTGGTTGTATGCTCCTTGACCGGGCAAGCCTATGGTCTCAAACCAGCGCCCTCAGCATTTCAGGTGGACTGTCTATCCACTGCGCCACCACAGGCCAGGCTGTTGGTATGTTTCTTTTTTATTTTTAGACTTTTATTAGGTAAATTTAAAATATACAGGAAAGTGGAGAGCACAGTATATTGAACTTCCATATATCCATCACCAGGATTTAACAATTGTTAACATTTAACCATATTTTCTTCATCTATTTTAACCTGTAACAGATAAAGTCTTTTTTCATGGTGCCATTTTCATAACCTTAAAATTATATTTCTTTTTTTTTCCCTAAGGACAGAGGGAGAGAGTCAGAGAGGGGGATAGACAGGGACAGACAGAAATGGAGAGAGTGAGAAGCATCAATCATTAGTTTTTCGTTGCCGTTACAACACCTTAGTTGTTCATTGATTGCTTTCTCACATGTGCCTTGACCGCGGGCCTTCAGCAGATCGAGCAACCCCTTGCTGGAGCCAGCGACCTTGGATCCAAGCTGGCGAGCTTTTGCTCAAGCCAGATGGGCCTGCGCTCAAGCTGGCGACCTCAGGGTCTCGAACCTGGGTCTTCTGCATCCCGGTCCGACGCTCTATCCACTGCGCCACCGCCTGGTCAGGCAAAAAATTATATTTCTTAATGTCACTTAATGCATATATTCAATTTCCCGCAATTTCTCAAAAATAACTTTTTCTGGTGGCAAAATCATTTAACATGAGATATACCCTCAACAATTTTTAAGTGCATAATATAGAATTGTTAATTATACTGTATGCACAATGTTGTACAGAGCTTATCTAGATCTTATTCATCTTGAATAACTGAAACTCTATACCCATTGAACAGCAACTTCATATTTTCTCCTCCCCACCGCACCTGGGAAATTATTGCTCTTATTGATGATGATGTTATTGTTATTATCTACTGTGAGACTGCATCTTTTTCTTTCTACACTTTATACAGTTGGAGAATTGAGGTCCTATAAGTAGGAATCTCAAATCATCCCTTTAAGCACTGTCTTATAAAAGTTTAAATAGCCCCAGCCTTTTAAGGTCTCTGGAATCCAGGTACATCATCCAAAAGTGCTGACATCTGTCAGAACCATGCTGAATCTCTGGTCCCTCACTCTTACAGTCTACCACTTCCCAGCCTCCCAGCCTCCCCTAGCTGGGTATTTGTTACTCACTATGGTCAGTCTTGTCCTCTTGGATGAAACTTCAGCCCCTAGGAAGGGAAGCAGGGTTGTCACCCAGAATCTCCCCACATGGGCTCTGACCACTCATGAGAGATGTGGAGAATACAAAGACAGCCTAGTTGACTTCACTTGATATAAGCAGGAAAGGAGAGAATAAGAATGTCAAAGGCTTCAACAGGATGACCATTGTATGAGCTTGAAGAGAAAGCCAGTTCAGTCTAAATTGCTGTTACCTTCCTGAGCACTTCTCACCTCTGCTGCTGACAGTGTGGTCCAAGCCACCACCCACCACCTTGTGTTACTGTAGTAGTCTCCTTGCTAGTTGGCCCAGTTGAGCTCATGCTTCCCCTTCAGGCTGTTCTCAAAACAGCAACAGGGTAATCTCATCAAAAACTAAAGTTAGATGGTGTCACTTAACAACCTAAAACACTTCAATGGCTCCCAATCATAGAGTAAAAGCCAGACCTTACAGTGGCCTTTATAAGGTCCCAAGTGACTCAGCACCCCACTGCCTTTAATCCTCTACTATTCCCTGGCTCCATCACTGTTCCCCAGCTCCCTCACTCTGCCCAGTCATGCCGGTACGCTTTTGATTACACACCAAGCACACCCGAGCCTTTCCACTTGCTGTCCCCTCTGCCTGGGTTACTTTCTCCCCAGATAGTTGCTTGCCTCCTCTCCCTCTTGCTTCACGTCTTTACTCCAATATCACCGCAGTGATGCCTTCCTTGACCATATTCAGTATATCACGGCCCCCCAAATAAAACACCTGCTCAACCCCTTCTCTGTGACATTTTCCCCTGTAGAACCTATCAGCATCCAAGGTAATATAGTCTAGTTTTCAATTTGCTTATTGTCTATCTCCTCACACTAAAATGTAAGCTCTAGGATCTGGTTCTGCTTTGTTGTTGTGTTCACTGCTATAGCCCAGCACTTACAAGGTGCACAAAAACTATTTTCTTTCTTTTTTTCTTTTCTTTTTTTTTTTTGTGTGTGTGACACACACACACACACAGAGTCAGAGAGAGGGACAGACAGGCAGGAAAGGAGAGAGATGAGAAGCATCAATTCTTCATGGCTCCTTTGTGGTTCATTGATTGCTTGCTCATATGTGCCTTGACTGGGGGCTACAACAGAATGAGTGACCCCTTGCTCAAGCCAGCAACCTTGGGCTTCAAATCAGCAACCTTTGGGCTCAAGCCAGTGACCATGATCCCACACTCAAGCTAGTGACTTCGTGCTTAAGCCGGATGAGCCCACACTTAAGCTGTGAGTCCACACTCAAGCTGGATGAGCCCACGCTCAAGCCAGCGACCTAGGGGTTTCAAACTTGGGTCCTCTGCATCCCAGTCTGACGCTATAACCTGTGCGCCACCACCTGGTCAGGCTCTTCTCCTTCTCCTTCTCCCCCTCTTCCCCCTCCTCCTCCTCTTCTTCCTCTTCCTCCTCCTCCTCCTCCTCCTTCTTCTTCTTTGACAGAGAGAGAGAGAGAGAGAGGAATGGGGTGGCGGGGGGACAGACAGACAAACAGACCAGAAGGAAGAGAGTGAGAAGCATCAACTAGTTGTTTAGGCACTTTAGTTTATTGATTGCTTCTCATATGTGACTTGACTGGGGGAGGGGGGCTCCAGCTGAACCAGTGACCTTGGGCTCAAGCCAGTGACCATGAGGTCATGTCTATGATCTCACACTCATGCTGACGACTTTGTGCTCAAGCCGAATGAGCCCACACTCAAGCTGGCAATCTCAGGGTTTCAAACCGGGGTCCTCGGTGTCTCATGCTGAAGCTTTACCCACTGCACCACCACCCAGTCAAGCTCAAACACTATTTCATCAATGAATACGTGAACCTGTCTAAGAGTAGTTCTATTGGGTGATACAATGATCTTATATTTTGCTGTTTTCTTTTTTTTGTGTGTGACAGAGACAGAAAGGGACAGATAAGGACAAACAGGAAGGGAGATGAGAAACACCAGTTCTTTGTTGCTACTCCTTAGTTGTTCATTGATTGCTTTCTCATATGTGCGTTGACCAGGGGGCTACAGCAGACCAAGTGATCCCTTGCTCGAGCCAGCGACCTTGTGCTCAAATTGGTGAGCTTTGCTCAAACCAGATGAGCCCATGCTCGAGCTGTCAACCTCGGGCTCTTGAACCTGGGTCCTCCACATCCCAGTCCAATGCTCTATCCAGTGCACCACTGCCTGGTCACGCTATTTTGCTGTTTTCAATACCTAATGACAGTAGGGCAAGAAGAAAAATTGTTTTAATTTTTAAAAAAATGACAGCAAAGACCTGACCTGTGGTGGCGCAGTGGATAAAGCGTCAACCTGGAATACTGAGGTTGCCAGTTCAAAACCCTGCACTGGTCTGGTCAAGGCACATATGGGAGTTGATGCTTACTGCTCCTCCTCCCTTTCTCTCTTTCTCTCTCTCTCTCTCCTCTCTAAAATGAATAAATAGAAATGTTTTTTTAAAAATGACAGCAAGCCAGAGAGATGTATGAGAAAGCTCGCCAATCTTGGACAGATAAACTCTAGACAAGTGAAGGAAACATCTTAATACTAGAGGTAACCAGCAACCATCAATATTGAACTGTTTGGCCCTGGCCAGTTTGCTCAGCAGTAGAGCATCAGCCCGGCATGTGGATGTCGCAGGTTTTTTTTTTTTAATATTTATTTTATTTTATTCATTTTAGAGAGGAGACATAGAGTGAGAGAGAGAGAGAGAGAAAGGGGGGAGGAGCTGGAAGCATCAACTCCCATATGTGCCTTGACCAGACCAGTGCAGGGTTTTGAACTGGCGATCTCAGTGTTCCCAGGTCGACGCTTTATCCACTGCGCCACCACAGGTCAGGCGGATGTCCCAGGTTTGATTCCCGGTCAGGGCACACAGGAGAAGCAACCATCTGCTTTTCCACCCCTCCCCCTCATCCCCCTTTCGCTCTCTTTCTCTCTATCTATCTCTTCCCCTCCTGCAGCCATGGCTCCAGGTTTGAGCAAAGTTGGCCCTGGACGCTGAGGATGGCTCCATGGCCTGCCTCAGGAGCAAAGATAGCTAGGTTCCCAAGCAATGGAGCAGGAGCCCACAGGGGCAGAGAATCACCTAGTAGGGGGCTTGCTGGTGGATCCTGGTTGGGGTACATGTGAGAGTTTGTCTCTGCCTCCCTGCCTATCACTTAATAAAAAAATATATATTGAACTGTTCAACCACTGATACCCAAACCTTACTTCTAGATCATCGCAAGCATGGGCCCCCCAAAAATTCAATTCCATATTTCTATTAACTATGTAATTAATTCATATATTCAATATATATTTATTGAGCATCTCATATGAACCAGGCAATTTGTCAATTCCTGGGCATATAGCCATAAGCAGAGTACATGAAGTCCCTGCCTCATGGAGCTTAAAGTCTAGTGAGAGAGGCCGATAATAAGGTAATTTTGGATCCCAATAAATAGCATGAAGAAAATAAGATGGACTGAAATGATGGTGCAGAACTGAAGGTCACGGAGCCGTCTCTGAGGAAATGAAATCTGAGCCGAGAGCAGAAGAATGGGAAGGAACGAGTCTTGCAAAGAGCAAAGCAAAAAGGTTACAGTCCTGAGTGTGGCAAGGAATTAATTTATTTAAGGAACAGGGAGGAGGCCAGTGTGGCTGAAGTGGTGGGGACCAAGGGAGGGGCCTGGGGGGGGTCACAAGCTTCCCAAATTGTGGGGGTGTCCCCTGCACACATTCTCCAGAAATGCGCCTTCCTTACTTAGGTCACAGGACATACAAAGAAGGTCGAGATGTGCGTGGTTCCTCAGAGCAAAATCTCAATTCAGCATGAAAATGTGTACAGAGCCTACTGTGTGCCAGCCACTTCACTCAGAATAGAACTCAGCTTTGTCTTTTCTAGACGCTAAGCCCAGCGATCCATCATCCTGACCCGTCAATCTTCTCCTCTTTGCACCTCCCCCTCCAAATCCCTCTGTCCCCTGTATGACCAGAGACACGTCTTCCCCGTGTCCGAGTCTGAGTTGACAGCTGTCCCACTCTGTCCCTCCGTAGCCCACCCTTCCGCAGCTGCTTTTGTCTGAGGAAGAGTAAAAAGGACTATTTAAAGAAACAAGATGGGGGGGGTGGAGCAAAGAAGGCTTAGCCTGGGCTCTGGATGAACAGGGGAGGTCAGAGGGCTGGTGATCATCCAAATGGTTTTCCAGGTCGCCAGAGTCTGATGACCTCAGGACACATACTGCCAGGGTCAGGGCAGGAGGGACGCTGTGACTGAAAGGTGCCACCTGTCAGATCTTCAGGGGAAATCTGAGCCTCTCAGCCCAGGGGAAAGTGTTGTACCAACAGGGCAGTAAACAATGCTCTTCAGAGGCTCAAGGCTCTTGAAATGGGGGTGGGGTGGAAGGAAGGAGGGGGGAACGTGGAGGGGCAACAGAGACAGAAGAGCTGGGGGCTAGAGGCAGCCCAGGAGTGAGGCTACTCAACAAGAAGAAGGAGACAGCTCTCCAGTTCCCTGGGCAGAGGCCCCACAGGTAAGAGAAGCCCTGGACTCCTTTCTAAGGGCCCCCTTCCATCTGCCAACCCCTCTCCCACCTTCCAAGGGCAGAAGCCTCCAAGCAGGGCCCCAAAGTTGGAGAATTTCAGGCTTCTTTCTAATTTTCTTTTTTTTTTTTTTAATTTTTTTTTTAACTTCTTTTTTTATTTTATTCATTTTAGAGAGGAGACACAGAGAGAGAAAGAAGGGGGGAGGAGCTAGAAGCATCAACTCCCATATGTGCCTTGACCAGACCAGTGCAGGGTTTTAAACTGGTGACCTCAGTGTTCCCAGGTCGACGCCTTATCCACTGCGCCGCCGCAGGTCAGGCATTCTTTCTCATTTTCTCCACCACTGTGTGAATTCTATTTAGATGCCAGACCTCAGGGACTCAGCCTGTGGGGTGTTGGGCAAACTGAGATCACCTACAGAGCAGCGGGCAAGTGGCCATCCACGCGAAGGACCTGGCGGGGCAGAGAGGCTCACCAGTTCCGCTGGGTGGGGAGGCAGACTTTCCAAGCAGTTAGGAGTGGCCTCTCTGAGGGAGCATCCCTGGCTAGGGTGGGGAGTGGTAGAAGTCTCCGGACCACCAGAAGGCAGATGGGGTGGCAGTGGGTCTGGAGGTATCAGCAGAATCACCAGGTGTCATATACACTATTTGGGGGCTGGAACTCGGGCTCCTGGGTACTTTTCCTTCGGGTCTGCCAAGAGCAACAGGAAGAGGAGAGAGGGGCTGTCAGCAGTGCTGCTCCAGCACAGAACAGAGATGGTAGGAAGGCTTCCTGGGCAAGGGAGGAGAAAGAAAAGTGGAGAGGGAGGAAGGAAAGAGAGTGAACAGAACTCAGCCATGTATGATGGTCCTCCCCTCACTCTGGGCTGGAGCCTTTAAAGGGACGCTGGCCAAGGACCTAGTGGGAGCAGCATCTTTGGCTCAGGTTCAGGGCTGGTTGTCAGGATACCCGGGTTCCAGGTACAGTTTGGCCATTTAATTGTCTTCAGACTTTAGTCAAGGATCTTCAACACCCCCAGCTTCAAATTGCTCATGTGTACAATGGGGCCAGTCCCACCTGTTCCCAGGGCTTAGAGAGTGGGGAATGAGCGAGGTAAAGCAGGGCCCCGGGATGTGAGCTGTGAGCTGTGAGCTCTGGAGGGGATGCTGGGGGCGGAGGGTGTTATCCAGGTTTCTGAGCACTCGAGTTTCTTCACTCCTCCTCTATTTATGACGAGCCTGGAGGGTGGAACACTGAGGCGTTAACCAGCTAGCAGGGCTGAGGTGTGTATGCAGGTGTGCATACACCTGTCCTTCCCTCCACCACTGTGTGTGTGTAACATGCAGATGAAGGGAGAGATGGTTGCAGCACTCTGCTGTGTCTTAGCCAGCTACCAGCACACTTTGAGGTGTAAGTTATCAACGTAGTGGCATTCAGTTCTCTTTGCTTTGTCTCACCGACTAAATGCCCTCATGACCGGGTCAGTGCCCTAATCTGGCACAGGGCTGGGCCAAGAGGTCCACCTGCACCGAATGAGCTGCTGAGTCCCGAATGCTGCCTCAAGATCCTTCCTAGCCTTCCGCCATTCCTAGGCGGTGAGAGGGATTTTTACCTCCAAACATCAAAAGAGCAGGAGGGCAGGTGGCTTGCTCAAAGCCACACAGTTAGTAAAGGCTGGGAGCTGGGATCCCATCGTAGGAAGACTCCCGAATCAATGACTTTCACCACTACTCCACTCCACCTTCCAAACAAGAGCGCAGGTCAGGAATGGGCGGTGCAGGTCATTCAGACCAGCCTTGGCTGCACTTCTCCCACTAAACATGGCGTTACTCAAGGGGGAAGTAGCGGTTCCTCCGGGAAAACAGCAAACAAAGAAAAGAAAGCAAGGGGGGAATCCATGGTGAAAAAAATAAGTTAAATAAGGCTAAACAAAGTTAAGATTTCTTTACTATGGGGTATCTAAGTGCTAATGAAGTTGTCTGTTTCTACAAGGGTAAAGAGTAGGTTCTTTCTGGAACAACGGTAGCCAGGGAATAAATTCCCTTTCCCCGGCCCCTATTAATGCCCAAGGAGACCCTAATTTTCTACAGAACACAGTTTGGAAAACCTGATGTAGGTCAATCCTGTCATTGTTGGTGGGAACGGAGGCGCAGAGGCAAAGGGACTTCTGCAGGTCTCAGAGTGAGTGACGAGGAGATGGGGTCACGGCCAGTCCCTTGTGCAATCCATGTCCCGGCTCGATTTGTCCCCTCTGACTCAGACACAGGCCAGAGCAGCTGAAGCATGAAGGGGGTCAGGCGGGAGGGGTGGAGCTGGAAGGCAGAGTGATCACCTTCGCAGATCCCAGCCTGCTCCCTAGGAAACGGTGGGGGGGGGGCGATACTCAAATCCAGGGACCCCAGGGCCCTGGTCTGGGGGCAGTAAGACCCAGGAACAGAGCCCTGGCCCCCATCTGCCTGTCTTCCTACTTCTGTCCCAATTACACAGGCGCCCTGGGTACTATCACCGGGAATGATGGCCCTGTGGAGGGCAGGAGGTATTTTTAGCCAGTGACAGGAGTGCCTACTTTTTTTGCTGCCTGAGTCATGCCCTGAACACCGTTTGGGGATTGTCTGCTTTGCAAACAGACCCCAGGAAGGGCAGGGGGATGGAGGAGATGGCCCTGCACCCCGCCCACCTGTTACTGTAGATCCTAGAGGACATACAGTGCTTGAATAGGAAACCCCCTGGTGAGGTCTCTAATAGCCCTTCCCTCACCAAGCCCAGGCAGCTGGAGGATCAGATTTCTCTGTGGAGGTCAGAGAAAGGAGTTTCTACTCTTCACCAGAGGAAACTCCTCCATGCCCAGGCCCACCTTTTCCAAGAGCCAGAGGCTAGCAGAGCAGGCAGAGACGCAGAAACCAGCTGGCCCAAGGTTTCCCAAATTTCAGGCATTTTTTCACCACCTCCATGACTTAGCTGCACCTGTACCACCTGTATTCTGCTTCCTGAATATTTTCCTCTGAATTAACTCATTTTTAAATTCAATGGTATGGGGCCTGGCCAGTTTGCTCAGTGGATAGAGCGTCAGCCCATTGTGCGGATGTCCCGGGTTTGATCCCTGCTTTTCTTCCCCTCCCTCTCCCCTTCTCTCTCTCTTTCCCTTTCACAGCCAGTGGCTTGAATAGTTCAAGCATTGGCCCTGGGCACTGAGGATAGCTCAGTTGCTCGGAACAATGGCCTCAGGTGCTAAAAATGGCTTATTTTGAGCAACGGACCAATATGGGGGTTGCCGGGTAGATCCCGGATGGGGCACATGTGGGAGTCTATCTTGCTATCTGCCCGCTTCTCACTTAAAAATAATTACAATAATAATTAATTAAATTCAATAATTTTTTTAAAGAAAAGGTTATATCACTATGGGAAATGGAAACAGTGGAGAAAAAAAAGTATTATTCAATTCTGACTAGATGCTCCTGCCTGCTCTGGGCTCTGAGCCTGAGGCTAGCTCTCTCCACCTGTGTCTCAGAATGTTTGTATCAAATTGTAACTGCCTCACAGCTTAATGAAAAAGAAGCAAAAGTTATTGAAAAGGCATTATGTGACCTAATGTTCTTAAAGCCCAAGTGACATCCTGCAGAAGGTGGGTAGGCGAACACCACCCAACAGCAAGTCAGCACAGCCCACGCCCCACCTCTGGGGAAGCAGCACTCGGCCGCTTCTGCACCCCAGGGAGGTGGGTGCTCGGGCCACTTGTTCTGAGACTGAACCCCAGGCCCCCAGACTGTGGGCCAGCCCAGACTGAGTGAGGGCCTTCACCTCATGCAGGGTGGGGACTACTTGTCTTGTCTTTCCAGAGATGGAGCAGAAGGAAGGGAAGCCCTCTGAGGATGGGACCACTGTCTCCCCAACCACAGGGACCCCGGGGATGCCAGGAGGTGAAGCCTCTGCAGAAGTGGAGGCCCAGGGAACTGTGGAGAGCACTGAGGCAGAGGGGCCTCCAGGTGGGGCAGGAAAGCAGGAAAGGGCTCCGGCGGCGGAGGACGGCGGTTCAGCCAATGCGTTGGACGGGGTCAAAGTAGAGTCCAGAGTGGAGGCTGAACTTCCAAAGGAGGACGATGGGAAGGAAGAGACCAAAGAGGCTCCTCGGGAGATGACTGACGGGAAAGAAGAGACCAAACCTGAACCCACGGAGGCTGAGGGAAGAGAGGGGACAAAGCTGGCCTCTGAGAAGCGGGAGGCTGAGGAGAATGCAGCCGAGCCTGACCCTGAGGAGAAAGCTGACATGGAGGACGAGGCCCAGGCTGAGCTGGAGCACGTCACGGGGGAGCAGGAGGCCAGCGCTGGAGCCAGGGAGGCTGGTGGGGAGCAGGAGGCCACGACGGCTTCTCAGGAGGAGAGCAACAA
Source organism: Rhynchonycteris naso (assembly GCA_037038555.1). NCBI lineage: Eukaryota > Metazoa > Chordata > Mammalia > Chiroptera > Emballonuridae > Rhynchonycteris > Rhynchonycteris naso. Next base: position 360,518,377 of record CM072995.1, read on the forward strand.
GATGGAGAAGCCCGAGGCTGAAGCCCAGGAGGAAACCAGTGCCCCGGAGGCCACGTCAGACTCTGAGAAGAAGGCTGCTCTGGAAGATGAGGCCAAGGCTGAGCCACAGGAGAGTGTGAAGGAGGAGGTGGTGAGTGAGGCAGAGGAGAGGAGGGAGGAGGTCCCACAGGGAGGTCCCCAGGGAAGCAAAGCCCTCTGCTTTATTTCCCTGGGAAGGTCCAGTCTTCCTCCCACAGATATCAAGAGCCTGGTGGCAGGGGTGCTTCACTGAGTCCCGGCTGCCTTCCTAACCCTTCTGAAGTCTTCTCAAAGCCTTGGGTGCTTAGATGACCATGAGCTCATCCATATCATGTTGGTTCCAGGAGTCAGGGGGTTCCAATGAAGAGCAAGACCAGGATGAGGAGAAAAAGTCAGAGGAAGGGGCAGGGGTGACTCCCAGCTCCCCCGAGGAGTGGCCCGAGAGCCCCACAGAGGAGGGTCAAGGCCTCAGTCCAGGTAAGTGAGAGCCAGGAGTCCACAGGGCTGCTGTGGGGGTGCCCCTAAGGAGTGTGCAGGGAGTGGTCACTGTAGCCCCCTACTTCCCTCCCCCCTGCTCTTTTCCTGCAGATGGGTTAGGCTCAGACACTGCAGCTTCCGAAGAGACCTGTCCCTCAGCCAGGTAATGTCCAACCCAAGGACCACAGCTCCAAATCCCACTAACAGCAGCTCCCTTCGAAGCCCACCCTCACCTGGGCCTGGCCTGGGCCTCCGCATAGCATCTGAGTTTGAGAATTCCAGGATTCTCGGCATTCAGCCCCTTTCCCAGGGCAGAACCCAGAAAACCACAGGAGCCAGACCTTGGGACCAAGGGAGCGTGCAGCACACTTGGTCCACCTCTCTCCACCACTGGCCTCTCAGCACCCCGACAGGTCTTAGGGGGACCTCGCCTCGCCGCTAAGTGGGTTTCCATGGTGTCGGCGCCATCCATAGAGCATAGGCAGTAGAAAGCCTGAGTTTGGACAGCGACTCTGCCACTTGCCAGCTGTATGATCTTGGCCATATCATTTCGCCTCTCTTCATCTGTGAGGTGGACTCAGTATCTGTACCTCCCTCATAGGATTAGAGTGAGGCTTAAATGATGTAATGTTCGGTGCCCAACTTCAGTTATTTAAAGAATCTTCCTCTGTTTTGACCTGAGCTCTACATCCATGTCACATCTCAGAGAAAGACAACTGGACACTCATTGAGGTCTCGGGCAGCCCTGTGACAGGCAGAACGGGGTTCTCTACACTCCCCTTCCTGCTCAGCCTTAGAGACATCTTGTCAGGTAGGTAGGTGTATTCTTGACCCCATTTTACAGATGAGGAAGCTGAGGCTCAGAGAAGTAACATGAACAGTATGACAAGATCACACAGCAAATAAGAGGCAGAGCCAGGATTCAAACTCGGGTGAGACCTCGGACTTGCCCTCATTCTGCAGTCACATCCCACCAGACCACACACTGCCCAAGTTACACTGAGCCTCATTATTCCTTCCAGCCCCTTCTAGTGCTGGGCACAGAGGAAATGCCTGTAGAGAGTGGGTGCCACACTGCACAACCCTTCAGAATGTAGGGACCCCCATCCCCACCTAGCCTCTACCCCCTCCCTCTACTGGCTGGTCCCAGCCCCTCTCACTCATCTCTGAACCTTTCCATGTAGTGAGTCTTCACCCAGCAAGACGCCTCAGAGTCCCACAGAGCCCCCTCCCTCACAGGAGAAGAAGAAGGAGAAGGCACCAGAACGTAGGGTGCCAGCCGCTGCCCGGCTCCGGGGGGCCCATGCGCAGAACCGCAAAGCCATTGTGGACAAGTTTGGCGGGTAAGATGCAGGCTAGAAGCTGGTGGCGCTGGGCTTTCCCAGGCCAGGGTGGGAGGGCCGACACCTGGACAGGAGCTCCTGCCTGACCTGGCCCTTGGTGGCCCCTCTGGGCTGGCCTTCTCCATCCTTCCCCTCACAGGGCAGCCTCGGGCCCCACAGCCCTATTCCGGAACACGAAGGCAGCAGGGGCAGCCATCGGTGGTGTCAAGAACATGCTCTTGGAATGGTGCCGGGCCATGACGAGAAACTACGAGGTGAGCATGGAACAGGAACCCTTCCCCAGAGTGGCAGTGCTCGGGAGGCTCTGAGTGGTGCAGAGCCCAGAGAGTGGGAGGCTTAGGGGGGCCCAGCCCAGGCCGTGAGCCCCAAGATTCACCGAGGACGCCCTTCCCCTGGCCCGCAGCACGTGGACATTCAGAACTTCTCGTCCAGCTGGGGCAGTGGCATGGCCTTCTGTGCCCTCATCCACAAGTTCTTCCCAGATGCCTTTGACTACGCGGCGCTCGACCCCACGAAGCGCCGGGACAACTTCACCTTGGCCTTTTCCACCGCAGAGTAAGTAAGCCACAGCCAGGAGGGCCTTGGGGGCGTAAGGGGGTCAGGGAATGTGGCCAGGCAGTGATGCAGCCAACAGACAGCTTTTGATCACTGGGAATGGTTTCAGGACAAAGCAGGGGTAAGTCGGCAAAAGCCCTGCTTGCCCATGGCTTATACTCCAGAGGGAGAGAGACCCTAAATACACACCCATGTGAAATATCATTCCAGGGTAGGTGCTGTAAAGACAATGCCGGCAGAGTGAGGGGCCTGGCCGGGAAAGGTCAGGTCTGCTGGTTTAGAAGGGGTGAACTGGAGATTTGGGGTCAGGTTACGACTTGGCCATTTGTTGGCTGTGTGATTTGGACAGGCTCCTTTACGTTTCTGAGCCTCCATATTCCGATCTTTAAAACGGGCACAAGGTAGCCTTACCTGTGGTGGCGCAGTGGATAAAGCATCAACCTGGAACTCTGAGGTCGCAGGTTCGAAACCTGGGCTTGCCTGGTCAAGGCATATATGGGAGTTAAGGCTTCCTGCTCCTCCCCCCTTCTCTCTCTCTCTCTCTCCTCTCTAAAATAAATAACTTTTTTAAAAAAGTTAAAATGGGCACAAGGCTTCTTCTTCTGCAGGGCTATTGTGAAAATTAAGTAAATAACTAAGTAAAGTCCCTATAACAGTGCCCAAACCACAGAAAACACTTTAAAAAAATCTTAGCTGCTAATCCTGTATTATAATGAATGACAGTATAGATTGTATAGTATTCAGTTTAGAACCTGGAGAAGGTTTTATTGCTGAGACTCACAGAGCTGGATGACAGGGGTGGTGGTGGGATGGAGAAACGATGGTGCTAGAAAGGCAGGAAGGGTGTGGGGAACAATCTGACCCAAGGAAGAACCTGAGAGAAAAAGACAGTACCGCTGGGTGGGGGAGGGGCAGGGTTCCCACCACCAAAGCACTAAAGCTGGCCTCAGCTGGACACCTCCATCTCTACCCACCAAGGTCTGAACACCTCCTGATGGCCTTCAGGCTCCCAAGGAGCTCATGTCAGGAGCGCCCATTTTCTCTAGCCCCAGGGAGAGGCTCTGACCCACATAGTAGAGACAGGACAGTACAGAAGGTGTGGTCAGTGATGGCAACGCCCTCACACTGTAGGAGGGGCTATTGTCAAAGCCCTGGGACAGGGAAGAGGTCACTGCAGATGTTAGCAGCACCTTGGTCCGGGAGGCTGAGACCTCTGGTGGTTAGATCCTGTCCAGCCCTCACCGCCAACCTGCAGGGAAGCCTGGGCCAGCACCCTTCCCCTCTCTGGGCCTGCATGTCCCCATCAGCAAAATGGGGGGATTCGATATTAATCTGTGATTTTCAAATGTTTTTTTATTTCCACAAGCAGATTACTCAAACAAAATATTAAGTGAATTCCCAACATACAACAGAATAAAGGGAGATATTTTTAGGTTAGGGTGATTCCTGCAGCTTAGCACCCAACGGTCCTTTCCAAGATGGTTCCTGAAGCGTGTCTGGAGGGCCCTGGGGCACCAAGAACACCATTTGGAAACCACCAGACAAGATGTTCCGGAAGACCCCTTTCAGTTCCACATTATCCGAGGGCTGAGAGCCCTGGGGTGGGGGCTGGGGCTTGAGAGCAGCACCGTTCACAATGATGAAAAGCCACCTGCACTGAGTGGCCGGCTGCCAGCCAGGCCTTCTGCCGAGTGCTTTCCTTGGCTTATCCCATTCAGTCCTCACGGCATTCCAGCGTGCGGCTACAAGCGGAGATGTCCGTGACCTCCTGGGGTCGCACAGGAGGGCTGTGGCAGACCCGGGATCTGCAAGTGAACCCCCTATTCAGCGCTGAGAGCTCCAGGTGAACAGCAGAAGGGGGTGCAGCTCCGCCCTGACCAGACATCCCATGGTCATGGTCCTCCACCTGCAGCTGCCCTGCCTCGGTTCCCAGCCAGGCAGAGCCAGGAGGAGGCAGTAGTAGTCAGCAATGATGCCAGGCTGACCAGAGGCGTCAGGCCACAGGAAAAAGGGTGTGGTGGAGACCATGGGGTTGGAGGGTGGAGAACAGAGATTGAGGTATGGAGTTTGAATCCTGCTTCTTCCCTCCTCAGCTCTGTGACTCTCGGCAGCTGACTTAACCACCCCTATGGATTAGGGTGAAGATTAAATATGCCACGTAAGGGGTCCCTGGCAGGGCCATCACACCTTATCACCCCGTCCTAGAACTCTCCTGACTCCTGTGGAGTTCCGGGATGCCAGAGAGCAATCAGTGCTGAAGCCCCCGGTGGGCTCCATCAGCCATGCTGCTGGGGGAGCTGGACCCCCCTCTTCTGGGTAGGGGGACACGACCCACTCCCAGAAGCTGAGATCACTGCATTGGTTTCAGGGAGTCTGTCTCATTCTTCGAAATCCTCCGGGCTGTGCTTCTCTGCCAGCACCCAAGCCGGTCAGGCTTGGGTTTCGGGCCAGCTGTCTCAGCCCCAAGAGAGGATTTCTGCTGGGACCTTGGTTCTCCTACTGCCAGTGCCCTCGGCGGTTTGGCAGGCTGGGGCTGCTGAAGCCTGGCTCCACGGCAAAGATGCCAGAGATGCCGGGCCGGCCTGGAGCCAAGTCCTAGCCATGTCACTCACTTTGACCTTGGGCCAATCACCAAAACACTCTGATCTCCAGTTCTTCTGCTGTTTGGCGATGGAGAGGAGGTTAAATAGGACCATTCAAGGGAAATACCTGACAGAGCACTTGGCACATGGTAGCAAGGCCCCAACAATGGGTAGCTCACACTATCAGCCTTGGGAAAGCCAGGAGTGGCACATCACCCCAAAGAGCAGCTGGGAAGTTAGAAAAAGAGGACTTGCTGCTAACCTCCATATAGTCCCTCAAACACATCAAGCATGGCCGCCTCAGGGCCTTTGCACAAGCTATTTCTGTTGCCTGGAATCTTCCTCCCCCAGATATATACATAATTTACTCTTTAAGAGACCTTCCCTGAGCAACTTTTTAAAAATACCACCAACACGGGCACATATCCTGCCTCCCTTTCCTGCGTAGCACCTCTCACCATCTGATGTACCATCCATTTCATGCGTTACCGTCTTGTCTTCTGCCACGAGAAAGTCAGTCAACAGGACAGCAGGAAATCTGGGTTTTGTTCAGTGCCAAATTCCTCAGTAAATACGCGGGGACTGAGTAAAGATGGAGATGGTGCAGCTATAAGCCAACACTCTGGCTAGGATCTGGGTTCTGTCCTTTACACTCTTCCTGTGGGACCTGGCCTTCCAGAGGACTGGTACGGAAGCATGAGGGAAGGGTGGGTTAATGTAGAACTAGAAATCAGAGGACCCCGCTCCATGCGAGGCCAAAGGACAATGAAAACGTGGGAATCAGACCAAGCTGAGTATGAGTTTTGACTCTGTCAGGGCCTCAGTGTTCTCATCTATACAATGGGATAGATGGCTTGCATGACTCCCAGTTCCAACACACACAATTTGTCCTTGTTGGGCTGCCCCATTTCCTCCCCTCGCTCCCATGTTCTTCACCGTGGCCCTGATCCTCGCCCCACCCCACCTCTGCCTCTCAGGAAACTGGCCGACTGCGCCCAGCTGCTGGAGGTGGATGACATGGTGCGGCTGGCAGTGCCGGACTCCAAGTGCGTCTACACCTACATCCAAGAGCTGTATCGCAGCCTCGTGCAGAAGGGACTGGTGAAGACCAAGAAGAAATGAGGAGCTGAATGACCGTGTGGGTAGAGATGGGCAGGATGCCCAGGTGGCCAGCCATAACCCTGAGGTTCCTTCTGCTCCAGAGACAAGAGAGCCAGGGCTTGAGCCAAGGCAGGTGGTATCAGTCTTAACTGCATTAAAAGGACTTTTGTAAAATCCTGTCTAGCCTCTCAGTGCTCCCACCCTATCCCACCCAGAAACCTCTCTCACTCTGGCAAACCCTGGCTGCCAGGGTGCCTCACCTGACATTGCCTTACCTGAGACAATCTTTTCTAGAAGCATGAAAGGCATTTGAGAAAAGACAATGGCTTGGGTCCCACCACTAACCAGCTGTGTGACCTTGGGCCAGTGAATTAACCTCTCTGAACCTGTTTACCATCTGATTGTGGATAAAAGGAGTTCAAACCTCATGGAGGTATTGTGAGGATTGAATGAAATAATGAAATGAGCAGAAAGCCTGTCACACAAGTGCTCAATAAGCAGTGGCCAAAAGTAAAAACAAATCTTACATTTCAGTTATCAGTGGCCCTTTGCCTAATTCTCCTCCCCCTTTCCACACTTCTCCTCCATGAGAGAATCCCAGGGCAGGGGCTGGCGTAGAAGATGCTCTAGGAATCTCACCCAAACTAGGCTAGTGGGGCCTGCAGTGAGTCTTCTTGACTCAAAGGTACCCCACCATTTCTGTCTCTTAAAAGCAGGTGGTTTTCCAATAGCTCAGAACCACTGTACCCAGAAAGTTGTTCCTTTGGACTAAGTTCTTTCCTCAAACTCTGGCTGAGTTGGGGCTTGTTTTTGTTTTGCCATTGCTCATCAGAGATGAACCGCTGAGCTGACTTTAATGCCCTGCTAACAGTCCTGTGTCGCTTTATCAGCCATTGGAGAATGTTGTGCTGATAACAGCCCATAAAAAAGACAAAAACAAAAACCAGCCATCTTGGCACTGCAGACAGGAAGTGTGGATCTGGCAATCCACTGAAGTGCTCTGTGTCTCTGTTGTCTCATCTATAAAATGGGGACATTAACCGTGTGGATGTGTTGACAACCTCTCTGGCCAGGATGACTTAGTCCCTCCTGGCCCCATAATGTTTGGGGTGACGTGAGGCTCAAGGCCATCAGTTCCTGGGAAGTAGGGTCACACCTTTTATTAGACGGCAGCTAATCTCCAGCCCCCTCTTTTCCTGATGAAGCCATCCCATCCCCTCAATGAACACTTGAGCCAGCCTCCAAAAGTCATCTGTGACTTTAATGGCTGAACAAACACGTGGTTTCCATGACTTCCCCTGGGCTGGAAGCTGAAGGGGCCACTTCCCGCAGCCTGGAGCCTGGCCACCAGGGAGGGACAGCCTAATGGGGTTGCAAGGGGTTTGGAAACCATGTAGTCAGATCTCAGGGATGGAGATCAGATTCTCTACTTAGTGACTCATTAACAGAAAAGAAAAGGCTTAACACCTAAATCTATACATGGCTATCAGCAGGCTGGCTGATTTCAGTCAAGTAATCAACGGATCACCCCATCGCAAGGGACTCCTTCCAGGTGTCCTGCCTCCAGCCCCTATGCCCCAACTCCCCCTCAGCCCCCAGAGGCCCGGGCCACAGGAGATTCTGGCGGGCCGCTGGCCTTATTTCCTGCGAGCTGGCCTGGAAAGTGACCTCTAAGGTGGAGCGACTAGTGAGACCAGAACCCCCACACCAGGGAACACCGGAGAGCGGGCCTAAGACTCTGCCTGACCCTGGGGCAAAGAAAGGGAGTGGGAGAGTGCACCTGTGGTGAGGCGAACCTGGGACCGGGTCCACACACGGCACACACACAACTGATGAACCGACCTAAGATGGGAAAAACAGAAAAACTGAACAGGGAATGGGCCCCCAAGGGGATCTGGTCCCAGTCCATCCGGCCCACAGGATGCGGTGCAGAGAGGCATAACCAGAGTTAGGAGGGTCGCTGCACTCCACACTCGAGAGTGAACGCTTCGGCCCTCTGGTTGAAGAGCTCCGGGTTCCGTGTTAGCAGCTCAGCCAGCTCCGGGCGCACGGGCTCCTCCAGCTCCGGTCTATTCACCAGCATGTTGAGGGCCTCCAAGACTGGGGAGAGGGGCCAGGTCAGGACGTCAGGATGGAGAAGAAAGTCCTGGGGAAGGGGGCGGTGGCTGCCTATCCCCAAGCCCACCCCCTCACCCCGGCCCAAAAACTTCATGCCCACTCCCTTGGGGAATCCCCAAGGAGATTCCACCCCTGAGGATGAATCTACAACTGAACCAAATGCCCCTCAAATCAGATTCCCGGTGAAAGATGCCAAAAGGCCCGACTGGATCTATCGGAGGTTTTCAGATTCTGCTCCACGGTGAAATACGTGGGGTATCTGGGTCCTGCTCCTTTTTCATCAAGAACCACTCCATTTCCCTCCAAGTAAACTTCTATTTGGGAAAATGAGTTCTGAGGTTAAAGACTAGAGACAGCCCAGTTGGTTAGCCTGGTTGGTTAGAGTATCATCCCAATACTCAGGGGCTGTGAGTTCGATCCCCAGTCAGGCCACATACAGGAACAGATTGATATTCCCGTCTCTCTCTCTCCCTTCCTCTCTCTAAAATCAGTCAATAAAAAAATTTTAAATAAAATAGAAAGGACTGGAAGCCACTACTGGCCGGTGACCCCTAAGCTTTCACAGGTAACCTTGGGAAACTGGTGAAGGCAGGGGCCTGTCACCCTAGGCGCATGCACACCCACACTAATGGGCCGTTCTGATGTGAGAGTGCTTCACAGACCCCTTGAAGGTCGTCCAAGGAGCACCCCACCCCCGTTGCCAGGGTTAAGAACTCCTGAGCTGGTTCAGAGGCAGGATAGATCGCCATTGACACGAGCCATCAGCCACATGTGGTTATCTAAATTTAAGTTAAGTAAAATAAACTACAATTAGAAATTGAGTTTCAGTCTCACTGGCCACCTTTCCAAGTGCTCAACAGCCACATGTGGCTCGTGACTACGGGACTGGACAGTGCAGCCACTCGGTCTTCCCATCACAGCAGAAAGTCCTGCTGGATGGCACTGCTGGAGTCCACCCAGCCAGCTTCACCCCCTGGCGCTTCTGCGGCAGCTGTGTGACCTTGGACACGGGTGTCATCTCCCCACACCTCAGTGTGCTCATCTATGAAGTGTGGCTAACAGCAGCACAATCTTGTGAAGCTGCCCAGGGGATTAAATAAAGCTGATGCGTGAGGCTCTTAGCACAGTGCGGAAAGTGCTTAATTCAGAGATATGGACTATCAGGACTGGGCCAGTCCCTCTAGCGTCATTTAGGACACTGAGCCCTGGAAAGGAGCAGAGACCTCACCAAGGGCCACAGGTCTTATCCCAAGCCCTCCCCCCACGCCCAGCTGCTTCTCTCTCCTGGGAGAGCCACGGCATCCTCACTGTCACACCTGCCCAGGTACAAGAACAGAGGCAGGAGCAGGTATCTCAGGACACATCCCTGCTATCTGAAGACAGACTCCGCTGAGACCCACAATTTTTTTTTTTTTTACAGGGGCAGAGAGTGAGTCAGAGAGAGCGAGGGATAGATAGGGACAGACAGACAGGAACAGAAAGAGATGAGAAGCATCAATCATCAGTTTTTCATTGCCGTTGTGACACCTTAGTTGTTCATTGATTGCTTTCTCACATGTGCCTTGACCGCGGGCCTTCAGCAGACTGAGCCACCCCTTGCTGGAGCCAGCGACCTTGGGTCCAAGCTGGCGAGCTTTTGCTCGAGCCAGATGGGCCCGCGCTCAAGCTGGCGAGCTCGGGGTCTCAAAACCTGGGTCCTCCGCATCCCAGTCTGACGCTCTATCCACTGTGCCACCGCCAGGTCAGGCGAGACCCACAATTTTTACCTCTTCTCCCTCCCTCCCCCCCCCCTCAGAATCAGCCCCTCCCTCTTCCTGCAGGCCCGGCCGGCCCACCTTGGTAGGTCTTGGTGTAAGGCTTCCAATTCTCCTTGCTGATAATGGGTAGGCACACCTGGCCGTCAAGGTCCACGTTGGGGTGGTAGATCTTGGTTGTGAATGTCACCGTGGGGGGCCTCAACGGGTAATCCTTGGGGAAGTCAATGCGCAGGTCGAAGGCCCTCAGGTTGTAGGGCGGCCTCTCCTGTGTAAGAGGAGGGCCGAGCTCTGTGCCAGGGCTGCTCGGAAAAGACCTTTGGTGTGGCTTCCCCTTCCCAGCGCCCCACTCCCAGGTACAAGGCACCCTCTACCCCTCTGCTAAAAAGAAGCATGAACAGCGACAGGTGGCACCTGCATTCATTTGGCAACTGAGCCATGAACTAGTGGAAGAGTGGCCAAACATGAACAAAAGAATACTGGCCTGGAGGTGGGGGTCATAAAAGTCGGATCCAGGCTTTTGCTGTGTGACCTGGGCCAGTGCCTCCCATCTCGAGGCCTCAGTTTCCTCGTTTGAAAAATAGGTAAAAGTTTGATCAGATGAGCTCTAAGGACCACCTCAGCTTTCTTTCTTTTATTTTCTGTATTGATAATTAACTTTTTCCCCAGTTTTACAGAGAAATAATTGACAGACATCACTGTGCATGTTTAAGGCATACAGCATCACGGTTTGACTTACATATTTCGTGAAATAATTAGCATAACAGGTTCAGCTAACACCTATCTTCTCATGTAGTCACAATAAAAAGAAAAGAAGAAAAAGAAATTTTCTTCGTGATGCAAACTCTTAGGACCTATCCTCTTTTTTTTTTTCTTATGTGAGAGGCAGGGAGGCAGAGACAGACTCCCGCATAAGCCCCGACCCGGGATCACCCAGCAATGTTGGAGACTGCAAGCTGACAGGGTCCTTGCAGTTGAGATTTTTGGGGTACTGAGTTGTGGGGGACTAGCAGTAAGCTGACAGTCTGCCCAACTCCCCACCTCGCTTGCTTAAGTTGCTAAAGGTCATTTTTCCCCACACCTCTATGTTAGCTGTGATGCTAGAATGTTTCTACTGTCCCATCCCCACTTGTCTGGTTAATTTACTAGAAGCAATTTACATGTCCTTCTTCTCACCCTTTGTTTGTTCTGATGTTGGTTGATTTCAGTTATGCATGGTGGGGGGATTCCTGTTTATGCCTCATATTTGTGACTTTGTATCAGAGACTTCTTTATTTGCATATGGCTCTGCACTATATAATAAAGCAGAGGTAGGCTTTGCTTTTGCAAGCTAAAGGTACTGCAGAGACCTCGCAATCCCATTTTTTTTCTGAGTTTATTTCTTCATTCTGCACCATTCTGAGGACCTGGACAATTATTAGCTGTGCTGGTCCTTGGCATGGCAAGCCCCATATGCGGCAATACTCTGCCCATCTGGGGCCTGTTGCTCCATTGTTAAGCAACCGAGCTATTTTAGCACCTGAGGTGAGGCCACGGAGTGAGCCATCTTCAGTACCCAGGGCCAATTTCCTTCAACCAAGCCATGGCTATGGGAGGCAAAGAGAGAGAGAGACAAAGACAGAGAAGGAAGAGGGGGAGGGGTGGAAAAGCAGATGGTCACTTCTCCTGTGTGCCCTGATTGGGAATCAAACCCAGGACATCCACATGTCAGACTGACACTCTACTACTGAGCAAACGAGCTGGGGCTAGGATCTACTCTTTTTTTTTTTTTCAGGGACAGAGAGAGAGTCAGAGAGAGGGATAGATAGGGACAGACAGACAGGAACAGAGAAAGGTGAGAAGCATCAATCATTAGTTTTTCGTTGCTACTGCGACACCATAGTTGTTCATTGATTGCTTTCTCACTTGTGCCTTGACCACAGGCCTTCAGCAGACCGAGCTGCCCCTTGCTGAAGCCAGCGACCTTGGGTCCAAGCTGGCGAGCTTTTTGCTCAAGCCAGATGGGCCCGCGCTCAAGCTGGCGAGCTCGGGGTCTTGAACCTGGGTCTTCTGCATCCCAGTCCGACGCTCTATCCATTATGCCTCCACCCGGTCAGGCAAGATCTACTCTCTTAACAACTTTGCTACATATCACACAGCTGTATAGTCATCATGTTGTACATGACCTCCCTAGTAATTATTCATCTTGTAACTGGAAGTCTGTACCTTTTGACCACCTTCCTTCATTTCCCCCTCCCTCCCCTTCTGCCTCTGGTAACCAACCACAAATCTGATCTCTTTTTCTGGGAGTTTGGGATTGTTGTTTGTTTTTAGACTCCTCATAGAAGTGAGATCATACAGTATCTAACTTTACCCATCTGCCTTCAAGATCCATCCATGTTGTTGCAAACAGTCATCTCAGTTTTAAAGCCATTCTGAGAATTATGGAAGAAGAGGGGGACACACATCCTGTGGGAGCTGTTAGCAAACACAGGAAACCATCACGGGGGCGGGGGGGGGGTGAGGAAAGGGAAATCGTGAGAACTCGGGTGAATGGGAATGTAAAATAGGGCAGCCTCTGAGGGAAACTATGGTGGTTCCTCAAAAAAAATTAATTAGAATAACCATATGACCCAGTGATTCCACTTCTGGGTTGATACTCAAAAGAGCTAAAAGCAGGAACCGAGTACAAATCAGAGCAACATGATTCACAACAGCAAACAGTTGAAACAACCCAAATGTCTGTCTACGAATGAAGGCATAAGCAAAGTGTGGCATGTCCATACAATGGCTTATTTATTCAGCTTTAAAAAGGAAGGAACTTCTGACACATGTCACACCATGGAGGAACTCTGAAGACATTACTCTAAGTGAAATAAGCTAGACCAAAAAAGGACAAATTCCGAATGATTCCACTCCTGTGAGGTACCTAGCACAAATTCACAGATATAAATTAGGAAATTAGTTACCAGGGACTGGAGGGAAGGAGAAATAGGGAGCTAGTGTCTCACAGGTACAGGGTTTGGGGAAGATAAGAAATTTCTGGAGGCGGACGGTGGTGACGGTCACACAACAATGTGACTGTACTTACTGCCACTGAACTGAAAACACAACAATGGTTAAGATGGTAAATACTGTTCTGTGTATTTTACCATGATTTAAAACAAAAAGATCAAAAGCGCAGGGGCTGCAGTGACCAAGGGTTGGAGGCCGCTGGGACCCAGGAGGAAACCCCCCGAAGTCGGAGCAGCCTGAAGACTTGCCGGAACACCGACTCCGTGCTGCCCTGGGCTCAGGGCCTGACACACGTGAGCCATGGAGCAGCATGTAGGGGCTGCATGGACTTTGGAGCCACGCTGCCCAGGTGTGAATCTTGGCTCTACTACTCACTAGCTACTCACACTGTGACCTTAGGTAGGTACCTTAAGCTTTCTGTGCTTCCATACGGGGATAATAATACACTTCTTCATTGGGCTTATGTGAGGATTAAATGAGTTCATTTATGCTAAGGGCCTGGCACGATGTATACATCAGCTATTATGTAAGTATCATGAAAACTCATAATTATCAGCATCTCCATTTCAAGATGTGGAAACACACCACTTAGTGGTTCCATTTCGTTGTGCTCTCATTGGTTGCTTCTCATATGTGCCCTGTCCAGGAATCAAACCTGTGACCTCGACACAATGGAGATGATGCTCTATCTACTGAACCACCCACCCACGGCCAAAAAATATATTTTAAGTAAAGTATATGATTGTCTAACCCAGTGGTTCTTAACCTGGGTTCTATCGAACCCTAGGGGTTCAATGAGTCCGTCTCAGGGGTTCGGAGAAGCCTCTGCCGCGGAGGTAAAGACACACTTGTGTAAAGTCATGATGACACGCCCCGCTTGGCCATCACTTGCTGCAGAGGATCACGTTACGTTGCTTGGCCAACCAGTGCTGCGGGGAGTTTAGTGCGCGCAGTAGTCCACGGCTGTCGTAGTTGTACGTTGTGTGGTTTCTTTCTTAATATTTTAATCCATACTAAATATGTCGAGCAAAAAAAGAAAGTGGTCGGACGAATATGTACAACATGGATTCACATGTATCACGGAACGGGATGGGAGTCAGCGTCCTATCTGCATGATATGCAATGCCAAGTTGAGCAACTCTAGTCTTGCACTGGCAAAACTAAATTTGGGGGAAAAAAATCATATTTTTTTTATCACTAAAGAAGGGTTCAGTAAATGCGCATATGAAACTGGTGGGTTCGGTACCTCAAAAAAGGTTAAGGACCACTAGTCAAACCACTATGCTGTACACCTGAATGTAATTCAAAATAATACCGAAGGTAAACTACAATTGAAAAAAACAACTTTTAATAATAAATAAATTTAGCTACAAAAAAAAGAGACCTTTCTCTTTTTCATGTTGTTTGTCTGCTAAAGCTTCTGTGATAGGCTTGGTGGTTACTAGTTTGAGGACAGGGTCTCCTACTAAGTCCGAAAGTCTAGCGTCTGCATCAACCTCAGAAGCAATCAATCCAAAGAGAAACCCCCTACAAACAAGACAGGCAGTAACAGAAGGACTCTGCGGCAGGGGATATTCTTGCCCAGTTCTAACCATCCCTGGCCAGGCCCCTGGCCTGCATCACCCCAACCCGAGGCCATGATCCCAGGGACACTCACGGGCAAGAGGAGGGTGTGCCACACCAGGACGTTGGCGTCATCACTGCACAGGTCCCGCAGGTACTGGGGGAGCTCTTTCTGAAGGTTCTCCAGCTCCTGTGGGGCACAGCAAGGGGCAGTCAGCCTGCTCACCCTCCTTCTGCCACGACCCCTGTCCCAGCACAAGTTGTCCTACGTCCCAAATGGGGAGAAGCCGGCCTAGTCGGAGCACCCATTTTTTGAGCACTTAGGACATGGCAGGCCAGTGCTCACCGCTCCAGTGACTTATCTGGTGTGGGCCTCACACAGCACCACGGGTGCCCGGTGAAGGGAAGACGAAAGTCACGCTTCCAGATGTGACAACTTGGGAGCGAACTCTCTTAGCAGACTTTTCTCCCGAAATCAATGCACTGAACCTCAATCCTCCAGACCTTTTCCCAGCGAGTCACAAGGTCCTGATAATACCCTCCCTCCTACCCTTCATAGCATCCACTGAGTGGCCAGCATGACACTGTGTCCTGACAGTGCTCATGGCAGGGTAATGACTCAGACCACAGCGAAGCAGAAGTCTACACACCAAGCAGAGAAAGAAGGAGACGGGAGTGAGCCGTGGAGCAGTGTGAGCACCTTCCTAGAAATGTGGCCCAATCACCTGGACATCACTGAATTCTCCCAACAGCCCTTTCCTGAGCATCCTCTATTGATGCCCAACTAAGCCAGGGCTCCGTCCTTCACTAGAGCAACGGAGGAACCAGGCGTGTGATTATATGGCCACTGTGTGCAGACATAATGGAAAAGGAGAGGAGGGGACAGCAGGAAGGCTTTGCAGAAAGTGACACTGAGCTGGGCCATGTGGAACAGAAGGAGCACACACTGCAGAGAAGGGGAGAGGCACCAAGGCAGAAAGCCCAGTCAAAGCAAATGTGTACAGTGTGTCTCATGCAAGGGTAAGAGTTACTATAGGAAAAGGGTTACATGGTCAAGTGCACTGGGAAACACCAGGCTAAACAGATACCCTTATGGCAGGACTTCCCAAGTCTTTAATATACTATCGTGTGTCATGTATCTCCAAGATTTGAGCCCACGGCATGCCGTACTTCTCAAACGTATTTGACCAAGGAACCCTCTCCCTTTTGGGGTCCATCCTGTGGGGCAACAGACCTTTTTTGGAGGGTACTACTAAAAGATTTAAAAATGTGGGTAGGTCACATCCTCTGGAACACAGAATGGGTATAAACCGCTGGTTCTCTACTGAGGGTGATGTCACCCACCCTGGGACCATGGCACTGTCTACACCGTTTTGGGGTTGTCACAAATGGTGATATGCTACTGGCATATAGTAGATCAATGTCAGGGATGCTCATAAACATCTTACAAAAAATGATCTGGGCCAAAATGTCAATGGCAACAAGGTTGGGAAACCCTGGTGTAAACCAAGGCAGAAAGAAAGCTTCCCACAACCTGTCTATGGGTGGGGAAGGGGTCCCTTAACACTGTGGCCCACCTGAACTTCATCTGCCCCCCCAATATATAAACACACCTCTGTCCCCATTCCTAGGTTTCAGCCCATACTCCACCTCTGTTCATGCCAACAAACCGCTTCTGCCAGTCTATGATCGTCATTCATCTTTTACCCCAAACTAAGCACCTGCTACTCCAA
The DNA here is from genome assembly GCA_037038555.1 of Rhynchonycteris naso. Classification (NCBI taxonomy): domain Eukaryota; kingdom Metazoa; phylum Chordata; class Mammalia; order Chiroptera; family Emballonuridae; genus Rhynchonycteris; species Rhynchonycteris naso. The sequence continues at coordinate 360,534,615 of CM072995.1, forward strand.
GTCCTGGTTCCTACGTCATCTGACTATTTGGCAACAATGAAGGCCAAGGTTGAACAGAGAAGCTGTGGGATGGCCATGTCCCAACTTACTACAGCCGCGCACACCTGGACTTTATCTGTTATAGGCGAGTTCCTCAAGACTGAGAATGTGGAAACCCAACCAAGGACACACAGCTCTTTCCCCAGACCTGTTAGGAAATCACCTGACTCAGAGGAACAGAAATGAAAGTACAGAGGCCACTGAAAGAACTTGCAGGTTGGAGCCGTAGCCACCTGGACTCAAATCACAACTCCCTCACTCCCTGTTAGGTGACCCTAACAACCGAGTGATTCTGAGCCTCAATTTCCTCATCTGTAAAATGGGACATATATGACTTAGCTCACAGGGTTGCTGTGAGAATTCGAGGAAATGACTGATGAAAATTGCTTGGCACTTAAATGTGCCAGTGGGATAAATACCAAACACAGCTCCTAGCTCTAAGCTCTTTCCCACTTGGCTGGAAAGACCTTCTGCTCCATTTTGCTGCCAACCTCTAGATTTCGGTTTCCCGGCTGTGTCTGCTCCAGGTGCCCCCCCCCCCCGATCTGGGACCATCTTCCTCTCTCAGAGGCTGAGGATAGCAGCAGGCACCCCATCATCACGGCCCTCCAGCCTGCCCCCACCCGACTCTGCACATTAGAGGCGCACTTCTTAGAGAATCAGAGTCTGGCAGGTGTTAGATTCACTTCACCAGGATGGCTCTTCCTTCCCCACCTATCTCCTGGCTCCAACCCAGTCCTGAGAACACCCTGGGTCTTCCCACCTCCTGGGGAAAATCCTCTGCTCCCCCCCCCCCATCCTTCCAGACCTCATTTCAAGCGTTTCTCTGATTGGAAAGAAAGCTGAGCAAAGGCAGGCTTTTTGCTCATCTCTGAACAGGAGCCAGCAAATAGTAGGCATTCAACATTTGTAGAAAAAGTAAGTGCACGCCACCTACTCCGGGATACCTTCCAGGTCCCCCTTGGCAGCTTTTCCTCCCGAAAATACCCCGGGAACTTTGCTCCCGACTCCTACGCGGCACCCCAGACTTCTCGGGACTCTAGTAACGAACGTACCAAATTAGGGGGGCGGGTCCTGGGTTATTCCAAGGCAAGGACCTTACCCTGGTTCTATCTCTCTTCATAACTCTCCCCACCAACCTGGCTCCTGGACCTTCAGCACCTGAGATGGAAGCAACTGATGTCATAAGTTTCTGGCAGGAGAAAAGAAACTGAAACAGATGGGGGGAGCCGGCTCATTCTCAGCTACATTATAGCTCAGGGAGCCGGCGACAGCTCCGCGGGATACAGTCCCCTGTCCCCCCAAAGGCTGCAGCTCTGGGCCCTCTCGCAGACCCACTCTTCCTCTGGGAGGGGGCGGGGATAACGGGTTCAGTTAGCCCCAGAAGCAGGACAAACAAGTGTGCCCGAGAGCTCCGGGAAGGGATGGAGGGAGAAGGGGCTGGGGAGGGCGAGGGGAGCCGAGAGAAAAGGGTCCACAAGCGGTTACCTTTGCCACCCGCTTGCTCGCCGTCATCTTGGGACCAACTGTGGGCTTCACCGACTCCAGCGACAGTGTGCTGCGGCCGGCGGCCCGGGCGCGCCCCGCCCCAGGACCGACTCCACCTCTGGGAGCCCCGCCCGCGCTCCGCTCACCCGGGCGCACGCGGAGGCCGTGGGTACCTGCTTCCCGCCCACTCAGCTGATGCTCTGGTCCCGGGAATTCGCGCTCTTTGTCGCGGACGCAGCGGGCAGGGGAGCGCGCGTCGTGGCGGGACCCCCGCGTCCCGCTGGGGGGCGCCGTGCACCAGGCGGTGAGAGCTCGGGGGCGCGCGGCGGAGGTCCGCCCATCCGGGGTCCGGTTCCACTCCACTGCCAGAGGCCGCGCCGGGGCTCGCCCATCTCCCCGCCACCACAAACACACACTCACCCTAAGTCTTTACAGGATGCTCGCTCTGCAGACGCCGCCCCCGATCACTCCCTCGGCGGTCTCCACCCTGCGCGCCCCCAGCGAATTCCCAGAGCCCCATGGACAAGTCATTTCCGCTCTCTGGGCCCAGTGCCCTATATCCAAAAGTGGGTGGGGTACAGACGGTATGCCCCCTAAAGGCCCCACCCCTCGCAGTTGGAGATCCTTCGTGCTGTCTTGCCTTGCGTGGCGCAACTGCGGCGTCGTTTCTCCCAGTTGGCGGCTTGTGAAGAGCACGCTGTTGGACCCAGTCTCTTGCTTTGGGTTCTTTATTAGATGTCATCTTTAGTAAGTGCCTGCTATGTGTGAATTCAGGAAACAGTGGGTGGGGGCAGCCCCACGACGGACTTTATTTGACCATCGGTCCATTACAAGCTGCAGGCCTAGCGTGTGCCTCCATACGAGTCTATACAGAACCAGGAGCGCAAGGGCAGAGACCTATTTCCCCAGCCAGGAGCTGAGGCCGCAGTGGGAGAGCAGCCCGGAGCTCGGAGCAGCATCTAGGGAAGAATGTCCTGGTAATAATGAGACTCCTTAGGAGGTCTGGACCCACACCTTTCTTACCCCCACCGCTTTCAGTCCAGATAAGGAAGGAAATCAGCATGTATTGAGCCCATATTTTGAGTTTTTATCTAAGTGTCTTGGAACTGGATTCTCTGATCAGATGTGCAATGTATTTGCAGAACGATCTGTTTAATTCAATTCAATAAACTTGAAGCATCCTCTATATGCCAGAAATAATAGGACACTGTCCACAGTCCCTTAATCTAGGTAGAGATGAGGGAGCAGAGGCATTTGACCCTACCGCAGGTCATCTCAGTTAACGTGGGTTACTACTGACTGTAAGGCACTGACTTGCAGGGGCAGCACGATGAGAAAGTGGGGTCCCTGCCCTTGAGAAGAGAAGAATGCAGCCCCTGCATCTTTAATACAAGAGGGTAAGTACAAGGATATAGGGAACCACCTGGTACTGTGGGAACCTTGAGGAGGAGGGTCACTTGATGCAACCCCAGAGAGCAGCAAGGTTTCCTGGAAAAAGATAAAAACCCATGTGCACTGTAAAGTGTGGCGAGTTAGCTCGAGGAAGAATGTGGGATGAGGGTGTTCCCAGAAGAGGGAACAGAATGAGCAAAGGTATGGTTGGCAGTGCACATAGAAACTGAAAGCAGTTCCATAGCATGGAACAAAGTCTGTCCGAGGTTCTGCAACTCTCCTTCCTTCCTCTTCCAGAAACCCTACGTCCCAAAGTGAATTGAAATCGGAGTCATAGACTTAACCCGGCTTCCCCATCTGGGGATGGATCCTAATCACCCACACAGCTGGAAGACCCACCAGCATAGCCTTCTTGTCCTGACACAATGTAGACCTTCATGTGTATGTCAGAGAGAGCCCCAAGGAGGCCTGGATTCTAGTTCCACACCTGCCCTCAGTGCAGCATAGCCTCAGGTGGGCCATGGGACCTCCCACCTGCTTCCCAGGATATCTGTGATGCTAAGGTGACAGAAGTGGAGGAACACTGAAAATTTAACTCCCAGGTATAAATAATCAGGATTGAATCCCAGCTCGATTATTTTTCTTTTCCATAGGGACAGAGAGAGAGTCAGACAGAGGGATAGATAGGGACAGACAGACAGGAACGGAGAGAGGTGAGAAGTATCAATCATTAGTTTTTCATTGCCGTCGCAACTCCTTAGTTGTTCATTGATTGCTTTCTCACATGTGCCCTGATGTCAGGAATAATGAATTGATATTCAGACAATAAGTGATAGTTATAATATAAGATTCACCTTCACCTGCCTGCCGCATGTCTGGAAAGATCCAAGAGCCCAGATGGTCCCAGGGGAGGGTAACTAGGTGACTGGGATGGGATGAATAGGGAAATTTTTCACTATAAACTAAGGAGACCAACTTTTTTACAATGAAAAGGAGAACAAAAATAAATGAAAGAAAACAATATCGTAAATGAAAAAGCATTTTACTCATTGCAACAATAATACATTATAGTATGATAAATGCATAATAAAAACTTTGTAATATTTTACATTGTAATTATGCTTACATGGCTATTAATTTTTAATAATAATTGTAAGAAAAACTACTCATTTAGATACAAATACATCACATCACACGCCATGGATCGACTCTGCGTTGGTCGACTGTGAACATTTACAGATTAGTCTTCCAATATTTTCTCTTTAAAACTGAAAGGTTTCTACATCACATATTTTTATCCCTGGCTTCTCTTGAAAACTGAGGCTCTTGGCAACACCAGGCCCGCAATCCCCCATGGCACCGGTTGTCCAGAGGGGGGTCTGGGCTGCTTCTCTGGAGCAGGAATGCAAGTCTCCATTCACTGAAGTCCTTACGTGCCCTGTTCCCCTGGCCTGGCCAGCTTCACCTGCTGCTTTGGCTACCTAGCCCTGTAAGGAACCCCGGCTCTGGAGTCTCTTTGCACTCGCTAAGTTCCTATCTCTGGGACGCTTTATTTTCCGTCCTTTCCCAGGCAGGGTTTTTCATGCCCCATGATGGCTGTGGCCTTTGCAGATGTAGATGTGTACCGGTCTGGGAGGTGTGACAGTGCCTGGTTCTGCTCAGGACTTTTCCAGGCACTTCACAGGCAAACATTGTCACTTTCCACCCTTGGGTGAGTCAGGACCTTCCCGACAGCTCTGTCATTACCAGCGAGTTGTTGGGACCATTTGAAAAATTGTTGGGAGGAAGGGCATACTTTTCAGACACCACAGAGTGACACCTCAGCTGTGTTTAAAGACAATAGTATACTCGCCCTGGCTGGCTAGCTCAGCGGTAGAGCATTGCCCCCTGTGTGGAAGTCCCGGGTTCAATTCCCAGCCAGGGCACACAGGAAAAGCGCCCATTTGCTTCTCCACCCTTCCTCCTCTATTTTCTCTCTCTCTGTCTCTTCCCCTCCTGCAGCCAAGGCTCCACTGGAGCAAAGTTGGCCCGGGCGCTGAGGATGACTCCATGGCCTCTGCCTCAGGCGCTAGAATGGCTCCGGTTGCAACAGAGCAATGCCCCAGATGGGCAGAGCATCGCCCCCTGGTGGGCTTGCCAGGTGGGTCCCAGTCGGGCACATGCAGGAATCTGTCTCTCTGCCTCCCTTCTTCATACTTCAGAAAAAAATTTTAAAAAATAAAAATAGCCTGACCAGGCAGTGGCGCAGTGGATAGAGCGTCGGACTGGGATGCGGAAGACCCAGGTTCAAGACCCCGAGGTCACCAGCTTGAGCACAGGCCCATCTGGCTTGAGCAAAAGCTCGCCAGCTTGGACCCAAGGTCGCTGGCTCCAGCAAGGGGTTGCTTGGTCTGCTGAAGGCCCGCGGTCAAGGCACATGTGAGAAAGCAATCAATGAACTATTATGGTGTCACAACGTCAACGAAAAACTAATGATTGATGCTTCTCACCTCTCTCTGTTCCTGTCTGTCTGTCCCTATCTATCCCTCTCTCTGACTCTCTCTCTCTGTCCCTGTAAAAAAAAATAATAATAATAAATAAAAATAAGTTAAAAATTAAAAAAAATAAAGACAACAGTATATACATGTATGTTTGTGTGTTAAAGAAGAATCAAGATACTTATAAACCTAACTGAGTAGTTAGCAGTTTGGGAGGGGAATAACAATTGCCTATGACACTGGAAGGTGACTGGGCCTGGAGCAGTTCTGCCTAGGGCCAGCCCCTAGTATGTGGGTTCTTTTTTTTTTTTTTTCTTTAGTGAGAGAGACAGAGAGAGGGACAGACAGGGACAAACAGGAAGAGGGAGAGATGAGCAACATCAATTCTTTGTTGTGGCACCTTAGCTGCTCATTGATTGCTTTCTCATGTGTGCCTTGAAGGGTGGGGAGGCTGCAGCTGAGTCACTGACCCCTTGCTCAAACCAGAGACTTTTGGCTCAAGCCATCGATCATGGGGTCATGTCTATGATCCCACGCTCAAGCCAGTGACCTCTGGGCTCAAGCCAGCGACCCACACTCAAGCTAGATGAACCCACACTCAAGCTGGCAACCTCGGGTTTTTGAATCTGGGTCCTCCACGTCCCAGGTGGGTGCTCTATCCACTGCACCACGACCTGGTCAGGCATATGTGGATTCTTGACTTTGTGCAGGAAACATTTCACAACACGAGTCCAGGTGATTTTGAGAGTACATTTATAAAGCTGGGCAGTGAGGCAAAGGAAGGGCTTTAAGGTAGAAGAATAAGAGAGAGCCTACCTAGGAGGAGCTGCTTTGGTTCTCTAGAAATATTATAGGAAAGAAGTGAGCCACGCTGGGCTGCGTGAAATTACTGAGTAGTAAAAGTCATAATGACAGAAGTGAGCCAAGGCGTGACTGCTTTTGGCTCACTGGGAAGTCAGAGAAAAAGGGGGCCTTGGAGACAAATTCAGGAAGTTAGTCAGGGATAAACTGCTTCTGCCCACTGCTCCCCTGGTGGCAAGTATCACGGGGACACTTAGAGTATAGGAGAAAGTAAAAAGTTCACGCCTGAGAAAAGGCATGGGTGTACTCCAGAGAGAATCCTTGCTGGCATCCTTTGTCCTGAGAGTTTTTTTTTCTCTCTTCTGTGGGCAGGAATCCTAGGGGAGGTCTCAGGAAAGGGTCTTACCAGAATATTCATTAGTTTCCCAGGTGCATCCTTCAATATGTTGGTTAATCAAAATGAGGGTGCAGGGGAGTTCGAGATCATTCTCTGGTCAACTTCACTGCTTTACTTTTATCTTGGGTCTGTCTGGCTCTAGTCTGGTTTTTGTTATTTTTTTTCACATGACTTTATTCATCCTTGAGTTGAGCTGGTGCAGATGGCACTAATTGGGTCTCTATCTGTTTCCCTGACCAGGATGATTTAAGCTGTTTATTCTCTGGTTAAGAAGGAGAGATAGCCTGACCAGGCGGTGGCGCAGTGGATAGAGCATCGGACTGGGATGCGGAAGACCCAAGTTCGAGACCCCGAGCTCGCCAGCTTGAGCGCGGGCCCATCTGGCTTGAGCAAAAGCTCGCCAGCTTGGACCCAAGGTCGCTGGCTCCAGCAAGGGGTTGCTCGGTCTGCTGAAGGCCCGCGGTCAGGGCACATGTGAGAAAGCAATAAAAACTAAGGTGTCGCAATGACAACGAAAAACTAATGATTGATGCTTCTCACCTCTCCGTTCCTGTCTGTCTGTCCTGTCTATCCCTCTCTCTTCTCTCTGACTCTTTTTTTGTCCCTGTAAAAAAAAAAAAAAAAAAAGGAGAGATATAAGTGTCCTTGGTTAGGGAAGATAAGGTCTTGCGGTTCACTAGCTACCTGTAAGTTGTTCAAATTGTTTGGCTTTGTTTAATTATCTTGTCTCAGCTTCCCCATTCCACTTGCCAAGGAATTATTCTAGCTTCTTACTACCCTGCCTCCATCTACACACAACACACCCTTTTCAGAATGTCTGCCTTTCATTGTCTTTGAGTTATTTTACAACTCTGTAAAATTGTAGAAACTGATAGCATGCAAACTCATTCCTTTTTTAAAAAAAAAGAACTTTAAATTGTATTATTCAATTACAATTTACATTCATTATTATTTTGTATTAGATTCAGGTGTTCAGCATAGCAGTTAGATAATCATCTACCTATTTCAGCCCCCCCAACCCCCCCTCCCCTTTGACAGGTGTCAATCTGTTCTCTGCATCTATGAATCTGTTTCTATTTTGCTTGTTTGTTTTGTTCATTAAATTCCACATATAAGCAAAATCATATAGTTTTTGTCTTTTTTTTTAAGATTTTATTTATTCATTTTAAAGAGGAGAGAGCGAGAGAGGAAGAGAGAGAGAAGGGGAGAGGGAGCAGGAAGTATCAACTCCTATATGTGCCCTGACCAGGCAAGCCCGGGTTTTGAACTGGTGACCTCAGCATTCCAGGTTGACACTTTATCCACTGCGCCACCACAGGTCAGGCCATACACAGTAGTATTTGTCTTTGACTGGCCTGTTTCACTTGGCATAATACTCTTCAGGTCCATCCATGCTGTTGTATAAGGTAAGATTTCCTTCTTTTTCATGGCCAAGTAGTATTCCAGTGTGTAAATGTACCACAGCTTTTCTATCCATTCATCTGCTGATGGACACTCGAGTTGCTTCTAAATCTTGCCTATTGTAAATAACACTGCAATGAACATAGGTATGCTTATGTTCTTTCAAATCAGTGTTTCATGTTTCTTCGGATATATTCTCAGAAGTGGAATCGCTGGGTCATAAGGCTGTTCTATTTTTAATGTTTTGATAAAACCCCACACTGCTTTCTACAGTGTTTGTATCAATCTGCATTCCCACCAATAGTGCACAAGGGTTCCCTTTTCTCCGCATTCTCACCAACACTTGTTTGCTGACTTATTGATGAACGCCATTCTGACAGGTATGAGATGATATCTCATTGTGGTTTTAATTTGTATTTCTCTGATGATTAGTGACATTGAGCATCTTTTGGCCATCCATATATTCTCTTTGGAAAAGTAAATATCTACTCAGACCCTTTGACCATTTTTTTTTAAATTTTTTTTTTTTAATTCATTTTAGAGAGGAGACACAGAGTGAGAGAGAGAGAGAGAAAGAGAGAAAGGGGGGAGGAGCTGGAAGCTCAACTCCCATATGTGCCTTGACCAGACCAGTGCAGGGTTTTGAACTGGCGACCTCAGTGTTTCCAGGTTGATGCTTTATCCACTGCACCACCACAGGTCAGGCTGACCATTTTTTAATTGGATTGCTATTTTAGTGTTGAGTTGTATAAGTTCTTTATAAATTTTGAAATAACCGCTTATCAGATGTAACTTTGGCAAAATGTTCTCCCATTCAGTGTGTTGTCTTTTCATTTTGTTGATGGTTTCTTTTGTTGAGCCCCATTCTTTCTGTCCAGTAGAGGTTTAACTGACTTCCTTTACCCCCACCCCATGGAAAAAATAGTTTTGCTTTTATCTGCATATTCATTTTGATCTATAATATAAATATGTCTGTTTCAGATTCTCTTTTATTCTAATATCTGCCTGGTTCCCTCGTCGATTAATAAGAAGAATGAAGTTTTGTTTCTATTTTGTATCTTCACAAGAGTCATGAATTTGCCTTTTTCTAAAAATTATCTTTAATGAGCTGTAGACTAACTTGTAAGTCAGCTTAAGAAACAGCTAAGTAGAACTTATAAAACTCAATACCAGGAAGGCAAACAATCCAATAAAAAAAATGGGCAAAAGAAATAAATAGAAATTTCTCCAAAGAGAGTTGGCCAATAGGCATATGAAAAAATGCTCAACATCACTAATCATTAGAGAAATGCAAATTAAAACCACAATGAGATATCACCTCACACCAGTCAGAATGGCACTCATCAGCAAAACAACACAGAATAAGTGCTGGCGAGGATGTGGAGAAAAGGGAACCCTTCTGCACTGCTGGTGGGAATGCAGACTGGTGCAGCCACTGTGGAAAACAGTATGGAGATTCCTCAAAAAATTAAAAATCGAACTGCCTTTTGACCCAGCTATCCCACTTATAGGAATATACCCTAAGAACACCATAGCACTGTTCGAAAAGAAGAAATGCGCCCCCATGTTCGTGGCAGCATTGTTCACAATAGCGAAGATCTGGAAACAGCCCAAGTGTCCGTCAGAGGACGAGTGGATTAAAAAGATTTGGTACATATATACTATGGAATACTACTCAGCCATAAGAAATGATGACATCGGATCATTTACAACAAAATGGATGGACCTTGATAACATTATATGGAGTGAAATAAGTAAAACAGAAAAAAACTGAGAACTGCATGATTTCATACATAGGTGGGACATAAAAACGAGACTATGAGACATGGACAAGAATGTGGTGGTTATGGGGTGGAAGAAGGGAGGGGAGGGGCACAAAGAAAACCAGGTAGAAGGTGACAGAGAACAATTTGACTTTGGATGATGGGTATGCGACATAATTGAATGACAAGATAACCTGGAGATGTTTTCTTTGAACATATGTACCCTGATTTATTAATGTCACCCCATTAAAATTAATAAAAAAATTAAAAAGATAAAAATTAAAAAAAGAAACTGCTAAGCAGTTTACCCATTCAGTGAGGGAAATTAGGTACCCTGAGGGAAGGTGGGAAGGAGACTTTCCTTCCACTGTTTTGTACTTTTAAATCTTCCTTCCATGTAAATAAGTATTCATTCAAAGCTATAAACAAATACAATTGGTTTTTTAAGAAAATTAACTGAAAAGAGGAAGACAGAAATAAGTATAACCTAGCCATAAAGAATATGGGATTCAGGGTCAATAAGACCTGGATTTAAAAAAATTTTTCTTTAAACCAAGGAAATGAAGAATTTCCATTTGAGGATGACCTTTTCAGTGTACTTTATTTATTTATTTATTTTTATTTATTTATTTTACAGGGACAAAGAGAGAGAGTCAGAGAGAGGGATAGATAGGGACAGACAGACAGGAACGGAGAGAGATAAGAAGCATCAATCATCAGTTTTTCGTTGCGACACCTTAGTTGTTCATTGATTGCTTTCTCATATGTGCCTTGACTGCGGGCCTTCAGCAGACCGAGTAACCCCTTGCTTGAGCCAGCGACCTTGGGTCCAAGCTGGCAAGCTTTTTTTTTTTTTTGCTTAAGCCAGATGAGCCCACACTCAAGCTGGCGACCTCGGGGTCTCGAACCTGGGTCTTCTGCATCCCAGTCCAACACTCTATCCACTGCGCCACTGCCTGGTCAGGCCAGACCTGGATTTAAAACTAATATTTTCTCTTATTTTGGGTAAGTTACTTAACCTCTCTAAGCTTTAGTTTATCCCTAAAATGGAGATAATAATACCTTGCTCTCAATGTCTTTGTGAGGATTATGTGAGATTTTAATTTGAAAAATTGAAGCCCAGGGTTTGGCATGCAGTGAGCACTCCTAACCCTGGACCACAATAATATAATAAATCAACATTTTTATCTTCATCACCGTCATCCTCAAATCCAGTGTCCCTCACGTACTAGATGAACCCACTGAAGAGGTGTCAAGCAAGTTTAGGTGGTACTAAATCACAATCAATTACAGATTGAGAAAACTTTATCTTTTTCAATTTCTTTTGACCCTTCTTGGTTTCTCAAGAACAATGTATTAATTTGGTGCTTGTCCCTCTTTCCTACCAATGCATGCTAATTTTCTTGTTCAACAGGAATGGGAAGGCACAGAGGATTGAGGATGCACAAAGATTTCATCAGGTAGAACCAACTAAGAGTAACATCATTCCCTCTTCACACGTTTCTTCATCCTTTTTTGTTGTTGTTGCCAGTTAAATTATATTTATTATATAAAAAGAGACCCCATAACTTGATGTGAAAAACAAAGCAACACCAATGAGTACTACAAAGGACATGAACATTTGATCAAAGAGGAAACACGGCTACTCAAAAAAACCCCACAAATATTTAACCTCATTCATAATCAAGAAAAGAATCGGGATGCCACCGCTTGCTTATTCAATGCCCAAGGTTAATAGCAATTTCTACCTTTTCTATTTTTCTAAATGTACTCAAATGTGCTATTCTTAGTAATAAAAAATTGAGTCATTCAAATAAAAAAAAAGCATAGGAAATATGAAAACTTCTGCCAAGGTGCAAATCATAAAAAGCATGAATGAATCAATACTTGTATGGGCAGCAAGGCTCAGATCCCTGGAAGCCAATTCCTTTTGTCTTGATTCCTGATTGTTCATGCAGAGAAGGCTGTTCCTGATTTACACCATAACAACCTCCCAAGTAGAAGCACGTACATATACATATATAGTTACGCTATTGTCTATATATAAGTTCCTTTTTCAAGTAGGCTATGATTCCAGGAAAGGACTCCTTCAGAATCATTCACTACAGAGGACTCCTATGATTCCATTTGCTGATGAAGTCTCATTAAGGTCACCCCATGTGGTTCTCAACCAATAAGGATGCCTTCGTGTTGAGGAGGCTGAAGATCTACTTTAGTGCAGCCCACAAGACAGCAGTACCCTCTGCTTTCTGTAGCGGGCTCCTCAGGGAGCATGAAGTGGGTCTTGACTTTTAGACATAGCCAAAAGGACATTTTTCTGAATTGATGAAGAACAGAGTGTATCTCCTGCTTGCTCACACCATAGCCTTGAGTAAGCTCACACAGAGCTCAGGATGCACAGGGTCGGAGCCGCATCAGGGCAACCACCCCAATCAAATCATCATGTTAGAACGATCACATTAGGCCTGACCTATGGTGGTGCAGTGGATAGAGCGTCGACCTGGAATGCTGAGGTCGCAGGTTCGAAACCCTGCGCAAGGCACATATGAGAAGCAACTACTATGAGTTGATGCTTCCTGCTTTTCTCCACCCACTTTCTCTCTTTCTCTTCTCTCTCTAAAATCAATAAATCTTAAAAAAAAAAAAAAGGAAAAAGAATGACTAAGTTAGGAGACTGAACTTAAATCTAATAGTTTTGTTCTGTGCATTTCTTTTTTTGTTTTCATAATATCTTAAGTTTTACTGAACAAAATGGTGGAACATAGAGCCTAGATTTATAGAGCAAAAACAATTCTCTGAAACCTGAAGTTTGCTGAATAATCTGTATGAAAGCAACTCTACAGAAAGCAATACACTCACAGGAGAAGTAATGCAAGTTTCATTTGAAGTAACAATTTAATCAAATGACAAATTTGGTTGTATATTTATGAAATTGTAGCTCTTCCTTTATCTTGTCAATATGACTATATGGACTTTCTCTTCTGGGATTTAATTCCTCATGACATTTCTTCTTTTTTTTTTTTTTTACAAAATCCTTTTTTTTTTTTTTAAATTATTTTTATTACTTATTCATTTCAGAGAGAGGGGAGAGAGAGAGAGAGGAGGGGAGGAACAGGAAGCATCAACTCCCATATGTGCCTTGACCAGGCAAGCCCAGGGTTTCAAACCAGCGACCTCAGAGTTGTAGGTCGAGGCTTTAATCCACTGCGCCACCACAGGTCAGGCGACATTTATTTTAAAGGCACCTTCATTCAGGGCTGCATTCTGACATTCAGGGGTCCAGGGCACTTTTGCCTTGTGGAGATCTCTTATTCCATTAAAAAAATTAAAAGTTACATTTTATTATTGCATTGATACAAGAAAGAATATAACCCAGATAAGATTCATTAATATATTTTTCTGTAAATTTTAACAGAAATTAAAATTAAGGCATTTTGCCTGACCGATGGTGGCACAGTGGATGTAGCATTGACCTGCAATGCTGAGATCACAGGTTCGAAGCCCCGGGCTTGTCTGGTCAAGGCACATACGACAAGCAAACAATGAATAAAGTGAGGCAACTATGAGTTGATACTTCTCGATGCCCTCCTCCTCTTTCTGTGAAATCAGTAAATAAAATCTTTTAAAATAAAAAAATAAATGAAATAAAAGCATTTTTGTAGGCCCCTAAAAATATCCTGGGCTGGAGACCTTGTGTCTAGTCAGCCCTGATTCATTCTATTAATAGTGAAGGCTATTGATTTTTCATTTACTGAGGAGATGTCCAGTTTCCTTTTCATAGGTGTATTCAAGCAAACAAAATGAGCTCATTAAACAATATTGTGTTAGTCAGCTGAGGCTACCATAACAAAATGCCATGGATTGGGTGACTTAAATAACAGAATGTTATCTTCTTACAGTTGGAGAGGCTGGAAGTCAGATCAGGGTGCTAGCATCATTGAGTTCTGGAGAGGTTCCCCCTTACTGGCTTGCGGACGACTTCTTCACCTTGTGCCTTCACAGGGAGAGAGTGTGTGTGTCTCTCTTTCTCCTCTTAGAAAGATGCAGTCTTATTTGATTGGGGCCCTACCCTTTTGACCTCACTTAACCTTAATTACCTCTTAAAGGCTCTAATGCTAGACACAAGCACCCTGTAGATTAGGGCTTCAACAAATGAATTTGGGGGACACAATATGAAAATACATAACACTGGAGGGGGTGTGAAAATGTAGCAAAAATGAAAGCCATTCATTTTAAAGATGATTGAGGTCTAGGAATAGAAAGCCTTATGGAGCCAGGACTGGAATCCCTGAGTAACTGGACCTTTCAGAATATTGTGTGAGGAGACATCCGGGCTCTTCCAGCATACTCCTGGTAATGGGAAAGTCCCTTCCACATGGCCTCAGACCTGACCTGGGGATGCAGGACTTACCCCACAGCCTGCTGTTATCAAGCCCTGGGGCCTGGGGAGTCAGTTTCCCAGAGGACCCAGACATGACACCTTCAGAATCATCTTTTGTTTTCATGGGAACACTACCTTAAAAACCACTCAGAAAGGCCAAGAAAAGAAAAACTCCCTTTAAATCCAGGCAACAGCACCTTGTTACAAAAAAAAAAAAAGAAGAAGAAGAAGAAGGGAGCATTGCAGAAGAGTAAATTAGCATTCTGTCTAGGGGGCCTCTTCAAAGGCCCAAGACTGACTCCTGTCACCCAGGTAACCAGAGGCCTGATCAGAAGACCCATTCTGTGGTGGAAAGAAGGGGCTTGGCCACCCCACCCCCAAGGGCTTTGTTCTATCTCACTTCCCCATTTCAGCCCAGTGGAGCAGAGGCTGAGGAGAGAGCCCAGAGGCCTTGCAGGACCACCAAACCCATCACTGGGATGGCTTTCCAGCTGACTCTCTGGGCAGCAAATCAGAACGGCAGTGAGGGGTGTAAGTGTCGTTCTGTGAGCTACGAGCTTTTGCCACTAGTCCACGCTGCATGGTGACCTGATGCATGACCCAGAAAGGACCTAGGGAGCTTCTGACTAAACAAAAAGACTCAGTTGGGTTTTGTTACTGGACCGAATTGGGTCCGAATGATCAGTACTTGCCAGTCAAAAGACAACTCTGAGATGATTTTATGGGGACACACTGTGCATTGTTCTCAGAGCAGTGTGCCCCTAAACAAAGCATTAAATCTATCTTTATGAAGGGAAATCACGCCTGAACATCAAGGTGGACTTGGTCATGGAATGTCTAGTTGGGGACGTTTCAGTGCAGGCGCAGTCAGGAAACATGGCTGTACGTACATGGCATGTTCAAAAATGTCACAAAGAATATATGCGAGCCCTGGCTGGATAGTTCAGTTGGTTAGAGCATCGTCCTGAAGCACAGAGGTTGCTGATTTGATCCCTGGTCAGGGCACATACAGGGGCATATTGATGTTCCTGTCTCTCTCCTTCCCTCTCTTTCTCTCCCTCAAATCAATAAGAAAAAATTTTTTAAAAAAAGAACATATGTACAACATATAAAACTGATAAAAGACTTGGATCCAAAAGAAAATTTAAATTGAAAGAAAAGCCCCAGGCCCTGGCCAGGTGGCTCTGAGGACAGAGCATCATCCCCACATTGCTGAGGTCGCAGGTTTGATCCCTGGCCAGGGCACATATCTGAAGCAACCACTGAGAGCACAACTAAATGTAACAACTAAGTAGAACAACGAGTTGATGCTTCTCTCTCTCTCTCTCTCTCTCTCTCTCTCTCTCTCTCTCCTGCTCTCTCTCTCCCAAATCAATGAAAAAAAAAATTTAAGTAAAGGCCCAATTGAGAAATGAGTAAATATCAGTTTAGGTAGTCTAAAAATTATACCAACCAACCCTTAAATCTCAGTGCCACATATAATAGAAGTTGTAAAAGTTTATTTCTTGCTCAGGTGAAGTCCAATATTGATGTTCCCCATTAGAGGATGCTCTGCTCCACAAAGTCACTCAGGTACCCAAGCTGTCAGACACTTGGCTATCTTCACTATGTGGCCTCCAAAGGCACCCTGGATATCAACATGCCAGCCAGCAGATGAAGGAGAAGAGAGAATTTCCTGGGCGGGAGAATTTTCAAGGCCAGATCTAGAAATGGCTACCGTCACTTCCCCCCACATTTCGTCAGCTAGATCTCAGTCACAGGCTCACATGGAAATGTAGTCTAGCTGTGGGGCCATGAGAAAAAGGAAACAACTTTGATGAACACAGCAAATCAATTTGTGCCACAAGATATTTCACCAAAGAAAAACAAATAAACAAGGAGCATGAAAAAGTGCTCAATCTCATGAGTGATCAAGAAAATAAGCCTGATTGGGCAGTGGCACAGTGGATAGAGTGTCGGACTGGGATGCGGAAGACTCAGGTTCAAGACCCTGAGGTCGCCAGCTTGAGCGCAGACCCATCTGGCTTGAGCAAAAGTTCACCAGCTTGGACCCAAGATTGCTGGCTTGAGCAAGGGATTGCTCGGTCTGCTGAAGGCCCGCGGTCAAGGCACATATGAGAAAGCAATCAATGAACAACTAAGGTGTTGTGACAGCAACGAAAAACTAATGATTGATGCTTCTCACCCCTCTTCGTTCCTGTCTGTCTGTCCCTATCTATCCCTCTCTCTGACTCTCTCTCTGTCCCTGTAAAAAAAAAAATTAAAATCATAATGAAACATTAATAGATTGGCTGAAAGTTTAGGTATGGCAACACCAGGTGTTGGGGGAATTTCATGGAATGGTAACTTTTTATTTTAAACACCTCACATTCACCTGACCTGTTTTGGAGCAGCAGATAAAAGCGTCAACCTAGAACGCTGAGGTCACTGCCTCAAAACCCCAGGCTTGCCTGGTCAAGGCACATATGGGAGTTAATGCTTCCTGCTCCTCCCCTCTCTCTCCCTTCTCTCTCCTCTCTAAAATGAATAAATAAAATCTTTAAAAAATAAAAAAATAATAAATAAACACCTCATATTCATCCTATTGGTGAGGGAAGGATCCCTGTCCCCTCTAGTTAGGGGGATGGCTGAACACACGACACATGACACTAGACAGATAAGACAACAGCCACTTATTGGTCACAGATGCTTATATTCTGAGAGGAGGACATCACATGCCACACGGCCACATGGAGATTGCAGTCAGGAACAGAGTGAGCAAGCAGGGGCTAGGGGACTCAGGCTTTCTAGTACAAAGAGGATGCAATGTTTCCTGGTTTCCATGGGAGGATGTATGTGGCTGGTTTATTTGAATAATTCCGCAGGCTGGTAGAGAACCAAAACCCACTACTTAGAGATAAGTGGGAATTCAACCTGGTCCCCTTGATAAGGAGGGTTATTTGCATACATGACATGATCTAAGGAGGCAGAGTAGGAAGGGGATTTGCAATTAGGCCATTCGCTTCTTTCCTGGTGTCACCAGCTTCCAAGGCAGCACATAGTATTGAGCCTAATCTCACAGCTGAGTAAATAGTCCAAACCTGGGTTTTCTATCTAAAGAGGTGGCAACAGAGGGTTGGAGTTAAAGGTCAGAGACAGAAATGTGGCAGAAAACCCAGGTATGCTGTGAGGGAGAGGCGTAAAAGTGGGCAGACATGAGGGAGCCTCTTGGAACCAGTATGCAATTAGGGGGCTTGGGAATCAACCCAAATGTCTCTCAGTGTGAAAGCAAAGAAATAGTTTGTGATGCACCCTGTAAAGCCGGTAGCCATGGCCACCATCACGGTCACCTGGCCCATGCAGGTTCGCATTTGATTCAAACAGACAGTAATGAAACAACAGAGCCAAGAACTGGTGGGCCATTAGCTTTAATCCTAGCTTGCACAAGAAATATACACAGTGGGAAAACACTTCCCTTTCCATTCAGGGCTCCCAGAGCCACTGACTTAACCAAATTTCCTAGAATCAAAGGTTTGTACCTCACTAGCCTTATTCACCTCTGTGCCCCATCTCCTTCTCTCTGCACAAAACCTGCACAAACTGGCTTCTCCTTCAGCACTCCGCCATCTTGGCTGCTTCTCCTCCCCTCCACATGGCCTTTCTCTGCTGTCCTCTCTAATACTTATCTCAAGAACCGAGAGAGAGCAAGCTCCCGGTCTGCCCCACTTTATAGTATAGAATCAAAACTTTTAATCCAATATACAAACAAGGAAGTCCCTGATACAAAGTCATTTATCTGAGGCATAATGGGATTCCTCATGAGAGTGCACCACCCCACAACCAAAGGGTGGGAAAGGCCTAGTCTTAAAACTAAGCCTTAGGCTATAAGGACCCTGCCTGCTTACAGCCTGTCCCCCACTATTTGAGGTATCTCACATAAGTGGAATCATATAGTATTTGTCTTTCTGTGTCTGGCTTATTTCAGTTAGCATAATGTCTTCAAGGTCCAGTACATTGTCTCATATTGCAGAATTTCCTTCTATTTGAAGGCTGAGTAGTACTCTATTGTATGTCCATATCACATTCTCTCTATTCATTCATCTGTTGGCGGACATTTGGGTTGTTCCCACATCTTAGCTACTGTGAATAGTGCTGCCATGAACCTGGGAGTGCTGATATATGAGAAGAGGGTCCTTAGCAGAAAAGTCCTGTGAATGGAGACCGTCTAGTGGGTTCCCAGGAAGGTTCAGTCCTTGGAAAGTTGAGCAGGAAAGAGCCCATGTGAGATAAACTGGTCAGAAAGGGAATGAACAAAGATGTCAGGTGCACACTGGCAGCAGAGACCCCCAAAGCCCCATTCACTCCTGGCTACTAAGCTTGTGCCTCCTCCCCCAAGAAAGGACTGTGTGTGTAGGAAGTAGACAAGGTTCCGTCAGTAGTCTATCTTTACTTACAAAGCATCCACAACCCACAACAAAGAAAAGCCAAAACACAGTTCTCAGAATGGCAGAAACATTCTTACACAAATACACAGTGAGAACATTAATGAGACAAACATCAGGATGACAAAGCTGATTCAAATAATGATGCAAGAAACATGTGTGTGTGTGTGTCAACTTAGTGAAAAAGAGAATGTTGGAATAACAAAGCTAAATTAGCTACAAAACTGGCTAGTGCCCTATAGAACAATAAGATCATAACCTTTGGGGTTATCATTGTCTCTTGCAAATGTTTCCATTTCACCCTCACTTCTACCAGACACACAAAAAAACATTTGCATCTTATCGGTTTTGACAGGTCAACATCTGACATAGACTCTGGGCCCTGATCCATGGTAAATAAGAAGTCAAAGAAAATTTCATTCCGCTAGAATGGTACTTCTCGGCCAGAGTTCTGAAAGGGGAATTGAGCCCTAATGCCCAAAGCATTCTTTGTAGTCAATCAGCATCTCTCTGCATCTGCAGTCGTATTAGTTGAGTCCTGTTCGTGGGAGAACTGAGAAAATTATCACTTGAACAAGTCTCTGTATTCTGAGAATCAGCTGACCCGGATTATTTTGCCTTATTTCCAAGTTTTGTATCATTTTTCTTCAGAGGAGAAACTATAGGTATATTGACTGTGAGAAAGTATTTACCCACAAAAAAGTTGAATCTTCGCTACCAGAGGATTACCTCGCAGAAAAACTTGATGAATGTTCTGAGTACAGAAAGAGCTTCAGTGAGAACTTGAACCTCATCCAACACCAGAAAACCCACAGTGGGGAGGAGCCATGTACACATCAAACAGGGGGGAAGACATCCCTGTGGGCTCATCCCACCTACCCCACCAGAAGGGAAGGTTCTCACGGCAGAAAAACCCTAGACATGTCCCCAGGGGTGGGGGAAGGACTGAAGTCACAACCCTAAGCTGATTGACTCTCTAAAGACCCATGCTAGGGAGGAATTCTCCAAGCACCTCAATGAAATCAACCTCTGGTCATTCTGTTGGAAAAAAGTACTAGTGTCTCAATCAGGGAGAGCTTCAGTTTCAGCTCCAGCATCTTCAGGCAGGTGGGTATCCAGGAAGCAGACTATATGACCAGCAGTCGCCATCGTGGCCATAACACATGCAGGTTCACATTCGATTCGGGCAGACGGTAAAGAAACGGTGGAGCCAAAAAATCGTGGGCCGTTCCTTTATTAAAGTCTCGCACTGGCTGACGAGCAAACACACAGGGAAAACACTTCCTGTTCACTCAGGGCTCCCAAAGCCACTGACACATTCTCCGGTTCCACAACCAGGAGAATCTTCTCCAGTTTCTCCCAGAATCAATGGCCCCACCAGTCTTAGCAAAGCTCGCAAAGGCCCTCATCTCTGGTTCCCCATCGGCACTCCTTCTCTCTCCCTGCAAACATGGTTTCTTCTTTAGCACTCCGCATTCTCTCCTCTCTCACTCCGTAAACATGGCTTCTTTCTTCCTCTTCTCCTTCTTCTCTCTCCCTTCAAAACTTTCTGGTGAGAAAACCTCTCCGCCAGCAAACATTAGCAAAACAATGGCCCTTCCCAAGCAGGAAGGTAATTTCACAGACCCATATACCTGGCGCTGCCCAGTCCCCAATACAAACTATAAGCAAACAAACATAAAAATCGTATTTTACACACTTATTTGACCAACACAGACATACCCTCTAAACATCTAAAGTGCAGGGGTGGCTTTGGCCAGAGAGTTTAAATGGCTGTAGAAGTAGACCCAGAGGCTGGGAAACCTCTCCACTCAGCCTTGTTTACCCTTAGACTTTGGTCCATAGAGCATCGGACTCCTGCAGCTGGGCACAGATGCTCTGTCTGCTGCCTGCTTCCGGCTAGTCCCTGGTGTATGCCAGTAATTTAGATGGGTCAATACAGGGTGAAACAGACGTGGTCTTTCTTAGGTTTCATTACTTGGTCTTTCTTAGGTTTCATTTCTTTAACCCTGTCTGCATAAGTCTGGTTTCAGGGCTCGCAGCAGATGACCAACCACAAAGGAATGTCTGATGTCACAAGCCGAGAAGTGCTGGCAAACTTCCACAAAAAACAATCCTTTGTCCAGCAGCCAATTAGATGATGCCCACAACCCTTCTCACTCCCCCCCCTCGCCAAAAGACCCTTAAAGCCTTGTTCTACCCTGTACCTGGAGCACAACTCCCCTTGCGAGCCAGCTCGGCAGGTTTCCTTTCATTAAAGCCTGTACCCTGGTCTTTTTGGACTTTGATTAATTCTAACAGTCTTTATTTTGGTTCTGTCACTTACTAGCTGTGTTGGGTGAATCAGTTCATTTCTGTGAGTCATTTCTTTTCCTTCATTTAACTTGGGATTATTATTAGCCCTCACTTTATAGGTATCATTAGAATTAAGGAGAGGATGAGTGAGGTTGCTTTCTGCCATCTCCTTTTTGCTTGGCTGACCCATTGCTCAGAACTCACAAGCTCAGTGTGCTTTCGAGGCCCCCAGTTGGGCCCTAGGACAGAGAAGTGATAATGTGTGTGCAGCTGCTCCAACCATGTATTAAATGAACTCAAAAAGGGTCTGGAGGCTTTGGCTAGATAAATGATAAAGGTTTATTCAAGGGTCTGAGAGTTTGCATACTCGCAACACGGGTAGGATAAAACCCAGAAGTGTTCCAAAGAATAAAGAAAAATTAAGTGTTCTTAAAATAAAAAGAGCCTTCTTGAAAATAATCAGTTTTGCATTCTTCGCCGTAGGATTGGTCCAGAGTGGTTCTCAGTCAGATGTTGCGCAGGCTGGATGATGAATGTCAGATGGATGTTGCATGGTCTGGATATATGAGTCCCAGGGGGCGGGGGCGTAATGAGAGTGGTATCTGGAGGTTTGATATATAATCAGGCAGTGACACAGGAATGGCAAATGCAAAAGTTGAAGTCCCCCGGTTAGTTAAAACAACAATAGAATCGTTTCCTCATGCCTCAACCTTGTTGATTTTAGTTATTTAGCAGCTTGACTAGATTGACTGCATTTTATTTCTGGCACTGATATGAACTTCTCTATGGTTTAGGATCTTCCCAGTTGGCCACAGGGAATGAAGCTCTGGCAAAGCAGACGCAGTAATTCTGGGTCTTTTCCAAGGACCCCCAAGGAGACACACAAATAATTCTCTCTCGTTTCTGTCCCTGGTCAGTCCCTTAGAGTAGCTAGTGCTAGCAGCCAGCCTTCCTGAATGTGCCAAACCATCAGTGAAACAATCATAGAACATCAGAGCTGTGTCAGGTCATCAGAGACTGCCTTGCTTTTCAAAGGAGGTATAGTTGCCAGATTTAGCAAATGAGATACAGAATGCCCAGTTCAATTTGAATTTTAGATAAATGACCCCAAAACACGTTAGTATAATTATGTCCCAACATTGCACGGTACATAGTTCAATTGTTTGTTGAACTGAAATTCAAATTGAACTGGGCTTCCTGTATTTTATCTGGCAACCCTGAGAGGAGAGGTGCTGAGCGGGAAGTCAGATGACAGCCAGGCCTTTTGGTTCCCAGGACACTACAAATGTCCCCCTGCCCCCAAACGCATACACCCAGCTTTCCGTTTATTTTGAACTTAAGGCAAATGCTTGCTGGGCTGGGTGCCCTGGATTCCTTGACTATGTCACAAGAGGACCACTGATTCCAGGTCTCAGGGAAGAGAAACATCATACTCACAGAAAGCAGGGGAAGAGCAGGGGCCAGTTTAGGACTTCAGGCTTATCTCCAAGTGAGGGTGACCATGGGCCAGACATGAAGTGCTCCAAAGCTTGGCTGCTTATCTATCAAATAGGCACAAAGGGACCTATTTCCAAAGAGTTACTTTAAGGATCAGCGGAGATAAGCAATTTCCGAAAATTTGGTTGCCTGTAAACTGTGGAGCCATTTGTGTCTCTCCTGTTTTTAGCATGACCCATGAAGGTGGAGTGGGTGAGCTTCCTTGTGTAAAGCTGAAGGCTGAACTCAAGCTTCCCCACGCTCCGGCTCCCAACGGGTTTTGGGCTAAATCCCAGGTTCTGCCCCCAGAAACCCACCAAGGAATCTCTTCCATCGTGATTTACGGGAACTCACACTAGCGATCAATCATCCTTAATTTGTAACTGGACAGTGTCCTGGGCCAGCCAATAGCGAAAACCGACCCCCCCCCCCGCACCCCCCCTCCCGAACACACACCCCACCCTCCTTGACCCCGTGGGACTAGCCACTCAGTCTGCACTGAAGCTGCCCAGGACCAGGAGTTGGGAGCAGGTTTGGTTCCTGGGAGGAGCATGGGAAGGGGGTCTTTTCATCTCCCTATTTCCCTCCCCCCACCCCTCACCCCGTTTCTCCGGCCTCTTTTATCTCTGCGGTCTCTACAGACTTGCTTCCATTTAAGACTTCTGCCTCTCCCCCTCCCCGACCCTCCTGGGCTGCGGTATCCAGCCCCTTCTGGACTTCCCCTCCTCCCTCTGCCTCCGGCCTTATTGTTTGGCTGAAGCAGGACCCCCAGGATGGAACAGATGGACCGAGACCCGGGCCTGGGGGGACAGGCAGAGCCAGCCGGTTCCGGGAAAGGGAGCGGTTTGGGAAAACAAAACAGAGGGCGGAGCCTGAGAGAAGGTGGCTGAGAGAGGGCGGTGGAGAGCCCTCGCAGACAGCAGCTAGGGCGGGGAATGGGACCGGGGCGGGGTAGGCTCCGGGCCCCCGGGCTCGAAGTTGGCTCCGACTGTGGCTGGCTCCGCAGGTCCGGGCTGACGTCGCCTCCCAGATGGCCTCCAGGCTGACCCCGCTGACCCTCCTGCTGCTGTTGCTGTTGGCTGCGGTGAGTGGCCCCTTCATGGG
Source organism: Rhynchonycteris naso (assembly GCA_037038555.1). Lineage (NCBI taxonomy): Eukaryota > Metazoa > Chordata > Mammalia > Chiroptera > Emballonuridae > Rhynchonycteris > Rhynchonycteris naso. The sequence goes on from CM072995.1 coordinate 360,558,050, forward strand.
ATGCGGGTTAACCCTTCAGGCCCCGGCGAATGAGGAGAGCTCCTCTTGGCATCAGCCAGTTTGCTCCTTGCAGCTCCATTCGTAGAAAGCATGGAAAGAGCTGGGGACTCAGAGGGACGTAGGTTCGAATTCTGGCCTGCTAGGCACCAGCCTGGTGGCTTTGAGCAAGTCAGTTCTCCGAGGCCACCCGCCCTGATTTTATCAAGTGGAGAATAAACGAAAGGACCAAATGGGGCAAAGAGATGGGCAGTATTTTGCGATATGAAAGCTAGGGTTGTTGTGGACACTGAGGTGCGGGTTAGGGGTTTGGCAGGTGGGACACAGGATCTCCCCAGGCTGAGCCAGTGAAAAGCGGAAATGATAACAGATACATCTGGGCTTGGGTGGGCACTAACTGCACTGAGGGGTCCTGGTGTTCTGGGGGAGCAGGGGTAAGGGCTGAGCCCAGGAGCACTGCAGATGCTTGTTTTGGCTTTTGTGTTCATGTGTATGGAAGGTGGCACCAGCAATGTCCTTTGTGATTCAGCAGGTGATGTAGTAATAAGCAGAGACCTGGATCAGACCAAGGTCTGACTCCTAGCTTTCCCTCCAGTTTCTGCGAGACCTTGGGCCCAATTACTTAGTACATGTCATGTCTTGGCATCAGTTTCTTTTATCAGTGACATAGGGATAATACCTGTACGGGGTTTCTCAGCCCAGAACAACCAGCATGTGGGCTGGGCAATTCCTCAGTATAAAGGGCTGTCCTGTGCTTGTAGGATGTCTTGCTGTTTCCCTGGCCTTCACCCACTAGATTCCAGCAGCATCTCCACCCTCTCCCCATCCCCTTCACTCACTGGGACAACCAAAAATGCCTTCAGACATTGCCACATGCCCTCTGAGGTCAAATTTGTTTCTGATTGAGAGCCACTGGTCTATACTATTTCTTCATCCCTCCCTTTCTTCCTTCCTTCTGTATTTCCTTGCTTCCTTCCTTCCCTCCTTCCTTCTTTCCGTATTTCCTTCCTTCCTCCCTCTCTTCCTTCCTTCCTCCCTCCCTCCCTCCCTTCCTTCCTTCCTTCCTTCCTTTCTTCCTTCTTTCCGTTTTCAATACCCATTAATGAGCTGCAACCCACAATTTGAAAAACCACTGTTCTAAAGCTAAGGCCACAAGCTCAAATGTCTATCCTGGGCAGGTAGCTGAGTCAAAACAGGCAGATTGTTTTGTTTTGTTTGTTTTTAATTGCTAGAACACAGATAAATGGACGTTGACACTCAGCTCCAAAGTCTGGGAAACAACTTCCTATGTGAAAGTAATTGGTCATTGATAACAGCGTCCCTGACTACTTCTCATCTTCGGCAAAGAATATCTGTGCCCACACCGCCATGCTCACCCATTCTTGCCTTGCCCCTGCACTGAAGGAATTCCTGGCCTTGGCTCCAGGCAGACCCCTCACCCACCAGACCTTTTCAGAAATTATCTTGGGTACAAGATCTTATCCACCTTTCCACCTTCTCTTCCTGCTTTGAGTGTTTGAAAGGACTGTGCCTCACAGAAACATGAAACTCAGTTTCCTAACCCACAGGATAGAGCCTCCTCAAATCCTAACGGTACCAGCCATGGTCCTCTAGATCTGGACAGCCCGAGAGGAGAAAACAAAGAAGACGTCTCAGAGAAGGAGATCCCTGAGAGTCAATCCAGTCAGCCCACCATGGGTTCTTCCACCATGCGGACAAACAACTCAACCATTCTAAAGGCCAGTACCACTTTGCAGACCACTTCCCAGCCCTACCTCCAATCAACCGCTCAACCTGCACTGCCAACCGCTCAACCTGCCCTGCCAGCTACTCAAACTGCCCTGCCAACCACTCAACCTACCTACCCAGCTACCCAGTCCACTACTGGGCCCCTCTGCCCAGAGCCTGACACTTACTGTCCTGACTTGGAGAATCCTTCAGCAGAGAACATACTCGGGGAAGCCTTGACAGATTTCTCTGTGAAGCTCTACCACGCCATCTCATCAGTGAAGAAGGCTGAGACCAATATGGTCTTCTCACCTTTTGGCGTCGCCAGCCTGCTCACTCAGGTCCTGCTTGGTAAGAACCTGGCTGAGTTCTCTTCAGGTTGTATGTTGGACCCACCCATGAGGGTCCCTAACCCAGACACCTACAAAGCTATGCCTCAGTGATGAAGCTATAAAGATGGGCTACATTTGACAGGAGCGGGGGGCTGTATTCTTTTTATGCTTGAACTTTCATTTATTCCTTTGTGTAATGATGATTTAATAGCACCATGGCTTATAAAACCCTATGGACCACACAAGAACATATAAAACAAGGACCCAGCCACCATGGAGTCCCAGAATCCTAACATCCTTAACCTCTCTACCCACTAGATGCTGGTAGCATCCCCCACTTATAACAACCAGAGTATCTTCAGACATTGCCAAATGTTCCCTGGAAGGCACATTGCAGTTGATTGGTTTCAGTTAATATCTCTGTTGCCCAAAACATAAGCCTTGAATTCTGTCTACGTCCTCCATTTATTAACTCTGTGATCTTAAATTGAATAGATTGCTTAACCTCTCAAACCTCAGGTTCCTCATCCGCACAGTGAGGATAGTAATTTCCCTTATGTAAAAGGGTTATTGTGATTTAATGAGATAATATGGGAGAAGCACTTGTGATGTCTGGAACCAAGTAAGTGCTCAATAAATTGCATCTGCTATTGCATAGAAGATGTGTAGAATGAATATTTAATGATGAATAGCTGAACAGGTATTGACCATCCATCCTCTTTTATGATTCTCTGATGTCTCCTCTTAACAGTGATCTAGTGTCACTGCCTATAGGGTGAAATCTTGTAAACCCAAACCAACTCAATAATAGTTCATGTGGAATAGGCAGCGATTGGGCCAGGCTATGAATGATGAGTAGGATAAAAATTAGGCAGAAAAATAAAAGATGAGAGTATTTGAAGCGCTGGAAAAGCCTAACTGTGATTATTCATAATTCCCACACCCCTCTCTTTGGATACATATACTGCCTCCTGAAACCACGCCTCCAGCTCTGATAGGTGATCCCCTCCATAGCAGGCAACAACCCCCGTTCCAGCCTGGGCCCTCAAAAATGACCCGATGGTGGATCCCATCCCCCATACCTCCTGCAGCCGCCCCTCGTATCTGCCCTTTGTTGCAGGGGCTGGGAACACCACCAAGAAAAACCTGGAGACGGTCCTCTCCTACCCTGAGGACTTTGCCTGCGTCCACCAGGCCCTGAAGGCTTTCACGTCCAAAGGTTTCACGTCGGCCTCCCAGGTCTTCCACAGCCCAGGTCAGTGCCGGGGCGGGGAGGTTGCTGAGCAGGGCCCTGAGGGGAGGCTGAGGGGGACCCAGCACTGGGGAGAAATGACAGAGAGACGTCAGAGAGAGAACATCCAGGGTGAACTGTGGAGCACGTAAGGGCCTCAGCAGATACACCAGGTGGCTCCAGACAGTCGGGCTGGTGAGACCCGGGGCAAGTCATCTGCATTCATTAACTCCATTTGGAACAAGAGTCCAGGAATAGGTGGGGCTAGAGAAGTATAGAGGTAAAATAGGCAACACAGGTTTAGGGAGTCTTAGAGCTCCTAGTCTTTGTCCTTTTTTTCTCTTATATGAACTTGTTGTCATTTACATGTGTTAGATGATGAAGTAGGTAATAAGAGTGATAAACTTCCAAAATGATCAAATGCAGTGCTTTTTTTTCAAGGTTTGATCCACAGAGCCCTAGGGTTCTGCAGAGCTGTTTCGGAAGTCATGGTGGGAGTGGGGAGTTGGGGGATGCTACTTCCTGTCAGAGGGAGGTGGAGCCAGCTGGGCTCTGAGCCCCCACCCAGCCTCCACCAGAGCCCTTTTATACAGTGGGCTTCAGACCTACCTTTATTTGAAAACACAGTTCTGCCACTTGAAAAGGTTTGAAAACTACAGATCTAGTCTGACCCTCTCTTTAAATAAAGGAAAACATTTTATAGTAATGTCGCATTTACTTATTTGCTATAAACCAACGTTACCCTCTGTCTTGCTGGGTTGGTAGAAAATGCAACTACATTCAATATCAGTTACTTAGTCCAGGAGAAATTTCTCTTCCAAACACTATTTTCTTTAGTGGACCTGGGCTTTGGAGAGCAAAAGCGAGGAAGTCTTATTAGTAACTTTCGCTCAGGCCGGGGAGCAGGCTCTGTTGCCTCTTGAATTAAGAAAAGAAGGAAAAGACAGCCAAACAGAAGTTCAGAGTTATCTTGCTGAGCCGTGCTCACGGCAAGCAGAGGCAGGTGGGGCCCAGGATAAATTCAGCTCAAAGTTCAAGGTTTCCCTTCTTTGGGCCTCATTGTCACATCGACTAGAGGAGTGGCCTGTTCCAGCATGCTGTGTCCTTGGAGTGAGCACAGAGAATGCTGGGAAACATCCCCCCTCTCCAAACCTGCTCCTGGAAGGAGGGAGGGTATTCAGGGGATTCATGCCTCCTTTTTGCAAACTGCCCTCCCACAGACCTGGCCATAAGAGATGCCTTTGTAAATGCCTCTCAGAACCTGTATGGCAGCCCTAGAGTGCTGGGAAATGACAGTAATGTCAACTTGGAGCTCATCAACAGCTGGGTGGCAGAGAAGACCAATGACAAGATCAGCCATTTGCTAGACAGCCTGCCCTCCGACACCCGCCTGGTCTTCCTCAATGCTATCTACCTAAGTGGTAAGGGGGCACTGGACCCGGTCATCTTCCCATCCTGTATCCTTCCTCCCCTCCTGGCTTCGAAGCCCACCCAACCCCATGACCCCAAGTTCCATGGCTGGATCCCATTGTACCTGTCCTACCCCTTGCTAACAAGGATTTTAGCTCTACATCCTTTCTTTTTTTCTTTTCTCTCTCACACTTTTTTTTTTTTAAGATTTTATTTATTGATTTTAGAAAAACAGGGAGAGGGAGGGATGGGAAGCAGCAGCTCACAGTTGCTTCTCGTATGTGCTTTGACCTGGCAAGCCCGGGGTCTCAAACTGGCAACCCCAGCGCTCCAGGTCGATGCCTTATCCACTGTGCCCCCACAGGTCAGGCTTTAAGCTCTACACCCTCTCCCCACCTGCATTAGAGTAACCCTCCCCCTCTTTCTTCCCTCTAGCCAAGTGGAAGAAAACATTCGATCACAAAAGAACCAAGAAGGAGCCCTTTCACTTAAAATCCTCTGTGATAAAAGTACCCATGATGATCAGCAAGAAGTACCCGGTGGCCCATTTCAATGACCAGACGTTGAAAGCCAAGGTCAGTTCTTGGCTCTTCCTACTCCAGTTTCAGTGCCTCTTGTGTGTCCTGATCTCTTTTCTGCTAGGGCCCCATTGATTTGGGGCGCAGCCTTCCTAATTTCTGCTCCTTTCCTCTGTATTTCTACCCTGTCTTTTCTTTCTTCATTCTCCCGCACTGACCAAGGCAGGCATTGTATATTCTAGGCTGGAAAGCAGGATTCTATGGTTTCTTCACTCATCTCTACTCCATCAAATGGCAAAAGTGAGTCTGTTTCTATTTGCATCTGATGTATGTGTGCATGTATGTACACACGTATCGGTGTATCTATGTGTGACTGCATGGTGCATGTGTGCACATGTGTTTAAAGGCTTAAGTCCCTTGGCAGAAATTGAACAGTGGATGGGGAGGAAGGGAAGACAGAATATGGAGCTCAGAGGATTCTAATTAGTAAAGTGTCTCACACCTAGTGATCAGGTATTTCTGCCTTGGTAGGACAGTAAGACACAGACAGACCTATGAGGTAAAGCTCAGTGGGAGACAGCCAGTGGCTTAGTTCCAGGCTAAGAAGTAAAGGATGTGTCCTGGAGCATGTTGGGCCTGTTTCCGCCTGGGAGCTGTGGTTCGCTTTCTATCCGCCGAGACCTTTCTTCACTCGGGTTTTCACATAACTTGTTCCTTCTGCTCATCCAGGTGTCAGCTCAAAGACCACTTTGGTGGAGAGCCCTTCCCCCTCAAAGTAGCCCCCTCCTCACCCTATAACATCCCTGATTTATTATATTCATGGTATTTATCACTGAAATTGTTATTCGTTTATTTGGTGACACTATTATCGATCTCCCTGAGATATTTCTGTCCTTAGAAATAGAGATCTTACCTGTCTTGTTTCTAAAAATGTCCCCAGTGCCTAGAACACTGCGATATATAATAAGTACTCATTATACATTTGCTGAATAAACAAATGAATTCAGTAGAGGGTGCTAGTATGTGTGACTGAGAAAACTACAGAGCGGAGGTTACATTTGATCATTCATGCACTTTTCCACACATTGGTCCCCATTCAATGAATTTGACCATTCATAATTATTATTTTTTTAAATTGATTTATTCATTTTAGAGAGGGGACACAGAGTGAGAGAGAGAGAGACGAAAGGGGGGAGGAGCTAGAAGCACCAACTCCCATATGTGCCCTGACCAGGCCAGTGCAGGGTTTTGAACTGGCGACCTCAGCATTCCCAGGTCGATGCTTTATCCACTGCGCCACCACAGGTCAGGCCATTCATAATTATTTTTAAAAAATTGGCCTGACCTGTGGTGGCACAGTGGATGAAGCGTCGACCTGGGAACACTGAGGTCGTCAGTTCAAAACCCTGCACTGGTCTGGTCAAGGCACATATGGGAGTTGATTCTTCCAGCTCCTCCCCTCTTTCTCTCTCTCTCTCTCTCACTCTGTGTCTCCTCTCTAAAATGAATAAAATAGAAAAGAAATTAAAAAAAAATTGGAACAGTATGTACAAGGAAGAGAATAGTGATCAGGCCATCACTCTAACTCATACTATAGGGGAGAAGGTACCAGTGTCTTTTTTATGTCAATGAAGCAAGAGTTTTGTGCACAAAAACACAGTATTTACAGTTCCTTGGATTTTAAATATAATTAATGTATTAATGTTAAAATTCAAAATATTAATCTTTTTGATTTTAAGCAAATTTACTTATATTTATAATAGTTTTTATATAGAAACACTGACTTATTTTTTAATCAAGCCACTTTGAACAGAGTAAATTTCTTTAAGCCATTTGTTCCATTCACAAATATGGTTAATATTCCCATAAGCATTCCAAGGTTATGAGTATGCTTATACTTTATTTTCTTTTCAAGTATGTTGTATACCTGACGGGCAGAATTAAAACCCTGCTTGGCCATATTTTTCTAACTTCTATGAACCGAAAACGAAATTTAAAGGGTAAATCAACTTTAACCCAACATCTTGACATCATTCTTAAACTTAATGAAATTATTATATACATTTTTTTTAATTTTTATTTTTTATTTTTATTCATTAAAAAAAATTTTTTTTTTAATTTATTCATTTTTTAGAGAGGAGAGAGAGTGATAGAGAGAGAGAGAAGGGGGGGAGGAGCAGGAAGCATCAACTCCCATATGTGCCTTGACCAGACAAGTACAGGGTCTTGAACCGGCAACCTCAAGCATTGCAGGTCAACGCTTCATCCACTGTGCCACCCCAGGTCAGGCTATTTTTATTCATTTTAGAGAGGAGACACAGAGTGAGAGAAAGAGAGAGAGAAAGAGAGAAAGGGGGGAGGAGCTGGAAGCATCAACTCCCATATGTGCCTTGACCAGACCAGTGCAGGGTTTTGAACTGGCAACCTCAGTGTTCCCAGGTCGACGCTTTATCCACTGCGCCACCACAGGTCAGGCTATATACATTTTTGCTTAAAAGCGGAAAATTAGTGTGTCTGATTCTCTTACGATTACCCTGAATTTATTACCTGGTGTTACTACTATGAAGTTGGTTTACTTTGTCATTCTCATACTTAATTCTAAATCTTCCTGAGACTTAAAGAGTATTCACCCAACTAAAGGGGTTAGATTTACTGGCTCAGGTATGCTTCAGTTACTGGCTTAGAAATTCATACCATAACATGGTACTTCATGGTCCAAGGTTCAAGGACTGTAGGCAGGACTTGAAGGGTACGTAGTGCCCAGATGAGCACACACCTGTTGAAGCCTCCATCAACAGGGACCCCATGTCCGTACTCTTCAGTCGATAGCAATTTACATCCTGCTTCTTCTGGGCCATTTTTTCAAATTCCAACAGTTGATTGGTTCCAATTAATTTCTTCATTGCCTAGCCTGACCAGGCAGTGGCGCAGTGGATAGAGCGTCGGACTGGGATGCGGAAGATCCAGGTTCGAGACCCCGAGCTCACCAGCTTGAGTGTGGGCCCATCTGGCTTGAGCAAAAGCTCGCCAGCTTGGAACCAAGGTCGCTGGCTCCAGCAAAGGGTTACTCGGTCTGCTGAAGGCCCGTGGTCAAGGCACATGTGAGAAAGCAATCAATGAACAACTAAGGTGTCGCAACAGCAACGAAAAACTAATGATTGATGCTTCTCACCTCTCTCCGTTCCTGTCTGTCTGTTCCTATCTGTCCCTCTCTCTGACTCTCTCCCTGTCCCTGTAAAAAAATAAAATAAAAATAATTTCTTCATTGCTTAGTTGAATTCTGTAGTCTAGGTAGGTTCTTCTTGTCCATCCTTCAACCTCAACCATAACACCCTTTTAATGATAGTCTCTTATATCCTATTGATCTAAGATATCACCACCTTGGCATGATTGACACTTTGGATTGGGTAATTCTTTGTTGCAAGGTGGTGCTGTCCTGGGCATTCTAAGATTTAGCATTATCCTTGGCTTCTACGCACTAGATCCTAGTAACACCGTGAGTCCCCACCTCCAGCTGTAACAACCAAAATGTCTTCAAATGTCCCTTGGGGCAATTTGCCCTGGGTTGAGAACTGCATTAGACCCCATTAAGCACTGGGGACATTGTTAGAAACAATGTACTTCTCTCATATTTTTGTCTGGCCTTCAGTGAAATTCCTTCTCACTGAAAATTGGAAGTTAAGTTAGGATCAACTTGTACAAAATCTTGAAAGTCACAGTAAGGGATTTATACTTACTCTCATAGGCACTGCAGAACCATCAAAAGTCTTTCAAAGGACTGACCTGGTAACTCTGGTGGTATGTTATGCATGTTACTTACTAAATACACAACACACTTGAGAGGAAGGGGACAGGACTCAGATTTAATTACTTGCCTGTATTACACAGTTCATCAGAGGTAGAGTCAGGGTGTCATCCTTGGCCTGTGTGACCGGAAACTTGTGCTCATTCTCCTGCGTCTCACCAGCACAGAGTTAGACCAGCACCGTACCCTAATTTCATCCCCATTTCATGGCACAGCCTGGAAGCTTAGGCCCAGCCACGGCTTGCTGAAATGGTGCAGATCGGAGCAGCAGACTGAAGATCAGCCTTGGCACCCGGAGGGTGGGAAGACTGATAGGGCGCATCTCTTTCTCTCCAGGTGGGGCAACTGCAGCTCTCCGACAACCTGAGTATGGTGATCCTGATCCCCCAGAGCCTGAAATACCATCTTGAAGACATGGAGCAGGCTCTCAGCACCTCTGTCTTGTCGGCCATCATGAGGAAGCTGGAGATGGTCAAGTACCAGTCCACTCACCTGATGCTGCCCCGTTTCAAACTCAAGAGCAACCAGGACATGTTGACAGTCATGGAGAAACTGGGTGAGCCCTGGCAGCTCGGCGTTGTTCCCAGACCATCAGAGGAGAAAATTTGGGGGTGGCGGAGTCCTTAAAATGCATTTAGTCTTCTCCAGAGTATTTTTTACAGCTATAATCTTAGGCTGTCCCTCTATCCTGTGAATTACAGGGACAGGTGTCATTATCTCATTACATCATTGAGGAAATGACTCAGAAAGTTGACATGATTTAACCAAGGTCCCTGGAGCTAACAGTGAGCCAGCCCAGGTCTTCAGTTCTTTTGACTGTTTGCACTATAGTTCACTGTGACATTGGGACAGGTGACTAAGGTGGGCTGTGGATGCTCCTCCCCCAGAGACATTTCATAACACTCAACTAATCCATGGATTATGCACGAGGCGCTCAGGATAAGAGGGTCTAGACTCTAGAGGCTTCTGAGTTTAGGAGAGGCAACAGAGATTGCATTTCCTAACCTTTGGCCTCACTTCCTGGCCTTTGACCTCCCTTCCCGATAGATCTCTTTATTTTCTTTTAAAGTACTTGACCTCCTGATAGATAATCTTGTTTCCTAGCATATATCACACCCTCGTATACGACCTCATTTGATAATATATGACCTCTTTCTTGTATAGTATATCACTTTCAAGGTGCTTATTGACAAGGAAGAAATGACATCGTTTTTCAGGGATTTTGCAGGTGGGGGCAGAGTCTCTCACCACCTGAGAGAAAGTGGTGGTTGGAGTAAAGATGGGCCCACTGGCAGAGGGTCCCAGGAACTGGACTGGAAGGTATGATAGATATTTTGATAAGCAAGAAGGAGGAAGAAGAGAGTATTGGGACTTTGGACCAACCCAGACAATTCAGGACAAATGTTTTCAGCAACTGAGGGTTTAGTGCTGGTCGTTGACTCATTGTTTTTTCTGGTTATGCCGTAGAATTCTATGACTTTTCTTACGACCTCAACCTGTGCGGGCTGACAGAGGACCCGGATCTTATGGTTTCTGCGATGGAGCACCAGACGGTGCTGGAGCTGACGGAGACCGGGGTGGAAGCAGCTGCGGCCTCTGCCATCTCGGTGGCCCGTACTCTGCTGATCTTTGAGGTCCAACAGCCCTTCCTCTTCCTACTCTGGGACCAGCAGCACAAGTTCCCTGTCTTCATGGGGCGGGTGTATGACCCCAGTTCCTGAGACCAGCAGGAGCCAGACTAGTGCAAGCCTGACCCCTCAAGCCCCCGCTTGTTCAGTTGCAGCTTTCCCTGCTGCTGCCTGCCGGAACTTGCCCCCAGCCACCTCCTGCCTCTGGTGTCCTCTGTCCTCCACCTGAAGGGCACCATCACAGTCTGGTGAAGGGACCTGCATCTAGTATTCCTTCACTATGTATGACTCTCTAAACCACTTTTTGCAATCTTCTCTGGTTCAAGTTCACTAGCCTATACAAATAAAACCTGGCAGACCACCTATTCCTCTCTCATTTGCTTTTCCGTCTTCAAGGACAAGAGTAAACATGCCCTGTGTCAGCTAGTTAGTGCCTTGTAACAAATCACTCCAACTAGTGGCTTAAAACAATAACCATTTAGTATTTCATCTAAACCTCAAGGTTGGCTGAGTGGTCTTGCTGATCTGTGCTGGACCTAGGCTCAATCCACTTCTCTATTGGTTGATTCTTTTTTTTTTTTTGTATTTTTCCAAAGTGAGAAAGGGGGGGCAGACAGACTCCCACATGCACCCAACCAGGATCCACCCAGCATGTCCACCAGGGGGTGATGCTCTGCCACTCTGGGGTGTTGCTCTGCTGCAATCAGAGCTATTATAGCGCCTGAGGCAGAGGCCATGGAGCCATCCTCAGCGTCCTGGCCTACTTTGCTGCAATGGAGCCTTGGCTGCCGAAGGGGAAAAGAGAGACAGAGAAGAAGGAGAGTGAGAAGGGTGGAGAAGCAGATGGGTGCTTCTCCTGTGCACTCTGGCTGGGAATCAAACCCGGGACTTCCACACGCTGGGCTGACACTCTACCCCTGAGCCAACTGGCCAGGGCCCATTGGTTGATTCTTGTATGTTTTCTGAACGGGGATCAAACCTGCAACCTTGGCATATCAGAACAATGCTTCAACTGACTGAGCTACCTGGCCAGGGCAACAAGCTACCTTTTCCACACCTCTGCATCTCTGTTAGCATCAGATTGACCACTGTCTCATCAGCCAAAGCAAGTACATCACCTGGCCAGACCCGGAGTTCTAGTGGACAGGCACTAGAGTTAGAGGGCAAAGTCGTTAATTGGAGGCTATTCATGTACTCCTTTCATGCCAGTCCTTGGCTTTCTTATTTATCTGTGACAATGTAATAATCATAACTGACACTGTTGGGAGCTTATACAGGCAGTCTGCAGTCTGCTGAAAGCTTCATAGACATTCATTCCCAACAACTTTGTATGGTAAACTCTCAACTCGGAGAGGCTACGTCTTGCTCAAAGCCATGCAGTTAGGTAACGACAGACCTGGGGTTTGAAAGCTTGTCTGTATGACTCAAGTCTATTCCCAGAGCCACTATATCTGTCTCTGCCCTTCTATCTTACAATGCTGCCTTTTCTTAATATTTCCTTTATTTGTTCAACAGATAGAATGCCCTAGCTGACCAGGCAGTGTTGCAATAGATAGAGCATTAACCTGAGGACCCAGGTTTGAAACCCTGAGGTCGCTGGCTTGAGCGCGGGCTCATCTGGTTTGAATGCAGGTTCACCGACCTGAGCACAGAGTCATCGGCTGGAGTGTGAGATCATAGATATGACCCCCATGGTTGCTGGCTTGAGCCCAAAGGTCACTGGCTTGAGCCCAGAGGTAACTGGCCTGAGCCCAAAGTCTTTGGCTTAAGCAAGGGATCATGGCTCGGCTGGGATCCCTCGGTCAAGGCACATATGAGAAGCAATCAATGAACAACTAAAAGAGCCACAGCTACAAATTGATGCTTTTCAGCTCTCTCCCTTGCTGTCTGTCTGTCTTTCTGCCTCTCTCTCCCTTGAAAAAACAAAAACCTAAAAAATGCCTCAACTACAAATTGATGCTTCTCATCTCTCTCCATTCCTCTCTCTTCCTCTCTCCCTCAAAACCAAACTAAGCCAAACAAACAAGTAGAGAGTCCTTACGTCTGCACGATGCTAAGCACAGAGGGCATAAAAATGACTTAAACTAGTGCTGGCCTTCAAAACCTATAGCATGATGAGGGAGACAGGTACAAAGATAGATTTTAATTCAACGAGTGTTCTTTTCACCTCTAAAGAAGTCTCTTCATGAGGCTTTCTAGTTTCTAGCTTATCCTTAAAGACTCTGATGCTCTTACTCTTAGCCCTTTATCTCCCTTTTCCTCTTTCTCCCTCCTAATCCCAGCTTTTTGTCTTCTGTCTGTCTCTATTTCTTTCTTTTTCCCCACCCCCCACTATGTCTGTCTCCTGTCCCTCCCTTCCCCTATACAGTGTTGTCCACCCGAATGTGCTGTGATTTCTGGGTTTAGCTCTTCTGGCTGCAGGTGCAGGTCTGGTCACCCTGACCCTCTCTCCCCCTTGCTCCCCTGTTGCCAGCTCTCACACACTCAGACATTCAGGTTCACAACGACAAACAGCCCAAGAGTTACATGTACTCCCCGCAACAACAGTAGGAATTCGGCCATCAACTAATAGCCATTTCTCAGGCCTCTGTCCTATAAGGTCTCAACTTGTTCAAGCTAGTCCTGCCCGAGATGCTTCTATAGGGTGGCTTTTCCTTAAGGCCATCAGAGCCACCCGGATGTACGCTCACATCCCTGCTGCCCCCACTCCAGGGCCTTACGCTACCTGCAGAATCAGGCTTTCCCATCCCCCTCACACAGAATACCGTGGTAATAAGAGAAACTGAGGCGTGGAGGCAGTATGATAACCGACCTAGCTGGGTACTGCAGCTGGGCTAGGTGCCAAGATCTGAGCTGAAATGCAAGATGGGAGGTGATTCAAGTTTCCAGTGTACTTTTTCTAGTTTACGCATGCTCTGGTTGAGATCAAGGGTTTCCGAGAGGGGAAAAGGAAGACTAATTTTGCCCTGGCCAGGTAGATCACTTGATTAGAGCATCATCCCAATATGCTAGGGGTCTGGGTTCCGTCCCCAGTCAGGGCACATACAGGAATCAACCAGTAAGTGCACAAATAAGTAAAGCAACAAATCGACGTTTCTCTCTCTTTCTCAAATCAATTAAAAATAAAAAACAACTGCCTGACCAGGCGGTGGCACAGTGGATAAAACGTTGAACTGGGATGCAGAGGACCCAGGTTTGAGACCCCGAGATTGCCAGCTTGAGTGCAGGCTCGTCTGGTTTGAGCAAGGCTCACCAGCTTGAGCCCAAGGTCGCTGGCTCGAGCAGGGGGTCACTTGGTCTGCTGTAGCCCCCTAGTCAAGGCACATATGAGAAAGCAATCAATGAACAACTAGAGTGCCACAACAAAGAATTGATGCTTCTCATCTCTCTCCCTTCCTGTCTGTCTGTCCCTCTCTCTGACTCTGTCTGTCTCTGTCACACACACACACACACACATACACACGCACACCCCTTTAAAAAAGAAAGAGTTGTGTTGCCCCCACTTGACTTGCAGTTCCGTGGGCGTGGAGAGACCACCACCTCACGTTGGGCTTGGTTGCGTGCCCTGCCCTTCTCAGTGCCCCTCATGGTTGCTGGAAAGATGCCAACTTCCTGTCCCGGCTGGTCCCATACTGATTCCTCTCTAAGGAACTCTTGAGAGCAAACGGCACCTCCCAAATTCAGGAAATCTACTCCTCCTGAGGAAAATCCTGATGTGAAGAAATGCGGCTGAGCAAAGGCAGGGGCTAGGAAGTGATTCTGACCCATGGGCACAGCACTTTGAAAATGTTTTGACCCCCTCCATGCTAAAAAACAGGTATTATCCCTGCTTGTGAGATAAGGAAGGGAAAACTCAGAAAGGTTAAGTAACTATCCAAAGGTCATACAGCCGTGAAGTCATCCGAATAGATTCAGTGGCTTATTTGGCCAGGCTTGTTTCCTTTCTGCCCAAAGCAGACTATAAATCAGGCCAGTGTTTTCTTACGCCCTGCACCACGTGCCCCCACCGAGTCTAACAAAGTCCCTTACACTGGAAAAATTCTACTGAGTGAATGAATGATTGAATGAATGAATCACCACATCCAGGGAGGGGGATAGAGGAAATTCTTATTCATCTGGGAAGAGTAGAAAAACTGGAAGTGAAGAGAATTTTCTGAGGCTTTTCTTGTAAGATGGCATATGTCACTTTGTTTAAAACAAACATTGCCTGACCAGGTGGTGGTACAGTGGATAGAGCCATCGGCCTGGGATGCTGAGGACCAAGGTTTGATACCCTGAGGTTGCCAGCTTGAGCGCGGGCCCATCTGGCTTGAGCACATGGTCGTCAGCTTCAGCAAGGGGTCACTGGCTCAGCTGGAACCTCCCCCACCCCACTTTAGTCAGAGCACATATGAGAAAGCAATCAACGAACAACTAAAGTGTTGCAACTATGAGTTGATGCTTCTCATCTCTCTCTCTTCCTGTCTGTCCCTCTCTCCTTCTTTCTCTCTCTCTCTAAAAAAAACAAAACAAATAAACAAACAAACAGTAAACATTTATCTGGCCCCCGAGTCACTGAATTTGTGTGGGTGGGCCTGACATGGTTAACTGGGGGTTAGCGGGAAGGTGTGATGAGGGAGGTTGGCTTTGCTGATCCTGCACAGCCTTTTCCACCTGCCTTTGACCTGGGCTCAGACCAATCAGCTCATAGGCTCTGCTCCACCTGGTCTCTCATCTTTCAGGAAGCCAGTCTGGTCTTATTCATATGGAGGTTGCAGCAGTCTAAGAGCATGAGCAGAGGCAATGTAACATTCCTTCCGCCTCGTTCCCTTGGCCAAAGCAAGTCACCAAACCAGCTTAGATTCAAAGAGTAAGGAAAAAGTCTCCACTTGTTAAGAGAAGACTTGCAAAGTCACTCTGCAAAAGGCATGGATATTAAAACAAAACAATACAAAACAAAAAAGATAAATAACTGTGGCCACCAATCTATGGTAGTGGTCTTACATATTTGCAGAGAAACTATTAGCAATTTCCCCCAATAACTTGCTATTTTTTATCTATCTCATAATATTAGAAATGATTTTTTTTTATTTTAATTTTTTACAGGGACAGAGAGAGAGTCAGAGAGAGGGATAGATAGGGACAGACAGACAGGAACACAGAGAGATGAGAAGCATCAATCATCAGTTTTTCATTTGGACACCTTACTTGTTCATCGATTGCTTTCTCACATGTGCCTTGACCGCGGGCCTTCAGCAGACCCAGCAACCCCTTGCTGGAGCCAGCGACCTTGGGTCCAAGCTGGCGAGCTTTTTGGTCAAGCCAGATGAGCTTGCGCTCAAGCTGGCGACCCTGGGGTCTCGAACCTGGGTCTTCCACATCCCAGTCCAACGCTCTATCCACTGCGCCACCGCCTGGTCAGGCTAGAAATGATTTATTATGTGAAGTTTCCTTTTTCTTGCATATAATTTTACTCTTTTTCTGCTCTCTCTGGCATATTTAACCCCCAACCCCTCCTGCATGTGTCACTTGTGAGAAAGACAGAGGGCCACACTCTCATAGATACACATCTAAGACCCCCACCGGCGCACTCTGCCCTGCAGGGGATAGGCAGAGTTCCAGTGACCTGCTTCCCCTCCCCCACACACAACCTCCACACGTGGGTTTGCTGGAGGGCCTCCTGAGAAAACCCTGATGAAATAAGAGTCCATTGCAGTTAGTCCTTGCTGACACCTGGTGTCGCTGTTGAAACTTTGCCTTGCATAGCCTTTTGGACATTTTGCAACTTCCTGTGAGGTTCCTGATTATTCCTAAACAACCACTGTGGGGATTTAAACTTTGATTCCAAAATTGACAGTTCACACCTGTTCAACCACTGTTTCTCAATACCTTCAGGTTCTGCCTGGAGTCTGGAAGGCTTCTTACCTGAGCTACATGCTGTGGCAGAACCAGCCTGGTCCCTAAAACCCGTAAGGCCCAGTCTGAAAACCAGAATAGCGGCAAAACTAGCCCACATTGAGCGGGCACTTATCAAGCTGAAAGGAAGGATTACATAATTTCCTTTAAGGACAGATGACACCCTATGAGCTACTTAAGACATCGAATAACTCAAGATTTACCTAATTTGACACTTTTCCAGAAGAATACTTGTTAAAGATAGGGAGAGGAATCTCCCATCACTGGATAATATTTTTGCCCTCGTGTTATTTTTTATTCACTAAACACTAAAACCTTTAATGTTTCACAGAGTAGGCCCTCCTAAGGTAACTGCTTGTCATGTCACGGCAGTGAGCCGGGCTTTTTCACAGTGTCTTATCATATCTAACTTCCATTACAAAGTTATTGATTTTGGAGAGCAGTTTTTGGCAGTCACACAACCACTTAATAAACTCTAAGATAGCATCATTCTAGAATACAGAATGTATTTCAAATGATAATGTTGAATATTAAAATAACAGCACATTAGTCATAAATGTCACTGCTAGAAGTTTGGACGATCAGAAACAACAGCCCGCTTTAGGCAATGTTATGTTGATGGCAGTGATTCCCCTTTGCGGCTCAGGTGAGGCTGTTGTATTTGTAGCAATGGTTGTGAGCAAACTCTGAAATCATGCAACCCTGACGTTTTTGTTAAATTTAGGGGGCTTTGCCATTTTTCACATTTGCATCATTCAAATTTACATAATATACAATAACACCATATCACTTTTATCCCCTTTTTATGAATTAAAAATTAAGCCTTAGAAAGCAATTAATCTGGCCCTGGCCGGTTGGCTCAGCAGTAGAGCGTCGGCCCAGCGTGTGGAAGTCCTGGGTTTGATTCCTGGTCAGGGCACACAAGAGAAGCAACCATCTGCTTCTCCACCCTTCCCCTTCTCCTCTTACTCTCTTCTCCTCCCACAGCCGTGGCTTGATGTTTCGAATGGTTCAAGCAAGTTGGCCCCAGGCGCTAAGGATGGGTCCATGGCCTTACCTCAGGCACTGAAATAGCTCTGTTGCAAAGCAACAGAGCAGTGGCCCCAGATGGGCAGAGCATCACTCTGTAGGGGGCTTGCTGGATGGATCCCAGTCAGGAAGCATGCAGGAGTCTGTCTCCACCTCCCTTCCTCCCTGCCTCCCTACCTTTAACTTAAAAAAAAAAGCAATTAATCTACTCCTTCAAGGTCTCAGCTAGTGAGCAATGGAGTTGGGAGTAGACTCCAGGGCTCAGTAACCTAGACTCCATTTCCCTCATGGTAATTTCATTTTAGAGAATTTACTGGTATTCTTTGTCCTAAGCCTGGGTTGAAATTACTCTCTACTATTTTGAATCTTTGAAAGTAATGTTGGGGAAATATAAATTCCCTTTATCCCAGAAAACCCTGTATGCAAACTGGGAAAACTCTGCCATCCTGACCTGTTTGGGCTACCAGGCACCTCAGGGAGTGACAGCATCCACAGAGGCATGGGTTTCTGTTATTTCTGCCCTGGAGACAGGGGCTGCCCACCGTTTGAATAACTAAGAGGGACCAGTCAAGTGGGTTCTGCTTCAAGTGACCCAGACAAAAGTCTAGCATTTTACATATTCCTTTCACTGCATATTTAATATTTGTCTTGACTAGCAACGCAGCACACATGCACACTCTTATACATGTAAGTGCACACCCATGTGCAGACATGTTCACATGCACTATTACAAGGCTCACGCATATTGTGCACACAAACGGACAAAAGCACATGCACACCAGCCTCTGGGAGTCTGTGCCAGAGTTTCAGGGGAAACTTTACATCCAGCCCAGCCCCGTCCCTGAGGAGGGCCTCCGGGCATGGAGGAACAGGGAACACTCCCTCAGGGAAGACTCTCAGAGCCAGTCAGCACTAATTACAAGCCATGCTATAGGCTCATCCATCATCCTGGAGTGACAGGCAGGCTGTGCAGCCCGCCTCCTGGCCTCCCAGCCCCTTCCCCCATTCCTCTCCATTTCTCCTTGAGTGACCACAGATAGGCTTTACGGAATTGAAAAGCAGCATTTTAGCCTAGTCTTCAAGTCCTCCCCAAGATCATACACAGGGACCTGCCCTGGCTCAGCAGCTAGGCTTCTGCTCTTCTCCCCACACTCTGGGAGCTCAGCGAACCTCCCCCACCCCTCCCAGCACCCCCTTTCTGTTGGCCTTTTACCATAGTCCCTGCAGGGGGCTTCATTTTTTAGTATTTCATTGTAACTGCAACTTTGCAATAATCCTGTGACTGGGTATTATCCTGCCAGATTTACAAACGAAGAAAAGGCGCCTGTAAGCTGCGATTTGCTCAGGGTCACCCAGCTGGAAGGCTAGATATTCAAACCGGAGTCCGCTGTTAGTATATCCCAGAATCCAATGCTCCTCCACTCCACCCACCTCCCTGCCTGACACCCCCACTCAGCGTCTCAGTGGGAAGAGCCGGTGTCTGCCAAGCATTTCTTCTTGGACTCCCCACTGGCTCCTTCGTTCTATCTTCTCACCTAACTCAGTTTAAGAGCCGGAGTCTGAAAGAGCCTCACAGCGGGAGACCAAACACCAGCCCAGGGTCAGGGGATGAGCAGCAAATTCATGGGGACAGCCAGCCAGGGAGAGATGAGCTGGCCCCTGGAAGACGGCCACAGCAAGGACTGAGTTGGTGTGGTCACAGCATGCCTGACTGCTGGTGGCTCCAGGGGACAGCATCAGAGCCAGCTCCTGAGCTGCTGCCACAACCAGACTCTCAGCCTGGATGCTCGCCCTCTGCTCATCAAGCTGTACTTTGGGGCCACTGAGTGTCCTGGAGATACCTCCGGGGGGGCCCCCTCGGAAGGTGAGGCCAGGACAGTGTGGGTCTTATTAGAAAACTCTGCTCCCCCACTGAACTAATATTTGGAAGCCTCCTGGAAGGCAGGGACCATGTCATTGTCCAGAGTTTCGTACTTCGCACAAAATACACACTGGCTAAAACAAAGCAAAGCAAAACCAAAATATGCCTTTCTGAACCCTGTTTGTTTATTTAAATGCTGTCATTCTTCTGAGTCTAGTGCAAACCCCTATTCCCCAGTGGGGTTCTCTGCTCTTCCCAGCCAGGAGCACTCCCCTCCCCCAAACACCACACTCAATATGCCCTGCCTTGTATAATTCATACCCCGATCATGACTGTTTGCCTCTTCTCTGCAACTACTAGGAAGCTTTTTGGGAACCTGATTTACTCCATGTTTCTCTGACTCTGTGTATACCTGAAATGCACAGCAAACACTTTGAAAACTTTTTTTCTTTTATTTATTGATTTTAGAGATAGTGGAAGAAAGAGAGAGAGAGGAAAAAACCCACAGATTTGTTGTTTCAGTTATTTATGCATTCATTGGTTGATTATTTTTAAACTCTTATTTATTGATTTTAGAGAGAGAGGAAGGGAGAAGGAGAGACAGACAGAAACATCTATCTGTTTCTGTATGCACCTTCACTGAGGACTGAGCCCGCAACCTCTGTGCACAGGGAGGATGCTCTAACCGAAAAACCTATCCAGCCAGGGCCATTGGTTGATTTCTTGTATATGGCCTGAGCAGAGATTGAACCCACAATATTAGTGCATCAGGACAACGCTCTAACCAACTGAGCTACCTGACAAGGCCGGGCCAGAACAAACACTTTTTTTTTTTTTTTTATTTACTATTTATTCATTTTAGAGAGGAGAGAGAGAGTGAGAGAGAAAGGGGGGAGGAGCAGGAAGCATCAACTCCCATATGCGCCTTGACCAGACAAGCCCTGGGTCTTGAACCAGCAACCTCAGTGTTCCCAGGTCGACGCTTTATCCACTGCGCCACCACTGGTCAGGCCAGAACAAACACTTTTAATTCAAAATATACAAAGTTCACATTTGGGTGAACATTTTTTTTTATAATGATGGTGTTGATTTTATTATTATTTTATGTATCTCTTCAAGAAGTCATTGAAGGAAGGAATACCCAAGCACAGCTTCTCATGGTTATGATCAGCAAGGATTTTGCCTTTACAAGTTGTCTCTCAACTGTGGGAATTACACATTTGCTTTTGGGTGGTCTTTTCTCCTCACCGCTGCCGCAGACCTTTGAGCCTTGGGGTCAGGATTTAGGACTCCACAGAAGGCTGCAGTCAGAACTGGGGGATGGCTCTGTACCCTTCAAATAAGTAAATGTCTGGAATCTGGGATTTTTGCTGCTCTAGATTTAAACAATGTGACAGCCTTATGGATGTCTGTCCTTATCTATTTAAACAGACCACCTATAGCGAATCTATACTCTGTTACTGTCTTGGGGGTGCCTGTTCCCTTTCCTTCTCATTGATATTTGGTTCTATAGAATTCGCGTATTCAGCCACCTTCTTTGTTTCCACCTAAGAGATTTAACTGAACAGTTGTTTACATAATGAAAAACGGCACCCCCAAGAATATTAAAAGAGGAGAGAACTAGTCTCTTATATTAACTAGTCTCTGATAAGAAGCACCAGTTTTGCAGTGTCATTCACAATAGCCGAGAGGTGGAAACATCCTAGAAGTCCTGATGAAGAATATGTGACTTTAAAAAATGGGACATATAGCCTGACCTGTGGTGGCGCAGTGGATAAAGTGTCGTCCTGGGAACACTGAGGTCGCCAGTTCAAAACCCTGCACTGGTCTGGTCAAGGCATATATAGGAGTTGATGCTTCCAGCTCCACCCCCTTTCTCTCTTTCTCTCTCTCTCTCTATCTCAATCTGTGTCTCCTCTCTAAAATGAATAAAATAAACAGAAATTAAAAAAAAAACAACTTCAGTTTAAAAAAAAATGGGACATATACAGATAATGGAATGTTATTCAGTCTTTTAAAAAGGAGAAAATTCTGCTATATGTCACAATACAGATAGAACTTGAGGACATGCTAAATTAATAAGACAATCATAAAAAGGCAAATACTGTCTATATGGCCAGTAGTAGTCACCGTCCTGGCCATGCACATGTAGGTTCCCATTGAATCCCAGCTGGTAAAGAAACAGTGAAGTCAAGAAATGGTGGGCCATTCCTTTATTAAAGTCTCACACCGGCCTGACCAGGCAGGCAGTGGAGCAGTGGATAGAGCGTTGAACTGGGATGCGGAAGACCCAGGTTCGAGACCCCACTGTCGCCGGCTTGAGCGCGGGCTCATCTGGCTTGAGCAAAAGGCTCACCAGTTTGGACCCAAGGTCACTGGCTCGAGCAAGGGGTTGCTCGGTCTACTGAAGGCCCGTGGTCAAGGCACATGTGAGAAAGCAATTGATGAACAACTAAGGTGTTGCAACGAAAAACTGATGATTGATGCTTCTCATCTCTTTCCGTTCCTGCCTGTCTGTCCCTAGCTATCCCTCTCTCTGACTCTCTCTCTGTCTCTGTAAAAGAAAAAAAAAATTGTCGCACTGGCTGACGAGCAAACACACAGGGAAAACACTTCTGTTGGGCAGATAAAATATATTATGTTCACTTTGTTAAAGATGGCACTGCCCACGTGCAAATTTTAAGAACAAGCTTTTCCCCACACCCTTGACTGATTGGGTGATGTAGGGTGGTGCACTCTCATGAGGAATCCTCCCATTATGCCTCAGATAAGTGACTTTGTATCAGAGACTTCTTTGTTTGTAGATTGGATTAAAGGTTTGGATTTCTACACTATAAAGTGGAGCAGACCAGGAGCTTGCTCGCTCTTGGTTCCTGAGGTTAGCATTAGAAAGGAGAGCAGATTAAGGCCATGTGGAGGAGGAGAAGCAGCCAAGATGGTGGAGTGCTAAGGAAGAAGCCAGTTTGAGCAGAGTTTGTGTAGAGAAAAGGAGATGGGAAACAGAGGTGAATAAGTCTGGTGAGCTAGAAACCTTTGATTCTAGGAAACTCGGATAAGTCAGTAGCTTTGTGAGCACTGAATGAGTGAGTTTTGGAGCCCAGTGTGTATTTTTGCTTGCCCGCCAGGTGCAAGCTAGAATTAAAGCTGATGGCTCACCAGTTTTTGGCTCTGTTGTTTCATTACCGTCTGTTTGAATCTAATGCAAACCTGCACTGGCCAGGTGGCTGTGATGGTACCCTTGGCCATTGACTTTACAAGTGCACACAAAGCTACTGACTTATTCGAGTTTCCTAGAATCAAATGTTTCTAGCTCACCAGATTTATTCACCTCTGTTCCCCATCTCCTTCTCTCTACACAAACTGGCTTCTTCCTCAGCACTCCGCCATCTTGGCTGCTTCTCCTAGCTTCCACGTGGCCTTACTCTGCTCTCTTACAACATGAACTCATCCTAGAACACAATGACTCTTCTCCCGGAACAACGTGATCTCTCTTCCTTTTAAAACTTTTAGGCACAAAAGCCCTCCCCCAACACATATTAACATAATCACTCCCATCCTAGCAATCACCTGAGTGATGGGCTTCCACTTGGGCAGCGCCATCTTTAACAAAGTGAGCATAATATATTTTATCTGCCCAACAGTCAACAATGTGCATATAGTTAATACTACTATACTATATGGCCAGTAGCCAAGGCACTCTGCCATCTTGGCTGCTTCTCCTATCTTCCAAGTGGCCTTAATCTGCTCTCCTCTCTAATACTAACCTCAGGAACCAAGAGAGCAAGCTCCTGGTCTGCCCCACTTTATAGTATAGAAATCCAAACTTTTAATCCAATCTACAGACAAAGAAGTCTCTGATACAAAGTCACTTATCTGGGGCATAATGGAATTCCTCAGAAGAGTGCACCACCCCACATCATCCAATCAGTCAAACTGAAACTAAGCCTTAGGCTATAACGACCCAGCCTGCTTACAGCCTATCCCTCACACCCAATAATATAATTACGCCCATCCCAAGCATAAGAGCTACTAATATCACCTGGGTGATGGGCTTCCATGTGGGCAGCACTATCTTTAACAAAGTGAGCATAATATATTTTATCTTCCCAACATATACTGTACACTAAAAATGGTTAAAAGGGTAAATTGTATATTATATGTTTTTACCACCAAAAAGAAAGCCCCATTCATGGGTGATAACTCCTTCCCATGGATTTCCCAGTAGTAAAATACTACAACCTTGCACAATGGGTATTGTTTTCCATGATTCCTGAAGGGAGAAAATAAGAGATCCGGAGACATATTTGAACCTACAGCCCTCTGACTCCAGCAGCTAGCTGTGCTTTCTAACCATGTCTCAGACTCTCCTGTCCTCAGGTAGCATTGGGCTGGTGACCATGGCTTTGTAGATACAATCTGTAAGTGGGGACATGAGTTGAGAGAGGTTTCTCTGGTTTGGCAAGGCCAGATTTTCCATATCAAGCCACCTCTTCAGCCATTTCAACTGTCTCTCCCTGTATGTACCTCACTTCTTCCTTTGTAATTGAATCTCGGATTTTTAGCTGCTCACATGGCCACGTGAAATAAAGACTTCTTTCCTTAAAGTTAGCTGAGGCCATGTGACTAAGTTCTGGCTAATTGGATGTAAGTAGAGGTATCATAGGTAACTTTTGGGAAATTTCCTTAAAAGAAGAGCATACTTTTTTTGGTTCTCCTTCCTCCATTCTGCTGGACAGAATAAAAGATGATGGCTGGAGCTTGAGTGGCTATTGTGGACCATGAGATAGAAACGAATCCTTTCTTTTTCTTTACTTTTCTTTTGTGATGGGGGTGGTAACATATAGGGACAGACAGACAGGAAGGGAAGAGAGACGAGAAGCATCAATCATCAGTTTTTTCGTTGCCACACTTTAGCTGTTCATTGATTGCTTTCTCATATGTGATTTTCTTGCAGGAATCAAAGAAGGACAAAAATGCCCAGACAACTTGATGAAGGAAGTAGGATTTATTTAGCTGGCGGAGCTGCGTGACCACCAACAAAGTCAACAAAATACATACTCCCCAAAGTTAGATTTCTTACATCTTATATACCTGTTGCAGAATACAGGTTTTCATGCAAGGGTCTCATGATCCTTTTGTCTAGAGGTATATACATCACTCACATGACTCTAGGATGGGAGTGTGAGTTTAGGTGAGGTCAGAGAATAAGTTTTGGAATTTGTAAATTAAGGTCTTAAAAACTTTTAAGAAAAGAGAAGAGGAAGGGGTTTTCAGATAAGTTCTATCTTCCTTTCTCTGTATAGCAAGTGGCCCTAAGCACCCTTTCAGAGAACTATAGCAAGTAGTTAATCCATAATTGGTTGACTCAGCTACCCCTGCTGGCTCCTTTCCCTTGTATTCTTCTTGTTTCTTCCTCCTCAGCGGAAAAGGGGTAAGGGGGTCTGACTTCTTCCTTACCTTGACAGGCGGTGGGGGAGACAGCAGAGTGAGTGACACCTTGCTCAAGCCAGCAACCTTTGTGCTCAAGCCAGTGACCATGAGGTCATGTCTGTGATCCCACGTTCAAAACAGCAATCCCATGCTCAAACTGGTGAATCTGTGCTCAAGCCGATGAGCCCACGCTCAAGCCTGCAACCTCGGGGTTTCGAACCTGGGCCGTCTGCATCCCCTTCCAATGCTCTATCCACTGTGCCACAGCCTTGTCAGGCTTGAAATTTTTTTCTTAATTGGTTTTGGATATAGAAGGGGAGAGAGAGAGAGAGAGAGAGAGAGAGAGAAACATAGATTTGTTCTTCCATTTATTTATTATGCATTTATTGGTTGATTCTTCTATATGCCCTGACCAGGGAATCGAACCTGAAACCTTGTCATATTGGGCTGACACTAACCAACTGAGTTACCTAGCCAGGGCAATAGAATCTAATCTTTACTGATAGCCAGACATTCCACTGGGCTGATATGTCTAGTAGAAGCCACATCCTTCAATACTTATGGTTGGATAAAAATCCCAAGATATCAAGTGCCCACAAAGAAAAGATAGAGGTTTCTGAAGACAAACTTTCACAAATTAGAAGCCAAGATCATTGACTTCTCCCGTTTTCTCATTTATTCATTTATTCAACAAGTATTAATTGAATGCTTACTATATACTAGGCATTGTTTTGGCACTGGGAATATAGTGTTACACAAGTTAGACAGAGTCCTTATCTCCCCACCTGTTGGACAAATAAGTTTGTAAAATTTGTGTTATTTGATTTTGCTCACTTTTATTGTTAAAAATGGCCACTGCCAGGTGATACTGCTAATTACCTTCCTGCTTGGGAAGGGGCTTAGTTATGCTAATGTGTGCTGGAAGAGGGGTATAGCACCAAAAAGTTTTTTTATTAATTTTTTTTTTTTAAATCTTTTTTTTTTTTTTTAATTTTATTCATTTTAGAGAGGAGACACAGAGTGAGAGAGAGAGAGAAAGAGAGAAAGAGGGGAGGAGCTGGAAGCATCAACTCCCATATGTGCCTTGACCAGACCAGTGCAGGGTTTTGAACTGGCGACCTCAGTGTTCCCAGGTCGACGCTTTTATCCACTGCGCCACCACAGGTCAGGCTGTTCATAGTTTTTTTATAGTCCAGCCCTCCAATGGTCTGAGGGACAGTGAACTGGCCCCTGTGTAAAAAGTTTGGGGCCCCTGGAGTAACCCCTTGCTTGAGCCAGTGACCTTGGGTCCAAGCTGGTGAGCTTTTGCTCAAGCCAGATGAGCCCGCGCTCAAGCCAGTGACCTCGAGGTCTCAAACCTGGGTCCTCCTCATCCCAGTCCGGCGCTCTATTCACTGCGCCACCGCCTGGTCAGGCAGTGCCAAAACGTTTTAAGAGAAGAAGGAGGGGGTGCAAGGAGGCCACGTTTTTGAGGAGCAGGCAGCCAAGACGGCAGGGTGCTGAAGGGGAACAGAGGTGAGGGGCTTTGTGAGCTCCGCTGAACTGGTAGGGGCCTTTGATTCTAGGAAAACGGGGAGAAAGTCAGTGGCTTTGCGAGCCCTGAATGGAAAGAGAAGTGTTTTCCCTTAGTGTGTGTTTACTTGCCCGCCGGTGCAAGACTAGAATAAAGGCATGACCCACCAGTCTTTGGTTCCGCTATTTCTCTACCGTCTATCCGAATCTAAGATGAACCTGCACATGCCAGGCGGCCGTGATGTCTGCGGCTACTGTCCATACACCACCCCCGCCAAAATGTGCACTTCCTGAATTGGTAAAGTCTCCCTTCCGCTTTCCACCATGTGATATGAAATGTGCCTGTGTATATGTGGGTGCAAGAGAGAACTGAAATGTGAGAGGAATTCTGAAATATGGCTGAGGAGGAGAGATTTTCTTTTTTTTTTTTATGTCAAGTTTTTTCTTTTGTATTTTTAAAATCTATTTATTGATCTGAGAGAGAAACATTGAGCTGTTCCTTTATATGCCCTGATCGGGAACCAAACCCGCAACCTTTGTGCATCAGGATGACACTAACCAACCTACCTGTCTGGCCAAGGTGGAGGAACAATTTTATTGTCCTAGATTTCCTCAGAATGTTCATTTTGGAGGAACATAGGCAAGATTTCTGCCCTGACTTGTGCAAGGGTTGGAGTTGAGTCAGAGCTATAATATGAAGTCAATTAACTCACCTAGGAATCTTCTAACAGAGCCAGTTCCTTAAGTTTCTATGAGGTCCCAGTGGACCCCAGCTACCAGAAAAGGATTTCTGGCAGTAGTAACTGACCACCACGAATAAGTTCACTGGGGGCTGGGGGGTCCTATATTTTTTAAACCAAAATCATGGCACAGGCCTGAGAATTCTTTATACCTATGGGGTCCACTAAAACTGAAAACAACTCTCCCCAAATATAGATCTGGAGTATATGACATTGTATCATCACCATAGACCCTTTTGCTGCTTCAGATAATAATTTCAGCAATTCATTGCAATACTAGTCACAATACTGAAGACGTGAAGACAATCTAAATGCCCATTGACAGTTGAATGGATTTTTAAAAAATAATTTTATTTACTTTTTTTTTTTTTTTTTTTTTTACAGGGACAGAGAGAAAGTCAGAGAGAGGGATAGATAGGGACAGACAGACAGGAACAGAGAGAGATGAGTAACATCAATCGTCAGTTTTTCGTTGCCACACATTAGTTGTTCATTGATTGCTTTCTCACATGTGCCTTGACCGCGGGCCTTCAGCAGACCGAGCAAACCCTTGCTGGAGCCAGCGACCTTGGGTCCAAGCCGGTGAGCTTTTTGCTCAAGCCAGATGGGCCCGCGCTCAAGCTGGCGACCTCGGGGTCTCGAACCTGGGTTTTCCATATCTCAGTCCTACGCTCTATCCACTGCACTACCGCCTGGTCAGGCTGAATGGAATTTTTAAATGTGGTATATACATACAATGGAATATTATTCAGCCTTAAAAAAAAAAGAGGAGCCTGATCAGGCGATGGTGCCGTGGATAGAATGTCGGCCTAGGATGCTGAGGACCTAGGTTTGAGCCCCACAGTTGCCAGCTTTAGTGCAAGCTCATCAGCTTGAGCGCAGAGTCTCTGGCTTGAGCATGGGATCATAGACATGACCCCATGGTTGCTGGTTTGAGCCCAAAGGTTGCTGGTTAGAAGCCCAAGGTCGTTGGCTTGAGCCCAAGATTGCTGGTTTGAGCAAGGGGTCACTTTCTCTTCTGTAGCCCCCTGGTCAAGGCACATATGAGAATGTGATCAATGAACAACTAAAGAGCTGCAGTGAAGAATTGATGATACTTATCTCTCTCCATTCCTATCTGTCTGTCCCTATCTCTCCCTCTTTCTGTCTCTGTCACACACACACAGAAAAGGAGGAAATTCTTCAATATACAATAATATCAATGAACCTTAGACAGTATGCTAAGTGAAATAAACCAGACACAGAAAGACAAGTGCTGCGTGATTCCACTTATATGAAGTATCTAAAATAGACAAGCTCTTAGAATCAAAGAATTAAATGGAGGTTACCAGGAGCTGAAGTGAGGGTGAAATGGAGAATTATGAATCAACCAGCATGAAGTTTCAATTGAGCAAGATGATAAGTTCTAGAGATCTGCTGTATAACATTGTACCCTATAGTCCCCAATGCTGTACTGTACATTTTAAAATGTCTAAAGTGGGTCGATCTCATGTTAAGTGTTGTTAAGTATTCTTTCCACAATGAAATAAATTAAAAATAAATCTGACCATCAACCAACACTTTATCCAGAACTATTCTGGGCGCCCTGATTGCTGCTCCTGAAAAACTTTCATTCCATTTGGGAAGATAGAACAAGGAAAAACAAAAAAGCATGGACTCTACACTCAGGGAGGCTCTTGGTCTGGTTGGGAATCAGACATCAAATAACACCAACAGCCCAAGCAGAGGCGCAGCTAAAAAAGCAGGAAGGAATAAATTTGGAAAGCCTTGAATGTCATTTTAAGAAGTTTGGAACATATACCGTATTTTTCGCTCCATAAGATGCACTTTCCCCCAAAAAAAGTGGAGGGGAAAATGCCCATGCATCTTATGGAGCAAATGTTCATTTTTTTTTTAGCTGCTGCAGGTTCCCGGACATCTAGAAGGGTATTTGAACATTAAAGTCTCTTCTCATTTGTTAATAACAGTGCTACTGGTTGTTAATACTGCTGTTGAGTTTACATTGTTAAAATATTATTGTGCATATTTTATTAAATATTTTTGTTCAGAACACTCCATTTGGTTCAGAATTTTTTTTTCTTATCTTCCTCCTTAAAACCCTAGGTGTGTCACCTGACCAGGCAGTGACGCAGTGGATGGAGCTT
Organism: Rhynchonycteris naso; assembly: GCA_037038555.1. Lineage (NCBI taxonomy): Eukaryota > Metazoa > Chordata > Mammalia > Chiroptera > Emballonuridae > Rhynchonycteris > Rhynchonycteris naso. The sequence continues at coordinate 360,587,310 of CM072995.1, forward strand.
TGGATTGGGATGTGGAAGGACCCAGGTTCGAGACCCCGAGGTCGCCAGCTTGAGCGCGGGCTCATCTGGCTTGAGCAAAAGCTCACCAGCTTGGACCCGAGGTCACTGGCTCCAGCAAGGTGTTGCTCGGTCTGCTGAAGGCCCGCGGTCAAGGCACATGTGAGAAAGCAATCAATGAACAGCTAAGGTATCGCAACGAAAAACTGATGATTGATGCTTCTCATCTCTCTTTGTTCCTGTCTGTCTGTCCCTCTCTCTATCTCTGTAAAATAAATAAATAAAAAGTTTAAAAAAGAAAAAAGACATTAAAAAAAAAAACCCTAGGTGTGTCTTATGGTCAGGTGCGTCTTATGGAGCAAAAAATATGGTATATATATATTTAATTACTGTTTTTCTTTTCTTTCTTTCTTTTTTTTTTTTTTTACAGGGACAGAGAGAGACTAAGCAAGAAAATAGATAGGGACATACAGACAGGAACGGAGAGAGGTGAGAAGCATCAATCATTAGTTTTTCATTGCTGTTGTGACACCTTAGTTGTTCATTGATTGCTTTCTCACATGTGCCTTGACCGTGGGCCTTCAGCAGACCGAGCCACCCCTTGCTGGAGCCAGCGACCTTGGGTCCAAGCTGACGAGCTTTTGCTCAAGCCAGATGGGCCCGTGCTCAAACTGGCGAGCTCGGGGTCTCAAACTTGGGTCTTCTGCATCCCAGTCCGAGCTCTTACCCACTGCGCCACCGCCTGGTCAGGCTGTTTTTCTTTTTTAAAATTGATTGTGAGAGAGAGAGGGAGAGAGAGAAAGGAACCTCTATTTGTTATTTCACTTATTTATATATTTATTGATTAATAACTGTATGTGCCCTGACTGAGGAGCTAACCCCCCAGTCCTGGCATATTGGGACGATGCTCTAGACAACTAAGTTGTCAGGCCAGGGCAAGAACATTCTTTTTAAGAAGGTCTAACAGACCCTGGCCAGGTAGCTCAAGTCAGTAAGAGTGCCATCCAGAAGTGCCAAGGTTGTTGGTTTGATCCCAAGTCAGTGCACATACGGGAAGAAACCTAGGAACACACAACTAAGTGGAACAAAAAAATGAATGCTTCTCTCTCTCTCTCTCTCTGCCTTCCTTTCTCTCTCTAAAATCAAATAAATGAAAACAAACAAAATAAAAACTATTCCTAAGAGAAATACAAATTATTAAAAGAAAAAAAAGGGGGTCTACCCTTGGTCGTGGCCAGGTGGCTCAGTTGGTTGGAGCATCCTCCCAACACGCCAAGGTTACAGGTTCGATTTCTGGTTAGGGCACATACAAGAATTAACTGATGACGTCATGAATGAGTGGAGCAACAGATTGATGTTTTTCTCTGTCTCTCACTCTTTCTATCTCTCTAAAAACACTGAAGAAAATTTTTTTTCCACTTTCTGTAGCATGAGGTTTTAGAATTTTTTCTATATATTTCTGCATCGCTGCTTCCAAATCTGAAATCTGTTTTTTTTTGGTGCATGCTCTAATTTTTATACAATTTTAATTTCTTTTTGTTATAGTTAATGGCATGCATTGATTTTTCAATTGGAGTTAAAGGGCAATGACTCTTGGATTGAACATAACCACAAGACAACTAATGTTTTACAAACATCACTTTTACATAATTGTAGTTGTTTTTAAATGTGAAAAATTATTATTTGATAAAAACACCCTCTTATTTTGTTTTAAGATGGAATCATGGCTTCTTTGAATAGGTGTAAATGTAAGAATAGTCCTGACACCTTCTGTTATATATGTGGCTGTTCCACACTTCAACGTCAAAGGCACAATATGTCATCATTTGTGACATGTGCATATATTGCCTATTTTCAAGTTCTCCTTGGCGATCAAGACAAGAATTAAGCTCCTCATATTGTGTGTCATAATTGTGAGGAAATGGTTCGTGACTGGACAAAAGGAAAACACAAAGGGATGCCTTTTGGTATTCTCATGGTTTGGTGTGAAGTTAAGGACCACAGCAGTGACTGTTATTTCTCTCTGATCCATACAAAGGGCATCGGCAAGAAAAAACAGCATATGATCGCATATCTTAATATTCCTTCAGCAATATGACCTATCCCACACTCTGAGACACTCCCGGTTCCAGTTTTCAATGGTTTTATTTCTTCTAAAAACAAAGTGAACATGGTGATCAAGTATATTTTGATAAGATGCATGAGGAAATGGTTGTAGAATCTGAAGGGTCTTCTTCTGATGCCAAGCAGTCATTAACCCCTAAGTAGTTCAGCCAACCTAAATTGAATGACTTCGTAAAAGATTTGGGTTTATCAAAGAAAGCAGCTGAGTTATTAGCCTCCAGGCTTCAAGAAAAGAATGGACTTTACCAGTCAGCAAAAGTATCCCATTTCAGGAAGTGTGAACAAATTTTTGTGGACTTTTTTTCCGAAGACAAACACTTTGTTTACTGTCATGATATCAGTAGTCTTCTCAACCAGCTAGGTGTTACCACTTACAGTCCAACAGAATGGCGGCTATTTCTTGACAGCTCTAAACGGAGTCTGAAATGTGTTCTCCTCACAACGGTAATGTTTATGCATCGGTTCCAATTGGTTATTCAACTCATCTGCGAGAAGATTATAATGACATAAAAATTGTCCTTGACTTTTTGAAGTATGAGGAGCATAACTGGATCATTTGTGTGGATCTTAAAATGGTAAATTTCCTGCTAGGACAATAGAGAGGTTTCACAAAGTATCATTGCTTTCTGTGTTTGTGGAACAGCTGAGCTTGGGAGAAACACTGGACACAGAAGAAGTGGCCTAAACGTGAATCTCTGGAAGTAGGGATGCAAAATATTGTGAATGAACCTGTAGTTAATCGAGACAGGATCATTTTTCCCTCACTTCACATCAAACTTGGCTTAATGAAGCAGTTTGTTCAGGCTTTGAAGAGAGAAAATGAATGCTTTCAACATATTACTTCTGCTTTTCCTGCCTTGTCTTTTGAGATGATAAAAGCAGGTATATCCGGCCTGACCAGGCGGTAGCGCAGTGGATGGAGCGTCAGACTGGGATGCGGAGGACCCGGGTTCGAGACCCCGAGCTCGCCAGCTTGAGCACAGGCCCATCTGGCTTGAGCAAAAGCTCGCCAGCTTTGACCCAGGGTCGCTGGCTCCAGCAAGTGGTGCCTCGGTCTGCTGAAGGCCCACGGTCAAGGCACATGTGAGAAAGCAATCTATGAACAACTATGGTGTCGCAACGGCAACGAAAAACTAATGATTGATGCTTCTCACCTCTTTCCGTTCCTGTCTGTCCCTGTTTATCCCTCTCTCTCTGTCCCTGTAAAATAAATAAATAAATAAAACATTAAAAAAAAAAAGCAGGTGTATTTGATGAAACTCAAATTTGAATCCTCATACATAATGAAGAATTTGCCAGGAAGATGAATAAGGAGGAGAAAGCAGCATGACAGTCTTTTGTGGCAGTTACAAAGAACTTTCTTGGCAACAAAAATGCAGAAAACTATGAACTTTTGGTTCAAAGGATGCTGTTGGCTTTCCGCGACATTGGATGTAACATGAGCGTTAAAATTCACTTCCTGAACAGTCACCTTGATAAGTTTTCCGAAAATCTTGGAGCTGTTAGTGATAAGCAGAATACTGCTGGAGCATCAAACAAGATTGTCCTTAATAAGTACACAAACTCAAGAGCTACAAACGCAAATTTTTGCCTGAATAGAATTTAAATAAGTTTTGCGCAAGTTTTATGATTAAAATAAGTGTTTTAATATGTTCTATTTTGAAATTGTAGACAAATTCCGATGCAATCATATCTTTTAGTGTATTAGTCTATTTATTGCATTATATAAATTATTATATTTTCACAAAGATGATGCCCAAGAAGACATTCTACTTCATTATGTTAAACTAAATGTTGAAAATTTTACAATATGATGAAAATCTAAAATCTTGAATTGCAAAAAAACTGTAGCTTACAGTGAAAAACTAATATCATATTTGAGATCAGCACACTCGCATTAGGTAAGAACAAGTGTTTTTATGGATGCAACAAAAATTTTGTTCCCCAGTGAAATCAATCAATAAAAATTTTGTTTGAGAGAGAAAGTGAAAGACAGGAAGATTGCGAGGCATCAACTTGTAGTTGCTTTAGTTGTACACTGAGCTTCCTGAATGTGAGTTGACCAGGGTGTGCCAGGTGTCCCCTTGCTCAAGCTGCGATATTGGGCTTTCACACCAGCGACCTTTGGGCTCAAACTGGTGACCTTTGGGATCGTGTGGATGATCCCCCCGCTCAGGCTGGCAACTCCATGCTGACAAACTCACACTCAGACCTGGTGACCTCATGGTTTCAAACCTGTGACCTCAGTGTTCTGGGCCGATGCTTTATCTACTGTGTCACCACCAGTCAGGCTAAAAATCAATAAATAAAAATTAACAACAGAGCAACCTCTAAGAAGGTCTAACCTTGAGGGAGGTGAGAGAATATGTATGTTGTCAGATGGCTGATGCATAAATGGACTCTAGAGAGTTCATGTTTCTCTTGAAATGTACAACAAAACACAAAATACAGATTTTTCTATTACCTACGGTTTCATCAGCTTTTTATAAAAGGGTCCATAACCCGATAAAGCTTAGGAAGCATTGTCTAGGTACTGAGGAGCCAGCACAGCTTGAGGCAGATGGTTGAACTTAGGTTTGTGTTGCGAAGGTGGAAAGAACAGTTTTCAGAGGCGACACAAAACCCCAGGGTGGACATTAAGCTGGCTGGGAATGGAGGAAACAGGACATGTCCGAGAGGTGGTCTGCACAGTCACCTGTGGTAGGACAACTTGGATGAAAGTGGCAAAAGGAAGAGAAGGTGAAGACCAGAATTATGATGAGAACCCTAAGGAAAAAGACATAACATATTATGATTGACTTTCAAAAAAATTTTTTAAATTGATTTTAGCAAGAGAGGAAAGGGGAGAGGGGACTACACAGATCTTTCCCTGCACGTGCCCTGACCAGGGATCAAACCAGCAGTCTCTGCACTTTGGATGATGCTCCCACCAACTGAGCTCTCCTGCCAGGGCTATGACTGACTTTCAAACATCATAATTTCTTGTAATCTGCTTTAGACACAGAAGCAATACTTTTACAAATTCAGCCCAGGGTGCCTTCCAAACCACAAGCTCACCAGGCAGTTTGCCAGAATTTCATTGTAGTCTATAGCGGACTTTGATTTGAGAGTCAGGTAAGACTATTCTCACTCTCTCCACCATGTGATTCACATCCAGAAATTCCATAAGAATCTAGCGACCTGGAGAAAAACCTCAAGTTACTGGTTTACCTGTATTTAAGATTGTCTTTCATTGGGTCACGGTAGGGTCTCCCTTAACGGTGCAAAGCAGAAAGTCTCTTCTATGGTTCTACAGAATCAATCCCTGATGCATGGGAGGTTCTAGTGTCCACAGCAGGTAAGAAGGAGCAAAGATGAGTCCAAGGTTGTCAACCTAAGCAACTGTGTTATATTTTTAAGAGCCAATTAGAACCTAGCAAGAGAAGCAGGTTTGTGAGGAAGCTGAAGGTAAAATAATTAAACTGGGTTTTGGGCAAACTGAATCCAAGATATCTCTGAGACATTTTCATCAGTTAGGAACCTTTTGGTTGTGGGTGACAGAACCCAACTGAAATGAACGGAAGTAGAAGAGGGAATGTCTTGGTTTATTTATATAACTAATAACTCCCGAGGCTCTGCTGTAGGCACGGCTGTATCAGTCTTCAGAGGATGTAATTATCTGTCCCCCCCATTACTTGCCTTCCTGTGCTTTATGATGTTCTCACTTTAGGCAGATTCTTCTCCAGTTCCAAGCTTACTTTCTTTATTTTTTTTTTCTTTTTGAGAGAGAATGAGAGAGAAACAGGAACATCCAGCTGCTCTTGTCTGTGTACTGACCAGGGAATCAAAATGGCAACTTGCTCCAACCAAATTTTTATTATTGATTTAGAGAGACAGAGAAAGGAAGGGAGAGAGAGGGGAGGCGGAAGGGAAGCATTTGTTGTTCTACTTAGTCGTGCACTCTTTGGTTGCTTCCCTTGTGTGCCCTGACCCGGGATCAAACCCACAACATTGTTGTTTCGGGACGATGTTCTCAATTGACTGAACTAACCGGCCAGAGCTTCAGGTTTACCTTCTTCTCCCAGCAATGCCACTTTCCCAGAGGTTCCAGTAAACATCTCGGGCCTAATTCCACTTGACTCTGATTGGATGACCATATCCTCAAGTCAATTGTGATGTCGACTGACTCTGCTGTGGTTGACAGCCTCAGCGTCGGCCCCAGTGATCCCACTTCCTAGTAACCATACTCTTGTGTAATCCCCACTTCTTGAGTAATTTATTTCAGATTTTTTGTTTGTTTTACTTTTATTAGCATTTATTTTATGCCGAATTTACTCCTGGGGTAAATTTGTTTCTTCAGTTTCTTCTGGAATATCTTTTTCTTCTCTGTTGCCTCCTCTTCTGGTTTAGGGACAATCCACTTTTTTTCAGTAAGAATGATCTCAGTCTGGGTTCATCCACCCAGGAGCTCTGTAAGTTCTGGGCCATATCTTGGGGGTTTTGTTCACTTGTATGTGCCCAAATGACCAGAGAATTTACATCTAAACCCCCCCTTTTTTTTAATTTTTAATTTTATTCATTTTAGAGAGGAGACACACACACACACACACAGAGAGAGAGAGAGAGAGAGAGAGAGAGAGAGAGAGAGAGAAAGAGAAAGGGGGAGGAGCTGGAAGCATCAACTCCCATATGTGCCTTGACCGAACCAGTGCAGGGTTTTGAACTGGCGACCTCAGTGTTCCCAGGTCGACGGCTTTATCCACTGCGCCACCACAAGTCAGGCTAAATCCCCCTTTTTAAAAAAATATTTTAAAATTTATTTTAGAGAGAGAGAGAAGTGGGGAGGAGCAGGAAGCATCAACTCCCCTATGCACCTTGACCGGACAAGCCCAGGGCTTCAAACCCGTGACTTCAGCATTCCAGGTCGACGCTTCATCCACTGCGCCTAAGTTCAGCATTAGTCTGCGTTTTTCAGCACGCGCAGCAAAACTTCCACACTGTTTTTGCTACCGACTCTGCACCCACTTTCACCGTTTGGCCTGAGCACCCCTACCACTTCCGCCATTGTAAAGATGAAGGGCACACGTTGCTTCTGTAAAGTGACACCCTTCAGATACTTGGTGGCTTTTTCACATATGCATACCCTTCACGGTCTGGGCAGTTTCATAAGTGTTCTTAAAATGGGCATGAAGATCTGAACCTCTTGATTTGCATGATTTTGTGGGGCTTTCTGGGTCAAGTGAATAGCAAACCATTGTTTAGAGGTCAGCTCAGGCTGCCTAGGGGAAGAGAGCGACTTACTTCTAAGCTATAGGGTATGGCAATGCTGAGGGGTTGTCACTTCTGTGATTAGGTTACAACAGACTATGACCTCCTTGTTGTTTTCAGACTCTCTTGTTGACATGGATGATGCAAGCTGCCACGTTGGAAACACTCACATTGCAAGGAATGGAGGGTGGCCTCTAACCAGCAGCCCCCAAAGAATTGAGACCCTCTATCCAATCACCCTTGAGGAACTAAATTTTTTTTTTTTTTTTTTTTTGGTGGCAGAGACAGAGTCAGAGAGAGGGACAGACAGACAGGAAGGAAGAGAGATGAGAAACATCAATTCTTCGTTGCGGCTTCTTAGTTGTTCGTTGATTTCTCATATGTGCCTTGACTGGGGGGCTCCAGCAGACCGAGTGACTCCTTGCTCGAGCCAGTGACCTTGGGCTCAGCTGGTGAGCCTTGTTCAAACCAGAAGAGCCCGCGCTCAAGTTGGCGACCTCGAGGTCTCGAACCTGGGTCCTCAGCATCTCTGTCTGATGCTTTATCCACTGCGCCACCGCCTGGTCAGGGCCTCGTTGACATTTTAATTGCAACCTCATGAGAGACCATGATCAGAAGAGCCAACTAAGACTTCTCCAGATTCCTGACTCACTGAATTTGTGAGAAAGTAAATGTGTTGTCTTAAATCACTAGGTTTGGGGCTCATTTGTTACACAGCAAGAGATAGCTAATACACCTGGGTTTTTTGACTGCTCCTGAAGGGGCTGATGGGGTCAGCCTCATGTCAACAATAGGACCTAAAAGTAGAGAATAAGTGTCTATCCAAAGGAAATTTAAAGTGTAGTTACCAGAAGGGGGATGGAATCTGGGCAGGCAAGGACGCCAGATGTCTATCTTACACATCAGTTTGGGAACCTAAAGAGGCAGCTGCAAACATACCTGGAGATGGAGACTGGGCAGTGATTCATGCACAGGCATGATGAAACTGTAAGAATGAGTGAAATTGCCCCCACAGAGAGAAGTGTCAAGGGCAGATCTCTTGGGAATAGCAACAATTAATGGACAGATGGAGAAAAGGCAAAGGTGATTAGGTTAAGGTATAAGAAATTGTGCTTGATGTTGGACAATTCAGCTCATCTAGTCAGTAAGACATGTGTCTGAGGAGGCATAGCCTTCTGTTAACAACCTGGGCACTTTAATTCAGAAGTTGTATATTGGAAAGCCACCAACATAGAAGTGGCTGTTAAACTTATGCACGTGGATAACATTGTCCAGTGAGAAAGCATGGAGGGAGAAGAGAGCAAATGACAAATTCTTTCAGAATGTGTACATTTAGGCAGCAAGGGAAGAAAGAAGGCCCAGGAGATGGGGTCTGAGAAAGAACTGTTGCAGAGGTAGGAGGCAATCCAATCCAGAAGTGATGGGCATTTCAAGACTGACATAGTCAATAGAAGTAAATGGTGAAGGGAGGTTGTGCACGATGAAGACCGAGAAAAGAATGAAGGGTCAGTAACGAGGAGGTTATTGGTGGTTCTAGTGGGAACCATTGCAGTGGAAATTAGGAGAAGCCAGACTGCATGGGTTTAAGAATGGGTGGGACAAGAAGGAGAGATGTAGAAAACCAAGTAGCACTGTGGGAAGTTTCATGGGAGGTTGTGGGAAGAATTGAGCATGTGTAGGCTGTGGGCAAAAGTCTGGGCTGTGTCCTTCCACTCCCATCTCCGGGTCGTTTCAGTTGCTTTTCTTGAGTTTCATTACATCTTTCTGAGATAACAGGATCTGAAACTTCCCACAAAGTAGGTGTTGGCAAATATTTGTAGTAAAGAGCCAGCGAGTAAATATACTAGGCTTTGTTGGCCATAGGATCTTGTTGCAACCACTCAACTCTGCCTTTGTAGTGTGAAAGCACACTACAACATGTAACCACAGACAATATGTAACCAAATGAGCAAGGCTGTGTTCCAATGAACTTTATTTATAAAAAACAGGCAGAGGGCCTGACCTGTGGTGGCGCAGTGGATAAAGCCTCGACCTGGGAACACTGAGGTCGCCAGTTCAAAACCCTACACTGGTTCGGTCAAGGCACATATGGGAGTTGATGCTTCCAGCTCCTCCCCCCTTTCTCTCTTTCTCTCTCTCTCACTCTGTCTCCTCTCTAAAATGAATAAAATAAAAATAAAATAAATTAAAAAAAAAACAACAAAAAAAACCAGGCAGAGGGCAGGATTTGGCTTGTGGGCTGCAGCTTACTTGACTCTAGGCTCATGGAAAGAGATTGGAGATGCAATAAATGGGCAATTGATGAAGCCAGAATAGGATCAAGACCTCGGGGGAATAGCTTTGCTTCAGAAAGACGGTTCCTGCATCTACTGGGACACTGTTGCAGTCTGACTTCCTCTTTGTGTGTCTGCCTTGTGCCCCTCCACTGTGAGCACCTCAGGGCCGGGAACATTTCCCAGCAATGATTCTAGAACCTTCCACACAGGAAGTGCTCAGACACATATGTGGTTGAGAGATGTAGGGCTAAGTATGCAGACGAAGGGAAATTGAAGAGGCTCACAGGGAGAAATCTCTATCATCTTCAGTGAATTAGGAGCCGTGTGATTACCAATCGAGTTACCTGTGTTGATGTTTAAGCAGGAAATCAACTCTTCTCCTATATGGTTCAGATTCAATCTTTTCAAGAAGTGGAGGTGTTCACATCTCACAATGACAGAATTCCATGTGATGTACCCAAATAGAGATCTGGGTAGGATTCTGGGGATTAAGGAACTAGGCAAAAGGGGTACCTCCAGACTGCTACAGGATGGATGTGCTGTGGGGAGAGACGGGAAGGGAGGCTACTGTGAAGCCTGGGTGCATTATGGAACTTCCAGAGGAGGCGGGAAGGATGTGGAGGTGGGTGGGGTGGCAAGGAGCCAAATAACTCCTGGGTAAATTTTTTTTTTACACTCCTATAACAGGTTGGACCATGTCTAGCTGTTTCTGGCCTCTACTTTTACTTTCCCGTGAAAGGGTGGGGCCAAGCTAGGGGTTAGAAGGTGGAGAGTGAAAAAGGAAGCCCCCGCTGTGCAGCTCATCCCTGGGCACGGGGAATCCAGACACTAGAGGCTGAGCTGAAAGGATCAAAGACAGTCCATTCCCTAATGGGGAAGCACAGTCCACTCTGCCCTGGGAAAGGGGCCTGCAGACCAAGGCAGAAGCAGAGACAACGGAGGGCGGAGGTAGTGGGGTAGCTGGATGAAGAGGTGGAACATGTTTATTGGCAGGGAAGAAAGTAAAGGCATCTTCTAGAAAAATGATGTCATTGGAGCAGAGCAAGAGGCTTGAGGGAAGTGTTCAAGACCCCCACAATCTGTCCCAGTGTATCTTTCCAGCCTTGCTATTCCTGTTCATACAGCCTAGTTCCGCTGAATTTCCATCCTATTCTGAACACTTCCCATTTCTCCACCTTCCAGCCTTTGCGTTTGTTTCTTTTCCTTGGCATTTGTCTCCTTTCTCCTACCTTGTCTACGTCTTTTTTTTTTTTTTAAAGAGAGAGAGAGAAGGACAGGAAGGGACAGACAGACAGGAAGGGAGAGAGATTAGAAGCATCAATTTGTTATTGCGGCCCTTTAATTGTTCATTGATTGCTTTCTCTTACATGCCTTGATGGGGAGAGGGCAGGGGGGGCAGCTTCAGCTGAGCCAGAGACAACTTGCTCAAGCCAGTGACCTTGGGCTCAAGCCAGAGACCTTGGGCTTCAAGCCAGCGACCATGAGGTCATGTCTATGATCCCATGGTCAAGTCATTGACTCCACGCTCAAGCTGGTGAGCCCGCACTCAAGCCATATGAGCCTGCACTCAAGCTAAATGAGCTCACGCTCAAGCTAGTGACCTCGGGGTTTTGAGCGTGGGTCTTCAGCATCCCAGGTCAACGCTCTATCTGTGCCACCGCCTGGTCAGGCTAAGTCTTATTCTTCAAGTCTTAGAGTCTACTTCCCCCAAGAAGACATAGATTCTATTCTTCATTGGGAACAGTCCTTCCCTCCTCTGAACTTATCTGTCTGTCACCAAAGAAGAAATTTAGCCATTACCATCTAGTAGTAAGGAGTACTGAGGACAAAAGCTGTTGCCCAGGCAGCTCTGTCTTTTCCACACCCATAGCTCATTACTCACACAGGCCCTCCAGAAGTGGGGACTGGACAAACACTGTACAAGCTCAGGCTGGTGCAGCATCCTCTTTACCAGCTCCCATGGCAGCTCTCTCTCTGCTTGGTTAGGGCCCTGTATGCACCAGTCCTAGCCAGTAGCTACCAGAATCCTGGACATTCCTCCTCCAGTAACTCCAGCCCCTCGCTAATTCTGCTTCCGGGTCAATCCAAGGATGAACCCAGAATAGTCTGTACCTGCCCCACAGCTTCCTCCCCTCATGGTGAGAGGTGCCACCAGGGTGGTTCCCTCAAGCACACTGATTCAGGGAGCAGGCTCTGGGCTGTCCATGTCCTGGTCACCTGGCATAGCCCAGAGTTATGTGTTTTGGGTTTTCGCATGATGGTGAGAGGGCTTATCTGACCCTCACATAGAGCTGGTTATCCTTTGGTATCAGCCATACTGGTTGATTTTAACTGCAGTCCATATTTGGCCTGGGTCAGAGAAGTACACTTATTGAATGAACTTAATGATGTATGTGTGTGCGTGTGCACGTGTGTGCAGAGCCACAAAGAGATGTGCTAAGTTTATGGATGCATGCTAATTGGTAAGTGAACGTAACCTGCTTCTTGCCCTTGAAGTACCACCCCTCATCCCCACCCCATTAATATCTTGGTTTCTGTCCTTGAAAAAACAAGTTGGACAAATCTGCAAAGTCCCTGCTAGCCCTAATCTCCCATTGTGTCTTGAATGTGTGTAACTTAACTCCTTTGTCAGAACAGATTGACAGTCATAAGGAAAGGATTCTTGACCAAGGTGGCAGGAATTTAAACCTTACCTGGGTGTTGAAAGCCTTGGTGATTTGGAGCTGCAAGGTTTTGTACTTGAGGCCGAAGGGAAAAGATTCACCTCTCCTAACAAGAATCTGATAATGTTCTTCTCCAGAAGGACCACAAGAATTCCAGACCTGCACTGGCCCATAGGACTACATGTGACTATCTAAAAGTCATTAGCCCTGGCTGGATAGGTCAGTTGGTTAGAGCATTGTCCTTACGCGCAGAGGTTGCTGGTTTGATCCCCGGTCAGGGCACATACAGGAACAAACTGATGTTCTGTTTCTCTCTCTCTAAAATCAATAAAATAAACATTAAAAAATAAAATAAATGAAAGTAATTAAAATTAAATAAAAATTAAAAACTAGCTCCTCGGTCATAGCAGCGACATTTCAAGTGCTCAAGAGTCATCCGTGGCTAGTGGCTACCATCTTGGATAACACAGACGCAGAATGTGTCCATCTTCACACAGAAACATCTACAGAACAGTAGTCTTCTAGACCAGCGATTTTCAACCTGTTTCATCTCATGAAACACATAAACTAATTACTAATATTCTGTGGCACAGAATATATTTTTTGCTGATCTGACAAAAAATGTATAATTTTGATTCATTCTCACCAGATGACTATTGTTGTGTTGGCTGTTGTCATTTTTTTTTTTTGGCTGTTGTCATTTTTTAAAATTTGACAATCTAAGGGAAAAGAAGTCAGTGCCTCTCACTAAATAGTTAGGTATTGCATGTTTTTAAATTCTTGGAGTACACCGGTTGAAAATCACTATTCTAGACTATATCTTGCACAGGGGGAAACGGAGGCCCAGAGAGGTGATATGATCTCCCAAGAATATTGTGGGCAGATCTGGGCCTAGAAAAAAGGTACCTTGACCCCCAAGCCTGATTTACTGACCTATTCTCTCCTTCTTCCATGCTTCTCTGGACGCCCAGCACAGAGTCTTTAGTGGGCCCAGCACTGGGGCCTGGCGGCTGGTCTGGTCTCAGGGGATGTTTATGACTGAGCAGCGCTCCAGATGCTGCACATTCTTCCTAGGGTCAGACCTGCCCCCAGGCACTCAGGGAATTAGCTTCTCTGAAGAGCCCCAGATCTTCTTTCCGGAGCTGCCCTCTTCCTGGGCAGTCCTGGAGGCTGGTTGGTTTAGGGGTACTGGCTGGGCTCTTTGATCGCCTTGGGTGAGGCTGCAAGGCTGCGTGGATTTTCTGTTGGAGAGGTACTTCTGGTCAAGGAGGAGTGGAAAGGGGACAGGAAATTGCACCCCATATATCTTCCAGGGTCTACAAGTCCAGCACAAGGGGCATCTGGGAACAGGGCTTCTTCAAGGCCAACCTTGGGGCCGCATTTGGCGGGAACTGGATCTGCCTTCACCTGCAGTGCTGTGGGGGTGGGGTGGGGGAGAGAGTGTGATGGAAAGAGCAGGGAGTGGGGCGTCCTGGGGTGGGGATAGAGGGTGAGAGGCCAGGGGAGGGGGCGCCCGGGAGCGCCCTGACCTCGCCGGCTGTTGGGAGGTGGAGGGGATGGGGGTTGGGGGAGAAGAGGGGAGTCTGGCAGCCAATGGGAGGGAGGATCTCGTTTCAAAAGGGTTAACCCACAGCCAATGGGAGCCTGGGGGAGCGGATCCTGCTCACTCCATTCAAGAATCCCAAGTATTCAAGATGGACGGCAGGGAGTGTGGAAGGAGAAAGGGGGCGAGGGGGGAAGAACCAGATCGACCGAGGAGAGGGCGAAGCGGCCGGCCGGCCCCGGGCTCTCGGTCTCGGGGTGCGGGTGGAGGCGCGGCCGCGGGGCATCGGCGCCCTGCCCGGACGCGGGGCTGTTGAGGGGCGAGAGGGTGTGAGAGTGGGGGGGGGGGGAGCGCGGCCGGGGAGGGAAGCCAAGAGGGAGGGAAAGGCAGAGAAAGAGCCCGGGAAGAAGGAGGTGGCAGGCAGAGGAACGTAACGAAGAGCCATGTGTAGGTATCGGGAGCTCCCAGAAGGGTAACGCCAGCGATTTTCGGTTTTCTTCTATGTCGGGGAGGGGAGGGGTGGTCTGGGCTCTTTCTCTCCTCTTCTTTCTCCCCCCCTCATTCTCCTCCACTCGTGGGCATCTCCTCTATCTCTTCCTTTCCAAACAACTCTTAACAGGGAAGCACTAGGTATGTCTTGCTGGGGCGGCCTCACTGTCATTTTCCCGTGGGGGTGTGGTGGGGTGGCGAGGCGTGGGGTGCTCTGCTGGGCAGGGCTGCGGCTGGGCCATCTGGCCATGCCCGGGTGTGTGAGGGTGTGCGAGGCTGTGCGAGGCTATGGGGCCTTGGCGGTGTGTTCAGAGGGAAAGGCAGTGTCTGAAGGGCTAGAACGGGGCAGAGTTCTGCATCTTGAGAAGTTAGGCTGAGCCAGGGGACTGTGTGTGGGGGTGAGGCCTGCCCTTGACGAAGAGTTGTGGGGTGTTAAGGGGTGCGGGAGGTGGGGAACTGTGTGCTCACACTCCAGTGCTTGCTGTTTGGGGTAAGTGTGTAGTAAGGGCTGAGTTGTGCAGCAACTGTGGCTGGGAGTTGTGATTGTGCGCGCGCGTGTGTGTGGTCCATCCTCGAGGTGTGTGTGTGTGGAGGGGGGGGCACAGTTGGGTGTTGAGAGAGAGCCCCTCACCCCTCCTCTTCTCCCCTGCCTCTCTCATCCCATTCACAGAACAGGGCTTTCAAGACCCTCCTGCTCTCCTCCTCCTGTCGCCATGGCTGCGGGGAGGGGGTGGGAGGAGACAGTTGGGGCCAGCCGCTGCCCCTGCTGCTCCAGCTAACCCTCCACCGGCCCTTTCTCTCCCTTCCACAGGCTGGGCCCCATCCCCTGCTGCTCTGGGGGGCAGGGGCCGGAAGATGGTGGCCAATGAGGAGGGGGAGTGGAGAGAACTTGAGCCGGGCCTCCCCTCCCCCATTTCCTCCTCGGTCTCTACACCGCCTCTGGAAGGAGCTGGGGGATGGCTCCTGGGCCCAAGGTGGGGGAAGGGCCCTGCTGGCTGGTGAATCGCAGGGAATCCCGCCCTGGAGTGAGTTGGGTGTGAGAGCTGAGGGGATCTCCGTCCCAGCCACCTCTCTTCTCTCCCCAGAAGAGATCTGGGCACTCTTGGGTGAAGAATCTTCCTCTAGCCTCCCTAAAGCTGGCTGGGCAGCCCTGGCTTTGCCCCTGTGCCCCCTGTTGACATGATCTAGTTCCCAGCTGGGACTGGTTTGCCCAACCCAGGAGCAGAGGCCTGGTGACTGACCCTAGCAGGGCCTTAGTTTCCGTCCATTAGGACTGTGCAAACTATGGGACAGGGCCCCCTGTTTGCAGACTACAGGAACAAACTCTGCCTGGGAGGGCGGGAGAGAGCCTCTGCTGCTTCCTGAGCGGGTGGGGAAGGCTGGAGGGGAAGCCTGGAGGAAGAGCTCCCAACTGGGTTCTATCCTCCGTTCCTCCTGCTGGCTGTGGAGTGCGGAGGAGGACAAGGCCGGCCCAGAGCCTTCTTTGCCTGGTACACGGAGGAATTGCCCCACAGCCTTTACACCTCTGGGTTGCCCACAGTTCACCAGGTCAGAGCTGGAGCTGGTACCTAGGAGTGGACCCTGCTAGAAGCCTGAACCTTTGACTATATGCAGGTGCCCCGCCACTAGGGTAGGATGGGGAAGTTCTGGGTGAGCTTGAAGAATTCCTAATGGGAATCCCTGGATGAAACAGGAAACAATTTAGGTTCTAATCCCACTGCCATTGAAAGCCTATCCTTACCATTCATTATAAAAGAGCATTTTGTTTCATGCTGAGTCTACAAAGTGTATTTTGAAGACCTCAGAGAAGACCACGGGTGTGGCATCACACCAGCTTCCACCTCAGACCTGGAAGCTTATTTGCTGCCTGGGGACCTGTGACTATAGTCTCTACCCTCTCGTCCTGGAGCTTTGGCCAAGGTGTCCCCTTGAGGGCTAGAACTCCTCTTTATCTAAACTAAAATGGGGAGAGGGCCTTAAAAGAGGAAGACTGGAAGACTGGTCCTGGTCGGCAAGCTCCCCTTCCGAAGGGTAGCTGGCAGAGATCCACACCCATATAACGCGAGTGTCCCCCAGTCTTCTGGGATTTCCACTAGTCGTTTCCTCTGAAGACTGAGTACCAAGCTGAGCATATCCCTTAAGCTGTGCTCCCACGGACCCCGTTCCTCACCCCAAAGCTCCAGGGTAAGGTGGTCGTAGTGCTGGGAGGGGTGTGAGAAAGAAGGTAAGGAGGAATGGAGAGAAGATAGAGGATTAGCGCTGGGAATGGAGAAGCTGTGCGGAAGATGAGAAGGCAGAGGGGGGCTGAGTGGGCCTGGAGAGGGGAGAGGGGAGAGGGGTGAGGAGGCAGGGTCAGCACGTCTCTGCTGCAGGCCGGGGCTCTTTTCACATTGTGCTACTGTCTGCACCTACCACTAGCAGTGCAATGTTAAAAGGGCATTGGCCGTGTAGTGCTATCAGCGCCAGCTGCCTCCTCAGCGTGGAGACTTCCTCTCCCATCTGGGCGCCAATCAGCTACCCTGGTGGGAATGTGGGAAGCCTCACTATTACAGCCAGGCGAATAGCTCACCTTTACGGAAGCACTTCCACCTGCAGCCCCCTGTGCTAGACACTTCTTAATGTTATGGTGAACATTAAAAACTCTTTGGCAAGTCACAACCCCAATGCACAGAGAGAAAAACTGAGCCAGAAGGTTTAAGCAATATACCCAACATTCTGTATCTTAAATTGCAGAACCTGGATATAAACCTATCCTAAGTCGGACAGTTCAACCCATCTTTTTGTAGACCTATCTGAAGAGGTTGGAGTAGGCTCTCAACTGAGCTAATGGGTAGAAGGTTTTGATGCCACCTGCTGGTTAGATGAGGGAATCTAGAATTCTAAAGTCTCCAGCCTTTAAGGACAAAAGTGGTGGCTTGTTGGCTAAGGAGGAGTTCCCAGACCTGGCCTGGGATTGGAGGGTGGTGACTGGAGAAGATTGGGAGGATTCCTTTTATTGCCCAGGTAGACCACCATTAGGAAAGGATGCACGGGATAGGGAAAAGGGCTAACCTGAAAGGACCTCTCCAGGGACAAGGACAGGTGCCCCTGGCATTCCAAAGCTGTGGCTCCTTTCCTGGTTCTTCGGATGTAGAAAGACCTCATAGCCATCTGCAATTCCCAGCATGACCTGTCTTGGCCACAGGTGTTGAATAATGATGCTGCTTGAGTGTAGTCCTGTCTGGGCATCCAGGATTCGGACTGCATTGCCCACGGCCTGATCTTAGAGACTAAATAGTATCCCTGGACCAAGCCTGCGGAAGGATTCTTCCAAGAGAGATTACAGGAACTTGAGAGAAAAACCATGCCATTTACTCTTGTTTACCACAGTGCCTACCTAGTTGGCTTAGCAAGAATTTAAAAGTAAATTGAGCCTGACCAAGTGGTGGTGCAGTGGATAGAGTGTCGTACTGAGACGCGGAGGACCCAGGTTAGAAACCCTGAGGTTGTCAGCTTGAGGGTGGGCTCATCTGGTTTGAGCAAGGGTTCACTTGGTTTGCTATAGCCCCCTGGTCAAGGTACATATGAGAAAGCAATCAATGAACAACTAAAGTGCTGCTCACCTCTCCCTGTCTGTCCCTATCTATCCTCTCTCTGACTCTTTGTCTCTATAAAAAAAAAAAAAGAAAGTAAATTAAGAGACACATATTTTGTCAGCTGTAAGAGGGCAGTTAATTTGTACCTGATTTTCAAAGTCAAAGCTTGGGGCTTTAGAATCCTTCCTGAACTTTGGTGCAAGGAATGGGACCGAGAGGGACAAGGTTCTGGGTCTCTTGTTGGAGCCTGGGGATCTTTAGGCATGCAGAGACTGAATGGGGACAGACCCCTAACCCAAGACCTCTCAGATGGGGGTGTGTTAGCCGTCAAGCTCCTACAGATCCTTTCTGTTCTTTGGCCCAGACAACGCCATTCTGATGTTGACAGTATTTGATATGCTACACAATTTTATGTCCCTTACTTTCTTCAGTCTATTAACATTTCTATTAGAGTCTCTTCTCTGGGCATGAAATAGCCATTTGATGATGTCACTCAACTCTTGTATGAAAAACAAAAAACAACACGAGAACTTTTCAGTGTTTTCCAATGCTCTTGGGATGAAATCTAGATCCCTAAGTGGATGTGGCTGCCTCCTGTCTTTCTCGTGTCCTCCTCTCCCCCTTTTGTGCCTATACTCCAGCTATACGAAAGGTTTCCTCTTCATTGACAAAGCTTGAGCCATTTGTCAGTTCTCTGCCTGAAACAATCGTCCTCCCCTCATTTTCCTGTTTGCCCACCCAACTCTTCATTCTTCAAGCACCATCTGTGTCATCACTTCTGCTAAACCTTCCTTGCAGATTCCCTTGCTTACTCCCCATCCCTGTTCAGACCCTGTCACCTCCTGGCATTGCCTGGGTACTGTTTGTCCTCCCACTAGACTGCCTGAAGCCGGCCCATGCTGCCTTGTTTTCCACGGCATCCCCAGTGGTTACCACCATGCCTGCAAGTAGTAGTTGCCCTACAGATACTTGCAACACCAATGAATGCATCTGGAAATAACAAGCTAGTTTACCAAAAAACAAAACTATAATCCTTTATGATGTGTGCATTCCTCCCTGCAGTTGTCAGTGACCCAACAGCTATTTCATATCACTGCCAAAAGTTGCAATTGGGTCACATGGTTGCATCGACGCTGTAATTTTGAGCTGTTTTGTTTCAGCTGGCAGGGCAGCATCTTGGCCGATCAATTTGCCTTTTAGCCTTAAGTGTGGCTATGAGCTGACTGAAACATTAATGTCAGGTGCAAAGGCAGTGGGACCCAAGAACACCCTAGTTCGGGGATGAGCTTCCTGATGTCCAATCCTGGATCCAGGCAGAAAATGTATTCCTCATCAAGGGCTCCAGTAGACTAGAACCGTTTTGGATGCTCCAGCTGGAATACCTCTCAAAAGCTATCCCTCTTCCTAAGCAAAGCACCGCCTGAGGACCCCTTTGGTGAAAGCCCGGTTGGGGGTCCTGCCACAGATAAAGCAGTTGCTGCCCCCTAGTGGCAGGAAGGGACAGGGAGGGTGACTGGTACTTGCACAAGAAAGGAAAGTCCGAACAGCACTTAAGCTGCTTTTCTCCTTTTTATTAAAAATAGACCCAAACACTATGTATCATACAAAAGTTTCATTCGCTGGTGGCAGCCACGAGGACGCCTGGCCCCATCGTACTGATTTCCCACCTCCCTTCCAAGGGACTGGGTCCCAGGGAGCAGTGGCTGGGCCTCAGGGAGTGCCCAGCGACTGCTCGCTCCAGCTGGGGGACGGACCTGTTCCAGGGGCAGCTTTAGCCACCCCACCTGGTGGCAGAAGTTAGATACTGGAAAGTGCCTCCTTAGTGCCAAGATAAACACGTGGAGTGAAATGGAAACCCCTGTTATTCCTTTACTTCCCAGGGCCTGGATTTGGGGTTTTTCTTTCCACCCCCAGAATCATACTAATGGGGTGGGATGCTTCAGAGACTAGTATCTTCCTGTCAGACCAAAATGTCCTCCCAACCCAAGCCTTTTCTTTGCTATTCTGTGGCCCTGGATATACCAGCCCCTTCACTCAGGATTTGTCCTCTGTTCACTTGATAAGGTGGAGCAAATCTGATTTCTCCCATGGTCCTCTGCCTGAGTGCCCTGCTGTCACCACCTCCACTCATAGGAACTTAGGGCTCGGCGGGCCCATCACCATATCCCTGACTGCTGCCCACTCCTGAGCCTTGAACACCCCTGGGGTACCCCAGGCCCCTGTTCCAAAGAGGCCTGGGGGTGATGAGGTGGAGGCGGGAGGGGTTGGTGGGAGCCTGGTCCCCCCAGGGGTGGCGCAGTGCTCATGCTGGTATGGACAGCTTGACAGGGCCAGGGGACAGGTATGGGAGGGTGGGACATGCGGAAGAAGGGCGCTGCCTGCCTGAGCCCCTCAGTCCCAGCCATTGTCCTTCACCATGTGTGACATTTCAATGATGTACTTCCCCTCCTTGTACTTCTGGCTTGTCTCAAAGGCTTGTTCCTGATGGAGAGCAGGCAGTGAATATGGGGCTAGGCAGTCCCCTCCTGTATTACCGTTGCCCCCAACGTCAGCCTCACCCAGTCCACCCCCCTGGGGCTTGGAGGGATTTAGAGGGCCATGGAGACTGTCCACTTGGGAGGGTGCCTCTCTCCTGGGGACTTACATATTTCCAGCCCAGTGTGGTTTTGCAGCTCTCACAGAAGATGTCAGCTACCGAGTGGAGCCCCGTGAGCAGAAGACGCTGTTCTGCTGGCCCACAACCCACGTTGACCCTGTCTCAGGAAACAGGAAGGACCCAGCACCCACTGGTGTCACTGTCAGTCCAGCCTCCAAACAAACAGCCCAAAGGGACTTATGTCTGGAGAGCTTAACCCACCCAACTGGGAGCCCCTGCCTTCAGCAACCCACCCCTTTATGCCTAGAGCCTGGGCCTTCTTCCTCCAATGCGAGATTCCAGTTCTGCCCAGACTCCCAAGAGAACAGCACTCTGAGTTTCTGAACCCCTTTGCAAGAGGGGAGGCAAAGCCGGTATGCAAGGCCACCTTCTCCTGGCACACCCCTTTTCTCTACAGAGGGTAACGCCCACAGGCAAGCACATGCGCACAGGAGGGAAGTGGACTCACACGGAGTTAAACAGGTAGGCTCGGCCGTGGCTCCCTTGGAAGGACTGTGGAGACAGGACAAGCAGTGACTGCTGGGTAAGCCCGCTCCCGCTCCCGGGGGCACGGAGGACGGTGGGCAGGCTGCCTTGCCTCCCCCCAGGTGAGTTCAAGCCTGGTTGGGCAGAGACTGGGAGTGGCAGGCCCCCGCGTGGCATACCTTGGAAATAAGCTCATCGTGTTTGGCCAGGTGTGCCCGGCAGTGGACGCAGCTGTAGGTGCGGTGGCAGCGGGGCAGGTAGCTCCGGAAGGTCTTGGTGGGAAGGCAGGCAGGGCCTGGGCCGGGGTCACAGCTGGGCATGACGGGCTGGAGGACGATGCCCTGGCGGGCCGGAGGGGCTGGCGCGGTACAGCCCCCACACAAGCGGTCGCAGGTGAAGCAGCGGAGCAGGTTGGCTAGAGCCGTGTTTCAGGGCAGAAGAAATGTAGGGGGGCTGCCCGGCCAGGGCTCCCCCCCAGACGTGAACCAGGTAGAAACAAAAGTCACCTGGGAAGAGGGGAAGGTGCATCAGGAGAGCGATGACCTCAGGTGGAACCCCTCAGGAGGGAACGGAGGTGGTGGGACCCCTCACCCCTGCCCTACGTCCCCCATCACTCTGAGCCTCCCTGTCCCCCGGATCGCCGTCTGCTCTGGAAAGCCTGGCAGCAGTTTCAGGCCTTGGGTGCCTAGTCAGAGAGGCTGTGTCTCTCCCACACCCCCGGGCGGGAGCAGCCTCCAGCATTTCCACTGGGAGCAGCCCGCTGGCTCCAGGGCTGCCATGGGAGCGATGTCATCTGCCAGCGCTCTCTCCTTGATGTCGGTTCTTCCATGAGGATCTGCCTCCCACATGCTCTGATCAGCTCTGAGGCTCAAAGCCTTGGAAAAGTTGGGGTTGCCTGAGAGTCTTCCTACTATGTTGCCGTCGCGTCTGATTTGCAGCACAATTGGTCCTTCATACATTTTGTATGGGAGGAGGGGGAGATGGGAGCCAGGGAGGGCAGCCAGGCAGGAAGACAGGTGCACACAGCCTGCTTCAGCCCTCTTCTGGGGCTGGGGGCTGTTCCCTGGGAACTAGAGCTCTGTGGATGTCTCCTGAACCAAAGACCTCAGCCGCAGCCGTTGCCCAGTCCTGCCCCTTGGTCCACACATTTTGGCCTAGAAGCAATGCCTGGCTGTCTTTTCAGCCTCTGAACCCCTTGATCTCTTTCTGTGGCTCTTTACTGTTGCCTTTGCCCTCAATGAAGGACTTAGGCCCCTAGTTGTAGGAGAGAAACTATCCTTCAGGCAATATCTGACAGCTGGAGTCACTGGGAAATGGGGTCCACGCAGGGAGGCAAAGAGGGGAGCACTCCTGGGCTGAGCAGGGTTGGGTGGTGTAGTGTGGGGGCAAATCCTCAATGCGCAGCAAAGGGGGGACTTGCATTTTCAAAAGCTGTGCTTTGGGATACAAGGCAGACGATGTTTCCACCGGCTCCTAGGAGCAGGGACAAACAGCAGTGCCCCTGTGGGCGACAGAAGATAAATATTTGCTGGGTTCTGATTAGGAATCTTGAGGAAGATGTTGACATCAGTCCAAACTCCAGCCCCCAGGTGGAGAAGGGTGCTGGAGGCAGAGGATAAGAAGGGAGGTGTCCTCTGTTGGCTCCGATAAGCAGGTGAGGTGCTGCCTTCTCCTTCACGGGGCCTTCAGGCCCTTTGTGGGTGGTTTAGCACAAGCCTGGTTCAGAGGTGCCGGCTGAACGCCCTGGCAATGATAGGCCATGAAGCCGAGCAGAGGCAGTGTGTAGCTCTGGGTAGTTGGGGCAGACAGGCTGTCATCCTGTCCTCTGAGGTGCTGTTAGTTCTGTAGCTGTTCTAGTCCTTCCTGGGGCCACCAGGTAGTCTCTCCACAAAACCCCTGACAGAGACCATCTTCAGTTTCAGGTCCTGTTCCCCCGGCCAGGCCCCAGGGAGATACCTTGGGCTGAGTTCAGGGTGACATTGGGTTCTGGTTGCAGAAAACGAGCCCTCCTCACTAACACAACACTGATCAGCGTCCACTTCACAGGTCTGCCTCCAACTTCGCCTGCGGATTCCCCTCTGCTACTCCACCTACACACCTCCTGCGAGGGCCTGGCCTGGGAGGGAGCGGGCCAGGTCCCTGCTCGGCCACCTTCCCGGTCTCCCCGCCGGCACGCCTCCCTCCCTCTGTCCCCCCTGCTCCCCCATCAAGCCAAGCAGAGGCTGCACGGAAGGCCAGAGAACCACTCACAGGAGGGGGAGTAGGGGTCATTTCTTTCCCATCTCAGATCCATTGGAGAAGCAAGTTGGGCAAATGATGAGGAAAGAAACAAAGGCAAGCTGAGTGCTGGGTAGAGGATGTTCCCCAAGTGAGCCAGGGCTGGACCGTGGGAGGCAGTGGAGAGGAAAGGCTGCGGGGGAGGGGGTGTGCTGAGCAACCATCGCTGACAGCAGAGGCTCCAGGAACCAGGTGCGAATCCCGTGCCTCTCAGGGGGAATGAAAAGGGAGGGGCCACCTGCTCACAATGGATTTTCTCATCTGCTGTGAGGCTCTGGCCCCCTCGGGGCTGCCATTCTCAGCATGGTATGGTCCAAAATCATTAGCAGCGCAGCCAGCTCTCGGGGCGGGCTTTGGGGGGTCTGCACTAGCCGCAGAACAATAAACCGTGACGCCTGATGCTGCAGCCAAAGTTGCCGGGAAATAAGTGCGGGAATCGTCAGAGCTTGGAGCGGGATGGAGGAGCCGAGAGAGGAGCGGAGGCAGCAGGGAGGGGGAAGGGAGGACAAAGGGTGGATGAATAATGCTTTTGCAAAGGGGAGAAAGCAACACGCAGCAGGAGGAGGAAATTTGCAAAGGGAAAAAATTCGTTTGGAGAAGGGCTGCCCCCTCACCTTGAGGTCTGCTCCAGAGATCTCCGTCTATCTCTCTCTCTCTCTCTCTCTCAATCTCTCTGCTCACTCTTCTCTCTTCTCTTTCGGCTCCTTCAATAGGGAAGGGGATGGGGACGGGGGAGGGGAGTTAGGGGCTCAAGACTGGGGCTGCAAAGCTGGCCAGCTGCTTGGGGGGCCAGAGGTTGTCTCTCGTCTGTACCTCGGTCTGTGGTTGAATGTAGCTGTGTGTTGTGGACTGCATCATAACACTGTGAGTCATCCATCCCCCCACCCCCCTCACCTCCCACGTCAGAGCAGGGCTGGGAGACACAGGAGGCGGGGAGGGAGGGAGGAAGGGGGCAGGCATCCAGGGATGGGGCTAGGGGGGATGAGGCAGGGGTAAGAACAGAGGAATAGGACAGGGAGGGGTTCCAAAGTGGAAAGGCTGCTTGCTGCGGAGGAAGGCAGTGTGGCCAAGGAGATAGACCCTGGGGGAAGGACAGGGCTGGGCGAGAATGGAGTATGGGTGGCAGGGCTGGAGGAAATGAGGTGGCAAGGTGGGGTGGGGGGAGTGGGTGAGAGATGGATGCATAGACTCAGGTGCGCGCACCCACATTCAAGATGATACTTCAGCTTGGACCCCAGCCATCTGATGGAGAGAAAAGAAAGACATACAAAGTGTCACATACAGCAAATTGTGCCCCCAAACTTGCACCAGGCACTTCCAAGCCTCAAAACCTCAGCTTAATGATACTCCTGAAGGAGTCATAGACCAAGTATGACATTTTACATACAGGAACCTTTTATCAACTACCTCCAAATCTCTGCGCTTTATGAATGGAGACACCCACATTACATAAGGTGCTCTACTGGGTGGTAAACTTTCTGAGACAGATCCTCTGGGCAACTCTTCTCTGCTTTCCAGGACTGCAATGCTTAGCATGAGTTGATGCTCTCAAATCAGCGCTGAGTTGCATCTTTAGAGGTAGTCCAAGTGTCTGGCTTTGGTCTAAAGAGGCATGAGTTGGAATCCCAAACCTGCCAATATACTCACCAGCAACCACTGGGCAAGTTATTGATGCTCTTTGTGCCCCAATTTTCCTCACCTGCTAAGTGAAGGTAACAATATTTACCTCTCCTGACCAGGCGCTGGTACAATGGATAGAGTGTTGGACTGGGACATGGAGGACCTAGGTTCAAAACCCAGAGGTCGCCAGCTTGAGTGTGGGCTCACCAGCTTGACCGCAGGGTTGCTGGTTTGAGACCCAGTGGTCACTGGTTTGAGCCCAAAGGTTGCTGGCTTGAAGCCCAAGGTCCCTGGCTTGAACACAAGGTTACTGGCTTGACCCGAAGGTTGCTGCTTTGAGCAAGGGGTCATTGGCTCGACTGGATTCCCCAGGTCAAGGCATGTATGAGAAAAACAATCAATGAGCAACTGAAGTGCCACAACTACAAGTTAATGTTTCTCATTTCTCTCCCTTAAAGGAAAAATAAAAAGACATTTTCTAGTGCTATTTTTCTATCAGATTCTAGTTACATTTCATTTGACTCAGAATATTTCTCATGGAGTGCTACCCTGTGTATGTCACTAAAGTATATGGCCACAGAACACATTCTCTAAGATAAAATCCTTGATTTTTAACAGGCTAACACTCAGAACTTGAAGTGTGTCAAAGATAGGGACTTACAGAAAGGACTGCTTGTGGGTGTTTTGTTTTTCTTTTCTCATGTAAAGGAGGGGTAAATTAAGATAGGAAAATGTAATGGGAGGCATTGCTAGCTGAAAAGGAAGAAAGGCATTCTGAACATTTAATCAAAAGATTCTTGGGTTTAGAGTAAATTCTGGAAACATGGTGTGGGTATCTTGAATGACAGAACCAGAAGTTTAACACTGAGAGGGAGAACTCGGTAAAGAAAGAAGAGGAAATGTCTTTGTCTGGGCAGCAGATGAGAAAGGA
Organism: Rhynchonycteris naso; assembly: GCA_037038555.1. Classification (NCBI taxonomy): domain Eukaryota; kingdom Metazoa; phylum Chordata; class Mammalia; order Chiroptera; family Emballonuridae; genus Rhynchonycteris; species Rhynchonycteris naso. Next base: position 360,613,173 of record CM072995.1, read on the forward strand.
AATGTAAGTGCAGGAAGAATATGAGGAGCCATTTTTGAGGAAAACAGTGGGAAGTGGGGAAAAAGAGGGTGAGTAATTTATAGGGCAAGGATTGAAAGTTTGGAAGCCAGAAGGGTATCAGTTTAACTCAGGAAGATAATGATCAAGGATTTAACTGGAGAGGAGATAGTAAGATGCATGAGGACAGTAGTGTTATTTCATAAGGTGACCAATTGTCCTCTTTTAGGGAGCACAGCCCTTCTTTTGTAAGTTTCGGCCTCCCTTGAAAAGTGTCCTCCTACATGTCCTCCTTTTTGATATTGGAAGACTAATCTGTAAATGTCCATATATGATCAATGCAGAGTCAATCCATTGTGTGTGATATGACGTATTGGTATTTGACATGATGATTCATCAAGGATCAGTACAGTGCGGCGAGACACGATCAGGAGACACATGCGCTCCGCACGGGAGAACTTGAGAGAGCGTGTGCTATACCGAGCGCACAAATGGCTGTGTGTACTTTATAATGAAACACGACCTGGCACATACGACATTGTAGACTCACGATTATTTCTTTCTCAGTGACTATTCAATCATAGACAGGTAAGCACAATTCACGTAAAATTCAATATGAAGGATATTTCTTGTTCAGATATTTCCAATATATTGTTATAAGATGATACACTGACAAAAAATATTCAGTGGAAAAGTACTCATTTAGATAATATTATCTAAATGAATACTTTTTTCTTACAATTATTATTAAAAATTAATAGGCATGTAAGCATAATTACAATATAAAATATTACACATGTTTTAATTATGCATTTATCATATTATAGTGTATTATTGTTGCAATGAATAAAATATTTACAACATTGTTTTCTTCAGTTTATTTTTGTCCTCGTTTTCATTGTAAAAAAGTTGGTCACCTTTTATTTCAGGGTGGGGTGGAAATGACAAGAGGGCTTGGTGAAAGTGAGGAAGCGTGTAGGCAAGCACAGATGCTTTAAACATGCCCTGACTCTGTGTTTAAGAAGCAGAATGGAGGGCAGTCTAAAAGGGTGCGGTGGGTTCTCCCTAACTTCATCTTGAGATAACTATACAGTATCCAGGTAAAGATGACCTTAAAATAAATGGAAGGAATTGCCTCAAGGGAGAGAGTGTGGAGGTGAAGCAGATCTGGGAGACAGACTTCATGGAAATGAAAGGCTGAGCTCACTTGGGGAGATCTATGAATGGAAGATTGGAACTGAATTTTTGAAGAATGATGAAAGATTAGGGGATACCTAATATTTCGTTGAAGAATTAATGCATATATGGTGGATGAATGAAATAATGAAAGCAAACAAAGAAGAGAGTGAGAAGTGAAGATGGCATTGTTAGAAAGTGAACGCTGGCATTGGTTGGGTAGCTCAGTTGGATAGAGTGTGATCCCGATAGCCAAGGTTGTAGGTTCAATCCCCGGTCAGGACACATACAAGAATCCACAAATGAATGCATAAACAAGTGGAGCAATAAATTGATCTCTCTCTCTCTCTCTCTCTCTCTCTCTCTATATATATATATATAATATTTTTTTTTTTCAAAGACAAAGAAAGTGAGTGCTAAGGTAGAGCTAGTGGGAAAAAGGCAAAAGGCAACCCGGAAAAATCTTACCAGGTTTCTCAATCAGGATTAATCATGTGATCTGGACTGAAAAAAATACTCATTTGTAAAGTAAGGTGGCCTGGCCTGTGGTGGCTCAGTGGATAAAGTGTCAACCTGGAATGTTGAGGTCGCCAGTTTGAAGGTACCTGGTCAAGGCACATATGGGAGCTGATACTTCCTGCTCCTCCCCCCTTCTCTCTCTCTTTCTCCTCTCTAAAATGAATAAATAAAATCTTTAAAAAAATAAAGTGAGGATGGCAATAACAATGTGTACTTCACAGGATTAAGTGCAAGGATTAAGTGAATCTTCACTTGTAAAGCCCAGAGGACAGTGTTTGCTGTTAATATTAAACTGGACTCAGTTTCCAAAATCCTGGGTTTGAGTCCTTGCTTGGTCAAGTCCCTTCCCCTATCTTTCCTTCCTTGTCTGGAGATATGACTGATTGTGCAGTGTGGCTGCGAAGGGAGATGCCTGAAAAAGATTTGAAAAATGTAAACCTCTGTACAAATGAACAGTATTATGATAGCTTTCCTTCCTCCAACTCTAGTAAAAACTTAAAAACTAACAGAAGTTTTCTATGTTACAGGCATCGTGCTTAGTACTCTATGTGTATGATCCCATTCTATTTTCAAAATGATTTTAAATGGTTTGGGTACTGTTATCATTCTTATTTTACAGACAAGAAACTGTATAAGTCTATCTATCCTTTGCCCAAAGTCACACAGTGAACAAGTGGCATAGCAAATACAAGATCCCAAAACCTGAGCTTACCAGAGCTCGTGACAAGAGGTTTATAGAAGTGGCCCAACCTGTTGCCCTCGGAGTAAATTATTGACCTCAGGTAACTGTCAGGGATTCAGGGAGAGAGTCCACAACAAAATTCCCCGCTCAGTGAGAGAGAGGTTGTTGGGTAATGACTGACTTATAGAATACCTGCAAGAAATTCTTAGGATTATTTTCTTTTATTAAAAAAAAAATTTGTGCTGGCTATATAGCTTGGTTGGTTCGAGCTTCATCTGGAAGCACAGAGGTTAGGTTGCTGGTTCCATGCTGGTCAGGGCACATACAGGAACAGATTGATGTTCTTGTCTCTCTCTCTCTCTCTCCCTTCCTTTCTAAAATCAATAAAGAAAAATATTAAAAAAAATTTTTTTTAATGCTCTCTAGGTGCCAAGCACTGTGTCAGGTAGGGGATGACAGCCTAACTGGGCCTCTGACAGGCTGTTTTCCTCCTCTTTCCCTAGCACTAAGTTTTCCTCGTGTCCCAAAAAGGTTTTGCTAATTTCCTTACTTCCCAGTTTATAATTCAGGCAAGGAGGTTATCGTGAGACCTAGGAGTGAGTCTCTCTCCCTTTCCGCGCGCCCTTCTTTTTCCTGGGCAGCAGGTGAGCGGCAACGGGGTGGCGACTCCACAACCTCAGCGGCCTGGTAACCTTTGGCCCTTTGACCGCTCCCCGCCCCGCGCAGGGGTGCAACTGCCACTCCTACAGAGTCCAGTAGGCTTGGCGAACAACGATCGCCACCGCCCCTCCCGCCTTTGACGTCACAATCAAAACTACAACTCCCAGAAGGCCGAGCGGCCGCGCGAGCTCAACTGCTCACGGCTGTTTCCCGCACAACTACGTATCCCAAGGGGCATCGCGCGACCGCCTTGTTTCTACTGCGCAAGTGCGGAACAGCCGTTGTTTCCGGCGTGGGTCTGGGCGAGAGCTGTTGTAGTTGGGCTTAGGTCGTACTTGCGAGGTGTTCTTGGCCTCCCGTTTGGGGATCTTGGCTGTGCAGGTAAGATAATAAGCTCAGGAGAGTAACCGTTTCCTCCTTGGGACCTGGGCGGAGTTCGTGTCTGGGTAGGCTGGGACAAATGCCGGACCTAGAGCTGCGATCCGGTATCGGTAATACCTTCTTAAATATTTCTCGGCATTTTCTAGTTTACGGAGTGATGTTTTCCCCCCAAAACCCGTGCTAGTCCCCATAACACTTTTTTTTAAAATTTTTATTTATTCATTTTAGAGAGGAGACACAGAGTGAGAGAGAGAGAGAGAGAGAGAAAGGAGGGAGGAGCTAGAATCACCAACTCCCATATGTGCCTTGACCAGGCCAGTGCAGGGTTTTGAACTGGCGACCTCAGTGTTCCCAGGTCGACGCTTTATCCACTGCGCCACCACAGGTCAGGCCAGAACACTTTTATATGAGGAAGTGGGGAAGTGAAAGTGCCTCCAGTTGACAGATGGGGAAAGGTTTAGAGAGGTTAAGTGATTTGTCTAAAGACACTACTAGTTGTTCCTAAGCGGGCCCTTGAAACGTTTTCCAAGTCCAAAGCCGGCATTCTCTGCTTTGCATCCAGATTGCAGACTCTCTTTCTTTTTTTTTTTTACAGGTACAGAGAGAGGTACAGACAGACAGGAAGGGAGAAAGGCGAGAAGCATCAATCATCAGTTTTTCATTGCCCTTACGATACCTTAGTTGTTCATTGATTGCCCTCTCACATGTGCCTTGACGGGCCTTCAGCAGATTGCTCAAGCCAGATGGGGCCGCGCTCAAGCTGGAGAGCTCGGGGTCTCGAACCTGGGCTTTCGGCATCCCAGTCCGATGCTCTATCCACTGCGCCACCGCCTGGTCAGGCCAGGCTCCCTTTCTTGTTGACTAAGAGGGTTGGGTGTGGGCATCTCTTGCCTTCTGAAGTTTGGAATATCCCAATAGAGTGATGAAGGGAGCGATGAGGTGATGTGATTAAGTCTTCTGTCAATCTGTAGATATAATTTTATTCTAATGTGTGAGTCATTTATTCACTCGATGTATTTGTAGAGATGCTGCGGGTTATCAAGTCTTATTATAGGTACTGGAGATACAGCAACAAACAACAATGCTCAGCTGTAGTGGGGGTAGACAAATGGTGATCAGATATAAGGAGAAAAGTAAAGCAGGGCCAGAGGAGACATTTACTGGAGGATTCTGCAAGAGTTCTAACTTGTGTTTAGATCTGATATTTAGTTTGTGTTCTAGGCACAGCAGCTACACAGAAAAGATGGGAGAGGAGGCCAATGATGACAAGAAGGCAACCACTAAATTTGAACTAGAGCGAGAAACAGAACTTCGCTTCGAGGTGGAGGCGTCTCAGTCAGTTCAGTTGGAGCTGCTGGCTGGCATGGCAGAAATCTTTGGCACGGAGCTGACCCGAAACAAGAAATTCACCTTTGATGCTGGTGCCAAGGTGGCTGTTTTCACTTGGCATGGCTGTTCTCTACAGCTGAGTGGCCGCACCGAGGTGGCTTATGTCTCCAAGGACACCCCTATGTTGCTTTACCTCAACACTCATACAGCTTTGGAGCAGATGCGGAGGCAGGCAGAGAAGGAAGAAGAGCGAGGCCCTCGGGTGATGGTAGTGGGCCCCACTGATGTGGGCAAGTCCACAGTGTGCCGTCTGTTGCTCAACTATGCAGTGCGTTTGGGCCGCCGTCCCACTTACGTGGAGCTGGATGTGGGCCAGGGTTCTGTGTCTATCCCTGGTACCATGGGGGCCCTCTACATTGAACGGCCAGCAGATGTTGAAGAGGGATTCTCCATCCAGGCCCCTCTGGTGTATCATTTTGGCTCCACCACTCCTGGCACCAACATCAAGCTTTACAATAAGGTCAGAACCGGAGCCATGGTTGGGTAGAGGGTAGTGCTGCTATCAGTGTCGGAAGCTGTGCAGAAGTTTCTAGTTCAAACTGTCTATAGCCATCTCTTTGCTCCCTCTCAGCTGGTATTATTGCTACATAATTTTGGAAAAGACAGTTTCAAATGTAAGTCAACCTCAGGTTGTTAAATGTTTCTGTGGACCTATTATTAAATTCCCATAAATTTTCCCTTAGAGGACGAAAGAAGCAACTTAAAAATTAAATCTATGTTATGAGGTCAAAAGCATAGTCTTAAAAATGTTTTTCTTTTATCTAATACTATTTATTCTAGAGAGGGACAGAATAGGTAGGGATTGTCCTTTTATGTGTTTGTATTTTTTTTTCTCATGTTGATTGTCTTTTGCAGATTACATCTCGTTTAGCAGACGTATTCAACCAAAGATGTGAAGTGAACCGAAGGGCCTCTGTGAGTGGCTGTGTCATTAACACCTGTGGCTGGGTCAAGGGCTCTGGTTACCAGGCTCTGGTGCATGCAGCTTCAGCCTTTGAGGTGGATGTGGTTGTGGTTCTGGATCAAGAACGACTGTACAATGAACTGAAACGGGACCTGCCCCACTTTGTACGCACTGTGCTGCTCCCTAAATCAGGGGGTGTGGTTGAGCGCTCCAAGGACTTCCGGAGGGAATGTAGGGATGAGCGTATCCGTGAGTATTTTTATGGATTCCGCGGCTGTTTTTATCCCCATGCCTTCAATGTCAAGTTTTCAGATGTGAAAATATACAAAGTTGGGGCACCTACAATCCCAGACTCATGTTTGCCTTTGGGCATGTCTCAGGAGGACAATCAGCTCAAGCTAGTACCTGTCACCCCTGGCCGAGATATGGTGCACCACCTCCTGAGCGTTAGCACTGCTGAGGGCACGGAGGAGAACCTTTCCGAGACCAGTGTGGCTGGCTTCATCGTGGTGACCAGTGTGGACCTGGAGCATCAAGTGTTCACTGTTCTTTCTCCAGCCCCCCGCCCACTGCCTAAGAACTTTCTTCTCATTATGGATATCCGGTTCATGGATCTGAAATAGAGATGCAAGCCTTGCTGCATTGGGCATGGAGATCTGGCCATCACCAAAGGCAGATGGGCTGGAGTGGGAGAGAGTCTGTTGAGGCCAGCTGACCAGGAAGTAGATGGTGGACTAGTAAAAAGCACATATTCTACCTCTTAAAACAAGTGGTGGTAACCTAACTCTTCTAATCTTGAACCAAAAGGAGAGCCATGAGAATGTAATCGGTTTCTTAGATCACCTTAGGTGCCACTTTGACTTCTCTAAGGCCCTAGAGAATCCCATTACTCTCACTGTGCTATCATGGAGACTAATTTTTAGGGGCTTTTTAAAATAATTACTGCTTTATATTCACTATGTAGTAGTTGTTATCTCATCTACCCAAAATGAAAGAGTGTATTTGAAAGACTCCTTACAATAAAGTTTAAACTTGGAAAATAATTATTTTAACAATTATGTTTGCCATATTACAGAAGTTGATATAATTAAAAAAAAATTTTATTGATTGATTTTAGAGAGAGAGGAAGGGAAAGAGAGACAGACAGACAGAAACATTGATCTGTTTCTGTATGTGCCCTGACTGGGGATCGAATTGGCAACCCTTATGTATTAGGACAGTGCTCTAACCAACAGAGCTATTCGTTCAGCCAGGGCAAGAAGTTGATAGAATTTTAAAAAATTTTGGTATTTCCCCTAATTACAGAAACACTTAGAATGGTATATTGCTATATGCTTAGAAAAGAAGAAAATCAAGAGCCCACCTGTAAGCCAAGCAGGTGAATTTTTATGATGGTTCCCTTTGCTGTGTACTTAGGTAAACAGATGCTAAATCTGTTCTTAGTGCCGGTGTAACTGTGAGGACCCAGAGAGTCTAGCAATAAACTTGGGATGAGGTTTCAGATGTAATAACTTGACAGAGAACGTTCCTTTCCTGTTGTCTATTTGCTTGCCATCAGAACCTAAGTCAAAGTGTTAACTGAGCACTCAGGGGGTAAGAAGCTGAGAAACCCAATTTTCTGATCTCTTGCAAATGATTGTTGTTCCTAGTTTGGACTTGGATTATTTAATAAGTATTTGATGCCCTTCATCTGTTCATTCTTTCCACAAGTATTTATTGAGCAAGTATTTCTTTGCCTGGAACTCTTCTAGATGGGGAATGAGATAATCTCTCCTGGAGCTTACATGATAGAACAAACAAAAAAGACTTAAGTGCTGTTCAGGGACTTGAAATTGGGTGATTCACAACAGTGACTGAGAGGCTGGCTACTTAAGGTTGGGTGGTAAAGGAAATCCTCTCCTGAGTTAACGCCCTAACGGCTGTGTCAAGTTTGGCCAAAATCTTCCTGGTGGAAGAAACACTGCAAAAATGTAAGAAAGGAAAAAGTGTGATGTGTTTGGTAAAGGAAAGGCCTGCATGGCTGGAATGTAGTGAATCAAGGGGAGTGTGATAAAAATTGAAAGGGGAGGGAACAGCAAAGACAGGATGCCTGACCTGCGGTGGCACAGTGGATAGAGTGTCGACCTGGAATACTGAGGTCGTGGGTTCGAAATCCTGGCCTTGCCTGGTCAAGGCACATAGGGGAGTTGGTGCTTCTTGTTCTTCCCCTTTCTCCCCACCTCTCTTTTTCCCTCTCTCTAAAGTGAATAAAATAAAAGATAATATAGAGGTTTTGTCCTCCCAGGGCAGTGGGGTACAGTGGAGGACGGGCATACCTTAGCCCCCTAGGGCCACTATAACAAATACTCTAAACTGGGTGGTTTATAAATGTTAGAAACCTCACAGTTCTGGAGGCTGGAAAGTCCAAGATACAGGCACCAGCATGGCTGGGTTCTGGAAAGGGTTCTCTTCCAGGTTGCTAACTCCCACCTTCTAGCTGTGTACTCATGGAGTGGAAGGACCAGGGGAGCTCTGTGGAGGCTCTTATCTAAGACCTAAGCACTTCTCTGTCATTTTTTGGAGTTAAGATTTCATATATGAATTTTGGGAGACAGAAACATTCAGATCATAGTTAAGTAAGACTGGCATGACCTAATTTACATTTTGAAAAGATTATTGCTCTGTGGAAAATGGAGAAGCAAGGACACAAGTTGCTTTCAGTGTAAGACTCCATGGGGAATTAGAGTAGGGCAGCCGAAGTGGAATTGACGAGTAGATTGCCTTAGGATATTTTGGAGGTGAGGTTGATAGGACTTGCTGATGGGAGCATTGAGGAAAAGAAAATGGAATCGAAGATGATTCCTACATTTTTTTTACTTCAGCGGCTGGCTTGGCTGTGAGATTGGGGAAACTCAGGGAGGGGATTAGGGAATACTGAGTCCTACTTTGACACCGTTAAGTTTGAGCTATTACTCATCCAATATGGAGATGCCACATAGACAGCTGGAAACACGAATCTGGATGGTTAGGGCTGAAGATACATGGGAGCTTTTGGCCTATAGAAGGCATTTCAAACGGTTTTGGATGAAGTTACTTAAAGACTGGAAATCAGAAGAAGGCAAAAGATGTACTTTTGGGCACTCCAAATGTAAGAGGTGAGGTAAAATAGGAGCTAGCAAAGGAGACTTAACTATGAATTTAGAAGCATAGATGTCAATATTGACCTTGAAGAGTATAGTCTTGGAATGATTGGGACAAAAGTCCTACTGGAATATATTGACATAAAATAAACCGAAGAAATAGAGATGACAACTACAGATGCCTCTTTCAAGAAGCTTTGCTAAGAAAGGGAGTGGCAGAGATAGGGAGGCAAGGGAAAGTTTTTTTTTTTTTTTTACACAGAGACAGAGTGAAAGAGAGAAGGACAGATAGGGACAGACAGGAATGGGGAGAGATAAGAAGCATCAATCATCAGTTTTTTGTTGTGTCACCTTAGTTGTTCATTGATTGCTTTCTCATATGTGCCTTGACCATGGGGCTATAGCAGACCGAGTAATCCCTTGCTCAAGCCAGTGACCTTGGGTCCAAGCTGGTGGGTGAGCTTTGCTCAAACCAGATGAGCTTGTGCTCAAGCTGGCGACCTTGGGGTCTCAAACCTGGGTCCTGTGTATCCCAGTCCGATACTCTATCCACTGTGCCACTGCCTGGTCAGGCAGGAAAGTTTTTTTTTTTTTTTTTAGATAGAATGTCTCTCAGTACAGTATAACAAACTTGAGAGAAAATTAATGATGGGTATGGGATGTTCTTGACACTATTCTATATATGTATATGTATTTTTTTTTTTTTTTGTATTTTTCCAAAGTTAGAAGTGGGGAGGCAGTCAGAGAGACTCCCGCATGCACTTGACCGGGGTCTACCTGGCATGCCCACCATGGGGCGATGCTCTGCCCATCTGGGGCGTTGCTTTATAGCAACGGAGCTACTCAAGTGCCTGAGGCGGAGGCCATGGAGCCATCCTCAGCACCCAGGCCCACTTTACTCCAATGGAGCCTTGGCTATGAGAGGGGAAGAGAGAGATAGGGAGGAAGGAGAGGGGAAAGGGTGGAGAAGCAGATGGGCGCTTCTGTGTGCCCTGGCCAGGAATCGAACCCGGGACTTCCACACTCCAGGCTGATGCTCTACCGCTGAGCCAACTGGCAAGGGCCAACACTATTCTTTTTTTTCTGTTTGCTTTTTATTTTCAAATAAAACATCAAATAAAAAATTCAGAAGAAAATGCAGGAATGAAGGGAATGAGATCCAGAATACAAGGGGAGAACCTGTCCTTTAACACAAGCAGAGACATTTCATAAAGATAGTAGTGAAGGTGGTAGTATTTAAACATAAAGGGGTGGTTGGTGCCTGATCAGGCCACCGCAGTAGATAGAGCATCGGACTTGTACCCTGAGGACTCAGGTTCAAGACTCCAAGGTTGCCAGCTTGAATGCGGGCTCACCAGTTTGAGCGCAGGTTGCAGGTAGACATGACCCCATGGTCGTTGGCTTGAGCCCAAGTTTGCTGGCTTGAACAAGGGGTCACTGGCTCGGCTGGAGCTCTCCCACCCTAACTGGGTCAAGGCACATATGAGAAAGCAATGAACAACTAAGGTGCTGCAATACAATGAAGAATTGATGCCTCTCATCTCTCTGTCTGTCCATATCTCCCCACACCTCTCAATCTCGCTAAAAAATAAAACAAAGGGAAATGGTTGGTTCTGAAAGACCGGTTATTCCTCCCTAATTGAGTCTAAACTAAGGTGACCAGACATCTGGCTTTTGGCGGGACAGTCCCAATTTTTAACAATTTGTCCCACGTCCTGCAGAGGTTTAAAAAAGTCCGGATTTTTGGAAAGAATGCACAAAAAGCTAGGGAACGGCGGGAGAACAGGAAGGGAATATATGGTTTTGGGAGGGGGAGACCCCGCCTCCACCTGGAAGCACCCGCACTGCCGCAAGAGCTGGCTGCCCTGTGCAGGGGCCCGAAACAAAGAACTTTGGGCAGGATGTACCTGTTGAAGCAGAGGCTGTCAAGTCCCCTACCTACCCACAGGCCTGCGTCCTGGACGCCGGAGCGTGGCTCTGGGCTCCGCCAGACGCAAGCTGCTTGGTCTCCAGTGGGCGGCGGGGCTGGACGCGGGGAGCACAGCCACATCTCTGGCATCAGTTTCTTTCCGGATAGTGTAACCCGATCCCTCTGACTCACTCAAAATTTCCCATATAGTAATATTTCTGAAAATGATCTTTTTAATCAGGTATCATTATTTAAAAAATAGATTCATAAGGAAAAGGTGAAATCTTGGGCATCAGCAAAAATCACAATAGAGAACAAATGGTTAGAAATATTTCATCATTTTGAAACAAACCATGTTTGATACAATAATGCACTAAAAATTGTGGAATACGCGCTGTCTTTACCAGGAACTAATGCTGCGACTGAATGCATTTTTTCTACGCTAAATAAAGTGTGGACATCAGAAAAATCACAATTAAGTGTTGAGACTTTGAAAGCCATTTTATGTGTGAAATAGAATTTAACAAATTCTTGTGAAAAATTTCATGACCTTTTAAACAATGACAGCAATCTACTAAAATAAATTCACTCAAATGAGAACTATGCCAAAGAACAAAATACTATACATAATTTTAAAAATGTATTATATTTGTAGATTGTACTTATGTTGAAATTTAAAAATATTTATTACAATACTATTTTTGCATTCTATGAAATTTTTTTTTGCTCCATATAGACCAAATTTTTAATCAATTCCCCCCCCCGTCAATGGTGTCCCGCTTTACCAATTTTTTTTTTAGTGTTTTATTTTATTTTATTCATTTTAGAGAGGAGACAGAGTGAGAGAGAGAGAGAGAGAAAGAGGGGAGGAGCTGGAAGCATCAACTCCCATATGTGCCTTGACTAGACCAGTGCAGGGTTTTGAACTGGCGACCTCAGTGTTCCCAGGTCGACGGCTTTATCCACTGCGCCACCACAGGTCAGGCCTGCTTTACCAATTTTAAAATCTGGTCACCTTAGTCTAAACCCAAGGGTAGCATTTTTCCTTGCCTACCTGTTTATTTACCAGTGAGTTGAACTAAAAATGACCATGTGGTTTGCCATTTATTGGGATGAAGAAATACAAGTGAAGAGAATTGAAAAAGTACAGGTAAACTACACTAGAAAAACTATAAGGTATTTCTTGATATATTAAATACACAGTGATTTATTTGACGTTTGGTGGCCTGGATAACCCACTGTTTTAGCCTAGATTTTATTGTGCAAAACTTTTCAGAGGTGACTTGCAGTTTAAATCTTATGTTCTATTAAACATCCTTTCCAGGAAATATTTTGCATGATCCTAAGTAAAACTGGACAAGAAATTGGAATCTCCAAACTTTGGGAAAGTAATTATGCCACTGTTAGTGCTCATCCAGCCAAGAGTGTGGCATCCAGTAGCCCAGTATTCCAGGGAAGCCTTAGAATGTGTCGTTGGATGGTGGAAGACTGAATTTTTATTCCGTTTAGTACTGTAGAGCCAAGAGACAAAACAATTTACAGGTCTTAGACTATCCAAAGGAAACAAAAGATGCCTAATCTATGAAGTTGGGGAAATAAAGAAGTCTTAAAATCCAAGAAAATTATGCAATAGAGAAAGTGAAATTGGATTCCTTCCTCTGGAAACAAATTAACCAACCTGACAGAAAGCCTCTATAAATAAAAGAAATATTTATAAGGTTGAAAATATATATATTTTTAAATTTCTTTTTATTTTATTCATTTTAGAGAGGAGACACAGAGTGAGAGAGAGAGAGAGAGAGAGAAAGGGGGGAGGAGCTGGAAGCATCAACTCCCATATGTGCCTTGACCAAACCAGTGCAGGGTTTTGAACTGGCGACCTCAGTGTTCCCAGGTCGACGCTTTATCCACTGGGCCACCACAGGTCAGGCAAGGTTGAAAATATTTTGACAACTTCATTTTCTTTTCTTTTCTTTTTTTTTTTTGAGAGGGAGAGGAACAAACAGGACAGACAGACTGGAAGGAAGCAAGATGAGAAGCATCAAATATTTGCGGCACCTTAGTTTACTGATTGCTTCTCATAAGCGCACTGTGTGTGGGAGGGGAACACCTTCAGCTGAGCCAGTGATACCTTTGCTCAAGCCAGCGACCTTGGGCTCAGGCCAACAACCTGGGGCTTCAAGCCAGTGACCATGGGGTCATGTTTATGATCCTATGCTCAAGCCAGTGACCCAGGACTCAAGCTGGCGATCCGGCGCTGGCAACCTCGGGGTTTCTAACCTTGTTCCTCAGCATCCCATGCTGATGCTCTACCCACAGCGTCACTGCCTGGTCAGGCAATAACTCACTTTTTAATACAGCAATTAAAAGAACTCTCCAGGGTTTTGCAATAAATGCTGGATTGGAGTCTTTAGCAATAAACTAGAACCTGATGAACAATCCATGTCAGATAAGGAACTAGACTAGATCCGAGGTAGATCTCTATCTTGCTCCCTAGTGCTTAAGTATCAAACCACTGTTAAACAAGCAACATTTGACACCGAACCTGCGTACGGACCATCAGGATTTGGAATTACATTTTACAGGTGAGAAACCGTGGCTTCTGAGAAGCGGCATGTGGAGCACTTTTTAAAAAACTGCTAGGTAATAGCCAGAGCGGCTTTCAAAAGAGAAATGGCCTCGAGCTAAGAAACACCTGGCCTTGCGCTCGGGTTCACAGCTGTGCGGCGCCGTGATCAGTTGACTAGCACCTCGCCAGAGAGAGGAGGTTCTAGAGAACCCTTTCCTTCCAGCGAGGTTAGGATGCGGCACCCACTCCTAGCAATGAGAAACTAAGAAAATTAAGCAGAGGCGGGCGGCTGCCACGGTCTCAGATGGCGCGCGTTCCAAGCACCTCCTTCCATCGTTGGCACTAATGCTCCGAGGCTCCGGCCTGCTCTTCATCTTCATCCCGGGCCTTTGGCAGAAGCTTTGTCCCAAACGGATTCTTCTAGTCCTGGAGCGTCCTCCATCCGGAAGCCCCAGACCATTCCATTCCCGTGAGAGTTTGCCGATAACACGACACTTGGCTGGACTGAGAATAGCTTCATTAAGATTGTTTTAAATGAAGTTTTTGCCATTAAAAAAAAAGTACTGGTGGGGAGGCGAGGATTACTCGCCAAAAGTTTGGCCAATGAATGAAGGGCTGAAGCAGGAAGACGGCAGGACGTGTAGAGGTGATTGGTTATGCTAGAAGCCTGTCTGGACAGTACCACAGATACGCGGAGGGGGGTTGGCGAGTACGAGAGGGTAGCTCCTTGCTTTTGAGTTCTCCCAGTACACACATATAACTGCTTTTCAGTTCCGAAGATTTCTGCTTGAATACAATAAGAATAGAAAGCAGAACGCAGGAAAAGGGAATACTCCCTGGTCGTTTTCCCATTTCTGACTGCTGCGCAGTAAACGAATCCCCCTCTTCTAGTCGTCTGCGGAACCGCGGCCTTGCGCGCGCGTTCCCGCTCTTTGGCGTGCGTACGGCGCTGTGCTCGTGTAGCCAATCAGACCGCGAGGTCGCTGCGGTCGCCGGGGTTCGCGCGCACGCCCTAGAGCGGTGTGGGGGGTGGGGGTTATGGGTGAATGGGCGAGTGAGCGGGGGCGGGGCGCGACGCGGCGGCGTGAGCCTCATGAATGAGAGAAACGTGCCCTGTGCGAGACGTCGCGCGCGCCCGGGACAGGCAGCCAATGGGGACGCTGGGACGGTTCGAGACCCGGCACTGAGGGCAACGGCCGCGCGCCGGCTGGAAGACGAGCGTCGCTGAGCGGGAGCGCGCGGAGCTGGGCGGGCGTGGAGCGTGCGGGGGCCGCGCGCTGCTTCCCAGAGGCCGGACGGCACTGTCGAGAGGCGGCAGCGGTAACGACGGCGGTGGTGACGGGGACCGCGCCGGGGGTGAGTACCCGGGACACCGGCCCCTGCGGAACCGGAAGTGCGGGGCCAGTGAGGTGGGAGGGGAGAGTGACCTCTAGGGAAGGGGGACCAAGGAGGGGGACGTGGTTTGAGGCCCCATTCCTCCTCCCGGCCGGGTCATCCAACTGCGGCGGGACCCGTGGGCCCCGGAAACGGACAACGAGTCGAGGCCGGGGATCCATGGCCGTCTGTTTTCAGAACGGGTTAGTGCCGGCCGCCCGGTCTTTGCTCGGGACCCTGGCGCCCCTCGGCGTCTGGCACCCAGCCGCCGCCCCTTCCGCCCCCGACCCTGCGCCGCCGGGCTCCGCAGTGCCCCGCAGCCCCGGTGGGGCCTGTCGCCGCGGAGTCCGTCTTCTCGGTCCCAGCCAGCTCTGCCCCATACGGTGATTCTCCTTGCCCCAGCTCCGGGGTGGGGACAGGGTGCTGTTCCTTTTTGCCTCCCCGCGTTCCGGGTCCCTCGCCTCACTCTGCTGTTACTTATTTTGGCCCAAGCCTCATCCTGTTACCTGTTCTCTCCCATCCGTCAGCTTCCTTAACCCCACCAGCCGCTGCTCCGTGCGTTTTAGTACTTTGTACTTTTTACAAGTGGAGCTCGGATGTTTGCCAGTATTTTACATATAGGGATCTCTTTGTAGGACAGGGAGGTGGAAGATATTTACCCATTGGGCCGGATGGAAACACTGAAATGAGAAGAAAGTGACTTAAAAGTTATGAAAGGAGATGTAGGATCAGATATGTTATACTGTAACCCTTTTTATGCCTTGGATTTTTTACTTCCTGATGAATGCCATCTTGTCTAGGTTGATATTATATTTGTATCCCTTTTTTTTTTTTTACCCCAGTATCCCTCTGTACTGTATCAAATCTCTCCATTATCTCCCATACTTCAAAACTCACCTAATAATGCTTGCAAGAATTATATATCCGTATACTTTGCTACTTCAGTATGTGATGATGATACCCATATTAAACTTCCGCCAATAAGTTTTAATATTTTTAAAGTTATTTATTGATTTTAGAGAGAGAGAAACATTGATTTTTTTCCTGTATGTGCCCTGATCGTAGGTCAAACCCATAACCTTTGCATTACCAGTATCTCTAACCAGTATCTTGACATGTGGGTTATTCCTTGATACCTTGATTACTTTGTATCCAGATTTACTATGTTGTACTATTACATCTTTTTATTTCAACAAACAATACTTGTGTTTTTAGGGTACTGTTCATATCCATTCACCCCTGTAAGGAGGTCCTTGTAGTATACCCTTATTAAAGCACATGTATGCTCTAGTTTGTTACATACATAAATATTTCCATTCCATAGATTACTCTGTGCCTGTGTCATACACATGCTTGTATACCTTTCTCATACTGATGTGAACCCAGACTGCTGGCTTTGATGAAACACTCACCTGCAGTCTTATCCTTACTACGCACAGCACGTCCTTCTGCCAAGACCTGGTAGGTCTCTATTATTCCCACTACACTCAGGGTATATGCCTTGTCCCTTCCAATGTATATACCCCAAACACCTCAGGTGCTGATCGCTTTTGTTTCTCAGTATCATACTCTAAAAATTGCACTACCTTTTATTTATTTATCTTTGAGAAGATTTTATTTATTGACTTATTACAGAGGGGGGAGAGAGAGAGAGAGAGAGAGAGAAAAGGGGTGGGGGAGGAGCAGGAAGCATCAACTGGTAGGTAGTAACTTCTCTTACGTGTCTTGACCAGGCAAGCCCAAGGATTTGAACCAGCGACCTCAGCATTCCAGGTCCAAGCTTTATCCACTGCACCAGTATAGGTCAGGTTGCATGCCCTTTCATGATCCTGTATTACTGTGGAAGTATTAGCTCATGTGACTGTTTTCCTGTTAGGAAATAATCTGGAAAAATAGAAGCAGTGCAATTTTTCATTTTCTTCTAATATTTGGGGTTTTGAAAGTTTAATACTACTACTGTCTACAGATCAAGAATTTGCTTCTTATTGTCAACAAAGTTACTTAGATCTATATTCAGAAGGTTGGGATTTGATTCCTGTGGGAAGTGGAGAGTTAAAATAGTCATACAATTAAGAACTAGAGAGCATTTATATTTTTTAGGATGTTAACATTGTAACATCTCGGTGTTACTTTGTTCTAATATTGCTCTTTGGCCGTTTAACACGTTGTTTTTTAAATTTATTTATTCATTTTAGAGAGTAGACACAGAGAGAGAGAGAGATAGAGAAAGAGAGAAAGGGGGGAGGAGCTGGAAGCATCAACTCCCATATGTGCCTTGACCAGACCAGTGCAGGGTTTTGAACTGGCGACCTCAGTGTTCCCAGGTCGACGCTTTATCCGCTGCGCCACCACAGGTCAGGCCTAACACGTTGCTTTTTAAAGAGAGACAATGCATCTTTAGAAGGGAGCTCCTTTGCCCTCCATTCCACAGGTAAGAGAGGAAATGATAAATTCAGAGCACATTTGTATTTCATTACTCAGATCTTCTAATATTTTAATCTTTGTCTTTGGTATTAAGAGAAATACTATATCACTAGCTATGATAACTTTTATTTTTAAATTCGAACAAGTAAAAAATTGGTCTGTAGATTTTAAGTTGTCACCACTGAACAGGTGGTAGAGTGGATAAGAAAAGTAGAAAGAAAGGATTCAGTTGGCAAAGGGGCACACAAACTCTTGGGCTCTGAACTTGACTGCTCAGGTGATTCAGTGGAATAGCCTCCAGCATTTTCTAGCCTTCAATTTTACAGGGTGGGAGAAGGGACTCTGTCACACATAATGTGAGTTAAGTGCTTTGAGATCACTAGATGAAAAGCATCCTATAAAATCCAAAGTGCTAGTGTTGTTTTGCCACTACCATAAACAGAAATAATTGTTACTTTTAATCATATCGGGGAAGGTGAGTCTCTGTTGGCTTCTAATAGACCAATGTAGGAATAAAAAAACTGTTGAATTGAGAAGGACCAGCCTCTAGGGTTGATTCAGTTTTTCATAGGGGGCATCTTTCACCCTTCAGTGTTAAAAAAGAACCTTTCTTCTGTTATGTGTTACTCTAAAAGACCAAAAATTCAGCTTCTACCTCGTCAGGGTTATAACTAAGAAGCATAGAGGGATGAGAGAGACATAGAGGGATGAGAGAGACACGCACAGAAAGGAAATGAGACTGGCTGTCCTAATTTTGAGGTTATTTTTTCCTTTTTCATTGTAGCGGTAAGTACTCTTCGTCTAAGGAGAAGTCCCTTCTAGGAGTGCTGTGCCCTTGTTTGTTTTTAGATGTTATTTGTTACCATCATGTGTCAGGTGAGATGGGTCCTTACAAGAAGTAGTTCTTTAGTGACCTTAGGCCAGGTGAAGCCATATTTTTCTCTTTGCCATGTGAACAGCACTCAGAAGAGGGTTAAGTGAACTGGAAACTAATCTTTTTTCCAAAGGGCACTTTTCAAGGTGGCTTATGGGGTTTTAGCCTTGATATTCTTTTTATTTATTTTTTTAAATCATTTTATTTTATTTTTATAGGGACAGAGAGAGAGTCAGAGAGAGGGATAGATAGGGACAGACCGACAGGAACGAAGAGAGATGAGAAGCATCAATCAGTTTTTCGTTGCCATTGCGGCACCATAGTTGTTCATTGATTGCTTTCTCACATGTGCCTTGACCGCTGGCCTTCAGCAGACCAAGCCACCCCTTGCTGGAGCCAGTGACCTTGGGTCCAAGCTGGCGAGCTTTTGTTCAAGCCAGATGGGCCCACCCTCAAGGTCGCAACCTCGGGGGTCTTGAACCTGGGTCTTCCGCATCCCAGTCCGATGCTCTATCCACTGCGCCACACCACTGCCTGGTCAGGCAGCCTTGATATTCTTAAGAAATACCCTGAAAGAATTTCTATGATAAAGATACATACTTTTTTCTTTCCAGGTGAGAGGGACTGTAACCCAGTTGAACTCTGCATTCAGACAGCCCAAGATTGAAGAACATTCAGACATTGAGTAACCTAGAAACGGACCTCTGTGCAACTCCTTTCATCAACAGTAACTTACAAAGTATCGAGTGGAACTGATTTCTCCTCTTATTTTGCTTATTGGGAAGAACATGGCCTCAGGGATTTTATGTTTCCCTTCAGTTTTGCATGAACTCTTTAGGAAACGGAGCCCTTAGGGGGCTTGGGAATAACAAGAAAAGATTGAAGACAGACAAGCTTGCCCTCTCTCTCTCTATGTTTCCCTCCCTCTTTGAAGAAGAGGATTTACAACTCAATCTTGTAACAGCTGCTGCCCAGCTTTAGCCATCAACAGAAAATAAATAAAATTAAACCATTGCCAGACTACAAGCCCGAAGTCAAGGTGTGGGAGTGGCGGCATTGAGGAAGCTGCCTGAAAGAGACAAGGACTGCAGTACAAACAGCTTCTCTTTAAAGCTGGGAAGGGTCCCGGGTTTCTGGATTAAAATAGAAACACAAGGCACACCTTTTGTGTGCAGCTCACATTTTATGGAAGCGTGGTAGTCGTGGAGGTACTACAGTATCTCTTCAGAAGAAGTTTTCCTTGTTCTGCCCGACCCTGATAGCTCCCCTTCTTTCCTTCTGAAGACTTCTCTCCCTCCATGAGCTGTTCCTTGAGCTGTCTGACTGCCTGTGTTCTGTACCTGCGACCGTGTGCATGTGGCCAGCCTCCTGTGGGTCTCCAGTTTTTAAACTGTACAGGCTGTGTTTCTTAACCTCTCCTTCTGCCTCGTTCTGTGGAGGTGGTTAATCACCGTTTGGAATCACCTTTCCCCCTCCCATGTGCTTTCCTTCGTTTGACATCTTCTGACCTTTGGTTTTATTTGGGAGGGGGAAGGGTGAGAATTTAAAGTTTTCTCTTTCTTTGTGTCCTTCTGTGCGCTTATTTCCGCTGTTGCCCTCATCCCGTTTTCTTGTCTGTTCTGCCGTTGTGTGGGCCTGGGCTATGCGGCAGGGCAGATCTCCCATCAGACCTCCAACATGCCCGCAGAGTCTGGAAAGAGATTCAAACCCAGCAAGTATGTTCCGGTCTCAGCAGCCGCCATCTTCTTAGTGGGAGCTACGACCCTCTTCTTTGCCTTTACGTGAGTTTTCTCCCGGCAGTGGTACTTGGGGAGCAGTCCTTGGGAGGTGATGGGGTATTTTTTCTCTAGAGTTTTGCTTTCAAAGCCAAGTAACTAGGTGTTGGATGTCTGATAGAGCTAAATCCAGATCCCAGAGGTATGGTAGGAAGAGTAAGGGAAAGCCTATCCTCTCAGCCTTGTTATAAATTATACTCCATTGAATCCTCTACCTTTCCCTGCCTCCCTCTGGAATCACAGCTGTTCATATTGTCCTACTGAGCTCCATCATTAGCTGGTCCTGAGCTAGGAAGGAAGTGGGAGGAAACCGCCGGAGAGGCTTGAAGCAGCGTAGGCAAGCAGAGAAGAGAGAACGAGACTAGATGAAAGGTTTCTCAGACAGCAGGGCCTTTTTCCCGGGATGTGTGCAACTTACATTTAAGGCTGCAGGACTGACAGTGCTGGAGGACTTCAGAATTGATTTTGAAGATACAGCAATGAGAGTTTTGGCTTTACTGTTACCTGGGAAGTGAAGGCAAGTTTTATTTATCTAGGGAATCCCAGAAGATCTTCGTATTAATTCCGGCTGAAGGGCCCTATTAGGAAAAGCAGTTGGTGTTTAAAGATTTCCCACTTAGGAAATTCTGACCTCATTTGTCTGCTTGTTATTGAAAGAGACTGGGTGATTTATTCTTTCCCCTTCCCCAGTATTTCAGCTGTCAACCACCTGGCAAGCACCTTTCTGTTACCTGTTTGTAAAGTAACATGTACCCGTCTTCTGAGCTTTAAACTGTCGAGTCTGAATTGGCGTTCTCGTTGTCACTCCCGGAGCAGTCAGAGCATGGGTAGATTTTCTGGGAAGTTCACCTAGTTGTCGCTTCTGGAGCAGTCAGAGCATGGGTAGATTTTTTTGGGAAGTTCACCTAGTTGTGGTTCAGGTTTAACCTAATGGTGAGCTGCTGTTCATGGGAGGGCATTGTGAAGATGAAGAGAATGAAGTGGTAGGCAATGGATGCAGTTTGCACTCACTGAAGGGTGAATAAATTAGGAATTTCGGGGGGGGGCAGTTACTATTAGGGGGAGGAATAGCAAACAGGAATTAAATCTGAGAAAAGAGGGAGGGAAACCCCCCAAATTGAGTTTATGCCAAAAGGAATTCTTAAAAATGTGGGTCAGCAAAGTAATAGTGAAGTTTTGTATTTAGTTTTTAGGCAAGGGAAGGACCTGTTACCTGAGCGATGAGCGCCTTCCCGCTTCTCCCCTTTCCCTGTTTAGAAGTCATGGGCTCCTTGGCCCCGGCTCCCCAGCCTGAACATACCTGCGGAATGAACCCCTCGGGTTTCGAGCAGCGCTGCCCTTCTCTGTTCTTAATAATCTTTGTCTCTTGCTTCAAGTCAGCATGTTTGGTGCTCTGTCCTTCTCCGTGCATTGACTGCCAGTAGGGAGGGGTGTCTTAGTGTCAGACTTGTTTTGGTTTCAGTAAGTAGTATCAGCATTCAGCCACAGGACATTATATGGGATCTCAGTGTCCTCGCAGCCATTGTGGTGCTGTGTCGGGAAGGGTGTATACAAGACCACTTTGACACCCTCAGACCTGCTTATTGGGAGGTTCTATTTTCCTTCAAGGGGCAAAGCCTTGGGGAAGTTGGAAGTTCAGAAGACTAAGTGGTTTCTCTCTTTCACCCCAATCTGTTCTTGAGGTAGGGCAGGCAGAGCCCTTGCTTTAATTTGCTAATCTGGAAACAGTGAAGTGCTTGGCTGGTTATACCAGTTTCGCCACACATTGTTGTCCTGACATAGGCATTTTCTCAACTGATAGCTGGAGCTATTTAACCTACTTTTTCATTCCCTGGTGCCAGAAAAATAGGAGCCCTTCTTATTCCATGGTCTCTCAGCCGAGGACAAAGCACTTCGGAGGGCCATATTGCCTATTTGGAATAACTGTCTCACGTGCCAAGTTAGCTGTCTTAGGCCATAGTGGGAGTTCCCCCGGCACTTGCCTCAGGACCACTTTATGGGCTCTCTTTTCCTCCCTAGGGCCTCCCTGCCCACCTGTGGAGGCACAGACACCCTGTTTATCTTACTCTGAACCTCTGAAATTTCCCCCTCCTCCGCTCCATCTAACCATAGCAGTTCCTCCACAGGCACATATCTGGGCTGAGGTGCCCTTCTGAAAAAATGGTCGCCCACACTTTCTATCCCTTTTGAGGTTCAGTACCTTGGAGAACCCCCTCTTTAAAACTGCATACAATTTAGAAAATAATTTATGATTTCAAATAGAGAGATAAGAGGAGGGCTGTCTTTGAACCACCTTTTATTTGGGGCCCTAAATCTGTCACTTTCTGTCATCCTGCTCTTGTCTTCGCTAGGATACAACTGTCTGTCCTTAGATCTGCATCTGCCTTGGTGAGAATTACTTTGGGACCTAGAGTTCTGGGCGTAGGAGGAAGAACCCCTTTCAATTGGCAGATGTAATTAGTGAAGGCATACAGGCTTCAGCCAATTAGGTGTAATTTGCCCGCCATGTTTCTTTGTCAAGTAGAGAAAGCTGTGAGCAGAAATTATCAGTTGGGCTTGGTCATCAAAACATGATGTTCCTGCCCTGGCTTGGTTGGTTAGAGCATTGTACTGAAGTGCAGAGTTTGCGGGTTTAATCCCTGGTCAGGGCACATAAAGGATCAGATTGATGTTTCTCTCTCTCTCGTGCGCTCCCTCTCTTTAAAATCAATAAAATAAACATTAAGAAAAATAAAATGGTGTTCTACCCCAGAAAAGCCTGAGTAGAGCAGTTGAGGTCTTCCTTCTGGAGGTCCCCCCCTCATTCATTGAATTTATTCAGTACTTAAAACTAAGCTGGTGAATTACTGGGGATCATGTCTTAATTCTTTCCTCTTTTTCTATTTGGGAAGGAGAGCATCTGCTAAAGTAACCCTCCCACTCTCAGGCATTGGACTTTGCATTTAAGGTAATGTGCCCGGGTCCGCTTCTGTCTTTGTTGAGCCTCCTTTTGTGATTGGCCAGGGGGCAGTGCTAGGTAAAAGGAGTAAGCACTTAGGGGCTCAGGAGGCTGGTTTTGGTAGAGCCTGCTAAACTTTGTTGACCTGTTTCTTCCTCTATATAATGAGGAAGGTGACCTAGAGCAGTTTATTTAAGCAGCTTTACCCTTTTTCAAATGAGGTCATATTTGGAACCCCAGTACATGAAACATCAGATTAGAACTGTCTGGTTCAAGTCAGGCTGGTGCGTAGAGAGGCCCAGCCACTTGGTGTCCCCACTTTGTCTTCCTGGGACCCTTGAGACGTTTGTACGGCTCCTGGTAGCACCATTTGAAATACATCACTGAACTGTATCCCCTAAAGTTCCCTTGAACTGTGAGCAAAGCCAACAGTGTCTCATTTTGTTTATTTTATTTATTGGGACAGAGAGAGAGTCAGAGAGAGGGATAGATAGGGACAGACAGACAGGAACAGAGAGAGATGAGAAGCATCAATCATTAGTTTTTTGTTGCTGTCGCAACACCTTAGTTGTTCATTGATTGCTTTCTCACATGTGCCCTGACCGCGGGCCTTCAGCAGACCGAGCAACCCCTTGCTGGAGCCAGCGACCTTGGGTCCAAGCTGGCAAGCTTTTTCTCAAGCCAGATGGGCCCGTGCCCAAACTGGGGACCTCGGGGTCTTGAACCTAGGTCTTCTGCATCCCAGTCTGGCGCTCCATCCACTGCGCCACCGCCTGGTCAGGCTCATTTTGTTTATTTTTAAAGTTGGTAGGGAGGGCATGGGGTAAATCTGCTGCAGGTGGTCCTCTGCAGGAATGCTGAAAGTCAGCGTGATGCAGAAATCCGCCTGGTCTCTCTAGCATTTGATCCACGGGGAGCTTCTTGCAGTTTCTACCTCTGGTCCCTCCCAACCCCTTTTATCCCAGGGAGTTGGGCTACCTGAGCGACTCTCCCTCTGGTCTTTCTGTCATGGCTGAGGTGGTGCTAGGACCCGGTTTGAATGGGAGTGGTCTCGTGCTTTCCAGCATTAACTGAGCAGTGGTTCTTTCTTCTCCTTCCCACGTTATTTTCTCACCCAGGAATGATTGCCCAGGTCCTGTGTCTTGCACTGAGCTACTTGAAAGTCCGGCTAACAGATACACCACAAATAAAGTGTGTAAAGAGAAACCCACCTTTAAGGGGAGAAATTGTTTTCCTGTGGAATCTTGAGTATCCCCAGAGGCAGGAAGTAGGGTATTCGTTTCAGCCTTTCCTCATTAACAAGGAACACTAGTCATACACTCACAACTATGTGCTAGGCATGGGTGGAATGTGTAGACCTGTTCTTTAGGAGCAGAGTGCCTATGTTTCAAGTGCTCTTGAGTCTCCAGCACCTCAGATGGGGAAGTGGAATTGAGGTTGAGGGCGGAGCTGCAATGATAATTGATGATGATGGTAATGGTGATGGTGTGTGTGTATCTTCCAGCCAGCGAATGCTCAGTATTAAGCCAGTTGGTTTAAAAAGAATTCTGGGATATTTTCAGACATCGTCTTCTTCATTCTCATATTTGTATTTTGTAGTTGAAGTAGCAAACTTGGAGAGGTTTCTGTGGATTACCTAAGGCTACCTAGCAAAATATTGATAGAGAATTAAAATCCAAAGCTTCTTGACTCCTGCTTTGTTTTTCGTACCAGAAATTGAACCATTTCTAAGCCACTTTGTTTGGCTTGAAAACAGCAGGGCTGAATGGGTGGGCAGAAGAACCTGTTCTTTCTGGGATGGTGTAGGTCTGGGAGTTTCATCAGTGAGTCAGTCAGCCAGCCTTCCGGGCCACAGCCACTCCCTCTGCTTTGGAGCTCTATGATTATTGCTGTGGGGTAAGAACGAGCCCCAACAACTCTCAGCTCAGGCCTCATCTCCTTTCATCAAAGGCAACAGATTCAGACAGGCTACTTGGGGTGGTCACCTAGGAATTTGGCCAAATACTATAGCAACAGCAAGCTTCTCTCTGAGCCAAACAATGGGATATGGCAGGAACAGGCTCTGCTCATACTTGCCTGTCCTTGATGGGGTGCTCCCTCAGCTAGGGTGTTCAGGTTGGAAGCAGAGCAAATACTCCCTATGCAGTTATTTGTATCATTTCTAGAAACTGCCACTCTGGGGCAGGCTTTATTTTGGCAACAGATACTGGAATTTGATTCTAGGATTTCATACTTCAACTGGGATGGGTTGATATCAAGAAGGTTGTAGGGGTAAAGTCAATTATCCAAGGGTAGGTGTTCGGCAGGATACAGAAGAGATTTTATGATTTTCTTCGGAAATGCTGAAATTGAAGAAAGATTGGGATCAGAAAGCTTGGCATTTGGTCCTGTGAAGGGGCTGATATCTCATCATTCACAGTAGCCACAATGGCCAGTTCTAGGAATGAGGCTTTTAAATCATGGTACCTTAGTGTTCTAAGGATTTAATCTCTTTTTCCCCTTCTAATTATCCTCCTCCCAGGCTGTAGGAGTCAAGTGACTCACCCTTTCTCCTCTTCCCCAGGAGGAAATTGAGGTGACAGCTAAGTACTAGGGAGGGCTCTGACTTGGATGACTGGTTTTCAGTTTCTCTCCCTCCTAAGGAGCCGAGGAAGTCGGGCTTTAGGTGGGGCTGTGTATGAACTCTTCCTTTTTGCTTGTAGTTCACCCCAAACTCTGCCAAGGCAGGGAGACATCTTTTCTGAACCAAAGAACCCCCAGAGGAAGAGGCTTTCCTAGGAGATTTGGATAGAATAAACTCAGAACTATGAAGGAAATCGGTGCCCTTTGAAATCAATGCCTTTATTGTAGTTTCATTATCTTCCAATTTTATGTACTGACCCATCAGGAGAAGCAGAGTTAATTGATATTTACTACCTAAGAAGTTTTGCATGTAATATTTACTTAAGTTTTTTTAATAATGGCTAAATGGAAACTGAATAAATAGATGGTGGTGGTCGACTTGTGAGATCCTTTGTGACAATCACTTTTGTCTCTTATCATTGGTTTATATCTAAGGAGCTCAGTTTCTGCGAACTGTCTTGAATCACTATTCAGAGCTGTGCCTTTTGTTTTGGTGGAGACAGATCACAGCCGTCTAGGACTGCTGTGGGTGACTTCTCCAGGCTCATGCTGGCTTGTTCTCCACACTCCTCCTGTCCCTTCACGGAACTCTTCCTTTCCTTCTGACTGGTCTAGATAAAGGGGACAAAGACAGATGTTGTCCTCATTCTGGAGATTAAGTTCTCAGCCACAAAGCAGATCAGGGTATTTCGCCACTGTCTTGTAAGTTCTTCCTGAGCTGAGACAGGAGGGAGAGGGTGTTGGGCACTACGACAGAGCAAGCAGCACATCATCTGTGTTCTGAGACCTCCAGCGCCCAGAGAAAGGAAGAGCACCTGCAGC
Organism: Rhynchonycteris naso; assembly: GCA_037038555.1. Lineage (NCBI taxonomy): Eukaryota > Metazoa > Chordata > Mammalia > Chiroptera > Emballonuridae > Rhynchonycteris > Rhynchonycteris naso. Next base: position 360,639,307 of record CM072995.1, read on the forward strand.
AGTCCTGCTGGACTCCCGGCCTGACTGCAATTGAGTGTAAACTTGGCCTAAGGCACTATTTTTCTTTTTGGTCCAAAAAACGTTACCTAAAGTGTATGTCTTGATTGGGACCGGACCCTGTGAAATACTGGATGCATTTGGCCAGGTTTTTTTTGTTTTGTTTTGGTTTGGTTTTTTTGTGGCAGAGTCAGAGAGAGGGACAGATAGGATCAGACAGACAGGAAGGGAGACAGATGAGAAACATCAATTTTTTGTTGTGGCTTCTTAGTTATTAATTGATTAATTTCTCATATTTGCCTTGATGGGGGGCAGGGGGGAATACAGCAGACCGAGTGAACCCTTGCTGGAGCCAGCGACCTTGGGCTCAAGCTGGTGAGCCCTGCTCAAACCAGATGAGCCCGCGCTCAAGCTGGCGACCTCGGGGTTTCGAACCTGGGTCCTCCACATCCCAGTCCGACGCTCTATCCACTGTGCCACCGCCTGGTCAGGCTGGCCAGTTTCTTTCTCTTACAGGATTTAGGGTACTTTGGTATTCTCTCTTTCTTCTCCACTCTTGCACTTCATTTGTCAACCTCAAGGGGTCTGGTTCTGTGATTTGATGCCATTCATATTTGGGGGTTGTGGGTTGTTTTCTTCCCCTCTTTTCACAGTGAGAACTAGCCTCAAGCTGAATAAAAGTCAGGAATCTCTGATGGAAGAAACTTCAGGCAGTTGAGAGCCGTTCAAAGCCAGAGGGAGTGGGAGTCAGAGAGGCAGGTGGTGTCCCATGCTGTGGGCCAATGTGCGGGTCACTGGGGCATGGCTGGGAGCCAGAAGCCTTTGGGCTGCTCCAGAGTGGGAGGGTCGTTGGAATCAGTGACATACTCAGTCCCTAACTCTTGTGCTGTGTTAAAAAGGAGATAAGAACAGATTCTAAGACGTGTGGAAACATCCACCAGGGAAGAAAGAATCTGAAGAACACAGCCTTAGTGCAAGGGGTTATGGTAGGAGAGATTCAGTCTTGTACCTTGATCTAAAGCCAGCATTTCTGTGGGCTCCTAATTTGCGACAGTGAAGATGAACTACACAAGAGTTAAGTATTAAGTACTATGTGAGCTGAATCTGTATAGATATTTATATGATCAGTGTCCAGAGTGTTAGAGGCAGCCCTCATTTTCTTTCTTATCTGTGCAGCTGTCCGGGACTGAGCCTCTCTGTGTCACCTGCAGTGCCCATCTACAATGCGATTGTTTTTCTCTTTGTGCTGGCCAACTTCAGCATGGCCACCTTCATGGACCCGGGGATTTTCCCTCGAGGTAAGATTGCCCTCTCCTTTTTGGAAGCTCCTTCCTACCTTTGAAAGAGAATGATATTTGGATATACATGTTGGATCATGGGCCTTAAGAGTCCTAGGGTTTTGGATACTTTTATAGTCTGTTGATGAAACGCAGTTCCAGGCCTTCAGCACTATGTCATTACTTTAGCCATGCAATTCACTTTGAATTAGCTCTTTGATTTTCAGTTATCTGTTCAGCAGAAATAATATGGGTTAGGCATTATTGCTAGGCACGGTAGTGTCTAAGATGCATTAGACAGGTATAACTGTGATACAAACTGTAACGGAGGCATGAACAAGATTCTGTGAAGCCGTAGAAAAGCGCACTAATATTTACCCAGATAAATTGGGAAATGCTGCTGAAGGCAGGTAGGAAAGACCTTACCAGGTAGAGTATGGAAGAGAAGAGCATTCTCGGCAGAAGCTTGGAGCCATGAAATGCTGGACTCAGTGGGCTAGAAGGTAAAATGCATGGTGAAGCCAGCAGGGGCAAAGAGAAACCCAGAGCCAAATTGTGGGAGACTTTTTATGTGCTAAATTCAATAGATTTTCTTCCTCTGGACAGCAAGAGGTCTTTTACTGGAGAAATCACAGGACCGGATTTCATTTTATAAAAATAACTTGTAAGAACGTACCGAAACCATTTGGGAGGCTATGGGAATAATGCAGGTCAGAGGAGAACTTGACTTTAAGGCTGGATTTACTCATTTTTCTAAAGTAGACTCAACAGAATTTTTCATGACCAGTTGCATATTGGGGGAAGTGAGAGTGAAGGAATTGTTTAGGGTAGTTCCAAGGTTCCCAGCTTGGGAGATAAGTTTGATGCTAATTCTATAAACCAAGATGTGAGTTATAGGAAAGCTGAGCAGGTTGGGAGGGAAGACAGCTCATCTCAGACGTGTTGAATTTGAGATGTTTCTGGGTCATTCAGGTAGAGTTAGCAGTGTGCATGGGTCATGAGACTCCGCGACCAAGGTCTGCGAGTCATTAGCCATGTGGTATTTGAAGCAACAGGAGTTAGTTAGACTGTCTAGAGAAAGTGGAATGAGATTAGGAAAGAACCAAGGTCCGATGTGACCAGCACTGACATTTTAATAAGAGAGCAGAGGAGAAGGAGGAGCATTGAAGAGCGATTGAGCAAGAAAGGTTTTAGTAGAAGGAGAAACTGGACCAAGTGTGAACTAAGGAAAGTTCATGAACTAGGTGATATTTGGCAGTATCAGAAAACAGATCCAATAGTATGAAGACTCAACATTGCCATTGTTTTGGTAACTAAGAAATTAGCAATCTAGCCCTGGCTGGGTTGCTCAGTTGGAGCATTGTCTCAATGCACCAAGGTTATGGGTTTGATCTCCTGTCGGGCACATTCATCAACTGATGAATGTATAAAAATAGGTGGAACAACAGATTGATGTTTCTCTCTTTCTCTCCCTCTCTCTCTAAAATCAGTAAATAAGAAAGGAAAGAGGGAGAGGAAGGAAGGAGGGTGGGGGAGGAAAGAAGGAAAGGAAGGAAGGTAGGTAGGTAGGTAGGTGAGTGAGTGGGTGGGTGTTCTTGCTGTGGCTGGGCAGCTCAGTTGGTGAGAACTGTTGTGTGTATATAAAAGAATCCAGCAGATGCATAAATAAATGGAACAAATTGATGATTCTCTCTCCCTTCCTCTCTCTCTCAAATCAACTTTAAAAAACTTAAACTAGTGATCTGAATAAGAAAACTTTTAGTAGTGTATTTAGATATGTGTGGGAGAGATCCAGTTAATGACCTAAATTGTAATGGATTGGAAAGCAGTGAATAGGAAATGAGGAAGAAGAGTCAATGAGTAGTAAGATTACTCTTTCAAGAAGTAAAGCGAAGAAGGCAAAAGAAAATATCTTATGGGAAGAGGGTGTTTTTTGTTTTTGTTTTATTTTTCCATTTTATTTTACGATACCAAGACTTGAGCATGTGGGTAGACTGAGGAGCTGGACCGAGAAGAGGGAGAAGCAGACACGGAGGAAGGGGAGTGACGGGTAGGAAGGAGACCCTTTTTCAGGCACGGTGGAGCGTTTTACATGCAGATGGCTGTTTCGGGGACAGGAGGTGAGAGTAAGAGCCGTCAGTAGAAGAGGTAGAAAGAAACAAATTGATGAAGAGATTTAACCTTTCTCTGAAATGTGAAGTTGTAAGGGTGAAACAGTTGGATTGGGATAGCAAGTTTGGTAAGATGAGGTTTTTCTGAAATTCACTGCTCAAAGAAAGCCTGTGTCCCAGTGCTTCATTTGTGACTTCCGTTTCAGAGACCAGTTGAATGAAATGAACTTTGACAAGTAAGGCTATTTTAATGAGCCTTTAGTGTTTTTCATAAAATATTTATGTGTATCAGCAATTTCTCAACTGGTGTGCTGCAGCACATTGGGGTGCCGAAGCTTTTTTTTTTTTTCCAGAGAGTCAGAGAGAGGGATAGATAGAGACAGACAGAAAGGGAGAGAGATGAGAAGCATCAATCATCAGTTTTTTGTTTTGACACTTTAGTCGTTCATTGATTGATTTCTCATATGTGCCTTGACTGGGGGACTGTAGCAGAGCTAGTGACCTCTTATTCAAGCCAGTGACCTTAGGCTTCAAGCCAGCAACCTTTGAACTCAAGCCAGTGGCCATGAGGTCATGCCTAGGATCCCATGCTCAAGCCAGCGACCCTGTGCTCAAGCTGGATGAACCCACGCTCAAGCCGGTTACCTCGGTGTTTTGAACCTGGGTCCTCAGTGTCCCAGTCCTATGCTCCATCCACTGCGCCACTTCCTGGTTGGGCTTTTTCTTTTTAAGATTTTGTTTTTTAATTTATTTACTCATTTTAGAGAGGAGAGAGAAAGGGGGGGGGGCGAGGAGCAGGAAACATCATCTGCCATATATGTTCCTTGACCAGGCCAGCCCAGGTTTTTGAACCGGCAACCTCAGCGTTCCAGGTCAACGCTTCTAATGCATTTTTAAAACATGCAGTATGTGTGGCGTAGTGGAGTGTAGACCTGGAATGCTGAGGTCACTGGTTTGAAACCCTGGACTTGTCAGGTTAAGGCACATATGAGAAGCAGCTGTAAGTTGATGCTTCCTGCTTTCCCCTCATGCCTTTCTCTGTCCTCTATCTTAAAGAAAAAAAAATCAATAGATAAAATCTTCAAAACAAAACATGCAGTACCCATTTAGTCAGGGGTACAACTTCTTTTACCTCATACACTGTCAAATGAGAAAAAGACACCTGCCAACAGAACACTAGCTGTCTGTTGTGAATGAGTCAAAATCATACCTTCTTTTTGTTTGTTGGATCAGCAAAAACTATATTTTTTGATGTGCCACAGAATTTTAGCAATTAGTTTAAGTGTGCCACGAGATGATAAAGTTTGAAAGTCGCTGTTGCACATGGAAGGCACTGTGGTCATTTGGGATGCTCTTTTGCAAAGGGTCCTTCACTGGTGGGGTAGTTCAGTCGGTTAGCGTGTCGCCCTGATATGCCAGGGTTGTGGGTTTGATCTTCAGTCATGGCACGCACAATAATCAACCAATCAATGCATAATTAAGTAGTAGAAAAATTGATCTTTTTCTCCCTCTCCCCCATAACCCACCCACCCCTCCCCTTCTCCCCATTTATTTCCTCAGAAATTAATAAATTTTAAAAATATTAAAAATAATAAATAAAAGGTCCTTGCTTTCACATAGCTCAGTCTAGAAGGGAAGATAGGAAAACATTTATGTGAGTAAGCATACTGTGGTACATTATAAGAGTAAGCAGAAACTACAAAGTACTTTAGACAGACAAAATGCTCAGTTTGGGTAATGATAGTGTGGAAGAATCAGAAATTTAAAAATAAGTAGCATTTAAACTTTTTTCTCTTAAAAATAAAGCCTTTTATAAAAATGTAAAGATTTCAATAAATAGTGGACATTCATTGTATAGAAAGTATAAATAAGGAATCTTACCTGTGATTTTATAGCCTAGAGATGGCTGCTGCTGACTTCTTTTCAGTGTTCTCAGGACTTATAGTTATAATAACTAGGTGTGTGCGTGTTTTCATTTTATTGCTATTCTGAAGGTGGTATCATTTTTTTGTATAGTTCTTTTTTTTTTTTTTTACAGGGACAGAGAGAGTCAGAGAGAGGGACAGATAGGTACAGACAGACAGGAACAGAGAGAGGTGAGAAGCATCAATCATTAGTTTTTCGTTGCCATTGCGACACCTTAGTTGTTCATTGATTGCTTTCTCACATGTGCCTTGACCGCGGGCCTTCAGCAGACCGAGCAACCCCTTGGTCAAGGCAGCCACCTTGGTCTCAAGCTGGGGAGCTTTTGCACAAGCCAGATGAGCCAGCCCTCAAGCTGGCAACCTCAGGGTCTCGAATCTGGGTCCTCAGCATCCCAGTCCGACGCTCTATCCACTACACCACCGCCTGGTCAGGCTGTACAGTTCTTTACTGTGCATTTATTTTCACTTATATTTTAAGTATTTTTTCAGGTCAGTAAAATTAGAAAACTTGATTTTTAAGCCCTACACTGTCACTTAATTTTTTCTTCCTACGTGTATTTTTTTCTAGATTAGTAATAAAAAATAAAAGTTGTACAGTGTAGGTAAGAGGGTAAAATATGTTTTTTTTTGTGTGTGTGGCAGAGACAGTCAGATAGAGGGACAGATAGGGACAGACAGACAGGAAGGGAGAGAGATGAGAAACATCAATCTTCGTTGCGGCTCTTCGGTTGTTCAGTGATTGATTTATTTATTTATTTATTTTTTCTCAATGATTGATTTCTAATATGTGCCTTGACCGGGGGGGCTACAGCAGATCGAGTGACCCCTTGCTCGAGCCAGCGACCTTGGGCTTAAGCTGGCGAGCCTTGCTTAAACCAGATGATTCTGCGCTCAAGCTGATGACCTCGTGGTCTCGAACATGGGTCCTCCACATCCCAGTCCGATGCTCTATTCACTGCGCTACCACCTGGTCAGGCAAATTATGTCCTTTAAATTTCAAAGTAGGATGGTGGCTTTTTGATAACTGGATATTGAAATGGTATTCAATGAAAGAAAATGTTTTGAGTCAAGAAACTACCGCCTGACCAGGCGGTGGCGCAGTGGATAGAGCGTCGGACTGGGATGCAGAAGACCCAGGTTCGAGACCCCAAGGTCGCCAGCTTGAGCGCGGGCCCATCTGGCTTGAGCAAAAGCTCGTCAGCTTGGACCCAAGGTCGCTGGCACCAGCAAGGGGTTGCTCGGTCTGCTGAAGGCCCGCGGTCAAGGCACATGTGAGAAAGCAATCAATGAACAACTATGGTGTCGCAATGGCAATGGAAAACTAATGATTGATGCTTCTCACCTGTCTTCGTTCCTGTCTGTCTGTCCCTATCTATCCCTCTCTCTGACTCTCTCTCTGTTCATGTAAAAATAAATAAATAAGTAAATAAATAATTTAAAAAGAAACTACCAAAATATAAATGGTTAGGAAATTAATAGGGGAGATCTTTTCGGCCAGGGCTTTGTGCATAGGAAGAAAGGTTGATGTTAGGTCCTCTCTTGGATTTGTTCTTATAGTTCAGTCATGCTGTTTTAGATCTTGAACTATTATGCAAACTCACATATATGTGCTATGATATGTAAATTATTTCTTTAAGTTATATTAATAATGTGTAACCAAGAACATCAGTGTACCCATATGACAGCCACCTCTGAGCTATATTCTCTTGAACCGCATTTCCCAGTGCAAAATAAACTGCTTCCTCATCTCTTTTCCCAGAATGATGTATATAGAGTTGATTTCACAGGACTAGAACTACATGTTTCTAGTCTCTCCCCCACTAGTTTGAATTTCTTGAAGGCAGAGGCCATATTTTAAATATTACTCCATCCCTAGTGCTTAGCACAGTCTGGCACAGTTGTTTAATTAACTTCCTCTCTGCAGCTGAGGAGGATGAAGACAAGGAAGATGACTTCCGAGCTCCCCTTTACAAAACAGTGGAAATCAAGGGCATCCAGGTGCGCATGAAATGGTGTGCGACCTGCCGTTTCTACCGTCCTCCTCGATGTTCCCACTGCAGCGTCTGTGACAATTGTGTGGAGGTAAGAACCCTGAGTTAGCATCTTCCTACTCAGAGTCAGAATTGGATCCTGTGCATGAAATGCAGTTGTGGCTGGCTACCTGGGCTATCTGTTCTAGCTCTCTTAAAAAGTGTTAGCAGGGCTTGACCAGGGGTGGTGTGGTGGATAGAGGTCGCCAGCTTGAGTGTGGGATCATCAGCATGATCCCGTGGTTGCTGGCTTGAGCCCAAAGGTCACTGGCTTGAAACCCAAGGTTGCTGGCTTGAAGTTAAGGTCACTGGCTTTCCTGTGTCCACCCCCCCAACTGCCCGTCAAGGCATGTATGAAAAGCAGTCAGTGAACTAAAGTGCTGCAACTATGAGTTGATGCTTCTCATCTCTCTCCCTTCCTGTCTCCCTGCTCCCCCCAAAGAAGTGTCAGCAGGGACATGCTCACCAGAGGTAGAGCATGAGCATCCTGTTACAGGAAGGGCCCCAGGTGGTGTATGCTTTCCCGGGTCTGAGAGTAACCCTCTGAGCAGCGCGAACGTTCATGTTCGTCCTCGTGCCTCCTGACCATGCAGAGTACATTGTACACGTGGAAGGCAACATTAAAAAAAGGCAAATTGATGTTCTTGTTTCCACAAATTATCAAATAAACACGATTTTAAGTAAATAAAATCGTAACTGGAACTAATTTCATTTTTTTGAAAAAAACTCACTCCCAGGGGTCAGCGAGCATGAAAATAACTCACTAGTCAAAGGGTTAATAGCTTTGGCATTTCTTCTCTTGGCTCATCCTTTTTTGTTGTTTGTCCTGGCTTTGTGTTACCTCTTGCATCTACAACATCATGCTGTTGCATTCAGATTTTAGGTGTATTTCTCTTCCTGTCCTGCATCCCTTGCTTTTATTTTTTACTCTTTTTCCAATCAGTTTTCATGTAGCTGTAAGCATTTGCCTGCCAGGTTTTCCTTCCAAGCCTCTTTTCTCATGAATGTTGATATTTTTGCAAAGTCTCTGACATTGTTCCCTTTCAGAGTTCCTTGGTCACATAGGATAAACTTTGAGAAGCAGTCTTGGCCTTTGATCATCAACCTCCGGATGGTCTTCCTTACAGACTGATAGAGCAAGATAAACTACATGAGCCTGTTTTTAATTTTGCAACTAAATAATGAACATGATCACAGATGACTAAAAACAACACTTAAGTTCTGCCATTGCTTGTCTTCTTGACAATAAAGTGATCTAGTGCTGTGGTCCAAGGACGCCTCTCAGTCTCTCCTTTTGCCCTTAGGAATTCGATCATCACTGCCCCTGGGTGAACAACTGTATTGGTCGCCGGAACTACCGTTACTTCTTCCTCTTCCTCCTTTCCCTGACAGCGCACATTATGGGTGTGTTTGGCTTTGGCCTCCTTTATGTCCTCTACCACATGGAGGATCTCTCAGGGGTCCGCACGGCTGTCACGTATCCTTCAAGGCTTGTGAGTTGCGGAATTGGGAGGGGGAAGAATGGGGAAGGTTGAATCTTGTGGCAGTGAGGTTCAAGGGAAGGTGGCTGCAGTGTGGGCTGGGGCAGGTGAGATCGCCTTGCTCTGTTCTCCTTGACTTTCTGGCTTCAGAATGGCAGTGATGTGTGTGGCTGGCTTATTCTTCATCCCTGTAGCTGGCCTCACGGGATTTCACGTGGTGCTGGTGGCCAGGGGACGCACAACCAATGAACAGGTATGGGGAGAAGTGGTGGGAGACCCCTGCACAGCAGGGCATGTGTCTTTTAGCCTTCGCTGAGTGTGGACCCTAAGACTTTTTGTGAGGAGGTGTTCAAGTTCCTCATGTAAGCATGAGAGCAGAGGCCATCTCTTAGTTAACATTTACAGAATACCCACTTATACTGACAGTTTGGGCTCTGAGCTTAGAGAAACTTAATAAAAGACTGGGTCAGCCCTGGCCAGATAGCTCCATTAGTTAGAGCATCGGCCTGAAACACAGCGGTTGTCGGTTTGATCCCGGGTCACGGCACATACAGGGATGGATTGATGTTTCTCCCTCTCTCCCCCCTCCCCCACCCTCCTCCCTCCCTCCCTCCCTCCCTCCATCCCTCTCCCCATCCCCCTCCCCTCCCCTCTCTGGCTAAAATCAATAAATTAAGAAAAAAAAAGACTGGGCCAGCCCCAAGAAGCTTATTGTGCTGCTTAGAGAATTATTTTCATGCATATAATAGTAGCTATCTTTAGTTGCTTGCTCTTTTATGTATAATTTTAGTATTTAATAGTTAGCTACTTATCCCGTCCCCATTTTCCATGAGGAAACTGATGTTTAGGGAGAGAGAGCTGGTGGGGAAGACCTAGGATTTGATCTAAGGACCTTAAAACTGCTGCATGTCCCACATGGAGATTTTAATATTTTATTGTTTTTCTCACTTAACTAAATTAACTAGCACTGTCATTCTTAGCCGTCACAGTATAAGCTGCTGATGGCAGGATTGTGTTTAACTCATTTTTTAAATATCTCCTAGATAATGAATACACAGTAATTTGTCATTGGTTTGTGTTTCGGTCTTTGGAAGTCAGGGTCCTGTCGTCTGACTGACCTGGCCCTTTTCTCCTTTAGGTTACGGGTAAATTCCGGGGAGGTGTGAACCCCTTCACCAACGGCTGCTGTAACAATGTCAGCCGTGTACTCTGCAGTTCTCCAGCACCCAGGTACATCTGCCCCTTTGGTCTGCTGTTCTTTTGTTAGAACTTTGTGGTCTTTTTTGGGCTTCTCGTACCAGGGAGGTCTGGTGGGAGACTGCCTTTGGGAAGGAGTGTCGGGGTCTCTTAGAGTGGGACGTGTGCGCACGGGAAAGACACGCCATCCTTTAGCGGACCCTGCGAGTTCTGTTGATACTCGTCAGGTATTCTGGTTACTCTCCTCTGTTCGAGTGAGATTTTACTGCAGATTGCTTTGAGCTCAGTATCTGGCCAGAGGCCTGGTCTTGCTGCAGTTCTTCCTGGAGTCACATCAGTTCAGTGCTGATGTCTTCCCTGGCCTGGTAGGACTGTCTCTCTTGGGTAAAAATGTTTTACACAGGGTAGGCAACCAGTAGATACGGTAGAATGAATGAATGAAAGCCCTTTCATTCTTACCACTCAGGTATTTGGGGAGACCAAAGAAAGAGAAGACCATTGTCATCAGACCTCCCTTCCTTCGACCGGAAGTGTCAGATGGGCAGATAACTGTGAAGATCATGGACAATGGCATCCAGGGAGAGCTGAGAAGAAGCAAGGTGAGGAATTTAGGGGAGCAAAGCTAGGTTACTTGGAGAGACTCACTCATGGCGGAGATGGAAACATGCTTTTTAGTTTATGTCTCTCCTGTAGTATTTATCGCTACTGATTTGTGTTAAAATTACTTAAATACATATCTTCTTTCCTCCATTAGACTGTAACTTCACTAACATTAGAAATTGCGTCCATTCATTTCCATGTCTTCATAGGACTTAACATGGTAGCTTGCAGGTGCTTGGTGCTCTAGAAATAGTTATGAAAATGAACAAATAAGCGACAGGATTAAGCCCTTTTTGAGAACTTGTCTTTATTCAGTACCATTCTCAGACTGATTCTTGTTCCTTGTCTTCTAGTCCCAGTTTAGAAACACATGATAACTGACTCTCCAACACCCCTGTTACCAGTTTAATGCTTTGAGTTGCCTAATGCCCAGTTCTCCAAATCTGATTTTCCTTCCTTTTTCCAGTCTAAGGGGAGCTTGGAGATTACGGAGAGCCAGTCTGCAGATGCTGAGCCTCCACCTCCTCCTAAGCCGGACCTGAGCCGTTACACAGGGCTACGAACACACCTCAGCCTGGCTACTAATGAGGGTAAGGGCGGTGGCAGGAGTGCGAAGGTGACTGAGCTGCAGAGAAGGCAGACTGGTAAGGGCTAGGAGATAACGCTTGTGTTGTGGCTGAGAACACCCAACAGGTGGCACTTGAGCCACTCCTTTGACCAGCGAGGAGACAGGGGATGCCACTTAGCTATTGGACACCTGTGGGGGAAACCGTCAGCTCTAGATAGACTGGAGAGCATCCTAGAGGTGTTTGGTGCATTCTCTCATTCTGAGTTCTGAGCTAATAGAGTCTTTAGTCTTGATGTTAGCAAAATCATGGTCCCTGGACTTTTCCCTTTGCTGGGTATGTCTGTTCCTACCTTGTTCTCCCCTGTACTTTAAGGAACTCGAGATAGGTTAAGAGCAGCTCGTAAAGTGGTGCCCCCTGGCCTTTCTCCCTGCAGATAGCAGTCTCTTGGGCAAGGACAGCCCCCCCACCCCTGCCATGTACAAGTACCGGCCAGGCTACAGTAGCAGCAGCACTTCGGCCGCCATGCCTCATTCTTCCAGCGCCAAGGTACTGAGCTTTCTCTACGAAGTAGAGTTCTAATGTACGCCAGCTGTTCTGGGAGAAGAGTGGGAGAAGGGAGGGAAGAGGCAGGGGGACAACATGAAAATCAAGGGCATTTTACTAATTGTTGGTGTTAGATTGAATTTCCATGCTAGTGTTACTTCATTAAGGGGGCACTGTAACATATTTGATAAAAGCACTGATTAAATGTCATACCTGAGTTCAAAACCCATCTTGGGTAACTTACTTAATCTAAGTCTTATTTTCTGCATCTTAAATTGTGGTATTATTTATTCCAACTCAGATTTGCTTTATGGGGTTAAACAAGAGAATGCATGTGAATGTTAACATTGCTGGCATAGAACAGGTCCTGATCTTGACGGACTCCTTGGGCTCTGGGGCCTAGCACCTGTCCCACAGGGAGCAGCACTGAGAGCCTGCTGTACTTTCTCCCCAGCTGAGTCGTGGTGACAGCTTGAAGGAGCCGACCTCCATTGCGGAGAGCAGCCGCCACCCCAGCTATCGCTCGGAGCCCAGCTTGGAGCCAGACAGCTTCCGGTCTCCTACTTTTGGCAAAAGTTTTCACTTCGATCCACTGTCCAGTGGCTCACGTTCCTCCAGCCTCAAGTCGGCCCAGGGCACAGGGTTTGAGCTCGGCCAGCTGCAGTCCATCCGTTCAGAGGGCACAACCTCCACCTCTTACAAGAGCCTGGCCAACCAGACACGCAATGGAAGCCTATCTTATGACAGCCTGCTCACTCCTTCAGACAGCCCTGAGTTTGAGTCAGTGCAGGCAGGGCCTGAGCCAGACCCGCCTTTGGGCTACACCTCTCCCTTCCTGTCGGCCCGGCTGGCTCAGCAACGGGAAGCCGAGAGGCACTCCCATTTGGTGCCAACCGGCCCAGCACATCGAGAGCCCTCACCAGTCCGGTACGACAATCTGTCGCGCCATATTGTGGCCTCCCTCCAGGAACGAGAGAAGCTGCTACGCCAGTCACCCCCACTCCCGGGCCGTGAGGAGGAGCCAGGCTTGGGGGACTCGGGCATCCAGTCGACACCAGGCTCTGGCCATGCCCCACGTACCAGTTCCTCCTCAGATGATTCAAAGAGATCACCCTTGGGCAAGACTCCACTGGGACGCCCAGCTGCCCCTCGTTTTGGCAAGCCAGATGGGCTACGGGCCCGGGGACTAGGGTCCCCTGAACCAGTCCCAACTGCCCCATACCTGGGTCGATCTATGTCTTACAGCAGCCAAAAAGCCCCACCTGGCGTCTCTGAGACCGAGGAAGTGGCCTTGCAGCCGTTACTGACACCCAAGTAAGTTAGTCCATCCTTGCCCTCAGTGGACTTAAAATGAGCACCCTGCCCTTCCCCAGGCGTCAGGGCTTCCGTGTCCATTCCAGTGCATGCACATGCGTCCGGTTATCCTGTTGGCGGACAGCTCTTCCTTTCCACTCTCTCTACCTGCCCTGGGCAGTCCTGTTGAGACTGAAGTTTAATACTTTTTCTTTAGTCCTGTCTTCTAGAAAGTAATTTACTTGTCTGAGTATAAATATACACAGTAGCTGTTATTGGAGAGAAGGAACAAAGAGGGAACCAGGCCTGTAACAATAAACAAGGGAATGTTTGGGTAAGAAAGTATTTATGTGCCTGACCAGGCAGTGGCGCAGTGGATAGTGTCGGCCTGGGACGCTGGCAACACAGGTTCACAATCCTGAGGTCGCCAACTTGAGCGCAGGCTTATCTGGCTTGGGCATGAGGTTCGTCTGTTTGAGTTTGGGATTATAGGCATGACCCCATGGTCGCTGGCTTGAGGCCAAATGTCACTGGCTCTGCTGGAGACCCCCTCCCCAATCAAGGCACATATGAGAAAGCAGTTATAAACTATGAGTTGTTAAAAAAAAAAGTATGTGTGTACTAAGTACAAACCATTTAATTGTTCACACTAGAAAGTATGTATGTAGAAAAGTACATCACTTATTTTTCTTGAACTTTTTAAACTATCTCCCTTTTGTGTTTTTGGTTCTACTTTCTGACACCTCTCTCTTCTTTTCTTCCCAGAGATGAAGTACAGCTCAAGACTGCTTACAGCAAATCCAACGGACAGCCCAAGAGTCTAGGCTCAGCGTCCCCTGGCCCTGGCCAGCCACCTCTCAGTAGCCCCACCAGGGGAGGAGTCAAGAAGGTGTCAGGAGTAGGTGGCACCACCTATGAGATCTCAGTGTGAGCCTTCAGCACCTTCCCTCACCCACACCTCTGCGCCTACACCAAAGGGCCCCCCAGGTGGCCACCTTCCTTTCCGCAAGGGGCTCCCCTCCCCTGCATGGACAGTTTTTAAACCACCGATTCCAAGAGGATGAGGAGCATTTTATAAAATGCAGTGGGGAGTCGGAGAGTTGGGGCCCTGAAACTGGGGTAGCAACCCACTTTACCTTTTAAGACCTTCCCTTCCTTGACCCCAGGACCAGACTCAGTGGACATTTGTGCAATTGCTCACCCTGGAGGGAACCAGATCATTTTTAAACTAGAAATAATTTTTTTTATTATTGTTACGGATTCTATTTTTTTCCTCTTCTGCGTTGCCAGGTGTGTGTGTACATATATATATATTATAAATATCAAAGAAATTATATATCTATCCTGGGATGGGAAAATGAGGGAGGGATCTGTTCAAGAAGGGGGATCTTACTCTTCCCGTTCCTCAGACCAGCAGGAAAAGAGGGGAGATGTGGATAGAAGTCTTCCTTTTCCCCAGGGTTCCCTCTTTGTCCATTACCAATTAAGAAAATAGCACCCCCTGTTGTTGGTGCTAAGTGATCAGGAAAGAAACTGTAGCGGTGTTTGAGGTCTTGGTCAGAGGAGGGAGAGGAGAGCTAGTTTTCTAGGCTCACTGGCACTTAGTATCCCCAGGAAAGGGGTCACAGCTCCATGACATTGGTGTTGGTGGTGGGGAGATCAGGAAAAGAGCTTGGCCAACCTTCACAAACAATTGGATAATCCCCTCTTCTTCGGGCAAAGAGTTTAGGGTGGGCTTCTTCAACTAGCCCCTCAAAGCCTTCGCCCATCTCACAGCTAACATTTTTACACCCAAGGCCTGGAGAGAAGAATACAAAAGCACTATTTTTTCATCATGCCAAAAACGGGACGGAGAGCAGGAGTGGCAGGCCTAGGCCCCTCCCATTGTCCCTGGGGTTACCCGCAGCCCACCTCAGTATGGTGCTGGGTAGAAGGGATACCTGGGTTCTAACCTCTAAATAGGGGAGACCCCCGCCTCTAGACAGAGGCCCTTTTATTTTTTATTCTGATTAGCCATTTTAAAGCAACAAGGAATAAAAAGAAATCCTGATCTAACCAGCTCCCCCGACTTGTGTTATTTTGTCTGGTTAAAGTAGGGTGAACCTGGCAGGAGTTACAAAGGAAACCCGTGCTTCTCTGGTCCTGACCCATCTTTAGGCAGGACCAGAGGGAAAATAGCCGCTTAGAATAGAACAGCAGGGCCTCTTTTTTTCCCAGTGATTTAATTAGAAAATTCCTGAAAAAAAATTGCAACAACTAAAGCTTGTCACCTTGAAGCTCAGGCAACTCTTAGCTTGTGCCACACTTGTTCCTTAACACAGAACTGACTCTGGGAAGGCAAGTTCATTGTGGATGTAGCCAGAGGGGAGACAATGGACAAAGTATGAAAACCCTGTTAAAGGTCAACTGTACATATGGGTGGCAGTTCAATTTGATCTGTTTCCTGTTTGTGAAAGCAAAAGGCTGTGCCCTAATTTTAATAGGTATCCTTAGACAGAAAAATCTCAAAAAACTGGCCGGAGCCTTTATTATCACTGTCTATAACTAGTATATAAACTCTTGCTCTGAAATCCTAGATGCAAACTGGAGCTAAATGAGGGGATTTCCACCTACTGATTAGGAACCACCTTTTAAAATCAGCAACAGATTTTAACTTCTGTCAAATTTAGCTTCAAGTCAGAATACATTTTCTCAGTTACCTGGCCTGCTGCAAAGACTGAAGGGACTTAATTTTATACTTGGTAGCTTAGGCTGCCTTAGAAGCCCTGAATTGTTTTCATGTCAGCCACATACTTGAATTGTCTTGAACTATGAATAAGGCAGATTGAAAATTTACCTTTCCTTGCTAGATACTCCGAAAAATCATGGCCTTGACCAAGCATCAACCTGTCGAAGTACAGTGATGACTGTGGGTGCTTTTTCTTTTGGCTATTCTGTTTTGACACAAAACTGACCTAGAATACAGCTGAGCCCTAACTGGATCTGCTCTTCCAATGGAGCCTGAAAATCATCCAGGTGTCTGGTTCTGGGCGCCGTGGAGGAGGTGTTACGTGTCTGCCTAACGCTGGACCATGTTCCCCAATCTCCCTGCCTCAGTGATGAGGTAATGTAATACAAGACCCAAACCCCCTCGGGTCTCAGCATGCCTTGGCTGAGACCCTGACTCACAGAAAGGCACTTACCTCCTAACAGGCAGCATACTTCAGCCAGTTTGATACATACGATTTTTTTTTAAAGAAAAACCCTAACAAATAGGATAAGGTCCTATGTCAGACAAACCGTACAAAAGAGATGAAAAGAAAGCTTCCCGGGAGAGGAAGAGATGCCCACGAGAAAGCTGGGCTGAGCCTGACAAAAGGCATGGCCCTTCTCATAACGTGTTACTCTAACAGCACAGGGGCTGGCTCTGCTCCCGTGCGGGAGGTGCTCCTGAGGCGGTGCCCATGGGCCAGGCGGGCAGCTTCGGCAGCAGGTTCAGTCCAGCGGAAAAAGTCATTCTGGCAGAGTCCAGCGGCCACGTTAGCGGAGGCTGCTGCTGCTGCTGGCCTGAGAACTGCCCATCCCTGGGTGCTCTGGACTGTGCCGGTTCTGGGAAGACAAAGGCAGGGGAAGACAACGCCTAGGAAGTAGCTTTGGCCTTGACCAGGGTTGTACAGGAAACACTGCAACCTGCCCTGGGCTTTCAATGTTGGGTCCGACCTGCAGCCAAGGACTTGACCCAGAACGGGTGAGACACGAGGGACACTCACAAGGCTGCAACAATAGGTCCACCACCTTACCTTCTTTTTCTTCTTCTCTTTCTTCTTCCTTTTCCGTTCAGGATCCTCTTCTTTTTTCTTTTTCTTCTTCTTGTGATCTGAGTCAGATGGTGTTTCTGAAGGAAGACATTAGGGACCTATCAGCTACATGCAGAGCTTAAAATTCCCGTGTGTTAGAACTGCAGACTATAGGAAAACCCCTAGTAAGGGCAACTGTTTCTGTTCAAATGGCCAGAGAGGGATACAGAGGCGCTGCCAAGGTCCCCACCCCATGGCCCTACTACCTGCCCAGGAAACCCCGGTATGTCAATTTCTTCCTTCAGAATTTGGGAGTCGAGGGCTCCATAAGGAATTTAGCTGGGATGTTTACTGAGGAAGGCTGAAGCAGATTCAGAACACTGGGTTTTCTGCCTCTGAACAGAACTGCCACTCACCTGGGGGGACAGGGTCCTGGGTACGGCTCTGTTTGTGCTTGTGCTTATTCTTCTTCTTGGGAGGCTGAATGTGCATCAGACGACACTGCTCCGGCAGCTGAGGGAAGCAAAAGGTCCAGGTGAGCCAGGGAGGCAGTCCCCTGCTCCCAGGGTCTGTCCTGCTCAGTCAGTTGAGAAGGAACAGACCTGCACAGGAAAACTACCTCCATGCTTTTCAGGCCCCCCATTTGTCTCCTTCCTCCCCAAGAGGGAACTCACCGGGCCAGTGTGGAGGCGGAAGCCAGCCAGCATAGTCCCTGTGATAGGATTGAAAGAGCCACCAAGAATAGGGGGCTTCTCAATGAGGGAGCGGAGGCTGCTGTTATCATGGGAACCTGGCAGGTCAATCATCCCTGGCAGGTCAGGCAGGAAGTTACTTAGCTTCTCCTTCACCTTCTTCCCACAGAATTTATTATAAGCATGTTCCAGGTTGTAGTGTGTGATTAGGTTGGTGCTGCCTGTCAGCTCGGTGCTACCTAGACGACACAGGAAGAATAAAATTTTTTTTTAAAAGTCAGCCACACAAGCCTGACCAGGTGGCAGGCAGGTGCAGTGGCTAGAGCATTGGGCTGGGATGCAGAGGACCCAAGTTCAAAACCGAGGTCGTTGGCTTGAGTGTGGGCTCACCAGCTTGAGCACGGGATCACTGGCTTGAGCAAGGGGTCACTTGCTCCGCTGTAGCCCCCAGTCAAAGCACATATGAGAAAGCAATCAGTGAACAACTAGGTGCTGCAATGAAGAATTGATGCTTCTCTCTCCCTTCCTGTCTGTCCCTCTCTCTGACTCTGGCAAAAAATAAAGGTCACAATATATTTTTACTGATAATACCTTACATTTATATAATACTTTATACTTTTAAGTATGCTTTCATATGAACCTTGAAAAGAATTCAGCCTGACCAGACAGTGGATAGAGCATCAGCCTGGGATGCTGAGGACCCAAGTTTGAAACCCTAAGGTCGCTCATCTGGTTTGAGTGCAGGCTCATCTGGTTTGAGTTCAGGCACGCCAGCTTGAGTGTGAGGTTGCTGACTTGAGTGTGGGATCATAAATGTGACCCCATGGTTGCTGGCTTGAGCCCAAAGGTCTCTGGCTTGAGCAAGGGGTTACTGGCTCAAGTAATCGATGAACAACTAAAGTGCCGCAACTACGAGTTGATGCTTCTCATCTCTCTCCCTTCCTGCCTGTGCCCCCGGCACCCCCTATTGCTAAAAAATATATATATATATTCAAATGTACTTAACATAATTATAAGAAGAAACAGAGCCTGACCAGGTGGTGGCGCAGTGGATAGAGCATCGGACTGGGATGCAGAAGACCCAGGTTCGAGACCCCGAGGTTGTCAGCTTGAGCGCGGGCCCATCTGGCTTGAGCAAAGCTCACCAGCTTGGACCCAAGGTCGCTGGCTCCAACAAGGGGTGGCTCGGTCTGCTGAAGGCCCGTGCTCAAGGCACATGTGAGAAAGCAACCAATGAACAACTAAGGTGTCAAAACGAAAAACTGATGATTGATGCTTCTCATCACTCTGTTCCTGTCTGTCTGTCCCTATCTATCCCTCTCTCTGTGTCTCTGTAGAAAAAAAAAAAAGAGAGAAGAAACAGCGCAGGGAATGTCTTTTTAAGTCACTGACCCAGAGGAAAAGCGGAGAACTATATTTTAGCCTAAATAAGGAGTCTTTTAAGGGAGAATTAAAAAAAAATTAAAATTTATTTTTAAAGAACAGCAAGAGTAAACATTATAAATACCAAAACTATAAAATGGTAGGTAAGAATGTGAAATAAATAGGCAGAAATCCAGACGGCAGAGACGTAAACTATAAACAAAGGAGACACTCCTTTCCCTGTACTCACCGGAACAATGCCTTCCGTGATACTCACTCTGCTAACCACTGCTCTGAGTGCTTTCCCCAAAACCGGCTGGGGAGCAATCCCACTCCCCAGCACGACCAGGACAGTATGACGTCACAGCTCAGCTACAAGCAAGTAAGGGCCAAATATGACCCAGAGGCTCCCTTTTTGTTTTGTTTTCCCAAACAAGAAGCACTAATCACCTTTACATGGGAAAACAGCTAGCTTTTTCTAGCTCCTTCTACCTGACTTTTGTTACCACCATCTTTACTCCTCCTCGTAATACCAAGCATAATAACTTCACCTAGAGAGAAATGTTGGTCTAGAAGGTGGGCAACTAAAATTCTAACCCCAGCTGTCCTCTGTGCCTGTGCCTCACCTTCTTATACATTCAATGTGGTAATAACTATCTTAAGTACCCTGATTTTTTTCAAGATACAGATGAAATATACTGACATATACTATATAAATGTAAGGCATTATCAGTATAACTATTGTATGGTTGACTTTGTTACAAAGAATATAAGTTTATTAGTAATTTCCTAAGGATCCAGTAGTGGGGGGAGGGGTGGCAATATCTAGCTTACAACTTCAACTAGAGTTATCATGAACACAGGTACAAATAACAGAAGTGGCTTGTTTAGCCTGACCTGTGGTGGCGCAGTGGATAAAACATTGACCTGAGGTCGCAGGTTCAAAACCCTGGGCTTGCCCGGTCAAGGTACATATGAGAGTTGATACTTCCTGCTCCTCCCTCTTTCTTTCTCTCTCTCCCTTCCTCTTAAATAAATAAATAAAGAGGTGGCTTATTTATAATCATTCACTTGGAAAAACTCAGGTTCTTAACTGTGAGCCCCTTGAAGGCAGAGACAGTGTTTCGTTTGTTCATGGAGGGCTGGTGCCCCAAAGTCCACACATCTGATGCTCAATAATTAGTCAATCAACAAGGTGTTTTTCCTCCACACATCTGATGCTCAATAATTAGTCAATCAACAAGGTGTTTTCCTCCATACCTTTAGGCCTTACTCTATTCTTCTCCTTGCTTTCTCACTTCAAACATCTCAGAAAGAAGAGTGGTCTACTGTTAAAGGCAGGAGGCACAGTGCCACAGTACCTCTCCTCAGAACTCGGCACTGCCTCCTGCCGCTATACATCCTGATGTTATCCCCCCTTTCTTCCGGGGGCTTATGCTCAAGGATGGGGGGGGGTCACTGCTTTTTCTGAACTCTAACTTAGAGTCCATCCAACTTTATGACTATCAGTTCTATGAAGATGATTTATAAATCTCTCCCCAGCCCTGACTCCTCTCCTGAAAACTAATCGTCCAACTTCTTCTTAGTCAATTCCATGCAGATACTCTACTCTTTTAAAACTCCAAGTCTCCCCCAGCTCACTTACAGTTTCCCTATTTCAATACATGGTACTGCCCCCCATTCTACAGATATTTTTAGAAGCAGTACTTCTCAGTTCCAAAATCTCAATTATTTATTACCCTAAGGCAGTGGGTCTTAACCTTTTTTGAGGTACCGAACCCAGCAGTTTCATGTGCGCATTCACCGAACTCTTCTTTAGTGATAAATAAAATATGATTTTTTCCAAATTCAAGACATAGGTATATGTTTTTTTAATGGTGCGCAAAATGAGCCGTGCATGAACATCACCTTGCTCAAAGAACAAAACCAACAAAGTGCATGAACTCACAACAAATTACGGTATTACTTTATTCTGGCCTCCGCGGCAGAGGCTTCTCCGAACCCCTGAGACCGACTCATCGAACCCCTAGGGTTCGATAGAACCCAGGTTAAAAACCACTGCCCTAAGGATAAAGTTCAAATTCCTGACTGGACTCAGAGTTAAACACACTTTACTGTAATTCAGCTTTGGGACCTACTCAAATATCAGTCCCCTATGCAAAATTTCTGATCCATCCTAATGGGTCTCCATCATGTTCTAAAAGAAACACCCTTCATAGTGTTTCCTTTTATTTTATTTATTTATTTTAGGTGAGAAGCGGAGACAGTGAGGCAGACTCCTGCACGCAACTCATCCCGTCCATAGGGCAATCCCGTCTGGGGCCAATGCTGGAGCACCGAGCTATTTTTAGTACCTATGGCTGATGCACTCCAAAGGAGCAATCCTCAGCACCTGGGACCATGCTCAGACCAATCAAGTCACTGGCTAAGGGAGGAGAAGAAGGAGAGGAGGGGAAAGGGGAAGTGGAGGGAGAAGCAGATGGTCGCTTCTCCTATGTGCCCTGACCAGGAATCAAACTTGGGTGTTCATATATGGGGCCTATACTCTAGCCACTAAACCACTGACCAGGGCCAATTCTTTTTTTTTTTTTGATTTTTATTTATTCATTTCTTCAGAGAGAGAGAGTGAGAAGGGGGAGGAGCAGGAAGCATCAACTCCTATACGTGCCTTGACCACGCAAGCCCAGTTTCGAACCAGCAGCCTCAGCGTTCCAGGCTGCCGCCTTATCCACTGCGCTACCACAGATCAGGCGGGCCAATTCTTCAATAATTATTTATTTAGCTTCATGTGGTTATTTCCCCAAAGGATAAGCTCCCCAAGGGCACAGAGCCCTCATGTGCTCATGTACTTCTTCTTTTTTTTTTAATATTTTTTTAAATTTCTTTTTTTTTAATTTATTCATTTTAGAGAGGAGATACAGAGAGAGAGAGAGAGAGAGAGAGAGAGAGAGAGAGAGAGAGAAAGGGGGGAGGAGCTGGAAGCATCAACTCCCACATGTGCCTTGACCAGACCAGTGCAGGGTTTTGAACTGGCGACCTCAGTGTTCCCAGGTCGACGCTTTATCCACTGCGCCACCACACGTCAGGCTATAGAAAAATTCTTACTAACATTCTTCAGCAATATAAATTCATCAAGGTCCAGCTCAAGTGTCAACTTCTATATACTTGCTGTAATTTGAGTAACATTTTGAAAAACATTATGTAGTTTTTTTGTTTTTGTTTTTTTGAGACAGAGACAGAGAGAGGGACACATAGGGA
This sequence comes from Rhynchonycteris naso, assembly GCA_037038555.1. Lineage (NCBI taxonomy): Eukaryota > Metazoa > Chordata > Mammalia > Chiroptera > Emballonuridae > Rhynchonycteris > Rhynchonycteris naso. Next base: position 360,661,418 of record CM072995.1, read on the forward strand.
CAGTCAGACAGGAGAGAGATGAGAAGCATCAATTCTTCATTGCAGCACCTTAGTTGTTCACTGATTACTTTCTCATGTGCCTTGACCCGAGGGCTACAGCAGACTGAGTGACCACTTGCTCAAGCCAGCGACCTTGGGTTCAAGTTGGTTAACTGTGCTCAAACCAGATGAGCCCGTGCTCAAGCCGACAACCTTGGGGTTTCGAACCTGTGTCCTCTGCATCCCAGTCTGATGCTCTATCCATTGCGCCATTGCCAGGTCAGGCCATGTAGTTCTTTTTTTAACATTTTTACTTAAAAAATTACATTTAAAGAGGTGATATTGATCAATAAGAGTACATAGGTTCCAAGTAAACATTTCTATAGAATTTAAATGGTTCATTATGTTGTGTACCCATCACTCAAAGTCAAATCATTTTCTGTCACTGTATAATCATGTAGTTCTTAACTAATGTATATGCATGACAACGTTACACAGATTGGCCTTGAGAAGAAATATGGCCACTATCCTTAAACAACATAATTTGCATTCCTAAATAAAATAAACTCCTTAAAAGCAAGGACAACGTTTACTAATCCACATGTCCTCCCCCTTCTTCCTACACACTAAGCATTTGCCCAGAACAGATATTCAATATCTGTAAACTGATTATATATATATATATATATATATATATATATATATATATATATATATATACACACACACACACACACACACACACACACACACACACACACAATAAGAATAGGTAAGGTTAGTGGTAGACATGAACTACTAACTAGCTAAAAGAAAGCCAACCTCTCTATGCTTCGGTTTTTTTCAACTGTAAAATGCAGATAACAATGCCTATCTCAGGGGGCTGTTCTATGTGTTGAATTCTATTACATATATAACTGCGTTGTTAACTTCAAAGGACTACACATTATTTTCCTCAGTAGGACTTGGGATAAACTGAAAGGGATTTTGGAGCCTTACCATGTCCAAAATGACTCCTGATATCCACCGCCTCAAACTTGTTACACAGAGGTCTTGCGAGGTCCTGGCATGGGTTGCCGAGGTTACCTCGCGCCTACGCCAGCCGGCTAAGAACCACGCCCACGCCCACCCCTTCTCGTTATGATCTGATTGGCTGGCTTAGGCCAGGCCTAGTACCCACCTGGCAGTTCCCGCATTAGGTAGAAGGGGCCACAACCAGCTGCTGACTTGTCGGCACCGGCAGGGGCCGTCGCCGCGGTGGGGGGCGGAGCCGTGCCGGGTCCCCCGCCTGGAGGAGGGGGTGGCGGGGGTGGAGGTTTTCCTGGTCCGAAGCCGAGTGCGCCTGGGGGCGGTGGTGGGTCAGCCTGAGCTCCGAACAGCGCCGTGAAATTCTCCATCTTTCCTTCTGCCCCGGCGCTGTCCCGGTGTCTGGCGCTGGTGATTTTCATTGGACGATCATTTCCCGGTGTACCGCCCTCTTCTCCCAGGAGCCATTTGCCATTGGATTCCTTAAGGGCCTGCCTACCCTTTTCCGGCGACTACTTCCGTCGCTTAATGAGTACGTCGAGGAAATACTATTTCACCTTATTATTCTGTTGTCTACGTTAATCGCAGTCGTATACCCAATAAAATGACTTAGGTAAAAAAAGCGACAGCTAGATTGACCAATAAAATATCATACCCCTTTTTTAATGTTTCCCTACAGTAGCGTCCAATCAGAGATCTACCTCCGGGTAAAGAGGCGGTGCACCCAAGACTCAGCCCAATAGAAGTCTCATTAGTGGGGGAGGCGGGGCGAGACCTACCAACACCGGATAGCTGCCGGGGCAGGAAGATGGCGGTCCTGGCACCTTTAATTGCTTTGGTGTATTCGGTGCCGCGCCTTTCACGATGGCTGGCCCGACCTTACTACCTACTGTCAGCCCTGCTCTCTGCTGCTTTCCTAGTCGTGAGGAAGGTACCCCCACTGTGTCACACTCTCCCCACCCAACGCGAAGACGGCAATCCGTGTGACTTTGACTGGGTGAGCGACCCCTTAGGACCCTGCGACCTTGACGGTTCCTGTCCCCGAGGTTGCATTCGGGGGACTGGAGGTTCTGCTTTTTGAGAACGGCCGAGTTTCCGAGCCTGTAACGGACTTACCGATAGAGTATAGGGCCGGGACCGTCATCGAGTCGAAACCTCTTCGTGTTTAATTAAGATGGGGAAAGAGAGTGTTTAATTAAGGTGGGGAAAGAGCAGGTTAGCCTGCACAGCAGCCCTACCCAAACTCTACGCATGTGTGTTCAGTCTTTAACAGTGTTGCTTATCTCATTAAACAAGACAAGTAGTAGTATTCCCCTTTTATTGGTGAAGAAACTGATCTTCGCGAGATTGGGAGACTTGTCCAAAACCACACAATTAGGATTTGAAACCACGCTCTTCGCCATAATACCTACACATTTTTATCACCCATTTTTTTTTCTTCTACAAATAAGATTTATTCAAGGGTCTTAACGTTTGCAAACTAGAAACACAGAAGTTCTTATAGTAATAAGTACATTTTGAGAATTATCAGTCCTGTATTCTTAGCCTTATAATTGATCCAGGATGGTGTCCGGTCAGATGTCAGGCACTCAGAATGATGGATGCAGGATGGTCTGGAAGATGGGCACTAGGAAATCTGGTCATGCCCCCTGCTCTGGATGTTGGATGTACATGTGAGTCAGGGACTAATCAGGTGGCCTGCATAGTGAGTTCCTTAGGAGGCAATTAGAGGGTGATCCGGAGGTCCAGATGTATATCCAGGCACTGATACAGGACTGGCAAGTACAAAAAGCTCGTTTCCAGGCTAGTTCGAACAAGAAAGTAGTTCTTTCCTCATGCCTCAACCTTCAGGATGTTAATTTTAGCAGCTTGGTTAAAGTGACTCCATTTTATATATCTTTTATGTTCACCTTCAAGTCTTTCTGATTTCTTTTGGCCATTATATCAGCAAGAGAGATTTCTCTTTTTTTTTTTCAAGTGAAAGGAGTGGAGATAGATAGACTACTGCATGTACTTGGACCGTGATCCACCCAGCGACCCCATCTAGGGCCAATGCTCAAATCAACAGAGCTACTTGCTGGGAGAGGGGAAGAGAGAGAAAGGGGAGAGGGAGGGGAAGAGAAGCAGATGGTTGCTTCTCATGTGTGCCCTGACTGGGAATCGAACCTGGGCCATCGGCACGCTGGACCAACGCTCTATCCACTAAGTAAACTGGCCAGGGCTTTTCTCTTTTTAAAAAAATTACTGATTTTAGAGAGAAGAGAGAGAGAGAAAGGGAAGGGGGGAGGAGCAGGAAGCATCAACTCATAGTTGCTTCTCATATATTCCTTGACTGGGTGAGCCTGGGGTTTTGAACTAGCAACATTAGCTTTCCAGGTGATGAGTTATCCACTGTGCCACCACAGGTCAGGTTGGGTTATTTTCTTTTGAATGTATATGGGTTGTCCCTTTTATTGTATGTTCTTAATTCAGTTCACAGTTCCAGAGAGTACACTATATGCTAGGAACTATGCTTCATCCTGAGAATGATAAAATGAATAACACTGTTATGCCACCTATTGAAAAGGAATTGTAAAAAATACACGGTAAAGAAATCTATTTCGACCTGTCCTGTGGTGGCACAGTGGTCAAAATGTCAACCTGAAACACTGAGGTCACTGGTTTGAAACCCCAGGCTTGTCTGGTCAAAGCATATATGGGAGTTGATGCTTCCTGCTCCTCCCCCACTACTTTTCTCTCTTCTTTCTCGAAAGTCAATAAATAAAATCTTAAAGTAAAAATAAACAGGCCTGACCAGGTGGTGGCGCAGTGGATAGAGCATCAGACTGGGATGTGAAAGACCCAGGTTCGAGACCCCGAGCTCGCCAGCTTGAGCGCGGGCCCATCTGGCTTGAGCAAAAGCTCGCCAGCTTGGACCCAAGGTCGCTGGCTCCAGCAAGGGGTTACTCGGTCTGCTGAAGGCCCGTGGTCAAGGCACATGTGAGAAAGCAATCAATGAGCAACTAAGGTGTTGCCACAGCAACGAAAAACTAATGATTGTTTCTCACCTCTCTCCGTTCTTATCTATCCCTCTGACTCTCTCTCTGTCCCTGTCAAAAAAAAAACAACACAAAGAAACACAAAAAAACAGTGAACACACAAGTAGAACAATCAAAGGAACTCTGCTTCATATAGTTAGTCTGGAACCCCTACTCTAATACTGTCTTCAAATTATGGCCTTGAGGTCATCCCACTGCCAGCCAGCTAGCAGATGAAGAAGGAAACCTGGAATGCAAGGACACACCCTTTCTGGCTGCCTGTGCACAGCAGTGGCACATCTGCTCACATTGCATTCAGGGGTGCTAGTCACACCATTCTCTGTTGATGCATGGAGACTAGAGATCTAGTTGCCATATGCCCAGAAAGAAAAGGAAATAAGGTTGGAGCATACATGGCTAGTTTTTGCTGTAGAGTCATTTTCTGCCTTTAGAGAGTATTTATTTTACTTCTTTCTTTGGTTTGACCACAGTTTCCTCTTTAAATCCATCTTTCCACAGTTGTCTCAATTGTAACTCAGTGTCATTCGAGAAAACTCTTCCTCATTTCTTCTTAGGTATAATATTTAGTAAGATCGGTCATCTTCCCTAGCCCCCCGCTTTACACGGCCATTTCTAAATCCAGTAAGTTACTTTATTTTAGAAATTGAAGCTAAAAACCTAGCCCCCTAAGTTCTAGCTGTAAATCACAGTTGTTTCTGTCGGAATAATGATTTGTCCCCTGTGTTATAAAGTATGGAAGGCTCAGACCATTCGGTCTATACCTGTCTCCTCCCATGCTTTCTCTCACATGGTCCTTGTTCTTTTTTTGTGTGTGTGGCAGAGACAGTCAGAGAGAGGGACAGACAGGAAGGAAGAGAGATGAGAAACATCAATTCTTTGTTGTGGTTCCTTAGTTGTTCATTGATTGATTTCTTATTATGTGCCTTGACCAGGGGGCTACAGCAGACCGAGTGACTCCTTGCTTGAGCCAGCGACTTTGGGCTCACGCTGGTGAGCCTTGCTCAAACCAGATGAGCCCATGCTCAAGCTGGCGACCTCGGGGTCTCAAACCTAGGTCCTCCATGTCCCAGTCTGACACTCTATCCTCCGCGCCACCGCCTGGTCAGGTGGTCCTTGTTCTTTTTTTTTTTTTTTTTTTTTTTTTATTCATTTTTTTTTTAGAGAGGAGACACAGAGTGAGAGAGAGAGAGAGAGAAAGGAAGAGAGAAAGGGGGGAGGAGCTGGAAGCATCAACTCCCATATGTGCCTTGACCAGACCAGTGCAGGGTTTTGAACTGGCGACCTCAGTGTTCCCAGGTCAACGCTTTATCCACTGCGCCACCACAGGTCAGGCGCGGTCCTTGTTCTTCATTGCAGTTTTTACTCTTTCAACTTAGCTAGTTTGTTTCTTTGTCATGTTTATTGTATGTGTGTCTGGTTCATATTTATTGTCTGCCTCATTGTACTGATGTGGAGCTTACATTCTAGAATGTGCAAACTATAATCCAAGGATACTGAAAAGGACCTTTGAGAGCTCTGAAACACCTGCAGCTCTCAAATTATATTACAGGTGCATGGATTATAATCAGTATGAATATTGGGTGAAGAGGAATGTTTTAAGTTAAGCAAAACCAAACAGTTGGAATAATCATATATTGTATGAATGGAATATTAGAAAATCTCCCTGGAAGAATTACATTTTACCAGCATCACACAGAGTTGGTTGTAATATGTGTTTTATGCCATATCATATTTTATGCAACTCTTATTCCATTATCATTTAATCTTTACAATAGCATTTTTTTTTTACAGAAACAGAGTCAGAGAGAGTGACAGATAGGGACAGACAGACAGGAACACAGAGAGTTGAGAAGCATCAATCATTACTTTTTCGTTGAGACACTTTAGTTGTTCATTGGTTGCTTTCTCACATGTGCCTTGACCACAGGCCTTCAGCAGACCGAGTAACCCCTTGCTGGAGCCAGCGACCTTGGGTCCAACCTGGCGAGCCTTGCTCAAACCAGATGAGCCTGCGCTCAAGCTGGCGACCTTGGGGTCTCGAACCTGGGTCCTCTGTATCCCAGTCCGACGCTCTATCCACTGTGCCACCGCCTGGTCAGGCACAATAGCATTTTGAAATAAATGTTCAGTGGATGAAGGCAAAGCTCAGCAGTTGAGTTGCTGAAAGGCACCAGTCAGGTTGTGGCCGGGGTACAATTTGAACCTTGATTTTCTTTTTTTAGGTGAGAGGAGGGGATATAGTGAGACACCCCTACCTGGATCTACCCGGCAACCCCATCTAGAGCCAGTGCCCAATTACCGAGCTATTTTTAGTGCCTCAGTGTGACACACTCGGCAACCAAGCCATTCTCAGCGCCTGGGGCCACTCTTGAACCAATTGAGCCACTGGCTGTGGGAGGGAAAGAGGGAGAGAAGTGGGGGGTGGGGTTGGAGAAGCATATGGTCACTTCTCCTGCATGCCCTGACTGGGAACTGAACCTGGGACATCCATAGGCCAGTCCGACACTCTTATCCATTGAGCCACCAGCCAGTGCCAGACCTCAATTTTCTGATTGGTGTTTTTCCCACTGTAGCTCCAGTTACTCATTGTTACCATTCCTTGTTTGGATCTCTGTTGGCTTTTGTTCATAGTTGGCTCCCTTACCCACCCAGATGATCACTGATGATGGTATTCCTGCCACTTTGATTCTGTTGCAGAGAGAAGTAGAGATCCTGATGTTTCTCAGTGCCATTGTGATGATGAAGAATCGCAGGTCCAGTGAGTTGAGCCTGTTTCTCTGTCTCCCGAGGGTAGGCCTGAAGCCCCCAGAAGTGTTTTCATTCCTGTTACTAGAGGGGCATTAATCATCGTACTAGTCCTGCATTCCATGCCAATGCTGAATTTGATCTTGGGGTAGAACTTGAACCTCCCCCTTTTCCATTTCAAAGTACTCCGGGAAGGGGGACACAGATGGGATAGAGGAGCATGCAGCCCAGCCTGAACTGTAAACTCTTTGTGTTTCAGTCACTGTGGAGCAACATGTAGGCAACATCTTCATGTTCAGCAAAGTGGCCAATGCAATTCTTTTCTTCCGCCTGGATATTCGCCTGGGCCTGCTTTACATCATACTCTGCGTTGGTAAGGAGACTGTAAAACTTGGTTGTGGGGACCAAATCCCAAAGCAGTTTCTCCATGTTCTTTTTCCGTATTTGCTCCTAATTAGTCGTGTGTGTGCTCAGACGGTAAGAAGCTACTGAGACTTTATTTTAACAGGAAGGCAGTGTGTCAGTGGTCTGTATACGTGCACAAAGTGGTTCCTTGGTCCTTGAAGTCTTTGAGTTGGTTTGAAAGTAAACCCTTGCCCGAGGCCTTATGTGTTTCCTGCAACATCTTTTTTTCTGTTTAGTGTTCCTGATGACGTGTAAACCTCCCCTGTACATGGGCCCTGAGTACATCAAGTACTTCAACGATAAAACCATTGATGTGAGTGCTCAGCCTCCTTCCTGTTTCTTGGGTCCCTTATGGGTAATTTTGTAGTTGTGCTCCCTGATCACTAGGAGGAGCAACCGTGCTTCAGAATGGAAGTCAAGGGCACTGTGGTTCATCCTCGGAGCTGGGGGAGGCGGAGAGGGGAAGTCCCAATGAGGAATTAGATGCTAAGATCTGAACTGTTCTAGGAGCCTGTGTGTCCCAGCTCACTCTTTCCTCCCTGTGTGTGGCAGGAAGAGCTGGAGAGGAACAAGAAGGTCACTTGGATTGTGGAGTTCTTTGCCAATTGGTCTAATGACTGCCAGTCGTTTGCTCCAATCTACGCTGATCTCTCCCTCAAGTGAGTAGTGCCAAGGGGGGGATGATGGAGACCGAGAGGACATCCCTCCCTCTCATTCTTCTTGGCCTTGGGTTTTGGATATTGCAGCCAAAGGCGGCCCCTCCAAGAGCTGCACTTTCACTTTCCTTGATCCTTTCTATTCTTTCACTGTGTTAAATAATACGTTCTTCTCAGGTACAATTGCACAGGGCTGAATTTTGGGAAGGTGGATGTCGGACGCTACACTGATGTTAGTATCCGGTATGTAAGGGCCTGGGCGGAGGGTCTGCTCCGGGAATCACTTGGAGGGATGAGTACAGATGCATTTACAGAGTACTTTCTGGGCTCCAGGTACAAAGTGAGCACATCACCCCTCACCAAGCAGCTGCCTACCCTGATCCTGTTCCAAGGTGGCAAGGAAGTCATGCGGCGGCCACAGATCGACAAGAAAGGACGAGCTGTTTCTTGGACTTTCTCTGAGGTACAGAAAAGAGTGGGCAAGTGGTTTGGAGAAGGGCGTGGAACAGTGGCTGGATGGGCTTTGAACCTGGGTTCAATTCCTAGTTCTGTCACTTGCCCAGAAGTTTTTTTTTGTTTTTCTTTTTTTAATTTATTTTATTTTTATTTTATTCATTTTAGAGAGGAGACACAGAGTGAGAGAGAAAGAGAGAGAAAGAGAGAAAGGGGGGAGGAGCTGGAAGCATCAACTCCCACATGTGCCTTGACCAGACCAGTGCAGGGTTTTGAACTGGCGACCTCAGTGTTCCCAGGCTGACGCTTTATCCACTGTACCACCACAGGTCAGGCACTTGCCCAGAAGTTTTGAGAGTGTGGACTATTAGACCTCATGAGGTCTAATTTATATTCACTGAGCAAGTTTATATTATGCTTCTACTATGTGCCAGACCTACTAGTTCTGAGGAATTATTAGTTAAGGTTCAGTCACAGACGTCCTATATTGTAAAGCCAGTAGTCGAGGCCACCAACAGGGCTGTCTGGCCAGTGCAGGTTCACATTAGATTCGGACAGTCGGTAATGAAACAACAGAGCCAAGAACTGGTGAGCCATCAGCTTTAATTCTAGCTTGCACCCGGGGAGCAAGCAAAAACACACACTGGCCTCTAAAGCCCACTCATTCAGTGCTCACAGAGCTACTGACTTATCCGAGTTTCCTAGAATCAAGGGTTTCTAGCTCACCAGTCTTATTCACCTCTGTTTCCCATCTCTTCTCTACACAAACTGGCTTCTCCCTCAGCACTCCACCATCTTGGCTGCTTCTCCAGGCCTCCACGTGGCTTTAATCTGCTCTCCTCTCTAATACTAACCTCAGGAACCCAGAGAGCAAGCTCCCGGCCTGCCCCACTTTATAGCGTAGATTCAAAACCCTTAATCCAATCTACAAACAAGGAAGTCTCTGATACAAAGTCACTTATCTGAGGCATAATGGGAGGATTCCTCATGAGAGTGCACCACCCCACATCATCCAATCAGTCAAGGGTGTGGGGAAAAGCTTACTCTTACAACTTGCACGTGGGCAGCGCCATCTTTAACAAAGTGAGCATAATATATTTCATCTGCCCAACATCATATCTATAGTTTATAGGCCTTAGGTCCCTTTGCAGTAAATTGGAGACAGGAACACCTTTCTCACAGGCTTTGTTTGCAGATCACATTAAATAGTGTGTAGTTATAATTCTTGGTACACAATAGGTACTTAAGTATTAGTTGACTCTTCAGGTACAATGTATGGCCAGTAGTTGCTACCGTCGTGGCCAGGCAGGTGCAGTGTAAAGCCAGTAGTCAAGGCCACCATCACAGCAGCCTGACCCACGGCAGGTTCGCATTGGATTCGAACAGTCGGTAATGAAACACAGGAGCCAAGAACTGGTGAGCCATCAGCTTTAATTCTAGCTTGCACCCGGCGGGCAAGCAAAAACACACACTGGGCTCCAAAACCCACACATTCAGTGCTCACAAAGCTACTGACTTATCCGAGTTTCCTAGAATCAAAGGTTTCTAGCTCACCAGACTTATTCACCTCTGTTTCCCATCTCCTCCTGCACAAACTCTTAACAAACTGGCTTCTTCCTCAGCACTCTGCCATCTTGGCTACTTCTCCTCCACATGGCCTTAATCTGCTCTCCTCTCTAATACCAACCTCAGGAACTCAGGAACCAAGAGCGAGAGAGAGATCAAGCTCCCAGACTGCCCCAGTTTATAGCCTAGAAAATCCAAACCTTTAATCCAATTATACAGACAAGAAAGTCTGATACAAAGCCACCCATCTGAGGCATAATGGAATTCCTCAGGAGAGTGCACCACCCTACATCATCCAATTAGTCAAGGGTGTGGGGAAGAGCTTATTCTTAAACTAAGCCTTAGGCTATAACGACCCGGCCTGCCCACAGCCTGTTCCGGAACACACATTAATATCAACAAACTTCCATGTGGGCAGCGCCATCTTTAACAAAGTGAGCATAATATATTTTATCTGCCCAACATGCAGGTTCCCATTAGATGCAGGCAGATGGTAAAGAAACAGTGGAGCCAAAAAATGGCGGGCCATTCCTTTATTAAAGACTCGCACCGGATGACTAGCAAACACACGGGGCTCCCAAAGCCACTGACACATTCTCTGGTTCCACAACCAGGAGAACCTTCTCTGGTTTCTCCCAGAATCAAACACCCCACCAGTCTCAGTGGAGCTCGCGAATCCCCTAAGATTCCCTATCTCTATACCTTCTCTTTCTGCTCTCAGTCTGCAAAAATGCCTTCTCTGCTTCTCCTCCTCCTTCTTCCTTTTAAAACTTTTCTGGTGCCAAAACCTCACAGCCAGCACACATTACCATAACAATGGCCCTTTCCAAGCAGGAAGGTAATTTGCAATTTCCCAGGTCACATACCTGGTGCTGCCCAGCGCCATTTTTAACAATAAAAGTGAGCAAATTCAGAAAACAAATTTTACAAACTCATTTGTCCAGCATACCCATAGAAGAGATTTAGGTTAGAGGTGATGTCTTCCCTTTTCTTCCTCTTTTCCTAGACTGTGCCTAAGTACTTCTTACTTTCCAGGCTCTGAACTTTCCCTCCCAACCCTGACGTGTGCATCTCTTTTGCACAGGAGAATGTGATCCGAGAATTCAGCTTGAATGAACTATATCAACGGGCCAAGAAGCAATGGAAGACTGGAGATAATATTCCCGAGGAGCATTCTGTGGCCCCAACCCCCACAGCAAGGCCAGATGGGGAAAGCAAGAAGGACCAATAGGTTCCCTGCCTTGTTAGAGCTTCCTCTCCTGTCTGCACCAGGCACCTTTGAAGCCCTGCCTCTTCTGTAACCACAGCCTTTCCTCAGGCCTCGCCTTTTATTTAAGTTTTCCCTGTTTGGCTGTGCCTGGGTGGGGCAGGGTGCTGCTTCTGAATATAAAGAGGCATCCTGGGAATTGACAGGCAATCTCCTGTGGCCAGCTGTTTCACTGGAGGAGGACAGAGAGCTGGTGTAATGGAGGAGGAAATGCCTTCCCTCTGAGCTTAGGTCAGCGTGTCAAGGGCTGCCGTCCACTTGCACATCACCGCACTGTGGGTTCAGTATTCCTTAGTGCACCTATCCAGACTACTGACAGTAGATTGAACCCTAACAAGATGCTGGGGTACAGTCTGCACTAATATTTTCTCCTCAAAGATCCTTGCTTCTTAAGGCCCTTCTGGCTTGGTCTGCGGCCTTCATTAAAAATTATAAACTTGGCATTGGTCCCAAGGGACAAACCTTTAACCAGAGTTTTCTCATTGAAGATACTATTCAGTAATCTCTTCTATGGAGGTTGGGAGGAAGAGGAATAGAAGTTGAAGACCTTCCCTTATGTGGTGGTGCCTGGAAGGAGAAAGCCCCTGAGCAGGATTGGGGTCTCACTGCCCTGCCCTGGTACCCACTCTCCCACACCCAGTTGATGGTTTTCCATAATAAAGAGATTGGGACTTCCTTTTGATTGTGCCTCTGTGTTTTAGTATTAAAAAGCCAGACAACGCCCTTTCCGGATGGCTCCTTTGGTTGGATCCTTAAAGGAGTCAACCAGTGGGTGCGTCAATGGGTGAAACAGTAAGATGTTTCTCTCCTCTCTCAAACAAACAAAAAAACTAGGCAATTGCAAAGGAATTGCCTAATTTACTAATCTCAAAGGCCATTCTCATTAGTTTCACCAAATGTCAGTCATTGGTACCCAGGATTGGGGGGAGCTGAGGAAAGCCGGGTTCTGTAAATCCCGATAATCGACCGCACGTCATTAGCTTGTCGAGTTGGGCCGCGGGTCCGAGAAAGGAGGTTTTAAAGACAGGGTCTAGTTCATAATGAACACTATGTAACCGATCGTGCGGTTGCAGAAAAAGGTGAAGCCAAGTCTGTTTTCAGAGCTACCTCATCGTCCCCGCTGGGCCCACCCCAAGGTGCAGGTAGGTGGTTAGGTTTGGTGTTGGCGGTCTCATCTCCCCCGCCAGCGTGCAGAGTGGCTGTGCCCGGAGGTCCCGCCTCCTGACCACGTGTGCGCCCGCGCCACGCTTTCCGCCACTTGGGAGAGGTTTTGTTCTGGGAGCGGAGTTTTTGGCCTGCGGGATCAGAGCTCGGTGAGGGGCTGTCCACTGCCCTGTGGCCGCCCTCGGCTCGGTTCCGGGCCCGGCTCCAGGCGCCATGGCTTCCCGCGGGAGGAAGCGAAAGGCCGAGGCGGCGGTGGCCGCGGCAGCCGAGAAGCAAGAGAAGCTGGCTGGCGGCCAGAAGGAAGTGGAGGAGGCGACTGTTGTTATCGAGCATTGGTAAGGGGCCTGGAGGGTCACGGGAAGGAGGACGAGGGTGTCGCGCACCTAGGGCCCAGGTCTGATCTCGGTCTCTCCATAGCACGAGTTGACGCGTGTACGGGCGCAACGCCGCGGCCCTGAGCCAGGCGCTGCGCCTGGAGGCCTCGGAGCTTCCACTGAAGGTGAACCCTACCAAGCCCCGGAGGGGGAGTTTCGAGGTGATGCTGCTGCGCCCCGACGGCAGCAGTGAGTGGGGGCCCGGGTCTGGGAAGAGAAGAAGGGCTGGTGTCACATAGCGGGGACAATCACTTCGCTTCATTCGGCCTTTTCCCAGGTGTGGAGCTCTGGACTGGGATTAAGAAGGGGCCCCCACGCAAACTCAAGTTCCCTGAGCCGCAAGAGGTGGTGGAGAAGCTGAAGAAGTACCTTGCGTAGGGTGGTCTGGCAGAAATCCTCATGCTGAGGTTTGAAAGGGGTCAGGGAGGGATTGGGTTGATCTTGGTGTGTCTGTTTTGTGAAGCAATCCTGTTATTACTCTGCATTTCACACAGGAGCTGTCTTTTAAAATTACCCAACTGTTCTCAGTAGTTCCTCTCTTGGGAAGACCTTTCCTCCTTTTTTTTTTTTATTATTTCTTTTTATTTATTTATTTTAGAGAGGAGACACAGTGAGAGAGAGAGAGAGAGAAAGGGGGGAGGAGCTGGAAGCATCAACTCCCATATGTGCCTTGACCAGACCCGTGCAGGGTTTTGAACTGGCGACCTCAGTGTTCCCAGGTCGACACCTTATCCACCGCGCCACCACAGGTCAGGCTCCTCCTTTTTTACTGGTAGGAAAAACTGGAAAAAATTATTTTTCCATTTTCTACCTAATGTGCCTTTTGCTAACTCCACGTTTTATTTTATCATCCTTGAGCTAAGTCTCAGGATTGATGGTAATGTAAATGATTTATAGAAATGCAACTTATGTCCTTTGAAGATGCAGTTAATTATAGCTGTGGGGGTATTGGTTTCGTTTAAAATTTCATTTTTCACATCCCTGATGGCAAGTTTTTTGATTCTTTGAAGTGATTGTAAATCCCACCCGTTCCCTCATTTATGTATTAAAATCACTGACACCTGGCTTGTGGTGGCACAGTGGATAAAGCCTCAACCTGGAATGCTGAGGTAGCCAGTTCAAAACCCTGGGCTTGCCCTGTCAAGGCACATGTGGGAAGCAACTGCAAGTTCATGCTTTCTGCTTTTACCTCCTTTCTAAAAATCAATAGAAAAATAAAAAATCACTGACACATGTTTATTTGTATGGCTTGTGTATTCCCCTTTTATTGCAAAAATCTTTGTGCAACTTTGTGTATACTTACCCCTACCCTTTTGTGTGTGTGTGTGTGTGTTTCTAGTATGGTCTGTTAGTCTCATGTGGTAAGACTGTATTACTGTGCTCTCGGTCATTGGATTTGACCTTGTCTTCATCCCTAGTGCTTCATACAGTACTTGGCGTGTGGTCAGGCACTTGAGATGCTGAGATGTGGGAGGAGGCAACCTTGGATCTCTCCTGAGTCTTTGGTTTCAAGGGTGGAGGAGCATGTCTTGTTAGGCTGTATGAATGCCTGGATCCCTTCTCTAATGTTTTTTTCTCTCATGTTCACAGCCTTCTATCTTTGTTGATGTTGGAGAATTTATGACGGAACATGGCCAAACTTCAGTCATGTGCCTGAAGCTATGATTTCTTCGCCTCGAGAAATGATGGTTCAGTTGTGAGGCAACCCTCTAGTAAGGCACTGAAAATTTCTTGGATTTTGTTTAATAAAAGTTGAAATAAAGTAAAACTTAAATTTTGTGGTAAGGGATGAAAGCCAGTCTCACAGGATTTGTCCCCCTTGTATTTTTCATAGCCTGACATCATCAATTAACCAGGAACTCTTAGGGTATCTGGTAGAGGATGTGAAATACTTGAGGTAACTATAGGGGAAAAGTAAGTAACTTACTTTTTTAAAGGCAACTGTATCTTTTTCAACTCACTTCTGGGAAGTAATGACACAAATATTTCTTCCTGGCCCCTGCGAGGTTCTGGTTAGCCCTTGTACTGGGAATAAATAAGCCTCACACATAGGAGCTGGACAGTGTCCTGCCCGAGCACTACTTCCCACGTTCTGGGACGTTTTCTCTGACATAATACTGCAGAGGGTGTACTGTACTTTTCCTGAATTAGTGGTGCCTTTTTCCCTAGGAGTTGGAGACTACCCAATGTATTGCTCCCCTTGTTTGTCACTAGGAAGTAGGTTATAAGGAAGTAAGATGGTTCAGGTTAATTTTCTGCTCATGTATGACTTCTGCCTGACTTCCAAAACGTGGGGGGAGAGTGGGTCCTACAGAGAGCAAGGGGTATTCTTGCCTGCTGTGCTAAGAGGACAGGACGTACGTGCTGGCCTCTTTGCCAAATGCCATTTTTGCTAGTCAACATTTCCCATTCTCCCAGTGCCCCAAAACTGCCTTCCCCACTCCACTAGGTTAGGATGTCGACCTCTGTTTCTGACTCTGAGGAAGGGTCAGGCCATACTGAGGGAATACTGGTGGGTACCAGTCTTTCCTCTGATATCCAGCCTACCACATCAATTTCTTCTTCAGGGCTGGCAGGAAGTGGGCCCCAAACCTCAGAGTTGCTAAATGCTTTCTTGCCTAGTTCTGGAGCAGGGTACAACACCTCATCCATAGTTAGGGACACTTCCAGCCTAGTGTCCACCCAATCTGAACAGGGAAGTGAAAGGTTTTGGTAGGACTTCTGGGGAGGGTTAAGAGAGTCAATGTGGAGAAGATGGTCTCTCTGATCATCCAGTGGCTGGGAGCTGGTAATTTCTAGGTCTTGAGTCCAAGAGCCTCCTACTGAAAGCACCTCTCTTTCCCTAATCTTAGAAGGAGTGACAACGGAGTTAAAGTGTTCAACTGGCTCTTTGTTTTCACCAACAGATTCCTTTTCCAATCCTGTGAGCTCTTTGGGCCAGAGATCCATGTCCGATAAATACCATTCTTCCCCTACGATCCAGCTCTTTCCTGTTTCTGTCAGGTGATAACTAGGAGTCCTACAGCCCTCAGCCCCAGGACCTTGCAGAGACCCTACAGGTGGCTCAGTGTCTGAACCACACAGCATGAAGTCCAGGATCTCCTCCAGCTCATTGACGGCAGCAACACTTGTGATTCGGTACTCCTCAGCTTCATAGGGGTGCTCTAGCAGGGCTGTGTCAAACGCACATGGCTCTCTGCAGTCAACGTTGAACCCAGGTTCCTTCCCTACCTCTGGACTGGACTCAGACTTGGCCTTCACTACTGGGTGGTTAGTGGAGTGTTTAGCAGAGAGCAGACTGTCTTGTAGCCTAGAAAACACTGGAGAGTCCTGACACAGGCCTAGTCTAGTCGATGACATTTCTTGCTGGTTAACTGAGGATGGCTGAGTCCCTGGGTGCTCTGCTGAGCCTCCAGATTCGGGGACATGAGGACTATCTTGAGAGGTTTTGAGGGGTGGCTCTTGCACCACCTCCCAGCAGGTTCCATTGACAACCTTCCTAAGTTTCACTCTCCTAATCTGCCCCTCCTCTGCAGAGTCTGAGGTATGGGCCCTGACTTCAGGGCTTCGCTTCTTACTCCCACCCATCTTCCCAAGACCATATGGGCTTGGAGTACTCTGTAGAAGACTAGCTCTCCCTGGTTTTTGCTTGTCCTCTGACGCTTCTTTACTTACATTCTTTTGTCGCCAAAGACGCCGTCCAGGGGCTGTAGGCACTGAGCTTGGTCCGCCTAAAATGGAAGGCTTAGATGTACAGACAACAGGTGATGGCTTTGAACGACTCAGCCTGATCTTTCTGGGCAATAGTCGCTTATCCACAGAGGGGTACAAGCTCGGTGGGGAGAGTTGTGTAGGACCAAGGGCAGGGTCACTCTTGTTTTCTTTGGATCCCAGGTTGTGGCTTGATGGTAAAGAGATTTCTTTTTGAGGAGCCAGGCAGGCTCTGACCTTCCTCTTGAGCAGAAGAGGGCCAGACAAGTTTTCCACATTCTGTTGGTAGCTCTTATCCTGGGCCCCCTCATCCTTCCCTGACAACTTCCATCTCCCTGCCCCAAGAGGACAAGGAATCTGGCTAACGGGCGGTGGTGTTCGAAGACGGTGGCTAGGTGCCACCACCCTGGCAGAGACTGGTGCAGCATTTGGAGGTTGTAAGCACTCCCGGTTCAGTCTTCGGCCCTGAGGGGCCTTCACCAACTTTCCATCCTCTAGCTGAAGGGATTCTAGCTCAGATATGCGAAGCTGACGGGCAGCAGAGAGCACATCCTGAGCTTCTTCTAGAGATACTTCCATCTCTGAAGTGTACAAGTAGCCCACCAGTGTCCTAAGTGTCCTGATCTTCAGTCCCTGCAGCTCCAGCAACACCTTACAACTCTGAGCTGGCCTCTCCTGCTCCAGGCGCTCTGTAAAGAAGGGGCTGCAGGCAGACAGGATACAGCAATGGGCTGGGACTACCTCACCTGGAGGGGAAACCCAAGCACTTGGTTATTTCATGCAGACTGGCATATTCATGAGCTAAGCACAGACATTACCACCCAAACGTGCTGCCCCTTCTCTCTTTCCCTCCATGTTAGTTCAAGCAGAAGGGAAAGTGTGTTCCTTTTATCTCCCCGGAACCTTCTGCTATTACCCAGTTAACTCAAAATCTAGTTTAGACATCACTCCTTCCAGAACGCCTTCTCCGACTGCCCTGTCTGGGTCAGGTACTCCTGAGCGCAGAGGTATTCTGTAGCGACCGTAGCACTTGGCTATCTATCGTCCATCTTCACTAAACAAGGACAGAGCCCTTGCCTGTTTGCTCACTGAGGTATACCCAGTGTTTGACTAGAGTAGGGGCTCAAATACTTGCTGACTAAATTTTTGTGACTCACATCAGTGTAAAAATATTTATAGCAGCTGCTTGTGGTCTAACAGAAAGGGCATGAGCTTTGAATATGTGCAATTAGAGCTCTGTTCTCCTAAGCAGTGACCTCTGTCCTGAGCCACCTTCTGACTTCATGGACCCTTGCTGGCAATTTCAGTCTCTCCCATAGCTTCCGATACCAAAGGCAGATGATGCATCCTAGATCCTGCCTCCGCCCAGATAGCTTTCGTGAGATACTGAACATGACACAGCCTGCATGTCTACATGGATATCCCAAAAGTACTTGCAATGCAACCTTTCTAGAAAATAAACTCATACCTCACCCACTAAAACTGCCTGTTTCGTACTTCAAAATAAGGTATTGTTAAAACCTGAGCACTA
The DNA here is from genome assembly GCA_037038555.1 of Rhynchonycteris naso. Lineage (NCBI taxonomy): Eukaryota > Metazoa > Chordata > Mammalia > Chiroptera > Emballonuridae > Rhynchonycteris > Rhynchonycteris naso. The sequence continues at coordinate 360,679,333 of CM072995.1, forward strand.
GTAGTTCTCTGATTCTTTCTCCCTTACCTACTGCATCCAGTCAAACATTAAAAAAAAACACTAATACTTTTTTGAGTTCTTATTATTGATTTAATCGTCACCAGACCCCTGTGAAATAGCTATTGTTATTAGAGGAGTAAATGGCATAGTTAAGTAATGTGCCCACAATTACATGGTTAGTAAATAGCAAAAAAAGATTTGAACCCTGAGGGTCTGGCTACAGAATCTATACACTTAACTGCAACAAGTTTTGTAAATTCTCTTAACGGCTCAAAAGTCAGAAATTTCTGTTCTCAGTGCCTTAGTTCAGGTCACCATTCCCTCTTCTGGGTTACAAAACAGCCTCCTATCTGGGCCCATGAATAATCCAAAAATTCTCATGAAGTCTGAGTGCTGTTTCTAAAAGTATCTGATCATGATCTTAAAACCTGTAAATACAATTCCCAATGTTCTGAGAACAAGACCTGCTTCCTTTGTATAACGGGTTCCGAAACTTTTTACACAGGGACCAGTTCACTGTCCTTCAGACTGTTGGAGGGCCAGACTATAAAAAAAAACTGAACAAATCTCTATGCACACTGCACATATCTTATTTTAAAGTAAAAAAACAAGACAGGAACAAATACAATATTTAAAATAAAGAACAAGTAAATTTAAATCAACAAACTGACCAGTATTTCAATGGGAACTATGGGTGCAGATGCATCCTGTGCTCCTCTCACTGACCACCAATGAAAGAGGTGCCCCTTCCGGAAGTGCGGCGGGGGCTGGATAAATGGCCTCAGGAGGCTGCATCCGTCCTGCGGGGCCGTAGTTTGGGGACCCCTGGTGTAACACTTCAGACCTTACGTGGCTGCTGCTAATTTCTCTAGCAATATCTCTGGTCAATACACTTCCTGTAGTCTGCAATCTAGCCATAATAGCCACTCACAAACCCTTGGTCACATCTCTAATTCTCTGTATTCTGTTCTCTGCTTGGGCAAATCTTTCCTCACTTTTCCTACTTCTGTTTGTTCTTCAGACCTCACCCAAGGGGTTACTTCAAGGTAATCTCCCTAACCCCTGTCCCCCAACCTCTTCACGTATGTAATGAATGCTGCTATATCAGCTTATACTTACTCCAAAATGTTATTTATCATACTGCATAGTTACTTGAATAGACTGGTTATTTGAGTGTCTCCCCTTCCAAGATTTCCTTACGAGGAAGGACTTTATCTTCATATATACTGTGTGCCCATGCCAGTACAGTGTACTAGCATGCAACAGATAATTGGTACTTTTTGTTTATTCTGAATTAAGGAATGAATCCCAACTCTACACTTACTAAAGAAACTAATAGGCAAGTTTTAACCCTCTGGGCCTCAATTCACTCACCATACAGATAACAAATCAAGAATAAATGACGTTATATAAATAACTGGAACCATATATAGAACATTTATCTCACAAGGCTGTGAACCATTATACTACCCTTGCTGGGTAGCTCAGTTGCTTAGAGCATCATCCCCATGTGCCAAGGTTGTGCGTTCCATCCCTAGTTGGGGCACATACAAGAATCAACCAATGAATGCATGAAGAGACAGGGTAACAAATTGATGTTTCTCTCTAGAAAAATCAATAAATTAAAATATTTTTAAAGAAACCTATACTATAGGGAATATATTCTAAATTGTAGAATGCTACACAATCTTGATTGTCAAAATTCTTTTTATAAATGAAACTAAGCTCCAGAGGGAAATTAACTTGCCCATTTATCACTTAGTTACTTAGTAAAAAGCTAGGACTTAAACTGACTCCTATTCTTGAGCCTTTTATGTTCTTTTTTTTTTTTTTTCAGGGACAGAGAGAGAATCAGAGAGAGGGATAGATAGGGACAGACAGACAGGAACGGAGAGAGGTGAGAAGCATCAATCATTAGTTTCTTGTTGCCCTTGAGACACCTTAGTTGTTCATTGATTGCTTTCTCACATGTGCCTTGACCGCGGGCCTTCAGCAGACCGAGTAACCCCTTGCTGGAGCCAGTGACCCTGGGTCCAAGCTGACGAGCTTTTTGCTCAAGCCAGATGGGCCCGCGCTCAAGCTGGCGAGCTCGGGGTCTCAAACCTGGGTCTTCCGCATCCCAGTCCGATGCTCTATCCACTGCGCCACCGCCTAGTCAGGCTTGAGCCTTTTATACTATACCAGACTTGACCTTATGCGGACTAAACATTTCAAATATAAAGGGAAGAAGTGGAAATTAGCTACATACACATGGCTAGGCAAAACTAGGTTTACAGTTGTGAGTACACAAAACACAGCTTACTCTGTTTAAGTTTTATTCTACAAGATGAAAGGAGAGTGAGACAAAAGCACAGATTTGCCTTGATGGGCGGGGGGGACTGCAGCAGACAGAGTGACCCCTTGCTCAAGCCAGCAACCATGGAGTTATGTCTATGGTCCCATGCTCAAGCTAGATGAGCCCGCACTCAAGCCGGCAACCTTAGGGTTTCGTGGGTCCTCTATGTCCCAGTCTGACGCTCTATCCACTGCGCCAGCCACCACCTGCTCAGGCAGTTCATATTTTAAGGGAAAATGAACACTCACTTTCACTCTTGCAAACATAACTATTCTAAAAACAAACAGCTATTTACCAAATAGCTTACAGTGCTCAAAGGCAAGAATAACAAGTTTTTTCTGGTTTTGTCCTCCACTCCCTTGTCCTAAACTCATTCAGTCTCATTCTATGGTGAGTTTTCAATTGAGTCCCTCACTTAATGTCATCAATACGTTCTTAGAAACTGCAATTTTAAGCAAAATGACTAAAAGAAACTAATTTTACTATAGGCTAATTGATATAAACAAGAATTAAGTTCCTACAGTGTATTTCTGGTCACAAAAATGTTACCAAACTTCTAAATAAAGAACTACCAAAATACTTCTAATATTAAATACTGAAATAAATGTGAGCTATAAATACATTTAAGAAAGATAAGTAAAAGCAAGTGAGATAATTATTTTACAACTTGCTTATTCCAGTCCAGGGCTGTAGGTGGGCAAAGCCTATAAGGAAGCTCAGGGCAGGAACCAACCCTGGACAAGCGCCCTTCCATTGTAGGGCATACTCACAAACACACTCCTCTACCCGCTCAAACTGGGATAAGTCAGACATACCAATTCACCTAACATGCACATTTTTGAGATGTGGAAGGAAACAAGCACCTGGACATGGGGAGAAAGTGCAAAACCCATACACACAGTGGCCCTGTCTGCGAATGGAGTTCTTTCCCCCTCGTTAATGTTAAATGAAATACTGTTGAACAAAACGATGTTATTCGAAGTCTCTTACCTTCTGCCTGCAGAAGAACATCACAGAACGTCCCACTCTGTTGCTGGTGATAAAGCTGCAGAAAAGCCAACCGGAGGAACCTGGGATTCCTGTGTATGATTTTGGGACTGGCAGAACACATGTTGGTCTATTAACAAGCCTAGGTTTTCACAAATCAAATTTCTGTAGGTAAGAGAGAATACATTTCAAAACTGTGGTAATATAATCATCCCTCATCATATCGCAGTTCACTTTTCAGTCTCACTGTGTCGTGGATTTTTAAATTGTATATATTTGATTTTGTATTGCAGAGTTTTCACTATATCACAGGATTTTACATAGGTTTAAGAGTGTAAAAATGTTTAAGAGCATAGGAAATGTTTATAAGAGTATAGTAAAGGTTAATAACAGTGTGGGAAAGGTTTATAAGAGTGGAGAGGGTTGCCTGACCTGTGGTGGCGCAGTGGATAAAGCGTCGACTTGGGAACACTGAGGCCGCCAGTTCAAAACCCTGCACTGGTCTGGTCAAGGCACATATGGGAGTTGTTGCTTCTAGCTCCTCCCCCCTTTCTCTCTCTCACTCTGTGTCTCCTCTCTAAAATAAATAAATAGAAATAATAAACACGTTCACACTTTGCCTTAAAAAATATTACATTTAAAAAAAAGTGGAGAGAGTTTATAAAGCCTTAAAATATATACAAATAATAAAATAAATATAAGGTGTCTACTTTGCAGATTTTCGCCTATTGTGGGGGTTTTGGGACCTAACCCATGATAGACGACAGACCACTGTACATAATTTAAGATTTTATTAATTGACTTTTAGAGAGAGAGAAGAGAGAGAGAAAGGCAGGAGAGAGGAGTAGGAAGGAACTCATAGCTGCTTCTCCTATGTGCCTTGATGTTTTGAATGGCGACCCCAGTATTCCAGGTTGATACTTTATCCACTGTGCCACCACAGGTCAGGCAATTTTTTTTATTTTTTGTCTTTGCAATGGCAGGGGCATTTGAAAGTGAGAGATAACAGCACGATTTGAGGAACTATAAGCCCAGAAATTGTGCCAAGGTTATTTCATGAACGACTATCATAGTTATCATGGGGGAGCTACAAGGTAAGTCTAGATTTGAATCTCAGGTAGATGACAACTTCTGAGTCTCACTTTTCTCATCTATGAGATGGGAATTTTAACTTAGGGTTGTCTTAAAGATTAAATGAGTCAATGCAGGTAAAATTGCTTAGCACTGCAAGCACCTAGCACATAATAACCATCGCCCCCAAAATGGTAGCTGTTATTATCCTTGAACTTTCCTCATTCACATTACTGCCGAGACTCAGCTCCCATAGTGCTGACTGCTCACATTCTTCCTGAGCACACTATTGCAGAATGCCCTGGGTATAATCCTCCATTTAACACGTAAGAAACAATACGACGTGTACCCTTCTCCAGTAAGCGTCCACAGCTTTCCCCTGACCAGCAGAGGGTGCAAAGAAGCTGCTGGAGTTGGTGAGAAGGTCCTGCCCAGAAATAAGGACTTTGCCACCTTTGCTTCAGATGTTCTTTACCAAAGCGGGCCTGATTCCACCTAGACAGGGGCAGGGAACCTGGCCTCTAGGTCTGGCAGTCCGGTGGATTACCTGAGTAGCAACAGAGCCAGGAAAAGGAAGCATTCCACCCCACCCCACCCCAAACCAACTGGACATTCGACTTCCGGCGGGCTCCATGGCCAGCCTTGCGCACGGAACCCCTTCCACTCACTGCACAGCTGGCGTTCCTTTCTCGGCGTGCAGTTTCCTGTCAGGGGGCACCGAGGGTCCGAGGAGTTCACGCCTAACTATCAGGAACGAAAAGAGCGAAAAGGTACATTAAGAAAGGGCAGGTTCGATTTCGATCCCGGCCCGAGTGATGGGTTTGGAGGGTGACAGCTGCTGCAAGGGCCCAGACCGAGGCCCTGGGGAAGCCGCCCAACCCACCAGCTCCCGCCTTGCCCCCAGCCCAGCCTGGGTGAGCTCTGCAGCAGGAGCTGCTCCTGGGTCCTCTCTGTGCCTGGGTCCCCGGCCCGGCCCGGCCCGGCCACTGCAGGGTTATGAAGGAAAGCAGCACGGGTGGGTGAGTCGCCTGAGGTTCCCTGCCCTGGCCCACTGGAGTCGGAGCTGGCGGAGAAAGCACAGCTTCCGGGAAGGCCCTGCAAAGCTGGGTGCCCTGGCCCAACTCCTTTGACGAGGCACTCCGCAGCGCGAAGGTTTCTGGGAATGGAGTGTGGGGGATCCCGGAGGCCGGAATTCAGGGTCCACCCTCAACGCGCAGTTCCTGCCGCACGCACGGCTTTTGCAGCCACTCTCTCTCTGGTGCTCTCTTCTCACCGTAGGTTGCGGCACCCTCATGCACCAAGACTCGGTCACTGAGAAGACCTGAGGCCGCGCGACTGGCCGTCACACCCCTCGCGCCACTGCCTTCACGTGCCTCGCGTCGAGAGGCCGACGTCTTCCCTCCGTCCCACCTCTTGGGCTTGCGTCTCCTGGGATGCCTCGTTCCCATTGGCCGAAGGCTCCTGGGAGAGCCAATCACAGAAGGAGGAGCGCTTTGGGCGGGAGGCTAAGCCTCGAGGGACATGAGAGCTGAGAAAAGACCGTCGCGAGAGGTAGGGAGCGGGATTCTGATGGCAGCTGGCTTCTCCCCGCGCACTGGATGAAAACACCCGCCAAACAGGGTCAGCACTCTCTGAGAAGGCAGGTTGCAAGGACAAATCCCACTGCTCTTTGAAGAGGCTGCAAAGGGCGGCTAACCTGCTAAGAGCCTCTAGGGTTACTGGAGGGAAAAAGTCCTCGGTTGGTTCTCCTCGAACCCAGTCTCTCATCTCTCTCCAGGAATGTTCTGGAACAAGGTCACTGGGATAGTTTCTGAATTCAGGTTTTCCCCAGGTTCTATTCCATCCCCCCCCCCCTAATCTTGGAGAATGGGTGACTAGACAGGTTGTAGAACTTTCCATCTGGAGTGGTCTCCTGTGTCCTTCCAGAGATGGTTTATTTAGCACACTTCCTGACTGGAAACAGCTGTTCTCAGGGATGATGGGGAAAATTAAGTAATCTCAAAATTATAAACATTTAGTGAGAATGCTAACCCACGTTATAAATCTGGACAGCGGGGTTTCCCCCTTGTGTGTGTTGGGCCCGGGTTCCTGGCTTTGGTTAGATGTCACCTGATGTCCAGCGCTGGACGAAACGGGCTGAATCAAGTCATTGATGGCAACGTGTTTTGAATTAAAACAGAGCAGGCCCTGCTGAGACCAACTGGAGGCATAAGAGGAAGCCATCTAAGAGAAGGGGACCGTGTGAAAGAAACAAGACTTGGGAGGGTGAGTAGTAGTACAGTGTGCTCAAATGTGTCTTTTAAAGACATTTTATTGATTGATTGGTTTTAGAGAAACACACAGAGAGAAACATCTATTCATTGCTCCATTCATTTATGTGCGTTCACTGATTGATTCTTGTATATTCCCTGACCTGAGATCGAACTGCAGCCTTGTCGTATCTGTACGCGCCAGCCAACTTAGCCTCCCTGCCAGGGCTTCAAATATGTCTTTATTGGCATCTAATACTTTTATAAAAAGGATTTGAGGTAGTTGACTGAACTGTAGGTGGCGGGAAGTGTTGACCATTTCTAAGTCAGGTAATGTTTTCCCTAGTTTGAGGCCTCTGCTTTAAGATGGGAAAAGGAATGAGAACAGCCTGACCAGGTGGTGGCGCAGTGGATAGAGCCTAGGCCTGGGACGCTGCAGAGCTTGAAAGTGGGCTCTCTGGCTTGAGTGCATGGGATCTTAGATATAACCCCATGATCCCTGGTTTGAAGCCCAATGTCATTGGCTTGAGTGAGGGGTCACTGGTTCAGCTTGTGCCGCAGGTCAAGGCACATATGAGAAAGCAATCAATAAACAACTAAAGTGCTACAACTATGAGTTAGTGCTTGTCATCTCTCTCCCTTTTTGTCTGTCTATGTCACTGTCTCTCTCTAAAAAAAAAAAAAAAAAGGAATGAGAACAGAATTTCAGTTTCAGTTGCCATATTTTGAAGAGGAAGCAATTCGTGAAAGGACATAAAACGGAAGGACAGATTTTAGATATTGTCTGCAGCATGCAGATACACAAAAAAGCAAGTAAGAAAAAAAAGAAAAGACGAGGCAGAACAATACTGTTTATGGCATTTGTTACTGTGGAATCAGGTTGGGATTAGGCAGTGGAGTACCAGTACACTTATAGGTGATTCTGAGGAGTTCTATAACAAAAATATAAATATTCTATTCCTTCACGAATATATTGTTATCAGGATTATTAAAGAGGACTCACTTCTTGATGGTTGTTTTATTCAACCCAATACCATTTTAGTTAAATCTTGTATTAGTAGAATTTCTAAATGGTTTTTCTACCTAGGGCTTCAAAAATGACAACCTTTGGATGATAACTTGTAGCCCCCGGAGGATAGAAATGGGTAAAAAATATTTTGTTTCCCTTTATGAAGATAATGTTTTTTTGCAATTGATTTTTTTTTCATTTTTCTTGGCATTTATAGTTTTAGTCTATTTTTAAAAGTTTTAGTCTATTTTAGGAGTTGAATAGCTTGGTTGTTTAGAGCATTGTCCGGAAGCGCAGAGGTTGCTGGTTTGATCCCGGGTCAGGACACATACAGGACCAAATTGATGTTCCTGTCTCTCTCCTCCTTCCTTTGTCTCTAAAGTTATATCTTTTTAAAATGCAATTTTATTTCCCATTTCTTCCGTAATCTTTCATCATTTAATGGTGTCTTGTTTTTTTTTGTGTGTAATTAAGTGGTGACAGTTGTGAGTGGGAAAGATAAACTTCGAGAGTTGTAAAACTGACCACTGAATTTTATATTCCATACATATGAAAATGGAAAGAAGGAAGGGAGGAAGGAAAGAAGGAAGAAAAAAACATGCAAACAAAAACAACACTGTATTTCTAAACAATCCTTAATCCATTTACCTCTCCATTTTTTTTTTAATTCAGTGAGAGGAGGAAGGCAGAGACAAGACTCCTGCATGTGCCTCCACAGGGATCCTCTTGGCAAGCCCACGAGGGGGCGATGCTCTGTCCATCTGGGGCATTGCTTTGTTGCTCAGCAACCAAGCTCTTCTTAGAGCCTGAGGCAGAGTCCATGGAGCCATCCTCAGCATTGGGGACCAACTTGCTCCATTAGAGCCATGGCTGCAGGAAGGGAAGAGAAGGAAAGAGAGAGAAGTGAGAGGGGAGGGGTGGAGAAGCAGATGGGCACTTCTCCTGTATGCCCTGACCGGGAATTGAACCTGAGACATCCACATGCTGGGCCAATGCTCTACTACTGAGCCAACTGGCCAGGGCAACTTTTCCATTTTTACTGTTACCACTGTAGTGAACTGCTTATCACCTTCACTTGACCTTCAAACTAATTCCTTTGCTTTCACTTTTGTTCCCTCTTTAATTCATTAGTCACATTAGTAGCCTGATTTTTTCAAAATGTGAGTTAGATCATGTCATTCTGCTGTTTAAAACCCTCATAGGCTTTCCCCTACCTAAGAATAAAATCAAAACTTTTTTCTCGCCTGACCAGGTGGTTGCGCAGTGTATAAAGCGCCGGACTGGGATGCGGAGGACCCAGGTTCGAGACCCTGAGTCGCCAGCTTGAGCGCAGGCCCATCTGGCTTGAGCAAAAGCTCGCCAGCTTGGACGCAAGGTCGCTGGCTCCAGCAAGGGGTTGCTCGGTCTGCTGAAGGCCCGCGGTCAAGGCACATGTGAGAAAGCAATCAATGAACAGCTAAGATGTCAAAACGAAAAACTGATGATTGATGCTTCTCATCTCTCTCTGTTTTTGTCTGTCTGTTCCTATCCCTCGCTCTGACTCTCTCTCTCTCTCTGTCCCTGTAAAAAAAGAGAGAGAGAAAAAAAGGACATTTACAGATTAGTCTTCCAATATCAAAAAGGACATGTAGGAGGACACTTTTCAAGGGAGGACGGAACTTACAAAAGAAGGACTGTCCTCACTAAAGGAGGACAATTGGTCACCTTATAAATGTGGAATATAAGGCTGAGCTCTTGGGATATACCCCAACTAGAAAGACACTGTTCATGCTTTTATCTTCTGGTGGGGGAGATAGGAAAATACACACACACACACACATACACACACACACACACACACACACGGAAGGCAATCTCTGGCCTGATAATTTGGTTAGAGTGCCTTCCCAATATGCAAAGGTGGTGGGTTCGATCCCTGGTCAGGGCACATACAGGAACAGATAGGCATTTTTGTCCCCCTCTCTCAAAACAATAAATAAAAATTAAGAAAATAAAATACTTAAAAAAAGAAAAGCTCATCAAACAAACAAGTACTGTGATGCCTCTGGTCTTCCAGCACTTCTGAGGAAGTCTTTTTTGGCCATTTAAACTAAATATGAGGGTCTGTGAGACACTATAGACCAGGGATGTCCACACTTTTTCAGCTTGCGAGCTACTTATAAGATGACCAAGTCAAAATGATCTACCTACAATAAAAATGCAAAACATAAATTTATTTCTTTTATATTATCATTATTTAAGTTACTATTATTACTATTTAATATTGTGTATTCTTCTTTCACCTTTCTCCCTCTCAGCTCTCTTTTCGGAGGAAAGTCAATGTCATAGTTTTTATGAACAGTCCGAAAAAGCTGCTCCACATTTCCCTTCTTTGGAATAGCAATGGCACACAGACAGATGAGGCAAACGCACTTAGAATATGACATAGTGAAACAAATCCCCTCCCATTCTGTATGAAAGTGGTAGGTTTTAGGCTTCTTACTCAGACCAGCTACGACACTCATTTTTATACCCTTTGTTGTATTTAGTTTAAATAAATTGAAGGCTAACTACGCAGCAATGTAACTGAACAAGTTAGCACGGTTTAACGCGCATGCGTAGGGTGTCAAAAGTTCAGACGTCAGATTGGCTACCCTGTATACCAATCAAAAGACAAATGTCTTTTTAATGTCATGCGATCTACCCACACTTCCTTTGTGATGGACCATTAGATCGCAATGGACGTATTGAGCACCCCTGCAATAGACCAAATATGAAGGAGTGAGTAATGACTACATCAGCCTGATTCGGGCACATTCATGTCGAGGGTAAATAGAATTGGAATTCTAGTTTAGATAATAGGAAAGGTCAGATTATGCTTAATAAGTATGACTTTCATGTTTTGAATGAATAAGTATGTCACTTTGAAAGCAGAGGAGGAACTTGGCCTTTTTGCTGACCAAAGTGTAAGGTGATGCAAAGAGCGTGGGCTTTGGGGTCAGACTGGTGAGGGGTTCATTTCTTAGCCATTTGAACTCAGGCAAATTTCTTAACCTTACTGAACCTTGATTTCCTCATCTGTAAAATGGTGGTAATACCATTTCTGTGGTGGTGTTTTACAAGTTACAGATAATGAATGCAAAGTGCCTCTCACATGACAGATGCTCTATCATTGGTTACTATTACTGGACAATGATGAGCCAGTGAAGGTTTCTGGGAAGGTAGATAATAAAAACAACTCATTCTTAGAGAGTTTATATTATGCCATACATTGTTTAAGAATTTTATGTTTATTTTTTAATTTTATTTTTTGTATTTTTCCAAAGTGAGAAGTGGGTGGAGGCAGACAGACAGACTCCCGCATGTACCCGACTGGGATCCACCCGGCATGCCCACCAGGGGGCAATGTCTTGCCGGTCTAGGTCTGTGTTGCTCCGTTTTGGCTGGAGCCATTCTAGTGCCTGAGGCGGAGGCCATGCAGGTTTCCTGAGTGCCTAGGTCAATTTTGCTCCAATGGTGCCTTGGCTGTGGGAGGGGAAGAGAGAGACAGAGAGGAAGGAGAGGGGGAAGGGTGGAGAAGCAGATGGGTGCTTCTTCTGTGTGCCCTGGCTGGGAATTGAACCTGGAACCTCCACACACCGGGCGGACCCTCTACTGCTGAGCCAACCGGCCACGGCCAAGAACTTTATGTTTATTTTAATTCTCACAACAGTCCTATGAGAGAGATATAGTTATGATCTCCTTTTTTTTTTTTAATTTTAATTTATTTTATTTTTATTTTATTCATTTTTAGAGAGAAGACACAGAGTGAGAGAGAGAGAGAGAGAGAGAGAGAGAGAGAAAGAGAAAGGGGGGAGGAGCTGGAAGCATCAACTCCCATATGTGCCTTGACCGAACCAGTGCAGGGTTTTGAACTGGCGACCTCAGTGTTCCCAGGTCGTCGCTTTATCCACTGCACCACCACAGGTCAGGCTGATCTCCTTTTTTAAGGCACTTAGAGATTAATAATTTGCCCAAGGTCACATAGTAAGTAGTACATTTACTTGATTGAGTGTACTTAGAAGGTTTGAAGCCAGGCAGTCTGACTCTTATATGCTATTCTAGATTATGAAAACTTTGTGAAGATTCATTTGACAGCAGCCTATAGGGTATATCTTAGATATTACAGTAAGATAGAAAAAGAAAACTTTCATTTCATCATTATTATCTTTATTTAGTAACCACTGAATGAACACGAAATACTAGTTTTTGTCAAAAAACCCCAGTTTTTTGTCCTTCACTGCCTAACCTATTAAGAATACGTTAAGATAACTCTTAACTTAGAAAAAGAATACATGTATAATCCTTTTTTCAGAACAAGTGTATAAAGAGAATATAAACTAGATCATCTTAGCTTGAAGTTCACAAAGAAATATATATTGCTTGTTTATTGAATTTCATTTATAATGCCTCTCAAACCTACATTATTTTAATTTGAGGACGAATGGGGAAGGCTTGATTTTCCTCAACAGCCAATTGGATTCAGCTTCCTTCTAGTTGCAAGTAAAGATACTAAGAACTGTTCAGTCCGGGCATTTATTTTTCTAATTAGCTCTAATGCAGTTCAACCAAAACAATGAAAGTGAGGGTTTACCTAAGATAACCTCTACCATTCCAATGGACACAAAATATTTCTATTTTAGATTTTCTCTCTCTCTTCCTTGGAAAAGTGTTTTGGGGTATAAAGCAACAAACCAAATACCAGCAGACAAAATCAGCTCTTTTCTCTTTCTCTACCTAGAAAGTAAGGGAGAGGGAGCAAGAACTCCCCACCATCAAAGAGAAGTGACTCTTAGGCATTCCATTCTCAAAAGCCCTGTTCCTTCGGGCCCCCTGGAGCTCTGCAGTAATTCCTCAGATTGTAGGGTCTCCACTTTAAATATAAATATATGTGGAGAACTTCCCCCTGTCTCTCTCCTCCTCTCTCTCCTTTTTTTTTTAATTTCCTATAATAAAGTTTCCTATTGGACAAAATCAGCTCCCTGATTTATGCCTGGTTCCTATTGGAAGTTCTCAGGAGCTGACATCACTTAGGAAAGCGAGGGGGTAGGGCTGCCAGATCAGTTTGTCACCACCCAGGCTCCTTAGCCTTTGGCTGGGTGCAACTTCCATTTTAGGTGTTGGATCTGAGAGAAAAAAAAGGGAGAGAGAGAGAGAAAGAAGACCAGGAAAGATCCTGAAAGGAGGAAGAGGTGGCGAAAAAATCAACTACCTTGCTGGATTTGTTTCTCTCAACACACTGACGAAGGCTGGGTTTCTTTCTTACAGGACGGGTTTTTAGAAGTCCACATTTGAGGTGTGTGCCTTTTTAAAAAATGTGTATTCAGACGGGTAAAGGAGGATAAGGCAAGTTAAATTTTTGTCTTATGGCAATCAGAGAGAATTGAAAAGCGAGAGTCTGCTATGCTGACGGGTGACTTTTAAGCAGTTATGAATTTTTCTCTCTTCTTACTTTGGGGAATTTATTATGTTAAAATAGGTAAAATATTCCAAGACCCAGAAACAAACTTCTGGTCTCTCTAATAGAGCGAGGTGAATGGATTCAGAGGGGTGAGAACAATTCCATACATTTGCATTTTGATGTGTTCTTTGATTTTTCTATACTTTTCTGGATTAAGCTAAAGTGTTTTTAGAGCTCAAACCAAAGGTAGGGTTTTTTTTGGCTTGTTGCGTGTGGGTTGGGAAAGGAATTTGTCCGGGTGGGAATCTGGTTATACATATGGTTCTTCATATGTTTCAAAACTTTGTTCTCTTTTTATCATTAGATTTGTGGAAGTGGAAAGTTGCTGGGAACTTTGCAGCTTTAACGGTGGTGTTTTTTTTCCCCCCAGAGAGTTTGAACGGCTCAGATCGGTTTCAGAGCTGTTCCTGGGTGGATCCCTCTTTTACTTTCCAGGTGTGGTGGGTGGGAGCCTCATTCTCCTGCTAGACGTTGCCTCTGCTTTGCCTTATAAAACAAAACAGATGGATCCATGTTAACTGAACTGTAATCCCCTGTTCTTCTAAAACTACCTCTGAAGGCAAAGATTTGTGGAGGTGTTTTATGTTTAATCTGTAAATATGATAACGTTTGGTTTATGTGCTGAAAGGGATAAGGAAATTCTAATCATGCTTTTTAGTTCACCTGAGTAACGTGGCAACACACCTGAAAATGTTTTCTGCTTTGTGTTCTCTTAAAGGGCCATAGATTAAATAAGGCTAGGCTAAGAGAAAACATTTATACTAACTTTAGTTTTTAGACTGCATTTGAGTAAACAGCAGGGCAATTCTTATTTTAAAGCGAACTTGAAAGTTTTTTTTTGGAGGTGAGTTTTTTGTTTGCCATGAAATCAGGAATATGTATGAGCTGAAGGCCCATGACTGATTTCTTATCTTATATTTTATCTTAAGATTTGTTTTTGCAAATACATTCTTGCAAAAATACTGATTCTAGATAATTACATAGCCAACTCATCAGTAGCTGAAAGACCGGGTATTCTCTTCCTTCTCCCTTTGAAAATGCGAATCAGTCTGAAAACTATAGCTGGATTAGATATTGCCCAAATTGTAACATGATGGGTCTGAATATGCAAGCTGCTCATTAGCTTTAAACTGATGTGTGTCTATAATCTCTGATTTTAGCCCCCCCCAACCCCCAGTTCTTTTTCCGACCAGAACACTTCCTTGTATTTTTCTCTAGAACTAAGAGTATTTCTTGCAGGATGATTTCATCCTTATGAGGTTGTGGCTTCATAGGGAACAACTTCGTTCCTCCTTTTAAATGCTATTGAGCAAGGGCTGCAGTAGGGTTTTTAATGTCCAGATCTCATAAATAGAAAAAGTGTGGGTAAAAAGAAAGGAAGAAAGACAGGATGTTCTATGTTGGGCTGTAGTTCTTATTTAATATTTTCCAATTTTCCTTTCAAATGTTCTCTCAGTCTTGACTCCAGCCTGGGTAGGTTTCTTGGTGGATCTTTGAAGGGTTGGTCATGTTGCTGCCAGAGTGTCGGTTTCCCACTCAACCTTTAGGGGGAGGGACGAGGGAATCTGAAGAAGGAGTACAAAGGCAGTTTGAAAATAGGTTCTGGATGACTGAATGGTTGTGGTTTGGGTCCAGCTTTAAATACTGGGCTTTGTGTAGCTGCAGTGAGCATCCTAGTTAACTATCACCCAGGACTATTTCTACGAACTGAGGCATTGTTTTGACTGGTAGGTACTACTAGATAGAGCCTTTTGGATGATAAAATGGAAGATTGTCTTTTACCTCACCTTTACTAGTTCTTTCAGGAAATATAATAAGGGGTGTGAATAAGAAAATCTTTTAATTTTTGTTACGCTCCTTATTTTGGTTTTGGGATAAAAAAATGACAAGTCGGTGTGAGTTGTGCAGATTTTTCTGTCCTTGTTTGAGTGCTGTACACTGTTGGTTTCTTTGTTATATGGCTAAGATGTGGTCTGTTTCCAGGCGGGGGTCTCTTGTGGATTAGAGCTCTAGTGCCTTTTTTGGGTTCCAGGTCTGTAGAGGCAGAGGGCTAGAACATGTTCTTTCAGCTAATTCTGTATAAAAATTGGGACTATTGGGAATCTTAAGAAAAAAGCTCCTAGTAATTGCAATTCATCCTTAGGTTTATGAAGTAGTTGTTCTCCAGGGATGGGTGCAGATAAATAAACACAGTTCACCAGTCAATTGGAATAATAAAAAGATTAGTTTTGTATAATTTATTGCTTTTATTTTGGAACCGGGTGGTCCCGGTACTGTCAGCCCTTTCCCTCCTTTGTTTTTTCTCTGTGTGCTAAGCCTTTTGCATAAATTGTTGACTTAATTTCCCACAACAACTTCTTATATTTTTTTAAAGGAATTTGAGCCTCAGAGAAGCTGAGGTTTGCTGAAAATCTCACTGCCCAGAAGTGGCCAAGGCCAAGATTAAGCCCTGGTCTAACTGTCTACAAAGTCCACGGACTTAACCGCTAACACACTGTCATTCTTCAGAGAGAAGAGAAAAAAAGAGCCAGAACTAAAATAAGCCCTTGCTAGATGCAAGGGTGGTTCATCTCGAAGAGGGTCAGTATTCACTTAGATTGCCAACCCCCCTCCCTGTTGGGATAACCTATGTAAAATAAATCCATTCTTTATAAAGCCTTTGAAACTGGATATTCTAGAATGGATATTATTTCAATCTTTAGAATAGGGATCTTTACTTATGCACACCATTGCTGTCCTCATTCTTTTCCTTGTTTATTTTATTAATTTTGGAGAGATGAAGGGATAAAGAGGGAGAGACAGGAATATCAATCTATTCCTGTATGTGCCCTAACTGGGGATTGAACTGACAGGCTTTGGGGACGATCTTCTAATCTCCCGAGCTACCTGGCCAGGACAGTCCTAATTTCTTAAAGTTATTGGAAATGCTTCAATATGCTTTCTTTGATTATCAGTGAAATGTCTTCCAGAAAATTTTTAGGTACATAAATGGTTTGGAATGATATTGCCAATTTGCAGGACAGAGGCTTATAGCAAATAGATGAAATAAATGTTTTCCATACTGGATTAAAATTGTCTATTTTTTACTTACCTTCTAGACTGTGAGCTACTTGGGTATAGGTACTATCTTATCTCTGTATTTATTCTCTTGGTACCTATTTTAGTGTCTGGTATATACTGACTGAGGCGCTCAGTAAGCCTTGGTTAAATAAGACACCTGATGGAATGAGTGAAGGACCTTTGTGGGGAGGCTGAAAGGAAGTTGAGAGAAGCAGTACCACTTGGATTAATAAAATTACAATGTAAATTTGAAACTTTTAGTATAGTCTGTAGTTTCAACCTTTGACATATCTCCCACATTGCATTTTTTAGTAAGGTTTCTGGAAATATTGAAGATTAAAATTTTTAATTATTTTTGACAGAGAGAGAGGGGGACAGATAGGGACAGACAGACAGGAAGGGAGAGCGATGAAAAACATCAGTTCTTTGTTGCGACAGCTTAGGTGTTCATTGATTGTGTTCTTATATGTGCCTTGATGGGGATGGGAGGTGGGGGGGCTACAGCAGAGTGAGTGACCCCTTGCTCAAGCCAGCAACCTTGGGCTTAAAGCCAGCAACCTTTGGGCTCAAGCCAGTAACCGTGGAGTCATGTCTATGATCCCATGCTCAAGCCTGCGCCACCACCTGGTCAGGCTAAAATTTAAATTCTTTTTTAATCCTGTTTTCTTTCTGGGCAAGCAGTTCAAAGAATAGTACTATAAAAAAATAAAGGTCTTCATCAGTTCATTTCATAATATAGACAGTTGTTAACTTCACCCACTGAAGCCTTAATGTAGCCATTCATAGGGGAGAGGAACTGGTTGCCTAGGACATATTAGGGAGGTACCAGGGAATATTGCTTTCAGTCATGTCAGAAGGGAGTGGGTTTTATACCTGTTAGTAAGAACATAAAAAGCTTGGGGTGATGGTTTGAACATTAATGTTTCAACAGAGGTGTGTTCGGATATCACTGTTATTTTTTTGTTATTGCTTCTATCATGAAACTTGAGGAGATTTTTTTATTTTATTTTATTTTCATTTTTTAGAGAGGAGACACAGAGTGAGAGAGAGAGAGAGAGAGAGAGAGAGAGAGAAAGGGGGGAGGAGCTGGAAGCATCAACTCCCATATGTGCCTTGACCAGACCAGTGCAGGGTTTTGAACTGGCGACCTCAGTGTTCCCAGGTCGACGCTTTATCCACTGCGCCACCACAGGTCAGGCTAAACTTGAGGAGATTTTTTTTTTAATTCACTTTTTTAGAGAGAGAGAGAGTAGAGAGAAAGAGAGAAGAGGGGGAGAAGCAAGAAGCATCAACTCCTGTATGTACCTTGACCAGGCAAACCCATGGTCTTGAACCGGCAACCTCAGCATTCCAGGCTGATGCTCCATTCACTGAGCCACCCCAGGCCAGGCACTTTAGGAGATTTTTGTTCACAAAGTGTATTGGGAAATTTATGAGTTTAAGAACCCAAATTTTCATGGATAATTTAGAACAGTGTTTCTTAACCTTTCTTGAGGTACTGAACCCACCAGTTTCATATGCGTATTCACCGAACCCTTCTTTAGTGATAAATAAAATATGATTTTTTTTTTCCAAATTCAAGACATAAGTATATGTTTTTTTTTTTTTACTGGTGCACAAAATGAGCCGTGCATGAACATCACCTTGCTCAAAGAACAAAACCAACAAAGTGCATGAACTCACAACAAATTACGGTATTACTTTATTCTGGCCTCTGCGGCAGAGGCTTCTTCGAACCCCTGAGACCGACTCATCGAACCCCTAGGGTTCGATAGAACCCAGGTTAAGAACCACTGATTTAGAATAATAGTAACAAGGAACTTGCCTAAAGGAATGAATCTTAGGTAATCAGTATATAATTTTGTGTTCTCTTCCCTCTCAAAAAGGGTTAAGTTCCATGAGAAGCTGAAATAGAGATTGCTCTGCCTAAATGCAGCTGCCTTCAAGGTTTCCAATACAGTTTTTAGATGACCTGACAGGGAGATGACAGAGAGAGAGACTGAGACAGACAGGGACAGACAGGAAGGGAGAGATGAAAAGCATCAACTCATAGCTGGAGCATTTGGCTGTTCATTGACTGCTTCTCATATGTGCCTTGACACTGGTGGTGGGGGGCTCTAGCTGAACCAGTGACCTCTTGCTCAAGCCAGCGACCTTAGGGTCATGTTTATGATCCCAGGCTCAAGCCTATGACTCTGCTGCGCTCAAGTTGATAAACCTGCATTCAAGCCGGCGTCCTCAGGATTTTGAATCTGGGTCCTCAGCGTTCTCGCTTGATACTCTATCCACTGTGCCACCACCTGGTTAGCCTAAATATTATTTTTTATTATTAAATATTAAGCATTGAGAACATGGCCCTCATTTACTTTCCAGTTTAGAGACAGTGTTCCCCGTTTTGAGAGCTGCTTCTCCAGTGAGTTCTTCAGTCAGACTTGAGTGGTGTGGGCAGTTTAGATTGGTGGGGACATTATAAGGATCCAGAGTTTTTTTTTTTTTTCCCCCCCAGAGTTTTCTTTTTTTTTAAGCCGTCTTTCCTGGCCAACAGGGAATTTGGTCATTACTTTCACAAAACATGTCTCATTATATGATGATAAATGCAACTTTTAACTTAAATTTGAAAAAATTTCAAACTTAAAGTTGCAAGAATAGCATAGTAATTCCAGTATTCCCTTCATGCACTTAGACACCAGTTGTTAACATCTGCCACAGATGCTTTATTCTTTATTTTTTGATCAATATGCTGACCAGACAGGAACTTTCCAATCTGAGAGTTCCATTAATCTGGAGAGGCAAGGCAATGTGAGCATAGTGGTTAAGAGTGTGGATGCTGGAGCCAGACTGCCCGGGATCAGCTCTTGCTCTGCCACTTACTAGCCACGTAACCTTGGGTAAATTGTTTAATTGTTCCATGTGTTGGTCTCCTTGTCTGTAAAATGAGGACATTAATATGAACCATTTCATAGGATCGTTGGGACGATTGAGTGATTTAATATATGTAAAATTCATAAAACAGTGACCAACTCAGAGTGGATGCTTGAAATGAACTCAAACATCATTTGTCTGTTGGAATAAATGCCCTTTAAGGTCTCTTATTTTATAGAATAAGTGGTCTTCCTGGATGGATAAGCTAACTTTTTTTTAAATGGGGAAAAAGTATCTTTAGTAATAGGAAAGTGTGGGGAGTTGTGTGGGTGTGGTTGTCTAAAATAGGGGTGCTGTGGGAATGGGTGGGCAAATTTTAATAAAGGAAAGTGAGTTGTGAGTGCGGAAAGAGAAACAGGCGGCAAAGCTTGACCATCCTCAGTAATTTTTTCAGAGACTTACTTGGATGCGTTAGGGAAAATACAATTTCTTTCATCTTTTTGTATGTGTAAAGGACAGAACTCCAGCATCCCAGGGTAAACTCATTTTGGCAGAGAATGGATTGAAAAAGTTTAGTTTGGGTTTATTACCCTTGACTTTGAATGATATTCTTTATCTTGAAGTCTTACAGTCTAACCAAGATTTTGTAGGATAACATTCCATTAAGAGTGATTGTGCAGGAAACAATTGCATAGAAATGAAGGCAGGCTTCTACTATTGCTTTTCTTGAAATAAACCTCCCTCTTATATGTTTAGGAAACGTTCTCTATTTCAGTTGTTATTTACGACATATGTAAAATAGACGTGTAGAAATTTTGTGTTGATCAGCACTTCCAGTGAGAAGTGTGCTCCTAAGAAAGAGGTCTCCTCTCATATATGGAAAAGCAAACTGGTCTTTGGGAAATATATATGTGTTAGCCGCAGCCTTACTTCTAGCTTCTTCAAACCTGCAGTTTTCCTTCTTTTTTCCTTTCCTTCATACTAAATAACCCATTAAACTAGTGTTCCGAATAGTATTTAAACTGATTTCTATTGGCACTCCATAGCTTCCTGTCATAACTCCCCCACTCAGCTCGCCACATTTTTTAACCCACATTTCCCTCTATTGGTTTTCCTACATATTCTCCTTTTTGTTTGTTTTTCTGTTCTCTGGTGTCTTTCTTTGCCTTCCATATCCTTTTTTCCCCTTAGGTTCTTGGTCCTTATGTCTGTTGCTTTGCCTCACTAACACTTAATATGGAAAAAGTTTCTGATTCCTATTATTGAATAAATTGTACTCATGTGCTGAAGGTGCAAGTGTTAGGGTACTGCTTCTGGCTTATCTCAATTAGATCTAGATTAGTATTGGTTTTTTTTTTTAATCTCTCTTTTTAAAAAATTTTATTCATTTTAGAGAGGAGACACAGAGAGAGAGAGAGAGACAGACAGAAAGAGAGAAAGGGGGGAGGAGCTGGAAGCATCAACTCCCATATGTGCCTTGACCAGACCAGTGCAGGGTTTTGAACTGGCGACCTCAGTGTTCCCAGGTCGATGCTTTATCCACTGCGCCACCACAGGTCAGGCTGTTTTATGTTTTTTTAATAGGGACAGA
The DNA here is from genome assembly GCA_037038555.1 of Rhynchonycteris naso. Classification (NCBI taxonomy): domain Eukaryota; kingdom Metazoa; phylum Chordata; class Mammalia; order Chiroptera; family Emballonuridae; genus Rhynchonycteris; species Rhynchonycteris naso. Next base: position 360,699,976 of record CM072995.1, read on the forward strand.
GAGAGAGAGAGATAGATAGTGACAGACAGATAGGAACAGAGAGAGATGAGAAGCATCAATCATCAGTTTTTCATTGCCGTTGTGACACCTTAGTTGTTTATTGATTGCTTTCTCATATGTGCCTTGACCTCGGGCCTTCAGCAGACCGAGCAACCCCTTGCTGGAGCCAGCAACCTTGGTTCCAAGCTGGCGAGCTTTTGCTCAAACCAGATAGGCCCATGCTTAAGCTGGCGAGCTCGGGGACTCAAACCTGGGTCTTCTGCATCCCAGTCCAACGCTCTATCCACTGCGCCACCGCCTGGTCAGGCAGTATTGGTTTTTAAAAGTTTTATTTATTGATTTGAGAGAGAAACATCAATTTGTTGTTTTTCATATTTATGCATTCTTTGGTAGATTCTTGTGTGTGCCCTGACCAGGGATCAAACCCTCAACCTTGTCATATTGGGACGGTGCTCTAACCAACTGAGCTCCCTGACCAGGGCAGGATTAATTGTTGTGATCCAAAAAGATCTCTTAGTAATTCAGATTCATTTTTATCTTTTGATTTTCAGATCTCATCCACATTTGCTAATTTATTACTAATTTTGGTTCATATGACAGAGCAAATGAAATTTACTTTTCTCAGACTAAATACCAGTTTTGTGTGTGCTTCCCATGTTGTTCTATATTGGAATACAGTAGCACATTGAGAATTCTCTTTGTAGAGTAAAAAGATTTTTGTTTTGGGGAGCATATACTTTAAGAAACCAAAATACATTCTGATGGTTAACGTAGGACATTGTTATAGAAACTAGGTCAACTTTTCAATACCTTTATCAAAGCACCTACAGTTCATTGCAAGTGAAATAAATCTCATTGAAATAAAGTAGCTGGTGTATATTCAGCACACTTTTAAAATAGAGTAGTCTATTTTAAAGGAGAAGTTGGTGCCAATCTGATTGCTTTCCACTGTTTCTTTGTTGGAGTTCTGTAACCCCTCTGCTGTTCTGCTCTCCATTGACTACTTTGTTAAATCAGGGCAGAGTTGGCAATTTGAATGTCTACCCTCCCGAAGGTTAGCCAAATCTGCAGGTTAGGCTACAGGAGACTCCAATTGATGGGACTAAGATAGCATTAGTAAAAAAGCATAGAAACAAAAATGAAGCAAAGTTGATTTATTTTCTAAAATCTTTTTTTTTTTACAGCGACAGGGAGAAAGAGTCAGAGAGAGAGGGACAGATAGGGACAGACAGACAGGAATGGAGAGAGATGAGAAGCATCAATCATCAGTTTTTCGTTGCGACACCTTAGTTGTTCATTGATTGCTTTCTCATATGTGCCTTGATCGTCCGCCTTCAGCAGACCGAGCAACCCCTTGCTCGAGCCAGTGACCTTGGGTCAAAGCTGGCGAGCTTTTGCTCAAGCCAGATGAGCCCGCGCTCAAGCTGGAGACCTCGGGATATCGAACCTGGGTCCTCCGCATCCCAGTCCGACACTCTATCCACTGTGCCACCGCCTGGTCAGGCAACCTTTTGTTTTTGATGAAAAATAAAACATCTTCATTCATTCAAAAGAAATTTGGGAGTCTGTTATATGCCATGCAGTGGAGTAAACAGTATACGAAATAGCCCTAAGAGAGCTTACATTCTGTTTGAAGGAGACATAAATAAATAAGCAATAAATACATAGTATGTTAAAGTGTGATAATAATATTGAAGAAAAAGTGAAGCGCAGAATATGTCGGGTGGTGAATAAATGCGAGGAGGGGGAATGAGTTTTTTTAATGGAGTGGTCAGGGAAGGCCTCACTTAAAGGTGTATTTGAGAGGGACCTAAAAAAAATTAGGATGGAGTCATGTAGATATGAGTAGAAGGAACAAAGACCCTGAGGCTGGTTGTTACTGGTGAGCAAGAGAGATATCTATTCAGTGAAGTTCAATGGGTGTGTGTTGGAAGGAAGAGGAGGATAATATAAGACCTCATGATGCACTATACAGTACAAAGAAAGCTGTCTCCTCACTGTAGACCTCATAGACAATAGCTGTTAACAACTTTTGTGTATTTGTAAGAAGTTGAGGCAACACTTGACCTAGCCTCCATCTTTGTCCCATTGCGGAAGTTCATGTGAGTATAGTCAGCAAATAATTTGTAGACTAGCAGATTTTGCATAGGTTGATGACCCTTTTCTTGGAGGAAAATAGTAGTGCAGTTACTTAGAATAAACTTATGTATAGTTGGGAAGCGAGATCAAAATTTTCTTCCCTAGAGAAATGTATTTCTCTGTCTTCTTATCTACATAGTCAATTTTTTTTTTTTTTTTTTTTTTTTTTACAGGGACAGAGAGAGAGTCAGAGAGAGGAGAGGGATAGATGGGGACAGACAGACAGGAACGGAGAGAGGTGAGAAGCATCAATCATTAGTTTTTCGTTGCCATTGCAACACCATAGTTGTTCATTGATTGCTTTCTCACATGTGCCTTGACCGCGGGCCTTCAGCAGACCGAGCAACCCCTTGCTGGAGCCAGCGACCTTGGGTCCAAGCTGGCGAGCTTTTGCTCAAGCCAGATGGGCCTACGCTCAAGCTGGCGAGCTTGGGGTCTCGAACCTGGGTCTTCCACATCCCAGTCTGACGGTCTATCCACTGCGCCACCACCTGGTCAGGCTCTACATCAGTGGTTCTTAACCTGGGTTCTATCGAACCATAGGGGTTCGATGAGCCCGTCTCAGGGTTTCGGAGAAGCCTCTGCCTCGGAGGTAAAGACACACTTGTGTCAAGTCGTGGTGACACGCCCCGCTTGGCCATCACTTGCTGCAGAGGATCATGTTACGTTGCTTGGCCAACCAGTGCTGCGGGGAATTTAGTGCGCGCAGTAGTCCACGGCTGTCGTAGTTGTACGTCGTGTGGTTTCTTTCTTAACATTTTAATCCATACTAAATATGTTGAGCAAAAAAAGTGATCTGACGAATATGTACACATGGCTTCACATGTATCACGGAACGGGATGGGAGTCAGTGTCCTATCTGCATGATATGTAATGCCAAGTTGAGCAACTCTAGTCTCGCACTGGCAAAACTAAATTTGGAAAAAAAAATCATATTTTATTTATTGCTAAAGAAGGGTTCGGTGAATGCGCATATGAAACTGGTGGGTTCGGTACCTCAAAAAAGGTTAAGAACCACTGCTCTACATAGTCAATTTTTTGTGAACAGAAGAAATAACTTATATCTGGTACAATTTCCTTTTTTCTTTTTTTCCTTTTAATGAGAGAGGGATAGACAGACAGGAAGGGAGAGAGATGAGAAGCATCAACTTGTAGTTGTGACACTTTAGTTCATTGACTGCTTTCTCATATGTGCCTTGATGGAGGGAGAGTTGTGTGTGTCTTCAGCTGAGCTCAAGTCAGCAAACTTGGACTTTAAGCCAGCATCCTTTGGGCTCAAATAAACGACCATGGGGTCATGTCTCTGATCCCACACTCAAGCCATGCTCAAGTTGGTGAGGCTGCGCTCAAGCTGACAATCTTGGCGTTTTGAACTTGGGTCCTCAGTGTCCCAGGCTGACACTATCCACTGTACTACCACTTGGTCAGGCAGTTTTCTTTTGAGTACATTTGTTGGTTTGGTTTATGTACTTTTGACCAAACATTATGCCTGCCCTACTTATCTGCTGCTTTCCCTTGCTTATTTGACCAAAAAGTTCCTGGTTGTCCAAAGACCTAATCATTTGGATTTAATGGCTTTCAGGGATTACTTTATAGGTCACCATATCCATATTTCTGTCTTGCACATTGGGAGTTAACTAGCTGTATGTCTGTTTTCCCTTTCCATGTATACTTTTAAGCAGTATGGGTTATTAAAACATATACTTAGCCTGGTTGACTTTGGTAGGATTGAGGAAGAAGAACCAACTAATCATGTTTTGTGGTAACCCCATATAAGAAAGTAAAAGGATTTTTGATTACCAGAGTACTTGTGTGTTGAAACATCCATTCTTACTTTCCCTCTCCAGATTTCTGGTTTAGCTAGTCTGTCTTTCAGTGAAGAAGGTGAAGGAGTCTGTCTCCCGCTCTCTCTTGTTTGGAGTTTAGCCCTGGAACTTGATCTGGTTGCCCCCTCTTCTTCCCTTTAATTATACCTATCTAGTCATCATCTTGTTACTTCATATCATCCTTGCGAGATGACTTCAATCATGACCCCCCCCCCCCGCCCCGTTTCCTTTTCCTTTGGTCAGGTAACTGTATCATCTTGTATAGGAAATATTAGGCAATCACAGATTCCCTCACATTTTGAGGTTGCTTTAATATAACTGCTTGACAGGTATTACACCATTGTTTACAGATGTTTGTAGTTGTATTGAAAGTGTCTCTCAGTGCCATTCTTCTTTCCCAAATCTTTTGTGACACATGCTACCTTGTGGGAATATTTTTCTTTATGCTTTTTCTAAAAACGGTTTGCTATTCACTTGCCCCTACTCAAACTAGAAGTTAAAATGATATGCTTGGGTAAGTGTCAGAGGTAACACTTGAATCCAGAGGGTTTTTTTTTTCTATTTTATTGTCAACTGGGCTGGAATTACTGTGTTTCCCCATGTATAAGATGCACCTTTCCCTGAAAAATTTGGGGTCTAAAAACTGGCTGCATCTTATACAGTGATTGTAGATATTTTACTTGCATTTTCTGCTTTTTTTTTTTTTTGACAGGAATGAGAAGTTGTATGAATTTTATGATGACTAAAACTTGAGTTCAATAACTTTATGTAATATATTTTTTTCAAATTTCGGGCCCCCAAATTAACATGCATCTTATACATGGGGAAATATGGTATCTAGGATCTTAAATGTAGATTTAGGACTTTGGACTTCTTTTGGGATGGAACATTGAACCAATCTTTGAAAATATGGCACGGCTCTTTGTTCCGTGAGGAATGTTAAACTAAGTTGTTTTAAAAATAATCTTCTTGCCTGACCTGTGGTGGCGCAGTGGATAAAGCGTCGACCTGGGAACACTGAGGTCGCCAGTTCAAAACCCTGCACTGGTCTGGTCAAGGCACATATGGGAGTTGATGCTTCTAGCTCCTCCCCCTTTTCTCTCTCTCTCTCTCTCTCTGTGTCTCCTCTCTAAAATGAATAAAGAAAAAATAAAAAGATCCTTTTAAAAATAATTTTCTTGTTCCATTTGCAATGTAAATGGTGATATCCTCCAAAGTAGCAACTCGGGATTCCAAAGAACTGAGACAGTTCTTCCTAGTTTCTAAGTCTAGAATATGGGGTTTAGAACTGTGTCATTCCATCTATCCTTATATTATTAGTATTTAAATATATTTTATTTTTTGATTTTACAGAGTGAAGGTGGCTTGAGAAGTATCAACTCAAATAGTTGCTTCACTTTAGTTGTTCATTGATTGCTTGTCATACATGCCTTAACCAGGCAAGCCCAAGGTTTCAAACTCAGACCTCAGCATTCCAGGTTGATGCTTTATTCACTGCCACCACAGGCCAGGCCCATCTATCCTTATATTTAAGCTCATGCTTTTAAAGAGCTTCTAATTCAGAATGAGTTATGATCCAAGCTGTCTGATGAACAGTAAAGCAGGTCCAAATAATGTATTTTCTAACCAGAGCCTTTTTTGCAAGAGGAATGTGGTGATCAGAGGGATGTCAGGGACAGGTCAATAATACAGTGGTTCCCCACAGCTGACTATCAGAATAACTTTGAGGGCATTTTAAAACTATGAATTCCCAGGCATTCTTTCCAGAAACTGAGGCTTGGGGGGTGAGAGAGGTAGATTTGGGATACTATATATATATATTTTTAAAGCTTTCCAGGTGAATCTGATCATTCAGGTTTGAGGACCATAAAACCTGAACATTTGAGTGAAGCTGCAGTATATTTATTTGATTTCTCAGGTGGGTGGTCATTTAATTAGTATAAGAAGTAGAGAAGAATAGCTCATGGTAGTGGGCATGGTGAGCATGTGGCTAATATCAAGTTTTTTTGCCATGGTATCTTGAATTGTTTCAGAATTACAGATGTCACCACCTGTTTTGGGGGTTATGCCAGTATTTAGCGTGGTATAGAGGACTTGCCTGTTGGGGGAAGGGAAACTTTTAAATATCTCTGCTTATCCTCTTCATTTTGAAATTGTGGAACAAATTCAGGAGAGGATGTTAACATTGAAACTTAACTGGACAATTTGTTTAAAAGTCGACAGGAAGGGTCAATGTTACTTCCTGTCTGAAAAGGAAGTTCTGGCTTCCTTCCCTTCCTCCTTGGCTAACTCTGGTCAACTTAGAATATGGGTGGGGGCGGGGGACTGATCATGTTAATATTTTCAACTGGCCACCCAGGTCTTGGGGAAATCAGGTTACCATTAATGTTCAAGTGTGGAAACATAATGTACTCTCCTTTCTTTACTTAAAACACGGTGAAGGGTGCTGTGTGGGCTCCTATCTCCTTGCCCTTTTGTGGGAGCCCTGTACTAGGATTGGCTGTTGGAATCCAGGAAGCCTCCCAATCTCCTAGCTACTATTTTATATTCAACCTTATACCTCCCCTGTATTTTCTGACATTTGAAAATCGATCAAGGAGTTGTAGAGAAGAAGCTGAAATCCATTTGACATTGAGGGGTAGGTTGTGGAAAGGAGAGCATAATTGTGGAGAGGGGAGTGGATGATAAAGCTTTCTTATTTTTAAATTGAGACAAGAATGCATTCCTTCTAAGTGGGGCCAGTTGGCACTATTCCTGCTATTTTAGTCCAGGCTTCTTCCTACTGGCCTGTCAATTGTATTAAGTGTTTGATGTTAGTTTGAACTGTGGTCTCTGGAGTTGGGGGAGGGAGAGTGGTGGAAACAGCTGGTGCCTTCATCAGACTATCTCAGTTACGCTTCTTTTCAGAGTGTGGGGGTGGGGGAGGGATTGGGCGAGTTAGCAGAGTCCCAGCAACTCTCATGTAGAAGGATTGGATTCTCAGGCACTCTTAATTCTATGCGGGATGTTGGCTAGTTGGAATGTAGCTAAACCTTTCCCAATCACATTCTTTTCTCTGTTTCCCCTCCCCCCAGTTCTTTCTACTTTGGGCTTGATTTGGTGAGAAAGGGGTATGTGGACAGTTAGATAGCAAAATAGTTCATGCTTTTTCAACCATAGAGTTTTCAGTTTAAATCTTTGGACTCCTCCATTGACTTTTTATGTACCCATTTATTATTCCTCTGGTGGCTTTTCCAAATATGTCTGCAAACAGCTAGAGATACAATTAGAACCAGAACCTCTGGTGAAGTCATGCTGAATTGTAATCAGTTGGCTATACTGGTCTCCTTCCCTCCTTCATACCCTGGGGTGACTGTATTTCTGAGTCAGCACTCCTTTTCTGTCTCACCTGCTCAGTTTGAAGCAGAGAACCTGTCGAGCATCCTTTTGGAGCAGCAGCAGTGATTTAGGTATGTTCAGTTCTCTGTCTTAAGGGGTGTGTCTTTTACATCTCTCTCTCTCTCTCTCTTTGTCTTTTTGAGTATCTCAGCTCTCCTACTAGACTACTATTTTTGTCTGCTTCTGTGTATCCACCTCCCACTGTAGCACTTAATTGACTGATTTATTTGGCCTGGGCTATGAATGAGGAAAAATCTGATAAGAAGACTAACAATTGTAACTAATTTTTTAGTTGTTCTGGAAAGAAAAAGGGAGTGATTCAGTGCTAGTAAGAGATCTCAAACTGTCGTTTTTTGTGTGCTTCAATGATAAAGTTTGCAGTGGCTAAACTCTACTGTTCTGTTCTAAAGCATAGTGTTGTGAAATATTCTCTTTTCTGTCTAGCCCTGGAATGGCTGGCAGTTGTGTATGGTCCTGCTCAACCTCTTTCCACCTGGTTTTATCAGATCCATGCATGGACTAGTTTCTAATGAGTTGTGCTGTTTTAGACTTCTTTTGCATCATATACTGTCTAAATTAGGGTTTAGCCGAGAGTACTCTTTTTAAAAGAAATTTCTATTTTATTTGTTGATTTTTAGAGAGAGTGAGGAAAGGAGAGAAAGAGAGAAACATTGATTTATTGTTTCACTTATTTATGCATTTATTGGTTGATGCTCTAACCAACTGAGCTACCTGGCCAGGACCAGAGTACTTCTGATAGATCGAAGAAGGGGGAAGGAGTCTAGGACAAAGAAAGGGAGAACAGATAATAGCATATTACTATGTTCTTAGTTGCCTGGACTATCTATCCCTCTGTTTGGAGAACTCTGTGATGAGCCTTGTGCTATGCTTTATGGAAGGGAAATTGAGCCCTTTGGGCAAAGGCTGTTACTTTTTTGGATTTCAGGAATCTCTGGCTAACAGTCAGAGCTTGACTTCTGTCTGCATCTTTGCTTCTGAGGTTTAGGGCTAAGGTCCAGTGGGCTTGTACAAGATAATAGAAAAATGTATCATTTAGCTCATTCTTGGAACCCTCTGAGGACCCTTAGGAAGGGAGGCTTTCTTTTCTGACAGGTTCCCAATCTATCTGACCCATTGTTGGGGAGTGATGAGCAAAAAAGCTGAGGTTGCCTGTGTGCAATTACTAGTTGTCCTCCTCTCATTCCCTAGGGAAGTAGGGAACTTTGTAGCCAGCACCTGCTGATGCCTATATCCTGCCTCTTTGTAGGGTGGAGTCTGCTGCCTTTGTTCTCTGTGGAGCCTCTTAGGAATCAACTTTATGCTTGTGGGGAAAAGTGTTTGAAAGACTTTGAAAACAGTGGGAATGGGTGATGGTGAAGGTAACCGAGGATGTGTCCTAAAGTAGTTCTCCAAGTGGGAATATTCCATTGACCGAATTCAGGTTGGAGATCAGATTGCCACGATGAAGCTTTCTTTGGGATGCATTACATATAGCTGAGCTGAGTGTAATAGCAGCAGCAGCAGCTTTAAAATCTCCAGTGCAGTGTGTCCAAAATGAAATTTGCCAAGTAGGAATCTTAAAAATCCCTTCACCCCCTCTGAACCCTTAGATCCACACACAATTTTTCTGCTGATTCTTAAAGGCCTGAGCTTTGTCCTGTGCAGTGTTGGCTTGGGGCAGGGAGGAGGGTTGTTTTCCCGAACATGATAAGGAACTGAGCAGGGCAAAGTGGGAGCTCTGGATGGTGATTGGTAGACAGGATGCCCTGGAATGCGGTTGGCCTGCAGCCCAGAATCCAGCACTTTGTATTTGTTTGTTTCTGGGAGACTGTGGTCTGGTGCTACTGTGACAGGAAGTGAGAAAGCTGGGAGTGGGGAAATGGAGAGGGGCGATGTCTTTGTGGTTCTCCTGTGAAATCTCTTTGTCCCTGGAGAGGAGCTCTGCTGCAGGGCTCTACTGAGAAGAGAGCAGCCTTTGTGTGTCTAATGGGTCTTGGAGCATCTTGCTACTCTGAGGCATTAGGGAGTGTGAATTCTCACTGTGTCCTTTTGCATCTTAGCACTTGAGTTATATAAATGGCCTTGATCTCTTAGCATCGGGAATCTCACAGAGTTTTGTGTTTGCTACCATATTTATGTATCTCTAGAATTTAGTTAAGAAAGGAATTCTAGAAGGCGATGGATGTTTATATAATTTTTAAAAACTGTGTGTACTGCAGATACCTTGTTGGGTCTGAAAGGCATTGTTAGAGCCCTACATTTCAGGTCTCCTTTCAGTTGGCACCCTACTACGTCCAGAGCTGGAGAAACCTACCCATTTCTTAATTTGAGTATTGAGGAATACTGGCAAGTCTGTTTGCGCGTAACTAGGGAATGGTTGGTAGTTTTCTGTTTTTTCCCCCTGTCTAGACTGAAATAGCACCTGTAGCACTTCTCTCTTCCTCTCCTTCTTTCTTTTTTCCTTTATTTTATCTTTTCCCTGCCCTCCATTCCAGCTGTGAAATGGCATCTCTTCTCACTTTGTGGATTGGGTGGCTGAGTCCTTAAACTTCTTGCCAAACTGGCTAGCCCCTGAGCACACACACAAACTGGCCTTTGATTACCGGGCAGGACAGCTGCCCTAGAGGCAGATTGCTAACATACCTCTAGAACAATCCCTCCCCTCTGTTCTGATGCTGGCTAGCACAATCTAGTTCCTTCTGTTTTTCACCCCAACTCTGATCTCAGTGTTTGGTTTTGTGAGATGTCACATTAAATATGAAAATAGAAATATTTGTGATTCAGTTTTCTTTATTGAACTGGGGTGATTAGAGAGTATGGCATGCAGCCAGATTTCTAGAACAGGCCTTCCAATGGAAAGTTAAGTGATTTTGTACACAGTAGTACTACCTTTGTTTTTCACACCATCCCTCTTGAGTTCTTGTTCCTTATAAAATGGGAAATCTGAGGTAGATTGCAAGCTATGCTTCCCCAGAATTGAGAAAGGCCTTGCTTTTTATTTATTTATTTTTAAAGACTTTATTTATTTTATTTTTTATTTTTCTGAAGTCAGAAGCTGGGAGGCAAACAGACTCCTGCATGTGCCAGACTGGATCCACCCGGCATGCCCACCAGGGGGCGGTGCTCTGCCCATCTGAGGTGTTGCTCTGATGCCATGCAGCTGGAGCTATTCCAGCGCCTGAGGTGGAGGCCATGGAGCTGTTCCAGCGCCTGAGGTGGAGGCCATGGAGTTGTCCTCAGCTGCAGCGGCCAACCTTGCTCCAAGGGAGCCTTGGCTGCAGGAGGGGAAGAGACAGAGAGCAAGGAGAGGGGGAAGGGTGGAGAAGCAGATGAGTGCTTCTCCTCTGTGCCCTGACCAGGACTCGAACCCAGGAGCTCCACAGGCCTGGCCGACACTCTCCTGCTGAACCAGTGGGCCAGGGCCTATTTATTGATTTTTAGAGAGAGGAAAGTGAGAGAATGGGAGGGAGGCATTAACTGATAACCGTTGCTTTACATATGTGCCTCGAGGGGCAAGCCAAGCCCAGGGTTCCAAACCCAGGACTAGAGCACTCTAGGGCAGTGGTTCTCACCCTGGGTTCTATCTAACCCTAGGGGTTTGATGAGTCCATCTCAGGGGTTCGGAGAAGCCTCTGTTGCGCAGGTAAAGACACACTTGTGTAAAGTCGTGATGACACGCCCCGCTTGGCCATCACTAGCTGCAGAGGATCACGTTACATTGCTTGGCCAACCAGTGCTGCGGGGAATTTAGTGCGCGCAGTAGTCAACGGCTGTCGTAGTTGTACGTCGTGTGGTTTCTTTCTTAACATTTTAATCCATACTAAATATGTCGAGCAAAGAAAATGGTCGGACGAATATGTACAACATGGATTCACACGTATCACGGAACGGGATGGGAGTCAGCGTCCTATCTGCATGATATGCAATGCCAAGTTGAGCAACTCTAGTCTCGCACCGGCAAAACTAAGTTTGGAAATAAAAATCATATTTATCACTAAAGAAGGGTTCGGTGAATGCGCATATGAAGCTGGTGGGTTCGGTACATCAAAAAAGGTTAAGAACCACTGCTCTAGGTCAATGCTCTATCCACTATGCCACCACAGATCAGGCAAGAAAGGTCTAGCTCTTTAAAGTGAAGGTAAGACCAAAGGCCTAACTGCCTCCGCCCCATCCTCTCTCATCTCCCTGTCTTCCTCTCAAGTTTACTTTTGATCAACTCTGTTGGAGTTGGAATTTCTTGTAACTACAAGAAGGAACATGGAGTAGAACAGATGCTTTTCCAGTACTTACTAGTGTATGGCCTGGGGCAGGGTACTGAATGCTTCTGATACGTGTATAGTTTAAACATGGCCCAATGAAAATAAATAAAAAGGGCCAATATTGGTCCACATGGCCTCCAAGGAATAAGAGCCTCCTGGACCACCAGCCCCAGCAAGAGGAAGAGAAACCCTCAGCTGCTGGGGAGGCCTTGCCCCAGACCCATCCCCCAACATACTGAGAACCTGACCTGCACAGTTTCCATCCCAGACCCCTTGGAGAAGGGGAGGGGCTTAGGAAGCCCTGCTTTGTCGTGTACCATCAATAAAGTTCACTGTACCCCCCCCCCAAAAAAAAAAAAAGAAAAAAAAAAAGGGCCAATATTACCTCAGAGGGTGTTGAGAAGATTATGTGTGGTAACTTATGGGGGAGATTAATAATTAACAACTCACAACTTTTCTTCCCCTGTAAGTTCAGATTTTCTTTTTAAATGTTTATTTTATTGATTTTAGAGAGGAAAGGAGAGAGAGGGAGAGACAGGAACATCAGTCTATTCCTGTATGTGCCTTGACCTGGGATTGAACTATCAACTATCAACCTCTGTGCTTGGAATGATGTTCGAACCAACCAAGCTATCTGGGCATAGTTTTTCTTTTTTAAATAGGGAGAAACATTTTTTTCAATTCTCTGTCCTGTAGATGAAATAGGACCTTCACACTTCTTCTGATTTCCCCAGAGACTCACACCTTCTCTCTGGTGCTTGTCTCAGAAGGAAACTGTATTCTAAATCTCAAGGAAGAGGTGTCTTGTTGCTCTTTTCAAAGGGCTTTGGAGAAGTAGAACTTGGTTACACGCTTCCAACTTTTACAACTGAGCTTCAAGTGATGGGCAAGGAGATGGTGGGAATGCCGTGGATAGAAAGTAAGGGGGGTTGGTGAGAAGCTGCCTCTTTTAAAAAGGAACAGGAGCTCAATTGGATGATTTCTAGTAAACCTAAGGTTAAACTTTTTTACCACGGAAATTGTTTCTGCCCCAGGCTAGTAGGGAAGGGTGTAAAGTGTCCTAGTTAATTTTAGGATTTGTCTTTTATAACGCAAGTTAAATAAACACCTTTCCATTTTGATTAGACTTTTTCTCATTGCCCATTGTATGCCTGACCTACCTTTCTTTTTCTCCCAGTTGTGAGGAGAAAGGTAATTGGCCTCTCCCCTTCCTCCAGTCTGACACATCTCTCTGTTTTAGCCCCTCCCTCTTATCTTTGTTTTCTTATCTGCTGCTCTCCAGAGCCCTGCTTTTTCCTTATAAGGCTAAGTGAGGCACCTTTAGCGAAGTTGCAAAGTGGATCCAGGTAAATAACTTAGTGTGTCTGGGACGCTCAGGATTGAGAGAAAATTCTGTGTAATCAGTCCCAGTGGAGGGCCTTGGAGAGGCACATGCGTAACGGGGGAGGAGAAGGAGGAGGCCTGGCCTGAGAGATCAGAAGGACTTGTTAGACCAGTCCTGTGTGTGTCATACATGCTCTAGAGAGAAGCAGGTTTTGTTTCTTTCCATACCCTTTCAATCCTGGGCCCCTCACTAGCTGAGAACCACACCCTTTCTTTGCTTCAGAGCCAGTCCAGCATTTATCCATTTTAGTATGTACATCTTAAGATGTGGGAGGGTTCCCAGAATACTTGGGAAGGGAAAAGAGAGCAAGAAGAAGGTTCCATCTGGTTTCTGAATTTATGGTTAAGATTGTAGAGGCTTTTTAATTTTATTTATTTATTTTTTAAAGTTATAGTAAAACTTTAAACCCTGACAGGTTACTTTGGGCCAGCTCAACCTCCTTTTAACAAGGAGTATTTTAAAAACGTTTATGTATTTATTTTCCTTTCCTTTCTTTTTTCCTTTCCTTTCCTTTCCTTTCCTTTCCTTTCCTTTCCTTTCCTTTCCTTTCCTTTCCTTTCCTTTCCTTTCCTTTCCTTCTTCCTTCTTCCTTCCTTAGAGGAGGGAAGATAGTAAGACTGACTCATGCATGCACCCCACCAGGATTCACTTGGCAAACCTTGACTGGGGCTGATGCTCTAGCACTGAGCTATTTTTAGTGCCTGAGGCTGACTGGGACCAACCTAGCTGTCCTCAGTGCCCTAGGCTGATGCTCGAACCAATTGAGTCACTGCGCAAGAGGGGAAGAGGGAGCCGGTAGGTGAGAGAACCAGATGGTTGCTTCTCCTTTGTTCCCTGACCAGAAATCGAACCTGGGATGTCCATACACCAGGCCGATGCTCTATCCACTGAGCCAACTGGCCAGGGACAAAGGTTTTATCTTTTGGGTTTCTTTAAATTTTAAAATTTTTTATTTATTGATTTTAGTGAGGTAGGAAGGGAGAGAGAGAGAATAACATCTGGGGAATCGAACTGGCCATCTCTGTACTTCAGGACAGTGCTCTAACCAACTGATATCCAGCCAGGGTTCCTTCTTTTTTTTAAAACTCCAATCAGATAGAGTGTATCACTCTTTGACAGGCTTTGTTAATTCATCAGAAATTCATGGTGGCCACAGTGAGATCTTTGTATGAGTGAAACTCATTTTGTCAACCTTTTGGGTGCTCTAGCATAAAGCAGATCCACAGGGAAGTACAAAAATTGCTAATACCTAAACAAGGCCATTTCTGGAATAACAGTTTAGTAACTCTGGGAAGTACTCAGTTGAGATGAGATTGTGAAGTGAACACAGTTCTCTTTAGTCACCTAGAACGTATGTTCTTGTTTGCCAGGTTCTTAGGATTAGTGCAGGAGTGAGACTTCCCAGCCCAGGGAGAAATACTGTCTGACTGAGCTTCCAATGGTAGAGCATTAAGTGGTGGTGCGGTTGTGGGGGTCGGGGTTACTTAGGCTTTGGATGCTGGTGCAAGTACTCTGTGATAAGAAGCCGTGGGAAAATTATTGACAAAATAGATTATTTTGTTTTAAAGTAAAATGGCATTTTACTCTGTGTGGTTAACAAAAATAATTGCCTTGAATTTGGGGGCAAATGCCAGTTAAGGCAAATTAATACCTTTTAGGTCTCTAGAAGAACTACCTTTCTTGGCTTGAATGTTATATAATACAGTTTTAGTGTTAAAGGTACTATATTTTATTGGTCAGTATTCGTCAGTAGGAGGGGCTAGTATGCTTTTAAAAAGCCATATAAAATCCCTAAGATGATGTGGGAGAGGAGTTTTGGTTATCATTGCCTTTTTTAGGGGGAGGACATAACTTTGTGACATTCATTTTGATTTCATAATGAATAGGAAAGAGGAAAACTGATTTGGGGCTGGCTACAGAAGATAAAATTTCTTTCCTGAGAATCCAGAATCTATTTTGTGAGGTTTAGAATTCTCAGGACGAATAATTTTTCCTCTTTCTGCCGAGGCTTGCTTGCCTAATTTTGATCATGTCTTTGGATATATTTATCTGAATTACATGGAGGTGAGGTATAAGAGAAGTTCACAGTCACATAGCCTAAAGTTTTACGTATATTATTGCACTGAACTAAACTCTAAAAACTCATAGAAATTGAAGCTTCAAAGGTTATTAATTTCTCTAAGTTCTCACATCTAGTTTGATTTTGTTTTTCCTTTTGAGAGTGTAAAGAATCCTATAGTTTATAGGGCTACTGTAGATGGGAGAGGGGAGCATGCGGATACATGTGTAGTTTAAACAAAAGTCCTACTGACAACACCGAAACTCCTAGCCCTTGTGTTATTATTTCAGTAGTATTCGTATTAGTAACAACACTAATAGCTATCTGTGTGTCAAGGCATTTTTCTTAGCACTTTACAGGGATTGTCTCATTTAATTCTCACAACCACCTTATGTATTTTATTATTCCCATTTTGCTAAAAACAAAAAAGGAATCTGAAGTTAAGAGATTGTGGTGCTTTGCCCAAAGTCATGTGGCTGAGAAGCAATGGAGCTGGGATTTGAACCAGTCAGTTTGATTCCAAAGTCTGTCTTCTTAATTGCTAAGGATCATAACTGCAAATTACATTTCTATAGCCAGTGTACAGGAGCACAAATGATTCTAGGGGCTATGCTATTGACAAGTGCTACCTGGTGGGCATTTGTCCGACTGTTTGGTCCTTCTGGCTATTTGATTCAATTTAAGTATTTTGGTTTGGAATTCTTACAGAAGAGACTGAATTTTTAAAATTGTCATTATTTGAATCTGGATCCTTGCTGTACCAGAGGTCCCCAAACTATGGCCCGTGGACCAAATTGCGGCCACCTGAGGCCATTTATCTGGTCCCGCCGCACTTCCGGAAGGGGCACCTCTTTCATTGGTAGTCAGTGTATGGAGTACTGTATGTGGCGGCCCTCCAATGGTCAGTGAACTGGCCCCCTGTGTAAAAAGTTTGGGGACCCTGCTGTAGACTCATAGGACCTATGGTTTGTTAAGAGTAAAACCAGTTATTCTCAGAAAATCTAGTCTTCAGAGAATAGCAAGGTTCATTTATGTGCTCCCTTCACTTTGGGAGTTCCTTACAGTCTTTTCTTTTAGTGAGAGCAAGTGTAATCCATTTGAAAATATTAGGTAGCAAACCTGGAAAGGTGTCATGTTGGCTTGGACTCAGAAGACCTTCCTGATTCTAACTACCAAAGTCAGTTAGTAATGGTCTGCAGGTTCTGGTCTGTAGCATGTATATAATGTGTATATTTATGATATGTATGACATAGAGAAGAATTTTTTCTTAAGTCTCTGAGTTAGAAGGCAGTGTACTATAGCTTGCCCATTCCTTCATTCTCTTTCCTTAAGTACGCTTTCTTTTAACTCCCAATTATTTTCATCCTCCTTCTTACATTTTTATGTAGACATATGGATGACCCTTTAACCTGAAGATAAATGGAAACCTTTTCCATTTTTTCCTGTGATGTTGGGGAAACTACTCTCAAGGATTGTACGGGAGAGGGGCTGGACCATCCATCTTTTACTGGACTTGACAGCATGCAGTGGAAAGGGAACACAGATTTTGGAATGGCATAGGTCTGGGATTAAATTCAAAATTTGCTATTAGTTGAGAACTTGGGCAATTTCTTCACCTAGAACCTATGTTCTTGTTTGTAGTACAGCTTCTTTGGGGTTGTTGTGTAAGGATAAGGTGACCAGACGTCCCGCTTTTGGTGGGACAGTCCTGATTTTTAACAATTTGTCCCGCATCCCGCGGCGTTTTAAAAATGTCCTGATTTTTGGAAAGAATGCACAAAAAGCTAGGGAACGGTGAGAGAATGGGAAGGGATTATACGGTTTTTGGCGGGGAGACTCCGCCTCCACCTAGAAGCGCCTGCACTGCCGCAAGAGCTGGCTGCCCCGTGCGGGGCGAAACAAAGAACTTCGGGTGGGACGTACCTGCTGGGCCAGCGGCTGTCAAGTCCCCTAACTACCCACATGCCCGCATCCTAGACGCAGGCGTGTGGCTCCAGGCTCCGAGAGGCGCAAGCCGCTTAGTCTCCAGCGTGAGGCAGGGCTGGACGTGGGGAGCGCCGGGGCTGCAAGGACAAGTCTAGGCGGGGAGTATGCACGACTGCTCGTGTGCGAGCGAGCCAGCGGTGCTGCCCTGCCTGCTCCCGCATCAGTTTCGGGACCGTGTAACCCGTTCCCTCTGACTCACTCAAAATTTCCCATATAGTAATATTTCCGAAAATGATCTTTTTAATGAGGTATCATTATTTAAAAAATAAATTGATAAGGAAAGGGTTAAATCTTGGGCATCAGCAAAAATCGCAGTAGAGAACAAATGGTTAGAAATATTTCATCATTTTGAAACAAACCATGTTCGATACAATAATGCACTAAAAATTGTGGAATATGCGCTATCTTTACTGGGAACTAATGCTGCGACTGAACACATTTTTTCTACGCTAAATAAAGTGTGGACATCAGAAAAATCACAATTAAGTGTTGAGACTTTGAAAGCCATTTTATGTGTGAAATATAATTTAACAAATTCTTGTGAAAAATTTCATGACCTTTTAAACAATGACAGCAATCTACAAAAAAATTCACTCAAATGAGAAATATGCCAAAGAATAAAATAATACTACTATACATAATTTTTTAAATGTATTATATTTGTAAATTGTACTTATGTTGAAATTTAAAAAAATATATTACAATACTATTTTTGCATTCTATGAAAATTTTTTTTGCTCCAATAAATTTTTGCTCCAATTTTTTTTGGTCCATATAGACCAAAATTTTAATCAAGACCCACCCCCACCCCCACCCCCCGTCAATGGTGTCCCGCCTTACCAATTTCAAAATCTGGTCACCTTATGTAAGGATTGCCAGGATAATAAATGTTAAATATTCAGTAATTTTTAATTCTTCTCACTTTAACTTTCTCCTTTGTAATAAACTGCAAAGGTCTCAAATAAGGAATCAAGCATTAATAGCAGAGTAAAATGCAGTGATGACTGCCAGTCCCTACCTTGTGTCCCAGAAACACTGGTCTAGGTGGGACCTCCTAGTTAATTTAGAGTTGAGATAGGGAAACCAGCTCATCCACTTAGAACCCAGTTATGCTCTTGATTCAGTTAATTTTATCTACTAGTTCACAAAATAGTTTTGGGCTGAGGCATTACCATTAAGCAATGTAATTGGAAGATGGAAACTAGCTCTTGAGACAACTTAATACCTCATATTTGTATAACATTGATTGTCTCACCTGATCTTATATCAACTCTTGAGTTAGACTAGGCTGGTGGTATTGGCATCTTACAGATGAGAACAGGGCAGTGACTTAACTGCCACTGTTGGCTAGTGGCAGAGCCAGGACTGGGACCAGACTTTGAGTCCTACTCTGTCTCTGTCAGGCAGAAAAATCTCCCCATGCGTAGGCCTATCCTTTTCTCCTAATTAGAGCCAGATGGTCAGCTTTTAAAGCCATGAAGATAGGAAAAGATACTGCTTCCTGACCTAGAGCCCTGGGTAGTTTTCCTACTATACTATCCTTCCCAACTTCCTTTATTGAATTAAAGCCCTGAGAGCAAAAAATGGCCATTTATGGCAGGATAACAGACAGTTTCTCTGTGCAGAGCAGAGTGTTGTTACTCTATGCCCATAATAGTGGTAGTTTGAGCTTTTATTAGCAAAGAAAATTACAGGGAAAGGTTGCCAGAGTGGTAACTGCAGTTCAGGCCCCGTTGAAACCCAGAACTGGAAGAATCTCTCCTGAACTCAGTCCTCTTGGTATGGAAGGTTCATAGGTCATTATTGTACATAGCGGATAGGGCAAGTGCTTAAAATGAAGAAATGGAGATGAAAAGGGAGCAACATAAAAAATGGGTACTTAATATTAAAACATTTGTGTAGCCTTTTGGAATGTAGGGTGGGAATATGAACAAGTAACACTGGGCTTTGAACTGAAAGGAAGAACAGGAGTTGATAAGTGATTGTAGGAGCCCAGAGCCAGGGGTAGGAGGAATTTAGAAAATGGCTACCACAGTCTTGGGTTTAGGGACTGGATGCACTGGAAGGAGTGTTAGGGATGGAGAATTAATTAGGGAGTTTATTGGGCACCTGTTTGTCAGTTACTCTGGGCAGTCTCGTTTGCCGAATGCTGCATATACAGGCATACCTCGTTTTATTGAACTTCACAGATGTGTTTTTTCACAAGTTGAAGGCAAGACCTTCCACCAGCAAAGATTACCACTCGCTTTACTGCAGTGCTCTGGAACTGAACCACAGTATCTCCGAGGTATGCCTGTACTGTGAGGCGGAGAGGCCCAAGTGTGCTTGGTGGGGCTCTGGGAGCGTGGGAAAGGAACTGAAGCAAAGCCTAGGCTAGTCTCCACATGTCTTCCCCACTACACTCTTGCACTGGTTTCTCAATATCTTTGTGGGCATGCTGGGACTGGGCTTGGAGGTTTCTGCCTTAGGGGTAGGTAGGAGGGGGAAGGGCATTCCAATATTATTCTTTTTCTTTTCAATTTGCTTGCTGGGAACAGGGGGGTAAGGGAATTTGGTTCTGTATATAAGTACAAGTAGAAGAACCTCTGATATGACAGTAGAATCCAGGTTTTAATGAAAGCTACATCCACGGCCCAGATATCTGAAAACAGAGCAAAGTCCAAAGGGCATTTGTCACATTACGCAATTCCGAATCATATTTTCAGTACTCCCTTCTGTTCCCAGATTGTCTTTCTCCCAATATCTTGCCCTTGCTCTTCTTATTTTGTGTATATTGGGTATATTTTATTTTGCTCTCATTTCTGTTTTTCCTCGAAATATTTCTGCAGCTCTCTCCTTCCTGCTTCCTCCTTGCTGTGTGGTGGCTGGGATGCTTCTCCCATGATTTTTCGAGTCTAAACTGGGCTGTTCTCTGTTTTCGACCTTCTCTTAACAGGTGTGTATGGAAATATGTTTATTAAGAATTAAAAAAGTGTTCTTTTTCTTGGGTGGCTGAGAGGGAGGGGGATAGGGAAGAGGGTTTATTCAAAAATCTGCCTTTTGCTATGGTACATGTTGGACTGGCCATAAAGTCTGCGGTAGCCAGCATGCGAGAGAGAGCCCATGGGGTCCAACAGTAGGACCACGGTGCCCTTTCCTTTAGCAGCTAGCCTGGAGTTCATGTGATACGGTATGGGGACTCCTCATTTTGATTAAACTCATTTATTGTATAAAGAGTACACATAAACTTTCTAAATGTTTTGATATTATCCTGTATTAGAGTAAGTAAAGAGATAAAAGCATAGACTGTTTAGAGCTCCTGCAGGATAAGGTGTAGGAAGTTCTAGACATTGGTTGTGTGGAGGTTACCATATGAACTACTCTGACGGACAGTTTCTTAGTGTGAGTGAGCCTAATGTTCCTTTTCCTGCTGCGCAAAGGCCTGAAGGTCGCTGAAAACTGCCTTTCCACCTAAGAGTCCTCTTGTGTTTTTGTTGCTTTCTTGTCTCTTTCCAAGGCACACGTTTTGCCCCAATACTGTAGTGTAGTTTTGAAAAGTAGAAAGGCCCCTCATAAATGTATTTATCAAATGTGAGGGCCTTCCTTTAGTTTCCCGCCTTTGTTGGTGGAAGGGTTTTCACTGCTTCCACTTCTAATGCAACCTATTCATTTAGGATGTATTGTCACCAGTGCAGCAATTTTAGTGTTCCGATTTGGGAGAGATTTTAAGTAAGACCTGTAATTGCCCCTTTATCTCTAGAAGTGGCTTGGCCCTGCAGGACAGTGAGTGCTTGTTTGTACAACTTTTCATAAAGTTGATGCCAGCAAAATTGTCCAGGGAAAAAATACAATTTTAACCTCATGTCATTACTGCATCTCTTAGCCACATTCTCCCCCTCCTAACAACAGTGTAGAGACTTGGCGTTAGTTGTACCTTTCCTTTCAATAGTTTTTTCTGGAGGGGTGTTAAAGAGGGTAGTGGGCAAAGGGTCCTGCTTGAGCAGACGCTGGTGATGGGCTCTCAGGCTTGGTGGTGGTTCGCTTTCTAAACTGCAGTAAAGCCACAAGTGCCATCTTTGGCTCTGGGGTGAATAATTCATCTCTCTTCTCTGACCTTTTCTCTCCTCTTTCTTTACCTTCTCTCGGTAGTGTGAAGTGAGGGGGGCCTTCTCCCTCCTTCCTCCTTCCTCTGTGATCCACCTTCCTTTTTACCCTGCCCTGCGGCGGCTCTGCCCCTTAACTTCATGGACGACTCAGAGGTGGAGTCGACCGCCAGCATCTTGGCCTCTGTGAAGGAACAAGAGGCCCAGTTTGAGAAGCTGACCCGGGCGCTGGAGGAGGAACGGCGCCACGTCTCGGCGCAGCTGGAACGCGTCCGGGTCTCACCACAAGATGCCAACCCACTCATGGCCAACGGCACCCTCACCCGCCGGCACCAGGTAACCCCTCTCTCCATCAGACCTGCAGGTAGGATGTTGGCATGGTCAGAGAGGCTATGTTCTTGGGAAACTACTTTCCTAATGGTGATGGGCTGTCAAGAGCCCATGCTTTATGATGAACCTTTACAATGGTAATAAATACTGATTAAGAGATAGGGAATATTGCTGCTATGCCGAGTTGGGTGGAATTATCTCTGGAAGTGTCCACCTGACTTCCTGCTTTGTTGGAGTGGGGTTTCTGGGTTAGGATACAGTTCTAGTAATAATAGATCATATAGTTTGGAGCTGTACTCAAGTTACTTTTATTTTCCCTGATTCTTTTTCTCTTGGGATCAGACATTCAGGAAAGTAAATACCTGCTTGTTGTTGGGAAGTTGTGTAGCTTGTACTCTAACTCCAGTTGAAGTCTTCTTCAGGGAACAGTCTGTACTCAGAAGGTGTGGCAGTGTCCATAAATTGTGTATTCCTGTTCTGTATTGTTCTTGTGTGCTCTTCTTGTTGGTTGTGCATATCATGTCTTGGAGGAAGGGGTCATTGTTAATTCTGTTGGTTAGAGTTGGAGAGGGAGCATCATGCTGCTATTTAACCCAAATAACCACAGGAGCCAGTGGTCTCTGGGTTGGCTGACTGTGATGTGACTTGGGAGAGTTGGTGTTAGGAATAAGAAGTGTCTTGTGTTTCCTCTGGTTTCTCTAGTCTGACTTTGCTATGATGTAATCTGTCTGGTGATGTGTGTGTGTGTGTAATGGGCATTGCCTGATGGACTGCATCTTAAGAGATCTCTGGTGGGAACTAAGAACAGTGCTCATGCTTCAGTAGCCCTTCATTACTGATTACTTAATTATTTTTAAGATAGAGAGATCCCTCATGCTGAGGAACTGTTGAATAAAGGTACAGAATTCCAATCTGGGGATGATCAGGAATTTGGAGGCAGTGTGTTTGCAATATTTCTAGGATTCTATAAGAACCGGAATAGAGGGTTAGGGAAGAGAGGTATACGTATATTGAAAGAGTAGAACTGCTCAGACTTGGAGGTGGTGGGGGAATTCCAGGATTCATAAGTACATGGTTCCCCCTCCCCCTTTTATTTTTAACTTCTGCTCAGCAATGAAACCACACCCTTCCTTCTTCCTGAAAATAAAGTTTAACTTCCTTTCCCTGTAGCATACACTCTCTATGTAATGAGAGTAGGATGGGGGAGGAGTCTCCTCAGGTGGTTAGATCTCACTGTATTCTATTGGAGAGGAGTAGTCCAATGTATTTTTATGTAGTATAATGTCAATAGATTATTTCCTGCTGTTTAAGACAGAACAACCTAAGGGTGACATTTCTCATTGTGTTCTGTGGCTTTAATAATTGGTGATAAAGATGTTGAAACATCTTTTTGCTTGACAGGAGTTTGGGGTACTTGTTTTCTTCCTACTTAGAAAGGGAGACTCATAGCTCTTGTTTTCTTCTTTTAAAAAATCTGCCTGGTATGGGAGTTTCCAATGGTGGTAGATCATGAAGATGTGTAAAACAATAAAGTAGGCTTTTGGAAACTCCCCAGCTAGCCTTTTCAACTTTCCTTATATTCTTACTGCTTTCCAAAAGGATTGTGTGCTGCGGAACTTATCTGAGTCTGCTATTTACTCAGCAAGTAGTTCTTGAGTGCTCTTTATGGGCCAGGTACTATTCAAGGCACAGGGGGATACATCTTTGAACCAAACTTACCCCCCCCCCAAATTGTCTGTCCTCATGGAGCTTACATTCTTATGTTCCAGAGACCCAGTCTGGCTGAGTTCCAGGTTCGATTTAATTTTGGGAGAGTACTAAGACTAAGGGTAATGTGGTTATTTTATGAGTACTGACAGAAGGACTCCAGACCACAAATATCTTCTTGAAAGCCCTTTTCCTGTTTGGAAAAAAAGATCATTTGTGTTTAATAGAGCAAAGGAAGGCCACAGAATGAATTGTCTTCTTGTGGGCTCTGTTTCAGAACGGCCGGTTTATGGGCGATGCTGACCTTGAACGACAGAAATTTTCAGATCTGAAACTCAACGGACCCCAGGTAATTCTTTTGACTCAAGGTCTGGGTTATTTCTTTTAGACCTCCTTACGCCCCTAGCCTGTAAGACTTGTAAAGCACCCGGCACGTTGTAAGCACCAGTTAGTTTTATTATTTTAGGAAAATAAAAGAGTGAAACTTCAAAGAATATACCTAGTTTTTGTTTTGGAATGAATCTTACCATTAATCCAATATTCGATCCCTTAGTTACTGTATCCCATTTCTACAATGGATGTGCGTCTACTTTTTAGAAACCCTACCTAAAATCTGGCTGGTCTTGAGCCTTATTAGGCAGTACCTGAAAGGTGACAAAGAGCTAGTCAGCAGATGGCTTTTATTGGGATTTTCTAGTTCCATTTTAAAAGTTCTTTTTTGGGTGAACTTTGTTGATGAATCAGTCAGATGTAGGTGGAGCTGCAGTTAACACAGTTTATTCACTTAAATGACCAGAAATGGGAAGTTAAATCTGCTGCCTCTGTTACTTGGGTGTGCATGTGGCTATAGTTAACTCAGTTCATATTGTTAGAACTGGCAAATTATATTTTCTGCCTTTCGGTACAAGTTCAAAGATAGGGACAGCCACCCTTCTAAAATCCTGGGCCCATAGAAGATGCACGAGGAGGCTGTCTTCAGGGAGACGTTGCTCATTGGGATGGCTTGTTAATATATATGGCTCAATAGTAACTCTTTCTTTTGTCTTTCTTCCATGTAGGATCACAGTCACCTTCTCTACAGCACCATCCCCAGGATGCAGGAACCAGGGCAGATTGTGGAGACCTACACAGAGGAGGACCCTGAGGGAGCCATGTCTGTTGTCTCTGTGGAGACCTCGGATGACGGAACCACTCGGCGCACAGAGACCACAGTAAGCTAAGATTTGTATAAGGTCTGGGATGATGGAAGAGGTCTTCCCATGGTCTCTATTAGGGGAGGGGTTAAGCACTTAAGGTGGATCAAGGCCACTGATCTGTAGTGAAAGCATAACGTGATCTCTGCCCAGACAGAGAAGATAGAAGAGATATGGGAGCATGGAATGGAGAAGAGGGAAGGTATATCAAGGTCTGCAGTAGCTTTCCTTGTAGGCATAATTACTGCCAGGGCAATTTTTCTGCCTGGGGGACCTCCTATGAGATGGAGATAAGGTAGATGATAGGTTGTAAGGCATTTTACAGTTAAGTGACCTGGAGGGTAGGGGTTTGTTTCTTTTCCTAGAGTGGTCTACAGTTTAAGCTTATATTGTTCATTTCATTAATTTTTCTTTTCTCCTTCCTTACTTGAAGGTCAAGAAAGTGGTAAAGACTGTGACAACACGGACAGTACAGCCAGTCCCTATGGGACCAGATGGGCTGCCTGTGGATGCCTCATCTGTTTCTAACAACTATATCCAGACTCTGGGTCGTGACTTCCGTAAGAATGGCAATGGGGGACCTGGGCCGTATGTGGGGCAAGCAGGCACTGCTACCCTCCCCAGAAACTTCCACTATCCTCCTGATGGATATAGCCGCCACTATGAAGATGGTTATCCAAGTAGCAGTGACAACTATGGCAGTCTGTCCCGGGTGACTCGCATTGAGGAACGGTATAGGCCCAGCATGGAAGGTTACCGGGCACCTAGCAGACAGGATGTCTACGGGCCGCAGCCCCAGGTTCGGGTAGGTGGGAGCAGTGTGGATTTGCATCGCTTTCATCCAGAGCCTTATGGTCTAGAGGATGACCAACGGAGCATGGGCTATGATGACCTGGATTACGGCATGATGTCCGATTATGGCACTGCTCGTCGGACTGGGACTCCCTCTGACCCTCGGCGACGACTCAGGTAGGCAAGAAAAGGGAAGGAAAGTGTCTTTCCAAGGTATCAAAGAGGGGTAACTCTTCCTTTTCCTTTTAAGTACTTTTTGGGATCAAAGACACCGATGGCTTCCTCTCCTTTGCCTTTTCTGTGGGAGTCCACCCTGTTTTTCCCTTTTCTCATATTGCTAAGTATTTTTTTTTTTAGATTTTTTTATTTATTCATTTTTAGAGAGAGAGAGAGAGTGAGAGAGAGAGAGAGGAAAGAGATAGAGAGAATAGGGGGAGGAGCAGGAAGCATCAACTCCCCTATGTGCCCTGACTAGGCAAGCCCAGGGTTTTAAACCGGTGACCTCAGCCTTCCAGGTTGATGGTTTATCCACTGCGCCACCACAGGTCAGGCTCATATTGTTAAGTATTGACTTGCTTTTTTAATTGTAAAAGTCATGTATTCTAATTATAGAACACGACTTGTACTGGTTACTGGTCTATATTTTGAAGAGTGGCCTTTGCTTCCTGCCAAGAGTTTCTGTTCTTTCAGTCTTAACAGCTATGACCCCCTTTTAGTGATGGGAAGCACCCACAGGAGCCTGGTGCCATGGAATACCCACTTACTCTTGTGACTTTCTTTAGCTTCTGGTTTGGTATTAAGAACAAAGTTAAAGATTTTAGGCTTTCAGGGTCAGCATAGACAGATATAAGAACCTTCCCTGTCGTGATTTTAATGTCAAGTTAAGAAAAAACCTTGATCTCACAAAAGCCCTGACACTTTGCACTTACGGTCTTATATTTGCTTATAAAGTGAAACCAGGGGTGGCATCCTTAGAGGATGGTATAGACATTTTTTTTTTACGGGACAAGAGAGAGAGTCAGAGATAGATAGGGACGGACAGACAGACAGGAACAGAGAGAGGTGAGAAGCATCAATCATTAGTTTTTCGTTGCCGTTGCAACACCATAGTTGTTCATTGATTGCTTTCTCACATGTGCCTTGACTGCGGGCCTTCAGCAGACTGAGCCACCCTTGCTGGACCCAGTGACCTTGGGTCCAAGCTGATGAGCTTTTGCTCAAGTCAGATGGACCCCACGCTCAAGCTGGCGAGCTCGGGATCTCGAACCTGGGTCTTCCACATCCCAGTCCGACGCTCTATCCACTGCGCCACCGCCTGGTTAGGCGGTATACACATTTTGAGAGGTCAAAGAAGCAGCTGTCTATTCTGACTTTCTTACTCACCTGGGGATTCTTTGGTGATGTGAAACAGGGAGTGATTGATGTTTGGACTGGTAGATGGTTTGCCTTGAGAGAATGTTTGAGAACGGGAGCTGGCAAATTTTTCAGTAAAGACCAGATTGAACTATTTTAGCCTTTGCAGGTCATATATAATTTTTGTTGTATATTGTTATTGTATTGTTCTTTTTACGACCTTTTAAAAATATAAAAATAGTCTGTTGTTCTGGGGCTGTGGAAAAATAGGTTTGGCCCTTGGGCTGCCAGCCCTGCTTAAGAATAAATCCGACTGTTTTCTAGTCAAAGAGAAATAAGAAGTAAGGGAGAAGATTTATGGATGTCTTGAAGGTAAGGATAGCCTAGCAGCTCTTGCTGAATTTCTATATGAGGTCATGACCTTTTAAAGAAAATGCCTTTACTCATTTTCCTTATATTAGGTATCTGGTTAGCAGAGAACTGGGTAGGGCCCAGGGGTATAGGCCTTATTATCTAAACCTGAGTCACTGTCTTTCAGGTAACTTTTGGACAGCTAATCCAACTCCCATGTGACTCACCTTTTATTCTGGGGGTGGGGCACCAGAACTAAACTGGTGCGACTCCAGCAGTGGTAGATAGCAGCTATCACCTGAGGAGTATGCCCAGGGTGTTGGCTCCTCTGCTTCCTGACAAGTCTGCTTTTTCTGACTTCCTCATTAGTAGAGAGTGATTGGACCTAGGTGGGTGTGGGTGGCCAGGTCATTCTTTGCTGTCCCTTGCTGTGGTAGTTGACCATAGAGAAGGTTTTGGGCCTGGTTCTTGGGTTTGTTCCAGGGTAGCACTGGACTTGGAAACCTGCTTGACTAGAAAGAACACTTGCAGCTTCCTGTTCCGGGCCTAGGAGAGTAATACAAGGTCAAATGAAAGCAGTAAGACATAGCAGTTAGTGGAAAAAGCAGTGAACTGGAAGACCTTAGTTCTAGGTGTGCCTTTGCCCCTGGCTCTGCAGCCTGGAGCAAGTCATTTAATCTTTCTGGCATAGGTTGCTTGTTTGTAAAACAAAAGGAAGAATGTCATGATCCACTGCTTCTAAAGAAGGAAATATTTCTTGAGTGACCAAAATCTTGGTTATTGTAATTGCTTATATTAAAATAGTAATAAAAGTTAAACATACTCCTTGTGAAGCAAGAAAAACCCAGAAAAGTACACCACCCATTGATGAAGAACTACTGTTAATACTGGTGTATTTTTCTTGAGTTCTTTTTCCTATGCATGAAAAAGTAAATATTTTTTTCCTACTAGAATGGAATCTTTTTTACATGCTATTTAGTAGCCTACTTTCAAAATTTATCTATATTAACCCGTTCATTTTCTTTCAGTGATATTAAAATCTAGTGATTTTTACTAAATTCTTTGTCCATCTAAATCACTGTTGAGTGGTTGGTGTTGACAGCTTAAGCAGAAGGGGCGGGCCTTCTGTTTAGGCCAACCTTGAGGGTTTGGTGACAGTGGGAGTGGTTTTGTGAACAAACAGCGGGCTTATTCTCCTCTCTGCTGTGGGAGACACAGAGTGAGATGAGCTCAGAGATAATGGATCTCTTCCTTCCTGGTGATTATGAATAAATAATAGTGTGACAGACTCACCCTCTAGTGGTTGTTAGTAGTACTGAAATAGGAATAATAATCTCTTTACATTCAATTGCTTTGTCTTTGTTCCTTCTTGATTTAGTATCTAAAATGTGATCAGTAATCTCTATTTTGGCAGAATTGGAGGTATTGTCTTTAGAAGTTGGGGTCTAGAAATCTTATCTCCTAGGCATTTGTTGAATTGCAGAGATGACCTTGGGATGAACTGTGAAAATTATTCAAATTTATCTCATTAGTACTATAACTAGGTCCTCATGTGATGTAGGAAGTCCTCTACTGTTTTTACTCAATCACCTCTTTTATAATTTCCAAAAAAGGGTAAGGAGAAGCTTAATATGAAGTGTGTTTAAAGGCCTTGTCCCACCAGCTGTTTCCTATGTGTGAATACTTCATTTCCTGTTTAGCTAAGGGCTTGTAAGAACTGTTCTCAGACATTGCTTGCTGATTCTGTGGCTGTTGAGTCATTTGCTCTGGTGAACAATGCTGTCTGAAGGTTTATTTCAGTCTGTCTAGAGAAAATAGTAGCTGACAGGTATCATTAACTGCTAAGCAGGATTTGGTTCTTTTTTTGCCATTAATTCCTCCAAATGCTTGTTACTCTCCTCCAAGCTAGTGAACTTCACTGAAAAAAGGTAGTTTTAATCTAGTTTCAGATATCTTTAAAATTATTACTTTATCTCATTAAGAAAAATTGATCAATATATCATTTATGCAAAGCAGAAATAAGAGCTACTAGTCTATTAGAATTAGGGGCGTTCCTACCGTGACAGTGAAGGGTAGTGGGGGAGTTCCAGGAAACCAGCTTCATCTGTTCCTTTCCCCCTTTGGTTCTTCCAACACTGCAGGAGCTATGAAGACATGATTGGTGAAGAGGTGCCATCGGACCAGTACTATTGGGCTCCTTTGGCTCAGCATGAACGAGGAAGTTTAGCAAGCTTGGATAGCCTGCGTAAGGGTGGACCTCCACCCCCCAATTGGAGACAGCCAGAGCTGCCGGAGGTGATAGCCATGCTAGGGTTCCGCTTGGATGCTGTCAAGTCCAATGCAGCTGCATACCTGCAGCATTTGTGCTATCGCAACGACAAGGTGAAGACTGATGTCCGGAAGCTTAAGGGCATCCCAGTACTAGTGGGGTTGTTAGACCACCCCAAAAAGGAAGTGCACCTTGGAGCCTGTGGAGCTCTCAAGAATATCTCTTTTGGGCGGGACCAGGATAACAAGATTGCCATAAAAAACTGTGATGGTGTTCCTGCCCTTGTGCGATTGCTCCGAAAGGCTCGTGATGTCGACCTCACTGAAGTCATTACTGGTGAGCTCTGGGCCTAAGGGAAACTGTTAGGTTTACAGTCACTGTTACCTCTAAAGATGTTGAGAGCTAGAAGGATGTCCAATTCTTTTACTTCTGATTAAAGGTTGTGTACTCCTGGCCTTTGGGTCAAATTTATCTCGCAGGTTTGTTTGGATCATGCAGGGTTTTCGAAAATTTAAAGAATTTGTTGCAAATGTGTAAAATTCAGGAGATTTCACTTAATATTTCCAGATTCTTGGCTTCTATTAAAAATGTGGAAGAACTGATATCAGTGGATCTGTTTTGCCACCTGCCAGTAGTTGATCTAAGCTGATTGAGTCACGTGTTCCCCAGTTTAATAACCCCAACACGTCCTATTGTTCTGACCAGCTACTGCCACACAGAAAGTTGTCGCACAAACATTGAAACTGAGTATCATTGCCATTTATCTGTGTTCCTATAATTTCTTTTAAATATCTGCTTGTCCTGACTCACCTTCCTGGCATGTGTAGACATTTGAGCTTGTGGTGCTTGCTTTAGAAGAGTGGGTTTTAGATTGTGAGTTGTGATCCGTTAGTAGTGTGTACTGAACACAATTTTATGGATCATAATCGTCACTTCACCCAATGATTATAGACTCCATAATCTTACAACATCAGGGTGGTCAACTCTTTCGTGGACTGGCATGAAATTTCTTGCAGACAGACAGTTGAAAACCACTGCCCTACAGGACATTTGCAATGTCTGAAGACATTTTGTGTTGTTAGAACTAGTACTAGGGTAAGGGTGGGACAGTTCCCCACAACAAAGGATTATCTGGCCCCACAATTCAGTGGTGTAGAGGTTGAGAAACTGGTGTAGATAGCTCAGAGAGTATTGCTTATATTCCATAATACATATGTTAGTATTCAGCCGTAACAAAAAACATATTTGTCACTGTGGGTCACAAACAAAAGCTTGAATATCATTCATTACAAGGTATTTAGTCATTGGGGAAGACTGAAAAAGGATGGAATAGGGGATTCTCTTTGGCATTCTTCAAGCATCTTGGGCACTGAGAGCTAGCTGTCTGACAAGTTGTCTTCACCAGGAACCCTGTGGAATCTCTCATCCCATGACTCAATCAAAATGGAGATTGTGGACCATGCACTGCATGCCTTGACAGATGAAGTGATCATTCCCCATTCTGGCTGGGAACGGGAACCTAGTGAAGATTGTAAGCCACGCCATATTGAGTGGGAGTCAGTGCTCACCAACACAGCTGGCTGCCTTAGGTAACATAAGGACTTTGAAAGTATGAAGATTGAATTCTTGAGGACTAACTTAAATTCTTTAAAAAGAAAATTTAAATTCTTCAGCTTATCATTCAGCCTCCATTCTCTCTCTACTGCAGGCTATGTCTTTCTGCTGTAGTGGCTACTGCCTTGTGTACTACATACGCCCATGACGCTGGTCTACTTGAGGTTCCACACGTAGCCCTGCTTCTGTGCCCCTTTCTCTTTGTTTATTTAATTTGGTGAACATTTATTTTGTGCCCACCACATACTGGGCACTTGTCTAGTCCTGGATTTGTGTCCCTGCTCTAAATTATGTATTTCAAGTCAGGCTGTGATGAATGCAACAAAGGAATTCAGAGTCCTAGGAGGGTGAGATGTGGGATCTGTTTTTTTCTGTTTGCAATGCCTTCTCTCCTTGTTTATCTTTTGAGGGCAAACTCAAGTGCCTTTATTTCATGTAGGTTTTCCTGATTTCTTTTTACATACAATATGTTTTTTTCCCTTTGGGATATACTTCTGTGTGCTTTGCCCCATTCCTCATTTGAACTTCTATACAAGAAGTATCTATTCCATCTTAAATTACTGTGATCGATATACAATACTTTATTTACACCCTCCTCACCCCCTGCCCCTGGCCTGGTTGTAAATGTCCTGAAAGTAGGGACTGTCTTACTCAGCTTTCAGTGGTAGTGCCTTGCTCATTATGAGTGTTCAGTATTTGTTATAGTGAATAGAAAAGGTAGTGAGGAGGTTTGTAGATGTTGAGGGATCTTAAGGGAAGGATTTCTGGATTTGAGTGTTCTTGATGCCTCTCTGTTTCCCCTTAGGAATGTCAGCTCAGAGAGGAGTGAAGCTCGCAGGAAACTTCGGGAATGTGACGGCTTAGTGGATGCCCTCATTTTCATTGTTCAGGCTGAGATTGGGCAGAAGGATTCAGATAGCAAGGTAAGTTAATGGCCAAATGAATTCCATTTACAATTACCAGAAGATACCTGTAGTGCAGACCTATCCTCCCAGGCTTTTAAATAACATTGGGTACCTATACCAGCCTCCCCTCCCTAACGTGGGTATTCCCCTTAGACGAAAACGGTTTTCTTTACAATTTCCTTCAAAGCCCTCTCTATCTTAAAGCCCTTCAGCTGTACTTTTATTATTATTATTACTATTTTTTCTTTTTTGTGACAGAGACAGAGAGACAGAAAGGGACAGACAGAGACAGACAGGAAGAAGAGAGATGAGAAGCATCAATTCTTTGTTGTAGCACTTTAGTTGTTCATTGATTGCTTTCTCATATGTGCTTTGACAGGGGGGCTATAGCAGACTGAGTGACCCCTTGCTCAAGCCAGCGACCATGGAATCATGTCTGTGATCCCATGGCCCAAGCCAGCAACCCTGTGCTCAAGCTGGATGAGCCTGCGCTCAAGCGGCGACCTCAGGAAGAACCTGGTTCCTTTGTGTCCCAGTTCGATGCTCTGTCCACTGTGCCACAGCCTGGTCAGGCTATACTTTTAAAGTTGTACATTTTTCTAAGTAGGAAAAAGTAAAAAAAAAAAGAGAGAAAAGACTCTAAGCTTTGTGTCATTACCAAAGGGTGGCTAAAACCTTTTATTAGCCTGGGGCTGCAAGGATTTTGAGAAGCTTGGGACACTTAGGGGCACTGTGAGAAATGACGGATTGGACTATACTTTTTGGGTCAGTGTTGTAATATCTGAATTATGGGAACCTGTACTTGCTGGGAAATCACTCTAGGCATTCTCTTCACTCATTGAGCCTTTTCT
Organism: Rhynchonycteris naso; assembly: GCA_037038555.1. Lineage (NCBI taxonomy): Eukaryota > Metazoa > Chordata > Mammalia > Chiroptera > Emballonuridae > Rhynchonycteris > Rhynchonycteris naso. The sequence goes on from CM072995.1 coordinate 360,732,454, forward strand.
CTATGTCCCCAAGCTTGTGGAAAACTGTGTTTGCCTTCTTCGGAACTTGTCATACCAAGTTCATCGGGAGATCCCACAGGCAGAGCGTTACCAAGAGGCACCTCCCAATGTTGCCAACAATACTGGGCCACATGCTGCCAGTTGCTTTGGGGCCAAGAAGGGCAAAGGTGTGTCTTATAGTTTCTTATTTCTTGCTCTTTAAGGTAGGACCGGGAAAGGAAGGAGCACTTAACTTTAGGTGCAAAAGACTTGCTGAGCAGTCTAGGAGTCTGCCTAGCCAAGTATGTCCTTTGCTCTGCCGCTGCTTCCCTGTGTTGTGTGCCTCATTCAAGGTGGTGGCAGTGGTGGTGGTGTTAGTATCGGATCGGTATCTGGTTGGGGCAGTCAAGGATGAGAATTCAACTAATCTGGGGCCTTCTCTCCCATTCCTCCTTTGTGTTTCCTGTGTTCTTCTTTTCCTCTGCTTTCCTGCTTTATTTGCTCGTGATCCTGTTGACATCTCTCCTGCATTTTTCTTCCTTCGTTTCTTTCCTCTGCTTTCCACCTTGGGTGACGCGCTGGAAGATGAGTGGTTCTCCAGAGGTGAGTGGAATCTTTTAAGGCGCTTACCTACTTCTAATCTGCATGTTTTGGTTTTAGCTTCCCTAGTATTTCCTTGCCTAACCCTTCCCTGCAGCCGCATGTAGGAAAATTCAGTCGAGGAAAACCATTGAAACAAGTTTAGCTCTTCTGAGCTAATGGCCCTTGGCATGCTCTTTCTGGGCAGCAGTCCCAGTTACCAGTACTCGGGATGATAGCAGCGACCATGGTTACCCTTACCTTCCCTGTCAGCTGCCGTTTTCTGTCCTTGTTTCTGCACCGCCCCTGCTGGGACAAGCTGGGGTATAGATTCGTTTCCCCTGCCACTGCATCTCTGATTCAAAGATTTTGACTGAAGAATAAAAAATGTACCAGGTGGACTCCTTTCTTAAACTTTTTACTCCTTCCCCCTTTTTTTAATCTCCACAGGGAAAAAACCCACAGAAGATCCAGTAAACGACACAGTGGATTTCCCTAAAAGAACTACTCCCGCTCGGGGTAAGTTATCTTTTTCTTTTCTGTCTCCAGGGGCCTCATAAACGTACTCCATAGATAACTATTTGGTAATGTAGCAGTAGACTCTACAGTACGTTCACTGCTCTCTCTTCTCTAATGTGGGGATTTGAAGTCATGGTGAAAGGACTGGGAAACTCAAGGATCATGGCAATAACTTACAGAGCACTGCATGTTATGGCAACTTGTTCACTAGAAACATGGGCACACTAGGTAGCCACAGTAGTTCTTGGGACTTACATTTTACCTGTTACAAGAAGCCTCTTTATCATGGTGATCTTTATATTCATCCACACAGTGAATCCAAGATTTCTAGCTCTCCATGGATATAAAAACTTTAGATGTTGTTAAATCTATGGTAGGCCTTTTTACTTAATCACAGTCAGGGTGGGCAGAATGAGTTAGTCAGGTTAGAAATAATTTGTTTGAGATGAGGAATCTTAATCATGAGTGCATGTTATCAATGAGCAAATGACTCCCCTAAGTTTCTATGCCCTGACTGCCAAGCAAAGCCAAAGTAAACTGAGGGAGGGGAGAGGCAAGGAAGAAGGAGAGAGACGTTGCATCTGCTGAGGTGATACTGTACCATGGACTAATTATTCTTAGACATAGAATCAAGCCTCTGAGTTGGCTGTGGAGTGGGTGTGAGAGCGAGGGAGCCTAATGGTGAAGGAGCATAAACCCATCAACCTAGAGAAAAGGCTGGACTTCAGCCGGCCACAGCCTGGCTCGTAGGTGCTGATGAGCATCCTCTGCTTTCTTGTCCTTTTCTGTGCAGGCTACGAGCTTTTGTTTCAGCCAGAGGTGGTTCGGATATATATCTCACTACTAAAGGAGAGCAAGACTCCTGCCATCCTAGAAGCCTCAGCTGGGGCTATCCAGAACTTATGTGCTGGGCGCTGGACAGTGAGTACCTTTTAGAAAATGGATTTGAAGTGAACTTAGCTAGTGTTCTGCCATTTGTAATCAGTTCCACCTCCATGTGCTACTTCTAGTATGGTCGATACATCCGCTCCGCTCTGCGTCAAGAGAAGGCTCTTTCTGCCATCGCTGACCTCCTGACCAATGAACATGAGCGGGTAGTGAAAGCTGCATCTGGAGCACTGAGAAACCTGGCTGTGGATGCTCGCAACAAAGAATTGATTGGTAAGGAGTTGGATGTTAAGTGTACCATAGCATCTGGTACTCTGCTTTAATCTGGCAGGTGCTAAATCATTTATTTATTGAAATGGTTGAGAGGAAGGATCCTAGCACTCTATAGTTTATGAATCCAAAGGTTGGAGGAGTTTATACAGTTTACCTTGAACAATTAGGGGCATTCACCCCCACATAGTCAAAGCCATGTATATCTTTTGACTCCCCGAGAACTTAACTACTAAAGAGAATATCATTGACTCGAAGCCTTAGCAGCTATAGCAGTATATACAATATTTTCACAGTAAGCTAGAGAAAATATTAAGAAAACTAAGGAAGAGAAAATATAGTTATAATATTTATTGAAAAAAAATCTTGCCTGGCCTGTGGTGGCGCAGTGGATAAAGCGTCGACCTGGGAACCCTGAGGTCGCCAGTTCAAAACCCTGCACTGGTCTGGTCAAGGCACATATGGGAGTTGATGCTTCCAGCTCCTCCCCCCTTTCTCTCTCTCTCTCTCTCTCACTCTCTCTCTCTCTCTCTCTCTCTCTCTCTCTGTGTCTCCTCTCTAAAATAAATAAATAAAAAAAAATCTTGTAGCCTGACCAGTGGTGGCACAGTGGATAGAGCATCAATCTGGGATGCTGAGGTCCCAGGTTCTAAACCCCAAGGTCACCAGCTTGAGCATGGGCTTATCTGGCGTGAGTACAGGCTTACCAGCTTGAGTGCAAGGTCACCGGCTTGAATGTGGGATCAAGATCGCTGGCTTGAGCAAGGGGTCACTGGTTTGGCTGGAGCCCCCTGGTCAAGGCACATACGAAAAAAGCAATCAATGAACGACTAAGGTGACGCAACTACAAGTTGATGCGTCTCATCTCCCTCTGTACCTCCCTCTCTCCCTCTCTCTTTCTCTCCTTCTCTCTTTCCCTCTCTCACTAAAACAAAAAACAAAGAAACAACTGCCTGTAGGTGGAGCCGACAGTTAAATACCATGGTTTTCAGGGTCAACCATGTGGTTCTTGGAAAGACAAGAGTGATAACTCTTCAGAAATATAATGATAATGCCTATTATTTTTTGAGCACTTTGTTAGTACACCTTGTTAAGCACTTCTCTAGGTTCTTTTTTAATTATCACCACTTTTAAAAGGTTCATTTATTTTTATAGAATAAGGAAACTTAAGGTCAGGTAAATTAAGTAATTTGCTCAGAGTTAATATATTTCGTAAGTGGCAGAGCCCAGTTTCTTTTTATTTTTTTAATCTCCAGTGACTCAGCCTTGGCTGGGTAGTCAGTTGGTTAGAACATCATCCCGATAAACCCAAGGTTGTGGGTTCAATTTCTGATCAGGGAACATATGGGAATCAACCAATGAATACATAAGTAAGTGGAGCAACAAATTGATGTCTCTCTCCCTTCCATTCTCTAAAATCAATTTTAAAAAATTCCTAATGACTATTCTATTGAACCTCTATAATATTAAACATACTGTTTCCATAGAATATCTGAATGGACTGTGCAACATTTTTTTATTTTCTTAATTTTTTTACAGGGACAGAGAGAGAGTCAGAGAGAGGGATAGATAGGGACAGATAGGAACAGAGAGAGGTGAGAAGCATCAATCATTAGTTTTTCATTGCCGTTGTGACACCATAGTTGTTCATTGATTGCTTTCTCACATGTGCCTTGACCGCGGGCCTTCAGCAGACCGAGCCACCCCTTGCTGGAGCCAGCGACCTTGGGTCCAAGCTGGCGAGCTTTTGCTCAAGCCAGATGGGCCCGCGCTCAAGCTGGCGAGCTCGGGATCTCGAACCTGGGTCCTCCGCATCCCAGTCCAGTGCTCCATCCACTGCGCCACCGCCTGGTCAGGCTGTGCAGCATTTTTGATATAACTCTACACATTATTTCAATGTGACTAGAAAATAAAAAGAATAAATAAAGGAATAGGAAGGATAATAAATTCATGGCTATTCCAGGTTCTTTGCTCTTTGATGTGACAGTCCTATAGGAAGATGAAGTGGATTCATAGGGATGGTACCTGTACTTGATGTGCTCAATGCAGGCTCCTTGTAAGTACCTGACTCGGCTTGTTCTCTCAGCACACGTTCCTTTGTCTTTTTGCCGCAGGTAAACATGCTATTCCTAACTTGGTCAAGAATCTGCCAGGTGGGCAACAGAGCCCTTCCCAGAATTTCTCTGAGGACACTGTGGTCTCTGTTTTGAACACCATCAACGAGGTTATTGCTGAGAACTTGGAGGCTGCTAAAAAGCTTCGAGAGACACAGGGAATTGAGAAACTGGTGTTGATCAACAAGTCAGGGTAAGCTTAACTCTTACAGTTACAACTGGGGAAACTAAGTGGGAGGGGTGCTGGGAAAGAGCTGCTCTCTGCTTCTGAGGTTCTTTTCCGCTCATTTCCTGTAAAGGTGGACAGGTATTCTGGCTTCTGTCTCATTCTAGATTCACAAATTGATAACAGACTTTTCATGTCAAATATTTTTGTGTGTCCCTGTGTGGGACAGAGTACAGGACTTGGTGAATACTTGGTCCTGCCCGTTTTTGCAATTTTGTTCATGTGTTACACTATATTGGAGAGGTTCTCAGCTTCTTTTCTGGTCTTGCCTCAAAAGGAACCGCTCAGAAAAAGAAGTTCGAGCAGCAGCACTTGTGTTACAGACAATCTGGGGGTACAAGGAACTGCGGAAACCACTGGAAAAAGAAGGATGGAAGAAATCGGACTTTCAGGTAGGATGACTCTTGAGGTTGAGCTGTTTACCTTTTCCTCTTAGCCTCAGGTAACGCTTTTGTGTTTGGTTTCTTCCCTTTCACTATCACATTGAGTCTCCTTTCTACCCCCGTCTCTGGTGGTAAAAAAATCATTTTGTTTCTTCCTCCTTCTTCAAAGTGAATGGTGCCAACAGTTTGCTGCCAGAATGTCTCTGGTCATCCTCTGTGTTGCAGCAACTGTACATTCTGGTGGCAGTGAAGGATGGGAGCTTTTATTTTTCTCCAAGTCTGCAATAGTTCTTTGATGGAGTGTGCCATTTTTTGAGACTGTCAGAGGTCTCCTGATGAGCAGTACCATTGTAATCTGCTCAAGAACACAAATAGAAGCCATAACGTCCTAGTTTGCTTCACTATATAGATATTCACTTAGCCCTTAGGAGATATTTTTTGTACGGGCTGCATTTGGGAATAAGGACTTCAAGATCTGTGCCATTAGAGAATAAGGTGTAGGTAAATTCAGTACTCACTGACATTTTTGCATTTTATGTTTTCCTCCAGGTTAATTTAAACAATGCTTCTCGAAGCCAGAGCAGTCATTCATATGATGATAGCACTCTTCCTCTCATTGACCGGAACCAGAAATCAGGTACAGTATCTGGGGGCATACCCTCAGATTTTATTTCACCTCTACTATTTCAAGTGAGCTAGTCTTTGGTAGAGGGTAATAATGCTTCACTCAGGATAGTTGTGTAGAAGCTGGTAGGCCTATGCATTAGAAAATAAAACAAGGGCCTCACCAGGTGGTAGTGCAGTGGATAGTGTGTTGGCCTGGGACACTGAACACCCACGTTCGAAACCCTTAGGTCACTGGCTTGAGTGTGGGGTCGCTGGCTTGAGCCCAAGGGTCACTGACTTGAAGTCTTAGGTCACTGGTTTGTGCAAGGGGTCACTGGTTCAGCTGGAGCCCCCCTCCCCCATCAAGGCACGTATGAGAAGCAATCAATGAACAACTAAAGTGAATCAACTATGAGTTGATGCTTTTTATCTCTCCTCCCTCTTTCTCTTTCTTGCTCTTGTTTTCTCTCTCAAAATAAATAAATAAATAAATAAAAAACCTGACCTGTGGCACAGTGGATAAAGTATCGACCTGGAAGGCTGAGGTCACTAGTTCAAAACTCTGGGCTTGCCCTGTCAGGGCACATATGAGAAACTACTACAAGTTAATGCTTCCTACTCCTCCACTCCCCACTTCTCTCTCTTTCTCTCCTCTCTTTAAAATCAATAAATAACAAAGAAAAGTAAAAAGAATATTAAAAAGAATAAGTGTGTTAACATTTAGAAGATCTGCATAACTGTGAACCAGTATGTATTTTCCAAGTGACTAGTATATCATGTTGCAAAGTCATGCATAGGTAATTAATCCAATTAAACTGTCATATAAAACAATGGATTTTAATTTAACAGTATGAAGAGATTGTTAGTTTGGAATCAGACTCCACATTGCTCCTAATCTTGAAGAAACTCAACTTGTTGATTATTAGTATACTGTCAAAGAATATCCACAATTATCTGAAAAGACTTTTCCTCCCTTTCCAACTTCTTATCTATATGAGGCTGGTTTTTCTTCATGTACTTCAACCAAAATAACATCACAATAGATTAAATGTAGAAGCAGATATGAGAATCCTGCTTCTACTAAGCCAAACTTTAAAAGAGATGTGTGAAAATGTAAAACAGTTTTTAAAACTGTTTCAAAACTTTTTTTTAAAAAAATGAAATGTTATTTATGTTAACACGGAATAAGTTTATTGTTAGTTTTAAGTGAAACAAGTATTTAAAATTTCTGAGTATAGTAAATATTAATACATATAACATACACCAATGAAAGTTCTTTGGATCCTCATAATTTTTAAGACTGTAAAGGGGTCTGAGACCAAATAATTTGAAAATTAATGGCTTATAGTGAATGGTTTTTTATATTAGAAGTCTGTTAGGCTCTTTTAAATCTCATGAGAGCTTTGTCTAGTGCCTAGGACAAAGTAGCTGCTCAGTAAAAATTGGATGAAGGTGAAGGAGGACAGACTAGAGCAATTTTTATGATGACTATAGATTTTTGTTTTGTTTTTTAATTTTTTCAAATAAATTAATTGATTTTAGAGAGAGAGGAAACAACAGAGAGAGAAAGAGAAAGACAGAAATGTCCATCTGTTCCTGCAAGTGCCCTGACCAGGGATCGAACTGGCAACCTCTGCACATCAGGACAACGCTCCAACCAATGGAGCTATCCAGCCAGGGCGATGAGTATAGATTTTAAAGAATTTGGTTTTTTGACTTGGATAATTTTCTGTCTTCATATAGATAAGAAACCTGATCGGGAGGAAATTCAGATGAGCAGTATGGGATCAAACTCAAGATCATTAGGTGGGTGCTTACTTCCTGCCTAAAGACATGGAGTAATATTTCCCCGGGGTGAGAACTGTCTGGCTCCACGGTGTTTTCCGGCACCCTCACCACTTACCAGTCTTGGTGAGCACGGGCTGGGCACTGCCTGCCATTTGGAAAGATGGAAGGAAATTTAGTGAAACTTGATCCATCTACTTCCACATTCCTACTTGCTCAGAGGTTTTAAGAAAATCTTCATATGCTTCCCTCATTGTGACCGAATCAAGTTCATGTCCCTAAACTGTTATTCACAGGCTTTCATAGTCTGACCCTGGGCTCCTTCTCTCTGTGTACTCTGTTTCAGCCCACCTGGTCTGATTTGCTATTTTAATTCTTTACTCTATACTTTAAAAACAAATTTTCTTATGTAATACCTAGTACTGGAATGTCCTTCCCCTTTGCTTTTCTAAATTCTCTTCATGAAGTCCTGTGTTTTCTGTCAGATACTTGCTAACTGTGTAGCACACTCCGTGCTCATCCTTTATAGACAGATCTGGGGTAAAGATAGTTTACAGCTGTGAGCATGCGGGACACAGTTTATTCTTGTATCATTATTGATTAATTATTGTATTATTTTCTGTACGAACAACTGTATGTCGTACTCTGCATATTTCCTATTTATTGTCTTCCCAACTGGAGCCAAGCTTTTTTTAAATCGAGAGACACCAGAACTTAATGCCTTTCTGGAATATTTGGGAAAATTCAGTTTCTAACAGTTACCTAACTCTCACTTAACCTGCTTAATATATATTATACTCTAGAAGGGAATATCATGTTTCTGTTTGCTTTTTTTTTTAGATAACAACTATTCCACACTGAATGAGAGAGGGGACCACAGTAGGACACTGGATCGATCCGGGGATCTAGGCGAAATGGAGCCACTGAAGGGAACACCCCTGATGGTAAATTTCCTCTAGGCAGCATTCCCTCTGTGGCTGATTCTGGTTTGAAGTCTGTGTGTTTTGTGATGTGGGAAGAAAGTACCTAATGGAAGACTGCATCCTCTTCTGGTAGGGTCTTTTGGGAAAAGTAGCAGTTTTGACTCCTGTTGGCATTTGTTGGGCCGTTATGCTGCGATGGTTGAGATGGGGAAAGGAAGACGATAAACATGTTACTGATATGACTAACACTGATCTGTTCTTGTACATCACTCTGTTCCTGTCCCTGCCTGTTTTCCTGGAAATCTTGCGTCTCTTAGTATTATCTTGTTTTGATGGTGTTTACAGACTTGGGCATTTCCCCATATCTGGCACGTACTCACAAGGTTCCTGTTTCCTAACTCTCATTCTAACAAATTGCATGTGTTCACAGAAGGACGAGGGACAGGAATCTCTGGAGGAAGAGTTGGATGTGTTGGTTTTGGATGAGGAGGGGGACCAAGTGTCTAACCCCCCCCATGGTATGTCCTCCAGCTGCCCCCAAGATCATCACTGAGGAAGGAGGCCCCTGTGTGCAGCAGTTTACCAATCATGCTGATCTGATCAGGCCAGAGACGCTCGTCTCAGCCACGTGGTGCCTGGGTGCTGTTCTGTGATTATTCCCCTGAAGAGGCTGGGACGTTCTGTGGGGGGTCTGATTCTCCATCAAGTGCTACTTTCTCCCTCCAGATTGGGTCAGCTGTCTTTTGGTTCTCCTGATTCCCGACCCTACTAACCTCCTTCTCCTTTTTTCTTACAGCAGAAGATTTAGCGCCGCTGTCTCCGCCACATCTGGGCGTGTAATATATGTACTTGTATTTTTTGGTGGTGAAATGGACAGACGATTTTCCCCTTTCTTCGCTGGACTATTGTGCCAACTGCCAGGCTGCCTCCTCCCCTTTCAGCCCTGAGTGGCTGCCTTCTTCCCATCGACTACTCACTTCTTCCAGAGGAGTTTAGTCATCCTTCCTCCCCACTCCAAGTCCTCTCCAGGTGCTCCCAAGAACCCTAACTCAGTTATATGCATATCTCCAGAAACTGCTGCAGACGAGCTCTTTCTGCCAGCTCTCCAGGGGCTGCTGGCCGGTGTGGAGGGAGAGAGTGAGAGTGGGAGTCTTCCCTGGAAGCCGTGGGAAGAATTGGACGTCACATGCCGTGTATGCATTGTACAGCGATCTGCTAAACGGATGATTCCTAATCAAGATTATTTTTGTCTTCTTGGGAAGGGGCTTTCTTTTTCCTTTAATTTTTATTTTTTAGAATGGGAAATGTGAACTCTTCCCTTATTCCAAATGACTATTTTTGAAGCAAAGAAGGTTGGCAGCATTGGCACAAACCATCTGGCAGGGGCCCTTGAGTAGGTGGAGGTCTCCTGGAACTGAGATTGAGAAACGTGGCTCTCCTCATCTCCAGGGCAGGGCCCATCAAGGATTAACAGACTCCATCTCTTCTCCCAGCCTCGTGCCTACCCTGGGCAGCCGCTGCAGCCCCTGACCAAGGCCGTCCTTAACCCTCCTCTCCATCCTGTGTGTCTGCTGCCTTGGCTGGGCCCTTTGCAAGGGACTGTAGAAAGAGGAGAATATGTCAAGGAAGACTGTGGGTGAAAAGGAGATGAACGATGTGGCGGAACCTCTGGGAGGAGCTAGTAGGAATGGACACGAAACAGTCTGAAACTGGCCGAAGCTTCAGAGCGGGCTTCCCCTGTCCCGTTTCTCCTTTTCCCAGCCTCGTAGCCCTGTCCGTCATGCCTGCTCCCTGGATTGGTTGGCTGACTAAAGGACTTGATGTACATACTTCTGCCCCCCTTTACCCTGAAAGGTGGGGGTCACCCCTGGCTTTGCCTCTTCTTTGTGCCTTTGGCCTGGGGTGCATCTCCTCCATCCCTTCCATGTGCCTTTCTTTGCCTCTGCAGTTTTATTTCTCATGATTTTGCAAATTATATTTTGTTGATTCTTACCCATTATTGGCCCTAAATGCAGAAAGAAGAGGAGAGGTGACTTAGCCTCAGATTCTCCATTGGGAATTGGTGTAGACTTTAATTTCAGCCATAGCAAATTTTGCTCAACAGTATATAGTTGGGATTTTGCAAAAATCCTGTTCTGATATATCTCACAGTGAGGTTGGTGGGAGGTGTGAGACTTACTCCTTGGTTGCCCTGAGAGTGCTGTCATCTCCGAAAGGGTTGTAGGGGAGCCATGCCTACCTCCCACTCCCAAATACCTCCTCCTCTCAGTTTAGTGTATATTAGCTGGTTGGGCTAGAGGAATCAGCTGCTATGTTGGTTGATTTTTTTAAAAATCCTTTTCTTTGCCTTTGACTCCTCCCCCTAATCTGAAATCTTTGTTCAGTGCAAACTGGAAACCTTCATCCTTCTCCTCTCTCCCTTCCCTTATATGGAGGCTGTGGGGTAGGAGAAGAGCCTACAGCCCATTGGCTCCTTCCCCGTCCCCTATGCGTCAAAATGTCTAATTTGCTCCTTTCCACAGTCCCATTTCTTCCCGCTCCTGTTCTGGCTAAGGGAGCTTTCTCTCCGACCCTGAGACCCCAAGAGCGTACTGCACAGGGGAAACTGCCCCCGTCTGGACCTGGCCCCGCTCTTGGTTTCTCTTGTCCTCTCCTCTTGCTGGTGCTCTTTTCCTTGGTGGGGTGCGGGTAATAGAACAGCCATGGGCTTTGGGGACCTTTAACTGTCTTTTTTTCGTTTATAGAAACACTAAACATTCAATTCCAGAGAACCAAAAATCGCATCTTCCCACCAAACACTACTAAGGGGCATGTCTTCTGCTCCATACCTTTTCTGTTTTTCTTTCTCTCTTGTTAATGCTTTTAAAAACAAATGAGTTTTTTATATAAATAAAGTTTTTAAAGTGTGTACGTAGGAGGTCTGTGTCATTTCTTCAGGTGTATCTCTTTTCATCTTGGTCACGTTCTTACGTATTGGTATTCTTTTCTCTAGAGCACCAAGTAGGGGGTTGTACCAGGATAGAGTTATTTTGAGCTCAATTCCAACTTTATCAAGCAATATTTTTTAAAATTACATATGGAACATTTTCCTCTGAAGAGTCTTAAAAATCAAATTGACTAAGTAGAGCACGGGAAGCTTTTTGGTAACTTAGAGATAGGAAAGTGAAATTTAAAGAAGTAATGACTTCCTTGGTCATTGGAATTTTTTTTTTTTTTTTTTTTTTACAGGGACAGAGAGAGAGAGAGGGATGGATAGGGACAGACAGACAGGGACAGAGAGAGGTGAGAAGCATCAATCATTAGTTTCTCGTTGCTGTTGCGACACCTTAGTTGTTCATTGATTGCTTTCTCACATGTGCCTTGACCGCGGGCCTTCAGCAGACCGAGCCACCCCTTACTGGAGCCAGCGACCTTGGGTCCAAGCTGGTGAGCTTTTGCTCAAGCCAGATGGGCCCCGCACTCAAGCTGGCAACCTCAGGGTCTCGAACCTGGGTCTTCCACATCCCAGTCTGATGCTCTATCCACTGCGCCACCGCCTGGTCAGGCTAGAAAAGGTAACACTTACGGGTAGAAGATAAGCTACCAACTCCACTGCCCTTCTAATATGAAAATGTAGAATTAAAAGGCTCATGTATAGAAGTACTATAAATGGGACCATACTGTTGCTTCTCAGGCTATCTGTAGTAAGAGAAAGGACAGGCCTGTGGCTTCCTTTGTGTCCTATAAGCATGTGCGTGGGTAGCAAATACTACTGCAGAGATCCAGGAGTAAGACCTGTGGGAAGAGACTTATATTCCTGGTGCCTACATTTCCTGTTCTATAGTAAACTCCAGAATTTGTGTAAAATGTTTCTGTATGTCCAATCTTTAGATTAAAAATATACAAGCTGCTTTTGATGATGGTCCTGTCTCAATTCTTTTGGATAGCACTTAGGTATGAAAATTTTCTTGGGCCAATGAAACCAGGACATTTAAGCATTATAATATCCTGTACCATTTCAAGTTAATTTAGTTTTTCGTTAGAAGGATGAAGCACAGAGCCAAAAAGCTATTAGGGTTTGCTTTCCAAAGAGGTTTGGTAGCCCTGCCCGAGATTAAAAAAAAAAAAAAATTCTGTCTTAAGTACCTGGCTGATGGTGAGTAGGATAGACTATTTCTATTACGTTCTTTATTACCCACTGGCCTTGAGCTATATGCATACCTTACTCTTCTCCCCTCTCCCTGAGTTGGTTCATTTTTGTTTTATCTCATTCATTTAACAGATATTTACTGAGCATCTTCTATATTCTGGTTATTGTGGATGTTAGATTTAGATCAGAGAATGAAATATGGAATCTTTCTCACATATATTGCAGTCCACAAGAATCCCATGTAGCTAAGATCTGTGATATTTAAAACCACTTCTTTGCCCTTAATATATTTTTATTTTTTGAGAGAGAGAGAGGAAGGGAGAGGTTGAGAAGCATCAGTTCGTAGTTGCTTTCACTTTAGTTGTGCATTGCTTCTTGGATGTGCCTTGACCAGGGCTGAGCCAGTGTCCCCATACTCAAGCCAGTGACCTTGGGTTTTTCGCCCCAGCGACGTTTGGGCTCAAGCTGGTGAGCTTTGGGATTGTGGAAGATTTTTTGCTCATGCCAGTGACCCCACACTGACAAGCTCACATTCAGAGCCCGCGACCTTGGGGCTTCACACCAGTGACCCCAGTGTTGTGGGTCGATGCATTATCCACTGCACCACCACCAATCGGGCTCTCATGTTTGACAACACTTTTTTTTAATTTACAATGTCCATTGTTTATTGAGCATTGTCTTTTATTTTACTGGTTTTTTAAAATTTATTTGTTTTGAAAAGGAGAGGGAGAGAGAGAAGGAGGGAGGAGTAAGAAGCATCAACTCCCATATGTGCCTTGACTGGGCAAGCTCAGGGCTTCAAACCAGTGACCTCAGTATTCCAGGTCGACACTTGATCCCACTGTGCCACGTCAGGCCATTTGACAACACTTTAGTAAAAACCTTTACTTTAGTTTTTATGGCACTTGGAATGTCTTACACCCAATTCTAGGAATCAACCTTATGGATTTTGTCAAGAAACTTAAAGCCTGGCCTGTGATGGAACAGTGGATAGAGCGCTGACCTGGAACACTGAAGTCACTGGTTCGAAATCCTGGCCTTGCCGGGTCAAGACACGTATGACAAGTAATGAGAAACTGAAATTAAGCAATTATGAATTGATACTTCTCATTCCCCTTCCCTCTCTGTAAAATCAATTAAGTTAAAAAAAGAAACTTCAGAAACTTGGCCCATGTACACCCTAATTCTTTAGAACCTGAGTTGTTTCTGGAACTGGATATAGATTATGTTCCACCCCTCCTCTGCCTCAGTGAGGCTGGTTACCTGAACATGTTTATGTAATACCTAGCTGTCATGAGTTTTTCTGCTGACATGCTTTCTGAGGGCTCGAAGCTATGACCTCACTTGTCTGTCTTTTTCTCGCTGAACTAATGCACTTTGTTATAAACTGGAAATGTCTCACCCAGGAAGATCAAGGATCAGTCTTTCTGGGTAGTTATTTCTCGTTTTGTCTATATCTGAAGTATAGGATAATAAAGGTTTATTTTGGTACTGACATGTAGATCAACTAAAAATAGCCTTATAAAATGTACAAGAATTACCAGATTTCCCATGTTACATTTCCAAAAACTGACTCAATAGATGAGACTCAAGATTCTGAAATCTTTTTTTTAGATTATTAAATTTTTTATTTCTTTTTGGCGGAGGAGTGAAGGAAGGAAGGAACAGGAAGCATCAACTCCCACTTGAGCCTTGACCAGGCAAGCCCAGGGTCTCAAACTGGTGACCTCTGTGTTCTAGGTTGACCTTTTATCCACTGTGCCACCACAGGGCAGGTCAAGAATCTTGATGTCATTTAGTTTAGTCTGTGTCTGTGGTCACTTGCAACTTGAGGCACTGTTCACTAGTGACTTGCTCAGATTTCAGACTCATTGGAACCCAGGATACCTGGCTCCACCTCCATTGACAGTGGTACTACAGCAGTTTCATGGTGCGTGTGGTGAGAATCTCAAAGGAATGAATTCCTTATTGTAGAATGTGAGATAACCATGAAAGGCTGATGTGAATGCTGTGGGTTGGAGTAATGTGTTTTTTTTTTAAATGAGTTGACTATTTTCACATTTTGCAATACAAATGAAAATTGCTTTTTTTGTCCCACTACTCTCCTCCAAATTATTCTTTGATAGGAAGAGGGAAGGAAACACCCAGCCCTGGCCAATGGTGCAGTGGAGAAAGGGGTGTCTGGAGTGCTGAGGTTGCAGGTTTGAGCTCTGGGTCGCTAGCTCGATCCTGGTGGTGGCGGCGGCTTGACCTCAAGGTTGCTGCTTTGAGCCCTGGTCAGGGCACATATGAGAAGCAATCAATGGCACAACTACGAGGAACAAGTTGATGCTTCTCTCTTCCCCCTTTCTCTCAAAAATGAATGACTAAATAAAAATGTCAAGAATAGAAAAGTGATCTGGTGAAGTAGAACAAGTATTATAAAACTGATAGAAAAAGGTTCCCCTTTCCTTCCCCACTTCCCTTATCTGTCTGGTCGAGTCATTTCTTGCCTCATTCCAAGAGCAGGTCCTACTGGTATCATTCTAGGCGGAGGAGTCCCCCCCTCCCCATATGGGGTACTGGCATCATACCAGGGCAAGGAGGACCCGGAAGGCTGGAGGGCGGTAAGATCATTGCCCCAGCAGGAGGAGGAGCAGCGAATGGAGTAGGAGGTGTCTTCTTGCTGAAGTGCCATGATTGTTTTTGTCAGGCTCGGAGCCTGAGCTTCTGGCCATTCCTGACAGTAGTCATTCACTGCCTCAATGTGTTTCCCCCACTGCTGTGTGTCTTTCTCACAGATGGAGAGTAACGGGTCAGGTATGTGTTGCCGCCGTCACAGTAAAACTTGGGCATGTTCTGTGCCACTGGAAAGGGCAGGAGAAACATATCTTGCAAATCATTGCGTAGGTAATGCCGGGTCTCCTGAGAGGGGAGGCTAGTTGTAAAGCCAGTAGCCGCGGCCACCATCACAGCCGCCTGGCCAATGCAGGTTCACATTAGATTCGGACAGACGGTAATGAAACAACGGAGCCAAGAACTGGTGGACCATCATCTTTAATCCTAGCTTGCACTTCGTGGGCAAGTAAAACACACTGGGCTCCAAAACCCACTTAATCAGTGCTCACAAAGCTACTGACTTAATCTGAGTTTCCTAGAATCAAAGGTTTCTAGCTCACCAGTCTTATTCACCTCTGTTCCCCATCTCCTTCTCTTTGCACAAACTCTGCATAAACTGGCTTCTTCCTCAGCACTCCGCCATCTTGGCTGCTTCTCCTGGCCTCCACATGGCCTTTATCTGCTCTCCTCTCTAATGCTAATCTCAGGAACCAAGAGAGAGCAAGCTCCCGGCCTGCCCCACTTTATAGCGTAGATTCAAAACCTTTAATCCAATCTACAAACAAGGAAGTCTCTGATACAAAGTCACTTATCTGAGGCATAATGGGAGGATTCCTCATGAAAGTGCACCAGCTCACATCATCTAATCAGTCAAGGGTGTGGGGAAAAGCTTACTCTTAAAACTAAGCCTTAGGCTATAATGACCCAGCCTGCCCACAGCCTGTCCCCCAACACACATTAATATCAACGGACTTGCACGTGGGCAGCACCATCTTTAACAAAGTGAGCATAATATATTTTATGTGCCCAACACTAGTCCTTGATGTGGGGCTGTCCGTGGCGTAGAGAATCCACTGGAGTTGTTGACTTTGACTAAAGTACCACTTCTATAAAGCTGACATCAACTAGAGAGCGAGTGTCCCAGTGGTCAAGGAGGTGTGTCTGGAAACAAAAATCACTCCCGAGGGACAACCTACCTTAAAAAAGAAAGCACAGACTGACCAGGCAGTGGCACAGTGGATAGAGCATTGGACTGGGATGCGGAAGATCCAGGTTCGAGACCCTGAGTCGCCAGCTTGAGCGCGGGCCCATCTGGCTTGAGCAAAAGTTCGCCAGTTTGGACCCAAGGTCACTGGCTCCAGCAAGGGGTTACTTGGTCTGCTGAAGGCCCGTGGTCAAGGCACATGTGAGAAAGCAATCAATGAACAACTAAGGTGTCGCAACGGCAACGAAAAACTAATGATTGATGCTTCTCACCTCTCTCCGTTCCTGTCTGTCTGTCCTTATCTGTCCCTGTAAAAAAAAAAAAAAAAAAAAAAAAGAAAGAAAGCACAAAAAGTAAGAAAAGATGTTGTAGGGACTAATTCCTTTTTCATATAACCTTATGACTTCTTGACTTCCCTGTTGTCTGCCTCACTTAAAGTATTACTTCTTCAGCAAAGCCCCTCAGAATTTAGGGGCAGATGTGGATGGAGAGAAAGGCTGGAGGAGCTCAGGTAGGGAAAGCAGCAACGAGAATAACTATTTTGGCCCATCTGCATTATTGTTGACATAAGAACGTCCGAACCTCAGAAAATTTTTATGAAAATTTATTTGAGCCAAACAGGATACACCTGGAAGCAGGATCTCAATAGACTGAGAAAAATGCTTTCTGTGGCTCGGGCAGAGATGCTAAGCACCACACTCTTCCCTTCCCTCAACTGGGGGGGCTTTGGGCTTTTCACTCAGATTTCATTTGAAGCTAGGCATTGCTCTGCCTGCCAGGCTGATATGAGTGCTGAGACAGGAAATGGGATGCAGTTGGCCTTTCGTCTTAGCCGTTTGAAGGCTGCAACCTCCTTCTGACTAGTCACTGATGGAAGTCCTAGGAAGAACCCTGGCTCAACCTGATTCTCATCATGTCTCTGTTCTTTTGAGAAGTCAAACCTCAAGCTCTCCTGTCTTCTTAGCTCTGACTCCCTCTTTACTTCCTGTAGAATGCTTTGAATTCTGGAACTTCCTCTGCTGACGATTACCACATTGCCAGTTGCTCTGTGACTGCATTCTACATGATGCTACTTAAGAGATACTGGTTTTCCTAAAGCAAAATCCCGACTCCATTAGTATTTCATTCATCCTGCAAACATTTGTTCAATAACTACTTTTGTACAAATGCTGGGGCGAAAGGCTCTTCCCGTCTTTGAGGAGCTTCAGTCCCAGGGATAAGGCATTACATTTATGAGTTAATGAGATAAGATTTATTTGAACTATACCTTTCTAACATTGTAAGAATGGTGAACTCAACCGGGAGAGAGGGCAAGTCTTCACTGCGAGGTAATATGTAGGTTAGTTTGAAAGGACAACTAGGATTCTCCCAACTAGGGATAATGTGAAGTCACACAGGGCAGATGCAACAACGTGTCAAGTACAGAGGTGTAGAAAGAACATGGTTCATTCCGTAGCCTAGTAGGTGAGGGAAACTTATCTTTATAAAAACATTTCATCTAATGAAAGAGTGATTGAAATAGAATATTGCCATTTTGCAATCCTTAATAAATAGCTCTCAGACATTAAGCACCAACGGCTCCTAACATCACAAAAAGAGACCATCAGATACCACCTAAAAAACTAGTTTCGCAAAAAAAGAAAAGAAAATGCCTATCTGACCAGATTTCTAAGTTCAACTATTTTACAGGAAATACGGAGGATGAGAGAGTGTTAAACTGTACCATGGGGATGCAATTAATAAAATGAGAGAATTATAAGACAAATGATGTGACTTTTAATAAGTGAATTGCAAGGGGGGGGGGGAGATGGAGTTCCAGATGTAAAGATTAAAAGAGAGCCATTACGCAGGAAAAGTTCCCGCAGAGCTCAGCTGTCAAGACGTGTGACTTCACTGAGGACCAGACTGCAAAGTTGAAAAACCTTCCAGCTGTGTGATTGAACAGGGGATGGTAAGATCCTGGACAGCCAGTATGGGGACGTGGGGAGGGCCCTGGCCCAGAACCCCACCAACGTCAAGGTGTTCAAAGTCCTGGGGAACCACAAGAGTGATGAGAGGAATGTGAAGGTGTGGCACTTTGAGCACTTTCTGCTCATACTGCAGAAAGTGGCCAAAACCAAGGATCAGGGCACCTATGTGGACTATGTCAAAGGCCTTCAGGAGTTTGACAAGGAAGGGAACAGTGCTGTCATGGGTGCGGAGATCCAGAATGTTCTTGTCACCCTGGGTGAGAAGATGACAGAGGAATATGTAGAGAGGCTGGTGGCAGAGCACAAGGAGAGCAATGGTTATACCAGCTATGAAGAGCTTGTCTGCATGGGCTGAACAGCTGGAGACATTCCCGGTGTGTTCAGAGCCCCGCGACTTCTGCTGTATGAGAACAGGCATGTAGGCTTCCCAGGCTCTCTTGTCACGGCACTTTCCCCAGCTTGTATCTCTTGGATGACGTTTGCCATGAGCACTTACCAAATAAACTTGCTCTCTGTGCCCTAAAAAAGCAGGCCACCGGCCAATCTCAATGCATAGGTCTTACCTGTGTCCTGAAATAAAGATGACATTTTGTGAGACAGTTGGAACTTTGAACACTGGATACTAAGGGATTATTATTTTCTTAGATGTGACAATAAATAGTATTATAGGTTGTAATTAAGTCTTTGCCAGATTGTGCAATACAGTGAGATTTTAATGGGTGAAATGTTAGGAGCAAATCTGCTTCTGAGTAGAATGGGGAGAGTGGCTAGGGGTATTGCCTGTGAACTGATAACCATTGAAGCTGGGTTATGGGTATATGGAGGCTCAGTATAGTGTTCTATTTGATGTTTATGTATATTTGGAATTCCCCATAATAAAATTACACACACATACACACACACACACACACACACACACACACACACACACACACACACTTTTAAATGGCGACTTTGGGAGCTACTTGCTCCAGATCACGAGGCACCGCAGGGTATGGGGCTAGGTGAGGGTGGTGTCAGTGGTGCTTGGGTTATCAAGTTCTTTTCCTACCATACGCAGGCAGGTGAGCTTTAAACCACCATGGAGACCTAGGGCTCTGTGCTGGTGTCTCTGGAGCAGCCCCAACGACCAGACAGGGGGGCGGAACAGGGGGACACCGAGTTACCCCCACGTTTTAACAAGAACAGCTTTGCTTCTAAGTTTTATTAAATCAGGCTCCTCCTGGGTAACATTTCCCTTAAAAACAGGATTCTAATGCTTTAATTTTTTTTTCTCTAACCCGTGGAGGAACAGTTGAATATTTTAAAGGCAATCAAGCTGTTTTCCAGAAGGTGGGAAGCAGGGATGTCAGCTAAGAGACGATGGCAATAGCACAAATGAATGAGAAATTTGTTTGGAGAAGAATTTAGCCAAGAGAGATTTGGTCCAGGAGGTAAACTGTTACTGACGGTATTCGTATTGTTGTTTCCCAGGCCACAATTCTAAGAAGGATGAGCTGAGGGTGTGGGGATATGCTTGCTTCTCTAACAACAGAGTCAGCCTCTCTGAGCACTCTCAGACGGGAGTGTGGGCTGGAGCACAGCCCTCTCCTGTCCCACCCCCGCCCGGGCAGAGCCCCTGGAGAAGCTGTGCTCCAATCTCAGGTGCCATGGCCGTAGTGGAGGGAGGTAGGAAATGATGCCAGTTATTTGGACTCCTGGTGACCCTTCTGTTCTCGCTTCCCTGTCTCAACAACAGCTCCCTCGGATATGCCCACCACCGCCATGTGACAGCGCTCTGGCCTTTTCTAGCAATCTGAATTCCAAGCTGTAAAACCTGACAGTGAACCACCTTTTCTTCCCTTACCTCCACAACCTTAGAGCCCGTCCCCTTAGGAAAATCCACTGGCCTTCCCTTCCCTGGAGGGAAGGTCAGTCTCCCTGGAGTGTTTCCCTGCTCCCTGTGCCTTTAAATCCCACCCCATGCACAAGTTGCTCGTGACTAATAAAAATAAGCTATTAAAATTCCAGATTTATAGCTGAAAATCATCACTGATCTCCACCCCACTGACCGTCTGCTGCTTCTCTGGTGGTTTGGCTTTGTGGTGTTTTCATTTGGATTTTTTGAACCTTGCCCTTGCCCCTCTCTGACTTGACGTTTGAACGGGGCCTCCTTAGTTCTTTTTGTGCTCATCAAGACCCTTCTTATCCTGCCCGCTTGAATTACGGAACTCCTTGAGAAATTTCATGATAGTTATGGACTTTCTCCAGAAAATGTAAATGCACAGTATTTTGCCTATAGTTTACAAGTGTCTAGATTTTTAAATATGGGAGCCTTTTGGTGCTAAAAATGCAGTGTTCTTGGCTCCAGACCATGAAATCAGAATTTCTGGTGGTAGAGCCTAGAAATCAGCAATTTAAATAATCTCTCTGGCAATTCTTAAGTACACTAACATTTGAGAGGTTCTGCTCTAAAGAATCAGCTTACCTTCCCAGTCTCTCTCCTCTTCCCCGCCCAGCTCCATAACTATGGCGACAGGGGTCCAGACTCTGTAGACCTGATTCTCTCTCAAAGAACACAACTACTGGCCTTGGCCGGTGGGCTCAGTGGTAGAGTGTCAGCTTGGCATGTGGAAGTCCTGGGTTCGATTCCAGCCAGGGCACACAGGAGAAGCACCCATCTGTTTCTCCACCCTTCCCCCTCTCCTTCCTCTCTATCTCTCTCTTCCCCTCCCGCAGCCAAGGCTCCATGGGAGCAAAGTTGGCTGACGCTGAGAATGGCTCCATGGCCTCCACCTCAGGTGTTAGAATGGCTCGGGTTGCAATAGAGAAATGGCCTAGATGGGCAGAGCATTGCTCCCTGGTGGGCATGCTGGGTGGATCCCAGTGGGGCGCACGCCGGAGTCTGTCTAACTGCCTCCCCACTTCTAACTTTGGGAAAGAAAGAAAAGAAAAGAATCCAACTACTTCCCTCTAGGGCTGCAGCGAAACCTTTTCTGGGAAAAGTTCAAGAGTCTGACAGTGGGGCCAGGTCACTTACATTTCCAGGCAGAGTTCTGAATTTAGAGAGCCAAGTCGAGTCCCAGAGAGTCACATTTCCTTCTCCTTCTCTTCGGCATCTCTTTTCAGTTCTTTGTGTACTCCCTTTTCCCCAATCCAGAGCAGATTTCCTCCGCAAGCCCCATGGCCTGTGCTTCTGCGCGTTTGCCTCATCACCGGTGTAGGATCCAGGAGGATGGTTAGCCCTGTGGATGGTTCTGAGTCAGAGTGGGGTAGAGGCATACAGGGAACCGGTGTGCAGGGCTAAGCATGCCGACCAGCTAGCAGGTCCAGCTACATCCTGAGGTTCCTAACTGATCATAGAGTAGAGAAGGTCACCGAGTAACTTCCTTTTAATGGATGCTTTTACTGGCTAGAAACATTTAAAAATGTTATTTATAAAGAAAGTTTATAAACTAAGTAAAACCAATAGTGTTTTGTTGGAGTCAACTTATGTCACTATCTTTGGGATTTTAGATCTTTTTCCAGTAATATACTTAAACAAATGATAATATGAGTCATTAGGTAGAAATTAAGGTAAAAATAGATTCTTATTTCTGAAGGTAACACACATAACTTTATATTTTCCCCAGAATTAGTTATAATGTGACTTTAAGTTTATCATTTGCTATTATATCACTACTTTCTCTCTTCTTCTTTTTTCCAACGAATATGAGAAATTTATTTTCAGAAAAAAAAATTCAAATGAGAATGGAGTTATTTGAAACCTACCAATTCCATCTAGGTATATTATCTCTCTATTTGGTCCTAAACAGAGACTTCTAGAATGAAACTTTCCCCCCTATTTGTTTATGTATTTATTTATTTATTTATCTTGAATTTATTGATATGACATTGCTTAATAAAATAATATAGGTTTCAGCCCTGACTGGATGGCTCAGTTGGTTAGAGCATTGTCCCAAAACAAGATTGTGGGTTCGAGCTCCAGTTAGAGCACATACGGGAAGCAACCAAGAATGCATAAATAAGTGGAACAACAAATGAATGGTTCTCTCACTTTCTCTTTCTCTCTCTCTCTCTCTCTTTCCCTTCCTCTCTCTGTCTCTAAAAGCAATCAATAAAAAGAGGATAAATTATATGTTTTTGGTATACAATTTGGTAATACATCATCTGTATATTGTATTGTATATTTACCACCCCAAGTCAAATCTCCTTCCATCACCATTCGTCCCCCTTTTATCTTGTACCCCCTTTTCCCCCGGAGAGTCGCCACACTAGTGTCTGTATCTATGAGTTCATTTTTTAAATCCTTTTACCTTTTCCATCCAGCTCCTCAATCCGCTTCCCTTCTAAGCATTTTTGAAAATTTAATATTTAAAAACAATTTAGAAAGTTCAGAAAGGTTTTATTTTTGTTTTTTAAAAGTAGAAGATAAATCAGTTATAATCCTGTGTCCTGCCATCCTGAGGCAACCACTGTTAACATTTTGGCATCCTTCCATCTAGAGTTTTTCTTTAAAAATCAAACAAACATAATGGAACTTACATAATAACTCGCTTCTCTTGTCTGACATTGTTTTATAACATTTTCCAGTGAATTATTTTTTCTTTCTTTTTTTTTTTTTTACAGAGACAGAGAGTCAGAGAGAGAGAGACAAATAGGGACAGACAGACAGAAAGGGAGAGACATAAGAAGCATCAGTTATTTGTTGCGGCTCCTTAGTTGTTCATTGATTGCTTTCTCATATGTGCCTTGACTGGGTGGGGGTCTACAGCAGAGTGGGTGACCCCTTGCTCAAGCCAGCAACCTTGGGCTTCAAGCCAGTGATCTTTGGGCTCAAGCCAGTGACCATGGGGTCATGTCTATGATTCCACACTCAAGCCAGCAACCTTGGGCTCTAGCTGGTGAGTCTGTGCCCAAACCGAGTGAGCCCGCACTCAAGCCGGCGACCTTGGTCCTCCACGTCCCAGTTTATATCCATTGTGCCACTGCCTTGTCAGGCCCCAGTTACTAATCCTTAAAAACCATAACTTATTTCATGGCTGCATTATGTTTAATCAAATGGACGTACCATTATTTATTTAAACTTTAGTTCAGTTGTCGGAACCTTAGGTGTCATGCTTATTATGTATAGTATTATAAATATGCTGTAATAAACATCTGGTGGCTAAATCTTTGTCATCGGGGTTTTTTTCTTAGAAGAGGAATCGCTGGGTCAATTATTATGAACATTTTTAAGCCTTTTGATACACAGGACCAAATTATTTTCTAGAAAGGTCAGCTCAATGGAGTGTCCCACCATACTTAGACGTTGTACTACATAACAAAATGCTTCGAAAGGTTTGCATGCAAGCCAAATATTAGAACAAAGGACGGGTGAACAGGGTTGAGAGGACAGGATACATGGAACAGCCATCTTCTCCCCTGAGGAGGTGGGGTCTTTTTTGTTAGTACTAGAGGCATAGCTCTTCTTGTACCACATCCTCCCAGAGATGTCAGGCTTGACTAAAAGTTATGACAGGTTTTGGATTGTGAACCCCAACCCAAATTGTTGCCAACATTCTAAACTCTCAGGAGACTTGCCTCCTTTGTTCTTTCTGCTGTGGCTCTTGTTATTTTTTCTCTGGCTCCTCCCCCAGGACCCCTGCTGTTGTTTTCCCATGCTGTTCCTGCCTTGGAATTGGAATAGAAATGTTCTCTTTTGATAAGTAGAAGCCCTGTTGGCCGACTCTGGATCCTCAGCTCTAGTGACCAACCACCTTTACTCAATGCTGCTCCTACAACTTCTTACAGTTTTCTCCGTTCAGAAACTTGGAACGTGCTTCCCAGAGACCGAGCTGGGGAAGAGTCCCAGGCAAACAGAACCCCAGTGGTCCGTCTCATCCTAGATTTCCTGAAGTACATTTGGTCCCCTGTTAAATTGTTTGAGACATGGGTAAATTAGATTTGGATTACCTTCTGACATAGGTTGGAAACACTTAGGTACTTGTAGGGCAGAGACAACCTGTGGGGAGAGGTCAGTGGAGAGGACCAGAGGCCACCGTTCCGTCCAGCACTCCCCATTTAAAGCGAGGGGGCCACTCAGAGGGAAGCATACCACTGTCTCTGGCCCAGCCTGGAACTCTGGCTTGGGATTTTGCCCAAGGGAAGAGGCAGGCTCTAAAATGGAGGACGCTAAAATTCTTAAGGAACAGACTATGTGAAACAGAGTGTAGAGCAGTTCAAGTCAGGATCCTCTCAAAAAATGATGCAGGATTTTTTTAGAAAGCAATTAAGAAGAGTAGCTTCATGAGTGATACAAGCTAAACTATGGCCCAGCTGGTTTACCAGAAAGAACCAGGGAAAATGACAGCTAAGAAAGGCCCTCCTGGGGACAAAACAAACCTCAAAAACTAGCCTGACAAAGCAGTACATATTTAATTGGATTAGACTGTGGAGTAATGCATGTCCCAGGGCATTGTCGCAGACAACAGCACAATAAACTGGCAATCAGTGGAGCCTAAGAGCTGGGAGTAATCAAGAAAAGACTAAAAGACAGCCCTGTTCAAACCCACTGTCACCTGGGAGACTGTGTGCCCTCCCAATACAGCCCCTTTCACGCAGCAACATCAGAGCCTTTGTTGTGTGGAGGGAATAGACTTCACTAAAATGGTCTGGCCAGTCAGTCAACAGACAAATCATAATAATCCCTGGAGGCAGAGAGAGGGCACTGGTATCCAGAATTGCTACCATATACTATCTGAAGTGTCCAATGTCAATAAAAACTAGGTGACATTTAAAGAAACAGGAATGTGTGACCCCTCTACAGGAAGGAAAGTGGGCAGCAGACACTACCTGTGAGAGAGACAAATATGAGATACAACAAAAACTTCAAGGTAGTCATTATCTCTATACAGGGTGGGGCAAGAGTAGGTTTGTAGTTGTTTGTATTGAAAACAATACAATAATTAATAAATAACAATACAAGAAACTGTTTTGTGTACTTACAACTGTAAACCTACTTTTGCCCCACTCTGTATATTTGAAGAACTAAAGCAAACTGTTTAAAGATATAAAAATATAATCACAATGTCTTATTATATAAATAATATCAATAAAGGGATAGAAATTATAAAAAGAATTTGTGCAATTAAATAGTACAATAATTGAAATGAAAAACTCACTAGAGAGGCTAAACAGTAGACTTCTACTGGTAAAGAATTAGTGAACTTGAAGATAGATCAATATTGGGCTTCATCAAAATTAAAAAATTTTTGTACATCAAAGGACATTATCAAAAGAATGAAAAGACCACTTATTGAATGGAGAAATATTTACAAATTATATTATCTGTTAAATGACTTGTATCTAGAATATATAAAGAACACTTACGACTCAACAAAACCCCCTAATTAATAATGAGCACTCAATCTGCATATACATTTTTTTCCCCAAAGAAGATGTACAAATGATCATAAGCACATGAAAACATGCTTGACTTCTTTTAGTCATCAGGACAATGCAAATCAAAGCCACAACGAGATATTTTGTATCCACTAAGATGTTTACGGGAGAGATAACAAAGGACAGATAATAAGAAATGTTAGTGAGATTGTGTGGAAATTGGAATCTTCATATACTACAAGTGGGAATGAAAAATGAATTAGTCACTTTGAGAAACAGTCTAGCAATTCCTGAGAAGGTTAAACATAGACTTTCTGTATGACTCAGCAATTCCACTTCTAGAGAACTGAAAAATACAACTTTACCCAGAACTTGTATTTGAAGGATCATAGCAGTATTATTCATCAGAGCTAAAAGATGGAAGCACTCCAAATGTCTACCAACTGATGAATGCATAAACAAGACGTGGTATATTCATACAATGGGATATGTTCCACCATAAAAAGGAATGAAGTGCTGATGAACCTTGAAAATGTTTTGCTAAGTGAAAGAAACGACCACATATTTTTAGGTTCCATTTATATGAGATGTCCAGACAAATCTATTAAGACAGAAAGTATATTAGTGGCCAATTGTCAAGGATGGAAGAATGTAGAGGGATTGAGGGATGATGGCTAAATAGTACAGGCTTTCTTCTGAAGGCGATGAAAATGTTATAAACCTAATTGTGATGATGGTGGCACAACTCTGTGAATAAACTAAAAATCATCGAATTTTATACCTCAAATGGGTGATGTGGAATAATAGGTAATAAAATCTATATATTGATCTCTGCTCCCGGTTACTGGCAAAGGAACCTACAACTCTTATCATCTCCTAAATGATAAGAGCACTACGAGCATCTTTTGTTCTAATATTTGGTTGTTGACCCTGGTTCCTGCCACAGAGCGCCTACATCCCTCGTCATTTCCTGAGTGACAGCGGTGTCTTCTGTCCTAATGACATGACTTTTTTTTTCTTTTGACAGAGACAGGCAGAGAGAGGGACAGATAGGAAAAGACAGACAGGAAGGGAGAGAGATGAGAAGCATCAATTCTTCGTTACAGCACTTTAGTTGTTCATTGATTGCTTTCTCATATGTGCCTTGACCAGGGGGTTACTGCAGATTGAGAGACCCCTTGCTTAAGCCAGTGACCTTGGGCTCAAGTTGGTGAGCCTTATTCAAACCAGATGAGCCCGTGCTCAAGCCAGCAACCTTGGGGGTTCGAACCTGAGTCCTCTGTGTCCCAGTCTGATGCTCTATCCACTGCGCCATCACCTGGTCAGGCTAATGAGATGACTCTTGCTGGATTCCTGGATCAGGGCTGGTTACCAGAAAGACCAAACCATGATTAGAATCTCGGAATTTTGGGCTCCACTGCCCATTCTCTTGGAATTAATAATACTTGATCATGCCTATTTGATGAAACCTTCATAAGAGTCTCAGTAGTATGAGGTTCAGAGAACTTCTGCGTGGGCGATCACATCTATATGCTGGGAGGGTGGCACACCCCAACTCCGTGGAGACAAAAGCTCCTGTACTTGGAAGCCTGCCAGACCTGGCCCCCTGTATCTGTTCATCTGTATGCTTTATTATGTCTTATATTTTATAATAAACTGATAAATGTGTTTCCCTGAATTCTGTGAGCTCTTCTAGCAAATAATCAAATTCAAGGTTGTGTGTGGGGTATCATGAGACCCTCAGTTATGTAGCCACGTCAGACCGAAGTCGTGAGGACCTGGGACCTCCCAATTGTGATTGGCATCGGATTGGGGAAGGCAGTCTCATGAGGCTGAGTCCTTACCTGGGGGGTCTGTGCTAACTTTGGTTGTTGTCAGAATCTAAGTGAATTGTGGGACACCCAGCCGGTGTTGCAGAGAAGTGGCTTGGTGAGGGGAGAAAAACCGACACACCTGATGAGAGGGGAAACACACAGGAACAGGAGTGTGTTTTGTGTACTTAGGTGAATTATTCAATAAAGCTGTTACAAATATAATTGCCTATACTTAGAGATGTAAAGATTGAGAAAGAACAGAAAATTAAGGAGTTAAAATGGAGGTAATCATTAACTTTTGTACAACTGGTACTTTTATTGATTGTACATCCTTACCTCTAAGCTTCCTTCCTGTACCACATTGGACTTTTATTTCAGTCGACAAGTAACTATTTTATTTTTAAATTTTTTTTAGAGAGAGTGGAAAGAAGAAAGAGAGAGACATTGATTTTTTTGTTCCCCTTATTTATGCATTTATTGGTTGATTCTTGGATATGCCCCGACCGGGATTGAACCCCTAACCTTGGCGTATGGGGATGATGCTCTAACTGACTGAGCCTACTGACTAGGGTGACAAGTAATTCTTTTATTACCTCCTGGTGCCGTCACCTGCCAGCCAGGAGTGTGGCGGTTGGAGTGTTGCTTCTAAACATGGCAATGCTTGTGTAGTTACTTGGACATTTTATTGAATATTTGCCCTTATTTATAAAAGCACAGTAGAAAATGGAAAACTATAGTGCTGATGTCAACGATCCGGCAGCTGAGACAAGGGAAGATATCATGCGGAATGCCAAGAACGGTAAATTTGATGCTTACTGAATTTCAGCAGGTCTGACAGCTGTGTTCAATTATAAAGGAAAACGACGAGATTTGAAACACATACAAATCACTGGGAGCACGTTACCGCAGTCTGTGGCCGAGAGGGGAGGTGTCGTGGTGGAACCAGTGTGTGGATATTTAAAATCAGTTGTAGAATCTTATTTTGGTACACTGATTTTTTCTTCTGAAAATTTATCGTTTTTTACCCAGTGGTGCCTGCCCTTCTTGGCAGCCATGCCCCGAGTAGGTTCAATGCAGTAGAATACAAATACCAAAAAAAGTCAGTCTCTGGCCTTTGAGATTTAAAAAATATGTTTTGGAAACTTAAAAAAAGATAAACCTTTTGTGATTAAAAATGCTTTTGAACTTTAAAAACTAGAACCATGAATAACCCCGGGCATAAACTCATGCCTTAACCACAGGCATATAAAAATGTATGATCAATCAGAGCCAGTTTCTCAGTGTTTGTTGTTTTCATTTTACTTTCAAAGACTAGATAAAAATTCACTAGGCTTGCAAAGTAAAGAAAATCAGAGCAGAAGTGAGCTTAGGCTGGTGAATCCCTAAGAAGGAATCCTGAGGCCCAATCCTTAGAGCATCTGCACTTTTGAGGTCTAGGAGCCGTTGAGAAGAAATGGCTGGGACTCAGGGCCAGGGAGAGACAAGCTTCTGCTGACCCAGGGGCCTGGGACATGGGATGAGAGTGTCCAATTCCCTCTGAGAGGGAAGAAGGAGTAGCTGAGAGTCTAGAGAGGCTTTCCTTTTGGGATATGCAGTCATAACTATGGTTTCATGGTCTGGCAATTGGAGACCTGGTAGGAATAGGATGTCACAGGAAATGCCTGCATGGGCACATCATGACAGGGGACCAGGCCATATCTCTAGATATCCCATTCTTATTCCTTGGTACTCTCTAAGCCCCAAGAAAGGGGAGGACTTTGTGTACGGGTGGGTGTTGTGGGGAGGGGGGAATTAAACTGATGGAGCTTGCCCTGAATTGATAGAAAGTTTTGCCATCTGGCTGATAAGTTCAAAAAAGAACTTGCTAAGGAAAAAAAAAGTCACCTTCTTGTCCAGGTGAGTTTGGGGCCTAGGAACAAGCCTCAGCCAACCCTTCATGGAGGAAGTTCATAGTCACCACACTGGTGACAGTGATTCTGCTGTCACAAGCTCTGTTGCCAAGTGAGACAGATGACCAGTGTTTACATTTTCTCTTCACACAATTTTCAAGAGTATTGAAAAGACATTTTTATAGTCATACAATCTTCTGCTCTATCATTTACATAATTACCATTGGCAGATCTTTATTTCCAACATTAAAATGAAATCTTTTCTTTACCAAATATCATTTCTTTCTTTTTTCCAAATATCATTTCAAGTAAACTGAATGAACATGAATTTTTTGAGTTGCAGAAAATGAACTTGTCAGTATTCAGAGTTAGTATCTATTTTTATCTTTTTGTAATCTATTTGAAATCATTTAAATATTCATATATACAGCATAACATGCAGATATCAATTAAGTATTTATATCATATTTGAGAACTTATCATTCTTTTTAGCTTCTCTGGATTGAATTCCCTCTCTCCTTCCTTTCCTTCCAAACAAATAAAATATGTAAACATAAAGTTCACGTTTCAGGCATTCCACTTTCTAAAACATTTCCCAGGAACACATTGCCAGGAAGTGGGATTATCTGAGTGGGAAAATAACTCTCCTCCCCGCTCTTCATCCCAGAACAGCTAAATAAAAGCCATCAAGCCAGTGAGGCCTCCAAGAGTTTATCTGACATATTGCGGCCTTTGGCCCATCTAATTACAGTGTGAGCTAGGAATGGATAACTCCACAGGAGTCAGCTTATCTACTGTCTTGGGTCAACGGCATGATCAGTGGAAACAGCACTGGACTTTGTGTCTAAGTGTCTGGGTTTGGTTTCAGTTCTTTGTCATCCTGGTGGTCTTCATTTTGTCTTTGTCTGTATATAGATTTTACAATGTTATTAAAATATATATTAAATGTAATATTAAGTTGCAAAATACACATGCAAAAGTGTTTAAACCTATACTGTTTAAAGAATATTGCTGTCTGACCAGGCAGTGGCGCAGCGGATAGAGCGTCGGACTGGGACGCAGAGGACCCAGGTTCGAGACCCAGAGGTCACCAGCTGGAGCCTAAGGTTGCTGGCTCGAGCAAGGGTTCCCTCAGTCTGCTGTAGCCCTCCAGTCAAGGCACATATGAGAAATCAATCAATGGACAACTAAGGAACCGCAAGGAAGAATTGATGTTTTTCATCTCTCTCCCTTCCTTTCTGTCTGTCTCTGCCACACACACACAAAAAAATTTTGCAAACTGGCCCTGGGTGGATAACTCAGTTGGTTAGAGCATCATCTGGATACACAGAGGTTGCAGGTTCGATCCTTGGTCAGGACACACACAGGAACAGATTGATGTTTTTATCTCTCTCTCTCTTTTTCTTTCTTTCTAAAATCAGTAAGTAATTTTAAAAAGTTAAAGGAAAGAATATTGCTTAAAAAACCCCACCCATGTATGCATGATCTACCTTTGAAACAGAAGTTACGATTGTCTTTAATGTGCTTATGGATCACCTGGGGGTCGTGGTTAATGCAGAATCCGCATTTCTAACCAGCTCCCAGGTGCTGCAGATGTGGGTGCTCCAGCGATCACATGTTGAAGCTTACGATCTTAGAAGGCTCCTGTTTGCCTCTCCCCAACATTTACCTTTTCTTCTCCCACAAGAGGTAACCACTATTCCAAATTTTGTGCCAATCCCTGTTTGATTTATTTTATCTAGTTTTACATTTATAAATGTATTTCTAAACATTATAATTGTTTCATTTTTCCACCTCTAAGATGTTATACAAATAGATTAATACTGTGTGCATCCTTCTGTCACTCCCTTATTTCATTCAACCTTCTGTTTCAGGGACACATTTCCATGGATGTGTAGACTTGTAGTTTATTTGCTCTTGCTGTGTTTAGTTTCTACCACGTGACCATGTCCAGTTTTATTCATCCATGTCTACTGTTGAAGACATTTGGTTTGCTCCTCCCCTGCTTTTTCTTTTCTTTTCTTTCTTTGCTGTCGTGACAAACAATACTGCTATAAGCATTTCTTGTATGTGTTTCATAACACAAAGGTGCGAGACTTTTTCAAAATTATATGCCTATTCATAGAACTGCTGGGTGTTAATGTACAGGGTGGAGCAAAAGTAGGTTTACAGCTGTGAATAGATGCCACAGTTGTTTATTATTATTATTATTCATTAATTATTGTGTTATTTTCCATACACACAACTGTCAACCTATGTTTGCCCCATCCGTTATGTTCATGGTCAACTTTTTGATTTGATGCCAAATTGTTGTCAAAAGTGGTCAGTCCAATTTCTACATAGCCATGACTCACATTTGAATTGTTTGATTTTTAATTTTTGCTATTTTGGAAGGTCTAAAAGTGTCTCTTGGGATTTTAATTTTCATTTCCCTAATTGTCAATGAGGTTTTCAAGTGTTGGTAAACCAACCAAGTCCTGCATGATTTTTTATTAGCTGTGAGAATGTGGAGGAGTTGCTGAACTTGGATGTTCTTCAGTAACAAAAGATAGCAGCATACACCTTAGAAGACATTGCCCTGTGGAGGAAAGGACCTGCCACCATCAGAATGATATTTTCTTTGCTTACATTTAGATAACGCTTTGACCAGTATGCTCTTGGGGCGGGTCACTGGTGGATACCTCTCCAAATGATGCAGATATCAACGCAGAGATGACGAGGGTGCTCAGACAGCCTGGGAGGGAGGAAAGAGCTGTATCAGCTGGTAAAATATACCAACCAACCTAACAAAAATATCTAAAGCTGATTGTTTTAGTTAAGGTACCTCTAAAGCTTTATTTTTAATTATTTATTCATTTTAGGGAAGAGAGAGAGAGAGAGAGAGAGAGAGAGAGAGAGAGAGAGAGAGATAGGGGGGGAGGAGCAGGAAGCATCAACTCCCATATGTGCCTTGATCGAGCAAGCCCAGGGTTTTGAACCGGCGACCTCAGCGTTCCAAGTCGACACTTGATCCACTGCACCACCACAGATCAGGCAGTGCCTCTAAAGCTTTAATAAACAACTCTCAAATTTTGATAGTTTAACAAAATAGAGTTTGTTTCCTGTTTCTGTTCACAATAAGGAGACAGCTTTTCTCCACTGATGTAGGGAAGCAGGCTTCTTTCTCCCAGGAAGCTCTACTGTGCCTGGGGGCCATGGAGCCCCCTGCTTCCACCTGTCGGCAGAGGAAATGTAGAGATGAGCAGTCCTAATGCCCTTCTATTTTGTAAAAGATGGTGCCTTGAAATAAAATTTCTCTTCAGGTCACAGTCCTTAGGAAGACCTAGTCACATGGCCACAGCTGTAGGTAAGGGAGCTTCAGAAACATATCCCTGTGTGAACTGCCACCTGCCAGCAACAACAGGACGTGACGGAAAGGAAGCCACGGTCATGCACAGCGTTAACCCATGACACTAACCCTTCCCACCACCTTTAAGACCAAGTAGGCAGCATTGCGTCCCGTCACCCCATCATCCCCACGTAGGACCTGTGACGCCCCTTTCGTGCCAATTCTCCTCCAGATGCTCGTTTTCATGTAGGTCACACACGATGGTGAAAGGGTCAGGGAAGAGGACATGTGGTTTTCTCACTTCTTAGCTTTTGCCATGCTTTTCTCTGTGCTAGGAACTGTCTCTGAATAAACTGTGAGCTCTGGAGGGAGAGGAATTGTATAGCTTATTCACTCTTGAGTTTAGAGCTGGATTGGGACCTCTTGAACTTAAAAAGGAAGGGGGGGGAGAGAGAGAGAGAGAGAGAGAGAGAGAGAAATGTCAAGCTGCTCCTGTGTGTGCCTGACCGGGGATAGAACTGGCAACCCCTGCAGTTTAGGATGATGCTCTAACCAACCAAGCTATCCTGCCAGGGAAATACTTCTTGAACTTTAATGTGTGCATCGATCCCCTGGGATCTTGTTAAAATGAAGACACTGTATCAGTAGGTCTGGGGTGGACACCCAGATTCTACATTTCTCAAAAGCTCTCAGGGGATGACGATGCCACTGGTCCAAGGAGGACAAGCGTGCCGGTGTCCAGTCATTCATCGAACAGATGCCTATCGAGGGCCTGCAGTGTGCAAGGCACTGCTCTAGACATCGAAGAGACAGCAGTGAATGGGACACAACAATAATTTGTCCCTCTTTAGATTAAAAGTCTTTTAAGTTGTGTAGAAAAATTTATATAGTTGAGAAAGATAGCAGCTTATGATCTAGTACAGTGGTTCTTAATCTGGGTTCTATTGAACCCAAGGGGTTCGATGAGTCGGTCTCAGGGGTTTGGAGAAGCCTCTGATGCGGAGGCCAGAATAAAGTAATACCGTAATTTGTTGTGAGTTCATGCACTTTATTGGTTTTGTTCTTTGAGCAAGGTGATGTTCATGCACGGCTCATTTTGTGCACCAGTAAAAAAACATATACCTATGTCTTGAATTTGGAAAAAAAAAATCATATTTTATTTATCACTAAAGAAGGGTTCGGTGAATGCGCATATGAAACTGGTGGGTTCGGTACCTCAAAAAAGGTGAAGAACCACTGATCTAGTAATTAAAACTGTACTGTAGAGTCATCTCACATGTACATTTAACTTTTGTATATTTTTTCTGACTTTCATGTTTTTAAAATGCTTCCCCTTTGGAAAAAATGTTTACTTTATTGATTTTAGAGAGAGCAGACAGGAAATAGAGATAGGAACGTTCATCTGTTCCTGTTTGTGCCTTGACCGGGGATCAAACTCGCAACCTCTGCACTTCGGGATGATGCTCTAACCGCCTGAGCTATCTGGCCAGAGCAAAATGTTTTCCTTTTTTGTGGTTCCTTATTCTTTCTTCAGGAGTGTGTTGTGTGTATTTGTGTGTGTACCAACTCGTGGGTGATACATTACAGGGTTTAAACTTTGATAAGATCACTCTTAGCAAATAGCGATATATTGTGCATTATTTAGTTTTAAAATTTATGGTAACCATGCCCTCCAACTTCAGGCAACCACCAACGAGTTGATCTCAGAGTTAGTTTTACTGCTGTAGTAG
This sequence comes from Rhynchonycteris naso, assembly GCA_037038555.1. Lineage (NCBI taxonomy): Eukaryota > Metazoa > Chordata > Mammalia > Chiroptera > Emballonuridae > Rhynchonycteris > Rhynchonycteris naso. Next base: position 360,766,750 of record CM072995.1, read on the forward strand.
CACCATGCAACTTAGATGTGTGATTCAAAAAATACTCCACAGAGACAGTTCAGCACAGGCAAGGGATGTTTTAAAATTTAAATTAAAAACAGTCTCCAAGACCTTCTTAATCATTCCCCCCACCATTAAAACGTTGGAAGGCTTGAAATGGCAGCATGGCCCTGGAGAATCACGTGATCAGCCTCACATTTAGCCTAGGTGAAAACCTCTGTGTTGTTAACTGAAGGTGGTTTGTTTGTTACTGTAGCATAAGAAACCCTATTAATACATGTCCCGCCTTTCAATCCAGGCAGGGCTTGCCACAATGTGTTGCACTTAATTGCTGCATAAATATTTTTATAGATGAGTGAATTAGATTGATTTTTACCAAGTCTCTTGACAATAATGTTCCATTAGCTTATATATTAAAGGAATATGGAGCATAGGAGGAATTTAGTCAACTTTATTGGCTTAACGGAAGAAGACAAAAAGGAAGAAATTTTCACACTCAGCTTCTTGGGAAGGAATTTTAAAATTATTTAATTTTAGAATGAAATATCAAAATTAAACATGACACCAGAAAAGTTTTGGAAAATTTTTGAGTATGACATTTTCCCATGGTGCTACCACTCTGATACAACCATCGTTTACATTTTTGTGTGTTTTTCCCAGGTTTAGTGCCACTCATTTTTGTTACATTGTTGCCAGCTGTTTTCCATGTTATGTAGTTCTTACCAGCATAATTTCCGGTGGTTACATCATAATCTTTCAAGGGGATGAACCATTTAATCCTCTTCCACCTTTTAACATTTAGGTTGTTTCTACTTTTTTGTTTTCAAACATGATTCTGTGATCAACCTGTTTTGTAGTAAGATTTTCTATATTTAGAAAAATTCTCTTTAGATCTGAAAAAAGACCCTTGAATGATCTAAAACTCTCAAAGTGAAGCTGACTCAGGTCTGATTAGGACTTTGTATTAATTTAAGAGCATGGCTTTCAGGCCAGTATTCAACCCTGAATTGGGTCAAGTTCAGCTTCTTCATTTGTGTGATTCTCTAAAACACATATACTCACTATATTTCATGTATATTTAAAGATGTTCATGCCAAATATAAAATTTGTCTGAAGCAATCTACTGAGAAGAGTGTCTTATATAATGCCATAACTGCCCAAGTATCACACACACACACACACACACACACACACACACACACACACCTTGAGGGTTAAGAGACATATTTAATTAATTCCTATATGAGACATATAAGAAAGGTCTCTCATGGTCATGAGGTTTTATTAAATGAAACAGCTCAGCAGAATACAGTAGCAATAGGAAACAAGGACAGTTATGTCCTGGTCATCTTTTTATTTTTGAAACAGGAATTAAAAACTAAGACACTTCAGTGCAAAATAGAAATGATGGTGCTGGCTCTTCTCTGATGTTTCTTGAAAATTAAGATGAGCTACCAATAGAAGACTTCACTTGCGGCCATGGCATAGTAATTGAAATCTCCATGGTTTTGGTGTGGAAGGTCCTGAGGTGGAATACTTATTCTCTCACTAACTGTACAACTCCAGGTAACCTTCAGGTCATTAATTTATTTTCACTGAGTCATGCATCCTTCCCCTGTAAAACGAGATCGCCATAACAACGCTGCCTCCTAATATGGTGGCAAAGATTTGTTACGATAACGGACACAAAGATGCTTTAAAAGCTGCGGTGCTCTGTACAGAGTATGACGGCAGCTGTTTCTGCCCCACGTCTCCCCCCTCCTCCAGGTCTTGGTTAGGTCAACTCATACTGTGATTTGGAGGCTGTTCTGCCTTTCTCATGCTGACAACCAGCCTTGCAGGGCTCATCGGGGAAAGATGTTGACCTGGAGCTTCCTCTGCAGGGCATCCTTCACCTCCTTATTTCGGAGGCTGTAGATGAAGGGGTTGAGCATGGGAATTATGATGGTGTAGAAGATGGACACTACTTGGTCACTGGTATCATCAGTGAATCCATGAGGCTGAACGTACGTGAAAACCACAGTGCCGTAGAAAATGGTGATGGCCAGGAAGTGGGAGGCACATGTGGAGAAGACCTTCTCCCTCCCAGCTGCCAAGTGCATCCTCCCAATGGCCACCAGGACCAAGCTGTAGGAGGTGAGGATGACTGCAGCGGGCAGAAAGGTAACCAGAGCAGAGGAGATAGAGAGGACCACTCTTGCTGTGACTGTGTTGGCACACGCTAGGCGGAGAAGGGGTAGGATGTCACAGAAGTAGTGTGTCACTTGGTTGGGCCCGCAGAAAGGCAGAGTGAAGACATTCCCAGTCTGGAGAGCAGAGTTAGCTCCACCGAATGCATAGGAAGCAGCCACCAGCTGGAGACAGGTCTCCTTGGTCATAACAGAACTGTACCTGAGGGGTCGGCAGATGGCCACAAAGCGGTCATAAGCCATGGAGGCTAACAGGAAGCTCTCAGCTGTGACGTGCACCACAAAGAAGGTCAACTGGACCACACAGCCCTCGAAAGAGATGGACTTATCAGAGGCCAGAAAGTTGACCAAGAGCTTGGGGGTGACCACAGAAGAGTAACAAATATCAAGGAAATAGAGGACACTGAGGAAGAAGTACATGGGGCTATGGAGATGGGAGTCTGTGAGGATGAGTGCCATCATTCCCAGGTTGCCCACCACTGTGACGGCGTAGATGAGCAGGAAGGCTCCAAAAAGAAGCTCCTGGATGTCTGGATAATTGGAGAATCCCAGCAAGATGAACTGGGTAACTGGGGTGTGATTGCCACTGGCAAGGGCTAGTTCTCCAGGTGTCATCTGCAGAGGTGACAATTAATAATCACCCAAACAGTATTACTTAACGTACATGCCCACTACTGTGCAAGCTAGAATGAGGGAGAAGGTCATGCAAGAAGCTAATGGTTACCTAATGTCATAGTGTGTAGAACAGAACTGTGAAGCCAGGCAGACCTGAGTCTTAATTCAGTGGATGGCACAGTGGATAAAGCGTCAACCTGGAATGCTGAGGTTGCCGGTTCAAATCCCTGGGCTTACCTGGTCAAGGCATGTACATGAAGCAACTACTGCAAGTAGATGCTTCTTGTCCTCCCCTTCTCCCTGTCCCTTCCTCTCTCTCTCTCTCTCCCTCTCCAAATATCTATAAACAAAATCTAAAGAAAGTTCTGTCTATGGCACCAACTTGTGTATCTTTGAATAAGCTCTATCTGTGAGCCTTGGTTTTCTTCATTTCTCATGAAATGGAGAAAACATGCCTACTTCTCAGGGTTGCTGTGTGGCTTAAATGAAAAAAATGAATATAAAATATTTGAATGTCTGGGACACAGTAGGTGATCAATAAATGTAAGGCTTTCCCCCCAATATTTTGTGCCTGTATTGATAAATAAGTGTATGACTCTATTTGACAATTCATTCTGTCTTTTTTTTTTTTAAATCAAGGTATTATTTATACACCATAAAATTCATCATTTAAAAAAGTACAATTTAGCCTTACCTGTGGTGGTGCAGTGGATAAAGCATTGACTTGGAACGCTGAGGTTGCCAGTTCGAAGCCCTGGGCTTACCTGGTCAAAGCACATACATGAAGCAATCAGTGAACAACTAAAGCGAAGCAACTATGAGTTGATACTTCTCACTCCCCCACCCTTCTCTCTGTAAGATCAATAAATAAAATCTTTAAAAAAATTTTTAGAAGTACAATTGAGTGGTTGTTAGTATATTCACAAGTATATATCAGTTAGTATATATCGTACCCACTATTTCATTGCAGAACATTTTTATCACCTGATAAAGAAAATCCCATGCCCATTAGGTAGTCATTCCCCATTCTCCACTTCCCCAGTCCCTGGCAACCATTATTCTACTTTCTGTCTCTATGGATTTCTTTATTGTGGACATTTTATATAAAAGAATTTATACAGCCTGACTGGTGGGGCATAGTGGATAGAGCATTACTCCAGAACACTGAGATTGTGGGTTTGAAACTGTAGGTCACCAACTAGAGTATAGGCTCATCAGCTTGAGTGTGGGGTCACTGGCTTGAGAAGGGGATTGTTGACATAATCTCAAGGGTCATCAGCTTGAGCCCAAAAAGGTTGCTAGCATGGAAGCCCAAGGTTGCTTGGCTTGAGCAAGGGTTCACTGGCTTGGCTTGAGCCTGAGATTCAATCCCTGGTCAAGGCACGTAAAAGAAGCAATCAATGCACAACTAAAGTGAAAGCAACTATGAATTAGTGCTTCTCACTCTCTCTCTCCTTCTTTCTCTCCTTTCCTGTCTAGATCTCTCAGTCTCAAAAGAGAGAGAGAGATAATAGAACCAATTGTTAAAAATAGAAGAATTCATACAGTGTGCGGCCTTTTGTGTCTAACTCTTTTACTTAATGTTTTCAAGGCTTATCCACATTGTTGCATGCATAAGTATTCACTCTGTCTTATATTTAAACATCCTCTGGGCATCCCCTCCTTTATATCATGACCATTTTGTCCCGTGAAGATCTACTGAGTTGACTGTTCCCTGGGACACCATCACCTTGGTAATGGCGGTTTAGTGCTTGCTTGACTGTCCTCTAAGATATTTATCCATAAGAGGGCCAGAAATGCTCTTCCTCCCCACACTTTCTTCTGTCTTCTACTTCCTTCATCTTCTTCCTTCTTGAGGGTCTAAGCTACATCCTGAAAACCAGTCCTAGGAAACTCTTACCAACCTGTTCATCCATGTCAAACAGTTTATGTAGAGGACAAGGAGGAAATGTAGTGTCATTTTGCAGAAGAACATGGAATATCCTTGTTTCCACCACTTGTAACAGATACAGGTAATGACAGAAAGAGAACTGAACTGATAGGATGGAGACTTGCTTTCTAGTTATGTCTCTGTTGTCTAAAATTACCTTGGTTACCTTGGACAATTTTCTTCTCTCTGGGATTCTGCTTCATCACTGGCAAAGTCAAGGTTTGGTATGAAAGATGTCTAAAGTCACATCTGGTCCTGACAATCTGAGAGTGAATAAATGCATCTTCCCTGAACTTCCTGCCTGAGTGTGGCTCTTTGTGCCAGTGTAGTCCCCGGCAACACAAAAAGAATCCACGTGGATTTGTCTAGCAAAAGGAGACTCTACACCTGATTGTAACAGACAAATTTAGGAGGGTCTGTTCAGCTCACAAGCATCCATATGAGTACCTTGGCCACTAAAATATTTTGTCCATAAAGTAGGAAGTTCTGAGAAATGTTGTTAACAGAAATGAATAGATGAAAATAGAAGGAGTTTTGTTATGGAAACACCATTTAATTCATTGAACTCCTTTTTAGTTAGTGTCAAGAATCATATAGTGATGTATCATCAACAATTAGTTTTAATGCTCCATTGTCAGTCAGTTTAAAAAGACCGTCCCTGCATTTTGTTGAAAGACTACCATCTGACTTAAAAAGGACTTTATAGACAGTTATTAAAGTCATTTACTTTTTCAACACCCATTTATGAAATTGTCTTTGTATAGTAGCCCTTCTAGTTAGCCTTCCCTTACCCCGCTGAATTCTCTTTGTGGCAGTTGAATTTTACTCACACCGATGTATTCAGAATTGCTTAACGGGGCTTTGTCAATGCTTCTAGGTCTTCTGTTTCCTCCACTGGATTGTTTTCTTCCGTTTCACCTTATTGGTTCTGAAAACAGAGGCTGTGCTCAGTTTCAAACCCAGTGAACAGCAAACATTTGAACTACTGTTATCTGAAAGTACTTGAACAATTGTGGTTGTTTGGAAGTAATTCAACAATTACAGTTGCTCAAAGTAGTTAGATAATGACTTTAACATAGCATAAGACACGGTTTTGGCCATTTTGGGTCTTGAAATTTTGTTGAGAGACCCCCTCGTCTTCATGATAGGAGAGTCGAATTGGCTGGTGCCCACACTGCAGTGAGAGCTTGTTGGAGTCATCTGGGAAGGCTTCACATGAGTCCAACATGTCGTCTGCAGAGGAGGCACAGGCCTGGGACTTGAGGAATGAGGAAGGAGGAGTCCATGGAGGAGAAGAGGAAGCACAACAGGCTCAAGTGAGAATTGAGCTCAGTCATTTACTTGGTGTGAGGTTCATGGAAAAGCCAGGAAACCTGGTGGGTTTGCTAAACCTCATTGAGTCTCATTCTCCTCAGTTTCTGTGAGCTGAAAGGCAATGTGTGTCACTGTACTTAGCACACCCCTGCAAAGAGGTACTTGCTACAGTCTTCCCCCCTTCTCAGCAGAAGATATGTTCCAAGGCCCCCCGTGGACTCCTGAAACCATGGAGTGGTTTCTGAACCCAGGATATCATTTATTCCTATCTACATATGCCTATGGTAAAGCTTGATCTATAGATTAGGCAATTTCATGCATAGAAGATTCATTCTTACCATATATCTTAGCAAACTCAACATGTGATTGTTTGCTTTCTTTATTAGGCTGAGAACGTTCACCTTTTCACTTAAAGGAAGCACTTTACGGCCTCTCTCAGGCACATCTGAATTCCCAGGGTCACTCCTCTTGCACTTGGGGTCGTTGTTGAGTAAAATGAGGGTGACTTGAACACAAGCATTGTGGCACTATGGCAGTCAGTCTGACAACCTGGATGACCACTAACTAATGTGTGGGGAGCACGTGCAGCGTGGAGACGCCGGACAAAGGGAAGCCGCACGCCGCAGGTGAGACAGAGAGGGATGGTGTGAGATTCCATCATGCTCCACAGAATGGCACTCTATTTCAAACTTGTGAGCTGTTCTTTTTCTGGAATTTGTCATTTAACATTAATTAAGCCTATGAAAAGGGAAAGTACACATTAGGGGGGACTACACAGTGTACACATTGGCAGTCATCCCACCACAGGCTGGAGGATGACCACGTAATGGAGGGGAGCTGGCAGAGATTGCTCAGGACCCCTGAAGGCGGTAGGACTTCAGGAAATGCCGAAAGCTGACACAGCAGAGGGTCAAGTGGGTGTGGGTTTGGGGGAGAGAAAGGAAAAGAGAACAGGCAACCTCAGCTTTCTGAATCAGCTCTGGTGGCACTCACTGTCCAATAAACAAATACCCACCCTAGCAGATGGTGCTCCCCAGCCTGTTACCCCTGCCGTGAGGACTCAGATGCCTCTCACCCAGCCAGATGGGGTGGTTCTGACACTCACTTTCACTCCAGCCTACGTCTGTCAGGTTCTCCTCCTTAGAGCTGTTTCTGAGGAAGCCGCACATCCAGATTTGATGACAGGGTACACAACTTAGGATAACACAAGGTGACACTGAGGACCAAAGCTGTGACCACGTCCCCGTCCTGTCAGTTTATAAAGCTAGCTACATCTCCTCCTGATCCTGGCTGGCTTTGGAGGCTCAGAGCTCTGGGGAATTCAATAATTGCACCTGCCCACACATCCTTCCCTAGGTCCTGGGAGGTCCAGACCTCAGGGAAGAAGAGATGGTCCCCTACAGATTTTGGTCACTGGCTTTGGTCTTGAGGCAGACGGAGCTTAGGGTCTCCGTGAGGAGTTAAACTTTTGGTTCTATTTCTGGCTGCAAGAAGACTCAGCAAGAACAGGTAGAGCCTTCCCGTCTCTGTCCTGGATTTTGAGGTTTGGATGAATAAAAGTCATCTCGCCCCTTGGGAGCTTGTGGGACACTGAGGGATAGTTTACCCAGCTATTTCAGGGGGACATCTCCGTTGAACATGGAGGGCCTGTCCTGGGCTCGAATGCTGGTCAAACAAATTGGTGACCCTGAGCTCCGCAAAGTGTGGGTCTGCGGCTAGGCAGGGTTAGGGCTGCAGTCCCTTTCTTGTGTCCCAGCAGCAGAGGAGCACCCCCCAGGGGAGTTGGGGACCCATAGGGTCAGGATTCTGGGGTCTGACCCTCTCTGGAGAGCTCTCCTGGCTTCAGCTGTTAAGAAATCATCTGATGAGGCACAGGGGTCCTTGTTAAAAGAATGGGCACTTTATTTATATTAGCAATGAAAAAAATTATGTCTTTAGAAATGAAGCTTACCTCTTCTACGCATGAGAAATGTCGATGGGTACAAGGAGGGGCCAAGGGAACTGCTCCCCAGGAGCATAGGACACACTCATCTTTCCTAGTTGTCACTTATCCCTCCTTTTCCTCTGACTATACTTTGCCAGAGGGGACAGCTTTCTCCCTCCCCACGTGTCAGCTGGCACCTCATCTGAGACTGCGCCATGCTGGGCTCAGCTGAGGCCACTGGATGCAGCAGGGGTGGCTACGGGGATCTGCGAATCACGAGTTGTTGAGCTGAAGAGAATTATGGAGCATCTAGCCCAGTGGGCGCTCAGCTTAACTGTGGTGGTGCCATGCTCCCCTCGGGGAAGACCAGGAGCAGGCCAGGAAAGAGCCAGCTAGGGCACCAGCAGAGTACCAGCATTCATCAAAGGACACAGTTGGACATTAAAAAAAGGTTCCAGAGCCTGACATGTGGTGGCACAGTGGATAAAGCATCGACCTGGGAACACTGAGGTCGCCAGTTCAAAACCCTGCACTGGTCTGGTCAAGGTACATATGGGAGTTGAGCTTCCAGCTCCTCCCCCCTTTCTCTCTCTCTCTCTCACTCTGTGTCTCCTCTCTAAAATGAATTAAAAAAAAAATATTAAAAAAAAAAAAAAGGTTCCAGAAAATGAGAGGACATTGAGCTTTGCTTGAAAATAATCTGGGCGAGTACATGAGGAAAAATATAAAAGACATCTTGGAGACGGTTGACAAGATCTGTTTCTGAACTGTGGATGATGTGATAGTACTATATTACTGTAAACTGTCCCAATTTTGTCCCATAGTACTGGCTATGAGAAAGAACCACGCACTGAAGTGTTTGGAAAACATTTCACATATGTATCTACCTTATGTTATATACATATATTCTGCTCACAAAAATTAAGGGGTATTATATAGTTTCATATTCTTTTTGAAATATCCCCTAATTTTTGTGAGCAGTATATATTATATACAAATATAAAAAATGGAACAAAATGTGAACAATTGATGACTCTGGATAAAGGGTATACAGAGTTCCTCCTGTATTATTCTTGCAACTTTAAAAATTATATTAAAATACATATATCTTTAAGTTGTTAGCTGTTTCTTGTTTCTTCCTTTTCTTTTTCCTTATTTCCTTTATAACCTTCCATGTTGAATTTCTAAGTTCAGGATCTGTGTGGACTAAACTATGTGCTCCTTAAATCGTATGATGAAGCCATAGCCTCCAGTTGGACTGTATTTGGATATAGTGCCTTTAGGGAGATAACTAAGGTTAAGTGAAGCCGTAAGGTGAGGCCCTGACCTAATAGAAGAAGAGACACCACAGAGTGCTCTTTCACTCTCTCTCTCTCTCTCTCTCTCTCACACACACACACACACACACACACCCGCACACACCCACACACACACACACACACACGAGAAGGTGGCTCTCACCAGAAACCAGCCCTGGTGACACCTTGCTCTTAGCTACCCAGCCTCCAGAACTGTGAGAAACTGAATTTCTGTTGCTTACGCATCTCAGTCTGTGATATTTTGTTACAGCAGCCCTAGTCGACCAATAGAGTCTGAGGCCATGGCTGCATGGCCAACTTCCTACTATCCACACAGGCATTATTCCCAACCTACTGTACTTTTTAATCTTACCAAATAGTTGCCTTTCTCGGCTTGGGTTTTATTTTTCCTTGCTATTAGTAGATAAGTATTTAGAAAGTTCAAATTTATCTTCATATGAGCATGAGGAAAATATGATAAGAAGGAAAATCCGCTATAAAAACAAATTACCTTGTGGGTTTCTGAGACAAATATAAGTTATATTTGGAATGCCTGTGGAACTGTGCACTCCCCATGGATCTTGAGAACCAAGTGTTGACTGGAAGTGGTACAAACACAGACATAGAAATGGAGGTGCACATGTGGATTGTGTAGATTATTCAAATAGTATAAACCCAAAGGAACCAATTTACATTGTCACGTGAGACAATGCTCACAAAGTATGGATAAACTCAAATTGCTTTCTTCCTCTATTTTGGAATGGAATTAATCAAGCAGATGTGTTTTTCTTTTTTCTTTTTCTTTTCCTTTTTCTTTTTTTTTTACAGAGACAGAGAGTCAGAGAGAGGGATAGATAGGGACAGACAGACAGGAATGGATGGAGTGAGACGAGAACCTTCAATCATCAGTTTTTCGCTGCGACACCTTAGTTGTTCATTGATTGCTTTCTCACATGTGCCTTGACCGTGGGCCTTCAGCAGACCGAGCCACCCCTTGCTGGAGCCAGCGACCTTGGGTTCAAGCTGGTGAGCTTTGCTCAAACCAGATGAGCCCGCGCTCAAGCTGGCGACCTCGGGGTCTCAAACCTGGTTCCTTCCGCATCCCAGTCCGACGCTCTATCCACTGTGCCACTGTCCACTCAGGCAAGCAGATGTTTTCTTATAGATCCACAGAATGTTATATAGTGGAGGGGAAAGACCAAAACTCCCTAAGGGGCAAAGATAGTTGAAAGAGAATATGTGATGGGCCTGATCTGTGGTGGCGCAGTGGATCAAGTGTCGCCCTGGGAACGCTGAGAATATGTGATGGATGGCAACTTTAGTGAAAGGTGAGAAGATAATAGGGCTTTGATCTTAGTAGGGGCTTAAAAATAAAATCTGCTTAATTAAGTAGAATCATTAGGTAAGTATATTACATTTGTCCAGCTATAAGAAACAGAAAGCTTAAGCAAGATGCTGTAAGTCAGTGGTTCTAAACCTTTTTTTGAGATACCAAACCCACCAGTTTCATATGTGCATTCACCGAACCCTTCTTTAGTGATAAATAAAATATGATTTTTTTTTCCAAATTCAAGATATAGGTATATGTTTTTATTTTACTGGTGCACAAAATGAGCCGTGCATGAACATCACCTTGCTCAAAGAACAAAACCAACAAAGTGCATGAACTCACAACAAATTATGGTATTACTTTATTCTGGCCTCTGCGGCAGAGGCTTCTCCGAACCCCTGAGACCAACTCATCGAACCCCTAGGGTTCGATAGAACCCAGGTTAAAAACCACTGCTGTAGGTGATAAGGATGTTTATCCTTTATTCAGTACTAAATTTGGTAGTAGACTTTTTAAAATTAATGAACAGTTAACCTTGCCCAGAAGCCAGGTAGCTAATTTCTCCTGGGAGCTCACTAGCCAGAAGTAGATCACACGGTCATCTTTCACCACAGGGATAGCTAGGAAAGAGTGCCTAGCTTATTCAGCCTCTGCAGTTTGAAGCGAATGAGGGAAAAGGAAGAGGAAAGGTTGCTGGGCTTGTGACAATGGGCTTATATTGTCAAAGGTGGCAGGTGACTACTTGATCCACTGATGTTACTGGAAGGTCAAAAAATATGAGCTGGATGGATTTGGTGTCTATATTTATACAACTTCCTCAATGAAGGAAAATGTAAACTTTCTCTTATCCCACTTTGAATATCTTCTTTACATCTTTAAATTCTACTTACATACAATACCTGCTGTTTACTCGTCCATGCATTATGAATTTATTAATTCATTTAATAGGTATCAATTGAGTGCCTACCATGTGCACTGGACATACATGATTCCTTTGTCTTAGATAAGTCCTTTGTCTTAAATACCCAAAGGAGCAGGAAGAGGAGCCTGGTAGGAGCTAACCACAGAGGACTCTAGGAACTCACCAAATTAACATGTGCCGTTTCACGACCTTAAAGAAGGTTCAGCAGAGATAAAACTTGCAATTTTGCTGAGAAACGAATTCGAACCACCTGTACCATCCCTCTTGTGTTTGGGGCGAGTCACTTTCCCAGTGAGTGAGTTTAGTTGAGCCCCCAACATTTGCATCTCGTGTTTCCTTTTTGGAAATGCATTTTATAAGGAAATTATACGCTGCAGTGACATTTCCAAGACTGAGGATTGGAGGCATTTTCAGACATATCATTTTATAATATTAAAAGTCTAGCCTAGTACCATGTTTTCTAAAAGTCAGTTATATGTTTGCTAAATTCACATGCTACTTGTAATATTTACTTAATATTTGAAAGAACCAACTATTTAAAAATGAATTAAATCTAGCTCTACTTTAAGAAAAAAAATTCCTACAATCTATGGACTTTAAAAAGTTGTATTTTTAATGCATATTTAAAAATGTAACATTAAAATACATTTGTTAACTGGTGTTTCACCTAAAATCTTGGGGTCCACACTAACATAGCCTGGGAAATCATTCAAAACAGGTTTAAATCCTGGTTTTGATATTTATTAGTGGTATGGCCTAGGATTAATTACATAATGGTATGACTAGTAGGTTCTTCACCTGTAAAGTGGGTTGAAAATTTATATCTCATGAGTAATGTTGAGCCATCCAAATGAGATATAGCACATATAAGATGTAGCTGATCATAGTGCTTTGTACATAATAAGTTTCCAGTTAATGATAGCTTATATTGACTATGCTATGCAACTTAGTTTTACTAATTGCCAATAAGCTTTGTCTTTCTGGAAACAAAGGGAAAAAAGAGTAACCTATTTGATTCTATCCTACCAAATTAGATTTTCCTTGGGGTGCTGAATGCAGGCATTGCAAGGAAGTGACAGAAATGCATTAAGCAGTCCCCTGAAGACTGATGAATGGCTGTGATTAGTACATGGTGATTGGAATAAAAAAGAAAAAGTTGACTGGGAGGTAAAATTGGAACTAGATACTATGTCTAGACTGAGTGGCTAATGAGAACAGAAAACCTGGCGGAAGTGCTGCTGTCCATCCACGAGGGTGCTGAAACGGTGCAGCGTCCCAGAGGTAAGTTGCAAGAAGTATGAACACATCTTTGCTTCCTAAAATATCATATCTCAGGCACGCCGCCTCTTTTCCACCTTTCTTACAGTCTGCCACCTCAACCTTCCACCTACATCTACCTTTCTCTCTTATCCCGCTCCATCTTCTCTTCTAGCTGGCTGGTTGCTCACCTTCCTGCGAAGAGTGCTCACCGCTGCCTGCACATGCTTCATTCCCAGGACGGTGCCGAGTGTGAGAAGTATCTGGAATGAGCCCCTGGGAGCTGATGACTACAAAATGCTTTCTCCTTCAGTCATAAGTAGCCCTCAGTGTTAATGTGGCTGAACTATGGCCCAAAGGACTGGAGATGCTGAGGATGACAGCTTTCAGAAACACGGTGATAGCTGCCTCTTAAACTGTGCTAAACCCTTCAGGCACAGACTGTCTCTGTGCAGCCAGGGCTTTGCATGTATTGCTCCGCTCAAATCCCTGTTTTGTTCTTCAAGCTCATGACAGCCTTTTTTCTTCCCCAATCAAAATTGATCTCCCTCTCATTTACCTCCCATACTTCAGTGTCCAATTTAAATTTTCTCTTCTCCAGACCATCCTAACAGAAAGCAATATTTCTTTCTTCTGAAATCCTATAGCACTTTCACCTTGAACATGCTACTTAGTCCTTGGTTATAAACTATTCTAAGCTCATTTTACTTACTAATTAATTAATATGTGACTGTTTTGCCTCTCTAGTCAAAACATAGGTGCCTTGGAAGGCAGGAACAAAGATGTTTGCAAGGTCTGTGTTCCATATATCTCCAAACATATAGGATACACAGTGGTACTCAATAAATATTTGTTGGTTGAATAATAGAAGGAAATGACTTTAGGGGAAGTGAAGGAAACAGAAAAGTGAACTGAAAACCGACTAATAGCAACTCAAAAAGGGCACAGGTCCAGAGAATCTGGTAGGCTGGTACTCCAGCCCAGTTAGGCCCAAAAGGACAATTGGGAATTGGCCGTGGGAAGGACTGGTGGGAACTGAGGCAGAGCAGGATACAAGAGGATTTGCAAATACAGACTCAAGTGCATCTAAGCCTAAAGTTTGAGTTGCAGAAAATTTAATTCAATGTAATCTGATTAAAATGTCACAAAAATGTAGAATTACAGACTTGGAAGAGACAGCAGGGGTCATTCCAAAAGACATTGGCTGATGCATAATTCATCTTGTCAACATCCTCACCAACTAAGCATCAAATCTCCATTCAGACCCTCTAGTATGGGACCATTCCTAGCTATAGAGACAATAACTTCCGTGGAATGGAATTCAGCTTGGCTCAGCAATTAAAAGAATTTGAGAGCCTATTGTATACTTAGCACTGTAGTGTGGGCTCCTGCAGGGAAGGGACAAAAGACCGATGGCTCTGCATGTCTGTGGATGCTGGGCAGTTGTGCGGAGTTTTCTACAACCTTTTGTCAGAATCATTTCTAGTTTTCTACCTTCTCTTAGCCTTCCCTCTACAGTTGCTTCTTCCCACAACTTTGTTTTTATCCTCTCCTTTTTCCCCATACATTCATCATGATTTAGACTTTCTAGGAGCGTTCAATCCCTGATGTTGGATTCCTTGAAAATACTGAGGGCAAAGAAAATTACTGCTCTCCATACTAAGAACATATGTAAAAGATGGGAGGGCCTGACCTGTGGTGGCCCAGTGGATAAAGCGTCGACCTGGGAACACTGAGGTCGCCAGTTCAAAACCCTGCACTGGTCTGGTCAAGGCACATATGGGAGTTGATGCTTCCAGCTCCTCCCCCCTTTCTCTCTTTCTCTCTCGCTCTCTCTCACTCTGTGTCTCCTCTCTAAAATAAAACAACAACAACAACAACAAAAAAGATGGGAGAACCTGTTAAAATTATGTATCCAACTTCGTTATGTAAAAAGAGACACCAAGGGTCAGAGTGGAAAAATGTTTTACCCCTGGTCACCAGATCAAATGGACAGTGAGGATGAGTGAGATTCGCAGTCAGTATTCTCACATAGTAGATCCCAGGTGAATATTGTCAGTGACCAATACTCAAGTTAGTAATATAAATGGACTATAATTGAGCTGGCATGGATGTCCAATTTGCATATCATTTCCATACACCCACATCAACTCCCAGCAGTCTCTGCTTCTCAGTTACTGCTCAAGTGAGAATGTATCACTTTGTTCCTTGTTTGTCATTTTTAGCTTTTCATTTCTCTATTCCTCTTACCCACTCAGCGTCTTTGGCCCAGATCCCTGCAGAATGCAAAGGGAAAAAGTATTCACAGAACATTAAAATTAAACTTCAGACAATTGTGTTCCTCTGACCATCTGGACCCTGCTAGAACAGCCACCTCTCAAAGGCAGGGGTTCTGGACCTCAATGTTCTGTCCAGTGCCCAAAAAAGGGGATATTCAGTAAGCAGGCCCAGAAAAGGCTGATGGTGACAGGCAGAGCAACCCAAAGATAGTTGGGACACACAGTCTGACAAAGATATATATATATATATTTTTAACAGGGACAGAGAGAGAGTCAGAGAGGGGGATAGATAGGGACAGACAGACAGGAACGGAGAGAGGTGAGAAGCATCAATCATTAGTTTTTTGTTGCGACACCTTAGTTGTTCATTGATTGCTTTCTCATATGTGCCTTGACCGCAGGCCTTCAGCAGACCGAGTAACCCCTTGCTCGAGCCAGCGCCACATGAGCCTGCACTGAAGCTGGCGACCTCGAGGTCTCGAACCTGGGTCCTCCGCATCCCAGTCCTATGCTCTATCCACTGCGCCACCTCCTGTTCAGGCTGACAAAGATTTTAATACAAGACTTCATATTCCTAAAGGGCAGACTTTCTTCTTCACCACACTCTTTCCAGCAGGAGGTACAAAGTAGACCATCTATATTGGTTGAGTGCATGAAAGTATAAAGGTATATAAAAAGTGCTACACCCTTCTGGAAGCGTGTTAAAACCAAATATAATTTGCTTACCTATGGAATGAATCACCTCAGAAAAAACAGTATTTTATGCTTTTGGAAGCTTCACAGCCATCCTCACATTTGTTCTCTACCACGGATTTCTGGAGTAGGTATCCACTGGGAAAGGCCAGGTGAAGTTCTAAGTGCTATCCAAGTGTAAAATGTTTTTATTTTGACCTAATTAATGGACTTATCAATTTTTGAAAAAAATAGCCCAGCCCTAGATTAGGTTCCTGGGAGGCAGAGTTTCAAAATTTATCCTCAAAAACTTATTAGAGAATGGTGACATATAAATGCTTACTAAACACAGGTGAATGTGGCACTGAGGAATCCAACTTGAGTCGGATCAAACAGGAAATGGAGAACTTACCATAAGGTTACAGAGGTATCTCATGGCTCCGGTGGTGGTTTTGAAACAAGTCTATGAATTTGCCGCTGGTCCTCCTTTCAAGATGTGAGCTTTACCCTCTTCCCCTGGAGCTCAGGCTGGACTTAGCGACTCAATCTTAAGGAATGTAATTCGAAACAAGTCAGATGTTTAATTTCTGAGACTTGGTTATTACACTAGTTTTCTGGAGTTGCTGCAGCCAAGTACCACAAACCGGATGACTTAAACAACAGAAATGTATTGTCTCACAGCTCCGGGGGCGAGAAGTCTGAGATCAAGGCGTTGGTGGGGTTGTTTCTTTTTGAGAGCTGTGAGGAAGGACCTGTCTTTTTTTCCCGCTCCTGGTAGGTTGCTGGCATTCTTCTGCTGTTTATCTCAATTCGGCCTCCTTCACCACTCTACATTTCCCTGTATGCAGCTTGTCTTTGTGCCCAAAGTACTCCTTTTATAAGAACATCAGTCACATTGGATTAAAGCTCACCATAATAGCCTCATTTGAACTGATAACCTCTGTGAAGACCTTATCTCCAAATAAGGTCCCATTCTGAGGTATACAGTGTTAGGATTTCAACATGTGAATTGGGGGGAGGGTATAATTCAATCATAAAAGGCCTGTGGCTTCCACCCTGCTCTCTCCTCGGATCACTCACTCTGGAGGAACGCTGGGAGAAGACTGAAGAGGACCCATGGCAAGGTATGGCAGGGAACCAAGGCCTCCTGATACCAACCAGGTGAATGAATCGTGGAAAGCAGCGTGTAAAGCCAATAGTCAAGGCCACCATCACAGCAGCCCGACCCGTGCAGGTTCGCATTTGATTCGAACAGTCGGTAATGAAACACAGGAGCCAAGAACTGGTGAGCCATCAGCTTTAATTCTAGCTTGCACCCGGCGAGCAAGCAAAAACACACACTGGGCTCCAAAACCCACACATTCAGTGCTCACAAAGCTACTGACTTATCTGAGTTTCCTAGAATCAAAGGTTTCTAGCTCACCAGACTTATTCACCTCTGTTTCCCATCTCCTCCTGCACAAACTCTTAAAAAACTGGCTTCTTCCTCAGCACTCTGCCATCCTGGCTGCTTCTTCTCCACATGGCCTTAATCTGCTCTCCTCTCTAATACCTCAGGAACCAAGAACCAAGAGAGAGAGAGAGATCTAGCTACCGGTCCGCCCACTTTATAGCATAGATAATCCAAACCTTTAATCCAATTATACATACAAGAAAGTCTCTGATACAAAGCCACCCATCTGAGGCATAATGGGATTCCTCCCTACATCACCACCCTACATCATCTAATCAGTCAAGGGTGTGGAGAAGAGCTTAGTCTTAAACTAAGCCTTAGGCTATAACGACCCAGCCTGCCCACAGCCTGTTCCAGAACACACATTCCAAGCATAAGGCAAAATAATATCACCTGGGTGACAGGCTTCCATGTGGGCAGCTCCATCTTTAACAAAGTGAGCATAATATATTTTATCTGCCCAACACAGCGCCTTCAGCCTCAGGCGAGCCTTGAGATGACACAGCTCCCCACAGCTTCACTGAGCTGTAACGGACAGTGGAAACTTGCATATATGTAAGGAATACAGCTTGATGGTACATAAGCATCACCTCAAACACTTACTAGATGTGGTAAGAACACTTAAGATTTACCTTGGTAGCAAAGTTCAAGTATGAAACACAGTATTATTGTTGATGATGGTCACAGTGTTGGACATGACATCTCCAGAATGTATTCTGTGCCCCTTAACTAAGGTCTTATATTTCTCCCTCCCCCCAGGCCCTGGTAACCACTGTTCTATTCTCTGCTTCGGTGAGTTTGACTTGTTCAGATTTCACATGTAAGTGAGACCATGCAATAGTTGCCTTTGTCTGTCTGACTCATTTTATTTATTTATTTACTTACTTATTTATTTTTGTATTTTTCCGAAGTTAGATGCGGAGAGGCAGTCAGACAGACTCCCACATGTGCCCAACTGGATGAGATCCACCTGGCATGCCCACCAGGAGGCGATGCTATGCCCATCTGAGGTGTTGCTCCCTTGAGGCCAGAGCCATTCTAACGCCTGAGGTGGAGGCCATGCAGCTGTCCTCAGCACCTGGGTCAATTTTGCTCCAATGGAGCCTTGGCTGTGGGAGGAGAAGAGAGAGACAGAGAGGAAGGAGATGGGGAGGGGTGGAGAAGCAGATCGTCACTTCTCCTATGTGCCCTGGCCGGGAATTGAACCTGGGACTTCCACATACCAGACTGTCGCTCTACCGCTGAGCCAATGGCCAGGGCCTGTCTGACTCATTTTATATAGCATAACACATCCTCCAGGTTTGCCCACGTTTTTGCAAATGGCAGAATTCCTTTCTTTTTAAAGACTGAATGTACCTGACCTGTGGTGGCACAGTGGATAAAGCGTCGACCTGGGAACACTGAGGTCGCCGGTTCAAAACCCTGCACTGGTTCGGTCAAGGTACATATGGGAGTTGATGCTTCCAGCTCCTCCCTCTCTCTCTCTCTCTCTCTCTCTCTCTCTCTCTCTCTCTCACTCTGTGTCTCCTCTCTAACATGAATAAAATAAATTTTAAAGACTGAATGTATTATTATTACCTATAATTACATAATATACATTGTATTATATATATTATATAATTACATAAGTAAACAAATACTCTTACATTAAAAAAAAAATTCATTCATCTGTTAGGTTGTTTCCATGTGATGGCTATTGTGAATAATGTTGCAGTGAACACGGGAGTGCAGATACCTCTTTGAAATGCTGATTTTATTTTCTTCGGATATATACCCAGAAGTGGGATTGTTGAATCAGAAGGTATTTTTGTTTAAAATTCTTTTTTGAGAAACATCCATACTGTTTTCCATAATGCCTATACCAATCTATATCTCTACCAACAGGGCCCAGGATTCTGGCCGACAGCTTGATCGCAGACTCACGAGAGACTGGGCAGAACCACTCAGTTCAGCCGCTCAGGAATTCCTGGCCAGCAAACCTGAGATAATGAATGTTTGTTGCTTTAAGCTGCTAACTTGTGGGGTACTTTTTATGCAGCAATGGATAAAACAGACCCCACAGGAGGGGAGAAGGCAGGAACCAGTAGGCAGGAAAGTAAATAGAATTCTCTGCCTCTGGCTATTCTGCCCACCGGCTATCCATAGACAGAAACATGTTAACCTCATGGCTCCTGAGTCTCCAGGTTACCGTTCGAGTGACATAGAGGTCTTTATTCCAATTTTCTGAGTGAGGGTATGTCCAGTCCAACTAGGGTCAGCTGTGGCAGGGGGGTAGGTTTAGGAACAAATGTAAGTTGTGTGGGGTTGGACGATTATATCATTTTGGGGAGAAAGCTCATTAAGAAAAGGAATGCAAAATTACATACAAAAAAATGACTTGGAATGAATGAAAAAAATTAATACTGATCTAAAGCCGACCAATACCAAAACATCACAAAATTTTAAAAATTGCATGGTATTTGTTTTAGTTCATGCTGATTTGGAAGAGGTGTCCAGAGGCTGTCTTCTGGCTCTGTGCATTTCAAATCATGTGAGTCTGAGTGGTGTGGCCACAGCAGTGTGGAGGTCTGACTTCTGGCTCTGTCTTTCATGAGTGATGCTGGGTGAGTCAGAACAGTGCACCTGGAAGCCATTGTCCACTGGGATGACACCAATAACTTCACTACATACAGAAGTCTTGGCAAATCCTGTAGCCACACGCAGTAAACCCAAGCGTTGTGTATTTCCATCTTGACTGCCCCTTGGCTGGACCTCACATTGCCTGTGGCCACTGTGTGTGTGTGTGTGTGTGTCTGTGTGTGTGTGTGGTGTGATGAAGGAAAATCGAGGTGAAAACGCAGTTTTTTTAACTAATTGTGGCAAAAATACCTTGCTTTTAAAATTGTACGAAAAACCCATGTGACCATATAAACACACAGTGTGCCCTTGCGGGGGCCTGGCAGTGGTGTGGGCAGGAAGGGAGCCCTAAAGTGTTGGTCTGTCACATTCGTGGAAACCTTACCTCAGGGGCGGGGTCTTGTGGACTAGCATGGTTGCGGGAGACCGGAGCTGGTGGGTGAGGGGGTGTGCCCCGAGGAAGTAGGAGCAATGCCATGGGCTGGGGGATCACAGCCCCCTGGGAGAGGAGGACTGGGTGGCTACGGGAGCACAGATGGGGGTGGGGGATTGAGTCAGGCTGCAGGTGAAGGCTTGTTGTGACTTACGTAGGCTGAGTGGTGGGTCGGTCGCAGGCTGTCCCAGGCAGATAGGGAGCACAGGCAAATGGAGCGGGTGTAAGAGACCCCGGCTGACTAGGGGCACAGCGAATATCAGTGGCATTGGAATGAAGGGTGTGAGGGTGGGTGTGCAGAGCAGCCCAGGAGAGCTACCTGCCTCAGATCATGAGGGGCTTGGCATGTCGCACGAGGCTCTTTGAACTCTGTTTTGAAGGACTTGGGCATGGGGACTCAGTGAAGGGTTTGGAGCAGGGAACTTAGTCAGATCTGCATTAGTACATCAGCCCAGCACTTTTCAGCCAGTATGGGAGACTAAATGGTGTTCAAAGAAAAGTGTCCACTGACAATCTGGGGATGCTAGCTAGCTAGTAGGTTTTTATTCAATGATTCATGGATCAGGCTGCATCCAATGTAGCAGATGAAAAGGAGCTCCAAAGAGCTGTACATGAGAGATTTCTATAGACCAAGTGAGTTAGACTGGACTTGTATACAGTATATCAAGAAAGTTACACTGGACCATTGCTGACTGGTTAAATCAGAGTTACTGTCCTTACAGGGAAGAAAGGGAAGGCTTGGAGCAGGGATGGGTAACTTGCGCTGAGCCAGCAAGTGCTGATTGTTTGACCCATGCTTTTCTTTCCTGGGAGAGCTGGGCATAGCAGCTTCATTAAGTTTTGGTTTGCTGACATGGGGCTTAGCATGAGCGACTCCATCTTGGGCCTAATGCGGTTACTGGAAGAGCAAAAACTGGAACTCCTTCCCATCTCAGAGAGAGAAATGCAGAAAAAAATTAATAACAAAACAAGTTATGATCACTGTGTTGACCACCTGACACTCATATATCATATGTCAAGTGTAATAGAAATATAAAAGAAATTTAAAAAATTCAAAAGATATGATTGAGCTCAAATGGAAGAAAAAGAATTTCCCAAGAGCTGGATGGAACTGAAGAGGCTCCTAAAGCCAGAAAAGTGGAACTTGAAAGGCGGTCCTAAGGGGAAGGGGACAGCATCAGGGTCTTCACAGCTGAGGCCTGGGCTTTCGCCTACACAGGGAGGGGAGTCTGGACCACAGGCCTGGCACAGGTGGAATGCTGGAACTGACCTAGGCATCCTACATCTGGCTGTCTTCCCAGTCGTCTGCGGATGAAGCGTTAGGACACTGAAGAACTGCAGGTAAGGTGTCATTCCATTGTCAACGTAAGAAACTTCCAAACCTGTAAGAATTTATTTTTATGAGTTTATTTGAGCCAAACTGTTGACCAATGCCAGGAAGCAAAGTCTCAAAGGATTGGGAAAATGCTCCAGAAAATGGCAGTTTCACCACTTACTTACATCAGAATCAAAGGGAAAGACAGGAAGGAGGTTACATGAAATTGATTGGTGATAGATTAGGGAAGTGGGAAAAAGCAAAGAGGGAGAGAATCTCTGGGATTGGATAAAAAGTAAAAATGTGTGTACTGAAACTTCTTTTACATAGGCAGGAATAGATAGTTAGTCGTTAATTAACATGATACTAACAACAATGAGGACGTTTATTGATTCCTGCTCGGTGGGACGCCTGCCCTGAGGGTGGGCAGGAAAAGATCACCCAGAGGTTATTGTAAATGCAAAAGACAATAAACAGGCTTGATTAAGGTAAGCATTGACCTTTGTTAGAGAAAAATACCGCCCTAGGACAGGACTACCCACGTGAACTGCTTTTAGTTAGAAAGTTTTAATTCCAGCCCATCCTGTGTGGTCACTGTAGGTCCCTAAATCTGCCAGGCCACCCTGCAGGCTTTCCCTGAGCTTGTCAGGTTCAGCGTGTGGCTCCTTTTCCTTCTGCACCTTCCGAGCTTTAAATGTGGAGACCGCATGAGACTCCCTCCCCTCCAGGCTCTGTGCTGTGCCTGCCCCCTGCAAGTTCATGCATGGAGACAGAGATCCTACTGCATGGCAGGTCTCACGTACCAGAGAAACCATTTCCTCTTCAAAGCTGCTGAATGATCACCCGGGAACATTATCTAGCAAGAAAAAATTTGAAAAATCTTGGATGACTTCCCCTTCGCACTTTTCAGCACCTTATCTCCTCCCATCCAAGCCCGTGCAGGGAGGGAGGCGGGATGAGTTGATTTCAGGGTGCATATCCTCGCAGAACAAAGAAAGGGGAGGATTCCACTCAGAGTGAGGAGCTGTAAATCCCCATCAAGGGCTCCAGTCCTCGGTCTGGTGCCTTCACTAGGAATTTGTCCACAGGACGTGGGGATTTATCAATTGAAGACAGTCACTCAGCTTGACTGAACATGCTACCTGTGACCAGCAAGCAGAAGGGGCAGAACAGTTAGTGGACTGATACTGGCAGGCCAGGCAGGGTCCCGGGGCCTCCTGGATCTGGAGTCTCCGTTAGGCGAGCAGTGAGCAAACATTGCTCCAGGGAAGGAGCAGGGTGTGTAAGGCCTGACTCCTGGAAAAAAGTTTAAGTACCGGGCGGGGCTAGGTTAATTTACAGCCTGAAGATTTATAACGTTCTTCCGGTTGCCAAATGTAGAGTACAATAAGTGAAGTCTTTGTGTCTGAAAAGGACTGGAGAGACAGCCACGGGCTGCTGCCCGAGAGGGTGTCATGGCTTTGGATGGCACAGGGGCCACCTGCAATGGGTATCTTGTTCTTGGAACTACAATATCTTCTTGAACAGGTCACCTCAGTGTGAAGTTGAGCTCTTGGCCTCTGGAAGCCCCCTGGTGCTGGGAGGAGGGCAGGAGTGACCCCCTCACTTTGTAAGGAGACCTAACTCCTGCCCTGTCTGATAGGGGGGTGTTGGGCAGATAAAATATAATATGCTCACTTTATTAAAGATGGCACTGCCCACATGGAAGCCCGTCACCCAGGTGAAATTATTTGCCCTTATGCTTGGGATGGGTGTGGGGGAAAGGCTGTAATGTAAGCAGGCCAGGTCGTTATAGCCTAAGGCTTAGTTTTAAGAGTAAGCTTTTCCCCACACCCTTGACTGATTGGATGATGTAGGGTGGTGCACTCTCATGAGGAATCCTTCCAGTATGTCTCAGATGAGTGACTTTGTATCAGAGACTTCTTTGTTTGTAGATTGGATTAATGGTTTTGAATCTACACTATAAAGTGGGGCAGACTGGGATCTTGCTCTCTCTTGGTTCCAGAGGTATTAGAGAGGAGAGCAGATTAAGGCCATGTGGAGGCCAGGAGAAGCAGCCAAGATGGCAGAGTGCTGAGGGAGAAGCCAGTTTGTGCAGAGTTTGTGCTGGAGGAGATGGGGAACAGAGGTTGTAAAGCCAGTAGTCGTGGCCACTATCACAGCAGCCTGACCCACGCAGGTTCACATTAGATTCGAACAGATCGTAACGAAACAACGGAGCCAAGAACTGGTGAGCCATCAGCTTCAATTCTAGCTTGCACCCGGCGGGCAAGCAAAAAATACACACTGGGCTCCAAAACCCACACATTCAGTGCTCACAAAGCTACAGACTTATCCGAGTTTCCTAGAATCAAAGGTTTCTAGCTCACCAGACTTATTCACCTCTGTTTCCCATCTCCTCCTGCACAAACTCTTAACAAACTGGCTTCTTCCTCAGCACTCTGCCATCTTGGCTACTTCTCCTCCACATGGCCTTAATCTGCTCTCCTCTCTAATACTAACCTCAGGAAATCAGGAACCAAGAGAGAGAGATCTAGCTACCGGTCCGCCCACTTTATAGCATAGATAATCCAAACTTTTAATCCAATTATACATACAAGAAAGTCTCTGATACAAAGCCACCCATCTGAGGCATAATGGGATTCCTCAAGAGAGTGCACCACCCTACATTATCCAAGTAGTCAAGGGTGTGGGGAAGAGCTTACTCTTAAACTAAGCCTTAGGCTATAACAACCGGCCTGCTTACATTACAGCTTTTCCCCCACAGCCATCTCAAGCATAAGGGCAAATAATATCATTTGGATGACGGGCTTCCATGTGGGCAGCGCCATCTTTAACAAAGTGAGCATATTATATTTTATCTGCCGAACAATCCACCCCTATGCTCACTTTACTACCCACAATTTACACCACTGGCATTCCTGTACAAGGAAATTAGGCACGTTACACAAATTACAACAGCATGACAAATCATACAATTTCAAAAATTACAAAGGTACACACATTTCACCAGTCTCTAAGCACTTTGCCAAAAGTGCAAAATGTCCTCGGCCTTCTTTCTTGCCATTTGAAAAGCTTCCCGGGGCAGGAGGGCTTCCAGCAAAGCCATCCCCACCCCCATCAGGGTATTTCACATTGTCCAATAACCATAAGTCCATTCAACAAATGAGCCAGTGCTCACTCCGGTCATAGTCCAGGAAATCAGTCCACACACATAGGGCTTTAGCCTCCCCCCTCATTCCTGCCATCATGGCAAGTCTCACACTGTCCTAAAGAAAAGCATGTGTCAATGGCAGTCAGCATTTCCATCTCTGCTCTGGGGAGCATGATGGCATCCACCCCTATGTCCCAAAATCGCAGACCTACCAGCAGCGTAGCTACTCCTTGCTGCTGGGCTCTCACCTTCTGGAGACTGTGGATTGCAACTCCAGCCAGATTCTCCTCATGCTCCAAAGAGGAACTGAAAACACCAGCTCCTGCTGCTGGGCTTGATCTCCGGGCCACTGCTGCCTTCTGCTCAGCAGACCTTTCAGCTCCAACCCCGGCCTCAGCCCCAGTCCTGGCCTCAGCTCCGGCCCCGGCCTCAGGCCCGGCCTCATGCCGCTGCTGGCTCTCCACAATATCCAGGGCAATCTCCAACTCACGAACCTGTGATTCCTTCTCCAGGATCTGCTCCATTTCCAGGTGGATCTCGCAAACCTGGTCAGCCGCCTCCTCCTCCAGAGCTTCCTTCAGCTCCAGGGTCAGCATCTGTTTCTCCCACGTTTCCTCCAGCTCCTTCCGCTGCTCGTCCTGCAGGTCCTGGGAAGCCTCCTCCATAGAGCTCTTGGTTTCCTCACGCATGGCTGTAAAAGTCAGCCATCCAACAGTCCCCCAAAAAACAGCTATGGGAAACCATAACAGCAGCCAGTCCACTACACCACCGCTCAAAGGTGGTGGTGGTTCCATGCCGATCTGTATCGAATCCTGCCACAGACTACGCCAAATGTAAAGCCAGTAGTCGTGGCCACTATCACAGCAGCCTGACCCACGCAGGTTCACATTAGATTCGAACAGATCGTAACGAAACAACGGAGCCAAGAACTGGTGAGCCATCAGCTTCAATTCTAGCTTGCACCCGGCGGGCAAGCAAAAAATACACACTGGGCTCCAAAACCCACACATTCAGTGCTCACAAAGCTACAGACTTATCCGAGTTTCCTAGAATCAAAGGTTTCTAGCTCACCAGACTTATTCACCTCTGTTTCCCATCTCCTCCTGCACAAACTCTTAACAAACTGGCTTCTTCCTCAGCACTCTGCCATCTTGGCTACTTCTCCTCCACATGGCCTTAATCTGCTCTCCTCTCTAATACTAACCTCAGGAAATCAGGAACCAAGAGAGAGAGATCTAGCTACCGGTCCGCCCACTTTATAGCATAGATAATCCAAACTTTTAATCCAATTATACATACAAGAAAGTCTCTGATACAAAGCCACCCATCTGAGGCATAATGGGATTCCTCAAGAGAGTGCACCACCCTACATTATCCAAGTAGTCAAGGGTGTGGGGAAGAGCTTACTCTTAAACTAAGCCTTAGGCTATAACAACCGGCCTGCTTACATTACAGCTTTTCCCCCACAGCCATCTCAAGCATAAGGGCAAATAATATCATTTGGATGACGGGCTTCCATGTGGGCAGCGCCATCTTTAACAAAGTGAGCATATTATATTTTATCTGCCGAACAGAGGTGAATAAGTCTGGTGAGCTAGAAACCTTTGATTCTAGAAAACTCAGATAAGTCAGTAGCTTTGTGAGCACTGAATGAGTGGGTTTTGGAGCCCGGTGTGTGTTTTTGCTTGCCCGCTGGGTGCAAGCTAGAATTAAAGCTGATGGCTCACCAGTTCTTGGCTCCGGTGTTTCATTGCCATCTGTCCGAATCCAATGCGAACCTGCATGGGTCAGGTGGCTGTAGTCCTGGCCGCAGCTACTGGCTTTACAATTACCGACTGTTCGAATCAAATGTGAACCTGCATGGGTCAGGCGGCTGTGAGCCTGACCCCGACTACTGGCTTTACACTCACCAGCCTTATTCACCTCTGTTCCCTATCTCCTTCTTTCTGCACAAACTGGCTTCTCCTTCAGCACTCTGGCATCTTGGCTGGTTCTCCTTGCCTCCATGTGGCCTTTCTCTGCTCTCCTGCAACATGGGCTCCTCTGCCCCATTTTATAGTGTAGAAATCAAAACCTTTAATACAATATACAAACAAGAAAGTCTCTGATACAAAGCCACTTCTTTGAGGCATAATGGAATTCCTCATGGGAGTGCATCACCACTGTAAAGCCAGTGGCCAAGGCCACCATCACAGATGCCTGGCCAGTGCAGGTTCGCATTAGATTTGGACAGTTGGTAATGAAACAACGGAGCCAAGAACTGGTGAGCCATCAGCTTTAATTCTAGCTTGCACCTGGCGGGCAAGCAAAAACACACACTGGGCTCCAAAACCCACTCACTCAGTGCTCACAAAGCTACTGACTTATCTGAGTTTCCTAGAATCAAAGGTTTCTAGCTCACCAGACTTATTCACCTCTGTTCCCCATCTCTTTCTCTCTGCACAAACACTGCATAAACTGGCTTCTCCCTCAGCACTCTGCCATCTTGGCTTCTCCTCTCCTCCACATGGCCTTAATCTGCTCTCCTCTCTAATGCTAACATCAGGAACTGAGAGAGTAAGCTCCCGGTCTGCCCCACTTTATAGCATAGATTCAAAACCTTTAATCTAATCTACAAACAAGGAAGTCTCTGATACAAAGTCACTTATCTGAGACATACTGGGAGGATTCCTCATGAGAGTGCACCACCCTACATCATCCAATCAGTTAAGGGTGTGGGGAAAAGCTTACTCTTAAAACTTGCATGTGGGCAGCGCCATCTTTAACAAAGTGAGCATAATATATTTTATCTGCCCAACAATCCACCCCTATGCTCACTTTACGACCCACAATCTATACCACCAGCATCCATGTACAAGGAAATTAGGCGCATTACACAAATTACAAATACATGACAAATCATACAATTTAAACAATTACAAAGATACACTTCACCAGTCTCTGAGCACTTTGCCAAAAGCGCAAAATGTCCTCGGCCTTCTTCCTTGCCATTTGAAAGGCTTCCCGGTGCCGGGGGAGGGCCTCCATCAAAACTGCCCCCCACCCCCATCAGGGTATTTCACATTGTCCAAAATCCATAAGTCCATTCAACAAAGGAGCCAGTCAGTGCTCTCTCCGGTCGTAGTCCAGGAAATCAGTCCGCACACATGGGGTGTTAACCTCCCCCCTCATTCCTGCCGTCATGGCAGATCTCACACAGTCCTAAAGAGAAGCATGTGGCAATGGCAGTCAGCATTTCCATCTCTGCTCTGGGGAGCATGATGGCATCCACCCCTATGTCCCAAAATTGCAGACCTAACAGCAGCTTAGCAGGCATTCCCTGACATTTGAACTGGGCTCTTATCTTCTGGAGACTGCAGATTGCAACTCCAGCCTGATTCTCCTCATCCTCCAAAGAGGAACTGAAAACATCAGCTCCTGCTGCTGGGCTTGAGCCCCAGGCCACCGCTGCCTTCTCCTCAGCAGGCCTTGCAGCTCCAGCCCCAGCCTCAGCCTCCGCCTCCTGCCGCTGCTGGCTCTCCACAACATCCAGGGCAATCTGCAACTCACGAACCTTTGATTTCTTCTCTGGCATCTGCTCCATTTTCAGGCGAATCTCGCAAACCTGGTCGGCCTTCTTCTTCAGCACTTCCTCCAACTCCAGGGTCAGCATCTGTTTTTCCCAAATTTCCTCCAGCTTCTTCCACTGCTCGGTTTGCAGGTCCCGGGAAGCCTCTTCCATAGAGCTCTCAGTTTCCTCACGCATGGCTGTAAAAGTCAGCCAGCCTAAAGTCTTCCAAAAAACAGCTATGGGAAGCCATAACAGCAGCCAGTTCTCTACTCCACCGCTCAAAGGTGGTGGTGGCTTCATACCGAAATGTATCGAATCCTGCCACAGACTATGCCAAATGTAAAGCCAGTGCTCAAGGCCACCATCACAGTCTCCTGGCCAGTGCAGTTTCGCATTAGATTCGGACAGTTGGTAATGAAACAATGAAGCCAAGAACTGGTGAGCCATCAGCTTTAATTCTAGCTTGCACCTGGTGGGTGTTGGGCAGATAAAATATATTATGCTCACTTTGTTAAAGATGGCGCTGTCCACATGAAAGTTTTAAGAGTAAGCTTTTCCCCACACCCTTGACTGATTGGATGATGTGGGGTGGTGCACTCTCATGAGGAATCCTCCCATTATGCCCCAAATAAGTGACTTTGTATCAGAGACTTCCTTGTCTGTAGATTGGATTAAAGGTTTGGATTCTACACTATAAAGTGGGGCAGGCCGGGAGCTTGCTGTCTCTCTGGGTTTCTGAGGTTAGTATTAGAAAGGAGAGCAGATTGAGGCCATGTGGAGGAGAAGGAGCAGCCAAGATGGTGGAGTGCTGAGGAAGAAGCCAGTTTGTGCAGTTTGTGCTGGAGAAGGAGATGGGGAACAGAGGTGAATAAGGCTGGTGAGCTAGAAACCTTTGATTCTAGGAAACTCAGATAAGTCAGTAGCTTTGTGAGCACTGAATGAGTGGGTTTTGGAGACCAGTATGTGTATTTTTTGCCCGCCAGGTACAAGCTAGGATTAAAGCTGATGGCTCACCAGTTCTTGGCTCCGTTGTTTCATTACCATCTGTTTGAATCTAATGCGAACCTGCATTGGCCAGGCGGCTCTGATAGTGGCCTCGACTACTGGCTTTACAGTGGGCAAACAAAACCTTTAATCCAATCTACAAACAAGGAAGAAGTCTCTGATACAAAGTCACTTATCTGAGGCATAATGTGAGGATTCCTCATGAGAGTGCACCACCCCACATCATCCAATCAGTCAAGAGTGTGGGGAAAAGCTTAGTCTTAAAACTAAGCCTTAGGCGCCTGACCTGTGGGGGCGCAGTGGATAAAGCGTCGACTTGGGAACACTGAGATCGCTAGTTCAAAACCCTGCACTGGTCTGGTCAAGGCACATATGGGAGTTGATGCTTCCAGCTCCTCCCCCCTTTCTCTCTTTCTCTCTCTCTCTCTCTCACTCTGTGTCTCCTCTCTAAAATGAATAAAATAAAAATAAAATAAATTAAAAAAAAAAACAACTAAGCCTTAGGCTATAACGACACTGCCTGCTTACAGCCTTTCCCCACACCCAATGCAAACTATAAGCGAGCAAACATATATATTATATGTACAAACTTATTTGACCAACAATATCCTTGAACATAGGTCAAGAGGGAGGGTGTAGATGCTGACACAACAGAGGAGCCTGCCCTGCCCTCTCCCATTCCCTGCTTTCTAGATCACTGGTGACTCAAACCCTTCCCCTGCACTCCCAAGCCTGCCTGAACTCATCCTGATGGAGAGAGAAGACGTTCTCCTTCCCAGGTGTGGCTCACATGGAGACCTTTCCCTGCTGGAGGTAAGTCCAGAGGGGGTGGCTAGTTGTCCTTTCTTCTCCCCTTACCTCGCCTATCTGCAATCGGCAGTTAGACAGGCATGACGAGGGCAGGGAAGATAAGCCAGGTATGAAAGGTCATCAGGGTGTTACCTAGCAACAGACAATTGCAAGGTGGGACCTTGCCACCATCAGGGTGACCTTTCCTTCCCTAGCATATTACCGGTCATGTGGTTTGGACCCTCTTCTGACCTTTCTTCTCCTGGCATGTTGCTAGTCATGTGGTGGACCCCCTTCGAGGAGGAACAAGTGGGTGGAAAAAAACCTCAAATGACTCCCGTACAAGCCCTTGCACAAGCACTCTCTTAAGCAGTTTACCCCTCAGGGTAATGAGGTTCTGGCCTGCATCAAATAATCTTAGGAACAAAGCCTCGGGTCTGTGGACCACAGACACAGAGTCTTGGTCAAACTAGAGATAATACCTAGGTCTCAGTTGCGTTTCAGCTCCAGGCCCAGAAAAGAAACAAAGCCAGGTGGGACGGCGTCATGACTGACATCAGGAGCAGCTGCATGACTCATGATCACTGCCCAGGCGCCAACCAATCAGTGGAGAACATGACCCTCAGAGGGCACACCTGAACAGCTGAATAATGTTCTATTGAAATGCTCCCTTAAGGCTTCCAGAGAGAAGCCTTTAAGAGGAAGGATCCAGCAAGTATACTGTCTCCGAGCACGTCCTCACCTTTCTCTTTCTCGTTGCCTCAGACACATTTTCTTTGCCTTCTTTCCCCTAAGATCGGAGGGCCCTTCTTTTCCCTCCGTAGATGCTGTCCTGAGCCCACACAGCCCAGCTGGCTCACTACCTTTCTGATTGCCTAAATAAACCTTTGCTTGTATTTGAGTCTTGGCTCTGAATTCTTTTAGCTGAAATTCAAGGACTGAGGTCTTAACCCTTGGTGCCATTTCAGTTGTTACCATACTTTTCTTTTCTCCTTCCTTGTTCCCAACTGTAAAGCCAGTAGTCAAGGCCACCATCACAGTAGCCTGACCCATGCAGGTTCGCATTTGATTCGAACAGTCGGTAATGAAACACAGGAGCCACCAACTGGTGAGCCATCAGCTTTAATTCTAGCTTGCACCCGGCAGGCAAGCAAAAACATACACTGGGCTCCAAAACCCACACATTCAGTGCTCACAAAGCTACTGACTTATCCAAGTTTCCTAGAATCAAAGGTTTCTAGCTCACCAGACTTATTCACCTCTGTTTCCCATCTCCTCCTGCACACATTCTTAACAAACTGGCTTCTTCCTCAGCACTCTGCCATCTTGGCTGCCTCCTCTCCTCCACGTGGCCTTACTCTGCTCTCCTTTCTAATACTTCAGGAACCGAGAGAGAGATCAAGCTACTGGTCTCTCCCACTTTATACCGTAGAATCAAAACCTTTAATCCAATTATACAAACAAGGAAGTCTCTGTATAATGGGATTCCTCAGGAGAGTGCACCACCCTATATCATCCAATCTGTCAAGGGTGTGGAGAAGAACTTACTCTTTTTTTTTTTTTTTTTAAATTTTTTTATTTTATTCATTTTAGAGAGGAGATACAGAGTGAGTGAGAGAGAGAGAGAGAGAGAGAGAGAGAGAGAGAGAAAGGGGGGGAGGAGCTAGAAGCATCAACTCCCATATGTGCCTTGACCAGACCAGTGCAGGGTTTTGAACTGGCGACTTCAGTGTTCCGAGGTCGACGCTTTATCCACTGCGCCACCACAGGTCAGGCAAGAACTTACTCTTAAAACCAAGCCTTAGGCCATAACGACCTGGCCTACTTACATTACAGCCTTTTCCAGAACACACATTAATATCAACAAACTTCCATGTGGGCAGCGCCATCTTTAACAAAGTGAGCATAATATACTTTATCTGCCCAACACCAACTCCCTCTGCATCCGCCCTGGAGCTCAAGAGGAGTTCTTGCCGGAACACTCCACTAGACTTGTGCAGATGTCAGCCCCGGGGAGGAAGCTGGCAGAAGCTGATAAGGTTTTCTCAGAGGGAATAAAAACTGTGAACTTGCCTCTGATTGCTTGTAGAAACCTGGGCCTCCAGGGTCTGCAGCTGAGGAGTGGTGCTGCTGGTGTTTGGACAAACCCATTCTGTCACTTTCTAGCAGGATTTAAGAGTCCTAACACCAAACTCCAGCTCTGGAAGGCACACGGCCTGCCTTCAGAGAGTTTACAGTCTAGCTGGGAACACAAAGCCGGCACGCTTAAAATAATTATAAACAGCTTTGGAGGAGATTCATGGTAGCAGGAGCTATAGAGAAGCCAAGAACCAGAGTTCAGAGTTGTAAGGTCAGTAGCCACGGCCACCATCACAGCTGCCTGGCCCATGCAGGTTCACATTAGATTCAGACAGATGGTAATGAAACAACGGAGCCAATAATTGGTGGGCCATCAACTTTAATCCTAGCTTGCATCCGGCAGGCAAGAAATACACACAGTGGGAAAACACTTCTCTTTTCGTTCAGGGTTCACAAAGCCACTGAGTTATCCAAGTTTCCTAGAATCAGAGGTTTCTAGCTCACCAGCATTATTCACCTCTGTTCCCCATCTCCTTCTCTCTGCACAAACTGGCTTCTCCTCAGCACTCCGCCATCTTGGCTGCTTCTCCTCTCCTCCATGTGGCCTTACTCTGCTCTCCTCTCTAATACTAATCTCAGGAACCAAGAAAGCAAGCTCCAGATCTGTCCTACTTTTTAGTGTAGAAATCCAAACCTTTAATCCAATCTACAAACAAGGAAGTCTCTGATACAAAGTCACTTATCTGAGGCATAATGGGATTCCTCATGAGAGTGCACCACCCTACATCAGAAAGGGTGGGAAAGGCTTAGTTTTAAAACTAAGCCTTAGGCTGTAAGGATCCTGCCTGCTTACAGCCTGTACCCCCAATACACATTAATATAATCATGCCCATCCCAAGCAAGAAGGGCAAGTAATATCACCTGGTTGACGGGCTTCCACGTGGGCAGCGCCATCTTTAACAAAGTGAGCATATTATATATTATGCTTGGGATGGGTGTGGGGGAAAGGCTGTAATGTAAGCAGACCAGGTTGTTATGGCCTAAGGCTTAGTTTTAAGAGTAAGCTCTTCTCCACACCCTTGACTGATTGGATGATGTAGGGTGGTGCACTCTCCTGAGGAATCCCATTATGTCTCAGATGGGTGGCTTTGTATCAGAGACTTTCTTGTTTGTATAATTGGATTAAAGGTTTTGAATCTATGCTATAAAGTGGGCAGACCAGTAGCTAGCTCTTGGTTCCTGAGGTATTAGAGAGGAGAGCAGAGTAAGGCTACATGGAGGCCAGGAGAAGCAGCCAAGATGGCAGAATGCTGAGGAAGAAGCCAGTTTGTTAAGAGTTTGAGCTGGAGGAGATGGGGAACAGAGGTGAATAAGTCTGGTGAGCTAGAAACCTTTGATTCTAGGAAACTCGGATAAGTCAGTAGCTTTGTGAGCACTGAATGAGTGGGTTTTGGAGCCTGGTGTGTGTTTTTGCTTGCCCGCCGGGTGCAAGCTAGAATTAAAGCTGATGGCTCACCAGTTTTTGGCTTCATTGTTTCATTACCGACTGTTTGAATCTAATGTGAACCTGCACGGGTCGGGCTGCTGTGATGGTGGCCGCACTGGCTTTACATCTGCCCAATAAGAGTGCTGATGGATTACCCAGAGCTATGAAAAGGGCCTGTGTTGGGCAGATAAAATATAATATGCTCACTTTGTTAAAGATGGTGCTGCCCACATGGAAGCCCATCACCCAGGTGATATTATTTTCCCTTATGCTTGGGATGGGTGTGGGGGAAAGGTTGTAATGTAAGCAGGCCGGGTCGTTATAGCCTAAGGCTTAGTTTAAGAGTAAGCTCTTCCCCACACCCTTGACTGATTGGATGATGTAGGGTGGTTGTAAAGCCAGTAGTCGAGGCCACCATCACAGCAGCCTGACCCGTGCAGGTTCACATTAGATTCGAACAGTCGGTAATGAAACACAGGAGCCACGAACTGGTGAGCCATCAGCTTTAATTCTAGCTTGCACCCGGCGGGCAAGCAAAAACACATACTGGGCTCCAAAACCCACACATTCAATGCTCTCAAGGCTACTGATTTATCCGAGTTTCCTAGAATCAAAGGTTTCTAGCTCACCAGACTTATTCACCTCTGTTTCCCATCTCCTCCTGCACAAACTGGCTTCTTTCTCAGCACTCTGCCATCTTGGCTACTTCTCCTCCACATGGCCTTAATCTCCTCTGCTCTCTAATACTAACCTCAGGAACTCAGGAACCAAGAGAGAGAGAGCAAGCTCCCGGACTGCCCCAGTTTATAGCATAGAAAATCCAAACCCTTAATCCAATCTACAGACAAGAAAGTCTCTGATACAAAGCCACCCATCTGAGGCATAATGGGATTCCTCAGGAGAGTGCATCACCCTACATCATCCAATCAGTCAAGGGTGTGGAGAAGAGCTTACTCTTAAACTAAGCCTTAGGCTATAACGACCTGGCCTGCTTACATGACAGCCTTTCCCCCACACCCATCCTAAGCATAAGGGCAAATAATATCACCTGGGTGACAGGCTTCCATGTGGGCAGCGCCATCTTTAACAAAGTGAGCATAATATATTTTATCTGCCCAACAGTGGTGCACTCTTCTGAGAAATCCCATTATACAGAGACTTCCTTGTTTGTATAATTGGATTAAAGGTTTTGATCCTATGATATAAAGTGGGAGAGACCAGTAGCTTGATCGCTCTCTTGGTTCCGGAGGTTAGTATGAGAAAGGAGATCAGATTAAGGCCAAATGGAGGAGAGGAGAAGCAGCCAAGATGGCAGAGTGCTGAGGAAGAAGCCAGTTTGTTAAGAGTTTGTGCAGGAGGAGATGGGAAACAGTGGTGAATAAGTCTGGTGAGCTAGAAACCTTTGATTCTAGGAAACTCGGATAAGTCAGTAGCTTTGTGAGCACTGTGTAAAGCCAGTAGTCGCGGTCAGGATCACAGCCGCCTGACCCATGCAGGTTGGCATTTGATTCGAACAGTCGGTAATGAAACAATGAAGCCAAAAACTGGCGAGCCATCAGCTTTAATTCTAGCTTGCACCCGGCGGGCAAGCAAAAGCACACACTGGGCTCCAAAACCCACACATTCAGTGCTCACAAAGCTACTGACTTATCCGAGTTTCCTAGAATCAAAGGTTTCTAGCTCACCAGACTTATTCACCTCTGTTCCCCATCTCCTCTTTACACAAACTCCGCACAAACTGGCTTCTTCCTCACCATTCCACCATCTTGGCTGCCTCCTCTCCTCCACGTGGTCTTAATCCGCTCTCCTTTCTAATACCTCAGTGTAAAGCCTGTAGTCAAGGCCGGGATCACAGCCACTGGACCCGTGCAGGTTCACATTGGATTCGGACAGATGGCAATGAAACACAGGAGCCAAACACTGGTGAGCCATCAGCTTTAATTCTAGCTTGCACCCGGCGGGCAAGCAAAAACACACACTGGGCTCCAAAACCCACACATTCAGTGCTCACAAAGCTACTCACTTATCAGAGTTTCCTAGAATCAAAGGTTTCTAGCTCACCAGACTTATTCACCTCTGTTCCCCATCTCCTCCAGCACAAACTCTTAACAAACTGGCTTCTCACTCAGCACTCCACCATCTTGGCTTCTTCCCCTCTCCACGTGGCCTTACTCTGCTCTCCTCTCTGATACTAATCTCAGGAACCCAGGAACCGAGAGAGAGCAAGCTCCCGGGCTGCCCCAGTTTATAGCATAGAAAATCCAAACCTTTAATCCAATTATACATAAAGAAAGTCTCTGATACAAAGCCACCCATCTGAGGCATAATGGGATTCCTCAGGAGAGTGCACCACCCTACATCATCCAATCAGTCAAGGGTGTGGGGCAGAGCTTACTCTTAAACTAAGCTTTAGGCTATAATGACCTGGCCTGCCCACAGCCTGTTCCAGAACACACATTAATATCAACGAACTTCCATGTGGGCAGCGCTATCTTTAACAAAGTGAGCATAATATATTTTATCCGCCCAACACTCAGGAACCAAGAGCGAGAGATAGCAAGCTACTGCTCTGTTCCACCTTATAGTGTAAAATCAAAACCTCCAATCCAATTATACAAACAAGGAAGTTTCCAATACAAAGCCATTCATCCGAGGCACAATGGAGAATCAGAGGTTTCTAGCTCACCAGCATTATTCACCTCTGCTCCCCATCTCCTTCTCTCTGCACAAACTCTGCACAAACTGGCTTCTCCTTCAGCACTCCACCATCTTGGCTGTTTCTCCTCTCCTCCACATGGCCTTTCTCTGCTCTCCTCTCTAACACTAATCTCAGGAACCGAGAGAGTAAGCTCCAGGTCTGTCCTACTTTATAGTGTAGAAATCCAAACCTTTAATCCAATCTACAAACAAGGAAGTCTCTGATACAAAGTCACTTATCTGAGGCATAATGGGATTCCTCATGAGAGTGCACCACCCTACATCAGAAAGGGTGGGAAAGGCTTAGTCTTAAAACTAAACCTTAGGCTATAAGGATCCTGCCTGCTTACAGCCTGTACCCCCAATACACATTAATATAATCACACCCATCCCAAGCAAGAAGGGCAACTAATATCACCTGGGTGACGGGCTTCCATGTGGGCAGCTCCATCTTTAACAAAGTGAGCATAATATATTTTATCTGCCCAACAAGAGTGCTGATGGATTGCCCAGAGCCATGAAAAGGGCCTATGCTCTGGGTCCCTGCTTGCTGACACTACGGTTCTCGACTGCATGACCTTCTCCATGAAATAATGGCAACAAAATTTAGAATCAAATGAGACACATAACTGCTGCCTGCTTCCACTGCACCCACACAGTTGATACCTTGCGGGGAGTTGATACCCTCACCTCTTCCCCAGGGGGACTGCTGGGTGTTTCCAGATCGCTGTCTCTGTGAGAAAAAGGCTCACATGCGTGGCCTGCTGATTCAGACTGAGGTGAGTCCTGGGTGTCAGCTGCTTACAGGAAAGAAGCAGCAGCTGTATTCGGCTTTAGCTAGAGGCATCCCTCCCTGCTCCTGGGAGAAGGATCATGCCCTTTATTCAGCCTCATGTGTCCCTCTCATGAGAGCTCTAATTTCCTGAACATCTATTATGTGCCAGACACTGTGTTAAGTACTGTGCTGCATTATCTCATTTCACTAAAGTAACAAGCAGTGGTTGAACATTCTCTCCGTACCTAACACCGAGCCCGGGGCTGGGTGACTGGGACATAAGATTAAAAAAAAAAAAAAAAAAAGGAAGGAAAGACAGAACACTTCAGGCATTCCTGTCTGACAGGGGAGAAAAACAAAACTGATATCTCCACTGCAATGTGTGAGTGCTGGCGTGGAGGTCAGTAATCAGCCCCACTGACAGGTACACTGCACTGGGAGACTCCCTCCTGGTCCGAGCACTTCATGTACCTGCTGAGGCAGCTGGATGTCACAACGCAAACCTGAGCCAGGTGCCATGTGTGCACCCAGAAGACCACCTCCAACCAAGCCAGGTGGTTTCTAATTAAAAACCCAGGTGTCTACTGGTCAAGTTCCTGGTCTGGTTCATTACCCCGGGTCTTTACATATTGGTTAGGGTACAGGGACTGACTCACTCTAGCTCTGAGCTTTGCAAAGTGGGATTTTCACTTCCTGGGTGTTGGGCAGATAAAATATATTATGCTTATTTTGTTAAAGATGGCACTGCCCACGTGCTAGTTTTAAGAGTAAGCTTTTCCCCACACTCTTGACTGATTGGATGATGTGGGGTGGTGCACTCTCATGAGGAATCCTCCCATTATGCCTCAGATGGGTGACTTTGTATCAGAGACTTCCTGTTTGTAGATTGGATTAAAGGTTTGGATTCTACACTATAAAGTGGGGCAGACCAGGAGCTTGCTCACTCTCGGTTCCTGAGGTTAGCATTAGAGAGGAGAGCAGATTAAGGCCACGTGGAGGAGAGGAGAAGCAGCCAAGATGGCGGAGTGCTGAGGAAGAAGCCAGTTTGTGCAGGAGGAGATGGGAAACAGAGGTGAATAAGTCTGGTGAGCTAGAAACCTTTGATTCTAGGAAACTCAGATAAGTCAGTAGCTTTGTGAGCACTGAATGAGTGGGTTTTGGAGCCCAGTGTGTGTTTTTGCTTGCCTGCCGGGTGCAAGCTAGAATTAAAGCTGATGGCTCACCAGTTCTTGGCTCCGTTGTTTCATTACCGTCTGTCCGAATCTAATGAGAACCTGCACTGGCCAGGCGTCTGTGATGGTGGCCTTGGCCACTGGCCCTACACCAACCAAGCAGTTTGTGATGTTATCTTTTATATTAAGAGCACAATATGAAATCTGCGTGAACTTTTAAGAAATGTTGGCTTTGTGAGAGGCTCTTTATGCTATGCCCTAAAACCCAGCAAGTTCCATCTCACTGTCCTTTGCCAATAAGTTAGAGCAGAGTTTCATAACCTCAGCTCTGGTGACACTTTGGGCCAGATCATTCTTTTTTTGTGGGGGATACTGCCCTGTAGAAGCTTAGAAGCATACCTCGCCTCTAAATGCTAATTGTGTACACATATGCACACACACACACACACATTGTGACCACCAAAACTGCCTCCAAAAATGCCAAATGCTCCCTGGGTGCAAAATCGCCCCTTGTTGGGAACAGAGTAATTAAATACTGTCAACAGTTCCTGGGTGAAAAATTCTCATTCGGTAAAACGTTTAGAGAGGCACTAATCCCGCTATATTTTATTCCAAAAGACTGATCCAAAGAGAGAATCCAAAGCTGTACCATGTACTTGATTTCATCTAAATGCACTTGGTTTCTTAAAAGAAAATATTGTTAAACAACCAAAAACAAACCCGGTGACAGCAGCCAGTTGCTAACACCTGGGGGCTTTGCTTCCTTAACACTGGGAAGGGATAATTCTTGGTCTTCTGGCTTTAGAACACTATTCCACTTATCCTTCTCTATCTTCAGATCTGAAGTAGTTTTCCTACACTGTGCTAGATAGATGGAGCTTCCTGCTTCAAAGTTTTTTTTTTTTTTTTTTACTCAGCACCCAGTCTTTGATTTCTGATAGTTAAAATATTTTTTTTCTTTAAAAAGGCAAACCAGAGCACAGAGGATGGAATGGTGTGATATTCAGAAAAGTTTCCCAGGAGATGTTACGTTTAGGCTGCAATTAGAATGATAACAAAGAGATTTTTCAGGCTGACAAAGGGATGCAGGAAGGGCACTCCAAGCTCTGGGGATAACGTGAGCAAAGGAAGAGCTAGGTACAAGTACATGACCCTTCAGTGCGTGCCAGGTCATTGGCTATGGCTGCAGAGTACGTGTTTGGTGGGAACTCTGAGGTACTCCCTGGAAGATGAGGTTGAGACGGCTTGTAAGATAATACTAAGGAGTTGAGAATTTCCCCCCTGGACCAAGGGTTGCAAACTCAAATGCTTACAAGGGCCACTCAGATACCTTAAATCAGTGGTTCTCAAACTTTTTGAAGTCGGGGAGCATTTAAAATCCTACAAATAATTGTAGGTGCATTAATACAAATTTCTGAGAAATATGTTATAATAATTAAGTCAAATATTAAAGAAAAAAATTTTATGGTAATTAAATGAAATAAATACAAAATTAAATTTATTCTGAGATTAAAAAACATTTTTATGTTATATTTTTTGAGTTATGCTTTTTATAATTCGTAAAAAAGAGGGGTTAAAAAATTAAAAAATGACAAAATAGTTATCTTTTTATATATATAAATACATTCTTAGTAAGATTTAGTAAATTCGGCAAGTCCTGGAGCGCATATGTTAAGTTTTTTCATTCTTGTGTTTATGAGAAACATGAGCCTGATGTGTCCTAGCAATTTCTTCAATGTTTGGGCATATATTTGAAAGGCAAACTCTCATTTCCTCATTAATACATTGAAGAATTCCTCTCTTTTTACTCTTGTGTTGAGGGTAGAAATTTCTAATTCACATAAATAGGGTGTTAAAATTGTAGTAAAATGTTCAAAGCTTTTTTAGATATTGCCACATATTCTTCTTTTATAGAAATCCAAAAGGCTTCAAGAGACAATTCCTTATATTTAATCATCAATCCACGATCAGTGGATATAGCTTCCAGTTCTTCTTCTTCTGTTAATGTTAAACCAAAATCACTTGAAGCTTCCATGAATGGGTTTATAATCCAATTGTACTGTTCAGTGTTAAGTGATGGAAAATGCTATAAATTAAATTCTGTCCATCAGCCTTCAAGTTTTATTTTATTTACACTTAACTTTTGCTCACTTCCAGAATCAGATTCTTCAATATCATGCTTCTTTTTGAGAAATCTATCCATTTTATTTGGGCGTATTTATCTAAAATAATATAATGATGTGTTAATAATAAATATAATAATGATGTGTTAACAAAAAGAGTGATATTTCAGTAATAAAATAGTATACTAGAGCAGTGGTTCTTAACCTTTTTTGAGGTACCGAACCCACCAGTTTCATATGTGCATTCACCGAACCCTTCTTTAGTGATAAATAAAATATGATTTCTTTTTCCAAATTCAAGACATAGGCATATGTTTTTTTACTGGTGCACAAAATGAGCCTTGCATGAACATCACCTTGCTCAAAGAACAAAACCAACAAAGTGCATGAACTCACAACAAATTACGGTATTACTTTATTCTGGCCTCTGCAGCAGAGTCTTCTCTGAACTCCTGAGACCGACTCATTGAACCCCTAGGGTTCGATAGAACCCAGGTTAAGAACCACTGTACTAGAGTAACTATATTTATTTTTATATCTGGGCACATGCTGCGAACCAGCGCAGCTAGTAATTCCAGGTCCTGAGTGGGAATGGTGTGGAACTAAGAAAATACATGGAATTAAGAAAATACAGGGTCAGGAGGGCCCTGTAATTTCTGCTGGCAAGAACAAAGTGCACCCCAAAACCAAAAATAAAGCATTCTGCTTTATTTATAGGGCAAAGTGAGACCCTTAGCAAATCTTAACTTGACACCAAACAAAGGATAGAAGAAACTTGCCTCCAGTCTTTTCAGGGAACATGGGGGGTAGTATAAACAATCCAGCACCACAGCTTAACAACCTTTTGCAATCTAATCAGGCAAGTGAGGTCGGGGGTTGGGCAGACTGTCAGTTTACAGCCAATTTCCCACACCTCTGTGCCCCAAAACTCTAAAATCCAAAAACCCTGTTGGTGTTTTGGTCCCCAAAAGGCACATATTTACCTGGAATATCATAGGGATCACCTGGAAACCTTAGGGCGCCCCAGCGTGCCCTGGCGCACACTTTGAGAACCACTGCCTTAAATAAATGAAAAAGGTGTTTTATTTTTTCCTTCTTTCTACATAAACACACTTTTATTTTATCTTTTTGGCAGGGGGAGTATATGATACCTGTAGAAATATTCTTTATATCTAAAGAATACATATTATCTTCACTTATTCTAAGAGTGTTGCTTGAGAATCTTCTGTGTGTCAGGTATTGTTTGTTCTAGGTACTGGTTATTTGCCTTGAAATGTAGATTTCTAGATTTATGTTTCTTTTTCTCACTTTTGTTAGAAATGTGAATATCATGACATGTCTCTGCTATTGGTAAAAGCTCAGGGTATGGTAACTCTATAAAGAGTGGTAGGGGAAGTTAGGGCGGGTGGGGAAAGAATTGGAAATCTGTGTCCTGTCTAAAAAGAC
Source organism: Rhynchonycteris naso (assembly GCA_037038555.1). Taxonomy (NCBI): domain Eukaryota; kingdom Metazoa; phylum Chordata; class Mammalia; order Chiroptera; family Emballonuridae; genus Rhynchonycteris; species Rhynchonycteris naso. Next base: position 360,808,564 of record CM072995.1, read on the forward strand.
ATTTTCAAGCATGACTTGTGGTAGTGCAGTGGATAAAGGGTCAACCTGGAACTCTGAGGTCGCCAGTTTGAACCCCTGGGCTTGCCTGGATGAGCTGATGCTTCCTGCTTCTTTCCCACCCCCTTTCTTGCCCTCTCCTCTCTCTAAAATCAATAAACAAATCTTAAAAAATAAAAGGACATCTTTGACTCAGAACCAGATGATTATGTTGAAAATAAGACCATTGAAGTAATCATTTCAATTTTTCTTCCCAGAGAAACTGGGGATATGGAATTTGAACATGTAATTTCATCAAAGTTTATTTTGGCTAAAAGATTTGTACTATACTGTCCACACACAACCTGTTGGCAGGGTGTGGGTAAGCAATCCGCTCTCAGCCATCCTCTACTCCAGGCAGGAAGATGTGGCCAAGTCAATTGGATTCCTGGCCAGTATTCATTGTCCCCTCTTTCCATAAAAACAGAATCCTACGATAGTCCAAGTGGCAAAGCTCCCAGCTAATAATCATCCTTCCCAGACTCCTTTGCAGACATATGACTCCCAGGTGACTAAGTTCTACCAATAAGAGGCAAATTGCTCTGACTAGTTGTTGTTGGAAAGGCTACCAATAGGAATAGACAGCTGGCAATTTCCCCCATTTATCCAGCTTTTGCCTTTAAAACATTGAACTGATGGCTAGAGCTTCAGCAGACATATTGGGTCAAGAGGCAGCTTTTAGGATAGAAACTGTATTAATCTGCTATAATGAAATACCACAGATGGAGTGATGGAAACAACAAAAATTAATTTCTTACAGTTCTAGGATAGGAAGTAAAAGATCAATGTGTTGGCAGCTCTGGTTTCTTCTGAGCTCCCCCCCACTTTTAATTTATTGATTTTTAAAGAGAGAGACATTGATTTGTTGTTCTACTTATTTATGCATTCACTGGTTGATTCCTGTATGTATCCTGACTGGGGATCAAACCCACAACCTTGGCATATTGAGACAAAGCTTTAACCAACTGAGCTACCTGGTCAGAGCCCATTTCCAGCTTTTAAAACATATGTTCATAATTTAGTTCTCATGAGGATGACTTCTTCCTGATCCCTTTGGCAGCCTGAAAAATCTTTGTTATCATTGTTGTCCCAGTTTAAACACACTCTCTTCTGGGAGCCTTCTGTGGTTTCTCCAGGCAAAATTCATCATAGTAACGTCAGGAATTTAAACTACTATTGTCAGTTCTCAGTTTCTAACAGGGAAAAGCAATTCCTAGCAGATTCACTGGGCTTCTTGGAAGAGGAAGGCTCTAGCCCAGTGTGTGTTTCCCAGAGGTTTTGGGCAGAAGAGGAACACCTGTCAGAAGAGGAAATGGGAAAGCCAAGGAAGGAGAGCTCCTATAACTAAGAACATAAAAGACTTTAATGTTTTCTGAAATGTTTCAGGATGTCTGGGTTCTCTGCTTTAAGCTATTTTATGGCCTTCTAGTGAGACTTCGAGCTAGTTAGCCCAATCTCTCAGATTTTTCTTTTTTTGGGGGTATTCTATTTATTAAAAAAGGGGATAATAACATCTTGCTTGCCTAACTCACAGTGTTTGGTGAAGATCAAATAACAGAATAAATATGAAAATAATTTTTTAAAAAAGTTTAAAAAATTTATTGATTTGAGAGAAAAACATCAATTTGCTGTCCCACTTATCTATGCCTTCATTGCTTGATTCTTGTATGTCCTGTACAAATTTGTGGGATACAAATTTGATGTATTGGGATGATGCTTATCCAACTGGGTTACCCTGCAAGGGATGGAAATGTTTCGAAAAATATGAATCTATGTCAGTGTTTCTCAAGTCATTTGCATACCTATTTTGTGATATTTTGCCTAGTGTATCACCTGGATTGTGATTTTTCTAAAAATTGGACTATTATTAGTAATTGTTTACTTAAAAAGTTACATAATAATGAATAAAATGAAAACAATATAACATTATTAAATATTAGCTAGTTACTGTTAAGTACTCAGACTTGTTCTTCCCATTAACAAAGGAGACTGGATTAAGGAAGGTTTAATGACAAACTAGTACCAGGTAGAGCAGTGATGAGCAATCTTTTGAGCTTGGTGTGTCAAAATTCACCAAAAAGCGAGCATAACTCGGGTGATGTGTCCCTTCGAGAAAAATGGCCTAACTGGAAGTCCCAGAACTAGACGCTCTGTGCCCGAGTTGTGTTGTTTTGGCCTACAGACCTCCGGCACAGAGCGTCTACACTACAGCAAATGTTTTATCCTCGGCTACTGCACCTGGCCGTGCAGGAGCCGAGGATGAAATGTCCTTCTCGGCATGCAGCCCCATACTTCTCTGGTATGTGGCCGCATGCGGCCGCCTGTCATAGAAAATGGCTACGTGTGTCAGTGCTGACACGCGTGTCATAGGTTCGCCATCACGGAAGTAGAGACCTCTATTTTGATGTAATGAGAAGAGTTAAAAAAAGAGAATTAGAAAAGGAGGAACTTTCTTTAGATTCAATTAAATACTATTTAATATCAGTTGCATGATAAGGTCTCACTCTTAAAAACATTAACATATAAGAATATTTGGTTCTATGGAAAGGTTTCGCCAGGAAAGCAAGAAAACCAGTGGTTAGTGGATAATTGTTTGTGCTAGACCTTGTGGAGCCCCTTATCCCTCGTGGGAACCTTATAATAACCAGTTGAGATGGGTGTTAAGACCTGTTTTCCTCGGAAAAACTGAAGATTGGGAGTTGTGTACCTTGACGTGACATCACACAGATGCTGAGAGAGAGAGAAAGTAAGTAAGAGAGAGAGTCACATAGAGGCTATGTGAACTCAGGTGTGTTGGCTCCAACACCCACGGTTCTTCCCATACCACTTTAAAATTCATGATTCAGTTCCTCCTTCTGATATGTGAAATTTAAGAGAAACAGTGCCCTTTGTCTGTTTGTGAGCTACAGGTATCAGAAAGAGACAATGTAGTATATTGGTTGAGAACATGGTCTCTGGAACAAGACTGCTTGAATTCAAGTCCTGGCTCTGTCTCTTATTAGCTGTGTGATATTGGGCCAGTTACTGAGCCTCTCTGTGCCTGAGGTTCCTGAGGGATAATAATAACACCCATTTCATATGGTTGCTGTGGAGAGGAAACGTATTGACATGTATAAAGCGTTTAAAATAGTGCGGGCACATATTTCACTCTACCTATATGCTAATATTATCCATACTTTATGTCATGGCTACCAGGTTATGGCTTGACACAAAATGTTCCACACTTGGTTAAGAAGTCAGCTTGCTAAGGCATCTCCTCTTAAAAGCACACTTCACATCCTTGTTCCTCAGGCTGTAGATCAGAGGGTTCAGCATGGGGATGACAACAGTGTAGAAGACAGACACGACCTTGTTCTGTTCCATGGGACTGTGAGAGCTCGGCTGAGCATACATGAAGATGATGGTGCCGTACCAGAGGCAGATGACGGTGAGGTGGGAGGCACAGGTGGAGAGTGCTTTGTTCTGAGCCTCCAGGGAATGCATTCTGCAGATGGTCACCAGGATGTAGGCGTAGGAGACCAGGATGATGGTGATGGTAAAGAAGAAAATCAAGGCAAACCATGAGAAGATGATGGCTTCAACCTCCGCAGTGTCTGCACAGGCAAGTTGAAGCACAGGGGGGAGGTCACAGAAATAGTGGTTAATGACGTTGGGGCCACAGTAGGGCAGCTTGAAGATGTAGCTAGTTAGCAAAGCTGAGTTGGCAGCAGAAGCTGTATATATGGCTGCCACCAGCTGGACACACAGACGTTGGGACATGATGGTGTGGTAGAGGAGAGGGTGGCAGATGGCGACGAATCGATCATAGGCCATGATGGCCAGGAGCAGACACTCGGCAGTGCCGAGGAGAGACATGAGGGCCATCTGGACTGCACAGCCTGCAAAGGAGATGGACTGGCCTGAGGTGAGGAAGTTTCCCAGCAGCCGGGGGGTGTCTACTGTGGAGTAAGAGGAGTCTGTGAAGGAGAGCACGCTCAGGAAGAAGTACATGGGCGTGTGCAGCTGGGGCTCGGTGTGGATCAGGACAATCATGCCCAGGTTGCCCATGAGGGTGACTGAGTAAATGAACAAGAAGACCACAAAGAGCATGCCCTTCAGGCCTTCCTGCTCTGTGAGCCCCAGCATAAGGAACCAGGTGACCTGGGTGCAGTTCTCAGCTGTGGCGCACTTGTCACTGCAGAGAGAGCAGATATGACATGCTGTACTTTCGAGGCAGGCCAAGGGTCAGTCTCTGAAACTCTTTTAATGCCCCCAGAGTGGGCAGAGCTAGGGGAGCTGGGGAGGAGACAGTGTCATGTCTTAAACACCCACTATGGGTCATGAGTTAACTCATTTCTTAAACAGCTATTAAAACTCCATGTGGCCCTGGCTGGTCAGCTCAGCAGTAGAGTGCCAGCCCTGCATGTGGAAGTCCCAGGTTTGATTCCTGGCCAGGGCACACAGGAGAAGTGCTCATCTGCTTCTCCACCCTTCCTCCTCTCCTTTCTTTCTGTCTCTCTCTTCCCCTCCTGCAGCCAGAGCCTCCATGGGAGCAAAGTTGGCCTGGGCGCTGATGGCTTCATGGCTACCACCTCAGGTAATAGAACGGCTCTGGTTGCAATAGAGCAACACCCCAGATCGGCAGAGCATCGCCCCCTGGTGGGCATGCCGGGTGGATCCGGGTCGGGCGCATGCAGGAGTCTGTCGGACTGCTTTCCTGCTTCTAACTTCGGAAAAACACAAACAAAACAACAACAAAAAACCAACCAAAACTTTATGCATACCTTCTCATTGAGGCATTATGCCCATTTATATTTGGCGACATTATCAACTTGCCCAAGGGGGGAGCTAGTACATTAGGAAAGTCAGATTAGAACCCAGTCTATTCTAATTATCATGTGCTTTTTATCACTACACTTATATTCTGTCCACAAATTTTGTGTTCCATGGGGAACTGGCATCAGTTAGTGGGTGCTGGCAGTCTGGTATGTTGACCCAGAGAGGGAATAAATGAAAGGATCAATTTCAACCATATTTGGGGGTAGAGGCTCCCCGAGGCCAGGGACACAGGAAGTCATCACAATGGAAAGTGAGAAGCAATAGCACAGTCATTTCTCCCTGTGTTGTGGGTTGAATTGTTTCTCCCAAAAAGATATGTTAAAGTCCTGTTCCCTGGTACCTGGGAAGGAGATCTTGTTTGGAAATATGGTCTTTGTAGAAGTAATCGAGTTAAAACGAGACCATACTCAATTAGGGTGGACACAATTCAATATGACTGGTGTCTTCATAAGAAGAGAACATGGAAATACAGGGAAGAAAGTGCCGTGTGAAGATGCAGACACAGAGGGAGGGTGGCCATGGGAGGAGCAGGGGCAGAAAGCGGAGTTACACGCCCCACCCAAGGACTGCTTGGGCCTTCCAGAGCCAAAAAAGGCTTTGGAGGGAGCATGGCCCTGCCAACTCCTTGATTTTGGATTGCGAGCCCCCAGGGCTAGAAGGGAATGCATTTCTTAAGTTTTAAGCCAGTTCATGGTGCTTCGTTACAGCAGCCCTAAGACAGTAACGCGCCCAGGTGAAGACGTTCCCAGAGCTGTGGCTCTGATGGGGGCCTCGGAAGCAGTTGTCAGGAGACTGCTCTGATGGGGGCCTCGGAAGCAGTTGTCAGGAGACTGCTCTGATGGGGGCCTACGAAGCAGTTGTCAGGAGACTGGGCTTCCCTGAGCTCTCTTTATTGACAGAGCTAATAATAATTCAGGTGGTGAAAATGAGCTAAAACAAATGAAAAGCGAGTCTGTGTTATTATTTACTACTAATATTTATTTCTCCAGGAGAACAGGTAGCTATCGTAAACATGAGAACCCCAGCTCAGCAAAGTCTTATGCTTTAATTAGAAACAATGGAAGGCAGAGGACATGCCAGATTCGTGGCTTTGGGGTCCAGGGAAGGAAACAGTTTTAAGTCAGCTTGGTGGTGAGGTCTTTAATGGAGAGCACAGGTCAGGGAGTCCACATGTCTACCTCCTTAAGCTCCCCGGGTAGGTTCTTATGGTTTGGACCATTCCTGGGGGTTTTAGAATTTAGAGGAGGAGACAAATGTTAATGAAGTAATCACAGAAATTATTGGAAAATTGCAACTGGAATAATAGCTCCAAGTAGAGAAACTGAATGTTATGAGCCACAAACTGACTCAGGGAATTCAAGGAGGATTTTCCCTAGGAAGAGTTTTCCATGGGGGGGAAGAATGAAACAGCCTGTTCAAGGGTCCTGAGGTCTGAGAGAACCTAGTAAAGAGGAGCAGCTGAATAAAGGCCAGGGTGGGTATGCAAGCAGGCAGTGTTTCATAACATCTTTTAGTGCTTGCTATGTCAGGCACTGCTCCAAACACCTTTAATGTCATGTAATCCTCTCAACAATCTTCTAAGATGTTCAACTGGTATCTCTACTTTGCATATGAGGAAACTGAGGCATAAAGTTGTTAAATAACTCTCCCAAAGATTCAACTGGTAAGTGGCAGACCTGAAGTTTAAATTCAGGTGGCCAGGTTTTAGAGATTACACTAGTACTGTCCAGTATTGTGGACCATGTAAAGGAATTTGTTTTTTTTTATGGGATGCCATGAAAGAATTTTTACCATGGGGATGACATTGTCATATCTGCTTTTTGATGAGATCACTCTGGATGTCTTGTGAAGAAATGTTTGGAGAAGGGTCAATGGATGGGGGAGATTAGTTGGAGGATACTGAAGTCACCCAGGAGGGCTTCACAGCTTAAACTAGAGTGGGAACGATGGAGACAGAGGGAAATGGATTTGAGAGCTGCTTGGCTCTACAGAGGTCAGGATTTGGTGACAGAACTGGCAATGCCAGCATGAGGAGGAGAGCAAGCAGTCGGGGTGAATGCCGAGATCTCTGGTGTACAAAATAAAGCTGGTAGTTGAAGCTAAGAGAGGGTAAAATATACCAGATAGGGTTTGAGCCGTAGGAGACATTAGACCCCATGGTAGAATGCTAGGGAAATCAATTTCAAACATATTGCATACTGCTTCAAACTCTGTTTTCTCCATTCATCTTGGTGCTGGGGTTGCCGATCAGATCTCAAGAGTTTGAGCATGGCTTATGAGGAAGAAGGAATAAAAGAGTCTAAGCCCTTACTGGTAATAGGGTTCCAGCCCTCAGCACACCTACCTGTGGTTGAGCAGAGACTCTCCATCCATGAGCCTTGATTTTGGAGATCTCTTGGAGGTGTGTGTTTCTTTCCCCTTTTCTCTGATTGCCTCCAACCAGTTTTCTCAAGAGAACTGTTCAGATAGCTGTGAACAAGGCTTAGAGATTCCTAATTGCTGGAAAGGCTCCTGTCTTAAGATTCATCTGGCTTTTTTCTTCCTTCTCCTTGGAGTGCAGAAAGCTGCCAGGGGAATTTGTGACTGGTTCTCTGAGGAGCAGATCTGAACTTGCTGGTTGTCTCTAAGGGATGCTGGAAAAATCTTGGTGCGGATTGCCTGGGAGCCCTGGGGAGCAGGGATTCTCCACCAAATGCAAGGCAGACATCTTCATTTGTAGCATCCCTCCCTTGTGGGCTTTCTTTTTTCCACACTATTGCAACTCAATAGGCTCTCAAGGCCAAGATACAGCCAGGAACACATGTCAACAAAATCCCTGGTCTCATAGGCAGTGACCGAAGAACTAATGATGTCAGCATCGAAAGTCTAGATGTGCCTTTCAAATTGTTATTTCCTTTGATCTTCAAAATATCCCTGGGAAACATGCTTGATGGTAATTTTTTTTGGGCTATATATAGACATTAATAAGATTATACCATAATTGCTTTATTCACCTAACGATATTGAAAATACAGTGTGTCTGTAAAGTCATGGCGCACTTTTGACCAGTCACAGGAAAGCAACAAAAGACGATAGAAATGTGAAATCTGCACCAAATAAAAGGAAAAACCCTCTCAGTTTCTGTAGGATGATGTGTCAGCATGTGCACATGCGCAGATGATGATGTAACACCGTGTATACAGCGGAGCAGCCCACAGCCATGCCAGTCGAGATGGTACAGAGGAAAGTTCAGTGTGTTCTGTGGCTGGCTAAATCCGAATCTGTGACCAAAGTGCAATGTAAATATTGGCACATTTATAACAAAGCGCCACCACATAGGAATAACATTACTCGGTGGGATAAGCAGTTAAAGAAACAGGCAGTTTGGTGGAGAAACCCCGTTCTGGGAGGCCATCAGTCAGTGACGAGTCTGTAGAGGCTATACGGGATAGCTACCTAAGGATCCCTAAAAAATCTGTGTGTGCATGTGCTCGACAATTACACCTAAGCAAGACTACAGTTCATAAGGTGTTAAAGAAACGTCTCTGTTTTACGGGGTACAAGTTGTGGCTGTTGCACGCTATCAAACCGGCGGATAGACCCACACGATGCGCGTTTGCTACAGATATCTTTTGGATGTGTGTAGGGCAACAAATGGAGCCCACATCAAACTGCACTGAATAGGTATGAAACTGGGAGAGTTTTCCTTTTATTCGGTGTAGATTTCATATTTCTATCATCTTTTGTTGCTTTCCTGTGACCAGTCAAAAGTGCACCATGAATTTACGGGCACACTGTACATCTCTCTTTCTCAAAAACAACATAATTTTTCCCCCTAACAAAATAGCTTTATTGTCTTTGTAAAGATAACACATGCTGGTTATCAAAAATTGAAGCCACACAGAACAGAGCCAAGAAGAAAATAGAATGTCGCCTGAAGAGCCCCCTCCATAGAAATTAGACTTTGTGAGCATTCTTGTGATAAATCTCTCAGCGCCCTCAGAAACGAAATTGTACTATGTGAGCTATCCTGTCCTTTGCTTCCTCACTCACTGAGATGTCATGGATATTTTCCCACATCAATTAATAAGGTCACAGTCTATATCATCGTATTTGCTGGCTGCGTATTTTGTGGTGTGTGTGTGTGTGTGCCATCATTGACTCAACTGGTCCCTGTTGGTTGCCAATAAAGTATTTCCGAATTTTCACTGTTATAAACAACTCTCTAACAGACAGCCCCCGGTATGGGACCTGGAGGACCAAGTCTCGTGAGAATGGGGATAGAGAGACTACTTTTTCTAGGTTAGGAAGGAAGAAATCTGCTCTCTCCTTGGGCAGCCTGGCACCTTGGGTTCCACAATCCCAGGGGAAATCACTACACAAAGCAAAGCAAGGCAAAGGACCTTGTTAGGAAAGAAATTCAGTCCCCAGACTACTGATTTGGGAGAAAGTCTCAGCAGAGGAGAGAATGGATTGCTCATGGTTTCTGCGGGTAAAAGGGGGTTTATTCACCTGGAGGGGGGGGGCAGCAGAATCTCACCTATCGAACTGAAGCACTGCCGAGTCCTCTGACCTTCCCCACTGCTTTCCCACCTGCACACCTCTGACGTGTGTCCCTGGCAAAGGCCCCATTCGTTGTGAGAATCCTCTGCTCATGAGCATGTACTAGCCGCCTCCCTGCTGAGCATAGAGGCCAGGTCATCTACACCCACATAACTTAGCTCCAGGGTCTGGAAGCAGATTTCCTAAAGCAATGTGACTTAACAAGTAGTTCCAGGAAGTTCAGGCCTAGGAAGATATGACTGTCAACCAATAAATAACTTCACTACTTGCTTCATGAAATTCCTGCAAGTCAATCTGTCTGAAGAAGTGGTTGCTCCTGTGTGCAAACATCTTCCCTCTCAGGGCAATAGGTTACTTACCTGCGCAATTTTCTCAGCACACAATTGTTTGCTTATCAAGATTTACTTTCAGCTCTTTTCTCTCTGTAGCTGCCAAACCGAAATTATGATGTGACAAACTTTGCTCAATCCTGATCTGCTCCCTAATTCGAAAGATCCACCTTAAACCACTTAAGTCTAGACCCCTAAACCCTGTAAATATCTTTCATTGATTTCTTCCTCCTGAGATACTACTGAGATCTGTATTCTCTCTTACCACAGTAGGTTGAACCAACTTAGCTTTGGTTAAGCAACAGGCTTTCTAGTGGTCCGTTGAAGAGTTACCAGTTGACCGTCTATTTCTTTTTAAATTTTGCAAATGTTTTATGGTTTTGAAAAATTAAATTTATTGGTGTAACATTGGTTAATAAGTTTATATAGGTTCCAAGTGTACATTTTTCTGCTACATAATCTGTATACTGCATTGTGTGCCCACCACTCAAAGTCAAGTATGAGATTTGGTTCCTCTCTCAGGGAATAAAGTAACTCCACTCCCAACCAAACTGTGAAACCCTTAGTTTAGTTGGGGAGTTGAGATTCATAACCAGGTAACAACGGTGAGCAGAGTCTGTAAGAATACAGCTCTAAAAATAATTCAGCATTGCCTCAGTGACAGATGTGCCTGTGTCTGTATGCTGCTTCTGGGAGTGAAGAGCTCTAGAGAAAACAGGAACTGGTGAGGAAACAGGTATTGGGAAGAGTATACAGATTTCACTGCAGCCTGTGAAGTGCTGCTGTCTTTGGCCACTGGCTCTTATCTGGTTCAACAGAGATGTCAAAGAGAGGTCAGTGTCAGGCACCAGGAAACCAGAAAAGGGGTCTTCAAAAGAAGCTTAACTTCAAATCAATTTTGTGCATCAGCAGAAGTATGAAAGGATCTGGAAACACCTCTTTATTTTGAGTCTGGTTCTTCACGAGTCAGTTTTGACTTCTACAGCTTCAAGGACAAGAAATCCAGTATTTTTCTTGCCTCCCAAGGGCACCGGCTGTTTGTTTAACTTTATGTCTGACCCAGATTTCATTCATGATGCTTCAGCTCTTTCCTTCAGCTTTTTCAGCCAGTGCCCTTTTAATGCTTCTCTTATCTCGAACTCTTTTCCTTCTTCTCCTGGTATTTGGCCCTTGGATCATCCTTGGTTTAGAGTCACCACTGTGCCCTCCAGGATCACATAACTTGTCCTAGCTCTTCCCTGACCCCAGGGTTTAGCCCATCACCTTGAGAATTCATGAGCTTGGCTGCTGTGTATGAGCACCATGGTGCCACTGAAGAGGAAGATGAGAGATGAAAGGTGGAAATGGAGAGAGCTTTGCTTAGGGCTCTCAGGGGATGCCCCATTCAGAAGGCGATCAGAATGACAGTGAAGGTGAAGGGGGTAAGCAGAACAAAGGAAGAAGATGGCCTTAGCTCTGGCAATGTCAGCACAGGCAACGTGGTGCTTGAGCAGAGGGGCAGAGGTCACAGAAGTAGTGAATCATGATGCTGGGGCCACATAAGGGCAAAACAAGGTCACTCTGCATGACCGGCAGCCAGTGCCCTTTTAATGCCCAGAATGGGTTATACGGGGGGAAGTGAAGAAATTGGTATCAAGTAAGCATCTACTACAAACTATGCTCTACACTAGTCTTCTTTATGACATAAACATTTAGGGGCAGGTGATTTCCCAGTGATTCCTGGGCCAGAGGAAGAGGAGATGAGGGGCTGGCATGGAATAGTGAGGGACTTAGGAAGGCCAGCCACCACCCTGTAATTTGCAGACCCAGGAGTCTTTTTGCGTGGATAACTATGGTTCGTGGGGGTGAGGCGCTGCCACTCTTATTGCCAAGTAATTTGTGACTTTATTAAACTTTCTTCACTCAATAGGAATAATAAAGGAGATAAAATAATAGAATAACACAGGTTAGAGACATTATTCAGTGTAAGGATGACTAATAACAACAGCAATACATGCTGAACACTAATTAAGGACCTGGCACTGTTCTAAGCGCTTTATAGATACTAAATCTCTTTTAATCCTCACAAACCACCTTATGAAGTAATTACTCAACATACTCATTTTCCAGATAAAGAGGTCGAAGTCATGCAGCTTTGTGCGACAGCCGGAATCCAGTCCCAGGTCTGGCTGTCTCCAAACCCAGCCTCTGAACCTGAAACATGCATTGGCTCCCTCAGAAACAATCACAGTGAGACTGGACATGACCGTGCAGGTGTAGAGACCAAACTTGATGGAACTACCGCAGAGGACCCGCAAGGTTCTGGGATTAAGTTCAAAATAATTCAAGGACGATCCATTAGGAAAGTGGCACGGCCAGTCCAAGGTCATGGCTGGTAAGTGATAAGGTCAGGACCAAAGCCAGGATCTTCTGGCTTTTGATCTTTGCTGCCTCCCACAGCTCCCAGACTTTAGCAGTTCAGTTATCTCGGAGTTACTTGTTATTATAGGTCTAGTCTAGAGAAATAACCCAAAATGTTTTGCAGGAGAAGTGTAATCAAATTCAACACCATACCTGGCATCCCAGCATCACATCCTTGATAAGATCCCTTCCTTGCCCTTTACAGCAGATTTTGATAACTGGATTCCTATTATTTCCCCATCAGACTCTGTCCCCTGCAAGACTGGATCCTGTTTGTCATAGGACCTGGAGTCTGTTGCTGAATCCCAGATAGGTGGCTGCAGCCTGGCTCCCAAATAGCATTGTCCTCCCTGGGTCTTCTCTGCCTGCATTTCTCTTCATTTATCCATCCATCTCTGGCCCAGTACCACCTTTCACAACTTCAGGGGACCTCACTCACACTGCATTCCTTGTGAATGTCAAGTCCTGGAGCACATAGGATACTGACTGCTTGTCTCAACTTAGACCTGTCATTGTCACAGGCTTCAGATGCTTTCCCCGTGTGTCCATCCTTTCTCGCAGCAGCCGCTCCTGAATCGGCCTCCTGGCCTCTGGGATATCCCACTCTTTCTCCCTGGGAATTTCTGTGACTTCAGTTCCTGTTCCTTTCTGTTTGGCTACAGGTACCGGAGTCATGCCTGAGTGGCTCTGAGATGAGACACTTCTTTACTTTATCCTGAAGATCAGGTTGAATAGCCTTCTGAACACAGGAACCACTAATGTGTGTTGGTATAATTTAAGAATAATTCTACCATAGAAACTAAGAGACACTGAATACAGAGGATATGTATGATGAATATTCATAGGAAGGCATGACAGGACCAAGGAGCTGCACCAACTTACACAGCACTCAATGTTCATGAGGTCTTAAACTGGTACCCTTGGGGGATGCCCATTTTCAGTCCCACTTGTTCTATGTCCAAGACTTGCAGATAAAGGCACATGCTTAGCAAGTTACTGATGAGCTACAGCTGTTGGCAAGACACCCTTCCTTACTCCTGTATCTTTCTGGTAGAATGCCTGTTGGCTCCAGGCACCTTCAGTACTCTGGCACCTGTTGTGATTCCAACTGAATGTTCTCATGACCATCTGTCAGTAGGAAAGCTGATGTGGAATTGAAAGGCAGAGAGAAAGCAACAGAGTGAGAGACTGAAGTGCACATGCGTGCACACACGAATCATGCAACACAGGAGCACTCCAGGTAGTGTGGTTCTTTCAACCCCTTTGAACTGTTTCCTAAATTTGTCTTTTTCCCTCTTGCTTCTCCCTGTATCTCTGTCACTGGTTTAATAAGCCATTTGATCTGAGCATCTAAATTGGGTCCACGAGCCGTTCTGCTCAATCCTCCCTGGTGGCACACTGGGAGGTTGTCGTTGCCCCAAGGCGATTTCCCACGCGTCAAGTCCCCCCTTGCTGCGTCTCTGAGCCATACATAGCAGGTTCTGTCTCCTTAGTGTCTTTTTGTGCTGGTCTGCAGATGAGGCAGCTTGGCACAAGGGGCACACGAAGGAAAGTGCAGGGAAGTGAATCCTGGGCTCTCTGCACCCACTTTGTTTGTGGGACAGTTTTGTCCTGGCTGCTGGGTATGTCTCTGTGGGATCTCTGCCTGGATTCTTCAAGTTTTCTGAATACCTTTAGCCCAGTGCTCAGAATCTCAGCTTCTCCTTCTTATTTACTGAAATCCTTGCTCTGAATCAGAGAACTGCTTCTTTCTCTGTATCTGGGTTCCCCCAGGCAGAGTCTGAGGGCTGGAAGAACCAACAGGACCAAACAGGAGTGATGAAGTTGCTCTAAGGTGAAGGTGTGAAGGGTGGGTCCCTGTCCTATGCGATTGGAGACCCTTAGTCTCCTGCTCCAGTAGGATATTATTATGCAAAACTGAATTTTGTTTAGCAGGTAGATTGTTCATGTGAAGGAAATCTAGTCTCTACACTACTGGAGCTGGGATGGAGCCCTGGGTTAGAGAGATTTGTAGAGGGATTGGAGAACATAGTGGGTGAACTCTGGAGAGATCCACAGGTCGCCTTCGCAGGGCTGGAATCTGGTATACCCTATGAATCTTGATTATGCTACTCACTATCAGACTTTATACCCATCTTCCTCAAATTCCATTCATTGTCACATTCTACTGCACGTCAGCATACAATGGCCCCCTGGAATTTTATTGAATAACCCGAACAGGTCAAGAAACATGAAATGACTTTACTTTTTTTTCTAGTCACAAACTTCAACGTACTCTGACAGAATTTTTGTTCCACCCTTTGAGGGTATCTTGGTCCTGTATCACCACTTTCAAGTATAAAAGCATCTAGTGAAAGTATACTGCTCATAAAAATTAGGGGATATTTCAAAATGAATATGAAGCAATAAGAAAAAAAAGCATTTGATTTTTTTTATTAAACATCAGAAAGGCAAATGACAAGTCAAAGAAAGTTGTTTGATTATGCAAAAGAGATGCAAAACCAATTTTTATTTCATTGGTGAAAATGCACTGTACAAAAGGCTGAAAGTACTGGAGCATCTGCACATTCCCTGATCCCCTATTTTTGTGAGGAGTGTAGATTAATTATTGGCTCCAATTTCTCATCATCTCTCTGTATCCATGCTTTCTATAAGGGGTTAAAGCCAATGGTGAGATTTTAGCCAACTATGAAGTTAGAGGGCACAGTCTCGAGAAAAGACCGTCCAAGTCTTTTGACACCAAATGCAAGGAGTTAGGGTCCCAATGCAAAGTTAGAGGAAGGAGTCCATATAAGATCACTCTCACTTCTGACACTGACTCCAAATTCAAGGGAGCTTCCCAAACCACCTTCAGACTATATAATTTTCTAGATGAATTCTCAGAACTCACCAAACATTTCTACTCAAAATTATGATATATGATGTGAAAAGAATGCAAATTAAATTTGGCCAAAGGAAGAGAATAGGCCAGAGTCTTGGAGGTTCCAAATGCAAAGTTTCTGTTTAATTTGGCAGTCTTTCTCTTAAGGATTTTTTCATTTATCATCATGAGAGAGATTGACCTATAATTAACTTTTCTTATGTGTTCTTGGGATATTATGGCTTCGGGTTATGCCAGCCTTATAAATGAGTTGGGAAACTATCCCTTTTATTGCTCCTTTATGTTTGGAAATTTCACTTGGGAAGACTTCTGAACCAGGAGTTTGTTTTATGGAAAGGTTTTTCATGTGAATTCAATTTATTTGTGAATATTAAGATTATAAATGTACTTACTCTTTTTTTTTGGTGACAGAGACAGAGGGAGACAGAGAGAGGGACACACAGGGACAAACAGACAGAAAGGGAGAGGAATGAGAAGCATCAATTCTTCATTGCAGCGCCGTAGTTGTTAGTTGATTGCTTACTCATATGTGCCTTGACGGGGGGGGGGGGGGGTGGTGGCTAAGCACTCAGCTTATTCTGCATTTTTGGAGCCACAGTGGACTGGAGGATGAACACTAATAACCTGATGTTTAACAATGTATTATACATTTCTGTTTTTCAGGGGTGGCATAAGCTCAGTCAATTTGGCTATATAGAAATAAGATGTTCTTTTGAATGTTTTCAGGTCTAGTCTTCTATTAAGATAATTTTTCGAGTCAGCAAGTAAAGCCCCACTGGAGATTTAGGTGAAAGGCTGCATGGCAACTGTTTGAAAGAACCATGGAGGTAAAGGTGAAGAATTCAACTTTTGGAGGATTGATGAATAATCAGAGGAGACTGGCTCATTAACCAGCTTTAGTAATTTCTAGGGAGAGACAGAAGAAGTGATAATGGGACAAGGGAGTTTAGGATATATATAAAAAAAGGGATGGTAGTGATTGAACATAGAATCCAAGCTGAGTAAGGAGACCGTGAGGCCATGAGGGGGTTGAGAGACCTTGTACATGTACAGATCAATGAGGAGTAGGTCCCAGGGGGTCCCTAGAGTTGGGATACTAGAAAGTGTTGGCTAGAAAGGGGAAGGCTTAAAACTGGGCTTGTGGAGGGATTGTTACTAACAGTGTCAAAACTTATGGCATAATCATAAGAAGCTGGTAATTCAGGAAACTTCATGGCATAATCACATCAATGAGTGGCTAAGAGAGACGGAATATAAGAGGAGGTCAGGAGCTAATAATTCACGGTATTAGAAGAATCAGTCATGACATTGTTCTCAACCTTGGCTGCGTGTTATAATCATCTGGGGAGTTTAAAAATAAATATTGATGGCTTGGTCCTTCTTAGACCAAATTAAGCAGAATCTGTATGGGTTAGAGTTTAACAGAGGTGTTTTTTTTATTATTATTAATTTTAATGGGGTGACACCAATAAATCGGGGTACATATGTACAATGAAAACATCTCCAGATTATCTTATCAGAGTTGTTTTGTTTTAAAGCTCCCTAGGTGATTCTTATGTACAGTGAGGATTAAAAGCCTTTGAGTTTCAGGGATATCAGACTCACCAGAAAAATAATCTTAAACCAGGAGCTACAGTCTTTCCAAAATGAGGCAAGAGACTTGGGCTGCCTATGACAGTCACAGGATGGCTGGTGGATGGTATGGTGATAATACAAAAGTACTTAAAAATTTTTTTAAAGGTGGGCTGGGGGTGTTGGGGAAAGAAAAATGGGTTGGAAGGAAGTAATTCTTTGCTTGAAACCTACCAGTGAACCTCTATCTCACTCTGAATGAAAGTCAAGCCTCTTACAGCAGTCTACAGGTTTGTGCTTGATCTGTTTCTGCCACTCAACCCACATGGTCTCTTGCATCTCCCTCTCACCCATTCTTCCCCAGCCACCCCTGTTTCCTCTTCTGACTTGAATCCCAGGTTTCTGCTCAAATGTCACCTTATTAGAGAGACCTTTTCTGGTCTATTTAAATAACAACACCCACTTCCTTATCCTCCTCCCCTCCCTCCCTCCTTCATTTTTTTACAGCACTAATCACAATCTGCTATAGCATATGCTTACTTGTTTTCTCCTGTCTGCCTTCTCCACAAGGATGTAAGCTCTATGAGGACAGGAATGGTCTGTTTGGTTCACTGATGTGTTCCCAGGGCCCAGAGGGCTCTAGAACAAAATAGATGCTCAATAACTGAGAAGAATGAATAAATATATAAAGCAAGTGAAGAAAAGCAAGTCACGTAACCAGAAGTCCACTATAATCCTGTATATGTGCATATATGTATGTGCATGTACGATATATACCTAAAGGTTCATAAGGACACGTGTCAAACTGTTAACAGTGCTTATCTTAGTGCAAGGAAATAGGGGTGGGACTTTCCCTTTATATTGTTTTGTATGTTTGAATTTTTTCAGCTATTGTACGTGCTCTGCCACCCTCTGATGCCACTGCCCTCAACTCAACAGACAGAACAAACAGCATACAGAACAACAACAGAACAGAACAAACAGCATAAAGACCATCTGACTTCAGTGGAGGAGGAGGAGGTAATGGCTGAAAAATTGGAGCACGAAGTCTAGTCTGAATCCAGATGAAGTTCTGAAATGGAGGCAGCCAAATCTGAATGGAAACAGAGACTTGGAGACCGAGGCTTCGAATGAAAAGGCAAACCTGTGCATGTGTTTTGTGTGTTTCCTGAAGGTTCCAAGCAGCAGTTGAGATTGTATAACGTATCACATTATCCATGGGAAAAAGCTATAGATGAGCAATGTTAGTTCTGCAAGAAAACGCAGAGACCTAGAGATAATCTAAATAGACATTTCTGGATTGGATGCCTTTAATGTCATAAACTGTAAAATTCGGTTGGGTAGCTTTTTCATTTTTTTGATTGAAGGTGAAATTAATCAAGTAAAATGCTGTAGTGAAATGGTTAATAAAAAATACAGTGTGTCCGTAAAGTCATGGTGCACTTTTGACCAGTCGCAGGAAAGCAACAAAAGATGATAGAAATATGAAATCTGCACCAAATAAAAGGAAAACTCTCTCAGTTTCATGCCTATTCAGTGCAGTTCGATGTGGGCTCCATTTGTTGCCCTACACACATCCAAACGATAGTGAAGTTCTTGTCACACACGGGTAAGGACCTCTGGTGTAACAGAGTGTATAACGTCTTTGATTCTCTGTTTTAAGTGATTAATGTCGTTGATACATTCAATGTACACATGTTGCTTCACATAACCCCAAAAGTAAAAGTCTAAGGGCGTCAGATCCGGGGATCGTGGTGGCCATGGCTTGACAGAACCCCTGCCTATCCACTGCTGGGGGAATGTTCTATCCAGAAACTCACGAACAATGGTGGCGTAGTGTGGAAGAGCGCCATCCTGTTGAAAGATGACACCTTCTGGAAATTGTGGCACTGCATACAATTCCAAGACACTGCATA
Organism: Rhynchonycteris naso; assembly: GCA_037038555.1. Classification (NCBI taxonomy): domain Eukaryota; kingdom Metazoa; phylum Chordata; class Mammalia; order Chiroptera; family Emballonuridae; genus Rhynchonycteris; species Rhynchonycteris naso. Next base: position 360,827,058 of record CM072995.1, read on the forward strand.
CAATGTCAAGATAGGTGTTTGCCGTCACAGACTGCTCCGTGGAAAAAAAAGGGCCTATCACCTTATCATGCTTCAGGCCACACCACACGTTCACTTTAGGGGTGTTACATTCGTACTCAACGTAGGCATGAGGATGTTCAACAGCCCATATTCGGATGTTATGGCGATGAACATGTCCACAGACATGGAAGGTCGCCTCATCGCTAAACACAATCTTCTGCAAAGATCTTGCATCATTGTCGATCTCATGAAGCATATCTGTAGCAAATGTGTATCGTGTGGGTCTATCCGCCAGTTTGATAGCGTGCAACAGCCACAACTTGTACCCTGTAAAACAGATGTTTCTTTAACACCTTATGAACTGTAGTCTTGCTTAGGTGTAATTGTCGAGTACACACATGCACAGATGTTTTAGGGCTCCTTAGGTAGCTATCCCGTATAGTCTCTACAGACTCGTCACTGACTGATGGCCTCCCAGAACGGGGTTTCTCCACCAAACTGCCGGTTTCCTTCAACTGCTTATCCCACCGAGTAATGTTATTCCTATGTGGTGGCGCTTCGTTATAAACGTGCCGATATTTACATTGCACTTTGGTCACAGATTCGAATTTAGCCAGCCACAGAACACACTGAACTATCCTCTGTACCGTCCACATCTCGACTGGCATGGCCGTGGGTTGCTCCGCTGTATACACGGTGTTACGTCATCATCTGCGCATGCGCACATGCTGCCACATCATCCTATAGAAACTGCTAGGGTTTTTCTTTAATTTGGTGTAGATTTCACATTTCGATTGTCTTTTGTTGCTTTCCTGTGACTGGTCAGAAGTGCACCATGACTTTATGGACACACTGTACAAGATGCAGGGATTACAGACACCACTTGTTTTAGATAAACAATTGGATTGTGCCACAGGGAGAATGGGGCATATTATACAAACTTTGGAGAAATTTTAAATGGCTATGTGGGTCCACACTAACCCTGATATTCAAGTTTGGTTATTTGTACAAAGGATTAACTTACCTGTGAATGGTTGGTTGTTTTCCTTTGGTATCTGCTAGCTGACTGGAAGTTAATTTGTTTCTAAGACACTATGAGGTTTTTGGGTTTCACCTAGGGGATTGAATGGGTCTCTGTCTTTCAAGGTTGCACATTTTTCTGCATTTCAGTCTAGGCAGAGATAAGACCTCCAGGGCCGCAGAATACAATAGGCTATTCTTGTGCCTCAGATGTGACTGGGCACCGAAAGTAGCCTCTGTTCTTGACCCTACACCCACCTTGAAGCAGGAACTTTGTTACTGTTTCCCAGAAAGCAAACCCAAAGCCACAAAGGATTAATGAATAAGGACAATTTTACTGAAAAGCTCTATGAGTTCTGGGGAGATAGTTTTGATCTATGACAAAATCTAATAGAAATTCCCATTCGTCACATATGTTTTCCTTCCAAAAGAGAAGGTTTCACATTCCCTGCATTTCTTTTCTCTGTGTTTTTAAGCTAAAATGGCCAAGTCTCTTTCAAAGTCTCCAGACTCTCATCCACCCATCTACCCCTCTGCCTGACAAAGAGAGGACCCTCCATAGGATCCACTCATCTTAGAAAGGAGATGAGGGGCGGGGACCTGCTGTGACTGGTAATCCACTCCAAGGCATCTGATTATCCAATCCACTATCAGTGAGATGTACGAGTGAAGGAAGGGAACCCCCTTAGCACCCTCTACCTCTCCAGGACTGGGGGTCCCTCTTGGACACTGAGCTCTAATTTACCCCTTCTATATAGTATGTGTATTAAAAGGAGAGAGCTGTGTTTGGAAACTTGTTGGGTCCCACTTGTTAACTTTATGGTTTAAAAAGATTAAGAGAAGGGCTGGAATTTCCAGTTTGGACCCTCTGCTGCTTCCTTCTTCCTCTGAGTCACTGATGGGTTTCAAATTCCCAAAAGGGGCATCCTTGGGTGAATTCCCCATTTCTTCTCACCTTGCTTTTCAGGTGAAGACTCCCTGGGCATTACTTTAGGCAAGTGATGGGCAATCTTTTGAACTTGGTGTGTCAAAATTCGCCAAAAAACTGAGCATAACTCGGGTGGTGTGTCACTTGGAGAAAAACGGCCTAACCGGAAGTCCCGGAACTAGACGCTCTGTGCCGGAGTTCTGTTGTTTTGGCCTACAGACCTCCGGCACAGAGTGTCTACACTACAGCAAATGTTTTATCCTCGGCTACTGCACCTGGCTGTGCAGGAACCAAGGATGAAACGTCCTTCTCAGCATGCAGCTCCATACTTCTCTGGTATGCTGCCACGTGTCATTGAAAATGGCTATGGGTGTCATAGGTTTGCCATCACAGCCTTACGCACACAAACCATAATAAAGCACCCCAACCCACCCCGGACACTGTTGGATTTCATGGCAGTCTTCCTGCCCCCGTCCCCCAAGGCTCTTCTCCATGTTAGTTTTGAATCCAGCTGAAAACAGAAGAGTCACACATACACAATTACCAACCGTTATGGTTCATATCTTTCAAATACGTTCATGGACTGTTCCTAGATTGACTGCTCCTTTTCTTTACCATGGGACTGGTCCTTGTTGCTGTTGACTGTGTCTTTCTCTGTTCACCCTGATATAAAAATTATACCACTGAATTGTGATTCATTCATTCATTCATTCATTCATTCATCCAGTGTTTCTTGAACACTCATTTGGGCCAGGCAGTGGTCTAGGCATTGGGGATAGAGTGACAAACAAGAACGAGAAAATTCCTGTTCTCATGGCGCTTACATTGTGATGGAGGAGGTAGACACAAACAAACAAACACAAAAGTATCAAATGATACTAATTTTTTTTGAGAAAAACTGACAAAGAATGACAGATGGGATTGTGTTAGGGGCTCCTGGCATTGAGTGAACAGAGATGGCCTTTGTGATGAGGTGACATTTGCTGATGTCAACCTTTAAACTCATGAAATAAATTTTCAATTTATCCTTTACCCCTTCCTGTGGGAGTCTGTGTCTTTTTTGGGTCAGTGTTCTAATGTAGACTGTACAACTCCCGTTTCCCAGGTGAATATGAATGAAGACCAGCAATCAGCAACATTTCTAAGTAAAGGGCCAGAGAGCAGATACATTTTGCTTTGCAAGCCACACTGTCTCTGTCTCAGCTCTGTGACTCTGTGCTGTTTGGAGCACAAAAGCAGCCATAGGCAATATGTAAATAAGCCGAGGAGGCTGTGTGCTGATAAAACTTTATTTACAAAAATGGGGGGGGGAGCAGGTCCTATTTGGCCCAACACCTGTACTTTGTTCACTTTTGATCTCTATGGCTTTTGCCTCTATTTACTTCAAAGTGGGGACAACAGCTCATTTTCTCAAGGGGAAAGCTGCCTCCCCATTAAATAGCCCTTTGCTCTAATTTTTCTTCACTAGAAATAAAGGTGTTATTTTTTTTTCTTCATTTTTGTCTTTTCCCTTCACTTTCCTTTTCAACCTACTCTTCTTTTCCTCTTCCTCTCTTTTCCTCCCCTTTACTATAATATGGAAATTTTGCCACTGGATTGCAATTCATTAATTCATTAATTCATTCTCCTCCTTGTCTCCCTGCCCCCTCCACCCTTCCTTCCTTTCTAACACATGTGGGATCATTCTGAAATATGGTTCTGGATTTTGCTTATTTCACCCTCCATTACAGCACGGTGTGCCTCTCCGGATTCGAGAGGCACGCATTCCACAGTTGGCCTTGTTATTGCCAACCGACATGACGTGAGTGTCAAATTATTTTTGGTCACTGGTGTTAGGAGCAGGTGGTGGTGGGGGCATTCTCCATTTCCTCCCACACAACCTCATGGCTGCTGGGCTGCTGGTATGAGAGCAAGTCTCAGGCCAGGTGCCAGCTGCTGTACAGCCCTGTCTTGGCGAACAGGCCGGAACCGATGGCTGGTCTGGACCTTGGAAAGGGGCTCTGTCTTGGTTGTCAGGCACATGGGCCAGCACTGGCTGGAAAGCCTGCTCCAAGGCAGCTACTTTTTACAAAAGGATTGGCAGCCTCCTTTCTCCAGTGCAGAGAAATGGGCCCAAGAGCCTTGGAGCCGAAGCACCCCTTCCTCACGTGGGCTATTGGAATTGAGCTAAATATTTTTCACTTTATTCATAGAAAAATCATGAAATCTACTACATGATTTTAAGTGAATCACACTTATTTTTTATGTAGACAAATAAAAGAATAATATAACAAACATATGTCCTTCACTCAGATTCACAATGTTTTCCTAATACTTAATTTACCTATTTTTCTTTCTCTCTAAAACACACACACACGCACACACACACACACACACACACAAATTATAAACACACTGGCATATATATTTATAATTTTTATTTTTAATTGTGGTTTTAAAATAAATCCCCTATCAACATATCTCAAATATATCACAACTCTAATTTCTCCAGCTAAGCTAGTTCTAATATCCCTTATGCCAATTCAGCCTAAGGCGCTGAATAAAATTAATTTTTCTCAAGTAAGTTTTCTGTTTTTTGTTCAGCTGCTCAGAAATGTCAAAGTTGAGACCCACAGAATTCTTTCTGCTTTTCTTCACATTGCAAGATATTCACACCACAAGGGCAAGGACATTTGTTCTGTCATTGCTGTATCTTGGTGGCTTGGAAGAGTGCCTGACACTTAAAACATATGCATGATCTGGATGTTTGCTGAGTGGTTTGTTGTTATTATTTAAGAGTTACAGGCAGCAGAAAAGAGGGCAACATGCACAAGAAGGGATAACCTCAATGTCAAGAAAATGAAACATTCCTGGGACATTCACAGCCAATGAACTAAAACCCATAGCTCAATCCATTTGAGCCGCATTGGCCAGAGTTCAGGTCTAACCATGAGAGAGGTAGGGACATAAAGTTGTCAGCTTGCCACATTATTGCTACCCACACAAAAATATTAGCTTTTATTTAAGAAAGAAGGGGTGGATACTTAGCAACAATAAAGAAAATTTTGCCAGGCATTGGGCACACACATGACATGTAGACTTGTCCATGTAAGACCCGGAGTCTGGAAGGTGTAGGAGATTGCTAGACAAATCAACAGCAAGTGGTCAGGCCCCAGGACAAGGAGCCAGAGCAACTGCTGCTTCTCAGAAGACTGATCAGAATTAGCAGAGGAACAACCCAATAGTGAACTTGTGACCACTTCTTGTGTGTGATTCAAATGTCTTATTTGAGCCCAAATTAATGAACCTAATGGGTTACACAGTTCCTAGAAACCAAAAACGGAACTGAAGATTCAACAGCTGGCCTGACCTGAGCTTCACTCCTGGTCAATATGCTGCCATGACAAGATCATGAATTGTTTGAATCAATCTTCCTTCCTTATGCACTTTGTGGCTCTGCCCTCATACATCGTGCTCTTGTCTTGGGTTGGTGAGATTGTCTTCACAGGGTTCTTGTACCTCGTGCTGATCTGGGACTGGCTACATGATTTGTGGGGGCCAGGAGAAATGAAAACCTGGGGTTGCTTTTTTTAAAAAATTAAGAATTTCAAGATGGTGACTGTGGAAATTAAAACCAAGCGTGGGACCTTCTGAGCATGGAGACCCTGTGTGCACAGGTCACATGTCCATGAAGCTGGCTTGATATGTACCTTTATAAGATGAAACACTCAAGGTTTGGGTCAACTGCCTCTGAGTTAGTATCTGAGAGTTCATCTGAAGACCCTATCACTCAGGGTTGGGTCCTTCTGTGTTGAGTCAGATTGTCCCAGTTTCCCTGGTATTGAGCACATGATGAATCAGAGACTGTTCTTTTTATTTTTGTCAGAAGCAATCAGGAGTGGCTGCTGCAAATGAGTTATTCTGGTGAAACATGGGGGATTGAAATATGATTTTATATGTGTTGTCTTTCATGGCTCTACTAACACATCAGCAAGAGAAGAGAAAAGAAAGGTGTGAACACATAAGGGAAAGAGAACATGAAAGGAGAGCAGAGCAGTTGAGAGATTGAGAAAGTTAATTTTTAAGCCCCTATGAAGGGGCAGGGAGAAGCCAACAAACAGAGTCTCACTGTGAGGTCCCTAAAGACGTAGGAGCTGGGGACACAAGTTGTCTCCAGGGGCAGGGGTGGGCTGCAGCTAAAAATAAGGAGGCAATTGAAAGTTCAAATGAGTAGCATGCACCCCAGATTTCTTACCTTGCCCTGATAAAAGGTTGAGGGCAACTTTTCTTTCTGGAGAAGCTGAGCCACAGAACCTTTGAATCTGGGGATACCAGCTACAATTGAAAGTAGGAGTCAGGTACCAGATTGAAAATGAAAATTAATGGAAGTCTACAAAAGGGTTTCCAAACCTGCTTACCCCCACTTGGTGGCCCTGTTCATAGTGACGACGCAGCAATGCAAAAGACTCTTCTCTGGGGAGACCATCAACCAGGAGAAGAGTGCTACCCTTATCCCCCACCCCAGAGGCCAGCGCCCCTCTGATGCCTGTGAGGCGAGAAGTCCTGCACAGGTATGTGAAGCTGGGCCTCACTCTCAAAGATGAGGGGACAACCACGCCTTTTGGGGAAAGACACTAGAATCAAAGACAAGATTCAAGTCAACAAGTAGAAAAAGAGCTTGGAGGAAACAGAACAGAGTATAGCTATCAACTTCAAAGGCTCTAATTCATATCATATGAGAGATGAGAGAGGAGTGTGAAAGAGCCCCTCCCCATCACTTTCTATTTCCAGTCCTTGTTTAAATATTTTTTTCTGTAACATCATCACTTCCTGATATTATATACTATAGCTATTCACTGTTTACTCTCTGTCAGTCTGAGCTGAAAAGGGATTCTGCCCTCTTTACTTATCATGACTAGCAAAAGGCAGGTGCTCAATAAATATAATTAACTAAATGGATAAAAACTATATTCACAAACAAGAACAGGGTACTATAAAAAAGGAACATTAAAGATCAGAAAAGACACTGAATATCAATAGTGTGGTAAGAAAATTTACAAATTAAATAGATTTGAAAAATAAAATTGAGAAAATGTCCTCAAAATATAAAATAAAACAATGGGAAAAAATAAAGTGTGCAATAGCATGTCTAAAATAAAACAATGTACCTATCTTAATTTAAAAACTTTATTGTGAAAAATGCTTTAAAAATGTTAAAGGAAACAGAAGAAAAGTAGAAGCTCAGGCAAAGAGTTTGAATATCTAGCTCAGTGGTTCTTAACCTTTTTTGAGGTACCGAACCCACCAGTTTCATATGTGCATTCACTGAACCCTTCTTTAGTGATAAATAAAATATGATTTTTTTTTCCAAATTCAAGGCATAGGTCTATGTTTTTTTACTGGTGCACAAAATGAGCCGTGCATAAACATTACCTTGCTTAAAGAACAAAACCAACAAAGTGCATGAACTCACAACAAATGACGGTATTACTTTATTCTGGCCTCCGCGGCAGAGGCTTCTCCGAACCCCTGAGACCGACTCATTGAACCTCTAGGGTTTGATAGAACCCAGGTTAAGAACCACTGATCTAGCTGATAGCAACTCCAGAATGGAAGAACAGAAAAATTGGAGGGTAGAAGATTATCATAGAAATGATTAAGAACAATTTGGAGAACTAAAAGGTGTGAGTTTCCAGAATTCAGAAGTGCACTGGATGTCTAGGAAAATAAATGACACCAGAATTTTCTTAAGACACTACAATCAGGAAATTTCAGATTGCAGGGTTAATAAGAAAATTCTATAGGGTTTCTGGAGAAAAAAGAAAAGGAACCATAAACAACAAGAGATGAACATCAGAATGGCAGTGGATTTCTTGATAACAACTCTGGAAACCAGAAGACAGTGTGGTAACAATTTAAGAAGACAGTGATCTCCAACCTTGAACTCTATACTTAGACAAACTACTGAACGTATGTTGTGGTAAAATCAAGAACTGCTCAGATATGCTAGGTCATAAAAAATGCCTCTCACACATTCTGTCCCAGGAAGCTACAGAGAAAATAACCAAGAAGGAGGAAGATGTAGGCCCCAGCAAACAGAGAATCCAAAGACGAGAGAAGGAAAAGGAGTTCCCATCCGGAGGGTGGTCCTGGGATGGCAGCTGCGCATCAGGCCAGATGGGCAACCAGTCCAGAGAGGGGCTGGAGCGTGCAAGGTCCCAGGACGCCTGTCTCTGAGAAACGCATTGACTGAGTAAATTACATGAGGCATCTGGTGACGGATCTTTAGTTCTGTTTGGAAATAGTATGGGGATAGTTTGTATGGGTCAATGAAAGACACATAAAAAACTAAGCAAGTGCAGAACTAAGGTAAACAAAAATATTATACAATAAAGGGCATGTGATATATACCAGGTGACTCAGCTATAAATTCTACTTTTATAGTCAATAATGTAAGCACTAAATGTTAGTTTAACAACAAAAAGTAAATCTTGATACACCCTAACTGAGAGAACAATATAGAAGGGATAAAGGGCTATAGGTATGGTGTGTGGATTAAATGAACCAAATCTATGTTTTCCATCTTATAAAGTCAAAATGAACATCTTGAAATATGAAACAGAATAAAATAACTGTAAGCATGTGATCTGGCAATATGACAATAGACACCATCAGAAATGAGTGCGGGAGCTGAAAACTATTGCTTTGGGGCAAGGAGCCTGGGTGCAGGGAGGAGTGGAACAGGGAATCGTTTTCTTGTCCTAAACCTCGGGGGTACTATTTGACTCTTTAAGTCGCATAATGAAATCTTTTGATACAAAAAAAAAAAAAATCATTAAACAAAAAGCAGCGTGCTGTTGAGGTGTTGGCCTTCTGTATCAACTCATCTCTAACCCACCGGACTCATGGTGTGCGTTAACAGTGAGGGCGTGGAGCCAGCTGCATCACTGGGGCTTAGTCATACCAATGTGGTATCTTCTTTGAAGTCATCACGAGCTTATCATGTGTTTTTACTCTCCCATGGGAATAGAAGGTCTGGGAAGCAGGGGGTGGAAATGGGAGTGGAGTCTCTCACTCATTTAAGGGTAAACAAACAGGCAAATAGTATACCAACGTTTGGTTATTTCTCCTAGCTGAAAACAAAACTAAACAAAACACCCAAACCTTTTTACCTCACTTCCCTCCAGCTATTGCTCCATATTTCTGCGTCAGTTTACAGACACATTTCCCTAAGTAATTGTCTATACTCTTTGTCTTTAATTATTTTTTCATTCTTCTTTGAACCTATTCCAATAAGGTTTGACTCCCACTACTCTACAGCTTTTGTTTTTCAGGATCTTTAATGGCCTCTGTGTCACTAAGCCAAATGATGAATTCAGTTTATATCTAAACATATCAGCAGCGTTTGATGCAGTTGACGATGTTGGATTCCCTGAGACACTCTCCACTGGGCACCCACAGGGCAGGCTCTCCTACTTTTCTTCCTACTGTGGGCTGCCCCTTCTCTGTCTCTGTCTCCCTCTCTTTTTCTTAGTGGTAGAGACAGAGACAGAGAGAGGGTCAGACAGGGACAGACAGACATTAAGGGAGACAGAGAGATGAGAAGCATCAACAGGTAGTTGCATCACCTTAGTTCTTCATTGATTGCTTTCTCATACGTGCCTTGACAACAGGGGGCTCCAGCAGAGTGAATGACCTCTTGCTCAAGCCAGCGACCTTGGGCTTCAAGCCAGCGACCTTGGGCTTCAAGCCAGCCACCTTGGGTTTTAAGCCAGCCACCTTTGGGCTCAAGCCAGTGACCATGGCGTCATGTTTATGACCCATGCTCAAGTCAGCAACCTCGTGCTCAAGCCAGCACCACACACTCAAACAGGATGAGCCTGGGGTCAAGCTGGCAACTTTGGGGTTTTGAACCTGGGTCCTCTGCATCTCAGTTCCATGTCAATGCCTTCTCAGGCTCTCTGTCTCTGGGTTTCTCCTCATCTCCCAGCTTCATCATGCAGAAGTGCCCAGGTGTGCTTAGGAAGTCTCATTGCTTTAACTATGCTCTGTAACTCTAGGGCTTCCAGGTTTTATATCACCAGCCCAGAGCTCTATTTTCGACTTCAGACTTACTGATTCAGTTCCCTTTTTAATCCCTGTACATGGATATATCTAAAAGGACATTTTTATTAAGTCCAAAACCAAACTCTGGTCTTCCTCCAGCAAGCTGGCTCTTTCCATGGCTTTGATCACATGTTAGTTGCTAACCCATCCTTCTAGTCGATCAGGTCAAACCTTGGTATTGCCTTTCTCTTTTCTTGTGTCCCTAAAACTCACATCTTATCAGTCAAAACTTCCTGTTGCCTGTATTTTTTAAATGTACCCAGCACTTGGCCACTTCTCACCCATTCTACTTCTATTTCTTTGGCCCAAGCCACTGTGATTGTCCATTTGGGTTACTGCAATAGCCTCCTGACTTGTCTTCCTGCTTCTGCCTTTGACTCTTTGTAGTATTTAAAAAAATTCAGCAGCTGGAATAATCCTTTTAAAATTCTAGTCCATGCTTCCCTACTCATACCTCTTCACTGGCTTTCTATATGACGTTCTTTTCAGGAATGCCATTTTCCCCTTACATATGAAAACAATTTTTTTTTTGTAAAATTTTGAACTGATGTGCTTAAATTCACAAAGTATCATTATATGTCTTCCTGGTAGGATGTGTTGTTACCAATATAAATGATATTGGATGCTTTTTTTTTTTTTTTTTTTACTTTAAGTTCTATCTTGTCAAATTATTACTGCTACACATGCTTCCCTTCTAAACATTACCTTTCTTCTGTTACTGTCAGGGTACCTTCAGCTCTGCTGCAATAACATATAGATCCCAAATACCTGGTACACAACATAGTTTTACTTCTCACTCATATTAGGTATCCAGAGTCAGTTGGCAAGAGGGACTCAGGCTGAGTGATGTTTCTGGTTTCACATCAGAAGAGGAGAGAAACTGAAGGGCCACTTAGGGACTTTCCACTGCTTTAGTCTGGAAGTGACAGGTCATCTCTTTTCCTCACATTTTATTGGCCAGAGCCAGTCTTTCATGTGCCCAGGAAGGAGGAAAATAAATAGAATTTTGTGAACAAAAAGCATGGTCTTTGCCTCAATCACTTTTTAAGATGCATGTGTCTGAGTGTCAAACACAGTATATGTACCGTCATGAAATGGTATCTATATTTTGGTTATGAATATGCTTTATTACTAAAGAAGTCTTACTTACGTACCTCCCAGAGTCAGTTCTCTTCTTGCCTTCTGCTTCAGAGTCAGCTTGTGTGGGCTCCATCTTTGCCCTGAGCCCATGCCACCGCAGAGCTCAACAACTCTTCCAAGTCTTCCAACCCTTACAACAGCCTTGAGACCTGATGACCCTCATTTTAGAGATTGGGAGATGTAGGCCAGGAAGGTTATGAGCCTTTATCTGGGGTCACACAGCAATAAGTGGCTGAACCAGGATGCCAGTGTGAAGGTCTTGATCCTGGGCTTGGTTTTAGAATTTACTCTGAATTATTGGTGGATGGGCCATTGGAGTTGAAGGTTCATCTTCCTGTCTGGTCCCATAACTCTTTGCTGCCCTCTCCTGACTTCCTCAGTTATGATGAGTGAGAAGCCACTACAATGAACACTTCATGCTCTGGCCGTCTCTAAGGTCACAACCTGCATCCTCTCTTCTTGATCTTTTACAGCCTCATCCCTTCTGATTCCCACGTGCTGAGTATATAGCAGGGACTAGTAAATATTCTTGTTGGTTAATGTTTAAGAGCAGTGACTCTGATAGGGGTGTTAGAGGACCTTAATGAGTTTCTGCTATATGCTGGTCACTGTACATACATAATCCTATGGAACCTCATCACAACTCCACGGGGAGTGCTAGTAAGTCTCCATTACAAATAAGAAAACTAAAGTGCAGAAAGGATGCATCAGTCTGCTCAGGGTTATCCACTTATTAGCATTTATTCTACATACTGTTAAAGAACATTTATTATCTGCCAGACATTGTGCTAGGTGTTGGGATAGTAGTAGTTAAGGTTTCTGAATTTAACCAGTTAGTCAGAAATGTAATAATCAAATTGACAAAGAAAAAAAAAAGCACCTGGGGTTTGAACTCAGATTATTTTGATTTCAATTATTTGTTTTTCTTTTTAATAAAATTAAGCTATAATGCCTCTGTTCTTTTGAAAATTATTTCAATTGCTTTTTTCATGACACTTTCCCTGAGTCTTCCTTTCTCCTTCCTATATTAGATATAAAAGTGCAGTTAGATCTGTTCCAGGGAGTCTCTAAGGTTATAAAAGCACAGTTGGTGCCCTCTTTGCCTTTTGATCCTGCAGATGAAGGTCTGGTTGGCTTCTTCCAGGGATGGTAAATATATGTCACTTGTGAGTCACCGCCTTGGCTTGAGCTCCGTAGCAGACACGGTTAATCAATTGCAGCATCCTTTTCAAGACTCAGCCTGAGAACCCTTCTTTCTGTTTCCCTGATGGTCTATCAAATTTCTATAAGACTATATTGAACACCAAGCTCTGTGCTAACACATAATGCAGTGTGGGATGTTGGATGAGACAGTCTGGTTGCCTCTTGGTGGGGAGAACCTGGGGTGAGATAAATGTCAGACACGGGAAATAAAAAACATCACTTCCCTATGGCCGCGGTGGTTGACCCGACTCCTTTAGAGTCAGTGAGGTGCCGTCTCATGATGTACAGTGTGTCCGTAAAGTCATGATGCACTTTTGACTGGTCACAGGGAAGCAAGAAAAGACGATAGAATGTGAAATCTGCCCAAATAAAAGGAAAACTCTTCCAGTTTCATGCCTATTCAGTGCAGTTCGATGTGGGCTCCATTTGTTGCCCTACACACATCCAAACGATAGTGAAGTTCTTGCCACACACGGGTAAGGACATCTGGTGTAACAGAGCGAATAGTGTCTGTGATTCTGTTTTAAGTGATTAATGTCGTTGATGCATTCAATGTACACATGTTCTTCACATAACCCCAAAAGTAAAAGTCTAAGGGCGTCAGATCCGGGGATCGTGGTGGCCATGGCTTGACAGAACCCCTGCCTATCCACTGCCGGGGGAATGTTCTATCCAGAAACTCATGAACAATGGTGGTGTAGTGTGGAAGAGCGCCATCCTGTTGAAAGATGACACCTTCGGGAAATTGTGGCACTGCATACAATTCCAAGACACTGCGTACAATGTCAAGATAGGTGTTTGCCGTCACAGACTGCTCCGAGAAAAAAAAGGGCCTATCATCTTATCATGCATCAGGCCACACCACACATTCACTTTAGGGGTGTCACGTTCATACTCAAGGTAGGCGTGAGGATGTTCAGCAGCCCATATTCGGACGTTATGGCGATGAACATGTCCACAGATATGGAAGGTCGCCTCATCGTTAAACACAATCTTCTGCAAAAATCTTGCATCATTGTCGATCTCATGAAGCATATCTGTAGCAAATGTGCATCGTGTGGGTCTATCCGCCAGTTTGATAGCGTGCAACAGCCGCAACTTGTACCCCGTAAAACAGAGACGTTTCTTTAACACCTTATGAACTGTAGTCTTGCTTAGGTGTAATTGTCGAGCACACGCACGTACAGATGTTTTAGGGCTCCTTAGGTAGCTGTCCCATATACCCTCTACAGACTCGTCACTGACTGATGGCCTCCCAGAACGGGGTTTCTCCACCAAACTGCCGGTTTCCTTCAACTGCTTATCCGTGGCACCGAGTAATGTTATTCCTATGTGGTGGCGCTTCGTTATAAACACGCCGATATTTACATTGCACTTTGGTCATGGATTTGAATTTAGCCAGCCACAGAACACACTGAACTTTCCTCTGTACTGTCCACATCCCGACTGGCATGGCCGTGGGCTGCTCCGCTGTATACACGGTGTTACGTCATCATCTGCGCATGCGCACATGCTGCCACATCATCCTTTTATATTTTTGTATTTTTTATGGCAGAGACAGAGAGTCAGAGAGAGGGACAGATACGGACAAACAGACAGGAAGGGAGAGAGATGAGAAACTGGGAGGGTTTTCCTTTAATTTGGTGCAGATTTCACATTTCTATTGTCTTTTGTTGCTTTCCTGTGACAGGTCAAAAGTGCACCACGACTTTAAGGACACACTGTAGATTGTGGGAGAGGTGTGCTGTCTTTCTCACTGGACTTACACATGTGAAGACATAAGTCTGGAGCTGCTGGCAGTCACCTTGCCACAGTAGATAGGGCTTGTTGAAAGTGCAGCCAAAACAGAGGATAGAACAGAAAGATGGAGAATGCTGACCAGAAGGGCCTCTTTTACATCCCTAAGACTTTTCTTTACTTTTTTATTTTTATGGCAGAGACAGAGAGAGTCAGAGAGAGGGACAGATAGGGACATACAGACAGGAAGGGAAAGAGATGAGAAACATCAATTCTTCATTGCAGCTCCGTAGTTGTTCATTGATTGCTTTCTCATATGTGCCTTGACTGGGAGGCTTCAGCAGACCGAGTGACCCCTTGCTTGAGCCAGTGACCTTGGGCTCAAGCTGGTGAGCCTTGCTCAAACCTGATGAGCTCGCGCTGAAGCTGGTGACCTTGGGATCTCGAACCTGGGTCCTCCACGTCCCAGTCCAACGCTCTATCCACTGCACCACTGCCTGGTCAGGCCACATCCCTAAGACTCTTCATTTATACAAGCCCATCAGTGGAATTCTTGATTAAGTGACCATGAGTCAGTTTCTCTGTTACAGTGGTCAAGCTTGTGACTCAATTTGCTCTTGTGTCAAATTGGATTTCCCCACTTAAATTATTGGGAATGCAATTAATTCATTCTGGTCCCCCCAAATCACATAAATTTTTGTTTTATATGCTTTTAAATAAGAAAATGTACTTTATAAATAACAAATACACACACACACATACATAATAAGAGAGAATGTAAAGAAATAAACTGATTTATGAAGTGTATTTACCTTCAAGGTCAGGTGAAGATGCTGGCAGAGGGGGAGGATACTGGCAAAGGAGGTTTTCATTCCATACGCTATCACTTAACATAACTTACTCTCTACATCTTAACAATACATTTAATTGCAAATTTTAACTTACACACTATGTATGATATGTAACTATCGCTAAACTTAATAGCTATTTTTTTACTTTGCTTAATCATCATCCTTTTCTTCACCGACTTTTGGATTTTTCACCACACTTTCCTCTCTTTCACTGAGGTGGTTTCAACAAAAACCTTTCCATGGAAGTTTGTTTCTTCCCCCCTTTCAGAATGTTCCGCAGGCCATCTAGTGGAGGGTGGCAGAAGCTCATGATTCACATATCTGCTCCTGACCTAAAGCAAAAAATCCCGTGAGTGACTGCTCATCTCTCAAATTGCTCATGATTTAAAGTGCTCGTGTGTCAAGGTACCACTGTATTTGCAACCAACATATTCTTGATAGAGAAGGTTTCATTTTATTGATAAAGAAAATGAAGCCCACAGAGGGGGAAGTGAAGTCTCGACACTACATGTATGGTAAGTGGCATTCATCAGCTTGGCCACTCATCTCTAATGAACCTTAGGATTGCAAACCAGCTATATTCGGAGTACATGGGCTTACACAGCCTTGTGACCTATGCTGTTTAGTTTAGAATCCCTTTATAATTATATTTTCCTTTCCTAGTACTTCTAGGTATACCTGAAGTAATTCAGGTCAAGCATTCTTATCATACAATTGAATTAACATGTTTATTTGACAGAGAGTATTATAACACACATACACACACACACACACACAAGTTCATCGGTGATGCTTCACTCATGTGTGAACTCTTGTAGGGTGGGTTTCCTTACCATGCAGACTTCATTATCTCCTTGCTGTTAAAGGATGTCCCTGAATTCTTCTACTCTAATCCTCTCCAGGGCCAATGCTGGACACACATTTATTTGGTCTAATTTTCTCCTTTTGCACACAAGTTGTATTGAATCTTGCTGACTGAGAGAATATATCTTCTGCTGACTTGCTACCCCTCTGTATCCATGACATATATTCACTCACACAATGTGTGCATTGGGATCTACCATGGCAACCCCAATCTGAGCACCTTTAATCTATCCCACAGTTATTAAATGCTCACTGTGACCTAGACAGAGAGCTGGGAACGACCTAGATAAATCACAACCCTCGAAAAATGTACAAATACATTTCAAAAAGTCTAGGGATATATCATCTTCCTAGTAGCTCTTCTGGATTTACAAAGCCTATGGATTTATGTTACTAATTCCTTGTTTACTGTGTACAGAACAAAGCTTACTAGAAGGGATGAAAATGTCATTTTATTGGTGATAGTTATCTCTTTCTGTTTTTAATCCTTTCCCCCCTTGGGTAGAGAGTCATTTCCTGTTCCCTTTTGTTTCTTTCTTCCTGTTGATTCTCGAAAGAACCTCTATACCCACTGGATCCTCTGGCCCCTTTGGAATGTATTCTAATACCAGGTGCATCCTAATGGACGTAAGTAGACAGTGTATTAAGTGCCCTACACAGACCACTCATTTAATCCTCCCCACAGCCTTGTGTATTCTACAGTTGTGTATCCTAGAAATAGATTTCCCTAAAATGAGTCAACTTGAAATCTTTATTTCTATATCACTCAATTCTACTCTATTATTCAGAATTCTGAATATTCAGAATATGTTCAGTTAACATTTAATCCTGACTACCTCTTCTATGCCTAGTGATTCAATAATGTGCAACAGATGAAAAAAAATAATTCAGCGTGGCTAAGGCCACATTCAGTACCATAGCTGACCTGGTCTGGTCACTTTGAGCATCAGAATTTTGACCAGAGTTGAGATTTACACCGTCCAACCATCTAACTTTAAAGAATACTTATTGAAAGCTAGGTCAAGGTGGGGTTCATGCTTGAAGAATCCCCTCTGCTCCATAAACATAGCAGTCTGCATAAAACAAGAGAGAAAACAGAAGAAGGTGTAGTCAGGCTTAAATAGAAGTCAAGCAGTTTTGAAGATCTAAGCTGGCACAGAAGCACAAGGAATGATTAGGGCTGAAGGGGTGGGTAGACTTGCTGGGTTTGGATGCAGAGGCAGTCAGTGGTGAGAAATGAGTCAAAAGTACTCCCTGTGAGATGCGGAAGCAGCGGCAGGCTTACTGACTGAAGCTGAGAGCCAGGGTGGCTTACATTTCTCATCACCCACCCTCAGGAGAGGAGGCCACAAATAAAGCTGTGGCTAAATGCTCACCTCCACCTCCAAGCCAAGAGACGAGAATGAGATATCACCTTGTGACCAGGAGCTGAGTCACATTTCCCCTTGACCCAGCCTGAATCTGCCACAGCCTAATGGTTCAGCAGGATAGTTACTATAAGTGCCTTTGCTACACCTGAATCTGAATTGGGGACCCCCAAAGCTGCTTATCAGGATAGCTGAATACAGAGACAAAGTAGAGGAGAGGAGAGAAAATGGAAATAAAACGCCAACTCATATTCAAAACAAGACTGAAAACCAAATGAAAAACTGATGAATAAAGGCTAATACTAGGGAAAGGGGGTTGGGTGAAGTAGAGGAGGGGAAAGGGGGGATAAATGATGCTGGAAGGAGACTTGACTTGGGTGGTGAACACACAGTACAGTGTATACAGATGACTTAGAATTGCGCACCTGGCCTGATCAGGCTGTGGCCAGTAGGAGTGTTGGCCTGCGATGCTGAGAACCCAGGTTTGAATTGCCAGCTTGAGTGTGGGTTCAGCAGCTTGAGTACGGGGTTGCTGGCCTAAACGTAGGATCATAGACATGACCCCATGGTCGCTGGTTTGAGCCCAAGGTCGCTGACTTGAGCCCTAGGTCACTGGCTTGAGCAAGAGGTCACTCTCTTTGTTGTGACTCCCCCACCTCAGGTCAAGGCACATATGAGAAAGCAATCAATGAACAACTGAGGTGCCGCAACGAAGAACTGATGCTTCTCATCTCTCTCCCTTCCTGTCTGTCTCTTTTTCAAAAACAAAAACAAAAACAGTCTTGTTACATTAAAGACCTAATTGTATAAAGCAAAATCTAAACCTTTTAAGAATACATTTTAGACGAGGTACAAAAGCACTAACTACCCATGGAAAGGCAGGTGTATTTCACTGCAGAAGGACTAAAAGATGCTGCGCAAAACAAAGTTAAAGCCCAGGAAAAATATCAGCTGTTTGTATAACAGACAAAGTATGCATGTCTAGAAAATATACAGAATTTCTACAACTGACTTAAGGAAATAACCAATTTAATAGACAAATGAAAGACGTATGTAGGAAAGGAAGTGCATGTGGTCACTACGTGTTTGACACAAGGCCTAAACCTCAGATGGTCAGGACTGTACGAGGCCGCATGACCTGGTGTTGACTTTGTCTGAAAAGTGTGGTAACTCTCAGACTCTGCTGGTGGGAATATAGTTGGGGCACCCCCTTGAGAGAGCAATTCAGCATTATTGCATGATGGGGTGGTGCATGGAGGTATCCGCCCTAGAGCATCTGTTCTCAAACTTCAGCTTGTCTCAGAGTCACTGGGAGAACCTGTGAACGTATGCACTTCTGGGCCGCACTCCCAGAGTTTCGAATTCAGTGGGTCTGAGGAAGGAGCTGAGGATTTGCATTCTCACATGATCCAGGGGCCAGCTGGGCCCACACTTTGAGAACCAGTCTCTCAGACAGCCTTTTGCAAAGGCAGGGTGAGATGGGAACAAGAATGTTTATTGTTAGGAATAGAAAAAAAAATAAAACAACTTAAATGCCCACCAGCAGGAGAACAAATAGGTACACTGTTTTTATGTAGAAATTAAAATGAATGAACCAGAGATGCAAGTATAATATAATCATATATTTAAAAGAATGTTCTATGAAAAGAGCAAATTACAAAGTGATGAATGGTGTTTGATACCTCTATTTACATTTTTAAGACATGCAAAACAAAAGAATGTTTATGGATAACAAATGGTATAAATCATGAGTGAGCAGGATGATACAGAATTTAATTCCGAGGAAGAAGTGGGTATAATGGGCTTGAAAACAAAGGGCCTTGCTTGACCAGTTGGTGGTGCAGTGGATAGAGTGTTGGCCTGGGATACTGAGGACCTAGGTTCGAAACCCTGAGATTGCTGGGTTGAGTGTGGGATCATAAAAATGACCCCATGGTCACTGGCTTGAGCCCAAGTTGCTGGCTTGAGCAAGTGGACTGTGTCTCGGCTGGAGCCCCCGGTCAAGGCACATATGAAAAAGCAATCGATGAACAACTAAGGTGCCACAACGAAGAATTGATGCTTCTTATTTGTCTGTCTGTCTCTGTCTCTCGCAAAAACAAAACAAAACAAAAACCAGAAGGCCTCAACTGTATCTGCATTGCTATTATCTCTCTATTGATTCACTGATCTATCTATCTATCTTACCTTTGCAAACATATTTTAAATACATTTTACTGTCTTAGTCCATTCAAGTGACTATAACTGAATACCATTGACTGGGTGACTTATAAACAACAGAAATTTATCTCTCACAGTTCTGGAGGCTGAAAGTGTGAGGTCAGGGAGCCAGCATAGCCAGATTCTGGTGAAGACCTTCTCCCGGGTTGCAGACTATTGAATTCTTGCTGTATCCTCATGTGGCGAAGAGAGGCAAAAGAACTCTCTGGAGTCCCTTTTATAGGGTTACTAATCCCATTCATAAGGGCTCCATCCTTATGACTGAATCACCTCCTAAGGACCCCACTTCCCAATACCATCACATTGGGCACTAAGGTTTAACATATTAACTTGGGGGAGACACTTGGACATTCAGTTCATAACAATTGCCTAAAGTTAATATTTGATCAATCTGGGCAGTGGGTCTAAAGTTATCATTGCATTATGTTCCTTCTTGTGCATCAGTTTGAATAATTTTGCGATAAAAATGCATTCAAGCCTGACTGGTAGTGGTATGGTGAACAGAGCGTTGAACTGGAATGCTGGAGTCCCTGGTTCAAAACCCGGAGGTTACTAGCTTGAGTGAGGGCTCATTGGCTTGAATGTGAGGTCACCAACCTGAGTGTGACTCTCTGAGCCCAAGGTCGCTGGCTTGAGCAAGGTGTCACTGACTTGGCTTGAGCCCCCTGGTCAAGTCACACATGAGAAGCAATCAACAACTGAAGTGAAGCAACTACTAGTTGATGCTTCTCATCTCTCTCCCTCATTCTCTTGAAATAAAAGTGCATTAAAAAGCATACCTGTAAAAACACCAGATTTTGTTTCTGGGTGTTTTTTTTTTTTTTTTTTTTATGAAGTCTTAATTATTGAGGCTTTATTTGGTATAGAGCATTACTCGGTTGGGGCTCACTGGCACGGGTGATGGACGCCATGAATCTCTCTCCTGTTTCTGGGTGTTTTAAGGCTGACAAATATCATTTGGAGGAGACTGGTCTTCTATTGTGTAATGAGAAGACCTATAACTCTAATGATATACAAAAATCCTACGTACAAGGAGTGATTTCACATCCCTCGCAGAGGTGGGGTGAAGGCCCTCCGAGTTTCAGTCTAGTCCATGTTCCTCCTCATCTGTCACAGCGCTGGTTCTGTAACCCTCCTCTCTGTGTCCTGGTTTCAGGGCTGGGACATCTGATTCCTCGGGCGAGAGGAAAGTAACAGGAATTTGATCATTCAAAGCCTCTTTCATTACCGCCACGCACAGAGGAAAATTCTGCCTTCCAATAGCTCCATTCTGGACTTCTGTGCTGTCAAACTGGGACAACAGGTAGGGTTACAAAACTTAAGAAACCCGCAAGGCTGAATGGGTTTCCATTGTAAAGTGTGAAGAGAAAGAAAATGTTCTGGAAGCTGGGAGGAGAGGGCGGCTTTGAGGGCAGAGGCATCGGGTGGGCCTGTGCCCCTCGGCCCTCTGAGCGCTTGCGGCCTGCTGCCGCGCTGGTCTTCCCAGTTGCCTCTCATGAACACAGAAGAGGGATTTTGTTTTATACTATTGGGGAGTCAGACTCTGTCCAATTGGGTCTAATTAGGTCAGAGCTGAATAGCAGTTTCCCCCTTGACAGAGCAGCCCCAAGTTGTTTTTTGTTCAAGTGTTTATTGTTTTATTTTTTAAAGTTAATTTTAAAAATTTCAATTACAGTTTACATCCAGTATTATTCTGTATTAGTTTCAGATGTACAGCAAAGTGGTTAGAAAATCATGAACTCTACAGAGTGGTCCCTCCACTCTTTCAGGTAGCCACCTGGCCCCATCCATAGTTCTCTCCATGTTCTTGACTATGTTCCCTGTGCTGTGATGGACATCTCTGTGGCTCTTCTGCAACTGCCAAATCATACTACTTCCTTCCTTCTCCTTTTCCACCCAGCCCTCCCAGCTCCCTCCCCTCTGACAGCTGGCAGTGTGTTCTCTGTGTCTACGAGTCTGTTTCTCAACATTCTGTTTGTTGTTTATTTTGTTCCACATGCAAGTGAAATCACATGGTATTTGTTATGGTTTTCATCTTTATCTCTCTGGCTTACTTCACTGAGCATAAATCCTCTAGGTCCATCCATGCTGTCACAAAAGGTAAGATTTCATGTATTTATTTATTTGTTTTACCACCGAGTAAATTCCACTGTATAACTGTACCACAGTTTTATTTTTTTTTAAATCTCCTCATCTACTGATGAGCTCTTGGGTTGCTTCCATATCTTGGCTATTGTAGATAATGTAGAGCAGCCCGAAGTTTTATGATAAAATCATCTCACGGCCACTGTTAGGTGAGTGAACCCTTCCTCTTTGTTATGTCATTTAACTGTGACCACATCCTTGTCAGGTAGATTACTTCCCCAACTTTAGAGGTGAGAAAAGGGGCTCAGAGGGATCGACGTGCCCAAGGTAGCAGAGCCATGAAGAGGCTTAGGTGGACTCAAGGCCATGTCTGTGACTGTTTATACTGAGCACACGTGCTAGGCTCTGTGGGACCCAGTAGCATAGAACACGCGGACCGCTCATCAAGGAGCTTTGCTGTTTAGATTGGAAGACAAAACATCTGAATCTGAAACATGAAGGCTGGACCCAAGTCATATGAAATCAAGGGAACTATCCTATGAGTTTCGGACATGTTATAAAGGACCCGCCACCTAATGGGGTCGCTGTTAGCTTTGGATTGGTTGCCTCCTGCAATTAAATAGAGTAGATACAACCTTGATGTTTCTTTTGCTTTATAGTGAAATGAGGTCATGTTTCCTTCTTTTGGGGAAAAAGATTGCTCAGCTTGTAGGTAATCCTTAAATACCCTGAAGGAAGTTTGCTGAAATGATGGCAACTGGGTAGTTACATTCTGGATAAATGTGATCCTTTGTCACGGCCTTAGTCACAACCTCAGTGTGCTCCTTCAGGACTGAGGCTGGGCATTTCTCACCTGCATGACGCATCGCCTGGCCTGGAGTGACTCCTCAGTAATGTTTGTTGTTATTGTTGTGGATTTTCCCCATGTGGGGATGAAGGGCAGATAGGTGGGAGGGGATTTCTGATCCATGTAATAGAGGAAGGTATCATTACATTTTTGATAAATCTGGAACTCTGGAGATTTTATTTCACCCTATTTCAAAAGGAGGTTCGAGCCAGAGACCTTGGCAAAGAGTCTAGCTGGCATGGGACTTTCTTTGGTTGGCCCCTTCTCCTCCACTGGCACTTGTCTATCTAGTCTACGCACGTGGGGCTCCCGTGTAGCATCTGCACGTCTTCCGTGGAAGAATCTTCCATGATGTATTATTATCTTCTTTCCTTTGTTGCCTGAGAGCTTCAAACCTCCGTTGAGACCTGATCCCACGGGTTGCCCCTAGGGTGTTAGAGGCATATACCCAGGGATGAGTCATTTTATAACCAGCAACAATCTCCGTTTCTTCCCTCTCCAGTCCAGCTGCTGGTGGATCTCTGCCTTGTCTTTTTGGGTCAGAGAAGCTGTGATCCTTGAGTTTGGGGTCTCTGTTCCACAACGAGATCCAGGTTCTGAGAATGTTGGGGTTTTGTGTTCCACCCAGAGAAGGAACGAAGAAGTAGCAGGGGGCAGGTGAGTGGCTTTTCTGGAGACCCCCGAGTACCCAGATATGGGTGATTTTGCTTTGATTCACACTGGTGCTGAAAGCTAACAGGTGTGTATCTGAAGAGCATGCAGGAGGTGGTATGTGGACAGAATGGCATCAACCAAAGGTAGATGAAATCTAGAGGAAGTGTCCTGACTTCAACATCATGCAATCCTTTCTTCAGTGTTCCCAGTGCATTTCCTTATTTTTTCTTTTGAAAGCTCTTTTACAGAGTCATTGCCGTTTTAAATATCAACCCATTTTTCAAGTGAGGAAACTTAGAATCTGACAGATCTGGGAGATAGAGTAGGGGAGCCAAGGGACATTGGGGGTTTTAGTTCCTCATTATCTTTGTCTGCCCCCTTGAGCCACCTAACTCAAATAAACCTACAATCTAAACAAAATCAATTTGCTTGTTAGTCAAGTGCAGCTTCAAGGCCACCCCCAAGCCCCACTGAGCTTCCATCCCCTAGGCTTTCTCATTATTAAAATCCTGCAGTAATCACATAGACCACAGCCATGGAGATAATAAGGGCTTTCAAGAGCGTACGTACCTTTAATGTTTCAAAAAACCTGCCTACCCACTATCTCATTAATTCACATAATATCCTGGAGACATTATTCAGCAGGTATTATTTCTGTTCAGAGATTAGGGAGTCAAAAGCTCAGAGAGCACGATTTCTATTTTGGTCCCTTTCTGCTATAGTGAATGCTTCAGCGTACCCGGGGACTAAGGCCTCTGCTGCACGTGTGACTGGAGAGACCTCCATTTCTCTTCTCATGTTCCCATTTCCCGCTTGTTCCCTCCATGAGGAGACACCTGCGAGGAGCTTCGAGGAGCAGGTCGTGCTTGCTCGGTATGAGAAGTTGCTTTAATAATGAGAGAAGCACTCGGTTAATCGGTCAGACTTGGCTTTAGCCATGCCAGCACCCCAGGGAGGCGGTGTGGTGGATGGATGGTGCGTACTGGGTCAGACTGGGTTGGGTTCTTGTCCGGCCTCGGCCACTTACCGGCTGGTTAAACAAGGCGTGTGGGAGGCCCACACACTGGGGCCCCCTCTCCCCCTCTCCCCCTCTCTGGCTGCTGGTAACTGAAGAAATATAGGGCATGGTGGAGCAGAGTTTGAAAATAGCCAATATAGCACAGTTCTTTTCTTTTTTATTTAGGAAATTTAAAATGAAATTTAGTAGCTAAGATAAAGAAATTACATATGAAAATCAATTCAAGTCGTTTCCCACCCGAGGCCGGTGAGAGTGGGCTAGCCCAGGCACACAGCCTTTACTCCCTCAGGCACCTCCAGTCTAGGAGCTGACCGGCAGAATGGTCCTATGGATCTCCACACCCAAATAGGACGGCTGTTCCGTAAGTATGGGTGGGTTCCCTGCCCTTCTTGTTTCCTTGAACAGGTGGCTAGATGTGGGAAGGGAACAACACTCTGGGCCAGCACAGGGCTCAGAGCAAGTGTTCATTCTTTTATGATGTCAATATACAGTGTGTCCGTAAAGTCAAAAGTGTACCATGACTTTACGGGATACACTGTATTTACTGCACACAAAGTACATCCCAGGGCCACTGGCAACACAGTGATGAGTAAACAGAGGCATTGTCTTCAAGGAGCTCAGGGGTGTGTGCGCGTGTGCAGGTGTGTGATATTATAGATAAACAAGTAGCTGACTGATGACAATGAGGTTGTGACAAAAATATCAAGCTGGGGTTGTGGGGCAGAGACTGGTGGGAATTGCATTTTCAGATGAGTGGTCAGAAAGGACGTCTCTGTTGAGATGGCCTCATGCAGAGAATTGGAGGAAGTGCAGGAGGAAGCCACACAGAAAGGCAGAGGGAACAATAGAGGCAAAAGCCCTGAATTTTCACTTAATGCTGTTTTCTTCCATCTTTAGACCAGCCCTGCAAATGTATAGACTATGCCCTCCATTTGAAGACGACACTCCTGAGTCGGCATGTTAAGTGACTTTCAGGAAATACAGCTAGTATATGCTAGAACCAGGGTCCCACTCAGCTCCTCCAATGCCAGAGATGGTACTGTGACCTCAGAGGGATGTCTGTGTGCCTGAAGGCGAGCTCTGTTGTTGCCGTCACATTGCACTGAGCAAGGAGGTGGCATGTCACAGGTAAGAACAGAGGATGGGGCCCCGGTTTTAGCTCTTGGGCATCTTGTGGTCCCTTCTGCCTGTCTCAGGGTGCCCATCCTCCATCACCTGCTCACCTTGATTGGGTTGTTGTTTTCTGAAACCCTTGTCTGGATCTTAGTAAGTTGATTTCCCAATTCCTTTCTCACTAGTGGCCAAGTCTCTCAGAGGCCAGGTAGCGAGAACTGAGACGGGGAGGGATCCAGCCCTCACCGGGCTCGTCCTGTGTCTGCACAAGCACATGGCTGCAGGAGCCAAGTTTTAATTTCCCTGAGTGGGTCCCAAACTGTTTTTCCGTATTTGTTAGGAAAAACCTTAGCCCAGAGAACACCATTTTGAGGACACCAAATTAGGCCAAGTTCCTGTGCGGCCTCTCTCCTTATTCAGTTATTGTTCCTGATGACCTGCCCCCGATGGCCTCCTATGTGTCATTTGGTTGACAAGTCTTCTCAGCCCCGGGGAGGAAGCCAATGCAGTTAATAGGCCTGGGAGCCTCACTGTGCCCCTGCAGGTCTCTGGAACCTGCGGCAGATTCTGCCAATGGGACGCTAAGACACAGAAAGATTAACCTCACAGGAAGGGCGAGCAGCCAGGGTTGCGGGCGTGTCCTTCAGTGAGATGAAATGACAGAGGGAGACGGCACTGTGCGGGGGCAGCTCAGGGCTTTGTCAAATGCCCTGGTGTTTGAATCCGGTCTCTGCCACATACTGGTTCTTTGATCAGATGCAGATGTCTTTCTTTCTCGGAACCTTGTTTTTTTTTTTTTTTTCAATTGCATGAAACCCAGGAATGAAGGACAGGCAGGTCATAGGATCATAGCATTGTTGTGAGGATTAAATAAAATAATTTAAGCCCAGCCGAAGCTGGCTCATGAGAAGGGCTAAAAACAACAACCCTCTTCTCTCTTTTTTTATTTGGAAGGAGACTCATTCACCTACCACACAAGATCTGAGTACTCTGAGGGGAGGCTCAGTCTGTCCTGAAACTTTTGCCCAGAGAGCCCTCCTCATTTAACTTCACTCTGCTGACTTACCGGAGTCCATCAGAAGTTCATTCTATTGAGTTAGGCTTTGACTTCCATCCAGGTCTTTTTCTTTGCATTTCAGTTGGGAGGTGGTAGAACTGGGATTGGAAGGCACCAGGCAATCTAATGGCTGAACGTGGTTTTAACCACTCTGCCTCCTGCCTTCTGCGCACCTCCCAGTCTCTTCTCACGGACTTCCCTTCCACACCTCTCTTCCTGGGCTTGCCAGAAAGCCTCACTCTCCTCCTGCTGAACTTGGCTTTGTCAGATAAAAGTTGCCTTCTCCCTCACCCCACACAATTTGTTTCTTTTTAAAAAAATTAAATTTGCCTGACCTGTGGTGGCGAAGTGGATAAAGCGTCGACCTGGGAACACTGAGGTCGCCAGTTCAAAACCCTGCACTGGTCTAGTCAAGGCACATATGGGAGTTGATGCTTCCAGCTCCTCCCCCCTTTCTCTCTTTCTCTCTCTCTCTCTCTCTTACTCTCTGTCTCTTCTCTAAAATGAATAAAATTAAATTAAATTAAAAATTAAAAAAATTAAATTTATTAGAGTAACATTGTTCAATAACATTATATAAATTTCAACTTTATGACACCTGTATAATTTGTTGTATGCTCACCACCTGAAGTCTAGTCTACTTTTGTCACCATATATTTGACCCTCTTTACTCTTTTTGTCCTCTCCCACCGCCTCCCCCTCTGATGACCACCATTCTGCTGTTCATCTCTATAAATTTGTTTGTTTGGTTTTTCTTGATCTCACCTGTCTTATCTTCCTACTGAACCAAATTAACTTGTCCCTCTACTCTGTTCTCCAAGATACACAGTAGCTAACTCATCATGTCTCTGTTGGGCACATGAGTAGTTCTCTGTCTCTCCGGAAAGACGACTAGCTCTTTAGGGCCAGGGCTCATAAGTCATTTGGTTATAGGCCTGGTGCCTTGTACCATACCCGACACCCAGAGACTCCCTCATGAATGCTTGAAAGAGGAAGTGGCAAGCGTGGAGGTCTGGGTAAACCACATCAGTAAATTATAAACTAATCAGTTTAAAATGCTGTTGTTTTTAGAATTTGCTAAGGATTAGACAACTGTGTGCTTATCTTTTTCTTTTAATGAATGAGAGAATATTAATATATAGTAGTAAATGAAGTAATGGAATATCCATTCAATTATTTTGTTCTCTTAAACTTTTCAAATGTTTTTCTCAATATAACAGTTTAATTCATTTGACAGCTTGAGCTACTCTCACGAGCTTCTAAAATAATGGGCTTGGCTATGAGGCAGCAGCAGAAGAGCTGATTCCACGATCGCTAGGATCATTTAGTTTTGGTAGCAGGTTTTTGATTTAAAACTCAAGAAATAGCCCCCTTGTACTTTGTTGAGATTGGGATGGTGGGATGCAATAATGACATACCCAGCTTCTGGACAAGGTGCAATTGCTCACATGCCCAACCTGGACCTTCCTGGGTATCAGCTGTTCCATCTCGTCTCCCTGCCGAACAAGAGACAACTGAGGGTTTGGGTTGGTTTGGCTGCTTGGTGGTGGCAAGGTGGTAGGTGTGTCCATCAGGTAGGGTAACTATAGCTTGACACAAGGAAGAACTGTTCTTTTTTTCCTCCTGTCATAGTTCAAGGTGGTTCTGGGACAAAGACTGGAAAATTACAGCCCATGGGCCAAAGCCATCTTCTATGGCCTGTGGGCTAGGAATGACTTACATTTTTAAAGGGTCCCCAAACCCACAGAACCCCAAAGAGGAATATATGACAGGGAATTATGTGGCACACAATGCCCAAAATATTTGCTATTTAGCGAACGCAGTGTGATGACCCTACTCGGAAGACAGCGGGGTCTGACTCAGGGACCCAGGCTCCTTCATCTTGTGGTTGCCCCATGCACTGACGTCTCAGAATCTTAGGAATCTAGCCTGTGGGTGAGATAAGAGAAAGTGGGAAGGCACACCTACTTCCTAAGAATCCCAGCCCACAAGTGAAACACATCCCTGCCTGGACGCAAGGGAGTGAGGATGGCGCCCCTGGCCGCACAGGGACTCCCCACTGAAGAAGGGGAGGCACTGATCTCTGTTCTCTGTATGAGTGTGTGTGTGCATACACGTGCACAAGTGTGTGATAACTATCTCACCTCTTTATCCTTCCTTCAGCTGTTGAGAAATAAGAACAGTTTTTTTTTTAAAGTATAATTTACCTGGGCCAGAAGCAAACACCCTCAGGTTCTCGCATTCTCCCTCTGTGTCACGAATCAGGGAACTGAATCTATTACAAGGCAATGCCTGCTCTGTAGCAGGTACCATGGTGGATGCTGGGGTACCAGCTCTGTACCAGATTGTCTTGTTGCTGGGGACAGATGCTCTGCACCAGGATATCCCTCAGCATCACCACGTGTCATGGTACAGAGCAGGGGCCCTGTCATGTGCTGGCCTGAAGTGCACACAAGGTTGGAGGAACAATGGAAGGAGAAGTCTTCCTAGTGAAGACAGGACTGTCAAACTTGAGTCACACCTGAAAGGGCAGGTAAGATTTAAGAACAATAGTACCAATTCGTGAATGAGGCAACCCAGCTGATACACTGCAGAGTCAAGGTTTGATCTCAGATCTGTGAATGTCATGCTTTTGATGACTATAAAGAAGAATGAACATTTCAGAAAACTTTACTATGCAAATTTTTTTTTGTGTATAACACAGAGTCGAGTCAGGCTCCTACAGCAGTGAGTATCTCTGGGAGGAAGGGCATGTAAGAAGAGCGAGCGTTCTTCCTAGGCTGCTAATGATAAGCCAAATTGCTAACGGGGAGAAATGTGCAGGAACTGTGCCCTGACATTGCGGGGAGCCAGCAGAACCATGAAGCATCTGGGGGCTGCGTCGCAATTATGTAGCCAGGAAGCCAGTGTTTATAGACTGCCTGCTGTGGGGATGTTGGGGGTTGGACTCATGCGTGGTGGAAACACGTCCAGGAATCTGAAGTCTTTGACCTAGTTCATTTCTGACTTTGTATCTACATGTTTTCCTTGTCATGAAATCATAGAATGTTGAAGCCAGGGAGAACCTGCTTAATAATTCTTTTGG
This sequence comes from Rhynchonycteris naso, assembly GCA_037038555.1. Taxonomy (NCBI): domain Eukaryota; kingdom Metazoa; phylum Chordata; class Mammalia; order Chiroptera; family Emballonuridae; genus Rhynchonycteris; species Rhynchonycteris naso. The sequence goes on from CM072995.1 coordinate 360,856,332, forward strand.
ACAAGAGCAAGGGTTTTACGTTCTGACAAACCTGGATACAAATTTCAGTTTAGGTATTTTAGACTCTAAGGCAAAAAACATTGTTTTCTTTCTTTCTTTCTTTCTTTCTTTCTTTCTTTCTTTCTTTCTTTCTTTCTTTCTTTCTTTCTTTCTCTCTCTCTCTCTCTCTCTCTCTCTTTCCTTCTTTCCTTTCTTTCTTTTCTTTTCTTTCTTTCTTTCTTTCTTTCTTTCTTTCTTTCTTTCTTTCTTTCTTTCTTTCTTCTCCCTCCCTCCCTCCCTCCTTTTCTCCTTCCCTCCTCCCTCCCTCCCACCCTCCCTTCCTCCCTCCTTCCCTCCCTTCCTTTGTTTTCTTTTCTTTTTCCTCTAAAGGGTCAGAGATATTAAGTAATATGCTCAAGGTTACAGAATCAGTACATATAATTGTTTCAGTTATCTACTGCGACTTAATAAATTACTCTGAAACTTAGTGGTTTATAATAATAATAATAATAATAATCTATTTAACTGTGTAATTTAGGAAGGGCTCACTATCAGCTTGGCCAGTTTGACACAGAGCCAGAGGACTGATTTCTCAGGTGGCTCATTCACCTGATTGGTATATTAATGCTGACTAGTAGTTAGGAGTTCAGACAGGGCTGAGGGCTGGGGACCCTTAGTCACTCCACAGGGGCCTTTCTGCAGACTGCTTGGGCTTCTTCACACCATGGTGGCTGGGTTCTAAGAAGCAGGAAGAGGGAACAGTTTCTTACAGCCTGGGTCTGGAAACCAGGACAGTATCACTTTCCTCTGACTCTGTCAAGGAGTCACAAAGCTCAAATTCAAGGAGAGTAGCCATAGACTTCACTTTTTGATGGGAAAAGTATAAAAAAGTTTTAGGTTTTATTTAAAAACTACCACAGTAATGAAGTAATTATTTTCTCTCATTTAATCCTAAAATAAATTATTAATCTTTTTGCATCTCTTTCTGTATTATCTATTTTAAAAAATAAAATTCTTGGCCATGGCTGGGTTGCTCAGTTGATAAAGCGTTGCTCTGGGGCACTGAGGTTGTGGATTCAATCCTCCGTCATGGCATGTACGAGAAGCAATCAATGAGTACGCAACTAAGTGGAACAACTAAGTGGAACGAGTTGCTGCTGCTTTCTCTCTCTCTCTCTCTCTCTCTCTCATTTTCTCTCTACCTCTCTTACTCTCTCTCCTTTTCTCTCAAATCAATGAAAAAAAAATACTATTTAGTGATTCTCCCATGGTCACGTATTTGAAATTGATGTTGGAGCTTGTATTCAAACTCACTCCTGTGGATGCTGTCTCTTCCTAGCCCCGCTCACTCTCCATGCCTAGTCATCATGACCATCATCACTTCATGCTATACTTGCAACAACCTCCTAACCCTTCCTGCCTCCCACCTTGTTCCTCGCTGAACTTGCCTTACCACAGCACACTTGCCCCTTCTGGAGGGCAGAAAGCATAAGCTCAGTTCCCTTGCTGAGAACTCTTCAAGGCTCTCTATTGCCCTCAGACTGAAGCTCTGTCCCTTCTCTTCACTTGGTTACTAGTCTTCATAATGCTGTCCTAGGTTACTTCTCAAGCTCAACAATAGTAACCATCCCTTCACACACTATTCCAGGAGAAAAAACATGTAACATTTCCCTAATGTTTATGGACCCAAACATACTGCTAAATGCTATAGCGGTATTACCCAATTAAAAATTTTGCAACTCTTTCATTAGGTTTTACTTGTTTGTTTTTGTTTTTGTATTTGAAGGCATGCTTGATAAGGAAGCCAAGCTCTTAATCTCTGCTGTAAACTGGAGTTGCTCAAATGCACAATGTTCTCTCTGGTGTCTGAGATTTTGTACTTATGTCATTGCTACATCACTATCTTTATCACACTAACTTATCCTTATTTTTCAGGTCCCAGTTAAGGCAGCTCTTTCTCCAGGAAGATTTCTCTGACTCCTCAAGACTGGTTGACCTTCCCCTCTCTTTCCTTCCCTAATATTCTGGCTTATTGCTATCCAGGACTTTTTATTTTGTACTGAAATTGTCTATATTTTTGTGGTCCTAGAAGGCTGTCAATTCTTTGAGTGTAGAGATACTGTCTAAACTGTACTTTCCTCTTCAGAAGTGGAAGATGTTTTAGTCCAAGAGCTTCACAGGTTCTGTTTCAGTTGTCATTATCTACAAGACTATGAGTCTACTGAGTGCTCCTTCCCAATATGCAGCCCTATGCCCCGAACTGGACCCACGTAACAGAGTTTGTCATGGTGGGCTTTGCTGGGGTGTATAAAACACGTCTCCTCTTCTTTACACTCTTCCTCACCATGTACCTGTTTACCTTGGTGGAGAACTTGGCCATTATCATGGTGGTGAGTTTGGACTATCGGCTAAGGAGACCCATGTACTTCTTCTTGACTCACTTGTCCTGCCTTGAAATAGGGTATACCTCAGTCACGGTGCCCAAGATGCTGGCTGGTTTTATTGGGGGAGACAAGGACAAGAATATCTCTTACATTGGCTGCCTTTCCCAGCTCTTCATCTTCACCTTCCTTGGGGCAACTGAATGCTTCCTACTGGCTGCCATGGCCTATGACCGTTATGTGGCCATTTGTATGCCTCTCCGATATGGTGCCTTGGTGTCGTGGGGCACCTGTGCCCGTCTGGCTGGTGCTTGTTGGCTGGTGGGCTTCCTCACACCTATGTTGCCCATCTATCTCATGTCCCAGCTGACATTTTGTGGCTCCAATGTTGTCGACCACTTCTTCTGTGATGCCTCACCTCTGCTGGCCTTGTCCTGCTCAGATGTCACCCTGAAGGAGACCACAGACTTCCTGGTTTCTCTGATGGTGCTCCTGGCCTCCTCTGCAGTCATTGCTGTGTCCTATGGCAACATTGTCTGGACGCTGCTTCATATCCACTCAGCTGCTGAGCGTCGGAAGGCCTTCTCCACCTGTGCAGCTCACCTGACTGTGGTGAGCCTCTTCTATGGAACTCTTTTCTTTATGTATGTCCGGACCAAAGTAGCCTCCTCCGTCAACTTCAACAAGGTAGTATCTGTTTTCTACTCCATTGTCACGCCAGTGCTCAACCCCCTCATCTATAGTCTTCGAAACAAGGAGGTGAAGGGAGCTCTGAGCAGAGTATTTACCCTCAAATTTTGGAAAGGCCAGTAATGGGGCATGTGGCATCCAGTTTCCTTGCCCTTTAGAAAGAGGGTGGTGAGGGCTATGTTATGCAGCAGTGGCCTGGGTAGTCAGGAGTTATGAACTATGTATTAGTTAAAGCAAAATTCTTATCTGCTATAACAAGAGAGACCTAACTATAATGTAGCTTAAAGAGTAAAGGTGATTTTCTCTCTTCTGCAGGAGTAAAAGGTGAGTGTTCATGGTTGGTGGGTGTCATTGTTTAATACCTTATAAGAATCCAAGCTACTTCTATCTTGTGGGCCCACAGGCCCAATTCAGTTCAACACTTGTTTTTAATGACTTGTGAGCTAAGAACAATTTTTATACTTTAAGATGATGGGCAACCAATCAAAAGTAGAATAATATTTCATGACACATAAACATTTTATAAAATTAAAATGTCAAGTGTCTATAAATCAAGTTTTATTAGAACACAGTCACATCATGTGAATTGTCTCTGGCTGCTTTTTTGCAACAATGACAGAGTTGAGTAGTTGTGACAGAGACCTTTGCAACCTCCAACCTAGGGCCTTCTTATAATTTGCATGATCAGTGCTGGGTTCCAGTGGGCAGGAAGGGTGAGGATGGAGCGTTAAGGTGACACACTGTGTCTTAAGGTTTCTCCCCAAGATGTAGCAATCATCATTTTCACTCACCTCTGTTGGTGAGATGTTAACTATATGTCACATCTAATTACAAAGGTAGTAAATAAAGCCCATGGCCATGCTGCCAGATACCCAGCTAGAATAGACTATTGTTGAAAAAGAGAACAAAATTTGGAAGACAACCATTAGTTTTGACCACAAAGTCCCCAGAAACACAGCTGATTCTCCATGTAATCCATGCGCTTATCTGTTTTGTATATTTTCTTATTTGAAATATAGAAAGGTCTTTTTAATATAATACATGACTCTTTGAAAATTAACTTAAAAGGATCTCTATGGAAATGTCAGTTCTGTTGAAATAAAATTTAAAAACACAATTACAATTTAAATAGTTTCATGCCTGTAGATAGTTGCCTTCCTGAAGACATTTATAATCATCATTTGGTTCAGGAAACTATAGCACAGGGGTCGGGAACCTATGGCTTGTGAGCCAGATGTGGCTCTTTTGATGGCTGCATTTGGCTCGCAGAAAAATCTTTAATAAAAAAATGTTAAAAGTATAAAACATTCTCATGTATTACAATCCATTCATTTCCTACCGCTCATGTTCATGGTTGTGAGTGGCTAGAGCCAATCACAGCTGTTCTCTAGGACAACACCAAATTTTTATTGGATAATGCGTAAAGTACATGGATTGTTGTATGGCTCTCATGGAATTACATTTGAAAATATGTGGGGTTCATGGCTCTCTTAGCCAAAAAGTTTCCAGACTCCTGCTATAGTATGTGAAAGAGGAAAGTGCTTAGCTTGGGACTGGGTTGGGCTTGGAGGACAGAGTTTCTGTGATGGTGTTTTTAAACCTGCCAAGAATGAGCAGATTATATGATGGTGCATGTAGCATCACAGTCTCTACACACCTCACCCCAACCCCAACATCTTAGCAGTTGCATTGCAATTTTAATAGTTAACAGAGAGGGCACAGATTACAAGTTTTACAAATTATTTTCTGTATTGAATATTATGTTCTTTTGGGTGATGACAAAATGTCAAAACAATACAAAAATGAGAATCTTTCCATATCGCATGTAAGAATTCATCTGAATGAAGTAGATGCAGTGAGGCACCTGACCTGAGTAGATTAGAACACAAAATGAATTTGACTTCTAGGTTTCCGGATGATGGAAAGGAAGCAAAACATACAGAGTTTGTTAGAGTTCTCCAGAGACACAGAGCCACAGAGCCAGTAGGCTATCATCTATCTGTCTATTATCTATCTATCTATCTATCTATCTATCTATCTATCTATCTATCTATCTATCATCTATCATCTATCTATCATCTACCTACAGAGATGTGATTATATATACACACATAAATGCATGTGTGTGTGTCTGTGTGTAATAGAAGATTTATTACAGGCTGAGACTGAGAAGTCCCATGATTTGCCATCTGCAACCTGGAGAAGCAAAAAACCCCAGTGGTGTAATTCAGTCTGAAACTGAAGTCCCCCAAACCAGGAGCACTATGTCTAAGAGGAGAGGAAGATAAATGTCCCAGCTCGAGTAAAGAGCAAATTCACCCTTATTCAGTCTTATGGTTCAACTCAGGCTCTCAATGGAATGAAAGATGCCCTCCTGGGTTGGTGAGAGCCATCTTCTTTATTCAGTCTACTTACTCACATGTAAATCTCTTTAGAAATCCCTCACAGACACACCGAGAAATAATGTTTTACAAGCTGTCTGGGCATTCCTTAGCCCAGTCAGTTGACATGTAAAATCAACCATCACATTGGGTTACATAATTCTCAAATTGTTAGAGGAAAAAATCTGAATTCAAACATAGAAAGCATTCTCTGGATTTTGAGACCTACTTCAAGAACCCTTCTGTGAAAGTATCAGCAAAGCTTACAATTTTAATATTCTTAAAGAAGAAACTTATATTTTGAGATAAATTATATAAAATGGTCAACACTCTGAGGCATACTCTTAGAAAGGATTCTATATTTGTAAAAGTAAATATTGCTCTAATAAAATCTGATATAAGGAACTAAACTGAAAAAAAGGCCATAGTGTGATTTCTTTTACATTATATAACCACTCCCATAAAAAACAGATTGATTCACCAGAATCTGTTATGAAGCTACTCTTTTCTAAATCACACCTTTGACAGAATTTACCAGAGCTTTGCTTTCTATAGTGATATTAACCCTTTTTAGCAGTATGAATGCTCATGTATGTCCTCATGCTTCCTGACCATCCAGAGTAAAATTATACAAAAATTTTTATTTTAAAAATGTGTAAGGCAACATTAAAAAAAGGCAAATGTATGTTCTTCTGTTTCCATATATTGGTTATCAAACAAATATGATTTTAAGTTAATAAAACTGTAACTGTAACTAATTACATTTTATGGAAAAAAACCCTCATTCCTGTGGGTCAGCGAGCATGAAAAAGACTCACTACTCAAAGAGTTAAGGACAGACATTGGGACTGGAGTTCTGGATTAGTTATATATTCTTATTTAACCTCTTTCCTTGATTTGGTTATTATATCTCCGTATTTCTAGATACTTTGATTCTATGTCCTAATCTCCAAGTCCAAGGATTTTTTCTTTGTTCTCATTATCTCTTTAGCATCTGATGGCTCTTCTTCAGTGTCACTCAGCACTGCCTACATATATATATATATATATATATATATATATATATATATATATATATATATTATTAATTCTAATGGGGTGACACCAATAAATCAGGGTACATATGTACAATAAAAACATCTCCAGGTTATCTTATCATTCAATTGTGTTGCATACCCATCATCAAAAGTCAAATTGTCCTCTGTCACCTTCGATCTGGTTTTCCCTGTAGTGCCTACTTTTTAAATGTGCAAAGTTATCAGTTGAGAAAAGGCCTTGTTCAAACCCAGGCCTCAGCAATTACCTGAATTCCAAACTTGGTCTTCCTGATTCAATCTTTTTTCTTTTTAGTATGCCCATTGCCTATTAATCTCCCCAAACACACACTGGAGTGCACAATGCTCCTCTAACTAAGTAATTCAATGGTTTTGCATTCTCTACAGAATAGAGTCCATGCTCCTGAGTCTGACAAGGGCCTCTGTGACTGGCCACCTGCCTCCTACATCTCCCATCATAGTCTATACTAAAGTCAGTCTCGGCTCCTTATTACTTTCAAGACTTGAGCCATTAGTAACTTACTCCATGGCCTGGACTATTCTTATCATGCTTTATTACCTTTGAAACCCCACTTGTTCAAGGCCTATACTGGCCGCCTCCTCCAGTGAAAAGTCTCCTTAAATACCCTTCATTAGAATTAATTATTTCTCTGTGCTCTCATGGCTGAATGCTTCAGCTTTTATTAAAGCAATTGATTTTACTTTGTAATCTCGCTTCTTTATTGTACAATGATCATTCTCCTTTAGGAGATTATGAGCTCTGCTGTCTAGGGGCTATGCCTCATTTATTGTTTCCGTCACACCCAGCACCGTGGCTGTGTTCAGTAGGTGCCAGTTGATACCTGTTGAATGAAAGACATCTTAGTAAAATACTGATTCAGTCATGTGGGAATATTTCCCCCCAATATTTATGGAATACCTTCCATGTTTCAGGCACTAAATGAGGCACAGAGTTTGGACAAACTCATGGTTGGGGGAAGAAAGAATGAATATATAGCCTTAAATGGTCCTAATACAGCACGTGAGAAGGGCACATTGGCATCATCTTCTTGATTTCCTTTTCCCCGGAGTTTTCTTTCCCCTTAAGGAATCTTCCCTCCATGTGAATATCGGCTGAGCTCTCCTCTGAACCCTACTCTGGCTACTGTCTGGCCACCCTCTGGCCATGGGTCCGCCTCCCTTCACCTGGTGTCAAGGCAACCCCTCTTCTGGGGAAGGGAGGCATTTGTAGCATCAGTTTGACTCCCGAGTAGGGTTGACTTACTGGTTCCCACAGGACACTTTCCACTGCAGATCAGAGAAGGAACCCACACATGAGAGGTGAGGGGGCCATGAAGACTGCAGGGGACCTTGAATGGGGTCTGTGTAATCAGGTCTTCCCACCAGCAGTGAATGAGAGCTCCTTTTTCTCCACAACCTCTCCAACACTTGTTACTTGTCTTGTTAATAGTTATTCTAACAGGCAGACACGAACATGGGTAAAGATACCCTGCTTCACGGGAGACCATGTTTGTCATTCTGACCACTGATTCAAGCCACAAAATCCATTCTTCACCCACGGCATCAGCAGCAACTTCTGTGGCCACACACTTCTCATAAAAGGTATGATTGCATTCATCATTCCCTCCAATGAGTCTCTGGCAGCCAGTGGCTGGGAAGGAAATGTTCAGCTTCATCCTAAAGTAGTGACTGCCTCCAAGGAGTGATGAGAAAGAGCTACACTGCACTTTATTTTTTTTAACAGAATAAGTTTTCTTGACGGATTAAGGGAAACCTGTGGTCTGGGGAAGAAGATGTGAGTGAGAAGATGGAAGGAGTGTTCAGTGATGTCCCTCATAGCCGGGGGCCAGCCCTGTGGAGCAATGATGCTCACTCCTTCCTGGGACTCTGCTCAGTTCCCTTGCCCATCAGCCAACTGGCTTCCTCCTGCAGGCTGGGGGAATTTGGACACTGAGGTATGACGGTCATGGAAATGGAAGAAGACATGCCAGACTAAGGTGAGACCAGAGAGAACCAGTTTGACATCCCTGGGGATGGAGAAAAAACATACTATACCTGCAGTAGTAGTTTTCTTATCCTTACAATAGAGGCGTGTGGAGAATGCTCTAGATGCTCAGAGAAAGGAGTGTGGAATCTCATCTGGATAAATTGGAGAAAGCTCCTGGAGGCATGGCATGATATAGCTGGGGTGCACTCGCACCTATATTAGAAGTTCCCCAGCTGGAGAGCTCAGATACTTGTGAGCCTGGGAAAGGACTGATGGGGTCCCATGGCTTATTTCCTATGTGTAAAGAAGCTTGGCATCAATGATCTATCTTCAACCTAAGACTGCAAGGCTAAGGCAGTAGAAACTCCAGGAGGACATACTAGCTGTCTCAGGATAAACTCAAGTTAGCCATTATTTATAAATTACTTTACCATTTGCTCATTAGTTGCCTTTGCCTTTTCAAACTCCTTTGTTTGGGGAGCCAAGGAGTAGTTTTGGAAGGTTTTTATTTGCTGAACAGCCTCAGAGTTGTGGCAGGCAATAATCCACCCTGGCCCGCCTTGGAACAAGTACGCTAAGTCGACTCAGCATAACAGATACTGCTGGGCTCTTGCTGGAGATGCTGTGTGGGCTTGGTCCTTAGGAAGCTCTCCCCTTTAAGGGTCCTTCTTCCCAGATAATGGAGCTCTCATTTATCAGCAGCTCCTCTCCAACAATCACTCTCTCTCCTCTCCGGTCTGGGACAATGCAGATGTTTCTAAAGTCCAATGTTGCCGGCATCTCCCCCTCTTTGTTGAAGAAAACCCCTTCCTGGGCTCTGGTGGTAAAGTGAACCTTCTGGGCATAACAAAACACCTGAGACGGGCAGAAAGCAGACTGGCTCCCAAGGCTGTGTTACTCTGTGGTGGGTAGGGAGGTGAGTGTCTCCATCTATCCAATTTTCCACTGTCCATCTATACAAATCACTTAGCATCCTCTGTGTGATGAACATGGTCGCTAGCTAGGGTGCAAAAGCTCAGTCTTACCTTCAAAGAACCACCTCGTTCAACTTAGCAGTGTGTCTGATGGAGAACGTTGTTGATTAAAAGAAGATATAAACTGAGGGGTATGACTATTTCAATGCATCCCCAACTTTTCATAGCTGTGAGCACCTCTGGTGATGTGACCATCAGAGCCCTATCATTCCCTTCTGGGGAGAGTTTAAGTAGCAGAAAAGGGAAGACAAACAAGGTGCTTTTAGAAGCCCTCCCAGGACCTTGGGGCGGGTGCTTCTGCGTCTCTGAACACCTTTCAAGTAAGATGGACTTGTCTTTGATCCTGTGATTAGGAAAAGCGTTTATAATCTTTTCCAGAAACCTTTAATCTTTAAGAAAACCTTTGAGGTGGTTTCCAACAGAGCTTCCATTTGCCTTCCCAACCATTTCTTGCTTTTTTCTTTTTTCCTGAGTCTATCCCACCCCTGCTCCAGCCACAGCCTCCAATACCTGGTATGCACAGTCATTTGTTACTCTTCCAACTACAGTATAGACACCTTGAGGTCAAGCAGACATTGCTCCGAGGTGTATAAAAATTGCTCGCTATATATTTGCGGCATAAACCCATATTTGTTTAATTAGGCCCCCAAAGTCCAGTAAAACTATAGGAGGGAGTTTGAGCAAATCACTTGGCTGGGGACAGAACTAGGTCTAGAATCCTAAAAGATTCCTGGAATTCTTCAGCATTGAGAGGCAGCAGACATGGCCTCATGCCCAGACCCTGGAGCCAGGTTGCCTGGTGTGATTCCTGACTCTACTTTGAACCAGCTGTGTGACCTTGTTTAAGCTGTTCTATCTCTCAGTTTTCTCCTCTGTGAAAACCAGACCTGCCTTGTCTGTTATCTTTATACATAAAGATGAAATGCATTAATACATATAAAATGCTTGGAACGTTACTTGGCACAAAGTAACACTTAAGAGATGTATTACTCTTACAGTCTCACTACATAAATACTAATATAATTACCTAAAATCCATCTTAAAGAAGCTTTGCCTAGTTTGAAGATGTTCTTTTAATATTTAGAAGATTTTTCTTTTACCCTGACTTTGTTTTTATAACTTTGTATATTTGCAGTGGCATGCTATTAAGTGTTTAACAACCAACTCTCTGGGGACAAAAGCTAGGATTTGTAGTGTTTGCTGATTTCCATGGTTTAACAAAAAATTTGCATAATTTCTCTCTCACATTGATTCTCATTGTCAGTAAAAGCCAGTTCTGTCTTCTAAAACTAGACCTTGATATTGTTAATAATAAAGGATTCGACTCGAGTACCTTTGACTTTCAGTTCAAGTACAACTTTTCTTAGGCCCTGCTGCCTTTCTGCTGGTCTGTGGCTCACAACAAGCTGAAATGAATGGGAACTGGGCAGGGGGTTTTGGCTGCACACCTGCCAAGGCCTGGCATTCCATGCATTGGCAAAAGTGCCTCCCAAGAATAGTCCCTTTCCCAGGGACCAGGGGATCAGGTTCTGATAGGCGGCTGCCAGGGCTTTGGCTGCCAGGTAGGCTTGGTGAGTGGCTGTCAGATCAGGAAGTCAGGAAGCAGGCAGGTTGGACAGCTGTCATATTGTCAAGCGCTGTGTACGTCTGAGCCCCTTCTCTGGCACTCTGGGTGGAAGCTTCGAATGCAGACCATCTGCATCCATGAAGCTCCACCCACAGCTTCCTCACCAGAATGTTGGCTAGGTACTGGCGGGTCACAGAGCCAACAGGAAGTCCTTGAAACCCGACATTATTCTGGAGTATATGGTCAAGATCAGGCTGCCATTCAGCAAGTCCAGGACCTTGGGCCCAGAAACAAAGCATAGAAGTAGGTGGAGAAAATCCATGTCCTCCTGATCACTTTGTTCTCCCGAAGGACCTCAGCCAAGAGCCTGAAGTGGTAGTGGTAACAGTCACAGATGATGACTGTGGCAGCAGGGCGGGAGGCAAGGATGCTGGTCTTGATGTTGATGCTGTCACCTGGCAGCTGGTCTTCCCTAAGAAGGCCACACAGCTACCATGTGCCTGATCTCTACCTGCAGCCACTCAAAGTTGCCACTGTCAGAACCCACCAGGCCCACCCAGGTCCAGTTAAAGTGACTCAAGAGCTTGGCCAGGACCTTAGGCAATGTGCAGAGGAAGGATAGGAACTGGAAATGGCGGGAAAACTAGGGGTGCTGAGATCCATGTTAAATCTGGGGGAATAAATTTTTGCCAAAACATTCCACCACCCACTCTGCTTGGCAGTCCCAAACGCTCTCACCAGCTTCCCTGCGACTTGCCCTTATTCCTCTCCTCTCTGCCTTTATTATTAATAGCATTTTTAACATACTGTATATAATTAATATACACAACCCGATGAGTTTGGAGGTAAATATACACTGGTGAAACCATCACCACAATCTATGCCATAAACCTATTCATTATGTCCTAAAGTTTCCTCCTGCCTTATTTTATTGCTTTTTGTGCATGATAAGGCCACTTACATAAAAATTTACTCTCTTAGCTAATTTTAAAGGATGCAGCCCAATATTTTCAACTATGGACACTAGGCTGTACACAAGACTTAGTCATTATATATAACAAACTTTCTGCCCTTTGAAAATCCCTTCTGGTTTCCCTTCCCCCAGCTCTTGGCAACCACTATTCAGTTCTGCCTCTATGAGTTTGTTTATTTTAGATTCATCATCTAAGTACTCTTATGTAGTATTTGTCCTTCTGTGTCTGTCTGTATTTTATTTTTAATCATTATCTCATGGGCTTTTGATATATTCAATGTTCAAGTCCTACCAAAGCCTATGGGTTCAGGCTTGAGAAGCCAATTCATTTCCTTAAAAGTTATTCAAAGTATGACAGTGCATGACAAATAGAAAATTATATAAGAAGGCGGAATAATGTCAAACACATCAGCAAGCAGAGTAAATGGGGAAGTTTAAATTATCCTAGTTAAGGAGGGTGTGCTGTCTTCTCCATTGCTATCTAGAAACTCCCCCGCCATCTGCACCCTCTGGGCCCCAGTCGGCTGACTTGTATGGATTGCAGCGAAGGGCTGCCTTCCCTCCTTTTTCTGACGGAAGACTGCAGTGGGAGGGGAGTGATGTTGCGGTATGCACGGCCCCAGACTCCTCTCAGCTCAGCCATGGTTGGCAGTGCCACCTTCATCTGAAGACCTCAACTCTGGTCAGAAGTCCTCCTCCCGGGTCCTCCCCTGCAAATGGATGCAGCTTCTCACCATGGCTATCCTAAATGTCACCTATTTGTTTGGAAAGAGCTCCTTTACCATACCCTTGTTGGAGTGGGCTGTGTTTTGCCTTCTCAAAGGCAAAAAGGGGCGGATTGAGCTGTCCTGACACAAGGCTGTTGGAGTAAAGATTTCAACTATTATAGGTACTTTTAATTTGGGTAAAAACCCCACTATTATTGATACTTTCAAATTGGACATAAAGCAAAAGTCATTTATTTGCTATTTAAGGGATATGTACATAAAGTAAAATAGCAAGAAAATTCAGTATCAGGGATGGGTTACATCAAAGTCTTAGGTGAATCTATTTGCCCCGAAGGCTCTCCAGCACTCTTGACCTAAGAAACTTTTTGAAGCTTTTGGAGGGGTTGGTGGTTAAGTCAGTGCAGATTGTAATTTTTGGTGAACAAATTAAGTGAGTGCCCATAAGATGTGTTAAGTTTTTTTTTTTTTTTTAATCCCAATTGGTAATGGTACAATGACAGGTTGATGCTGTGTTCAGATGAATACCAAAGTAAGAAACCGTCATGGAATGAAGAGAGGACTTTTCATAGAGAAGCGTAAAGACTAAACAAAACACAGCTTGTCTATTGAATTCCACCCCTTAAAGTCTTCTTTGATTTCTGCTTCTCGAGCTAGGATTGAGTCATCGCTTCCTGCTCCGTGTGAGTTCTAGGTTCTCCCCATCGTCACATCATCACTGAGCTCTACCTCAGATTGTTTGAGCTCATGTCTTACCCTCCAGTTAGATTTTAAGGATCCATTTAGTTTATATTAGCTGTTGAATCCATGAACGATACATAATCTTATCTCTATCTCCTCTTCTCTTTTCCTCCTACAGGTTTCCCAGTTTACTCAGTGCAGGGGTCTGCCATCACAGACCTTCCCCAGCCTTCTGTAAGGAAGCTGTCCCATCTGGTATATGCCGACAAGCTATTTTGCTTCAGTATTTGGTGGCTCTGGTTCTAGACTGAGAAAAATTGTACAGAAGACTTGGGAAGTCATTTTTCTCAAAAGTTACTGCTCCTTCCAGATCATTATTGTTCATAGCAATAACAACCATATATATATATACACACACATGATCATTTGTTACACACCACACACCAGTTATTCCATTGTTAACATCCACAATGACTCTAAGTAGATATATAATCATTAACCCTTGTTAGTTTCATGTTATGGATGAGGAATGCGAAGCTTAAAAGGAACTACTTATTTTGTCAAGATCTCATAATTAACAAGTAGTGTTATTAAGATTGAAATTCTGGTTTACTGACTTTCAAGTCAGTGCCCTTCATAATTTCTAGCTTTCCTGCTTCCCAGCCTGTCTATATCCAGTCCCCAGTGCTGTGCACATCCTGGGATTTGTGTGTAACAAAAAGGGTCTCTAACAGATCCTTTCATTTTAAGAACTCTTGGGTTTTATAAAACTAGAGTTTGAAAAAGCAAGGACTATTGCCAGATACTCAAGCATTTTTATATCTTTTCTTTCTTTCTTTCTTTCTTTCTTTCTTTCTTTCTTTCTTTCTTTCTTTCTTTCTTTCTTTCTTTCTCTCTCCTTTCCTGCCTCCTTCCTTCCTTCCTTCTCTCCTTCCTTCCTTCCTTCCTTCCTTCCTTCCTTCCTTCCTTCCTTCCTTCCTTCCTTCCTTCCCCTCTTTCTTTCTTTCTTTCTTTCTTTCTTTCTTTTTCTCTCTCTCTCACTCTCTTTTCTTTCTTTCTTTCTTTCTTTCGTTCTTTCTCTCCTTCTCTCTTTCTTTCTCTCTCCTTTCCTCCCTCCCTCCTTCCTTCCCTCCCTCCCTCCTTCCTTCCTTCCTTCCTTCCTTCCTTCCTTCCTTCCTTCCTTCCTTCCCCCTTTTCTTTCTTTCTTTCTTTCTTTCTTTCTTTCTTTCTTTCTTTCTTTCTTTCTTTCTTTCTTTCTTTCATGAGAGTAGGGGAAGCAAAGACAGACTCTTGCATGCGCCCTGACTAGGATCCACAAAGCAAGCCCATTAGCCCTTGTTCCATCGCAACCATAGCCATTGTTTAGCACCTGAGGCAGAGGCCATGAAGCCATCCTCAGCACCCGGGGCCAACTCGCTCTAATTGAGCCATGGCTGCAGGAGGGGAGGAGGAGGAGGATATATATATATATATATATATATATATATATATATATATATAGAGAGAGAGAGAGAGAGAGAGAGAGAGAGAGAGAGAAGTGAGGGGGGAGTGGTAGGTAGGGAAGCAGATGGGAGCTGCTTCTGTGTGCCCTGCCCGGGAATCGAACCTGGGACATCCACATGCTGGGCCAACACTCTATCACTGAGTCAGGGCCGCATATTTATTTCTTGGTGATTGTAATGCACTTGGAGTTCTCTTGAATTTTAGCAAAATAAAATTTTAGCACCAGGGGTGGTGTCTCCAGTGTTGGAAAGATGCTGCACAAGCTCTGAGTCCAGTGTGGCAGGGCTCTAGACCTAGGAGAGTGTGGCCTCCAAGGCTGATCATGAGGAAAATAACCTAAACTGACTGAGGTTAACCTCTTGACAACTGATCCATGGGGCTGTGATGCTGGGGAGACCCTGGAAATGGGCCAGGTGTATCCTCAGGGCTGCAATGTAACTAAGGGAGTCTTTCTCCCAGATAGGTAACAATACAATCAATTGAAGAATGATAAGAACTCTGAATGTATCAAAATTTCTCATGAAGATTAAATGAGTTAATCCATGTAAAACATTTAGAAAAAGGGCTAACACTGTAAGTGCTATATCAGTATTTCTTACTATTATACCTTCATTTTTATTATTTCATTTAATCCTACCAACAAGTCTGTGAGGTAGGTACTATTATCATTCCCATTTTACAGATAATGAAATTGAGGGTCAAAGAGGAAATGTTACCTGCCCAACTCATGCAGTTAATAAGCAGTATGAGATTCAAAGCCAGGCAGCCTGACTCCAGGGGTGGAAGTATAGAATCAAGGAAGAGGAAACCTTGCATAAATATAAATGCTGCTTATTATTTCTAATTTCTTACTGGGCATTCTTCTCATGGCAAAGAGCATTGTGCTACAGTTGCAGTGCCGTGCATCAGAACGAGGCCCTGTCCTTGGAAGGGCTCACACTCTGGATGTGAGGGTAAGCACAAACCCAGATAATCATATATCCAGGCACCCCCAAGGCTCCCCAAGGGTCTACTACAGAAGGAATCAAGGTAGAATAAACCAGCCTCAAGGTTCCAAATTGTGACGCTGGGTTACTGTGATCAGATTTTCCGAGCCAGACATCAGGACACCTTGTTGACAGAAGATTGCATGTTCTAGTTTATTTACATATGTAAAATGTCTAACAAAAGTATAAAACTAAGTCACTTTGGCTAGACCTTAGCTTCTTTAATTGAAGGAAGTTAAAGTGCATGAAATCAGTTCAGTTCCCATAGTTATAGATGCTTGGAGGTCCCACTTCAGCACCATGGGGGGTGGGGTTGTCAGATCTGAGACCATCCCTCCACAGAGTCACCCCTTCCTCATTAACACCTTCTTCTCCAGCCCCATGGCCCTCATGAAATTGGGGTTGCAACCATCTCTCTTGGGTTAAGTGCCCCAGAGACAGGAAAAATAAAGCCTTCTGATATAGTCAGCATTGAGAGACCAATTCTTATAGTCTCAGCTTTGCAGCTCTAGAAATGTCACAGATTACATCCATTCAATAGATGTTTTATGAACAACATCTACATGCCAGATCATAATCCCCGAGGTACTAATATGAATCAGACCCGGTTGCCAACTTCAAAGAGCTCATACTTGAGTGGGGCACAAAGAAAGAAATGATGTCATAGTTCCAGGAAAGAAGTACTCACCCAGACATGATTGGTACTGGTAGGGCTGGCTCAAGCTGCCCCAAATCACTGTCAAAATCAGACATCACTTATTAACTCAGAACCAACATGACCAACAGCCTTGTGTTGGCCAGTAGGTGTCTTCTCTCTCTACAGAAAAGCCTCTATCCAAACCTATTTTTTTTTCTAAGAATAATCTATCAGCCTAAATTTGGAGCATAAAGAAGGAACTGGACTACTGCTATTAAGAAATCAGACCTGCGCAGGCAATGAGAATATTCAGCTCAACTGAGACACCCATTCCTATGGAGGATGCACACCTTCCTCAGAAACTAGGGTATTGGCTCTAGAGCAGACACCCCCAAAGACAAGGTAGTTTAGTTTAATCTTAAAAATGTCAGAGTAGCATTAAAGCAGAAGTGACAAAACCAATGAGTAATAAAATGAGAAGGCAGTTTGCAAATTTAGAATTTGCAAATTGCATTATTCTGGCATGAGCAAGAAAGAAGACCCACCAAGGGGGTGACCTGGTTCTCTAGAATGCTGAACAGGAAAGCCTATGCCTCGAACAGTCCCTTCTTTTCACTATTTAGAGACTCAGTTTTGTCTTCTACAACACTCCCTATTTACTAAGATAGTCATGTGCTTTAAGAGAAAAATAACCAGCATTATTTACAGGGATCTCTGATATTATCTTTGACACAGAGAAAAGGACAATATTGGTAAGAGCAAAAATAATAGAGAAAGGAGGATGAGAAATTCAAGCATGGATGCAAAGAGTAACAGGGTGGGCAGAGGTAACCTGAAGACACCTTGGGCTGCTGAGACCCTATAAGTCATGATGTCAGAGTGCAGCATGAGACTTCAGGGTGCTGGAAATGAAGATGAGGTGGGATAGGGGGAGAAGAAGAAAGTCTCATAGGGTTACTGCCAACAAATTTTACCATATTTGTGGTTTTCTCTTGTGTGCTTCAGGGCACCTCTCTGCCTTCCTTCTGTTCGTGGATACAAGCTGCATGCAGTGCTGGTGCCTATTAGAATATATTGATAGAAAAAAATGGACCCAAAGAAGAGGTCCTGTCACTCAGATCTACATGCTCTGAAACACCTGGAGTCTACCAGTGACCCTTTTAAAGGCTGCTTTCACATCCTTGTTTCTCAGGCTGTAGATCAGAGGGTTCAGCATGGGGATGACCACAGTGTAGAAGACAGATACAACCTTGTCCTCGTCCAGGGATTTGTCTGAGCCACTCTGCATATACATGAAGATGAGGGTTCCAAAGAAAAGGGCCACAGCAGTGAGATGGGAGGCACATGTGGAGAAAGACTTGGCTCTGCCACCTGAAGACTTCAGTCTCAAAAGGGCTTTGATGATGAGCAGGTAGGAAATCACAATGACCAAGGCATTGGCCAAAATCACAAAGTTGCTGAAGAAGACAATGATAACCTCGGTATTTGTTGTGTCACTACAGGCAAGCTTCAGCAGGGGTGGGAGGTCACAGAAGAAGAAGTCGATCTGATTGTTGTCACAGAAGGAGAGGGTGAAGGTACATGTGGTACGCAGAATGGCCCCCGACATCCCACAGACATAGGCTCCCAACACTAACCTCCAGCAAATTCTGGGGTTCATGGCCACAGTGTAGAGCAGTGGGTTGCTAACAGCGACATAACGGTCATAGGCCATCACCGCCAGCAGGAAACACTCTGTACCTGCACAAATGGTGAAGAAAAAGAACTGGGCAGCACACTGGCCATAGGTGATGACCGTCTTGCCTGTGGCCAGTGTGGCCAGGATCTGAGGGGTGATGACGGAGGTGTAGCAGGCATCCAGAAGGGAGAGCTGACTCAGGAAGAAGTACATCGGGGTGTGGAGTTGGGCATCCAGTTGTATCAGAATAATCATCCCCACATTCCCCAGAGTGGTGACTAGATAGAAATTCAGAAACACCAGGAAGAGGAGAATCTGCAGCCTGGGGTAGTCGGTAAAGCCCATGAGAATGAAGTAGGTCACTGTGGTGAGATTATTGTTGGCCATGGGTTCAATATGGACTTTTGATGAGAATAAAATGAAGACAAAGAAGGATCTCAGAATGGAAGCACAGTTTCTTTCTCTCTCAGTGGAAATCAAGTTTATATTTTTGGACTAATTTAAGAATTTTTAAGACAAATTCTGTACCTGGCTGATTCTACTTGGGCATCTACGTTCTTCTCTTATATTTTTTGGAGTTGAGTCATTAGCTGGTGTGTCTGATTCAAACAAATTCTGGTTTATATTTGGAAATTTCTGTGAAGGTAAGAGACACATAGACTCTCAGATTTGGAAAGAACCTAGTCAGCATCTGTTCTAACCCCCATTGGATGCTGGAGTCTCCTCTACTGTATACTGTTCACGGGGTCATCTGTTGCTATGTGACCTCCATCTATGGACAGCGCTACTTGTTAATTCTGGTTTTGAACCAGATGAGAGAATGAGAGAACCTGGATTCTCTCTTTCTTTATCTTAAACACATTGGCTTAGTTTTTTTCTTTCTTTCTACAGTGACAGAGAGAGAATCAGAGAGAAGGACAGATAGGGACAGATAGACAGGAATGGAGAGAGATGAGAAGCATCAGTTCTTTGTTGTCACACCTTAGTTGTTTATTGATTGCTTTCTCATATGTGCCTTGACACAGGGGGCTACAGCAGAGTGAGTGACCCCTTTCAAGCCAGCGACCTTGGGCTTCAAGCCAGCAACCTTTTGGGCTGATGCCAGCAACCATGGGGTCATGTCTATGTTTCCATCCATGCTCATGCCAGTGACTCCACATTCAAGCCAGATGAGCCCATGCTCAAGCCACCAACCTTGGGGCTTCGAATCTGGGTCCTCTATGTCCCAGTCCGATGCTCTATCCACTAAGCAACCTCCTGGTCAGGTATTGACTTAGTTTTTACCCCTTCCACACACTTCTGACAATTTAAACCTTTCTCATTAAAATATTTCAGAAGTTGGAAGATGATGAATTTGTTCTTTATGTTCACTATTCCTTCATATTTCATGTTGATATATAATTTTTCTAATTATTTAATTATTCATCATGTGGTAAAAAATTGCTTAGTCACATGGTATGAAGATATGTTGTTCAAGGCTACAAACTTGTAACTAGAAAATATAAGTTCTGAAGGTGCAATGCACAAAATAGTGATTATAATCAACAGTATTGTATTAGAAACTTCGAAGTAACCACAACACTAGTCTTTAATTTTTCTCACTATAGGGAAGATATAATAATCATGGCAAAGCTTGAGCAGTGATGGTGCAGTAGATAGAGCTCACCTTGAGCACAGTCTTACCATTTTGAGTTTGAGGTCACTGGCTTGAGCTTGGGATCATCAACATGATTCCATGATTGCTGGCCTGAGCTCAAGGTTGCTGGCTTGAACAAGGGGTCATTGTCTTGGCTTGAGCCCCATAATCAAGGAATGTATGAGAAGCAATCAAGGAACAACTAAATTGCTGCAACAAGAAATTGAGGCTTCTCATCTCTCTCCCTGCCTATCTCTCTTTCTCTAAAAAATATGGGACATAATAGAGATGTTAGTTATGATCTAGTGGTAATCATATCATTGTATACAAATGTATCAAACAACATGTTGTACACCTAAAACTCACAAAATGATATTGTTAATTATATTTCATAATATTAATAAAAAGATAACTAAAAGTCTTCCTCTCCACTTAAATATTTTTGACTTTAATTTTGATTTGGGGGTTTCCTCCAGCTCTAATCAGGGGTTACTATTAAAAGGGAGACACTAACATAGTATATAAAACATGATTTCTTTGAACTCTCCCTTCATCCCACTTCAGTAGCACAGTCTGGATGACTTTCAAGCAGGTATTGTTAGTGTATTTATTTATTTATTTAAATCAATGAGGAATTTAAACTTCTGTGATATGAATTGGTCTTAAGTCACCCAGTTTAATATGTGGAAGGTCTGTGATCTGAATGCTAATAATTTGATGACATATTCTGAACTCTTTGCTATGAATTTATTTTGTAACCTTTCTATATATTAGTCATCATTATAATGAATGAAATGAAAAATATCTCCCTGTAGTTTTGCAGATAATCAAGTCCTTCCTACTTTTTTTTTTTAATTTTATTTTTATTTTATTCATTTTAGAGAGGAGACACAGAGTGAGAGAAAGAGAGAGAAAGAGAGAAAGGGGGGAGGAGCTGGAAGCATCAACTCCCATATGTACCTTGACCAACCAGTGCAGGGTTTTGAACTGGCGACCTCAGTGTTCCCAGGTCGACGCTTTATCCACTGCGCCACCACAGGTCAGGCCCTACTTTTACCCTATGAGAAAAACTGGCTAATTTTAACATCTTTCTCAACATCTAACTCTGAAATTTTCATAGTACATTTCCTGTTCATCTCATGCCCAGGGTTCCCTCTGATTTAGGTACAAGATTGTTCAGTGCACACGAGCAGAGATCAGGTGGCAGATGCAGCCTGATAGCACTACAGATGCAGCCACACTGGATCTGTGCAGCATGTGTGCCAGTCCCTCTTCATGTATTAGCTCTAACCCTTCCAGCAGCCCGACAAGTTGGGTATACCCTTGACTCTTTTATAAACAACCAAAATGAGGCTAAAAATGGTTAAAGAAGTTGCCTACCTTGTCACACACCTAAGAAGAAACAGAACCAACACTTAAATCTGGGATTTCCTAACTCTAAATTCTGTGCTTTTTCTGTTACAACACATTGTCCTCTTTAAGAGAAAGAACTACACATACTGTCAACCCAAATCCCAACTTTTTTTTTTAAAGTTTCTTTTTTTTTTTTTAATTTATTCATTTTAGAGAGGAGACACACACACACACACACAGAGAGGGGGAGAGAGAGAGAGATAGAGAGAGAGAGAGAATGAGAGAAAGGGGGAGGAGCTGGAAGTATCAACTCCCACATGTGCCTTGACCAGACCAGTGCAGGGTTTTGAACCGGCGGCCTCAGTGTTCCCAGGTCGACGCTTTATCCACTGCGCCAACACAGGTCAGGCCCAAATCCCAACTTTTAAAATTATAGGACCTCTAAGACTATTAGGCAAATACTAAAGTTTCATGGGAGAAGAGGATTAAGTTTGATTTTGGAATTGTTTGGAAGTTGATGTCTTTTTTTCTTTTTTCCACTAGGGTTAAGATAGACTTAGTTGGCCATATCCCATCCTTGGTCTTGGGAATATTGCTTAACCAAATTAGAGTCTCAATTTTCTCAATAATAAAATGAAAACATAATGATTTTTTAAAATAATTAAATATATTTTTACCTAATGTGGTAGAGTGTGTTTATTTTACAGAAAGATAATTTCTAGAGTATTTCTCAGAAGAAAGAACTTCAGGACTAGGCTGATATCACCCAGTTCTGTTTGACCTTACAGTATTTGAGAAGAGGTTTGGGATGCCCGTGGTTTGAATAGGTTCAGAGTAAAGGGTAATAACATGCTTCTTAAACCGAAGACATTTTACAAGAAGAAAAGCAAAGATTTATGACTAGTAGACATTTTAAGAAGGTCTAGGGACACATGGGTTGACATCCTCACTTGTAAAATGTTTTAACTACATAATATGTAATGTAGAAAAAGAGAAGCTGGAGGAAGTGGGGAAAGAGAGACAGTCCTTCCAGGAGGAACCCTTCAGAGAAAAGATCGACCCTAAACCTTGTACTTACTTTAACTTGAAACTTTCTCTCAAACACTTCTTTCTCTTGCTTCCAAAGATTGACTCCACTGGAGAGAACAAAGGAGCTGAACATAGTTAACTCTCCTCATCTTATAGGGGTTGGTGCCTCAGCATGTTATTGTCAACATTCACTGAGCTCTTGTCTTGAGTCAGGTGGCACTCTAAGCACTGTACAGGCTTTAATTCATTTCAACTTGACAGTAACATTTTAAGAGTAGAATATTTATTTTCATTCTACAGTTGTAGTGACTGAGATTCAGAAACATTAAATATTTGCTTGAGGTTTTAGAGCTAGAAAAGGAAGATGCTTAGATATTAACTATTGTCTCTTTGACCCCAGAGTTGGGGTGCTGAACCACAACTGTTAATGGTACTGCTAACACTTTCTAATACTGGTAGTCTTATATTAAGCATTTGCTATGTGTCAGTCAGGATGTTAAACATTCTACACACATTATCTCATATAATTTTCACCATGACCCTGTGATAGAGGAGGTATTATCTTGTCTTGGAGGAAATGAAGACTCTGAATAATTGAATAACTTGCTCAGGGTGACATGATTAATCAATGGAAAAGCTCAGATTTTAACTCAGATTCTTTTTTTCCACCAAAACAAATCTACAGTACATATGATCAATCCACTACCAGCATAATTATAGGAAGTACCATAATTCACAGTAAAGTCACTTGTCTTAACAATGCAGTCTAATACCCCACCTCTGCGCCATGATACTGTTTATATTCTCCAAAATTTACCTGGCAATACATAAACCTAAATGGATTTCATCTGCATGTTTAAAAATATTACCCAGCCTTACTTGTATATTTTATATAAGAGCTGAAAATCCAGTCTGAACACAATCCCATGAGATGACGAGTTACAATGACAGTGGCCAGATTTTCTGCCCAGTTTTACCCTTTCTACTATGTGTGAAACTTAGTTCAGAGCCAGTATCCTCTCAACATCACCAAAGTCACAATTGCATCTTAATTACCTGATGAAATAATCCAGTTGGGTTTATTTTAGGTTTCAAATCAAAGTAATCTGAAGTCATTTAAGAATTTTGTAGAAAGCAGCTAATATTTCTCAAATAGATGAATGTTGCTGACAGATTTCTTCTAACGAAGAAAACCAATGAGTTATTTAAAGTGCTTTTGGGGATGGTCTTGTGGGAAGGCTGCAGTGAGCTCAACTGTTGTTCCTGAGCCATGAATCAGCACCTGGGACAGCCCCCGGGGCTCTGGGGAAAAGCCAACCTTGTCTGGGAGAACACACTACAGCAGGAGCTCATTATCTCATCTTCTGCACACATCTGAGAGAATTAAAACAACCTGCAACCCTATCAGAGAAAGAACCCGTTTCCCAGCCACCCACCCCTACCTTGCCCAGCTCCCTTTCCTCTTCCTGATTTCTGGGGTTGGGCTTCCAGGAGGGCTGGTACGAGGGAACAAAAAAAGAGAGGAGGGCACTTGGGGGCTTTCTGTCATCCCCTGTCATGCTCCAATAAGCCCTCTGCTCCCCGCCTCCCAGACATCAGTCAGTGCCTTCCCGCCTTAGTCCTGACTGCCACCACACTGAGGACATAGCCGCCAACCCCAGGTCTCTGCCTCTCTCCCTGCTTTCCCCACCCCAGCCTTATTTTCCCCTTCCCACCGTTTCTCCTCCCTCTTAGCATCACCGGCCTATCCTGCCAAGTGGCCCATCTGACCTCCAACTTTCCCCGCCACGTGGCCCTGGGGATGGTTCCTGTCTGTTCTCTTTGCTTTATGAGAACCGGGGCTCCGCCCATGAGGCTGCTAGGGTCCGTGGCAGGGGGTGACTGCACGGACCGCCCCCCTGCCCTGGCCTGTTCCCCGACTGCCGGTGGGGCGCCCCATGCCGGTCTCAGGGTGGCAGTCTCAGGGTGCCCGCCTCTTCGCTGGCAAACCCGCTTCTGGGAGACAGCTGGCGCCCCGCATAATTATAAACATTTGAGCATATATATATATATATATATATATATATATATATATACACACACACACACACACACACACTAATCTATATAATTATCAGGGCCTCTTAAGGAGAGATGGCTGTTTGTACAGGCTTGAGGGTCTCTCCAAGACTTTGCCCTCCACCCCACCCAAAGAGAGGCAGGTACTAGGAGGTCCCAGAGCCACAGCCTCCTCCAGGAGCACAGGACGGTGGGCGGGGCAGTTGGGGGGGACCAGTAATCAATCAGGCCGCAAGCCCCGCCCCCACACTGCCGGATGGCAGTTGCTTCTGTTGGCTCCCAGGGTACCGGGCAGGGTTCCGATGCTGGCAGTTGGCAGTTGGCCTAGTAGAACATATACACCTGTCTCACGTAGACCCTGCACTTGGGGCTCCCTGAAAGCTGAGACTTTTGAGGGGCCCAGGCAAGACCTCCTATTCAGAACAGGCCGCCCTGCACCTGAAGAGCCCAGGGACCCACGTGGCCCTCCTGAGATGCTGTCTCCCTGCAGCGACCCGGCCACTCGGGGGAGGGCGTGCGGACCTGCCTTGGCTGAGATTTTGGGGGTCTCTGATAACACCCGCCCCTGTTAAGAGAAGTACCCCCTCCTGCCAGATGCCACCCTGCCCTATCTGTCTCAGGTCCCACCATGAAGCCGCCTTCCGAGGGGGCGCTGGCACCGCGTCTCATGCTGTCAGCGTCCTTTTCTTCTTGACTGTGAGTTGTCAGGACCCCTTTCAACTGCTGCCAAGTTGGAGAGGGGGGTGGGAAGGGCCCAGGAGCCCACCCCGCGTGCCTGAGCAGGCTGGCTGGAAGGGACGGAGAAAGCATCTGAGGACACACCCGGGTGTCCCATGTGGGCCTGGAGGGGTCCCTGTGTCCAGCGGGGCTGGGCTGCCAGGCTCTGGCTCTCAGGCAGGTTCCTCGTCGTGAGGGGACGTGCTGAACCGCCTGTCTTCTCCCCCACAGACCCTCCCAGCATCAGTGACCCGGAACCAGGCCATGTCCCTGTCACTGGAGGCTCCTGGCCCCAGCACGCCTGAAGACAAAGGAAGTTGAGTATCAGAGCCTTGAGTTGGGGTCCTGCATGCAGCCCCGTGTCTCCCTCCCCTCTCCACTGCCAGACCTCGGATAGTTGCTGCCTGGGGTGATGGGAAGGACAGGGGGTAGCCAGTTCAGTATGGGGCCCGTCCTTGACCTTGGGTGACCCTTTCTCTCCTACTCAAATGGTGCTCCTGCCTCCTTGTTCCCCCACCCCGCCTTTTCCTGACAAGACATGTCAAATCGGAGGAAACTTTCCGGCGACATCAGCAGGCAGTCAGCGGCTGGCTGCAGTACTGCTCCGTTTCCAGCACTTGCATTCTGGAAGCTTCCTTTGATCCTCCTTGCTTGAGGTAGTCTCCTGGCTTTTCTGTTTGTGTCTGCCTCTTGGACACAAGTCCTCCCTCTTTGCTTGTCTCTTTTTCGGGGAAACCATTTCTCCAAAGCTTCCCAATCACCATGGGTCACAGGTGGGCCAAGATAATGGTACATGCTGTCCGCAGGGCCACCTGGGGGGGCCTTGACCATACATGCCTGCCCCATTAGAGGGCGCTGCTCTCTTATTCCCCCCAGGTCGTCTTTGAACTTCCTCTTTTTGCTTTGTTTACAGGGAAGATTGGACCCCAAGTCAAAGACGGAACCAGAAGGCTCAAAGTGATGGCCACATCTGACTCCCCTTAATTTCACTACTCTGTAAGCACAGGTTATGAAGAGAAACACCTTGCTTCCTTCACCCCCATTATTGTCCCCAGGGATCAAGAATCTCAATGCTGAGGTGACCCCACCCCAAAGCTCTTCCATTGGCCATCAGAAGGCTGCAATAGTATAGGTTATTCATCTCCTGTCAATTTTACCTTCCCACCTGCCCATAAACTGAAAATAGCAAGCCAGATCCATGGAGGACACGACCTCCTGGTCCCCGGGGGGGAGGTTTTGGCCTGTCGATGCCACACCCCAAATTTGCTTACTCCCTGGCCACAGGATAAGGCTAATCTCTCTTCCTTGTCACACTGTCTCTCATTCTCTTGCACTGACAGAGGGCAAGCCACTGTTTCTCATGCATTTCTGGATCCTTGGAGCGTAGCTCCAAACTTGGTGTGCACGCTTAGCACGTGCTTGAATAAGAGTATTTCACAATGGCACATACAAATGTTGACTTTTTTGTTTCTCTGAAATTAGGAATAAGGGAGGTAGAAGAAAGCATGGGACAATCCTGACGTGCTCAGGGAGAGGGACGGACGGGACTGCAAGGCGTTGGGCGGGCATGTGTATCCTAGGAAGGGACTTAGGGACCCTTTGCCTCCCGCTGCTGAGTGGCTGAGACTCAGGACTCATAAGGATAATCTGGAGGCCACTTTGGGAATTTCAGGTTCTGGGACAATTGCTGATCTCAAAGCAACCTCCCGTGAGTAGGGGTTGCTGCTAAAACACGAGGGAAAGTCAATCCTGTCCTAGCCAGATCAAAGAGGGATCCCTTACTCTGCCTGGGGCGTGAGGAATTGAGGCAGAACAAATGGATTTTCATCGTTTATCAACCCACTTTCTCTCTGCACCCTTGTGAGGCACTCTTTCCAGCTAGTCCACATGTATATGGGATGTAAAACTGAGACCTGTGGACATAGGTAAAAATGAAGTGGTTACTGGGGGGAGGGGGGAGGGGGGGGAGATAGAGGGAAGGGAAGTAAAGAGGGACAAGTATACAGTGATGGAAAATGATTTGACTTTGGGCGACAGGCGCACACGCTATCCATAGTTCAAATGCTGTAGAAATGTTTGCCTGAAACCTAGGTACTCTAACTGATCAATGCTACCCCCTTATTTAATTTTCTAAATAAAATTGTAAAAACAAAAAAAATTGAACAGAAACCTCATATGGCCCACAAAAGCAAACAACAAAAAACTAGAATCTTCAACTGTTCCTGGGCCTCCAAGTACACACATTTCTGGACAAGATTCAAATGTGACGGAACTTGGTTTCACAGGGGAGAGCCATGCCTGTGTGTGTGTGTGTGTGTGTGTTTGTGTGTGTGCATGTGCATGCATGCATGCGTTTTTTGTTGGCATGTGTCAGTGTGTTGGGTACAATGCTCTCAACAAAACTATAGCCATGATGCTAGGACTTCCATTGTATTTACTTCCAGTCAGAGCCCAGGAATTTCCTGCTTTGCTACTGGCTACACAGAGTTCAGTGATGACAAAGACATCATCAGCAAGTCTAAGCACAGAGGATAGAACACCAGGACACCTCCAATCTGGAGTGTCAGCTCCCGCTGAGAGTTTCCGGCCTGCCGGTCTACCCTACCAATGTATTCTAAGTTCTTCCCTCCTCCTGCCTCCATTCGGCTCTGTAAAAAATCCATCGCTACACGAAATGTCTAGATATTTGATAACCTTTGCCCTGCTATGTTAGGATGATTCATCCAGACCAACAGTCCTCTCTAGCTTGTTTGCCAGTTTTAACAAAACACTTCACCTTTGGTGGCTTATCCACTATGTCAGACCCCAGAATCCGGATGGTCTAACACAGTATTTTGCTAAGGGGGCAGGGGGGAGGGGAGGAAACGGACATTATAAAACACCTTTCATACATCACTTCCTTCGCATACATTATCCCCTTGACTCACTGCAAAGACGTGGTGGCACCCTTGTTAGTGCTTGTTTCACGGATGAAAGAGATGAGGTTCAGAGATGGAGATGCAAGTGGAAGGACACACACTAGTCAGCACCACTCATACTCTTGCCACTCTGCCGTGCTACCTTCTAGAATGTCACCAGAGGTCCGGTTTCCTGGCTTTTTTGTCAACCCAAGCAAAGCGTTGTTTTGTCCTCTTCCCTGCCAGGACACACACATTAATTACATTTGCACATACTGCAGGAAGTTTTTGTTCAGATCACACCGTTCCTGTAATCGGATAATGTCCGGCACACGGGTATTACACTCACTGTTGTCTCAGTCCATTTCATCCTACGGGATGATGACCCCAGGGAGATGGGTGGTCTCCAGGGAGAAGATTATAAAGCTAAAAATAAAAGACATGAGAATGGCTTAACCATTGTCAGCCCTGGTCTATTAAAATCTCCCTGTCTAGTCAATATTGAGAAAGTGGAGAAGGGTGAGGTTGGCTAAACGTTGGGAAGATTGGCCCCATCAACACCAAATAAACTGCGGTATGGTATAATTTTAATCTCACATAATTAAACAGTATTAACTTTGTAAAAACCAGAAAGCCTTTTAAACCTGCATTAATCATCCTTTTAGAGGAAAATAAGCAATGTTTCTCTCTCATTATGTTATTACCTACTAATTAATGGAATGCCTCAAATTTTCCCCGTTTCTTTACATTGGCGTGAGCTTGAAACACCTTTCCATCTCCATTAGGTGGAAGGTCAAAACTAGCTGTTGGACTATTTTAAAGCTTGGTAAGATCACAGGCTTTCCTGAAAATATATCCTATCTTGACAATGCATTAAACCTTAAAAGTTTAATTAACAAATGTCACAATGTGTTTCTTCTAAAAAAAGTGATATATTAACAATCCATCCCTACCTCCTGAGCCTCACATCTTAACCCTTAAAGAAAAGATAGACATATTTTACATTTTTATATGACTTATGCTAAATGAAATTTTCTGTTTTAAAATTAAAGTACATATAACCTAATACAAAAAATTTAAGCATCTATCATTTTAGATCACTTTTATATTTTATTTTTAATTTTTATTTATTGATTTTAGAGAGAAAGAAAAAGAGAAAGAGAGAGAGTGGGAAATATTGATTTGTCATTTCGCTTATTTATGCATTCACTGGTTGATTCTTGTATGTGTCCTGACTGGGGATTGAACCCACAACCTTGGGGTATTAGGACCAGACTCTGACCAACTGTGCTACCCGGTCAGGGTGCTGTTTCAGTTCACATTTAGATATGCATTCTTATTAATTTATAGACTACACTGGGGAACAAAATTTTTGTTGCATCCACAAAAACACTTGCTTTTACCTAATTCAAGTGTGCTGATCTCAAATCTGACATTAGTTTTTCTCTGTAAGCTACAGCTTTTTTTTTGCAATTCGAGATTTTAGGTTTTCAGCATATTGTAAAATTTTCAACATTTAGTTTAACATAATGAAGTAAAATGTCTTCTTGGGCATCATCTTTGTGAAAATATAATAATTTATATAATTCAGTAAATATACTAATACACTAAAAGATATGATTGCATCAGAGTTTGTCTACAATTTTGAAATAGAACATATTAAAACACTTATTTTAATCATAAAATTTGTGCAAAACTTATTTAAATTCTATTCAGGCAAAAATTTGTGTTTGTAGC
Organism: Rhynchonycteris naso; assembly: GCA_037038555.1. Taxonomy (NCBI): domain Eukaryota; kingdom Metazoa; phylum Chordata; class Mammalia; order Chiroptera; family Emballonuridae; genus Rhynchonycteris; species Rhynchonycteris naso. The sequence continues at coordinate 360,885,956 of CM072995.1, forward strand.
TCTTGCATTTGTGTACTTGTTAAGGACAATCTCATTTGATGCTCCAGCAATAGTCTGCTCATCACTAACAGCTCCAAGATTTTCGGGAAACTTATCAAGGTGACTGTTCAGGAAGTGAATCTTAACGCTCATGTTACATCCAATGTGGCGGAAAGCCAACAGCATCCTTTGAACCAGAAATTCATAGTTTTCTTCTTCTTTGTTGCCAAGGGAGTTCTTTGTAACTGCCACAGAAGACTGCCATGCTGCTTTCTCCTCCTTATTCATCTTCCTGGCAAATTCTTCATCACGTATGAGGGTTCGAATTTGAGGTCCATTGAATACACCCGCTTTTATCTTCTTGAAAGACAAGGCAGGAAAAGCAGAAATAATATGTTGAAAGCATTCACTTTCTCCATTCAAAACCTGAACAAACTGCTTCATTAAGCCAAGTTTGATGTGAAGTGGGGGAAAAATGATCCTGTCTCCATTAACTACAGGTTCATTCACAATATTTTGCATCCCTACTTCCAGAGCTTCACGTTTTGGCCACTCCTTCTGTGTCCGGTGTTTCTCCCAAGCTCGGCTGTCCCACAAACACAGAAAGCAAGGATACTGTGTGAAATCTCTCTGTTGTCCTAGCAGGAAATTTACCATTTTAAGATCCACACAAATGATCCAGTTATGCTCCTCATACTTCAGAAAGTCAAGGACAATTTTTATGTCATTATAATCTCGCAGATGAGTTGAATAACCAATTGGAACCACTGCATAAACATTACCGTTGTGTAGGAGAACACATTTCAGACTCCATTTACAGCTGTCAAGAAATAGCCGCCATTCTGTTGGACTGTAAGTGGTAACATCTAGCTGGCTGAGCAGACTACTGATATCATGACAGTAAACAAAGTGTTTGTCTTCAGAAAAAAAGTTCACAAATATTTGTTCACACTTCCTGAGATGGGATACTTTAGCAGACCGGTGAAGTATATTCTTTTCTTGAAGCCTGGAGGCTAATAACTCAGCTGCTTTCTTTGGTAGGCCCAAATCTCTTACTAAGTTATTCAATTCAGGTTGGCTAAACTGCTGAGGGTTTAATGACTGCTTGGCATCAGAAGAGGACCCTTCAGATTCTACAATCATTTATTTCCTCATGCATCTTATCAAAATACACTTGATCACCATGTTCACTTTCTTTATTCTTAGAAGAAATAAAACCATTGAAAACTGGAACTGGGAGTGTCTCAGAGTGTGGGATAGGTCGTATTGCTAAAGGAATATTAGGATATGTGATCATATGCCGTTTTTTCTTGCCAATGCCCTTTGTATGGATCAGACAAAAATAACAGTCACTGCTGTGGTCCTTAGGTTCATGCCAAACCATGGAATACCAAAAGGCATTCCTTTGCGTTTTCCTTTTGTCCAGTCACGAAGCATTTGTTCACAATTATGACACACAATATGAGGAGCCCAATTCTTGTCTTGATGGCCAAGGGGAACTTGAAAATAGGCAATATATGCACGTGTCACAAATGATGAAATATTATGCCTTTGACGTTGAAGTGTGTAACAGCCACATAAATAACAGAAGTTGTCAGGACTATTCTTACATTTTACACCTACTTGAAGAAGCCATGATTCAATCTTAAAACAAAACAAGAGGGTGTTTTTATCAGATAATAATTTTTTACATTTAAAAACAACTACAATTATGTAAAAGTGATGTTTGTAAAGCATTAATTGGCTTGTGGTTTTGTTCAATCCAAGAGTCGTTGCCCTTTAACTCTGATTTAAAAACCAATGCATGCCATTAATTATAACAAAAAGAAATTAAAATTGCATAAAAACTAGAGCATTCCCCAAAAAACAAATTTCAGATTTGGAATCAGTGATGCAGAAATATATAGAAAAAGTTCTAAAACCTCATGCAACAGAAAATGAAAAAAAAATTGTTCCCCAGTGCTATCAGTTGATCTAATTGTAAGTTTTCCCACAGATCAGCTGTGATCACAAAGCCAGCTTAAGATACAGCTGAAAATTTCTGGACTTCTCCTTTATTTTTGGGAAAACAAGGAGAATTGAACTTCGTTATCCACTGTATATATATTTTTGCAAGTAACAGAGGAGAAAACACCCATACAAACACTTTGGTAATTCTAAGGGGTCACGTTGAAGGTTTATTTGTATTTTTTAATTGAATTTACTAGGGTGACCCTGGTTAACATAATTATACAGGTTTCAGGTGCCTGATTCTATGACACATCTCTACCCAGTACTGTATTTTCACCTCTAAAGGTTTATTTTTAATTTGTTCATACCTTTATTTTTCAAAGAATGTACACGTGCAAAAAAAAAAAAAAAAAAAAGATTTCCAATGATCATCAGCTTTTCACACATCAATTTTAATGAAATAAACCTTTACGGCATATTCAGTTTTTCCTCGTAAGACACTGTTATAAGTACTGATGGGCCGAATGTAGACACATCCGGGATTCGATCCTTAAGACAGACTCCTAGAGTGAGTGTCGAGTGAAAAGGGCATGCATATGTTTGGAGGGTTTTGCTACATACCTCCCAATTGTCCTCAAGAGCAAATTCTCCCCCTTGACCCCATCGGCCCACAGGGAATGAGAGTCCCAGCTTCCCCGCCCCCTTGTCGGAACCGAGTGCTTGCATTGTCTCCAATTGTAGTAAGAGGTTACCGTCACCATGACGTACCTGTCGGGAGTCCCGGTATTATTCTTTCGTTCCCACCCCCCCCCCCTTTTTTGTCCTTTCTCACGTACTTGGTGCGAAAATGCAGGTCGTGAAACTGAAAACCGTCGCCCTTCGAAGTAGAACGCCTTCCTCCAGAGGCTCAACAAGCTGTCTCCCCCAGGAAGGGTGCGGGCCCCGGTAAGGCCGGTGGCCGAGGCCAGGCAGGTGCGCACTGGGCGCGGGCAGACAGACGGCCGGCGGGAGAACTGCGGGGCTGGGGCCGGAACGCGGCGGGTCGTTCCGGGTTAATAGTCTCCCCAAGGGCGGACGAGCAACCCCGCAGGGAACACCGCTCCCCCATGCCAGCAGCGAACAGTAGAAACGTCCCCTCGCAGTGGTGGGCAGGTGTTCCGCCCTCCACCCTCCACGCCGAGCGCAAGCACCTGCAGCCTTACACGGACTGTCCACCCCTGTCGCTCCCTGGGCTCACGCACTAATCGGGCAAAGTGCTTGCCGCTGGTGAATCAGTGGGCAAGCCCGACATAGCTGCTCCACAGTTTTAAGATGTGCCCGGTGCCAGTTATAAAAACAGTCACAGGGATGTAAAGTACAGCCCAGGGAATAGAGTCAATAATATTATAACTATGTATGGTGTCATATGGGTGCTAGGCTTATCAGGGTCATCACTTTTTAAGTTATATAAATGTCTTAACTAATCACTATGCTGCAGTCCTGAAATTAATATAGTATGGTATGTCTACTATAGTTGGAAAAAATATATCCCCCCCCCAACTCTTGTGGGGTTTCATGACAACTCCTAAGTCTCATTAGTCTGAAAGCTCATTTGCAGTTTCTGTAGGTAATGAACTTGGTTCCTCTTGGCAAGTGGCCCTCAATGTCCTGCTGTCCCAGTTAGTCAGTATTAGTGCCAGGAGTGGAATTTGGATCTGATAACTTGTGTGACGTTTTCTTTCAAGTGCACTCATCCTTAGCCCTGATATCATGTCTCAGCTCAAGCTCTAAAACCTTACTGTGTTGTCTGCTCAGAATTTCATAAGAAAGAATGACTATTGATGTAGGAAGAAATGGTGCATTGGCAGTCAAAACATGATGTACTCTGCATGTACATCCAGAGTAGCTTGTTAATTTAACCTTCTTTAAAGATCTATTTATAGAGTTTTATGGGAGCCACACACTTCTCCTGCCCACCGGGTTCCCAGAAAAAGGCTTCTCCAGAGACAGCTGTGTGCTTGGGGTGGGGGAGACCGAGTCTTTCTTCAAAGCCACCCAGTTTAGTCCTTGGGTTTCCATTGAAAGCCTCCCCAGAGATAGGGCCCCCACAAGACACTGCTATAAGTGAGAAAGGCCGTGTGGCTTTGCCAGCAGTTGGGAGCAGGCTGTGTGAACTCCCCTGGCTGGTTCTGTGATAATAGGAAGGAGCACTGGTACTTGGGAAGGCAGCATCTGGATCTCTGATTTTTCACCACCAGATGCTATGTGGACTGCTCTTCTTGTCTTTTTTGTTCTGGGTTGGGATCCCTGTGTGGGTTCGAGACACCACACTCCTGGGGTGGAGGGCACTATGATATTCTTCTGGCTTTTCAGCCCTAGCCCGCCACATTTCCACCTTTCTTACCAGTCTCTATGTGACTTCTCGTGTAAATCCCTGGTCATAGTATTTCAGTTCAGCTTGTCTTCTGTTGGTTATTCAGGTTGACTGCTCTATATTTTTGCTGTAAATCCAGTTTGGGACCAGGAGCAGGTGAGTGTAGCTTTCACCTACTCTGCAGCCATCTTGGAATCTTCTGGCAGGGTGTCCTTAATTGTAATTTTTTCACATTAAATTGTATGAATATTTTAGCCCCTGTATTCACATTTAAATGATAAAAACCAGTCAACTTTGTTGATTGTTTTAATGCCAGTTCAAAAGAGAAATTTATACATTTGAAACTAAAAACTAGAAAAAATGGTCTTGCCATACTTAAGTCAATATATTCCAAGCCGCAATGATGTACTTTCAGAATAACATCTTCTTTTTTTTCTTTTTACAGGGACAGAGAGAGAGTCAGAGAGAGGGATAGGTAGGGACAGACAGACAGGAACAGAGAGAGATGAGAAGCATCAATCATCAGTTTTTTGTTGTGACACCTTAGTTGTTCATTGATTGCTTTCTCACATGTGCCTTGACCACGGGCCTTCAGCAGACCGAGTTAACTCCTTGCTGGAGCCAGCGACCTTGGGTCCAAGCTGGTGAGCTTTTTGCTCAAGCCAGATGAGCCCGCGCTCAAGCTGGCGACCTCAGGGTCTCCAACCTGGGTCCTTCACATCCCAGTCCAACACTCTATCCACTGCGCCACCGCCTGGTCAGGCCAGAATAATATCTTGTATATTATTTTCGCTTGTTTATTTCGGTCAGTTTTCCCCTTCCTATGGAAGAGATACATTTCAATGAATTCCTGTTTGCAAGATTTATTTTCAATCCTTGGAGCTTGCTAAAGCCTTCAATAGTTGAAGGTTTTTGTGCTCCATTTATCATATGCTTTGATTAAAGATTTCTGACTGATTTTAAATAAATGCTTTCAAAATTTTGAGAACATTTTAACAAATGAGCTCAGTATTATTGTAGATCACTTAGGTTGATTAAAAAGTGGCACTTCAAAGGCTTACATACTTTTACCATTCTGTGGATAAGAAGTGAGAAAGAAATGTTGAGCTAAATTAACATTGATGGGAATAAAAAGTCACATTTCCCAGAGCAAAATGTAAACACACTTGCTGTTTTAAGCCATTATCAGCAAGCACCCTGTTTGAAAAAAAGTGTTAATATACCCAGAACAGATTTGTATATTCTACTTTTCAAGTCCTCATGGACATCACTGTAATTCCCATGATGAATGATAAAAGCCAACACTCATTTTGTGCAAAATGCATATTCATTATAAACTTTCTTGAATAGCATTCATATCTGGATTTTTAGTTTATAGTTATAGACAGTGCTTACTACAAAATATGAAAGTGATACCAAACAATAAAATATATGGCTATGGCTTCATACCACACAAAAACTCACCAAGCCACTGTAGCAAGAGCTTTTAGACTACTTTGCAAACATTTCACAGAAATGCCTCGTAGTCCCTATTTTCTGCACATTTTTCGTTTATTCCTAAGCCTGCCAGTGGACAACTTGTTGATTTCATGTGCTATGTTATGGACCACAATACAACTGGTTGGTACACTGATGGCTGCTAGGGTTGAGTATTTCTCATCATCACCCTAGACCGGATAAATGAGGCTTCCCTAGATCCTTGTATCTGAGCTACTCAGTTCTTTCTTTATGTTTCCATTCTCAGGAATGGCTGTTAGTATCTTTCTGTCTCATTCTTTCTCAATTAGTACCACAGCTTTAAGCCTAAGTGGATGAGAAACTCAGCTCTAGACTAGGGGAAGTAATTCTACTGGCAGTATAATTTGGCATCCTGCAGCTCAAATGTTTTTATTTTTACTTATTTGTTTTTTTTATTATCTCAGCCTTAATGCTGAAAGAGTTAAGATATTTTAAAAAATATAATAACTTACTGTCCTTAATTTTTATTCCATATTTTGATAAAAATTTTAGGAAATCTCACGCCATTTAATTTTTTGAACTTATCCAATGCCTTTAGAAGCAAACACCCACCGTACTGTCTTGAATTCCTTATGCCTTCCTTACCATTTGCTGTGTGACAGAGACCTCAGAATACCCAAAACTTTGCTTCTATTGGATGTTACCTTTCATGAGACCACTGTTCATGATCTATTGGTTGGTTAACTATTATGAACTGTGGGATGAAAGAGTAGCAGTCTGCATCCTTTATCATAATACTAGGTGTATTCTCATTGTTTCAGTCTGATTCAGGCAAGATAGCCAGTCCTTTGATGGTTAATTTATGTGTCAATTTGACTGGGTCAGGGAATGCTCAGATATTTGGTTATATATAATTGCTGTGTGTATCTTTGAGGGTATTTCTGGGTGAGATAATATTTGAATTAGTGAACTGAGTAAAGCAGATGGACCTCCTCAATATGGGTGAACCTCATCCAATATGTTGAGGGCCTGAATAGAACAACAACAACAACAAAAGCTTGGTAAAGAATTGGCTCTGTCTGTCTGACTGTCTGTGATGGGACATAGATTTTCTTCTGTGTTCAGATTCAGGCTTTAACAGCAACTTACACCATCATCTCTCCCCTGTGTTCCAGACCTTTGGACTTGAACTGGAATTATATTATTGGCTGTCCTGGGTCTCCAGCTTGCTGATTGCATTGTGGGACTTCTCGGCTTCCATAATTGCATGAGCTAATTCCTTACAATAAATCACTATATGTGTATAATAAAAATTGACATTGATTCTGTCAATTTCCTTGGTGATTTTTTTCTTTTTTTTTTTACAGGGACAGAGAGAGAGTCAGAGAGAGGGACAGATAGGGACAGACAGACAGGAATGGAGAGAGGTGAGAAGCATCAATTATTAGTTTTTCGTTGCCGTCACAACACCTAAGTTGTTCATTGATTGCTTTCTCACATGTGCCTTGACCGCGGGCCTTCAGCAGACTGAGCAACCCCTTGCTGGAGCCAGCGACCTTGGGTCCAAGCTGACGAGCTTTTGCTCAAGCCAGATGGGCCCGTGCTCAAGCTGGCGAGCTCGGAGTCTCGAACCTGGGTCTTCCGCATCCCAGTTCGACGCTCTATCCACTGCACCACCGCCTGGTCAGGCAAAAAAAAAAATTGTCTATTATAAATAAAACCTTTGTTTTAGAGTTAATTATTGACACAACAAACCCAGCTTGTTCTACTAATCTAAGCCTCAAAACTGATATTTATCATCTTCCAAATACTAAAAAATATTTCAAATAAGAAATATTAATTTTTTTGAGAAAACTTATGTTCTAAAAAGGTATGCTATTACCTGAGAAAGTTATATCATCTATGATGGTTTGAGATAGGTGTATGCATTTTTGCTGACTCTGCAGACCTGGAGAATGACTTTGAGAGCAGTAATTGTCACTACTCAGGCACCATGGTCAGGAGGAGGAGAAACAAAGAAATCAAAGATGTAGAATGTAAAAAATTCCTACAGGAAAGATAGATAATAGAGTCTGGGGTATGTCAGGGACCATTTGGGAAGACAGTGGGAGAGTAGCCAAAAGGAAGCACTGCTCCCCTATTATTCTAATTAGTAGCAATTGGAAATTCCACTGGATTTACGGTTCTTTTCATTACCTTCCACACAATTAGTTGGCAGGTTATCCATACCATAAAAGTAAAACAAAACAAAACAAAAAATCCCTTATTCTTCTATTAGTTATAATCTTCAGCAAAGAGTAAAAATCAATATTAATGATCACAGAGACAAAAGGATGAAGATGGCACAACTGGGAAACTCAAGCATCATGGTTGAGTTGGGAGATGGGAGGTAGGGTGTGGTGATCAGTTTATTTATGACTATGCTACATTTTAGCCCTGTGGTATCAGAGAGTAGAATTAGAACTCTGAAAATTTGAATGATGGGCTAAAAAGAGAGAGGAGAAGAAAAGAGAGATAGAAGAATCCATTCAAATAAACTTCACCAAACTTGCATCTTCTTCCTACAGAGCTGGTAGTTTTTATTTACTTTTCAGGTCCACTTAGAGCTATGTACTGTCTATTCTTGAGGACAAGCACTATATGATGTCAATTCTTATTAGAGCATGAAGAGCTAGGGAGAAGGTGGGTCAGGATAGGACTCTCACCTAAGGCTACATCTCTTGGGGACTGGATTTTCACCAGTGACTTTTCTGAACACAACTTTCACATCTTTGTTTTTCAGAGTGTAGAGCAGTGGTGGTCAACCTGGTCCCTACTGCCCACTAGTGGGCATTCCAGCTTTCATGGTGGGCAGTAGTGGAGCAACCAAAGTATAAATAAAAAGATAGATTTAACTATAGTAAGTTGTTTTATAAAGATTTATTCTGCCAAACTCAGTGAAAATCCAACATAAAGTACTTGGTAAGTAATTATTATTATACGCTCTAACTTGCTGTAACTCTGCTTTATAAATTTTATAAAGTAAAGTTTCTTCCCTACTTTATAAATCACCATTACTGTGGAACTGGTGGGCGGTTAGAAAATTTTACTGCTAACAGAGATACAAAAGTGGGCGGTAGGTATGAAAAGGTTGACTACCCCTGGTGTAGAGTAAGGTTTTCAGCAAATGGATAAACACAGTGTAAAAGACAGACACAACCTTATCCTCCTCTGGGGAAATTGTCTGAGTTACTTCTCTGGTACATGAAGACAAGTGTCCCAAAGAAGAGGACAACAGTGGTAAGGTGAGAGGTGAAGGTGGAGAAGGTCTTGGTTTACCCATCAACAGACTTCATTCTCAGAATGGCTTTGATGTGGAGCCAGTGGAGACCAGGTGACCATGACATCGGCCAAGAATATGAATTTGGCAAAAGAAGGATGACAGTGTCACTTTGTATCTTGCTGCTGCAAGCAAACCTCAGCAGGGGTGCAATATCACAGAAGGTGATGCAATATCACAGAAGGTGATCTGATTGTTGTCACAGAAGGAAAGGATGAAGGTGCACCTGCATCATGCCCCATATACACCTGAAAAATGCACAGTTTTACCTTTCATAATACTCTCTGTTTATTAAGATAATCAGTGATATATACTTTAAAACAACAACAACAGCAGCAACTACAACAACAACAAAGACACTTAGCATTATTTCTAGGGATCCTTGGATATAATCTTAGACATAGAGAAAAAAACATTGCTGGGAGCAAAAATAAGAAAGAAAAGATGGGAAACCCAAATATGAATGCAAAGAGTAATGGGGTGGGGAGAGGTAACCTGAAAACACCTTCAGCCCCTGAGATTCTGCAAGTCATGATGTCAGAGTGCAGCATGAGACTTCTGGATGCTGGGAATGGACCTGAGGTGTGAGAGGGGGTGAAGAAGAAAATCCCATAGGGTTACTACCAACAAATTTTATATTTGCAGTTTTTTCTTGTGTACTTCAGGGCACCTATCTATCTTCCCTCTGTTTATGGATATAAGCTGCATGCAGTGCTGGAGCCTAATAGAATATATTGATATGGGAAGAAAATGGACCCAAAGAAGAGGTCCTGTCACTTACATCTACATGCTCTGAAACACCTGGAGTCTACCAGCAACCTTTTTAAAGGCTGCTTTCACATCCTTGTTTCTCAGGCTGTAGATCAGAGGGTTCAGCATGGGGATGACCACAGTGTAGAAGACAGATACAACCTTGTCCTCGTCCAGGGATTTGTCTGAGCCACTCCTCATATACATGAAGACGAGGGTCCCAAAGTAGAGGGTCACAGAGGTGAGATGGGAGGCACACGTAGAGAAAGACTTGGCTCTGCCACCTGAAGTCTTCACTCTCAAAATGGCCTTGATGATGAACAGGTAGGAAATCAAGATGACCAAGGTATTGGCCAAAATGACATTGCCAAAGGCAAGAATGACAGTCTCAGTGTTTGTTGTGTCACTGCAGGCAAGCTTCAGCAGGGGTGGGAGGTCACAGAAGAAGAAGTCGATCTGATTGTTGTCACAGAAGGAGAGGGTGAAGGTACATGTGGTACGCAGAATGGCCCCCGACATCCCACAGACATAGGCTCCCAACACTAACCTCCAGCAAATTCTGGGGTTCATGGCCACAGTGTAGAGCAGTGGGTTGCTAACAGCGACATAACGGTCATAGGCCATCACCGCCAGCAGGAAACACTCTGTACCTGCACAAATGGTGAAGAAAAAGAACTGGGCAGCACACTGGCCATAGGTGATGACCGTCTTGCCTGTGGCCAGTGTGGCCAGGATCTGAGGGGTGATGACGGAGGTGTAGCATGCATCCAGAAGGGAGAGCTGACTCAGGAAGAAGTACATCGGGGTGTGGAGTTGGGCATCCAGTTGTATCAGAATAATCATCCCCACATTCCCCAGAATGGTGACTAGATAGAAATTCAGAAACACCAGGAAGAGGAGAATCTGCAGCCTGGGGTAGTCGGTAAAGCCCATGAGAATGAAGTAGGTCACTGTGGTGAAATTATTGTTGGTCATGGGTTCAATATGGACTTTTGATGAGAATAAAATGAAGACAAAGAAGGATCTCAGAATGGAAGCACAGTTTCTTTCTCTCTCAGTGGAAGTTAAGTTTATAAATTTTTTGGACTGATTTATTGATCTTGTTTTTGAGAAATTCTGTACCTGGCTGATTCTACTTGGGCATCTATGTTCTTCTCTTGTAAAATTTTGGAGCTGAGCTTTTAGCTGGTGTTTCTGATTCAGACAAATTCTGGTTTATATTTGGAAATTTCTGTGAAGGTAAGAGACACATAGACTCTCAGATTTGGAAAGAACCTAGTCAGCATCTGTTCTAATCCCCATTGGATGCTGGATTCTCCTCTAATGCACACTGTTCACGGGGTCATCTGTTGCTATGTGACCTCCATCTGTGGACAGCTCTACTTGTTAATTCTGGTTTTTACTTAGAGTCTCTCTCCCTTTATCTTACACACATTGGCTTAGTTTTTACCTCTTCCAGACATTCTTGACAATTTAAACCCTTCTCTTGTAAACATTTCAAAAGTTGGAAGATAATAAATTTGCTCTTTATGTTGAATATTCCTTCATATTTCCTGTTGATATATATTTTTTCTAATTATATAATTATTCATCATGTGGTCAAAAATTACTTAGTCACATGGTATTAAAATGCAATTTTAAGGCTACAAACTTGTAACTAGAATATATAAATTCTGGAGATGTAATGCATAGCATAGTGATTATAATCAACAAGACTGTATTAGAAACTTCAAAATTGCCAATAGACTAGTTCTTAATTATTATTGCTATAAAGAAGATATAATAATTATGGGACATAATGCAGATGTTATTTTATGCTATGGAAATAATCATTGTCATATATAAATGTATCAAACCAGCATGTTGTACACCTGAAACTTGCATAATATCAATAAATCTCTCTTTTTTTTTTTTTTTTTTGGTGAGAAAGAGAGACAGACAGGGAAAAACAGGAAGGGAGAGAGATGAGAAGAATCAACTCATTGTTATAGCACTTTAGTTGTTCATTGATTGCTTTCTCATATATGCCTTGACTGTGGGGCTCCTGCTGAGCCAGTGACCCCTTGATCAAGTCAGTGACCTTGGGCTCAAGCCAGCAACCTTGGGTTTAAGCTAGCGACCTTGGGCTTCAAGCAAGTGACCTTTGAACTCAAGCCAGGGACCTTAGGGCTTAAGTCAGAGACCATGGTGTCACATCTATAATCCCATGCTCAAGCCAGTAACCTTGCACTTAAGATAAATGAGCCTGTGCTCAAGCTAGTGACCTCAGGGTTTCAAACCTGGGTCCTCAGACTCCCAGGTCAGTGCTCTATCCACAGCTCCACTGCCTGGTCAGGTTCCACTTTAATCTTGACTTGAGGTTCTTTTCAGGTGTGTACTCAGGGGTTATTAATGAGAGAGACACCGACATATTTTATAAAACATGACCTTCTTTGGCTCCTCTCTCTATCTCACTCCAGCAGCACAGTCTGGATGACCTTCAAAGAGGTACTATTATCTTATTTATTTATTTTCTTCAAAGAGGAAATTAAACTTCTGGGATATGAATTGCTCTTAAGTCACCTAGTTTAATATGGGAAGGTCTGAGTTCTGAATGCTAATCATTTGATGGCATATTCTGTGCTTTTGGCTATGCATTCATTTTGCTGACTTCTTACATTGTATTTCATTTTTATGATTTTATGAATTGAATTAAGAAAATTCTCCCTGTATTTCTTCACATAATCAGATCTTTTCTACTTTTACCTTATGAGAAAACTTGGCTAATTTTAACATTTTTCTCAACATCTGAAATTCTGAAATTTTCATAATCCACTTTCTATACATCTCAGGCTCAGGGTTCCCTCTGATTTAGGTACAAGATTGTTCAGTGCACCCGAGCAGAGATCAGGTGGCCAGATATTAGGGATACAGATGCAGCCACACTGAGTCTGTGCCACGTGTGTGCCAGTCCCTCTTTATGTATTAGCTCTAATCCTTCCAGCAGCCCGACAAGTTGGGTATAGCCATGACTCTTTTGTAAATGACCAAAGTGAGACTAACAGAGGTTAAGGAAGTTGCCTACCTTGTCACACACCTAAGAAGAAACAGAGTCAACACTGAAATCTGAGACTTTCTAACTCCAAATTCTGTGCTTTCTCTGCCACAACATGCTTTTCTCTTAGAGAAAAAGAGCTACATATTCTGTAAACCCAAGTCCCAACTTTTAAAATCAAAGCACCTCTAAGACTATTAGGCAAATACTCAACTTCCATGGGAGAAGAGAATTAAGTTTGATTTAGGAGTTTCTTTGGAAGTTGATGTCCTTTATTCTTTCTTCTACTAGGGTTAAGACAGACTTAGTTGTGCTATATTCCATCTCTGGTATAGTCTTGGGAAAATTGCTTAACCAAATTAGAGTCTTAATAATAAAATGGAAACATAATAATGATTTTTGAAAATTTAAATGAATTTTTACCAAATATGGTAGTGTGTGTGTGTGTGTGTGTTTCCAGAAAAACACTTTCCAGAATATTGCTCAGAAGAAAATATTTCAGGACCAGGCTGGTATCACCCAGTTTTGTATGATCTTATTTGAGAAAGGGTTTGGGGTGCTAGCAGTTTGAATGGTTTCAGAGTAGAAGGTAACAACAGACTTCTTGAACCACCACAGTTTATAAGAGGAAAAGCTAAGATTTTTGACCAGTAGAGATTTTAAGGAGGCCTAGGGACACATGGGTTGACATCCTCACTTGTAAAATGTTTTGACTACATAATATGTAATGTAGAAACAGAGGAGATCTCTGGAAGGAGTGGGAAAGAGAGACAGTCTTACCAGGAGGAACCCTTTCAAGAAAAGATGACCCCTAAATCTTGTGCTTACTTTCACTTAAAACCTTCTCCCGAATTCTTCTCTTGCTTCCAAAGGTTGAGTCCACTGGGGAGAACAAAGGAGCTGAACAAAGTTCACTCTCCTCATCTTATTGGGGTTGGTGCCTCAGCATGTTATTGTCAACATTTACTGGACTCCTACCCTGAGTCACGTGGCATTCCAAGCACTGTAAACACTTTATTTCATTTCAACTTAATAATAACATTATGAGAATCGAACATTTGTCTTTATTTTACAGTTGAAGTGACTGAGGTTTAGAAAGACTAAATATATTGCTTAAGGTTTTAAAGCTAGAAAGAGATGTTTAGATCTTAATTTACCCTGGTCTCTTTGACCCCAGAATTGGGATGCTGAAACACTATGGTGCTGTTCTTTCTAATATTGTTAGTTGTTTAATAAGCATCTGCTATTTGCCAATCAGGATGTTTATCATTCTACATACATCTTCTCATATAATTCTCACCATGACCCCATCATAAAGGAGGTATTATTTTGTCTTGCAGGATATGTATGAAGACTTTGAATAGTTAAGTAACTTGCCCAGGGTAACGATTAGTCAGTAAAAAAGCCCAGATTTTAACTAGATTTGTCTTATTCCAATGCTAAAACTGTAGTACATACATGATTAATCCCACTTCCAGAAAAATTACAGAATATACCATAACTTACAGTAAAGTCTCTTGTCTAAGCAATCCAACACTGCCACATGAAAATGTTTGTGTTTTCTAAAATTTACCTTGTGTCACATAAGCCCAAATAGATTAAATCTGTATGTTTAAAAATATTCTGAACACAGTCCCATGAGATGACAAGTTGCGGTGACAGTGACCAGATTCTCTGCCCAGTTTCACCCTTGCCAGTTTGTGTGAAACTTACTTCAGAGCCAGTATCCTCTCAATATCACCAAAGTCACAATTGCATCTTCATTACTTGATGAAATAATCCAGTTGGGTTTATTTTAGGTTTCAAATCAAAGTAATCTAAGGTCACTTAAAAATTTTGTAGAAAGCAGCTAATATTGCTCAAATAGATGAATGTTGCTGACAGATTTTAGGTCTCTCCTTATGAAGAAAACCAATGAGTTATTTAAAGTGCTTTTGGGGATGGTCTTGTGGGAAGGCTGCAGTGAGCTCAACTGTTGTTCCTGAGCCATGAATCAGCACCTGGGACAGTCCCCGGGGCTCTGGGGAAAAGCCAGCCTTGTCTGGGAGAACACACTACACTAGGAGCTCATTATCTATCTCATCTTCTGCACACATCTGAGGGGATTAAAAACAAATCTTGGGGAAAAAAATGAACAAACAAAACAGAAACAAACTTATAGACACAGAGAACATTTTGATGGTTGCCAGATAAGAGGAGGGGATGGCTGGGGAAATGGGTGATAAAGTGGAAGGAATTAAGATGTGCCCGTTGCCAGTTATAAAAACAGTCATAGGGATGTAAAGTACAGCCCAGGGAATAGAGTCAATAATATTATAATAACTATGTATGGTGTCATATGGGCACTAGGCTTATCACTTTGTAAGTTATATAAATGTCTAGTCACTATGCTGTAGACCTGAAATGAGTCTAGTATTGTATGTCATCTGTAATTGAAAAAATAAAAAAACCATGATTAAAAAACACAACTTTTGTAGGATTTCATGACAACTCCTAATCTCATTAGTCTGCTAGCTCATTTGCAGTTTCTGTAGGTAATGAACTTGGCTCCTCTTTGCAAGTGGCCCTCAATGTCCTACTGTCCCAGTTAGTCAGCGTTAGTGCCAGGAGTGGTACTCACATCTGAGGACTCATGTGAAGGTCTTTTTTCAAGTGCATCTATCCTTAGATCTGATGTCAGGTCTCATCTCAAGGACTGAAATCTAGTTGTGTTGCCTGCTCAGAATTTCATAAGGAAAAATGATTGTAGGAGAGAATGAGGCTCAGGTGGTCTAAATAGGTTTCCTTTGCATCTACATCCAGAGTAGTTTGTTAGTTAACCTTCTGTAAAGATCTATTTCCAGAGTTCCTATGGCAATTTCAGAATGCATCTCTCCCCTGGGGTCTGAAACCCACACTCCATTGTTATAACCACACAATTTGGTGCTTAATTCCACTTGTCTTTTATCATTCATGGCTGTTACTGGGTGGTTAGTTTCATCTCCCCAGCTAGACTGGATTTCTGTAGAACTGTCTTGTTTCCTTCCAATAACTTGTGTTCTGCTTCAGAGACAATCACCCCTTCTAGAAGAATCACCCTTTGCCTTGTATGTATTCATCTACACATCAATGTAGGATCAGTTTTTCAGAAAGAGGTCAGAGAGGCATGCATTCTTTTTTCTCCAAAGTAATGTGGCTGGGTTCAAACCCTTTGGTAATTAGCAAGCTTTCAGTCAGGCTTGGGTACTTTTTTTTTTTTTGCAGTTGCAGATGTCAGATGATGCAAGAACATATTATAAAGAAATGAGGTAGACACAGATCAGGACTTTTGGCAGAACAGAAAATTCTATCTTCCAATGCACTTTTGACAATATTTATTACCTTTTCTTGTAATTAAGTATCTATTGAAATAACTGTGTAGTAAGAGTACGTGTATTGTATTGCAAATGTTCCCTGGAGAGGTTTGGAGGGAAGAGTGGCCATTAGGACAAGGTAGAGAAGAAGAGAGAATATTCCAGTAATGAGAGCACTCTGTTGAACATCCCCTGGAGAGCTTGTAGAAGCAGGTGACTGTGGAGTATTTATTACCCTCCTCCCTTCTGGGCTTCTGGAGTACTCGATGTATTAAAAACTATTTCTGTTATTACTGCTAAATATTTTGCCTAGAAGTTTTGTTGGGACTTTTGGGAAGAGGTGTGTCTTAGTTGGATTCCTTAAAACAAACAAACAAACAAACAAAAACGAAAGCAAAAACAAACACACACCAGAGACAGAGATTTGTGAGCAAGTGTTTCACTGAGGCAGTGCTTACAGAAGAAATCTATAAGGGAGTGAAGAACACAGAAACTCGATAAGTAAAGATGTAGTTTCAGTTGGAGTCTAGCTTTGGTCTTATCCTGAGGGGAACTTTGGAGTATGAACTACACCTCACATTCAGTTCTGCTTTTAGGCAAGGATTTGGCCTTTTGTAGCCCACATCAAGGATTTATTGACTGGGGGCTGCCTGCAAAAGGTGGATGTATCCACCCCCCAGGTATTTCTGGGAGAAGTGGGTCACTTGGTTAAGGGCGATACCCCAGAGAAGGCTGTTGCTGAGTGGTTAGCAGCCAACACTCACAGTAGCTGCAGGTGGCTGCACTGACCTGGCACCTGGGATATTTAAGGGAGCTCTTTCTTCCTGATAGACATTTGAACACTTATAGCTGAGGCTTCTGGGGTTACTATGCGGAGTGGAGACAACACAGAAAGGAGTTAAATGGATTAAGAAGGACTGTTTTCAAGGTAATTCCTGTAAAATTCTAATGGCACCCCCATCTCCCACCTCCCGAAATAGAATATACAATCCTAAAACTTCTACAGAGAAACGAAGACCCTGAACCACCAAAGCAATTCTGAGAAAGAAGAACTACCATATAATCTAGCAGTCACATGTCTGGGTCTATAGATCCAAAGGAAAGAAAATCACTATCTCAAAGAGATTTTTACACTCCCGTACTCATTACAACATTATTCACAATATCCAAGACATGGGAAAGACTAAGCATCCATCAACGGATGAATGAATAAAGAAAAGCACGTGCACGCACGCGCACACACACACTAGTACACACACACACACCACCCTTCTCCACACACAGACAAGAATAGTATTTAGCTATAAGAATTAACAAAATTCTGTTATTTGGATAATGGATGAACTTGGAGAGCATTATGCTAAATGAGATAAATCAGAGAAAGACCAAATACTGTTTGTGGAATCTAAAAAATGCCTTACTCGTAAAAACACAGAGGACAATAGTGGTTACCAGGGGCTAAAAGGTGGTAAAATCGGGGAGATATGGGCAAAGGGCTCAAACTTGCCATTAGAAGATGGATAAGTTTTGGAGATCTAATGCATAGCATTGTGATTATACTTAACAACTTATATATTCTTCAGAGTTGCTAAGAGACTAGGTTTTAAATGTTCTCACTCCAAAATTAAATAATAACTATGTGAGGAGGTGGTGGTATTGGCTAACAGATGGTGGCAATTATATTGCAATATATAAATTTATCAGATTGCCACATTGTACACCTTAAGCTTATATGATGTTACTTATATCTCCATGTCAATTATTTCTCAATTAAAAAATATAAAGATGGTGATTTGATGACATCATTTGGATTCTTGGAGAAAAGCAGCCTGAGGGTGTCCTGATCAAGTATTTCCAGTTACATGAGTCGACATGTTTCATTTTACATTAAGTCAATTTTATGAAGTTTTCAAACAGTTTCAACTGAGAAAGGTCTGGTATGAACTCTGAGGCATTTATTGTTTTATTTGATTATGTGGGAATTGAAATATCTGAAAAAATATTTACCAGACTGTCAAGATAAGTGTCAGTAGATGTTATGAAAATAATGTCACATCATAATTATAATGTGGGAATTTCCTAGAAAAATTACATATTACTACAAAAAGATTGCAATCTTTATAGTACAATTGTAGGAATGAGTGGGTGAAAGCAGCCAAAAATATCTGGAAAAATAAGAATTATGAGAGAGGGCGATTAACCTGCCTGATATAAAAGCTTACTATAGAGCTTTAGTGATTGGAGCAGGGTTTTTCAAACATATCCAAGCACACAGGAGAAGTTGGTGTATAATAAAGGTGATATTTTATATCACTGGTGGAAGAACCATTCATTGAATCACTGATGGTGGAACCACTGGCTAACTATGTGGGAAGAGAAATATGACCTGTATCTATCTCACAGGTTACAAACTTCAATATATATTGAAGGCTATAAAGAATATATGGGGTGAATCTTTGTTAGCTTTCAGTGGAGGAACTGTATTTTTTATCAACAAAAAATACAGATAAAAACCATAAAAGGCATATGTATCTGTCTACATAAAATATTTGAAGTTCGGCCTTGGCCAGTTGGCTCAGAGGTAGAGTGTCGACCCGGCGTGTGGAAGTCCCGGATTTGATTCCTGGTCAGGGCACACAGGAGAAGTGTCCATCTGCTTCTCTACCTGTGTTCCTCTCCTTTGTCTTTCTCTTCCCCTCTCGCAGCTGGGACTCCATCAGAGCAAAGTTGGCCAGGTTGCTGAGGACGGCTCCATGGCCTGCGCCTCAGACACTAGAATGGCTCCGATTGCAGTGGAGCAATGCCCCAGAGGGGCTGAGCATTGCCACTGGTGGGCATGCCGGGTGGATCCCGGTGGGCTCATGAGGGAGTCTGTCTGCCTGCCTCCCCCACCCTTTCTTACTTTGGAAAAATACAAAACAAACAGAAAAAATATTTGAAGTTCCATATGTCAAAAACACCATATTAAAAAGATAAAAGCCCTATATGTCAAAAACAACATGTTAAGAATATAAACTGCAAATAAAATAAGAAAGAGGTATATCTTGCCCATGTTGGAAGGAGTTGGATTTACCTCCCACAAGTAAATGAGAGGGGGTGGGGTTTAAATGCAAATGTGACCTCACATGACCACTACCATGGAAACTGCTCTGGATAGAATGCTGAGTAGATAGTGATGTTTGGGATAGAAATCTTCTTCAAGGTGTGAGGATAGGAAATAGCACTCACTTTTTATTTAAAAATATGCATAGAAAATTTTATTTATCTAGCAAGTCCAAAATAATGAACTAACTACTTTTAGAATTCCTAAGGTTTCCAGGTAGAGAAAACCCACATAAATATCAATAACTTTCCTCTACATGAGCAGTAATCAATAAAACAACAAAAAGAATAACTAAAGACCTAATGAAAGGACTGAATGAACAGAAGAGAAGTCTCATGGGTGCTATAGGCTTAGAGATATAAGGATAGTGTGTGTGTGCTGGGTAGGATAGGAACGAGAAGTGCCACATGTCTTCATTAATACGTTTTCTAAATTACACAAATCTGTTTCAATTCCCTTTCTGTCTAGATTAGAAGAATATTAAATCACAGTCATATATATATATATATTTCAGTAGGGTTTTTCCTTTACCCTAGAGTTTTGAGGTTTTCCATGTTCCAGAAAATTAGGGGATGCCTTTTGCTTTTGATCATCAGGACTGCCCTTGAGATTGCTCAAGTGTGTATGGTATATAAGGAGAGGGCAATATTGTCAACTTTGTGCAGGTGTGAGATTTAGTTTTCCCGTGGTTGCCTGGACTTTTAGGGTCTAGAGTCTCAGAGCCCAGTGTTCGATGACCGCATAGCATGAGCCAACGACAAGCGGCCCCAGCACTTTCCAGAGGAATTTGGTGGAATGCAGATCTTCCCCTTTTGAATCACTTCCTAACAGTTAAAGTTTTTCTTGTTAACTCACTCCACTGGAACCGTATAAAACTATACAAACTTTTGCTCCCAATTAAAAAGAATGTGTAAGTGTCTCTAAAATATTTCCGGAAGGACCTTGATTACTATCGGGTCCTGTCCTAAGTGTTTGATATGTACCCTCTTTAACCTGCATGCCGTTCAAGGAGGTGGGCATAAAGAGGTGACATAACTTCTCTTTAAATTCACAACTTTCATCTGCAAGGTAGAGGAAGAATTGGAACCCACACAGCCTACTGCCAGAGCGTATGTGCTACATAACTGTGCTCGAGTGCCTTTCCCTCCGACTGCTAACAGCATTTATTGGCATGGTGTGATTATAGCGGTTTAAATGTCTTCGTTTGCTCTTTTGACTTTGTCCAAACATTTTATCCTAAGTGAGTTGTATTTATAATCAGCTAACCGACAGCAGGAAATACAGGGTTGTGGTTATAGACAAGGTGTCTCGAGCCAACCTCTCTTGGTTCCAATTTCAGCCCCTCCTCTTCCTATCTGTGTGAGCATGATGGCTAGCTCACCTCTCTAAGTGTCACCTTCTTTACTGGTAGAGTAGAATAATAATATCTACCTTATAGTATTGCTGTGAGGTGTCTATGGGTTAAACATAGATAAAACTAATATGGTGTGCTAAGTACTGCTTTAAGTACTTCATATCTAGATTATTAGTAGTTGAATGAATGAGTAAGCAAACTACTGGGACTTTGCATAGTCACTTATTTCACTTGTACCCCATTAATGAGGTGGGTCAGAAAGAGTCACTTTGAGTTGATGATAACTCCTCAGAGAGCAGAATGCAGAGATATTACACCCCACCCCCACCCCCATCTCCAAAATGAGATTAAATTACGTTGAGGGCTGCTAAACAGAACGAAGCTTGAGTGGGAAAAGGATTGAGGAAGTTAACTTTGCAGGGGCCGTTTCCTGAAGGTTTCTTTCCTATGGGAATCAGAGAAGAGTAATTAGAAGCTTAGAGCCTCATTAGAGATCCCCCCAATGTCAAACCAGTAGCAAATCCCCTTGTCCCGGGCTTCTAATTGCCTTCCTGGAGCTCCAAGGACAGGGCAGCGATCCAGGAAGCTATTACGGGGCGCTCCCCTGTGCTCACGTGCTGCAGGGGTTGAAGATGTTTATGCCTAAGCCCCCCTAAAGCCCCGCGGAGACAGCATGTTCTGCTCCCGCCAGCCCAGTCTTCTGGATTAGAGAAGGACTTGCTAAGGGTAAGTGCAACCATAGTAGATGAGAGCAAGAAAATGAACCACAGCTCAGCTTTAGAATGGACTTGACAACCTGAATCTTGTTGCTGTTTTTTTCTAAAATGGGTTTGCCTCTCTTTTTTTTCTTTATAGAGTAGGGTCGCAGCTAGTGCAGTTAAAAATAAAAAAAAAGCTTGGAGGATCCAACACGGCCGCGGAGTAGGTAGAAGCCAGACCAATCTGCTCGCACAACCAAACTGGAATTACAACTAAAATATAGAAAAAGACCAAGCAACCTGAATGACTAGCTGAACAGAAGGCTTATCCCCAGGGATTTACAGAAGAAGCCACATGGAGACGGATAGGAAGGGCAGAGACACGATAAGGGGTGGCCCCGCTCCCGTGGGCAGCAGCTGAGATCCAGGAGGGATAGCTAGCTGCCGAGGTTCCTTCTGAGAAGCGTGGGGTCTCCACCTCATGCTGGGATCCCCAGCACAGAGCACCAGACCTGGAAAGAGTCGCCCACATAACATCTGGCCGTGAGAAGTATTGGGGATTCTGTCTGCCAAGAAGAGACAGGAGTCTGCTAGAGACACAGGTGCCCTCTTTTAAAAATTTTTTAATTTAATTTATCAGGATGACACTGGTAAATAAAATTATATAGATTTCAGGTTACAAATCTATAACACATCATCTGTGTATACTATTGTGTGTTCACCACCCAAAATCAATTCTTCTTCTGTCACCATGTATTTGACTGCCTTTACCCTAAACGACTCCATCCCTTGCCTCTGGTAACCACCATAGTGTTGTGTGTGTTTATGAATTTTTGTTGGTTTGTTTTTCTTGTCTGTCCATTTGTTGCTTTCGGTTTTATATCCCTCACATAAATGAAATCATGTTTCTGCCTGACTTATTTTGCTTTCCATAATATTCTCAAGATACATCCATGTTGTAGCAAATGGCAGTATTTTATCTTGGTATAACAATGGTATATACACCTGCCATCTTCTTTATCTGATCATCTAGCGAAGAACACTTTGATTGTTTCGATGTTTCGGCCTCTATGAGTAATGCTGCAATGAACAGAGGGGTGCATATATCTTTGTGAACGTTTTCAAACTTTTGGGGTGGATACCCAAAAAAGGGGTTGAACTACTGAGACTTAGGTGGTGTTTATGTCCATCTTATAAATGAAAGAGCTGAAGCTCAGAGAATTTAAGCGACTGGCTGAGATCTGACCCCCCTGTGATATAACTTCAAAGCACTCTGGTTCTGTGACACCATGCTGGTCTGCCTTTCTGCTCTTTCAGAGGCTTGCTGGAGACTGTTTTTCTATTTATGAGTTTTAATTCAACTAAAGAATTGCCAACTAAGTTTTTATTTTCAGACAAGTTTTTAAGGAAAAGGGAAACTTAAATAGGGACTCTATTTTCATTTCTAGATGGAGCCAGTCCTTTCCCTGAGCACACAGAGACTGTGGGTGGAAGGAGCTATGTTTGTATTTTTACCCTTTAAACCTTTGGTGGACCCAAGTCCGCCCCGACACTTTGCGTGGCCATCAAAGCATCTTGTAACTCATTCCTTTGTTCCCTTATCCTTTTAACGTCATCACAAACAGATGATGCCAGTTCTAGGAGAGTGGCAGAAGGAGAACAACTGTCATCTATGTCCATTTAGTTCTATATATTCATCCCTACATCCCCAATGTCCAGGTCACTGCCTGGCACAGAGAATAAAGGCAGGTTCTCTACGAATCTTTGTTACATACTCCCAGCTGAGAGCAATGGCTACTTAACTTTAGGCACATCATACAAACTTTATTCCTCACCATTTTTAAATAACTTTAAATCTGACTTGGAGGATCTAAGTAGATTAGTTTCACTGAGCTATTTAAATACTCTTCAGATCCATGGCTGTTTATTTCCCACAGTATGTGTTATTATAAAACTGGTGTCTAGGCTCTTCTAACAATTTTTTCCAAGTGCAAATGTTTAGCTTTTGGAATCATCTTCCCATACATTTTCTTGTTTGATCCACAGTAGCCCCTTGACTCCTAGCTCAGTGCTGTCTCTGCTCTGAGATGACAGGAGGAGCCTATTAAACACCAAAGCCTGCTGGGCTGTCTTGCTTCTGAAACCCCTTTCCATTTTCTTAGGTTTCGTGGACATTTTGGGGAGCAGACGATCTCAAGGTAGTTTTCCTTTAGCTTTGGGATATGTGAGAATTACATGTCCCAGGTGTGTTAACCATTAGCTGACATAAAAATCAAGCTGTGGGTCTCAAGCAGATGTAATTAATGTGGGATATAGAGAACCCTAGAGTTACAGAAGTCCACCAGGAGAAGTCTGGCTGGAACTGAAACATTTCTGTGCCTGGTCAACAGTTAGATAACAGATCTCTGAAACTGTGAAATGCTGACATTGCTCAATACCATGCAGCGTGGTGGGCTCATGATGGCATTAAGGATTTACTTTCTGCCTGCGCATCCTTAAGAGCCAGCAATTCCAACTATTTTGTGGGCTTCCAAAAACAGGAAACTGCTGCTTCAGTGTTCTGTTCATATTTCCCCCAGCGACTTAGTTTATCTAAATAGCCTGGGACCAAACACTTTCCTGGAGGCTGCGCTGACCCGTGGTTCTTCTCCCTGCCTGGATGTGTCCTGGAGTTGCTGTTTGTTATCCTCAACCTTCATCATTAAGGAATGGATCTGCTGGTCTATCTAGCATCTTATGATCTTATCAATAACTTTGGACTAATTCAGCAATGTAAACAATGCATCACAGGCAACGTGGGACTCTTCTTGGAGAGAACCAAACTTTTCAGCTCCATGGAAGATCACCCACACTGGCCAACCTTGGTTCTCTTTAAACTTTTCCTCTGCCCACTGCTCAGTGGGCATGTGATGCTCAGAAGGAGCTCTTGAAGGTGAATTGTGAGTAAAGAGAGACTCCCTGCTGTTTACTGTCTCAATGTGGGAGCCCAGGTCACTGGCTTGAGATTTGAATTGATGAAGATTTCAGGGCTGGCTTCAGGGACACAGACCTGGAGACCTCCCCAAGCTTTCTATTTTCTCCCTTGAGCCCCTGCCTTTCATCGTCACCCACAGCTCAGTCTGATTTAGGCTGAGCCACTGTGCACGCGCTGTCTTTCCAGCATCCACTTCGCTCCCTCCTCTGGGAGCACTGCTATTGGCCGGCTGCCTATAGGGCTGATCCTTCTCATTTATTCCAGCATCTGGCCAACAAACCATTTTAGCTTGTATTTATTTATTCATCAATACCACTTTCCAAAAGAGATATATATATATGTATGTATATATATATATATATATATATATATATATATATACATATATATATATATATATATATAAAGTGGCCTATAAAAATGCATGACATGTCGCAAGATAAAATAAATTATAAATGAGGAATGAGATTTGGGCAAAGGGAAAGTTCAGGTAGGCAGACGATAATGACAAGTCAGGAGCGAGGCTGGCTCGCTGTGCGAAAGGAGGGTGGATCCTTGGTGGCTGCACACATCATTAGAGTCTGATTTTTTTTTTTTTTTTTTTTTTTACAGGGACAGAGAGAGAGTCAGAGCGAGGGATAGATAGGGACAGACAAACAGGAATGGAGAGAGATAAGAAGCATCAATCATTAGTTCTTTGTCACTGTTGCAACACCTTAGTTGTTCATTGATTACTCTCTCACATGTGCCTTGACCGCGGGCCTTCAGCAGACCGAGCAACCCCTTGCTGGAGCCAGCGACCTTGGGTGCAAGCTGGCGAGCTTTTGCTCAAGTAAGATGGGCCCGTGCTCAAGCTGGCGAGCTCGGGGTCTCAAACCTGGGTCTTCTGCATCCCAGTCCGACGCTCTATCCACTGCGCCACCGCCTGGTCAGGCTAGAGTCTGATTTGATGGCAGCCCTGTTCGTCTCTTTCACCCCCCCATCCCTGCAGACAAGATACAGAAAAAGGGGATACTGCAGAAAGGAAAATGAGTACAATGTTTCCAACTCTGAATTGGGGTTGCTTTCCAAAATCTTTACTTAACTTATGTTATTCTCCTCCTTATTCAAATGCATAGAATAATGTATGTAAATTTTGGGTATAAAAATGTACTCACTACATGGTAACCCCTTATTACTACAGTGTATATTGGTGAGGAATGGGATGGCAGTTGGGAGCCGGAGTCTGACAGACCAAGGTTCAGATTCCACTTCTCTGGTTGACTTAAATCAAATAAACCAAATGGCTTAAGCTCTGCAAGCCCCTGTTTTCCAGGCTATCAATGGGGATGATGACCTATATCTGGTGTTGAGTTGTTGTGAGAATTAAATGGGGCAGTTTGTGTTAAACTCTTAGAACAGTATCTGACATGGAGTGAGTGTTGTCTTAATGTAATTCTTTGTTATTATTATTAATATATGCTTTTTTCGCTCTCTCACTGGACTTTTTAAGAGAAGAAAAGAGACCATTCTGTTACAGAACAAGATGCAGCACGTGAGGTGGATACAGACAGTAGCTTAAGCTTACACAGTACTTCAGTGGCAGACACCAGACTTGAATTCAGGGTCACAGTTGTTGTTTCCAGCCTTCCTACTGTATCTGCTCTCTCTGGCCCATCAAAAATCAACTGTCCCCTCACCATAACACTCCTCTCCAAAGGAAAACAGTTGTCCTCCCCTGGAGGAGACCTAAAGGAGGAATGAAGTGGGTCTCCTGAAGTGTTTTCCCAGCTGGGGCTGCCTGAAGCTAGGCTACAGCGTCCTACTTCCTGGGCCAAAACAATGAGCTATGTATGGTGTAGGTTAATAGAAAGCACCATGAATTTGGGGCCTGAAGCCCTGTTGCCATTTATGAATTGTGGGGTCCTGGGAAACTTGGTTTAACCAATTTGAAATTCATTTTACTCAGCCATCAAATGAGGATACATTAAATTTCAACCCAATGGTTGAAAAATCCCTTCTGTAACCATTACATGGATTGTTTACTGTGTATGAGGCACAGGGTGTGTGTTTTCATGAATTAGCTCTTTACTTCTTCTCACAATACAGCAGCACTGTTGTTATTGCGATAGATGTCAGACTGAGACTGTAGAGGTCATTGCCCAAGGTCACATAAATAAAATAGAAATGACTGAGTCTGGGCTTGTAATAACAAGCTGCGTCCATCTCCAGGGTTCAGTTCCTTAGCCACTGTGCTCTAATGTTAGAATTCCAGCCTTACTAAGTGATCATAGGTTGAACATTGAGCCTCTGATATCTAAGGTCTCTCTATACTGGGAGGCTGACACTTCTGAACAAAGTTACCTTGAAAGTGTCTCAGAAGAACCTGAAAAACTCAGCATATTTTGTAATGGAAGTGGGATAGTTCACCACAGGTCATTTGTGTCTTTATTTTTATTGTTCGGATAACGATGTGTGCAAATAAACACGAGTAGTTTGCCTGATTCCCAGAATTCCCGCTAAAATATCATTTTTTTAGTGAACCTTCCCTAGCAGTCAGATTTAAAATTCCTCTTCTTATTTGGTTCTCCCAATTCCTCCCATCCTGCTGTTCTTTTAAAAATCTTTTCATAACATTTATCGCCTTCTATCATGGTAGAAAATATACTTTAAAAAATATATTGTATCTGCTTGGCTCTCTGCCAGCATGACTGTTCTACAAGGGCAAAGGTCTTTGTCTGTTTTGTTCTGAGCAACCAGAAGTATGCTTGGCACGTGGTAAGTTCTCAGTAGATTCTTACTAAATAAATAAATAAATAAATGAATAAATGCAGACAGCCCCTCCCCCACCTTGGTCAGGATGACTTGTGTAAATTCCTTTCAGAACATAGCAAGTCATTGTTTTGGTCAAAGGTCAGAATTTAAATGACCCTTGAGAAAAGAAAGAAACTCCCAAATACTTACTTTATCAGGAATTCGGTGGGGGAAAACACCAGATGCTAACCTTTATTTCACCAATAGTTCACTGGTCAACATTTCATTTTCTTATTTATCTGAAATCTTATGAGACCTTTCTCAAATTCAATTTTTATTTCAAAGTTGGAAGAATTACAAGAAGAATCACCTTTGAAGTGCACATTCAGTATTTTCATTACCCTAAATTTTCGGCACCCAAAGGTACAGAGGCAAAATTGTCTAAGAACCTGGCAAGAACTCAGCTGTATTAGAATTCTAAACTCAGTGTGATGGCTCTGTCTCTTAATGAGCTGTGCAGGCTAATTCTGGAATGGTTTGATTCATCTATCTCATTGATTGATATTGATCTGGCATTTAAAAAAATGGGGCAGGTCCTTTGGCATAAGAGAAGAACTTGGAAACCAGGCCATGGCGCTTGGCAGGAACAGGGAGGACGAAGTGACTTGGCCTGTAAAGGTTGTAGAGCTTCTAATAGCGCTTGTTCTTCATGGCTCACTGTACTGCACCCAACTCGATTGTGTTTATATGCACATCAAAAGAATTGCAAAAAAAAAATAGGGTTGATTTTGGGACTCCAGCGGGTTGTGCACTAGGAGACAAGATTCCAAAATGTACATGAACTTAGAAGCATGTTACTCATGTTGTTGCATATTTTAGAAAAAATATAATTCCCAGTGTGTGAGTCAGATTATGTGCTGAGCACAGTATGAACGTTATGTCCTTCACAATAATATTGTGATTTGGTTTTGAAACTCTCATTAAACCAACAGAACAATTGAGACTCAGAAAGATCAATTAACTTTCTCCAGGTCTCCAGGAATTTGAACCTAGGTCTGATTTCAAAGCCCATGTCTTTGAATACTCTACCAGTAGGGTTTCTCCAACCAAGTGGAATTTTCTGGCTGTGCAATGAGGTTGGTGAAGTTTTTAGTCTGGAGCCTATCAGAAGTTTGGAAATGTCTAAGGAACTGAGTTCTAGCGCTGGCTTTGCCTCTTGACTAAGAAGTCATGAATGGTAGTCACTTTACCTCGATGACCCTCATATTCTTCTCTTGAAAACGGGATTAACAATTTCTGCTTCAAATGAAATAACATTTGTAAAGAATGACAAGTGCTTTACAAATCTAGAAGATTGTTACCGTTACTAAAACTGATCAAACTCAGCCATGTTCACCTTAATTTATCTTCAATGAGTCTTTATTTTTTCATTTCAGTGTGCAACCTAGGACTCATGGCAGAAAATAGGACTGTGGTGATGGAATTTATTCTGATGGGGTTCCAGCTGCAGGCAGAGCTGCAGGTGGGACTCTTCTTTGTGTTCTTGGTTCTTTATCTCATCACCATGGAGGGCAACCTGGGCATGATCATGCTGACTCAGAGTGATGTTTGCTTCCAGACTCTCATGTACTTCTTCCTCAGCCACCTTTCCTTCCTGGACATTTGCTACTCCTCCGTTATTGTCCCTCAGTTGCTTGAGAGCTTGCATACTGATAAGATGGTCATTACCTATGAGCGCTGTGCAACCCAGTTCTTTTTGTTCACACTCTGTGCTAGTACTGAATGTTTGCTTTTGGCTGTAATGGCCTATGACTGTTACATGGCCGTGTGTAACCCCCTCCTTTATACCACTGCCGTGACACCACAGACATGCCTGGGACTGGTGGCCTGGGCATATGCTGGTGGCATGCTCAATTCTGTGATCCGTACTGGGTGTACCTTCTTAATCTCCTTCTGTAAGTCCAACCACGTGGACTTCTTCTTTGACCTTCCACTCCTGCTGAGGCTTGCCCGTAGTGAGACCAGGCTACGGGAATGAGTGATTTACCTTTTGGCTTTCTTGGTCATTACAACCAGCATTTCAGTGATTCTTATATCCTACCTGTTCATCATTTGGGCCATTCTGAAGGTTCGTACAGTACATAACGAAGCCAAGACTTTCTCCACCTGTGCTTCTCACATGATTGCAGTGGCGCTTTTTGGGGGGACACTTATATTCATATACCTGAATGGTAACATGGGCAAACTCCTCAGGGAGGACAAGATTGTGTCAGTATTTTACACTGTGGTCATTCCTATGTTGAACCTGATGATCTATAGCCTGAGAAACAAGGAAGTGAAGGAAGCTCTAAAGAAAGCCCTTGAGAAGATGAGAGTTTCCAAGTAGCATAAGACTTGAGTTCCATCAATTCAGAAGTTCCTGCAAATCATTGTATGAACTTTTTGGCTTGTACTCTTAGCACATGAACCAGATCTCATAATTACAAAGACATACTGGGGCAGAAAATTATACTTTGGGTTTCAGCGATTTATTTATTAGCTCTCTGACTTTGATCCGGAAATTCCCTGCTTCAGTTTCACATCAGTAAAAATGTCTGCCTTGCTATGATAAAAGCCAGGATTAAGAGAGATAGAATGTCAAAGGACTTTATGAATAATAACATACTATAAAATGTAAAATTTATTTTTCTGACCTGACCTGGATATTGTTTTCTTAGCTACTTGAATTTATTTTTCTACAGAGCTAAGTTTTGCTCTTTGAATAATTACAAAACAATAGCTTATTATTTCCATAGTAAAGGCAGTCACATTCTTTGGTTGTGAGAGGTGAGGTGGAAATCAGCCTTAACATTCAATCACATCCAACTTAGGCATTTATCATGGAAAATACAAGTAGCTACATAGAGGAAGGAAGAAATAAAGGGGAAAGGAGATGTGAGTGGAAAATGTTGAATGAGAATATATTAACCTACGTCCCAAGATAATGTGGAGGACCAAGACACTGTAGAATAAAATAAAGATATAATGATTTGCTTTAATTATTAGAAATAACTTGATCTTGATGTAGAGCTGCATTGAGTCCCATTTATAACTTTTGAAAAACTTTAATCACCTAAGGTCAGAAGCTTTATTTTATTTCTGAAGCATTGTTCATGTACCATCTGCCTGAATCAACTCAAGCTGTTTTTTTATTCTTCTACAATGAAAACCACTATCTACTTCTATCTCCTTTAGGACATTTACTTTATAATTGACAACTATGAATCCAAGTGCCATCTTTTAATGACCTCCACATCTGCTAGAAATAGTACTTGGGAAACAGTTCCACGGAGAGTCAGTCTTATGCATTAGGTCAGCAAATATTTACTGACGATCTACTATGCATTAGACATAATATTAAGTTCCAGCACATAGTAATAAATAAGATAGACATGATTCTTCCTGAAGATTAAGACTGGGAGCTTAGACAGATATTAAACCATTACATAGTGGATTGATTTTTTCATTTGATATTGAAAAGTGGAACAGAAGAAGCACAGGCTATTGTTATGTTATATAATAGAGTTCTGACCTAGCTTGGTGTGGTTAGAAGTTTTCCTTTAGGGAACTAACATTTAAATTGAGGTTTAAAAACTAAGTATGTGGGAGTCATGGGTGGGGTAGACTATTCCAGAAAGAAAGAGTTGCAAATGGAAGGACCTGTGAAGCAGGATGCCTTCAGGAACTAAGAGATGTGAGTGGCTGCAGTGGGAGCAGTGAGGGGTTTATGTGAGATCCAGCTGGTGAGTTCAGGAGAAAGGAGGACCCACAGAGCCTCACAGGCTCACCTGGGCACTTGTGGAGTTTGCTCCAAGAGCAAGGCATGAAAGGACCCTATCAAAATTTTAAAAAGATCCCTTTGATTGTAATGTGATGGGTGGAAGGAGATGAAAGGAAACACAACTCTTTCATCTCGGAAACGAATGGTATCTGGGGCATGGTGCTTCATTTGCACACGATATTATATGCTTCATTCTGGAGTACGCGTTAGGCCACAGAAAACTAGCAGGAGCATGATCATGAGAGTGATCTAGGACTGATTCTTGACAGAATGGTGAAACTGAGAAAATAACACTTTCGGAGGCGGCGTCCATTTCTTAGTTATTTTTATTTTTTATGGGTACCTCTTGCCTTCTTTGAACTGTTACTTTCTTCAGGCATACTCACATATATGCCCTGTGTTCCCCCATCAAAATGGTCATCAGCTACTCCCTCTTAATAAGTTGACACATTTTAATTAACTCCTAGAATATGCCGGGCTGTATTCACAAGCTGAAGAAACCATCCCTTGCAAGGCTTCTTGCATACTTAAAGGCAGGAAAAACTTTCGACTTGAAAAACAAATAAATAGGCAAAATGCTAAACAGTATGCATGCTATTTTGGTAGGTGTGGGAGCTGCCTCACACCCCGCCCACCTTCTACATGGTAAGTGCTAACCAATTCTGTCTAAAAACGAATGGCTTTTGGTGCAAGTACAATATGTGATGTATGTACAATTGCTTCAGGGCTGCACAAAGTGGACAAAACTAAAACGAGTTTTAGTGTGTTTTAGGGGATTGCCTTCCGGTTAATGTAAGAATGCATGGGAAGAAATGGCATTTGTGTTGAATTTCCAATTACATATATTAATAAACGAATGAAATATTCACAAAGTATCTAATATGTGTCAGGCTCTGTGCCAAGAGTTTTTATTTAGCTCATTCTTAATATAGACTCTACATATAATCTTTTAGAAAATAGAATCCTGTCATGGTTGATTTTCTTGTGTCAATTTGACCGAGTCAAATGGTGCCTTGATAATTGGCTAAATATGACATATTTCTGGATACTTATGAGAATGTTTCCAGAAGAGATCAGCGTTTGAATTGGTGAACTCAGTAAAGTAGGCTGTTCTTCCCAACGTGAGTAGACATCATCCAATTGGTTAAAGGCTTGAATAGAACAAAAGGCAGAGGAAGGGAGAGTTCATTCCTTCTTTTCCACCTGACTGCATCAGCTGGAACATTGGTCCTCTGATTTATACCATCGACTTCCATGGTTCTCAGGCCTTCAGGCTAAACTGCACCACAGCTTTCCTGGGTCTCCTGAGTTGCAGAACTTCTCAGCTTCCATATAAAGAAGCATATGAGACAATTCCTTACAACAAACCTCCTATGCAGTAAAATAAATCCATCGCCTCCAAAAGTTTCCTAACACCTTTTTATTATGATTATTTTGTGATAAGTGCACTTATCATAAGATTTACATTCTTAGCAAGTTTTTAAGTATACAATAGATTGTGGTAAGATTTCATGGGTATATACTTGTCTTTGAACTCATCACGTTGTACACATTAAATAGTACATTTTTTTATATGTCAACCATACATCAACAACATGGTTTAAGAAAAGCCTCCATAATTATATCCCATTGGTTCTGTATTTCTAGAGAATCCACTTGGTAATAGTGTAGTTATTTTCTTTATATCCCCTTTTTTGAAATTATAAATTCTTGGCTATAATACTTTGGCTTTAATCTACTAAAAATGATGTAGAAAAAATGAAGAAAGCAGACTTTTAGACCTTGAATTGACCCATTTATCTCAATACACCAAGAGGTCAAAGTACCATGTTCTCATCACTTAGAACACCAAAGAGTGACATCACCAAGATGGTGGCATGAGACCACACCATCTGTTTTTCACAAAGGTCAGCACTTAAGCAGCTATCCATGAACAAAACAGCTCTGGGAGAGTTTAGGGGTCCATGTAAGAAACTTCAGCAACACAGTGGAACAAAAAACCTGGGAAAAATTATACAAAAAGGTAAACAAGAACAGCCTTGTTTTGCCTGCAATTGTTCCATCCCCAGGCTGGCACTGCTCAGTGCCAAGAGGGAAACGTTCCAGCTAGAGTTTCTCTCAGTGAGAAAGAGACAGTGGGGTGAGTGACCAGTGTCCCCTGCCTTTTGGTAACTGCACAAAAAACCCACTTTGGTTTTATCCAAGCCAGGGATGGCAAATCTGAGACGTGAAGAGATGGCTAGGCACAGGGAAAGAGGATAGGGGCGTCCAGGATCAGCCACACAGTGGGAGCGACTGTGGTTCCCAGTGACCTGCACTTCAGAAGACTCCAGAGACTTCACTGACAAAACCACAGACGAGCACAGCCTCCACGAACCCCGTGCATATTTTACCGGTTTTCAACCCACAGGTTTTCATGTTTGCAGATGTCAGCCATCTGAGTTTTTTCTACCTCTTTACCTCATCTCCCTCCTCCACACAGAGCCAGGGATCCAGCAGCGGACAGCTCAGGCCTCTGCCGCTCTGTGAGTACAAAGTTCCAGCCTAGAACACTGCAGCTACCCCCCATGCTGCGCGAGCAGCTGCAGGCTTGACCTCTGTCAGTGGCCTCCATGGCTGTGAGTGTACTTGTGGTGAGAACCTGGAAGAGCTAAGATATATGCCAATAGCCAGGGTCTGATGGCAGCTGTTGGGCCTGACCTGACCCCTGTCCCTGGGCTGCGCCACTGGGTTCACCTATAGCTAGCCCTTCCAACTGTACACATGCCCACCTCCAGCCTGACTCTTTGTACTGGCCTCCATAGCTGTGTGCATGCCCAGGGGCAGACCCTGCAGCCACAAGAGTGCGAGGCAACAGCCCTTGACAGCAGAAGCAAAGGCAACATAAGCAAAAATCAACAAGTGGGCTTCCCTTAAGCTAAAAAGCTTCAGCAAAGCAAAAAAACAAGCACCACCCCCCCAAAATAAAAAAATAAAAAACAACCTGCAGAATAAGAGAAAATATTTTCAAAAACCATATATCTGATAAAGAGTTAATGCCAAAATATCTAAAGAACTTATATAACTCAGTAGCAATAAAACAAACAATCCAATTAAAAATGGGCCGAGCACCTGTATAGACATTTTCCTAAAAAAAACATACAAATAGACACTAGGCACATGAAAAGGTGCTGAATGAACATCACTAACTATAAGGAAAATAGAAATCAAAACGACAGTGAGATATTGCCGCATGACTGTTAGAACGGCTATCATTGAAAAGACAAGAGGTAACAAATGCTGGCGAGAAAATGAAGAACGGAAATTCCGGTACTCTGTTGATGGGAATGTAAATTGCTACAGTCACAATAAAAACAGAATAGAGGTTCCTCAAAAAAAAAAAAAAATTAAAATAAAACTACCATATGATCCAGCAATCCCGTTTCTGGGTATACTGTATATCCGAAGGAAATGAAGTTGGTGTCTTAAATGTTCTCCCATAACAAAAACAGAAACAAAATGTTTGTAACTCTGTGAGATGAAGAATGTGCTAAGGAACCTCATCGTCGTAAATATTTCATAACGCATTATGTGCAGCAAATCACTGCACTGCGCACCTTAAACCTACACCATGCCATTGGTCAATTACATGTCAATAGAGCTAGGAGGGAAAAAGAACAATGCCAATACTTGAATTATGATTTCCCTTTTCTCACATATAATTAATTTAAGTGCATAACTGTAGATGTGAAGCCAAATTAACTAGGTTATTCCACAAGGGCATGGATATAGGATACAATGATGGAATATAGCCCACACCACACGTAATCTTGGGCCTTTGGTTCGAGCGTATATTTATATACTTGCTTTTGTGTACGCGTATGGATATCATGTCGGAGATCCGTAACACTTCAGATAAGAACAACAACCACAAAGAAATTTTATTTTTGTTTTTTTTGGTCATTGAGATCTATATAGTACAGATAGAAATACTTTTCAGATTTCTTTTTCTGCCTCCCCTGGCTCACAGCCTCTTTGTCTAACACAGGGAAGGGATCATGCCATCATAGCCTTGTGCAAATGACCACAGGCTGCTCAGAACCCAGCATCGCTCCTCCTCCCACGGATCCCCTATGCTTTTAGCAGCAATGGTGGTAGAAGGTTAAAAGAATGAAGCATTTTGGTTAAAAGGTGTTTTTGTTTTTTTAATTGGTGATGGAGTTCAAAGCAGATAAGATAGCTCTAGGGTTTTTTCTTCTCAATTTATTGGGGCGGCATTGGTTAATAGGGTCATGTAGTTTTCAAGCGATAGCTGCAGGTTCTGCATCTCATTCTGCCTGACGCTGAATTTACACCTCAAACGATATTTTCCCCTGACTCTCAGATGGAGCGTGTAGGAGGATAAATCACTTGAGAAGTTGGGTTCTCAAAAAGCTGACAGAAGTGAAAGGAAAGTAGGCTGCAAGCCTCCCTGTGGCGTATCTGCCAGGTTGTGCGTGCAGATCAAGATGCTTCGTGGACATTATACAGTTCGTCCTTTTAATCCTGTCGGGAAAGGGGGCCTCAGCTGTTTTCACTTATCTCTCTTGAAAAACCATGAACTTTTCTGAAAACTGTTAAAAAGAACATTGTGTCTTTCTCTCAACTTACCTTTATCCTTATTTAAAACATAATATTGCAAACACACACAAAGAAATGACAGCAAGAGCAATAACAAAAGGGCTTTTTTCCCTTGTAATGGAATGAATACCTAAATTCTTTTTGATTCTACCCTTAGTAAATGTGCTTCTTTGGGTTTTGAAAATCCCCCAAAAGTTACGTATAGATAGCCCTGTTACTTTATATTTTCACTCTAGATATGGTCTAAAATATTTTATTAATTAACTCAATAACTATTTTCTAAAGGGTCGCCATATGCCAGGCAGAGAGCTAGAAGTTTGGGAGCTATTCCAATGATGAGAAGAGGTAAACCTCTCTTTCCTTGAGGAGCACACATCTTAATGAGGAGGTGGACAATAAATGGAATATAGTAAACGATATAGTAAACAATGTAGTATGTTAAAATGTATTAAGTGCTATGGAAAAAACTGGAGACGCAAATTTTATAACACGAGTGAGTAATTCCCTGTGTCACAGATGCTGGAGGAAGAGCTAGGAGGTAATTATTTCCTAAGATGAACATGATCTCGGTTTTATCCATTTAATGACATCTCCCTATCTTCCCCACCCTCCAGCCCCTGAAAACCACTATTGTGTTCTCTGCTGCTATGAGTTTGACTATTTCAGATGCTTCATATATGCGGAATAGTGCAGTATTTGTCCTTCTGTGACTGGCTTATCTCCCCAGGTTCACCCATGCTGTTGCAAATATCAGAACTTTCTTCTTTATAAAGGCTGAATAATATTCTACTGCACGAATATACCACATTTTATTTATTTAATCATCTTTGATGTCCATTTAGGTTGTTTCCATATCCAGGCTATTGTGAATAATACTGTTATGAATATTGGTGGACATATATCTGTTCAAGTCCCTGTTTTTCATTCTTTTGGGTATAATACCTAGAAATGGAACTGATGGCTCATGTGGTAAATCTTTGTTTAACAACCATTTTCAGTGTCTTTACTGTTTTACACTCCAATCAGCAATGCACTAGGTTTTAAGTTTCCCACATCCTCATCGACTTGTTATTTTCTGTTTTTCCTCTTTGCTAGGCATGCTAATGGTTATTAAGTAATATCTCATTGAAGCTTTGATTTTCATTATTCTAATGATTAGCGATGTCTAACATCTTTCTATATGCTTCTTGGTCATTTGTATATCTTCTTTGAAGTAATATATATTCAAGTCC
The DNA here is from genome assembly GCA_037038555.1 of Rhynchonycteris naso. Classification (NCBI taxonomy): domain Eukaryota; kingdom Metazoa; phylum Chordata; class Mammalia; order Chiroptera; family Emballonuridae; genus Rhynchonycteris; species Rhynchonycteris naso. The sequence goes on from CM072995.1 coordinate 360,922,644, forward strand.
TTTGCTCATTAAAGATTTTTTTGGTTATTGTCGAGTTGTATGAGTTCTTTATATATTCTGGATATGAATCCTTTGTCAGATATATGATTTGCAAATATTTTTGTCCGTTCTGTGGTTTGCCTTTTCACTGTTTATTGTGCCCTGTAATGTACATCATTTTTAATTTTGTTGAAGTCTATTATCTCTATTATTTCTTTTGTTGTGCTCTTGGTGTCGTGTGTGAGAAATCACTGCTAAATCCAGTATTCTGGAGCTTTTTCTTATGTTTTCCTCCAAGAGTTTTCAGTTTTAGCTGTTATGTTTAGGTCTTTGCTTTATCTTGAGTTAATGTTTGTATATAGTGTAATATGAGAATCTAATGGAATTTTTTTTTGCATGTGGGCATCCAATTATTCCAATGCCATTTATTGAAAAGAATCACTCAACTAACATTTGCTGAACTCCTTAGCATAGTGAGAAGAAGTGTGGTATCAAAAGTCATGAGACTTCCAGAAGAAGACTCTGAACTCACTTACTGGCTCACCCTGCTTTCTTCTGTATATTGTTGGCTCCATTTTATCAATGGGCAAATTAAGCCTGGAACATTAAATAATTCCAGGTACTACAGCTAAGTAAAAACTGTGTTTTAAAGTTGTTACTGAACAGGTGATAAACATATTATTTACTTTCATAGTTAATCTGGGGTACAGGAGATCGCTCAAGGAGGACAAATCCAGACCTGCAGGACAGAGAGGTTTGCAAAACTGTCTACAGCATGAATATTGCTTTCATAATACAAAAAATACAAAGGAACCCTTTTCTGTTTATGTCTCGTGGGGCTGCATAAATGAACAGCAGGAGGGAAGTGTGGGATAAGAGGTCTGAACTGAATAGGCTGGGAGAACACAGAAGGAGTGGGTATTATCTCATCATAACCATGTGGACACAACCAATTTGCTGAGAAAAAAACACATCTAGATGATGTAGTCAGTGAATTAATTTTATTGATTTTAGAGGAAGAGGGAGAGAGATGAGAAACATCAGCTCATCTATTTAGTTGTTTATTGATTGCTTCTCGTACATGCCTTAACTGGGGGGGCTCAAGCTGAGCCAGTGACCCCTTGCTCAAGCCAGTGACCTTTGGGCTCAAGCCAGCGTGTGGTCAGTGAAGTCTGGTTTCTGTTTCTTTACCTGGCATGAAACTACCCCAGGCATTAACACAACTGTCTTGGTTGTGACGTGACTCAGTTTCCCCCATAGCTCTAAGTGCTTGCAAGTCTTTTCCAGTTGGAACCATCATCTACCGTGGGTGAGGGAATTGGGGTAGAAAGACACTCTCGAACAGTTCAGATTTCCCTTTTATCAGGAACCTTGGCAGAGACACTATAGAGTTCACTAAATCACAGTTGCAAAGCAGACAAACTGTGCGGAAATCCTCTAGGCCAGGAGAACAGAGGTCCTGAGTCCCAGAAATGATTGATTGAGTAGAGTCAAGAGGGCGGGTATAAGAATCTGGGAAGGTGCAGGTGTGCACTAGTTCTGGAAGCCATGAAGTAATGGGGGACAGATTGGATGAGAATAATAAGGATAAGAACAATTAAAATGACAGAATCAGAACATTAAAAACGAGCTAATTGCTTAATTCCCTGCAGGAGGGCTGTTTCTGTGTGGAGTGAATGGGAGAGCCAGGTCCCGAACACATTAGCAGCACCAAGGGAATATCACATTTAAAATACCATGGACAATGTTTACCTGGAAAATATCTCATTGTTTTAACTTGTATTTCTTTCATTACTAATGAGGTTCAGAATTGTCTCATTTGTTTGCATCATTTATATTTCTTTTGTAAATATTTTTATGTACTTTGCCAATTGACTTGTAAGAGTAATTTGTATATTGGGGAAATCAGTCTTTTGTCCATCATTTGTGTTGCAAATCTTTCCCCAGGTTTGTCTTTTGAGTGTGTGTGTGGTGCTTCCAAAAAAGTTAAAATTTAATGTGGTTATATTTATCCTTTTTTTTTCTTTGTAGCTTCAAAGTTTCCTGTTGTGATTAGAAAGTTCTCTCTAAGATAAATTATTTATCCATGCTTATCCTTAGATTTGTCAAAATTTAAGTTTCTTTTCATGTCCAAATTCTTGAATTCATCTGGAATTTCTTTTGCATTTCTTTGGGAGATGGCTCTGTAAATCTCCCTACCGGAATGTGAGTTTAGGAAGGCAGGCACTGAGTGTCTACTTAAGCTGGCCAATGGTATGCAGTGTCTGGCACCTGGTGAGCGTCCGGTCAACACTTTAATTTGTACTTTAATGAAAATCTCAAAGATAAAGGGATGAACTGAATCTACCAGAAGGAAAACTTTTATCTCTGGATTTTATCCTTTAAAATGAATAAAAACAGAGCAGACCAGGTCCAGAACATAAAAACCAAGATGGTGAAGGACCTAGAAATCAAGTTAGACAAGGAGCTGGGGATGATGTCATGGAGAAAAGTCACCGGAGATCTCTTCCTTTGTCTAGTATTAAGGAGAGGGACAAGACCAGAGGGAAATGTTTTGGCTTTCAGAGTTTAAAGAAGACCTCTGGAATGAACTGCTCAAAGAGGGAATGCACTGTGTTTGGAGATGGTGAGCTTTTTTTCCCTTGGGGTGCTAAACATGCACTTCTGTGATTCTTGGGGATTGTTGTAGAAGTGTCAAATAAGAGTCCAGCAGCTGAGAAATATTGGTTAAAGATAATTCAATAGGGAGGGGTGGATAATTGTGAATGGGAGAAGCTCTGTCCTGCCTAAAGGAGTAGCCACCTCTGAACCTGGCAGGTTTCCTCAGTGGGTAGAGCATCGACCCAGCATATGGACATCCCGGGTTCGATTCCCAGTCAGGGCATACAAGAGAAGCCACCATATACTTCTCTTTCCTTCTCTCTCCCCCTTCTCTCCCTCTTTTCCTCTCGTAGCCAGTTGCTTGACAGGTTCAAGCGTTGGTCCTGGTCACTAAAGATAGCTTGGTTTGTCAGCCTCAGGTGCTAAAACTAGCTTGGTTGATTGAAGCTTGGTTCCAGATGGGCGTTGCTAGGTGGATCCTGGTTGGGGCTCATGCAGGAGTCTGTCTCACAATCTCCCCTCCTCTCACTTAAAACAAACAAACAAACAAACAAAGGAGTAGACACTTCAAAATTCCAGGCATGTATTACCCTATGTTAAAATAAGACTTCTTTTCAAGAAAAGTTTAAAAATAAAATTTTAAATGTGAAGATATTGATTTTTAAAACTTTTTTTTTTAATTGAGCCAAACAAAATTTATCTGCTGGCTGGATTTCTCTTCACATCTACCAGTTTGCAACCCCTCTTTCAGAAAGCAGAGAATTGCCTATAGAGTATCCCAGTGTCTGGACTAGATGACCTTTCAAAGATCTTCTCTCCTTGGCTCTCTGATTTCCTGAGTTACATGAATGTGAGGCATTATTAAGAGTGTCAGTATATCACTGGATGATGACTCAGCATATGAGAAGAGTGGATGGAATAAAGGAAGAATTAGGGTTTGATGGAGGAAGAGGCTTTCTGGAGTTAGTCTGCCATGTACAACTGATTATTATTTTATGGCAATAACGATTAATTGCTGGTAATAATAGAGTGTGAAGAAGTTACACAAGCAAGTATTAAAAGGAGAGAGAGTTAAGAAATATTTAAAGTGGTAACAGAAAGATATATTTAGAGATAGAAAGGGGCAGAGAAGGGGAAGTGGGGAGAGAGATTGGAGGGAGGGAAGCAGTTTTAGACTGAAACTTGCACGCACAAAACGGAAAATGAAGAGTTTAAAGTCTGCTCTTAGACCAATGTCCTGGAGGCATGGAGTCTTCTGCAGGCTGAAAAGGTGGAGCGTTTTGGCTTAGCAATAAAAATCAATGCTATGGATTTTTTTGTTCTGTGAGGAAGCTGAGAAAGCCTAAAAGGAGTGGGAGTTGTTATGCTTCCCAAGCTGACATGATGTTGCTGCATCTTTTTATCCATTATTGGGGAGGGTCAAGTGCACAGCCAAGGAGAGATGGGGTTTCTTCACACGGCACTTGAGGCTCAAAGAGAGAATTCCTTCACTGATCTCCTAACCATTCTTTCTGGAGTACATTAAGAAGGAATTCTTAAAATGAGGCCAGACTCTCCATCTAGCCTCCATGTAGTGGGAGGTCTGGATTCCATCTTGATGTGACCCACAGCTGTGTATAGCAACATGGTCTATTTCTTGAAGGTACTATTTGAGCAGTACCTCAGGATACTTGTAATTCATTTGAATTAACTCATTTATTGACATCCTACTGGGTGTCAGATGTTGTGGCCAATTAGGAATAAAGGCAGGAGTCTGTATTTAGATGTTTACTGATGGTTTCTTGAGAGAGAGAGCTTTTCATTCTTATTATGTAATATGCATCTATATCCCCAGGGGTTTTTAATTTTAGAGGGGTTTCTTGCACTAAGACTTTGGTAACTTGATGATAACTATGTTCCTTTATTTCAGGAAAACAAGTGTACAATCACATTTTGCTATCAAAAGCATAAATAAAGATGGCGTTTATGTTTATTTATAGGGGAAAAAAAGAAAAAGTTTCTATAATTAAAGTTCACTTTTTAATAGATTATTTAATTTCAGGCCTCCTAAGGGTGAGTCCCTATATATCGTTTGGACTATTTAAATTTTATCATATTTCTATTTCTTTTTTTCCATATAGATAAAGTCTGGTCATGGTTATTAAATACTACTATGAACTGAATTTTATTGCATCCAACTCATTTGTAGGACCCCTAATCTTCAATGTGATTATATTTGGAGTAAGGAAATAATTAAGGGTAAGTAAGGTCATAAGGGTGGGGCCCTAACTTGATAGGATCACTGTCTTTATAAGAGGAGAGACTAGAGATAATCTCTCTCTCTCTCTCAACCATGTGAAGGCATAGCAAGAAGGCGGCCTCCTAAAGGTCAGGAAGAGAGCTCCCACCAGCATGCAACCATGCGGGCACTTTGCTCTTGGATTTCCAGCCTCCAGAACTGTGAGAAAATAAATATCTGTTGTTTAAACCACCCAGTCTATGGTATGTTGTTATGGTGGTCCCAGCAGACTAATATAGTACAGATACAGAAATCGAGGCAAAGAGAATTTCTGAGTATTAATAAGAATGATGAACACTTGACCTGTGTAAAAAGAACCTGAGTTCTCTACTGGAAAAACAAGAATGAGTGATCTTAAAGTTAAATTTCCTTTTGCTGCCAGTGGCACTGCTCTTTAAAGTGAATTTCCCCTGAGGGCATGCTTAGCTTTGGCAAAGTGAAGGACTATAAGTAAGAAGAAAGAATTCTCCTTCAGTTAGCAGCCTGTTTCCGAATGATGTGGCCTCTACTTCTATTGGTAGAGAAAAATAGCACGGGCATTACAGGGGGCTACCAATGAATAACGTCAGCAAGAAGATACAATTTAAGAGAGGTCTTCAATTACTTTTTAGGACTTCAGTTTGTCTTTTTCGTAAGGAATTGTTGAAATAGATTCTAATTTTTCCTTTAAAAATGAACATTTATTGTAATCCTCATTTGTATTCAACCTGGTCTAAGTTCTTTTGAAAAATGCAAGGAAATACAGGTGTAGTCATGTCCTCAAGTTCTGCACAAGAGGAAAGACGCGAAATTGTGCCAGGAGAGGGTATATGATCAGCTGCCACATAGCCTGGGACAGTCTTCAGCTTATTACTGAAGCATTTTTTCAAAACCAGTTCATCAGCAGTTAGTTCCAATTACAAGATGGTGGGGAGATAATAGAATAGAAATTCTGTAATTCCATTTTTTGTTTCTTAATTCAGATTGGCCTTGTTGGTTGGTGAGATCTTATAATATTAAGAAAAAATTCTTCTAATACCTCTGCTAAATCCAAGGCATTTTACTTAGGTCTGTACGGCTTAAACATGTATTTTATTTTAAGTAATAAATATCCTACTTAAAGAAATGGAAGACCATTGTAATAGCAGATATTTTGCAGACAAGGAAAATTCTCTGAGATGTTTACTGTATCACTGTATTTATTTTCTCTGTCTCTGTCCCCCTATTTATTCTGCCTGTGTCTCTCTCACTCTGTATACACACACATTGAACACATATTGATATAGTATCTTTTTGATATTATAGAAGACATATATTATAGATATTTTATAATATGTGCATGTAAATTATATCTATCTATATCTACATATTTATATCATTTATATATTTATATCTACATCTATGTATATCTATATCTATATCTATCTATCTATCTATCTATGATATTTTCAGCTCATTTCCTGTATAGCAGAGCCTTCTATAGATGTAAACTCAATGCCCTACAGTTTCAGATCCAGAAGAGCTTATTAAACTATCAGCACATGAGAAACAGGAGAAGACTGTGAATGCTGGAGAACAGAAAAGATTAAAATTCCCTGTAGGATAATAAGGCATATTTTCTCCAGTAACTTGTGAGTGAGTCAACCTGATGCTTTGGAGCATAAGTTTCAGTTACTCTCAGGATGAAGAAAAAATCCTGAGTATGGCTTGTAAAACTCTACATAATCTGACCCTAACTAACTGCTTTATGCTCCCCTTAGCCAAGCCCTGGTCACATGGGTTCCTTGCAGTCTTTAAATATGTGGCCTTGGCTAATTCCAGTCTAAGGCTGTCCAGGTCATCCACTCTTCTCCTTTCACATACATAGCTCCTAATGACAGTCAGATCTCAGCACACTTCCTCAAGAAGTCTCCCAGGATTTCCCTTTCCTCTCTCATAGCCAGGTGTATCTCTCCTTTTTAACACTTGGCACAAGTTTAATTGGACATTTTTGAGTGATTAATTGATGTTTAATTACCATATATTTCTCAATTAGATTATAAATGGAACCAGGGTAGGTCCTGTGTCTCCTTTGCCCATCATTGACTTTCTAGTTGAGAAGAAGGAAGGAAGAAAGACAGAAAGGGAGAGAATGTAATGGCTGCAGTAGCATCTGCTTCAGGTTGGACTTGGAAGTTCTGCTAGATGACCTGTGAGGTCAGCTAGGTGAGGACAGTCTGTCCTGCCTAAGTAAAACCATGTTGCAGCCTCTCACCAGCAGGTCCTGATGAGGCTTAGAGTACAAGTTGGAGATGTTTAAAGGACTTACAGGACTTTATTTTCGGAAGACAAAGAAGCAGACATGAATGAGTAGATAGGTTCACGAGTTGATGCTCTTCTAAGTTCTTCAGCTAAATGGCGAATGAAATGTTCTCTTACCCTTTTGACCTCCACTCTCATTGTTTCACTTAGTTGTGCTGTTGATTGTGTTTCACACGTACTGTGACTGCAGCTCAAACTGTGACCTTGGGGGTCAAACCTGCGACCCTGGGATTGAACCGGTAACCTCTGTGTCCTGGGATAGCACTCTATCTACTGCGCCACAGGCCAAGGCTATGAAATTCTTGAAGACAAAATATGTATGTACCTGTGTGTGCAAGTTTCAGCACATGGTCTGTAGAGCACCTTCCACAGTGAAAAAAATGACTGAACATAACTGAATGTGCAGGCGGCTCCCACCTGTCTCCTTCGTTTAGCAAAGGAGTTTCTTTCTGACCTTGTTCCTTTCCAGTTTCTTGCCTGGACATCTTGAGACTCATAAAAAGTGCTTGTGCATCAGATGCTAAGAATAATTGCCACAACTTCTCAGCCGCAGAGAGCTGGCAAAGGTCATGCCAACCTGCAGACTGTGCCAATTGCTTCTCTGGGCAATGAACTTGTCCTACTTAGTTTTTCCTAAGGTTTCTCTTGTGTTAAAGATTAAAGGGAGAAACCTGAAGAATCACCTGAGCCCGGGAGCCAAACTGTGGCTACAATAGGCTTTGTCTTTCCCTAGGTGAATAGGTTCCCATTACACCCTCTCTGAGTCAAGCATGGAGAAGAGAGCCCTGCTGTGACAAAACACCTTTCTCCTAGGTCACAGCTGGTCAGGGTGGCAGAGCCTATGATTCACGCCATTATTCCAGATGAGAAAACTGGGCCCTGGAAGACAAATCAGAACCAGAATTCAGACTCCCTCAACCATTGTTAGGGATGACCCAACACAGTAAATGCTCTTAAAAATGGGGAGAAAAGAGAAAACCCTTTTCTATTCCTACATTAAGGGTGCTATTTGCATGTAAGAAATCCAGTATCAACAATACCTCTTCCTGGGGACCCAGGTCAGCCATTGATAGAATACAACAGTGTTGTTGTAGTAGAAAATACTACCAGAGTCTTATGCTGGAGCCAGGAGCCCACAATGAGAGTGTTCTTATCCCTCCACACTCCCTGTGCTTGCATGGGGTGCGGAGCAGGCACACATACAATAACCACAGGTAGGAATCCTTGGAAAGGGGAAGAGGAAGAAAAGCTAATCACCAATTAGAATCCTTCTAGTTTCCCGTTTTCAGGTGGCTAAGTCATGACTATCCTCATTTTTGTGTGTGTAGGGGTATAATAAACAGCTGAGGAAGTAGACACTTGGAGAGATTAAGAGGCTTACTCAGGAATCAAACTAATTACGGATGGTGGTGAGGATGGGGAAGGGGATGAGGGTGAAGACCCAGGTGACTGGCTGCCCCATTTAGTGCTGTTTTTCTACACCCTCGGCCTGAGATGACAATCTGTGGAAGAGCAGAAGGTCACGGGCGATGAAAGGACAGTGAATAAGGAGGGAAAGAGATTGTCCTGAGAAAGGCGAAGTGGGTTTCAGGAGAGGAAACTGATCGGGTTTACTTGGTCCACACCCATCCCAAAGCTGCCAAATCACATTTTTCTCACTTGTCATGTGCACAGTGGTTTAATTTAACATTGACCTTGCTGCCTGGGTGTTTCCAGCAATATCAAGCGTTCTCTTTCTGCAGCCCCACACCACAATTCTGGCACAGCTTCCCATAATTAATTAGCAAAAATTACCAGCATCATTACTCGTCACACTGAATTATCAAATAGTTCCTTTTTGTATGGTCGCTTCTTCTCCTACCCTCTGAACTGCTGACGTTTGACCGCACCAGGGATGATCTCACCTCAGGTTCTTTGCACTTGCTATTCCTTCTCCTAGAGTGCTATTCCTTTAGAGATCGTCTAACTCAGTCCCTTGATTCCTTCAAATCATTGCTCAAGTATCACCTTCTGATGAGGTTTTCACGATCACCCTATTTAAAATGTCAAACAACCTCCCTAACTTCTTTTACTGCTGCATTTTCATGCATAGTTCTTATTACCATCTGACATATGTTTTCCTTTTATGCTTTATTTTTATTTTATTGTCACCCCCACAATTATGTAAATTCACACAGGCAGGGCTCTCTGCTGGCTGCGTCCTCAGGGCCTAAACAGCCTGGCATATAACAGGTACCCAGGGAATACTTGGGTACTGCATGGCGAGAGCACAGATGCACTCCTTTGGGTTGAACACAATTCTTGGCACCTAACACAGGCTCCATGTCCACGTGAAAGAAGACGAAGTTTGTTCCTTCCAAGGGTTCTATTTAAAAGTATCCCGATCACTTAGTATTACCTCCTGTGGCTTCATGACTCCTTGATCCCTTTTGCTAGTTATTTCTAAGTAGCTTGAAAATTCAGGATGAGTTCCAGTTTATCTTTAGTGTAACTGAACAGGCTATTTCATTATGTCAACATGGTTGGTATTCTTTTCGGCTAGACTTGGTTAATTGCTCTGTGCTTTACACTGTGGTTAGGGAATATGTTTTGTAAGATTAATCAACGTTGAAATGATGGCTTGGTCAGCAATTACAGTTTAAATTCAAAATCATTTTGTCTGATTGTTATAGACAATTTTTATTCCTTTGACTCTTTGTGGTATTCATTACAGTAGAAGAAAATTTGATGGCGGTTTGTTTCTTTTTTATTTTTTTATTGCTTAAATTTATTGGGATGACATTGATTTGTAAAACCATACGGGTTTTAAGTGTACAACTCAATAAAACGCCACCTGCATTCCGCACTGTGCTCCCTCAGCCTCAAGCAAAATCTCTTTCCAGCCCCATTTCTTCCCCCGCCTTGCCTACCTCTACCTAATCTCACTCCCTTGCCCTCTGGCTGTCAGCACACTATTGACTTTGTCTTTGTGTTACGTATATAAGTTGTCTGGCTAATCCCTTCACTTTCTTTTGTCCAGTCCCTCATCCCACCCCACGTTTCCTCTGACAGCTGTCGGTCTGTTCCACGTGTTCATGAATGGGAGTTGGTTTCTTGTCCCCATATAGATCGCTTGTTCTTGTTGTTTTTCTTCCTCCATTAATGTATACTATACTCGTTCTACCACGGAGTCTAGAAATACGTCTCATTTGCAGTTTTCTTATCAAGATCTTCATGAGCTCTTTGGATCTAAAGGCTTAGCTGTTTTTAAGCCCAAGGAATTTTTCTCTTATTATTTCTTTAATTTTATTGTCCTCTTTGTATATTCTCCTTGAGCTTTTATTAAACAGATATTTGTACTTTGTGCCTCTTAACTTTTTTTCATGATTCTTGTCTCCCCTGCTGGCATTTTTGCTGTATATTGTGATAGGTATACAGCTTTACAGTTTATGGTTTCAATAGGAGTGTACAACAAAAATAATTTCTTAAAAATTCATTTTAAGTGAACTCAGTTCTTTTTCCCCACTGAAGGCAATAAAAAAAAAATGAATCCTTTGCAATCCAAGCTAACACACTCACTTTCAGTTTTACACATGGTCCATTCAGGACTTGAACTCAGTCAAAATTCTCTCTCCTCTTTATTCCCTTCTTCTCCCTGGGAATGATATAGATCCACAGGGGTTTTATTTGTTGGGAGTAGGACAGTTAGTGCAACAGTTAGAACTTCCTCTGTTCTTATTGTCCCCTGGGCAGTGGTCACTTCTTGGTAGTTCTTATTGTCATATGCTTGTATTTGCTGCTGTCCACGGTCAATCCATGGCTTCTCGGCTAGGAGACATATATTCTGCATTCTCTTTGTGTGGCCCTAAGACATCTTTGGTTTTCCAATCCTCTCATTAATTCTTTTTATATTGAGGTGTCAGGATGTGTGAATCTTCTTGGTGCCTCTGCCCCCATCAGCTATTGTTGGTAAGTTGCTATGCTGCCATTTTGGAAGCAGGGAACCTTTAGAAGTCTTGCCACTGCCCTAGAAATTGAGGCACTGGTATCCTCTTTTTCAGATACTTTTAAAAAATGAGAAGGGAGCTTATCTAACCTGCTGACTCTTCTGGGACTCACTGGGAGTTTGGGAGGTGTTGGGGGCACTGACACTTTCTTAACTTCCATAATCTATAATCAGATACCTTCTGATTTCCCCCTCTCCTGCCTGCTGATAACATCTTTTATTCCTTTTCAATAAGAAAGTGACTCTTTATTATAGTGTGAATTTTAAGTTCATGGTATAAACTCTCTGCTTCCTGTCTTCTGGGGTTGTTTTTCATATTAAAAGATCCATTTGGGGAATTTCAAGGAAAATCTTATATTTTTCAAAATAGTCTCTCACAATTACTTTATTCTTCGCTCCATAAGACATACCCCCCCCTCCCAAGTGGAGGGAAAAATGCCAGTACATCTTATGGAACGAAAAATATGGTATTTTATTAAATATTTTAACACACCATTTGGTTCAGAATATTTTCTTTTTCTTATTTTTCTCCTTAAAACCCTAGGTGTGTCTTATGGTCAAGTGCAACTGATGGAGCAAAAAATACAGTATAAGCTTTACTGTCAACACTTCTATTTATTTTTTAACATATTAAATATTCTACTTAGAGATTCTGCTGGTTCTTTACTCCAAGGGGCATCAGCTTGCTCCTAAAGAAAAATGCTTGACAAGTAGCCACTGCTTCCTGAGTCACGGAGGTAGAACAAGGGCTGAAAGAGCACTGGATATTGGGTTGGGGAAATTGATGACGGTGGTGGGAAGCCCAGATCCTGAAATATGACTCAAAATCCTGAAATACAACTGAAATTAAGGTCTCATTTCTGGAAATCCTAGTTAGGTTTTCAGCTGTGGACGATTGTTTTGTAGCCATGGTCAACCCCCAAAATGTCTGGCTGAAGCTGGGGACTGCATATTCTAGCCTGTCTGACAAATGCAACCCTATGCACACATGTCACATTCTTCCTCTCCTTCTGTGGCCCTCATCAACTGATTTCATTTTCTGTGACCTCCCATTGCTGCTGGCCCTGACCTGCATGCATTGTTTCCTATAACAACTGCTGTTAGAGATGATTTTTGCCACTACATATGATTTGCTTCCTATATGATTCCAATCAGACTATCTGATTCCAACCAGACTATCTGTGACCCTGTTCGCTTACTTGTTCATTAACAAGGCCATCTAAACGTCTGTATATCAGGTTGCTCTCCTTCTGCCTCGTACGTAACTGCGGTTGGGTTGATCTCTGGGACCCGAGCTTTAATCTACGTATGCAATGATTTAGGCAAGGTTCTGGAAGGGAGAAAGCTGTGACCATGTTCTACTTACTAGTGAGCCCCAGGCTGAGCTTTCTGATTTTATAGCTTGAGGAACAAAGCAGTGAAGGAGGCCCCTAGGAAAGCTCTTAATGAAACAAGTTGTACTAATTATCTTCACAGCTCTGCAAAATGCTCACTGAAAACCTCTTCTGTTGTACTAACCATCTGGGCTGTCATTATCCTTTGCGAGTGTTTGCAGCACTTAAGGCATGGAACCAGGCCCCAGAGGTGGAGAATTCTCAGGTAAGGAGTTTTTCGTGAAGCCCGCCTCCGCAGAAAGCCATAATAGACTATCAATGCAAGAAATCCCACGTTTTAACGGAGGAGAAATACTGGTAAAGATTTGAAATTATGTAATGGCAATATTGTTGGAAAAGGTTGACATGAGCAGTGACATCATTACTGAGCTAGAGAAGAGCAAAATGAAATAGGGAGATAGGACAGTTACCTAATGGATTTATGAAAACTACTACTATAAGAAAGAATGTTCCATTGTCTGGGCAGGTATTTCCATATATGATTAGAAATGTCACATTTTGTTTTAGTGATTTTTAATTTTATTTTTAAGTGAGATGTTACTTGTGAAGTGCTTGACATGGTGCCTGGCACACAGTGGGGACTCAGGGAGGTTGGTTTTTTTCTGTGGCCATCAGGATGAGTGTTAGGGGGTTCTATATTCAGGAAAACTCAGATAGAAATTTTTATTGCTATCTTAAAGTAACAGTGGTTTGGACTTTACAATGTCACTGAATGTGTAAAGATTCAGATAAGAAGTAGGAAGAAAGGTTGAATTTGGGAAGTGGTCTGGGGAACACCCTTCAAATGGTGATGATCAGTGTAACTTACTGAAGAGTAGCTTTGCTTTTTCTCTTTCATTTAATATGAATCCCTCCATAAATTTATAAGGTTGGTACTGTTATTTGAATTTACAGATGAAGAAGTTGAAGTGAAGTGAGATTATGCATATTTTTTCAAGACCACACAGACAGAATATAATGGAGCCATGATTCAACCCCAAGAAGCCTGATACCAGAATCTACACTTTTAACCAAAACTTATGTCTTTTCTTTTCTTTGGTAAACCTTAAGTGGTTAGGGAATGCTAATAGACAGGAAAAAAGCTAAAATAGAAGCTATCTGTGTTTAAGATTAAAGTAACTTTGGTTGTTAAAAATAACTAATGTTCATATTATTTTCTAAGACCCATGAGGGACACTCATATGGGATGTTCTGTGTTACCAAGGAGTAAGTTAATAGATTAATAAGGCACATTTTGTACTTGAGGCTTTGGGGAAATGGCAATATTTGCCCAGTAGGAGCTCAGAATTGCTATGGACCATTAGCTGCCATGTGTCCATCATTCCTCTCCTTTTCTAATGAGTGTATTTACTGTGGTTATCCTGCCTGGTTCACGAATGTATACTGAGTGTTTGTAGGGCAGGCAGATAACTTACCTTTTTAGTTTATAGTTCTCTAGACCAAAGGGAGCTAGCTATACCTGAACTGATAGAGATCATAAGATCCTACTCTTTGATCCCAATGATGTAGTTTGTTGAAGCTAGCATGTGGGTATCTCAGGGTGGTGATGAGTATATTTTTTATGTGCTTGGGGTGATAGGGCATGAGTATTTATGGACAATAGAATAGACTAAATTATTGTGCAGAAAATATTCACTTCACTCTTCTCCCACTGTGAGTGCAACACTCCTTTGTTCCAGGATATTAAACTTGACCATGGGACATTCTTTGGCTGATGCATATTAGCAGACCTGATATAAGCCAAGACTTGAAATGTGCTTTGGTCATGGGACGTCCCACTTGTGCTTCTGCCATTGTTAGAAGAAGATGTCCTGAGTATCTTGCTGACCCAAAGATAATAACAGACCACATAGAACAAATAGTAACAAGCTCCAGCTTGGACAGCTAGCCAAGCCCAGCCCAGATGAGCCAAATCCTGGCTGATCCATAGACTTATGAGTGTGAGAACAAATGCTTATTGTTGTATGTCACTAAAATTGTCAGTATTTGTTATACCACAGTAGCTAAGTGAATGTTTCATGGTCAAATACTTTTGAGAATTGCTGCATTATATACTTCATTTCAGAAACAAAGTTTATTATCATACTAAAGTCTCTGAGAAATCCTTTGGAAAAGATAGTTGTTTAATGTCATTTGACCCAGTTTCCCAGATATCTTTGAGCACTGAATCTTTTTATGGTATGTTAAGAGTAAAAAAAAAAAAAGGTTAAATCTTAGGTGACCTAATTTTTGACCTAATTTTCTTTTATCAAAGAGAGAAATTCCTCTTTGTTTTTCTTTTTGAAAAAAACTTCTCTTTGTTGAGGAAAACAAAACACCTTAAAGGGTATCTTAATTATGAAATTTAAGAGCCTTATATGGTCTCAGTAAAAGATATTTAGATGTGGTGTTGGCCGATTGGTTTAATGGTAAAGTGTTAGCCTAGAGTGTGGAAGTCCTGGGTTCAATTTCTGACCGGGGCACACAGGAGAAGTGCTCATCTGCTTCTTCATCCTTCCCTCTCTCCTTTCTCTTATTTTTTCTTTTCTCTTCCTGCAGCCAAGGCTCCATTGGAACAAAGTTGGCTCAGTCACTGAGGATGGTTCCATGGCCTCCGCCTCAGGCACTAGAATGGCTCCTGTTGCAATGAAGCAACATCCCAGATGAGCATAGCATTGCCCCCTAGTGGGATTGCTGGGTGGATCCTGGTCAGGCGCATGCAGGAGCCTGTCTCTCTGCCTCCCCACTTCTCACTTCAGAAAAATACACATACACACACACAGACACAGACACACACACACACACACACACACACACACACACACACACACACACCACACGTTAAAAATATAGATGACCGTGTATAACAATATACAAAAATTGTGAGTCTTTGTCAGTGGATTGGATTGGAAGACTGAGGAACTGGGAGAAGAGAGATATAAATAAAAGATTATCTCAATAGATAAAGAGATGGGCATGTATGGTAGCAGGCAGGCTTAAGGTGAGGGGAAGAGGCACCCAGTGACAAATTCCTTATAATGGGCAATTTGTAGCACAATAACAATTACTTAGTTCTCCTCCCCAACACCTCACCCTATCCTGTGCACCTCTTAAGTTTCTTAAGTTTTCCATAATATCTTTATTATAAATTTGTTACCCAAAGAAACACTGTGTTAGTTTTGCCTTAAACAATAAAGAAAAAAGGTCATGTTTTATGTTTAGCACAATGTGGTACTAGGTAGAGTGAGCAGTCATGGGAAATGCGCATTGTGTTAACAATAATTTAGTGGAAGCGGTAAAATGGAGAGCCATGCAAATGCAAAAGTGAGCCCTTGAGTGTCCTTGGAAATTTTGGGTTGAGTTCTTGACATTATACTGAACAAAAGATGAGGTTTGTGGCAGAGAGTTTAGCCCAAACATTTGTTTGCACAAATATCCACATGCTTTTTGTACATTTTCTAGGTCCCTTGCAGTGGTGTTGAGGTCACGTGACTGCATTCTAGTCACTGGGATGTGGGTAGAAGAAGACCACATTCAGGGCCTTGGTGATTTTTTATGTGACCTTCACCTGTTCTTCCCTTGCACTAACAACCTTTGTGTGTGTGTGTGTGTGTGTGTGTGTGTGTGTGACAGAGACAGAAAGAGGGACAGATAGGAACAGAGAGACAGGAAGGGAGAGAGATGAGAAACATCAATTATTCGTTGCAGCTCCTTAGTTGTTCATTGACTGCTTTTTCATATGTGCCTTGACTGGGCGGCTATGGCAGACAGAGTGACCCCTTGCTGTAGCCAGTGACCTTGGGTTCAAGCTGGTGAGTTGTGCTCAAGCCAGATGAGGCCATGCTCAAGTCAGCGACCTTGGGGTTTCGAACTTGGGTCCTCTTGTCCCAGTCCAAAGTTCTATTTACTGTGCTACCACCTGGTCAAGCTGTGCTGACAACCTTGAAGGCCACTTGTTTCAAATGGCATAGCTACAAGATGGATGAGAACTATCTGACCTGTACTAGATTTTTTTTCTGTGTTAAATAATTGTATTGTTTTTAATTTTATTAAATTTATTAGGGTGACACTAGTTAATAAGAATATATAAGTGTCAAATGTACAGTTCTATAATACATGACCTGTATACTGCATAATGAGTTCAACACATGAGATTTTTCATGGGTAAAATAAACTTACTGTGTAAAGTCACTGTGATTTTAAGGTAATTTGTCTATACAGCATAACCCAGAGGACTCACTTTTTCAGACAATGAGCTCTGGCGTGCATGTGCATGTGTCTATTTGTCATAAAAAATGTTCTCTTGGGCAGTGAGGGCTGTGGTCTAGGCAGAATCCAATAACAACCAATGTTTATAGGACAGACAAAATTTCTAGTCCACTCACCAAATAATTACATGACTTTGGGTCCTTCTTGCCCTGTTTCCTCATCAGGACAGATGAGGAGTCCCATTATGTCTCTGAATCCTCAAGGCTCTTGTGAAGATAGATAAAGAGAGTGCTTTAAAATGGTGAAGGATACTCTGCCGGTATTAGATCTCATTAACTTGACCTTCCTACATTTTCTTAAGTGCAGGGAAGAGAGAAAAGAAATGGAATATTCTTAGATAATTAAAAGTTGTTTTTAAAACCTTTAAATCTCCTGGAAGACCTTTGGTCTTGCCCTTTCCTTTCAAGCATATCTCCTAATACCATTGCTATGCTGAGACATGTTAGAGACTGAGGCAAAAGAAAAATCAATGATACTGGTGCCGTATTTGTTTAAAATTTTGATGTTTTGTTCATCATAAATATTTTGCATTGATTTGATTTTTTAAATAATATTATGTTATTATTTAACTGTTTACTAATGTTTTTGGTGACACCTTAACTTTTGTACCTAAAGAGAATGAGAGTCTCACTCACCTCACCCTAATCCTAGTACCAATCTGTGCTGCCGTTAAAGTCCCATTCATTGTCCTAGGAGCAGTCCCTGGGCTCTTCTGCCCCTGTGAATTTTCTCACGCTGGTCTCCTGTGCTAAAGAGTTTTGCTCACCATCCCCCACCCCTAAATTAACTGTGACTTCCTATGGGAAGCCCTCCCTGATCTACCCCACCTGTAAGTAATCTTGTCTTACATTGAACTGCCATGGCACCTTACCTACATCTTGTTTTAGAGTTTAGTACTTATAGATTATGGGATGTATAATTATCTTACTTATCAGTTTGCACATTCCTTGTAGACAGGAATTGTGTGTGGAGGGGTTTGTTTCATTTTGTATCCCTTGCTCTTTGTTTAGAACACTTATCACAGTGATGAATCAATGAACTATGTGGTCTGACTTTCTCTTGTTTCTCATAACCATCAAAGAGAACAATTGTTCCATTCTTCCCCATCTTCCTTATTTCCTTTTCTAAACTGAGACATGTTGAAATTCAATGACTTAACAAAATACCTATGAATTTGGGGCTAAAAAGAAAATGCTGCAGTGTGAAAGATGCAGAGAGCTGACAAAGGTCATGTCAACAAGAACTTGCCAATTTCTCCTCTGGGAAACACCCCAGTTTGTTGTTTTTCCAATAGTTTCATTTTCTTTTAAAGAGAAAGAAAAGGGACACACATAATAAAACACCTGCCCCCCAGGGAGGACAAATTTAGAAGACATGATGTGTCTTGCTGAGGTCTTTATAAAATCCCCAGTGTGTCCCTCTGAATAATGTAGATCAAAGCTTTGTTTACAAAGCACCCCTCTTCTAGGATATGGCTGTGCTGATGAGGGTGGCAATGGGCGCAATTTCTGACCAGAGAAATTAAAGCCAGAGGTATCTCACCCCTCAAGGGACCATGCAGAATAAGGGTTCAGGGCTCTTAGATCCCACTCAGTGGGGGTGTCTTAAGGTTTTGAGAATTGGGACTGGGACCAGGAGCCTTGTTGAGAATCTACGTGAGCAATAATTGCCCTTCTTTAGAGAAAACTTTAACTATCAACTAGGGATTTCTGAGCTTTTGTAGGAACTATCAGTGCCTTTCTCACAGGGGAACTCTGTTGGGGCCAGGAGCCCATAGGAAAAGGTTGTTGTCCGACCTCCGCTATTCCAGCTTGTACCTGAACAAAACCCAGGGTGAGGAATGCATCTTAACCAGGTCATGCACACACAAAAAATTAAGGGACGAGAGGGAAAATAGTGCTTGACAGGCCAGAATTGAGAAAGATACAGTGCGGGGTGGGGGCAGCTATGACATTATTGTCCTCTTGTTGATTCACTGAGGGGGGTGTAGGACGAGGGAGAAGGACACTGAGGCCCCAAGAGATTAAGTAACTTGCTTATCATCACAACCGAGCAGACTTCGGAGGACTTGCCAGGTGAAGGTGAGGTAAAATTCAGGTGAGAAACTGACCCAGTTCTCTTGATTTATGCTCAATTCAGATCACCACATCCAACTTCTTTCATTTATCACTTTCCCCAATATGTTAGTCCAACATTGGAATAGCCGCCGAAGTCTAATGCTTTAAAGATGATCAAATACCTTCTCAGTTCAGTTCCTGCTGCACTGAACTCTGCCAAAAGGACATCTGTCCATTAGCACAAAAGTCTTCATCAGCCTTCAGCTATAAATAGACTTCAGCGCTGGTGTTCATGCTTGTTTATTTAATGGTAGACATTTCTGGAGTCCTGCTGGGCTGTTGGAGTAGATATGTGATGAATGTGAAATTCTCTTATAAGATAAATAATGCTTCTGTGAGTAGTTTTGCTTCTGACAGTTCCACCATTTGCTAGTACAACATAGGGCCTGTTACTTAAACTCTTATTGTCTCAGTTTCCTCCTCTGTAAAGTGAGGATAATAAAAATTCCTACCTTATAGAGTGGTTGTAGGGATTAAATGAATTAATCTGTAAATCACTTCAAGTAGTTTCTTTCTATGACTTTCTGTCATCAAGGACAATATCAGTTATCATGAAATTTAGTTTTGGTAGCCTAAGAGGCTCTAAGACAGCGGCTTTCTGTTAAGTAAGGACGTTAGTAGGTAGAGAATGGAAGGATCAAACCATGAATGGCTATGACCTTCATAAATGCTGATTGATTTTAACAAGTTCTTAGACTTCAGACATATTTTTGTTTTAAAATATTGTTATGAAGTTAAAAACAATCAGTTGAACACTTATTCATGCAGTGCTTTTCCTTTTGCAAGGGGATTCCTATCTCATTTGATAACTTTATTCCCTTGAAGGTTGGCAGTAAGATCAGTAATCTCTGAAGCCCCACATAGTACCAGGAATATTTTCTCCATACTACGTGTTCAATAAAATGTAAACTAGCAATGCAGTTTTAAGTCCTACTTATAGATTCCTAACTTGCTTCTCCTCCTAGCCCTCTCAGGCTTCATGGCAGAAAAGAACCTCACATTAGTGACCGAGTTCCTCCTTATAGCATTCACTGACTGTCCTGAACGGGCACTGCCTCTCTTTCTCCTGTTTCTATTTATTTATCTCATCACCTTGTTGGGAAACTTGGGTATGATTATTCTGATCCACATGGATCGCGGGCTCCATACCCCAATGTACTTCCTTTTGAGTCAACTCTCTTTCATGGACATCTGCTACTCGTCTGTCACTGTGCCTCAGACGATGGCTATGTTGCTGGAACTCGGGGCAGCTTTATCCTACACACGCTGTGCTGCTCAGTTCTTTCTCTTCACCTTCTTTGGCTCCATTGACTGCTATCTCCTGGCCCTCATGGCTTATGACCGCTATGTGGCCGTGTGCCAACCCCTCTTTTATGTCACCATCATGACACAGAAGGCCTGTGTGGGTTTTGTGGCTGGGGCTTATACTGCTGGTCTGGTCAGTGCCCTGGTACGGACAGCCTCAGCTTTCACTCTCTCCTTCTGTGGAACCAATGAGATCGACTTTATTTTCTGTGACCTCCCTCCTCTTTTAAAGCTGACCTGTGGGGACAGCTATACCCAGGAAGTGGTCATTGTTGTGTTTGCCATTTTTGTTATCCCTGCCTGTATGATGGTGATCTTGGTGTCCTACCTGTTCATCATTGTGGCCATTATGAGGATCCCCTCTGCTGGAGGCAGGGCCAAGACCTTCTCTACCTGTGCCTCCCACCTCGCCGCTGTGTTGCTTTTCTTTGGCACCCTCATCTTCATGTACCTGCGAGGTAACTCAGGCCGGTCCTCAGATGAGGATCGGGTGGTGGCTGTGTTCTACACTACAGTCATTCCTATGTTGAACCCCCTCATTTACAGCCTGAGGAACAAGGAAGTGAAGGAGGCCCTGAGGAAAATTCTCAACAGAGTCAAGTTGTCCTAATGAGCATCAACCTTGGACCATCCCGACAATCCCTTCCTCTGCAAGTGCCTGCTTTTAGGACACATTATTTATAGCATACTCAATGTTTAAGTGACTATATCATGGTACAAGTTATAAAAAGAAGCCTAAGACGTTTTAGTTTTAGAGAAAGAAAGGAAGAAAAGGAAGAGGCAACCCGAGAACGGAGATTGGGGAGGGAGCTCTAACTCCCAGAACAAATAATGGAAAGATCTGGAATTAAATCCTGTGTAATATAGATGTGGCACACTTTATAAGTCTGTGGCTATAAAACAAGAGTACATTTTTTTTTTCAAAATGTTCTATGAAAAATTTCCATCAGATAGAAATATTGAAAATAACATATAGTGAACTCCTTATACCCAATACTTAGATTCTGCAAATGCTAATACTTTGTCATATTTGGCTTAACATACATATATTTGTAATATTTGTATATATAAAATCTATTCATCTATCCATCTAACGGTCATCCATCAATGCACTTTACATTTTGACACATTTCAAAGTGATTTTCAGACATTGAAATTAGTACCCTATACCCTTATATACTTCAGAATGATATCATCAATTAGAATTAAATATTTAGATTACATTTATTTTTGATGATTAAATTGAAGTAGTAGTTGGGCAATCTAGTTAATAAAGCTGGACCCACTCAAAGTATTCTTGACTCTTGTACTAGTTCACAGGAATGCCTCACACTAACTGCTAAATATATGCCCATGGTAACATGTCTGTCAGTTGCTATCAGTGCAAAAGTATCTCTGTTCGTTGTTGTTGTTTTCTTCCTCTTCTTCTTCTCCTCCTCCTCCTCCTCCTTCTTCTTCTTCTTCTTCCTCTTCTTCCTTTTATCCTCCTCCTCCTCTTCCTTCTTCTTCTTCTTCTTCTTCTTCTTCTTCTTCTTCTTCTTCTTCTTCTTCTTCTTCTTCACCTGTTCCATCTCCCACTTGTCACATGGTTTGCCTGAGAATTCACATGGCAAATTTATACGGTTACCACTGCGCATGATAGGATGTGTTTGTATATTGTAGATGTATGCTCTTTCATGTTCTAACAGCTTTTGACCTTGAGGAGGCAGAGCATGGCTGCATTCCATGAAGCATCAGTCAGGTTCCCTGTGCTCTGCAAGCATTCGGCCTGTGTACAAAGCCTCCTGGAGTCTAATGGTTCTTGATCTTCACTTCTCTAACTTAAGTTGCCTCAACCAAACCCAAAGTAAGGAAAGGAAACAGGTCCTACCTACTCATCATTTTCTGTTCTTTCTTTGATCCTTATTCTTGGAACTCAAACCCCCTTTCTTCCTGGCCCTTGTGTTACCACAAAACATGGTCTTAGGTATGTGAATGATATAAACCCTCATAGGAGGAGGAAGGGGGAGTGACAATATGGGGTTTGTGTGAATAAGAATAGTATATTTGAGTTAATTGTTCTCTTGGAATCTTCCAAAAGGCAGAGAAAACACAGTACATTGAAAGGGACTACTGAGAAAATGGGTTGCCAGGTCTAAGGATAAATGTAATGTCTCCTTATAATTAAATTCTAAGCAGGCAGTAAAAGATTTCTCTTTAAGAAGAAAGGGTTAGCCTGACCAGGCGATGGCGAAGTGGATAGAGCATTGGACTAGGATGCGGAAGACCCAGGTTCGAGACCCCGAACTCGCCAGCTTGAGCGCAGGCCCATCTGGCTTGAGCAAAAGCTCGCCAGCTTGGACCCAAGGTCGCTGGCTCCAGCAAGGGGTTGCTTGGTCTGCTGAAGGCCCGAGGTCAAGGCACATGTGAGAAAGCAATCAATGAACAACTAAGGTGTCGTAACGGCAATGAAAAACTAATGATTGATTCTTCTCACCTCTCTCTGTTCCTGTTTGTCTGTCCCTATTTATCCCTCTCTCAGACTCTCTCTCTGGCCCTGTAAAAAAAAAAAAAGAAAAATAAATAAGAAAATAAAAAAATAAAAGGATAATGTGCCCTTACTCAATGTCTTGGCTGGTTAGGGCTTTGACCCAAAGCATGGGGGTTTAATCTCTGGTCAGGGCACATGTAGGAACAAATGTTCCTCTCTTTCTTTCTCTAATACAAATAAAATAAATTATTTTAAAAAATAAAATGACTATTTTAAAATAAGGTGACCAGGCGGTGGAGCAGTGGATAGAGAGTCGGACTGGGATGTGGAAGACACAGGTTTGAGACCCTGAGGTCGCCAGCTTGAGTGCGGGACTATCTGGCTTGAGTAAAAGCTCACCAGCTTGGACCCAAGGTCGCTGGCTCCAGCAAGGGATTGCTCCGTCTGCTGAGGGACCGCAGTCAAGGCACATGTGAGAAAGCAATCAATGAACAACTAAGGTGTCGTGACGGCAACGAAAAACTAATGATTGATGCTTCTCACCTCTCTCCGTTCCTGTCTGTCCGTCCCTATCTATCCCTCTCTCTGACTTTCTCTGTCCCTGAAAAAAAATAAAAAAAGAAGAAAGGGTTAACCAAAAGGCTGTAGGAACTAGTGACCATGAAGCCCCATGTTGTATATTGGACTCTGTATACTTTTTATTCTGTAGAGAGAGCTCAGAAAAACTTTAAAAAATGCTTTTTACTTATGTATGAAGGGAAGTCAGGATTAAATGAGGTAACTTTAAAAAACAGTTCCTAATAAGGAGGTTCCCTGGTTGTAAGTAGTGTATTTCTTTACATCTTGTAATACTTTGTGTTGAAGTCATTTAAATAAAGCAAACTATGATTATTCTTGAGTTATTTTACTTTTAAAAGTCCTGTTTAAATTGAGAATACATAGCTGATTATAAATCATTTAAAAATCCACTTCTGGATATATATGCTTAAGAAATACTAGGCCATTCAACCCTGAAAACATTGTCTACTAGAAAGTGTTGGATGTGACTACAATACCTGAAAAGAAGAAGAAGTCTTTTAGAGAGGTAACCCTGGATGTGCAGCCCAGTAAGGTGATGTTAAGTGTGATACTCTAACCATAGGCTGCCTGGTCTCATGCCTGGCACTCAACTGGACTCCTCCCATCACCCTTCTCAAGTGCCTGCCTATACATGGTTTCCTCCGAGAACTCCACTACTATAAGTCAGGTCTTCCAGGAGCTGTCAAAGAAAAGACTTGTTGGTATTATGACCTCTCTGGTGGCTTCATGAGACCATCTCACCTTCTTTTGTCCCAGACTTAAAAGAAGGGTCCTGGGGACCACATTGCTTGGTAAAGACACAACATTTCCGGGTTGGGCAAGCTAGCAGACATTACCTTCTTTTGGTTGCAGCAGACATGAGCAATATGGTGTGATTTTCAAGATGCCAAGAAGAAGCCTGATTCCATTTAAATTCCCCCCTTTTCTTTGTTTGTTTGCTTTTAATGCCTTGCTTGAAATGTGCCTGCTTGACTTTCTTTTCTGGAGATTATAGGATATGATAGAGAGAATGCTGGGTGGCAACTGCCATTTACCAGCTCTGTGTCCTTCATAAGGGCATTCCTCATTCTGTCCCTCAATCTCTCTAGTTGCAGAATTGGGGAGAAGGTAGAATAGAATAATTCTAAGAGTCCTGTTGTGGTCTGACATTCTATGTATCTGGGCTTTAAACCTGTTAAAGTGTAAATAAATTATTTGAGAGGAGATCGCACATTATGCCTTGCCAGCCACTTCCTTCAGATGGGACTGTCTCAGAGTCCTCTCCACGCACAGGTCAGGATGAGGAGTGAGCTCCTAAGAACCGGGTAACGGAAGTATGGTGATGGGTGCTGAGATTTGGGAAGATGCACTGGAAAGTTTGTGTCTGGCTTTATGCCTGACCCCCTTGACATCGGCTCTAGGGGGTCAGGCATAAAGCTTAAAGGAAATCACAGACAGCAATTGTCTTGTTCATGGCCACTCGATTTGAAGGCAGGATGTAAATACGAACTGTTTAAGTGCCAGGCACAGATCTGCTTCTGGTTCTGCCACCTGCTTCTTCCCAAGGAACTGCTCAGCCACCACCTCTGTGGGATTCCATGATGCACAGGTGGGTAGGAATTTCTCTGACTCTCCTTACCTTCGTGAGGTGCAAATCTGTTTGTTTGTATTTCTAGAATAGCATCCCCTCTCACCTAGGAAATGCTTCTTTCTGTACTCTAACCACGTGGTTCACCTGGGCGCTTCCATCTCCTCATTAATCCCTTCCTTCTGGTCTTCACTGACTGGCCCTAAGGTAGGTAGGCACCTGACTAACATCAGGCCAACTCTGATGCTCCATACTTGGCCATATGACATCTGAGGTCTTCCTTGGGATTTTTTCTTTTTAAAACTTAGCACCAGAAATAGTGATTTTCATCTCTTTTGTGGTAAAAAAGCTAGAGCATGTAAAGTATGGACACGACCTGTGGCTGTTATTTTATACTTTGTGAAAAAATTTTTTTTTTTAGGAAGAAAATAAAGCTGATATTTAGAGACAGTTAAGGACAATAAAAAATTTCTGATGTCACGGTTATTTTTAAGATCTAGCTTCACCCTTCCCTGCCCTCCATCCACATGGTTTTGAGAATCTTGCTGTGATTTCATCTGTGTGCTTAGCCATGTTATGTGCTAAGCTTTGGTCACTTGTAACTAAGATGTCTTCATGAAAAAACCATCCCCCTTTTAGGATCTCATTCTCTACACATATAAAAAGTTAGTCTGGATTCCTCAGTTCCTTCTGGGACGTCCATCGTTCTGTGATGTTCAAATCGAGAAGCGTGGAGGAAATTGATAAAGGAAGTAGTGGAATACACTTGTCCTCAGGCTTGCTTATCCTTGACAGAATTTGGGGAACAGGAAGGGCAGACATAAATTTTAAAGAATTAGAACTGAAGCAAGAAGAATTCACTTTATTATCTTTTCATCTTGTATATGGGGCCTCTTCTGTATTTCAGAGAACTAAAGGACTGCTGAGGAAAGTGCCAGTTAACCAGCTTGGCCTTAAGAAGTCATAGGGAGATTTGACTTGGGGTGGGGAACATACAATGCAGTATGTAGATGATGTATTGTAGAGTTGTATACCTGAAACCTGTATAATTTTATTAACCAATGTTACCCCAATAAATTCAATACATTTTTTTTAAAAGTCATGGAATCAAGTGAAATAATCCAACCAGTAACTATCTCTCTGTTTGGGAACTTCAGCCCATTCACCTATGAATTGGAAATCCTGAGTCACTTGACTTCCAATATCCTCTTTAGTTCTGGTATCTTATAAGATCCCACAAAAATTCTGGATTTCCAGAATGTGTAAAGCAAGGGAAGTTCTACCAATGATAAGCTGTTATAGTAAGATAAGTCTTTCCAAAGCAAATTTATGAGGTTCAGCCTTGAGTTGGCATAACATCCATCCAAGTATGGATGGGGGAAGATAGTAGAGATGGGCCCCAGGGTGACAGTTGAGGAGGCGTCTTTCATATAACAAAATCTGTAGTCCCTTCTAGTGTTTCCTCCAGACTATAAGACATGATTCCTTGGCTACAAGAAGCAGACATTCACTTAGAGTAGTTCAAGGAAAGATCTTTTTGGAAGAGGAGAGTGTTAATATCGGCAATCAACTCAGATAGAACTTTTTACTCATCCAATCATCTGTGCTGAGAAAGGTGAGGCCATATGGGGCCAAGGTATGTGTGCTGAGTCCATCCTTTCACTGTGGCTGTAATACTTAGAGGGAGCAAGGGCATGATCAAGTACCCCCAAATTTTTCTACCACCATCTGCTCACTCTTCAACTTAAGACTCATCTCTAAGCACAAACCCTTTCTTTCTAAAAGGCTAGAAAAAAATGCAGATGTAGAAGACCCCCCCCCCCTCCCAACTATTTTCAAACATGGAGTTCAGAGATATCCTCATGAGGGTTTGCAATATAGTATAAGAATTAAGAGTGAGCATACTGGATTCAGTCTGCTTTGTTTCAACCTTAGTTTTGCCCTTTACTGTGGGACTATTGGCAATACACTTCAACTCTCTGTGCCTAAATTTTCTATCTCTTTGAAATGGAGATAATAATAATACCTAACTCACAGGATTGGTGCATGGATTGAATGAGCTAATACATCTATCTATCTATCTATCTATCTATCTATCTATCTATCTATCTATCTATCTATCTATCATCATTTATCTATCATCTATCTATCTATCTATCTATCTATCTATCTATCTATCTATCTATCTATCTATCTATCATCATTTATCTATCATCTATCTATCTATCTATCTATCTATCTATCATCTATCTATTTATCTATCATCTATTTTCATTATCTTCTGAGAAAGGAAAATGGCAGATAGTAAGCAGCTTAGGTAGACTTTGCTGTTATTATCTTATCAGATTTCCCTTTCACATTTGGGCTCAGCTACCACCATGCCCGAATCTCTAAATCAGGAAAACAAAGTGGGTCAGATCTGTAGGTCTTTGAAACAAATCTTCAAATTTCTTTTACTTTAGTTTTTATGAGTCTCAAAATATGTGAAAAAATTCTTTTATTGTTGATTTTAGAGAGACAGAGAAAGGAAGAAAGAGAGAGGCATTCATTTGTTGTTCGCTTCATTGTGCCTTTAGTTGTTGCTTCCCTCCCTGACTGAGGATCAAGCCCACAAGCTTGGTGTTTCTGGATGATGCTCTAACTGACTGAGCAAACTGAGAAGGGCCTGTGAAATCTTGATCTGTACTTTATAAGGTTCATTCTGTTTCTTTTCTGGAGCTGACCTTATGGTAACAGAATCATCTTAATAGTGGTCTAATAATGGTTTTAAATTCTACCATAGCTTCCTGAAGGTAGGGTTCCAGTGGCTTCAGCAGCATTTTTTACCTGGGGGTGGGGTGAGGTAGGGTCACAACTATTTCTGAAGAAGAACTTCAGGAGCTCGGCCATTAGACTCACTTCACAACTGAAGGAAAAGTCTTTCTTTCTTTTTTTTTTTTTTTTTAGAAAGACAGATTCCTTTTTCACAGCTTTTGAGGGATCCATCTGGAAGGATGATGCTCCCGCTGCCCCACTCCCAGCTCCTTTCCCTGTAGGAGCAATTGCTCTTGGGGCAGCCAGTCTGAGAGAGAATTAAAGGAGCCAGATCCTGAGATGAGTCATCAGGAGATGCCTTTTCTTGGGATGATTAATGCTTTGCTGTTTGGCATTTGGTCAACTGCTAAGCTTTCTTAGACTGTGCAGCCTGAGCAGCATTCTTCCTTAGGAACGCCCATTCTCCTGCATGCTGATCTGCTTCCAGTAAAAAAGAGGTTCTGTGGTCAAATCTTCTTGAGAATGGAGGGTTAAAGAGAGTTGACAAGGTTTCTTACTTATATGACTTTATAGTTCCTTTGAAATGATGACATACAACATGATTTTCCATGTGGGGTTGTAGTATGTAGTGGTTTCCAAACTTATGAGAATAATAAACCTATTATCTACCTATAGATAGGGAAAATAAGAATTTGCAAGGTAAGAGCCCTTTGGTGGTGGTTCTCAAACTTTGTTACACATTTCAACTACCTGGGGATTAAAAAATACTTAATGTTCTTATTTTATTTTTTAAAGGGTACGCTGTTGAGCCTGGAGGTTTTCAGAGCTCCCAGACCAGGTCATTCTAATCTGCACCAAAGTTGAGAAGCACTGCTCTTGAGTCCCTGTGTCATCCTCTGAATAGGCTTGGTCAACAGAGCACTGACTCAGCTCAAGCCATTGTTTTGCCAAGTAACTGTATAGCCCTCTTCATATTTAGGTTTTTCAATTTATAATGGAGAGAACCATCACACCCACCCTATCTTATATCTCCTGTGAGGAAGGAAGGTGCCGAAGGGAATTTGAAGAAATCACGCTCTTCAAGAACATATCTTTAATATTTTAGTTTACGGTCAAGCAGAGTTAGAGCTCCTGAGAACACTTCCCAAGGCATCATATCTAGTGTCAAAGTAAGAAATTTTCAAACCTGTAAGAATTTTTATGAGTTTTTCTGAGCCAAACTGTCGACAATTACTGGGAAGCAAAATCTCAACGGATTGAGAAATATTCCAGAAAATGGTAGGTTCACCAGTTATTTTATACATTAGAATCAAAGGAAAAGACATAAGGGGGTTGCATGAAATTGATTGGTGATAGATTAGGGAGGTGCTGAAAGCAAAGTGGGGAAATCTCTGGGATTGGGTAAAAGTAAAAATGTATAAACGGAAACTTCTTTTACGTAGGCAGGAATATGATAGTTAACAGTTAACAATGAACATGATCACAATAACAACGAAAGGGTTTGTTGGTTCCTGCTCTGGTGGGGTGCCTGCCCCGAGGAAAGCAGGAAAAGATTACTCATACATTTCAAGGCATGTTATCTTATGCTGATAATATAGACTCCTTTTGGGGTACATTTTTGTAACTGCAAAAGACAACAGACAGGCTCGATTAAAGTAAGCTTTGACCTTTGTTAGAGAAAAATACCTTCCTAGGACATGACTACCCACCATGAACTGTTTTTAGATAGGAAGTTTTAATTTCAGACCATTGTGTGTGGTTACTTTAGGTCTCCGAGTCTGCAGGGCCACCATGCAGACCTCCCCTGAGCTTGTCAGATTCAGCATGTGACCCCTTTTTTGTCCACACTAGATACAGTTTTTGAAGATTAGCTGTGTCAGAACAACCTGGGATGGCTGTTAATCTAGGCGCCTTGTCCCCTGGCAGACACATTGCCTCAGAATTCATGGAGGTAGGTTGATGGTATTCACATTTTCTATAAATTCCTTGGTGATTCTTATACACACTGAAATTTGAGAGCCAGTGCTCTGGAGGAGAGGTTGGTCACCATTAAGAATTTGTTCAGTTTGCCTGGTAGAAATCTGTTCAGAACTTGTTCACACCTGCCTTTCCATCATGTCATCTCGACTCCTGTACGTGCATTATTATGTGTCTACCAAATGGTGAACTTTCAGAGTCACCAATTACAGCGTGTCTCCGTAATGAGGAGCGAAAACATATGCTATTAATACAGTCTCCTTTTGGGATCAGATTGTGCCAGCAAGGGTGCCATTGTGCAAAACACTTGACAAAACTCCCAAGTGAGATATAGGAAACCTTCAAAGAAATAAATTTCTTTTGTAACAAGGTAGGAATGAAATATAACTAGGAACCAGCCCCATCAGACCCTGCTGAGTGATGGTCAAACATGGGGTGGAGCTTTGGGACTTCGATATGAAAGAATTTTAAAGATATTAGAAGCCTTGTTAGGAAGTCATGTGGAGATAAATTGCTAGTCCTTGGAGACTTACCTCAGAAACCAATTAGTCCATGAAGCTGGTGCAGTTAATATAAGAAGCACGACCAGCAAGGTCTTGTGCTGGATCAGAAGCTCAGTGAAAGAGGCCAGTTTCCCAGCCCTACTATCAAGGGCAGAGTCTTAAAAAAATAAATCCCAGGAGACTCCAGTGTCAGGGATGTCTTGATTTGTTAAGGGTTAGAGAAAAGAGAGGGACACTAGGAAGTGAGAAGAGGATATCAAGGTTCAAGGAGTGACCCCATCTCAACAAGATTACTATGATAAAGGTCTCATGCTGCATTGTTCTTTGTTGAAAGGGAACAAAGAGATAAGGCAGTTGAAGTCCAGAAGAGAAAAGTGACTTGTCCAGGCTCACACATCGAGTGTGGGTGAACTAGAACCTCGGTCTCCCCTGGATCAGCAGGCCACCGATGGAGGAAATGCTAAACAAAGGAGGAAAGCATGAGTGAAGTAGAATTCAGGTGAGGACAGTTTACGCCTAGCTCATGGCTTCCAGGTCTTTTTTATATTCTCTTTGTTATCCCTGACGGGTTAGCTCAGGATTGACTTGACTTCTGTTTGTGTCAGGTAATCAGACATGATGAGCACTTCTTTTTACAGCCTGCTCTAGAACTCTATGTAGGCTCTGCAGATTCATGATTCCTCCAACAATGTTTAGACAACAGCAGAACTGACTCTGCTTTTGAGTTCATATGCTGTTCATCATCCCACTACTGCTTTCATTAAGACTTAGAACAGCCAGACAGTGGTAATGGAGTGTCGTTAGGTACTAAAATGCGCTCATGTTTTCTCTTTTGATTCCAAGGTTAATGCTCATAATTTCAGAAACCACAAAACAAACAAAGAACCCTTGATAAACCAGCCAGCTCTAATTAGAATAACAGCTGTTTGTTAAACATTTATATTCCTAGACTGAAAATAGAAGTATTCTTCAAAGCAGAGCTCGTTGCTGGTTGCTAATGGATATTTTTTTCTCTTTGAGGTTCATGCTCTGTTATTCATAGAATGTAAATTTTCCTTCCTTAGAATGTTTGTTAAATTTTTTAAAAAGCCACTGTATCTATAAGGAGTGCCTTTAGCTTTCCAAAGCATTTTCTCATCTGTTTTAATCTATGCATTAACCTTATCTCATAAAGCAGGAGAGATGTTATGATTCCATTCTGGTGGAAGAGGAAATTGGGGTTCAGAGGGGTTAAGTGCCTTGTGTAAGACCAAATAGCTAATTAAGGACAGAATTGGCAAAACAAGGACTGCATGGTAAGTCAAGAGAACCACTGCCTCTCCATTCTTAGTATAATAGAAGCATTTATCACTTTTTATCTTATATTATAGTGAGCTCTATATTTGTCTACTTCCACATTAGACTGCAGTTTGTTGAAGCCAAGTGACTATATGTCAAGACACCCAACTTAAAACTTTATCACTTGAAAGGACTTGGAACTTTTTCCCTATCTGACTTTTATCTTAGCCCTCCCAAGTCCACCGCTGGCTGGCTGGCTGGGATGAATCACACCGTGGTGACAGAGTTCCTCCTTATTGTATTCACCGAACACCCTGAGTGGGGGCTGCCCCTCTTCCTGGTATTTCTGAGCTTCTATTTTGTCACTCTGCTGGGGAACGTGGGAATGGCCATCCTGATCCTCAAAGATCGTCAGCTCCACACTCCCATGTACTTCTTCCTCGGTCACCTTTCCTTTGTGGACATGTGCTACTCCTCTGTCATTGTCCCTCAGCTGCTGGCTGTGCTGCTGGATCATGGCACAGTCATCTCGCAAGCTCGCTGTGCAGCTCAGTTCTTTCTTTTCACCTTCTTTGCGTCCATTGACTGCTACCTCCTGGCAATCATGGCCTATGATCGCTATGTGGCCGTGTGCCAACCCCTGCTTTATGTCAGCATCATGACGCAGAAGACCCTCTGGGGCTTAGTGGTGGGGGCTTACGTGGCTGGTTTTGCCAGTGCCTTTGTGCGAACGGTCACAGCCTTCACGCTCTCCTTTTGTGGGAACAACGAGATCGACTTTATTTTCTGTGACCTCCCTCCTCTGTTAAAACTCACTTGTGGGGAAAGCTTCACTCAAGAGGTGGTGATTATTGCGTTTGCCATTTTCGTTATGCCTGCTTGTATAGTGGTGATCTCGGTGTCTTACCTGTTTATCATTGTGGCCATCATGCAGATCCGCTCTGCTGGGGGGCGGGCCAAGACCTTCTCTACCTGTGCCTCCCACCTCACCGCCGTGTCACTGTTCTTCGGCACCCTCATCTTCATGTACCTGCGGGATAACTCAGGCCAGTCCTTCGAAAGGGACCGTGTAGTGTCTGTGCTCTACACAGTGGTGACCCCCATGCTGAATCCCCTCATCTACAGCCTGAGGAATAAAGAGGTAAAGGAGGCTGTTAGGAAAGCCCTGAGCAGATTGAAGGCTTCTGGAAGGTCTTAGATGGACCTGTGGCAAATATGTTATTCCTAAGTTTCTCCATCCTTTGTTTTTCTTCATATGTCACCAACTTGGGATGACTTTCTCCAACAGCCCTACTTAAAACTGCACCCAAACTTTTCACCTCCGCATTCTGATTTATTATTCTATGTAATACTTGTCCCCTTCGGATGTACTGTGTTTTACAGAATTGATACGGTCTAATTCTCACAACGAGAAAGTAAAGTACAAGAGAGTAAGCATTTTTCACCTGTGAGGTTCATGTTTATGAGCCAGTGCCTAGCAAAGCGCACAGCACACAAAAGCTCTCAATTTTTGTTGAATGAATGAGTTAATCACAGGTTCCAGTGTCTCCCTCTAAGTCCCAACTTCTTCAATCCTCAGTTTTCTTATCTGCCAAATGGGTTTTCCTACTTTATAGGACTATGCTTTTGGGGATTTAATGTATGAATGGGTAGGAGACATGTCTGTCTTATTTATCAGGATGTGCTGAATGAAGCACATTGCCTGGCACAACAAATACTTGACAAGTGGAGTAACATATTTGGAAAATCTAGAAGCAATCTACAAATACAAGTACTCCTTTGATCCCGGGGGATTTTCCAAATCCCATTATTTAATTTTTCATGGTTTCCTTTATTATTGTTTTTGAATAATAATGATGATGATAATAATATATATGTCAACTAACATTTACTAGGCAGTTATCACCTTCCAGGAACTGTGATGTTTGCTACAGAAATGATCTGATTTAATTCTCACTACAACCTTATGAGGCATGTTGTATATTTTCCTTGCTTCATAGGCAGATGAGGCACCTGAGACTTAGAAAGGTTAGATAATTTTCTCAAGGTCAGAGAGCAGGTAAGTGGCAGAATAGGGCTCCCATGCACAGTCTCTGGCTATGACCTCCTACCCTCTCTATAGAGTCACTCAGCCTGGAATTCATTGTTATTGTACTTTTCTTATTCCTTTCACCTGGTGAGGAAAAGGTAAACATTCAAACGTTTTTAACAATGAATTTATTTTCTAATTACAGATGGCATACACTATTATCTTATTTTCATGTGTACAACACAGTGACTAGACATTTATGCACCTTATGAAGTAATCACCTCAATAAATTTAGTACCCATTTGATACAATACGTAGTTATTACTGTATTATTGACCATATTTGTCATGCCGGGCTGGTAAAAGTCCAATCTTTAGAGGTGTGAGGCAGCCATCAACAGTTGCTTTACAGCCTTTATGTGCTAGCACTGTGAAATGTGACAGACAGCACATGTTGGTTGTGTTTATGTAAATGTTCATGTGTGTGCATATGTAGTTGTACATGAGATGACATGTGTAGATTAAATAAGTGGCAGTTTCTGGACTCTAGAAACGTTCTTTTTAAGGACCATATGACAAAAATTTTAGAAAACAGTTGAATGGGCATGCCTAGGAAAAGATACAGGGGAGAAAACTGCATTGGTGGCCAAAGAGATTTGAGTGCACACATCAGCTTTTCTTCTTGTTTTTGCACAAATCACTCAAAAAGCGCAGACTGAGGATGGAACAACTAACTCTAAAGAGTGCATCTTTGGTGCCATTTTGCAAATATTAACTGCCACACAAATGTTCCACTGATATCGCACCAACTTCTGTAGAGGGATGTGTGTTGTAGAAAGAGCTCAGGACCCTGGCTGGTTGGCTCAGTGGTAGAGTGTCGGCCCAGTGTGTGAATGTCCTGAGTTTGATTCCTGGCCAGGGCACACAGGAGAAGCGCCCATCTGCTTCTTCCCCCTCCCTCTCTCCTTTCTCTCTATCTCTCTCTTCCCCTCCTGCAGCCAAGGCTCCACTGAAGCAAAGTTGGCCCGGGCACTGAGGATGGCTCCATGACCTCTGCCTCAGGTGCTAGATGGCTCTGGTTGCAACAGAGAAACCCCAGAGGGGCAGAGAATTGCCCCCTAGTGGGCAGCCCGGTGGATCCTGGTCGGGTGCATGTGGAGGAGTCTTTCTCTCAGCCTCCCGTTTTTCACTTCAGGAAACAACAACAACAACAATATATAAAAAAGATCTCAGAATTTGGAACCAAAGTGTGCAGTCTGTTGTTTCTCAGCTTATGGCTTCAAATTATTAGAGCTTTTCAGCTTGCTTTCCCAACTCTGAAATAAAATTTATAGAATATTTACTCTGGGCCAGTTTTTATATGTATCTCACTTATTATCACAATAACTTGTTGTCTGTGGAGAATAAGAAGGTGCTGGGTGAAATTCTACAAACATTAATTGGTGTAACTATGGTGACTGTCCCAGGATCCACAACCCAACGAGCATTAATGGACAGAGGGACCCACAGCCAATCAGTGGACTTCTTCACTTCAGAACAGTCTGAAACTATTTCTCCAAGGCTGCGATTAGCCTTGGATCCTGACAATTCCAGAAGTGGAGAGTTCACTAGTAATTTTTAAATGTAGCTCTCAAACTAATGCACACATAAAAAACAAATACAAAGCACTATGCTTAAAACTTTACATGAATCATTTATTTTAGTTCTCCCGTCCATTTTAATGGGGAGTAATTATTATTGACCTCATTTAGCAGAAGGAAGAAATAAAACCTGAAGAGGTTATGTTACTTGCCCAAGTTATTCATCAAGAAAATTGCAGTTAATGAAGGAGCTGAACTCAAGTCTCTTTTACTCCAAAGTATGTACCTTATTTTAAATTTAAAAATTTATGACTGACCAGGTGGTGGCACAGTGGATAAAGCGTTGGACTGGGATGTGGAGGATGAAGGCTTGAAACCCCGTGGTCGCCAACTTGAGTGCGGGCTCATCTGGTTTGAGCAAAGCTCACCAGCTTGGACCCAAGGTTGCTGGCTTGAGCAAGGGGCACTCTGTCTGCTGTGGCCCCCCAGTCAAGGCACAAATGAGAAAGCAGTCAATGAACAACTAAGGTGCCTCAATGAAGAACTGATGCTTCTCATCTATCTCCCTTCTTGTCTGTCTGTCCCCATCTGTCCCTCTCTTCTTCTCTCTCTGCCTCTGTCACACACACATACACACACACACACACACACACACACAATAATAATAAAATATTTACAAGAATTTTGATTGTAGTTGGAATACAATATTATATTAGTTTCAGGTGTACGATATAGTGGTTAGACATTTATATACCTTAGGATGTGGTTGTCCCATAAGCCTGTCTTACATGACATCTGCTATTCTGCATTTCCCCATCTCTCTCCCAGGTCCCAACTCTCTATTGTAATTTGCTTTAGAAGTGTCTGGATTTCACTGGCATTGTTAATCTTAATATTTGGTAGGTCTGGGCTGGGGATGCCCATCTTACGGCCTGACTTAAATGTGAAATTCGTGGAACATAGCTTTGCCTTCTTGTAAGTCAGTGAGGAAGTGATGAGAGAATTTTCAGCTCCCTCAGAAAGAGCAGGATCACTCAGATGAACTATTGCCTTCTAAAGCCCATTCAAGAGCTTCTATCCCTGAGTCAAGGCTCCCTCCAATAAATAGCTCATCTGTATGGTGCTTCCAAGCAGTCTCCAACCTTGCCGTCAATTCTTCTTTTTCATTTATCTGTGATTGCTTAAGAATTCAAAATTCCTTTCCAAACACTATGATTTCTTACCATTAAAAAATATACATAACATTTTTATCTATCTACCCATCTTCTACAATCTATCTCTTATAAGATGACTCAAAGGATGTGTCTGAAATCCCTTCCTATATGCTATGACTTTCTAACAACAACTTTATTGAGGTATAACTGACATGCAGTATACTGCACACATTTAAATGGAACAATTTGGTGAAGTTTAACTTATGCACACACCCATGAAACCATCACCACAATCAACATAATAAACATAGACATCGCTTCCAAGTTTCCTTATATCCCACTGTATTTTCTCCCTGGGCCCCTCCTGCCAGTCATCTTTTCATACCCTTAGGCAACCACTAATCTGTTTTTCTCACCCTACATTACTTAGAATTCCTTATAAATTTTATAGAAATAGAATCATGTCTGACTTCTTTCACTTAGCATAATTATTTTGAGATTCAGTAATGTGTTGCCAATATCAATAGTTCATTCTCTGTTGCTGGATACTCTTTCACTGCATGGATAGATCATAGTTCATTTATTCATTCACCTGTCAATGGGAATTTGGATTGTTTCTAGTTTTGGGCTATTTTTAAATACAGTTGCTATAAACATTCATGAAAAGTCTTTGTATGAATATATACTTTCATTTCTCTTAGGTAACTATCTAGGGGTAGAATGGTTGGATCATATGGTAGGTATATGATTAACTTTTTAAGAAACTACCAAACTGTTGCAAAGCGGTTGTATCACTTAACATTTCCATCAACAATGAATGCATGAATGAATATTCCAGATCTTCCACATCCCATGAGTACTTTTTAAGACCAAGCTTCTTAATGTTAGTATTCTCATAGGTATGGGGTGATATCTCATTTTGGTTTTAGTTGGTGTTTCTCTGATAAGTAATAATGTTGATGTTTAATCTTTTAATGTGTTCAGTTGCAGCCAGTAAATGTTTGATGAAGTGTCTGTTCAGATCTTCTGTCCATTTTAAGTGGACTTTTTGTTTTCTTATAATTGATATTTGAGAACTCTTTATGTTTCTAAATACAAGTCCTTCATCAGATATGTGATTTGCAAATATTTTCTCCCAGGTTTTGCATTGTCTTCTGTTACTCTTAGTCCTTCAAAGAATAAACATTTATCAGTTTTGCCATTTATGGCTTGAGCTTTTGGTATCATATTTAAGAAAACTTTGCTTATCCTCATGTTCACAAAGATTTTCTCCTCTGTTTTCATCTAGAATTAAATTTTACATTTATGTTTAAGATCCATCTTGAGTTTAGTTTTATGCATGGAACAAAGTATGGGTCAAAGTAAGTACAGGATGAAGCAAAAGTAGATTTATGGCTGTTTGTATGGGAAAAGACATGCAGGTTATGATTATTAAAATAACTATATTCACTGTGTTTTTCATGTACACACAACTGTAAACCCACTTTTGCCCACCCCACCCTATATTTTTGTCTATAGATATCCAATTGTTCCAGCACCATTTGTTGAAAATACTATCTGTTTTTCCCACTGAGTTGCCTTTGTACCTTTGTTGAAATTTAATTGCCCATATATGTGTGGGCCTATTCTGGGCTCAGTTCTATCTCAATAATCTATTTGTCTGTTTTTATGCCAAAACCACTCTGTCTTGAATGCCAATAAGTTTAGAGCTCAGTAGTGCTAGTACTTGAACTACATCCATTTTCATAGTCATTTTAATTATTGTAGGACCTTTGGATTTTTATATAATTTTTAAAACTAACTTATCAATTTCTATGAAAATGTTCATTTTACTTTTTATTGGAATTTAATTGAATCTTATTGATCAGTTTTGGGGAAACTGACATATTGACCCTTTGGATCCATGAACTCGGTGTATCTTTTTTTAAATTTAGGTCTTCTTTAATT
Organism: Rhynchonycteris naso; assembly: GCA_037038555.1. Classification (NCBI taxonomy): domain Eukaryota; kingdom Metazoa; phylum Chordata; class Mammalia; order Chiroptera; family Emballonuridae; genus Rhynchonycteris; species Rhynchonycteris naso. The sequence continues at coordinate 360,960,668 of CM072995.1, forward strand.
TCTATCATTATTGTTTTGTATTTTTAAGTGTATAGCATTTTCAAATCTTGTGTCAGACTTATTTTTAAGTATTCCATTATTTTTGATGCCATTGTAATGGTTCAATTTTTAAAATTTCATTTCCAATTGTTATTTGCTTGTGTATAGAAATGAAATTATTTTTATATTGATTTTGATGAACTCACTTATTAATTCTAGTAACTTTTTGTATATGTCATTAAATTTTCTGCATAGGCAATCATTTTATCCATGAATAAAAACATTTTTTTCCTTTCTAATTTGAGTGACTTTATTATTTTTTCTTTCTTTATTGCACTGGCTAGAACCTCTAACATAGTGTTGAATAGAAGCAATGAGAATGTAAATTCCTACTCTGTTCTTGATCATAGGGGAAATTCTCAGTCTTTTGCCATTTGTGATGTAGATTTTTCATAGATGCCCTTGTCAGATTAAAGGAGTTTCAATATGTTTTAAAGGGGGTATGTAGTTTTGAGCCCCCTAAATCTCCCTATTAAATGGAGAATGGAGAAAGAGGCAGTAAGAGGAAGATGGAGGCACAGAAAAAATTTGAGATATTTTAATATTTTAAGAAACAGAACATTCTGAGTTAGGCGGTTTCACTTAGGGTTCAACCCTGAGGATGCAGAACTGGTTGAGAGATCACTCGGAGTGATAACTGCAAAGGTTAGAGAGGACATATTAGAAAGTATAATTTCAGGAATGGTGGTTTGGCTCCTGGGGTATTTGAAACAGTTGATTCCTTCTTTTTCTTAGAAGACTTTTCATTTCCTTCCTCCATCTTCCTGACACTAATTTATTCTTTTTTCCTACCTCCTTCATAGCTGCTTCTCAGACTTCTCTGCTGGGTTCTTCTTTCTAAATGCTAGAGTCACCCAGGGCTTAGTCATAGATCTTTCTCTATGCAGTCACTCCTTAGGTTAATTTCACCCAGTCTTATGGATTTAAATATTTATTTAAAGTGTTAAAATAAAATGAAAAGTCTTAGCAATGGCCTATGATATTCAGCCAGTTTGGATCCCTAACTACCTTCATAACTATCTTCTCTCTTTTTCTCTAGTCTAACCCAACCTTTTCTCACATCAGGATCTTCATACCTGCTTTTCCCTTTTCTTGGAATGTGTTCTACAGATCTTCTCAGAGCTCACTTCCTTATTGTAGTCAGTTCTCAGTCAAATATCTGAGAGACTTTCCCTAATTCCTAAACCTATCTACCTAAAATAGTGATTTCATCCCATGCTATTCTCTATCCCCTGACCCTGCTTGACTTCTTATCATAGCCTTCTTGGTGTCTCATACTTGTAACCATTGTTTGTTTATTTATTTATGTATATGTTCATTGTCTGTGTCATGCACTCTGGTGTAAGATCCAGAAAAGCCATGGGGGCGTTTTAGTTCATTTTGACTATAAGTAAGTACTCAAAAAATATTTGTTTAGTGAATAAATAAATAGATATATTGCTGAGACTTTATACATTAGGTTCAACAAGTAAATTCTTCCCAATGCATAAATTTTTTTCTAGGCATGTCTTTTGCATTTTTGTTCCCTACACTAAGATGATGGATTTCTACTAACTTACTCATAAAATCACAAGATGACTTTTCTCAGGTATTGTTAAACAAAAGAACAATGGTAGCATAAAATTCAGTTGACTGTATTTACACAAAATCTTTATGTTTTCTTAATCTAATGATGTTATATAGTGTTTTTGCTTATCCAGTCTTAAAAATCGCTTGTTATTTTTATGTCAGTTTCTCTCTTTAGTTTGTAAGTGCATTGAGGGTACGGGTTGTGAATTATTCACCCTTTTAGTCTCAGGACCAGACTCAGAGCCTGGTAAAGTGAAGGTTTACAATAGATGCTTGTTGAAAAGGATACACAGGAAAATGACTTAGCATCTACGTATAGATTTAGGTTTCTCCTCTATGAAAACTTGCCAACATTTTTGTAAAAGTTTGTTAATTCTGTATTTCCTTAATCAGTTGTCTTTTGTGTCCCAAACTTAATCTTAACTCACTTTATCGGGCAAACTTTACTTGTATACAACTCTATTTCTAGCCAAATCAACTTCACTGCAAATGGAACTCTACCTTAGAATGAATACAGCCTCCTGTGGAATTTACAAGTTGGAGATATAGAGGACCAGGACAGGCTCAGAGGGATGGCAATCAATTTAAACCAAATGGCTTGGGTCTAACCCTGATGGTTCTTATTACATCAAATATGGGCTAGATGAAACCAGAATGAAAAGAGAAAATGACAGACTTGCCCAATTGATGTTTATGTAACTGAAAAGATTGTGACACCGTGTTGGTTTAACAAGTTTAATAAGCAAGACAGTTTATTTTCCTTAAAATAAAAAAAAAGTTGTTTTTTCTTTTCATAACATGCCAGTCACTCTAAATTGTTAAAGTAACAATAAGGTATAACACAAACCACTCTTTTATATGCAATAAACTACTATTTTGGTTATATGTTCCTGTATAACAAATCACCCCAACATGTGACTTAAAGCAGTAGTAATCATTTTTTGTTATCTCTCACAGTTCTAGGAGTTGAGTGGATTTTGCTAAGCAGTTATCATTTGGGTCTCATGTGCTTGCAGTCCCAGCTAAAACAGATCAGCTGAAGTTTCAGTAGCTCATAGTTGGATGTCTGACTGGGAGGACTTGAAGACCTGCAGTCTGAACCATCTCGAGCTCCTTGGGCATCACTCCCTGACTCTATATGGTCTTTCCATATGTATTCTTCAGCATGGTGATTTCAGAGCGGTGGGACATTTCCATGGTAACTCGGGGCTCCAAAGGTACATGTCCCGAGAGAGAGTGCCAGGTGGAAGCTCTATTGACTTTTCTTAGATAGTTTTTGGAAATCGTGCAGCACTACTTCAGGGGTACTTTATTTGTCAAAAGAGTTGTCCAAACCCTCCAGGTTCAAGGGGATGAACATAAACTCCATCTCATGAACGGCGAAGTTCTTCAAGAGCATGTGTAGTGGAAAATATTGTTGTGACCATTTCTGGAAAATACAACCTGCTACAACCCCTGCTACTATTTTGTTGACTCTCTTCTTAAGCATCTACTTCTACACATTTTTGTTGTACACAGATGGGTTTTCATGATACCTGGTGTTATAGAACTTTATTTGCTCATTTTAGACCAATTTTCATATTACAGAAAAAAGAAACTGAGGTTAGTAACATGGCTTGTCATACAGTGAGTTAGCTGCAGACTTGAGCCAGACACCAACCAAGTCTCTTGATTACAAATCTAGGACTCGATGACTCCATGTGGAATAATGAAAGCAGGGCTCTGTGATGCTTCATGTTGAAGCTGTGGGTGCAATAGGGTGGATTTTGAGGCACTTGAGGAGGGCAGGATAGTTAAGAGGCTAGTTGGTAACCCGTATAAAAACAGATGGTTTTACATTTATAATAAAAACTCAAATGCAGGTGCCTAATCATTTATTTTCTCTTAAAAATTGGATTGTTATATGTTAATAGAAAAATAGCAGTCATCTTGGACTGCAGAAAAATAAATGTAGTTTGGGAGGGCAGGTTCAATTTGAGTTGGAAGTCACAAGGCAATTACAAAAAAAGAAATACCTTTTTTTGAGTGTTTATGATATACTAGGAAGTATGGAAGTTATATACATTTCCATTTAGCAACAAACAGCATTGAGATGTTGGAATTATTATTCTCATTTTACAGATGAAGAAGATGAGTTTTAATGCTTAAACAATTTTTCTTAGATTACATAGGTATATCACAACTTGCTGAAAAGTCAGGATTTATAACCTGATTTCCCCCCCTCTACACTATAGAGCAATGGTTAGAAAAATTAGATTTAAGAGCTAGTAACGGTTTGCTTCAGAGGTGGAAATATTTAAAAATAAGTTTGGGACAGGGAAAAAGAACACACTCCTCTGAGTAGCTACAAAATACTTTTAAGGCAGATTCTGAAAGACATCTTCATCAACCAGTTGACATCTAGATTCACAAAATCCTGAAGCTGGAGTTTGGAAGGAAAGCAGTCAAAGCTAGTTGTGATTTTCTTTCAGTCTCAGGGAAGTTTGAGGTTTGATTCTTAATCAAATCCTCTTTGCATCTAATTAAAGAATTGTGTAGGTACAGACTGGATCCTTAATTGATTATGTAGAAATCTGTAATTGATGAATAAGTTGCTTGTTGAGATGCAGCTGCACCAGATGAATGATGAATGTTAATCACATAGCCTGTGGGAGCTGTGTGATAAGCAAGGTATAATGCCTAAGGAACCTCAGGGTTGAAATTTCCTTGAACTGAGGTGTTTCTCACTCCCTCAACACTCTCTCTTATGACCATAAGCATCCCAGGTGTGTTATGAGTGAGATACTTAGAAGGCATGCGTGGGAATAATGAGACCTTTACCATGCTGTCACTGTGTGCTTTGTGTGGCTGTCTCATAACCTCTGTTAAAGCTTTCTTAATGCTTGATTCTTGCTATATCTTATGGGTTTAACTGCCAAGCTCAACCCAGGACCGCTTACTTCAACTGGTCGAGCAGAGAATGCTTTGCAGTTCTGAGGTTGTGAATTTGGAAAAGGTATCCCAGGTAATTCTGATGTATACCCATAGTTGGAAACAAGTGGGACAAATGGCCTTATTTTACAGATGAGAAAATAGGCTCAATAAAGTGTATGGACATGCCTAAAATCTTACAGCTACTTGGGCACAGAGTCAGGACAAGAATTGATGGCTTCTATATGCACACTCTCTGGTTTTCCATTAAAATACATTTCCTAAAATGTGTTTTGCACAACACTAGACCTATAAAATAGTCTGTGATGAATCAGGTCCTGTATAATTGAATAAATTTAGTTTTAAGAAATGCTGCATATAACACTATCCGTTTGGAGATTTATATTACACTAAAGGCTCTGAAAAGTTTTCTAATTAGAACATTTTGCTTTATTTAACTCAGAGTTGCTTTGCATTGTTTGCATGTAAGATCCTTCACATTTACAACATCAAGCATCTCACTGAATAGTACTTTGGTAAAACACACATTGAGAAAATTTGACTTAAGACATCTAGATTGAATAAGGGAATTACTAATAACTGTGTTCAAAGCTGTGAAAGTCAGACTATAGGTACTACACACACTTGTTATCATCTAAGTTATAAACAATTTGTACCAAAGTTTGTAATAACACACAATATAATCAAGATGTGTTTTTCATGGTTGTGACTTATGGGAATTAAGGGGTTTGTTTTCAACATGAGAACTACATGAAAAATCCCCAGTTCCTCAGAGGTTAGTAAAAGCTTATTAAAAACTAAATCATCACAACTATGCCACAAACTTTAAACAAAATCACCCATCTGGTTGTGAAGATAAAAGGAATTTAGATGTCCAGGGCATCAGAGGCAGGAAACTTTTCCTATTGATGAGCTTTCTTTCTTTCTTTCTTTCTTTCTTTCTTTCTTTCTTTCTTTCTTTCTTTCTTTCTTTCTTTCTTTCTTTCTAGTAAGAGAGACAAAGAGAGAGAGACAGACAGGAAAGGAGAGAGATGAAAAGCATCAATTTTTCATTGCAACACTTTAGTGGTTCATTGATTACTTTCTCATATGTGCCTTGACCAGGGGTCAACAGCTGAGCCAGTGACCCCTTGTTCAAGCTAGCAACCTTGAGCTTCGAGCCAGTAACCTTGGACTCCAAGCCAGTGACCTTTGAGCTCAAGCCAGCGACTATGGAGTCATGTCTATGATCTCATGCTCAAGTGGTGAGCTCATGCTCAAACTGGGTGGGCCCATGCTCAAGCTGGCGACCTTGGGGTTTTGAACTTGGGTCCTCTGCATCCCAGGCTGACATTCTACCTACTGCACCACTGCCTGGTCAGGCTGATGAACTTTCTCAGGGCAGCTTTTATGTCTTTGTTTCTTAGGCTGTAGATGAAGGGGTTCATCATGGGTGTCACCACAGTGAATAGAACTGCACCAATTTTATCTCTGTCATGAGTGGAAGAGGGGAAGAAATAAACCCCTACAATGATCCCATAGAAGAGCAATCCAACTGTAAAGTGAGATGCACAGGTAGAGAAGGCTTTCCACTTTCCCTCTGTGGATGAGATTCTCAGGACAGCCCTGACAATGCAGATGTAGGAGAAGAGGATGAGGGCAAAAGGGAGGGTGATGACTGATAAGCCTATGGTGAACAACACAAATTCATTGATCACTGTGTCTGAGCAGGATAGTTTGAGCAGAGAGGCCAAGTCACAAAAGAAGTGTGAAAGAGTGTTGTTGTCACAGAAACACAATCGAAGGAGCAGAAGAGTGTGTATCAGGGCAACAATATTACTGAGGACCCATGGAATGATTGTCAGCAAGATGCACAGCCTGGTTTTCATGGTCATATAGTTCAGAGGGTGGCAGATAATCACGAAACGGTCGTAGGTCATGACTCCCAAGAGGAAATTGTCAATGACAACAAACACAATTAAAAAGTACATCTCTGGGCCTGACCTGTGGTGGCGCAGTGGATAAAGCGTCGACCTGGGAATACTGAGGTCGCCAGTTCAAAACCCTGCACTGGTCTGGTCAAGGCACATATGGGAGTTGATGCTTCTAGCTCCTCCCCCCTTTCTCTCTCTCTCTCTCTCTCTCTCTCTCTCGCTCTGTGTCTCCTCTCTACAATGAATAAAAGAAAAAAAAAAAAGATTCTAAAAAAAAAAAAAAATAAAATTAAAAAAAAAAAAAAAAAAGTACATCTCTGTAATGCAGCTCTTGTAGGAGATGGATTGACTCTTGGTCTGAATTTTCATCAGCATTTTGGGGATTGAGGTGGAAATGGAGGAAATATCAGTAAAAGATAGATTAGCAAGAAAGAGATACATCGGGGTGTGAAGGTAAACATCCAAGCTGATGGCCAGAATGATGAGGCCATTCCCAACCACAGCGACCAGAAACATGTCCAGGAAAAGCACAAAAAGAAGATTCTGCTGCTCTGCCTGGTTGGAGAATCCCAGGAGAAGGAATTCAGAGATGGTGGTTTGGTTTCCTTGATGCATATTTCTGCTGATTGATTTGGAGAAAATAACACGAGGTTTTCTTATCCCTACAAAGAACCCCAATACAGTACCATTGAGCTGCAACCACTTCAATGGTGGGCACTTCCTTAGGAAGTGGGCACTTCCTTTAAGAGGAAGGGCAATGAAGAATGGAGAATAATTACTTAATAAGGAACTAGGTCAGCAGTTCAGAGCTCCAGAAATGCCTTAACTTGAAAAGGCAGCAACATGACAGATACTTCTCCATGAACAAGTTTTAAACTCTAATATAATTCTGAATATGATTTTTACAGTTGGCTCCAAATGTAGTTAAATGCCCCCAAATTAAGGACAACATGTAAAGTGTACTCCATATTTGAAAGATGTTAGATTCCTCTTTCCAAAGGAATTACTTAAAAATGAACAATCTGGTCCCAAGACTTTTTCACCATCCATCCTCATCTTTTAAAACTAAGATGATAGAATTTTGAAGAGTCATTGAGATGAAGAGTTTGGGGAAGGAGAAACAATTGAGGATTAAGAATGCATATGGGACTATACTGTTGTGTGGGTTATCCTTCCCACTCAACTTAGGAGATCTCCAAAAGAACTGCTCTTGGAGAATGTATATAAGGAAAGACCAGAATTTTACTTCACTAATGGTTAGATGGTAGGCAAACAAAGAAAGTTTAGAAGACACACAAAAACCTAAAGACTTGTGTTTGCCTTTTGTTTCTAAATGAGAAGGCTCACTGGGTCAGCCCAGTGTGACGGGGTAGGGAAAAGCATGGAAGATCAATCCTTCCTCATCGTGGTAGAGCATGGATATGTGAGTTAGGCGAAGCAGGTGCTGCAAGAGGTCACTGGATTCAAGTAATCTCATTGGGACTCTAGCCAAGAAGCAGCCTGCTGGGGTAGAGGAGACTGTAGCAGTAAAAGCTCATGGAGTGGTTCTCTTAGAGAAGAAGAATCATAAAGAGATGAGGGAGAAAGTTCACCGAGCCCCGGATGTGGAATTGTGTATTTTTGAGGGGCAGTCTCTAATCTCACTTCTTGTCCTGCCTCTCTCATTCACCAGTAGTGCTATAAAATGGTGCTGAGTCCGTGAGGCACCTGCCTCACTGGTTAAGAGCAGCACTAAAGTAAAAAAAGTTTACCTTTGAAAGATTGTAGAATCTCAGGAAGTTACTGAACTCTGGACGCAATAGCTTAACGTGTTGACTGGATAGCAGAGGCAAGACTAAGAGGAGCTCTTATGTGTTTATCAGAACCAGACTCTTTTCCCAAGAACAAGAGTTAATAGCCATCATGCTGGGCTCCTATGGGACATTAGCTTCTTCTAAGTCCTTTGGGATTGTATCTCTGCGGTGTTTTCCTCAAGACAGATGGTTGTTTCCACATCCCAGTCTCAATGAGGTACATGAGGAATAGAGGGGCAACTCTGCATTTTTGTTTGTTTGTTCATCTTCTGGTGCCTCTACCTACTTGTGATTTCCTCTTTGTAACTTAGTTGATTACTGCTCTTCAGAGCAAGTGAATTGTTTGTTGTGTTTGTTATGTTTCCAGTGAGATGGTAAGTATTTTGAGAATTCCTTCTCAAAGGCCCTAGTAGGGAGGAATCACTCAGTATGTACCTCAACAATTGAGTTAATTCCTACACTAAGGGTAATGACTTCCAAGAGATGTCATCTATAATGGAAAGGGTAAGCTATGGCCTCCTCACCGCTTGAATGAGTATCAGTATTGGAAGAGAATCTAGGGACCCATTGATCAGCATTCAGTACTCTTAGTGCAGTGGTTCTTAACCCTAGGGGTTCGATGTGTCAGTCTCCGGGGTTTGGAGAAGCCTCTGCTGCGGAGGCCAGAATAAAGTAATACCGTATTTTGTTGTGAGTTCATGCACTTTGTTGGTTTTGTTCTTTGAGCAAGGTGATGTTCATGCACAGCTCACTTTGTGCACCAGTACAAAAACATATACCTATGTCTTGAATTTGGAAAAAAAATCATATTTTATTTATCACTAAGGAAGGGTTTGGTGAATGCGCATATGAAACTGGTGGGTTCAGTACCTCAAAAAAGGTTAAGAACCACTGTCTTAGTGCAAACTAAAGAAATAAACTCTGACTTTTTAATATTGAAAAGAAAGAAACATATTGAAATGATATTGAGTGGTTCACAGATACATTGGGAGGCTGGAAAAGCAGACCCTGAAATGGAACGAGGGAGGCTGTATAGCCAGAGACACAGCCAGATCAGTATATCTCTTCTTTTCATGTTTGCATGTGCCTTAGAATATCACGCAGTTATTTCTCACCTAAACCAAGAGCATTCACCCCTCTTCAACAAGAAAGAACTTAACCTAATAACTGTATAGTTATTCATAACTAATATTTAAAGTAATAGGACAATAGAGAAGAAAAAAAAGCAAAATTATCTATCTATCTATTATCTACATAGCATTTATATATTTAGTCATATCTAGGAAAAAACGTAAATGATAGAAGCTAGAACAGTGGTTGATTGGACAGGGAGAGGCTTGATTGGAAAGGGGCACAAGAGAATTTTCTAGGATGGTAAAAAATTATATTATTGGATACAATTGTCCAAATATATCAAACTGAACCAATTGAGATACACGTATATACTGTATTGTATGCTATTTACACTTCAATTGCAATATAACAGAAACAAAACAAGCTTACCACTTCCTCCTTTTTACTTGAAGTGGAACTTGAATCTATTTCACATCAGAATTAGTTGAAAAGCTTTCCTTGCCTTTTCTTTTCTTCCAGATAAGCAGAGGTTGAGATGTTAAATCTTTGCTCGGATTATGGAAACAAATGCTGGGAGACAGAGTGGAGCCAAGAATGCTCTTGTGTATGATAAGATCCAGAGTGAAGAGTCATCCTCCCAGGTGCAGAGGGAGTTAACCCACATTGGGCAAGAGAGGAGAGACCAGATAGGTGGCAGTTTCTCAGAAATAAGAATACCCAGGATAAAAAGGGCCAGTACGAGGCACTTATGTATAAATACATGGATTTGCTGGAGGCTTGTGGCCTTATATGGGCATGTGGGAGAGAGCTGTCAATTTAGACATTTTGGAGCTAGGGTTCCTAAGAACTCCTTAGTCATAGGGAAAAAAAAATAAGCCCTTCTTGGAGAACACACAGTAAAACTTATTAAACTTATGCTGAAGAAGACACAGGAATATGCTGCATCATGGTCTTCTTGCATAAGATATTTTCTTCTACTCTGCATAAAAAAAGATTGGCTTACAGTTGTGTGTTCATTTTCCCAATAGTTGGTAAACTCCTTGAAAGCGAGTATCTTGTGTATTTTTCTATGAACTCAAGCATATAACCCAGTGCCTGACACATGAAATAATACCCTCTTCATCCCCAAATCATTGTCTCTCATTTTCTTCTTCGTATCTTAAATCCTTGCCTGCTTCACCATTTGCCTGTTTATTTATTGTCTCTTTTCTTCTTATGAACATTAGATCCACGGGGTCAGGAACTTTGGAAAATAGTAGATTCTTTTTAAATATTTGTTTAAAAATAAGTAAGCAGATGTGTAATAAATATGTATTGAAGAAATTGTCTTATTATGGCATAAAGGAGTTTTTCTAAAGTAGCTTTATAATGAATTCCAAGCACATGGTCTGTGGGCCCTGGGGATGGTTATCTAGAACTCTGCTCGGTCTCTGTCGAATAACCTCTTTTCCAATGTTATGAGCATCACACTTCTTCCTTCTCATGAAGGCTGGTTTGAAACCAATAAGAAGCAGCTAAGACAATTCTCAAATTGAAGCTAGTGGGTCAGGATAGGTCCCAGCAATGATCACCATTGTATTTCAATCTTTTACTGTTTTTCACTAGAAGTTGTAATTGTACAATGTGTTTAAAGACACGAGAGAGAGAGAGAGAGAGAGAGAAATAGAGAGAGAGAGTTATCATTATGAAAGTAGTCGTTGAGATTATTTTTTGAAATTAATTAATTTATTTTTGACAGACACAGAGAATCAGAGAGAGGGACAGCTAGAGACAGACAGACAGGAAGAGAGAGAGATGAGAAGCATCAATTCTTCATTGCGGCACCTTAGTTGTTCAATGATTGCTTTCCCATATGCGCCTTGACTGGGGGGGTGGTGGTGGAGCTACAGCAGACAAGGCAGTGACCTTGGGCTCCAGCCAGCGACTGTGCTCAAGCAGGGGCCAACCTCAGGTTTTCTAACCTTGGTCTTCCGTGTTCCAGTCTGACACTCTATCCACTGTGCTACCACCTGGTAAGGCCCCGTTGAGATTCCCGATGGTATGGTACTGCAGGTTATTTTGGCCCATCCCATATCCGTAAAACAAACTGTCTGACAAGGATGTCTTGTATAAACTCTCTTCATTACATAGCTATCTCTCTATCAATACTTCTTAGTTGTAATTATCTAACAGAGACATGAACAAACACACACTTTCTATATGGTTTCCTTGGTCTTCAACATGTGAGAATGAGAAATTGGAATTACTGGTAATTTTCGGGAATGCGTACAGTTATAAATAATTCTTAAAATATTTTCAATATTCTTTATACTTTTTAATCATTTTTATAAGTATCTAAATTTGTTTATTAACTATAAATACTAAATATATGAGTATATACCAAGTATTGTAGACTATAGAGAATAGCCCAGTACTGAAATATATTCATAAATATTATTGGGTTGTATTTTAATAACTAAGCACGGATCTCGCAATAAAATTAATAGCCCTATGCAGAACTACATGTCAATACTACCAATTTAAGGAGTCAAATTTGGTTCCAAAATTTATTTATTGAAACATCACTCCTAGAATTTGTATAAAGTATCCTAAGCACATAAACTTATGAATATTAAGTTTATTTACAAGAATGACTCACTGTTGGTTGGCAGCAGAAAGAACCATGCACACACATTCAGAATGAGCTACCAGCAAGACTGTTCTGTTTTCTTGTCTTGGTGCCAGAAATCTAGACTTAACCTTTGACTCTATGTATCATGTTTTTTGCTTTTCTTTTGACATGATTCCTCTGAACCTGTCACCTCTCTATATTGATCATTATGATATAATTAATGCAGGAGAATTATAATTCTTTCCTCAATATTCTTGATTTCTCAGGTTTTTCTCAGAATTTGTATTTAAAAATAAATAGTTTTTTTTGAGAAGTATTGGGAAGAAATTCCCACCTAAAATGACTACTCCCACCACCACCCATTTCATCCATTAGTTAACCCATAAGTATAGAGTTGGAAAAATCTACTATGACAACACATCAGTGATGATTTTGCCACGTAGTCTGGACTCAAGATGTTTATTGATATAAAGGGAGACATATACTCAAGTAATTAAAGTCCATGTTCAAATGTATTTTAATAAAATTCCAACAAGAGAGGCATAAATAGAGAATGCCAATGAATAGAGAGGTTACTTCCTGGGCAAGTACTTCTCTGTAAGTCAATCGATACCAAGAACAGACTCACTAGCCCAAAAGACTGCATGAATGGTATGAGCAATATTTTGAAAGGAGTAGAATTTTGAAAGAATTGTTGAAGATCCAAGAAAAGAAGCATGGAGGAAACCTAAAACAATTTGGCAAGTTCTGACTTCCACTTATGCTACCAGAAAGCTTACCTTGTCTTATGAGGGGAGTTATTTTCTCAAGGGAAACATCATCGATGGACATTTCAGCCCCATCATTTGACACATGATATACTCCACATAATATTCTAATTCCAGAATCTAATACTTTCATGGAAATACTTTTATATTCAGGGAACAATTTTTCATTAAGAAAAAGAAGTTCATTCTATTCATCTAAAATAGGTACAGGAAGGTAACTGGGGGAGCCTAGTAATTCAGTTGAAAGAATTGATCAACCCTTCGGCGACTTCTTCTCAATAGAGTAACATTTCACCCTCTTCTTTTTGAGTACCAGGTTAATCGTCTGCATAATTTGTGACTAGAAATGACAGGAGGTATGGAAGTGCATGCGAACTGTTCTTTTGATGGCATTCCAGACCATGTTTAGCACACTGTGTACATTTAATTGATTCATTATGTTCTGATGTGACTTGACCTGGATACATTAATAAGCAGACTTCCAACCAGAGAGTTTTGTTCTTTTCCAACATTTAATTGGAAACAAAGACATTTCCAATATATTGTTAAATCCATAACTGTTCCCAGAATAAGTAACACTTTGTAGTTCATTTTTCTTACCCCCATGTGAAATCAGCTTAAAAAAATTTAAAGCATCAGCCTGACCAGGGGGTGGTGCAGTGGATAGAGCATTGAATTGGGATGTTAAGGACCCAGGTTTGAAGCCCCAGCTTGAGCGTGGGCTCATCTGACTTGAGTGTGGGCTCACCAGTTTGAGTGTGGGGTCTCTGACTTGAGGGTGGGATCATAGACATGACCCCAAGGTCGCTGGCTTGAGCCCAAATGTCACTGGCTTGAACAAGAGGTCACTCGCTCTGCTGCAGCCCCCCCCCCCACCCTAGTCAAGGCATGTATGAGAAAGCAATCAATGAACAGCTAAGGAGACTAAGAAGCCACAAAGAAAAATTGATCTTCTTATCTTTCTCCCTTAATGTCTGTCAATCCTTCTCTCTGTCTATGTCACACACACAAAATTTAAAGCATCAACAATAATGAAAAAAAAAGTAGCCAAAAAAAGTGCTAGTCTAAAAAAAATGTGAAAAGTGGATGATCATGCTGTGCTAATGGGAGTCTATGTGCCAAATGAATCTAGATGAGCCTTATATTCTTTTTGGAAATCATTATTTTTTAGATTATAAGAAGAACACAGTCTTATTTTTAAAAACATGAAAAATGCATAGATTAATAAAGAAGACAAGTATTCCTAATTCTACAAAGCAAAAATAACAACCGTTAACTTTTTGTATTCACCATTATGCATGTGCAGTTTTACAGAATTGGGCTCCTAATATAAATTGAGGCTTGTAGCTTGCTTTTATCACTTAGTTATGATGATAAATATTGTGCCTTAGTGTTAAATATAAATTTCCATATAATTTTAATATGCTGTGTTTAAGTATTCAAAATTGGAAGTTAGCTTTTAATAGCTTTTCAGATTTTAAAAGTATGAAAGCCTTATATATTCAGTTTTAACTCTTATTTTCCTTCTTTTTTTGTGATTACGGTTTTAGAATAAGAATTATTGAATCAGAGAATAAAAACTTTTCTAGGGTTCGGTACACCTGGCTGTATGACATTCAGAAGGATTACGCAAACTTCTTCGATCACTTTCAATACCCACTGGCGGGTGCTCTCACTCTCGTCCTCTTGGAGTTGCGGTTAAGAAATATCAAGGTCAGGGGCTAGCTCAGTCCCCTGTCTCAGAACTGTCCTGGGAGAGGGTATCCTTGTTAAGAGCTGTCCCCGGAGTCCTCTTCACAGCATTGTTCGTCCGGGGTAAACGAGAAGATTGAGCAGCACGGTGTCAAGCGTGAACACCAGCAACGGTAGTCCATTCTACTTGAGGGTTTGTGCGTGGTTGGGACACGGGGACAGGAAGATGTGAGAGCCACCCTGCTGCAGGACCTTACTTCCGTGGGAGGAACAGTGGCGCCACCTGCTGAGTGGATCTCAGAGCAGCAGCCCGGATGAAGTCACGAAGTGCTGAGAAGGAAGAAGAACAAGGCTTCCTGAAGTTGCCAGCATGGCTGGCTCATGCAGGCAGTGCTGGGGTGGACCACATGCCGTCTTCCACACTCTTGCACGGCTGGCACGTCTTGTGAGTGCCTTGTCAGTGCACTTCAATTCCGACGGGTCCCTGGCCAGGAAGAATAGAAGAAAATGAAGGCGATCAGTTAGAATGCAGGAAGTGAAGGAAATCAATGCATCAAATAAGCTATGGTTGGCTATACATTTGTATCTAAAACAATAACAAAATATATTTATTTGAGTGCAATATATATCATAATGAATAGTCCTCATCCACCGAGGCGCTGGATGGGGACGCAGGTAGACCAAGGCACAGAAGCCATAATGCAGCAAGACCACGGTGAGATGAGAGGAGCAGGTGGAGAAGGCCCGGTGTGACCCTCAGCTGAACGGATGCGTAGGATGGCCAAGGTGATGAATACGTAGGAGACAGAGATAAGGATGAAGGGGACAGTCAGCACGAGGATGCTCACGACATAGAGGACGGCCTGGTGCATGCGGATGTCAGCACAGGCCAGCCGCAGGACCGGGGGCACATCGCAGAGGAAGGGGTTGATTTCCGGGAGGTGCCCGCAGAAGGGCAAGGTGAAGATTAGGGATGTGAGCTGCAGGGACAGGTAGAGGGCCAGGACCACGGCACAGGCCACCATCTGGATGCACAGCTTCTGGGTCATGATGAGGGTGTAGTGCAGCGGGTGGCAGATGGCCACATAGCGATCGTAGGCCATGATTGCCAAGAGAAAACAGTCGGCGCCACCGAGCGTGAGAAAAAAGAACATTTGTGTCCCGCAGCCAGCCAGAGAAATGGGCTTCCGGTCTCCAAAGATGTTGGAGAGCATCAGGGGCACCACCACGGTGGTGTAGCTGATCTCTATGAAGGACAAGTTGAACAGGAAGAAATACATTGGTGTGCGCAGGGAGCTGTGTGTGCACATCGTCCAGATGATGGCCGTGTTGCCACAAAGGATCAGCAGGTAGAGGAGGAGGAAGAGGAGGAAGAGGAGCACCTGGAATTCAGGGAGGGCACTCAGTGGGGCCGGACTGGTTGAGAACGGGGCTCCTAGCAAACATGTCTCCTGCAAGAGAGGAACAAAAGTGCTGAATTTTCCTTTGCGGAGTTGTGTTATTGCCTGAAGAAAAGCAGTGATTTTAGTTTTGATTTAGAATTACCTATTTAGTATCCAATTTCCAATCTCAATACTTGGAATGCATGCACCATAGAGGGTAGGGTATATGATTCCTTGGAAATCTTCATGAATGATACTCATCTGTAGACATTTCTGATGGCAAAGACATGTAGATATTACTAATGACATGTCTTTTTTTTCTTGTGTGTATGTGTGTGTGTTTTAAATCCACTTGACAAGGGCTAATTCTTTGCTTGTATTTAATGAAACTAAGGAGTTGTATAGCTGTAGATAATTTAAGAATTAGATAATTGGACACATTGTTCACTGTTTTGATTGAACTGTAACATATATACACAGAATTTCACACATCCTAAGTGTACAGCTTGATTTATTTCTCATATGGTAAAGATACTGGTATAACTACTACCAAGATTGAGAGTAATTTATGAGTATCTTTTACGCCTCCTCTCAGTCTTTAACCTCCCAAAGGTAACTACTCTTTTGACTTTTATCACTGGAAATTAGTGTATGTTTCAATTTATATGTGTAATGATAAAGTATGTACTATATTGTAACTGGCTTCAATGTGATGTCTGCAAAGGTCATTCTCACTATTCTAACAAGACTTTACTATTTCCATCCCACTTTATATCTATCTGCTAATTTATTCATTGGTGGTTGACTTTTCACCCAATTTTTGACTCCATATAAAACCAGGAAAACACCTTTTGTTCTAACTTTCTCTATTATATATTCTTTATTTCCTTTCATTTAAATAATTATTTCTAAAGAAGATATATTTTAAAAAAATATTCAGTCCTGACCTGTGGTGGTGCAGTGGATAAAACATCAACCTGGAATGATGAGGTCACTTGGTTTGAAACCCTAGACTTGCCCGGTCAAGGCACATATGGGAGTTCATACTTTCTGCTCCTCCCCCCTTCTCTCTCTCTCTCTTTCTCTCTCCGTTCTCTAAAATGAATAAATAAAATCTTAAAAAAATATTCAGTCCAATCATGATGTTGAACTTTAGAACTCAGACAGGTTCAAAGGACAGGGAACTGCAAGGGAGTCAGGTAAAAATGAAAGTGGAGCTGTGTAAGATAGGAAAAGACAAGACATGATACTGTATATAGAGAACTCTAAAGATTCCACCTGAGAACTGCTAGAACCAATATATTAATTCAATAAAGTAGCAGGATACAAAAATAAATATTCAGTAATAGGTTATATTTTTATACACCAATAATGAACTACCAGAAAAGCAAACTAAAAAAAAAAAAAAATCCCATTTTCAATTTACTTCTAGGTGTTTCAAAACAAAACACCTAGAAGTAAATTTAACCAAGGAGGTAAAAGACTTGTACTCAGAAAATTATAAGACACTAAAGAAAGAAACTGAAGTAGACACAAATAAATGTAAGCATATACCATACTTTTAGACAGGAAGAATTAACATCACTAGAATGTTTATTCTACCCCAAGCAATCTGTAGATTCAATGTAATTCATATAAAAACATCAATGTTGTATTTCATAGAACTAGAACAAATAATCTAAAAATTTATATGGAACTACAAAAGACCCTAATAGCCATAACAACATTGGAAAGAAGAACATAGTTGAAAGAATCACAATACCTGATAACAAAATATATTGCAAGGCCATAGTAAACGAAACAGCATGAAAACAGACATATAGATCAATGGAATAGAATAGAAAGCTCAGAAAAAAACCTATACCTGTATGTTCAATTAATATTTGACAAAGGAAGTAAGAACAGACAATGGGGTAAAAATAGTGTTGGAAAAGTTGGACATTTACATGCAAAATAATCCCCCAAACCAAAGCACAACAACCAAACTAGACCACCTTTTAACGCCATAAACAAGAATAAATTCTGAAAGGATTAAAGACTTACATGTAAGACTTGAAACCATAAGACTCCTAGAAGAAAACATAGACAGTAAAATCTTGGTCATTTCTCTTAGTAATATTTTTTTCTGATATGTCTCCTTGGGCAAGGGAAACAAAATAAAAAAATAGACAAATGAGACTACATCAAACTAAAAAGTTTTTGCACAATAAAGAAAACCATCAACAAAATGAAAAACAGCATTGAATACAAT
Organism: Rhynchonycteris naso; assembly: GCA_037038555.1. Lineage (NCBI taxonomy): Eukaryota > Metazoa > Chordata > Mammalia > Chiroptera > Emballonuridae > Rhynchonycteris > Rhynchonycteris naso. The sequence goes on from CM072995.1 coordinate 360,978,690, forward strand.
CATGAATGATACATCTGATAAGAGGTTAATATCCAAAATTTATAAAGAACTTATACCATTCAACACCAAAAACAAACAAACAATGCAATTAAATAATGAGCCAAGGACTTGAATAGATACTTCCCCTAAAAGGATATACAGATGGCCAACAGCCATATGAAAAGATGCTCAAAGTCACTAATCATCAGAAAAATGTAAACTAAAACGACAATGAGATATTATCTCACATTTGTCAGAATGGCTATCATTAATAAATCAACAAACAAGGGCTGGCAAGGATGTAGAGAAAAGGGAACCCTTGTGCACTGTTGGTGGGAATGGAGATTACTACAGTCACTGTGGAAGAGTATGGAGTTACCTAAAAACTTAAAAATGGAATTGTTTTATGATCCAGGGATCCCACTTCTGGGTATATATCTGAAGAAACACAAAACACTATTTTTTTTTAAAGGGGCAGAGAAAGAGTCAGAGAGAGATAGATAGGGACAGACAGACAGGAACGGAGAGAGATGAGAAGCATCAATCATTAGTTTTTCGTTGCCGTCGCAACACTTCAGTTGTTCATTGATTGCTTTCTCACATGTGCCTTGACCGCGGGCCTTCAGCAGACCTAGCCACCCCTTGCTGGAGCCAGCGACCTTGGGTCCAAGCTGGTGAGCTTTTGCTCAAGCCAGATGGGCCCGCACTCAAGCTGGCGACCTCGGGGTCTTGAACCTGGGTCTTTTGCATCCAAGTCCGATGCTCTATCCACTGCGCCACTGCTTGGTTAGGCAACACAAAACACTAATTTGAAAGAATATGTGCATCCGTATGTTTATTGCAACATTATTTACAATAGCCAAGCTATGGAAGTAACCCAAGTGCCCATCAATAGATGAGTAGATAAAAAGCTGTGGTACATACAGATGTGGCAAAAGTAAGTTTATGGTTGTTCATATGGAAGTATACAATAATTAATAAATAATAATACAAGAATAAATATTGTAGGCCCTGGCCGGTTGGCTCAGCAGTGGAGCATTGGACTGGTGTGTGGAAGTCCCAGTTTGATTCCCAACCAGGGCACACAGGAGAAGCGCCCATCTGCTTCTCCACCCTTCCCCCTCTCCTTTCTCTCTGTCTCTCTCTTCCCCTCCAAAAGCCAAGGCTCCATTGGAGCACAGTTCAGATGGACCAAGCTTCTCCCCCTGGTGGACATGTGGGGGAATTCAGGTTGGGCGCACGTGGGACTCTGTCTCTGTACCTCCCTGCTTCTCACTTCAGAAAAATACAAAACAAAACAAAAAACCCCACCAAAAACAAAACAAAACAAAACAAAATGAATAAATACTGTATTTCATGTACTCACAACTGTAAACTTACTTTTTTCTCACTCTGTATGTACAATGGAATATTACTTGACCATAAAAAGAATGAAATCTTACCATTTGCAACAACATAGATGGACAACAGGTATGATGTTAAGTGAAATAAATGAGTCAGAGAAAGACAACTATCATACGATTTCACTTATGTGTGGAATTTAAAGAACAAAATAAATAAGCAAACAGACCAATAGATAAAAATAGAATAATGGTTACCAAAGGGGAGAGAGTTGGACAACTGGGTGAAAAGGTGAAGGAATCAAGAAGAGAAAAACAAATTTATAGACACAGACAACACCTCAGAATTTGTTTTTCTAAATTAGGGTTCTCCCTTTCAATGGTCACTTCAAAGGTTTTTCACTTACTCTTAATGGTGTAGCGGTGTTGTTTTGTTCAGAAGCACTGTTTCTGGAGCTCCTCTGGAATTATTTTCAAAGATTGCAGATTTTCTTGAATATCATCAGCTGTGGCATAGGTTCACACTTGGAGGATATATTTGCTTCTTTTTCTTAGTAGTAAAACATTTAAGGTACAGTGAGAGGAAATACAGTGAATAATCTAGGTGGTCACATTTTTCACTATTTTCTTCAAAATAAGAGTTTGTGAGGCTAATGTGCAGTAAAAAGCGTGAAAATGTCTTTTCAGCTTCTATGAAATATAATTATAAATATTATCATTGCTGTCAGGTTTATCATTTAAGATGTATGGCACTGTCTTTGTGGAAATATCTCTCATGTCCAAGTTTTGAAACTTTAGTAATTGATTCTGTCACTAGAATTCAATTTTTTGGCCTTGAAATAACCTGTCCACTGGCACATATGGAATATCTGACCATTTCAACATTTTCATCTGGCTAACGTGTGAGAGATTGATTGCATTTAAAAAGGAACTTAACAGACATCTTCCCTGTGTCAGCTCTTTATTTCATGTCCAAAAGAACTCTATGAAAATAAATTTCTCTGTTCTGAGTCTTTATCATCCTGTTGCATGATGTGAGGCATTAAAAGCTTCATTTCTGTATCACATGACAGTCCATGCAAACCCATAAGCTGCGGTTATTATTCTCAGTCTTCTTCCCAAAGCTGTCCTCAGATAACCTGCCAACCCTGTTAATCATTACCCAGAGAACTCACTTGACTACTGTGTCCCCATATTTCTTCCTCAGGGAACTGCTGCTTCAAGCACTCAATTTCTGGTAATGCCAGTTTGACGAACATTTCAATCAGGGATCTTTTTAAGTTCTACAAGGGCAAGAAAGCCTATCTTGTTCACCAGTGTATCCCCATCACAATTGGTTTGGTTTGAACAGAATTAAGTTATGCTGTAGTTAAATCTACCTTATGCAGCAATTTCTTTAGGTCCACATTCATTGGGAATTTCTCAGCCCAATAGTTATTTTGTTTATATTTGTATGTTACATGCGATAAAGTGTGGTGAAATGGAGTCAGTTGATAAATGGATAATGGCAAGCAAAGCAATTAAACTATCGATGTACTTATTGACCCAAAAAGTTTGATTACGTTGGGATGCTCACCTGGGTAGCATTTAGCTCTTAATAGAGACGAAGCAATATTGCAATGTGTAATGTGTACATACTGATAATCCATAAACACAGTGCATATAAAACCAAAACCGTTTTAAAGATGCCAGCCATGAAACCAATACCACAGCCCAGTCATAGGTCAAATGTGTAATCATATAAAACATAAAGTTAAATTTCAATGTCTGGGAACTGTAGGAGAATTCAAGAGGCATCTAATTTATCCTCTCATATCCTAGTAAGTACAAAACCCGAAGTCCGCCAAGATTGAGCCTTGTTCAAAGCATATGGTTAGTTACGTGCTTGCCTGAGGCCAGAATTCATATTCTATTTGGTTATCACGGTGTGGAGTCTATACACACATCTTCAGTACATCTAACTTTTAGTTTACATAAAGACCTATGTAACTTAGTTAAGAGAGTGCAAACATCCCTGCAGGAAGAATACTTTGCATGATTTTGGCAGTGCTACTTAGCAACATGCCAGACTCAGACTAGTGCTGTGCATACAGGTAAGGGAAGCAAAAATATTTTGCAGAATAATTTGAGAACTCTTTAAAATATCTTAATCCAAAATGTTTCTCCTAATGGTGAGCATGCTGCCATTCCCAAGTTAATCACCCCTGTAGTAGACATTTGATCTCTCAACAAGAGTATGAGGTCCAGATAAACCATTTACTAGTTTTAGAACCATGGACAGTTACCTACTTTTTATGAATCTCAAATTTTTTAGCTGCAAAGAGTAAACTATAATTACCCTACAGAGTATTGTGCAAAGTAATAGTAATGTGACTTACTTTTAGTAGATAAGTTCCCATTCTTTTTTTTCATGAATGAATTATTTGTTTGAAAGCAATTTATTTCTTATGATGATTTAAAATTTTTATAATGAAATGCAATGATTTATTGACTAAAACAGTTTCTCAATTTCCTGACTGTGAATCTTGTTTCTTCAGCTTGTGATAGCATTGGCACAGGATCAATGATGTCAGCTCAGACCATGAATTCCAGTAACATTGACAAATTCATTAACTACACCAAAAATCAATGGGAATTTGATCTTTCTTGTCACTGGTATTCACGGGTCAGTATTAAATGTCTACAGAAAGTTATTGTACAAAGTGTAGACAAAGCTTAAGAGAGATTTTTAGCTTTGTCTGTTTGATTTGTTTTGACCCAGAAGAGTTCTGCCTCACATTAATGCTCTTCTCCAACAAAATCAAATGCCTGATTTCACCATTCTTTTTCCTGCACTCTCTGCCCCAGCTCTACTGAACCACTTTCAGTTCCCTTCCACGATCTCCCTTGCTCTGAGAACTATGCATTATCTATTCTGTCTGGCTTGAACACTTGTCTCCTGCCACTCCTGAGCCACCTCTTACTCTTCCTTCACAGATTAGTTCAGTTGTCAATTACCCCAGAAAGCTTTTCCTGATCCTTCCTCCCTCTTACGATAGGGATATATGCTCCTTCTGTGAAGTTTCAAAAAATGCCCACACTTCAACCAAAAATCTGCTGTGCCTTATCAATAAATAAGTCAAGAAGACATACATTTATTGAGTATCTGTTTCAAGTCTTGGACTCAGCTATGTGTAGTGATATATGATAATTACAAGTCTCATAAGGAAACACAACACATAGGAAGAGAATTTAAATATCCTCTGAGACACTAACTCCTAAATTGTATTCCTTAGAACAGAACTCTTCATGACACCTCAGGAATGAAATCATGGTCAAATTAGTAAATGTTCACATTTTCTTCCCTGAGATTCACAATGCATATTAGCATGATAAAGTTCTGTGAAATCCTGTTGTAAGGTAAACAGCTTAATTTTATCTATTAAATTTTTCAAGTTTATTTCATCATAGAATTCTCTTCTTCCCACAGATCATCATTAATGCTTATGGTTTAATAATGCTACCTGAAAAAAGTAAAAACCATGCCATACTCTTTAAGCTAGTTCTGTAAAGGGAATAGTCAAAGAAAAGGCAAAAGAAAATAGATTCTGATACAACCACACAGAGTCAAGTCTTGCCTACTTTAGTCAGATTATTTAGTGTACTTTATGAAAGCTTTTTATAATTAATGGGTCTCTGCAGAGGATGAATACCCTAGTGGTTTTCCTTAAACTAAAATCAACTAAGGAAAATATTTGAGGAAAATTTCCTGAGTTGATGAACCAATCAGGATTAATGGAAAACTTTTCTGTGTGGTGATAATAGACAATTATTATCTGAGAATTCCTGGTAGGCATTCTCATTTCTTTCCTATATGCAAGGGAATTAATTTACTGGTATTGTGTTCCAGATAATCTCCCAGTGAGCACTTTTGAAAGAAAACGTTCATTTCAGCTAGAGCTTGTGGAACAACACTAGCCTAGGCACCTAGAGATCTGGAGTCTAGTTATGGTTCTGCTGTGTGGTAACTGTTGACCTCAGGCAAGAAGTGAAGCTCTGTGTGGGCCTCCTCACCTGTGATATGTGTTAAATTACCTGGACTTCATAGATCCTTTTAGCTCTAAAATGCTATGAACTGTGTTATTCTCTTGAGAAGCAGAAAACTTAAGAAGAATTTTTCATAATCATTTCTTTTGATCTTTAGTTTTATTTTTCTTTATTTTACTTATTTGTCTTTTTGTAAGTTTTCCCTCTGCCTATACTTTTTTAGTATATATAAATTACACACACATACTGGGAGAGAGGAAGGAATGTTTACAATTGTTTGAATGGAAAAATATATAATACAAAAAATAATAGTACAAGATTAAACTATGTTTTGTGTACTCATAACTATAAAACTACTTTCTTCCCCCTGTATATACACATATGGATTTAAAGTAATATTCCTACTCTTAGCCTAACCATGTTTTTAAATTTATTTCTGCCTTTCTAGCTCCTTCCAGATCTCACATAGTTAAAATCACTTTCTTTCATTGTATTCATTTTTAGCTATGTTTAGCCTCCCTGTCTCATGTCCATTATCAATAATATATCTTTGTTCAACAAGTAACAAATATATACTGAATTCCTATTATGAGCCACTGTTTGAGATACTTCAGCGTACAAAATAGGTAACAATTTTGCCCACACAGAGAGTATATTCTTGGAGGAGGGAAGACAGATAATATGAGAATAAACAAGAATAGGAACATTTAAGAATGTGTTCTGAGGGTAAGTGCTATAGAAAAAGAGGCAGAACAGGGTAAGGATATTGAAGAGTGTGTGAGAGAGTAATGTGACAGGTATGGCAGGTGCAGAGGTTACCTTGTGTTCCGGGATGGCCTCTCTGAGGTGATAGTTCGATGGGGATCCAATAGATGACAAGCCAGCCAGGAGAAGGGAAGAAAAAACGTTTTAAGGCAGAGGCACATAAAAAAGTGTTTTCTGAAGCCAAAATAAACATATAAAATTTATGCATAAAGGTCCAAAATACATCTAAAATCCATGTGTATGAAGACAGCTTGCTCTTCATATTCATGGCAATGGTCAAATAAAAGAGTCTGTGCTTATAATTAAATGGGTGGTTAAGTGCATGTGGAGGCTGTACACGGACTTACTTTCCTTTTTTTCCCAACTAGATATATTTATTTGTTTAAATGACCTAATTTCTACAAATGTTTTTTCACTTTTGCAATGAGCAACCTATACTATTTCCATCTAACAGTGGAGTATAAATGCTTTTCTCTTTAAATGTAGTGCTTATAGTTATATTTTTTGTGACTATGTCATGTGAATAGTATGAATTTGGGAGGGTGTTTCTTATGAGTTTAGATAAATATACAGCTAATTTAGTCAGTCGTATTGATTCAGTCAGTCTTTCATACTGTACTTTTAAAAATGTATATTTTCTTATTGCCATTATATTTAATTTACTTGTATTGTTGTGTAATTTAGAAAGCAATTATACTGTATGATACACTTAAACTTTGTTGAGGATAAATCTCATGTTAAGTGCTCTTACCATACTAAATTTAAAAAAAGTTCAGCAAGAATATTTTTTAAATATAAATAAAAATTCTAAAGAAATTAACTTTGAAAAGTTTAGGGCATATATCAGCCAACTATGGTGTCTAGTTAATTAACTCAGTTATAGTAAATACAATATATATGATCTTTATACACTTATTTTCTTTTTAAAGGTACTCCTTCATAAGGTCCCAGTTTCTTGAATTCAAAACTATGTAATCAATCATGCTCTACAGTAATTGCAATGACACATTGGTCCAACCTTAGCATGAAATCCACTGTGCTCAGTGATTCTAAGGCAATAGTAACAGCTAATAACACTGCTAATATTTTTGAATGATTTATCTATGTTAGAAAACTGTAATTATATAAAATATATTAAAAACCATGACACCAAATGAGATTACTTTGAGACATGAGTGAAGACAGAAGAGGACCGTCTTAGTGAATCTTTCTCTATTCTCCGTCTGAGATGCTCCTCTGACATTTTCACATGCCTTGCATGTGCACTGCCTTCAAGTATGGGCTCAATATTCCCTCACCCAAGAAGGTTTCTCATGTTACTCTGTATACAACAACACCATGCCACTCTTTATCACTCTTAATTCACATCATTTTTCTTTATTTCAGATAACAATTGACATATTTTATCATTATTACGTGTTTCACCTTCTGTATCTGAGCCTTTATTTTACCACTGCGTTCACAGTATAGAACAAAGCCTACATTGAATTAAATGTTTATTTGTGTAATTTATAAATCCTCCTTGTCTCCAAAATCCCCTCACATTTCAATATCCTTGTGTCTCTGGCTGTATTCTGTGTGATTCCTCAATCTCAGTGTCATGTTACTGATTCTCATTTTAATGTGTTTTGTCCACTATTTATGTCATCTATTGATAATTCTAAAAAGTAAAACTGACTCTTTTAAAACTATAGTCACATTTTTTTCATCTCTTCCATTTCATACTGGTCTATTTCTCATCATAATTACAGTTTTTATTTCATAGACTCCTGTTCTTATTATAGAGATGATATCTCCTCTGATTTAATTATAAAAATTATAATCATTTTATTTGTTTAAAATTCTTTTCACATTTTCCCATTATGAACACCAATTATTTTTTTCCATCACCATGCTGCTCTTCCCATCAAAAGATAGGGTTTATTTGCTGACCGCCCCCTCCCCAAAACACACATCTTGAATCTGAGATGGCATTGTGATTTGCTCTGACCAAGAAAATAAAGCAGAAGTGAAAGTCAAGGACTTGTTAGCATATGCCATAAGAATTTTGCAGCTTCCACTCTCGATCTCTGCATTCATATGTTATATAAAGAAGCTTGTGCTGTACTGATAAGATACCACATGGAGACTGAGAAAGACCAAGTCAGGACCCAAGACACCAATGGTGTAAATGAAGCCACCTTAGATATTTCAGCCCCAGCTGAATACAACTCTATGTGACTCTGGAAAACACATAACAGAAGAACCATCCAGTTAAGCCCAGCCAAAAAGCAAAATCATGAATATTAATATATAGATGTTGTTTCAAACCATTAAAGTTTGTAATAAATTTGTTTTTCAGCAACAATTAACTGAAGCATGGGTCACTTTAGGTCACTGGTAGGAAAATCCCAGTTTGCCAGTAGTTCTTAGAGATTTGATCTCCACGAACAACTACGTGTTTTCACTGCTTTATGCCTATGAAGACCTTAACATAGTTTTAAAATATATTTTAAAATTGTAGGTAAGTTTTTTTATTGTATGTTGCTATGGACTGAATATTTGTGTTCCACAGCCAAATTCAAATGTTCAAACTTAATCTTTAATGTGGCAGTTTTTGGAAGTGGGATCTTTGGTTGTGAGGGTGGAGCCCTCAAATGGGATGTGTCCCTATAAAAAGAGAAAAAGCTAGAATTCTCTTTCTCTCAGCCATATGAGGATACAATAAGATGCAAACAATGGATCAGCTGGAACCTCGATCTCAAGCTTCCCAGTCTCCAAAAGTGTGAGAAAGTTTTATTGTTTAAGCCATCCAATCTATGGTGTTCTGTCATAGCAGCCCAGAGAAAGGTCTAAACTTCCATGTTCATTGTAGCATTATTCATAGGAGTCAGGGTATGTAAACAACCTATACCCATCGATGGATGAATGAATAAAGGAAATGTGCTATTTACATGTTATAGAGTATTATTCAGGCTCAAAAATGAAAGTGTTCTCCTATATGACAACATGGATGAACCTGGAAAATATTATGATAAGTGAAATAAGTCAGTTGCAAAAAGGCAAATACTGGGTAATTTCACTTTTATGAGGTTTCTAAAATAGACAAATTCATAGAAAGAGAGAATGAAATTGTTGGTAGCCAGTGGTAGGGAGCAGGAAGAAACTGGAAGTTGCTATATTTTATAAAGAAGCTATTGGAAAATACTGTAGTGATGCACCAAGCACTTTATGGAGCAATTTGATGCTGTATTAACTCTACTTTCTTTCCCCTGATGTATAGAAAATGGATTTAATTAATCTCAAAGGGAATTTAGGTAAAAGAAGTCAAGCCTACTGGCACACTTTCTTTCAAGAAAACTGGTATTTCAAAATATCAAACTTAAAAACAAAAAATGAATAAATTGAGAAATGTGAGTGGAGTTATCAATTATAAATGAAGAAAAATTCCTTGTGGAGTTTCTATACATGCCCCATGCCTTTTTTTGGATATTGTTTATTTTAAGCTGGTTATTTTTAAGTATTAAAAAAAAAACAACTCAATAAGAATCTTTACCTCCCCCTTACCTGCCTAAAGGAATTTAGGTAGAAAATCCTGCTTAAAGGAATATATCTATTTCCTTAGCATAATTTGAACTAAGTGTGATAGATAAGGAGGAACATAGCAATATCTGTCTGTTAGACTCCCCTCTGTGTTCATTGTTTTTGTGTAGCCTGAAAAGAATTTATCAAATGTTTGCTTCCTTTCTCTTTAGCTCAAACTGGCTTATCAGCCCCATCTGACTGTTTGTCCTGAGGTCTTGTATTCTTAAGGAACCCCTGTATGTATATGCATGATAAATTTAGTTATTTTCTCTTGTTAATCTGTCTCATGTCAGTTTGATCATTACATGAGCTAAAAGAACTTGAAAGGTTAGAAGTAAAACTACTTACCTCCCTTACATCATCTTCTCAGGAAGTTTCATGTCTTAGTTTATAATTATCTTAAATGTAAATGGACAAAATTTACCAATAAAAAAGCAGAGAATAGCTGGATGGACAATGTGGCACATGAAATAGATGCATGATATTGTGACTCTGGCCTGGCATTTTGACAACCATATCCCCAAACTAGAGAATTTGTTTAATTTCCTCCAAAACTAATTTAGAAAAAGATTTTTTTTGGTGTTATAATCATAACTATTCACAAGAAGAAGAGGATAGGAACAAAATATGTATATTATACTTTATAGTCCTTCTCAGTATTGTTATGTTAAACTGTATTAAATAATTAAAATTTAAAAAATCATCAAGGGTAGTTTTGAACAGAAAAAGAAAGCTTAAATGTTGAAATTAGCAATATGGGGATAGATGACAGAACGCATCCTTGCCGGGAGGTTTATGCTAAATGAATGCTTTAAGTTGCAACATATGATACTGCTGCTTTATTATTTTTTTGGAGAAAAAGTAATCAAACATCAGTTATTTTATATGATTTATGCATGAAGATATGATTCTTTATGAAAGTGCTTTTCAAAAGTTATTGTTTTCTGAGTTTAAAATAAATATATTTGTAATGTAGGAAGTATAGGAAAAGATAAAAATGAATAATGAATATAATGAAGATCAATCATTATCCCTCAAGCCAGAGATGACCATAGTTAACATTTTGATGAATTTATATCCACTCTCTTTCCTACAATATGTACAGAGTCTATTTTTCAAATATCTGGATCATGCTGCCAGTTATAAATATTAACATTGCCTATGAAATTGGAATCTCTGGGTTCAAATCTCAGCTCTACCATCTATTTGCTGTGCAACATTATGCCAATTTTTCTTTGTGACTCTGTTTCATACTTTAAAAATGGGGATATGTATGACAGACTTTATAGAATTTCTGAAGGTAAAATTTACATATATATTACCTTAGAACAGTTTCTGGCAGACAGTAAGTACTTATTGTTACCTATTACTAATAAATAGTTTTGAAAACATATTTAAAGATTACATTATATTACAATTACAGTAACTGTTTAACCAATACTTTATTATGGGGAAATTGGATTGTTAATGTATTTTTATTATTAAATATAATACTATAGCAAACAACCTTTGTTTTGGTTATTATCTGTTAGCCCTAACTCTCAAGGTTCTTGTCTGTCTGCCCTGCTCTAAAAAGTTAACCTCTGAAAACTGAATCCTTCTGTCTGCCCTGCTTTCTTTGTCACTAGTTGATTTTGAAAGAGGTTGAAGCATTTATCTTTCTGCTCTCTCCTTACATGGTCATAGTTCTATCAATAGTTGCATCTTTTATGAAGTGACAGTTTCTACCAATGTATTCTTTTGATAGATCCAGCTTTCACTGGTCTCAGCTAACACTAAACTTTCTTTAGGAATTTAGATCTAGAGGTGATAATGACTTCCTGTTATTGGTTGTATGTAAGTGTCTTGCCACCCCTTATTGGATCCCTTACTCATAATTCTGCATATAATTGTTAGTTTTTCTTCTTTTTAGCAAGACAGACAGACAGATAGACACACACACACACACGGTAAGAGAGAGAGATGAAAGGTATTGATTTGTATTTGTGGCACTTCAGTTATTTATTGATTGCTTCTCTTATTACCTTGAATGGCAGGAGATGGTCTTCAGCTGAGCCAGAGACTCCTTGCTAAAGTCAGTGACCTTTTGGCTTAAGCCAGCAACCATGAGATTACGTTGATGATACCACACGCAAGGCTAGTAAATAACCCAGCGCTCAAGCTGGCGAGCCTGCAGTTGAGCTGGTGACATCAGTGTTTCAAACCTGGGATCTAAGCCTCCCAGTTCGGGATGCATTCCATTACACCACCACCAGTCAGGCTGTATATAATGTTTTATTATACTTTTTTTTCCAGTTAAAATCTATCGAATGAGCTGTTTTCAGCTGATACTTGGATATTGTCTTATATTTGCTACTCTATATTACTTTGCGAATGAATTACTTATATACTTATTTTCTAGAAGAAAAATTACTGAGTCAAATGGTAGAAACATTTTAAAAGTCTCTGCTATACATAGCTAAACAATATCCAGACAATTTATACTCTTTTTAAAGATCAGCTTTAACATCATTTGAGAGAAACTGCCCACTGGAGATTTGCATGGGTTGGAACCAAACCCTTGCCTGATAGGTTGTACCCTCCCTTAGCTTTTCTAGGAGAGACAATTCCTCGTAAGAACTCTTCTTATGGCCCCCTTCATCTCACTGTTCCTCAAGGTATAGATAAGTGGATTGAGCAGTGGGGTGCCCAATGTGTATACCAATGAGATGAACTGATCTTGCTTAGGAGAGTAGCTGGAGCTGGGGCGCAGGTACATGAAGGCACAGCAGCCATACTGCAGCAGGACCACGGTCAGGTGGGAGGAACAGGTGGAGAATGCCCTCTGGCGGCCAGCTGCTGAATGGATCTTGAGCACAGTGGCTACGATGAAGGTGTAGGAGGTGGTGATGAGGAGGAAAGGCATGACAATGGCTAGTGTGGCTGCCACCAGCACCGACTGCTCATGGATGTGGCTGTTGGCACAAACAAGATGCATCACTGGTGGCACATCGCAAAAGAAATGTTCGATACCCCGAGTCTGGCAGAATGGCAGAGAGAAGACGAAGATCGTTAGTTGTAAGGACAGGAACAAGCCGATGACCACAGATGAAACAACCAAGCGAACACAAAGAGTTAAAGTCATGATGAGAGGATACCACAGGGGATGGCAAATAGCAACATATCGGTCATAGGCCATCATAACCAAGAGGAAGCAATCAGCACTGCCGAGTCCGATGAAGAAAATCATCTGAGTGGCACAGCCCAGGAGAGTGATGGACTTCTGTGACTGTAAGATGTTGGCCAGAATGTGAGGCGCCACCACAGAAGTGTAGCATACCTCTACCCCTGAGAGGCTGCCCAGGAAATAGTACATGGGTGTGCGCAGGCGAGTTTCTGTCTGAATGGCCGCTACAATGAGGACGTTCCCACTTATAATCAATGTATAAACCAGGCTAACTCCAAGGAAGGAGAAGGCACACAGCTCAGGGTGGGAGGGATAAGCCAGGAACACAAGCTCCATTAACAGTGAGTGATTTACCCAGGTCATGGAGCTAACCTATACTCTTTGTTGAGAGTTAAGAAGACAGAGGGAAGAATCAGATTGACAACATATTAGTTCACACTGTGAACCACTGTCTAATCTCATCACAGCTGGAGTTACAAACTAGAATAATTAGAACTAATGCTCTTTTCTTCTCCACTTTAACAAAACCTCTTCTCATAAATATCTACAACTTAATTTCTTTTCTTTTCTTTCTTTTTTTTTTTTTTACAGGGACAGAGAAAGAGTCAGAGAGATGGATAGACAGGGACAGACAGACAGGAATGAAAAGAGATGAGAAGCATCAATTGTCAGTTTTTTGTTGCTACACCTTAGTTGTTCATTGATTGCTTTCTCATATGTGCCTTGACCGCGGGCCTTCAGCAGACGGAGCAACCCCTTGCTCGAGTCAGCAACCTTGGGTCCAAGCTGGAGAGCTTTTACTCAAGCCAGATGGGCCCACACTCAAGCTGGCGACCTCGGTGTCTCGAACCTGGGTCCTCCACATACCAGTCCGATGCTCTATCCACTGCGCCACCACCTGGTCAGGCTACAACTTAATTTCTCACTGACAAGCACTAGCAAAATTGTGTAAGTAATTTTTGAGGGAGATATTTATAAAAATTTGTGGAATTCAAAGTCATTGTCAGTAGTAATGGAATGAAAATTAAAAATTTCCAGTAAAGTCACAAGGAAAGTGGCAAGAAATTTTGGGGTGCAAATATTTTTTGGGTGAAAGTGAAGGCAGAAACCATTTACTTATTCACTTATATTCTTATTTTTACACTCAATGCCTCATGAAGTGGTGAGTTATAGAAATATGAATATCACATTCAAAAACTCATGATATATATACTATATTTTATATGATAAATAAAAATAGAGTCATAAGAAATGTATAAATTAGACAATTGAGTTTTAGAAAAGAAATGTATTTTCAACTTTAGGCATCCCTGCACAAGAACCATATGATTTCACTCATCTCTGGGATATAAAACAGCACCAAATGAACAAACAAACTCATGGTCACAAACAATAATATGGTGGTTACCAGAGGGGAAGGAGAAGAAAGTCAGGTTAAAGATGGTCAAATATATATGGTGGTATAAGGAGACTATTGGGTGATAAATACAATATAGAGATGATGTAGTACACTTGAAACTTATATAAGGTTATTAATGGATATCACTCGAGTATGTTTAATTAACAAAGACTTTATGGGAGAAAAAGCATGGAATAGTAAGGACATCTAAGGAAAAACTGTTTATTGGGCCACACAGTTAAAAATTGGAAAGCATAGAGACACGAGGGTCATGAGAAATTGACTTAGTCTGGGAAGAGTGTAAGGTGCTAAAAAGGAGTGGGGTGCATTAAACAATGGAATACTACTCAGCCATCAAAAAGAAGGAAATTTTACCTTTTGTGACAGCATGGCTAGAACTAGATTATTATGTTATGTGAAATAAACCAGTCAGAGTAAAACAAATACCATATGATCTCGCTTATATGGGGAATCTAATGAACACAATAAATTGATGAACAAAATAGAAACAGTGGTATGGACACATGGAACAGATGGACAACTATCAGAGGGGAGTGGAGTGAGGGGACTGGATGAAAAAAGATAAAGGGATTTTCCAAACACATATATACATAATATGTAGACACAGACAACAGGGTGACAATAGCCAGAGGAAAGAAGGGAGTGGAGGTGGGGGAGAAGGGCAAAGGGGAAAAATGGGAGGGAAAGAGACTTTGCTTGGGGTGGAGGGTGCATGATGTAGTGTGTAGATGGTGTTATATTGAGTTGTACACTTGAAACCTCTAAGGTTTGGCAAACCATGTCATCTCAAAAATTAGAAACAAAAGGAGTGCGGGAAGAGAAGATTGCAACAAGATGCCAGAGGATGGAATATTAGGTGTAGAAGCATAGGTAGTAAGTACTCTTTTAGGCAAAGGTGGCACTGGTGACTCTACAGCATCAGAGTTGTGCTTAAGAAGAATCAGTAATTCTGTGCAGCAAAGGGTAAAATCAAAAGAGTGAAGGGCAACCTGTGGAGTTAGAAACAATATTAAAAAATCATATACCTGATAAGGGGTTAGTGCTCAAAATATGAAAAAAAAACAACCCTACAACTCAACAACAAAACAAACAACCCAATTAAAAATGGGCAAAAGATGTCATTGACTAGATGAAGTAATACATATATGCATATAAAAAGATGCTCCGCATCACTAATTGTTATGTTAATGCATGTCAAGATCACAATGAGATAGTACCCCACACTCATTACTGTGACCATTGGAAAACTTGTGCATTATTGGTGGGAATATAAAATGGTTTAGCTAGTATGGAAGACAGTATGAAGTTTCCTTAAAAAATTAAAAATAGAATTATCACGTGATCCAGCAATTCTCCTTCCACATGTATACTTAAAAACAATCAAAAACAGGATCTTAAAGAGATATTTGCACACCAAGTTCATTGCAGCATTATTCACAATAGCCAGGAGATAGAAGCCATCCATATTGCTCACAAAAATTAGAGGATATTTCAAAATGAATATGAAGCATTGAAATATCCTCTAATTTTTGTGAGCAGTATAATTTTTCATCAACAGATGACTGGAAAATATAATTTCACACATACATACACAAGAATATTATTCAGGCTTTAAAAAGAGGTAAATACTGTCCTGTGTTATAAACTGGTATATGATTTTTAAACTTTGAGGATATTATGCTAAGTGAAATAAACCACTCACAAAAAGAAAAATCAGCATTATTCTCTTTGTATGAAATATCTAAAGTAGTAAAATTTATAGGAACTGAAAGTAGAATGGTGATTGCCAGAAACAGGATGGAGTGAGAGAGTTTTTCATGGGTATAGAGCTTTAGTTTTGTAACATAAAAGTTTGTGGAGTTTTCTTGAACAACAATCTCTATGTGGTTAATAGTAATATAATGTACACCTGAAAATTTTGAAGGTAGTAAATTCTGTTGTGTATTTAATTTTATGTTATGGACACACACACACACACATGCACACATATATACACACACAAAGGCAATATCCAACAATATAGATCCAGCTGGATTTCCAATCTGTATAACCTGTAGTTAAGTAATATTGGAAAAAAATGTGTGTGTGTACAGAGACTATCCTAAATATTAAGACTATTTAGAGCATAAATGGTTGTTTTTCTACTAGTTAATAAATAATATCTATTTCATATATTCTCTTCTGAACTTTAATAATGATTTGAATTATTTTTGTCACTTAGCATATTTGACGTTGTATACAACAAGCAGAGAAAGGGCAGTGAATCAGTGTAAAATTACATTTAATTTCAAAACTGATGGTTTGAATAATTGAATCTCCTGGCTCTGTAATACAGGGCAATATAATATTTCTTAGTCCCAGTTTCTTATTATTGAATTTATTTTAAAATTACAGTTGACATACAATATTATATTAGTTTCATGTACAAGATAGTGGTTAGACATTTATATACCTTATGAAGTGATCACCCCAATAAGTTTAGTAACCTTTAGTCATATTATGATATTCTTTCTTTGAAAAGTGGGGATAATAATTGTACCTAGTTTTATGGTTTGTTTGGATTAAATGAGATCATAATGTAAATTATCTACCACAATGCTAGCCCATAGTAACAGCAGCCTAGCAGTATAATATCAAAAAACTATCATTATTATTTGTAAGTTCAAGGGCACTCATATCCCTTATTGATATTTTATCTCCCTATATCACCAAATAGTTATGTGCAAATTGCGGACACTCAAAATCATGTGTTCAATGGATAAATATACTGTGAAAAACATGTCATTTATACTTTTTTCTATTTTCTATTTTTACTTTTTGATTATTTTATAATCAGATCACTTGTTTAAAAACCCTTATGGAAACAACACTAGTGGCTCTAATTATAGAAAACATGAGGGCTACACTGTAGAAAAAATCCCATCATTCCACTACTCAAGGGCATAGCATATATGAGAATATATCAGATGTCTGAGGCTAATCTACCACCTATATTATGATGGAGGGCTTTGAAATTTGGGTAATAATGATGACTTCTGAGAAATTTATTAGAGTCAATCACTCATCATCTTAATGATACACTCTAGGATCTATAATAAAATACTTACATCAGAGCAATCATAGGTCATAAATTCCTGGAGTTGGAAGGGAATACAGAACAGAAATTGCTTAGTTCAGTCCCTATTATATACTTGAATCTCCAATAAAGTATCTGAACATCAGGTCACCTTCAGTGCCAGGAAATCTCATTACCTGCTGGCTCTCTTGCTCCATTGTTGAAAGGATCAATGCTCTAAAAGTTTTTTTCTGGTAATCAGCTTGAATTTACCTCTGTGCAACTTCTACATATTCATTCAACTCTACACCGTGGGGTAATTTCCACATAAAAGAATTCAGATACTATGCAGTCCTACATTTTTATCCTGACTTATTTAGCCATTCCTCATATGACATGGATTTAATATTTCTCACAATTTTAGCTCTGAAAATCCTCTCATTTTAAATAACTTCCTAAAAAGTGTCCTCCATGGAACAGGTCTTAAGAATTGTCAATATTAAAAAGATTTGGACATCACCCACATGGTCATGGGCTGTCTATTTCTTTAATCTAATAAAAATAAGATTAATTAACAGGTTTGTGTTTGATTGTTTGATGTTCTCCTCATATTTTGACTGCTATTAATCTCCTTAGGTGTTAACATTTCAAATATCCTTTTCTCATTTTCAAAATAGCAAAGTATCATCCACTATTTCTTAAAACATTCATTCATGTTTAAGTCTGCTGACATTGAGATTTTTAGAAAATCATTTATTTTTATTTGCTGATTCACATCTTAGCCATCTTTTCTGAAGTCACTCACATTTAATTTTTATGCGCTAAGTGCCAAGCACTGCACACCATGGTGATCAAAATGGCACAGTCTGTGCTCAAGTGGATATTCTGTTGTAATATGAGAAGCAGACACCGTTAATTAAATAATCTGGAATCTATATAGATAGATAATAAGAAGCTAGGCAACAGACAGACAGACTGACAGACGGAGAGATCTGATTAAGTGCTACAAGGAAAAATAGTGTTTTATAAGACTGCACAACATGAGACATGGCATAGTTTGTGATTAGGTGATTCTACAAAGGCTTCCTAGAAGAAGTAATACTTAAGCTTAGATCTGAAAAATGAGAATGAACTAGGAGAAGAGGTATATATAGTAGAGTAATAGGGCCCATATTCTAGATAGGTAAATGATGGACTTTATGGTTCAGGAGAATGAAACTTACTATATCAACATATCATTAACTTGCTATTACAAGTTTTTACTAAATAATAAAATATTTAAGTTCAAAGGCAGCCAATTTCTAGGCTGGATCTGTTCATGAACTCACACCTATTATCTCAACGCCTCCAAGTCACATTCCACATCACAGACTTATTTTTCCTTCTACCTCTCCAGCCAGTCTAGCCCAGTCAAAAAGGATTTTATGAGAAAAATTAGCCATTTGCATTCTGAAAATCTAGAGTCTAGGCTAAAACATTTCTCTAAGTGTTCAATTAGTGTTATTTTAAAAGTGAGGTTAGTGGACTTGGCATTGAACAGAATTGTGGTAGAATCTCAGTCTACTAATAATAGCAATATTTTCTAGGCATATCACCCATATTATTTTTGGCTTCCCCATATTTAAAAGATGAGATTAAATTAGATAAAATGTTTAGAATACTTGGATGTATAAAACCTCTTAATTAGCATAACAAATGCTAATTCTTTCCTTATTTCTTTGAATCTATGAAAAGGGTAATAATATTAATAAGGGATAATATTTACCATATTATCTGGCAGGATTAAATGAGGTGCCTATAGAGAGAGGGTTTTTATGAACTCTTAAACTATATCAAAATTTATGTCATTTATCCTTTCAACATTTCTTTGACTGAGATTAATTATTCCCATTCTACTCAGAAAAATTGAACTCCCAAATGAATTCAGTAAAAATACTGTAAGTCATGGTCCGAACTAGTTCTGAAATGGTGGAGTCTCAACTTATAAAACCATTACTCACTTTTCTGACTCAGTGTCAACTGGTGCCTGGAACTTTGTAAATCAAGAAGCAGGTAGAAAAAGACTTTTTCTTATCTCCAACATGAAAGGGAAATAAACACAGTGAGCCAGTCTTCTCAGTTATATTCATAAATAACAGGATCTTGCAGGTAATGTCTGACTGTTCCTGTGGACAGAGAAGGGAGGATCATGAGCCTGGAGAGACCACCCAGTGGGACCAAGACTTTAGTAACCTTCCTGAACAAAGGCTGAGGAAGAAGTCAATTGCTTTGCTATCTAGAGTTTTGCTTCATAGATTCTATTTCCCAGAAGGTGGTGAAGTGATTGCTGATCTCCTCCCTCGTTAACAGATAATTAATCCAAACTGAAACTGTCCTTACATTTGGGATTCCCCTATCAATGGAAGGTTTAGGATATGACTGTCAAAGTAGATACCAGTATAAACTCTTTAACAACATTTGCAGCGAGTGACCCAAATAATTTCCAGAAAAATATATAAGTTCCCTAATCAAGGTCATCTGAGTCTCCTGTTTTGAATGTCAATGAATACTTATTGAATGTTATTTTTTTCATGGCATCTTTCCTTGCATAACAGTCTTTAACAGAGACACTCTTACATGTTTTAGCAAATTCACTTATTTCTTGAAAAATATGTTGGTTGGTCATGTGTATATGCATTTTTATAAGTTTGTGACTGTATGCTCCCATGTACCCCATTTATTCAAAGACAGTTCTTTGTGTGGGTCTAGAGCAGGGATTGGGAACCCATGGCTCGTGAGCCAGATGTGGCTCTTTGATGGCTGCACCTGGCTCACAGACAAATCTTTAATAATAAAAAAATAATGTTAACAATATAAAACATTCTCATGTATTAGAATCCATTCATTTTCTGCTGCTCGTGTTCATGGTTGTGAATGGCTGGAGCCAATCACAGCTGTCCTTCTGGACAATACCAAATTTTTATTGGATAATGCATAATCTACATGGGTCACTGTGAGGTCAGGAAGTAAATTTCCCTCCTTTTAATCAAGAAGTCAGCTAGCTAATTGCAGAAACCCTTTTGATGAAGAAGATGGCTAAAAGAAAAAAAGATGAGGAGTATCATACTTTTCAGCAGGAATGCACGGAGGAATTTGACTTTGTGGAAAGAGCAGGTTCTGCAGTGTGTCTAATATGCAATGATAAAATCGCATCGATGAAACGGCCAAATATAAAGTGGCACTTTGACACATGCCATACTACATATGCATCGAAATATCCAGCGGGGACAGCAGGAAGAAAGCATGTCAAGAGCTACTGTGCAGAGTGCAAGCTAGTCAGCAGCAACTTTGTGTTTGGACCCAACAAGGTGACTGGAATTCGGCTAGCTTTGCAATTCGATGCTTTAGCAATTGTGAGAACCAGAAAGCTATTCACAGATGGGGAGTATGCCAAAACATTCATGCTTGATGTTGTCAATGAACTTGTTGACGATTTTTCGGATAAAGACAAGATAATCAAACAAATAAAAGACATGCCTCTGTTGGCAAGAACTGTTCACGATTGTACCATCACGATGGCAAATCAAATTGAGGCAACACAAGCGAAGGACATAAATGCAGCCCCATTCTTTTCTCTCGCTTTGGAGGAGTCAACAGACATAAGCCATTTATCCCAGTTCAGCGTGATTGCAAGGTATGCTGTCAGTGACACACTACGTGAGGAAAGTCTTGCTGTTTTGCCTATGAAAGAGACAACAAGAGGGGAGGGTTTATTCAAGTCTTTCACTGAGTTCACTAAAGAAAATAATCTACCGATGGATAAACTTATTTTGGTGTGTACTGATGGTGCTCCATGCATGGTGGAGAAAAACAGAGGATTCATAGCGCTTCTTTGTGAACATGAAAAGAGACCCATTCTAAGTCTTCACTGCATCCCACATCAGGAGGCGCTTTGTGCTCAGATGTGTGGCGAGCAGTTTGGTGAGGTGATGTTGCTGGTCATTCGGGTGGTCAACTTTATTGTTGCCCGAGCTTTAAATGATCATTAGTTTAAAACACTGCTGGATGAAGTTGAGCATAATTATCCTGGTCTGCTTCTGCACAGCAATGTGCGTTGGTTGTCAAGAGGGAAGGTGCTCAGCCATTTCGTGATTTGTCTGAGAAAAATCTGGACTTTTCTTGAAATGAAAAACGTTGAGCATCCTGAGTTAGCTAACACTGAGTGGCTCCTGAAGTTCTGCTATCTCATGAACATGACTGAACATTTGAACCAGCTCAATGTGAAAATGCAAGGCATTGGAAATACAGTCTTATCCCTTCAACAAACAGTGTTTGCATTTGAAAACAAGCTGGAAATCTTCATCGCCGACATTGAAACAGGTTGTTTACTACACTTTGAAAAACTGGGAGAGTTTAAAGATAAATGCACAGCAAGTGGCCCTGCTTAACATTTTGATCTCCAGCAGCTAGCGGGCTTCACATCTAATCTCCTGCAGTCATTCAAAGGGCACTTTGGAGAATTTCGTGAGCACACTCGTCTTTTTAAGTTCATCACCCATCCACATGAGTGTGCAGTGGACAGTGCCGAACTGAGTTACATCCCCAGTGTCTTTCTCAGAGATTTTGAGTTACAAGCTGCTGACCTGAAGGCCTCAGACATGTGGGTGAATAAGTTCAAGTCGCTGAATGAAGATTTGGAAAGACTTGCACTACAGCAAGCAGAGTTGGCGAGCAAACACAAGTGGGGAGAAATGAAAAGACTTCAACCCGTGGACCAACTGATTATCAAAACTTGGAACGTGCTTTCCGTCACATACCACACACTGCAGCGTGTGAGTATCGCTGTACTGACAATGTTTGGCTCTACGCATGCATGTGAGCAGTCTTTCTCACATCTAGAGAACGTTAAGACCAACCTACGATCACGTTTAATGGATGGAAGTCTCAACGCCTGCATGAAGCTTAACCTCACTACGTATCAACCAGACTACAAAACCATTAGCAAAACCACGCAGCAGCAGATGTCGCATTAATGGTAAGAAGTACTTTATTCATCATTGGTTAACAACAGCATAACAACGTTATTAAAATGAATTCAGAATCTTATTGTACTTTAAAAGTGTTGGTCTTACATAAAATGCACACATTTTCTTGCATTTAGTGTTAAACATATTGTATGGCTCTCACGGAATTACGTTTTAAAATATGTGGTGTTCATGGCTCTCTCTAGACCCCTGGTTTAGAGTGATTAATGTAACTCTTTGATGTGTGTGTATGTATGTGCGTGTGCGTGAGGGCTTGTGTCAGATCCCAATAGCCAGGCAGGATTGAGTTCTAACATCTAGACTGGTTTGACTGGTTCTGAACTGGCACTAATTCCAGAGACCCAATAGTCACTGTAGTTTCCAAATCAGAGTAGGTCTTATGGATGTTAGGTAATCAATGGAATTTTTAGCTCAGGTTCATTTCACAGAATGCATAGTTACGCTTACCCTGGATATGATTTTCCTGCCCTGCATACAAAGCTTCTGCCAAATGTATAGACTTAGAGAATGTTTTGTTATAGTTAAGGTGTTTCATACAGCATTGTTTCTGCTTAAAGGACTCACTTCACAGCAAATAAAGTATATAAATGATTCCATAGGCATGGAATTCACTGGTCTTACCATGCTCTCTACAATCCCAAAGCCATCGGGCTTGATGGAGTGGTGAATGGCCTTTGAAGACTGTTAAAGTCCCAGGCCCCTTAGGAATGAAGGTTTCAGTCATCCCACAGGTTTCTGAGGACAAAGAGAATATGGAATGGGTATTGAAAAAAGGAAATTATAAATACCAGTTTTGATCAACCATATGACCAGTTGCAGAAATGAAAACTATAAATGTTCCATGTATTTCTTCATTTTTATGAATGTGCTTGGCTGTATTTATGTGTATATTTTCTTTCCTCTTTTATCTCCTTACTGTATAACATAATATTGACTTTGCATTATAATATTTAAGTATTGTTAACTCTATAGCATAGCATTTAAATTATAGACTATGAAGTAGAAGAGTGAACATCACTCAAGGACTTTGTATTATCTTCTGGGAATAGAGTTAGTGCATTTTCAGTTATATGCAGGATGATCATATCAGGTTAGGCAGAACTTTGACTTTGCTATTATCTTTATTGGAGATTAAATGTGGTTTAAAAAGATGATTATGGATGCCAAGCTTACAAAGGGTGGATTATGATGCTCAATTTTATGTGTCAACTTGCTGAGCTATATATGGTACCCAGTTGTTTAGTCAAACACCCATCAAAATGCTGCTGTCAGTGTGTTTTCTTAGATATAAGTAACACTTGAATCAGTAAACTTAGTGTAAAGCAGATCACTCAGCACAATGTGGGTGGGTCTTATCCAATCACTTAAAGGTTTTTTAGAGAAAAGACTGAAATACCCAGAGAAGAAATGGATTTCTCTTCCAGAATGCCTTTGGACTCAAGACTGCAATATTGATGCCTGCTAGAATTTCCAGACTGCTGGTCTGGACTGGGGATTTTGGGCTTGCCAGACCTCATAATCACATTAGCCAGTTCCTTAAAATAAATCTGTCCTTTTATAGATGTACATCCTGTTGGCTCTGTTTCTCTGGAGAAAACTGACTAATACAGAGGGTGACCTCTAGAAAGTTTGACCAGTGCCACTCTTATTTTCTGACAACTTAGAGGTCTTATGTTATAAATCTGACAGTTGCCCTCAACACATATTAATTCTTAGAACAAACTGACTGCTACATCTTTCCTGACCTACTTGTGGTCAGAGATTAAATGTGGGGGCAGAGATTAGACCAGCACACAGAGACCATTGTTACATGCAAAAGATGTTTAATGAAAGAGACAGGTTAATTGACCAGGTGGTTATTTGTCACAGTTTTGAGGTAAATACAAGAATAAGGCATATTAGATTGAGCAAAATATCTTTATGAACATTTTCCCTCCAAAGTATTGTTCAAGGCATAAATTAATACCATTGCTTCTTAGGAGAAAGCTTCAAAGATAATGAAGTTGCTTCAGAGAAAATGTTAATTTTTAATTTGGGGCTAAGCAAACATTAGTAACCTACGGTATATCCCTCTCCAGCTGTCAGAGTTTTAAAGCTTCAGAGGACTTACAAAACAAATGAGAGTGAACTGTAGCAACTAAGTGTATTAGGATCAAAGAATTAATGAAAATGCAAATTGTGGGGAAGTAATGTAACTATGGCATTTGTATGTAGGAGTTTCCTGTTGTCACATGCCAGATACCTCCTTCAAGTTCCACTAACATCTCAGATAGCCTCAGCTGTTCCTTTGCTATTGATGGCCTTCTTTAGGGCATCTTTGACATCCTTGTTTCTAAGGGTGTAAATCAGTGGATTGAGTAAGGGGGTGACAAAGGTGTAAATGAGGGCAAATTGTCTGTCCTCATCCACCGAGGCGCTGGACTGGGGACGCAGGTAGACCAAGGCACAGAAGCCATACTGCAGCAAGACCACGGTGAGGTGAGAGGAGCAGGTGGAGAAGGCCCGGTGTGACCCTCAGCTGAACGGATGCGCAGGATGGCCAAGGTGATGAACACGTAGGAGACAGAAATAAGGATGAAGGGGACAGTCAGCACGAGGATGCTCACGACATAGAGGACAGCCTGGTGCACAAGGATGTCAGCACAGGCCAACCGCAGGACCGGGGGCACATCGCAGAGGAAGTGGTTGATTTCCGGGAGATGCCCGCAGAAGGGCAAGGTGAAGATTAGGGATGTGAGCTGCAGGGACAGGTAGAGGGCCAGGACCACGGCACAGGCCACCATCTGGATGCACAGCTTCTGGGTCATGATGAGGGTGTAGTGCAGCGGGTGGCAGATGGCCACATAGCGATCGTAGGCCATGATTGCCAAGAGAAAACAGTCGGCGCCACCGAGCGTGAGAAAAAAGAACATTTGTGTCCCGCAGCCAGCCAGAGAAATGGGCTTCCGGTCTCCAAAGATGTTGGAGAGCATCAGGGGCACCACCACGGTGGTGTAGCTGATCTCTATGAAGGACAAGTTGCACAGGAAGAAATACATTGGTGTGCGCAGGGAGCTGTGTGTGCACATCGTCCAGATGATGGCCGTGTTGCCACAAAGGATCAGCAGGTAGAGGAGGAAGAGGAGCACCTGGAATTCAGGGACGGCGGTGAAGGCCCGGAACACAAACTCAGTGGGATGGGACTGGTTGAGAACCGGGCTCCTAGCAAACATGTCTCCTGCAAGAGAGGAAGAAAAGTGCTGAATTTTCCTTTGCGGAGTTGTGTTATTGCCTGAGCCAAAGAAAGATTTTCAGGTTTTGTTTCTGATGTGGAAATTACCTAATTGTGATTGAGATTCTAATTGTAATAAAAGATATGGAATACTATTCTTTTTTTTTTTTTTTTTTTTACAGGGACAGAGAGAGACTCAGACAGAGAGAGATGAGAAGCATCAATCATCAGTTTTTTGTTGCGACACCTTAGTTGTTCATTGATTGCTTTCTCATATATGCCTTGACCGTGGGTCTGACCGAGTAACCCCTTGCTGGAGCCAGCGACCTTGGGTCCAAGCTGGTGAGCTTTATGCTCAAGCCAGATGAGCTGGCTACAGCGTTCAAGGTGGTGACTTCAGGGTCTCGAACCTGGGTCCTTCACATCCCAGTCCGATACTTTATCTACTGCGTCACCGCCTGGTCAGGCTAAACCATTATTCTTTAGTCTGCTTCATAGCTGTTTCTGAACGGGAAAAAAAGTACAGACTTCTAAAATAACTTTAAACATCAGCCTTTAAATATATGTTTTTAGGTGCTAACTCTTTGCTTTTGCACAGGATTTATAGTTGTGTAATTGCAGACATTTGTTTTACAGGTTAAAATTAGAACTATTAAATTCTTCGTATTATTCTGGATGTTTTGGTCTCATAGAGGACTGGGAACACAACTTTACTCCAAAGAGCTCCTCTTATGTGACATAGCCACTTGTATATATTTCCTTACTTAAGTATTTTCTGTAAAACTTCACCTGTCATCTCAAACTTTAGAGTTCAAATATCCCAACAGATAGAAGCATTGGATGCATGGTAGGTAGAAACAAGAGTGGAGCTAGCTAAGATAAAGAGAGGTGAAGTGGAAAATAAAAATATCTTAGAAAGGGAAAAAAGAAAAAAAAAGTAACCACTTTTCACAAAGTCACCACTTCCATCAGATTTGTACATAAACTATACTTTTTGTGTTACAAAAATTCATAAGATGATGGACCACTACCCAATTATTACCTAGAAAGGTGCTAATACTTTGGTTATGTGACTGTTTTGGGAAGACCCCCAGTTCTCGTTTTATTTTTTTACTTTTTTATTGACTTTATTGGGGTTACATTGCTTAATAAAATTGTATAGTTTTCAAGTGTACAATTCTAAATTACATGATCTGTGTATTGTATTGTGTGCTCACCATCCAAAGTTTAGTCTCCTTCCACCACCGTTTATCCTGCTGTGTTTATGAGATTTTTTCTTAATCCCTTTACCAATTACACCCAGTTCCCAGCCCTTCTCCCTTCTGACATCTGTCAGAAAAAGGATAAAACATTATCATTTAGAACAATATAGATTCACATATACCCCTATTAAAATATAAAGATGTTCTGATTGACTTATGAAACAAAAACTAGTTTTAAGAGGCAAAAAATAATACAGTGCTGTATACAAACTATTACTTTTTTATTAAAATATTTTCTGGAAAATTTAAAATATAAAATAAACCATGATCTGCCCCATGTCCCACCAAATAATGGACAACTAATTGTTCCTGTGAAAAGCACAAGGCAGACCACTGATACATTTTTAGAAGAACGAAGGACAATGTTTAAGAAGACCAGTAGTTAACTAATTGATACTTAGCCAACTCGCATTCTTTCCCTCTATAAAATGCACTGTAAGTGTCCACACCACACTGAACTCCTCTACATCTGGGCTCTTGTACTTCTTCCAGTTGAGGGTTCTGCTTACCTAGTCAACTATGTTTGTTTTTAACTGTGAATACATCATGTACACTTGATATTGTTCAAGTTCATGGAAGTGTATGAAATGTTGAACTGTGAACTAACTGTGAAAAAGAATTTTTCAATGCAAATCAATTTCAATGTTTTGAAAATTTTGATAAAAATAAGTTTCAAACAGATAATCATTTACTGATGAATTTGCTAAGATGAGCAGAACCACTGTATATGTTTAACAGAAAAATCATAAAAGCTAATGTAGCATATGTTTTTCTCACAAATGACTTTGCATTTTTATTCACTGTTAATTGAAGAAATGATTTGTGAGTATGGTTCATGTAAGAAACACTTCAATTTGCAATAATCTGGCAATCAAAAGCACACACAGAAAAGATTTGATCAAGTATCAGAAAGCTGGGGGTAAAAACGTGCAATTATAGTTTTAAGTTAAATTAAAGTTTTAAGGAATACAACATACAGTAATCAACAGTTCAAGAATCAAAAGCTCTAGAAATGTTTATCTGAAACCTAGGTACTCTTATGGATCAATTTCACCCTGTTAAATTTAATTTTCAAAATAAAGTTAAAAAAGAGATTTTTAAGGAATACATACAATTTAAAATTAATTTCCTTGTAACTGCTTTTTCAATGAACTCATCAAGCACTGAACTTAATTACTTTGAATGAAAGGGGTTTTTACTTTACATAAAACACAAAAGTTTTTCTTCATATTAACAATAACTACATAAAACTCAAAATCCAATAGTCACACATATACATATAACATATCAATATATGTCATATAATCATAGGACAAATTTTAAGACAAATTTCTAATGACCATCACAGCTTTTTTAAAAATAGGGTTAATTTTTTAAATATATAAGAATTCCTGGGATCATGTAAAGTTCTGGATGACTTTTTTCTCCTTTGTTCTTAGCTAATTTCTACAGGTTTCAGCTCAGGAATCAGTTATCCAGGAAACATTTCTAATTCTCATCCTCTCTGCAGCACTGGATAAAATGCTCCTTTTAAGAACCACTGTAGAATTGTGACTATATCTCAGTTATAAGGTTGTTATGCTTATATAATGTATGGGAGACCTGATGTTAACAGAATTTGGAAAATAAATTCTTCTGAGGGTTTTTAATATAATTTTTAGAATACTAAAACTATAACAATCTTCTTCCCCAGATAGAAATACTATATGAACATGAACAGTAGATGGTAGATATATAGATAGCTTTATAAAGAGATAGGTCAATACACACACACACACACACACACACACACACACACACACACACAGACACATATTCAGGTACATTTGGAAAACACTAAACATTCTTTTCATGATCTTCAATGGCAATAAGATTAAAGGGCTCTGGAAATCCTGATGTGAAAAAATGTATGCATGAATTTAACTTTTCAAAATTATTACTCTAGTATTTCATAGAAGCCTTGTTAGGTGTCATGGAAACATATTACAATATAATAAAAATGGGGTATGCCATAATTTGAAGGCATTATTCTAAGCCCTTCAAATATATTTACTCAGTTGTGTCTCACAGCTACAGCATGAGACAGATAATATTATGTTTTTATTTTACAGGTTAAGAACTAAAGTCCCAAAAGATTTAGTAACTAGGAGTTGGGATTTAAAGTGAAGCATTTTAGGTTGAGAAAAGAAAGTTCTGAGTTTGGACCCTGGCTCCATTATTTCCCAGTTATATGATACTGGACAAGACACAATCTGAACCCCATTTTCCTCATCTTGGAAGTATAAATAATTATACCCTATTCACTTTGCCATTTGATTTTATTCAACACTTCTTGCATGCACTTGAAATTTCTTCTTACACTCTAAATTAGGAATTGACAAGCTTTCTTTATAAAGCACCAGGTAGTAAATATTTTAGGCATTGTGAGCCATGTTTTTTCCTCATATATCGTGTATCTTTCTTAATCTTCTCTTCCTCCCTTTCTCATTTCTCACTCTATTCCTTCCTTCCTTTCATTCTTTTCTCTAACATTCATTCTTTTGCTATACAAAAAGAGTCTGAATTTGGTAGGTCTGGTTTGGCGACCTTTGCTGTAAAGTAGTATACACAGTAAGTTAAAATTAATTGCAAAAGAAATAGTCAATCAATCTTTGAAAGATCTCTGAAGATGTTTTCTTACCTCTTTGCAATTCACTGCATCCCATCAGCCATCAAAGAAAATTCATACAGGTTAAAAACATTTTTTGGAAATGCTACACATTTCTGCCATAGGTGATTAAGGGACCTCTCCTAGAATGCTTTATGTATCTTGTTCTTTAAGGATAAAATAAAATAAGAATACATAAGTTTTAAATATGCACAATTCTCTAGAAATGAAAAGTTACCAATAGGTAATATCCTTGTAATATTTAGATGTAGGAAGAAAAGAATGTGTTGATATTCAGGAAATGAGTCAGATGTTAGAATGCCACCCTTTAGCTAGGGCAATATAAAGAGGGGAAGCAGGAAAGTAGTTTCTGTGAGATCATTCTAAGCCAGAGTCCTGCATAGGAGGACCAAGCTTCTCTTCTTCACTCTCCTCTTTCCTTCTGGGGCCATTCTTGCCGGATTTAGCCAGACAATTTAGTGCCCTCTAGCAAAATAATGGGTCTCAAAGAGAAAAAGATTCCCCTGTGATTTTTCTTTAAAAAAATCAATTTAAATCATATTTAGAAAAAATTTCTTGGGTTGATCAACTATTACAAAGTTAATGGGCAACTTTCCATGTGATGCTCACAGATAACTATTGTCTGGGGACCACATGATGGTGTCCTCATTCTTATCACTACTTGACAAAGACCTCTGGACAGTGTGTTCTAGAAAATGTAATCAGTGGGAAATATTCACGACAATTCAGGACTCACAGAAAGCATAGAACGCTTTAACATAATTCTAGTTAGGAAAATTGAAGGTGTTATAAATGCCAGAATTAGATGAAGCTCACGGTCTTTTCTAACCTCAAAACTCGATAATTTCTACTCTTTCTCTTAGAATAGACATATCCCACTGATTACTTTCAGGATTCTCATTTTCCCTCTCAATCAGATTTATATTTCTCTCTGCTAAAAAAAATTCTTCTGAGCATTTTTAATATAAACCCTGCCCTAATCCTACTAATTTTTTAAGGTGATAACTACAATTTTAACTCTCATATAACCAGGTTGTTTTATTTGCTCCTTTGCAGTTACCTTTCTTCAATTTTATGTATTATTTTACCCCTGATTCTGCTAACAGAATTTTCATTTTCAACCTCTCCACTTATTTTTATTTTTTCCTTATTCACTAAGGAAAATATTTTTCCCCCAGTGTTAGTGACATATAATTGACATATAACATTGTGTAAGTTTAAGTTACAATGTGATGATTTGATACATCAGTATACAGCAGTACCTTGAGATATGAGCAGACCAACATACTTTTTTTTAAATAAGAGCTATGACTCCGTCAAGATTTATTTTTTAAATTTATTTATTTTTATTATTGATTTTAATTTATTGTGTTTACATAGATTCTAGTGTTGCCCTGAATGCATCCCCCTCCCCTGTATTCCCCTCAACATCTCCCTTTCACCCCTCCCTATATGGCCCTCCCCCCTTCCCTTCAGGTTTATCCCATCCTATCATCCCCTTTCCCTCTGTTCTCTTTTCCTCTGGTCCCTTTGATCTCACCTCTGTCTCAATTCTGTTCCTCAGTTTACATTGTTCATTGGATTACTCAAATGAGTGAGGTCATATGATATATATTTTTTTCTGCCTGGCTAATTTCACTCAACATAATAGTTTCCAGATCCATACATGTTGTCACAAAAGGTAAGATTTCCTCCTTTTACATGGCCCCATACTACTCCATTGTGTATCTATGTACCACTGCTTTTTAATCCACTCATCCACTGATGGACACTTGGGCTGTTTCCAGATCTTTGCTATTGTGAACAATGCTGCCATAAACATGGGGATGTATTTCTCCTTTTGAAACAGTGCTATGGTGTTCTTGGGGTATATTCCTAAAAGTGGGATAGCTGAGTCAAAAAGCAGTTCGATTATTAATTTTTTGAGGAATCTCCATACTGTTTTCTACAGTGGCTGCACCAGTCTGCATTCCCACCAGCAGTGCAGGAGGGTTCCCTTTTCTCCACATCCTCGCCAGCACTTATTCTGTGTTGTTCTGTTGATGAGTGCCATTCTGATTGGTGTGAGGTGTTATCTCATTGTGGTTTTAATTTGCATTTCTCTAGTGATTAGTGATGTTGAGCATTTTTTTCATATGCCCATTGGCCATCTGTATGTCCTCTTTGGAGAAATTTCTATTCATTCCTTTTGCCCATTTTTTGATTGGATTATTTATCTTCCTGGTGTTGAGTTTTTTTTATTGCAATAGTGAAGGGTATTGTTTCCAGATTGAAAAAGAAGTAAAACTATCATTATTTGCAGATGATATGATATTGTATACAGAAAACCCTAAAGTCTCAGTCAAAGAACTACTGGACCTGATAAATAAATTCAGCAAGGTGGCAGGATATACAATTAATACTCAGAAATCAGAGACATTTTTATACACCACAATGAACGATCAGAAAGAGAAATTAAGGAAACAATTTCCTTCACTATTGCAATAAAAACCATAAAGTACCTAGGAGTAAATTTAACCAAGGAGATTAAAGACTTGTACTCGGAAAATTATAAAACATTGATAAAAGAAATCAAGTCAGATATGAACAAGTGAAAGCATATACTGTGCTTATGGTTAGAAAGAATAAACATCATTAGACTGTCTATATTACCCAAAGCAATTTATAAATTCATTGCAATACCAATTAAAATACCAATGACATACTTCAAAGATACAGAACACATATTCCAAATATTTATATGGAAACAAAAAAGAACACAAATAGCCTCAGTAATCTTGAAAAGGAGAAATAAAGTGGGAGGTATCATACTTCCTGATATCAAGTTATACTACAAGGCCATTGTACTCAAAACAGCCCGGACTGGCATAAGAACAGACATATAGATCAATGGAACAGAACAGAGAACCCAGAAATACGCCCTCACCTTTATGGACAACTGATATTTGACAAAGGAGGTAAAAGCATGCAATGGAGTAAAGACAGCCTCTTTAACAAATGGTGTTGGGAAAATTGGACATCTACCTGCAAAAAAATGAAACTAGACCATCAACTTACACCATTCACAAAAATAAACTCAAAATGGATAAAAGACTTAAATGTAAGCTGTGAAACCATAAGCATCTTAGAAGAAAACATAGGCAGCAAGCTCTCCGACATCTGTAGCAGCAATATATTTGCCTATTTATCTCCACAGGCAAGTGAAATAAATGACAGGATAAACAAATGGGCCTATATAAAACTAAAAAGCTTTTGCACAGCTAAAGACAATAAGAACAGAATAAAAAGACAAACTGCACAATGGGAGCACATATTTGACAATACATCTGATAAGGGGTTAATAACCAACATTTATAAAGTACTTGTAAAGCTCAACACCAGGAAGAAAAACAATCTAATCAAAAAATGGGCAAAAGAAATGAATAGACATTTCTCTAAAGAGGACATCCAGATCGCCAATAGGCATATGAAAAAATGCTCAATATCACTAAGCATTAGAGAAATGCAAATTAAAACCACAATGCGGTATCACCTCACACCAGTCAGAATTGTGCTCATCAGCAAAACAACACAAAATAAGTGCTGGTAAGGATGTGGAGAAAAGAAAACCCTCCTGCACTGCTGGTGATATCAGAAAAAATTAAGAACTATATGATTCCATACATAGGTGGGACATAAAAATGACACTCAGAGACATGGACAAGAGTGTGCTGGTTACGGATGAGGGTACAAGGAAGGAAAGGGAGGTAGTGGGGGAGGTGAGGGGCACAAAAAAACCAGATAGAAGGTGATGGAAGACATTTTGACTTTGGGTGATGGGTATGCAACATAATCAAATGTCAAAATAATCTGGAGTTATTTACTCTGAACATATGTACCCTGATTTATCAATGTCACCCCATTGAAATAAAAAAAAATTATATGTTTCAAGAAATTTGTCCATTTCATGCAGGTTGTCTAATTTTTTGTATTTCTGTTGTTTCAGTTGTTATTTCTCCACTGTCCTTTCTAATTTTATTTATTTGAGTCCTCTCTCTTTTTTTCTTGGTGACTCTGGCTAAAGGTTCATCGATCTTGTTTACCTTTTCAAAGAACCAGCTTCTTGTTTCATTGATCCTCAGTATTGTTTCTTTAGCCTCTATGTCATTTATTCTCACTCTGATCTTTATTATTTTCTTCCCTCTACTACCTCTGGGCTTTACTTGCTGTTCTTTTTCTAGTTTTTTTAGATGCAGGGTTAAGTTGTTTATTTGAGCTTTTTCTATTTTCTTAAGGTATGCCTGTAATGCTATGAACTTCCCTCTCAGTACTGCTTTTGTTGTGTTCAATAAATTTTGAGATTTTTTATGCTCATTATCATTTGTTTCTAGGAATTTTTTTTATTTCTTCTTTGATCTCATTGTTAACCCATTTGTTATTTAATAACATGCTATTTAGTTTCCAAGTGTTTGAGTATTTTTCAGTCTTTTTGTTGTGGTTGATATCTAGTTTCATGCCATTGTGATCAGAGAAAATGCTTGATATGATTTCAATCTTCTTAAATTTGTTGAAACCACTTTTGAGCCCTAACATGTGGTCTATCCTAGAGAATGTACCATGACTACTTGAAAAAAATGTATATTTTGCTGCTTTAGAGTGAAAGGTTCTGAAGATATCTATTAAATCGAGTTGATCTAGTGTGTTCTTTATGTCTTCTGTTTCTTTGTTAATTTTCTTTCTTGAGGATCTATCTAGTGATGTTAGTGGGGTACTGAAATCCCCTATTATTATAGTATTGCTGTTGATCTTGCCCTTTATCCATCAAAGTTTGCTTTATATATTTAGGTGCTCCTATATTAGGTGCAAGATATTTATAATGGTTATATCTTCCTGTTGGATTGCTCCCTTTATCATTATGTAGCGACCTTCTTTATGTCTTACTATAGCCTTTGTTTTAAAGTTGATTTTGTCTGATATAAAAATAAGTATTGCTACCCTAGCTTTTTTTTTTCATTTTCATATGCATAAAATATTTTTCCATCCTTTTACCTTCAGTCTATGTGCATCTTTTGTTTTAAGGTGTGTCTTTTGTAGACAGCATATGTATGGGTCCTGTTTTCTTATCCACACAACTACCCTATGTCTTTTGATCACATCATTTAATGTATTTATATTTAAGGTTATCATTGATATGTAGTTGTTTATTGCCATTTTATTCTTTAAAGCTGTATTCCTCTTTTGCTATATTCTTTTCCCCCTTTGATCTGTTTTCATCAGGCCCCTTAACATTCCTTGTAGCATTGGTTTGGTTTTAATGAATTCCTTGAGTTTGTTTTTTGTCTGGGAAGCTTTTTATTTGTCCTTCAATTTTAAAGATAGCCTTGCTGGATAAAGTAGTTTTTGTTATAGGCTCTTGTTCTGCATTACTTTGAATATTTCTTGCCATTCGCTTCTGACCTCAAATGTTTCTGTTGAGAAGTCTGATGTCATCTTTATGGGGGCTTCTTTGTAGATGATAGCCTTTTTTTTCTCTAGCAGCTTTAACATTTTTTCTTTATCACTTAGCTTTGATATTTTAATTTTGATGTGTCTTAGTGTAGATTTCTTTGGATTTCTCTTTCATGGAATTCTCTGTGCTTCTTGAACTTGTGTGACTTTTTTCTACCTCAATTTAGGGAAGTTTCAAAGTTTCCAGCTAAGATTTGATTGAACAAAGCCTCTATCCCTTGTTCTTTCTCTTTTTTTTCAGAAACCCCTATGATTCAGGTGTTATTTCTCTTCATGTTGTCACAGAGCTCTCTTAGATTTTCCTCAGACTTTTTGAGTCTTTTTCTTTCTTGCTGCTCTGCTTTCATGTCTTTGTTTATCTTGTCCTCTGTCTCACTGATTTGATCCTCAGCTTCATCCATCCTGCTTTTATTTCTTTCCATTGTGGTCTTCATTTCTGATATTGTATTTGTCATTTCTGACTGATTCTTTTTTATTATTTCAATGTCCTTTTTTATACTTGCTGTCTCTTTCTTTAGTTGTTTGTTGTGACCATCTATTGTTGTTCTTAGATCATTGAGCACCCTAACAATCATTATTTTAAACTCTGTATTCATTAATTTGCTTATGTCTGACTCATTCAAGTCCTTTTCTGGGGATTTCTCTTGATTCTATTGGGTTGCATTTCTCTGACTTCACATTTTGTCTGTGTATAAGGGTGTGGCCCCTGGAGTTCAATAGGTGTGGTCTCTGTGTTTTCTAGGCGTGGTCTGTCTGCAGGCCCACCACCCCCTCTGCTGCTGCCTCCAGCGTTCGGTATTGGTGTTGCCAGCATGGGCTGGTTGTGGCTGTCACTGTGAATTCTGCCTCTCTTTCACAAGAGGGGTTGTGTTCATGTTCCCAGATCTAAAAACCTCGGCCTTTGCCCCACCGCCACTGGTGGGGCTGTGCGGTGCACCTGGGACCGCTAGCCTTGGCACCTCAGGCAGGAGTGTACACCTTTGCTCTGCCGTGGGTCTGCCCTGTTCCTGGGCTTTCACCCCACCCTCGTGGACAGAGATGCGCTTGCGCATCAGGCTGCAAGCCCCAAATCTGCAGGCCGGGTGGGGCTGCGTGCTTGTCCTCAGCTGCGAGTCTCTGCAGTTTCCAGGCTTTTCCCTTTTTTTCTGCTTGTGGGATTGCATGCAGGCCTGCAGCAATCCGGACCACTTTTGTGCGCCCCTTCTGCCCATGCCGGGCGAGACTGAGCTCATGCTCAGCCTCTGTTGTGGCAGGCCCGGCTTCCACCCCTGCTGATGGGACCACACTTCGTTGTCCCACCACCGCCCGCCCCCAGCAAGCCCTCAGCAGTGTGGGAGGGGGCGCTGCAGCTTAGACCCTAGCACTGAATACTGTATTCCTTAAGGTTCCCTCTTTCTAAGCAACTCTGCTGTGAGTCCTGCGAACAAGCTTGTTTGGTTGGCGTCCTGCTTCCCTTTGCTGGTATTGCTGGTTTCAGTGGAAATATTCACTTTAGATTTGGGGAGTGACTCAGCCCAGGGAGTAGGGTGGCTATCCCTCAAAGTATTTCTCCCCATGCCTCCTAGATTACACTCTCTTCCTGCTATTCCAGTCCTCTTCTCACTCCCCTTCACCCAGAGCCTTGGGTGAGTGGTTGTGAAAGAGGTTTTATGCGCTGTCCCTTTAAGAAGAATCCTGGGTTTGAGAAATCTGTCTCTTTCTCACAAACAGTATCCTGACTTGTTTCGCAGCTAAATACTGTCCGTACGCTTCTTCTAGGCTCTGGGGCTGCAGGCTGGGGCTTTGTTCCTGGGGCTCAGGATCCTCCCCTCTCTGCTAAACTCACTTCCTGCCACACTAGTGTCTCTGGGTTGCCGTTCGCTCCCAGGAGCTGGGCATCTCTCTCCTCATTTCTGCTTTTCCTACCAGTCTCAGTGTGTCTTCTTCGGTGTTCCCTGGTTAAAAGGTACTCTTAGTTTAGTCCAAAGTTGGATTTTCCTGATGATGGTTCTTAAAATTAAGTTGTAATCCACTTTGGTTCTGGGAGATGGAAGTTGGTATGGCACCTACTCCATCGTCATCTTGCTGACTCCTCAGTTGGTTATTTTTGTTTGAGATCCGAGTAAAATTTGGAGATACGAGTTGTGATTTGGAAGCTGCTTCAAGGAGGCGTGTTGGCACATGGGTCCAGTATCGGCAGCACAATACCAGCATCTCATTTTTTCTCACATGTTACCCAAAGAATCAAGTTGAATCTCATGTGCTGTACTTGTTCTTGCATCATTTTTGCATTTTTTACTAACTTTTTTGTGTGCTATCATGGGGCTGAAGAAAGTGAGTGTAAAGGACAGTGGTGAGAAGAAGAAGTAAATGATGTCAATATAAGTAAAGCAGGAAATAATAGAAAAACATGAGCGTGGTGTACGAGTGATTGAACTGGCAAGGCTGTAAGACTGCAATACATCTACACTTTGTACCATCCTTACACAAAAGGATGCCATCAAAAGCACAAATCCAGCAAAAGGAATTACAATTCTGTCCCAATTAAGGACAAATATCCATAAAGAAATGGAATAGCTTCTGCTGGTGTGAGTGAAAGAGAAAGAGCTGGCAGGAGATACAGTGATGAAGACCGTAATATTTGAAAAGGCATGCATTATTTATGGTGACTTGAAGAAGAAAGAATCATCAACCTCAAAAGAGGCAGCAGAAGATACATTTAAGGCAAGTCATGGCTGGTTTGAAAATTTCAAGAAGAGATCTGGCATCCACTCAGTGGTGAGGCATGGTGAAGCCGCGAGTGCTGATGTTAAGGTAGCTGAGGAGTACATGGCACGTTTTGCTGTGCTTATTGCAATAGAAGGCTACATCTTCCAACAAGTGTTCAACTGTGACGAAACAGGATTATTTGGGAAAATAATGCCCCAGAGGACTTTCATCACCACAGAGGAGAAGAAGCTTCCAGGCCATAAACACATGAAGGACCATCTGACCCTTGCATTGTGTGCAAATGCTAGCAGTGACTGTAAAGTAAATCTACTGCCAGTGTATCATTCAGAAAATCCTCAAGCCTTTAAAACTCACAAGATTTTTAAAGAAAAAATGCATGTTATGTGGTCTGCCAGTGCGAGGGCATGGGTTATGCTGCAGTTTTTTATTGAACTTTGGTCCTGTAGTAAAGAAATATCTTCAAGAAATAAACTCCCTATGAAAGCGTTACTAATCCTTGATAATACTCCAGCCCACCCACCTGGTCTTAAAGATGACATTCTTGATGAGTTCAAATTCGTGAAAGTCTTCTACCTCCCACCCAGCACGACTTCAATCTTGCAACCTATGGGTCAGCAGGTCATTTCCAACTTTAAAAAGCTTTACACAAAGCACTTGTTCCACCACTGCTTTGAGGTGACTGAGAATACAATTCTAACCCTTCAATAGTTTTGGAAAGATCACCACAACATCATGATATGTGTACGCATTACTGACTTGGCATGGCAAGAGGTTACAAGAAGAACCTTGAACTCAGCATGGAAAAAGTTATGGCCTGATGTTGTTGCAGACAGGGACTTCGAAGGATTTGAACCAGAGACCGCGACCGAGATAGTAGCATTGAAGGAGATTGTGTTCCTTGGAAAGATGATGGGTCTGGAGGTAGATGAGGGTGACATAAACAAGTTCGTTGAGGAACATGAGGAGGAACTCTCAACTGAGGAGTTGAAGGAGCTACAGATGATGCAACATACGGAGCTTCTGCAAGAGATTATTAGTAGTGAGGAGGAGGTAGAGTTGGAGGAAGTGATTTCTACAAGTGAAATTAAAGACATGCTGGCAATGTGGGAGAAGCTTTCAAGTTTCACTGAAAAGAAACACCCAGAAAAAGTTTCAACTGCTTGTGCTTTAGCACTTTTTAATGACACTTGTTTGTCACATTTCTGTAACATTTTAAAAGGCAGGCAAAAGCAAACCTCTTTGGATAGATTTTTATTCAAAAGTCCTGCAAGTGAAAGTGTTGCAAGTGCAGCCAAAAAGGCAAAAACGGGTGATGATTAAATGAAAAATCCATAATGTTAAGCTTAGGTTAAGTTTAAAGTAAAGAAAATGCATTTATTTTTTACAATTAAGTTTTTGTGGTTTCATTTTAAGTAAGGAAAGTGCAGTTTTAGTTCTGTTTAAAGTAAAGAAAATGCAGTTTTAGTTTACATGTAGTGTTAAGAAAGTGCAGTTTTAGTTTATGTGTCTACAGTGCCTGCATCCCTTCCTCTCTCCCTCATCCCCCGCCATTCACCTCCATTTGCCGCACTCATCTGTCTCCAAGGTAAGAATACAGTACTAAATAACACTTTTTTTCTTTTATTTCATATATTTTATTATGCATTGGTAAAGTATACATGATGTGTTTCTTAATTAAAAACATGTCTTTTTTCATAATTTAGGATGGTTTGGGGATATTTCACAGGGCTGGAATGGATTAAATCTATTTTAGTTATTTTAAATGGGAGAAATTTGTTTGATATACGAGTTGACTGACTTACGAGCTCAGTTACAGAACGAATTAAACTTGTGTCTCAAGGTACCACTGTATATTGCAAAATGTTTACCATAACAAGATTAGCTAACACACCTTTACCTAACATAATTCCCATATTTTGTGGATGTTGTTATGACAAAACACTGAGGATTTGTCCTCATAGCCACTCTTAAGTAGAAAATATTATAGTCACCATGCTGTACATAAAACTCTGAGAACTTGTTCCTCATATAACAGGAAGTTTATACGCCCACCCACCAGCTCCTAGCAACCACCCCTCTACTCTCTGCTTCTGAGTTCAACTTTTTAAGATTCTAAACATAAGTGAAATCGTGCCATTTTGACAACATGGCTAGATCTTGAGGACACTATTTAGTGAATTAAGTCAGAAAGACAAAGTCAACATCTCCATTTAATCCTGTAATTTCTCAAAAACTTTTCATTTAAGTCAGAATTATCAGAGGTTTTCACATACTACATTACATATAAAACAACAACACATAAACTTGACTTTTTTATTACAGTGGTCAATTGAAAAAGACTTCCTTTGTCCTAGGAATAATATATATAACTCATACACAAAGCAAGTACATACAGAGGTTAAGAACACATCATCTGGGCATGCTATTCAAAGAACCATGGTTTCTTCAAAATACTAGATGATACTTTATAATATCCATAATGCTTTAAATATGACATAATTCATTATGTTCACCTGCAGTTATAACGACCAAATTGTCTTGTTTGGCAGCATGAAACCTACCTGTGGTCAGTGATGTATCTGGAAATAACCCAAACCATAATATTTATGAGAAACAAAACATTCAATGTTAGCCCTCTAGATAAATTTTGAACCATAAAACTAGATAAAATACTCTAGAAAGTGAGATGTGTGGTCTCCAAACCTTCTAAAAGTGATGTTCACTGGAGCATGTGACTTTTCCGGCTTCCTTTCTTGAAGTAAGACCTGTCAGTGCATAGTTCAAACTTCTCGAAAACAGGGATGACAAGTCTTCCCATGCCTTTGTTGTAACATGATAACATGGGTTTTGTTGTAAGTAATGGCAATGCATGGACAGAGCAGAAGGGTTCTGGCCCCTTTATATACCTCTAATGGCTTCACAAACTTATGTGGCTGAATGTGCTCCTACTGAAAACTGTGGTGAGTGATGGAGAATCTTCAGAATTTCAACACTAAAGAAAATTTTAATAGTTTCAAGGAAATTGCTAGATCAATATTATTTTATCTTTTCCATGTCTCTTTCGATCTTTCTAATGCTTTCATAACAAAGAGCTAACACTGTTATACTGAGAAGACTAGTGATCCTTGGTAAAAGAGATTTTTTTTTAAATCCTAATATCTTCATGTCCACTATAATATGTTATAGGGCCAAACAATCATTAGCTGAACTAAACTGGGAAGGATGTGTTGTTCTAGGCTAATGTTTCTAGGTTGCATGAGTCCAGTGGTTCCCAATGATTTAAAATCTCCAGGAGAACTTGTTAAAACACAAATAGCTGGGTTGTGCTCCTAGAGTTTCTGATTCTGTAGGTCTGGATGGAGGGGTTCCTACAATTGACATGTATGAAAAGTTGCAGGTGATGCCAATTCTGTTGGTCTTGCAACAATGCTTTTGAACCACTGCTCTAGGGTAATAGTTCTCAAAGTGTAATCTGCATACCAACCCCCCCATCTTAAATACAGGTGAAGTTTAAGCATGCAGGCAGTCTTCCTTAGCCAGACTTTCTAATATGAGCTCAAGGAAGGAATAAGTATGGATATACTTTTGCCCTCTGAGCTGTGTTTTTCTCTTGAAATTCAGGAAACAAATAAAATTTGCTTTTATAGTAACCCTCATCATCTAAACTCACCACTGGCATTCTTATTATCTCCACTCAGGATTCAGGTATATGTGGCTAAGGAGTGATCATTATACAGATTTTTGGGCTCCACTAGAGATATACTAAATGAGATTATTGGGAATCAAATTCTAGGATTCTACATTTCAACAGTCTCAAGATCATTCTTAAGAGCAAGAATGTTGGAGAATCAAGCTGCCATGCTATGTACAAGAATCATGGAGTTCATGCTTCAAGAATCATGGAATCATGGACCTGTGGTGGAGCAGGAGATAAAGCATCGACCTGGAATGATGAGATTGCCAGTTTGAAACCCTGGGCTTGCCTGGTCAAGTCACATATGAGAAGCAGCTACTATGACTTGGGCTTCTTGCTCCACCCCTCTTTCTCTCTCTCTCTCCTCTAAAAGCAATAAATACAATTACAAAAAAAAATCATGGAATTCTTTTGCATTTTAGTAATTGAAAATATAAATGTAAATGTGATGTCATATATTTAAGAGTTTTACCTAGACTTAGACCAATAAAGCACTTTACACTTTAGACTAATAAAGAGATATAGTGTGGGATTCTATAGTAACTGGGATTATAATCTTGATCTTAAGATAGAAGTAACATTGTACTTTTAGAAAAAGACATCCAAAACTTCTTCTGCATAGTCACATTTTACATTTCCAAAGGATAAATATAACCAGTCTCATTTGGGGGGAACTGCTCAGAAAAAATAAAAATAAGAAATAATTACCAGCTCAACCAGCTTTATTTGTGAAACAAGAAAATGAAGGCTTACTTCTCTTAAAAATGAAAAAAAATAATTAAAATTCAAAAATTATTTATAGACACTAGGATTCTATTAGAAGTTTTAATGGTTTGCATGCTATTCTAATTAGTAAGCTAAACCCAATGAAGACTTTGCTTTTCCAATCACCTTCTTGAATGCACTCTTGACCTCTTTGTTCCTCAGGCTGTAGACCAGAGGGTTCAGCATGGGGATGACCATGGTGTAGAACACAGACGCCATTTTGTCTGTGTCCATGGAATGACTGGAAGTTGGCTGTAAGTACATGAAGATGATTGTCCCATAAAAAATGGAAACAGTGGTTAGATGGGATGCACAGGTGGAGATGGCTTTCTTTTGTCCCTCAGTTGAGTGCATCCTCAGGATAGCAACAAAAATGAACAGATAAGAGTTCAAAATAACAAAGAGAGTGAGTAAGACATTGAATGCAGCCAATGTGAAGAGGACAATCTCATTTGTGTTGATACTGGAGCAAGAGAGAGCCAGCAGTGGAGGAATGTCACAGAAAAAGTGATTCACAACATTGGAATGACAGAAGGAAAGGTGAAAAGTGAAGGCAACGTGGATGGAAGATTCCAAGAATCCACAGATGTAAGGTCCAGTGACCAGTAAGGCACAGACAGTGGTTGTCATGGTGGTGGTATAATGCAGGGGTTTACACACAGCTACGTGGCGGTCAAAGGCCATTGAGGCTAAGAGGAAACTTTCAACAGTGGCAAAAGCTGCAAAGAAGAACATCTGGGCAGCACATGCATTGTATGATATGATCTTATCTCCTGTGAGAAACCCCACAATTACTTTGGGAGTGACAGCTGAGGCATAAACACAGTCCAACAGGGAGAGGTTACTGAGAAAAAGGTACATGGGAGTGTGCAGTTGAGAGTCCAACAGAATCAACATGATCATGCCCAGGTTTCCAACCAGAGTGATGAGGTAGATGAGAGAGAAGATTATGAAGAGTGGGATCTGCATATCTAGGGCATCTGTTAACCCCACAAGAATGAATTCAGTCACCTCTGAAATGTTCTCCATTAAAGTCATTTAGAAATTATCAAGAGAGGCATCTCTGACAAAATAAGCAAACACAAAATAACGCTGCTTGATGATTATCATGAGAATTGAAGTATCAACAGAGCCTCTTGCTCACATTTATCAACTTTCTGTGAACGTCAGGAACCCATGTACAAGAATTGGGACTAAATGGTGGTTTGAGTGAGTTCGTGCATCTACAAGAGTTATGGAAGGACACTGGAATGTCTCTGCTCTCTGTGGCTACTGTGTTATGAGTCCAGGACACATTTCAGCTTGCTTGCTGGATGGTCTACTCTATTACATGAAACCACAGAGAACTCTTTTTTTACCACTTGCAGTATCTTGCAAACACCTTTGTCTAAGATGTACATAGAAAAGTTAGTCAACAGAAACATTTTGTCAGTCAGTGGTATATGATGCTGACAAGTGCTGTCAAGTACACTTACCATTTCTGAGCCACTCCTCACCAGCTGGTTAATAATAACTGAAGATAGACAGTGACTTGGAGCCCTGCTTTAGGGACACCAGCACTTTTCTTTCTAATTCACCAGAGCTACTACTGCTGTTGCTACTATTATACCAGGAAGAAGAAACATCAGGGATAAAAACATGAAGTGATAACCACTATTGTGTAAACAGGCAACCATAAGCAGATAGAAATTGCTAATTAGTAAAATACATCGCACAGTCAAAATCTCAATTAAGATATGATATGAAAAAGCAACTGATAGAAACAAGAGAGATAGAATTGAACCCTGGAATAAAGAGAGAAAAAAGTGTGTCAGATTATAGATATACTAAAACCACTTACAAGTATAATAAAATATATG
This sequence comes from Rhynchonycteris naso, assembly GCA_037038555.1. NCBI lineage: Eukaryota > Metazoa > Chordata > Mammalia > Chiroptera > Emballonuridae > Rhynchonycteris > Rhynchonycteris naso. The sequence goes on from CM072995.1 coordinate 361,022,684, forward strand.
TTTTCCAATTATTCACTGATTAGCAAATTAGTTGGAATGCAGCCCTGGGAACATTACTTTCACTCTGCAAATCTGTTTTATTATCTAGGAAATACCCAGATCATGTGGTATTCAATGTATCTGTTATACAGAAGGGATGAAATTGAATGACATATAGAACCCTACTAACACGATGCCTGGCACATGAACTGTTAGTTCCCTCTTTTCATTCTCCTCCTATCTAGTTTTGTACATACACCAGCTTTGTACCAGGAGCTGGTGTTACATGATTCCTGACTTTTTAATGGAGTAGAGACAAGTATATCTACAAATTAACCCTAAAAGTAATAAATATTGTTATAAAAGTGTGTATAAAGTGTTACAAAATGATCATAAAAGTACCCAGAACATGCCAGAACACCCTACTGACAATGAAGTTACTTTCTCCTGGAACTGATCTATCAATTACTACATGTCTTTGCTTGCTAGAGTTGCCAGAGTTGGTCCAAATGCATACACATGTGAATTTGATTACATTTATTTTAGAAAATGTTAATTTCTGTATTCTACCGATATACCAAGAATGGCCAATGTTTTGACTAACTTCTGATCTATACCATTTGTAGGTACAAAAGGGGACAAAACGGTTTGTTTTGATCCAGAAATTCAGAGATGGTGTGATGTGGATAAGATTGTACTATAAATACAAGGTCAAATTTAATTCCAGTTCTACTGATAATCAGCTGGATGTAGGTCTACCCCTTGGTCAGATCTTCTTACATCACAAGATCCTCTATCTCCTCCATTGATGGCTATCTTGCTCCTATGTGAGCATAAATATGAAAGTTCTTTGGCAAGTCTTTTAAAAATCAGGTAATCTAGGTCATTGTTTTCACAGCCTATCTCATCTGTTCTTGGTTACTGCCAGACATTTAGCCAACAATGTTTGTCATTCAAACTTTGGTGTACCCTTACATTTGAGATCACCAAATAGATGCTGACATTTCTAAGACCTCTGAAACTCAGGAAGAGAGTTATCATACTTGCAGTGCTCCAACTATGGCACATTCTAAATTTAAAAAATTTAGAAGGAACAATCTCCCTTTGGAGTCTAACCGTCACCCCAACCATTTACAGAAGAATCTGATTATAATGAGCATGGAAATCTGCGTGCTGTAGAGCAGTATGCAGAGTGGAAACAGCAGCTGACTGGGAGTGACAACACAGTTTAGCTAACCGGGTGACCAAGCTCTAGCCTTTTAACCTCCCTGGGCTTTATTTCCCTCATATGCAAAATAAAAGTCATTGGACATTCCAGAGCTCCTTCCAATTATAAGAAACTATGATTGTATGTTTTCTTGATATTTACCTTTGTCCTAGGGACAGACAATGAGGGTGCAAAAGAGGGAGTATGGAAAACCTTCATGCCCGGATCGTAGACCAGAACTCTGCATCCAGGAGAGCATCACGGTTAGGAAACTCCTTCCCCCACTTGTGGAGCTCTTTGTTGTGAAACGTGGTCGGGTTTGTGCTCTTGCGAATATCAAGGCAGAGACAATGGCCTTTCCACACAGCACATCCCCGGGGGAAGCATTTAGTGTCAGGTGAGCGGATATCTCCGGAGGCTCCCAATCTTAGATCGGTCATCCTAACTGGAACCTGATCAAGTTTGTATGCGTGTTAGCTTAGACAGCTTATGAAGACATGACAGGGGGGTGGGAGCTTAGAGGAAAGAGCCTCCAATCATCAAACCAGTAGAGCTACAGCCAAGTTAGGGGACAAAAATTAAAACTCACTAAAATGTCTGGTTTAAGTGATGCCAGAATATCATGCAAGCTTTCTCATGTCTAGTTCTTTTTTAAAAACTTAGAAATCTCTACAGGAATTTTTTATTTTATTTTTAATCAGTTTTTAATTTTTAAATTACAATTGCTATGCATTATTTTATTAGTTTCAGATGTACACCCCAGTGATTATACATTACATAATTTACTAAGTGATTATTTGGATAAATCTTACACCCATCTGACACCATACATAGTTATTAGAATATTACTGAATATATTTCCTGTGCTGTAACTTTGCATCCCCATGACTATTTTATAACAAATTTGTTCTTCTTAATCCCTTCAGGGTTTTCACCCATCCTCTCAATCCCCCTCCTATCTGGCAACTGTCAAAATGGTTTCTGTATCAATTAGTGCATTTCTGGTCTGATTGTTTGTTTATTTTGATTTTTAGATTTAATTGGTGACAGATACATATTTGTTGCCATTTTATGGTTCACATATTTTATCTTTTTTTCCTTCTTCTTCTTAAAGAAGACCCTTTAACATTTCATGTGATACTGGTTTGGTGGTGATGGTATCTTTTGGAATCAAAGTACATATAAAAAGCTTCCCAGACAAGAAAAGGCTAAAGTTTTTCATCACCTTCACAGGAACTTTTAAAAACAAAATATAACCTTTTGTCTTAATACTACAGACCTGGTTGAGGGATATTTGGAGAGATTCCTCCCCCCCCCCTTATTTTTAGAATGAAGGGAATGGATTTATTCTTTTCTCTGTGTTGTCATCTCTGATCCCAGGAACCCAGGCAGAATTATCTTCTGTCAATACAGCCAAGTGCAGTTACTACTAGTTTGAGTTGTGCAGTCATATGGCTTGTCTTCATATTCTGTCATCTGTTGCCGGGTAAACTTGGTCAAGGTCTTTAATCTCTCCAAACTTGGGTGTATCACCTGGAAAAAGGAACATAATAATATTGTATATATCCTTCATAGAAGAGTTGTAAAGATTAAATGAGATGATATATACATAAAGCTGAGCATAAAGTCTAGCACATAACAAGAGATAAATTTAAGTATTACTATTTTATCATTAATAAAAAAATGATATATCTTGTGGAATAAAAATAGTGGTGCTCCAACACTACATCTGTTCTACCCGTGTCCTTCCCTTCTTGTAGGTAGGTAGAGCCATGAACGAGTTCTATAGAATGGGCTGGAGAAGGGAAGTGATGTATGTCATTTTTTGGGTTGAAGTGTGGAAAAGCCAGTGTACAACCATGTAATGCCCTCCCTCTGCCACGGTAACTGAAGAGGCTGCATATTCCAGAGAGTGTAGCTAGAGATAGCAAAGCCTCTATTGGCCTGGGTGCTTGAATGCACACATGCAGAGAGATCTCTGCTTTCCTGGACAACCTGCAATGCACATGTAGTAGCAGAAGTAAGATAACTCTTTGTTGTGTTAAATCATAGGGTGTTGGTGTTGTTTTGTTACTGCAGCATGATATAATGTATACTATCTAATACAAAAACATATATAGTAAGCTATACATGTTTTGTTGCCTGTGTGGGTTACATTATTTCCCAGAAGGTGCTCTCTCTCTTTCTCTCTCTCTCTCTTTTAGAAGGTGTTTTCTAAAGTACAAATATTTTAATTGTGATGGAACTCAAAAGATTTGCTCTTATATTTCTTCCTTAGAGTCTTAGAAATGTAGCTTTTATATTTAGGGTTATAGTTTGAGTTAATTTTTGTATGTGTTGTGAAAAAGGAAGTTCAACTCCATTATTTTTCCTTGTAGTCTTTTTTATTGAGATAAAATTTAAATAACATAAAATCCACCATCTTAAGTGTCCAAGCTGTGCTTTTTTGTATTCACAATGTTTTGCAATCCTCACATATATCTTATTCCACCACCACAAAAATAAATCCTGTGTGTTTGTTGTCATTTCCATTTCTCCTTTCCCAAATCTCCTGTCAATGAGTAATCAATATTTTGGTTTTATTTGTTTATCTATTCTAGAGATTTCATGAAAGTTACATCACACAATATTTGCCCTTGAATGTTTGGCTTTTTTTTACTTAGCATGTTTTTGAGGTGCTTCCATGGCATAACATGTTTCAGTCCTTTGTCCCTTTTTATGGCTGAATAACGTTTCATTGTATGGCTATGTCATATATGTTTCACCAGTTTATGAATATAAGGGGCCTTTTAACCTTTGTCAGTTGTAAAGAATGCTGTTTCATAACAAGTTCATATACAAGTTTTTGTCTACACAGATGTTTTTAATTCTTTTGGGTGTACACCTAGAAGTGAAATTGCTAGGTCATATGATAACTTTTTGAGGACTGCCAAATAGTTTTCCACAGCAGCTGCACCATTTTTCATTCTCACGAGCAAGATTTTAAAGTTATTTATCCACAATATCTCCAAAGTTTGTTGTTTCTAATATTTTTTTATAACTATCCTACCAGGTGTAAAGTGGTATTGTGTTTTTTATTCACATTTCCCTAATGACTAGAAATGCTGTGCATTATTTTTTCTCTGCTTATTGGAGGTCAGTGTATCTTATTAGGAAAAATTTCTGTTCAAATATCTTGACTATTTTTGAGTTGGATTATTTTTATTTATCTTTTCAATATTGAGTCATAACTGTTCTTTATATATTCTGGATGCTAGTCCCTTATCAGATGTATAAACAACAATTATTTTTTCTCATTCTGTTGGTGGTCTTTTTACATTCTTGATAATGTCCTTTGGTGCATAAAATTTTATATTTTAATAAAATACAATATTTTAATTCTTTCTTTGCTTGTGCTTTTAGTGTCATATCTAAAAAATTCTTGAATACAGAAAAAGAGAGAAATTCTTGAATAACCCAAGGTCACAAAGATTTATGTCTATATTTTCTTCTAAAAGTTTTATAGTTTACCTCTTACATTTAGGTCTTTGCTACATTTTAAGTTAAATTTTGCACATAGTGTGAAGCGGCGTCTGTACATACGGCTATCTAATTGTCCCAATACCTTTGTTGAAAAACTGTTCTTTCCTTGCTTGGTTTTGACATCCTTGTTAAAAGATCATTTGACCATAAATACATTGGCTTAGTTTTATATTCTTATTTCCAGTCTGTTGAGTTGTATGTGTATTCTCATGTCAGTTCTGTTCTATTTCTCTGTTTTCGTTTTTGAATATTTTTATTGTGGTACTGTATATATATGTATACATAAAATTTTCCATTTTAACCTTTTTAAGTGTACAATTCAGTGGCAGAAAGTATATTCACAATCTTCATAAATAATTACCATTTTATCAACATATAAAGTTTCTTTGTATATGTAAAGGTTTTTAAAAATAATTTAAACTCTGATGTTAATATAGCTATTTTTGCTTTCTTTTGCTTACTATTTGAATGATGTAATATTTTCCAACCTTTTACTAGTTACGTCTCATGAAATGCTCTAAAATCATTTTTCAAGGAATTATATGACAAGCAATGAACTAAATTATTAATGGTTCAAGTATATAGACTGCTGGATTCAAGGCTTAATTAATTGACTGACTCATTAATTTAACAAGTGTTTACTGAGAAATTAGTATAAACCAAGTCATAATTGATATAGTGGAAGGAATATGTTAATAAAGAAGTAAAATCATGCTTATTATGTAGTATATCTTCTAGGTAGTGATATAGACGAACAAATAAATAAACAGAGAAATTAATAATAATTGTAGTTTAATAGTTGTGTACTGATCAAGACGTAAAGAATAAATCAAAAAGTGCAAAGAAAGACATTGTCTATTGAGGGGTGAGGTAAGTATGGTATGACAACATTTAAGAAAAGACATGAAGGCAGTGAGGAAGCTTTCTGAGCATTGGTAAGAGCAAGTACAAAGATCCAAAGGCAGAAGCATGCTTGGAGTTGTCCAGGAGAAACAAGGAACTCAGTGTGAATGGAGTGGAGTGAGTGAGTAGGGGACGGGTAAGACATGACAGAACTCATCTAATACTGAAGCATCCATGAAGGAGTGACATTAGCTTTTTCGTAGTATTTCTGGAAGAAAAAAGGTAACATCATTATTTGGTGTTTTTTTTCTTAAAATACAGCTTGATATGGTAGTCATAAACAAAATAAATTGAGAAATTTATTTATTACCAATCAATCCCCTTTTCTTGTACTTTGGTCTTCTTCCTTTTTTTTTTTATATATATTTTATTATTATTAATTCTAATGGGGTGACATCAATAAATCAGGGTACATATGTACAATGAAAACATCTCCAGGTTATCTTATCATTCAATTGTGTTGCATACCCATCACCAAAAGTCAAATTGTCCTCTGTCACCTTCAATCTGGTTTTCCCTGCGTCCCTCCCCTCCTCCCTATCCCATTCTTCCCTCCCTCCCCCCATCCCATAACCACCACTCTCTTGTCCATGTCTCATACCCTCACTTTCATGTCCCACCTATGTATGTAATCGTGCTGTTCTCAGTTTTTCCTTTTTTCTGATTTACTTATTTCACTCCGTATAATGTTATCAAGGTACATCCATTTTGTTATAAATGATCCGATGTCATCGTTTCTTATGGCTGAGTAGTATTCCATAGTATATATGTACCATAGCTTTTTAATCCACTCGTCTTCTGACGGACACTTGGGCTGGTTCCAGATCTTCGCTATTGTGAACAATGCTGCCACGAACATGGGGGCGCATTTCTTCTTTTCGAACAGTGCTATGGTGTTCTTAGGGTATATTCCTAAAAGTGGGATAGCTGGGTCAAAAGGCAGTTCGATTTTTAATTTTCTGAGGAATCTCCAAACTGTTTTCCACAGTGGCTGCACCAGTCTGCATTCCCACCAGCAGTGCAGAAGGGTTCCCTTTTCTCCACATCCTCGCCAGCACTTATTCTGTGTTTTGCTGATAAGTGCCATTCTGACTGGTGTGAGGTGATATCTCATTGTGGTTTTAATTTGCATTTCTCTAATGATTAGTGATGTTGAGCATTTTTTCATATGCCTATTGGCCATCTGTATGTCCTCTTTGGAGAAATTTCTATTCATTTCTTTTGCCCATTTTTTGATTGGGTTGTTTGTCTTCCTGGTGTTGCTTTTTATAAGTTCTTTATAAATTTTAGTTATTAACCCCTTATCAGATGTGCTGTCAAATATGTTCTCCCATTGTGTGGTTTGTCTTTTTATTCTGTTCCTATTGTCTTTAGCTGTGCAAAAACTTTTTAGTTTGATATAGTCCCATTTGTTTATCTTGCCTTTTATTTCAGTTGCCCATGAAGATAAATCGGCAAATATACCGCTGCTACAGATGTCGGAGAGCTTGCTGCCTATGTTTTCTTCTAAGATGTTTATGGTTTCACGGCTTACATTTAAGTCTTTTATCCATTTTGAGTTTGTTTTTGTGAATGGTGTAAGTTGATGGTCTAGTTTCATTTTTTTGCAGGTAGATGTCCAATTTTCCCAACACCATTTGTTAAAGAGGCTGTCTTTACTCCATTGTATGTTCTTTCCTCCTTTGTCAAATATCAGTTGTCCATAAAGCTGTGGGTTTATTTCTGGGTTCTCTGTTCTGTTCCATTGATCTATGTGCCTGTTCTTATGCCAGTACCAGGCTGTCTTGAGTATAATGGCCTTGTAGTAAACCTTGATATCAGGAAGAGTGATACCTCCTGCTTTATTTTTTCTTTTTAAGATTGCTGAGGCTATTCGTGTTCTTTTTTGGTTCCATATAAATTTTTGGAATATGTGTTCTATATCTTTGAAGTATGTCATTGGTATTTTAATTGGTATTGCACTGAATTTATAAATTGCTTTGGGTAATATAGACATTTTAATGATGTTTATTCTTCCTAGCCATGAGCACGGTATGTGCTTCCACTTGTTTGTATCTTCCTTGATTTCTTTTATCAATGTTCTATAATTTTCTGAGTACAAGTCCTTAACCTCCTTGGTTAAATTTACTCCTAGGTACTTAATTTTTTTGGCTGCAATAGTGAAGGGGATTGTTTCCTTAATTTCTTTTGCTGATATTTCATTGTTGGTGTATAGAAATGCCTCTGATTTCTGAGTATTAATTTTATATCCTGCCACCTTGCTGAATTCATTTATCAGGTCCAGTAGTTTTTTGACTGAGACTTTAGGGTTTTCAATATACAATATCATATCATCTGCAAATAATGACAGTTTTACTTCTTCTTTTCCAATTTGTATGCCTTTTATTTCTTCTTCTTGTCTGATTGCTGTAGCTAGGACTTCCAGAACTATGTTGAATAAGAGTGGTGAAAGTGGGCAACCCTGCCTGGTTCCTGATCTTAAGGGGATTGCTTTTAATCTTTGTCCATTTAGTATGATGTTTGCTGTCGGTTTATCGTAGATGGCCTTTACCATGTTAAGGAATGATCCCTGTATTCCCACTTTACTGAGAGTTTTGAGCATGAATGGGTGCTGGATTTTATCAAATGCCTTTTCTGCATCTATTGAAATTATCATGTGATTGTTGTCCTTCCTTTTGTTTATGTGGTGAATCACATTGATTGATTTGCGAATATTGAACCAGCCTTGCCTCTCCAGAATAAATCCCACTTGATCGTGGTGTATGATTTTTTTCATATATTGCTGGATCCGGTTGGCTAATATTTTGTTGAGAATTTTAGCGTCTAAATTCATCAGGGATATAGGCCTATAATTTTCTTTCTTTGTGTTGTCTTTGCCCGGTTTTGGGATCAGAATTATGCTCGCCTCATAAAAGGAGTTTGGAATTCTTCCTTCCTCTTGAATTTTTTGAAATAGCTTCAGGAGAATAGGAGTTAGTTCTTCTTTGAATTTTTGATAGAATTCACTTGTGAAGCCATCAGGCCCAGGACTTTTCTTTTTTGGGAGTTTTTTGATAACTGTTTCGATCTCATTTGCTGTAATTGGTCTGTTTAGGTGTTCTGATTCTTCCAGATTGATTTTTGGAAGGTTATATGATTCAAGAAATTTGTCCATTTCACCAAGATTGTCTAATTTTTTGGCATATAGTTCTTCATAGTATTTTCTTACAATGCTTTGTATTTCTGTTGTGTCAGTTGTTATTTCTCCACTGTCCTTTCTAATTTTATTTATTTGAGTCCTCTCTCTTTTTTTCTTGGTGAGTCTAGTTAAAGGTTCATCAATCTTGTTTACCTTTTCAAAGAACCAGCTTCTTGTTTCATTGATCCTCTGTACTGTTTCCTTAGCCTCTATGTCATTTATTTCTGCTCTGACCTTTATTATTTCCTTTCTTCTACTTGTCTTGGGTTTTATTTGTTGTTGTTTTTCTAGTTCTTTTAGATGCAGGGTCAAGTTGCTTATTTGAGCTTTTTCTAGCTTCTTATGATATGCCTGTAGTGCAATAAACTTCCCTCTCAGAACTGCTTTTGCTGTGTCCCATAAATTTTGAGTTGATGTATGCTCATTATCATTTGTTTCTAGAAACTTTTTTATTTCTTCTTTGATCTCATTGTTAATCCATTCATTATTTAATAACAAGCTATTTAGTTTCCAAGTGTTTGAGTATTTTTCAGTTTTTCTTTTGTGGTTAATTTCTAGTTTCATGGCATTGTGATCAGAGAAAATGCTTGATATGATTTCAATCTTCTTAAATTTATTGAGACCATTTTTGTGTCCTAACATGTGGTCTATCCTAGAAAATGTACCATGAGCACTTGAGAAGAATGTATATTCTACTGCTTTAGGGTGAAAAGTTCTGAAGATATCTATTAAATCAAGTTGATCTAGTGTCTCCTTTAAGTCTGCTGTTTCTTTATTAATTTTCTTTCTTGAGGATCTATCCAGTGTTGTTAGAGGGGTATTGAAATCCCCTACTATGATAGTATTGCTGTTAATCTCGCCCTTTATATCCATCAAAGTCTGCTTTATGTATGTCGGGGCTCCTATATTTGGTGCATAGATATTTACAATAGTTATATCTTCCTGTTGAATTGTTCCCTTTATCATTATGTAGTGTCCTCTTTTATCTCTTACTACAGCCTTTGTTTTAAAGTCCATTTTGTCTGATATAAGTATTGCTACCCCTGCTTTTTTTTCATTTCCATTTGCATGAAATATTTTTTTCCATCCTTTTACCTTCAGTCTATGAACATCTTTTATTTTAAGATGTGTCTCTTGTAGACAGCATATGTATGGGTCCTGTTTCTTTATCCATGCAGCTACCCTATGTCTTTTGATTGGATCATTTAACCCATTTACATTTAAGGTTATTATTGATATGTAGTTGTTTATTGCCATTTTATTCTTTAAAGCTGTATTCTTCTTTTGCTCTATTCATTCCTCCCTTTAAACTGTTCACAAGAGGCCCCTTAGTATCTCTTGCAGAATTGGTTTGGTTTTTATGAATTCCTTGAGGCTTTCTTTTTCTGGGAAGCTCTTTATTTCTCCTTCAATTTTAAACGTTAGCCTTGCTGGATAAAGTAGTCTTGGTTGTAGGTTCTTGTTCTGCATTACTTTGATTATTTCTTGCCATTCCCTTCTGGCCTCAAGTGTTTCTGTTGAGAAGTCCGATGTCATCCTTATGGGGGCTCCTTTGTAGGTGATAGTCTTTTTTTCTCTAGCAGCTTTTAAAATTTTTTCTTTATCCATTAGCTTTGGTATTTTAACTATGATGTGTCTTGGTGTAGATTTTTTTGGGTTTCTCTTTAATGGAGTTCTGTGTGCTTCTTGAATGTGTGGAGTGTTTCCCAGCCTTAATTTAGGAAAGTTTTCTGCTATAATTTGATTGAACAAAGTTTCCATTTCCTGTCCTCTCTCCTCTTCTTCAGGCACCCCTATGATGCGAATGTTGTTTCTCTTCATGTTGTCACAAAGCTCCCTTAGAGTTTCCTCACATTTTTTAAGTCTCTTTTCCTTTTTCTTCTCTGCTTCTGTGCCTTTGTTTATTGTGTCCTCTAACTCGCTTATTCGATCCTCAGCGTCATCCATCCTGCTTTTAATTCCTTCCATTGTGGTCTTCAGTTCTGATACTGTATTTGTCATTTCTGTCTGATTCTTTTTTATTATTTCAATTTCATTTTTTATACTTGTTATCTCTTTATTTAGGTGTTTATAATGACTATCCATTGTTGCTCTAATTTCTTTGAACATCCTAACTATCATTATTCTAAATTCTGCTTCTGGTAATTTGGTTATATCTGGTTCATTCAGGTCCTTCTCTGGGGATTTCTCTTGATTCATTTGGTTTGCATTCCTCTGCCTGCCCATTTTTTCTGTGTATAAGCAAGTTGTGGCCACTGGAGTCCAGTAGGTGTTGCCTTTGTGTTCTCTAGGTGTGGTCTATCTGCAGGCCCCCCACCCCCTCTGCCGGCGCCTAGGGTGGTTGGGTATGAGCGTTGCCAGCGCCGGCCCACTGTGGCTTTTGCTGTGATTTCTGCCTCTCCTCCGTGGGAGGGGCTGTCACTGAAGCCACAAGATTAGCACCAAAGGTAGAGGCGAGCACCTTTCCTCAGCTGCGGACCCAGCCTATTTCCGGACTTCCGCCCAGAACCAGCAGTCGGAGCCTGCTCGCTACAGTTCCGCGGGTTAGGCGGGGCTTTTGACGTGCTCTCAGCTGTAAGCTTTTGCCCGTCAGGAACTTTAGCCCCGCCCTCGAGGCCAGGGCCCTTCTGCGCAGGGTCGGAAACCAAGATTTATTGGGGCGGGCGTGTTTGCTGGCTTCCGCCGAGCTGCGTACTTCCGCTCGTCCCGGACTCTACCCCGTCCCCGCGTTCGGAGCCCGCTCGTGCACGTATTAACGCTATCCGGGGTTTCTCCGGCCGGATGGGGATAGCAGCCGTGGGCTCAGCTGCGAGCCTCCACCTGTCTCGGGTCCACCCCGTTCCCGCGCTCGGAGCCCGCTCGCGCACGTATACTGGCCAACCGCGGTTTCTCCGGCGGCGGGGGGGGGGGGGCGGACTGGTAGCGTCAGCTCAGCCACGAGCCCCTGCCTGTCCCTGGTCCTAGCCCGGTCCCTGCGGTCAGGGCCGGCTTGCGCAGGGCCTGCCTGTTCCTGGCCTCCCGCTTTGTCCCCGTAAGTGGGATTAAAGGCAGGCCCGCAGCTTCCGGACCACTCTCGCGCTTACCCTCCGACCCTCTGGGCTAGACCGATCTCCCACCGGCTTGACCTCTGCCCACGCCGACAGAACCGCCTTTCAGCGTCCTGCCGCCCCAAAACCTTAAGCAGCCCTCAGCAGAGTAGGAAGGGACCTAATACTCCACACTGTAGGCCTGGGAGCTCCCTCACTTGTTTCACAGCTCAAAACTGTCCAAACGCCTCTTCTTGGCTCTGGGACTGCAGGCTGGGGCTTGGTTCCTGGGACCCAGGTCCCTCCCTCTCCGCCAAAATCTCCTCCCGCCACACGGGTCTCTCCGGGCTGCCGTTTGCTCCGGGGAGCTGGGCAGCCCTCTTCGCGTTTTCGCTATTCCTACCAGTCTCAATGTGGCTTCTTCTGTGTTCCTTGGTTGAAGAGTCCACTTAGTTTTGTTGAAAGTTGGTTTATCCAGGTGATGGTTCTTAAAATTGAGTTGTAATCCACTTTGGTTCTGGGAGTTGGAAGTTGGTACGTCCGCCTACTCCGTCGCCATCTTGCTCCTCCCCGGTCTTCTTCCTTTTTAATATTATCACATGACCATACTTTTTCAACCAAATGACTGACTGAAGACAGAAATATTCACTTCTTTATAATGCCATATTTATATAACTCTAAATAAAGTATGCCAACCAAAAGCATATACCTTTAATTAAAAACCCAGGTCATGTTTTTGTTTTTTTTTTTTAATTTTGGACTCTTGGGATAGTTTTTTTAAATAAGACAAATAAAAAATGTTAGACATAAGTTTATATTCTAATACCTCCATTATTTAATTTTTTACTTAAAAACTAGGCATATTTCATCCAAATTTTTTTTGAGAGAGAGAGAGGAAGGGAGAGAAATGAGAAGCATCAACTTACAGTTGCATCACTTTAGTTATTCATTGGTTGCTTCTCATATGTGTTTGGTTATTACCTCATATGTGAGGGATTATCACTTCAGCAATTTAAATAAGGTGTAGGCTGTAAAATGTGAATTATTGTAAGGACAAAATATAACAGGAATAAAATTAGGCCATTGTGGATTCTACAGCCTTAAAGGGTAAAGCCTAGAGACAACTTTGCGTTCTCTACAACCTCCTTGATGCAGTTTTGACCTCCTTGTTTCTCAAGCTATAGACCAGGGGGTTCAGCATGGGGATGATCATAGCATAGAACACAGATGCGATTTTGTCTGAGTCCAAGGAATGGCTGGAGTTGGTTTTGGATTACAATAAAGATGGCAGTCCCATAGAAGATGGAGACTGTAGTGAAGCGAGAAGCGCAGGTGGACAAAGCCTTTTGATATCCCTCTGCTGAATGCTTCTTCAGGATGGTGACAAATATAAATAGGTAAAAAATCAAGATAACCAGGAGAGCAAAAGGATGTTGAAGCTTGCTACAAAAACAAGAATCAGCTCACTGATATGTCTATCTGAGCAAGAGAGAGCCATGACAGCTGGAACATCACAGAGAAAGTGATGGGCCAGATTAGACATACAGAAAGAGAGGCTGAATGTGTCCCTACTGTGGATAGAGTCATTTAGGAAACCACAAACATATGAACCTATGGTAAGATGTACACACACACCTGTAGTCATGTTGGTGGTGTAATGTAAGGGTTTCCACACTGCTACAAAGAGGTAATGGGCCCTTGTGGCCAAGAGTAAATTTTACAGAGTTACAAAGGCTACAAAGAAGAACATCTGAGCAGCACATGCATTGTGGGAGATGACTTTGTCTCCTATAAGGAACCCAGCCATGACTTTGGGAGTGACAGTTGTGGAGTAACAAAAACCGACCAAAGATATGTTACTAAGAAAAAAGTACATGGGAGTGTGGAGACGAGAGTCAATGAGAATCAACAGGATCATTCCCAGGTTTCCAACTACACTGATGAGATAAATGAGAGTGAACATTATAAAGAGGGGGACCTGTAGTTCTGGGGCATTGGTAAGTCTGAGGAGGATGAACTCAGTTACTTCTGTGTTGTTCTGTATAGATGTTTCTTTTTGGAATCACAAGACGCCCTGTAGAAATGAGAAATAAAGGGACCCTGACCAGTTAGCTCAGGTGGCTAAACCATTATTTCAAAACACCAAGGTTGTGGGATTGATTCCTGGTCAGGGCATATACAGAATGCACAACTAAGGGGAACAACAAATTAATGCTTCTGTCTCTCTTCCCATTCTTTTCTCCGTTTCCCTAAGATCAATCAATAAAAAAAGAGAAATAAAAGAAAAGAGTATTAAATAAGAGAATGAAGTAAAATTTATTTAATATTATACATAGATAATAGTAACAATTTATAATTCAGAAACGTCCAGATTTAAAATAATATATAAGGCACAAATTATCTATATAGTTAATACACTGTTGAAACTGAAAACTCATCATGGAGTGTTTTCAATTTGAAAATTTTATAAATTGGTAAAGTAAGCTGTAAAAAATATAATGTCTTGATTAATATGAAGTGTCTTGAATAAATATATCTGTCAATTAAGTTTTTTGAACCTAATCAATGTTTAAATCTATGTTGTTCATGTGCCAGGATCTGTGCTAGGCACTTGGCATGTATATTAATTTAGTATTCTCAACAACCCTATGGGATTGATTGTTACCCCATTTAATTAAACACAGAAGCTGAGTAATGTATTGAAGTTTACAAAATTACCCTTGCCAAAACCAAACTTTGTACCCAAGAAGAGTGATTCCCAAGGCCACTAGTCTTGGGAATTCACTGAATTTAAATCAAATTAAATTTAATTCCATCTATAATTATTCAATGTCTCCAGTATTCCAAATTTAGTGTCTGGGGTTTTAGAAGAAAGTAACCATGAGGTGTGTCCATAGTGCATGTGGTAGGATAACTGGAGCAGCAGGAGCATGTACAACCGGCAGATGTAATTCTGAGTAGAAGACATAGAATGCAGTACCGAGCTTGGGTTCTGGGATGAGGTGCATATCAACCCTGCTCTTTACAATCTAGAAGCCATTGGTCTTAACCTAACTTACTATCTAGAAGCCATTGGTCTTAACCTAACTTACTATCTAGAAGCCATTGGTCTTAACCTAACTTACTATCTAGAAGCCATTGGTCTTAACCTACAATATTAAGATGAGGACTCGGGTCAGGATGAGATGATAACCGCTGATTTTGTTTGAGAAAGGTGCGTGGTGAAGCACCAGTACTCAGGTGTGGAGGGATGCGCTTTGCAGTCTTGAAGCCTTCTTCTGCAATTCACCTTTTCTCACACACTTGATGCGCTGAGATTTCCTGTGTCTCTGGTGTTTCTCCGTTTGCCTCTCCTCTGTCCACACAAGTGGCTGCTCCAACCACTTCATGTAAGTCATTTCCCCCTTAATTTCTTCTTTAAAATTCACATGTTAGCGTGGCTTGAAAGAACCTCCTTTCTTTTTTATTATTTAATTAATTGTGTTTACATGGATTCTAGGGTGACCCCGACTGCATTCCCCCTCCCCCATATTCCCCTCCACATCTCCCTTGCCCCCCTCCTGATAGCACCCTCCCCCCTTCTCTTCAGGTTTATCCCATCCTATCCTCCCCTTTCCCTCTGTCCTCTTTTCCTCTGGTCCCTTTGATCCCTCCTCTGTCTCAATTCTGTTCTTCCTTAAGTTGACTCTTTCTCTCATCACTATTATCCTGTAGTTGAATTACAAAGATCAGTGGGCAAAAATTCCTAGTTTTTCTGCTGCATATCTGTTTTGTAGGCCATTACAAGTTATAAAACTTTTAATTTGAATATATTTTTGTGTAGAAACAGTTTCCTTTTCTTTTAAAGATTTATTGATTTTTTTAGAGAAAGGAGAGAGAAAGAAAGAGATAGGGAAAGAGAAGGAGGGGAGGAGTAGAAAGCATCAACTCATAGTTGCTTCTTGTATGTGCATTGACCGGGCAAACCCAGGGTTTAGAACTGGCAACCTCAGCCTTCCAGGACAACACTTTATCCACTGTGCCACTACCAGTGGTTTTTTATTTTTTAATCTTTTTATTTGACTTTTTAGGCTTTAGAAGGACATATGTCATCTGCTCATCACTGGTTTACTGTCGTCCTTTTTAATCCTGTCACAAATTCACATGCCTACCCCATAAAGTCATTTTGTTTGCCAGTGTTTGATAATCACAATGATGTGTAGTATATACTAAGTTCTACAATTAATAATAAGATCTATATGCATGTATTATAGGGAAATTTAAAATAATTAATCCTCACAATAACATATAAGGTAAGTAATAGTATTTTTCCTTCATTTTACTATTGAGAGAACTATGGATTTGAGACATTATGTCAAATGCCACAACTAACAGCTAGTATGAGAAAAATACAAAATTTAAAATTCAAACACCTCTGTAACCAAATCAAAAGTCTGTGCTTTTATTCACCTCACTGTCAACATTTATAGATGTGCTAGTAATAATAAGAGTGAGATTATAGGGAAAAGATTACAACAGAGTATAAACCTTGCTAATTCAAGATTAATGCTCATCATTTTTCTTAACCTTTAATGAGAGGTCAACAGACAGTGGATAAAATGAAATTAATACCTACTCAATCAAGGCATCACCTACCATTTCTTAATAATCTGTTTTAGCTTGACCGGTGGTGGCACAGTGCATAGAGCATCGACCTGGGATGCTGAGGTTCCAGTTTCAAAGCCCCTACGTAGCCAGTTTAAATGTGGGCTCATCCAGCTTGAGCACAAGCTCATCGGCTTGAGTTCAGGGTCACTGGCTTGAGTGTGGGTTCATAGATATGATCCCATGGTCACAGGTTTCAGCCCAAAGATCGCTAGCTTGAAGCTCAAGTTTGCTTGCTTAAACAAGGGGTCGCTGGCATGGCTAGAGTTCCCTGCCCTGGTCAAGGTACATATGAGAAGCAATCAATGAAGAACTAAACTGTCACAACTACAAGTAGATGCTTCTCATCTCTCTCCCTTCCTTTCTCTGTCTCTCTTGCTAAAAAAAAAAAAAATTCTGTTTTAAGAGGGCCAGCTTGATATGTTCAGAAGTGTCACTAAACTCCCTACTGATGGAAGTTTTGCTACTTATGTCTTGCTTTAACTCACTGCTTTAGCAAAATGTTCAAAATCTATTTACGTGCTAAAATAACTCATACTAGGTATAGCTTCCCTATTGCTTTTGAGCAAATTCCACTTCTCAGTAAAAGTGTATGTAAAATATAGAAGCTTGCCTCGTCGTTGGAAAAGAATGAGCAGTAAGTCCTGAATAGTGATTTCAAAATCAGTGATTTGTCATGGAACAGTTACATATTACTAGAGATGCTCTCCATCAGGAACTGGTCCAAGTTTTCCTGGGTCTCTAATGCAGGTAGCGATGAGGGGAAGAACACGACATGGAGCCAAGAAACTGTGCTGAAGTCCTGAACCCACCATTTGTTCTTTGTGTACCCTTGGAGGAGTGTCATATCGTCTCCTTATCTGTAAAATTAAGAATAAAATTACCTCTCCCACATAATTTAAAGAACTGTGTCTGTGAATAGCAAATGAGAGAACTTCTATAAAACGTCTTCCCAAAGGTTTATCATTTTAAAGTCAATCAATTTCATTTTCATCTCAAACTATTTTCTTTGGCCATTATTGGGGGTTTCTACACAATCCTAAGGGCAAGATTTTGGGGCAGGAGGAAAGCGCTGCATGTGCTAAAAACAATTAATATTCTGCTCAGTAAATGATGGCCACAGAGACTCAGCGCAGTCTGGCCCTTCAGAAATGATGTCACATTGAAATATATTGGGATCTTAGAGGTTAATGCAGGAGAATCAGGAGGGAGTTAGAGAGACACACAGCTGTCTGGGGATGTCCTCCACGGGGCATATACAACTCTTATCCCACTTTTCTAAGGAGGAAGCAATTAAATTACCTATGGGGACC
Source organism: Rhynchonycteris naso (assembly GCA_037038555.1). Taxonomy (NCBI): domain Eukaryota; kingdom Metazoa; phylum Chordata; class Mammalia; order Chiroptera; family Emballonuridae; genus Rhynchonycteris; species Rhynchonycteris naso. Next base: position 361,040,456 of record CM072995.1, read on the forward strand.
TATCTGGAGGCATTGAGAGTGCACATATGTTTTTGTATTACTTATTGTTATTTCTTTTTTTCTCTACTTTCTAATTAAAGTATAATTTACAAATAGTGATACCCACAGTTTTTAGTGTAGAGTTGCAACAGTTTGGTTACATAGGCACATAACCACAACACAATCACAATGGAGAAGAGTTTCAACGCGTAAGAGGAAGCTCAGAGCTTCTTTGCCGTCAACTCCTTCTCCTGCCCAATAACCATGGCAACCACTAAACCACTGCATGGCCACATCATTTTGCCTTTGCAAGAATGTCATTTAAATAGAATCCCAACACATATAACCTTTGACTCTGACTCCCTTCAGTTAGCACAGTGCATCTGAGATACATCCATATTGTTACCTATACTAATTTCCTAGAGCTGCCACAAAAAGTACCACAAATTATGTGGTATAAACAATAAAAAAATACTGTTTAACATTTCTGAGATCAAAATGTTCACAATGTTGGTGCTGTTGGTTTTCTGTAAAGGCTATAACAAAGAAGCAGTTTCATGTTTTCTTCTTGTTTGTTGGGTGGTTTGCTGGCAATCTTTGGTGCTCCTGGACTTCTGCTGCTTCTGAATCTCTTTAACCTCACGCGGTGTTCTCCCTGTGTGTGCCTTTATCCAAATTTCCCCTTCTTATAAGGACACCAGTCATTTTGAACTAGCAGTTCACTCTGTTTGAGTATGTCTCATTCTAACTAATTAGATCTGTAGTAACCCCAATTTCAAACATCATGTTCTGAGTTACTGGGGTTAGGACTTAAACAAATGAATTTTGGGAGGCATAATTCAACCCATAATATATCAGTAGTAACATATTTTAAATTGCTGGATGCTATTTCTTTATTTGAATACAATAGGTTGTTTATTCATGTCACTATTGCAGGAAATTTGGGTTAATTCCACTGCGTAGAGGTCAAGATTAAAGTGCATCTAAATTGTTGCTTAATTTTTATTTGCATGAACATAGGTTGTGATTTCATTTGGGTAAATGTTTGTATATTGGAATACTTTTTCGGATGGACAGTATATGTTTAATTGAATAAAAACAGCCAGACTGTTTTCTGAACTGGCATTACCATTTTGCATTCCCATTAGCAATGCATTATAACTGCTTCACTTCTTTGCCAGAAATTGTTATTATAAAGGTTTTAAAATTTTTATTTTGGTTTTATTTTATGTTTATTTCTTGGTGATGATTTCTTAGACATGACACCAGAATCATAGGCAACAAAAGCAAAAATAGACAAGTGACACTACATCAAACTAAGAAGTTTCTGCACAGCAAAGGAAACAATCAACACAGTAACAAGGCAATCTATTGAAATGAGAGAAAATACTTATAAACTTTATATATGATAAAGGGTTGATATCTGAAATATACACATAAAAACTCTACAACACTATAGCAAAATAAAAAGAAAAGAAAAACCAAATTAAATGGGTTATATACAGTGTGTCCGTAAAGTCATGGTGCACTTTTGACCGATCAACCGTGACTTTACGGACACACTGTATTTGAATAAATATTTCTTCAAAGAAAACACAGGGTGTATATATAAAAAGATGCTCAGCATCACTAGTCCTCAGGCAAACACAAATCAAAATCACCATTAGATACTACCTTACACTGGTTAAGGTGAACATCATCAAAAAACAGAGAATAGTAAGTTATGCTGAGGATGTGGTAAAATTGGATCCCTTGTGCATTTTTGGGAATATGAAATGATGCAGCCACTATAGCAGACAGTGTGTAGATAAAAAACTTAAGGAACTATTATATATTTCAGAAATCCCACTTCTGGGTATTTATTCTAAAGAATTAAAATCAGAATCTTAGAGAGATATTTGGACTCTTATATTCATTGTAACATTATTCAAAATAGCCAAAGGTACAAATAACTGAATGTTCATCAATGGATGAATAGATAAAGAAAATGCAATACAGATATATTATATATAATATTATTTACATTTACATACATATATAATGGAATATTCACCCTTAAAAAAGAAAATGCTGTTGTATCCAACAAGATGACCCTGGAGGACATTTTGTCTGATGCAAAAAACAGGTCATAGAAGGACAAATTTTGAATGAATCCACTTATAATGAAGTATCTGAAGCAGTGAAACCCATATACACAGAAAGTAGAATGGTGGTTGGCAGGGTCTTGGGGGAAGGGAAATGAAAGTCACTGTTCAAGGAGCATAAAGTATCAGTTATTCAAGATATAAAGAGAGCTGCTTACAACATTGTGCCTATAGTTAACAATACTGTACTGTACACTTAAAAACTTGTAAAGAGGGTAAGTGTCATGTGTTTTTCTTTCACCACAAAAAAGAATGAATTTGAACCCTTTATTCACATCATGTATATGAATCAACTCAAAATAGAAGAGAAAACTAAATATGAAAGCTAAAATAATAATATACTTTAAAAAACATACGGGTAAAATTTCATGACCTTGAATTTCAGAATGGTTTCTTAGGTATGATATGCAATACAGAAGCAACAAAATAAAAAAAAAATGGACAATTTGGACTTCATGAAAATAAAAACTTTTGTGTATCAAAGGACGCTTTAAAGAAAGTAAAAATACAACCCATAAAATGCAAGAAAATATTTATAAATCATAATCTCATAAGGTTTTGCTATACAGAACACAAAGAATTTGTACAGAGCAAGATAACACAATAAAAATTCCCAGCACTCTTCTCCCAACAGAAACATCAATAAAACAAAGATATTTGGGTCCAGATATTTTATGGGAACTTCAAAATCCAGTTAATAAGTTGCTACATCCCAGAGGAGCACAAAAATGAGGAAAACTGCTGTGGGAAGGGGCAGAGCAGTTTTCTTTTACCCTTGACAGTGGCCCGTACCCCAAGCCAGCACAGCTCAGCACCAAGAGACATTCACTTGGCTTCTGATTTCTTTCTCAAGAAAAAGATACAGTGCAGTATGCATTTGTGAGGGACCACCCAAGGGACCTACTTGTGCACATCACTGAGAGACAGAAGCAACCCATATAGTTAGAATCTCTGAAGGGCAGTAAGAACAAAGAAAAGGGGTAAGGTTCTCAGTAGCCTGCCCAGCTCTGCCTGATTGAGAGAATTAATTCTCCTTCAGGGAGAAGATGGAAAAATGGAGCTTTCACCCAGCTTCTCAGCATTCTAGTGCATCCCCTTTCCGCTCCAGGGAAAGTGTTGGGTGACTCTCAGAAAAATAAGACTCACAATCCTGACACTTCTATTTCAAGATAAAAGGGGAGAAGTGGGGCTTGCACCTAACATCCTAGCATTCCAATGTGCTGTCTTAGGAAAAATGGTCAGAAGATTTGCAGGAGCCTGCATGGCTCTGTGAGATAAAGGTGCAGAACAGTAAGACCTCTTCTGAGGTAAGAAAACAGGAGTAGAGTGTGCATCTAACACTGAAGGAAAAAGACCCTGCACAAATATGAACGGTAGTTAACTTCAGAGCAGGGGCTACTTGGAAACAGGAGATCTTGGAGTGTGTTAACCATAACAGGAGACTGGCCTGGGGTCACTTGAATGCAAGTATGCAGGGTTTTTGGAGGAATGCCTCCAAGAACCAGATGTCCTTTATGATTGATAAGCTCTGAGACTCTGACTCTTCTCGTGTCCTTGATTATGAGGAAACAGTAAACGTGCAGGATTGGGGATGAAACGAATGGGCATAAAGGCTTTTGTAGCTTTCTAGTTTTATCTGCTGAGCTATGGCTTTTGGACCTCAATAAATACACAGTGGCGCAGTTTCTCTGGGCTGATTCCACATAAGAGTTTCAGCCCTCTGCTCTACTACTTTCATCTGATGTGTCTTATTCCTTGTGAGTCCCATAACATAACACCCTAGCAAATCAGTGCACTATTCGGAAGAGAAGAGGAAGGTGGCATACGGCAACCAGCATACATACTCTAAGTAAAAGAGGTGAGACTTAAAACGTCACTGTCTTATCCACTATGGAAAATAGTATGGGGGTTTCTCAAAAAATTAAGAATAGAGTTACGATATTAGCAGCAACCCTCTTCTGGATATTAACCTAAAAATTTGAAAACACTTATTTGTAAGAATATATGTACCCCTATGTTCTTTGCTGCATTATTCACACTGGTCAAGACATGGAAACAACTGAAGTGTCCCTCAATAGATGATTGAATAAAGAAGATGTGATACATATATACAATGGAATGCGATTCAGCCATAAGAAATGATGAAATACTGCCATTTACAACTAGATGGTTGGATCTTGGAAATATCGTGCTGAGTAAAATAAGTCAGACATTAAAAAGTCAAGAACCATATAATTTTACTTATTCATGGGAGATAAAACTGAAAACAACAAATTAACAAAAAAGAAAAATTAACAAAAACTCATAGAAACAGATAAAACTATAGTGTTTACCAGAGAGAAGGTGGGCAGGGACATAGTAAAGGGTAAAGGGGGTCAAATATATGGTGATGGAAGATTTGATTTTGGGTGGTGAACACACAATGAAACATACAGATGATGCAGTATAGGACTGTACACTTGAAACATATACTGTAATTTTATTAACCAATGTCAGTCCAATAAGTTCAATAAAAATGTCACTGTTAGTCAGTTCAAACCGCTATCACAAAACACCAAAATGAGTGGTTAATAAACAACAGGTATTTATTTTTTAGAGTACTGGATGCTAGAAGTCTGAAATCAGAGTGCCCATATGATCAAGTTCTGGTGAAAGTCCTGTTCTGGTTGCCAGTGCTTAACTTCTCATTGTATCTTCATGTGGCAGAGAGCATAAGTAAGCTCTCTAGAAACTCTTAAAGGGACCCATATTTCATTTACAAGGGCTCCGCTCCCATGACCTCATCAAACCTTAATTACCTGCCAAAGTCCCCACCTTCTAATACCATTACATTAGGGGGTAAAGTTTCAAGATATAAATTTGGGGAAACACAATCATTCAATTCATTACAGTCATATATTGTATAATTTCATTTATAGAATATATCCATAGAAAGTAAATCCAGAGCCTGAAATCAGATTATTAGCCACAAATTGGGGGGCCCAGGTGAAGGAGGAGTTACTGCTAAATGGGTACAAAGTTTTCTTTGTAAGTGAAAAATCTTTTGAAATTAGATAGTTATGATGGTTGCACAACATTTGGAATATACTAAATGCTACTGAATTGTACCCTTTAAAGTAGTTAATTTTGTGTTTCATGAATTTCATATAATTAATAAAGAGAGGATGAAGGAAATTAGACAAATAGTAAGAGGACAAACTAATGCAAACACAAAGGCAGAGATTGGACTTATGTAGTTATGTGCCGAGGAAAGCTGAGCATTGCCTGAACATGCAAACATATGAGTGGTAGATTTTCCCCTAGAGTTTCTGGAGACACACTATTGTTTCACCCCAGGGAAACTGATTTCTGATGTCTGGCTTCCAGAAATGTGAGAAATAAATCCAAGTTGTTTTAAGCCCTCAAGTGTATGGCAATTTATTACAGAAGCCATGGAAAACTGATACAAAATCTTTGCAGTACTAACAATTGAATTTTTTGGTTTAATTTGTCACTGTAGAATGACCTAACAGGTTTTGCTGTCTGTGTTCTGTTTTTTACAAACAAATGATGAGTCATTTGCTTAAATTCTCCTTATTATTAATTTATTCATTCATTAAAAGCTTTTTACTGAGCCCTAACTCTTTTCTAGACATTAGTTTTTATTAGAGTTCAAATCAGAGGTTCTTTCAGTATTTATAGAATTTTTATTTTTCCAGGGAACACAAACCAAAGAAGTAAACACATCCAAAAGTAAATGCAATTATACATTTTGACCAAAATATGAAGGAATGGGTGAAATAGTCAATATTGAGGAAGTCAGCCAACCTAAGTTTCATTAGACTCTCTTGAATTTTTCTATGTAATCAACATTTGACTAAATTCTGAGAATACAGACCTAAATAAGATGACATCATTTATCTCAAAGGACTCATTATTCAGTAGTACAGTAACTATAAATACAAACCAATATAATTAATACATTTTTCAATAGTTATAGAGAGAAAAGTAAAAATACAAAGAAGAAATGGAAGAAGGATATGGAATAAAATGGGAGAAAAAAGGAAACCAAATTTTTGAGTATCTATGCTGTTTAACCACTGTTCTCTATTTTGGCTTACTCAGTATGTAATTTTGTGAGGTAGGCATTATTTTCCCCAGTTGAAGCTCAGAACATTTAATTTACTTACCCTATATTGAAGAGTTAGTTGAAATAAAATTCAAGTTGAGCTATTTTCTGTCTCCAAAACCTGTGCTAATTTTATTTGTGCCAGCCATTTCAGTTATGATTTGTAGGTTGGGTGAGGATTCACAAATAAACCATTGTGGTATTAAATTGTGTTGGAGTGGTTTGACAGTTTTTCTCGTTATATAGCTCCTCATTACTGATTTCCGACAACATATAGATTGATTCATGGGAAACTTTCTATACTAGTTAGTGCAAATTAGGTGTCATACAAGCCAACGCCAATATTTCAGTGCTAAGGTCATAGATGTCGTTCAATTAGTTGTTCTGTGGGAAATCATACAGTGATTCAGTGACCTAGGTTTTTTCTGTTTATGTAGTTTGCTGTTTCTTGTGGTCTGAATCCTCCCTATCCAACTGATGACAGAATGAGAATGAGCAGAGAATTACCTGGAATATTTCATGAGACACCGGAAGGCACATGACTCATACTTGCAAAAAAGAAAACCATCTTCATTTGAATTAAAGGGTATTAGAGAAGAGAGTAAGTTTATTGAATAACATGACTAGATACTGAGTGACAAGCATTTTATTTATTATGATATAATTTTTGGAAGTAATAGAGGTATTCTAACTGGTCTTCAGGCACTTTTGTCAGTTGTTGATTGACTGCAAGTAGTCCAGCAAACAGTTTGGAGAATTTCCAAAGAGGAAGAATTATTCAATCTTAGGTTGGAAAGTTTATTGAGACTACTAACTTCTTTCAAGAAATTGGAGTCATTATCAAATGAATATTGATGATATTCTCTCCATGAATTGTATAGAATTTTTGTAGTTTACTTCTACCCATATAATGGAATTTCTGAGTTGCTTCAATGCTCATTAAAAAGATTTTTAAGTCAAGGCTTAATGTTTTATATCTAAAAAAATAACCAATTTAGGTTAATGCTCAAAGAAACTTTCCATTCAAGTTGAGGGAAATATATAGATGAACAGGCGAATAAGTAAATTCAAGATCTGAATGTTGATGGTGATTATGAAGAATAGAGCAGGCTTAGGGAAAATATTCATAGGATGGGAGTGACTATTTTATAAAATAGTTCATGGCAAGTCTCTACAACCTCCCTGAGTAACACTTAACCAGCAATTTGAAATAAGTGTAAGAATATTCAGTGCAGAGGAAATGACAGATACAAAGAAACTGAGACAAAGGCAAAGTGAGAGCTGTTCAATATAGCTAGAAACCATAGATATAGACAAAAGTGAAGTGGTTACCATTGGCCGGGGGTCAAGGGAGGTGAGTTAGGGGGGGGGGAAATATGTGATAATAAAACTGTTTTGTCTTTGGGTAATGGACACAAAGCACAATGAATAGTTCACAAGCTATGGAGATATATACTTGAAACTTATGTGTTCCGACCAATGTTACTCTATTAAATTTAATTTCTAAATAAAAAAGAAAAGAAAGAAAAACAGTATAAAAAAGAGGGACAGGGAGTCGGTGCTGGTATGGCTGAAACAAGATTGGTATGAGTGGATAATTTTGAAGTAGGTGAAAGGACATAAGATTTCATTACATTTGCTCTACTTTTGTATATGTTTGAAGTTTTCCTATAATAAACACTAAAACAAAAAAGAAAAAATGTAAAGGAAGTGGGATGAATGGTAGAAGAATGATAAGACATGATCTGGCTTAATTAAACTATAAATGAGTGAGTAGCATTAAGCATTTCAAAATATTTATTGCCAAAAATGAGTATTATTGTTATTAACTTCAGTACTATTTTTAGAACAAAATGTATAAAATTGGTACTCAAAAGATTAAGGTGAAAATGACTTAACCATATGTCTTTAATTCTAATGTGATTATTTACCTTTGAAAACTTTCATGTGCATATACGTTTTCTTCCAATTGACTCAGTAATGACTGAAACATTAATTTATTATGCTGTTATAATTATTTAGCCAAAGAAAAAAATGTACTAACAAAAACATTCAAATTATTAAATACACTTCATTGAATACCATTATTGTATATATTTTCTACATTTTAGATGATTGGAACTATTTCCTGACTAAAAACAAAAGTAACTAGATAAAACATTTGTTCTATTAAAGCAAGTAGCCATTAAGATTTGAGTTATTGCATGGAACAGACCTAATAGGGGTAAAATCAATTTTTGTAGATTCTATGCATTATGACAAAATCTAGAGACAATTTTGCCTTCTCAAAAATCTTCTTAAATGCACTCTTGACCTCTTTGTTCCTCAGGCTGTAGACCAGAGGGTTCAGCATGGGGATGACCATAGTATAGAACACAGATGCAATTTTGTCTGTGTCCATGGAATGACTGGAGCTTGGCTGTAAGTACATAATGATGACAGTCCCATAAAATATGGAGACTGTAAGAAGGTGAGAAGCACAGGTAGATAAAGCCTTCTGGTATCCCTCTTTGGAGTGCACCTTTGAAATGGTAATAAATATGAACACGTAGGAAATAAAGATAACAAAAAGTGCAAGAAAGACATTAAAGCTTGAAATAAGAACAAGAATCAGTTCGTTAATATGATTCCCAGTGCAAGTCAGAGTCATGACTGCTGGAATATCACAGAAAAAATTATGAACCACATTGGACGTACAAAAAGAGAGATAGAATGTGTCTCCAATGTTAATAGAAGCATTCAGGAAACCACAGACATATGAACCAATGGCAAGACATGCACACACACCTGTCGTCATGGTGGTGCTATAATGCAGGGGCTTACACACTGCTGCATAGCGGTCATAAGCCATTGAGGCCAAGAGATAATTTTCCGCAGTGGCAAAAACTACAAAGAAGAACATCTGAGTGGCACATGCATTGTAGGAGATGACCTTGTTTTCTGTGAGAAACCAGGCCATCACTTTTGGAGTGATAGTTGAGGAGTAACAAAAATCCACCAGAGACAAGTTACTAAGAAAAAAATACATAGGAGTGTGGAGATGAGAGTCCAGCAATATCAACGTGATCATGCCCAGGTTCCCAATCAGAGTGATGAGGTAAATGAGGGTGAACATTATAAAGAGGGGGACTTGCAGTTTTGGGCTATTGGTTAGTCCTAGCAGGATGAAATAAGTCACTTCTGTATGATTCTCCATGGATGATTTTTAGTGTGATTTTTACTCACAAGATAGCTGCAGCAACAAGAAGTGAGGGAACAGAGTGAAGAACAAAGAAGGGTTGCACAGAAATTGAAATGCATAGCATTATTTTATTCTAGCAATAACTTGTTTTTAATATCTTTCATTTCTACAGCATGGAATGACAATGCAATTTAAAGGATAACTTATCTATACAGCGATAGGCTTTAGTACAGAAAGGTTCTTCAAGAATCACCTTCCCAACTTAATATTTTATGTGAGTAAAACAAGTCAAAGAAATAAGTAATAACTGTCTAAGGTCACATACTAGAAATGAATTAATATCTCAAACTAGATCTTTTGAGTTACTAATAACTATACTTCTATTGTGCTCATGTGGTCATTCAATATTCTCCTTGTCCCCACTAAATTATTTAGTTTTAAGTCTTTTTATTCCTGAGGTAATATGGCAACAAAAATATTGCATAATTTATTAATTTATTCAAATTTACATGTTTTTAACAGTCATGTTTTAGACCCAAACAGAATGGTTCCAAAAATAAATGTCATTAATAAATTTGAAGTGATTTTAATTTAATTGTATTTAATTTACATTTAGTAGTTCACTCCATTCACCAAGTTTAATGCTTTGGGTTGCACAGTAGAGTCATTCACAAGTGTATGCATATAATGATGCAGTGGGATAAATTCAGGATTAGAGACAAAAATAGCCGACAAAGGAAACTCTAAACAAAGGCATCGAATTGATTGTGAAATAATGGGCTGTGGGGTGAGGCACACCTGCATTCACGTATGAACCTACCATTTACTCTCTGGGCGACATTGGTCCTAAACTAAGTTTCCCGAGCCTCACTGTATCCATCAACATCAAAGTGATATTGGAATCTATTCCAGAACATTGTGAGAATTAAATGAAATTATCATGACAGTTTACAAAGTGTGGGTGTTCAGTGGATTTCTGAGGAGAGCTATATTTAAAACACAATGATGGGGTCTGCTGGTTCAGGATATGTCAGGTGGTAACATGTTAGGTTCAAGGTGTGAGTGGGTTTTGAAGTCCGGTAGCTTTACTCTTTGATTTGCAGTGTTTTTACCCACTAGAGCCATTCAGATCTTTTGTTTCTTCTAATATTTCTTACTCTGTTCTACCATAATAGTGGCTTTGTCAACCATTCATATGAGAACTTAAGGATTTTTAAGACCGTTTTTGTTTAATATCTTTTTTATCTTCTGTTGAAAATATTCCTCTTGTATCTTAGACTAATTTTCACGGTCATTACTGTTAATACTTAGCTGGATCACACAGACTGAAGGTAGAAAATTTATGTCTGCGGTGTTGACTCTAGCCCTACAGATTGTTCATGAGCAAGAACAATGTTTTAAATTTGTATGTTTATCTATGTATATTTATTTAAGTATATGTATTTGAAGTCTTTGGAAAGACATCCTTTTTTCTGGTAAACTATTGTTTCCTACCATTTTCCTCTTGGCCCCTCCACACATTATTTTACATATCTGAAATTTACAGTATTTGTATTTGTAAACACATCATTCAAGTAACAGTATAAACTGCAGTTCTTTGTTTAGCGTTTGCTAGATTTTATTATGACTTGTATGTTCTTACTGGATACACATGGATAATGTAGTATAATATTGCTATCTTAAAATCTTTATCTTAATTAAATTTATACATTTTACCACATAAGAAAAAATAATAACCAGTTCTATGAATGAATTAGAATGTAGGCATACTTGGCATAATTTTTCATCCTGTCACAATGGGAATAAAAATAATATAACGTAAGTAAATTTTCTATAGTGTTAGAAATTGTGAAACTGGGGCATCTTCACAGATCACATGGTCAATCTTCTAACTGTATACATTAATTCACAGAAGAGCAGAAAGAAGTATTAACTTGCCCAAGGTTATATATCTGGAATATATCTATTCCCAAATTAGAAATCCGGGTTTTACTAACAGCTTTAACACAGTGCTTATGTGCTAATTTATGTCATAGATCAGAAAGGACAGGTAGACAATCAGATAGATAGAAAGAGGCAGAAAGATGTAGGATGGATCAATGAATGTATTATAGGTGAATAGATAGATAGAAGGTAGATAGAAAGAGGGAGAGAGAGTGTGTGTATACATATCCACATACAGATACATGAAACTTATTTGCAGCTAAGAAAAGGGAGGATTTAAGAGAATATGGGCCTTCCTAAAATTCTATTTAGTGGAATTTATTCAAGATTTAATACTCTCTCCTATTGATTCTATTACCTGTACTTTTAATCACCACACTGTTAGATTTTTTAAATATGTAAGTAATAAAAAGAGTTTATTATGGAAAGCTAATAGTGAAAATAAAGTCAAAACTGAAAGCAAATGAACAAAGAAGATAAACAAAAACTCATAGACACAGATAACAGTATGGTGGTTACCAGAGGGAATGAGGTTTGGAGGGAGGGAGTAGAAAGTAAACGGGGGGCAAACATATAGTGATGGAAGGAGATTTGACTTCGGGTGGTAAACACACGATACAATATACAGACGATGTATCATAGAATTGTACACTTGAAACCAATACCATATTATTAATTAATGTAACCCCAATAAATTTAACTAAAAATTTATAGAAATAAGATTATTACCTTCAATAAAATGATAAAAAAATGGAGAGTTTTGTTATTTTTCTGATGACCCTATGGGGGATTAAAGACAACTTGGTTCATTATCTCAGCAATTCTTACATTAACAGGCACACACACGGTGGACAGAATGTGTTGACCATCTACTCAACCACAGCCTTATCTCATCTCGCCTAGGTTATTGCTCATCCTCTGAAGGAAAGCAGCATGACATTTTATAAATATTATTGTTTATATGCTGAATGAATTGTATTTACATTTGAATGCTGCTTATTAAATATAGAAACTTACCGTGTTCCTTGAGAAAAGTGAATGGAAATCTTGAAATGTGAGTCTGAAATTAGAAATTCATCCCTGGATGAATGTATAAGTAATTCTGGATAAACTCTCTCATGTACCAGTCAAATGTTTCCGCTGTTCTAGAAGCATGAAGAGATGGTGATAAAAGTCATTAATATGGAGCTGAGAAGCCTTGGTTTAAGTCTTTCATCTACCATGGATTTTTTTCTGTTTACTTGGAAAAGTTATTTACCTTCTGCTGAGCTAAGTCTCCTTATCTGCAATATAAAAACAATAAAATTATCTCTCCCATGTAATGTCCAGTACTGTGTGTGTGAATAAAAAATGAAGATGGTCTATAAAAGTCTTTATAGCAAAGGGTTATCGTTTCTGCATAATTAAATATAATTTTTATGGTAAAGTACTTTCTTTTACTGTCTTTAAAGAATTACTGCAAGCAGTTTAAAGAAAAGCTGGACTAAAAAGTATTAACATTTGTTTAAATATATGGTGATTAATTGAGCTATGCTCAGAGTTTTCTGTGTTTTAAATTGTTTATTGTGGAGTCATATTTAGATTTCAGAGACTAATAAATGAGAACCAGGAGAAAATTGTACAGGCATGTTGTTCCTGGGAGAACAGGTCCCCTGTGAGTGCAATCAATTCTTTTTACTTATCTAAGGGAGAAGAAATTAAACTGCATACAGGGACATACTTGTTATGTTGAGTAACACAAAGATGCATTTTTAGCAATCATGTTATTTCCTTCATTTTTTAAGTGCATTGTACATACACGAGCAGCATATCTAAATTATTTAATTTATAGTGATTATTGATATTTAGAAAACATTACTAAAAATTTGTTTATATAGCCAAAACATTTTCTGTTTTTTTATGCTTTTTGTTGTTTTAGCCACATAGTAGGTGATGGAAGTGTTTTAAAATTGATAACTAATATCTTTTTGTGTTTTTCTTTTTATTGAATTTATTGGAGTGACACTGGTTAACAATACTGCACAGACTTCAGGTGCACAATTCTTCCATACATTATCTGTGTATTGCATTATGTGTTCACCACCCCATTACGTCTCCGTTCATCACCTTCCCCGCCCCCTGTACTCTTGTCACCTCACTCCATGCCTCCTCCATTCCACAATCACTACACTATTGTCTGTGTTCATGAGTTTTCTCTCTTTCTCTCACTCCCTCCTTTTTTGCTCAATCCCTCCACCACCCTTTCATCCAACTACCTTGGACAGCTGTCATCCTGCTCTCTATCTATGAATCTGTCTCTATTTTGCTTATTAGTTAACTTTATTCACTACATTCAACAAATGAGTAAAGTCATATGGTACTTGTCTTTCTCTGACTGCCTTACTTCACTTAGCATAGTGCTCTCCAGGTCCATCTATGCTGTTGCAAAGGGTAGTAGTATTCTATTGTGTATCCACTCATCTACTGATGAACTCTTAGTCTGCTTTCAAATTTTAGGTATTGAAAATAACGCTGTAATAAACATAACAGTGCATATATTCTTTAGAATTATTGTTTTGGGATTTTTGGATAAATTCCCAGATGTGGAATAGCTGGGTCATAAAGCAGCTGCATTTTTAATTTTTTGAGGTAACTCCATCCTGCTTTCCACAGTGGCTGCACCAATCTGCATTCCCACCAACAGTGCACGAGGGTTCTCCAAACCACCAACAAAATGAAGAAAACCCACTGAAAGGGAGAACATGTTGGCCAATACATCTGATAAGGGGTTAATTTTCAAAAATTTTAAAGGACTTATAAAATTCAACACTAAAAATTAATCCAATTAAAAAATAGACAAAAAACTGAATAGACATTTCTCCAAAGAGAATATACAGATGGCAAATAGGCATATGAAAAGATAGATGTTCAATGTCACTAATCATCAGAAAAATGCAAATGAAAACCACAATGAGATATCCTCTCACACCTGTCAGATGGCTTTATTAATAAATACAACAGATAGCCTGACCAGGAGGTGGCACAGTGGATAGAGCATCTGACTGGGATGCGGAAGGGCCCAGGTTGTAGACCCCGAGGTCGCCAGCTTGAGCGCGGGCTCATCTGGTTTGAGCAAAAGCTCACCAGCTTGAGTCCAAGGTCGCTGCCTTGAGCAAGGGGTTACTTGGTCTGCTGAAGGCCTGTGGTCAAGGCACATATGAGAAAGCAATCAATGAACAACTAAGATGTCAAAACAAAAAACTGATTATTGATGCTTCTCATCTCTGTCCGTTCCTGTCTATCTGTCCCTATCTATCTATCTCTCTGACTCTCTCTCTGTCTCTGTAAAAAAAAAAAAAATTTAAAAAAGTAAATACAACAGATAAATAATATCTTTATTTTTCTTTCTGCATTGTCAGTGAAAACACAAACATGATATAAGAATTAGAAAGATGGAGATTAAAGTAGCTTTAATACTGAAAAGATACTAAAAAATTTGGTTCAGCTCTGTAGGCAGACAGGGTTCTTTCTAGCATCAATTATTCTTCTGTAGCATATGCTGTTAATGCCCTATCTACAAACCTATAGCAATCATTGTCCCTGGGTAGGCAAATACTTATATAAAAAAAGGTTAGAAACTCTTAGAATAAGGGTTTATTTTGTTGCTAGAGTATGTTTGGTCTATATAAAGACCATGCACTTTCTTTGATAGCAGCCATCAGTAAATATTATATAGAAGTAGAGTAATAAATACACCATATTTTTTATCTTTCAAGTAGCATAACTGTGAAGAATGTTTATACAGTCTTACAGAGGTTCTTGGTATAATTATGTTCCATTGTTACCCTATATAACATACTCATCAATGAAATCCTGCATTGGCTTCCTTCTGTCTTTGACTCACCTTTTTACTACACTGTTAGTGCTTTCTGCTATTAATTCTCAAATAAACTACTTAAGATAAAATCATTGACTCTGGGTCTGCTTATGGGAAACCTAAACTAATATAGGTCTCTCCTTTGACAGGCAGATGCTATCTCATTATTCATATTATATAAAGAGAGCAGACAGAAGATCTAAAGGCATCCTGCTGCAGATAAGCAAGTAAAAGAAAGAGAAAAGAGAACTATGCTCTATTTCTTCTCCTGAACTCCCCATATGATGAATCTCTTCCTTATTGCAGAAGAATTTTCCCTTTGCTTCTGCACCTGTGAAGAGAATACTAACTTTTGGTTTTCATATATCTCATAATGTTTGATTTTGCCATCATGCTCAAATTGTAGTTTCTTTGGGTATAAACGTCTGGATTGATATTTATTTTTCTTCAGTTTTTTAAAGATGTCAGTCCACTGAGTACTGCCTTTATTTTCTGGTGAGAACATGGATGTCAGGACGATATTTGTATGTTACTTTCTGCTATGAACTAAGTTTTTGTGTGCCCCAAATAATCTCCAAAGTGATAGCATTTGTGGTTGGGGCTTTGGGAGATAATTGGGATTAGATTAGATCATAAGGGTGGGGACTTTATGATGAATTTAGTGCCCTTATAAAAAAAGAAAGAGCCTGGCCTGTGGATAAAATGTCAACCTGGAATGCTGAGGCTGCCAGTTCAAAACCCCCGGCTTGCCTGGTCAAGTGACATACAAAGAGCAACCAGCACAAGCTGACGCTTCTCACTACCCACCCTGACTCCCCTTCCCTCAATCACTAAGTAAAATATTTTAAAAAGGAAGAGACGTAAGATTCCTCTCTCGCCAGTGTCTGAGAATGAAGCAAGAAGTTGGCCATCTGCAAGTCAGTAAGAAGGTCCTCACCAGGCTTACAATTTGCCAGCTACTTTATCTTAGACTTTTCAAATCCTCAAACAGTGAGAAATAAATGTTTCTTGTATATTTCATTTAACCCATGGTATTTTTTTTACAGCAGCTTGAACTAAGGATTTTTCTCTGTTATGTAAAAAGTTTGATGGTTTTAAAAATGTTTTAAAAATATTTCTATTGTATAGATTTTAGAGAGAGAGGAAGAGAGAGAAGGAGAAAGGGACAGGAACATTGATTTGCTCCTGTATGTGCCCTGACTGGGGATCAAACCAAAAAACTATGTCTTTTAGGGCAATGCTCTAACCAACTGAGCTATTTTGCCAGAACTAAAATGTATTTTAAAATCATTAATTTGTAAAATAAAAGTCACATATATTTAAATCATAGAACATGATAAATTGATAAACATATACATAGTTAAATGGTTATAACTGTCAAGTTAACATATCCATTTTTTACCACTGTTACCATTTTTTGGGGTGTGGTGAGACCATCTGAAGTCTACTTTGTCAGCTGATTCCTAGTATTTTATACAATATTATAAATTATAATGATTATGCTATACATTAAATCTCTAGACTTATTCATCCTAAATAACTTCAACTTTGTACTTTTGACCATCTATTTTATCTACCTCCCCACTCCTCATAACCACTATTATACTCTCTGATTCTATGTACTTAATGTTTTTAGAGTCTACATATAAGTGAGATCATGCAGCTTTTTCTGTGTCTGGCTTATTTCACTTATCATAATATTTTTCAGATTCATCCTTATTCTTGCAAAGAACAGACTATATTTTTTAAAGTGAGAAATAAATGTTTTATATTCCATTTTATATGCATACCAAATTGTCTTATCCAGTCATCTGTGATTGACACTTAGGTTGTTTCCATATCTTGGCTATTGTGAATAATGCTGCAATAAATATGAGAACGCAGATATCTCTTTAAGGTATTAGTTTCCTTTTTGGGGAAGGGAGTGTATACCCTGAAGAGGAGATGCTGGCTCATATGGTAGTTTTATTTTTGTTTGTTTTCTTTTTAGTTTTATGAGGAAGCTCTGTAATGTTTTCCATACAGGGTGTGCCAATTTACACCCTCATCCACAGTGTGTACAAGTATCCCCTATTCTCCATAACTTTGCCAACACATATCTTTTATCTTTTTGTGAATAGATGTCTTACAAGTGTGAGGTGATATCTCTCTGTGATTTTGATTTGATTTTCCTAATGATTAGTGATGTTGAAAGCCTTTTTATTTACCTGTTTACCATTTGTATGTCCTCTTTGGAAAAAAATGTCTATTCGAGTCTATGCAGTTTTTACAGTAATTTTATTTTGCTATTGAGTTGTATACATTTTGTATATATTTTTGCTAAATACTCATTATGGAATAATATTGCAATTATTTTTACACATTGTATAGCTTTCCTTTATTCTGTTGATAGTTTTCGTTAATTGTTTTCTTCAATAAATAGTATTCGAAAAACTGATATCTACATGTAAAAAATGTAATTGGGTCATTATTTTATGTCATACACAAAAATTAACTCAAACGAATTAAAGACTTAAATGTAGGATCTAAAATAAAAAAAAATTTAGAACAGAACGTAGGGAAAATGCTTCTTGACATTTATCGATATGGTAATGAATTTTTGCACAAGCAACAAAAGCTAAAATAAACAAATGGGACAATATCAAACTAAAACTTTTTCACATCAAAGGAAATAATTATTATATCTTATTGATAAGCTAATGCTTTTATCATGATCTAATAACCTTTCTCTCTTATGACAGTTGCCTTAATATTTACTTTGTCTGATGTAAGTATAACATGTATCTTTTTCCATCCCTTCATTTTCAGTGTATGTGTGTTTTTGAAGGTAAAGTAGTTTGCTTGTAAGCAGCATATTGTTTAATTGTGTTTTTTTTTAATCCATTCAGCCACTCTGTTTATTTTTATTGGAAAATTTGATCCATTAATATTTAAAGTAATTATTGATGGGTAAAGACTTATTGTTAACATTTTGTTAATTGTTTATCAACTGTTATATAGTTTCTTTATTTCCTTTTTCATTTCTTATTGTGATATAGTTTTTTATAGTGACATGCTTTCTTTTTTTTCTTTCTTATCTTGTTATATTTTAAGTATCTACTGAAGGTAAATTCTGTGTAATTATCACAAAGCCTACACAAACATGTTAGAGCTATAACAAGTTATTTTAAGCTGATGAAGGCAATAACACATAAAACAAATGAAAACTAACAAATGTTGGTTCAGGACATGAATGAATTAGAACTCGTATATTTCTGTCATGAATATGAAATGAGACAGTTGCTGTGGGAAATAGAGTGGCCTTTAAAAACTAAACACAAAATTACCATATAAAGTAGCCATTCTACTCTTAGTGATATACCCAAAGAATGAAAACAGGTCCTTAAACAATACTTGTACATGAGTCCAAGTATTCATGCTGTATTATTAACAAATTTCAAAGGGTGAAAACACTCCAAACAACCATCAATTGAGAATGGATGAATAAAATGTGGTATATGCATGCAATGGAATAATATTCAACAATAAAAAGGACTGAAGAATTGATATATGTTATAATACGGGTGAGTCTTGAAAACATTATACTAAGTAAAAGAAGTCAGACATAGCAGTCACATATATGGTACTATTTACATGATAAATCTATAATATGTGAATCCATAGAGGTTGAAGTCAGATTATTGGTTTCCAGAGGCAAGGGATCTTTTTTTTTTTTTTTTTTTTACAGGAACACAGAGAGGAATAGATAGGGACAGATAGGGACAGACAGGAATGAAGACAAATGAGAAGCATCAGTCATCAGGTTTTTGTTGCGATACCTTAGTTGTTCATTGATTGCTACCTCACATGTGCCTTGACCGTGGGTCTTCAGCAGACCGAGCAACCCCTTGCTGGAGCCAGTGACCTTGGGTCCAAGATGGTGAGCTTTTGCTCAAGCCAGATGGGCCCACGCTCAAGCTGGCGAGCTCGGGATCTCGAACCTGGGTCTTCCACATCCCAGTCCAACGCTCTATCCACTGCACCACCGCCTGGTCAGGTGAGGCAAGGGATCTTAATATGTACTGGGCTCTTCCTTGTGAGTAGAAAAATCATTAGAATTGCGTAGATGTGATGGTTTAACAACATTGTGAATGTACACTTTAAAATAGTATATTATGTTATGTAAATTTCATATAAATTAAAAAGGGAAAGGCAAAGGGAAATTAGAAAATAAGAGGTGAAAGCAATATGACCACAGAGGCACAGAGTAGACTAATGCAAATAACACCAAGAAATGCTGGCCCTGTGAGAATATGATGTCTGCAAGGGACAAGGTTTCTCCTAGAGCCTCTGGAGACTGATATCTTGGTTTCATCCTAGTGAACCTGATTTCCAACATCTGGCCTCCAGAACTGTGAGAAAATAAATGTTGTTTTAAGCCTACAGTGTATGAAACTTTGTTATAGCAACCATAGGACACTAATATAAGATTTTCATTTTGTCAAATCATTAGATTTTCAATTTAATGGGTCACTGCAGCATGGCCGAGCATGTTTATTCTCTGTGTTCTGTTTTTACAAACAGATGATGAATTTTTCTGTTCCGTTCCTTTATTTAGTGGTCTGAATCCTCCCTATCCAGTTGATGACAAAGAATGAGAGTGAGCAGAGAATTACCTGGAATATTTCATGAGACACCTGAAGGCACATGACTCACACATTTAATTGACAAGGACACAATCACATGGTCTCAATGAACTGCATGAAGGGTGAGAAATTGAGCCTATCTATGTCCTCAGGAGTAAAAAGGAAGTATCTTGGCAAGCAATTAACCTGTCTTTTCCATTGTAATATTTTGATAGGCAAATATCTGTTTCACAGATCCTTGACTCATATTATTCACTTCCATCAGGAAGGCAACCTAAAATTTAATTTATCGTTGTAGAAGTTCTATATCCAGGCTATTGAATAGTTTAAGTGGTCCTTTCCACCTAGTCCACATATGGCTTCTTAAGGTCCAATAACTTATGAACCAAAAAATACAAAACAAAACAACTTACTTCATTCTACATGCACACCCAGTAAATAAATAATTTTGGACTAAAGACAGTTAAAAAACAACAACAAAAATCTTCCATTCATAACAGACAATAATGAAAGACACATTGGCCAATTTAGAAATCTTACTGAGTTGATATTAGGAAGCCCCTTCAAACCTGGCATTTGGAGGTATTTCTTTAGGTGACCTGTCTTTTCCCTCTCTAAACATAACTCAATTTTCCACTATTTTCCTTGGGTCCTTGTTTAAACAACTTGAATGCTTTTTTTTTTTTCTTAGTCATTATTCTTCATTTTCACTTCTGAAGCGTCGGAAACACAAAACTATGTCCCACACAAAATTAACAAAGACGGCTGTTCATAAACATGCAACAAAGAAAACCATCTTCAGTTGAGTTCAAGGGTGTTAGGGAAGAGAGTAAGTTTATTGAGTAACATGAATAAATATGAAGTCATTGTAGGATTGACAAGCATTTTATTTATTATGATATGGTTTTTGCAAGTGGTAGAGATATTGTAATTGGTCTTCAGGCACCTTTGTCAGTTGTTGATTGGCTGCAAGTAGTCAGGCAAACAGTTTGGAGAATTTCAAAAAAGGAAGGATTATTCAATGTTAGGATAGAAAGATTATTGAGACTACTAACTTCCTGCATGAAGTTGGAGTTGTTATAAGTGAATATTGGTGATATTCTCTTCTTGAAGAGTATGGAACTTTTGTAGTTTACTTCTGCTCATATAATGCAATGTCTGGAATTGTTTCAATGCTTATTCAAAAAACTTTTAACTCAAGGCTCAATGTTTAATGTCTATGAAAAGAAACAGATTAAGTTAATGATCGATGAAACTTTCTTTTCAAGTTGAGAGAAATACATGAACAGGTGAATAAGTAAATTCAAGAGTTGAATGTTGATGATGACTATGAAGAATAGAGCAGGCTTAGGGAAAATATCTATGGGAGGGAAGGGACTATTTTATAAAATAGTTCATGGCAAGTCTCCACAACCTCCTTGAATGAGTAACACTTAGCCAACAATCTAAAATGAATGTGGGAATATTCTGTGCAGAGGAAACGGCAGATACAAAGAAACTGAGACAAAGACAAAGTGAGAACTATTCAATATTGCTAGAAACCATGGATATAGACAAAAGTGAAGTGGTTCCCAGAAGGAGGGGTTTAAGGAAGGAAAGATAAGAGGGTCAAAAATATGGTTATAAAAAGTGTTTTGTCTTTGGGTGATGGACACACAACAAAATAAATAGTTCCCAGGCTATGGAGATGTATACTTGAAACTTATATGTTCCTACAGACCAATGTCATTCAATTATATTTAACTTATAAATAAAAAAGAAAAGACAAAACAGTGTA
The DNA here is from genome assembly GCA_037038555.1 of Rhynchonycteris naso. Taxonomy (NCBI): domain Eukaryota; kingdom Metazoa; phylum Chordata; class Mammalia; order Chiroptera; family Emballonuridae; genus Rhynchonycteris; species Rhynchonycteris naso. The sequence goes on from CM072995.1 coordinate 361,062,070, forward strand.
AAGAGATGGACAGGGAGTGCATGCTGGTATGGTTGAAACAAGATTGGTATGAATGGATCATTTTTGAAAGGACATGCAATTTCTTCATTCCATGTGCTCTACTTTTGTATATGTTTGAAATTTTCCTATAATAAACACAAAAAACAAAAAGAAAGAGTGTAAATGAAGTGGGATAAATGGTAGAAGAATGACAAACCATGATGGGGCCTAATTAAACTATAAATTAGTGAGCAGCATTAAGCATTTCAAAATATTTATTGTCAAAAATGAGTATTAATATTATTAACTTCAGTGCAATTTTAAAAACAAAATATAAAGAATTGGTACTCAAAAGAATAAAGTAAAAATGACTGAACCATATATCTTTTATTCTAATGTGATTATTTACCTTTGAACACGTTCACATGCATATACGTTTTCTTCCAAATCACTCAGGAATGACTGAAGCATTAACTTATTATGCTGTTATAATTATTTAGCCAGAGAAAAAAATGCACTAACAAAAGCATACACATTATTAAATACACTTCATTGAAGACCACTATTATATTTTTTCCTGCATTTTAGATGATTGGAACTATTTCCTGACTAAAAACAAAAGTAACTAGACAAAACATTTGTTCTATTAAAACAAGTGGCCATTAAGATTTGAGTTATTGCATGAAGCAGATCTAATAGGGGTAAAATCAATTTTTGTGGATTCTATGCATTATGACAAAATCTAGAGACAATTTTGCCTTCTCAAAAATCTTCTTAAATGCACTCTTGACCTCTTTGTTCCTCAGGCTGTAGACCATAGGGTTCAGCATGGGGATGACCATAGTATAGAACACAGATGCGATTTTGTCTGTGTCCATGGAATGACTGGAACTTGGCTGTAAGTACATAATGATGACAGTCCCATAAAATATGGAGACTGTAAGAAGGTGAGAAGCACAGGTAGATAAAGCCTTGTGGTATCCCTCTTTGGAGTGTATCTTTGAAATGGTAATAAATATGAACACGTAAGAAATAAAGATAACAAAAAGTGCAAGAAAGATATTAAAGCATGAAATAATAATTAGAACTATCCCATTAATATGTTTTCTAGAGCAAGTCAGAGTCATGACTGCTGGAATATCACAGAAAAAATTATGAATCACATTGGACGTACAAAAAGAGAGATAGAATGTGTCTCCAACGTTAATAGAAGCATTTAGGAAACCACAGACATATGAACCAATGGCAAGACATGCACACACACCTGTTGTCATGGTGGTGCTATAATGCAGGGGTTTACACACTGCTGCATAGCGGTCATAAGCCATTGAGGCCAAGAGATAATTTTCCGCAGTGGCAAAAACTGCAAAGAAGAACATCTGAGTGGCACATGCATTGTAGGAGATGACCTTGTTTCCTGTTAGAAACCAGGCCATCACTTTTGGAGTGACAGCTGAGGCATAAGAAAAGTCCACCAGAGACAAGTTACTAAGAAAAAAATACATAGGAGTGTGGAGATGAGAGTCCAGCAATATCAACGTGATCATGCCCAGGTTCCCAATCAGAGTGATGAGGTAAATGAGGGTGAACATTATAAAGAGGGGGACTTGCAGTTTTGGGCTATTGGTTAGTCCTAGCAGGATGAAATAAGTCACTTCTGTATGATTCTCCATGGATGATTTTTAGTGTGATTTTTACTCACAAGATAGCTGCAGCAACAAGAAGTGAGGGGACAGGGTGAAGAACAAAGAAGGGTTGCACAGAAATTGAAATGCATAGCATTATTTTATTCTAGCAATAACTTGTTTTTAATATCTTTCATTTCTACAGCATGGAATGACAATGCAATTTAATGGATAACTTATCTATACGGCAATAGGCTTTTGTACAGAAAGGTTCTTCAAGAATCACCTTCCCAACTTAATATTTTATGTGAGTAAAACAAGTCAAAGAAATAAGTAATAACTGTCTAAGGTCACGTACTAGAAATGAATTAATATCTCAAACTAGATCTTTTGAGTTACTAATAACTACACTTCTATTGTGCTCATCTGTATTCATTCAATATTCTCCTTGTCCCCACTAAATTATTTAGTTTTAAGTCTTTTTATACCTGAGGTAATTTGGCAACAAAAATATTGCATAATTTATTAATATATTCAAATTTACATTTTTTTAACAGTCATGTTTTAGACCCAAACGGAATGGTTCCGAAACCAAATGTTATTAATAAATTTGAAGTGATTTTAATTTAATTGTATTTAATTTACATTTAGTAGTTCATTCCATTCACCAAGTTTAATGCTTTGGGTTGCACAGTAGAGTCATTCAAAGTGTATGCATATAATGATGCAGTGGGATAAATTCAGGATTAGAGACAAAGATAGCGGACAAAGGAAACTCTAAACAAAGGCATCGAATTGATTGTGAAATAATGGGCTGTGGGGTGAGGCACACCTGCATTCACGTATGAACCTACCATTTACTCTCTGGGCGACATTGGTCCTAAACTAAGTTTCCCGAGCCTCACTGTATCCATCAACATCAAAGTGATATTGGAATCTATTCCAGAACATTGTGAGAATTAAATGAAATTATCGTGACAGTTTACACAGTGTGGGTGTTCAGTGGATTTCTGAGGAAAGCTATATTTAAAACACAATGATGGGGTCTGCTGGTTCAGGACATGTCAGGTGGTAACATGTGAGGTTTAAGGTGTGAGTGGGTTTTGAAGTCCGGTAGCTTTACTCTTTGATTTGCAGTGTTTTTACCCACTAGAGCCATTCAGATCTTTTGTTTCTTCTAATACTTCTTACTCTGTTCTACCATACTAGTGGCTTTGTCACCCATTCATATGAGAACTCAAGGATTTTTTTTCTATTTTTTTAAAATTTTTTTTTTAATTTCTTTTTTTATTTATTTATTTTAGAGAGGAGACACACACAGAGAGAGAGAGAGAGAGAGAGAGAGAGAGAGAGAGAAAGAAAGGGGGGAGGAGCTAGAAACCTCAACTCCCATATGTGCCTTGACCAGACCAGTACAGGGTTTTGAACTGGTGACCTCAGTGTTCCCAGGTCGACTCTTTATCCACTGCACCACCACAGGTCAGGCCGAGAACTCAAGGATATTTAAGACCGTTTTTGTTTAATTTCTTTTTGATCTTGTGTTGAAAATATTCCTCTTGTATCTTAGACTAATTTTCACGGTCATTACTGTTAATACTTAGCTGGATCACACAGACTGAAGGTAGAAAATTTATGTCTGCGGGGTTGACTCTAGCCTTACAGATTGTTCATGAGCAAGAACAATGTTTTAAATTTATATGTTTATCTATGTATATTTAAGTATATGTATTTGAAGTCTTTGGAAAGACATCTTTTTTCTGGTAAACTATTGTTTCCTACCATTTTCCTCTTGGCCCCTCCACACATTATTTTACATATCTGAAATTTACAGTATTTGTATTTGTAAACACATCATTCAAGTAACAGTATAAACTGCAGTTCTTTGTTTAGCGTTTGCTAGATTTTATTATGATTTGTATGTTCTTACTGGATACACATGGATAATGTAGTATAATATTGCTATCTTAAAATCTTTATCTTTAATACATTTATACTTTTTATCACATAAGAAAAAATAATAACCAGTTCTATGGGTGAATAAGAATGTAGGCATACTTGGGCATAATTTTTCATCCTGTCACAATGGGAATAAAGAGAATATAACATAAGTAAATTTTCTATAGTGTTAGAAATTGTTGAAACTGGGGCATCCTTCACAGATCACATGGTCAACCTTCTAACCGTATACATTAATTCACAGAAGAGCAGAAAGAAGTATTAACTTGCCCAAGGTTATATATCTGGAATATATCTATTCCCAAATCAGGAATCTGGGTGTTAGTAACAGCTTTAACACAATGCTTATGTGCTAATTTATGTCATAGGTCAGAAAGGACAGGTAGACAAACAGATAGACAGAAAGAGGCAGAAAGATGTAGGATGGATCAATGAATGTATTATAGGTGAATAGATAGATAGAAGGTAGATAGAAAGAGGGAGAGAGAGTGTGTGTATACATATCCACATACAGATACATGAAACTTATTTGCAGCTAAGAAAAGGGAGGATTTTAAGAAATTATGGGCCTTCCTAAAATTCTAGCTAGTTTGAATTGATTCAAGATTTAAAACTTTCTGCTACTGACTCTATTACCTGTGCCTTTAATCACCACACTGTTAGATTTTCTAAATATGCAAGTAATAAAAAGAGTTTATTATGGAAAGCTAATAGTGAAAATAGAGTCAAAACTGAAAGCAACAAATGAACAAAGAAGATAAACAAAAACTCATAGACACAGATAACAGTATGGTGGTTACCAGAGGGAATGAGGTTTGGAGAAAGTAAACGGGGGGCAAGCATATGGTGATGGAAGGAGATTTGACTTTGGGTGGTAAACACACAATGCAATATACAGACGATGTATCATAGAATTGTACACTTGAAACCTATACCATATTATTAATTAATGTAACCCCAATAAATTTAATTTAAAAATTATAGAAATAAAATTATTACCTTTAATAAAATTTTAAAAAAATAAAAGAAGAAGAATTTTGTTATTTTTCTGATGACCCTATTGGAGTTTAAAGGCAACTTGTTTCATCATCTCAGCAATCCTTTCATGAACAGCCTCACACACGATGGACAGGACACGTTGACCATCTACTCAACCACAGCCTTATCTCATCTCACCTAGTTTCTAAGCAGCATGACATTTCATAAATATTATTCTATATCTGCTGAATAAAATGGGTTTACATTTGAATGCTACTTATTAAATATGGAAGCTTACCGTGTCTCTTGAGAATAAAAAGGAAAATCTTGAAATATGAGTATGAAATTAGAAATTCATCCTTGGAAGAATGTATAAGTAATTCTGGATAAAATCTCTCATATACCAGTCAAAAGTTTCCGCTGTTCTAGAAGCATGAAGAGATGGTGAAAAAAAATCATCAACATGGAGCTAGGATGCCTTGGTTTAAGTCTTTTATCTACCATGGATTTTTTTATTGTACTTGAAAAAAGTTATTTACCTTCTGCTGAGCTAAGTCTCCTTATCTGTGAATTAGAAATAATAAAATTATTTCTCCCATGTAATGTCCAGTACTGTGTTGGTGAATAGAAAATGAGGATGGTCTATAAAAGACCTTAGCAAGGAGTTATCGTTTCAGCATGAATAAATATAATTTTTATGGTAAAACATTTTCTTTTACTGTCTTTAAAGAATTACCACAAATAGTTTTAAAAAAGGCCAGAAAGTGGACTAAAAAGAATTAGCATTTGATTAAATAAATGGTGACCAATTAAACTCTGCTCAGTCTACCATCTTTTAAATTATCTTGTGGAGTCATATTGAGATTTCAGAGACCAATAAATGGGAACCAAGAGAAAATTGTACAGGCATATTGTTCTTGCGGGAAAAGGTCCCCTGTGATAGCAATCAATTCGTTTTACTTATCTAAGGGAGAAGAAATTAAACTGCACACAGGGACATAGTTTGTTATTTTGAGTAGCACAAAGATGCATTTTTAACAATTCATGTCATCCCTTTCATTTTTATTTAGATGTATTATACATATATGAGCTGTATATATAAAGTATTTAATTTATGATAATTATTGATATTTATAAAATATTACTAAACTTTTATTTTGTTTTTATAGACAAAAGATTTTTTTCTATGCTTTTAGTTGTTCTAGCCACATAGTAGGTGACTGGAAGTCTTAGGAGTTTAATAAATAATATCTTCTTGTATTTTTCTTGTTATTGAATTTATTGGGATGACACTGCTTAACAAAATTCTGCAGGTTTCAGGTGCCCAGCCCTCCATCATTTTTTTTCCCCCTCCATCATTTATATACTGCACTGTGTGTTCACTACCACAGGTCAAGTCTCTGTCCATCACCATTTGTCTCCTGTAACCCTGTTCTACCACACTCTCCTACCCCTCCACCCCACAGTCACCACACTGTTACCTGTGTTCATGAGTGTTTTCTCTCCCTCTCAATTTTTCTTGTTTATTTATTTATTTATTTATTTATTTATTTATTTTAGAGAGAGATCAGGTAGTGAAACTCTTTTTTGTAAGTAAGCTGTTAATGAGCCATAATGATATATATAAAGACCAGACTTGGGACATGGAGTCTAGCTAGACCTTCAGTAACACACTACGTACAAAAAACATGTCCATTGTTCCAGAGTTTTGTAAGTTTATATATATGTACACACACACACACACACACACACACACACACACACACACACACACACATACACATCAAGTAAGAGGATGCGGAAAGAAAGAGGACGTATTCTGAAAGAATTCACATTAGCTATAGAGCAAGGGGTGGAAGATGATGAGGCAAGGCCAGCCTTGGGATAGACACAGGGTTCTTTGGTAACCACTATTCTCTACCACCTTCCTCCTCACCCCTAAACACATTATTTTACATGTCTGCCTTTCAAAATATTTTTGACACTGCACCCACATAATAATACAATATGTCAATTGATATCAATAGGTCTTTTGAGGATAGTAACAATTTTAAATGACTGATTAGGTCATTTTCTCATAAATGAAGAGAGACAGATATATAGATACCAGATATATGATGATGATGATTGATAGATGTATGATAGCAAAGAAGTGAAGGGATTAGATTGTGTACACACACACACACACACACACACACACACACACACACACAATCTAATATACAGTTAAGAAAATGGAGGATTTGAGAAGTTATCTATATTTTTTACAATTCCCCACCTAGTATGAAATAGTTAGGATACAAAATCATGTGTAACTGTTCCCAATACCTATGCATTTAATCCAATGAATTGTCAGTGTCTGGATGAGTGAGTAATAAAAGAGTGACATTATGAGGAAATGATAATAAAAATAAAGTAAGAATCTTGGTAGCTTCATGATGGTTCTTTTAGAGTCTAAAGAAGTGTCATTTTTACCCTGGTGGATTAGATGTCCCTTCAGTGATAAGTCAACACATAAACAGAAGTATTTACGAACTACTAAATCAGAGTATAGGTATATTTATCATAGGCTTTTGTTATTCTCTTGAGGAAAGCAGCATAGAATTTCATTAATATTACTCTACTCTTTGCTCATTAAAATGTTTTTCATTTAAATCCTGTACTTATGCCAATATTTCAGAAAACACGTTATTTCACGTGTTCAAACAACCAGATATGAACTGAAAAACGCATAGATGTAGTTTGCCTACTTCTTCTGCATCAATTACATTTTCATTGTAAGTGTATGTATACTGAATATAGAAGCTAACCCTGCTCTTGAAAATAAGGGAAAGACAATCCTGGATTGTGAGTCTGAAATCAGAACCTCAGCCCCAGGAGAATGTATAAATAATCCAGGAGAAATTCTCTCTTCTGCACTAATCAAAGGCTTTCAAGGTCCCTGAAGCACAAAAAGATGGAGAAAAAGATCATTAATGTGGAGCTAGGAAGTCTGGGTTTAAGTAATGCATCCACCAAGGATTTTCTCTGTTTTTAAAAAATTATCTGTTGATCTCAGTTTCATTATTGTGATGTAGAGACAATAGCATGATCTTGTGTACATAGGTTACAGAATTATATCTGTAAATAGCAAATGAAGATGGATATATCAAAGACCTTGGTGAGGGCTTAACTTTTGACATGAATCAATTTAATTTTTATCTGAAGATGTTTTCTCTGTCCATGGTTGCAGTCATGCCAAATACTCAGCTTGGGGAGAAGCTGATGTATACTAAAAATATGAGCACCGCTTTGATATGACCAAATGGGCTCGGCTCAGAGTCTGGTCCTTTCAAAATAATGTCATGCAGAGTCGTGACGAAAGTTTATAGCTTAATAAAAAATAACAAGGAGAAAAATGGTAGAGGCATGGAACTCTCAGGGGAGCAGGCCTCTTTGGGGGCACTCACTTCTCATGCTACCTGTACAGGGAAGAAACAACTCACTTCTGTGGAGGGACATAATTTGACATGATGAGTAACACATACATCATATATTTTCAGTCCTGCTGCTTTTCCCCCTCCACTTAAAAAAATTAAGGTGTCTTTTACATACTCGAGAGTGGTTTTGTTTAATTAATTTACATTTATTTTAATTTTTGATATTTAAAATATATTTCTAAAAATTAATTTTGTTTTTTATTTGCCACATTTTTTATTATGTTTCCCTCTTATCCATTTTTAAGGTGCTATAACAAAATGTTAGGCTACTAGAGATTTTAAGCATCTGATAGATAATATCTATCCCCCCCCAGCTATACAAAGAACATACAGATATGACACATGTGTCAGAGAAATGGAGACTAAGTTCTGCTTTAATTCTGATGAGCCTGTTTGAACATCTGGTTCCTATCTGTAGACACATGGTTTTCTTTTGGTTTCCAAATTATCCAAGTCTGGTGGTGCTCTATCCACATCTCCTTGGTACTCATTGCTCCCAAACAGGCCAATGCTTATGAAAAATTAAAAATATCCTGCAACTTCTAGGCTGAAGACTTATTTTACTTCAAAAATATGCTTAGGCCTTGTGTGAGTCATTTAATTTAGCTGGAAGCAGCCACAATTAAATGTCAGGGGGGAAAAAGAACAAAAAATATTCAGCTTTCTCATCTCTCAGGTGGTACAACTCTGAGTCATACTGTATACCTTGTAGTAGATTGAGCCTCAGATTGTACAGATAAGTGCAACTGATTAGCACCTTACATGAATGTGGCCTTGAGAACAGTACTACTACTCCTTGAATCTAAGTTTCATGCCCTATAAAATTCCAGCTCATATAATTCCCAGTATACTCAGTTCATAAACTAAAAAGATTAAATGTAAACATAATAAAAAACCTACTAATACAGTGTCTGAGATAAGGAAATTATTCCGCATTCGTCCCCCTCCTTTTCTCATTCTCCTCTAGCTGTCTCTGCCTATATGCTCAACTTTCAAACAATTTATCACTTTGTAATTAAAATGCATATCTGTTCACTACTGAAAAATATTCGCCTATCTTTAACTCTTAAGGCATAGGCTGAATCACTTTAATATAATTCACTTAAATAAACTAAGTGTATTAAATCTTACTGTATACCAGGCAATATATTTATTATCATTATCAACAAGTAAATAACATGAATCCTTAGTTATTATGTGAATAGAGATAGCAAGATCTACAAATCATTATTCAAATAGTGATAGTGCTATAGTCAAATATCAATAAAGTGTTATTAAATTACCTTGAAAGTTTTCAGAACATACCTAGTTTCTTCTTTTTTTGAGTTTCCATATTAGGCCCAAACAAATAAACATGTGCATCTAATTACACTTATTTTTGAAAATAACTAATTTCTATATTCTTCTGAAGATAATAAGTGGTTAATGCATTACCTAAAGTCTTTTATTTATACTCCTGGGCATAAAGAAACACAGATGTGTCTTTTTGATCAAGGAATTCAGAAGTATAGGTTTAGTGTTAGTATTGCACTAAAACACAAGACCAATTCCAATCTTAGTTCTATTGACAACTAGCTGTAAATAGACTTGTCATGGCCTGATTTTTACCCTCTTTCTTCTTTCTTCCTCCCTTCCTCCTTCCCTTCCTTCCTTCCTTCCTTCCTTCCTTCCTTCCTTCTTTCCTTCCTTCCTTTTTTTGTTTATTTTTTCATTAGACTCCATATATAAATGAAATCATATGGTCTTTCTCTAACTGACTTATTTCACCTAGCATAATACTCTCCAGCTTCATCCATGCTGTCGCAAAGAGTAAGATTTCATTCTTTTTTATGGCCTTGATTTTTTTTATATATATATATTTTATTATTATTAATTCTAATGGGGTGACACCAATAAATCAGGGTACATATGTACAATGAAAACATCTCCAGGTTATCTTATCATTCAATTGTGTTGCATACCCATCACCAAAAGTCAAATTGTCCTCTGTCACCTTCTATCTGGTTCTCCCTGTGTCCCTCCCCTCCTCCCTATCCCACTCTTCCCTCCCTCCCCCATCCCATAACCCCCACTCTCTTGTCCATGTCTCATATTCTCACTTTTATGTCCTACCTATGTATGAAATCATGCTGTTCTCAGTTTTTCTTTTTTTCTGATTTACTTATTTCACTCCGTATAATGTTATCAAGGTACATCCATTTTGTTATAAATGATCCGATGTCATCGTTTCTTATGGCTGAGTAGTATTCCATAGTATATATGTACCAAAGCTTTTTAATCCACTCGTCTTCTGACGGACACTTGGGCTGGTTCCAGATCTTCGCTATTGTGAACAATGCTGCCACGAACATGGGGGTGCTGGCCTTGATTTTTTTAATTCACAAGACAAAAACTTTCTCCATCTACTTCATAGACTGCTATCCTGCCTTGATGTAACAAATGAATATTAAGTTTCTTTGAAAGGAAACAAAGGTACTAATATTTTAAAATCAGGCAATCTGAGCCTTTCTGATGTCTACCTCATCTCTTCTTGGTTATTGCTCCAGAATTTTTATTTGGTTACTTTTTATAATTTTTGTCTCTCTATTAATATTCTCTATTTTTGATACCCAATTTCTCTAATTTCTTTTAGTTCTTTGTCCAAGATTTTGTTTAGTTCTTTGAGCATATTAAAGTTATTTGCCTTAGAAGTGGTAAAAAATATAAAATATTGTGAATGAAATTTTAAAGAAGTGAGTGCAAAGATATATCACAGTCTTGGATTGGAAGTCAACTGCTTTGCAGAGTTCATGTGATTACAGTGTAAACCCAAGTAAGGCTTTTCTTTGGAATAATTATTGACATGTTTATTGTAAATTTATATGTAATGCCAAAACTAGTAAATAAGCAAAACTAATTATGAAAAAAGAAGTATGGACATTAAACATTTCATTTTACAACTTATTATAACATATAGTACTGAAGGTAGTATGGCATTAATAAAATGATAAACCCATAAATAAATGGAAGAGATTATAACATTAAAAAATGATTTACAGGGTCCTGGTTAGTTGGTTTAATGGTAGAACATCAACCTGGTGTGTAGAACTCCTGGGTTTGATTCCTGGTCAGGACACACAAGAGAAGTGACCATCTGCTTCTCCATCCCTTATTCCTTCTCTCTCTTTCCCCCTCTCTTCTCCTCCTGCAGCTGTGGTGTGAATGGTTCGAGCAAGTTGGCCCTGGGCACTGAGGATGGCTCTGTGGCCTCACTTCAAGCACTAAAATAGATTGGTTTCCAAGCAACAGAGTGGTCCCCAAATGGGCAGAACATCGTCTGGTAGTGTTCTAGCCAGGTGGGTCCTGGGTTGGGGCCCTGCGGGAGTCTGTCTCTCTGCCTCCCCACTTCTCAATAAAATAAATGACTCACAAATATATAATCAACTAAGTTTTTGTGAAAGATGCAAAAGCAAGTACAAGGAGAAAATACATTCCTTTAAACAAATTTTGCTGCAAAAGTTATCAGTTCAGATACACTAAGCCCCCTAACTGTTAAATGTAAAGGGAAATCATATGTTCCCCCATAAACCTCTATAGAAATGTTTTGAAAAATTTTATTGAGGTTAAGAATTGCCAAACTGGAAGCAACCAAATGCTAAGAAGTGAATGGTTAAACGAACTTTAGAATGTCATTAAACTCTAACTCTGTTACGTGAAAAAACTGAACAATATTGATATACACAACAATATGAATGACACAACATGAATTTTAAGAAGAAAGAAGCAAGACCTAAAGGCTCCTTGTAGTGTGATTTCAGTTCTATAGCAGGGATGGGGAAAAAACTCAATGATTTCCAAGGATTGAAGAGTGAAAAGTGGTTGTCTATAAAAGGAATAAAGTTGGATAAAGAGGGAAATTTTAATACAAGCATTCTTTCCGGTGTTGGGCTGGTGAATACATGACTCTGCATTTATTAAAACCCATAGAACTACACGCGGCAATGCATAAAATTTAACATGCAAACCTGCAAAATGTCATCCAGGAGCACAAAAGAATCCCATGAGTGAATGGTCTGTTAAAAAAATTGTACTACAAAGGCATCAGTTAACCTCACTGAAAAGAGATAGAAAAAATGAGCTGATCTAAGTAATGTTGTAATAAATATGTATAGCAAGGCTAATGGTTAAAAAAAACACCATAAAATTGCTGTACTTTAGTAGCTAGAGTTGATTCTCATGAGGGAATAGGTTAGCAATTCTGAAACTGATTTATTTACTCGTGAATTAGTCACACTAATAGATTAATGAATAGGACTTGTTGAGAACCAAGTATCTCAATGTCAGACAAGGGAGTTACAGTTAAGAAAAAAGAAAAGTTGAGATGAAATAGAGTCAGAGACATTAGTACACACTCATGTTTAGCTTAATATAGTAATGATGGAAAAGTAGAAAATTACTATAAATTATGAATATATACAGACTACATAGAAATATACCCTCAACCTCAATGAAAAAGTAAAACTCCAGTATCAACAAGAATAATCAGGACTAAAATCTTGGATTTTAAATGCCACTCTTTAATAAAAGAAAGGAGATTCTTTATGGAAATAGTCAACTTTGTGATAAGGAAAGGGAAAATACAAGATAAAGTTAGAACATTGTATAGTAACAGAAAGTAAGGGAGTGCTCAAAGAACAAAAAACAATAAAACCCAAACTAAATAACCTAATATTGATTATTATCCAGAGTATGAATAAATAAATGGGAGCACATCAATATAAATGACTGAGTAAATAAATGAGGGGAATAAAGAGACAAATCTTGCTTATATGATGTAAAGAGTCATGTTAGTCTCTGAAAACTTTAACCCTAGTCTCATCATTAGAAAATATTAAAAAATCACAACTAAAGAACTTTCTATAAAATACCTGACTAGTACTCTCAACACTGTCAAGGTCATCAAAAACAGGAAAAGACAGAGTTTGTCACAGACCAGAAGAGAGTAAGGAGACACTACAATTAAATGCAAGAAGAAGAAAAAATATTAATGGGAAAACTAGTGAAATCTGAATAAAATATAAAGTTTAGAAAATAATATTGTGTCAGCATTGATTTCTTAGCTATAGAAATGTACCCTATATGAAAAATTAGGCAAGAATTTTATTAGTTTTCTCTGGTTGCTATATCATACTACTACACACTTGGAAGCCTGAACAACACCTGGTTAGTCTTTCACAGTATGGAATCCAGAAGTCCAAAATCAGTTTCGTTGGACAAAAATCAATTTGTTGGAAGAGCCATCATTTTCTCTCTCCCAAGGTCACATCGGTCACTCCTCTTTTATCATTTATCTATCATCAAATCTCACTGACTCCCTCTTATAAATATATATGGTAGTGCTTTTATGAGCCATACAAATAATTAAATTAAAATTAATTGAAATCCCAAATTAAATCCTTACCTTAGTCACATCTACATAATTCTTTTAGACCATATAAGGTAATATTAGAAGGTTTCAGAAATTAGGATAATCTTTCTGTAGGGCCATTATTCAGACTCCCATGGAATTACATTAAACATCTGCTCTGTTTTAAGTTTTTTTCTGTAACTGTAACTTAATTCTAAAATTAAAAAATTATTTAAAATAATTATTCAGAAATTGATTTGGGGAGTGGGGTAAACAAACATACAATATGGTGTACAGAGATGCTTTGTAGAACTGGGCACCTGAAACCTGTATAATTAATGTTACCCAGTATCACCCCAATAAACTCAAGTTAAATGATAAATAAAATAATAATTAGAAATGGTTCCAAGAGAAGAAATATCACCATAAAGACAGAAGTTAATGTTTTTGTTATGCTAGCAAGCTCTAAGAGTACTAGCATTTCAAATATTAACATATTCAAGCACAATTTTATAAATATTGAGATACTGAAACCTCTTATTTTATAGAGATAACAAATTAGGCAAGGGCACACACATTTACATGGCTAGGTTTTGTATAGCATAAAACTCCCTGAGGATCAAAATTAAAACCATAATTAAGGCCTGTAATAGCATATTAAATATGTGATATTTTTGTTATTGACAGATATTATCATGTTTATATTCTATATATTTAGAATCATTTCAGATGTACAAAGTATTTTCACATATAATCAGATACTAAACTTTTAAATAATGTTATTCATATTCAATGGGTTTCTGTGATTTAATGAATTGTATTTGTTTGATATTTTACTTGCCACTTAATGAGACATCACTTCTAAGTAAAATTATAAGATTGTTGCAGGTGATTAATTTTCTTATGGGATCCAGGCAAGCCTTGTGTCAAGCATTGGAGTGTACACAATGAGTGAGAATGTACATAAAAGTTCTGCTTCTTGGCATATACTATATATACATCTATCTAGAAAGTTTGTGTTATGGATGATACATTATGATCAATAATTCACAGATTCAACATATTGATACAATTGGACTCAAAGCTTAATTATTTTATTCATTCTCTTAACAAACATTTACTGGGAATTTACCATGAGTCTACATTCTAGTTGGGGAAGATATATAATAGAGTGAAGAAGTAAACACTCAATAGGTGATAATTCATAAGGACTATGAAGAATAGCACTGAGTAAAAGGACAATATATATAGAAGTAAAGAATGACTATTTTATAAAAGGTCATCAGGGAAGAAATCTATAATAGAGTAACATTTAAACACTGATATTAATGGAATAAGGGAGCATTTCACACAGGGAAGGGCAATGACAAATATGCCTTGAGGCAGAAACATGTTTAGAGTTGTCAGATTGAGCAAAAATAAGAAGAATACGGTGTGAATGAGGTAAGATAAAGAAATGGAGAAGTAACAAAATATCATTTAAATCAACAAATGTAAACACGAAATATCAATATTAACAATTTAAAAACATTTTTCGGAAACAAAAGGTACAATATTATTGATTTTTACTCTAAGATGCAGGTATCCCCCTGGGGCACATAAGTGCACTTCGTTTAGGGTCTCCTTTGTGGCTTTACTTGTGTGTGTTTGCATTGATTTGGTAGAAAAGAATGCATCTAGAATAAGTGAATAAACCAGTGGTTCTCAAACTTTTTGGAATTGGGGCACATTCAAAATTCTACAAACAATTGTAGGTGCACTATATACCAATTTCTAAGAGATATGGTATAATAATTATGTCAAATATTAAAGAAAAAAATAAAGTTTAAGCATGCTTTTATGGTAATTAAAATAAATATGACAAAATTAAATTTATTCTGACATTAAAAACATTTTTATGTTACATTTTTTGAGTTATGCCCCAATGGGTACATATTTCTCTGGAATACCATAGGGTACATCTGGAAATCTTCTAGGGCGCACCAGTGCACTCTGGGGCACACTTTGAGAACCACTGGAATAAACCAATATTGTTAATAAGGTGTTTGACAAGCAGGACCCAAGACATGTTAACTTAGAGACTTCTGAGTGTGTAAAGATAATATATTGAGACCTTAATTTTACTGTGGTCTTAATGAAATAAGTTACTTTACATAGCACAATGTCAAAGTCATAATCCCAAAGACAATTTTACCTCTAAAACAACCTTCATGAATGCACTCTTGACCTCCTTGTTCCTCAGGCTATAGACCAGCGGGTTCAGCATGGGGATGATCATAGCATAAAACATGGAGGCCATCTTGTCTGTGTCCATGGAACGACTGGAGCTGGGCTGTAAGTACATAAAGATGCCTGTCCCATAGAAGATGGAGACAGCAGTGAGGTGGGAGGCACAGGTGGACAGAGCCTTCTGAAACCCTGAAGATGACTGCATCTTTAGGATGGTGATAAATATGAAAATGTAGGAAATCAAGATAACCAGAAGAGCAAAAAAGGTGTTGAAACTCACTACATAAACAAGAACCAGCTCACTAAGATGTCTATCAGAGCAAGAAAGAATCATGACTGCCGGAACATCACAGAAAAAGTGGTGGACCACATTAGACTCACAGAAAGAGAGACTGAAGGTGTCCCCAATGTGGATGGAGGAATTCAGAAAACCAAAGACATAAGAGCCTATGGCCAGACGTGCACACACGCCTGTCGTCATGGTGGTGGTGTAATGTAGGGGTCTGCACACTGCTGCATAGCGGTCATAGGCCATGGAAGACAGCAGGTAATTTTCCACTGTAGCAAAGGCTACAAAAAAGAACATCTGAGCAGCACAGGCATTGTAAGAGATGACCTTGTCTCCTAGAAGGAATCCTGCCATGACTGTAGGGGTGACAGCTGAGGAGTAACACAAATCCACCAGAGACAGGTTACCAAGGAAAAAGTACATGGGAGTGAGGAGACGAGAGTCCAAAAGAATCAACAGGATTATCCCCAAATTCCCAATCAGCGTGATGAGGTAGATGAAAGTGAACATGACAAAGAGGGGGACCTGCAGTTCTGGGTCATTGGTTAGTCCAAGGAGGATGAACTCAGTCACTTCTGTAGTGTTCTTCATCAATGTGGAGAATCACAAAATGCTTGGTGGCTATGAGGACAATGTAACAGTGATATACTGATAATCGTACATACAATATGTATTATTTCATTATAGCAATAACTCGTGCTTTTAAATTCTGTAGCTAAAAATGGACTTGACAACAAAACCTAATAAATTAATTATATATAGATTTACATGTTGAATCTGAAGGATATTTATGGAAGATCTCTCACATTTTAAAGTTTTTTAGATATAGAAAATTAAATAGCTCACTGAAAGCTTGTTCAGAGTGAATATAACTGTCAATTAACTCTCCCCAAGACCAGTGGAAACATATACTTTCATATTACTCATCTGCCAGGAACTAGTCTAGACAAATTAAAAGTGCATCATTATAGACTCTTAAGAACATTCTAAACTTATTTTATTACATTCATTTGAATTAGGATGCACAAGAAGTTGACTAATTTTTTATATTCGAACACATATTAATTGGCAAGCCATGCTTTTGATGCAAGCCAACTCTTGAATCCACTCTTGGTGTTCCTAAGTGCAGTGTCCTTCATTGTATTTAAATGGAATTGAATTTAACCCAATTTGCAGTTACTCTTTGTGTTTATTGGTCCACACTCCATACTGGACTGTTCACAGTGTAGTAACTGAGAAATATATATATGCAGAGAAGACGTGGTAGGATAATGGGAGCAGTAGGGGCATGTACAACCAACAGAGGCAATTCATCAGGTACTGAGCTTGGGTTCTGAGATGAGGTGCATATTAGCCCTACTATTTATTATCTAGAAATCAAGAATCTTAACCGAACTCACCTGAATTGTATATGCCCTTCTGCAAAATAAAGACAGTAATAAAACCTACTTTACTTATAGTGCTATGGTGAGAATTAAATAAGCAATTAAATTAAAAGCAATAAAATTGTGGGAATACAGCACAGTCTGATGAATTCCAGCTGTAATATGTCTATTAGGATGCAATGATTATCTTTAGGTTGGTTTGGGAAAAATGAGTGACAGCCTGTAGATCTTCAGGTATGCAAGAGTTTGAAGTCTTAAAGCCTTCCTGTTCAGTTTGCTTTTTCTCACACACTGAGATTTTCTATGTTTCCAGTTTCTCCAGTCCTTGTTTCACCAATAGTATTGGCTATCCCAGCAATTCCCCGTGAGCCATCATTTTGCTTAATTCTTCCTTGAAATCCATATTTTAGCTTGAAATAGTCCCTTTTTCTTAAATTCATTCTTTTTCTCATTACTGTCATCTCATAGCAGAATCAAAGAGACTAGGTTGAAAGATTCCTGTTTATGAGAGGTCTTGAGCCTATAGATCTATTTTAATGGAAAGTACTATGTTCTAAAATATTTTATTTGAATCTGTACTGTGCAGGAACAGCATTTTAAATATTATTATTTCAATTTGAAAGTATTCATCTTCTGTTAACTATTAACATCTCTCTCCTAAAAACTTCTTAATTTTTCAATATTTTAAGCAAATGTATTAGGGTGACATTGGTTAATAAACTATTATACGTTTCAGGTGTACAATTCTCTAATACATCCCCTGTATATGGTGTTGTGCGTATACCACCCAGAGTCAAGTCTCCTTCCATTACCATGTATTTGATCTCCTTTACCCTTTTCTACCTTTCCCACCCTAAATGTTTTGTAACTTCACTTCCCAAGCTTATCCCATGACATTATATTTACCAACCTTAACACATATGACCACTCTTGCCATATAGGACATTCTATATAACAAATAAGTCTTTATATATAAGTGTACATGTGTGTGTGTAAGGTATTTAGCAGTATTATTCACACTTTGCCATCAAGAAAATTGAGAATTTGGGAAGTTATGTGATGTTCTAAAATTACACAGCTTGTAAAGGAAATCAAGATTTAATAGTTAAATCCACTTTTTATCTAATCAAAAGTCTATGTTTGTAGCCACTCACTGTCTACATAAATATGTAGATGTGCTCATAACAAGGAGCATGAGATTACCGGGAAAAGTTTAAAATGTAGTTTGGAATTCATATTAGACACTCTAGATGTTAAGAATCATTTCACTCTTTTGCTTCTTTTATTTGTTAGTTTTTTCTTTATTTTACTTTTCAGTTGCAGTTTACATTGTAAAGTATATCATTCCCTTTTCTTTTTTTAAAACTCCAATGACAGGCTCAACATTTGATGAATAAGATGAAAATACCACTTGATCAACTACAGACTCATCTATGTTATTGTTTACGTTCATATCCTTTGGAAAGCAGAAAGATGTTTCAGAAGTCTCCGTAAACTCCTTACTGATGGAAGTTTTGACATTTATACCCCACTTTCCCCTTAATATTTTAGAAAAACATTGAAAATAGATTTGCTTTTAAATTAACTCAAAATAAGTATAGCTGTGCCACTGCTTTTGCATGAAGTACACTTCTTCCTAAAAATGTTCATGGATATAGATGCTTACCTGTCTTCTGGAAGTGAAAACGTCGTTCTGAACAGAGAGTCTGAAATCAGAGTATTTCCTCTGGAATCGGCATAAATATAGGGCAGGGGTCAGAAGGCTCTAACGCCGGGATCCCACCATGCATTCTTTCTGTACCTTTCGCGGGTTCACTTATCCCCTTCTTGTAAAACAAACATAATAATATTAGCTTTGTTACATAGTTCACAGAACTGTGTCTGTAAATAACAAGTAAAAGGAAACCTGTAAAACATCTGAACAAGAGATTCTCGTCTTAAAGTCAATCCCCGTAATTTTTATCGTAGGGTGTTTTCCTGACTACGGTGGCAAGCTCATAGGATAAGGCCTTTGTACTAACACATATGGACTTTCAGCATGTGGACCCGTGAGTCTAAAATGATGTCACATTGAGTCATATTGGGATTTCAAAAGCTAATGCATGGGGATATGAAGAGAATTACGGAGACCTGGAGCTCTCTGGGAATTTCCCCTGCAAAAGCATCTACAGTCCCTCCTCCCTCTTCCCCAGGAAAGAAGCAATTACACGGCCGTGGGGACATGCTGATTATTTTAATTGTACACACATGTTTTTCTATTATTTGTCTTTCTTTGTATTATTGTCAATTTATAATTAATGTATAGTTTACATGCAGTAATCCAAAATTTTGGTGTACAGTTTTAAGAATTCTGTCAAATTGGTATTCAAGAAACCACTATTACCTACACAAATTTCTAGGCTTTTCTCTTGGTAACCCCTTTTCCCACCCATTACCCCTTGCAACCGATCAACAATTCTGTATAAGTAATTTTGGTATTTTAAGAATGTCCTTAACTATAACCTTAGAATGTATACTTTTGAGACTGTCATCTTTCACTTAGCCTTTGAAGTTCATCGACATTATTATCTGTGTCATAGTGAAATATTTTCATTGCAGAGGAGTATTCTCTATATGAACATTACAGGTCATTTATCCTATTCCACAATCCAGGACCATTTGTATTGGGACTAGTGTTTGATAATTTCAAATAAAGCTGATGTAAACATTTGCCTAAACAATTTTGTCTAATCGTAGGTTTCATGCACATAGATTGAAGGAAAAAAGATGGAAAAAATTTGATGCAAATAAAAATGAAAAAATAGCTGGGGTAGCAATACTTATATCTGATAAAATGGACTTCAAAACAAAGGTTGTAGTAAGAGATAAAGAAGGACACTATATAATGATAAAGGGAACAATTCAACAGGAAGATATAACCATTATAAATATCTACACACCAAACATAGGAGCCCCGACGTACATAAAGCAGACTTTAATGGATATAAAGGGCAAGATTAACAGCAATACTATAATAGTAGGGGATTTTAATACTTCACTAATATCACTGGATAGATCCTCAAGAAATAAAATTAACAAAGAAACAGCAGACTTAAAGGACACACTTGATCAACTCGATTTAATAGATATCTTCAGAACTTTTCAGCCCAAAGCTGTAGAATATACATTCTTTTCAAGCGCTCATGGTACGTTCTCTAGGATAGACCACATGTTAGGACACAAAAGTGGTCTCAACAAATTTCAGAAGATTGAAATCATATCAAGCATTTTCTCTGATCACAATGCCATGAAACTAGAAATTAACCACAAAAGAAAAACTGAAAAATACTCAAACACTTGGAAACTAAATAGCATGTTATTAAATAATGAATGGATTAACAATGAGGTCAAAGAAGAAATAAAAAGTTTCTAGAATCGAATGATAATGAGCATACATCAACTCAAAATTTATGGGACACAGCAAAAGCATTTCTGAGAGGGAAGTTCATAGCACTACAGGCATACCATAAGAAGCTAGAAAAAGCTCAAATAAGCAACCTGACCCTGCATCTAAAAGAACTAGAAAAACAACAGCAAGTAAAGCCCAGGACTAGTAGAAGGAAGGTAATAATAAAGATCAGAGCAGAAATAAATGACATAGAGGCTAAGGAAACAATACAGAGATTCAGTGAAACCAGGAGCTGGTTCTTTGAAAAGGTAAACAAGATCGATGAACCTTTAACTAGACTCACCAAGAAAAAAAGAGAGAGGACTCAAATAAATAAAATTAGAAAGGACAGTGGAGAAATAACAACTGGCACAACAGAAATACAAAGTATTGTAAGAAAATACTATGAAGAACTCTATGCCAAAAAATTAGACAACCTAGGTGAAATGGACAAATTTCTTGAATCATATAATCTTCCAAAAATCAATCTGGAAGAATCAGAACACCTAAACAGACCAATTACAATAAATGAAATCGAAACAGTTATCAAAAAACTCCCAAAAAAGAGAAGTCCTGGGCCTGATGGCTTCACAAGTGAATTCTACCAAAAATTCAAAGAAGAACTAACTCCTATCCTCCTCAAACTATTTCAAAAAATTCAAGAGGAAGGAAGACTTTCAAACTCCCTTTATGAGGCAATCATAATTCTGATCCTGAAACCAGGCAAAGACAACACAAAGAAAGAAAATTATAGGCCAATACCCTGATGAATTTAGATGATAAAATTCTCAACAAAATATTAGCCAACCGGATCCAGCAATATATGAAAAAAATCATACACCATGATCAAGTGGGATTTATTCTGGAGAGGCAAGGCTGGTTCAATATTCACAAATCAATCAATGTGATTCATCACATAAACGAAAGGAAGGACAAAAATCACATGATAATTTCAATAGATGCAGAAAAGGCATTTGATAAAATCCAGCACCCATTCATGCTCAAAACTCTCAGTAAAGTGGGAATACAAGGAACATTCCTTAACACGATAAAGGCCATTTATGACAAACCCACAGCAAACATCATACTAAATGGACAAAAATTAAAAGCAATCCCCTTAAGATCAGGAACCAGGCAGGGATGCCCCCTTTCACCACTCTTATTCAACATAGTTCTGGAAGTCCTAGCTACAGCAATCAGACAAGAAGAAGAAATAAAAGGCATCCAAATTGGAAAAGAAGTAAAACTGTCATTATTTGCAGATGATATGATATTGTATATAGAAGACCCTAAAGACTCAGTCAAAAAACTACTGGACCTGATAAATGAATTCAGCAAGGTGGCAGGATATAAAATTAATACACAGAAATCAGAGGCATTTTTATATACCAACAGTGAACTGTCAGCAAAAAAAAATTAGGGAAACAATCCCCTTTACTATTGCAACCAAAAAAATAAAGTACCTATGAGTAAATTTAACCAAGGGGGTTAAGGACTTGTATTGCAACAAAAAAGATAAAGTACCTAGGAGTAAATTTAACCAAGAAGGTTTAGGACTTGTACTCGGAAAATTATAAAACATTGATAAAAGAAATCAAGGAAGATACAAACAAGTGGAAGCAATACCGTGCTCATGGTTAGGAAGAATAAACATCATTAAATTGTCTATATTACCCAAAGCAATTTTAAATTCAATGCAATAACAATTAAAATACCAATGACATATTGCAAAGATATAGAACACATATTCTAAAAATTTATATGGAACCAAAAAAGAACACGAATAGCCTCAGCAATCTTAAAAAGAAAAAATAAAGCAGGAGGTATCATTCTTCCGGATATCAAGGTTTACTACAAGGCCATTGTACTCAAGACAGCCTGGTACTGGCATAAGAACAGGCACAGTGATCAATGGAAGTGAATAGAGAACCCAGAAATAAACCCACACCTTTATGGACAACTGATATTTGACAAAGGAGGAAAGAACATACAATGGAGTAAAGACAGCCTCTTTAACAAATGGTGTTGGGAAAATTGGACATCTACCTGCAAAAAAATGAAACTAGACCATCAACTTACACCATTCACAAAAACAAACTCAAAATGGATAAAAGACTTAAACGTATGCCGTGAAACCATAAGCATCTTAGAAGAAAACATAGGCAGCAGGCTCTCCGACATCTGTAGCAGCAGTATATTTGCCGATTTATCTCCACGGGCAAATGAAATAAAAGGCAAGATAAACAAATTGGACTATATCAAACTAAAAAGTTTTTGCACAGCTAAAGACAATAAAATCAGAATAAAAAGATATACCGCACAATGGGAGAACATATTCGACAACACGTCTGATAAGAGATTAATAACCAAAATTTATAAAGAACTTATAAAACTCAACACCAGGAAGACAAACAATCCAATCAAAAACTGGGCAAAAGAAATGAATAGAAATTTCTCCAAAGAGGACATACAGATGGCCAATAGGCATATGAAAAAATGCTCAACATCACTAATCATTAGAGAAATGCAAATTAAAACCACAATGAGATATCACCTCACACCAGTCAGAATGGCACTCATCAGCAAAACAACACAGAGTAAGTGCTGGCGAGGATGTGGAGAAAAGGGAACCCTCCTGCACTGCTGGTGGGAATGCAGACTGGTGCAGCCACTGTGGAAAACAGTATGGAGATTCCTCAGAAAATTAAAAATCGAACTGCCTTTTGACCCAGCTATCCGACTTATAGGAATATACCTTAAGAACATCATAGCACTGTTCGAAAAGAAGAAATGCGCCCCCATGTTCGTGCCAGCATTGTTCACAATAGCAAAGATCTGAAAACAGCCCAAGTGTCCATCAGAGGACGAGTGGATTAAAAAGCTTTGGTACATATATACTATGGAATACTACTCAGCCATAAGAAATGATGACATCGAATCATTTACAACAAAATGGATGGACCTTGATAACATTATATTGAGTGAAATAGGTAAAACAGAAAAAAACTGAGAACAGCATAATTTTATACATAGGTGGGACATAAAAATGAGACTATGAGACATGGACACGAGTGTGGAGAGAGAGGAGAAGGAGGGAGAGAGAGGAGGGCAGTGGCACAGAGAAAACCTGATAAAAGGTGACAGAGGACAATTTGACTTTGGGTGATGGGTATGCAACATAATTGAATGATATGATAACCTGGAGATGTTTTCTTTGAACATGTGTACCCTGATTTATTAATGTCACCCCATTAAAATTAATAAAAAAATTAAAAAAATGTTAGTTCAGCATTATATCTTCAACTCAAGAATTTGTTTCATTATTTTTCATGATTTATATCTCTGTTGAACTCATTTTATTTATATGTTGTGTCCTGATTTTGTTTATTTGTCTATGTGTGTTTTCTCGTAACTCACTGAGCTTTCTTAAAATAATCATTTTGAATTCCTTTCCCTGGAAATTCACAGATCTCTATTTATTTAGGATCAATGACAAATTCATTATACTCTTTCTGTTTTGCCATATTTTTCAAATTTTTATATTTTTTGTAGCTTTTGTTCTTTGTGCACTTGAATAGGACAAGGTTTCCTCCATCTAAAGTAGCTAAAGACTCTGGGAGGTTCTTAAACCCCTTTTAATGGATATACTCACCACCTACATCTATCTGTCCTGGAGGTGAAGTCTCATGTTTGTGCACTTTCTTCCAATCTCACAGAAAAGTGTTGGCTTCAGTAAAACATTCACCCCTTTCTCTACAGCAATGCACTAATAGGTTGGGACACTGGATGCGTATTTCACTCCTCTCCATTACTTTTGCAAAAAGATTCAGGATGTGCACCTTCCCCTAAGATAACAGAGCCATGTCCGTTGTAGTAAACCACTTGCCTCTTCGTCCTTGGGCACTCTACTGCAAGATGTTGGACATACACTCACCTCCTCTCCCTTTTGTCTGGGGTAAATTTTCAAGAACTAGCAATATTCTATTTACTTCTGACAATGTCCCACTCCAGTGTGAGTGCCCACATAAAGGACATACATGTGCTTTGGTGCATTAGCTTGTTTGTGCCCCCGTTTAATGTGCATATTTGCATTGGCATGTGTTAGAGACAATGTAAGTGGAACAAGTGAGTAAATCATATATTATTAGTGACATTTGACAAGCAGGTTCCAAAATTGCTAATGCTTTCCCTTAACCATTCTCATTCAAGTATTACATTTCTGAATATGTTTTCCTTTCAAAGAACAAAAAGTTTTGAAAAGATAAAGATGTCATCTCATAAATTTAAATGCAGTGTGCAGTTTAAAAAAGTAATTCACTGCATGCTAAGAGTCTTAGTGATATTAAACAGTGTTATTCTGCATACTATAAAAGTTAAAATCCCAATTCTTTAGAAAAATGTGCTTTCTCAACCACAGCGGTCATTGGCCATTGATGCTAAGAGGTAATTTTCTGCAGTGGCGAAAGCTACAAAAAAGAAAAAAAAAACATCTGAATAGCACAGGCATTGTGGGAGATGACCTTGTTGCCTATAAGTAACCCAGCCATGACTTCGGGAGTGACAACTGAGGAGTAACACAAATCCACCAGAGACAGGTTACTGAGGAAAAAGTACATGGGAGTGTGGAGATGAGAGTCCAAGAGAATCAGTACAATTTTTTCGAGGTTCCCAAGCACAGTTCTCTAACATGGAGAAAGTTAGAAGAAAAAACACTAACAAGGACCCAGAACCCGGGACTCAACTCCTGAATCCACCATGAATTCTTATTCTGCCATTAGAGGAGTCCCCTACCTTTGTCTTGTTTGTAAAATAAACACAATAAAATTCCTTCTTCCACTGAATTTACTGTTTTGTGTCTGTAAGTAGCAAAATAAGAGAAGGTCTATAAAACAACTGTGTAAGGTGTTACCATTTTAAAGTCTCCTTTTTATCGAGGAGTAATTTTCTTGGCCATAGTTGCAGGTTTATAACAATTCTTCAGTAGACAGAAGGCTTGCTTGTAATGTCAACTATCAACATGCAGATGAATATATGATGATCAAAGCACCTGGCATGCAGTGTGGTCCCTCTAAAACAGTGGTTCTTAACCTGGGTTCTATCGAACCCTAAGGGTTCGATGATTTGGTCTCAGGGGTTCGGAGAAGCCTCTGCCGCAGAGGCCAGAATAAAGTAATACCGTAATTTGTTGTGAGTTCATGCACTTTGTTGGTTTTGTTCTTTGAGCAAGGTGATGTTCATGCACGGCTCATTTTGTGCACCAGTAAAAAACATATACCTGTGTCTTGAATTTGGAAAATAAATCATATTTTATTTATCACTAAAGAAGGGTTCGGTGAATGCGCATATGAAACTGGTGGGTTAGGTACCTCAAGAAAGGTTAAGAACCACTGCTCTAAAATGATGTTGTGTGGAGAGTTGTTGGTATTTCAGAGGCTAACACAAGGGATCAGGAGTGAATTATAGAGACATGGAGCTCTCAGGGAATGTGCCCCATGAGGGCATCTATAGCTCCTCATCCCACCTTCTTAGGGAAGAAATTAAATTGCCTATGGGGAAGCAGCTGTATAATGAATGTGAATGCATATTTTGCTACTACATATAATTGTTTTCTTTTTCTAGATGCATAATTTAGGAACTTTATGATCAACAAATTCTAAGAAATGGTTCAAGTGTGTATGGCAACATAGCTACTACCAGAATCAAGATAATAGAACATTTCCAATATGTATGCAAAAGTTCAAGGTTCTTTGTTGTCAAGTTCTTGCATAACCCTCTGCTTCAGAAAACCACTGAACTGTTTTGTGTATGTAACAACCTTCACAAGAATATCTTTTACTGAATTCTAGCATATGTAGTCTATGAGTCTTGCTTTTTTCACTTGGTATAATGAATTTAAGACCCATTAATGTTGCTACTTTTACTGGCAGTGCAAATTATTTGTGTAGTGTTCTATTTTATGTATATTACGGGTTGTTTATCCATTCCTCAGCTGAGAGATGTGTTGGTTCTAGGGTTTGGTAGGTATAAATAAAGCTGATATAAACGTATGCCTAAAGGGTTTTCTATGAGCATAGGTTTGTTTGTTTGTTTCCAAAGAGATAGAGACAGGCAGGTAGAGAGAGAGAGATGAGAAGCATCAACTGGCTGCCATGGCACCTTAGATGTTCATTGATTGCTTTCTCATATATGCCCAAGGGTTGGGGCTCCAGACCTGCCAGTGACCTCTTGATGGAGCAAGTGACCTTGTACTCGAACCAGTGAACATTGGGCTCAAGCTGACGAGCCTATGTTTAAGCCTGTAACATTAGGGTTTTGAACCTGGGTCCTCAGCATTCCAGGTTGACACTGTCTCCAGTAAAATGTCCTTTAAAAACCTGGAAAATTCTTTTCATTTGCTTCCATATTTTAGTCACCACACCCTGAATTATTTCCTAAATATGATTCCCTTTCCTGCTTTATAAATTCTCCTCTATATTTCTATATTGTTATGTTTGAATTCAATAGTGGTTATTTGGATTGTACATTGCTGGTAACACAGTACCAGATAGTGAGTTAAATAAACAACTATTTTTATTTCTCCATGTTTTATCAAAAACTAGATCTTGAAATAAAGAAGTAATTAGTAAAAATACTACTAAAATTTCAATAAACTCTGGACTTTAGTTAAGGATAAAGTACTAATGTTGGTTTCCTTGTTTTGGAAAACTACAGCATAGTAACGTATGATGATAAAACATTAGATGTAACATTTTAGGGGAAACTGAGTGAGTGGTATACAGGAATTCTCAGTAATATTTTTGAAACACTTGTGTAAATCTAAAATAAGTCCATTATTAAAAGTTTATTAAAGGTAATTTTAGTGATAGGCTTTCTAGACAACATTGCAAAGACTCAGTGGACCTTTTCTTCAGTAAAAGAACAATATCACTGGTAAAAAATTTTTTAAAAACCAACAATTTGTAATTGTCTAAGGACTTATAGAACATGGAGAAGTATTTATTCAGGAAAAGCTATGCAACTTGCTAAAATCAGAGCCAGTGACATTTTAGGTTTGATCTGCTCCTTTGGCCCTTTTACCCAAGCTGTATGGTAGAAGATCTGCTTCAGGGAAATGTGTCCAAGAAGTCAGGAGTTCTTTCTAACTCCAGGTATCAGTGTAGAGCTACAGTTTCAACTTACGACAGGCAAGGCACTGGCATCTCTCATCTTCCCCAGGTCTATGTTGTAGAAACACTATTCCCATCAGGCAAAGTGAATAAGGGCTGCCTTTTCCTATTCAGTTCCCATTTGTAGTGTTAAAAGTTTGCCTCCATTTTTTATCGGGCAGTGATTGCACACTTAGAAGCACAAAAGTGGTCCTACAACCCACAAAAATAGATTTTAACTCAAAAACCATAAGAAGAGACAAAGAAAGATATTACCTACTTATTAAAGAAGATCAATTTGATGACATCAGGGTAATGGTGGCATGAGAAATACTCTTGATCTCTCCCCTTGAAATTTCAACAAATTCAACAACTATAACTCAGCAAAGGAACCCCAGCTGGGCTTGCAGGCATGCCTGAAAGATCTAGGCACTGAATGGTGGGATGGGATAGAAAGGGGGCAGAAGATAAAATGCTTTCATGGTGGGTTTTAAACTTTTTTTTTTAATTTCTTTTTCTTTTATTCATTTTAGAGAGGAGACACAGAGTGTCTGTGAGAGAGAGAGAGAGAGAGAGAGAGAGAGAGAGAAAGAGAGAGAGGGGAGGAGCTGGAAGCATCAACTCCCATATGTGCCTTGACCAGACCAGTGCAGAGTTTTGAACTGGCAACCTCAGTGTTCCCAGGTTGACGCTTTTATCCACTGCACCACCACAGGTCAGGCCTCATGGTGGGCTTTAAAGAGAAGAAGAGACAGACCCAGAGTGACTGTTTTTGTTTTTCTTTTCTTTGCAGTACTATGGGGAGGAGGGAATCTTGGGCTCTCTGGATTTTGTCTGAGAGTACTGAGAGGAAAACTCAGAATGACTGGCTTTCTTTCTGCCAAGAGGAGCAGTGAAACAGAGGGGCAGAGGGGAAAATAAACCAAAATGGTCAGATCATGGGGTCACAGCCAGTGTTCCCACAGTCTCCCTGCACCAAGCAATTGGTAGAGACAGAGAAAGCTAAAGTGCAGCCCCCAACTTCCAAGATCTCATCTCCTTCACCATGTTGTACCAAGAGTGGCAGAGACAAACCCTATAGCTAGCTCTCCAGAGCTGCTCTCGCCTCTTAAGAACAGAGGTACTCCACATCTGGTTCCCAACTCTGATGAGATGTAGGATGGAATGCTCAGAAGCCTGAGATCACCATTATTAGAGCTAAAAAGCAGGAAAGCTGAAGCAGTAAAGCTGAAACTGGAAGAAACTGGAAAGCCCTTACAACATGCTTTACCCAACTACTGACAGGAACAAAAAGGGAAAGAACCAAATAAGACACAGAGCTACCTGAAAATGAAACATAAAATGGATCTAGGAAATCCTCAAGGATCAGTAATTATCTTAAATGTAAATGGACTGAACACACCAATAAAGAGGCACAGAGTAGCAGGTTATATCAAAAAGCAAAACTGAACCATTTGCTGCCTTCAAGAGACACATCTAAGCTGCAAGGACAAAAAAGTAGATTTAAAGTAAAAGCTAAAAAAAGATTCTTCTAATAAATAATATCCAAAGAAAAGCAGGTGTGACCATATGCGTATCTTACAATGCTGACCTCAAGATAACAAAAGTAACCAGAGACAAAGATGAACATTCCATAATGATAAAGAGGATATTGTATCAAGAAGACCTAACACTTTTTAATATATATACACCAAAGCAAAAAACACCAAAATATTTAAAACATCTACTAACTTATCTAAAAATAGAAGCCGGCAGAAACATGATTCTACTTGGAGAATTCAACCTACTGTTGATGGCTTTAGATAGATCATCCAAACAGAAAACCAATAAAAAATATTGACCTTAAAGGACATTCTGAACTAAATGGACATAATAGACAGTTATAGGACATTTCATCCCCAAACATCAGATTATACATTCTACTCCAGTGTGCATGGAACATTCTCAAGGATAGACCATATGTTGTGTCACAAAACTAACATCAACAAATTTAGGAAGATTGAAATTATACCAAGCGTATTTTCTGATCATAAGGCTTTGAAATTAGATTTGAACTGAAAAAAGGAAGTAAAGAAACCCACAAAAATGGTAATTAAACAACACAGTTATAAAAAAATGACAGGGTCAAAGAAGAAATAAAAGCAGAAATCAAAAGGCATATACAGTGTGTCCATAAAGTCATGGTGCACTTTTTACCGGTCACAGGAAAGCAACAAAAGATGATAGAAATGTGAAATCTGCACCAAATAAAAGGAATACCCCCCCCCCCAGTTTCGGTAGGATGATGTGGCAGCATGTGCAGATGATGACGTAACACCCTGTATACAGCGGAGCAGCCAACAGCCATGCCAGTTGACATGTGGATGGTACAGAGGAAAGTTCAGTGGTTCGCTAAATTTGAATCCGTGACCAAAGAGCAACGTGAATATTGGCGCATTTATAACCAAGCACCATCACATAGGAATAACATTACTTGGTGGGATAACCAGTTGAAGGAAATCGGCAGTTTGGTGGAGAAACCCCGTTCTGGTAGGCCATCAGTCAGTGATGAGTCTGTAGAGGTTATATGGGATAGTTATCTAAGGAGCCCTAAAAAATCTGTGCATGTGCATGCTTGACAATTACACCTAAGCAAAACTACAGTTTGTAAGGTGTTAAGAAACGTCTCTGTTTTCTGGGGTACAAATTGCGGCTGTTGCACGCTATCAAACTGGTGGATAGACCCACACAATGCACGTTTGCTACAGATATGTTTCATGAGATTGACAATGATGCAAGATTTTTGCAGAAGATTGTGTTTAGTGCTGAGGCGACCTTCCATATCTGTGGACATGTTCATCGCCATAACGTCCGAATATGGGCTGCTGAACATCCTCATGCCTATGTTGAGTACGAATGTAACACCCCTAAAGTGAACGTGTCGTGTGGCCTGATGCATGATAAGGTGATAGGCCCATTTTTTTTTCGCGGAGCAGTCTATGACGGCAAACACCTATCTTGACATGTTGGAATTGTACGCAGTGCCACAATTTCCAGAAGGTGTCATCTTTCAACAGGACGATGCTCCTCCACACTACGCCATCATTGTTCGTGAGTTTCTGGATAGAACATTTCCCCAGCGGTGGATAGGCAGGGGTTCTGTCAAGCCATGGCCAACACAATCCCCGGATTTGATGCCCTTAGACTTTTACTTTTGGGGTTATGTGAAGCAACGTGTGTACATTGAATGTATCAATGGCATTAATCACTTAAAACAAAGAATCACAGACATTATTCACTCTGTTACACCAGACATCCTTATCCATTTGTGGCAAGAACTTTACTATTGTTTGGATGTCTGTAGGGCAACAAATGGAGCCCACATCGAACTGCACCGAATAGGTATGAAACTGGGAGAGTTTTACTTTTATTTGGTGCAGATTTCGCATTTCTATCGTCTTTTGTTGCTTTCCTGTGACCGGTCAAAAGTGCACCATGACTTTACGAACACACTGTACAGACAAATGAAAATGACAATACGACATGTCAAAATTTCAGAGATGCAGCCACAGCAGTAATAAGAGGGAAGTTTATATCACTACAGGTTTATATGAAGAAACAAAAGAGAACCCAAATAAACAGCCTAACATAACACCTTATGAAACTAGAAAAAAAAGAGCAAAGGCAATGCAAAGTCAGCAGAAGAAAGGAAGTATTAAAAATTAGAGCAGAACTAAATGAAATAGAGAACAAAAGAACTATAAAACAAATTAATATAACAAAGAGATGGTTCTTGGAAAATATCTAAAAAATTGACAAACCACTGGCTAGACTGACTAAGGAAAAAAGAGGAAGGACTCATATAAACAAAATCTGAAATGAAAGAGATATATGTACAAAAGATCACACTAGAATACTATGAGAGATTATATGCCACCAAATTCAACAACCTAGAGGAAATGCACAAACTTCTAGAACTATACATTCTTCTTAGACTGAGTCACAAAGAAGTGGAAAACCTAAATAGACCTATAAGCATGGAGGAAATAGAAACAACTATCAAAAACCTCCCCAAACACAAATATCCAGGACCAGATGGTTACAGTAGTGAAATCTACCAAAGTCAAAAAATATTTGGGAACTATCCTTCTCAAAGTCTTCCAAAAAAAAAAAAGAAAAGAAAAAGAAAAGCAAAGAAGGAACATTACTCCTCAACACATTTTATGAGGCCAACATAAAAATCATACCAAAACCTGGCAAGGACAACACAAAGAAAGAAAACTACAGACCAATATTTCTAATGAATAATGATGCAAAAAGTCTAAACAAAATACTAGCAAATCAAATACAACAACATATTAAAAAATAATACATCTTAATCAAGTGGGATTCATTCCAGGAGTACATGGATGATTGAACATATGGAAATCGATGAATGTAATACACCACATCAACAAAGCAAAGAACAAAAACCATATGATCCTATCAATAGATGCAGAAAAGGCATTCGATAAGACACCACATGCCTTTCTGTTTAAAACACTCAATATAATAAGAATAGACGGAAAGTACCTGAATATAATAAAGGCCATATATGACAAGCCATCAGCTAATATCATCCTAAATGGTGAAAAAATGAAGGCTTTTCTTCTAAAATCAAGAATGAGACAAGGTTGCCTACTCTCTCCACCCTTATTCAACAGGAAGTTTTAGCCAGAGTGATCACGCAAGAGAAAGAAATAGAAAGCATTCATATCAGGAAAGAAGAAATAAAGGTATCACTTTTTGCAGATGACATGATCCTGTATATAGAAAACCCTAAAGACTCCACCAAAAGGCTATTAAAAACAATAAATAAACCAATACAGTAAAGTTGCAGGATACAAAATCAATATTCAAAAGTCTACTGCTTTTCTATATGCCAACAATGAAACTTCAGAATATAAACTAAAAAAGAGAAACAAAACAAAAACAAGTCCTTTTACAATTGCAACAACAAAAATAAAATAACTAGGAATAAACTTAACAAATAATGTGAATTACCTATATACTGAAAACTACAAAACATTACCAAAAGAAATTTAAAAAGACACAATGAACTGAGAAAATATTTTATGCTCATGGATTGGAAGAATCAGCATAGTTAAAATGGCCATATTACCCAAAGCAATAAACAAATTTAATGCAATCCCCATCAAAATCTCAATGTCATTCTTTAAAGAAATAGAACCAAAAATTACCACTTTTTTAGGGAACCATAAAAACTCCCGAATAGCCAAAGTAATCTCGAGGAAAAAGAATGAAGCCAGAGGTATCATACTACCTGACTTCAAATTATACTATAGAGTCATAATAACAAAAATAGCATGGTATTGGCAGAAAAACAGACATACAGACCAATGGAACAGAATCGAGAGCCCAGAAATAAAACCACATATATATAAACAAATCATCTTTGAGAAAGGAGCCAAAAACACACAATGAAGAAAAGAAAACCTCTTCAATAAATGGTGCTGGGAAAATTGGAAAACCACATGAAAAAAATAAATCTGGACTATAGTTTCTCCCCGTGCACAAAAATTAATTCAAAGTGGATCAAAGACCTAAATATAAGACCTGACACTATAAATTACATTGAAGAAAACATAGGTAGTTTTCAAGGTCTATGAGCTTCTCATTGACGTTGGATGTAGAGAACAATTTATGGGTTTGACCCCAAAAGCAAGAAAAGTAAAGGCAAAAGTAAATGAATGGGACTATATAAAACTTAAAAGATTCTGAACAGCAGAAGAAATTGATAACAAAACAGATAGGCAGCCAACTAAATGGGAGATGATATTTGCAAACAACAGCTCTGATAAGGGGTTAATATCCAAAATATATAAAGAACTCACAAAGTTCAGCAACAAACAAACAAACAATTCAATTAAAAAACGAGGAAAGGACATGTAAAGACATTTCTCTCAAGAGGACATACAAATGGCCAACAGATATATGAAAAGATGTTCATCTTCACTAGCTACTTGAGAAATGCAAGTCAAAACTGCAATGAGATACCACCTCACACCTGTTAGATTGGCTATTATCAACAAGACAGGTAATAACAAGTATTAGAGAGACTGTGGAGAAAAAGAATCTTCATTCACTGCTGTTTGGAAAGTAAATTAGTGCGACCATTATAAAATAAAGTAAGGGGGTTCCTTCCTCAAAAAATTAAGAATAGAATTACCATATGACCCACCAATCCCTCTACTGGGTATCAACCCCCAAAACACAAAAATGTTGGTACATTAAGACACATGTACGCCCATGTTCATCACAGCATTATTTACGGGGGCTAAGACATGAAAACAACCAAAGTGTCCCTCAATAGAGGATTGGATAAAGAAGCTGTGGTACATATGTACAATGAAATACTATTCAGCCATAAGAAACGATGACATAGTGACACTTACAACAACATGGATGGACCCTGATAACATTATAGTGAGTGAAATAAGTAAATCAGAAAAAGCTAAGAATTGTATGATTTTACACATAGATGGGATATAAAACTGAGACTTACGGACATAGATAAAAGCGAAGGGAATGTGTGGGAGGAGAAAGGGGACTTGACTAAATGGGGAGGGATAAAGGGGTAAGGGGGAAAGGTGTAAAGAGGAACAAATACAAGGTGATGGAAAATGATTTGAATTTGGGTGATGGGTATGCAACATAATCAATAGTTCAAATGGCATGGAAATGTTCACCTGAAATCTATATACTCTTGCTGATCAATGTCACTCTGTTCAATGTAATTGTGTAAAGAAAAATTTTTCTTAAATGTCTTTAATGCTCATCTTAGAATGTATACTTTTTGAGTCTGTAATCTTTCACTTAGCCTTGGAAGCCCAACCACATTATTACTGGTGTCGTAGTACAATATTTTCATTGCACAGCAGTATTATCTATATTGACATTTGCAGCTCACTGATCCTATTCCACAGTCCAGGAACATTTGTGTTGGGTCTACTGTCTGATAATTGCAAATAAAGCTGATGTAAACGTTTGCCTAAACATTTTTGTCTAATCATAGGTTTTCATGTCATTTGGGTAAATATTTAGGAATAGAATTGTTTGGTCATACAGCAAGGCCATGTTTATTTGAATAAGAAACTGCCAAACTGTTTTCTGAAGGGGCTATACCATTTGATTTCCCAACAGCAATCTAATCAAATTGTTTTACATCTTTATCTGCATTCGGCATTTTAAAGGTTTAAAACTTTTAAGTGAAATAAGCCAGTCAGAGCAAGATAAACACTGTATGATTTCATGTATATGTGGATTCTAAAGAACAAAACAAACAAGCAAACAAACAAACACAATAGAAACAGACACATAGACACAGAGGACAGACTGACAGCTGTCAGAGGGAGGGAGTTTGAGGACTGGGTGAAAAGAGTGAAGGAATTAAGCAGTACAAATTAGGAGTTGCAAAATAGCCAGAGAGATGCGGGTTGCAGTGTGAGGAAAAGAGTTAATAATGTCGATGTAACACGGTTTGGGTGGTGCTTCGGGCAAGAAGGGGATCACTCTCTAAGGTGCGTGCTTTTCCAGGCACTTTGCGGTGCATCTGAAATTGGTGTGAAATGGTATTGAAGGGAAATGTAAACTGGTTGAAATTTTTTTAAAATTTAATTTAACTTTTATTTTGTTTCCATTTTTATTCTAGCTCAGCAACATCTCAAGAAGTCTCCCTAGCAAATCTTTTTAAGATCATACCCATGTAACTTCCCATCACAGTTCTAGACTGGAAATTGTTTTCTAACAAAGGAGTCAAATCCATTTCTTTCTTTGCACAGATATTTCTGAGCCCATATCACCATCCTGACTTATCACACGTTTATTAGAACAGATAAATGTCACAGTTACCCATGTTTTCTGTGCACATATTTCATCAATTGCTATTGGCTTCACTTCAAATTACAGTAAGTCATTTAGCCCCTTCAAACTTCAACTTCTCTTCCATAAAGAGAAAAGGAATAATTTTCTTGTCATTCTCATAGGGTTTTTAAGATTAACACATGACATGTATATTAAGTGTAGCACTAATTCCATCACATATTAGGTGTTTTATAAGGTTACATGCTAATATTTATTCATTATAGATATTGATATTGTATTGCTCATAAAAATAGTGGTACTCAAATAATACACCTGCTTACCCATATGTGCTAGCCTTTTTCAGCTAATGAGAGACCATTAATAGTTCTAGACAATGGGCTGTGGGAAAAAATTGATGCATTGCTTAAGCATATCCATAACCCTTCAGGTGTTTTTTCTCCTTCCACAATAATTACTAGGCTTACTGTTCCACAGGCAAAGATTCTCTCTATCTGAGACACTTATAATGCATATACAGCATTATGGTTTCTCAAAAGTGCTTAAGCTTTAAAAATATTCTTTTGCTCCTCTCTCTGGGTAATTTTAAATAACTTGTTTTCAAGTTCACTGAATCATTCTTCTGCTTCATCAAGTCTGATTAAAAACTCTTTATTAAAAATGTTAGTTCAGCATTCTATCTTCAACTCAAGAATTTGTTTCATTATTTTCATGATTTATATCTCTGTTGAACTCATTTTATTTATATGTTGTGTCCTGATTTTGTTTATTTGTCTATGTGTATTCTCTCGTAACTCACTGAGCTTTCTTAAAATAATCATTTTGAATTCCTTTCTGGCAATTCACAAATCTCTATTTTTTTAGGATCAATGACAAATTCATTGTATTGTTTTTGTGGTGTCGTATTTTCCAAATTTTTATGTTCCTTGTAGCTTTTGTTCTTTGTGCACTTGAATAGGACAAGGTTTCCCCCATCTAGCATAGGTAGAGTCTCTGGGAGCTTCTTAAGCCCCTTTTAGTAGATATATTTACCACCCACGTCTATTATCCTGGAGGCGAAATCTTCTGTTTGTGTACTTTCTTCCAATATCACAGAAGAGTGTTGGCTTCAGTAAAACATTCACCCCTTTCTCTACAGCAACCCACTAATAGGTTGGCACACTGGATGCATATTTCACTCCTCTCCATTACTTTTAGGGAAAAGATTCAGGGTGTGCACCTTCCCCTAAGATAACAGAGACATGTCCGTTGTAGTAAACCACTTGCCTCTTTGTTCTTGGGCACTCTACTGCAAGATGTTGGACACACACTCACCTCCTCTCCCTTTCTCCTGGGTTAAAGTTTCAAGAAATAGCAATATTCCATTTACTTTTGACAATATCTCACTCAAGTGTGAGTGCCCACATGGGGCACATACATGTGCTTTGGTGCATCAGCTTGTTTGTGCCCCTGTTTAACATGCATATTTGCATTGGCATGTGGTAGAGAAAATGTAAGTGGAACAAGTGAGTAAATCAACATTATTAGTGATTTTTAACAAGCAGGTCCCAAAATTGCTAATGCTTTTTTTTAAAGCATCCTCATCCAGGTATTACATTTCTGAATATGTTTTCTTTTCAAAAGATAAGAAGTTTTGAAAAGATAAAGATCTCATCATATAAATTTAAATGCAGTGTGCGGCTTAAAATGTAATTCACTGCATGGTTAGATTCTGAGAAAAATTAAACAGTGTTATTCTGCATACTATAAACGTTAAATTCTCAATTCTGTAGAAAATGTATCTTCTCAATCACAGCTTTTAATGTACTCTTGACCTCCTTGTTCCTCAGGCTGTACACCAGAGGATTCAGCATAGGAATGACCGTAGAATAGAAGACAGAGACCATTTTGTCTGTGTTCATTGAATGGCTGGAGCTGGGCTGTAAGTACATGAAGATGACAGTCCCATAGAAGATGGAAACAGCAGTGAGGTGAGAAGCACAGGTGGACAAAGCCTTCTGGTGGCCTTGAGCTGAGCGCAACTTCAAGATGGCTATAAATATGAATAGGTAAGACATCAATATCACCAGAAGAGCAACAAATACATTAAAGCTGGACATAAACAGAAGAAATACCTCACTCTTGAGTGTATCTGAACAAGAGAGAGCCATGACAGCTGGAACATCACAGAAAAAGTGATTGACCACATTAGACTTACAAAAGAAAAGGCTAAATATGTCTCCTACATGGAAAGAGGCATTCAGAAAACCACAGAAGTAAGAGCCTGTGGCCAGACACACACACATGCTTGGAGTCATGGTGGTGGTGTAATGTAGGGGTTTGCACACTGCTGCATAGCGGTCATAGGCCATTGATGCTAAGAGGTAATTTTCTGTGGTGGCAAAAGCTACAAAAAAGAACATCTGAGCAGCACAGGCATTGTAGGAGATGACCTTGCTGCCTATAAGTAACCCAGCCATGACTTTGGGAGTGACAGCTGAGGAGTAACACAAATCCACCAGAGACAGGTTACTGAGAAAAAAGTACATAGGAGTGTGGAGACGAGAATCCAAGAGAATCAGCACAATCATGCCGAGGTTCCCAAGCACAGTGAAGAGATAAATGAGAGTGAACATGACAAAGAGGGGGACCTGTAGTTCTAGGACATTGGTTAGTCCAAGGAGGATGAAGTATGTCACTTCTGTCCTGTTCTCCATCAATCCTTTTTGGGAATCATGAGAAGCCATATAGAGGTGAGAACTAAATGAAAAAGTGACAAATGAAAAGAAAATTGTTGTTAAATTAAAATGTACAAATACCATATGCATTATTTTATTAATCATTGGTATCTCAAAATAATCTTGACCTAATGTTAAAAGTCTTACATATAAATGTGTTTATGCAATCAGTGTTGTTATTATTCTTATTTTACCATTGAAAATTAAGGATTTGGGAAGTTATGTGATATTCTATAATTGTATCACTAACATTAAGAAGATTCAAGACGCAGAACTGAACCCCAGTTCTAACACAATCAAATCCTGTGTGTGTTTAGTGCCACTGTGTCAGCATATTTAAAGGTGCTAGTAGTAATAAAAACGACAGCATGGGGAAAAGGTGGAATTACTGTTCAATCTTGTGAATTCATTTCATTCTCTTTGTAGTTTAAAGAATGGTCATTTCACATTTATGGTTCTTTTATAGCCGTCAGTACAACAATTGTTAGTGAACAAGATGAATATCATTTATCTTATATTTTTATTCATCTTCTTCAAAGAAGCAGCAGGATATTTCATAAGTACCATTAGACTCCCCACTAATAGAAATTTTGACATTTATAGTCCAGCATCCACTCAGTATTTTAAAAAGTAGTTTAAAACATCTATTGTGCTCATATAACACACAGTACTTATAGGTCCACTAATAATGTATATGGAGTATTTAACTTACCTTGCTCCTTGAAGAGAAGGGACAGTCAGTCCTGAATAGTGAGTATAAAATCAGAAATTTGTCCATGAAATAATGGATAAATAATGATAAAAAAGTTATAATTTAAGAGTTATCAAAATTTTCCAAGTTTTTTAAAATTGGGAAAATTAGAGGAAAAACTCTAACAAGGACCCAGAACCCGGGGCTTAAGTTCTGAATCCACCATGAATTCTTGTTCTGCCACTGGAGGCGTCTATTACCCTTGTCTTGATTGTAAAATAAACAAAATACAATTGATTCTCTCATATAATTTACAGGATTGTGTTTGTAAATAGCAAATAAATGAAGGTCTATAAAACAGCTGTGTAATGGGTTACCATTTTAAAATCCCTTTTTTAATCTCGGGGTGTTTTTCTTGGCCATAGTTGCAGATTTATAGCATTCTTCAGCAGATAGAAGGCCTGTGTGTAATGACAACTATCAACATTCAGATGAAAATATAATGATCAAAGTCCCCGGTGTGCAGTGTGGTCCCTCTAAAAAGATGTTGTGTGGAGAGTCGTTAGTATTTCAGAGGCTAACACAAGGGATCCAGGAGTGAATTATAGAGACATGGAGCTCTCAGGGAACATGCCCCGTGAGGGCTTCTATAGCTCCTCATCCCACCTTTTTAGGAACGAAATAATTAAACAGCCTATGGGGATCTAGCTGTATAATGAATGTGCATGCAATGCATATTTTGGTATTACTTGTTACTTTTTTCTATTTATAAATGCATAATTTACACACTGTATGATCCATACATCTTGTGTGTGTGTAGATAGTTCTAATGTATATGGTAACGTAGCTACTACCAGAATCAAGATAATAGAACATTTCCAACACGTATGCAAAGCACAAGGTTCTTTGTTGTCAACTCCTTCCCCTAGCCACTGCTTCAGGAATCTACTGAACTGTTTGTGTATGTAACAACGTTTACAAGCATATCTTTCACTGGATTCTAACGTATGTAGTCTATGAGTCTTGCTTCTTTCACTCGATATAATGCATTTACGACCGGTCAATGTTGCTGCTTTTACTGGTAGTGCTAATATTTTTGAGTAGTATTCTATATTAAGGATGTTACAGATTGTTTATCCATTCTTCAGCTGGGAGACATTATGTTGGTTCTAGGGTGTGGTACTTATAGATAAAGCAGATCTAAATATATGCCTAAAGGTTTTTCTATGAGCATAGGTTTATTATTTTTTTCCAAAGAGAGAAAGATAGGGAAAGAGAGAGATGAAAAGCATCAACTGGTCATTGTGGAATGTTAGTTGTTCATTGATTGCTTTCTCCTCTGTGCCTGGGAGGGGGGGCTACAAGCAAACCAGTGACCTCAAGCTCAAGCTGTGAGCCTATGGTCAAGTCAGTGTCCTTGGAGTTTTGAACTTTAGGTCAAACATTTTCTGCAGTAAAACATCCTTTAAAAACCTGAGAAATTCTTATCAATTTGCTTCCATAGTCAAGTCACCATACCCTGAATTATTTCCTATATATGACTCCCTTTCTTTCTTTATTAATTCTTTTTTAGACACTGTAAAGCCAGTAGCCGGGGTCACCATCACAGCAGCCTGACCCGTGCAGGTTCGCATTAGATTCGAACAGTCGGTAATGAAACAATGGAGCCAAAAACTGGTGAGCCATCAGCTTTAATTCTAGCTTGCACCCGGCGGGCAAGCAAAAACACACACTGGGCTCCAAAACCCACACATTCAGTGCTCACAAAGCTACTGACTTATCCGAGTTTCCTAAAATCAAAGATTTCTAGCTCACCAGACTTATTCACCTCTGTTCCCCATCTCCTCCAGCACAAACTCAACAAACTGGCTTCTCCCTCAGCACTGTGCCATCTTGGCTGCTTCTCCTGGCCTTCACGTGGCCTTACTCTGCTCTCCTCTCTTCTAATACCTCAGGAACCAAGAGAGAGCAAGCTCCCGGACTGCCCCAGTTTATAGCATAGAAAATCCAAACCTTTAATCCAATTATACATAAAGAAAGTCTCTGATACAAAGCCACCTATCTGAGGCATAATGGGATTCCTCAGGAGAGTGCACCACCCTACATCATCCAATCAGTCAAGGGTGTGGGGAAGAGCTTACTCTTAAACTAAGCCTTAGGCTATAATGACCCAGCCTGCCCACAGCCTGTTCCAGAACACACATTAATATCAACGAACTTCCATGTGGGCAGCGCCATCTTTAACAAAGTGAGCATAATATATTTTATCTGCCCAACAGACACCTATATCTTTATCTTTAAACTCAATAGTGATTATTTGAATTATATATTGCTGGTAACACACTGATGAATAGTGACTTAAGTAAGTTTTTTATTTGTTCAATGTTTATTAAAATTAGATCTTGAAGTAAAAAGGTTA
Organism: Rhynchonycteris naso; assembly: GCA_037038555.1. Classification (NCBI taxonomy): domain Eukaryota; kingdom Metazoa; phylum Chordata; class Mammalia; order Chiroptera; family Emballonuridae; genus Rhynchonycteris; species Rhynchonycteris naso. The sequence continues at coordinate 361,103,635 of CM072995.1, forward strand.
CTAGTGAAAAAACTAGTGAAATTTCAATAAACTCTTAACTTTGGTTAAGGATAAAGTACTAATGTTGGGTTCTTTGTTTTGAAAAATGCAGCACAGTAATGTATGATAATAAAACTTTAGATGCTAAATTTTAGGGGAAACTGTGTGAGTGGTATACAGGAATTCCCAGGGCTATTTTTGAAACACTTGTGTAAATCTGAAATAAGTCCATTATTAAAAGTAATTTTAGTGATAGGCTTTCTAGATGACATTGTAAAGAGCTCAGTTGACCTTTTCAGTGAAACAATATCACTTGTAAAAAATGTTTTTTTAAAAACCAACTACTTTTTTAACGTTTTTTAAGTTTTAATTTATTGTGTTTACATGGATTCAAGAGTCTCACTGAGTATAACTCCCTCACCCCACCCCTGTGTCCTTTTTTATATCCCTTTTCTCTCTTCCCCTAAGTTCTTCCCCCATTCCCTCTAGGACTTGCTATCTTGTTATCTATATCTCTCTGTTATGTATATATAATTTCACTAATCTCTTTATGTTCTCTGATCCCATCTCCATATCCCACTTCCCTCTGACTGCTGTCCCTCGGGTTCCTGTGACCCCCCAACTCTGCTTCATTTTCATTCTTCAGTTCATTTTGTTCCACATATAAGTCAGATCATAAGATATTTTTCTTTCTCTGTCCAGTTTATTTCACCAAGCATAATAATCTCCAGGTCCATACATGCTGTCGCAAAGGGTAATATTTCCTTCTTTTTCATGCCCCCATAGTATTCCAAGTTTTGGAATTATATGTACCACTGCTTTTTAATCCAATCGTCCTCTGATGGACACTTGGGCTGTTTCCAGATCCTGGCTATTGTAAACAATGCTGCCATAAACATGAGAGTATATTTCTTTTTCAGGAATCAGTAATTTAGTATTCTTAGGATATATTCCTAAAAGTGGGATAGCTGGGTCAAAAGGCAGTTTCATTTTTAATTTTTTGAAGAAACCCCACATAGTTTTCCATAGTGGCCACAAGTCTGCATTCCCACGAGCAGTGCAGGAGGGTTCCCTTTTCTCCACATCCTCGCCAGCACCTATCATGTGTTGTTTTGTTAATGTGTGCCATGCTGACAAGTGTGAGGTGGTATCTCACTGTGGTTTTAATTTGCATTTCTCTGATGATTAGTGATGTTAAACATTTTTTCATCTGGCTAATGGCCATCTGTATGTCCTCTTTGGAAAATTGTTTATTCAGTTCTTTTGCTCATTTTTTAATTGGATTATTTACTTTCCTGTTGTTGAGTTTTAGAAGTTCTTTATAAATTTTGGTTATTAACCCCTTATCAGATGTATTTGTGAATATGTTCTCCCATTGTGTGGGTTGTCTTTTTATTTTGTTCATGGTGTCTTTTGCTGTGCAAAAGCTTTTTAGTTTGATATAGTCCCATTTGTTCATACTGTCCTTTATTTTACTTGCCTATGAAAAATAAATCAGCAAAAAAATTGCTACAAGAGATACTGAAGAGTTTACTGCCTATGTTTTCTTCTAAGATGTTTATGGTTTCACGACTTACATTTAAGTTTCTTACCAATTTTGAGTTTATTTTTGTGAATGGTGTGAGTTGGTGGTCTAGTTTCATTTTTTTTTTTTTTGCATGTTCCTGTCCAATTTTCTGAACACCATTTATTAAAGAAACTGTCTTTACTCCACTGTATGCTCTTACATCCTTTGTCAAATATCAATTGACCATAAAGGCGTGGGTTTACTTCTGGGTTCTCTGTTCTGTTCTATTGATCTGTATGCCTGTCCTTATGCCAGGCTGTTTTGAGTACAATGGCCTTGATATCAGGAAGCACGATACCTCCCACTTTATTTTTTCTTTTTAAGATTGCTGAGGTTATTCATGTTCTTTGTTGGTTCCATATAAATTTTTGGAATATTTGCTCTATATCTTTGAAGTATGACATTGGCATTTTAATTGCTATTGCATTGAATTTATAGATTGCTTTGGGTACTATGTACATTTTAATGATGTTTATGCTTCCTATCCATGAACATGGTATATGCTTCCACTTGTTTGTATCTTTCTTGATTTCTTTTATTGATGTTTTATAATTTTCCAAGTACAAGTCCTTTACCTTTGTGGTTAAATTTACTCCTAGGTATTTTTGTTGTTGTTGCAATAGTAAAGGTGATTATTTCCTTAATTACTCTTTCAGACAGGTTTTTTTGTGTGTGTGTGTACAAAAATGTCACTGATTTCTGAATATTAATTTCATAGTCTGCCACTTTGCCAAATTTATTTGTCAGGTCTAGTAGTTTTTTGACAGAGACTTTAGTGTTTTCTATGTAAAGTATGATATCATCAGCAAATAATTATAGTTTTACTTCTTTTTCCAATTTGGATGCTTTTTATTTCTTTTTCTTGTCTGATTGCTGTGGCTACGACTTCCAGTACCATGTTGAATAAGAGTGGTGTAAGGGGCATCCCTGCCTGTTCCTGTTCATAAGGGGATTGCTTTTAATTTTTGTCCATTGAGTATGATGTCTGTGGGTTTGTCATAGATGGCCTTTATCATGTTGAGGTATGTTTTCTGTATTCTCACTTTGCTGAGAGCTTTGATCATGAATGGGTGCTGGACTTTATCAAATGCTTTTCTGCATCTATTGATATTATCATGTGATTTTTATTCTTCCTTTTGTTTATGTGATAAATCACATTAATAGATTTGTGAAAATTGTACCAGCCTTGCCTCCCCAGAATAAATCCCACTTGTTCATTATGTATGAGTTTTCTCATGTATTTCTGGATCCTGTTTGCTAATATTTTGTTCAGGATTTTAGCATCTGAATTCAGCAGGGATATTGATCTATAGTTTTCCTTCTTTGTAGTGTCTTTGCCTGGTTTTAGAATGAGGATTATGCTTGCTTCATAAAAGAAACTTGGAAGTCTTCTCTCTTGAATTTTTTGAAATAGCTGGAGAAGGATGGGTTTTAGCTCTTTGAATATTTGATAAAGTTCACCTGAGAAGCCATCTGGTTCAGAACTTTTATTTGCTGGGAGTTTTTTGATAACTGTTTTAATTTCATTTGTTGTAATTGGTCTGTTTAGGTTTTCTGATTCTTCTAGATTGAGTTTTGAAAGATTATATATTTTTAGAAATTTATTCATTTTGCCTAGGTTGTCCAATTTTTTGCCATACAGATCTTCATAGTATTTTTTTTTACAATCCTTTGTATTTCTGCAGTGTCTGTTGTTACTTCTCCACTTTCATTTCTAATTGTATTTATTTGAGTCTTTTTTTTTTTTAATCAGTCTGGTTAAAGGTTCATCAATTTTGTTTACCTTTTCAAAGACCTAGCTCTTGGTTTCATTAATCTACTTTATTGTTTTTTAGCCTCTCTGTCATTTATTTCCACTCTGATCTTTATTATTTCCTTCCTTCCACTTCCTCTGGGCTTTTTATTTGTTGTTCTTTTTCTAGTTCTTTCAGATGCAGGGTTAAGTTGTTTATTTGAGCTTTTTCTTGCTTCTTAAGATATTCTGTCATGCTATAAACTTCTCTGTCAGGACTGCCTTTGCTGTGTCCCATAAATTTTGAGTTGTTCTATGTTCATTTTCATTTCTTTCAAGGAAATATTTGATTTCTTCCTTGATCTCATTTTACCTATTTATTATTTAATAACATGCTATTTAGCCTCCAAGTGTTTGAATGTTTTTCAGTTTTTCTATCATAGTGGATTTCTACTTTTATGCCATTGTGATCAGAGAAGATGCTTGATATGATTTCAATCTTCTTAAATTTATTGAGACTCATTTTTGTATACCCACATGTGGTCTATCCTAGAGAATGTAACAGGAGCACTTGCAAAGAATTTATATTCTGATGCTTTGAGGTAAAATGTTCTGAAGATATCTATTAAATCCAGATTATCTAGTGTGTCACTTAAGGCCATTGTTTCTTTGTTAATTTTCTGTCTGAATGATCTATCCATTGATGTTAGTGGGATATTGAAATCCCCTACTATTATAGTATTGCTGTTGATCTCACCCTTTATATCCATCAAAGTCTGCTTTATATATTTAGGTGCTCCTATATTAGGTGCGTAGATATTTATAGTGGTTATGACTTCCTGTTTGATTGTTCCCTTTATCATTATGTAGTGACCTTCTTTATCCTTTACTATAGCCTTTGTTTAAAAGTTTATTTTGTCAGATATAAGTATTGCTACCCCAGCTATTTTTTTTCATTTTAACTTGCTTGAAATACTTTTTTCCATCTCTTCACTTTAAGCCTATGTGTATCTTTTGTTCTGAGATAGGTCTCTTGTAGACAGCATATATAGGGGTCCTGTTTTCTTATCCTCGCAGCTATCTTATGTCTTTTGATTGGATCATTTAATGCATTTACATTTAAGGTTATTATTGATATGTAGTTGTTTATTGCTTTTTTATTCTTTTTTATTAATTTTAATTTATTATGTTTACATAGATTCTAGTGATGCTCCAAATGCAATCCCCCTCCTCCATATTCCCTTCAAAATCTCCCTGCCCCCCTCTCCATAGCACCCTCTCCCCTTCCCTTCAGGATTATCCCATTATATCATCCCCTTTTTCTCTGTCCTCTTTTTCTCTGGTTCCTTTAATCTCTCTGCTGTCTCAATTCCGTTCCTCAGTTCACATTGTTCATTGGATTCCTCAAATGAGTGAGGTCATATGATATTTGCTTTTTCTGCTTGGCTTATTTCACTTAACATAATAGTTTCCATGTCTATCCATGTTGTTGCAAAAGGTAAAATATTCCTTCTTTTTCTTGTCCCCATAGTATTCCATTGTATATATGTACCACTGATTTTTAATCCACTTGTCCACTAACGGACACTTGAGCTGTTTCCTGATCTTCGTTATTGTAAACAATGCTGCCATAAACATGGGGGTGCGTTTCTCCTTTTGAAACAGTGCTATGGTGTTTTGGGGGTATATTTCTAAAAGTGGGATAGCTGGGTCAAAAGGCAGTTTGATTTTTAATTTATTGAAGAATCTCCATACTGTTTTCCACAGTGGCTGCACCAGTCTGCATTCCCACCAGCAGAGCAGGAGGGTTCCCTTTTCTCCACATCCTCGCCAGCACTTATTCTATGTTGTTTTGTTGATGAGTGCCATTCTGACTGGTGTGAGGTGATATCTCATTGTGGTTTTAATTTGCATTTCTCTAATGATTAGTGATGTTGAGCATTTTTTCATATGCCTATTGGCCATCTGTATGTCCACTTTGGAGAAGTGTCTATTCATTTCTCTTTCCCATTTTTGATTGAATTGTTTATCTTCCTGGTGTTGAGTTTTACAAGGATTTTATAAATTTTGGTTATTAACACCATATGAGACGTATTGTTGAATATGTTCTCCCATTGTACAGAAAAAGCATTGCTCTTATTGTCTTTAGCTGTGCAAAAGCTTTTTAGTTTGATCTAGTCCAATTTGTTTCTCTTTATTTTATTTCACTTCTCTGTGGAGACAAATCAGTAAATATATTGCTGTGAGAGATATCAGAGAGCTTACTGCCTATGTTTTCTTCTAAGATGTCTATGCTTTCACAGTTTACATTTAAGTCTTTCATCCATTTTGAGTTTATTTTTGTGAATGGTGTAAGTTGATGGTCTAGTTTTATTTTTTTGCAGGTAGCTGTCCAATTTTCGCAACAGCATTTGTTGAAGAGACTGTCTTTACTCCATTGTATGTTCTTTCCTCCTTTGTCAAATATCAGTTGTCCATAAAGCTGTGGGTTTTTTGGGGGGTTCCCTATACTGTTCCATTGATCTATATGTCTGTTCTTATGCCAGTACCAAGTTGTTTTGAGTACAATGGCCTTGTAGTATAATTTGATATCAGAAAGTGTGATACCTCCAACTTTATTCTTCTTTTTCAAGATTGCTGAGGCTACTCTTGTTCTTTTTTTGGTTCCATATAAATTTTTGAAATATTTGTTCTATATCTTTGAAGTATGTCATTGGTATTTTAATTGGTATTGCATTGAATTTATAAATTGCTTTGGGTAATATAGACATTTTGATGATGTTTATTCTTTCTCACCATGAGCATGGTATATGCTTCCACTTGTTTATATCTTCCTTGATTTCTTTTATTAATATTTTGTAATTTTCCAAGTACAAGTATTTAATCTCCTTGGTTAAATTTACTCCTAGGAGCCTGACCAGGTGATGGCGCAGTGGATAGAGTGTCAGACTGGGATGCAGAAGACCCAGGTTCGAGACCCCGAGCTTGCCAGCTTGAGTGCGGGCCCATCTGGCTTGAGCAAAAAGCTTGCCAGCTCGGACCCAAGGTCACTGGCTCCAGCAAGGGGTTGCTCGGTCTGCTGAAGGCCCACGGTCAAGGCACATGTGAGAAAGCAATCAATGAACAACTATGGTGTCGCAATGGCAATGAGAAACTAATGATTGATGCTTCTCACCTCTCTCCGTTCCTGTCTGTCTGTCCCTATGTATCCCTCTGTCCCTGAAAAAAAAAATTAAATAAATAAATAAATAAATAAATAAATAAATAAATTTACTCCTAGGTACTTTATTTTATTGGTTGCAATAGTGAAAGAGATTGTTTTCTTAATTTCTCTTTCTGACAGTTCATTTTTGGTTTATAAAAATGCCTCTGATATTTTGAGTATTAATTTATATCCTGCCACCTTGCTAAATTTATTTATTAGGTTTAGCAGTTTTTTGACTGAGACTTTAGGATTTTCTATATACAATATCATATCATCTGAAAATAATGATAGCTTTACTTCTTTTTTCCAATATGGATGCCTTTTATTTCTTCTTCTTGTCTGATTGCTGTGGCTAGGACTTCCAGAATTATGTTGAATAAGAGTGTTGAAAGGGTTCACCACTGTCTTGTTCCTGAGCTTAAAGGGATTGCTTTTAATTTTTTCCCATTGAGTATAATGTTTGCTGTGGGTTTGTCAACGATGGCCTTTATCATGTTGAGGTATGTTCCCTGTATTTCTACTTTGCTAAGAGTTTTGATCATGAATGGGTGCTGGACTTTATCAAATGCTTTTCTGCATCTATTAAAATTATCATGTGGTTTTTCTCCTTCCTTTTGTTTATGTGATAAATCACATTGATTGATTTTTGAATTTTGTACCAGCCTTGCCTCCCCAGAATAAGTTCCACTTGTTTATGGTGTATGATTTTTTTCATATATTACTGGATTTGGTTTTCTAATATTTTGTTGAGTATTTTAGCACTTAAATTTATCAGGGATATTGGCTTATAATTTTCTTTGTTTGTGTTGTCTTTGCCTGGTTTTGAAATTAGAATATGCTCACCTCATAAATGTAGGTTGGAAATCTTCCTTCCTCTTGAATTTTTTGAAATAGCTTGAAGAGGAAAAGAGTTAGTTCTTCTTTGAATATTTAGTAGAATTCACTGTGAAACCATCTGGCCCAGGGCTTTTGTTTATTGGAGTTCTTTTGTTAACTTTTTCTGTCTCATTTGTTATAATCTGTTTGTTTAGGTATTCTGATTTGTCTAGATAGATTTTTAAAAGATTATATGTTTCAAGGTATTTGTCCATTTCATCTAGGTTGTCTAACTTTTTATACAGTTCTTCATAGTATTTTCTTACAATCCTATGTATTTCTGTTGCGTCAATTGTTATTTCTCCACTTGTTTCTAACTTTATTTATTTCAGTCCTCTCTCCTTTTTTCTTGGTGATTCTGGTTAAAGGTTCATTGATCTTATATACCTTTTCAAAGAACCAGCTCCTGGTTTCATTGATCCTCTGTATTGTTTCTTTAGCCTCATTCTCATTTATTTTCAATCTGATCTTTATTATTTCTTTTTTTCTACTACCTCTGGGATTTACTTGCTGCTTTTTTTCTAGTTCTTTTAGATGCAGTGTTAAGTAGTTTATTTGTTCTTTCTCTAGCTTCTTATGGTATGCTTGTAATGCTATGAACTTCCTTTTCAGGACTGCTTTTGCTGTGTCCCATAATTTTGAGTTGTTTTATGCTCATTATCATTCATTTCTAGAAATTTTTATTTCTTCTTTGATCTCACTGTTAACCCATTCATTATTTAATAACATACTATTTAGTTTCTAAGTGTTTGAGTATTTTTCAGTTTTTCAGTTGTGGTTAATTTCTAGTTTCATGCCATTGTGATCAGAGAAAATGCTTGATATGATTTCAATCTTTTTATATATTTGTTGAGATTGCTTTCGTGCCCTAACATGTGGTCTATCCTAGAGAATGTACCATGATCACTTAAAAAGAATGTATATTCTTCTGCTTTAGGGTATAAGGTTCTGAAGATATATATTAAATCCTGTTGATCTAGTGTGTCCTTTAAGTCTGCTGTTTCTTTGTTAATTTTCTTTCTTGAGGATCTATCTAGTGATGTTAGTGAGGTATTGAAATTTCCTACTATTATAGTATTGCTTTTGATCTTGTCCTTTATATCCATCAAAGTCTGTTTTATATATTTAGGTGCTCCTATATTAGGTGCATAGATATTTATAATGGTTATATCTTCTTGTTTGATTGCTCCCTTTATCATTATGTAGTGCTTTCTTTATCCCTTATTATAGTGTTTGTTTTAAAGTCTATTTCATCAGATATAAGTATTGCTACCCCAGGGTTTTTTTTATTTCCATTTACATAAAATATTTTTTCCATCCTTTTACCTCCATCTATGTGCCTCCTTTGTTTTGAGGTGTGTCTCTTGTAGACAGTATATCTATGGGGTTCCTGTTTTCTTATCCACGCAGCTACCATATGTCTTTTGATTGGATCATTTTATCCATTTACATTTAAGGTTATTATTGATATGTAGTTGTTGATTGCCATTTTATTTTTTTAATGCTCTATTCCTCTTTTGCTATGTTCTTTTCCCCCTTTAATCTGTTTACAACAGGCCCCTTAACCTTTCTTGCAGCATTGGTTTGGTTGTAGTGAATTCCTTGAGTTCTTTTATTTTGTCTGGGAAGCTTTTTATTTCTCCTTAAATTTTAAACAATAGTCTTGCTGGATAAAGTAGTCTTGCTGTAGGCTCTTGTTCTGCATTACTTTGGATATTTCTTGCATTCCCTTCTGGCCTCAGGTGTTTCTGTTGAGAAGTCGGATGTCATTTTTATAGGGGCTCCTTTGTAGGTGATAGCCTTTTTTTCTACCAACCTTTAATATTTTCTCTTTATGTCTTAGCTTTGGTATTTTAATCATAATGTGTCTTGGTGTAGATTTCTTTGGGTTTCTCTTTAATGGAATTCTCTGTGCTTCTTGAACATATGTGGCTTTTTCCTGCATCAATTTAGGGAAGATTTTAGCTATGATTTGATAGAACAAAGTCTTTCTATCCCTTATTTTTTCTATTCTTCAGGAACCTCTATGATGCAGATTATATTTCTCTTCATGTTTTCACAGAACTCTCATAGAGTTTCCTTTTACTTTTTGGGTCTCTTTTCCTTTTGCTGCTCTGCTTCCATGCCTTCTTTTATCTTCTCCTCAAACTCACTGATTCAATCCTCAACTTCATCCATCCTGCTTATAATTCCTTCCAGTGTGGTCTTCATTTCTGATATTGTATTTGTCATTTCTGACTGATTATTTTTTATTATTTCTATGTCCTTTTTTATATTTGCTATCTCTTTATTTAGGTGTTCGTTATGACCATCTATTGTTGTTCTAAGATATTTGAGCATTCTAACAATCATTGTTTTAAACTCTGTATCTGGTAGTTTGGTTATATGTGACTCATTCAAGTCTTTCTGGGGATTTCTCTTGATTCATTTGGGTGGCATTTTTTTGCCTTCCCATTTTGTCTGTGTATAAGGAGGGTGTGGCAACTGGAGTCCAATCTGTGTGGCCTCTGTGTTCCCTATGTGTGGTCTTCTGCAGGCCCACCACCCCCTCTGCCACAACCTCGAGAGTACATGTATGGGTGTTGCCAGTGTTGATCCACTACGGCTTTCCCTGCAGTTTTTGCCTCTCCTCCATGGTAGGGGCTGTGTTCATGTGCTCGGGTCTACAAGCATCTGCAGGCCTCGGCCTTTGCTTTGCCCCCGTGGGTGGGGCTGCCTCTGTGCTGGGGCCACAAGTCTCGGCACCATGGCAGGGCTGAGCTCTTTTGCTCCGTCATGGCTGGCTGGCTTTAAGGGTTAACCTTGATTATGTGTATTACCCACTGTCTAATGTCTGTCCTATTGGGTGTATTTATTCTCCAGAGTGTCTGGTGTCTGCTGGACTCATCTTTTGTGTGTGCTGCTTGTGTAGATAGTTGAGTCTAGGGTTGGTGCTGTCTGCCACCCACTACCAGTAGTGTTAGCTCTAGATCTTCTTGGGTTTGTGTCAGCTGTTTTTCATAACCCACTTTGGGGTACTTGTCTGCAGCTACTTCATTTTTCACTGTTTGTGTTTGTATTTTCCATGCTTGGGTACTGTAGGAGGGGCCAACCTTTGTGTAAGGATCAGCTTCCTCCTGCTTATAGGTGACAGAAGCTCTGCAAAAGCCCCAAGCTTTGTAAGATTTGTCTCTACTTTTCAGCTCCTCCTCCTCCTGCAGCTGCCTGGTCTTCCCACAGAGTCTCTTATAATAAGACTGTAGTGTGTGCTCATATTAGCCTCACCCAACCAACCCCTCTACATGTTCCATGCTTGGTGGGTTAGGGCAGCTGAGGTTGTGAATACAACGTTGATGGGACCCCCTACTTCAGGAGCTCAGAATGCAGAATGTGGCCCCTGCGCCAGAGCTTGATTCCTCATCCACAGTCCCCTCCCTCTGCAGAAGTTCTTTCAGCTAGGGAGACCCTAGTCTCAGGGAGGAAGAGTGAGAGAGTCCTCTCCCGGTGCTGACTGTGCTCCTCCTGAAGGCACCTAAGCCCCTCGACCAGATCCAACAATAGACTCACAGGGAGCCACATGTTAAATGTCCATGCTCCAAATCTCTCTCCCTTCCCCCTGTGGAATCTAGCCCAGCAGGACAGAATATCCCGTGCCCAGGCCAGCTGTCTGTGAAGCTCCACCTTATCCAATGCACATGAGCCACTGTGCCAGTGCTGATCATGGAGAGTGGAACTCACCTCAGCTGGGCCCAGTGTGAGGAGCTTCTCCTTAGGATATCACTCTAGCAAGGGTTGTTAGGTCCTGAACCAATGCTTTCCACAGCTGGCCCCTGGATATGTCAGCCCTGGGCCTCCCAAGCAGGAACCCAGCAGAGACCAGTGGGAGATACTGCCTGTAACAGGCCCTCAGCAATCTTCTTGGAGCTACAAGCAATTCAGAGTTTGTGGCTGCCTCTGCTAGACCCAGGTGTACAAGGAAATACCAAATTGCATTCCTATGTTGGGCATGGGGGAAAGTCAGCTCAATTGGCCATGTTTCCCTGAGTCCCACCTCTTGCAACCTCTGTCTGCTGGCTGCTTGTTAGGCTCAGCCGCTGAAAAAGCCTCTGCTAGAGCCTAGAGTCAGTGTCAAATTAGAGATTAGGAAGGTTGGTAGGTGTAGCTCAGCCTCTTGGCCCCAGGTGTCCAGTTGGTCCAGACTTTTTTCACAGACTTCAATAGGGTGTAGCCCCAGGAATCTGGTGGGTGTGGCCTTTAAGATCCAGAGGTGTGGTCTGCCCACTCTCCAGACAGTTTCAGCTGAGTCTCTTGTTAGGTGGAAGCACCAGTCATAGACTCAGGAGAGTGTGTGTGTGTGTGTGTGTGTGTGTGTGTGTGTGTGTGTGTATGTGTGTGTGTGTAGCTCTGGTCTCAGCACCAGAAAACCAAGTCAATGACGTGCCCCCTGCTTCCTGGCCTCTCAGAACAATCAATCGCCATCCCCGGGGTAGGAGAGACTGCTGAGGTAGGAACAGCTGCTTTTCTCCAGGTTTATGTCACTCAGAGGGGATTGTTCTTTCCAAAAAAGATGGCGACTGCAGTATCGGAGAATGATTTAGCACAGGGCTTCCAGTGGCCGTCCCCACAGTGTCTCTCCCCGGGCCTCGAACTTTACACTCTCCTCCTGCAACTCCAGTTCTCTCAGCTCTCCCCCGCCAGAGCCCCAGATAAGTGGTTGTGAATTTTAGTGCGGGCCCTTTAAAACAAAGTCTGCGTCTGAGAGGTGTGTCTCTTTCTTGTGGACAGAAACCCAGCTGTTTTCACAGCTAAATGTTGTCTGGGTTCCTCTTCTAGGCTCTGGGGCTCTAGCTTGGGGCTCTAGGCTGGGGCTGAGGACCCACACCTCTCAGGGCAACCCACAACACCATGAGAGTTCCTCCGAACCCTCCCTCAGCTGCTGCTGGCTCCTGGGATTGGGGCCGCCTTTTCCGCATCTCCGCCCTCCCTACCAGTCTTGGTGGGGCTTCTTCAGTGACCCTTGATTATAAACTTCTTTTGGTTTAGTCCAAAGTTGTTTTTTTCATGATGATTTTGCTTAAATGAAGTTGTAATCCAATTTGGTCCTGGGAGGTGGCGGTTGTAATGTCTGCCTACTTCGTTGCCATCATTATCTTTCCTAATAACCAACAATTTGTAATTGTCTTAAGAACATATAAAACATGGAGAAGCATTTATTCAGAAACAGCTACGTAACTTGATAATAACAGAGCTAGTGGCATTTTAGCCTTGACCATGCATCTTTTGCCCTCTTCCCAAAGCTGAATGGTAGAAGTTCTACTTCAAGGAAATGTGCTCAAGAAGTCAGGAGCTCTTTCTAACTCCAGGTATCAGTGTAGAGCTACAGTTTCACTTTACGACAGGCAGGGCACTGGCATTTCTCATCTTCCCCAGGTCTATGTTGTAGAAACACTATTCCCATCAGGCAAAGCTTAATGAATAAGGGCTGCCATTTCTCATTCAGTTCCCATTTGTAGTGTTGAAGCTTTGCTGCGACGTTTTTGTTGGGCAGTGATTTCACACTTGGAAGAATAAGAGTAGTCACACAATCCACAAAACAGATTTCAACTCAAAAACCGTATGAAGAGACAAAGGAAGATATTAATTAATGATTTAAAAAGATCAATTCTTCAGGAAGTTATAACAATCGTAAATATATATGCATCAACTATTCCCAAAATATGAAGTAAATATGAACAGAATTGAAGGGAGAAAGAGTAACACAATCATAGTGGGAAATGTCAACATCCCACATTTAATAATGAAAAACCAGGTAATAGATTGATAAGGAAACACTGAATTCTATTCAATAAAGCCTACACTTATCACCTGACGAAGCAAGCCGACTCATAGGAATTATGTACATGAAATACAGACTTATGATTACACAGAACAACTTTAGACTGATGGTTAGTAAATTTATTCAAAATAACCAGATCCTGGAAACAACCCTAGTGTCCTACAAGTGGGAAATGTAGATATGATCTGTAATATATATGTAATGTAATACTATTTAGCAAGAATAAACATTTTTTACCACTGATATATTATGGATTGAATTCCATAATATAATCATTTATTGAAATCCTAATCCTCAGTGCTTCAGAATACAAGAGTTTTGAGAATTTAATTAAATAAGATTAAGTCATAATGGAGCAGGGTAAACTTCAAATCCAGTATGACTCTTGTTTTTTTAGAAAGGAAAAATTTGGAAGGTGTTAGAAGAATGGCACGTGAGAGATCCTCTTGGCCTCTCCTTTGAATTTTCAACAGTTTGAACAGCTTCAATTCAACAAAGATTTTCTGCTCAATGCACAACACATCTGAGAGATCTGTGTGTTGAAACATCTGAAGGTGAGCAAATAGCAGTGAACAGGGGAGGTTGGAAGGTAGAAGAGTCGAGAGGGTGCCAGGGATGGAGCATTCAGGTGGGATATAAAACTAAAGCAACAAATGAACAACCAAGAAGAACAAGCAAGCAAAAACTCATAGACATAGACAACGGTATGGTGGTTTCCAGAAGAAAGGCACTGGGGTGGTAGTAAAGTTTAAAGGGGGTCATATAGATGGTGATTGAAGATGATTTGACTTTGGGTGGTGGACACACAGTTCAATATATTAATCATGTATCAAAGAAATGCACATGGAACCCATATGATCTTATTAACCAATGTATCCCCAATAAATTATATAGGAAATAAAAAATTACAAAAAAAAATTGAACACAAGCACTCACAAAGGAAAATGTGTGAGGATGAAGATAGAGATCATGGCCTTGCAGCAACAATCAAGAAATGCCAACAACTTCCAGCGAATCACCAAAAGGCTTAGAGACAGACACGAAACAATTCTTTCTTACAGGATTCACAAGGAACCAACAGAACAACCCTGCTGACACTTGGATCTCAGACTTCTAGACTCTAGAAATATGAGATAATAAATTTCCGTTCTCTGAACTACACAATCTGTGGTACTTTTTATGGCTGTTCTAAGAAATTAATACATTAATGATATGAATGGATCTGAAATATAGCATGCTAACTGACACTAGGATTTTATTTATAGGACATCCTTGGAAAGGCAGAATTATACAGACAGAACAGTTAGTGGGTGGGGCAGTGGATGGGTGAAGGGGTTGATCACAAAGAAAAGCTGAGAGGTTTTGTTTCGATGATGAAACTCTTCTATATGATGATTGCAGTAATGGTTACATATATGTTTAACAAAACTTGAACATTTGTACACAAAAAACTATAGATATTATTGTTTATAAATTTTATTTTAATTAGAAAATAGAAAATAATAAGAAATAGCTGGTAATATGAAAACATGTATAATTCTTTTCTAAGAAGTTGAGATGAGAGCTGTAGAAGTCCTCATAGGTGACATCCCCAAAGAATTCTATGTCCCTATGGCTTTCTCCTGATTCCAGTTAGACAGCATCTGAAATCCCAATACGAGACAAGGAGATATCAATTTAAAAGGACTAGACTGTGTGCTGAGCCCTGCTGGTCATCATTTACTCATGTTGATGTGAGTAGTTGCTGCTGTGTGCAGGCCTTGCCTCTGACCCCTGACAGGAGGATTTTCTATGAGCCTACAATCATGGCCAGAGAAAACATCTCAAGATGAATATGATATTGATGGACTTTAAAATGATAACACTTTTTTGTTTTAAACAGCTTTCTTCATTTGCTATTCATTGACACAATTCTATAAATTATATTGGAGAAGTAATTTAATTCTTGATTTTAAAAGTAAGCAAAAAGCAAGTGACTCCTCAAAAAGCATAGTAAGAATTAATGGCAGTTTGGGGATTTAAACCCAGGTTTCTGACTTCATGCTGGGGTCTACCTCCATGTTTACTTGTCTTAGAGATCTTGGAATTTTTGATTAGTACTTGATAAAGACCATCATCAAGAGTATATGTACATTATTCTGTAGGTGATCTCAGATTTCAGAACCACTATTCAGGATTGACTGTCTTTTCTTTATGGCAGCAAGGTAAGCTTTTATGTTTCAAGCACATTTTTAGTGAGAACTGTAACTTATGCAAAATCCATGGGCAGCTATACCTACTATGAGTTACTTTAGCACATAACTAGATATATTGAACTTCTTTTCTTAAAACTGTGACTTGAGGCTAGGGTATATATATTAGAACTTCATCAGTAGAAAGTATAGTAATATTTATATCATTATGTTGATTTTCTTAAACTGTAGCAAAGAAAATCACTTGTCTTATTGGGTGAGTCTTAATTTCACCTTATATACTATCTGTCTCACTTTCACTGGAAATTTTAAAATCAGAAAAGAGTGAAATAACTTTTCTTTAAAGTACAGAAGTGTTGCAATTGAATTAGCACAATTCATTGTCATCTTTTTTTCCATATCCTCATCCTTATTATTACTAATATATGTACAATTGTTGATGGTGAAGTAGAAAAATTTATAGGCTTTTGATTTGGTCACATATGGATTTGAATAATGAATCTTGAATTTTCTTCATGCTAGCTGTGCAATTGTAGAGATTTACATAGCTTCTTAAGTCCTCATATCTCTTAATGGTAAAATGGGAGTTACAGTATTATCTACTTTACATTATTGTGATCATTAAAAAATGTTTATTTATATACATATATGTAAATGCACACACATACATAATATTATATATACCTATAGATTTCATTATTGTTTGCAAAACATCATATTCTACAGCCAGTCACAATTGCCAAAAGTTGACAAACCTAAGGACTTTAGGGGCTAGGCTTATAAAGTGAAAGAGATAGAATAATAATGGTAGAGAATAATTAGTGAATGATAGATGTATCTTTCTAAACACATTAAATTCAGCTTAAAAACATTTTAGATATTGTTATGACTTAAGAACACATTTAGTATATAAAACATTTGAACATGAATCTGAACACTGAAGTAGACCTGGAGGCTAAAGGCAGCTAACAAATTAAGAACTCTCAACTCTTGTTCTCTGTGATTCAACTACGAGATGAGAGGTGTAAAAGAAAAAAAATGAGTTTATGAAAGGAGACTCCTTCAACTTACATTAATATATGGATTTTCAGAAAGAAATTAAGCAGAAGAGTGGCTCATATGAAATGGCTGGAATAGCTACTCATGCTGGCAGAGGAGGGACAGTGGAAATCAGGGGGACAAAACATCTCAGTGAACCAAGTGTCTGAGAAAAAGGAAATCAGAGAGAAAGGCAACGAGTCTTCTAAACGTGTCCATACTTGGACCCCTGAATGCTATCATCCACCTTTCTCAAACAAACACAAAAGTGTTCATTCCATCCTGATAAAAATTTGCTAGTTAACACTTATCAGGTTATACTATACATTAAGCATTTGACTCATTGTATTTAATCCGTTATTTTATTTAATTCCCACAATAATCCCATGAGATTAATCTCATTACAATCTTTATTTTGTATGTGGAGAAAATCAGGTTTGGGTACTTCGGTTGGAATCAAACACTCTGGGGTAGTCAATGGTGGGGCTGCTATGCACCTCTTCCCAGGTTCAAGCTCTAGGCACTATGTCTTCTCCTCAGAACTGCTTCTGCTGATTGTACATGCCCCTGTGTCTCCAGTTACTCCTCATACCTACTGTGCATATAAGTCTCAGTTACCTAACTGTGAATTCACAAACACTGAGCTTGGACCAGTGGATACAAGGAGTAATTGCCAGCTGTGCTAAATTAAATTGTATTTATATTCAGACCAGTGGACTGAAGAACCACTCTGCCTCTGTATGTAACTTGTCCTTTGCAGTAATTATTTTTTAAACTTAAATATATTACTCAAACTCTGTGTCTCATAAGTTAAATAGGGTAACATTTAGCCAATCTTACAGGGTTATTGAGAAAAATAAGTGGGTATAGATGTAAGGTATCTAGACCTTTTCATGGCATATAAGCAACATAAATGTATTTAGTAGGCTTGGGGAACTGAAATGACAGATATATTCATTTCAGATATGTCATCTTGACTAAGACCTTATGTTTTTACACAAATCAGTTTAAAACATTTAAAAGGTGGGAAGTGTTTCATACAAATCCTTCAGTTTCAAGAATGTGTAACTCTATTGGTGGTGTATGCATTAAATTTTGCTGTCAAAACTGTACTTTATCCGAATAATAGTGAAGTAGGAATTATTGCCATAATAAAAACGTACATCTTTATACCATCTTTCTATCTGTTTCAATTTCTACTCAGTCAATCTTTGGTAATCAATGTGTTATTTTATTTCTCATTATTACAGGGCATCTTGTGATTCCAAACAACATAAATGGAGAACAACACAGAAGTAACTGAGTTCATCCTCCTCGGACTAAGCAATGCCCCAGAACTGCAGGTCCCCCTCTTTCTAGTGTTCACACTCATCTACTTCATCAGTGTGGTGGGAAACCTGGGGATATTCATCTTAATTCTCATTGACTCTCGTCTCCACACTCCCATGTACTTTTTTCTTAGCAACCTGTCTGTGGTCGACCTTTGTTACTCCACAGCTGTCACTCCCAAGGTTATGTCTGGTCTCCTTATAGGAGACAAAGTCATCTCCTACAATGCTTGTGCTGCTCAGATGTTCTTTTTTGTAGCCTTTGCCACAGTGGAGAATTTTCTCTTGGCCTCCATGGCCTATGACCGCTATGCAGCAGTGTGCAAACCCCTGCATTACACCACCACCATGACGACAGGTGTGTGTGCACGTCTGGCCATAGGCTCCTACATCTCTGGTTTTCTGATTGCCTCTGTCGACATTAGGAACACATTCAGCCTCTCCTTCTGTATGTCTAATATGATCCATCATTTTTTCTGTGATATTCCAGCTGTCATGGCTCTCTCTTGCTCAGACAGACATATTAGTGAGATGACTCTTGTTTTTATGGCAAGCTTCACCATCTCTTTTGCTCTCCTGGTTATTTTTATTTCCTACCTGTTCATATTTGTCACCATTCTGAAGATGCACTCAGCTGATGGATATCAGAAGGCGTTGTCAACTTGTGCTTCTCACCTCACTGCTGTCTCCATCTTCTATGGGACTGTCATCTTCATGTATGTACAGCCCAGTTCCAACCATTCCATGGACTCAGACAAAGTCGCATCTGTGTTCTATGCTATGATCATCCCCATGCTGAACCCCCTGGTCTATAGCTTGAGAAACAAGGAGGTCAAAACTGCATTCAAGAAGGTTATAGAGAAGGCAAAGCTGCCTCTAGGCTTCACCTTTTAAAGCTGTAAGATCCATTAAAACTTAGTTTTATTCCTGTCAGATGTTCAGCTCACCTTGACTCTCATTTTAAAGCCTAGAATGCTTCTAAATTCCATTTTTTTCAAAAGCTTATCATCTAGAAATAGATATGGTATCCACATATGTGATATCTAAATTAGAATAGTGGAAAAGGACCTTAAGAATAGTGGAGAACTTGCTTGTAATAAATCTTATTAATTATATTTGATTTATTTGCATGTTCATATTTTTTCTACCATGTGGCAATGCTGACATATATGAAAAACATGGCACAGAAAACCATGAATAGAAGCATATGAAAGAATCTTATATGTGCTGATACATGCAAAAGTGGGAAATTTGTTAAAAAAATGAAATGGAGTATGGCTAATTTTTAATTAAAAAGTTAAAATAATTTATGTATCAGGATATATGTTATATCTATAATTATTTATTTTTGCAGTTCAAAAGTATTTCAGAAGTTTAAATTCAGGTAAAATGTGACATGGATATTTAAATAAAGATATATGCTTTTTTGTTGACACATTTTATTCAGACCTACAAATTATATTACAAAGGCATTAATATTTTGTCTTCAATAAATCTACTGGTAGAAACAGTTTGCTCACATGATGATTTTCAAAAACAAAAACATCAGAGTACAAGAAAAGGTGATTAAGCAATAATAAGAGAATTTTATAATTTTTCTGTATATGACTTCTTTATCTTATATTTTATAAACAAACACTGATTAATAATAATGTTATCCATTTTTCGTTTGGAAATATAATGAAAAGGTTCATTTCACTCCTTCATTGATACTTCAGTATTAGATGAACTCCTTCATGTCTTACCTATCTCCTATTCATTCACTCCACTCCATTCACACTGAGTTCCTTGCTTCTCCTGGACAACTCAAAGCATATTCCTGCCTCAGGGTCTTTGTATGACCAATCTAGTTCATCACTTTGTGCTTGCTTTTACCAATGCTCAGAAAGCTCCCTCACTTCAGGTCTTTGCTTAACTGTTGCCATACCATAGTTACCCCAACCTTCTCTTTGATTTATTATTCATAGTTTTCATCAGTACTCAAGTAGTAAACTATTATTATTATTAATTTTCTGTTTATTCACTTGTTTATTTATCTTACTACCTAGAACATACATTAACCTAGAGGAGTTACTTTGCTTCTTTATTAACATTCTTTCCACTAAGTAAATTATGACTTAATTTATACTAATTTCTCTGTAAACACTTGTTATATTAATAACTCAGTTAACTAATTAAACTCCAGTAGACACTGTTTCTTTCTTGCACTACTTGCTTTATCATTCTGATCAGTACTCAACTATTAAACTATTTTCAATATTTATTTATTTCCCTATTGAGAATATATACTACACAAGAGGAGTCACTTTCTCTACTTAACTATGCACTTCATTTCCATTGCATAAATTACAGCCTGGTTTATACTAATAAATTTATTTATATAATAAATTTTCATTAAATGAATTAATTAATATTTGAGTCTAGCAGTCAATGTATTTGAACCACTGATAACTGTAGTAGTTCATTATTCAGTAGAGATAAGAGTGAAGTGGTTACTGCAGAAGTGGAAAGGAGGAGAGGCATGGGAGTGAGTGGCATGGGAGGGGCATAAAGAGAAACAAATATAAGGTGACAGAGAATTATTTGACTTTGGTTGATGGTTATACAACATAATCAACTGTCCAAATGATGTGGGAATGTTTTCTCTAGATCTATGTACTCTCATTGACAAATTCCCTCTGTTATATTTAATTGTCTAAATAAAAATTAATAAATTTTAAAAATACAATTCTATTTTAAATTTTTTATTAATTTTAATGGGGTGACATTGGCCAATCAGGGTACATAGGTTTAGAGAAAACATCTCCAGGATATTTTGACATTTGATTAAGTTGCATACCCATCACCCAAAGTCAAATTGTCTTTCGTCACCTTCTATCTGGTTTTTTTGTGCCCCTTCCCTACCCTCCCCACACTTTCTCCCTCTCTTCCTGCCCCTGTAACCACCACACTCTTCTCCATGTCCCTGAGTCTCATTCTTATGTTTCACCTATGTATGGAATCATATAATTCTTAGTTTTTTTCTGATTTACTTATTTCACTCAGTATAATGTTATCAAGGTCCATCTATGTTGTTGTAATTGATCTGATGTCATCATTTCTATAGCTAAGTAGTATTCCATAGTATATATGTACCACATCTTATTTATTCAGTCATCTATTGAAAGGCTTTTTGGTTGCTTCCATGTCTTGGCCACTGTGAACATGGGGCTGCATGTGTCTTTACGTACCACTGTTTTTCAGTATTGGGGGTATATACCCAGTAGAGGGATTACTGGGCTATATGGTAGTTCTATTTTTAATTTTTGAGGAACCACCATACTTTCTTCCATAATGGTTGTACTACTTTACATTCCCACCAACAGTGGATGACGGTTCCTTTTTCTCCACAGCCTCTCCAACACTTGTTATTACCTGTCTTGTTGATAATAACCAATCTGACAGGTGTAAGGTGGTATCTCACTGTAGTTTTGATTTGCATTTCTCTAATAGCTAATGAAGATGAGCATCTTTTCATATATCTGTTGGCCATTTGTATTTCTTCCTGGGGGAATTGTGGTTCTTATTCTAATCAAAGTCTTCCAAAGAATTGAAGAAGAAGCAATACCGCCAAACAGATTTTATGAGGCCAACATAACCCTCATACCGAAACCTGGCAAGGATAACACAAAAAAAGAAAACTACAGACTAATATCTCTAATGAATACAGATGCTAAAATACTAAACAAAATACTAGCAAATCAAATACAACAACACATAAAAAAAAATAATTCATCATAATCACGTGGGATTCATCCCAGAATCACAAGCATGGTTCAACATACATAAAACGGTTAGCATAATACACAATATCAACAAAAAGAATTCTTTAGAAAAGAATTTTAGAGCATTTCATGAAACATGGCTAGTTTATTTTTCTTATAATCTTACTCACTATTTGTATTTCCCACTTTTGGACAAATTAATTTTTTGAAAACCACATTATGAAATGGATCATATCAGGCTATCTTAATTATTTTACATTATAGTTTCTCATTAAGTGGAAAGTAACATGAGATAAGTTTTACTTAGTAAATATTAAAGAGACAAAATACCTGGTCCAAGTTGAAAAATACCTTCATAAGTAATTCATTTAAGGCCAATGATTCTAAGCAAACAAGTTTTATGTACCTTTCACCCAATTTTCCTCTTTTATTAATAACTTTATCATATTACATTTGTCAAAACTAAGAAACCTACTTTTTCTAGCTTTTCATGTAACTTTTGCTACATTAGTATAATCTAAAATTTTAAAAATTTATTCAGATTATTATTTTTCAACTAAGGCCATGTTGCTCTTACAGAATCCAATCCACAATACAACATGGCACATATTTGTCATGTCTCTAAAGTCTTCTCTGATCTTGACAATTTCTCAGTCTTTTCTTAATTTTCATTACCTTAATAGATATTTTGTTGAATGCCTTACAATTTATGCTTGTTTGAATTCTTTATCATGGTTGTACAGAGGTTGTAAGGTTGAGATTTTTACAAAATAAATATTTATTTTTAAGTTATTGCAATGACATGATTCGACAAGCCATACAGGTTTCAAGTGTACAACTCAATAGGACACCATCTACACACCGTATCATGCACCCTCCTACCCAAACAGTCTCCTTTCATCCATATCCTCCCCTCTTCACTCCTTCTTCTACCTGCACCCCACCTTCCCTCTGACTATTGCCACATTGTTGTCCATATCTATGTGTTATGCATATATGTTTTTTTGCTAACCCTTTCACCTTCTTTCATCCAATTTCCTCATAGCCCCTCCCCTATAAGTTCTGAGAAAGAATAAGAAGTGAACTTACAATCATGTTCTCTCAGGGGATACATGTTACCAACAGAATTTGATTAGTTAAATGAGATGATCATGTAAACTTTTGCCAGGTTCTTTAATGTAATCATACCTTTCCTACAACCCTGCCCCACATGCTCAATCTATACTTTAGAAGTGAGTCACCAAATTAAGCACACCCTTAAGGTGGAAGGGACTACATTCTAGCTTTTAGGGGAAATCTATATAAATTATTTAAAATTTCACGATTTAGGCAATGGAAATCAAAACTACAATGAGATACCACCTCACACATGCTAGAATGGTTATTATCAACAAGACAAGTAATAAGTGTTGGAGAGATTGTGAAAGAAAAGGAACCCTCACTCACTTCTGAGGGGAATGCACACTGGTACAGCCACTATGGAAAACAATATGGTGATTCCTCAAAAAAATTAAGAATAGAATTACCATATCACCAATAAATCTTCTTCCAAAAAAGATTGAAAACATTTATCTGAAAAAATATATGTATCCCTTTGTAAACTACAGTATTATTCATGGTGGCCAAGACATGGAAACATCCAAAGTGTCCTGTGATAGATGATTGGATAAAGAAGTGGTAAATATATACAATGGAATACTGCTCAGCCCTAAGAAACAATGACAGTGACATTCACGACAACATGGATGGACCTTGATAACATTATACTGAATGAAATAAGTAAATCAGAAAAAGCTAAGAATTACATAATTTTACACATAGGTGGGATACAAAACTGAAACTATGGACATAGATAAAAATGAAGTGGTTAGCAGGGAGAAGGGAATGTGAGGGAGGGGAAGGAGATCTGATTGAATGGGAAGGGATGAGGCGGTAGGGGAAAAGGGTGTAAAGAGAAACTAATATAAGGTGACGGAAAATGATTTGAATTTGAGTGATGGGTATGCAACATAATCAACAGTTCAAATGCTATAGAAATGTTCACATAAAACCTATGTACTCTTCTTATTGATCAATATCACCTTGTTAAAGTTAATTGTCTAAATAAAACTAAAATAATATCCTTAACTGTAACCTTAGAATGTATACTTTTTGAGAATGTAATCTTCCTCATATTCCTTGAAGTCCAACCACATTATTACTGGTGTCGTAGTGAAATATATTTTATTGCAAAGCAGTATTCTATATGTCAACATTACTGATGATTTGTTCTATTCAACAGTCCAGAAATATTTGTGTTGGGTCTAGTGTTTGATAATTGCAAATAATGCTGATGTCAACATTTGCCTAAACATTTTTGTCACATCTTAGGTTTTCATGTCATTTGGGTAAATATCTAGGAATAGGATTGTTTGGTCATGTTATAAGCATATGTTTATTTTTTTAAAATTGCCAAACTGTGTTCTGAAGGGGCTATACCATTTGATTTCCAAACAGCAATTCAATCAAATTGTTTTACACCTTTATCAGCATTTGGTATTTTAAAAGTTTAAAATTTTTAAGTGAAATAAGTCAGTCAGAACAAGATAAATACTGTATAATTTCACTTATATGTGGAATCTAATGAACAAAACAAAAAAATAAAAACAGACGCACAGAAACAGAGGACAGATTGACAGCTGTCAGAAGGATAGGACCTTAGGTGCTGGATGAAAAGAGTGAAATAATTAAGCAGTACAAATTAGTAGTTGCAGAATAGCCAGAGAGATGCGGGTTGCCATGCGAGGGAAAGAGTTAATAAAGTTGAGATAACAGGGCTTGGGTGGTGCTTCGGGCAAAGGGTATCACTCTGTAATGTGCATAGTTTTCCAGGCACTTTGCTGTACATCTGAAACTGGTGTGAAATGGTATTGAATGTAAACTGTGGTTGAAAAAAATTAAAATAATGTATTTTAATTTTTATTTCATTTTCACTTTTGCTTTATCTCAAAGACATCTCTAGAAGTCTCCTTAGCAAATCTCTTTCAAAAAGCACTGACCTAACTTGCCATCAGAGTTTAGGACCGGGAATTTTTTTTCCAAAAAAGGAGGTACATCCATTTCTTCTTTGCAAAGATATATCTAAGCCCATATTTCCATCCTGACTTATCACATATTTATTAGAACAGACAAATGTAGTTACCCATGTTGTCTGTGCACACATTTGCACAACTCCAATTGGCTTCACTTCAAATTAGGGTAAGTCATTTAGCCTCTTCAAACTTCAACTTCTCTTCCATAAACAAGAAGGGAATAATTATCCTGTCATTCTCCGAAGATTTCAAGATTAACACATGACAAATATATTAAGTGTAGCGCTAATTCTGTCATGTATTAGGTGTTTCATAAGGTTACATGCTAATATTAATTGTTATAGATATTGATATTGCATTAATCATAAAAACAGTGGTACTCAAAGAATACACCTACTTACCCTTATGTGCTAGTCCCTTTTCAGCTAATGAGAGACAATTAATAATTCTAAACAGTGTACTGTGGGAAGAATTGATATATTGGTTGCAGCATACCCACTTCCTTACACTTGTCTTTTCTCCTACCATGATAATCAGTAGTCTTACTGTTCCACAGGTAAAGCTTCTCTCCGAGACACTTATAATGCATATACTGCATTATAGTTTCTCATAAGAATGTAAGGTTTAAAAAATATATTTTTGTTTCTCTGCCTGAATAATTTTACATAACTCATTTTCAAGTTTATTTGTTCATTCTTCTGCTTCATCAAGTCTGATTATAAAGCCCTATATTAAAATTTTAGTTCATCATTGCATTCTGCAACTCCAGAATTTATTTGGTTGTTTTTCATAGTTTATATCTCGGTGTCAAACTTTTCCTTTTGTTTACAGATCATGTCCTGATTTTGTATAGGTATCTATGTGTATTCTCTGTAACTCACTGAGCTTCTTTGAAATAATCACTTTGAAATTCTTTTTGGGCAATTCACAGATCTTTATTTCTTTAAGATCAATGACTAATTCATTAATTCTTTTTGTTGTGTCATACTTTCCATATTTTTGTGTTTCTTGTAGCTTTTATTCTCTGTGCACCTGAATAGGACAAGGTCTCCCCCTACTAGCATAGCTAGAGACAGTGGGAGATTCATAAGCTCTTGATAATAGATGTACACTTCTCCCAAATCTATCTGTCCTGGAGGGAAGTCTTATGTTTGTACTTTCTTCCAATTTCACAGGAAAGTGTTGCCTTCAGTAAAACGTTCACCCCTCTCTATACAGCAATGCACTAATAGGTTGGGACACTGGATGCGTATTTCACTCTTCTCCATTACTTTTGCAAAAAGATCCAGGATGTGCACCTTCCCCTAAGATAACAGAGCCATGTCCGTTGTAGTAAACCGTTTGCCTCCTTGTCCTTGGGCACTCTACTGCAAGATGTCAGACACACACTCACCTCCTCTTCCTTTATCCTGGATAAAATTTCCAGAACTAGCAATATTTCATTTACTTCTGACTATGTCCCATCTAATGTGAGTGCCCAGATGGGGTACATACTTATGCCTTGGTCCATTAGCTTGTTTAACATGCGTATTTGTATTGGCATGTGGTAGAGACAATGTAAGTGGAACAAGGGAATAAACAAGACGTTATTAGTGACATTTGACAATCAGGGGCCAAAACTTCTAATGCTTTCCTTTAAACATCCTCAGTCAAGTATTACATTTCTTAATATGTTTTCTTTTCAAAAGACAAAGACTTTTAAAAGATAAAGATGTTATCTAAGAAATTTAAATACAATATGAAGCTTAAAAAGTAATTCACTGAATGATAAAAGTCTGAGAGAAATTACACGGTGTTACTCTGCATACTATAAGGTTAAAATCCCAATCCCTTTGAAAAGTGTGCCCTCTCAACCACAGTTTTAAATGCACTCTTGACCTCCTTGTTTCTCAGGCTGTAGACCAAAGGGTTCAGCATGGGGATGACCATAGAATAGAAGACAGAGGCCATTTTGTCTGTGTCCATTGAATGGCTGGAGCTGGGCTGTAAGTACATGAAGATGACAGTCCCATAGAAGATGGAAACAGCAGTGAGGTGAGAAGTGCAGGTGGACAAAGCCTTCTGGTGGCCTTGAGCTGAGCGCAACTTCATGATGGTTTTAAATATGAATAGATAAGAAATCAATATCACCAGAAGAGCAAAGAAAACATGAAAACTAGACATAAGAACAATAAATACCTCACTTGCGTGTGTATCTGAGCAAGAGAGAGCCATGACAGCTAGAACATCACAAAAAAAGTGATTGACCACATTAGACTTACAAAAGGAAAGGCTGAATATGTCTCCAACATAAAGGGAGGCGAGTAAGAAACCACTGATGTATGAGCCTACAGCCAGACGCACACAAAGGCCTGTCGTCATGGTGGTGGTGTAATGAAGGGGTTTGCACACTGCTGCATAGCGGTCATAGGCCATGGAGGACAACAGGTATATTTCCACAACAACAAAGGCACCAAAAAAGAACATCTGAGCAGCACAGGCATTGTAGGAGATGACCTTGCTGCCTATAAGTAACCCAGCCATGACTTTGGGAGTGACAGCTGAGGAGTAACAGAAATCCACCAGAGACAGGTTACTGAGGAAAAAGTACATAGGAGTGTGGAGACGAGAGTCCAAGAGAATCAGCACAATTGTCCCGAGGTTCCCAAGCACAGTGAAGAGATAAATGAGAGTGAACATGACAAAGAGGGGGACCTGTAGTTCTAGGACATTGGTTAGTCCAAGAAAAATGAAGTATGTCACTTCTGTCTTGTTCTCCATCAGTGAGTGCTTTTTGGGAATCATGAGATGTCTTGTAGAAGTGAGAACTAAGGGAGAAGATGAAATAAAAAATGAAATTATTGTTAAATTAAAATGTATACATGCAATATGCATTATTTTATTAATCATTTATACCTTAAAATTGTCTTGAACTAATGTTGAGAACCTTACATATAAATGTAGGTAGTATTACTATTTTAACTTTACCATTAAAAATTAAGAATTTGGGAAGTTTGTGATACTTTACAATTATATCACTATCATGAAGAAGAGTCAAGACGCAGAACTGAATCCCAGTTCAAACACACAAAAATTCTGAGTTTGTTTAGCTGCCACTGTGTCAGCATATTTAAAGGTGCTAGTAGTAATAAAAACGACAGCATGGGGAAAAGGTGGAATTACTGTTCAATCTTGTGAATTCATTTCATTCGCTTTGTAGTTTAAAGAATGGTCATTTCACATTTATGCTTTTCTTATAGCCTGCAGTACACCAATTGTTAGTGAACAAGATGAAGTTACCACCCTACCAATCAGAGCATCATTTATCTCTGATTTTTCAGAGAAGCAGCAGGATATTTCATAACTACCATTACACTCCCCACTAATAGAAATTTTGACATTTATAGTCCAGCCTTCACTCAGTATTGAAAAAAGTAGTTTAAAACATCTATTGTTGAGTTCATATCACACACAGTACTTGTAGGTCCACTAATAGTGTATATGGAATACTTAGCTTACCTTGCTCCTTGAAGAGAAGGGACAGTCAGTCCTGAATAGTGAGTATGAAACCAGAAATTCATCCATGAAATAATAAAGAAATAGTGTTAAACAAGCAATATTTTAGGAGTTACCAAAATTTTCCAAGTTCTCTAAAATGGGGAAAGTTAGAGGAAAATACTCTAACAAGGACCCAGAACCTGGGGCTTAAATCCTGAATCCACCATGAGTTCTTATTCTGCCTTTGAATAAGAATGGCATCTCTCTTTGGAAAAAAAACAAAATAAAATTGCTTCTCCCATATAATTTACAAGATAGTGTCTGTAAATAGCAAATAAGAGAAGGTCTATAAAACAGCTGTGTAAGGGGTTACCATTTTAAAGTTCCTTTTTTTTTTTAATCTCGGGGTGTTTTTCTTGGCCATAGTTGCAGATTTATAGCCATTCTTCAGCATATAGAAGGCCTGTGTGTAATGACAACTATCAACATTCAGATGAAAATATAATGATCAAAGTCCCCGGTGTGCAGTGTGGTCCCTCTAAAATGATGTTGTGTGGAGAGTCGTTAGTATTTCAGAGGCTAACACAAGGGATCAGGAGTGAATTATAGAGATATAGAGCTCTTAGGGAACGTGCCCCATGAGGGCTTCTATAGCTCCTCATCCCACCATCTTAGGGAAGAAATAATTAAACTGCCTATGGGGATGCAGCTGTATAATGAAAGGGCATGCATATTTTGATATTACTTGTTATTTTTTTCTATTTCTACATGCAAAATTTACAAACTGTATGATCCACACATTGTGTGTGTGTGTGTGTGTGTGTGTGTATAGTTCTAATAACTTGTTCAAATGTGTATGGTAATGTAGCTACTTCCAGAATCAAGATAATAGAACATTTCCATGTATGGAAAAACACAAAGTTCTTTGTTGTCCACCTTCTAGCTCTACCCAATGCTTCAAAAAACCACTGAAGTGTTTTGTGTATGTAACAACCTTTGTAAGAATATCGTTCACTGGATTCTAGCATATGCAGTCTATGAGTCTTGCTTCTTTCACTTGGTATAATGCATTTATGACCCATCAATGTTGCTACTTTTACTGGTAATGCTGATATTTTTTAGTAGTATTCTATTTTAAGGATGTTACAGATTGTTCATCCATTCTTCAGCTGAGAGACATTATATTAGTTCTAGGGATTGTTAGTTATAAATAAAGCAGATCTATACATATGCCTAAAGGTATTTCTATGAACATAGTTTGATTTTTTTTTCTAAAGAGAGAAAGACAGGAAATAAGAGAGAAGAGAAGCATCAACTGGTTGTCATAGAAAGTTAGTTGTTCGTTGATTGCTTTCTCCTATGTGCCTGGGAGGTGGGACTACAAGCAAGCCAGTGACTCCAAGCTCAAGCTGGTGAGCCTGTGGTCAAGTGGTGACCTTGGGGTTTTGAACTTTAGTCCTCAGCATTCCAGGTCGACATTTTCTGCAGTAAAATGTCCTTTAATTGTTCATTGATTGCTTTCTCACACGTGCCTTGACCACGGGCCTTCAGCAGACCAAGCAACCCCTTGCTGGAGCCAGCAACCTTGGGTCCAAGCTGGCGAGCTTTTGCTCAAGCCAGATGGGCCGGCGCTCAAGCTGGCGAGCTCAGGGTCTCAAACCTGGGTCTTCCGCATCCCAGTCCAACACTCTATCCACTGCGCCACCGCCTGGTCAGGCTTATCAATGTTTTATAATTTTCTGAGTGCAAGTCTTTAACCTCCTTGGTTAAATTTACTCCTAGGTATTTTATTGTTTTGTTTTGTTTTTTTTTTTGCAATAGTGAAGGGGATTGTTTCCTTAATTTCTCTTTCTGACATTTTATTGTTCATGTATAAAAATGCCTCTGTTTTCTGTGTGTTAACTTTATATCCTGCCACCTTGCTGAATTCATTTATTAGGTCCAGTAGTTTTTTGACTGAGCCTTTAGGGTTTTCTTCTTTTCTGATTGCTGTAGTTAGGACTTCCAGTACTATGTTGAATAAGAGTGGCGAAAAGGGACAACACTGCCTTGTTCCTGATTTTAGGGGAATTGTTTTTAATTTTTGTCCGTTATTTATGATGTTGGCTGTGGGTTTGTCATAAATGGCCTTTATCATGCTGAGGTATGTCCCCTGTATTCCCACTTTGCCAAGAGTTTTGATCATAAATGGGTGCTGGATTTTATCAAATGCTTTTTCTGCATCTATTGAAATTATCATGGTGTTTTCTCCTTCCTTTTGTTTATGTGGTGAATCACATTAATTGATTTATGAATGTTGTATCATCCTTGCCTCCCCAGAATAAATCCCTCTTGATCATAATGTATGATTTTTTTCATGTATTGCTGCATCTGGTTTGCTAATATTTTGTTGAGGATTTTAGCATCTAAATTCATCAGGGATATTGGCCTATAATTTTCTTTCTTTGTGTTGTCTTTGCCTGGTTTTGGAATCAGAATTATGCTCACCTCATAAAAGGAACTTGGTAGTGTTCTTTCCTCTTGAATTATTTTAAATAGCTTGAGAAGGATAGGAGTTACTTCTTTGAATATTTGGTAGAATTCACCAGTGAATCCATTGGGCCCAGAGGTTTTGATTTTTGTGAGCTTTTCGATTACTGTTTCAATCTCTTTTGTTGTAATCGGTCTATTTAGGTTTTCTGATTCTTCCAGATTGATTTTTGGAAGATTATATGTTTCAAGGAATTTGTACGTTTCACCTAGGTTGTTTAGTTTTTTGGCATACAGTTCTTCATAGTAATTTCTTACAATATTTTGTATTTCTGTTGTGTTGGTTGTTATTTCTCCACTCTCATTTCTAATTTTATTTATTTGAGTCCTCTCTCTTCTTTTCTTGGTGAGTCTCATTAAAGGTTCATCGATCTTGTTTACTCTTTCAAAGAACCAGCTCCTGGTTTCATTGATCCTCTGTATTGTTTCTTTAGCCTCTATGTCAGTGGTTCTTAACCTGGGTTCTATCGAATCTTAGGGGTTCGATGAGTCGGTCTCAGGGGTTCGGAGAAGCCTCTGCCGCAGAGGCCAGAATAAAGTAATACC
The DNA here is from genome assembly GCA_037038555.1 of Rhynchonycteris naso. Taxonomy (NCBI): domain Eukaryota; kingdom Metazoa; phylum Chordata; class Mammalia; order Chiroptera; family Emballonuridae; genus Rhynchonycteris; species Rhynchonycteris naso. The sequence goes on from CM072995.1 coordinate 361,134,754, forward strand.
ATAATTTGTTGTGAGTTCATGCACTTTGTTGGTTTTGTTCTTTGAGCAAGGTGATGTTCATGCATGGCTCATTTTGTGCACCAGTAAAAAAACATATACCTATGTCTTGAGTTTGGAAAAAAAAATCATATTTTATTTATCACTAAAGAAGGGTTCGGTGAATGCGCATATGAAACTGGTGGGTTCGGTGCCTCAAAAAAGGTTAAGAACCACTGCTCTATGTCATTGATTTCTGCTCTGATTTCTTTATTATTTCTTTGCTTCTACTACGTCTGGGCCTCACTTGCTGTTATTTTTCAATTTCTTTTAGATGAAGGGTTAGGCTGTTTATTTGAGATTTTTCAAGCTTCTTAAGGAATTCCTGTAGTGCTATGAACTTCCCTCTCAAAACTGCTTTAGCTGTGTCCCATAAATTTTGAGTTGTTGTATGTTCATTATCATTCGTTTCTATAAATTTCTTTATTTCTTCTTTGATTTCATTGTTAACCCATTTATTATTTAATAACATGCTATTTAGTTTCCATGTGTTTGAGTATTTTTCAGTTTTTCTGTTGTGGTTGATTTCTAGTTTCATGCCATTGTGATCAGAGAAAATGATTGATATGATTTCAATCTTCTTAAATTTGTTGAGACTGCTTTTGTGTCCTAACATGTGATCTATCCTAGAGAATGTACCATGAGCACTTGAAAAGAATGTTTATTCTGCTGCTTTAGGGTGAAAGGTTCTGAAGATATCTATTAAATCCAGTTGATCTAGTGTGTCCTTTAAGTCTGCTGTTTCTTTGTTAATTTTCTTTCTTGAGGATCTATCTAGTGATGTTAGTGGTGTATTGAAATCTCCTACTATTATAGTATTGCTGTTGATTTTGCCCTTTATATCCATAAAAGTCTGCTTTATGTATTTAGGTGCTCCTATATTAGGTGTGTAGATATTTATGATGGTTATATCTTCCTGTTGGATTGCTCTTTTTATCATTGTGTAATTACCTTCTTTATCTCTTACTACAGCCTTTGTTTTAAAGTTCATTTTGTCAGATATAAGTATTGCTACCCCGGCTTTTTCTTCATATCCATTTGCGTAAAATATTTTTTTTCATCCTTTTACCTTCAGTCTATGTGCATCTTTTGTTTTAAGGTGTGTCTCCTGTAGACAGCATATGTATGGGTCCTGTTTTTTTTTATCCATGCAGCTACCCTATGTCTTTTGATTGGGTCATTTAATCCATTTACACTTAAGGTTATTATTGATATTTGCTATATTCTTTGCCCTCTTTGATCTGTTTACAACAGGCCTCTTAACATTTCCTGCAGCATTGGTTTCATTGTAATAAATTACTTGAGTTTTTTTTGTTTTTGTTTTTGTCTGGGAAGCTTTTTATTTCTCCTTCAATTTTAAATGATAGCCTTGCTGGATAAAGTAGTGTTGGTTGTAGGTTCTTGTTCTGCATTACTTTGAATATTTCTTGCCATTCTCTTCTGGCCTCAAGTGTTTCTGTTGAGAAGTCAGATGTCATCCTTATGGGGGCTCCTTTGTAGGTGATATCCTTTTTATCTCTAGCAGCTTTTAATATTTTCTCTTTATTACTTAGCTTTGGTATTTTAATTATGATGTGTCTTGGTGTAGATTTCTTTGGGTTTCTCTTTAATGAAGTCCTCTGTGCTTCTTGAACTTGTGAGACCCTTCCTTGCATCAATTTAGGGAAGTTTTCAGCTATGATTTGATTGAATAAAGTTTCTATGCTCTGTTCTTTCTCTTCTTCAGGAACCCCTATTATGCAGACGTTAATTCTCTTCATGTTGTCACAGAGCTCTCTTAGAGTTTCCTCAGCCTTTTTGAGTCTTTTTTCTTTTTTCTGCTCTGATTCAATGCCTTTGTTCATCTTGTCTTCCAACTCGCTGATTCAATCATCAGCTTCATCTATCCTTCTTTTTATTTCTTCCATTGTAGTCTTTATTTTTGATATTGTATTTGTCATCTCTGACTGATTCATTTTTAATATTTCAATGTCCTTTTTTATACTTGCTATCTCTTTATTTAGGTGTTCATAATGACCATCCATTGCTTTTCTAAGACCCCTAAGCATCCTAACAATCATTATTCTAAACTCTGCATCTGGAAGTTTGGTTATTTCCATATCACTCAGTTCATTTACTGGAGGATTCTCTTGTGGTTTCATTTGGATTGCACTTTTCTGTCTTCTCATTATGTCTGTGTATTTGTGTGTGTTGTTTGTAGAGCTTGTTGAGTCTAGGCTTGGTGTTGCTGCCTCCAATTTTCAGTGGTATTATTTCTAGGTCTTCTTGGGTTGGCTTCAGCTGTTGTTTGTAATCCACTGTGGATTTTGGCTTTTGTAATAGAGCAGCTTTGATGTCTTTATTTGTTTGTTTTCTTCTCAGTTTTCTTAACTCTGTGGCAATCTTGTTTACTGATCTCAGCAGGGGGCTTATTTTAAACTGTATCCAGGAATATGGTGGGTCTAACCTGAGACTCTGAAGACCTGATCTACCAGTTACTCTCTCTGGGGGTGGGGTGCTTTCTCTGCTTCAGTAGGGGAAGCTGTATCTCAGATCTCCATGGAGACCTGAGTTACCGCCCCTCCTCCCTACTTCTTGTTTTCAGCTGTGTCTTGTTGTGCTTATTGGAGCTGGAGAGATATCTTTTGATGGGTGACCAGGAACCACTTTAGTCTTGTGTTATATGGAAGGATCAACCCCTCCTCCAGGTATGGTCGCCTCCAGCACCTCCCTCAGGTGCTGCCTCCAGCACTGGATTAGTCCACTGCTCAGGTCCTCTCATGCATTCTTCTGTTTGTCACCTGCTGTTCTCTCTCTCCCTTTCCTTTTGGAAAACAAGCCAGCTCTTTCAACACATCTCATTCCCAGGTCCCCAGGCAAGTGGCTGTGAGTGATATTTTCTACTGTTTTCCTTGGATTGGGAGCCTTTCTGGGCTCTCAGCCTCACCCCTCCCCCTTTGTTCCTGTAAGCAGGGGGAGGCTCACCACTCCTTGATGCTCCCCACCTGGTTTGGTGTGGCTTCTTCTTTGCTCCTTGTTTTTTGAGAGCAGTTCTTATAGTCCAGAGTTGGTTTTTCATGCTGGTTGTTCCTAAATTATTTTGTAATCCAGTTTGGTGGTGTGAGCTGGGACTCTGTGTGTCTGTCTGCCTACTCCACTGCCATCTTGTGTGCTCTTTCAATAGTGGTTATTTGAATTATATGTTACTGCTAATACACTGCTAAATAGTGACTTAAATAGTTTTTTTATTTGTTCAAGGTTTATTAAAATTAGATCTTGACTAAAAACATCATTAGTAAAAATACTAGTGATATTTCAATAAACTCTGAACTTTGGTTAAGGATAAAGTACTAATGTTGGGTTCTTTGTTTTAAAAAATGCAGTACAAAAAATGCAGTACAGTAATGTATAATGATAAAACTAGATGCTAAATTTTAGGGGAAACTGAGTGAGTGGTATACAGAAATTCTCAGTGTTATTTTTGAAACACTTGTGTAAACCAAAGTAACTTAATTACTAAAAGTTTATTAAAAGTAATTTTAGTAATAGGCTTTCTGAATGACATTGTGAAAATCTCATTAGACCTTCTCTTCAGTGAAACAACAATATCACTGGTAAAAAAAAATTTTTTTAAAAACCCCAACAATTTGTAATTGCCCTAAGTACTTATAGAGCATAGAGAAGCATTTATTTACGCAAAGCTATGCAACGTGGTAAAATCAGAGCCAGCTGCATTTTAGCTTTGACCATGCTCCTTTTGTCTTCTTCCCAAGCTGTATGGTAGAAGTTCTACTTCAGGGAAATGTGTGCAAGAAGTCAGGAGTTCCTTCTAACTCCAGGTATCAGTGTAGAGCTACAGTTTCACCTTACTACATGCAAGGCACTAGCATCTCTCGTCTTCCTCAGGCCTATGTTGTAGAAACACTAGTATCATCAGGCAAAGCTGAGTGAATAAAAGCTGCCATTTCCTATTCAGTTCCCATTTGTAGTGTTGAAGCTTTGCCTTGACTTTTTGGGGGGGCAGTGATTTCACACTTGGAAGAATAAGAGTGGTCATACAACCCACAAAATGGACTTCAACTCAAAAACAGGAAGGCATTACCTAATGATTTGAAAAGGTCAATTTTTAAGGAAGGCATAACAGTTATAAATATATATGCATCAAATATTCCCAAAATATGAAGTAAAATTTAACAGAATTGGATGGAGAAATAGTAACACAATCATATTTGGAGATTTTAATACCTCACATTTAGTAATGAAAAACCAGGTAGAAGGTTGATAAGGAAACACTGAATTCTATTCAATAAAAAATATACTTATCATCTGACAAAAGCAAGCCAACTCATAAAAATTATGTACTTGAAATACATACTTATATTTACACAAAACAACTTAGACTGATGGTTAATAGTTTATTGAAAACAACCAGATTTTGGAAAAAACCCAAATGTACTACAAGTGGGAAATGTAAAAATGATCTGTGATATCTATGTAATGTAATACTATTTAGCAATAATAAAAAAGTATTTTATCACTGATATATTATGAATTGAATTGTGTTCCTTAAACATTCATTTGTTAAAGTCCTAACCCCCAGTACTTCAGATGATGATAAGATTTTTGCAGATATAAGTAGTTATAATTAAGTCATAATGAGGTAGAGCAAACTTTAAATCCAGTTTGACTCTTGTATTTTAAAAAGAAAAAATTTGGGAGGTGTTGTTAGAAGAATGGCAAGTGAGAGGTCCTCTTGGCCTCTCCTTGGATTTTTCAACAGTTTGAACAGCTTTAATTCAACAAAGATTTTCTGCTCAATGCATCAATATGTCTGAGATATCTGTGTGTTGAAACATATAAAGGTGAGCAAATGGGAGTGAACAAGGGAGGTAGGAAGGTAGAAGAGTCATGAAGGTGCCAGGGACACAGAACTTATGTGGGATATAAAACTAAAAGCTACAAACAAACAAGAAGAACAAGCAAGCAAAAACTCGTAGACAAAGACAACAGTATGGTGGTTACCAGAAGAAAGGCAGTAGGGTGGTAGTAAAGTTTAAAGGGGGTCATATAGATGGTGATTGAAGATGATTTGACTTTGGGTGGTAGGCACCCAGTTCAATATATTGATCATGTATCATAGAAATGCACATGGAATGTATATGATCTTATTAACCAAAGTCACCCCAATAAATAAAAAATTACAAAGAAAAGATTTGAACACAAGCAATCACAAAGGAAAAACACTGCGTGAAGATGAAGATAGAGATCCTGGCCTTGCAACAATAATCAAGAAATGCCAACGACTTCAGCAAAACACCCAAAAGCTCAGAAACAGACATCAAACAAATTTTTTCTTACAGGATTCACAAGGAACCAACAGAACAACCCTGCTGACAGTTGAATCTCAGACTTCTAGCCTCCAGAAATATGAGATAATAAATTTCTGTTGTCTAAGCTACACAGTTTGTGGTACTTTTTATTGGCTGTTCTAAGAAATTAATACCTATCATGATATGAATGGATCTCAAATATACCATGTTGACTGACACTAGGATTTTATTTATAGGACATCCTTGCAAAGGCAGAATTACTATATGGACAGAACAGTTAGTGGGTGGGGTAGTGGGTAGGGTAATGGGTTGATCACAAAGAAAAGTTCAGAGTTTTTGTTTGTTTGATGAAACTCTTTCATATGATGATTGCAGTAATGGTTACATAACCATATATGTTTAACAAAACTTGAACATTTGTACACAAAAAGCTATAGATGTTATTATGGTTTATAAATTTTATTTTAATTAGAAAATAGGTAAAAATAAGAAATAGCAGGTAATATGAAAGCATGTGTATACTCTCATTCTTTTCTAAGAAATTGAGATGAGAGCTATAGAAATCCTGATAGGTGACATCCCCAAAGAATTCCATATCTCTATGGCTCCCTCCTGATTCCTGTAAACCAGCATCTGAAATCCCACTATGAGTCAAGGAAATATCCATTTAAAAGGACTAAACTACGTGCTGAGCTCCGCTCGTCATCATTTACTCATGTTGATGTGAGCAATTGTTGCTGTGTGCAAGCCTTCCCTCTGACTCCTGACCTGAGGATTTACTATGATCCTACAATCATGGCCAGGAATAATATCTCAAGATGAATATTTTGTCAATAAACTTTAAAATGATAACCCTTCTTGTTTTAAACAGCTTTCTTCATTTAGTATTCATTGACACAATTCTATAAATTATATGGGAGAAGTAATATAATTCTTGATTTTAGAAGTAAGGAAAAGACAAGTGACTCCTCAAAAGGCATAGTAAGAATTAATGGTGGTTTGGGGACTTGCAATCAGGTTTCTGACTTCATGCTGGGGTCTACCTCCATGTTTACTTATCTTAGTGATCTTGGAATCTTTGACTAGTACTTGATAAAGAAATATATAGCCTGACCTGTGGTGGTGCAGTGGATAAAGCGGCGACCTGGGAACACTGATGTTACCAGTTCAAAACCCTACACTGGTCTGGTCAAGGCACATATGGGAGTTGATGCTTCCAGCTCCTCCCCCCTTTCTCTCTCTCTCTCTCTCTGTCTCCTCTCTAAAATGAATAAAATAAAAAAAAGTTTTAAGAAGTATATATATCACCAAGAGTATATATGCATTACTCTATGGGTAGGTCTCAGATTTCAGAACCACTATTCAGGATTGACTATCTTTCCTTTTCGGCAGCAAGGTAAGCTTATATGTTTCAAGCACATTTTTAGTGAGAACTGTGACTTATACAAAATTCGTGGGGCAACTATACCTACTATGAGTTACTTAAGCACATAGCTAGATTTATTGAACTTTTTTTCCTAAAACTGTGACGACTTAAGGCTAGGGTTTATATATCAGAACTTCATCAGTAGAAAGTATGGTAATATTTATAAAATATCATTATATTGATTTTCTTAAAATATTTAGAAAAAAATAATCACTTGTCTTTTTGGATGAGTCTTAATTTCACCTTATATACTATCTGTTTCATTTTCACTGGAAGTTTATAAATCAAAAAAGAGTGAAATGACCTTCCTGTAAACTACAGAAGTGTTGCAATTGAATTAGCATAATTCATTGTCATATTTTCCTCGTATTTTCATTCTTATTTTTACTAATATATGTACAATTGTTGATGGAGAAGTGGGCTAAAACTGTAGGCTTTGATTTGGTCACATATAGATTTGAATCGTGAATCTTGAATTTTCTTCATGCTAGCTATGCAATTGTAGAGATTTATATAGCTTCTTAAGTCCTTAGATCTCTTAACGGTAAAATGGGATATACAATATTATCTACCTTACATTATTGTGAGCATAAAATAAAAAAGTGTTTATTTATATACATATATGTAAATGCACACACGTACATATAATTATATATACCTGTAGATTTCATTATTGTTTGCAAAACATCATATTCTACACGAAGTTTTGTTTGCCAAAGGTTGACAAACCTAATGACGTTAGGAGTTAGGCTTATAAAGTGAAAGAGATAGAAGAAAAATGGTAGAGAATAATTAGTAAATGCTGTTTTCTTCAAATAACATCAAATTTAGCTTTAAAAGGTTTCAAATATTGTTATGACTCAAGAACACAATTTAGTATATAAAAGATTTGACATGAATCTGAACACTAAAATACAACTGGAGGCTAAAGACATCTAAGAAGTTAAGAAGTCTCAACTCTAGATCTCTGTGATTCAACTACGAGATGAGAACCTTGAAAAAAATAAAGTTTATGAAAGGAGACTCTTTCAACTCACGTTAATGTAGGGAATTTCAGAAAGAAATTAAGCAGAAGATTGACTCATATTAAATGGCTGGAATAGTTACTCATGCTGGCAGTGGAGGGACAGTGGAAATCTGAGGGACAAAATATCTTAGAGAACCAAGTGTCTGAGAAAAAGGAAATCAGAGAGAGAGAGAGGGAACGAGTCTTCTAAACGTGTCCATACTTGGACCCCTGAATGCTATCATCCACCTTCCTCAAACAAACACAAAAGTGTTCATTCCATCCTGATAAAAATTTGCTAGTTAACACTTATCAGGTTATACTATACATTAAGCATTTGACTCATTGTATTTAATCCATTATTTTATTTAATTCTCACAATAATCCCATGAGATTCATCTCATTACAATCTTTATTTTGTATGTAGAGAAAATTAGGTTTGGGTACTTCGGTTGAAATCAAACACTCTGAGGTAGTCAATGGTGGGGTTGCTATGGGTTTCTTCCCAGAATTCAAGCTCTATGCCCTATGAGTTCTCCTCAGAACTGCTTCTGCTGATTGTACATGCCCCTGTGTCTCTGGTTAATCCTCACACCTACTGTGCATATAAGTCTCAGTTACCTAACTGTGAATTCACAAACACTGAGTTTGGAGCAATGGATACAAGGAGTAATTGCCAGCTGTGTTAAACTAAACTGTATTTATATTAAGACCAGTGGACTGAAGAACCACTCTGCCTCTGTATGTAACTTGTCTTTCGCAGTAATTACTTTTAAATTTTTTTTATTTTTTTTTTAAATTTTTTACAGGGACAGAGAGAATCAGAGAGAGGGATAGATAGGGACAGACAGACAGGAACGGAGAGAGGTGAGAAGCATCAATCAATAGTTTTTTCATTGCCTTTGCGACACCTTAATTGTTCATTGATTGCTTTCTCACATGTGCCTTGACCGCGGTCCTTCAGCAGACCAAGCAACCCCTTGCTGGAGCCAGCGACCTTGGGTCCAAGCTGACAAGCTTTTTGCTCAAGCCAAATGGGCCCGCGCTCAAGCTGGCGACCTCAGGGTCTCAAACCTGGGTCTTCTGCATCCCAGTCCCACGCTCTATCCACTGCGCCACCGCCTGGTCAGGCGCAGTAATTACTTTTAAACTTAAATACATTACTCGACCTCTATGTCTCATAAATTAAATAGGGTAACATCTAGCCAATTTTATAGGGTTATTGAGAAAAATAAATGGATATAGATGTAAAATATCTAGATATTTTCATGGCATATAAGCAACATAAACATATAAGCAATTATTTGACTTAGGGAACTGAAATGACAGATATATTCATTTCAGATATGTCTGAATACGAAAGAATCCCATATGTGCTCATATGTGCTTAATTGCATATGTGCTTAAACCATAAGACCTCATATTTTTACACAAATCAGTAAACAAAATTCAGAAGGTGGGAGTTTTTCATACAAATCCTTCAGTTTCAACAATGTGTAACTCTATAGGTAGTGTATGCATTAAATTTTGCTGTCAAAATAATACTTTATCCAAATAATAGCAAAGTAGGAATTATTACCATGCAAAAGTGGGAAATTTGTTAAAAGAATGAGATGAAGTATGGCTAATTTTAAATTAATAATTAAAATAATTTATGTATCAGTATATACATTATGTCCAATATTATTTATTTTTGTAATTCAAAAGTATTTCAGAAGTCTAAATTCAGGGAAAATGTGACATGAATATTTAAATAAAAATATACGTTTTCTTGTTGGCAGATTTTATTCAGAGCTACAAATGTATTTTACAAAGACATTAATATTTTGTCTTCAATAAATCTACTAGTAGAAACACTTTGCTCACATGATGATTTTCAAAAACAAAAAGACCAGAGTACAAGAAAAGGTGGTTAAGCAATAATGACATTTTCCAATTTTTCTGTATATGAGTACCTTATCTTATATTTTGTAAACAAACACTGATTAATAATAATGTTATTCATTTTTCTCATTGGAACTACTATAAAAAGGCTAATGTCACTCCTTCATGGATGCTTCAGACAAGACTCCATCATGTCTTACCCGTCTTCTACTTATTCACTCCATTCCATTCACACTGAGTTCCTTGTTTCTCCTGGACAACTCCAAGCATGCTCCTGCCTCAGGGTCTTTGTACTTGCTCTTACCAATGCTCAGAAAGCTTCCTCACTTACTTCAGGTCTTTTCTTAAATGTTGCCATACCATAGTTACCCCAACCTTCTCTTCGATTATTCATAGTCTTCATCAGTACTCAAGTATTAAACTACTATTATTAGTAATTTCTCTGTTTATTCAGTTGTTTATCTATCTTACTCCCTAGAACATACACTAACCTAGAGGAGTTACTTTGCTTCTTTACTAACATGTTCCTCCCACTAGGTAAATTATGATTTAGTTTATACTAATTACTCTGTAGACACTCGTTCAATTAGTAAATCAGTTAACTAATTAAACTCCAGTGGACACTGTTTCTTCCTTGCACTACTTGCTTTATCATTCTGATGAGTACTCAACTATTAAACTCTTATCAATATTTATTTATATCCCTTTTGAGAATATATACTACACAAGAAGAGTCACTTTCTCTACTTAACTAAGAACTGCATTTGTAGTGCATAAATTACAGCCTGGTTTATACTAAATTCTCAATAAATTTTCATTAAATGAATAAATGAGTTATTAATATTTGAGCCTAGAAGTTAATATATAAGAACCACTGGTTATTGTAGTAGTTCATTATTCATTATAAACAAGAGTGCAGTGGCTACCGTGGGAGTGGAAGGGAGGAGAGGCATTGGAGTGGGCAGCTGGCGAGGGGCATAAAGGGAGACAAATAATAAGGTAATGAAGAATGATTTGACTTTGTTTGATGGTTATACAACATAATCAACTGTCCAAATGTTGTGGAAATGTTTTCTCTAGATCTATGTCCTCTCATTGACAAATGTCACCCTGTTAAATTTAATTCTCTAAAAAAAATTAATTAATTTTAAAAAATAATTCTTTAGAAAAGAATTTTAGAGCATTTCATGAAACATGGTTAGTTTATTTTTCTTTTACTCTCACTCATTATCTGTAGTTCCCACCTTTGGACAAATTAATTTTTTGGAATCCACACTATCAAATGGATCATATCAAATAATCTTACTCTTTTACATTACAGTTTCTCATTAAGTGGAAAATAACATGAGATAAATTTTATTTAGTAAATCATAGACAAAATACCTGGTAAAAGTTGAAAGATACCTTTATAAGTAATGAGTATTCATTTAAGGCCAAAGATTCTAAGCAGGCAAGTTTAATGTATTTTTCACCCAATTTTCCTCTTTCATTAATAACTTTATCAGTTTAACATATTACGTTTGTCAAAACTAAGAAACCAACTATTCTTAGTTTTTAATTTTTGCTACATTTCTACTATCTAAAATTTCAAGGATTTATTCAGATTATTATTTTTCTACTAAGGTCATGTTGCTCTTACAGAATCCAATCCACAATACAACATGGCACATATTTGTCATGTCTCTTTAGTCTTCTCTGATCTTGACAATTTCTCAGTTTTTCCTTATTTTTCATTACCTTAATAGATATTTTGTGGAATGCCTTCCAATTTATGCTTGTTTGAATTTTTTTATCATGGTTATACAGACATGGTAAGGCTGGGCTTTTTTTCACAATAATTATTTATTTTTAACTTATTGCAATGACATGGTTTGCAGAGCTATACAGGTTTCAAGTTTACAACTCAATATAACACCATCTACACACCACATCGTGCACCCTCCTACCCAAGCAGTCTCTTTCTGTCCCCATTTCCCCCTTTTTCTTCCTCCTTCTACCTACACCTCGCCTTCTCTCTGGCTATTGCCACCTTCTTGTCCATATCTATGTGTTATGCATATATCTTATTTTGCTAACCCTTTCACTTTCTTTCATCCAGTCCCCTCAGGGACCCTCCCATATAAGTTCTGAGAAAGAATAAGAAGTGAACTTACACTCATCTTCTATCAGGGGATACATGTTACCAACAGAATTTGACTAGTTAAATGAGATGATCATGTAAACTTTTGCCAGGTACTTTAATGCAACACTACCTTTTCCCCACTCTGTTCCACGTGCTCAATCTATACTTTGGAAGTGAGTCACCAAGTTCAGCACAAACTTAAGGTGGAAGGGACTACATTCTACCTCTTAGAGGAAATCCATCTAAATTACTTAAAATTTCACTATTTAGGAAATGCAAATCAAAACTACAATGAGATACCACCTCACACATGCTAGAATGGTTATTATCAACAAGATAAGTAATAACAAGTGTTGGAGACATTGTGGAGGAAAAGGAACCCTCACCCACTTCTGGGGGGAATGCAAACTGGGGGGAATGCAAAGCCACTACGGAAAACAATATGGCAATTCCTCAAAAATTAATAATAGAATTACCATATCACCAATAAATCTTCTACCAAAAAAATTGAAAACATTTATCTGCAAAAGTATATGTATCCCTATGTTCACTGCCGCATTATTCATGGTGGCCAAGACACAGAAACATCCAAAGTGTCCTGCCACAGAGGACTGGATAAAGAAGCTGTGGTACACATATACAATATAATACAACTCAGCCCTTAGAAACGATGACATAGTGACATTTACGACAACATGAATGAACTTTGATAACATTATACTGAGTGAAATAAGTAAATCAGAAAAAGCTAAGAATTGTATGATTTTACACATCAATGTGTTATAAAACTGAGACTTACGGACCTAGACAAAAGTGAAGTGGTTATGAGGGGAAAGGAAATACGGGGGAGGCTGGCGGGGAGAAGGGGACTTGAATGAATGGGGAGCGATGAGGGGGTAGGGGGAAAGGTGTAAAAAGGGACAAATATAAGATGAAGGAAAATGATTTGAGTTTTGTTGATGGGTTTGCAACATAATCAACAGTTCAAATGCTATAGAAATATTGAGCTGAAACCTATGTACTCTTCTTATTGATCAATATCACCCTGTTAAAGTTAATTGTCTAAATAAAAAAGAAAAGAAATGTCCTTAACTGTAACATTGCAATGTATACTTTTTGAATTTGTAATCTTTCATTTAGCCTTTGAAGTCCAACCACATTATTACTGGTGTCATAGTGAAATATATTTTATTTCAAAGCAGTATTCTATATGTCAACATTACTGATGATTTATCCTATTCCACAGTCCAGGAATATTTGTGTTGGGTCTAGTGTTTGATAATTGCAAATAAAGCTGATGAAAACATTTGCCTAAACATTTTTTGTCAAATCTTAGGTTTTCATGTCATTTGGGTTAATATCTAAGAATAGGATTGTTTGGTTATGTTATAAGTATATGTTTATTTGATTGAAATTGCGAAACTGTTTTCTGAAAGGGCTATACCATTTGATTTCCCAACAGCAACCCATTCAAATTGTTTTACATCTTTATCAGCATTTGTTATTTTAAAGGTTTAAAACTTTTAAGTGAAATAAGCCAGTCAGAGCAAAGCAAACACTATATGATTTCACTCATTTGTGGAATCTAATAAATAACAACAACAACAACAAAAACAAAACAGAAACAGACTCATAGACACAGAGGACAAATCGACAGCTGTCAGAAGGGAGGGAGCTTAGGAGCTGGGAGAAAAGGTTGAAGGATTTAAGCAGTACAAATTAGTAGCTGCAGAATAGCCAGAGAGATGCAGTTTGCAGTGCGAGGAGTAGAGTTTATAATGTCAAGGTAAAAGGGTTTGAGACAGGTGGATGTTTTGGGCAGGATGGGGATCACTCTATAACAAGGGTTGGGAACCTATGGCTCACGAGCCAGATGTGGCTCTTTTGATGACTGCATGTGGCTCACGGACAAATCTTTAATAAAAAAAATAATGTTAAAAATAGAAAACATTCTCATGTATTACAATCTGTTCATTTCCTACCACTCATGTTCATGGTTGCTGGTGGCTGGAGCCAATCACAGCTGTCCTCCGGGACAACACCAAATTTTTATTGGATAATGAGTAACGTACATGGGTTGTTGTATGGCTCTCATGAAATTACATTTTAAAATATGTGGCGTTCATGGCTCTCTCAGCTAAAATGGTTCCCGACCCCTGCTCTATAAGGTGCATGGTTTTATAACACTTTGCTGTACATCTAAAACTGGAGTGAAATGGTATTGAATGTAAATGGTGGTTGAAAAAAATTAAAATAATGTAATTTAATTTTTATTTCATTTTCATTTTTGTTCTATCTCAAAGACATCTCTAGAAGTCTCCTTAGCAATCTCTTTCAAAAATCACAGACCTAACTTGCCATCACAGTTTGGGACTGGGAATTTTTTTTCCAACAATGGAGGAACATCCATTTCTTCCTTTGCACAGATATCTCTGAACCCGTATTCCCATCCTGACTTATCACACGTTTATTAGACAGAGAAACATTACAGTGATCCATGTTGTCTGTGCACACATTTGCACAACTCCAACTGGCTTCACTTCAAATTAGGGTAAGTCATTTAGCCTCTTCAAACTTCAACTTCCCTTCCATAAACAAGAAGGGAATAATTATCCTGTCATTCTCCGAAGATTTCAAGATTAACACATGACAAATATATTAAGTGTAGCGCTAATTCTGTCACGTATTAGGTGTTTCATAAGGTTACATGCTAATATTTATTGTTATAGATATCGATGTTGCATTGATCATTAAAACAGTGGTACTCAAATAATACACCTGCTTACCCACATGTGCTAGCCCCTTTCAGCTAATGAGAGACATTTAAAACTTCTAGACAATGGACTGTGAGAAGAATTTATATATTGGTTGAGGTATATCTAACTTACACTTGTCCTTTCTCCTACCGTGATAATCAGTAGGTTACTCTTCCACAGGTAAAGCTTCTTTCTTTCTGGGACGCTTATAATGCATATACTGCATTATGATTTCTCATAAGAACTTAAAGTATAAAAACATATTTTTTTGCTCCTCTGCCTGAATAATTTAAATAACTCATTTTCAAGTTTATTTGTTCTTTCTTTCACTTCATCAAGTTTGATTATAAAGTTCATTATTAAAAATTTAATTCATTATTGCATTCTTCATCTCCAGAATTTATTTGGTTATTTTTCATAGTTTACATCCAGTTGTCAAACTTCTACTTTTGTTTACAGATTATGTCTTGATTTTGTTTAGGTATCTATGTGTGTTCTCTTTTAACTCATTGAGCTTCTTTAAAATAATCATTTTGAAATCCTTTTCTGGCAATTCACAGATCTTTATTTCTTTAAGATCAATGACTAATTCATTATATTCTTTTTGTTGTGTCATATTTTCCCAATTTTTTTGTTTCTTATACCTTTTACTCTTTGTGCATCTGAATTGGCCAAGGTTTCCCCCAACCAGCATAGCTAGAGACACGGAGAGATTCCTAAATCTTTTTTAATTGATGTACACTCCCCTCACATCTATCTGTCCAGGAGGGAAGTCTTATGTTTATACTTTCTGTCAGCCTCAAAGAAAAGTGTTGGCTTCAGTAAAACGTTCACTCCTTTCTCTACAGCAATGCACTAATAGGTTGGACCACTGGATGTGTATTTCACTCCTCTCCACTACCTTGAGAAAAAGATTCAGGGTGTGCACCTTCCCCTAAGATAACAGAGCCATGTCCATTGTAGTAAACCACCTGCCTCTTTGTTCTTGGGCACTCTACTGCAAGACGTCAGACACACACTCACCTCTCAACCTTTCTCCTGGGGTAAAGTTTCCAGAACTAGCAATATTTCCTTTACCTCTGACAATGTCCCACTCCAGTGTGAGTGCTCACATGGGGCACATATGTATGCATTGGTCCATCAGCTTGCTTGTGCCCCTGTTTAACATGCATATTTGCATTGGCATGTGGTAGAGACAATGTAAGTGGAACAAGGGAATAAACGAGACATCATTAGTGACATTTGACAAGCAGGTCCCAAAATTGCTAATGATTTCCCTTAACCATCCTCATTCAGGTATTACATTTCTGAATATGTTTTCTTTTCAAAAGACAAAAATTTTTCAAAAGCTGAAGATGTCATCCTAGAAATGCAGTATGGAGCTTAAAAAGTAATTCACTGCACGGTAAAAGTCTGAGAGAAATTAAACAGTGTTATTGTGCATACTACAAAGTTAAAATCCCAATCACATTGAAAAATGTGCCCTCTCAACCACAGTTTTAAATGCACTCTTGACCTCCTTGTTTCTCAGGCTGTAGACCAGAGGGTTCAGCATGGGGATGACCATAGAATAGAAGACAGAGGCCATTTTGTCTGTGTCCATTGAATGGCTAGAATTGGGCTTTAAGTACATGAAGATGACAGTCCCATAGAAGATGGAGACAGTCGTGAGGTGAGAAGCGCAGGTGGACAAAGCCTTCTGGTGGCCTTGAGCTGAGCGCAACTTCAAGATGGTTATAAATATGAATAGGTAAGAAATCATTATCACTAAAAGAGCGATAAATAAATTAAAGCTGGACATAAAAACAATAAATACCTCACTTATGTGTGTATCTGAGCAAGAGAGAGCCATGACAGCTGGAACATCACAGAAAAAGTGATTGACTACATTAGACTTACAATAGAAAAGGCTAAATATGTCTGAAATATAGAAAGAGGCATTTAAGAAGCCATAGATGTAAGAACCTATGGCCAGACGTACACACACGCCTGCCGTCATGGTGGTGGTGTAATGTAGGGGTCTGCACACTGCTGCATAGCGGTCATAGGCCATGGAGGACAACAGGTAAATTTCCGCTGTGGCAAAGGCACCAAAAAAGAACATCTGAGCAGCACAAGCATTGTAGGAGATGACCTTGCTGCCTATAAGTAACCCAGCCATGACTTTGGGAGTGACAGCTGAGGAGTAACACAAATCCACCAGAGACAGGTTACTGAGAAAAAAGTACATAGGAGTGTGGAGACGAGAGTCCAAGAGAATCAGCACAATTGTCCCGAGGTTCCCAAGCACAGTGAAGAGATAAATGAGAGTGAACATGACAAAGAGGGGGACCTGTAGTTCTAGGACATTGGTTAGTCCAAGGAGGATGAAGTATGTCACTTCTGTCCTGTTCTCCATCAATTCTTTCTAGGAATCATGAGATGTTTTGTATAAGTGAGACCTAAAGGAAAATATGAAAAGAAAAAAAAAAAGAAAATTGTTGTTAATTTAAAATATATAAATGCAATGTGCAGTATTTTATTAATCATTTATCTTTCAAAATTATCTTGACCTAATGTTAACAACCTTACATATAAATGTGTATGTATGCAATGAGTAGTATTATAATTTTTACATTACCATTAAAATTAAGGACTTGGGAAATTAGTAATATTTTAAAATTATATCACTGGCATAAAGAAGACTCAAGATGCAAAACTCAACCTCAGTTCTAACACAATGAAATTTTGTGTGTTTAGCTACCTTAGTGTCAGCATATTTAAAGGTGCATGTAGTCTTAATGAAAATGATAGCATGGGGAAAAGATGGAAGTCACTGAGCTTCTTTAAAATAATCATTTTGAAGTCCTTTTCAGGCAATTCACAGATCTTTATTTTTTTTAGATCAATGACTAAGTTATTAAGTCCTTTCTGTTGTGCCATGTTTTCCAAAGTTTTGTGTTTCCTATACCTTTTATTCAATGTTGTTATTTCATTTCATTCCCTTTGTAGTTTATAGAATGGTCATTTCACAATTATGCTTTTCTGTAACCTCTAGTAAGCCAATTGATAATGAACAAGATGAAGTTACCACCCTACCCAATCAGATAATCATTAATCTTATATTTTTATTCATCTTCTTCAGAGAAGTAGCAGGATATTTTATAAGTACCATTAAATTCCCCACTAATAGAAATCTTAACATTTATACTCTAGCCTCAAGTCACTATTTAAAAAATAGTTAAAACACCTATTTTTGTATTTATATAACACACAGTATTTTTTGCTGCACTAATAGTATATATAGATCATTTAGCTTACCTTGCTCCTTGAAGAGAAGGGACAGTCAGTCCTGAATAGTGAGTATGAAATCAGAAATTCATCCATGAAACAATGGATAAATAATGATAAACAAGCAATATTTTAGAAGTTACCAAAATTTTCCAAGTTCTCTAAAATGGAAAAAGTTAGAGGAAAATACTCTAACAAGGACCCAGAACCCAGGGCTTAAGTCCTGAATCCACCGTGAATTCTTATTCTGCCATTGGAGGCATCCACTACCTTTGTCATGTTTGTAAAATAAACAAAATAGAATTGCTTTTCCCACAGAGTTTACAGAATTGTGTCTGTACATAGCAAATAAGAGAAGATCTATAAAACAACTGTGTAAGGGGTTACCATTTTAAAGTCTCTTTTTTATCTTGGGGTGATTTTCTTGGCCATGATTGCAGGTTTATAGCAATTCTTCAGTAGACAGAAGGTCTTTGCGTAATGACAAGTATTAACATTCAGATGAATATATGATGATCAAAGCACTCAGCATGCCATGTGGTCCCTCTGAAATGATGTTGTATGGAGTGTTGTTGGTATGTCAGAGGCCAATGCAGGAATCCAGGAGTGAGTTATAGAGACATGGAGCTCTCAGGGAACGTGCCCCATGAGGGCATCTATAGCTTCTCATCCCACCCTCTTAGGGAAGAAATAATTAAACTGCCTATAGGGACCTAGTGTATAATGAATGTGCATGCATATTTTGGTATTGCTTGTTATTTTTTTTATTTCTAAGTGTATAATTCACAAACAATATGATTCACATATTTTTTTTCTTTTTGTATAGTTCTAAGAATTTATTCAAATGTGTATGGTAATGTAGCTACTACCAGAATCAAGATAATAGAACATTTCCAACATGTATGCAAAGCACAAGGTTTTTTGTTGTAAACTCCTTGTCCTACTCACTGATTCAGGAATCCACTGAACTGTTTGTGTATGTAAGAACCTTTGCAAGAATATCTTTCACTGAATTCCTACATATGCAGTCTATGTCTATGAGTCTCACTCCTTTCACTTGGTATAATGCATTTAAGACCCACCAATGTTGCTACTTTTACAGGCAGTGGAAAGATTTTTGAGTAGTATTCTATTTTATGGACATTACAGATTGTTTATTCATTCCTCAGCAGAGACATTATGTTAGTTCTAGGGTTTCGTAGTTTCAAATAAAGCTGATCTAAATGTATGCCTAAAGGTTTTTCTATGAACATAGTTATTTTGTTTGGCTCTTTGTTTCTCAAAGAGAGAGAGACAGACAAACAGAAAGGGAAAGAGAAAGATGAGAAGCATCAACTGGTCGCCGTGGCACTTTAGATGTTCATTTATTGATCTCTCATATATGCCTAGGAGGTCAGTCTTCAGGTGAGCCAGTGACTCCTTGCTCAAGCAAGTGACCTTGTGCTTAATCTACCAACCTTTGGTCTCAAGCTAGTAAACCTGTACTGAAGCCGGTAATCTTGGGGTTTTGAAGCTGGGTCCTCAGCATTCCAGGTTGACACTCTGTCCAGTAAAATTTCCTTTAAAAACCTGAGAAATTCTTATCAATTTGCTTTCATATTCTAGTCATCGCACCCTGAATTATTTCCTTAATACAATTCTTTTTCCTTCTTAATTAATTCTCCTTTATATTCCCATACTTTATCTTTGAACTCAGTGTGGTTATTTGAATAATACATTGCTGGTAACACAGTACTGGATAGTGAGTTAAATAAACAACTATTTTTATTTGTTAATGTTTTATCTAAAATTAGATCTTGTAATAAAGACATTAATAGTGCCTGACCATGCAACAGCATTGGACTGGGACACGGAAGACCTAGGTTCAAAACTCCGAGGTTGCCAGCTTAAGTGTGGGCTCATCTGATTTGAGCAAAGCTCACCAGCTTGAGCTTTAGGTCACTGGCTTGAGCAAAGGGTCACTTGCTCTGCTATAGCCTCCCAGTCAAGGTACATAAGAGAAAGTAATCAATGAATAACTAAGGTGCTGCAACAAAGAATTGATGCTTCTCATCTCTCTCCCTTCCTGTCTACCTGTCCTTTTCTCTGTCTCTCTCTTTGTCTCTGTCAAAAAAAAATTTAGTGAATATAGTACTGAAATATCTATAAACTCTGGACTTTAGTTAAGGGTAAAGTAAAAATGTTGGGATTTTGTTTTTGAAAAATGCAGCACAGTAACGTATGATAATAAAATTTTAGATGTAATGTTTTAGGGGAAACTGAGTGAGTGGCATACAGGAATTCTCAGTGGTATTTTTGAAACACATGTGTAAGTCTGAAATAACACCATTATTAAAATTTTCTTAAAGGTAATTTTAGTAATAGACTTTCTAGATGATGTTGTAAAGAGCTCAGGGGACATTTTATCCAGTGAAACAACAATATCATTGTTAAAAAAATATTATTCTAAAAAAATCCATCAATTTTAAATTGTCCTAAGGACATATGGAACATGGAGAAGCATTTATTCAGGAAAAGCCATGCAATTTGCTAAAATCAGAGCCAGTGACATTTTAGCTTTGACCTGCTCTTTTGGCCCTCTTCCCCAAGCTGTATGGTTGAAGTTCTACTTCAGGAAAATCTGTCTAAGAGGTCAGGAGTTCCTTCTAACTCCAGGTATCAGTGTAGAGCTACAGTTTCACCTTACAACAGGCAGGGCACTGGCATCTCTCATCTTCCCCAGGTCTATGTTGTAGAAACACTATTCCCATCAGGCAAAGCTGAGTGAATAAGGGCTACCATTTCCCATTCAGTTCCCGTTTGTAGTGTTCGAGGTTTGCCTCTACTTTCTGGTTGGACAGTAAGTTTACACTTGGAAGAATAAGAGTGGTCATAAAAACCACAAAACAGACTTCAACTCAGAAACCACAAGAAGAAACTAAGAAAGACATTGGCTAATGATTTAAAAAGGCCAATTTGATGGCATCAGGGTAATGGTGGCATGAGAGTTACTCCTGACGTCTCCTCTTGAAATTTCAATAAATTCAAATACTATAACTGAGCAAATGAACCCCAGCTAGACTGGCAGGCATGCCTGAAAGATCCAGGCACTGAATGGACTAAAGTCGGGATGAGGTGGAAAAGAAGGTAAAATGCTTTCATGGTGTGCTTTGGAAAAGAGAGGAGACAAACCCAAAGTGACAGTTTTTTTCTCCGCTGTACTATGGGGAAGAGGGAAGCTCAGGCTCTCTAGATTTTATCTGAGAGGTATGGAGATGGAAAATTGGAGTGACTGGGTCTCCTTCTGCTGGGAGAAACAGTAAAACAGAGGAACAGAGGGGGAGATAAACCAAAGTAGCCAGAGCATGGAGTCACAGCCAGTGTTCCCACGGTCTCCCTGCAACCAGCACTTGGTAGAGACAGAGAAAGCTAAAGTGCAGCCCCCAGTCTCCCAGATTCCATCTTCCTCACCTTTGCTGTACCAAGAGTGGCAGAGACAAACCATACAGCTAGCTCTCCAGAGCTGCTCTCTCCTCTTAAGAAGAGAGGTACTCCACATCTGGTTCCCAATTCTGATGAGATGTGGGAAGGAATGTCCAGAAGCCTGAGATTGCCATCGTTAGAACTAAAAAGCAGGAAAGCTGAAGCAGTAAAGCTGAAACTGTAAGAAGCTGTAAAACCCTCACAACACACTGTATCCAACTACAGTCAAGAGCAAAAAAGGGGAAGAACCAAACAAAAAACAGAGCTACCTAAAAACAAAACATTAAATGGGTCTAGGAAATCTTACAAGATCAATAATTATCTTATATGTAAATGGACTGAACTCATCAATAAGGAGGCACAGAGTAGCAGGTTAGATCAAAAAGCAAAACCCAACCATATGCTGCTTTTAAGGAACACATCTAAGCTGTAAGGACAAAAAAAGATACAAATTAAAAGTTGGAAAAGATTCTCCAGCAAATAATAGACAAAGAAAAGCAGGTGTGACTATATGCATATCTTACAATGTTGACCTCAAGACAACGAAGATAACCAGAGACAAAGATAAACATTTCATAATGATAAAAAGGATATTGTATCAAGAAGAGCTAATACTTTTTAAAATATATGCACCAAATCAAGGAGCACCAAAATATTTAAGACATCTAATAAGTGATCTAAAAATAGAAGCAGGCAAATATATAATTTTACTTGGAAATTTCAATACAACATTGATGGCTTTAGACAGATCATTCAAACAGAAAATCAATAAAAAAAATATTGGCCTTAAATAACACTCTGAACTAAATGGACATAACAGAAATTCATAGGACATTTTATCTCAAAAGATTAGATTATACATTGTACTCCAGTGTGCATGGAACATTCTCAAGGGTAAACCATATGTTGGGCCACAAAGCTAACATAAACAAATTCAAGAAGATTGAAATTATACCAAGCATATTTTCTAATCATAAGACTTTGAAATTAGAATTCAAGTGTAAAAAGGAAGTAAATAAAACCACAAAAATGTGGAAAGTAAACAACATGCTTCTAAAAAATGACTGGGTCAAAGAAGAAGTAAAAGCAGAGATCAAAAGATATATACAGAAAAATAAAAATGACAACATGACATGAAAAAATTTCTGA
Organism: Rhynchonycteris naso; assembly: GCA_037038555.1. Classification (NCBI taxonomy): domain Eukaryota; kingdom Metazoa; phylum Chordata; class Mammalia; order Chiroptera; family Emballonuridae; genus Rhynchonycteris; species Rhynchonycteris naso. Next base: position 361,157,174 of record CM072995.1, read on the forward strand.
GATGCAGCCAAAGCTGAATAAGAGGGTAATACATATTATTACAGGCTTATATAAAGAAACTAGAGAGATCCTAAGTAAATAGCTTAACATAACACCATAAGGAACTAGAAAAAGAAGAACAAAGGCAACCTGAAGTCAACAGAAGAAAAAAAAGTAGTAAAAATTAGAGCAGAACTAAATAAAATAGGGAACAAAAAAACTATAAAAAATTAATATAACAAAGAGCTGGTTCTTTGAAAAGATCTATAAAATTGACAGATCACTGGCTAGACTCACTAAGAAAATAAAGAGGAAGGACCCATATAAACAAAATCTGAATTTCAAGAGGAGAAATTACCACAGACATCATAGATATATGTACAAAAGATCACACTAGAATATTATGAAAGATTATATGCCACCAAATTCAACAACTTAGAGGAAATGAATAAATTTATAAAACTGTACAATATTCCTAGATTGAGCCTTGACGAAGTGAAAAACCTAAATAGACCTTTAAGCAGGAAGGAAATAGAAACAACTATCTAAAACCTCCCCAGATACAAAAGTCCAGGACCAGATGGTTACACTAGTGAATTCTACCAAACAGTCAAAGCACATTTGGTACCTATTCTCAAAGTCTTCCAAAATATAGAAGAAGAAGCAATACTACCCAACACATTTAAGAGGTTAACATAATTCTCATACCAAAACTTGACAAGGACAAGAAAAGAAAAAGAAAACTACAGACCTATACAGTATTTCTAATGAATACAGATGCAAAAACTCTAAACAAAATACTATAAAATCAAATACAACAATACATTAAAAAAATAATACATCACAATCAAGTGGGATTCATTCCAGGAGCACAAGGATGATTCAATATATAAAAATTGATCAACGTAATACATTACATCAACAGAGCAAAAACAAAAACCATAGGATCCTATCAACAGATGCAGAAAGGTATTCGATAAGACACAACATTCCTTTATGTTTAAAAGACTCAATATAATCAGAATGGAAGAAAGGTATCTCAACCTAATAAAGGCCATAGATGACAAACCATCAGGTAATACCGTACTAAATGGTGAGAAAATGAAGGCTTTTCTTCTAAAATCAGGAATGAGACAAGGTTGCCCACACTTTCCACTCTTATTCAACATAGTTCTGGAAGTTTTAGCCAGAATGATCAGGTAAGAGAAAGAAATAAAAAGCATTCATATTAGAAAAGAAGAAATAGGGGAGAGACAAGATGGCCACAGAGTAGGCAGACACTCCAACTTCCACTTCCCAGAGCCAAGGTGGATTACAACTTAAATCTGAGAACACTCATTGTGAAAGACCAACTTTGGACTAAACTAAGAGGACTCTATAGCCAAGAACCACCAAAGAACCCACACTGAGACTGGTAGAAAAGGCAGAGATGCAAAAAGGGTTGCCCCCCTCCCGGGAGCGAGCAGTGGCCAGGAGAGACTCTCGCGATGGGGAGGGTTGCTCAGTGAGTTGTGGGTCCTCATCCTCAAAACTGGAATCCCAGCCTAGAGCCCCGAAGCTTGGAAAGCGCTTATGGACTATATTAGGCTGAGAAAAGAGCCTAGACACTGTTTGAGAGAAGGAGGCAGAACTCTCAAACCTAGGCTCTGTATTAAAGGGACTGCACGAAGAGCCTCACTCACAACCACTATTCCTGGAGCTCCAGGAGCTGAGACTGCTGGGAAGACTGGAGTTGCCAGGGGAGAGAGTGATCTCAGAGGCACAGAGGGAGACACTTTGAGGGGTGGACATCCTAAACCCTGGGTTGAATCACTCCCCAAATGTAAAGTGAACATTATTTCTGGGAACAGCATCACCAGCAAAGGGAAGAAATTACCCAGTCCACCAGAAGCTCACCTGCCCTAGTTAGAACAAAGAGGAACTTAGAGACAGGCAGCACATTAGGGACACAAATGTGGAGCGCAGATCTAAGCTACACCACCCCCCACACTGCTGAGTGCTCATGGGTAGGCTGGAGGTGGCAGTGTGTGACTGCAGAAGCCAGGGCTGTTGGAGTGAGCGTGCTTAGGCCAACCCCGCGGACGCGGGAACCGCTGCTACTGCTGCACTGTGTGTCTGGGCTCACACACAGTCCTGCTGGCTGCGTGGGCCCACTGTTGGCAGAGGCGGAGGAACGATCGACAGTGGAGGGGATCCACACAGGTGCGCGCTGCCAGCGAGGGCAGAAGTTGAGGCAGCTGCTGCGGAGGTCCAGGCCAGCTCACAAACCTGCCTGTGGTGCGGGCATATCCTCAGTGGCAGCAGAATCCGGGTGACCTTGGGGGTGGTTCAAATGGGCATGCGCGGGTCTCCCCATTGTGGCTGCTGAGGAGGTCTGAGCCAACATGCAGACTCCCGGTGACACGAACCAGCCCTCAGCAGCCCTGAAAGTGGTCTGAGCGGGTGTGCACAGGCCTACCCACAGGGACAAAGCCAGGGCAGATGCTGTGGAGGCCCAACCCCATGAGCAAAACTTCCTGTGGTGCAAGCTGACGCGCAGCAGCAGCAGCAGAGGCTGAAGTGGCCATGGAAGCAGTCCAAACAGGTGCCCGTGGGCACACGCGATCCTGCCTGAGATGGTGGCGGCCATGGAGGTGGACTGGCGCCAGCAGCACCTGAGACCAAACACCCCAGGCAGCAACAGCAGTGGTGGCCCCGTGGACATACCACACAATGGGCACAAGTGCCACACCCACTGGACCCCTGTGACTACACTGTACTAAGTGCAGAAAAAGAAGAAAAAATAAAATAAAATAAGTAAATAAAAAGCCTAGATAGAATGACACCTGAGGCTAAGGATTAGGCCACATCCAATATTGTACCTAATCACTGAATTACAGTACTGAGCCCAACAAGTAGCCAACAATAAGAGACACTAGAAAGTGGATCTCAGGAAAACTCGAACTTTTAAAGGAACTTCCCCCAGGCCAAGAGTAGATAAAGCAAGCCTAGGAGTGCAGCTGATATTTACATGGAACCTAGAGCCATCAGAGGCAGCCAAAAGATCTTGATCACCTGTAGCTCCCAAAATGTTGATAAGAGCCAGTCATAGGCAGTGATCCCCACTTATCTGTACCAGGCCTTCACCAGAGAGGTCCAGGGAAGGCACATTCAGTGGCCGGATATGGAAAGTACCAGTTCAGGACTTAACAACCCTTGTTAGAGTGGAAGCTTAATGAAGGGCTCCTCACACCTAACCCAGCTAAGACATAGAAAACTCTGACACAAACAGCAAAAAGAACAGTGGTAGCAGATAAGTAGCCCACAGTGGATTATAAACAACAGCTAATGCCAACCCCAAAATTAATATAACTGAAAACTGAAGGCAAACAATACCAATACCAACCTTAGACTTAGCTAGCTTCATAAACAACACACCCAAATGAGGAGTGTATATAAGACAAAATGGGAAGACAGAGAAGTAAAATCAAAATGAATTAACAAGAGAAACACTCAGAAAAAGAACTGAGTGAGATGGAAATAACCAAACTACTGGATGCAGAGTTTAAAATAATGATTATTAGAATGCTCAAAGATCTTAGAGCAACAATGGATGGACACACTGAGCACATAAATAAAGAGATAATAATAATAAAAAAAACATTGAAATAATTTAAAAAAAACAGTCAGAAATGACAAATACAGTATCAGAAATAAAGTCTACATGAGAAGAAATTAAAGCAGGCTGCATGAAAAAGAGAATCAAATCAGCAATTTAGGAGACAATATAAAAGAAAACATTGAATCAGAGTAGAAAATGAAAAGAGGTTCTAAAAGTCTGAAGAAACTCTAAGAGAGATCTGTGACAACCTAAAGAGAAACAACATCTGCATCATAGGGGTTCATGAAGAAGAAGAGAAAGAACAAGGGATAGAGACCTTGTTTAAAGAAATCATAGCCAAAAACCCTAAATTGATTCAGGAAAAAGTCATACAAGTTCAAGAAGCACAAAGATTGGCATTGAAGAGAAACCCAAAGATACCCATGCCAAGACACATCATAATTAAAATACCAAAGCTAAGAGATTAAAAATATATATATTAAAAGCTGCTAGAGAAAAAAAGTCAATCACCTACAAAGGAGCTCCCATAAGGATTACATTCGACTTCTCAACAGAAACACTTGAGGCCAGAAAGGAATGGCAAGAGATATTCAAAGTAATGCAGAACATTTGCAGAATCCAGCAAGGCTATCATTTAAAATTGAAGGAGAAATAAAAAGCTTCCCAGACCAAAAAAAAAAATTTCAAGAAATTCATTACAACCAAACCAATGCAGCAAGAAATGTTAAGGGGCCTGTTGTAAACAGAACAAAGGGGGAAAAGAATATAGCAAAAGAGAAATAGAGCTTTAAAGAATAAAATGGAAATAAACAACTATATATCAATAATAACCTTAAATGTAAATGGATTAAATGATCTAATAAAAAGACATAGTGTAGCTGTGTGGATAAGAAAACAGAACCCATACATATGCTGTCTACAAGAGACACACCTCAAAACAAAAGATGCACACAGAATGAAAGTAAAAGGTTTGAAAAAAATATTTTATGCAAATGGAAATAAAAAATAGGTGGTGTAGTAATACTTATATCTGTCAAAATGGACTTTAAAACAAAGACTATAGTATGGGATAAAGAAGGTCACTACATAATGATAAAGGGAGCAATTCAACAGGAAGATATAACCATTACAAATATCTATACACCTAATATAGGAGCACCTAAATACATAAAGCAGACTTTGATAGATATAAAAGGCGAGATCAACAGCAATACTATCATAGTAGGTTATTTCATTACCCCACTAACATCACTGGGTAGATTCTCAAGAAAGAAAATTAACAAAGAAACAGCAGACTTAAAGGACACACTAGATCAACTGGATTTAATAGATATCTTCAGAACATTCCACCCTAAAGCAGCAGAATATACATTCTTTTCAAGTGCCCATGGTACATTCTCTAGGATAGACCACATGTTAGGGCACAAAAGGGATCTCAACAAATTTAAGACTGAAATCATATCAATCATTTTCTCTCGTCACAATACCATGAAACTAGAAATCAACCAGTACAGACAAACAGAAAAATACTCAAACACTTGGAAACTAAATAGCGTGTTATTAAATAACGAATGGGTTAACAATGAGATCAGAGAAGAAATAAAAAAATTTCCATAAATGAATGATAATGAGCATACAACAACTCAAAATTTATAGGACACAGCAAAAGCAGTACTGAGAAGGAAGTTCATAGCATTTCAAGAAGCATTTCTACCTTAAGAAGATAGAAAAAGCTCAAATAAACAATTTAACCCTGCATCTAAAAGAACTAGAAAGACAACACCAAGTAAAGCCCAGAGATAGTAGAAAAACCCAAGTGTCCTACAAGTGGGAAATCTGGATGTGATCTGTGATACTATGTAATGTAAAACTATTTAGCAATAATAAGTATTTTACCACTGATATATTATGGGTTGAATTGTATTCCATAAAAACTCATTTGTTGAAGTACTAACCCCCAGTACTTCAGATGATGATAAGATTATTGCATATTTTATTAGTTATAATTAAATCATAAATAGGTGGAGCAAATTTTATATCCAGTATGACTCTTGTGTTTTAGCAGGAAAACATTTGGGAGGTGTTGTTAGAAGAATTGCACGTGAGAGGTCCTCTTGGAATTTTCAACAGTTTGAACAGCTTTAGTTCAAGAAAGATTCCCTGCTCAATGCACCAACTATCTGAGAGATCTGAGTATTGAAACATCTGAAGGTGAGCAAGTGGGAGTGAACAAGGGAGGTAGGAATGTAGAAGAGTTGAGAGGGTGGCAGGGACACAGCACTCATGTGGGATATAAAACTAAAAGCTACAAATGAACAATTTTTTTGTTTGGATGATGAACAAGCAAGCAAAAACTTATAGACACGGACAATGGTATGGTGGTTACCAGAAGAAAGGGGGTGAGGTGGTAGTAAAGTTTAAAGGGGGTCATATAGATGGTGATTGAAGGTGATTTGACTTTGGATGTTGGGCACCCAATTCAATATATTGATCATGTATCATAAAAATGCACATGGAACGTATATGATCTTATTAACCAAAGTCACCCCAATAAATTATAAAAGAAATAAGAAATAACAAAGGAAAGAACTGAATACAAGCAATCACAAAGGAAAACACTGTGTGAAGATGAAGATAGAGATCATGGCCTTGCAGCAATAATCAAGAAATGCCAACGACTTCCAGTAAATCACCAAAAGACTCAGAGACAGACACGAAACAAATTCTTTCTTACAGGATTCACAAGGAACCAACAGAACAACCCTGCTGACACTTGGATCTCAGACTTCTAGCCTCCAGAAATATGAGATAATGAATTTCTGTTGTTTAAGCTACACAGTTTGTGGTACTTTTCATGGCTGTTCTAAGAAATTAATACAATAATGATATCAATGGATCTCAAATGTACCATGTTAACTGACACTAGTGTTTTTTTTTATAGGACATCCTTGCAAAGGCAGAATTATATGGGCAGAACAGTTAGTAATTGGGGCAGTGGGTGGGTAAAGGTGTTGATTACAAGGAAAATCTCAGAGGTTTTGTTTGGATGATGAAACTTCTATATAATGATTGCACTAATGGTTACATAACCATATATGTTTAACAAAACTTGAACATTTGCACACAAAAAACTATAGATATTATTATGGTTTATAAATTTTATTTTAATTAGAAAATAGAAAAGAATAACAAATAGCAGGTAATATGAAAGCATGTGTATACTCTCATTCTTTTCTAAGAAGTTGAGATGAGAGCTTTAGAAATCCTCATAGGTAACATCCCCAAAGAATTCCATATCTCTATGGCTCCCTCCTGATTCCTGTAAGCCAGCCTCTGAAATACCAATATGAGACAAGGAGATATCCATTTAAAAGGACCAGACTGCCGTGCTGAGCCCTGCTGGTCATCATTTATTCATGTTGATGTGAGTAATTGTTGATGTGTGCAAGCCTTCCCTCTGACTCCTGACATGAGGATTTTCTATGATCCTACAATCATGGCCAGGGAAAACATCTCAAGATGAATATTATATTGATGGACTTTAAAATGATAACCCTTTTTTTGTTTTAAACAGCTTTCTTCATTTGCTATTCATTGACACAATTCTATAAATTATATAGGAGAAGTAATATAATTCTTGATTTTAGAAGTAAGGAAAAGACAAGTGACTCCTCAAAAGGCATAGTAAGAATTAATGTTGGTTTGGGGACTTGCAATCAGGTTTCTGACTTCATGCTGGGGTCTACCTCCATGTTTACTTGTCTTAGAGATCTTGGAATCTTTGACTAGTACTTGATAAAGAACATCACCAAGAGTATATATGCATTACTCTATGGGTAGGTCTCAGATTTCAGAACCACAATTCAGGACTGACTGTCTTTCCTTTTCAGCAACAAGGTAAGCTTATATGTTTCAAGCACATTTTTAGTGATAACTGTAACTTATGCAAACTCAGTGGGGCAACTATACTCACTATGAGTTACTTAAGCACATAGCTAGATGTATTTTTTTTTCTAAAACTGTGACTGGAGGCTAGGGTTTAAATGTCAGAACTTCACTACTAGAAAGTATAGTGGTATTTATGAAATATTATTATGTTGATTTCTTAAAATGATTAGCGAAATAAAATCACTTATCTTATTTGGTAAGTCTTAATTTCACCTTATATACTATCTGTTTCCCTTTCACTGGAAGTTTATAAATTAGAAAAGAGTGAAATGACCACCCTTTAAACTACAGAACTGTTGCAATTGAATTAGCATAATTCATTGTCATCTTTCCCCCATAATCTCATCCTTATTATTGCTAATATATCTACAATTGTTGATAGTGAGGTGGCAAAATGATAGACTTTTGATTTGGTCACATGTAGATTTGAATCGTGAATCTTGAATTTTCTTAATGCTAGTTGTGCAATTGTAGAGATTTACATAGCTTCTTAAGTCCTCAGATCTCTTAATGGTAAAATGGGAGTTACAATATCATCTACCTTACATTATTGTTAGCATTAAATGAAATAATATATTTATATACATATATACAAACACACAAACCTAAATATAATTATATATATCTGTAGATTTTATTACTGTTTCCAAAACATTATATTCTACAAGCAGTTATGATTGCCGAAGGTTGACAAACCTAATGACTTTAGGGGCTAGGCTTGTAAGTAAAAGAGATACGAGGATAATGGTAGAGAATAATTAGTGAATAATAAGTTTCCTTCTAAAAACATCAAATTCAGCATAAAAGGATTTCAAATATTGTTATGACTCAAAAACACAATTTAGTATATAAAAGATTTGAACATGAATCTAAACACTAAAATAGATCTGGAGGCTAAAGGCAGTTAACAAATTAAGAACTCTCAATCTTTGATCTATGACATAGATTAAACTATGAGATGAGAGCCGTGAAAGAAAAAAATGAGTTTAAGAAAGGAGACTCCTTCAACTCATGTTAATATATGGATTTTAAGAAAGAAATTAAGAAAAAATGTAGCTCATATGAAATGGCTAAAATAGCTACTCATGCTGGCAGAGGAGGGACAGAGAAAATCTGGGGGAGAAAATATCTCAGTGAACCAAGTGTCTGAGAAAAAGAATATCAAAGAGAGAGGCAACAAGTCTTCAAATTGAGTTCACACTTGGACCTCTGAATGTTATCATCCACGTTTCTCAAACAAACACAGAGGTGTTCGTTCCATCCTGATAAAAATTTTCTAGCTAACACGTATCAGATTATGCAATACATCCAGCATTTTACTCATTGTATTTATCCATCATTTTATTTAATTATCACAACAATCCCATGAGATTTATCTCATTACAATCTTTATTTTGTATGTAGAGAAAATCAGGTTTGGGTACTTCGGTTGAAATCAAACACTCTGGGGTAGTCAATGGTGGGGCTGCTATGCACCTCTTTCCAGAGCTCAAGCTCTATGCACTATGTCTTCTCCTCAGAACTGCTTTTGCTGGTTGTACATGCCCCTGTGTCTCTGGTTAATCTTCACACCTACTGTGCATATAAGTCTCAGTTACCTAACAGTGAATTCGCAAACACTGAGTTTGGACCAGTGGATACAAGGAGTAATTGCCAGCTGTGCTAAACCAAATCATATTTATATTAAGATCAGTAGACTGAAGAACCACTCTGCCTCTGTATGTAACTTGTCTTTTGCAGTAATTATTTTTAAATTTAAATGCATTATTCAACCCGTGTGCCTCATAAGTTAAATAAGGTAACATCTAGCCAATCTTGTAGGGTTATTAAGAAAAATAAGTGGGTATAGATGTAAGGTATTTAGACCTTTTCCTGGCATGTATGCAACATAAATGTATAAGCATTTATAAGGCTTAAGAAACTGAAATGACAGATATATTCATTTCATATATGTCATCTTAACTAAGACCTTATATTTTTACACAAATCAGTTAAGAAAATTTAGAAGGTGGGAAGTGTTTTATACAAATCCTTCAGTTTCAACATTCTGAAATTCTAAAGGTAGTGTATACATTAAATTTTGCTGTCAAAATAATACTTTATCCAAATAATAGCAAAGTAGGAATTATTATCATAATAAAATGTTTATCTTTCTGCCACCTTTCTATCTATCTGTTTCAATTTCTACTCAATCAATTTTTGGTAATCAATGTGTTCCTTTATTTCTCATTGTTACAGGGCATCTTGTGATTCCAAACAACATAAATGGAGAATAACACAGAAGTAACTGAGTTCATCCTCCTCGGACTAAGCAATGTTCCAGAACTGCAGGTCCCCCTCTTTCTAGTGTTCACACTCATCTACTTCATCAGTGTGGTGGGAAACCTGGGGATAATCATTTTGATTCTCATCAACTCTCATCTCCACACTCCCATGTACTTTTTTCTTAGCAACCTGTCTGTGGTCGACCTTTGTTATTCCACAGCTGTCACTCCCAAGGTTATGTCTGGTCTCCTTATAGGAGACAAAGTCATCTCCTACAATGCTTGTGCTGCTCAGATGTTCTTTTTTTGTAGCCTTTGCCATAGTGGAGAATTTTCTCTTGGCCTCCATGGCCTATGACCGCTATGCAGCAGTGTTCAAACCCCTGCATTACACCACCACCATGACGACAGGTGTGTGTGCACGTCTGGCCATAGGCTCCTACATCTATAGTTTTCTGAATGCTTCTGTCCACATTAGGGACACCTTCAGCCTCTCTTTCTGTATGTCCAATCTGGTCCATCACTTTTTCTGTGATGTTCCAGCTGTCATGGCTCTCTCTTGCTCAGACAGACATATTAGTGAGATGATTCTTGTTTTTGTGGCAAGCTTCAACATCTCTTTTGCTCTCCTGGTTATTTTGATTTCCTACCTGTTCATATTTGTCACCACCCTGAGGATGCACTCAGCTGATGGATATCAGAAGGCATTGTCAACTTGTACTTCTCACCTCACTGCTGTCTCCATCTTCTATGGGACTGTCATCTTCATGTATTCCCAGCCTGGCTCCAGCCATTCCTTGGACTCAGACAAAGTCGCATCTGTGTTCTATGCTATGATCATTCCCATGCTGAACCCCTTGGTCTACAGCTTGAGAAACAAGGAGGTCAAAACCGCATTCAAGAAGGTTGTAGAGAAGGCAAAGCTGTCTCTAGGCTTCACTTGTTAAAGCTTTAAGACCCATTAAAATTTAGTTTTATTCCTGTCAGATGTTCAACGTGCAATGACTCTCATTTTAAGGCTCACAGTGCTCCTAAGTTTCATTTTTGTAAAAACTTATCATCTAGAAAAGGGTATGGTATCCAAATATGTAATATCTGAATTAGAATGGTAAAAATAGACCTTAAAATATTGGGGAACTTGCTTGTAATAAACCCTATAAATTATATTTCATTTATTTTCATGTTTATATTTTCTGTACCATGTGGCAATGCTGACATATATAGAAAACATGGCACACACAAACTCGTGAAAAGAAGCTTATAAAAGAATCCTATATGTGCAAATACATGCAAAAGTGGGAAATTTGTTAATAGAATGAGGTGGAGTATGATTAACTTTTAATTAAGAAGTTAAAATAATTTATGTATTCCGGTATGCATTGTGTCTAATAATATTTATTTTTGTAGTTCAAAAGTATTTCAGAAGTTTAAATTCAGGGAATATGTGACATGGATATTTAAATAAAGATATACGCTTTCTTGTTGACACATTTTATTCAGAGCTACAAATGTATGTTACAAACTCATTAATATTTTGTCTTCAATAAATCTACTAGTAGAAACACTTTGCTCACATGATGATTTTTAAAAACAAAAAGACCAGAGTACAAGAAAAGGTGATTAAGCAATAATAAGGAAATTTTATAATTGTTGTCAATATGAGTACCTTATCTTATATTTTGTAAACAAACACTGATTAATAGTAATGTTTTCTATTTTTCTCTTTGGAAATACTATGAAAATGGAATGTCACTCCTTCATAGATGCTTCAGTATTAGATGAACTTCATCATGTTTTACCCGTCTCCTACTCATTCACTCCACGCCATTCACACTGAGTTCCTTGCTTCTCCTGGACAACTCCAAGCATGCTCCTGCCTCAGGGTCTTTGTACTTGCTCTTACCAATGCTCAGAAAGCTCCCTCACTTACTTCAGATCTTTGCTTAAACGTTGCCATACCATAGTTACCCCAACCTTCTCTTTGATTATTCATAGTCTTCATCAGTACTCAAGTATTAAACTATTTATTATTAGTAATTTCTCTGTTTATTCACTTGTTTATCTATCTTACTACTTAGAACATACACTAACCTAGAGGAGTTACTTTGCTTCTTTACTAACATGTTCCTCCCACTAGGTAAATTATGATTTAGTTTATACTATTTTTCAATTAACACGTGTTAAATTAATAAATCAGTTAATTAATTAAGCTCCAGTGGACACTGTTTTTTTCTTGCACTACTTGCTTCATCATTCTGATCAGTACTCAACTATTAATCTAAAATCAATATTTATTTATTTTTCTGTTGAGAATATATACTACACAAGAGAAGTCACTTTCTCTACTTAACTACAAACTTCATTTCCAGTGCATAAATTACAACCTGGTTTATACTAAATTTTCATTAAATGAATGAATGAATGAATTAAAATTTGAGTCTAGCAGTCAATATATTTGAACCACTGATAATTATATTAATTTGTTATCTATTATAGAATTCTTTAGAAAATAATTTTAGAGCACTTCATGAAACATGGCTAGTTTACTTTTTTATAGTTTCACTCACTATTTGTATTTCCCACTTCTGGATAAATTAAGTTTTTGGAAACCAAACTATCAAATGGATCATATGAAACCATCCTAATTCCTTTATGCTACCATTTCTCATTAAGTGGAAAATAACACAAGATAAATTTTATTTAGTTAATTATAAAAGACAAAATACCTGGTTCAAGTTGAAAAATACCTTCATAACTAATGTTTACTCATTTAATGCCAATGATTCTAAGCAGACAAGTTTTATGTACTTTTCTCCCAATTTTCCTCTTTTATTAATATCTTTATCATATTACATTTGTCAAAACTAAGAAACCAACTATTCTTAGTTTTAATGTAAATTTTGCTACATTTCTATTATCTAAAATTTCAATTATTTATTCAGATTATTATTTTTCAACTAAGGCCATGTTGCTCTTACAGAATCCAATCCACAACACTACATGGCATATATTTGTCATGTCTCTAAAGTCTTCTCTGATCTTGACAATTTCTCAGTGTTTCCTTATTTTTCATTACCTTAATAGATAATTTGTAGAATGTCTTATAATTTATGTTTCTTTGAGTTTTTCATCACAGTTATACAGAGATTGTAGGGCTTTGTTTTTCTTTTTTTACAAAATAATTATTTATTTTTAATTTATTGTGAAGACTAGGTTCGCCAAGCCATACAGGTTTCAAGTGTACTACCCAATATAACACCATCTACACACTACATTGTGCACCCTCCTACCAAAGCAATCTCTTTCATCCTCATCCTCCTCTCTTCACTCCTCCTTCTACCTGCACCCCACCTTCCCTCTGACTATTGCCACCATCTTGTCCATATCTATGTGTTATGCATATATGTTTTTGGCTAATCCTTTCACCTTCTTTCATCCAGTCCCTCATGCCCCTCCCCTATAAGTTCTGAGAAAGAATAAGAAGTGAACTTACACTCATGTTCTCTCAGGGGATACATGTTACCAACAGAATTTGACTAGTTAAATGAGATGATCATGTAAACTTTTGCCAGGTTCTTTAATGCAACACTACCTTTCCCCCACTCTGTTCCATGTGCTCAATCTATACTTTGGAAGTGAGTCACCAAGTTCAGCACAAACTTAAGGTGGAAGGGACTACATTCTACCTCTTAGGGGAAATCTATATAAATTATTCAAAATTTCACTATTTTGGAAATGCAAATCAAAAATACAATGAGATACCACCTCACACATGCTAGAATGGTTATTATCAACAAGACAAGTAATAACAAGTGTTGGAAAGATTGTGGAAGAAAAGGACCCTCTCTCACTTCTGGTGGGAATGCAAACTGGTACAGCCACTATGAAAAACAATACAGCGATTCCTCAAAATATTAAGAATTAGTTACCATATCACCAATAACCCTTCTTCCAATAAAACTGAAAATGTTTATTCACAAATATATATATATATCCCTATGTTCACTGCAGCATTATTCATGGTAACAAGACACGGAAACATCCAAAGTGTCCTGTGATAGACAATTAGATAAAGAAGATATGGTACACATATACAATGGAATACTTACTACTCAGCCATAAGAAAAGATGAAATATTATCATTTGTAACAATAAGGATGTACCTTGAGAATATCATGTTAAGTGAATTTAGTCAATAAGAAAAATCTAATGACAACCTTATTTCACTCATATTTGAGATATAAAGCTGAAAGTCATAGACACAAACTACGGTATTGTGCTTACTAGATTGAAAGGGGAAAATAAATAGTAAAGAGGGCCAAATATATGGTGAAGAAGAAAGATAATTTGACTGTGAGTGATGGGCACACAATGTAATATACCGATGATATATTATAGAAACATACACTTGAAACCTCTATGATCTATTAACCAATGTCACCTTAATAAATTTTATAAAAAATAAAATTTCTCTATAAGAAAGAATTGTTCGTTTATTTATATCAGGAAACCCAAACCAAAATTATAAAACAAATTGTCAAGAATCTTAATGATAGATATATGCATGAAACATGGTAAGGGACACGAAAGAGTTAGTGATCAAGTCTATTTATACAATCAGAAATGGCTTTGTGAAAGAAAATATGATTGAAATGAGGTTTAAAAAATGATCAAATGTTCTTTAGGTAGATGATGTCAAAGGAAACAGTACAAGGTAGCTTCCAGAGTCATAAAGCTGTACCTTTCCAAAGGTATGTATTCTGGAAAAAGTAATGACATTTAAAAACTTTCTCTTAATGACAGAATAAGGACTGAATCATCTACTTTTATGATTAATTTATTCAACATATGACTTTCAAGCTGTGCATTCAATCAACTTATACACTGAGTTCTTACTATACATCAAGCCCTGAAAATGCAATAGAGAAAAAATACTGACAAGATCTTATCTTCATAGAGTTTATAACTTTATGAGGGTGAGAGACCAGATAAACAACTGAATGCAGTAATAATTTAAAAGTGTTAGTGCTATAAAATGATCAGGGATTTGCAACAGATACAAAGAGAGGAAAGAGAGATGCTTAGACTAAGTACATAGCATTGGAAATAAACACAAAACATACTCTAGTAACATGGCCTGCATGCAAATAAAGTTGAAATGGCACGCTGGGTAATAGGCTATAAGTAAGGAAAGGAAGAGCTCAAGAATTATCCCTCATCACTGGGGTAGTGTTGTTGCCATTTACAGATACAGCAACCACTAAATGAGAAACATGTCTAAGGCAAAAAATGAGAGTTTGGGCTTAAAATGCTTTAAAAATAATAAGATGGATATATAAAAGTAGATATTATTAGGTAGCTGGTTTTCAGCAGAGAAGTCTGGATGCTATACATTTAATTCATTAAACAAATATTTATTTCCATGTCTTGGCCACTGTGAACAATGCTGCAATGAACATGGGGCTGCTTGTGTCTTTACGTACCAGTGTTTTTGAGTTTGGGGGGTATATACCCAGTAGAGGGATTGCTGGGTCATGTGGTAGTTCTATTCTTATTTTTTTGAAGAACCATTATACTTTCTTCCATAGTGGTTGTACTACTTTACATTCTCACCAACAGTTGATGAGGGCTCCTTTTTCTCCACAGCCTCTCCAACACTTGTTATTACCTGCCTCGTTGATAATAGCTAATCTAACAGGTATGACCTGGTATCTCATTGTTCACAGTGGCCAAGACATGAAAAAACCAAAAAGCCCTTCAATAGATGACTGGATAAAGAAGATGTGGTACATATATACTATGGAATACTACTCAGCCATAAGAAATGATGACATCGGATCATTTATAACAACATGGATGGACCTTGATAACATTATACTGAGTAAAATAAGTAAATCAGAAAAAACTAAGAACTGTATGATTCCATACATAGGTGGGACATAAAAATGAGACTCAGAAACATGGATAAGGGTATGGTGGTTATGGGGGAGGGGAGAGAAGGAGAAGAGGGAGGGGCTGGGAGAGGGGAGAGACACAAAGAAAATCAGATAGAAGGTGACAGAAAACAATTTGACTTTGGGTGATGGGTATGCAACATAATTAAATGTCAAAATAACCTGGAGATGTTTTCTCTGAACATATGTGCCCTGATTGATCAATGTTACCCCATTAAAATTAATAATAATAAAAAACAAATGTTTATTGAGTATCAACTATAAATGAGGCCCTGTCCTAGGATTAGTGGATAAAAAATAGTTTAAAATCATATTTTTCCTAAGCTGAGGTTAAAGAGAAAAGAAATTAATAATACAATAAATAGGTAGTTAAATATATGCAGTGAGTCAGATGGTAGTGAGTTTAAAAGAAAAAAAATTAACATTCCTTTCTAAAAGACTCTAACAAGAAAGTAGTCAAATACATTTCAGGGGCCACAGTGATAATAAAGGAACTTATCACCTCAATTTGATTTAATAATATACCAATATAGGAGGAGTCTGGCTACCTGGATTTCATTCACAAGTTTCCATTTGAGAGTTGTACAACCTAAGCAGGTTTTCAACATCACCGCATATGTGAATACAATATCATTGGAAGGGATGTTTGAGCACTTGAGAGACTGGAGCTGGGATTGCTATAAAAAAAAAAAAAACAATAATAGACGAACGTTCATGGAAAGTTGGGAGATACAGTCTGTATGTATAAAAATTTAGTATAGATTTTTCCCATTTACAGAACTAAGGTATCAACTTCGATAATCTTTAATGTTTCTTCCAGATCTCCAATTTGATTAAACTAACTTTTCTTGTCAACAGTGGATATTCTTACTTGAATTATGGCCCACAGTTCCTTCAATAATTCTGAATTAGGTTGGTGATGACCACATACCTAAAGGGACAAAATGTTAGCTTTAAATTCTTGTAATTACTGAGCTAGTCTGACTCTACCACAAGAATGAGGCTTGAATTATTTTCTCTTTAATGGATCTATATGGCCACCTCATCTTTTCATTTTCTTTCCTCATTACAAAATCTTGGAGCAAAATCATCACACTATAAGAATGCTGGCCTGAAAATATTATGAATAAAAGGTGACCCAGTCTCTGGAAGATAAAAGACCATGTGGAGCAAAGATAAAGAAGCCAGAATTAATATGCAGAAATGTGAGTAAGGCCATCTTGAACCTTTCATCCCAGTTGACTATGCAGAAGATATGCAACCCTATGAGTGATCCCCTGTGAAAGCAGCAACATACCTGCCCTGATAATTATAAGAAATAAAAGCTGTTGGTTTAAGCCACTAAGTTTTGTGGTAGTCAGGTGCGTAGGAACAGACAACTGATCAACTACACAGATGTATAATCTCTCTAATTAAAACTATGGAATGAACAGAATCTTTATTTTCTTAGTGGCTTTTCTGAAAGCATTATTAACCTCTTTATTTCGTAGACTATAGACAATAGGGTTCAACATGGGGACTATTATTGTATAGAACATAGATGCCATTTGATCAGTGTCCATGGAATGGCTGGAACTGGGTTGTAAGTACATGAAGATTATGGTTCCATAGAATATAGTTACAGCAGTGAGATGAGAAGCACAGGTAGAGAAAGCTTTCTTTCGTCCCTCTGCTGAACGCATCTTCAAGATGGCAATGAATATGAACAGATAGGAGATCAAGATAATTATTAGGGTAAAAAAGACATTGAAAGCAGACAAGATAAAGACCACAATCTCATTTACATAGGTGTCAGAGCAAGAAAGAGCCAAGAGTGGAGGGATATCACAGAAAAAGTGATGGACCACATTGGAATGGCAGAAGGAGAGGCAGAAGGTAAACCCAGTGTGGATGGTGGATTCAACCAAGCCGAAGACATAGCAGACCATGGCCATTTGAATGCACACTGTGGTGGTCACAGTGCTGGTGTAATGTAAAGGTTTACACACTGCTGAATGACGATCATAAGCCATGACAGCTAGTAGGAAACAGTCTGCAATGGCAAAAGCCACAAAGAAGAACATCTGAGCAACGCATCCCCCATAGGAGATGACTTTGTCCCCTGTAAGCAACCCAGCCATCACCTTGGGAGTAATGGCAGAGGAGTAAACACAATCCACCAGAGATAGGTTACTGAGGAAAAAATACATAGGAGTGTGGAGACAAGAGTCAAACACAATTAACGTGATCATCCCAAGATTTCCCATGAGAGTGATGACGTAGACGAGAGTGAATATTATGAAGAGGGGGACCTGTAGTTCTGGGGTGTCTGTCAGTCCCACGAGTCTAAATTCATTCACCTCAGTGCTATTCTCCATAGAAACCATTTGTAATTGTGTTTCACCTGTCAAAACACGAGAAGCAAAATGGATAAATTACTACTTATGCATGGGAAATGATTCACAGCCTGCCCACGCCATCCAGATGACATGAGTGTACTATGGCGCCATTACCAGTACAGGGTTCTCAATAACTAAGAGACTGGCATCTTCTGATTTCCATATTTTGATTTGTAAGGATGTGCACATATTTGTTAGTTTCTGACCTCAGTCAGGTATTCCAAATGCCCTAATCTTCAAAATGTCTATTGTTTATTTTCATTTTGCTTGAAAGTTTCTGCTACCTGTATCAATTACTCTGTTATTCCTGAGCCACGTAACACTCATATTAACTAAGCACTTACCATGTGCCAGGCAGTCTGAGAAGGATAATTAGTACCTCATTTAATCTCCCAGCTGTCCTATTAGATAAATACCTGAGAAAAATGATGTGTCACTGCCTATTTGGATGTGCCATACTGTGAAGATTGTCACTTAAGCTATTGTCATCCATCTGAGATCTAAGAAAGGATAATTTCCCTTTCACTCCTCAGAGAAAACTGTCCCCCTTGAAAAAAAGTCTCAAAACTGTGACTATTCAAATGATACATTGTACAGCCTATGTCTTGCTTCATCCTCTTGAGGAAAGAAGCAGAGAATAGAAGAAGATTCTTATTCTCATTCTATTTCCCTGAAAAAGCAACATAAGTTTTCCTGAGCTTAAATTTCTTCACCCAAAAAAAAAGTGGACATTGTGTTTTCTACTTTTACTATTTTGCAAAATTCTTACAACAATTTCAAAGGTATTTTGAAAGACTTAGAGAGGTGTCATTTTGTGACAAAGACCATGGTTTCTAGGATCATTCAAATTCTGGCGTTTCTACCTGCCAGGTGGGCAACCTTGGGCAAGTCACAACTTTTCTGTGCCTCAGTTTAAAACATGAATGATAATAATAGCACCTTGCAAAGATGTTTGGAGAATTTAATGAGTTGGCATGTTTAAATCACTCAAAATGCTGCTTAATACAGAGTTAGCATGCAATAAAACATGGTTTATTATTATTAAATAAATTTTATGATCATTAATAGTAGTTGAAGTAGTATATAAGATCGTTAAAAGAAATTAACAAAAAAGACCTAACAAAATTATTGGAACCCTATTATAAAGAAACTTCTGCGAGTAAGTGACCTCATAACATAAATTCAAATTTGTTTAAATAAGCATACTATTTTTACAAATGTTAACAAGATATTGGGGGATGAGCTTTAAGGATAACTACAATACTAACTTTGTATGCCTACTTCCATGGCATGGCTTCTGCAAGAAGAATCTATTGAAGACTGTACCAATTATTTCATCCAACTGTATAATCTCATTATAAAATAACCTCCAATTTTCAGAATTCAGGCTAAATATCTGGTCAAGCCTGAGAAAGCCTTCAACAAAGGACCCTTTGATGCCAGAATTATTCAGCCTTGTGCTCTTTCCTTCACACTTTACATGTAACCCATGAGCACATCTTGTTATCTCTATCTTCTAATGCATCCCAAATTCATTCACTTGTCACTACCTCCAGTGTGACTACTCCAAGCCAAGCTATCCTTTGGGGCATACCTGGTAAGAATTGAGTCCCAGAATGGGTCATTGTGAAACTTAAAGAAACCTGAGATGAGAGGAAAACATGGTTGCTCAGAGACGTTGAGAATTAAGAAGTAGATATTGGAAGATGCTGAAGTTTTGTCTGTTCAGCTAGATAATAAATGTGCCCTGTACTCAATGTCTTTTTTATCTCAACAACAATAATATCAGCACCGTAATGGGTAGCCACATTGCCTTTCATAACAGGTACTATTGTCCAAGTTTATAAAAATTCCAGCCCCTCATAGTCTGAACCCAAGTCTGAATGACTACAGAAACATTGCATAATATAAAGAATATATTATGCTGTCTTATATTTTCCCCACTGTATCTGGTATATAACAACACACAATAAATAATAATTAGAGAGACTAAATAATTCCATAATTGTATGTCTATCCGGGGTAGTAGAAAGTGCTTGAGGTTTAGGATAACACACCATATTTGAATTTCAGCCATTTCTCTTAACAGTTTGAGCCCAGTTTTATAAGTCTGTAAAGGCCATTTTCAAAAAGTGGGAAAATGGAGGTAATAACTTTTTTACATATACAGGTATTGTGGAAACTTTATTTTATTTATATGTCTCTATCCATTGCCTTCTAGATTGGAACTTGGAAAAGCATTGATTTATTTATCTTTATATCCATGTGTCCAGCACAGTTTATAGCATTTATTATATAGTCAATGAATTTGTTTTGGATGAATAAACTAGTGAAGAAATAATTTCTATTTCTATATGAAAGTAGCTCTGTAAAAAATAATTCCAAACAAGAGGATAATAACTACTCCAAAGATAAATGCTTTGAGATTCTAGATGAAAATCTAAGAGGAAGAGCATTTACATGCATTTTGTTGATACTTCAATATAATATATTCTTTATTAATATATGCTTCACAATATAGTCTACATTTATTCAATATAGTTAATGTCAATAATGCTCTTAAAATTCCCTTGAGCATCAGTAAAATATATTTAAATCACAAGAGGAATACATGTATATCTATTGTAATATAATCAAGAATAATATTGTATAAAACACCTTTTTGTTGAATCAATAAATTTGTCATATTCATCAAATCTCTGACAAATAACCCTCCATGAATTTGTTTTGAGCAAACTGAGTCTTGAAGTATTAATTTACCACAAATTATCCTAGAAAACACTATTTTACAATTATTAGTAATAATTTCTAACTCACATAGCACTTATAATGTGAAGATGTTTTTCTAAGTGTTTTAAATATGTGAGCTCATTTAAGATAGAAAGAATAGAAAGCATTGTAAATGAAAAAATAAGTGGGGTTTTATGAAAGTTTTGTCTCCGGTGTGTGTGTGTGTTTGTGTGTGCTGGGTCACAATGCAAATCATACCATTTTCCTGTAGATTACTTGTTCCAAAACATTCGAAAACCTGTGATCAAGGGCCATGGAAAAGTCTGTGCAAAGTTACACATTAGACTATGCTTTAATGATACAGGTCTATGAACTTTGGAACTTGTTCATTGAACAGGCTCAATAAACAATTCATTTAGTGATTCATGTACTCCTCCATTTATTTGTTTGTTTGCTCATTGCCTCAACAGTTACTTAGTGCCCACCATTTTTTAAACACTTCCCTAAGCACAGGAATTTTAAATGATAAGAAAAATTCTGTTATTTGATAAAAATCACCACTTTCTTAACTAATGGAGATTGTTGTGACATCTGGACTCTAGCTAAATAGCATGGAAGCATGAGGGTATGAACACTTGGGATATTAAACTCTGAAAAACCCATGGAAAGATGTTGCCCTTGTAACTTATCATAGCACATCTTCTAATACCACAATCTAAACAGGCCTTGAAATTTACCTTGCTCTACAAGGAAAATGAAACAGCTTCACTACGATCCTCCAATTGGTAGACCCACTCAGAAAGAAATACAGGAATCTGTTGAAGTTCTTAATGTCTGATCACAAAGACGTAAGTGTTCCCTAGAGGCTGAGAAACATAAGAATAAGGTAATCATTAGGTAAATATTATAAAATATTCTTCAACCTGTCACACAGAGATACTGTTGGGAGAATGATCAAGAGAAATGCACTCTGCAAATGCCGAGCAGCTATGAGAAAGAATCCTCATACTCACCATGGACAACACTTTAGCTTGGGGGTTTATCCCTGACCATCGTTGCAGGCTCAGAGTAATATGCCAGCAAAATAAGGCCACTTAGTAAAAAGGACAAAATTTTACATTAAGATCAATAAAATAACACCAAAGAGTCCTTGGCATACAGACTGGTTCCTCTAAAATGATGTCAAATAGAGTCATGTTGGGGTGTTAGCAGCCAATGACTTGGAACCAGAGAGATTTATACATGCATGAAATTGTCAGGGGACTAGAGACCCGAGACAACAAGCACACTCTCTCATCCAAGTCATTTAGTGTAGAAGCAATTATCCTGTAGAGATCTAGCTTTGTTAGTGAAGGCACAGCACTAATGTGTTTATATTACTCAGTAACAAGTTATTTTTTCCTGATAGTGTAGATGTCTACAGAAGAGATTCAGACTTAACTTTTCTGATGGCAATCAAGGAGAGTCATGAGAGAGGTGATGAAAACTAGTCTGGGACATTATAAAAGTTGTGTTGCCCCCCATCTATGTGACTTCCTGAAATTCGTATGAAATACATTGTAGGTTATGCAATCCCTCTGCACTTCCGTTTCCTCACGTATAAATGGAGGTGGTAGTGCCCATTTCACACAGTTGTTAGGAGGAGTGTGTAAGTTAATATTGACAAAGTTTTAAAAACAGAGCTTGGTATATTCTCATCAAACTCTATGGGACAATTACAAAGTCTTACTTTTTGTGTGTGAGAAAGTCTCCATTTATTTTTAAAAGAATGTCTATTTTCTCCAGAAGAAATAATTTATCCCTTAGAGGCCTTAGAAGTCACTGTGAATTAATTCCAAACACACTGTCATGTAGTTGTGGGGTTGAAATGTGTGCTAATAATCAATGAACTGAGAAATAAGACAGATGGAAATCAAAATGTGAGCTGCTTAACTTGTCAAAGCAAATTAAAAGATAGGGATTCATCTGTAGCACATCTGGTTATAGATAAAGCTGACCAACCGTGGGACTCACACACAGAAAGTTCGAGCTATATTTCTATGTATACACTATAACATGGCCACCAGAAGCTGAAAGATGACATATTTGGGGGTGTCCTTTGCCTAAACTCTTTTTTTTTTGTATTTTTCTGAAATGAGAAGCGGGGAGGCAGAGAGGCAGACTCCCGCATGCACCCAACCAGGATTCACCCAGCATGCCCAGCAGGGACAATGCTCGGCCTCTCTGGGATGTTACTCTGTTGCAACTGGAGCCATTCTAGTGCCTGAGGCAGAGGCCATGGAGCCATCCGCAGGCCGGAGCCAACTTTGCTCCAATGGAGCCTTGGCTGCAGAAGGGGAAGAGAGAGATAGAGAGAAAGGAGAGGGGGAAGGGTGGAGAAGCAGATGGGTACTCCTCCTGTGTGCCCTGACTGGAAATCGAACCTGGGATTTCCACACGTCAGGCCGACTTTCTACTGCTGAGCCAACTGGCCAGGACCTAAACTCTTCTTATTTATAGTAATTCCCTACTATGAGAAAGTTGGCAGAAAGCAAAGAACTAAAGGAAACCAAATATAAAAATTAAGGAAAGTATGAGAACAATGTCTCACCAAGTAGAGAAATCAATAAAGATATAGATTTCAAAAACAAGTAGAAATTCTTGATTTGAAAAATAAATAACAAAAGTTTCACTAAAGTGGATCAGGAGCAGATTTAAAGTGTCAGGAAAAATGTCAGTGAACTTTAAGATCAGTTGGGAATATTTGGCCTGAGAAACAGAAATAAGGAAAAATGAAGAAATATAATAGTCTCAGAGATCATTGCAATATTATAAGATTATTAACATATGTATAATAGAGTCCACAAAGGAGAGAAAAAAAGGGGAAGAAAGAATATTTGAAAAAATAAATGGCCAAAAACTTCTCAAATCTGAGTAGAGGAATTGGTATACATATAGATTCAAATTTTAACAAATGGAGATTCAAAATATTAACAGATTTGCACAATAACAAATTTATAACATTCATATATAAATAAGTTATTAATACCATTGTGTTTTTTGGTAATTAATTATAAAAATTAAATGAAATGTTATATTTTTATTAAAACAAATTAATATATGCCTTTATCATCCCTTACTTTTTTCTGTACTGTGATATTTTCTCTATTAATATTGTTATATATAAACATTATTTTTAGATATGACTTATTAATATGGATTTGGTTAGAAAAATAAATGCCTGTGTAAAAGCATGTACTTTTGTTACCAAAAACCCCCACAAAGAGTCAATAATAAATCTACACTCAAGATATTTTGGAGTTATTTTTAAAAGGTAAATTTTAAAAATATAAAACCAATTGCTTCTTTATATGTAAAAAAGATAAGGTAAAATATAATTAAAAATGAAACATACATGATATATAATATATATTTCTACTAAGTCAAATATTTATATAAAGAATGTGTTTTCAGACACAAAAATAATTGCTTTAAATATACTGTAACAATAAGGCCCTGACTGGTTGGCTCAATGGCAGAGCGTCGGCCGGGTGTGTGGCAGTCCCAGGTTTGATTCCTGGTCAGGGCACACAGGAGAGAGACCATCTGCTTCTCCACTCCCCTTTCCCCCTTCTTTCTTTCTCTCCTTGCCTCTCATTGCAATATTAGAAGATTATTAACATATGCATAATAATCTCAGTCATGGCTCGATTGGATAGAGACCATGGGCCCTGGGCGCTGAGGATGGCTCTGCGGAGCCTCTGATTCAGGCATACCTTAAGAAGCATAGCTTGGTTGCAAGCATGGCCCCAGATGAGGGTCACCAGGTGGATCTCGGTTGGGGTGCACGGGGGAATCTGTCTCTTTATCTCCCCTCCTCTCACTTGGAAAAAAAGGAAAAAAATACATATATATATACTATAACAATAAACCTATTTCAAATACATCTCAACTAACTTCTCCTTCTGTAAGTATATGGGTTTCATGAGTTTCTCATGAATGATGCTTGTGTGTGCACATACTAATATGTGTACATATGAGGATACATGTTCACGTGGGAGCATGAGTGAACATTTATTATAAAGAATTAAAAAAATAAAAGTTATGCGTTCATGAATGATTCTTCTTAATCTATTATTTCTAGGTGTCATATTTTTATTGATTTTAATTTGTTGTGTTTATATAGTTACAAGTGTACTCCCAAATGTATCTCCCTCCCTCCCCCCATTCTCTTAGACACCCCCTTTGCCCCCTTCCTTCACTGCTTTTTCCCCCTCCATAAGTCACTATCCTGCCCTCTATTTCTCTGTATTCTGTTTATATACTTTCACTAATGTCTTTCTTTCTATGATCCCCTCCTCTATTCCACTTTCCCTCTGGACTCTTTGACCCCTTCTCTGTCTCTCTTCCATTCCTCAGTTCTCGTTGTTCATTGGATTCCTCATATGAGTGAAGTCATATGATATTTTTCTTTTTCTGCCTGGCTTATTTCACTTAGCATAATAGATTCCACGTCCATCCATGTTGCCACAAAGGGAAAGATTTCCTTCTTTTTCACAGCCGTGTAGTATTCTATTGTGTATATGTACCATGGCTTTTTAATCCACTTGTCTACTGATGGACGCTTGGGCTGTTTCCAGATCTTGGCTATTGTAAACAATATTGCAATAAAGATGGAGGTGCATTTCTTCTTTTGAATCGGTGATTTGTTATCCTTAGAATATATTCCTAGATGTGGGATAGCTGGGTCAAAAGGCAGTTCTATTTTTAATTTTTTGAGGAATCTCCATACTATTTTCCACAGTGGCTGAACTAGTCTGCATTCCCACCAGCAGTGCAGAAGGGTTCCCTTTTCTCCACATCCTGGCCAGCACTTGTTCTGTGTTGTTTTGTTAATGAACGCCATTCAGACAGGGTGAGGTGGTATCTCATTGTGGTTTTAATCTGCATTTCTCTAATGATTAGTGATGTTGAACATTTTTCATATGCCCATTGGCCATCAGTATGTCCTCTTTAGAGAAGTATCTATTCAGTTCTTTTGCCCAGCTTTTGAATAGATTGTTTACTTTCCTGGTGTTGAGTTTTACAAGTTCTTTGTAGATTTTGGTCATTAACCCCTTATCAGATGCGCTGGCAAATATGTTCTCCCGTTATGTTGGTTGTCTTTTTATTTTGTTCATGTTGTCTTTTGCTGTACAATAGCTTTTTAGTTGATATAGTCCCATTTGTTCATCCTGTCTTTTATTTCACTTGCCCGTGGAGATAAATCAGCAAATATATTGCTGCGAGAGATGTCAGAGAGCTTACTGCCTATGTTTTCTTCTAAGATGATCATTGTTTCATGACTTACATTCAAGTCTTTTATGCATTTTGAGTTTATTTTTTGAATGGTGTAAGTTGATGGTCTAGTTTCATTTTTTTGCACGTATTTGTCCAATTTTCCCAGCACCATTTGTTAAAGAGGCTGTCTTTACTCCATTGTATGCTCTTACCTACTTTGTCGAATATCAATTGACCATAAAGGTGTGAGTTTATTTCTGGGTTCTCTGTTCTGTTCTTTTGATCTAAATGCCTGTTCTTATGCCAGTACCAAGCTGTTTTGAGTACAATGGCCTTGTACTATAACTAGGTATCAGCAAGTATGACCACCACCACCCCTCCGCTTTATTTTTCTTTTCTAAGATTGCTGAGGCTATTTGTGTCCTTTTTTGGTTCCATATAAATTTTTGGAATATTTGTTCTATATCTTTGAAGTATAACATTGGTAATCTAATAGGAATTGCATTAAATTTATACAGTGTGTCCGTAAAGTCATGATGCACTTTTGACTGTTTGACAGGTCAAAAGTGCACCATGACTTTATGGATATACTGTATATTGCTTTGGGTAGTATAAACATTTTAATGATATTTATTCTTTCTAACCATGAACACAGTATTTGCTTCCACTTATTTGTATCTTCCTTGTTTTCTTTTATCAATGTTTTATAGTTTTTTGAGAAAAGGTCTTTAGTGTCCTTGGTTAAATTTACTCCTAGGTACTTTATTATTTTGGTTGTAATATTGAAGGGGATTGTTTTCTTAATTTGTCTTTCTGACAGTTCATTGTTGGTGTATATAAATGCCATTGATTTCTGAATATTGATTTTATAACCTGCCACCTTGCTGAATTCATTTATCAGGTCTAGTAATTTTCTGACTGAGACTTTAGGGTTTTCTATGTACAGTATCATATCATCTGCAAATAATGACAGTTTTACTTCTTCTTTTTTAATTTAGACGCCTTTTATTTCTTCTGCCTGTCTGAATACTGTGGCTAAGACTTCCAGAACTATGTTGAATAAGAGTGGTGAAAGAGGGCACCCCTGCCTTGTTCCTGTTCTTAAGGAGATTGCTTTTAATTTTTGCCCATTGAGTATAATATTGGCTGTGGGTTTGTCATAGATGGCCTTTATCATGTTGAGGTATGTTTCCTGTATTTCCACTTTGCTGAGACTTTTGATCATAAATGGGTGCTGGATTTTATCAAATGCTTTTTCTGCATCTACTGATATTATCATGTGTTTTTCATCCTTCCTTTTGTTTATGTGATGAATCACATTGATTGATTTGCAAATATTGTACCAGCCTTGCTTCCCTAGAATGAATCCCACTTGATCATGATGTATGATATTTTTCATGTATTGCTGAATCCAGTTGGCTAATATTTTGTTGAGAATGTTAGCATCTAAGTTCATTAGGTATATTGACCTATAGTTTTCTTTCTTTGTAGTGTCTTTGCCTAGTTTTGGAATAAGGATTATGTTTGCTTCATTAAAGGAGTTTGGAAGAGTTCCCTCCTGTTGAATTTTTTGAAATAGCTTGAGAAGAGCAGGATTTAGTTCTTCTTTGAATAATTGGTAAAAATTCACCTGCAAAACCATCAGGCCAAGGACTTTTGTTTGTTGGGAGTTTTTTGATAACTGTTTCAATCTCTTTTGGTGTAATCGGTTTGTTTAGGTTTTCTGATTCTTCCATATATATTTTTGAATGATTATATTTTTCAAGCAAAACCCCATTTCATTGAGGTTGTCCCATTTTGGGGCATACAGTTCTTCATAGTATTTTCTCACAATATTTTGAATTTCTGCTGTGTCAGTTGTTACTTCTCCTCTCTCATTTCTAATTTTATTTATTTGAGCCCTCTCTCTTTTTTTCTTGGTGAGTCTGATTAAAGTTCATCAATTTTGTTTACTTTTTCAAAGAACCAGCTCTTGGTTTCATTGATCTTCTGCATTGTTTTTTGTTTTGTTTTGTTTTTTGCCTCTATGTCATTTATTTCTGCTCTGATCTTTATTATTTTCTTCCTTCAACTTCCTCTAGGTTTTACTTGCTGTTCTTTTTCTAGTTATTTTAGATACAGGGTTAAGCCTTTTCTTGCTTCTTAAGGTATGCCTGAAATACTATGAACTTCCTTCACAGTAGTGCTTTTGCTCTGTCCCATAAATTTTGAGTTGTTGTGTGTTCATTTTAATTTGTTTCAAGGAATTTTTTTATTTCTTCCTTCATTTTATTATTAACCCATTCATTATTTAATAGCATGCTATTTAGTCACCAAGTGTTTAAATGTTTTTCAGTTTTTCTATTGTAGTTGATTTTTAGTTTCATGTCATTGTGGTCAGAGAAGGTGCTTGATAAGATTTCAGTCTTCTTAAATTTGTTAAGACTTGTTTTGTGCCCTAACATGTGGTCTATCTTAGAGAATGTACCATGAGCACTTGAAAACAATGTATATTCTGCTGCTTTGGAGTGAAGGTTCTAAAGATATCTATTAAATCCAGTTGATCTAGTGTGTCCTTTAAGTCTGCTGTTTCTTTGTTAATTTTCTGTCTGGAGGTTTTATCCATTGATGTTTGTGGGGTACTAAAATCCCCTACTATTATGGTATTGCTGTTGATCTCACCCTTTTTGTCCATCAAAATCTGTTTTATACATTTAGGTGCTCCTGTGTTAGGCGCATATATATTTATAATAGTTATATCTTCGTGTTGTAATGTTTCTTTTATCATTATGTAGTGACCCTCTTTATCTCTTACTATTACTGTTGTTTTAAAGTTTATTTTATCAGATATTAATATTGCTACCCTAGCTTTTTTTTCCTTTCTTTTTGCGTGAAATATTTTTTTCCATTCCTTTACTCTCAGTCTATGTGCATCCTTTGTTCATAGATGGGTTTCTTTTAGATAGCATATGTACGGGTCCTGTTTTCTTATTCATGCTGCTACCTTATGTCTTTTGATTAGAGCATTTAATCCACTTACATTTAAGGTTATTATTGATATGTAGTTGTTTATTGCCATTTTATTCTTTAGATCTTTTTCTCAATATCTTTTTTCCTTTGCTCTGTGTACAGCAAGCTCCTTAACATTTCCTGCAGTGCTGGTTTGGTTGTAATAAATTTTTTGAGTTTGTTTTTTTGTTTTTTGGGTTGTTTTGGTCTGGGAAGCTTTTTATTTCTCCTTCAATTTTAAACAATAATCTTGCTGGATAAAAAGTCTTGGTTGTAGGCTTTTGTTTTGCATTACTTTAAATATTTCTTGCCATTCCTTTCTAGTCTCAAGTGTTTTTGTTGAAAAGTTGGATGTCATCCTTATGGGGGCTCCTCTATAGGTAATTGACTTCATTTCTCTTGATGCTTTTAGTATTATTTTCTTTATCTCTTAACTTTGGTTTTTTAATTATAATGTGTCTTGATGTAGACTTCATTGGGTTTCTTTTTATTGGAACTCTCTGTGCTTCTTGAACTTGTGTAACATATTCCTTCATCAATTTAGGAAAGTCTTCAGCTATAATTTCTTCAGACAGGTTCTCTATCTCTTGTTCTTTCTCTTCTCCTTCAGAAACCCCTATGATGTGAGTATTATTTCTCTTTATATTGTCACAGAGTTCTATTATAGTTTCCTCAGACTTTTTGAGCCTCTTTTCTTTCTGCTGCTCTGTTTCTGTGTTTTCATTTATTATATCCTCTAATTCACTGATTTATTTTTCATTTTAAATTCTTTTTATTTATTTATTTATTTTTATTAATTTTAATGGGGTGACTTTGATAAATTAGAGCACATATGTTCAGAGAAAATATTTCCAGGTTATTTTGACATTTGATTATATTGTGTACCTATCACCCAAAGTCAAATTGTCCTCTGTCACCTTCTATCTGGTTTTATTTGTGCCTCTTCCCTCTCCCTCCCCCCTCCCTCCCCTCCCCCTCCCCCTGGGTAATCAGTACACTCTTGTCCATGTCTCTGAGTCTCATTTTTATGTCCCATCTATATATGAACTCATATAGTCCTTAGTTTTTTCTGATTTACTTACTTCATTCAGTATAATTCACTGATTTAATCCTCTGCTTCATCCAACCTGCTGTTTATTCCTTCTAGTGTAGTCTTCATTTCTGATATTGTAATTGCCATTTTGATTCCTTTTTATGATTTCAATTCTTTTTTGATGCTTGCAATTTCTTTATTTATGTGCTCATTAAGTCCATCCATTGTAGCTTTCAGATCCTTAAGCATCCTAACAATCATTATTTTAAACACTGCATCGGTAATTTGATTACTTCCATCTCATTCAGTTCTTTTCTGAGGACTTATCTTGTTGATTCATATGATTTAAGTTCCTCTGTCTTCTCATTCTTTCTCTGTGTGGTTTGCAAGTTTGTTAGAGTTTTGGGGTTGAAGTTGGTTTATGGAATGCAGCTTCTCCTCCAGGCCTTTGTTCCTCTGCCTCTGCTGGGTGCTTGGGTTTTAATTCTCCTTAACTAGAGCCACTTTAAAGTCTTAATTTCCCTGCTGTGTTTGTTTACTGATCTCAGCAGGAAGCTTCTATATTTGCTGATCCCAGCAGGGGGCTTCTTTTTTTGGAGGGGGGATCGTGGGCATGTCTTGTTTTCTGTTTGTCTGTTTGCTTTGTTTTTGGCCCTACTTGAAACTGTATCCAGGAATGTGGTGGGTGTGTCCTCTGAGAATCTGAAGGTGTGTTCTTCCCAGTGCTTCTCCAGGGGGTGGGGGCATTCTCAGTATGAAGGGGGAGGTGTAGCTCAGGTAACCTGAGTCACTGCCTCTCCCCCATGCTTCCTTTTTTCTGAACAGCCTTTTGTGCTGATTGGAGGTAGAGAGCTTTTTGGAGGTGGGTCAACTGGTTCCACCCTAGGCTTGTGCTGGGTGGAGGGAGTGATTCAGCTCAGGTATCCCTCTGAGACCAGTCACCTCAGCCCTCCTCAGCCCCGGGAGCCCCAGGCAAGTGGCTATGAGTGATATTTCTGCACTGGCCCTTTAAGTTTGTACTTTCTTTTGCCAGCTGCTTCCCACAGACAGAATTCTCACTCTTCTCCCCATTCAATGCTGTTCGGCTGTCTCTTCCAGTCCCTGGGTTTCTAGTCTGGGGCTCCTGTCCTGAGACTTAGGACCCCTACCTCTCAGTGTCTCTCCTTGTAAGATGAGCCCTTCTTGACCCTCAACCTCAGCCTCCCCTTGCTGCTGGGAGCAGGGGAGCCCCACCACGCCCCCACACTTCCTACAAGGATTGGTGTGGATTCTTCTGTGCTCCTTGGTTTTAAAGTCCTGTTCTTTTAGTCCAAAGTTGATTTTTGTTGTTTGTTGTTTTGTTTTGTTTTTACAGGGACAGAAAGAGAGTCAGAGGGAGGGAGAGATAGGAACAGACAAACAGGGATGCAGAGAGATGAGAAGCATCAATCATCAGTTTTTTGTTGCGACACCTTAGTTGTTCATTGGTTGCTTTCTCATATGTGCCTTGACGCAGGTCTTCAGCAGACCGAGCAACCCCTTGCTGGAGCCAGTGACCTTGGGTCCAAGCTGGCAAGCTTTTGCTCAAGCTAGATGGGCCCGTGCTCAAGCTGGCGACCTTGGGGTCTCAAACCTGGGTCTTCCGCATCCCAGTCCAGTGCTCTATCCACTGCGCCACCGCCTGGTCAGGCCAAAGTTGGTTTTTCACAATGATTTTTCTTAAATCAGTTTGTAATTCACTTTGGTCATGGGAGGTAGCAGTCTGTGTGTCTACCTACTCTGCTGCCATTTGGAATCTCTCTGGTGTCATATTCCTGCATAGCAGTCATCAGCCATGGAAGCCAAGAGAACATTTTCTACAGTGATAAAAACTATAAAGAAGAACTGGGTGACATGAGCATTGTAGGAAATTGTTTTCTCTCCCGTGAGGAATCCTGTCATCACTTTGCAAGCCACAGTTGAGGAATAACCAGCATCCACCAGAGAGAGGTTATTGAGGAAGAAGTACATGGGAGTGTGGAGCCGAAAGTCCATCAGAATTAGGCTGATCATTTCCAGGTTCCCAAGCAGAGTGACAAGGTAGATGAGGGAGAAGATGATAAAGAGTGGGATCTGCAATTTTGGATTATATGTTAGCCCCACAAGAATAAACTCAATCACCTTGGTACTGTTTTCCATGAGGGTCAACTGGGAGTTTTGTGGCTAGCTGTCCTGTAGCAATGAGAAAACAGAATCAGAATGATAAATGGAGAGAAGAGTCTGTTGAGATCAATCAACATGTCCACTCTGTGTCTCATTTCACTATTGCAGTAGCATGTTTCCAGGAGTCTGTAGATCTAAAAGAATAAAATGAAATTGTAAATTATTGACATATCATAGAATATTCAAATAAAATGATTTAGAGGTAATGCAGCCTAATCTCTCAACCTCATAGAAGAGTGAATTAAGATAAAGAGAAGACAAGAAAGAACATGTGCAATATTACCTGATAAAGTGCTTGTGGAAGGAGAACAGACTCCTAGTTCAAAATTTATGGAACAACCACAAATTACTCTTTATATTAAACTAATATATCTTAATATAATTAATGTGAAATTGAATTTATTTTATTTCAACTGGCTTTTTTTTTTCTTTTCTACTGTGTCAAGAGCAGTGGTATATAATCAGGAAAGACAGTTAAATAAAACATGTCCTTAGCCTAAAATGTTCCCCGTATAGTACAGTATACAGAATGTGGAATACAAATGATTGCCACTCTCTAGATAAGAATTCTATGAGTAAAAGAGATTTTAGCAATTGCACCAGCGTTTAAATATTTAAAACTTGGAAGTCTGATGTCAGAAGCCACAACCTAAACTATGGACCTGAAAGACTACCTCCTGATTAAATAAAGTAATCATAGAATATCAAGCACTCAATATATGAAAGTGATTACTAGTATTTTGTATAAGTACTGCTTTTGTGCATTCACACTTTGTGTCAGTCTACAGTCAAGGTTTTCTTCCCTGTGTCAGAATATATTTCAGTCTGTGCAGCCCTCCCCCCATCCCTGCTGATACAAAGGCTCAAAATTCTCATAGAGAACAGATTTTTTAATATCTAAGAAGACATGCCATTCCTCAGTATGCTCTGCAAAGTTCAAGCCTTTGGATTGGTGTCTTTTATTCTCTGTGTACTTATGTGCTTATGTGCTGATCAAATTTTGAAAAAAAGCTCATGAATAACAACAAAAAAAATTGAGAACCACAGCTTGGGGCTATTATGACTGACACATGGCTGCTCTATTTATGAGGATCTGGGATTTGGTGTTTTTCTCCCTAGTCTGAGTTTTGTGCTTAATGCCAGATGCCATCTATTTTTTCTTTCTGATGAAGCTGTGTGGGACACTGGCATCATTTTATAAGTCCTAAAAATAATTCTGTGTTATGAAAAAATGTTTAAAGTTTGGAAACAATATTTAAGGCATCCAAGAGTCAAATGCCCATTAGCTGATTAAAGATGCTGAGAAACATTGCAGTAAAGAAAGCTGTTTAACTATAAATTGCTCAAGGAAATGCTTTTTCCTATGCAAACCTATTAACTTCCCACAGTGTTAGTGTTTGGGGGAAAAGACCCGATTAGACAGAAGTGTGTAATCCATGAAATTCCTACTCAATGTCCCATCCCAGGAGCAATGCATTTTAGAGTCACATGTTTCATGCCAACTTTCTGAGGATCATTAAAAATTTTCCCATTCACCTGATTTTCTCTCTTAGCTTGAACATTCTGTGAGAACTCTTGTCATATTTACCTTCCAAAGGCCATTAAAATGTCTGGAATGTATTATTATTAGCAAATACTTTGTGAGTACTGTAAATGAGTAACTCAGAACCTTTTGTTTGTCTCATTGATGGAGACTAGCTTAACCAACCATTCCCATTTGGCCAGGACTGAGGGATTTCCTGGTACTTGGAACTTTTAGTTTTATATCCAGAAAGTCCGAGGCAAGCTGGGGCAAGTTGGTCGTAGTAGGTGGTTGCGATTCTTTTATGCTGACTTTTGTTTTTAGTCTCCCTTTCACTGATGAGGAAACCACGACATAGTTTTCATGCCTTACCCAAAACTGCACAGCCTTTAAACCCCCATCTGGCTCTAGAGCCCACGCCCTTAACCACTTCTGCCTCCTGCCTTCCAAAATAAATTCTGCAAGGACAGTAAATAGAATAAGGTCATGAAATTCATCTTGGAAAATAAGCCTTCAGTGATTTATGTAGAAAATAACGTGGACAGGTGTAATCCACTCCCTGCTGGGTGAGATAGAGAGAGAAAGAAACCTGAAGAGCCATAATCTTGACATTAATCCAAGAGATGAAGGACTTTGAATATGAGCTTTTAATGTATTATAAACAGGCTAAGCAAGCTGAGAGCTATTTTTAGTTCTGAGTTATGAAATGCAATCACGTGGGTAAGCGGCCTATATTTTTAGGTTTATGTTTGGTGGGGAGTTTTTGATCAGAGTGAGAATGCCACTCCACCAATATGTTTGGAAAATTCAGCCGGAGCCCTAGAAAGGCTGAGCAGTAAGACTGTCTGGTACTGTGAAGTGGGAGAGAGCAAACTGGGGCCTGCCCCTGTGCTGCCGCTCTCTGACAATGTACCTTGGAAAGAGCTATGCAAGGCTACTTTGTCTCATCTGGGAAATAGAAGGTGAAGGCGGTCAAGATACAGTAGAAGGCTTGCAGAGCCAGAAAACAGAGTGGGTTAGAATCCTGGTTCTTAGCACCTGTGTATCTCTGAGCCTCAGTTTCACCATCTGTATAATGGGAAATTTAATTCATCCCTCACAGATTTGTCGTGAATTTTAAGGAAATAATGTACATTAAGATACAGAAAACATATCTGGTTGATAAAAGTACTCAATAAAATTGTAATTCCCCTCTTTTCTTGAATGTTCCGAGATGACTGAGCACCTTCTATGTTCCAGGAACTAAGTCAGGTGCTAGGGATACAAAAGTGAAGATGACAGAGTGCCCATCCTCAAACCATTTATCATTTCGTGAATATGGTGACACTTCTCCAGCTCTTTGACCATTAGTAAAGTCACTTCCCATCTCTGACCCTTAGCTTTATTAACTATAAAACTAAGATAATAAATTAAATGTTAACAGAGTAATTGTGAGAAATAACTAAGGTGACGGTACCCTGCAGTACTCCAAGCACAGAAGAAACCCTCAGGAAATACTTGTGGAGAGGAAAGGATGATTGATCTCTAAGGTTCTTCACATCACTAATAAATGTGAATATTGTGTGCAGTAACCTCAAGGCTGTTATTTCTGTGTATTTCAGAAAACAAGTCTGGAGGAGTTCAACCATGAGGTCCAGGCAGCTCATGGCATTCACTGCGGGAGACATTATTATTGACACAAGAAGTGGTCAAAATTGAAGAAAGGGAGTGTAAAGACTAGCTAATAAGAAATCTAAAGAGCCCTGGCCAGCTGACTCAGTGGATAGAGTGTTGGCCTGGCATATGGATGTCCCAGGTTCGATTCCTGGTTAGGGCACACAGGGGAAGCAACCATCTGCTTCTCCCCCTTCTCCCACTCTTCTCTTCCCACAGCCAGTGGCTCCACTGGTTTGAGCATCAGCCCCGGACATTGAGGATAGCTCAGTTGGTCCCAGCATCAGCTCCAGATGGAGCTTGCCGAGTGGATACTGGTTGGGGTGCATGTGGGAGTCTGTCTCACTATCTGCCTTCTTCTTCCAAAAAAAAGAAAAAGAAAGATAAAAGAAAGAAAGAAAGAAAGAAAGAAAGAAAGAAAGAAAGAAAGAAAGAAAGAAAGAAAGAAAGAAAGAAAGAAAGGAGGAAATCTAAAGAAAAGAGGTTGTTGCAATTAACCTGAAAGGCAACATATTATTGGCTCTCCAGCTGTAGCCAGACCAACATGTCACTCAGGTGTAAAGTGATCATCTGAAGAGAGAACCAGTAATGTGTTTTTAAAAATAAAGGGTAGCTTTTTGCCTCTGGTCCCTTTGATCCAGAGGAAAAGAGGACAGAGGAAAAGGAGATGATAGGATGGTATAAACCTGAAGGGAAGGGGGGAGGGCGCTGTAAGGAGGGGGGCAAGGGAGATGTGGAGGGGAATATGGGGGAGGGAGGATGCAGTCGGGATCACCCTAGAATCTTTGTAAACACAATAATTAAATAAATTAAAAAAAAATAAAAACAAAGGGTAGCTCAGTCAGAAACATCTAAGGAGAAGCAAGCACGAAATGGGCTGTGGCCACCAGCCAGGGCAGCTGTGGTAACGTGGTGATCTGCAGTGGTGGAATAGGCACAAGACCTGGCTCGGCCACATCCTGAACATGAGACTCTCAGAGGCCACTTCTCCTCCCCAGGCCTAAACTTCCTTGTCTGTAACAAGCAACAGTGGAACAAAAATAGCCCTAAGATCGTTCATACCTAGGTACCAATAATTCCAGATCTGTAGCACTATTGTTAGCAAGAAAAATAATAAAATGGATAACTTGGTAATGATTTCACTTTCTGCTAGTTAAGATAAATTTTGTGGCAATGCTTTATCTGCATTATTTATTTCCCTACCAATGTGCTAGTTGAAATGCTTACAGATGTCTCTTATATTATTGAGGATTACTTTTAATCCTATTGTTTCAGCATTTTATATGTCTACTCTGTTTTTCAAATTTTTGGAGGACAGAGACTTGTCTCTTGTTCACTATATAGTCCTTGGAGGAGGAACTCTCACATGCTAGATAATATGCACCCCTATGTTCATTCCAGCTTTGTGTACAATACCCAAGATCTGGAAACAGCCCTAGTGCCCATCAGTAGATGAATGAATAAAAAAGCTGTGGTACGTTTACACAATGGAACACTGCTTGGCTGTAATAAAAGAAAAAGAAAAGAAGAAAATCTTACTTTTCACAACAGCATGGGTGGATCTGGAGATTATTACACTAAATGGAAAAAGCCACTCAGAGGAAGATAAATGCCATATAATCTCACTTATATGTGGAATCTATTCAACAAAATAATTTAACAAACAAAATAAGAACAGAAACATAGATACATAGAACAGACTGACAGCTGTCACAGAGGAGGAAGATTGGGAGATTGGGTGAAAAAAGGTGAAGGAATTATATATATATATTTATATGTACATAAACACAGACAACAGTATGGTGATAGCCAGAGGAAAGAAAGGGGGCAGGGAAAGTGGGCAAAGGGAGGGGTAAATAAGGATGGAAGGAGACTTGACTTTGGATGGTGAACACACAATGCAGTATGCAGATGATGTTTTATTGAGTTGTACAGTTAATATCCGTACGGTTTTATTAACCAATGTCACCCCAAGAAATTCAATAAAAAATTAATTAATTAACTTAGAAAATGAGGTTCAGAGAATCAAAGGGAAACTGGGCCCAAGGAAAGAACCAAGGGCATTACAGAGGGTGAAGGAGCAGAAGTCAGCAGCAAAGAAACCAGCAGAATGGCCCAACCAGAATCCCACCACTGGAATAAATGAGCTCCGAGTCCTCAAGTTTGTCCTTGCATCATTTGTTTCATATTCATATTTGGAGAAGTGAGATCTTGTTATTGACTTTGCTATGATTTTTTTACAATTCGGACTTGCAAAAAGAATAAGACACATCAGATGAAAGTAGTAGAGCAGAGGGCTGAACCTCTTAGGCGGAATCAGCACCAAGAAACTGCCATTGCGTATTTATTGAGTTCCAAAAGCCACAACTCAGCAGATAAAACTAGAAAGCTACAAAAACCTTTTTTTTTCCCATCCGTACCATCCCCAATCCTGCAGTCTACTGTTTCCTCATAATCAAGGACACGAGAAGAGTCAGAGTCTCAGAGCTTATCAATCATAAAGGACATCTGGTTCTTGGAGGCATTCCTTGCGTTCAAGTGACCCCAGGCCAGTCTCCTGTTATGGTTAACACACTCCAAGATCTCCTGTTTCCAAGTAGCCCCTGCTCTGGATTTAATTGCTGTTTATATTTGTATAGGGTCTTTTCCTTCAGACTTAGCTTAGGACTCATGCCTGCCTCTCTAAGTCATTCTATGCATTTCTCTTTCGGGGTCTCTCGAAAGAGGGTGGGAATGGAAAGGTCCTCCTTGCCTGGGCTTCCATAGACTTGGGTGGGCACACAGGATTCTTCTCCCATCAACATAATGATTATGAGATCATTCTCCAAGGAAGTCAAAATGTCTTTAAGAAGGAAAATGAATTCTGGATACATCAAAAATGACCAAAAATACTACAACTGGTGCTCAAATAACTTTTTAGGGGAATATGTGCGCACATATAAAGTGCTGAACAATTTGGGAGAAGCACCAAATGCTTTACCTTAACATAGGCGTCTAAGCAAAACTGTGCCAAATGTTCTTCTACAGCAGGTGGCATTCCGTCTTTCGCTCTGGCATGTGTGTGATATATAGACTTTCCTGCTGGACTTTGAATCTGCAAATTTAAAAATCTTTTTTTTTCTTTTTTTACTTCTTTTCCTAGTGAGGGGGCGGGGGAAATAGAAAGACTCCTTCATGTGACTTGACCAGGATCCACCCACCAACCCCAGTCTGGGGTCAATGCTCTGCCCATCTGGGGCTATGCTTGTAACCAAGCCATTTTTAGCTTCTGAGGAAGAGGTTTCATGGAGCCATCCTCAATGCCCAGGCTGATGTGCTTG
This sequence comes from Rhynchonycteris naso, assembly GCA_037038555.1. Classification (NCBI taxonomy): domain Eukaryota; kingdom Metazoa; phylum Chordata; class Mammalia; order Chiroptera; family Emballonuridae; genus Rhynchonycteris; species Rhynchonycteris naso. The sequence goes on from CM072995.1 coordinate 361,195,984, forward strand.
AACCAATTAAGCCATGGCTGCAGGAGGGGAAGAGAGAGAGAGAAAGGGGAGGGATAGAAGTGGAGAAGCAGATGGTCGCTTCTCCTGTGTGCCCTGACCAGAAATCAAACCCAGGACATCCACATACTGGGCTGACACTCTACCACTGAGCAAGATGGCCATGGCCAAATTTGAAAATCTTAATCTGAAAGATATTATCCTCCACCAGTTGGGCACCAGCATAGCTTCCTTTCCATTTCAGTAAATCTATCCTTCTTCTTCAGAACAAATATTATCTCCTTTAATTCCCCATCCTGGGATCCATTCTTTCTGTATTCTATCATAGTATTTTATATGTCTATCTGGTTGGTTTTTATTGCTTCTACATAGAATTAAAATTATTTACATGTAGGTGTTGTCTCTAGTTTATACTATAAGCTTCTTAAATATAGGAGCCTGGTTGGCTATATCTCTTTTAACATTTGTGTTCTGAAATACACCTTATACAGGAAGTGCATAATAGAAATTTATATAAACTCTGAATATAGTAGCTATGTTTGATTTATCTTTTAAGAATATTGTTATTGTGATATATATATATCTCCAAGTCGGGCATCATACAGAAGCCTCTATATGTACCCGTTCCCATACATTCTGTTTGGATCAATTTGTGGTTTTCTTTATTTTTACATAACAATAGAAAAATGGCTGAAAGACATGATAAAAAAAGATCCCCACAAAAGTATGTTTAATTTAATCAATAATCAAGGACATGCAAGTTAAAACAATAATAAAAAACACTAACCTCTCTCCAAATTGGCATTATTTGAAGGCCTAGTAATACCAAGTGTTGGCAGTGGGAACTTTCACACACAGCTGATCGGAGTATAAATTGGTACAACCACTTTGGAAAATAGTGTGATGTTATTTATTAAAGTAGAAAATGTATATAACCTACAATTCAGTTATTCCACCTTAAGATATATGTACCCTATAAAAATGAATGCATGTGTGCACTGAGATATATGACCAAAATATTTGTTTACATCAGCTTTGACCACCATTATTACCCCAAATTAGAGGTAAACCAGCTTCTACTGGGTCATCTGTCTTTTTCTAACTGATTTGTAGGTAGTTCTTAAAAATCATTTTGTGTGTGTATGTGTGTGTGTGTGTGTGTGTATTACATGTGTAGAAATTAACTTTTTGCCAGTTAAACATGCTACAACAATTTTATTCCCCTCCTCTACCCCCAACACACATATTGAATAAGAAAGACCCACAAACCAACAACTGAGAAATTCCATGTTATGAAGAGGAGATAAGATTCTGGGGCTTATATCTGGATAGCTGAGTCATAGGATCCTACAGAAGTTTCTCTGTAAAAGCATTCTTTCTCTGTAAGGACATATTTGTTCTCAGTTTCATGGACGAAGTCCTGAGTGCCTATAGAGGTTGTCAACATAAAAAACTTCCAAACCTGTAAGAAATTTTTATGAGTTTATTTGAGCCAAACTGTTGACAACTGATGGGAAGCAAAGTCTCAACGGATTGAGAAAGTGCTCTGGAAAATGGTACTTTCACCACTTATTTTGTGCATTAGAATAAAAGGCGAAGACAAAGGGGGGGTCACATGAAATTGATTGGTGATAGATTAGGGAGATGGGTGAAAGTGAAATGGGAAACTCTCTGGGATTGAATAAAAAGTAAAAATGTATATACTGAAACTTCTTTTACATAGGCAGGCATAAGATAGTTAACAGTTAACAATTAACATAATAACAATAAAATGAGGGGATTTGTTGGTTCTTGCTCTGGTGGGATGCTTGCCCTAAGAGATGGCAGGAAAAGAAGATGACCCTTACATTTTAAAGTCATGTTGTCAGGTCCTTATTGTAGATGCAAAAGACAACAGACAAGCTCGATTAAAGTAAGCATTGACCTTTGTTAGAGAAAAATATCACTCTAGGACATGACTACCCACCATGAACTGCTCTTGGTTAAAAAGTTTTTATTTCAGACCATCTTTTTTTTTTTTACAGGGACAGAGAGAGGGATAGATAGGGACAGACAGACAGGAACAGAGAGAAATGAGAAGCATCAATCATTAGTTTTTTGTTGCCGTTGCAACACCATAGTTGCTCATTGATTGCTTTCTCACATGTGCCTTGACCGCGGGCCTTCAGCAGACCGAGCAACCCCTTGCTGGAGCCAGCAACCTTGGGTCCAAGCTGACGAGTTTTTGCTCAGGCCAGATGGGCCTGCCCTCAAGCTGGCAACCTCGGAGTCTCAAACCTGGGTCTTCTGCATCCCAGTCCAACGCTCTATCCACTGCGCCACCACCTGGTCAGGCATAACATTCTTGTGTGACTACTTTAGGTCCCTAAATTTGCAAGGTCACCATGCACGCTTTCCCTGAGCTTGTCAGGTTCAGCATATAGTCTCTTTTTTGTCTGCAAAATAATGGACTGAGGAGTTGATGCTTCACTTTCTTTCATTTTGAGTGTTTTGCTTTATTTTCTTTTTACCAACAGAAACTGCTCTGATGTGCAGTCTCATGAACGAACCTGGGTTCAGGTGGGTCGTTCATGGTCAGTAGCTCTCCATTCAGCTCTACTTATGATTAACAATGGCTATACTATTTAGAAAGAACATTAACAATTTTTAAAATGCTTTCCCACCCATTATCTTATTTAACCCTAATAACACCCTTCAGGAAGGTGCAGCTGGTGCTATTATCTCCACTTTGATGATGAGGAAGTTGGCTCCAAGATAAATGGCTTATGTCAGTCATATAAATGGTGGTAGGTGACAAGAAGCTAAGTCTCCTATCTTGGAATTCTGGGCTCTTTCTGCAATGTCCCTTCAAAGCTGGCTCAAATTCTATGAAGGGGCTTTCTTTACCCACAGGATTCTTTCTCATCTCTGAAGAGTTCTAATTATTATTTTCTATTTCAAACACTTGACAACGACTACAAATGCCTGAATTATCACCTACATAGATGTGCCTTGTTCCACTGCACAGCTTGCATGCTGCTTCTGAAGCAAGGACAATGCCATGTGTTGCCTGCTTCCTTCACAGATCTCACAACCTGCCTTTCTTGCAGCTTGTGCCCAGTACACACTAGCAGGAACTTGACTATCTCTGTGGGTTGTAGCATTCAAAGAGCCAATGCCAACCACCAAGACTAAAACAAATGTGCTGTGATCCACTCACGTTCCATAGAGTACAGGGAAAGTCCCTGCTGACCAAGTTATTGAACACGGAATCATTAATCTCCAAATGCATTACACCAGTCACCATATATGCGGGAGGATTTGCTTTGTTGAAGTAAGAATTACATCTCAAAGTCTTATATTTGTATTCTCTAAAGCGCCTTTCCACATAGCAGGAACTTAGCATGAAAGAGTGTCTGTAAATGATTTATATATCAAATAAGTACTCTATTGAAATTTACTATAACATAAGCTTACTTTACTTTTCTCAGAGAATTTGGCAGGGAAGGCAAGGCTTATGTTCACATCTTGGGTCTTGTTAACAGTAGGCAGGCAAAAGAACTTCTCAAAGCTTTAGTTTCTTCAGCTGCAAAATTAAAGCACAGATATCTGTCTCACGGTGAGCAAATAAAAGTAAAAATATAAAAAAAATGTATTTTGACACATCAAGAAATTTCTAGAAATTAAAAGATGAGTAAGAAATGATATTTGGTAGTGAGTTTAAGCAAGTGAAACTGTGGGAGCAAGGGTTTTCTACTGTAAAATGAGAGGGTTGGTTTAGATTCTTTTTAGACTCTTTGAAAGCTAAAAAGTTACGAATCTGTAATGTAGCTTCAGTTGTCAGGAACTCCTAATATTTGAATTTTTCTTTTCTTATACATAAAGCTAAACAAATCATCTAATGCACAAAGAGAGCCTCTTATTCAGAATAATTTAAATGCTAATCCTTTTTCAAAAGGATTATCTATCTTGATATAAATAATTGTCCTGAGTTACGTGTTTTCCCATTCTGTTTTTGGACACTTAAGGAAGGAAGTCTTCCTATGCTCTTACTACGTTATCTTCATCTATGGGCCTGACTCACAGTGTCTCTCATTTATCAGACCATTCCTATAGGGAGACGGTGGGTGTTATTAATAGCCAAATGGGCATTCTGTCTGCATTTGACAGATTTCCCATGTGGAAGTGAAAAAGCTCCCCATAGTAATGTGTATTGTGCAAATTGATGTCTTGCTGGTGACAAGACGTCTCCTTTTGAGTAGCTTCTGTAAATGAACCCTTCTGTAATGTCAGCTTGAAATGTGTCTGCTGTAGACCTGGGAGGTCGAAGGAAAGGAAGTTAAACAACTGATGAAAATAAGGGCTTGGACTTGGATAGGGTGGAGAGAGTGAGGGCCCTCAGGGGCCGGAAGTGATAAGGACGAGGACAGAGAAGTGAGCCTACTGCAGGAATCTCAGCTGTATCAGATATGTGTCCATTATGACGAACTTGTTCATGTGCCTGATTTCCCGTATCTTCACAGTTTGTTCTGCATGTTGGGCTGAAAGGGATTAAATGATTGTTTGAGGTCACACAAATGATAGAAATAGTAAGAATTTTCATCCAGCTGATACACCCATTCGCAGGCGTCTGTAACACGAGTTTGTGACAAGTTCAACAGAACAGAGAAATATGTAAGGCATTGGGCCTTTAACACTTAGAAGATCCACATACTTTTCTGACTAAATTAAAAGAGCCAGAAAGAAACACTCCCAGAAACGCACATTACCATGTAATTGTCACAATTCTAATATACACACGATAGACTTTAATTTTTCATAGGGACCTAAACTTAGTGGTGAGAAAAGTTCTTGTTTAGGCTGAAGATACAGATTGAAGAGGAAAAGGAGGAGGAACAAAAGGAGAAGAAGGAAGTAGAAAAGAAAGAGCAAGAAGAAGAAGAAGAAAAGGAGTCAAATAGACCAGCCAAACAAGAAAAGAAACTACGCTGTGTTTAGAATGTACTTCACACTTAGATAATTGCTTCCCAAATTTCATATTTGGGTACCCTGGAGCTTTGTAACTTCTCTAAGTCATTGAGGCGGACTCCTATGTGAAGTAGACTCTGGCCTTTAAAGGTTGTTCTATGTGTGTTGCTGGTTGGGCCCCACTGCCAAAGGGGGAGGTAGGGAAAGGGGTGAAGCAGCTCTAGGCTGTCATGCTCTGGGATCCAGAAGCTCCTGGTCTCCTAGGACATTTGTGACCGCATGCCAGAGAAAGCTTCTCCTATAGGTCAGCCTCATGCTTCGAAATCCTTTCTCTTTGTTTGCCCTTCTCTCCACATGACTCATGGCTCATGGTCAACCCTTCTCAGACAGAGGCTGAGCTGGTGCCTAATGGAATTTGATCATCTCAAAACTGACTTCCTTGATTTAGCCCACCAAGATGTCTGCTTTTCACAGTTAAAATAAATATTCATTTTGTGTGTGTGATCTTGAAATCATGAAACATGGGGTGGCTTTGACAAATTGTAAAACAAACAAAAAAAAACCCCACAACACCATGAAGCAGTTGATATGTGAGAAGTAAAATTAATCTTCATTTCCTTCCCACACACACACATTTGCTCACACCCTCTAGCACATGAAACAAGACCTGAAGGTGGACTGGCTCTATGCGTCAGAGTGCAATTCCTATCTTAAGAAGTCAATTTCCACAGGCTCTTTTTGTTCTTGGAGCATCTAATTACAGAACACCAGAAAGCAGCGGGGATCCAGAAGTGAACTGAATTGTTGAAAAAAAGAAAAAAAAAACAGAAGCAAAGAGGGTGCAGAGCGTTCTTATGTGTATTCACAACAGACACCCAACTTAAGGGTGCTGAAAAACACAAGCATTTAATACAGAAAATAAATATATTTTCTTTCATAGACCTTCAGGGAAAAAATGCTTTGTTTCTCCAAACCTTCTGTGCAAGTTTTGGTAATTATGTTACAGAAAGGACAAAAGCATAGAACAGAATACAGTCTCTTTAAAGAAGTGTATGTTTATTCTGGTTGAAGTTTAAACTATTTATCTGCTGCAGCTGTCACACACACAAGGTGGCTTATTGTTTTCTACCAAGGTTGCCTCAACACTTTAATGGGAGGGGATGGAGAATGCAACAATGCACAACTGATGAGTGAGGGTGGCATGTGGGTGGGCACAGAGGTGGCGGGTTGGAAGGATTTAATATTGGGTCACCGGACCCTTGGTCAAGTGCTCTGTTCTTGAAATTACAATCTGCTCTAAGACATTATTAAAATTGTTGAAACATTTTGTCAGCATTAGAAATTTTATTTTTAAATGCATGGGCCAAAGAAATGAAACATATCACACCATGCATTCCAGCTGATAAATATTAAACAAAGAAGATGTGAGCCCGACAGCAAATTTTGATAGTGAGTGGACATTTTTTTCCCATTAAAAATACGCAGGGAGAAATTAAGTGCATTCAATGCCTGTTTTTATTTCTTGCTTTAAATCAAGTCAAGAAACAAGTGCAAGCAGGGTGTAAATGTTCCACATGGTCATTAACCAAAAATAAGATGATCTTCCTGAGTGAGACATTTCAAAGTGCTGCTTTTACGTTTTCCTAATAGCATAAGTAACCACTGTTTTTTGGAAAAGAAAGAACTGAAATCTGCCAAACCTCAAAAGTCGTGAGGACATCCAGGTCTGAGGGAAGATTTATCCCCTTGTTACCTGACTACTTCCTTCTCACACCAAAAGACTGAGGATAAAGTTTGTTGAGTGTTTTCCAGAGAGCATTTTTCACTTCTTTGTTCCGAAGGCTGTAGATCAGAGGATTCAGCATGGGAATCACCACAGTGTAGAACACAGACGCTATTCTGTCCGTGTCCCTGAACTGGCTGGAACTGGGCTGTATGTACATGAAGATGATTGAGCCATAGAATATGGACACTGACATGAGATGGGACATACAAGTGGAGAAGGCTTTTTTCTGTCCTTCAGCAGAATGCATCCTTTGGATGCTGATACATATGAAGAGGTAAGAGATGAGGGTAACCAGGAGGGTGAAAAAGGCATTGAAGCCAACGACACAGCCGACAAGCAACTTGCTGAGGCGTGTGTTGGAGCATGAGATAGCCAAGAGTGGGGGAACGTCACAGAAAAAGTGATTAATTTCATTAGAACTACAGAAGGAGAGCCTGAAGGTGTCTGCTGTGTGGATGGAGGCATTGAGGAAGCCACAGACATAGGAGCCAGTCATCAGGAGGGCACACACACCCGTTGTCATGGTGCTGGTGTAATGAAGAGGCCTGCAGATGGCGGCATGGCGGTCATAGGCCATGGAGGCCAGGAGGTAGCACTCGACGGTGGCAAAACCCCCAAAGAAAAATAACTGAGCAGCACATCCATTGTAGGAGATGACTTTGTTCCCTGAGTACAACACAGCCACCGTCTTAGGAGCTACAGCTGATGAGTAACCCAGGTCTACAAAGGACAGGTTACTGAGGAAGAAGTACATTGGAGTGTGGAGGCGGGAGTCTGAGTGGATGATCACCATCATCCCCCCATTCCCAACCAGAGTGATGAGGTAGATGAACAAAAATACCAGGAGGAGGGGAACCTGAAGATTAGGGTTGTCTGTTAACCCCAAGAGAATGAACTCTGTCACGTCTGTGTTATTCTCCATGGAGGTCAACTTGAATGTGCCCTGGTGATTAAAGAAGAGAAGACAATGAAACTCAGATGCATAAGAAGAATGTTGGGATGTTATTGTCAGGAAGGGGGAGAATTCTACCCTTCTTCAGGTCTTACTGCTAGGCCAACAGTAAAATTATACCACTGGACTAGATTACCAGGAGAAAAGCCGATTTAATACGTGCACATGGGAGAATAACAATATGACAATCAGATCACAAAATGAGGCTCAAAGAAATGGTCAAACCATACACTTTTTTACACTTATTTTTTTAGGGAAAGAGACAATAAATTTGTGAGAAATTGACAAGACAAAGTTAGTGCTCATGAGAAAGGAATCTAGGCAAGGTTTGGGCTTAGGTAGTAAGTTAATAAAAGCCATGAGGTGCGTTTATACAGACTTTTTTGAACGACTCTGGATTTTTCAAATTCTTGTGATCAGGTTGTGCCTCAAACCCCAAGAGCAGAGAGGTCACGTATCACACAGAAATTTATTCTCTTCATTTAGAGAGACAGAGGAGAGTCAGAGAGAGCTCCTTCTGTTCCTGCTGCTTTTCAAATCACTTTAGTTTGAAATAATCAATAAGCCATTTAGGATATCTTGGGGCACCCTGCCCGGGGCCCTGACAATATAAAAAAAGGAAATGAATATATATGTTGAGAATGTACTGTGTATAAGGTACATGCTAGACCTTTCCATTATATGACAGCTTCTAATCTTGTTAGAAGATGTTGTTATGCCCATTTTATAGATGAGAAAATTAGGCCTTGGGGAGATTAATATTGACCAAAATAACTTAATTGGTAGAGGTCAGAATCAAGGTTCTCACCTTTATATCTTGGAATCCAAAGCCCGTGTACTCAGAAGGTGTATTTTCCCCTCATTCCTTGTCTGCTTATTTCACTGCAAAGAATATAGCCTCCATGGAGATTTCCTGACATTTTCTATGCACATATAATTACATGGTCTTAACCATAATAATAGCTCACTATATCCCAGGCACTGGTCCAACGGCTTTACTTGTGGTTAACTCATTTAATTCTCACACCAAACCTTGGGGTTCATTCTATCATTTTCCTCACTTTATGCAAGGAGTAACTGTACAAATGAAAATGCTCCCCTCCATCTTTTCCAATTTGTCACCTTCATAAACAGTGTCCTATAGTCTAAAACATGCAAACAGCACCCTTTGCTTTCTTATTAGATTATTTCCAGCTGTCAGTCTTGGTCTCCTTTTTCTGGCTACTATCAGCTCCTGGCATGTGGTAGCTCTCCAATGGGGATTGGAGAGGTATTACTGTAACCTAATAATGATAATAAAAATAAAATAACTACTGTCCAAAGTCACATAACTGGTAAATGCTGAGAGTGGAATTATAGCTTTGGTCTGTCTGATATTAAACCCAGAGTTCTGACTATAACGTTGAATGTCTTTATCTTTCAACAATAACTTGGTTGAAATGACTCTGTGTATTTACAGAGAGAGAGAGACGTATTTCCACCTGCTATCAGAAGTCTTTGCTATTGTTCCTGGTTACAGTTCAGTCCTCCCTTCTCTGCTCTCTCAAAGCACTTGAGTCTCGGTTGATTATCACACAATTTGTTGTACAACCACCTAGCTTCGTTTAATGGGCCCTAAGCCTGTTGGGACAGAGACTGGCCCACCCAGCCCACCATGGCCCCTTGCACACATATATAAATATTTCATGAATGGACTAGAATATCAACAGCAAAGGGCTTAAACAATTTTCCATTCTAAATCTACTACAAACAGCTGATTGTTCTCTTGTCTAGCTGGATCCATGTCTCCTGCCAAAATATTAGCTTAGACTTGTGGTATGAAAAACATTCAGAAATAAAGTGAGACTGGGGATGAGAGGCCTGGAGAAAGGCTGGTGTCCTACTTCTAGGGCACTGTCTCTCTCTTATTGTTTTTCCTCAGCCTGAGGTGTTTACAGGCTCTTCCTGTCCCAGGTTGCAGAGTGGATGGAAACAAGTCAAGACCAGGGAAGAGAGAAAAGGTGTGGAGAAAGGAGAGAAAGGGAGAGACAAGGGACTAGAAGGCAAAGAAAGCTTCTGCTCTCCTTGACCTTGGCTCACCTTGGACAGCAACTGCAGTCATCAAATTGATAAGGAGCCTTTTTTATACCCCCCCACCTCCACCCTCGCACCCACCCCCCACCCCCGTGCAAAGGGGAAGGCAACCAGCTTGTCCTGCCAGGACAGTGGTTACCCACACAAGTATTGTCGCTGGTCTCCTAGGAACTGGCTCAGCCAGCTTGTGAGCCACTCCTTGTCAGGACCAGAGATATTCTGCTGCTGCTTCCCAATGTTTCACCTTAAAAACAATGGTCCTGTGAATAACTTTGGACATGCCTCCTTATACCTCTCTTTTTCTATAAGATAAATACCCAGAATTTTATATTTTTTATCTGCTTTTTGATAGATTTCCATCCAATAATGTACCAATTAACTTTCCAACCAGCAGGACTTTCTGTTACATTTATCCAGTTCTTTTGATTTTTTTAATTCTTTTGACTTTTGGCCCATGCCTGCATTACTCTCTAATTTAATAGACACAGTATCCTATAATCTGTGACAAGCAGTTTCCTGATATTACCTATTAGGAAGCTGAGGTCTATGGTGTGCATTTAAATCACACAATTACTTTATTGCAACATCTATGCAATGTTACAGAGCAGAATTTCCAGCTTTAGCTCTATTGACATTACAGATGAACAGTTCTTTGTTTGGAGGTGGGGGTGGGGGACTTGGAGAAACTATCTTGTGCATTGTAGGGTGTTTAGCTGTGTCCCTGGCCTTTACCCACTAAATGCCAATAACACCTCTCTTCTCCAGTGTGACGACCAACACGGTCTAAAGACACTAGCAAATGTTCCCTGAGGCAGGGTTGGAACACAGCAACAACATAGTCTCTGGTTGAGAACCAGAGTTCTAGAGTTTATAGATCTGTATTTTCACTTCTTTATGTAATCACAATTCTATGAGTTATATATTTTATATAATATATTTTACAGCATACACATATGTTTTATATCAATGCGAAATAAAGTAGTTAGTTCAAGGTCTAGAGTGTCAGCCAAATATTGGTGCTCATTGGTGTGGGGGGGGGGGGCGGGGCTCAAGGAAGGAAAACTCCTCGCCAAGTACTGTGGTTCTTCAACTAAAGAGATAGTCACCCTCCTGCCTCATAAACCAACGTCTTCCACAGCACAGGGTGAAATAAACAACCCAGGAAAACTCCAAGAATGAAAGGCAGCTGATTTAGCATAGATTCTGAAATCTGTTCTAAAACACCTTCTCAAAATATGTATCCGATGAATTGCCTTGGTTCATACTGACCACCCAACTACAGCACTAAATCTGACTTCTAACAGTTATCCCAGACTTCCTATGTTAAACTGCCCCAGACTGCCCACTTCCTACATCAACGATTAATATCCAGGGCATTGTCTATGTCCTTTTAATGGACAACCCTTTCCATTATCATAGTGGTCACTGTTAATAAATGCGTCTGGATCCAGAGCAGCAGAGAGAAATCTGGAACCATGCAGAGATGAAAGGCTTTTCTTTTTAACCCCTCACCACCATCCCTTCAGGGTTGCAAGGCCATACCCCAAACCTTGTTGCTTCTGCTCCTGGTGTGTTTCTCCACACTCACCCCAGCCTTACCAAGGCCACTCTGTGCTGCATTGGCCGAACAGAAGGATCACAAGGAGCCTTGAAAGAGTAGAGACATTTTAGAAACTATGTAAAGATAACACGTGGTAGACCACTTTATTTAACAGCAAATGAGAAACTGTGCTGAAAACTGAAAGCATGAACCTTTAAAGGCTTATAGAAGTCCAAGCCACCAAGGTACTATAGAAATAAAGTTTTATCAAAGTTGTTTCTGAAGGGATTTGAAGAATTGCTGTCCCTCCAACCCACCACCACTACCACCAGCCATCACATCCCACTTGGAGAGTTCCAAAGAAGATTCTCAATAGGAAACTATTAGACCAAATTCCACAAAGAAAGAGACAAGGTCGGTCACTGCTTTGTGAATCAGTATTCATGGCCTAGGCTAGTGCCAGGCACATAGGAGGCTTTTAAATATTTGTTAAATGAGTGAACAGACTAGAAGTTCAACAGTTGAGTTAGAATAATGGTTCAATGCTTCCTAGCCGTGGGACTATCAACAAGTCACTTTTTTTTCATCAACAGAGGATTAGTAAGACAAACTATGAACAAAGTCAAGCCACTATGTGGTCTATGGTAGGCTCTCAACACAATCTAATTTATTTATCTTATTATTAAACTGTTGGTTGATCATATGAACTTGGTTCCTGTATTTTATTAACACCAGTTGGTAGGACATATCTAGCAATGACTATGTCCCTTTCTGTTTGAGAAAATGTAACCCAAAATCACCTGTGGGGGCTCACTCTATCTCAATTTTGTCATTGTTGTTGTTATGAGATGTGGCAGAGGAGAGAGAAAATGGAATCAAGTCATTTTTATCCCTACTTCTGAGCCATTTCCTCCTAGACAAACCCATTATTTCTGCCCACAGTGTGAAGAATGCTTCTTTAAAGAAAGATCAAGGAAAACAAACCTGGTTCCTCGGGAATTGTGAGAGATCTCAATTTAGAGCTGCCTTCAACTACTGGATTTTTGAAGTGTGAAAAAGAAAAAGAAAGCTGTTTGGTCTCTGAAGACCTCAATTTTCAAAGAGTAAAAGATTTCCTGAGTCTGTGTGGTAAAAGTGTGTGGGTATCTGTTGCAGGAGATTGCAGAGCCTGAGTGAATGCTTGAAATTCTGAGAAAGCAGGGGTCAGCCGGGAGCTGGCATCTATGTAGCTTTGGGATCCTCTGGAGGGAAGGTCCCTAAAGTCACAACCCCAAGGCAACCAAGGTTCAGTGAGAGTCAAACAAACAATCATATTGGGGGGAGTGCTTTCCTGAGGGAATAAAACATTCTTATGTCATTGAAGAGCCTGAAAGACTCAGGGGGAGTCTGCTCTTCAGGCTAAAATGATTGATAATCAAGTTCTATCAATAATGCCTTCAAAGGAGCTAGAGGGTCCAATCACCCCCACTTAGTCCATAGAAGATTTCTTGTGAGTTTTGGGATCTAGCTGGTTCTCTACAATTAAGTGGGGAGACATTTTTAAATGCCAAATGTAGACGATAAACATCAGACTCTCCATTTTGCCTAAGCCCAGTTTTTTGATGAAAGAACCCAAGTTCCTAGGAGTTTTGTGAATCAAAACAGTTTCAGGAAAAAAAGAATATCCCCAATTAAAAATAAATTTAATTTTGTAGTTTTTAAATTGAATGCGTTGAAGAGACATTGATTAATAAAATTACATAGGTTTCAGGTGTACCATTCTATGATACATCATCTGTACACTGCACAATGTTCACCACCCTGAGTCAAGTTTCCCTCCATCACCATTTATCCCAATCAACTTGGTTTTAAATGACTTTATTTTAACATGGAGCTTACAGAAAGCAAAAGATTCTATTTCAGCCTCTACTGAAGTATTACATTCTGACAGCCTCCTATATTTCAGGCTCTCATTGGGTACTATGGGTGTGTTAGTTAACTTAATGTTAACACAACTATGCAAGAAATGTATTATCCTCCCAATTTTACATATGTGAAAACTTCCATATATACCTAACACCCAGCAATAGAAAGAGCCCCTGAGCAGTTGGCTCAGTGGTAGAGCATGCCTAACGTTTGGATGACCCAGGTTTAATTAATTCCTGGCCAGGACGCACAGGAGAAACTCCCATCTGCTTCCCCACCCCTCCCCCTCTATCTTCTCTCTCTCTCTCTCTCTAGCTCTTCTCCTCCCTTCCTGCAGAAGTGGCTCTATAAAGTGATATGGCCCTGGGTGTTGAGGATGGATCCATGGCCTCTGCCTCAGATGCTAAAAAAAAAAAAAAAGGCATGGGTAGCAAAGGAACAAGGATCCCACATGAAGAGAGAATCGCCCTCTAGTGGGCTTGCAGGGTGAATTCTGGTCTGGGCAAATGTGGGATTCTGTCTTTGCCTCCCCTCAAAAGAAAGAAAAGAAAGGAAGGAAGGAAGGAAGGAAGGGAGGGAGGGAGGGAGGGAGGGAGGGAGGGAGGAAGGAAGGAAGGAAGGAAGGAAGGAAGGAAGGAAGGAAGGAAGGAAGAAAGGGAGGGAGGACCAGAACTTCTTGGAGAAATAACTGATTCTAGGACTAAGGCAGGAAATATACCATAAACAAAACAAACAAAACAAAAAGACCCTGGAGCATCTTATAGTTCCAGAAAGTAAGGAGATACTCAAGTCTGATTTGATGTCTATATACTTCTTCACTGTGCCCTACTGCTCCTATGATCTCCAACCAATATAGACGAGCAAGGATGCTCTCAGAATCTGGAAAAGAGTCCGGTTTCCCTTGGGGACTCAAAGGCATGTTCCAGCAGAGTCAGCTATAAAAGTGAAGCTCGTTTATCTTTTTTTTTCCTTTTATGAAACTATTTTTATGGAAGAATTTTCTGTTAGGATAATATTTTAATAAAAATAATAAGAAGAGGACAAGTAGGTGGCCAGCTAGGTGATAAGGGGCCAATGATGATTTTGCACCTCTGTTGAAATTTTGTAGTATCTAACCCCTAAGACTAGATTTCCTCCTCATTATTGTAGTGGATCGATACCACAACTATGAGAAAAACTAAAGAGATGAAGAGGGAGAGAAAGAGGTGGAAAGAAGAAAAAAGAAAAAGAAGAGAAGAAAAAAACATGGAGGAGAAGGAGAGAAAAATGGAAGGGGATGGGAGGAAAAGAAGAAAGAAGAGGAAACCTCGACTGTAGTTCCAAAACCCTAACAATTGAGGCAATCTAGTCAAAACATATGGCCCAATGAAATAATTTAGTGTCCTCCTTATCTGTGTAACATTCTAAAAAATTAAACAGCTTATGAAGACTACTAACACGGTGACGTGAAATGGTCCTGAACTTCAGCGAGTGACCTAGAATCGGTACTGAATGGGTAACTTCCATCAATCTGAGCCTCATCAGTTCCTCGTGGCACTGAATTTATCTTCCTTTCTTTTGCTTCCCCAGAGTTCTTCATTCCTAAGGGAAACTTCCGCTTTGACTTCTCTTGTTCCTTCACTGTTGATCTCCTTACAAAATCAAATAGTGACTCTACCTTCGAATAGGTAGTTATACGTCAAGGGTTTAGAAAAATAAAGAAAGGAGAAGAGCGAGGCCAATTCTGACTTTTAGTTCAAGGCCAGATGTCAGTTTTTGTCCATCCATCCTCGAGTTAATGCTGCCACCTAGTGGTCATTTCAAGCCTTCTATGTGATGAGCTATTTCCGGTGGTACTGGGGAAACGGAAGCTTGTTTTCCTCTGAGGCGCTGAGAAGTAAGTTCATAGAGGAAGAATGCTTTGGACTTAAAAGAGGAATCGGGAAGATACTAGTCTGTCGAAAATGTTGGTTTAATGGACAAATCAGATGTCAGCACTTTTTAAGACCTAAGAGATCACCAGGTGTTAAGATGCACAAGACACCCTAGCCCAGAGGTGACAAGTCCTGTTTCCAGGGCCTGATGCATGGATTCAGATCCCAGATCTCCCTCCTAGTGCCTGGCAGGTTCATACAAGGCACTTAGACTCTGCACTCCACTGTTGTGAGAATTAATTAGTAAATGTAAAGGACTGTGTAAGTATGTGTTGTTTTGTAAATATTTAATTTGATCAAGGAATAAACCGAGATTCACAGAGGGAAAGTGATCTGTTGAAAGCTACACAGCTGATTAGTGGCCTAATTGAAACCTGTCACTCTAAGATTCCTGACCTGTTTCTATTCATCAATTTCCCCAGAACTTTCTGAACTTCTGTTGACCTCTCAGCCCCATTCAGGTGTCTGCCCTCCCCGTGAGTGATATCATCTCCTTCACTAAGGTTGGGGCCATCTAAAGTCAACTTCCCCTCCACCTCTCCATTTAAATGTCTCTGGTCTTCTGCCTTTCTGTCTCAGGAACTTCCCTCTTCTTTTCCTGCCTCCTCCATCTGTGCTGTTGATCCTATCTTTACTTACTTTTCTGAGATCTTACAACAGCAATTAGTCCCTGTTCTTTATACCATTTCTTACTCACTCCTCATCAACTCATGTCTGTGACTGCTAATATATATATACACACACATGATTATTTTGGAGAAGAATAAATTTTCATTCCTCAGAGAAAGATATGAGAACATAAAACTTGAAGTACATCAGTTAAAATAACAGAAACAGGTGAAGTGATCAAAGTCTGGACACTTACTTGCCAAATTAGACTTCGATCTAGAAGAGAGAAGAATAAAAGGACTGTCATCATTGAATGAAAGGGAGAGGCTGGAAAGGAGGACAGAAAAGGGACATCGTACCCCAGTAAGGTCAGGCTGTCGTCTAGACAGACCGGAAGACAGACACTGAGGTTATCGGCCTCAAAACCATTCTCTACTTGCACAAGCTTGAGAACATTAAATATTTAGTAGGGTGTGTATTTACATGCCTAACAGTAGCTCTAGGATCTTTTCTTTTTTTTTTTTTTATCACCTGTGTATATAATAAAATGTGATGAGGTAAGAATAAGCTAACCTAATGAAACCACCTAGCTGGTGACCAGATGTGGAATTATATCTTTGTTGCTGCATTCTTTTAAATAATTGGATTGTAATTCTTTAAATTTTGGACTAAACTGTGTCCCCAACAGAATTCATATGTGAAGCCCTCTTCACCCCATTGTGTCTGTATTTAGAGATGAGATCTTCAAATGGGTAATTAAGGTAAAATTAAGTCATAAGATAGGACCTTCACCTGACAGGACTGGTGTCCTTATAATAAGAGGAAGGGATACTAGAGAGGCACCCTGAGAAAAGTGCAGGTGAACACACAACAAGACTGCAGCCATCAGTAAGCCAAAGAGAGACTTCAGGGGAAACCAAACCCAATGACACCTTGATCTTGGACCTCCAGCCTCCAGAGGTGTGAGAAAATAAACTTCTGTTGTTTCAGCTACCCTCTCTGGTACTTCATTATGGCAGCTCTAACATACTAATGAAAGTGACAATGATGATAAGAATTTTCCTGGGAACTTCCTTGAATATGATTAGGCCAAGAATAGGCAGTGAATATTACTGCATTGGAAGCTTCCTGAACTTTTTTCCCCCTGTAACTCAGCTTCATTAACCCAGGTTAGCTGTTTTCTATCTCTGGGAAGCAGCTAAGTGGATGCACTTCCTGAAGCATGGAAATCATTCACTCTTGAGCATTATTTTGTCAATACGTTGCTGCAAAGGAAGATTATGAGCTCAAACTCAAGCTCTTCTCCTAATCACCTAGCATTTCCAGTTCCACTAGCTTTCATCCTGAGCCTTAGAAAAGATTTCTGAAATCATCCCCCAAACAACTAAGAGCCTACTACAGTTTCACAGTCTCTGTGGAAATGCTTGAGAGGGAAGCAAAGTTGACTTCTTCACTTATCTCTCGGACTATTTTGCTAATGCCTTTCATGTCTGGTTCTTTGCAGTTTGCAAAGCCCTTTCTCACTTATTATCTTGGTTAATCCTCACAACAAACCCACATAGGAAGTGGGATTACCCACATTTAGCATACGATAAAAATGAAGTTTGGAGAAGATAAATGGCTTAACTAAGGTTTACACAGTTTGCAAGTGGCAGAATCAACATTTGGACTTTGGTTTGTCTGGTGCTACAGTTACTATTCTTGTCACTATATCCAAAACAACATAGGCTACAGCAGCAAATCACTGTCCTGCCCTAGTCCTCTCACTTATTCTTTAAAAATTCACTTTGTGGACCATGTTTCTGAGATGTACTTTACATTGTTGATATAGGGCCTAAAAAAAAGGTGTCTTTGGCAAAGACTGAGCAAACATTGATGTGTTTTCTAGTGTTATCACTAAAATTGAGTGATCTTGGCTTATTCATGTAATAGGTCATTTTTAATAGATAAAAGAGAAGTAATAATTCTTGCCCACTCCCTTCCTCAATCCATTCTATGATTATTTGCTACACTAGATGAAATAAATACATTAAGATCCATAAAGGCGGGAACATTGTAAAGCTTTGCACATATAAGGCTTGTCACACATTCAAAGTAGTGTGATTATTAGTGATTCAAAAAGCTTTTCAATGGATTTTTTTTCATGCATGCTAACCCCTTCATAACTGTTCCCAAAAGATGCTGTAAATTCCCCACCCGTGTCTGTTGTAACTCAGTGATGTTTTCAGGCACCTATTACTTACACTAGGGGCTTTGGTCACAGAAGCATGTCCAGCC
The DNA here is from genome assembly GCA_037038555.1 of Rhynchonycteris naso. Taxonomy (NCBI): domain Eukaryota; kingdom Metazoa; phylum Chordata; class Mammalia; order Chiroptera; family Emballonuridae; genus Rhynchonycteris; species Rhynchonycteris naso. The sequence continues at coordinate 361,213,983 of CM072995.1, forward strand.
TGCATACAGGGCACACTGGAGGAAACAGAGGTGGGATGAGGGTAGAGGAAGGGTCAGTTGACATCCCATGTGTCCTACAATAAGTCCCAGAGAGCCTCGAGAATATCAAACTCCAACTTCCCACAGGAGTAGCCTCTTCATTAATGCACACTGAATTGGCCTGCATCCGTTTGCTATCCCGTTTCCCCACTGTCCTACCTGTGCACCCAGAGTGCTTATCATAAATGGACTATAGCACACAAACCCTCATTGCAGGGTTTGTTTCAAGGAAAACCCAAACAAAGAGACACGTTAGGATAAGAGATGGTTTCCCCAAGCAGTTTGTATTAAGGGAGTAACCAGGTGACAGGCAACCCTCCCACGACCACCACCTCCATGGCCTTCTTTGCCTCGAGAGAGTGTGTTACACGTCGCCCTTCTCATTTTCCATTCTTCTTCTTTGTTGAAAGCTCTGGGAATTTTACCTTGCCCAATTCACAAGTTATTTTATTTATCTTATATCATTATTCCCTCTTATACTCCTCTCTCAAAACTTCCACATCATCCTGGAAAACTCTTTCCTTCTAAGCTTCTCACTTTTTAAATTTTTTTAAATTTTATTTTTTATTCTTTTCTTCTCAATTTATTTATTTATTTACTTACTTACTTTTGGTGACAGAAACAGAGAGAGGTACAGACAGGGAAAGACAGGAAGGGAGAGAGATAAAAAGCATCAATTCTTTGTTGCGGCACCTTAGTTATTCATTGATTGCTTTCTCTTATGTGCATTGACGGGGGGGGGGGGGGGAGGGTTACAGCAAACCGAGTGACCCCTTCCTCAAGCCAGCGACCTTGGGCTCAAACTGGTGAGCTTTGCTCAAACCAGATGAGCCCATGATCAAGCTGGTAACCTCGGGGTTTCGAACCTGGGTCCTCCATGTCCCAGTCCAATGCCTATCCACTGTGCTACTGCCTGGTCAGGCTTTCCCACTTTATTTTTAAGTCTCCAATATTTAATTCAAGTTGAAAAGTTCAAGAGCACCTGGAGTGAGAAAGTCATATTCTCAAGGGTCGTTGGGCATAATTTATTATCATCATCTTCAACCTCCAAACTGAGAAGTATCTCTAAAATCTCCTCTCAGAATCACTGTAAATGTCTTCTTTCTCTTCCTTGACCTCCTGTAAAGCCAGTTTTCTTCAAGGAGCAACTTTTAGGATAAATGTGCATCCAATTATCTTGTGATTTTAAATTTTTTCTGCCTTTTTTGCTTGCAAGTAAGACAAAGATAATATTAAAACAATTTTTAGTACAAATACAATTACAGTAACATCAAAGATGTAATGTTTTTCTATAGTTGAGCACTGGACGAAGCAGCATATATAACATGATTTGCAATACATTTTTGCATCTTATAGGATGACAACACTCTCCCCTGCCTCCTTAGTAATATTGATACACATTATTCAACTTTACTAACAAATTGGACAGGAACAAGAAGTTTTTATTCTAAATATATCAGCTAACTACAGGATGCTTCAGACTTAAAATACAAAGTGTGCCATTGTAATGTAAAAAATAGATTCTATTTTTGTCTATTTATTTCAGGGCGAAACACAATGCACCTTCTGTGTTTTTGTCCATTGAATTTATTCATTCATTCACTCATTCATTCTTTAAGAATACTTTACATTTGTAAGAGAGAGACTATATCTGGTAGGCTGACTCAATTAACTGGTGACAGACTTCCAACGCCAGTGAGTTTAACTGAAAAGGAGAATTCATTCACTCACATGACTTCTCAGTCTGGGGTTAAGATGCTGACATGGTAGGATCAAGCAGCTCAAAAAAAAAAAAAAAAAAGAAGACATTGCTTCTTTTCTCTGTGCTGACTTCCTCTGTGCTGACTTCTTTCTCAAGCAACCCTGAGCCCAAGTGATAATAAAGATATTTCTCAGCAGCAATGGTTTTTTTTGTTTTTAATGCTACACATAGAATCCCAACAGAATGAGAACATCTTTTCCCTAATAATTCATCGAAGGTCCTGGGACATGATCTGATTGGCTTTGCTAGAGCCACATGTCTACCCCTGATCTAATAGTCATATTGGTCCAGAAGAACAAAATAGGCTCACTGATCAGGCCTGACATTCATGTCCACTTTGGGAGCTGAGGGTAGAGTCAGCCTACAGTAAGTAATCACATGGACCAAGCAGGGGGGAGATGTGGTTCCTCATGGAGATGCCGACTGAACAGAATGATGCTGAGACATGTACTCTCATTCTATCTCACATCCTCAGTTATATCCGGTCGTATTAGTCATCAGAGCACATTAAAGTCCAAAGGCAGCAAAATCTAAAATCAAACTGTCTCACCCTTTTTGAGTTAAAGTTTAAAAAGAGTGAAGTCCTGTGATTTCTTGATGTGCTCATTCTCAGCCGTAGGAATTGTTCTGTTAGCACCTGTGATTAGAGGTGTCTCTCACAGGAATTGGGTAGTTATCCACAGGCAAAAATATTGTCTCTGGAATACAGTTTTTGTCTGATTTGATAATATTAAAAATAGAAAGGGAAGATGGATTATTCTCACCAAGATGCTGGGAATTCCATGCAACTGTCCAGAATCCACAGTCTGTGCTCCCGTCCAATTTGTTAGTAAAGTTGAATAATGTGTATCAATATCACTAAGGAGGCAGGAGAGAGTGTTGTCACCCTATAAGATGCAAAAATGTATTGCAAATCATGTTATATATGCTGCTTTGTCTAGTGCTCATCTATAGAAAAAACATTAAATCTCTGATGTTACTGTAATTGTATTTGTACTAAAAAACAGCGTGTTTAAGTTAAGTACAAGGGAGAAGTGGAACCAACCTTTATAAACTGCATCCTTTCTTACAGAATACACTTGAGACATTGCAGCTTCCTGGTAAAGTTGTACATTTGCAACAAGCACAATTCAAGTACCAGCGCTTCTCTGTGATCCCAGGGGATTTTCAGGTCTCCTTTGAGCTCCGGGTTCTCAGCACTTACATGCTGCCCTGATGGTGAGTTTCGTCTCTAGTAACAGAGCTTCCACAGTGTTGTGGGAGCACACAGTCGCTTTTCCAGTCCCATATTTTAGTGGCTGGCAACACTGCCTTTATTAAGGACTTGTTCATGCCTAAGACACTTGCCCCTAAAAGAAGTCATTGCTCCTTCTCACCCTCATTTCAGCTGGAAGAGCTCCCTTTTCAGATTCCGAGACTAAAGCTGCTTATTTTTTTAAAAAAAGATTTTATTTGTTAATTTTAGAGGAGAAAGAGGGGGGGGAGAGAGGGAGTGAAAGAGAGAAAAGGGGGAGGAGCAGGAAGCATCAACTCCCATATGTGCCTTGACCCAGTAAGCCCAGGGTTTTGAACCGGTAACCCTCAGTGTTCCAGGTTGATGCTTTATCCACTGTGCCACCGCAGGTCAGCCTAAGGCTGCTTTTTATGCTTCTTACTGCTGTGACCTAGGGGCCTAGGGAGGACCATTAGCTCTGCCTCGTGTTATTCTTAACACTACAATTCCTGGCTCTCCTCTACTTTTGAACTCTGTAGAGTTCTCAGACACGTTCCTTCAGGGCACTAGAAATATCTATTTGTTTACCTCTGTGTTACCTTGAAACTCAGAAAAATGCAGTAATATTTTTGCTTTTGAAAATATAGTCATATACATTCGAGATTCATTACTCCCTTTTCAGCAGTACCCAGATTTTTTAAAAGTATTCACAACTCCTCCACAAAGTCCTTGTGTTCTCAGGAACTTAGTCCTGCTCCTACCTCTGGGGTCCAGTTTGGTGTAAGCCAAGCAGCACTGTCCACTCCCTCAGCAAAAATCACTAGTGGGTCTTAAGCTAGCCCAGGTAGGAGCATCTTGGGACTTTTCCTGCTAAGTTAGAGGAAAACACTCTTTCTCCCTCTGCTGGTCCTGAACAAAGAAGCATGTGGCTGGCAGCCATCCCACAACTGTAAGAGATGTACAGTACTTGCTAGAACTTGTATGGAAAATAATTGTTGCCTTTACCAAAGTATCACCTTGGAGAATTACATACTTATTCTAAAGAATAATTAGCCAACTCATTGAGAAATTTTTTTTGAATACAGGAATAAGGTTTCCAATCCACAGCATATTCAGATGTCTCACTGGTGCAAAGTTCTGTTCTTTGAAGGCAGGTTTTGTTAGTTAAAAAGCTAGGAGTTACTCAGAATCAAGAGTAGAGAATTAGGTGATCAGTTTGAGTAATAGTAATGTTTTACTTCTAAGTGGCTTCCTTGCAGCTAAAACACTAGTCCTGACAACATCATCTCTTTCTGAACAAGTGTAACCACTTATATTTATACCTTAGTCAACTCTAGCTTTTCTCTGACAATTAAAAATATTTAAATCTACTAAAATCTCAGATCCTTAACAAGTTTTAGCACCTGGACACTTTCTTTTCTTTTTCCTTTTTTGAGCATTCTTTCTTGAACGCTTAAACTCCAAAGTTTACTCTGTCAAATATCCAAGGCAACCATGAGCACTGGCATATTAACACCTGCATATAACATCAGAGAGTCAAATGCAGTAAAGAGAATGCTTAGAAGTTGGACGTAAATTCTGCTTAGTCTGGCACTCTCAGCCAACTACAACGGACATGAGACCAGATGGCTCCCTATCTGTGTGGCCACCCACACAGCTTGGATACATTTGAAGTTCCTATCACATAGAATTAACTTTTACCACTTCCTTTTAACTCTCAAAATCTCTTTCCATCCATTCTAACAAATATGTGCAAGTTGGAAATAAATACAGCTGCAGAGGCACTGGATAGCAGGACCAGAGAGATATAAGAAAAGTTGGCAAGAATCATTTAATCCATCAGTTCTTAAAGAAGTTCTGTGCCCAGACCAATCTGGACACCAAGTCAGTTTTTTTTTTTTTCCAGGGACAGAGAGAGAGTCAGAGAGAGGGATAGATAGGGACAGATAGACAGGAACAGAGAGAGGTGAGAAGCATCAATCATTAGTTTCTCGTTGCCATTGCGACACCATAGTTGTTCATTGATTGCTTTCTCACATGTGCCTTGACCTTGGGCCTTCAGCAGACCGAGCCACCCCTTGCTGGAGCCAGCGACCTTGGGTCCAAGCTGACGAGCTTTTTGCTCAAGCCAGATGGGCCCGCTCAAGCTGGCGAGCTTGGGGTCTCGAACCTGGGTCTTCTACATCCCAGTCCGACGCTCTATTCACTGCGCCACTGCCTGGTCAGGCACACCAAGTCAGTTTTATTTTCAAGAAAAGCCTTTAGTTTTCCAAAGTCATTTAATCTTTTTACCCCATTGATTGGTGGGGGAAGGGGTGCAGGGAGGTGTTCATTTAGTTGTACACTCATTGGTTGCTTCTCATACGTGTCCTAATCTGTGACCTCAGTGCACTGGGACGATGCTTTATCCACTGAGTCACACAGCCAGGGTCTAATCTGTTTTTAACAAACAACCATACAATATCTTTAAGACCATTTTAAGGATGATGTAGCACAGACCTTCTCACTATCTCTTTTGAGTAAAGATGACTCCTTTTAAAGTTTACTTGAGGCATGGCATAAGGAAGTCGGCTTCTTTAACAACCTAACTTTTATGCAATGTTATTTATAATATTTTGTGGGAAAACAAATAATAAAGTGGAGATCTTTATTGGGGGCTTGGATTTCTTCATCCAAACTAGAAAATGGTCAAAATGATCTTTGCAAGCTCTTTCTTTAGAGATATTCTAAGAACAGCCATCTTGTCTGTCTTCATGAGGTAACTGTGAAATTGAGGAAGATGCATTTTTATTTTTTAAACAAAAGCTTTATTGAGATATAATTGGTACACAAAACAATCTGGACATATTTAATATATACAATGGTATGGGTTTGGAGACGGGCATACATATGCAAATATGGCTTTGCAAGTGCCCAGCAGAGGTGCAGTTTTTCTCCTTCGGTGAACACAATGATGAAAACAATATTAAGAAGCATGATTTCATACATAGGTGGGACATAAAAGTGAGACTATGAGACATGGACAAGAGAGTGGTGGTTACGGGGTGGGGGAGGGAGGGAAGGGTGGGATCGGGAGGAGGGGAGGGACACAGGGAAAACCAGATCGAAGGTGACAGAGGACAATTTGACTTTGGGTGACGAGTTTGCAACACAATTGAATGATAAGATAACCTGAAGATGTTTTCATTGTACATATGTACCCTGATTTATTGGTGTCACCCCATTAAAATTAATAATAAAATAAAATAAAGTAACCCTTTTTATAAAATAAAAAAAAAGAAGCTTCGCCATCTTTTCAAATAATTCTTTTATCTAAGTGTGAATTAAAAAATAAAATGAACATTACGGACCCAGATGAATAAAAAAGTGAACAGGAGTCCCTCCTGTATGGGAGTAAACAAGAGGTATGGTACAAATTTAACTGCACGAAGTGCCTGGTCTATTAATATGAGAAGCAGAGGGTTTGTCTACCAAACTATGTGCGTTGAGTCATTAAAACACAAGTCATTTTATTTATCAATTATGCCAGCAAGCAAACTTGCCCAGTTAAAATCGGCTTCCTCTGGAAAGAGAGAAACACACCAAAGGGAGATGTGAGGAGCTGAAGAGCGGCACCATGATGCCCGACAGCAAGGGTGGCGCCCACAGCCGCGGCTGTGGGGAACCGCGTCACGGGGAACTATGGGAAGCTTGAAAAGGCCCAGTTTTGAGACCCAAGGGAGAGAAGATGTGAACAGGGCCAGCAAAGGGGAGAAAAGGAAGAAATCTGAGCAAACCAGTTGTGAAATGAATGCACGCAGATGGAAAACAAATCTGCAGAGGCACGAGAGAACTGCACCCAGAACTAATCCAAGTACCAAATTAAAAAAAAAAAAAAAAGACTAGAAATCTGAAATTTAAGACTAGTCATGTAATAGCTAGAAGTTCCTTTCTTTGTTCGTCACCTTTATTATTGAGCAGGTCAGTCACAACAAATGTGCTCTTCCCTCTCTTGGTTTAAATTTTGTAAGGGATCTATCTGAAGGGGCTGGGCTCCTTCAGCTGAGATTACAGTTGGAAGAGCTTATTGAAGCAGGGTTGACAGTAGGTCTTGTCATTCTGTTCCCTGAAGATCCCCTTGGACAGCTGCGTCAGGCAGAAAGCACACACGAAGTGCTCAGGGTGGAACTTGTGGCCCATGGCACTGATGCAGCGACCAGTGACGGGCTGCCCGCACCCGTGGCAGAGGGTTCCCTGGCGGCGATGGTAATGGAACTCACAGTAGGGACGTCCGTCCAGTTCAAAGAAGCAGCCAGTACGGAAACTGCTGAAGCAGTCCTGGGGGGCGGGGAGAAGAGAAAGGAAAGGGACGCAGGTGTCAAGAGTAGAACAGAAACCTAGAAAACTTCCAGCCTACACGGTCCTGCCGGTTACTTGCAAGTAGCAGAATCCACTCGGGTCCTTGACAAATGGAGGGTAGACTGTCGCCGGCTAGCAAAACAGACCAGCGAAGGCCCACAACAAATACTACGTGTTGTGTCTCCTTTAGGAAGCCCACATCAGCTCCTTATCCTGAGCTGTGAACCCTCTGAGCAGCTCTGCCCCCTGGAGAGGAAAACCTCTGACTTGTCGTGAATCCAAAACAAATAACTGAGTATACAGACCCCACAAACAAAGCACTCTGGGTGCCAGACAGTGTCCATGGCTGAAAGGTAGTTTTCCAACACTGGGCGGTTGCAGCCACCACACTTGGGTGAGAACATGGCTAAGAAGTCCTTTCGGCAGTACGGCTTCTTGTCCTTTTCATGAAACCCTGGAGAGAGAGAAAACCAAGGCTTCACTCTTGCAGTTCCAGACCTTAAGCCAAGTTGGAGGTTGAGAAGAAGCTAATGATTTTATTTTATATAAAAAAAATTATTTTCATTGATTGGGGGGAGGAGAAAAAGAGAGAGAAAAGAAAGAAGCCTCAACTCGTTCTTGACCGCTCATTGGCTGCTTTTAATATGTGTCCTGACCAGGGATGGAACCGGCAACTTTGATGCGGTGGGACCGCGCTGTATCCGCTGGGCCATCTGGCTAGGGCTGGAGCCAGTGATTTTAAACTCTCCCTAACTTAGTGTTCTCATATTCAAAATGTGGCTACAATAAATATCTACCTCTAAGGGTTGTTGTAAGAAATACTTGGATGATGCAGGTAAAGTGCGTTAGTATTGTGCCTGGTTCATAGTGAGCACTTAACAATGGTAAGATCTCTTTCTTCTTGATGCCTTAGTACTAACTATTCCATGGGCCTGAACAGTTCTGCCTCAGGCCTTCATATGGCTAGCCCCATCTCGTCACTCACAAACCAGCTAAAAAATCTTCCTGTCGAAGAGGCATCTATCTCTCCACATCATCTTTTTCATTGTCATTATTTTTGCTGTTGCCTAAAACCATCTTTGTGGTCTGTCTTGACTCATTGCAACATTATCTGAGAGAAACTAGGTTTTGTTGGTCTTCTCACACTATACCTCCAGGGTCTGAGACAGCACCTGAAGAAAAGTGACTAATAATTTTAAAATAAAGTACTATAAAATAATAATTTCCAAATGGATATAAAAATCTACATGTAATAATTCAGACCATACAGATACTAGAATTAAAAATGGATAGATTCTTTTTTAATCTGGGAATTAAATGAAAACTGTCATAAAATGGCTCAAATTTCAATAGTAAGGTATAGATTAATAAATTTATCTACATTAAAAGTATAAATTAATGCCAGACCAGATGGTATTGCAGTGGATAGAGTGTCAGACTGCGATGCAGAGAACCCAGGTTTGAAACTCCAAGGTCACAGGCTTGAGTGCAAGATCATCCAGCTTGAGCATGGGCTCACCAGCTTGAGCATGGGGTCGCTGGCTTGAGTGTGGGATCATAGACATGACCCCATGGCCACTGGCTTGAGCTCAAGGTCACTGGCTTGAGCAGGGGTCATTCTGCTATGCTGTAGTCCCCTGGTCAAGGCACATATGAGATAGCAATCAATGAACAATGAAGGAGCCGCAACAAAGAATTGATGCTTCTTATCTCTCTCCCTTCCTGCCTGTCTGTTCCTATCTGTCCCTTTCTCTGTTTCTCTTTCTGTCTCTGTCACAAAAATAAAATAAAAGTATAAATTAATGATTAATATGTGACCAAAAAACCACCATAAACAAAGCCAAGACATACGAAAACCTGAGGAAAATACTTGCTAATTATATCTCAGAAAAATATAGTAAATAGAAAGGTTCCTAAATAAATATATGGTTTTTATTATTGTTTTATAAAATTTATACCTAAAATTTGAATCAGGTTGAAACAGATGAACTTAATTACATATCAAATTGGTGATAGGACCAAAATAAAAAAGGCAAGAATTCATTCTAGTACCTTTAAAGCACAGTATTTTGACTGTACAGTCCTACTGGATACATTCTAAAGACAAAAAGAATGACAAAGAAATCTTACTGCATCCTGGCCTCGACCGCTCTGTGAGACCTGAGGGTACCAGCTGAGCCCCAATATCATAAACCAATAGCTTAGTAAATATGAAAGCTCCACCTGTCCCCACTGACGTACCATGTAAGCGAAGCATGCTCAGTGGGTTGGAACGCATCCCACCCAGAATATTATTTCTAGAAATCTACTCTGATAGTAGCAGCCAGATCAACCAGCCAACCAATCAATCAATCAATAAAAAGACAATGGGGAGCAGCAGCCAGGGATTGGAATGCCCATCAGGTAGCTGTAGTCTTTCTAGGATCTCTGGTCACTATTTGGTTTCCTTGCCTTGTTCAACAAGGCTGTCTTGGAAAAGCAGATAGTTTGACAGAATTCTGAGGCCTTTAGATCTAAGTCTAAATGAATAATTTTATAAACTGCCCTGTGTTATTGCCCCTGTGACACAGGTGAGCCCACTTTACTTTTCTTCCACTTTATCCAAGAATGTCTAGAGTCTGCTTGAGGATGACTGACTGTGGGAAGGCCTCGTGTTTAAGAAAAACAAAGCAACGTGCACAATTGTCTCTCTTGCTTTTGTATGGCCCAATATTTCTCAACCGTTCATGTGCATCCATCACCTGGAGATGTCAATATACATACATCACCTTGTCAATATACAGATTACTGGCTGGGCCCCCATCCCCAGGGTTTCTGATTCAGTCTGGGGTAGGGCCGAGAATTTGCATTTCTGACAAGTCCTCAAGTGATGCAAGTGACCTAAAACTGCGCTTGCCTGTACATCAGTGTCACCTGAGAAAGCTGTAAGACATGCCAACGACCTAGGAATGATCCTCACCGAGGCACTTGCAGAGTAATGGGCCATAAGAATGAGATAGCAGGGAAGTACCAGCCTCTGTTTGAACTCAGGTTAGTCTCAGGAGAGGAATCATCAGCAATCAGCCAAACTGGTTGTGATATCCCTGCATTTAGTATTCAACAAATTGAGAAAGTTTCAGCATTGACTTTCCTGGAGGCTCTCTCTGGGGCCAATTACCTCTGCAGGATGGCTGAGGGACACTAACAATTAAAAGTGCCACAGAGAGAGGGAGAACACTCTTAACCCTGGGGGAAATTAGGGAGCACCTGCATGGCCTGGATAATGAATGGTTCAAAAGAAAGGTAGACAATGAGGACCGGTCCCTACGGAAGGGTGTTAAGGCCTAATGTGCTTAGAAACTTGCTCCTCCGAGGGGAATTCCCTGAACTAGAACAGAAATGCAGATGAATTTGACTTCCCAGGAGGCTCAGCAGTTCAGCAGTCATTATAGAAGCTATGTGTGTGACTATGTGACTTGGGGTAAAGCAAGATGCCACCTAATTAATGGAGTAACCATTTATAGAAAGTAAAAGATAAAAACAAAAATACTACACAAGGGGAGCTTCTGATTAATAAATAACCTTTTTTGTTTCTATTGGCTGTCCAAATAAATATATCTTAGGTGTGGCTTCATATTTATGTAAAGTTATAAATGACCCAATCTGCCTTATCTGTTTAGAAGATGCCCAAGTCAAGAGCAGTGGTGCTTCCTGGTCATCCTATATACAAGATATTTTTCTTTTGTGTCTAACTTATATCTCTTCTTGAAATAGGTCTGTATCTTATCATTCTGTTCTCAGGCAACTTCCACATCACAATTATCACTATTCAATTAACTCTTAGACTTCTGCGGCTACCAGTACATTATAAATTTACTACACCATGTTTCTACATCCTATAGATTAAATCTGAGTAAAAAAAAGACTCCTTAACTAAAGTGCAATCCAGAAATGAAAGACCTAATGATTTGTGAAAAGCATTGAACAAGCTTCAGTGAGCACACACATTACTACAAAGCACTGTGCTGATGGATTATATCAGTGCTACCGGATCCAGCTCTATCTTCAAATAAAGTACAGCATGCTGGTACCAAGAAAATAAAAAGATCCAGCATTTGAAGGGAATTGAGTTTCTGTCAAGGGGCAGTTATAATGTTGTAGAAAAACACAGGAAACTTGCAAAACTAAGACTTTAATTTCAATTCCAACTCTTTGACTTTCCAATTGTATGACTTTGAGAAAAGCACTTTTCTTCTCTGAGGTTCAGCGTTTTCATTTATAACTATGTAAAATGTGGAATAAAATTAATCTCACACAGTTGTTGGAATGAAAGAGATAGTAGCTGGGAATAAACATAACAACAGGCTTGACATGAAGAGAGTCTGTGCTGGTGAGGGCAAGACACATGGGATGATCTTCACTTCCTCTTGAAACATCACTGACATGATGGTTAAAAAATAATCTAAAATAGAAAGACCCATGAGGAAAAGAAGAAAAGGAAAAAAGGCACCACAGAAAAAATAGCAATCAAAATTTCAAAAACCTAAGGTAGGTAAAGGTGTACGACAACTAGCTTGGCAAAAACAAGAACATTGAAACCTCCATATTCAGAGAGAGGAAGTGCCATCAAAATTCAAGCCGTCCAGAGCTCCATAACATCAGAGGGGCTCAGGAACTGAATGGATTAAATAGTCTTCAAGACTGGACAAAGGATTGGCTACAAGTCTGAGGAGCTGTTAGAGGATCAGATTCTCTGCCCGACCATAAGATGCACTGATTAATTCTGGAAATACCAAACCAGAGAGTCTCATTGATCAGGGACGCTGGGCACCATGAGGAGAGAAGCCAAGCTTTCCACTGCAAAATGGGAATGAGATAAAGTTGACATTTTGAACAGTAAAAACCCATCTTCCAATCCCTTTTTAAAATTCTCATAATGCTGGCAGAGAGAACATCTCTTGGATAGAATTGATTTAAGACTAAAGAGCTAAAATATTAATAGTCAGGAGTGTCCCAAAAAAATGGCCAGAGCATCTTATCGAAGTACCATATAATTTTGCCTATATCCTGATTAGCATTTTAGTGTCTCATTCTTAAATAGGAAATGGGCAGCCAAAGATCAACAGCATTTGGCAAAGACCAATATAGCAAGATGTATGGCATCAAGATGTCACAGATATCAAATTCCAAACTGAGCTAGCTGAAAGACATCCCTCAAAAGTAGACATCCATGAACTATTCCCACAATGCTTGAACCTTTCAAGCACACTGAGGTGACAAACCTGGTAAAGAGAAAGGGAAATGAAGAGAGAGATTTCTTTGAAGAAAACTGTGCTATGGGTGGTCCACCACCGCCCCCAAGTAGGATGAAGTATGGCTCTCTTGCTAACCTCAGGTCAAGAGAGGGACTTCAATAGGACCACTCAGAGAGTTGGGTATATGTCCCCTGCCATTAGTGAGATACCAGTGATGGTATTAGACTCATCCCTAGAAAAAGTCCCTAGGTGAGAGTCTGGCTGAAGGAGCCTATGGCAGCTGAAGAGAGAGATGCAACTAAAAATTAACTTTGACCCCACTGACTGTAAGAGAAAGGTACAAGATTCCCATGGTCTGTATATGCAAATGTGAGTGAAAAAAAGAGGATCTGGAGCCATTAGAATCATTTCTAAGAGATCACCCGGAGGAAACAAGGTAAACTGCAATAAAGAATCTGTGTGGAATGTGCCTCAAAGAAACGAGCCTAGGGGAGAACAGCCAGCCAGGACATGTGAAGGGCAATTAGGAGTTTACAATTGGCCCTGTACTAAAACCACAAAAGGAGCCAAGAGAAAACAAGTCAGAGTTACACATCTGTCAGGCCCAGACAGCATAAAGAAAAGTTATAACAGTATGAGAGATTATAATTTTCTTGCCCTCCAGTCTAATCTCCTTCCACCCCAGTTTCAGCTCTGCAGGGGTCAGAACAAAACATTACGCTAAGCCAGATAAATTGAATGGAAAAGGACAAGAACCATACAATTTCACTCATATGTGGGATATACAACAGAAAGCAACAAATGAGCAAACAACACAAACAAAACACCTCAGAGACACAGAAAACAGTATGGTGGTCACCAGAGGGAAGTGGGGTGGAGAGAGGGTGAAGAGTATAAAGGGGGTCAGATATATGGAGACAGAAGGAGACTAGATTTTGGGTGGTGAGTACACTATGCAACGCACAGATGACATATTATGGAATTGTAGACTTGAAACTTACATAATTTTATTAACAAATGTCACCCCGATAAATTTAATTAAACTATTTTTAAAGGAAAAAGAAAGAGTAATCAGAAAAGACATGGGATTACCCAAGTTTTTATTTAAGTGAGAGAAGAAAACATTCCCCGCTGAGTTAATTCCAAAAGAACAGGAAAAGACGAAATAAAGAAGCTTTCGGATTCTATGCACAAGTCATATCTGTTCAAAACAAACATAAAAAGAAGTCAGGGAAAAAAATCAAGACAATTCAGAAAACGGAAGGAAAAAAATGCAAAGAGGGAAGAAGAGATCACATAGAAAGGATTGGGAATAAAAGCAAAATCTTAATAAAAACTTCCCACCTGTAGAAGCTGAAAGACTATGAAGCAAAGTCTTCAGAATTAGGAGGGTAAATTGTTTCCACCTAGAAGTGTCTGCCTAGGCAACTTAAAGTAGACAACAAAGCAAAAGTATTTTCAGATATTCAAGGTCTCAAAATTTTACCTCTTATCCTGTTCTCAGAAGCTACTAGAGGATGTGCTCCACCAAAATAAAGGCAGTAACATGTATTAAAAGACGTGAGATCCAGGCAATAGAGGATTCAAAAAGGAAAATAGTAAAAAGAACTCCCAAGATAATGACCCAGGATAAACTGCTTCTCAGCAGGCCTGAGGGGAAACCATTCTGGACTGGAGCAGGAATACAAAAGTCTCCTGGACAGATGTCTACAAAAAAGAACAAATGGAACTGACCTATCACACCACACGTGGTTGACCATTTTGAGAAGGATTTTACAGTTCTGTCAGGTAAATTAGTGATAAGTACAATGAAAATTAAGCTAATAAAAAAAGTGATCCAAATATTGACTTCAGGAATAAGTAAATTTATACAAAAAGGACACTGTGAGGATAATATTATTATTACATCTTCACATGCCAGACGTTGTTCTAAACACTATACTGGTATTGTCTCTTAAAATCTTCATAACCACTGTAGAAGGTAAGCATTCTTACTGAGTTCACTTAACTGGTGAGGAAATAAGATACAGAGAGGTAAATGCTTGAACAACATCATGTAACTAATGAATACCACAGCCCAGATTTGAACCAGGCATTCTGACTCCAAAATCCATGCTCCACTGTAATCACAATTTGCTACCTAAACAATATTTACATGATCATCTGTAATTATGATTACTGATCTGACCTGTAATTATGACCTGATTATATACTGAGAAAATGAGGGAGGGGAAATATGTTGAGGGTAAGGTGGGATAGTAATAACATTTCTAAATCCTCATCTTCTCTGGTAAAAAGTGAATATATAATTATTAAAATTAGGGGGGAAATCAATTTATAGCAATGTATCATTTAAAACGCCTAATAACAAAAGAAAACCCTAAAAAATATTTAGAGAGGAGAAATAGATTTGGGGTGGAGAAAGGAGGAGCAGAGGACTATTCATTTTCAATATTGCCCTTGAAGTAATGTTTGAGCTCTTAAACTATGCATTCATATTTCTTTGATTAAAATAATTCAATTTAAGCAAAACCTATAAACATTGGGACAAGGTTAAGGAAGGAAACAGGCACTTGGGTGGTCGTGGCAGACACCTGTACAACCAGGCAGGTCAAGGGAGGCAGCTCCAGGCTCCTCAGGGCCGTACCTTCTGCACCAAACACCTCTCCACAGTGAGAGCAGAAGAAGTGCTCGGGATGCCAGGTTTGGTTCATTGCCGTCAGCACTTTCTGGAAAAGGAACCCACAGAGATACATCAGAATGCTGCCGAGCTGTGAACCAGGACCCTGCCTCTACATGAGTGAGGAGGAGCTGCAGGGAAGCCGGGGGAAGAGGGGCTGACTTACGTCCAGGATGGGAGCGGCACAGTAAGCACAGCGTGGAGAGAACAGCTGGTGGTAGTCCCGGGGGCAGTAGGCCAAGCCGCTGCGCTCAAAGAAGGGACTGCCACCAATCTCTTCTTTGCAGTGACTGCAGACGAAGTGCTCCGGATGCCAGGCCTGCCCCAGAGCATGGATCACCTGGGGGATGAGAGGAAGCTCGGCACAAGAGCTCTAGGGCCCACAGGTTGCACGTCTGCTGCACTCTTCACACCACGTTCCATGTCAGTGTTGCCCCTGGAGTTCCACCCCACGGAGGCCTAGACCTAGGTGCTCATGTTGATAAAAGCCTGTAAATGTTCATTACCACTATCCTGCCCCAGATGGTGGAAGAAATGAAAAAGAGCACAGTAGTGATCAACAACAGATTCCTACAGCCTTAGCACAGAAGGGATCCCTGGAAGAGGAAAAGACCAAAGGACAGTTTTTGTTCCTCTGGTCCGAACACCTTCTTCCACACCCCATGCAGAGTCAAAGCCCTGTGATGGTTTCGGTGAAGGATGAGCAGAGCAGCCCACGATTTGGAGCTGAGTGCAGCTGAAAATTGTACGTGACCAATGTAAACTAGAAATGTGTGCACAGAGGGGGCAGTGAGAAAGTTCCTCTTGTTAAAGGCAGCACAGAAAAAAGGGTAAAAGCTTCAACTCGAGAGTTAGACTCTCATGGGTTCAAATCCTAGCTTTATCTCTTGCTGGTCAGTTAACTTCCTCTGAGTCCCCAGTTTCCTCATCTTCACAAAGGAAACAATAAAGTCTTTCTTAAGGACCAATGTGACTATTAAATGAGGGAATACTTGTAAAGCACTCAGCTCAGCGCCTAGAGCACTGTAAGTGATCAGTAATTATGAGCTATTATTAAAAGGTCTTGGAATCCAAGGAGAAAGAGCAATCTTTGGTGGAACAGAGACAAACACACAAAAAGACATAGATGGCTGTCGGACCAATATCTTGGCCCATCCCACCTTTCCAGCGATCGGTTTCTGGCAGGAAGCACAATGGCCCTTGGGCACTGTGGCAACCCCAAGGTCCTGCAATTCTTGCTCCAAACCCCCCAGCATCGAGTCCAGGGAGTCCTTGCTCTCCTGCTTGTCAGGTGAGTGCTTCTTGCTGGCATCTGCTTTCACTGCAACCTGGTACCAAGGAGAGAACCATGAAGATAGTCAGTCTCATGGGACATTTACTCTCAGTGGCATCTTCCTCGTGACCCTGTAGGCTCCCCTCTACCGACTGACCCCTTAGTCTTTCCTGAAGCTTTCTTCAAGGTATGGGAGAATTCAACATTGTAACACCAGTACAAATGCTTTCATCTTTTTTTCCATTCAGAGTGAAATCTGACTAATCTTCCTTCATTTGTAAATCTTTTCCTGACCATAGGAAATTGAGTGGATGAAGATCATATTTTTTATGGCTCTTGTGAGGACCACAGGTCAACAATTTTCTTTTTATTCATTTTTCTGCTGTATTCCCTGAGCACCTAGTTTGTACCAATCCCTGTTCTGGGCTCTTGTTAGAGGCAGTGTACAGGAGCAACCAAGTGTCTTCCCTCATAAAGTCCACATTCCCTGGGTGATAAACAAGAGCCAATGAAGCAAACTAACTATATGATGCAATGTGAGAAGGGAAAGGGATATGTTATATATGTATCAAGATCAAAGTGACAGAGGGTGGACGGTGAGGCAGAACTGAGATGAGGGTGATCAGAGAAGGACCTCTAAGGATGTGATCTTTTCAGTGAATATTTGAATCATGTTCTTAGGGATCCAGTTAAAATATTGATATTTGTGGGGAAAGCACTCCAGAGGGAGGGGAGGCCCAGGGGAAGGAAATAGTTTAGTACATTATAAATAGGTAAGAAAGGTCAGTGGGGCTAGAATAGACGGAAGGAGACTGAGGGTGGCAGGAGAGAATGATGGAGACAAGGACAAAGATCACAATGATCACATTTTACCCTCATGGTAAAAGTTTGGGTTTTCAAAAAACTTGGAAACACTGGTATGCAAAGACATATGCAGCCCCATGTTCACTGCAGCATTATTCACAGTGATCAAGACATGGAAACAACCAAAGAGTCCTTCAATAGAGGATTGGATAAAGAGGACGTGGCACATATATATTATGGAATACTACTCAGCCATAAGAAATGACATAGTGACATTTATGACAACATGGATGGACCTTGAGAACATTATGCTAAGTGAAATAAGTAAATCAGAAAAAGCTAAGAACTGGCCCTAACCGGTTGGCTCAGTGGTAGAGTGCCAGCCTGGCATGTGGATGTCTCAGATTTGATTCCTGGTCAGGGCACACAGGAAAAGTGCCCATCTCCTCTCCACCCCTCTCCCTCTTGCCTTTCTCTCTCTCCCTCTCTCTCTCTCTGTTCTCCTTCCCTCCTGCAGCCATGACTCTCGATTAGAGCTAGATGGCCCTGGGAGCTGAGGATGGCTCCATGGCCTCCACCTCAGGTGCTAAGAAATGGCTCTGGTTGCAATGGAGCAAGCGCCTGAGATGGGCAGAGCATCGCCCCCTGGTGGGTATGCCGGGTGAATCCCAGTCCGGGTGCATGCAGGAGTCTGTCTCTCTGCCCCCCCTCTTCTCACTGAACAAAAAAAGAAAAAAAAAGGAAAAGCTAAGAACTATGTGATTTCACACATTGGTGGGATGTTAAAATGAGACTCATGGACATAGATAAAAGTGAACTGGTTACCTGAGGGAGGGGGGTGACGGGGGAAGAAAAGTGGTGGGGAGGGGAGTAAGGAGAGACAAATTTACAGTGAAGGAAAATGATTTGGCTCTGGGTGATGGGCACACAACACAATCAACAGTTCTAATGCTATAGAGATATTTACCTGAAACCTTATGTACTCATTGATCAATGTCACCCCATTAAATTTAATTTTATAAATAAAAATTTTTTAAAGTGTGAGTTTTATTCCAAGGCTGATGGAGACAGTGGAGGGTTTCAAATGCAGGAGTGAAAGAATCTGATTTATAAGACCCCTGTGGTAGCTGAGTGAGGAATTAAATATAAAGTGGAATTAGAGGTCCTAGTTAGGTGGGAGATTATTATAAAGTCTCAAACCAGCAATAATGACTTGACTCAGTGCTAGTGGAAAATGTGGTGAGAAGTTGTCTGATAAGACTTGCTGATGGATTGTAGATACTGAAGCAAAATTCCAAAGTAGTCATTATAAAATAGTCAATGGAAAAGACCCAAATTACAGAAAAGATGCCCAATTTATCCTTCACTGGCTCAAGTCCTGATTCCGTCTCTCTCCACTCCTTTCCAACTGGGCCACTATTCCCTCTATCTAATACTTCCTGATCAGAACTACAACGCTGTCTCTGCTGCCAGCATCAGATCTGCACACATCACACAGACGCCCAAAGTTTCCCACCACCAACCTCACTTTACCTTTCCAATCTGGTCTTTTATCCGTCAGTGAAAAGCCTCCATTGTTCAAGACCAGCCAGGCTCCCTGCAGCCTCCTGAATGCAATCCTTTGCAGTCTGACTTCAGGCTTCTACTTACCCTATTTTCACTGCCAGGAATAACCTCACAATACCTCACTAATCCAAAATGCTCATTTCCCTTCAAGAAACTTTTATCATCTGACAGATTTCCTTCTTCCTTTATTATAAGATGTTAGTTAATGTTGAAAAGATCAGTGTCCGAAAGGTTAACATCTAAAAGGCTTGTGAGGGTGACCAATATTAAGTGAAAAATAACTTGATAAAAACACAATAATAGCCTGACCAGGTGGTGGTGAAGTGAGTAGAGTGTCTGACTAGGATGCAGAGGACCCAGGTTCAAGACCCCGAGGTCGCCGGCTTGAGCACAGGCTCATCTGGCTTGAGTGTGGGGTTACTGGCCTGAGTGTGGGATCATAGACATGATCCCATGGTCACTGGCTTGAGCTCAAGGTCGCAGGCTTGAACAAGGGGTCACTCGCTCAGCTATAGTGCCCAGGTCAAGACACATATGAGAAAGCAATCAATTAACAACTAAGGTGCGGCAACAAAGAATTGATGCTTCTCATCTCTCTCCCTTCCTGTCTGTCTGTCCCTATCGGTCTCTCTTTCTGTCTCTCTCTTGGTTTCTGTCACACACACACACAAAACACCCCACAATAATATATCTATATTTACATATACATTTACCTCTGTATCTATTTGCTTGTATATTCCAGAATACTTCTGAATTGATAGGTAAGAAACAGCAAGCACTGTCTACCTCCAGGGGGCAGAACGGGATAGCTGGTGACCGATCCCAGAAGGGGATGACAGTTCATGCAGACTTACATGCTTTTTATTTTTGTACAATGTGAATATATGGCCTATTAAAAAAGTGAACAGATACTTTAAAATGTAAGTAAGCCAAGGCACATGCTAAATTGATTAGAAAACACTACACAGTTTAAACATAATGTAGTTGTTTTTTTTTTTTTTAGTATTTCCAGATATACAGTGCAATGATGAATGCACTCAGCTTTATTGTAGACATTAAAGAAAACTTATTTCTGATGTTTATTCACTTGGCCCTCTAATAAGTATGTATTATTCACAATGTGTCAGGAACTGTCCTAGGTATTGGGAGCCCAACGGTGAGCCACAAAGATAAGGTTCTTTCCCTCACCAACCGCACACATTTTTATATATTGCCTTGAAATGGTTTCAGTCACTTCGTCTGTGCAGTATCAAGTCCTCCAACCCATTTAGAACGGTTGTATTCTCTACTTGATAAGCATCCTAGCTGCCATTTCCCTGCATAAATTCCTAAGGCCATTTATCTGATGGCCATTCCCTGCCAGGCCACAGGAGCTCACTACTCGTGCTCTGGAGGTTAGAACAAGGAGATGGGTTTGATCTCAATGTGGGGATTGGGATTCCTTATAGCTCCTATTGTGAAAGCTACACTTGATCCCCCTAGCTCTGCCTCAGCTTGTCCACCGCTGTCTTCTGTCCTGCTCAGGCAGGTCCCCTTCACAGTCCTGCCACACTTCATCCAGCATTAGAGGTCAAGGCCCGCAGGGCTTATTCCAACTGGGAGGACCTCCTCTCTCTCTCGTTGAGTCCAAACCCTTTCCATTCCTAGAGTCTCTCCCACACCCATGCCCACCTCTGATGAAGTCTCCTTGACCTCTCTACATTCCTGATGTTTGCTCCACGTATTTTGATAAACCACCTGACTTTTATTCTATAAATGTTACAGAGGCTAATGCCTCATTTTACCAAGCACACTCTATGCTCCTTGAGATCAGTGCCTGGATCAGAGTCTCTTTTGTGCCCAGATAATACAAAGCACAAAGTTGAGTGTGCCCACGAAATTCAATGCAGTCTGGGAAAATAAATGACAACTGAAAAGTGTTCTTCAAGGGGGAATGCAGAGCTGGGTTCAAAAACAAAAGCAAACCTGAAGGCTTTCCACAGGGACTGTGCTCACCTTGGCCTGCATTTCACACAGGTGTGCCATGAGCTCATCCAGCTGGGCGGCTGCTGACGTTTTAGAAGCTGGTGGTGATTCCTTTGGCTCCTGGACTTGACTATAGAGAAAAAGCAAAATATGAAGAAAAAACAAACATGCTAACACATCAAAACTCAAATGAATGTTAGGCCACAAAGTACCAGAAAAAGCAGCTTTAACCATTAAAGGCTTCGATGTCAGTAAAACTAGAGACAAAGAGTATTCTGAAATACAGGTACTAGACTAACAATGTGGCTCCACATCTCCCTCTGCTTATCTCAAACACTGGCTATTGTTCTAGTGCATGATGAGAAGTGCTGGACACGAGTCTGCCCGCCATTCGCCCCAACGGCCGGGTGCGAAGCTGGCTCTGAAAAGTGCTCTAACACCAAGGTCTAAATGTGGGTGTATTTTCTTTTTTATTATTTTAATAACATTCTTTAAAATTTTTCAGGTATTAGATCTTCTCTCAGTTAGGTGAGAGACAAAAAGGAAACGAGAATATAGAAAAGGCATTCATCCATAAATTGAGGTCCATGGACCAAATGTGGCCACACCCATTCACACGATTTACAGCTGTTTCCTTACAGAGTTGGACAGTTGTGACAGAGAGAGGCCTTATGGTCCATAATGCTAAATAATTACTATTTTCCACTTATAGTAAAAGTGTGCAGATCCCTGACAGAGTTCAGATAATGTATATGATGTTGATTTTAGATCCATATGATTATGGATAAATTAATAATAAATTAAAAATTTGAACCCAAGACACAGAATACAGATTCTATTCAAATACTTGCACAATTGTTAGAGAGAGAGAAGAGAAATAAAGTTTTATATGAAAATAGTAGATGTGCATTTAAAAATAGCACAGGTAGGTAGTATTTATACTAAGTCATTCAAGGATGGATCATTGAATGGGTTAATGTAATGCATTAGAGTAACACATAAGAGACATACTTTATAAACACATTGATAAGTGCTGAAAAGCCGTTGCAAACAAATTCGACCACCAGTCTTGTTGTTGAAGATGGATGCTTTTTCATACCCTCACGCACATCCTTTATCTGTGCTTTGCAACTAGAATAGCTAACATTTGGTGAGTGTTTACACTCAACCATGCCCTCTGTAAAGGAGTTTACACATGCCCTCTTTACATCCTTCTAACAACCTTAAGGGTGAGGTGCTATCACTCTCAGATGAAAAACAAACAAACAAAAATCCAAAAAAGAAAACGACAAAGACCAAAACTGGGGCACAGAGAAGGCAAAAACTTTGCTCTACATAACACAGCTGGTTTGGCCTGCAGACTGCAAAGCATATGGTCTCCCTCGTCAGGCTGAACTACCTTCCAAATGATGTTTAACGCTATCTACATTTCAAATGTATAATATGTTATGATTTATTAAACCAATCATTTATTGTTAGACACCTAGACTGCTTCTGGCTTTTGCTAAATAAATATTTGCACCCACATTTGATTATTCCCACAGAGTAAATTTGGAGAAGTGGAAAAACTGGATTACACAGACAACCGACTCAAGTAATGTCTGTAATCAACATTAGCCAAGAGAGCTTAGTAAAATAAATTGCCCACCGAACTGACTCTTCTTTTTCTCTCCCTCTCTCATGTACATACATGCAAAGTCAAATATTCTAAGTTTTTCACTAAATATATT
Source organism: Rhynchonycteris naso (assembly GCA_037038555.1). Classification (NCBI taxonomy): domain Eukaryota; kingdom Metazoa; phylum Chordata; class Mammalia; order Chiroptera; family Emballonuridae; genus Rhynchonycteris; species Rhynchonycteris naso. Next base: position 361,236,587 of record CM072995.1, read on the forward strand.
TTCAACATTGAAAACATAGCTTTACTACTTTACTTATTTTTATGCATTTACCAACCAGAAAAAAAAAAAAAAAAAGCAGAAGGAAAATGTATCTTTTTCTCTCTTAAGGAAAACAAGACTGGCTCTTGGGCACAATATGATTTAACAAGGAAATACAGGAGGAAGGTAGATATTGTACCTTCTAAAATGAAAGACTTGGTCTTTTAGATACAACATGGCCTCCTGCCAGGCATAAGATTTTTCTTTTTAATTCATTTATTATAGAAACAAAAACGGTCGGGTAGACAAGTGACCGTCTTTGGAGGTTTCCAGGGAAAGTGCAGAGGAGCTCAGCCTCACAACTCTTTTCAGTGTAGCCCTTAGTGATTGCTGCCACCGGATGTGTCTCGGAGGTACAAAGGGTGGATGGGCAGTGAGCACGTTCTACTGCCCCCTGCCCCAGGGGAGGGTAAATGTAGCTTCTTATATGGGTTTAATATAACCCTAAAATCTTGTCCATCTCACAGTGAGGTCATACGTGTGTTTATTCAAAGAATTCTCATTGTTTTTTTACCTACACTCTTGGTGAAGTACATAAAGGGAAGTACATCATTGTCATAATATCCTAATAGAATCAAGTCCACAATACAACATTCGAAGCAAAATTATTTTTGTGTAGGTAAAAGGTACATTTTTAAATTACTGGTCACAATGCTACTGATATAACACTTAACTGGAAGTATTATACCATTGTTATACTCACAACTGGTATTGAATATACTGTCAAGCTCCAAAGCAGTGCTTGCTTTATTCGAGCGAACCAGAGGACATGGTGAACACAGCATGCAAGAATCTAGCTTCTGAGTCTCATGCTCTATGTGTTCATGCCGGCCTTGTCCGCTCTGAATTATACCAGCCTGGGGATTTGTGTCTGTCCACTACATATTTACTAGATCACCTGGGTTTCGCCTCACTCTCCCACAGAGGTCTACCCAGAATGTATCGTTCAGTAAGGTCTACCCAGAATGTATCATTCAGTATCAGTTGAGGTCCACTCAGGAAAATACAAACATTAGGAGTAAGCAAAAGGAACTTAATTCAGAAATTTGATTACACAAGTGATGGGAGAGCTAGAAAGCAAACAGGAGACACATTGAGGGAACCTAGAGAGTAGCCAGAGCAGGAAGTCATTAGGCTGAAGGGACAAAGCAAAGAGGCAGAATGACCAGAGCCTGGGGGCACGGGTCAACAGGCAGAAGCTGGGACTGTAGCAGCCCTGTTTTCCTTCAGCTGAAACCATAAAGAAGCTGTAACTGTGGACAGAGACTGTGAGGAGAGACAGACTGGGGGGAAAATGTTTTCACTTTCCCTGCCTTTTACTCTCCAGTCTCTCCACAGTGCCTTGCATTGGTTTAAGCCAGTCAGAGACAAGTGCCCTTGGATCCTGGCAAATCCCACCCACAGGGGTCAGCTCCCATGGAATTCAGAGCAGAGCAAGAAAAGAGGGAGGGATAGGTCTGATGGGAACTCTATCAAAGACTGATACAGCAGAGGGGGTAGAGATAAGTCAGTATCAGTGATCACTCTGCTAGATAGACAGGAAATGGCTGTTGGTTGGTCTGGTTTTTGTTTCATATGTTCATATGTTCATCAGTGTTTCTATTGAATTTTAAAAAGTCAAACATTTACTGGGAGCCTATTGTGTGCCAGACACTGTTTACTGTTGTTGTTTTCCTTTGGTTTCTTTCTTTCTTTCTTTCTCCCTTCCTCCCTCCCTTCCTTTCTTCTTTCCTTTCTTTCTTTCTTCTTTTTTTTTTTTTTTTTACAAAGGGTTGGACAGGAGGTCTAGGGGGAATGTCCCCCAGGCAACTTCCTGGAACTGGAATAAACTAGTATCAATTGTATCAATAAATTGGCTTCTTGCCCATCCAAATAGCAAGTGTCCTCAAGTGGGAAGTTATAAAAAGAGTTTTTGATAGCCTTATGTTGGCATCATATGTACACTACTGGCTGCAATTCTGAAATCAAATAAGGCGTGGTGTAGTGCTCTTTACCAGGCATAAGCCCTTACTACCTCAAGTCCTTTACTGTGTTTCCCAGAACGTGGTCTGATTTCTAAAATTGCAAGCTATAACTGAAGACAGAACAAGGAAAGTGGTCTTATTTTTTCAGACTGTCAATTCTGCTCTGGCCAGTAGAAATTATTTAGAAAAGGAATCTGTTTCAATCTGTAACTTTTGTGAAAAAGCAATCCCACCACCCACTAAGTAAATTTTGAGCAAATATGGAAAGAAGTCTATATTCATTCGTCTGCCATACAGACTCACTAAGTTCAACTCTGATCCTAGCTCTGGTGTTATTAACATCTTGCTGAAATTTCATTTGGTGTTTTCCTTTTTGTGACTTGGAATAGCTGGGCCAAAAAAGCTGTGATGATTCCAACCTATTTATACTTTTTCAGGTGGTGAAGGAAATAGCAGAGCCCATCAGCCTGGACCCATCTAGAAGGCACCTTGAGAAATTGCCCTATCAGCTTGGCAGAATTCCACCTCTGCTCAAAGACTATTGGAAGAAGAGGAGAGTAGTAGGGGCTCTAAGAAAATTACTGTCCAAAGATAGATAGCTGTTATCAAAGTATTTGATAATAATAATAATAATAACAACAACAACAACAATACCTGTAGACGTTGGGCTTCTGGATATTATTAGTAGTGTACACGAGCTGCGTCTGAGACAGAATGACAGGAAAGAATGAATTTCTGTTAGTAGAGTGTTGACACTTATCTACACCTTGATCTAGAGAATGCTTTTAGCTTCTAAAGGGGAACTGATAACCAGCGTATCTCTGAGATGTCCTTCCACAAGGCAGGGGAATACCAGCCACCTCACAAAAAAAGGCAAACCCTATGTACAGTCGCTGCCACATGGTGCTCCCCTATGTGCCCTAAAAGCACTGAAATTGAAAAGTTCTCAGATAGAAAGCATAAAACACAATGAGGGTGGGACAGTAACAAAGGGAAGACCATAACACAATTAAATTTAACATACCAGAAGAAATAATGTGTGACTCTAAAGAGTAGTTGGCTAGCAACTCATTTATTTTTTTGAACAGTTACTTAATTAGTGCCTGTCAGGTATCAGGGCTAGAGATGTAGCAGTCAAAAAACACAACAACGAAAAGAAACAAACAAACAAAAATTGTCTACTCTGGGATGTTAGATTGTGAGAAACAGATAATAAATGAATCAATATGTAGGAAATTAATTAATTCAGATGTGAAATTAATCAGGGGTGGGAGATAGAAAATGCAGAAGAAATGGCAATTATAAATATAGTGATCACTATGAAAAAGTATGAGCTCTTACCATTTATGACAACATGGATGGTCCCAGAGGTTATTACACTAAGTGAAGTAAGTCAGACAGAGGAAGGCAAATACCGTATGATTTCACTCATATGTGGAATCTAAAAACAAAATAAGCTAACAAACAAAGCAGAAACAGACTCATAGATATAGAGAACAAATTGATGGTTACCAGATGGGAGGGACATTAAGAAATACAAATTGACTTCCTACCATAAAAGTCCTAGAAGAAAACATAGGCAGTAAAATGTCAAACATTTCTCTTTGTAATACTTTTTTCTGATATATCTCCTCAGGCTAGAGAAACAAACAAACAAAATAACAAATGAGACTACATCAAACTAAAAAAATTTTTGCACAGCAAAGGAAACCATCAACAAAATAAAAAGAAAACCCACTGAATGGGAGAACATATTAGCAATGGTACATATGGTAAAAGGTTAATATCCAAAATTTATAAAGAACACATACAACTCAACAACAAAAAACAAACAATGCAATTAAAAATGAACAAAGGACCTGAATAAACACTTCTCCAAAGAGGACACAAAGATGGCTGATAGACATATAACAAGATGCTTAACATCACTAATCACTAGAGAAATGCAAATTAAAACCACAATGAGATATCACGACACAGCAGTCAGAATGTCTATCATCAATAAATCAACAAACAAGTGCTGGCAATAATGTGTGAGAAAACGAAACCCTTGTGCACTATTGGTGGGAATGCAGATTGGTGCAGCCACTGTGGCAAGCAGTATGGAGGTTCCTCAAAAAATGTAAATGGAACTGCCTTTTGACCCAGTGATTCTACTTCTGGCTATATATCTGAAGAAACCCAAGACACTATATATACCCCAATGTTCATTGCAGCATTATTTACAATAGCCAAGCTATGAAAGCAACCCAAGTGTTCAGTCAATAGCCAAGTGGATAAAAAAGTGGTGGCACATATATACAATGGAACATTACTCTGTCATAAAAAGGAAGAGATCTTAGTATTTGTGATAGCATCAGGTGAATCAAGAAGGTATTATGCTAAGTGAAATAGGTCAGTCAGAGAAAGATAAACATGTGGAATCTAAAGAACAATATAAATGAAGAAACAGAACAGAAACAGACCCATAGACACAGAGAACAGACTGAGGGTTGCCAGAGGAAAAGGGGGTTTGGAGGCTGCGTGAAACAGGTGAAGGGATGAAGAAGTACAGATTGGTAGTTATAAAACAGCCGTGGGGGTGTAAAGTACAACATACGAAATATAGTTAATAATACTGTAATATTATTATAATTACAATAATATTATATGGTGCCAGCTGGGTGCCAGAAATATTGGGGAAATACTTTGTAAAGTATATGACTGTCTAGCCACTCTGCTGTGCACCTGCAACTAATACATAATAGTATTGAATGTAAACTGCATATGAAAAAAGTTTTTAAATAAACTTTAAAAAGTGGAGAAGAAATACAAAATATCCGTGGAGATGTAAAGTGCAGCACAGGGAATACAGTCACTACTATTGTAATAACTAGGTATGGTGCCAGGTGGGTACTAGACTTAGCGGGGATCACTTCATCGGTTGCACAATTGTCTAACCAGTATACAATACACCTGACACTAATATCATCTTAAATGTCAACTGTAATTAAAATGAAGAAATACATACAGATAAATAAATAAGTAAATATGTTGATCAGGAAGGACCCACTGGGAAGGGGCCTTTTGAACAAGGCCTGATAGGAAGTGAGAAAAGTTGGCAGATATTAGCGGTAACCTGGTCCACATAGAATGAGCTGCAGGGTAAGCGCCCTGGAGCACTTGGGAACAGAAAGGAGACCACTGTGGCCTGAGCAGACAGAACCAGGGAAACGGCAAAGAGTAAAAGGGTGAGAGCATACTGGCAGGGTGACCACATCATTTATTGTTCAAACTGGGAACACTTTTGCAAGGGGAAGAGGCTACTGAAAATAATTTATAGGATATACTTTTTAAAAAAGTAACAAGTATATTCTTACTCAATTCCTCCCTTGTTTCTGTAGGCAGAAATTTGAGCTTCTTCCTTCTTGCAAGTTTTGTTTCATAATAATTACAACTTGCTAACAGCTTCAAAAGCTAAATTTTCGTGCTACCTTTGTTGACTATTTGGTGAAATATTTCCAACTGATGCTGCACATACTTTGACCTAAATCTAGGTTGTTTACAGAGTGAATTTTCAAAGCCTTGAGCATTTCTAAAATCCAACCGATGACAGGAAATACAGAGAAAATATGTACTGCCATGCTGACATACTTTGAGATTCAGCATCAGCTCTGTCACAAAGGATTTGCAGATGATATCTATAGCATATATATGTATCTCTACTTCTATTATCTTTCTATCTATCTGTTATCTATCATCTATCTATCTATCTATCTATCTATCTATCTATCTATCTATCTATCTATCTATCTATCTATCTATCTATCTATCTATCTGGTGTGCATCACAACCAATTCAATTCCAAGTACATTTTTTTAGTAGGTAAGAACATTGAATTTACCACAATATTATTCTCCACCGAAATTTGTATTCACACGATCAACCCCCCTAAAAATAATATTTTATCTTCACTGTTGAGCTTTTCTACTAAATTCACAATGGCATTAACAATGTCAGATGTTTCATTTTTGACAGAAGAGTAAACTTCTACTTTATTTTGATACCCTGAATTGGATGGAAAAAAATGAAACCATTTTGGCATTAATAAGTTCTATAACAGAGGCCTCTGAAGACGCCGTTATCAATCTGACCTCATCTGATGGTTTGCAAAGGGAATCAACTCAATCATTATCACCAGTTCACTTTCCTTCCAGGCACAAGGAAACGCGGGATGGAAAATGAGCAGATTTAACTTGGCAGTGTCATCTGACCCCCATGGACAGGTGTGGTTCACAGTGACATGTCAACACACGTCCTTCAGCTGCATGCGTTGAGTCATCATCTTTGCGTACATTCTTAAATTATGCACTTTTGAGGTAGGTGCTGACACTTCTTTATCATATCTGTGTCTTCTAGTTTTCAAAGGGACAATGGTATCTCTACTTACCTCCATGGTGGACAGTAAATGTTGACAAATATTTACTGCAGATTACACATCCATCATTAGTTGTCTTGTGAAAGGTAATCGTGTAGGTTTGGTTTTGGTTTTATGTTGAGCCAAATGTTGCTAGAAGCGTTTGTTGCAAAAACATTAGCAAGTACTAAAAGATACAATTAGTGACTAAACTGCTTGCACGTAAACACTTAGATGATACCACATTCCATGGCAATAATGCTTAGCTTCTATTTCCTAAATGAAATTTAGAATTTGTTCGACATTAAACCACACTTTCCTATTTTTCCTTCTGACCCTGAGGAGGATCGAAGCATCTCGGGGGTCACCAAGGGGAACATAGCAGGGCATGAATGGTGCTATAGTGGCTAGCAGGAGGGGAAAAACCTCTAAAACTTCCCTACCACCATCAAAGCCACAGAAATTGCCTGGTTCTGTCTGCTGTGCATGAGCTCTCGGTTTTAACAACCAGAACCTTACGTATTAATCCCGAAAGGGTGCTATCACTTAGGTTTTTGTCTGCACAGGATCAGGCATAGAGAGATGAGGTTATTATTAGTCATGTTTTGGATTTAGCTATAATAAAGTAAGAATTATGTACTCTGCATGTATGTTTTATATACTACTACTTGAGACCATAAAAGAAGCCAGGGAGGTCTATTAACCCATGCTGGTATACTTTATTATTTTTTTAAAAAAAAATTTATTAATTTTAATTTATTGTATTAACATGGATTCAAGTGTCCCACTCAATATAACACCATCACCCTCACCCCGTGTTCCTATTTATACCCCTTTTGTCACCCTCCCTCTAACTCCCTTCTCCTTTTCCTCTGGGATTTGCTGTCCGGTTATCTGTATCTATGTGTTATGTGTATATAATATCACTAATCCCTTCACCTTCTCTGATCCCATTCCCTCATTCCCCTTCCCTCTGACAGCTGTCCCTCTGCTCCCTGTGACCTCGGCTCTATTCTGTTCCTCGGTTCACTTTGTTCATTAGATTCCACATATAAATGAGATCATATGATATTTGTCTTTCTCTGCCTGGCTTATTTCACTTAGCATAATGCTCTCCAGGTCCATCCATGCTGTCACAAAAGGTAAGATTTCCTTCTTTTTCACAACTGCATAGTATTCCATTGTGTATATGTACCACAGCTTTTTTATCCACTCGTCCACTTGAGCTGTTTCCAGATCTTGGCTATTGTAAACAATGTTGCAATAAACATGTGGGTGCATATCTTCTTTTGAATCAGTGATTTTGGTATACTGTAGTATACAGGTATTGATCGACTTACGACCTATGCAACTTACAACCATTCGACTTTACGACCACAATCGCTAGCCACGACTGCTCTGCGTCTGGAGCAGTTTTTGTATGCACCTGTAGTTTGTCATTTTGTATGTTTTGCAAATACTAAACCAGTTGTACTGGTAATGCAGTGTTTTACTTAAACCTGATGAATGTAAAAATAAGAAACAAAATGGTGTAGAGATGATACAAATGGCATAAAATGAACAAAGAAAATCATGATATATAACAATAATGAAAGAAAATTATGATAAAATATGACTTAAAGATTTTTATAACATCGTTTCACAGTACTGTGCATATAGCCTAGTCAACTTACGACCAAATCATGTTATGACCGGTCTGTCAGAACCAATCATGGTCGTAAGTCGAGCACTAGCTGTACAATAGATTCTAATAAGAAAACTTCACGAAAAAGGGGAATTTTGGGGTAAAAGAACTTTGACTCCAAATGAGATGGGAATTCTGAGTAGAAACATGAGATGATCTGATTTAAGTTTTATAGGATCACCCTGGCTACTATTTTGAGATAAATTACAGGGGTGCAAGGCTAGAAGGCCAACTGGAGACCTATGGCTATAATCTAGCAGTGAGAACAAGACAATAGCTGCATAGGAGAGAGATAAATGTGCATCCTCAAAACTATGTAGGTAGCTGAAAAGAAGAGCATTTAAAGGGAGAACCTACCCATGGGCTTAAATTTTGGATATGTGCCACTGGGGATTTCATGTACTAGTGTACAAGGATGAATCCAAATACCACAGTTCAAAAACACCAGATATGAAAAGTATCTACTTAATTCCTTGTACAATAATTCCATTCTTGCCAAGCAACCTTCTAATTATAAAGTAGGTGCTTGTAGACTTATTCATAGGAAGGGATCACACATATCAGAGAAGACTAGCATCTGTTATACTTGGCAATTTTAACTCTAACTAGAAACATAAATTGGATTTCTGGTGTTTATAAAAGCATTATATTTCATAAGTTTGGTTTGTTCATGTGGGTTTCCTAGAGCTTCATTATCTCTGGCTATAACAGTAACTGAATTTCTTAACACATTCAGCAGAAAATAAGACCTGGAAAGTGGTGGCCCAAAAATGTCACCCTGAAAATATTTGTCTGAGCTGCCACCTGACTTTGCCTAGGTGATCTCTGGCTTTACAAACAGTAATATCAGAATACCCCAAGGAAATTAGAAAATACTTTATTACCATGCCCTCATTATGGAGAAAAAATATAGTTCTCAAAGGCTTATTCTTTTATTATGATTCTCTCAATATCCTCTACTTTCCAAAACCAACCACCTGTACGATAGCATTGAGGGATTTCCTCTTTTCTTTCTTGGGTATATAATTGTCCTTTCACACTATTCTATGTAAGATACAATTGATTTTCAGAAAGCACTCAAACATCTGTATGCGAGGCACTCCAGTAAATGAAATGTTACCAGAAAGGGGCTTGTGTCATCCTGAGCGGAAGGGATATCTGAAGTCTCAGTATAGTCCCTCTCCTTTCTAGAATGCTGGTCCATGGGAAGAGGAGCCGGGCTGGAGTATTCACTGCTGTCCTGGAGGCTGGAACGTTCCAGTTCATCCAATAAAGCATCTATATTATAACATACAAGGGAGTAAGTATAGGCTAGGGAAGTCTTCTTGAATAATTTTCCCCTTAAATAGCACCCCTCCCTCCTCTATTCATCTTCATCTTCTGTCAGGTTGAGGCTATTTGCCTTCAAACATCTTCCCTTACTCCTTATTTTACTTCTAGAATGTGGTCTATTCTACCAGATGTTTAAAGCTTCAACATACTGGGGCCGATTTCTTAGTTCCTAAGGTTGCACTCAGTTTTATAGTCTTTCCTATAATTTGACTTATTTTATTTCAGGGTATTAATTTTTATCATTTATTTGGAGTGGGTCACTCATAATGATCCCTAATTAGAAAATAGTATATTCTACATAATTTTTCCTATCAGAAAAATATAAGCAATTATATTACAGTTTCTTAAAAAAAAATATACCAGGACAGTAACATTTAATCTTAAGCTTGATGATTTTTTTACTCTTTCTGTCCCAAGCACATAACACAATTCTCAAAGAAGAGTATTTCAGGGTGTGGAGGGAAAAGGAGATTGGGACGAAAACAGATATTACAAAGTCAAGCAAGATTTCACAATCCAAATAGTTGAGATTGTTTCCCTTTTATTTTCTTGGGAAAACCAGTGGACTTTACAAGCATTGCAATAGTACTTTTCTGTTAGGAAGAAATTAATAGCAATTAGTAAAAATTAATCTATGATAGGCACTAAGGTAAGCAGTTTACACATTTTAATCATCGTAATTCTTTGAGGCTAGTGATATTGTCTTTATTTTGTAGATCAAGAAGTTGCCAAGTAAATTGTTTGAGTTCACATTGTTACTGGGTTCAGAGCATGGCTGTCTGAGCCTGGCCTATCTGATTTCCAAACCCTGAACTAACTTCAAGTCAAAAATTCCAGTCCCCATTCTCACATAAATTCTCTAGGTCGCCAGGGCATGAAGTTCTTCTCTGAAACTGTTTCTTTATCTCCATAATGAAGCAATTATATATATACACACAGTAGTACTTTTTAAATGTGGGTCAAGACCCATTAGTGGGTCTCTAGTGGTTTCTTTACCACAGGTTTTTAAAAGTTAGCAAGACACTGGATTATGTTATTTCTAAGGGTCTGCCTAGCTCAGAAGCCCTCAAATTTTGAACTTCACACATTAGTTAAAAAAGATTTTTAGTTATTTCAGATGTTGGGGGGATGGCTATTTCTTAATGGCATAAGAAAAGATCTAACCATTTCTTGCAAATGACATCTACAAATTTTTTCATCTGTGGGATATAAAACTGAAAGCAATGAATGAACAAACAAGACAAAAAACAAACACTCATAGACACAACAGTATGGTGGTTGCTAGAGGGAATAGGGGTGGGGAGGAGGTAGTGAAGGGCAAAGAGGGTCAAATATATTGTGACTAAAGGATACTTGATTTTGGATGGTAAACAATGCAATATTCAGATGATGTATTACAGAATTGTATACTTGAAACCTATAAATTTTATTAACTAATACCCTGATAAACTTAATTAAATCATCCATCTCAGAATAATATTGAATCGTGTGCACTATTTTAGAGATAAGAAAACTGAGCATGGTGAATTTTCCCTAAGTTCTTCAGGGAAAACTACCTTTCAATAAATAAATTATAATGAATAAAGAGATGGAGAGTAAACCAATAGATTAAAGAAGATTTTAGAAACATAACTAATTTCAGTATATGAACCCTAACTTAAAATAATATGAGCATAAAATAATAAAAAGTAAACAAATGAAAAAGAAACAGTGGAGAATATTAAAGACTGACTATATATTCAATAATATTAAGTAAATGCTATTAATTTATTTTAGGTATAAGGATGTTTGATCATTTCTGTTAATATTTTGGTGTGATAATGGTATTTTATAATATTAAGGAATTACTATTAAAGATTTTGTGGATGTGATAATGGTATTATGGTTATTTGTTAAATATATATATTTATTTTAGAAATTATCCTGAAATATTTACAAATGAAATTATATAACATCTGAAATTGCTTTACAATAATACAGTAATTAAAAGAATGGGTGGGTCTATAAATGAAATAAGATTGGACAGAATTTGATTGTTTAAGCTCATTGATGGGTACATCTAATTTCATTAAACTATTTACCTTTGCATATCTTAAAATTCTGTCCAATAAAGTGTTTTTAAAATAAGAAAAAAGAAAACAAAACTGTAGTAGAAAGAGAAAGTAAAACTTCCTTTCTCACAACTTTACTAGTTAGACTAAATGCCAAAATTCTGAATTCCAAATTTTTAGTCTATAGCTTTCTATTAAGATATAACTCCTTTCTTATCTATTTCCTAAACTTTGCTTCAAACAGAAGTCATGCATCTTCTTGGATTCATGCTTCAAAACAAAAAGGCATTTAAAATAAATATTAGAAGACAAGGGAGACACTCTAGAAGAGAAACAAACCATACCACTAAAAGTAGAAGGCCAGGCTTAGAAGGACCCACTAGACTGAAAGGTATTGAAACTCTCCTGTCTGGGCCTGTCTATGTCAAAAAAGAGGCCTTCCTCTTCCTGTTTGCTGAGTGCACATATCACCAACACCCCCAGTTTATCCTGCCTTTCACCAGATTCAGTAATTTGAAGATGACTAATTTCAATATGACAAATACGGGATGACTGGAGTTGGGGAATTCTAGATTGAAAACTCTACTATAGTCCTTCTCTGGAGCCCTTCATCTTAGGAATCATGTAATTATTGGTGTTAAAATGAAAGCATTTGTAAAGTGAGGTTTCTCAGGGGGGTCTCACTGGATTGGTAATGATTTCCTTCGGAGCCAGGGTCTGCTACCGGTGTCCCTTTATCTAGCATGCACATGTCATGATGGATGCAGAGAGGATATAGGGGCTGGGCTGGCCTGTGCCCACCTGTCCCCCACTCTACTTCTCCACGGCAGGAAGCGAGACCTACCCTAGGTCTTTAGAGTGGCGACCAGGCTGACAACAATTTGAAGAAATGGTTGAGGTTTAGCCACCTGAATCATCTACAGAAATGTTACCTTCCAGGTTGCATGATACTTTCTACTTTCTGGACCGACCAGAATTCTCTACCATTCATCCTGCTCAAAAAATGCAACACTATGCAAATTTATTTATTTATTGTTTTTATTATCTGGGTTGTTCTATCTGCCAGAACACCTGAGCCAACACACTTCTAAAGTAGTAGAAGACCTTGTAGCTTAATCCATTTTGGTATCAGGTGCTCTTGAGCGTGACGTGACGTTGAACTAGTTATATTGTTTCTCTTAGTTTTCTCATCTTGAAAAATAAAAGTGGATAATACCCACTTTAGAGGATGGCTTTAAACACTAAAATGATTGACATATGTAAAAATTTCTAGTTTTAGCTTAAGTCACTGAAAAAGTATTAAGTTCCTTTTTGAATTACCTGCATGAAGGCCATTAGGTATTCCTAAAATAAAAATAAAATAAAAAAGCAGAGCTGGACTCTAGTGAGATTCAGGTAGAAATGTAAAATTGCCCAACACAGGATAAAAATCTGGATTCTACCTCCAGTCTGAAAATAAACTATTTCTCCAAAACAATTCAATACGTACGTACCAACCGCCACTTTCCCTCTTTTATCCTGTCATTTGCCTCCCTTCATCTATTCCTCCCGTTCTCAAATTGCACTCCAAACAATTTTTAGCAAGATATATTTTTTGTCATTGTTGTTTGAACTTTGGGCATACCTTAAATATATAAAAACAAAAACCCAAGACACTGTGGAATTAATACAGCGTGGAAATTGGGTTAGTGACTCAGCATGAGTAAGGATGTCAGCAACAAAAGTTGGCAAAGAATATGGAATGAGTTCCCAAGAATGACAAACCTTACGGTACTCCCAAGTTTTGAAATGAGGAATCTCTCTTAAGCCATGTAGCCAATACTTGCACTGCTGGTTTTGCTTTGGAATGAAAGCATATTTTCAGGCCACAGTTATCTGCTCCTTCAGAGTTTCTCTGAATAAAAAGCCAAGCACCCCCTCCCACAAAAGAATCACTGGAGTTATAGTGCTGTGTTATCTTGATTTCATACTAAATCATAGAACAAATAATGAATGTACCCTGGCCTTTTTCCAACCTTTGTGAATCCCTAATTCTTGTACTTCTGTTTCTTCTCCTCACAACACTCTTCACTCCTTTCTTCCCCCCCCCCCAAATCACATCTCTGCAGTTGCCTACTGTGTGATCACTCTATAATCTCCAGTAGCCCCAATGGGGCAAATGCTCATAATAGAATGACCATTTCAATTCAGTCCAAAAGCATTTGTGCAGTTTACTCTCTAGTTAGCACCAAACGCTCTGCCTTTTGTGCCACCCAAACAGTGACCCTGTATTTGCCCCAATCATAGTTCCTCACACTTTACTCTGGGTGCGCTGAGGTCAGGAGAGAAGTGCAAAGCAAATCTTCCAGCACTACCCTCTCTCTGCCTAGCAGTACACCCCGCCACACATGCAGATAGCAGCCAAGTCTTTCGTCCTTCATTCCCTAAGAGCTTCTCCTCCAAGAAGCTCCTCACTCACCCAACTCTTCCATTGTCACCCACGCAGGATTCTCTGGTTTCACAGGTTATGAGGAACTGCTTTGGTACGCGCTGAAGAAGAGGACCGCGGAGGAACTGAATGAGACAGACTGAAGCAGCCTCTATAACCCCTTTGGTTCCTGTATTTGCTTAGCACTTCCTCTCTTTTGATTTGGTGAACTGTGTTTTTTTTTCTCTCTCTCTTTTGTAGGTCAGAATTTTAAAAATGGGACTGACATAAAAAGGCTGTCAGGAAAATTGGAATTCTGGTGATACCTTGGCCAGGGGCATTAAGATTCAAAATTAAAATTTGAGTACCTAGTACATGCCAGAATTCATCTTGAATTCTTGGAAATGGCAGATCTGCTTTTGTGATTTTCCCATGTGGGTATCCCACTACAACTGTGCGTCCAGAAAATGTTTTTCTTTTATGAAGCTGGGGGGCCACAGAGGCATAGTTTGCTTCATAAAACTTCCATCAGAGTTAACCAGCACCCGATTCATTTTGCTGTCTTTATTTATTCAGTTATCCAGAAATTATGCTTATGTGAGTTCCTCAATAGATTGTAAATCCATTAAATGTGGCAGAGGTGGTAGGACCTGGTTTCTCTTTCTTTCTTTTTTACTCAGTGGAGGGGAGGCAGAGAGACGGTTTCCCAATTGTACTCTGACAAGGATCCACCCAGCAAGCCCACTAGGGGGCAATGCTCTGCTCATCTGGAAGTCGCTCTGTTGTTCAGCAACCAAGCTCTTCTTACAGCCTGAGGTAGAGGCCATGAGTGGGCCATCCTCAGTGCCCAGGGCCCACTCGCTCCAATCGAGCCATGGCTGCAGGAGAGGAAGAGAAAGAGAGAAGCGAGAGGGAGAGGGATGGAGAAGCAGATGGGCACTTCTCCTATGTGCCCTGACCAGGAATCGAACCCAGGACATCCACATGCTGGGCCAATGCTCTACCATTGAGCCAATCGGCCAGGGCAGGGACTTGGTTTAATTCAATGGTTCAAACACCAAACAACTATAGGGGTTATAAAGTATGAGACAGGAGATTTAAGACCCCAGGTGCTAAGCTGCAGATGTCTCAATTGAGTACAATTCCTGCCTAGTGACATTGCTTTACAGCAGTTTTCTGAAAAGTCATGCAGACGTTACCTTTTACCTTTTGTTAAACCACCGATTTTACTCACCTTGAATAAAATGAAATATTTACAAAGGCCTATTATGGGAAGGCAGTATGTAAAGAACTACAATTATGTCCCTGTGAAATAAATATTACCCCCATTTTTACCTGTGATGAAATAGATTCAAGGAATAGTAAGTTACTGAATTAATAGGTAACTTTTCTATGGTGATGTAATCCACATTTAACTTCAAAGTCTGTGAACCTTCCTCTATAACATGGCCGTCTTTTTTCCTGGTGGTCTAAAACAGTGATTTTTCAGTCTCCAGACCATGGACCAGGTCCACTAGAAATTTCATGCTAGCCAGCAAAAGAGTTAACCACCCTGGTGTTATATAAAGGTTGTAGACCCAATGATCTTAGTCAAATGCGCTTATGCTCAGTGTGATTTATTTCTGCCTTAGCGGTACCTGAAATAATTCTATTTTCACCGGTCTCTAGGTGTAAAAAGGTTGAATACCACTGGTCTAAAGTGGTCACTCACTCTCCATTCCTATTGACTCTAAAGACTTGTTTTAATCGAGATTCCCATTCTGCATTACTTTGAGCAGCCATTGGATGTCAGTGCTGTTCCAAAAGCCTGCGTAAACATGGGTTTGACAAAATTCCTATCCACACTATGCCAGTTTTTACAACTAAAGTGCCATTAGGCCCATGGAAGTGCAAACCACTCAATAGAAAACATTTGCCTAACTTGAAGTAGTAACTGATACAAAACACTAGAAAAAATAAATGCACTTCAGCAGGTGGCTTGCAAATATTGGGTTGTACCTGCAGCTTTAACTGAATGATTAACGTAAAATTTATAATTGGATTGCCCAGATCTTGCTCCCATCTGCTTTCTTTGGACATTTTACCTCCCTCCAATGCTTTATTTTCTAGCAGTAATAAAGTGGTCCTGCAAATCACTCCTTGATTATAATGGATGAAAGTTGAAAGGAAAAATGAAGGAATGCCAAAGGCCCACTACCATCACCAAATGTAACTTGTAGATAAGCAAATGGAAATTCCCTTTTATCACATTAGGACGATTTATAATAGCTGCACACGCTATTAGGCAGAAAAGAAATTCTGACAAAGCTGCTAATCCGCCTGTGCTTCCTGTGTGGCAGAAACATTTAAAAACCGCAGAAGCAGGTGGTTCAGAGCAGCGAGCCTGAGGGAGGCCTTCAGTTTCTCCGGGTTGGTGACCTTAGTCACGCTTACAATTTTCCTTCAGTCCAGGGACCACAGCCAAGTTAAGCAGTTGACTTCAGCACCTTGTTCTCCACAACGTCTACTAGAAATGCAACTCCACAATTCTTTAAACAAACTTTTATTAAGAATCAAATACTGGCCTGTGGTGGCACAGAGAATAGTGTCCAACTAGAATGCTGAGGTTTCCGATTCGAAACCCCGGGCTTGCTAGGTCAAGGTACATATGACAAGCAATGAACAACTAAAGTGAAGCAACCACAGGTTGATACTTCTCATTCTGTCCTCCCCATAAAATCTTTAAAAAAAAAAAAAAAAAAAAAACCTAACCAGGTGGTGGCACAGTGGACAGAACACTGACCTGGGATGCTGAGGTACTCAGATTTGAAACCCTGAGGTCTCCAGCTTGAGCACGGTTCATTGATTTGGCACAAGCTTGAGCGTGTGATCATTGAAATGATCCCATGGTCTCTGGCTCCAGCCCAAGATTACTGGTGTGAAGCCAAAGGTTGCTGGCTTGAGCAAGGGGTCACTGGCTAGGCTGGAGCGCCACCCCCCTTCAAGGCACATATGAGAAAGCAATCAATGAATAACTAAAAGTGCTTCTCATCTCACTCCTCTCTCTCTCTCTCTCTCTAAAAAAAAAAAAAAAAATCAAATGGTGAATAGGTCCTAACAACCCAACAGAAACAAAATCACTCCTTGACTTACAGCTGCTAAAGGTTGATGGGTCAGACATAGGAAGACAAGACGAATATTGCAGACCTGAACACTAGCCCGTCCAGACGAGGTGCCATCTAACCAAAACCAAGGTAAGGGCTATTACGTAAGCACCCTAGAAATGCTCCGCCAAGCCAACGGAAAAAAAATTAGAAAAAAACCTTCCCAGGAAATCTTGACAGGCTCAAATTTTGCGCCAGTATCTGCACAGGCTTGGGACCTTAACCCGGAAACACTCCCTCCAAGGAAAATTACACTGGGACTGCGAAAATATTAAACTACTTTCCCCATCATGCCTCGGTAAAAAACTCCCAGCAACCTCTTGCTTCTGGTTCCACTGGGACTGCGAAAATATTAAACTACTTTCCCCATCATGCCTCGGTAAAAAACTCCCAGCAACCTCTTGCTTCTGGTTCCCTAACTTTTCCCCCAAAACACCGAATAAGTAGGACTTCATCTCCCAGGATGCTTTTGGGCAAGTTAACCATGCGCATGCGGCAAAGAGGCGGGTCCTCCTTGCCCTCACGACCCCGCCTCTGTCCTACCGCCGCCATTTTTCCAGAGACTTTCATCCGGCAGCGACGGGGCTTTTTTTCTTAAAGGAGAAGCGACAGCTCAAAAAAATTTTCCCCTTCTCCCTGCAAGACTTGGCAACGCTGGGGACAGAAAGGCCACATACAGGAAAGTGGTATCTGGGTGGAGGCAGAAGAACGTCGAGGCTACTTCCGTGGCTTAAGGAGAGATAGAAAGAGCCCTTGTGGCATTAGCGGTTCCTTAGGGAGGCAGGTGCGCGCGCAGCCAGTCCGGGGAGCGAGCGAGGCAGGGAAAGAGGTGCGTTTTTTTACCCCCACCCACCTCGTGAGACCTGCCCCTCCCACTGCCCCTAGAACGCGTGGAACTCCGTAGAAGGGGAAAGGTCACTTAAGGATTGTCGCGAGACGCAGCCGTTTAACGGTGAGAACGGGTACGCGGGGAAGGAAACCTCGCGCGCTCCCTTGGAGCCGTTTCCTGATTGGTTGAAGGAAGGGTTGGGGGCGGGAACCTAGTACGTTGCTGCGTGAGAGACCTTAGAGGGGCGGGGCGAGAGCCAGTCTTTCTTTTCGATTGGTCCACGGAGCGTTTATCCGGGCGCGGGCGCGCGCGCGACGCCTGCGGTAGCGAGCCTTGAGTGGCAGGGGGTGGGGGGGGGTACCCTCGGAGCCCGGCGGAGGGGAGGGGGCGGAGAGGAGCGCTGAGTGAGAGTGTGCAGGACTCTCCGGAAGACAGGGGGGCGGGGGGAGCAGCGCCGCGGCCGCCGCCGCCTCCGCCTCCACCGCCTGGGACGAGGGGGTGGGGGACGGACGAGCCCCGATGCCGGGGGAGACAGAAGAGCCGAGACCCCCGGAGCAGCAGGACCAGGAAGGGGGAGAGGCGGCGGCGGACAAGGCAGCTCCAGAGGAGCCCCAACAACAGCCCCTGGCGGCGGCGGCGGCGCCTGCGGGGAGCACCAGCAGCCGCGTGCTGAGGGGAGGACGCGATCGGGGCCGGGCCGCTGCGGCCGCCGCCGCCGCTGTGTCCCGTCGGAGGAAGGCCGAGTATCCCCGCCGGCGGAGGAGCAGCCCCAGCGCCAGGCCTCCGGACGGCCCAGGGCTGCAGTCCCAGAGCGCGAAGCCCCCGTCTCCGGCCCAGGGCAAGAAGAGTCCGCGACTCCTGTGAGTAACGTCGCCTTTCTGGCGGTGGGAGAGACCCCTCTCGGTCCGCACGCTCCCCTCCCGGCTCCCGTAGCGCCCACTCCACGTGACATCCTGCCTGCTGTGCCCCCTGCCGGCTGCGGGACAGGTGTCACACCGCTGCCCGGGCTGCTGTGCTGTCTGTCTGTCCTCTCCAGGCTGGCTGTCGGGCCACCTCCCCGCTCCGGGACAGCGGTCCTGCGTGCAGATGGCCTCTTTGGCTCCCCAGCGACTCCCCGCTCCCTGCCGTCGCTTACCCCGCAGTCCGGCGTGTGCGCTCCCTTTGTCAGCCTATCCCTTCCCGTCCTCCGGCGGCTCTCCGGTATTACATCACATCCCCACTAAGAAACCAGCAGCACGCTGTGATTAGCTTAGAGAGTGTGCCGGTTCCCCCAGCCCCTTCCCTTGCGTTAACTTCAGAGCCAGTAGGTACCAGTAGCTTTCTGTAGGGTTTTTTCCCACTGCTAAATTTTCACATTTCTTTTCACTTATTTTGGAAATCGGGCGATTACTAGCAGGATAAAAAACGTGGCTTGGCCAGTTTTGTTAACTGTGGCCTCTCATGACGAACTTATATGGGTTTTCTTTATTTGCCAAGTAACATGTTTGTTTTTGCATACGTTTTAATGTTAGGAATTTCATTCATCCTTAAAAATTAGACTAATCTGAAAGGAATTCCTGTATTTCCTAGAGATAATAGAGGAACCAGGATCATAAATATTTTAAACTGCTTATTAAAATGTTTCTCTACTGAAGACGCCAGAGCACACGTATCTTCTAATTCTGGAAATTAATCACTTTAGCCATTCAATTCACGATTGAAAACATCATTTGAGTTTTTTTTACTTTCAAGTGAAACAAATTAGGAAAGGCAGGGAAAATTGAAGGGGGGAGGAAATCAGAGTTTTTAAGTCCCCCTCATTCTTAATAGAATGTGGTTAGATTTAGTTTATACCAGACCCAGTTGATTTAAAACTTAACATCTGTTCCAAAATTAAGAAGTAATTATTAGCCTTATTTGGATATAAAGTCCCTGCACAAATTTTTCTTAAACAACTTGTGCCTCAGTTTCTTCATCTGTAGAACATCATGATAATCCCTGTGAGATTAATGTGTGAGAATTAAATGCAGTATGTGAAGCACTTAACAGTGATTTTCAACCATTTTCATTTCATGGCACACATAAACTAATTATTAAGATTCTGTGGCACACCAAAAAAATCTTATTTTTTGCTGATCTGACAAAAAACATAGGTATAATTTTGATTCATTCACACTGGATGTCTGCTGTTGTCCTTTTTAAAATTGACAAACTAAAGGAAAAGAGGCAGTGTCCCTGACTAAATAGTCAGGTAGAGCATGTTTTAAAAATTCTTGCTGCACACCAGTTGAAAAACCAGTGACTTAGCACAAAGTCTGTTACATAGTGAAGGTATGTTTCTTAGAGGCTGTTGTGAGTGATGGCAGCATGATAGATGTGTAGTTGAGTGTTTTCATGTAAATTCTACAAAATTAGATTTTGTAATACTTGGATTTTATTACCATATGTTGGAAGGCTAATAAGTTAGTATAGTTTTTTATAACTCCCTTTAATTCTCACCTACTCATTTGAGAGTTAAATATATCTATCTCCTTGACACCTTTCCCTCGCTCTGTTGAAACAGTTTTACGTATAGGAATGATCTCTTTAGATAATTAGAGCTAGAGTAATAGATTTACCCCCTGTCATGGTTTATATTTTCCCCTGACTCTTGACCAAAAAGTACTAAATGAGTCTTTTTACTTTACACTATAAGTATTACAATGGTTAAAGTTAGATAAAGATGGTTTAATTAGTTATACATTTTCAATTTACTGCGTGTGATGGAAATGAAAGGAGTCTGATAGCATTTGAGCTTGGTAAACCTTAAACAGTATCTGGGCCTGGTACTGTGCTGAGCTAGGATTTATAAAGATATGGAAGACATAGGCCTGATCAGCAAGGCCCTTGCAGTATAAGGGGTAGAGTCATGATTAGTGGAGGCTGGTCAAATGCATATGCCTGGGCACATTTTCAGAGTGATGAAATAAACTTTAAAACTAATTAAGTAGGAAGTTTAATCTTTTAAGACACTTTAAGAGGTCTTGAGTGTCAGTTTTTCTGAACCCTGGTCAAGTGCCTTCTGACTTGATTCATCTTTGTTTTCCTAATATTGTTATAATAGATTTTTTTTAAAAAGAAGTAGGGGATTTAATCTCCAATTGTTTTATTTAGGTCCTTTTTTCATATCAGCATTGCCCCCTATAAACTTTCCTTAATCAGCTTTTTAACCTACATTTGTTTTTCTTGATTGAAGAGACAGCAAAGCATACAGGAGCTTAAAAGCTCAATAAATACAGCAAATTGGATGGGTTGAAACTTCGTTTCCTATTAGAAGGCAAATTATATAATGGCAAAGTCATTAGACTTAGACAGTCAGGTCCCAGCTTCTGCTACTCACTAAGTGACCTTGGGCAAGTCAGTTAACTTCTTTAATTCTGTCTTTTCGTCTGTAACTGATAATTTATGGTTTGCGAAATGACATGTATAGTTAGATGATAATTAGGTTCGGAAGTTAATGAGAAGAATAGGATATCTTTGTGAAGTGAAATAATGCTCAAGAGAAAAGCATAAATTCAAATGATAGGATCATTACAAATTAAAATGTAAAGACTAAGGAAAGAAACCAGATTTGAAAAAAAGGTTTTATATCAGTGGTACTCTGTCAGAATGAGGCTCATTATTTTCCGTAATTTAGCCAGTAAACCCCAGAGTTAAGATTCTTATACCTCAAATGCGAATTATGATATACTCATCTACTTTAAAATACATATATATCCAAAATTTTTTCTTCCTCGAAAATCAAACCACGTAGGCTTTCTATTAATATGGAAACAATGCAGTTGTTAAATGAGGTAAAAATGCAAAAAGGCTTTTTCATTCTGCCATATGGAAGTCCTGTGTTTATCAGAATTTGAAACTCCAATAACTTTCTTAAACTCAATTTAGCTCTTGCATTACCATGTTGACTCTAAGTGAGTATTCTTAGAGGTACTCCTTCAGGTTCAGATGGGTTGTTAATGAAGGCAACAAATACTGCTCTATTTTCTGGTACATGGAATTCCATTTCTTGGTTTATTTTATTGCTAAAAGCAAAATGATAATAAATCTTTGGGGGACACGTTTTCTATTTACTGTTGTAAGGAAAAGATGAGAATCATGGATAGTGAGAATGGGTTGAAAAAACTTACGGCTTTTTAGAGAAGGTTTTGGGTGTATAATACTAAGATGTGAGTTTCCTCCCATAAGGATCAATATAGTAATAGAAACACTGAACCATTCTGAAGGTTTTAGGAAAATTTAATGTAGGTTTTAATTTTTAGCAATTATTTGGTATTTTTTATTTAGATTTAGGATGATTAGTATTATCTTTTATTAAATGTTAATTGTGACATTGGCAATACAATTTGAAATAAAATTATACCAAGCTATTTAAAAACTATGAAATGAAAAAATGAAAGTGATTCTTTCTAAAGACAACAGACTTTGTATTTTATTATGGCTCCTGTGTTTGCTTGGATATTGTTTTGTAACCTGAGAGTCTTCATTAGTGTTGTTTTAAAAAAGAGAGAGAGAAAAAGTTTTGTCCTGCTCAGGGATACTAAATTGACATATCTATGGTAAAGATCCAAGGCATGTTGCCTTTTTAAACATGGATTTTGACTTGGGTTTTAAATGATTTTAGGGTTCCCATTCAAGTTCATGAAATGTTTTTATTTGTTTTGCTTGACTAGTGGTGGCATTGTGGATAGTGCATTGACTTGGGACGCTGAGTCCCATGTTCAAAACCCAGAGGTCACCGGCTTGAGCATGGGCTCATCTAGCTTGTGTGCAGGCTCGCTAGCTTGAGTGCCGACAGTTGCTGGCTTGAGTGCGTCATCATCAACATGATCTCTGGCTTGAGCCCTAACAAAGGTGGCTGGCTTGAACTCAAGGTTGCTGGGTTGGGCAAGGGGTCACAAGCTATGCTTGAGTCCCTAGATCAAAGCAATCATTGAGCAACTAAAGTGAACAATTGTGAGTTGATGCTTCTTACCTCTTTTCTTTCCCTCTCTCTTTCAAAACAAATTTTTTATATTTGTTTTTATTTTTTAAAGATGTTCACTTTTTTACCTGACTGGTGGTGGTGCAGTGGCTAGAGCGTGGACCTGGGATGTTGAGGTTCTCAATGTAGACAAAATAGTATATTGAAACCCCAGTATTTATTTATCAGCTTAGATTATTTTTGTATTTTTTTTATTATTTTTCTGAATTGAGAAGCAGGGAGGCAGAGAGACAGACTTCTGTGTGCACCCAACCGGGATCCACCCCGCATGCCCATCAGGGGGCGATGCTCTGCCCATCTGGTCTGTTGCTTCGTTGCAACCTGAGCCATTCTAGCACCTGAGGCAGAGGCCATGGAGCCATCCTCAGCACCTGGGCTAGCTGCTCCAATGGAGCCTTGACTGCGGGAAGGGAAGAAAAGAGTTAAAGAAGAAGGAGAGGGGAAAGGGTGGAGAAGCAGATGGGTGCTTTTCCTGTGTGCCTTGGCTGAAAATCGAACCCAGGACTTCCATACGCTGAGTAGATGCTCTACCCCTGAGCCAACCGGCCAGGGCAACAGTTTCTTAGATTTTGCCATGCTAGCTACCTCTCTCATTTTCTTCTCCTTTTTTTTTTGGCAAGGAAGATTTTAGAGGAAATCGCAAACATTTCATTTCACCCCTAAGCTGCATTTGTGTAAAATAAGGATATATTCTTTTATAACCACGTAAGACAACAAAATTAGTTAATGTTTCCTTTGTATTATCTTTTTACAGTTTTAAATGATAAACTGACAACTGTTTTAAATGATAACTCTAGCTGTACTGTGAGCTACAGCTTCATCAGGCTATTTAAACTTACATTAATCCAAATTAAAACTTCAGTTCCTCAATTACACTAGTTATTTCAAGCACTCAGTAGCTACATGCAACTACTGTATTGGACAGTACAGATACAAAATATTGTCATCACTGAGGAAAGTTCTATTGGACGACACTGCATCGGATGCTTTCTGCACTGCTCTGTAGATAAACCTGAAAAAGTTAAATATTTGTGCTTTAGTAGGGTATGCAAGATTATTCATTTAATATTTCACTTTTATTTCTTTCAGATGTGTAGAAAAATTAACAGATAAAGGTAAGACTGTCATTTTTACCTCTCATGTATGTTACATTGATTATTACCTTATAATCAGATGGAAAGTAGAATGAACTTCAGCCTGATAATTCAAATTGTTATCATTTAAAAGTGACTTTTATTTCGTAAGGAATTATTGGAGTAGAAAGAACCTATTTAGATAAAGGCAGGTTGGGCAGGTGTCACATTTTGACATTATTTAGAAACTTAATAATGGAAAAGTAGATTATTGATGTCCATTTATTATAATGTTTTAAGCTTGCTTTCTTTTTCTTTTTGTAAAGTAACAGAGGAATAAGACACAATATACAGAGTAAAGTGTAGACAAATCCTGATGCTGGTAGAGACTCACATTATAAATGCAGTTTGGAGAATGTGGAAAGAGAAAGATCTAAGATTTCAACCTGGTGAATAATTAAATGAAGCCATTGGGTCGTTTCTCTTTAAGGAGTTTTAGCAAACCAAATATGCCTATTGAATGTAGTTTCTGCTTATTTGAATTATGAAGGGAAGCTAATGTTATCGTTTTCTTCCTAAAAGCACTTTTTAAAAAAGACTTTAATTCTGACTTTGCAGATTGGTTATGAAAATTGCCCCTATCTTGTTAGGGTAATTGCTCATTCATTTAATTATTATTTTTTTAGTTCTTGGCTGTGTTCTTTAATACTAAGTTTAACTCTATAGCATCATTCTTAAAACTGGAACAGATAGACTTTTAAATATATTTTGTTTATTGTGTCTGACAGGAATCTACCTAATAACTGAACTGTGGGGGGGGGCGGTGATTGGTTAATTTATTTTTATTTTATATATATATATATATATATATGTATTTTTTTTTTCTTAATAGAATTTTCTTTTCATAAGTAATGCTGTACGAATATATATAAGGCAAGTTTAAAGCCTGGATTTTATGCCGTTTTAAAGAATGACGTGGTTAGGAGCCAGTAGCTTGAAGGTGGTGGTGGTTTTGTAAATAATTAGATGCCAATGCTCGGGTTTCTTTTTTCTCTTGAGTTTTAGAATCTGAGGCTAGTATTTCTGCAGTAGACCAGGCAAAGGTATTCTGTACTTGGCACATACTTTTAGGAAGCTGTATGTTACTATTCTTTCTAGCAAGGTTTTGGTTTTGCTGCTGTTACTTGGAATATAGGGTATGTCTGCCAAAATGGAAGGACTCGTGTTCATTTTGGATATTTTATGAAATGGGGAAAATGTCGCGATAGCTGGCAGTCAAGTACCAGAGCAGTTATTATTGAAACAAAAAAACAAAAATCCCAATTTGCTTTTAAAGAGTTACAATTACTTCGTGCATCTAAAGAGTATGTCTGAAGAAATTATTTTCGGTTTCCTTCTGGATAACTTGGAGAATGGTTGAAATTTTGAACCCCTGTTGGGAGATAAATTAATTGCTCTTTGTGTAGATGTCTTAAACCAGAAGTTGTCAACTACTTCTTAAACAGTAGTGTGTAGCTATGAAGAGATTAAAACTGCATCGTGTGTACCTCAATCTCCAAATCAGTCCCACTCTAGTTCACCAGTTAAGTGCTCTGGATTTAGAGTTAGAGCTCAAGGTTTGAATTCAGGTTCTGTCTTTTATTGCAGATAATTCCAATACCTAGCAGCCAGTGAGCACCCAATAAAAGGTAGCTGTTAAATTTGCAATATTAAAAAAAAAAATTTGATACTCTCCAACTGCCATCTCCATCTCTTCATTAGTTTATCTATTATAGTAGCTTAACTCTATGAACAGTACATAAAAACTGTATCTGAAAATAGATTATACAACCAGGTCAGTGAATAAAGAAATAGAGAGTATAGTAGTCACTTTTTCCTATGCTGTTTAATATTCAGAATTCACTTCAATTCTTCTCCTTTCCCTTGTCATTTAACTTCTCAAAAAGTTATTCTATTACTCCAGAATAATTTCCCTGTCCAGTGTGCCGAATTTTAACTGAAGTAACTTGTACTCATTCCAAAGGTTGAAGTTTCTGGAACTTTGAACAGGCTATGATATTTCCTGGATGTTATTAATACTGAAAAGATGTTTTTAGAATTTTTAAATCTTATTTACTCTAAACAACTTGAAATTCTATGTTTTTCTTCAGTAAAGATAAGAACTATTGACATGTTTGAACAAATACTGCACACACAGAAACGCAACTTACTATTTTTAAATTGTTAAATTGCAAGGTACCACGTTCATTTTTAAAACTGAAATAGTAATAAATATGTTTAGTATTGGTCCCTGTTCTTGCTACATTTATTTAACCCTAATGGGTATATGTAAAACAAATGGACAGTTGCTTTGCAGAAATAGTGTTTACTCATTTAACATGTAATAAGTATCCGCTATTTGCCCAGCACCGTTCCTGGTACCAGGTTGTGTTGGTAATCAAGTAAGTACAATGGAGACATTAAAAGAGTGTAATATAAAGGTTAATAAAGTTGGGAATAGCAATGCTAAGTTTTCAACAGATGGCAAGGGAAGATCTTGAGAAGGCGACATTTGAGCTCAGACCAGAATATGCAAATAGATATCTGGACAAAGAGCATTCTACACAGAAAGAGAAGACCGCCAAAGCTTAAAACTGGAAAGCTTAGTTTACCCTCTGCCAAGGATTATCATCATCACTGTGGAACTTTTAAGAATATTAGCAGAAATTTTGAGGGATGGAACCTGGCTTTGTTTTCATTTTGTCCTCTTTGATCTGAACCACAGGACATATAATTCTAGTCTTAACTCTTACATATGCTATCAGTTTTAGCTGAAAACTCTCCTTCATAATTTAATGATACTCTTATGAAGTTGGCTTAAATATAACTCAGTTTCCCTGACTTTTTTTAATACTGCCAAGATTGGCTAATATTTCAACATAGACTTAACTAATTACTTATGGAAAACAAAGTAGAACTAATTATAGAAATACACAGAGTAGTCTGATCAGGTTTCAGAAACTCAGGTTTCTGACGATTACAATAATGCTTGTGTCTCACATGGCCAACCGTACATTAGGTAGGCATTTTATTTATCCTTTCCTTCTAGCCCTTTTTCTCAAGGTAGCAAGAACCATGTTGTTTCTTTCAGTGTGAGAATGATCTCCTTGGACATCATCTTCCTTCTCTGGGATATTCTATAACAGGGGTCCCCAAACTTTTTACACAGGGGCCAGTTCACTGTCCCTCAGGCCATTGGAGGGCCGGACTAGAAAAACAACTATGAACAAATCCCTATGCGCACTGCAATATCTTATTTTAAAGTAAAAAAACAAAACGGCGCCTGACCTGTGGTGGCGCAGTGGATAAAGCGTCGACCTGGGAACACTGAGGTCGCCAGTTCAAAACCCTGCACTGGTCCGGTCAAGGCACATATGGGAGTTGATGCTTCCAGCTTCTCCCCACTTTCTTTCTCTCTCTCTCTCTCTCTCTCTCTCTCTCTCTCTCTCTCTCTCTGTGTGTCTCCCTCTCTAAAATGAATAAAATAAAAATATTAAATTAAATTTAAAAAAACAAAACGGGAACAAATACAATATTTAAAATAAAAGAACAAGTAAATTTAAATCATCAAACTGACCAGTATTTCAATGGGAACTATGGGTGCGGATGCATCCTGTGCTCCTCTCACTGACCACCAATGAAAGAGGTGCCCCTTCCGGAAGTGTGGCGGGGCCAGATAAATGGCCTCAGGGGCCATAGTTTGGGGACCCCTGCTCTATAACCTTTAAATCATTTTTTTAGTTCATACATCCAGAAGCACAGACATATCTCATATATGATATATCTGGATTGTCAAACAGACTTTGCCTTGATTATCAGCTATTTTAGTTATGGGACACTTTATAAATCAAGTAAATGAGTCTTTCTGTTTCTTACTACAAAAAAATAACTTTATAATAATTTGCCGGATACATTATAAGAATCATCTGTGACACAGTTATAAGTTTATTCTGTTATATATAGTAATTATTTTATATTGAAATCCCTTTCCCTAGCAGGACCACTTGAGAGTCAGAGCAGAATGCCCTGATAGAAGAATATTAGAGCAGAAGAAACCTAAGGTCCTGAGTGGGGAAACCAATATTCAGCCGATAAGAATCCAAAAACCCTTGAGAGACAGTCATCTCTGCATGAGGCCCTAACATTATCCTCACACAGAGATTATCCTGAGTGGCCCAGAACCTCTAACAAAGAGGAATTCGCTCTGATTTAATACTCCCTGACCTTTTCAGTCCAAGAAGGACCAAGCGCCTTCAAATTAAAACTAGCCAAAGTAATCCAAATGTAGCTGCTGCCGTTCATTTCCCTACAGGGTAGCTATGATTTAGTCTTCTGTCTGCCTATCTCAATAAACTTGGCTTGTTTCTTTGACCCTAGTTAAAAGCCCAATTTGTATCCTAACTTCTTATTGGCTGTTTCTGTTCATAATTTTGTCTCTGAGAATTTTTAAACTGTTTTCTTGGATTGAACATACAATACAGTGTACAGAGCTGTGTTATAGAAGCAGGCACCTGAAACCTCTATACCTATTGCTCCATGTGTAAGATGCTCCCAATGTATAAGACGCACCTTAATTTTGAGACCAGAAATTTGAAGGGGAAAAGTATTACATAAAATCAGTGAACTCAGGTTTTATTCATCATAAAATTCATACAACTCCTCATCACTGTCAAAACTCCCATCCATTAGCTTGTCCTCTCTGTGTCTGGTGATGAATCACTGTCTTCATACAGTGTGACCTGTGACTGGTCACAGGTCAAAAGTGCACCATGACTTTACGGACACACTGTATATTGCCTCGTCCTCAGTTTCATCTATGGCATTTGAAATGCCACACTTCTTAAATGACTTGACAACAATCTCAGTCTTGATATTATCCCAGGATCTATTCACCCAGGTACAAACTTCTCCTATAGTTGGTTTCAGATTGTCCCCAGAAGACTTCATCCATTGGTTCCATTTGTCTCTCATGGCAGCTTTGAAGGGTTTGTTAATGCTGACATCAAGTGGTTGGAGCTGGGAAGTCAAGCCTCTGGGTATGACGGCAACTTTTTGTTTTTTGCTCTGCAGTAATCTTGTGTTTTTTGTTATATGTGCCCTAAACTGATCAAGCACCAACAGGGCAGGTTTGCGTAAGAGCCCACCTGGTCTACTCCAAACTTTCTCAAACCAGATCTTCATCCCATCGGATCCATCCAACCCTTGTCGTGAACGTGGATAATCATTCCTCGAGAAATGTCACTTTTTGGCATTGTTTTGCATTTGAAAATCAGCATAGAAGGCAGCTTGGTTCCATAGGCACAACAAGCTAGAACAACTGTATAATGGCCCTTTTCATGTCCATTTGTCTTCACAGTTACAGTTTCACCCCCTTCTTATCAACAGTTCTGTTACTTGGGACATCAAATTGAAGGGGGACTTTGTCCATATTTGCAATCTGCTCCAGCTCAAACTGATGTGTCTTCCGACAGGAATGACAAAACGATAAAATTCAAGGACCTTCTGCTCATAGCTTTCAGGCATCTTTTGGGCAAGTCTGGTGCGTGTATGCTTGCTTAGTCCATTCTGTTGCATGAACCTGAAGCACCAGTTGTGTCCTCTTTTGAAATCAGTAACTTCTTTTCCATCAGCAGTTCTTGCCTCATGCTGAACCATCTTTGTGGAAAGGAATTCCAGTTGCCCTTTGCTCTTCAATCCATAGCTTCAGCTCTCTCTACGTCAGGCCATTTTGCTGACTTGCCTCTCATGGCCTTCTGCCATGGCATTTTCAGTAGGTTTTCTTCTTCCCATAGCCAGTCTCAGATTGATTTCTGAGAGGAGGACAAAACTTAGGTTCAGCAGCACGATTTCCATTCACTTTTGCAAACTGGATCGCTTTTAACTTGAATTCAGCACTGTATAAAAATATTTTCTGAGCCATTTTTGGGTAGAAGTGGCAAGACATAATTTATTGTAATATACCGGTGACACGTGTGAAACTGAGTGCAAAGACAACAAGCACGAAACAGCGGGAAATGCAAGGTAAAAAGTCTACAGCCGCTGTATAAGACACACCCAGGTTTTAGACCCCAAATTCTTTGGGAAAGGGTACATCTTATACATGGGGAAATATGGGTAATTATGTTAACTGGTGTCACCCTGATAAATTCAATTAAAAAGTACATTAATTAATTAGCTATTTTCTTTACTGTAACTCTTTCTGAACTCTTGTATCAGTTACCTATTGTACAACAAACCATCAAAAAATGTAGTGGTTTAAAAAACAATAGTTTGTTACTTTCTAGTTAGGCTGTTTCCTTTCTTTGTTGGTCTTTCAACCCATATCCTTTCATGCCGTGATGGTCTGAGGGTAAAGTTCCAAAGGCTGAAGGCAGAATCTGTAAGGCATCTTGAAGCCCCCCACCCACATGACACAAGGTTGACATTTTAAAAAGTCAGCCATGTCTGAATATTGACAACAAAGTATTGAAATTATAAAATTAAAAAATAATACCATTTAAGTAGTATCAAAACTATGAACTACTTAGGGATGAGTCTCACAAATGTGTGAAAGACTCATACAACTGAACACCAAAAATAATCCAGTGAAAAAATGGTCAGAGGACATGGAAAGGCATTTCTCCCCAAAAAGACATTCAGATGGCCAACAGACATGCACATGCAAAGATGCTCAACATCACTAATCAGGGAAATTCAAATTACACTACAATGAGATAAACACCAGTCAGAATGGCTACTGTCAAAAAGTCAACAAATAACATGTTGGCAAGGATGTGGGGAAAAGAGAACCCTTATGTACTGTCAGTGGGACTGTAAACTGATGCAGTCCCTGTGGAAAAAGCATGAAGCTTCATCTGAATAAAAATAGATATACCATACAGCCCAGCAATTCCACCTCTAGCTATTTATCCAAAGAAAATGAAAACTCTTAATTCAAAAAGATACAAGCACCTTTATGTTCGTTTCAGCATTGGTTATAATAGCCACGATATGGAAGCAACCTAGGTGTCTATTGATGAATGGATAAAGAAGAAGTGATACAGATGCATATCTACAAACAGTGGGATATTATGCACCAAAATAAAGAATGAAATTTTCCATTTGCGACAAGATAGACGGGTCTAGAGGGCTTTAGGCTAAGTGATATAAGTCAGGCAGAGAAAAACAGATGCCATATGGTTTTACTTACATGTGAACTCTAAAAACAAACCAAACTCATTGAAATAGACCAAAGGGATGGTTTCTAGAAGGGATGGGGTGGAGAATGAGTAAAAAGGAAAAGGGGAATATAGTTAATAGTACTGTGATAAGTTTACACAGTAACAGATGATTACTGGAATTAGTGGGGTGATTACATGGTAAGGTATAAAAATGTTCAATCTGAAACTAATATAACCAACATAAGATTGCATACAAACTATACTTAAAATATTTTTAATTAAAAAATATTTTTTAATTTTTTTTTTTTTTGAGGGAGATGAGAAACATAAGCTTATAGTTATACTTTAGTTGTTCACTTATTGCTTCTTATAAG
The DNA here is from genome assembly GCA_037038555.1 of Rhynchonycteris naso. Classification (NCBI taxonomy): domain Eukaryota; kingdom Metazoa; phylum Chordata; class Mammalia; order Chiroptera; family Emballonuridae; genus Rhynchonycteris; species Rhynchonycteris naso. Next base: position 361,268,080 of record CM072995.1, read on the forward strand.
TGCCTTGTCGAGGGGGCTCAAGCCAAGCCAGCAATCATGGATGAGCCTGCACTCAAGCTGATGAGCCTGCGCTGAAGCCGGCAACCTCAAGGTTTGGAACTGGGACTTCAGCATTCTGTGTTGACATTTTATTTACTGCACTACAATTGGTCAGGCCTAGTTTTCTTTGAGCCCGGAATTTGAATCTCTGAGCATATCTTTAACTTACCCCACTTTATCCAGTGTGATTTAGGAGCAACCAGCCAATTGCATTGTACTTGTTAGTTTGAAATGTTCTAAGGCAGAGGTCCTCACACTACGGCCCGTGGGCCAAATTGCAGCCCCCTGAGGCCATTTTCCCGGCCCCCGCCACACTTCCGGAAGGGGCACCTCTTTCACTCGTGGTCAGTGTATAGAGTACTGTATGTGGCGGCCCTCCAATGTTCTGAGGGACAGTGAACTGGCCCCCTGTGTAAAAAGTTTGAGGACCTCTGTTAAGGTATCGAATACCTAATTACCAGGACTTGACCTATTATTATAAGTACAGTATTTGGGAGTATCCATTGGTGATATTTTGCCAATTTCAACATACAGTGGACTTTTAGTAGTCACTGTACTACTGGAAATGGTCATTAGCGCCTGTAACTCTAATCAGACCTCAGAGCCAATTCAGAAAACTTATCTTTAATATTCTCTTCATCTGGAATTACTTTCAGTACCAGAATCTGTATTGGGGTTCTTCAGAAAAACAACTAATACACTATACATGTATGTATAGCGAGATTTAGGGAATTAGCTGATGTGATGATGGGGGTCATCAAATTCAGAATCCGCCTGGCAAACCAGCACACTGGAAATTCATGTAAGAATTGGTGTTGCAGTCTTAGGTATAAAACCCACAGGACTGGAATCTCGGGGTTTCTGTGTTTGCATTCTTGAGGCCAAATTCCTTTTTCATGAATCCTTTCCTTGTTCTTAGGCCCATCCACATTTTTGGAGGATAATTGACTCAACGTCTACTGAGTTAAATGTCAATCACATCTGAAAAACATATTTACAGCAACATCTAGACTGTTTTTTGACCAGACCGCTGCATGCCATAGCTTAGCCAAGGTGACACATAAAATTAACCATTACAATTCATGTCCTTCGTATTTGACATATAGCCTCACTTCACGCAGCTTATTAAAGGTTTTAATTTTTGCTATCTTTTATATATTTATTTTTTAAATTTCCAAAATCTTTGCCTGAGTGTACTTCTGTTAAATACAGTATGAAGCAAAAGTAGGTTTACACTTGTTTGTATGGAAAATAATACAAGAATAAGTAATAATACAAGAATAAACTGTTTAATGTACTCACAATTAATTGTAAACCTACTTTTGCCAAACCCTGTAGTGTATTGTTCTTTATCTAATGATGTACTTGCCTCCTCCAATTCTAGGATATATATAAAAAATAAGTTTTTCTGTTTCCTGAATGTCCATTTCTTTCTAGTTGTTTTTCGATTTGTTTGTTTAGCTTCCCTTTAGAAATTTTCCTCAAGTTACGGTTGTTCTCTTTCTTTTCGGTTTTTAACTGTTAAAATGCTAATTGGATGGTCTGTGTGCACAGATATTTTACTTAGCAGACATATCTAACTTACATGGCCAAAATGAAATGCGTACTCTCTACCATCTCCTCAAAACGAACAACGAAAAACACCTGATCTTTTTCTGTGAATGCCCCCACCATCCATCTGATTGTTCAGGTCATAAATCTAGAAACCATTAAATATCCATAACACCTTTCTATCCCTTCTCTTCTTTTATTAACTCATTCTTTACTCCTGTCTGGTCTGTCTCCTAAGTATCTCACATATTTCTAATTCTTTCCATCTCCAATGCTTTTATTCTTTATCAAGGTGTTATTTGTTGCCTAGTCTGTTGCAGTAAATTTTTAGCAGGTCTCCTTGAATCTATTCTTACCTACCTAAGTCATTTTCTCACCTGCAACCAGAGTAAACATTAAAACCAAATCTGATCATGCCTTTCTGCTTAAACCAGGGGTTGGGAGCCTATGGCTCACGAGCCAGATGTGGCTCTTTTGATGGCTGCATCCGGCTCTCAGACAAATCTTTAATAAAAAATAATAACGTTAAAAATATAAAATATTCTCATGTATTACATTCTATTCATTTCCTACCGCTCATGTTCATGGTTACGGGTGGCTGGAGCCAATCACAGCTGTCCTCTGGGACAACACCAAACTTTTATTGGATAATGCCTAACATACACGGGTCGTTGTGAGGTCAGGAAGTAAACTTCCCTCCTTTTAATCAAGTAGTCAGCTAACTAATTGCAGAAACCCTTTTGACGAAGAAGATGACTAAAAGAAAAAATGATGAGGAGTATCGTGCTTTTCAGCAGGAATGGACAGAGGAATTCGCCTTTGTGGAGAGAGCCAGGTTCTGCAGTGTGTCTAATATGCAATGATAAAATTGCATCAATGAAACGGTCAAATATAGAGCGCCACTTCAACACACACCATGCTACATTTGCATCAAAATATCCAGCGGGGGACAGCAGAAAGAAAGCATGTCAAGAGCTACTGTGCAGAGTGCAAGCTAGTCAGCAGCAACTCCGTGTTTGGACCCAACAAACTGACTGGAATTCGGCTAGCTTTGCTGGTGCTTTAGCAATTGTGAGAAACGGAAAGCCATTCACAGATGGGGAGTATGCCAAAACATTCATGCTTGATGTTGCCAATGAACTTTTTGATGACTTTTCGGATAAAGACAAGATAATCAAACAAATAAAAGTCATATCTCTGTCGCAAAAACTGTTCCCGATGGTACCATCATGATGGCAAATCAAATTGAGGCAACACAAGTGAAGGACATAAATGCAGCACCATTTTTTTCTCTTGCTTTGGATGAGTCAGCAGACATAAGCCATTTATCCCAGTTCAGCATGATTGCAAGGTATGCTGTCGGTGACACGCTACATGAGGAAAGTCTTGCTGTTTTGCCTATGAAAGAGACAACAAGAGGGGAGGATTTATTCAAGTCTTTCACTGAGTTCGCTAAAGAAAAAAATCTGATGGATAACTTATTTCAGTGTGTACTGATGGTGCTCCGTGCATGGTGGGGAAAAACAGAGGATTCATAGCGCTTCTTTGTGAACATGCAAAGAGACCCATCCTAAGTTTTCACTGCATCCCACGTCAGGAAGCACTTTGTGCTCAGACGTGTGGCGAGCAGCTTGGTGAGGTGATGTCGCTGGTCATTCGGGTGGTCAACTTTATTGTTGCCCGAGCTTTAAATGATCACCAGTTTAAAACACTGCTGGATGAAGTTGGAAATAATTATCCTGGTCTGCTTCTGCACAGCAATGTGCATTGGTTGTCAAGAGGGAAGGTGCTCAGGCGTTTCGCGGCTTGTTTGAGTGAAATCCGGACTTTTCCTAAAATGTAAAACATCAAGCATCCTGAGTTAGCTAACACTGAGTGGCTCCTGAAGTTCTACTATCTCATGGACATGACTGAACATCTGAACCAGTACAATGTGAAAATGCAAGGCGTTGGAAATAGTCTTATCCCTTCAACAAGCAGTGTTTGCATTTAAAAACAAGCTGGAACTCTTCATCACCGACATTGAAACAGGTCCTTTGCTACACTTTGAAAAACTGGGAGAGTTTAAAGATGCATGCACAGCAAGTGACCCTGCTCAACATCTTTATCTCCAGCAGCTAGTGGGCTTCGCATCTAATCTCCTGCAGTCATTCAAAGTGTGCTTTGGAGAATTTCGTGAGCACACTCGTCTTTTTAAGTTCATCACCCATCCACATGAGTGTGCAGTGGACAGTGCCGACCTGAGTTACATATCGGTGTCTCCATCAGAGATTTTGAGCTACAAGCTGCTGACCTACAGGCCTCAGACATGTGAGTGAATAAGTTCAAGTCCCTGAATGAAGATTTGGAAAGACTTGCACGACAGCAAGCAGAGCTAGCGAGCTGACACAAGTGGGGAGAAATGAAAATACTTCATCCCACGGATCAGCTGATTGTCAGAACTTGGAACATGCTTCCCATCACATACAGCATGTGATTATTGCTGTACTGACAATGTTTGGCTCTACATATGCATGTGCGCAGTCTTTCTCACATCTAAAGAACGTTAAGACCAACCTACGATCACGTTTAATGGACGGAAGTCTCAACGCCTGCATGAAGCTTAACCTCTCCATGTATCAACCAGACTACAAAAGCCATCAGCAAAACCATGCAGCACCAGAAGTCACAGTAGTGGTAAAAAGTGCTTTACTCATCATTGGTTAGCAACAGCATAACAACGTTATTAAAAAGAATTCAGAGACTTATTGTACTTTAAAAGTGTTGGTCTTACATAAAATGCACACATTTACTTGTATTTAGTGTTAAACGTATTGTATGGCTCTCATGGAATTACATTTTAAAATATGTGGCATTCATGGCTCTCTCAGCCAAAAGGTTCCCAACTCCTGGCTTAAACTCTTTCCTGGCGTTCTGTGACTACCTTCTTTATTAAGATTTTTTTCTTGCCTCTTTCCCAACATTATAAACGATAACAGTTTCCATCATGTTTTCTCTGATCCAGTCACCTTGGTCTTCCATTTCCCACCTCATGACATTTACAGGCACTTGGTCTACTTTCTGCTCCTTTATCACCCACCCATCTTCTCAAGAGAGCCATATTTATTCAAACTTAAATGTTAAATTTGAGCTAATTGTTAGCTATAGAGACCATACAGTTAATGGAAATGTTTTCAGATCTGCAGTTTCGGAAAGAAATCATCCTTTCTCTTTCTCAAACATGTCTGAGCAGTCTTTTAATGTGTTGAAGAGAGAATTTATTCACCTAATGTCTATACTTTGAAAATAAATGGCACTAGTTTGTGATTCCACCTTTTCTGCCCTAAACCTTTATTATCTATAGAAATTTTATAAATGCTCTTTAGCATTTATTAGCCATTGATGTCAATGGGATCTTAAAATCTCCTACTGAGATTATAATACTATTGATCTCTTTATGTCCATCAAGATTTGCTTTATATACTTAGGTGCTCCTGTTTTGGGTGCATAAATGTTTATAAGGGTTATATCCTCTTGTTGGATTGATCCCTTTATCATTATGGAATGCCTTTTTTTTAAGTCTATTTTGTCTAAGTATTGCTGCCCAAGCTATTTTGGTTTCATTTGCATAAAATATCTTTGTCCATCTCTTGACTTTTAGTCCATGTGTGTCATTTGATCTGAAGTAGGTCTCTTATAGATAGCGATATATGGGTCTTGTTTTCCTAGCCATTCAGCTAACCTCTCTCTCTGGATTGGAATATTTATTATTCCTTTTACATCTAAAGTGATTGTTGGTAAGTATTTCCATTTTATTCATTTATATATATTTCCTTCTTCATCTTGAATAGTCCCTTTAACATTTCTTGTAGTATTGATTTGGTGTTGGAAAATATATATATATTATCAATATCCTTTAGCTTGTTCTTCTCTGGGAAGTGCTTTATTATTATTATTATTTTTTTTTTTTTCAATTTGAAATGATAGCTTTGCTGGATAGTCTTGGCTATAACTTCTTGCTTTTTAGCACTTTGAATATTTCTTGCCACTCCCTCCTGACCTTTCTGTTGAGAAATCAGCTGACAGTCTTATGGGGTAGGCTTCTTTGGGTTCATTTTGTTTGGAACTCTTCAGTCTTCCTAGGCTGTGTATCTTTTTCCTGCACCACATTAGGGAAATTTTTAGTCATTATTTCTTTAATTAGGTTCTCAGTCCCTTGCTCTCTCTCCTTCTGGTACCCCTATGATGTGGATGTTGTTGCACTTGATGTTGTTCCAGAGGTCTCTTAGACTGTCCTCATTTAAATTTTTTTTCCCTTTTTGCTTTTGATTGGGTGGTTTCCAAATTGCTGATATGGTCTGCTTCAGCTAATATGCTGTTGGTTCCTTCTAGTATATTCATTTTAGTTATGATAGTCTTCATTTTTCACTGGATTTTTTGTATGGTTTCTGTCCTTTTGTAATCTACGGAAGTACTCACGAACTTCCTTGAGTATCCTTACGGCCATTATTTTGAATTCTGTGTCTGGTAAGATTGCTTACCTCCATTTCATTAGCTCTTTTTCCAAAGATTTCTCTTGTTCTTTCATTTGCAGCATGTTTCCTTGTCTTCCCATTTTGGTAGCTTCTCTGGGTACTATATAGGTCTGCTATGTCTCCCAGTTTCGGTGGAATGGCCGTATGTAGTAGGTGTCCTAGGGGGCCCAGTGGTGTAGTCTCCCTGATCACCTGAGCTGGGTGCTTTGGGGAGTATCGCTGTGTGCCCTCTTCTTGTAGTTGAGTCTGGGTTGCTGATGGTATGTCTGTGGTTGGGATGACCTTCAGGCTAGCTGGCTGTGAGGACTGGTCACAACCACAGTGTAAAAGCTGCTGTGAGGGAACTGATTTTACAAAGTGGAATTTGGTCTAGCAGGGTCTGGTGTCTTCTGAAACCTCTGTGTGGATGTGCCGTATGGAGCTAAGTAGGTTGTGCTATGTTATCATCCAAGGCCAGCACCCAGGTCTGTTTGTTCTGGCACCTCTTGGGAGGAACTTGTGTGCAGGTTAATGTCAGATGCTGCCTGTGACCAGCCCTGGGCTGCCTGTTAGCAGCTAAAAGGTGATCTTTGGTTGAGAGTGTATGTTGGGCCTGTATGTGCATGGGAGGGACCAGTCTCTGTACAGTGTCTGACTGCCACCGCTACTTGCCACTGCCAGCTGCCCATTAATCTCAGCCATTGGAAGAGCATAAGGGAATACACAAGTTGTATGAGGCAGGTTCACCAGGTAAGGGTGAGTGGTATTCACCAGGTTAATACAGATTGAGACTCGATGCTAATGTTGAGTTTAAGGCCACTCATCAAAAGTCTCAGGGTCGCCAGACCAGGCAGTGGCGCAGTGGATAGAGTGTCGGACTGGGATGTAGAAGACCCAGGTTTGAGACCCCGAGCTCGCCAGCTTGAGCTCGGGCCCATCTGGCTTGAGCAAAAGCTCGCCAGCTTGGACCCAACGTCGCTGGCTCCAGCAAGGGGTTGCTCGGTCTGCTGAAGGCCCGCGGTCAAGGCACATGTGAGAAAGCAATCAATGAACAACTAAGGTGTCACTACAACAACGAAAAACTAATGATTGATGCTTCTCACCTCTCTGTTCCTGTCTGCCTGTCCCTATCTATCCCTCTCTCTGACTCTCCCTCTGTCCCTGTAAAAAAAAAAAAAAAAAAGTCTCAGGGTCTATTGAGGCCAATTTCCACCTGCCTGCAGCCTGCGGACCTTTGCAGTGGGCTCTTAGGAAGTCTTCAGGGCAGACCAGGTAGAGATCATCAGACCAAAGCAGGGTAGGATTTGGCTATGTGGAGGGAGGACTCAGTGTAGGTAGACACCTCTCAGGCATACAGAAAGATAGCTTTTACTCTAAATCTGCTCAATTCATCCTCTTTCTGTGTGTCTCCATCACCCCTGGAGCATACCCGGAACTCTGTAAGAGTTTTCAGTGTGGGACTAGGCTGGCGGCCCCTGGCATATCTCAAACTTTGCGTTAACTGGGCAGGTGGAGCCTCTGGGAATTGCCAGGGAGGAGCTAGTGCAACTCCCCAGGCTAATGCCATGTCCAGGTGGGGCCTCACACAAGGAGCGGTTTTGCTAGTCAGGCACATGGGGAAAGCAGCCTTCACCATAAAGCCACACAACTCTCTCCGTGTGTCTTTGGTACCCATATGAACTTGCTCTGAATTCCTCCAGAGATTTTTAAGAAAGACTGTAATCAGCTCAGGCTAATTGCCTCTGGCAACACCTATAGCCATGTGCAAGTTGGGTAGAGCAGGACCCATGGAGCCATCAGACGGGGCTAGTGTCACTCCCCAGGCTAGTGCTGTTTGGGGGAAATACCTGACCCAAGAAAGATGGCATCCATGGGCTATGCTAATGAGGGACTCAACATAGGGGCACTGGCAGCTGTCCCTCCAACTCTTTCTCTGGGGCTATACAACTTACGGCTCTAGATAACGGGCACCCTCTGAGCTGCCATTTCTCTGCCAGAGCCCTTGCTGAATGCCTGCAACTGAGTTTGTTTGCTGTCTGTTTATGAGTACACCTGGATTTCCAGCAGCCTTCCATCTCACCCAGGCTGATGAAATCCATTCCTGCTGATTTTCAGTCTTATGTGGGCTCCTCTTCTCAGAACTGGTACTTTGGGCTGGGCAGCCCCAGTTGTAGTTGAGACCCCCTCACTCCTCAGTGAGGGGACCTCTGGAGCTAAGACACTGTAGCTGAGATAGCCCTCTGGATTCTCAACCACACGTGGGTGCAGGGTGAGCCTCCACTCTTCCTGTCTGTTCTGTGTCTCTACCCTTCCTGTCAATTTCAATATGGCTTCTCCTGTATATATTTAAAGACTTCTGTTCAGGTAGTCTTCAAATGGTTATCCAGGTTGACAGTTTTATAATTTAGTTGTAATTTTGATGTGGACATGTGTGTGAGGAGGTGAGTTCAGCTTCTACCTACCCCTCCATCTTGGGACTTTGTTACTCTGTTGACATTGAATTTGTTGAAACATCATTCTGATTTCTTTTAGTTCTTTGTCAGTGGTTTACTGTAACTGTATGAGCATACTTTGTAAAGACCATATTCTTTCTTATGTGCTCTCTAAAGGCTCTGTTTCCTTAATGCTTAAATGCTTGCTTAACTCACAATTTTCTTAATTTGTTATTTACTTGGTTGCTGTAGCCTTTGACTATTTCCAAGAGAGTTTACAAAATTAATTCTGGCAAGGGTGTTTGTGTGTGTTTCTGTCGAGGAACATTTTTGTTGCTCCGTGGTAGTGGGTGTTTTTTTTAAAGACTAGAGTTGTGGGGGATGGGAGTGGTATTTAATAAGATAGGCTTTATTTGTGAGGATAAACAATTCTTATCAGATTGCTATCACTTGTACAGTGGCTAAGATACATGGCATGAGAAGGGATGGGCATGCAGTCCTTTCATCATGAAGAAAAGAGCTTCTTGAGTACAGGAGAGTTATGGAGGGGGTTTAAAGTCCAAGTTAGTTGGGTTGAGTTTCTTATTTAACATTGTAATACTTGACAGAGGGTGTTTAATGGCTCTTTTTGAAGAAATTCTCTAAAGCACCCATGACCTATATATAAAAGTCTTTGATTACTAGTCTTAAGACATGATTTTTTTTTTTTTTTTTTTATTGAGACAGAGAGCAAGTCAGAGAAAGGGACAGATAGGACAGAAAGGGACAAACAGGAAGGGAGAGACATGAGAAGCATCAGTTCCCTGTTGCAGCACCTTAGTTGTTCATTGATTGTTTTTTCATATGTTCCTTGACCCCTCAGAGGGGCTGCAGCAGAGCGAGTGACCCCTTGCTCAAGCCAGCAACCATGGGATCATGTCTGTGATCCCACGCTCAAGCCAGATGAGCCAGCCCGTACTTGAGCTGGTGACCTAGCAGTTTCAAACCTGGGTCCTCTGTGTTCCAGTCCACAGGTCAGGCAAAACACAATTTTTTAAACTAGATCTGCTTAGCTAGTTTTGTGATCTTAAACAAGTTGTCTTCTTTGGCCGTTCAGTTACTTTATGTATAAAACTCACTGGATTGTACTTAGGACTCTAGATAGTCTTCAGGATATTTTCAACTCTAGCCTTTTATTATATTTTTGCTACTTAAAGCAGTTCAGATAGGAGAAGGGGAGAAAGGCAGTAATGAGTGGAAAGAAAAACTGAACAAAAGTTTCTGCTCATCTAATTTAATAATTATGTCAGATTTTTAGATATTCCTATTGCTTCTCATCTCTACATTTCACACTAATTTTATTCCATTACCTCAATATATCACCATAAAACTTCCAAACAGTCCAATTAAAGCTGAAGTATCCCCCAGTCATCACCTTGTTCAACAGTGGAAGAAACTATATTTGACAGGTCTTTAAATATATATATTATCAATATACATAGATAGTTTTGTGTCTCGTTTTTTCCATTTAACAATGTTTTTGCCAATAATTTTATGTCGTTTTTTTATAGATTTCTCTATACAGTATTGTACCTTGGTAACATAGAATCACTTATTTAAAGATTTTCTTGTTGATGGAGGGCTAGATTGTTTCCACTCTTTGGTTGTTATAAACATGCTACCATGAACCTCCATGTTTCAGTTTATTTTCCTAGTATAGATATTTGAAGGTTGAATTGCTGGATGTGATTTTGGACCTTCCATGTAGGTGACTTAAGTTTGTCAATTTCTTGCATATCACTCCAGAAGTATTGTTATAGATGAAAAACATCTTTTACATGCATACATACATATATATGGCACATGTATCTATACACACCTATATAAATAAGTAAGTCATTTTATAAGTGTGATTGTAGTTTCGTAGGATAAATTTTAGTAGTTGAAATTAACATGAAAAGTTGTATGCATTTATAATTTTAATAGTTACTCTAGAGCTGCCTTTTTTTATTGGGCTGTTAGACTTCACTTATAGTGGTATTTGCCACACAGAAAATTATGTTTATGTAGTCAAATGTATCAGTCTTTAGACAAGAAATTTTGTGTAGTATTCTTGGAAAGGCCTTTTCCATTCTGAGATTATTACAGTATTCTATAGTCAAAATAGGCTCAATTTTAATATACTAACATATACAGAAAATAAGCTACTCTAGGTTTGAAAGTCAGTTTTTCTTCTTTATTTTTTTTAATTAATGTATTTTTTGTTTTATTTATTTTTTCAAGTAAGAGGAGGGGATATAGTGAGACAGACTCCTGCATGTGCCCCAATGGGATTCCACCTGGAAACTCAATCTGGAGCCAATGCTTAAATCAACCAAGCCATCCTCAGTGCCTAAAGGCTGATGCTTGGATCAGCTGAGCTATCCTCAATGCCTGGGGCCCACACTTGAACCAGTTGAGCCCCTGGCTGCAAGAGGGGAAGAGAAAAAGAAGGGAGAGAGAGTGGGGAAGCGAAGCAGATGGTCACTTCTCTTGTGTCCCCTGCCCGGGAATCGAACCTGGGACATCCACACCAGACCTATGCTCTATCTACTTACCATTATGGAATTTCTCTTTAACAATTCCTTGAAGCATTGCTTGGTTAAAATGTCTAGACCTATGACATTTTCTTTTTCATTCCTCTGACCTTCAGGTGATCTTTCTGGTACCATGCACTTAATTTAAGTTCTTTTGTCTTAGATCTAAAGGTTTAGATTCTATGAATTTAATTACTTTGGTATATTTTGCATACTCCTTTTAGCATTCTACTTTTTAGTAAAATGAAAGCAGTATAAAGTTACTACTTTGCAATATGCATTTTTTAATTTTAGAGAGATGACAATAGGATAAATTTTATCCGATTTTTCTCTCATTTTGTTCAGAATGTTGAGGGTTTTTTCTGATTAAAAAAAAAAAGCTTATCTTCTCCTTGACTGAATTTACAATAGAAATTAACCATTTACCATACAAAATGTTTTTTGGTTAACTGTGATCTTCAAAACAATGGTATGTTTTCATCTAGATCCTAAGGAAGAGAAAGAGGAAGAAGACAGTTGTGCCCTCCCTCAGGAAGTTCCCATTGCTACAACGAGGCCTAGCAGGGGCTGGCGCAGTAGCAGCAGGACATCTGTCTCTCGGCAACGTGACGCAGAGAACACCCGAAGCTCTAGGTCCAAGACTGGTTCGCTGCAGCTCATCTGCAAGTCAGAACCAAACACAGATCAGCTTGATTATGGTATGGGGCAAGCAGAAAAGGGTTACTTAGCAACCAGTTGCCTGTTGCTTTTAAATGTAATGTTGAACCTTTACCAAACAAAACAGCCTCTCGGGGTTATGTGTGGTGATACAGGAAGGATTTTTTTTGACAATTTGCAGATATTCTTCTTTTGTGTGATTATCTTAGGCTGTAATTTAGTCTCTTAGCTGTCGGGAGAAAATACGTCTACATAGATAATTGGGGGGCTTTATTTCTTTCAGATGTTACAGAAGAGCATCAATCTCCAGTTGGCATTAGGTGAGAACATTTTATATTTCATATTCAAACTCTTGGGGACATAGTGCACAATTACATTAAATTATTCAAAGTTGTATTCCACTTGAAGGAATTTGGAACTGTAACAAAGAAATTACTTTTAGTTTTGGAATTGAGTTTAGATTCTAATTTGTTCTTGACTAGATCCTTAACCATGTGATCCTTAGTTATATGGTTCAGAAATCATGTCTTGAGTATCTTCTATTCCATGCAAGGCACTAATATGAAATGTGGGTGTTTAAAAATTTTATTAGTATCTTTGGTGATAGGTCATGTGTTTTGGGGGGATTGTTCTCTTGATATAGGTCTTTTTTGATATGGTAGCTTATTAGAAATAGTATTACAAAGTCAATTGATCTTTAACTCTGTGACATTGAGTAGTCATCTCCTTGCCTTTACTTAATAAAGTGATAGCATACCAAGGATTTTTAATTCCAGTTAATCTTTAGGATAAAGCAGCTAGATTGCAGTTCTACTAGATCATAAGGATAAAAACTCTAGATAACTGACTGTGAATCTCTGGCTACCTCCAAAAAATTACCTAATAAAATCCAGTGCTCACTTCAGCACGTACTAAAATTAGAAAAGCTCCTCATATGTAATCTTTACAACTAGGATTTCTGATCTCTTATTTGCTTCTGTTTAGTAGTGATGAGGAGGAGGAGGAAGAAGAAATGCTAATCAGTGAAGAAGAAATACCATTCAAAGATGACCCAAGAGATGAAACCTACAAACCCCATTTAGAAAGGTATATCTCATTTTACTTCAGACATGTCAATGAAAAATAAATTTTTTGGAAAGCACTGTTGCATGTGCATGTGAGGAGTGGTTAGCTGGAAATCACATCTCATGAGCTAAGAGTTATAATTTTACAGCCTGACCACGTGGTAGAATAAAGCACTGACTTGGGATGCTGAGAACCTAGGTTCGAAACCCGAGGTCGCCGGCTTGAGTGCAGGCTCGTCCAGCTTGAGCGAGGGGCCATAGACATGGCCCCATGGTTGCTGGCTTGAGCCCAAAGGTCACTGGCTTGCAAGGGGTCATTGGCTTGGCCGGAGTCCCCCAGTCGAGGCATGTATGAGAAGCAATCAATGAACAACTAAAGTGCTGTAACTACAAGTTGATGCTTCTCATCTCTCTCCCTTCTTGTCTGTCCCTGTCTCTCTTTCTCTCTCTTGCTTAAAAAAAAAAAAGTTATAATTTTATAATAAATTGATTAAAACCCCAGCTTTACCTTGTTTATCACATTTACCTTGAAAGGATACTTTGCAGAATACCGATGTTTAAATGTATTTGTGTTTTCAGGGAAACCCCAAAGCCACGGAGAAAATCAGGGAAGGTGAAAGAAGAGAAAGACAAGAAAGAAATCAAAGTGGAAGTAGAAGTAGAGGTGAAAGAAGAGGAGAATGAAATTAGGGAAGATGAGGAGCCCCCTAGGAAGTGAGTGGGCAGTTACTACTGAAATGGACACCTAACATTTTGAAGCCACTAGTGGGAAAAGGGTGGGAATATGAAGGGTGGTGTTGACATATGCTTACAGGATTGGGCAAAAGCAGGCTTGCAGTTATGAGTGTGTGAAACAGTTTACTACCAAATTATTCCCGTACGAACAACTGGAAACCCACTTGAACCCCACCCTGTATTGCTGCCGTAAGCAGCTGACAGCTGTATTGCAGACTCTTGTCAGAAACATGAGAAGTTTAAATCAAGGCTGTACAAAGATATACAAATGAATGGGCGACACAACAGGGACAGGGAGGGACAGAGTAGTAGAAGAGCAAGAAAAAGCGTGGCAGATGGGGGTCTTCAAAAGAAAGGCAAGGGCAGCCATTGATGTAATAACCTTGGTCAGGTGAGCGTGTTCTGTCTAGCAACCATTTCTTGCTGCAGTAATAAGATTCTTTCCTCTTTTTTCAGTGGTTAGGTTTTTTTATTCTATTGCAAGAAGAGTATATATTTTTAGGGTTTTTAAAAGATAATAGGCTTTTTTATTATATTTTTTAAATTGACAAAACTTAAGTAGTAGACTTTTTACTGAAACAGTTCTTCAGGTAGTAATGTTAAGGTTTATCCAGATTGTCCATAGTATTGTACAGTTTATGAACAGTATGTACTGAACTTGAGATGCAAACTTATTTGAAAATAGTATTACTCCAGAGAGAAATCTTTGGTTTGCCAGACATGTCTGTGACTTCACGTATTCTGGGTTATCCTTTGTTTCTGCCCGTTGCTCTTTGGCCTTTTGTTTACATGTTTTCAGCCACCCTCCACTCAGTAAGCTTCAATCCAGAATATGTGGACAGCTTACTCTATTTTTTTAATTATAGGAGAGGAAGAAGGCGAAAAGATGACAAAAGTCCACGATTACCCAAAAGGAGGTAAGTATTTACACTCCTGTGTTGTTCCTTGTTTCTGGAGTTAGGCGCTTTCCTCATGTTTGGCCTCAGAATTCTGCAGGAATGGACAAAAGGAACTTTATGAATGTCTTTGATGCAAAGTTTCTGATTCCACTGCAGGATCTTAACGTTTCTAAAAATCTTACTACTTATTTCTATTTGGAGGCTTATTTATTTTGCACAATATGTAGTATAAAGTTGCTATTCCATAAGTAGTGCAGGTAGAGTTGAAGGTCATGGGGCAGACTTCTTTCCTGTTGCTAACTTCTCTCCTTCTTGCTGGGAATAGGAAAAAACCTCCGATCCAGTACGTGCGCTGTGAGATGGAAGGATGCGGGACCGTTCTTGCTCACCCTCGTTATTTGCAGGTCAGTGAGGTTATGTGAGGCAGCTTTTCAGGTACGTGCCATTGCTAGTTCTCAAGCTTGATGAGACCTTGTAATGTGTGACTTTGTAGGCTTTATCATTGACATGCAATGTCAAGAAAAAGTTCTTTTTTTAAACATGAAATTACTTCAGTCATTGTGTTAAGAAAGAGAGAGGAAAAGAAAGTCTCTAAGAGCCAGAGCCCAAACAGAATTTCTTTGGAATCTTGGAAAGTTCCATTGTTTCCCATTGTGGGGTAAATACTTCAGATACAAGGTGATTGTAACGGCACACCAAGGCACAAATGCACAGATTTTATTTAATGTGTATTTTTTTAAAAATTAGTAACTCAAGCCAGTGATTTCTTAAATACTGTTTCAAATAAGTTTAAAAACTTTAGCTTGTAGGGTTTTTATAAAAGAAGTAGGTTTTGCCTGACCTGTGGTGGCGCAGTGGATAAAGCGTCGACCTGGGAACACTGAGGTCGCCAGTTCAAAACCCTGCACTGGTCTGGTCAAGGCACATATGGGAGTTAATGCTTCCAGCTCCTCCCCCATTTCTCTCTTTTTCTCTCTCTCTCTCTCTCTCTCTCTCTCTCTCTCACTCTGTGTCTCCTCTCTAAATTGAATAAATATAAAGAAATTTTAAAAAAGATATGTTAAAGTAAGTAGGTTTTTTAAAATACGAATAACAATGTAGGTTATGTTTAGGTCTCAGAGAAAGCATGAAAGGGAAATACTTACTAAACTTTAAGAAATGCCTGTTTGATGTTTAGTTTGGCAGCAAGTGTAACATGGGATTCGGGCTTTACTTTCTGATTTGGTTCTGGTTCTGTTACAATGATAGCTAGTACTCTTTTGTATGTGCCATTTGCTGCACAAAGCACCATGCAAAATGTGATCTCTGGATCTCCCAACAGTGCTATGGGGCAGGTGCTCCATTTTATAAATGAGAACTGGATCTTACGATATTTAAGTCACATCTCCTGAGATCAGTCACACTGCTGTTAAATAACGGGCCCAAATTGAAATCCAAATTTACTTCCATAGCCCTTGTTCTTAACTATTTGATTTTATTGCCTCTCTACCCAAAAACAAAGTCTGATTTTTCTTCAGCATTTTTTGACTTAGCAAAGGAGCAGGTACTTAGGAAGCTTTAATTTTTATCCCTCTTTACTTTCTTTTATTGTTTTAGCACCACATTAAATATCAGCATTTGCTAAAGAAGAAATACGTATGTCCCCATCCCTCCTGTGGGCGACTCTTCAGGCTCCAGAAGCAACTTCTGCGACATGCCAAACATCATACAGGTACTTTCAAAATAGAATGTTTTATCAAGCAGATAAATGCACTGTACTTTTAAGTGTAGGTTGTTAGTGATTTTTTTTCCCCTAACATAAATCTTAAAAGAGTATACAATCACTTATGAAAGAAAGGTGGGAAAGGAAAATGTGATGACATTAAATTTTATAAGGGATGAACAAACTCTGGCTTTTAATCTTTTCCCTTGGATTTCTTTGCGAAGAAGAGAATCTTTTATGGAGCACATGCAGTGGGAACCAAACACTCTGCACATGTTGCTGCGTATCTGTCCCGCGTCCCCAAGTCGGCTGTATCCGTCTTGTTTTACAGTGAGGCATCCAGAGGGTTAGCAATGTTAACTTACTTGTCTTCACACAGCTAGTTTTTGGTGAAACCAAGATTTTCTAATTCTGTTTCATGTAGATGCTTGCAGAGAAAAAGCCTAAATGGTAAAGAGGTTTACTTACACATAGTTGACGATAACTACTAAATGGTTCCTGGGACTTGGCTGCTGTTGAAATCATAAAGGCTAGCTATTAAATTCACAGGTAAACTCCAGTAGGAGCTAATGGCTCAAAAAAGAGAAACGGAATGTTTCAGTGGCACACATTACAGGGTGGATTCAAATTCTGTTCATTTCCAGCCATTGACAATCTCAGTGCAGTGTAGCCAATAGGAACAGTTTGGGGCGCGTATTGGAGCTGATCAGTACGTGCCAGACACTCGATGGTTGCATGTTACCTTCTCAGCAGTCGTAGTCCTAAGACGGAGAATTCCTGTTGCAGAACTAGCTTGTCTCCTGCCTGAGGTCACACTGATATGTGGACCCTTTGCATCATTTACCGTATGTGTGACTTAGGCACGTTTCTTCATTGTTTTCTCACTTTGCCTCATCTGTAAGATAAGTTAACTAAAATGTCATTGAATGTTGATGACAGGTTATAAGGATGAGAAGAGATCACATACTGGGCTATTTATTACACAGGGCCTGGCACCTGGGAGACTTTCAAAAACACCAGGGTTTGAACGTAGGTCTCCATCATTTCAGTCATTTCAAAGTGTGCAGCCCGCGCTGTGCCGTTTCTTCAGAGAGAACGTGCTGGCTCATGCTCGCAGCCGCCCGTGCTCTGCACCACCTTCTCCCTGTGCTTTTTGTTTCACAGAAAAGGACTTTTTTGTGAAAAAGACTATTGTGTTACAGAAAAAAAGTACTTTCTGCTAACCAGTTTAGACTATTTTAGCTAAATATCATAAGCCTGCTGTGACAAACTGATTTAGAAATTCAGTTCATTCCAGATCATTTATATTTGGTTAACAATTTTATGATGTCAGTGGAGAAAGTTTTCTTTTTCCAAATTAGTACATACGGACTCCTTTGAAAATATAATTTATTTAAACACATAGATACCCCACTCAGTTTGCCATGCTACTGTGGAGTGGAGCTGGAGAAGCGGACTGGGCAGTGTGAAATGTTGTTGTCTCTGGGTTACAGCGTCTCCTACTTGTCCTGCAGAGAACAGACCCTTAAGCGTCGGCATCACTTGAGTTCTGGCCAGAGGCACAGACTTGCAGGCCCTGCCTCAGGCCGCTGAGTCAGCACCTGCGTTTAGTAAGACCCCAGGGGATTGCTGAGTATGGTCCAGCTTGAGAACAGCTGGGCTCTTCCCCTATGCTTAGTATGGAAATTGTTTGGGATGGAGTACAGGGTTAATTTTGTTACCATTTATCTTTTAATTTAGGCATAGAAAATGTAGCATCATTCACTCAATGAATGATACCTAAGCATGTTTGTCTACTCTTCCGGAGCCAAGTGATAAAGGAGTATAGTTAAGTACAGTGCTTTGTGCCGCATAGATTACACACCATGTTAGCAAATTTATCCGAGTCCTGGGAAGTGGGGCGGCGTGTGACATGAGGAGGTAGCTGGGTGCAGGAGATGGGGAGTCGGACGGCAGGGGAAGCACAGGTGCTGTGCTGTGCTGGGTGCTGCAGAGGGAAGGGGAAATTGTTTACCTTGCGCCACGGGTTTAAAAAATAAAATCCATGGAAAATGTAGTTTACTTGCCAAGTAAGCAATTTGTCTAAGGCCTGGATTACTGGTGAAGTTAAGATTAGGATTTTTTTTTTTTTTTTTTTTTTTTTTTTTTTTGTGACAGAGAGAGAGACGGAGAGAGAACAGAAACAGAAGGACAGACAGGAAGGGAGGGAGATGAGAAGCATCAGTTCTTTGTTGCGGCTCCTTAGTTGTTCATTGATTGCTTTCTCATATGTGCCTTGACCAGGGGGCTCTAGCAGACTGAGTTATCTTGGCTCAAGCCAGTGACCTTTGGGCTCAAGCCAGAGGCCATGGGATCATGTCTATGATCCCACGCTCATGCTGATAAGCCCGCATTCAAATGAGATGAGCCCATGCTCAAGGCAGTGACCTCTGGGTTTTGAACCTGGGTCCTCTGTATCCCAGTCCGATGTTCTATCCACTGCGCCACCGCCTGGTCATGCAAGATTAGGATTTTAGTTCTCATATTTCTATCTAGGTCCTTTTTTGTTTTTTAAAAAGGTCCTTATACTATACGTGGAATAAAAAGAAAACAAACAAAAAAGCTATTTCTACTTCAGTTTTTGTTTATCCAGTGTTTATACATTGAAATCAGTGTTGCTTTTGCTTTAAGTTGAGCTGCCTGCTCACCTGCTTACTTCCTGTAAACCAGGAAGAAATAGACTCTGAGCGGAGCACTAGCCCGTCTCATTATTTCTCTCCTTAGACCAGAGGGATTATATCTGTGAGTACTGTGCTCGGGCCTTCAAGAGCTCCCACAACCTGGCGGTGCACCGGATGATCCACACGGGCGAGAAGCCGTTACAGTGAGTAGTTCCTTGTCGGCCCGCAGCCGGGGAGACATGCGTGGGCTCCACTGGAGGCATAGCCCTTTCCAAACACTTCACGTGCTTTTACCAGTTACAGTGGGTAGGTTGGGGAGCTCCTTAGTGAACTCTTTCTTTCACTTCTCCTGTCTTTTAAACAGAAGGAAAAAGCAGATTAGTGTTCCGTTTGGTAGCTGTTTGCGACCTCTGCATTTGCACTCCTGACTTCTCTGTCTCATCAGCCCTTTCTCTCCCACCCTCCGCAGGTGCGAGATCTGCGGGTTTACTTGTCGGCAAAAGGCCTCCCTAAATTGGCACATGAAGAAGCATGATGCAGACTCCTTCTACCAGTTCTCTTGCAACATCTGTGGCAAAAAATTTGAGAAGAAGGACAGCGTAGTGGCACACAAAGCAAAAAGCCACCCTGAGGTGCTGATTGCCGAAGCGCTGGCCGCCAACGCCGGCGCCCTCATCACCAGCACAGATATCTTGGGCACTAACCCGGAGTCCCTGACACAGCCTGCCGATGGTCAGGGCCTTCCTCTCCTTCCTGAGCCCCTGGGGAACTCTGCCCCTGGAGAGTGCCTCCTGCTAGAGGCCGAAGGGATGTCCAAGTCATACTGTAGTGGGACGGAACGGGTGAGCCTCATGGCTGACGGGAAGATCTTCGTGGGGAGCAGCAGCAGCGGGGGCACTGACGGGCTGGTCATGAACTCGGATATACTCGGTGCTACCACAGAGGTTCTGATCGAAGACTCAGACTCCACTGGACCTTAGTAGAAGGGAAGACTTTAGGCACTGGGACAGCTCAGACTTTGTACTTAAAAGATAAAAAGGACAAAAAAAATTTAAAGCATTTAAGATCTAGTAAAATAACTGAAGGGCCTGCTCTTTCCGATGTGGATCACAGCACACACACACACACATACACACACACCGACCCTCTCCTCCTGTCCCCTTTATAAAATTGATGTTGCCTTTTCCAGAAAGGTAGACAAAAAATAAGCTCTTCCAGTGAGGGTTCCCTCATGCTCAGTTCCAGCCAGGCAGACTTCCTGCTCACAGCAGATGCCCTTTTCTAAACTCGAATTCTTCCGTGCTCGAGTCAGCTTTTAACTCTTGGTCGTATGTACTGTCCTCTGAATTCCTTCTCCTCCTTTCCTGCTGCCCTATGGTCTGGCTTCTACCCACTGCAGCACACCTACCCTCAAAGTATCATAGAATTCTAATCTCTGGAGGCTGGCAGCTTGACTTGGCACTTTAGGGCCCCTTAGCACGGAGCGCTGTTAAAACAGCACACATCACTCACGCCTTCTCCGTTCCTCACTGGGTTACAGAAAAGAAGGAAACATGGGGACCACTCTCACCCCAGCACTTCAGTCCCCCTTCCAACACCTCCATAAGGTTCTTCGTGGTGCTCACTTCTGGGAAGCAGGCCCCCACAGGGAGGGGGCTGCCCGCTGCGTGGTCTCTTTGACCATAGGGTGGGGCCGTGTACCGGTGAGACAGTGAGAAAAGTCCCAGTCTAATGGCAGAAATTTGCACTTTGAACATGTGTGTTTTTTGTGTTGTGGAACCTGAAATTTCTTATTTATTAACGGAAAGTGATTTTCTTTTTTTTCCTTTTTTGTCTTTGTTGCTATATTTTGTGGGGCTGGGAGAGATGCGGTTATTCTGACGCGGGGTCCTTTCCATAAGAGGTACTTCTGAAGGCAAGATGGAGGGTTGAAGCAGCACAGCCAGCCTCTGAAATCACAGCTCTCCAGTGGCCTTGAAGCTGGTCCTCAGCACTAATAAAATCACTACAGTAGCTTAGTGCTTTTTCGGAAGCCTTTTTAGGGAAGAATGTTAGATTTGAGGTAACTAGTGCTCTGTACGTTTTTAGAGCATTGAGATTTAGGAATTCTGAGGGGATGAGAAAGATTGTTCGGGGTCTGAATTACAGATAAAAGATTTTCTCCTGTCAGTTTGTTTTAGTTCCCGCTTTGCTTTATCATTGGTTCATTCCGTCTGCTGATTAGTGAAGGGCACTGCCGTTAGTGAGGGAGTGAGTAGTTAGGTCGCTGTTTGAACCCAGAGAAATTGCTTGGTTCCCTTTCCCGTTCCTAACACTTCAGAAGGGGAAAGGCTTCCAGCAGACAAACTTCACAGTGTGGTGATGGTGTTGGCTTCCCCTAAGGCCCTGGGTCCTCCCACTTCCCTTGAGGGATTGTGGTGGGGCCTGTCGGTTGTCACTGTTCATGGGGGACAGGTCGTGGTTTTGTGTAAGTTCGTAACTCTCAGAAGACAAAACTTCCTTCAGTTCGTTTGCAGACAATTAGAAGGAAGTTTCTGTCCTGTGTACCTCAGAACTGGAATTCAGGACTTGCCCTGGGGGTGCATTGTCTGTCAGAAGTGTGTGATGGCTGGTGGGAAGAATGAAGTTTTGCTGAGAACAGAATAAGGAACAGCTTGTTTTTCACAAACACTAAAACTATAAATTTTTCCTTTGATTTTTTTTTCCCCAAGAAGAGGGGTAAGGAAATGTCAGCTCTGAAAGAGGCTTACTCTCTACCCACCAGTGTCGGAGTTGGGATGCCAGGGAGTCTGGAGTGGAACATCCACAGTGAGCAGCCTGAAGTGCACTATTGTTTTCGGAGTGCTGCAGATTTGCCCCCCCCCCCCCCGGTGTGGGGGTAGAAAGTGGAATAAGAATAGAAGGGATGTAGAATATGCTTTCCTGCCCACAGTAAGGATTTGGAGTGGAATTTGGTATGTTGACTAGAAAATATTACATGAATAATTGGGTGGGTCTACAACAAAGTTGTTTGCCCCCAATTTAAGTCCATTTTGACTGTTTTACTAGCTAGCATCTGTCCCCACATTTACCTTTGTCTTGGTCACGTTTATCTTATCCTTTGTGTCCATAAATTACATTTTTGGTATTTGGCCATCAGATAGTTTAGCCATGTACACAAAAGCAAACTGCGTTTAAAATAAAAAAAACTTTATAAATGTGTTCTTGCCCATCTCACACTCCTCTTCTCACCAAAGACAACTAGTTAGTTGTAGTAATGAAAGTATCTCTTCTTCCTCTTTTGTTTTTGGGTTTTTTTTCTGTCTTCTTAGTTACCATTTGCCTACAGTTTGCTTCAATAAATTATTGTAGCAGTTTGCAGTAAGTCTTACAGTCTTTGTCATGGACTCGCCTGTTGGGAAAGGGCTGCTAGCACAGGAGGGGGGTGAGTGCACTGACTTACCTGCACTCGCCCTGTTTCCTTTCCGTCCCTCCTGCTGTCACTCACTGCCCTTCCTTCCTGGGCGCTCACTTCTAAACTCTGCATTATAGTCGTCGCCAGGTCTGCTCCCTTTCCCCACTGCACGTTCTCCATCTTGAATCGGCAGTTCTAGAGTCTGAAAAGGTAGCTGAGATACAAGCATTATTTCTGTGCTTCCCCCTTATTTGATTGCCCAGGGTTATTTTACATAATTGGGACTTAATATGCTTCAGATAAACACTGGCCAGGATTACTGGGAGTAAAAAATGTATATTAAGGTATGGGAAAGCAGCCACATAGAGCACTTGAACCTCCTTTGTACCTGTTTGGAGAAAAAAATATAAACTGTGTATTAAACCTGAGCTTATTACAGTCTGGTTGTTTGAAGCCCCGTTTTCCTCTCCTGTCTTTTTCCCACTTTCCAATGTACTCAAGAAAAATGAAAAATTGTAATGGATCAACTTAAAATATTTTATTTCCTAAAAGCCTTTTTGCCTATTGTAATGTGCAGGACCCTTCTCCTTTGATGGGAGAGACAGGTAGTTACCTGAATCTAGGTTGAAAAAGTTATGTAAAAAGAAATTATAATAAAAGGGATACTCTGCTTTTCAAATTCTTGTTTTCTCTTAATCTAGGTAAGGCATATCAGAATAAATATGTAAAGAAAAATAAAAGTTGTCTTCATGGAAGCAGCTGGTCTTCCTTGGTTGTAATAAGTTAGAGTTGTCCTTGGGCGAAACAGGTGATCCCGCTAAGGACCCAGGTGCCCTCAGAGCAGGCCTTAGGTGGTAGAGAAGGCTCTTGTTGAGAACCAGGTAGTGGACTTTTGACTCTCGTTCTTGATTTCTATGAGATGCCGTGTGACCCTGTGATCAGCTGGTAGACTTACTAACTAAAAAAAAAAAAAAGATACTTTTACCATCTTAGAAGGCCTACTGTGACAGCCACGCCAGCCTTATTTCTCTCTCCCTTACCATCCTTTATTGTTCATCTATGGAAATTTGCCCCTGAGAAGCTATGTGTTTCAGTTAGAGCCTCTATGATATGAAATAATGAAAGCTAATTGATTCATTTGAAGTTGAAATTTGCAACCTCTACCCAGTCAGCACCATCCTCACGTGAGTTAAATGCAAGTAGGATAGCAACTCTCCAAGTGCTTTTAAACGTTTTAGTCCTCCTTTCAAAGCCCCACTCATTCTCTTATTTTGGTAAGAAGCCTATGGTATGACAGATAAGGATGAAGAAAAGCATGTTGTCACTTGAGTGAGTCGGCCTTAGAAATGTTACCAAGTCAAGGCTGGGTGTTTCCTGTCCTTTGGAAAAGAACAGGCCTGAGCAGTTCCTCCCTCCTGCTGTAGCTGGGAGAAAGGCACAGGGATTGGGATTAGGGATACTTTTCTGATGATTTTTAATCAATTGTAAACTAAATTTATAACAAAAAGGTAGGATTAAAATTTTTTTTGTGTGACAGAGAGAGGGACAGATAGTGACAGGAAGGGAGAGAGATGAGAAGCATCAATTCTTCTTTGCGGCACCTTAGTTGTTCACTGATTGCTTTCTCATGTGCATTGACCAGGGGACTACAGTAGAGCGAGTGACCCCTTGCTCAAGCCATCAAACCAGATGAGCCCACACTCAAGCTGGCAACCTTGCGAATTCGAACCTGGGTCCTCTGCATCCCAGTCTGATGCTCTATCCACTGCACCACCACGTGGTCAGGCTAAAAACTTTTTAAAGGATCTTTTTCACATAACTTTGTTTCTTGAACAAAATGTGATCTAAACAGTGAAATTGGAGGGTCAGTGGGAGAAACAACTGTAGAATCAAATACCTATTCTGAAATTTTGAGCATGGTTATTGGATTTTGTGCACAGCATTTAATTTCTTTAAGTCTCAATTGCTTATGTAAGGTGGGGGAAATAATACTTACAGAATTATTCTGAAGATCAGGTACCATGTCTGGTCCCTGTGAGATGCTTAATAAATGGCAGGGCTCTGTCAGTAGTAATAATGGAATCTTCCTGAATACTTCACCAGGCAAAATAAATAAATAAAAGGACATGGGGAGCACAAAGGATGGTGATAACAAAATGAACTGGTTATATGTGTGTAAAGTAGATCACATTAGGCAGGGGTGTCATGGGGATTAGTGAGATAGTGACCTTGTTGCTAAGTGCAAAAGCAAAACAATGACATAAAAACAAGTACACCAGGCACTCGCTGGAGGAGAGCGATGGAGGCAGACACTGCAGGGAAAGCACAGAGTAAAAGGGGCCTTTGATTCCATGGACACAGAAATCCACATCCAGGAATTTGTTGCCACTTGTGGGTCAGGCAGGGGTGGGGGTAGAGAATGCCCAGTGGATTTAGTCTGAGAGTCACATTTCTTATTTGGACCAGTGTAGACAGAAACAAACTCGGCTTGCTTGTCTCCTGGGACAGTTGAGTTGGGGGATGGCTTTCGCAGAGCATTCAGGGCCGACCCCTCCCCGCCGGGACCTCTGCAGCCGCTCTATCTGGCTGGCGAGGAAGATGCGTTCCGACCTGGCCGCGCTCACGGAGTCTTATGTAAGTTGCCTGCTCTGCTCTTGTCTATTTTTCACTTCATTTATTTTGCTCCAATCCCTTACCGTCATGCTGCAGCCCCGTTACCGATTATGAAAGCCCTAATCATACAGTCAGTTCTCTATTGGGCACATACATCATTTGACCTGACCCCTTCCCTTAAGGAAACTTATAGAAGCTTGTTTTCTTTTGGTTTTTTAGACATGTTTCTTCAGTAGAAAGTATACATGGGGTGCTATGTTGTGTTGGCCTATGTCTTGGAGGCTGTTCCACCAGGATGGATTAACCGTAAAGCCCTCCAAGTTTGGGTTCTTCATATACATTGTTCTGAATTTTTGAACTAGGTAAACGAAAGGCAGAGTAAGGTGTATAGGATTAGGAGAAGAACAGTGTAAACCCAACCAATTTCTCCTATAGAATATTAGCCACTCACTTTTTAATTAAATACATCAAAGGTGTTTCTGGGTTTAAGCAGAAGGGTTGCCTACAGTATCAAAGGATTCCCTAGAAGATTCACTGGGACTTGGGGAAGTGTTACACTCTTAAGGTGTTAACTGTGTGTTCCAGATTGGTGTTCTGATGGGAGATTCTCACCAGTTTGCCTAAGACTTGTGGTGGGAACACCACAGACCCTGTAGAGCAGGAGTCCCCAAACTACGGCCCGCGGGCTGCATGTGGCCCCCTGAGACCACTTAATCCGCCCTGCCGCACTTCCAGAAGGGGCACCTCTTTCATTGGTGGTCAGTGAGAGGAGCACAGGATGCATCCGCACTCATAGTTCCCATTGAAATACTGGTCAGTGTGTTGATTTAAATTTACTTGTTCTTTACTTTAAATATTGTATTCCCGTTTTTTTTTACTTTAAAATAAGATATGTGCAGTGTGCATAGGGATTTGTTTGTAGTTTTTTTAATAGTCCAGCCCTCCAACGGTCTGAGGGACAGTGAACTGGCCCCCTGTGTAAAAGTTTGGGGACCCCTGCTGTAGACAGTATCTTTGCACAGCCCCACCAGGCAGAAATCAGACTCAGAAGTACCAGTTACTTAAATGACTTAATTCTCACTGACTAGGCAGTGGAGGAGAGGATGATTAGAAAAATTCTACAATGGCTGCATTCGCGGGCTTCCTAAGTGTGGCCTGTGTCTTCAAGTATGTTTAACATACCTAAAACTTGAGTATGATTGAAATACTCTAGGAGGGAATTTAAAGTTGGAGGGAAGAGCTATCCAAGACCCGTGGTTTTCAACCTATAGATCCTGGTGAAAGTTGTAGATTCTCCCCCCAAAAATGAACAGGTAGTCAAAGCAGTATGTATAATTTCAGGGACAATAAGGTCTTCCTAAAGTCCAGTCATGGACCCCAAATCAGGGATTTCTGTTCTAGACTTTATTTTCTGTATAATTTGGATCCATGACCAGGGAGTTGAATAAGATTTTATATGAGGTTTTGGAATGACTGAAGTGAGAATGTTGGGGTGGTTACAGAAAATGTGATGTTTTCCAATATATGTGGCCAGGTGAAGCATCAGGGCCTGAGTGAGGACACAGACTTGGACTCCATGGACGGTGTGCCCACGGCAAGCAGCGATCGGTGGAGCGAGCTGACTGAGGCCGAGCGGCTCCAGGAGAACCTGCAGGCTTACCGCACCTTTCACACTATGCTGACCAGGCTTCTAGAAGACCAGCGGGTACACTTGACTCCGGCCGCAGGTGACTTCCATCAGGCTCTACACACCCTTCTCCTCCAGGTGGCTGCCTTTGCTTACCAGCTGGAGGAATTAATGGGACTCCTGGAACACAAGATCCCACCCAAGGAGGCTGATGGGATGCCCGTTATTGTTGGAGATGGTCTCTTTGCAAAGAAGCTTTGGGGCCTGAAGGTGCTGCAAGAGCTGTCACAGTGGACAGTGAGGTCCATCCATGACCTCCGAGTCATTTCTTCTCATCAGACTGGGGTCTCGGCCCATGGGAGCCACTGTATTGCTCAAGACAAGAAAATGTAGCAGTAAGCCTTGTTCTCCCTTTTTTTTCTAGTGGAGTATACATGGTTGTCTGAGGCCGCACTTTCCCATTCTTAAGTTTGTGGAAACCTTTCAGACAGAGCACAGGCATTTCATCAAGCAGGATTGGAGCTACGGATGAATGGACACACAGGTTTACTTGGCGGGACGTTGAGTGTGGGGGGTACGGGACAACATTGTTCCATCTCAGTGCTCTAACCTTTTCTACCCACTCAGTAACCTCTACAGGCTTTTAACAGCCTCACAGGATAAATATATCTTTAACTCTAGTCCCAGAAGACTTCTGAGAGGACTATAACAGGGTATTAAAAATCGTGGACGCTATCCGATTCCAGCTCTTGGGTAATAAGTATAGTAACAACGTTGAGCACGTCCTATACTGAAGCGGTGTGCCGGAGGCTTTATGTCCATTGTCACTCACAACCCTGTTGAGGAAGAGGGTGGTGTTCCCAGTTGAGAGATGAGATGACAGGCTCACAGAAACTTATAACTAGTTTAAGATTCCTCACCCAGCAAACGGCACACAAAGTTTGAACCCAGACCTTTCTCATTCCAAAACCTCTGTGCCCTTCGTGGTTGAGGCCTGATTAGGAACCTCAGTCACTGCACCTCTCTGCCAGAGGGTCGTCTGTCCCTTGCGCTGAGAAAATAACCCCCTGACAGTAGTCTCACCTATCTCGTTTCACTTTCCACGGTTTCAGGTACCTTGGTCAGCATGGCACAAAAATATTAAATGGAAAATTCCAGAAATAAGCAATGTATAAGTTTTAAATTGCACATTGCTCTGAGTACTGTGATGGAGCCTCGTGCAGCCCCGCTCCATCCTCCCGGGACGAACCCCTTCTTTGTCCAGCGTAGCCACACTGGGTGCACTGTCCGCCTGTTAGTCACGTAGCCGAGAGGCACTGCGTTCCGTAACATTGTAGTCATCGCTTTAGTGTTAGTTACTAACCTCTTACTGTTAAAAAGCAGAAGGGGTTCCCTACTGTCTGCGGTTTCAAGCATCACGTGGGGTCTTGGAAGGTAGCCCCCAGGGTGAGGAGGGACTAGCGTGCATGTTCTGAAGGGCAGGGCTCCAGTGTCAGAGGTGGTGCTTCTTGTCCCTATTTGGCAGAGAGAGCCGAGGCGATCTGCCTGGGGGAAAGACCAGGCCGCCCGACCTCCCAACGTAGGGAGCTGTGCGATAGATACTACATCGTGCTTTCAAGTGTCCACTGATGTTTGCGGGTTCAGGGCTGGCCACGGCCTATACCAGGTCCCCACACACTCACTGGAGTCAGCAGTGCTCTGATGGTCACTGTCACCCAAGCGTTCATGGTCACAGAGCTCCACGTTCTCTGGACTTCGTCATGAGGAGAGGGCGAGGCCCCTCTGTTCCCAGTGGGAGAGCCAGCGACGCTAAAACAATGCACAGCAAAGCCCCCGTGCTTCACAACCAAGGGGCAGTGCTCTTTGTTTCCTGTCCTGGGGGGAAAGCGGATGAGAAGTGCTGGCCAGTAAGTGAGGGTCTTCATGGAAAAGTTCACTCGCACTTGGGCTTATGAACCAATGCAAACGTGAATCAAAAAGTTCTCAGGTGTATCTTTTCATACCACTGATTAATTAAGACTCAAGACCTTGGATTGGGGGCCCAAATCAACTTAGTTCAGTACTTATTTTAGGCTTTTGCGTTAAATGAACCACGAGTCAGGGCCAGCTCACATAAGTGGGATGAAGCGGGATGGGGGACTGAGCTTGTGTCCTTCACCATACGGGGTCATGTCCAAAACGTCTAGAAGTCAATATTATCAGATCTCTGGGGTAGAAATTAGGGCAATACGGAGGAAGTAAGGTCCTGCTTTTCAGTATGGGAGCAAGGTTGTATGCACGTTAAGAGATCAAAGCTAAAGGCTGAAACTGTAAGGCACGGGTTTAAATGCTATTGAGTTCAGGAGAAAGCCCAGGGAGGACCAGAATCCCTTCTTCCCGGGGGAGGGAGGAAGTATCTCAGTGGTGGGATGAGTACCAAGTCAGTGGAAATGAGAGAACCAGGAAAGAGTTGCCTGGGTAGCACACAGTGAGGCACCAATGCCCAGAGGGGACCGCCTACCTCTAGAGGTTGATTGTTCCGTTTCATTTCGCTCACGATTTTGGTCTTGGTAGATAGTTCCACAGTTGAGTACGTGGGGGTTTATTTAATTCAAGCTATTCCTTATTTAAATTGTCTCTTCCTCTTAAGAGCAGTGTTTTTTTTTTTTATTGATAAGCTTATTAATGTGAAGCTCTTAAATGTATCTGTAGAGTCCGTCACATTCTTTTTGTTTAATGGAGAAGTGTGACTAAAATTGCTTAATGGGGACTAACTGATCACAGACTTGCTAAATCTGAAAGGTGTGACCCCCGCCCAGAGTTTTGTTTTTATATTTAAGTGTTGCAGCACACACACGGGCAGATGGTCCAGAGGTCGGCGGAGCGCGGCGGAAGCTCTGCCCAGCGGCCTGTGAAAGAATGTGTATTTGTAAGAGGAGCATCTGAAGGGGCAGAGGGTCCAGAGAAGGTGCAAGTCCTAACCATGGGTGGCGTGGAAATAGGAAGATCTGTCAGCAGCTGATCTGTGAGCGCACTCCCTGCTGAGCTGTGTATCTGTTTCTTCAAGGAACTTGCCAGTGTGCCTCAAAGGAAGTGTGGGGGAGACTCCTCAGGAAAAGATAAAGGATGGGGGAAATGAACAGTTAGCTCTAATAATAAAAGCATAAACATGAAGGGGTCTGTGTGTAGACACTGCATCATGCTTCTCTGAATGGATGAAACCGATCCCATAGGGGGTTGACGTGAGGCCAGTGCTGTACGTGTGTATCTCATAATACAGACGGGTGATGGTGACACTGGGAGTATATATATTTTTAATCATCCACAATGCAAAAGAGATTCTTGATCGTTAGACTTTAGTCCCTTTGTTAGATCTGTATATGGATAGGACTTCCGGGGAGTCATATTTTTATATACATCTAAGCTATATATATATATATATATATATATATATATATATATATGCATGTATGTATATATATATATATATATATAACCATATTCTATGTGTGTATATAATGTATAAATTTTGTTCTTTATTTTGTAAAGAGGATTTCTTCTATCCCATGAGGGGAAAGAGAGTGTTTTTCTGAATCTGTCAAGGAATTGCATGTGTGAGAGTTGGTAAATTATTGCCTAGATTTAAGAGAGCGGTTTGGAAAAGATTTGCAAATTACCACCTGCTTGAAGGCCAAGCATGGAATAAAATTATCTTTAAGATAATCAGATTTGAGGGAAGTGGGTTTTAATAAAAATGGAAAGTGTAAAGTCATAACTTTGGCATTGTTGTTAGTTCAGGCTGCTGCGGATTACAGCCCAAGGGGTGACTCCCTCTGTTGACCTCTGGTCAAGCCGGGAGAGGACAAGTGGACATTTCAAGGGGGACATATCTGAAAAGTCGAGAATGATTTCTGTGACCCCACCTCATGAAGGAGGCAAGCGCAGGAGGGGGCGGAGGGGGCCCCTCCACCAGGATGAGAAAGGGATTGAAGAGAAGTGGAGACAAAACGTAGAATTTGCACGCCAGTTCTATCGATTGTGCACTGCGCGTGTGTTGCCCCCCGTGTTGGGGCCCGGACATCAGGAAGAATGTTTGGCCCCATGTCTCATCCCACCACAGCGTGAAGCATCGGACCCAGGAACGAACCTTCCGTCGGTACATTCAAAAAGAGAAAGTGACAGAAGTTTTCTCTCTGCTTAGCAGCTTCTCTAGAGCCATGAGGCAGCAATTTTAACTGGTGTGCCACCAGAATTTCTGACTATTGAGTCAGGGCCACTGACCTCTTTTCCCTTAGATTGTCAAATAAAAAAATGACAACAGCCAACACAACAGTAGCTGTCCTGGGTGAATGAATCAAAATTATACCTAATTTTTTTTTTGTCAGATCACCAAAAAAAAAAAGTATTTTTAGAATTTTAGTAATCAGTTTATGTGTTCCATGAGATGAAACCCTAGTTGCTCTAAGGTCTACTGATAAAGACAGAGTAAAACCAAGGTGGTGCCCTCTCCCGGGGGCCTACTTGCGCTCCCCTTCAGGAAAGCAGCAACTTGGAATAAAGTCTGCCGTGCCTCCGGTCCTCAGCGGAGAAGGAGATGTGTCGTTTCCTTTGCCTTCCTTTGGCTGCCTACGTGTAAGAAAATTATGCATACACACAATTTACACATACAATTTGGTCTTTTGATGAAGTGTGTGGGGCGTGAGATAAGAATGCATGTAATTCTTAACATTACTTGAATCGATTTATTTTGGGCAGATAGAAAATAAAGGATGCAAGATCACACTAAAGATCTCACCTCAATGAGACCATGAGTTGCTCCTTTTATTTCTGTATTTTTGGTTGAACACGTGGAATTTTCAGGGATTTCAACACTGGATGGAATGTACTCCTCCCGTCCCGGCCCGGCGGCGCAATCAGCCATGCTGGGGAACTCTCTGTGATGCCAGCCACCAGAAAAACCTCCCCGGGCCAGTCCCCTGCCCTGGCAGCTGGCTGGCAGATGGGGAAGGTTTCTTTCACATGACTTAATTTCAAGAATTCAAAGCCCAATCAAGCATTTGAAAGACAAGAATCCTGGGTAGCTCATTTTTGGTCACTTTGAGGGTAGAACTAAGTTGTGGAAAATCACATAGGGGAAAATAGGAAAAACTGCTAAGAGATTCTGTCTTTTTATCAACATGTTTAAGGTCGTTTGAGACGGAATATTGCATTTACTTATGTCAGGCATCTCTACACCATTTTATGTCATTTAATCCTCCAAGATATGATCTTGTGTTCACAAATGTACAGGAACTTCTCCAGGTCCTCTAGTTAGTGACAGGACTGGAGTTTTAATTCTGGCTCCAAAGGTCACTCCATTCCACCCCACTGCCGTGGGACTCCTAGTAATTGAGAAGATCTAATACTGAAATTCACTTTTTTTTTTTTTTAAATAAAGCCAGTCCAGACAGGTATGTATCAAATCTTTCCCTGTGGCAAAGTGTTAAGTTTTCAAACTGCGACAAATCACTTTTTCTGAGATTCCTCATTTATGAAACGGAAATAACAAACACTAACTTCACAGGTTGTCACATCATTTAGACAGACTGAGTACCCAAAAGTACTAATAAACAACATACAAACACTAGGTATTTTCAATGTCTCGAATAGCTTGGAATAATGTAAGACTTTCGCCTGCGGAGAGAGTTCTGTAAGTATCTCAGGGAAATGCCAGTCGCTTCCCAGGATCCATCTGGGTCACAGCCTAGACTTCGCCCTGCTGTGTCTATGGGCCTTTGGCCACTAGAGGCTGACCCTGTCCCTCACATCCTCCAGGAATTGTCCATATCTCTGGAGAGCTGAGAGTCAGGCTGTGCACTGCACCCAGACGATGGCTTACACAGCAGAGAGGTCGGACAAGTCCTGGAGAAGCTTGGCAGCTGGCAGGCTCTCCAGAGAGCCGCCGAGGCATGTAAACCAAGGCACCACCCAGGATGCGTAAAGCCTGCATCCGGACATAACCATCCTGCCATAGAACAGCACCTTCCTGTAATACCGGAAGGAGCTCAAACTTTATTTAGTTCCCATCATTAAATGCAGCACAAGGGAGCCAGAAAGTTTTAGTAATCTGCCTCAGTGTTCAAGCTAGAAAATGAAAATGAGAACTATAATTTAGTCTGGGGGGGGGAGGGGCATTCCCTCCCCACTGCACCTCCCTGCTTCTCCAATAGACCAACTTCATCTTAGAAAACATCCAGTATCTGTCTACCTTCTTTCCACTCTTCATCCAGTGCTCACTAGTACCCTTGCCTCCAAACAGCCTCTGGGGGCCTGGCAACAGCGACTTGCGACACAATGTCACTTTAACCCAGATGCTCAAATTGCTGACATTATGAGGCTGAGGCATGAGCAAAGACGGTCTTGTTCCAACGAGCCTGGGAACTTGAACTTTTTGAATTTTTCAGTTCTTCTAAAGGACTCGCGTATTCAGACCCGATATCCCTTACCCAGAGTGCCTGGCATCTGACTGAGAACCATCTGGACCAATCCTAGGGCTAAGAATGCAGGACTGCTTATTCTCAAGAAGGTACTTTTTACTCTAAGCACCCTTCGCTTTTTTCTTCTTCAGAACACGTCTGGTTTCTTGCCTAGCCGTGTTCCAAGTGTGCAACTCTAAGACCCTTGAGTGAACCCTTATCCTTTGTTTCTAGCCAAGGCCACCGAACTCTTTTCGAGTTCTTTCCGCACATGCGGTGTCAGTGTCGTGGAATCTGAAGAACGCAGCGCTTTTATCCCGGCGCTGCCTCTGGATTCAAACAAGGTGAGTGCTTGCGGTCTTGTGTGCCGGCTCCCTGCTGGCTCCCGCGATCTGCTGGTTCCACGCCTGCCTCCGTCCTGCGTCCTGCGGTGGGGGCTCAGAGCTTTAATTCTTGTTTTTGTAGAAGGGCGCCCTCTTCCTCAGCCTGTTCGTGGAGGGACAACCCCATTCTACAATGCCCGCTGGATTTCTAGTCTATCCTCTGCTAAGGTTTCTGATAACAGGGATAGTTTGGAATTACAGTGACCACTCTGGGTGTCTTTTGAGATCCTGGAATTAAATAAAATATTTATGTGCACAATTAAGAAACGTTAGATATAGTAAACAAGCTGAATGAGAAGCATTTTTTTCAATTGGTATTTAGAGGCCCCTAAGAAATTCAGCGGTTCCAAGGTAGCCTTCCTTAAAGAAACAAACTTGATACTAACTAATGTAAATTCTGGAAACCATCAACAAGATGAAAACACAGCCCACTGAAGGGGTTACTATCCAAAATTTATAAAGAACTTTTAAAACTCAACACACAAAAACAAACAAACAAAAACCCAGAAAACAAACAATCTAAAAATGGGCAAAGCGCCTGAATGCACACCTCTCCAAACAGGACATACAGATAGCCAACAGGCATGAAAAGATGCTCAAGGCCACTAATCATCAGAGAAATGCAAATTAAAACCGCGATAAGATGTCCCTTCACACCAATCAGAATGGCTATTATCAATAAATCCAGCAAGCGCTGGCGAGGATGTGGAGAAGAGGGAAGCTCTCTGCACTGGGCATGCAGACTCATGCAGCCACTGTGGAAAGCAGCATGGAGTTGCCTCAAAAAATTAAAAGTGAAACTGCCTTATGACCCAGTGATTTCACTTCTGGGAATTTGTCTGAAAAAACCTAAAATACTAATTCCACAGACTATACACACTCCTGTGTTCATTGTGGTATTATTTTCAATAGCCAAGATTTGGAAATAGCCCAAGTGTCCATCAGCAGATGAGTGAATAAAAAAGCTGTGGTATATTTACATGATGGAATATTACATGGCCATAAAAAAGGAAATCTTACCTTTTGCAACAGCATGGATGGACCTGGAGAGTATTATGCTAAATGAAATAAGCCAGGCAGAGAAAGACAAGTATCAAATGATTTCCCTCATATGTGGAATCGAATAAACAAAATGAACTAATAAAATAGAGACAGACTCATAGATAGAGAACAAGCTGGCAGCTGTCGTGAAGAGGGGACAAGGGGGTGCAAGGATTGAGCAAAACAGAGAAAAACCTTATGGACATAGACAACCGTGTGGTGACTGCCGGGGGAGGCAGGGTTGGGAGAGGAGAGAGAGAACAGCGGGGACAAATGGGGCTGGATGGTGACCTGACTTGGGCTGCTGAACACACAATACAATATACAGATGACGTGTCGTATGTAGATTGTGCACAGAAAACCTGTACAATTCTGTTAACCAGTGTCACCCCAATAAATTCAATAAAAAGAAAAGAAATATAAACTCACTTCTTATTTTGAAACTTCCTCAGCCAATTATGTACTTAGAAAGATTTCATAGGTGAGGACACAGGCATAAATCCTACAAACCTAACCTGTTTTCCAGCCACACACCCGTTCCCCCCAATGATGAGCTTGCAGATAAACAAACTACCTAGGGCTTTTGATTGACATCTCTTTTGTATTTTTGTTTTTGTTTTTTTGCCCAGCTGTGACACCTTCCAGGAAAATTTATATTTAACATGGGCTCTTCACCCTCCAAAAGTCCCCAAATGCTGCTTCTTCAGGAACTCAAGCTAGTGATATGTACAAACATTCTGGTCCTGCCTCTTCTGCCTTTTGAATAAGATGGAACAACTTAGCAAAATAATTTAAGACTGTAATGGCCACTGAGGAAGAACTTTAAGTCTACCTCTAGGGCCCTCTCCTAGAGAGGGAATTCTAAACCTCTTAGAGACACTAGAATGCATTCTTTAATTTGCAGAACCTTCTAAAAGACAACGTAACTTGTAAAAATAACTCTAAAAGAATCTTAAAAGAAACTTTGTTCGTTTGAACCAGCAATTAAAGGCAAGAATCTCCTGCCAAGCCTGACTTGTGGTGGCGCAGTGAGTAAAAGCGTCAGCCCCGAACACTGAGGTCGCTGGTTCGAAACCCCGGGCTTGCCTGGTCAAGGCACATATGGGAGTTGATGCTTCCTGCTCCTCCCCCACTTCTCTCTCTCTGTCTCCTTTCTCTAAAATGAATAAATAAAATCCAAAAAGAAATAATAAAAACATTTAAAAAACAAAGCCAAGGGAAAAGCAGATTTTCTGCTTAAAAAAAAAAAAAAAAAAAAAGAATCTCCTGCCCTGGCCAGATAACTTGGTTAGTTGGAGTGCTTTCCCAATGCTCAGGGTCTAATCCTCAGTCAGGGCACTTACAGAACAGATCTATGTTTCTGTCTCTCTCTCCCTTTCTCTCTAAAATCGATATCAATAGATAAATAAATAAAACAAAAGCAAAACTCTCCTGTAATAAGCTAACAAAAGAAGTAAACATATTAGGAGAAGCTAAAACAAAAAACTGTAAGACCAATTGGATCTTCATCTTTTCTCTCCCAAGGACAGCTGTTGCCTGTGCCCTAAGGGCTTGGCTTGGCTTTTTGCCAGTCTGGTAACCAAAAGGAAGAGTTCATCCACTCAGGGCTGGCAGAGCCAAACTCTAGACACCGAGTATTGCAGTGGAGGAATATTGGCTTTTTATTGATGAATGGAACCACCCAGAAGAATGGGAAGATGATGCTCAAAGCCTGAACTCTCCGATGTCATGTAGATAACAGATTATTAGAGCCAAGTCACAAGACACTGTGGGTCAGAGGCTTTGGGCTGTTTGGGGCTAATTGGCGGAGGTAAGGTAAAGGTAGCGAATCATTTCTTCGAGTCTTGAGGACAGTTGTAAGGTCTGTTTCAGTGTCCCTCTGTCTGGGAGTAGACAAGGGGGTCATTCTACCTAAGGGCTCAGGAACTGAAGCAAAACGTAGGCGCAAGTATTATGGTTGGTCCAGACTTGTGATCATTAGTCAAGTCTGGGAGACTGTCTCCTACAGCCTGGGGGCTGCTGATTACAGGGTTGGGGGAGCCCAGGTCTCTGGAGGGGTATCAGAAGGGAGAAAGAGATGGCCTCTAGAGCTAGGGTTTAAATCTAAATGTAGTCGAAGTCATAAGGACGTTTGGTTCTTTCTTGTGGGCGTCAGAGGAAATAACTCTGGGTGGTAATGACCCGTGCACCCTCTTGAGGCCACGGAATTGTTTAATGCTGCCAGAAGTATTACTGTTTATCCCAGCTGAAATCTGACCAGGTATTTGAAAGGATTTGAGGACTTTTTGATCAGAAATTTGACAAAATTGGAAGCTAAAAGTTCAGAACCCTATAGGAATTTTTTAAAAACCTCCTCCTCAGAGTAAAACTATGTGTTGGGGGAAAGAAGCAAGTTAGGCAGATGTGGTTGGACGGGTAGATCAAGTGATGATGTCACTTAACTTGCAACTCAATTCTCTGGGAAATTGGAGCAATTGTCCTTATCCTGAAAATCTTTACAAAGTCTGCTGTCTTTACCATCCTCAATTCCTAGTACTAAAGGAAAAAAGAAACCAAGTGGTCTTTCTTGTTTTGCCTTGCTTTGCTTTGTTCTAAGCACAAACTGCCATTTTGGATCTAAGGCTTCTTGCCAAGGTCAAAAACAAATTTTAATGATCTCACCTCCCTTGCCTGACCTGTGGTGGCGCAGTGGATAAAGTGTCGACCGGGAACCTTGAGGTCGCTGGTTTGAAACCCTGGGGTGGCCAGGTCAGGGCACATATGGGAGTTTATGCTTCCTGCCCCCCCCCCACTTCTCTATTTCTCACCTCTCTCTAAAATGAGTAAATAAAATCTTTAAAAAATTTTCTCCCCCCAAAACATTAATAAGAAAATGCCTTAGACATCTGAATAAACAAACTTGGGTTATCCTGTTATAGATTAGTGGTTTGGGCCTTATTATATCTGTCTCATGGCTGAAATTTTAATGAAACTACCAGGCCTCTGTTTACACTGTCTGAATATTCACATGTTTTTTGAGTATTATGTCTCAGGAAGGTATTGCTAATTTGTAAAAGAGCTCTGTTTAATTGGCTTAAAGGAGTTAAGTGCTAACATTAAAGTTAACTTTATTTTACTATCAATAGTACACTGATACAAACTTAGAATTTAGTTTTTTCTCTCTATTAAAAGAATGAAGTTTTAGCCTGACCAGGCAGTGGCACAGTGGATAGAGCATCGGCCTGGGACACAGAGAACCCAGGTTAGAAACCCCAAGGTCGCCAGCTTGAGCGCAAAGTGGCTGGCTTGAGCATGGGATCATAGACATAACCCCATGGTCACTGGCTTGAGCCCAAGGTTGCTGGCTTGAAACCCAAGGTTGCTGGCTTGAGCAACGGCTCACTCACTCTGCTGTAGACCCCCCCCCCTCCGCCCTGGGTCAAGGCACATATGAGAAAGCAATCAACTAACAACTAAGGTGCCGCAATAAAGAATTGATGCTTCTCATCTCCCTCCCTTCCTGTCTGTCTGTTCCTGTCTGTCTCTCTCAGCAAAAAAAGAGAAAGAATTAAGTTTTCCTGTACTACTGGCATGCTCTTAAGAAGAGATTACAAAAGGAAAGAGAAGGTTTTGTGTTTTACTAAACTTATTTCCTGTGTTCTGTATCATCAAATTTTTTATTGCTTAGGTAAAGCCAAGTCTTCTTTATGTTAAAAGAGCTAAATGATGCTTGCAACTATTTAACTTTGAATTTGCCTGTGAAGTTTTTGTCACCATGATTAAATAGAAAACTAAGAATTGTTTAGTTATCTATTTATGATTTTATGTATTTGACCAAATGCTTTAACATTTTTTGGCGGGGGGGGGGGCTTGGGGGCTGTTGAGAATTTTTTATTTTTTTACTTAAAATTTTTCTGTTTTTTTTTTTTTTATGTTTTGTTTTCCAGATATAAGGAAACCTTTTCTCTTAAGCTACCTACAACTTAGAGCAATTTGATAAATTATATCATTATGACCAAAACTGAAACATTTCTCTTTTTCTCCTTATTTGATCCAGAATTTGGAAACTCTTATTTTCATGGCAATACTGTTATTTGCATAAGTTCAACAAGAATCTGTTCTCTATGTAACAGGGCACATTGGAAACTGGTTATAACACTGAGCCTCTGACATGAATTGATGATTGAGAGAAACAGGCTCAGATAGGACCAGACAGTTTTAAGAAATTGAAATAGACTTATGGAAGCTGATAAAACCCTTGGGAACATCAGCCTGGTACCTTGCATACAAGATTCCCAGCAGCCTTACTAGGTGATTAAAGAAAGCCATGTCTTGGCAAGTGCAAGAACCTTAAGATATTTTGGGGACCTTGAGAAGAGAGGAACTCACCCAAATCTATAGGTGTTTCAGGTGAAGTCTGATGTCAAGTCCTTGCCTTAGGTTTTCTGGACTCGAGAGATTTTCAAGTTCAATCTGAAGATTCCTCATGAAAAATTCCAGCATCTCAGACTTAAAAGACCCTATATACTTATGTTCTAACTGTGCCTGTATAAACAAGAGGCCAAGTTTATTAAAACTAGACTTACTCTGTAAACACATTGGTCTTAACTTGTCTACCTTTGTTAAAAATGAGGACAATTTTAGAGAGAAAAACCATGTTTTAGGAATACATCATTGAGGATATTAGATTCTAGTGCTGTTCATTATCTTTTGAGGTTTTGTTCCTACCGGTAAACTGGACTAGATCCTGAATTCTTCTAGTTCCCTCCACCATCTGACTATGACTCTCCAAATAAACATTTCCAGTTTTTCTCCCATTCTTCTGGCTTAGAATTGTTGAGAAGTAAAACTTCCCCTTCTCCAAAAAGACGCAAGCTGAAGCGGGACGACTTGATATGAACCTCAGGCACATTACCGTAACAGCTCGTATATAGACAATCCTTGTGCTTGTTGCAGAAAAATCACTTACATACAATTCCAACTTAAGACAAACCTATAGAAGCTATCTCGTTCATAACCTGGGTACTACCTGTACTATATATCATTTCTAGAAACCAGTTTCAGGAACATTCAAATTGCAAACCCGGAGAATCTACCGCACCATCATCGCAGCTCTTCTCCATTTGAAGATGCCTCGAGACAGACATCTAAAATCCCGACTGGCTGTCTTCAGACTTCAAAGACCAGGATCACAGTTAGCTTCAACCACTCAGCATTGCTTTTCCTTCTGTTTCCACACAGACGCTCTTTTCTGAAAACCCTGACTGCTCGTAGCACGGACTGAACGGAGCCACCTGCTGAATCCCACCTCCTGAAATGACAGACCATTGTTTAAGTGAACCGACATATTCTCAAGGCTGAAGTAGGTTTCTAGAAATGATATACTGTATATAGGCAGTCCCTAGGTCACAAACAAGATAGATAGCTTCCGTAGGTTTGTTCTCAAGTTGAATTTGTATGTAAGTTGGAACAGGTGCGTTTACCTATTAAATGCATCTTAGGATGTTTGTCTTAACATATTATTTATTTTTAC
Source organism: Rhynchonycteris naso (assembly GCA_037038555.1). Taxonomy (NCBI): domain Eukaryota; kingdom Metazoa; phylum Chordata; class Mammalia; order Chiroptera; family Emballonuridae; genus Rhynchonycteris; species Rhynchonycteris naso. Next base: position 361,307,871 of record CM072995.1, read on the forward strand.
CTTTCTGTACATGGAAATACTTAAACATTTTCAAACCTATGGAACCTATTTTGTTGGTAACCCAGGGGCTGCCTGTAATGTCTTAATTGATCCTTTCTTAATACTTCAACCTGAAAATTGGCACAAATATTGAGATGGTTATAAGACCCATAAATAGCAAGTCCGTCTGAGGGATGTGATGGACGCAGGGTGGTAATGAGGGACTTTAAAATGTTTCGTTTGATCTGTTTTCTGAAATAAAAATCCTGATCAAAAGGAAGAAATTAGGAAAGTGTAAAAATAGAGAATATATAAAATGGACTCACTTTAACCAAGATGCTGAAATTACTAACATGATGAAGGTTGAGGCATGAGGAAAGACTCCGTTCTTGTTCTGACTACCCTGGGGACTTAAACTCTTTTGAATTTTCTAGTCCTGTGTCAATGCCTCAATATACATCAGGACCTTCAGATAACTCTGATTACTCCCCAAAGGACTCACATATATGGATCTCATGGCTTCTATTACCCAGACCTTCGGATGTGACCAGACCGTTTGGTATCCATCCACCAGGTCGCACAACATCCATCAGCCAGACTGCCCGACATCTGACTGGTAAACATCCTGGACCAACCCCAGGGCTAAGAATGCAGGACTGGTTATTCTCAACAATGTACTTTCTACTATAAGAACCCTTAAATTTTCTTTCTTCTTCAAAACATTTCTGGCTTTTTGCCTAGCTATATTCCATGTTTGCAAATTCTAAGACCTTTGAATAAATTTTTATCATTTATTTCTAGCCAAAACCTCCAAGCTCCTTTTGAGTTGGTTCAACAAAAGCCTGTGACATGTTTGTGAATGTCCACCATGACTGAATTCAAGGTTCTCCAAGAGCCAGAGAGGGAGATGAGACCAGAAGAGGGAGGTAATGACACCTTCAAGAAAGAATCTACAAAAGGTTCTGGAGAGGGACAGTGCTGGCATCTACCCCTTGTTTTAGAAAAACAATTCAGACAGCTATGAAAGAGCTATATCGAGGTAAAAGCGGCTGCATGTAGAGAGATGTTATCATGCTCAAGGTAAGGTATGTTTTCATTATTCATGGAAGTGTTCGAGGCACTAGGTTATAGAGGTGAACACCACATAGTCACTGACCTTTTAAACTTTGCCTTCTGGTAGGGAAGGCAGGCAACAGGATACAATTCAGACAGTGATACAACTTAGATAAGAAATCAAAAAGGTAATATTCGAGACTTAGTGAGAGTAGAGGTCACGAAGTCCTTTCTCAAGTTCTTATTTCCCCTGAGGTTTGAATGATGAGTAGACCCGAGAGCAAGGATTTTAGGTTAGAGGGAACTAACTGTTCAGGGCAGACTCCTGAGGCAGGAGTGAGCTTTCTGTCTTCTGGGAACTGAAAGAAGGCCAGTGTGTCTGAAACCAGATGAGCAGGGGAACAGTAACAGAGAATCACAACTGTAGTTAAAACAGGTGGGTCTACTGCTTGTTGTGGCAATAGAGAATCCACACCATAAGAAACGTAGGGGCATATAAGTGAAAGAGAGTTAGAATGAAACTATTATAAGATTTCGACTTTGGTTGGGTAATGGGAGAGGGCCCAAGGAAAAAGAGATTTGCTTTAGATCGGATGCTGTCAGGAAGTGGGAGCAATTTCATGGCTGGGTATTTTGTGGGTTGCACAGTGACTTGGCTTTTGTCTGTAATTATACGAAAAATTCATAAAGTGGTCTTGTTCTGTTTCTTTTATCAGGATGTCAGAATAACTTTGTGTGAGGTTATTGATCTATTAGATTGCTTAGCTTGTTTGGGCTCCCTGGCTGTGAGCCTCACAGCAGCTTGCATTAAGATTGCGGTCTAGCTGTGAACAGCAGATGAATGCTGGACATCAGAGGCTACCTTCTCTCTCTCTCTCTCTCTCTCTCTCTCTCTCTCTCTCTCTCTCTCTCTCATTATTAATGAGATTATGTGTGGAAAGGGAACCCAGACAACAGTTTATAGCCAACACTGACAGAAGTCATTATGTGGCTAGTATTTCCACGTGGAGAGCGAAGAGCATCTGCTCTTAGATAAAAACCATCAGGCCTGACCTGTGGTGGCGCAGTGGATAAAGCGTCAACCTGGGAACACTGAGGTCGTCAGTTCAAAACCCTGCACTGGTCTGGTCAAGGCACATATGGGAGTTGATGCTTCCACCTCCTCCCCCCTTTCTCTCTCTCTCTCTCTCTCCCCCCCCCACTCTGTGTCTCCTCTCTAAAATGAATAAATAAAAAGAAATTAAAAAGAAAAAACCATCAGGATGCCCAGCCACAGCATTGCCCTTGCCTTCTGACAGCAACCAGTTCAGAGCAAAACTGTGTTGCATTGAATTCTCCCCAAAACTAATTAAACCACATCCACATCCTACAACAAATCCCTCCTAATACTTCCTTATTGGCTGTCTGAAACCTCCTTCATGAAACAAACCAGTAAACCCAACTTTGCTTGACTATAGACATTGTCCTTACAGTCTTTGGCGAAGACTGCAAAGAGACATAAACCATTGGGAAATTTTAGAGCAGTGAAGGGATGTGAGCTGAATTAAATGTGACAATGGGGATGGAGGAAAGAGGACAGTTCTGAAAATCACAACAAGAGGATTTGGCTTGGAGGTTGGGGAGAGGCTAGTGAGTTCTGGAGAGAGGAAGAAACCAAAGACACCCCCTCCAAGCCAAGAGGATAGTGAATATCTTAGGCAAGAAGTACAAAAGGGAGAACAGATGTTGGAGGAGCGTAGGAGACTGGTTTTAACTATGTTTAGTTAAATGGAGAGCACAGGAAGCATGGAGGAAGCAGTGGGCAGGAGAGTAGCTGGAATGAAGTTCTTTAAGAAGGTTAAAGCTCAACCGTAAGGGCCTTGACCACCATGTGAAAAACTTGAGATTCATTCTATAGGCAATGAGGAAGGAGGAAGCAGTCAAGGTTTTATATCAGTGAGCCTCTTAAAGTCAGCATAAAAAAGACCATGAGAAGAAGGGAAGAAACAGAAAGCCAAAGAAAAATCCCCAGGGGTAAGTCAATCCTTCTGCCTTGGTCCTAAAGGGAACCAAAAGGATTTTTAAAATCCAAGTGCAGAGTCCTGTCTTACGCTGCCGGTCACCAGTGTGTTAGACCGAAGGCCCATCAGAAAACCACCCACTTTCCATCTCTCAACTTGGGCAAATTTGCATCTCCCCAAAAGGATTTTATTTTAGTTTTCTGTACCCCCACCTCTCTCTTCACATGAGGGACTCTTGTCCTGCATAAAGGTTCAGATCGTATTTCACTTTCATTGTGAAAACATCCCTGATCAATACACCGATATCACCGCTCTCTCTTTGCTAAGACTCGTACTTTCTACATCATCTACTATCACTATTGCCTCTCCTACTGACAACTGTTACCTCCACTGCCAGTGATGGCAATGATAATTCTGAGTTCCGACACTGAACTAGGTGTTCTGCATACAACAGCTCACTGCATCTTCACAACATGCCATTCCCACTTAACAGACGAGAGAACTAAAGCTCAGAAAGGTTAAATGACTCACCCAACATTGCAGAGCTGATAACTGGCAGAACTGGTATTCCAACTGAGGTATCTGAGTGTACAAGTCAGACTACTTTTTTCACATCATGATTCTATGACTTAGCACTTTGCATATTAACTGTCTGTGTGGACGCCTCTCTCCTGCTGACGTGTGGGCTCCTCGGAGTCAGGGGCTGTGTCTTCCCTGGTGTGATGTAGACACTCACCAAATGTAACCTGGATGAGAGGAGGGAGGCAGGTAGGGACAGTGGTAAAGGGAATGGAAGGCAGTATGTTGTAGAAGAATAGCTGTTGCTTTAGACCAGTGCTTCTCAACCTTCTCCCACAGAAATGATGACGTGTGTATGGTATCCTGGGGTGCCTAGTGGGGATCTGGATTCTAGGAGCGAGCTGCTCTAGGCTGGAGGAAACTGGACTATGGCAGGGGTGGTATGTCTGACAGTCTCAGCCTGCCCTTGGCTACCATGGTGTTGAATACAACTTGGCTTCTGTTGGACAGCCTGTGCTTAATATGAAGGGTTAACAAACTATTTCTTAAAGGGCAAGGTAGTAAATGTTTTCAGGCTTGTGTGCTACCAGGTCTCTGTTGTAACTCTGCCATTGCCTCCTGGAAGCCATTCCAGACTGGTATGCAAACAAATGAGCGTGGCTGTGTTTCAGTGAAACTTCATTTGCGAAAGCAGGTGCCCACCCAGTCTGGGAGCCATGTTTGCTGACTGTGTGTTCATGTGACCATTTTGCTTCAGAGCGTTGACTTCTCCTTTTAAATTTCGATGAGGTAGCAAGTGAAGCACAACTTTACCCCTGCTCATCTTAAGTTTTCAGCAGGGACTCTTTAACAAAGAGACAGGTTGACAAGCGGGAAACAGTTTATTAAACCATGCTGCTCACTTTACACGAGAGAAACCTGAACTCAAAGTTATTTCAAATGGCGGCTTAAAATTCAAGCTTGTAGAGCAGGAGTCCCCAAACTTTTTACACAGGGAGCCAGTTCACTGTCCCTCAGACCGTTGGAGGGCCAGACTATATATAAAAAAAAAAACAACTATGAACAAATCCCTATGCACACTTCACATATCTTATTTTAAAGTAAAAAAACAAAACAGGAACAAATACAATATTTAAAATAAAGAACAAGTAAATTTAAATCAACACACTGACCAGTATTTCAATGGGAACTATGGGTGCGGATGCATCCTGTGCTCCTCTCACTGACCACCAATGAAAGAGGTGCCCCTTCCGGAAGTGCGGCGGGGGCGGATAAATGGCCTCAGGGGGCCCGCATGTGGCCCGTGGGCCATAGTTTGGGGACCCCTGTTGTAGAGCATCTTCAACAAAGAAGAATACATTTGTGGAGAAATGACAGGACAAAGGGAAGTTGAGGTTTCCAAGGGTGGCCAGCTAGGGGAAGGTAAACTACCGTGTTTCCCTGAAAATAAGACAGTGTCTTATATTAATTTTTGCTCCTAAAGATGCGCTAGGTCTTATTTCCAGGGGAGGCCTTATATTTCTAAGCTTGAAAAAAATTGCTCTAGGTCTTATTTCTGGGGGATGTCTTATTTTCGGGGAAACAGGGTAATGGAGCAAGGCTTGCTTGCAGATACCTCTCATGCAAGGCTGGGCTGAGAAGAGTCTGTCTTCAGTGAAAAGAATTTCTAGCCTGCCTTGAGGCCAAAAAGGTGGTGCTTTCTTCTGTGTTTGCTGCTTCTTACCTGCTTTTATCTCAAAATAGTTTTTATATTAAAGACCATATTTTGGGGTGACATTCTGGTTTTCTTCAAAGTCCAACTTATTAATTTATGCTTTTATGGATTGTGCTTTTGGTGTCACATCTAAAATTCTTTTCCTAACTCGGGGTCACAAAGATTTTTTCTATATTTTATTCTTTAGTGGTTTTTTAAAAATTGATTTTAGAGAGAGAGAGATTTAGATTGAAAGAGAGAGAGAGAGAGAGATCAATTTTTTTCCTACTTATTTATGTACCCATTGGTTGATTTTTGTATGTACCCTGACTGGGGTTTGAACCCACAATCATGGCTTATGGGGACAATGCTCTGATCAACTGAGCTGCCTGGCCAGGACTTTATTTTTAATCTTCAGCACTTAGTAAAGGGTCATTCTTCTTAAAAATGAATGAATGAATGAATGAACGGACTTCAATGACTTACTTTCCTTACCTTCTACTCTGTCAATCCTGGACTCCTCAACACATGAAGTTCAGTGGAAACTCCTTGAACCTTAGACTGAGTTTTGAGCTCCCAACCTTGCTGATTTGGTTGCCTAAAATTTAGTGATTTCCAGCTTTTTATGCTGCAAGTCATTTTTTTATAACACACACACATTCCACTTTTATTTACCCCCCCCCCAAAAAAACTGTGTTAAAACACTATTGAATTTAAAATTAGTTTTCATTATCAAATTATCAGGAACTCCTTGAGATCACCCAAGACTCTCTGGGTTACAACAGTCCAACAGTCCTCCTCTGTGAAGCTCGTGGAACAGTCACCGGACAGGGTGGGTTTGGACCAAGCTTAAGCCTACAGGTATGAGATTGTGGATAAGGGTTGGGCTCAGAGGTGGACTAAGAGTTTCCTTATAAGTTACCCTCCACAGCTGCTCAGCTGTGTATCCATTTCTCTTTATTTAAATAAAAAATAATTGGTGGTGTTTTGTGCAAATACATACAACATAAAAATTTGAGAACTGAGTTCATCACAGGGGAATACAAAGACAGAAAAGTTGGAACTAAGATTGAGTTTAGCAATGAAAATTTCGTAGAAGGGACCAATTTGGGCTTAAGCTTTCTAGAAGTCAAAATAAGAAGAAAGGTCTCTTTTGTTTTATGTCGCTTACAGTGTCCATAAGATCGCAGCAACCCAGTTGTCTAAGAGAAACCTGTCCCAAGAGAGGACACTGTGTAATGTCACAAAGAAGAACTTCCTGACAGTCGTCCAGCAGTCCCCATTCTGTCATCAGCCGGGATGGAATTTCAGCAGCCTCTCCACCCTGTCACTCACACTTCTAAAAGGAATGTGCAGACGGGATGCTTACACCTTGCTACCACCTCCCTCTGCCCCACCCTTTTTATTTTTATATGTCTAATTGCCTAGACTATTTTGAGACAAGGGAAATTGAGTTTCACTTGTCTTTCTATTTATTCACGCTCTTATAATAGGAAAAAACAGGCTTTAAAACTGGTTAATTGATGAAATCATAATACATTTAAGAATCCAAGAAGAGCAGCTAACCTAAAAGGATTTGATAACTGGGTCTTATCGCCGGGGACCCCCCAAGACCTCTTGCAGAGCACCTACCAGGTGTTCTGCCTGATGCTGAGCTCTAGAAGTAGCTGTGATAAGCATGACACCATCCCTTCCCCATACAAAGAACTCACAGTCAAGTTGGGTAAAGAACCCCACGCAAAGTAGCACAGTCCTAGGCACACGCTGCTAACAAGGTGAAGAAAGATATGCATTCTTCCTGGACATTGAAGGAGTATGTGAAGGTCAGGGGAGAGAGGGAAAATAAAAAATGGTATTCTCTAACCCTGGCTGGGTAGCTCAGTTGGTTAGTGTGTCATCTCAATATGGCAAGGTGGCATGTTCGATCCCATCAGGGCACATACAAGAATCAACCAAAGGGATATTTCTTTCTCTCTAAAATCAGTCAATCAATAAAATAAAATATAAAAGGTATTCTCAGGGGAGGGGACATTTGAGCTAAAGAGACCATTCCAAAGGCAGTTTCTGCCCTAGGAACTGTTAAGGGTGAGATACAGGGGTGGGGACACACACGTTTCCAAAACTAAGCTTCGTGAAACATCCATTGGAAACATCCAGTGGCTTTTATTTGTTTTGACTGATCACAATTTGAAATATATTTTATGTTGTGACCCAGTGTATAATTAGATATCTACTAGTTTAAACCATAGAAAACTGCCACATTTGTGTGAGTCAACAATGATTAGGTATGGGCAATTAATTCTATATGATTAACTTAATATACTACTGAAACAAAATTTCACAAAATAATTTTTATATTACTTTTATGCGATGCACTGTATTTCTTATGTCATCTCATGATACACAAGTAAGACAGGTCTTATTTGAAAAAAACAAAGAAACAAAAACAAAAAACAAGATCCAGCCCAAGAAAAAACTTTCGGAGTCCAAGGCAATGATTCTAGGAAAACAGATAGATAAAATAAAATGTATAACAATTACATATACTTTATGTTTTACATGCTCTTTTTTCCCTGTTGATTTTCCCCTGCCAAAGACCACCAGGAATACACTTGCATTTGAACAAATTTTGCTTTATTGGCTCTTCCCAACAAGGGAAGCAGCAAAACGCAGCAACTCACCACAGAGAATGGCGGGGCCTCTGGGTAGAGGTGTGAGGGAGAAGGATTGTCACAAGACCTGAGCTTGTGTTAGGGGAGCTGGAGGAGGATTTGAGGAAGCACACTGTACCTTCAGAAAGTGAGGCAGTAGAAGGAACAGAATGGGCTAACACTTTAATTAGTAATGAGGCCAGTCCTGTTCGGTTATTTTAAGGTTTAGGCAGACTCTGGAAGCCTGTGCATTCAGACTGAGCTGGGCCCTGCAGTGGCTGCTGTGGTCCCGTAGGCGCTGTGTTCCTGGATCACGATGCCGCCCTGCATTTCCCGGTAACCCCTTTTCTGGTAGTACCTGAAGCCATAGCTTATCCCCAGAGCAACAACAACCACAGCCACTACGGTGCCCACGCTGGCGCCAACAATGGCCCCAATGCTAGGCCTAGAGCCTGCCTCGCTCAGGAGGCTCGCTGCCAGGGACTGGTCATTGATATTCACCTGCCGCCAGTGGTCAGAGCCCTGCAGCCGCACCCAGACCTGCTGCCCGCTGGAGTCCACCAGGACAGAGAGCCTGTGGGAGCCGCTGCTGTTGCTGAGTGATGGGGGGCGGGGATGAAACGGGGGCATGCGCACAGCTGCCTGCTCCTGGTCCAAGAGGACCCCAGCCCTGAGGCAATAGAGGACTTGGCAGCCATCGCTGAGGTAGGCCTGGTGTTGGCTGTACCCTGCTGGGCACTTCATGGGGTGGGTGGTGGAGCTGTCCTGGTAGAACATTTCCTGCAGGAGTCCAGGGCTCTGGCCTTTCGTGAAGCCAGCTAAGGGGTTGCCCACCTGGCAGCTGAAGAACCCCCCAAAGGGAACTGCCTGGGCTGCACACAGCTCGAAGTCACTGCTGACACACACTCTGAGGTCACCAAAGAGTGTCAGAGGGTAGAAGTAGGAGGGGCAGGTCTGGCCCCCAGTGAGCGGGTTTGGGTGGTCGGGGCTGTAGAGGCCCCCAAAGAGCAAGCCCGCAATGGCAGGCAGAGGGGCCCCGGAGGGCGCGCACCAGGAGGCGGCCAGACGCACCACGCTGCGCCGCTCGCGGACCGTGCACACCGGCTGGCAGCAGCTGAAGAAGACCCAGCACCGACTGCACTGCTGCTGGCACTCAGAGTGGGCCTCACTCGAAGCCTTCTGCACGCTGTGTAGGGCGCTGGCCTCGTAGCTGGCCGGGCAAGAGGCATTGCCGGTGAGCGGGTTTGGGGTGCGATAGGCCTGGCAGAGGCTCTCCGCGTCCTTCCCGGACACGGCCTCGCACTCCTGGAAGACGCCCCCGAAGCTGAAGTTGGCTCGGTGGCCGCCATCGCAGGAGCCATCGTCCACGTTGGCCTGGGGATTGAAGGCGGGCGCCCCGCGCCGCACGCAGCCCGGGCGCGCGTTGACCGCATAGTAGCGGTGGATAGCACGGCGCACCGTGGCCGCCATGCTGCGCACCGCGGGCGCCGGCAGCTGGGGCAGTGCCTCGGGCTCCAGCAGCGCTGGCAGGGGCAGGCCCCACCTGCCGATGGCCACCAGCCTGTTCCTGATGCTCTCCTGCCACTTCTGCAGCGTGATACCCGGGTAGAAGGGCACACCGCCGTGGCTGCGCGTCTTGGAGGCCACTGTGTTTCCCACGTAGTCCTGGAGGAGCTGGCTTTGCGCCTGCCAAGAGGCCGCGACCCCGACGTTGACAGTGTGGAAAAACACGGCCGAGGCGGCCAATGTGATATTACTCCTCTCCCCGGCCTGACTGCCCACCAGTTCCTGCTTCACCTGATCCTCCTGCGTCAAGGTAGCCCCGGCCTCCACGTGGGTGAGGACGTGCGTGCCATACCTCAGCACAAGCATTTCTGCCAGGTACTCGGCCTCGCGGCTCTGGTTGTTCTCCAGGTGGTCGCTGAGGGCCAGCAGATGCTGCAGAAAGGTGGGGTGGAAGTCGGGGGTCTCCGGGGCCTTCACAGAGTAGATGTTGTGGCGGACCTGTACTCTGGTCGTGACCGTCTCGTATTCCAGGTTGTACTTCTTGACGTTCTGGAAGTCCGCGGAGAACTTCCCATTGAGACTGGGGAGGAAGGAGAGCTCAGCGTTGATGGAGGCCGCCCAGGTGTCGGTGTAGCTGAGCCAATGGTCCATGAGCTCCGCGCGGGTCTCCACCACGCTCTCGCGCCGCGGCACTGCGTGCACATGGTTGGGGATCAGGTATTCACCGTCCTCCGTGGTGCGGCACTGGGAGTAGTCGCGCCGCAGCACCAGCCCCAGCTCCACGTTGCGCAGGTTGTCCCAGCCGCCTCCCGGCAGCGCTCCCAGCACCGACACGTTCAGGACCTGCTGGCAGCCCTGGAAATCGGTCCCTCCCGGACCCTCGGTGTTGCCGTGGGGGACAGAGAGCAGGACCAGCAGAGACCCAAGGCACAGGGCCACGTCTGAAGGAGAGCTTCGTTTTAGCAGCCGGCTGCCTCTCAGCCCCTCCATGGTTTGGGGTCACCCAGAGGAACTGGCCTGGGAACTGAAATGTGCTTAGGTACTGGACAGTGATTCAGCCGACAGGCCCCTCCCAGCGGAGCACCTCTCCAGGAAGCCTTCAGTAAAGTATACCAAGGAGGGGCCTTACAGAAGCACCAAGGGGAGGGAATGAGACCCGCAGATTGCAGGCTTTGGGCTGGGCCAGGGACAGAGGAACCGCACTGGTGAAAAGCTCGCTGCTGCCCGAGGGGCCTGCAAATTCACCAAATCTTATCTATGGAGCATATGGTACTTTAGTCATCCAGGGCCCCTGACTCTAGAATGCAGGAAGAGTCCTGCTATTGCAAGTGTCAGGCGCAGATTGGGTGAGGAGGTGGCCTAGGGACACAATCTGGGCCTCTTCCCAGGTGGCCAACCAGCCTGTGGGCATGGTTGGCTGGGAAGTCACATGTCACATTCACTCCAGGCTGATTTCCTGGAATATGTGGAGATATCCTAGAAAGGAGCCCCTTCCTGGTCTGGGGCAGGCTCTGGGCAACTCTAAGGAGGTCAGGGGTGGCGGTGACAGTGTTCCAGAGCACTGGGGACAGAGCTTCTAAAGGTGTTTGGGGGGTACTATATCCCACAAACAGTCCAGGGGTCAAGAATTTTCCTTCTCCTTTTGTTTCTGCTTGGAACCCTCTAGGGACCTCCTTCTCCTGAGATTAGCCACCTCTCAAAATGAGCCCCTGGGCTAGGTGCTTTATAATCTTAACCTCTCAGCAGTCTCCTATCTATCACACATTAGGAAACTGAGGCCCAGTGCTGGGCAGATAAAATATAATATGCTCACTTTGTTAAAGATGGCACTGCCCACATGGAAGCCCGTCACCCAGGTGATATTATTTGCCCTTATGCTTGGGATGTGTGTTTGGGGACAGGCTGTGAGCAGGCCAGATCATTATGGCCTAAGGCTTAGTTTTAAGAGTAAACTCTTCTCCACACCCTTGACTAATTGGATGATGTAGGGTGGTGCACTCTCCTGAGGAATCCCATTATACAGAGACTTCCTTGTTTGTATAATTGGATTAAAGGTTTTGATTCTACGGTATAAAGTGGGAGAGACCAGTAGCTTGATCTCTCTCTTGGTTCCTGAGGTAGAAGAGAGGAGAGCAGATTAAGGCCACATGGAGGCCAGGAGAAGAAGTCAAGATGGCAGAATGCTGAGGGAGAAGCCAGTTTGTTAAGAGTTTGTGCTGGAGGAGATGGGGAACAGAGGTGAATAAGTCTGGTGAGCTAGAAACCTTTCATTCTAGGAAACTCGGATAAATCAGTAGCGTTGTGAGCACTGAATGTGTGGGTTTTGGAGCCCAGTGTGTTTTTGCTTGCCCGCTGGGTGCAAGCTAGAATTAAAGCTGATGGCTCACCAGTTTTTGGCTCCGTTGTTTCATTACCGACTGTTCGAATCTAATGTGAACCTGTGTGGGCCAGGCGGCTGTGATCCTGACCACGACTACTGGCTTTACACCCAGAGAGTCGGGCAAAGTGCTGCAGGTCACAGTCCAGTACCGGATGGAGCCAGCATCTGACTCCAGGTTCATCTGAGCTGAAGAACAGTTTCCGTTCACTGAGCTGAGTGAACATGGTGCCTCTACTTCCCAGTCAGTGTCAGGATTTTGACTTTTGTCCCTCTTAGAGTTTTTGCAGTTAAAGGTGTTGGTCAAATAAGTTTGTAAATATGATATATATGTTTTTCTCACTTGTAGTTTGCATTGGGTGTGGGGCACAGGCTGTAAGCAGGCGTGGTTCTTAACTGTTGGGCAGATAAAATATAATATGCTCACTTTGTTAAAGATGTCGCTGCCCACATGGAAGCCCGTCACCCACATGATAATATTTGCCCTTATGTTTAGAATGGGTGTGGGGGAAAGGCTATAATGTAAGCAGGCCGGGTCGTTATAGCCTAAGGCTTAATTTTAAGAGTATGCTTTTCCCCACACCCTTGACTGATTGGATGATGTGGGGTGGTGTACTCTCCTGAGGAATCCCTTTATGCTTCAGATAGGTGACTTTGTATCAGAGACTTTCTTGTTTGTAGATTGGATTAAGGGTTTGGATTTCTACACTATAAGGTGGGACAGATCAGAAGCTTGCTTGCTCTTGGTTCCTGAGGTTAGTATTAGAGAGGAGAGCAGATTAAGGCACGTGGAGGCCAGGAGAAGCAGCCAAGATGGCAGAGTGCTGAGGAAGAAGCCAGTTTGTGCAGTTTGTGCTGGAGGAGATGGGGAACAGAGGTGAATAAGTCTGGTGAGCTAGAAACCTTTTGATTCTAGGAAACTCGGATAAGTCAGTAGCTTTGTGAGCACTGAATGAGTGGGTTTTGGAGCCCAGTGTGTGTTTTTGCTTGCCTGCTGGGTGCAAGCTAGAATTAAAGCTGATAGCTCACCAGTTTTTGGCTCCGTTGTTTCATTACCGACTGTTCAAATCTAATGCAAACCTGCACTGGCCAGGCGGCTGAGATGGTGGCCTCGACTACTGGCTTTACATTTGGCGTAGTCTGTGGCAGGATTTGATAAAGATCAGTATGGAGCCACCACCACCTTTGAGCGATGGCGTAGAGGGTTGGTTGTTGTTATGGTTTCCTATAGCTTTCTTTTGGGGAACTGTAGGATGGCTGACTTTTACAGCCATGTGTGAGGAAACCAAGAGCTCTATGGAAGATGCTGCCCGGGACCTGCAAACCGAGCAGTGGAAGGAGCTGGAGGAAACATGGGAGAAAGAGATGCTGACCCTGGAGCTGAAGCAAGCACAGGAGGAGGCTGACCAGGTTCGTGAGATTCGCCTGGAAATGGAGCAGCTGCTGGAGGAGGAATCACAGGTTCATGAGTTGCAGATTGCCCTGGATGTTGTGGAGAGCCAGCAGCGGCAGGAGGCAGAGGCTGAGGCGGGGGCTGGAGCTGCAAGGCCTGCTGAGCAGAAGGCAGTGGTGGCCCGGAGCTCGAGCCCCAGCAGCAGGAGCTGATGTTTTCAGTTCCTCTTTGGAGGATGAGGATAATCTGGCTGGAGTTGCAATCCGCAGTCTCCAGAAGGTGAGAGCCCAGCAGCAAGGAGTAGCTACGCTGCTGGTAGGTCTGCGATTTTGGGACATAGGGGTGGATGCCAGTATGCTCTCCAGAGCAGAGATGGAAATGCTGACTGCTATTGCCACATGCTTTTCTTTAGGACAGTGTGAGACCTGCTATGAAGGCAGGAATGACGGGGGAGGCTAACACCCCATGTGTGTGGACTGATTTCCTGGACTGTGACCGGATGGATGGGCACACGCTCCTTTGTTGAATGGATTTATGGATTTTGGACAATGTGAAATACCCTGATGGGGGTTGGGCAGCTTTGATGGAAGCCCTCACCCTGCCCCGGGAAGCCTTTCCAATGGCAAGAAAGAAGACTGAGGACATTTTGCCCTTTTGGCAAAGTGCTCAGAGACTTGTGAAATGTGTGTACCTTTGTAATTGTTGAAATTCTGTGATTTGTCATGCTGTTGTAATTTGTGTAATGTGCCTAATTTCCTTGTACAGGGATGCTGGTGGTGTCGATTGTGGGTAGTAAAGTGAGCATAGGGGTGGATTGTTGGGCAGATAAAAAATAATATGCTCACTTTGTTAAAGATGGCGCTGCCCACATGGAAGCCCGTCACCCAGGTGATATTATTTGCCCTTATGTTTAGAATGGGTGTGGGGGAAAGGCTGTAATGTAAGCAGGCTGGGTCGTTATAGCCTAAGGCTTAGTTTTAAGAATAAGCTCTTCCCCACACCCTTGACTGATTGGATGATGTAGGGTGGTGCACTCTCCTGAGGAATCCTCCCATTATGCTTCAGATGGGTGACTTTGTATCAGAGACTTTCTTGTTTGTAGATTGGATTAAGGGTTTGGATTTCTACACTATAACGTGGAACAGATCAGTAGCTTGCTTGCTCTTGGTTCCTGAGGTTAGTATTAGAAAAGAGAGCAGATCAGGGCCATGTGGAGGTCAGGAGAAGCAGCCGAGATGGCAGAATGCTGAGGAAGAAGCCAGTTTGTGCAGTTTGTGTAGAGAGAAGGAGATGGGGAACAGATAAATAAGTCTGGTGAGCTAGAGACCTTTTGATTCTAGGAAACTCAGATAAGTCAGTGGCTTTGGGAGCCCTGAATGAAAAGGGAAGTGTTTTCCCACTCTGTGTATTTCTTGCCTGCTGGGTGCAAGCTAGGATAAAGATGATGGCCCACCAGTTCTTGGCTCCGCTGTTTCATTACCGTCTGTCCAAATCCAATGCGAACCTGCATGGGCCAGGCGGCTGTGATGGTGGCCGTGGCTAATGGCTTTACAGAAGGCTCGTGGGAAGGGCACATGGGATCACTTAACCCAGTGGTATCGGTCCGGGCTAGACCTGGTGACAGCAGTGAGCATGGAACAGAAGTCCTTTGCACCCATCACGCATGAGAGACAGGGCACCATCCAGAAATCAGGTGGCGACCTTGACCTCTCAAGACGTGAACAGAAGCTAGATCCTCTCATTTCAGCAGTTGAGCCCTCCTACTCGCATGGCCTTCTCCCGAGTCCCACGTCCCTCATCTATTACAAGATGAGACCAATACAGACCTCTTCAGGCTTGAGCTGTTGGATGTAAAACACCCAGCAGGGTGCCTGGCATAAAATAAGGTGTTCATTCAATAAAGTGGATTACTTGACTTGGCGCGGGGTCTGAACTGGCTCCCAGATTTGTCTGCATCCAAAGCCGAGTGCTCTTTCTATCAGTGCAGACCCTTCCAATCTCTGTTTTTACACTCTCTCAAGATACAGTGTGATTTATTTATCATAAGCTATTTGGAGGTGAATTATTTGCTCGAGAGACAAAATTTTCCTGGAAAAGCATTAAAGTTTATTCCCCCCACCCACCTCCTCTTTGTGTCCCTTCCTAGGACAGGGACAAGTATTCACCCTCCTTTGCCACATCCCACTCAGTCCGCTGGGCTTGTGACTTAGGAGCAAACACCTCCTGTCATTATAAATCCAAAGGAGCCTGCAAATTCATCAGGCGTGGGAGGCAGGTCGGCGGGCATTTTACAGCAGGGGACACAAGGGAAGATAAACAGGCTTTGACTGAGCGCTGGCAGAGCATTTGCTGACGTCAGTCAGATGCCAGCGAGGCAAGGGCAAGAAGAACTCTGTGAGGATGTTTGGTCTCCAGCCCCCGGGCAGCATTTGCAGAGGCCCAGGGATTAGGAGGGTCAAATGGTGCCCGGCCTCACATCCCGCAATTGTTCAGGGGGCAGCATAAGGAACACGCAGGCAGGACAGCCTTGAGTCAGATGCCAAGGCCTCGTGTGACCTCGGATAAGAAGTGTGACTTCCTGCAAAACAGGAACGGGTAGGACTTTTAAAGCTGTTAACTTTAAAAAATTACAACAAATGCTAGTTACGGAAAATGGAAAGAGCTTAGATAAAGTGGAGGAGACCTCCTTCCGCCCGGTCTTCCTCCCAGAGACAACTCCGTGCGTACCCTCACACCCAGGTTCTTAGACTCAATTATCTGTTCTTGTGGGTTTTATTTTTTAAAGATCTTATTTATTGATTTTACAAAAAGAGGAGGGTGTGGGAAACCAAGAACTATTAACTCATAGTGGCATCACTTTAGTTGTTCACTAATTGCTTGTCATATGCGCCTTGACTGGGCGAGCCCAGGGTTTCAAACTGATGACATCAGCGTGCCAGGTCGACGCTCTACCTATCCGCAGCACCACCGCAGGTCAGGCACACACAGTTTTCTTTTACAAAAATGGCAGCAGGCCATACACAGTTTTTACCCACAGAGAAACTGATTTCCAGAGACAGTGGTGTGCCCAAGGTCGCACAAGGACAGACCGTAGCAGGGCCAGATCTGCGTCCCTGCCTCTTGACTCGACCTCCCAGCCTCAGTCCCCACTGCACCCCTGGGCTGTGCACATTCCAGCCGAGCGCCCTAGAGGACGCGCATGCAGTTGCCCTGGCAGATGGGCAGGGAAGCAGCACCAACATTAAATATTCTGCAAATCGCAGGCCCAGCCAGTCAGAACTGACGCTGGCTACAAATGGGCTCCCGGAGGTTGCTGGCTAAATATTAGCCCTGCATCTAGGGCTCTCATATCCTATCCTGCATGTCTCTCCATGCACAACTGGGGAGGGAATACATGAGTGAGTTAATGGATAAGGATGTGAAGTGGTCTTAATACCACGAAAGAAGAAACTTCTTTCAATGGAATCACAATGTTATTAACTGCAGTGTTGTCTATCTGCATATTTTTTATAACAAGGACAAGAGACAAAGAATCGCTGCTTGAAAAACTCGTGCTGCTTGTGACAAGGGGAGAGGCAGCGACGGGGAAGGGGTGGAGAGGTGGGGTTAGCGGGAGTTTGGCAGAACGGGATCTGGGAGATGCCTTTGCCCTTAGTCGTCCTATGACCTTGGGTGGGACACTTAATCTCCGTGAACTTTTTTGTAAACGCCTGTGAATGTGAGGGGCAGTAGAGGAGCAAAGAGTGTTTTAGCCTTGGTGGGGTAGCTCAGTGGGTTAGACTGTCGTCCTGATAATGCCTAGGTTCCGGGTCTGATCCGGGTCAGGTCACGTACAAGAATCGACCAATGAATGCACAAATGAGTGGAACAACAAATGGATGTTTCTCTCTCTCTCTCTTTTTCTCTCTCCCTAAAATCAATAAGTAAAAATTTTTATAAAAAACAATTTAACCACCTGACCAGGCAGTGGCACAGTGGATAGAGCGTTGGACTGGGATGCGGAAGACCCAGGTTCGAGACCCTGAGGTCGCCAGCTTGAGCGTGGGTCCATCTGGCTTGAGCAAAAGCTCGTCAGCTTGGACCCAAGGTCGCTGGCTCCAGCAAGGGGTGGCTCAGTCTGCTGAAGGCCCGCGGTCAAGGCACATGTGAGGAAGCAATCAATGAACAACTAAGGTGTCGCAACGGCAATGAAAAACTAATCATTGATGCTTCTCATCTCTTTTCGTTCCTGTCTGTCCCTATCTATCCCTCTCTCTGACTCTCTCTCTCTGTCCTTGGAAAAACAAAACAAAACAATTTAACCAAGATTACACCTATTAAGGGTCAGATAGGTCAAAAGGTATGGGGGACTTTTAGTCTGGTGGGCCTCCAGTTCAAGCCAGTGGTCAGTTCCTGATGGGGGTCTTACGGCCTTTCTCACTCTGAATGCAATTTGATGGGGATTCTGGGTTAAACTACTAAGTCACTCCTCCTCCCTCTGTGTGCGCCCACCCCCATGCCATGCACACCCAAACATCACTGACCAAGGAACCTGTGGGCTCAAAGAAGTTTCCAGTTCCTGCTCTCCTTCTTCCAAAGGCACCTGGAGCCTCCCTGTGTGTGATATATTTCTTCAAGCATTTCTCTGGGTCCACCTTACCTGTAAATGGATACATGTATTCTGTGCAACTTTGCTTGCAGAAGACCAAGAATCATCAAAGAGATGAGGAAACTTAGAAGGGACAAGCCTAGCCCAGCATTGCCGAATTAACTCACGTCCTCAGACCTCACAGTTTATTCCATCATTCTGTCTTGCTTGGATGATTGCTGGAGTCCCTGCACAGCTGTCCCCATCTCCCGAACCATGGCTGGGATCCAGGCAGGCAAGTGACAGAAACCCTGCAGTCGCTCACCGCTTTGTAAGGGACGAAAAATAGGTTCTTTCTATCCTTCTGAGTTCTTCACAGAGCCCCAGTAATAAAAGACAGATGAACAGAAGAGAACAACAGAAGCTTCTAACAGGTACAGATGGGAGACATCCAGGGAAGAACGAAGAACTCAGAGAGGTGGCTGTAGAATGTACCCCTAAGTACCGTGTGACTATGGAAAAGGATGGGGAGTGTGTAAACCTAAGGAAGAAGAAGTGATTTTAGGATAGATGAATGGATTCTGAGAAGAATAGATGGGAAGTCTGATTCTTTGTGACAGTTTGTTTGGGTGTGGTGCCAGGTGCTGTCTTTTCTCCTGTGTTAAGAACCAATTTTTCTTGGTTGATGAAAGCCCCAGAGAGGATACGTATGACAGTTGAGTTCCTTTTGGAGGGTCTGTCTTTAGGTAGGTAAGGGAAGTTCAGAGAAAGTGTCTCCCTGCACTTTCTGTTTTTCAAATCCCTTCAGCTCAAAATAGGCATTATACCAAAGCAGCATATTTTGGGGGTGGCGTGTAAGCCCCACTATCCTTCAGCTTATAGCACTGATTCTCACAAAAAACCTGTTGAGGATAGAAGTTCTTGGATCTTATTGAAGAACTTTTAACGATGATTTCTGAGAATCTGCATTTTGACAAACTTTGGAGAACCATATTTACTAACGCCCCACAGAGCTCACTCTGTACAGCCACGTGATGCTGCCGTTTTGTTGTCTCGTTAGCATAACTTTACTCTCCCAGGAAATTCTTGCCTACACGTTCACCCCTATAGGAAGCTGTTTATATTATACTACTCGGTTCCCTTCCCCTCCCTACAGCTGGAAGTAGGAATCACCCGGTTCCCTGCTGAAGTCAAACGCAAGACATTGAACCTTCTGAATGGAACCTTCTGTCTTTATCTGACCTCCTGAAGAGTATTCCAGAAATTCAATCTTTTTAAGCACCAGCCGGCCTTTTTAGGTGAGATCAGAAATTTAGGAAAAACTACTTTTCCATCAAGGTTCAGAAGGATTCCTGACATAGAGTCCACGCATCCCCCAGAAGATCAAAGGCATTGCCTGTAAGAGCTAAAAACCGCTATCGTGGAAGGAAACCATCGCTTTTAATCTTTAAAGCCACCAGGTTATGGTTTACCTGGTAGAAGCTGCGATATGCTTGAGCCGATATGAAGGTAGAAGCACAGGGTCAAGCGGGAGGGGGAGAAGTGAAGGAGGGAGTGACTTTCCAGTTTCCTGATTTAGGATTCAGACTTTTAACTGAGTACACTAACTGCCCGTTTTAAAGGCCAAATGCCGAGTAAGTAAAGGCTCCCCTAGTGGTGAGCAGTAGATTGCACTCTGGAGGCGGGGAGCGCGCCTCTCTGTGTGGGCATCACCTACCAGGAGAGGCAGAGCAGATTGCAAATGCTGCCTGCCCATGCCGCTTCCTTCTCCAGGCGGGGTGTGCTCTATTTTATTTATTTACTTTTTAACATACAACACTTTGATTGTTTATTAAAATCCACAAGAAAAGCAAAAGGAATGTTATTATAACCATCTATGAACACAGTCGACAGTCTTTCCTTTAATATCCGGCTTGCACGCCCACCTTAAGGGGCACTGGAGACAGCCAGCAAGCTAACGTGGCAGGGTGGGTGCTCTTGTTCCACCCAGACACATCACCTTGCAGGCTGTTTTCTGAAACCGAATGATTTTTCTCCCCCAATTGTGGTTAAAAGCACATAACATCAAACTTACCATTTTAACCATTTTAATTGCAGTAAGCACATTAGCATGGTTGGTCCACCATCACCACTGCCATCTCCAGAACTTCTCCATTTTGCAAACTGAAACTGTATAGCCATTAAACAGCAGCTCCCCTCAGCAGCTCCCCTCCCCCCTCTCTGCAGGTACTGGCAAACACTAGTCTGCTTTTATTGAACTACTCAGGATATCTCAGATAAGTGGAATCACACCGTGTTTGCTGTTTTGTGACTGGCTTGAGTCACTTAGCGTAATGTCTTCAAGGTTCATCCATGTCGTAGCAGGTGTCAGCATTGCCTTCCTTTTCTGAATAACTGCTTTGCCTTTTGCACAATGTACTCACCATACAAATCTCCTCTTTCTTGATTTAAACACCTCCTGGTATGTAATATCATTAGAAGTAGGGGCATCAAGGTCTCCCTTCATCTCCTGCCTGTGCCAGCCTCACATATGTGTTTACTGTACTTCCTGGTGCTCAGTACGTGGGGTCATCTGAGGATGGGGATGGGTGCTCTAGCAATCTGTGTAAAAGCCAGGACATTTTTGTGTGTGTATGAGAGAGAGACAGGAAGGGAGAGAGATGAGAAGCATCAACTCATAGTTGCATTACTTTAGTTGTTCATTGATTGCTTCTTATATGTGCCTTGAGTGGGAGTCAAGGGGTTACAGCCAAGTCAGTAACCCCTTGCCTAAGGCAGCAACCTGGGGCTCAAGCCAGTGACCTTGGTCTTCAAGCCAGCAACCTTGGGCTTCAAGCCAGTGACCTTTGGGCTTAAGCCAGTGACCATGGGGCCATGTTGATGATCCCATGCTCAAGCCAGATGAGCTTGCTCTCAAGATGGCAACCTCGGTGTTCTGAAGCTGGGTCCTCTGCATCCCAGTTCAATGCTCTCTCCACTGCCCCACAGCCTGATCAGGCCAGGACATTCTTCATACTCCCATTTTAACTCAGTGTTTACATGCCTGGGAATCCATTTCAAGGAAGAAAATAAATCACAATCAAAGCATTTAGAATGACATTAACGGTGATGCACAGCTCACAGCTTGCTGCAGGGAGAACCTGCTGGGTCCAAGGAGAGTCCAGTCCTTGCAAGCTGGTCTTAGTGGTGGAGGATCCCACAAGAGCATGTCTCAGCTTGCTGTCTCTGTCATCAGTGTCTGTACCTTGCCTGTTGCATAACAATATATGATACCAGGCCAATGCAAAAGTAATATTCTGGAGTGATAATAGTAGTAGCAAATGTTTTCTGAATTCTTATGATGCACCAGGCACTGTCCTAAGAGGCTTACATGTATCGGTTCATTTAATCTTCCCAACTGAATGAGTTAGCATCATCAGCCCAGTCTTACAGATGACAGAACTGAAACGCAAGGAGTTTAATGACCTCAGCCAGGGCTGCAGAGCTGGAGGAGGCAGTCAAGGTTTGAATCCAAGTAAGTGGACACCAGAGGCCCTGCTCTCCTACATGTTCCTGATTCCCTAAGAGTCTCTACAGCAAGGCTCCCAACATGGGGTGTGTTAGTGAATCATTTAAGAGGGCTAATGTGGGTGAAACTGCAACCTCTATTGTTTATCAGCCTTTAACTTGTAAATCCTATGGATGCTCATTGTAGCATTCTTTATCTTAATGAAATATCTGGGTAAAAATTCTTATCTGAGTAAGAATCTGGAATTGATTAAATCATAATATATTGGCATGATGCAAATTGATGCCAGCATTCAGATAAGCGTTTCTACTGCCCAGGTGCTTCTTTGAACATGAGGTCAAAGGAAGAACAAGCCTGGTTGGCTTTATGTCAGTTACTTCGGTACAAGGTATCATTTCTACTTTCCCAGTTTCCCTGAATCCCTAAACACACTTTTGTGAGGATGTCCTGCCTTCCAGCAGATTCTCCACACCTGACTTTTTAGCCTCTGTCTCACCACAAAGTGGCTGAGAGACTAGATCTTCATCCTGTACACCACATAGGGAAAAGGTCATTTTTGTGTTGAGATAGAAGGTGCTAGCTAAGGCTACAATGGCCATCATATTGCAGTAAATGAATGTATTGCATCAACATGTTCCACATGTAAACATACACAATGTTATATGGCAAATATATTCCAATTAAAAAGATACGTCATTCATAGACTTATAGAAAAAAGTAAGATTCCCCCCAGCTCCCTCTTCTCAAGTTATAGTGTTAGCTATAAAACTAAGAGGCAAACACAAAAAGACAGAAACAAACTTATAGATACAAGAGAACAAGCTGATGGTTGCCAGAGGGGAGGGGACTAAGAAGTACAAGCTGCCAGTTATAAAGTAATTCATGGGGATGTAATGTCCAGCATAAGGGACAGAGTGAATAGTATTGTATATGTAGTATGGATGGTGACAAATGGTTACTAAACTTACTGCACTGATCACTTCATAAGGAACATAAATATCTAATCACTACACTGTGCACCTGCAACTAATGTAATATTGTGTGGCAACTATACTTTAAAACTTAAAAAATATTTAAAAAGAGACTGCCAACCCTTACGGGATATTCAGAAAGCTCTGCATATTGAAAGTTCTACTACCAGTCTTGCAGAAGAACCCAGAGCTCTGGTTTAGGGCACACTTTCCCCGCTATGTAACTGGAGAGACTCTACAAGCGATCATCTGTGAAGTGAAGGTTGTTTTGAGCCTACCTAACTTGCTATAAGCACAAGCAGTTTGCATCCAGACAAAGGTTTCTGGGATTTGTGTTGCTCCTCCTACTATTGCCTGGCTCCAACCCAGCCCCAAGCACACTAATAAAAGCACTGGACTTGGAGTTCTGAAGCCCTAGCCTTTGGCATTGGCTCTACTGCTAACTTGGGGGCAAGATTGATAACAGCCGATAACATTTACAGAGTGCTTACAATAAGCCAGATGCAATATTAAACTCTTATTTTCTGTTCATTATCATTATTTAATATTTGCAACACCAAGATGCTATTATTTACCTTTTAAAAATAAGGGAACCGGGCCACCAAGAATTCAGGTAAACCTAATGTCTCAGCTTCTAAGTGAGTGGTAGAGCCTTGATTCAGACACCAGGGGGCACACTGTACCCGTGGTGCTCCCTAGAAGGCATTGTCACAGCCTCCCAAGCCTGGTACCTGAAGGAAGTCACGCCAGTCTGCAAGTGAAAAGCCATGGTTCCACCTCACCACATCCCAGCAAATACAACATCTTGGAATGTGTCCTTCCCATCAGTCTTTCTCCCACAACCCTTCCCCTAACTTTGACCATACTAGAGAAGTAGAATGCCAGAGCGGGACTGTCATGAGGTCTGGAGTTGGGTAAATCTGGAATTTCTTAGCCACGTGAATTTAAGCAAGGCACTTCATGTCTCTAAGCGTTGTCAGTTCTAAAATAGAAATAACAGTAGGTGCCTCCTCGAGTACTTATGAGAATTAAATTAGATAATGTCAGTTCAGGGTTTGGGATAGTAACTGGCATCTAAGAAATGCTAATTAAAGAAGCATAATTGTCACTAAGGCAGTCACCTTCAGTCACCTGAAGTTCCATAGGATGAAAATGAACACCCAATTCTGCATGGCCCCAGACTTTGGTTTAAAAGAGAAACCATGAAAGGGGCTTACGGGATAACAAGTGTTTTTAATGATAGCCAGAGCTTCCAAGGATAGATTAGGGAGTCTTTGAAGGTAATGAATTCCCTGTGACTCAGGTTGTTTGAGCAGATACTACTTGGTGAATGTGCTGTATACAGACCCCAATCCCAGTAATCCTTAGAGTCTATGAATTTATTTCAATATTTATCCAGAGCCATAGGATGCTGTTGTCCTCTACCAATGCCTTGACTCTCCCTATTGTTTGGGTTACTGCAGGTTTATGGAAACTTCATACATACATATATATATATATATATGGTTACTGCAGGTTTATGGAAACTTCATACATACATATATATATATATATATATATATATATATATATATATATATGGTTACTGCAGGTTTATGGAAACTTCATACATACATATATATATATATATATATATATATATATATATATATATATATATGGTTACTGCAGGTTTATGGAAACTTCATACATATATATATATATATATATATATATATATATATATCTCACCAGAATAACCCATTCAAGATTCAGGTGCTGGTAGACAGGTGGCCTAATTTTAGCACAGTCCACATCTGGCCATGAGAGCAGATAGGAGTGAGCAATTCTCCTGCTGAAACCTGAGCTCATTCCTCTGTGGTATATGTGCCAGGGTTTGAATGGACACGTTTTCTGTTCATGTAGATTCCCCAATGTTCCAAAGTCCAGTTGTCTTTTTCCAACCCATCAGGCGAACAGATGACCTTGATCACTACACCAGCACTTACTAAGTTTATTCTAAGACTCCAGGGGATTTACATGAGGTCGTTGGTTTGTCAGGTGTTATGAACTGACAGCAACATTTGCAGATGCAAGGTGAGAGCATGTTTGGGGCCACTCATGGGAAAGACATGAGACTGGTAATGAAAGGGAAGAGATGAAGTTCTGGTACTAGGCTGGCTTTTGTGTGGCAGGTATACCAGTCAACCAATGACAGGGGAAAAGAAGCTTATGCAAACTTATGCATCTGTGGATGAAGTCAAGGTTAAAGTTTATAAAAAAAATACACAAGGTATGTAGCTCAAGCCATATGATGCAAGAAGGAGTAAAACTGCTGGTCTAATCCAAGGCCAGGGTCAGGGTCAGGGTCAGGGCCAGGGCCAGGGAAATTTCTCAAAAATTAAAGACAAATCTTATTAATAAGACATTGATGATTTCTCATAAGATTGATGATTGCTTACATATATTTACACTTAGGGGGGCACTGATATTTCTCCTATGAATTACTTATCATTACCTTTGTCAGTTATTGCTTTAGCTTGTTTATCTTTTGTGCATTCGCTTTTCTGTATTTATTTTGTTTTGCAATAGGAGTCACACGCCACAAACTTCACCCTTTTGCAGTGTGCACTTTAGTGGTCGTAAGTGTATTCATAAAGTTTGTCTCGTGCGGTCACAACAGTTTCTGATCAGTTAGCTTTGTGGTCAACCAAGTGTTTCCTTAAATGACTGGGACCAATACTCCCCCCCGCCTTTGCAGAAGGGTTTTGCCTTTGTGTGGAGTCATGCCCTCAACGTGCAAGAGGGCAGCACACCACTGCTTTAACCTTCACTTCCTGTGTGTGGACCGCCTCAAGGTCAGGCAGAGGTGAGGGCTTAGATCCTTCTCTGTGACTTCCTGGGCGTGCACACAGTCCTAGGCATTTATATTCACCAGGGCAGTGTGGTTCCAGTCAACAGGCATGGGGACAAATACCCCAATATACATGTAGTCTTCTAGATTCCTTGGATATAATTAGAAGACTCAGATCTTATAAAGAAAAGTTCTGAGAAGGCCGCGTGGGGTGGTTCCGAGTACATTCTACCCTCTCCAGTAGCTCCCACGCTGCGGTTTTTCACCAAGACTGTAAGACTGTTGGTTTACACAGTCCTGAAAAGTTGGAGAAATGGTGATGGGGAAATAGTAACGGGGATAGGACAAGTCACAGCCTCATAAAGCTCATCATTCTTACCAAGAGTGGGCCATTTTCTTGAATAAAATACTCCTTGAATTGTTGCATGCTTTTGGTTAATTTTTAGAGTTCTGAAATAAAATTTATTTTGCCAACTTTTCCAGTGTTCTTGTTGCTTTTATCAAGGAGAGGATTTTTTTTATAGGTCTTTACATAGTCACTCCCTCTAATGTCACCCTCCAAAGTGATTTCTGCCATCCTTGGAAAATGACAAAGTTCTCTGAAGGAATTTTTTTTTAGTCACTTCTTTGTGCTCTACTTCATCCTTAAACCTCACCGCTTTTTGCCCCTGGGCCTTTTTCTTTGTGGAAAATAATTTTCTTTTTTATCTTTAGAAGATTACAGCATAAAATGGAAATAAATGAACTTATTTAACTCTACCATTAAAGAAAATGTCCTCATCAGAGCCCTTCTCAACTGCTTAACCCAATTCAAAGTTGCCATGGGTCTCTACTTCACATCGTTGCCTTAACATGATCCAGGAGCAAAACAACCCTTCTTTTAAGGTCAATGAACTTCTTATGCCAGCAGCTGTGCAAAAGAAACAGAAACAAAACAACAACAACAAAACCCAACTATTTGAAAGAATGTAGAATTAGACAGATGGGAGTCCCCCAGAAAGGTATGGGTAATTTTATGGAGGAGTTCACAGGAGAGAGAAATCATTTTCCAATCGGACATTTTAGGAAAGGCTCTGTGATAAGAGACGCTTTGGAGAATGGTTTTTTGGGTTTTTTTTTTTTTTTTTTTTTTTTCATTTTAGAGAGGAGACACAGAGGGAGGGAGAGAGAGAGAGAGAGAGAGAGAGAGAGAGAGAGAGAGAGAGAGAGGAGCTGGAAGCATCAACTCCCATATGTGCCTTGACCAGACCAGTGCAGGGTTTTGAACTGGCAACATCAGTGTTCCCAGGTCGACGCTTTATCCACTGAGCCACCACGTGTCAGGCTGGAGAATGGTTTTGAATAATGTGTTATTTTAAAGCTATGGCAGTTAAAAGAGAATGGGAAAAGAGAGTAGAGGGTGGGAGATGGGAGCAGGTAGTGAGGGTAGAGAACTGGAGAGGACGACTCAATCTGACATAGAGAAGATAGTATCATTTTGAGACCTTCTGAGATTCCCTAGAGACCATGAAATTGTAAGAAGGGGTTAAAGGTTTCTGCTTGACATTTTCTTTAAAGAATAAGATTATGAACTTTTACAGGTTACAGAACACCCTGACCAAAAGCATGTGGATTGCCTGTGAACATGTCTGCAAGATAGGCTGGACAGTGGATCAGGCGTTCCGTGACTTGCCTGAGTGAGTCACAGCCACTTCAAGGTAAAACTAAGGATCTTAAAAACCCCATCTTCTTTCTAATACAGCTGCTTAGACCATGCTGCCACCCATTTCTCTAACAGGAGCCTCCTCCTACCTCCTCAAGTCAAGAGTCTATCTTACACGAATCTTTATTCTTTATACACCTCGAATTTTCTAAGAATGAGTTGACTTATGTGATGGCACTGGTGATCTCCATCTCTTTCCTTAGATGATTTACTTACGAGATGTACACAGTCAGGAATCATCTGTTCTGCTCACCCTCATAGGTTAATCAGCACAGTGCCTACCACTGTGCTCAGCAAGTGTTTGTGGTATGTGTGGGTTCTGCCATCCAGCCTTCTCCCTCAACATTCATACTCTTTCTGTCTCCCTTTTTTCATTGCAGTGACACTGGTTTGTAACATCGTATGAGTTTCAGGTGTACAGTATTATAATTTGGCATCAGCCTACACGACAGTGCTCTCACCATCAAAGGTTTGGTTTCCATTTGTCTGGATACAATTGACTCCATTTACCATTTTGCACCCCCCCACAACCCTTTCTGTCTGATAACCAACAACCTATAGTCTTCATCTATTAAGTTTATTTTGTTCATTTTTCTAAAAGTATCTCACGCATGAGTGAAAGCATACAGTATTTGGCTTTCTCCATCTGACTGAGTTCCCTCGCTTCCTGCCCTCACATTATATAGGTGGTGCATTGTATTTCTCATGATTATAATACAAAGCTTAAGAAGTGACCTGGGAAAGGATGATCTGTTGAAAAGACAGGCCACTGTCCAGCGAGGAAAAAAACAACCCACAAAAAATATCAGAGAGTAAAATCATAGCGCTACACAAAATGTTATCACCTCTTGGCAAATTGGCCAGGGTCAGTGAGCCAGACTTCCAGGAAGAACAAGATAGGAAAACACGCAATTGATCATGAAGTGCGATGAAGGTCCTGCAATGAAGGACACGTGCCGCTGGACAGCGTCCTATTGAGGAAACGAAGGGACTCTGTGAGGGTTGAGCCTAAAGATGGAGGCCATCCAGTGCATCACCCAGCACTGTCTTTTCCCAGTGCTCAGACACCACGTCCTTTTACTGATTCCAATGTATTGTTTCTCTTTATTCACCATATGTTCCTCTTGCCACATAATCGTCCCATCCAACACCATTTTTCGTTCAGGACTGCCTCACAGAGGCTCACATTTCCACTGGTTCCAGTCAACAGGCATGGGGACAAATGACAGTTTGAAGCACACTTTGCGCATGGCGTGGTTGGCTCTATCCACATGAGAATACATGGGGAAGTTAAATTTCTCCAGAGCCTGGATCTGGGCCCTGAGGAGATGAGAAACAAGACTGTGTCTTCGGTACTCAGGCATGGTGGCGGCCATTCGCAGCTCTCCTGTCTGGTCCATCAGGGACCAGGACACAGGAGTCCCCTCCGGCCCCAGCAGACAGAAGGTGGGAAAGTTCTGGATACAGCGCTCGATGAATCTCTGGCTCTTCTCATTGCCACCAAAACTCCAGAATTTATTCACCAGGGCAGCGTGGGTGACATCCAGGGATGAGAGTTTGAACATTTCTTGGTTGCTATTGGGAATAAAGAAAAATAACAGCCCATAATAGCACACATATGGGGAAGTATTATATTTGTGTCCCTCCATATAGTCCCAGGAGGCAAACTGCAGCATGTAATTAATGGTCTTTGTTTTACAGCCAGGCTGCGTGCGTTCATCAACTGACTACTTGTGTGATTTGGGGCTGATGACTTCATCTCTCCCTTTATTTTGTCATTTAATAAATATGAATGAGAAGCACACCTGCCTCCTGAAATCATTATGAGGCTTACATGAGCCCATGGATATCGGTGCTGGAACCGGTATCTGGGAGAAAATAATTGCCCCAGAGAAATAAGCTGCAATTGCTTCATTTGGCCTTGGCCATAACCCTCCAGCCTGGATAGGGCAAGTGTTCTAATCTTCCTTTTACCCAGAAGGGAAAGGTTTCAGAGCAAATAAACAAGTGCCTAAACTACAGGCTAGCAATCTGGAAAGCCAGGGCTGAGAATCATGGACTCTTAGAATGCTGGTGGCAGAGGGCCCCTGGCCACTGTGGGGAAGCTCAAGTCCAGAGAGAGCAATGATGTGGACCACGGTGGTCCCTGAGGTATAGAACAGTGATGTCGGAAGGTTTCTGCTCGTTGTAAGGGGGCTCTGTGGGGTGTCCTGAAAAGAGCCCACAACGTAGAACTAGAAGATGGAGACTCAAGCCCTACTTTTGCCTTGACCTTCCTTCCACATGACCTGAAAGGGCTATAGCATCATCTGAGCCTGTTTCCTGGTAGGAAAAGGGGGATTATATCTCCTACCTTGTCTATCTCATGGGATGGGCAAGAAAATCAAATGAGATTAAAGATTTGGAGGTGCTTTTCTGGTGTAATGTGTGATACAATGTGACTAAAGCTTTTCCATGCATAGTAACCCACAGAGGGCTACAGGGATGGGGAGTCTCCAGATCAAATCTCCACCGTCAGTTTTTAGTTCTCTTCTGTGTTCAATTAGACATCAATGGGAGAAAAGATGAAACTTGTTAAACATTCTCTCTTTTGGGAATCTTCTGTTTTGTGAATTCACTAAACACATATTTATTAAGCACCTACTCTGTACTAGATGCTGTTCTAGCTGTTGAGTCTCTATCATTGAAGAAGACAGAGGACATATCTGCTCTGGGTTGGGGTTGGCGGTTGCAATGTTGTTGAGAGAGTTCAAACCTCAAATAAGTATGTAAGTTCACTAAGTTAGCTAATTCCAAATGATCATAAATGCTATAAAGAATATAAAACCGGATCACTCGTGCAAAATAACTAAGAAGTGACCTTAGGTGAGTGGTTTAGCTAACACTCTTTGGTAGTGTGCCATTTGAGAAGTCCTAAATAACCAAAGAAGTCATGTGTGTATAGAATGGGCAGGGTGGAGGGGAGGCTGCAATGAGGCTTGATGATCAACATCAGGAAGACCAGTGTTGTTGGGGAAGTAAGCAAAAGAGATGAGGTCTAAAATGTCAGTGAATGCTGGCTCTTCTAAGGCTGTGAAGGAGTTTGGAATTATTTCAAGGTGAGATGGGAAGTAATAGAGTCTTTTAAGAAGGGAGAGATATGTTCTAATTTATAGTTTTTACAAGAAGTTTACTCTGGCTGCTTTGCAGAAAAATTGGTAAAATAAATAAATAAATAATAAGGAGTCCAAGCAAAAGCTGGAAGAGAAGTTGGGAGGTATAGTGTGTTGAATGGCATGTCCACTTAAAAGATATTTCCAATTGGAACCTGAAAGTGTGATCTTTTGAAAAAGGTCTTTGCAGATGTAAAAAAATTAAGGATCTCAACCCGATATCATCCTGGACCTTAAATCCAATGGCAATCCTTATAACAGGCAGAAGAGAAGACACACGCACAGAGGAGAGGGCCATGTGAGTGTAAAATCAGAGACTCGAGTGATGCGGCCACAAGCCAAGGAATGCTTAGAGCTACCAGAAGCTGGAAGGGGCAAAGAAGGA
This sequence comes from Rhynchonycteris naso, assembly GCA_037038555.1. NCBI lineage: Eukaryota > Metazoa > Chordata > Mammalia > Chiroptera > Emballonuridae > Rhynchonycteris > Rhynchonycteris naso. Next base: position 361,338,160 of record CM072995.1, read on the forward strand.
TTCTCTCCTACAGGCTTTGAAGGGAACACTGGCTTGCCGACACCTCGCCTTCAGACTTCCAGCCTCTATTTATTCTCTGTGAGAGAATAAATTTCTGTGGTTTTCAGCCACCTCAGTTTGAGGTGATTTTTTGCAGTGGTCGGAAAACCAATACACAAGCTCCTGCAGCAGTGACAGAGCTGAGCAAAGCAGAGTGGCTTCTGTCAAACTTACAGAACTGTTGTGGAATTGTATGCACCACCATCAGGTGATAAGTTCTTGGCATCCAGCAGGGAAGGAACCAATTTCTTTGCTGTTTCAGAGATCATAAAGAGGATGCATTGTTTTAGGTTGACGTGGCCGGATTTAATAGCTACAAGATTTTTTATCACTTCATCCAGGCTGGACTGTGAACCTAGATGAAAGAAACGAGAAATAACCTGAGATATTACTGTTTCTTTTTAATGTCAGGGAAATGGCCTAAGAGATGGAAAATTTGTGGGTTGAGAGTCCTCAAAACTTGTGCTTGATTATGACATGGCCTCTGTAGGATAGTGGCTAAATCACTCTTGGATTTTTTAAATTTAAAATTGGGATACCACTATGTAATGAACGAAATAAACTAACAAGCAAAATAGAGACAGACTCATAGATAGAAAGCAGGCTTACAGCTGTTGGATGGGGGTGTGAGATTGGTATGAGGAGGTGGAAGAATTGAGGAAAAAAGAAAAGAAAAAAACTAAAAAAATATTTGGGATAACACTATAATCCTGAACACGTCACTGTACGCTTACAGCTATAAAAAGAAATGAGGTATAAATGTGATGACCAAAACTTATCCAACAATTTCTATGCACTCTATAAAGTAGATTGTTGCTACAATAACCTCAAGAGGTTCCTTTATTTTCCTCGCTAGCCTGACTTTTCCTTCTGATACAACCCTGGGCTTCATCGTGCAACCTGCTCTAGCCAGTGGAACAATAGTAAATGTAATCTAATAAGAAGCTGGAAAAAGAACGGTGTCCTAAATCTTGCCCTCTCTCTTTTTCTTTAATTTAATTTTATTTTTCTTGGCTTCTCTTTCTGCTTTTGAAAATGACATCTCTACATGGCCCACTCCACTTCTACCAGCACAGTCAACAGCTGGCACAGACAAAGCCAGCATCAGCAGTCAGGCCTTGGGCTGTGGCTAACTCATCCTGCTGGTAACCCCCGCTGACTGCGGCCACATAGGCAAACCCAGAAGAGACTAGCTAAAGAATCACCCAGCTGAGTCCTGTCTAAATTGCTGCCCCAGGAAATTCTGAGCTAATAAATTATTGCTGTTAAAAGTCATTGTTTTGTGATGGTTTGAAAACGAACTGGTAACACCAGACACAGCGAGTGCTAAGCAATTCTCAGGCAAGACCTCATATAATCTTCAAACGGCTCTATGTTTTGAGTACCACCATCATCTTCATTTTTACCCATAAGGAAACTGATCCACAGGGAGGATGCTACTTGCCCTAGATCACATAGCTAACAACAGGCCCAACGAGATCACAATCACAAGATCACATTCTTAGGTAGCTTGGCTCCAGAGAACATATGTTTAACTACCAGATTCCTCCTTTGTAAATATGACAGAATGATAAAATAGAGACAAGAGAGGGGGGAAGTCTGCTCCTTATATGGTTGCCCCTTCACAGACCTTGGAAAAATAAAATTATGAGTCTTATTATTATTTTGCTGTTGTTACAGAGACAGAGAGAGACAGAGAGAGGGACAGACAGACAGGAAGCATCTCATCTCTCTCCCTTTGTTGTGGCACTGGGGGGTTACAGCAGACCGGGTGATCTCTTGCTCAAGCCAGCGACCTTGAGCTTAAGCTGGTGAGCCTTTGCTCAAGCCAGCAAGGTCGGGGTTTCGAACGTAGGTCCTCAGCATTCCAGTCCAACGCTCTATCCAGTGCACCACCACATGGTCAGGTCAAGTCTCTCACTCTTAAGACATTGTATTACTCACTACTTCTTTTAGAAACCCCAGACATTGCCATTTTCAGATTCTAATTCACTGTGAAGGTGGCGGCAGCTGAGAGCAAGAATGGCCAGCAGGTGGAGTGTGGGGCTTCATGCAAAGACATGTGGAATGTAAGAGTGTCATTCAAAGTGAAAAGTGACCCTACAGGAGCAGATATGGAAGATCCCAGCAGCTGACACACATCCCAATCCCCTTACTTTGGATCTGCAAGTGCTGTTTCCAGTTGATGACTTCTGGTGAGCCAAGGAATTCCTGACAGTTCTTGGGGTCCTTGGAGTAGATTTGGTAAGTGTTGGTGTAGTGATCAAGGTCATCTGTCATCTCCTGTTTGGGTTGGGAAAAATCGAATCAGCCAAAATGTTTGTATTTCGTGATTGCCATACTTGTTTTCCATGTCCCATTATATAATAGTATGATTTTTTAAAATACTAAAGTATTAGGTTTTCTTTTTTCTGTTTGGTGAATTGTCTTTATTATGAACTATTTATATTACAAGGTCAAGTCAAAACTTCCTTATTCCATTAATAATAAAAAATGACCAGAACAAAACTATCTTTTTTATGTGCCTTGACCAGGCAAGCCCAGAGTTTCAAACTGGCAACCTCAGCATTCCAGGTTGATGCTTTATCCACTGCACCACCACTGGTTAGGCTCAAGGCTGGTGTTTTTACGAAGTATAGAAATGATCCCTGAAAGTATAGTCTTTCAAGGCTGGTATTTTTAAAAGGTAGGAAATAATTTTTTCCTTTAGGTTAAGAGTTAAAAATGAACCAGGGCCTGATTTATTGCAATAAAGATGTCTAGCCTTGAAGATGTTCCTTTAATATCTTCAACAAAAGGTAAGCCTCTTGTCTATGCTATCAACATAACCTTAAATTAGCATAACCTTCAATTAAGTGCCTCTCTTTCCATAAACCTGATGCAAAAACTAACAAAGTGTGGTCTGCAGCATCACCAGGATGCCGTTTGGTGTCCGGTCTTGAAAACAAACTAAAACAATGAATGAGTATGAAGATGTGTCAGATACAGTTCTCATCAGCTGTGTTACACCTTTCTAAAAAACTTTTAGCTTTCAATTGCAGTTGACATTCAGTATTATTTTATATTAGTTTCAGGTGTACAGCACAGTCGTTAGACAATCATTATCTCATTCATTCTTCTGTTGCTGCACATTTCACAATATACTGTAATTTATCTGTGGACTTGCCTATATTCTCCTCCAGGCTGTGGACTTTCTGAGGACAGAGACTTGGTAATTATCCCTGTAATTTATTACTGTATACTCAGGGTCTCCCACACTTCCAGGTGTGTGATAGGCACCTAGCAAACACAAATATGACCACCATTTTATGAAACATCTGGAACCTTACCTTCTCTTGATGTCGAACAACCACTGTGTTAAAATCAGGCCACTTGTCCACCAGGGCCTTTAGCTTGAATGGGTTTCCCTGGTTCATGTGAAAGACGGTTCCATAAACCTACAGTATCCCAAGAAAATGAGAGTGCCAGTATACAGGGGCTGGCAAAGTAGGCTTGCAGTTGTTCATATGGAGAAAGACACGGAGGTTATAATTATTACAACAGTTTTATTAACTTTGTGTCTTGCATACTCACACCTGTAGATGGAACTTTGTCCACCCTTGTATTAGAAAGGGATGGCGAAGTACCTTGCTTGATCAGGACAGGGTTATTTCTATAATCATGGAATTTTGGAATTTTATAGTTGGAAGATATCTAATGAGCACTTCTGCCAAACAATTTTACGTTATAGATTTTTGACCCAGTAAATATCTTTCTTAAAAATGTACTCATTTTGTAAAACATTCAGACAATATAATTTATGAATAAAAATCATAAACTCTCCCATAGTAGAATTTAATACACCCCAAACTATTGTGATATATGTAAATTATACCTCAATTTTTTTAAAAAAAGGCTAAAAGTCTTTCAGTACATTTACTTCTATTTATTTAAACACACAACAAATTTTACAAAATGCAACATTTCAGATATGTGGGATTTTGAAATGTTTTCCCTCATTGAGTAAATACATTCTAGTCATCTTTTTCAATGAATAATAATAATTTTAATAACTGTAGAGCGTTCTGTGATATGGATGAACCAACATTCATTTCTTAAACTTGTAATTTAACTCACACCAATTAGCCAAGATAATGCAAAGAGGTTCCATAGTCTACTTCATTTACAAAGAGGTGATGTGAACTACCTGAGATGCAGCATGAGTGAATTTCTGCCACAAAATAGATGCTCAGTGAAGGCTCATTCTCCTTCTCACCTCTATCACTGGAAGACACAACCCTCTGCTTCCCTGAGATTGTCCCAGGCTCACCTTTAAGGACTCAGGGAGTCCCTTTCTCAAAGATTTTTCTAGCATCTGCAGCATCTGTGAACCCTGCAAGTGAAGCATCTGGGCAGGAATTTTAGCCTAGAGGGAGGATCAACAAACATCCAGGATGAGAAAATGCTGAACCAGTAGGACTATAGATCCACACACGTTAACCTGAAACTTAGAAGGTAACAGGTAATGTAAGTCTGCCCACTTGTAAAGTCACTGCCTGGAAGGGAGAGGGAGAGAAAGTAGAGCTGTTGCAGGAATCAAAGGAGGAAAAAAATGCCCAGACATGAAGGAAGTAGGATTTATTTAGCTGTCAGAGCAGCATGACCCCAAAAGAGGCAATAAAACACAAGCTCCCATTGGAAGGCAAACAGCTTCTGGCTTCCAGACTGTTCTCAAGTCCTGTACTGCCTGATAATCATTAGTTCCTGGTTCCCTGATGGGGAGCAAAGGAGTATTCTAGGGTGAATGGCATGGGATAATAATGTCATGCTCCTTGAGTCTCTGTAAATGCACCTGCATTCATTCCAAGGCTTCCCTAGGAATCAGATGTTGTGTTTGGCTAATAGGCAGTGCTCCAGGCCTTAACTCTATTCATACTAGTACTTGATTTATTGCCAGCCTGGGGTGATTCTCTTCTGCCTACACCCCGGTCACTTCTGGGTTAGCCTCTGACTTGGGGGTTTCCCAGGATTGGTAGTATAAATTCTCCATTCCTCCTCCCTGGGGACAGTTAGAATTAAAACAAGCATAAGCTTTGGCACCTGCAAGTCCACCGGTCATTGTCAGAAGAAGAGATAGTATCCCTCAGTTTGCTTAGCAGATCACGCCCCAGCAGGGGCACTGGACAGTCAGGCATGTACAAAAACTGATGCATAACCTCATGACCTCTTATTGGACATTTACGGGGCAGGCAGAATGCCTGTTCTGCCCATTTTCCTGTGGCTCCTGCAGTGTCCACCCTACAGGTGGAAAGCAGCACTACTGGCCGAGTCACCATCAAGTGTTCAGCCCCTGTGTCAATCGGGAAGTCCATCTGTTGGCCCCCTACCATCATACACACTGTAGACTCAGCGGGGACCCCTGAGTCTGGTCGCCCTCAGTTCAAGAGGGATTGCCCAGCTCCATTGAACAGCGTGCCTTCTCCTTTGGAGGTGGCTAACAGGCACGCCTCCCCCTTTGTCTTGCCTGGGACAGCTATTTTTCCAATGACAGGTTCCCCCGACGGATGGCTCACTGATCGTGCCACCAGGGGACCCGGCCCGACTCTCCATCCTTTCCCTTGCTTGTCTTCTTCCTGTTTCCGAGTGCAGGAGGCTTTCCTTTCGAGCTCAGTCTCTTTCTTCATTTGGCATTTATCTTCCTGCCTGGTTGCAGCCTCTCTGTTGCCATAGATCTTGTTGGCTTCCTCACTGTGTTCCTTATTTTTCTCAAAGGCTTCTGTACTTTGGGCACTGTCTTTGAGTACGGCCTCCCAGCTGGGGGATGGGGGGCCTGGGCCTGTCCCAGCGGGGCAGTGAGAGGTGCCTCCCGCCCAGGCGAGCCTCTGCTGACACTTGGTAGACCTGGCGATGATGGGCCTGCGTCAGTAGCAGTCTCTGGGGTGGACGGCGAGCAGGTGCGGAAGGGTAAAGCAGTACTAGTATGCATGGTGAGGGAGCCGAAGTCTCTGCTTCTTCTGGCTCACGGGGGGTTAAATTTTCTGGCACCTGTGGCAGCAGGATTTCTGAGATTGGTGGAACACTTCCCTGCCTTTGCTACCAACACAGTGGAAATGTGACCTCTAAGCCAAGGGGAGAGAGAGGTGCAGTACCAGCATGAGCCAGACGTCGATTTAGGGGAACTGATCAGGGTGGCCTGGATTTCTGGTGACTACCTGCTACACCTTCCACACAACAGACCTGTCCACGCTCCCTTCTGCTGGCTACCTCACCCTATAAACAGCCTATTCCAGTTCTCATAAGGCCCTCAGTTTCCTTGAGGACACAGTAACTCCTTAATCCCCCGAGAACGCTTACTTAAAGTTCCTGATCATCGTGGCCAGGGGAGTAGGTTTTCCCTGTGAACCTCCCATTCCTCCCATGACAGACACCAGTCCTGCCACCAGAAGGAATTGGGGGAGGGGACACCACTCACTTCAGTCCGTCACCATCGGATCTCTTGCAGAGATCACAGGCCCTTTTGGCTTATGGAAGGCTGATATAAACCATCAGCATGAAGTTCTGCCTCTTAGCTGTACAAAGTGCCTTTCTGAACCATTGTTCAGGACCCAACAGTCGCATCAGCCCTGTGGGAAGGAGTTGGTGGAACTCCTCCCTGATGTCCGTCTCATTCACTCAGCACTCACTCTCTTTCAATAACCTCCCACACACCATTAGAGGGTGACGAGTCACCACCCCTACCCTGTGGGAACTACTCCCCACATCTGTGGAGAACGCACAGTTGCTGCTCCTAACCTGTGGAGGGTGATTAGTGACTCTCTGGAGGGTAATCAGACCTCCCTTCTGCCCAGTGGGGCAGGACCCCAGCTAGCTACCTTTGCCCAGTTTTCCTTACTGTGGCTCTGACGCGCTCTCATTTCTGTTCCTTCATTTCCTGGTCCTTGCTGGGACCCGCAAAGGGGATCCTCCCTCCGTCCTACAGAGGCATCCGCATGGGGAAATCCTCCGCTTACGTTCTGCAGGCGCATCTACAGGGCAGCTCCGGGGCTCCCCAGTGGGGTGCCTGAAGTCTGTCACTTGCAGGCATCTTTCCTCCTCACTTCCTGGCCCATGTACCAGACGTTTCAGGAACCAAAGGAGGGCAAATAATGCCCAGATAATTTGATGAAGGAAATAGGATTTCTTTAGCCAGTGGAGCAGCGTGATCCCCAAAGCGTCAGCAAATCACAAGCTCCCCAAAGTTAGATTTCTTACGTCTTGTGTACCTTTACAGCTTTAGCGTTCACATGACAAATGCCTGACTTCTATGACTTCTTTGTCTGCAGGCCTAAGTGACTTCTGTACTCCAGGAGGGGAAGGGGTAAGAGAGGAGGCCAGAGGGTATGTCCTTGACTTATGACTTGTTCTTCTCTCCGGAGCTGCAAGTTCATTTCAAGGAACTGACAACAAGCAAAGCCCACATTTGAGGTTTATTTTTCTGACTTTTCTGCCTGCCCTTGCTCCCTCAGTCCTGAACACTGAGGTCATGGGCTGGAGCGTAAGACCCCAGGCACTGATGGCCCCAGACCCTCCTGTCCTTTGCATTCTTTTGGTTTCTCCTCCTTCAGAGCCACTCTACATTACTAACCTTATTATGAAGGAGGGCACCATAAAAGTTCTGAGGAGACCACCTCAAGAGGACACCATGAAACAAGAGTAGCAGGATCTATGTTAATGCTCAAACCTTCTTTAGTGCCCTCTAATTGGTGGCACTGTCACTGAAGTTCTCACTGATGCCAAGGGAGGAGACTGGCAGAACACACATGGTTCTCTTTTAGAAATATTCACTTCACTTTGTTACACTACCCTGAATTTTGACTAAATACACATTCATTTTTCTGTGTGTGACAGAGACAGAGAGAGAGAGACAGAGAGGGGGACAGATAGGGACAGACATGAAAGGAGAGAGATGAGAGGGATCAATTCTTCATTGCAGCATATTAGTTGTTCATTGATTGCTTTCTCATATGTTACTTGACTGGGGGGCTACAGCAAACTGAGTGACCCCTTGCTCAAGCTAGTGACTTTGGGCTCAAGCCAGTGACTTTGGACTTCAAGCCAGTGACCTTTGTGCTCAAACCAGCAATGATGGGGTCATTCATGTCTATGATCCCACACTCAAGCCAGTGACCCTGTGTTCAAGCTGGTGAGCCCATGCTCAAGCCAGATGAGTCTGCGCTTAAACCTGCAACCTTGGGGTTTGGAACCTGGGTTTTCTGCATCCCAGTCCGAAGTTCTACCCACTGGGCCACCGCCTGTTCAAGCTGACACATTCATTTCAATAAGCATATTCTTTCAGTTTCCTTCGGCATCTTTTGGGGTTACGTTGCTGTCCCCAGCGTCACCACTAACAAACTTTGCAACCTTCAAAGAGTTACTTAGCCTCTTTGTATCATGGTTTACTCATTAGCTAGTCCTAATGAAAACATACTTTACTTAGAATATTATTGTCTTTCTCCCATCTTGCAAGATGGTGAGGGAGGAAGCTGAGAAGCCGGATATATATATATTTTTTAAATTTTTATTTTATTCATTTTAGAGAGGAGACACAGAGTGAGAGAGAGAGAGAGAGAAAGAGAGAAAGGGGGGAGGAGCTGGAAGCATCAACTCCCATATGTGCCTTGACCAGACCAGTACAGGGTTTTGAACTGGCAACCTCAGTGTTCCCAGGTCGACGCTTTATCCACTGCGCCACCACAGGTCAGGCGAGAAGCCGGATATTAAGGAGAAGACACCTGAAGCCGAGAAGGCTGTTGCTGGTGGCAAGGTTAAGAAGGGTAGCCCAGAAGACCAAAAGCCTATAAAGAGGAAACTCCACTGAAGTAAAAACTTCGTCCTAGTCAGAGGAATTGGCAGATATTCCTGATAGGCTGTGTATTCCTGGAAGGCCGTGTCTCAGAGCATGTATTCAGCAGGTGAATTCAGGATTGAAAAGAAAAAAGAGAAAGTTCTTGCAACTGTCACAAAACCAGTTGGTGGTGACAAGAATATGCCCTAGCATAACCCTCAAGTGATTAAACTTTAGGAATTGCCTAGAGATCATTCTAGTGAAGTTGTTCCTACAAAGGCGGAACTTCTGGATTCAAAGAAAAGCTTATTTTTTATCTTTAAAAAATACTTAAGCCTGACCAGGCAATGGCACAGTGGATAGAACATTAAACTGGGACTTGGAGAAGCCAAGTTCAAAATGCTGAGGTCGCCAGTTGGAGCGAGGGCTCACCAGCTTGAGTGCGGGGTCGCTGGCTTGAGCATGGGATCATAGACATGACTCCATGGTAGCTGGCTTGAGCCCAAAGGTTGCTGGCATGAAGCCCAAGGTCTCTGACTTGAGCTCAAGGTCACTGGCTTGAGCAAGGGGTCACTTGCTCTGCTGTAGCCCCCCGGCCAGGGCACAGATGAGAAAGCACTTAATGAACAACTAAGGAGACTAGGGAGCCACAACAAAAAATTGATGCTTCTCATCTCTCTCCCTTTTTGTCTGTCACTCTCTTTGTCTCTCTCTCTATCTCTGTCAAAAACAAAACAAAAAAAACCACCTCAGGATATTAAAAAAACTTTTAAGCAAAAAAACTATTTTATGGTTATAGTTAACATAAAATATTTTAAATCACTTTCTTTTTCATATGATTTAAATGAACAGTAAATGTGGCCTGCATTTTTAGTTCATATTTTACTGCATGTCTCCTCTCTGATTTGAACAGAGTACTTTACTCTCCTGGTTAACATTTATACAAGGAACAAGCTACCACTTTTAGAATATTTCCTAAAGGAATAAGCTGAATAATGCTAGCACAGTGTCTGCAATCAACAGCTGCTAAATAAATGTTATCAGAATCAAGCATCCTTTCTTGCCAATGTTATTATATCTTCATTCAGCAACCAACTTCCAAAATCCCTTCATATCATTTATTTGTTTAGAATGAAAAGTTGACTTAGTCGTTTCAAGATTTTTTTTCTGACAGTACATCTACTGGGAACATAATAGGCACACATATGTTGTTTCTTAAATAGAGTAGACTCCCTTTCCTGGGGTCCAAATGCCACCAAATAATCTCAGCACTTCCAACCTAAAACCAACAAGGTCACTTGACTTTTCCCACCTGTTGAAGGAGAAGACAGAGAAGGTGGTCACAAAGCAGTGACTCTTTGCAGTGAGATGAGTTCTACCTGAAAAGTTGCCTCCGCACAGACTGGTCCCCAGGAACTAATGGGAAACAGCAGACTTTTCCAGAATATAAAATTCCCTTTGCCCTGGATTGCTTAGCAACTTGCATATTTGCTACAGAAATCATTACGCTGCAGCTTTTAATGTGGACCTTGCCCTTTTGAACACTTGAAACCTGTATGGTTTTGCCAACCTCTATCAGAAAAAAAAAAAAAATCAAACAAAAAACTCTGAAGGAAAAAGCTTCTGCTTGCTGGTGTGGGGTCCAGAGGCCTTCAGTCCTTCCATCTAGGCAGCAGGTGCAAAATGCTGGATCTTCATGTTTGGGAGTCTGGTTGTGTCTTGGGTTGGATCCATTTACTAGTTTTATGTCTTTGGCCAGTGTTCTAGTCTCTGTGCTCAGTCTCCTCATCTATACATAGGGTGAATAATGCTGCCCACTGTCACTAGTTGTTGTTGTTTCTTTTTCTAATTAAATGAGCTAACATTTGTGAAATGCTATCAGAGGTTGATAGTTCTGTTCTATTTTTTTTTTTTAAGATATAAATTACGTGAGTGTAACCTTGTTTCAATCCCAGGAAACTGCAACTTAGGATCTGTGTATTTGTAAATTACACACCATTTTAAAAGAAAGAGAGAATCTCTGTGTATTAAACATTCTGATGAGTTCCTTTCACAGCCAGTCTGGAGTGAGATCTTTCCATCTTGAGACATTCCTCACTTTTGGAAAATGTGCTTCTCCTGTGGCTTCTTCCTCTTCTTTGATTTTCCTCCATTTACATTGTTTTTATCACTCCAATTTCTCTGTTATCAGTTTTTAGAATGCCATTTGGATGAATGTTCAAACTTGTTAACGTTGTTCAGTTCTCTTGTCTTTTCTTTTTTTTTCCAATCCCATCTTCATTTTGTGTCATGATCTGCTAGATCTAGCTTTCTAAATATCTGTCGACTGTGTCAATTTTGCTTGTCAGTCCATCTACTGAGATTTACAAAATGTTTAGGGGATTTTTTAAATGCATGTAGCATAAACTATCACAATTATACTTACCTTAAGTTTTCTACTTGTTATATTTCTTCTTCAGTGGGTGTGAATTCATCCACAGATTAAATCTGATGCCCCTCTTCTCCTGGTCAATTTTGTAGTCAACCTTGGTTTTCTTTCCATCTTTGAGTTTGAGAATTCTTATCTACACTTAAAAAATTACTGTTGCTTGTACCTCATAGTTTGGTAAGATGAGATAAGACACATTACATAATGTGATAATAGCTTGCCATCTTTGTATGAGGCCCTTCACTCTTCAAAGGATTAGAAGCTCTCTATTGCTTCCCATCCCCAGGATCCCTCCTCACTGCCTCACATTTGCAAAAATTTTAACAAAAATCAGGATGGAATCAAGGGTCAAAAAAAAAAAAAAAAAGCTTTGGGCATTCTAGCTCTGATCAATAATAGCCTTGAGTTGTTTTGCTTTAACTAGTGTGTTTGTTGAGTAAGGGCTGATCCTCCCCTTGTGCCAACATAGCAGATGTTTCACATGTGTTACAGGTGGTGGTTTCTTGCAGTTTCATTTGTCCATGGTCCTGAACCTTTTCACTCTCCAGCTTATAAAACTTCTCCAAAATATCTGAAGCATTAATGAATTCTGTCTTTTCTTCCCTGGTCCTTATAATGTTAATTTAATGAAGCTTAGGTAAATAGTAAGATAACTAGGTTTCATCTGAAATCTTGAGTAATTCTCTAACATGCATGTGTGCAATCCTTTTTATGCCTATTTTTCCAGGTGCATGCATTATATCTGCATGTTAACAATGGGAAACCAAACATACCGTGGTAATGTGATTTGCTCAGTGTCATTCAGTGAGTGGCTGAGCTACACCTGGAATTTAAACACATATTGACCTCTAGTTCTATGTTGTAACTACATCCCTGAGCACACTATAGGTATTTAAAACAATAGTCTGAATCAGGTTGGATGATGTGAGAGTAATGATTGTGTGAGAGATACTCCTGATCTCTCCCCTTTAAATTTCAACAAATTGAACAACTATAATGCAGTAAAGGAATCCCAGCTGGGTTTGCAGGTGTGCCTGAAAGATTCATGCACTGAATGCACTAAAGCTGGGAAGGGTTGAAAAGGGGGAGGGCAGAAGATAACAGTTTATTCGAAGTTCTCTCTGGGTAGGAGACAAACCCAGAATTTTCTTTTCTTTTTTTTTACAGGGACACAGAGAGACTCAGTGAGAGGGATAGATAGAGACAGACAGGCAGGAATGGAGTGAGGTGAGAAGCATCAATCATTAGTTTTTCATTGCCGTTGCGACACCATAGTTGTTCATTGATTGCTTTCTCACATGTGCCTTGATCGCGGGCCTTCAGCAGACCGAGCCACCCCTTGCTGGAGCCAGCGACCTTGGGTCCAAGCTGGCGAGCTTTGGCTCAAGCCAGATGGGCTTGCGCTCAAGCTGGCGAGCTCAAGGTCTCGAACCTGGGTCTTCCGCATTCCAGTCCAATGCTCTATCCACTGTGCTACCGCCTAGTCAGGCCAGAATTTTCTTTTGTTTTGTTCTCTGCCAGACTACAGGGAGGAGGGATGCTTGGGATTTCTGGATTTTTTCTGAGAGGTATGGAGAGGGAAACCTAGAGTGACTGGGATTCCTTCTTCATGGAGGAGTGGTGAAATAGAGGGACAGAGTGGGAGATACTAAACCAAAGTGGCCAAAGTGCGGGGTCATGGCCTGTGTTCCTGTGGTCTGCCTGAAGCCTACACTTGGAGCAGAGACAGAGAAAACCAAGGTGTGGCCCCCAGCCTTTCAGATTCTGCCTCCATCATCTTGCAGTACCGAGAGTGGCAGAGACAGATCCCACAGCTAACTCTCCAGAGCCACTCTCTCCCCTGAAGAATGGAGGTGCTTCACATCTGGTCTCTTGGTCTGTTCAGATGTGGGGCAAAGCACCTAGAGGCCTGAGATCAGCATTGCTAAAGCCATAGAGCCATAAAGCTAAAGCTGTAAAGCCATCACAACATGCCCCACCCACCAAGGTGATTGCAGCCCCACATACATTATTGCAACAGCAACATCTCAGTGGAGGACAGCCCAGAAACTTCATAGAACTAAAACCGGTAATACAGTGACACCTACTAAAAGAAAACAGTAATCTCTCAAAACTGAAATATATTTTTCCTTTATTACCCATTTACCCTTTTTCTCTTTTGAGTTTCATTTCCCTTTTCTTTTTGTATTTTTTTTTTCTGAAGTGAGAAACAGGAAAGCAGAGAGACAGACTCCTGCATGCCCCTGACTGGGTTCCACCCTGCATGCTCACTAGGGGGCTATGCTCTGCCCATCTGGGTCATTGCTCCATTGCAACTGGAGCCATGCTAGCACCTGAGGCAGAGGCCATGGAGCCATCGTCAGCATCCGGGCCAACTTTGTGCCAATGGAGCCTTTGTTGTGGGAAGGGAAGAGAGAGATAGAGATAAAGAAGAGGGGGAAGGGTGGAGAAGCAGATGGGTGCTTCTCCTGTGTGCCCTGGCTGGGAATTGAACCCAGGACTTCCACATGCCAGGCTGACGCTCTATCACTGAGCCAATTTTCTTTAATTTTTATATTTTTATTCTAATTTTTTGTGGGTCTTTTGTTTGGGTTTTTTTTTTTGGTTTTCTATTTTATTTTATTTCATTTTATTTTATTTAGAAAATTAAATTTAACTGGATAACATTGGTCAATAAGAGTGTACAGGTTTCAGTGTTTGAGCTGTTGATTATGTTGTATACTCATCACCTGAAGTCAAATCATATTCCTTCACCATATACTTGTCCCTCCTTAAACCCAACTTAAAAGGCATATTGGGTCATTGATTTAGATTTATGAAATATTACAGTTGAAATCTTCTTAGATTTATGTTTTAATATTACAAGAGCCAATAAAAGTTTTGATATACTGTGTGTGTAAGTTTTAAAAGTTATTTCATCAGAATTACAAGAATACTTAGTATTTAGAAATAGTTTATTTGTTGACAAAATTGGCATCTTAAATGGGAAGATAAATATATAGATAGAGTATAAGTTGCTTAATTAATTTTGTTTATAATCTAAGTGGGAGCAAATGTTATTTAAAGGGTCCTTAAAGAGCATAGTTTTAAAATTGCAAACTTTTAAATGATTTGTAAACAAAATACAGGTATTGATTGACTTATGACCTATGCAACTTACGACCACTCAACTTTACGACCACAATTGCTAGCCACGACTGCTCCGCGTCTGGAGTAGTTTTTGTATGCACCTGTATTTTGTAATTTTGTATGTTTTGCAAATATTAAACCAGTTGTACTGGTAATGCAGTGTTTTACTTAAACCTGACGAATGTAAAAATAGAAACAAAATGGTGTAGAGATGATACAAATGGCATAAAATGAACAAACTTATGATATATAACAATAATGAAAGAAAATTATGATAAAATATGACTTAAAGGTTTTTATAACATCATTTCACAGTACTGTACATATAGCTTACTCAACTTACGACCAAAGCATGTTACAAACAGTCTGTCGGAACCAATCGTGCTCGTAAGTCGAGCACTAGCTATAATGGAATTCATCAGCTGAATTTAAAGCACAGATGCAATCCTTCATTGCACACCATCTATTCTCAGCCATGGGCCAGAAGAGAAGTCCTTACCCTGCCTTGTCCACAGAAGACTGAGTGAAGTCTTCAATGAGTCCATGAAGACTGCATGGATATGTGGAATCAAGAAGCTCAGAACTTATGTGGGTATAATAGTAGCAGTAGGAAAACTTTCTATCTGCCCCTCCTCATGTTCACCTCCCTCAATGGTCCCCTGCTGTATGGTAAACATGACCTTCCCCCAGAAAATGTACTTTAGCCTAATGGATAGTAAATGTAAGTAAATAGATACATTTTCTCTTCACAGAGGAGGAATGTAATGAGGGAATCAGCCACCTTGCTATAAAACAGCACTGAATATCTGTAGACAATAAAAAGGGGGGGGGGATTCAACAAATTGAGGAATAAACAACACTGTATTCTCTTCTGAGTGCCATATGGTAGGCACCCCTTTCAAGTAACTTTTTTAGGATGCCAGCCTTATGAATACCAAGCCCACCCTCACTTTGCCTACTGTGATCCACAATACAGTGTGTCCGTAAAGTCATGGTGCACTTCTGACCGTGTGACCAGTCAAAAGTGCACCATGACTTTGCGGACACACTGTATATCCTGTTGGTTTCATGTATGTCACAAGATTGCCCTTCGTGCTGGTGTCATGTGGTGCTTTTCTTTACCTAAACCTGAGGTCCTTCTTCCTATCTCAGTGTCATCAGCCTCTTCCCCTCACTCACCACGGGGACCTCTTGGAAGGGAGTCTTAGCTTGTTCTCATATAGAAATGAAAGCCTGTGGTTTTGTAGTGTTAAGATGTTGAGTTGTGGACCTCTCTTCTCCACTGGGTGTTTAACACTCTCTCTATTCTTTCTGCAATAGGATTTTTCTCAATGCCCAAGTCTTACATGTTGTATCTGCTGTGTAGTTTTTTCCCCTTCAATCAACAGTATTTATGCAGGGAGGGGGGTGTCTTAATTCAGCTTAACAGTAAAGAGTATCTACAATTTAAAGAATAAAAATATTTTCTGCTCTTGACAAATCACTAAGAAAAAAACAAAAACAAAATAACAACAGTCTGCTTCCATGTGAGGAAGTCCCCAGTTTGGTTCTCAAAGCACTTAGAATGCCAGACTGTGGATGCAGCTGAGCTTGGGGAGGGTTGAAGGAGGCTCATGACAAGTAGTTGGAGAGCTGTGCTGGTGGTGGACAGTATAGACAGAAAATGAGCCCCTAAATATGGAACCATGGAGGACAGTGAAGATGTCACTCTGAACATAAAAGATCCTTCAGGGACAATTTTAAACAATCTTGTTGAATATACATGCTTTACAAGTCTTAGCCCTCAAAAGTCTGTGTTTTTTTCTTTTCCTTTTTTTTCTACACAACCCTCAAGAGCTGAATATATTTTTTATCTTATTTTAAAAGAGAAATCTCTGATGTTTTCTAGTTGTCAGGTTTCATGGCAAAATACTAAAAGGTTAGCTGGTGTCTGTGTATTACACTTTTTCATAACAACATTTGTATAAGCTTTAAGAATTATTTATGATGGACCTAGAGTATATTAGGCTAATTAAAATAAGTCAGAAAAAGACAAATACCATATGATTTCACCTTTACATGGAATCTAAAGAGAAAAATAAATGAACGACAACAACAAAAAGAAACAAGCACATAGATACAGAGAACAAACTAATTTTGCCATGGGAAGGTTTGGAAGGCTAGGTAGAAAAAGTGAAGGGCTCAGGAAGTACAAAATAGGTAGTTAAAACATAGTCATGGTGATGTAAGAGACAGCATAAAAATACAGTCAATGTCATTATAATAACTGTGTATGGAGCCAGCTGGCTACTAGACCTACTGGGGAGATCATGTTTTAAATTTTACAAATGTCTACTCGCTATACTACACACCCAAAGTTAATTAAATACAACTTCATTGAAAAAAATTTAAATGAAATATTAAAAATCAATTAGACCACAACTTTACACTGTTAACTACTATAGGAAAACAATCTACCTAAAAGTGTGCAATATGAATTCTCCTCTATAGATCTAGAGAATAAGATATGTTCTATCATTTCACCTACTTGATGGTTTTCAAGGTGTGGCTTCTGGACAGGAAGCAACAGGATCACCTGAGAACTTGTTGGAAATGTAAATTCTGGCACTCTACACTAAGTCTCCTTGTTGGAGGAAAGCCAAAGCACTGAGTGACTTTCTGTTCCCATCCCGAGGAAGTGAAGTGCGAGACCAAGCATACGTGACTGAAAGCAGTTGCATCCAGGGAAGGCCCCAGAACCTGGAGCTTTCTGCAGGTCAGGAATCAGACAGAAGATGGTGTGGTGTTATGTCTCAAAAAGAGCAAGAGAAATCTAATCAGTTTTGCAAAACTAAATAATGAAATGGTACACTGTATTCTGATTATTAGTTTTTCACTCATGATGGCATGTTTCTGCTTAATAAATTGGATCACTGGAGAGATTGGGGTCCTCCACTTGCAGTTATTGTTGCTGCCTCATTCCTTTGTGGCTCTTCTTCATGAAACCCTGAATATTAACAACATCTCCTGAATCAGAAAATCTAGGGGTGAAGCCCACAATCTGTGTAAACAATCCTGCTCAGTGATCTTGATGCATCTTCAAGTGAGATAACCTTTATTCTGGATCCAGTGGTTCTCAGCCAGAGGTGAGTTTGCTTCCAGGGGATATTATTAACAGCTGAGACATATTTGTACTCATAACTGGAATGGAGGTTTCTCCTGGCATGAAGCGGTGAGAAGCAAAGATCCTGCTATGTGTCCTATAAATACACAGGATGGCCCTTTAAAAAAGAATTGTCCACTCTAAAATGTTCACTGTGCCAAGGTTGAGCAAACTTATATTATTCTGAACCTCCTCTCTCTTAACTGGCCAAGAAAGTAAGCCTTGGTCATTGGTTTTTCTGTGTGTGGGGGCTTCATCCCCAATTCCATAGCTTAGTTTCAGGCATTCATGAACCAAAAAAGAACAGGTTCCTAATCCAGATGTGACTACCTTCAGTCCAGTGTTCTCTCTGTTGCAGAGTGTCAAAGTTGAGTGCTGTTTCTCACGAAATGTCAGGGCAGAAAACTCTCCCAGCTGCCCTGTTCCAACCAGTAAACAGACTCTTCCATGAGACTGTTATCTGAACCACATAGAATTCAAGCATCCTGAACCAATGTGCCAAATTCAAGTGAAACAGTAGGTACCCCGTTGTAGTGCCCTGCCCCTCAACATTTATTTCTTCTCAATAACTCTCTGCCCTCCTGGTTCCAGGTCTTCCCACTCGCCGTAAAATCAACCCAGACTCTTCCTACCATGCACCGTTAAACACCAACTTCTACAATCAAACACAAATCGTTGTATTGTTTGGGGGTATGGGTGGATTTAGGAAGCTCTGCTTTTAGAGCCAGTTTTGAATCATTATCCCAGGTAAGGGAGTGAGAAGAGGACAGGCTAATCTAGCCTTTTTCTTAGTAACCCTTCTAGCTATATTATGTATATTATGTTTAACTGAATGTTCCAACTATATTTGTCCCTAATTATTTAACGTAACAACAAGTCATCAATTAGAGGAGAGGATAATCCCTGCATTCTCATGAGCAGAGTTCACTTACCGACTATGAAGAGAAAGGCCATAGAATAGAGAAGAATGAGTCATAATGCCCAGAAATTACTACCACACCCTGGATAATCTGGCAAGGTTCTACTGATTGATCCCTGCACTGGGGACTCCAGGAGAAGCCATTCGGGGCTACATGGAGCTGTTGACTGTGTCCCGTAGATCCCAGAGCCATGGGAAACTGAAGTATGTGGCTTCCCTGGTATTGCTCCACACGGAGAGCTTGAAGGGAAGTCCATTAGTCTTGAGTGAAGAGTCCTCAGTGGTTGACCCTTCACATGCTTCCTCAGAGTAAACTACTTTCGTGATGACCACAAGTGCCATTTATTTTTTCTCCCTGCCTAGCCATCCACTGCTCCAAGCACATGCCTGTGCCCATCGACCATGTCTTGTGTGTAGGGTGGCGTCACAGGGGTATGCAGTGCCACTGGTTCCAGTCACAGGGCAGGCGAATATGATGCAAATTGTAACTCATGGTCTGTATAATTTTGTTGTTCTTGTCTGTGTGGAAATACACAGGGAAGCCGAGTTTGGTCAGAGCCTGGGACTGGGTGTAGCTGAGATAGGTGACGAGGCCCTGGCCCCGGTACTCAGGCACGGTGCCTCCCATCCGCATCTCTCCTGTCTGGTCCATCAGGGACCAGGACACAGGAGTCCCCTCAGGTCCCAGCAGACAGAAGGTGGGGAAGTTCTGGATACAGCGCTCGATGAATTTCTGACTCCTCTCATTACCACCAAAATGCCATATTTCATTCACCAGAGCAGCGTGGGTGACATTCAGGGATGAGAGTTTGAGCATTTCTTGATTGCTATGGAGTTTCCAAGAGAAAAGTTAATGTCAGTGAGTACTGACTATATATATTTTTTACCCCTGTTGTCTAACTTGCATTTCTAACAACAACTTCTCTGGCTGCTCTGAAGAATATTGAGTGTAGAGAAACCAAAGTGAAAGCAGGAAGAGAAGTTGGGAGGCTACCTCAGGAATGAGAGGGGTGAGTAGTGCAGTGACTTTCATCAAACTTACATGGCCTTGGGTTTGCCATCGCCAGGTGGTAAGTTCCTTACATCCAACAGGGAAGGAATCAGTTTCTTGACGGTGTCAAACGACATATAGAGAAAGCACTGTGTTTGTTCGACTTGGAAGGATTTTGTGGCTGCAAGATGTTGTATCCGCTCATTCAGGCTGGACTGTGAACCTAGAAGGGATTTTCAGGAGAGATGCAATGGTTTCAGAGCATTCTGTGGAGAAGCTGGGCAGTGGAGTAGGAGGTGCCTGTGTGCAGTCCCAAAGCCCCAGGTTTGGGTTGTCACTGCCGCTGTGGGACTGGGGTCTCGTCATCAGGATTTGTGCAATGAACGTGCTCAGAGACTCATGCAGCTGTGGTCATATCATTTGTGGCAATATCAAGACTGAAACTAAGTTTACTTCAACTACATGATCATGTAGTTTTGAAAATCACAGGATATGAGTTATAAAAACAACAGTAGCCACCACCTATTGTGCACTTGTTCTTTTCCCAGTGTGGTAGATTGTTGTAGGAATGACCCACGATTTACCCACAACTTTTTGTATCCATTCCCTGTACAGTCCCCGCCTGCACTGCATCTGACCCTAGTACATGACTTGCTTTTCTCAATGGGAAAGAATAAATTTGATACAGAGAGTGGCTTAAGAGTGTTTGCACATTGGGGCTTTCCCTGTCTGTGTGCTCCCGAGTGCTTTCAGACCAGCGTGATATGAATAGGTTTAGGCTCGCTTACTAAGGACTTGTGTTCCTATCATGTTGTCACCGTAGCGGTCAGAACTGACAGCCATGACCTTCATTCAGTCATGTGAATGAGGCCATGCTACAGCCACCAGCCTATAGTTCATCCATTAACAGATCACAGCTGGGTAAGGCAAAATGAAACCAGCAGAAGAGCTGCCTTGCAAAGCATAACCCAAATGTGAGTTCACAGAATTACGAGGTTTGCTCTGTAATGAGAGTCAATTGACACATCCAGGTACTGTGTTAAGTAATTCTTACGTAAGATTTTATCTAATCTTTTTATCACACCCGTGTTTCAGCTACCATTATTTACCTAATTTTTATATATGATATTAGTGAGGATAAGTCATGTGGATCATATAGCACATAACAGACATATACCATTCTAGGAATTCTATTCTGGGGGGCGTGTTAGTAACTATGACAGCTGACTTTTATGACTATAAAAGTGCTTTATGACACAAGTTGCCATTCTTTTTTTAGGTATAGAGGGACCTAGGGAAAACTCTACTTTGCACCCAGCCAACCTAAGGGATCCTGAACATGTCTGAAAAATATGGCATATATTCTTGACTATCCAGGAATTATACTGTGTTTTCCTTTATGAAGCCTACTCTTAGCAAGTTTTGAGGGTGTTTTTTCCACTTTACAAGTATAGTCACAACTGAGGCAAAAATTGACAACAGGCTGCGGGTCTGAAGAATGGAGAGCGGAGACATGAGTCATAGGGGTAACTGTTCAGAACAGAGAAGTGAGTAGCACCATTTCTGTCCCTCTGACTCACTTTGGATCTGCAGATGCTGTTTCCAGTTGATGACTTCTGGTGCACCAAGCAGTTCCTGACAGTTCTCGGGGTCCTTGGAGTAGATTTGGTAAGTGTTGGTGTAGTGATCAGAGTCATCTACCATCTCCTGTTGTCATTGGAAAAGGGAAATATAGCAAATTTCATGTAGTTCATGACCACAATACTTATTTCCAAACTTCATTACACCATGATAAATTTAAGTACTGGCATATTGATGCATTACAATGATTTCTGAATCATTTAAATCATGAGATCAAGATGAGAGACCCAATTATTCAATTTATGGTGGGAGATTGCAGGACAATACTATTTTCTACCACAGAATTGCGTTAGAATTTCAAAATAAAGACACAACCGTTTACAAAGAATTCTTCTATATTTCCATCATCCTCAACAGAAAGATGGGATAAGCAATTGACAAGGAGTAGCTTCTGTTGCAAAAATTAATTTTACTACAGTTTAAATAGTTGGGTAACTCTGGATTATAATCTCTCTATATAGTTAAAGAAGTCAAAGAAGATGGAAAAATAATATAGTTAAACAAATTGTGTTCCAGAAGAATAAGGAATCTTCTTGTTTTAGAAAGGTTCCCTTAAATATTAAATAAGAGATGAAATTACAGAAAACAAAAAGGCATAGAAAAATATTACCAAGACTAGTGAAGAAGTAGAAAGCCATTTTTAAATGGTTAGAAAATGTAGAAACTACACTCACAAGTCCACAATCATACCACTAAGTCATTGAAGGCCACAATCAAGATAAAAAGATATAATAACTTCATATTAGTTTTTAATTATAATAAAATTACAATTACAGTATAAATGTCTTCATTTTATATACTGTTTTAATTAGTGGTCTTAAAATAATTCTTATGTGTCTGAGATACATACTACTTGTATTTTTCTAAACTCATAATTTCACTAAATGTTTTCAAGTAAGGTTAGATTTTTATTTTTTGAAATGGAGTTTTACTAATTCTTAAATGTTTCCAAAAACGTTTATCAAAATTCTAGTGTTATGAATTTGCTTTAAACAATTATGCCGACAAACTGCCTGTTTCACACCTTCCAGCCTTTGGCCTTGTCATGTGTTCTTTTCCTTGTCAGCCTAACAAAAATACAGTGTGTCCGTAAAGTCATGGTGCACTTTTGGCCGGTCACAGGTCAAAAGTGCACCATGACTTTATGGACACACTGTATAATTATCTAGAATATGCCATTCAGGGAGAACTTCCACTAATAGGCATGTCTAACCATATCCTGTGACCTCCATCTTCAACCTCCATAGTTTAATCAGCTTCTGTCTTTTGTGCTTTTTCTGTGTGTTGTGCACCTTCTTTTCTTACACACTTGGTACCAAATTGTAATTCACTTGCTCGTGTGTCTTTTCCTTCAGGCCATGAGCTGCCCGAGGACAAGGACTTGTTCACCATCACTGCGATTCATTTCTGTGACCCCAGGCTCTACCACATTTCCAGCGATGTGGTCAGCACATTGCAACCAAGAACGTTAAGAAGTGTATTCATTCCACATCTGGCACCTTACCTGCTCCTGAGGGCAGACAACCACTGTAGTAAAATCAGGCCACTTGTCCACCAGGGCCTTTAGCTTGAATGGGTTTCCCTGGTTCATGTGGAAGACGGTCCCATAAACCTGTAGGATTTCAAGGAAGTTGGTCAATATACCGGGATGGCAAAAGTAGGTTTAGAGTTCTTCCGATGGAAAAAGACATGCAGGTTATAATCAGTATAGTGGTTTTGTAAACTATGTTTCCTTCCTGATCTTTCTATTTTTCTGAGAGAGGCGGGAACAGAGAGACACAGAGAGACAGAAACATCGAGCTGTTCCCGTGTGTGTTCTGACCAGGACTGAACCAGCAATTCATGCACTTCAGAATGATGCATCAACTAATCAAGCTATCCAGCCAGGACTTAAACTATGTCTCCTGTACTCAAAACGGTAAATCTCTGTTTGCCCACCTCTGTATTAAGAAGGGATGGTGAAGTACCTTGCTTGATCAGGATAGCGTTATTGCTATGAAACCATGGTATTTTATAATAGGAATATAACTAATGCCAACTTCTGTCAAACAATTTTAAATTATACATTTTGCCATAATACGTGTATCTTTGAAAATATATTTGTATTGTATAACATTCAAACCCTTAAAATTTATGAATCAATTCACTCATTGTAGAATTGAGTACACCTGAACGTGATGTAATGTATGTCAACTATACCTCAACTTAAGAGGTGCAAATTAATATTTTAATAGATTTCCTTAATTCATGTACACACACCCCAAATTATAAAAAACAAAAAAATTTAAGTACATGTGATTTTGAAATATTTTCCCTACTGAAAAAATACATTTCGTTTATATATTTTATTTAAGAATAATTCTAATAACGGTAGAGCATTCTGTGTTATGGATGAACCAACATTCATTTCTTAAACTTCTAATTTAACTCGCACCAATTAGCCAAGATAATGCAAAGAGGTTCCATAGTCTACCTCATTTACAAAGAGGTGATGTGAACTACCTGAGATGCAGCATGAGTGAATTTCTGCCACAAAATAGATGCTCAGTGAAGGCTCATTCTCCTTCTCACCTCTATCTCTGGAAGACACAACCCTCTGCTTCCCTGAGATTGTCCCAGGCTCACCTTTAAGGACTCAGGGAGTCCCTTTCTCAAAGATTTTTCTAGCATCTGCAGCATCTGTGAACCCTGCAAGTGAAGCATCTGGGCAGGAATTTTAGCCTAGAGGGAGGATCAACAAACATCCAGGATGAGAAAATGCTGAGCCAGCAGGACTAGATCCACACACGTTAACCTGAAACTTAGAAGGTAACAAACAGGTAATGTAAGTCTGCCCACTTGTAAAGTCACTGCCTGGAAGGGAGAGGGAGAGAAAGTAGAGTCACTCTACATTTCTAGCATTACTGTGAAGGAGGGCACCATAAAAGTTCTGAGGAGACCACCTCACAGAAGACAGCATGAAACAAGAGTAGCGGGTTCTATCTTAGTGCCCACACCTTCCTCAGTGCCCTCTACGGATGGCACTGTCACCAAAGTCCTCATTAACGCAAAGGAAGGAGGAGACTGGCAGAATACACTTGGCTCTCTTTTAGAAATATTCACTTCACTTTGTTACACTACCCTGAATTTTGACTAAAGACGCAGTTATTTCATTAAACACTTTTGAAGTTTTCTTGTACATCTTGGGATTACATTGTTGTCAGCGATTTCCTCAATACCACCTCTAACGAGCTCTGTAACCTTCAAAGAGTTACTTACCCTCTTTGTGCCATAGTTTTTACTCATTAGCTAATCCTAATGAAAACAGGCTCTACCTAGAAAATTATTGTCTGTGTCCCATTTTGCAAGATGGAGGATGAAGAAGCTGAGAAGCTGGATATTAAGGAGAATAAGCCTGAAGCCAAGAAAGCTGATAATGGTGGCAAGGTCAAGAAGGGTGACCCCACCTGACCAGGTGGTGGCGCAGTGGATAGAGCGTTGGACTGGGATGTGTAGGACCCAGGTTTGAGACCCCGAGGTCGCCAGCTTGAGCACGGGCCCTTCTGGCTTGAGCAAAAAGCTCACCAGCTTGGACCCAAGGTCGCTGGCTTGAGCAAGGGGTTACTCAGTCTGCTGAAGGCCTGTGGTCAAGGCACATATGAGAAAAGCAATCAATGAACAACTAAGGTGTTGCAACGAAAAACTGATGATTAATGCTTTTCATCTCTCTCTGTTCCTGTCTGTCTGTCCCTATTTATCCCTCTTTCTGACTCTCTCTCTGTCCCTGTAAAAAAAAAAGAAGGGTGACCCCAAGGCCAAAAAGGCTAAGAAGAAGAAGACCCACTGCAGCCAAAGCTTTGTCCTGTTCAGAGGAATCATCAGATATTCCTGATTGACTCTGTATTCCCGGTAAGCCATGTCCCAGAGCAAGTATTCAGCAGGGGAATGTGGGATTGAGAAGAAAAAGAGAAAGTTCTTGCGACTGTCACAAAACCAGCTGGTGGTAACAAGAACAGTGGTACCTGAGTGGTTACACTTTGCAAATTGGCTACGGACCATCCTAGTGAAGATGTGCCTACAAACGTGGAATTTCTAGATCCAAGAAAGCTTATTTTTTAACTTTAAAGAATACTTAAAATATTTAAAAAATTTTGAAATAAAGAGAACTGTTTTATGGTTCTAGTTTACATAAAATCTTTTAACTCCCCTTTCTTTTCACATGATTTAAATAAACAGTAAATGTAGCCTGCATTCTAGTTCATATCCTGTATATCTCCTCTCTAATTTGAACAGAGTACTTCACTCTCCTGGTTAACATTTATACAAGGAGCAAGCTACCTCTTTTAGAATGTTCCCTAAAGGAATAAGCTGAATAATGCCAGCACAGTGTCTGCAATCAACAGCTGCTAAATAAATGTTATCAGGATCAAGCATCTTTTCTCACCAATGCTATTACATCTCTATTCACACACCAGCTTCCAAAATCTCTTCATATCATTTATTTGTTTAGAATGAAAAATTGACTTGGTCATTTGAAGATTTTTTTCCCACAGCACATCTACTCTGTACCTAGTAGGTGCACATATGTTGTTTCTCAAACGGAATAGACTCCCTTTTCCGGGGTTCAAGCACAACCAAATAATCTCAGCACTTCCTATCTGAAACCAATAAGATCACTTGACTTTTCCCACCTGTTGAAGGAGAAGACAGAGAAGGTGGTCACAAAGCAGTGATTCTTTGCAGTGAGATGAGTTCTACCTGGAAAGTTGCCTCCACACAGACTGGTCCCCAGGAACAAATGAGAAACAGCAGACTTTTCCAGAATATAAAATTCCCTTTGCCCTGGATTGCTCAGCAACTTGCAAATTTGCTACAGAAATCATTACACTGCAGCTTTTAATGTGGACCTTGCCCTTTTGAACACTTGAAACCTGTATGATTTTTACAACCTTTATCAGAGCAAAGAAATAAAATTAAAATAAAAAAAGAAGAAAACCAGAAGGAAAAAGCTTCTGTTTGCTGGTGTGGGGTCCAGAGGTGTTCAGTCCTTCCGTCTGGGCAGCAGGTGCAAAATGCTGGATCTTCAACTTTGGGAATCTGGTTGTGTCTCAGGGGTTGGATCCATTTACTAGTTCTGTGTTTTGGGCCAGTTTTCTAGTCTTTGTGTTCAGCTCCCTCATCTATATGTAGGGTGAATAATACTACTCACCACTGAAATAAAACAGCAGAACTTACTTTCTCTAAAACAAAGAGACTTTCAGCAGAACTTACTTTTTAAAAAAGACTCTCTACCCTTGGCTTTGAGGCTAGTGTTACAGGCTGTGGCCTTGGGCTGGTTCTGCAAGGTTGCAGATGTTCCCAGAATGTTTCTCCCTGAATTTATCCTGTAGATAAACATTGTAAATGAGTTTGTTTCACAGCTTTGTTTTACTGCTAGGCTTCCCCTCCTCCCCATACTCCAATCAGTGTGTGACTTTGTCTTTAAAAGCTAACTTCAAATTGTCTTCGGAGGCACATGATTTGGCTGACTTAGGTCTCCCTGTGGTTGCCATCTTTGAACAAAACACTCCTTTAAATTTGTACTTTGGTGTGGAGAATATCTGCATATTCTCACTGGTTTCGCTACAACACCATCACTAGGTTTTTTTTGTTCATTTTTATTAAATGAGCTAACGTTTGTGAAATGTTATGAGAAGTGATAGTTTTGTTCTATTTTTTTTTAAAGAATGTAGGTTCCATGAATGTAATCTTGTTTTATCCCCATGAAACTGCAACTTAAGATCTGTGTGTTTGTGGCCCTGGCCTATTAGCTCAGTGGTAGTGTGTTAGCCCGCCATGTGGAAGTCCTGTGGAATTCTCTGTCAGGGCACACAGAAGTAATCATCTGCTTCTCCATCCTTCCCTTCCTAGCTCTCTCTTCCCCTCTCCTACAGCCATGGTTCAAATGGTTCGAGCAACTTGGCCCTGGGTTCTGAAGATGGCTCTGTGACCTTGCCTCAGGCACTGAAATAGCTCAGTTGCTGAGGAACAGAGCCCCAGATGGGTAGAGCATCCCTGGAAGTGGTCTTGCTGGGTGGATTTGGGTCGAGGAGCATGTGGGAGTTTGTCTTTCTGCCTCTTGCCTCTCACTTAATAATAATAATGATAATAATAGAGATCTCTGTGTTTGTAAATTATTCACCACTTTAAGAGGAAGAGAGAATCCCTATTTTACACTTCCTGAGTTATTGTATGTAAAATTTAAAAAAAATTGTTCTTATTAGATGCTGTTTTGTCTTTCATTTTACACATACTTAACATTGTAATTTTATAAGCATGTTTTCATTATTCTTAATTTTTTATTACATTTAACATACAATATTATGTTAGTCAGGTGTACAACATAGAGGTTAGACATTTATATAACTTACGAAATGATTACCCTGATCAGTCTAGTACCCGTTTGACATCATAAATAGTTATTCCAATATGAATGACTATGTTCCCTATGCTGTAGTTCTCATTCCCATGTTTTGCCTTTCCTTGTGATTATAGGTCTAAGACCTGAAAACTTATATCACTTCTCTGTTTACTAAGTACCTAGGGCCACTTGTGAAAAGTCTAAAGTCAGTGTGAGTCTTATTCTTCTGAACTTAACCCATTTATTTTCTTTCTCTGGAACATTGTAGGATCTTGTCTATGCCTTTGGTGCTCTGAAATAGCAGAGTAATGTATCTGATGAGTTCTTTTCACACTCAATCTGGAATGAGATCTTTTCATCTTAAAATATTCTTCACTTTTCAAAAATCTGTTTCTCTTGCTGCTTCTGCTTCTTTTTTGCTTTTTCTCCTTTTAAATTGTTTTTATCACTCCAATTTCTCTGCTTTCACATTTTGGAATGCCATTTACATGAATGTTCAAACTTTTCAGTGTTGTTCAGTTCTCTTGTCTTTTCTATTTCCCACCCCTTCTTCACCTTGTGTCACGATCCACTAGATAGTCCAGGTCTCTAAGTGTTTGTGAACTCTTTGCTACTCAGTCCATCTACTGAGATTTTTAACTTAAAGTTCCAATGCTTAATTTCCAAAATCTTTACATGATTCTTTTTTTTATGCATGTAGCAGAAAACTTCACAATTACACTTAAATTCTTCTTTTTGTTCCATTTCTCTTTCAGCAAGTGTGAATTCATCCACAGGTTGTGTCTGATGCCTTTTATTCTTGTCCATTGTGTTCTCTAGTAGTCAGGATTAGTGGCATAGTAATTAAAGGGCAGTTTGACACTGTTTAATGACAATGTTTATACAAGTTCTAAGAATTTTTTATGATGAACCAGTAGGGTATTATACTAAGTGAAATAAGTCAGACAGAGAAAGACAAATGTCATATAATTTCATCTTTATGTGCAATTGAAATAAAATAGGTAACAAAAACAAACAGAAATGGAAACATAGATACAGAGTAAAAAACTGATGTTGGCCAGGTGGGAGGGCTTGGAGACTGAGTAGAAACAGTGAAGAGATGAAGAATGACAAATTAGTAGTTAGAACATAGTCATGGGGATGTAAAGTATAGCATAAGGAATATAGTCAATAATATTGTAGTAACTATGGATGGAGCCAGGTGGTTACAATACTAATTGGGAAGATCAGGTTCTAAATTATATAAATGTCTAACCACTATACTATACACCTGATGCTAATATAAAGAAATGTTAAAAGTGAACTTAATTTAAAAAAATTTTAAATGACATATTAAAAATCAATTAGACCACAAATTTACATTGTAACTACGAAAGGAAAGCAATTTGCCTATGAAGTGTGCAATATAAATTCACATGTCTAGATCTAGGGAATAAGATATGATCTATCATTTCACCAAGATGATGGTTTTCAATGTGTGGTTCCTAGACCAGAAGCATCCAGATTGCCTGGAAACATTAGAAATGTAAATTCTGGTACTCTAAACCAAGTTCACTGAATCAGAAAACGTAGGGGTGAAGCCCACAATCTGTATAAACAATCCTGCTCGGTGACCCTGGTGCATCCTCAGGTGGGAAGACCTCTACTCTGAAACCAGTGGTTTTCAGCCAGAGGTGATTTTGCCTCCAAGGAATATCATTAACAGCTAAAACATTTTTGTTGTCATAACTGGAATGGAGGTTGCTCCTGGCATGCAATGGCGAGAAGCAGAGATCCTGCTACGTGTCCTATAAATACACAGGATGGCCCCTTAAAAAAGAATTGTCCACTCTAAAATGTCCACTGTGCCAGGGTTGAGCAAACCTGCACTATACTGAACCTCTTCTCTCTCGACTGGCCAAGAATGTAAATCTTGGTCATTGGTTTTTCTGTGTATTGGGTTTCACCCTTAATTCCATAGTCTAATTCCAACCACAGATGGACCAAAAGGGAGCAGTTTCTTAATCTAGGTGACTATCTTCAGTCCAGTGCTCTTTCTGTGGCACAGTGTCAAAGTTGAGTGCTGTTTCTCTTGAAATGTCAGGACAAGAAACTCTCCCAGATACCCTGTTCCAACCAGAAGACAGACTCTCCCATGAGATTATTGTTTGAACTGCATAGGACTCGGGCATCCTGAAGCAATTTGCCAAGTTCAAGTGAAATAGTACAATAACACTCTACATTCCTGGGTCTAGGTCCTCCTGATATTGAAGAAACAAAATCAGAAATTTGGCTTTGATAATAGTAGCTTTTTAGTTGTAATGAATTGGAGACAGGTAAGGGTTAGGAAATACTTAATTTATTTACCAGTCTCCCTTAATGGCTCCTTGGAATTTACTTTGAAATGCAGGGAAATGTTTACCGTTTTAAAAGAGTGTGTGGGAGAAAGCTTACATTGGAGAGGCTTTCCTGACAATGATGGAAGTTTAAATCCCAATAGTTGTTTGTAAAAACCTAGTTACAGGATTTACTGTTGAACATTAAGGCCTATACATTAATTAGAAGCCAGTTTACAAGTCTTAATCTAAGAAATACAGGGAGTTCTCTTGCAAAGGGTCCCCAGAAGAGCCAGATCACTGCCATTTTAGAGCAACATCAAGGACACCAGATAGCCCTGTGCCACTGTCAGGACATTTCAGGGAGGCATCCCTGCAAACTGCAAACTGCGCTGTGCTCCCACCTCGGCAAGGCTGCGCGATTAACTGCACGCTCTATAATGAGTTACTGACCTCCCGAAAGCTAGATACATGGGCCAGTAAGCCACGACTGTGAAGGCAGTTCTTTTGCACAGAAGTCTCCTGCCTTCTCAAGTTGCTGCAATTTGAATTAAAGACACTCTTCTGCCTACTTGGTTGCTGTCTCTTGTGAAATTGGCAATAATAATAATAATAGTAATAATAATAATAAAGGGCAACCAACGATACATATCCCGTCCTGTTCCAGTAACACTCCCACTCTCCATAAAATCAACCTGGCTCTTCTCACCATGAACCGCTAACCTTCAACCTTAACAATCAAACATGAAACTTCTTTATTGGTAGAGGGTTTGCATGGTTTTATGAAGCTCTGCTTGTAGAAGCGAACACTGAATTATTTTTCTAGGTGTGGGCGTGAGGAGAGTAGAGGCTAATCTATTTCATTTTTTCTTAATACGTCTCCCTGTTGTGTCATCTACATTTGCTCATAACTTTTATTAATGAACTGTCGAAGCATCAATTAGAGAGGAGGATAATCTCTACAGGACTCATGAGCAGAATCCACTTGCTGATCATTAAGGGAAAGGCCATAAGAAAGAGTGAAATAAGTCATAATGCCAAAAATTATTACCCCATCCCCAACCCCGCCTCCTTCCGAATAATCCATGCACTAGGAGTTCCAGGAGAAGCCATTTGGGACACAATTTAGCTGCTGAATGTGTCTAAGAGGACCCAAAATAGTGTGGAACTGAACTATGAAATGCCAGATTTCATTCACCGGGACAGTGTGAGTGACATCCAGGGATGAGTGATGAACTATGTGACATTGCTAGAAGTGACTAGTACAAACTAGATACTTGAAGGGAAGCCCATCATGTCTTGATAGCAGGGACCACACCGCTGTCTAAGAGTAGACTACGTTATTGATGATTACAAGTACTATTTAGTCCTTAAAATCTTTTCCATTCATTTGATATGTAGAGAGAAAGAGAGGATCAACTCGTTTCACTTAGTTGTGTCATTTAGCTGTTGAAGCACTCAATGACTGCATTTCGTGATTATCCTGACTGGGTATTGAAAACCTGACTCTGGTGCACCAGGTTGATGCATTATCTGTGAGCCACTGAACCCCTTGCCAGGGCCACAATTGATTTGCTTCCTCTGCCTAGCCATCCACTGCTCCAACCACATGCCTGTGCCCATTGACGATGTCTTATATGTAGGGTGGCGTCACAGGAGTATGCAGTGCCACTGGTTCCAGTCACAGGGCAGGTGGATAAATTGCCAATTGTAACTTTTTTTCAATTATATAGTTCTTGTCTACATGAACATATATGGGAAAGCCGAGTTGCTCTAGAGCCTGGAAGTGGATATAGTTGAGACAGGAGATGAGGTCTTGGCCCTCGTACTCAGGCACAGTGACTGCCATCTGTATCTCTCCTGTCTGGTCCATCAGGGACCAGGACACAGGAGTCCCCTCAGGTCCCAGCAGACAGAAGGTGGGGTAGTTCTGGATACAGCGCTCGATGAATCTCCAACTCTTCTCATTGCCACCAAAATGCCATATTTCATTCACCAGGGCAGCGTGGGTGACATCCAGGGATGAGAGTTTGAGCATTTCTTGATTGCTATGGAGTTTCCAAAAGAAAAGTCATGTCCTTGAGTACTTACTATATTTTTTCTTACCCCTATCGTCTAACTTGCATTTCTAACAACAACTTCTCTGGCTGCTCTGAAGAATATTGAGTGTAGGGAGACCAGAGTGAAAGCAGGAAGAGAAGTTGGGAGGCTACCTCAGGAATGAGAGGGGTGAGTAGTTCAGTGACTTTCATGAAACTTACATGGCCTTGGGTTTGCCATCACCAGGTGGTAAGTTCCTTACATCCAACAGGGAAGGAATCAGTTTCTTGATGGTGTGAAACAAGGGTAGTCAACTTTTTTATACTTACTGCCCACTTTTGTATCTCTGTTAGTAGTCAAATTTTCTAACCACCCACCGGTTCCACAGTAATGGTGATTTATAAAGTAGGGAAGTAACTTTACCTTATAAAATTTATAAAGCAGAGTTACAGCAAGTTAAAGCATATAATAATAATTACTTACCAAGTAATTTATGTCGGATTTTTGCTAAGTTTGGCAGAATAAATCTTCATAAAACAACTTACTATAGTTAAATCTATCTTTTTATTTATACTTTGGTTGCTCCGCTGCCACCCACCATGAAAGCTGGAATGCCCACTAGTGGGCGGTAGGGACCAGGTTGACTACCACTGGTGTGAAACAACATATAGAGAAAGCACTATGTTTGTTAGACTTGGAAGGATTTTGTGGCTGCAAGATGTTGTATCTGCTCATTCAGGCTGGACTGTGAACCCAGGGGGGATTTTCAGGAGAGACACAATGGTTTCAGAGCATTCTGTGGAGAAGCTGGGCAAGGGAGTAGGAGGTGCCTGTGTGCAGTCCCAAAGCCCCAGGTTTGGGTTGTCACTGCCGCTGTGGGACTGGGGTCTCGTCGTCAGGATTTGTGCAATGAACGTGCTCAGAAACTCATACAGCCGTGGTCATATCATTTGTGGCAATATCAAGACTGAAACTAAGTTTACTTCAGCTACATGATCATGTAGTTTTGAAAATCACAGGATATGAGTTATAAAAACAACAGTAGCCACCACCTATTTGCACTTATTCTTTTCCCAGTGTGGTAGCTTCTTGTAAGAATGACCCTAATTTACCCACAATTTTTTGCATCTATTCCCTGTACAGTCCCCACCTGCACTGCATCTGACCCTGGTACCTGACTTGCTTTTGTCAATGGGAAAGAGAAAATTTGATGCAAGGAGAGTCTTAAGAGTGTTTGCACATTGGGGCTTGCCCTGTCAGTGTGCTCCTGAGTGCTTTCAGACCAGCATGATATGAATAGGTTTAGGCTCACTTACTAAGTAAGGACTTGTGCTCTTATCATGTTGTCACCATAGCAGTCAGAACCAACAACCATGACCATCATTCAGTCATGTGAGTGAGGCCATGCTACAGCCACCAGCCCATAGTTCATTCATTAACAGATCACAGCTGCATGGGTAAAGCAAGATGAAACCAGAGGAAGAACTGCCTTGCAAAGCATAACCCAAATGTGAGTTCACAGAATTATGAGGTTTGCTCTGCAGTGAGAGTCAATTGACACATCCAGGTATTGTGCTATGAAATTCTTATTCAAGATTTTATGTAATTTTTTCATCATACCTGTTTGTAGTTACCCTTATTTTCCTCGTTTTTATATATGATCTCTGTGAGGATCTGTCACAACCTAAGATTAGATA
The DNA here is from genome assembly GCA_037038555.1 of Rhynchonycteris naso. NCBI lineage: Eukaryota > Metazoa > Chordata > Mammalia > Chiroptera > Emballonuridae > Rhynchonycteris > Rhynchonycteris naso. The sequence continues at coordinate 361,371,683 of CM072995.1, forward strand.
GCAAGTATCAGACAAATGTCATCTTAGGAAGTCTGATTTTGGAGGGCAGGCTCATAACTAGGGAGCTGTTTCATGAGTTGTCATTTTTATTCCAGGCACAGAAGACCCTAGGGGAAGCCCTGATATTGTGCCCAAATAATGTAAAGAATTCTGGATATGTCTGAAAAATATGCCAGATATTCTTGGCTATCCACTAATTATATTGTGTTTCCCTTTATAAAGCCTATTCTTTGCAAACTTTGATGGTGTTTTTTTCCTTTTTAGAAGTATAGTTGCAACTGAGGCAAAAAAATTGACAACAGGCTGCGGATCTGAAGAATGGAAAGAGGAGACACAAGTCATGGGACAACTGTTCAGGACAGAGAAGTGAGTGGCACCTTTTCTGTCCCTCTGACTCACTCTGGATCTGCAGATGCTGTTTTCAGTTGATGACTTCTGGTGCACCAAGCAGTTCCTGACAGTTCTCGGGGTCTTTGGAGTAGATTTGGTAAGTGTTGGTGTAGTGATCAGAGTCATCTACCATCTCCTGTTGTCATTGGAAAAGGGGAAATATAGCAAATTTCATGTAGTTCATGACTGCCATATTTATTTCCAAATTTCATTACACCATGATAAATTTAAGTACTGGCATATTGGTGCATTACAATGATTTCTGAATCATTTAAATCATGAGATCAAGAAGAGAGACCCTAATATTCATTTTATGGTGTAAGATTGCAGGACAATACTGTTTTCTACCCATATATTGCATTAAAATTTCAAACCAAACAGGGACACAACTCTTTACAAAGTATTCTTCTGTATTTCCATCATCCTCAACAAGAAGATGGGACAAGTAGGTGACAAGGGGTAGCTTCTGTTCCAGGAAAAAGTTATACATTTCAAATAGTTGTAGAACACAAAAATTATGAACAAGACAGTATTAAATTTGGTGGTCACAGATAACTATGAATTAAAATCTCCATCTATTAATGAAGGCAAAGAAGATAAAAACCAGTTATAAATGTTTTTTTAAAATAATACTATAATTAAATAAATTGTAGTTCCAGAAGAACAAAGAAATTTCTAGTTTAGAAAGATCCCCGTAGCCTGACCAGGCAGTGGCGCAATAGATAGAGTGTCAGACTGGGATGTGGAGAACCCAGTTTCGAAACCCTGAGGTCGCCGGCTTGAGCTTGGGCTCATCAGCTTAAATGCGGGGTCTCCGGCTTGAATGTGGGATTATAGACATGACCCAAAGGTCACTGGCTTAAGGCCAAGGTCACTAACTTGAGCAAGGGGTCACTCACTCTGCTGCAGCCCCCCAGTCAATGCACATATGAGAAAGTAATCAATGAACAACTAAGGAACTGCAATGGAAGAATTGATGCTTCTCATCTCTCTCCCTGTCTGCCTGTCTGTCCCTCTCTCTCTGTATCTCTATCACACACACACACACACACACACACACACACAGAAAGATCCCCTTAAATGATAAATAAAAGATGAGATATTTTAAGAAGAAGTACCACAACTAGTGCAGAGTTAAAAAGCCCCCTTTAAGTGGTTAGCAAATGTCACAAGTCAGCAATGGTACCACTACTAACACATTTAAGATTACATTCAAGCCTGACCAGGCGGTGGTGCAGTGAATGGAGGCATAAGCCTGGGATGCAGAGGACCCAGGTTCAAAACCCCAAGGTTTCTGTCTTGGGTATGGTTTCACCAGCTTGAGTGCAGGGTCACTGGTTTGAGTGTGAAATCATAGATATGATCCCATGGTCATTGACTTGAACCCAAGGTCACTGGCACGAGCAAGGGGTCATTGGCTCGGCTGGAATCCCCGGTCAAGCACATATGAGAAAGCAATCAATGAACAACTAAGGTGCCACAATGAAGAATTCATGCTCTCATCTATCTCCCTTCCTGTCTGTCCCTTTCTCTGTCTTTCTGTGTCTCTTTCACACACACAAAACGAAAAAGATCACACTCAAGATAAAAAGATATATTTTTACTTTAGTTCAATTTTTATTATTAATATAATTTTCTACATTTTGTGTATTGTTTAATGTGACTTTAAAATAATTTTTATTTGTTTGAAACCTATAGTACTTGTATTTTTCTGAATTTATAATTTCACTGGATGTTTTAAAGTGTCCTTAGTAAAAAATGGTTTGACTTTGGGTGATGGGCACTTGATGTAATATGTAGATTATGTACCAGAGAGATGCACACTTGAAATATATATGATCCTATTAACCAATGTCGCCTTACTAAATTTAATTTAAAAAATCAATCTAAGGAAAATTAAAAGTCATAAAAATGAAAAAAAAATATGTTGCACTAATTTTTAAATGTTTGTCCAAAATGTATTATGGAAATTCTAGTATTATAAATTTGCTTTTTAGAATCATCCCAACTATGTCCTGTTTCACATTTTTCTGTTTTGCTCTTGTCTTGTCCTATTTTCTTTGTCAGCCTAACAAATACATACAAATTGCAGTTCAGGGGAAACTTGCACCAAGCTGTACCTCTCAACTCATGCTGTGACCTCCGTCGTCAACCTCCGTAGTGTAATCAGCTTCTGTCTGTGCTATTTCCGTGTGTTGTGCATGTTCTGTTCTCACACATTGGGCACCGAATTGTAACTTACTTGCTCATATATCATCACCTTCAGGCCGTGAGCTCCTTGAGGACAAGGACTTGTTCACCATCATTGCGATTCATTTCTGTGACCCCAGGCTCTACCACATTTCCAGGAAGTTGGTCAGCACATAACAAACAAGAATATTGAGAAGTGTATTCATTCCACATCTGGCACCTTACCTGCTCCTGAGGGCAGACAACCACTGTAGTAAAATCAGGCCACTTGTCCACCAGAGCCTTTAGCTTGAATGGGTTTCCCTGGTTCGTGTGGAAGACGGTCCCCTAAACCTGTAAGATATCAAGGAAGTTGGTCAATATACCGGGATGGCAAAAGTAGGTTTAGAGTACTTCCTATGGAGAAAGACATGCAGGTTATGATTACTACAGTAGCTTTATTAACTCTGTGTTTCACATACTCACAGCTGTAGGTGTATTTCTTCCCACTTCGTATTAAGAAAGGATGGTGAAGTACTTTGATTAAGACAGGGTTATTTCTATAAAATCATGGAATTTTATAGTTGGAAGGTATCTAATAAGAACTTCTGCCAATCAGTTTTAAGTTATAGTTTATTGCCCCAATAAATATATTCTTTAAAATATATTAATATCTAAAATATTCAGACCAATGCAATTTACAAATAAATATCATAAATTCTCTCCCACTATAGAATTTAATACAACTCAAACTGATGTAATGTATGTCAACTATACCTCAATTTAAGAAACACAAAAATATCTTTTAATAGATTTCCTTAATTCATGTACACACACATACACACTGAATTTTACAAAATGAAGTTTCAGGCATATGCAATTCTGAAATCTTTTCCCCATTGAATAAATAATTTTCATCATATTATTTTTCAATAAATAATAATTTTAATAACTGTAATGCTTTCTGTGATATCGATGAACCAAACTTTACTTCTTATACTTTTAATTTACTCACACAAAGTAGCCAAGATAGTATAGTTTCCATAGTACACCTTACTTGCAAGAGGTGATGTGACCTAACTGAAATGTACCATCACTGAATTCCTGTCACAACATAGATGCTCAGTAAAACTCATTCTCTTTTCCACTTCTATCACTGGAAGGCACAACCTGCTGCTTTCCTGAGATCATCCACTCTCACCTTTAAGGACTCAAGGAGGCTCTTCTTCAAAGATTCTTCCAGATTCTGCAGCATCTGTGGACTTTGCAAGTGGAACATCTGGGCAGGCATTTTAGCCTAGAGGGAGGATCAACAAATAGCCAGGAATGAGAAAATGTTGAGTCAATCAATGACAGTTTTACTTCTTTCTTTCTAATTTGGATACCTTTATTTCTTCTTCTTCTCTGATTACTGTGACTAGGACTTCGAATACTATGCTAAATCAGAATGGTGATAGTGAACATCGCTGTCTTGTTCCTGATCTTTAGGGAAACACTTATAGTTTTTGCCCATTGAGTATGATGTTGGCTGTGGGTTTGTCGTATATGGCCTTTATTCTGTTGAGGTATGTTCCCTCTACTCCCATTTTGTTGAGAGTTTTTATCATACGTGGGTGTTGGATTTTATCAAATTCTTTTTCTGCATATATGGACATGATAATCCTGTTTACATGGTGTATCATGTTTATTGATTTGTGGATGTTGTACCAACCTTGCATCCCTGGAGTAAATTCCACTTGAGTACAGTGCTTAAGAACACGGTTTTTGGAGTCAAACAGACAGAACTCAAACCTAGGCTCCTGTGCTTGTTAGAGAAGTCACTCTAAGTATGTCACTTTCTTTGAAACTTTCTGAGCTTCACTTTCTTCATTTATAAAATAAGGATAGTAATACTTACAAATAATACCTTTGTAGGTTGTCCTAAAGATTACATCAAGCCACAAAATGTAAGTGAAGTGTTTACTGCACTTATAGATGGTGTGTATATGTGAATCTGAGCGAAATGTTCAAGACCCTCAAATCCGATCAAGGATACCATTCTTTAGTCCAGAAACCCACCTGAAGGAAGCTGCAGCTTTAAGGACAGTGCTATGTATAGCTAGTTTCAATAAATTTATTAACACAACATCAATGTTCGTAGACAAATCACAGCTCCTGAACAAGCCAATATGTTTCTTGTGTATGATAAACAAATTTCAAGTAGACAATTCTGCAGGTTCTTTAGGCATCTTGTAGCATATTTTCTTTGAAAAGTGTCATATACTTGGAAAATGTGACCATGTCTTATTCTTCCTTATACCTAAAGTATCAAGCACAGGCCTTGGTGTAGTGTTGATAGACATTATGAACTTTTTTCCAGTGAATGAATGAATGGAATAAGTGAAGTATAGAAGTGAGCCAAACCTAGGCCCTGACTGTTTGGCTCAGTGGTAGAGCATTGGCCTGGCATGTGGAAGTCCCGGGTTCGATTTCTGGTCAGGGCACTCAAGAGAGGTGCCCATCTGCTTCTCCACCCTTCCCCCTCTTTTGTCTTTCTATTTCACTCTTCCCTTCCCACAGTCAAGGCTCCATTGGAGCCAAGTTGGCCTGGATGCTGAGGAAGGCTCTATAGCCTCTGCCTCAGGTGCTAGAATGGTTCTAATTGCCATAGAGCAATGCCCCAGATGGGCAGAGCATCATCCTTGGTGGGCATGACTGGTGGATGCTGGTCAGGTGCATGCAGGAGTCTCTTTCTCTGTCTCCCCACTTCTCACTTTAGAAAAATACAAAGAAAAATAAATAATATATACGTAAATAAATAAAAAAGAAATGGACCCCTTGAGATACTTTTTCTGTTTTGATTCCAGACTTAGCCAACTTTCTGAGGAAAATGTGGCTGCTAATAGAAGCTTCCAAATGAAGAAGAAAATGTCCAATCATGTGTTGCTCTGAGCACCATGTATCAGATATATTGGATTAAAGGGTGCATTGAAAAGGGATGGGAGAACCTGACCAGGTGGTGGCGCAGTGGAAAGAGCATCAGACTGGGATGCGGAGGGGTCCAGGTTCGAGATCCCAAGGTTGCCAGCTTGAGCGCGGGTTCATCTGGTTTGAGCTAAAGCTCACCAGTTTGAGTCCAAGGTCGCTGCCTCGGGGTTACTCAGTCTGCTGAGGACCCACGGTCAAGGCACATATGAGAAAGCAATCAATGAACAACTAAGGTGTCAAAACGAAAAACTGATGATTGATGCTTCTCATCTCTCTTCGTTCCTGTCTGTCTGTCCCTATCTATCTATCCCTCTCTCTGACTCTTTCTCTATTTCTGGAAAAAAAAGAAAAAAAAGAAAAGAAAAGAAAAAAGATGGGATAAAAGTTTTTCATAGCATTTGTTTCTTGCTACCTCTTGCCATCATCAATAGCAATGTCATCCCACCTCTCTGCCATATTACAGATACTACCATCAATGGCAGGATCCTGGCTCAGATCCCACCAATTAAGAAACATTTATTTCCAATTCACCCTAGGATCTTCTGATAGCAGATTTTTTCTGGATTAACTTAATTTAAGAGATACTCTGTTATGATCATCCATAAAAACAAGGTGAAGTATATAAATGGTTAACAAGATCAAAGAAAAAGAGGAACCAACAGAGGAGACTGAGAAATAAGGGTCCAAGAGCATTGTGAAAAATAAGAAAAGTGTTTCAGAATTCAAAATAAGAGAAACTTGCCTGACCAGGCAGTGGCACAGTGTGGACAGAGCATCGGACTGAGATGAGGAGGACCCAGGTTCGAAACCTTGAGGTCGCCAGCTTGAGCACGGGCTCATCTGGCTGGAGCAAAAAAAAAAGAAAGCTCACCAGCTTGGACACAAGGTCATTGGTTCGAGCAAGGGGTTACTTTGTCTGCTGAAGGCCCGCGGTCAAGGCACATATGAGATAGTAATCAATGAACAACTAAGGTGTCACAATGAAAAACTGATGATTGATGCTTCTCATCTCTCTCCGTGTTTGTCTGTCTGTCCCTATCTATCTCTCTGACTCTCTGTCCCTGTAAAAAAAAAAAAAAAGAATTGCTGAGTAAGTTGTAAGCATTCTTACAAAAAACAGTTAAGCATGTTAGGTGATAGATGTGTTAATTAACTTGATTGTGGGAATCCTTTCACAATGTACTTAAATATTAAATCATCACATTGCACACTTTAAATATATTGCAACATTGTCAAGTATACCTCAGTAAAACTGGGGTGAGAAAGGAAGGGTAATGAAAAAAGAAGAGGGAAATTGTATTATCCTAACACCACATCTTGGCAAAACTGGCAAAATATGCCCATTGGCAACAACCCACGTGTGAGCTAGAAGGCCAGGGGAAGCAGTTGGGCAGCATGCAGCTGAATATAGAGTGTCGCTGAGATCCAGAAGTGTAGGAAACAGAACAAGACCAGGGTTCACCATAGGAAGGTATACCCATGCCAGGTCTGCTGCACCCAAAGGGAAATCTATGAATGATTTGTGAGTAGGAGCTGTGTTGATCCTGTTGACCTTTCCCACTGCTGCCCCAGAGCCCAAATAACAAGAACTGCTCTACTGCTGATCATCATTTATTTTTTTTCTCTCCATCTACATATGTTCTTTCTGCTACACGACTGATGACCAACACAGTCTTGTGTTCCGGGCTGCTTCACAGAGGCTCACATTTCCACTGCTTCCAGTCGCAGGGCATGAGGATAACATGCTGGTTCTGACTGGCTTTCTGCATGAATATTTTGGCTTTGTCTGTATGGAAATATAAAGGATAATTGAGTGGGCTCAGTTTCTTGGTTACAGCAAATACGATACAAGACATGAGACCCTGGTCCTGGTACTCAGGCATGGTGAATGCCATCCGCATCTCTGCTGTCTGGTCCATCAGGGTCCAGAACACAGGAGTCCCATCAGACCCCAGCACACAGAAAGTGGGGAAGTTCTTGATAAAGCGTTCTATGAATCTATGAGTCTTCTCATTGCCACCGAAATGCCAGAATTTATTCACCAGGGCAGCGTGGGTGACATCCAGGGATGAGAGTTTAAACTTCTCATCATTGCTGTTGGAAACACGGGAGAAGAACAGCCTATGATATCACACACACTGTGGAGTGTTATATTTGTTTTCCCCCAGATTGTCTTAAGATAATTTAAATAAGAACGCAAGTAAAAGAACAGATTCTGCAACCAGGCTGCTTGTATGCATAATCCAACTAGCTGTTGGATCTTGAACGTGCAATGTCATGATTCTCTGCCTCCATTTTATTCTTGATAGCACAAGGATATTAATAGCATCCTCATCAAAAGGCAAATTATGAATATTATATGAGCTATTGCACAAGTACAGGACTTGTTCCACACAAACATTAAGAATTACATGAAAATTAAATACGTTTTTTCTCAACATTGCTGTATCTTTCCACTTAAGAGGGAGGAATTACTATCACACTCATCTTCAGATAAGAGTAATAGGTGAACAGAAAATAAACAAGTGACCCATAGCACTTACCAATAAGCTATATGTAAGGCCTGAGCTGAGAATCATGGAGACCTAGCATATTGGTGTCAGAGGGACCTTGGACACTGTGGAAAAGCTCAAGTCAAGAGAGGGGCACTGATGTGAACTGCAGGCACCCACCAGATACTGCACACCTAAGTCTGAAGCATTCTGCTTTGGCATAAAGTGACTTCAAGTGGTGTCCTGGAAAAAGTCCACAGCATAGAACTCGACCATTGAGACCCGAGCCCAGTTATACCTTGAATATCCACGTGACCTGTACAATGATTTTATTATCTGGCCCTATTTTCTGTCAGGAAAAAGAGGATATCTCCTATTTTGTCTATCCCATGGGATAAAAAGGAAAATCAAATGAGATTGTACATTTTGAGGTGTCTTTCAGGTGTATTGTGCAATGCAACGTGAATAAAGCTTTTTCATGCATAGTAACACACAGGAGGCCCTGCGGTTGGCATATCCAGTTCAAATCTCCATCACCACTCAGTTATATTTAGTGTTAGGCTGGAAATCATTTGGAGGTAATACATAATTTGTTTAAATTCTCATTATTGGAAACCTTTTGCTCTGTAAATTCATTACCTGAGTATTTATCAAGGATTTACTACGTGTTGTATTCTAACTATTGAGATCTATAAATGAATAACATAAAGAGCTTTCCCACTCTTATAAAGTTTGAAATATCATAGGGGAGGCTCAAACATCAAGCTGATTTTAGATCATGATAAGTGCAATAAAGAAAATAAAAATTGGGTTATGTGATGAAGAATTATGTGAGAGGGTGGTATTAGATACAGTATTCTTAGAACTCTCAAAAGAAATGACATTGGAGAGGTTGACTGTCAGGAAAGAGGCAAATATGTGAAGATCAGAAGGAAGGGTATTTAGGTAGACAAAGAGCAAATGCAGTGGCCCAAAAGCGTTTGTGAGTGTATGAGATCAAGTTGCTGAAAATAGACCAGAGTCATTCATGGGAGTAAGCAAGACAGACAAGATGAAGTTCAAGAGGTGAGAAATGCCAGGTCATAAAGGACCTTGAAGGTTCATAAAGGGCTTTACTTTTTATTCAAGGTGAGCCGAGAAACATCAATGGCTTTTAAGTGGGTGAATTGACATGATTCATGTTACATACTAAAATAATAATTCTGTAATGGATTGTAGGGAGGCAAGAAGGAATGTAGGGAAAGAAATAGAGAAGTATGTGTGTAGGGAGAACATCTTTTTGCAAACTCACATGGTTTTGGATTGGCCAAATTTAAGAGGTAAATTGTTGGCCTCTGGCAGGGAATGGAGCAGTTTTCTTATTGTTATGGGTGCCATATAGATGATGTGTTGTATTTGTTCAACCTTAACCAGTTTAATGACTGCAAGATTTTGTATCACCTCATCCATGATGGACTATGTACCTAGAAAGGGGTAGAGTAAGGAGAGAAGTGAAATGTTACCAGAGGCTTCTCAATAGAAGCTTGCAGGATTTAAGTCAGGCAATGATGCTTTTAGTATTGCCAATGACCACATGACCTTGGCCATGTCACTGCCTGAGCATGTTTTCTCTTATGCAAAACACAGATAGCACTAGAAATCCTGGTTATATTACTGTGAAATCAGAGAAGTGATATATAAAAAATAGTAGCCAACCTTGCATCTGCACATACTACATGCCCAGGTATTCATGTTACACCACATTGGGTTCTTACATCGACTCTAGGTTTTACATATTTTATTATCCTCATTTTTATAGATGCAGAAACAGAATAATGAATGAGTTACAGAACTGGCACAAGGTCATAAGCAAGTGACTGGAAGGACACGGATGCCACTCTAGGGAGTCTGACTCTGTAGGGCATGCTCATAACCATGGTAGCTGTCCTTGTGACCTAGCAGGTGCTGTAGAGCACAAGGAGCTGTCATTCTTAGATAAGGAATGCAAGGCTATGTGGGGAGCTCTAATCTCATACTCAGTCATCCTGAGGGATCCGGAATATGACTGCAAAATATATTGTCAGCTAACAAGAAATTGCATTACTCATCGTTTCTTATATTAATTCCGTAATTTAAAATATATGAATTTTACTCCACCGAAGAAAGAAGTGGTGGCAGCTGGTAGAAGGAATGAATATCAAGCTGAGTGTCTGGGGTTTGGTAGAAGGAAGTACAGGTAATAGGGGGGTGGGCTCACAGTGAAAAGTGAGCCAGCAGGTATATACATTAGCAGTCCCAGTAGCCCACACATCCAAGATTTCTTACTTACTTTGTATCTGTAAATGTTGTCTCCAATTGATGGCATCTGAAGTGCCAAGGGATTCTTGACTGTTTGAGGGGTCTTTAGAATGAATTTGTAAGTGTTGGTGTAGTGATCAAAGTCATCTGTCATCTCCTGTTAAATTGAGTAATTTAGGATAAATCAAATTAATTATACCAAGTGATTGAAATACTTTTTTTAGTAACTTTATTGTACTTCACTATTTTATAAACTTACATATTGAATCATTTACATCATGAGACCATGTCATGGATTTCATCAACTCTTCAATTTGTGATTAAGAAAAACTTGCCAGCAGAAGAGCATCGGCCCTGCATGTGGAAGTCCGAGGTTCAATTTCCAGTCAGGGCACACAGGAATAGCAACCATCTGCTTCTCCACCCCTCCCCCTTCTCTCTCTCTCTTTCTCTTCTCTTCCCACACCCATGGTTCAAAAGATTTAATAAAGTTGAACCCAGGCCCCGAGGATGGCTCCATGGCCTTACTTCAGGTGAAAAAAATATCTCGGTTGCCAAGCAACAGAGCAGTAGCCCCAGATGAGCAGAATATCATTGGGTAGGAGGCTTGCTGTGTGGATCCCATTTGAGGCATATGCAAGAGTCCGTCTCTGCCTCACCACCTCTCAATTTAAAAAAATAAATAAAAGAAAGAAAAACTTGCAAAACTAAATATTTATATATTGCATTACAATTTTGAATCAACCAAACATGCACCAGTTTAGAAAGCATTCTTTTTAATTCTGGAAACCTCAAGAGAAAGAAAGTATTATCAAAGGCAAATTTCCATTGCTAGAGTAAATCTTACTACATTTTAAAGTCTCAGAAAGAAATGCATTATGAACATGACAACATTGAACTTAATACAAGTAACCTTGTATTAGAATTTTTACATACTTAGGATAATACTATATACAAAATAAGGACACATATTTCCTTTGAAATGTAAACCACAATGAGCTATTATTTTTAAAATACTTTGTATATCAAACAAAATTGAAACACAAAATTTCTTTAAAAGGAGTTTTTCAAACTTAGCATATAGAGATGGGATTCTTAGGAAACAAAGGAAGGAGTTACAGAACACCAACCCGATGAAAGTAGAATAGCTGAAAAGTGTTTTATAGAAATGCACTAATACTCAGTATTAATACTAATGACGATCTGTGCCTTTCTTTTCTATTGAGGAATTTAATTTACCCATATGTATTACACGCCTAGAAAAAGAATCCTACTTTATTTTAGTAACTTTATTGTACTTTACTATTTTACAAACTTACATGTTGAATCATTTACATGTAAATGATTTTACAATGATATACATGTAAATGTACAGAAGTAAAAAAAAGATTTTTACTTCTGTGTGTTTTTATCTTGCTTATTTATGGTTCATGATAACCACTGAGTTTGTCAATAAAATGAAATGAAACTTATGAGCTAGAAGCATGTTGTTCCGCCATTTTTCTACATCTTTGAGTTGCACATCAAGTCTAGGACTGATTACTCCACACTTGTTTAACCTGCCTGTGAGATTCACAATTTTCCTAGCTCCATGGTATCAATACTTTAGAATTTGCCCATGGAACCATGATTCATTACCACAGTTAGAAACTGGACAATGACTTTGGGGAACAGCTTAATAAGAACCTGGTGTTTACCCCATTTTTTTGGCATTGTTGATACTCTTGAGAGCACCAGCCAGGACAGTCCTGTATACCATTGTTATGCACAGAAAGATAGTGGAAAAGAAAACAATCTGTGCTTTTAAGAGCAATTTAAAAAGCAAAAAAGTTTTCCATTTTTAGAATTCAGTTAGTTAAACACCTTCATTTTGTATTTTGTTTAGCTCAGTATTTTCTTAAAAGCACTATACATTTAAATTTTATTTGTAAATATTTTATAGTAAAATGATATTATGTGGTTCCACATTCTTGCATGATAAGTTTTTGCTTTCTATTTTCTAATATGCTTATCACATACTGTTTATAATGTATTAACCATCTAGTCTAAGGAATTCCAATTTTATTTTCTTCTCTTCTTTATTTTTTTATATGGTGGAAGGAGGTAGTCTTGTTTCATTTTTTGCAAGTACTTGTCCAATTTTCCCCAAATCACTTATTGACTAGATTGTCTGTACCCCATTGTATGTTCTTGCCTCTGTTGTCATATATTAATTGAACACAGAAGCACAGATTTACACTGCTCACAAAAATTAGGAGATCAGAGAACATGCAGATACTTCAATACTTTCAGCCTTTTTGTACGGTGCATTTTCACCAATGAAAATGCACCGTACAAAAAGTTGGTTTTGCATCTCATTTGCATAATTAAACGACTTTCTTTGACTTGTTTGCTTTTCTGATGTTCTTGTTTACTAAAAAAATTCAAATACTTCTTTTTTATTGCTTCATATTCATTTGGAAATATCCCCTAATTTTTGTGAGCAGTATATTTTTGAACTCACAGTTCTCTTCCATTGATCTATATATCTGTTGTTATGGCACCACTATGCTGTCTTGATTATATAGCCTGGTAGTATAGCTTGATATCAAATATTATGATACTTCCAATGTTGCTCTTCTTAAGATTGCTGTGATTATCCAAAGTCTTTTGTGGTTCTGTATACAGTTTTGGAATAGTTGCTCAAGTTTTGCTAAAAACACCATTAGTATTTTATTAGGAGTTGCACTGCAACTGTAGATTGATTGCTTTGAGTAAATATTGACATTTTAATGATATTAATTCTATTTATTCACGAACATGGAATATGCTTCCATTTATTTATATCTTCTTCAATTTCTTTTTTATTTTTTTTAATTTTTTTAAATTCATTTTAGAGAGGAGACACAGAGTGAGAGAGAGAGAGAGAAAGATAGAAAGGGGGAGGAGCTGGAAGCATCAACTCCCATATGTGCCTTGACCAACCAGTGCAGGGTTTTGAACTGGCGACCTCAGTGTTCCCAGGTCGACACTTTATCCACTGCGCCACCACAGGTCAGGCCTTCAATTTCTTTTTTTTAGGGTCAATTTTCTAAATAGAGGTCTTTTACTTTCTTGGATAGATTCATTTCTAGTTTTTTAAAAATGCAATAATAAATGGAATTATTCTATTAGTTTCTCTTTCTGATAGCTCATTATTGGTATATAAACATGCAGTGAATTTTTTGAGCATTTATTTTGTATCCTGCTGCCTTATTGAATTCATTTATCAGGTCTAGTAGGTTTTTTATTTTGGGTTTAGTTTTTTTCTGTAAAATCTTTAGGGTTTTCTATATAAAGTATAATATCATCTGCAAATAATGACAATTTACTTCTTTTAAAGTAAATTTTAAAGACCTTCTAAACTATACAGGACCCTGTACTTGTGGGGAGAGGGAATATAGTATTGTGTACCAGGGTCAACCTCAGTACTTTATTTTATTTATTTATTTATTTTTACAGGGACAGAGAGAGAGTCAGAGAGAGGGATAGATAGGGACACACAAACAGGAATGGAGAGAGGTGAGAAGCATCAATCATTAGTTTTTCGTTGCCGTTGCGACACCATAGCTGTTCATTGATTGCTTTCTCACATGTGCCTTGACCGCGGGCCCTCAGCAGACTGAGCCACCCCTTGCTGGAGCCAGCGACCTTGAGTCCAAGTTGGCGAGCTTTTTTGCTCAAGCCAGATGGGCCCGCGCTCAAGCTGGCGATCTCAGGGTCTCGAACCTGGGACCTCCACATCCCAGTACAACGCTCTACCCACTGCGCAACCTGGTCAGGCAGTACTTTATTTTATTTTATTTAATATGAAACATGATGCCTTTGTAGATGATATGGAAAGATCCCAAAGACCAGGACCAATAGATTACTCAACATTTCAATGACCGAAGACTATACCTCAATCTGTGCTCTCCTATTCATGGTATGAAAAATCTATGACAGACTAAACAAAAATGATGAGGAGGCAAAGTTTATTTTTACTAAGTTTCTATAAAAATTTTAATTTTATTCCATCAGCAAGGGCTCAATAGAAATATTAAATGCAATTTTAGAAAAAATGAAGAGGTTAAAAATTTTTTAATTTTATTTTATTATTATTAATTTTAATGGGGTGATACCAATAAATCAGGGTACATATGTACAATGAAAACATCTCCAGGTTGTCTTATCATTCAATTGTGTTGCATACCCGTCACCAAAAGTCAAATTGTCCTCTGTCACCTTCTATCTGGTTTTCCCTGTGTCCCTCCCCTCCTCCTTATCCCACCCTTCCCTCCCTCCCCCCACCCCGTAACCACCACTCTCTTGTCCGTGTCTCATAGTCTCACTTTTATGTCCCAAGAGGTTAAAAATTTTAAACACTGGTGTTTGAGAGAGACCACTGACATTCATATACACTATATTACAAATTAATGAAATTCTTCTTCCTTTCTCTGCACATAATAGTATAACTAAAACAGGATCTAATATTGAGGCTTACTTTGTCTCACAATTGAGTTGAGCTAAAAGTAGTGTCAAGAGGTTTTTCAAAAAATATGAGATGCACTTAACATATAAGTACAATTTAAAGATCAGAGCTCTGTCTTATAAATCATAGAAAAAAATAATTTAACCTAGAATACTATCAAAGAAGCCACTCAAGATAAAAATGTCTGTCTGTAAAGCATCAAACTGATTTACTAATTCGCACTCCTAAAAAAGAAGGTTCATTATCTGTAGGATGTTAATTCATTATACATATAGGATTGCCAGTTGAAGGCAGTTAAGTGTTAATATAAACAAATGTTAGGTGATGCCTACTAAAACAGATAATTATAGTTTTAGCTGAGTTGATCTGAAGTCACCCTTTCTTATAGCAGTTAAAGGGTAGAACAGGCATGCACTTAATCCATATTTGATAAAGGAAAGTCTGATTAATTCTTTTTCTGCAAATGCACAGTCATCCTGGTTAGAGGGGGAAGGTCCCTTTGCAGGAGTCAGGGAGAAAGATTGACAGTATATATTTTTGACAATATAGTGATCATTTCTCCAGGACACCTATTCTTTCTTTAATTCAAGGAGTTTTAGGTTTGTAATCTGGCTCAAATCAGAGAATTAACTGAGAGGCTGTGATTCTCTGTATGATTCAAGTAAGAACTTTGAGTTCATGTAAAGTATTTAGTGTAATTCCTGATGCTTAGTAACTAATAAATAAGGGTTGGCTATTAACTTCATCATATCATTTTATTTAATCTTCCTGACAACACTTTAAAGCAAAGAGAAAGATTGAGGGACATCTAGCAAAACAAAGTATGGACTTCCTGATTTTACTTATTTTACATGCAATAACACTGAGACTCATTGATGTTTCCTTTTGCAGTTTTACCCAGAAAACTGAATTGTGGATTCACGCAGCTGACTCTAAACTTCTTGACAGTTGCCCTACCCTACTTCAATCAGAAGGGTCAGTGCTGCGGGTTTATTAAATGTCTGTGGTTGAGTCTTCAAAAGATTCCTACGTAAGGTGCCAGAGCATCAGGAAAGTCAGTGGCCTACTTTTGGTTCTTTTCACAGGCCATGAATAGAAAAAATTATGGGTTTGGTGTTTATGATAGTATGTCCTTCTTTATCCTTGTAATGTCTCTTGAGTTTGTAGTAATGTGCCATACTTCATTGTCTCTATGGGTAATTTGTGTCCTTTTTCTTTATTTCTTGGACGTTTTGTTATTAAGCTTTCCAAAGAACCAGGTTTTGGAGTCATTCACTTTTTAACTGTTTTACTCTCCTCAAATTCATTGGTTTTAGTTCTTATTTTTTATAAGTTACTTAATTCTGTTTGCTTTGAAGATGATATACTCTTTTTTAGTTGTTAAGGTGAAAATATATACCATTGATTTGAGACCATTATTCTTTTATAATATAAGCACTGGGTGCTTGATAATTGCCACTTACCACTGGTTTAGTGGCATCCCAAACTTTGGATATGTTGTACTTCTATTCACATTCAACTTAAATATTTTCAAATTTACCTGTGACTTTAAAGCATAATTTATTTAAAAGCGTGATGTATGATTTTACACATAGGTGAGATATAAAATTGAGACTCATGGACATAGGTAAAAGTGAAGTGGTTACTGGGAAAGAGGGATGTAGGGGAGGGGAGTGGAAGGAGGGAGTGGGATTTTAAAGGGGACAAATAGAAGATGATGGAAAATGATCTGACTTTGGGTGATGGGTATACAACATCTTTAACAGTTCAAATGCTGTAGAAATGTTTACCTGAAACCTATGTACTCTTACTGATCAATGTCACCCTGCTAAAGTTACTTTGCTAAATAAAAATTTTAAAATAAATAAATAAAAGTGTGTTGTATAATTACTAAATCGGGATTTTTTTAAAGATACTTTTCAATTTTTTAAAAAATTTTAATTCTATACAGTTCAAGGAAATACTCAAAATGTTTTCAATTCTTTTAAAATTCTAGAAATATAGTCTGTCTTAGTAAATATTCAATGTGCATTTTAAAATATCTATTCTAATGTTGTGGAGTAAAATATTCTATAAATGTCAATTAGTTAAAGTTGGTTCAAAGTACGTATTGTTCAGCTCTTTTATGTATTTACAAGTTTGATGTCTCTTCTGTGAATTATTGAGGAGTATCAAAGTGTTTAATTAAATTTACCTTTTGTTGTTGTTGTTGTTCCATCAGTTCTTGCTTCGTGTACTTTGAGCCTTCATATTAGGTGTATACATTATAGCATTTTTTTGTCTTTTTGGTGAATTGAAATCTTGACCATAATGCAATGCTACTTATTATTCCTGGTAATATTCCAGGCCCTTTGCAACATATATTATTGCAAAAAAAATTTTTTACAAACAAAAGACAAACATAAAAACTTCTCCTTCTCCATTGTACAAGATCATTGATCCATTCCTAAAACTAAAATTCTGTCTCACCCTGAATTAAACATAATCCATTTGGAGTTTAACAAAGTAGATATAGACCTGTTATTAATTTCAAAGAAAAATTATAATTGTTAAATTTTTATCAGTCATTTGATTGTTTGAAAGAATAATTTAAACATTAATGTATTAGTTTTAGTCACCTTTACAATTTGGGAAAAGCTACCCTTGTTATCCAGTATAATACCTAGAAGGGCACAAGGGAATGGGTTGAAATAGTGAATTCAAATCATAGTATTGTTACTCAATACTGGTGTGATCTTGGTCAAGTCATATAACTGAGCCTCCAGTTTCTCTTTGGTTACATGGATATAATATGCCTTCCTTGCAGCAAGAGGATACAAACTAAATGAGATGCAAGCTGAGTGAGCGCCTGGCCCAGAACATGTGCTCAGTGAATGCTAATTCTCTTTCCACCTTTTTCATATGCAGTTGCTAATCCTTTTTTCCCTAAAAAGGTTCCACTTTCACCTTTGAGGACTCAGGGAGGCACTTTCTCAAGGATTTCTCTAGCATCCACAACACTTGTAAGCCTTTTCATTGGAACATCTTGGCAGGTACTTTAGCCTAATGAAGGGATCAAAATAATCAAGAAATGAGAAGTGCTGGAAGACATGAAAAGACACAAACAGGCACATAAGTTGTTCTAGCTCATGGTCTGGACATTATCTCAGCCATTTCATTGTTACTCGATTCACCAAACTCACTAACTCCAAGGAGGAATACATCTGGCAGAAAGCACAGGTGCCTCTTTCTGAAATCATTTTTAATATTTTTAAACTTTTAAAAATATATGTGAAAATTTCATTTTTATTTTTACACCACTCAGAATGTCAACAATTAAGGAATCACTGAGATTAAAAATATATTTTTGAAGCATTAATGACACAAAATTTATAGACCCTGGCCCTTCTTCTGGGCTTGATGAAGACAAGGCTGAACTTCTTCTACAACAGAAAGATGGAGCTGATATACGGGGAATCTCGGGGAATCTAAGGGCAGCCAACTATTTCTTTTCCAATAAATCTTACCACTACACCTCATCCACTCATGCAGATCCCAAAGTGCTTTTTTTTTTTGCTTTTTTTGGAACCCCATTTCCACTGGCAACAATAGAGTCAAAAATGTCTAAGAGTTTGAAAAAGAAGTAATGCAGGTGAATGGATATGGGTATTAAGATCATCCCTGAAGGAGGAATCTGACTTTAAACTTGGACTCCCATCCACCTGGGAAAGGTTCTCAGCTCTGAATCTATTCTTTCTATTCCTCAGCACTCCGCACATCACCCCCTACTCCTTCAACTTAAAAGACTCAGGGATGCACTTTTCCAAAACTTGATACAGCATCTGTAGCTTCTGCAGTTCGTTAATCACAAACATCTTGTGCAGCACCTCCACCTCCTTCCCCTGGAAAACGGTCTAAGGGAACATACACACAAAAAGTATCTGGAGAGGTCAGATAGGTGTCCAGGAAGAGGAGAATGGAGAAGTCACCTAGGATGCCACACTCTGTCAAAGGTAAAGGGCTTTAGAAATTATCTAGCCAAAACTTTTCATTTTACAAATGAGAAGCCAAAGCCCAGAATGCACCTGGACCTCAGAGTACCTTGGCAATTTCCCTACTATTTTAAAGTAAGAAGTACCACTAACATATCTAGTGAAACAAAACTCCCCAGCCCATTTGATTCAAATCAGTTCAAGAACCTGAGAGGTGAGTGTCTTCAGCTATGCAGATGCAAATGAAGAATAATGCACCTCTTCAGAAATTATCACTAGATCCCCTCAAGATCGAGGCATTAAAACGCATGCTCTACTGTTGCCATAGCATCAGTAGTATTTTTTAGCTATCATGAAATGAGCTCTTCTGGAAAAGATCCTGAAGACTGTATTGTGTCTAGACTCTTTTTTCTAAGGAATGAAATCATAGGAGGAAAGATTATTGGTTAGCAGTGTTAATACCCAAGCATAAATTGGCAAAATAAAAGAAATTATATCCCAGTAACCTTAAACACAGAGCAAACCATTTTATTCAATAATTTTATTTTTAGAAATTCATTCAAGAATGAAAATAATGTCTATCTATAAAGGTATAAACACAAGGAAATTCATTGTAGTATTATGATATTATAAATTCAGAAATGATCCAACATCTATTATAAATAAATAGTTAATGATGGCATATCCACATAATGGTTACCAGAAAACCATTAAATGATGTCTACAAAGTTTACTTAATGATGTAAGAAAAGCGTATTCTATAAAGTCAAGAAAACATATGATATAATCCCAAATTAATAATATAAGAATGGTTAGATGACTAGTTATCTGTGTGTATGTACATATTTGTACACCCACCTCAAAGTTTTTCTGAAATAAAGTAGTAAATAAATATGTAGTTTTTCTAATATTATATATAAATATTTGACTATATATATGATTATATAATATATATTATATTGCATATAATATATATTTATATTGTATATGCAATATACATTGTAAAAGAGTAGCCATATTTTTTAAAATCTACAATCACAAGAAATTCAAAGCAAATTTAACGGCTTCATTTTGTTGACCCAATTGTTCATTACTGGAAAACCTAGTGCCCATGTGTGTGTGTGTGTGTGTGTGTGTGTGTGTGTGTGTGTGTGTGTGTGTAGCCAGAATCAAAGCAAAATGAAGCACAGGGTTAAAAACGTGGTTTTTTTTGTTTTTTTTTTAGTCAGACAGACTAGGACTCAAACCTTAGCTCCTCTACTTGCTAGCAGAGTCGCTTTAGGTAGGTCACTTTATTTGAAACCTCTCTGAGCTTCACTTTCTTCATTTATAATATGGGATAATAATACTTACTGTGTAAGTTAACCTGAAAATTACATGAAGTCACAAAATGACTGTGAAGTGTTTAGTGTGATGATCGAAATACATACACACACACATATATATATATATATATATGTCAATCTGAGGGAAATACTCAAGACCTTCAAATCCAATCACAAGGACCATTCTCTGGGACAAGAACCAACTGAAGAAAGGTGCAACCTCAAAGATGGTGCTATATATAACTAGTTTGAACAAATCTGTTAATATACATTGATGTTTAGAGGCAAACCACAGCTCTGGAATGAGTCAATATGTTTCCTGGGTATACTGTCCATATGGTAGATAATTCTGTTTGTTCTTCAGGCCTTCTGTAACACATTTTCCCAGAAATGTCTTATTCTTCTTTATAGCTCAACTGTCGGGCACAGCCCTTGGCATAGGTTAGATTAACATCAATGACTATTTGTCCAGTGAATGAATAAATAAAATCAGCGAGGTGTAGAGATGACACATTTGGGATACTTTCTGTACTTTGATTCCAGACTTAGTCAACTTTCTGAGGAAACTGTGACTGCTAATAGAAGCTTTCCAATAAGAAAAAAATATATGGCTCTGAATATCTTGTATCTGACATATAAGATGTAGGGGGTTCATTAAAAGTTGATGGAAGAAAGTTTGTGCATAGATTATGTTCCCTGCTCCCAACTGTGATCATTCATAGCAAAGCTCTCTCACCTTTCTGCCATATTATAACCACTACATTCCATGGCGAGACTGTGGATCAGTTCCTACAAATTAGGGACATTTACTTCCAGCTCATTCTGGAGCTTCTGATAGTAGGATTATTCCAGATTTTCTTGATCCAAGATATACAATGTTTTGATCACCCATAAAGATAAATTGAAGAATATAAATGTTTAACAAGATCAAAGAGGAATAGAGAGCACATAGGAGACTGAGAAAAAGTGCTCCAAGAATACTGTGAAAAATAAAAGTTATCTCAGGAGTCAAAATAAGAGAAACAATTTTTAAAAAGGAGTTACCAGAAAAGTCAAATGCTTCCAAAAATTTAAGAGAAATAAGTACCAAAAATGTCAATGCATTCTGAAATTAAGAATTCATTTCTGATTTGTTAAGAGGTAAGTCATGAACTGATGAAGGAAGAAATCTAAGAGGATTAGAGAATAAAAGAAATGTAAGAAAATCAAGGTAAGTCTTTCAAAAAGCTTCAACAGGAAAAGAGAAGAGAATATGAGAGTATGAAGAAGGGATGGAGAGTTCAGGAGCTCAAAAAATCCATTTCTTATTAGATAAGAAAGTTAAGCATATTTATGGTAACTATAGAAAGCTAGAAAGATGGACAGTAACTGATGGGTCAAAGGATATAATAAGAGATGAAAATAGATAACTCCACAGACAAGATTTAATATCCAATCATATCTCTAAATGTTGAGATTAGCTTGGACAGAAAAAATACCTCTTCTACACAATGGAAAAGAAAGATTTAGATTAGGTGTGGAGGCAAGTGTTTATGCATGAGCACTTGGGGTTAGAAGAAAGAGCAGGAAGTTAACGTGTTATCTTCAAATATCTATTTCTGCAAAAAAATAAATGAAAAGTAATCTTTTGGAAGTTAGTAAGATGACAAAATGCATCATAAAATGTAGAGAAGAAAATAGTGTTTTAATGGAAAGGATTAAGGTTTCAATGGCTTCTGATGTTAGTCGGAGAAAATGCAGACAAGGAATACATAGAGCAGGGCTGCTTAATACGTCAATCGCAAAGGAAGTGTGGGTAGATCGCATGACATTAAAAAGACATTTGTCTTGGTGAGATAAGTAAATCAGAAAAAAACTGAGAACAGCATGATTTCATACATAGGTGGGACATAAAAGTGAGACTATGAGACATGGACAAGAGAGTGGTGATTACAGAGTGGGGGAGTGGGGGGAGGGAGGAGAGGGTGGGATAAGGAAGAGGGGAGGGGCACAGGGAAAACCAGACAGAAGGTGACAGAGGACAATTTGACTTTGGGTGACGGGTATGCAACATAATTGAATGATAAGATAACCTGGAGATGTTTTCGTTGTACTTATGTACCCTGATTTATTGGTGTCACCCCATTAAAATTAATAAAAAAAAAGACATTTGTCTTTTGGTTGGCCTACAGGGAAACCAATCTGACCTCTGAACTTTTGACACCCTACGCATGCGCGTTAAACTTTGCTAACTTGCTCAGTTACATTACTGCGTAGTTAGCCTTCAATTTATTTAAACTAAATACAACAAAGGGTATAAAAATGAGTGCCATAGCTAGTCCAAGTAAGGACCCTAAAACCTACCACTTTCATACAGAATGGGAGGGGATTTGTTTCACTATGTCATATTCTAAGTGTGTTTGCCTCATCTGTCTGTGTGCCATTGCTATTCCAAAGAAGGGAAATGTGGAGCGGCTTTTTCGGACTGTTCATAAAAACTATGACATTGAAGAGGAGCAAGATGGCGACGGAGTAGGCGGACGTACCAACTTCCAACTCCCAGAACCAAAGTGGATTACAACTCAATTTTAAGAACCACCACCTGGATAAACCAACTTTGAACAAAACTAAGTGGACTCTTCAACCAAGGAACACAGAAGAAGCCACATTGAGACTGGTAGGAATAGCGAAAACGCGAAGAGGGCTGCCCAGCTCCCCGGAGCAAACGGCAGCCCGGAGAGACCCGTGTGGCGGGAGGAAAGTTTGGCGGAGAGGGAGGGACCTGGGTCCCAGGAACCAAGCCCCAGCCTGCAGTCTCAGAGCCTAGAAGAGCGTTTGGACAGTATTGAGCTGTGAAACAAGTGAGGGAGCTCCCAGGCCTACAGTGTGGAGTATTAGGTCCCTTCCTACTCTGCTGAGGGCTGCTTGGGGTTTTGGGGCGGCAGGACACTGAAAGGCAGTTCTGTCGGCGTGGGCAGAGGCCAAGCCGGTGGGAGATTGGTCTAGCCCAGAGGGTCAGAGGGGACCGCGAAAGCGGTCCGGAAGCTGCGGGCCCGCCTTTAATCCCACTAACGGGGTCAAAGCGGGAGGCCAGGAACGGGCAGGCCCTGCGCAAGCCGGCCCTGACCGCGGGGACCGGGCTAGGACCAGGGACGGGCAGGGGCTGTGGCTGAGCTGACGCTACCAGTCCCCCAATCCCCTACCCCAACCCCCCCCCGGGCCGGAGAAACCGCGGTTGGCCAGTATACGTGCGCGAGCGGGCTCCGAGCGCGGGAACGGGGTAGACCCCGAGACAAGTGGAGGCCCGCAGCTGAGCCCACGCTACTATCCGCGCCCGGCCGGAGAAACCCCGGATAGCATTCATACGTGCACGAGCGGGCTCCGAACGCGGGGGCGGGGTAGAGTCCGGGACGAGCGGAAGTACGCAGCTCAACGGAAGCCAGCAAACACGCCGGCCCCAATAAACCTTGGTTTCCGACCCTGCGAGAAGGGCCCTGTCCTCGAGGGCGGGGCTAAAGCTCCTGACGGGCAAAAGCTTACAGCTGAGAGCACGTCAAAAGCCCCGCCTAACCCGCGGAACTGTAGCGAGCAGGCTCCGACTGCTGGTTCTGGGCGGAAGTCCGGAAATAGGCTGGGTCCGCAGCTGAGGAAAGGTGCTCACCTCTACCCTTGGTGCTAATCTTGTGGCTTCAGTCACAGCCCCTCCCACGGAGGAGAGGCAGAAATCATAGCAAAAGCCACAGTGGGCCGGCGCTGGCAACGCTCATACACAACCACCCTAGGCACCGGCAGAGGGGGTGGGGGGCCTGCAGATAGACCACACCTAGAGAACACAAAGGCAACACCTACTGGACTCCAGTGGCCACAACTTGCTTATACACAGAAAAAATGGGCAGGCAGAGGAATGCAACCCAAATGAATCAAGAGAAATCCCCAGAGAAGGACCTGAATGAACCAGATATAACCAAATTACCAGAAGCAGAATTTAGAAAAATGATAGTTAGGATGTTCAAAGAAATTAGAGCAACAATGGATAGTCATTATGAACACCTAAATAAAGAGATAACAAGTATAAAAAATGAAATTGAAATAATAAAAAAGAATCAGACAGAAATGACAAATACAGTATCAGAACTGAAGACCACAATGGAAGGAATTAAAAGCAGGACGGATGACGCTGAGGATCGAATAAGCGAGTTAGAGGACACAATAAACAAAGGCACAGAAGCAGAGAAGAAAAAGGAAAAGAGACTTAAAAAATGTGAGGAAACTCTAAGGGAGCTTTGTGACAACATGAAGAGAAACAACATTCACATCATAGGGGTGCCTGAAGAAGAGGAAAGAGGACAGGAAATGGAAACTTTGTTCAATCAAATCATAGCAGAAAACTTTCCTAAATTAAGGCTGGGAAACACTCCACACATTCAAGAAGCACACAGAACTCCATTAAAGAGAAACCCAAAAATATCTACACCAAGACACATCATAGTTAAAATACCAAAGCTAATGGATAAAGAAAAAACATTAAAAGCTGCTAGAGAAAAAAAGACTATCACCTACAAAGGAGCCCCCATAAGGATGACATCGGACTTCTCAACAGAAACACTTGAGGCCAGAAGGGAATGGCAAGATATAATCAAAGTAATGCAAGAACCTACAACCAAGACTACTTTATCCAGCAAGGCTAACATTCAAAATTGAAGGAGAAATAAAGAACTTCCCAGAAAAAGAAAGCCTGAAGGAATTCATAAAAACCAAACCAATTCTGCAAGAGATACTAAGGGGCCTCTTGTGAACAGTTTAAAGGGAGGAATGAATAGAGCAAAAGAAGAATACAGCTTTAAAGAATAAAATGGCAATAAACAACTACATATCAATAATAACCTTAAATGTAAATGGATTAAATGATCCAATCAAAAGACACAGGGTAGCTGCATGGATAAAGAAACAGGACCCATACATATGCTGTCTACAAGAGACACACCTTAAAACAAAAGATGCTCATAGACTGAAGGTAAAAGGATGGAAAAAAATATTTCATGCAAATGGAAATGAAAAAAAAGCAGGGGTAGCAATACTTATATCAGACAAAATGGACTTTAAAACCAAGGCTGTAGTAAGAGATAAAGGAGGGCACTACATAATGATAAAGGGAACAATTCAACAGGAAGATATAACTATTGTAAATATCTATGCACCAAATATAGGAGCCCCGACATACATAAAGCAGACTTTGATGGATATAAAGGGCGAGATTAACAGCAATACTATCATAGTAGGGGATTTCAATACCCCTCTAACAATACTGGATAGATCCTCAAGAAAGAAAATTAATAAAGAAACAGCAGACTTAAAGGACACACTAGACCAACTTGATTTAATAGATATCTTCAGAACTTTTCACCCTAAAGCAGTAGAATATACATTCTTCTCAAGCGCTCATGGTACATTTTCTAGGATAGACCACATGTTAGGACACAAAAATGGTCTCAATAAATTTAAGAAGATTGAAATCATATCAAGCATTTTCTCTGATCACAATGCCATGAAACTAGAAATTAACCACAAAAGAAAAACTGAAAAATACTCAAACACTTGGAAACTAAATAGCATGTTATTAAATAATGAATGGATTAACAATGAGATCAAAGAAGAAATAAAAAAGTTTCTAGAAACAAATGATAATGAGCATACATCAACTCAAAATTTATGGGACATAGCAAAAGCAGTTCTGAGAGGGAAGTTTATTGCACTACAGGCATATCATAAGAAGCTAGAAAAAGCTCAAATAAGCAACCTGACCCTGCATCTAAAAGAACTAGAAAAACAACAACAAATAAAACCCAAGACAAGTAGAAGGAAGGAAATAATAAAGGTCAGAGCAGAAATAAATGACATAGAGGCTAAGGAAACAATACAGAGGATCAATGAAACAAGAAGCTGGTTCTTTGAAAAGGTAAACAAGATTGATGAACCTTTAACTAGACTCACCAAGAAAAAAAGAGAGAGGACTCAAATAAATAAAATTAGAAAGGACAGTGGAGAAATAACAACTGACACAACAGAAATACAAAGCATTGTAAGAAAATACTATGAAGAACTATATGCCAAAAAATTAGACAATCTTGGTGAAATGGACAAATTTCTTGAATCATATAACCTTCCAAAAATCAATCTGGAAGAATCAGAACACCTAAACAGACCAATTACAGCAAATGAGATCGAAACTGTTATCAAAAAACTCCCCAAAAAGAAAAGTCCTGGGCCTGATGGCTTCACAAGTGAATTCTATCAAAAATTCAAAGAAGAACTAACTCCTATTCTCCTCAAGCTATTTCAAAAAATTCAAGAGGAAGGAAGACTTCCAAACTCCTTTTATGAGGCGAGCATAATTCTGATCCCCAAACCGGGCAAAGACAACACAAAGAAAGAAAATTATAGGCCTATATCCCTGATGAATTTAGACGCTAAAATTCTCAACAAAATATTAGCCAACCGGATCCAGCAATATATGAAAAAAATCATACACCACGATCAAGTGGGATTTATTCTGGAGAGGCAAGGCTGGTTAAATATTCGCAAATCAATCAATGTGATTCACCACATAAACAAAAGGAAGGACAAAAATCACATGATAATTTCAATAGATGCAGAAAAGGCATTTGATAAAATCCAGCACCCATTCATGCTTAAAACTCTCAGTAAAGTGGGAATACAGGAATCATTCCTTAACATGATAAAGGCCATCTACGATAAACCGACAGCAAACATCATACTAAATGGACAAAGATTAAAAGCAATCCCCTTAAGATCAGGAACCAGGCAGGGTTGCCCACTTTCACCACTCTTATTCAACATAGTTCTGGAAGTCCTAGCTACAGCAATCAGACAAGAAGAAGAAATAAAAGGCATACAAATTGGAAAAGAAGTAAAACTGTCATTATTTGCAGATGATATGATATTGTATATTGAAAACCCTAAAGTCTCAGTCAAAAAACTACTGGACCTTATAAATGAATTCAGCAAGGTGGCAGGATATAAAATTAATACTCAGAAATCAGAGGCATTTCTATACACCAACAATGAAATATCAGCAAAAGAAATTAAGGAAACAATCCCTTTCACTATTGCAGCCAAAAAAATAAAGTACCTAGGAGTAAATTTAACCAAGGAGGTTAAGGACTTGTACTCGGAAAATTATAGAACATTGATAAAAGAAATCAAGGAAGATACAAACAAGTGGAAGCATATACCGTGCTCATGGCTAGGAAGAATAAACATCATTAAAATGTCTATATTATCCAAAGCAATTTATAAATTCAATGCAATACCAATTAAAATACCAATGACATACTTCAAAGATATAGAACACATATTCCAAAAATTTATATGGAACCTAAAAAGAACACGAATAACCTCAGCAATCTTAAAAAGAAAAAATAAAGCAGGAGGTATCACTCTTCCAGATATCAAGGTTTACTATAAGGCCATTATACTCAAGACAGCCTGGTACTGGCATAAGAACAGGCACATAGATCAATGGAACAGAACAGAGGACCCAGAAATAAACCCACAGCTTTATGGACAACTGATATTTGACAAAGGAGGAAAGAACATACAATGGAGTAAAGACAGCCTCTTTAACAAATGGTGCTGGGAAAATTGGACATCTACCTGCAAAAAAATGAAACTAGACCATCAACTTACACCATTCACAAAAACAAACTCAAAATGGATAAAAGACTTAAATGTAAGCCGTGAAACCATAAGCATCTTAGAAGAAAACATAGGCAGCAAGCTCTCCGACATCTGTAGCAGCAGTATATTTGCCGATTTATCTTCATGGGCAACTGAAATAAAAGGCAAGATAAACAAATGGGACTATATCAAACTAAAAAGTTTTTGCACAGCTAAAGACAATAGGAACAGAATAAAAAGACAAACCACACAATGGGAGAACATATTCGACAGCACATCTGATAAGGGGTTAATAACTAAAATTTATAAAGAACTTATAAAACTCAACACCAGGAAGACAAACAACCCAATCAAAAAATGGGCAAAAGAAATGAATAGAAATTTTTCCAAAGAGGACATACAGATGGCCAATAGGCATATGAAAAAATGCTCAACATCACTAATCATTAGAGAAATGCAAATTAAAACCACAATGAGATATCACCTCAAACCAGTCAGAATGGCACTTATCAGCAAAACAACACAGAATAAGTGCTGGCTAGGATGTGGAGAAAAGGGAACCCTTCTGCACTGCTGGTGGGAATGCAGACTGGTGCAGCCACTGTGGAAAACAGTTTGGAGATTCCTCAAAAATTAAAAATTGAACTGCCTTTTGACCCAGCTACCCCACTTATAGGAATATACCCTAAGAACACCATAGCACTGTTCGAAAAGAAGAAATGCGCCCCCATGTTCGTGGCAGCATTGTTCACAATAGGGAAGATCTGGAAACAGCCCAAGTGTCCGGCAGAAGACGAGTGGATTAAAAAGCTTTGGTACATATATACTATGGAATACTACTCTGCCATAAGAAACGATGACATTGGATCATTTATAACAAAATGGATGTACCTTGATAACATTATACGGAGTGAAATAAGTAAATCAGAAAAAAAGAAAAACTGAGAACAGCACGATTACATATATAGGTGGCACATGAAAGTGAGGGTATGAGACATGGACAAGAGAGTGGTGGTTATGGGATGGGGGGAGGGAGGGAAGAGTGGGATAGGGAGGAGGGGAGGGACGCAGGGAAAACCAGATTGAAGGTGACAGAGGACAATTTGACTTTTGGTGATGGGTATGCAACACAATTGAATGATAAGATAACCTGGAGATGTTTACATTGTACATATGTACCCTGATTTATTGATGTCACCCCATTAGAATTAATAATAATAAAATATATATATATATAAAAAAAAACTATGACATTGACTTTCCTCTGAAAAGAGAGCTGAGAAGGAGAAAGGTGAAAGAAGAATACCCAATATTAAATAGTAATAATAGTTACTTAAATAATGATAATATAGAAGAAATAAATTTATGTTTTGCATTTTTATTGTAGGTAGATCATTTTGACTTGGTCATCTTATAAGTAGCTCGCAAGCTGAAAAAGTGTGGGCACCCCTGACATAGAGGGATTCCCAGGCATCACTTAGGACTTGAGAAAGTAGAAAACAATTATTTTGAAGTATAATTCACCTACATGTATAAGCTCACCACCCAGAGACCAGAAGAAGGGAAAATAAATTAAAAGAAAGCAGGGTTAAATTTTTTCCAGGCTCAGAGCAGAAAATAAGACAAGGGGCAGAGTTTTTGATAGTTAGTGAATGAGATACTTTAAACTGAATTTAAATTGTGAAATGTAGGAGAGAAAGAATTAAATTAGGTTGAGGAGAAATCAAGTGGGAAAAATTAAGAGAGCAAGGGATGAAAGCACTTTATGAGGTCATAGAACAGCAATATGGATAAACTGGGAGAATATATTCAGAGAATAAGAAATTGGGATCAGAATTAGGCTATTAGATGTTAGGATTTCAGAAGTAAGTCAGTGCTAGGTACATGATTGTTAACTTCTACTTCAAGTCAATAGAGGAGTCAATATAGAAATGAGTGTTGCAGGTGTCATAGACATCACCAGGATGTGACAGAAGTTTAATGGAGGGAAATGTCTGTGAGCCAGGTACCAAATACAGTAATGGCTGGAGAGAAATTTGTCAGAAAGCAACAGAAATGAGTAAAACTTCATCTTAGCCACATGGCACAGCATTCAAAGAAGGAAGAGTTTTCTATGCAAATGGAGAAATAATACTTTAGAACCTGGGATTGAAGACCAGGAGAATGCTGACTCTTGTCTTTACTCACAATATTACTATGGGTGTCTGGAGAGTGGCAGGAAAAGATATACACATATCAATAATTTATATTTTAAGAAAAGGATTTGGATAGCTTACCGTTTCAAAATAACACACATTGGTTGTATAGATTTTTAAAGTACTTTCTGGCACTAGAGATATACTATTTTTTGAATAAATGGTTATTAGGATTGACCTTTGGTGAGTGTTATTTCCAAGGGTTTGCAGGGAGAAAGAAAATGAATTAACAAATACAAATTCTTTTTTGGAAGGGAGAGGTTTCTACAGACACTCTTTTTCTTTCTATTTCTTTGACTTTAAATTATTTTCTTTTTCTCTTTCAGTTATAGGTGACAAACAATATTTTATTAGTTTCAGTTGCACAACCCAGTGATTAGACATTACATAATTTACTAAATGATAATCTCAATAAATCTTGTACCCATTGGACAGCACACATAGTTATTGCAGTATTATTGAATATTTAGGGTCTAAGGAAAAATAAAGAGCTCCCAGACAAGAAAAAGCTAAAGGAGTTCACCACCAGAAGACTAGTAATACATGAAATGTTAAAAGGTCTTTAAATAGAAGACATGAGGAAAAAAGGCCAAAAATATGAATAGTAAGATGACAATAAATACATATCTCTTAACAACTTAAATATTTAAAAATAAACAGACAAGAAGAACAGAAACAGACTTATAGATACAGAAAACATGTCACCAGTTGCCACAAGGGACGGGGATTAGTGGGTTGGGACAAAATGAAGAAGGGATTAAGAAATTGGCAGTTAGCCTAACCAGGCGGTGGCGCAGTGGATAGAGCATCGGACTGGGATGCAGAAGATCCAGGTTTGAGACCTCGAGCTCTCCAGCCTGAGCGCGGGCCCATCTGGCTTGAGCAAAAGCTCGTCAGCTTGGACCCAAGGTTGCTGGCTCCAGCAAGGGGTTGCTTGGTCTGCTGAAGGCCCGCGGTCAAGGCACGTGTGAGAAAGCAATCAATCAACAACTATGGTGTTGCGATGGCAATGAAAAACTAATGATTGATGCTTCCCACCTCTCTCCAACCCTGCTTGTCTGTCCTTATCTAAACCTCTCTCTGACTCTCTCTCTGTCCCTGTAAAAAAAAAAAAAAAAAAAAAAAAAAAAGAAAGAAAGAAGTTGACAGTTACAGAATAGTCATGGATATGTAAATTACAAATAATTCTTTTTTTAAATCAAGATCCTAGTTCATTGAAAGGCTGAGAAAATAGACACTGGCTTTCCAAAACAATCTTGCTTACCTGACGTTTCGTTGCACAGCTGCACGCACAGCACCGTCTGCAGTCACTCCGTGGGGCGTGGAGAAGCTTCTGCAACCGCCGCCTTCTAGACTCAAGCACACTAAACCTGAATTGAGTCGGGCTGCCACTGTGTAGCATCAATCTCCAAAATGACTAGGTTTCTACAGAGCAAACCAGAGAAACTGTTCATCTATCTAAAGTCAGAGGCTCTGTTGACCAGAGGAAGTTAGGGAATATGTTCTGTCTGAGATAACTTCTACAAATATTAAACATTTCCCACTGAGGCTTTTTATTCATACATTCTCACCTGTAGCTGATTGCCTGGCTCCAAAGCAATCATCATAAAGCTATATTGTGAAGTTGGAAGAAGTTTTCCAATGCAGGGTTATTTAAATGGTATCGTTGGGGCAAATAGAGACTTGAAAAATCTGGCTTCACTTCAAAATGCCTGGCCCAAGGCCTTTAACCATGTGACTTGGGCGAAGCCAAGAACTCCTTGATGATGCTGCTGTTAAGTACAGGAACTAAACTTCATACATGTTTTCCTTTTTTTTTGTTTAAAGTAAATGAAGGAACATGGGAGTGGGGGAGTTGTAAACCCAAGAAAAATGAACAGTTACTGGAGAAAATTTTGGGAAGTATGACAGATGAGAATTAGTTTTAGAGAAGAATAGAGGTAAAATTTGTTTCTTAAAATTATGCTTCCCACACCATCCAGATCAAAATCATCTGGGCTGGTTTGTTAGAAAACCAGGACCTTGTCCTCATCAACTAACTCAGGGCCTCCCAGAATCCTTGGGGATATTTTTTTTTAATAAAAAGCTACTTAAAAGAGTCTGATCTACATGAACATTTTGGAGATATGGTGACAGAGGAAAGAGAAAAGAAGCTATCAAAGTTTTTCCCACTTTCTAAAATTTGTGGAGCAACTTCACAAATCATTCACGAGATGAGAAAAGCAAAAGTTATTTTCACATGAATAAGTTAATACAATGTTAAGAGAGAATTAATGTCTTCTCCAGGGTTACAAAACTAGCCAGCAGCAATACCACAACCAGAAGCCAAAGATCAGATTCTTTTAATGAGACTATGATTCTCAGGTGAGTCCCCTACTCATGGCCATCATATTATTTTATAAACCTGCTTCATTCATTTCAGATGATATATTCAAAACTATCAATGAGGATTTAGCACTGACTATGTATGTGCACATTAGTTAACGCACTGGGTCTTATATGATAGTTTTAGCAATTTCATATTTTTAGTTAAAAACAATTCATACCATCAAAGAGTTTGTACAGATTTGTAATTTTATACAACTAATTTGTTTACAAAATTAGTTATGCTATCTAAAAATTAACTGTTCTTTTTTTTTAAAAAAGTTGGTTTATACCAGTAAATGCGTAATTTTTTACATAGTTGACATCCCACTGCACAGGTTGAGATGACAAAATTTTGTATGCCACAATAAGTACTGCGTAAGTTTTTCCTCAAGCCATTGAAAAATTTTTATAAAGATGGTTCATAATGTTTGTCCACTTTAATTTCAAATATTAGAAAGCATTTTAATTCATAACACTTGGACTGTCCTAGGAACTCCAGATACTCAGGAGACATAATTACTCACGTATGTTTCCTGGATGCACCCTCTTCCTTCCATAGAACTGTATGGATGGTCACATTCTTTTCTAATTGCTTTTCCTACCAATATTCCTACCCAAGTGAAATCACTTTTATGATTCATGGCTTTATGTAACTTGGACACTTTGGGATTTTACACGTGGAAATTGTCAGTCTTTTGTAGAAAAGAATGTTGAATACAGAAAAGAGAGGGAAGGCTGATGGCAGAGTTGTGTCACAAGAAATCTTGTCATTGAGGCATTGCGAGGACAGCGGCATTAGTCAGGGTAGACATTCTAAAATGTCTTAGCACAATAAAATTTTCTTTCTTTCCCAAATCACAATGTTGTAGGAAGTAGCACAGTGACTCTATCTAACACAGTCCTATCAGGATGCAGGCTTTTCCCTTAGTGTAGTTCTGTCCTCCTCTGAGACCTCAGAGTTCTCTCCAATTAGCTCATTGATTATGAAAGAGAGAAAGGGCCAGGTATGGAAATGTCTAATTTGTGTTGTTACTACAACTTGAAACAAGTTGATGATAACAGGCCAGCTTTCATTTTCCTTGTCCATTTAGAAAAGTTATATTCAATATTATTTTAATCTAGCTTATAGAACGTAAATCGTTTATGTGGGTAAATTTCACACATATACAATTTAGTAGATTTTCTCCGACTGATGTAAATTTAAACTATTTTTGCTTTATAAGCTTTCAATTATTGCACCATATTCTTTTTGCATGTACATAGTTCTGAAAATGAAGATGTTGATTGCCTTGCTACTGTACTACTGTGATACGGTACTCAAATTCTCCTGCTCTGTGTTCATGGACACACTCTAAGTAAGGATAAATATGCTGCTGTGAAGAGAATAAATGGCACTACTAGAATAGTGGGTCACAGGTATTCTTACTGATCATCAATATTTTCCTTACAAACTACTAAAAACCAGTGCAATAAGTCACACAGAGAAACGCAAATGCTATACGCTATCACTTGTATATGGAATATAAAAATAAAAAGCCAAACCCACGGAAATGAGAGTAGAACGGTGTAGGCCAGGGTGGGAGTTGGAAGATATAGAGAGGGGCGTCATTAGAGAATACACACTGTCAGTGATAAGATGAGTAAGTTCTGAGGATCTAATGTAGAATGCACGTCCACAATATGAGGCCCTGCCCGCACGCGCTCTCCTCTGCTTGATCATCCGCCCTAGTCCAGCTTCTTCCCTCTGCCCCAAATCCTCAGTTTCTCTCCATTCTGCAAAAGCAGCCCTTCCTCAGATCAGTGAGGAGAGTGAATACTTCATTCTCCGTCATATTTCCTTCAGAGTAGAATATATATTCAGCCATCTTTTTGCCCAATCGTACCTTTGTTTGATGTATATATATTTCAGATGCTCCTGAGCTTGTTTCTCTGTCTCTAGTTGTTGAATTTGTTGAAATTTCAGGGGGAGATATCAGGAGCACCCCTCACGGCACCATTTCTCTCTGTGTAGCTTTTCCCATACTACCTTTCATTGTTTACTAAAGGTGATTATTGGTTTAGTATTTGTCTTCCAGCATCAGGATGTAAGCCTTAAGAGGTGCAGGGAAGAGTCTGTGAGAGGAAAGCAGTAAAGCTAAAAAGGTTGGCGATGGAGGGAGGAAGCCTTGCA
The DNA here is from genome assembly GCA_037038555.1 of Rhynchonycteris naso. NCBI lineage: Eukaryota > Metazoa > Chordata > Mammalia > Chiroptera > Emballonuridae > Rhynchonycteris > Rhynchonycteris naso. Next base: position 361,406,172 of record CM072995.1, read on the forward strand.
CAGCTCCTCCTGACATCCCCTGGTGATGGACGATGGGTGGGGAGCAGAGGGAAGATGAGTCATGCTTCTCTTGGTTGCTACATTCTTCCAACCCAGAATCACTCAGCCCTTCCCTCTCCCCTAGTTATCTGCTTTCTCTTCCTCTTCTCTCTGTCTTTTAGTGAGGAATAATACATTTTCAGATACCACCACAACAGGTAGCAAAGATCGAGTTCTGATATGCAGGGCTTTCCTGTCAAGATGATGGCATAGGTCAACACGGCACTCGAATCCTCCCACAACAACATCAAAAGTACAACTAAACTACACAACAACTGTCATTCTAAACAACCTAAACTCAGTCTAGCTGAATGGAAGTCCTACAACTAGGAAACTAAAGAAACGACATCGAGACTGGTAACAAGGGTGGAGACAAGAAAGGGCTGATCCCACACTCACGTGTGGCAGTTTAAAATTGGGAGGGATAGCTCAGCTATGGAAATTCTCCCTGAGGAATGTAGGGTCTCAGCCCCAGACCGGGGGTCCCAGGCCAAGGTTCCAGAGGCAGGAAGAGAAGTCTCCATAACTTCTGGCTATAAAAACCAACATGGATTGTGACTGAGTGAGACAGAGAGCTGCAGGAGTGCCAAACAGCTTCTCTTTAGGGCAGGGATGGGCAATCTTTTGAGCTTGGTGTGTCAAAATTCACCAAAAAAAAACGAACATAACTCGGGTGGTGTGTCACTTCGAGAAAAACGGCCTAACCAGAAGTCCCAGAACTAGACACTCTGTGCCGGAGTTCTGTTGTTTTGGCCTACAGACCTCCGGCACAGAGTGTCTATGCTACATCAAATGTTTTATCCTCGGCTACTGCACCTGGCTGTGCAGGAGCCAAGGATGAAATGTCCTTCTCGGCATGTGGCCCCATACTTCTCTGGTATGCGGCCGCATGTCATCGAAAATGGCTACGCGTGTCAGTGCTGACACACGTATCATAGGTTCGCCATCACGGCTTTAGGGCCTGCACACAGACTTACTTGAGCTCTGTTGGTCAAATAAGTTTGTAAATATGATATATATGTTTGCTCACTTATAGTTTGCATTAGGTGTGGGGGACAGGCTGTAAGCAGGCAAGGTCGTTATAGCCTAAGGTTTACTTTTAAGACCAAGCCTTTCCCACCCTTTTAATACTAAGATCTTCTCAACACTAAGCTTTTCCACACATCCTTGACTATTTGCATAATATGAGGAATCCCATTATGCCTCAGATAAATGACTTTGTATCAGAGACTTCCTTGTTTGTATATTGGATTAAAGGTTTTGATTTCTACACTATAAAATGAGACAGACCAGGGGCTTGCTCTGGCTCAGAGTCCTGAAATTAGCATTGGCAAGGAGAGCAGAGAAAGGCCACATGGAGGAGAAGACAGGCAGCTAAGATGGCAGAGTGCTGAAGGAGAAGCCAGTTTGTGCAGAGAGAAGGAGATGGGGAACAGAGGTGAATAAGGCTGGTGAGGTAGAAACCTTTGATTCTACGAAACTCGGATAAGTCAATGGCTTTGGGAGCCCTGATTGGAAAGGGAAGTGTTTTCCTCTGTGTGTATTTCTTGCCCACCGGGTGCAAGCTAGGATTAAAGGTAATGGCCCATCAGTACCTGGCTCCGTTGTTTCATTATCATCTGTCTGAATCAAATGCAAACCTGCACGGGCCAGGCAGCTGTGATGGTGGCTGTGGCTACAAGCTTTACAAGCTCACCCCCTCTGAGTTCCCTCACTGTGGCAACAGCTTGAAAAGAACCAGGAACATATGGGAGGTAGGAACTGGATTGTCTAATATCAAGGCACAACCTGGGGGTGGGGGTTGCAGCTTTCTGCCAGACAAAAGTGCTGAAAGAAGCCATTGTTCTTTTTCTGAGAACTGCCCCCTCTACCCAGTGCGAGCAAGCAGGTGCCATATCTGAGTTTCCATCAAAGTGGCTCACAACTGTTCATCCCTCCCAGGTCATTCTCTGAGACTCTGCCCCGCCAAACTTGTGGGCCCACCTAAGCCTTTTTCAGTGGCTTTGCACACAAATAACCTGTCTTGGCTTATGTTTTGGACTTTCCTAAAATCACTCAAACAAGCAGCATCTGGTCTCTGCATACTCCATACCTCCTGCTAACTGGCCCCTGGCCTGGGCACCTCCAAGCTGAGCATAAGTAGCAGCCATCTGCACATTGCTCAATAGCTTGTGTGGGTGGGCTCCCGGCAGGGCACAGACAGTGGCTGACTTTGCACTTTTTAGGAAGTCTCAGAGCCAGTGTACCCAGTGGACAGCTTCAGACCGTGTGGGAGTACAAGCCTATCACCTCCATGAGCAGCACACTTAAAGGGCCGACTCGATGAACACCAAAGTCCCCTGAAGGAAGTCCTGCTCTGTAGGGTTGACTTCTATACTACAGCTCCTCTGAAGTTGTCCCAGCTTGTTCTCTAAGGTCTTCAGCCTGGGAGTCAATCCCTTTCAGTGACACCAGCAATAGAGGCTCAACTACAACAGGACAATGCACACAGCCCACACAGGGCACAGCTATAGTGCCCAGATCAGGTGACTGGGAGGCCATGCCACTAGTCCTTACAAGACACCTACTGCACAGGGCCCCTCTACCAAGTCTAGGAGAGGTAGCACTACCGCCTCGTAAAGCGAAACAAACACAGGGAGCCTAATACATAGAAACAAACACAGGGGAGCAGCAGCAGGGAATGTGGAGACCAAAAAAAACATGTCCCAAATGAAAGAACAAGAGAAATCCCCAGAAAAACAACTAAACAAAATGGAGGTAAGTGATCTACCAGATGCAGAGTTCAAAAATTGGTTATAAAGATGCTCAAGGAACTTAGGGAAAACTTCAAGGAAGCAATAATAAGCATATAAAACAGACATAAAAATTTGTAAAAAAGAACTAGTCAGAAATGAAGGATACACTTATTGACATGAAGAATAAGTTACAAGGAATCAACAGTAGATTAGATCAAGCCAAGAATCAAATAATTGATTTGAATATAAGGAAGCCAAATACTCTTTCATTTGTTAGTATGGGCAAGGACATTAATTATATCAAGGGGTGGGAATGGGGGAGAAGAGGGGAAGTGAGAAGTTAGAAGTTACTGAATTTTTAAAACAGCAATGGATTTTTCCAATTGTGTATCAGCATATATGACTTCTGTGATCAAAAGTTAACAAAGAAAAAATTTAAATCTTACTTAACTCCCCATCACCAAAGATTTCATTCATTTCATCTAGATAAGATCTTAAAATCTGTAGTTGAAATGATTATCTCACTGAACTTGGATTCAGGGTAAACTCCCTATTTGTCAAACAAAAGAACTGAAGTTCAGTAGAAAGGGTCAATGAGTAAGTGCCCAAGTTAGATACTGAATTAGCCCAATGTTAGTTCAACACTTCCTGGATACTGGTCCAAAGTTGCAAGGAAGTTAGACATTTTAGTTATTTTATTTATTATTTAAAAATTTTGTTTGGAACATTTTATAAGGGAAAAATTTGAATTTACACAGAAGTACAAAAGTATAAGTAACTTCCATGTACCCATGACTCAGCTTCAATGATTATCAACATACGGCCAATCTTGTTTCCTTTGTACCTTCCAATGAATTATTTCATCATTAAATACTGCAGTTGTTGACAGAATTTTGATTTTTTAAATAATATCCTCAATATTTGTGTGAAGCTTATTTAGATAGTCTCTGAGTCAAGTTTCTGCATGTAAATTTGAATTTTTTGTAATACCACAAAGTAATTTGGAATTTATCAGGGGAGTAGAGGAAGATGGTCTGACTTTAAAATATAATTTGGGCTCAAAATTTAGGGTTAAAATTGATAACAACAGAGTATTCAAGGGATAGTTTAGGTGTCCTATTCTTTGAAAGAAAATTTCAAAAATTTTAAAAGCTGATTTGGTTAAAGAAATGAGTCATAATTTTCTGACAACCGGAATGATTTAAAAAATGTATTGAAGTAACATTGATTATTATTATATAGATTGAAAGTGTACAGTTCTACGATAGATCATTTGTGTATTGCATTGTGTGCCGACCATGTACTCATGACTCAAAGTCAAATCTTCCCCCATCACCATATATTTGACCCCCTTTACTCTCTATTCTCCACCTCACTCCCCTTCTCTCTGTGTGGTAACAACCACACTGTTGTCTGGTCTAAGTTTTCGTTTTTCTTGTTTTTCATTTGATGCTTTTAGTTTTATATCCCAGATATGAGTGAAATCATTTGCTTAACTATTACTGTCTGACTTTTAATACTGAAAGGAACATGGATGGTATGCTAGGAAATTAGGCTAGCGGAATGTTTTCCAAAATAAATTGTTATATTATACAATCATCCTAATTTTGTCATATATATGTACATGGTATTTTTATATATTTAGTATTTTGATTAATTTACTCATTTTTTAAAAACTAACATTCAAAGCAATGAAAATGTGAGATCATGAGTTTGATGCTATGATTGCTTTGTTCCAATCACATCATAAGTATGAAATTGAAGAAATAAAAAGAAATATTTGCTCCTGTCTCACCTATAGTTATTTAATATACCACACTTTGGAGAAATTGGGCTATGGAATTCAACGAGTTGAGTGTTAGTCCTCACACCCGGATGGTCAGGAAGCCAGGAGATCAGATGCTAATCCTCAGGGAAAAGTGCCAAGAAGGAAGATGTGGGGAATGTTCTGTCTAGTTTGGTTGCCTGATTTCCTCAAGCTCTGGTAACTTTATTACTTTCTGTACCTCAGCCATATCCTTGGAAGGTCATCTTGACCTGGTTCAGTTTATTATTACTTATGGACTCAGCTTCTGTATCCACAATAAAGTCAGCTGGCCTCAAATCATCAGTTCACTGACTAGATGTGCATGAAATTGACAAGTTCATAGGCTTTAGGACAAAGAGAGATCCAGATTTACATTTCAAATAATCACTATTTGCATTCTGGTGTGTGTTTTAGACCTACAGGCTATTTCAGAAGTTGTCTTGGTTTCGTTACAATGTTTTATAAACAAAGAAAAATCTGACACATCACCATGCATTTCAGTTGAAACGACATTAACAATGATCAGAAATGCACCCAAACTTTAATGATTACTTGGAGAAGGTCATTGGCTCAGCTGATAGCTCAGGCTGGGTTCAAATTTTAGTTCTTCCTCCTACTTCTTTGTCAGTTTGCTTAAGCAGTGTCTCAAAATATTTTCTAATCGGTAAATAGAAAATGAGAGTATATACTTTTCAGAGGTATGATATTACACTGCGTAATGCATATAAAATGCTCAGCATTATTTCTGGCACCAACCAACTACCATATTTTAGTTTTTTATGTTGATTAAATTATCAATATACCTGCTGGAGAAATATCCCCAAAACTTAAGTTCATAAATTTTAGATTCAGTGGTTAATCCAGAACTGACATGTAGACTGTGCATATTTATAAAGAGCTTTATTACCAGGAAGAAACTTATATACACAGGCAAAGCAACTGCTCACAGTAGTAGTGGGCCAGGAAGAATCCACTTCCTTAACAGGAAAGATATAGTTCCTTTTTCAAGGGGGTTAATAGCAAAACCATATGGTGAGTATTCACATAAACCACCAGAAAGAAAGGTGCTTTCCCAATTTAAAGGATAACATCAGGCAGTTATTACACTCTACACATTCATTAACCTTTTCCCTGGAGCATAACATTTGTCTTTGGGTGGCATTCTGGCTTTCTGGGCAGTCAGCCAAATGTGAGGTTGCAGAGAGTCATAGAGTTCAACAGCCACAGAGAGTTCAGAATTTCCCAGACGCCCTTGCTGCTGGAACCATATACTATCTCTAATGTGAGTGTCCCTACAATGCTATTTTAAAGATTTAGCAATCACATCCAATGAAGTAGAAAGTAAACAGGTGAAGGACTTATCAAGTTACCACACTTAATTCATAAGTTCATTAATAAGAGAAAGAACTTATGAATTAGATATCTGAAGCAATAATTAGCCAATCTAGACATTTAAATATTTTTATATAGTTAAACACAGTAAGTCCTCGAGTTACAAGTGTCTGACTTACGTACAGCTCATACTTAAGAATGGAGCGCCATAAAAGCTATTGGTAATCAACTGCAGATGGAGATCAGTGAAAATGTTATCACAGAGTTACTCTACTCCCATGGCAAAGAACTAGCCAATGAAGACCTAATGGAACTAGAGCAGTGGATGACTGCATTTAGGAAAGAAAACAGTGACCTAGAAACTTTAGAAGCAAGAAAGTTTTCTACAAAAGAATTAGCTGATCATTTTCATCTCATTGAAGCAGGAATGGCAAAGTTAGAGGAGCAAGATCCTGATACAGAGACTCACCAGAATTTACCATAGAGTTACCAAAGGCCTGAAGTGCTACAGGGTCATTTATGATGATAAAAGCTCTGTGCGAACCTCCCTTGAGGACTGCTTCAAGAAACTGACTTCAGCAGTAGAATCAAACCTTGACTCTCTAATACCAGTCCCATGTTCTCCAACAAATCCATCGTCTTCTGCATCATCCAAAGATTGTTTAAAGTTGTATTTGAAAATGCTTAAGTATTTATATGTGCAGAAAAGTAAAAATAAATACTATGTTAGGACAAACATTTGTCTAAGTTACATTTAATAGGTAAATGTAGCTGTTCCAATTCATATATACAAATTCAACTTAAGAACAAACCTATAGAACCTATCTTGTTCATAATCTGGGGACTGCCTGTGCGTGTTGATACTCAATTAAATATATATATTTTTTCTTTCCTGGAGCTAAAAGCTCACTAAAACTGTACTATGTTCTGTAGCTTGATGAAGCAGTCTTTAAACAAATGTTTTTGTTGCCTGAACTCAGAATTTCAGAACGTTTAAGAGACTTGGAAACAGAATTGGTGTCTGAACAAAATCTACCCTCTGCGCCTGACCTTCTTGTGCTGTGCTTGCAGCTGTCAGAAAAGCTGCTCTTCTTTTATTCACCTACCACTATGTTTCCTGCTCTTTGTTTCTCCCCCAATTTATCTAAGACTACACAATCCTATGTTTGCACTAGTATTTTCTTTTTTGAACTTTCAGCCAAGGTTATAGGAGTTCTAATTTGAAATCCATCATGCTAACTGACTTTGTCTCACCTCAGCAAGAAAGAAAATTAATTATCAAAACGTAGTATAGCTCTCAGAATCCGAGGAAAAAACTCCCAAACCTTGCTGAGAAGAACCAGGCAGCCTTGTCTATCTGGCTTTGAAAATTAATGGACGGTTTCTTTAGGATATTATTATATGGGTGAATCTGTTACATTCTTTCCATTCATGTGCCATAACCCTCCAGATCTAGGTTCCACCTGATTAGATTAGTGTGGGGCTGAGGTTCACCGCAACTTGGTCAGGGAAGGTAAGATAACCTTGACCCACAGGTCCACTAGCACTATAAGCAATGGGGAAAACCAGGGAATAAAATTGAGGTGTTAACCAAAAAGTGGAGAATGACTGCTAATGGCAAGCCAAAAGAAGAAAATAGAATTTAGTACAACCTACCTTATAAAGTTGTTTTGAGGATAAATGGGAAAATATGTATAAACAACTAGCACAGTGACTTGGAAGTGGAAATAAACCACAAATTGCAGCTACTATTAATAATAGGTAACCATTATAATGTAGACTTTCATAGACTTGGATAGGTATATAAATAATTACACATTTTCTAGAAAAAAGTTGGGCAGCATGTTGAGAATCTCAGAATTTCTCCTATCCTTTAACCCAGAAAATTCTACTTTTAGAAATTTCTCCTCAATGCATTATAGGTACAAAAACTGATGAACAATTTTGTACAAAGATTCCCCTTATGAATTTATATTTTAATAACAGAATTTTGGATGCACCTTAACATTTCAAAATAGAGGAATGGTAAAATAAATTATTGTATGTCTACATCATGAGAAAGATATGTGCAGGCCTTAAGATTAAATTTAAAAATATTTTTAAATGATAAAGTAATTTGCTATGATATAATGTTAAAAAAGAAAGTTACTAAACAGAATTGCAGTCTCAATGTGATTGAAATAAGATATGAATTTTATATTCATAGAGATACATAAAGATGTTAATAGTACTTCACTAGGGTGGTAAAATTATGGGTAATTTTAGCTTTATACTTTTTTAATCTCCCATTTTTACAATGATCCAACCTTATTTTTATAATTAGGAAAAATAATTGTGTTCAAATAGTTTTGACTCTGTATCAAGTGATCAAGCCACTGATTAATTATAATAAGAAGGTTTTATAAAATGTTTATGGTAATGTCTGCCTTAACTTAAATCCAAGCTATCCTTTAGGAAAATATATATTATATATATAAATCATGGATGTTTTTTAAAAATGAGATTTTTCTCAAAGTGTCTACTATTAATATCTTAATCCAGAACCCAGAGCAAGATCAGTTAGGTCTTGAGTCCCTGTCCTTCACCTCGGACTTGCGGTTGTCTCAATCTCAGAGAAAAACCCAAGTTTCTCAGCCATTCTTTCTTACCAGTATGCAAACAGACAAGCGAAAAATAATATACTCAGAACAGCTCTTTTTTTGACATCTACACCTGAAGTTGCTTCAAACACTTTTTGGAGTTAGACAAGATGTTGAAAAACTAAACAAGAGGCAAGCATTTATCTCTGCATTGTGACAGGCATCTATATATATCTTTGTCTTCACCTTATCTGACATGCAAGTATACAGTGAATATTTCCATCTGTTAATAATGTTCAGATACACTACCTTCAGTAGCTTTAACCCAGTCTCGAGAAATCCTTTTCTTTTTAACTCAATATACTCTCAGCCAATCAGTACTATGTGCCTTTCATATACTACAGTTAATCTCATGAGGCCCTTTATCCACGTTAATGTTGGTCACCTCAAAAAGTCCAGATTCCAAGGTATTTTCCATCTCTCTGTTCCAATCTTTTCAATGCTCTGTTCCCACCCTCATCTCTCCCCAACTCCCCAATGCCTTCTACTGAGAATTCTGTTTTCACAATCCATCGTTAACATCGCCAAAACCTTTACCTCTTCGATAAATATACCTGTCACCTTTTTGCTCCTGGCTCTTACCTGAAAACATTGCTTCCTTTTTTTTAGCCCCATCAATCAGCAAGTAATTTTTATTTTATTCATTTAAAAAAACATTATTATTGAATTTATTGGGGTAACATTGGTTAATAAAAGTATACCAGTTTCAGGTACACAATTCTACAATACATTATTGGTATATTGCACTGTGTGTTCACCACCACAAGTCAAATCTCCCTCCATCACCATCTATCCCCCCTCTAACCTCTCCTACTTTTCCACACCCCCTTTCACCACTGCAATCCTCACACTGATGTCTGTGTCTGTGAGGTTTTTTCTTTGTTTATTCTTTTCACCTTCGCACGGTCCTCCGTTGGTCTGGTGGTGGGGTATTCATCCGCCCATGCAACACACATGTCCATTGCATTCACAACACTCATTAGTCTTGTGGAGAAATGAATTTCATGACACAAATATGAAATTCATTCAGCTTCTTGTGCCATAAGTAAAAACAATCTTGTCTCTGACCCATAAGTCTTGTATCTTCTGCCAGAATTTATGAAATTGGCATAACTTTATGCCAGGCTAGCTGGTTAGCTAGTAAGTAGGGTAAAAATTAAAACCTTCACAGTTCTTAACAATTCTACCTCCACTCTCCGACTTCCTATCGCCATCACTGACTTGCTTAACATTACTGCAATATCTTAGTAACCCTTCCTGCTTCTTTCTCTGCTCCCTACAGTCTTTTCTCAGCAAAAAAATCAAATTATTCCCTTTGAAACAAAATATAGATCATCATTTCTTTGTTTGACTCCTGCTATGACTACCAATCTTATTAAAGAAAAAAAAAAAACCCACAGGTACCTTACACTGCCCCACCAGGTTCTTCATTACTTAACATTCAATCCCCTGTTATTTCACTGCCTTTGGCCATTCTGTTTCAGCCAATTGGTTTTCTTGCTGTTTTAAAAATAGCTCAGGTCTACTGTGGCTTGTGACCATTGTACTAGCTTTTCCCTCTTTCTTAATTCTCTTTTCTCATTAGTCTGCAACATAAAATTCTCTTGCCTCCTTAAAAATCTTCATTTAAAAGTCACCTTCTCAACCCTGGCTAGTTGGCTCAGCAGTAGAGTGTTGGCCTGGCACGTGCAAGTCCCTGGTTTGATTCCCAATCAGGGCACACAGTAGAAGCGACCATCTGCTTTACCACCCCTCTCCCCTCTTTCTTTTTCTCTCTCTCTTCCCCTCCCCCAGCCATAGCTCAAATTGTTTGAGCAAGTTGACCCCAGGTGCTGAGGATAGCTCCATGGCCTTGATTCAGGTGCTGAAATAGCTCAGTTGCTGAGCAACAGAGCAGCAGCTCTAGATGGGTAGAGCATTGCCCTGTAAGTGACTTGCTAAGAGGATCCTGGTCAGAGTGCATGTAGGAGTCTGACTCTCTGCCTCCCTGCCTCTCACTTAATTTAAAAAAGTCACCTTCTCAATCTAACCATCCTATTAAAAGTATCAATTGTTTCCCTTTTTGACACTGAGCATTTTTGCTTGATACCACTATGTGGGTACAGCATAACTTATTTTAACCACTTCTCTATGGATAAACATTAAATTTTCTTTATTATTTTTCACTTTTCCAAATTTTTGTGATTAATATTCCATGTTTTAACATCTTTGTAAACAGTCACAGTAATGAACTTAGATTAGGTATCAAAAATTAAAATTGAGAATCACAAATTTTGTTCCAGAACCATGAAAGAACCAGCCTTCATAAAGCCTCTACTATGTGACTGCTACCTTCACATACAATATCTTATGCTCAATAGCTCAAGTTATTCTCATATTATAAATATAGAAATCAAGGCTCAGAAGGTGATTTATTTCAGGTAATTCAGTTTAGACAGTGGCAGACACAGAATCTCTTGTCAAATTCCAGTTCTAGTGGTAGCTCTAATCTGCCTCAAGGCTGCTTGGATTTCTTGCACACAATATCTCAGGATCTTGGCCGGGAGAGAAGTTTCCTTATGGGCTCCCCTCCAATTTTTAGGGCTGCTGAGCTTGCCAGTTCTTTTAACTCCTTAGCCAGATCAGCCTCCTTTGCAATAAATAGCCTTTAGGATTACTTTTGGAGTCTCTCTGGAGTTCAGCTCATGTTCATAGGCTGCAGAAGGCTAGGACTCAACCCAGACCCCTACACTGCCTTCTTTAGAAACATCTGCCATCTGCTAGAGCTGAAAGACTGTAAAAGAGTGTTCAACTTCCCTGATGCATCTAGCTTGTGGGTTAAATCAGAAAGGCTTACCTTAAATTTTCACTCCCTCTGGTCGCTCTGGGATCAGTGGAGTTTTGATCTCATTCCCATCACACTTGGTATGCATCACTCGGTAACTTTGCGAAACACCCATGGCAGTCTGGCTTCTCACAGGAATGCAGGCTGTCTGAACGTGGGCAATGGATTCTGGTTCCACACATGCTGCATCCATGCTAACCAACCGTGGCCTCTGTAGGCTGTGTTCAAACAGGACCTCACTGTCCCCTGACACGGGCCCCTCACAGACAGCTAGCCATGAACTTACTTCCTCGGGCCTTTGCAGTTCTATTCTGGAGTGATGGGGGAATGGAGGGTTTAGAGGACCTCTTGGACATGGCCTCCCCTTTCAAAAGGATCTCAAATTCAGTCTCCTAGTGTTATCTCCCAATAAAGTAATACAGAACAGAAATAAGACGTTCACCATAAATCATACACTGCTAAGAATCCACTCTGACAATGTTTTATCATTTCTGTACTGATCTCATGAGTTGAACAATTGTGTTACATGATGTTTACACATAGTATTTTTGTTGTTGCAGGCATAAAATTCTAAAATGTACACATTTTAAAACATATAATAAAGCTAGTATAATTTTTAACCATGTTTTGGCTTGTCTTTATTTTTTTTAATATACCTAGTTCCACAAAGAATAGCCATAATAAAAAAAAATTGCATGCAAAAACTGGAAATGTTGGCTCTAATATTGAAAAAATAAAATAAAATGGTTTCATCTCTACATTTTTGTTTTAACTGGAACTTGTACAGAGCACTCATTTAAATTTAAATAGAATGAAATGTGGGTTCTAAAGGCTCTCTAGTTTGGCCAAACTGCTCCAAGCTGCAAGCTGCAAGGCTTGAAGCAGGGTAGATTTGCCTAACAAAAGTGTAAAAAAATTTTTTTACAATGGGAAGATAATGAAAGTCATCCTGGATTTTTCCAGCCTTAATATACTCTCTAAATTGCCTGTTAATTAATTGGGTAAAAATGTTTTTAAAAGTATTGGAATGTTACTTGGAAAAGCATTTACTATATTTTGTTAAAATTAACATAAAGACAGGTATTTCTTACAATCCTCAAGGTCAAGGTATTCTAAAGCATGCCCAACAAATGCTTAAAGGTCAATTATACGAAATAAAAAAACCTCCACTCTCCGACTTCCTATCGCCATCACTGACTCTTGCTTAACATTACTGCAATATCTTAGTAACCCTTCCTAAGGGGAGTCATATCCTGGAAAAAAAGAAGACTGACCATGAACTTGCCACCTTTGAACCTCTGGAGACTCTGATTCTTATAGCTTTGAGGCTAAAGGTCTGGGTGAATGTAGGAGGTTAGTACAACCTCACCCTCTGCATTTTCTCACGATGTATAAAGGACATCTGGTATGCTTCTTTCAAATCATTGCCCTCCATTAACCCTCAGCCATGTAAATCCAGGGCACAACAGCTGCCTTAGCAAGAGGAGTGTTCAACTGATGGTGATGCCAGTGGAAATGTGGTTCTTGTGTAAAGTTAAGAAAAAGGAATTTCAGAGGACAGATACTTGGAGAAATTTAAGCTGTTGCAGTACAGCTTACTTGGGGTTGAAATACAAGGTTGATTACAGGTATTCAGTGTCTCATTTCTGTCTGGTTTGCCAAGCAAAAGTCCAGTCTCGTCTTTATTAAGGTTAGTATAAAGACCAAGTCCAGAGACTCTATGCCATTGTTTAGCCTGTATCAAAGCTTAGTCCAGTGCAGGAGCTGCTCAACCCTGTAATTGGGATACCACCCACGGGCAGCTGCCAACCCGTGCAGCATGAAAGGGAGTGGGATGAGTGCATATCTTCAAGCTGGAAGGCAGAGAAAAGAGAAAGGTTGTTAAGCTTGTGTTTATTCTTTTGGGCTGGGAACAAGTAGCTCTTCTTTAAGCTAACAAATCAATTTCTTTAAAATTTCATTGGCATGAGTTGATTCTTACTGCTAATGAATCAGATTATTCTTCTAAGTCTCAATGGCTGCCATCTTGGCTCCCACTGTGCGTGCCTCAAAGTGGAAGAATTTTCCCTTTGCTTACCCAGCTTCCCCCTAGCACCAGGACAGGCAGTGCTTTGGGGAGCTTCCTCCCAAACAGCTGAGAATTGAGTCTGAAGAGCTGAGGGCACAATGGACTCCTGGAATGTGGAAATAAGTCTATGAATGCTATAGCCTCCTAGTAAATTAAGCTAATTGAAATGTTGCAGCTTTGCCTGACCAGGCAGTGGCGCAGTGGATAGAGCATCAGACTGGGATGTGGAAGACCCAGGTTTGAGACCCTGAGGTCACCAGCTTGAGCAAGGGCTCATCTGGCTTGAGCAAAAAGCTCGTCAGCTTGAACCTAAGGTCGCTGGCTTGAGCAAGGGGTTACTCGGTCTGCTGAAGGCCCGTGGTCAAAGTACATGTGAGAAAGCAATCAATGAACAACTAAGGTGTCGCAACGAAAAACTGATGATTGATGCTTCTCATCTCTCTCCATTCTTGTCTGTCTGTGCCTATCTATCCCTCTCTCTGACTCTCTGTCTCTGTAAAAAAAAGTAATAATAATAAGTTACAGCTTCATACTGAAGCAGGCTTTCCAAATTTTATTAAATAAAATGTTTAACACACTTTGATCTTTTTCTACATCAATATCAACCTATCTTAACAATGGTTGTCAGCACTCAGCTGTAAAATCTTTAGGGATTCTGATGCAACTTGACCTTGCAAGATATCTTGGAGGGATTTAGTGGGACTTAAGGGTCAAAGGGTCACTCTACCCTTGACCAAGTCTAAAATTTATTTCTTAAATTTTACCTTGAGACACTGACTGGACACTTGCACACTTCTACTGAATGGCAGTGATTCCCTGGATTAGTTCATCATGGAATTCTCCAAGAGATGCTTTTATTGTCAAACCTGAAAGGTTTTTGTGTTTTTACAATCTTTCTAGTTTCAGAATCTTCTCTGCTGGCTGTTGAGATGATAGGAGGACACTTGGGATGGGGTCCTGCTCACAAATCTGCTCTATCTCAGAACTCCTAATAAGGTTTCTCTTGATGGCACAAAGGAATAGATTTCTCAGTTCAAGAACTCAGGTGAGCAAATTATGCACCTCTGAACATTCAGGGAGGTAATGTTCAGCCAGACAAAGGACTTTAGACTGCTGGTGGCTCTAAATGTAACTCTCAGTGCCAAAAGAAAGCTGTTCTAGCTAACCAGTGGCCGATGGAAAGGTATAAAAAGGCCAAGGAGATGCAGATTCCTGTGGGTCAAAAAAATTGACAGCACCAGTTTGAATATTTAAAAAACAATTATTTTGACACAGAGACAGAGTCAGGGAGAGAGACAGATCGGGACAGAGAGACAGGAAGGGAGAGAGATGAGAAGCATCAATTCTTTGTTGCAGCATCTTAGTTGTTCATTGGTTACTTGTTCATTGATTGCTTTCTCATATGTACTTTGACCAGGGGGCTACACCTTGACAGGGTGACCGCTTGCTCAAGCCAGTGACTTTGGCTTAAACCAGCGACCTTGCGCTTCAAGCCAGCCACCTTTGGGTTCAAGCCAGCAACCATGGAGTCATGTCTATGATCCCATGCTCAAGATAGCAACCCTGCACTCAAGCTGGTGAGCCCACACTCAAGCCAGTGACCTTGGGATTTCAAACTTGGGTCCTCTGAATTTCAGTCTGATGTTCTATCCATTGTGTCACTACCTGGTCAGGCTGAATATTTAAAATTTTAAGTTGATTTTGTTTATATAGTGTTAGGTAAGGGTCCAGCTTCATTCTTTTGAGTATGACTACCTAGTTGTCTAAGCACCTTTTATTGAAAATACCATTTTTCCCCCATTAAATAATTTCAGCACCCTTGTTGAAAATCAGCAACCCATAGATATTTAGATTTATTTCTTTTTTGTGGCAGAGACAGAGAGAGTCAGAGAGAGGGACAGATAGGAACAGACAGACAGGAAGGGAGAGAGATGAGAAACATCAATTCTTCCTTGTGGCTCCTTAGTTGTTCATTGATTGATTTCTCATATGTGCTTTGACAGAGGGTGGTGGGGGGTGAGGACTACAGTGAACCGAGTGACCCTTTGCTCGAGCCAGCAACCTTGGGTCCAAGCTGGTGAGCTTTGCTCAAACCAAATGAGCCCACGCTCAAGCTGGTGACCTCGGAGTCTCGAACCTGGGTCCTCCACATCCCAGTCCGACACTCTATCCACTGCGCCACCACCTGGCCAGTCTAGATTTATTTCTTGACTCTCAATTATTTTCCTTTTATCTGTATGTCTATCTTTATGCCAATGCCATATAATATTGATTACTGATGCTTTACAGTAAACTTTGAAGTCAAAGTGTAAGTCCTCCTACTTTATTCTTCTTTTACAACACTGTTTTGAACTTTTGGAGACTCTTGAAATTCTGTATAAATTTTAAGATCAGCTTTTCCATTTCAGAAAAAAATGTCATTGAGATTTTAATAAGGATTGCATTAAATATGTAGATCATTTTGAGTAACTTTGCCATCTTACCAATATTACTTTTCCAATTCATGAAAAAGGGTTCTTTTTATTTATGTGGGGTTTTTTTATGTTTTCTTTCAGCAATGTTCTATAGTTTTCATCGTACAAGTGTTGCACCTACTTGAATAAATTTATTTCTAAATGTTTTATTCTTCTGATGCTATTATAAATAAGATGTTTTCCAAATTTCCTTTCTGGATAATTCATTGTTAGTGTATGAAAATATAATAGTGTGTGTGTTGTTCTAATATATCGCAACTTTGCTGGATATACTTTCTAGCTTAGTATCTTTTTAATGTATTCTTTCACATTTTCTGTATGTTCAATGATGTCATCTGCAAATAGAGATAGTTTTACTTCTTTCTTCCCAATTTGAATGCCTTTTATTTTTACCTTCCTTAATTGCTCTGGCTAGGATTCTGGTACAATGTTGAATATAAGTTGTGGAAAGGGGCGTCCTTATCTTGTTACTGATCTTAGGGGGGAGACTTTCAGTTTTTCACCATTGAATATGACAGAAACTGTAGGTTTTTAAAAAGTGCTTTATATTGTTTGAAAGAAGTTCCCTTCTATTCCTAAGTTGCTGAATTTCTTTTATCATGAAAGATTGTTAGGTTGTGTCAAAAACAATTTCTGCATGAATTTAGATTATCATGTATGATTCTTCATTCTATTAAATTAGTTGATTTTTATACATGAAAACACCATTGCATTCCTGAAATAAATTCCACTCTGTTATGATGTATCACTCTTTTAATATACTACTGGATCAGTTTGCTAGTGTTATGTTGAAGATTTCTGTATCTATATTCATAAAGGATATTAGCTTATAGTTTTACCAACAATTTTAGGTTTTAGTGATGCCTTGACATGTAACAAAACTATGTCGAATTGTCATCAAACTTAGGGAATACGGTGTGAAAACAAAACTGTGAAACAGGCAAAAGGCAGACAGAATGGCATTTTATTTTAGCTGCTGATCTCTCAACTAGCCAATTCTGCAGCTTCTTTTCCACTACCCAGAACCCCTGTCTCGTTACATCCCAGGCTTACACTTTCAAACATTTGCTCTTGGCTGTGCCTCTGAACTCAATCACTGGCACACTACATGGCCAAGGTCAGTGGGCTCAGGACTCACACTGGCAGAGCTATAGGCAGTGCTATAGGCGGTGCCTCCCTACCATTTCTCCTCAGCTTGCTCAGCTGGAAAACAGTAAGATCTGATTAGAACAGTGAAGGATTCTAACATTCAAGGAAAGTTCCCAGCATGGCTATGAGGAAATAGAGAGGGGAAGTGAATGTGTTTACCATTATGCCATCGGTAGCATTTTATAGAGACACTCCTGCTTAAACATTCACACTCATCATCTATGGCTTTTCTTTAAGAAATGGCCAGATTGATTTCCACAGAGGGCCCTGAACTTTGTCCCAAAGTCATTCCCCTAAAGTTATCTTCCTCGTATGATGGACCAATCACTTATTTTCTCAATTTCCCTCACATCCAGTTCTATTCTTCTCACAAAATTCAGAGTGTCTTTATATTGGCCAACTCCTCTTGAGAAAAAACGCACTTTTACTTTTTAAACTGAATATAATTTTATATAAGAGTCTATAGATTTTTATCTAAAAGTATTAATTTTTTTAAAAAAAATTAGTTTACCTTCTGTTTCTAGGCATTCTTGAGTTTAATTTTATAAATGCTTTATGCTTGATGTAATCTATATAGTGACAGGCAATGTAACATTTCAAGTTATTAGTTTAATCAGTATATTGTGGATTAAAGACAATCCATAAAAACAGCAGCTAACATTTGTCATGCAGTGACAATGTGGCAGACACTGTTACTTGTTTTCCATATCTTAAATCCTAGTGCCTAAAGCTACCGCATAAGTTTGATATAGAACCATCTACAAATAAGGGAACGGCTATAAGTGTTGCTGTCGCTGTATTTAGGATACACCAGATCATCAAGACACGAGAGGTAAATACACATCCCATAAGTGAGCAAGCCAGGAATTAAACCTGAATGTCTAGATCTTAACTCCATGCTCTTAGTCACCACACTGTACAGAAGAGCAGAGAAACAGAAAGCAGGATTAAAAAAAAAAAAAAGAGGCATTGTAGAATACTATGTAACTTCTGAGGGGGAGGAGGGATGTTTATGGGCTCACCACACCCTCTTCCTGCAATAATTTCTTTCAGCCACACTGTGCTCATTCAGGTAGTTACAGTACTTTCTACCACATTGCCTCCTTACTCTGGCTGCACTGACCGGGACAGAGGATGAACACTTAATCCAAGCTAGGCTGAACAGACGCTATATCTCAGGGATTTAAAGTAGGATACTGGTTATACCTGTGATCACAATTGCAATACTATAGTCAGAGCAGCTGCAGCATGAGGTTTCTGGACTGGCAGAGAAAGCCAGTCTAGAAAGGGGAAATAAAAGTCAAGCAGAACGAGGCTGAGAAGAGACCCAGGGACGGATATCTTGGATTTATCTTGACAACTTTACAGCCTGAAATCCCAAAATGGGCTGGTTGTCCTTGGGTCTGAACTTCCTTCAAAACTCAGTGATTCCTTCCAAAACATTTCCCTCTTTTACACCGGAAAAAAAGTTTTCTGCTGCCTATAACCCATGTGCAAAATTCCCAAGGTAAAATTAAAAGCTGAAGAAGTTTTATGTTTTCCTCTAAACTTTTTCTTCAGTTATTATCTTTTTTTGTACCACGATTGAGAACAACGTCTCTATGCAAGTTGGAATAAGTTCTCTTTGCATTTATCATGGTAATAAAGGCTTTCTTTGTGTTGCCATCTAGCCTTTACAAGCATCTCTTTTAAGTTCTATGCAATATTTTGTGGCTTCTTTATTCTGTGTATAATTTTTTTCTCTCTCTTGAGTACCCAGAGCTAGTTAGAAACACTCTTTTTATCTTTACTCTACTTAAATAGTCACTGTAGGTGATATTCAGTCTCCCAGATTTATTTTTCATCTCTCTCTGAAATTTTACAGGACATTGTCCAGAGTGCATAAGAGAAAGAGAGTGGCTTATGCAGCTTTATGTCAGGAGACAAACTCAGGACTTTTTGGCTGAAAGTCCTGTTGCTTTCAGGACCTGGTTAACCTGCTAGCTTCTTACCCTTGTGGCATTAATAGATAGTACTGGTGAGTCACCCTTTGAGTCACTCAGTGCTCCATGGGAATACTGGCTACCTTCCTCTTACTGACATAATGTCCCCTTAGTCTGTCCCCTTGTGGCAGATCTTGTGGTTTCTGCCATGTCCTTTCTTAGCCCCTCTTACCTAGATTACACAAGTCTTGTCCCAGTCATTGTACCCTTGACAAGTGAAAACTGAAAACTGCTGGGAAGGGTTAAAGCTTCAAGCAGGTCTGTCTCCACATTTGCAGGACTCACAACAAGGATACAGATGGAGGTCTGTGTACCAATGTCTAAATATTTATAAGCTACCAGTCAGTTGTCAAACGATGAGATATTTTTATTCTTTTATCTTGACAAATATATTTGCATTAATGACACAATTATAAAAAAACTCTAATCAGAATGGGCTTACTATGATTAAAAGCTGGCCATATATCAAAGATGCCTTACATTTAGTTATTTTGAATATATCTGGGTGTTCCATGTAATGGACTAGTGATAATTAAATGAGTGATAAAATAAGGATCTATGTAATTTATAAAGTATTATGTATTTATTTAATAAAAATAAATTTCCTTGCTTTTATTAAATCAAAATTACAAAATATGCTTTCATAAACAATTTTAACATAATTTGTATCCTTCTGACATTGAAAAATAAGATAAACTCTTGAATTATTATAGTTCTTAGATTGATTTTTATTAATTTCAATTTGGATAAACCTTGTTCGGCTGAGACACTAACAACTGCTATTAAATTTCTTAAATTAATATATAAATTTAGAAATAAACCATGAATTTTATGCATGTTATTCATTCATTATAATAAGGTAGTTAATATAAGGTAAATTATTATTATTGTAGACATAGTCAAAAGTACTTTCATTTTATTATATACATTACAATCATTTATACTGCCTTTTTCTAACCATCTTTTAAAGTAACAACTAATTAAAATTATATAAAGAATTGGTATTGCCTGACCAGGCGGTAGCGCAGTGGATAGAGCATCGGACTGGGATGCAGAGGATCCAGGTTCAAAACCCGAAGATCACCAGCTTGAGCACGGGCTCATCTGGTTTGAACAAGGCTCACCAGCTTGAGCCCAAGGTCGCTAGCTTGAGCAAGGGGTCACTCGTTCTGCTATAGCCTCCGGTCAAGGCACATATGAGAAAGCAATCAATGAACAACTAAGGCATTGCAACAAAGAATTGATGCTTCTCATCTCTCTCCCTTTCTGTCTGTCTGTCCCTATCTATCCCCCTCTCTGTCTCTGTCACCAAAAAAAAAAAAAAAAAAGGGATTGGTATTAGACTTCATGAATGTTATTTTTACATCTACATAAACACAAACTACAGAGCAATATTAATTATTTAACATTATCAAATGTCCTTTATTTTTTATGTGACCATCAGAATATTAAGTTATTCAATATTTCAAAATGTTTCTTATTTATTTTATTATTAGATCCTGCAACCTATGACTTAGAACACAAAAGAAAATAAACTCATGGAGCTTATGCAATAATGCACTGCATTCGAGCTACCTAAGAGGATCTGGCAAGTTAGGAAACTTCTCTTTTTCTTACTTACTAACCTTCAGGGCACTTTGATGGGAGCCTTTCATTTTCAAATGTGGAGAAGTATTTCCCTGGGCATGTACAGTGTTAGTCTCAAGGACAGATGTTTAAGGTTTTAGTATGTCAGCACAGAGAACTGGATTTAAGTGGGGGAGGAGCTCATGTGTTTTTGAATAAATTTATTTTTGTGAATGTTTGTGATATATTAATCCTTCTTAAATATGGTGCCCAGGTCAGAGGTCAGAGATCCCCTTTGCCTAGACCCAATTAATTTCAAGTTCTCCCTCTGGTTGAGATACACCAACTCTGCTTTGGTGGTCCGCACCCCAAAGTTGTACAAGGAATAAACTTTTTCATCTTACCAGTGGGAAAGTGGAGTGAGGACTATTTCACCGTGGTGTTACCCTTACTCATCTAATACTCCTATTCTTTCTCTAAAGCAAAAGCCTTTAAGGGAAAAATCAGAGATCTGATGACTAGGCTCTTCCTTCTTCCTCTTCTTTTCTCTAACTGTTCCAGACCACTCCAAGTGTGTCTTCCTCGTCATATCTCCTTTTCTTCCAGGAGCAGCAATCCACACAGCCTTGATGACATAAGCAAAAGGGAAGTTGTCCACAAGAAGAGTTTTACCAGATTTGGTTTTCTTTAAATAAAGACAGAAAGGAAAAAAAAACTTTTGCTTCATTGTCCTCTTGTTGAGAACCAGAAGCTAATCACTAATTCTTTCTTTTTAATTGCATTCCTTTTCTAACAAAGCCATATCTCTCCTTAACCTATAAGCTCCAGGTTAATACTGTGTGTCAAGGCATTTAATAATTACATATATCTGTATGGCCTGAAATTCTGCAAACAACTTTACATGGTTGGTATAATTGTTCACATGTTACAGCTAAAGAGGCTGAGATTTAGATGAATTTACCTAAAGTCACACAGCTAGTTACATTGCAGAGCTAAAAGTAGGTTTGAATAAATGACTAAATTCTTGAATACCTAGAAAATCAAAGGAATACCAAATGAATGAATACCAAATGTACTGCTGTTCTATGAAGACACTATCAATTAGGATTATTGAATGCAAGCAACTCCTGTGCTGATCAAAATAAAAAGGGGCTCATTGTAGTAGAAGAGGCCTTAGAACTAGCTTTGGGAACAGAACAGAGAATGAGTATGGAAAGTTCTGGAGGCCCAGGAAGCAATCAATATAGCAGCAGTGTCCCCAAAACAAGCTTTTGATCACAGCACACTTCTGGCCTGCATCACCCACTGAGAATTCATCATTCCCCAGTGAAAGCATCGGTTCGGTGATCTTCCCTCAATATCAGAAGCCCAGAAAAATAAATTATTTTCCTAAATAAGCACGTGACATTATTAGGAAAAGGGGATGGATGTTGGGCCACCGGATAAAACAATGCATACCAACACATTGGCATCATGGTAGAGAAAATAATAGTGTGAAAACATGCAATAGGTTCCAGAGTGTGTTTAGTGTGTCCCTTGTATTACCTTGTTTCATCCACACAACAACTCTGTAAGGTGGGCAGTGTTATTGTTTAAATGTGGTAGCTCTAAATTGGGGCTGTAGGGGGTTAAATTGCTTGCTCAGTAGCACATAGATTCTAAGTTGCAGACCCCAGACTGAAACCCAGGTCCAAGCACTCAAAGTTCCTGGTTGTTACTATTGTTTTTATTGTCTGTCCACTAATGGTGAGCAGGGGAAAGTGAGAGGAGAACGTGGAAGCAGCAGCCTGGAGTTCAAACTCTTTTCAGCTTATTTTGTAATCAACTATATAAAAATTGTACATTTCCTGTAGGAAATAAATTAACAGTTGTAAAAGGGATGATGAATTAATAGATAATATAAGTATATACAATTTTGTGAATAAATTAAGCATATAAAATTATCTGTAAAAATTCTTTGATAGATTGTGTGAATTGTTTTTGGTTCAAAAAATAGAATTACTAAAACTGTAAGAACCAATGCCTTACCTAACAAATGATACATAATTAGTGATCATTGGTGATTTTGAATATGTCATCTGAAATGGAAGAAGCAGTTTTGCAAGAAGACCTATGGGTAGGAGACCACTCACCCAAGACTCAAGCAAATAAAATCTGGTTTTTGGCTTCTGATTGAGGCATTGCTGCTGCCTAGTTCTGTGATGTTGGGGAAGACATTAATTCTCTAATGAAATTTTACTTATTTGTGTGAAAATAGTACTTGCTTTTCTTATTTCATGAATGATAAATCTGTGAGGTTGTTCCACACCATTTTAGAAAGCGTGAAAATTTTTGATAGATTCTTTTCTCTTTCCTCCGTCACGATGTCTTCAAAACTTTCACGTAGGTCAGACTCGTTCAGGCAGCTTTTTATAGCATACAGATTCCCAAGCATTCCTGGAGGCCCTGATTCATTTGATTTGGAGAAGTTCCTGTATTTCTATCAAACCAGCTGACAAGGTCTTGCTGTGCATGGTGTGAGGAGCACACTGCTAAGACATAATTTTTACCTCGGTTCCTCTCCAGAACTAGTTCCGGTCCTTCCCATATGTTTCCGCCCAGTAACTATTTATTTATCTTGTGTTTACAATTCCCTCTGCCAGTTTCTCCTCATTCACTTTAAAGATTTTATTTATTTATGTTTAGAGAGAAGAGAGAGCGAGAAAGGCAGGAGAGGGGTGAAGGGAGGAAGGAGCAGGAAGCACCAATTCGTACTTTCCTCTCGTATGTGCCTCGAATGGGCACATTCAAAGCAGGGGGTTCAAACCTCAGCATTCCCTGTGCCGCCACATAAACAAAGGAGAGGGCAACATGTATGAAGTCATTTTTTGTACCAACAGCCACACCACCAAGGAACTCTTGGCTTTTCTCAAGACACATGATTAAAAGCTTCGGGCCAGGCATTTCGAAGTGAAGCCAAATTTTTCAAGTCTTCTCTTTGCCTTAATGATATTATTTAAATAAACCCACAGCTGGGGAATTTCTGCCAACTCTATAACAAAGTCTTATTATTATTGCTTTGGAAGAGCCAATCAGCTACAAGTGATAATGTATAAAAAAGACACTTCCATGGAAAACATTTTATAATTGTAGCCGTTTCCTCATATAGAACACATTCTCTACCTTCCTCCGGCCAGCGAAGCCTCTGCCTTCACGTCAGTAGACAGTTTCTCAGGTTTGCCCGTTGGGAACCTAGCGCTTCTTGGAGACTGATGCTACACAGTGACGGCCTGAATCAGTTCAGGTTTCGTGTGGTTGAGTCTATCAGGTGGTGGCCTTAGAAGCTTCTCCATCACCACCCTGAGTGACTGTAGACGGTGGTGTGCATACAGGTCTACAGCGAAACTTCAGGTAAGCAGAATTGTTTTGGTTGTTAGCTAGTGTCTTTTTCTTAGCTCTCCAATTAATTAGGATTTTGGTTTTAAATAACTTGTGTTTGTGCTTTACATCCCCGTGACTATTCTGTAACTACCAATTTGCACTTAATCCCTTAACTTTTTTCACCCACCTTGCTAACCCCCTTCCATCTGGTTACTGTCGATATGTTTTTTATATCTATGAGTCTGTTTCTATTCTGCTTGTTCATTTTCTTTTTGCTTTTTATATTCAATAGTTGACAGATATGTATTTATTGTCACTGTATTATTTATATATTTATTTCTCCCCCTCCTTTTAAAGAAGACCCTTTAACATTCTGAGTAATACTGGGAGGTGATGAAGAACTCCTTTACCTTCTTCTTGCCTGGGAAGCTCTTTAAATGTCCTTCAATTCTAAATATTCAATGATATTGTAATAAATTTGTATGGTATCTGATGGGTACAAGATTTATTGAGATGATCACTTAGTAAGGTATATAAAGTATAATCATATGTCTGTCACCTGAAACTAATAAAATATTGTGTCAAGTCTAATTGAAAAACAAAAATAATTTAAAGCCAAGATAAAAGGATAAATAAAAGTCTATAGAACTCTCCCCTCCAAAAGAAGTTTATATTTTTTCATTCATTTTCTTTTTCTTCCTGCAAATCCTTGGAAGGAGCACTCACTAGAGTCTAGTATTGATAACCAATTTCACAAATGATTTTAGGTCCCTGGATCTGGAAATTACTTAAAAAGTCTACAAGGTCGGTGTCTGTTTCTTTCAACTGGTGAGTTGTCTAAATCTTTTCTGCACACTATAAATTACTGATATGTGTACCTTTCCTTGCAACCCCCCTCCCCCAGTTACTTATAGTAACACTGAGTAAAGACGAAAGTCAGCATTTTCCTGGTCTTCAACCCAGGGTTCTAAAGTGTCACTTGTCCATTTGCATAGAAAACTCTTCCTTCTTGGAATGCTGTGTCTCCTGGCTAAGATAAAATTTTACAATGTCCTGTGGCTTCTTTATAAATTTCTTTCTAGTCATTGATGTATTTGGCACTTGACTCATGTTTCTCTCTATTAAAGTCTTGTCACATTCTGGTGATATCTATGACACCTGCAACACCCATTTCCTTATTATCTCCTCTACTGACTTGAAGTAGAAGTCAACAGTCATATGTACAGAAATGATTTACTTCTGAAATCCTAACCTCTAATAGCCTAATTTCTGACTGCAATTTCCAAGTCTCTGAATACATTCTCTCTATTACTGTTTCTGTTCTTTGTCCATATGAGGTGCTTTCATCATTTACTTTCTTCATCTTTTCCTATTTGATTGGTTTCCATCCTAATATACTTCTCTTCTCTCCTATGTTCCACAATTTTTATTAAGTTTCAAGTGTCTTGTTTCCTTATTGTCAAAAAGTTAGCCTCTTGTTTTATTTGTTGCTCTGAGTCTGGACAAATTTAATGATTTCATTTCATTTGTCTCTTCTTCTGGTCTTTGGGTGCTGAGTTCAAACATGTGGATGAATATACTCCCAAATGATCATTTTCCACCTTCACCTGGTCCTCAGCAATGCCTGACAATCCCTCGATGTATTCCTAGTCTGTATTCAAACATTAATCTTTTTCATTAAAACCCCATTTTTTCTCTACATTTTCTGATGCATTCTCTCACTCTACTCACCTCCAAAATATGACTTTCCATTCTATTTCTTCCAGAAATAGATATTCAAAGATAGCATGTTAACATTCTGGTTTATCTTCGAACCCCAAGTACTCATGCACACAGAAATTAAAATCTTTCTTCCCCATCATGTAAAAGAGTTAGATTTTCTGTCCAAAAATAATCCCAACCTCTACACTCTGAGCTGTGCAGGAAGATTAAATCTCAGTCCAAGAATTTAGCTATTTTTCTTTCTTCTTTTCACCTCGTATTATATCCACTGGCCCATCAATTACTGTTTACCTAACCTGCTTTCTTTAGTTTCCATACATATGGTTAACTCTCTCATCTAATAAGAAATGCCCTCCTTTCGGCTCCTGCTGTTGCTATCCCTCTTCATACTCTCATATTCTTTTTCTTCCTTTTTCTGGTGATGCTCTTTGAGATACTTCTGTTAATTTCCTCACGTTTCATTTATTCTCTAATCTTCATAACCTGGGTTTATTCTTCCATCATTTCGAAACATATCTCCAAGTCAGAAATTAATTCCTATATCAAAAATGCATTGACATTTTTAGTACCCATGTCTCTTAGCGTCTTGTAGCTTTTGACTCCTCCAGTTACTCTCTCCTTTGGATAAAGTTTATCTTATTTTGACTTCTGAGATATTTCTCTTATTTTTCATACCGTTATTTGGCCACTTTTTCTCATTCTCTTCCCCTGGTCCCTGTTTTTCTCTGATCTTGTTAAACATTTATATCTTCAACTTATTTTTATGGAGAATCATAACAGAATATCTGTTGGATCTGGATAATCCGAAAAAATTCTACTTCCAGAAGTCCTCAGGGTGAAAATAAATGTCACTAATTGGTGGGAGCTGAACCAGGGTCTTACCGTGGAGGTCAGTGTCTGTAATTTGGCAGAGAATTGGGAGAGTATTGCTCTGAATGATGACAATGTGGCAGCAAAGAATAAAAGTTATGTACAACCCTTCTCCCGTCGTTTCTCAATGCACTTTCTACATCTAATATAGCTGATACTATGTGCTCAGAGCAGCCTACTGGTGAACTTTTTTTTTTTTTTTTTTTTTTGGTAAGCTCTTATTAGCAGCCACATTTTCCTCAGAAATTTGACTAAGTCTGGAATCAAACCAAAGAAAATATCCCAAGAGCTCCCTCTATGCACCTCACTGATTCAATTCATTCATTTACTGGATAAAAGTTCATAATGTCTATCTACACTATAGCAAGGGCTGTGCATGGTGTTTGAGCTATAAGAAAAAATAATACATGGTCCCACTTTTCAAATAAGTGACACTCTAACAAAAATATGCTACAAAAGGCCCAAAGAACAAACAGAATTATCTACCATTTGGACAGTATACACAGGAAACATATTGGCTTGTTCAAAAGCTGTGGTTTGGCTCCAGAATCAATGTGGGTTAATAGGTCTGTTTAAACCAGTTCTAGATAGCACCATCTTTGAAGCTACAACTTTCTTCAGTTGGGTTTCTGCCCTAGAGAATGGTCCCCTTGACTGGATTTGAGAGTCTTGAGCATTTCCCTCAGACTCACAAATATACAACATTTATAATCACACTAAACACTTCACATTTATTTTGTGACTTAATGTAATTCTCAGGACAACATACATATAGGTATTATTACCCACACTTTAGAGATGAAGAAAGTGAAGTTCAGAGAGGTTCAAATACAATGACTTACTTCAAATTACTCCACCAGCAAGTAGAGAAACCAAGATTTGAGTCCCAGTCTGACTCCAAAAACCATATTCTTGACCAGTGTGCTTTCTTTTGTTTTGATTCTGGAAACACACACACACACACACACACACGTGTCGAATTTTCCTGGTTTTTATGATTGGGGGAAAAATGAAGCCATCACAATTGCTTGTATTTGTAAATTTTAATATATATATATATATATATATATATATATATATATATATATATGTGGTTATTCTTATATAATGTCAGTAAGTACCATATATACCATGACCAGGTGTACGTAATATAAATATACATTATTTAATTATATGCAGTCACATATTAATGATTATATTATACAAATATTTGACATGTGTATCTTATTGATATAATAGTTTCACAAAGACCTTGAGGTGTGTGTACAAATATGTACATAAACACAAGTAACCATTCATCTATCTATTTCTATATTACTGGTCTTGAATTTTGTCATATATTTTCTTGACTTTATAACGTGGTCATTCTTTATGTCATTGAATTCACTTTGAAGACATCATTGTAATGGCTGCCTGATATATATACATTATTTGGATATGTCATCATCAACTTAGCCATTTCTCTATAATAAATGTTGGATCATTTCTAAATTTACAATATCATAATACTACAATGAATTTCCTTGTGTTTATATCTTTATAGATATCTGTCATTTTCTTTCTTGAGATGAGTTTCTAGAAGTGGAATTATTGATTAAAACGGTTTGCTTTATTTTTAAGGTTACTAGGGTATAGCTCCTTTGCTATTGCCTATTTATGCTTGGATAGTGTTCGGCAGATAAAATATAATATGCTCACTTTGTTAAAGATGGCGCTGCCCACATGAAAGCCCGTCACCCAGGTGATATTATTTGCCCTTATGCTTGGGATGGATATGGGGGAAAGGCTGTAATGTAAGCAGGCCAGGTCATTATAGCCTAAGGCTTAGCTTTGAGAGTAAGCTCTTCTCCACGCCCTTGATTGATTGGATGATGTAGGGTGGTGATATAGGGAGGAATCCCATTATGCCTCAGATGGGTGACTTTGTATCAGACTTCCTTGTTTGTATAATTGGATTAAGGGTTTGGATTCTACATTATAAAGTGGGACAGACCAGTAGCTTGATCTCTCTCTCTTGGTTCCTGAGTTCCTGAGGTTGGTATTAGAGAGGAGAGCAGATTAAGGCCACGTGAAGGCCAGGAGAAGCAGCCGAGATGGCAGAGTGCTGAGGAAGAAGCCAGTTTGTTAAGAGTTTGTGCAGGAGGAGATGGGAAACAGAGGTGAATATGTCTGGTGAGCTAGAAACCTTTGATTCTAGGAAACTCGGATAAGTCAGTAGCTTTGTGAGCACTGAATGTGTGGATTTTGGAGCCCAGTGTGTGTTTTTGCTTGCCCGCCGGGTGCAAGCTAGAATTAAAGCTGATGGCTCACCAGTTCGTGGCTCCTGTGTTTTATTACCGACTGTTTGAATCTATTGCGAACCTGCATGGGTCAGGCTGCTGTGATGGCGGCCTTGACTACTGGCTTTACAGATAGTATTACAGCTAATCAAAATATTTCCTCCTATTATTTTGTTCCTTAGAAAAAAAAGGGATTATACACAATGTGATCTTCAGGATCTTTTCCCCCAAAAAGTTCATTCTTTCATAATAACTGGAAAATGCTACTGATGCAATGGCAACTTTAGAGCAAGTATTTCAATGCCTGGGGCCTTGAAGGTCCTTAGGGACACTTTCTGAAAAGATACATTATTCTTCATTTACATCTGAATAGCTGAAGACTTTCACCTCTCAGGTTCTTGGCTTGATTAGAATAAAATGGGCTTGTAGAGCTTTGTTTCACCAGATATGTTAATGGCACTTTTTACCTTGTAATTGTGAAGAAATCACCAAAGAACTCTGAGGTTCAGAGTTCTGGCCTTTTCAGTTTCCTATCTGTAAAATGATGGGTTTTAACTAGATAATTTCCAAAGTCTTTTATCTCTGACAATGTATGTTGTTTTAGGTGACTTCTCCTTTTTCTTCTTTCTGGACACATGTCACATCTTTCCAGGTATTTTTGTTTGTGTGTTTGTTTCCTTAGATCATCTTCCTGAGGAACAGGGGGCTGAGGTTTTACACAAGATGTTTGTAATTAATGAACCCCAGAAGCTGCAGATTCTGTTTGAATCCCTGGAAGAAAGCCTTCCTGAATCATTCAAGGTGAGAGAGAGAGACTGTGATGGGGAGACAGGGCTGAGGTGTAAAGAGGTTATACAGTGTGTCCATAAAGCCATGGTGCACTTTGACCGGTCACAGATCAAAAGTGCACCATGACTCTATGGACACACTGTATATACTCAGGGCTCAGAACCTTTCCTGGGCGGATGGAAATACAAGTTTGAAGCCAGATTCCGTCTTCAGGGATGATGATAATATCCATATCCTTTCATGTACCTTATTTCTTTTCAACCTCTTAAACATCTTTGACTCCAATTTATTGTTGCTGATGGAAACAAGTTCCCCTGTCACTTCTCAAAAATAATATTTCAGTGACCCGCCAGGGGAGGATAAAGTACATTGGTAAGATTTACTACTCCAAGATTCCCAGTGTCTCAGCACTATCCACCCCACTGTGGAGGAAGTCCAGTCGAGTGTTCATCAAATCCAGGAAAAGGGATACAGTTTAAAAACTCTGTGCAATTAGTTCAATCTATGCCAACCTTAGTCCAGTTTAAGTCCCCGTCCCTGTCTGGTTAGGGTAGTCTCTGTTCCCAGATGTGCTCCTGCAGACACTGTGTTGCCATATCCAGTTCCACTCTTGGACCCAGTTGAAGCTCATGCTTGGGCCCACGCGGCTGCCATTTGCAGTGCTGCTCCAGAGAGAGAACCACAAATGAATGGGCAAATGACTGAATGTTACCAAGCTGGAGGCCTTTGTTTAGCTTTGGTTATATTATCTTGGGCTTTCCAATCTCTTTCTCCCCTTTGCTGGGCTTGTGCTGGGCCCTCCCCCCACACAAGGTTTCCGAAACTGGAAAAATTAAGTCCTTTCCCCCAAACACCTCTCTCTCCTTTAGGGTTGTCATTTTGGCTCCTAATACACTTGCCTCATAGTAGACCTCTTCTTGTGCCATCTTGGCTTCTACTGAGCATGTGCCCAGCAGAGGAATTTTCCCCTTCTCCCCTTGATAATCCCGGGATAATTCTGGTAGCAGAAAGCCAACTGTTTCTTGAGGAGAAAATTTCTTCCTTCTGGGGAAAAGAAGGGGTGTTAATCCCCTTGTCAGTGCAATGTGGTTAGTTTCTGGAGTGTGTGACGCTGTAGCTCCCAACCTGATTAAGCTTAGTCAGTTTTGCTCCCTAGTTTATTAGCCTTAATGTGTGATTCCTTCTACCTCTTTCTTTATTAATACTAACAGGCTACCTATACCACCACTATAGCTATCTCTAAGGGATTTCCTTTTCTTCGGTCCAGGTAATTGCAATGTCACCCTGTCTTCAATATTACCACCCCACCTGCAACTTGGAAACCAGAGTCATCTATCTGAACAAATATAGTTGTTATCACGCCCTTGTTTCAAAAGTTTCCCTAGAAATTTAAAATTATAATATCCTTAATTGGGTATACAAAAGTTTATCAAAATATTCCCTAGCCTCTCCTATCTCCCAACATTCCCCTGCTGTATGCCACATGCTGCAATTATTGAGTTCCTCACAGTTCAGCCAGTATGGTCTGCTACACCTTCATGCTTTTTCTCCTACCTGAAATTACTTACCCTTATGTTCTTTTTATTTTGCCCAGGAAAAACTATACTTGTCCCTGAAGACACAATTCAATATTTACTTCTTCTGTCACCACTTTCTCCTTGGGATGCCACAACACCACAGGCGTACATCTATCAGAAAGTGTGTCCCATTATGATCAGACTATGTAATTCTCTACCCTTTTAAACTTAACTTGAAGGCAGAGGCCATATTATATTCCCGTTTGAATCTTCTACACTTGGCATACATTTGACATATAATAGATGCCAAATAAATGATATGTATAGGAGAAATGAAAAAAAATGGGAAATATGATATAAATTTAAAAAATAAATGAGTGAATTTCAGAGGACCCAGTTTCTTTTTTTTTTTAAATATACTTATTCTATTGCTCATCTGTATTTAATTAGAGAGAGAGAGAATGAGAGAAGGGGGTGAGGAGCTGGAAGCATCAACTTCCATATGTGCCTTGACCAGACCAGTGCAGGGTTTTGAACTGGCGACCTCAGTGTTCCCAGGTCAACGCTTTATCCACTACACCACCACAGGTCAGGCAGAGGACCCAGTTTCTAATGATTCAGTTATAACCTGGATCTTTTGGACCCTGACTGGGATATTTTGCAGCATATCTTCTAATAACTAGTCCAATGACACATTCTAGAAACCCTAATCTTATCATTCCTGTCTTCATAACTTCTGGTTTTATTTCCCATACTGCATCCAAGACCTTATCTCAAAGGAAAACTTTCTCTTCTGTCTTGTCCCGTTGCACTTGTAGGTATATGGCGCCATTTTCAACATTAAAAACGAAAACCCATTCAATCTGGAGGTGCTGGTGGATACCTGGCCAGATTACCAGATAGTCATTACTCGGCCTAAGAAAGAGGTGAGAGTTCAAACTACAGAGTTCCAGGCCAGTCCTGCTCTGGATGTTCTCTCAGAGGGAATGAGAAACCTGAAACTGGAGACTGGGGAGAAGAATCTTGGCGGCCTTGGTTCATATAGGTTTTGGAAAGCGTGCTTGAGGGAGAAGGTAGGACAGTTAGACAAAGAGGAAACCAAATAGCTAATAGTCTACGTCTTGGAAATAATATTAGGATCCCATCTTGTTCATTCTTTTCCATTAAGAATCTGATCAGTGACATACACCTCCACATAGATTCATATGGCTGGAAGTGGTTAGAAAATGTTTTTCTTTCCCTGTGACTAAATGAATATAATCCAATAATTTTTGAGTCAATGTTGGGACTGACATCTAAACCTGCCAAGTGATTATTGTGTGACCTGGGGGAAAGGGCTGTTCTCTTAACTATGAACAGTCAAGTTGATAAAATTAATATGGGAGGGAGTTGTGAAAAATAGATAAATCATGTCTATTTAATCAAAATGTCTTCCCCATCCTCCAGGTTTGGGGAGTATAAGCAGTGAATCCTTTTCATCCCAAAGTAGGGATACCTTCCCTTCCCTTTATTTATATAGTAATCAGGGGAGCTAGAACTCAACATCACCTGCAGCAACCCTCCCCAGGATCCCTGGGAGAGTGTCAGCATCAGAAAGGAAACAGGTAGGCACTTCAGATATATACAAGAACATTTGCTAAATTGTAATGTTATGTAAATATGGTTGGTATTGGTTATATCAGGAGATGAAAGATGATCGGGATCATTACACCAACACTTACCACATCTTCACCAAAGCTCCTGACAAGTTGGAGGAAGTCCTGGCATGGCCCCAGGTTATCAACTGGGAACAAGCTTTCCAGATCCAAGGTAACTGGTCTGAATGAAAAGGCAAAGACCCCCCTGCTTTGTCCACAGCAGACACGGATGGGGTGATGCAGAGCCTGTCTTTCTTTTCTCTCCAGGTTGCCAAGAAAACTTGGGTGATGCAATAAAAAAGATTTCAGCTTCAAAATCAGTGCTGGTGGAGTACACAAAGACTGAGCTCTTCAGCTTAGAAATACCAGGGAAACCCAAGACATCAAGTGATGGCAAGGTGGATTTGATAGAGCTATTTAAAATGTCTAAGATGGATGAAGCTACCAAGTGAGATTTTACTTTTTTGCTTCCCCAATATCTGATAGAAGTGTACAGTTGCCATAAGAAGCAGACTTGGAAATGTAGGATTTGAGACTAAATTATGATTAGCCACAGAGTTGCATGGGTAAAGGAAGGGAACTTTTCTGCTGAGGTTGGGCAGGGCCTTTATTAGATAAGTTCCTTTACATATATTAACTCAGGTCTCTCAAGGGGACTCCTGTTAGAGAATTGGACATCATGGTGCACTGAAAAATCTTTACAATTTATTTCTTTGCAAAATATTATACAAAGTATACAAATATTCAAAGTAAAAAGTGAAAGTTTGCCTACTTGGATTACCCACAATCTTCCTGTCCAGGTGTAAATATTCTTAGCATTGATGTATATACTTTTAGTACTATGTTTGTATAGGGTTTTTTTCTTTTCTTATTTTTTTTACAGAGACAGAGAAAGAGTTAGAGAGGGGGATAGATAGGACAGACAGACAGCAATGGAGAGAGGTGAGAAGCATCAATCATCAGTTTTTCATTGTGACACCTTAGATGTTCATTGATTGCTTTCTCACATGTGCCTTGACCGCGGGCCTTCAGCAGTTCGAGCAACCCCTTGCTGGAGCCAGCAACCTTAGGTCCAAGCTGGTGAGCTTTTGCTCAAGCCGGATGGGCCCGTGCTCAAGCTGGCAACCTCGGGGTCTCGAACCTGGGTCTTCCGCATCCCAGTCCGACACTCTATCCACTGCGCCACAGCCTGGTCAGGCTTTTTTTTTACAGCATGCACACATACTGTACTGCAGTTTACATTTTTCACTCAGCAATACACTATATTCATTTTTCATGCAAGCTCACAGAGCTATACAGCCTTTATATTGACAACTGCAGTTTTCTATAATATGGAGATACATAATTACATATTCCCATATTACATACTTTTGATTTATTGCCAATTCTTCCTAATAACAAAAAATCTGCAGAAAACGCCTTCATAGATTATTGCACAAAGTTTATAAATATTTCAGAAATAAAGATGGGTTCTTAGAATCAAAATGGCAGTGTTGGAGATCTTTGAGGAAGAAGGACTAGGATCAGGTCAGGCATGGAAGAGAGCAAAAAGATACTACTCAGCCATAAGAAATGATCACATAGGATATCTATGGCAACATGGATGGACCTTGATAACATTATAGTGAGTGAAATAAGTAAATCAGAAAAAAACTAAGAACTTTATGATTTCATACATAGGTGGGACACAAAATTGAGACTCATGGACATAGATGGGTGTGTAGTGGTTACCGGGGGAGGGAAAAGGAGGAGAGAGAGGGACTGGGGAGGGGAAGGGCACAAAGAAAAACAAATATGGGGTAACTGAGGATGATCTGACTTTGGGTGATGGGTATACAACATAATCGACTGTCCAAGTGATGTGGAGATATTTTCTCTCAATCTATGTACTCTAGTTGACCAGTGTCACCCTGTTAAATTTAATTGTCTAAATAAAAAAATATAATAAAAACAACACCGAAAAAAAAAAAGAAAGAAAGAAAGCCTCACCCAAGTGCAGGCACTTCAGAGCCTAGTGATCTTACACACGAGCAAACATAGAACAGCTTTGAAACGGACAATTTCTGAAAACTCTTCCTCTCTGGAGAGGGGTAAATTTCTTTGGAATCTTCCCCTGCCCCAATCTCCCTACCCACAGAAGATGTTATTCTGATTTTGGAGATGAAGAAACTCAGTCACAGTCTCGGTCTCAGACAATCTATCTAATGAGAGAATCAGGATTAAATCCCGACTGTTACCACCCTACAGTCCAGTTCTCTCCCCTGTAGTGGTGATTCTTAAGCTGTCATTTTGGTTCTTCCCTGGAGGTAGGTGGTGATGGGCTTTAGGACACAGGAAGCGGTGAGATGAACTTTACCCTCACCTTCCTGTGACATACATTTTACTGAAATATCTGTTAAAAGAAATTTTATCTTGATTATTTAGAGATTTTGTGGAGTAGAATTCAGAACCCCATGTTTTACATTTGGATCTTCAAAGAAAATTCAACCACATGAGAGGACACTCATGTACGTCTTTGTTATTTTAGGACTGTAAGGTCATTTTCATTTCCATGAGATATCTGCTTGGATTTCTTTTTTTATTTTGAAATGTACTTTGTGCATCATAAAGCAATTAAGATTTCTTTCTCTCTTAAATATTTGAAAAGATTTTGAAGCATATAATAAAATGGTACTCTGGGCATCTGCTTTTATCCTCTCGGCTGTGGGATCCTCAAGAAAAAGAATGGTGTCACATTCATTTTCTATAATCATGGTACTTGAGAAAAGCTGGCTGAATAAATGCTCCTTTTTTTATTGACAGGAAAGAAGACTTCCTGAGAATCTTCTTGGATGCCTCACATGCAACAATTGTGAATGAGCAGTGGGACTTTGGGAAAAATGAGAGGAGCTTGAAATACGTTGAACGCTGCCTCCAGAATTTTCCAGGATTTGGAGTGCTGGGTCCAGAGGGGCACCCTATCTCTTGGGTTGTGATGGAACAGTCCTGTGAGTTGAGGATGGCTTATACAGTCCCGAAATACCGACGCCACGGCAGCATGTGGCAAATTTATTATCACATCACACGGTATCTTATTCAGAAAAAAACACCATTTTATTTTCATGTGGCAGGAAGTAAAGAAAAACTCATACAGCTCCTGGGACAATTTGAATTTAAGCCTTTTCCTTGTGGTTGGCATCAATGGGAATGCACCCCCAAGAAATACTGCTGACTGGGATCATTGTCCTTTTTGAGTCTTTCTTATCAGTGAAAATAGATCAATCAGTACAAACATAAACATGGTAATTTGCTTTAGCACACAAAAAAATCCAATTTTCTGGGGTTCATGCATTATTTAAGCCCATCCTTATGTAATATTTTAGTTCTCCTTCTCTTTTACATTATAAAAATTAGAAGCTTGATCTTTTGATGATATACTTTTTCTTTAAGATGACCAACATTTCAGGATTAAAATCACCGAATGTCAACCACTGGTGCTAAGAGAACTCATTAAAAGCAGTATTTTCTTCTTTGAAGAATATGTCTTCTGTGAAAGAATCTTGCTTTTTCATGCTTCTATGTATGAAACCAAAAAGTCTGCTTTGAAAAGTGTGTCGTTGGAATCACCTTTCTTCTTACTAAGTTTTCTTTTTTTATTATTAATTTAAATGAGGTGACATTGATAAATCAGGGTACATATGTTCAGAGAAAACATGTCCAAGTTATTTTGACATTTCATTATGTTGCATGCCCATCACCCAAAGTCAAATGGTTTTCTGTCACCTTCTATCTGGTTTTCTTTGTGCCCTTACCTTTAGCATCCCCCCACCCCTCCCTCTCCTTCCTCCCCCCACCCCCAGTAACCACCACACTCTTGTCCGTGTCTCTGACTCTCACTTTTATATCCCACCTATGCATGGAATCATATAGTTCTTAGTTTTATCTGATTTACTTATTTCACTCTGTATAATGTTATCAAGGTCCATCAATGTTGTTGTAAATCAGGGGTCCCCAAACTGTTTACACAGGGGGCCAGTTCACTTTCCCTCAGACCTTTGGAGGGCCGCCACATAGAGTACTCCATACACTGACCACCAATGAAAAAGGTGCCCCTTCTGGAAGTGCGGTGGGGGCCGGATAAATGGCCCCAAGTGGCTTCAATTTGGCCCGCGGGCCGTACTTTGGGGACCTCTGTAAATGATCCAATGACATCATTTCTTATGGTTGAGTAGTATTCCATGGTATATGTGTACCACTTCTTCTTTATCCAGTCATCTATTGAAGGGCTTTTTGGTTGTTTCCATGTCTTGGCCACTATGAAAAATGCTGCAATGAACATGGGGCTGCATGTGTCTTTACGTACCAGTGTTTTTGAGTTTTGGGGGTATATACCCAGTAGAGGGATTGCTGGGTCATATGGTAGCTCTATTTTTAATTTTTTGAGGAACCACCATACTTTCTTCCATAATGAATGTATTACTTTACATTCCCACCAACAGTGGGTGAGGGTTCCATTTTCTCCACATCCTCTCCAACACTTGTTATTACCTCTCTTGTTGATAATAGCTAATCTAACAGGTGTGAGGTGGTATCTCATTGTAGTTTTGATTTGCATTTCTCTAATAGCTAGTGAAGATGAGCATCTTTTCATATATCTGTTGGTCATTTGTATTTCTTCCTGGGAGAAGTGTCTGTTCATGTCCTCTTCCCATTTTTTTATTGCATTGTTTATTGTTGAGTTTTATGAGTTCTTTGTATATTCTGGATATTAGGCCCTTATCTGAGCTGTTGTTTGAAAATATCGTCTCCCATTTAGTTGGCTGTCTGTTTGTTTTGCTGTCAGTTTCTCTTGTTGTTCAGAAAATTCTTAGTCTGATGTAGTCCCATTCATTTATCTTTCCCTTTACTTTCCTTGCCTTTGGAGTCAGATTCATAAAGTGCTCTTTATAACCAAGGTCCATGAGGTTAGTACCTATGTTTTCTTTTATGTACTTTATTGTTTCAGGTCTTATATTTAGGTCTTTGATCCATTTTGAATTAATTTTAGTACAAGGGGACAAACTGTAGTTGAGTTTCATTCTTTTGCATGTGGCTTTCCAGTGTTCCCAGCACCATTTGTTGAAGAGGCTTTCTTTTCTCCATTGTGTGTTGTTGGCCCCTTTATCAAAAGTATTTGACCATATATATGTGGTTTTATTTCTGGGCTTTCTATTCTGTTCCATTGGTCTGAGTGTCTATTTTTCTGCCAGTACCATGCTGTTTTGATTGTCGTGGCTCTATAATATAATTTGAAGTCAGGTATTGTAATGCCCTCAGCTTCATTTTTTTCCTTTAAAATTGCTTTGGCTATTTGAGGTTTTTTATGGTTCCATATAAATCTGATGATTTTTTGGTCCATTTCTTCAAAAAATGATATTGGAATTGTGATGGGAATTGCATTAAATTTGTATATCACTTTGGGTAATATAGTCATTTTGACTATATTTATTCTTCCTATCCAAGAACAAGGAATATTTTTCCATTTCATTGTATCTTTTTCAATTTCTCTTAACAGTTCTTTGTAGTTTTCATAATATAGGTTCTTTACATTCTTTGTTATGTTTATTCCTAGGTAATTCATTTTTTTTTGTTGCAACCCTGAAGGGGATTATTTTTTTGAGTTCGTTTTCTGATGTTTCATTGTTGGCATATAGGAAGGCAATGGACTTTTGTATATTAATTTTGTATTTTGCAACCTTACTGTATTGGTTTATTGTTTCTAGTAGTTTTTTTTGTGGAGTCTTTGGGGTTTTTGATGTATAGGATCATATCATCTGCAAATAGTGACACCTTTAATTCATCTTTTCCAATATGTATGCCTTTTATTTTTTTCTCTTGTCTGATTCTCTGGCTAGAACTTCCAGCACTATGTTGAATAAGTGTGGAGAAAGTGGACAACCTTGTTTTGTTCCTGATTTTAGGGATAAGTCCTCAGTTTTATGCCATTTAATATGATGTTAGCTGATGGTTTATCATAGATGGCCTTTATTATGTTGAGATACTTTACTTCTATGCCCATTTTGTTGAGTGTTTTAAACATAAAATTGTGTTGTATTTTATCAAATGCCTTTTCTGCATCGATTGATAGGATCATATGGTTTTTGTCCTTTGTTTTGTTGATATGGTGTATTGCGTTAACCGTTTTACGTATGTTGAACCATCCTTGTGATTCTGGGATGAATCCCACTTGATCATGGTGAATTACTTTTTTAATGTGTTGTTGTATTCGATTTGCTAGTATTTTCTTTAGAATTTTAGCATCTGTATTCATTAGTGATATTGGTCTGTCGTTTTCTTTTTTTGTGTTGTCCTTGCCAGGTTTTGGTATGAGAGTTATGTTGGCCTCTTAAAATGTATTTGGAAGTATTCCTTCTTCTTCAATTTTTTGAAAGACCTTGTGTAGAATAGGAACCAAGTTTTCTTTGAATGTTTGATAGAATTCACTAGTATAGCCATCTGGCCCTGGACTTTTATTTTTGGAGAAGTTTTTGATAGTTGTTTCTATTCCCTCCCTGCTTATGGGTCTGTTTAGGTTTTCTGATTCATCATGATTTAATTTAGGAAGATTGTATTGTTCTAGGAATTTACCCATTTCTTCTAGATCGTTAAATTTGGTGGCATGTAGTTTTTCATAGTATTTTACAATAATTCTTTGTATATCTGTGATATCTATGGTGATTTCTATTCTTTCATTTTAGATTTTGTTTATTTGAGTCTTTTTTTTCCCTTAGTGAGGCTTGCCAAGGGCTTGTCAATTTTGTTGCTCTTTTCAAAGAACCAGTTCCTTGTTTTATTAATTTTTTCTATAGTTTTTCTGTTCTCTATTTCATTTATTTCTGCTCTGATTTTTATTATTTCCTTACTTCTGCTGGTTTGGGGTTGCCTTTGTTCTTCTTTTTCTAGTTTCTTAAGATGTGAAGTTAAGTGGTTTACTTGGGCTCTCTCTTGTTTGTTCATATAGGTCTGTAGTGATATGAACTTTCCTCTTATTACTGCTTTTGCTGCATCCCAGAGATTCTGATATGTCATATTGTTATTTTCGTTTGTCTGTATGTATCTTTTGATCTCTGTGCTTATTTCTTCTTTGACCCACTCATTTTTTAAAAAGTATATTGTTTAGTTTTCACATTTTTGTGGGTTTGTTCACCTCTTTTTTGCAGTTGAATTCTAGTTTCAAAGCTTTATGATCAGAAAATTGGTATAATTTCAATCTTTCTGAATTTGTTGATGTTAGTTAGTTTTGTGGCCCAACATATGGTCAATTCTTGAGACTGTTCCATGTACACTAGAAAAAATGTATACTCTGGCACTTTAGAATGGAATGTCCTAAAGATGTTTATCATATCCGATTGTACTAGTGTTTAATTTAAGGCCAATATTTCTTTATTGATTTTCTGTTTGGATGAACAATCTAGAGCCATCAGCGGTCTATTGAAGTCTCCAAGTATAATTGTATTTTTGTCGGTTTGTATTTTTAAGTCAGTCAGTAGCTATCTTATGTATTTAGGTGCTCTTTGG
Source organism: Rhynchonycteris naso (assembly GCA_037038555.1). Taxonomy (NCBI): domain Eukaryota; kingdom Metazoa; phylum Chordata; class Mammalia; order Chiroptera; family Emballonuridae; genus Rhynchonycteris; species Rhynchonycteris naso. Next base: position 361,446,497 of record CM072995.1, read on the forward strand.
TTTGGTGCATATATATTAAGAAGTGTTATGTCTTCTTGATTCAATGTCCTCTTAATCATTATGAAATGACCGTTTTTGTCTCTGATTACCTTTGTTGTCTTGTAGTCAGCATTTTTAGATATAAGTATTGCTACACCTGTTTTTTTAGATGTTATTTGAAGTATTGTTTTCCAGCCTTTCACTTTGAATTTGTTTTTATTGTTGTAGCTTAAATGTGTTTCTTATAGGCAGCATAAAGTTGGATTTTCTTTTTTAATCCATTCTGCTACTATGTCTTTTTACTGGTGAGTTCAATCCATTTATATTTAGTGCAATTACTGACACTTGAGGCTCCCTTATTGCCATTTTATATATTGCATTCTGATAGTTTTGTATCTTGTTTGGTTCTTCTCTTTTGTTTTTCTATCATTTGTTTTTGTTTGGTTGTAATCCATACTTTTTTCCTCTATTTCTTCTTTTTTCAGTTCATGTGTTTCTGTGGTGGTTTTATCAGGAGTGGTTACCATTAAGTAATGGAAAGGGTACCTATCATGTTCCTTGAAGTACCTTCTCTCATGAGTGCTTCTGCACTCCATCCTCCTTTGCTTCTGTTAATCTTTGATCTTTCCCCTTTTTTGTTTTTGTTGTCACAGATTTTGTTTTTATTGTTTTCTTGATGGAGATTTACTTGTTGTTTTGTTGTTTGTATCTGATAGGAAAATATCCTTTAGTATTTACTGAAGTGGGGGTTTTCTTGTGATAAATTCCCTCGTCTTTTCTGTATCTGTAAATGACTTTATTTCTCCTTTGTATTTGAAGGATAGCTTTGATGGGTATAGTATTCTTGGCTGGAAGTTCCTCTCTTTCAGAACTTTAAATATTGGGGTCCACTCTCTTCTAGCTTGTAGAGTTTCTGCTGAGAAATCTGTTGATAATCTAATGGGCTTTCCTTTATATTTTATATTCTTCTTTTCCCTGGTGGCCTTGAGAATTTTTTCTTTGTCACTGATTTGTGCCAGTTTCATTATAATTTGCCTTGGAGTAAGTTTGTTAGGGTTAAGATAACTCGGTGTTCTGTTTCCTTTTTGAATTCGAGGCTTTAGTTCTTTCCACAGGCTTGGGAAGTTCTCATCTATTATTTGTTTGAATATGTTCTCCATTCCATTTTCTCTCTTCTTTTTCTGATATTCCCATTATTCTCATGTTGCTCCTTTTTATGGAGTCAGACAGTTCTTCTAGGGCTTTCTCATTTTTATTTTTAATTTGTGAATCTCTCTCCTCTTCTCTCTGTAGTGCCTCTATTTGCCTGTCTTCTATGTCACTAATTCTCTCCTCTAGCTGGCCTGTTCTATTAGCTAGGCTTGTTATCTCATTTTTCAGTTCATGAATTGAGTTTTTCATCTCTGTTTGATTCATTTTCAGTTTCAATTTTCTTGGTGATGTATTCTTAATGTTCATTGAATTGTTTTCTGAGCTCCCTAAATTGCCTTTCTGTGATTCCTTGTATATCCCTGAGTATTTGTAGGATTTCTATTTTAAATTCTCTGTCATTTAACTCCAAGGTTTCCAAGCTATTGAACTTTTTTCTATAGATTTTCCTCATCTATCTGAGCTGCATCTTTGTCTTCTGTATCCATGATATTCGATTTCCTTGTCTTTAATGGCATTTGAGAGTAGTATTGTTAATGTCCCTAATAAGAGTTGATAAAGAACACTACTATAAAAATTAAAAAGAAAAACAAAAAAGAAAAAAAATATTTTTGAATAAATACAGTAAAAAACTGAAAGTTAGTTATATTGTGCTAAATGGAACAAATATTACATAGAATAGAGGGCCTGAGTTGTGGATCCGAAGATGGGGGGTAAACAATGCCCAGTCCGTAGGCAGGCCACTCGCACAACTCTGCTGGGTTTTGCTGCTTGTATTAGCTCTGCATGGTTTAGCTATGGACACACTTTCTCCTCAGCTTGAATACCTGCACCCTGTCCCTTCTTTTCTCTCAGTTCCAAGGGGAAAAAAAATGTTTCCTTGGGTCAGTGAGGGAAGCGGAATACTACGTTCTCCATCTTATTTTCTTAAAGGTGGTCTGTATATTCAGTCACCTTTTCTTTGCCCAATCATACCTTTATTTGATGTGTGCGTTTCTCAGATGCTCCTGGGATTGTTTTTCTGTCTCTAGTTGTTGGATTTGTTGAAATTTCAGGGAGATGTATCAGAAACCTCCTTCACGGCGCCATTTCTCTGACGTCCTTCCAAAGTTTTCCAAAGGACCTTTGAAAAATGCTCAGCATCACTGTGCCTTCTTTTCCTAATCACCCTGTTATTTAAACATTTAAGGGGAACCTTTCTAAATAAAAGGCTTATTTGTGCTTCTGGAACTATACTTTATTTAACTACAGTATTGTTTTAAGGCAACATTTCTAACTGGTTTTCACCTTTGTCTTCACTAAGTACAGATAGAGATTTAATCTGGAGTTCTCTGTAACAAAATGTAATACTGTCATGTTCATATATGTTGTGTTCTGCAACTATTTGAACTCTAATAAAATTTATTCTTGTGCCTGACCTGGCAGTGGTGCAGTGGATAGAGCATCAACCTGGGATGCAGAGGACCCAGGTTCAAACCCTGAGGTCATCAGCTTTAGCATGGGCTCATTTAGCTTGACCACAGGCTCACCAGCTTGAGTGCAAAGCTGCCAGCTTAAGGCTGGGTCATAGACATGACCCCATGGTCACTGGTTTGAGCCCAAAGTTGCTGGCTTCAACCCAAGGTCGATGGCTAGAGCAAAGGTCACTGGCTTGGCTGAAACCCCCCAATCAAAGCACATATGATAAAGCAAACAATGAACAACTAATGTGTTGCAACTACGAGTTGATGCTTCTCATCTCTTACTTTCCTGACTGTTCATCTCTCTCTCTCTCTCTCTCTCTCTCTCTCTCTCTCTCTCTATATATATATATATATATATATATATATATATATATATATCAATAGAAATGTTTTCTTGTCAATCAGTTGTCTCTTCTTCCTGTTTAGAATGATGGAAACACAGAAGAATGCACTCCAAATTAAAGTTGTGTCCTTGTTTGATATGAAATTTTAATATAATATATGGGAAGAAAATAGTATTATTCTGCAACTTTATATCATAAATTTAATACTGGAATATCCATCTTGACCTCATGATTTAAGCCCCAAATGACTGATAACATATGAAAATAGGTTCAATATCATTATTCATGGAAATGAAAATTAAATCTATAATAAAATGTCATTTTTACCCATGAGGACAACACCGGTTAAGAAGAGGGATAACATTCAGAGCTGGAGAGAATGTGGGGAAACAGTTCTTTCATTTACTACTAACAGATATAACATCGGGGCAGTTTCTCGGCATAATTGTCTGGCAGTAACTACTAGAGTTTTAAATACACTTCCCTTTTGACTTGGTAATACCTTTTAGGCTTCAGTACTATAAAGGTATGTTCCAAACATAAACATATATGTACATGGATATTTATTGAAGCACTGTTAGCAGTGACAAAGAACTGTGAGTAATTTGAATTTAGCAATAGAGAATGGCTGACTAAGTGAGCGTGCATTCACTCTATGGAGTATTGCACTGTTATTAAAAAGAATGAATCCGTGCTGTATTGATTGACCTAAAGGATACCCATGATATTCACGCTTTATTAGATGCAAATGAAAATGTTATTAAGTAAAGGAGCTTCTTCTTGTTACTATATGGGATGCTGCCAAATTCATGGATTGTTTAATAAAGCCAGTTAGGTCTCCAAAGAAAGTTATGAAAGAACAGTTACAAATACCCTTATATTTGTTCGTATGAACAAGGGCACAAATTACCTCAGGAGGTGTGAAAGGGGAAGAAAAAGGGAAGTGAGAGGTTATTAATTTCTTAAAACAACATTGGATTTTTTCACTTTCACATTAACATATATGTCCTAGGTGACCAGCAGTTTAAATGGTGATTGCACTAAAATCAGATGCAAAATGAACTTGCAGTTTTTCAAACAAGAGAACTGAAGTTTAGCAAAAAGATTGTACCTTCCCAAGGTCAACTAGTAGATGGTCAACTTAAAGACAGAACTAGCCCAATGTTAGTTCTACTCTTCCTGGATATTGTTGCAAAGTTGTGAGGAAGTTAACAGAACTTTTAGTTCTTCTAATTTTTTTAAATTTTGTTTTGAACATTTTATAATGGATAATGTTAAAGTTACAGAAAAGTAAAAAAAAAAAAAGTATAATTAGCTCCTGTGACTCAGCTTCAGTCAGTACCAACATATGACCAATCTTGTTTCAATTGTAACATACAATGGGTTATTTTTCTTTAAACACTGCAGTTTTCAACAGAACTTTTACTTTGTCTTTTTGATAATATTCTTAATGACTTGGGGAATCTTGTCTAGATAGTCTTTGAGTAAAGTTTCTGCATCTAATATTGAATTTTTGCAACACCACAAAATAATGTGGAATTTGGTCAGGCGCATAGAAGATAGCCCAACTTTAAAATACAATTTGAGATCATAACTTAGGGTTAAAGGTGACAACAGAGTTTTCTCGTGATTTTCTATGTGCCCTATACTTTAAAAATAAAATATTAGAAATGTATAAAAGGTGATTTGCTTTAAAATAATCACTCATGGACGTCAGAGAAACAGTGCCATGAGGGGTACTCCTGATACCTCTCCCTGAAACTTCCACAAATTTAACAACTAGAGACAGAAAAACAATCTCAGGAGCATGTGAAATACACATACATCAAACAAAGGTATGATTGTGCGAAAAGGTGGCTGAATATATAATCCACTCTGAAGGAAATAAGATGGAGAACGGAGTATTCCACTTTCCTCACTTGGAACCGAGAGAAAGCAAGGGCTGCGGCTGAAAGAAAATACTGGGCTAAGGCAGAGAGGTTGAAGCTGAGGAGAGAGTGTGCCCACGGCTCAGCCCACATGGAGCTAACGCCAACGGCAGACCCTGGCAGAGGTGGGTGAGCAGTTACTTTGTTTACTCCCGGTATCGCACTTGGAACGCGCAAGCAGCGTACAAGTGGAGCCACCTGGCACCTCGGGCATGGGTGCCTACATTCCTGGACAGAGGGGCTGGGTCAGAGACTGTCAATAGTAGCCCTCTGCATGGGCTGTGACCAGAGTTTCTGAATAATCCCAGCTTCCCAAACAACAGCATGCAAAAAGCGCACAAAAGCCGGCTTCCTTTTGGACAGGGTCGGGCGTGGCAACTCTGCCAGCCATACAGGCTAACAAAGCACATTCCTGGGGAAGAGAACTGCGGAAGTGGTGGGGAGAAGGGCGCGCAGGCAGCTTGCAGGCAGCCCCTGGAGAGTAGATCCAGGGAAAGCTGAAAGGAGCCTCGCCCGCAGTCTGCTGATTGCTGGGCCCTCTTATGCTGGCTGCTCTGGCTGACAAAGCTTTCTTTCCCAGGCCTGTGGTTAAAATGGATCCAGAGGAGGGACTTAATAGTTCTTAGGGCCTTTTGCTCTGCAGGCAGTGCCTTGGGGCAACTTCCTACCAGCCGATATAGGTTAAAAAGTACAGTCCCACTGAACAGACCTCAGAGAACCCTGAGGAAGTTGGGTGGGCTGGGCTGCAGGCTTCCCAACAAGAGAGAAGCCTGTGAAGAGCACATCCTCAGAGTGCTAAGGCAAATTTAACTAGACATACCCAGAAAACCTTGAAAGGAGCCTGACCGGAAATCAGCTCACTACCCTGCCTTCTTGAGCTGGTGGCTCTGGGTTGACAAAGCTCCCATACACAGAGCTGTGCTTTGAATGAACCTGGAGGAGGGACTTGGCAGCTTTTAGGAAATCTTGCTCTGCAGGAAGTGACTGGGGCATCTTCCTGCCAGCCGATACAGGTTACAAAGTACAAAAAGCCTGGGGAGAGTAGACCTGCAGAGCGCTGAGGCATACTAGACATGCCCAAAGGCTCATAGAAAGACACCTGAAAAGCAATCAGCTCCCAGACCTGGCTGATTATGCTGATGGCTCTGGCTGACAAAGCCTTACCCAGAACCCTGCTTTGAGCAGAAACAGAGGAGGGATTTGGCAGCTCTTAGAGCCTCTTGCTCTCCAAGCAGTGGCTGTGGCAACTTCACATTGGGTCCCCAGGCTGCTGATTCAGGAAGGAGAGATTTAGGGAGAGGATCCAGAAAAACAAACTCTCCCATTGTCAGAGCCTTCAAATGCTAACAAGCCCTGCCTACCAATTGGACCGAGGCCTAGTTTATGTCATCACCATAGCGACACAACAGCAAATCTCTGCCTAAGAGTTCCACAGGGGCAGAACGTGGGGTACAGGGCCACTGGCCAAAAAGAGAGAGAAGAAAGAAAAAGAAAGAAGATAAGCTCTCAAAACCAGGAAAAATCTACAGTCTTTATAACTTTTTCCATTTCTTTTCTTTTATTTTTTTTTTTGTTTTTTTTCTTCCACCTTGGTCATTTTATCATCTTTCTGTTTTATTCTTTTCTTTTCATTTTGAGCTTTATTAACCATAGGTGTTACATTTTCCATTTATTTTTTTCTATGAGTGTTACATTCCAAAAAACTTAACTCAGTTTATTTTTCTCTCTCTCTCTTTGTTTCTTCTTTTCTCTTTCACTTATTCTTTCATTCGAATCTCACCCACAAAAAAGTTATTTTATTCTTGATTCAAATATTTTCTTTGTGGCACTTTTTATTTTTTTTAATTTGCTTTTTATCTCTTCATAAAATACTTACTACAATAGAATTTTTATTGTTCACTGTATTTTGTTTTATTTATTTCTTTTTCTTCTTTTCTTTTACACTATTTCTCTTATTTGACTGTCATTTATAAACAAATTATTTTATTCTTGATCAAACTTTTTCCTTGTGGCATTTTGTGGATTATTGCCTCACTTTTTGCCTCTTTATCACTTCCCCTCAACACAGGCCCTCTGTTCTATGTATTCTTTTCAATTAGCACAATAGAATTTTCAGTTTTTCACTGCATTTTCTCAAAAAATATTTTATCAACTCTTATTAGTGTTAACAATACCACTCTCAAATGCCATTAAAGACAAGGAAATCGAATATCACAGATACAAAAGACAAAGATGTAGCTCAGATAGATGAAAAATATACAGAAAAAATTTCAATAGCTTAGAAACATTGGAGTTAAATGACAGAGAATTTAAACTGGAAGTCCTAAAAATACTCAGGGATATACAAGAAAGTATAGAAAGGCAATTCAGGGACCTCAAAAATAATTCAATGAACATAAAAAATACATCACCAAGAAAATTGAAACTATGAAAATGAATCAGCCCTTTCCCCAGCTGCCGCTAAGGTGCTCCGTCCTTCCGAGGAAGCTAAGGCCGCGTTGGGGTGAGGTCCTCACTTCATCCGGCGACTAGCACCGATCCGGCAGCGCTCTCCCAGCACTCGCCCACACCATGGCCTCCGTCTCGGAGTTAGCCTGCATCTACTCGGCCCTCATCCTGCACGACAATGAGGTGACGGTGACGGAGGACAAGATCAATGCCCTCATTAAAGCAGCTGGTGTAATGTTGAGCCTTTCTGGCCAGGCTTGTTTGCAAAGGCTCTGGCCAGCGTCAGCATTGGGAGCCTCATCTGCAATGTAGGAGCTGGCGGACCTGCCCCAGCAGCTAGTGCTACACCAGCAGGAGGTTCCGCCCCATCCACCACGGCTGCCCCAGCTGAGGAAAAGAAAGTGGAAGCAAAGAAAGAAGAATCTGAGGAGTCTGATGATGACATGGGCTTTGGTCTTTTTGGCTATACTTCTTTTGTAACGTTCAATAAAAAGCTGAACTCTGAAAAAAAAAATTCAAAGAGGAACTGACTCCTATCCTCCTCAAGCTATTTCAAAAAATTCAAGAGGAAGGAAGACTTCCAAACTTCTTTTATGAGGCGAGCATAATTCTGATCCCAAAACCGGGCAAAGACAACACAAAGAAAGAAAATTATAGGCCTATATCCCTGATGAATTTAGATGCTAAAATTCTCAACAAAATATTAGCCAACCCGATCCAGCAATATATGAAAAAAATCATACACCATGATCAAGTGGGATTTATTCTGGAGAGGCAAGGCTGGTACAATATTCGCAAATCAATCAATGTGATTCATCACATAAACAAAAGGAAGGACAAAAATCACATGATAATTTCAATAGATGCAGAAAAGGCATTTGATAAAATCCAGCACCCATTCATGCTCAAAACTCTCAGTAAAGTGGGAATACAAGGATCATTCCTTAACATGATAAAGGCCATCTACGACAAACCCACAGCAAACATCATACTAAATGGACAAAAATTAAAAGCAATCCCCTTAAGATCAGGAACCAGGCAGGGATGCCCCCTTTCACCACTCTTATTCAACATAGTTCTGGAAGTCCTAGCTACAGCAATCAGACAAGAAGAAGAAATAAAAGGCATACAAATTGGAAAAGAAGAAGTAAAACTGTCACTATTTGCAGATGATATGATATTGTATATTGAAAACCCTAAAGTCTCAGTCAAAAAACTACTGGACCTTATAAATGAATTCAGCAAGGTGGCAGGATATAAAATTAATACTCAGAAATCAGAGGCATTTCTATATACCAACAATAAACTGTCAGAAAGAGAAATTAAGGAAACAATCCCCTTCACTATTGCAGCCAAAAAAATAAAGTACCTAGGAGTAAATTTAACCAAGGAGGTTAAGGACTTGTACTCGGAAAATTATAAAACATTGATAAAAGAAATCAAGGAAGATACAAACAAGTGGAAGCATATACCGTGCTCATGGCTAGGAAGAATAAACATCATTAAAATGTCTATATTACCCAAAGCAATTTATAAATTCAATGCAATACCAATTAAAATACCAATGACATACTTCAAAGATATAGAAAACATACTCCAAAAATTTATATGGAACCAAAAAAGAACACGAGTAGCCTCAGCAATCTTAAAAAGAAAAAATAAAGCAGGAGGTATCACTCTTCCAGATATCAAGGTTTACTATAAGGCCATTATACTCAAGACAGCCTGGTACTGGCATAAGAACAGGCACATAGATCAATGGAACAGAACAGAGGACCCAGAAATAAACCCACACCTTTATGGACAACTGATATTTGACAAAGGAGGAAAGAACATACAATGGAGTAAAGACAGCCTCTTTAACAAATGGTGTTGGGAAAATTGGACATCTACCTGCAAAAAAATGAAACTAGACCATCAACTTACACCATTCACAAAAACAAACTCAAAATGGATGAAAGACTTAAACGTAAGCCGTGAAACCATAAGCATCTTAGAAGAAAACATAGGCAGCAAGCTCTCCGACATCTGTAGCAGCAGTATATTTGCCGATTTATCTCCACGGGCAAATGAAATAAAAGGCAAGATAAACAAATGGGACTATATCAAACTAAAAAGTTTTTGCACAGCTAAAGACAATAGGAACAGAATAAAAAGACAAACCACACAATGGGAGAACATATTCGACAGCACATCTGATAAGGGGTTAATAACTAAAATTTATAAAGAACTTATAAAACTCAACACCAGGAAGACAAACAACCCAATCAAAAAATGGGCAAAAGAAGTGAATAGAAATTTCTCCAAAGAGGACATACAGATGGCCAATAGGCATATGAAAAAATGCTCAACATCACTAATCATTAGAGAAATGCAAATTAAAACCACAATGAGATATCACCTCACACCAGTCAGAATGGCACTCATCAGCAAAACAACACAGAATAAGTGCTGGCGAGGATGTGGAGAAAAGGGAACCCTTCTGCACTGCTGGTGGGAATGCAGACTGGTGCAGCCACTGTGGAAAACAGTTTGGAGATTCCTCAGAAAATTAAAAATCGAACTGCCTTGCCTGACCTGTGGTGGCGCAGTGGATAAAGCGTCAACCTGGGAACACTGAGGTCGCCAGTTCAAAACCCTGTACTGGTTTGGTCAAGGCACATATGGGCGTTGATGCTCCCCGCTCCTCCCCCCTTTCTCTCTTTCTCTCTCTCTCTCTCTCTCACTCTGTGTCTCCTCTCTAAAATGAATAAAATAAAATAAAAATTAAAAAAAAATCGAACTGCCTTTTGACCCAGCTATCCCACTTATAGGAATATACCCTAAGAACACCATAGCACTGTTTGAAAAGAAGAAATGCGCCCCCATGTTCATGGCAGCATTGTTCACAATAGCGAAGATCTGGAACCAGCCCAAGTGTCCGTCAGAAGACGAGTGGATTAAAAAGCTATGGTACATATATACTATGGAATACTACTCAGCCATAAGAAACGATGACATCGGATCATTTATAACAAAATGGATGTACCTTGATAACATTATACGGAGTGAAATAAGTAAATCAGAAAAAAAGAAAAACTGAGAACAGCATGATTTCATACATAGGTGGGACATAAAAGTGAGAATATGAGACATGGACAAGAGAGTGGTGGTTACGGGATGGGGGGAGGGAGGGAAGAGTGGAATAGGGAGGAGGGAAGGGACACAGGGAAAACCAGATAGAAGGTGACAGAGGACAGTTTGACTTTTGGTGACGGGTATGCAACACAATTGGGTGATGGGATAACCTGGAGATGTTTTCATTGTACATGTGTACCCTGATTTGTTGGTGTCACCCCATTAGAATTAATAATAATAAAATATATATTAAAAAAATAAAAATAAAAATAAAAGAAAATGAATCAAACAGAAATGAAAAACTCAGTTCATGAACTGAAAAAAGAGGTAACAAGCTTAGCTAATAGAACAGGCCAGCTAGAGGAGAGAATTAGTGACATAGAAGACAGGCAACTAGAAGCACTACAGAGAGAAGAGGAGAGAGACTCACGAATTAAAAACAATGAGATAGCCCTACAGGAATTGTCTGACTCCATCAGACAGAGCAACATAAGAATAATGGATATATCAGAAAAGAAAGAGAGAGAAAATGAAATGGAGAACATATTCAAACAAATAATAGAAGAGAACTTCCCAAGCTTGAGGAAAGAACTAAAGCCTCGAATTCAAAAACCAAACAGAATACTGAGTTGTCTTAACCCTAACACACTTACTCCAAAGCACATTATAATGAAATTGGCATAAATCAATGACAAATAAAAAATTCTCAAGGCAGCCAGGGAAAAGAAGAATACAACATATAAAGACAGGCCCATTAGATTATCAACTAAGGTGTTGCAATGAAAAACTGATGATTGATGCTTCCCATCTCTTTTCGTTTCTGTCTGTCTGTTCCTGTCTATCCCTCTCTCAGACTCTCTCTCTGTCCCTGTATTAAAAAAAAAAGGTCCACACAAATGATCCAGTTATGCTCCACATATTTCAGAACGTCAAGGACAATTTTTATGTCATTATAATCTTCTCACAGATGAGTTGAATAACCAATTGGAACTACTGCATAAACATTACCGTTGTGTAGAACACATTTCAGACTCCGTTTAGAGCTGTCAAGAAATAGCCGCCATTCTGTTAGACTGTAAGTGGTAACATCTAGCTGGCTGAGAAGACTGCTGATATCATGACAGTAAACAAATTGTTTGTCTTTGGGAAAAAAGTTCACAAAAATTTGTTCATGCTTCTTAAAATGGGATACTTTAGCTGACCAGGAAGTACATTCTTTTCTTGAAGCCTGGAGGCTAATAACTCAGCTGCTTCCTTTGATAGGCCCAAATCTCTTTCTAAGTCATTCAGTTTGGGTTGGCTAAACTGCTGATGGGTTAATGACTGCTTGGCATCAGGAGAAGACCCTTCAGATTCTACAACTATTTCCCAATGCATCTTATCAAAATACACTTGATCACCATGTTCACTTTCTTCATCCTTAGAAGAAATAAAACCATTGAAATTGGAACAGGGAGTGTCTCAGAGTGTGGGATAGGTCATATTGCTGAATGAATATTAGGATATGCGATCATATGCCATTTTTGCTAACTGATGCCCTTTGTATGGATCAGACAGAAATAACAGTCATTGCTGTGGTCCTTAGGTTCACGCCAAACCATAGGAATACCAAAAGGCATTCCTTTGTGTTTTCCTTTTGTCCAGTCACGAAGCATTTGCTCATAATTATGACACACAATATGAGGAGCCCAAGTCTTGTCTTGATGGCCAAGGGGAACTTGAAAATAGGCAATATATGCATGTGTCACTAATGATGAAGTATTGTGCCTTTGACATTAAAGTGTGTAACAGCCACATATATAACAGAAGGTGTCAGGACTATTCTTACATTTACGCCTACTCGAAGAAGCCATGATTCAATCTTAAAACAAAATAAGAGGGTGTTTTTTATCAGATAATAATTTTTTACATTTAAGAACAACTACAGTTTTGTAAAAGTGATGTTGTAAAACATTAATAGCCTCGTGGTTATGTTCAATCCAAGAGTCATTGCCCTTTAACTCCAATTTAAAAACCAACGCATACCATTAAGTGTAACAAAAAGAAATTAAAATTGCATAAATACTAGAACATGCACCGAAAACAAATTTCGGATTTGGAATTAGCGATGCAGAAATATATAGAAAAAGTTCTAAAACCTCATGCAACAGAAAACAAAAAGAAATTGTTCCCCAGTGTAATCAATAAAATGCTTCACAGTAGTCCAGCCTATACACTAATGAATAAATAATTATAAAATCTTTATGGCATGCCATGTTACAGTCATATTTATAATACCATATAGGAAACATTGTTCCATGTTTTTGAAAAAATACTTTGCTGTGATGATAGGCTGTTATGCAGTTACTCTTATTATTAGGGAGAGAGGTGTACTGTATTGTAATATCATTCTTTGAAAGCAAAGTTGTAAAACAGTAAGAAAACTAACATATTATTAATTCTGTGTTAGTACTCACCTGTGTCTTTGTTAGGATAAGCTATCCACTTCAACATAGTCTTGCATACAATATTTTACGTGATGATCCCTTAGGTGAAGATGATGACAACCACACAAAAATATTTCATCCAGTTTTTGCCATACAGTTATAAGATTTTCACACAGACACTCACACACACACACACACACACACACACACACACACACACCAGGCAAGATTTTTTAATTGTATGGCATGCTGATTATGTACTCTTCCTTAAGTAGAAGTGGGTCATCATAAAAGTCTTCATCCTCATCATTTTCATGCTGAGGAAGAAGACGAGAAGTTGGTCTTGCCATCTCAGAGGAGAAGGAGGTAAAAAGGGAGGCAGGAGAAGCAGGCACACTTAGTGAGATACAACACAATTTTTGTCTGACCCTTTTGCCTCTTCATTTCTTTTGCTAGCTTTCTGCCTCTTCACAATAGGTTATTTTCCCTCATTGTAGTGGGTTCTGCACATGCTCACCAATATATGTGTTCTCTCTCTTTTTTTCTTAAGACTGCAGTTAGACCACATTGTCCAGTCTTACTTGTAGTTAAGTATGGCAATGTGCTTGAGTTATGGCTAGTGGATTTTTAGTGAAGTGATGGCACCATTTCTCTGCCTGGCTTTTGCTCTTTTTTTTTTTTTTTTTTTTTACCATCAATGAGTCAATTGGACAGAACGCTGAGGTCTCAGAGGAAGATAGAAATACACTATGGAAATAGCCTGCATCCTGATAGGACTGTGTGGGGCAGAGAATCTTTGCTACTTCACACAGCATCTTGATGTAGGAGTAAATAAAATTTTATTGTGCTAAGTCACTAAAATTTTGGGGTGTCTACCCTGACTAATATACTTATCCTAACAATGTCCCAATGACGAGATCTCTTATGATACTATACTACCTTGTGGCTTCCCTCCCTATTTTCAAGCTTCTTTACTAAAAAACTGACAATTTGCATATGAAAAAATCTCAGTTTCCAAGTTGTATAAAGGCATGAGACATAAAAGTGATTTCACTTGGGGTAGGGATATTTGGTTGAATAAGTGGTTAGAAAAAAATGTGAGCATTCATACAGTTCTATGGAAGTAAGAGGGTATTATTCAGGAAACTTACCTTAGTATTTATGTCCCCTAGGAATCTGAGGTTTCTAGGGCAACCTAAATGTCTTCAAATAAAATTATCTCAAAGATGCACAATTCAACTGTACAACCATTGCAAGCTATGTTTTTAAAAATTTCTGATGACTTGAGAAATTGCTCATGCAATGCATATTGTTGGATACAGAATTGTGTCATCTCACTATGCACAGTGTCATCTCAACTATGTAAAAATTATGCATTTACTAACAAAAAATAGGCCAACATTGTTAAAATGAAGAATGATTTTATAGGTAATATATGAACAAATTAATAGTATAAAATTACAAATCTGTAAAAATCCTTAATAGATTGTATAAATTATTTTTTGTTCAAAAAATGAAATTGCTAAACTATAATACCCAATGCCTTACCCTAACAAGCACATACATAGTGCGAAACATTCACTGATGCTGTTGAATACATCATCTGAAATGAATGAAGCAGGTTTGTAAAAAAGATGTAATGTGCATGGGTGAGTACCACTCACCAAAGAATCATGGTATCATTAAAAGAATTTAGTCTTTGTCTTTTGATTGAGAAATTGCTGCTGCCTAGTTTTGTTACTCTGACGAAGACAGTAATTCTCTCTCAACATCATTTTATTTATTTGTGTGAAAATAACCCTTGCTTTCTCATTTCATGAATGATAAAAATTTGTGAAGTTTCTCCACACCATTTTAGAAGGTGGGTAAAATTTTGATAGCTTCTTTTCTCTTTCCTCTGTCACAATGACTCCAAAATGTTCAAGAAGATTATACTCCTTTAGGTAGCTTTATATAATTATACAGATTTTCAAGCATTCTGGGCAACCCTGATTTAGTTGATTTTGAGAAGTTCCTGTGTTTCTAATGAGCAGGTCTAGATGATCTTGATGTGGATGGTGTGAAGAACATTTTTCAAAAAAAGTTTTTACTTCTTTTCCTTTCTGAAACTAATTCTAATCCCTCCAAAACTTTTGTCCAGTAAGTGTTTATTTTTCTCATTTTTATAATTCTTCCTCCATCTTTGTCCCCATTTATTTAAACAAAGCAAAGAACAACATGTGCAAAGCTCAGTCTTGTACTAACAGCATCATCACCAAGGAGTTCTTGTCTTTTTCCAGGTCACAGGGCTAAAGGTATTGGGTCAGGCATTTTGAAGTGAATCCCAATTTTTCAAATATTCTGTTTGCCCTAATGGTACTATTTCAATAACCCCGCAGCTTGACAAATTCTGCCAACTTCAGAACATAGCCTTATTATTATTGTTTTGGAAGAGCCAAACGGCTACAAGTGATAATGTATAAATAAGATGCTTCGGTGGGAAATGTTTTATAATTGTAAACGTTCTCTAACACATTTTCTACCTTCCTCTGGTCCTAGACGCCTCTGACTTCCCGTCAGTAGACGGTTTCTCTGGTTTGCTCTTTAGGAACCTAGTGCTTCTTGGTGATTTATGCAAAACAGTGACAGCCTGAGTCAGTTTAGGTTTAATGTGGTTGAGTCCATCAGGTGGTGGTCATAGAAGCTTCTCCGTTGCCACACTGAATGACCGTAGGAAGTGGTGTATGTACAGGAGGTCTACAACAAAAATACAAGTAAACAGAATTATTTTAGAAAGCCAGTGTCTGAATTTATTTTCAGTCTTTCAATTAAATAAGATTTTTGTTGTAAAGAATTTGTATTTGGATTGTACATCCCCATGAATACTCTGTAACTACTGATTTGTACTTCGTAATCCTTTAATCTTTCAGCCACGCCCAGTTTCTTCCATCTGGCAACTGTCAACATGTTCTCTATTTATGAGTCTGTTTCTGGTCTGCTTGTTTGCTTATTTTGCATTTTAGATCCAGTTGTTGGTGGGTATGTATTTATTGTCATTTTACTATTTATATTTTTCATCTTTTTCTTTCCTTCTTCTTAGGAAGACCCTTTAATATTTCATGTATTAATGGATTCATGATAAATAACTTGTTTAGCTTTTTTTCTTACCAGGGACACTCTTTACAAGTCCTTTGATTCTAAATATTCAATGATATTATAAGACGTATGTCTGGTGTCCAATGGGTACAAGGTTTATTGTGATGATTATTTAATAAGTTATATAATTCCTAATTATTGGCTTATAGACCAGAAACTAATAAAATATTGTGTGTCAACTATAATTGAAAAATAAAAAATAATTTAAAGTCAGAAAGAATATATAAATAAATAAAAGTCTATAGAAACACCTCCCTCTGAAAACAATTTGTATTTGTTAATTCATTTATTCCTCCCTGCAAACCCTTGGAAAGACCAGAGGTCAATCCTATACACCATTTATTCAAAAAATTGCATGTCTTTCACACTGGAAAGTACTTTAAAAATCTACAAAGCCAGTGTGTATATTTTGAACCCGTAAGCTGTCCAATTTTTTTCTTAAACTATATGTGTGTGCCCTTCACTGCCACCTCCAGACACCCAGAGTAACACTGAGTAAAGACAAGAGCCAATATTCTCCTGGCCTTCAATGCATAGTGCCAAAGTGTTACTTTTCTATTTTCATAGAAAATTCTTCCTTCTTTGAATGCTGTACCATGTGGCTAAGATAAAGTTTCACCCATTCCTGTTGCTCTCAGAGAAATTTTCCTCTAGTCATTAATGTATTTGGCACCTGGCCCACAGATGTTTCTCTCCATTAAATTCCTATCACATCCTAGTGATGTCTGTGGCACCTGCGACACCCATTTCTATATTGACTTGAAGTAGAGGTCAATAGCCATTTACCTAGCACTGACTTACTTCTGAAATCTTAACCTCTAATAGACTAATTCTGATCCCCATCTCCTACTTACTGAATACATTCTCCCTGTCTATCAACATTCCTAACTCTTCAACCTCATAAATTGGTTTCATCTCTTGTTTTCATTATCTTATTCTATTTGATTGGTCCCCAACTTAATTTATTTCTCTCCCCTCTCACATTCCACAATTTTAATTCAGTTTAAAGTGTTTCATTCAATTAGCCTCATTAAATGTTTTGCTACTCTTATTTTCTGCTCTGACATAAATTTTTTTAAGAAAATTTAATTTAACAAGGTGACATTGATCAACAAGAATACATAGATTTCAGGTAAATATCATCACATTATTTGAACAGTCGATTATGTTGTATACTCATCAGTCAAAGTCAAATCATTTTCTATCACCTTATATTTGTCCCTCTTTGCACCCTTCTCTCAACCCCCTGCTGCTCCCCCACAGTCTCCCATAATTACGGCACTCTTATTTATGTCCATGAGTCTCAGTTTTATATTCTATCTACGTGTGAAATCATACAGTTTTTAGCTTTTTCTGATTTACTTATTTCACTCAGTATAATGTTCTCAAGGTCCATCCATGTTGTCGTAAATGACACTATGTCATCATTTCTTATGGCTGAGCAGCATTCCCTTGTATATATGTACCACAGTTTTTTTATTCAGTCCTCTATCGAGGAGCACTTTGGTTTCTCCCATGTCTTGGCCATTGTAAATAATGCTGCAGTGAACATGGGGGTGCATATGTCTTTACGTACCAATGTTTTCAAATTTGGGGGGTATATACCCAGTAGAGGAATTGCTAGGTCATATGGTAGTTCTAGTCTTAATTTTTTGAGGAACCACCATACTTTCTTCCATATGGATATACTACTTTACATTCCCACCAACACTGAATGAGGATTCCTTTTTCTCCACAGCCTCTCCAACATATTATTACCTGTCTTGTTGATAATATCTAATCTAACAGGTGTGAGGTGGTATCTCATTGTAGTTTTGATTTGCATTTTTCTAATAGCTAATAAAGTTGAGCATCTTTTCATATATCTGTTGGCCATTTGTATTTCTTCCTGGGAGAAGTGGATGTTCATGTCCTCTCTTCATTTTTAAATTGAATTGCTTGTTTGTTGCTAAGTTTTATGAGTTCTTTATATATGTTGGATATTAACCCCTTATCAAGCTGTTGTTTGCAAATATTATCTCCCATTTAGTTGGCTGTCTGTTTTGACATGAAAATTTAACCCTGGTTTATTTCAATTTGTCTTTTCTTCTTCTGGTCTCTGGATGCTGAGCTCTTACATATGGATGAGTACCACTTCCAAATGATAGTTTTTCATCTTCACCTAGTGCTAAGCAATGCTCGACAATCCCTCTATGTATTCCTGTTCTGCATTTTCTCTAACATCAGAAGCCATTCAAACTGTACTCATTTCCATTAAAATACTTTTCTTTTTTGTCTATACTTTTCTGGTAAACTTTTTTATTCTTATTCCCAAAAAATGAATTTCCATTCTATTTCATTCAGAAATAGATATTCAAAGATAGCATGTTAACTTCCTGCTCTTTCTTCTAACATCAAGTACTCACACATCCACATGTACTCTAAAATTACTTTTTTCCCATTTTGTAAAAGAGGTATTCTTTTTGTCTAAAACTAATACAAACACCTACATCGAGAGATATGATTGAAGATTAAACTCTCATCTACATGGAGCCAGATCTATTGACCTTAGGGCCCATTATTATAGCCTTGTGCTCTGCCACCTCTTCAGGAAGAATGGTATTTGTGTGTTAGTTGTGCCCCTGAATGGAAACAAACACAGTGGCTGATCTATCAGCAGTATTGTAATAAGCCCTGGACAGTGTTAAAAACAAGACAACACACCCAAAAGGGAATCCTATATGCTAAGTCCCACATTGCCAATCAAACTGAAATTTAATTACAGTTTTGAGCTTTTTCAGAAATAAAATCTTAAACCAGTCAGTCAAGAATTACCTGGTCAGCACTGTTGAAGTAATCTTCCTAAAAGACTGCTGTCATCCCCTAAAGGAAGCTGAGCTTGCCACAACCAATCTGGTTCTTGCTTGACATAACTTCCTTGTGCTCCACTCCCTTCTTCCTGCCAAAGTCTTTTATTTTGTACAGCTCCTCACATCTCCTTTCTATATGCTAAATGAGATGTTGCTTACTTTAAGAATTATTAAATAAAGTTGGTAAAATCTTTTTAAAAAATTCTCATCTAGCCTGACCAGGCAGTGGCACAGTGGATAGAGTGTCGGACTGGGATGCAGAGAAGCCAGGTTTGAGACCCTAAGGTCGCCAGCTTCAGTGCAGGCTCATCTGGTTTAAGCAAGGCTCACCAGCTTGAGCCCAAGGTTTCTGGCTTGAGCAAGGGGTCACTCTGTCTGCTGTAGCCCCCCGTCAAGGCACATATGAGAAATCAATCAATAAACAACTAAGGAGCTGCAACGAAGAATTGATGTTTCTCATCTCTCTCCCTTCCTGTCTGTCCCTATCTGTCTCTCTCTCTGACTTTCTCTGTCTCTGTCACAAAAACAAGAAAGCTCTCATCTATGGAGTTAGCTGTTTATTTCCCCTTTCCATTTCTTATTATATCTATTGGCCCATCAATTACTGTTCATTTTACCTGTTTTCTGTAGTTAGCATAAATATGCTCACCTTTCTCATGGAATGTGGAATGCCTTCCTTTGAGCTCCTGCCCCTCCATCCCCTCTTTATTCCCATATTCTTTTTCATCTTTTCCTGGAAAAGCTCTTTGAAATACTTATTTTCATTTCTTCACATTTCATTTGTTCTCTAATCCCCTTAACCTGGAGTTCTTCAACACTCTATGGGATAGTTAGTATATCATTATCATTTATAGACCAGAAAACCAAGGTACAGTGGAGTTAAGTAATTTGCCCAGTATCATATAGCTTCTAATTAGCAAAATCAAGTTGGTCATGAATAAAAACTTAATCTCAAAGAGAGCTCATGCCTGCTTTGAGAACTTATTTTTTCATCTCAGTGAATCCTTGGTTATTGGAATTCTGAATGATGTAAAAATCAAAATAAAAATTTCAGAAATATTTGTAGAAGTTGAAAAAATATGAAAAATTATTTCAGAAAGAGGTACCTGTGCTTTCTACCAGACGTATCTTTCCAAGGAGTTCATGAGGAGTTTAGTGAATCGGGTAACAATGAAATGGGTGTAATAAAGTCCAGACCATGAGCTAGAACAACCTATGTGCCTGTTTTGTGTCTTTGCGTGTCTTCCAGCACCTCTCATTCCTTAATGTTTCTTGATCCTTTCTTTAGGCAAAGGTACCTGCCAAGATGGTCCAATTACAAGGTCCACATATGTTGCAGATGCTAGAGAAATCCTTGAGGAAGCTTCTTCCTGAGTCTCTAAAGGTGAGAATGGAACCTTCTTAAGGAAGAAAGGTTTAGCAACTGCCTATGAAAAATGTGGAAAAAGAACTATCATTCAATGAGCACATGTTCTGTCCAGGTACTCACTCATCTGCATCTCATTTAGTTCACAACTTCTTGCTACAAGAAAGGCATATTATTATATCCATGTAATCAAAGAGGAACTGGAGGCTCAGTTATATGACTTGACCAAGATCACACCAGTAGACAATGGCAATGTTATAATTTGAACCCATTATGATCTTTCTTCTGTGATGACCCCGAACAATTTTCTTGTGCCCTTTTGAGAATTATGTCAGTAAACAATGGAAGTTTTTCCAGAATTGTAAAATTAACTGAAACTAACACATTAATGCTTAAATTATTCTTTTTAAATTATCAAGTGACTAATGAAAGGTAATAAACCCAAGTCACTGATCCTTCTGACTAAGGCAGAATAGGGCAACTGTGGAGAAGGCAGGCTTTGAGGTCAGACTGCTGTGATTCTATACTTGACTGTTTTCTGGGTCAAATTGTAAAAGTTAAATATCTATGAATTTCAGTGTTCTTGCACATAAAATGAGTAATACCAAAAAGTCAATAGTTTTTGGTGAATGTTCCTCAACTTATAACAGGATTAACATTACTTCAAAACTTGTTAAGAAGATAAAATGACATGATAAAATTAATGGATAACACTTCCTAAACAGTTAGTATGTATCAAGAATAATGCCAAGTACTCTGCATGAACTGAAATGTTATACTTGAGTGATACACTCACAGAATCACTGCCTCTCAAGTCCCAGACTTGAGCTAGGCTACAGAGCAGAACCTCTTCAATGAAAGAAAAATGGGTGCCATAGGGGAAGAATCGTGACATTGACAAAAACATATACTGCCAATCTTTCTCCCAGATTTCTCCAAAGAGACTTTCCACCTTCAACCAGGTGACCCTACATTTCTGGAAAACTAATTAGAAATCCTTTATCAAATATGGATTAAGTGCATGCCTGTTCTACCCTTTAATTATTACCAGGAAGAGTGACTTCAGATCAACTCAGCAAAAATGAAAATTATCTGTTTTTGTAGGTATCACCTAACATTAGTCTATATTTAACACATACCTGCCTCTAACTGGCAATCCTATGTAGTGAATTAGCATATTCTACTGATAATAAACCTTTTATATTTTTAGGCAAAGGAGGTAATAAATCTGTCAGATGATCTGAGGACTATGACATTTTCATCTTGAGTGGCTTCTTCGAAAGTTTTCCAGGTTAAAATTTGTCTTTCATGTTCCATAGGGCAGACGTCTGGTATTTATTGTGTTAAGTGGTTCTCAAAAGTTTTTTGAGAAAGCTCTTGTCAGTACTCTGAGCCCCTCTATAGTGAGGCAAAGTAAGCCTTCATATTAGATCCCGGATTAGTGACACTATCGTGTGCAGAGAAGAGGAGTGATCTCAGTTATTTTTAACCTGGTGTATATGAATGTCACTCATCCCAAGCTTCATTGTTTGAAAAAAATTTTTAACCTCTTTATTTTTATCTAAAACTGCATTTAATATTTATATTGAGTCCTTGCTGATGGCAGAAATTTAATAATTTAATATAAAATTAGTAAAGTCAAAGTTTGCTTCCTCCTCTTTGTTCTTAGTATGGCATTATGTTCTTATGGCAAGGGTAGGAAAGTACAGGGGTCAGGTGTGGTCTCTGGTCATTGAAGTGCTCATTATTCTTCTATTGGTCTTGATCTTTGGTATCTTTCCGTATCATCTGCTAAGGCATCACGTTTCAGCTGCACTGAGTCCCCGAGGTGGCCCTGGTATGCACAGCTGTGTTCCCTCTCCCCACGTGCATGGGCCCCTTCCAGCTTAGATGTCCTTTCTTAGACTCTTCCATGATCTTCTTGATGGTACCAATGTTTCAACAGATGCCTCTGGAAAAGTCTAAGCAGACTGCCTGATGGGTGATGTTCTTGGACTTTGGACACCAAACATTATACTCTGTCTCTATTTTTAAAATAGGCAGGAAATGCTTACCATTCTGGAAGGTAATTTGTTGATATGTGTAAGAAAAAATTTTTCAACAGTTATTGACCACTGACATAGAAATCTCCCTTCAAAAATGTGTAATAATTAACATTTGTAAATATTTTTGCAGTAAAAATGTTTCTTAAAGAATAAATTCTTAAATTAAAAGAAGTATAAAAAACTGAAATGACCAGCAATAAGAGATAGAAAAAAATTAAATTAGAATTCTTCCATATATTTGATATTATTCAGTCATTAAAAATGATTATGTAGACATGTGTTTACTGACATGAAAATATTCTTATTTTACACAGTGTCAGATGTTTGTATGTGTATGTGGAGAGGTCTAGATATTAAACAAATATATATATGGTAATTTTACTATTTAAATATTGTGTATGATTATGTTAAAATGTGGAATAAAATAGATATGTCACTAAATTCTGCAATGAGATAATGAAAACTTTTTAATAATTAATTTTATTCATCTGAATATTTAACAAGATTTATATAATATTCTCATGGTTTGACCCAAAAATCTATTTCCATTAGCATAATAAAGTAATACCTGAAGACTGATAGAAATGAACACCCTACCAGTTACCACCCTGATTTCACAGAAATAATCCTAGTCCTGATCAAACAGGGTACTTTGCCATCATTCTTCCTAATAAGCTGACCCTCTTATTTTCTCTTATACTACAAGTTTATGGGACCACCTTCAACATGAATCGGGGAAACCCATTCAAGCTAAAAACCCTGGTGGACAAGTGGCCTGATTTTAATACAGTGGTTGTCTGCCCTCAGGAGTAGGTAAAGTTCCAGATGCAGACTGTATGCATTTCTATTTGCTACATGTGCCTACCACACATGTGACCATGTAGACCCAAGACACAGAAATGAATAACAATGATGGTGAACAAGTCATTGTCCTCAAGGAGCTCACAGCCTGAAGGAAAAGATAGACAAACAAATAAATTACAACATAGTATAAAAATGTACAAAAACATTCAAGAGCATACAAGCCACAGAAGCAGCACTGACCAGAGATGATTAAAACTATAGATGTCAGGGTGTGCAGAGAGAAGGTCAGAGAGCCTTCCTGGCAAGCTTTTCACCTAAAATGCATTTTAAAGATAAATTGTTTTTTGACAGCATTGTGGTCAGAGCATTTTGACAGGTTAGTAATAACAGAAGGTGAATTATAAGCAGAGAAAATAACACCTAAACATATGTAACGTTAAACATGAGGAGTATTAGGAAAATATAAAGAACCAATTGTAATGTTTGTATTTGGGAATTTATTTTCAGTATCAAATTTTTAAAAATAACTCAAACTCAAATATGACAAACTCACAGGTAACACCATACTAAATGAGGTAAAATTGAAAACATTTACCTTAAGATCAGGAACAAGGCAGAAATGTTCCCTTTCACCATTCTTATTTAACATAATCCTGGAAGTCTTAGCCAGGGTAACCAGAAAAAGAAGAAATAAAAGGCATCCAAAAACAAATCAACAAATAAAGAAAGAAAAGACACCTGATTTTATTTATGTTATTTTGTTTTACACTTTTTATTTAGAAATTAAATTTAATGGGATGACATTTGTCAATAAGAAAACATAGGCTTCAGGTGAACATCTCTATAACATTTGAACTGTTGATTGCATTGTGTGCCCATCACCCAAAGTCAGATCCTTTTCCATCACTGATATTGTCCTTCTTTATTTCACTCTCCCCCACCCTCCTCTGAAAACCACTTCACTTTTATCCATGTCCATGACTCTCAGTTTTATATCCTACCTATGTGTGCAATCATACAGTTTTTAACTTAATCTGATTTACTTATTTCACTCAATATAATGTTCTCAAGGTCCATCCATGTTGTCATAAATGGCAATATATCATTATGTGCTACCCAGTATTCTACTGTATATATGCACCACGGCTTTATCCAATCCTCTGTCAAAGGACACTTCGCTTGTTTCCATGTCTTGGCCACTGTAAATAATGCTGCAATCAACATGGGGGTGCATGTGTCTTTATGTACCAATGGTTTCAAGATTTTGGCATAGATAACCCAGTAGAAGGACTGCTTGGTCATATGGTAGTTCTAGTCTTAATTTTTTGAGGAACCACCATACTTTCTTTCATAATGGTTGTGCTAGTTTACATTCCCACCAGCAATGAATGAGGGTTCCTTTTTCTCCACAGCCTCTCCAACACGTTATTATCTGTCTTGTTGATCATAGCTAATCTAACAGGTGTGAGGTGGTATCTCATTGTAGTTTTGATTTGCATTTCTCTAATAGCTAATGAAGATGAGCATCTTTTCATATATCTGTTGGCCATTTGTATTTCTTCCTGGGAGAAGTGTCTGTTCATGTCCTCTTCCCATTTTTTAATTGGATGGTTTGCTTGTTTGTTGCTGAGCTTTGTGAGTTCTTTATGTATTTTGGATATTTTGAATATCAACTCTTATCGGAGTTGTTAGCAAATATCTCCCATTTGGTTGGCTGTCTTTTTGTTTTGTTGTTGGTTTCTTTTGTTGTACAAAAGTATTTTAATTTGTGATAGTCCTGCTTATTTATTTTTTGCCTTTATTTCCCTTGCCTTTAGAATTAAATTTATAACTTCTTCTTTATCGCCAAGATGTCTTTTGATCTCTGCTTTTATTTTCTTCTTTGACTCAGTTATTTTTTTAAGAGGCTGTTGTTTAAATTCCACATTTTTCTGGGTTTCTTTACTTGCTTTTTGCAGTGGAATTCTAATTTCAGAGCATTATCGTCAGAGAATATGTTTGGTATGATTTCAACCTTTTTAAATTTATTGAAGCTAGATTTGTGGCCCATCTAGTGGTCTATCCTTGAGAATGTTCCACATGCACTGAAAAAGAATGTATAATCTGATGTTCTGGAATGAAATGTTTTGTCAGTGTCAATTATGTCCATTTGGATTTAGTGTGTCGTTTAAGGCCTGTATTTCTTTATTGATTTTCTGTTTGGATGTGCTCTCTGTCAATAGTTTGTTAAGATCTCCAAATATGACTGTGGTTTTTTTTCTGTTTGCTGTATTAGTTCTGCTAGTGTATGTCTTATATATATTTGTGCTCCCTGATTTGTTACATATATATTAAGTAGTGTTATGTCTTCTTCATAAAGAATTGTCTCTTTGTTGTTTGTGTTTTAGTTGTGTTGGAAATGCAAAGTATTTTAAAATAATAGTGCATTCTGGTTTACATTATAAAGACATTAAGAGTCTTCATTTTGCATAACACTTACACACATATGTGCAAATTCTAATATAAGGTTACTTGTGTTGATTTCAGTATAGTCATGTTCATAATCTGTTTGCTCAGAGATGTTAAAATAAAGTATGATTTACTCTTGATATGGAAGTTTACCTTTGATAATAATATTTTCTTTCTCTTGAGGTTTCCAGAATTATAAAAGAATGATTTTTAAACTGACACATGTTTGGTTGATTCAAAATTGTAATACAAAATATAAATATCTAGTTCAACAAATTATACTTAATCACAAATGGGTTGGTTAAATTTATGATGTGGTCTCATGATGTAAATGATTCAGTCATAATGATAGTACAGGTACATTAAAAAATATCAACATTTAAGTTTGTAAAATAATAAACTATGATGAAATTCTTAAACTAAATATTCTAATTACTTGGTATAATCAATTTGATTTATCGTATATTACTCAAACCAACAGGAGATGACAGATGACTTTGATCACTACACCAACACCTATGTAATCTATTCTAAGGACCCCAAGAACTGTCAAGAATCCCTTAGTACATCAGATGTCATTAATTGGAGACAACATTTACAGATCCAAAGTAAGAAATACAGGATGTATGGTGGCTGCTGGGACTGCTATGTCTATACCTGCCAGGTTACTTTCTACCCTGAGCCTATTCCCCTATTACCTCAAATTCTTTCTACCTAACCCCAGACACTCAACTTGATGTTTATTCCTTATATCAGCTGCCACCACCTCTTTCTTCAGTGGAGTAGAATTCATATATTTCAAATTATGGAGTTAATATAAGAAACTATGAGTAGTGTAATTTTTTTGTTAGCTAAGAATATATTTTGCAGTCAAATTAAGATCCTTTAGGATAATCAGATGTAAGAGCTGAGCTCACACTATGGCCTTCTATTCCTAGAATGAGAATGACAACTTCTTGTGCCCTAAATTACTTCCCAGGTCACAAAGACAACTGCCATGGTTATGAATATGCCCTACAGAGTCATACTGCTAAGAGTGGCATCCTTGTTCTGTCAGTCACTTGTTTTGTGATCTTGAGAAATATATGTAACTTACCCGCTATTCAGTTTCATCATATTTAAAAAATAAGGGTAATAAAATATATGAAATATAAGGTCAATGTAAGGATCAAATTTAGAATTAGACCAATACCTGGGCATGTAGTATGTACCCATACAAGGTTGGCTACTATTTTTTAAATATCACTTATCCTTTGATTTCACAGTAATATTGCCAGGATTTCTAGTATTATCTCTTTTTTGCATAAGAGAAAATGTGCTCAGGCAGTGACATGTCCAAGTTCACATGGTCATTGGCAACACCAAAAGCAACATTGCCTGACTTTAAATCCTGCAAACTTTCATTGGGAAGCTTCTGGTAATATCTCACTTTTCTCCTTACTTTACCCCTTTCTAGGTACACAGTCCAGCCTGGATGAGGTGATACAAAATCTTGCAGCCATTAAATAAGTCAAGGTCAGGCAAATACAAAACAATATCTATACTGCACCCACTATAGTAAGAAGACTGATGACTTCCCTGCCAGATGCAAAGAATTTGCCTCTTAAATATGGCACCCACAAAGCCATGTAAGTTTCAATAATAATAATAATAATAATGCTCTCACTACTCACATCTTTCACTATTTCCAACCTACATTCACTCTGCTCTCCTTACAACCCATTCCAGTATGATTCTTTTAGTACGTACATGGATCATGTCCACACACCCACTTAATACTACTGATATTTCTCAGCTTCCTTTGGATAAAAGCTAAAGCCATTTGTGAACCTT
This sequence comes from Rhynchonycteris naso, assembly GCA_037038555.1. Lineage (NCBI taxonomy): Eukaryota > Metazoa > Chordata > Mammalia > Chiroptera > Emballonuridae > Rhynchonycteris > Rhynchonycteris naso. The sequence goes on from CM072995.1 coordinate 361,473,831, forward strand.
CAGGGTCCTGTAAGACCTGGCATTCCTTACCTCTTGGACTTCATCTTGTTTGTCCTGCTTACTCCCACCAGTGGCTCTGGTCCTCTTTCTGCACTTGATCTCATGCACTCACACGTGCCTTTGGGTCACTACATTTGCACTTTTTCTACCTAAATGCTCTACCCCTGATCTTCACACATTTGTCTTTTCTTGACAGTCAAACTCTCAAATGTCATTTCCTTGGAGAATTGTTCTCAAAATGCCGTGTTTAATACCACCCTTTCATATAATTTTTCATCACATAACCCAATTTTTATTTTCTCTCTTGCTGTTATCACAATCTAAAATTAGCTTATTTATGTATTTACCTACCTCTTTATTTTTTTATCCTCTCTTATATCTCAAACTCCAAAGAGTAGGAGCCCTCTCTACATTGTTGATTGATAGATCTTGAATGTCCAGAACACAACACAGAGTAGATGCTTGATAAATGCTCATGTAATGAAATCACAGAGGAAATGATTTCTGGTAATGAATATTTAAAGAAATTATGTATCACTCTCATTTATTTTTCAGTCTTACACTGAATGTAGTAGCAGTGATGAAGATTTGATCTGGAGATGTCTAATACCATGACTCACTATGTGTTAATGTACATGAAAAAGCTTTATTCATATTGCATCACACATTACACCTAAACGACACCTCCTACATCTATAATCTCCCTTGGTTTTCCTGGCTGTACTATGAGATAGAGAAGGTAAAAATATTATCCTCCTTCTGCTGACAGAAAACAGACTCAGATGATGGAATAGCTTGTTTACATATGTGGAAGATCAAGGCATAACTGGGGCTTGAGTCTCAATCGTCTACTTCTATAGCATGGGCTCTTGCCGGGTCATATCTTGAAGCCTCTGTCCACCATAGCAGGAGCATTCAGACTTCAGGGCTCTGTACCTTGGCGGTCACCTGCTTTTCACAACACTACTCCTCTCGGGACTTGAACTATCCTACAGTGTCCAAGGTCTCTCTCCCACCAACATTCTAAAGGTCCATGATTCTCAGCTCTGGCTTTGCATACAGCTTCGTAGTATATGTTTATTTTCGGTTTACTTGTATGTATTTCTTATCTGAAAACAGGCGTGATAACAATTTCCCCATCTTAAGTGGAAAGTCATAGCAATGTGGAGAAGAACAATACTTAATTTTTATGTAATTTTTATTGTTCATGTGGGACAAGTCTTATGCAATTGTTTATATAATGCTATTAATATCTTTGTACTATAAGGGGGAAAAAATGGAGGCAGGGAGACATTACGCTGCTTGCTCAAGATCACACACTTAGTCAGATTATACATTCAGACATTCTTGCTGCAGAATCCGTACCTTTACCTGTGCTCTCATCTGCATTGTCTAAAGACAATTTGGGGGGAAATAAATATAACACTCCACAGCATGTGTGATATCATGGCTGTTCTTCTCCCTTTTTTCCAGCAGCAACGATGAGAAGTTTAAACTCTCATCCCTCGATGTTGCCCACGCTGCCCTGGTGAACAAATTCTGGCATTTCTGTGGCAATGAGAGGAGCCAGAGATTCATCGAGCACTGTATAGAGAACTTTCCCATGTTCTGTGTTATGGGGCCCAAGGGCACCCCTTTGTACTGAGCCCTGATGGACCAGACAGCCAAGATTCAGATGGCAGGCACTGTGCCTGAGTATCAGGGCCATGGTTTCATGTCCCACCTTGGAGGTGCCATTATCCAGACTCACCCGGCCATGTTCCATATCTTCATATTAGCAGAGCTAACAATGCCATGCAGAAAGTCAGTCAAAATCGCCACTTTATCCTCATGCCCTGTGACTGAAATAAGTGGAAATGTGACCCTCTGTGAAGCAGCGCTGAACACAAGACAGTGTTGGGTGGACCTATTATGTGACAGGAACATCTGGTGAATAGAGAAAAAACATAAATGACGATCAGTAGTAAAGCACTCATGAGATAATGTACTACAATGAATATGATATATATTCTTTTTATTACAAAATGGTAACCACCCCTGAAAAAACCACCACAGAAACACATGGCTTAAAAAAAAGAAGAAACAGAGGAAAGAAGTATAGAATACAACCAAACAAAAGCAAATGACAGAAAAACAAAGGAGAAGAACCAAACAAGATACAGAGCTATCAGAAAGCAATATATTAAATGGCAATAGGAAAACTTCAAGTGTCAATAATTACACTAAATGTAAATGGATTGAACTCACCAATAAAAAGACACAAAGTAGCAGAAAGGATCAAAAAAGAAAATCCAACCATATGCTGCCTTCAAGAAACACATCTAAGCTATAAGGATAAAAACAAATTCGAAGAAGAAATGTTGGAAAACGATTCTCCAAGCAAATAACATCCAAAAAAAAAGAAGATATAGCCATACTCATATCTTACAATGCTGACTACAAGACAGCAAAGGTAATCAGAGACAAAGATTTCATAATGATAAAGGGGATATTGAATCAAGAAGATATAACACTTCTTAATATATATGCACCAAACCAAGGAGTACCAAAGTATATAAAACATCTACTAGCTGATCTAAAAATAAAAATTGAAAAAAATACAATCATACTTGGAGACCTCAATACACCACTGACGGCTCTAGATCGTTCATCCAAACAGAAACATCAATAAAGAAATATGGGCCTTAAGTGAAACACTAGAACAATTGGATATCATAGACATCTATAAGAAATCTCATCCCAAAACACCAGAGTATACATTTTTCCAGTGTACATGGAACATTCTCAAGAATTAACCATGTGTTGGGCCACAAAACTAACATCAACAAATTCAGAAAGATTGAAATTATACCAAGCATATTCTCTGCCCATAAAACTTGGAAACTAGAATTCAACTGCAAAAAAAGAAGTATACAAACCCACAAAAATGTGAAAATTAAACAACATACTTCTAAAAAAATGAGTGGGTCAAAGAAGAAATAAAAGCAGAGATCAAAAGCCCTTCAATAGATGACTGGATAAAGAAGATGTGGTACATATATACCATGGAATACTACTCAGCCATAAGAAATGATGACATCGGATTATTTAAGACAACTTGGATGAACCTTGATAACATTATACTGAGTGAAATAAGTAAATCAGGAAAAACTAGGAACTGTATGATTCCATACATAGGAGGGACACAAAATTGAGACTCATGGACATGGACAAGAGTGTGGTGGTTACTAGGGGGAGGGGAAGGAAGGTGAAGGAAGGAGTGGGGGATGGGAATGGCATAAAGAAAACCAAATAGAAGGTGATGGAAAACAATTTGACTTTGGGTGATGAGTAGACAACATAATCAAATGTCAAAATGATCTGGAGATGTTTTCTCAGAAGCTATGTACTCTAACTGATCAATGTCACCACACTAAAATTAATTGTCTAAATAAAATTTTTTAAAAAGCAAAATAAAGTGATATAGTATGGAAAAAATAATTTTGGATAAGGGGACTGAAGATGACAGAGGGGGAGAGGGTAACATGTTACAGAAAGTGCCCAGGAAGACCTCACTGTAAACCTGTTATTTGACAGAGATCTGAATACAGAAGGGACAGAATCAGGCATGGTTCTGTGGTGAAGCGTCCCAGACTGAGGAGGCCCTGCAGGACGTGCCCAAGAGGATCACTGGAACGAACGAAGAATACTCCATTTATACTTTTATCTTCAAAATTAAAAGTGAAGTGTGTCTGATATTTATTATACTGATTTTAAAAGAAAAATATGTAATTCAAATAGGAAAATATAGAATGGATGCTCAATTTGTTAAAAACTCTAGTGGTGGGAAATGAAAAGTTCAGAGATTGGTCATTTGACAGGTAAGAGTAGATTAATGTCCATGTATGTATCTTCATTCCTCATCATATTATCTGGGGGGTGGGGAATAAGTAATAATATCATGAGCATAATATTTTAATCTTCTCTACTTTACAGTGAAGTTTATTTTACTTTTTCTTCTCTTTCAACACCAAGCAAAGAAAGAAGTTATTGGCCTTGCAGGAAAGAAGTCAGAGTAGAGGCAACCTGGGCGACAGGTTTGGGAATTAGCCTGGGACAAGCTATGTCTGTCCACTGCTCACTGGTTGCAGGTCTGGTGAGGACCCTTCAAGTTTAGAAGACACATGCCTTTGGAGGTGGGGAGAGAAGAGGAAGAAGGGAGAAGGGAGAAAGAAAAGGCACAGGCAGACTCCCAGGAGGAGGTGAACCTCTTTTGTATTTTTTATAACAACTAGACCCATGCCTTGAAGAGAGAGCCTGCGTTATGAACAGATGAATGGGTGGGTGGAAAGATGGCTGGGTGGGGGGATGGGTGACTCCCCGAGTCTGCGGGAATGGAAACGCTGCAAAGACGGCCTTGGCATAATAAAAGAGTTGGGGATTTGGCAACTGATGTGAGTTAATTCACCCAAGGACTTCCCTTGCACAATTTATTTACCTTTATTTCTAATCTGTGAAACAGAAAGTCAATTAATAGAAAGTCGATGAAATGAGACAACCCTATGAATAATGCCAGAGCACAGTGCCAGGTATTGGGTGGGCACTTCCCGAAAGTTCTCTCTCCTACTCACTACACCCCCACTCCCACGCAGCTCCGGAAATGACAAGTACTAGGTTGGCTTTGCCCCACCATAGCTTTTACAAAAACTCCAAGAACCCGAATGATGAAGACATAAGTTTGCCTAGAGACAGAGAAATGATCTGGACCTTAACTGAGAAAAGGATAAACCACAAAAAAATAAAAATAAATAAAATTTTTAAACGTTAAGCTAAGCTAATATAAGCGGTAGCAAACTTAGGCTATCGTGCACCGGCAAGGAGCACTTGGTGCAGTATCTCCCCCACCCACCTCTTCATTCCAAACCACAAATGCAGTCCCCCGAAGGAATGGGAAGCTCTCTGGACCAGAGAATTCAAGAGTGGGCAAACAGACACCATGCTGCCTGCCACTGGCCATGGTGAGTGTCGGTCCTGACGCGCTCCCCCCATCCCAACCCCCGCCTCTGCGTCTCTCCGGGTTCCACCAGGCTTACCCTCTGGCGCCATCTGCAGGCCGAGCTCAGAACTCCACCAGGCCTGAAGGAGTTTGCGCCACAATGAGTACTGCCACCAATGTCTGGACACAGGTTTTAGGGGCTCTGTTCACAAATGTCAGGACGGTCCTTAAAACTGCAAGAAGAGAGCCAAAGCGCTGAGGGTCACCGAGGGCAGCGGGGAGCAGGACGGGAAGGGAACAGTCCAAGAAGTGGGCTGGGGTTTTAGAGGCTGTTTGGAACAACAGAGGAGGAGAAAGTGATGCCTGGAAGCTAAGCTCACAGCGCCTGGTGGCTTGGCTTTAATACTGGCCCTGCTGATAGCTCTGTGTCTTGAGGCCAGTTGCTGGACATTCCCAGTGCCAGTTTCCTCGGAGATGGGAATAATTGGAGCTGCCTCCCATGGTTGTGATGAGAATAAAATGACTTAATATTTGTAATGCACTTAGTTCTTGTCCAATGAAATTAACAATTGGCATTAAAAACGGTCACCAGCAACACTAGCATCACCTCTTGAGAAATACAAGTTACATGGCTACACTCTAGCCCCACCGATCAGACTGTCTGTCAGCAGAGGGCACCCAGGACTGCCTTTCAACAAGCCGGCCATAGGATACTGATGCACGGGGAGCTCTGGGAAGCCCTGGTCTGTTTCTCAGGCAGGACACTGGATGCCTCTGCTTGTGAAAGGATGCAGATTACTGGTCTCACCTCACACCTATTAAATATATACAGGTTACTTACCAGAATCCAACTTTAAAAAGCAAACCAAACACTACCCAAGTAATAAGCTTGAACAAAATTGGATAGGGAAGGACAGACTTTAATTTACAACTAGAGAATGAAGACCCCCAAGAAGAAAGAATTAGCCCCAGGTCTCCCAACAGCGATCTAATAGCTGAGAGACTTCAAGGTTAAACTCCTTCTGGACACTCCAGCCTCCTACCCCAAATAGTCCTGTGGCCTTGTGCAAAATATTCTGTTTCTTAATCTTTGAAATGTGGGCAAAAGTCATAGCTAACTCAAGGACTGACTGTGAAGATCAAATGAAACCAAAATGAGTCTTTCTCTAACCAGAGAAAGAAAACCCAGGTTGCTGGCCTCATCCTTCTTGGAACCTCTGGAGTACACAGGACGGGGTGTGAGGGAGGCCAGTGTTATCCTTCCCTTGAGGGATCTGGATGGGATCGTTAGGCTGCTGTGGCTTCAGGGAAAACCCCTAAACTGGTTGCTAAAAGGTTAAAGACCCATCCCAGTCCTCTTCTAAGTAGGGGTCAGCTTCTAAGCCAGAGTGAGGTGAACTCTCTGAACTCATGGAAGAACAGACTATCCTCTCTAGACTTTCACAGAATGTGTGTGCACATGTCTGTGTATGTGTCAATAATTCTGCTTTTCACATGTAGAACAAAAGATGCTAATCCCCTCCAGGTGGAAGATAAGGAATGAAGGGGAGGGATGCCCATTCAGCACTTAATGGCGAAAGCCCAGGGAGGGACAGGAGAGGCAGGGAATCGCCAAGTCTCACTAGACCTTACCGCAGGACCGCGCTCCTTGCTGCCCTTTTGGGGGCCATTTAGTCCCCTGAAGCGCACGGCACTTACTGACGCCGCCAGGATTCGGACCGCTCCACCTGCCAGGTGAGGGCGATTCTCAGCAGCGGCCTCCGTGTCTGGCCCGGGGTGCTGGTCCCGCCGCCGCCGCCCACGTCGTGCTCTCGGCACCCGGGGCCGCGGTGACGCGTTGTTTGCCCCGCAACCCCGCGCTCCGCCGCGATCACAGCCCCAGAAAAGCGCGGCCCCGCGGCTCCTCCAGCACAGCCCCGGCCCTGCTCGTCACACTGCGACAGCTCAAGGAAGGGGTTGAGGTCCGCGATCTGGCCGGGAAGGCGGAAGGTGGCGTGGACCGAGTGGACGAGCGCGTGTACAGATGAAGTGCGGCGAAACCATCGGGATCGCTAGGGCTGGGCGCGTGTGTCCCGGGATCCCTCCTGGCCACTCGCCAGCCCTCCACTCCTGTCTCGCCACGACGGCAACCACGCGGTCTATTAGTCAGAAGCGGTGCCCCGCCTGGAGAGCGGGACTTTCCAAGTCCCCACTGGGCCAGAACGTCCCCGGGACAGCCCGTTTCTGCGTCTCCTGCCACTCTCGGTTCGGCGGTCACCGGCTCGGTTGGGACAGACTCTCCGCTTCTGTGAGTGGTTCTTCTACATTTGTATCGGACCTGGAGTGCTTGGGGTGGAGGGGGCATGAAGATTTGGGGAGAGAAGGAAGGAAAGGCAGCTTCTCTTTGTAGGAACTCCTTTCCCGCTCCCCACTTCAAAGGCCAAGAGTTTTACTCCTGAAAGGCACGTGTAGACAGTCTAGGCAGCTGTTCCACTCACACGCCTTGAGCAGCTGGGGGCTGGGGTGGGGGTGTATGTTAATAGTGCAAATTCCATGACTTCACTCCAGAGGTTCTCAATGGTGATCTTGGAGGGTGGGGCCCTGTACCCCACTTGGTCACAAACCTACCACGTGTAATGCACAGACACCATCAAAATTTAATCTGAGACAAGCTCCTTAATTTAAAAGTGAGGAAACTGGGATGCCCAGTTAGGGTGGAGAGACAGAGTTTCAGGAAAGGCACCCTCTAATTGTTTTGTTCTTCTTGTTGTTTGGGGGGGGGGGTCCATGTTTCCCTCGTTGCTGTCCTGTCCTTTCTCAGCTGAACACCTACGAGGAGCCACCACAAGCACCCCCAGTTCTCTCTTTCATGGTCGTTCTGTCATAGGTGTCACTTCTGGGTCCTTTTCTGTTCATTGATTGCTCTTCTCATTATGGGCCATATTTTCCTGCCACTTTTTAAGTTCGATCATTTTTTATTGAATATCAACCTTGGTTAATTTTCTGTTGAGGGTGAGAGATGCTGGAGATGCTTATGTTTTTATAACCATGCTTCAACTTTGTTCCTGTTCACAGTTACTGTCCTTAGAAACAATTGCATCCCTGCAGGTCCTACTTTTCAAGTTTGTTGGGTGGCCCCAAAGCAGCCTTTGGTGGAAGGCTGGTTTTGTACCGCTGTGGAGACAACACCTTCCTGAACGCTCTTCCTGATAGCTCGCAAATTGTGAAGTTTTCTCATTTGACTTTCAGTTCCAGAAACTTTTGTCAGCTCTGTATGACCCTCAAAATTGTTCTATCTTACCTTTTGGGGATCGGGGGCCTGTTCTTCCCCCGGTTTCTGGTGGTTTCATCACTCCAAAGGGGACTTAGCTGAAGTGTCTAGAGGTGCCCACCACAGGCCTCCGACTCTCCATCTCCCTGTGTGGCTGCTGCTTCCTCTTTCCAGTGCCCTGCCCACCAAACTGGAGCCACTACGTTTCCCACCACTCTCAGCTTGTCTTCTCAGCTCAAGAAAAGTGTCAGGCTCTGTTGTGTTTCCCCTCCTTAATAGGTGGCCTGGAAACCCTCTGAGACTGTGAGCTAGATGTCCTTAGGGCTTACCTTGTTGATTTCCCTCTCTCAGGGATCAGAGAACATGGTTCTGAGCTGCCTGATGTCCAGTGTTTGAAAGTTGTCATTTCACTTACCTTGTTCTGTATTGTTTTACTCATTTGAAGTGAGAAGATAACCCCAATCCCTGTTTCTCCATCTTGGCCAGTAGTGGAAGTATGTTATATTCCCTTGGATATATATCATCATGAATCTTATGGAACATGAAGAGAACCAGTCACTCAGGGCTACTGAAAATGACCAAAGTACCAGACCTGAAGTTTCAGAGGTGTGTCTGCACTTGACACCTCTTGGCTGGGACGGCACTCTAACCATAGTGCTCCATTAGGGTCCTGAGAGGGGATAGATAGTTCATGAAGGATGGCAGTTATAACCCTACTTGTATTGTTCCAGATACTTTTAGTGACATCATTGACATCAGTGCTGTGTAACATGAAATGATAGTGTATGAATTAACAGTGCAAAAAATGTGTTGTTAGACAAGGGGGGAAATCAACAGTGTAGACACTTACTATCATTGAAAATCTAGGCAGATGTAAAAAATAACCGATCTGATATTTACTAAGAAATTATTATGTAGCTAGAGTTATGCTTTCACTTCTTATGGATTATCTCATTTAACCTGTAATACAACACTCTGCAGTTGATGTTATCACCATCTTTCCTTTACAAATTAAGAAACCAAAACCCAGTTTTCTGAAAGTCACAAAAGGAATGGACTTCAGAACAAGGATTTTGAAACCAGGAAATCAGAGCCTTTACTGACTGGCACACTCTTTCACTCAAAGATAGGCAAAATGGCAATGCTAAATTGAGATAGACACAAGTGATCTCAGTGCCAAGAGGACACTACTTATTGTGTATGACTATGTGTTTTAGTTTGTACTGGAATACATATATCTGTTTTATATCTTGCCAATTCTGTGATTTAGCAAGCATTTGATTATATTTCCTTAGTGCTGTTGAAACCTTGCATAGAATGGAAACTAAACAGATGTTTAATGAGAATTTTTGAAATGTGATGTTTCAAATGTCCAAAAGGTGTACTTTGTCCAGTTTGACTAGTAAGTGAGCAAATGCAGATTTTGAACACAGTTAAATTAGATGACATTTCATCTCTCAATTGGCAAACATTTAAAATAATAATTCTGAAGTGCTTTAGAGAGTCAAGCATAGAGTTGATCTCATTGGACAGGGGCGTGAATCCAACGTGACTTTTCTGGAAAGCACCTTGGCAGTAGAATTGCTGTAAATGGCATTTGTAATCTTAGTCTCAGTATTTCCTGTTCTGGGAATCTGGGCTAGGGAAATAATCAGATGAGCAGACAGAAGTGTGTACATGTAGAAATAATTGTCACATCTGAGTAGTAAAACATTTTTTAATCTAAATGTTCAACTATAGAAAAATGAATTAAAAATTATTGTCCACAGAAATATCATATGGCCCATCAAATTGCATTTTCCAAGGTTGTCTAATGACATGTGAAAGTACTGGTGGATGGCTTAGTAAAAAATACAGTCTTAGACAGCGTAGTATAATTTAAGCAACGTAAGATTTACATCTGTATATAAAATCGTAGAGCCAAAAAAAAAAGTGCAGGTTATCTCTGGTGATGAAAAATAACGAGCATTTTTCTCCATTATTCATTATCCATCATATTATCTAATTTTTATTCATAATATCTACTAGTTTTTCAATTATAAAAACATGACACATTATTATTAAGGGTGGTTTTTACTGAAAATTTCATCTTTCCTTTATTGAAGCAGACATGTTCCAGCATACCTGTTGATCATTCTCCATCTCACATAAGTGAGAGTAACAGACCATTAAAATTAAACAAGAATTCAGTGGGGGTGAAGCACCCCATAAAAGTCAGAACCCAAATGCCAGCACCAATGGAGAACATTTTTTCAAGTTTACTTTGAAATCGGACAATAGAAAGCTTACAGGACACGGAAAACCCAATGAGAGTATCTACTCAGCTCTGAGAGCTAATGACATTTTCAGGGAAAGAATGAAGAATCCTTATAATAAGAACATTCTTGTCTTGGAAGAGAAAACAATAAAAGGCTATATAAATTTAGGAATGCCTCTCAAGTGCCTTCCTACAGGGTCTAAACTTAACATATCACTTGGCAAAACAAAGAGGGATGAGGAAGATGGTCAGATATTACGCGAATGTGAAAATCCCAATAACAAAATCATTCTTTTTCGCGTTGTGGCTGTTGGGAAGATGGTAAAGAAGATTGTTAAGATCAGGGAACTTCATAAAAAGGGATGTTTCCTTTGAATCTCTGCCATGAAGGGCGAGATTATCAAAGAAGCCCTGTGCAACGGCGGCCGATTGCGGTCTGATCTGGATGAATTTAGGTGGGAACTCATGGAAGAACATAACAGTCATGGAAAAGGGTATACAGTGGAGGAGGTGTCTGGAAAAGTCTTAGAGTTGAACATTTATAAAAATCCATCTGTTAGAAAATGTACCCTTAAGAAAACTGAACAGAACAGTGGAAATGTCACTAGTGAAATCAGTCCCCAGGACCCGATGCCATCTCAGATCCAGGACTACGAACCAGAAAGAAATGGAGAGGCTAAAGATGTGGAACAAAACCTAGAAAATGTTCTCCCACCACGGAGTCTAGGGCATGATATTGAAGGCAAAAAATGCTGCACAATTTTCAGAATTAAAAATTATTATAATCTTAACAAAAAATACAGGAAATGGCCAAGGTCCCGACTGGTGATGGAGACTACTCTCAATCAGGATTTCCAGACAAAGGCAACTGATCTCTGGCTAAAGGATTACAAAAAGTTGGAAGAAGTAATAATGCAGCAATATCCAAATTTTAGGAAAGATGCTCTTTGGATGAGAAATTATTTTCGGGAAGAACAGAGGAAAACCCGACTGCCACCATTTAGACAATTCAACATATATAAAAAGTGCTTTGCAGAACAGACCAAAAACTCTATTTCAGTTGCAACCTATGAAGTTCATACTCATTTTAATAATTCGGTTGGGGTCATCTTTTGGGACAATAATGGAAAAATAGGCAAAACTACTTGCTTTGTCTTCAGGCATGGTTACATTTTCACCTGTTGACATGTTGTGCACATGATGGTGGGAGGAGACACAAATCCAAGTTTGTGGCCAGATATAATAAGTGCACATATATAAAATGTGCAAAGGTAACTTTCACTTATAAAGCATTCCACCCGCCTGCTGAAAAATGGTTTTCCATACAGCCATGGTTTGAAGTGTCTGATGGCATTCTAGATTATGCTATTCTAAAACTAAAAGAAAATGGACATGGTTTTCCTCCAGGCCTATTTGGACATCTTTCCCCTCTGCCACCCAGTGGTTTGGTTTGTTTAATTGGTCACCCAGATGGCCGGGTCAAGGAAATAGATGAGTGTGTTGTAATCTCTCGAAAGAAACGTTTGGAGAGGTACGCTGAGAATCAGCAACGTGAAGTGCTTGGACCACATGCTGCCATTTACGATGCTGTCTCTATGTTTACCCCAAGAAGTTTCCCAAAAGCGGCCAGAAGCACTGACAAGCTTACATATGATACTTGTTTTTCAGGTGGTTTCTCTGGCTCCCCAGTGTTTAATGCGTCTGGCAGAGTGGTGTCCGTGAACTCCTTTGGGAACTTTTATGAACGTGGAGGTAAAATACATGCCCTTATTAAATATGACTATTCCATGGAGTCAATTCTTTGTGATGTTAAAGAGAAAGATGAGATCTTGTATAAATTGTTAACCGAAGAGAAAGATGAAACCCTCAACCAAGAGAAAAATAACAAACTAGAGTCACCACTTCAACATCCTCAGATAGATCCCATGGAATATTAGAAAAAGGGATGCTGTTTTCATGATTTGGGTCCAGTTAGGAAAAGCTTTCCCGATCATTCCACTACACCAACAACTTTCATGTGGACACCTAATTTTCAATGAGTTATATACAAAAGGACTTGTCACCATCATCACCTACCAGTTACAGTCTCCCCCTATTGACCAACTAACTGTTTCACACATAGCAGCCAATACTGAAGACCTGTTCTTCTGTTCAGGTTCTTAAACGGTGTTTCTCAAGCAGCTTGCAAAGCAGGTTTCGGATCCTCTGTTGGAAGATGCCTGACTCTGAAGTCTCCATCAGGACGGGGACACCAGGAGCGCCTTTGCTGGCCTCTTCCTCCTGCTGTGGAGACCCATGTGCCTCAGCCCCAGGGTCATAGTGTCTTTTCTGCCTGCGGGGAAGTGGGGAGTTGAAATTGGCATCCCCAAGTCTCACTAGAGCCCTCCGCAGGAGTGGGCTGCTTGTGTCTGTTCTGGGCCCTTCCGGGCCCTGGAGGTAGGTGAAGCGCAGGGTATGAACCAACCCCCGCGGGATCCGGACCAGCCTCTGTCGGTTCTGGGCCATTTTGAATAGCGATCGCCAGGTCTGGCGCGGGATGTTCGCCCCACCGCTGTCGCCCTACCGCCCTGCCGCCCTGCCGCCCTGCCCGAAGGGGTTCAAGGACAGCGTCTCCACGAAGCACCGGGGACTGCGTGACGGTGACGAGCAGTTAGCCCCGCAACCCCAGATGCCTGTGCAGTGCCTGCTCCGCGCCGTCGCCGCACATACAGAGCCCGAAGATAATGTGGGTCCCCTGGTTCCTCCCACACCTGTCTTCCCTCCTTCAGCTCCTACCACGACGACAGCGAACCCGGAAAGGCGGGAGAGGGATGGAGGGACACGACTGATCAATGTTTGGCGGGGAGGCGGAAGCTAGCTATGGACCGAGTGTGCGAACCAGTGTATGGGAGACACTCAGAGGGCCTCGGGATCGCTAGGGAAGCCGGATGGCCAAGATCCCAGACCCCGCCTTGCCACTGGCCAGCCAGCCGATCCTTCCCTGCCTCGCACCATGTTGGTCCTCACCTCTCATTCCATTGGCCAGAAGCGATGCCCATCAAGAAAGCGGAATTTTACACATTCTGGCTGGGTGACAGATCTTCCAGGGACAGCCCGCTGAGCGCCATTGTCGAAACTCCTGTCATTTTCAGTTGGGTGGTCAAAAGCATGGTTGGGTCGGTCAACAGCATGAACCTCTCCTGTGAGGGGTTCTTCTGCATTTGAGTAGGGCTTGGAGGTCTTAGGGGGTGATTGACATGGAGGTTAGGCTGCTAGGGGGCGAAAGGGAAAGGCAGCTTTGCATTGTGGCCACACTCTTCCCGCACCCTACTCTCAAAGGTCAAGACGTTTACTCCTGGAATGACACTGGAGACAATCTAGGCAGTTGTTCCCACCCACATGCTGTGAGCAGCTGGGGGCTGGGGTGGGGGCTTCAGTTATAGTGCAAGGTCCCTGACTTCACTCTAGAGGTACTGAATGGTGATCTTGGAGGGTGGCTCCTTGTATCTTCCTTGGTCACAGTCCACAGGGGGAAATTCACAGGCACAATCAAAGTCTGAACAAAGCTCCTTAGGTTGCAAATAAGAAAATTGAGATGCCTCGGTGGACTGTGGGGAGATGTTTTGAGGAAAGTCACCTTCTAATTGATTTGTTGTTCTTCTTTGCTCTTTTGTTGGGAAAGGGGGTGTTCTTTCCTGCCCAAACATAGTTTCCGCCATTGCTGCCCCATCCCTTCTCAGCAGAATGCCTGAGGGGAGCCACTGCAAGTACCCAGCGTTCTCTCTGTGCCCTGTGATCTCCTGCTGCCTTGGAGTCTCTGCTCTGTCTCCTCAGAACAGGAATTCCACCAGCTCTGCCTTGATGCCTTCCTCGTATGCCGGCTTGGCTGTCTCCAGGCATTCACCCTCCGTAACCAGAGGGAACGTTTCACTTGTGACTGTCCCTAACTGCAAGATGTCCAGATCCTTGCCAACCACAGTGTCATAAATTGTGTCCATATTATGTTTATTTATAGATGAGAGTGGGCATTCCGCCCTTGTCACTCCATTTGGTCTGTAATTAAAGGTAATATCTGCTTTAATGTTCTTATCTACTGGTTCTGTCATAAGAGTCTCTTCCAGGTCTGTTTCTGGTCATGGATTACTTTTCTCATTATTGGCCACATTTTCCTGTTTCTTTTTTTGCCTGATCACTTTTTATTCAACAGCATATTTGGTTAATTGCAAATTGTGAGGGTTGCTGGGAAAGCGTATATTCTTATCAATATGTCTCAGGTTTGCTCTTTTGTCCAGTTATTGGACTTGGAAGCAGTTGTCTATTAGAAAGGATATAGATACAACTGTTGAACTTCAAAAATAAAGTAGTTTAAAATATCTTAATTATAACATCATAGTCTAAGCATGCAGTCTTCTGTGGTTATGGTAATTGTAGGGTGCCGAGGTATTAGGTTTCTTCAATCTGGTTACCCCACCATTCCAGACATGTGGCCTGGCCCCAGATGGCTGCTGACCTCCCAGCTAAACCTCAGCCAAGGGAAGAGGAAAGAAAATATACAAAAAGAGAGTACGCCTCTTTCTCTTAAAAACAACATGCAGAAACTGCACATATCACAACTGTGCATATCCAACTGTTAGAAACAATAAACAGATTCAGTAAAGTCACAGGATACAAAATCAATATAGAAAATCTACTGCTTTTCTGTATGCCAACAGTGAGACCTCAAAAAATGTATTAAAATAATCCCTTTTAGAACTGCAAGAACAATAAAATAC
Source organism: Rhynchonycteris naso (assembly GCA_037038555.1). Classification (NCBI taxonomy): domain Eukaryota; kingdom Metazoa; phylum Chordata; class Mammalia; order Chiroptera; family Emballonuridae; genus Rhynchonycteris; species Rhynchonycteris naso. The sequence goes on from CM072995.1 coordinate 361,489,064, forward strand.
CTAGAAATAAACTAAACAAATGTAGTGTAGGACTTATATACTGAAAAGTACAAAGCATTATTAAAAGAAATTGTAAAAAGCCTGATCGTGCAATGGCACAATGGATAGCATATCAGCCTGGGATGCTGAGGACCCAGGTTTGAAACCCCAATATCACCAGCTTAATTGCTGACACATCCGGCTTGAGCATGGGATTCTGTCTTGAGCATGGCTCACAGACATGACTCAATCGTCTCTGGCTTGAGCCCAAGGCTGCTGCCTCCAGCGAGAAGTGACTGGCTCAGCCCAAGTGTTCATCAGTAGACAAGTAGATAAAAAAGCTGTAGTACATTTATACATGGAGTACTACACGACCATAAAAAAGAAGGAAATCTGCCTGACCAGGCAGTGGAGCAGTGGATAGAGCGTCGGACTGGGATGCGGAAGACCCAGGTTCGAGACCCCGAGCTCGCCTGCCTGAGTGAGGGCCCATCTGGCTTGAGCAATAGCTCTCCACCTTGGATCCAAGGTCGCTGGCTCCAGCAAGGGGTTGCTCAGTCTGCTGAAGGCCCGTGGTCAAGGCACATGTGAGAAAGCAATCAATGAACAATTAAGGTGTCGTAATGGCAATGAAAAACTAATGATTGATGCTTCTCACCTCTCTCCGTTCCTGTCTGTCCCTATCTATCCCTCTCTCTGACCCTCTCTCTCTCTGTCCCTTAAAAAAAAAAAAAAAAAGAAGGAAATCTTACCTTTTGAGAAAGCACGAATAAACATAGAGATTATTATATTAAGTGAAATAAGTGAGGCCAGAAAAAGACAAATATCATATGCTCTCACTTATATGTGGGATCTAATGAACACAATAAACTGAAGACTAAATATAGGAACAGAGGGTCACAGAAAATGGATGGGCAGCTGTCAGAGGAAAAGGGGAGGAGATGACGAGTTCAAAGATGAAGAGATTAGTCAAAACCATATATACATAGCATACGTATACAAACAACAGGGTAGCAATAGCCAGAGGGAAAGGAGGGAGGAAGTAGGGGAGCGGGGAGATGGGGGCAATGGGCAGGCAGGAGTGGAAATGAGGGTGGAAAGAAAGTTTGCATGGGGTGTGGTGGGGCAGGAAGCTGTGTGTTGAGAGTGTTATATTGAGTAGGACAATTGAAACCATGTCAACAAAATATTTTTTAAAAAAAAAAAGCTTTTTAAAGATCTTTCTATTATTATCTGAACAAAAGTTTAAAAAGCCCTTTTATGCTTGATGAAAATTTGCCTTATTGGCAATGCTGCATACAATGTGTGTCTCTTCTTGTCACTTGTACTTGTGTAAAAGAAGTGGTCAAGAGAACAGCAATTGGCTCCCCTGAGTCTCTTTCTCAAGCTTCCCTGGGGAATAAGGAAATTGTGAAGGTTGTTTCAGGCTGGTGGGACTTTCTGAAACCAACACAGTACAGAATACTTCACTGGCTCCAGCTTCCCTATGAGTCAAAAAGCCAAGAGCTAAAGGAGATGACAGTGGGGTGATGTGGAAGAATTAGGGAGCGGTGGGGTGGAGGCAAAGGGGTGGGGGTGGAGAGGCTTCATCCGGAAGAACCCTGTTTCTGTGAAAGTGAAACTTTCCTCAAAGACAGGAAATCATTTCAGATCTCAGCCCCACTTGCCAGAGGTCCAGCTGACCCAAGTGAACGTGGGCACACTTCAGGACCAGCTATCTGCTCAGGTCCAACAAGAACTGACCTAGGTTGGGTTCTGGAGTTCCTGGTACTGGTGGTGAGGTGAGGGGCACCCTGGAGTGGGTGAGCGGTGGGGGGGCTGGGGTGTTCTACTGGGCTGGTGGTTGCTCTTGCCCACCTGCGGGCCTAGAGAGCACAGGTTTTATTTCAGTGGCTGCTTCTCATCACTCCTGTGTGCTGGGGGAGCATGGTAGGGGGGTCAGATCCCTGCCCTCTACCGCCTGGCTCAGATCTAAGAGGAGATCCCAGAGCCAGAGAGCTGAGTGGGAAGGGAGGAGGAGGTGAGGTGGGGGCACAGAGAGGGAAGAATAGCCAAAGGAAGAGAGAAAGGCCAAGACAGAGGAAGAGCCAGGGGGAGAGGGAAGCGGGGATGGAGGGGAGACAGAGAACTGAGAGAGAGAGAAGAAAGATGAGCAGGGATATGAATTCAAAGAGAAGCACTTGGTGGGGTAGACATGGACCAAACTGGCTATACCTCCTTTTCTCTTTACAGGAGGACATAGCGCCAGGGAACTAGGTCAGCAGAGCCTTGACTTCTCCAGCTGTAAAGCAGGGCTTGGGGCAGTATAGCTAAGGACACTTCCCATTTTGATGTATCGTGGGTCAGTCTGAATGCTGGAAACCACGTTGGGGAAGGGACACAGGGTAATTTTGGTAATTTCCAACCTTTTGTCCCTCTCCACTGGTTGCTCAAGGTCATTCCAGTGGACTGCCAAACTCACTTTGGTTTCTGCCCAGTTTATATTTCGTTTTTGGCCCATGTGTATAATCTACCCTAAAAGAAACTGGGTTCTCTCTCAAAGTCTGTAAGATGAGTCAGCAGCAGTGAACGCTCAAATTTTCTTCATTGTTGGGCAATAATTTCCTGCTTTCAAGAACCTTATACAACATAGCCCAGTTCCTCAATTACAGGTGTCTCATTTTTGTTTCCCCAGGGTCTCTGCTATTTAAAAAGCCTCCTGGTGGTAAGTATATTGAGAATGATAATTCCAACAGAAGTATTATTACTGAGCAACCTGTTATGTGCCAGGCACTGTTCTAATAACTTCACATTCAGTATAGTCTGCAATCATCAAACAATGAAGGCGGATTTCACAACTATTCCCTTCTAGGAGGACTGGAGAATGAGGCAGAGTATTCATTAATATGCCCAAGGCCAGGCAGCTAATAAATGGTAACCTGAGATTTGAACTCAAGTGGTCTTACAAAAACCAGCGTTCCCATAGCATGTTCATATTCATTATCTCATTTAGAATCATTGTCTCCATTTACAAATAGAAAACTAAGACTGAGAGATCCTTGAGTGAATTTTACACCTGAAACCTATGTAATTTTATGAACCAATAAATTCAATTAAAATATAAATAAAAAAAAGAAGTCCCTGGCACATAATAGGTTTTCAGTACATTTGCTTAATGAACGAATGAAAGAGAAATGGCTTGGTCAAAGAATTGGTTAAGTCTTGTATTTCAATATGTATTGTCAAATTGCCTTCCAAAAGGGCAATCAATCCATTTTCTGTTATTTACATTTCATATTTTAACTTTGTTCTGGTTTCAAAATTTCATGTTTCCAAACCTTTTCCTTGTGGTTAGAAACAGTGACGTGTGGTTAGAAACAGTGACGTGTGGTAGAAACAGTGATGGGTAGGAGGAAGAGCCCAACCACTTATGAAAGCCAGTGGTCAAATTTTCATAAATTTTGAAAACTAGTTGTAAAGTATAGCCATTAGTTTAAAATTATGTAAACTTACAAATAACTAAATGATATTTAAAGTAAAAGTAATAAATGTTCAAAGCAAACAGAAAGGAAAAGAAAGAAAGAAAAGAACAAATGGACACCTAAGGCTGGGGGAGGCGGAAGTGAGTTTCCTGAGCAGCTGAGCAGCAGTGAGGGAGGGAGCCAGGGCTCCTGCTGCAATGCTAAGAGACTAGGCATAGTCTCTATAGATTTATTTTTGCCTCAAAATTTTAAAATGGTATTTATTAGTATAGTTAAGAAACAGTTAAATTAGAAGCTAGTTATTCATGCTTTTTAATGTTTTTTTTTCAGTTACAGTTTACATTTAATGTTATTTCATATTAGTTTCAGTGGTACATTATAGTGGTTAGACAATCTTGTACCTTACAATGTGATCCCCAGATAAGCCTAAGACTCCTCAGGCACATGCATAGTTACCACAACATTAGTGACTATTACTTTTATGCAGTACTTTACATCCCCGTGACTAGTCTGTAAGGACCAATTGCACTTTTTAATCCCTTTACCTTTTTTACTCAACTCCCCCACCACCCCACCACCCCCGTGCAATCTGGCAAACACCAGTCGGTTCTTTGTATCTATGAGTCTCTTTCTGTTTCATTCGTTTATTTTGTTCTTTAAATTCCACGTATAAATGAAATCCTATGGCAGTTGTCTTCCTCTCTCTGATTTGTTGCACTTAGCGCAATACCCTCTAGGTTCATCCATGTTGTCACAAATGGTAAGATTTCATTTTTTATGGCTGAGTAATAACCCATCATATATATGTACCACCTCTTCTTTAAAGCAGTCTTTAGATAAGTTCTTCACAAGAACTTATCTTGACAAGAACTCCAGGGGATAGAGCATAAATTAAGAAACAACATGAATAAGCAAACCAGGAAACTTCTCCATCCGCTTCAACAAATCAAGGTTTTTATAGAATAAAAGAAACTTAAAATGTGTAATAATTAAAGACAACTTATATAACTCAATTGGATCTTGGTCTGATAAAAATTAGTATTGTGATATTGTAAGAAGAAGTCCTAAATTTTAAGATATGGAAAGTTATAATTAGGGTTGAAAAGTCATGATGTCTCTCACTGTGAAATTATCTAGTAAAATAAAAAGATGTGCCAGAAAAAGAGCAATTATTCACCCTATAGGACAAATATATGGAAGCTCTATTCTCTCTTGTTTTTTCTTTTATCTGAAAATATTCATAATAAAGAGTCATCAAAAGTGTACTCTCTGGGGCTATGTGATCTTCAGTAAATAGCTTCATCTCTCTGGGTGTTCAAGTTCTCTACCAATAAAATGGGACTAACCTATCTCACAGGGTTGTAAGAATTCTCTGTGGTAGTTTATAAAAAGCGTGTAAAACAGTATGTAGTGTGCTATATGCATATTCCATTTATTCTTTGAAAATATAAATGGATCTTTATTGAGAACTTGCCATGGGACAGGCATTGTGATAGATAGGGAGATACTGAAGACAGGCTGCTGTTGCCCTTCCATGGTTTCCCTTTGGTGGTGATTATCACTACAGAAGATTTGATTCTTTTCTTTACATTGTTCATACTCTTCTGGGGAGGTATCATAAAAAAGAGAAAGGGGAAAATACCTTTTTAAACAAAGAAACAAAAACTACAGCAGCCTGAGCAGGCAGTGATGCAGTGAATACAGCGTCGACCTAGGACACTGAGGACATAGGTTATAGGTTTCAAACTCCGAGGTCTCCGGCTTGAGCACGGGCTCACCAGCTTGAACACAGGGTCACCAGCTTGAGCATGGGATCATACACATGACCCCACGATCACTGGCTTGAAGCCCAACATCATTAGCTTAATCAAGGGGTCACTGGCTCAGCTGGAGCCCCTTGGTCAAGGCACATATGAGAAAACAATCAGTGAACAACTAAGGTGCCTCCACAATGAGTTGATGCTTCTTATCTCTCTCCTTCTGTGTCTATCTGTCCCTGTCTGTCCCTCTCTATCTCTCTCGCTAAAAAACAAACAAAAAACCTAAAGGAGCAACTAAATAAAATGCTCACTGTAGGTTTGTCTTGAAGGTTCTTTTCCAACCCGTTGACCTGTGATTACAACATCCCTGGGCCATCTCCAACGAGGCGGAAGCCAGATTTTAACATCAGTGTAACTAGAACACACATTTGAATCCTCCAACTGCAAAACCTACTCCAAGGTATTTATACCTGCCTTTGAATTTTGTCTCTGCCTTGTAGCTCTCGCCTTGGGAGGTCACCTACCTCCTCTAGTTATACAGTGTGTCCGTAAAGTCATGGTGCACTTTTGGCCGGTCACACAATCAAAAGCCACCATGACTTTACGGACACACTGTACTTTTCCCACCTGCAAAATCAGATATATTTATTTTGTGTGGTACCCCAGGGCATTGGCAGTTAGAGATAAATTTGTAAGTTATTCAGTGTAATCCTCTATCAAGGGTAGATTTTATTATCGGGGTGGTTATAGTTGGAAGATAAATGGTCTACTTTCTAGGTTAACGTCTCTGAGAAGGGTGAGGCTGCAGCTGAAGGGTAAGGTGGGGTACAGGTCCCCGTTTGTCTTACCTTCTGCGCAAAGAGTGGTAGCTCTGAAAATACTGTTCTAACTTGAACCTTGTTAGTCTTTCAGCTGAACTGCCTACTCATCTTCAAGCCATCATGAGCTCTAAGAAACGCAAGTCTCAGGGAGTTCCATTGGATTCAAAGAAAAATATGAAGATTGAACACTACTTTCCTCAGGTATGTTTGTAAGTGCCATTTACAGAATATGTCAGTATTAGACTTAGCATCCTTGACACAGGGTTCCATAGCCTTCCTGCCAAGAAATTACCTCATTGAATATAGGGAATATTAAATGTTACAATCTTTCTCATTCATTTTATACTTTCCATTTTGAGGGATGGCAGTGAGAGTTTTTATGAAAATCTCAGCCATCTCAAAGCCTTTAACAAAAAGCTATTGTAACACCTCCTGAACAACAACAAAAATCAGAAACAATGTATTACAAAAAATACGGAATCAAAACAAAATTAATGTTATTTCATAACTTGAAAATATATACCACTAACCTGTTTGTTTGATAACAATAATACATTTGAATAGCACTTTACAATTTATAAAACAGTTTTAAAATAGTGATTATTTCTATAAGCTTATTAAGCAAGCAGGGAGGATTTTCTTACTCTTAATTTGTTTATAAGGAGTGGAAAGAAGTGAGTTGTTTCTTAAGGCAGTAGTGGAATGAAGACTTGGACCTCAGTTTACTGACATTGAGTGGGGGCTCCTCCTACTAACTGGGCTCTGTTATCATATCAAACCCTCGTATCCTTTCCTGAGTCTACAGGGCTCCTTGAATTTACCAAGAAAATGACTCAGAGATGGTGGGCATTTGAGAATGCAACTTAGAAGTCTTTAACTCTTCCTTTATTCTGATTCTAACAAGAACATCCAAGTCTGCAGAAAAACCAAGCCAAGACTAGTTCTGTTTTTTCTCTGGCCCATTCTAGGACAGTGCAAGCTAAAAACCATGTAGGCCCAAGTCTCATATTTGAAAGTGTCTATATATGCCCAGGAATCCTTTCAATAGTTGGAAATCCATCATAGTGGTCCCTGGGCTTTGTGACAAGGATGTTTCTAACAGCATCAGGCTGAAGAGATGCTCTTTGACAGTTTGCATATGTGCCCATAATAAATGTCTATTACCTCATGTTCCTTTTTCTTTATCTACAATATTACCTCCATTATAAAGAAGGAAAGGATAAGTTAACCTACGAATATACTAAGCATTATCACACATGATGTTCCACTTAATCTTTACAACAATCCTGGTATCGTTATTCCCATTACAAGCATGGGTATAACATATTGTCACCCATGCCAGGATGAATATGACTACTCAGAAATGTACCTTTGAGACATAGGCAGCAGATGTTCTTAATTTTTTTATTGAATTTCTGCTGTTTGATTAATCTTCTTTGTGTTATTGTCCTCTTCTCCCCCACTCCTGGCTTTAGAGATAATGCCTCTTAAAAATGGATATAAAATTTACCAAAAAAAAGAATATGTTGTCTAAGAGAAAAAATGTTAGACTAACTATTGGAGCACTTACATTAATTGGTTATTATGTGACCCTAAGAAAGGCACTTACAGGAAAACCTTTCTGTGCCTCATCTAACCTTTCCGTTTCTCCCTCAAGAGGACAAAATGCTGTGCTTCACTCCATAGGGTTTGGAATTAATTGATGTAATAGAGGAACTAATTTGGGTATTTTGCATACTAAATGCTGGGTGAATCAGGGCTTTTGATTGGAAATAACTATATGATTTTGACCAAATAATTATTAACTGATGACGGTTTTGTTTACCACTTAATACCCAATAATTAACCATGGTGCTTTATACTTCCTGAGTTTGGTGCTTTAAAAACAAATTTTTGGAGCTCTCAGTGGTGGGACTCAAAAAATTTAGCAACCAGTTCTCTGCCTAATGCCCATTTTAATTATTAAAACACCAACATACTGAAAGGTAATTTATTATTTCGTGCATTTAATACTTAAATTAAAGCAATCAAAGGAGTACACAAAAGTAGTTTATTGTATAAGAAAGAGTTTTAAAATATTAATGAAAAAATATTAAATAATACCTGACAAAAAAAAACAATAAAACTGTTAAGGTATTTGCATATTGCTTCTTGACTGTCATCCTCACTTACAATTTTTTTCACCTGTGGCCAGAATGAACCTGACTACGGGCGCTTAAAATACGCTGTTGCACAGATGAACGTTAAAAAAAGAGTAAGAAGCCTGACCAGGCGGTGGCACAGTAGATAGAGCGTCGGACTGGGATGCAGAAGGACCCAGGTTCGAGACCCCGAGGTCACCAGCTTGAGCGCGGGCTTATCTGGTTTGAACAAAAGTTCACCAGCTTGGACCCAAGGTCGCTGGCTCCAGCAAGGGGTTGCTCGGTCTGCTGAAGGCCCACGGTCAAGGCACATGTGACAAAGCAATCAGTGAACAACTAAGATGTCACAACAGCAACAATAACAACAACAACAAAAAAAACTGATGATTGATGCTTCTTATCTCTCTGGGTTCCTGTCTGTCTATCCCTATCTATCCCTCTCTCTGACTCTCTCTCTGTCTCTGACAATAAACCCTGATGACAAGTGCCATTTTAACAACCAGTTAGCCGAACTCAACCAAATTAGGTTTCAGTTCTACTGAACCCGTGCAAACAAGCTGAATTCCACCACTGGGTGCAATCCATCACTGTGGTCATAAAAATAAAAGTGTACAGATGGAGGTAGTAAACAAGACCTGAAAAGGCACTGTAAGATGGCTGGCAGACTTTGAAGCAGCTTTGTTTTTGATGCACTTAGAAAACAGTTGTTTCTTTCCTTTCAGGAGAGGGCACCAGTTTAACAGTATTAAAAACTTCTAATAGATGGGACAGGAAACAGTTTCTATTTTGGCTCCCAACTCAAACTCTGATGTATTCCTATTCACTGGGCCTTTGGAAAAGGGTTCTGTGCTTCCTATAGAAATTTTGTGAATTGCATACTAAAGAGAGAAACAAAAGACATGAGCTGCACTCCTCTTTTACAGTCTTTAACATTTCCTTTTAGATCAAGAAAGAACCACAGGATAATTCCGATATTCCTCAAATGAAGACAGAGGTCAAAGGAAGTCCACGACTTATAATTCGCACCCAGGCTCAAGGACCCAAAGACAATGCTGTATCCCAAAATAAGGTGCTTTACATTACCTTAGATGTGCACCACAGGAAAAACCAAAAAATGAAACACAGGCTCTCACATAGTGGGAGGGATAGCTTGTCTCAGGCACTTGACACTCTCCAGGCTGTCAGAGAAGAAAGAGAAGCTCGGCGGGGCAAAGAGATGCTGGTGCGAGGTGTAGAAGGAATCAAAGGCTACATAAACCTTCGAATGCCTCTCTGTTGCTTTCCTGATAATTGCCACCTGGAAATTACATTTGCCCGGAGTAAAAGTGAGCAGAAAGAAGAGAAGCAGATATTTGACTGGCATGACAAGGCATCTACTGACTGTGTCAAATTTTTGATCCACGCAACTGAGAAGAAGGGAAAAAGGATCGTCAAATGTGGGAAACTTCACTACGAAGGGGACAAACTCTGTGTCTACGCTCTCAAAGGAGAAACCATCAAGGACGCAATATGCAAGGATGGCCGATTTCTCTCCGTGCTGGAGGACCATGATTGGAAACTCATTGAAAACCTGGACTCCGTTGTAGAAAGCACACAGCGAGTTGATGGCTTAGAGGGCAAGATCTTTCAGGTTGAGGTTGGGAAAAGGGTGGGCTCTGGGGCAGCTGGCACTCAGAAATTTGATTTGGCAACCACTCAGAGTTTTGACTTGGCGGCCACTCAGAGTTTTGACTTGGCGGCCACTCAGAGTTTTGACTTGGCGGCCACTCAGAATTCTGAGTTGGAAAGAAGAAGCAGCTGGGAAAATATTGTGGCCCAGTACCCTATTTTGAAAAACGAAACTGAAAAAATTAGAAAAAGCTTCAAGGAAACAATGAAAAGAAAAGGAGGGAAAACAATATTTCAGTTGCATAAAACAAACTTTGGGAAAGTGACAAAAAACTCTACTCGGGTTAAAATAGTGAAACTTCTTTCTCATCTCAGTGACTCGGTTGGGTACATATCATGGGACAACAATGGGAATAGGGGTTCTGCCACCTGCTTTGTTTTTAAAGGGCTGTACATTTTCACTTGTCGACATGTAATAAATGACATTGTGGGAGAAGGAATAGAGCCAAGTAAGTGGGCAGACGTAATTGCTAAATGTGCAAGGGTGACATTTGGTTTTCTAGACAGCCTAGAAAACAATGAAAACTATTTTTTCATTGAACCTTGTTTTGATATATCTGATATAACTCTTGATTATGCTGTTCTGAAATTGAGAGAAAACGGACAACAAGTACCTTTGGGACTATATAATAGAGTTGGTCCTATGCCACTGAATGGGTTGATATATCTTATTGGCCATCCAAATGGAGAGGCCAAGTCTACTGATGCTTGTGCTGTAATTCCTCAGAGTCAGCGCCTGGAGAAATACCAGGAATGTCTGCAGGCTGGAGTGGCCGAGGGTCATTATGAGTATATGCGCTATATTTACATGTTCACGCAAAGAAGTTTCCTGGAAATTGCTCCCAGTCCTGATGTGATTACCTATGACACCAGTTTTTACTTGGGGTCTTCTGGCTCCCCAGTGTTTGATTCAAAGGGTTCATTGGTGGCCATACATGCTGCTGGCTTCACTTATGATTACCAACGTGAAATTTCCAGTATCATTGAGTTAGGGTGTTCTATGTATTCCATCCTCCATGATATTCAACAAAACCACAGAGAGTTATATGAAGAAGTATTCACAAGTCATCAGGATGTAGAAATGGTAAGTGATGGGGTCAAGGACAATGAGAATTCAGTCTCTTTGTGAGCTTTAAGAGAATTACCTATGGAGTGGCATTCTATAGGTAATGATGATAATTTTCTAAATTCCGAAATTATTAATTTCATCAGTAATAATAATTAATATTACTGACCATTTCCTAAGCACCATGAATTTTTTTTTAATTTTTCTTTACTGAGTTCAGCAAGAGAAGAAGGGGGAGAAAGAGAGAGAGAGAGACAGGAACATTGAGCTGTTCCTGTGTGTGCCCTGACCGGGGATCAAACCGGCAACCTCTGTGCTTCGGGACAGTGCTCTAACCAAACTAGCTATGCGGCCAGAGCTGCATTTCTTTTTCTAAGCCCATGAAGAAACTAGTTATAACAACTCTATGAGGTGGATTAATATTTTTATTTTAAAGTCAAGCAAATTGAAGGATAAGATTAAGTGATAATTAGGTTTAGGACACTAGAAGTAGTGTAATCATTTCTTTCTTTTTCTTTATCTACTTTTTTTTTAATTTTTCATATCTTGCCCTAAGTTCAGTTGCTTGAAGGCAGGATCCAAGACTTGTTCACCTCATTATTCTCAATGTCTGGCACTAAGAAAGTAAGTGCTTAGAAAATATGTGGACCAATCAATTGCAAAACTAGGGCTTCCATTAATCTTAACTAAGGAGCTAAATGCTCAATTAAAAATGATCCCACATAAATCTTTTTAGAATTTCCAAAATCTTAATAATACTAAATTGTGAAGATATAGTTGTCTTGAAATTCAGAGAGTAGTATCCACTCTTCATGAATTTATAGGCTATCAGGAAAGGAGGATATCTTAAGATTATAGTACTTTATTTCCTTAGTTTGTAACAAATGTCCTTTTTCTGTTCTGGGATTCCATCCAATATTCCACAATACATTTGGTTGTTATGTATCTTTAGGATCTTCTTGGCTATGACCGTTTGTCAGACTTTTCTTGTTCTTGATGACTCTAACAGGAAGAGCACAAATTGAGTATTTTGCAGGATGCTCTTCTATTGGAACGTGATATTTTTGTAATGTTAGAGTGGGTTTGTGGGTTTTAAAGAGAACGTCAGAGAAGCACAGTGCCATTTTCAACATTTATCAAAGGTACAGACTGTCAGTGTGATGTATGACCCGGTGTTGGTCTTGATCACCTGGCTCAAGTAGTGTTTTCCAGGTTTCTCTACAGTAAGGTTAAATTCTCCCCCCCCCCTTTTCTATTAAATACTCTTTGGAAGGAAGTCTATGCATGCCACATACTGAAGGAGTTGGGAGTTATGGTCCCCTTCCGTATGAAGGTACTCCTGAAATCCCTGCAGAATTTATTTGGAATCAAGCTGCATGGGAGACTTGTCTCTTCTCTCCCGTTTATGTATATTAGAACAGACGCATGGGTACACTTATACTCGGGGTTATGATCTAACAGCACTTTATTGTGTTCCTTCAATTGTTCCAACACACTTTCACTGGGTTATTGTGTCTCCTTTGACATTCCTCCATTAGTGTGTTATGCTTGTTTCTTCTTTCTTTCTTGTTTTTGGCACTTCCTTAAGTCCTGTTTTTTCACAGTGCTTCCAGGCCCCTCTGGTATATTCCTTGCCTTTGTCCTGGAGTAAGCCATTCTCCAAGGAACCCTGGTTAGTCTTAGTAGAGAGTCATATTACAAACCAAGATTTGGGCAGTAGGTGTCTTTTCTTTCAGGTCCTCTCAGCTGACAGAACAAAGAAATATGTGTGTATTATACTAACTCATGTATATTCACAGTTACACACATGTCTGTATGAAACCATATGGATGTATGATAAACAGTTCTTACTGATGTGTCCTACTCCAGTCCATTCCCGCATGGGTCACTTCAGCCTCCCCCATGCTCATCTGTGAACTCTCCAACAGTGAGAAACTGGGCTCCTACCATCCCCACCTGTTTCCTTAATTGTTAAATTCCAGTATACACATGTAACGGTATCATAATTGTGCACATGTACCAGAACAAGAAATAACTTTGTGAACTGGAGTACAGTGTTTGTGTCCCATTCTTTTGCCTCCAGTCTTAGACTCCTTCCTGTGGTTTACTGTGGCCAGCACCTGTCCCCGCCCCCGTCAGAGGTGTTTGCTGCGTGCATTTATAACATAGTCACATTGTCATGTCTCAGCTTGCATTCTATTCTTTGATCCTTTGATTTGCTAAGTGATTTTTTAATTGCATACATTAAGGGTCATTGTTCAGGCTAAAAATTCTGTATGTATTATGTGCACAATGTGACGTATCTAACATTATAACATTATATGGAATCCTTTAACCACCCTAAAATTTTCATGGGTTTCACCTACTTAACCCTCTCCCTCTCCCCTCTGGTGACCACTGATCTTTTCACTGTCTTTATAGTTTCGTTTTTTCCAGAATATCTTATAAGTGGGATCATGTAGTATATAGCTTTTCAGATTGACTTCTTTCATTTAGCAACATGCAATTGAAATTCCTCTGTGTCTTTTCAGGGTTTAATAGCTCATTTCTTTTTATCACTGAATAATATTCGTTATATGAGTATACCACAGTTGATTTTATCATTCACCTGTTGAAAGGCCTTTTAATGTCTTCTAGTTTTTGATGATTATAAATAAAGTTGCTATAAGCATTTGTGTACAAATTTTTGCGTGAACAAATGTTTTCAGTTCGGTTGGATAAATACCAAGGAGGGTGATTACTGAATTGTATTGTAAAGTTATGTTTAACTTCACAAGTATCTACCAAATTGTCTTCCAATGTGGCTGTACCATTCCCACCAGCAATGAAGGAGAGTTCGTATTGATTCCCATCCTCACCAGCATTGGGTATTTTCACTTTTTTGGATTTTGGACCTATTAATACTTGTGAAATGCATGGTATTCTTCAAGTATTATGAGATTTATTTATGAAATTGAGGTTGCTTTGTATGATCTAGTATATGTGTGTATAGTTATGGTATCAGTTTATATCAGGAGACTAAAACCAATATAAATATTACAAAGATAAAGTATTCAATTAGGAAACAGAAGTTAGCCCTGGCTGGTTGGGTCAGTGGCAGACTGCTTGCCCCGTGTGAGGAAGTCCTGGGGTTCGAGCATCATTCCCTAGGGGGCTTGGCGGTGGATCCAGGTTGGGGAGCTAGCAACAGTCTGTGCCTGCCTACCCTCCTCTCACTTAATTAAAAAAAGAAAAAGAAAACAGGCTAGATGAGTGCAGCAGCTGAAGGGCGAGGACAACCGACAACCTTGAGCTCTTTCCCGGGGGTCGCTGGGACAGGCTGTCGGACCCGCAGATCCCGACGCCTGCGCGCCCTTTCCGCTCCGCGCCGCCGGCGCGCGATTAGCCCCGCGATAGCGCGGGTCGTCGGCCCCTCCTGTACCCACCCGGTGCTCGCTCCTCTCCACACGCGACACAGTGGACCCGAGGGGCTTGTGAAGGAATGGAGAGACAACATTGCTCAGTTTGTGCCGGAAGGCGGAAGCTGGCTGTGGACCGAGAGCGCGAGCGAGTGGACGCGTGGGGCGCAGCCGGACGGTCACGATGACTAGGGCGGTTGGGCCACTCGCCAGCCCGCCAGTCCCATGCCGCCACTCCCCGTGACAGCCCCAACCTCGCTGCCTATTGGCCAGAAGCGAGGTCTTCCGAGAGCGGGATTTTTCAAGTCCAGACAGGTGGGAAAGTCTCGGCGACAGCCCGCTGGGCGCCATTTCTGCAGTGCCTGCCACTCCCAGTTGGCGGTCCCGGCTTGGTTAGGACAGACTCTCGGCTTCTGTGAGTGTGGCTCTTTTCTGCATTTGAGTGGGACCTGGAGTTCCTGCGGGGGGTGGGAGCAGCTGGGGGCTGAGGTGGGGGTGTATGTTAATAGTGCAAATTCCTTGACTTCACTCCAGAGGTTCTGAATGGAGATCTTGGAGGGTGGGGCCCTGTACCCCGCTTGGTCACAGTCCACAGCGCGCACTTCACAGACACAAACAAAGTTGAACCTGGGCCAAGCTCATTCATTTGCAAGTGAGGAAACTGGGATGCCCAGTTAAGGTGTAGAGAGAAGGTCTGAGAAGAGACACCCTCTAATTGCTTCGTTTTTGCTGTTTAGGGTTGAGGGGGTTCTTTCCAGCCCTTAGTTTCCGCCATTGCTGCCCTGTCCCTTCTCAGCGGAACGCCTGAGGGGAGCCACCGCAAGTACCCAGCGTTCTCTCTGTGCCCTGTGATCTCCTGTCGCCTTGGTCTCTCAGCTCTGTCTCCTCTGAACAGGAATTCCGCCCCCTCTGCCTTGATGCCTTCCTTGCACGTGGCCTGGACTGTCTCCAGGCAGTCACCCCGGTAACCACAGGGAACATTTCACTTGTGACTGTCCCTAACTACAAGATGTCCAGTTCCTTGAAACCATGGTTTCATAAATTTTGCCCATTTTGTCTTGTGTTGTGTTTTGATAGGAGGATAAGTCCGGTCACTGTCACTCTATCTGACTAGAAATCCAAGGTCATACTTGCTTTAATGTTCTTATCTACCAGTTCTATCATGGGTGTCTCTTCTGGGTCTGATTCTGTCCATTGATTGCTCTTCTCATATTTTTCTGCTTCTGTTTATTTTGATTGTATAGCAAGTTTGGTTAATTTCCTATCCGGGGGGCAGGGAGGGTGCTGGAGATGCTTATATTCCTATCACCATGTTTCAGCTTTGACCTCGTGCAGACACTGTCCTAGGAAATTGCTGTCTATTAGAAAGCCAATTGAGTTTTTTGAATGCCAGACTTGAGATGCATATTCCTGGGCCCCATGTCATGTTCTTTTTCCAACTGGTAAACTTCTGCACATATAGATGAACATTTAGAGAATCGTTCGCTCTGCCAGCATTCGCCACTTCTTCCTGATTGTCTTAGTCTTGAGGCCTGTCCCCTCTACTGGGAAAGCTGCCCCTTGGAAAGTGCCGGAGTCCCCCAAACCCACTGCCACCCGCCCACCTAGCTGCAGTGCCTTCTGTGCTCTAGAGCAGGTGTTTTGCTGCACACAGCAGGCTGCTGCGTCAGCGCCTCCTCCCTTTGCCTCGATCTCCAGGAGGGGGCTTCCGGGCACCCAGAAACCAAGTTTCCACCCCTAATTCCCCCCCTCACTTTCTCAACTGGCTTTGGGTGCCAAGAGCTGAGGCCTCCTCGTCACTGGCCCCACTACTACAGATCTCAGCCACTTGCTCACTCACTTAGCATTCCTGCTCACTCTCAACCTCCACCCACCGTGAGCCCCCAGTCCCCTTACCCAGGGAATTTTTCATCCATGTGCCATGTGATTGGTCCATGCTCACCCTAGAAAGTTTTCCAGCTCTCCCTAGAATGTAGAATTCCTGGCTGAACAGAAGAAAGATTCCCGGGAAATTTCCAATGTAGGCAAGTGACTGCGGGTTGCAATGGACTCTCCTCTTAGGTGAATTACCCCTTTGGTCCAGGAGCTGACCTGTGGCTTTGAGAAAATTCACCAGAAGAGCACAATAAAGAAAAAGCTCAGGTTGGGGGAGAGAAAGTGGGGAAGAACTGTACACCTGGATACTGTTGTTCCTGAGGGGGAGAGAGACTGTCCCTGAAATCATAAAAAGAACAGAGAGTAAAGAAAGAGATGTGCATTTTTTTTTTCTGAAGTGAGAAGCGGGGAAGCAGAAAGACAGACTCCCCCACATCCGTCCTACAGAGATCCACTGGGCATGCCCACTAGGGGGCGATGCTCTGCCCATCTGGGCTGTTGTTCTGATGCAACCGAAGTCATTCTAGTGCCTGAGGCAGAGGCCATGGAGCCATCCTCAGCACCCCGGCCAACTTTGCTGTGATGGAGCCTTAGCTGCTGGGGACAGGGTGGAGGGATAGAGAGAAAGGAGAGTGGGAAGGGTGGAGAAGCAGATGGGCGCTTCTCCTGTGTGCCTTGGCCAAGAATCAAAGCCCGGACATCCACACACCGGGCCGACGCTCTACCACTGAGCCAGCCAGCCTGGGCCGAGATGTGTAATATTTTGCAGTGCCCAGGTGGGGGCATGTGAAAGCTGAATGCATTTATGTTAACGTTAGGAAAGTGTTTCTTACTAAGATCAACCTATCTGTGATCAATTCTGTTTTACAGATTTTGTTTACAAAGAGTAAGGTTTTCTAAACAGTAATACATATCACTTAAAATGTGTTTTCCTGAGTGATCTTTGTTCCAGGTTAAAATACTCTAAGTGACCAATGTTGATTCCATACTCAGGCGCTTTCACCATCGAGAGAAATGAAGCCATTTATATTCACATAGCTTGCTAACTTCATTCATGTGACCTATTATTCCACTGTGGTCATCAAAAGAAATTTACCATTCCAGGACACTTTTGCCCAGGCACGTGAAACTTGTAAATATCTTCACTGTTTATTCTGATAACTTCCTCAAAGACCTAACTGCTCTTCCATAGAAAACATCAAAGTACCATTTCCAGCCCAAGACTCCTTGAACCCTTGCCTTATTGTAGCCACCAACCCTAAACGGTTACTCGGCGCTTACCCTATCCTAGCGAATCCCCCACATTAAAGACCCAGCATAAACCAGACTTCAGAATCTCAATAGATAATCGAACCTGCCAGCACCACCCCTTGAGACACTACCAAATTTCTGTCAAGTTATTGCTCTCCATGACCTCAGCGATGAACTTGGCTTTATCTTGTCCTCAGCTTGTTCTGGTGATTTTTCGGGAGCCAGCAGCTGCCATTGTTGGAGACCCTAGAAGAAACGAGGCAGTTTCTGCTGCGACAGCCCAACATCCTCAACTCAGAGTCAGTTCTGAGATCCCTTCAGCCTTCGCTCCGGGAGCCCTCTCAGCTCAAGGTGGGGGAGAGCGAGCTCTCATTAGGTTGAACACCAAGTGCCAAGTTTATTTTGCCCCTGGGAAGAAAGAAAGCTTTTTAAGGATCTTTTTTATTATCTGGTTATAATTATAAAAGCTCTTAAGCTTGGCGAAAATCTGCCTTATTGGCCATACCGCATACAACAACGTGCCTGTTTTCTCATCACTTGTATTTCTGTAAAAGAGACGGTCAAGACAACAGGCACATGCTCCGTGCGCCTGTTTCTCAAGCTGCCCCGGGGAATAAGGAGTTAGGAAGCTTGTTTCAGGCCGGTGGGACTTTCTGAAACCTACACAGCATGGAATACCCCACTCGGCTCCCGCTTCCCCAGGTGCCTGAAGAAGCCAAGAACCAAAGGAGACGGGAGTGGGGCCAGGCGTGGGGGGGTGCGGTGGGGAGGCTTAGTCAGGAGCCAGGTGAACCTGGAAGTGGAAATAAACCTCCCCCAGCAAAGACCGGCAATCCAATCTCAGCCCCGCCGCCTCGGGCGGGTCCGAACTAACTTGGGCGGGCTCTCCTGGGCTCTGTCTGCGCAGCTTCAACAGGAACCGACCTCGGTTGGGCTCTAGATACACCCCGGGTGTTGGTGGCGGAGCGAGGTGCGCCGTGGAGTGGGTGTCGCGGGGCGCTGTGGTGTCCCGCTGAGCGGGCAGTGCTCGGGAGTCTGGGGCTGGGGGCAGAGGGTGCACAGGTTTTATTTCAGTGGTTTCTTGTCACTCCGGTGTGCTGGGGGAGCGCGGTGGTGGGCTGGATGGAGGCCTGGTCAGCTGTGGTCAGACCCCTGCCCTCTACAGCCCTGCCCCAGCGCTAGACTGAGTGAGAAGGGGCTGGGGACCTGGAGGGCAGGGAGGGGGAGAATTGGGGGGGGGGGAGGAGAGAGAGGAAGGGACAGGGGAGGGGGAGAACTGAGGGAGAGGGGGAGAGAGAGAGGAGCAGACGGAGAGGGAAGTGGAGATGGGGCCAGGAGATAGAGCTGAGAGAGAGAAAAGAAAGATGAGCAGGAATATGAATTCAAAGAGAAGCCCTTGAGTGGGCTGGACATGGGCCAAACCAGATGTACCTTTTCTCTTTACAGGAGGACGTAGCGCCAGGGAACTAAGTCAGCAGAGCCTTGACTTCTCCAGCTGTAAAGCAGGGCTTGGGGCAGGATAGCTAAGGACACTTCACATTTTGATGTAATGTGGGTCAGTCTGGATACAGGAAATCACGTTGGGGAGGGGACCCGGGGTAATTTCCAACCTTTTGTCCCTCTCCACTGGTTGCTCAAGGTCATTCCAGTGGACTGCCAAACTCACTTTGGTTTCTGCCCACTTTATATTCTTTTTTGATCCATGTGTATAATCTCCCCTAAAAGCAACTGGGTTCTCTCTCAAAGTCCATTAGATGAGTCAGCAACAGCAGGCACTGAACCCCCAAATTCTCTTCATTGTTGGGCAGTAAGTTTCTGCCTTCAAGGACCTTATACAACACAGCCCAGCTGCTCAATTACAGGGATCTCACTTTTGTTTCCCCAGGGTCTCTTGTGTAAAATCTCCCTGTGGTAAGTATATTGAGAATGATAATTCTAACAGAAGTAATATTTATTGGGCAATCTGTTCTGTCCCAGGCACTGTTCTAGTATCTTCACATTCAGTATAGTCTGTAATCTTTTTATTAATTGATTTTTAGAGAGATGGAGAGAGGAAGGTGGAGAGAGAGAGAGAGAAGCATTCATTTTTTGAATGCACTTGGTGTGCATTCACACACTGTCACTTCCAAGATGTGACCTAACCTATGACCCAACCTAGTAAAATGGAAAGATGACCCCTAAAAGAGCAATTATTTGTCCTGTATGACAGATTTATGGAGGCTCTATTCTTTCTTTTCTTTTTACCTGAAAATATTCATAATAAAGAGTCATCAAAAGTGTACTCTCTAAGGCTGTGTGACCTTTAGTAAATAGCTTAATCTCTGGGTGTTCAAGTTCTTTACCAGTAAAATGGTACTAATCATACCTATCTCACAGGGTTGTAGGAATTCTCTGTGGTAGTTTAAGAAAAGCGTGTAGAACCGTACACAGTGTGCCATATGCATACTCCATTCATTCATTCAAAATATAAATGTATCTTTACTGAGAAGTTGCTGTGGGACAGGCACTGTGATAGATGGTGAGATACTGAAGACAGGCTGCTGTTGCCCTTCCGTGGTTTCCATTCTGGTGGTGATTATCACTACCAAAGATTTGACTCTTTTATTTACATTGTTTCTTCTCCTTTGGGGAGACCTCAAAGGAAAGAGAGGGGAAAATACCTTTTTAAATAAGCAAACAGAAAACTAAAGCATCAACTTACCTTTCTATTTTTTCTGGAAAATTCTCACTGTATGTTTATTTTGTTTTCTGTGGTTAATTTCCTGTCTGTTGTCCTGTGATTACACCATCCCCGTGCCATCTCCAACTAAGTGGAAGCCAGATTTAAGCATCAGTGTAACGCACTTGAATTCTCCAACTGCAAAACCTTCTCCCAGGTATTTACACTTGCCTTTGAATTTTGTCTCTGCCTTGTAGCTGTGGCCTTGGGAGGTCACATACCTCCTCTAGTTATACTTTCCCCAGCTGCAAACGCAAATATACCTATTTTACATGGTACCCTGGGGCATTGGCAATTAGAGACAATTTTTATAGAGTACTCAGTATAGTTCTCTATCAAGGGGAGCTTATATTATTAGGGTGGTTATAGTTGGAGGATAAATGTCTACTTGCTGTGTTAACATCTCTGAGAAGGGCGAGGCTGCAGTTGAAGGGTAAGGTGGGGTATGGGTCCCCGTTTGTCTTAGCCTCTGTGCAATGAGTGGTAGCTCTGAAGATACTGCTCTAACTTGAACCTTGTTAGTCTTTCAGCTGAACTGCCTACTCATCTTCAAGCCATCATGAGCTCTAAGAAACGCAAGTCACAGGGAGTCCCATTCGATTCAAAGAAAAATATGAAGATTGAGCACTACTTTCCTCAGGTATGTTTGTAAGTGCCATTTACAGAATATATCATTATTAGATGTAGCATCCTTGACACTGAGTTTTATAGTCTCCTGGCAAGAAACTACCTCATTGAATGTCACGAACATTAAATAAGTTACAATCCTTCTCATTCATTTTATACTTTCCAGTTTGAGGTGTGGTAGTGAGGAAGAGTTTTCATAAAAATCTCAGCCATATCAAAGCCTTTAACAAAATTCTATTTAAGCACTTTCTGATAACAACAAAAATCAAGTATAACATTACAGTAAAATATGGAATAAAAACAAAATTAATGTTATTTCACAGGTTGAAAATATATACCACGTAAATATGGCTTATCTGTTTGATAACCATAATACATTTGTTTAGGGATTTACAATTTATAAAACAGTTTTTAAAGTATTGATTCTTATTATAAGCTTATGAGACAGGCAGGGAGAATTTTCTTATCCTTGATTTGTTCATAAGGAAAGAAAAATGAGTTGTTTCTTAAGGCAGTAGTGGAATGAAGACTGGGACTTCAGTTTACTGATATTAAGTGGGGGTTCCTCCTACTAACTGGGCTCGGTTTTCATATTGAACCCTTGAATCCCTTCTTCAGTGTAAATGTTCCTTGAATTTATTAAGAAAAAAGTTGAGAGATGGTGGGCATTTCCAAGTGCAACAACTTGAAAGCCTTTAACTCTTCTTGTTCTGACTCCAACTAGAACATCCAACTCTGCAGAAAAACCAAGCCAAGACTAGTTCTGTTTTCTCTGTCCCACTCAATGGCAGTGCAAGCTAATAACCATGTGGGACCCCAGGGCCCCTTTTGTCTATATCTGCCCAAGAATCCTTTCAGTAGTTGGAAATCCATCATAGTGATCTGACAGGCTGTGTGACAAGGATGTTTCTAACAGCATTAGACTGAAGGGATGCTCTTTGACAGTTTGTATGTATCCCCAGAATAAATTTGTATTACCTTGTTTCCCTTTTCTTTTTCTAGAATTTTAGCTCCATTATAAAGAAGGAAAGTGTAAGTTAATGTACTAATAATGTACCAGTCATTGTGGTAGCCATCATCACACATGATGTTACACTTAATCTTCACAACAGTCCTGGTGGTGTTCTTCTCATTACCAGCAAGTGACACCTGCTGCCACCCTTTTCGTGACGAATATGACTTGGCAAAAATGTATCTTTTAGACCAGGGGTCCCAAAACTACAGCCTGCCGGCCACTTGCGGCCCCCTGAGGCCATTTATCTGGCCCTGCCACACTTCCGGAAGGGGCACCTCTTTCATTGGTGGTCAGTGAGAGGAGCACAGGATGCGTCCGCACCCATAGTTCCCATTGAAATACTGGTCAGTGTGTTGATTTAAATTTACTTGTTCTTTATTTTAAATATTGTATTTGTTCCCATTTTGTTTTTTTACTTTAAAATAAGATACATGCAGTGTGCATAGGGATTTGTTCATAGTTTTTTATAGTCCGGCCCTCCAATGGTTCTGAGGGAAGGTGAACTGACCCCCTGTGTAAAAAGTCTGGGGACCCCTGTTTTAGACATAGGAATCAGATGCTCTCAATTTTTTTTTATTGGATTTCTATTATTTGATTAAGCCTCATTATGTAATTCCTCTGCCCAGCTTTTAAGATAATGCCTTTTAAAAATGGATAGAGACTTCACAAGAAAAGAATATGTAATCTAATGGGGAGGAAATGTTAGACTAAGTACTAGAGCTCTGATACGCAATGAACTGGTTATTATGTAACCCTAAGGAAGGCACTCACAGCAAAGTCTTTCTTTGCCTCAGCTTCTTCATCAAAAGGACAAAGAGTATATATTTGTTGCTCTTCACCTTATAGGATTTGGAATTAATTGATGTAATAGAAGAAATAAATTGAGTTCTTTGCATGATAGATGCTAGGTGAATCAGGTTTTTATTATTAGAAATAACTATATGATTATGACCAAACAATTAGTTAATTGATGATGGTTTTATTTAGCATTTAATGCCCAATAATAAACCATGGTGCTTTATTCTTGCTGAGTTCGTTGCTTTAAAAACGAATTTTGGGTGCAATCCATCACTGTGGTCAGAAAAAATAAAATTGTACAGCTGAAGTTAGTAAACAAGACCTGAGAGAGCACTGTAAGAGGGCTGGCAGACTTAAGCAGCTCTGTTTTTCATGCACCTAGAAAACAGTTGTTTCCTGGCCTGACCTGTGGTGGCGCAGTGAATAAAGCGTCGACCTGGAATGCTGAGGTTGCCGGTTCAAAACCCTGCACTTGTTTGGTCAAGCACATATGGGAGTTGATGCTTACTGCTCCTCCCCTCTTTCTCTCTCTCTCTCTCTTTCTCTCTCTCTGTCTCTCCTCTCTCCTCTCTAAAATGAATGAATGAGTAAATAAATAAATAAATAACAGTTGTTTCCTCATATTTCTCAGGAAAATGCACCCGGCTAACAGTACGAAAAGCTTATCTAACTGATGGCACAGGAAACTCAGTTTATACTTGGGCTCCCAATTCAAACTCCGATTTAATTCTGTTAATCGGGCCTTTGGAGATTGGTTCTGAGTTTCCTACACAAATTTGGTGGGCCCTGGCCAGTGGCTCAGCAGATAGAGTGTAGACCTGGTGTATTGATGTCCTGTGTTCGATTTCCAGTCAGGACACACGGGAGAAGTGACCATCTGCTTTTACTCCCCTACCTCTCCCCACTTCTCCCCCTTCTCAAGTCAGTGGCTCAGTTGGTTTGAGCATGTCCTTGGGCATTGAACATAGCTTGGTTTGTCCAAACGTGTCAACCTCAGGTGCTGAAATGATTAGCACATCAGCCCTAGATAGGGTTGAGAGGTGGATCCCTGTGGGGCCATGCAGGAATCTGCCTTACTATCTTCCCTCCCCTCACCTATTAAAAAAAAAACCCAATAATTTTGTGAATTGCGTAATAAATGGAAAAACAAAGGACAAGCACTATACTTGTAGTTTCACAGTCTTTAACATGTCTTTTAGATTAATAAAGAACAAGAGAATAATTCCACTATTCCTCAAATGAAAACAGGCACCAGAAAAGGCCTAAAAGATACAACTAATAATCAGGTTCAAGGACCTAAAGACCAGGCTGTATCCCAAAATAAGGTGCTTTACATTACCATGGATGTGAATCTCAAGGAAAACCAAGAAATGAAACACAGGCTCTCACATAGTGGGAGGGATAGCTTGTCCCAGGCACTCGACACTCTCCAGGCTGTCAGAAAAGAGAGAGAAGCTCGGCAGGGCAGAGAGATGCTGGTGCGAGGTGTAGAAGGAATCAAAGGCTACGTAAACCTTGGAATGCCCCTCAGTTGTTTTCCTGATGACTGCCACCTGGCAATTACATTTGCCCGGAGTAAAAGTGAGCAGAAAGAAAAGAAGCAGATATTTGGCCGGCATGACAAGGCATCCACTGACTGTGTCAAATTTTTTATCTACGCAATTGAGAAGAAGAGAAAAAGGATCGTCAAATGTGGGAAACTTCACAAAGAAGGATGCATACTCTGCGTCTACGCTTTCAAAGGAGAAACTGTCAAGGACGCGATATGCAAGGATGGCAGATTTCATCCCTTGCTGGAAGACTGTGATTGGAAACTCATTGCAATTGACAACTTTGATGTAGAAAGCACACAGCGTGTTGATGACTTAGAGAGCAAGTCCTTCTATATTAATATTAAGGAAAGCGAGAGCTCTAGGGCAGCTGGCACTCAGAATTCTGAGTTGGAAGAAAGAAGCACCTGGGAAGATATTGTGGCCCAGTACCCTAGTTTGAAAGGAGAAACTGAAAAAATTAGAGAAACATTCAAGGAACAAATGAAAAGAAAACAAGGGAAAACATTATTTGAGTTGCATAAAACAAACTTTGGGAAACTGATAAAAAACTCTACTTTAGTTAAAATGCACAGACTTCTTTCTCAGCTGGGTGACTCGGTTGGGTACATATCATGGGACAACAATGGGAATAGGGGTTCTGCCACCTGCTTTGTTTTTAGAGGGCTGTACATTCTCACCTGTCATCATGTAATAAGTTACATTGTGGGAGAAGGAATAGAGCCAAGTGAAGAGTGGGCAGACGTAATTGCTGAATGTGCAAGGGTGACATTTGATTATGAAGACAGCCTGGAAAAAGTAGAGAACTTCTTTTCCGTTGAACCTTGGTTTGTGATTTATGGTAAAACTCTTGATTATGCTGTTTTGAAACTGAAGGAAAACGGACAACAAGTACCTTTGGGACTATATAATAGAGTTGGTCCTGTGCCACTGAATGGGTTGATATCTCTTATTGGCCATCCAAATGGAGAGGCTAAGTCTACCGATGCTTGTGCTATAATCCCTCTCAGTCAGCGACTAGAGAAAATTCAAGAACATCTGCAGGCTAGAGAAGCACAGGGTTACAAGCACAATGATTTCATCCCCATGTTCACTCAAAGAAGTTTCGTGGAAAATATTCCCAGACATGATGTGACTACCTACAACACCAGTTTTCACTTTGGGTCTTCTGGCTCCCCAGTGTTTGATTCAAAAGGTTCTTTGGTGGCCATGCATGCTGCTGGCTTCGCTTACAAGTACCAAGAAGGATTTTCCAGTATCATTGAGTTTGGGTGTTCTATGGATTCCATCTGTCACGATATTCAACAAAATCACATACCGTGGTGTGAAGAATTAGGCATACCTCAGCCGGATGTAGAAATGATGAGTGACGAAGATTGAGGACAGTAAGAATTTGCTCTATTTCTGAACCTTAAGAGAAATATCTATGGAGTGTTATTCTTTAGGCAATGATTGTTTTCTAAATTCCAAAATGATTAATTTCATCAATGATAATATTATTGATAAATTTTTTGCACCACATGTTTTATAAGCACATGAAGAAACTAGTTCTTTGTTTTTTTTCCCCTTTTTTATATTCTTTTTTTGAGTACTTCCTTAAGTCCTAGTTCTTCACAGTGCTTCCAGGCCCCTTTGGTATATTTTCTGCTTTTGTCCCTGGTCAGCCATTTCTCCACAGAGCCCTGGTTAGTCTTAGTGGAGAATCACGCTACAAACCAAGATCTGGGCAGTAGGTGTCTTTTCTTTCAGGTCCTCTCAGCTGACAGAACAAAGAAATATGTGTGTATTATACTAACTCATGTATATTCACAGTTACACACATGTCTGTATGAAACCATATGGATGTATGATAAACAGTTCTTACTGATGTGTCCTACTCCAGTCCATTCCCGCATGGGTCACTTCAGCCTCCCCCATGCTCATCTGTGAACTCTCCAACAGTGAGAAACTGGGCTCCTACCATCCCCACCTGTTTACTTAATTGTTAAATTCCAGTATACACATGTAACGGTATCATAATTGTGCACATGTACCAGAACAAGAAATAACTTTGTTGAGTAGAGTACCGTGTTTGTGTCCCATTTCTTTTGCCTCCAGTCTTAGACTCCTTCCTGTGGTTACTGTGGTCCCCCTGACCTTCACCAACTTACCCCTCCCCTCTCCCCTGAACCTCTGGTGACCACTGATCTTTTCATTGTCTTTATAGTTTTGCTTTTTCCAGAATGCCATGTAAGTGGAATCATGTAATATAAGCTTTTTTAGATTGACTTCTTTCTCTTAGCAATATGTAGCTAAAGTTCCTCTGTGTCTTTTCAGGGTCTGACAGCTCATTTCTTTCTATCACCAAATAATATTCTCGTCTGTGGGTATGCCACATTTGTTTATTCACTCTCCTTTTGAAAGCTATCTTGGTTGCTTCTGGGTTTTGGTGATTATAAATAAAGCTGCATAGATAAAAGTGGAATGGTTACCTGGGGGAGGGGGTGGGAGAAGGGGAATAAAGAGGGACAAGTATAAGGTGACAGAAAATGATTTGACTTTGGGTTATGGGTACACAACACAATCAACAGTGCAAATGCTATAGAGATGTTCACCTGAAATCTATGTACTCTTATTGATCAATGTTATCCCATTAAATTTAATTTCAAAAGAAAAATAAAGCCTCTAGAAGAATTTTGTGTACAAATTTTTGTGTGAACATATGTTTTCAATTCAATTAGGTTAATACTAAGAAGGGAGATTACTGGATTGTATGGTAAAACTGTGTTTAACTTTGTATCTGTTGAACTTCTTCTGATGTGGTAGTACCATCTGACATTCCCACAAACAATGGAGAGTTCATATTGATTCACAACCTCACCAGCATTGAGTACTGTCACTCTTTTTGAGATTTTGGCCATATTAATACTGTTAAAATGTATGATATTCTTCAGGTATTATGAAATTTATTCTTGAACTGGGCCTGCCTTGTATGATCCAGTATATGTATATATAGTTATGGTATCAGTCTATGCTCTGTTAGGAGAATAAAGTCACTATAAATGTTGCAATAATAAGGTATTTAATCAGGAATTAAGGGTTAGATGGGTGTGGGATAAGCAGGGAAAGACAGCGTCTTTCAGACTGCAGTCAGAGGAAGTCAGCCAAAGCACCGGGAGAGGGGAGAAGTGGCAGACTGATGTGGGGAAGTCTGAGACTGTCGCACCTCTGTCACCATGCTGGTGAAGCACAAACTTACTTACAGAGAAGTTGCAAAGCTGCTACATCAGATGCAACGTGCAAGTGGGAACTTGTATAGATATTACACAATCCTGCCTGACCTCCGTGATCATTCAAGAAATAATGCCTACCACTTCTTTTTCACCTTTTAAGTTTATTATGAGTTTTTCTCATTGACAAATGCTGACTCATAACACAAGGATTCCGGGAAAAAAACAGCTCTCAATTTTATGAGGAAGTAGTGTTTCCATGTAACCAGCACACATACACACACACACACACACACACACACACACACAATACACGAACATATAAACAATCATAAATTATTATTAGTGAGGTCATAATGCAGTTTTTACCATAAAGTGTATGTCACAACTTTAACTGATTACTAACTGCAAGTCATCTGCATACTTACAATGTCCTGAAAACAAATTATGCTATAAAAAAATATTCTAACCTGACCTGTGGTGGCGCAGTGGATAAAGGATTGACCTGGAACACAGAGGTCACTGTTCAAAACCCTGGGCTTGCCCAGTCAAGGCACATACGGGAAGCAACTACTATTACTATGAGTTGATGCTTCCTGCTCCTCCTCCTCTTTCTTTCTTTCCTCCCAAAACATAAAATCAATAATAATAATTTTAAAAAACTATCCCCAGTTGTTTATTGTTCAGGTGAAATATACTGACAGAGAAGTATCAAGTAAAAAAAAAAAAAACCAGGCTAAAATTCAACACAGGTAAAACAAAAAGCCATTTTCTTCCTGTTTACTTTGATCTTTCATGCTGCCCGTCCCTTTTGTCTCTGCATTTTTCCCACATGGGAATTCCAGATGAGCTCAAAAAAGCATTAAATTTGGCCCTTTTTTCCTCATTGGTAACATTGTTTCTTTTCCAAAACACTCATTTTCTTATTTGTGTCTCCCAGGAAAACATATATGGAAGTTCTAGCTGCCCGCATCTGTGAACTTGAACTTTACTTGCTTGGAGATAGGGACTGTGCAGATGTAATTAAGTTAAGGTTATCTAGATGAGAGCACTTGGATTTAGGTTGGGCCCTAAATCCAATGACTTGTATCCTTGTAAGAAAAAGAGGGAGGGAGGTTTGACCCCCACCAAGAAGAAGGCTGTATAGGGTAAAAGAGAGAGAGAATGACATGAAGATCTAAAGACCCCTGAGGTGGGAAGTTGCGGTGGTCGTCCAAAGGGAAGAGGAGAAAATAAACCAAGAAGCCCATCAGTGTCCCTTCAAGCTAAACCCACTTCAAAGCCAGTGTCTTGTGTAGATCCTACTCTTAGCAGCAGGGGCCAACCTTGTCACTGGTTCGCCAGCCCCCAGGTCTCCCCAGTCCCTTTATTTCCTCTACTAAACTTCTCATCTGTCCCAAGCTCTCCCTGCAAAGGAAGATGTGAGAATCTGTGAACAGGTGCAGGCATTCGGGCACCTAAGAATGAGATGTCACCAGAGCAAGGTAAATGGGAAGGGCACGGAGCTTCCACGCCCTGTCCAGGGCCACCACTCCCCGGCATCACCACATGCTCACCAGCCGATCTTGTTAGTTGGTTAGCTTTTACTAAAAAATGAAGCAATTACTGTTGATTAGCTTTGAGTGAACCAAAACATCAGAATACATTTGGTTGAACCCAAAGCACCAGAGCCGCCCAAAAGCAAAAATAAAAGTGTGTAGTCACTCTTGTCTCCCTCCTCACAAATCCCCTGACTTTTTCCCCCCTTGACCAAAACCTCAGCTGCATTTGAGGAAAGATAATTAGAGATGGAGCTGAAATCTCCCTGTCCCCCAATGGGTCTGAAGGTCACATATACTTGGTATGGATGTGGAAGGAAAGGAATCATGCTTGTCCTGGATCATTTCAGGCCCCCAAATCACCATCCATGAGAGGAAAAGATTCTGGGCACAGCAGTGGCCAGAGCCGCTGAAAGCTGCCGGCTGGATGGAGCTGAGGCAGTGGGCGTGCAGCACACAGGGGTCCCTGGGCCTGGGTGCTCACCAGACACTGAGAGATTCATGGGAGAGGAACGACAAACACTCTGTGCTTAGGTGCTGACCCTGGAAGAACAGGACAGGGCAGGAGAAAGACTGACAAGTTTTTACTACAGTATTCCACTTTGTCACCCTTAGTCAGCTTGTCTCCATCACCCCAAACTTCCCTGGGATCCTGAGAGAAGCTATAATTTGCAGTGTGCTCCTGTAGGAGAAAAGGCACCCTAATTCAATTGGTGGGGTCTAGGCAAGATCTGAGGTGGAAAGAAAGTTAGAGAAAGCCTTGGGATGGGCTCAAGGAACTGCTGTGGAATCAATGAGTTCAGTCCCTACAACCGCTCGGCTCCTAAGTGCAGAAGGGGATTCTGCTATTGGGAAATGCTTCAGGTAGAACATGCCAGTTGTTCCCAAACCATTCTCTGTCTCCTCTGAAAATTCCAGCAGAAATAATATAGAATCCCTAAAGAAAATAAGAGGACATCCCAGCTTCATTTAAAGACTGAAAGGCCACAAGGAACTCAGAGGTCATTTCCTAGAAAAACACTGTCACCTGCGGATGCAGCCACCAGTGTGCTCCTTCTAAACAAAAGTAGCCATTATTAACCCGTTGCCATTATTAACCTGTTGTTCAACTGCTGTATTTTGAAACAGGTCTCCATACAAGTTGGTCTATTCCATCTGGCATCCTTTTGGGGGGGGAGTTTCAACTCAGACTCATTGACTAACAAGGAAGGATTCGAAAACGCCTTGGTAGTAAAATGCAAATAGTGTGTATACTCAGATCAGCCAGCCTGGCCTTCACATTGTCTTAGATTTTACATGAAAAAATGGAAGTTGCCCTCTGGGAGAAATTTCATTTCTTACTTCATCATGTGGATTTTGTTGTTTATCTCCAGGAAGGGCTCACCTCTCTGCTGGAAGACAGAGTGAAATAACATCATCCTAATGAAATCAGGGACAAAAGCCCTCCATGGGTCCCAACTGAGATCTTGGGATGTTTATTACCACCATCTCCCTTATCCAACCACAAACTCCAATTTTATCTTGTCAGGATAATAATTCTTCAGAAACTATCCATTTTTCATCGACTCACTAGGGTAGCATGGGGACGTAGTAGGGTTTGATAACTAAAGCAATCCATGAGAATTTAAGGAGTACAGAAATGATAGTCTCTGTCATATGTGTGTTTTACTTACCAGTTGGCCTCTGCAGACCCTAGTATTAGAAAATGGCAGTTGACCACCACAGAGTCAAACCAAGTGGTAGGTCCAATTGCTGCCATTGTGCCAGATGTCGTAGCAGATTCGCACTGGCTTGGGTGCATGGTGCTGTGTGTGGCCATTGATTGGATGCTTGTGTTCTTTTCTGTCATGATCAGGAAAGGGGATCTTAGCCAGTTCAACAAACATGGATGGAGTAGACAATAGTACATATTTTTTTTTATTTTAGTCTCAAGACTATGTTAACATTCTCTTCTTTTCTTATGGTATAGTTAGGAAAAGTCTGGTCTATTTGTACTTCCTGTGGACTGCCCCATCAATCCACTCTATCCATGATATCATGCTAATCAAGTCAGATGAACAAGAAGTAGCCAACACTTTAGAGACCGTGGTTCATACGTATTTAAGATAATGGGAGATGAACCCTCTGAAGAATCAGAGTCCTACTAAATCAGGAATATGCCCAAGACTTCTCATCTAAAGTTAAAGCTAAATTATTGAATCTTGCATACCCCACTATGAAGAAGGAAGCACACTGCTTCTTTGGTTTCTATAAGTAATATATTCCACACCTGGATATACTGCTTCAGCCCATTTACAGGGTGACCCAATAGGCTTCCAGCTGTAAATGAAGTTTAGCTTTAGAAAGGAATCTGAAGAAGATCCTGGCTATGGTGAAAACAGTGCTGCTGCTTGGACAGTGCAGGCTAGGTGACTTTACAGTTTTAGAAGCATCAGATGTGGGAAAAGATACCATGTGGAGTTTATGGCAAACCCAGGCAGAAGAATCACAGTGCAGGCTTCAGGGGTTCTGAAGTATGACCATCCCATCTGCAGCAGAAATATATGCTTTTTGAATGACAACATCTGCTGTGTTATTGGCCCAGTAAATATGGAGTACCTGACCCTGAGACTTCAAATGACTGTGCGTCCAGAACTGCCCATTATGTGGTGGGTTCTGTAAGATCAGTGGTTCTTAACCTGGGTTCTATCGAACCCTAGGGGTTTGATGAGTCAGTCTCAGGGGTTCGGAGAAGCCTCTGCTACGGAGGTAAAGACACACTTGTGTAAAGTCGTGATGACACGCCCCGCTTGGCCATCACTTGCTGCAGAGGATCACGTTACACTGCTTGGCCAACCAGTGCTGTGGGGAATTTAGTGCGCGCAGTAGTCAATGGCTGTTGTAGTTGTACGTCGTGTGGTTTCTTTCTTAATATTTTAATCCATACTAAATATGTCGAGCAAAAAAAGAAAATGGTCGGACGAATATGTACAACATGGATTCACATGTATCACGGAACGGGATGGGAGTCAGCATCCTATCTGCATGATATGCAATGCCAAGTTGAGCAACGCTAGTCTCGCACCGGCAAAACTAAATTTGGGGGGAAAATCATATTTTATTTATCACTAAAGAAGGGTTCGGTGAATGCACATATGAAACTGGTGGGTTCGGTACCTCAGAAAAGGTTAAGAACCGCTGTGTTAGATTTATCAGGGCAGCCCTGGCTGTATAGCTCAGTTTATTAGAGCATCGTCCTGTCACGCACAGGTTGTGGTTCTGATCCCCTGTCCGTGCACAAACAGGAACAGATTGATGTTTTTGTCTCATTCTCTTTCTCTCTCTTCCTCTCTCTCTAAAAATCAATACATAAAATTTTGAAAGAAAAAAAACAGAAAGGATTTACCAAGTCATAACATCAGACGTGGCCAAAAACTGTCTTTTGTAATATGGAAGTGATGCACCCGGATTGGGTACGGGGAGGACAAAAGGTCACAACTGCGTCATAAAAATGTGTGGGGAGCATCCCTGCAAAGGTGTTCCCATCTTTCTTCCTCAAACCTGAAACTCTGTTAGGTTACACAGCAAAGAGAAAATGTACGGCATCTCTGATGGGCCATTTTAACTCCTGAGCTCCCTGTTGGCTAAGACAGTTACAGGGTATAAGTTCAGAAAGTCCCAAAGACAGCTAGGTTCAATAACTGATTTTACAAAAAGTCATAGAACTCATAAAACTGTTATAGTCATGGTTAGGGTTTATTACAGTAAAAGGATACAGATTAAAATCAGCATAGAAGGAGGATTTATTCCAGGAACACAATGCTGACTCAACATTTAAAAATGTATTGATAAATCCAACATATATCAACAGGCTAAAGAAAAAAACCCATGTGATCATATCAATAGATGTAGGAAAAGCATTTGACAAAAATCCAACACTTGTTTATAAAAGTTTCCAGCAAACTAGGAAGTGAATTTTCTCAAGTAGACTAAGAACATCATCAAAAAACCCTACAGCTAATATCATACTTCATGGCAAGAAACTAGGTGCTCTCTTGGTAAAATCAGAAACAAGGCAAGGATGTCTGCTGTCGTCACTCATATGTAACATCATACTAAAAGTCCTAGAAAATACCATAAGAAAAGGAAATAAAAGATATATTAATTGGGAAGAAAGAAAGAAAACTATGTTTGTTCACAGATAAAATAATGGTCTCTATATTATGAAGGAAATCCCAAAGAATCAACAAAACAACTCCTGGAACTAATAATCAACTATAACAAATTTGCAAGATACAGAGTGAACAAAAGATACAGCAATGAACAAAAGTTCATTGCTTTTTTATATACCAGCAATGGACAATTAGAGTTTGAAATTTAAAACATAATATCGTTTACTTTACCACCGCCCAAAGAAAAATATTTAGACACAAATCTAACAAAATAAATAGAAGACATATATGGAGAAAATGCTGATGAAAAAAATCTAAATAAATGGGGAGACATTCCATGTACAAGTAGAGGAAGAGTCAATGTTGTCATGTTGTCAGTTCTTCCCAACTTGATCTATAATCAATGTAATGCCAATCAAAATCTCAACAAGGTATCCTGTAGATATTGACAAACTAATACTAAAGTTTATAAGGAAAGGCAAAAGAACCAGAATTTCCAAGATAATATCGAAGGAGAAGAAAATTTAAAGAACTGCCATTACTGAATTTCAAGGGTTACCATAACTCTGCAGTAATCAAGACTGTGTGGTGTTGGTGAAAGAACAGACTAGTAGACCAATGGAACAGAAGAAAGCACCCAGAAATAAATCCCCTTATTAATGTACTCAAATGACCTTTGACAAAGGAACAAAACAATACAACCAAAGCAAAAACAGTATTTTCCACAAATGTGGCTACAACAACCGAACGTCTCCAAAATGAATCTAGACACAGACTTTACACCTTTCACAAAAATCAACTCAAAATGAATTGTAGACCTAAATGTAAAACACAAAACTATAAAATTGCTAGAAAGCTAACAAAGGAAAATCTAGGTAACCTTGGATTTGGTGATGTCTTCTTAGATCCAACACAAAAGTATTTAATCCATGAAATGAAAAAGTGTTATGCTGTACTTAACATTAAAAATGTCTGCGCTGTGAAGGACACTGTTAAGGGGGTGAAGACCCATCACCACATGGTGCAGAGGTGAGTGCTGGGCAAGGCTGAAGGAAGTCCCTGTGAGCAAAGCACTGAGACTGAGGCACTTCTTACCACCCCTGGACCCTATGACATCTGTAGCAAGCCAGATGGGGCAAGCACTCATTCTTGGGGGAAGGGAATAAATAAAGAGATAAGCCATAGACTGAGATAAACTGTTTGTGAAAGACATTCGACCAAAGATTTTTATTTAAAATATACAAAGAGATCAGGCGGTGGCGCAGTGGATAGAGCGTCAGACTGGGATGCGGAAGACCCAGATTCAAGACCCCGAGCTCGCCAGCTTGAGCGAAGGCCCAT
Organism: Rhynchonycteris naso; assembly: GCA_037038555.1. Classification (NCBI taxonomy): domain Eukaryota; kingdom Metazoa; phylum Chordata; class Mammalia; order Chiroptera; family Emballonuridae; genus Rhynchonycteris; species Rhynchonycteris naso. The sequence goes on from CM072995.1 coordinate 361,523,432, forward strand.
CTGGCTTGAGCAAAAGCTCGCCAGCTTGGACCCAAGGTCGCTGGCTCCAGCAAGGGGTTACTTGGTCTGCTGAAGGCCCATGGTCAAGGCACATGTGAGAAAGCAATCAATGAACAACTAAGGTGTTGCAATGGCAATGTAAAATATACAAAGAAATTTTAAGATTCAACAATAAAAAAACAAACACCCCAATTAAAAAGATGGGCCATGCCATGGCTCAGTGGATAGAGCATTGACCTGGGGTGCTGAAGACTCACTTTCAAAACTCTGAGGTTGCCAGTATGAGTGCTGGATCTCTGGCTTGAGCACAGGGTCACCAGCTTGAGTGTGGGATAATAGACATGACCCCATGGTTGCTGGATTGAACCCAAAGGTTGCTGCTGGCTTGAAGCCCAAGGTCTCTGGCTTCAGTCCAAGGTTGCTGGCTTAAGCAAGAGTCACTCGCTCTGCTATAGCCCCCTGGTCAAGGTGCATATGAGAAAGCAGTCAATGAACAACTATGATGCTGCATCTCATTTCTGTCCCTGTCTGTGTGTGTCTCTCTCTGGCTAAAAAGATGGCCCAAACACCTTAACAGATATTTCTTTGAAGACAGATAGCAAATAAGCAGGGGAAAAAATGCTTGATGTCATATGTCATTAGAAAACCACTAATTTAAAACAGCAATGAGATACCACGACCTGAGTTCTGTGGGGTCCATGTTAAAACCTATAGAAAGTACAACACCAAGAGTAAATCCTAATGTAAAATATGGACTTTATTTAATGATTCTGTGTCTATATTGGCATCTTTTTTAATTTATTTATTCATTTTAGAGAGAGGAGAGAGAAAGAAGAGGGGGAGGAGCAGGAAGCATCAACTCCCATATGTGCCTTGACCAGGCAAGCCTAGGGTTTTGAACAGGGAACCTCAGTGTTCCAGGTCAATGCTTTATCCACTGCGCCACCACAGGTCAGGCAATATTGGCTTCTCAACTGTAGCAAATGTACCAGCACAAGAGATTACATACTCTATGATTCCATTCACACAACGTTCTTGAATTGACAAAAGTACAGACATGCAGAACATACGTATTAGTGATGGCCAGAGGTTACGGACAGGACAGGATTTTAGTGGAGAGGATTGGATGTGGTTATAAAAGGCAACATGATGGGTGCTTATGGTGATAGAAACTATATTGCATACACTTGTGTACAAAAATGTATATGTATAATATACATTTCTTATATTACATAATTCATAAGCTATAGTGTATAACATATTATATATAAATTATATAATAACATATAAGGTATACTATATGATTCAATTATATTATTTCAATAAAGCAGCAATATTGTAACTATTCTGTATTTTGGTTGTGTCAATATCGGTAGTGATGTACTACAGTTTTGTAAGATGTTACCATAGAGTAACATGGGGTGGAGGGGAAGGTACATGGTATCAGTCCTATTTCTTATAAAAGCATGTGGATCTACAGTTCACCAAACTGCTGCATCCTTTTGGACTGAGTCTTAACAGAGTTCTGATTTGAGCCACAACTTGTGTGTGACCATTGGCCGGCAAGCATCGCCTTAATCCAGCAGGGGGCGTGTGAGCTCCAAGTCACCCGCTTGAGTAGTCAGGGGCGTGGCTCTGCATCCTTGACGGACAGCTGAGGATGCGAGCGAAGATGAGGTAATACCACCCCGAACAAGGAGGGCGTAGGGGTGTGAGCGCGCGTGTGTGCGACTGCGAGTGTGCGGGGGTGTGCGTGAGACCCGAGATACTTCGTGTCTCAGAGCTCGCACTCTGGACACCGATCACGTTGCATTAAAAAAAGAGAGAAAAGAAGAAAATTCCTTTCCTGGGAGGGAGGCAGCAAAGTTTCAACCGGGCGACAGCTGCAGTCCCAGGGCCGTGTCATGGCGGGTCGTTTTTCGGTGTCTAGGGACTGGGGTAACCCCCGCAGGCGCAGATTTGCCTTCGTGCCGGGCTTGGGAGGAGCGATTTATTCTGGAAGCAACTGAGCTGAGCCACAGGGAGGGGGAGCTCTAGCCAAGGCGGCGACAGTGTGTCGTGCGGCGAAAGGGTGGGGAACGAGGAGGGGAGAGCACAGCGTGCCATTCCGAGCGCCAGCGCGCCGCGAGATCCCACCCGGGCGACTGCAGAGCCCGAGGCGCAACTGGTGCAGGAGCTCGATCGTCGCCTCGCTGTCAGGTCCAGCTCGCTGCTGCTGGGGCTCCGGCGGCGCGCCCGCCGGGTGGCTTTGCTAGGCGGGGGCCTGTCTGCAGCGAGCCGGACATTTGCATGAAGCCACCCAACCCCAGGGAGCAGCGGCAGCAGCGGCGGCAGCAGCGGACCCCTGTGGCAGCGCGCAGTCGGAGCCAGGCGACCCCGGTGTCCGGGCCCCGGTGGATGCGCCGCTGGGGAGCGGCCCATGGGCCGGAGCTGAGGCTGCCCGGGGCGTCGGGGCGCGGGGCGGGGGGCGCGGTCGAGGCCGCGAGGCTGCGGCGCAGGAGAAAGCGGAGGAGGGCGGCCGCGCCGAGCCCGGGAGAGGGACAGCGCAGCGCCGCCGCCGCCGCTGCAGCCCCGGGCTCGCCATGCTCCTGGCCTCGGCGGTGGTCGTCTGGGAATGGCTGAACGAGCACGGCCGCTGGCGTCCCTACAGCCCCGCGGTGAGCCACCACATCGAGGCGGTGGTCCGCGCCGGCCCCCGCGCGGGGGGCAGCGTGGTGTTGGGCCAGGTGGACAGCCGGCTCGCGCCCTACATCATCGACCTGCAGTCCATGAACCAGTTCCGCCAGGACACCGGTGAGCCAGCCGCCCCTGCCCGGCCCGCGCCCACCTCCCCGCCCTGCCCCGAGATCTCCCACCGCGCGAGCCCACCGGGGCCCATCCAGCCGGCACCTCCGTGCTGTCGTGTCACCCAGAGACAGTCGTGGAGGGGGCGCTTCCTCCCTGTGATCCTCTTAAGGGCCCCCCTGCAATAAACACCCATGCTTCGAGTCAGTGTTCTGGTTTGCAAACCTAGCTGCACCCTAGCCCCTAACAACTCCTCTTTCACGCCCCATTTTAAGCGCTTGGTGGGCCAGGTTAAATTCTGGTGCCAGCCCGCCCACAAGCAATCCCAGCCCCTCGCCAAGGCTTCCTGCTCCCATCGCTCACACAAGGGCTGACCCTGCTTTGCCCCAGGCACCCCTGAGCCTGCCACATACCCCCTCGTCACCCACCCTGCTGCCTCTGCCCCTCCCGTGTGGGGTGACTTCCCACCGCGGGGTGCTGGGTGTGAGAACTGGGGAAAGGAAGCAGGGATTCCCTGAGGCTCTAAGCGGGAGTCTCGAACGCGAAGGGCTGGGCTCCGTGGGAGGCGAGACTGAAGTTGGGGGATTCCAGGGCACCGAGCGCCCCAGATGCTGCGGCGCTGACGAGCGCGGCGGCGCGTGCACTCCAAGTGCCGAAGCAACAGGCCAGAGCAGATGGAGGGGGGAGGGGGAGTGACCGAGCTCTGGAATGCCTGGCAGGGACGCCGCTCCGCTCCCTTTGTCCGCTGAGCGAGAGGAGGCGGATTCCTAAGAAGAAAAACTGTCCTCCGCATTTCCTTCTGAAACGGTCACCTATGAGGGACACTCTGGCCTCCCACACACACCACTAAACTATCTTTTCGTGAGAAGCTAGTTGTCACGGAGGCCACCACAATCCCACTTGCCAGCTGACCAGCCCTCTCACGTCAGAGCCAGAAACAGAGGCCACGGGGAGGAGGGCAGGGTGGCCCTTGGCGGGAGGGGCAGGACAGAGCTCTGCTTGGTGCAGAGTGTCCAGGTTTAGCTGATGACTTGGGGACATGTCTGTTTCTGGGATTCTGGCTGGGATTTCCCAAGAGTGCGAAGAGGAGCCTGGAGAAACAGGTGTGGGGAGGAGGGACTGGAGAGGATGACTGGGACAGTCCCAGAAGGCTAGGGAACAGCTGTTGGTGCTGGGCATCTCAGCTTCCTTGGAAAGCCTCCACATCCTGTGTGCTAATTAGGATTGTCATGGGAAAGGGGTATCTTTCCACCACCCCCCTGGGCCCCATCTTTAGTCGTGGCTCCCAAAAACCTCTTTGCAGACACTGGCTGAGTGAGTAAAGTTTTCTGGGGAACGGCTTCCAGAAGTTCCACCATCTACAGGCATGGGGGTGGGGGGTCTTAAACCCTGGTGGGAAAGGGACAGAGGTGGACCCAGAGGGCTGAGAGGGAGTGGGAATAAGGATAGGGGGAGACTGAGAAAGAGGATTAAGTGAGGAAGAGGGAGAGAATGGAATTGTGCAATGTGGACAGAGGCTGTGGGGGTCAGGGCAGAGGAATCTGATTGGGGGCAGGGATGTTTGTCTGGAGAAGTGGACAGCTGAGCCATGGAGGTGGGGCCAGGGAGACCAGCAGCTCAGCCACCCACAGGGGATGCCAGTCATGCTCAAAACAAACAGGCAGGTGTGGGCTTTTTTGTTTCAAATTAAATCTCTGCAGTATATGGAGAACCACCCTGGTGACATATAGGTCCCAGACCTTGTCCTGTCCCACATTTGGGAAAGGAGAAAGTTTAATGAGTGTTTAGGGACATGGCACCTAGGAAGGGTGGTGGCCTAAAGGGCCCTGCCTACAGAAGTGAAGTTCTGGAGAATGCTGGATGGAAAGACAGAGCTACCTCCCACGGGTCTGATCACTCTTCCCTGAAGACTGGCTGACCACTACACTCTGGTCAGTTTAGTCCAAGGCTGTGCAGCCTGTCATCAGGGAAGAGTGGCTGGGACCCACAGACTTCAGACCCGAGGCAGAGAGCTGATCTTTGATCATTTAAAGACTGCCTCAGGGTGTGTTTCACATTCTTGTCCATCTCCTCAGTGCCAGGCCCTGCTATGGGTGCTGGAGCCACTGGGCTGAATTCCCAGGAATGCTGGGTCTGCCAGAGAACTTGTCAAAGTAGAATAGTATCTCTGGGTTTCTGGGCTTGGAGCCCCCTCCTCTCCCTTCTCCAACACACACACACACACACACACACACACACACACACACACACACAGTTACTCTCAGTAATGCTCATTGATAAGGCTGTCACAGGGGAGAACTTTAAGCCACTGGCTCCCAGGCAACCTCGGCCAAGCCCTGGCAATGTTTAATTAAATTACTTACCCTCCCCATAGCCATAGTTTGAAGCTGGGAACCAGAAACACCCCCACAAACAAAGGAGAGCTGGAAGTCCCCTGTGTAGAGGCGAGTCCTCTCTTTTATCGTTGGCCTCTCTATGTGGGGACATTTCCTGACATGGAAGCTTTGTTTTTTGTTTTGTTTTTGTTTTTGTGTTTTTTGTTTTTTGTTTTTCAGAAGTAGCCTGCCCTGCTGCCAAGGGAGCACTCAGACTCTCAGCTTTTCTGGGCTCCAACCTCATCCAGCCCATCTCCAGGGAGATGGCTAGGAGGTTGCTGACACCCTCTGCAGCCTGTGTGTTGGCCCAGGACCCTTCCTCCCAGACAGCCTCCCAGTCTGAGCTTATCTGCATTCTATGCTGGGCTCCTCCAAGCATTTGGGGCTAGGGAACCTAGAAGAAGGGAAGAGACGGGGTGACAGAGAGGCAACTGGGTGCTGGCTCCCAAAAGCTTTGGGTCCTGTCCACCCACAGTCCTTTACCTTGCCACAGGATGCCTCTTCTGTTGTAGGACAGTGACTGGAGCTCTGTACTTCAGCATCACTTTCCCAGGGGGTCTTCCAATGCACCTGATCACTGCTGTCTCCGGGGCCCAGGCAGCAGAAGGAGGGAAGACCCAGCAGGGAGGGGTACATGTGATTCAAGTTCTCACCCCAGACTCACTGGCTTAAAATGTGACCTTGAGCAAGTACCTTAACTGCTCAGGCCTCACTTTTCCTCTGCAAAAATAAAGAACAGCCTTGAGATTCCCTCTGGCTCCCTTCTCTCGATCATGCAGACTAGCATATGAATGGGTTTGGCCCCTTCACAAGTGATGATGCTACTCAGAAGCAGCATGGTGTGAGGGAGGGATCTTTCTAGCTCAGAGTGTTTCTATGTAACTGTGGCATCTTTTATGTCTTTAATGTGGTGAGAGAGTCAGATGGAGAGAGCTTAAGGGTTTGGCAGAACTGATTTATAACCCCCCATACCATCCATCTTCTGTGAGCACAGGAATGGGGGAGGCAGAAGTCATGATGACCACATGACAGTTACAATATAGGGGATGCCCCACACACATTGCACGCATTATCTTGTTTAATTCTCCCAGAAACCTTATGAAAGACTTATTGTTCAAATTATACAGCAAAGAAAGCAAGTTGAAAGCGATTAAGTTGTTCAAAGGTTTACAGCTGGTCCATCGCAGTGCTAAGGTTCCAAATCACTTGCTCCGTGCGCTACGCCTTCATGTGGCGAACATGTGTGGAGCACCTGCTTCATGCAAGCTCTGTCCCGAGCATGTGGGGTATAACAATAACACACACCTAAGTTTTTGTCCTTGTGGAACATTCTAGTAAGAATGAGTGTTGCTGGGATTTGGGGGCACAGCAGATGCTATAACACAGTGTTACATGGATGTGGGTGAAATGTCTGAGAGACCTCAGATCATTCTTAGAAAATGTTGTCTCCCATTTCCCAGAAGCAGAAATACCTTGGGTGCTCTGGGGAGAAATATCTTGGGTGCTCTGGGGAGCAGGTGTCTGAGTTGCCAAGAAGAACTGATTTTCTTTCTCTTCCTCCTGTGTCTGGGAACATCCTTGATCACTATCCCATTAGAGGCCTTTCTCTTGGGTCACTGCACCTTAGGATCAGGTAGAGTTCCTCAGATCATCTAGTTCATGGTTGTGATTACAGAGAGGTCCAGGATTAGCCCATTTCAGACAGAATGGGCTCCAATAATGATCAGAGAATTAAATCCCACAATCTCTCTTGTCCCACAACTTTGGTTCTGAGATCTGCCTCCTGCCTGTCATTTACCTGCTAAGACTGAACTGAATTCAGTATTTTTCCCTTCCACACCCTGCTCTTCCTCTTGACACCTTTCTGCCTGTTACTAGTACCACCATTTTACTCCTTGTCCATGCTCAAAGCCTCAGGATTTTCTGGTGCATTCTGTCCTTCAGAGTCTTATTCGGGTGCCTGGTACATACAGGCATGTAGAGCATGTGGGCCAGCAGTTGAAACTTCAGTGTGCATGATGAGAATACAGGGTGGTTGTTCACATGCAGATTCCTAGGCCCAGTCCCTGGAGACACTGACCCCCAGGGTTAAAGGGCATTGTACCCTGGGAATGCTGAAGCAGTTCCTGGGATCTCTCTTGAAAAGTATGCTTGTCCTCATGGTCAAATCCACCCATTTTCCCTCTATAGGGTCCCTGCAGCCTGTCACCTTTTCATTTTCACTGCCAGCACCCTCATTACTTCTTACTTAAAACTAACTAACAGAGAAGCTCCGGTCTTGTCACTTCTCTGTGTCACAAACTTCACTGGCTCCTCATTGCCTACATACAGTAAAACCCATCGCAGCGTGGTGGTCCTGACCACTTATGCCCTGGCTCTCGCATACCTTTCCGGGTTTATCTTTCTCTGTGCCTTGTATTTTCCTCTACACCTGACAACCAGATGTCCTTTTACCCTCATAAGTCCCTTCGGAGTTCTCTGACACACACCACCAGCTATTTACAAGGCCTCCTCTACTGAAATGCCCTCCTTTGCCATTTTTGAGTATTGAAATTCTCCTGATCATTCAGGTCTTATGCTATCTGCCATCCATTTCTTGAAATATTCTCCAAATGACCATAACCTTATTTATTATTTAATTGATATTATCAAGCCCCTGGGACATTGCAGGCATGGGAGATACAGCCCTGAGCAAAGGCCTGGGTGCCCACTCTTGTGAGGTTGGGAGTCCAGTGGAGGGAGACAGACATTCATCAACTTAATCACAAAAATGTCTGTGTTGTTGCACTTTGAGATAAATGCTATAAGAAAATTAGGAATGGGAATTTGACCTGGTCCAGGCAGCCCAGAGGAGATCTGAAGGATGAACAGTGAAGAGGGTTGAGGAGATTGGGGAGCAGCAACTGTGAAAAGGCCTGGAGGAGGGTGGCAGCGGACAGAGACTGAAGGAGGCTGAAGTGGCAGAAATCTGGGCAGAGTAGTGTGTCTTAGGTGTGACATTGGTGGGTGTAGGGGACCGCAATCCTGATCTCAGGAGAGGTCGTGGAAAGGATTTAAGCACAGTGGCGATGTATGTGGTCCGACGTTCTGCCAACATGCATTTTGTTGGCACCCTTCCTGTGGCTCTTCTGCCCCATGAATAGTCATCCGCACACCTGTCTGGTTTGAAACTGTGAGCTACCTGAGCAGTGCCTATGTCCTGGCATTCTTCACAGCAGCTCGTGGGTACTCCGCATATTAAATAAATGAGGAAATGCCGAAGTAGCCAGAAGTCATCAATCAGTACAGCACTCTATGGCCACACACTACAGTAGGCACAGGAAAGCACACACCTCCAGTGTGACGTCTATGCTTCCACTTAAGGTGCCAGCATAAAAAGTGCCCAGATTTTGGGCACCCAGACTTCCCGAGGGTGGGGCCTGCACTGGGAGAGCCTTTCAAGAAATAGGTGGCAGATGGCATAGGGCTTGAATGGTCAGGAGGATTTCAATAGGAGAAAAAGACAAAGGAGGGCATTTCAGTAAAAGGGACCAGTAAATAGTAGCAGAGGAAGTCCAGCAACTAAGAGGGAACCTGTAAGGATGAAAGGGGCATCTGTGTGTCAGGAACGGAGGAAGACAGACCTGGAAAGGTGTGTGAGAGCTGGGGCCTGGTCTCCAGCATCTCTGGGATGGGGAATGCTGCTGTAAGAAATGCCTCGTAAGCACATCTGTGTGAATTGCTCAAGTACATTGTCCCTGCTACCCTGGAGAAAACAGAAAGTAGTGCCCTTTAAGTTTTCTAAACTTCATTTCCTCAGCTCTTGAAAGATGTTTCATAGTGTTAACATAAAGATCATATGACTGGGATAAGTGACGGTGCTTTCTAAATAATAAAGATTGCACACATATGGGTTATATACAAACCTTCTCTTTCTCCTACTTCCCCCCCACACACACACAGCATCACCTGAACTAAACTTTCCCCTCCACTCCTCCACCCTGCTTAGACACATAATAGAAAAGAAATTACAATAACAACCACCAACTTTTATCGAGTACTTGCCATGTAACAGGTGTTCAGTGCTTAATATTCGTTCCTTCATTTCAAATTCACCTTCTGAAGTTGCTTTCCCAGCTCCCAAACAGATGAGTAAACTGAGGTTTAATCACACAGCTGGAAGGGGCGGGCCCTCTGCTATTGGACACAAAGCCTGTGCTCTTTGTTCCCCAGGGAGCTGGCTACTCAGGAAGGAAATGAAGGCAAACCAGGGGACTACTGCTGGCCCCCTTCCTCCTGTCCTGCTACCCCCCCCCATTCCCTCTGCAGAGGTCCTGCTGCTGCTGAATAGGGGATTGTTCTGCCTCTCCCTTCTGCCTCTGAATGTTGATATTTTGGGTCATTAGGGGCTTGGAGATGGGGTGGGGGACGGGTTATGACCCTGGCAAAGTCTTGAATAGCCATTGTTCCTTTTCTTCCCCCCCTTGAATGGGATTCTGTCCCCAGTCCTGGTGTCTCCCTCTGGGTTGGAGGAAGGCTGGGTCAAGAGGCCGGAGAAAGGGAGCCTTTTCCCACCACTTTGATGGCTAGGACTCGAGATGACAGATTTGGCAATTCCAGCCACCCCAAATCTCTCCCAAGCTTCTCCACTGCCCTGAGCTGGGCACCTTCAGCCTGGATGATGCTACCCATAAAATGAGCCCTAGTTGGATCTGAATTCAGGTTTGGGGTGGGTAGGGGATAGAGAGGCAACGGTTACAGGCTCAGTATTCCCTTCTGGTCCTGCAGGCTCATTTCTGCTGGTCTATCCCCGGCAATGACCCTGGCCTAGTCCCTACTTCCCACCCCCAGAAAGATTGTAACAGTTTAGATGACATTTTTAGGACGGTTTGAGCTTCTTGAACTAAAGACCTGGGGTAGATAGAAAATTGATCTTGAACGAAAGACCTGGGATAAATAGAAAATTGATCTTATGGCCATTATTTTTTATGTTGACACAAGACTTAGTACTGGGAAATTTGAAAGAGTGCCATCCACATGATCTTCCTTTCTTTTCCCACAGTCACCAGCCAGCTCAGTGGCCACTGTCTGGGTCTCCTTCCTGGATGGAGACAGAATCTTCCTCTGCATTTCCATAGCCCTGTGTTCTTTTTCTTCCTAACCTTAGAGGAGGAGGAGAGATGGGATATATTTATGAGCACCTACTGTGCGCCAAGGGCCCTATCTGCCTTAGGGCAAAAAGAAACCGAGACCCTGGCAGATTACAAACGCATATCTGTTGAGTTAATGAGTCACAATTAACTTTCACAAAAATTCAGCCAAGGAGTTAATATCCTGTTTCTCCCAGGAGGAAAGGAGGCTGTGGGGGAGTGGGGTGGAGTCTGTTTTAGTTAGTAAGTGTACAAACTTGGCTGCAGACCAAAGTGTCCTCACTGCAAACCAGGAGGTGATCCTGCTGGTAACCAGCCCTGCCTCCCACCTCTTTTCCCTCCTGACTTGTCTATTTTCACCTGTTCACCTGTGTATGACTGCAGACCCCTAAAAGTCAAGGGATAAGTCTTACCCAAGCTGACACCTCAACAGGCAGCCTAGTGCTTGGCACACAGTAGGACTCATTTAATGTTTGCCTATTAATGAAACATGACTCAGATTCATTGCTTGCTGACCCTGTCTCTCCCGTCCCCCTGTGGCAGGAACCCTCCGCCCAGTTCGCCGCAACTACTACGACCCGTCCTCAGCCCCCGGGAAGGGCGTGGTGTGGGAGTGGGAGAACGACAACGGCTCCTGGACGCCCTACGACATGGAAGTGGGCATCACCATCCAGCATGCCTATGAGAAGCAGCACCCCTGGATCGACCTCACTTCCATCGGCTTCAGCTACGTCATTGACTTCAGCACCATGGGCCAGATCAACCGGCAGACCCAGCGCCAGCGCCGTGTCCGCCGGCGTCTGGATCTCATCTACCCCATGGTCACAGGCACCATGCCCAAGGCCCAGTCCTGGCCGGCCAGCCCCGGATCGTCCGCCTCGCCGCCCGGCCCGCCCTGCTCCTGCCCACAGTGCGTCCTGGTGATGAGCGTCAAGGCGGCCGTGGTCAGCGGGAGCGCTGGGTCCCTGCAGCCCCCAGCCGCTCGCAAGAACCTGCCTCCACCCGGAGCGGTCAAGGTGCCCCCACCACCAGGCCCGGGGGCCAAGCCACTGGACAGCGTGGGCAGCATTCGAGGTCCGGTGAAGACTGCCCCGTCGCAGCCGGTCCAGCGCCAGGCCCCTAGCATGCCGGCAAGGGCGACGGTGGGCTCTCCTGCCAGCCCCCCGGGAGCCAACAGCAAGACGGGAAGGGTGGCCCTGGCGACCTTGAATCGGACCAACCTGCAGCGGCTGGCCATCGCCCAGTCCCGGGTGCTCATCGCCTCTGGGTAGGTGTTTGCATGGCTGCCCCTGACTGAGTCTTTATCATCAGACCTGGCACATGAGGCCATCTGTCAGAGCTGGAAGAGGGGCTGCCAGGACTTAAGCTCCCTGTCATCTTGTCCTACCCCCTGGCTGCAGGTGGGAGGCAGGACACTGTGGTGGATGAAGAGGCTTTAGCCTTTAGGGGCTGAGCTCTGGCTTCTGATTGAGACTTTGCCTCTTCCCAGCCCTGTGATGGGGCAGTCCCAACATCAGAGCCCTAACTCCCTCCTTGGGAAATACTGGCAGTCACACTCAGGGTAGGGCTGTGTAAGGGCTAAGAGCGACCAACAAGCCCAGTGACGGTGGGCAGCATTAATTACACTCCGACCATATTCCAGTTTGGGGACCTTTCTTTAGTCCTTCAGAGCAACTCTGTGAAGTAGGCATTTGATCCCATTTTACACATGCAGAAACGACAAGTTCATGTGCTCAAGGGCACATAGCCAATCCTTGGCAAAGACCAGGATTCGCACTATGGAAGCCTGACGTCAGAGCCAGACTCTTTCTGACTCTGGGGTGCCCCTCCTGGTCCAGCGCGCACCACGGTGCCTGGCATACAGTAGGAACCAAATGAGGGTTTGTTCCTTCCCTCTGGTCTCTCCGGCAACTGGAAGGCTGCCTTCAGAGTGCAATAACAGCCCACATTAGTGAGTACTTATCACGTGCTGGACACATTTCCTGCATTGTCTCAGGTACTCCCGTGACAACCTGGTGATGTTGCATGTTCTGTGGTTACTGCCTTTTATGATCTCGGTCTGCTCGCTCATCTATGGAGAGACCCAGGTCCACGCAGTGCCTGCAGCCTTTGCCTGCCAGCTCCTGGTTTCTTCTGAGACTAGCCCCTCAGAGCCACCCAGTCTTTCCTTTCTCCAGAGGTCCCCTCCCCTGCCTGCAACCCAGGGGTCCTGGACAGTGGGGAGGGTTGAGTTAGGTTGGACACCTGAGTGTGAAATTTAGGCTACCCAGAGGGTAGTCCCTGCTCACAGAGATTAGAAGCTTTGCAAGGTCCAGTCTCCTCAGTGTGAAATGGGGGTCACCCTGAAAACCTCCCGTGAGGGAGTGCATCCCTGAACAGGTGAGCAGGTGCACTCCCTAGCACTGTCCCAGCCCCTCGCCCTCTGATGCAGCTGTCAGGCATGGCACTTAGCTCAGAATTGACTCCCCAAGGAACCCCACACAGCTTGTATGTTACAGAGTGGGGAGGTGGGGGTGAACCTCGGGTTTGGTCTCCCAATCCATTGCTTTTTTGCCCCAGGCCAGCTTCTCATTTATGCAAAAGCAATTTACAAATGGTCAGGTGCTGGTCAGATGCAGGGGATTTTCACACGTGTCCCTCTGAGTGGCCAAAAGTGTTTGGGAGAGGGGACTGGGTCCCTAAACTGTGTCTCCGCTCAATTTCTCTACACTGTCACAGAGCAGCATTCTGGGGACCTCTGACAGAGGTCAGCAGGATTACTGGCATGTGTAAGAATCTGACTGCCTAAGCTTGAACCCAAGTTCCTCACTCTGTCTTCCATTTGCTGGTCTATAAAATGGGGGTACGAATAACTCCTTCCTTATAAGATTGTCATAAGGATTAAATGAAATATTTGTTGTATCAATTCAGTACAATGTTTGATATATAGTAAGAGTCCAGTCAGAATTAGCTGCTATTGTTGTTACAATTATTCACAGGTATTTACTGAATAGGCACTAGGTAGTTGTTCCGCTGAAGTCAAAGCCGAGCGGCCTTACCGCGTTTTTGGCGCCCTTGACAAATGCCAAGTGACCTCGTGCCATAACCGAGGGAAAGAGGACCCCAGATCGCTTCAAATCCCAACGAGGGAGTCGGCAGCCCTTTCTCTCTGAGCTTTATTCCCTCCGCCAGCCGGTTGAATTGGAGTGAGAGAATAGGCTGGAGGACCGGCCAGTGCAGTTTCTAAAGGGCTATAGAAACAAGTTGTTCTTGCTCTGCTCTGTTTTCCTGAGAGGGCGGTGCCTCCCTATCTTCCAATCCATTTCTTTTCACCTCTTACCACCTCCCTCACCCCCACTACCATCTTCTGCTCCCGTCTTTCTTGGCCATTTAATTAGCGTGTTTATTCCCTTTGTCTGGCCTTGCCATCGACCTTCTGTCGTCCAGTGGCCCCACCCCCTCCTCCCGCTGCCCGTGACCTCTTCAAGCAACTTTCCCACGGAGGAAAGGAAGACCAGGGAGGGTGGGAGAGGTGGGACAGAGAGAAGGGTTTGGGGGGAACAAAAGACCCTGTGAATTATTCAGAGACACAAGCAGGGGGCTTCTAAAGAGAAGAGAGAGGGAGGCTGGACAGGGGAGGGGGAGAGTCGCCCCTCTGGCCCGGTTCTCCAGAATGGAGGCTTCTCTATCTCCAGCGAGGCCACGGTTGCTGGTTGCCAGAGAGACAGGACCATTGTTCTGCCCAGGGGTTCCTGGGTTGGTTCATGACTCCCAAGAAAAACACTGCTTCTCACCATGGTATCTGCAGAGCTGTTCTCCTGCCTGCGACACTCCTCCCCTGCCACCTTGCCAGCTTTTCTCTTTTCTTAGTTTTATATTTTAGGGACAGAAATGAAAACTTGCACCTTCCGTAACCGGGATCAGCCCAACAGCATAGGGGTAGAGTGGGCGTCTTCTGACTGGTCAGCAAGTGGTTAGGCAGACGGCTTTGGCTGATCTGCGTTGCTTGGAGGGTGTGGAAGCACGCCTGTGATCCCAGCTGCTGGTTTCTACAAGGAGGGCTCAGGTTCATGGGGCTGGACCCCAAGTGATGGGTGTGGACTACATGGCCAGTCTCTGTGGTTCTCATTTTAAGCAGTGGGGGAGGGGTGGCCAGCTGTTGCTGACTCAGCAATCTAAGTGCTGTCCAGCACCAGACGTGACGCTTCAACACTTGATGTCTTCAAGAATCTGAGAAAATTGGGCTATTACAGCAGAAGACTGTATCAAACCCAGCTTCCTCTTACAGTTGGGAAACAAAACTGTAAATTGCATAGGGCTCCGCTATTTACAAAGTATTTGCTCTAGAGCAGGGGTCCCCAAACTTTTTATACAGGTGGCCAGTTCACTGTCCCTCAGACCGTTGGAGGACCGGACTATGAACAAATCGCTATGCACACTGCACATATCTTATTTTAAAGTAAAAAAAAAAAAACAAAATGGGACCAAATACAATATTTAAAATAAAGAACAAGTCAATTTAAATCAACACACTGACCAGTATTTCAATGGGAACTATGGGTGCGGATGCATCCTGTGCTCCTCTCACTGACCACCAATGAAAGAGGTGCCCCTTCCAGAAGTGCGGTGGAGGCCAGATAAATGGCCTCAGGGGGACGCATGCTGCCCAGGGGCCTAGTTTGGGAACCTCTGCTCTAGATCCTCCATCCTCACTGGGACCCCACAGGGCAGAGATGTAGGGAGGGCGCCTGGTTAACTCAGATGTGGTCAACAGATGTAGAGGTTGTGTGGCCCTTCCCAAGTCACGTCTGCACAGCTGGACTGGAAGGCGGACTTCCTGTCCCCTTGTTGGGGAGAAGGGGCTCTTTCCTCCATACCTTTCTGTATTTCATAAACAAATAGTTCCTTTTTCCCTAAGCCCCAGTGACACCCAGAACCTAGTGACAAGCTCTTCTGCCATGCTGTCCCTTTCCTGGTATAGCAGGGATGCCTCCTCCCGCACGTACAGTAGTCACAGGAGTGCCCAGAGCCACACGCAGACAGGGACCGCCCTCTCTGCAGACCCCACCCCCCACCCCGAGTTCTTGGCTGCCTTGAGGCTGTGCTCTGCAGGTTGGAATATTTCCTGGTTAAGCAGATTGGGTGTGGAAACCTGCCAGTCCGGTTTGTGGGAACAAAAGTAGCTTTTGTCACCCAGATCACAGCTGCTTATCAGCGGGAGTGGGAGTCTTGGAGTGGTTAAGGGGTCAGGCAGGTGAGGGGCTGAGAGGCAGGCTGCCCCCTGGTGGGGAGCAAGAGGCCAGTCCTCCAGGTGCAGCTCCCTCAGGAGGCGTCTGAGCTGTGGGTGGAGCACCTCCCATACCCCCCCCCTTAAGCTGCCACCTGGTTCTTAGTGGCTCGAGTGGGAAATTGTCAAGAAGTCTCCCTAACATCTTCTCTACCCAGACCCTCCCTGGTTTACAGAGAAGGAAACCGAGGCTCAGAAAAGGTAACGGACTTTGTGAGGTGCTACTGGCAGGATTGGGATTCCAACACAGTTTTCCTGACTCCCCGTCTACCATACGTGCCTGGCCCCCGTGGGACGCGTCACAGGGTCCAGAATCTACTCCGTGCCGCTTTCTTGGCCTACTTTTCCTTGTTTTTAATCCCCCCCACCCCCCATCTAGGTTTGATTTATCTTGGGGACAATTTCAGAGGAAAGTAGCCTTTGGTGGCCTGCTGAGACACAAACACTTCCACATCTGTTGTTTCCACATTCTTCTCACAACCCTGGTGCCTGTGTCATGGTCCCTGGGAAGGGACAGGGACCCCGGAAGACTCAGCATAGCTGGGGAAGCACCCCTGGGGAACGTGGGGGACAGACAGACCCACTGCTCAGCCTTGAGGTCCATCCCAGCCCTGCGGCCTCTTCAATGTGAGTTTATTCCTTCACTCTCTGAGCTTCACGTTCTCTGACTGCAGCGTGGGGGACAGGGTAACGTAGGGTTAAGTGCACAGCGTCGTGAGCGGTTAAACCAGGGTGCGCTGGAGCCCGATTCCCTGCGTTCAAATCCTTAGCTGTGTGATCTTCATCAAGCTTGCTTAACCTCTTGGTGCCTCAGCTTCCCTGCCCAGTAAAAGCAGGGCTGATAGTAATAGCACCTCTTGCAGAGATTGCTGGGAGGGTTGGATGATTTGTGTCTCGAGCAGTGAGGACGTGCCGGGTAGGAGGCAGGCTCTGTGCCTGTTAGTGATTATAACACATGGATGAAGGCTCACGGGCTGTTTTGTTCACTGTGGTGTCCCTGGCCCGATACGAATGGACAAATAAATAATAAACAGAATTAGCACACCAACCAACATGCATTTCCTCCTCCTCCAGCTTCCCCAACACCACCTACCCCCACAGCAGAACTGCCGGCTTCTCAGGCTGCCTGGCTCCTGCCGTAGGCTGTGACCCAGTCCAGGGGCCTCTCTGGCCCACATCACCCTGCAAGCCCAGCTGTGAAAGCCTGGGGGCGGCGAGGGGGGGGTTGTGGAGCATGGGCAAGCCCCACGTGCCCCCTAGTTTTCGAGATTCTGCTGTGGGAGGCCTCGTCTTTCCCAGGCAGCTGTGCCGTCTCCTCTCCAGCTTGGCCTGAGCTGCTGGGAGAGGGACCGAGAGAGGAGGAGGTTTTGCTTGATATTTATATTTCTCGGGGAAGAGGAGCAGTGACAGCTGGGGGAGCAATGGTTTCCAAATGTCAGCCTGGGCTTGGCTGCATCCGCACCCTCTCCGCGGGAACGCGGAAGAACCAAGTCCTTGCACCCCGGTGCGGGCCTGAGCTCTGGCTCTTTCAAAGCTTCTTGGGTGACTGTGAGGTTCGCCCCAGAGTGGGCTTGTTTCTTTCGATTTTCATTCCTTTAGAAAATATTCATGGAAGGCCTACTCGTATTAGGCTTCTGAACAAAATGGACCAAAAAAAATGTTTGCTCTTGGAGAGCTTAGATTCTAAAATGGGAGATATTAAGCAATAACTTACTTTAAAAGATTCTAAGTTCCACGGGTAAGAAAAAGAAGAAGAATACAAGAATGTAAGAGGCTTTGGGGGTCCTAGGGTGGGAGAGATAAGTGGGTAGAGAATTATATAAGACGGTCTCAGGAACCTCTCTGAGAAGGTAAGATGTGAGCCGAGAGTGAAGGAGTTGTAGGAAGGAACCAGGAATATACCTGGTGGAAGAGCATTTCAGGCACAAGGAACAGACACGCAAAGGCTCCGAGGCAGGATGTGCCTGGTGTGCACATGTGTAGGAAGAACAGCTAGAACCAAGAGGCGAATGATACAGGGAGAACAGAGAAAAGGGAGGACTGGGTGGGGAGTGTGGGCAGAACAGGGCTGTGCAGGTCTGGCTGCGACTTCACGTGAGCTGAGGAACCTCTGTGGGACCTGAGGTTCTGCGTGCAGGAATGACACGGTCTTAGTTTCAAAGACCTTCCCTCCGGCTGCGGCTGCGGCTGGGTTGCTAAGAACTCGGCTGCGTCTATAGTAGGGGCGATTCGTTTCTGTAGGAAAGGGGAACACTTCAGCAGATGAAACGTTGAGGTCCCAACCCTGGCTCCTTTTGTCCCACTTGTCAGAACCATAATCCAGCTGCTCTTTCCTTCCACAGGGTCCCCACTGTCCCCGTGAAGAACCTAAACGGGTCTAGTCCTGTCAACCCCGCCCTGGCCGGTAAGAGAAACTGCGGGCTGGCCTTGCTGCGGGTAGAAAACGGAGAGCGTGTGTGAAAGAGAGGAAACTCGGATGTTCATTAGAACGAACGGGGACTGTAGGAGTTGGGGTTGGATGAGCGCGAAGAGCGTGGGGAGAACTGATTGCTAAAAGCAACACGTGCCCTGGAAGATGGGTGAATGAATGGGTTTCTGGGGAAAGCGTGGGGCAGGTGGAGAATCCCTGAGATCTGGGAACTGAGAAGGGAAGGGGAGGGGAGGGGAGGGGAGGGGAGAGGAGGTTCCCAGGCAGGGAGGCATGGAGGGGTGTGGGGGAGCCAACTCTTCAGTCCTCCCTGACACACGCTCTGCCCTTCCAGGCATCACCGGGATCCTCATGAGCGCCGCGGGGCTGCCTGTGTGTCTCACCAGGCCGCCCAAGCTGGTACTCCACCCACCCCCCGTCAGCAAGAGCGAAATAAAATCCATCCCAGGGGTTTCCAACACAAGCCGCAAGACCACCAAAAAACAAGCCAAGAAAGGTATCCACCTCCTTATCTTATAGGGGGACCGAGCCTCCAAAGATTTGGCTCCAGGCCCTGGTTCTGCCTCCATCACTGAGGGCCGCCCACTCTGTGCCTTAATTTCTGTGTTGGCTAAACAGGCCTGCATCGCACCTGTTCTGCTGATTATACCACGGTGCACTGTGCAGGGATCGGACGGAGACACCCTTAAGAAATATAACAGTGCAGTGCAAAATTACAGAAACATATAAAAACATGAAGTGTGACACAAATCAGGTACGGTAGAAAAAAGGTCACCTTGGCATTGGAACCAAAACCGACTGGGGTCACCTCCCAACGTTGTCCCTGGCAAGTCATGACCTCAGAGGGCCTCTGTTTTCTCACCTTTACCATGGGGTGAAAGCAATCACAACCAGTGTCCAGCAGGCCTGCCCTGGGATGCACCCATGACAACAGGGAAGAAGCCCGTTTGGTGTCCTTCTCAAGCATCCAGATCTTCTCTGGCCACTTGAACCCTTTTCAGGAGCCCACAAGCCCACAACTAAGGGGTCAGTACTTTTGCCTGCCCCAAAGACCGTGACTCAGCCCTGTGGATGGTCTTTCTGGTCACCGGTACTGGTGGATAAATGTGTCGACCATCACCCTAAAGCCCCCACCGTGCACACTTGTTTTGAAATTTCAGTTTGATCAAATGTACGTTGCACTTAGCCCGGGGCCAAGTCATGGGCTCGCAGTTCATGGAAGTTTAATTCTTATAAGAGAAGCAGGACAGTGGGAAGGGAGGGCCAGCATCCAGCTTCGGGCTGTTGCCTGATCCACTTCCTCAAACCTTTGTCCTACTTTTCCCGTCTATTGGAATTTCTCTGCTTAAATGAACTCGAATGCCTCGCTCATAATCTGATGGGAAATGACAGGATCTTGCACTTTCCCACTCTTCCTGTTATTATTAATAGCTCATACCGGATCCTTCGCTGGCAACATGCTAAGAGGACCGTATGTCCGTTAGCTCATTTAATTGTCCAAACTCCTCTTTGAGTAGGGGCATTTGAGAGTAAATGCTCTCCCCCATTTTATAAGTTATGAGAAACGGGAGCTCGGAGATGTTAAAAGAGTTTCCCAAGGAGACACTGATCCTTTATTCCTTCTGTGCCTCCTAGTGAGGCCATAGCATCTCATTTCCTGCCTTCAGGCGAGGCTGCCTCCAAGGAGTCCAGCCCCCAAAGAAATTCTGGACCCACTGCACCAGTCAGGATGCTTCTCAGAACCTCAGCCTTTCCCCGCGGTGGGGCCGCATCTGCTGGCAGTGACCGCACTGTTGACAGCCAGGGAGGACTGTCCCGGAGCCGTCATCATAACTTCCGGGTTTCCCATGAAAGTAATAGCACTTAGACGCCACGTTATAGATGGAGACAGTACTTGGCACGTTGTAAAACAGATGTGATAAGCCTAACCTAATGTTTTGTTGTTGTTTTCAAACCTGCAACAGTATACAGGGTGCTTTAATTTCTGCTATCTGATCACATCATTTGCGCAGGTCCAGGCTCTTGGGTTGTGTGGGAGAGAAAGCCACTCCGTCTTTCTCATTAAAACGTGGGTTTATTGCAGATAGGCAGGGAGATCCCAGGAGGTGTGACAGGGGGTAAAGGCAGGCGGGACCACCTCCCACCTCCTCAGACCACCTCTCTGCCTCTTCTATTCCCTGAGTCCCTTTCAAGCTCTTTAAATCCCATTGCAGAATGAATTCCTCCCCTTTCTTGCTTTAAGCCTGGCTGATAAGGCTCCTCTCTGGTATGCCCAGCATGGCCAAGCTATGAGGTCCTTCGGCTCAGTCTCATTGGCACCCTGATCGTCCTGTCCCCACAGGTAAAACCCCAGAAGAGGTGCTGAAGAAGTACCTGCAGAAAGTGCGTCACCCACCTGATGAGGTGAGTGCAGGGGTTGCAGGTGGGACTCGCCATCTCCCCGCCCACTGACATCCACCAGCACTACCTCTGCCAGAGTTTCCCACAATGCCTGTGGCCAGGGCTGCTTTCTAAGTCCTGATGGTACAGAGCCGGTCGGAGCAGATGCCCACCTGGGCTGCAAGGTTGGGGGTCCCCCAATGTGGTGTAACTTCTCTTACCTCCCACCATCAGCAAAGAGCTGATCGATTGTAAACTTACCTGAACATGGCTTTCTGACTTTAAGAAAAACAGAATGACAAGCAGTAGGAACTGACTTTAAAATGGGCTGGATGGAGATCAGTGGTTCTCAACCGGAGGTGGCTTTGGCCAGCTCTGGGGGCAGTGGGCATGTTACTGGTGTGTAGACAGTGAAGGTCAGGGTTGCTGTTAAACACCATCCAATGCTTGATGTTCTGGACAACTCCTGCAGCAAAGAACTAGCCAGGCTCTAACGTCAACAGTGCTGAGGTGCAGAAATCCTGCTGTGCGTTCATTTAAATAGCAGTCCCTCTGGTATTTTAATTCCTTTACAAAATTTTAATTCACTAACATTTTAATTCCTTTACAAAAGTTTGGCTTAAGCAAAGCTTCTCAATGGGTCTGTCAGCAAGCATGTGTCTCCTTCCCAAGCCACTGAAAGACACCAAGGAAAGATGGTGCATTGTCACAGCCCTGAAGAAGACTGTAATTTTGTTTGCCAGACCAAGTTCACATGTGCTGACACCAGGAATTATTTCAGGAATTTTTCTGTTGTGGAAAGTGAGACAGAACTATACTAAGAGTCCCAGAGGCACGGATACCCTAATGTGTGGGCTTGCTAGCAGAGGAGCAGTGACAGTTCCCCTGACCGCTGACCATTCTGGAACCAGCGTGGGGATACGCCAACCCGCCACGCAGGGTGAGCCCTGACAGCCTCTCTGCTCTGTCCCCTGCTGCCCCAGGACTGCACCATCTGTATGGAGCGCCTGACGGCCCCCTCGGGTTACAAGGGCCTGCAGCCAACAGTCAAGCCTGACCTGGTGGGAAGGCTGTCCCGGTGCGGCCATATCTACCACATCTACTGCCTGGTCGCCATGTACAACAACGGCAACAAGGTGAGTTTTGGCGTGGGGCTGCCGCCACTTCCCGCACGCAGCCCTGACGGAGCAACAGCATGGTGGCCCCATGGAAGCTGTGCCCGGGTGATATGGGGTCGTAAAGGCATCCCAGGGCATCGGCAGTGGGAATCTTGGCTGCTCGCAACAGGATCCGTCCTCCACAAAATTATCATGTGGCAAAATGTATCTTTATCTTCCTTTTGGCCTACTTTACCCAGTCGCCCAGCCACTGCACTAAGCATGGTGGTCAGAGAGGTATGGACGTCTGTCCCTAAGGGTTTTGAAGGGCACTAGTGGCCCATTGTCATGGCCCATTGCTGGGTGAAGTGGGCCCCCCTCAATGAGGAAGAAGGAGTTCTCATCACCACACTGGACCCGTGGTGAGCGTTCATTCATACTGACATAGGTGGGCTTCCCAATCATCCTTCCTTCTCTGAGACTGGTGATTTTCAGTTATAGTTCATTTACTGTGGACATTTTCAAAACACCCTTGATAGCCCCTTCAAAGGCACAGGGGCTGTTGCCAAGATCTACCTAGTAATCCCGTAAGATCCCCCTGCCAGAGGAGGGAGGCTGTGACGTTCCTCTTGTCCGTTACTGACGTGGTGTGGTATTCCCCCATTAGAGCTGGCTTCTGGAACTCTGGGAATGTCCTTGGATGATAACTCTCTCCTTAAAATATCCCAGCTTTTCTTATGTTCCTTCCTGCATCTGGAATAACCTTTATCCCCACACACCTCCATGAATTCAAACCGTACTCATTTCTCCGGGCTCAGCTTGGATTGCATCAGAGTCTGAAATTTCCCTCATCTCTTCCAACCTCTTACTCGTCCAAAACCTTCCCTGGCTTTTGGGGCGCTGTTGTGTGCTTCTTTTTCTGTGGGAAAGGGGGGAAGGCAAGAGAGGCAGCTGACCCAAGAGTGAACCCTGGCTTTGCAGCTGAATGACCCTGGGTGAGATTTTCAACTTGGAGATTTCATTTTCCATCTGGAAGATGGAAACAAGACAATAGCTACTTTGTAGGGTGCTGTTACCATTATCATTCAAACTGACACCTCCTTTGTATTAATTATGGCTATAATTTTTTCCTTTCATCTTTATGTAATACTATGGTTGAATTCCCCAAAGTGCTGGGGGTCTTTTTAGTGTCTTAGGAAACTCTGCTCGGTCTTTGGTGGACATTGCATATCCAAATCCCATACTCAGCTTCCTGGCCCTGAAGTAAATGGTTTCAGTGGGACGTTGCATCTTCAGGGGTTGTTTGGGGTTTAAAGGGGTTTCTTATTCGTTCCCTAAGATGACTGTACTGAAGAATATCTAGTACCTCTTTGCATTTATTCCCGTGTTTTAAAAAATGTTTCTTTAGACACTATCCTTTATTCTCCTTGGCACTGATCCTTTGAAGCATTTCTTTAATTAATCTTCTTCACACAAAATAGAAGAGAAGAGGGCCCAGAGGGAATGGAGTGACTCAGCCAAGGTCATGAAGCAGGCTGGGGCCGGCGCAGAGAGTGGAACCCTGGCTTCCTGACCCCAGGCCTCGGTTCCCATTTCTCGGTCGCATGGAGCAACTGCCCTGAATACAAGCTACGCCTTTAAATGAGTAGAGCTTGAACTGAAATGTCCCGAAATAGCTCTGCAGAGGATCCCCGCTTTCCGGAGAAGGCGCGGGTGTCCCCGAGAGCTTCGGTCCCAGCTGTGCGACAGCATTTTTACACACATTGCTCCCTTTGCACACACGGGAGCAACTCTCTTCTTGAGAGGCTGGGAATAGAACTTACGGCCCAGGCTCTTCTTCCTCCCCTAGGCCACCCCTCACCAAGCCCTGCTGCGAACAGTGACCCCATACATCACTGCAGCCAGGGTCCCCCCACTGCACCCCCTACACAGCCCCGAGGGGCAGTGCAGAGCCCAGTCGGCTGCTCAGGCCCAGGGCCTCCCTCACATGTCCCTCAGCCCCTCAGCGTGGAGTACCAGTGCGGAGCTGTTTGTGTCACTTACATCCTGTTACGGTGGGGAAAGCAGAAACACCTCAGGAGTGGGGGAGGGGAGGGTGACTACAGGCTGTTGCTCATTTGGGTGCATTTTCTCCCTCCTTCCAGACCCTTTATCTCTGGTACCTTTTGGAGTTGGGTGGGGATGTTATCACCAGAACTGCTTCTCAATCTGGTTGTTCTTGGACTCTTCTCCTCAGGATGGCAGTTTACAGTGTCCAACCTGTAAGACCATTTATGGGGTGAAAACAGGCACCCAGCCTCCGGGGAAGATGGAGTACCACCTCATTCCGCACTCCCTGCCTGGCCACCCGGACTGCAAAACTATCCGGATCATCTACAGCATCCCACCGGGCATTCAGGTAAGCCTGCCCTCCGCTGCCGCCTGTCACTGGGAAGTCCGAGACCAAGGCGCTGGCCTGCTTCCTGGTTCAGAGACAGCTGTCTGGCTGTGTCCTCACATGGTGGAAGAGGAGAGAGAGCTCTCTGGGGTCTTTCTCATAAAGCCACTACTCCCATTCATGAGAACTTCACTCTCCTAACCTAATCACCTACCAAAGACCCCCACCTCCTAATACCATTGTGTCGGAGATTAGGTTTCACCACAGCAGTTTTGAGGGGACACAGACTTTTAGTCTATAGCATTCTATACCTGCCCTCCCCAAATCCATGTCCTTCTTGAATACATTTAATCCATCCCAACAGACCCAGGAGACCTAACTCATTCCAGCATCAACTTTAAAGTCTAAGTGCAAAGTGTCCTCTAAGTATCACCTCAGTCAGATATGGGTGAGACTCAAGGTACGATTCATCCTGAAGCGAATTCTCCTCCAGCTGTGAACGTGGGAAACCAAACAGGTTGGGTGGTAGAGCCTCGCCCAGACACTGAGTCTGCCAGCACCTTGATCTTGGACTTCCCAGCCTCCAGACCTATGAGAAATGAATTTCTGTTGTTTAAAAGCCAACCCAGTTTGTGGCATTTTGTTACAGGGGCCCAAGCTGCCAACAACATTATACTCTGCAAAGTGTCCTTCCCCCAACCGAGCCTCCCCCTCCCCCACGGTCCACCATTGTTCTTCCTTTCTTTTGTCTCCTTCCCAGATTCTTTGTGCCCAGGCAACAAAGGCTGCAGCCACTCCTCCCACCTTTACACAAAGTGTGACATATCAACATGACACCTTGTTCTGCACTCTGCATTTTCAATGAACAATATAGTCTGTACATCTTTCCATGTCTGCCTGGAGAGCGCTTCCTCATTTCTTTCTTAGCTCTGCGTAATAATCCATTGCATAAAGCTGCTGTAATTCATATTCAGCTGTCTTCATTTGATGGGCACATGGATTGCGTCCAATCTTTTGCTACAACAAAAATGCTGTAATGAATAACCTTGTATGCATGTGAGTGTGTCTTAGAATAAGTTTCTAGAAGTGGAATTTCCTTGTCAAATGGTATTAGCATTTGTAATTTGATAGCTATTCCTTGGCTCTGATTTTTGCGGGCATTTTCTTTCCTCTTTTGATTCTTTGAAAGACAGTCCTAAAGAACAAATTGAATTTAACTGGCAATAAATACGGACGCCTTCCTTCATCACACATCAAAGCATTTTCTAAATGCTCTCGGGTGCTTATTGGATTCATTTCTTTAGTAAATATTTATTAGTTCACCCTCTCTTTCCCTCTCCTCCCTGCCCTTTGCATCTTTCTTTCTTTCATTCATTTAGCAAACGTTTGCATGTGGATTATGGACCGGGCATGTTCTAGATGCTAAGAGACACAATGGTGAGCAAGATGGACACAGTCCTTGCTCCCCTACAGTCCCCATTCAAGTGGAAGAAAGGAGACAATAAAGTAAACAGATAGATAAACAAGGGACTTCCAAATAGCGGTAAGTGATGTGGAAGAAATAAGACAGGGAGAAAGGATAGCCTGTTGTGAACTGAATAAAAAACATGGTACTTCTTCCAGGGACTTACCCACCTGTCAGAGAGAAAAGTAACTGCAACACCACTAAGCCCCGGAGCAAAAACATGCTGTGGACGGCTTCCGTTCCTGGCTGGTCCTCATGAGCTGGGGACTTGGACCACCCACTTGACCTTCCTGAGTCAGTTCCCTGAGCTGTGCATCCAGGGACCTAATATGCAAGGGCTCTGTGAGGTTGGGAGCTAGCATTTGTGTGTGCATATTGTGCTACCAGACACAGCAGCCTGAGGCTCACTCCCTGGTCACCATTATCACTGGGTTAGGAGGAGGGCCTGTGTCTGGCTGACTGGGAGGGGGAGGCGTTCTTGTGCAGGGCAGTTCAGTTGCTAGGGGTCTGGAAAGGGATGAAGACAGAGGGATGAGAGATCTTAGAAAGAGGAGGCAGCAGAGTCGCAGAGGAGAAGGTGGGGGTATGGAAGGGAAGTGTTTCATTCGGGGCCTTCCCCAGTTAAGGTCATGATTTCATTGCCCTTTCTCAGCCCGTGGAAGCTGGGGCCTCTGAGGAGCCGAGACCTTTAAGCTCGGCCCTTCACTGCAGAGAACAGTCCCCTCCCCCAGGGGACACACTCTGAGGCTGAGTCGTGACTGCTTCACTTAGCAGTGTGCCAGGAGCACGCAGCCTTTCTGGGTCAGTGCCAGGCGGCCGTCTGTGCCACCAGCACAAACGGGGAAGGTCCCAAGCAGGAGAGGGGCAGGCAGAGCTGCTGCGGGAACAGGCCCTTCAGTAAGACAACCTGGCTTAGAAACAGCTGTGGCCATGGGCATGTTGTGAATGCGGAGTGATTTCATGTGAATATAAAACTCGGGACCGTCTGGTCCTCCATCTCCAGGAAGACACGTCGCTCTCACATGCCATTACGTCTGCAAAGTCATAGGTGGTCTGAAACCACGCTATTGAAAAAAATGAATTAATCCCTGAATTGTTTTTTCTTCTTTTCCAAGTGACAGGAGGGAGGTAGAGAGACAGACTCCCACATGCGCCCCAACCGGGGATCTACCCGGCAACCCCTGTCTAGAGCCAATACTCTGCCCATCTGGGGCCCATGCTCCTAACCGAGCTATTTTTAGTGCCTGAGACAGAGGCTCCTTAGAGCCATCCTCAGCACCAGGGCTGATGTGCTTGAACCAATTGAGTCAGGGCTGCGGGAGGGAAAGAAAGAGAAAAAGAGGTGGAGGGGAGGGATAGAGAAGCAGATGGTCACTTCTCCTGACTGCCCTGACCGGGAGTCAACCTGGGACATCCACACGACGCACCAGTGCTCTACCAATGAGCCAACCAGTCAGAGCCCCAAATTTTTAAATCATCTGGAATCATTGTCCATAATTAAAGGGAAAATCTGGTATTTTGCAGTTTTGTCATTCATTCCTACGTTCACTCGCTCATTCATTTATTCAGCCTGGACGCATTTCCCAATCACCCGTGCGGGTGCTGATGCCGGGACGAGCAGGGAGCATCAATGTTGTATTCTGTTCATCGAGAAGGGATTTTAAGACAGGTTTTACAGATGCTGAGGTGCTTGGCGAAACTCAGAAACGATAGACAAACATTTGTACAAAGGGGAGGAAAAATGTCACCGGGCAAAAATCCCTCACTTTTTAGGAATTTCTCAAAGGGATCTGTGGACCCATTCTGGACCCTGCCTGGGAAGCCTGGTTTCTGGCTAAATTCTGCTTCCATTTCCTTCCCACCCACTGTCCTGAGACTGCTTAATAGCAGCAACAACGGGTTGAAATGTTGTTCAATTCCTAGTTGTGAATTTCCCAAGCTGTCCTATTAGACAAGAAAACCCTGAGGACAGAGGAGAAAACCCACGTGATTCATTCAGATAGCTCTGAGCACAGAGCTCCCGACTCCGGGCTCAGAGGCCCTGGTCTTACTCTGAGTGCTGTGCAGGTAAGAAGCCCACAGGGTGCCTCCGAAATCCCGAGCTCACGTTTAGATGAGACCATTTACACTGCGGACGCCGCTCCACCTCTGAGGGCTGTGACATTCCCCTTTTGTCAAACAGAACATGTGCAGAATAGCTGATGGTGGCGACGCTAACATTCACTGAGCTTTTAGTGTGCAAGCGGACGCCCCACGCAGTTAGCATTCGTGACTGTCGCATGAGATGAGAATTCCACATCCGTCCTGTTTAGTGGGTGGAAAGCCATGGCCCCAAGAGGGGGCTCCAGCTGACCCAGCCGGGAGGCACCGCTCGGGTCCCAGCCCAGGTCTGAGGGCTCCACTCCTGCTGCATTTTGGGTCTGCTCTCCGTCTAGACTCTACGGCCATCCTTCTTGTCTTCGTTTTTTCCTTTCGTCATAGCCTGCCTCCCCTCAACAGAGCTATGTTGAAAAATGCCCTCTGTTCTCTTTTTTGCTTTCAGGGGCCAGAACACCCGAATCCTGGGAAGAGTTTCAGCGCCCGTGGCTTCCCGCGACACTGTTACCTTCCAGACAGCGAGAAAGGGAGAAAAGTAAGAGCAGGGGTGTCAGGTTACTAACTGCTACGTTAGGGACCCAAGTTTCGCTTCCTATGCAGCAAAGGGTAAAGAGAACTGGGTTTCTCTCAACACCGGATGCACGTGGCAACAAGGTCGTGGTTGAGTCAACCATAGGGAAGGGTGGCTATGATTAGATTTTTTTTTGTTGTTTTTTTGTAGGGTGGTGGCCTGGCTTTGGCTTTTCCCTCTCCTGGATATGACTGGCAACATTTCATCTATTTTAGAACCTCTTCTTTTAGGACTTTGCTGCTTAACAGCTGGTCCTGGTAGCAACTCCAGTGGCAGTGTCTATAAGCTTGATAGAAATTCAGGTCCTTAGGACCCACTTCATTTTAACAAGACCCCAGGTGACCCGAGAGTGCAGCCAAGCCGGAGGAGCACTGCTTGGAGGCAGGGCTGAGAGCTGAGTTGTAATGTCTGCTGGTATTCTCACTACTGTTATTATGACTCCCTACCTCCGACCCATACCATGTTTATAGTCATTTGGTTTTGAACCCAATGCCTTTTTTCAGGTGCCTTCTTCACGCAGGACAGGGTGCTGGGCATTTGCCTTCTTCAACAACAAAGATGTATTTTTAAAATTTTAGCTGAATTAGAACATTCTGCAAGCCCTAACACCTCTCTGGGCCTCACCTGTAAAATAGAGACAATAATTAGCCCCTGCCAGGCCTCACCCAGAGTGTGGTTGTGAGGGCCAGATGAACAAATACGTATGAAATGGCCGTGAAGAAGTCAGAGCGCTTCAATCACGTGGTTGGAGAGCTATTCCACAACTTTAGCTGTGGGTAAATTACTAGTACATTCTGGTGAGAGTGGTGTTGGTGGACTTCAGAAGATCTCAGATGAGAAGGGCCTCGAACTCCTAGGTCCTAACTTTTAAAGTACAGCTGTGATGTTGCAGCTGGCATCCGTGGAAGAGTGTGTTCTGGCACCACTGTTAAGATACTTCTCACGTAGCACCTGCTGAGTGGCTCACAGCCTTCAGAGGCAGAGCGTATCGTTGCCGTTTTATAAATCAGGAAAGTAAGTCTCAACGAGGTGATATACCTTGTCTAAGGTCACGCAGTCGGGCAGTGAAAAAGCCAGGACTTACCTGCAGGTACCTGGCTCCATATCCCAAGTTCCCTTCCCTGGGCCCCTGAAGGCGTCATGATGCAGGAAGGGGAGCCCCTTGGCTGGACTCTCTACAGGATCGCCTCTGGCCCACAGTGAATGTCTGTCTGACTTTGATCTCCTGCCTTTTCTCGGGTAGGTTCTGAAGCTGCTGCTGGTGGCCTGGGATCGCCGCCTCATTTTTGCCATTGGTACCTCCAGCACGACGGGTGAGTCGGACACCGTCATCTGGAACGAGGTCCACCACAAGACAGAGTTTGGCTCCAATCTCACCGGCCACGGCTACCCAGATGCCAATTACCTGGATAATGTGCTGGCTGAACTGGCTGCCCAGGGCATTTCTGAGGACAGCACTACCCAGGAGAAGGACTGAGCTGGAAGGGCGTTTGGAGAAAGGGGTGGTGGGGGCCACAGGTCAGGAGTTGGAGAGAGTCAAGGTAGAAGTTGGTGCCGTGCCCTCCCAACTCCCTTATCTCTTCTCCTGTCCTGTGTCCATTCCCGGTACCTCCCAGCCACAGGGGGGAGCCAGACTGAAGAAGGGGACATCATTCATCAACCTCATCCATCACAAAAGAGACATGGGATGAGGGCCATCCCTGCTCTATTCCCATGAAGTTTTTGGTGCTGGGTAGGCAAGAACACCGCCCCTCGCCCCTTAAGTGGGGGCATGGTCAGCACACTTAGGATACGGACAGTGCTTGAGCACTCCATATCCTGGCCTTGTGAAGCCTGAGGTTCTCTGCCTCAGCTGGCTTCTTGCTGCTTCCATTTCCAAAAGTGGAATTTTCGCTTTTCCTTCCTCCCTTGGAGGCAAGGAGCTCTCACTGTGCAAGGTTGGGGGACACAGGGGTGAACCGCTAAACCGCTGTGACATCAGAAATCAATGCCTTGGTGGAGAGCGAGGAAGCACTTCTTGCCAAGAGGGTCAGGGAGGCAAAGGCCTCTGGGAGCACACTCAGCTCTCATAAGTGCCCTCAACTTCTCTGGGCCCTCCTTCCTCCTCACACCACCGACCTGTCCAAAGAGGCATCTGCTTCTCTCGTGCAGATGGATGGGCTCTGGGATTCCTCTGGGTGGCACCCCAAGATGTTTCCGGCCACTCTGATCAGACCAGAGCTTGTATCCCATTTAGCATCTGAGCTGTGCTCAGGGGGAGGAGCCCATATAGCCTTGCTCCCGACTCATCCCAGACCAGCTCCAAAGGTTCCATGAGTTTCATCAGGTCACTGTAAGTAGGGCCTGTGCTGGGCTCTGTGCCATCTGTGTGTGTGCGTGCGCGAGTGTGTGTGTGCGTGTGTGCGTGTGTGTGCATGTGTGTGCATGTGTGTGCGCGTGTGTGTGCACCCCACTGGGCCAAGTTGGCGGAGGGTTCCATCATGTCCCCACAGTTTGTTCTGCAAGATGTCTAGCCCCAGTTCTGATGGGGACCAGCCAGCCAGATTGTGACCCCTTCACTTCTCTCACCCTTTGCCAACTCATCCCATTGTAAACGTGGGCCCTGAGGGAGTGTCAGAACTGAGTGGGGAGATGTGTGGCGTGAGGGCTGGACTGACCTCTTTTGCTAGCTCTTTCGCCACTGGATCTGAACCAGTCTCCATCCGGCCTTGTTTCTCTGAGGGCTTCAATCTGTGTCCATGCAAATTAGTTCATTGGAGCCCGGGGTGGTGCTGGGTCCTTCCTCTCCCTCATCTGTTTCAGGGTTAGAAGCATCTTGCAGCCCCGTCCACCCTGCGTCTGGGTTGTGTCCCAAGGCCCTGCTGACGTCCTCCCCAGCACTCGCCTTGCCTTCGGCTCCTGTTGAGGAATGAACTGGAAGAAAGGGAGGAGAGGAGGGGGATCAAGAAGGAAAACCCAATTCCCCCTCTGAAAAAGGGTTCTTTGAACTATATGTTTGGGGGAAGTTCCTCTGGATACTAATTTGAATTTATATACCTCATGTTTTGGGGGTTTGACATATATATATGCATATATATTTCATAATATTGGAAAGGTTTTGATGCTAGAAAGAGCAAAACAAAAGAACCTTAAAAATGGTACTTAAATGAGAACCAGAAACCAAGCTTTCCTGAGAGTTGGCTTTGGCGCTGCTTGCTGTTAGGCCTGCAGCTGTTTTGATGTTTGTGTTACCAGTGGATTTACCCGAGTATCACTCAGTTCCTGGCGACCTGCTGGTGCTGAGCCTTCCCACATTTTCCAAATGGCTGTAAGGACGCTAATCGGCTCCAGAAGAGGAGCTCTGACAGGAAAAATTGCGTCCGCCATCTTGGTTCCAGTCTCTCCCATCAGCCGGCAGCCATTTATCTCACCAGCAAAGTGGGAGGCTGGTCCTGAGCTGACCAGTCCACAGAGCAATTTCCTGCCACAGTCGGGGAGGCCACATCCGAACTCAATAGAAGAGACATCCCTGCAGTGTTTAATGTCACGCCCCGCGCCCTAGCAAGGCTCCCCACCCCAGAACTCACCTGAGAACCTCATCGTAGACCACTACCATCTCCGCCTTCAGCGCCCTTGTCAAGTACTTGCTGGGCTTGTCACCCACAGTGAGGAGGCGTTAGACGGAGGCGCAGTGGGGAGAAACACAATTGTGCAGTGGGGGCGGGGAAGGAATAAGGCATGCTGTGACAACTGGCAGTGGGAAGTGGGAAGAAACAGGCTTCCTGCATCAGGAGAGGGACCCAGAGAGTGTACAAGGCAGGCTGTATGCCAGGGGCAATACCACTTTAAGAGTAAGTCTTTGTAACTTTGAGCCCCCCCCTCGCCCCAGGATGTTGACTGTGTCTGTGCCCCCTTTCTCTTCCTCTCTGAGGATGCTCCGTAGGGTCTATCTCATCTTCATCTTTTTGTGGGACATTCTGGGCATAAGGAATCTTGAATTTTCTTTCTAACACTGTGCCAGGCAAGGCAGGTGGCATTCCTTTGCCCTTTCTCTTGAGCCAACTTGGAAAGGTACAGTCTTGTGTTCAGTGAGAACCCTGCCAGCAATGGCCCTGTGCGTCCACCGCTTTCACATGGGGGTTTCCCCACCAGAAGCTCTGCTGAGCCCCCTAGCCCATGCGTTTCCTCTCATCGTCCTAGCACCAGCAGCCCGCTTCCTCCCTCCCTGAGTCTCCAGGGATGACACACCCTGTCAGATGCTCATCCCTTAAAGATTAATTGTGTATATGTGATTGTGTGTGCCTTCATGTTTTCATCACTTTCCTCTGTGGTTTTAGACTTGTTCAAAAGTACTCACCTTGGTATTGCACTGTTGTGTGCATGAGAAGATTGGGAGGAGGCCCCATGTGGTACATGAAAGGGCCCTGTCCCCTTTCTTTGTCTGTGATCACTGGCATTTGAGTGGGGGTGGGTTTCTGGGAGAGGGCAGGTGAATGTCCTGGTGTCAATCTTCGTGACAGGTGTGTTTTGAAGTCGTTGGTACTGCTCTGTGAGGGGACATCGCCACCTGGTGCTCATGCGGTGAATGTGCAGAATAATAAATGGCAAGTGAACAACCCCAAATTATTGTGGACCTTCTGCTTTCTGTAGCTCAGGGCACCCACCCATCCAGCAGTTGGGGTACCTCCCTGAGCCTATAAGCAACCGCAGTCCTGCCCAGTGAGTGAACGGGGGGGGGGGGGAGTCCCTTTCCTCTATTTGCTTTTCACATCTTTTCCACCCACATATTTGACCAAAAGACCTGGCTTGACTTTTGGTTCCTCTAAAGAAAACAGACCACATGACAGGGAAACAAGTAAATGAACCTGTGGGGAAAAGATCTTAAAAACCATAAATGTTCACTTTTTTTAAAGTTCCCTTTGCCTGGCCACACTAAAGTGTATGTTTCAATAGTTCACGAACTGTTCTTTTCTCCGGTGAACATTTAGTATTAATCATCCTGATATGAATGAGGACACAAAAAATAAAATGCGATTGCAAAGCAGCCTTTGTTCCCCAAATGTGTCTCCATTTCTGAGAGTCCACAGACTATGCTTTTCTTGAGAGCTGCACTGACCTCCCCACAAACTCTAGCTTTCAGCTCACCAGTCAGGAGACAGGGCTGGGAGCCCTCCTGGGAGGTTCCGACCCTGGGCAAGGACTTGATGAAAGTACACCGTGAAGTCCCCTGTTCCCATTTCCTCCGGGTGAACAGTCTGACAGTGTTTCTTAAGTACATATTTTAATGCGTATTCATGTGCAGTGTTGTTAGCCAAAATATAAGTTGGTGAGGTTTTCATGTCCACAGGCAGCCAGTGCATTAAAAACCTGGAAGCCTACCGATCTGCTCTGTCTCTCTGACTCAGTAATCTTCAAAGAATTCATGGGAAAGTCAGTATTTGCAGAACAGTGGTTAGCTTGGCTGAAACTTAGCCACAAAACACCCCGAGGTTTAGAGGAACATTTGCATCCTTAAGAGGCAGGTTAAGTGAAGGGGGTGGTAGAAACTGGTGTCCCCAGCTGAGCAGTCGGGAGAGTGGGGCTCTACCTCCTCATTCCCTTCTCCTCCTCACAGAGGGAGAAGAGGGAGGCCCCTCCCTCCAGCTGTCCCACAGGCTGGGATGTACCCAGCTCCTCAGAAGGAGGACCTATTGTGAACCTAAACTCTTGATTGTGAATGTGAACCAGAGAAAGACAAATTATCCCTCAGAGAACATCAGTCACTAATGACAATTGATTTGATGAGAAATATATAACTTTTTTAAATGCTTAGGAAGGGCTCTGGCTGGTTGGCTCAGTGGTAAAGTGTCGGCCCAGCGTGTGGAAGTCCAGGGTTCAATTGCTGGCCAGGGCACACAGGAGAAGCGCCCATCTGCTTCTCCACCCCTCCCCATATATTTTCTCTCTATCTCTCTCTTCCCCTCCTGCAGCCAAAGCTCCATTGGAGCAAAGTTGACCCGGGTGCTGAGAATGGCTCCATGGCCTCCACCTCAGGCGTTAGAATGTCTCCGGTTGCTGCAGAGCATCGCCCCCTAGAGGGCATGCTGGATGGATCCCGGTGGGATGCATGTGGGAGTCTGTCTGCCTCCCCGCTTCTTGCTTCAGATAAATAAATATATATATATATACACACACACACATTTAAGAAGGACATTCACGGGTTTACCCTGATAATTATAATTAGGCGAGATTGGTTTTTTGTTTTTGTTTTTTCTTTTAGGAGATAGTGAGGCAGACTCCCACATGTGCCCTGACCAGGATCTACCCAGCAACCCTGTCTAGGGCCAATGATCGAGTACTGAGCTATTTTTAAAGCCTGGGTCTGGAGCATTCTAATGGATCTATACTCAGTGCCCAGGACCACACTCGAACCAATTGAGCCATTAGTTGTGGGAGGGCACGAGAGTGAGAAAGGAGAGAAGGGGAGAAAAGCAGATGGTTATTTCTTCTGTATGCCCTGACAGGAAATCCAACCAGGGATGTTCATATGCTGGGCTGATGTTCTATCCACTGAGCCACCGGTCAGGGCTAGAGATTGATATTAAAACTGGGTGAAACTCCAAGTGCTAGGTGAAAGTCATGCATCCTGTCAGGTGCCCCTGGCAGGTCAACCTGGAGCTGAAAGCAGTATGTCACAAAAGGTGTTGGATGTCTTTTTTGTTTCATTTAAAAGCATACATTTGATCATGTGAGCCCCCATTCTGCTGGAAAAATAAAGGTAGGGTACACAGGTGGTGTCTGTTCTGTTTCGGTTTCCAGGGGAATGTAAAACTGAAGTGTAGGCTTACATTTTCTTGCTTTATTCCTTGGCTCCCATCCCCAGAAAAATGCAGAATTCCTGTTGGAATATGCTGTGCGGGGGGGGGGGGGGGTGCGTGTGACAGGAGTCAGGAAGGGTAAGGGCCCCTCGTGGAAGAGGAAGGGGTTGCACTTTGGTAACATAGACCAGGAAACTGTAATACGTGATTTACCCAAATCTGTGCTCTTTTCTTTGCCCCATTTATGATGAACTAAGAGGAGGAAGCCAGGGAGGTAGCTGTGGATAAGAGTTCCCATTTCCCCTCAGCACCAGGCTCTTTTCCAATTATTATCCTTGTCTCACCTACTCTTTTTCTACAAAGTGTTCGTCCCCCTTGCCATTCTAATGGAGGTTTATAAGTTAAAATATTGCCTGAGGACTTTGTGAACTAGTCCTAAGACCAAGGGTGGTCTGGTCTAAGGAAGTCTAAAACTGCGGGGAAGCTGGAAAACATGGGCTTGGTTTAAGCAACATTTTCCTGTTCACATGGTGTTGAAATGACTCAGAAGAAACGACACAGAACCCTCAAAGCTGAACAGCTGTGGCCAAACGGGACTTCTGTGTCTTCTGGGGGCTCCGTCAGCCTCTGGGAACATGAGATTCAGGCAGCTTTTATAAAACAAAATAGTTGGAGGGTAACCAACTTAAAGGCAGATTTCTTTTCTTTTTTTCTTTATTCATTTTTTTCAAGGCAGAAATTCGTATAGCTCATAAATTGGAAACCACAGCCAACCTCAGATTAAATGCATCATGTCCAAATTCAAGTGTCAACATTGTTTCGCTTCTCTTTTTACACTTGTGCATTCAGGTGAAAATAATGAACGGTGCACACAGGGAAGAGAAAACCCCTTTATGTTTTAATACCTAGGATGACTTTTGCTTAAAAAGTCACAACTTTTCCCCAGTCCCCACCCCAAACTCATCTATGTAGCTCTATTAATTTCCTGGCCCAAAGAACTAAAGAAGTCACAAAGTTATACCTGTGTTTGGTTGCACTTTCCACTTTAATAGAAAGAAGGAAACACAGTCTTGACGCTCCGGGAGAGATTTAGGCTGAACACTGCTCCTGCTCTTGGTCAGGGGTGTCTCTCGTCTCTGCTGTACCGGGAGACAGACTCTGCCGCTCACCCTCCATTTTCTGGTATCCACTTTTCTTGTACTTCCGGGTGCCATAGATGACCAGGGCGATGAGCACTGCCAGCACGGTGGTGACCCCCACCGTGACCCCGGCAGCTTCTCCCCCGGACAGACCACCGCGGTTCCCATGGATGACCTTCATGGTCCTGCGCAGCTCCAGCGGCTCTCCCAGCCTCCAGTGGTTGGTCTGGAAGTCTTTGATCCAGGAGCTTGAAGTCTCTGTATTAGTCACTATGACAGTGTTGGTGGCAGCCTGACTCATGAGGGGTGGCCGGGTATAAGGCGGGAGCCTGGCGGGGGGCAGGGACCCCCCTGTAAAGAGCCCTGACTTGACACAGTAGGACACTTGGCACCCATCACTGATGAGGGCTAGGTGTTGGCTGAAGCCCCCAGGACATTTTTTCAGAGCCGGTGTCCCTAAGTCTCTGGATATGGCAGAATCCACCAAGGGGTTCCCAACTGCACAGCTAAAGAACCCACCGAAGGGGACCGAAAACCTGTATCCCAACTCATAGTCCTGAGAGGCACATACCTTGAGGCTTTCAAAGAGTCGTAATTGAAAATAGCCCGCTGGGCACGACTGTGCATTTGTCAAAGGGTTAATGCTCTTACCACTGAACAGGCCCCCGAAGAGCAGTCCTGAGTTTTCCGGTACTTGGTCACTGGCCACACACCAAAAAGCCTTGAATTCAGCCTTTGCCACTCGGAATACGTCTTCACACACCGTCTTGCAGAAGACGAAGAGGGTGCACTTCCTTGCACACTCCAGGCCATTGTAACCCTCCTCATGGGTCTGGGTGAGCAGGTGGATGGGGGAGTAGCCAGAGGGGCAGGAGAAATCACCAGTGAGAGGATTCTTCTGCTCCAAGTTTTGGCAGACGAGGACAGCCTCGCTCCCTGACAGCTGGGCGCATTCCTGATAAACCCCACCAAAGGTGAAGTTGGTCATTTTCCCCTCACAAGAGCCGTCGTCGGTGTTGGCCTGGAAATTGAAGTTGGGCGAGTTGAGATCTGTGCATCCAGGGTAGGTGTTGAACGTGTAGTAGCGTCTCACAGCAGCCTCCACCGTCTTGGACAACTTCTTCACCAACGGCCCCGGCAAGTCGGGCAGCATGTCGGGGTTGACGAAGAAGTGCAGGGGCAGGCCAGTGCGGTCTATGGCCACCAGGTGGTTGCCGATGCCCTGCTGCCAGGTCTGGAGGGTGATGCCAGGGTAGAAAGGAACCCCTCCCATGCTTTGTACCCTGGAGTTGGTCCGGTTGGAGAGGTAGCCCTTGGTGAAGGCATTCTGGGAGGTGTAGTTCTCCTCCAACTTGAAGTTCACGATGTTGAGGAAGACGGCTCCGGCTGAGGCGGTCACAGCGCTCCGGCTGCTCTGGCTGTCCTGGAGGAAGGAGGACCGGATGTGGTCCTCCTGGATGAGGGCAGCCCCAGCATCCACGCTGGTGACCACATGGGTGCCGTAGTTGAGGACCAGGAGCTCGGCCAAGTAAGTGGCCATCCGTGTCTGGTTGTTCTCCAGGCGGTCAGAGATGTCCAGGAGCAACTTCTTAAACCCCAAGTTTAGTTCTGAAGCAGGGTTGATTTTAACTGTGTAGATCAGGTTTCTAACCTGAACCTGAGTGGTCACAGCTTGGTCCTTCACTTGAAGGGTCTTCATCCTCTGGAACTCCGCGGAGAATTTGCCGTTGACTTTGGAGAAGAGGGAGAGCTCCGTGTTGATGGAGAAGGAGGTGCTGCTCTGGTAGTTCGCCCAGGACTCCAGGATCTCTGAGTTCATCTCCAGATTGCTCTGCTTCTGGGGAATGGTGAAGATTTCATCGGCAATGATGTACTGCCCATCCTCTGTAGTCCTGCAGTTGCTGTAAGTCAAGTCCATCACCCGCCCCATGTCCACATTCCGCAGATTATCCCAGCCCCCTCCAGGTAAGACTTCCAGAACAGGGAGTTTCAAGGCATCCTTGCACTTCTGAAACCCAGACTCATGTGTCTCTCCCAGAGGCCTGTCCATTTTAGCCCAGGCCGCCACTGCCCAGAAGAAGAGCGAAACCCTTAAGCTGCTCATGGTTCAGACAGCCCCGGCCACAACCCAGCCCTACACAGCAGCCAGCGAACTCAATGCAAACTGAACCAACGGGAAAGAAAGCAGTTGCTGAAACTATTAAAAAAAAAAAAATCAGCAGTTCTCCTAAAGCCAGCAGTTCCTCTTTAGGCAAATCTAACTGCAAAGTAGGGAAATGAGAGTCGCCTGGAATACTGTGGCTCGTCGGGACTTTGAAGCAATCATGGTGTGCTAGATATCCTCACCAGTGAACCGTCTTCCCTGCCTCTGCTGCCCCGTGCTGGGTCCGCTGCCACAGCAGGGCACTCGGCTTCTGAGTGCCACCACCTGCCTCACGGTTTCCTCCACACACACGGTCTGTGTTGGTTTTGCTTTCTATTCCCTCTCTTGACGTGGTAAATATGTTCTGGTGGTTCTGTCTGGAACGCCGATGCCAGCTTCTCCACACTGTAAATCAGAGGTAAACGGCTATGGCAGTCTGGCTGCGACACCCCGCCTCCATCATTCCTAAGCTGGAGGTGGGTCAAGGCCAAGGTCCGGCTTTCCCATTCCCACGAGGGTGAAGGCTGTCCCACAGAAGAAAGGAGTGAAAATCTTGGCCACAAGTTCTGTAGAGTTTCCTTGTGATAAGCCTTAAGAGTCCCAGCTTTGGAAGTCGTGTTATCTTGGGGGCAGTGGGGAGGGGGCGGGGGGGGGCAGCGTTGAAGGATCCAAAGAGGATCCCACTTACTATATACGCTGGGAACTTCAGTCTGTATTGTCCTCAGCATTCAAAGGGAAGGTGACGGGTTCCCACACTGTATTTGTTTCTTTTCAGATAGAAATGTTGGAACAAAGATAAAATCCACACTAGAATCTAGATCAGTGATGGGCACTCTTTTGAGCTTGGTGTGTCAAAATTTGCCAAAGAGCCGAGCATAAGTCAGGTGGTGTGTCACTTGGAGAAAAACGGCCTAACCGGAAGTCCCAGAACTAGACGCTCTGTGCCGGAGTTCTGTTGTTTTGGCCTACAGACCTCCAGCACAGAGTGTCTACACTACAGCAAATGTTTTATCCTCAGCTACTGCACCTGGCCGTGCAGGAGCCGAGGATGAAACGTCCTTCTCGGCATGAGGCCCCATACTTCTCTGGTACGCAGCCGCATGCGGCCGTATGTCATCGAAAATGGCTACGCGTGTCAGGGCTGACACGCATGTCATAGGTTCGCCATCACGGATCTAGATTTTGATTTAACAAAAGAAAACAGTGGCCAAAGAATACATGTGTATACATACTTATACAGTGTGTGTGTCAGTGTGTGTGTGTGTGTGTGTGTGTAGCTGACAATAATCTGGTATCTGCTGTTGTAACTATCATTCCTTTGTTAAGAGCAGTGTAATCAGTCTAGGTGCACAATTAAGAATGTGGCTCTTCGTTACTTATTGTTTTAAATAAAAGCACCGATTCACTTGTTATATCATTAGAACCTAACTTCACAAATTTTCTTTAGTGTACTAATGCTAGGACTTTAGACCCCATAATTTAGAATAGTGTTTCCAGCCTCACTGATCTAGTAGTACCAGGATTAACTAACAAGCCCAGCTCTGTCAACTCTTTGGGAAAACTAGGGCGCATCTTAGTGTATAGTGGTAGCCATGGAAACCAGAGGATTGAATACTTCCCAGTGCACTCTCAGGGTTCCCCAAATCAGTCCATGAACCAGATGCAGTGCTGAGGTTGAAAAAGGTGATGTTTCCACTTATAAGTATCAGCTACACTGTCACCTGGGTGCATCCTGGGAAGACTGTTTCCAGGAATCGAACTGCCTCAGATTGCCACAGATGCAACGGATAGTGTTTTCAGAAAGTATGGGGGCCAGTTGCTGACTTTCACAAGATGAGCTTCACTAGTTTTTATTAAAATAATAATTGTTTGTGTTCTGAAAACCAGAAATAGACATTCTGAGTCTATTCATGCCTGAGTTAGCATGCTTCAGGAAATTCACTTACTCCCAAAAAGGGTTAATTTATGACCCTGTGTCTAGTATATATCTGGCTAGAGAAGCAAGCTTCTGCACACAATGTCCTGGTTAACTTACAAATCAGTTCTGACTTTATAGCTGAGTAGAATAATCCAAGTAATAGAAAAATTAGAGTTAAATACCCTTTAGTACTTCCAATAATTCTGTTTAATAGCCATACATTTTCTTCAAACTGTTTCAAGGTTAATTCATCAGAACCAGAAAACGCTCAGTTATACAGTTTTGAAGACACGCTTACAATTTCTTGCTCTTTATTTTCCCTTTAATAAATCCTGTTGAGACTTCACTCTTCTGCAAAAAGAATATAAGTAAGATAGATATTGAAAAATTGAAAATAGCTAAAAGAACCAGTAAGGGTAAAATTACTTTGCATCTATATGACAAAATATTTTATAGTCATCATAGTTAATATTCAAACAATTTTAAAAGCATGAGAAGTTCTTATGCTGTAATATTCAGTGAAAAAAAGCATGATACACATTCAACATGCCTTCAACTATGTATAAATAAATAAAACTAGAAGGCTATACAATAACCTGTTGACAGGAGTAATATAAACTTGGTAAGTTTTTGTGGCCCTTGAGAAGAATCATTTGCTGTGACCCTCAAGGAGGGGCTTGTCTGCTGAGGTGGACCCCCATGGTCAACCAGGGGTCCAATTTTGTGAATAATAGAGTCTAGGGGCCATTTACTGACAGGGGCTCATCACTCTGTATACCAAGAAGAACCCCAGACTGGACCTTTGGCCTCCCACACTATACCCTGCTTGTTTATACTATCTGAGTCAACCACTGCAGGGAAGTCCTGATTTTACTTCTCTACCAATATACTGAGACACACCTCATCCAATCAGAACTATGCAAGTCATTTGCATCTATACTGACTAATCAAAACCGTACAATTTAGACCAATCAGAACTGTGTGATTTGGATACCTCATTTATATAAAATGACCTAATCGACAACCACAGGACCTTTGCCTCTCCTTTGTCTCAGTGGAACACAATTTAGATTGCTATCTGAATTGGTGTCTCCTAGGCTGCAACTCCTTCAAAAATGCTTTTTATTCTTCATTAGAGTCCAAAATTAATTTTGGCTTATAGTTCTATTAATTATTTTCCTCTTACTTTTCTGTCCTTTATGAGTTTTCAACAATGAGCATGTCTTTGATCATTTGACAAATTTTTATTGAGCACCTATCAAGTACCAAACTCAGGGATGGGTACTGAACCATCATTACTTTTGTACTCAGTAAAATAACCGACAAGTAAACATTTAAAAAATGAAAGAAGTTATTTCTGGAATTTCCATTTACCTGAAATGGGCCAGAGCCTGTATGACTCCTTGATTATTGCGCTCACTAAAGTTCTCTTTTCAGTCCCCAGGGAAACAATGAAAAGAGAAGTACAAATGATGGGAATTTCAGTTTAACGGAAATTTGCATGCCAGCAGCAGGCACTGCTGATCACAATGGTCAAGGGTGAGGAAGCGACCACAAGTTCGACCAGCGTGTCACA
The DNA here is from genome assembly GCA_037038555.1 of Rhynchonycteris naso. Classification (NCBI taxonomy): domain Eukaryota; kingdom Metazoa; phylum Chordata; class Mammalia; order Chiroptera; family Emballonuridae; genus Rhynchonycteris; species Rhynchonycteris naso. The sequence goes on from CM072995.1 coordinate 361,564,952, forward strand.
CCCACTTCTTTCTAGCTTTATTCAGTTCACCAGCAAATTCCTCTACTTTCTTCTTGTACTGAAGTGCACGTGCAATCCCACAAACTCTCCAGATGGCCATACTCAAGAGCTCCTGTCTAAAAAGCGGACTTTGATCTCTTAAAAAAGCCAACATTTCTACAAAAGGTATCCATTTGTGTTTCAGAAGAGCAATTTCACTTCCTCCAAAAGGAGGCCAGAAGGAAGTCTCATGTCTGCTTTCTTTCTCAGTGTGAGTGTGTGCAGGGCCGCGCCATGATTCAGGTCTGAGGTTAATCCTGTGTGGGCTTGGAGCTGGCCCAGGTGTTTCCTACTTCTGCATTTTACCTGTGATCTGAAATGCTGTGTGGGGGAAGGTTGGGGGGGGGGATCTGGCTGTGTTTGCAGGGGCCGTTTCTTTTATTTTTAGCAGGAATCTAGGAAACCAGTCTGAAAACTGACAACCAAATGATTGCTAAATGGATCACAGAACTCTTGACTTTTATAGACTCTGGAATAAGCTTGGTTCCAGAAAATCTAGGAGGTGTATCGTCAACAGAGGGACAATGTTTTCTTTTCTGAACTGATGATTCCTGCCCCAATGTTTTCGGAGTTGCTTTGTCAGCTTCTTCCCTTCAAAGACTGCTCTTCCCATCAGAATTGTTTGTGTCCTGACCACATGAATAAGAACAGAGTGGTTTCTTGACTCCAATTAATCTTGTGGGTAAAAAAGGAAAGAAGGCCCGTGTGAAATTCTGCATGTTCCCATTAAAGCTAAGCCAGAATTTGGCAGCCTTCAGCCACTGGCTTTATTTTTTTTTCTCTACTAACACTTTCCCCTCCCAGTTTTTTAAATTCTTTTCTCTTCATCAACTCTTTCCTTTCTGCTCTCTTTTCTCTTTGCGATTTCCACATTTAGGTTTAGAGGATACAAGGCTGAGATTGGAAGTGATACTTTCACTGCACCAAAGAAGGAAATTCTGATGTGACAAAGACATAATCTCCCCCCGCCCCACCCCCACCAGGGTTCAAATTTAATTTGTATTTTTCTCTCTTTTTTAATTTTTAAATTACATTTCTTGAGGTGGCATCGGCTATAAGATTACATAGGCTTTGAGTGTACAATTCTATGCTATATCATCTTTATATGGCGTTGTGTGCCCACCACCCAAAGTCAAGTCTACTTGCTTTAGGACACCACTTCCACATCGTGGTAGACATCACTAATCGATGACACCTTCCATTTCCACTGAGCTCTATGCTGCCTCGTAGGCTCAGCATAGTTCTCCTGGACATCCTAGTGGAAGTTTATTTCATCCACCCATCAATAAATCCTTACTGGGCATGTTATTTGTCAGACACCCCTAGTAAGTGCCATCTGGAGTACCCAAGTGTCAAATTTAATGCTCTTTTAAGAGTCTGGTTGTCTGAGTAAGCTCTCGGAAAGACCCCTCCTCCCACGCTGAGCCCCATAGAGACTGTGCAGTTAGGACCAACCTCCTTCCTGTCTGCCTTTACATTTCCCAACGACACCAGCCTAGTATGGAGAGTGCCTCTTGTGCTCTCCTTCAGCTGAAAGCAGCTTGTCGTGGGGGCTCCGCATGCAACAGGACTGGGCACATGCTGGGATTTCTCTGATGTCTTCACTGCTTAGTCCCGCTCTGTCTTTCCTTTCATGTAACTTCCTCTTGGAGGATGATTTGAGCGAAAGAAGTAACTGGGTGGCGTCTGACCTCTCTGGGCTAACTGCTGGCAGATTACATATTTCTAGATTTGTTTCATTATTGAGTAACACAAAACCAAACTAACATACAGTTTTTTCCTCTTTTACCACAAGGTCTTCAGATGGACTTTGAGCAGAGATAAAGTAAAATGCATCACCATTTTTATTTCTACCTGGATAATCATAAATAGGTTAAAAGTTTTAAAAAAAGAAAGAAGTAAGTTAGATGAGGTGAATCTTTGAGAATTATGTGTAACTGGGAACTCTGGGTTCTCCACAGAAATATCCGTACTGTTTGGACTATTTTGTCTGTGGTTAGAAAATGAAATTAAGAACATGGACCGATAAACATGGATGTGAAATAGAGGTTTCAGAACTTAAATACAGGTGACATCCTGGCTCCGTCAGTGACACTAGGCAAGTTCTGGAGTCTCCCTAAGTCTCCATGTTTGCAACTGTGACACACAAACAACAGCATCGGCCTCGATGTTACTGATGAAATTGTTAAGAGTACTGACTGACATCATCCAGGTAGAGCTCCACGTGACCAAGAAGGAGATCAGCGTGTCAGCTCGCAGCTTTGCTGAGCTCGTTGCTGCTGTCTTCAGACTGACTGAGCAAAGGCGTGCTAGAGCATCTCAGGAGCTTGGCTTTCTCCTAGTCGTCCATCTGACGGTGTGGGAAGCCACAGGGATTGAGAGAGACCGCCTGGATAGATTTTGGCGATGTCCTAAACAAAGACACACATCTCTTTAAAGAAAACAATCTGATAGAAATACCTACCATCTGGGTTAATGACACAGGTAAATTAGAAGTGGCTGGTTGCTTTATCAAAGAATCCATCTTAGGAATCTTTCCAGAATGAGGTTGAAAACTTTTTCTTTAAATGCCTCGCTAATCAATATTTTAGGTTTTGAAACTGTATGATGTCTATGGTAACCACTCAGCCCTGCCACTGTAGTACAAAAGTCGATGATATGTAAACGTGTGGGTATATATAGTTCTGTTCCAATAAATACTTTTTACAAAAACAGATCAGGACTGGATTTTGTCCAGACTTATAGTTCACTGATCCCCAAGTTAGATTCATAGAATTACAGAATCCCATGACTGGAAAGGACCTACCCCCTCAGCTCACACTTGAGCCTGCTTCAATACAGTCTTGTGTGTGTGTGTGCGTGTGTATTTTTCTGAAGTGAGAAGAAGAGGAGGGGAGGGTGGGAGGTGGCAGACAAACAGACTCCCCCATGCTCCCTACCGGATCCACCTGGCATGCCCACCAGGAGGTGATGCTCTGCCCATCTGGGGCGTTGCTGCACTGCAACTGGAGCCATTCTAGTGCCTGAGGAGGCCATGGAGCCGTCCTCAGACCCCAGGCCAACTTTGCTTCCATGTAGCCTTGGCTGCAGGAGGGGAAGAAAGAGATAGAAAGAAAGGAGGGGGGAAGGGTGGAGAAGCAGATGGGTGCCTCTCCTGTGTGCCCTGGCTGGGAATTGAACCCGGACATCCACACACCAGGCCAATGCTCTACCACTGAGCCAACTGGCCAGGGCCTCCAATACAGTCTTACAAAGCCCTCATTCAACCTGTGTCTGGATGCGTACAGGGCAGGGTGGCTCCCTACCTCCTCTCTATGGTCAGTTCTGATTCTTAGAAAACTTAGATGGTTATAACTATTTGTTGAAAAGATTAAATAAATAAATGTATGAAACTTACAATCTAGAACTCTATTCCTAAGATTCTGTAAGAGTCACTGGCAGAGACCTACAGATCCCAGGGTGATGGGAACAACAGGACCAGACATTACATTTAGGAGGAGCTCCGACCTTATGCTTGAAGCGGACAAGAATTTACATGCCAGAAATTATTTTGTGCCAGCTTTCTGAGGCTTGTCAAATTGGAGCTGGACAAATACAAAAGGACAAATATTATGTGATTCCACTTATAAGAGGTACCTAGAATAAGCAAATTTATAGACAAAAAGTGGAATAGCAGAATAGTATTTACAAGGGGTTGGGGGAGAGAGAAATGAGGAGTTATGAGTCATCCTCCATCCGCTCACCTCTCAGACCACTTGGCCTCCCCACAGAAGAGATCTGGGTTCATAGTCTCCATCTACTCCATAGCCCCAGTGCCCAGGCTCAACGAGAGGAGGGCTGCTAGATTCAGCAAACACAAATACAGGATGCCTAAGTCTATTTAAATTTCACATAAACAACAAAATTTTTTCCTGGTCTTCTTTATTTCGTATTTTTAAATTAAATTTATTGGAGCAACATTGGTTAATAAGATTATACAGGTTTCAAGTGTACAATTCTATGATTCATTCTCAGTATATTGCATTGTGTGCCCACTATCCAAAGTCAAATCATCTGTCACCATATATTTGCTCCCCTTTACCCTTTACTACGTACCCACCCACCTTTCCCTCTGGAAATCAACATACTGTTGTCAGTATCTGTTTTTATTAAAACAAATGATTTTTAGTGTGTGTGTGTGTGTGTATGTGTGTGTGTGTGTGTGTGTGTCCCAAGCAATACAGGAGTGGACAAAAGTAGGTCTACAGTTATTTGTATGAAAAAACACAAATAAATAAATAATAATACAAGAATAAACTCTGTGTTTTATGTCTCACAACTGTAAGCCTACTTTTGCCCACCCCTGGATTTGGGGCATACTTATACTAAGAGAAACAGTCACTGGTTATGAAAAACTCAAATTTAACTGAGCATCTTATATTTTATCTGAAAAGCCTGAGCAGGATTGAACACAGGGAGACTCCGGCTCCTCCCTCACCTCCGAGCTCAGAGGAAGCACTGGGCCCCTGGACGTGGGAAATGGCTCCTCCAGAAGCTGGTCAGAGGAGCTGGATAATGCAACCCAGGCGCACAGAGGACTTCATTCCGCACGCCCGTGAACATGGATGGGTTAAAGAGGAGAGAGAATGAGGGATCTGGCGACATTGGCTCTTCCTTTCTCCCTGAAATGAACTGCTTTGAGGACCAGAGGGTTCCTGTGGTGTGTCTGAAGACATCTGCATGACCAGACAACTGTCTGTGTCCTTCCTTAAGCTGCCACCTGCTCAGTAACGACCCCCTTGGATGTGTTTGGTCTCCTTCCCTGCATAAGCTGCCGTACATTTCTCACCCTGGCGGTGTGCCTCCGATGAAACATGAACTGATGGGGAGCATTAATCATATGATAATGTCCCTCTTATGTGCTCAGCGGCATCCCTTGCCATTTTAACTGTACATTTTAGTGGACTTTTTGTTTGGCTCTCCTCCAGTACAGTGTAAGCTCCTGATGGGAAGAAAGTGTATCTTTTGGTTCATCATGGTATTACCAGAGTCTAGTGCAGGAGCGGATATATAGCAAATGCTCGATCAATACTTGTTGTTCTTGCCTGACCAGGCAGTGGCGCAGTGGATAGAGCGTTGGACTGGGATGCGGAAGACCCAGGTTCGAGACCCCGAGCTCGCCAGCTTGAGCGCGGGCTCATCTGGCTTGAGCAAAAGCTCGTCAGCTTGGACCAAAGGTTGCTGGCTCCAGCAAGGGGTGGCTCAGTCTGCTGAAGGCCCGCGGTAAAGGCACATGTGAGAAAGCAGTCAATGAACAACTATGGTGTCGCAACAGCAATGAAAAACTAATGATTGATGCTTCTCACCTCTCTCTGTTCCTGTATGTCTGTCCCTATATGTCCCTCTCTCTGACTCTCTCTCTCTCTGTCCCTGTAAATAACAAACAAACAAAAAATACTTGTTGTTCTTGAATAAAGCAGACAAAGCTGACAATACTTCTCAGACATGTCCCGGGAAAATCAGTCCATGACTGGTTGGGAATGAACACTCAGGCCAAAACAATAATATTATAGAAATCTTGTTTCAATTGACTTCAACATTTTTGAGCACTTACTCTGGGTCTAGCTTGTGCCTTCTGTACTTTATATTATAAACTAGTTTGGTTTTCTGGTCTATGTTACATCCTGGGTGAATCTGAGATGGTGAGGGCCTTGTGTCTTACATTATAAATGACTTAACTGGTAAGAACCCAGAGGGAGATCTCCTATGCTCCAAAGAGCTTTTGCCTTATTCTCTTTTGATCTGGTATAGCCATTCCAGACCCACCTTGGTCCCCATCCCTGCCAATGACCTGCAGCTAGTGAGGCTGGCCTCAGGTACCCAGTCGCCGTCCCTCTCATTCCTTCTACAGGGCGTGCAGGCGGGGCTTGACTGGAGGGTGGTCAGCAGGTGGGAGGAAGAAGGGACTATCACACATCTAAACTGCCTGGTCACTGTCTGGCAAATTGTTTCTCCATCCAATAGGAATTGGATTCTGATGATATTTCCATCATGCTGACAGCCAGAAGGACAAAGGAAAGCAGGGAAGAATAGAAAAGAGAAATAGGTCAGCATAATGTAAAAAGAAAATAGGAAGGGCTTATTTAAAAATCCTTGTTAACAGAGAGCCAAATCTGAGCTTCGCTATTGAGAACCAAGGCCTTGGTTCTGGGATTTCCCAGGTCCTGAGTCGGCCTTGCTGTCCCTCTCGTCATGGTGCTCTCTGGAAACCAGGTTTTAATTTCTACCTCAGGAAATGAGGGCAGTCCAGGACAGTAACAGTAGCACAGGGCTAGAATTCTGGAAACTTGTATTCTATTCCTCATTCTGCCATTAACCTGCAGGTGACCTCAGACAAGTCACTTCCCCTCTCTGAGTCTCTGTTTCCCCATCTGTAAGATAAGAAGCTTCGCTGGGATCCTTTCCAACATCTGCATAATGCATGTTCCGTGCGCCCTCAATCCAACTGCAACCTAGAAACCTATGGCTGGGGTCTCTTACTGAAAAAATGTAAGACTATTCTATTCTACACGGGTCACAAGGCATGCCTGTTTGCCCATTGCTGCTCCTGTTGATACTTCCTCTTGGTGACCCTAAGTGGTTTGTAATTTATGACTCTTGGGTTCCTTTTTCACTGGGGCTGGCTGTAGGATGCTGGTTTGCTCTGGTTTGTGCAGTTATTGTTCCAAAGAAGTCTTAAATTTGTCTCTGCTGAGGCTGTATGCTCCGACAGGACCAGCGCTGATGCTGATTTTTGCTTTGGCATCCATGTCAATTAAAACCTCACACCCATGTGAGCACAGGACTGGGGTTCTGAGAGCTCTTGGAAGATTGCAAACCTCTCCTAGCCATTTTCCACAAGTGAGCGAGTGGAGTTTTTCTCACCTGTATATGGCAGCTGAGACAGCCCCTCTTGTCTCCCAAGACAGTCCCAGCCCCCAGTGAGCACTGGACACAGGACCGGTGGCCTGGAATACCTCCCACAGCCCCTGAAGCTCTGGTACATTATGATGGAGTTGATGTCTGGCTCAGAAAGCCTCTTAGCCATGGGGCTTCGGCTCCCGTTCACTGTGCTTGTTCTGAGCTCACTCCCTCTCTCTGGAATGCAAAGAGGTCCCTTTCTTGGTTTTGAGCTTGAATCTTGTGCTCAGAGAAATCTGTCTCTGCCAGTGTCTACAGGGGAGGAGTGTCTTCCGTGCGACCCCTCAACCAGCTATAAAGTGTAAAGCCAGTAGTCAAGTCCACCATCACAGCAGTCTGGCCCATGCAGGTTCGCATTTGATTTGGACAGACGGTAATGTGTAAGAGTGTTGTGATTTCTCATGGCTAAACTGTACTTGCAAACAAGACAGAGTGCCATGAAGGGTTAACTGAGGAAGCTGTGCAAATACAGTAACCTCGTTGAGATAAAGACCAGTACAAGATGTGCTAGAGGACATGTGCTGCAGGCGGACATGTCCGAGCCCTTGCTTGATAGCAAAGATGGGCTGAGGATGGGAAATCGCTGGCCTTGAAGGAACAAGAGACAGGCTGTGTCCAAGTATGTAAGCTGTAAAATAGCAGCAGGATGTGGACCATCGCCAGGGCAGTGAAAGAGTATAAAAATAAAAAGCTGAAGTCCTTCGGGGCTGCAGTCTTGTTCATCTTTGTGTGTGTTTGTGTCTCTTTGTTCATTCCTCAGGTCCCCCCGAGGACCCTTCAGGACCACCGGGAGCTAACAAGTGGCGCCCAACGTGGGGCACGACTACGGACCTCCTAATAGAATAAGTCTTCGAAATAAAAAAGGAAAAGAGGAACTGAAAGGTTGCCCCTAGACATATACAAAAAAATTTCCAGGAAATAAAATAATAAACATCCTCGAAATAGAAAAAGAAAAAAAAAACTAGAAAGAAATTTCCAAAAAATAAAATAATAAACATCCTCGAAATAGAGGAAGAAAAAAAAAACTGGAAGGAAATTTCCAGAAAATAAAATAATAGACATAAATAATTCCCCCTCAGTGAAACAAAAGTACGTATGCCTGTTAAGAAGTTTGGTGTACTCTATAAAGGTTAAAATCTCTGCAAAAACTTTTGAAAATTTATTTAAACATATCCATAAACATTGTCATTAATTTGCTTCCCAACATAAAATCCAGTTAAATAAAGGAAAATAAAAACGTGTACTAAAAAAGTTACGCCTTGCTCATCAACAAGGTCATACTATAGACTTAAAATTATAATCTCTCTGCACTACTATTACCCAAACATTAAATTTACTTAATCATTCCTCTACTGCTTCTAATCATACGAATAATAAATCCAACATGAAGAAAATGAGAAATGAATGCCATGGCTCTGGTGACCATGATGACCCTATTTGTAATGCTTCTTACTTGAGACCCCCTCCTAATCCAAATCCTCCTAATCCTATTTCTGAGACATATCTTCATGTTTCTGACCCCCCAAAATCAAATTCTAATAAGAGCAATTCTGAAATTAAACGCATTGTGGCGCTCTTAGCAAAAATAAAACAACAACAGGAATCTACACGGTCCAAAATGCAGCCTTCTGCCCCTATGCCTAATTATACACCTCCTCCTCCTTTTTCTCCCTCAACATATCCCTTAATCAAAAACAAAAAGACACATAATTTAAATCTAAAAAAGGCCGTGCAACGCCGACAGGCATTGACGACCGCTGCTGCGGTTACTAATTTAACTCAAAAATTGTCAGGAAATGATCTTTTTATACTTCCAATTGTTAGACAAGGTTTCAGACCTCAACAAAACTTTCCACAAAAAAAAGTAAATGTTGAACATAAGACATTAGAATATAAAATGTTACAAAAAATAAAAATAGCTGTTTCTAATTATGGCCCTCAGTCACCCTTTGTTCTCAGACTGCTTCATACTTATGCAAATGGCAATCTGTTAATACCTATAAATTGAAAAAATATTGAAAAAACCATATTAAAAGGACCCCAATGACTACAATTACATAACTAATGGTTTGAAAAGACTAAAATTCAGGCTCAATTAAATACTCAAGCCCAACCCCCTAATACCACCTTTGAAAAACTAACAGGGACTGGCGCTACTACCATGCTAGCTGTTCAGTGTGATTTCAATAATGCTCAAATACAAAATATAAAAAATATTGTTTTAAAAGCTTAACAAAAAATTAAAACTCCTAATAAACAGTCTCTTCCTTTTGTCAAAATAATACAAAGTCCCTCTGAAGACTATGCTAAATTCTTGTCTCGCCTCCGTACAGCAATAAACAAAACTGTTAAAAAAAATAATACAGGTCAAATTATCCTTAAAACCTTGACATACGAGAATACTAATCCAAATTGTAAGCAAATTATCACCACTCTAAAAAAACAAAGTGCAGGATTAGATAAATACATTCGTGCTTATACTGGAGTAAATGAAACTATAAAACTGCTGTGTTTGCTACGACTATGACCGGAGCTCTAAAACAAAAAAAAACCTGTTACAATTATAAAAAGACAGGACATTTTTAAAAAAATTGTCAGAAAGAAACAAATTTAAAACTAATCCAAAAAAAAAATTTTAATACTAAAACTAAGCCTACTAAATTATGTCCAAAATGTCAAAAAAAATATCATTAGGCCAATAAATGTTGGTCCAAAAAAGGCAAACAAAATAGTTAAATTGTTACTCATCAAAAATCAGAATTAGAATTTTCCCTTAATCAGAAAAACTCTACAACAAGCCCGAGTCCCTGGAACCCAGGACAAAATACAAAAATGTCAGCCTTTCCCATAAACAACAGCCAAAATCATCTCAATTAATTAAAGTAAAAAATCTAAAAGCAGCCACTAGAAAAAGTGCTGCTGCAAATCTATCTATAATCCAATCATATAATTTACATCCCAACATGGAAGTATATAAATTATCAACTAAAGTTTTTAATCCCATTCCTCAAAAATATTTTAGTCTCTTACTAAAACGTAATAGTTCAGCCCTAAAAGGCATTCATATCACACCTAAAGTCATTGACTCTAATTATACAAAAAAAAATTCAAATTATGGTTAATGTAACACAACCCATCTCCCTTCAGGCGGGAGATCGAATAACTCAATTATTAATTTTACCTTATAAACAGCTTCCTTCTCTTGAACAACATCAAGTTAATAAATTTAATAACACTAAAAAGACTGTATTTTAAAAAACATTAATAAATAATAAAAAACCATCTATAACTCTTAATATTAAAGGTCTAAATTTTAATAAATTAGTTGACACTAAAACTAATGTCTCTCTCATATCTCTGTCACAATGGCCACCTTCCTGGCCTAAAATACCAATGTCTACTACTCTTTCTAAAATTAAAACAACTCAGAATGTCCAGCAAGCTGTTAATAAATTAACCTGTTATAGCCCAAATAAACAAAAAGCTAGTATTCAATTTTATATTATAAATATACCAATTAACATCTAGGACCAAAATTTGTTACAACAATTCAAAGCATTTCTTCACATTCCTCATTTATCTCCTACTATAAAAAACATAATATTTCATATAAATTACAATCCTCTACAAAAAAACTAATAGCCACTGTTTCAAAACCTCAAGCAATAGCCCTTAAATAAAAAATTAACAAACCTAAATAAATAAAACAGTAGCCTTTAACTAAAAAAAAACTCGAGACTCTCAAAAAATTAGTCCAACAACAATTAATAACAGGCCATATAGAAAAATCTATATCTCCTTAAAATTCGCCAATTTTTGTTATCAAAAAAAAAAAATAACAAATAGAAATTCTTAATAAATTTTAAAAAAATTAATAAATATATTAAGCCCATAAAAGCTTTACAGCCTAAATTACCTCTCCCATCTCTTTTACCTCAAAATTATAATATATTAATAATTAATTAAAAAAATTATTTCTTTACTATCCCTCTACAAAAACAAGATAAAAAAAAATTTGCCTTTACCATCCCAAAATATAATAATAGTCGTCCTACAAAACAATACCAATAAAAAATACTACCTCAAGACATAATTAATAGCCCTACTATATATCAAAAATTTATAAATAAAGCCTTACAACCATTAAAAATAAAATATTCAAACATTATATTATATCATTACATAAATAATATTTTACTAACAGCCCCCACTAAAACCTTAAAAAATCAATATTATATAAAATTAAAAACTCTTTTAAAACAATATAATCTTATTATAACTCCAAAAAAAGTTCAGTTACAACCTCCTTTCAATTATCTAAAATATATATTACAAAAAACAAATATAAAACCACAAAAAATTCAAATTAAAATAAATTCCTTAAAAACATTAAATAATTTCCAGAAATTATTAAATAACATAAATTGGCTTCGCCCCATTCTAAGTATTCCTACTTATACTTTACAACATTTATTTCAAACTTTAAAAAAAAACTCACAATTAAATAGTCCTAAAACTCTTACAAAAAAAACAAAACAAAAATTAAATTTAATACAAAAAAAATCTCAAAAACACAATTAAATTATTTTAATCATACTCAACCATTTAATGTTCTCATTTTTCATACTCCTCATTCTCCTACTAAATATATTACTCAACAAAATAAAATAATTAAATAACTTTTTTTACCAAATAAATTTAATAAAAAATTGACCACCTATCTTAATAAAATAACTTTATTAATTTATAAAAAAAAAAAAACATACCCGACAATTACATAGTTTAAATCCAATCCAAATTATAACACATCTTCAAAAAAATCAGGTCAAACAATTATTACAAATTAATAATGAATAGCAAATTGCCCTTGCCAATTTCACAAAAAACATCGACAACCATTATCCCCCCTCTAAACTCTATACTTTTCTACAACAACATTCTATTCTTCCTTATAATCCTATCACTTCCAGTCCTGTTTCTGGTCCTACTATTTTTACTAATACCACTAACAATAGGCGCATAGCCTATTGGTGTGAAAACACTCAATTTATAAAAAATTCCCCTTAGCCATCTGTCCAACAATCTAAACTATAAACAATCTACAAAGTTCTAAAACATTTTAATAAAACACCTATAAATATTGTCTCAAACTCCCAATATACAATATTTACCACTATCCAAATTACACAACTCTCTTTACCATTAATACCTCATACACCTCTAAAAAAATTATTTATTTATCTACAACAATTATTATTTCAACGACGGCATCACTACTATATCACCCATATTCAATCCCACTCTCAATTACCTGGCCCCCTTATTCAAAAAAATACAAAAATAAATCAATTATTAATAGCCTCTATTAAAACTACACAAAAAAAACATGACCTTCATCACACCAACACTAAAAGCCTACAACATAAATATCATATAACCAAAAAACAGACTTCCACAATTATTAAATCCTGCCCAGCCTATGCTCCTTTTCATATATCTCCACTATTATCAAAAAATAACCCCAGAGACCTTAATATCAATCAAATATAACAAATAAATGTTGTCCACATTCCTACATTTAAACAATTAAAATATATACATCACACCATTGACACATTTTCTCATTTTCAATGGGCTACCGCCCAATCATCAAAAAAGACAGACTATATAATTTCACATCTTCTCATTTGTTTTACTGTCATTAAAATGCCTAAAACTTTAAAAACAAATAATACCACACCATACCAGTCTATAAAACTACATAATTTTTTACAACAATATAATATATCTCACATTACTGGCATTCCAAAAAACAGCCAAGAACAAACTATCATTAAACAAACCAATAAAACTCTAAAACAATATATTTATAAACAAAAAGGGGGAGCTCGGGTGCTTCATCCACAAATGCAGTTAGCTCAAGTATTATTCACCTTGAATCATCTCAATTATTGGACAACACAGAATACTACAGCCAGCATACAACATCACACTTCACAACAACACAATAATAAACAACAACAAATAAAAAATTTTCGCGCTGGTACTCCTCAATCTGTCTGGATTCAGACTGATGATAAGAAATGGGAACAAGGCCTTTTGTGGCACTTGGGGCGAGGGTCTTCTTATGTTTCCGTAGGTACTAATTACTTTTGGATTCCATCTCGACGGGTGAAGATCTCATCATGAACAACTCTGTGGATGATATGCTTTTCCGGACCTTCTCCACTCTGAGCACTCAGCGCACCTTTACTATAGCTGCTGCACAAGCCAACCCCCCTTCTTGGGAGCAATTGAAGAAGCTGTCCAAGGAAGCAGAAAAAGTGCTGAATCGCATAAATCAACCTTTGAGTCCTGCCAATTTACTGCTGGCTATGATGGCGGTGATAACATGTCAGGTAAGTATGGTCCATGCTAACAACTATACTTATTGGGCATATTTGCCCAACCCTCCTTTGCTACAAGCTGTAGCATGGGGTGATTTAGAAGTGCCAGTTTGTGTAAATAATACTAACCTACTTCCCTATCCATCATGCAACGGATGGGAGACGCATCATTCATGGCTTCATACACCCACTGTACATAATTATACTATAGCCTCATCTAATGTTCCTGTTTGTATAGGCAATGATATACTATGTGCCTAGACTTTTCTCATGAAGTATGGGCTTTAAAACACAATTATTCTACATTAGCTTCATCCATGATTGTATTAACCATGAAAAGTTTTAAGCAGTTAGAACATATTCACAATTCTACTCTTAAACCCCCTAATTTGCCTTTATGCACGACCCCCATCATTTCTGGACCAATTCAGCATATAGACTGGGTCCGGTGTAGAGGTCATTTTCCTACCATGCTTGTAAATAATAGCGAGCATCGCATATTAGATTGGAGTGCCCATGGTACTTTTCAAACTAAATTTGCTCACTATCGTTTAGGATGGCATAAGAATAACAATACCTTAGATGGTTCTGCCAATGAAACAATCGTTTGGCGAGAGGGAGGCTTAGCGCCCCCACACCCTTTTTATGGAAACACTTCAATCCCACAAGGACAAATTTGGAAAATCCTTGCTTCTGCTGAACCTATACATATTTGGAAAGGTAACATGTCTTTGCAACATAATACTTTGCAACCTTTTCACATTCATCTTTACAATAATAAAAGCATTTGGATTCAGGCATGTGTACGATATCCTTACATGTTAGTGAAAGGACCATGGAGTTGGAATAGAACTCTAGGACGGATTACTTGTTCTGAATGTCAGTTATTACAATGTACTAATATAACTTGGTGGAGTTCTTTTAATGCATCTGTTGACAAGTTGCTGTTCACAAGACTACGAACGGACCTGTGGTTGCCTGTCCAATTGTCTCGACCATGGAGTGATTCGGCAGGACTAACCGCCCTTTACCATGCTGTTGATGTTTTGCTGAAGCGGACACGAAGGATGGTGGGAGTCATACTTGCAGTAGTACTCGGACTTGCAGCAGTCACTGCGACCGCAGCTGTTGCTGGAGCGGCACTTTACCATAGCGTCCAGACTGCCGACTTTGTGAAGAGTTGGTACCAAGACGCCCATTCCTTATGGATGCAACAACAACGGGTGGACTCTCAGATGAACATAGACATTCAAAACTTGCAACATACGGTCAAATGGTTAGGGGATCAAATTACTGTCTTGACTACTAGAAGTTTGTTAAAATGTGATTGGAATTCTACTACATTATGTATAACATCTGTACCATATAATTATACCCAGCAATGGGATAAGATAAAAAACAATTTGTTAGGACATCAAAATATTACGGAGGAAATAATAGAATTGCAAAATGCTATTGCAGAAACCTTTGCCAAACAATTGCCTGATCTTAACAGCAAGGAAATTTTACAAAATATGGCTGATGGTATTGCTAATATGAATCCTTTTACTACTGTAACTAATATGTTTTCACATATCATTGTCAATACCAGTGTGATTATAATTGTTGTATTTATTTTGTTTTTAGTCATCCGGCGATGGTTCAGAGACAGAGTAAAACAAGACAACAAGCAGATGCTTCGAGAACTTGTGAACAATTTATCTCTTTCTAAATAAAAGACAATTGGCGACAAAGCAAAATAGAGCAGCAATCTACCATGTTACCTCTTATGCTGCATAAGATGCAAGCTAGATAAAAAAGTAATGTAGTCTTTATCTAGTATTAAGCTCTAGAAGTTAGAAAGGAAATGTATTATAAGTTTTTTAATAGGTGGATACATCAGCTGTCAAAACTAAGTATTTCGGAAAGGATGTTGCTCCCCTCTCACTCTCGTGGCTATAAATAAATCTGGTTGGCCCCTAAGATGGCTGGTCAGTCAATGACGGGTAAAATTCCTGAAGGCAGGAACAACCTAAGACAGGCACAGTCGAAGAGGGGCCATCAAGAAAAGACTTAAGAACCAATGAAGGTGAGGCTCAAACCCTCACCCCGGAGAATGCATAAGACTGCTCTCCTGAAGTAGTGGTAATCATCCACTGTACACGCCACCTAGAGAGGAGGAGTCTGTAGAAACTCAACAGCTGATGATACTACGATAAGGTAGTCCCAAAACCAGTAGGGTTTTAGGGAAATTTTAGAAACTTTAGTAGAACTGTTGTCGCCAAAGAAATGACTAGATATAAGTAGAATTAACTAGAATAGTCAATGTAGACTAAATAAAAATAAAAGAAAAAAGGGGGAAATGTAAGAGTGTTGTGATTTCTCATGGCTAAACTGTACTTGCAAACAAGACAGAGTGCCATGAAGGGTTAACTGAGGAAGCTGTGCAAATACAGTAACCTCGTTGAGATAAAGACCAGTACAAGATGTGCTAGAGGACATGTGCTGCAGGCGGACATGTCCGAGCCCTTGCTTGATAGCAAAGATGGGCTGAGGATGGGAAATCGCTGGCCTTGAAGGAACAAGAGACAGGCTGTGTCAAAGTACGTAAGCTGTAAAATAGCAGCAGGATGTGGACCATCGCCAGGGCAGTGAAAGAGTATAAAAATAAAAAGCTGAAGTCCTTCGAGGCTGCAGTCTTGTTCGTCTTTGTGTGTGTTTGTGTCTCTTTGTTCATTCCTCAGGTCCCCCCGAGGACCCTTCAGGACCACCGGGAGCTAACAGTAATGAAACAATGGAGCCAAGAACTGGTGGGCCATTGGCTTTAATCCTGGCTTACACCCTGCAGGCAAGAAATACACACAGTGGGAAAACACTTCCCTTTCCATTCAGGGATCCCAAAGCCACTGACTTATCCGAGTTTTCTAGAATCAAAGGTTTCTAGCTCATCAGCTATTGGGCAGATAAAATATATTATGCTCACTTTGTTAAAGATGGCGCTGCCCACATGGAAGTTCGTTGATATTAATGTGTGTTCTGGAATAGGCTGTGGGCAGGCCGGGTTGTTATAGGCTAAGGCTTGGTTTTAAGAGTAAACTTTTCCCCACACCCTTGTCTGATTGGATGAGGTAGGGTGGTGCACTCTCCTGAGGAGTCCCATTGTGCCTCGGATGGGTGGCTTTGTATTGGAGACTTTCTTGTTTGTGTAATTGGATTGGAGGTTTTGATTTTACACTATAAAGTGGGACAGGCCAGGAGCTTGCTCTCTTGGTTACTGAAGTATTAGAAATGAGAGCAGAGTAAGGCCAGGTGGAGGAGAGGAAGCAGCCAAGATGGCAGAGTGCTGAGGGAGAAGCCAGTTTGTGCAGAGTTTGTGCTAGAGAAGGAGATGGGGAACAGAGGTGAATAAGTCTGATGAGCTAGAAACCTTTGATTCTAGGAAACTCAGATAAGTCAGTAGCTTTGTGAGCACTGAATGAGTGGGTTTTGGAGCCCAGTGTGTGTTTTTGCTTGCCCGCCGGGTGCAAGCTAGAATTAAAGCTGATGGCTCACCAGTTCTTGTCTCCGTTGTTTCATTACCGGCTGTTCGACTCCACTGTGAACCTGCGCGGGTCAGGCGGCTGTGATGACGGCCTCGACTATTGGCTTTACACCAGCCTTATTCACACCTGTTCCCCATCTCCTTCTCTCTGCACAAACTGGCTTCTCCTTCAGCACTCCGCCATCTTGTCTGCTTCTCTCCTCCACATGGCCTTTCTCTGCTCTCCTCTAGCATGGGCTCCTCTGCCCCATTTTATAGTATAGAAATCAAAACCTTTAATCCCATATACAAAGAAGGAAGTCTCTGATACAAAGTCACCCATCTGAAGCATAATGGGATTCCTCATGAGAGTGCACCACCCACATCATGCAACAGTCAAGGGTGTGGGGAAAAGCTTACTCTTAAAACTAAGCCTTAGGTTATAACGACCCGGCCTGCTTACAGCCTGTCCCCCACACCCAATGCAAACTATAAGTGAGCAAACATATATATCATATTCACAAACTTATTTGACCAACACCTTGCAATTGTGATGAGAAGGCAAAACTTTCCCTCGCCTGAGGCAAGAGCTCAAGTCATGAGGCAGAGCTAACGCAGCCCGATTTCCCTGAAAACAGGAAGTCACGGTTGCTGAACTGTGAAGACCACACGCCACTCTGCCTCATGGAGCCTTTCACCTCCTTTTGGATAATTTGTTGACAGGCCAGCGGCCAGCGGCTGTGTACTACACAGAAAGCTTGCTGGTCTGGAGGAGGGGTGCCTCCATCAAGCAGCTGTGAGTCATTAGCAACTTGTGTCACCGCTCGGAGTTTCTCGTCTCTGTGAGAAGAGGGAGTGGAACAGACTCGTCATTAGGAGGTCCCTGATAGCTCTTAATACTCTCTGAGGTATAGTCGATGGTTAATGTTCTCACGTAAATTTGCTGTGCAAATACTATGTGTCAGGCACCACCTGGTTTGTCAAGGACATCAGATCTAATGGGCAGACACTGAACGACGAGGCATTGCATGGAAAGGCTACTGGGTGCTAAGAGATCATACGGGTGGGTCTCAACGTGCACCAGGGGTCGGGGCAATTCTCCCTGAGAGGGAGAGACAGAGACAGTGGGAGAGATTGAGAGGGAACCGGGAGAACGATGGGGAAGAAGTTTAGGATGACTTCAGATTAAGGGATGGGAGTGACCCAAAACACCTGCATGACTAAAAAAAAATCATGACGAATTCCCTTTCTCATGCACCAACTTGGCAGGTAAAGCAAATTCTTAATCATTTGTATACTCTACTTTGCTCCAAAATGCTGGAGCAAGCCGCTTGCAAAGATATATTTAAAAAATACAAGATAACAGACTCAAAAAATGCTGGAAAGAAAATAAGAGATACAAACTAGAGCCAGGAATGAGACCAAAAAGCACATGCCAGAGTGACCTAAATTCTTGCCACAGATAGGTCACAAATTTTACTCAAAACTTCTCAGCAGCCAACATAGAAAGACTTTACGTTTCCATGTTCAGTGATGCAATTCTGTTGGGCAGATAAAATATATTATGCTCACTTTGTTAAAGATGGCTGTAAAGCCAATAGTCGCGGTCAGAATCACAGCCGCCTGACCCATGCAGGTTGGCATTTGATTCGAACAGTCGGTAATGAAACAACGGAGCCAAAAACTGGTGAGCCATCAGCTTTAATTCTAGATTGCACCCCATGGGCAAGCAAAAACACACACTGGGCTCCAAAACCCACACATTCAGTGCTCACAAAGCTACTGACTTATCCAAGTTTCCTAGAATCAAAGGTTTCTAGCTCACCAGACTTATTCACCTCTGTTCCCCATCTCCTCCAGCACAAACTCTTAACAAACTGGCTTCTCCCTCAGCATTCAGCCATCTTGACTGCTTCTCCTGGCCTCCATGTGGCCTTAATCTGCTCTCCTCTCTTCTACCTCAGGAACCAAGCGAGAACTAGCTACTGGTCTGCCCACTTTATAGCATAGATTCAAAACCTTTAATCCAATTATACAAACAAGAAAGTCTGTGATACAAAGCCACTCATCTGAGGCACAATGGATTCCTCAGGAGAGTGCACCACCCTACATCATCCAATCAGTCAAGGGTGTGGACTCTTAAAACTAAGCCTTAGGTTATACTGACCCGGCCTGCCGACAGCCTGTCCCAGAACACACATTAATATCAACGAACTTCCATGTGGGCAGCGCCATCTTTAACAAAGTGAGCATAATATATTTTATCTGCCCAACAATGGCGCTCATCTTTAACACATTATTGTGTGTGGGGGGACAGACTATAAGCAGGCAGGGTCGTTATAGCCCACGGCTTCAGGTTTTATTTGTTTTTGTTTTTGTTTTTGTTTTAAAAGAAGCCTTTCTCCACCGAACAAAGGCTATTCCAGAAATCTGGGGAAGGTGCAGTTTGTTTATTTATTTATTTATTTATTATTTTTTTTTTACAGGGACAGAGAGTCAGAGAGAGAAAGAGATAGGGATAGACAGACAGGAACGGAGAGAGATGAGAAGCATCAATCATTAGTTTTTCGTTGCAACATCTTAGTTGTTCATTGATTGCTTTCTCACATGTGCCTTGACCGCGGGCCTTCAGCAGACCGAGCAACGCCTTGCTGGAGCCAGCAACCTTGGGTCCAAGCTGGCAAGCTTTGACTCAAGCCAGATGGGCCCGCGCTCAAGCTGGCGAGCTCGGGGTCTCGAACCTGGGTCTTCCACCTCCCAGTCTGACGCTCTATCCACTGCGCCACTGCCTGGTCAGGCCCAAGGCTTAGTTTTAAGAGTAAGCTTTTCCCCACACCCTTGACTGATTGGATGATGTAGGGTGGTGCACTCTAATGAGGAATCCTCCCAGTATGTCTCAGATAAGTGACTTTGTATCAGAGACTTCCTTGTTTGTAGATAGGATTAAAGGTTTGGATTTCTACACTATAAAGTGGGGCAGACCGGAAGCTTGCTCTCTCTTGGTTCCTGAGGTTAGCATTAGAGAGGGGAGCAGATTAAGGCCACGTGGAGGAGAGGAGAAGCAGCCAAGATGGCGGAGTGCTGAGGAAGAAGCCAGTTTGTGCAGAGTTTGTGCTGGAGAAGGAGATGGGGAACAGAGGTGAATAAGTCTGGTGAGCTAGAAACCTTTGATTCTAGGAAACTCAGATAAGTCAGTAGCTTTGTGAGCACTGAATGAGTGGGTTTTGGAGCCCAGTGTGTGTTTTTGCTTGCCTGCCGGGTGCAAGCTAGGATTAAAGGCAATGGCTCACCAGTTCCTGGCTCCGTTGTTTCATTACCGTCTGTCTGAATCTAATGCGAACCTGCATGAGCCAGGTGGCCCTGATAGTGGCCATGAATACTGGCTTTACAAATTCACAAGGTCAATTGAACAAATATGGAAGAACTGTTGATAAGAAGGCAGTTGTTCCAGAGCCGAGTTCCCCAGCACAAAGAATTTGTTGTGAAAGCTGATGATACAATGTTTTGTGCTAAATCCTCTTCTTATCTGGCTGAGTCCAGGCTTTAACACACTTTCACCCTTCTTATATCTCCCTGACCCCAATATCTTGATACACTGCCACTCCTGACTGTTTTCCTTCACCAGAGACTACAGCACACCTGATGGTTTCTTTGTTCTGAATACAGACAAGAAGTTTAACAACTTGGGGAGAAGACAGCTAACTATACAAGAAAAAAAAAGTATAAAGTTTCATAGGGGCTGATAGATGAAATAGAGGATGTCATGGGAACACTGCAATAACTCTTATCCAAGTGGTCAGAAGACAAATCAAGAAACAGCATGAATTGAAGGACTGAGGCAGAATAGTGGTAGCCAACGCTGACATGACTTAGGGATGGCTGTCATCATCACCAGGATTTATGTTACATATTAAAGAAGCAGAACTTCAGCCTGACCTGTGGTGGCGCAGTGGATAAAGCGTCAACCTGGGAACACTGAGGTCACCAGTTCAAAACCCTGCACTGGTCCGGTCAAGGCACATATGGGAGTTGATGCTTCCAGCTCCTCCCCCCTTTCTCTCTTTCTCTCTCTCTCTCACACTCTGTGTCTCCTCTCTAAAAATGAATAAAATAAAAATAAAGAAGCAGAACTTCAGAAATGTGTGTCCTTTACTCAAAAGCCATCTTGTACAAGAGTCGGACAACTTAAAATTCACATTCAACTCTGCCGTGAACTCTTACAGCTTGGTCATTGTTGGGCAGATAAAATATATTATGCTCTCTTTGTTAGAGATGGAGCTGCCTATGTGCAAGTTTTAAGAGTAAGCTTTTCCCCACACCCTTGACTGATTGGATGATGTAGGGTGGTGCACTCTCATCAGGAATCCTCCCAGTATGTCTCAGATAAGTGACTTTGTATCAGAGACTTCCTTGTTTGTAGATTGGATTAAAGGTTTTGAATTTACACTATAAAGTGAGGCAGACCGGAAGCTTGCTCTCTCAGTTGCTGAGATTAGCATTAGAGAGGAGAGCAGATTAAGGCCACGTGGAGGAGAGGAGAAGCAGCCAAGATGGTGGAGTGCTGAGGGAGAAGCCAGTTTGAGCAGAGTTTGTGCTGGAGAAGGAGATGGGGTACAGAGGTGAATAAGGCTGGTGAGCTAGAAACCTTTGATGCTAGGAAACTCAGATAAGTCAGTAGCTTTGTGAGCACTGAATGAGTGGGTTTTGGAAGCCCAGTGTGTGTTTTTACTTGCCCGTCGGGTGCAAGCTAGAATTAAAGCTGATGGCTCACCAGTTCTTGGCTCTGGTGGTTCATTAC
Organism: Rhynchonycteris naso; assembly: GCA_037038555.1. Classification (NCBI taxonomy): domain Eukaryota; kingdom Metazoa; phylum Chordata; class Mammalia; order Chiroptera; family Emballonuridae; genus Rhynchonycteris; species Rhynchonycteris naso. The sequence continues at coordinate 361,586,613 of CM072995.1, forward strand.
CGACTCCGAATCTAATGCGAACCTGCACTGGCCAGGCGGCTGTGATGGTGGCCTTGGCCACTGGCTTTACAGTTGTCCTGTCTTAGATCATGCCCTTTTCTCAGCTCATGGGCCCTTCTGAGATAATGCATGAAGATGAAAGACAGGATGTCCAAATCATGGGAGAGGTGGAGCTCAAATTCCAGGGATACAGGAGACAGAATCCAACTCTAGCACGTGAAGTGGAAGTATGTTGGGGATGGGGTGAGGAGAATAAGCGAGTCAAGTAATCATACAAGGCCAACAGTGAGAACTGGCCTAGGAAGGAGATATGGAATCAGAGCTTCAAGGAAGAGACACCTCTTCCTTTACCCTGTTCCTTAAACCAGGTGGCCCCACTCAGTCCCTAGGAGGTTCAGTCATGTAAACCATCTTTATGGTCCTCTATTCTCTAGGTCAGGGGTGCTCAATACGTCGATCGCGATCTACTGGTCGATCGCGAAGGAAGTGTGGGTAGATCGCATGACATTAAAGAGACATTTGTCTTTTGATTGGCATACAGGGTAGCCAATCTGACGTCTGAACTTTTGACACCCTACGCATGCGCGTTAAACTGCGCTAACTTGTTCAGTTACATTGCTGCGTAGTTAGCCTTCAATTTATTTAAACTAAATACAACAAAGGGTATAAAAAATGAGTGCCGTAGCTTGTCCGAGTAAGAAGCCTAAAATCTACCACTTTCACACAGAATGGGAAGGGATTTTTTCACTATGTCATATTCTAAGTGTGTTTGTCTCATCTGTGTGCCATTGCTATTCCAAAGAAGGGAAATGTGGAGCAGCTTTTTCGGACTGTTCATAAAAACTATGAAATTGACTTTCCTCCGAAAAGAGAGCTGAGAAGGAGAAAGGTGAAAGAAGAATACACAATATTAAATAGTAATAATAGTAACTTAAATAATGATAATATAGAAGAAATAAATTTATGTTGTGCATTTTTATTGTAGGTAGATCATTTTGACTTGGTCATCTTATAAGTAGCTCGCAAGCTGAAAAAGTGTGGGCACCCCTGCTCTAGGTCTTCTCACTTGCTTTTATCTCAGCTCTTTGCTCTCTGTGACTTTGCAACTTTGGATCTGCTGGGTTGGCTCCTATTTCTGGCCCCAGAGAATTTTATGGTTCCAGAAGTATGAACCTTGGCTCTTCTCCGGCATGGTTTACATGTACTGTATTGCTGTCCTGGTTCAGAGTAACCATTATTGAACCCAATTCAGTTAGGGTTTTCAGGTTTTTAATCCAGAGTCAGCCTTTCTGGTCAGCATAGACCCTTGAATAAGCAAGAATTCATGTCAAGGAAAACATACTATTTGTCCCACGTGGTGAACACATTGATATGAGCACTGTTATATTGTACAAAGGTTTCTGTAGAATGCTGTGGTGCTAGCGCCATGCCCCAGTTGGCTCTAAGGCATGATATCCTAGACCCACCACCTGATGCCATCAAGCTAAGGGATGTCATGGAAAAGCATATTTATTTTGTAACAGATGACCAAAACTAAAAATAAAATCCATTTTTATAAGAAAAATAAAGGGAAGAAAACAAACTTTTGTTGAGTCTCATTATACAGTAAACATGTAGGTTGAGGGTCTTACTTAAAATAGCTTCTTTAATTTGTTATTCAGATTTTATGAGTTACTTATTATCATGCCTATTTACATATAGCAAAACTTGGTATTTTTTTAACCAAGGAACTATAAAGCACATAAACGACATCAGCTTCTTCCTCTCCTTAAGTTTTTTCAATGCACCTTTGATCTCCTTGTTTAGCAAACTATATATGAAAGAGTTCAGCATGGGAATAACATCTGTATAGAACAGGGACAGCATTTTATCTTGGTCCCATGAGTATCCAGCACTAGAATGGAGATATGAGAATAGACCAGAGCCATAGAAGGGAATCACTGTGTTCAGATGAAAGGCACAGGTGTTAAAAGCCATCTTCCACCCTTGGATTGAATGGATCTTCATAACAGCAGTAGTGATGTAGTCATAGGATACCAGGACAAGAGCTGATGTCCCACCAATTGCACACACAACAATAAGGTTCACTACCTGGCTAAGGAATTGACTAGAACAAGACAAGACCAGCAGGGATGGTAGGTCACAGAAAAAAAGTGGTTAATGACTTGCAGCCCACAGAAATGGAGCTGGAATATGGAACTGGTTTCAATCAATCCAGTGAGGAGAGCTTTAGATTAAAGGTATAAAAAGTTCAGGAGACCATAGTGTTTGAGGAACCTTAAACATGTCACTATGGGAGCACAGGGTAAACAGTGTTAAGAGAAGATAACAGAAATCCAATTTTGAGAGACAGTGGGAAGTTGGACAAATTGTAAAAAAATCTCCAAAAGCAGAGATGATAAGAACATTTGTTTAACTGTTTTATATGCATACAATCGCACCTGCTGTGTACATAATTGCATGTGTGTGTGCTTATTCGCATTTAATTTCAACTTTCTCTCCACTTCTAGACTTTGACCCCATTTACCCTGCCTCATTCTTTTGATAGTGCTTATCACCTTCTACCATTGCATATAAAAACTGGTGTATTGATTATTGATTATCTGTCTCCTTCCACTAGGATGTGAGCTCAATGAAGACCAGGATGGGTAAGAATTTTTGTCTCCTTTATTTAATAAATTATCCCAAGCACCTTGACCAGTGTCTGGCACATCGTAGGTGCTCAATAAATATTTGTTATATGACTATCATGTTAGAGAGTTGACCTTTCTCCTGTGGACAAGAGTGAAATCATGAAAATTTTGTTTTTTAAATTTTACTTGCATCTTTGTAAACAGAGAAGTGGGTTTGACTATGGGTTTAACAATATAACAGAAAGCAATGTGGGAGTATAGAGGCCGTGTAAAAGATGGGTGGGAGAGCAAGAGACTGAGAAGGAAGGTTAGAAAGTTGCTTCAAAGGCCAAGAAGAAAGCCTTTGATGATTTCATTGAGACAGGTCGATTTGGAAACAATTGTTCCCTGAGACGTCACAGCACCAGTCATTCAGGAGAGAAACTACAGTGTACATGGCCAGACCCCTCACCCCACTTCACTGTCCACATTTAGAGTTATCACCAAAGGCATATTTTAGCAAGATTCATCATAATTATTTTCTCTTTCCACCCCAAGAGTCTGTTATAGCTAGTCTATCACATTTGAAGAATGTGATAAAAAGCTGATTGCCATTTATTTTATGATTATTGATAACCTGGTTATTTTAACCTTAATTATCTGGTGATAAAGATGTAATATATGAATTCATAAATGTAATGTATGTCATACACTGTTTCCATATATAATTTCTATATATATATAGAAGTAGAGTATACAGAAATTACATATGTTGACATAGAATATATGAATGCAGTGTGTGTGTGTGTGTGTGGTGTGAGAACTCTCATCACTTATTTTCACAGCATTTTTGCAGGATCTCACATTTATTAGCTTACTTGCAGTCATCCAAAGCAGGGCTCTGAAGTTAGACAGAGCCAGTCCCTAATCAGTACACTACTACTCACTAGCTGTGTGGCCTTGGTCAAGCTTTCACATCACTCTTAAGTTCTTTCTAATTTCCCTCAACTGAAAAAAAAAAGAAACAATAATAAGACTATTTCCAAGTTTATGAGAATTAAGCCAAATAACCTGCATCAAATTTTGAAGTGAAAAAATAAATAATTTATTAAATAATCAGCACTGTCAGGATTTCAACCCAGGTTTCTTCATCCTTAATCCAAGGTCTGCTCTCCACCACACCGGTTGCCTAAACACAGGGGGCATGTACTTGTACCTGATACTAATGTCCCTTATTTATGTTATCTCCATTATTTATAGCAACACGTTGGTTTATTTCATAACACCACACTCTGTATTTTGTTTTGTTTGCTGACTTTTTCTGTCTGTATTCTTGACTATAAAGTCTGGGAAAGTAGGGGGCAAGATGGCGATGGAGTAAGCGAACGTACCAACTTCCAAGTCCCGGAACCAAAGTGGATTATAACTTAATTTTAAGAACCATCATCTGGATAAACCAACATTGAATTAGACTAAGGGGAATCTTCAACCAAGGAACACTGAAGAAGCCACATTGAGACTGGTAGGAATAGCGAAAACGTGAAGAGGGCTGCCCAGCTCCCCGGAGCGAAAGGCAGCCCAGAGAGACCCGTGTGGCGGGAAGAGAAGCTAGCGCAGTGGTTCTTACCCTGGGTTCTATCGAACCCTAGGGGTTCGGAGAAGCCTCTGCCGTGGAGGCCAGAATAAAGTAATACCGTAATTTGTTGTGAGTTCATGCACTTTGTTCAAGGTGGTGTTCATGCATGGCTCATTTTGTGCACCAGTAAAAAAACATATACCTATGTCTTGAATTTGGAAAAAAAATCATATTTTATTTATCACTAAAGAAGGGTTCGGTGAATGCACATATGAAACTGGTGGGTTCGGTACCTCAAAAATGGTTAAGAACCACTGGGCTAGCGGAAGGGTAGGGACCTAAGTCCCAGGAACAAAGCCCCAGCCTACAGCCCTAGAGCCTAGAAGAGGCATATGGACAGTATTTAGCTGTGAAACAGGTTAGGATACTGTTTGTGAGAAAGAGACAGTTGTCTCAGACCCAGGATTCTTCTTGAAGGGACAGCACAGAAAACCTCTCTCACAACCACTCACCTGGGACTCCAGAGGACAGGAAGAGAGGAGAGGACTGGAGCAGCGGGAAGAGAGTGCGGTCTGGAAGGCACAAGGAGAAAAGCTTTGAGGGACAGCCACCCTAAACCCTGGGCTGAGTCACTCCACAAATCTGAAACAATATTTCCCCTGGAACCAGCAAGGGGAAGCAGGACACTAGCCAAATAGGATCCCTTGCGGCAATTAGAGCCCAGCCACTTAGAAGGAGGAAGCTTTCAGGACTACAGTATGGAGTGTTAGGGTCTGAGCTGCAGCGCCCCTACCCACACTGCTGAGGGCTCGCTAGAGGGCTGGCGGCGGCGGGATGCGGAAGTGTGGTTCTGTCGGCGGAGGCAGAGGCTGGGCCGGCTAGTGTGAGCTCAGTCTAGCCCAGTGGGGACAAAGGGGACGTGTGAAAGTGGTCCGGCGGCTGCGGGTCCGCCTATGACCCCACCTGTGGCGGGAAAGCAGGAGCCTGGAACAAGCAGAGATTGGCTGCTGGGCAGGGGTGAGCGGGCGAGCAGCCTCACCAGGCCTCCGAGGGGCGAAAGCCCCGGCTCGTAGCTGAGCGTGCACTAGCAGTCCCTCCCGGCCGAAGAGCTTAGGTTTATGGGGTCTGGCGAAAGCCCGGGCTTGCAGCTGAGCACGCACCAGCAGCCGGACCGGCCGAGGAGCCAAGGTTTGCGAGGGTGGGGCGGAAGCCCAGAAACGAAGGGAGGATGGCAGCTGAGCATGTGCCCACAGCCCAGCAGCTGAGCATGCGCCCATGGCCCACCCCAGCTGGAAGAGCCAGCTGACAGGGGCCAACAGCTGAGCAAAGGTGCTCACCTCTGCCCTCGGTACCCAGGCTTCTGGCCCGAGTGTGGTGCGCAATCCTACCTGTAGGGGAGGGGCAAAGGCCAAGACAGGCTGAGGCTTGTAGAGCTGGCACGAGAACACAGCCCCTCCCGCGGAGGCAAGGGAGAAATCGCAGCAACAGTAGAAGCGGCTGGCACCGGCAACACCCATACCCAACCACCCTAGGCAGCAGCAGAGAGGGTGGCGGGCCTGCAGACAGACCACACCTAGGGAACACAGAGGCAACACCCATTGGACTCCAGTGGTCAAACCCTTCTTATACACAGACAAAATGGGCAGGCAGAGAAATGCAACCCAAATGAATCAAGAGAAATCCCCAGAGAAGGACCTGAATGAATCAGATATAACCAAATTACCGAATGCAGAATTTAAAATAACGATTGTTAGGATGTTCAAAGAGCTTAGAGCAAAAAATGAATAGTCATTACGAACACCTAAATAAAGAGATAACAAGTATAAAAAAGGAAATTGAAGTAATAAAACAGAATCATCACCCTAGAATCTATGTAAACACAATTAAGTAAATTTAAAAAAAAAGAATGAGACAGAAATGACAAATACAATATCAGAATTGAATACCACAATGGAAGGAATTAAAAGCAGGATGGATGAAGCTGAGGATCGAATCAGCAAGTTAGAGGACAAAATAAACAAAGGCACAGAAGCAGAGTAGGAAAAAGAAAAGAGACTCAAAAAATATGAGGAAACTCTAAGGGAGCTCTGTGACAACATGAAGAGAAATAAAATCCACATCATAGGGGTTCCTGAAGAAGAAGAGAAAGAACAAGGGATAGAAACTTTGTTCAAGCAAATCATAGCTGAAAACTTCCCTAAATTAAGGCTGGAAAACGTTTCACATGTTCAAGAGGCACAGAGAACTCCATTAAAGAGAAACCAAAAAAAAATCTACACCAAGACATATCATAGTTAAAATACCAAAGCTAAGGGATAAAGACAAAATTCTAAAAGCTGCTAGAGAAAAAAAGGCTATCACCTACAAAGGAGCCCCCATGAGAATGACATCCAACTTCTCAACAGAAACACTTGAGGCCAGAAGAAAATGGCAAGATATATTCAAAGTAATGCAGAACAAGAACCTACAACCAAGAGTATTTTATCCAGCAAGGCTAACGTTTAAAATTGAAGAAATAATAAAGACTTCCCAGACAAAAAAAAACAAACCTCAAGGAATTCATTAAAACCAAACCAATTCTGCAAGAGTTGCTAAGGGGCCTGTTGTGAACAGATCAAAGGGGGAAAAGAATATAGCAAAAGAGGAATACAGCTTTAAAGAATAAAATGGCAATAAACAACTACATATCAATAATAAACTTAAATGTAAATGAATTAAATGATCCAATCAAAAGACATAGGGTAACAGCATGGATAAAGAAATAGGACCCATACATGTGCTGTTTACAAGAGACACACCTTAAAACAAAAGATGCACATAGACTGAAGGTAAAAGGATGGAAAAAAATATTTCATGCAAATAGAAATGAAAAAAAAAGGCCAGGGCAGCAATACTTATATCTGACAAAATGTACTTTAAAACAAAGGCTGTAGTAAGAGATAAAGAAGGACACTACATAATGATAAAGGGAACAATTCAACAGAGAGATATAACCATTATAAATATCTACGCACCAAACATAGGAACCCCGACATTCATAAAGCAGACTTTGATGGATATAAAGGGCGAGATTAACAGCAATACTATAATAGTAGGGGATTTCAATACCCCACTAACATCACTGGATAGATCCTCAAGAAAGAAAATTAACAAAGAAACAGCAGACTTAAAGAATACAGTAGATCAACTCAATTTAATAGATATCTTCAGAACTTTTCACCCAAAGCAGCAAAATATACATTCTTTTCAAGCGCTTATGGTACATTCTCTAGGATAGACCACATGTTAGGACACAAAAGCGGTCTCAACAAATTTAAGAAGATTGAAATCATATCAAGCATTTTCTCTGATCACAATAGCATGAAACTAGAAATTAACCACAAAAAAACCCTGAAAAATACTCAAACACTTGAAAACTAAACAACATGTTATTAAATAACAAATGGATTAACAATGAGATCAAAGAAGAAATAAAAAAGTTTCTAGAAATGAATGATAATGAGCATACATCAACTCAAAATTTATGGGGCACAGTGAAAGCAGTACTGAGAGGGAAGTTCTTGTAATACAGGCATAGCTTAAGAAGCTAGAAAAAACTCAAATAAGCAACTTGACCCTGCATCTAAAAGAACTAGAAAAATAACAGCAAATAAAGCCCAGGACAAGTAGAAGGAAGGAAATAATAAAGATCAGAGCAGAAATAAATGACATAGAGGCTAAATAAACAATACTGAGGATTAATGAAACCAGGAGCTGGTTCTTTGAAAAGGTAAACAAAATCGATGAACCTTTAACTAGACTCACCAAGAAAAAGAGAGAGAGGACTCAAATAAATAAAATTAGAAAGGAGAGTGGAGATAACAACTGACACAACAGAAATACAAAGTATTGTAAGAAAATACTATGAAGAACTCTATGCCAAAAACTTAGACAATCTCAGTGAAATGAACAAATTTCTTGAATCATATAAACTTCCAAAAATCAATCTGGAAGAAACAGAACACCTAAACAGACCAATTACAACAAATGAGATTGAAACAGTTATCAAAAAACTCCCAAAAAAGAAAAGTCCTGGGCCTGATGGCCTCACAAGTGAATTCTACCAAAAATTCAAAGAAGAACTAACACCTATCCTTCTAAAGCTATTTCAAAAAATTCAAGAGGAAGGAACACTTCCAAACTCCTTTTATGAGGTGAGCAGAATTCTGATCCCGAAACCAGGCAAAGACAATACAAAGAAAGAAAATTATAGGCCAATATCCCTGATGAATTTAGATGCTAAAATCCTCAACAAAATATTAGCCAACCAGATCCAGCAATATATGAAAAAAATCATACACCATGATCAAGTGGGATTTATTCTGGAGAGGCAAGGCTGGTTCAATATTCGCAAATCAATCAATGTGATTCATCACATAAACAAAAGGAAAGACAAAAATCACATGATAATTTCAATAGATGCAGAAAAAGTATTTGATAAAATCCAGCACCCATTCATGATCAAAATTCTCAGCAAAGTGGGAATACAGGGAACATACCTTAACATGATAAAGGCCATCTATGACAAACCCACAGCCAACATCATACTAAATAGGCAAAAATTAAAAGCAATCCCCTTAAGATCAGGAATGAGGCAGGGGTGCCCCCTTTCACCACGCTTATTCAACATAGTTCTGGAAGTCCTAGCTACAGCAATAAGACAAGAAGAAGAAATAAAAGGCATCCAAATTGGAAAAGAAGTAAAACTGTCATTATTTGCAGATGATATGATGTTGTATATAGAGAACCCTAAAGTCTCAAGTCAAAAAACGACTGGACCTGATAAATGAATTCAGCAAGGTGGCAAGATATACAATTAATACTCAGAAATCAGAGGCATTTTATATACCAACAATGAACTGTCAGAAAGAGAAATTAAGGAAACAATCCCCTTCACTATTGCAACCAAAAAAATAAAGTATGTAGGAATAAATTTAACCAAGGAGGTTAAAGACTTGTACTCAGAAAATTATAAAACATTGATAAAGAAAATCAAGGAAGATACAAACAAGTGGAAGCATGTACCGTGTTCATGGTTAGGAAGAATAATAATAATTAAAATGTTTATATTACCCAAAGCAATTTATAAATTCAATGCAATACCAATTAAAATACCAATGACATATTTCAAAGATATAGAACACATTTTCCAAAAATTTATATGGAACCAAAAAAGAACACGAATAGCCTCAGCAATCTTAAAAAGAAAAAATAAAGCGGGAGGTATCACTCTTCCGGATATCAAGGTTTACTACAAAGCCATTATACTCAAGACAGCCTGGTATTGGCATAAGAACAGGCACATATATCAATGGAACAGAACAGAGGACCCAGAAATAATCCCACACCTTTATGGACAACTGATATATAACAAAGAGCATACAATGGAGTAAAGACAGCCTTTTCAACAAATAGTGTTGGAAAAATTGGACAGCTACTCGTAAAAAAATGAAACTAGACTATCAACTTACACTATTCACAAAAACAAAATCAAAATGGATTAAAGACTTAAATGTAAGCCATGAAACTATAAGCATCTTAGAAGAAAACATAGGCAGTAAGCTCTCCGACATCTCTCACAGCAATATATTTGCCGATTTATCTCCACAGGCAAGTGAAATAAAAGGCAGGATAAACAAATGGGACTATATCAAACTAAAATGTTTTTGCACAGATATAGACAATAAGAACAGAATAAAAACACAAACCACACAATGGGAGAACATATTTGACAATATGTCTGATAAGGGGTTAATAACTAAAATTTATAAAGAACTTATAAAACTCAACACCAGGAAGACAAACAATCCAATCAAAAAATGGGCAAAAGAAATGAATAGACACTTCTCCAAAGAGGACATACAGATGGCCAATAGGCATATGAAAAAATGCTCAACATCACTAATCATTAGAGAAATGCAAATTAAAACCACAATGAGATATCACCTCACACCAGTCAGAATGGCACTCATCAGCAAAACAACACAGAATAAGTGCTGGCGAGGATGTGGAGAAAAGGGAACCCATCTGCACTGCTGGTGGGAATGCAGACTGGTGCAGCCACTATGGAAAACAGTATGGAAATTCCTCAAAAAATTAAAAATTGAACTGCCTTTTGACCCAACTATCCCACTTTTAGGAATATACCCTAAGAACACCATAGTAGTGTTCGAAAAGCAAAACTGCGCCCCCATGTTCGTGGCAGCATTGTTCACAGTAGCGAAGATCTGGAAACAGCCCAAGTGTCCGTCAGAGGACGAGTGGATTAAAAAGCTTTGGTACATATATACTATGGAGTACTACTCAGCCATAAGGAATGATGACATCGGATCATTTTTAACAACACGGACCTTGATAACATTATACTGAGCGAAGTAAGTAAATCAGAAAGAACTAAGAACTATATGATTCCATACATAGATGGGACATAAAAATGAGACTCAGAGACATGGACAAGAGTGTGCTGGCTACGGGGGGGAGGGGGGGAGAGTGGTGAAGGAGGGGGGAGGGACACAAATAAAACCAGATAGAAGGTGACGGAGGACAATCAGATCAAATGTTAAAATAACCTGGAAATATTTTCTCTGAACATATGTACCCTGATTGATCAATGTCACCCCATTAAAATTAATTTAAAAAATTAAAGTCTGGGAAAGCGTGATAACTTCAGTGTCTGGCACATAGTAGACATTGCGTAATATTTGCTGAATAAGTTCAGTTTACAATTCCAAAAGACATATATGTCAGACCAGAAGCTCACTGAAGTCATGAGAACTCAAGGAGTTAAGTGACTAAGCCAAAATTTAAATAACTCTCAATTCTTTGATTCCAGAGCCTGCTCTCTTTCTTGAATGCTAGAAAAGAATTTGGCCATAGGGCTGGGCAATGCACAAGCCCATATTGTAGGTGTAACTGTAATAGATATAACTCTCCATCCCAATGGACTGGATGAGACTGGAACCTAAATGCTTAAAATCATTGTGTAAAGAGTTTCCTTCTTTGCAACCTGGGCAGGTCCATTTACATTTTAACAAAGCTACCCACCAAGACGAAAAGGGATGAAGCTTTAATATGGTAGTTCTCAAATGATGTGTTTGAGGTACAGGGGATAATTGCTGTTCAGATGGCTTTGTAGGGTAAAATGAGGAAACCTAGGACTAGTCTGTAGGAAAAAATAGGTGTTTTCCTCTTTCACCATTCTTTCTCTTTATCTGTTACAGTGCTAGGTATATTATAGGTGCCCAGTGATTACTTGGTGACTGGATAAATATAGCATTACAAAATATTTACTATATAGACACTGTATGTTTGCCCTAATCCCAAGACCACCAGACCTTCTCTATTTAAATACTATAAGGACATTCAGAAAATTCTGGGAATATACTTAAAATAATGAAATAGGATACCAGAGGTAGAAACCAGTTAACCTAGACTTGCCCCCTAAATAATAAAACTAAAGCCAAATGGGAGAGAGTGAAGGTCTATATGTTTGGTTGGGACAAGAGGTGAAATCAGGACCTGTGTCTCATTCTCCAGGAGTAGCTCCTTCTGCTTTACCCTGCTCTAAAACGTGGAATCTCAACGGTAACTAGAAAGGAACTAAGGAGACTAGTAATGTTTCTTAAATTGCAGACATACTCACACATGCACACATTCATAGGCCTAGAATAGCATGCAGAGCATAAGCCTGAAAGCTGAAATAAAAATGTTAGTTTAACCGCTGTTCCTCCTACCTTTCACTGTGTGACCTTGGGAAAAATTATTTCTCTTTCTGAATCTTACCACTCTCATCTTCTATCTATACAATAAATTAGCTTAGGTTAGTGCTTTCTAGTCCATAGTCCCTCCTTCTTTCTTTCCATTTGTAAATAACAGAGTATTTTTAAAAACAAAATCTTTTGCAGAATCCAGAATATCAAGTTGAGTCCAGATCTTCTGGTTAAAACTGAGCAGTTGAGAGAGAGAATGTCAGTGTCTTTACTGTTAAACCATCCCCTCCTGCAAGGGTCTAACTCACCCATTATATGATTCTAGAATTCACCAGTAACCATTTCTAAGTGAGGACAAAGGGCAGACTCACCTACAACTCCTTAAGCTCTGGGTCTCAGTCAAATGGCTAATACCTGAAGCTTGGAACAAAGCCCATCTCTTTGGCACCTGGAGCACTGGTCTTAGCCTCGGAGAGAAATAAAATTTGGATATAGTGATTTTTAATTGGCCACCAAGGGAAGGACTTAATGAGGCTTTAAAGGAAGATTAGTTCTCTTTTAGGTATTATTGGTTCTCTTTAGGTTATGGGGAATGACATGTCCCAGGGAGCACCGACTGCCAACTTGGCTTGATGCCTGGGCTCGGCGGTGGAGAAAATGCCAGCTTTGGTTTGGTGGAGTTGATTTTCCTTGGCCGTGCTTCCACAACATTATTGGTCGCTCGTCTGTTTCCAATAAGATATTCCTAAAGGCAGTGAAAGCCAAGAGTGGCTTTTGGCTATAAAATATGTAACCATTTCATCATCAGCAATTACCTTTGCTTATTTATTTATTTTTTTATTAACAACAATTGCTTATGTAAATCACTGGATACTTACAGAATCTCTTCAGTGTAAGAATATCTTCTGAATGACTCCAAGAGTTGAAACTAGGACTAAATGTGTAAAAGAGAAAGGAAAAGAGAGGGAGAGAAAGAAGAATGGAGGGACAGAAGGAGAATATTGTAGGAAAAAATAGAACAGTCTAAAGGTAGAATGAATGTTCTGTAAAGGAGTAAATTCTTCATCACTGGGAGTAAGGAGAAGATAGTCCACTTGATAGTGATGATCTCACTCATATGTGGAATCCACAAATACTAAATAAAATAACTCACAGAAACGGAAAATAAGATTGAAGGTTGCCAGAGGCAGGCGGTGGAGAGTGGGGGAAGTAATGTGCAGCATGGTGACTATAGTTAATGATAATGTAGTGAATATTTTAAGGTTGCCTAAAAAGTAGATCTTAAAATTTTTCATCACAAGAAAGCAATTGTATCTGTGTGAGGTGATGGATGTTAACTAAAACTATTGTGGGGATTATTTCACTATATATACATATATCAAATCATTATATGGTACACCTGAAACTAGCACAGGGTTATATGTCATTTATAGCCCAATAAAACTGGGGCAGGGGAGATAAAAGAAACAGACTAACAAAAAGAGCTTGAATTAGTTGACCTGATAAGTTCCTTAAAAAGCTAAAATTCTATGATTCTGTGAAATAAAGGCGAAAAGAAGAGAAGAGACTGCCACTCATAAGGATATTAAAAATGGGTTGCAATGGGGGTAAGAGGGAGAATCACTTGACAGACCTTATTTTTCCAAAGATCAATGTGCGGGTAGTTTAAAAGAAAATCCTCCGCTGTTTGATCAAGGCCAGATTTCTTTCATATACATGTTTTGTTTATGATTTATCAAATATCCAACTTGGAAAGACTTGAAGTCTATTTGTGTGTCTTAGGGAGGGACGTGCAAGGAACAGAAGGGAGTGGGCATTGTGCAAACCCACAGGACACTGCGGCTTCTTTCAAGGATTTGAGAAAGATGGCAGCCACACCCTGTTGATGTTGGCTGCTCTCCAACTTGTCTCCACATGAGAAAAATCTGCAATTTCCCTTTTTCGTTCCCAAACCCCACCCACTTCTCTTCTACCAGGGCCATAATCTCCCACTGTGAAGCTAGTATTATACCTCTTCCCCAAATTACCAGCTCTTGGCCTTATGCCTATACTCTTGGGTCTCTCTAAGGTTTGATATTGGAGAACAGATCACCATGGCCAGTGCAGTCATTTGCATGTAATTAGTCTTGAGAGATTTAAAAAAATAATAAAAACAAGACAAACCTCTCATTTCTTGTTCCTTATTGTAGGGTGAAGAATGTAAGGATAGACTGCTGGAAGACTGTGGTGTTTTTTTAATTCCTGTTCCTCTCTTTCCTCCCTCTCCCCCTGCCTTCTCCCCGAAACAAAATTTCAGAAAGGACTCTCTTTTCATATTTACAGAATATAAAACATCGTCAGTAGAATCAGTGAGGCCTCCTGACTCCTCCACTCTAGCTCCTTTTTATTAGGCAGTTCTAACTTAATTGTTCATGATCTTCCAAAATCTTCCAACTGGCCTTTTTGCCTTCAGAGTCTCTCCAGTTCAGTCCTTCCTCCTTAACATGCAGATGGACTTCCCTAAAGCATAGATCTAATTACACTGTTCCTGGCTCAAGAATACTCATTTGTTTCTTTTTGTTCATTAATAGCCTGATGACATCCAAATTCCTTATCCTGATCCTTAAAGCCGTCACCGCCCAGTGATGCTTGATGAACATGGCATGGAAATCAAAGAAAAGAAAAAGACATGAACAAAAGGCCATTGCATGTGGCAAGAAGGAAGGAAAGTGTAATCTTCCCAGCACAGCTTCAACACCCCTTTAATCCCAGATAGGGTATCTGGGGTGGTACCCAGTGGGGGCTACTGAAGAAAGTGAGATGCCAGTTCAGCAGTGAAAGAAGAGGGAAATGGACAAGTAGCTACAGCATCTGGGCAATGTCAGGTGAAAGGATTCTCAACACTGGGGAAACTGGAACAGGTTTGGAGACTGAAGTCGAGGCCATGGGGAGGATGCTCTGAAGCAGAGGCTCTCAGTCATGGCGTTCACCAGATCACTACTACTCATTGGCAGAACCAGACTTTAAGTAAGCCTGGGCCTTCAATCACCAGGGACAAAGGAAGGCTGCATGAGAACACAGGCAAGTGGTAATGGGAAACACAAGGAACCCAGATCAGGAAGGGAGGGGCTTAAAATGGGAAGGGGTGGCAGAGAGGACAAAGTTAGAGGACTTCATATTATTGCTTAAAGTTGGCCTCGTCTGTCTTTGTATTGTAAATTGTCTTCAGTTCACTGAAAATGTCTTAATAAAAGTTTATTTTTCTGAATCCAGGGGAAATGAAGATGGTGCACCCTGAAATTCATTCAGTGTTAGATTAGATTTATAAACCAGCATGATAAAACCTAGAAAAGAGTTGCTCAATCACATGTGCTGGGCAGAGGTGGCGCTCCACATATAGAGCTCCGATTGTCTATTCTTTAAAGAGACTAATCCTTCAGTCCTGTTTGGAGTGATGGGGAGGGCAAATAGAACCCCTTCTGGGAGGCCTCACTGCTGCCCTGCTGAGAGAGCCCTTCTGAGACCAGGAACACTGTGCATTGCAACACTGAGTTGTCCTTAAAACAGACCTGAAAATGATCCAGAGCTGATGCGACTTGGAAAATGTACAACTATCCTCGACTTGCTTGATCTTAAGAGTAGCTTTTTGTCAGCAGGGCCCAGTTCCAAGGAGAAGAGACAGCTGTGGTTGGAGGCAGGAAGTTAGGGTGATAAATATTCACTGGAGAGGGCTATCCAGCTGGATCCCAGATGGTGGAAAAGGCCTTGTCTCTGAGAGGCTATAAAAGTCAGATGAAGATACAACATTCCATGTGGATGTTGACAGTGTGAGGAAGGAAGAGAGGAAGAAAAGAGAAGACAACTATGGGTTATCAAGTATCTGTTTATTTTACTGAATTATTAATTCATCTTGGAAATATAAAATTTGTCTTGAAGTTCTATCAGATGTGGCAGATGGAAAGATGAGTGAGGAGCCAGCAGATTCCCTCTGCGCACTGCCCATACAATATCTTGTTTAAGGTCTCAAGACATCACTCTTCTCAAGTGTCCACCAGTGACCTGGGCCAATCTGCTTAAGAGAACCTCACATGACTAGGAATGGTATTTCCTCTCTTCAAGACCAGGCTCTAAGCTCAATAGTACAGGAAATATTTCTGGATGAGCTTCCCCTCATTGTGATTATTTCATTCTTCTCTATGCTTCCAAAGTCAACATTTAGTTAGTCCTGTATGTTCAGCAGCAACCAGAAAGATGGTTTCAGGGTTCATGTCCCTCCAAATCCTCTACTGGCACAACGTCTTGACCTCGATAGCTCCACTAACTTCAAACCTCTGCCACCCCAGTCACATGATTTGGCAGCCCATTCCAGATCTCACTATAATGGGAAACTGTTTAATTTTAAAATCTCAAACTCTAAAATTTACCTTTACCAAAACTTTCTGGTTTTTTACTGTGCAACCCAATGCAACTATCCTTGGTGATTTCTTGCTTCTCAGGCCCTCCCAAGCTCATGAGTCCATCACCCTGGCTCTAAGTGGTTTCTACCACCACCCCTCACTTTTTTCTTCTTTTTCCAGTGTAATTCCCAGACTTAGGTTGCTGACAGAATCAGCTATATAAATGTGGTCTCTACAAAGACATTTTACTGCTGCATAAAATCCTTCCTGAGCCTCATGGTGATTCCCTGTCATATAGCTCCCCCAAGATAACCTTTCTTGACACCCTCAGCTGAATGTGATTTCTCCCTCTTCTGAACTCTCATAGCTTACATTTGTTATTCCTTCATGGCTTCCATCAGTTTGTGACTCAAACAATAGTTATGTGTCTACTTGTATTATTTCCCTTTGAGGTCTTGTAGGGTTTTACTTTCTTATCCATCTTGTATCCCAGTGCCTGGTATCAAACAGATGCTAGTAACTTCCCTGAATCAAACAGGACAACTCTTCTACAATAGAACTTTAAAAGAATAATAGCTTCATCAGGATATCAACTGCAAGAGCTCAGAAGTGGGTCATTTCACAGAGAAGCATGAATATTAGTTTCCGGCTGCTTCCTAACAAATAAGCACATATTTAGCGGCAACAAACAACAGACATATCATCTCACAGTTCTGCAGGTCAGAAGTCAGCACACACGTAACTGAGTTCTCTGCTTACTGTCTTCCTCCTGAACAGGGTAAGGGAGGAGATTGGGGTCCTTTAGCCCCACCCACGTCTACAACCAAAATGTCACCTTTATTTTGCATCTTATGAGGTAGAGAGGGTGGAGGCTGTAACATCCCTTTTGCAGATGAGAAGTAATAGGTTGAAGTTCCTTGGAAAGAATTTGTTGCTTAGTTCTAGGAGGAATTTTCTCAGTCAGATTTCTCTTAACTTCGTCCCAAAATAAAAGGGACTGACAAAGAAGTTGTGAACCTTCCAGATAAAGAGATGTAAGAGACGTATTTCTACAGCCCGGGCACAGAGCAGAGCTGGATGTACTCGGCCTCTCTCAGATATGCATGCCAAAATATTTGAAGTGATAATCCCATGCTTGGGGGCAATTATTGGGAAAGGGAGTGTCATGCACGGACCATGGGCCATCGTAGGAGAGGTGTTAACATTCCCTCCCTTGCATGATGCTGCTGCATGTGCGGGCCTTGTCCCTCATCTGCTGCTCATTGGCTAGGTCACCTCAGCAAGTGTGAGCTGAGGTGCCGGTTCCTCGTCTATATGGTGAGGGGTGCGTTGCCAGGCAGCAATGCTTGTGGCTATAAACTGAAACTAATTACACCCACTTAACTCAGTATCAGCACTATCCCTGGCCTGATCCATCTCCTGCCGCCTTGTCTGTGTTACCTTCTCAATGACTACGGTCTTGCGACAGATCTCCCTCTACTGGTTAATCAAAGTCTCTCAGGAATTTACATTCTGCTATCTCATCGTAAGAAAAAAAGCGTATCTATAAGACGTTCCATTTTACTTGCCACTTCATATTAATTGGTTAATTTGGAAATCCTCATGGCAATCCATATATAACTCCAATCAGTACAAGTCAAGTCACATTTCAAGTACATAAAGAGAAATGGCTAAGGAAAACCTGTGGTAAATCTCTTTATTTCTACTTCAGACCAAAGCGACCGCTGCCATCTCCTTCTTGATTCTGCATTTGGCTCAGTCCTGTCCCAAGAACACCCACCTGCATAAATGTCTTGTTAGTGAATGAGCTGTCTGGACCATGCCACAGCAGCACAGGTTGGGGACTTGCAAGAATCCTGGCAGTATTGGTCAGTTCTAGCAGAACCTGAGCTCTGAGACTGTGCAGGGTTATGAAGGAGTCAAACAAGGACACCGTTTCCTAGGTTTCTTAGTTTAAGTATATCCTCTTCTGTTGATATAAGGAAGGGGAGTTTGTTTTGTATATGATGACTACAGTCAGGAACAGCGATGGATTAGCATTTTATTTAACCTTTTATTTTTTTTTAGGACTTCTAAATTTCATGACTCACTTCCTTTTTTGCTTTCATTATCAAATCACTAGGAATTCATTCCCACTATAGAAATGGTGTCTTCCCATGAATGTCACCTTTGGTCCGTACATTTGCCAGCCTCTTTCTTTTTTTTCCTTAAATAGCTATATTGAGGTCTACTTCACATATTATAAAGTTTACCCTTTGAAAACACACAGTGCAGTAACTTTTAGCATATTTAGAGTTTTGCAATCATTACCACAATCTAATTTTAGAATATTATCATCAAAAGAAACTCCATACCCATAGTAGAGGTCATTCCCATTCCTCTCCACTGCCTTATCCTTAGGCAAACACAAAACTACTTTCTGTCTCTATAGATCTGCCTATGTTAGAGGTTTCATTAAAAAGGAATTATAGAACACATATTCCAAAAATTTATATGGAACCAAAAAAGAACACGAATAGCCTCAGCAATCTTAAAAAGAAAAAATAAAGCAGGAGGCATCACTCTTCCAGATATCAAGGTTTACTATAAGGCCATTATACTCAAGACAGCCTGGTACTGGCCTAAGAACAGGCACATACATCAATGGAACAGAACAGAGGACCCAGAAATAAACCCACAGCTTTATGGACAACTGATATTTGACAAAGGAGGAAAGAACATACAATGGAGTAAAAACAGCCTCTTTAACAAATGGTGTTGGGAAAATTGGACATCTACCTGCAAAAAAATGAAACTAGACCATCAACTTACACCATTCACAAAAACAAACTCAAAATGGATAAAAGACTTAAATGTAAGCCGTGAAACCATAAGCATCTTAGAAGAAAACATAGACAGCAAGCTCTCCGACATCTGTAGCAGCAGTATATTTGCCGATTTATCTCCACGGGCAACTGAAATAAAAGGCAAGATAAACAAATGGGACTATATCAAACTAAAAAGGTTTTGCACAGCTAAAGACAATAAGAACAGAATAAAAAGACAAACCACACAATGGGAGAACATATTCGACAGCACATCTGATAAGGGGTTAATAACTAAAATTTATAAAGAACTTATAAAACTCAACACCAGGAAGACAAACAACCCAATCAAAAAATGGGCAAACGAAATGAATAGACACTTCTCCAAAGAGGACATACAGATGGCCAATAGGCATATGAAAAAATGCTCAACATCACTAATCATTAGAGAAATGCAAATTAAAACCACAATGAGATATCACCTCACACCAGTCAGAGTGGCACTCATCAGCAAAACAACACAGAACAAGTGCTGGCGAGGATGTGGAGAAAAGGGAACCCTTCTGCACTGCTGGTGGGAATGCAGACTGGTGCAGCCACTGTGGAAAACAGTTTGGAGATTCCTCAGAAAATTAAAAATCGAACTGCCTTTTGACCCAGCTATCCCACTTATAGGAATATACCCTAAAACACCATAGCACTGTTCGAAAAGAAGAAATGCGTCCCCATGTTCGTGGCAGCATTGTTCACAATAGCGAAGATCTGGAACCAGCCCAACTGTCCGTCAGAAGACGAGTGGATTAAAAAGCCATGGCATAGCCTGACCTGTGGTGGCGCAGTGGATAAAGCGTCGACCTGGGAACACTGAGGTCGCCAGTTCAAAACCCTGCACTGGTCTGGTCAAGGCACATATGGGAGTTGATGCTTCCAGCTCCTCCCCCCTTTCTCTCTTTCTGTCTCTATCTCTCGCTCTGTGTCTCCTCTCTAAAATGAATAAAATAAAAATAAAATAAATTTTTAAAAAGCCATGGCATATATATACTATGGAATACTACTCAGCCATAAGAAATGATGACATCGGATCATTTATAACAAAATGGATGTACCTTGATAACATTATACGGAGTGAAATAAGTAAATCAGAAAAAAAGAAAAACTGAGAACAGCATGATTTCATACATAGGTGGGACATAAAAGTGAGAATATGAGACATGGACAAGAGAGTGGTGGTTACGGGGTGGGGGGAGGGAGGGAAGGGTGGGAGAGGGCGGAGGGGAGGGATACAGGGAAAACCAGATAGAAGGTAACAAAGGACAATTTGACTTTTGGTGACGGGTATGCAACACAATTGAATGATAAGATAACCTGGAGATCTTTTCATTGTACATATGTACCCTGATTTATTGGTGTCACCCCATTAGAATTAATAATAAATATATATATATATAAAAGGAATTATATAATATGCGGCCCTTTGTGGCTGCCTCTTTCACTTCTGTTACCCTCCTTGAAGCTGCTTTCTCATGGGTGTAGCATTGCCCCCCTCCCCTGGTGTATCTCAGCTTAGGAATCTTAGGAACCTTTTCCAAACCCCACTTTTCTCCTCACTTTCAGACATCTACTTTCACTCACTGGAAATAAAATATTAGAACACTTATGCAAAATCGGCCACAGGTATATATATAACACATTATTCTAAAAATCCAGAATATAAAATAATTGAGATACACAGCGATGAGTAGTGCAAACAATCAGCAGTCAGTGCTCAATTAGGAGCTTTTAACCCATGTCCAGAATCCTAGGAGCTGCCAAACCCCATTCTGTTCTGCCAACACAGCTAGGAAAACGCAACTTCTACGAACTCCTTATCTCAGAGCCCTTCTGTTCTCAGTCCTGGTGCTGAGTTCCCTGGTAATTCCCCTCTTTCAGTAATCTGAATATCTGATACCACTCTCTTCCTGCTTGTAGAATTTCTGCTGAGAAGTCCAGTGATAACCTGATGGGCTTTCCTTTCTATGTATGGTACTTTCTTCTTTTCCCTGGTTAACTTTAGAATTCTTTTTTTCTCATTAATCTTTGACAGTTTTAATACAATGTGCCTGGAAAAGGCCTCTTTGGATTGAAATAACCAGGTGTGCTATTTGCTTCTTGGAGTTGAGGATCTAGCTCTTTCCATAGGTTTGGGAAGTTCTCATCAATTCTTTGTCTGAATGGGCTCTCCATTCCCTACTCCCATTCTTCTTCTGGTATGCCTATTGTTCTTATATTGCTCTTTCTGATGGAGTCAGATAGATCTCATAGAGTTCTTTATTTTTTTTTTTATGCTTAAGTATCTGTCTTTTTCCCTCTGCATCATTTCTAGATTTCTATCTTTGATATCATTAATCCTTTCCTCCATCTGGTAAACTGTATTTCCTATGCTCTCTAAGTCATTCTTGATCTCTTTTATTGAGCATGTCATCTCCAGAATTTCTATTTGGTTCTTTTTTAAATTTCATTCCCCTTGAGAAAGTACTTTTTTTTTTTGTAATTTGTTTTTTGAGTGCATTAAATTGCTTATCTGAGTTTTCTCACATCTCTTTGAGTATTTTCAGAATGTCAATCTTGAATTCTCTGTCACTTATATAATGTATTTTCATGTGTTTAAGTTTGTATTCTGGAGATTTTTCATTTTCTTTCTAAGCTGCCTTGCTACTTTGGTTATTCATGTAATTCTATCCTCCTTTGTCTAGGGATCTGTATGAGTGACTCTTTTCTAGAAGACTGCTACCAAGAGGTCTATTATTTTCCAGTTGGTGGTGCTGAATCACAGGTTTTTAGCTCTGTGAAATTTCTGTGCTGACTCTCACAAGGACACTGGGGTTTGCTAGGCCCTGGTCAGCAAACTGCGGCTCTTTGGCCCCTTGAGTGTGGCTCTTCCACATAATACCACATGCGGGTGCTACCTCGATAAGGAATGTACCTACCACCTGACCAGGCAGTGGCACAGTGGATAGAGCATCGGACTGGGATGCGGAAGACCCAGGTTCGAGACCCCAAGCTCGCCAGTTTGAGCGCTGGCCCATCTGGCTTGAGCGAAAGCTCATTAGCTTGGACCCAAGGTCGCTGACTCCAGCAAAGGGTTGCTTGGTCCACTGAAGGTCCGCGGTCAAGGCACATGTGAGAAAGCAATCAATGAACAACTAAGGTGTCGCATTGGCAACGAAAAACTAAAGATTTATGCTTCGCACCTCTCTCCGTTCCTGTCTGTCTTTCCCCTATCTATCCCTCTCTCTCTCTCTCTCTCTCTCTCTCTCTCTGTTCCTGTAAAAAATAAATAAATAAATAAATAAATAAATAAATAAATAAATAAATAAAAGAATAAGAAATGTACCTACCTATATAATTTAAGTTTAAAAAATTTGGCTCTCATAAGATATTTCAATTGTCGTACTGTTGATATTTGGCTCTGTTGACTAATGAGTTTGCCTACCACTGTTAGGGGAACTGGTCACTGTCTTTGATTTGTTCTCCCTGTAACGTTGACCCTGTATCTCTGTATGGTCTCCCCTTTGGCCTGACTGGAGACCAGTCACAGAGTACCACTTTTGCTGAAGAAAATAGTGATTCTGTAGAATTAGTTCTCAGGAATGTGGCTACTGCACTCCACAACCAGCAGCTAATGGTGAAGGGAGGTGAGGTCTTGAAAGCTAGGTCACTCTGGGACTTTGATTCTCCACCTGGAATGCCAACCCAAGGACAGCCGCAGCAGTGTTCAGTGCTGTGTTCTGCCCAGGTCCCTACACTCAGCTGCTCCTCCTGTTGTTCAAATCTGCAGAAGTGCTCAACGAATCTGTCTGCTCCTCCAGGCAGAGGGGAACCCTAGTCACAACCGGATTTCTCCCCTCTCTGGGCTGAACCCTGCTGTCATCTCTCAGCTTCAGGATTGTGTCCTTGGCTCATCCCAGTCCTTCTCCCTTTTTTCTACCTCCCCTATTTGTTCCCTCTTGTCTACCTTTAGTTGTTTCAATGTGCAGATCCTGCAGGCATACTTGTATGTTGAACTTGGAATCCTTTGTTGAGTTATAGCTGCTCAAATTGTTAAAATTGCAAGGGAAGAGAGACCAAGGAGATCACTCACACTGCCATTCCTCTGCCATTTTTGTAATTTTTAAAAAAATATTTTTAAAGCAAACACCCAAGTCAAGAAATGGAACATTGACAATGAGCCTCTTCCTTATCATAATCCCCTTCATTGAAAGAAAACCGCTATCAAGACTTTGGTAAAAATCTGTTTTTGTTTTTCTTAATTTTACTATGTATTTATACTGAACACATATTTTTCATTATGTATATTAAATAAATGGAATCTTAATTATTAGGGAGATCACTTTATAAATGATATAACTGTCTAACCTCTATGCTGTACACCTAAAACTAATATGACATAATATTGAATATCAACTGTAATCAAAAAAACAAAATAAGCTTAATAGCAGCATTAAAAATATAAATGAATGAAATCATATAAATGGAAGTCTTTAGTATGTATTTCTTTGTGTCTGCCTTTTTGACCTAAATATTATCTTTTTTTCTTTCATGTTGCTATGCATGCATCTTTTTTCATTTGTTTTTTCTTGTTATGTATTATTCCATTATATGACAACTTACCCATGCTACTATTCGTTATCATGTACTGTTTCTGTTACTGAGCTGGTACTGCTATGAATATTCTTTTCTTTTGTGCCTTTTCTTGCACATGTGTATAAGTTTTCCCAAGTGTGCAGGAGTTGAAGTAGGAGGTTGAACTAAATTTATATCTTCAATTTTTTCCAGATAGTTTCAACTTATTTTCCAAAGTGATTGTGTGATTCTACACTTCCACAAGTCATGCATGGAGTTTCTGTTGCTTTATATCCTTATGAACGGTGTCATATGATGGTTTAACATTGACCCATTTGTTAGAACTCTAATGGAATATCAAATTATGGTGTTAACTTCCATTTCTCTGCTTGTTAATTAGGCCGAACAATTTTTCATAAGTTTACAGATGATTTAGATTACTTATATAGCTACATATTCTAAGTTAGGATATTTGCTCCTTTTTCTATTGTGTTGTCTTTTACTTTCTTGTTGGTTTGTAGTATTTCTTCATATATTCGAGACACTAGTTCTTTGTCAAGTATTTGTAGTTGAATACCTTCTCCAAGCGTCTGGTTTGTTTTCCACTGTCATGTGATATCTTTTGGTAAAATTTTTGCTTCTTAATTTTAATGTAACCAAATTTATAAATTTTTCTTATGATTAGTGCTTTTTTAATATTTTACCTTATCTTTTGCCTTTTGACTCCACATGGAAATGACTTTTGTGCATGATAGAATACTTAAAGATACAATGTCATTTTCTTTTACTTGAATACCTAATTGTTTGAGCACCATTTACTGACAAGTCTCTCCTTCCCCCACTCACTTGCAGTACCAGTGTTATTCTAAATCAAGTATCTGTATATGTGCAAGTCACTGTTACACTTTCTCCTATGTTTCATTGATCTATTTATGTATCTCTGAAACAATACAACTATATATAATTAGTACAGCTTTGTCGATAATTTATATCTCATAAGGCAAAAATAAATTTGTTGGATATACTTTGACCTTTGCACTTCCATATTTATTTTATAATCAACTTGTCAGTTTCTACAAACAAATATGTTGATATTTTCATTACAATTTCACTGTATCCTTATATTGGTTGGGGAGAATAGAAATTTTTTAAATATTGAATCTTTGGCTCATGATATTTGGAAGCAGGGACAGAAAATCAGCCTAAATAAGTGAAAACTTATGGTATGGAGTCCATGAATAACCTCCATCTCTCCTGCTATCTTCACTTCTACCATGTGCCCATCATGTAGCCAGCGATCAAGGCTAGCTCAAGTCCACTGGTTAAGTTTCCTTACTTTGCTGTTCAGCATCTCTCCTGTAATAAATTATTCTGATGGTTTTCAATACATGACACAAAGATCTTCACATTCATTTTCACTTCCATATGTCCATTTATATACCTCTACCCAAGATGTCCTTGTCCCAGTTTTTCAATTTTTTTCCTCTCAGATCCCTGACCAGCCATTCAGGACATTCATCATTACCCATGTGTCTATATATTCCAATCACAGGCCTCTTCTTTCACAAAAAAAGTGAATGAGCAAGTTCACTGCTTTAAGCTCCACCCAGTAAATAAGAATTCTGATGAGATACCACCTCACACCAGTCAGAATGGCGCTCATTAACAAAACAACACATTATAGGTACTGGCGAGGATGTGGTGAAAGGGGAACCCTCCTGCACTGCTGGTGGGAATGCAGACTGGTGCAGCCACTGTGGAAAACAGTATGGAGATTCCTCAAAAAACTAGAAATGAAACTGCCTTTTGACCCAGCCATCCCACTTATAGGAATATATCACAAGGACACCATATCACCGACTGAAAAAAAGAAATGCACCCCCATGTTTATGGCAGCATTGTTCACAATAGCGAAGATATGGAAACAGCCCAAGTGTACATCAGTGGACGAGTGGATTAAAAAGCAGTGGTACATATATACAATGAAATACTATGGGGCCATGAAAAAGAAGGAAATATTACCTTTTGCAACAATATGGAAGGACTTAGAAACTATTATGTTGAGTGAAATAAGCCAAGCAGAGAAAGAAAAATATCATATGACCTCATTCATTTGAGAAATCCAAAGAACATTTAGAACTGAGGAAAGGAATTGAGACAGAGGAGGGATCAAAGGGACCATAGGAAAAGAGAACAGAGGGAAAGGAGAGGATAGGATTGGATAAACCTGAAGGAAAGGGGGGAGGGCATTGTAGGGAGGTGGCAAGGGAGATGTTGAGGGGAATATGGTGGAGGGGCAGATGCACTTGGGGTTACACTAGAATCTATGTAAATAGATTAAATAAAAAATAAAGAATTCTGACTTTAAAAATATATTTCCAAGATTTCTTTGACTTATTGGGTTAGCCAGTCAGATGTTTCCCTTCCTTCCCCCAAATTTTTTAATTGTTCCTCTTAATCTATACTCTGTCAGAGAGAACAATACTTTCAGGTAGAATAAACCAATTTTAAAATACATTATTAGCTTTTTATCTTTCTCAACATTCTGAACCTTTCCCATAACACTGGAATGAGCTGTCCTTAAAACCAACAAAGTCATCCAACCCAACAGCTAACGTGCAGAAAGTTATTATATAAGTTCAATTTTTATCTTCTGGTTATTAGTTCACTTTTGTTTTCTACTAATTGAGTCAATTTGGTAACATATGAATTTCCAAAAAATTGCCATCAATTTCTTCCATTTTTATCTTAATTATTATATTACTATGTGTCAACTAAGGCTACCATAACAAAATACCATAAACTGGGTAGTTTAGATAATAGGAAGTTATTTTTCTCACAGTCCTTCAGGCTGGAAATCTGAGATCAGGATGCCAGCATAGATTCTGGTGAGAGCTCTCCTCCTGGCTTGCAAATTTAAGAAGATTAAAATCATACCAAGTGTGTTTTCTATACAAATTATATAAATCTAAACATCAACAAGAGAAAAGTTGGAAAATTGTTAAGCATGTGGAAACTAAACAAGATAATTATGAACAACCAAGGGGTCAAAGAACAAATCAAAAGGGAAATTTAAAAAATATATCTTGAAACATGAAATGGAAACACAATATATCAAAACATATGGAATACTGAAAGAGCAGTTCTTAGAGGGATGTTTATAGTGATAATTGCATATATTAAGAAAACAAAGATCTCATGTATGTAAGGTATTTTCCCCACCAAGAAAGAAGGAAATCAGCATAGTTACTAACTATTAAGGCTTTATTTGGTACAGAGCACTTCTTGGATGGGACTCACTGACACGGAAGATGAATGCCAGGAATCTTGCGCCGGGGACCTCATGGCACCAGATTTAAAAAGGGGCCCTCCCAGGGTTGTCTAGCTAATATCACGTAGTGAAATCTCACTGGCTGAGGGCAGTCGCTTTTCTCCCAAAGGTTTATGGGAAGTCTAGTTTCCGTGTGCCTGGCCATGTGGGCAATCCCAGACAAAGACTGGGGCTCTGATTTCCCCACGTAACCACCCCCCTTACTCACCGACCCTATAATGTAAACAACCTAACTCAAGAAACTTAAAAAAAAAAAAGCAAAAGTTAGCAGAAGGAACAGAATAACAAATAATAGAAATGAAAGAGACCAGAAAAACAATAGAAAAGATCAATGAAACTAAAAGCTAGTATGTGACAAGATAAGATTGACAAATGTTTAGCTAGACTAAGAAAGAAAAAGATAAGACTAAAATAAATATAATCAAACATGAAAGAAGGGACATTGCAACTGATACCACAGAAATACAAAGGAGCATAAAAGACTGGTATGAACAATACCTAGTATGTGAGTAAATTAGGTAACCTATAAGAAATAAATAAGGTCTTAGAAACAAATAACCTACCAAGACTGAAACACAAAAAAGTAAAAAATCTGAGCATACTAATAACAAGTAAGGAGACTGGATCAGTAATCAAAAACCTTCCAACACAGAAAAGCCCAGGGTCAGGTGGATTCTCTGGTGAATTCTACCAAATATTTAAAGAATATTGGATAAAGAAGCTGTGGTACATAAGTACAATGGAATACACTCAGCATTAGAAATGATGACATGCTGCCATTTACAACATCATGAACCTTGAGAACATTATACTGAAATAAGTAAATCAGAAAAAGCTAAGAACTACATGATTTCACAGACAGGTGGGATATAAAACTGAGTCTCATGGACATAGATAAAAGTGAAGTGGTTACCGGAGGAGGAGGGAAGGGTGTAAACACGGACAAATATATGATGACAGAAAATTATCTGACTTTGGGTGACAGGCACAGAACATAATCAACAATTCAAATGCTACAGAAAAGTTTCCTGAAACCTATGTATTCTTATTGATCAATGTCATGCCATTACATTTAATTTTTTTAATTAAAAAAAAAGATTAATGAAAATTTTTCTCAAAATATTCTCAAAACTTAAAGAGAAAGGAACATTCCCAAACATTTTATGAGACCAAAATTACCATGATACCAAAGAAAAAAGGACATTATAAGAAACAAAACTATAAGCCATTATTTTTCATAAATATAGATGCAAAAATTCTCAACAAAATATAAGCAAACCAAATTCAACAATGTATTAAAAGTATCATACACTATGATCAACTGGGGTTTATCCCTGGGTTGCAAAAAGAGTTCAGCATACACAAATCAATAAATATGACATCTCATTAACAAATTAAAAAATTATATGATCATCTCAATAGAGTAGAAAAAACATTTGATAAAACACAACATTCCCTGTTAAAAACTCAATAATTTGGATATAAAGGGAACATACCTCAATATACTAAAAGCCATATATGATAAACCTACTGCTGATATCATACTCAATGAGAAAAATTGAGTTTTCCCTGTAAAAACAGAAACAAGAGAAGGATGCCCACTCTCACCACTCTTATTCAACATAGTACTGGAAGTCCTAACTAGAGCAATCAAGCAAGATAAAGAAATAAGAAGCAACCAAATTGAAAAAAAATAAGTAAAATTGTCACTATTTGCACATGATGTTTTTATACATGTAAAATATCCTAAAAACTTCCCCAAAACTATTAGAACTAAAAATCAAACAAATTCAGTAAAGTTTCAGATTATAAAATCAACAAAAATAAGTGAGTTGCATTTCCATACACAAATAAAACATGGGAAAAAATAAATAAAACTATCCCATTTACAATGTACCATTGGTCTAAACGTTCTTTGGGGGCAAGTCTACATAATTGTATTTTATTTTCCCCAGTTATTTTTTTAAAATAATATGGGGCTATGAAAAAGAAGGAAATACTACCTTTTGCAACAATATGGAGAGACCTGGAAACTATTATGTTGAGTGAAATAAGCCAGGCAGAGAAAGAAAAATATTATATGACCTCACTCATTTGAGAAATCCAAGCAACACTGAGAACTGAGGAACGGAATTGAGACAGAGGAGGGATCAATGGAACCAGAGGAAAAGAAGACAGAGGGCAAGGGATGATAGGATGGGATAAACCTGAAGGAAAGGGAGGAGGGCGTTGTAGGGAGGGGGGCAAGGGAGATGTTGAGGGGAATATGGGGGAGGGGAAGATGCATTTGGGGTGACCCTAGAATCTATGTAAATACAATTAATTAAATAAAAAATAAAATAAAATAAAAATAATACTTTAATGGTACTTACCATCAGTAGCGCTAGTTAATGGTTAGCAACGGCAGCCTATGAAGTCAGTTCCCAGATGACAGCAGTTCTCAAGAACCTCACCCATCCACAGCAGCTCCCAAAATGTTAACTTCTAAATACCTATTCATCACCTCCCTGAGATCATCTGAACCCATAAAAATGTACATCTGTGAAATATTATAGAAATATTCTCTACAAACATCTGAGTTCTGTCTCCTTAGGAATTCTGCATGACCCCTTACAAGCATCCTACACATTTATACATATTTGAAAGAGCAATGCTTCTAAGAACACACCTATGGCTGGATGGGGTCATGAAGCAAGCATCCTTTATTCATACTACAGTATCCTTGGCATGTGGTAAATCCACACACATGTTTTATCCCAGATGTTCAACAATCCCATATCTGGATCCTGTTCGTGTGTGAACTCATGGAATATTTAGCAAAAGCTTTGACTACCTTTTTACTTACAGTGCTTAATTGAACAGAATAATTCATGTGACACATTAAAATGGAAACCCCCAAAACATTCATTAAAAATCCAACGGGTCTCCAATTATTCTATGTAAATATAATAGTATTTACTTTATATCAGCTTGTTCAAGCATGAGCAATCTGTCAAATCAACAAAGTTGTTACCCATCTTGTTCCTCTTTTTAATCAGACCACTAGAACCACAAGCTTTATTTCCTCCTTCAGACAGTGGCCAAGGATGAGAATCTTGTATATCCCCCTATTTCTTTTCATGGCCATGGAGGTTTCCTGGAAATATATCCATATTAACATAACTTTAACCCTTCTACTTCATCCAGGAGGCAAAACCAGTACAATTGTATAGCTTTGTTTCTTTCCAAAAGCACATCCCCTCTCTCTGTTCATTCCCATTATGGGCAAAAACATAGAAGAAACCTTGGTCACCACCACATCTGGCCCATGCTGCATCAGACTATTTGGGAGACATATATCTGGACATATGTACCCTGATTTATTGTCATCCCATTAAAACTAAAAATAATATAATTTTTAAAAATAATTAAAAATTTAGTGAACTATAAGAACACAGACAGTTAAATGAAATGTTTAAAAATGCATGAACAAAATGAGTTCAACAAAGAAAGAGAAATGATCAAAAAGCAAACATCAATCCTAGAGCTAAAGAATAAAATGACTGAACTGTAGAAGTCAATATCACATTTCAACAGTGGACATGACGAAACAGAAGAAAGAATCAAGGAGCTATAAAATAGTAATTTGCAATTATCCAATCAGAGGAGCACAAAGAACAAGAATGAAAAAGAGTGAAGAAAGCCTATGGGATTTACAGCTCAGCATCAAAAATCATATGTGCGTTATGGTAATCTCAGAAGAAGAAAACTGAGAAAGGGATACAAAGTGTATTTAAAGCGATAATGACTGAAACGTCACAAATTCGAAGAGAAAAACAAGCATTCCGATTCATGAGACCCAAAGAGTCATAAATACGTTGAATCATAAAGGGCTTACACTGAGCCACATTATAATTGAACTGTCAAAAGTCAAAGAAAATGAGAATTTTAAAACCAGCAAGAGAAATTAAAAACAAAATGAAAAGTCATCCTGTGCAATGGAAGAAAATATTTGAAAATCATACACCTGTATATAATTAGGGGATAATTTCGGAAATGTCTAGGAACCTATACAACTCAACTGCAAAATATATAAGGGATTCATATAACTCAGTGCATTTAAAAAGTGGACAAAGGACCTGAATAGACATTTTTCCAAAGAAGACATATAATAGGCCAACAGGTACATCTAAAGGTGCTCCACATCAATAATCATCAAGAATGGGGGAAAAATACAAGATACCAACTCATATCTATTAAAACAGCTGTCATCAAAAAGAAAAAAAAGAAATACAAAATACAAAAAAATATACAAAATACAAAAAAAAGAAATACAAAAAAAGATACAAAAAACAAAAGAAAGAAAGAAAGATAAATGCTGGTAAGAATGTGGAGAAAGCCTGACCAGGTGGTGGCGCAGTGGATAGAGCGTCGGACTGGGATGCGGAAGACCCAGGTTCAAGACCCCGAGCTCGCCAGCTTGAGCGCGGGCCCATCTGGCTTGAGCAAAAGCTCGTCAGCTTGGACCCAAGGTCGCTGGCTCCAGCAAGGGGTTGCTTGGTCTGCTGAAGGCCCACGGTCAAGGCACATGTGAGAAAGCAATCAATGAACAACTAAGGTGTCGCAATAAAAAACTAATGATTGATGCTTCTCACCTCTCTCCATTCCTGTCTGTCTGTCCCTATCTATCCCTCTCTCTGACTCTCTCTCTCTGTCCCTGTAAAAAAAAAAAAGAATGTGGAGAAAAGGGAACCATCGTATACTGCTTGGGGAATGTAAATCGGTATAGCCAGTATGGAAGACAGTATGAAGTTCTCTCAGAAATTAAAATAGACCTACCATATATCCAACAATTCCACTTCTTTGCATATATTAAAAGGAAATAAAATTAAATATCTGCACCCCCATGGTTACTGCCACATTATTTATAATAGCCAAGACATGGATCTAAGTGTCCATCAAAGAATTATTGGATAAAGCAATTGTGATATGTAAAGAATATTACCGAGTTAAAAAAAAGAAGGAAATCCTGCCATTTGTGGCAACCTGAATGAATTTCAAGGGCATTATGTTAAGTGAGATAAGTCAGATAGAGAAAGACAAACACTGTATGATATAAAAAATAAAAACCAAACTAATAGAAACAGAGATCAGATTTGAGGTTGCCAGAGGCATAGAATAGGAGGAGAATTGGGTGAAAGCGGTCAAATGGTACAAATTTCCAGTTACAAGATAAATAAGTCTGGGAATGTAGTGTGCAACATGGTGACTATAGTTAGCAAGACTACTGTCCATCTGACCGTTGTTAAGAAAGTAGATCCTAAAAGTTCTCATCACAAGGAAAAAGTTATAACAGTGTGAGGCCATAAATGTTCATTAACCTCATCGTAGTAATGATTTTGCAATAGATACATATATCAAATCATTATGTTGTACACTTTTCTTATTGTTTTTTTTAATTATAGTTGACATACAATATTATATTAGTTCAGGTGCATTATGTTGTACACCTTAAATTTACACAATATTATATCTCAATAAAACATAACAATGTTTTACTTCTGATACTGTCACACTCTTTGAACTCATACCAGTGTTTTACACAAATGATGTGACTTATATGTAATAAAGTGAGGACAACAGGAAGCCCTTAACAATAGAGTTAATGGGGGGGGGGTATATGAGGAAAATGATGCAAGCACTCAGCACACAGTCTGGTACCCATTAATTGTTCAGTAGGTGTTGGCTGTAACTATGATTGACTGCTTACAGATAACCATGAGAGACGGTTATAGAATGATAGAGCTTTATGGATTAGCTGGGGGAAATCCCTGAGATATCATCAGCCCTCTGGACAGGTACTATTGCCTCTAAGCAGGTGTAGTTTCAGACCTCATGCAGAGGCAGGTCAAAGTACCTGGAGCCATGAAGATACAAACCATGGACATTATCTTCCATTTAGTTTGCTTCACACTTGGGTCAATGAGCCAATAGCATCAAACTATGTTGGGCCTTGATGCTGAGAAAGACTCAAAGTAGGTATTTCAATTTTCAATATAACAAAGGTATATTTCATATTTTTGTTGGTACAATCAGCATGTTAGAGCTCACAAACAGACTCATAGCAGATAATACCTACTGGTTATGCCTCATACCTAAACGGTCCTTCCTCAAGATGAAAGAGTAAATCAATACTAATAGCCAAGAAAACCTTGAAAAAGATGAGTAATTAGAAAGAATTTTAATTTTGATATTAAAAAGTATTATAAAATCATTATTCTTATAAAAATAGATGTGTCAAAAGAACAAATAGAAATTTAAGAAATAAATTTAAATATTGGTAAAAATTTAATATATGACAAAAGTTAGTATTTTTAATTGATAGGGAAAGAATAAAGTCGGTCACAAATGGTTTGGTAGAGCTGGTTCACTCTAAGTAAAAAGCATTAGAGGGATAAATATGTGTTTATATAATCTAAGGGTGGGAAAGAAATTTCTGAAATATAAGAGCAAACCGGAAACTATAAGAGAAAACAATTCAAAGCTTGATAATACCTGAAAAAAAAGCACTTATATAAAATACTTTTGAGACATAATTAATAAACTGGAAAAGTAGTCACAAAGTAGAAAAAAGACAATGTGGAATCCCTTTAATATAAAATACATAAATCAGTAAGAGACGGGCCACATATACTGCTGATGCGTGCACAAAATGATTCTCTCTCTCTGTAGGTAAAAATGTTTTATATTCGCTCACACACACACATCATGTGAGCCCATCACATTATTCATATATAAATGCTTAATCCTTAATAGTTAGTATAGAGAGAAGAGAAAGGGGGAGGGGATATGACAGAGAGAGAGAATGACAGAACACTTAAAAAAATTCCTGACTTTTACTTAGTGACTGCGTGACAGCTAGCACCTTAGATTCTCTGTGTTCCAGCTGCCTCGTCTATACGTGGGGCTAATAATACCACTTCATGGGGTTGTTGCAGGTAGGACGTGACACAAAGGACTTAAAACATTTAGCGCTCATTTACTGAGTCATTACCATTTCCACTGACATCCTTCTCTGTGAAAGAAAAAATAGGGCAGAACTAATACTTGAGTATCATGGAGCTCTTCACAAAACTATTTCCTAAATTAAACGGTGTCAAGCCTAAACTCAAGAATATTGTTAGCAAATGAGTGTATATATTTCTATCTGTAGTGTTCTGTTATCTCCCACTCAGATAGATTATAATCTCCTAATACCACACACTCTGTACAATACATGGAGAGTGAGATGTCTCACTATTTAATGATAGGCACTTCATACGCTAATATCTACATAATAATAAATCTATGTAGAGTACATTAATAAATGGTTCTTCCACCGATTTTGGGATATGAAACTAAAAAATCTTATTATTTTTGTTCCATTTTAATTATGGTTTTATGAACTGTGAAATCCTTTTGTTTATTCTTAGGATAGAGTGCTTCCAACATAATTTACAGGATATTTTACCCAATACAAGTTAGATTCAATGAAAATACTTTGAGAACATAAATCGGCATGCGCAGCATCTCCAAAACCTCAACATAATAGAAATAATTTAGTAAAACTAAGTCAAGGTTTTGCTCAGTAAGTTGCACTAAAATTCCTCACCTTCATATTAAATCTGGTAAAAGATGCGGCCATGACTAAAAGTACTCCATATAAATTATTCTCACAAAAGAGTGAGGCACGGTGGATTGTCTAACTTATTTATGGTAACATTCATCTTGTTATGGTTTGCTAAGCTAGAGGAAAAGAAAAAATATTCTGAATATCCTAACTCCCTTTGATTACATTTTTGCATGTGTTTACTGTCTCCCAAGACAGTTTGGAGAAGGAAAGATGAATAATATAAATATTTGTTGGATATTTACTCTGTGGATCTAGCTAATCAAAACTCGATTTCCAGTTCTGATATTAAGGACACGGTCAGTTTGCAAGGTTGTGCAAGATACCAAGTCAGGTTAAGAAAACCAGGAATGTTGCCGAATAAAGAACAATGTAAAAAAAGAAGGTTAAAAGGGAGAGTTACACCAACACTACTTCTGCTTGGACTGGGGTGGCTGTGATATCTGTACCACCCACAACAATAGTGTCCCCAAATAACGAGTCTCCCAAGATGGAGATGCTGTGCATGACAGCGATTTGGAATTTCAAAAGGCCTGTGGAATTTTACCTGATTACTTGTCATATGATTATGGCATGACTAGCTTATATTTTGCTACTCAGAATTTATGAATCAAAGCTATATATGTAAATGGAAATCAGATTCATTATTATTTTAAAAACAGAAGCTTCAAGAAAATATTAAATGGATAGGATACTTGGGATGGATAAATTTGGAAAACATAGAGAAGCCTGTTTTGATATTAGGAAATAATCTTTAAATTTAAAAAATTATTTTGGATTCAACACTCTACTAACTTTTACAGTGTGTTAGGATTTATAGGTGTTGTTTCATTAGATTTTAAGTGATCCAAATATCCCCATTTTACAGGTGAATAAAACAAGTTAACAGAATTCAAGATCACAGCATTAAGGAATTATAACTCATCATCTGCCCCTTCCTGCAGAATAATGCCTGGAATTTTAGGTTAGAGATTGATCTTAGGAGGAGAACCTAAGGAACAACCCTCAGTGGAGGGTGTGGAAGTGAGGGAGAGGAAAGGGCTGAATGGAGGAGACTGAAGACCATAAACCGTGTTCCCCGGAGGTCCTGCAGGGAGAAAAATGGCAATATTGAGATAGAGCAGAATTCGCCGATCTCTAAACCTTGCCCTCTCACCTTGACCCAGATACCCTAGGAAGGCAGAGTTCATGCTAAATGTTAAAACTGCTTGCTTCTTTTCGAAGAAATTTTCCAGGTATGCCTTATCCCACTCCAAGATGGGAGACTTGGGCCATGAAGCTTGCTGTCCATTCGCATTAAGAGAAATGCTTACAATTAGGGATCCCTTAAATGTGCTATTAAAAGGCAGAGGCAACAGGAGAAAAGACAATTAGAGGGAGAAAACTCTTCAGGTACCTGCATTCTGGGATCATGGTTGTCATGGAGTCTTTGTCCCTGCAAATTTCATGTCCCACTTTGCCACGTCCCTTCTGGACCCATTCCCCACAGTCCAATCATGATCTCATGATTGTAACTTTTCTTTTAATGAACTTGGAGTTATTAGAGGTAGAAGAGGCCTAAAAATCATCCAGTCCAACACCCTCAGTTTTCAGGGGAGGAACCTGAATCAGACCAGCTAAGGGACTGGCCCAAGACAACATGCTCACCAGGATTACAGCTTTATGACAGGTATGTGGGCACTTCCTTGTTTACAAAGCATTCCCACTTCAGATACATACACGTGACATTTCTCAACTCTCTGCCCTGAATCATCACCACAGAAGCCCTGTGAAGCAGACATATCCTTATTTCCCATTTGTAAGTGAAGAAATCGAGGCAAATAAGAAATACAATAAAACTAATTCATGACAGAGCCATGACTTATCATGGTTACAACCGTGGGCATTGGTATCAGGCAATCTGGACTGGATTTCAGCTCTTCCATTTTCTGGTTGTATAATCTTGAGTCAATTAACCTCTCCAAGCCTCAGCACTGTTAACTATAAAATGAGACCGACAATAACAGCTACTGCACAGAGTAGCTCTTCATAGAGAATTCATGTAGACAATGCTAATAAAGCATTTAGAATGTGTCATACACATTATGCCTTCTATTATTAGTAAGTATAATTTAAGTGTTCTGAATTGGAGGGTTTTCTTAACGTATTATATGGCATTACTAATGCTTCATTAAAAATATCTACTTAAGATTATTTCCACAATCAGTTTCCTTTTTTTTTTTTTTTTTTTTAATAGAGCTCGTCTACCTTGCCATTACTAGAGATACAGAGATGTTTTAGGAAGATACCATTTTTGTTTTAATCTACTTCTACAGAGAAAGGAGTAGATTGGGGCAACAAGTTAACTATTTCATTTAATTCTTGATCATAGTTTAGTAGTTTTATGTTTCCCCTGATAAGAACTGTAATAATTTAAGCCTTTAAACTGAACAGATTCTTAAGATAGTTTTGCTATAACATCAAAAGTATAGAATGTGGTACCATGTTCAGGCCACAGAGGCCATGTTTCTGAAGGTCAGTAAGATCCATTTTTGTTCCACAGGTCACACTTAGTGAGGGTCAAGAGGAATTGTTACTACATTCAAAAGAACATAGCAGACTTCAATATGCCCTAAGTTCTACCTGTCAAGTGGAGATAATTTCTCACCTGCCAACCTCACATGCAGTAGAAATCTATCAATGTAACTATATGAAGTGCAAAGTGTTACATAAATAATAGTGTCACATGTATGTGATGTAGTCCATAAACTCCTGTTTATAATATATATATATATTTTTTTGGTTTTTAATTTTTAAAAATTAGCCTGGACTATGGTGGCACGGTGAATAGAGCATCAAGCTGGAACACTGAGGTCACTGGTTCAAAACCCTAGGTTTGCCTGGTCAAGACACATATGACAAGCAATCAATGGACAGCTAAAAGTGAAGCAACTATGAATTGATACTTCTCATTCCCTCCCCCACTCCCCATAAAATCAATAAATAAAATCTTTAAAAAGAAATTCTCTTGGTTGGACTCTGGGTCTCCATGACAACCCCCAGTCTGGTGGCACTGCTGGCCCCTGGTCAAAGCTAAGCCCCAGGAATCCCTGGGAGGCTCAAATCTGGCACTCAGGTCACAGCTTCCTACATACCACCACAGCCACCATTTCTGAGGTCCTGCGCAGTATCTGGGAAGCGGCCATGAAGCGTGCTCCTGACCCACATATGCCCAGCAGTTGACTTTGACTTCTTCCTAGCCTCTAAGAATCTCACCAACCTGGACTTTAAAAGTGCCCCTTCTTTTTTTCATTCCTTTCAATTATCTCTTTTTCACAATTCACCCACAAAGAGGCTCAAGGCGTAAAGTGGAGGAAATAAGATTATTCAGTGATACACCCCGGTTAACTTCTTTATCCCTCTCGTCTTCTCTTCTCCCCTCCATCTCCTTGCTGCCCTCCCCTTCTCTCTCTCTCTCTCTCTCTGACTCGCTCAAGATTAAAGTTACAAAGTGTTCCTTTTAAAAATCATTTTTAACTTTCACATATTTAATTTTGTGCATTATTTAGTTTTATTTTTTGAAACATAAATACATGCATGACATTTAAAAAATAAAACAAAAGAAATAAAATCAGTGAAGAAAAGAATAGTCTATGTGACTTCCCAGGTTCTTATTATTTCTCTACATACAACAGCTATCAGAACCTCTCCTCTCAACACACAGGGTTTTGTGTACCTGGGTCTAATCATAGGAACAGGTTTTTTACACTGAATTTTATGTCAGTGACACTGTCTCAGCTAGGTCACTCGGTGGCAGCTGACCATGACACCAGAAATCAAGGAAGCCAGGTTCTCACTTCTTTGCTCTATCTAGCTATTTTTATGACCAACAAAAGAAGCTCATTTACATAGTCTCTCCCCTGTCTCCCACAGGGGAAATAATACCTGTTCTAATATTATTCTTAGGGAGGTAAATGTGTTGCCCCTTTAATGACTTCTTAGGGCCTCTTTGCTCCCCTTGTTCCTCAGATAAGAGTTTAACATGGGGATAAGGATGACCCAGAGCACTGGCAATGCCGTGTCCTGCTGCTTGGGGTGGCTAGAGCTGGGATGCAGGTGCACAGAGAGGCCTGCACCACAAAGAGGGGAGGCACAGGCACTGAAAGCCTTGGCTCTACCTTTGATGGAGGGTAATTTCAGGATGAAAACTACACCACACCACAGCATAAGAGCATAACAAGCAAATAACTGAACACAACGAAACCAGCTGCCAGAAAAAGAATCAACTGACTAAAGAAAGTATTGGAGCAATACAAGGAGAAAATCAGGGGTGTGTCATAGAAATGAAAAGTATTTGGCCCATGGTAGTAGGGATGAAAGCAAGGGACTCTTTGAACTAAGTGACCACAATAACCACTCCCATAGGCCCAGCAATCATCTTCTAATGGAAGCCAGAAGCCATAATGGTGGAGTACCAAAGAGGCCTCACAATACTGACACGTGTGTTACAGGACACGGTGGCCAAGAGGCAGCACCCAGCATAACCCATTTGGGACCCACCAAAACCTTGGGTGACATAGGCATTGAAGGAAATCGGGGTTTTTTAACTTTTAAGAAGTCTAAGTTTTCCTTGAGCTGATGGAAGAATAGCAGATTTCTATAAATGACAAGAAACTAAGGAAAACATACATAGGTGGGCAGGTGTGAGGCCATACTGGTTAGGATGATAAGACCCAGGTTTCAGATCAATGTCACAAGGTGGATGTCCTAGAAAAATTGGGAAGAGAATGAGCTGCAGCTATGTTTTATCTGAGAATCTCAGGAGGAGAAACACGGCATGGTCACAGACGTGTAATTTCTATCTCCTTCCGTGGACCTGTTTGGAGCCATCTGCTGAGAAAAAAATTACAGATACAATTTTAAAAAGCAAAGAGAAAGGCTATTCATTTTTTCAGTCATCTGGCTAAGTTTACAACCTTAAATCATCAATGTTGAGTTAATCTGTGCCTTCTGTGTATAATCATTAATCTTAAATAAAAAATTCCCCTGTCACTCTGTCTTTGGAGACAAAAATACAGTTAATAAGCATCCTTAGTAAATTATCCCTTAAAATATCTTACTCTGACATTTTTTTAATTCCAGATTTTACAAATATATAACACTTTTGGAAATAGACCAAATCAGAAAAAACTGTCAGCTCTCTCTAAGGTGACACAGAATGAGTCCAGTCAGGCATGGCTCTGATACTAGCTCAACGCTTGGAGAAAGCCCTGAGTCATTCTGGACCTCAATGTAAAATGGGGGGGTGGGGGGGTGGAGTAGATTATCTTTAATATATCCTTGTGAACTACAGTCAATAAATTTTAAATGTATTCACAATGCTCTGTTTTTCTGCTTTCACATGGCCTGGAGAGACATAAGAATAACAGAATAATAGTATGCTAGAGTCACACACTGATAAGTAGCTGGGAAATAGCTTGGACTTACCCCACTTACTGACTCTCGGAAGGCTCCTGAGACATTAGGTAAGATTGAAAAAGTCGTTGTGCTTTTTTTTCTCATAGGTACAGGTTTTTCTTTCCACAAATCAGAGCTATTTATGAAGCTATCCATGGTTTCAAGATTAAAGACTTCTACAAGGAAGTGACTTGAACTTAAGTAAAGGTTAGGATGCCCAGACAATGGACAGGGAGTTTAGGAAACAGAGACGAGCACACCTGAAACCTATATTATTTTATTAACCAATGTCACCCCAATAAATTTAATTTAAAAGAAAGGAAACCGAGGCAAGGTTTCTGGAAGTCTTTTCTCATTTATCGTTGGAGCAAGTCCAGAATAGGCAGGTGCTAAGTCTTCAGGATCAGTGGTAACCTATCTAAATGATTTTGCAACAGGATGCATGCTGTCTTCAAGGTGCTATAGCTGTCCTTCTCCTAGGCCAGCGGTCCCCAAACTACGGGCTGCATGCGGCCCCCTGAGGCCATTTACCTGGCCCCCGTTGCACTTCCAGAAGGGGCACCTCTTTCATTGGTGGTCAGTGAGAGGAGCACAGGATGCATCCGCACCCATAGTTCTCATTGAAATACTGGTCAGTTTGTTGATTTAAATGTACTTGTTCTTTATTTTAAATATTGTGTTTGTTCCCATTTTGTTTTTTTACTTTAAAATAAGATATGTGCAGTGTGCATAGGGATTTGTTCATAGTTTTTTTTATAGTCCGGCCCTCAAGGGTCTGAGGGACAGTGAACTGGCCCCCTGTGTAAAAAGTTTGGGGACCCCTGGCCTAGCCAGTGATGGAAATATTTCCCAACACTAACACATTTTTATTCAGATGAATTCAAATTAGAAAGAAAATCGTGGATGACTTGAGAGGTAGAAAACTGCTAAGTTTAGCCTGGGAGTTGTGTATATACATAAAAGTAGAAGTCTTGGATATTTCCCTAGAGAAAGGCTGTATATCATTGACAGAACAAACTGTGTCTGTGAACTATAAACACTTACCAGCATTAGCCATCCAGACTGTCTTTCTTCTCCCCAACTATGTCCCAATCCTCAGTTCCAAAAACTAATTTTAAAATATCTCCATAAAAACATAAGGCTATCATCCTGGCCAGTTAGCTCAATGGTAGAGCGTGTGGAAGTCCCGGGTTCAATTCCCAACCAGGGCACACAAAAGAAGCGCCCATCTGATTCTCCACTTTTCCTCCTCTCCTTTTTCTCTGCTTCTCCACTCTTCCTCTTGTCCTTTTTCTCTATCTCTCTCTTCTCCTCCCACATACAAGACTCCACTGGAGCAAAAGTTAGGCTGGGTGCTGAGGATGGCTCCGTGGCCTCTGCCTCAGGCACTAGAATGGCTCCAGTTGCAATGGAGCAATGACCCAATTGGGGATGCTGGGTGCTGGTTGGGCGCATGCAGGAGTCTGTCTCTCTGCCTCCCCACTCTCACTTCAGAGAAATACAAAACAAAACAAAAAAACACATAAGGCTATTCCCTGAGAAGTGCATCTACAAAAATCAGATTAGTTATTGCTTCCTGGTGGACTATGTTAAGAAGAATTCTGCAGGAATGTAGTGGTTAATTAGAAAAGAAAGTCAACATGTTTGCCATCAATATGGAAGGGGAAATGGTCACAGACAGACAACACAGTTACCATTTCAGTCTTAGGTGTGGCTCTATACATGGTGAAACTGAATGGAGGGAGGACTTTGTGGGAGGAGAGGAAAATTGCACTTCATCATCATTATCATCATAATCAACAACCATGACAACAATAAGATTTATTAATCAGCGATTGTATAGACAGATCTTCTCCATATAATTATGGAGAATTCACAGCTTCTTCTACTGTCCATTTAATATGGTTTCCTTCAGCCTGTGTGCTGTCTACTAAACACAAGCAGTATTCTGAAAATTGATTCTATATTTCTATTATATGTCTACAGAACCCCAATTAGATGTATGTTGAATCTTCTTGCTCTAAACACCATATCACTGAAACATCCATTATTTGTGTATCTCTACTGTGTTCTCCTTAATTTTCCAAATCTCCCTTCCAGTAAATTCATTCTACCATGAGTAATGCTAATTGACTGTGTAACTCACCCACTGAATTTCAAGTTTTAATTATTACAATTTTCTCTTCTGAAGTATCCAACTGGTCGGTTTTGATAGTTTCTTATCTTTAATCATACTTTCAATACTTTATTTAAACATATTAAACATACTTAAATTGTTATCTAATAATGTAAACACATAGTTTATCAAGTCTGAATCTATAGTTTGATGCTATTGCTGACTTTTGCTCAAGGCTTATTTTTGTTGTTGTTGCCGTTGCTTCGGTGTCAGATCCAAAACTCATTGCCAAAACAAATGTCAAACTAATGCTTGACACATCAGTGTCTTCTACGAGTCTTATGGTTTCAGGTCTTACATTCAAGTCTTTAATCCATTTTTTAGTTGATTTTTGTGTATGGTGTAAAATAGTGGTCCAGATTTATTATTTTCATGTGGCTGGCTCATATTCCATGCATCATTTATTAACATGCATAGAAAATGATGACTATCCTTTTCTCACTGTATATTCTTGACTCCTTTGTCATAAATTACCTAATTATATATGAGTGGGTTTATTTCTGGGCTCTCTATTCTGTTCCATTTATCAATGTGTCTCTTTTTTAAGCAAATACCAGACTGTTTTGATTACTATAGCTTTGTATTAGAGTTTGAAATCAGGAAATATGATGCCTCCAGCTTTATTTTTTCTCAAGATTGCTTTTCCTATTTGGGAAAAGCTCCATACAAATTTAAGGATATTTTTTTATTTCTGTAAAATGATGCTATTGAAATTAAGATAAGGATTGCATTGAACCTGTAGACCGTTTTTGGTAATACAGATATTTTAACAATATTAGTTCTTCCAGTCCATGAGTATAGATTATCTTTTCCATTCATTTGAGTCTTCTTCAATTTTTTTATCAATGTCTTAATAGTTGTCAGTGTACAAATCTT
Organism: Rhynchonycteris naso; assembly: GCA_037038555.1. Lineage (NCBI taxonomy): Eukaryota > Metazoa > Chordata > Mammalia > Chiroptera > Emballonuridae > Rhynchonycteris > Rhynchonycteris naso. The sequence continues at coordinate 361,629,798 of CM072995.1, forward strand.
TCACCCTCACGGATAAATTTATTCCGAGGTATTTTATTCTTTTTGGAACAACTGTAAATGAGATAGTTTTCTTAATTTCTCTTTCTTATAGTTCATCCTTAGTGTACAGAAACACAAATAATTTTGTATATTAATTTTTATTCTACAAGTTTACTGAATCTGTTTATTGGTTCTAACAGTTTTTTGATGGAAGTTTTACAGTTATTTTATACAATATCATGTCAACAAAGAGACACAATTTTACATCATCTTTTCCTTCTTGAATTCATTTTTTTCTTGCCTATGTGCTCTACCTAGGGCTTCCTGGATTATGTTGAATAACAGAAGTAAGAGTGGGTATCCTTGTCCTGTTCAGCATTGTATAGGAAAAGCTCTCAGTTTTTGGGCACTGAGTATGATCTCAGCTTGTCTTATATGGCAGTTATGTTCATAGCAGTCCTTCCGATCATTTGTATTTCTGTGAAATCAGTCACAACCTCTCTTCGTTCATTTCTAATTTTATGTACTTCAGTCCTCTCCCTTTTTTTCCTGGTGAAACTAGCTAAAAATTTGTCTGTTTTATTTATCAGTTTATAAAAAACAGAACTTAGTTTCATTGATTTTTTTCTATTGTCTTTTTTGTCTCTAATTTATTTCCACTCTAATCTGTTATTTTTTTCCTTCTCCTAACTTTGAAATTAGATTTTAATTCATTCATTTCTGCTTCAAGAAGTCCCTTTAACCTAGTGTTGATAAACTCTTAATGTTTGCTTGTCTTGAAAACTTTATTTCTCCTTCAATTCTGAGAAAACAATATAAATGCCAGACTATTCCTGGTTGGAAGGTTCGTTTTTTCAGCACTTTGAATGCATTGTGCCACTCCCTTCAGCCTGGAAAGTTTCTGCTGGAAAATGGGCTAATACTTTTATGGAGGGTCCCTTGCACATAATACGTTTCCATGACATATTATAATTAAACTGTCAAAAATTAAAAGTAAAGTAAGATTCCTTAAAGCAGCAAGTGAAAATAAATATTTTAAGCTGAAAAAGAGCCCCATTAGGCTATCAGCAGATATCTCAGCAGACAACCTCAGGTCAGGAGGCAGTAGAATGATATTCAAAGTGTCAAAAAAAGATTGCCAGAAGAGAATACTTTATCTGCCAAAGGAATCCTTAAGACTGGAAGGAGAAATAAAGACTTTCCCAGAAAAACAAAAGCTGAGGGTATTGATCACCGTTAAACCTGCTTGGCAGGAAATGCTAAAAATGAGATCATCAAACTGAAATGAAAAGACAATGAACAGCAAATGAAACAAAAATATACAACACACTGGTAGAAACAAATCTATAGTCAGATCTAAAAAGCTATTTCTCAAACAGAATGTAGTGTTAACCACTTAATTATAGTACAACTGCAATATAGCTATTGTAATTTCTTAGGATACACACAATATAAAAAGAAAAATTATATCAAAAATATAAAGAGATACGTAAAAGGGTAGAGCTTCTGTATAAAAGCAAAGTTAAGGTGCTATCAGATTAAAATGGATTGTTTATCGCTAAGATATTTTGTGTATGCCTCAAAGCAACCACAAAGCAAACACTATAGTGGAAGGAAAGGTTATTGAGAGGATAAATGGTGATGGAAGGAGACTTGACTTGGGGTGATGAACACATTATACACTGTACAGATGATGTGTTGTGGCATTGTGCACCTGAAACTTGTATAATTTTGTTAACCAGTGTCACCCCAATAAGTTCAATAAGAAGGAAGAAAAAAACCTTTAGTAGATTTTTTAAAGAGGGAATGAAAGCATACCACCACAGAATATAACCAATTCACAAAGGTAAGAGGAAAACAAACAATGAGACCACAAAACAGCCAGGCAGCAATTAATAAGTTGCCATTCGTCTGGTAATGTATCAACAATTGTTCTAAATGTAAGTACACTGAATTCACCAAAAGGCACAGAGTGGTTGAGTAGATTTTAAAAATCCAACTATATGCTGCCTATGAGACTCACTTCAGCTACAAGAAGACACATAGGCTAAAAGTAAAGGGATGGAAAAAGATATTCTAAGCAAGTGGAAACCAAAAGAAAGCAGGATAGCTGTACTTACATCAGACAAAACGGACTTAAAACCAACCAGAGAAACAAAGGACCAAAAAAGTCATTATATAATGATAAAGGGGTCAATTCATCAAGAAGATACATACAACAATCATAAATATATATACCACAACACTGGAGCACCAACATATTTTAAGCAAATATTAAGAGATCTGAAGAGAGAAATAACAAGACAATAATAGCAGCAGTGAATAGATCATACAGATGAAATTAACAAGGACATGTTGCATGAACCATACATTAGACCAAGTGGAACAAACAGATATAACAGACATAAACAAGCCATTCCATGTAACAGTGCTGGAATATACATTCTTCTCAAGTGCACATAAAACATTATTCAGAATTATGATAGGACACAAAATAAGTCTTTGCAAATTCAAAAGGATTAAAAACATACCAAGTATCTTTTCTGACCACACTGATATGAAACTAAAAATCAACAAGTGGAGAGCTGAAAATCTGACAAGCATGTGGAAACTAAACAGCACACTTCTGAACAACTAACAGATGAAAGGGGAAGTCAAAAACATCTCAAAACAAATGAAAATGGAAACATAACCCAACAAAACTACTGGACGCTACAGAAACAGTGCTAAGAGAAGAGTGTACAGTGATAAATACACATATTAATAAAATATAAAGATTTTCAGCAAACAAGCTAACTTTTCACCTCATGGGACAATAAAAATAAATACAAACCAAACCAAATTAGCAGAAGAAAGAAAATACCAAAAATAATATCAAAGATCAGATAAGTGGTATCAAGGCTTTAAAAAATCAATAGAAAAGATCAATGAAACTACAGTTTTTGAGGGAATAAACAAAATCAACAAACGTTTAGCCAAAATAAAAAAGAGAGAGAGAAGACTAATTTTAACCTACATCCTAATTTTAACCCTAACTTTCATTTTAGGGTGCCAGCATTATCCTGATAACAAAGACAGATAAGGATACTACAAGGAAAATAAACTTTAGACCAAGATCCCTGATGAATATAGAACCAAAAGTTCTCAACAAAATATTAGCAAGTTGAATTTAATGTATTAAAGAATTATACACCATGATTAAGTGGATGTTACTCCCTGAGAGGCAAGAATGGTTCAACATACATGAAGTAGTGAATGCAAAACAATATACAGATAATGATAATGTACTATAGAACTGTACACCTGAAACCTATATAATTTTATCAGTCAATGTCACCAAATAAATTCAACTGTAAAAGCCACGAAAAGCCTGACCAGGCAGTGGCGCAGTGGATAGAGCGTCATACTGGGATGCAGAGGACCCAGGTTCAAGACCCTAAGGTCGCCAGCTTGAGCGCGGGCCTATCTGGCTTGAGCAAAAGCTCACCAGCTTGGACCCAAGGTTGCTGGCTCCAGCAAGGGGTTACTTGGTCTGCTGAAGGCCCACGGTCAAGGCACATATGAGAAAGCAATCAATGAACAACTAAGGTGTCGCAACGAAAAACTGATGATTGATGCTTCTCACCTCTCTCCATTCCTGTCTGTCTGTCCCTATCTATCCCTCTCTCTGACTCTCTCTGTCCCTGTAAAAAATAAAATTAAATTAAATTAAAATAAAACCAACATGTGATCCAGCAATTCTACTTCTAAGTATATATCCAATGGAAGTAAAAACAAGATATTGAAAAGATATCTGCACTTCCATGTTTGTTGCAGTATTATTCACAAATTCAAGTTATGGAAACAACCTAAGTGTCCATCAATGGATGAATGGATAATGAAGACATAGAGTATACATTCAATAGAATATTACTCAGCTATCAGAGTGAAGACAATTCTGCAATTTGTAACAATGTGGATGAACACTGAGGGCATTACGCTAAGTGAGAAAAAGACAGAGAAAAGAAAAGGCTGTATGATATCACTAATATATGAAATCAAAAAAGCTGAACTTTAGAAACAGAATATAATGGTGGTTACCAGGGGATAGGGAGCACAGGAATTGGAGAGATACCTTTAAAAGGGTCAAGCTTCAACTAGACGATGAATAAGTTCTGGAGACCTAATGCACAGGATAGTGATTAACAACTAACACTGTATTTTAAACACTTAGCAGAGGTATGTCTCTTATTGAAGTCCTCATGGCCCCTTTAAAACAAACTTCTCACACATTCTTACACATTTTTAAAGAGCAATGCTTCAAAAATCATCCTTATGCCTACATGCAGTAACCACATATCCTTTATTCATCTCACCATTTCCTTGGAATCAGGTAAGACCTCACAAACTCTGCCAAAATTTCAGCAGTTTTCCTCCTCTCAAGCCTGTCCATGTATGCACTCATGGAAAATTTGGCAAAGGCTTCAAATACTCCTTCACTTACAGTTCTTAATAAAACAGAATAGTTCATGGGATTCATCAGAATTGAACCCAAAACAACATTAAAAATGTAGTGAATGTCCAAAAAATAATACGTAAAGATAATGATGTTTCTTTTATATCTGTTTTAAAGTCTGGGTGACCTGGCAAATCAAAAGTCAGTGTTGTTACACACCTTGTTGCTCTTTTTAGCCAGATCACCAGGACCACAAGCTTTACGTTCCACTTCAGCAAACAGTGAAAACTGGCCAGAATTGAGAACCCTGCCTATTCTGTTTCCTCTCCTGGCCCTTGAGGTTTCCTGGAAACTACCAGCATTAAAGTAATTCTAACTATTCTACTCCACCCATCATATCACTCCATTATAACCATAAATCTCCAGGACATAAAATATTGAACACAAACAATGAGAAAGAATGTATAGCAGTTTTCCATATTTATTCTTAGTCTCTGCTATATTGAATATTTAATAATCTATTATTACAATGAGTTCTCACACAAGTCTCACACAAACATGTACAGATCCTTGAAAAAGCAGAAATGATTTAGAAGTATGCTTTTGTTGGCCGTACACCAAGGGTAAATGTTCCAGATTCAATGGAGAAAGAGACGTTTGAGTGCTACAATATCAGAAAGTGCTATTGACTATGACATTGATTTTGAATATCATTTCTCATAAAAAATTCCCAATACACACTAGACGCAAAATATATCATCAGACTCATAAGTACACAAAACTAAAGCGACTACATACTTCATTCCATTCTTCTTAATGATTTGCATCACTCCTTCCTTAGACAATAACTGGTAAAGACTAAAATGTGACCAAAAAGGTATTAGATAATTAGCACTGAAAGAAACCACAGAGCGTTATTAGCAGGACAATTGTATGGCTTTCTTTTCCTCCAAAAGCACATCCCCTCCCTCTGTTCATTCTCATTATGGGCAGAAACATAGAAGAAACATTGATCACCACCATGTCTGGACTATGCTGCATCAGAATATTTGGAAGACAAGGTTTCTACATTCCTGGGGGCCTCTGTCAGGTATCTCCCCTTCAGAGTCAGAGGCCTGAAATAGAACAGGGCTCAATTTCAGAATTAAAAAGAAACAACAAGTTCCTAAACCTTGATGTTTCATAAATACTTGCAGGTAGGTTAATAAATGATGAGGTCATTGCTCAAGAAGGATGAAAGAAATGAACCCCCAGAATTTAAAGATATTGTGATTGTGTGGACTCAAGTCAGCTGTTAGTCCATTTTGGCATGCTAATTGTGTGAAATTCAGCCTCTTTTGTTCAAAGATAGTGTGAACTTTATTATACTCCATTCATGTGCATGTTATTGAGGTTTAAGGCAATTTTGATCAGACAAAATCTGTCAAAAAATCTCAAAATTATTGACCACAGTAATATCCTCTCTTCTTTTGCAACCTCTTCAAGGCATCTTTGATCTCCTTGTTCCTCAGACTGTAAATTAAGGGATTCAGCATGGGAATCACCGCGGTGTAAAAGACTGATACAAACCTGTCAAAGATGGAGGAACCGCCAATACTGGAGCTCAAGTAGACAAATATACTTGAGGTATAAAAGAGGGTAACTGCTGTCAGGTGAGAAGCACAGGTGTTGAAAGCCTTGGACCTGCCTCTAGCTGAAGTGATCTTCATGATGGAGAAGACAATATAGACATAAGATATCATGATAAGTAAGGCATTTATTATCCCAAAGATCAGTATTAATATAGCCGTCATGAGTTTCACAAAGAAAGTGTCAGTGCAGGACAGGACTAGCAGTTGGGGCATGTCACAGAAGAAGTGCTTGATGACATTAGGCCCACAGAAGCGAAGCTGAAGCATGGCACACAGCTGGGATATAGAACCAGAGAGTCCAGCCAAATAGGACCCCAGCACCATCCAAACACAGAGGCTGGGTGACATGATTGATGAGTAGAGAAGTGGATTGCAAATGGCAGCATATCGGTCATAAGCCATGGCTGCCATGACACAAGACTCACTCAGTCCCATGGTTGAAAAGACAAAGTACTGAACAGCACAACCCACAAAGGTGATTGTCTGCTGCTCCTGGAAGAAGTTGCAGAGCATCTTGGGGGCTGTGGAAGTCACATAGCAGATATCTATGAAGGACAGGTTGCTGAGGAAGAAGTACATGGGCGTGTGGAGGTGGGAGTCCATTCTTATTAAGACAATGAGACATAGGTTCCAAGTCAGAGTCATAATGTAGATCAGCAGGAACACAACAAACAGCCCTGCTATGATTCTGGGAAAATCTGAGAATCCCAAGAGGATGAAATGGGTGATCTCTGTGAAATTTCTTCTCCCAATCATTGGCTTGCTTCTCCTAAATTCAGAAAGAGACAAGAGAACGCACTGCTGACTTGGGTGAAATGGGAGCATTACAGTTCTCACATGTGCCAATTTTTTTTCCTCCATACAGCACTGGAAAAGGGGAAATGCTTCACTGTCCTGATTGGAAGGACCCCCTTTTTTCTCTCAAATTGTCCAGAAGAAGTAGTCAGCTGCTTCCGGTTCTCAATTATTTCATGAAGTCTCATGAAAATTAAGAGATAATTTAAAATGTGACTAACAACTTGGAAAGCAAATGATATCCTGTAATTATTATATCTAAGGTAAAAAAAATTGATTAAAATAACAGCCTTTTAAAAGACCTCTGATAATTCGATATACAGCTGCTGCTTTATAACAGTAAAGCAGAAGAGGCATCATTACAGAATAAATGTGACATAGTTCTTTCTCTCCCAGATAATCATCTAAAGATTTAATTTTTTTCTTCACCCACTAAGAAAAGTTAGCATGTGTGTAATAATTTATCAAATTTTTAAACAAATATATTTAAAATAATAAGTGAGGGAAAGGGAACGGCTGAATGGGAGAGACTGAGGACCATATACCTTGCTCTATGTATGTCCTGCTGAGAGAATCACACAAATACTGAGATGGCACATGATCCACTGTTCTGTCTAAATCTTACCGTCTCACCTTGACCCAGATTCCCCAGGAAGACAGAGTTCTTGCCAAAGGTTGAAATTGCTTGCTTCTTTTCAAAAGAATTTTCCAGGTGGGCCCTATCACACTCCAAGACGGGGGAGCTTTTCGCCATGAAGCTGGCTGTCCATTCACAGCAAGAGAGATGCCTACAACTGGGGATCCTCTTAAATGTGCTATTAAAGGGCAGAGGCAACAGGACAAAAGACAATTAGAGGGAGAAAACTCTTCACGCCCTTGCTCTCTGGAGTCATAAATATCATGGGGTTTTGTCTCTGCTAATTTCCTCACTACTTTGTTATCCATGTCCCTTCTGGACCTATTCCCTACTTCACCACAGTCCAATCATGACTTGATGATTTGTGACTTTTGTTTTAATGAACTTGGAGTCATTAGAACTGGAAAAGATCTAGGGATCATCTGATCCAGCACCCTCCATTTTCAGGCGAGGAACTTGAACCAGAGCAGTGAAGAGATTTGCCCATAAGTTGTGGTAGTAGGCTGTTTAACTCATTCATTGAATTTCAAATTTCAATCATCAAATTTGTTTTCATTAGCCAGGTTGATAGAGACTCAGATATGGCACCTGCCTGCAAGATCTATGTGGGGGATCACTCAGAAAATGAAAATGAACAATGGCCCCTGCCAGCAGTTCAGTCTGGAAGAAAGCTGTCCCTCCAGTTCCCATCCTGATGCCACACTATTCAGGTCCTCCACATATGTCCCTGGTGCCTTTTCAGCAGCTGTGCCAGTGCTAAGCTCAGAGCAAGTGAATCCAGGTAAGTCCATGTGCAGATCCTTTAAGGGCAACACCTGAGACTCCAGCAGCCTTCCATCTCACTCAGCCAAAAATCTCTGCTAGTTTTCAGAGCCAGAAGTTATGGGGACTTCTCTTCCTGGAATTGAGGGTCAAGTTGAAGGGTGAGAGTATCCCTTCCAGCCTATCTCATTAGCTTATAGTTGTTAGAAAACAAAATTATGAGTTTCAATGTGTGTCTGATTTAGGGCCTTCCTCACTATGAGTTTCAAGGTGTGTCTGATATAGGGCCTTCCTCACTATGAGTTTCAAGGTGTGTCTGATATAGGGCCTTCCTCGCTTGGGTCCATGTGTACCAATCCTGCTCCATGTGGATTTTTTAAGATGAAAACAACCCAGCCTCAATAGGTTTACCAGACAAGAATATGCTACACAATATCAACATGCTACCTAACACATGTCAGTTTCTCTATTTACGTTGACATTTAAGTCCAATCTTATACTGTGGTTCTATTCCAGAAGATCTTTGTTTTGAGAAAGAGAGATGAAACCTCTGTTCTTCCACAAGGTCTCCCTGGGTCCCAGATGCCTGTTTATTTCTAGAGTGTGGTTGTACCAAAGCGTGTGGCTTGTCTGTCTTCCAACTAGATGGTGCCAGCCATCTAGTCTGCCAACACTAAAGAGAGATGCTTCCACACCCAGTTTATAACTGTTCCAAGCCACGACTGCAAGAGCCTGCTACGGAGATCCCTTTACTTGTGGGAAAGAGGGGGAATCTCATCTCTGCCAGACCCACAAGCAGCACTGCACAGGCTGTCAGCATTAGAAAGGGAGAGAAGCCTGGGAAGAACGAGGACGGGACAAAAGCACAGGAGTCACATGCGAACTGTTGGTTTATCTTCTCCACTTATTTAGATGTTCAGGGAAGGTTGTAGTATATCAAGTTGACGGGAGAACGCAGTATATTTCCTAACATGCAAAACAGTCAGGCTTTTCCTGTTCAAGTCTAGGTCAGGAAGACCCAAATCAGTTATCTGGACACAGGAAAGTGAAATGCAAGTGTTTCCTCATCTGTGTGAACGATCACAGAAAAGGCAAGTTATAGGTTTGTCTTTGTGTAAGATGAGAAACGTGAGACCAGTAATCTTTAGAAAAAATGTTTAAAATCTCAGTAGAGCCCATCTAATGTGCCAGTCACTAAACCATGAGTATGTGAATGTGTGTGTGTGTATGTGTGGTGTCTCTGTATGACCGTACGTACCTGTCCAAAAAATTAAGGGAACATAGGTGGTACATATGGACAATAACTAGGATTCTAAAAGCTTAAAAATTAAACTACAAAATCAGACTATAATAGATCAATGAAACGTGTAACAGAAGTATTTTGGAGACAAAATATTTTTTTAGGTCAAAAGAAGGAAAATCTGTCACTCAATCTGCAAATAATACCATGATGAGAGGGGAAGATGGTCACTTGAAGACAATGAATGCCTGGGGAGAAATAATGGTAGTGCCCTCCAGCTGGACGGGCCCTGTAGCTGGCCACATCAGGCACCGGTGCACATTATCTGCTTTGCTTGACTCCTCCCTCTCTCAGTAGACTCTCCATTGTAATTTGTTCTTTCGTGTGCTTTCCTTAGAACTGTGCCACTGGCACAAGTATAAGCGTGCAAGTTTTGTTCTTCACTGAGAAATAAGAAGGGCACCCTGGCTTATGGAGCTCGCTATTCTGAGCTTGGTAAACTTCAGCCCATCTGGAAAAGATCTTCAGAGGCTGCAGAGATGAGCACCACACCCTGGATTGTGGCAATTTTATTAAAGTGAAGTCATCTCCAGTTCACTAGCCCCACCGAGAGACAGCCATACCCTGTCCTGCTTCAAACAGCTATAAAATACCTGATTCTTTTAGTGCCAAAAACATTGTTTAATGTGCATCTGTTCGTATGACACACAGTAAACACACTTATATGGGAAGTTTTATTTAATATGTGGCTTATTGTAGCCCCCAGACCATTTTGCTTTATTCAAACCTTGTGACTAATCCTCATCTCGTGCATTAGATTTAACGATTATTAATGAACAATCTCATTAACTCTGTCTCTAGGATCATGGCCAAAAGCTCTTCCCTTTCTTTTTATTGTGTTTATTTTTCATTGCAATAAAAGCAGTTCCTTTACTCTTTAATCTTTTGGGTGCTGAGAGGACATGGGTTTGACACTTACCCTCACCCCCACCCCTGCAGGGCCTGAGTAAATTGAACTAACTTTCCAAGGAGCCCTCAAGCTCTGAAAGTCTGAAATTTTGAGACCCTGATTTCCTGTTTTTGAAACTTTTTCTATGAAAGTAATGTTTACAAAAAGGAGTTCATCTATTTCATGGAGATCAGGTTAGCAATCCTTAGTCTGAAAATAAAAATTAATTAAATTACAGAAAGAGGTTCTATATTAGTGGTTCTTAACCTGCGTTCTGTAGAACCCTAGAGGTTCGATGAGTCGGTCTCATGGGTTCGGAGAAGCCTCTGCCGCGGAGGCCAGAATAAAGTAATACCGTAATTTGTTGTGAGTTCATGCACTTTGTTGGTTTTGTTCTTTGAGCAAGGTGATGTTCATGCACGGCTCATTTTGTGCACCAGTAAAAATACATATAGCTATGTCTTGAATTTGGAAAAAAAATCATATTTTATTTATCACTAAAGAAGGGTTCGGTGAATGCGCATATGAAACTGCTGGGTTTGGTACCTCAAAAAAGGTAAGAACCACTGTCCTATATGAAGGAATATGATCACTTCACTGAGACTCTCAACACACAAGGTAAGAGGCTAAATTTAGGAAAATAAATATAGCCACTGAGATCACTGAAAGAAAAAGGAGTAAGTGTCCCCTGAAATAGACTGAGAACAAGAGAAGGCCCGGAAGTTCTCAAGAGAAGCATTCTTAGCCAGGACTGGAGGAAAACTGGCCCAGAAGATCCTGAGGCTGGGAAAGTCAAGCCCAACTATCTATAAAAGAGTATGATACTGAATTAAGGTCCAAGGTAATTCAGAGGGTAAACCCCTAATGATGATCTATCTGTACATCTTCTTAGGATTAGAAAAGACTGATTAAAGAGGATAGTAAGATAGTTCATCTGTCATGCCAACTCTGATTGTAGTTATAATGATGATCTACAAAACAAGATCGAGAAATTCAAAAATAAAAAGCAGTGCAGGCACAGTGGTCCCGGAACATCGAGAACACTAGTCCGATCCTGGGGTCGCTGGTTCGTTCCCAAGGACACCAGTTGGAGCGCGGGTCAGCTCACATACTCGAAGCGATAAATGGCACAACTAAGTGGAACAATGAGTTGATGCTTCTTTCTCTCTCCCTTCCCCATTCTCTCTCTTTCTCCCATCCTCTCTCTCCCCTTCCTCTCTCTCAAAGAATAAGGAACACTGGACAGGAAAATGAGGAGGGGGACATGCAATGTGCTTGTCAACGCATTCTACGAATTGCGGAAGAAAGCTGCCATATTAAATTAACCTGGACCTAACCATAAACTCTCCATACTCTTACTTTAAAATAATAAATTTCAAATACAATTAAATATAAGAATTTAAAGCAGAAGTCTAAGTGAACATCAAAAAGTATGAAAGAAAATAGCACATAAAAGCATATAAACTCCATCTAGAATCACTATGTTTAGAAGACATTTGAAATTCAATTCAAATTTCACCTCACTAGGATTCTATGTGTTTTAGATTCTGTTCTCTGACAGCTTTTCCTAAACTATGATTTGCTTTCATGATTGTTTAACACTTTAGCATAGTTATTTTAATGCAGTTATTTTCATTGTTTCAAAGCACAGCCCAGAAAAGAAATTCAGAGATACTTAGCAGTAAAATCCAATCTTGACTCTCATATTGGAGTCTGAAAAGGTATCTCAGTTCATATTTTTACCACTGGTGGTGAGGATAAATGTTAATTGAATATAGTTGTTTTTCACCACTAATTTCAAGCAGAGATGAGGTACAATATAAAGGTATACTTGGAGGTTTGAGAGGTCTTTTAAATATGTTTACAAGAAGGAAGGTCTACGCTAGGAGTCATGGAACCTGAGTCCCATTTTCCATGCTACTGTGGGAAATTAGGTTCTTGACCTGTCTTAGCCTCAATTTTTTACTATTAAACAAAAGAGCTAAAGAAGAGCTCCACAAACTCAAACAATATGATTACAACTGAGATAACTGTATTAACAAACCATTTCTGCATCAATGCCTAAGTTAGACCTTCCTCCGATGGAATGGTGCTGCCACCTGGTGGACTCATGCCTAAAATGGAGGGTCAGTTTTTTTGTTTTTCTTTTTTTTTAGAGTTTTATTTATTTATTTTTTTTACAGGGACAGAGAGACAGTCAGAGAGAGGGATAGATAGGGACAGACAGGAACGGAGAGAGATGAGAAGCATCAATCATTAGTTTTTCGTTGCCGTCACAACACCTTAGTTGTTCATTGATTGCTTTCTCACATGTGCCTTGACCGCGGGCCTTCAGCAGACCGAGCAACCCCTTGCTGGAGCCAGAGACCTTGGGTCCAAGCTGGTGAGCTTTTGCTCAAGCCAGATGGGCCCGCGCTCAAACTGGCGAGCTCGCGAACCTGGGTCTTCCACATCCCAGTTCGACGCTCTATCCACTGCGCCACCACCTGGTCAGGCGGAGGGTCAGTTTTAAGAGGTGACTTTTGGTAAAACACTGGTGAACAATTTTTTTCATTTTCTGTTGCATGATGTTTTAGAACTCTTTCTATGTATTTCTGCATCGCTGATTAAAAATATTAAATCAGTTTTTCGGTGCATGCGCTAGTTTTTATGCAATTTTAATTTCTTTTTGTTACAGTTAAATTGGAGTTAAAGGGCAATGACTCTTGGATTGAACATAACCACAAGGCAATTAATGTTTTACAAATATTACTTTTACATAATTGTAGTTGTTTTAAAATGTAAAAAATTATTATCTGATAAAAACACCCTCTTATTTTGTTTTAAGATTGAATCATGGCTTCTTTGAGTAGGCGTAAATGTAAGAATAGTCCTGACACCTCCTGTTCTTTTATGTGGCTGTTACACACTTCAACATCAAAGGCGCAATAATTCATCATTTGTGACACGTGCATATATTGCCTATTTTCAAGTTCCCCTTGGCGATCAAGACAAGAATTGGGATCCTCATATTGTGTGTCATAATTGTGAGGAAATGCTTTGTGACTGGACAAAAGGAAAATGCAAAGGAATGCCTTTTGGTATTGCCATGGTTTGGCATGAATATAAAGACCACAGCAGTGACTGTTATTTCTGTCTGGTCCATACAAAGGGCATAGGCAGAAAAAAACGGCATCTAATCGCATATACTAATATTCCTTCAGCAATACGACCTATCCCACACTCTGAGACATTCCTGGTTCTAGTTTGCAATGGTTTTATTTCTTCTAAAGACAAAGAAAGTGAACATGGTGATCAAGTGTATTTTGATAAGATGCATGAGGAAATGGTTGTAGAATCTGAAGGGTCTTCTTCTGATGCCAAGTAGTCATTAACCCCTCAGCAGTTTAGCCAACCCAAATTGAATGACTTAGTAAGAGATTTGGGTCTATCAAAGAAAGCAACTGAGTTATTAGCCTCCAGGCTTCAAGAAAAGAATGTACTTCACTGGTCAGCTAAGTATCCCATTTCAGGAAGCATGAACAAATTTCTGTGGGCTTTTTTCCCAAAGACAAGCACTTTGTTTACTGTCATGATATCAGTAGTCTTCTCAGCCAGCTAGGTGTTACCACTCACAGTCCAACAGAATGGCGGCTATTTCTTGAAAGCTCTAAACGGAGTCTGAAATGTGTTCTCCTACACAACGGTAATGTTTATGCAGCGGTTCCAATTGGTTATTCAACTCATCTGCGAGAAGATTATAATGACATAAAAATTGTCCTCGACTTTCTGAAGTATGAGGAGCATAACTGGATCATTTGTGTGGATCTTAAAATGATAAATTTCCTGCGAGAATAGAGAGTTTTCACGAAGTATCCTTGCTTTCTGTGTTTGTGGGACAGCCGAGCTCGAGAGAAACACTGGACAGAGAAGTAGCCAAAACGTGAAGCTCTGGAAGTAGGGATGCAAAATATTGTGAATGAACCTGTAGTTAATCGAGACAGGATCATTTTTCCACCACTTCACATCAAACTTGGCTTAATGAAGCAGTTTGTTCAGGCTTTGAAGAGAGAAAGTGAATGCTTTCAACATATTATTTCTGCTTTTCCTGCCTTGTCTTTCGAGAAGATAAATGCAGGTATATTCGATGGACCTTAAATTCGAACCCTCATACGTGAAGAAGAACTTGCCAGGAAGGTGAATAAGGAAGAGAAAGCAGCATGGCAGTCTTTTGTGGCAGTTACAAAGAACTTCCTTTGCAACAAAAAAGCAGAAAACTATGAACTTCTGATTCAAAGGGTGCTGTTGGCTTTCCGCGACATTGGATGTAACATGACTGTTAAGATTCACTTTCTGAAGAGTCACCTTGATAAGTTTCCCAAAAATCTTGGAGCTGTTTGTTATGAGCAGACTACTGCTGGAGCATCAAACGAGATTGTCCTCGACAAGTACACAAACACAAGAGCTACAAACGCAAATTTTTGCCTGAATAGAATTTAAATAAGTTTTGCGCAAATTTTATGATTAAAATAACTGTTTTAATATGTTCTATTTTGAAACTGTAGACAAATTCTGATGCAATCATATCTTTTAGTGTATTAGTGTATTTACTGCATTATACAAATTATTATATTTTCACAAAGATGATGCCCAAGACATTCTACTTCATTATGTTAAAACTAAATGTTGAAAATTTTACAATAAGATGAAAACCTAAAATCTTGAAATGCAAAAAACTGCAGCTTACAGAGAAAAACTAATGTCAGATTTGAGATCAGCACACTCGAATTAGGTAAGAAAACGTGTTTTTGTGGGTGCAACACACATTGTTTTCCCCAGTGAAATCCACGTGAGAACCTGGCATTATAATAATAGTTGGTCATCTTCAAACACATTATATTCTCACCATGCTCTAATCACTGTACCATGTGCTCAATTACCTAAACTCTATTCTATCGTGAAGTTTAATTCTGGGAAAGAAACCAGACCAGGATGATGAGCAACTTACTGAGCATTTTGAAAAGAGAAGGGCAATATAATTGGCAACAGGTAAGTCACAAGGTCACATTCATGGTACCATTATAAACAAATCTACAATGCTTTCAAAATAAAAAGTTTATCAAAAAATCCCTCCGCTATAGAATGATGAAACAAATTGTGTTATACCCATATAAAGGAATACTACTCAACAATAAAAACGAGTGGACCGCTCATGCACACAACAATATGGGTGCACTGTAGATGCATTATGATAAGGGTAAGAAAGCCAGATTCCGACCGTGTAAACCTGCCGCCCCATACATTATTTGTGCCCCCCATATCTCTGGAGGTTTAGCACTGCTACTCGCCCTCACGATGAAATCATCTTGATGACAGCATCTTTGTCACCCTACCACGCTGCTTTTCAAAGATGCTAGTTCTCCCCTTTCAGCTGTTTCTCAGTGCCTTAATGAAGGGACTTCCCTCTGAGCTTTCTACATAAACATGGCTGGTAAGGGGATCTCTACTCAGATACGACACGATAAACCAACACTAACATTCCCATTTCCCTAAGACTTTGGGTTCTTTCATCTTAACTGAGCCAGGCAAGATCTGTCATCTCAACCCACTAAATGCAGGCTACTTTTTAATCTGCTAAACAATGTTACAGTCACTCCCTAATGATCAATTAGAGACAATAAATCTGAAATTCAGAACATATAAATTTTATCCAATCTAATATTATAATGTATCCTTCTTGCTAATATTTTTAGAGTCCATTCTAAATATATTCTTCCAGGATTTTCCCAAAAATAGCTCAGCATTATCTTCTAAGCTTGGGAGGTATAATTTCTCTTCTCAAAGGTCATACGTTGCACTTGTCCCCTGGAGCATCCTGATATTTGAATCTAATTATGAGCTGGCAGCAAGGAAGGATGGCTTGGTGGGTCTAGAGGTGAACAGGCATGCCCTTGCATGGCAATTGCTTCCCATGAGGTTAAGAAACAGTCGTTGAGCAAGGAAAGGCTAGTTTCTTCAGACAGATTAAGAGGGGTCACTCTAGGAAGGTTCAGGGTCATTGAGGGGTTCAAAAATTATCAGTTTCATTCAAGTTTACTCAGATGTCCCCATTTCAGTTTTCATCACAGTTCAGTATTCTCAGTTTAAGAAAGAAGTGAATCCAACCTTATAATTTTTCTAACTTCCATCTCCAAAAACATAAATTAGCGGTTTCTTTTCTGTTCAGTGTCTGGCTCTAAATTATTTTTTATTTGTATGTGGACCTCCACAGACCTCTTACATCTGTGTACTACATCATGCTATTCCAGAGTAAATTATGATTTTTTAAAAAAATCAAGAGGTCTTGTATCTAATGTCTCTGTCCTGGAGGAAGATGGCAGGTCACTGTGGAAAGAAAATGAATTTATGAACTGGGAGTATAACTGACCATATCGTACACATTTATATGCAATTGAGATGCAAAATTTATGCATGCACCGTAATTCCATCTGCCAAGTATTGGATCAAGCTCTTATTAGCTGTAACATTTTGAGCAACTTATTCAGCTTCTCTGAATTTCAGTTTCCTCCTCTGTAGTGGTGGGGATGGTGCTGGAGAATGTTGTAAGTTAACACACATAAAGCATGTAGTAAGAGCTTTGTAAGGTTGAGTTCCCACCCATTGGATATACTTCAGATCAGAAAGGTTCTGTGAAGGAAGGGCAAAGAGGACATAATGCTACCTTGCTTCCTCTGCAGGTTAGGAGCTTATCTTGTCCTGGTGTGTCCATCACGGGCACCGGAAGAGGGCGTGAGTAGCGTTGGGGGATTAAAGGAGTTGGCCATTGGGATGGAGGGATGGACTTTAATAAGCAGTCTTCAGAGCACGTATGTAAGTATGTGCTCGCCACACCACCCTAGAGATCAATTAACTACAAATCTGTAGAGCTGGGGAGGCATATTCCTTTCTTTCAAAAGAGACCCTTAAGGGCAAAGGTGATGAAATATCTCCAAGGAGAGAGGGGGAAAAAAAAGCCCTATTTCAAATTTACCCCCCTCCAGCTTTGAAACAGTTCCAAAAT
The DNA here is from genome assembly GCA_037038555.1 of Rhynchonycteris naso. Classification (NCBI taxonomy): domain Eukaryota; kingdom Metazoa; phylum Chordata; class Mammalia; order Chiroptera; family Emballonuridae; genus Rhynchonycteris; species Rhynchonycteris naso. The sequence continues at coordinate 361,647,265 of CM072995.1, forward strand.
GACCCCAAATTCAGATATTAGCAGAAGCCAAAAGAGCTTCTTAAAGATCCCATTCCTCCTCTTCTCTCTGTATACCTTTTCCCTCCACTCTTCCACCCACAAACACATATTCTATACCCAGCAAGTATTTTTTATCTTTGATGAAGAATCCAGGCTCAAGTTTGCTCTCAAAATTTATTAGCTCTTTGAGGATTAAAAGCAGTTACCAAAGCCTGATTAAAATCCTTCCAAAGCAGAAGTTAAGACAGTTATCAGCTCAAGGACAGACAGAGCAAGAGGAAGAGAGGTGAGTATAGTCATTTCTCCTTTACTTTGTGTCTTCATGCCCGTATTAATCTCATCTTAGAGAGCACCTTAGATCTATAAACCCGTACTAATAACTAAGGAGTTCTTCGGTTTCAGGTTTTTCCCTATGTACCTCTCAAATTGTCTGTGCTGCCCCACATTCAACCCCAATCTTACCTTAATCTGCTCCTTTGATGGGCTTCCTCGCCAAGTTTGAGCCCTTGTAAAGAAGATAAATCTCTGAAGGAATTGCTACGCCTTTGAAGACAGCCCCAACTATTGGTAAATAATCTCAAAAACAATTCGGAAGGGCAGTGATCAAAGTGTATTGTCCAAATCCTGCAGAGACCTTTAACCTCTGAAGCCCTCCCTTTTCTGACTGATGGCTTCAAATTTACCATTTGAATCTTCTTGGTTTAAAGTCTTGGTGTCTTTTGAATTCTCACCTTATATGGAAAGGGACTCTCAGTTTCCTAATCACTAGTACACCTGGATGAAAGACAGAGCCGGAAGACCAGGAAAAGCCGTGAGGGCTTCTGCAAGGGTGAGAGGAGGGGATATCGTGAAGTGAAGAGCAGAGCCCAGATCAGGGACAACCCACACCAACTCCAAAGTTGTGCTAAGGTTCTTCCTGTCATTATGATGTTTTTATCTTCCACCATCAACTGCATCTATTAAGCTCAGACTAAGCAGACTTGGTTATAAAACTTTCTTGCAGATATTTCATAAACGATGAGCTGAGTCATAAATCAACTCTACAGGTTCCCATCAACCACTGAGTGTCTCCTATGTGCAAGGTGCTTAATGTTACTACAGTATTATGTCTTCGCCTTGGCCTTGAAGGCTGCTCTTACTCAGAAAGAGGCAGCTCCAGCATCTGTGAGTCCAATGAAATCACTGAGCCTCTCAATTTCTCCTTCTGCAGCTCTGCAAAATAGGCCTGCTGTTGATTATATTCACATTGTAGAATCATAGGGAGTCCAGGCTCAGACCAAGCAGAGCAGCCCGAGTTTACTGCAAGCCTGAAGGAGATTTCCTTTCTCTCTCAAACACCTCTTCACAAGCAACGTTTGGTGACTTAAAATGGTTCATGCAACCCTTAAGTCCCCTTTCATTTCATGTTCTAGAATAAGATTCAGGACAGCTACATGTGGGAATAAAACCCAGAATATGCCTTTCCTCTTATTTCAATTCGTCCAGCTTCCATTCCAGTTTCTGGGGATGGGAATTTTCATCCTTAATTATGAAAGCTCCCTCTCTGCATGGCAACATTCAGAGCAGACTTTCAGCTGACACATCAACCCCCAAGTCCTTAAATTCTTCCGAGCTCACCCCTGAACACTTTTACAAACTTATGTGGTACCTCAGTGCACTACTTATTTTTGTAAGACAGGCATAGTTCAACCCATGACATGAAAAGAAAGTGTTTCCCTCCCCGCCATAAAGAGGCTCAGTTCCGTAAAATGTTCTTGGAGAAACATTCCCTGCTGATAGCAATCACAGTCCTGACTTATTAAACAGACATTCTGCTTAAGAGCCGTGAGCCTTTCAGACATTACTTCAAGCAACCCTCAAAGAACTCTGTTATGTGGTCCCTGCTATCCCCGTTTTAGAAGAGACACTGAGACTCAGAAAGGCTAAAGGAGCTGCCCAACATCGCGCCGCCGGCCACTGACAGAGTCGGGATTGGAATCAGACTTGTCTGGAAGCCTGCCTAGAACTACAACCACCACCTTTCCCCACTCCCCTCTGCTAACCGGAGCAGGTGCCACAAACAGCCCTAAACCAGATCCCGGAGCTCAGAATGAGTGACCCTGCACAGAACGGGTGAGGGCTCCAGCAGAGCTGTTTTTCAGCTTCCAGTTTCTCCGTGTGGCTCTACATCTTCACTCCATTGTGCTCAACTTGGTTGCAGGTCCCTTTCTTGCTTCAAAGGGACAGAACCTCTCCTGATTCTGGAACATGCACATGCCTTTCCCCAATAGGTGCGTAACGTTCTAACATGGGACAAAGCTTAAAGCCATACTGATACGACTGGGATTAGTGTGAGCCGCGCCCAAACTCTGTAGGCACTATGTCATGGTGATGGCTAAAGGAGCTGCACCTCCTCTCGTTATCCAAATCTGAGGGGCTTGCTGCTGAAATACCCGTAGGAGAAGCTGCTGAGAGGGAGGAAGTGGGCCCCGATTCCAAGGGCATCTCTCTGTGCAAATTCAAAGAAGAAAGATGAAAAGTTCACTGAGACCTTGACTAGCAATGAGTTTATATGGGGTGATTTAGTAAAAATTAGGGATATGAAAATAAAGTACCTCTCCTAAAGTGAGAAAAAAATCAGAGCAGAGAAATTGTTCCTCCCAAATAGTGAAGTCACTGACTTGGGATGTTTTCTATAATAAACATAAACTACAGAAGGTCTGTGTATGATGAAACAAACATCCACACACATATACGTATACTTGTACATGAAAGGCACACACCAAACTGTTTACAGCTGTTATTTCAGGAGATGGGATTCACAATGCCCAGTCTCAGTTTCAAGAGGTCTTGTTTGTTTGTTTTTTGCATCAATCAGGAACTTCCCATGCTTTTTAGGTTTAACATTTCACTTGTTTGTTGATCAAATTATTCTACAGTCCCCACATATTGCTTTAAAATTCATAAAATAACATTTCCACTTTGAAATATAAAATGAAACTGGTGAGATTCACTGTGTTTTAAAAGGTAGGTAAAATAGGCTGAAAATAGGGTTTACTAGATAGACCATTAAAGGTAATTCTGCTGATTTCCCAATTGTTCAGATTAAGACCTGAAGAAGACTCGATACATTTCAAACCATCAAGGGTCGCTCATGTGAGCCACCAAGACCTCTGACCACACTTCTGCTTCTGCAGGGAGAGGACCTTCAGACACTTGCTGACGGCAGGTGCTCTCTGCTGACTTGTGTGAGAGTGTGAGGGGGATGGGAATTCTCACAGAGTTGGATAGAATCAAGCCCCTGATATGGAGAGATCCTTCATTCACTGAAAATTTTAAGAATTTTATTGAGGATAGTTAGTAATTTGGGTTTTTAACAATAAAAACACTGAGTACACTTTGAGCCAAGCATATTCTAAGGGAAATGACAAATAAATAAATACATACATACATCCTAATAACTAAGTGCTATTTTTTTTTTCTGAAGTGAGAAGCAGGGAGGCAGAGAGATAAGACTCCCACATGTGCCTGACAGGGAACCACCCAGCGTGCCCACCAGGGGGCGATGCTCTGCCCATCTGGGGCATTGTTCTGTTGCAACCAGAGCCATTCTAGCGCCTGAGGCAGAGGACATAGAGCTGTCCTCAGTGCCTGGGACAACTTTGCTCCAATGGAACCTTGGCTGCGGGAGGTGAAGAAAGAGAGAGAGAGAAAGGAGAGGGGGAAGGGTGAAGAAGCAGATGGGTACTTCTCCTATGTGCCCTGGCTGGGCATCGAACCCAGGATTACCACACCAGGCCAACGCTCTACTGCTGAGCCAACTGGCCAGGGCCATTAAGTGCTATTATTATCTCTAATAGTATGGAAAGTGATAGACCTGTCCAAGATTACACATCATTAAAAGGTAAAGCTGAGTCTTAACAAATAGCTAAGATAGTTGATACTGAAAAGAAATTTGAAACTGGAACTACATAGTGTATTCAGATTTATTATTTGACAAGAGCATTTTCATACAAATCTTTTAGAATAAAAACATCTAAACATCTGATTGTTTCACAACTATGTAGCTGAAATACCTCTATTCCAATACTGAAATTTAAAAAGAAAGATAGTTTGATGAACAGGTATTTCAGGGCACTACACAACACACAAAATTCCTAATAATAACTTTCACTGAGGACTTAACAGTGGGTCCTGCACTTTACACACTTTGCCTTATGTAATTCTTCACACAAATATGGTGAAGTAAAGTACTGTCACCATTTTAAAAATAAGGAACTGGAAGCCTAGCAATGTTAAACATCTCACCCAAATTAACACAGCTACTCAACCGTAGAGGCAGGAGTTAGTCATAGGGAGTCTGAATCCAAGTTTAAGCCCACATCAACCACCTACACTTTCAAAAGTAAAGCAAATATTTAAGACAATAACTACAATTACCTTCTGAGAGAAAGAGAACCTTAGCATAAAGCTGTAACACTGTAATACTCTGCCTACCCTCTTGTGCCTTTTGTTGACATCACCTGTAACAAAGGATTCTCATTATTTCCAGGACTGCATCCCGTCCTCGTGATTCATGGGAAAGATGTCCACAACGAAAGGCTGGAATAGCTCCTCAGTGACCACATTCATTCTCCTGGGCTTTGCGGACCTTCCCGAACACCAGGTCCTCCTCTTTCTCACCTTCTTGGGCATCTATCTTGTGACCCTGGCCTGGAACCTGGCCCTCATCTTTCTGATCAGAGGTGACACCCGTCTGCATACACCTATGTATTTCTTCCTCAGCAACCTCTCCTTCATTGACATCTGCTACTCTTCTACCGTGGCTCCCAAAATGCTCACTGACTTTTTCCAAGAGCAGAAGACCATATCATTCCTGGGCTGTGCTGCTCAGTTTTTCTTCTTCATTGGCATGGGTCTAACTGAGTGCTTCCTCCTGACTGCCATGGCCTACGACCGCTACGCAGCCATCTCCAGCCCCCTGCGCTACACGACCATCATGACCCAGGGCCTCTGTACACGCATGGTGGTTGCGGCATACGTCAGTGGTTTCCTGTGCTCTCTGACCCAGGCCAGCTCTATATTTCAGCTCCACTACTGTGGCCCCAACATCATCAACCATTTCTTCTGTGACCTCCTGCCAGTGCTTGCGCTTTCTTGCTCTGACACCTTCTTCAGCGAACTGGTGAACTTCCTCGTGGTGGTCACTGTTGGAGGGACATCCTTCCTCATCCTCATTCTCTCCTACAGTTTCATAGTGGCCGCTGTCTTGAAAATCCACTCAGCAGGAGGCCGAAGGAAAGCTTTCAACACATGCGCCTCGCATATGATGGTGGTGACCCTGTTGTTTGGGACAGCCCTATTCATGTACCTGCGGCCCAGTTCCAGCTACCTGCCTGGCAGGGACAAGGTGGTGTCTGTGTTCTATTCATTGGTGATCCCCATGCTGAACCCTCTCATCTACAGTTTGAGGAACAAAGAGATCAAAGAGGCCTGTGGGAGGAGCTGGGAGAGAAGACAGTGTTTTCCCAGTTCATGATCAAGGACATATTTCTCCAAACTACAGGAGATGCAAAAGTCCTGGTGCATCTACCTCCATCGCTGACTTAGGCAAGGGGGCATATGGTGTGCATAATTGAAAATGGAGGTTCCTCCCCACTCTCCTCTCATCATTCTTCATGGTTTACTGACTCCACCATGAATAGTCAGAAAAGAGAAGAGATTATGCTAGCAAAAATAAATAAGTAAATCTTCCCAGAGTAGCCTATTCTCACCATCGACATTACAACCATCTTTTACAGGGGCACCTAATACGCACCAAGCACAAAAGTTGTTTGACTAAATACTCCCTACAGTGCTACAATGCACGTAGCACTGTCCCTATGGTACACGCAAGGAAACAAGGTCCCCACAAGGAGCACTGACCTGCCAGGGTCATACAGAAAGTAAGGAGTGAAACCCCCATTCAGACCGAGGTCTTCCTGACGCCAGAGCCCTTGCATGGCCTGAATGCTGCCCTCCATGTTCAACAACAAACAGCCCTTACGTTGTACAGGCACAGCCCTCTTACTACCTGCATCTGACAGAATAATCCAAAAAGATACACCATTACAGTCAAAGTGAATCACAAAACAAGATGCCTACTCCACTCCACACTCTCTCCAAGAAGTCCCTGTTGGACTCCCGTGAGGGCAACTCAATAATGTGCTACCAAATATTGAAGGACATTGCCCTTTGCTGCCATTTCTATCTCAGCTACATTGGGGCCTGGAACGTGAGCCCAATGGTATCATCCCAATACTCTTCTCTGCCCCGTTGCAGTCACCTACACGACTTACTTGGTCAATGTCTCCTTGACTTGCACCACGCCTTTCCTTCACCAGCTCAGCACCTCACACCCTTTCACAGCTTGGCCTTGATTGGCAGCTCTGAGCTCCTCTTGTTCTCTTCTCCCTGAACCCGCTGCTCCCAGAAAGTCCTTGTCTCTTCACCTGAATGGATTAGCCCCTACGGCGCCACGTTCACTATGACTTGCTGTCATCTCAGGAAGGTGTGTCCCAGGCTGTCCCTCCAGGTCACTACTCCTCCAAGGGGTACCTGGCAGTGGACTTGTCCAGCACCATTGCTGCTGGTGAGTCCCTTCTTAGTCCTCTGTGGCCCTGTCCCCTGCCCGAGACATTCACTGTTCCATTAGTGCAGAGCCACTGGACATGCAGGAGAGCCTCCCCTGAGGTTTCGTCAGTGTCCCTTCCACCCACAGACAAAAGGAAAAAGAGACCACTGTTTCACAACGAGCCCACTCTTTCTAGGGGAAAAAAAAAAAAAACTCTGTGAAGATTAACTTTCTCTCTTTCATTCAGAAATCGCCCACCTCTGAAATTTAGCTTTCTCCTTAGAAATTAGAAGCTGCCTTAACCTAGTTAAAGAATAAAGTAATCTTATAAAATATTTATAAACTCAATTTTACCAGAAACACTTTCTAGAACATATTGAAATAAAGTTTTTAAGCAGAGATAAAAAGTTCTCCACTTATTTATTTTCATGCTTTCTAGTTTCAAACTATTTTAGGATGACTTTAAATACATGTCACTGCAAAAAATATAGCAAGTTGCAAATAAGTGAAGAGTTGTATGTTCTTTATATGATGACTAGAAAATATAAGTAAATATATGTGTATCCTTGGAATGAAAAAGATCTTTCTAAATTTAATGTTAAAAGCAAAACCATAAAGAAAAAATAATAATAAGTCTGACCATAATAGTGCTAAAATCTCTATGGCAAACAAAACACAAATAAATAAATAAAGGACAGCCTACCCTGTGGTGGCGCAGTGGATAAAGCATCAACCTGGAATGCTGAGGTCACCAGTCCGAAACCCTGGGCTTAAGAACTAAGCAACCAATGAACAACTAAAGCGAAGCAACTATAAGTTAATACTTCTTGCTCCCCGCTTCCCTCTCCTCTTTCTGTAAAATCAATAAGTACAATCTTGCCCAACCTGTGGTGATCATAGAGCACCAACATGGAATGCTGAGGCATTGGTTCGAAACCCTGGGCTTGCCCAGTTGAAGCACAACTGAGACGCAAATACTTCATGCTCTTCCCCTGAGGAAATCTCTATACCTTTCACAGTAACAATTCAGGGATATCAATCATGTCAGAAATCTCTGATGGTAAATCATCCTGATTTTCTTCTCAAGTTGCATTCAGCATACTGCATCACGGCCCCTTTCTTCTGGCCTCAACCTATCTGGTAGAATATTGAATTTCCAGTGCTAAGAAATCTTACCCTTAAGTTTTAAATGTTCTTCTCAACACTCTTTCTAAACTAGATTTTTAAGAACAAAATAAAAGAATCTTGACTGACTTTCCAAGCTACCTGACAGTGCAGATAGTCCAAACACACCAATTAAAAGACAGAAACGACAAAGTAGATATTTTTAAAGATCCAACAGTATGTTTAGAAAACAAAGTTTTTGTAGAATAATAAACCCATGTTAAATATGAGGACACACAGATTAAAGTAATGCAACAGAGAAAGATAAACCAAAAGAAAGCTGAAGGAGATACATTATTTGAGATAAAGCAGACTGCAGAATGAAGACAAACAAAGGGTCTTTATAATAATAACAATAAAAGGGTCAATTCTCTGAGAATATGTAACAATCCTTAATGTGTGCGCACGTAACAACAGTATCAAAATAAGCAACACAAAACTGACGGGAATAAAAGGAGAAGTAGGCAAATCTACTATGATAGCTGGGGACTCTGACGCCCCTCAATCAGTAATTGGCAGATCCAACAGGCAGAATATCAGTAAGGTTGCAAGTGAATTGAATAGCAACATTAATCACTGCATCTACTGATATGTATAAAACATTTTATCCAACAAGAGAAGAATGCACATTCTTCTCAAGCTCACATGGAACATTCACCAAGATCGACCCCATTCTGGGCCATAAAACACACCTTCACAAACTGTGCAAAGTATGCTCTCAAGTCACAGTGGACCAGAAAGCAATCACAGAGAGATGGGAAAATCCCAGTGCTTACATATTGTTGCATAGCAACATTTTAATAACTCCCATGGCATCAGAAACAATCATCCTCTTCTTTGAAAATTATTTTTCCCAAAAATATCTGACACTATTCCCAATACTGATCATCATATTATTAGTCTCCCAACTCCATGTCTACGGGGGCAGTGTGGACAGTGCATGTGTCTGGGTGAAGAAGAACAGAGCTCTGAAGACAGGGAACCCTGCAGGTTCGCCTTGCTGACCCAAAGGTAGGTGAGGGCCTCCTGAAGACACAATTGCAGGTCATGTTAGCTTAGCACACATATTATTTTATAATTTCCCCAGTGTTCAGCCTTCAGTCCCAAAAAGGAGAAACAGCCATGTGCAATTCTTGCTAATATGTCATTTAGAACTAAAAGTCTTCGGTTGATTAGAATCTCCTGCCTCTTATGGAAACAGTTAGGCTTCTCAGGACACATTCAAGTTAGAAGGTGACTTTATTTTATTCTGTTAAAAGTCATTCCATAAGCTTAAACGGAGCACCCACAACGTATGGGAAAAGAACTGGCACAATCCCTTTCTTGGCAAAAGAATGGTATTCAGAGCTAGTGGGGGCAGGGAGAGAAACAATGATATAAATGACATTTTGATAGTGCTTTGAAGTTTACAATGCGCTCTCCTATGAATTGTCACTGAATTGACTTATGCAGAACAAAACAAATAAGGAGCCAAAGGGGGAGGTTTAGGATGAGGCTGGAGGTAGAATGAAGGAAACAGGTCCTTGTTGGGTAAGCACTGCATATCAGGCTCTGGTCACCCATTCATTCATCCTTCTTTTCAAAAAGAATTATTGAGTACCTGGTATGTCTGCTGGCTCAGACCTGGGTGGGCGTACAATCTTGACAAAACAAAGCCCCTGCCTTCAAATAATTCACATTTGGAGGAAGGAGCAAAAACAAATAAACACCTCATGACAGACAGTAAAAAAAAAATTCCAGGTCATCACAGGTAAACCCCACCACAAAGCAAGCCTTCTGCTCCCTGTTCCGTAGAAGATGATTCTGAGATGCACATGGTTTAGCTGCTCAGGGTCACACAGACAAACTTTAAAGCCTTTGAACCTGAATTCAAAGGCTCTGTTCCTTTGGATAAGCTGCTTCTAGGTTCCAAAATGCTACCCTGAAGTCACAAGACACAAAGGCTACCACCATCAGATCCCGACCTGACATTGTGCCTGACAGTCTAAAGTCTTTAAGGCAGTGGTTCTTAACCTTTTTTGAGGTACCGAACCCACCAGTTTCATATGCGCATTCACCGAACCCTCCTTAGTGATAAATAAAATATGATTTTTTTCCAAATTCAAGACATAGGTATATGTTTTTTTACTGGTGCACAGAATGAGCCGTGCATGAACATCACCTTGCTCAAAGAACAAAACCAACAAAGTGCATGAAATCACAACAAATTACGGTATTACTTTATTCTGGCCTCCGCGGCAGAGGCTTCTCCGAACCCCTGAGACCGACTCATCGAACCCTTAGGGTTCGATAGAACCCAGGTTAAGAACCACTGCTTTAAGATGACTGACAGAGAAGCAAGGGGAATCATATGAATTCAACAGAGAAGCCAACAGTAAGTAGTTTCCATCTCTGGAGAGCTAGCTTGTCAGGTCTTGGGCTCTCTACTGAACGCCTTAATCATCAGTTCAAATTAGAAATTAACATTATTTCAGCTAGTACTGTGTCTGAGCTTACAGATGCAAACAAAAAAGCATTTACAAAATGTGAAGTGCAGCATTATTTGAAAACAGTAATTGGGACCCAAGTAGGTAAACTGAAGGGAACAACTATGTAACTTTTGTGCCCCCTCGCCCCCAGCACATTGGAAAAGCCTGACTCCGATGCCACCCATTGTCCCTAGTTTCCATATTTCCTTTCCAACCCCTGTGTCCTAAGACTGCTGCTTTCTCCTGGCCGGTGCCCATTCCTACTGAGCCTTCATGACCAGGGCTTATCTTCCACCTACCCGACTGCCATAAGCCATGAAGCCCAGTCTCTGCCCTAGTAACCCACGTACTGACCCATCACACTTCACAAAGGGTTAGGGTGATCTCACAGTAACAACAACGAAACACACACAATAAGGCAATAAAATGCAAGTGAGAAACTGCTAAGAGAATATACTTGAAAATTTTTGAAGGAGGAAATTAAGCTTCGTATATGTCTTTAAGTGTATGGAAAACAAAACAAAGAAAAATGTCCCAATGTATCATCTTCATTGTGGAAGAAGGAAAAAAAATTCTTACTGGTTTACCAGGGAGCTTTTTCTTATACTTGGGTCTGGAACAATGATTTCCTTGGGGTCTCAAATGGGAAGAACTGAACACATCTGTCCTCAACACAGTCTTAAGGTCGGCTCTTCTTTGTAGACACCCTGGATAAAAGGCATTACCATAATTCCAAATTTAGTATAGCATTGGCAAAGCCTTCTGCTGTTTGTGGGGTTGCAGTAAGAAACTCCAGAGTTTCAATTCTAGGTAACAAGTTATTGAATGTTGGGGTATTACATTTAGTACAATTCCTACGAAATCACATTCAAAAAGAACTTACAGAGGAAATTCACTTTTCACAGGAATTAAATTATTTTACTGCTGAGAAAATCAATGATCTAGAAAAATCAACAGAGATCTTTGAAAGGCTTTCTGTATGTCCCAATCCCTCAAATGAAACCATGAAGTACACCCAAACAGGTTGTCTGCGGCAGTAGCATAGCGAGGGGGGGCAAGGAGGTCTGTCATGCCCCGGGCACCACTCGCAGAGGGGTGCCAATGGTCTCCAAGACAAACAAGAAAAGCGCACTACACCCTGGGGGGGGGCGCCAATAAAGGGCCGTGCCCCAGGTGCCAGTTATGTTCCCTACGCCACTGGTTTGAGGGGTGATTTATTACACTTTTATTTTGGAAAAACTGCTCTAGTTTTTTTCATCAAGTCCAATTTCATCTTTCTTATCCTATTATCTTCAAATATAATTCCACTGTTTTAAATAGCAGAATATTTTTTTTTCTTTTTTAGTGAGAGATATAGAGACAGAGAGAGGGACAGACAGAAACGGAGAGATGAGAACCATCAATTCTTTGTTGCAGCTCCTTAGTTGTTCATTGATTGCTTTCTCATATGTGCCTTGACAGGGGGGCTACAGCAGAGTGAGTGACCCCTTGCTCGAGCCAGCGACCTTGGGTTCAAGCCAGGGACCAGGGGGTCATGTCTATGATCCTATGCTGAAGCCAGCAACCCCACGCTCAAAGTGGTAAACTCGTACTAAAGACTGTGTCCTCGGGATTTCGAACCTCAGTCCTCTGTGTCCCAGGCCAACACTCTATCCACTGCACCACCATCTGGTCAGGCATTGACATATTTTTTTTAAGTAGCACTTTATTTTCAAACTGGAGGCCTTCCTTCTTTCCTTTCTTCATTTGTCTTTACTTTTTCTTTGTTTTTCATTGAACGTATTGAGGTGACACTGGTTACCAAAATCATACAGGTTTCAAATGCACAAGTCTGCAACACATCTTTGCATACTGTATTCTCTTTTCACCTCCTTCAAGTCAAGTCTCTGTTCATCACCCTTTATCCCCTCTACACCCTCCTCCAAACCCCACCCCAGCAATCAACACACGAATGTTCATGTCCATGAGTTTGCTGAACTAGACCAGTGGTTCTTAACCTTTTTTGAGGTACCGAACCCACCAGTTTCATATGCACATTCACCAAACCCTTCTTTAGTGATAAAATATGATTTTTTTTCCAAATTCAAGACATAGCTATATGTTTTTTTACTGGTGCACAAAATGAGCCGTGCATGAACATCACCTTGCTCAAAGAACAAAACCAACAAAGTGCATGAACTCACAACAAATTACGGTATTACTTTATTCTGGCCTCCGCGGCAGAGGCTTCTTTGAACCCCTGAGACCGACTCATCGAACCCCTAGGGTTCGACAGAACCCAGGTTAAGAACAACTGAACTAGATATTGGTGATCTCAAAATAATATCTGGAATATGAGAGTCTTTGGATAAAGAGATATTTGTGCTAAAGAATTTTGTCTTCTGATGGCTAAACACTGGTTTTGAAAAAGAAACCTAGTTTGCTATAATATATAAATAGAAGAAAAACCCTGGAATTAAGTCAATAAACCTGGTTTGAAATCTCAATCTTTCTAGGAGTTTAAGTATTTTAGATGCCACATACAAGTGAGGTCATGCAGTAGGAATTTTCTGCTTCTGGCATATTTCATGAGGCACAACGTCCCTCGCTCATAGAAGCAGAGAGGAGAATGGGGGTTAGCAGGGTCTGGGAGGAGAGGGCAATGACAAGGTGGTGGTTAAAGGGTACAAAGTCTAGTTATGCAAGGATGGATAAATCCTGAAATCTAACAACCATGTGCCTATAGTTGACAATATTGTATGCTTGAAATTTATTTAAATGGAAGGTCATTTTTTTCATCTTAATTTTTAATTTATTATGTTGACATGGTTTCGTATGTCCCACTGAACATAACACCCTTCACACACTGCATTGTGCCCCCTTCACGCCCCATGTAAAGTCTCTTTCCAACCCTATTCCTCCCAAGCACCCCTCCCCCTATCTCAACAGTAGGTCTCAAATGTCCTCATAACAAATAAAAATTATAAAAATACTTGCTAAAATTTGTAACTCTCTATCTCTCCAAAATTTATAGCCTGATTCTGGAAAAACAAAAATCTTTCTCTGTTCAACACTAAAGTGAAGAAGGTTGGGTTAAGTCGCCTCTGAGGCCCTGAAGTTTTAATGATCAGTTAGTCTATGATAAATATATATATATTTAGTGAGAGAAGGGGAGGCAGAGACAGACTCTTGCATGCGCCCGACCGGGATCCACCCTGCAAGCTCACTAGGGAGCAATGCTTTGCCCATCTGGGACCCTTGATCCATTTGAAATGGAGCCATTTCTTAGTGCCTGAGGTGGAGGACATGGAGCCATCCTCAGTGCCTGGGGCCAACTCGCTCTAATTGAGCTATGGTGGCAGGAGGGAGGAGAAGGGAGGGGAGAGTAGTGTAGAAGCAGATGGGAGCTTCCATGACTGGGAATTGAACCTGGGACATCCACACACAGACCTATGCTCTACCATTGAGCTAACCAGCTAGGGCTTGTCTGTGATATTTCTATGTGCTCTGAACAATGACTGAAACTCTACATTCCACCAACAGCCCTGTGAGCCCAAGTGAGGTCCTTGTGTCTCTGAGTAAAGGGAGAAGTATTTATGAAGACCAGATTCGTCTCTTCAATTAAAGAAGACGAGGATTAAATAATCAGGCTACATAATTAACTTTATTTAAGCCTTATCTACTCCCTGTAATTCTGATATACCAAAGTAAGCAACAGACTCTCTCATCTGGCAGAATGGTACAGTGGAGAAACATTTAAAAAATAAAAAATAACTATTCACCAGACACTTGTCTTAAATGACAAGAGAGATTTTATTCAAGACTGTTGCAATAGGAGTGAAGTGTATTACAATAGAGCAGAAAGATTAGTGTCAATTCCAAACACAAGGACAAGTGTGAATTTATAGCCAAGGAACAGAGGGAAGAGGTCAGTGGATGGAATCTAAATGGAGACATCAAGAATAGAGAAATTCTTGTTGAAATAACTTAGCAGGATTCCTGCTAAAAACAAGCCAAGAATTTAGATACGAGGAGTTAGATATCAAGGGTGAGGGATGAGGATTTTCACTGTAATGGGGGGGGGGGGCTTCTTGCCAAACTGATCTAGCAGAATTCCTGCTAAAACTAGGTTCAACAAGGATAAACATGAAAGGCCAAGGTCAAGTTCTAGTTGAGAAGAGAGTTCAGAGGAGCCTAACAAAAATTTGATCAAGATAAGAGTCTTAGCCAAGTCAGAAAAATAATTTGGCTTCAAATACTTGATTGGCCATCTATTAACTTTGCAATTATGCAAATGTAGGCAAGTCATTAACTGCTCCAGTTTCCCCTACATAAAATGCAGATAATCATGGCCACTCTATAGACCCCACAGAGACATTATAAGAATCAAAATCAAGATGAGATGTTGCCGGTGAAAACCGTGGTAAAGTAGAAAGCTTTGCATGCCTGTGAGCAAATTAAGCCACAGTCGAATGACCACTGTCCTCTCATTTCCCTCTGGTAAGAGTAAGGACATAGTAATGGTTCTTCCTGTCAACCCACTGGAAGAACCATCTGCGTAAAGAATTTACAGACCAGTGTTTCGATTAGCCATGCTCATTTGGATGCTTGAAAGAGCCTTATAACAATATATGATGAATGATGTGCCACCTCGTGATACCATACTCCTAAATCCTAACACATCTACTTCTGGTGCAGACCTGGAAGAAAGTGACCTTGCCATGGGCCCCAGCAACCACACCAGTGTGAAGGAGTTTGTCTTCCTGAAACTCACGCGCTTCTGGGAGCTGGAGATTATCTTGTTTGTGTTCTTCCTTGCTGTGTATGTAACAACCGTGCTGGGCAATGCCCTCATTGTGGTGACCATCACCTGTGAGTCCCACCTTCACACTCCCATGTACTTTCTCCTGAGGAACAAATCCATCCTAGACATTGTTTTCTCTTCAGTCACTGTTCCCAAGTTCCTGGTGGATCTCTTGTCAGAGAGGAAAAGCATCTCTTACAATGGCTGCATGGCCCAGATCTTTTTCTTCCACTTTGTTGGCGGGGCGGATATCTTTTTCCTCTCTGTGATGGCCTATGACAGATACCTTGCAATTGCCAAACCCTTGCATTATGTGACCATTATGAGGAGAGAGGTGTGGGTGGCCTTGGTGGTGGCTTCCTGGGTGGGTGGCTGTTTGCACTCAATTGTCCAAGTAATTCTGATGCTTCCACTCCCCTTCTGTGGCCCCAACACACTGGATGCCTTCTACTGTGATGTGCCCCAGGTGGTTAAGCTGGCCTGCATGGACACCTTCACTCTGGAGCTTCTCATGATCTCTAACAATGGGCTAGTGACTCTGCTGTGGTTCCTTCTGCTCCTGGGGTCCTACACCGTCATACTGGTGATGCTCAGAGCTCACTCTGGGGAGGGCAGGAAAAGGGCCTTCTTCACCTGCACCTCCCACATGCTAGTGGTGACTCTTCACTTTGTACCTTCTGTTTACATCTACTGCCGGCCCTTCACTACGCTGCCCATGGACACAGCTGTGTCCATCAATAACACGGTCATCACTCCAATGCTGAACCCCATGATCTACACCCTGAGAAACCAGGAGATGAAGTCAGCCATGAACAGACTGAGGAGGAGACTTGGACCTTCTGAAAGTAATAAACTGGGGTGAGCGGTCAGACTGACATTGGAAATGTAACTCGATTTGATTTTCTCAAACTATCAGCCTAAGAGTAAGAGATGCAAGCTACATCCTCACAGCCCTGCAACTGTAGCAGAAGGATACAAGAACAAAAGGAAGAGATGAGACTGAACAACATAACCATAGGCTGGGGACTGGGAGAAGTATGGAGTAGAAGACTGAAATCAATAACCTAAATGCTATTTTGGTGTAATCTGACTCTCGGCCAACATATTTTACCTCATTTCCACTGACTGTAATATGGAAATAATTTGTCTGCTAATGAGCTTGTCATGAGAATGAAACAGGGTAAATGCCTTGAGGATGATAGTGGCAATGTGAGTGGCACTGTAGGTATTAATCAGAAATACAGTCAATATTCCCTATTATCTACCCTCTATCCCTAATCGTGCACATATACAGAATACGGAGGTTCTTATTTCATACATGCTTTCTCTAGTGACAGTTATATCTAGTCAATTATTAAAGTGATTTTTTTCTTTTTCTTTTTTTTTTTTTTTTAGTGAGAGAGAGGCACAGACAGAAAGGGAGAGAGACAAGAAGCATCAACTTATAGTCTCAGCAGTCAGCTGTTCATTGATTATTTTGTCATATGTGTCTTGACTGGGGGGCTCCAGCTAAGCCAGTGACCCCTTGCTCAAGCCAGTAACCTTGGGCTCAGGCCAGCAACACTGGGGTCATATCTATGATCCCACACTCAAGGTGGTGCGCTCACGCTCAAACAGGATGAGCCCACACTCAAGACTGCGACCTCAGGGTTTTATACCTGAGCATCATCCCAGGTTGAAGCTCTATCCACAGCACCACCACCTGGTCAGGCTTAAATGATTTCTTGGTTTTATATTTTGAGTATAGAATTTTCAATATATTATACCAATTAGTGAAAAGAGAAGAAACGTTTTAAATTTATCTTAAGCCAGATATATTCATGGACAAAGCTAAAGACAGACCAAGTATTCCCTATTGGCAGGTCCACCCTACTTACTTTCTCACTAAAATTAATCTCAAAAGTACTGTACAGTTATGGAATTCATCTGCACAAAATGCACAATGATAACTCATTGCATGGTAACCTGAATTGTCTTTCTCGCTCTAGCCCCTCTTTCCATGTTGCCTCCCAGACTTTAACCGTTAGAGTCAATCTGCTCTTTGCCTATGTATGCTTGCACAATTCCGGACAAGTCACCATAGTACCAAAAAGAAAATACTACCTAAGAAATGCCTTTTCATGTACTCAAGACTCATTCTGTGATCCAGGAAAGAAAAGAAGCACATCACAGGCAGGGTCATTTAGGAACAGCCACTGGGTCTGAGTTGTAGTCCACCTCTCTCCCGAGGGAAGGACTGGACTCCAAAAGAGTAGACATATAGACAATGAAAGCCCCTTCTCTCTCTATGTTCACCTTAAATTTACCTTTTAGCCTCCAGTAGTAATTCAAAAATTATCCGAGAGCGCCTGACCTTTGGTGGCACAGTGAATGGAGTGTCAAAATGGGACAAAACCATGTTCACCAGTTCAAAACCCTGGGCTTGCCTGATCAAGGCACATACAACAAGCAAGCAATGAACAACCAAAGTGAAGCATCTATGAGTAGATACTTCTCTCTGTTCCCGCTCTGTAAAAATCAATAAATAGCCTGACCTGTGGTGGTGCAGTGGATAAAGCGTCGACCTGGGAACACTGAGGTTGCCAGTTCAAAACCCTGCCTGCACTGGTCTGGTCAAGGCACACATGGGAGTTGAGCTTCCAGCTCCTCCCCCCTTTCTCTCTTTCTCTCTTTCTCTCTCACTCTGTGTCTGCTCTCTAAAAAAAAAAAAATGAATAAAATTTTAAAAATTTTTTTAAAGTCTTTTTAAAAAAAAATCAATAAATAAAATGTTTTTTTAAATTATCCAAAAGCAATAAGGAAGTCCAGGAAATTGCCACACACAGAACAATTCTTACAAGTTGTTATGATGCATTATGATGCATTAAGGTCCTAGTGAGCGATACATCTGTGATCTTCTCTGAGTCCTATCATGCAGAGGCATTAGGCCAAGACTCCCAATCACACACCAGTGCTTCTCAAGTTTTTTTAAATTACTGCCCTCCAAGGAGCTTATTGAGATTATTTCCTAAAAGTTTTTAACTATAAAGTACCCCACAAGAATATCTAATACCATAATTCTTTCCATGCACTGAGACTCTGTGAAGAGCTACACATCACTGTAATATCCAACGTTATTTTTTTGGTCTGAAAGAACCAGTTTTTGCACCCTTCAGCATGCTGCCCACATTAAGAATGAATGATCATATAACATTAGATATTTCTATTGACATAATTCCTCAAAATTAGGAGAATCACAGAATAGATTTATGTCTTCTGGGGCCTTGCAAGAATTTTTAAAGCATAGAAATGTGGGCATCTTTGTGTGTGTGTGTGTGTGTGTGTGTGTGTGTGTGTGTGTGTGTGTGCCTATGTGTGCACTTACATGAAGTAATGACTTTGAAACTACTTAACTCTCACTGGAATTCCAACACTATCAGAAGAATGTTCATTCTATTTCCACAGTCATATGTAGTAAAATTGCTTTTGCTAATTCTCATCTAAGGCTTGGGCCTGAGGAACTAGTGCACATAAACAGGGATACATTGTGAGAAGCAGAAAGCCATGATGAGATGACTTTTGAGTCTGCCTTTTCCAAGGTGACTACATCATAAAAAGCTTCTTCTGCACAGCAAAAGAAACAATCAACAAATGAAAATACAACATACTGAATGAAAGAAAATATTTTAAAATTATACATCCAATAAGAAGTTAAATTCAAAATATATAAGGAACTCATGCACCTCAATAGCAAAAAGAAACAAAAGGCAGAGGAATGAATAGATATTTTTCTCTCTTTTATTTTTCTTGGCTTATAATCAACAGAAATGTATTTCACACAGTCTGGAAGCTAGAAGTCCAAGATCAGGGTGCCAGCATGATCAGGTTCTGATAAGAGGCCTCTTCTGGGTTATAGACTGCCAACTCCTCACTATATCCTCACATGGTGGAAGGAGGACAAGACAAATCCCTTTTATGAAGACACTAATCTCATTCATGAGGGCTGCACCCTCATGACCTAATAATTACCCCCAAACATCTTACCTCTTCATATTATATTAGGGGTTAGGATTGCAACATAGGACTTTTTATTTATTATGCACTGGTTTGGGGTGTACACCTTAGCAGTTAGACAATCATATACTTTATAGTGTTCCCCTTGACATTCCCAGTACCCCAACTGGCACCTTCATAATTATCACAGTATTTTTACTGTATTTCCTATGCTTTACTTTCTTCCCCTTGACTATTCTGTAACTACTTATTTGTGCTTCTCAGACCCTTCACCTCTTTTATCCAGTGCCCCCAAACCCCAACCCTGGCAATCACCAGTTTTCTCTATCTATGAGTGTATTTCAAGTTTTTTTACTTCATTCTTTAGATTTCACATGAGTAAAATCATATGGTATTTGTCTTTCTTTGACTTATTTTACTGAACGTAATACCTTCTAGGTCCATCCAGGCCTTTGGAAATGGTAAGATCTCATTCATTTTTATGGTCAATTAACATTCCATTGTATTTATGTACCACAGCTGTTTTGTCCACTAATCTATTGATATGCAATTGGGTTGCTTTTTCTATAGCTCAGCTATTGTAAATAACACTGCAATGAGCACTGGGGTGCATATGTTCTTTCAAATTAGTGTTTTGATTTTATTTGGATAAATCTCCAGAAATGGAAGCATTGGGTTGTAAGGAAGGTCCATTTTTTACATTTTTATTTTATTTTAGGGGAAGAGGGAGGGAGGAAGAGAGAGAGATAGGAGCATAGATCTGACCCTGTATGTGCCCCAGCTTGGGACTGATCCAGCAACCCCTGTGCTTCTGGACGATGCTCTAACCAACTGACCTAATCAGGCCAGGGCAGGCAGGTCCATTTTTAATCTTTTGAGGAAACTCCATACTGTTTCCCACAGTGGCTGCACCAGTCTGCATTGCCACGAACAGTGCACTAGGGTACCCTTTTCTCCACATCCTCACCAGCACTTGTCATTGTGGATTTACTGATGATAGCCATTCTGACAGGTGTGAGGTGACATCTCATTGTGGTTTTAATTTGCTGACAATTAGTGACATTGAGCATGGTTTAATATGTTTATTGGCTCTCTGTATGTCCATTTTGGAGAAGTGTCTCCGAATAGATATTTTTCAAAACAAGACATATGAATGGCCAATAGGTAAGTGAAACCTGACCTGTGGTGGTGCAGTGCATAAAACATTGACCTGGAACACTGAGGTTACCGGTTCGAAACCCTGGACTCACCTGGTCAAGGCACATATGGGAGTTGATGATTCCTGACCCTCCACCTTCTCCCTCTCTCTTTCTCTCTCTCTGTCTTTTCTCTCTAAAAAAAGAATAAAATCTAAAAAAACAAACATGTAAATAAAAAGGTGCTCAGCATCACTGAGCATCAAAGAAATGTGTAAGTGTTGGCAAGGATGCAGGAACCCTTGTGTACTATTGGTGGAAATATAAATTGGTACAGTTACTACAAAAAAAGTTTAGATGTCTATCAAAATATTAAAAATAAAACTACCATATGGTCCAGCAATTCCATCTCTGGTTATATTTCCAAAGGAAATCAAATCAGGGTCTCAAAGAGGTATTGGCACTCCCTTGTTCACTTCAGTATTATTTATAATATCCAAGATATGGAAACTATCTAAGTGTCCATTGATGTGAAGAATGGTTGGAGGCCCTAGCCAGTTGGCTCGGCGGTAGAACGTCAACCCAATGTATGGAAATTCCCGGTTCGATTCTTGGTTAGGACTCACAGGAGAAGCGCCTGTCTGCTTCTCCACCCTTCCCCCTCTCCTTCCTCTCTGTCTCTCTCTTCTCCTCACTCAGCCAAGGCTCCATTGGAGCAAAGTTGGCCCAGGTGCTGAGGATGGCTCCATGGCCTCCGCCTCAGGCGCTAGAATGGCTCCAGCCACAAAGGGGCATTGGTAAAGTATACATGTGTTTCTTAATTAAAAACATGTCTTTTTTCATAATTTAGGATGGTTTGGGGATGTTTCACAGGGCTAGAATGGATTAAATCTATTTCAGTTATTTTAAATGGGAGAAATTTGTTTGATATATGAGTTGACTGAATTACGAGCTTGGTTACAGAACAAATTAAACTCGTATCTCAAGGTACCACTGTATATGTATACATGTATATATAGTTATATGTGTGTGTATATTAGACTATTATCAGCCATAAAAAATTTAGGAAATCCTGCAATTTGCAACAACATGGGTGGAATTTAAGAGCATTATGCCAAGAAAAATAAATCAGAGAAAAACAAGTATGGTATAATCTCATTTACATGTGAAATCTAAAAATATGAACTCATAGAAATAGAGCTGAATGGTGGCTGACAAGGGCTGTGGGGTGGAAGAAACAGGAAAATGTTGGTCAAAGGGTAAAAACTTGCAGTTCCAAGATAAGTTATGGAGATCTAAGGTATTGCGTGGATTACAGTTTATGATACTGTGTTGTATACTGAAAGCTGCTATACGAGCAGACCCTGAACGATATCACACAACAACGCTGTGACATGATGGAGGGGCTAGCCAACACCTCAGTGACAATCACTTTGCAATATACAGCTGTATGAAGTCAACACATGGAATACCTTAATCTAACATAATGATATATGCCAATTATATCTCAACACAGCTGGGGAAATAAAGCATTCTCTATCTCAAACACACAACCTACTAGTGCAGTTTTTATCTTTACTGACTAGCTTAACATAGTAAAATAAAATGTAAAAGCAGTTAACTCCAGCCTGATCTGTGGTGGCGCAGTGGATAAAGCGTTGACCTGGAATGCTGAGGTTGCCGGTTCAAAACCCTGGGCTTGCCCGGTCAAGGCACATATGGGAGCTGAAGCTTCCTGCTCCTCCCACCCTTCTCTCTCTCTCTCTCTCTCTCTCTCTCTCTCTCTCTCCCCCCCCCTTTCCTCTAAAATGAATAAATAAATAAAAATAATTTAAAAAATAAAATAAAAGCAGTTAACTCCAAAGCCATCATCATTCTGGGAAGAGTGGAAGTGCATTGTATATAAGGTGAAACTATTTAATAAATTGAGTTAATTTTAAATAACCACTGTAATTGTGTAGACTGCCTACCCAATTTATCTAGCCGTGTCCAAATTGGGAGATTCCATATGAGCAGATTGTTGGAAAACAGGAAAAATATGCATTCCACAAACGTCGTGTAAGCATGTTTCTCTGAGTGCGGAGACAGCAACATCATGAGACTGTGATCATTGTGTATATAATTAGAAACTGAACTGGCAGCAAAATATTTCAGGTTGAGTTTTTGGTACTCAAATTAAAACTCACTTGCATATACAGTAGAGTCCTCTGAGTCTTTGCAAGCCATGAACATTGGACCTTTGTAATCTCTTGGGCACAAAACTTGGCATGTTTTTAACAACATACTAATTGAGCTGTGGATAAGAGGATTGGTATCCTATATTGCCTCTAAGTAATCTGGATTCCTGGCAAAGTGTGTTCGTGTGAGTGCGTGTGTGCACATCTGAAAGGCTCAGTCACTTTTTAATAACTCTCATTGAAACTTCATCACCAACAGCAGAATCAGACACTTGACTTCCACTTCCTTGTCCAATAATATTCCCTTTGTGATTCTTGTATGTGGCGTGAGCCTGAGGGATTTAGGCACACAGTGGAAGTTCTTGAAGATGAGAGTCCTTGAATCTGACCTTTCCCTCCTGAAAAGGCTGCAAAGACACTAAAATATTTAGTATCCCAGAAAGCTTTACTTTCAGAAACAAAACTTTTGAGAATTAATGTCACCAGTGTTCTGTTCTGCACTGTACCCAATAGCACCCATCTTGTCGTTGGAGTTTCAAGACCCAGGAATTAGGTAAAAACATTAAATGTCTAGCTAAGGGTTAAGTTTATGCATTGTGAAATTGACACGATGCCCTTGTTGTGATGATGTATGAAATGGTTTGACTGTGCTATTTTCCAGGTGTGTTAAATGCTTCATAGTGAAGATGTTCTCGGTGATAAAAACAACGAAGGTGGGTGTTAACTATGAGGAAGAGAGACACTGGATTAAGAGGGATTCAGAAATGTGGCACATTCAATGTGAAAGAAGGTATCACACATTTGTGACACTGACTTACTTATTGGTGAGGCTGCCTCAGACTAAGAATAGTGTAAACTGGGTTTCCAAATCCCCTTTTTGCCAAATTTTTATCTTCAGACAAATATTATCAAACATTCTTATTATACAAAATTAGCCCCTACATATATTCTATATCTTATATTCTATAAAACTGAGGGGAAAAGACAACAGTTTCTTCCCTCTTACTTCCACCTCTTCCTTCCCCTCAGGCAAACATAGGTTCATAACATATTTCAGATGAAAAACAAGAATAACATTAATACTTAGAAAGCATGATGGTGAAAATTAAATAAAACAACTTTTCATGCTTCTACATACATAGTAAGCACTCAAAAAGGAGCAGTTTCTATTACTGCTGAAAATCACGGTATTCCTATCACATCTCTTATCCCTCCCAATTCTACCTCTACTTCTCTCGTGACACCTTTCGCATTCTGCCCTGCTTTGTGTTGATTACACAGATCATCTGCTTTTGACAAGCTGTAAGCACTTGTACAGTGCAGTCCAATTCATCTTGTATACATTTGCAGACTGCTATAAATATGCCCTTGTTAACTACAAGGTAGAATAACAATTATAAAATTACTAAGAATGATCAATAACAGCCTATTTAAAAAAAAAGTAGACATTGTTCTAATGATACCAATGTCTCTTCCTGCTGTGTGACCCCTTCACACTCTCACCTTTGACCCACAAAGTGAGAGAGGCAGTGGAGAACATGACTGACACAGTATGGACCACCTCTCAGAATTCGGACACTAGCTCTCTTCTCTCCCCCACACTCAAACAAGGATCATGTCAGTGATACAAGATCAATAAAGTTCTAGAGGTCTGCTGCACAACACCCTGGCTGTAGTTAACAACATGGAGGAAAAGCAGATATCAGTGATAGATAAATTATGGAGGCACTTAAACCTGTTAAAAGGGTGGCTTTCATGTTTAAGTGTTTTTAAAAAGAAATTAATGAGATACTTTGAGATTTGGATTTAAATACTGTTTCAATTTGTTTTCCAATAGCAAATTATATTTTTAAAGGAGCAAATTATCTAATCAATATAAAGTAATCACGATGACAAGTTATGTAGAATAGGCTGCAATTTTAAGAAATTATACATTAAACATCCAGGAGCAAGAAAACTGATTCATGGCACAGCAATATTGCAACGAGAAACAGAACAATATCCTTTTCTGAACAAGACAAGACCCTGCTGACGTCAACAGAATATGCTAATATTAAATTTATATACTATCAGTTTACAATGGCTGGAACCATGTCTTCCTTATATTTATATTTAATACTTCACACAGTCCCTGACATTAAATAAATATGTGTGGAATAAAAATAATGATAAAAAATTTTAACTATAAGTTAATTAAAATATGCTATGCAAATGTCACTACTTAACATAAATGTTTATTCTCTCAAAAACAAGAAAAACAGTTTTATAAAAAAAGAATTACTGAATGACTTTGCATGTGATAATTTTATTTGATCACCCAACTGATTGCAATCTTAGAAATATGGACAATTCAACAAATTGTAAATGGTTCAGCCACATGGGCAGCATTCTGAATTGCATTCTTAGTGCTTAGAAAGAAAAGTAAATAAATAGCCAAACCTGACCGGGCGGTGGCGCAGTGGATGGAGTGTCAGACTGGAATGCAGAGGACCCAGGTTCGAGACCCAGGGGTCGCCAGCTTGAGCGCGGGCCCATCTGGCTTGAGCAGGGTCTCGCCAGCTTGGACCCAAGGTACCTGCCTTGAGCAGGGGGTTGCTCGGTCCGCTGGGGGCCCGCAGTCAGGGTACATGTGGGAGGGTGGTCAATGAACAACTAAGGTGTCGCAAC
This sequence comes from Rhynchonycteris naso, assembly GCA_037038555.1. NCBI lineage: Eukaryota > Metazoa > Chordata > Mammalia > Chiroptera > Emballonuridae > Rhynchonycteris > Rhynchonycteris naso. The sequence goes on from CM072995.1 coordinate 361,672,245, forward strand.
AAAAAATTGATAATTGATGCTTCTTGTCTCTGACTCTCTCTGTATAAAAATAAATAGCCAAGTACTCCTCATATGAAGTAGGCTGAAACAAAGGAAAGATAAAGAAGATGACTCCATGGAGCTGAAAAACGGCACCAGGGTAAAAGTATTTCTTTTCCTTGGCCTACGCCAGACTCGAGAACTGAACTTGGTCTTATTTCTTTCCCTACTTTTGATGTATGTGACCACTCTGCTGGGAAACCTTGTCGTGGTGACGGTGACCTGTGAATCTTGCCTTCACGTCCCCATGTACCTTTTGCTCCGTAATGTATCTATCACTGATACCTGCTTTTCCTCCATCACAGTTCCCATGGTTCTGGTGGACCTTCCTCACATAGAAGACCATCTCCTTCCAGCTGCTTCACCCAAATGTTTTTCTTCCACCTTGTAGACAGGGTGAGTGCATTGTCTTTGTTGGTGATGGCATCAGACCGGTACGTAGCCATCTCCAGGCTGCTGCACTATGTGACCCTCATGAGTGGGGGTCGTTGCATGGGGTTAATTGTGGCTGCCTGGGTGGGGGCTTTGCCCACTCCTTTATCCAGATTTCCCTGCTGCTCCCACTCCCCTTCTGTGGACCCACTGCTCTTGACAATTTCTACTGCGATGTCCCCCAGGTCCTCAAACTCGCCTGCACAAACACCTCTGCACTTGAGCTCCTCGTGATTTCCAACAATGGACTGAGATCCACACTGTGGTTCTTCTTCCTCCTGGTGTCCTATCTGGTCATATTTTTCCCGGAGAGTCATATATATACCCTCAAATATATTGTCAATAAACCAACCACACTTACTAGGTGACATTTAATTTTTATATTTAAGCAATAGGTTTACTGATAACCCAAGCTCTGGTAAGCATGAAATAATTAGGCTTATATGAATAAGCTGACTGATATATTTCCACTCAACGACAACTATGTGGCAATAAAGAAATTAATTGAATCCAACCCCCTTTTCAAAAGGTAAATAAGTAGAAGCCTAGAGATTGAGTGCTTTTTGCTCAAGATCCTATATAAATTCAGTTACAACGATGTCTTCAGATACCCAATTTATTGTTATTCTACCATGTGAGCATAATTTATTATGTTACTAGACCTGTCTATGCCAAAGCCTATTCTAGAAAGATCTCACGATCAGTGTGCCTCTAAAATAAACATACATGGGCACATATGGCCTATCACAGATTAAGACGTTTTCTCTGCTTAAACTGCACATGGTCTTGCCTGATGGGTGGTGGAAGAGTGGGTAGAGCATGGAGCTGGGACGCTGAAGTCTCAGGTTTGAAACCCTGAGGTCGCCAGCTTGAGTGCAGAGTCACTGGATTCAGTGTGGGATCACTGACATGATCACATGGTCACTGGTTGAGCCCAAGGTCACTGGTTTTGAGCAAGGGGTCACTGGCTTGGCTAGAGTCCCTTTCCCCTGGTCAAGGCACATATCAGAAACAATCAATGAACAACTAAAGTGCCGCAAATACGAGTAGATGCTTCTCATCTCTTCTTTCCTCTCTGTGTCTCCCCTTTCTCTCTTTCTCTGTCTCTCTCTGTCTAAATAAAGAAAAAAAGAAAACCCAAAAAAACTGCATATGGTCTTGTGACCTCAAATGTACGTAGCAGTTGTCCTCCTGGATTCTTATCAGGAATGAAAATGAGACCATTTCCCTCGAGGGCCTGAAGGGATTTATCTGTGCAGTGTCTGACAGGTCCGAGTCACAGACTCAGGCTATGTTTAGACCAGTGGTTCTTAACCCTTTTTGAGGTACCGAACCCACCAGTTTCATATGCGCATTCACCGAACCCTTCTTTAGTGATAAATAAAATGATTTTTTTTCCAAATTCAAGACATAGGTATATGTTATTTTACTGATGCACAAAATGAGCCGTTCATGAACATCAACTTGCTCAAAGAACAAAACCAACAAAGTGCATGAACTCACAACAAATTACGGCATTACTTTATTCTGGCCTCCACGGCAGAGGCTTCTCCAAACCCCTGAGACCTACTCATCGAACCCCTAGGGTTTGATAGAACCCAGGTTAAGAACCACTGGTCTAGATGGGAGGAGCAAGATGGCGACGGAGTAGGCGGACGTACCAACTTCCAACTCCCAGAACCAAAGTGGATTACAACTCAATTTTAAGAACCATCACCTGGATAAACCAACTTTCAACAAAACTAAGTGGACTCTTCAACCAAGGAACACAGAAGAAGCCACATTGAGACTGGTAGGAATAGCGAAAACGCGAAGAGGGCTGCCCAGCTCCCCGGAGCAAACGGCAGCCCGGAGAGACCCGTGTGGCAGGAGGAGAGTTTGGCGGAGAGGGAGGGACCTGGGTCCCAGGAACCAAGCCCCAGCCTGCAGTCTCAGAGCCTAGAAAGGCGTTTGGACAGTTTTGAGCTGTGAAACAAGTGAGGGAGCTCCCAGGCCTACAGTGTGGAGTGTTGGGTCCCTTCCTACTCTGCTGAGGGCTGCTTGAGGGTTTAAGGCGACAGGACGCTGAGGCGCGGTTCTGTCGGCGTGGGCAGAGGCCAAGCCGGTGGGAGATCGGTCTAGCCCAGAGGGTCGGAGGGGACCGCGAAAGCGGTCCAGAAGCTGCGGGCCCGCCTTTAATCCCACTTACGGGGACAAAGCGGGAGGCCAGGAACGGGCAGGCCCTGCGCAAGCCGGCCCTGACCGCGGGGACCGGGCTAGGACCAGGGACGGGCAGGGGCTGTGGCTGAGCTGACGTTACCAGTCCCTCACTCCCCCACCTCAACCCCCCCGGGCCGGAGAAACCGCGGTTGGCCAGTATACGTGCGCGAGCGGGCTCCGAGCGCGGGAACGGGGTGGACCCAGAGACAAGTGGAGGCTCGCAGCTGAGCCCACACTACTATCCGCGCCCAGCCGGAGAAACCCCGGATACTATTCATACGTGCACGAGCGGGCTCCGAACACGGGGGCGGGGTAGAGTCTGGGACGAGCGGAAGTACGCAACTCGGCGGAAGCCAGCAAACACGCCCGCCCCAATAAACCTTGGTTTCCGACCCTGCGCAAAGGGCCCTGGCCTCGAGGGCGGGGCTAAAGCTCCTGACGGGCAAAAGCTTACAGCTGAGAGCACGTCAAAAGCCCCGCCTAACCCGCGGAACTGTAGCAAGCAGGCTCCGACTGCTGGTTCTGGGCGGAAGTCTGGAAATAGGCTGGGTCCGCAGCTGAGCAAAGGTGCTCACCTCTACCCTTGGTGCTAATCTTGTGGCTTCAGTCACAGCCCCTCCCACGGAGGAGAGGCAGAAATCACAGCAAAAGCCACAGTGGGCCGGCGTTGGCAACGCTCATACCCAACCACCCTAGGCGCCGGCAGAGGAGGTGGGGGGCCGGCAGATAGACCACACCTAGAGAACACAAAGGCAACACCTACTGGACTCCAGTGGCCACAACTCGCTTATACACAGAAAAAATGGGCAGGCAGAGGAATGCAAACCAAATGAATCAAGAGAAATCCCCAGAGAAGGACCTGAATGAACCAGATATAACCAAATTACCAGAAGCAGAATTTAGAATAATGATAGTTAGGATGTTCAAAGAAATTAGAGCAACAATGGATAGTCATTATGAACACCTAAATAAAGAGATAACAAGTATAAAAAATGAAATTGAAATAATAAAAAAGAATCAGACAGAAATGACAAATACAGTATCAGAACTGAAGACCACAATGGAAGGAATTAAAAGCAGGATGGATGACGCTGAGGATCGAATAAGCGAGTTAGAGGACACAATAAACAAAGGCACAGAAGCAGAGAAGAAAAAGGAAAAGAGACTTAAAAAATGTGAGGAAACTCTAAGGGAGCTTTGTGACAACATGAAGAGAAACAACATTCGCATCATAGGGGTGCCTGAAGAAGAGGGGAGAGGACAGGAAATGGAAACTTTGTTCAATCAAATCATAGCAGAAAACTTTCCTAAATTAAGGCTGGGAAACACTCCACACATTCAAGAAGCACACAGAACTCCATTAAGGAGAAACCCAAAAAAATCTACACCAAGACACATCATAGTTAAAATACCAAAGCTAATGGATAAAGAAAAAATTTTAAAAGCTGCTAGAGAAAAAAAGTCTATCACCTACAAAGGAGCCCCCATAAGGATGACATCGGACTTCTCAACAGAAACACTTGAGGCCAGAAGGGAATGGCAAGAAATAATCAAAGTAATGCAGAACAAGAACCTACAACCAAGACTACTTTATCCAGCAAGGCTAACGTTTAAAATTGAAGGAGAAATAAAGAGCTTCCCAGAAAAAGAAAGCCTGAAGGAATTCATAAAAACCAAACCAATTCTGCAAGAGATACTAAGGGGCCTCTTGTGAACAGTTTAAAGGGAGGAATGAATAGAGCAAAAGAAGAATACAGCTTTAAAGAATAAAATGGCAATAAACAACTACATATCAATAATAACCTTAAATGTAAATGGATTAAATGATCCAATCAAAAGACATAGGGTAGCTGCATGGATAAAGAAACAGGACCCATACATATGCTGTCTACAAGAGACACACCTTAAAACAAAAGATGCTCATAGACTGAAGGTAAAAGGATGGAAAAAAATATTTCATGCAAATGCAAATGAAAAAAAAGCAGGGGTAGCAATACTTATATCAGACAAAATGGACTTTAAAACAAAGGCTGTAGTAAGAGATAAAAGAGGACACTACATAATGATAAAGGGAACAATTCAACAGGAAGATATAACTATTGTAAATATCTACGCACCAAATATAGGAGCCCCGACATACATAAAGCAGACTTTGATGGATATAAAGGGCGAGATTAACAGCAATACTATCATAGTAGGGGATTTCAATACCCCTCTAACAACACTGGATAGATCCTCAAGAAAGAAAATTAATAAAGAAACAGCAGACTTAAAGGATACACTAGATCAACTTGATTTAATAGATATCTTCAGAACTTTTCACCCTAAAGCAGTAGAATATACATTCTTCTCAAGCGCTCATGGTACGTTTTCTAGGATAGACCACATGTTAGGACACAAAAATGGTCTCAATAAATTTAAGAAGATTGAAATCATATCAAGCATTTTCTCTGATCACAATGCTATGAAACTAGAAATTAACCACAAAAGAAAAAATGAAAAATACTCAAACACTTGGAAACTAAATAGCATGTTATTAAATAATGAATGGATTAACAATGAGATCAAAGAAGAAATAAAAAAGTTTCTAGAAACAAATGATAATGAGCATACATCAACTCAAAATTTATGGGACACAGCAAAAGCAGTTCTGAGAGGGAAGTTTATTGCACTACAGGCATATCATAAGAAGCTAGAAAAAGCTCAAATAAGCAACCTGACCCTGCATCTAAAAGAACTAGAAAAACAACAACAAATAAAACCCAAGACAAGTAGAAGGAAGGAAATAATAAAGGTCAGAGCAGAAATAAATGACATAGAGGCTAAGGAAACAATACAGAGGATCAATGAAACAAGAAGCTGGTTCTTTGAAAAGGTAAACAAGATTGATGAACCTTTAACTAGACTCACCAAGAAAAAAAGAGAGAGGACTCAAATAAATAAAATTAGAAAGGACAGTGGAGAAATAACAACTGACACAACAGAAATACAAAGCATTGTAAGAAAATACTATGAAGAACTATATGCCAAAAAATTAGACAATCTTGGTGAAATGGACAAATTTCTTGAATCATATAACCTTCCAAAAATCAATCTGGAAGAATCAGAACACCTAAACAGACCAATTACAGCAAATGAGATAGAAACAGTTATCAAAAAACTCCCAAAAAAGAAAAGTCCTGGGCCTGATGGCTTCACAAGTGAATTCTATCAAAAATTCAAAGAAGAACTAACTCCTATTCTCCTCAAGCTATTTCAAAAAATTCAAGAGGAAGGAAGACTTCCAAACTCCTTTTATGAGGCGAGCATAATTCTGATCCCAAAACCGGGCAAAGACAACACAAAGAAAGAAAATTATAGGCCTATATCCCTGATGAATTTAGACGCTAAAATTCTCAACAAAATATTAGCCAACCGGATCCAGCAATATATGAAAAAAATCATACACCACGATCAAGTGGGATTTATTCTGGAGAGGCAAGGCTGGTTCAATATTCGCAAATCAATCAATGTGATTCACCACATAAACAAAAGGAAGGACAAAAATCACATGATAATTTCAATAGATGCAGAAAAGGCATTTGATAAAATCCAGCACCCATTCATGCTCAAAACTCTCAGTAAAGTGGGAATACAGGGATCATTCTTTAACATGATAAAGGCCATATACAATAAACCGACAGCAAACATCATACTAAATGGACAAAGATTAAAAGCAATCCCCTTAAGATCAGGAACCAGGCAGGGTTGCCCACTTTCACCACTCTTATTCAACATAGTTCTGGAAGTCCTAGCTACAGCAATCAGACAAGAAGAAGAAATAAAAGGCATACAAATTGGAAAAGAAGAAGTAAAACTGTCATTATTTGCAGATGATATGATATTGTATATTGAAAACCCTAAAGTCTCAGTCAAAAAACTACTGGACCTTATAAATGATTTCAGCAAGGTGGCAGGATATAAAATTAATACTCAGAAATCAGAAGCATTTCTATACACCAACAATGAAATATCAGCAAAAGAAATTAAGGAAACAATCCCCTTCACTATTGCAGCCAAAAAAATAAAGTACCTAGGAGTAAATTTAACCAAGGAGGTTAAGGACTTGTACTCGGAAAATTATAGAACATTGATAAAAGAAATCAAGGAAGATACAAACAAGTGGAAGCACATACCGTGCTCATGGCTAGGAAGAATAAACATCATTAAAATGTCTATATTACCCAAAGCAATTTATAAATTCAATGCAATACCAATTAAAATACCAATGACATACTTCAAAGATATAGAACACATATTCCAAAAATTTATATGGAACCAAAAAAGAACACGAATAGCCTCAGCAATCTTAAAAAGAAAAAATAAAGCAGGAGGTATCACTCTTCCTGATATCAAGGTTTACTACAAGGCCATTATACTCAAGACAGCCTGGTACTGGCATAAGAACAGGCACATAGATCAATGGAACAGAACAGAGAACCCAGAAATAAACCCACAGCTTTATGGACAACTGATATTTGACAAAGGAGGAAAGAACATACAATGGAGTAGAGACAGCCTCTTTAACAAATGGTGTTGGGAAAATTGGACATCTACCTGCAAAAAAATGAAACTAGACCATCAACTTACACCATTCACAAAAACAAATTCAAAATGGATAAAAGACTTAAATGTAAGCCGTGAAACCATAAGCATCTTAGAAGAAAACATAGGCAGCAAGCTCTCCGACATCTGTAGCAGCGGTATATTTGCCGATTTATCTTCATGGGCAACTGAAATAAAAGGCAAGATAAACAAATGGGACTATATCAAACTAAAAAGTTTTTGCACAGCTAAAGACAATAGGAACAGAATAAAAAGACAAACCACACAATGGGAGAACATATTCGGCAGCACATCTGATAAGGGGTTAATAACTAAAATTTATAAAGAACTTATAAAACGCAACACCAGGAAGACAAACAACCCAATCAAAAAATGGGCAAAAGAAATGAATAGAAATTTTTCCAAAGAGGACATACAGATGGCCAATAGGCATATGAAAAAATGCTCAACATCACTAATCATTAGAGAAATGCAAATTAAAACCACAATGAGATATCACCTCACACCAGTCAGAATGGCACTTATCAGCAAAACAACACAGAATAAGTGCTGGCGAGGATGTGGAGAAAAGGGAACCCTTCTGCACTGCTGGTGGGAATGCAGACTGGTGCAGCCACTGTGGAAAACAGTTTGGAGATTCCTCAGAAAATTAAAAATCGAACTGCCTTTTGACCCAGCTATCCCACTTTTAGGAATATACCCTAAGAACACCATAGCACTGTTCGAAAAGAAGAAATGCGCCCCCATGTTCGTGGCAGCATTGTTCACAATAGCGAAGATCTGGAACCAGCCCAAGTGTCCGTCAGAAGACGAGTGGATTCAAAAGCTATGGTACATATATACTATGGAATACTACTCAGCCATAAGAAACGATGACATCGGAGCATTTATAACAAAATGGATGTACCTTGATAACATTATACGGAGTGAAATAAGTAAATCAGAAAAAAAGAAAAACTGAAAACAGCACGATTACATACATAGGTGGGACATGAAAGTGAGGGTATGAGACATGGACAAGAGAGTGGGGGTTATGGGATGGGGGGAGGGAGGGAAGAGTGGGATAGGGAGGAGGGGAGGACACAGGGAAAACCAGATTGAAGGTGACAGAGGACAATTTGACTTTTGGTGATGGGTATGCAACACAATTGAATGATAAGATAACCTGGAGATGTTTTCATTGTACATATGTACCCTGATTTATTGATGTCACCCCATTAGAATTAATAATAATTAAATATATATTAAAAAAAAAAAAAAAAAAAAAAAGAACCACTGGTCTAGACAAACCCCAGGGATCCTACACAAAGAGCAATCCACTCTCATTAGGTAAGACGGACTTTTCCAGCCATCGCCTTACCAGGGCCTATCTCAGACTGGCTGCACCATCGAGGATTTACACTTTTCCTGCCAGAGAGGCAGAGAGGACATGTCAAGGGAGATTAAAAAAAACAACAACCTCTAACCAGTCTATTTTCCAATCAATTGGTGTTTGTGAAGAGGCAGTCTAGGCTAGTGCTTTTGTCAGGGCAAGTGCAGCAGAAGAAAAGTAACAAGGACCGCATTACAGCTGAAACTCTGGGTTCTGAGTCATGCAGACTTGGGTCCAGACCAGAGGTCCCCAAACTACGGCCCGCGGGCCAAATTGCGGCCCCTTGAGGTCATTTATCCGGCCCCGCGGCACTTCTGGAAGGGGCACCTCTTTCATTGGTGGTCAGTGTATGGAGTACTGTATGTGGCGGCCCTCCAACGGTCTGAGGTCCAGACCTCCTGGTCCAGACCCTCCCTCTGCCATCTGTCAGCTGTGTGATACTGTATCTCTTCACAGGCCATAGTTCACCTGTACAAAGCTACTTCTAATATTCGTCTCACAGAGTGGTTGTGGAGATTAAAATGAGAGGATACATGTGAAACGTATAATGCCTGGTGGGTGGTAGGTGCTCAGTTAAAGGCCAGTATCATTATTAACATTATCCTTAACGCTGTCACACTCTTCTCCTACACGGTCCATACTCCTCATTGTTCAATATGTATATATATATGTGTGTATATGTGTGTGTGTGTGTGTGTGTGTGTGTGTGTGTGTGATGGGACTATACATTGAATTCAGAACACCTGACATCTTAAAATTTCTAGCCTTCTGTCTTTAAAACATGATAGTAAGTTTGTTTCTTATTTATACTGCATAGAGGGTCATGACAAAGCTGATGAGACAGCCTATAGAGTTCCCTGTCACAGAAGATAACGGGTCCAAGATGAACCCTGGCTTTGAGAGTAGAAATTAGAGATCAGACCAAGAAGTCAGACCCAGTGGGAGAGGAGAGAGTGCAAGGGGAGTTAGTCAAAGAATAGTGAATGTTGCAGACAAATTTCACTGATGTCCCTCCTTGTGACTGGGCAGGACCCATAAGCATGTATGAATTAACTGGCTAAATCATTCGTTATTCCCTGTCTCCTTATCAACCAATTCTAACTTTTTACAAGATTGACTCACTTCCCCTCACACGCAAATTCTAAGAGTTATTCTCACTTTTCATCATTCATAGAGTCCTGCTATCTTTGATCAGGTAACTTTGGTCTCAACAGTCCCTAGGCTTTTCCTTATGAAACTGCCTATGAAAAATGCATACCGCAGGCCACCTTACAGCCCCTTTCATGCAAACGTATCCTTTCCTTTCCTTCCTATGTCTTGTAACTCAGTCAAATCAGATTTTTATTGCTAGTCAGTATTGGAGGGCACCAAAGATCTATGGGGTCTGAATCACTGGACCTCAGAAGCATAATTCCTAAGGACAGGAACCCCTGTCACAGCATTGTCCCTGAGACTTCCTCAAACCCTGTCTAAACACACAACATCACCTGATTCAGTAATTCAGGGCAAGGGGAAAGGCATCTGATTAGGACAAGTGTCATTTATCTGGATGACATAAAATCACACTTAGGGCTGTGTTTCTCCCGTTGAATCAGTGTTTGTTATTTAAGCTCTGCTGCTAAGAGCCATAAAAAAAGTCAATTCCTTCCAGGCACACACTCTTGGCTTTCTAACTACCCTTCCTTGACTTGCTCCCCAAATCAAACATTTTAACAATAAATATCTCTGGCTACCCATGAACCCAATACCATAGTTCTGCAGAAATGAAACTGATTAATATCAAGAGCTGTCACTATGCTACTCCTGAGTGAGCTGTGGATCTCAGAGAGGCAAACTAAGATCATTGCAGGGGGCGAAGTACCTGTCACGTAGCACCTGTCACGTTAAACCGTAGTCGCACACATAAATCTGCAGCATCCCATCTCTGAGAGCGGCTCTGACAGTGGCCACAGAGGTTTGACTTTCCCTTTTATTGAAGTTTCATTTCTCAGCAGACTGTGGGCAAAGTGATTTTGCTGAGGGAAACACTGCAGTCTCCGATGAGGTTTAACAACCCTTTCGTCCCAAGCCAAGGGGATAATGCACTGTTCCTACACTTTATCTAGAGAAAAGGATATATCCTAGATGCACCCTAGTACCTCTTTATGTACCTGTGAGAGGGGGCAGAGAGGAGACCCGGGAAAGAGAGAGAAGACAAGGGAGAGAGGAGGAGGAGGGCTCGGTGATATGTTAATGACTCCCACAGAAACACCACGGGTTAGGCACTCAGCTCCCACACTCACACCCAACAGTATTCCCCATGCTAATGCCTTCACTGGGCCTGCCGCTAAGGGACTAACAGAGATGACCCCGGCTCTGCAAGAATGATGTGCTTACTGGTGGCCGCCTTTTCCCAGCGGAGGGAAGACAATAACAGAGCCACTAGCCTTGAGGCAGGCTTCCCATTAAACACAGGCTTTCCCCAGAACCTACTTCTTCTCAGCTACAGTTGCAATATCCTAATTTCCCCCTTGGAGGCTGTGAAGTCAGTCAGGGTTGGTGTGTGTGAACTTCGGAACTGAAAGGCTGTTACGGTTGATTTCTCAGAAATGCCCCAAACGTGTAGAATGTTCATATTGAAACCACAACTTTTTTTCTTTTCTTTTTTTTTTTTTTAGAGAAAGAGAGATAGACAGGAAGGGAGAGAGATCAGAAGCATTAACTCATAGTCGCAGCATCTTAGTTGTTCATTGATTACTTCTCTTATGTGCCTTGACCTGGGGGCTCCAGCTGACCCAGTGACCCCTTGCTCAAGCCAGCGACCTTGAGTTCAAGCTAGTGACCTCAAGGTTTCGAGCCTATGTCCTCCACGTCCAATGCTCTATCCACTGCACCCCTGCCTAGTCAGGCTCAACAACAATCTTTTAATGTACGGATTCTAAACAGGATTATCTAGGTTGTCGTTATTTGTTCAACATTTCCCACACTGGAAGTCTGTACAGTACCCCCCATCTTATCCACTGCGGTACATTCAAGTCCCACGTGGATGTCTGAAATTCCAGATGGTACCAAACCCTATTACACTACGCTTTTTTCTTCTACATGCCTACTTATGAAAAAGTTCAATTGCCAAATTAAGCATAGTAAGAGGTTAACAGTAATCATGAGCAACAAAATAGAACAATCATAAAAATATACCGTAATAAAAGCTATGTGAGTGTGGTCTGTCTCTTTCACAACATCTTACTGTACTGTACTCACCCCTTTCCTTCAGGTGACCACGTGGGATGACATACCGCCAAACCTGTTCCCAAGGCCGTGTAACCACCCCTCCCTCTCTCGCAGTCAACAGCCTGACGTCCCTCGTTTCAGAGGACCCTTGCCAACGACTTGGTGCAGGCCCAGTGCTTTCTGCCACCAACACATCATCCCTTGGGATGTGTTTCAGCTCTTGTCCCCCACCCACACACCGAATGCCTTTTCTCCATCTTAAATAAGTACTTAACCACACTCTGTGACCTTAACATTTCCAACTTGAGGTGTGACAGCAAACCTAGTGTGAATTCCTTTTTCCTTCACCATTGCACAGATAGATTTCAGTCTTAGTATAGATCTTAGCAACCTCAGCATATGATTTTGTTTTCTTTCCTTACTGAAAACTTGCCCCTTTTCACCTAAAGGAAGCACTTGGGGGCTTGTCTTTGGCATACCAGTACTCTTCCACTTTGCAGGCATCAGTAAGCGAGATAAGGATGACTGCAACACACGCACTGCGATACCTCGACAGCCCATCTCATAACCAAGATGGCGGCCACGTGGCTAATGTGCCGGGAGCGCGCACAGCGTGGAGACGCTAAATGAAGGGAATGACTCACGTCCAGGACCGGAGGGCGTGAGCCTCACGAGATTTCATCAGCTACTGAGACCTACTCAGACCGAGGGCCCGCGATTTAAAAGGTATGAATCGCTTATTTCTGAAGTTTTCCATTTAGTCTTTTTGGACCGCCATTGACCATGGGTAACCAGAACCACAGAAAGCAGAACTGCAGATGAGAGGGGCACTGCTGTATTTCTAAAGAGCCTCCTCCTGAATTAGGAGCCGTATCTGCTGAGCAAAAGGCATTGGAACATCCCATTACCACGAGAGAGAGTCATTCCTTTGCCACGTTTCTCCCAGGGTTGGACATTTAAGAACGTAACTGAGATTTTTGATTCCCTAGATGAACCCTCAAAACCCATATCACATTTCCTCTCCCCAAAATTTCCCATCTTTTTCTTAGGAGTGGGAGCAACTTTATACAGAACTCTTGCACAATCAAGAGGAGCATTCCCGTAGATGCTTCGCTGGGGAACTTTTGGTATAGTCCTCCCAAATTCCACAGATCCGAGTTGGAAACCTTGGCTAGGGCACCTGTATGCTGCCAGGCTGGTGATTCCCAAACCTCAGTGGGCATAAGAATCACCTAGGGCAGCAATTTTCAAGTGGTGTGCCACAAGAATTTTTAAAACATGCAGGGCCTGACTAGTCAGGGGCACTGATCTCTTTTCCCTTAGATTGTCAAGTTTAAAAAAAAAATGTCAACAGCTAACAACAATAGCTATTTGGTGTGCATGAATCAAAATTATACCTATTCTTTTTCCAGATCAGCAAAAAATATATTTCTGGGTGTCCCACAGCATTTTAGTAATTAGTTTACGTGTGCCATGATATGGAAATAGTTAAAAGTCGCTGACCTAGAGAGTTAATCAAAATGTACGGTTCCAGGCAATGTTTCCAGTATATTCTAATGGTTCTCATGGATACTAGGAATCCCCACTTTTAACCAGCACCCCCAGTGAATCTGGCACATATGGTCTGTGTATTTATTGCCAAGTCCAGGTGAATGTTTTCAAACTGCAGATTCTGAAACTCTAAGGGCTGTGATGTCAGTAGTAAGTCTGAACATGCATTTTTTAAAATGAAACAGAATAGCACAGGATAGAATAATTAGAGTTAATCAAATATATTTTTAAAAACATTGTTCCTGGAAACCTTTATTTCAGACATACGTATGAAGACAGTGGTCCTGATGTAAATTTTTTTTTAACTTTTTATTTGTTGTTGATTGCATTACGTGCCCATCACCCAAAGTCAAATCATTTTCCATCGCGTGGATTTGTTCCTCTTTACCCCCGCCCTCCCCATTTATTAGCATACATTTCAGTGAAAAAGGTTTGAAAGCCACTGGTCTGGGATGTGCTCTCTTATTACCATGCCCTCAGTTTCTTTAATATGCAGCAGCATGACTCGCATCACTTCAGCCTCTTGGCTAGATCTGTCCAATGTCAACATTCAGGGAATGTGTAACAGCCACTAAAAGGAGCCATGTTCTGGGTCTTGAGGTCAGTGAGCCTCTAAGAATAAACCAGGTGATGCAACAAGTCTAAAAGTCTAAGGAAGTAGGGGAAAGTGAGGCCCCCCAAGGACCTTCACATCTTCATCAGCACCATCAGAACCAACCTCATGGGCCTGAGAAATCACATCATAAAACCACTGAAGTCAAAGGAAACATGCACCTTTGTGAAAGAAATGAAAATTTGTACCAAACCTCTTTAAAAAGGGTGATTTTTTTTTTTTTACATAGTTTTTCAAAATTCAACTTGTCAAAGGGCCGGCCATCCCCAAAGACCAAAAGCTCAGAGGCATGTTGGTGAAGCAGGGCAAGTTAATTAACTGGTATCAATGAGTGGCACTTGAAGTAACTGTAGAGGTCACTTGACATCTCTCTCCTCCTTCTCCTCCTCCTCCTCCCCCTATTTATTCCTCTCTTTTTCCTTCTCTTCAGCTCTTCCCTTCCCTCCCTCCTTATCTGATCTTTGTGTTTGACCTTTCCTCTACTTTCTACCCTTCCTGGTGTCACCCTGCCCACCACTGATTGTCAAGATGAAGGATTCATAGGCTACCTTTTAGTTCTGATCTGACGTGGATACTTTGGGGAATGATGCAGTTTCTCATGCCTTGAATGCACCTCTTCTCTTTATCCCTGCAAAGTTGTTTTTCCTCTTAAAAATGACAAAGGACATTGCTTTAGTCTACATATTTAAATACAATGAGGTACAGACCCCTTCTGTAACAAGAGGGCATCTTGGGAAGGTCGAATATTCCTGCAACCAAGCTGGATACCTTGCCCAGGTTATATTATGAGCTCTTTCTATAAATGTAAAAAGCCTACCAAAAAACTATCCACAAAATTATGCTCGTGTAAAACTGTTATTGATCTCAATCTGAAATCCAGTTCCCACTTTATTTTTTTATTTCTTCAATAAGTACTTATATGTTGGCATCTCTCTCTCTCTCTCTCTCTCTCTCTCTCTATATATATATATATGTATGTATATATGTACTTATTGTTTTTATTACTGAGAACCTGCAAGGTGTCATAAATCCTACCTGTTTTGCTTGTTGGTTGGTTTGTTGAGGCACAATTTATATAAAGTTTGCCCTTTTAAGGTGCATGCATAGTTGTGTGAGATTTGACAAATATATAAAGTCACGTAGTCATGTTGCCACTGCTATAATCAAGATGTAGAATGTTTCCATCAATCAAAAAAGTTCCTTCCTCCCTCTTTGCATAAATACTCCCCACCCCCACTGCCCTCTTCATCTGCAAACAAAACAGCATGCCCAGCCCGCCTGGGCCACAGAGCTGAATGGGCTGGGAAGGAGTTTCCAAGTTTACCGATACTGAGGCCAGAGGCCCCAGTGTTACAGACCTTGCAGTTCTTCCGTGAGGAGAAGGGAAAGTACTTTTTAATTTAAGTGAAATATGAGGTCAGTGGGCTTGGAGTCAATCAACAAAGGAGGGAGGTGGCCTTCGGGTTATCCCTGGACTGAGTGGTGGAAGCCACGTTGAAAGCCAGCCGAGCAGGCTTTAGGAGGGAGCAGGCGGGGGGCCAGGCCCCGACCTGGGTTTGCTCCCTGGCTCTCAGCTCTCCCGCCAGTTAGGCTCCATCACACAGACCGGGAGACGGGCGCGCAGCGTCCAGGCGTTGCTTGGGAGAAAAACAGGAAATGTGTTCGCAGCCTTCCGTTTTCTCAGGCTCTTTAGGTGGCGCTAGAGTCTTCCCGGGATGCGGCTTTAGGCTGCTAGGAACGACTTTCGTGTTACTCGTGGTTCGAGTCTTTCTAGGCCAAGGTCGAGAAGAGAGCGGGAGGAGAGCCCAGGAGCCCCGCCCTGGCACCTGCTGGCCAGCAGCGCCCGCGGGGTGGGGGGCTTGGGGGAACAGCCGCCAGGGCGCAGGCGCGGCGGTGCGCGTCCACTCGAGTTGGGCCGAGCCGCCTGCACTTCCCGAGAGTTGCCATACGGGGGCGGCCCCGGCTTTCGGTTTACCGAGGCGAGCAGGCGAATGGAGCTGGCGTGGCTGGACAAAGCACGGAGCTCCGGAAAGAAGCCTCAGTGTCTCTGGCTTTCCGGAACAAAACGAAAAACTGGGCTGGAAAGAGGAAACCTTACCTTACCCTGAAAGGTTTAAAACTATCAAAAGGGAATATCACAAGGCCGTGGCTCCACTGGGGCTCGAACCCAGGACCTTCTGCGTGTAAAGCAGACGTGCTAACCGCTACACTATGGAACCGCACGTGGCAGCTCAGCCGCCAAGACAGAATAACACCATACAAAGACCTTTTGCCTTCTAATGTGTAAGGCTGAAATTTAATGCCTAGACGTCTTTCAGGGAGAGAAACTTTAAAAAGAGTTTTAGATTTTCAAGTGCGACTTGGACCCACGTTTCTCCTTGAGAACACAGATAACACGTTGACTTGGAAAAAGAAAACGCGATCTGATTTGCCGGCGGGTGTCCCCCGGGTAGACGCCACTGCTGTCTTGATGTAAAGAGCGCAGGGAAAACGCTGCATGCTCGGCTCTGTGGCGCAATGGATAGCGCATTGGACTTCTAGACAAGTCGAGACATTCAAAGGTTGTGGGTTCGAGTCCCACCAGAGTCGCTTTTTGTTTTAATGGAGGGGAGGGGATAGAAGTAAAAATAAAATTAAGAGAAACCTTACTCATGTAAAATCTGTAATCCGACTCCCCCACCCATGAAGAAAAAGGAAACTCCTTCCAGTTCCTTATTAGGTCCTCACTGGTGGAGGCGTGAGAAATCCTACTAACTCGAGCCTTCTTGATCACTTTTCAGAATTTCTGGCGACTGGAGATTAAAGAAATTGGCAGGATGTGATAAAAAAAGTTCCTGAGTTTTTTCCTCCCTATACAGTACTGCTCTTTTACATCAGGAATAAACGTTTAAATTGTTCTGCAACAGCTCAATAGCTCAGCTCTATTCAAATAATCAGCCAATAACATCAGGGAAGTCAGGTGCCCAAACAGCTGAGTGGTTAAGGCATTGGACCTAAAACTGAGTGAGTTTCATTCCCTCGTGGGTTCGAACCCCATGTATGGTAATGACTATTCAGCTTTTCCAAGCAGAAAACTGAACAGTCGTTTCCAGAATTGTTTGTGTCTCAGTCACGCAATCCTAAGGTGTTTGTCCAGGTGAGAGGAGCTAAGACAGTTAAGTGGCAATGACATTCTAACCTGAAAGTTGGTGGGTTTTGCCTGACATAGAAAGTGTAGAAACATCTTACAGTACTGATTGTGTGTAAAATAGAAAATATCTGCATGAAACTATACTATTTTCGGAGGGAAGCACCTTGTGCAGTAACAACGTTCACTCTTTGAAAGCAGTCATCAGTTATTTCTTAAGCTCCTGCATGTGCCAAGTACTGTTTTAAGTCCTGGAGCTGTGGGAATGCAGAAAGAAAAAAATGCAAAACGAAACAAGAAATGGCAGCAACAAACCCAGCCAACAGTTACTGCCCATCAGTATTTTTATGACAGTGACAGAGGGAAGAGATGGTTTATAAACAAGCACAGAAACAATTGCAGATGGCAATAAACGCTATAGAGAATATAAAATGGTATGGCACAGTAGAGTGGCATAGAACTTCCTTGGGATAAACTAACTATATTTGAGGATGGTATCTTGACAGGAATATTCTCTCCTTCTCTCCACTAAACAAAAACTTGCCAGGACCAATTTTGACCCTCATCTTCCTCTAAAAGCCTTCCCTGCCCCATGGCCCTCATTCAACTATCCATTCTTTCATGCAACAATGAGAACTTGCTTTGTGCTAGTCACTGGCCCAAGCATTGGGGACCTACAGGGAGTTTCTGTTCACTTAGCAAGAAACATTAGACAGACCCATTAAACAGGTGTTTAAGGTCAGTTGTGACGGATGAGCAACACGGACAGGCTCAGAGCCCCTAGTACCTAACTCCATGTACAGAAGATCACGCAGGATCTCTGGGGTAAGTCATGATCCCTGTCTTCACTGATAGATGGAACCTCTCAAACTTAAGGAACCTAGAAAGCAGGAAGACAGTGGCATTTCAGGAGGGAGGAAGGGCAACACAGAAAGAAAGGAACTGTGGTGTGTTAAATGAAATACAAACAGCTCTCTCCGATTAACTGTATGTATGCTAAGCAGGCTTGTACCACGCTATCAATGCTTTGTATTCAGTGTTTGGTGCCTGTCGATTCAGTCTGTCCTAGGAGAGTAAAAATCAGGTCGTCACGCTCTCCTGCATTCAGAGCTGCACTCAGCAGCCTTGTGGCTGCAGTACGTACTGCTGTAAGAAGCTGAGGTTAGGCCGAAGGCTTGCTAAGTCCTCCCAGGATTGACGTCATGGCACAGGAGGCTCTTTTCTGGGGCAGAGGGAGGCTTGTTTTAGTGTTCTCTGTTGAGCTCAGACTTGTCATCTGATTCCTAGCAGCCCATACCTTCATTTTCAATACCATCCAGTCTCCTCCAAAACCTTGAGGCCAGGAGGGATTTCACGGAGGGATTCCCTGCTGGGAAAGGAATTTGTGCTTTTAACGTTTCTCTGCTGGGATCTGTAGACAACCCAGGATCAGTGACCCTTGATCTGGGGTGCTGCCTATGTGATCCCAGAGTGGGGGATAGTTTAACAGACTTTATCTTTTTTGTTGTTATCCTTCATATATTTTAGTACAAAAACAATACATGCTTGTTTTCTTAAAATCCAATAATACAGATGTACCTAAAGAAAATGGTTAAAGCCCCTTCTCACACACTTCATGGCTGTAACCCAAAATGTTTATCGGATTTTTTTTATTTTTAAACATACATCTCATATATATATATAAAATAAGTATTTATATTATATTTATTATATGTGCAATCGCCAAATATATAAACATATATAATTTAAGGATTCAGGTACATATCCTTTAATTTTTTCATAAATATTATACCATACACACTGTTTAGCACTTTGTGCTGTCTTTGCTTAACATCGCTGTTTTTCCATACGGATCACCTTCTACACATTGCTCGTAGCTCCCGGTGCATTTTTCCATTACAGAATGCAGACTCAGGAGTGTCCCTGGACTCCAAGGAAGGCGGAAAGTGTGAGGCTCTGCCCTGCAGAATTCCCTTCACCCAGTGCCTCTAGGAATGGCGTGGCCATGGAGGAGCAGGACGAATGAAAAAAGTTGACTCATTAATTTTGTCTAGGACACAGATGCCTACCTTAACAAGACTTCCTAAAAGCATAAATTCTAGCCTGTATTTTGTCTGATCAAAACCTTTCAGTAGAAAGCTTCAGGAAAACATTCAGAGTCCCTAGCACACGTGCTTTCCTGTTTATTCAGAATTCTTTTTCCAAGAGCTCGGGCACAGTCACCTTGCCCAGCCCAGTTAGGCATCACCAGCCTCTGAGGACTTGACAGGTCCTTGATTCTGGCGTCGGCCCCGGGTGCTCCGCGGGTCTTCCCGCCCCGCTGAGTACCGCGACCGGGTCTTTGCAGCCTCGCAAGCTTGCTCAGGTTCTGGAGCGCGGCATGCACTCAATGAATGTCGAATGGATGGATGATTGGAAGCCTCATCAGTTATTCATAATACTCCACCCACAAGATTTATAGGGCTCTGCAAAGATTGGGATTAGAAATCCCGCTGCTCCCCGGAGACGGGTCCGAAGGTCCTAAATCTGGAGAATCCCTCTTAGGGGAGAATTCAGTGCCCTCGGGGGGCGGTGCAGGTCAGACAGGCGGTTATTTTATTTATAGTACAGCTGTGGCGCGGAAAAAGGAGAAATAAAGACTATTCCGTCAAACGCCTGCTCGAGCTTGGTTTTGCGCTTGCATTTAGGGAATTGCACTTGGCCTACTTCACTGTGGATCGGCTCCGGCAGCTGTTCTACCGTCGAGCCCGGATAGCTCAGTCGGTAGAGCATCAGACTTTTAATCTGAGGGTCCAGGGTTCAAGTCCCTGTTCGGGCGGAGTATTTTTAACTCTCCTCCCCTAATGTAAACCAGAATCAAAGCCAGTCTTTCCGAGCAGGTATGAGTTTATGGCAAACGCGCGTGCGTTCTACCCTTCCGGAAATGCAAGCCAGACCTCCCGCCGATTTGCTTGTAAGGTAAGAGGTGAGGCTAGTGCTTCTTAGAGATCTCTTCCAGCTTCAGTCCGTTCTCTTCCAAACTTCCTTGTGCTACTCTGTCCTCGGGAATTTTTTTCCTTAGAACTAGAATATATCACTTTTTTATTCAAAACAGCAATAAACACATACCCAAGGAAATGGTACACCTGTCATCAGACCCATGACAGTTTTGCTCCTGGCTGTAATTTGCGCAGCTTTGGGCGCTTTTTTATTAAAACCACGGTGAGAACACTGAACTTCAAAGAAAAAAAATATATTTTAAATCGAGACGCTTGGAAGTCAACTTCTCCAGCCTGAGAACCATCCTTCCCAGATTTCCAACGTTCTGGTGGGACCCTGACTTCCGAGTCTCTGCTGTATAGACCAACATCTTTAAAGACTGTCTTTATGTCTGCCATTAATGAGAAAACCTTGCAAACCTAGCGAGCTGACTTCACTGGAGGCCAAACCAAACACCTTTACTGGCAACCCAGAGGGGTTTAGTCATGCTACGAATGCTGCTACATTTTACACCCTAATATCGGCAGAATGATTAGGGGACTGAGTGCACGTCATTACATGATTTCTGATATCTTGCACGGGTTTAAGCTCTGTTTCCTCATATTGCTGTACTAAATGCTGTATGTATGTAGTCTCATTGACGTGTGCCCGTTAAGATTACTATAAGGTAAGCAGCGGACGACATTTCTGTCCAAAGGTAGGTCTGCAAAACACATGCCGAAACCCGGGATTGAACCAGGGACCTTTAGATCTTCAGTCTAACGCTCTCCCAACTGAGCTATTTCGGCACGCTCAGCTATGCGTTCTCCATGGTAAGGTAGCTCAGTTGATTAGAGCATGGCCTCAATAGTTAACATTGTTGGTTAGATTTTTGGTCAGGACACATGCAACCAGTGAATGCATGAATAGGTGGAACGCATCTATGTTATCTCTCTCTCTCTCTCAAATCAATTAATAAAAAATATTTTTAAAAAACTTTCTATGCTGTTCAGGCAATTTAAAATAAAAATATATTCATCTTCATTCTTTTAATTTCTAATTTCACCTTCCAAAGAATGAGAAGGATGCCGTTAGTACTATTTCTCGGGTGCCTCCCGGGCAAGGCGTTCCTGCATGGTTGGTGGAGGCGCTGCCCCACTAACCGTGACTCCCTGGGTATCAGTCCTGCTAAGAGGGCAGCAGACGCAATCAGCCCCACCCCCATCCGGTTAATGGGGAGATCAAGACAGACTTTTTCCCTGACCAGGCGGTGGCGCTGTGGGTAGAGTATCAGACTGGAATTCAGAGGACCCAAGTTCAAGACCCTGAGGTCGCCAGCTTGAGCACGGGCTCATCTGCTGTAGCCCCAAGGTCAAGGCACATATGAGAAAGCAATGTCGCAAAACTGATGATTGGTGCTTCTCTTCTCTCTCCATTCCTGTCTGTCTATCCCTATCTCTCTCACTCTCTGTCTCTGTAAATAAATAAATAAAAATTAAAAAATCCCTATCACACTTTTAAAAAAGACAGACTTTCTAACCTAGCCTAAGGAAGGCTCGATCTCCAGCTAAACCATTGCGGGCTCTTCATCTCACAGGGACCTAATCTTTTTAGTCTTGGGGGACCCATGCCTGCGCTCCTTTTGTGTCTTGCACAGCCCAACTTCCTCAACCCCTTTTAGCGCCCACTTTTTCGTTTTCTGAGCACTAGGACGTGTCTTATTCCCCAGTATGCACCCTATTCCTCCCACCAACACAAGATGACACCTCCACCTCAGGTCCCCCACTATTCAGGTTCACACTGGGGGGGGGGTGCAGTGAGGGAGAGATTTGACCTCGTTTGGGGGAATGGGCTGCTTTGGTGCCTCAGATCCTAGCTGGTCACCTCTCTTTTTCAGAGAAGATGATTCTCTAGAAGGGTAGGAAGGTGGGGTGGAGAGGTGCAGGACCCCGGCTGTATTCCTCAGGCACCTGGGGGGGAGGACGCCTGGGACAGTCCCCGGAGGGTGCTACGAGAGAGCGAACGGAGGGCTGAAGTGGGTGTCATTTCTTTAATGATACCGAACAAGGGAGAGCTCCGCCCAGACAGGGACTTCAACCCTACACCCTCAGATTGAAGGTCTATTATCCTAACCGACTTGGTTACCCTGGGGTCACAGAGAAAGTTCCACTCTGATGAATGAAGACCGTGTCTGCAGTGCGAGGTAAAGGACATCATGCCGGACCAGCGTGGGGTCCCCTCCGTAAGTGAGTCAATCCGATGCCAGTCCAGGGAGCCCGGCAGGAGAGTAGTAAAGTCGTTCTTTGGCAGCTGCAAATTCCTTAAATAAAATAAGGAATGCTCCGTTTTACTTAGAGACCTCTTGGCAAAAGCGAATCCTGAGTTTCGTCAACCCCTGCAGAGGGAGGACAGAAGCCACTCACTGTCCCCACCTCTCCGCGTTTCTTCACCCCAATCCCAAAGCGCTCACGGTCGGTGACCACAGTTCAGCGTTAAAGGCATCAGGCTGCCCCGTCTTCCGAAAAGCACGACCAGTCAGTCCCTCGTCCCAGTTCCAGGTGCCCACCTCAAAAAGAAGGCAGAACGCCTTCCCTGGAAGAAACCATCCGGGATCGGGGAAGGAGCGGTGGGGTTTCCGAAAGCACGACCCTGCCCGGGTCCCCCTCATCTGTCGGATCCCCACCCGCCAGGCCTCGGCGCACTGACACTCACACCGCTCTTCTCTGGCTGAAGCCACACTCCCCACTTCTCACCCACACACATTCAATCAATCTTCTGGGCCTTTGCACGTGCTGTTCCCTCTAACTGGGACACACCGCCTCCTTTTCGCTCCTTACCGGTGGTCTGCCCCAAGCACATTCAGAACTCAACCTAACGCCCTCCTCACTGGGAAGCTGCTGGTAACCAGCACCATCCTGGCCTTCTGTTCCCTGCACTGCTTGGGTCTACTTACAGGCCGAGCAGGCAGGTGTGCCGACTGCACGCCCTTGAGAGCCAGGGTAGTCGGTGCTTTACTAGAGGAATACCAAAGTGTTTTTGATAACCCAGAGGAACGACTAGAAAGCGGGCAGAGAGAACCTGGCAGGAAAAAAAAGGGGTGGGGGGGCATTACAACTATACCTCGAAAGGTAAGTGAAGGATGCCAAGCAGGCAGGAAGGGTGCTTCAGGAAGACTCCCTATCTTCTCCCAGCTTCTTGCTTGTATCCAGAGTACTTCCCACGGGGAGTCCCTCTTTCCTTTTCAGGCTATAATCTGGGAAATGTTCACCTTTTCAGGGCAAAGGCCCAACATTTCCTAAGGATATGGCACCTGCTTTCATGGTTCCACAGGGGTTGACTTTTGCTCAGTGCACTTTTTCCCCTGAGCAGTAATAACTCCCTCACCCATCTCTCTCACCTGTGTGTAACCCTCTAAAGCATGCTGCCAGGGATGGGCGGATAGATGATAGAGAGATAGATAGATAGAAAGATAGATAGATAGATATAGATAAATAGATAGATTTTTTTTTTAAGAAATTGGCTCAGAGGATGTTGGAAGCCGGTATGTCTACACTCTGTTGGGGAGGCCAAGAAGCTGGAAATCAGGGAACAGTTTATGTTGCAGTCCTGAGCCCAGCTGCAGCAGGGCAGCAGGCCGGAGACTCGGGCAGATTTTTTCCCATATTACGGCTTGAGGAGAATTCCCTCTTCCACAGGAACCCCCAGTCTTAAACCTTCAGATGATTAGATGAGGCCCTACCACGTTATTGAGGGTAACCTGCTTTATTCCATCTACGGATTTAAATAGTAATTACATCTAAAGAATACCTCCTCAGCACCATCTAGCCTGTTGGGTTTGTTGTTGCTGTTGTTACATAAATTAACCAATTTATTATAAGTCAGCAACGTTTCAAATTGTGGAGCTTCTACTGACCATTTAATTCTTTCAGTCTTCTGACGGCCACTTGACCATGATGGCAGAGGTGGTGTTGTAGGGCCAGGGCCACTCATAGCTGTTTTCATGCAGGGACACACGGCCGGATCCCCACAGCTCGCCTCTTGGTCTTGAAGTAAGTGTCCTTGGCGTGCGGGCTAATTTTCTTCACCATTTTCCTGACGGAGGCGCCATAACAGTTTCTGTATTTACCAGCCATTGTAACCTTCTTGGTGCATTTAGTCATGTTGCCATGGAACCCAGAGAGTAGTAGACTGTAGACTAGCATTGGACTGAACTGTACACCTTAGCTTGACAAATGGCCACATGCAGTTCACCGTCACACATGCTGACATATGTCACGCCAAGTCTGAACTGCCCAATCTCTTAGTCCGCCATTTCATTTCCTTGCTTTTGATAATGGTTGGATTTTACAGGAGTCCCTTACTAATACAAGAGAGGGGCCTAAGGACTACATAAATTAAAGTCAAATACAGTTGAGTCAGGGGCCTGCTGCACACTGCCTGCCACAGGACTCGGCTGCCCGGAGATGCGTGCTGACCAGGAGGAACCCCCAGATAAAGAAAATCCCTGCCGGGACTTAATAGCTACTCCCCCATACCTCATCCCTTACCTAGACCATAAAGGGAAAACAGACCACAAAACATACCTTGTAAAGGTTAAAAGTTGTGGGTTTCTTTTTAAGGTTAAAGTTAATCCTAACTTTCTCCCCGCCCTTTATTCCCCCATACCAGCAGTTTTTCACAGAATTTACAGATATAAGCTCAGCCTCCAGAGATGGCTGCGGTCTCTGCTGCTTCTCTTGGAAGGAGAGTCTACTGCTCTGTCTGTGGAGTGGCATTTTCTTGCTTATCCCTTGTGCTCAATAAACCTACTTGGGCTGTAAACTATGCTGGCTTGCATTTGAATCCTTCCCTGAGAAGCCAAGAGCCCTCTGGGATCCAGGCTGGAGGCCCCAGGAGGGACCCGCCCCTCCGGCATC
Source organism: Rhynchonycteris naso (assembly GCA_037038555.1). Lineage (NCBI taxonomy): Eukaryota > Metazoa > Chordata > Mammalia > Chiroptera > Emballonuridae > Rhynchonycteris > Rhynchonycteris naso. The sequence continues at coordinate 361,697,267 of CM072995.1, forward strand.
GTTAGGGAAATGCATCCTTCCATCCAGGAAACCAGAGGTCTGGGAGATGAAGCCCTGATCAGCTAGCATCCTGGCACTGAGTTAACAGAAAGGGGAGGACATGTGATAGGTTCCAAAGCAGTACTGCTCAATTTTTTTTTTTTTTTCATACGGCGTTTTAGAAGGTGGCGGCTGATCTCACTCCTCCGGGGTAGGGGCCCAGCCTAGCGGAGGCGGAGAGAAGGCATTCCCAAGCCCGTGTCTCACAGCGCTTACCTTGAGTACAGGGACTTATCGATTATCTTAACGCAGGTTTTTTTGTTTTTTTGTTTTTCTGTTTTTTAATTAGGCTCCTGTCCAGAGCCCCCAAATCTCCCTCCCTTCTATCACCATCCCAGACTGTTGTGGGCGACTCTGGAGGCGTGGGGACAGGTGAGAACAGGAAACCACCAGAACCCCATGACACCCAGTTCTCCCAGTCTAGTTTCCGACTATCTTCGTCGCTAGGGGTCGGGGGAACAGAGGGGGCGCCTCGAGTTCAGAGCAGTGCGAGAATCCTATGTGCAGCAACGGCTTACGACTTAGCAAATAAAAATAGTTACATTTGAATTTCAGAGAAACTACGAATATGAACTTTGTATCGCAATATTTCAGACAAACTTGTACCAAAAAAATAATAATAATACTCGTTGTACCAGAAAGGGCTTGCGATCGCCACCCCCATCCCAGCCTCCCCCCACCTAAAGCTGTCCTAGGACCTTGTTATTGTTAAACTGCATGGACCCAGCGGAAACCGAGGATTTCTTTGACTGCGAGGGGCCCGGCGCTGTGGCCATCCCCGCCGGGTCCGCCCACCCGGGGTAGAGAAGTTCGGCCGGGGCGGTTCAGCCCGAGCTCCCCAAGTGGACTCGGAACCAGGACGAAAGAGGGAGGGCTGGGAAGATCCACGGGAAAGTGAGCGGCGCGGGGCGAGAAGGTAGTGTCCCCCAGACCCCAAATCAGAGAAGGGGTTCTGACTTTACACTGAGCAACAACAAGAAACCCTTTTTGGGTTCCAGTCTTCTCCGACCCAGAGGGGGGGAAAAAGTTGAGTTCACCTGAGTCAACCCCGAACGCGTTACCAACCACGTGCGAGTGAGAACGTCCACAGGGTGGCGACCTGGGATTTTATCATAAAGAAGCTAAATGCCAACTTGAAAGACCGTTCGATGGTGGTGGCATCTAAAACCACTGCCGAAACCCGGGATTGAACCAGGGACCTTTAGATCTTCAGTCTAACGCTCTCCCAACTGAGCTATTTCGGCGGCGTACAGCTCGTGGAGAGAGTGTAGTGTCACCCAGACCCAAGGTCCCGGAAGGGATACTGAATTGACACCGAGCAGTTGAAAAGCGACAACAGAAATCCCTTTTCTGTTTGCAGTCTTCTCCCATCCAGAAGGAGGGGGGAGGGGGGGAGAGTTGACTTCATCAGTGTCAACCCCAAGCACGTTACCAACCCGGTGGCGACCTGGGATTTTGTGGTAGAGAGGAATCCACTGCTAATCTGGAAGACCGTCGTGGTGGCATCTAGAACCTCTGCCGAAACCCGGGATTGAACCAGGGACCTTCAGATCTTCAGTCTAAAGCTCTCCCAACTGAGCTATTTTGCAGCTTCTGGACTGGCTTTCTCTGATATGTATAAATAAATATTTGTTCCATAACAATGAAATACGTCAGTGTAACATAGAGGTCTTGCTGGAGGTAGGTATTCAATAAATATAACAGGTGATGATGAGACAGCCTTAGGTCTTAAACCAAAAGTGATGACTAATTTTACTTTTATCCGTTGTTTATTAACTGCCCTGCAATCTGCTTTTCTGGTTTAAAAATGAATCATGAACTTGTTTTTCATGTCAGCTGTGTAGACTATTTCATTCTTTTCAACCACGCAGCTTTCAGTTGTATGAATACCACACAATACATTCCATCACATTCCTAACCCTGGGGAACAAAATGTGTGTTGCTCCCACAAAAACACTTGTTTTTACCTAATGCGAGTGTGCTGATCTCAAATCTGACATTAGTTTTTCTCTGTAAGCTACAGTTTTTTGCAACTCAAGATTTTAGGTTTTTATTTTATTGTAAAATTTTCAACATTTAGTTTAACATAATGAAGTAGAATGTCTTCTTGGGCATCATCTTTGTGAAAATATAATAATTTATATAATGCAATAAATACACTAATACACTAAAAGATATGAATGCATAAGAATTTGTCTACAATTTCGAAATGGGACATATTAAAACACTTATTTTAATCATAAAATTTGCTCAAAACTTATTTAAATTCTATTCAGGTAAAAATTTGCGTTTGTAGCTCTTGCATTTGTGTACTTGTTGAGGACAATCTCGTTTGATGCTCCAGCAGTAGTCTGCTCATCACTAACAGCTCCAAGATTTTCAGGAAACTTCTCAAGATGATTGTTCAGGAAGTGAATCTTAATGCTCATGTTACATCCAATGTCACAGAAAGCCAACAGCAACCTTTGAACCAGAAGTTCATAGTTTTCTGCTTTTTTGTTGCCAAGGAAGTTCTATGTAACTGCCACAGAAGACTGCCATGCTGCTTTCTCCTCCTTATTCATCTTCCTGGAAAATTCTTTGTCATGTATGAGGGTTCGAATTTGAGGTCCATCGAATACACCTGCTTTTATCTTCTTGAAAGACAAGGCAGGAAAAGCAGAAATCATATGTTGAAAGCATTCACTTTCTCTCTTCAAAGCCTCAATAAACTGCTTCATTAAGCCAAGTTTGATGTGAAGTGGGGGGAAAATAATCCTGTCTCGATAAACTACAGGTTCATTCACAATATTTTGCATCCCTACTTCCAGAGCTTCACGTTTTGGCCACTCCTTCTGTGTCCAGTGTTTCTCCCGAGTTCAGCTGTCCCACAAACACAGAAAGCAAGGATACTTCGTGAAACCTCTCTGTTGTCCTCACAGGAGATTTACCATTTTAAGATCCACACAAATGATCCAGTTATGCTCCTCATACTTCAGAAAGTCGAGGACAATTTTTATGTCATTATAATCTTCTCGCAGATGAGCTAAATAACCAATTGGAGCCGCTGCATAAACATTACCGTTGTGTAGGAGAACACATTTCAGACTCCGTTTAGAGCTTTCAAGAAATAGCCGCCATTCTGTTGGACTGTAAGTGGTATCACCTAGCTGGCTGAGAAGACTACTGATATCATGACAGTAAACAAAGTGTTTGTCTTCAGAAAATAAGCCCACAGAAATTTGTTCACGCTTCCTGAAATGGGATACTTAGCTGATGAGGAAGTACATTCTTTTCTTGAAGCCTGGAGGCTAATAACTCAGCTGCTTTCTTTGATAGGCCCAAATCTTTTACTAAGTCATTCAATTGGGGTTGACTAAACTGCTGAGGGGTTAATGACTGCTTGGCATCAGAAGAAAATTCTTCAGATTCTACAACTATTTCCTCATGCATCTTATCAAAATACACTTGATCACCATGTTCACTTTCTTTGTCCTTAGAAGAAATAAAACCATTGAAAACTGGAACCGGGAGTGTTTCAGAGTGTGAGATAGGTCGTATTGCTGAAGGAATATTAGGATATCTGATCATTTGCCGTTTTTCTTGCTGATGCCCTTTGTATGGGTTGAACAGAAATAACAGTCACTGCTGTGGTACTTAGGTTCACGCCTAACCATGGGAATACCAAAAGGCATTCCTTTGCATTTTCCTTTTGTCCAGTCATGAAGCATTTCCTCACAATTATGACACACAATATTAGGAGCCCAATTCTTGTCTTGATAACCAAGGGGAACTTGAAAATAGGCAATATATGCATGTGTCATAAATGATGACAAATTGCGCCTTTGACGTTGAAGTGTGTAACAGCCACATATATAACAGAAGGTGTCAGGGCTATTCTTACATTTACTCCTACTCGAAGAAGCCAGGATTCAATCTTAAAACAAAATACGAGGGTGTTTTTATCAGATAATAATTTTTTACATTTAAAAACAACAACAATTATGTAAAAGTAATGTTTGTAAAACATTAATTGCCTTGTGGTTATGTTCAATCTAAGAGTCGTTGCCCTTTAACTCCAATTTAAAAACCAATGCATGCCATTAACTGTAACAAAAAGAAATTAAAATTGCATAAGAACTAGAGCATGCACCAAAAAACGAATTTCAGATTTGGAATCAGCAATGCAGAAATATATAGAAAATGTTGTAAAACCTCATACAACTGAAAATGAAAAAAAAAATTGTTCCCCAGTGTAATACGGACATTTTGAACTTTTCCCCTCTACTTTTTGTTATTACACACAAATGGCAATGACTATCTTTTTGTATTTATTTATTTATATATTTTTCTTGTGAGCAGGCAGAATTTTCCAAGGTCAAAGATAGAAACATTTTGAACTTTTTGGATATTGTCAAAATAGACTAAAGGAATGTATGGAAGTTTAAAGACAACAACAAAGGAAAGAAAGAAAGCAAAGAAAAGAAAGAAAATGAAAAGAAGAGAAAAGAAAAAGAAGAGTACAGAAGAGTATGGTAAGGCCATTTGCAAAGGGTTCAAATGTAGAAGCCTTTGATGATGTATACATACATGGTCATTGTAGCTGTATGTTAAAAGCACCGATTTGCTAAACCTAAATATTTAAAATATACCTCAAGCTTTGTAATTCTACCTTGGCTTTTAAAAAATTTTTAAACATATGGACACTGTTAAAAAGCAGAATCGGCTCAGACCTCTCTCAAACTTCTGAGACACAAGCTCTGGTTTAATTATATCCTCTAATGTGCTAGCCCTGTTCCACTTCCTCCCATTTTGTAATTCTGCATCCTTTGTGTTCCTATAACCAGGGTGGGGCAAAAGCAGGTTTACAGTTATTCATATGGAAGATAATATAATAATGAAAAAATAATAATACAAAAATGGTTTCTCGTACTCACAACTGATAACCTACTTATGCCCCAGCCTGTCTGTATAATTGTACTAGCTCTAGCCCTAATTGAGTCGGAATCTCTGCAGAGGGGGGTCAGGGTTACATAGTTTCTTAAGCTGACTGGGTGATTTTAATGTGCATCCTCTCTGAGCATCTCATTCCTCAGTTCTCATACAAAAATGTAGCTGTTACACATAGACCCACATGTTCAATTGTTTCTCAACTTCTCCACAGGGACCCTCAACTCAGATTGTCCAGAATGAGCCTCATCTTTCCTGGTAAACTATTTATCTTACGACCATTTTTTATTTAAGTTTCCCAAACCAGAAAAATACAAATTCCTACCTCCCGTAATTGTACCTAAGTGCCAGTCATTTCAGTTTGATATTTCTGAAATCCCTTAATTGACCATCCTACCTATAAATCTGTTTCCACACTGGAACCCACCATCCTACTGAAGAATTCTTCAGTGGCTGCCTAGCTGCAAACAAAAACGTGGCACAGAGACGTCCCGGCGTGGGCCTTGCTGCTCTCCAGCTTCCCGGTGCTGCTCTCTCCTTGACTTTGAAATCGAATCATTCACACAGCCATCCACACTCAGGATGCTCTCCCTGACTTGTCTATTTTATCTTTGCCCATGCAGCATTTTTGACATTCCCCTTCCATCAACCCCCATTAAAACAACTCTAAACATTGATGCTGTCTCCTAAGTTCTAGAAACCTTCTCTGACATGTCTCGGACCCCTCCCTCCCATCTTACGGGCTAGTGGCTCCTCCGCAGTGCTGTCTCATCACTTATCAAGCTGGATTATAATTGCCTGTTTATCTGAGCTCTTTCTTGCCATTTTCATCCCCGAGATGTTATATAATCGGCTGGAGTAAATATTCAATGAATGAATGAATGAATGGACACATTCCCAGCTACAGCTCAGGGTCAGCTGGTTCTTTCCTCACTTCTGAAATCACCTCGTCAAACTCAGAAGATGTGAGCTCTGCAGGATCTATTTAAGATTCTGAGCTCTTTAATTCTTGCCTTTAAAGTTGCCTCATCTGGCGACCCTACTTCCTTCCCCTGAGGGTTGAATGGAAAGAGGGGCATTCATTCTAGTGGAAAGAGAGTAGGGAGGAAAGTCTGAGGAGAATACCACCAGATTATTCTGTGAGCTTTAGAAGAGAAAGCCACGAAAGCTTTTCCCCACTAGTCTACCAGTCTATCCTGCCATGGACAGACTAGTGGGAAAAAGCTTAATAAACTTTTAGAAACAGGCTCTAAATTTGGACAGATTTCACAAGGTATTCTATAGTTATACTAAACACCTTATAGTGAATAAATTCCCAAGATTTTCCTTCACCTTCTTTTAGGTACCATACCATAGGACGGTTTTCGCTTATCTTGCTGGAAGTAGAATAGACCTTTGAAATGTGTAGGTTTAACATTTTTGTGGGGCTTCAGAGGTCCCTGACAAGGATAGCAATATGCAATTTTAATGAGTCATAAGTTTGAATCATGAGTGTGGTGGACCCCTCAGGATCCGTACTCCCCATGTCACAGTAGCCCATTAAAGGACTAAAGGATGAATTAAAATGTTTAAGGTACACCTGATTGCTCTAGTGGAGGAAGTCGTATGCCACAGTGGTACTCAGGATTGCAGGATGCGGCTCTAACAAATGTCAGGGGTCTACTGCGATCGTCTGTAGCATGCCAGCAAAACACGTTGCTGAAACTTAACATCAAGCCCAGCACTGAGAATCAGGCAAATGACCTGAGCAGATGAGTGGCCTCCCTCGAACTAGGCTAGGAAAGCAATTCCTGACAATACAGAATATTTTTTTAAAAAAAATTTATTGATGGATTTTAGAGAGGGAGCAAGAGAACAGAACATTGACCTGTCTCCTGGCCTGGCACTGAACCCACAACCCTTGCATAAGAGGACCGTGTTGTAACCAACCGAGCTACCCAGCAGGGCAGATAGAGCTAATTCTGTGAACACAGGGATCTTGACATCACTGAGCCTGGAGACCAAACTTCAAGACTGCTCCTTCCTACAGGTAGAACCCCCCCAAATGGTATTATTCACATCAATGAGCCTCTTGAAACAGGAACGGTCATTTTTTTCATGATGTGATCTAATCCAGAAGGAAACAATTTAACTATTATCAACTGCCTTCCAAGCCCCAGAACACAAGGTTGTAGAGGTCACAAACTCCGGGGTTAAACAAATCCTGCTTTGAATTCCAACCCTGTGACTAACCAATCAGGTATGTGACCTTCAGTGAATTTGTTGGTTATTTGTTTCAATGCCTTTCTTCATATTCAACATAATGGCTGAAACATTTACCTCTTAAAATCATTTAAGTGTAAGCCAGACAATATTGAGTCCCTATCTCAGCAGCCTGGACCCTGAAGCAGATGCCCAGCAGAGTGTGGATCTCCCGCAGGTCAGGAGCAGGGGGGTGGGGCAAGGAGGAGCTAGGGAGGCTCTGATGAAGAGGCTCCGGGCCCCCCTAAAAACTCTGCCATGTCCTCCCTGCCTTGAACTCCCAAGTAAACCTAAGCAAACATTTTCACTTTTCTTCTTTCCAAGGTCTTTAAATCAATACTCACTTGCTTATGTTTCAAAACATAGATGTGAATCTCTGTATGAAACAGCTAAGAATTTAAGAATCTAAACGGGCAATAGAAACTAAATTTTTATTTCTGAGACGAAACAGGCCCGATACGATCCTCTTCTACCAAAGGGGACATTGACGATTCTGTGCCACTGAAGCAGTGGGGCTGTTAAAGCCACCCCCCTGACCCCGGGCGCTCCAGAAGGCTACTGAGCAGCTGAAACTGGTACCCAGTTTTCCTTTCAGTTTCCCGTGAAGACCACTGTCCCAGAGTCCCAAGAACAAATCACCACCAGGTCAGTTCTCCACCTCCTCCCACCACCGTTTCCTACCTAGTAGAAGTGAAGCAGACAAGCAATATGGCTTTTTAAAAATTATTTAATTTAGTAGTTTTCTTGGAAAAAAAACAATAAGGCAAAAAAACCGAAAATATATATAGTTTTCTTTTGTTTCACCTGAAGGACTTGAAGTTCTTCCATTAGCAGGAATCTGACTGGGGACCTGGCCAGAAATGTAGTGCAGATGCGGGCGAGGAAGCAGTTCAATATAGTTGGGGGATCCCAATCTGTCTAAATCCCCGGGATTCATTAGGTCTTTGCATTTAAGGGCCCCCTTTAAAGAAGCCCCAGGACACCCCTTGCTTACACTGGGAATCCATTTCCTAGGAGGAATTTCCCAGCAGCTGTTGCCCTCAAGTTCATCATATCTGGGGGGGGGGGGCAAGAAGGACCAAGAGGACCAACTCACCCGTATTACTGCAAGTCCCCTGGAGGGCTGGCTTCCTCTGGAATGACTTTGCCCCTAGGACCCACACTGGCTGAGGCTCAGCAGTTAAGGAACAGAAACAAAAAATACTAACAAAAGGCATACAAAGAAGGCACCTCAATTTGTGATCCTCAACCAAGGGTGGATTGCACGGGGGTGAGATTTCTGAACAGGACAACTCAAACTAATACAGAACAAACAGTAAAGGAAGCCAGGGCCTGACGGGGTCTCCCACCCATTCCAGGTAACGCTGCTTTCAACCCCCTGTCCCAGGAGGAAGGCTCTTTTGGGAGACAGCTGTGTGGGCTGCGATTTGGACAGAGGCAGAAAATTAAAGTGGAAACTATCCTTCTGACTTTCAGCCCACATTCCTCCTGACAAAAGATGGGAAAAAGGCAGGAAACAGGTTACGATTTCATTTTGAAAAGTTAGGTAATTAAGAGCAGACTTCAGAGAGCAGTGGGCACTCCGTGACAGACTACAGGTGACGTCCCTGCTGAGTAAGTGCCGGACACGACCCTCCCTGCTCACATTCGGAATCTGTCTGCCCTAAAGGACGATGAAGAGAGGAGAAGGCTCAACCCACAGCCCGAGGTTCAAGGCAGTCCCAGGGAGACAAGCAGTATCAAAAACAAGATTCTTAATGGGAAGGAAAATCAAACAAAAATTAGATTTTTCTCTACATATGTATAATATACAGGTATTTAACACATTATTCCATGGGTGGCTCCAGTCCATGGGCCTTGAGAGATGGAGACAAGTTCTTCGCCAGATGAACCGCCTCTCTCAGTTCTGCAGCTCAGAGTGGGACGGGTCGCGTTTCGCTCTACGCTGGGCACAGACCCAAACTGGTACTGGGCCGAGAGAGAGAAGCTGCAAAGGCAGTGAAGGGCGGGTGCAGAGGAAGTGGGAAAGCAAGAGTGGCTAGCAGTCTCTCCCTCCTGCCTGTTCTCAGAAGCTCTGCCTGAGCAAGTCCGTAAAGCCCGTGAGCACACTGCAACCCTCCTACCAGCCACCCTAGGGGCCTTCGGTGGCTGTCAAAGCAGAACAGTAGAAGGGTGTTTGACGTCAGTGTGATAGAAACTTCCAAGAATGTAACTGAATGTTCCCAGACGCAGTTATCTACACAGGGACGCCCGTGACACGCACCCCCGCGGGTGGACACACTTCATGTCATGCCCCAGCTCCGCCACAATCATGCACGATGCCTCCGCTGGCAAGTCTTACGTGTTTCTTCTTAGAGGGACTTCTACACCCAGCTCTTGCTCTGAACAGCACCACACGCCCCTGAACCATAATCTTGCGTAGACCTTGGCTGAGCAGGACCCCGCGAGAGGAGGCTGGATGGCATCATCTTAAATGGGGCCCAGGGAGAAGGAAGAGCCGAGAATACTTGACTTTGCAGACGTGGAGTAACGAACACTACCTTGCAGCCACTAACCTCTCCCTTACAAACACAGGCATCTAGTATGTCGATTTCAGTTTCAATCAGCTAAGGCAACCAGCCAATCACCACCACTGGTGTCTGCTTCTGGTGATTGATTTGGAAAAAATGATTGGTTAAGATAGACAGACTTGAGGAAAGCCCTCGGGAAGAGTCCCAATGCCAGCTTTCCTGCACTTCCTCTGTGCTCTTGGCCTTGGCTCCTCTTCCTTTTCATTACTGTCAGTTCAGAAAATGTCCGGGCATGAGGTCCAGTCCTGTTTTTCTTTACACTCCCAGTACCCTCCCCTATAAATATGGGTGAACTCCTTGGTAACAGGGTCCTCCTTCCACTCAAACCACAGTGCCTTACAGGGGTCGCAGGGTGTGCCTAGAGGGAAAGAGGGCGAAGAGAAACAGAATTAGAGCCCACGCACATTGGTATTCTGCACATGTCAGGAAAGCAAGCGCGGGGCAGGCTCATTACCATCCCCAGAGACTTTCACAGCTTCCGCTTCTCTCCTCTTCCTGGAAGCTCTCTGTTTTTCTTCCAGGCGCTGCTTCTCCGCATTCGCTTCATCCCAGCGCCCGTTTTCCATTAGTCTCTGGTCCGGCCGTAGCCGGCTGTCTGTGGGGGCGGTGCCTGCTTCCCAGGCATTGAGAGTGAGCGCGAGCTCTGAGAAGTAGTACATGTTTTCAGCATTCTTCCTGAAAGAAAAGGATGAGAAAGAGGAAGGGTCAGGCCAGAACCTAGGCCCTACTTAGCTCAGGAGCAAGAGCTGAACACGCTGCCCAAAGACGGCGTCATCAGGCTGGTCTACAAATGGACAGACTCAAGAACCATGGCACTGTCCCTGAACGAAGAGACCCAGACCGGATCATTCCTCATCCTCTCCCAGCACCACTCAACTCCCTAGTTTCCTAGCTTGTGTGTGCTCAGCTGAAAGGTAGAGAGAAATCTATTAGGAAGGAGGAAACAGTTTATTAAATGAAAATTCCTTATTCCTGTTTCCTCTGCCTTCCTTTAACCTCTTTCTGGGATAATCCTGGCTCTTACTACAGACTGCACATATTCGATGAGAGACAAATGGCTTCTGTCTTAATGTATTTCCGAAGTCCTGTGCATTGTCTCAGGAGGTCTGACCCTGCTGCTGGGCCTTCTGGCTAAGTTGTTAACAGGCGGTGGGCATGATTCTCCTCTGGCCACTTCTCAATGTAAACGGCAGAATAACATCCAGCTGAGTCACAATCCTAAGGACCTACAGAACACACCCGTTATGGGGGGCAGATATGGTTTGATCAGTTTGAACTTTCTTGGGATAAGGCATGTGGCAACTCCAGCCACACAGTGACAACCTTCGTCATCTCTACAGAGGCTCTGACTCTCTTGCTCAATCCCTCCCACAATTAAGTGGGAAGCAATGCGGAAGCGTCACTGGTGTCCCCACCAGGCAGAGGCCACAGCGGTCTCCGGGCGGCACGCGCTGGCACTCACGGTAAAGGGTTCCTTTTCCACAGCAGGACCTTGCTCTCCTCTGCTTCATGGCCTCGCTGTCGGGCATCACCTCCGTTTTCCCCGACCACTGGCCGTACTTTGAAACAATCCATTTTCTCATCCCAGGTCCCCAGCAGCTCAAAGTGAACGTTTCCTGACCGATCTTTCACTTCCCCAGTCACCTACAAGGATGGAGAGCAGGACTCTGGAGTACAGACCATGGTCACCGTGGGTTAGCCTACCTGGCTCTTCTGGACACCAAAGCCCTAGGGTAAATACTGTTAAATCCTATTATGACAAAAACCATAGTCATCCAAATTACTCTGTTAAATTTCCTTAAGCTGCTTAAAATAAGTGAGGCGTATGCTGGAGGTGTCATTATCATTTTGTTGCACAGGGATTCTTGTTGCAAAGCACTGTGTAGAAAATGGATCTGACTGGTCTTCAGAATTACGGTCTTTTCTTCTCTGCAGAATAGAGAGCCACAGGCAGACTACATCCCTGTCGTTCACTCTCCCATCAGAAGTCACGGCACCCCCCACTGGGGAGCAGACCAACAGCCCTGGCCCAGCCCCGCTCTGCTCCCGGGGTCAGGTGCCCGCGCCTGCTGCCTGCAGTCCTCCCACCAGGCCTTCCTGTTTGTCTCCCTGCTCCTGACTTTTACTTGTTGACCTTCCCAGAAAAGATGCAACTTTGGTTTAGAAATGCAATCTAGTCCCCTTTCCTGCTGACTTTCTCCTTTACCTCTTTCTTTTTTCCTGAATCATCACGTATCATATATAAATATATCATATGAGATACATATAATTAGATTATCTATCTCCCTCTTTTCCTCCCTCCCCATCCACCCACCCATCCATCCATCCCAGCCCCAAAGAAATAGCTTTCTAAGGGATACGTCCTAAATGAAAACATTTAAATTCCAACTTCTCTTACCTTTCTTGCTACATCCCGAGAAAAGTAGCTATAAGGAACAAATTTAAGATTGCACTTGTCTCCCGTCTTGTGGTTTACAATGTCAATCTCACCAGACTGAAATGGAGAGTCATGAATTAGCTTCATTAAGAGGGGGACCTGAGTGCCCGCCCACTACGTGCCTCAGTTACTCCCCTGCAGTCCTGCATTCCAGCGCTCCTCTGCTCAAGAGCCCGGTCTCAGCGACCCTGAGAAGCTATGGAACCCCTTTGCAACCTTGGTATCCCAGGTTGGGATAAAGACCAAACGACCTTTGTTGTTGTCTTTTAATTATGTGTCACATGTTAAGTAGCACAATTTGACCTTCAGCAAATATAATGATATTCACACAATTTACTTTTCCCAACCAATCCTCACCAGTGCCCTTCAGGAATTCAATGCTTAAATGAAGTTCCTCTGCTCACAGCTCCAAGGTTACCTGTGCCAGGCCTTTCGACACTTTATTCATTCCATTTGCTCCCCCTATGTTTGAACCCCAAACCTCCCTTCATGAGGCAGCTTAGTTCCCACAGCTGCCATGAGGCTTCTCCCGACAGCTCAGACTGTATTCCCTCTCTTTTCTGAATTTACTGCAATCATTATCTTAAGAGCATACTGACAATTAAACAGATATCTTAGTACACCTGAGAGAGAGAGAGAGAAAAGCACCAGCTCCTTGTTCTACTTGGCTGGTGCAGTCACTGGCAGCTTCTTCTATGTGCCCTGACGGAAGTTCCAACCTGCAGCCTCGGTGTCTGGGGCAGTGCTCCGCCCAGCGCCCCACCGGGCCAGCGCCCCACCAGAGGATTCTGTTAAATACTTTTCAGCCTACACGTTTGCCTTACATCTCCAATGATACAGTAACTCAGTGAAGGTGTGACACCCGACTTGGCAACCCCAGGACCTGGTCCTCTGCCTGGCAGCAAACGTCTAAGGAACAATGAAGGGACGAGGAATGGGAGCTGCGCTTCCTACTTTCTCGTACCCCCCCCCCCCGTGCCCCGCAGTGCCAGCAGTCACTGAAGCCGCAAGCCGGTTGTTTAGAAATAACAACGCGTGGCACACAAACGCCAGCGGGTGGGGCGGGTTGCTGTCTGAGAGATTCCTCGGGAGAAGCTGAGAAGCCGAACAACCTCAGGGGCGTCGGCGCGGCTGCTCACCTGGTCTATCCACAACTTGCCCACGATGATGTTGTGCACTGTTGTGGTAACCTTCTTCCACGTGTAGTGGTGCCCAGTTGCGTGGAAAATACAGTGGATGGTGCCTGGAAGCAGAGAGGGGTACAGAAATTCACCCAACAGGAGGAAATAGCACCATGCTCACTAGAGATAAAGGGATTCGTTTTCCTCTTTTGATATTTCTTACTTTTAAAAGAAAAACTAAGTCAAAAGAAATTTAAAACCTTCTTAAATAATGGAAGCGCCAATTGAATTTTTTCACTTGATTTAAAAATTTTTTGACTAAGACATAACTAAGTGACAACAAAGGCTGACAGCTGACACGACCAGCTAGGAAGTGACCGTGCACAACTGTACACACACAAGCGACAGCAAGAGCCCGATCTTCCCCCGACGGTGCCGCCACGTGGGCTGCAGAAGGCACAGGGCAGGTCGGATCTGCCCCAACAAGAAAAAGTAAAACTGCATTGTGGAGAGCAGCATACTGGTCGGTAGTACGGGGGACGGGCCATTTTCAGTAACTAGCTGTGTGACCTTTAGCAAACCACTTATCTAACAGCCTTAGTAATAAACAGTAGTAGGGAGAGCCACGGCTTTGGAATGAGACAGAACTGGATTGGGTCCTGGCTCCACTACACAGTGGACGTGTGACCCTGTGTTGTACAGTAAAGAATGTGTCTGCTCTTTGTCCAGGTTCCTGGGAAGAAACCTCTAAAATCGTTGGAGTTTCCAAATGATAGCAGTGTTTTTGTTACTCATGGGGGCCCTGAAAGCTTATGGCAATGAGTCATCATGGTGGGTCCCTGGATAGCTTACAGGGACAAGGTGCTCTGGGATGACGGCAGGCCGGAAAGACCAACCACATAATTAGAGTTTGAGCTCTGAGTTACCTAATAAAGGTTGGACCTCCCAACCTTCTAGAAATGATGTTCCCTTCCCTTTAGAAGGGCAGGAGGCCTTAATGTTCAGTTCAATCATGTGGCCAATCATTCAATCATGTCTATATAATGAATCCCCAATAAAATCTCTAAACAATGAAACTAGGTGGAGCTTCCTGGTTGGTGAGCACATCAACGCACCAGGAGAGTCATGTGTCCTGACTGCAGGGAAGCTCAGGGCCTGGAAGTTCCATGTTCCAGACCTCACCCCATGGTCCTCACTTGTACCCTTTATAAGAGAGTATAGCATTTTCCTGAGTCCTCTGACTCATTCTAGCAAATTTCTGAACCTGAAAGAGTGTGGGAACCCCTGAATTTACAGTCAGTGGCCAGATGTGCAGGTGGCGTGGGGCCCTCCAAACATGTGGCCCACACCCAAAGTGAGGGCAGACGTGTGAGACTGTACCCTTCACTCGTGTGGCTGGTATCAGCTGGGCGGTTAGCGTCAGAGCGGCACCACAGTACCACTCCCTGGGGATATTTCAACCTGCCCCGGCCTCAGTTTTATCCACCTGTAAACTGGGGTGGCCACATCTTGTGCAGTCAGTCTGTCTATTTACCCAATAACATGCTTGAAACATAATAGGCACTCAGTAAACCCAGTCTTCTCCTGTTCCTACGAGTTCATCTCCAGTGAAGCCCAAACCAAAATCAGTTAGTTGTTTGAACATAGGTGACTGAACATTCAAAATAACAACAAAACAATTATATATATATAAATAAAATAAGGCAGTCAATTCCAGTAATGGTGTAACTCTAAGCCTCCTCTGAAAAGGAAACATTGTGGCTTATGTGTGTCCTTCTTGCACAAAAGAGTAAAGTAGTCCTGCCTGACCTGTGGTGGCGCAGTGGATAAAGCGTCGACCTGGGAACACTGAGGTCGCCAGTTCAAAACCCTGCACTGGTCTGGTCAAGGCACATATGGGAGTTGATGCTTCTAGCTCCTCCCCCCTTTCTCTCTCTCTCTCTCTCTCTCTCTCACTCTGTGTCTCCTCTCAAAAATGAATAAATAAAAATAAATAAATAAAAAAAAAGAGTAAAGTAGTCCTCATTAGTTATGATGGATGACGATGACAATGACAAACAGTGATAATAGCACCTCTGCTGACAGCATGCTGTGTAGCAGACACTGTGCTGGGTTCGCCTCACACATGATCTCACTCAATCCTCACAACCATCTTCAAAACACTTCCTCCAGCACATGCTCAGTCCGTCTTCCACCACCACAGCAGTCTAGTAAGCCGCCAGCAGCTCTGGCCAGAACTTCTGTAACAAATCCTTTGTGGTCTCCCAGTTTCCACTTTTGTCCCCTTCAAGCCTCCAGTCAAACTGACCTGTCTGGAACATGGCATATCAACCTTGCACATGGCAACAACCTCGCCAAGGCTCTCCCTGCGACGGGCGTAAACCCTGTCCATGCACCCATCCTGTCCGTCCTTGCAGCCCGACCCAGCCGCGAGGCTCCCCCGCTCCTCAAACATGCTGCACTTGCCCCCCATGCGCGCCCTTACCTCTGGGGTCTCCCTGCCTGGAACATTCGCCCTCAAATCACCTTCTGGCTGGTTCCTTCCTGTTCCCTAGGTCTCTGCTCAAATGTAACCTTCTCAGAAAGGATTTCCTTGGCTTCCTCATCTAAGGAACCACACACACACGCCTTTCTCATTAACCCCTACCCCATTTATTTCCTTCATATATTTATTTACCATGAGATTATTTGTATACTTACCTTTTGGTCCACTTAAGAATGCAAGCTAAATGAGAGCCCAGTGGCTCCCGTTCCCCGCCGCACCCACAGCAGCTGGAGTACTTCCTGGCATACAGCGCCCCTCGGGTTCCTGTTGGTACCTCAGCTGCAGGCGCTAGTATCCCCGTATCTGTGCCCCATTGCTGCTGGAACTAACTGGCATAACTTGGTGGCTTAAGACAACATGGCTGATGCTCTTAGTCCGGAGGTCAGCAGTCTAAAGTCCCAGGGCCAGAAGGGCTGTGTGCCTTCGGAAGGCTCCAAGAGAGAATCGGTGTTCTTGCCTTTTCCGGCTTCCAGTGGTCACCCGCACTCTTCAGTCTGTGGTCCCTTCCTGGCATCACTCAAGTGTCCTGCATCTGTGGTCACCGACTCTGACCCTCCACCCTCCCTCTTACAGCAACACTTGTGATTACACTGAGCTCAAAGGACAATCCAGGGTTATCTTCCCATCTTGAGATCCTTAACCACACCTATAAAGTTCCTTCATGCAGACATATTTTAGGGGGCCTTATTCAGCCTACCACATCCCCATTTTACCAATGAAAATTCTGAGCTCAGAGAGGTCACATAATTTACCCAAGATCACACAGAGAGAGAGGGCCAGAGCTAAAGTTCGAAATAAGATCAGAACATCTATGCAGCCCAATACTCCACCACTGTACCTCACCTCGGTAATGTACCTGTTGTTCTGAGTGTCCCCTGCAGCTCACAGGGAAACAAAATCAACGGCTGTCTTGTGATTGCCTTCTTTTATATAATATTAGTGTCTTGAAAACTCAACATTAAGTTAAAGATCTAAAAACAGAGCCATCTGTAATGAGTGAAGGGGAAGACAGCCACTCCCAGAAGGTGGAGTAAGGACTCCCACAGATCTGCTCCTCAATGAAATCAACAAGAACACTAGCAAAAATCATTAGAATGAACTTTCTCAGAACTCTGGAAATTAACCATAGGCTTACAATAAATCAAGAAGCATTAATTCAAAGAAAGTGGCTGAATCTCAGTAAGAAAAATGAGCTTGTGGCTGGCATTTTAACCTGCTCTATTCCCCCTCCTCTCGCCAGCTTGGCAGTGGCCTAGAAACACAGCAAGCAGCCTAGCAAACACTTTTGGGAGCCTCATTTCACCAGCAAGTATGAAGCTCCCCCAAAGTGCCATCAACAAAGAGCTGTCATTACCGGACCTATGTGGTGGTTCCTTGTAGGCTCCCACTTATGGGCTTATCTTTATTTGACCTGACTCAGCACCTGCTTACCTCATACAGCCTTTCCCCTGGGGAGATTATCAAAACATCACTGGCAACTGATGGCTTAACACAGCACCTGCCTGAGGTGCTGATTATAGTTGGGGTAGTTGAAATATAGGCTGCAAATTCCCCCAATTTGATAAACACTTCAATCTACACATCCCAAAAACTCAGTGAACTCCGTGTAGGATACAAAGAGTACCACACCAAAATCCATCATAATCAAACTATTAAACAATGCCTGACTGGTGGTGGCGCAGTGGGTAGAGCATTGATCTGGGACGCTGAGAACCCAGGTCTGAAACCGGCTTGAGCATGGGCTCACCTAGCTTGAGTGCTGGTTCGCCAACTTGAGCACAGGGGTCACCAACTTGGCTTGAGCCTCCCCCCACGCTGGTCAATGCACATATGAGAAGCAATCAATGAACAACTAAAGTGACGCAATTATGAGTTGATGCTTCTCATCTCCCTCCCTGTCTGTTTCTCTCTCAGGGGAAAAATAAAAATAAAGACAAGGAGAATCTTGAAAGCAGTAAGAAGTGATACATTACATATAAGTGATCCTCAATAAGATTATCAGAAAGCAGTGGGTTGACACATTCAAAATGCTGAGAGAAAAATGTTGTCAAACAAAGAATTTTATAGCCAGCAAACCTATTCCTCATAAACAAAGGAGAACATAAGACACCCCCAGATAACTAAAACCCGAAATGCATAGCTAGCTGAACTGCCCTTCAAGAAATACTCAAGTCCTTCAGGTTGAAATAAAGGGACACTAGATTAATGGTTGAAAAATTCTACACTAGACAGTAGCTTAAATCTACATTAAGAAATAAAGAGACCAGTAAAGAAAACTACAATTAAACTACTGAAAAGACAGTATAAAAGTATTTTTTGGTTGCAACTCTTTCTTCCTCCTATATGAAGACAACTGCATGAAGCAACAGCTATAAAACTATGTTGATGGAATTGTAGTGTAAAAAAAAGACAATCTGTATGACAATAGAAGCACAAAGGAGGGGAAAGGCAATGAGCCCATACAGGTGGCAAAGTTTTGTACACTATTGAAATTAAATTGCTATTAATCCTCAAAAGATTAGTAGAAGTTAACTGTAATACCCAGGATAACCGCTATGAAAATACCTTTAAAAAGTATAGTAAAAGAAATAACAAAGGAAGTAAATTGATAAACTAAAGAAATAACTACCTAATCAATTATTATAATAAATGTAAACAAATTAAAACACTACAAACAAAAAATTTAGAAACTGGAAGAATGGATGAAATAAACGAAGGGGACTTTTTCACTAAAATAGCACTCAGGGTCAGTTTCAAGGCCATGGAGCCCAGTAGTGTCACTGACACAGAAATGCACAGGCTGAATGGTTGACATTCATGTTCTTACACTGTAATTCTTCTTGGGCTATAGAATTCCAAACCTATAAAATAATGTTCTTATTTAAATGTATCACTTTAAACTTCAAGGTTATTACCTGGTCCCAATATCCTGGAACTTGATGAGAAAATGCATGGCATTTTGCAAAATCATTTTGCAAACTTCAATCATATTTTCTAGAAACATTCTTCTTTCCAGATTGCAAGAATTCTAACCTGATTAGACTATTTTACAGGGAGACTCAGACCCCCTGCCACCACCTCAAAAAATATCTATCTGTCTACTCACTCACAATTCCGTTCATATATCTTCCTTCAGTGGTCTCCGTTGGCTTAACAATTTAGCCTCTGAGAGTTGAGCACCACTGCAAAGGTGAACATTTTCACTGCATGATTCTCCTTCCAAGTCACTGATTAAAAAACATTAACTATAGCCATCCCCAGGGCTAGCACCTGGAGATCCCACTCTTTATACTTCTGTGTTTGGTCTCCTGTCACTCTGTCCTTCCTTGTTCAATATCCTAATGAAGGCTGGGATCCTTTGTTTACTTACCTTTCCCATGCCTGGTACAGAGCAGGCACTTGGGATCTAACAGACAGAGGGACTTAAGACAACACATCCTAGTGACCTGAATCTTTAAATAACCACAGGAATGGAATCCCATCGAAGGGCTTTCATTAACTCTAAAACATCAGAGCTACCAATTAGACTGTGTTCATATGGTTACTTATCCCTTAAAGAATTCTAGACTAATCAACCTACAGACAAATATATAGCGCAACACTGGTAAATTAGGTTTATTGCTAACTTTTATTTTTGATTTTTTTTAAAACTTATTGATTTCAGAGAGAGACTGAAACATCAAACTGTTTCTGTATGTGTCCTGACCAGGAATCGAACCCACAACCTTTGCATATCAGGACAAACGCTCCAACCAACCCAGCTATCTGACCAGGGTGGTTTATTGCTATTTTTTAAATGTATCTTCAACCTTCCATAGAATGAAATATAATTTGTCTCTTTAAAGATCCTCAGGTAGCCTGTGAAACGTCTCCATGGGTCATTCTGCAATATGAACAGACACCCTAGCTCTGGAAATTAGGTGTGAACATCCCAGGTATTTACTACTCTTTTAACTTAATACTTTTGAAATTATTAATTTTAAAAATAATGAAGCAAATAGAAACTTTTTAAACCTGAAGGGAAGGGGGGAGGACCCTGCAGGGAGGGGGACAAGAGAGATGTTGAGGGGAATATGGGGGTAGGGGGATGCATGCGGAGTGACCCTAGAATCTATGTAAACACAATTAATTAAATTAAAAAAAAACTTTTTAAAGGGCCTCAATAAAGATCAAGACCAAAATCACTAGGTCTCCCTTCATCTAAGAATTAACATTCCAGTTTCTCTTCTCCTTTTGCAATTACAGATGTTCCGTATTACTTTTGTTTTGGCTAGTTTCTAGTTTGCACTACACCTGCTGTACTCTGAGACAAGGGAACCTCACTAAAGACGACAACCACTGTGCCGCCCCGAGCACAGCGTGGGGCCCCAGGAAAGCACAGGCCCAGGGCGCAGGTCCCCAGACAGCGCCCTGGCTACCTGCTCTTTTTCTGCAGGCCAGCATTTACTCGCCAGCACACTCACAGCCAAATGTGGCTGTATAGTTCAACAGAGCATCCAGAATCTCTGCTACGCTTTCTGAACCATCTCATTTCTCTTCGATTACAGACTCCCTCACACTGCGAAGTAGGATCTGTATTCCCAGGCCTGGTCTTCTTGATCTTGATGCAAAACTAACTTGTAATCCAATAAGACCTTTTAAAATGAAGTTTCTTTTTCCTGGAGTTCAGCTGTTACATAAATGCTACCTAACCCACCTGACAGAGGAAGAGAGAGGGGAGAAAAGAGAGGAAAAGGGGAGGCGTAGCTCAGAACCCTAACCTTGTAGACAGTTTTGATTTACAGAGAGAACCTGATTGCTAGGGTAAAGGAAGAAACACTAGTTAAGAGGCAGAATTTTTTTCTTGCATGTTAGAATTTGTATTTTAAAATCATGGTTAAAGATGCATTAAATATAGCTCAGACAAATAAAAAGGTGGGATGGGTCCTCCGAGTCTTGTGCCTCCTCGCTTATCTGCCAGCTGAGAAGTTAAATGACTCGTGCAAAGTGAGGTAGGAAGGTTCGGTGCCCAGATCAGACTCTAGTCTCCCGACTCCTAGCCCAGCAACCTACTCTCACATACCAGAGAACCCCTCAGGCCAGAACCGATTCCTAGAAAGAGGGGGCCTTACCGAGGGGCATAATGGAGAGGTATTTGCCGCGAAACTTGCTGGTGATTTTGATTTCCTGACGCAACGTCCAGCCATTTTTGGACTCGGCATGGTGTGCGGCGGCGGGGGGATGATGACTCACCTTGAAGAAATCAGCGATTCAAATTAAAAAGGAAGGAAGGAGAAGGAAAAGGTACTGCCCATTAAGCGGTGATGAACACCTGGAATTCACACTTGACATTCTTATACCCGCAAGGGTGCGGAAGCCCTGAGGGAAAACCAGGCAGCATGGGGTGGCAGGGCCTGGAAGTTCCACAAACATGGCACCTGGCAGTGGGGGGTAGGGGGGCGGGACAGGGGCGCAACCGAAATAATCATAATCGTGCCTTTCCTTAGAAAGGAAATGCGCCCCAGTCCTGAGGTGCCTTTACCTGCTCACAGAGGGAGCGGTACCCATTCTCCTCTAATCGGTCCAGCTCGAAGGTCTCCCCGAGGAGCGGGTTGAAGGGCTTGCTGGTGCGGGAGACGGTAGTGGAGTAGGAAGACACGGTGAAAGCTGCAACATAACAGAGCTGCTCTAGAGAGTTCTCACACTTTGCAGCTCGGTCTAACAGCTCATGGTATTCCAGGTCTTCAGTAAGGCGCTGAAGCATGGATAAGGGCTCATTAAAGTTCACCTGTCAAGAAGAGAACAGATATAAAAACTTTGCCCACACGTCTATAAGAGAAAATTTAATTGTTCTGCAGGTGGAAAAACAGAGAGTTGTCGCGATGAGAAAGCTGATCACTGGGAAGAGAAGAGGACTTCTGCTCAGCAGAGCAGCTGTAATATCTAACCTGCAAGCAGCCCGTCGCCCTGGCCCACTGTTCATGTCCGCGCGTGGTACCCACTACCGTTTCCAATTCCATGGCTGACAACAGGCTGAGATGGAAAGCGCACCTCTGCTGTTCGCCACTGTGCATGCAAAGTCATCAGTGCCTCACTCAGAGGGACCATCATCACACAGTTATTGAATGAATGAATAGTAGAGGCAGTGTGATCTGACACACCTATACCCAGAAAGGAAGTTAGGTATTTAGCATCCTTGAAGGAGGAAAGAAGAGGTAGTGACTTTTAAGCACAGGCATGTCCTGGCTAGGGCAATGAAAACATGACCGAAATTAGCTTCCACTCCTAGACTACATGATCGCTAAGAATCGGTCCAGTTCCACACCAGGCCAGGATTCTGACTCCTTAGCTCTGAGGCTGCACAGTCATTTATTGGATTTGGTGTGCTCTTGATGGGAGCAAAGAGGGGACTGTGAGTGTTTCCACCTTTCAAATGTTAGAGCCAACTTAGGGCACTCACCCCCTAGATATCTGTGTGCGCCGCTGGGGAGATGTTCACCCGTTGTACCCTCCCTCACCCACCCCACAAATATTTGCTGAGCCCTCCCTCCTGTGTGCCAGACCCGATGCCACTCACTGGGTGTAGAGACATAAGCAAGAGAGACATCGTCTCCCCCTTAGAAACAGCATTACCAAATTAACTATTTGCAATTTAAGATGACGTTGTATTTTACAATATGCTATAGAAACAGAGTTCCGGTTTCTAGCCTAGCCACAAACTTTATTTAATCTGCAATACAGCTGAAAAGGCCTGGATATCACTAGCCAGAGTTCTGAGTCCAGAGGACGGTAAACAAAAGTTTCCTTTCTAGTGAATGGAGCTAACTAGCCTAAAGAAACATTTCAGATTAACAAACCAAATACAAACAATGCTTTCTTTTGTACAGTTCAGCTTTTCCCTACATTTCTGTCCAGCCTCCTAACGGCCAATCCCTGAGCCACCCCTATCTCTCATATTTACTGTCCTCCCAATAAAATATTTTATAATTTTCACTATAATAAACTTTAAAGACAAAGTATGAAAGAAACACTTACTTGAAATGCCATTCACCAACAATAACCATTATTAATATCAATATTTTTCTTAGTTTCTATGCATCTGTACATTTCTAAGTACTATACTAGAGCCTGCTTTTTCTCTGAGGAATTTACCAAGCATTTCTCTGTGGAAATTTCCCAGAGAAGACAGAGCCATAGGACAGACACGAGAACACTCCTCTTTTGGGACACAGGACCTAGCCTTTCTCAACCAAAGCACGTCATTGGCCGAGAGAGGGCCCTGGGACAAGGCCCGAGCACACGAACAGGGCAACAGGCCGATAACCCTTCTCTCACAGAGGGTGCCCCTAACCACCAACAAATCCCTGCTCGCAGTGCTCTAGGCGAGGTTACCACTTGCAGACATTCCAAGGAGAACGGGCTGGGTGGGCCCTCCTCATGGACCCCTGTGACAGACCCGCACCGCTCGGGCCTAGAACTACTACACCGTTCAGCGGTCACTGCTCTTCACACAGGGCTCTGACGCCAGCTGTTACAGGAACCACACTTTCTCTAAAAGGGCCAAGCTTCTCAAATCAGTCACCTGATCACTCAGAGACCTCACAGGGAAACAAGTGAATCTGAACTTAAAGTGGGGGGAGCAGGGAATTAGGTAGAGCTGATGAAGAGCTGGGCAGCCCAAACACGAGCTCAGGACTAGCAACAGCAGGAAGCCAGAGCCATTGCTGAGCTGAAGGGACAGAGGGCAGCAGTGGCATTGTTGTGGCCTGGAGGCATCTGGCAGGAGCTAAAATCCCTGTACGTACCCTGGGGTTTCTCCCTTCCTCCCTACCCCGAACTCCTCCTCGGGCCCAGCATCGGTGGAACCCTGCAGGATGCCAGACCCGGAAGCCCATGAAACAGCCTGGAGGGACCATCTTTCCTGTGACACAGCACAGAGCAGGGAAGGGCGAGGATGGGACCTGCAGGCAAACAGGTGCGGGACTGCACACTCCTAGTGGCAGAGTCAACAAGGAACTATGGGTAAAGGAGGAGCAGAGGTCACCTCCACGGAAGCTGGTGCTAAGCAGCATCTGCACTGCCGAGGCTGCAAAGACCTGCCTTTCCAGCCCACCTTCTCAAGGCACCTCCTTCAAGGAACCAGGCCAATGGGGCATCTTCTTAGGCCCCCAGTGAACCAATCATTTTGTTTCTTCATTGTGCTTACACGTGGCCTTTTCTGCAGCTCAGCATTTTACTAAGAGAAATCCTACACACTTACATATAAATCTGTTTGCCGAGACCCAGTGACCTAATCACGTCAACATTGGCTGAGCGGTACACATGTGCCAGGCACTGGCGAAGCCGCGAGGTCAGAACCTCCAATCAGACAGTCCCTGGCCACGAGGCGCACAGTCTATGACCACTGGTCCACAAGCCCCGGTGGGGAGAAGAGTGCTGCATTTCTGTATGCCACGTACCTCGTGGGGGGCAGAACCTGCAGACACCCTCTACGGTCCAGTCTTCCTCTTTTTACAAAAGGTAGAACCTCTAATTGTTAACCAGGTGACGCCAGCAAAAGTAGTTCTCACTGCCCGCCTCTACCCAGCCAGCTATAGCCTCATAACTGACTTCTGGCCGAAGGGATTCAAGTGAAAGGACTTCCGCACGGTCCGGGAAGCAGCCCTTTCCTCCCTCCCTCCTGCTGGCTGCAACGAGCCCCTAGCGGCCCAACTGAGGGCACAGGAGCCAGAGCAAGAGGACACAAGAGCTGGGCCCAGACTCTGCAGAGTACGGTACAAGCCCTGAACCGCCTACGTGTGGACTTTAGCATGAGAGTGAGGTAAGTAAATATTGTTTAAGGCAGGGCTTGACCAGGCTTCTTCCGTAAGGCTAGACAGTAACTATTTAGGCCTTGAGGGCCTTATCGCGGCTGTCACAAGCATTCAACTCTGCCCTGGTAGGATGAACGCAGCCACAGTAGGCAATCAAACGAGTAGCACTGTGTTCCCATAAAGCTTTCATGGACACTAACACCTAAATTTCATGTAATTCTCATGTTATAAAATATTATCCACCTTTTGATTTTTTTCAACCATTTAAAAATATAAAAACTGAAAGTTATATAATCTTATCAACCAATGTCAACCCAATAAATTTAACAATAAAACACACACACTATAGTTAGCTTACAGGCTACACAGATTGCCAGATTCGGCCCAAAGCCCATAGTGTGCAGACCTGGTTTAAACCAGTATGTTTTGAATGTCTGTTCATTTGAACCGACACCTAACTGAGGTGCTGGTCTACCACCAGGCAGATACTGGTGCTCATTCAGTAAACACCTGTGGGACGAACAAGCAAGCGCTGCCCCTGCCCAGATATAAACGATACCACCTACTGGAGCACAGGAGAAAAGTTCTCCCCGGGCCAGACGCACGCATGGAGCTGTGCAGGAATGACACTACAGCTGGGTTCTGAAGCAAAGGGCGTTCAGCGAGAGAAAAGTGGCAAGGGTGGGGGGGGAATCTGCTGAAACTCCGAGCAGAAAGAGCAGCTGCGCAAATGCCCTGAGGAGGACGACAACAGGATGCCTCTGAGTACCTGAGGGTCACTCCCAATGACCAGACACCACTCGTGTGGGGGCACAGCCTTGGACTCGTGCAGGAAGTATAAAGCCCACCAAGAAGTCTGGTCTCTTCTCAAAACCAAAAACATCTGGTACAGATTTTAAGTTAAGGAGTGACACGACTGCATTTTCTATTTTAAAAAGATGACTTTGACCTGACCAGGCGGTGGCACAGTGGATAGAGCATCGGACTGGGATGCGGAAGACCCAGGTTCGAGACCCCGAGGTCACCAGCTTGAGCGTGGGCCCATCTGGCTTAAGCAAAAGCTCGCCAGCTTGGACCCAAGGTCGCTGGCTCCAGCAAGGGGTTGCTTGGTCTGCTGAAGGCCCGTGGTCAAGGCACATGTGAGAAAGCAATCAATGAACAACTATGGTGTCGCAACGACAACGAAAAACTAATGATCGATGTTTCTCACCTCTCTCCGCTCCTGTCTGTCTGTCCCTATCTATCCCTCTCCCTGTCTATCCCTCTCTCTGACTCTCTCTCTCCCTGTAAAAAAATAAAATAAATAAAAAAAAGATGACTTTGGCAACAGTGCAGACAGACTGGAAGAGGCATGACTGGAGGCCAGGGGGGCAGGCAGTCTAGGCACCACATTCACCCTGGCCACGGTCCTCACCTTGGCTGGGCTGAGCTGGTTTTGCTTCTAGACTCCCCTGTCCTTTGTATGGACAGTACTTCAAACAACACTCTCATAGAAAATAATACACTTTACCTGTTGTCATGCCTGTCTCCTTTAAATGACATACTTCATGAAAACAGACACTATTATTTTGCACAGCTAGTACAGGAATCTGCTCTTAAATAAACTAATGAACAAATGCATCTGATTCTGGGTGATCTGGGAACACACCAGTCCCACAGCCCAAACTAAAGTGGATAATTTTAAGGGATAGTATGTAACTCTAAGGGTAATAAAGACAGTGACACTAATGGCCACACCGTGGGTGGGGTGGGCGTGGGAGAACCTCACCGGCATGGGGATCTTAGAGAGTTCTTTTCCGATGCAATTCTTCATGATGCTCCACAAATTGAGGCTATAGTTTGGCTTGTACGGTATTCTAGTTCTCTTTTCCTTCTTGGTCTCTTCCAGCTGATGCTTGTACTGAGAACAAAAATAAAACCATTCAACCTCCCACAACAAACTGAAAACCAGGTACTTATAACCTTCCCTTCCCCCACGCTAAAAAATAAAATAAAAACCACTACTTCCTGTTACTCTTAGTGCTTCACAAGCAAAGCCTAGGGCATCACACCTCCAGTCCCTCACTTCAGATCACTCCCAAGTAAGGGGTACCTGTTCATCAAGGCTGATGTCACTGCTGGCGCCACTGATGTTGCTGCCCGTACGTCTACAGGGATGGGAAACGCAGAAGAATTAGAACAAAGACCTGAATTTGAGCCTGCTCCTCGCCATGTCCCTATGAAGCAGGGACACACTGCACAAACTTATTAACAGGCGAGCAGATGACAGGATAAAATATGTATGATTAAAGTATCTCTGGTCAACCTGTTCAGGTAAAAGTGCTGACAGGTTTGCACTTATTGAAGGAAAAGAGCCTAGATCTCAGTAAACATTGACAACTACGAGAGTCCAACTAAAACATTTCCTCTGAAAGATACGTTTATTCTTGTTGGGTGGGAGTCAAAGACAACTTACTTGTGGCCCAAATTTTCAGGCATGGTGATGATCTCGGGAGCATCAAAAAATTCATTCTCGTCATCCTCATCACTCATGTCGCCTTTGCCAGAGCAGCACTGATCTACAAGGGAAAAAAGCCTTATTCACCTACTTTGGCTGCATTTCCCAAAACCTGACACAGCAGGACCTCTTAAATACTAACCACAAGCATAGGAACAAATGGTAGAAAGCAGGGGAAAAGCCGTTAGAAATACGCAGCTCCAAGTGTGTCTCACGTGAGCCGCTGGTGTTGGAGAACCTGCAGGTCCTTCCCACTGCGGAAACGACGAGGCCCCTGGGAACAGAGCGCGCAGACGCAGTCTCACCTTTCACGGAACCCGCACTGCCGGGCGTGTTGGCCGGCAGCACTGTGGCTCCTCGGAAGGCCCGCTCCAGGTGATTGTGCTGCTTTGCCAGCTGCTCCAAGGTCTCCTCCAGCCGGATACGCTGGTCTCTTTCGTACTGTAGTGACTTCTGCCACTTTTTACTGTGGGTCTGGGCCAACAAAAGGAAATCTCTGCAGGCCTGCAGGGAAAAGAGTTAACACGTGTCACATCGACTCCCCTAGTCGGGGACACCCCTCAGACCTCTTCAGCCCATTAAGTAACCGTACTCTGGGAACCTGAACAGGCAGATTACAATGAAAGACTTCCCCTGTTACTCTACACAGTCAGGGACGGCCAGCTCATGATGCAATGAAGGTCAACTCTAGAAAAAAATGAGCATGGCTGTCACGGTCCTACACTTTCCTGGTCATGAGGACATGAGGACCAAGCAAATGCCACGGGAGCAGTAAACCTAGGCAAAGTATTCGTGCCAACCACACAAAGGGCAGCTATGTGAACTGGACTGAAAGATGAGGAAAAGCATGGAATGACTGCTCTCAATACGTTCTTGACTACACTGAAGTCTCCCAAAGCCAAGTTCAGACACTGAAAGCAGAGGATCTGCACTGAATTAGATCAAGTACAGGGAAATGTGATTTCTTTTTATATTGGTCACTAAGAGAAACAACTGACCATAAAAATTAGAAGTCTACCTGGGCAAACAAAGAAAGGCTCTAGAGACAAAATACAAATCAATCAGTCCCTTCACTGGCTCCCCACAGGGAATCGGACCCAGTCTTAACTCTGGGCATGAACATAAGGGCCCTTCACGGTAGGGCCACCACCTGCCTCTACCCTCCTCCACAGGCCCCGGCACCCTCCCAGAGAATCACACTGAACTGCGCACCACTGCCTGGCCCTAGGTCTCCTTCAGGCCTGCCTCTCACTGCACACACTACTCACCCCGCCTAGAATGTCCTCTACTTCCCCTTCTCTCTACCTGGCCAAGCCCTCTTCATTGTTTAAGATATATGGCAAAGGGTACTCTTCTGGGCCATGTCCCCCAGCTGCCCAAGCAGCCGGTCTCTTCTCCACATTCCCACCGCACTGGGCCCGGGCTTCTACTCTACACCAGCCGCAGGGGCGTTGCGTCGCCCCTCACTACTTGCAGCCACGGTTTACATATAATTAATTCACATACATATATCTTCAGCTCCTAACTTAGCTGCTTTGTACACAGTAGGAGCCGGACAAAATTTGCTTAATAAATAAATAGAAAAATGAGGCAATGAAATCTTAAAATTCAATGTCCTGTTCTACAGAAACCACAAGGTAAATAGAATATCTACACCCATAGTTTCAACTATTGCCTACAGGCT
Organism: Rhynchonycteris naso; assembly: GCA_037038555.1. Lineage (NCBI taxonomy): Eukaryota > Metazoa > Chordata > Mammalia > Chiroptera > Emballonuridae > Rhynchonycteris > Rhynchonycteris naso. The sequence continues at coordinate 361,726,122 of CM072995.1, forward strand.
AATGACTACAAAATCAGTAACTCCAGCTCCTGCTCACGGAGCTTCAAACCAGAACATCCGGTTGGCCTATTTCGTGGCTCAGAATAACCTCAAAATCTGTGGGTCCCTAGATGAGCTCCCCTTGTTCCCTAACTCTGCTTCTCCCTGTGGTGTCTCCCAAGCCCTTCCCCCAGCCCAAGCCAGAAAGCCAAGAAGCATCCTTGATTCTGAGTGGTTAGTCCCTCCCCACATCCAATTATCAAGTCTTATCGGTTCTTCTTCAGTATTTCTGGGGAGCGCACCCCTCTCCGTCCTCCATACTCAGAGGCAGTACTGAGCACACGCACTGGAGCTGGACTGTTGAGGCTCCAATCACAGCTCCACCTCACTATCCAGCTACGGAATTCTGGGCAAGTAACTGAACCTCTCTGTGCCTCACCTGTCAACAGAGTGACAACAGTGAGTCCCACAAAGAGCTGTTGCTTTACATGGAAAGCATTTGAAACCACATAGGCTCACAGCAGGCATTCGATAAGACGTTAGCTATTGTATTAAACTGGCACCAACACCGACCCTACCCTTCTTTAACGCACTCCTGCCAGACCCATTTAGTATGATCTGCGCCTCCTCCCTCCCCACTTACTTCCTCTCCAGCCTTGTTCCACTAACAGTCACCAGCAGTGCCCAGACTTTGGGAGAGAGGGGGACCCACCCATGCCACACCTCTACCTGGATCATTTCTTCTCCCTCACTTCCTTCTAATCATATTGATCACAACTAAGATCTGGTGAAAGACAAATTACATGTCAGGCATTTTGCTGGACACTTTATACCAATTATCTTATAAAAGCCTTTCAAAACCTCACAAGCGGCTTCCTAGTGTCCGCACTATTTACAGAAAAGGCACTGAGGCCACAGAGTAGGAGGGCTGACCGGGGTTATATGGAGTTAACCGGGCAGCTGGACTGCAGGGCCCCAGGCGCTAAACTGCCTTTTTCATAGCAAAGCTCTCTGGTCTTTCAGAATTTAGTTGAATTCTAAATTCTCCTGGTCTGAGCTAAACACTTCCCATATACCATAGGAGCCTGTGCCCGTTTCTGTCATGCACTTGGCATAGTCCATAATGATCTGGTTACTTCCGTCCCCTCATTAGTGAGGAGTCTCCCTGAGGGCAGGGATCACACCCACATTTGTTTTTTACCTCCTAGCACAGCGCCTAGAACACAGAAGGTACAAAACAGATGTCCACTGAAGTAGCAAATGGATACACTAGCAGTGTCCCTGATTAGATTCACTTTGTTAGTAAGAAAAGTTATATCCTAAGAAACCGAGTGGAAAGTAGTCTTCCTTTGCGGTAAGTGCCCTTTAGAGAAGTGACGTGCTAGGACGGTAATTTCTAAGATGCATGTGACAGTTAAGGCCTTGCCACCCTCACCTAAAAGGTACAAAGGAAACAAGATGGATACAAAATGCCTTTTAAGCAGCAAGCAGCTATGAAAGGGGTACAGGTAGCGCACTAACGGAGAGGAGAATCAGACACGACTTTCCTCTGGCTGCCCAGTAATCACTCCCTTGGACACAAACTCTGGACTCTTACGACAGGAAAGAACGGCCCCGAGGAACAAAGATGAGCACAACGTCAAGAGGAAAGTCCACACTAAAGTTTCAGTTTTATGAGAAAATTTTCAATCAAGAGGTGTTTTATTTAACAAATTTTCACATCAAAAGTAGAAAACAATTGTCCTAAAGCCGGGCGTTCACCTGGCAGGGATAAAAGGCAGTACCGCTCGTGATCAGGTGGCTTGTGTCCTGAGTTGTTCTGTTGCTTATTCACAGTTGACGGACTGACCTGTACTATTGAGAAGAGGCACAGAAAAGCAGGCACAGTCACTAAGAAGCGCACAGTTTGGAAAAACAGCACGCGACCAGACATCAGACACAGTGTCAGTGCTGATGGGCAGGAGTCCTGGACACAGCGGATTTTCCTGTGGAGGACAAAACAATTTCTTCTCTCCCTTCTGTGAACCAGAGCTCTGAAGAAAGCGCTCCACACTTCAGAAAATGATATGAGAATAAAGGTTATCACAACCCTCTATTAAGTAACGAAGGGGTTTTAAATGGCCACAGGGAGGATCTCGGGTCACTAGGAGCCATGAGAGCCCCCGCGCCCTAAGCAAATGTCCTATTACCACTCCCCCAAGAAGGAAAAACCTGGCCTATATGAGTAATTTCACCCCGTTTAGTAAGGTTAGAAAAAGCCCTGCAGAAGCCCTCAGACTTGGTTATGAAATGTCTTCTAGGGCTCTCAGGTGGAAGCTGCCCAAACAACCTGCCAGGTGAGAATCGGTCATCAGCAGAGGAAAACAGCATTGTTCACACCACGTCCTCTATCATGCTGGCCGCGCAGGGTCTGAGACCGGCCACGGACACCAGGGGTGCTCTGGCTTCCCCGACAGCCGGCAGCGGCAGCCGTCCGCAGGCCACTAACAGCCACCACGGTGGAAGTCCTGGGGGGGCAGAAGGGCTGGCCTCTTCTTTTTAAACAAAAGGTGCCCAAAGCTGAGTGTTTTGTCTTACATCCAAAATGACGCCTGACAGCAAGCAGGAAAGATGGGAACAGCAAGTATTATAACGTTCTCACTAGTTCTTAATATAGACCCCAGGGTAGGTCAGAATACACTGCAACATAGGGATCAGACTTCAACTTAAAGCTCAAAGAACTTGAAAGTAGAAAGAATCCATGAGATCTTTTAGTCCCAACAGATCAAGTTAGCTCAACATAAATAAAAGCACAGCCCAGAGAGGTTCAAGCATGCAATGAGCATCGCCAGCAGATGTCCTGCGGGCTGCAGAGGCAGGGCTGGGACTCTGGACTCATGACTAACCTTCAGCTGGGGCAGTGTCCTGCGTACTGAGCAGGGCGTGACGTCATTCCACCCGTGCAGCCCGTTCTACTGCATGCAACAAACAACGTAACTTACAGCCCTGAGCAGGGGAGCAGGACCCCATGTTCTGTGCTTTCACAACTGTAACTGCCCGGCATTTGGGAAGAATTCCATTTTGAAAGAGGGAGAGTCAGAAAGCACCAGCCGCCGCACACTCACGTTGATCATGGCGTTGGAGGTGATCCGGAAGAGCGTGGCCCGCTCGTTGACCTGCTTGATCTTCTCGCTGCTCTCGGCGGGCAGCCGCAGGTTCTCCAGCTCGCTGAGGGAGCGCTGCAGCGCCGTGCCGTGCTTGGCAATCAGGTCATTGCACGTGCTCAGGTCCTCCACCTTGCTGGACAGCGTCCGGAGGGTGTTCTGCAGCTCCGTCTTGTCAGTTTGGGAGACAGACTCTTCATCTCCTGACTCATCTGCAGAAGCAAAAGGCCAGGTACTGATTCCAGGCCTGGACCCTGCCTGCTCTGCCCGCAACCAAGCTGACACTCCTCCCACTGTGCCTTGTGACCAGCGGACAACCTCTCCAGGGAGTGGTCCGCAGCCCACCTGTATCACAGACACGGGACGTTCTGACAGGTCCAGTTCTCTGGCCCCACCCCCCAGAGACTCTGATTTGCCTCGTGTAAGCTGCCCAGGTCATTCTGATGCCCGCTTATGTGGAGGACCTAGAGGACAGGATGGAGAAGCTAAGTGGCTCTTGGGGTTCGCTTTGAATTACTGAGCCTTTAAACTCCGGTGCAAGGGTTCTGACCCAGTTCCAGTGGACCACTACGGAAAACCCACTATCACTTGTGGGGAGATTGCAGGGACTTGTATGAAATGGGTTGAGACTCAGTTTAGCTCCTTTTAAACAAAGTCCACATTCCCAAAGGCATCATTATTTTATTTATCTTTTCTGAAGCTGAGAGGGAGAACAAAATGTTTACTTTTCTGCCACCGCTGCACTGAAAGCAATGCAAGGTCTTCTGTCAAATGACTCTCCAATAATAAGTCAAGTAGAAGGCGATGCTGTAACTCTTGCTACCAGTTTGCACATAACACCTCTGTCACTGAAAAGTGCTTTTCCAGCAGAGTCACTTCCTTTGGGGGAGCTAACATCAGCATTAAACCAAAACAAAGAAATTAAAGAAAGACCTGACCTAGCTGCTAGACAGAAAGGTAGGGCCAAAGTGAAAATACAGTTTCTTACCCAAAAATTTACATAACAGTGACTCTTCCTTTCAGTGCTTAACAGATAGCTAATATGGTCCTGTTTGGCTAAGTGGTCGAGTGTTGACCCAGCATGTGGATGTCCCAGGATGATTCCTGGTGAGGGCACACAGCAGAAGCAACCATCTCTTTGTTCCCCCCCGCCTTTTCCTCCTGCAGCCATGGCTTGGTTGGAGAAGTTGGTCCCGGGTGCTGAGGATGGCTCCATGGCCTCACCTCAGATGCTAAAATAGCTTGATTGCTGAGCAATGAAGCAATGGCCCCAGATGGGCAGAACATCACCCCCTAGTGGGCTTGCCAGGTGGACCCTGGTTGGGGCACATGTGAGAGTCTCTCTCTGCTTCCCCATTTCTCACTTAAGAGAAAAAAAAAAATAGATTCTAAATACAGTATGGGAAATGACGGAGTAAGAAAAACAGCAGATGAACAAAAGTCCGCAGGTGACCATCTTGGTCAGCCATAAGTAAACAAGCTCAGTATGATTAAACTATCAACGTCTAAGGCGGGGGAATTCCTACCACTTTCATTGCAGAAAAATCCAAACAAAATTAGATTGCTCTTTGTTAGTGAAACTAAGATAACAGAATGAAGATCTTTCATAGAAAATATCACATATGTTTTTGTCAGTCTACGAAGATTGTTTCAACTCAACTAACAAACAGTTACGCAAGATGATTTCAGGAGAATATAAAAAAGTAAGGATAGATCCAAATTGTGAGCGGCAATAACCCTAAGACTGATCTAGCGATAAAATAATTATTTCTCAAAATTGTAAGGCAGTCAACTGGCATTAAAAGCCAAAGGACAACTGCCTCCGCCTGTAGGACACTGACCTCAACATCAGCACTAGCGACATTCTGGGCCAGGGCCCCTTTGTCGGGGAGCTGTCCTCCGCATTGCAGGCTGAGCAGCCTTCCGGGCCTCTGCTCATGACATGCCGGTAGCACCACCAGCACTCAACTGGGACAAGAAAAATGGCTCCAGACACTGTCAAATGTCCCCTGCGAGGCAGAATGACCCTCACACTACTCCAGGAAAAATACTGCATGATGAGGCCTGACCTGTGGTGGCGCAGTAGATAAAGCGTCGACCTGGGAACACTGAGGTCGCCAGTTCAAAACCCTGCACTGGTCTGGTCAAGGCACATATGGGAGTTGAGCTTCCAGCTCCTCCCCCCTTTCTCTCTCTCTCTCTCTCACTCTGTGTCTCCTCTCTCTCACTCTGTGTCTCCTCTCTCTCACTCTGTGTCTCCTCTCTAAAATGAATAAAATAAAATAAAAAAATAAAAAAAAAATACTGCATGATGAGTAGAAGCCTGAGACATCTAAGAGATACTTGGTAATTACATGACAATAGGGATAAAATAAGATTAGTGCATAAGATGAGCAAGTGAGAAGTTTCCCAGATATAGCATTCTTTGCTCCCTACCGGATTCTGCCAGCATCTTCACAGCCTTGGCCTTGGCCAGCTCCAGGGCCGTCACCCAGCGCTGCCGCTCCACTTCCGAGCTGGCCTTCAGGTGGTAGGTCTGAGCACCTCCATTGGAGATAATGAAGTTGCAGGAGTCCTCCACGGTGATGTTGGCTGTGGCGAGGTTGATGGTTCCACGGCAGGTATGTCTCATCTCTGCCTTTGACCTGCAGTGACGCGACAGGGACACTAAGTAGAAAGCTAATGGGTGGTTTGGCCTTGATCACGTTCCATTTCTTTTCATAACTGTAAGCCTTCTGAAGATATGGTAGTTGTAGGAACGAGCAAGTTCTAGTATGTCCCTCAAATGGGTCCCTAAAATTCAAGAAACAATTAGTAGGGATTTCCTTTCCAAGCTAAGTATCGTTTCTGAGTCACCTGCAATGCTCCGACGTTCCTCTCACCCTTAGCTTTTTCAAAAGAGGCTTCACTGAAGAATAACGACAAACAATACAAGTTCAGCAATTTTAAGTGTACAATTCAGTGAGTTTTGACAGATGCATATAATTGTGTAATCATCTCCACAATCAAAATTTAGACAATTTCTATCACCCCAAAAGTTCCCTGATGCCCTTTTGCAATAAGGAATTACTTTTTATTTATCAAGTTATAGTTATAAAACAGTGCTTTATAAACTCATGCAACAAAATTTCATATGTCTCATTCCCTAAGAGAAAGAATAGCTCCATTTTACACATATAGAACAACCCTCCCCCCAACTGTAACTCAGCCCAAATGAGACCTGTCACATTAAGCTTAGAATTGTATTGCAGAACTGTAAGGCACACTTAGATGCTTAGAGTATTAAATACTGACTACAGCTCAAATGATAATGAAACAGGAATAAACAGCTTTCAGCGGGAGAAAAGACAAAGTAACCCTAAGAATCACCAGGTGGTCTAATCTTTCTGGACTATGTCCTTTCCGAAGGTCCACTGACCTCTATCGGGGGGAACTCCTAAGCCACCCTATTAACAGCAAGGAGAGATCCAGCCAACCTGTCCTCAGAGGACTGGGTGTAAAAGTTTCTCCCGTCTCTACTGACTGACAGTTCTATTCATAGGCTAACTTTTGAACTTTACAGTGCTGCTTGGTGACAACAAGCTCCAAGGGACTGCACATAAGACATCCAGCTGCTAGCATGGCTGGGTGTACAAACCGCTGATTTTCCCACCACGTGCTGGCTATCCCCTGGGACATGCATGTTGAGACCGCAGTTTTCCCTGACCAACTTGGAACACAGAGAGGTCAAAGTCCTCTGCCAACTACCACAGTGCAAAGCAGAGCCACTTCCCTTTTCCTGGAGCCCAGTGGCCAAACGCACCTGGCACATGCCGAACTCCTGTATGCCAGGAATGACACACACCGTCTCCAGAAAGAAAGAGTTGGTATGTTTGAAAAAGTTGGTTTACTGTGCTTGGGAAGACAGATTTACTATTGTTCAATTTGTCACGTGAAACTGGTTTTTCATCTTCAAATGCACAAATGAGCAGTATGGGATGCCTGGGCGTGGGGGTGGGGGTGGGGTCTCAATGGACCCGGCCACTTTCCATCCCCTGCACCTGCCACAGTGTAATGTGAATCCCTGTTTCTACTATTCTTCCCTCCCCTCCCCCCACCACAAGCTTCAGTTACATTATGAATAATGCAGGCCAAATACAGACCCACAGCTGACAGCCCGCTCACCCCTGCTTTCTACTCAACCATGCTACAATGTGTTGGTACTTTTCACAAGTCACTTCCCAGGGACCTTTCTGCCTGTTCCGCTTCATGAACTAAAGAAGTTTTTCAAATCACATCAAGTCTGTAGCCGTCTTAAAAAAAAAAAGGAACCCTGGGAGTAAGTCAGGCTTGATCTGGGAGCACTGAGGTTTGGGCAAAAACAGCGATAAGTATAAATGATTATTATAGAAGCTGGAAAAAATATTTTCAGGGTACAAGGTAAGTTCTTTAGGCACTACAGTATTAGGTGGTATTTTCTGGCTAGAAATTTCTTCCCTAAAAAGGCCAATTATACCAGTAATCCAATCTCTAGAAGCTAGCCAGGAAAACTAATACAACGGGGCGGTCACGATGTGTCTGGGAGAGCTGGGATTCTACACTGGGCTTTAAGTAACTGGCCATCTGTGTAACTGGGTAAAGAAGAACAGGATACGTAAACAGAGGGATGCAGTGTTGCCAAAGCCTATTAGGGCAGTCCTTAAGGGACAGGTCGAGGAAGTAAATGATCTCAGTTAAAAGGAAAACAGCAGTTAGTAAAAGGAAAGGGCGGGTTTTACAAGCATGAAAAGCAAGAGGAATGACAGCTTAGATAAATAACTCGAGAGAGATGGGGACCGGAAGAACACGAACATATTGGTAGGAAGTCCCTCACAACGTGATTTTGAGGGTAGTGCATAGACTTGATAACTCCGATACCTGTTGCTTGGGTGGTTTGTGGGTGGGACTATCTTAGCTGGCAAGGAAAGGCCCATGGCATATTTCCCAATATGTGGTTTGGTATGTTTTGGGAGGAGTTTTATCTGTGGTCCGACAGGTACCACTAGCTCTTTAAGAGGGAAGTCAAAAGTGATTACAAGTTCCTGAAGAGAAAACAATATATAAGTTATTAAGGTCCAATCAAGACCACTACTGATCAAGGCTGGTACTGATCAAATCAACTGGCTTGGAAAGTAGGTCTGATAAGAACTTGGATGAGGAAAAATTATCATACTTTAAGGCCCTTGGCTGATAAACAACTTTTGAAAATAGGGAATAAGTGTTAATAGTGAAAGCCAAACTAGGCTATGAATCAACTGAACATTAGAATGATGGTCAGTTTATTTGGTAAACATAAACTTGGCTAGGGGAAAAGCTCTGGAGCAAAGTAAATTTAAAAAATTTTTTGATCTAACCTAAAGTCCTGGATAAGTCATTATAAGACTTTTAAAATTAAAATTAATTCTGAATATAAAAATTCAAGTGATATACACAACTATTCACAATTAATGTCACTCAGGCATTTTCCACCATTCCTGAATTCAAATAACCTCCAACTCCCATCTTCGATTTCCTCTTAAAATTGTCTAAGAGTCAATACAATGGAGTGAACAGATAAATCATTCACCCTAACTGTCCTGGTGGCAGAGTGAGTACTGGCAGAGAAAAGAAACAGAGTGAGCTGCTATTAACAAGTGCTGTGTCCCAAATAGGATGGTCTTCATAAAAAGATTTAGATTAGAAATGCCTTTATAGTAAGCAAAGTCTTCCTTAAAAGAGACTTTTATATAGTGTATTTTGTATAAAATAAACATAGTAACCATGACCTATAAACTGACTTGCTATTGGTACCTAATTATCTGTGTATCTGATTCATGTAACACTAACCTGGGTTTTAGGTTATGTTGGTGTGAACAGAACTAGTTTCAAATCCCAACTCTTCAAGACTTTGGAAAGACTGCCCAAGCTACGTGTCGGTATCCTCACCAGGAAGATGGGAATATCTCCTAATTCCAGGGTTACTGGGAGTAAAAAAAAAAAAAGATACTCTGTATGTAAAACACCTATTCAAACTGTCTTGCCCTCAGAAACAGTTTATGCCCTGTCCCCAAATCCAGTATCTTTACCCCTCTATCTATAGTAGCATGAGTGGCCAAAAGCATGTTATGTTATGGCAAGATTGTGAGTCACCATAAATCTATATTAAACATTCCAAAACACGCATCGTTGAACAGAAGTAATCATACCAAAGACACTGATTCTTCTTTTTATAAACTGACACCAAACAAACCAGAGACCCCAGAAATATTACTGCACAGATTACTTAATCATTCCCATGGGAGGAGGTGGGACAAGCAAAATCAAAAGCAGTCTGGGAATGCACATCTTTATTCTAAGCTGTCTAGAAGGAGAAAGCGTTCTCGAGTCTTGGAGATAAAGAAGACAGGGGACAGGCACGGAGGCCACCCTATGCGCAGTGTCCTTGTGCCTGAATGTGGTAAGAGCAAAGGCGGGAACATCAGGGCTGCTCATAACCTTGGAGTGTGGAGATTGGGCACAAACTGCTAAACCTTGGGACTTTTACTGTAAGTTCCTTGGGAGCAGTGCCTGGGCTTAGGTCTCCTGTATGTGCCCCCGGACACCTATGAGAGCGCCTTCCTTGCAGAATTAATCACTGCACCGATGGGCTGGTGGAAACATAATGGAAGAATAGACGCTCTTCAAACAATTGGAAAGGCCAGGAACCGAGGGGACCGTATGGCACCAAGGATGGGTAACCCAGGTGGAGGGGTAAGTCCTAGGGCATTCACTCTCTGTGATGGTGGGCTCCTGCCGCGGCTGTCAATGCGCGCAGCTGACGAAAAGGGGCTCGGGGCGACCTTGGCCGTGGTGCCAGCTGGAGATGTGACGGCGCGGAGACTGTAGACAGCGGTGGGGACAGCGCCCCGGAAGCAGTTACCTGTAGTAGCTCAGGAGCCCGTTGCTCAGCACGAACCACCGCCGCTGGTAGCCTTTGATATAATTGGTCCATTTGAAGAGCCAGCCCTCTCGAGCCGAGCCCGAACCCCCAGCGCCCGAGCCCCCAGCCGGCGGCGCTGGGGCTGGGCTCGCCGCCGCCACTCCCCCGGCCCCTGGGCCCGGGCCGCTCGCAGGCGCCGCGGACACGGTGCACGGCGCGGCCCCGGAGCCTGGCCCAGCGTCTCCGCGGCCGCCTCCGCCTCCCACCACGGGTGGACCGGTGCCGCCGCCACCAGGAGCTGCAATGGCTGCCGGGCCCGGCCCCACAACTCCTCTCAGCTCTGTCGCCGCCATGAGCTGCCACCGCCCGGAGACACAGGACCGGAACCGCCTACGAGAACCGCCGTCGCCGTCCCGGCACCCCTCACACCTAGCGCATCAGCCGCCGCGGCCGCGTAGCGTCACCGCCCCGCCAGGCCGCCGTGGGCAGGAGGGATCGGCAGCGTAGGAGGAAGTCGATTGGTGCCGCTGAGTGTCACTTGCGGAAGACCCCTAGGACATTGGTATTTTTCTGGGGCCTGTCATTCCTTACCGCCCAGTGAAAGCCTTGGGTGGAACGTATTCACCAAGCACGCCGTTGATTGGTTCTTATGAAGGCTAATCAGACTCTTATAAAGCTCATTGGTGCTTTCCTGAAGTCTCCAGCACGTAGGGAGGACAGGAGAATGCTGAGTGCCCGGCCAATCTGATAGCCGATTGGCTAGTGTTTCCGTCACTCATTTCAGTTTCTGCTCCCGTCATCGCCACATCACCCCCTCCCATCATTCTTCTTAGCGTCCCTCTTCCGCCCTTACGGATTGGTGGTTGGTGTCAGCTGCTCAGCCTCTTCTACCATTGACTGAACGAGGATGTCGTCACATCCTCACTTTCATTTCTTATTAGTTGGCATGCATGTCACTCACTTGTTGGGGGAGGTACGGGAGCTTGAACATGCTGACCAATGAAAAAAATATATTGGGAGAGGCAGGCCGGACCAGCCAATAAAATCTGGGATGAGCGCCTGAGGGGCGTGCCCACCTGTTTCCAGTTTTGAGAAGGTTGGTGGGAGGTAAAAGCAACTGTTTCTTTAAAGGGTTGTCGGTGTAAGCGCTGTGTTGGGGTCCCTCGTGCAGAGTTAAGACCTCCATAGTTTCTAGTTAGGAAGAGTGACCCTCAGTATTCAGGCCCTGCCTGAGTCAACTCCTTCTAGAGTCCTCTTCCAGCTGCTGGCTTGGAGCTGGAGGCCTAAATTCCTAGAAATAGCTTCCCCGGTTCCATCCTAGCTCCATGGTACTTAGTTCCCTTCCCCGGTTTTATTATCGCACCGCACCCCTATCTCCTGCCTCTAATTCTGCCGCACGAGTTGCCCACCTAGCTGTGAGGAGAAAATAGATTCGCTAGGACTGATACCGTTAAGTACTTCCCACTGAAGTCTCTCCAGACCTTAAGTCCCTTGCCCACTTGTGTATAACTTGGCACCATTTTTAAAATATATATAGAAACTGACGTTGTTCACCCATTTGTGAAAGTATCATATTCAGTAGCTCACTTTAACATTTAGATGTTGTAAACTACTGTTAATATGCAGCTTTGGGGGAACCCGCTACATTTTGTTAAATAGGCAATTGAATTAGCTCTCAGACACTGTAGAAACAAAATGCTTTCCTTTGGTAACCTGCTTCCCAGTATCAAGAAAGAAAAATATCTTTTAGAAATTGTTTTTAAAAGGAGAGATTCATTGTCTTGAGTAAAGAGAATACACTTTGAAAATCTGCCGTTAGAGGTAGGCTCTTTGGAATTTCTGTTTTTTGAGGGAGAACATAAAGCTCAACTTCCAGTGCTCCAGAACGACCCGCCTAACAACTGGCTATCCTGCCGGGACTTTTTTTTTTTAACTGAAATGAAGTAAACCCATTTGTACTTAAGTCCTGCCTTTGCTAGTTACTGGCTCTAAGACTGAGGGAAAGTAATTTATTTAAGCACTCCCAACTCAGTTTCCCACTTCTGTGAAATAGAAATAAAATCCTACAGGGAAGCTTTTGTGCACCCCTGGGCCAGTTCCTCTCTAACCAAGCAGAGCTATCTAATGAGACTTCATGTTCTTTCGCATAGAGATAACAGTTCTAGCAGAAGACAGCTGTACTCCTTCATAGCAATAAGTCGATCCTCTGCGAGTCCCCTGCTCTGCTGCTCCGTGGTGTCAATTCAGGCAAGCTGTTTAACCTTAAGGTGCCTGTCCAACCATCAGGGAAAAACTAAGCTTCATGGAAATAGGCAGTCAATAAGGTTAAATTATGTCCCTCCCTTTTTCAACTTTTTTCTCTACTTGTCTTATTATTATTACTATTACTGAACTAATCAACTAGTGCAGAAACACAGAAAAATGGTATTTTTTCCTGTGAAACGTCTAATTGCCCAGAGTGGTGATGTTTCCAGCTTGATAGGGTAAGAGCCTAGCGCCTGTGATGCAGCACAAACACCAGCGCCGGCTCATGTGCGAGTCCATCCGCCTTGGTTCTAGGGTCTCCTCCTGACGTTGTACTTGAATGGAGGTTTTCATCAGAACCCACTGGGGAATGGGCCAATCTCTTTTGTTTCTTGGTTAGGAATCGCTTGATCCTGCAAGTCTTGTGAGAGGACATGGTGGTGAAAAAAATCAACCACACACACCATGATGGCAGAGTAAAGGGGACAGACAGCTGATCCCTGAGTATTTTAGAGTGAAAATGGTACTCAATTCTGAAATAACACAAATTACTCTAACAAATTAGCAAACTTCCCAATCTCTTTTGAGATGAATTATGAGATGGAAGTCAGACCATGAGGGCAGCTTAAAGCCAAATTGGGCTACATGAGTTACTTTAAAAAGTCACATATCCCGCCTGACCTGTGGTGGCACAGTGGATAAAGTGTCGACCTGGGAACACTGAGGTCGCCAGTTCAAAACCCTGCACTGGTCTGGTCAAGGCACATATGGGAGTTGGTGCTTCCAGCTCCTCCCCTCTTTCTCTCTCTCTCACTCTGTGTCTCCTCTCTAAAAATGAATTAAAAAAAAAAAAGTCACATATCCCTACAGATAGGCTGAATAAGAGGAACTACAGTCTGTCTCCTACAATTCATAATTCCGTTTTATAGTTAAAATGGGGGGGGGGGGACTGAAAGCACTTTAGGTTTTTAAAGGAAAGTTACCCTGTAAACATAGACCTTCTATCTCTGTCCCTTACAAAGCTAGAAATGGTAGGTAATATCCTTACCAATCCCCAACACCAAGGCTTGCTGGTCCACCTAAATATGCTAGAAACACACTAAGTCGTGTTCAAAGTATCAAGAAAGGAGAAGTGTAGGCACACGTTATTTCAAGTATACAATTTGTTTTTATTTACAATACCCTATAAAAATGTAAATTTAGAAACTTTCATTTTTATTAATTAGAACCAAACAAAAAAGATAAAGCACAGAGAGGAAGAAATAATAATCAAGTATTGACTTGACCAGTTGTGAAGTGGAGAGGCCGGAAAGGCGCCCAGTGGGAACAGTCAGCTGATGACGGCAGAGGGAAGCTAGGTAATGTCACTGGGGAACAGCTGGTGGAGCCCTGGGCGACAGAATGGGACAAAATGGAGATGGAGACAAGGACAGCTGGCTATCACGGAGAGTTCTGCTGAATACATGTATGTGCAAAATGTGTATTCTCTTTAAACATTATAACCTGTCCTCCCCGCTACATTTGAAAATGCAAGAACAGCGAAAAGGATATCAGGATAGTCATGTAAAATGAATTCAGGTTTAATTTTCTTGAGGGCTGTAGTCACTAGGGATCAAAGCCCTTATCCTGGTGGACTGCTCAATGGGAAAGGGACAAGTGAAAAGGTCCCAACAGGCTGTCCCGGCTAGGATTCCCATCCAGGCCCCTGGCAGCCTGGGATGGGACCTGGGAGATGAAGGAGCAAGGACAGCAGGCCTGCCCACGACGTGGAGGACAGCGAAGAGCAAAGCAAGCCAGACTTAGTTCCCACGGTTCCATCTGGAGGTGTCTATCCCTGACACGGAGTAAGACTGGGGAAGAGAGAAGTAAAAGCATGGCTTACTGCAGCAGTCTCAGGAAGACAGAGCTACACTGTGGAAGCAGGCCCTAAGCAGTCACCCTGGGCAGCCTTCCACACACTGGAGCGGACGGTCTCGCCGACACTGTAGTCGCAGCAGGGAAAAGGCTTAACCGTGTGCCGTTTCCATTCAGGTGGACGGAAACAAAGGGAATTCAAGTGCGAGAAAGAGAAAGGACCGCTCAGTCCAGAGCTGGGCACCAGCCAATTAAGAGTTCTGATTTTATTAAATATGCTGCTTAACCCTGTATTTATATTAAAACAAGGAGAACCCAACAAATTAATTACAAGATGGACTAGAAACAGATTAGAAAAACAGCCAGTTGTGTTTATAGGAGGGACGTGTCAACTAAATATTTCTCCATCTAAACATTCCTCAAGGACCCTCTGGAGACCACATAAACACAGGTAGAGGGGGGTGTGCACGCATACATATATATTAATTTCTACTTAATTGGCTCTCCTATAGTCATATTAATATGGGCCAATGAAAGAGACTTCAATAAGATGCAGGAAGGGACCCTTTGGCAGGCGACAGTCTAGTCTGAACTGGAGTAGTGGTGGTGGTGGGCTACAGGGAGAGATTATAGTTTGTCTCTAGGGCAAAGAAAATGCAAAATTGAGAACTGAGTAAAAAGTAGGACATGCAGAATTGTAACAGAGAAGGTAAGAAGAAACCAGCAGAAGTATCACCCAGCTGAATGTCACAGAGCGATGGGGAAACACCTGGCCATTAGAGACGCCCCTGGGAACAGGACCCAGTCCCACAGACGCTCCGGGAACAGGCTACCTCCCCGCCCTCGTTACAAACACTCCATTGGTGACGGCAGCAGTGCAGGTGACAGCCCCAAGGAGGCACAGGACACATCTGCAGGTCTTTTATCGTATCCCCTGGACTAGCCTACAGGTGGAAAGAAAGAAAACTTGTTTGTATAAATGAATTTAAAAAGGCAATGTTCTGAATGACAATGAAACGATCTCCCTACTCTGAGCACTCAGTCAATTATGAGAGCACTGCCGCACCGAGCAGGGCTTTACAGCTAACAGGTACCCGTACCTCCAATCCCTTCTATCAATTCAGATTTATGCCCCACCGCCTCATCAGTGAGATGTGGGACTCCCTCCCGTGTTGCCAACTTACTGCAGTTTTGTCTCTAGCAAGTTCAGTTTCTGTCGGTCGACATAGCGAGAAAAGAGGGACACTAGGTTTGTGGGGATTGAGATCGGCTTGGCCAGGGATGCTTGGGGAATCCGCAGAAGTTCTCGGGTGGCCATGAACATCACCTCCGTCCTGACAGGGAAAACCGATAATGACAATATTAGAAAAAGAATGGAAAGATTACTTGAAAGAACTCAACAGAAGAAATACAGCCAAGACTGACCACTGGTTGTTTTCCGTTGATTCTGTAGCAGGGTCTGAACTCTGGAGGTCTTCCGCACGGCTCAGCACGAGGAGCAGCAGCGACAGGCCAAACTACAAGAGGAAAGAGGGCATCAAGGTCAACCCTGCACCACATCTTCCCACCGCCACTGAGGGAAACAGCACGAAGTCCCCCTGCCCTGCTTCCTGGCCCAGGCCAAGGCCAGACGCCAGAAGCAGGTGGCCGTGCCCTTCTCGCACAGCAGCAAAACGCGTCACCAGTGGGAACGGAAGTCTCAGACTCCACTGCGTCTCTGCTCTGCCACCCACCCAGAGAGAAACAACAGTAAGTTCTCCTTGCCGTGGCTATTGTGGGACTTAGCTTTTCTCCTACTTACAAGAACAAAAATGAATTAAGAAGGAAAGTTAAATGAAGACAAACTTTGATACAAAAAAAGTTCATGGAAAAAAATAAAAAACATTATATAGAGTAAGATATTTTGAATTTTAAAAAAGGTGTTAAAACCCATGACAAAATGTACAAAGAAAAGTAACTGAAATGATCAGGATACAAAGGGAAAATTTCCTTAAAAAAGAAAACACCTATTTGGAAATATAAAGGCTTAGACAGGATGCTAATAAGAGGCTGAAAAGCCTGACCAGGCGGTGGCGCAGTGGATAGAGCATCGGACTGGGATGCGGAAGACCCAGGTTCGAGACCCCGAGCTCGCCAGCTTGAGCGCGGGGCCCATCTGGCTTGAGCAAAAGCTCGTCAGCTTGGACCCAAGGTTGCTGGCACCAGCAAGGGGTGGCTCGGTCTGCTGATGGCCCGCGGTCAAGGCACATGTGAGAAAGCAATCAATGAACAACTAAGGTGTGGCAAGGGCAACGAAAAACTAATGATTGATGCTTCTCACCTCTCTCTGTTCCTGTCTGTCTGTCCCTATATGTCCCTCTCTCTGACTCTCTCTCTCTGTCCCTGCAAAAAAAAGTCTAAAAAAATAAAAGAGGAAAAAGATGAACAGATATATTCACCATATCTAGGATTATTAAAATTCAGTAACATGCTGTAGAGACTGAAATATACAAAGACTTGCTTTATTTGGGAGGTAGTAAGAGCAAGAAATGTGCAGTCTAGGGACACAGCATGAAAACGCAAACAGGGACCACAAGTACTGAGTTAATGTCTGCGTCAGTTATAATGGACCACAAAGAGAAGGTGGGGTATTCTGGGATTCCACCCCACCTCTGATTCCCTCCTGCAGGGTAACCCTGCCTTTCCACAAACGTTCCCTTTATGTCTGAAAAACAACACTGGGTTATATAATCTCATCAAAATTAGGCTCAGAAAACCAAATTACAAGGAGGGCACACACTGAACACTGCAACTCCCCGTCTTAAGTTCCCCGAGGCCTGCCACCTCTCTCCCTTCAGTCATGCTGTGACAGGTTTTCAGGTGCAAGGACTTTTCACTCTATTGCAACAGATGGCCCTTAATGAGTGCCATGTACGTACTCGGCATGACAATGAACTGTTCAGAGCTGTTCTCCCATTTAAGAGGACAACACCGAGGTAGACAGCATCACCTCCACTTCAGATCAGAACGCTGTGGCTCAGCCAAGTAAACAACCTGCTCAGGGCCACAAACCTAGATAAAAGGGGCAGGCAAGGAATGCAAACTTGCCCTCTACAGCTCACACTCCTTCTTCTGTATTAGGCTTCCCCTGCGAGTCTCTGGGATCTTTAACTTGATGTAAATGAAATAGGATGTCCTTCTATTTACAGTCCTACAACAAAGACTGCTACTTACCCACCTACTATGCTTTCCTGCTCCTGAGACCTCTCATTGCATTTGTGATGACAATGGTTTGCACTAAAAGGTGTTTCCCGCCGTCCCTGCAGTTAGGTGTGGCATGTGACTAAGACTGGCCATTGAGATTAAGTAGCTGTTGGTTAAAACTCCTGGGAAAGGTCCAAATAAAGAAGACAGACAGCTGCACCACACGCTGCAGCTCTCTGCATGCATCTTTCTGATGCTAAATTGAGCCTTGAGTCCTGCAACAACCATGGGCGGCGGGCAGGCGAGGTCATGAACAGGGCGGCCACTGCTAAGGATAACACAGAAGCAGCCTGCATGGCGAGGACGCTGTGGGGCATGTTACCGTATTTACTGACATGAGGCACATAAAGTTCTGTTGCGTCAAAACCACTGTTATTTCTAGCCTCTGTCACGAGGAGCTTACTGTAACGCCTGGCTGAAGGAAACCTTATAAAGAGCTGCCACAGCCATAGCAGCCATCATTGTTGTCTCTAACTCAAATTTAGAAGCCTTGCAAAGTTCAGAGATGAAACAGCAAGACCACCTTGTTCTGGAGAACAGCAGCGAGGTGAGGATTAGAGGGTGCTGGTGCAGCTGCACTCTGAGGTAGGTTCATTAGCTGTTGCAGAAGGCTGGTGACAGTCACTGACGGAAGATGATAAAGGAGGAGAGAGAAGGGACTCAGTAAGCACGGCAGCACCTACAAAGAATAAATAAAGCATTAGATCCTAGCAAGGGTTACTTCAGTCACCCTCACTAGTAGGCATGGATGGAAGGCTGCGATTTAACAAAAAAGGGCTGACCAGTCGTCTAGCAGATACTACCGGGGTCCTAACAATGGATTTTAAGGCATTTACTGAGAACTTTTTCAACTCCATTTGCCTAGGAAACATCATGAGTTATGTGAACGAGGGGTATAAAATCACTTCTCAAATAGAAAAGATTCACGATAAAACATCAGTATTTTATCACATGAATATTTAAATGCCTACAAATGTACCAGGCACTTGGGCTAAAAACAAAAGTTAAAAGGAGAGACAGATCCTCAGGGATCTAAAATATTGAAGACAAGTAATTAGGCAATTTCAATATATAAGATAGTTTCTCACCATCTTATCATGAGAAACACAGTAAGATAGCTAAATTATGAATGCTACAGCATTACTGAGAAGTGTTTCCAGACTTAATCCTATCTTGGTTTATCTTTATAAAAGCTCAATGAAGAAATGATTTACCAATTTTATAGATTATTAGAGAAGCTAAGTGACCAGAAGTTCAGTGTTCAGAGTGACGTAGTAGCTATAAAGAGAACCCAAGGCAGGTGGACTTCAGCCTGCTAGCCTTATGTTTATTCCTTTTGAACACAAGGCCCAGACTGAGAAGTTAAACTACAGAGCTACCACCTCAACTAGGTTACAACACCTGAAAGAAAACCAGAAGTGCTTCCAAGGCCCTGGCCAGTTGGCTCAGAGGTAGATCATCAACCTTGTGTGTGGATGTCCCGGGGTTGGTCCCCGGTCAGGGCACACAGGAGAAGTGCCCATCTGCTTCTCCCCCCTCTCACTCTCCTTCTCTCTCTCTCTTCCAGTTTCTGATGTGGGAAAAGGAGCTGGATAGTGTGACAAAGAACCTGTGAACAAGTTTTAAAAGCCTTACCAACCAAGTGCTTCAATGTGCGAATCTTATTTGAACCACGGCTAGAATAAACCAGCTGCTAAGAGATGTTTTTAAGATAATTGGAGACATTTTAATTTGGAGTGGATATTAGATGATCTTAAGGAATTAAATCTTACTAGGTGCATTAATATGATGAGAGACTTTGTTAGAGATACAAACTGAAGTATTTATAGATGAAATAATATGGGTACAGGAGGGACAGATTTAGTAAGATTGGCAAAATGTTGATTTAATTGTTGAAATTAGATATGATGGGTAGGGACATGACTTCATTGTTCTGTTCTTTCCATTTTTGTGCATATTTTAAAATGTTTTAATTTTTAAAGCTTTGTTTATTTAGACTAGTAGATCACAGAAAGTCTACTCTCCATCCTGGGCTACTATTTAAAGTAAAACCTGCCATCAGTTATTTATACCATGGGCATTGGGTGCTGGAAGCACTACATTTTTCCTTCTTTTTATTTAAGTGAGAGGAGGGGAGATAGAAAGACTCCCATGTGTGCTCTGATCAGGATCCACCTGGTGATCCTCGTCTGGGGCCAATGCTGTGCCCATCTGGGGCCATAATTGCAACTGAGTGCCTGAGGTGGAGGCTCCATGGAGCCATCCTCAGTGACCAGGGCTGATGCACTTGAATCAATTGAGCTGTGGCTATGGGAGGAGGAGGAGGGAGGAGAAAGAGGAGGAGGAGGGGAGGGGAGGGGAGGGAGAGAAAGAAAGAGAAAAGGGGGGAAGGGGAGGGGGAGAAAGCAGATGGTTGCTTCTCCTGTGTGCCCTGACTGGGACTCAAACCCCTGTAAAGTTCCCCATTCTCCTGTCATCTAATGCTTTTAGCATCAGTAATGATCCAAAGCTGTCCAGATTGATTGCTTTTTCCCATTGGAGGCTATAAAATTATTTCCTAATTTTATCATATTTTTACATTAAGCAGCTAAAACTCTTTTATAAAAGAACTTTCTATTATCAATTATTTGGTTACCATGATATATGATTGTAATGGAAAGACAGAATGAATGCTTGATTCTTTTCCTTACCAATTTTCAGAATATAAGTTGGTGATTAACATATTTTTTAGTATCATTATAAACCTATAAAATAAATCTATTTCAACCCACTGCCCTAATTTTTTGTTTTTAAGACGTAAATAACCCCACTCTTACCAACAGGAACCCCATTAAGTTGGTTTGTGCATCTTGCACACAGGACCCTAGTAATCTTCTAGCTTCCTCCCTTCTGGTATAGGATGTTCCAGGATCATCTTGCACATTTTATGCTCAGTCCTGGAACTAGCTAGTACTTCAAGGAAATAGTATGTAAAGTGGTCTAATACGCATTAAACAATATAGGTAAAAACTTGACCTATTTTTTTTTTTACCAGAGTTATTTATTTATTTACTTATTTAGACTTTATTCATTTTGGAGAGGAGAGAAAAAGAGAGAGAGAGAGAGAGAAGGGGGGAGGAGCAGGCAGTATCAACTCCCATATGTGCCTTGACCCAGCAAGCCCAGGGTTTTGAACTGGCAACCTCAGCATTCTAGATCAACACTTTATCCACTGCACCAACACAGGTCAGGCAAAACTTGGCCTATTTAACCAAATTTTCCTCACTAGCAGGTAGGTCATCTCCACTGACACAAGCTTCTTTGGACCTGCATTTCTAGACCTGAAAACAGTGCCTGGTACACAGACGTGCTCAGTAAATATCTGCTGAAGGAATAAAGCTCTCCAAACTTGTTCCCATTGCTGGGTTCCTCTGAGATTATGATGAGGGAGCACTGCATCTCTGCCTACAACAATTTATTTGCTGTAAGGTAGCTGTTACTTTTAGTCTTGTCTTCTATTTCCTAGGATAATCTCTGAATTCTTTACCTCCAAGCCATTTCCTCCAAGCCATTTGTCATTCTTAAAATCTTTTTAAAAAAATGTACTCCTTTCATCTCACTTATTTTCAATGATGAGACCTAAATTTCACATTCATTTCATTTGCAGATGCTAAAACTTCAAGAAGGGATTTGTTTCAACTCATTTCAAAAGGAATAATTTTCAACTCTTTCTGTACAACTGAGAATGTGTCCTGAGATTGTGTTTACTGGGGACTATTACCAGATGGCTGTTGCTCAGCCTGTAGTCTACTCCAACAGGTTCACTCTCATTAATCCTATTTCTCTAAATCTCACAGCTAATAATACTAGCCCTCTGTATCAATCTCTTGCTTTCAACTTCTAAGACTGTTCTAAATTTTGCTAATCTTTCATGTGTTATGACAAGAATAAGCAGAGAACAATTCTTACCAAGAGTTAACACATGAACTTGATAATAATTTTTCAATTTCTAACCTAGTTTTTGATCATAAAAGTTATTTAAAGCACTGGCCTGATTCCTGTGGGCAGAATGCCATTCAACTCAGTCTACAGGTGAACGTTAAGCTAGTGACAACAGCTCAATGAGTGGTACTTTATATCCAGCAAAGTAACCAAGACCAGAAGTTTGCAAACTTTAGTGAGCATCATATTCAGCTGGGGTCCCTGTTATAGGTACAGAAGCCCTGATCTTTCCTCTGTAAATTCTGATTCAGTGTATTTAGGGTAGGGCTAAATTATTTGCTTCCCGAGTAATTTGAATCCAGATCACAGCTTTACAATTATACTAAATAAGATTTAATTACTACTTTCCTCAGGTTTAGAAACATGGCCTGTGTAAGGAAACATGAGATTAAAAATATAGGCCTGCAGTCAAGTTTTTCTTTAATTAATCATGTTGTACTGCCAGAAGTTAGACAAAACAACACGGGAAGAATGGGGAGAGAACAAATTTTGGGTTCTAGAACTCTTAGTCACTGTGAAGACCCTACAGAGGTGCTCATCCCTCCCACACGTGGATCACCTCATCTTGTGCATCCTTCTTGATAAGGAAAGGGAGGTTCCTGGCTGTCGTCATGAGAATGTCAGCTGCTTGCTCTGTGGCGAGGAAAGGAAGAATGCGGGCAACCATTCTCTTCCCTTTTCGGATACACATGATCTGTACAAAGTGGTCATCACTTGGCCTGCAGCAGAAGAAAAATGCTAGCTTAGGTCAGCAAGAATAATATAAAAATCCTTTCTCCCTCTTACATGTTATGAAATGAATATTGTGCATTCATTTTTACTCTACAATTATCTGTAGTACCAAAAATGAGAATTACTGCTCCAACTCTCAACTAAATAATAAAAATGATTTTCAAGTTTCCCAAATGTAGAATACCATTTCAAAAAATTGTGTGTGTGTGTGTGTGTGTGATAGAGACAGAGAGAGGGACAAGCAAGGACAGACAGACCTGAAGGGAGAGAGATGAGAAGCATCAATTCTTTGTTACGGCACCTTAGTTGTTCATTGATTGCTTTCTCATATCTGCCTTGACCGGGGGGTTATAGCAAAGCGAATGACCCCCTTGTTCAAGCCAGTGATGTTGGGCTCAAGCCAGTGACTTTTAGGCTCAAACTAGCAACCCATGGGGTCATATCCACAATCCCATGCTCGAGCCAGTGACTCTATACTTAAGCTGGTGAGCTCTTGCTCAAGCCTATGACCTGGGGATTTTGTAACTGGGTTCTCTGCGTCCCAGTCTGATTCTCTATACACTGTGCCACTACCTGGTCAGGCTTAAAAACTTTATGTTAAAAATACTTGGTTAAACTATATGCATTAACTTCCTTTATTAACTTTTAACCAACTACACAAACAATATGGTTAATACAGCAAAATCTGAAAAATAAGCAAAAAGGAAATAAAAATACATTTTGAAGAAATTTTTACTGGTATTATATACATGTTTTTTTGTGGGGGTTTTTGTTTGTTTTTTGTATTTTTCCAAAGTTAAAAGCAGGGAGGCAGTCAGACCCCCACATGTACCTGACCAGGATCCACCCAGCATGCCCACCAGGGGGCGATGCTCTGCCCATCTGGGGCATTGCTCAGTTGCGGCCAGAGCCATTCTAGCACCTGAGGCAGAGGCCATGGAGCCATCCTCAGCGCCCGGGCCTACTTTGCTCCAAGGGAACCTTGGCTGCAGGAAGGGGGGAGGGGAAGAGAGAGAGAGAGAGAGAGAGAGAGGGAGGGAGGGAGGGAGGAAGGAAGGAGAGGGGGAAGGGTGGAGAAGCAGATGGGTGCTTCTCCTCTGTGCCCTGACTGGGAATCGAACCCAGGACTTCCATACACCAGGCTGACGCTCTATTACTGAGCCAAACAGCCAGAGCAGTAGCACATATTTTTTATCTTTCATAAAAAATGGGCCAAAAGCAGTCATATGACTTTGCTGCTTCACTTTGCCCAACTACTTCTTACAAACACTTTTCCATATAAATAAACTTCAATTACATATGTTTTAATGGCTGCATAACATTCCAATCTATAGATCAACCCACCCTTATTAAACCAGCTCCCTGTCAGCCCAACTCCAGAAAAGGTGTTTAGTCTTATGTCCCATTTTGTGTATGTCCTGGCTTACACAGTCCTCTTGCATTCACCATATGAGTATTTTGGATTTATACAACATTTACCACTCAAAAGACTCCGTTCCAGGCACTGGGTGGGACAGAAATGACAGAAATATGGGAAGAAAAAAGATACCTTAAGGAGCTCAGTCTCCACTGGAGACTGACTGATTTCCATAGTGTAAGAGTATTCTATGGAAATGCCAAGGAAGTTTAATAATATTCTCCACCCTCTCCAGCACCCAACAGTCCCTAGTAGATACTAAATAAGTATTCGGTAAATAAAGAAATTCAAGATAAAGAAAATTTTTCCATGGTTGGGAAGGATTACAAAATGTTTTATATGAAGTTGCATTCGAGTCAGGCCAAAAGGATGGGCTTGGAGCTTATTGAGATGGTAAGAAAGGATATTTAAAAGATACAAATGTAGACAGTTCATTTTAGCACTGTAAGGAGTCCAGCTGGTCTCACATTTTCTTCACAGTGCACAATTCTCACCTCTCTTGTCCAGGTAATTTTCCCCTTAGGTTGTCATACATGCCACAAACTTTGTGCTTTCTTTCTTCCATCAGGGCAGGTCGTTCTTCTTCTAGACTCAGCAGATAACGCCGTTCATAATCCTCCACATCAAGGAGTAAACTGTAGGTCTAAGCCAGGATCAGAGTATTAGGTAACAGCCTATGAATGAAAATGCTAAAGACCTAAGAATGAAAACGCACTGTAATAAAACTGAGAGAACAAAGGTGCTTTCTTCTTTTAATTTATTATGTTGACATGGTCAAAGGTGCTCTTTTAAATCCAGAAAAACAAAGTGAAATAACTTTTAAAAATTATCCAAACACCATCCTTCATCCTTCTTTGACCTCTAATCCAGAAAGTAATGACAGTGAAATATTTACACACTTCCTACAATTTCCTGCAACAACAGCACTACAGCCTAAACCATCTGTATCACTGCTCCAGGTTATGCCTTACATGAATGAGGATGGAAACTGAGTGCTGGGTGCCAGGCACTGTCCTGCGAGCTCTGCATGTACATACTCCCTCACTGAATACTCACTACAGCCCAGCAATAAAGAGACGACAGTGTATCCGGTCGACCGGTCAAAAGTGCACCATGACTTTACGGACACACTGTATTACCATCTCCATTTTTACAGATAGAGAAACTGCGGACAGCAGAAAGGTTAAGTAACTCGCCTCAAGTCATACTCAGAAAGAAGAAAGGCATGATTTGCAGCCTAGTTGCAGAGGCTGTGCTCTTAACTGCTAGGTTACAGCCTGGCAACAGGTATTTACGCTTTACACAGTAACCGTCAGGGCACTGCCCGTTTCCTCAGCACCCAGCAGTGCCCAGCGCCCAGTGTCTAACAAATGCACGTGAACTGACTCGATACTAAATTAATTTATGGGTGGATCAACCTCATTTTTATTTCCATTTCCTTAGAAAAGTAACCTGCCCCTAGTGCGCAGGGGTTACCTGAACCAGAATGGACAGTCTCAGTACTTCAAAGCAGAAGTGAAGTGCACTTTCCACGTACCAGAGGGAGGTCCCCCGCATTCCTTTCTAGCGTGCTTGGCCCATACCAGGCACTTCACAACACTATAACCACTAGTTAAAATTATGGAACGCTGACTGCTAACTTTTCCATTTCTTGTGTACATACACTTTTGACAGTTCCTTATTTGAAAGTAACTATAGCAACAATTTCTAACACTTACTTTCTCAATTATGACAAGGGTTTTTCGTCTCTTGTCTCGAACCTGTTTTTCTTTTGTTTCCTAAAAAAAGACAAGACTATTCAATGTGGGCTCTTTACCACTACTAAAAATAAATTTCCAAGTGAGCATATGAAGTTCCATTTTGTGACAGTACTTTGAGATCACAATCTTGACTCTTTGAAAGTTAATAATCAAAAAACAACACTGATGTGAACAAAGGTCACAGTTGAATGAACCAGTCCACACACAAACATTAAACTGAATTCACACATGGGCAAAGGTAATTGTAGAAAGCAGTAGAAGATGACTATTCATAGGAAAATCTTAAAACACATACATAGGAAATGATCATTTAAAAACTGGAGAAAAAAGCTAATGCTATTTGTAGCCAGCTACCCCAGGGGAAGATTCCTGGCACCCCAGGTTCTGCCTGACTGTCTTAGAGATGAAGGTGTTAGACTCTCAGCACATCTGAATAAAACCAGAATGCCATGAGAAGCCAGTCCGGAAGCTCCAGGTCAGGTGAGGCTATAAAAACCCCATTATGCCTACTTCCATTCCACAATGACCCCAAAGCAGCAGTGAACTTTTTACACACATAATTCTGCCGACACTTACATCATCCTCACTCCGAGATGTCACAACAGCATCAATCATTTTCCGGGGATTATTCACACTAGAGACGGTAAGCTTTCCCAAAGAGCCCTCAAACTGAACTGCAAGGACAAAACATTTCCAACAGATAAAAACTCTGCAATGTAGGCAGGCAGCTTCCAGGGATCTTTACATTCTCTAGTCTACTCACAGTCTAACCACTTACTACAAAAATCCACATATTAACTAAAGCAATCTGTTATTCAAATCTATCCTTTCTCATTTTTTGGTTGCAATAACAAATAAAAATCTGAAGTTTTCTTTCCCTACCTAATATAGGGATATTAGAAATTAAAACAGGTATTAAAAAAGTATAGAATCTGAAGTAGAAAAGGACCTAAAAGGTCATCTACCAAAGCATTTATTCCACACTTTAATATAGGCTGATCTATTTATTAAGGACAATGGTACTTTAGAATCAATCAGTTTTAAACATCTCTATCCAATCATATTTGTATTTTATCACATCAGCAGCCTGTCAAACTCCCCTCCTGCGGGCAAGGGATGAGGGCCTGACCTGGCTTGTAGGCATGCTCCAGTTTGGCCACCTGAGGGGTAATGAGCTTGGTGCGTTCCTTCTTGGGGCCATCGCCTTGCAATTCTTCAGCAGCTGACAGTTTCTCCAGTTTTTCAAAGTAATTCTGCCACATGAGATGACAGTTTCAGTTGCAACACAAGCACAGACTATGGCAGCTCTTTGCCATTAAATAATTATACTAGTGGCTGTAACAACTTGCTCTCTGGATGTACTGATCTCTAATTTTTGAAACTGCTAAAAATTTCCTTTACCAAAAAAAAAAATATCTCAGCCTTCAACACAGCTAACCGTCAATGGGAGTATCTTTATAGTCACACTGCCAATGAGAATCAGATTAATGATACCAAAGGGATTTGGAAACATTGGTCTGAGGGCCTCTCTGTGAAAAAGAAAAGGCATACATGTGAATCTTTGTGAACTGAGGGAGAGGTCCTACAGCTTGAAAAGAGGTCAGAGTTTGCTTATTCTTATCCATGTGAAGACTACTACTTCAAAAGACAATTCTGACCAGGTGGTGACACAGTGGATAGAGCGTTGGACTGGGAGCGGAGGACCCAGGTTCGAGATCCTGAGGTCGCCACCTTGAGCACAGGCCCATCTGGCTTGAGTAAAAAGCTCACCAGCTTGAGCCCAAGGTCGCTGGCTCGAGCAAGGGGTTACTCGGTCTACTGAAGGCCCGCGGTCAAGGCACATGTGAGAAAGCAATCAATGAACTAAGGTGTCAAAACAAAAAACTGATGATTGATGCTTCTCATATCTTTCTGTCCCTGTCTATCCCTCTCTTTGACTCTCTCTCTGTCTCTGTAGGAAAAAAAAAGAAAAAAAACAATTCTATCAATATGTGATTCTACCAGTAGTCAAAGAGTGCCTTCACCAGAGTAATTAATACCTGGTAATAAAAGTCATCCAGGTAGGGATCAGTGCTTTGCAGTTGCATCATCTGAATTTTAGAGACCCAATCCTTCTCCCGCTGCAACATGAGATTGGCGTATGGATCCTTTCGGACATGATCTTGGTGACTGCTCCTGTGACTTCCCCGATCTCCTGCACCATTGAGATTCCGATGCTGACTGAAAAACAAACATGACACATTCACTTCAAGTGGGTACATTAATTATGCCTAATAAAACAGGAATAAACCAGGCCAATTTTAAAAGATCCCCTTTGCTTTTGTTAAAAGAGAAGTGAAAAAGAGCTGCACCTTTACAGAATTCGAGAGGAAAGAGCTATGCAACACCAATGAAGGAACTAAAACTAAGAGCTGACTTCCTTACCATATTCTTAAGCACTTTCAACTGTGGACTTCATGTGAGCCCTACGGCACCCCTATGAGGCAGTGCCCCACCTAGGACAACAAACCAAGGCCGGCAGAAACCAAGTAAGCTTTCCAAAGCCACACACACCTGGTCAGAGGAAGGAATCTGAACACAGGCCAATTTGATTCCTAGTCTATATATTTTAAAACTTGCTGAAAATTATGACATACTTCAGATGCAGAGAATAGCCCAGCAAATGCTATTTATAAACATCCATTTACCACCCACCTGGATATAATGGGGGAAAATCTATTTGCCAAATTAGCCTCAGATTTTTAATAAGTAATATCAAATGTTACACTTAAGGCATAAGGCCCTCTTGTACTTCTCTGGGTGCATCCCAGTTCCCAGCTTCCCTGCCTTCCCAGGGGAACGGCTCTGGTATGTATCCTCCCTGAAATCTTTGTATACTTTGACTGCTTACGGGCCTATCCTTAAATGTTACATAGTATTATTCTGTGTGCCTTTCAGTTTGACATAGATGGCATTAGACATACATATCCAGGTATGTACTAAAAAGTAGAACTGCTAAGATGCAGTGTATTCACATTTTCAACCTTATTATTTTTTGCCAAATTTTCTCTTAAAAGGCTCTACACTCCATTCTTGCCAACCTGAGTGATGAGATACAAGTTTTGCCTATCTAGTGATGTAAAATGGTTATCTAATTTTAATCTGCATTTTTACTGTAAGTGAGCTTGAAACTCTTTCCATTTTTATGAGCCATATAGGGTCTACTGGGAATTGCATATTTGAGTATATGATGTCTTTTGTTATACAAAATAGTTATTAAGAGATCTACCATCTTAACAAATTCTGAAGTATACAATCCCATTGCTAAAGATAGGCACTAGAATTTTAATATTTTAATACAGCATTTTTAAAATTAATAAAATTTAATTTTAAGAACCCATATTGGTTTTTTTCTCTGCAAATTATAGTCTAGAACTTCTTTGAAAGAGAGAAGGAATGACACAGAGAACAATAAAACTGAAGGCTGAAAAAACCTCACAGTTTTGTTTAATTTTCTTATTTTGTACATATCAATGATTATAACATAAGCTCCAGTAAGGCAGGGTTTTATATGACTTCTTCTTTCAATCCCCAAACTACATTGTGAGGTATATATCTGGGGTCACATATATAAATAACTATCTGTATTTGTTGCACGAGGATTAAATAATTACAGCTAAGATTAAAGAGTGCCTGTTGACCCAAATGTAAGGCTAGCCACTCTAGTTCAAGATCACCTCAGAGCTGAGATGTTAGACAAAATGTAGTTATAAGAGCTTGATAAGGAATGAGTATAAAATGTTGACTGAAAAAAAAAAAAAAGAAAACCAGATTTAAACTTTATTTCTGACTTCTTTTCTGACTTATGAACAAAATTATAGTAACCTGGAAATCACCTGACAAAATCTTATCATTTAAAGCTACTGTATCAAAAACACAAATGACAGCTTATGTCCTAACCTTACCAATAAAATAAGCTCAGACTAATTAAATTTACTAAATTAGTAGCACCTAGTTACACTGTCAAAATAAAAAGCTGAATTAAGAAACCACAAAGAAAAAAGCCGCGAAGGAGGCGGCCAGCACTCACTTTCTATTCTGCTGCTGTCTCTGATGCAGAAGCCGGCGGTGCTGGGGATGAAGGTGAGTGGTGTCTGGTCTAAACATGGGGGCCTGAGATCTGAGGAAAACAGGAAAAGGTGTTCAGTTCTGTTGTCCCCGATGATCTGAAGTTTACTAGAATGTCGTCACAGTAAGAAAACTTCCTACAAGTTCATTCAGAGCAATGTTAGTCTATCCTAAGGGCACCTTTTAGAAGGAAAAGACAGCCACGTGTTCCTATGTCTTCCACAAAGGCCAATTCTCAACTCCTGAGCAGGCAATCATCAGTTTGAATGAACTGACACTGACGCGGTATAATTCTTTTCCTCTTTGCTCCTATCAAACAGAAGTCTCTAAAACAGATTTAATGTACTTAGCTACAAGCATTTGGGAATGACATTTATATGTTAACTTGGCTAGACTATGGTGACCAGCTATTTGGTCAAACGTTGGTCTTGATGTTCCTAGGCAGGTATTTTGTCGATGTGATTAACAGTCACAATGGGCTGATTGTAAGAAAAAAGCGATGCCACCCTGGATTAACAGCTCAGTTGGTTTGAGCAGTGGTTTTCAACCACCAGTCTGTGGACTGGAGCCATTCCGCCAGAAATCTCATGCCAGTCCGCCAACTTAACCACTCTGATATCATATGAAGATCAGAGAGTCTGTCATTTTTGGGTCTGTATCTTGAACACCACTGGTATGAGAATTGTCCTAATGTGCCAAAGATGTGGGTTCAATCCCCAGTCAGGACACATACAGTACAATCAACCAATGAAAGCATAAATAAGTGGGAAACAAATCGATCTCTCTCTAAAAAATCAATAAAGAAGAAAGCAATGACCCTTCATAAGGTGAGTAGGCCTCACTCAATTTAAGATAAAAACCTGAGGTTTCCCAAAGAAAAGGAAATTTTGCCTCAAGAGTGGAACATAAAAGTCCTGCCTCAGTTTCGGCCTCCCCAGCCCACCCTACATACTTCAGACTCAGGACTCAGATGTCAATATTAAATTAGTTGCATCTTGTTACACTGTCAAAATCAAGAGCTAAATTAAACCACAAAGGAGGATTAGTGCTTACCTTTTCTTTGTTTATATATGTCAGTAGTGGAACGATCCACCCTTTGTACTGGCAAAGGGTGAACAGAGAGCTACTGTATTTATACTCTAGGACATTTACAAAAAGTTTCCTTCACCTTAAGAAGAAACTGAATAAAAGTAAATGTCCGTTACTTACTTTCTATTGTATATATATTCTGTCTATATATTTATGACAACGTATAATTTAAATTAGTTATATACACATAGACTGTATACTGTCTACAATAGAAGGTATGTATGTATGAGAGGCAAAAGGAGGCTACAGTTTTGAGTATGCAAAACAGAGTGTATTCTTATATACATTATTATTATTATTTTTTACAGGGACAGAGAGAGTCAGAGAGAGGGATAGGTAGGGACAGACAGACAGGAGCGGAGAGAGGTAAGAAGCATCAATCTTTAGTCTTTCATTGCCGTTGCGACACCATAGTTGTTCATTGATTGCTTTCTCACATGTGCCTTGACCTCGGGCCTTCAGCAGACCGAGCCACCCCTTGCTGGAGCCAGCGACCTTGGGTCCAAGCTGGCGAGCTTTTGCTCAAGCCAGATGGGCCCCGCGCTCAAGCTGGTGACCTCGGGGTCTTGAACCTGGGTCTTCCGCATCCCAGTCCGACACTATTTACTGCGCCACCGCCTGGTCAGGCCTCTAATATATATTATTAATTATTGTTGTGTTCCATATGAGCAACTCTGCGTTAGTAAAACTAACAAAGTAAGACATAAACTTAAGAAGAAAAATGATGTGATTAGCCAGTAATGTGCAAATGTACAGAGGAAGCATATGAATTGAGGGAAAGGTGATTCATAAGAAAGCTTGCAGACTGTCAACCATTGCTGTTTGGCGACTTTCAGATCAAGTAACATCTAAAAATATATTGCCTGCTAATAATATAAAGAGATTTCCATATTATCACACTCAACGTTGACAAGAGACTCAGCCGACACTGAGTAAACACTAGCATAGCTGTGTATACCGTAAGTTTTGCAGGTGAGGTCCTGGGCCTGGGGGGTGCTGCTGTGGAAGGGGCGGTGTAGTGGGGGGCGGAGCACTAAAGAAGGCACGGAAGCCTGGCGCTGGGGGAAGCATCTGCCCAACTCGCCCTTGCAGCAGCTTGGGATTCATGGCAGCAAGTGGACTACCAACAAATCCAGGGACCCGTGCAAACTGGCTGGGAGACATCCGTCCAGGCTGTAGCTACAAAGAGACAAAATCTTAGATTTAGTTAATCACAAGTCCCTTGCTCTTATGCACAGAGAAGTTAATACTATTTCTATCAGTAACTTTGTTTGAGAAGAGAATGGGGAAAAAAGAGACAGGAGTAATTGATTAAAGAGCAAAATCGGGTATCACCTAGCGTACTGGTTTTCAACCAGGTTAGAACTTTTGTGGACCAGCATGAAATTTCTGGTGCAGAATGGCAACTGAAAACCACCGACCAGTGAACTTTAGGAAAGCAAGAGAGCTCTTTATGGGTCAGGCTATTCAAGGCTTACCTGTGCTCCTCCAAGAAGCTGTGCTCTCTGGAGGGGACTGAGAACAGGAGGAACACTAGGAGGAAAAGGGTGACCCAGTAAGGAAGAGTTCTAGAAAGAAGAAAAGAAAAAAATTATACTAAGAAACAGGTACATCAATATAGTAAGAGAACTCAATAGAAGTGCAGAATAAACTTGGACATAAAAACTCAAACTGTGCAGTCAAGCTGTCCAATGACAAGATGTAAAAAAATAATTTTGAAATTATGAAGTACTGTGGGATAAAACTAGGGAAAGAGATAGCAGGAAACCAGATGATCATGCTGAAATTTAAATTTTTAAAGATAAGAGTTGAGGATAAAAACAACTAAATATAATGAACCATGTCTTCTGACCTGGGGACCAGAAAATCCTGAAATTCAAGTACGGAGCTAGAATAGTATAATTTAGGAGACGTCGATACACTTGTGTGGTGGTTGTATAGGTAGTGACCAGAAAATACAGACTGCACTTCATTAGGCTGCAGAGTGACATACCGGGACGTTGCAGAGCTGGTTTGGAGACATCCTCTCACCATAGGGAGCAGGATAACGTGGTGGCATTGGGGGCCGAACATGGACAGGCTTCGGACACAGGATCTATCAGGACAAACATATAAACAACTACACTCAATGAAGTCAGTTTTTCCTCCACCTACAGTCCCTCCCTCTAGTGCTGGTAGAGACACAGAACTCAATGCATAGCCCTACTTCTAAGCGAATTGCTATGGCTATGGGTCAACATACAGAACCTTTGGTCACTTCCTCTCACAAATATCAAGCAACAGTGCCACTTACTGAGGAAGATTTAGCTAATTCTCCAGTTATCCCCACCCTTCCATGCTATCTGAGGGAGGTACCAGCAGATACTCGAACTTGCAAATTCTTTCCAAGAGGATATATTTTGGTAGCAGCGAGGGAGAAGGAATGATAAGAAAGCTGGAGGATTAACTAAGTCCTATCCTGAAGCCCCATGATATGGCCGCCATGCTCAGCTCTTTTGTGATACATTGTGACTCCACCGTTTCATAGGATACTGAGCCTAACTAGGCCATACCAACACCACCCTCCCCCCATACCTTCCAAATTGGCCTTCCTTTTCGGCTGCTCGTTTCAGGTGGAGGAAAGTCTATGGAACAGGACTGCACAGGTTCTAGGGAAAGCAGGGATATCTTAAAGGTAAAAAGGGATGTGGACAATGCTGTGTGTCCCCACTCCCCCCAGCTTTCAGTTACCTCTCTGCTAATGTTTTGGGCAGCCAGTAAAAAACCCTTGAAGAAGGATATATATACTAACTGGTATATATACTACCCCTTCTGTCCCCCATTTAAAAGGCAGCAGCAACAGCAAAGGGCATTAAGAAATGTGTCTCTGATGGGAACTAACTTCTCCTCTAATTGGCTACTCTTCTTTCTAACCTCACACCTACCCCAAACTTCCGCCCTCCTCCCAGCAACACCAATGTCCCAAATAATTGTGCCCAGATTCCCAATATCCTGGGCTGAGTGCCTGTTAATGAGAGGTACCTGTTGGTTGAAGCTGGGCACAGCCGTCTGCTTAGGTGGGGTGCCTATGGGTACGGCTCTAACAGGAGGACTGCCAATGATAGGTGAAGTTGACCGCCTTGGTAATGCACGCTCGGAAAGGTCCCGGTCATCTTCTGGGCCCTGTGGGGGCCTCTGAGGCAAGGCATATTCTAATACAGACACCGTAGGCATTTCCTATTTAAGGAAATAGTAAAAAGAAAAATCAGCTAATCTGAAATGTTTTCATAATCTCTAAAGATGCCAAAAATATCTAGAGAAATTATTATTGATTTGAGAGAGAGCTAGCTAGAGCTAGAGATAGGAAGGGAGAGAGAGAGGAGGAAGATTGAGATGAAGAGCATCAACTCATGGTTGCAGCACTTTCATTGTTCCATGATTGCTTCTCATCTGTTCAAGCCAAGCCAATGACTCCCTGCTCAAGCCAGCAACCTTGGGGACCTCAGCATACCAGGTCAACACTCTATCCACTGTGCTGCCACTGGTCAGGCTGGAGAAATTATTTTCACGATTTTTATTTATCTCACATCCAGTAAAATTTACTTTTTGGTATACAGTTCTCTGAATTTTAATAAATGCAGAGCAATGAATCCATTACCACAATCAAGATACAGAATAGTTTTATCACTCCTCAAACTTCCTCCAGAACTGTGGCTTTGTAGTAAACCCTAACCCTAACCCACCCCACCACCCCCAACCAATGGCAAACAATGATCTGTTCTCCAGCCTTCTAGTTCTGCCTAGCAATGACTTTATAAGTAACTCAAATTGTAAGCTAATGTATTTGAGTAACAATAGCTTCCTTTCAAACTTTCAAAGTAAAGCTCGGTCAGGTGAGCGCTCGCACAGGGGGTGAGGAAGGGTACAACCAAATGGTACAACTATGAGTGCTGGAAGACGCAATCCATGTAAGACTGGCAAATGGTATCCTGTTATGATAAGATGTTTCTGCAAGGAAAGGACAACAGGGGCCAACTTGAAAATTTTACATATTAGGGATTTTATATAAAGAGGAAAAATTTAGTACCTGAGCAAGCAGTGGTCCTCGGATTCGCCTCAGAACTTCAGATCCATCCCAGATGCTGGAATTGAGACTTCTGGGTTGAGGCTAGAAAAAATGGGAAACAAACAAAGGCTGGAATAGTGTGGGCTCTCTGTGTGACACACGTGCTTTTGGTGAACAAGGCTTCAAAAGAGCCTCAGCTGCTTGAGAATAAGAAATTGGAGTGTTCTAGAATATACCTCATTCCCCAACTTCACCTCTGAACTTGCCATCAGAAATTACCATATTTCCTCACGTATAAGACGCTCCCATTTTAAGACCCACCTTAATTTTGGGGCCCGAATTTAGAGGGGAAAGAAATGTATTACATAGTTATTGAACTCAACTTATACTCATCATAAAATTCATACAACTCTTCATCACTGTCAAAACTCCCACCCATTAGCTTGTCTTCATCTGTGTCTGATGATGAATCAGTCTTCAACGATGAGCGCAAAAACAA
The DNA here is from genome assembly GCA_037038555.1 of Rhynchonycteris naso. Classification (NCBI taxonomy): domain Eukaryota; kingdom Metazoa; phylum Chordata; class Mammalia; order Chiroptera; family Emballonuridae; genus Rhynchonycteris; species Rhynchonycteris naso. Next base: position 361,761,131 of record CM072995.1, read on the forward strand.
GTGCAAAAAAGCGGGAAATGCAAGCAAAAAAATCTACAACCACTGTATTAAGACGCACCCCGTTTTTAGATCCCAAAATTTTTGAAAAATGTATGTCTTATACATGGGGAAATATGGTATGTTAACAATTTTCTATGGCATATGCAATTCTCCCATTACAGTAGATGAACTAAAATGGCAAAGCTCAATACTTCACTTTAATTATTAGTCTGCCATAGTGCTCAAACCAGAGTGACTTACTTGCAAAACTGGCCTGGTCTGCACTGCCCTCATGATGGCTGGATCTTCTAGTTCATTTTCAATCACCATTTTACTGAGCCTCTCTGCCAGATTCTCCTCATGGTCACCCAACAAGTCCATCTCATCCCTTTCTTCATTGCCGGTTTGTCCACTGACTGCTACGGGGAGCTTCTCCTCCAACTCAGCCAGTCGCTCATGTGCTTCCTGCCAATCATCATCTATAAGGAAATCATAAATAAAATACTGTATGTTCATATTGGAATTAAAAAGTTTTATAAAATTCTGTTAACCATATGAAAATTCCAACTGCAGAAGATAGTATGGAAAATTAAATTTCTATCTACAGACAAGAAATAAATAAAGTTTAAACTAAGGAGCAAAATCAAGTGGGCTTTTCACTTTTATGAACAAATAACATCACGCCAGAAAGAAAACTCAAGCATTTAAAGTAATAGCTTATTACATTATCAATGAAGCCAATTTTGAAACTGTTGGTCTTGAGTTTCTGACATTTCAGGCAAAAAATTCAAAGGGAAGCTAGAACTCATTGCATTAGCATACAACTTTCTCTTAGATTATAACTGCCATCTCTACAAGCTTTCGAAACTATTGATTTCATTCAATTAATATTTGTTGAGCATCTCCTATGTGACAAGCAGTTTTAGCTGCATGAGATACATGAGTATACAAAACAGTCAAGGATTCCTGTAGCTTTCTTTCAAGCTGAAAAGAAATAGAAAATAGACAATAAACATAATAAGTAAACTAGATACTATATTAGAAGGTGTAATGCTACAGGAATATGGAGGAAGAGAGGCAGACTACAAACTTTTAAATAGGATGATCAGAGCTACATTTCATTAAGAGGGTAACATCTGAGTAGAAAATTCAAGAGTAAGATAGTTAGCCATGTGGATATCTTGGAGAAGTGCTCCAGGCAGAGGGAGTCAGAATAAAGGCCTTAAGATGAGAGACTGACAGCCTGACCAGGCGGTGGCGCAGTGGATAGTGTTGGACTGGAATGCGGAAAGGCCCAGGCTTGAGACCCTGAGGTCGCCAGCTTGAGTGCAGGCTCATCTGGTTTGAGCAAAAGCTCGCCAGCTTGAGTCCAAGGTCGCTGCTTCGAGCAAGGGGTTACTCGGTAGCAGTCAAGGCACATCATATAAGTAAGCAATCAATGAACAATTACGGTGTCGCAATGAAAAACTGAGGATTGATGCTTCTCATCTCTCTCCGTTCCTGTCTGTCTGTCTCTATCTATCCCTCTCTCTCTGTCTCTGTAAAAAAAAAAAAAAAAAAAAAAAAGATGAGACTGACAATGTTGAGAAACAAAAAGCACCATGTCTGGGCTAGAATGATCAAGGGAGGGGGATAAAATACGGTCAGAGAGGTAGTAGAGGGGAGCTCCTTCAGGGGCTCCTAGGCCACTCTGATTGAAATGAGGGGCCACTGGAGGTTTTGGTGTGGCTTGACTTTTTGAGAGAATCACTCTGGCTGCTGTGTTGAAAATAGACAGGGGAGGGGGGTGGGGAGGCAACAATGGAAGCATGGAGGCTACCGCAGTACACCAGGGCAAAGGTGATGGTGACTTGGACCAGGGACAATTCCTCTCCTATTTTAACTGTCTCTGCTATTTCTGTACACTACTATACAGTCTGTAGCACCAGCTTGCTGTCTCATTTTTCCAGGCTGACACATGATTATTTTTGAGTTCTGCTATAACACAGATGAGTATCTTCAGAACCCTTTATCATCAGCTTCTCTAAAACTTGACCTACTTCTATCACTTCTCTCATTGCAGTGCTCCTCAATCTCATCATTCCATTATGCTTCCGTCATAAAAGCTCTACGCAATCCACTCCTCTCAGCATTCAAAGTCAGACACCTATCCCTCTTCACTGAAGCTTTCCCCAAATAACCTTTTCAGTTTAATTCTACATTCACCTCATCCTAATCATGCACTACTTTCTAATCTGCAAACACTCATATATTCTTTTGTACATGTTATCTATTTTATTCTCATTTTAGTTTTGTTTTGTATGTTTAATGCAATTTAACAAAGGGATAACAGGTAATTCCCTTTATAACTAACAGAAAAACAAAGATTTTTCAAAGTGTTCTTAACAACAATTCTCCCCATATAATTTCCCCATATATCTCATTAGAAAAAGGAGAAGAGAAGAAAAACCTAAAGGCATCATAACAAAAAAGGGTGCTTGATATATAGGGTATAATAAATGGTAATCCACTTTTAAAAAGATTTAGATTACTGACAATTTTCTGAGAGGCTCATGGGCAACTTAAAATTACCTTTATTCTTTTTTCTGCTTACAAAGAAAATATATGTTAACGTCACACAAATATGTAATTTAGAAAGTTTCCTATAACTCAACAGGTATGTTATATATTGTATATTGCAAACTATAAACTTGTTTCTTTTAACTTCTTTTTTTCTATTTTTTTAAATTTTTTTAAATTTTATTTTATTCATTTTAGAGAGGAGACACAGAGTGAGAGAGAGAGAGAGAGAAAGGGGGGGAGGAGCTGGAAGCATCAACTCCCATATGTGCCTTGACCAGACCAGTGCAGGGTTTTGAACTGGCAACCTCAGTGTTCTCAGGTCAACGCTTTATCCACTGCGCTACCACAGGCCAGGCTTAACTTCTTTTTTACTTAAGCAATATAATCTGGACATCTTTTCAGGCATGCACACACACATGTAACTACTGAGAATATTATGATTCTTTTTAATACCTATGTAAGACTCTATTCTATCGATAAACTAATATAACTAACTTATCCCCTATTGATGGAAATTTAGATTATTTGCAAATCCTCAATATAATGACTAATAGTGTAATAACTATAATACATATCTTAATATCATAAGCAATATTTAAGTAGGCTAAGTGCCTTTCAGGATTAGATTGTAAACATTTAAACTTTGCTATTTTTACTATATAACAATGTATCACATAACATTAGTGGTTCAAAAAGTGAGAGAATTGGGACCTCCCAATTTATAACTTGGTATGATCACAACCATTATGTCTAGTCTTTGGGTACTGTGCTAAATTTAAATGTGCTACTTGTGGTAAAGGGGAAAATTCAATTTAGATGAAAATTACAGAATTAATTTAAATAATCAGTTATCAGCAAAAAAATTCTTAAAATAGTGTAATTAAAAATCAATTGTGACATTAATATTTATGTCATCTTTGCTAATGAAGAGTAAACTGAGAAAGTTGTTAAAGGACAAATTGCTTTTTGTAAATTTACTAACTCAGCAATGCCAAGAAAAAGGGGGGGGATCTATCCCAAAGAAATGTTTTCCGTCCATTTTCCAAATTTAAGGTTAATTTGTTTAATTTTTTTTTACATTTTATTTATTTTAAGAGAGCAGAGAGAAAGAGAGAGAGAGAAGAGGGGGAAGAGCAGAAAGCATCAACTCCCATATGTGCCTGGACCAGGCAAGCCCAGGGTTTTGAACCGGCGACTTCAGCGTTCCAGGTCCAGATCAAAGCTTTATCTACTGCGCCACCGCAGGCCAGGCCGGGAGGTTAATCTGTTAAGGAGACCTGAATGCAGCAGTTCTACTCTGCGTTTTCGTTCACTGCTTCCATACTTATCTGTACTAACTTTAACAGTTCCTACCAAAAATGAATAATCTATTTATCCTTAATAACTACATTTTAAAAACATTGGTTAAATAGCCTTTTTCTGTGAGAATGGCTGTTGTGGACTGCTACTTTTTCAAACATGTAAGTGAAGAGTCCCATAAATACCATCATTATCATTTCAGGTCTCACTTGCTGTTGTGTAGAATCAAGCCATGTCAGAGACGGCATGCCCTTACAACAAAGGGACATTTCGCTCTCTATCTTTTTCCAATGACCTAAGTACACAGTTACCTATGCCAATGCTGGACCTCACTCCACATTGGTCAAAACGATAAATGGTAGGCAAAATACCAGAGAAATGAAGGGAAAGAGATATCTGTTCTCCTTCAACTCATTAACCTATGCCCTGATATGGCTTAGTGAATTCCTGATTGCTCCCGAAAACTTACACTTGCAATCATTCCCCTGAAGTCTGTCTCAGGGCTATTTTAAAATAAAAACAAACTGGTAAGGAAGTAAAGATGATTTAATTTTAAGACAATCTCAATCCCTAAAGATTACTATAGCAGGCTGACCAGACGGTGGCGCAGTGGATAGAGCGTCAGACTGGGATGCGGAAGACCCAGGTTCAAGACCCCGAACTCTCCAGCTTGAGCGCGGGCCCATCTGGCTTGAGCAAAAGCTCATCAGCTTGGACCCAAGGTCGCTGGCTCCAGCAAGGGGTTGCTCCGTCTGCTGAAGGCCCGCGCCCGCGGTCAAGGCACATGTGAGAAAGCCATCAATAAAGTAAGGTGTTGCAACAGCAATGAAAAACTAACGATTGATGCTTCTCACCTCTCTCCGTTCCTGTCTGTCTGTCCCTATCTATCCCTCTCTCTGATTCATTCTCTCTCTGTCCCTGTTTAAAAAAAAAAAAAAAAAGATTACTATAGCAGCTATCAATAAAAGTAGGAAGAATGGGGAGTCCTTCCACGTGGAGGCAGGAGAGTCTCAAAGATTGCCCAAACACTGCTTTCTCTGGTGGTTTACAATGATTTCATTCACAGCTACCTAATGTCGCTTTCCCTCATTTGTTAAAATGAGGATAATAATAGTACCTACCTACCAGGGTTGCTGTGAGTACATGTAAAACATCTAGAATGATGTCTAGCACATAATAAGCGTCTTCTAAGTATAAGCATTTATATTTAGAGAATGAATTGATTCCTGTGGCCCATTTATTTCTCTAAGATGATGCAAACATTTTTCCATGTAGAAACAGCGACTAGCTTCTTAAGGAAAGGTGACATCAGAGCATTTGTAGCCACAATCTCAAAATAGCTACTGCATTAACAGGTTTCACTCAAGACATTCACGCCTTGAATTAGAAACCATTAAACCAAAACATGTATCAAAGGTCAGACATTTTATCTCCTGTTTTAAATTGTCTACACCAGCTGTGTATCTACTTGTAGAGATACATTAAGCAAGTCACAGGTGGACTTATAAAGCAACTTCCCTTTTATAAACTCGTACAGTATTTAGACCAAAATGTTATGGGGAAAAATGTTATGAGGAATTGACTAATTTTACAACTCAAGTATATCATACTCAGTGGAAAGGGCTCGTTTGAAAAAATTTTCTCCATTATACACTTTGTTGACCAAGAAATCCTCCTGAATCACCTATTATGCTTGAGGGTGCAGAAGAGAGCTAGCTAACCTTGTGCTATTTTGCTGCCCTTGCTTCTTACTCCTGTTCTTTTCTCTGTCACCCCAGGGCCTTTTCACTGTGTGTGCACTTTTCTTTCTTTTTTTTTCTCATAAAATACAGTTCTGTAAACTCTAGCAGCATTTTACGGAAATATTTTCCCCATCTTGTGAGGAACACAGAAATTGCAAAAAGGTTGTCTACAGCACTCTGGAAGCCCATGGGACGACAAGACTACTCCTCCCCCGTCCAGGTTCAAAGCTGAGGACATATTATTATGCTGCCTCATCTGAGTATCTGTAAGTCAACTCTATCAACTTCATTTTAATACCGAGGAAACGGCTTTAAAAGGGTAAGATTCAGCACATTCTTTTAAGAGAAAAAGAGTTCTAGAAACAAGCAAACAATGTTTGCGGCTTCTGTTGTATTCTCCAGGTTATTAGTAAATTAACTTCTAAATACAATTTGCAATTCACACCAGTTCCCTGCTTTTGTAATTCTACTCTATTGCTTTTGCCTGTGATCTCCATGGAGTGAGAACAGCATCTTAGATCATGTCATCCTCTTGGACGATCTCATCTCCTAAACTATGGCTATAATCCAGAAGGTCTTTGGTTCCCTTCTGTAATGAGCCTATCCTTCTACCTGAAACACTTCTCTTGCTATTACTATAGTAATAGTTCTGAGCTCTTTGAAATTTTGTAAACCCTTATCGTCAACAGTATACATACTCTCATTTTTGGCAATTCATTCCAACTCAGTCTAAGCTTTAATAAATTTAAGCTGTTTAGGTCACTGTAAAACCAGAAACCATTACAGCACTTTTAAGACCTCTTATTTGTTTTTGATATTCAACATCTCTTAATTTAACTACTGCTAAATTTCCTCTTATTACTTAACTTTGAATATTTGTTGCATAGACAGAAGTGCTTGATTCCAAAGAAATCACTCATATTTACACATCCCAGCAAAAACAGTTGCCGTTTACAGTATCAACAAAGCAAGCAACAAAGGTATTGAGCCTTACCTATTCATTTTTTAAAATGTACAATTTAATTACAATTTATTAGTATATTTGTCCTAGGACTTCTAATACTCAAACTTTATCATATAAGCTTGCTCTCTAAAGTTCCCATCTCAGTAATCACAGCTCTGTGGCCTGTATTAACGTTTTATAACCTTTCCAACTCCTAGCATATTTATCTAGCTTCAAGGATGGGAAAGTTTCACCTTATTTCTAACTTATGAAGACTCTCTATCACCAAACTTCTTGGAATAAAAGAAGATAGTATAAGACAGTAGCAGGGCCATGTAATATATACTACTTATCAACTGAATTTTAAAACATAAATATCCAAATCTGAGTTTTCTAATTCACCAGTTTTCCTTAAGATACATGTTCCACAAATAAAAGTTTCTAGGATTATTTTTAATCTTTGTAAAATATATCTCTAACCATCCGGATTCCTTATAGTGTCAACCTAGAGCAATAGGTCATATAGCTGGAAGGGACAGGGCTTAAAGAATATCTGTTTTTTTAAGTGAGGCAAAAAGAGCCCCAGAGGAGAAGAATAGATGCTTGTAGTCAAGAAGAGACTATTTTAAGACCAAGAATAGGATATTTTCCTAAATTAGTGGCTGAGGTCACTCATACTGAGATAAAGTACTTATAAAAGAGAGGGTTTGAAAACAGAAAGAGACCAAGATGATATAAGAGAAAGATGTTACTTACCAACTGCACCTGATCCAAATGTATCATCATTGAATTGATCAATCTCCTCATCTTCCTCTCCCAGACCCTGAAATGCATCCTCATCTTCATCCAGAGGGCAATCCTCCAAAGACTAAAAAAAAGAGAGAGAGAGATTTAGCTATTCATGACGTTCACAACCTCATTGTAAAAGGTTCTAAAAATGTTCATCTTACCTTCCCAATCAACAAACTAGCTTCATTATGACTTTTTTCTAAAGATGGAATTTCCTAATGTTCCCAAGACTGGAAAATTTCCATCTTCCTTTTTTTGTTTCTCTTTCCTATTCCTTAATTTATTTAACCTTCCCCTCCAAACATTCCATTTCTCTATCAGGAATCTAACAAGAGCATCTCCTCATGGTTTGCCAACCTCCTTTATATCACTGGATAGAATACTAATGACAATGGAAAATAGAAACTTCATTATTTTACTTGAGTTTTAGTGTATTTTTCAACAAAATTTTCATCTTCCCTGTATTCATGTCACGTTTTCAATTATTGTTCCCTTTTAAAGCTTTCTCTTCCTTTTCCATCTTTTTCTCTTTCTGTTTCCTATAGGCCCAAACGCTGGTGATAAAACAGAAAGCTAAAAATTTCAACCACAATTAGGTAAACTCTCAAAAAGCTGTGATATGGCAAATTCAAGTTCTGACCGCGATTTTACAAGTCATGTTGAACTTAGGCAAGTCATTCTTTGAAATGAAATCATGCAATACTTCTTCAGGAACCACTGTGCCTCAGGCTTGTTAGGCTCTAAACCTCAGCCTCTTAAGTAGTAATACAGGAACAATCCCACCCATCACATAGTTATAAGGATCAAATAAGGTATAGATTTAGGCAAAGACTGTGGATTGCTGAAAATGCTATCACTATAACGACTTAAGTGGGTCCTATTTTAAACATTTCCTCCTTTTGCTTCAGTTTTTAACTGATTTCCCAAGGTTTCTTTTTCTCTTTTTTTGCCACTGCCTACCGCTTCTCATTCTCTCTCTCCTCGTTTACATGACGTTAGTTTGGTCTTAAACCCTTTCCTACCAAGTAAGTGTCCACAATTCTCTAAGACTCAGGATCAGAAGGTAGGGTTGTGCTCCACCTCGCCTGACTACCTCCCAGCGAGGCTGTCCCCAAAGGAAAAGCTAAGCCAACGGCCGTTCCACCCAAGTTAAGCCCTCCCATATATACACAAAGCAGGTATGCAACTGCCTACAACTGATAGGCAACATCCGGCAGTACTCTTTCCCAAATCAGAGATCTACTTAATCAAATCCCTGGGTTTTTTATGTCGGTAAAACTCTTAGGGATTGATTAACTAGACCAGCTCTGTTACTCTATAAATCCAGAAACTTTATGTTCAGAGATCAGAAGTCGCTCAAGGTCAAACAGAATAATAAATGACAGCTTCGGGACTCTCAACTATTGCTACACTACCGGGACCGTCAACAAACCGACGTCTCCCTCCACTCGCCCAGAAGAAACTTCTAGTGGACACGCCCCCTCCCAACTCCGAGGCCTCTTTAGTAAACAGCCTAAGGACCCAGTCAAAGGGCAAGCCCAGGCCCCACTGACCGGAGGGCTGCCTGTGCGTACGGGTGTAACTGCAGGGAGGGTGGTTCCGGATCCAGGGCGGGAAACGTATCTCTAGGCTTTCCAGCATGACTCTTCCTCAAGAAGAGTCACTGGGTGGATGCCATGCTTCCCTCCGCGGCACCTCCCGGGGCGGGGCTGGCAGGTGGTGCGGGTAAGGGACTTAACGGGCCCTCCCCACCTGAAAACGGAGGCCACCTCTCCCCAGCGACAACTAATAGGGCAGTCCCGATCCCTGAAGCCAGCTCACAGCTCTGGGATTAAACCCAGGACCCCAGGCCTGACGCACTCCTTTAGGTCCCGCAGGTCCCACCGCCGACTCCTCCCCGCCAGGAGCTCGGGACAGAAGCGCAGGGTTTGGGAGGAAAGGGGGCGCGTGAGGGAGGGAGGGGTCACTTCCGGTCGCAAAAGCTCACCTCGTAGCGGAACATTCTTGGGGAGGGGGGAAGGGAGCGGGGAGGGGAATGGGGGAGGGAGGGAAGAAAAGTTGACTCTCCGGGCTCCTCCGCGCGCGGGTCCTCCACCGGCTCGCGACCCCTGGCCGCCGCCGTACGCCGGAGCGTGCGTAGGAACGTGCGCAGGCGCGCCTCAGGGAGGGCGGCCACTCGGCTCTGCGCTCAGCGGCGGCGTCTGCGCGGGGAAAGATTTGGCGTCTCGCTTCCTAGTCTCGGGGGCGGGAAGGAGGTCCCGTGGTGTGAGACTGCGCACGCGCTGGTTGGTAGGGGGCTTCTCTTTCCGACTTGCATCTCCGCCCACGGTTTCTCTGTGCCCGCCCGCGCTGGGGTCAGAGTCACGAGTTTTCCGTCACTGTCTGGGCGGGGAACACGCTTGTAGTTGTAATAGGATTGCTTTGAAGAGTTCCAAGCTCGGTCTGAGCTGGAATTAGTGGCGATTCCTAGGATAGTTTTCCAACAGGGTCCCCGGGATGCTCGGCAATCCTCACGCTATATACGACATGCGCCGGGAGGGAAAAAAAAATTGAAAAGTTCAGTTTATCCAAAGGGGGTGAATTCATAGCCACTTTCAGCAGCAGGTCACCCACTGAATCAAGAGCAGATCAGGGCGGTGATTTATGTGTCTCAAAGTGGCGACGACACCCGTTTAAAAAGTCGAAGGCATGTTCAGAGAGGTTCAGCCCGAGTGATATTTTTAGATGCCAGGAGCTCCAGGCACGTGAAGCAGGAGAGCAGAGGGCAACGCAGCAGTGGGCGGCAAGGTCACAGTGGCTGAGAGGCGCCAACCTGGGGGCTCCGCTGGGGTACACGACCTCCTTAGACGATCAGAGCCAGAAAAGAGTGCCTAGGTTATAAGCCCCCGCACACTGATTCCAGAAAATTGAATGGTTTGTAACATCCGCTAGTACAGCCCGTGCTGTTTCAGCCGTAGAGCTCGCGGAATATCTACCCCCACCCCCTTCGCCTCAAGGACTAAACTTGCACCACGAAGAATGAGTCCTTAATGCATTTCGCAACTCTTTACTCCGGGTGTCTTAAAATACAGCCTGGCCTTGGAGTGGCATACAGTAAATTCCTATCCTGTTAGTGTGTTTGGATTAGTCAGAGCCTGAGTAGTGGAAACTTTGGATTTGGAAATAAAAGTTCTGGATGTGAATATGTACTTTGTGTTACTGGCTGTTCGTTTTGGGCAAGCAATCTAAACATATTTGATCCTAATTTTTTGTAAAATGGGTTTGATGAACCACTACCTCACAGAGTAGTGGTTCAACAGCAAGATACCGTCCATACTACTAATAATGGTGAATAAGTATAGGAGCTTTATATGGGTTATCTCATGGAATCTTTTGTTATGCCAACCCCATGAGGTGGGTACTGTTTTTTTTCTCTACCTCAGAAATGAGGAACCTGAGGGTTACAGATGTTAAATAATTTGTCCTAGCCTGACCAGGCAGTGGCACAGTGTATGGAGCGTGGGACTGGGACGCAGAGGACTCAGGTTCGAAAACCCAAGGTGGCTGGCTTGAGCACGGGCTCATCTGGTTTGAGCAAGGCTCACCAGCTCTAGTCCAAGGTTGCTTGCTTGAGCAAGGGGTCACTGTTGGGCAGATAAAATGTAATATGCTCACTTTGTTAAAGATGGTGCTGCCCACATGGAAGCTCGTCACCCAGGTGATATTATTTGCCCTTGTGCTTGGGATGGGTGTGGGGGAAAGGCTGTAATGTAAGCAGGCCAGGTTGTTATGACCTAAGGCTTGGCTTTAAGAGTAAGCTTTTCCCCACACCCTTGACTGATTGGATAATATAGGGTGGTACACTCTCCTGAGGAATCCCATTATACAGAGATTTCCTTGTTTGTGTAATTGGATTAAAGGTTTGGATTATCTATGCTATAAAATGGGAGAGACCAGTAGCTTGAGTTCTCTTGGTTCCTGCTATTGCCATTTCAGGGGCCTCCCTGATCCCTTGACCTCCATGGGAAAAGCTGGTTTTCTGCTTCTCCCTTGTCTTGTCTTGTGGCTTGCCTGTATTGGTGAGACACCAATAAACAGAATGGCCTACCATCCTCCGACTCTGCCATTTCTTCACCGTCAGCCCGAATCCAATGGGAACCTGCATGTGAATGGCCACGATGACGGCTCCTGGCCTTACAGTCACTTTCTCTGCTTAGCCCCCACCCCCCATCAAGGCACGTATGAGAAAGCAATCAAAGAACAACTAAGGTGTGGCAACAAAGAATTGATGCTTCTCATCTCCTTCCTGTCTGTCCATATCTGTCCCTCTCTCTGTCTCTGTCATACACACACACACACACACACACACACACACACTAATAATTTGTCCCAAACCACCCAAAGGCTAGTGGCAAAGCTGGCAACTGAGGTGTGATTCCAAACACCAGGTCTCTTAATCCTGGGACAATTTAGCAGAAGCAAATGTTTACAAGGGCCATGCCTGACCTTGAAGAAGTGGAACAGGCCAAGGATAAGATGAGAATTGGTTTTCAAGCATGCATGGAGCATTACAAAACTTCTTGTGCTAGGTCATGGCAAATCTTAATGACCAAAGAATTGGTGGCATGTGAACCAAGGGTTGGCAAACTATGGCCCTTGGCCAAATCTGGCCAGTTGCCTGTTTTGTTAAGTCAAGTTCTGTGGGAATACAGTCACCCTCCTTTATTTTCATATTGTCTTTAGGGCAACAAAGGCAAAGTTGAGTAAGAATGAAGACCTTTTAGCGGGCAAAGCCTAACATCTTTACTATGAATATCTGGCCCTATATTGAGTTAGCTGATCCTTAATGCTGCAGATTTTGTTTTCTAATCATTATGTTAGAGATCAAAATTTTAAAAAGAAAAACCATACCTCTGATCCATGAAGTACTTAAAACATAATGGAAGTAGAAAATATCTAGAACCAAATATTAAACATATCAACATATCAAAACTTTTATGATACAGTCATAGCTTATATTAGAAAATAAGAAAGGCTTGATATGAATTAACTATAAGGAACTTGAAGATAGTAGAAGGAAAGAAATAATGAAGAACAGAAGTTATAGAAACAGAAAAAGTGTCATACGGTGAATCGTCAAAATAACATCCTTTTTTTTTAGTCTATATAAATACAAATGTAAATGTTTGTTTGTTCAAAATCTTAAATCTATGGAAATTCTTCATCGATTGCTTTGAAATTTTGATACAATGTTGCATTCGAATACACACATGTTTTTATATACCTACTATTATATAGATGTCACACCTGTGGCAGGTAAAAAGCATGACATAAGCAGCAATGAAGCTGTATGGCAAATTCTTTCAGTTCCCATCCATGAATGATGTCCAGCTGTTGTTCACTTAGCAGTACATCTAGAAAATGAACAACACGTTTATTTCACAGCTGCAAATGTGCAACAAATAGCCCTGAACCCACTGACTACAATGTTAACTGCTTTCTTCACATGTCAAAATGACGTGTTTTCGAAAACACTGCTGTATTCGGAAGTGCCTATGTATTACATATGGAATGCGAGTAGAAAATTATTTGAATGACGCAAACAAGGAGAGTGAGTTGACAGACAACCTGGCATATTCAAAGAAACTACTATAGGCAGACTGTACACGGTGCATCCCAATCAAGATAAATGCTTCTTTTTTCGCATGCTGTTGGTAAATGTGCCCGACCCAATGTCTTTCCAGCAATTGAGAATTGTCAATGGTGTTACACATGCCACTTTTTGCAGTGCATGTCAAGCTCTGAATTTATTGGAAAACGACCGACACTGGGATGTATGCATTAATGACACATGCAACACGTCACATCCAAATCAAATTTGTGCATTGTTTGCAATCATATTGACCGCCTGCTCTCCTTCATCTCCAACAGAGTTATGGGAGAGATATAAATCGCACATGGCTGAGGATATTTTCCATAAAATACACAAGAAAAATTCAAATATGAACATGGATTTCACAGCAGAAATCTACAATGAAGCGTTGATAATGATTGAAGATTTGTGCTTAGAAATCGCAACAAAGTTCTCAATCAATTGGGAATGCCATCACCAAACTGATCTGCTCTGCTTTGATGTAGAATTGCGTCGTGAACAATATTACAACACGAGTGATCTTTTGTCATATGTGCAATCAAATATTCCTAAGCTAACGCTTGAGCAAAAAAACATTTACGATCCAATAATGCAAACTGTCGATAAGGGGGTTGGAGAAATCTTCTTCTTAGATGCGCCAGGAGGAACTGGTAAAACATTCCTAATTAGATTGATTCTGGCAGCAATTCAATCCCAAAATAACATTGTCTTAGCTCTTGCATCGTCTGGAATAGCTGCGACATTGCTACCAGGTGAAAGAACTGCTCATTCTGCTTTGAAATTGCCATTGAACATGCAATTCATTAAAACTCCCACGTGCAACATTTCCAAAGCATCCAGCATGGGAAAAGTATTGCAGAAATGCAAACTTATTGTTTGGGATGAGTGCACAAAAAATCGCTCGGGGCTCTTGATCGATCATTGCAAGATTTGCGTGGAAACATCAGACCATTTGGGAACGCATTAATATTCCTTGCAGGAGATTTCAGGCAAACATTACCTGTAATCCCTCAATCGACACCAGTGGATGAAATAAATGCTTGCCTGAAATACTCTACTTTGTGGCGACATGTAAAGACGTTAAAATTAACTACAAATATGTGATCCAGCTGTAAAACAATTGATCAGCTGAGATATTCTCACATCAATTGCTGGAAATTGGCGACAGAAAGATGCCAGTTGATCTGACTTCAGGATCAATTTTATTGCCTCGTAACTTCTGTAATTTAATGACGGCAAAAGAAGAATTGGTTGAAAAAGTATTTCTCAATATTCAGACCAATTATAAGAATCACGATTGGCTGAGTGAATGAGCTATTCTCGCAGCCAAGAACAAAGATGTCTACAAACTTAACAATATTATTCAGTCTAACATTCAAAGTGAGGCAGTCACCTACAAGTCCGTCGACACTGTTGTGGAAGCAGATGAAGCGGTTAATTATCCAACCTGGATGTCCCAGGTTTGATTCCAAGTAAGGGCACACAGGAAAAGCTCCCATCTGCTTTTCTATCACTCTCCTTCTCACTTCTATCTGTCTCTCTCTCTTCCCCTCCTGCAACCATGGCTCGATTGGAGAGAATGGTTCCAGGCACTGAGGATGGATTTTTGAATTTATTCAATCTGCCAGGGATGCCACCACACACACTGCAATTGAAAATTGGTGTGCCAATTATCATGTTGTTAAATATCAACCAGCCAACGTTTAGCAACGGCACGCGGCTTGCAGTAAAAGAAATTAATGAGCAACATCGCAGAAGCAACAATCTTAACAGGAACTTTCAAAGGTGAAGATGTACTTATGCCTCGCATTCCTATGATTCCAACAGATATGCCATTTCAATTGAAGAGATTGCAATTCCCAATTCGATTGGCGTTTGCAATCAACATCAACAAAGCTCAGGGCCAATCTCTAGAATTGTGCGGTTTAGATCTAGACACGGATTGCTTCTCACATGGACAATTATATGTTGCGAGTTCTAGAGTAGGCAAACCAGACAATCTCTATATCTGCACAGACAATGGAACAACAAAAAATATTGTATACCCACAAGCATTGTGAAATTAAACATATTAGGAACATGCTCTTTCTCTTTTCTTTCTTTTCCATTTAACCAGACTGATCCCCAACAATGCGTGGCCAGGTACAGTTAGTTGTGTAATAGTTATTTAAATGGAGAGGGTACAAATTTTTTCACAAGTAATTTATTAGAAATAGATATGATGTCTCTAGAGATTGTCCCTTGAGTGGGTGAAAGAAAGTCTCTCCTGCATGTCAGGTAGGTGGAAGCTTTTGATAGCTGAGTGATGATGTCCATTAGAGAAAGTCACTGGACTTCCTTTGGCATTGTCTGTCCTCGCTCAGGAGGCTGCAAATAATCCATTGTGTTATTTACAAGCTCAATACATTCTTTTTAAAGACATTGTGGTGAATTAACATGAACTTTAGTTTCTTACAAAACTAGTTTAAGATAGTATTAATTTTCATTAAATAACATGCAACTCTAAAACGGGTCCTCAACATCACCAAAAGAGCTTATTAAAAATATAGACTGCTGCCCTGGCTTGTTAGCTCAGTTGGTTAGAGCATCAACGTTGTGGGTTCCATCCTGGGCCAGGGCACACACAAGAATCAACCAATGAAAGCATAGATAAATGGAACAACAAATTGATGTCTCTCTCCCTCACACACACTGTCTCTAAAATCAATAGAAATAAATAAAATAAGTTCTAAAAAAAAATGCATAGAATGTTGGGTCCTGTTGGGCAGATAAAATATGGTATGCTCACTTTGTTAAAGATGGCGCTGCC
The DNA here is from genome assembly GCA_037038555.1 of Rhynchonycteris naso. Taxonomy (NCBI): domain Eukaryota; kingdom Metazoa; phylum Chordata; class Mammalia; order Chiroptera; family Emballonuridae; genus Rhynchonycteris; species Rhynchonycteris naso. The sequence continues at coordinate 361,776,886 of CM072995.1, forward strand.
CACATGGAAGCCCGTCACCCAGGTGATATTATTTGCCCTTATGCTTGGGATGGATATGGGGGAAAGGCTGTAATGTAAGCAGGCCAGGTCATTATAGCCTAAGGCTTAGCTTTAAGAGTAAGCTCTTCTCCACGCCCTTGATTGATTGGATGATGTAGGGTGGTGATGTAGGGAGGAATCCCATTATGCCTCAGATGGGTGACTTTGTATCAGACTTTCTTGTATGTATAATTGGATTAAAGGTTTGGATTATCTATGCTATAAAGTGGGCGGACCGGTAGCTAGATATCTCTCTCTTGGTTCCTGGGTTCCTGAGATTAGTATTAGAGAGGAGAGCAGAGTAAGGCCACGTGAAGGCCAGGAGAAGCAGCCGAGATGGCAGAGTGCTGAGGAAGAAGCCAGTTGATTAAGAGTTTGTGCAGGAGGAGATGGGAAACAGAGGTGAATAAGTCTGGTGAGCTAGAAACCTTTGATTCTAGGAAACTCGGATAAGTCAGTAGCTTTGTGAGCACTGAATGTGTGGGTTTTGGAGCCCAGTGTGTGTTTTTGCTTGCCTGCCGGGTGCAAGCTGGAATTAAAGCTGATGGCTCACCAGTTTGTGGCTCCTGTGTTTCCTTACCGACTGTTCGAATCCAATGCGAACCTGCACGGGTCGGGCTGCTGTGATGGCGGCCGCGACTACTGGCTTTACAGGTCCCATCCCCAGTTTCTGATTTAGTAGGACCTGAGGATTGCAAGTTCCCAGGTGACGTCAATGCTGCTGGTTCTGGGGCTATTCTTTGAGAACCATTGCTTCAAACATTGTCCATAAGTTATACAGAGGGACAAAAAGATTGGTGGGCTGCCCATAGGGTAGTCAACCAAGTCATGACAGATATTTCATAAAGTTATGGAAACCCTTGGTACAATACATCTTAAGATGAAAAGATTAGTAAATATAACAAAAAATAAAAATTTATAGGGCAAAATTTATAGTACATTTTACATGGCCACAAATTCTTAGGCCAAATATTCCCATAGAAGTGGGTTCCATTTCCAGTTCTCTTTGAATCTGTACTGGACCATGACTTCTTTGACAAATGGGGCATGGGAGAGGTGATGCTATGCCAGTTCTGGCTCTAGTCTTTCAGAAGATTGGCAGCACATTAGTCCTATCTTAAATGTGGGGGACATTTAAGCCCCCCGGTGGATGCCTGTAACCACAGAGAACTGAACCCTATATATAGTATGTTTTTTCTATACATACACGCCTATGATAAAGTTTAATTTATAAATTAGGCACAGTAGATTAACAAGTAACAATACAATAGAACAATTAGAATACAAAAACTGTAATAAATGTTATGTGAATATGGCCTCTTTCAAAATATTTTCTTGTACTGTACTTTGTACTTAAAGGAAGCACTTTATTGCTTCTCTGGCACGTCTGAATTGCCAACATCACTACTCTTGTGTTTTGGGGCCGTTATTAAATAAAATAAGGGTGATTTTATAATAAGCACTGCGATACTGTGTCAGTCAGTCTAAAACTGAGATGGCTACTAAGTGACTAATGGGTGGGGAGCACTTTTAATGTGGAGACACTGGACAAAGGGATGATTCATGTTCCTGGTGGGGTGAAGCTACTCAGACCAGTGCTTAATTTAAAACTTAATAATTGTTTATTTCTGGAATTTTCCATTTAATATTTTTGCACTGCTGTAGACTGGGTCACTGAAACTGTGGAAAGTGAAACTGCAGATAAGGAGAGGCTATTGTGTAAGCCCATGTAAGACACTCAATATCTTTGCTGAAGAGATCACATGGAAAAGCCCTGAGACCCATGGAGAGGGAGAGAGGGGTCCAGCTGTCTCCAGCTTTCCAGCCATTCCAGTCAAGTTACCAGACATACGAATGAAGCTGTCTGAAACTCTCCCGGCCAACTCAGCTCAGCTTGGCTACCAGCCAAATACCATCACGTGACCCCTTTTAACACAGTATGGAGAAAAATTAGTTCTGTTTTTGCAGATTCCTGACCCATAAAATCATGATATATAATAAAATGATGTGTGATTTTCTTTCTTTCTTTCTTTCTTTCTTTTTTTCTTTCTTTCTCTTTCTTTCATTCTTTTGTTCTTTCTTCCCTCCCTCCCTCCCTCCCTCCCTCCCTCTCTTCCTTCCTTCTTTCCTTCCTTCCTTCCTTCCTTCCTTCCTTCCTTCCTTCCTTCCTTCCTTCCTTCTTTCTCTTATTTTTTTAAGATGAGAGAAAGAAACATTGATTTGTTGTTCCACTTATTTATTCATTGATTGGTTTATTGTATGTGCCCTAACCAGGGATTGAACCTGCAACCTTGGCATATCGGGATGACACTCTAACCAACTGAGCTAGCTGGCCAGGGGAAAATGGTTGTGATTTTAAGCCACAGAATTTTTGGAGTGGTTTGTTACTAATAGATAACTGGAACAAATCTGTTTAAAGAAATTATACAAAACTTGGAAATAAGGAAGAAGGATTATTATGTGCCCTTTGAATGTTATATAACAAGCCTGCTTAAGGGTCATTGGAAGTTCTAGGAGAGGGTAACTTTGACTTAGTGTTTACTATTAACAGCGTCCCAGACTCACTAAAGTTAGATGTTTATTTGTACATGGCTGTTAAGTTGCAAATTATTTTTGTCCAGTGGAATGATTTCATTTTGGTAGAAAAGATAATCCCAAAAGGGACAGTTTTATTGCTCTGCCAGACATTAACTGGCATTATATTTAATTTTTGAGTCTTATTTCAGCATTTTTTCCAACTATGTCTAGTTCTTAGTTTCTAGTATTGTCTTTTAGAAAAAATTATTGAATTAGTTGTGGTGATCTCTTTTTAAGATATTAGTTATGATTTTTTTAGAGAGAGGATAGAGAGAGAAAGAGAGGCAGGGGGAGAAGTGGGAAGCATTAACTCACAGATGTTTCTCATAATGTGCCTTGATGGGGCAAGCATGGGTCTTGAACCAGAGACCTTAGCACTTCAGGTCAGTGCTTTGTCCACTGTGCCACCACAGGCCAGGCTGTTGGGGAGGTCTTGTTTTGTCTTTTGAGAATACAAGAACCATCTTTACCATCCTTTTGGTCCTCTCAGTAATGAAATAAATGACGCATGCCCATATTGTTTTAAATAAGAGTCAGATTTTTAACTTTTTGAAAGTTATATTTTAGCAAACTTATTTATATTGAACATTAGTCTTTGTCCGGGAAATTCAATTCAGTACATGGTTGTTGAGAATCTATTATGTAAAAAGTCATGAGCAAGGCCTAGGTAGGTTATTAGGTATGTATGAGTTAAGTGCTGAACTGTAATATATACATTTCCTGTTGCTGCTGTAACAAGTTAGGACAAACTTAGGCTTAAAACAACAGAAATTTATTCTCTCATAATTCTGGGGGTCTGTGTCTAAAATGGGTCATGGTAGTACTGTGTCCCTTCTAAAGGTTCTAGGAGAGAATCTATTTTCCTACGTTTTTTAGTTTCTAGAGGTTGCTTGCGTTCCTTGACTTGTGGCCCCATCTCCATTTTCAAAGCCAGCAGCATAGCATCTTCCAAATTCCTGTTCCCTCTCACTTCCCTTGTCACATTTTTCTCTCCTACCCTCCTGCCTCCCTTTTATAAAGCCTCTTTGATAACAGTGGGGCTACCTGGATAATCCAGGTAAATACCTATCTCAGAATTCTTAATCACCTCTGCAAAATCCTCTTTTACCATATAAAGTATGTTACAGGTTTTGGACAGGATTAGGACATGAACATCTTTGGGGGCATTTTCCAGCCTACCGCATGTGGTACATGTAAATCATAGAGGGACTTCCAAAATGGTTTTTGGAAGTATAATGAGAAAACGTTTGAAAGTTTAAGTACTTGTTTGTTTGTTTTTGTTTTTTTTTTCAAGAGAGAGAGGGGCAGACAGACAAGAAGGGAGAAAGATGAGAAGCATCAATTCTTCGTTGCAGCTCCTTAGTTGTTCATTGATTGCTTTCTCATATGTGCCTTGACTGGGGGATGGGGGTGCTACAGCAGAATGAGTAACCCCTTGCTCAAGCCAGCGACCTTGAGCTTCAAGCCAGCGATCTTTGGGCTCAAGCTGGTGAGCTTGCGCTCAAGCTAGTGACTTTGGGGTTTTGATCCTGAGTCCTCCACGTCCCAGTTCGATGCTCTAGCCACTGCACCACTGCTTGGCCAGGCTTAACTACTTGTTTTGTATACTATTTAAAGATGAGAAATAGGACATTTTACTAGGTGACACAAAAGGAACATTAAAAGAATCAAGAAGGACTGTGAGAGAACATGGAGGGCTGCCCTCCTGCCATGGATAGGACAGCTCAGTGCTGCCTAGGCCTTGACAGTAAGAATAGGTTGTAGGGATAGATAGCCCTCTAGTTTTAGTGTCTGGCTATCATTTAGAGGTGAGGAAATACATTGGTTTTCTGGGGAGGCCAGGGCATTGGAAGGTAAAAGCAGAAAGCCAGTTTTGTTGTACATTTTTCTGTTTCTGAACTGGTAGGAGGAGGTGGGGCTTACAGTTCCATGACTTCCCTTATTTCCTTTTGACTCTCTGAGCATTGCAGGGTGGGGATGGAGGAGACATAAGGAATCAACCCTCTCATCATTTAGCTGCATTACCCAAGAAAGGAATGATTCCTCCGTCATGTTGGAGTATATAAAATCTTTGGTAAGGGCACCCCCCGATTTCCGTGGTGGAGTATAGGCCACGGGCATGTGAAATCCTTCTAAAATTCAGCTTGTCAGTGGTTGGGATGAAGGTGATGATACTGTTTTAGAACTTAATAATATTGAAGATGAGTTTATGTTGGGCAGGCCACTCTCTGTTCTTACTCGTGTTTGTCAGCTTACATTTTCAAGAGAGTTGGCTGAGCTTAACTGTAAAGCCTAACACCATGAATGAAAGCCAAGTTGATTTTGCCCCATGTGGCAACTAAGCTCAGGACTTTGACTTCATTTTTGTTTGTCAAGAACCAGCTGTACTAATTACCCCTGAGTCACTAAACTTATACATTGCCTAGCAATAATATACTGGCCCTCAGATATGAGGGTGTAAATGATTTTGGTTCCAAGACCTGTATGCTATACATTGGGGTCATAGTGCTCAATCTAAAGCAGGGGTAGTCAACCTTTTTATACCTACTGCCCACTTTTGTATCGCTGTTAGTAGTAAAGTTTTCTAACCGCCCACTGGTTCCAGAGTAATGGTGATTTATAAAGTAGGGAAGTAACTTTAGTTTATAAAATTTATAAAGCAGAGTTACAGCAAGTTAAAGCATATAATAATAAATACTTACCAAGTACTTTATGTCAGATTTTTGCTAAGTTTGGCAGAATAAATCTTTATAAAACAACGTACTATAGTTAACTCTATCTTTTTATTTATACTTTGGTTGCTCCGCTACCACCCACCATGAAAGCTGGAACACCCATTAGTGAATGGTACGGACAAGGTTGACTACCACTGATCTAAAGGCTGCTTCATTTTTCTACAAAGGGTTATCTTCCTAGAGAGAAATAGAGGTCAGCTTGTACCAGTTCATTAGCACTGAGCATGGTGATTTCATTGTTGGTTTTTGGTTGAGCCTTATAAATACATTGGTCCTTAACTGTTGGACCACCATGGCCTTACCTTTCATAAACTTCCTTTTCACTGTGGTTCTAACCAATAGAGTTGAGAAGTACAACTGTTTTAGAGCATTAATATAGACCAGTGGTTCTTAACCTGGGTTCTATCGAACCCTAGGGGTTCGATGGGTTGGTCTCAGCGGTTCAGAGAAGCCTCTGCTGCAGAGACCATAATAAAGTAATACCGTAATTTGTTGTGAGTTCATGCACTTTGTTGGTTTTGTTCTTTGAGCAAGGTGATGTTCATGCCCGGCTCATTTTGTGCACCAGTAAAAAAACATACACCTATGTTTTGAATTTGGAAAAAAAAAATCATATTTTCTTTATCACTAAAGAAGGGTTTGGTGAATGCACATATGAAACTGGTGGGTTCGGTACCTCAAAAAAGGTTAGGAACCACTGATATAGACTAATAGCTTTGGGGAGTCTATAAAAATTCTCATCACAATTGGACATTGCTCACATTCTTATATATGGTAAAGTATCAAGTACACTTTTCTGAAATAAACTTCTATTTTTATGATAATTAGTTTTATATATGTCTGCAGAAATGTCATATAGCACACTCTTTTCAAAGCTACCACAAGCATTTATTTATTTACATTTTTCCACTTGTTTATGCAGGTGATTGTGTGTCAGCTGGGGTAGCTCTGCTTCAGGCTGGGGATTGTGTTCAAGTGCTGCACATGTCTTGCTTAGGGACCAAACTGAAGGATCAGCCACTTTCTAGGACATGCGTTTCTCATTGTGATGCAGGAAGGTGAAGGGATTAGTCAAACTAAGCAAGCAGCTGAAACCTGCACCTGGCATGTCTGCTGACATTCCATTGGGCAGAGAGAGCCACATGACCACGACCAATGCAGATAAAGATGGCCAATTTCCTCTGCGCCCCCACCCATGGTGGGTGCTGCAAGGTTAGGGAGAGAGTAAGGAATTGAAAACAATCAAAATCTACCACACCCGTTTATAATCACATGATGAGATTTTTTTCCCCTTTTTGAGAAACTTTTTATTGTGGGTAATGTCAAATACCAAAGTAGCAAGAAAAGTACAATGAATCCCCATGTACCCATCCCTCAACTTCAACAATCTTCAGCTCCTGCCTATCCTTCTTTCAACTACATTTTCATTCACTCCGATGGTTCAGAGATTTTTAACTCCTAGATGCACCTACTTTAGGATCTGTCACCAAGAGATTTTTTTTTTAAAAAAGGAGCATAGTCCTAATTCTTTGAACAAATAATATATAAATAACACAATACAATCTTGGTTATCAAAAACTATGTCAACGATAAGCTTGTGATGACATAGGAAATGAATATAATTTTGAGTAAAAAGGATGCCATATACTTAGACAAGTATGTTGAGAACATGCTATTCAAAACATCAAATGAAAATTTAATAAAATGTTACTAACAGCTGTTCTTTAGCGGTAAGAATAAAGGTGATTTTATAAAACTTGTTATTTTTATCCACTTAAACACTTTAATAATTATAGATTGTATTTATAATGAAAATAATGATGTCAAATTTAAATTTAAACAAGCTTAAATTCCTGGGCAAGTCAAGTTACTTATTTAGATACACAGTCTTCCCTAATATTTATGTTACTAGTTTACTGAAGAGGAAGCATAGAAAAATTAGACAGAGCCCTCTCCGTGCCATCAGAGGACCTTGGGAAGATCACTGAGACTCATAGAAATTAAGCGTACTCCTGATTTGCCAAGTGAAGATAGCATAACAGGAAACTAGGAACATTTTGATCTTGAGGATTAAGTATATATGGAAAAACTTTGTAAATGAAAACTTACTATGCAGTTGTAAAATATTATTATTATTTCTGAGACCAAATTCCTAGCTAGACTCTGAAGGGCAATAACTAGAATAGCATGTTCACCAGTGGTCGCCAAACTCATTAGGCAACAGAGCCAAATATCAACAGTACAATGATGGAAATTTCTTTTGAGAACAAAATTTTTTACCCTTAAACTATAGAGGTAGGTACATTGTTATTAACTTAATTAGGGTGGAGTACCCTTTGTGGAAGAGCCACACTCAAGGGGCCAAAGAGCCGCAAGTGGCTCGCGAGCCGCAGTTTGCTGACCAAGGTAATCTAGACCATAGGCTTCAGGAACTTGTCTTGTTCTTTCGTTTCATGTGGCCAGTTCTGCTTCTGCCCCTTACTTCCTGGGTGACCTTGGGCAAATTCCTTACCAGTCTTAACTGATGCTCCATTTTTCTGCGTGATAAAAGTGTATTATAATGTCAGTATCATAGGGATTTTGTTAAAAGGATAAACATGACAATATTCTTGAGAGAACTTTGTATATGGAAAAGTACTATACACCTGTAAAGTCTCTACTTTAAAAGGGTGAGTCATAATATAGTATTTTCTGTTTTCACTCATCTTAATGAATGAAGTTGGTAAAGGGAATAATTAAAGGCCATGGGCATTAAAAAAAAAAGGAAACAAAAAATAATAATTAGCTTCAAAACCTGGACAAGAACCAGAAATGGAAGCTGGAGTTTTGTATGTTGACATTGGGGCAAGAGATGTGTCAGGAGACCAGAGTTTCAGTTCAATAATTATTCACTACCCATATTCATTACCTTGGGCCTTATTAAATGAAGTTAGGACCCTGTGGGCATGATGTAATAATTCTCAAATGGCACTATGTGACCTGAAGGCATAATCATCGGACTCAAGAATAAAGTTGAATTTGTATTACATCAACTCTAACAAAGACGACTTAGATCATAACTGGATACAAAGACTCAGGACACATGCCAGTCCCCAAATATTGGGACCAATAGTTCAGAGACATTTTCTTGCTTCATGCATTGGCACAACTCATTTTTAAGACTCTGCACAATTTTATATCTCTTCTTCTTTCTCATATCTTACAAAGCCATAGTATCTTGATTATTTCTTGGATTCATGATACCTTAGAAATATAAGTACATTTTTTCTTTTGCCCTAATGGTAATATAAACAACTCTATCAGCTCCTTATGCCAATCCAAGTGTCAGTCTCTCTTTTTACAGTGCTCCTCTCCAATTCCAATCCTAGGAAAGCCACCTCATCCATCCTCACATGCTGCTATGCCACACCTTCTGTGAAGGCTGGCTCAGTCACCCCCCACTGTAACTCATCCCTCCTTCTCATGGTACTTTACTCATATTTTAGTTGTAGCCCTTGTTGCACAAAACCATGGTGGTTTGTTTACGTGTTTGTTACACCCTCTAGATTGTAAGCTCCTTAAAGAGTGTTACATCTTTAGGTCTCAGGTACTCGTACAATATCTGATGTTGGGTACAGGATAAAATTAGAAGAGAGATGGAAGAAATCTGAATGCTTGGTCTCATTTTGGACCTGAATCTTTTCTCTGAAATTAATGTATGTTCGAGAGACAGAGCCAAGGAAAGGAAATCTCTTGATGATTAGTCGCCTTTTTGCTTTGCTTGCTTCCTACATCACCCCATTGCTTCATCGTTTCATTTCTTATCTCCCTTCTCTTCTTACCTGTAATAAATGCAAATATTCAGTGTAAAAGAATGAAGCAATACATGGATTATAACCTAAAGCATAAAATATTCATTATCATATGCTGATGTAAATACATAATTGAATAAAATTTTGAATAGGGGAGAATAAATAAATCTCCTATATAGTGGAATTACAAATCGTTTGTGTGGGTATTTTTCCCTCAGTTTGAGGGAGGATGAACCGCCTACTCCTTAAGTGTGGGCTGAATATGGTGGCTTCCTTCCAAAGAAAACAGTATGGAAAGGGAGAAAAGCGGTTCCACCCTTGATACAATTTGATGAGAACGACACATTACCTCTGTGTCTTTCTCCCAAAAACCTATATAACCCCTTGTTTGAGAGTGAGACAAATTCAGTTTGAAGGACATGCTACAAAACCCTGACCAGGACTTCTCAAAGCCATCAAGGTAATCAAAAACACAGAAAGTCTAAGAAATTCACCATCAAGAAGAACCTGAAGAGACGACTAAATGTAATGTCATATCCTGGATGAGAGCTTTGAACAGAAAAAGGACATTAGGTAAAATAGAAAAGAAAAAGAAAAAATAGGTAACCTGAATAAACTGTGAACTTTAGTTAATAATAATGTGTCCATATTGGTTAATTAGTTTTTTACAAATATACCATAGTAATATTAATGATAAGGGAAACTGAGTGTAGTTATACGCATTCAGTCTTAACTAAAGTATATATTCCCTTGTCAATTACTTCCTATTGAATCGCCTTGTTTTTGCCTTCATGGCAATTACAGCAGCTTTTAATTAACTTTTTATTCGTTTACTGTATGTCTCTCTCATTAGGTTGTATACTCCACAGGGCAAAGATCTCTGTTCTTTCACTGCTCCCTGTCGGTATGCTCCGGGTTGCCACACACAATTGGTACTCAATAAATAACCATCGAATGAATGAATGGGAGAATTATTGATAGTTGTAACCAAGACTTGTAGGATCATTGCAACTGTAGCAGAACTAAGTACATTACATTATAAATAGAACACACTTCATGCTTTCTCTAAAGGGAGGTAGTAGAGAGAAAGTACCTTTGATCTGGGCTTCATGTCATCCCCCTTTCATTATTTTTATTTCTTCTTTTTCTTTCTTCCTCACTCCTCTTCTTCTTCATCCTCCTCCCCTTTTTCCTCCTCCTCTTCCTCCTCCTCCTCCTTCTTCACCTTCTTCATCTTATTTCTTTTTCTTTCCTTTTCCCCCTTCTCCTTTCCTTTCCTTTCCTTTCCTTTCCTTTCCTTTCCTTTCCTTTCCTTTCCTTTCCTTCCCTTCCTGCTCCTCTCTCTTTTTCTTTCTTTCTTTTTATAATAAAAAGAACAATATCCCAAGCATCCTGTGAAGTATGAATGACATGGTATTTCCTGGAGTTTCTTCCTGGAAGAAGTAAGGGAGTTAATGTGCATCTGTTCATGTTAGGAAGTTCCTCACTTCTCTTAGTTCCTTAATTATATCAACTGGAAAGAATCCATATTATTACAGATGTATACCATAGACTCAGACTTTCTCTGTCAAGAAGTCATCACTGAACCAGAAGCCCCTGGCTACTAAGGATAAAGAAAGGCTCTCTCAGTACAAAGGTGGGGGCTTCCTACATCCTGAGAAAGCAAGGATGTGACAAAGAGGCTGGGAAACCTGAAAGACAGTCACAAAAGAATAGTTGAATGTTAGGCCCTGGGCACAGTTCATCTTTCTACATGTTTAATGAAGAACAGTGATGGACAGCTAAGGAAGACAGTATTTTATATAGTCTGTATCGGTCTTTTACACTATTTTTGTGCTTTGATTGGTGTGCTCAGTTTCTCCCATTAGATTGTTTAACCTGCACGTCTCCAGATAACTTATTTTGGTTTGAGTGTCACTCCATGCATTGTGGCAAGTTTTATGAGATATTCATTGGTAGACACAGTCTCTGCCATCAGTGAGGTCAGCCTTTGACTTGGGAGATGAAACACATGGCATGAAATGCTTCCCTATTAATAAAGTCCCATGTGAGACTGTCTCTTGAAAGGGATAATACAATTAGAAGAGGGAAAAAAATCAGGTAGGTTTCACAGTGGATGTGAAAACTGAGCTAGCCCTGAAAAGATGACTGTGAATTAATAATAAATAAATTAATGCAGTATATTTGAACTCTCTAAGCACCAAGCTAACAGAAACAGTTCATTTCTTTTCTTCCTTTTTTTTTCCTAGCACCAAGGGAAGTTTATTTACATGCAAAGCAAAAGTAACTCAAAGAGATTTGAGTAGGCTGTTCAGAGAGCTAGCTGCCTTGGCTATTTAGAAAGTCACAGAGGCAGAATTGAGCCAGCTGGGCCGCATGGACTCAGGAAACAAGTTACAGAGGGAAAAAAAAAAAGGACCTTGGAGACCAGTTCAGGGGGTTGGCATGAGATGAGCTGCCACTGCCTGCTGGCTGTTTGGTTGCAAGTCTCATGGGGACTCTTAGAGCTTAGGAGAAAGAAAGCAAAAATACACACTTGAAGAGAGAAGGCAGAGGTGTGCTTTAGAGGGAGAGCATGCACTGATTCCTTTGTCTTAAGAGTTTTTATCTGGGTCTTGGCCAAGAGGCTCAGTGGATAGAGCATCATCTTGACACACTGAAGTTACAGGTTCAATCTCTGGTCAGAGCACATATGAGAAGCAATCAATGAGTGCCCAATTAAATGGAACAACTAAGTGGAACAAGGAGTTGATGCTTCTCTCTCTCTTTCTCTCTCCCTTCCTTTCTCTTAAATAAATAAAAAAAATTATTTAAAAAGAGTTTTTATCTGTTTTCTAAAGGCAGGAATTTTAGGGGAGGTGCCAGGGGAAGATTTCAACAGAGTATTTATCAGCACTCCAGGTGTGTCCTTTAATATGCTGATTCAGCAAAATGAGCATATAGGGTCAAGGTCACGCACTTGGCTTGGGGGTTGTTGGTCATTGCATCTGGTCCTGATGCCAGCCGTGGTGTTGCTTCATTTCGTTTGGCAGCTTTTTGGGGGCCTGGAGCTGAAACACAGCTGAGGCCTAGGTGTCATCTCTAGTATGGTAAAAACTTTGTCTTGGTGGTCAATAGACCCAAGGCTTTGTTCCTAAGAGTATTTAATGCTGATCAGAACCTCATTGTCCCGAGGGCTTGATACTTAAGGAAGCTGCCGTGCAAGGGAGAAGGGGCAGGTGAGTCAGAGTGCTGGATAAGGCCAGTTTGGATACTTATCTGTCTCAGTGTCCCATTCCACTTGCCTAGCAGTTTTCCTTTTTACTATTTTCCTCAGTATAAGTAGCAATTGGTCACATCTTTCCTAATCCAAATCTTGTATCTTTAAATTTATTTATTTATTCATTTTAGAGAGGAGACACAGAGTGAGTGTGTGTGTGTGTGTGTGTGTGTGTGTGTGTGAGAGAGAGAGAGAGAGAGAGAGAGAGAGAGAGAGAAAGGGGGGAGGAGCTGGAAGCATCAACTCCCATATGTGCCTTGACCAGGCCAGTGCAGGGTTTTGAACTGGCGACCTCAGTGTTCCCAGGTCGACGCTTTATCCACTGCGCCACCACAGGTCAGGCCGGAATCTTGTATCTTTAAAAAGTATTATGCCATAACAAGGCATTAAATCAGGATGGTGCATGATACTGCAATAAACCTAGCCCTTTGTGAACCTATATTGTCTGGGTTCACCCTTCCTTCTATGTACAATCACAATGAGTCATTTGTGATATACAATGAAAATTCACAGATATTTTTAATGTGTCTTCCACTTCACTTTCTGATTATGGTTGCTACTTCTTGAGATATAATTTTATTGACTGCAAGTGGAGAAATCACCCTTGCTACCTACTCATCTCAGGCCCAATAACACGAACTAAGCTCTTTGTGTGATCTATCACAAAAGGGCCCAGCTGTAACAATCTGCTATTATTTTGATTGTATAACTAGCTATTATTGTTACAGCTTCTTAATAATTCATTCCCTTTAAGAGTTCTATGATTTGGATGTTGCCCAGGTTTTAAAATACCCAGAACAGCTATAGAGCCATATCTTCTCATAAATGTCCTAAGAATTTAATGTGCCAACACAGCACAAAATTATATCAAGTGGCCAATTTCAGGGGATTCCCGAAAGCCTTCGAAACAGCTTCACTTAGAAAACCGTGATGTTAACAAACACATTGACTTGGATTTTTGTAAACTTTTTACAAGAGCACGGTGCTGTTCCAATTTCTGGGCATGTGTGCTACCTTTCAATACCCTGTGAACTCTGCCAACAGCCCCTGCATTGGTTAAGAAAGGGCTCTCTCATGAGCTGTAGAAGGTCCTGACAATTAAGGCATTATAATGATCTCCATATTTGGAGAAAGGTTGGGTTACAGTCACTTCACTATTATAATATCTAAGAGGGTCAATATACGTATTTTTATATTCATAACAGTTTTGGATTACAAAATTTGTATATAAATGTATAAATGTTGGTTTTGGCTTTACCTACACGCAAAAAAAAACTTGTTTTGAAATAATTTTTTTTCTGATGAATAAAAGCTGAGAGAATTTATTGCCAGCAGAATGTACTTTCAGATATCTAGAAGGAAATCCATCGGTCCAAAGGGAAGTGACGCTGAATAAAACGGAAATGTCCAAGGAAGAAGAAAGTGCACACGGAATTGTGTATATGCGGGTAAAACGTAAAAGCCATCTTGCCCCACTTCTCTTAATTTCTGTAAAGGACACCTGACGTTTAAGACAAAATTATAACACTGTGTATGAAATTTACATCTGATGCAGAGGTAAAATATGTTACAACAGTGGTAAAAAGGGTTGAGGAACTGGAGTGTAAGAAATAGGTTTTTTATTTTTATTTTTTTCCTGAAAAGGTCAGCCGCAGTGTACTTGAAGGATGTGAATAAGAGCTCTACAAGATTACAGCTGCTGTGATAAAATAGTATACAAGGAACAGAGCAAGCCTGAGGGACAGCATGGTCGCTTGTCCTAGCACAAGGAGGGTAATCAGGAAAGCCTTTTTAATATTATGTATTTTTGAATTTTTATAAGAGTTTCTTCGAGCCAAACTTATGACATATGCCGCGGAGCAAGATTTCAAATGCTCTCAGGTAGCCCTTCAGAGGGCGCGCTGCTGAGTTGCAGAGCTCCACAGACAATACATCTCCTTAAAAGATATCTCATAGAGCCTGACCAGGCGGTGGCACAGTGGATAGAGCCTCGGACTGGGATGCGGAAGACCAGGGTTCAAGACCCTGAGGTAGCCAGCTTGGACCCAGGGTCGCTGGCTCCAGTAAGGGATGGCTCCATCTGCTGAAGGCCCATGGTCAAGGCACATGTGAGAGAGCAATCAATGAACAACTATGGTGTCACAACGGCAATGAAAAACTGATGGTTGATGCTTCTCATCTCTCTCTGTCCCTGTCTGTCCCTCTCTCTGACTCTCTCTCTGTCACTGGGAAAAATAAAATAAAATAAATTAAAAAAAAAAAGATATGTAGTAGAAAAGAATGGTGGTATATCATTTAGATTTTAACCATCGTCTTTATTTTAAACAGAATGCAGTGAGATAGATGCTGACCGAATCATTGAAATGGATGGAGAAGCAAGCTCTAGGCTTCCCTCCACAGCACAGAACAGAACTGGCCATTCAGAGGAATTCCAACATTTATATGAAAGAGTTTGGGGACTCGGGGTTTCCCCGCTGATGGATTTTTTGGCTCTAGAGTCACAACCTCATCTGCTAGACTCCCAGCAGTAAAACAGATGCCTCTTACACAAGGCACTTCTCTCTCCACATTACTCAGTTTTAATTCATGTCCTGAGGGAGTGCATCTGATTGGTGGACACTACATTACATTTTCAGTTGCTAGAGAATCTGTTAGTTTATAGTTTTTTAGATGCTGAAGTATGTGAAGACTCACCAGATTGTGGTTAGAACGGATTATATGCACACCAAGTTGCCATACCCTTCACAAATTGCACACTGACCTCATGGCAAAGACTGTCTAGTATCAAGCGCTTGGATGGGTGGTAGACTATCTAATTGGACTGGCAAAGTACAGTTCAGAAAATTGTCCCATATCAGTCAAACACGTGAAAAATATTCAAGTTTGTAATTTATAATTAACACACACACACACACACACACACACACACACACACCACCTAGCTGGTTATCTGCTGTGTCCACTGTTCCATGCTAATTTCTTTTATTTTTTATATATTTATTTTTAGTAAGGTAAAATGGATATATAACATTATATTAGTTTCAGTTGTACAATGTAATGACTCAATATTTGTATAAATTGCAAAATGCTCACCACAACAAGTCTAGTTAAGTCTGTTGCACACATACTTACAAATTTTTCTTTGTGATGAGAACTTTTAAGATCTACTCTCTTAGCAATTTTCAAATATGCAATACCGTGTCATTAACTAAAGTCACCAGGCTGTACATTACATCCCCAGGACTTATTTATTCAATAACCGGAAATTTGCTCCCTTTGACCCCTCCTTCATCCATTTTACCCACCCCCCAATCCCCATCTCTGGCAAACACCAATCTCTTCTCTGCATATATGATTTTTGTTTTTAAATATATGGAACACTTTACAGATTTGCACATCATCCTTGTGCAAATACCATGCTAATCTTCCCACTATTATTCCAATTTTCGTATACGGGCTACAAAGTGAGCACTCTTTTCTTTTTAATGACAAGAAAATCATGCGGCCACACCTTTCAAAAGACTTATGAATGAAACCACTTTGGGGAGGGGTGTTTCCCAAGTCAGATGCCCATAGAATCCTAGCACTTGTCTTTCTGTCCTACTTAGGAGAAGAGAAGGGTCACTGCTATCCCATTTGTTTATGCCCAAGCCATTCTATCTCATGTGCTGACTCAAAAGCAGCTGAGAAACTATTACCATGGGCATTGGAAAGCATTGCAGGAACCTGTCCAATGTGAGAGAAATGGCCAAGCAGTGAGAGAAGTAAGTAGAGAGTGGGGGAAATCAATGAATCAAAGTCAGTGCTCAAAAATATTAACAAGTTTAAGCCCTAGCCAGATAGCTTAGTTGGTTGGAGAATTGTCCTGATATGCAAAGGTTGCTGGTTTGATCCCTGGTCAAGGCACATAAAGAAACAGATGTTTCTATCTCTCCCTCCTTTCCTCTCTCTCTCAAATTAATAAATAAATTAGAAAAGATATATTAACAAGTTTAATCCTCTTGTTTTCTAGATACTGAGATTGAGGCTTGAAGGATAAAAGCAACTTTCTCAGATTACAGCTTCTAGAAACCACAGCCCAGCACCTCAGTCTCCTCCTGGTCTTTCCTGAGAAGCGAAGGCCGGTGCCCTGACCCCCGATCCACTCACAGCCCTCTGTTGCAATAACCCATACTCCTCGCATCATTTCACAGTCCTGAAGAGTCATCAAGTTTCCAGCTTTCCTCTGTCAACCCTCGCCCCGTATCCCAGCAGCTTTACTTTTTCCTGGTGTCTTCTGACTCGCCTTTTCTTTATTATCCCTTTTCTGCTCTGCATAATAGAACTACTCTTTCCTCTGCTTCTAAACACTGCAATACCATAAAAGGCTGACAACAATAATAATTTCTGAGTGTAATTGCAGAGTACGTCTGTCCATTTAGCTTTCTAGAATTATTATAATAAAATGAAACAATGTCAATAACATCAGCTCTGCAGCAAGTGGAAGTTACCAATTCTCTAATTTTCTATGAGTGATTGAAGTTTAAAATTTTTCTTTTTTTTACAGAGAGAGAGAGTCAGACAGAAGGATAGATAGGGACAGACAGACAGGAACGGAGAGAGATAAGAAGCATCAATTATCAGTTTTTTGTTGCTGTTGCGACATCTTAGTTGTTCATTGATTGCTTTCTCACATGTGCCTTGATTGGGGGCCTTCAGCAGACTGAGCAACCCCTTGCTGGAGCCAGCGACCTTGGGTCCAAGCTGGCGAGCTTTTGCTCAAGCCAGATGGGCCCCATGCTCAAGCTGGCGAGCTCAGGGTCTCGAACCTGGGTCTTCCACATCCCAGTCCGACGCTCTATCCACTGTGCCACCGCCTGGTCAGGCTAATTTATCTCTTGATAGTGAATCAAATGAGTCTAATCAGTGCTAACCACTGTACTAGATACTGGGAATTCAAAGATGAATGCCATAGTCTCCATTTTTAAGGCACTCACAACTATCGAAATGTTTCTTTTCCCATCCCGATGCAGTTGTAGATGTTAAAAGAAAATTACTACGTACCAGTGGGTTTCAAAACAATAAGAGATGTCTTAATGCCAATCCCTTGTGAAATTATGGAAATGCATGTTTGAACAAATAATTTGTAAGCATTTTGAATAGCCTGGTGATTTCTAAGAGCTGGTATAAAGTGACCCAAGGTAAATCACACCGATTGCACCTCACTTTTAAAATGCCTCCTAAATAGCTAGGTTTATACAAGAGCTTGGTGTATTTTGATTGAATGAAAGAGTTTGATATGCTTCCCATATCCTTGGAAAGATAACTTATTGTAAATTGGATGGTGAGTTGATTACTTTTTGCTACAAAGTAATCCATTTCAAGCTTAGTAGCTTAAAATATCAATACTTTCATTTGCCCATGTTTTTGTGGGTCAGCTTTTTGGTCTAGCTCAGTAGGGCAGCTCTTCTGGTCTTACTTACAGGGTCACCAATGTGACTCTGTAATCTGGTGGATTGATGGGAACTGGTTTAAGGAGCTTCAACTTGATGTCTTATCTCTTGTCCACAGGCAGTCTCAGGACAGCAAGAGTGGACAGGCACCAAAGGGTAAGTGTAAGCCTCTGCTTAATACACATCTGTAATGTCCTGTTGGCCAAACAAGTCACACAGCCACAGGGGTGGAGGACCATCTAAAGGCATGGATACAGGGAGGAAGGCTCCACTGGGGAAGGGACTCATAATTGGGACAATGTACCACAAATGGTATCAACTGAGCAAATTTTTATCAATTGGACAACGGTTCCCAAAGAGAAGTACTACCATAGATGCTGCCTTCATGATGTCCTGTTTTACATATTTGTTAATAATTTGGACAGAGAAAATACAATATGATTGTTGTTTTGGCCAAGACACAAAACTATGCTGAATAAAATAAATCCTGAAGACAACTTTGGCAGTTTGGATCACTTAGCCAAAATCAATAAAAACATATTATATAAATGTTTAATAAAAAGTTCTACATTTATGTTAGTAATTTACTACCGGAGGAACTGGAAGTTGTGAGAAAACTACCTGAGGTTTTATTGGATCCCAAACTTATGTGACTAAAGTGATCAAGATGAATTAATGAACATATAGTTCACGGGTCATGAAAAGTAATAGTTTTCCAGAACAAAACATTCTCAATGTATTGTGCCTTTTCTGGGTGAAAGTTTATAGAGAAATATGGAACTAGATAAAATATAGAAGGTGACCAGTATAAAGAGGGTGCAAAGATCATCTCAAGGAAAAGTTGGTGGAATGCTTGCTCTAGAGAAAAGAAGGCTGAAGATTTATAGAAGCTACAAAATCTGTCCAAATACATGCAAAGAGCTGTCACCTTGAAGAAAGCCTACTCTAGACCCAGGGATCAGTGAGAGGAAGTTGTTTGTAGACAGACTTTAGCTCAAGATAAGGTATCTTTAATGACTTGGGTTGTCCAGCAAGGAATGAAGCATCCTGACACTGGCTGAGACACTGTAGAAGAGACGCTTGAGAAACCTAAGATTTAACAAAGCTCACTTTCTTCCTCTCCTATATCTTCACTCACTAAATTGAAATTCTTTGCATTGTTATTATCCCTTTTTATTACTGGGTTACTCTTTAAAAGATGAACAGAAACATAAGTTTCCATTTTGGTTAACAAAACAAAAAAAAAAATGTAAAAAAAACCCAACCCAAACCAAAAGGCTCCTTTCCTTTGGTTCACTGTAATGTATTTTTTTTCTTTCTTTCTATTCAGGACTTACTTGGTCAGTAAAATGTTGTCAGAAAAAAGGAATCTGAAGCCCAGCACAGAGATTTTCAACTTTTCTCATCTCACAGTACACATAAACAAACTTCTGAAATTCTGCGGCACAGCAAAAAATGTAGTATATTTTTTGCTGACCTGACAAAAAAAATTGGAATAATTTTGATTCATTTTCACTGGACGGCAATTGTGTTGGATGTTGTCATTTCTTTCTTATTTATTTATTTATTTATTTATTTTTACAGGGACAGAGAGAGTGTCAGAGAGAGGGATAGATAGGGACAGACAGACAGGAACGGAGAGAGGTGAGAAGCATCAATCGTTAGTTTTTCATTGCCGTCGCAACACCTTAGTTGTTCACTGATTGCTTTCTCACATGTGCCTTGACCGCGGGCCTTCAGCAGAGCAAGAAACCCCTTGCTAGAGCCAGCGACCTTGGGTCCAAGCTGGTGAGCTTTTGTTCAAGTCAGATGGGCCCACGCTCAAGCTGGCGACCTCGGGGTCTCGAACCTGGATCTTCCGCATCCCAGTTCGACACTCTTTCCACTGCGCCACCTCCTGGTCAGGCTCTTTCTTTCTTTCTTTTTTTTTTTTTTTTTTTTTTTAATTTGAAAAGGAAAAGAGGTCAGTGTCCCTGACTAAGTTGTCAGGTATTGCATGCTGTAAAAATTCTTGTGGCACACCAAGGTGCTGCAGCACACTGGTTGAAAACTGCTGTCCTAGAGAGGAGAGACTTGCACAAGGCTATATACACTCCTACTGGGAGATCAAGCCTGGAACAAGGGAAGTGGCATTGTGTGAGGACAGCTTAGTCTTCAGATTTCTAAATACCTGTGTTCTCATCCTGGGTATGTCTTTTTTTTAAAATTTATTTTATTATTTTTTAAATTTTATTCATTTTAGAGAGGAGACACAGAGTGAGAGAGAGAGAGAGAAAGAGAGAAAGGGGGAAGGAGCTGGAAGCATCAACTCCCATATGTGCCTTGACCGAACCAGTGCAGGGTTTTGAACTGGCGACCTCAGTGTTCCCAGGTTGACGCTCCATCCACTGCGTCACCACAGGTCAGGCATGGGTATGTCTTTTGTTAACCACTTTAGTTTGTTTGTTTGTTTTCCTAATTAATGGAGACAGGCCCTGGCCAGGTAGCTCAGTTGATTAGACTATTGTCCTGATATGACAAGGTTGTGGATTGATCTTCAATCAGGGCACATACAAGAATCAACCAATGAATGCATAAATAGTGGAATAACAAATCAATGTTCTCTCACTCTCTCTCAAATCAATAGAAAAATAAAATAAAAAAATAAAGACAATGATATCTACTAAGGGATAAGTGAGATAACCCACATCAAGTGACTAATAGATGGTAGATGTCCAATAAATGTTGATGCTGCTCCATCCACGCACAGGATATCACGTTGCCCCATGTGGTGTGGCTTTGTTTCGTCAGACAGCAGCATTCATTCCCTCTGGGACTTCTAGAATAATGAGTCATGTCTCAGTTTGCTGAAGACACTCCTGGCTCAAAGATGTTGTCCCAGTATAATTATTAATAGCTTCCCATTGTACTTTCAAAAGTGTCCTGCTCTAAATAAATCATAGGATCATCCTGCCTATACTTTTCTCAGTGTCTTCCTAAGGGCATCTTTTAGCTTCTTGTTCCTCATACTATATAGATCAGGGGGTTTAAAATGGGAGTGATAAAAGTGTAGACCACGGACACCACCCGGCCCATCTCAGGAGAGTCACTGGACCTGGGGGACAAGTATATGAAGCTCGTACAGCCATACTGTAAGAGGACCACTAAGAGGTGAGAGGAGCAGGTGGAGAAGGCTTGGTGGCGCCCTTATGCTGATGGGATCCATAAAACGCTACTACGATGAAGATATAAGAGACGGAGATCAGAGAGAGGGGGATGCTTAGGACGATGAAGCTGACGACATACAAGACAGCCTTGTGAATATGCGTGTCTGTACATGCCAGGCGCATGACTGCAGGCATGTCACAGTAGAAGTGATAGATTTCATTACTGTGGCAGAACGGGAGGCGGAAGATTAAAATCGTCAGTGGCAGTGACAGCAGGAACCCCAGCCCCAAGGACCCTGCCATCAGCTCCACACACCAGGGCCAGCTCATGATGAGGGAGTATCTCAGAGGGAAACAGATGGCTATGAACCGGTCGTAAGCCATGATGGCAAGCAAGATGCAATCTGCGCCCCCCAAGAAGACAAAGAAAAACATTTGGGTCCCACATCCAGCGATGGAAACAGGAGTTTTGCCCATTGAAAGGAGATTTGCCAAGGCCAGTGGGGCAATGGAAGAGGTGTAGAAGATTTCCAGAACAGCCAAGTTAGCCAGGAAGAAGTACATGGGGGTGTGGAGGGAGTGGTTGATCTGGACAATGACTGCTATTGTGGCGTTTCCACCGAGGCTGGTCAGGTACATCACCAGGAAGGCCACAAAAATCACCACCTGTACCTTAGGGTCAGCTGAGAATGGGCGAAAAAAGAATTGGATCTTTGCAGTTTTATTTATTTCTTCCGTGGACAACATATTGGACCTACGAAAAAGAAAGATGACATGAGTCTCTAGACCTCTCCCATTGAATGGGACGCTTTCCCAGTGCGTCCATTCTGTTAGAGCACTTTCTGGGGGCCTCTTCGACGCTGCGTCACATTATAATTTACATATGGGCTGCCCCCTCCCCCTTTCTCCTTTACCCTCAAGTACCAAAGACTAAGTGGTGGGGATTCGATGTTCTTCGTTTTAATTCTATCAACTTGTACAGTGCCTGATATGGAAAGGTTTCCAAGGAAGTATTTTGGGGCCTGACCTATGGTGGTGCAGTATTGACTTGTAATGCTGAGTTTGCTGGTTTGAATCCCTCAGCTTGCCTGGTCAAGGCACATATGGGAGTTGATGATTCCTGCTCCTCCCCCCATCTCTCTCTCTCTCTCTCCTCTCTCTAAAACTGAATAAAGAAATCTAAAAGAAGTATTTTCTGAATGAATTAATGAATCAAGTCAATTGCAAGTTACAGTTCAAAGTTACAAACTGGATATAAAATAGGGTGTCAGTTCGTTATGCGAAAACAAAACACTTTAGGAAAGTAGAAGATGTATGTCATAATTAAAAAAGAATTGTGCTACTGGTACACTGTTATATTGCATCACAAACTTTGTAATTTAGCAGTTCAGAACCTAGAGACTTTGTTGATTCATTCTTCTCCTTTATCCAATTTGTCCTTAAATTCCGATAGTTTGTCCTTCAAAACTTTCTCATGTCTACTGCGTTGGTCCTTTCCCACTGCCCCAGTGTGTTCTACCCATTGTCATCTTACCTTTGTGTCCTTGTGTTAGCCTCCCGTCTGGTCTCCCCTCTATATCCCATCATGCTCTCCATTATCATACTATTCACCTGCTCAGACATGGTCAATGCCTTCCTAGTGCTTAAATGACAACCCCACACTCCTCTGTGGAGTGTTGTCTCTCATGGATCTGAAATATTTTGGTCTAATCATTATTATTATTTTTTTAGGTGAAAGTAGGGAAGATAGTGAGGTAGACTCCCACATGCGCCCCAACCAGGATCCACTTGGCAACCCCATCTGGAGTCAATGCTTGGTTACCAAACTATTTTTAGCACCTGAAGCTGATGCGCTACCACTGAGCTATCCTCAGAGCCCAGGGTCAATTGAACCAATTGAACCGCTGGCTGCAGAAGGGAGAGATGGAGAGAAGGGGGAGAGGGCAGAGGGGAGAAGCAGATGGTTGCTTCTCTTGTGTGCCTTGACCAGGAATTGAATCTGGATGTCCATGCACTGGGCAAACCCTCTATCCACCGAGCTGCTGGCTAGAGCCTTTTTGGGCTAGCTCTTACATGTTTTCTGCTCGGACTTTCTATAACAGTCACTTAAATCGCCCATGAAGAAATATACTCTTGTCATACAACGCTTTCTTTCGTCAGTTTGGCAATTTGCAGCTTACAAAGCTTTACCGCTTCATAATAATTAGAGACAGTATTCATTATTATAGAAGGTATTCACAAGACAGGGCTCTGCCTTATGACAAATTATTATTTATTCCACGTTAAGTGCTAGGCATGGTGAGAAGTGTTTTTATGCATTAGCAAGCTCACTTAATTCATAAAACCACTTTAGGAGGCAGCACATTATTACCCTTGTTTTACAGATGAAGACTTTAGCTTAAAGAGATGTAGAAATTCTTTGAAGCCACATAGGTACAAAGTGGGAGAGGCAGGATTTTAACACAGTCTCTTTAACTACAATGCTCTTGTGTTTAATCTTAATTTATACTCTACTGCCTCCCTCTGTACTTTATATCCATCTCTTAAGTGGCTTTGTTTTTATGATTGATTGTGTTTCAGCTATAGGTAGAATTCTAGGTGGTCTCTTGGAAAAAGAGTGCCTAAGACCTGAGACCGAAAATGTCGGATTAGATTATTTCCAGACTTGAGAGGCATAATGACAATCCTGACAGTGGTTTACCTAGTCAACCCTGCCCCTGCCAATGTAACAACAACAGGGGAGGAGTGTTTGGTTGAAATCTTCGATGTTTGGGGGAGGATGGAGGAGGAAGGGTTTAGTTACCCTTTCTGAGAGAGAGGATGGGGACAGAGAGGAGGCAGAATCCTCCGGGACCCAGGACCTGAGGTCCTGAGTCACGTCCAAAGAGTTCTCATAAGAGCCTGAGGTTTTCATCTCCTGCTGCCTGGTGGCTAAGAGTCTTGTCCCCAAACCAGGACAGTAGCTTTGGGGTGAGCCAAGCCTACCAGGTGATGCGACCGAATTACTCAATTTGTAAGGATACTAGAGATAAAAAGTCCCAATGGTGCCTTCGGTTCATGTCCTTCTCAGTTACCACCTGCTTGAGCTCAGGAAGCTCATCCTACCTCTTGAGCATAAGTCCACCTAATCTCTTCAAAGCACTTGTGTCTCAATGCAATGTATAGCCTGCTGCCTTGGCTTCACTTCATTGTAAGGTCTAGAAAAGGAAAGAGGAAATCAAAGGTGGAAAGCTCCTGTAAAATCCAGGGTAGTGCATAAGAAACCTAAGCACCACATTGTCCATTATAACTATTCAACTATCCCTTTAATTTCTTTATGCAAAAGCTTCCCACCCATTGTGGTTTTCTTTACTGTGACAAGATCAAGATGTAAGTAAGGTTCTACCTGGAAGCTATATTGACTTTATAGGTTATATGAAGTGCATTTGTTACTGCAAAAAAGAAACCAATTAGATACATGTTTCAAAATATAGTTGGAATTAGATGATGCCTATTCAAATCCCAACTTTGCTACTTATTAGTTTTGTGATCTTACTAAGTCACTTGCCTTCTCTAAGACCCCATTTGCTCAGAATAGCACCACATTGCTTTAGAAGATTATAGTGAGGTACAAATAAAACAGGGTCCATAAGAAGAACCTATCGGAATGCCTGGCTCATAGTAATGGCTCAATAAAGTATTTGGACTCATTGATTCCTTCATTATCTATGCTGAGAATAAAAAAGATTTCGATTGCCAAGTGAATGGAACACTTGACAGGCTTATCTAGTGTTTTCTGGGAGAGATTTTATGTCACATCTGGTTCCACTACTAGTTTTCTATGTTACTTTATTGTACAGAATTCCTCTTTAAGTAGGGAAAAGAATGACCACTGTTTCACCTGCTCATAGCGTAGTTGTTACAGTTAAAAGATAGTTTATGTAACATACCTTGACTGTAGGCTTGTCTACATGCCTAATTGATCTGTAGGGTATATTTATTTGCACCTATTTGGACTCACCTGAAGAGGAAAATCCAATCACAACTTGGGAGTTTTGATTGTGGGATGAACAGAGAAGGAGGCACAATGTCACAAACATCATTTGCAGAGTAAAAGCCCTGCTCGGAGCATAGGTATCTGTGGCTTCCGGAGTTACTCACACCAGCTGGAAAGTCTATTCACACCTATTCAAAAAAGTAGTCCCAATGTCAGATGTACCCGAAAAAAAGATATACTTGTCTTTGCAAAACATTATTGAGTAACATTTTTTATATGTTTAACTATATATGACTTTCATATGTGAATATATAAATTCATAAATAGTTATAAAACGAAATTCAGATTTCATGCATGTCTATATATCTGAAGAGAGTATATGTCAGAAAAGACTGCACTTTCTGGAAGGCACCCCAGTGTATGCTGGCAGTGGCACCTGGGAAGGAGAGCCAAAGTTATATCTCTTTGCTGTTAATTTGTTGAATTAAGTGGAAGTTGTTCCTGGAAGTTAGTAATGGTAGCATGTAGGCATGAACAATTAAACATAATATCTTTACAAGTATATTTTGAGTATGTCAAATGAAATTTTCAGACAGTCAACAAACCATTATTTTTCTCCTACAGCATAATAATGGGTAACATTGAGCGGGTGCTTACACACCGTGTTAATCGATGATAGGCACCATGTTAATCGATGATAGGCACCATGTCCCTTAGTGTCCTTTAGTCCTGTGCAGCAGGTTCCTTTACTGTCCCAAAATTTTTTTTCAGATAAAGAAATTATTTTTTTTGTTTGTTTCAGATGAAGAAATTCTTAAGGATTTAACTAATTTGACCAGCTGGTAAATGGCAGAGGGGCACATAGTTCCTAAGTCAGTCTGGAAGGAAGCAAGTCTAAGTTTCTATTGTGAATATAAATTGCACCTCGCTGAGCAATGTATTATGTGTAAGACTGACTCATAGATGTTTTGGAGAGACAAAAGTCCTTTCATTCTATTTTTTTTTAATCTAGAAATGATTTCACAGTAAAGTGACGTGCCGCAGGCCTTTCTCAGCCATTAAAAATCAATGTTCGCCTGACCAGGCAGTGGTGCAGTGGATAGAGCGTTGGACTGGGATGCGGAAGAACCCAGGTTCGAGACCCCGAGCTTGCCAGCTTGAGCGCGGGCCCATCTGGCTTGAGCAAAAGCTCCTCAGCTTGGACCCAAGGTCGCTGGCTCCAGCAAGGGGTTACTCGGTCTGCTGAAGGCCCGCGGTCAAGGCACATGTGAGAAAGCAATCAATGAACAACTATGGTGTCACAATGGCAATGAAAAACTAATGATTGATGCTTCTCACCTCTCTTTGTTCCTGTCTGTCTGTCCCTATCTATCCCTCTCTCTGACTTTCTCTCTGTCTCTGAAATAAAATAAAATTAAAATAAAAAAAAAATCAATCTTCATCACCTTAATTTGTAATCTCTCTCTCCTTCCTTCTTGCTCTTCATTTGCCTCCTATTTCATCAATTACTCATTTAATCAAGAATGTTTATTTTAATAAATCTTTTTAGAAATTAATTAAGGCCCTGTGTGTGAGGCATATCTCTGTATCTGGGAGAAACAGAAAAAGTGTAGAGAATGAGAGTGCGAATGTTCAAAGAGCTCAGATTGAATGGGAGGTACAGTAATTAAAAACAACACAAGTCAAGTGCAGCTAAGTGCTGTCATGGAAGGACCACAATTGTATGGAATTAGAATTATTTCTTAGTGCATCAGGGGATTCTCAATGTGAAGAAATATTCGAGTCATTCATTTTATAATAGAAATAGATACTTCCTAACTTTTCAAGCTCTGGAAGTTTGAAATTTGGAATGATGGATTTCATTTTTAAATTGGAGAAACTCTTGAAGTACAGATATCTCTATATTTAAAAACTAGTTAGTGTTGGACTCATTTAATCTGACCTAGAGGATGATCCCTTGACCATTTCAAGTAGAACCTTCTCCTTGCCATTTATCAATTTGTAAAACATGGATTTCACAGCATGTATTTTTGAGTTTCCCTTGAATTGGCTATTCCAAAACATTGGTTCTGAGTAGAAACTGGACTTTGACTCTTTCTGTGAAAAGCTTCATACTTAGCTTCTGTCCCCAGACCAATAAGTCATCAAAAGGCTTAGTTACCCTAGTTATAAGCTAGCAGTTTTTATGATCTTTTAAAATCTGGAGTCTGGGAGGGGAGTCTTACCTTTTACTGGACTCAGCTGGACTGCAAGCCATTGAAGATTTAGTTGGATCCTTTGCTAAACAGGGAGGACCCCAGGGGTCTGTTTCAAGGTGTTCCTGTCCTCAGAGGACCTCCGGGCTTGCACGCTGGCCACTTCTAGATTCTCATATCCCGCTGGTTCTGGGCACTGTGTTAAAACACTTCTCAAACTAGACCTGATTTCTATCTGATCAACTCTTAGACTGTGGGTATGTTCCTTCCTGCTTCTTTCTTCTTTGTACAAGGTAACATTCAGGCAGTCCTTATTTCATCCCTGGAGCCTGAAACTTACCTTTAAAGTCCTCCTGACAATGAGACTTAAAATTATTAACAAATAATCAGACTGAAGTGACATTCTGGGTCCCCTGAGAGGGCTGAGGTCTGCTTGGGAATCATAATACAAGATTGAACATGGTGTTCCTAAGAGTAAAAATTGCATCGGGATTATTCCATGGGTACATCTTCTCTAGGGAGTATCATTTTAATAACTTCTTGATGTGTTCAATGATGAGGTCAGTTGGGTAAAAGAAAAATTATTATTTACACTTGATTTATCTGGAAATCATATTTTTAAAAGAATTCCCAAACTGGCCACATTATTCCTCCCTCCATATTCCTTAATATCCTCTGCTCTCTTTAATTCTAGGAAATGAGTTTTTCCTAATTTTACCCCTTATCTTTGATAGCCCTGCTTAGTCTACTTTGCTGGCTTCTCTATCGCAAACTACCAGTCAGCTGGGTCTTGGTCCTCGGTCCCTCTTATATTTTCCTTTTTGCAAATAATTCTAGTTAGTTGTTTGGTTTTAAATACAAACATAAGGCTCGCTCACTGATATGTTCTTTCTAGGCTAGCCTCATTCCTGAACTCTACACTCATATATCCACTATCTTCCTGACATCTCTATTTGGAGCACTGGTAAGTATCTCACAGGTAACACATCTGAACCAGAACTTTTCACCCATCCATTGGGCATTATATATTAACCATTCAAATACATAAACCATTCAAATACTGACAGTAGTCTTAATACACATTTATTGAAATTAATGAATACTAATGCTTTGTTTGATTTCATCTAATTTTATGTAAAACATCTGAAGAAGTGTGCTTTCTTTTGAGTCCCTTGGAGAAATGAGGAACCATCTAGAGCTTCTCTTTTTTCAAAGATCATTCATGGAATCATAGAACTGTAAGGGATTTTAGAGGTCATCCAGTATTGATCATCTTGGATCCTAAAGGACCTTCAAGATTGTTAATGGAATTTGCAAGATAATTTTAATATTTCAAAAGCCCTAACATATGTCATACTTTTTCCTGGCATAATTTTATACTTGCATTATTATTATTTGTTTATTTGTTTGTTTAAAAGATAGAGTTAAGCAGATAGTAATTTTCAAAACATGCGGGTTGATGGCAGTATGTATAAGAATTGTTAAAACAGTAGGTCTGAATTTGGGCAGATTTGAATTCAAATCTTGACTCGGCCACTGACTGGGTGTGTGCCTTTGGGGAAGTTAATTAAACTTTCTAAGTCTTGGTTGCCTTATCTGTAAAAAGGGAATAATTGTACTATTCATTTATCTCTCATAGAGGAGTTATAGAGATTGAATGAGGTAATGCATGTAAGGTCTTTATCATGTTGTCTAACCCTTTATTAGCTTCAAAATTATGACTGTGGAATTCATGGAGAAAACATTATAAAATTTGTATGGTGCAGAGAACATTGAGAGCTACTGCTTTTATTCAAACTTACTTCCAATACAGATATTCATTCCCATTATTTATGCTTTCCAGCTTTATTGATGTGTAATTGACAAATAACAATTGTATATGTTTAAGGTGTACAATGTACATTTCAATATATGTATACATTTTGAAATAATTACCACAATCAAGCTAAAACTACATATATCACCTCATATAGTTACTTTTGTGTGTGTGTGTGCGTTTTTGTGTGTGTGTGTATTTATTTCTAGGTTTTCTATTCTATTACATTGGTCTATGTCTGTTTTTATTCCAGCACTATAGCATCTAATTTACTACAGATTTGCAATATAATTTGTATAAGATTATGTCATCAGCAAATAGTTCTATTTTCCTTCTGATTTGGATGCCTTGTCTTTCTCTTTCATGCATAATCTCTCTGGCTAGGACTTCCGGCACTATGTTGAATAGAAATGGCAAAGAATACATTTATGTTAAGATATGCTGACAAGTTATTTGATATATTTCAGCCGAGTTTCTTTATAAAATCTCTGAATAAAATAAGAATAGAAAAAAAACTGTTTAAATATACAATAGTCAACTTTTAGTAATTCTGTACATATTTACCAAGTACTTCTTGTGCCAGGCTCCCGGTAAAAGGGTGCAGAAGTCAGAAAAGATTCATGCTCTCAAACTTACATTACTAAGTGCTTCTTCTACATCAGTCTCCCTTCTAAGTACTTCACATGTATTATTTAATAATCACATCGACATTACGAAGAAGGTACTACTAATACTCTTATTTTTCTCATTAGGAAACTGAGGACCAAGGTGTTGAGTAACTTGCCCAAGGTCATACAACTAGCAAGTAACGGCACCCAAATTCAAACCTATGCTGTCCCACACTGAAGCAGGAGTCAACAAACTACAGCCATCGGCCAAATCTATAGGCTGCTTGTTTTCATAAATCATGATTTATTGAAACACAGCCATGCTTGTTCCTTTCCCCATTGCCTATGACTGCTGCCATGTTACAACAGCAAAGTTGAGTGCTGACAGAGACTATATGGCCCATGAAGCCTGAAGTATGTATTTCTTGGGACTTCACAGAAAAAATGGGCTAACCCCTGCTCTAGAGCTTAATCCTCTATTGCAGTGCTGGTCAACCTGGTCCCACTAGTGGGCATTCCAGCTTTCATGGTGGGTGGTAGCAGAGCAACCAAAGTATAAATAAAAAGATAGATTTAACTATAGTAAGTTGTCTTATAAAGATTTATTCTGCCAAACTTAGCAAAAACCTAAGATAAAGTACTTGGTAAGTAATCATTATTATATGCTTTAACTTGCTGTAACTCTGCTTTATAAATTTTATAAAGTAAAGTTACTTCCTTACTTTATAAATCACCATTATTGTGGAACTGGTGAGCGGTTAGAAAGTTTACTACTAACAGAGATACAAAAGTGGGCGGTAGATATAAAAAGGTTGACTACCCCTGTTCTATTGTGTACTGACTCTTACTATGAAAAAGACTTGTATTGAAATCTCAGAGCAGGCACCATTTGAATTGGTGAAACAACCAAACCATGTTCATAAAATATCAAGCACTAGACAGGACACCCATCATCCTGATTAGTCAACACTTTTTGGAGATTCAAATAATGCAGTGAAACAAACAAACAAACAAAAAATGAAGCCACTGGTCTCAGATGATGTGATTTGAGACCTAGAAGAGGTAAGGGATTTTAAACTACTATATTTATTAAGAGGATTAGGAGGGGCTGGGGTGAGGTCCAAGATTTTGCATTTGTGCCAAGCTCCCTGCTGATGCTGATTCTGTTGGTCCCCATGTCACACATTGACTAACAAATATATTCATTGTAAATACAATACATTGTAATCTAATTCAATAATACTAGTAATAAACAAGCATGAGAATGATCTGGAGTGTTTGCTTAAAAAAAAAAGAAAAAAAGGAATGAAGATCAAGGAAAGAATGGAAATAGGAAACCCTATTGAGAACGAGTGCATGCCTGGCATTGGGCTTGGCAATTTCAGACAGGGGATCTCATTGAATTTTTGCCACAAAAATTTGAGATACATTTTACATTTTTCCCACATTTAAAATGAGAATGCTCCAGTCCATAACTCCTCCAAGGTCAAATAGCTGGTCGATTAAGCAGCGAAACACTAACCAAAACTCCAAAGGAAGCAATGAGCATAAGTCCTCAGTGGTCACAGACTGTATTTTAGCACAGCTGAATCTGCTCCCGGCTCAACAGCACAGGAGAATCATTTTGTCCATCACTTCTTTCCTTGTACCAGGTCTAATGGAAGAGGAAGATCAGACGGGGACCATACACTTTCATCCCTTCTCAACAGACCCCTATTGGAGGAGGGTTAGGAAAGGTGTGTGTACAAGAATATGGCTGCATTTCACAGGTGACATGTGGCTGTTTTGAAAAGGTTTTAGAATCTGTCTAGGTGCACAAAACTGACCTCTACTCAGATAAAATGAAACTGTATGTCTTGACTCAGATAGAGCACAGGCTGACAGCTGTCGGGGGAATAGTGGCTGGGTGAAGGGGGTAGAGGGACTAAGAAAAAAAGGGCAAAAGAAAGAAAAAGAAAACTCATGGACACAGAGAACAGTGTGGGTATTGCTGGGGGTGGAAGAGATAGAGAAGAGTTTAGCAGGTGATAAAAGAAGAATTGACTTGAGGGGATGAACACACTTTACAGTGTACAGAGATGTGCTGTAGAATTGAGCACCTGCAACCTGTATAATTATGTTAACTGGTGTCATCCCAATAAATTAAAATTTTTTAAACTGCATATTTATTTATTTTTAAATGGCGGTTGACATACAATACTATATTAGTTTCAGATGTATAACATAGTGATAAAACATTTACATAATTTATGAAGTGATCACACTGATAAGTCTAGTACCCATATGATACTGTACGTAACAATATTACTGACTCTACTCCCTAAGCTGTACTTTACATCCCTGCGACTTTTTTATAACTGGCAATTTGTATTTCTTAATCCCCTAGCCCTTTTCACCCAGCCCCCCTTTCATTTGGGGACCATCAATTTGTTCTCTGTATCTGAGAGTTTGTTTTTGTTTTGCTATTCATTTATTTTGTAAAGCTCTAAGTCTTGCTAAGCTCTCTCAAAGTTGCAGAGTAAAAAATTTAAGCAGTAATTAAAATACAGTTAAGTGTGGTAGCAAGCAAGCCAGTTTAGAATATCACATCCCCAAACAATTCTTGTTTGTGTTCAAAAATTGACCTACAGGGGATGGTCAAGTTAAGGCTAAGTTATCCTCTTGGGGCCCTATTGAACCAAAGTGGGCAAAGAATTGTTCAGAAATGGGATGAGAAGGATTGAGAGTACAGAAGGAACCCAGAATTCTGTCTGGGCAAGTCCCCAAATCCTGTGTCATCCCTTGAGAAGAGGCAGCAGGAAGAATTTACAGTATCTAGATGTGTGTTTTCCTCAGTGCTGGCGGGTTCTCAGAGATTGAACCTCCAAGGTATTAAGAAAAGGATTTCATCTTTGGCTTCACTCAGCCTTGGAGAACTGGCTGCTGGCCTCTCTAGGCAGAAGGTAAGGAGGGTAACTGAGTGTTGTGTGGTCCAGAACCTGCAGGATGGGTCAGTGAACCCTCCCGACCTTGGGATTTCCTGATTCTGGGAGGGATTTCCTGGAGTGGAATTACAAAAGAATTTAAACAATTTTTTAACCTCCTGAAGCTAACAAAGTGACACTTTGCCAAACATACAAACAATAAGTCTTCAAAACAGACATTCTGCTGGAGTGAGGTCCAAGATTCTGCATTTGTGCCAAGCTCCCTGCTGATGCTGATTCTGTTAGTCCCCATGTCACACATTGACTGAGGGTGCGAGGATAGAATTGTCTCTTTCTAGACATCTGACCAATTTCCTAGGTTGTGTGAGAACTGCCCACCCGCCTTTGTAAGAGGAGTACATGCTTTGTTGGGATCTCCAGAAAACATGGTATAATCTACTCAGTTTCCAGGTTATACACCCAGTGCCTAGCTGTCAAGTTTGACCAGGCGGTGGCGCAGTGGATAGAGTGTCGGATTGGGATGTGGAGGACCCAGGTTCAAGATCCCGAGGTCACCAGCTTGCGTGCGGGCTCAGCTGGTTTGAGCAAGGCTCACCAGCTTGGACCCAAGGTCGCTGGATCGAGCAAGGGGTCACTCGGTCTGCTGTAGCCCCCCAGTCAAGGCACATATGAGAAATCAATCAATGGACAACTAAGGAACCGCAACGAAGAATTGATGTTTCTCATCTCTCTCCCTTCTTGTCTGTCTGTCCCTATCTGTCTCTCTCTCTGACTCTCTCTGTCTCTGCCACAAAAAACAAAAACCCCAAAACAAAAAACTTGTCAAGTGAGTGAATGCATGAACAGTCTGACTGGTTACATGCCGTAAAGGAGGAAGGTAGGGGAGTGTGGACAAGGAAGGGCTCTCCATGTGAATGTTCACCAAGTGTTTGGATACAGTGCTTCTTCCAGAAAAGAGACTCATCAAAGAGGATGCAACATTACTGAGGTTTATATTTCCCAGAGAGCAGACATCTGAAGTTTCCTGATCCAATCTTCAAGTAGCAAAGAATTGCAGCAGTAAAGGCAGAATGAAGCAGAAACGGAAGTGAACACTTAACTGCAATCAAGCTCCCAATATTGTCGTTTGTGCCCTGTTGGGAAGACCCTAGAGGAGGTCTTCATCAATAACTGGAAGACACAAAAGGCAAGAATACTTTTTTATTTGTGTAATATATTTATTATGCTTTGAATGCTCCTAAGTAAAGTGCCTTACAATAAAACTCTAGCTACAATGAGCTCAAAATCAACTTGCGCAGTATAGAAGGCAGAAGTTAAAAAACAATGGACATACTAGTGCTGAGGAATGTTAAGTAAGTGAATATAAAACTTAGTTTTGAGCTTCCTAGCAGCTAAGACAGAAGGGGAAATATGAATTATGTAGCTCCATTGGTCAAGTAGGATGATATATATGTATGTTCCTTAAGAGAGTAATGAGTGTGTCTGGGCGATGATGTGCAGAACAGCTTAACAATTCAAATGAATCTCTATCTAAGGAATGTTGAATGCCCCTTGTATAAACAACATGATTATTTATTGCAATGGTATTGCAGTTTTAGGTGTTCCAGAGATGTTCTGCACAGAGCCTTTTATTTTTCAACTTATTTGAAAATGGATTGATGTTTTAGAGGAAACTTTGAGCAATATTGGTGGTAGTGTGCTTGAAGGATGTGGCTTTCAAGAGCTTCGGTCTGAGGCAGGGATAGCCTTAGGAAACGTGTTCATTAAATTCATAGATGATGGTTGGGAGAAATTTGTTGGAGTAAAGAACTGGAATTCTCTATAGGATGTCAGTGGGTTGAAGTGATGAGCTAATTTCTACTCTGCAGCACCAGTCAGTAGAATGTTGTGACAGTCTTTAGTTATGTTCAGCCTGGAATAAAGATGTTGGATAATTACAGAAGGTAATAGGGTTGACAAAAGGTCAAGGAGCCAAGGATGGTCACAATATTGGCAAAGACTAATGGAAGAAGTGGACCATAGATCTTGGGTGGGTGGGGCAGGGAGTAAAGATGGAAGCATACTTATTTGAGGGTAACTGGAGGCATCAAGGTGGTCTTGAAAGGTGGAAGAAAAGTAACATTAATAATTATTGCTAACATTTATCAAGAGGTTTGAAAGGGCAGAGCATTTACATCTCATCACAAGCTAAAGAGTTATTATCCTTATAGAGAAAGAAATTGAAGCAAGAAAGCTTCAATAACTTGCTTGAGGTCATACCGTTGGTCAATGGCAGGTCAGGGATTAGAACCTAGATGGTCTCACCCCAAAGGCTGTGCTTTTGACAACCAAGCAAGGGATTAAGAGAATGGAGGGATTTGTGATCTGGGAATGGTGTCCTGTGGTTTAAGTTTTCAGTGCTGACTCAAACAGATGTTTATATACCAATTTACTCAATAACCAAACAGTGGAAACAATTCCAGTGTCCATAAAGAAATGAATGGGTAAACAAAATGTGGTCTATATAAACAAAGAATGTTATTTTGCCTTAAAAAGGAATGTAAGCCTGATGAGGCAGTGGTGCAGAGGATAGACCATTGATGTGGGATACAGAGGACCCAGATTCGAAATCCCAAGATTGTTGGCTTGAGGGCGGGCTCATCCGGCTTGAGCACAGGCTCACCAGCTTGAGCACGGAGTCACTGGCTTGAGCGTGGGATCATAGACATGACCCCATGGTCACTGGCTTGAGCCCAAAGGTCACTGGCTTGAAGCTCAAGGTTGCTGCCTTGAGCTCAAGGTCACTGGCTTGAGCAAGGGGTCACTTGCTCTCCTGAAGAACTCCAGTCAAGGCATATATGAGGAAGCAATCATTGAACAACTAAGGTGCTGCAATGAAGAATGGATGCTTCTCATCTCTCTCCCTTTCTGTCTTTCTTTCCCTCTCTCTGACTCTCTCTCTGTCTCTGTCAAGAGGGAAAAAAAGGAATGCAAAAATTTTGGTATATATTACAAGGGTGAACTTTGGAAACATATGGTTAGTAAAATAAGCCAAACACAGAAGGATAAATATTCTATAATCACACTTATATGAGGTACCTAGTGAATTCATAGAGACACAAAGCAGGATAGAGGTTAGTAGTGTCTGGGAGAAGGAGATAATGGGGACTTATTTAATGGGTACAGCATTTTTTGTTGGAGATAATAAAAAGAGTATTGGGTATAGATAGAGGTGATGGTTACACAAGGTAGTGAATGTATTTAATATCACTGAACTGTGTACTTCCACATGGCTAAAATTAGAAATATTATAGAATGTATATTTTAACACAATTAAAAAATATTTCAGTGGTGAACTACTTCTGGGTGATTACAGCAACAAGAACAAAGAGCCATTGTGAGTTGCTGAATTTAGTTTGGAGGTAAAGATGGTTGGCGTTGAGATCAAGGAAGGGCAAGGCCAGGAGTTGAATGGGTCATCCAGGAGGAGCTCTGTGTCCTGACATTTATTTATCTTCCGGGGGCAGCACCTGTGCCATTATCAGGTCCAATGCATGGTCTACATGGAGGATGCAAACCAAACTGGGGTGATTCACTTCCACTTCCGTCCCTTCTCCAAAGTCCCCGAGGTGCAGATGCTGATTTTCCTGACCTTCCTGATTATGTATCTGATCAGCATCAGTGGCAATGTCTCCATTTCTCTGATCATCTGGGTCAACCATTCTCTCCACACCCCCATGTACTTCTTCCTGGCTAACCTGGCAGCTCTGGAGATCTGCTACTCTTCCACCATTGCCCCTCTGACTCTGGCCAGCATCCTGTCCCCAGAGAGAACCCTCATCTCCCTGCCTGTCTGTGGTGTCCAGATGTTCTTCTTCATCTTCCTGGGTAGCACAGACTGCGTCCTGTTGGCCATCATGGCCTATGACCGATTTCTGGCCATCTGCCACCCTTTACATTATACCGTCACAATGAGCTGGCGATTGTGTGTCCAGCTGGTGCTGGGGTCTCTGGTGCTGGGCTTCGTCTTGGCCATGCAGTTGACTGTGCTCATCTTCCAGCTCCCCTTCTGCAGCAAAGAAATCAGCCTGTTCTATTGTGATGTCCTCCCTGTCCTGAGACTGGCCTGTGCGGACACTGGGGTCCACGAGGCCGCTCTGTTTGTGGTCAGCGTCACCGTCCTCACTGTCCCCTTCCTGCTCATCACTCTCTCCTACGTCTTCATCGTGTCTGCCATCCTGAAGATCCGCTCTTCAGAAGGGAGACGCAGGGCCTTCTCCACCTGCTCCTCCCACTTGACCGTGGTCCTGCTGCAGTATGGCTGTGGCGGCCTCGTCTACCTGTGCCCCAGCTCCAGCTACTCTCCACAGAGGGGCCAGGTACTATCTGTAGTTTACACATTCATCACGCCTGTGCTGAACCCCTTGATCTACAGCATGAGGAACAGAGAGCTTAAGGATGCTTTAAAGAGAGCAATGAGGAAGCTCCTGTTGTCCTAAACACGATGAACACCCTGGGTGTCCCTTTACAACATTGCTGGGTGGAGGCAAATGGGCATGTTTTCCAAAGGAGGAGGACACAGTTGGTTTTATAGTGTTACTTCTTCCTGGTTGTGGTATTTTTGAAATTTCATTTTTCTTTTATGACTGTCAGATTCCTCAACCCTAAAATGGGGATTAAAATGCCCATAAAACCTAAATTCTAGGGTAGTTACAAGGACAAAAATGTACATTAAGTGAAAATATGTTGTGACTTTTGTTTTGTTTTGTTTTTAGTGAGAGGAGGGGAGGCAGAGACAGACTCCCGCATGTGACGCTACGGGGACCCACCCAGCAAGCCTACTAGGGGGCCATGCTCTGCTCATCTGGGGTGCTGCTCCATTGCAGCTAGAGTCATTTTTTTTTTTTTAGCACCTGAAGCAGAGGCCATGGAGCCATCCTCAGCACCCAGGGCCAACTCACTCCAATCGAGCCATGGCTGCAGGAAGGGAGGAGAACAGACAGACAGAGATCAAGAGAGAAAGGGAGAGGGAGAGAGATAAGTGAGAGGGGAAGGGGTAGAGAAGCAGACGGGCACTTCTCCTGTGTGCCCTGACCAGGAATCGAACCTGGGACATCCACATGCCGGGCCGATGCTCTATCAGACAGGGCCTTGTTGTGAGTTTTAAAGGAAGGTATAGCAGTGAATGTCATTGTTACTATCTGAATATCACATGTAAAGTCTGTGTCCTACTTTGGACTTCTCTCCAGATGTCATTCTCAGACCCAGACACCGCACATCTGGGGATGGGCAGGACCACGAATAAATACAGATCAAACCAGGAACATTCCAAGCACCGTCTCTTGATTCCCATGGTACAAATGCTGAGTTTGTGTCTTTTTGAATTATCCATCTTTTATCCTAAATTCTCTTCCAGAGAAAGGTGACGGGGAAATCACTGAAGTTTAAAGTTTCGGCAGTTTCTCTTTTCTTACCTTTATACCAGAGCTAGCCTGTCTCCATCTCCATCTCTGTCTCTGTATTGGTCTGCCTCTAGGTTGTTTGCCCCATGCCTGTTCATTGTCCTTTCCATTCTCTGTCCCCTTCTCTCATTCTCTCTAACGCACACACACACTCACACACTCACACACTCACACATATCTCATATTCTCCCCTTCTACCTATCCCTATCTGAATATGTTTGTCCTTCCCACATTTATACATCGAAATCCTAATGCCCAGTGCGATGTCATTAGGAGTTAGGGCCTTTAGAAGTTGCTCAGGTCGTAGGATGAAGGCTCCTGTAAAAGAGACCCTTTGGAGCTCCCGACCCCTTCTGCCATGGGAGGACACCACAAAAAGTCTGTGATGCATAAGAGGGCCTTGACCCACCCATGCTGGCCCCCTGATCTTGACTCCAACCTACAGGACTGTAAGAATTAAGTTTCTGTTGTTTATGAGTCAGCCTGCCTGTGGTTTGTGCTAGAGCAGTCCAGATAGACTAAGACCCACCCGTACTGGCCCCCTGATCCCGACTCTAAACTACGGGACTGTAAGAATTAAGTTTCTGTTGTTTATGAGTCAGCCTGCCTGTGGTTTGTGCTAGAGCAGTCCAGATAGACTAAGACCCTAGCCACACAGCTATAATACGGCAAATCTTCTTGTCAGCCGAGGCTCTCTGTGTAGGACAGAGGTAATGTTGGTTCGAGTCTGGATTCAGGTAGAGCAGAGCTGCTTCTGTGAAGACACACACTGACAGTGTACAGTGAGGCGGGGAAAGAACTCATGCACAGGGCTCTAAGTAGAAGCATCATTGACTGCTTCCTGATGACCATTTGTTTCAAGGTAGTGGCATCAGATGCTGGTCGCTTATTCTCTTTTCACAGGTTAGAGGAAGCTCATTCATTTTTTTACCCACTGCTTATCCAGTGGCTTATTCATTCAACACCATTCAACTATTTAATGAACTCTACTATGTATTACTCACCCGTGGTAGATAGTGCAGAAAATGGAAAAGTAAGGAAGAAGCATCACCCACCTTGAAGGAAGTTAAGTCGAGTGAGATTTCAGAACACAAACTATGATTATACTGAGGATCAAGTGACACAGTGCCGTGAGCTTCCAAAGGAGGGACAG
This sequence comes from Rhynchonycteris naso, assembly GCA_037038555.1. Taxonomy (NCBI): domain Eukaryota; kingdom Metazoa; phylum Chordata; class Mammalia; order Chiroptera; family Emballonuridae; genus Rhynchonycteris; species Rhynchonycteris naso. Next base: position 361,815,978 of record CM072995.1, read on the forward strand.
CCGGGAGAATCAAGACAGGTTTGATGAGGGAGCTGGCATTTGAGCTGCACCATGATGGGTCTCCACGTGTCTGGGTGTGTATCGAGGAGCAGGAGGGGCATTTGTGAAGGAGGGCACTGTGAGGACTCAGAGCAAGGCACCCATTCTCTCTCCTGTTTCCCTGTCTGGAAAAGCATCAAAAGTGTGTGTGCCATAAAATGTCCCTTCTATTTTTTCTGAAAATGTATCATAGACTCACCAGGCAGAAACCGTGACCAGAACTCATATTGTGTGGAATTGAAAGTTATTGTTTTCTTTTGAAAGACAAGAACCCAAAAGGATCTTGTTTGGTTTACTTATGACACTTGCTGCCCCCCCCCTTCTACCACAATATGCTACTCGGTGGTGTTATCTGTAGGACACCTGTACTGTCCAAAGTAGGTCTTTAGGGGAAATGAACGTTATACGGTCAAACCAGTGTGACAAACCCTGTGCTGATCAAATGAAAACTTGTGCTTTCTTCAGTGCCTGCAACATACAAACATTCAGTAGTGACTCCCTACGAGAAGGGCTGTATTGTGCTCTGTTTTGCAAACACTTATTCTTTGGAGTATCTCATGAAATGTTTTATCCGGTGAAACCTACTTGGAAATGCTGCATTGGCTGATGCTGAATCCCAAGAGAGTTATTTCACTCTTGAAATGTTCCAGACACTTTGCAGTTCTCCATGCTCTTTGAGAAAACAGTGTCATTGCCCTGGGCGAGGAGGCTTCTTTTCAAGTAATTAAATAAGGGAATTAATGATTGCCATATATTAACCATTTATATTCCCTGAATCCCATGAGATGGGTATTATTATTAGTTCCGCTAACAGACAAGGAAACCGATACACAGGGGCATTAAATAACTTGTTCAAGGTCACACAGCCAGTAGAGGAAGAGCTGAGATTTGACTGCGGCATTTTAGTTTCTCAAAACTATGACCTCTCTCAGCATGCTATCCTATGAGAGCTTGGGGGAAAAAATCACTTCATTTTCCTGTACTTCATTTAATTCATAGTAAGATGGTGACAAGGATGTTTGCTCTGTCTCCTTAACTTATTGTGAGATCTTGGAGAAGGAAAACTCTAAAAATACAATGAAAGATTCAGCATGGTTATTCAAGTGTCCAAGTGGATAAATACAATAGATAGCTTATCTTTTAAGTTGCAAAATGTTGAAGGCCATAGCTATTTAACTGACTTTCCCCGGTGCTCCGTGTATTCATTTTATTCCTGTGGACAGGTGTCTCAAAGGTGCTGTAAGAAACAGTCCAGAAGCAACAGTTGCTTCTGTTTCTGAGCCCCCCCACCAAGTCTCCCACTCTCCTACTAAGTGCTTTAGGGTTTCCAGGCTTGAGGGTTTGTATAAGAATAAAAACAAATTGACCTGGTGAAAAATATTTGTGTTGTTAAATCATAGGCATAGGTATATGGCATGTGGAAATTCATGGTAAGAAAACATTGAAACAACATAATCTAAAACATCTTTATTTTATAAACCCCATTATTTTAGACAATTCATTCAGTGACACAGAGTTCATCCTTGAAGACACGTGGAGTTACAATTGCATTTGGTTTTAAAAGCCAGGATCCAGAAAGGATCTAAGGAGAGAGGTGGAGCACACGCGCGTGGTGTGTGTGTGTGTGTGTGTGTGTGTGTGTGTGTGTGTGTGTGTGTGTGTTAGTAGCCAACTCTTTGTGATTTGTTCTCCAAGTATTTGCATCTCTTTCATGGTCACCCTGGAAGGTGAGAGATAGACTATTGGTCCTTGCTCTCAAGTAGCTCATGGTCGCCCAGGGAGACAGATGTATAAGCAACTAGGAACAAGACAGAATGAGGTGTGCTTAAACAGAGATCTGCACAGTACTGTTGGAGGTGAGGGGGCAGAGAGGCCAAGGAGACCACCGAGGCGAACTGGAGAAGACTTTGGTCTTGAAGGGGGAGCTGGGATCTGCCAGACATGAAAAGGAGAATGGGCACACAGGCAGAGGTGGGTTGTGAATCTAGGCACATGAGGTTCAGAGAAGAGGTGGGCGTTTGGTGAGGCTGGTGGTGGGGCTGTGTGTCGGGGAGTGACAGTATGTGAGACTAGGCAGATTGGGCAAGGGTTTGAATGCTATTCTAAGAAGATTCTGGATTCCTACTCTTTGTAATAAGAAACCAACTCATGAGTTTTAATCAGAAGAAAGATATAATGAAGCTGTTTTATAAGAATAGTGAGTTACATTTCAGCCTTATGCTTAGAGCTGGGTCCACATAAGTGAGAAAAGACAGGCTGTTGCCCGCTCAGAGTTTACAGATGGGGAAGGAGGTGGACCCGTGTCCAGGTAATTGGTGTGGTGGAGGCTATGATGGAGAAGTTCAGGATGCCATAGAGGCAGCTCAGGGGACATTTACGTTAGTCTTGGAAGGTGAAGCATTTCCTCTGAGGCCTGGAGAAATGGGTGAGAGATGTCCAAGTCAGGTATGGGGCAGGAGAGAGCTCTGCAAAGGTGAAATAGCGTAACTCTGGCGTACGACCACCAGGGGGCGCAGACGCCTTCATGTACCACAGGTGGGAAACTCCGCCTAGCTAACGCTTGCGGTACAAGGAAGTGTTCTGGACTCAAGAGGGAGGATTATTAGGGCTGAGAATGGCCCAGTTCTAACAGCCCGGACGCTCGTGGACTGTTACGGATGAGATCGCAGAAGAGGGCAAAGGTCTGTTAGACTTACGAAAAATATTACAGCCCTTTAACCTGAATGCATAGAGCAGATTCTTTTCTTGACTTGAGAAAAGAATTTTCGTACTGTCCCCCTTTTATGGAGAGCCGCTCTCTGCTGGGTATATCATTTGTTCCCAATAAAGAGGAAAAATAGGAAAGAAAGAAGAGAAGGTGGGTGTGGAGTGGGGGGAGGAGAGGGAGGGCAGCGCGAAGAACCCGCCCCCTTTTCAGATAGTACAACCCACCTGGGCAGCTCTACACCACGTAGGAAGTGAGAACGGCTTAAGCTCTCCAGTACAATTATCCTTACTTACAACCGTGCTCTGTGCTTAACCGGCTCGGCATTCCTCCTGTCACACAGGCCCCTCGCCAAACTGTGGAAGTGGGTATTATCTCTGACTTACAGATACGGAAGCAATCCCCCAGAGAAACGGTGATTCCCCCAGTTATACAGATTGTTAGTGGTAGGTGCTGTGACTTGAACACTGAACATTTTTCTGAAGGGTCCCAAGTGCCAACATCGTAAAATCCGAGTTTTTCGTTCCAGCCTGCTCTGTCCCGTGTCACCTCCGGTTATTTTCTCTAGGACCACCCTCTGTCAGCCGTGCAAATTCCGTTTTTCGAATGCCCTTTCCGCAGATGAGATTAGTTACTCTCCCACCCACGATAGCACAAATCACGTTATGTTAGAGTTCTTTGTCTACATACAGTACTTTGTCCTGGCCTCGCAATAATGCATGAGTCAGTTCAGGACTGGATCCCAGCACAGAGCCAGACACGGGTAGCGAACGGCTGTCGAGTGGAAAGGATGGAATTGAGGTCAAACAGACCCACTTGGTCTTCCTCGGCCCTGCGGCGGGGTCTCCCAGCGCTCGGTGCCCTCCCCGGCCTCCGCCGCTCGGTGGAGGGACCTAAAGCTAGGGCGGGTGGAGAGAGCAGCCGAGGCGGCGGGGCGGCGGCGGGGCTCGGCCCCTTTAAGGAGGAGCGCGGGGCGCGGCCCAGGTAATGGGCGGGTCCGCGGGCGGATCAGCACTGCGCGCGGGCGCTGGCCCGGGAGCCGGATTTGGAGCGCGCGGCGCCGGTGGGGCCGGAGGGGGCGGCGCGGCGGAGCCTCCCGTGGTCTCGGACACTCCTCCCAGCCGGCCGCCGCCGCCGCCGGAGCCGGGCCGGGTCGCCACTTCCGGCAGCTCACCTGGGACGCGCTCACCTGCTCCGGGCGCCTGGGCACCAGGATGAAGGACCGGCTGGAGCAGCTGAAGGCGGTGAGTCCGGCCGTCCCCGGGACGGGGCGGGCTGGGGGCTTCGGAGGGGGGAGCTGCGCGGGAGAGGGGCTTCCCTCCCCTCCCCACATCCAGGCTGGAGGGGGCCCTGGCGCGAGGCCTGCCCGCCACACGCCCCGGCCGCATCCCGCGCCGGTTCCTCACCCTCCACTGCCCTCCGCACCGGGGTCATGTGCCGGTGATTCATCGCCGGACTGCGATTTCCCCGGATCCCTCCAGCCTCCACTCCCTCCTCCACCTCCAGGCTGGACAGCGTCAGTCCGGAGCTGGGACCCGCGGCGGGAGCTTGGGCCTAGAGGAGCTCTCCGAGAGGTCCGGGGTCACCTCACCACCTGCCCGCTGCTTCCTGGCATTACGCCCGGGACTGGCCTCCTCCTCCCCTCCTTGTTTCCCTCCCGGGGATCGCCGGGTCCGGCTGTCTACTTCCCCGCGGAGCAGCTCAGGGCTCCGGGTGACCTGATCAGTGAACTGGTTTCGTGCACGCATGGGTCCAGCTCCTTGTCATCCGGCGGTCTATAATTATTAATACCCCAGCTTCCTCGCTACAGCTGTGGTTGGGGCACAGGCTCTGAAGGCAGCGGGCCTCCAGCCCTTCCGCACAAAAGCTGTAAAACCTTAGGTTACTTACTCTTCGGAGTCCCTGCTTCCTTATCTGTCAAATGGGAGCCATCATGCCTTAGAGATTTCTTATGAGATTGAATGACATAATGAGACTTAATACAGAGAAGTGTTAAAGCATAGGTGTTTGAGTCAGATATTCACTAACTCATTCAACACATAATTACTGAGTGCAGTCTAGGGGCAGGCCCAGTGCCAAGCCCTGGGCACAGGCTCTGCCTTAATGGAATTTAAAATCTAGCCTTTGACACAAGGTAGTCCATTTACTTGGAAACTTGTTAGATGTGCAGAAGTACTAGCTATCTGTTAACATCTGAGCTGAAGTTTTGACATCTGTAAAATGGGTGGTTGTGAGGACTAACCCAGGAGAGCACACAGAGCCCTTTGTGTGGTGCATGGCACACAGGGGAATAATAAATGGTACATGTAATGATACTAGTGTTTAAAGCTCTTTGGAAAAATAGACGTTGTGCAAGTATGAGGTACTAGTAGGATGATGTCACAAGTGTTTTTCTTTCTCTTCCCTTGTCTTGGGTGAGACCTTCACGACATTTCATCTGCTCCTGGTAGGAGGGCAGCAGAGGCGGCAGGTCAATGAGGAAGTGAGGAGTGAGGGAAGGGAAGGGACAGTTGCGGGAGTGAGCCTCCCTGCCTCCTACCTGCTCTCTGTCATCTGAGCCTTGCGAAGGTAACAGCAGAGCAGAATGTATTGCCGCTATTTTTGTAGGGCGGAGAGGAGAGCTAAGGCTGAGTGGGAGGGCTGACGCAAATCCCAGACAGAGCTGGTGACCCCTCCACAGGCTCTTTCACTGAAGCATGCTGGCTGGGGAGAGCAGCATGGCTTTGAAGGGCTTCTCGTGTCAGCACACACAGCCATCATAAAATAATATAAAGGGAGTATTGGTGGCTCCCTTTCCTTAGTTAGGGATCCGGTTCCAGAGAAAGATGCCCTATGGCCTCTTTCAATAGCCTGCTGTCAACAAACAGCAAAGAGCCTTCACGGAGCTTTGAAGTTTAAGTATCAACTCAGTTTGCCAGGTCCCTTTGCTTCTCCAAGCTTCCATATTACTCCCTGAAACATGGAGCTCACACTGTTTCCTCCCTTTGCCTCTTGGGGAGGTGGTGGAAGCTACTGCAGCGGCGTGGTTATTATGGCAGTGCAGTGCTGAAATGACAGGTGCTCTAGTGTTTTGGGTGGGACTGGGCTGCAGGTTCCAAGGGTCCCCACGGTGGCCCTGCCACTTAGTAGCTGAGTTCCTCTGTGTCACTTGCCCTCTCTGCTTTTCTGTTCCTCCTTTGTAAAAGAAAGAGTTTGGTTGATCTCAGAAGCCCCTTTGGCAAGATTAATGGTTTCCATGAAGACTTATTAAGGTTTGTATAAATTCTGGTTTCTAGCCTAGTTCCTTTCTTCCCCTCCCCCAGGAGAGAGACAGCTCTCACTGCAACAAGATAATCATCTTCTCTCTGATGATTTCTTTTATCAGGGAAAGACATGTGTTCATCTGCACGAAACCAGTTTCACACTGAGCGGTCCTTGCAATCTCTTTCTGAGGTGTCTTTCTAAACCCTGGGGGAGGCGAGGTGATAACCGTCTCCGGATAGCTGGAGGACCGTCATGTGCAGATTCAGGTTGCTCTGTGTAGGTACAGGGGGGAGATGTGAAGCTGATGGGTAGAAATTAAGATCACGCGAAAGCACTTTTAGTGGCCATAGCTGCCCAAGGCCATTAGGCTGGCTGGAGAGGTTGTAAACCCTCAAGCATGGGAGGAAGGAGGCAAGAAATTTGTTGGATCATTGAATGTTGTAGGGATTTGAGTATCTTTGAGGGAGGGGAGGCAAGTCAGGAGGTTTAAGGCCTCCATCCACCCTGAGGAAGTGTGGTTGTGTCAAACGTTTTGCTGTGATCCTGTGTGCTAAGCGCTGTCAGGCTCTGGCGTCCTTAGGACTGAGGTCTCGGAGTTGCACCCGTAGAGGAGACCATCATACTTGTCCCCTAGAGTCACGGAGAGGGTGAAATGAGAGCATCTGTGCTAATCACCCTCCACAGTAAATGTGAGTGCCTCAAACTTGGCCCGCTGAAAACAGCATCCACACTGAAGGGCACACCCTCCTGAGGCCATGGTCACAAGAGCTGACTCATCTCTCATCTGTTCCTGCTGTGGGCTTTCTCAGCAGTCAGCTTCTTCAGTGACAAGGCCAGGCTCTCCAGGAATGCGCAGTGCCTCCACCTAGCCTATCTCACAAGGCGAGCCCCGCTGATTTCTCACTAGCTGAACTTTGGATCTGCTGAGTCCAGACAATTCCTGTCTAGAAACCTCTTGCCTGGCCCTGTTTTCATTCAGCAAACATTGACTAAGCACTCACTATGTCCCAGGTCCTGGGGATAGTGCTGGGGTGTAATGGTGACGAACACATGTTCCTGGGTCTCACGGGGTTCCTGTCAGATAGGGAGACACACAAGGAACAGACACAGTGATATCATCCTTGTGATAAAACAACTGCTGGCTGGCCTCTGGGAGACATCATAGGGCATTAGGGAGAGGGGGGCGCTTCCCGGAAGATGTGATGCTTGAGCTTAAGCTCCGCTTAAATTCCTGCTTTAAATTAAGTCTGATGTTTTCTCAATCGCTCTTCCACTGGTGAGGGTCCCACACATACACTACGATCAGTGCTCTTTGACATCTATGTGGTGGGCACAGGCATCCTCAGCCTTTTTGACCTCATCCTGTTGGGCATCCATCATGTTAGCCAGAATTATTACACAAAGTCCAGGTCTTAAAGAGTCAATGATCCTATAGGAAAAACAACGGGCTATATTTTATGAAGAGATGCCCCCCCACCCCACCCAAAGAAATCAAAGGTAGATAATGATAAGAGAGAAGCCAGTGATGTATGGAATGGAGGACAAGGACTTTGGACCCTGTTGGAGATTGACCTCTGGAGGACTATAAATGACTTGGGAGGTCTAAAGGCCCTTTCTGTTCTGTCTTGTGTCCTGACGGGGTTGTGTTTGGCCTCTTCCCCATTTGACGTTCTGGTGTCTCTGTGGGATCAGAGTTCCTCAGGATAAACGGTGAGAGTACAGCCCCATTGGAACAAAGAGCTGAACTTCCCCTTTAAAGCTTAATTCCTTCTGTAAATATACATTGAACCCCTACTATGTGCCAAGCACTTTGGGTCAGAGCCAGATCTTAACATCCTGACTTGAGAACACCTTCAATGAGATCCCATCCTTCAGTGATAAGATTTCTACTGAGCCTGTGATTTCTTCCTCAGCTCCTCGCTCTCCCCGGGAGGGCTCAGTCTCCAGGCCAGCAGGCTGCTGTGCTGTGAGCAGATGGGAAGCAGAGCTGAGAAGAGAGCGAAGGGGATTGACTAGGGATTACAGGCCCATCCGCCAGAGGCCAGAAGAGAAAATGCTTGGATGAGAGAAGGGGATTAGTTTTATTTTTATTCCCGTGCGTGTGGGCGAGGCTGGGGGACCTGCAGGCACTGAGCGAGATGTTTATTCATGTGTCCTCTCTCCCGTTTAGAATCCACACCTGTCTTTCAAAACTCATTCTTTGCAGGTAATGCTCCCTTACTGGAGCCTAGAAGATTCTCCCTAATTCCAGCATCCTGTATATTGCTTTGCAGTGAAATACCTTTCTTCTGATGAGTCATTGGGGTTATTTGTTACGGTGGAGTGAACTTGAACCCACCTTCCATTTGTTTTTTTATGAGATGGACTGTCTGTCTTCTAGATCCTATTACCTTTAAGATTGATGGTTCTGTTACTTCTTGTTATCATCCTATCAGCTACAGTAACAATGGTCATTTATTGAGCAGTTACTTATTATCGGAGAGGGCATGTGTTGTTACATGACTTGTCTGTAATCCTCCGAACTCTGCAAGACAAAGTGCTGTTATATTATTGTCATTTTACGGGTGAGGGGCTTGAGGCTCTCTGTTGATTGCGATCTCCAGCTCGGAAGTGGTGGGATCAAGAATTGAGCATAGCTTTCTTGCTTTATTTATTTATTATTTTTGAAAGAGAGAGGCGGTAGAGATGAGAGAGAGATCAGTATCAACTCGCTCCACTTAGTGGTGCGCCCATTGCTTACTTCTCACATGTGCCCTGACTGGCGACCCTGGGGTTGAGCTGGCAACCTTCTCACTCTGGGACGACACTCTATTCATTGCACCTTTGGCTGGGGCTGTCTTGCTTTTTTATGTCGCTTGGCACTGTAGTTCATCTCCTCGTCTGCTGTATGCTCCTTGATGTATTTCAGATGGGATAGTTCTCTGGCTCACTGGTGCTTACCAGTGCTCTCTGCATGGGAGTTAGTCACCTAGCAAACGTTTGTTGAGTAATCAACAACAGCTTGGCCCTTACACACCCCTTATTTATTATTATGACTTACTCTTCCCACTCCATTCTTTGTGGGTTGGTGAATCTTTACTTGCATTCCCTCAGGGAACCCATACAATCGCTAGTGAAGCCAGAGGTCACTGGTTCTACCCTCACAGCCAGGATGGAAGAGTTCCAAGGCCCCTACTATACCCCAACCGCCAGTTCAGGACATCATGGAAGGATCCCCTTGTGCAAAAAGGAACTGAAGAAGGAGATGTGGACGCCACAGAGGAACTCTGGCTGCCCCGTTTTCCCCTGGCCAAGTCTTAACCATCCTTTAAGGCTCAGTTCTAACGTCATTCACTGCAGGGAAACTTCCAGACCCTGAGCCAACAGCCTTTACTCTGCCTTTGCTGGGACTTCTCCAGACTCTTTACTTTTGTTGATGCACCAAAGCGGCCATGCACGCTGTCATTGCAGAAGCCACCTGCCCTTCAATGTCCTGCTCTCCAGGAGAACCCAGACCCCGCGAGACCCATTCCCCCTCTGTTTTCATTTCCCAACCCACAGCCCAGAAAGCTGTAAACCATCCTGTCAGGGGATCAATGGGGATATTCTGCCAATGAACTCACCTGGGGATCCTGTAGCCCCCGAGGGACCTTACATCCAGCCACGTTCCTCTGCAATGTCCCCCCTTCCCCACTGTCTCCACTGCTCCCTCAGCCTGCTTTCTGGCACTGGGCCGTTTCCATGGCAACACTCCCCAGTCTTCCTTTGGAGACTGAGTGAAGCTCAACCCCCACTTGAGGAGATCAGTGGGCCGTGTACTGTCTGGTATGCTTAGCTGTCTGGGTTGGAGCAACTTGGTGTGGCATCAGATTTCCTTTTTTTTTTTTTAGTTAATTTTTTAGTCTAGTCTAATTTTAGTGTACAGTAAAGTTACAAAGATAGCACAGAGAGTTCCTGCCTACTGCTCACCCAGTTTCCTCCTTAATTACGTGACACATTTGTCAAAACTGAGAAACTGATACATTACTGTTGGCTAGCCTCCAGACTTCATTGGGATTCACTAGTTTCTCCAGTCCAGGGTTTCACACTGCACTTAGTTGTCATGTTTTCTTACCCTCCTCTGGCCTGTGACAGCCTCTCAGTCCTTCATGACCTTGTCGGTGTGGCATCTGCTTCCAGTGCTTTAGAAGTGCAGTTCTGGTAGCCACTGGTGCTTGCGGCAGCTGCGGGTGGGGGCTGGGTGCTCTTAGGAGGCATCACTTGGCGATGGTTGGGGTCAAGGGCTGTGCCGCCTGCTGCCCAAGCCGTCCTGGCTCCGGCACTGACTGTCTGCATGAGCTCCGTAGGTCACTGGTCATCTGTATGTTTAGTTTTCTGAGCTGTCAGATGGGGTCCCCAGAAGATTGTTGTGAGAGTAAATATAGGGCCCGCATCAGCACATGTGGAGTGCTCACAGATGTTATCTATTGGTAACTATTAATAAAGTGTTCTAAACGGATCATGATGGGGAGGGGGCTTGTGGGTCAGGCTGAGAGGAAGGGTTGAGAAGAGGCGGGGGATGGAGTAGAGAAGACTATTAGTTCTTTCCTTCTCCTTTCTGTGTCCTTGAACTGGATGTTGGAGGTGCTGTTGGGGGCGGGGAGGAGAGGAGGAAGTCAGAAAAGAGTGAAGAAGGCTCAGGAAGAGGAGGAAGGTTTGAAAGGGAACCGGAACTCTCCAGGAGGAAACAGAAGGTATTTGAATCTACTTGAATGGCTCCTGGGAGCAGAGAGACGGCAGGAAGAAGGTGTGGCCTTCTCACCCCAATGACCTTCCTGAAGGTGTCCTTTTGGTAAATCCACTCCACCTTCAAAATTTCCCCAAGGAGTCCCCGCTGCAAACATCTTTATAGGCTTCCATCTTTCTTGGGCTCTGCCTTGAATTCAGGCGAGGTTGAGCCCCCCCGTCTTCTCCTGGGTGTACGATTCCTGTACTAAGCGTTGTCACTGCTCACCGTGTGTGCCTGTGTGCCGCCAGAGCAGGCGGTGCTGGGTTGGGTCTGTCTTCTGTCTCCAGGGTCTGTACTGTTGCTTGGCAAATGGTAGATGTTTATTGACTACTGTTGGATGAATGAACGAACTAATGAATCTGTTACCCTGGATGGGACCTTGTAGTGAGAAGAAGATGGCATGGCAGGTATGGATGATTGGTTAGAAGACCCCAAGATCCTTTTCTGAGTTAGTGCACTGTGAACAATGGATGGGAGCAAGCAGCCAGTCCTGGCTTCATTCCGCTTTGGCTGTGTGATTCCGGATGAATGCACCTCCCTAACCACAGATTACTCATCAGTATAGATAACATCTACCTAGAAGGCTTTTTTGTTTTGTTCTCCTTCCTTTGTTTAGGTGAACTTCCATCCCTTTCCAGGGCTCCTCCAGACCTAGCTCAGGTCTTGAGAAGTAAAAGCAGATAGGAATTGACGTGGCACGGGGAGATGAAACTTTGGTGATTTTTGTATTCAACAAATGAATGCAAGATCTTTTAAACACACACAGAAGATTTTAAAAAAATATTGACCCTGTAGTAGGACACAAGCAAAATGTCAAATTCTACACAATATGAAGTTATCTAGGCCAGTGGTTTTCAACCTTTTTTACACTTGGGGACTGATGAAAATAGGAGAATTATTTTGGGGGCCACTTAAGGCAGAAATCACCCTGAGCATAAGTGAACTCGACTAAGTTCATTGGAACTATAATCTTCATACAACATCAGGGTGGTTAACTCTTGCAGACGCCCATGAAATTCTGGCAGACTGACTGTCTGCAGACCAGCAGTTGAAAACACTGATGTAGGCCAGTGTTTAGGTGATAATGACATAATACAATTAGAAACTAACAATACAATAATAGTCCTCCCCAGGTGTTTCTAAAGAACTCACTGGTTAAGAAGAAAACAAAATGGAACTGATAAACTATTTAGTAAAAGGCAAAAGACTTATGCGATCTGAAGAGAAACCGGAATATGACAAACTATTTAGAAATAACTAGCAATGGTTGTTATGAGAATGCAGCAGAAACAGACTCCACAGGGAGCTTTTTATTTAAAGGCAGGTAGTAGAGAAATCCCTTCATTCCAGTAAATGAACTCGATTTCAGTTCATTCTAAGGGACCTGCTGTCAGCTTCTGCAAATTGGCATTAGAGTTGCATCTTTAGCAAAATTCTCTTTGGAGAAAACAAGGCCCTATGCTCTGATTTAGATTGCCCGGTCTTGGGCATTTAATATGTCCTCAGCATGGTTTTAGATATTACACATGTATCAGCTGATTTCCAGCTGTTCAGTTAGAACATCTGGAAAGTGAAAGTGTGAAGCTCCCGTAGGGTTTGTTATGTGTGCATCTCCTCTTGATTCATCTGACAAGAATGCTGGGGAAGATGCATTTCATCGGAAACAGGAAGTGCTCCCTCTGGGAGGGTTTCCCTGGGTGAGAGGAAACCAGAGTGGGAGGGAGAACTGGGCACTGGAGAAAGGCCATTTGACTCTCTACATGGGGAACAGAGAGTGCCAAGTACCTATTGAGAGCTGACACACTCAGAATTTCTGGCTTCTTTTAATTGAAGAAGAGGGACTGGAAAACCAGAAGTTGGGCAGTGGTGTATGTGTGTGTGTGTGTGTTTAGAATTTTTAGAAGTGGTGATATTTACCTTTGGGAATCCACAGACCCTCATCCTAGGGACAGGCGGGGGTGGAGTGGGTGGGAAGTAGGCAGCAGGGACTAGAAAAAGCATGTCATTCTATCTTAGAATCAAATGTATTGGGAGAAAAAAATCTGGATTTATAAAGAAGCGTATGTATCTCCTGAGCAAAGTGCTGTTTAAACACAGAGAGGAAGAGGTGCAAGAATTCGTGGTCACCCGCTGTGCCAGGAGGACCCCGCCACACCCCACCCCTGCCAACCACAATTCTTTTAATACCCTGCCGTGGGAGGTTAAGGACCAAATGTCCCTTTTCAGTCCAGACTGCTGTCTCTTTCCTTCTGTTTTTATTTCCTTCACCCCAAAACTTTCCTGGGAGCCCCTGGGCCTTCCGTCATGTCCTGGGACCCTCCGGTATTTCTAGGGTGGGGCACCTGTGGCTGGCAGGGAACCAGGGAGCCACTGATGGGTGCCCTCTTCATTGGGATGGCTTCCTTTTTCTGTCTTTGCCCCCCCCTCTCTTGCTCTTCTGATTTGTAATGATGCTGATGGAATTGCTGCTGATTTTCACCTCTTTGCAGCCATGATCGAACCTGGAAAGGAGCGAGGGCCCTTCCTGTTCTTTCTCTCTTGGTCCGAAGGCCTCTCTTCATGTACTTCTGCTGTGTTGCAGCGGCTAGCTAAGCCTGCCGGCTCCCTTCCTCCTTTCTTCTTTCCTCCCTCCTCCCTCCTTCCTCCTCCCTCCTCCCTCCTCCCTCCTCCCTCCTCCTCCCTCCTCCCTCCCCTCCTCCCTCCTCCCTCCTCCCTCCTCCCTCCTTCCTCCTCCCTCCCCTCCTCCCTCCTCCCTCCTCCCTCCCCTCCTCCCTCCTCCCTCCTCCCTCCTCCCTCCTCCCTCCTTCCTTCTTTCTTCCGTCCTTCTTCCTTCCTCATTTCTTCCTTCTTTCTTCTTTCCTTCTCTCTCTTGACAACAGGACTCTTTCTTAGTGGGAAATGTTATACTCAACCCCACTGGATAAAGCAGATAACAGTGCAGCTATGCAGATTGACCAGGGGGAGAGGACCCACCTGCCTGGCTCCCCTTCCCCAGCTTGCCTGGGTGGTTTCTGGGGTGTGTACCGGCGTCCTGGGGCACCACAAAGCCGCATGGGAAAGCTAAGCTCCTTACTTGGTGAGAAAACCACCGAGGCTTAATGGAGACAAGTGCTGTGCCCAAGAGCCTCCACTCCTCTCTTCCCCGGCTGGGCTGCTGCTCCCCTGGGCTCCTGGCTGCTTTGGTGTTAGGTGGCTTTGAGCAGGGTGCCGTGGGATAAGCGAGGGCTTAGGATAGACAACCTAAGCTTGAGCGCCAACTCTGAAAGTCAATAGCTGGAGACCTTGAATAAGGTAGAACTTCCCAGATCTTCAGGGTCTCAACTTCACAATATGGGCGCATTCTGTGGACAATGACTACGTAAAGCAGCTAGAGTGCTGTGGCCATCCAGCACCTACTAGGGACTCTACGTGGCGAGTATTTTCATCAAAGATGAAATACTGATGAAGAGGGACCCCCAGTTAAATAGACTAAGCATGGTAGAAAAGGCAGTTGAGAGAAAGGCAGAGAGCCCCGGGTGAGAGGAATCACAGGTTAAAAGAACTTCACACTGAATTCTGGGCCCCTGAACTCTTTCCACTTTCTGTCCAGAGAGGACGGTGTCGCCCTGGCTGCCCTGACTGGGTTTTGGAACGTATTTGAGAGGCGGGGGTAGGTGATGGGTCCTGGGTTCCAGTTCAGTGCTGCCCAAGTCCCTGGTGATACCTCCCCTCTCCTGGCGGGAGAGGCAGCGGAGGCTGGGGTGGGGTCGGGTCGGGCTGGGGGAGAGGAAGTGGACGGTTGACCTCGTGGGTCACACATAGATTGACTTTTTTACTGACTGATGTTGCAGCTACTGGAACGTTGCTGTTACCACACGCCTTGATCCTTTGATAAAGATGCTGAAGTTCCCTTCTCGGCAGTGCTCAGTCACATGGCTGAAGATAAGGGGCGGTTGGGGTCTCTGGGGTCTCTTGGACTGTGAGGTCATAGCTGGGTCCTGAGGGAAGGAGCCCTGGCCCTGGGACCTGCTAGGTCCCCTTCTGGAGAAGCTTGGTGGTGGTTCCCAGTGTCACGTGACTCCAGATAGCTACATTATCCAGATAACCTGTGAGAATGGCTCTCTTTCTTGAATGTTCTGATGTACAGTGTGTTGCTGTTGTTGATGCTGTTATTTTATGGTTTTGGAAGCAGTAGAAACTGCATGGGGAGATGGCGTGGCACTCAGGACACCTGCACTCTGTTCCTGGCTGTGTCATTAACTCATTGTTTGGTCTTGGGCCTCAGTTTGCCCATCTCTAAGTGAGAGAATGATAGAATCTGTAAGGTTGCAGTGAGCTCTACAAATCCTATGTCCCCCCCCCCCTTTCCTGTTTAAAGGTACTCAGATCCAGGTTTAAAGCTATAGAGAAGTCAGCGAGATCTTATATACAGATATTTTATTGAGTTGTTACTATGTGCTATTATTCATTGTATAAGGAACTTTAAAATGTTATCTTATTTAATTCTCACAAAGGCCCTGGTAGACACTATCATTCCTATTTTGTAGATCATAAAATTGAGGCTCAGAGATGCTAAACTACTTATTTATGTGACCAGTATGTGATGGAGTGCATTATGGAACCCTGGTTGTCAAGACGCTGTGCAGTCGATCTCACTGACTGAGCCTTTAGTGTGAGAACTTGCTGTGCAGCAGGACTCATTCTGTAGGCACCAGTTCTTCATGCTAGGTGATGGGCCAACTGACACTTGTAGGCCCTGCTGCGTGCCCAGTATGTGTCAGACGCTTGCCGTATGTGATTTCCCTCGTCCTCGTCAGGGTAATAAAGTGTGTGGAGTTATCACTATTTTCAGGTAAAAAACTCAGTAGTAAGGACTTGATTGAGGTCTGACAGCCAGTAACTGGTAATGAGTTTTGGACCGATGTGGCAAGTAGCAGAAGACTTTTCCTTTCCCAGTTCACACATCTCTCCCTGCTGGCAGACCAGGCTGCCCGGCCAGAGCCTGCCGAGATTCAAGAAGTGGCTGTCTGTCTTGGATGCAGGGGATCCCTGTACAAATTCCAGGGGTCTCGAGAGGAAACTCAACAGAGGCTTCCTAGAGGAAGACTAGGTTCCTGTTTACTAGTGAGGATCACAGGAACCCTTTGTGGGCCGTGAGCTCTGTGGATGCTACTGACAGGCCCACGCATTGGTGACAGGTGATACAGGGAGCGACGTTAGAAACTGCTGGGTGAGTGCAGGCTGTTGGTCTGTTCAGTGGATACTGATTAAGTTGCTGTTACATGTCTAGTACATGGTAAGTGCCCAGAATTCATATGGAATAAATTAATGAAAAGGTCAAATAATACTAATTGTAGTGACAAAAGCCAATTCTGGCCAAATGAATGAAAAAAAAAAGTTAAGAGGAATACTGTTTTGCTCATTGAAAGAATATTGGGGATGGTCTGTAGGACCTGCTCTAAGCCAAGGGGTGACTGGGGAGGGACAAACTAGGGGAGCTGTGGGACTCTAACAGAGAGCTCTGTTGAGATGCCGACACTGGTTGGCTCTGCTCTCTTCCCTTCACAATTCGCATTCTTCAGGGAGCCTGGGTCATGATTGAGAACCTGCCCAGAATCGTGGGAAGCTGTGGGTGTCTCCACAAAGGAAGTGGTCTGGGCCGGCACACACATATTCAAAGGGTCTATTGTAGTAGATACGTAGGGCACCCTGACCCTCTGGGAGTGTATGTTCAGTGGGGGAAGGACAGATAAATAAAGGGATAAATAACAGTAGGCTGTGTTGGCTGCTGTAGAAGTTTGCACAAAATGCATTGGGAATTTAGGGGGGTTGTAAATATTGCATGTGGGGCAAGTGTCAGATAAGATCATTTGAGATTGAGTTTAAAAAGGCTAAGTAAAAATGTGCTGGCCAGACAAAATTATTTCAGGATAAAGTCCTTGTGTGACATTTCAGCAGTATGGAAGAATGATGATCCAGGAAATGCAAGGAGTTCCAAACGCCTGGTCTAGAGAGTGCATCATAGAGGGAGAGACTTGGGTGGGGGCCTGATCTTAAAGGGCCCCATGTGCTCTGTTAGGCACTGGGACTTTTAGTCCGAGGAGGGGAGCCGTTATTGAATGACTTTAAGCGGCAGAAGGACGTAATCAGTTCTTAGTTTTAGGAAGATGATTGTGGGGGGCTGTCGCAGTGCCTCAAATTTAACTCCTTTGCATGTAGCTGTTAAAGTTAGGTGTCTGGTGGTTCCAGTTGAGCCACAGGCTAAGACGGTGGGGGCACCAGTCTAAAGAGACTCCCCAGATGGCTGGTGTAAAGCCAGTAGTCAGGGCCACTATCACAGCAGCCTGACCCACGCAGGTTCGCATTAGATTCGGACAGTCGGCAATGAAACACCGGAGCCAAGAACTGGTGAGCCATCAGCTTTAATTCTAGCTTGCACCCGGCGGACAAGCAAAAACACACACTGGGCTCCAAAACCCACACATTCAGTGCTCACAAAGCTACTGACTTATCCGAGTTTCCTAGAATCAAAGGTTTCTAGCTCACCAGACTTATTCACCTCTGTTTCCCATCTCCTCCTGCACAAACTCTTAACAAACTGGCTTCTTCCTCAGCACTCTGCCATCTCGGCTGCTTCTCCTGGCCTTCACGTGGCCTTAATCTGCTCTCCTCTCTAATACTAACCTCAGGAACTCAGGAACCAAGAGAGAGAGATCTAGCTACCGGTCCGCCCCTTTATAGCATAGATAATCCAAACCTTTAATCCAATTATACATTCAAGAAAGTCTCTGATACAAAGCCACCCATCTGAGGCATAATGGGATTCCTCAAGAGAGTGCACCACCCTACATTATCCAATCAGTCAAGGGTGTGGGGAAGAGCTTACTCTTAAACTAAACCTTAGGCTATAATGACCTGGCCTGCCTACATTACAGCTTTTCCCCCACAGCCATCTCAAGCATAAGGGCAAATAATAGCACCTGGATGACGGGCTTCCATGTGGGCAGCGCCATCTTTAACAAAGTGAGCATATTATATTTTATCGGCCGAACAGCTGGAGAGTCCCCAGTTTGTTTGTTTGTTTTTTACAGGACAGAGAGAGAGTCAGAGAGAGGGATAGGGACAGACAGACAGAAGCGGAGAGAGGTGAGAAGCATCAATCATTAGTTTTTCGTTGCCATCGCGACACCATAGTTGTTCATTGATGGCTTTCTCACCTGTGCCTTGACCGCGGGCCTTCAGCAGACTGAGCAACCCCTTGCTGGAGCCAGCAACTTTGGGTCCAAGCTGACGAGCTTTTTTAGCTCAAGCCAGATGGGCCCGCGCTCAAGCTGGCGAGCTCGGGGTCTCAAACCTGGATCTTCCGCATCCCAGTTCGACCCTCTATCCACTGCGCCACTGCCTGGTCAGGCGAGTCCCCAGTTTTGATGGGAATTCCTAGTAACCTCCTCTTCTGTTGCAGATCAGGGGGATGGTAGCTGGTGGAAAAAAGAGGTCCCTGGTTGCTGTTATTGCCCATGGAGTTCTGAGTGTTGGAGAGTAACATGTCTTGACTTAGAAGACCTGAGGCCACCAAAGGTTGTGGTACAGGGGGCTTACCCCTCCCCACCTTTACTTCCAACAAGCTTTTCTCCGTGCGGGTTTAGAAAGGGGCGGTGTGCAGTGCCACAGTGGTTTGGGAAGAATATAGCAAAGGCCCTTGATGCTGGATTGGAAGGGAAGCCCTTTCTTTAAATAGCCACTTGATGATTTTGCAGAGGAAGTCGAATGAGATTAAGAAAGCTGAGGTTCCCAGGGGGCTGGGGCTAGAGCTTCCTTTTCCTTCTAAACATGAACTCTGACAGGGAACAGGAAGTGCCGTTTCCTCTGCAGTGGGTGGCTCCCGAAAACAGGAAGAGCTTCACCCCTGCTGTGAGACCCTGCAGCTAGTGTTGGGAGGAGTTGTGGCTGGAGACTGTTCTGATAGAGGACCCTGGGAGGGTGGATTGTCGTGCATTTGAACACTGTGGAGAATGGGGTTGGAACATAGGCTCCCTATCCAAGGTGGGCTGGCACCTGCCTGCTTTCACATTTCTGCTGTGTGGCTGTGGCCTCTGTTCTTGGTTGTCTCTCTGTTCTTGGTTGTCTGACTGGAATGAGTGATAGTAACGTCACCACCAGCGACCACCATCACTAAACCTAACAATTTATTGAGTATGTCCAGTATGCCAGACACTGTGCAGAAGTGTTTTATATTCCTTATCTCACTGACTTATTAAACCCTGTGAAGTAAGTAGTGTTATTAGCATGTCACAGATAAGGAAACCGAGTTGCAGTGAGGATACTAACTTGCCTGTCCCTCCCTTCCCCACTCTGCAAAATAAATAAATAAATAAATAAATAAATAAATAAATAAATAAATAAATAAATGGTGGAACTAGGATTTAAATTCAGAGTTTGACACACATCACAGAGCTGTTCTGAGTTTTAAAGGAGATTATATACGTAAGATGCTTAAGGCGGTTCTCTCTCTTTGTCCTCAGTGAGCGTTCACTACTGTTAGCTAGTTTTTGTACTTTTGGTCTCACGGGTTCCCTTTTTGTCTCCCACAGAAGCAGCTGACGCAGGATGAGGATGCTGACGAGGTGGAGATCGCCATCGACAACACAGCTTTCATGGATGAGTTCTTCTCTGAGGTTGGCAACCTTCCGGTGCCTTTTTCTGAATGTACATAAGGAAGCACAGCTTCCTCAGTGACGAATAAAAACCTTCAGATCTTTCAACGGGTCGCAAAGAAAGTCAGTCTTTCACGGGGTGGAGTGACCAGACCAGAAGTTGCAGGGAGAGTCCCCAACACGCCCTTGGGAGGGTTTAGATGTTTAGTTTTACATTGAAAGTCAGCAGAAGGTAAATCAGGTTAGTGAAGAGATGCTTTTAAGGTCTTAGGCTGCATGACAACATTTTAGTGATTTTTTGGGGCCTAAATTACATAATTTTGAATATGGGCTTAACCACGGGGTCCTAGCCCCAAGTATAAAACACATTGTGTTTTTGTTTTTTAATTTTTTATTTTATTCATTTTAGAGAGGAGACACAGAGTGACAGAGAGAGAGAGAGAGAGAAAGAGAGAAAGGGGGGAGGAGCTGGAAGCTCAACTCCCATATGTACCTTGACCAGACCAGTGCAGGGTTTTGAACTGGCGACCTCAGTGTTCCCAGGTCAATGCTTTATCCACTGCGCCACCACAGGTCAGGCTAAAACACATTGTGTTTTATATAGATAGTCCCGTGATTCATGTAGATCAGATTTGTTTCCAAAAACTTAGTTCCTGTGACTTAATTCTAGTGATAACGGAGAAACCAAGGAACCACCATTTGTGAAGTTGATTGAATAGGGGTTTAGATGGGTGCCTGTGTGTTCAGACTCACATGGTATTTGATTTTGAAGGTCGTTGTTGGGAAGGTGGGAAGCTGTGGGGTTAGTGTTGGGGGTTAGTGTGTCATGGGCAAAAACACAGTCTTTGTAGCCTGGTAGCTGGATTCAAATCTCAGCCCTGCTTCTGACCAGCTGTGATTTTTTTTTCCCCATTGATTTGAGAGAGAGAGAGAGAAGCATCAACTCGTAGTTTCACTTAGTTGTTCCATTTAGTTGGGTACTCGTTGATTGCTTCTCATATGTGCCCTGACTGGAGATTGAACCCGTGACCTCTGGTGTGCTGGGTGGGCTGACGCTTTATCCACTGAGCCACCTGGCCAGTGTTAGTTGTTGATCTTGTGAATGTTTCTTAGCGTGCTTGGTTTCCTTATTGGTAGACTGGGATGAGTAATATAATTCCCTGGAAGGTTACTATCAGGATTAAATGGGATAATGTTTCTAAAATGAATGTTAGCATCATAGATATACATGGGTGGACAAAAGTAGGTTTGCAGTTGCTAGTACACAAAATGCAGTTTATTCTTGTAAAACTACTTATTATCTGGAAAGCATTATTTATTGTGTTGTTTTCTATACAAACAACTGTAAACCCACTTTTGCCCCACCCTGTATGTGCTCAGTGATGATTATTTATTTATAATTTTTGAGACAGAGACAGAGACAGAAAGGGAAAGAGATGAGAAGTATCAGCTTAAAGTTACAGCAGTTTAGTTGTTCATTGATTTTTTTCTCATATGTGCCTTGACCGGGGAGAGGGGGGTGCTCAAGCTGAGCTGTGACCTCTTGCTCAAACCACGACCTTGGGCTCAAGCTGGCTACCCAGATAAGTATGTCTATAGCCAGCGAGCATGTGCTCAAGCCCACAACCTTGGGGTTTTGAACTTGGTACCTCAGCGTCCCAAGTTAATGCTCTATCCACTGCGCCACCACTGGTCAGGCTCAATAATGACAGTTTAAAACTACCAAACAAAACCACAAAAAGTTCAGTCACTGAAGTTTCTGCCACCATGCTGTGGTTTGTGTCATTGTAGTTTGCCTCCAGATCTTGCCTTGGAGAACCAGATACATTAAGGAACTTCATCTGAGAAGAATAGGAATCTTATCCAGTGACCGTGTTCTCTCAAACCAGGTAGAGGGGCTCTGAGAGGCAGTCTTCCATATGAGGTGGGAAGACGGTGGGCTGCTGCCTCCAAGACAGGGTGCAAGTCTATCCTCAGGCGTTTAAGAGCAGTTGACTTTGGTCAAGTCACTTAACCCATCGGGGCCGTAACTCCTGCTCTGGAAATTGGGAAAGTTAGTAACAGCCTTTCAAGGCTATTGGGAGGTTCACGTGCGATCATACATCTGGAAAGCATGATCTAAAGAAAGCAAGCACCTGATGGATGATTGATATTTTCGGAGACTTAAAATTTTCTTTCTTAAAGATTCTATTTATTGATTTTAGGGAGAGGAGAGAGAGAGAAAGGCAGTGGGGGTGGGGTGGGGAGGAGTGGGAGGCATCAACCCATAGTTACTTCTCATGTGTGCCTTGACTGGGCAAGCCCAGGGTTTCGAACCAGCAACCTCAGCATTCCAGGTCAAAACTTCATCCACTGCGTCACCACAGGTCAGGCACATTTGGAGACTTAAGATCTTGAGGGCTGCTCTTTTCTTACTGCTTTAACTTTGTCACCTGCTTTTCTGTCATTTAGAAAAAAGAGCCCTATTGTATGTAGGGTGCAGAAAGGGACAGCACGGTGGGGTGGCAAGAGTATGATCTTTGAAATCAATTCCTTATCTGCCAGTAACTGTGATCCTGGGCACACTCCCTAACTTCTCTAAGACTCAGTGGGTTTCTCTGTGAACTGGGGAGAAGAATGTTTACTTTGCAGATTTGTTGGGGATTAAAGGAGCTAACCCTCAGAAAGGGCTCAGTGTAGGCATATATAATGGGACTTCTTTTTCGTCGGATAAAGCACAGAAAGGATAAGTACTAGAGAGGGAGCAGGTGGCGGGAAAAGGTCACATAGTTTCTGGCGCCACGCAGATCCTGGTCTAAATCTCAGCTCTGCCCGTCACTAGTGGTATAACTTTGGAAAAGTTGTTGTCTACCTGCTCAAAAACCCAGTTTCCTCTAAAACAAGAGTAGCAGTATTACCTGATGGTTGTTATAAATATAAAATGAAAAGGTCTGTGAGGTATCTAGTACAGTGCCTGACATACACTAAGTATGTCTGTAGTCATTTTAGTCCTTGTCACCATTATTTCCCCAGTGTATGCTGAGTAAGTAGACCGCGGAGTTGATTTTATAGCCTGTGGTCTACAAATATCCTTGAAAGTGAAAGTACATTCCAGGGAATGGGGATTTGGGAAAAGAAGGAAGCTTCCCCTTGTTTGTGAGTTGGGGGCACACCCTGTCCACCCTGCTGGATATAGCCATGTACATTTCTTTGGAAGGTACTCTTGTAATAAGACCTGCCTTTTGGACTCATTCCAGCAAGTAGGTCACCCTTGGTTATTTGCTGAGGACCAATAATGTGACTCGGTGGTCAGAGAGTCATTTGCAAGGTGTGGATGAAGTCACAGGACCAGGAGGTTTCAAAATGTGCTTGGCACCATAAAACCAAAGGATTGCTCCAGCTTCTCCGTTGTTAGAGAAAAGAATTGGCCCTTGGGTGTTCATGTCTCCTTGGCTGAGTAAGCCAGGGTCTAGTCAATGATAAACTGAGCTCAGACTTGTCTCATTTGCAGTTGTTCATATTTCCCTTGGTCCATTTGCTCAGTTGGCAGAGAGAGCAACGTTTCGGAGGAAACAGGACGTACCCGAGAAGGCAGAAACGCGAGGGGCGTATTGTTCTCTATTTATTCATCCGTCTATCAGAATACAGGAGAGTGTGTTAGGTGCTGGGGATAGGACGTTCTGTGTGACAGGGTCCTTGCCCTCCAGTGTCTCCTTATCTGGTGAGACCAACAGAAAAAAATTTTAAAGTCACACGCTAATAGAAACATCAACCAGGTAGTAATGTGGGAGCACAGAAGAGGAAGCTTCATATTGTGCCGGGAAGGAAGGTAAGGGGAAAGGGAGGGAGGGCAGGTCTCATTGGTTCGTCACTAGATGTGCCCATCACAGTGACCTGGGAGCTGGAATGGCTCAGACTTCTGAGGTTCTTCCGGATGATTCTGTTTCCTGCCACCATTACAACCCCCTGCAAGGTAATGGGGAGGCTTTGAAGGTTTTAAGCAAGGAAATAATGGGGTTGGAGTGTGTTTTAGAAGATCATTCTGGTGGCAGTGTGTGGAGGGTGGGAGAGGCCAGAAGTGGGAAGACCAGTAAGTTGGCTGGTGCAGCAGCTCATGGGAATGAGGATGACAGCTCCGGCCTGAATCTGCGTCCCCACGCGGCCACATGCCGCATCACTCAGGGATGATCTCGAGTCACTGTGGCTTCTGCAAAGAAGATATGAAATCATGTCACACATGAACTAGCCTGCAGTTAGACACAGTGCAGCGGATTCGAGATATTGGGGTTCTAGGTCAGTATCCTTCTGGTCCTCTTGGCTTTCCCCATAGGATTGCGGGACGGCCTCTGTTCTGATCATTGCTCTATAATAGGTCGCATAACCATTGGTGGATTAGCCAACCCTTTGATGATGGTGACAGATTCTGTGCAGTAGGAATTCAGACAAGGCCCAGTAGAGGTGGGTGACTTTTGCTCACAATTTCTGGGGCCTTAGTTGTGAAGACTTGAACAGCCAGAGGCTGGTATCTTTATTCTAACATTGGTGCCTAGATTAGAGTGACTGAGGAAAGCTCAGGAGAGACTGTCAGTTGATGCCCCTACACTTGACCTCTTTCTGTGGCTTGGACTTCTTGGCACAACCGAGTCAGGGGAGTGGTTGGTACGTGGAGACTCAGGGGTCCACAGCTAGCATTCCAGCTATGGAAGACACTTGTGCTGTACTCTGTTGCTGAAGCAGTCACAAGCCCACCAGATTCAAATGGGTAATCCGGAGAACCCACCTCCCAACGGGAGAGCATTAAAGAATTTGTGTCGTGTTCTAAAACCACAGAGCCACAGCTCTGCATGGCACCCCCTACACCAGCACAGCAGGCAGTAAGAAAGGGAGCGGCTAGAAAAGTTCAAAGTTCCTTTTATTCGGGGTGAAACTACCCACATCCTCTAAGCTGACTTTCCCTTGTTACCCACTGACCAGCAATGGGTCAGCATGGTTGTGGCCCCTCTTGGTTGGAAGGGAGACCAGGAGAGTGACTACTTGGCAAAAGGACAGGGTCGCCAGGATGGCCATAGAGCCGATCGTGATCCATTCTCTGAGGCTGGCAACAACACTGCCCAAACAAGATCTGAGTGCTACCAAGAGGCAGGGGCAGGGGCAGGGGCAGGGGCAGGAGGGGCCTGCTTGGTGGGCCAGAGTGCTTGGCATGGATGGCGGTATGAGGAGCTAAAAGGACTTCTGAGTTCAACTATTCTGAGAAATGCTTCCTACCCCTTCCTACCTGGAAGAGGTAAAATGCACATTAACTTATGAAAGCCTCCAAGAAGTCCTGTAATAAAGAAACCTGCTTTAACTTGCCTATTTCTTTCTTTCACAGAATCCTGTCTGACACGTAGCTTCCCTTAGCAAGGACGAATGAATACATTTTGGAAAATGCTATTAGAAAGTTTTCTTTTTTGGATGTGTTTAAGAAAGGTCTTTGAGGCAGCCCTGCCGTGACGTATGCTTGCCTCCTGCGGTTACTTATGGCTCATTGAACCAGCTTCTGTGGGGTGACCCTCAACACGCTTGGCACAATGATGGGTGTCAAGTTGTCTAAGAGGAAGAAGACAGTCCCAGCCACGTAGGAGATCTGAGTCAGGCAGGAGAAGTGAGAGCGGGTAGAGTGCAGCAACATGCTGTGGGGTCGTGGGGGGTGGAGCATGCCTGGTTAGAGGAACTGTGAGGTGAGCAGTCTTGGAAGCGAGGGATTTGCTAGGTTGGCTTGATTTCTGTTAATACTAAGAACGTCAGGGGGACTGTGACTTGGAAGTCCAGGCATTAAGTCAGGTGTGGCACGTTTAATACTCATATGCTTTCTCTACTAGACTGTGTGACCAGGTGAGCTGGTAGGCTCTGCACGTCTGGGCTCCACAGTAGGCGGGCAGGAAGCCCTTGCCAGTCATTTGCCTGTTTGCTCTAAGGTCCGTTCCCCACCCTTCCTGTGCTCTGCTCTGTTCTACATTGCAGGGATCTCATTTCCCAGGTTCTCTTGCCAACTGGCCTTGGGGTGTGTGACCCAGGGAGGGAACTGGGGGGAGACTCAAGGAGGAGGGAAGAGGCCATGGTTTTCCTCCCCAGACTTGTCTTCCCTGTGGCCTCAGCTTATACTCGACAGATGCTGCCTCCATGGTCCCTATCTGCTGGTCAAATTCACTGCATTCTGGCCCCCGTCAGAGGGGCCCTGGCCATAGGCCCAGGTGATGCTGCTGTCCCTCTTTGTCTCTCCAACCTGCTGATGCTAATTTACACAGTGTCCCACCATCCTCTGTTTGACGCCTTGGCCCCTCTGTGTAAGGAAATCCCTGTATTCTGTTGCTTCAATTAAAATAGCTAGATAGGCTCTTGTTTTCCTAAATCAGGAGTGATGCAAAGCCCAAATACACTGAATTGATTCGAGATTATTGTAAGAATACTAGTTTTCACTGGTTGGTATAGCTCGGAGACCACTGGGGGCTTTTCATTCATAAGAGAGAGTTGAAACACTGTCCTAATCCTGATACAACTCCTGAGGGACATGGCTTTTGTTGCTTGGCTGACTGAGACCTTTCTCTGTCCCTCCCTGTGAATGTTTATTTGTTTTCCAAAGCAAAGGAGCCAAGCAATTGAAGAGAACTTGGCTGTAAACATATGAGGACTGTTTTGGATTATGCTGGTTTGGGAAAAAGTAATGAATTGTGAAAAGGAGGAGTCATCTATTTGACCCGTCCAACTCCATTGCTTTTGACACGTTAAAGGGTGGTGCAAAATATGTTTTCAGTAAATGAATGTGCGTCAGGTAATGCCTAGCTAGAGGTACAGGCCCATGGAAACTTAAGGGAGACAGAGACGTTACAGGTTGAACGGACAAAGCCTTCTGCCCTAGCCTGGTTCTCCAAAGCAGTGCTTTCTCTGCTCGCCACTGTCTAATTACATTCCTCTGTCTAATTAGGTTCTGAGGGAAGAGTCTGTCTATGCCTTGAAAACAACTCCCTCCTTTCAGTTAGATGATGGTGATTAGTAGACTGTGGTGATTATACTTTGTTCCATGAGGCAGGCACCCAACTTGAGGAGCGGGTGACTTGCTGTCCTTACTTGATTTCCTTGAGTGGCTTCTGATGCCATCACAGAGCATTTTGTTAGTATTAGGGTTGCTGTGAGGATTAAATGAGGTGTCCTCAGCTAGACTCAGTGTAGTACCTGGCATGTAATAAATGTGCAGTAATGGCTGGTTATGATTGTGTTACCATCACCGTCATTTAATGTTTATTGCATGTATACTTTGTGTTAAGCATTAGGCAGGTATTTATCTCATTAAAACCCCACAAAAACTCTAGGAAGTGGGAACTCTGATAATTCTCATCTCTCAGGAGGGAGGACTGGGGCTCAGGGTGGTGGTAAGTGGCTTGTTCAAGGTCGTAAAACTGCTAAGAGGTGGAACTGAAACTTGAACTTGATCGATTGGATTCTAACTTATTTTCTCAAACTATACTATCATGTGGATTTCCACATTCCTGACAAATGTAAAGTGACGTACAATTAAGCAGTCACTGAGGGTGTATTCGCTGCAAATTTAGCATGGTGATTAATAAACCCTAGTTGGTTTCCTAGATCAGCCATATTTCATGAGCACGCCTTGTGTGAAATCTTGCCACAGGAAGCACTGGTTATAGAACAAAGAAATAAGGCACGCGGTCTCAGTGAAAGGCCACTGAGCCCCTCATGGCACAGTGAGTTGAACATGCAAATAACCTGACACATCTGATAGGCACGGACCTGGGAGAGTAGGCAAAGGAGCCTCCCATAGGAGGCTTCACCTGGCTCCGGAGATGGGGTTTAGTACCAAACAGATGTCGGCATTCAAACCTTGATTTCCCTCTTCTGCAGTATGGCCTCGAGGGAGTTTCTCGCTCCCTCTGAGCCACAGTGTCATACATAGAAAGGAACCAGTGATGGTGACTTCACAGACATACTGTGATAGCCCTTGTTCCTGATACAGGCGTATGTTAAATCAGTTTTAAACCTTAAACATATCATTGTGCAGGGTAATGTCAGTACACTTAAAACAACCCCTCAAAAACACACAAATAGCCTTGAACTTTTGGGTGCAGCCCTTAGAGGTTTCCTACTAGGTTCCTGGTTCCTGGGCACCCTCCCTACCCCCATGATTCCTTGGTTATCTGACAGATGCACAAAAGAAAATTAATTGCTTGTAGCTGCTACCATGAAATACCCAGAAAGTCATCTCTGAGGAAAACCAACATTTCTAAGAAAAGTCACAGAGTTCAAAAAAGAGAAAGCTATGTCCTGGCCGGTGGCCCATCCTGAAGTTCTGAAGGGTGATTATTTGGTGCACTGACTAGATTACTAATTTAATTTCTGAAATGCTTCCAAAAGGTGAGGCTGATGAGGGCTGAGGAAAGAGCAGTGCCTGACAGGTGGTGGTGCAGTGGATAGAGCGCTGACCCGGGACGCTGAAGTCCCAGGTTGAAAACCGCGAGGTCACTGGCTTAAGCACAGGCTTATCTGGCTTGAGTGCAGGCCTCACCAGCTTGAGCATGGGGTTCCCAGCTCGAGTGTAGGATCCTCAACATGACCCCATGGTCGCTGGCTTGAGACCAAGGTTTCTGACTTGAGTCTAAAGTCATGGGCTTGAGCAAGGGGTCCCTGGCATGGCTTGAGCCCCTCCGTTAGGGCACATATGAGAAGCAATCAACTAAAGCAACACAATTATGAGTTGATGCTTTCACCTCTTTCCCTTCCTGCCTCTCTCTTAAAAAAAAAAAAAAGAGCAGCTTCAATTAGTGGAGGATGAGTAGAGGGGGGAAAGGAGGGGGGAAGGGAGGCACATGTGCCCGGACCCCAGAATTCTTGCAGGTAGGTGGAGAATGGATCACCAGGACCCTATTCTCCCATCCATAGGGCTGGATGAGCCTTTGAGCGTCCCATCCCCAAATGTCTGGAGCAACTCTGAGTGTGAGGCCCAGCCATCCCATCCTAGCCACTTCCTGTCTCATCCTTTATATATACCATTGACCAAACTTTGGGACGTGATGCTCTTCAGTTTGTGAAATAATAGTCCAGAATATATTTTCTGAGATATCTGTTCCATCGAACATGCAAAAATCTAAGGCCTCTGGTTTGTTAACATATGTGAAGCTCATTTGTCAAGTTAGTGCGTATTCTTCTTGAGCCGTTTGGACTCAGCCCTGGTTTATATGAGGTGATTGCGTTAGCAAGGCAGTCATGTGATGGGAGTGGAGAGCATCTGTGGGGCAATGACATTTTATGAGTTGTTAAGAGGAGCCAGTGTCTGCTGTGAGAGGTGAAGGGGAAGGAAAGGGAAAGGTAGCAGTTTCTGGGTCACCCAGGGGCCAGGTTCTGAGGTGGTTGTGCCTTGAAAGTGGCCAGATTTTGCAGGTGATAAGAGGACTTTTTATAGTTGCATAGACTTGGGTTCTGCTAGACGTGAAACAGTAGAGAGAAGCCAGACATCAGGTCTGAGAGCTAATGGATAAAGCATCCCAGGTGGGGTCAGAGAGCACCTACTGTGTGACCTATGGTCTCTGTTATACTTAGTCTCCTCATTTGAATAAAGGTACTAATGTAGTACGATGGGTTTTTTCTTTTTTTTGTTTTTGTTTTTTTGGCAACTGTTAAAATGTTTCACAAATGTTTGGGTGCTTTGGTCAAATAAGTTTGAAAATATGATATATATGTTTGCTCGCTTATAGTTTGCATGGGGTGTGGGGGACAGGCTGTAAGCAGGCAGGGTCCTTGTAGCCAGCCTAAGGCTTAGTTTTAAAACTAAGCTTTTCCCCACACCCTGGACTGTTGCATGATGTGTGTGGTGCACTCTCATGAGGAATCTGGGTCTTGATTGTTGGTGAGTCGGACAGGAGAGGCCTTCCACCAGAAGGTGGCGCGTTCGGGAGAAGCTTGGGCTGGTCCTGAGACAGTCGCTGCCTAGTCTCTCCCTCTCCTGTACTTTCTCCATTTCTGTCTCACTGTTCCTCTCATTCTTCTCCCTTTGTTTTTCACTCTAGGTTTATTATCTCTATCTCCTTATTTTCCTTTTTTCCTCATTCCTTCCCTCCCCCTCTTTCTCTCTCTGTTCCTTCGTTTCTCCTTTCCCTCTCTCCCATCCTCACTCTCTCTTTTCTCACTTTGGGTGGGGGCTGAGGGGCCTAAGGGATCTGTATGATCAAGTGTGTGGACCCTCCTCTGCTTCGACCCTCCTCTTCTTCCTCTTTGGGGGTTTTCCTGGCTCATCTGGACTCTGGCCTGAATCCTCCCATCCATGGTGGACAAAGGTGTCCCTCTCGGGGAGCTGTGAGCATGGATTTTCAATGGCTGCTCCGTTGGGAGTAGTTGATCTATGAAGAGGGCACTCACTGGGCAGCAGAAGCCGTCATCATCCTCTTCCACCAACCCGGATGGTGGGCAGCTTTCACCAGGGAGCCCTGCTAAGCTTTTATCCCAGTCATGGATATGTTCTTCCTCTTTGATGACAAAGGCTATTGTCTTTCTGATTACAGATCGAGGACACTCGGCTCAACATTGACAAGATCTCAGAGCATGTGGAGGAGGCCAAGAAACTCTACAGCATCATTCTGTCTGCACCGATTCCAGAGCCCAGTGAGTGTCCGCCCAGAGCTGAGTGGCCTGGCCAGAACCCTTGGCGTTGGGGTGGAGCCAGTCTTGTTTTGCTTCCCTCTGTGAACAGCCGGGGAGTGTATGTTTCTGTGGTATCCCGCCAGCGCTCACTCACACCACCTCCCACCTCCTTTACCCCGTCTCGGCGCGCCCTGCCCCGACACGGCTGTTTCTCTTCACGGTCCCCGGTGAATCCATTTAGCTAAACTCTCCTCCACTTCCCAACTAGACCCTCATGACTGGCAGGGACCGTTACTGCTGCTTCTACGGCCCACCTCTGCCCCTTTGCTTGTGCTAGCTCTGCCTGAAATGCTTCCCCCAAACCCTCGCCAAGTTCTACCAGATCAAGTCCATTCTTTTTTATGAGGTGTTTCAAAATGGCTCAAGTTCACACCAGTCCCTCCCATCACTAATCTTGGTCTGTTATCACCACGGAGGCACACTTTTCCCCCATGGATTACTTCACATCTTAGAGAAGAGTTTAGGGTGGTGTTTTTGATTCCATAAGGACAAGGAACAAGCTTGATACTGTTATTTTACTCTCCAGATTTTTTCATGACTCTGTTACCTAAAGATTAAAGTTGAAACGTGTTAGCAGAGCCTGTGGGAATTGTCCTGGCCATGTGCCAGCCACCCTCCTCTGCCATGTTACCTCCCTTGTCCCCCCAACGCTTCATGTCTCCACAGGTCTCGTACATACTGTTTCATCTCCCTGAGCCTCCAGTGTCCGTCTCTTTTTTAACCTGCGTAACTCTTAGTCTTTCTTGGAGACTTGGTCCTGTTATCATCTGTCTTTAGAAGCCTTTCCAGGTCCCTCTAGGCTGTGCTGGTGGACTTCTCATCAGCACCCCACGCATGCCTTGACCAGAACTTACACCTTACTCCGCACTGCATATTAGAGCTGTAACATTAGCAATGTTCCTTGTCCCCCACTAGACCATGAATAGCTTGAAGGCAGGCTCTATGTCTTCTCTCTGACGACTCAGTCTCTACCTCAGCTCCAAGCTTGTAGTAGGTGCCAAAGGGCGGTCAGAGCTAACACTCACTCTGCTCCGTGCCTCCTGTGACAGCATTGTGCGCACAATAGGGACTTCAGAAATATTGGCTTGATTCTAATTTGATGAACTATGGAACTTTTTTCTTCAGAAGTCCCATAAAACCCATCCTTCCTTTCTGAGCTGAATCCTGCCTGGTAAACCAGGTATTTCCTCTAAAATCAAGGCCCTCAAGTTTTGTATGCCAGAGAATTACTTGGGAAGGCTTGTTCAAAAGGCACTTGGGAGAACCCCCACACTGGCTGGTTGTTTTTCTGTGGGTCTGGGATGGGGTGCCTGGAAAATGCCATTAAAACATGAGCTCGCTCCGCTTGTGATGGTAGCTGTCTGGGGGCACCCTGGGCTAACCACCACTCTGGGCGGGTGCCTGAGTGACACCCCACGTCCTCCGTCCATGTTGTAGCTCACAAAGCCATCAGTCTTTGCTAACTGACCTTACCTGCCTTTGTTTACCCAGAGACCAAGGATGACCTAGAACAGCTCACGGCTGAGATCAAGAAAAGGGCCAACAACGTCCGGAACAAACTGAAGAGTAAGAAGGGAGCAGAAGGAAGCCGCCAGCCATGCCCCCCTCCCCCACTGTCTGTCTCACATCCCCCGGGTCCAGCTCTTCCCCATCGAAACTCATCCCGAGGCCACTTGCTCCATCTTTGCCTGTGCTGGGGGCACTGTCCCTGGCATGACCTGTTACAGCCCTAGAAATTTGCCTGTTCTTGATCATGACTACAGTTGAAAGAGTGCAGAGTTGAAGTCAGGAGACGAGAATTAACATGGACTCAGAGCTCTGAGTAGTTGTGTGACATTCCTCTAACTTAGTCCCTTTACCTTTCTCTGTGTCCCCAGCAGCCACATACATTTGAATAGTAATGGTAGAGATATAGAGATGCAAAGCGTATTATTTGTTTATAGCCATTTCTTGGTGGTGGGGCAGGTATATCACCTCCCATTACTTAAGCCCCACCCCCTCCGTTTAGAGCAGCTGTTATCAACCTGGGTGCCGCGGAACGCAGGTGCGCCGTAAGAAATTTTAAAAAATGCAATACCTGACCATTTAGTCAGGGAAATTACCTTTTTCCTTAGATTGCCAAATAAAAATATGGCAAGTGCCAACAATAGCCATCTGGTGTGAATAAAAACTATACCCATTGTTTTTTGTCAAATCAGCAAAAAATATGTTTTTGGTGTGCTGCAGAATTCTGGTAGTTTATGTATCCCATGAGATGGAAATGGTTGAAGGTCACCGGTTCCGGTCATCGTCCGGTGAGAGCAATGTCAGAGATTAATTCCCTTGGGGCCCCAGCAGGTCTCTTGGTTCCATGACTGTGCTCTGCATTCTTGTCCACTGTAGTTGATGACTGCATGTTACGGGTTAGAGAGTGGACTCAACGTGGCTCGGCCCAATTTATTATTTCTTCCCCCTGGACAAATCACAGTATCTGTTTTCAGGGGGTGGAGGTAGATGTCACTTCCAATAACAGCAGTGAGTAGAGTGTCTACCACCAGCCAAGCACTCTGTGTCTGTCCTCTTGAGCGTCACCTCAGGATTGTGAGAGAGGTGCTGGTATGTGGTCCATTTGAAAGGTGAGGGAACACTGAGATGAAGTGGCTTTCCCAAAGTCACACAGCTCATCAGTGGCAGGACAGGGCTCTGCGGCTAAGTTTCTCAGCGACAGAGACTCCGGCTGTTAACCACTGCGCTTAGATATCGTTAAGGAAGAGCTGGCCATGGTAAAGGGCGTGCCCTGTACGTCCTGCAGCTCACCTGCGAGCTCACTCTTACACTCTCCCTGCCTCTTGTTCCGTCTCCGGGGGCCGGTGGGCGAGCTCGAGGGGGAGGTTCGTGTTGAACAGCGTGTTTCTCAGAAGAGAGCAGCAGGCGTGTGGCTGGAATAACCTGTCTCTGCTCCAGGCATGGAGAGGCACATTGAGGAGGACGAGGTGCGCTCATCAGCAGACCTTCGGATTCGGAAATCCCAGGTAGGACTGGCTCTGGCCTAACAGTCCTCTAGGCCAGTCTTTTAATTTTCCTCTTCTTCTTAAGTACAGTTCTTATTTGGAGCTCAGTTGAAGAGCATGGAAGGGGGAGCTGCCCAGGTTAAAGCAGAGGACGGGGCTCATCTCCTCCTCTCCCGGGAGCCCCCAAAGAACTTCCTAGGGGTCCCAGAGCACAGCGTAGGATTTTGGACACCTCCTTGTTTTATAGGCAATAAAGTTGAAATCTCTCTAAAGATGGTTTGTCAAGAGCTGTCTAGTTTGGAGTTAGGTTTTTTGGTGGACATCACAGTTATATTCCTTGTCCTTAAAGAATTGGTGTGATATTTGACTGGCATAAGGAACCTATTATGTAAGGCCCCACAGGAGGTGTGAGAAGACCTTGGTGTGCTTTCGGTCTTGAAAGATCTCAGGAAGAATTGGGCTAGACGTTCTCCCGGGAGGAGGCAAGGGGGCAGGAGTGGAGTGTGTGTGCGTGCGCGCGCGTGTGTGAGCCGTGGTGGTGATGGGGGTGGGGTAGCAATGAAGGGCAAACATGGAGTTGGGCAGCCCATCTAGAGAAAAAAGTTTGTTGTGGGATGGAGGACATTGAGTTTTTGGTAGAGGAGTAGTACCATATTCAGAGGTCCGTAACTGCTTGTCTGGGGCGTCTGATTATGATCGAGTGGCCTGTATGCATTGACCTCAGGTCGCAGTCTGCTAGGAAGATGACCTGACAGCCATTTGAAAGCTGGTTTAGTGTGGGGAAGAGGCCTGAGGCCCGTGGGTCTCTGGTTGGG
Organism: Rhynchonycteris naso; assembly: GCA_037038555.1. Lineage (NCBI taxonomy): Eukaryota > Metazoa > Chordata > Mammalia > Chiroptera > Emballonuridae > Rhynchonycteris > Rhynchonycteris naso. The sequence goes on from CM072995.1 coordinate 361,849,817, forward strand.
TTTTTGCAATGATAGTGGGGTTTATTGCATGATAGTAGTGCGTTTGAAAAAAGCATACATATTGGTGATTTTTTAGACCAGTAGTGCTTAATGGCTATTGAGTGAAGAGGTGGGGAGAACAGCTTGAGTAAGAACTTGGGATCTCTGGCAGGTGTTGGATGTTGGAGGGGGTCTGGTAGCTTTAGACAGCAAGCTAAGGGTTGTGCCAGAAAAATGCTCCTGGTCCCTGCAGTGCAGGGCTCTGAGAGTCACAGGTTGTCTCTTCTGGCCTCACAATTACCATATGAGGTCAGCAGGGCAGGGAAGCAGATGCTGAAGACATGCTTTGGGAAGGTCAGGGGACTCTCCCATATTGTCAAGGTAGAAAACCAAAAAGTTGAGTCGTACATCTTGGTCTTTTGGTTCCAGGGTCAAGGCTGCCGGACACAAGGAGACAAAGCTACGTGGGGGTGCTGAGGGGACTGAGGGTTCCACAAGAGTTAGGGACCCCCCACCGCCCTTACCTTACTGCCTTTGACGTTCTTCCCGTAGCACTCGGTACTCTCCCGGAAGTTTGTGGAAGTGATGACGAAATACAACGAGGCTCAGGTGGACTTCCGTGAACGCAGCAAAGGGCGCATCCAGCGGCAGCTCGAAATCAGTGCGTGTCTGGTTGGGTGGCGCGTCACGGTTTCCTACCACACAGTTGTCCGTCCATGTTGTGAGACCTGGGGAGAAGGAGCAGCAGCCTCGCCTGTGGCTTCCGTCTCGTATTCTGCGCCCAAGCCCAGGAGACGTCCTGGATGCTGGTTCTGAGGCTGAAAGGTGGCTCCGTGTGTGTCAGGCCCAAGGGATTTCGCTCCTGTGAGAGCCAGCACCTCCTATCCTATACATAGAGGGGTGACACTGGCTAAATAGTTGCTCTCCTGGGGACTCACAGCATTTTTTGCGGCCTTTTTGATGGCAAAGAACTTTCATGAAATAAAAGGCGTAATGCTAGTTAGTTACTGTGAGGCATGAAGACACAAATGAAGCCACGCCCTTTGGGGTTTAGTAATGTGGAATGCTGGATCCTGGGGGGAGGAATGCAGGGCCCTGCTGGGTAGAATGCCCTAGAAGAGGAGGAACTAGAGGAACAAGGACTAATCAGAGAAATGCAGGGGTAGCTGGGAGCGCAGATTGTCCAGGACCTGGGGAAAGTGTCCATCTAGGAGTAGCAGTGTGAGTTGAGCGAGGAAGAGGGAGGGCTCACCCAGAAACCAGCTTCATGTCCTGAGGGCCTTGGACTCCACTGTGTAGTGAAGGAGCTAGTCAGCGTTCTGAGCTGGGAAGGAGTGTGGTCAGGTTTGTGCGTCAGGAAGGTGATTGCTGACCGACCGTGTTGAAGATGAATCGGGGGAGACATCAGAAGACAGAGGAGTCAGAAGACTGTAGAGGGAGTATTGTAAAGGCCATGGTTTGTCTGGTGGAGTTACCATATTCCTAACTTCCAGGAAACTTTTCAAATGGTGTATCTTTGATGCTCTTATATTTGATGCTCCCCTTCTTTTGTAATAAAGCCGGCAAAAAGACAACAGATGAGGAGCTGGAGGAGATGTTGGAGAGTGGAAACCCTGCCATCTTCACTTCTGGGGTGAGTGCCTGGGAGCTGGGGTACATGCCCCTTCCCTGAGGAGGGAGGCCCCTAGCAGCCCCATCCGGGTAGCTAGTGGAGGGTGGGCTGCAGGCGCAGTGAGGCGGGGAGGTGAGGGGCTCAGCAGGGGATGGTGGATGATGGCCTGTCGTCCTGTGGCCGCTTGTAGATTATTGACTCTCAGATTTCCAAGCAAGCCCTCAGTGAGATCGAGGGACGGCACAAGGACATCGTGAGGCTGGAGAGCAGCATCAAGGAGCTCCATGACATGTTTATGGACATCGCCATGCTGGTGGAGAACCAGGTAGCTGGCGTGGGTACCAGTGTGGGGAGGGAGGCGGGGCCGCGCAGGCTCCCCTGAGAACAATGAGCAAGAGGGTGCTGGGGGCGTAGGGGCGGGCGGGTGGGGAGGCATCGGAATGTGCATTGTGGAGAAGCAGGATGCCTGCATCCCAGGGAAAGGAGTGTGCTCTTGAACCCTGATGCGTGGCGGTGCAGTCTCAACCCTGTCATTCTTTTCTGGTCCTTTCCACTTCCCAGTCATGTCTAGTTAATGTGGGGTTCGATGTGCCTGTCAAGTGCCTAGTTGTCTCTGGGCTCAGGATCTCTTCCTGTTTGTTTCATAAAATGAGAGACATGGGTTCTTAATGATGTGGCCTTAAAACAGTCTTCTGATAGGAACTGTTTCACGGGTGACGTTGAAAATATGTGCCCTTTTCCCCAGTTAAGGGAAGAGTTAGGTTTAACCGAAGTTTTTATTTTTTCTATTTTTGATTTTTTATTCTATATTTGTTCTTCCAAAAATGTTGATACTTTTTGCTCAAGAACAAGAGTAGACAACAAAATGAATGAAGGAATACCATGATATTTACATAGAAACTTGAAACACTGACGGTGCTTAGCTGGACAGCTTGTTTCATCTCTGGGTACACTTCTCAGGGATGTAAGTTCGTCATCTGCATGTGGTGTTAGTTTCACATAGTCCAACGGCTCCTAGTCCTAATGATACAGTCAGACCCAGCACGGCATGTGCCATGGTGTTGTGCCTCCATGACTATGAACCTGCAGCCGCTGGGCCAGCTGGGCGCATCTGACAGTTGCTTCCTTTGGAGAAGGACTGCAAACCGACCTGAAGCCTGAGCACTGCCTGGCTGGCAGTTGATCTTGGCTCCTTGCTCAGGGGTCAGGTGCCTTTCCTCCCCCCTTCTGGCCTTTGGGACCAGGTCTAGCCCCTCCATCCCCACACTTCTTCTTTCTCCCCACACTGCCTTGCCGAGGAGCTGGTTTGAGATTCAAGTGGTGGTAAGTGCCTTTCTCTGTTTACAGACCACCATCAAGTAATGGGTCGGGTAGAGGAAGGTGTAGGTAGGTGAGGGGAATTCCCCTCCTTAAGATGCCCAGGAATTAGTTTAAATGACCAAACTTCCTATCAGGAAGTAACAACTGGGAAATGGTTGGGAATCTTCTCAAGAGATACCTGTCTCTTGGCCAAATAGCCTGGATAAACCCAGCCTGGGAATATCTCTTAGAGAAAGCGCATGCTTCCAGCCTCACATATTTGTTAAGTACCTACTGTGTGCCAGGTGCCATTCCATACTAGTGAACAAACTCAGGAAAGATGAACTTGGTTCAGGTTCAAATGACCAGGGAGAGGCCACGATCCGGGTAATGCCCTAAGAATGTAAGATATTTTTATTTTGGTTTCTTGCCTCACATGCTTAATTAAAAAAAAAAAAATGGTGGTGGTGGGATCTGTCAGAATATGTGGTTACCAGGCATCTAGGCGGTTGCTCCAGGGGACCAGCCCCGCGCCTGCCCCAGAGAAGTAATGCAATGAGTGACCACCGAGGACTGGGGAATCATGGGTAAATCACGGGGAGCCAGTGGAAGTGTGCCCTCGGGAAGGCTGCGCATTAGGGTTTCTGGAGGCTCCTCTTGGCATTGGAGACTATAATGTGGGGACAGCTAGCACCGTCCGGGCGTGGGGCGGTACTGATTGTGACTCGAGTATGTTCTTTGCAGGGTGAGATGTTAGATAACATAGAGCTGAATGTCATGCACACAGTGGACCACGTGGAGAAGGCACGGGATGAGACGAAGAGAGCCGTGAAGTATCAGGGGCAGGCCCGGAAGGTGAGACCCTCCTGCCGCCTTCAGAGGAGGGTCCATTGTGTGTGCTGTCTCTCGCACTTTCCTCCCTCTCCCTGTCTCTTCCTCCGCTGCCACCTCCTCTTGCTTCCGGGGAAAGGGAGCCATGATTGACCGTATTGAGAACAACATGGACCAGTCGGTGGGCTTCGTGGAGCGGGCTGTGGCTGATACCAAAAAGGCTGTCAAGTATCAGAGTGAGGCTCGGAGGGTGAGCGCCTTGGTTCCAGCTGGTCCTACTGGCCTCTCCTCTGTCTGGTCATCCCCGCCTGTGTCCTTGAGCCCTTGCCTTCTCTCTGTGTCCCAGCCTCCTCCAAACCCCTGTGTTGGCCTTTCGTAGAAACTAGCATCCTCCCTGCCCGGGTGTGCCCTGCATGGATCTGGCTCACAGGCCTCGCCCCAGAACCCACACTGAACGCAGGTCTGTAGGGTAGGTGTTACCGCCTGGGCGTTGCTCCTGGACAGCTCATCGTCCTCTCAGATGTTACACTGACTCCTCTGTCTTCCACTCTAGTAGCCCGAGCTCTGCCCCTCCACGCTTTTCTCTTCCATGAGCCCGGTGCTGTGCTGGTTGCTATGGAAACATCTCATAACTTATGGCACCTATTCTTTCTCCTTCGTAGATGGCACAGTTGAAGGTCAGGGGTGAAGTAATGGGCTTCAGGCCACCTAGTTAGCATAGGTTCTGGGATTCCAATTCAGATTCTAATCCTGCTCTCCCCACCACATCACCCTGTCTCCCTCCCCCCACTTCCTGCTGGCGGCCCTGATGCTGGAGGCTTTCCAGCCTCTCTGCCATTGACCGGTAGCCAGCTCTGTGGCTTTTGCTGTTTTTGACTCTTCTTTTCTGTTTCTCCTGGGCTCTAATGTTCTTGTTCTTCAGTTTCTTGTTTTTCTTCTAACTTGACCTACTGCTTGCGCAGGGATTTAGCAAGCTGGGAAGTTATTTTGTGTGGTGAACCCAGGCGGGTTCACAAAAGGACTATAATCAGGCTTTTTGATCCTCAATCACTGGGGCTATCAGATAGGAGTGTGCTTTAGGGAGACGTAGCCAGAATTCTGTTTGAAATTATGACTATGTCAGAAATATCTTTTTACCCCTTCTTGAAAAGGAAAAATGAGTCACTAAGTATCTTGGACTAGTGCTGCCTGGTGGCTCCGTGATAGTTGCTCTTATGTCTGTCCCCATGTGCGAGACAGCGGTGTGACTGACAGTGATGGAAACCCCCGTATACACATCTGGAATATGTTGCTATCCAAGGACTCTAAAACATATAAAACGTCCTAATAGAATGTCTTCCTGTAGAGATGTAGGCTTTTTTATTTGAATCGACAAGATGTTTTCAATGTCGAGGAGAGAGGGGTTGGGTTTTGGATGAATGGTGATTGCTTTCTGGGCTGTTTGTAATAATGACTTGTTTTTGTTTCTCCCATCCCTCTCCAGAAATTGATCATTATCATTGTGGTAGTAGTTGTGTTGCTGGGCATTTTAGCGTTGATTATCGGACTTTCTGTTGGGCTGAAATAAGGGCGGCCAGAGAGGCTGCTGCACCCGGAAATGTAAGTAGACGGAAGGTTCTCGGGCTCTGTGTTGGCTCCCCCTCGACAAATGAGCCAGGGATTTCAAATTCTACTTCTTCCGCTTGTGGTTGTCCTTGGACACGCTGAGCTCTCTGGAACTTTCAGTTGCCTGTGCCTTCTTTCATCTCTTTAAAATTCTATTCTTGGGTTCTGGCTGCCATCCAGGGGTTGGGTCCCTATTTGTTCTCATCCTGTGGATTCTGGGCCTGCTCTTTGCTGATTGATATTTCACCACTGTTCCTGGCCTGTCTGAACATCCACGTTCTCACTGCCCTTCCCCAGCAAGCATGCGCCTAGGCTGGGTACAGTCTTGTGCTTGGGACCTGGGGTTTGTCTTCTGAATTCTTGCTGGATCTCACAGATGTTGGGCTTTGCTTTTCATCTCCTGTTCTGTGTACGTGAAACTTTGAGTTGGGACTGGGGTCTGCAGGGGGTTGTTTGTGACTTGCTGGATTGTGAATGACTTCGCAGTTAACAGTTTTGAGTGTCAAGTTGTGCCAGACGATATACTAAAAACCAAATACACATAACAGTGACTCCTCACAACAGCCTCTTGAGATGGGCGCTATCATTATCCACATTTTACAGACAAGGGCACTTGGGCTTAACGAGAAGTTAGGTAGCAGAACCGAGTTTGAATTCACAGCTGGCAGTAGAACTAGGAGGGTTTTTACTCACCTCAGTTTCCCTTTGTACAACAAGGTAGCCGCTTATCATTGGCGACAAAGTCGAGAGTACCTTATGGGATAGTGACTTTAATATTTACCCTATTAATTGCTTAAAATCTGGTAAAAAGAATGAAGCTGACGCCAGAAATCAGGGTTTTGTCTGTCTAGTAGTAGCAAGATAAGAATGTTCCGGTTATTAGGACTGTTAAAACCCAAGACTGTTAAGTCTATGCCTTCTTGAACATTATTTTTCTGAATAAAATATAGTATATTTGTTTTAAAAATGGTAAAATCTATAAAATGCAGAAAAGTTGAATAGAATTGACATTTAATATTATTCCTAATAACATTTTGGCATGTTTACACACTGAGATGTGGTTGTACATAGTTCAGACTATACACTGCAGAACAAAATTTTTGTTGCATCCACAAAAACACTTGTTCTTTCTTACCTAATTCGAGTGTGCTGATCTCAAATCTGTAGTTTTTCTCTGTAAGCTACAGGTTTTTTGCAATTCAAGATTTTAGGTTATCATCTTATTGTAAAATTTTCAACATTTAGTTTAACATAATGAGGTAGAATAATGTCTTCCTGGGCATCATCTTTGTGAAAATAGAATAATTTATATAATGCAGTAAATACACTAATACACTAAAAGATATAATTGCATCAGAATTTGTCTACAATTTTGAAATAGAACATATTAAAACACTTATTTTAATCATAAAATTTGCGCAAAACTTATTTAAATTCTATTGGCGTTTGTAGCTCTTGTGTTTGTGTACTTGTTGAGGACAATCTCGTTTGATGCTCCAGCAGTAGTCTGCCATCATATTTCTGTCCCATCGCCCCTGATAACGCTCTTCCATCGTCTTCAGATCTTGATGAAAGCATTCTTCATGCTAATCACTAACAGCTCCAAGACTTTCAGGAAACTTATCAAGGTGAATCTTAACACTCATGTTACACCCAATGTCACAGAAAGCCAACAGCATCCTTTGAACCAGAAGTTTATAGTTTTCTGCTTTTTTTGTTGCCAAGGAAGTTCTTTGTAACTGCCACAAAAGACTGCCATACTGCTTTCTCCTCCTTATTCATCTTCCTGGCAAATTCTTCATCACATATGAGGGTTTGAATTTGAGGTTCATTGAATACACTGCTTTTATCTTCTCGAAAGACAAGGCAGGAAAAGCAGAAATAATATGTTGAAAGCATTCACTTTCTGTATTCAAAACCTGAACAAACTGCTTCATTAAGCCAAGTTTGATGTGAAGTGGGGGAAAAATGATCCTGTCTCAATAAATTACAGGTTCATTCACATTATTTTGCATCCCTACTTCCAGAGCTTCACGTTTCGGCCACTCCTTCTGTGTCCAGTGTTTATCCCGAGCTTGGCTGTCCCACAAACACAGAAAGCATGGAGACTTCGTGAAACCTCTCTGTTGTCCTCGCAGGAAATTTACCATCTTAAGATCCACACAAATGATCCAGTTATGCTCCTCATACTTCAGAAAGTCAAGGACAATTTTTATGTCATTATAATCTTCTCGCAGATGAGTTGAATAACCAATTGGAACCGCTGCATAAACATTACCATTGTGTAGGAGAACACATTTCAGACTCCGTTTAGACCTGTCAAGAAATAGGTGCCATTCTGTTGGACTGTAAGTGGTAACACCTAGCTGGCTGAGAAGACTACTGATATCATGACAGTAAACAAAGTGTTTGTCTTTGAAAAAAAAGTCCACAAAAATTTGTTCACATTTCCTAAAATGGGATACTTTAGCTGACCGGTGAAGTACATTCTTTTCTTGAAGCCTGGAGGCTAATAACTCAGCTGCTTTCTTTGATAGGTCCAAATCTTTTACTAAGTCATTCAATTGGGGTTGGCTAAACTGCTGAGGGGTTAATGACTGCTTGACATCAGAAGAAGACCCTTCAGATTCTACAACCATTTTCTCATGCATCTTATCAAAATATACTTGATCGCCATGTTTACTTTCTTTGTCCTTAGAAGAAACCCAACCATTGAAAACTGGAACCGGGAGTGTCTCAGAGTGTGGGATAGGTCGTATTGCTGAAGGAGTATTAGGATATGCGATCATATGCCATTTTTTTTCTGGCCGATGCCCTTTGTATGGGTCAGACAGAAATAATAGTCACTGCTGTGGTCCTTAGGTTCATGCCAAACCATGGGAATACCAAATGGCATTTCTTTGCATTTTCCTTTTGTCCAATCACAAAGCATTTCCTCACAATAATGACACACAATATGAGGAGCCCCATTCTTGTCTTTTATTTATTTATTTAATTTTAATTTTTACAGGAACAGACAGACAGGAATGGAGAGAGGTGAGAAGCATCAATCATTAGTTTTTCGTTGCCGTTGCAACACCTTAGTTGTTCATTGATTGCTTTCTCACATGTGCCTTGACTGCGGGCCTTTAGCAGACTGAGTAATCCCTTGTTGGAGCCAGCGACCCTGGGTCCAAGCTGGCGAGCTTCTGCTCAAGCCAGATGGGCCTGCACTCAAGCTGGTGAGCTCGGGGTCTCGAACCTGGGTCTTCCGCATCCCAGTCCGACCCTCTATCCACTGTGCCACCACCTGGTCAGGCCTTATCTTTTATGTTTTATTATTATTTATTTTTATTTTTTACAGGGACAGAAAGAGTCAGAGAAAGGGATAGATAGGGACAGACAGACAGGAATGGAGAGAGATAAGAAGCATTAATCATCAGTTTTTCGTTGCGATAACTTAGTTGTTCACTGATTCCTTTCTCATATGTGCCTTGACCATGGGGCTACAGCAGACTGAGTAACCCTTTGCTCGAACCAGTGACCTGGTGAGCCAGTCCTTGCTGGTGAGCTTTTTGTTCAAGCCAGATGAGCCTGCGCTCAAGCTGGTGACTTCAGAGTCTCGAACCTGGGTCCTCTGCATCCCAGTCCCACACTCTATTCACTGCGCCACTGCCTGGTCTGGCCAATTCTTGTCTTGATCGCCAAGGGGAACTTGGAAATAGGCAATATGTGCATGTGTCACAAATGATGAAGTATTGCACCTTTGATGTTGAAGTCTATAACAGCCACATATATAACAGAAGATGTCAGGACTATTCTTACATTTACGCCTATTCGAAGAAGCCATGATTCGATCTTAAAACAAAATAAGAGGGTGTTTTTTTTATCAGATAATAATATTTTACACTTAAAAACAACTACAATTATGTAAAAGTGATGTTTGTAAAACATTAATTGCCTTGTGGTTATGTTCAATCCAAGAGTCGTTGCCCTTTAACTCCAATTTAACAACCAATGCATGCCATTAACTGTAACAAAAAGAAATTAAAATTGCATAAAAACTAGAGCATGCACCAAAAACGGACTTCAGATTTGGAATCAGCGATGCTGAAATATATAGGAACAGTTCTAAAACCTCATGCAACAGAAAATGGAAAAAAAATATTGTTCCCCAGTGCTATCTATAGTTTTATACTCAAGTTACAAAATCATTAGCATCATTCCATGCCACTAAAATCTCTTTGTAAATCTAACATTCAACATAAAATTGTGAATATACTCTCAATTATTTAACATTCCCCCAATGTTAGGCTTGCTATTATAACAGCATGACTACTTATATAATAGTATTCTCATTTCTATTTTCTCTTTATTATAAATTTATAGAAGTTGGGTTACGGAGGTTATAGATAGACATATTTTAAAAACTTGATACATATTACCATGTTGACATCCAGAGGCAACCCTTCACTTTGTTTTCTTCCTTGTCCTTCCATGTGACTAGAGGGTCTGAAAGTCAGAGTATTATCACACTTAACATTCACCTTCCTCTGGAGAGAGGAGCGGCAGTGAGGTGATCAACGTCTTTTAAGTAATTCACTGATTGGTTTTTCTCCCACCCCAGGCTTTTGGAGTCTAGTTGTTGATTTTTTTTTTTTTTGCTTTTAAAGTTAAAGTTTTGTTCTGACTCTTAACTGTGTCATTGGAAGGATGTTAAAATTAAGCAAAGGCATAATAGTTGATATCTTCCCATATCCTTGGATGAAAGTTGTCTTGCAAATTCATAATACCCCTTATTATTACTAATTCCAGTAATTCAGAATGTAAATGAATCATATTTTTAAAAAGAGGCTAATTGATGTATTGTTGGTCCAACAGACATGCTAAGTTACTGATCAGTTGTTGAGCGTAGTGTATTCCATATCTCCTAATGAAGTCAGGACTGACTGTCCCTCTGTCTGGCTTCCCCTCTCCCTCCATGGGACCCGAGGAAGAGAGATCTCTGAATAGGAGGGAAGGGAGACAACCTTCGCTTCTCTTCCCTAGTCTTGTGGCGGCTCTTGTTCCTGTCTAGGAGAGTAACGTTACCCTGTTTTCAGACGGGAACATTCTTCGAAGCTCAGTTAAGAAACAGCTCATTCAGTGGAATTAGCCACAATAGAACCCCTTAACTTTACCATCTTTTTTTCACTGTGTGCTTCTGCCTTCTAAGAGAAGTGAGACACAAGGGGAGTCGTGGAAGATGCGAGTCCCAGGAAGCTTCTGAAGCGTGTGTTTGAAAAGCGCTGGCGTGGGCCGCACAGAGAGAGTAGGGGTTTTCAACAAGTGATTGTGCTCCCCACTGACACGTCCCCTTCCGTGGGTCTGTGATAGCCTGTGTGGACTAGAAAAGGCCCAGGGATTTAAACATGTTTTCCCCTTCTCTTTATAGGGCTTTGTTTCTTAGCGGGATATTTAATTTCAGGTCCTGTCTTGGGTTTGTCTATTGGATTCCTCAGGTTTAGTGGTGACTTTCCCAGTAGTCTCTTATTTTTTTCCTGATTTTTCTTCTCCACCTTCTAGGTTTGTGGCTGATCGCAAGGTCGCTGTTCGCTATCACCCTGTGCACTGACCAGCCCCTCCTCCCCCTGCCTCTCGTAGAGCCCGATGTTGCTCCAGCCCAGTGTGGCCCCCTTGCCTTCAGATGGGAATGCGGTTTGAATGGCCTTCCCGAGAGAGTGAGGCCCGTTCCTTTGTTTCCTGTACCCACCTTGGACCTGACCCAGCAAACCGTCCAGCGCTGGAGGGCTCTAACCTGCCCAAGCGCCCTGAGTTTCCTCTCCTGGCATGTCTGAGCCCACCCACCTCACGTCTCTCTCTTCCCTCTGCCATGTCAAGTGCTGCCCGTGCACCTGGGAAACCCACTTATTTGAGAACCTTCCCAAGGTGCTGTGTTTTCTACCTCATGAAGTATTCTCCCAGAAATTGTACTTTTTTATTTTTAGAAGGGTTTCTTTAACAAAGCAAAAGGATTCTTCCAAATTGGGCAACAATAAGGTTTGGACTTGACCTGCCTGGCAGGATCTAAACCTCACAGTCTGTTGTCCCTGTGCCCTGAAAATATGAGGGATCGGCAGATGTCATTTTGGTCTGGGAGCCAACTTGTTTGAAATTCAGCCTTGAATTGAGCTCTTCGCGCGTCCAGCTCGGCGGCCGACTGCGATGTCTGTCTGTGTCGTGTTCTCTCCTGTGGACTCTAGGAGGCGCCAGCCAGCGCGACACAGCCCTCCGAGGTTATTATTTGTAAAGGCTGAGGGTATGGGACATTTGTTTTCACAGCTGAGTCTTGGAAACTAGTTGCTCACTGTTAGAGTGATGCTTTGTGTAGCCATTGCCTTGAAGCCAAATATTGTTTTGCTTAAAAAAAAAAAATGTTTGGCACTTAAAATTGGGCCAAGAACAAGGTGCTTGGGTCTCCGGCTCTGAAAATGGTTCAGACTGGTGCCAGCATCCAGTCATGCATTTCATGTGTTCCAGGTGAATGTTCATCATTGTGTGTGATGTATGTACACATTTTCGTGTCTCTTAGTAGGAAGCTAGAAGTGGAGGCTATTATAACCTTAAAGGAAAAAAAAAAAAGCCTTAAGCTCAGCTAAAAATTAGATAAGAGAGATTTGCTTACCTGCAAATGAATCACAGTAGAAATAGATCATTCCGTGTCCTTGAGAAGCCCGCTGGTTCCGGATGAGCCCTGCGAGAATCATAGATCTTTGGGGTCGGGACTAAATTGATCTCCACTAAGTGTTTCTGCCTAGCAGATAGGTGTGACAGGTTGTGACACCTCTCCCTACCTGCTGCCTGGACTAGGATTGTCCTGGGAACATCCCAGAGCAAGTTGACATCATTTGTGTGACCTTTGGAATGTCCTGTCTCCAGGGCTGTATCAGTTGGGGGACACCAGGGACTACTGGGTAGCTCTTCCTTTTACCAGGTTAATGAGCTGCACAGGTTCTTTGTCTCCCCCAATTCTTGTCAGAAAGCACTGGGCTGGAAATTTTCCAGTGGAGTGACTGCGGGCCAGGGGTGAGCCTCTGAGAGTCCCTGCCGGTCTCTGCCAGTCTGTTGCTGACTATATACTTCAGCATTGATTTTAATGCTTTCTGGGACAGGGTGAGTTTTCTCATCGAGGCGCTGCCCACGGGCTTTTTTTGCAGAAGCTCCTTACTCCCAGTCATCGCCCAGCACTGACACAGAGCTGGGAGGCCCTCTTGCCCACGGCTATGATGTTGACAGTGGGCTGGCTCCAGCAGCAAGGCCAGACAAGCTCTCATCACGGGCTTCTGCTCTCCTGAGGTTGAGGAATGGGGCTTATAGTCTGGAATCCAGTAAGTGAAGGTGTTTTTCTTTTGTTTATGTTGTTTGTATTTTTTTTAAATGTAAACTTGATTATTTTATGGCTATTTAAAAATAAATGACTTTATATTGATTGTGAAACACTTCTGGCTCTCCTTCCCTGCAAAACACTTGGTGATTGGGTGCCACCGTGTGGTGGTTTTCGTTTAAGTTTTGGAAAGAGGGTTACAGCTCTTTGAAACACTGGCTGGGGCAGGTGGATCAAAAAAGTTCTAATTTTTGAAAATGGTTCAACTCTCAAAGAGTACAGGGTAAGTGTATTTGAGTTCAGAGTTGAGGTGCTCCCCCCAAAAGACTATGGCCCGCTCACTGAGAGAACTGGCTCTGGAGGAAATGGGGTCAGTTGACAGACAGCAGAACATATATATTAAGTAGCTATCTTCTGATAGGGCTGCCAATCGAATTTTGAATCTCTCAGCTGGAAGTCACATTTCTATACCACGGGTTCTAGAAGCCAGATCCATCCCCCCTTTCCTTTTGATCCTCTCCCACGTCCAAACCCGCTGTCTCCCTTCCTCGGGAACTCTTACCTGGGCTGTGATGTGTATCTCATGTGCTTTTTCTTTCCTCGTCTGGATGAGCAGAAGAAGATCATGATCATGATCTGCTGTGTCATCCTTGCCATCATCTTAGCTTCTACCATTGGGGGCATATTTGCCTGAAACAGGTGAGCTGTCCATGGGGAGGGACAGGGATGCTTTCCTTTACCTGAAACCTTGTGTCCCCATGGCGTTTGTTGTCACCGGGTGCCCTAATTGGGGTGGGATTAGGTGTTGGAATAGATGAAGGTTGGAGGAAGCTAGGAAAAGAGCTGCTTCATAGTGAGAAAAGTGAGTGAAGCATAAGCTGGTAGTAGGTAGACAGGGAGACAGAGGTGCCAATCTGTGCCATACCAGGACTAGGTTGGGCATGCTTTGTATATGAGTGGTGAAGTCCTGCAGCTTTATTTGGGCCTTGTCATCTGGGAACGGCTGAAGGATCAATAATCAGTTCTTGTATTAGAAGCACCCTGAGCCCTTTGGAAGAGGGCCCCACTGCAAACCTGAGGTATATAAACTTCCTCCCTTCCAAGGTTGGGACAGATTAACGTAGCCTTGTGAGGGGTCCCTTACCCCTGCAGAAGAGGGATTAGTGACCCTGACCTCTAGCACCTTGCAGTGTAATCTTCGATTTTTTTTTTCCCTCCATCTTTCTATTATGTCCTCCAGGCCTCACGGATAGATCCTCGTCTGGCATTTTTTACCTTCCTGCCACCTCGGTGGTACCAGCACCTCTCACAACGGATTCCGCGACAGCAACTCCTCTTTCCATGATGAATCCCCTTACGACACAGGGCATCTCTCAACTACCTACTAAAAGCTATGCAAAGGGAGACTGATGACAAGAGCTGGGGGCCGGGCCGGGTGAAGTACAGGGAGTACAGAAGTACACAGCTGGTCAGGATGGTTTGACGGGACGAACTGTAGGGTAACGGGCACCTGTTCAGGAAATAAAGGCAGAGATTGTAGCACGCCCCGTTCTCCAGGATCTTGTTTCAACCGCTGTAAGGTGATCAGAGTCGAGGCACTTGGTACTTATGCTCTTCGGGCTCTTCTAGGTCACACCCTTGACACAGCCTGTTCCCTTCCTGGGGCCACTGGTGATCAGAGTGAAGTGTCTGACAGGCACCCTGCATGTCTTGCTCACTGCAGTGTCCTCAGTGTTTAGCACAGCGCCTGTCACCATAGGTGCTCCATTGTTGACTTAATTACCTGTCACTAAGCTCTGATTTCTGCTCAGGGACAAGTCCTTGGCTCTGCCTCTTAAATCCTTTAAGGCACCACTGCAGTGGTTCTTAACCTGGGTTCTGTCGAACCCTAGGGGTTTGATGAGTCGGTCTCAGGGGTTCGGAGAAGCCTCTGCCGCGGAGGCCAGAATAAAGTAATACTGTAATTTGTTGTGAGTTCATACACTTTGTTGGTTTTGTTCTTTGAGCAAGGTGATGTTCATGCACGGCTCATTTTGTGCACCAGTAAAAAAACATATACCTATGTCTTGAATTTGGGGAAAAAAATCATATTTTATTTATCACTAAAGAAGGATTCGGTGAATGCGCATATGAAACTGGTGGGTTCAGTACCTCGGAAAAGGTTAAGAACCACTGCACCAATGGAATGTGGTTTAGAATCAGAGGCTGCATAAAATGCCTGGGATGGGTTGATCTACTTATGTAACAGTAAAACAGGGTCCCCCTTACAACTCATACCCAAAGTCCTTTCTCTATGGATGGTGATGGAGTTCTGGCCACAGCCTCTCACGCTGCTAAGATAGTCGGCCCCAGGGTCGTGGTTCACTAACTAAACATGGATCCAAAACAGAAGTAACAGGTTTGTACTGTGGTTGAACTTGCAACAGTCATCAATGCCACGCTCTGTGAGCCATCACAAAGGATAGGGATGTGAGGACAGAAAGGTAAAACGAGAATGTCACTTCACTTCTTACCCGATTCACGTTGCTACCTGAACTGCCTTTGTTGGCCAACAATGTGTGTATGAGACAGTTCCAAACAAGGACCCGATTCAAGGTTCACATTTGTTCTATGCAATTTAGTAATTTATTATATTACAGGAGGTTAACACAAATTAAAAATAGGATACAACTCTTGAGGACGAACAACTGTTTAGCTAAATTTGTACTTTTGAAAGTAAAGTAGTTGCTTTGTAGATGTTAACCTTTTAAGAAAGTGGGTAAAAATATCCCACATTTTAGTCAGCATGCTCTCTACCCACTTTTAAAAGCAAATGGTTTAATATGTCTATCCATTTGTATTTCCTTTATTGTGATTTTTATATTCCCCTTAGCTTGAACAGTGGTTAGAAAACTGCGGCAGGGCAGTCCTGATAAACAGGTTAATCTCGGTAAAGGCGACCAGGGAGCTGGGCCCACGGGGCCTCCATTTATCCAACAATAACTACTTGGGTGCCCTGTGGCACCCTGCGTTGTACTAGAACCTGCAGGGACACGAAGATAGAGCCATTCTTCCTCATCCAAGAATCTCAGACTGAGAAAAGACCGCATTTCAACTGTTGTTTCTGTCAGTTCCTTTTGTTCCAAGGCAAGGTATGTTCCCTGCCATATTGTCACCATCCCCCCTTTTAAGGTGAGGGAAGATGGGTAGCTGGGCATAAATAATCACTTGTTGAATTAGTCTACGTACTGCCATTCTTTTCTTTGCTTTTCCAAAGTTTTTGTTTCATTGATAACTAGTACAATGTCATAGAAACAGCTCCCGAAGGGCGGGTGTATAACAGGTAGCACAGATACTAAGTTCGACTTAGATGTGAACATCTGCTTTGGCCCCGAAAACGTTCACCTTACAGCCAGAGAGGACCAGAGCTCCCAAGAGTCAATCAGGCCTGGTTCTTAAGCATTTAAGGGATAAAGAGTGACCAACGAGAAGTTATACCTGAGGTGATACTCAAATTTTGTTGAATATAAATAGACAGTGTGTCCGTAAAGTCATGGTGCACTTTTGACCGGTGACGGGTCAAAAGTGCACACTACATAATGCACTTAAAAATATCAACAGCATACTATTTTTCAGAAATCGTCTATAGCCCTCGTATGCTGCTCCTCAGTTACGACAGCAGAGCTACCCGAAGCCTTTCGGGGTAGGCTGAGCGAGGGGAGCAAAGCGTTGAGTCCATTGGTTTCCCACCTTCTCACTACACCCGTTCGGGCAGGTAGAATTTGCCCCAGTAGCGCCCCTTCTGCGTCAGGTCATATGGGCTCAGTACCTTCCGTATCCCCAGCATGTTAGCAGTGACTATGCGCTCAAAGGTCCAGGGGTTTTGGTTGTTACGTTCTCGTTCCTCCTGATCTTTCCGCATCTTCTCTAGAGTCTCACGGCTCACGGCCTTCGCTGGGAAGGGCAACTTGTGGGCAACCTGGTCAAGGAAACCTTGCACCTCTTTGAATTCACAACGTCCACCCAGCTCGACGATGAGGCGGCCAGCCTTCACGGGAGTCACGTAGTGATCGATGGCCCCTTTGCCTCCCCCCATGCGCTGACCCACGCCCTTGCGGGTGATGGGCTTGAAAGGGGCGGGCACTCGCCATAAGGCAAACATGTTCTTGGGGTCCATGGAGCGGTTGATTGTCAGGCGCATCATTTCAAAATGGCCCCAGTGGAGGTAACCTCCACCCAGTGCCTAAAAGTGCATGGAAGAATTCGAGAACTCATTGAGATTAGGTATCTTCTATAACCACTGTGGCTTCAACAATATACATGGAAATAAGAGCTCTAATAAGTAGCATGGAAAGCCCAGGATAGAGTAATAAATGAGAACAAGGGTGGATCTGCTTCAAGGGGTAGCCAGGAAAGGCCTCTTTGAGTAGGTGACATTTAAAGCTGAGGCCAGAACAGTAAGAACTAGCCAAATGAAGGGACAAGTGTTTTAGGGAGAGCAATGGTGGAGGTAAAGGCCACGTCTGAGAAGCCAGTGGCGCTCAAGGAGAGTGAGGACTGGGGGCTGACGTGGGGGGCAGGAGTGGACGTGAGGTTCTGAGAGGAAGGGAGGGGTTGATCATGTAGGCTGTGGGAAGAGGACTTTAAAACATCATTCCGGCTACCTGATGGGAAATAAAACCTGGTCCACACTCATCTGTGAAGCTTGTGACATCAAGTCTTCACGGAAGCTATTCAGTAAGGAAACAGCTGTCCCTTTCCTAAGTAGTGAGTGGTTTTACTTTTCCACAAGCCTGAGAAGACCTCACAGTCTGATTATGGGGTAAATTAGCCTCCTTCCCCCCAACTCCCTGCTTTTACATTATTTTTTACTCTGTATTTAAAAAAAAATGCATAACTCTAATGTTTCCTGGGTATTGCACATCAGTTTAAAGAGCCACCGGAAGCAGTTTTAATAAACACGTGAAGGCAGAGACTCAAAGGGTAAGAGATTATGTTCATCCCCGCTTCCGTCCTGTAACTGCCTGACGCTGAGCTCACTCACCAAGATCGCAAAAGTGCCCTCTGTGAACTCAGTAGCTTCAGCCGAAGGTCCCCGGATGTCGCGCAGGTTTTTAGGTTCTCTCCTCACTTTTGGCACAAGCGGTACCCTTTCAACAAATCTCAGCTTGGGCCTTTCCGGAATGGTAACATCTAACGGAGCACAGACAATTAAGAATTAGTGAAACTACACATCTCAAAGTATTCGTGTTCTTCCCAGAAAAGTTTGCAGCAAACAGGTGAAAAAGTCTTAAATGAAAATTACCACAGAAAAAGACTTCCAAAAGTATTTTAGATTTTTCTTGTGGATGCTTTAATTAACAGTGGAATCCTTTGGCCATGACAATGGTTAATGCAAATGTTTTTGAACCTTTGAAGATAGCAAAGTTTTAACCTTCAAACCAAAATGTATTTATTAAATGCCCACCCTGTGCCTAACACTCTAAAAGGGACCAGTTGAGACAGTATAGAGATATAAGACTCACAGAATAACACCAGTCAGAAAAACTTAACCTAGTGCTGGAACTGAGCAGAATGCTTTACATGTATTATCTCATTGAATCTTTTAAAACAACTTCTTAGCCTTGGTATTTTTTTTATTTTTTAAGGACTCCTTTTTAAAAATTTTAAACTTTTTGAAGTTTTACACACATACATCAAAGGGCCAAACAACAAAATGTACAGCCCAGTGAATTATCACAAAATGAATGCATAAGCAAACCCACATAACTATCACCCAGATCAAGAAACAGAACATGAGACAGGTCATATTTTTAATCTCCATTTTATAGAAGAGGAACTTGAGGCCTAGAGACATTGTAAAGTTTTGTCTACACCATCCAGTGAAACAGCAAAGCCAAACAGTATGACACTTAAAAAACAAAAACTTATGCTGCCTCTCTGGGTATTAAGGGGGCTAGTGGAAAGAATACTATATTGTGCATGAAATTAAGTTCTCCTGTTCTGCTACATTCTTGTTAGGGGACTTACAACCCAGGACTCCCATGATCAGCACTCTCTCCTCTGTTACTTAGATAGGGGCTTTCATGCTGAGACTTGCACGTGTCCTACAATATGCAACAGCTTGCTGGGGGAGGGAGGGGGGCTGAAATGCAGGTCTTGACACCATCTTTATCATGTCTGACATTTTGGGAAAATAAATTAACTTGTAAGTCATTTAAAACATTTCTATAGTAAAACCAGCATGGCTCTACAATGAAGTCAAATATAAAAAAAAGGAGACTTCAAGGAAATACCAAACTGTTAACGGGCTATTCAGTTATAGAAACTGTGCCCCCTGCCTTTCCCAGCAGGTAACACTTTCTCTGGCCGTCAAGTCCAGGAGCATGCAGTAGTTTAACAATTATATGTGGAAGATGAGGTGCTCATAGAAGTCCCAGGCCCCTTTCATTTTTCTGAGATTTCCAATATATTGGAGAAAAGAAATAGTAAACTAGATTTACAAAACTGTGACTTACGTTAAATATTTACATTTAACAAATTAATGCTTTTCACAAAATCTTAAGTGACTGCATCTATGTAACCTCATTTGGAGAGAACATGAAAAGGCTAAATTTGAGGCCAATGAGCTCTAGCTGAGGTGGGTAGGCCATGGGCGGGGCTTCCCATAATTGGACATTTGCTCCATAAAAGCAGACACCTTTTGGGACTCTTGTTCTTTGGTTTATCTCTGTGTTTAGAACACTGCTTGGCATACAGTATGCCCTCAATACATATTAAATGAATGAGTCGATGGAGACAGCACAAGAACACGCCTTCACCTGCTCTCTGCTGGGATCCATCATAGAAAAGACTTACAAACATGAGAATAACCTAACCAATCAGCTCTCACCCTCAAAAGTCGGCACCGGGAGCAGCGTCTTCAGGGCGGCACTGGCGGGCGGGGCTGCCCAAAAACCTGCAAAAACAAATCAAATTAAATGAAGAAGGCGACAAGGGCAGGACCCAATACCCTCTCGGCCAAAGGCACTCCTGACGGAGGTGTCTTGAGGAACGCCGAGTCCACTACTGGGGTTCCCAGGCTCGGGCGCCCAAACGGTGCAGCCGGGGTCTCTGGGCGCCCCTCCCGCCCCCCCCCCCTCCCCCATAGGCGGCTGGGACCCTTCTGCACGAATCTCATGGCAGGAAGGGCAGCAGCAAAGCAGCCCCGATGGCGCTTCAGCAACCATATGCAGGGTCTTCTTTGAGTTTGAGAGAAACAGGATTGAGGATGCAGTGGGAACTAGGGGGCTGCCTGCGGGACCAAGGGGCCTCTGACCTGACATAGGCACTCGCAGCAGGGGCGCACCGGTCTGAGCCAGCAGGCGCCACATGGTCCGCGGCGCGGAGATCCCCACAGCGACCTCGGAGGTTACCTTGACCCAGGCCGTGGCGCTCTATGGCCCCACAAAGATTCACTTGCTCCGTGATTCTTCTGGCAGGAAGTTACGTTTCCTCTGGTCCGTTCTGCAGAGAGTCCCCCAGGGAAGCGGAAAATGGCGAGGCATCTGGGTTCCGGGCTGTTCCTGGCTTGCAAGGAAGAAAGGGTTCCCCTTTGGCGCTTTGGGGTCTGCGTCCAATATGGGGTTGTTGGTCAAATGTTTATAAATATGATGGGGGCGGTGGGGGTTTTCATAGAATACAAAAATAGTATTGTAATATCTTTTTTTAAAATTTCAACATAAGGACAATTTACAAATATAATACATTAAAATATGTATAGTATTATTTTATTCTTTGGCATATTTCTCATTTGAGTGAAAATTTTTTAGTAGATTGCTGTCGTTGTTTAAAAAGGTCATGAGATTTTTCACAAGAATTTGTTAAATTATATTTCACACATAAAATGGCTGTCAAAGTCTCAACACTTAATTGTGATTTTTCTGATGTCCACACTTTATTTACCGTAGAAAAAACGCAATCAGTCGCAGCATTAGTTCCTGGTAAAGACAGCACATATTCCACAATTTTTAGTGCATTATTGTATGGAACATAGTTTGTTTCAAAATGATGAAATATTTCTAACCATTTGTTCTCTATTGTGATTTTTGCTGATGCCCAAGATTTAACCTTTTCCTTATCAATCTATTTTTTTTAATGATGCCTCCTTAAAAAGATCATTTTCGGAAATATTACTATATGGGAAATTTGAGTGAGTCAGAGGGATCGGGTTACACAGTCCTGAAACTGATGTCAAACCGCAGCTGCAAGAGCAGGCAGGGCAGCGCCGCTGGTCACTCACACTCCCTGCCTGGACTCGTCCTTGCGGCGGCCCGCTCCCCGCGTCTAGCCCCACCACCCGCTGGAGACCTAGTGGCTTGTGCCTCGCGGAGCCCGGAGCTGCACAACGTGTCTAGGACGCAGGCCCGTAGGTAGTTAGGGGACTTGACAGCTGCCACCCCTGCTGGTATGTCCCACGCGAAGTTCTTTGTTTTGGGGCCCCGCACGGGACAGCCAGCTCTTGCGGCAGTGCGGGCGCTTCCAGGTTGAGGCGGGGTCTCAGGGCCAAAAGCTGTATATTCCCTTCCTGTTCTCCCACTGTTCCCTAGCTTTTCGTGCATTCTTTCCAAATATCGGGACTTTTTTAAAATGCTGCGGGATGCGGGACAAATTGTTAAAAATCAGGACTGTCCCGCCAAAAGCTGGACATCTGGTCACCTTACCTTATAGCCTAAGGCAGGGGTCCCCAAACTACGGCTGCAGGCTGCATGCGGTCCCCTGAGGTCATTTACCCAGCCCCTGCCACACTTCCAGAGGGGCACCTCTTTCATTGGTGGTCAGTGAGAGGAGCACAGGATGCATCCGCACCCATAGTTCCCATTGAAATACTGGTCAGTTTGTTGATTTAAACTTACTTGTTCTTTATTTTAAATATTGTATTTGTTCCCGTTTTGTTTTTATACTTTAAAATAAGATATATGCAGTGTGCATAGGGATTTGTTAATAGTTTTTTTTTTTATAGTCCGGCCCTCCAACAGTCTGAGGGACAGTGAACTGACCCTCTGTGTAAAAAGTTTGGGGACCCCTGGCCTAAGGCTTAGTTTTAAGACTAAGCCTTTCCCACCCTTTTAATACTAAGATCTTTCAAAATCCTTCTAATACTAATATCTTCTCAAAAGTGAGTTTTTCCTACACTCTTAACTGTTGCATGATGTGGGGTGGCGCACTCTTATGAGGAATCCCATTTATGCCTCAGATAAGTGACTTTGTATTAGAGACTTCCTTATTTGTATATTGGCTTAAAGGCTTTAATTTTCTACACTATAAAATGAAGCAGACCTGGGGCTCTCTTGGTTCTTGCCATTAGCATTGCAGAGGAAAGGCAGCCAAGATGGTGGACTACTGAAGGAGAAGCCAGTTTGTGCAGTTTGTGCAGAGAGAAGGAGATGAGGAACAGAGGTGATTAAGGCTGGTGAGGTAGAAACCTTTGATTCTAGGAAACTCGGATGAGTCAATGGCTTTGGGAGCCCTGAATGGAAAGGGAAGTGTTTTCCCACTGTGTGTATTTTCTCGCCCACCGGGTGCGAGCTAGGATTAAAGGTAATAGCCTATCAGTTCTTGGCTCCGTTGTTTCATTACTGTCAGTCCAAATCAAATGCGAACCTGCACGGGCTAGGCAGCTGTGATGGTGGCCGTGGCTATTGGCTTTACAGGGGTCTTTTCTTAGATGAGGGCGACTGGACAGGAAGGTATCTCTGCGGATTATGGTGTTAAGGAAACCGGGCTTCACATACCAATTTGGTTCTGTTAACCTAAAAGTAAAAAAGTCTAGGGGAGAGGCAATAAACCTTTGAGATCTAAAAAAGAATTGTAATTCTGGGAAGCAATGATTTAGGCAAAAACCTAAATGATGTTTGAGTTGGGAGGTGAAGGCAAAGAGTATTTATGAGGAAGGGAAGGAGAATGATTGCATGAAAAGAAGAAAGGACTTTCTGTAGGTGCAGATAAATGAACACAGTATTGCTAATTATAAAGAATGCCTTCAAATTTCAGCCCTGTGGTTTCTGTGTCTGCTTTTCTTTTATCTTTGCCAATAGTTGTTTGCAATACAGTGCTGCTGTAGGCCTAGTCCAAAGGCTATTTTGCCTGGTTTTGATCTTTCAAATTTTTGAGGAGTAAAAAGCGTAATGTAAAGCAGTTCATCTGGGATCTTAGGTCTGACTTTAAAGTGGCTTTGTCCAATTATTTCTTTTACAGTTCTTTACAATTTAGTACATTACATGACTTCTCTAAGGTGCCCCTCAAAGACATTAGGACAGTGGTCGGCAAACTGTGGCTCATGAGCCACATGTGCCTCTTTGGTCCCTTGAGTGTGGCTCTTCCACAAAATACCACATGTGGGCGCTACCTCAATAAGGAATGTACTTATCTATATAGTTTAAGTTTAAAAAATTAGGCTCTCAAAAGAAACTTCAATCGTTGTACTATTGATATTTGGCTCTGTTGACTAATGAGTTTGCCGACCACTGCATTAGGAGATAGCACTGACTCATCCTTGCATTAACATTTACTGGCACTTGCAAGGTGTCAGGCATTTACTCCTCACAACAAATCCACAAGATAAGTCATTACACCTATTTTGCAGATTCCATCCTGAGCATCAAAGGATTTAACTTTCTTAGGTTCACAAAAAGTACAATCAGAATTTGAGCACAGTCTGTGTGACTCCAGAGACTCTAGTAGTTAATGGACAATATCCATGACTTGATATCAAGTTAAAATTATAATTATTCCAAGAGTATGATGGGCAAATCATTTTTATGGGTCTAAAGCTTTTTAATATTTAGAACAAGAGAAGATCTTATTCTAAGCTTCTAGGATACAAATGGGATTAGCCAATTGAGGTGAATGTCCATTGTTTTTAAATCATGCTAAATCTGTGTGTGTTCTTTCCCCAAGGATTAATTTCATAAATGGTTACAAATAAAACCTATAGAGCTTGCAAAGCTACTGGGTGAATTCTCCCTGTCTATAGTTTTATGGATTTCTTGACCATTTGCACACTAAGTCTGCCTCGAAGAGTTAATGGACTTTATTACAGCCAATCACTTCTGTGCCAAGAGCAGTTCTAAAAGGAAGAACTGTGATCAGCCCTCACCCCCAGCCAATGTTAGCTCTTCTGGACAGCTCTTCTGTGTCCCCTTTCCCCTCTGCTAAAAGTGGGAGATCCAAATACAATGTTAATAATTAACATATTAGAGTTATTTTCTATTTAAAGAGATCTTTCATAAACACACAGATTATAGCCATACTTTTTAGATAATAGTGGTGATAATGAGACACAGTAAAATCTTTATTTATTCAGCCTGACCTGTGGTGGTGCAGTGGATAAAACGTTGACCTGGGAACACTGAGGTTGCCAGTTCAAAACCCTGCACTGGTCTGGTCAAGGCACATATGGGAGTTGATGCTTCCAGCTCCTCCTCCTCTCTCTCTCTCTCTCTCTCTCTCTCTCTCTCTCTGTCTCACTCTGTGTCTCCTCTCTAAAATGAATAAATAAAAAAAGAAATTAAAAATCTTCATTTATTCAATAAGTATCTATTGAGCATCTGCTTTGCTGCCATGAGAAAAATTGAGATATCTACACACATTTCAGAGCTTTAAAGCTAATTTAGGCTCAATCCCAACGTGGGGAGTTACTAAGTGTTGCAGGAGTGTTATTTCCACCATCTCTCATCAAGTAAATCAGCAGACACAAAGAATGGATTGAGTTCTTAATTGTTTGACCAAGAAGAGGGAATGATGCCAACCATTGTTCTTGTTTTTGTCTTGCCGTTCGCTGGCTATATCCATGGAATTCCTACTAATGGTTTCACAATAATAAGTGATTCCTTATTGTTGCTTAGTCAAGTTATTTACAAACATGTTATCATATACCATGCTGTAGAGACATCCTTATACATACTCCTTTGGTACTGGTATTTCTTTTAGACAAATTGCAAAAAAGAGAAATTGGATCAAAGGGAATGTTCATTTAAAATTATCTTGTTTTATAGAGTTGTGCAAAATTGGCATTCACCAACAGTGTATCAGAGTGACTATCCACACCCTTGCTGAGGAAGGATATGATCATTCTTTTAGAGTTTTTCCAACATTAACCTTTTGAGTAGTGAGTTTTTTTCATGCTCACTGACTCCTGGGAGTGAGTTTATTTTTTTTCAAAAAATTAAATTAGTTCCAGTTTTATTAACTTAAAATCATGTGTTTTTGATAACCAATTTATGGAAACAAGAAGAACATACACTTGTCTATTTTTTAATGTTGCCTTACACATGTATGATTGAACTCTGGATGGTCAGGAGGCACAAGGATGTACATGAACGTTCATAATACTCAGAGGGCTAAAGATGAAAAAGCATACCCAATGTTATGTTTATAACAGGATTTTAGAACAGGATTACTTCTGAGTCAGTTTTGCCTGAGGCCCCGAGGTATGTGGTAATCCCTATATTCTGAAGTGAGATGCTGAGCCAGTAGGAATTGGTGTTGTTATTCTTACCTCTCCACTCTCCACCACCCTGTAAAAAACACTGGAAAAAACAAGAAATAAAGTGGAGACTAGAAACTACAAAGATTTCTTTGCACAGAGGTGTTGATGTAGTGTGAGTTTCACCTCTTTTCCTTAATAGTTAGAGATGGGGATGTTCCACCAAGCTTAGTGAGACACATTTCAAGACCATTCAGAGAGCTAGATAAGCGTCCTCCATGCCGACTCGTGCAGCAACTGTGGAAAACAGTTTGGAGATTCCTCAAAAAGTTAAAAATGGAACTGCTTTTTGACCGAGCTATCCCACTTTTAGGAACATATCCCAAGAACACCATATCACTGACTCAAAAAAAGAAATGCAGCCCCATGTTTATGGCAGCATTGTTCACAATAGTGAAGATCTGGAAACAGCCCAAGTGTCCGTCAGAGGACGAGTGGATGAAAAAGCAGTGGTACATATATATTATGGAATACTATGGGGCCATGAAAAAGAAGGAAATCTTACCTTTTGCAACAACATGGATGGATCTGGAAACTATTATGTTAAGTGAAATAAGCCAGGCAGAGAAAGAAAAATATCGTAAGACCTCACTTATTTGAGGAATTCAAGAAACAATGAGAACTGAGGAATGGAATTGAGACAGAGGAGAGATCAAAGGGACCAGAGGAAAAGAGGACAGAGGGAAAGGGGATGATAGATGGGATAAACTTGAAGGGAAGGAGGGAGGGAGATGTTGAGGGGAATACGGGGGAGGGGAGATGCATTGAGGGCGACACTAGAATCTATGTAAACACAATAAATTAAATAAAGAAAAGAATCAAACAAACCAAACCAAACAAAATTAAAGACCTATTAATAATCAATCAAACAAACAAAAGGGTCCTCCACTGCTTGAAAGGAATTGGTATTTGTGAGGAAGGATCTTTTCTAGGCCTCTCTCTCCTTGTCTTGTAGGTGGCTGTCATCTCTCTGTCTAGTCACACAGTTTTCCCCCTAAGCAGGCCTGCTCTGTGTTCAGACTTTCCTTGTCTATAAGGACGCTAGTCAAGTTGCATTAGCGTCCATCATAAGTACCTCTGTAAAGGCCCTTCTCCAAATAAGGTCACATTTTGAGATGCTGAGGGTTAGGATTCTAACACACACACACACACACACACACACACACACACACACACACACACGTACGCACGCACTCTAGTGGGGGGAATGGGACACAATTCAGCCTATAACAGGTGCTATGCTAGTGAGCCATCCCAGAGTGGTCAGAAGCAGAGCTGAGAGAGATCAGGGGCAAAAAAGATCTTTCTTGATCAGCAAAAGTGCAAAGTGCAAAGTGAGGAAATAAAGATTCCCAGTTCCATTACCATCTCTCTGTCTGGAATAAGACTGAGCTGGGGGAGGGGAGCAGCTTTACCTTTACATGGAATGCAGAGTTTTAACTATTATGCAGTATTGGACATTTTCATTACTGAAATCAAAATGTTTTCTGTGACTAGAAGTGACAATCCAACTTAAAAAAAACCCCAGCAAATAATGAGAAAATGAAAATAAGCAGCCTTACTGAGTTGGTTTGGATAAGCAATAGCAGGAAAAACTCAAGTTGATTCCTGATAGCAGTCTCTCTGTGTCCTACTTAATATAACTTACATACTGCTCATAGTTTTTATTTTTAAAAATAATTAATGATGCTGGAGTTTTTCTCATGTCTTTCATTTCATATAATTTTGTCTTCTTGTTTTTCTTCATGTGTAAATTTGCTTGCTTGTGTACTTTGTCTATTTTTTAATCATACTGTTTATTTTTTTCTTATCAATTTAAAACTTATATGCGAGGGGTGGGCAAAAGTAGGCTTATAGTTGTCTGCATGGGAAGAGATGCAGGTTATGATGATTACAATAGCTTTATTAACTCAGAGAATGTCACCATGGCGCAGTGCACTAGGTACAATCTCATAAGTGTTCAAATTGCTGGCCTTCATCATTCACACATTCTTATCATCTCTGTGCCATACTCAAGCACACTTTAAAACAGAATTGCTTATAAACTACTTTTGCCTGTCCCTGTATTAAGATTATTAACTCCTGTTTGGTTGTATATATTTCAATTGTTTTTTCCCATTTTCAATCTATTAAAATTTTTTTTGAGGTATGACTAGTTATCATTTTTATGCATTTAAATTTACCAGTAAGCTGCATATATTTTTAAAAAGAGCGAAACTATTTGGTAGCAGTCTTTTCTCCTCTCTCCCTTGCATCTTCACAAATTTGCAGATTTGACCACACCCTTAAAGAAAGTTTATGCCTTATCAGCCATGGCCAGCAGAGGTCAGAAAAAGCTTATTATCATTCCTGAAACAACTGCTGTCTTGGGCATTATGCTGTATGCAGTAACGACCACAGACTACATTTTATTAAGGCACTTCTCAAAGCAGAATAAAAACTTGTCATCGCAGACCCAAAGTCAGTACTGTATCGGCCCCGTCTCCCACCCCTACAGATACAGACGGACACACGCACGTTAATTAAAGCATTGTAGCTAAAATGGGGTTTTCATACATGAGACCAACCTGTGATTCAACCTCTTCACTGTCTCCCATGTTGTTCTTGTTTCTTCAATTTCTATCATAAGAGCAAAAGTTGGGGACAAGACTCTTACACACACTGAAACACACATATCTTTTTTTTGTTGATTAATTGATGGTTAAATAAGAAAATAATCTTTGTTTAAATTTTTTTTTTCTTATTTTTCATTTGCTGAATGATTAAGCATTGAATGGAGAAAACTTAGAAAACAGAGAAGCAAACAAAAGCAGTCACCAATGATTCTATCACACAGAAATAGCCACTATACCTCTCTGGCATGGGTGATATTATATAATGTTGTGTCATCTGCTTCCTTCACACAAATGTCTTTTCATGTCAGCAACCGGTTATGTTCAACATGAGTTTTAGTGACTGTTTACTACCCATCATATGTCTCCACCACGGTTCATCTATCTATAGCTCTCCCGTTGTATGTACAGACTGTTTCCATTTTTTCATGTTGTAAACATTATATGTTATGAGAGAGCACTAGTCATCAGTCCTTAAGGGTCACTTTATTACAGTAACAGTCCTGGCCTTTTTCTGGAGTAGAGTGATTTGGGACCTGGGTTTGTGTGGTTCACACCTCCTCTCCCGGGAGCCAGACCGTTCCCAGAGAGCAGGTGTGTGTGTGTGTGTGTGGGGGGGGTGTATGACCTGTGACAGGGCCATCTGCTCTGAGGTTCCGCATTAGAAGGTATATTGAGGCTGCATATCTGAGGTTTATTCTCTAGTCATCTTTTTCATTTTAACTCTTTTATATCTGTGTCCACTTATAATTCTCACCTTTGTGCAACTTTCAGAATTGGGATGTTTTTTTAGTCAAAGGTACGTATATTTTAGGTATTTTGATACAAATTTTTATATCCTTCCCTAAAAAGTTTGTGCCAGTGTTGACTCCTACCAGCAGAGGTTAGAGTTAGATTATCTTTGAAAGCTTTTATATATACGTATATTGACATATATTGTGGGTTTATAGTTATATCTATATTTAATATACAGTGTGTCCGTAAAGTCATGGTGCACTTTTGACCAGTCACATGGTCAAAAGTGCACCATGACTTTACGGACACACTGTATAAACATTATATATATTACATATGAGGTGGGATTATAGATGTATGTGTACATTTAAAATGTAAAATCTAATAAATTTTATGTTAAATATTAATTACAAATTATATTTATATTAAATGTATATTTATACATAAACTGTATAAAAATACACATTTGAAACTTAATTTTGCCCAAAACAAATATTGGAAATGGAACTGGAGAGTTATGACATTAATATCAGTTCCCTCATTCTGAACCATCTTGGGGGTCACATATGAATTAATTTTGGCCATTTCATATTGTGACAAGGTGCCAAGAAACTGTAAAACTGTTAGCATGAGCAAATGTTATTTTGTATGCCTTTTGTATTCACCATTTTGAAGTTTTTGTATTTTTTTAAGTGCAAACTTGCAAACTGAGCTAAATCGCAAAGTTGTGCTCTCAGCAACAGTCAGGAAACTGCAAAAGGGACTTTCTGAACCATTAGCTCTGCTTCTGTAGGGCTGTTTGCACCTGCTCTGTGGTTTTCACCTTTATAAACTCAAGACATCAACCCCTTGGAGCTGCCTGATTTGGGTTGTAAGCCCCATGCTGCTTCCGGCTTAATAAACTCCTCTTGAAATTCTCTTGTAACTTGGTGTCTTTCTGGAACTCACCAGTCACTTTACAACAATATATATAGGTATGTAGGTAGGTATGTTTACACTAAGTGATTAAAAAAGAAGTACTTGGTATACAAAATAAAAATAGAAGTTTTTAAAATATATCACTTCATTTGTAGAAATAAAGGAGTGTGTTGATTAATTAATCAAGAAGCAGAGGATGATCTATCTCCAAAAATATCTATGGGGTTCTCCCATCTCCCATCCCCTTAAGTTTGATGACTGGAGGTCATTGCCTTAAGAAGCTGAACTTTGTTTTCATGGGTCACAGATGTTAAGACTCTAGAGAAGTTTGCATCATTTATTGTGCATTTGGTTTCCATGTTTTTACCAGGAATATGGTACCATTGTAGATATCCGTGGTTTTGTATAGGCTTGAAATGACGAGAAAAAAATTCCAGCCATCCTGTGGAGATATTCAGTTAGACCTGAACCCACCTTGTCCTTAGTACTGGGTGAAATTTGCTGTGATGTGCTCACGGTTGAAAGGTACATAGTCAGCAACTCCTGGAAACAGCAGAGGGAAACAGGAGGTCATCAAGATGCATAGAACCTCCCCCAACTTCCAAAGGATCAGCCAATCGGTAGAGGAGTAAATTCACTGTAGAGTGAATGGGCAGCTTGGAGAGTATGGATGGAATGTTGAATTGAGATGGAGGGAGTCTTTGTTTCCGGGCTCTGGGTGGCCATATGGAGCATGTCTTTGGGCAAGCCTGTTAAACTGTGAGAGCCTCATATATAATAGTATTTACCCTGGATTGGAAATAATGACACTAGATGCCTAATATAGTACCTGACACATAGCAAATATTTGATAAATGGTGATTATTATTAAAATGGCTCATGTAAGCCAGGTTTAGAGCTTTCAGGGCGGAAACTTATGTTCACTTTTAATTTTGTTTGAATTTTTGTTTTTCAGGGCAGGAAAGCTAGATGATGACAATGTTGATTGTCGGCTTTCAAATAGTCCAGCATCAGATAGAATGACAATTCTAGGCCCACATCGTTTTAGATCTCTGGGGTCTTTCTGTTTCCCATCCTTTCCTTCAGAGAATAGTGCTAATTGGCACCCAGGAGAGTAAACCTGATTTAAGTTCCCTAAGCAATTCTTGAGATGAAGGTGGCAGGGGAACTAATAAGTAATAATGATTAGCATTTTTGAACGCATGCTATGCCAATGACATCGCACTTATTTTAAACACATTATTTATCATCCTCACAGTTTCCCAAGAAATGATTATAACTATTTCCATTTTATGGTTGCGGAAACTGGCTCAGACAAGATTCATTACTTGCCTAATGCAGCTAGTAAATAGGAGAAAGAGCTTCTAATCAAGACCTGTGTGATTCTTCTTATTATATGCTTTGCTGCAACTCCCAGTTTTGTTAAATACATAAGAGACTTTCAGAAAAACATCTTTCCCCCTTGGAATCTTGGATGCTGAAGCATCTTTACGGAGCCTGGTCTTGGCTCTGCTATGACTTTATTTGGCTTCTCATCTCTCTACATGACAACAATTAATATCAGATCAACCAGGTAACAACATCCTCAGTCAAAACCATACACCATTGGCCTTTAAGTCGGAGGATGTGTTAGTTTTGGTGCAAAACTTTAATTAACTAACTAACTAATTAATTAATTAATTTTATTAAGTGAGAGACAGGGAGGCAGAGAGACAGGCTCTCGCATGTACCCTGACTAGAATCCACCAGGCAAACTCCCTATTAGGTGATGCTCTGCCCATCTGGGGCTGTTGCTCCATTGCTCAGCAGCCAAGTTATTTTAGCACCTGAGGCAAGGCCATGGAGCCATCCTCAGCACCCAGGGCCAACTTGCTCCAACTGAGCCATAGCTGCAGGAGGCGAAGAAAGACATTGAGAGAGAGAAGGGAGACTGGAGGGGTGGAGAAGTAAATGGTTGCTTCTTCTATGTTTCTTGATTGGGAATCGAACCTAGGACTTCCACATGTCAGGTTGACACTCTACTGCTGAGCCAACTAGCCAGGGCCAAAACTTTTAAAGAATGTTAAAGTTTTTTCGGATTGCTGAGATTTATCTGTCCCACTTTTCCCCACACGAGATGCACGTACAGGCATTCCTCTCTTTGGAGATTATAAAACAAAGCAGTACAGCAAAAGAAGGTGAGGAATGAATCTTGAATGATACTGTGGTATAAAGCACGCTCATTCTGGACTGTACTGTCTGCTCTGTCACATGCTAGACACGTGCCTTTCCTGTCTCTCAGACTTAGTTTCTTTCTCTGTAAAAAGAGAGTCACTAATACCTACAGGGTAGATGTCTGAAACAAGAAAAGATAATACCAGTATACAAATGGCTATTATTCTAACCCTCATATTTGTTTACCACAGGCTACGAACATTGTGCTTTTGTTTACATATACATGTATAATGTTTTAGTCCCAAAGCAGCTATCTTCTTAGATCACACACTACTTTTTCCTTTTGTATTTTTTTTTCTGTCTCTCTCACATTATTTGTTTTTTCTCTCTTCAACCCTTTTTGGTTTAAGTAGATCAATCCACTTTTCTTGTTCACTGTATGTTTTCTCAGAATGAAGTAAAAATTCTTGATTTTTTAAAGAAGCTATTTTAGATAGCCACTCATTTTATCTATCTATCTATCTATCTATCTATCTATCTATCTATCTATCTATCATCTACCTGTTATCTATCAATCATATACCTATCTAATCCTTATGTATTCATAATACATTTGTATATCTACATATGTGTAACCATTGTATATACAAATATTATACATACACATACAATTTTACAATTATTTAATGATTCAATGGATGAACTCAATAAGGAAATGAAAGAATGTAGCCTTCAAAACATGGAGGTAATGCCCACATTCCTCTAATTCTCTCACCTTCATTCAAAGGTGTCTTGTCACTAAGAAACTGCCAATATGTCTTGTGATTTACATTTTCAGCGATGTTGTTGATAGAAGAGACGATAGGGCCCCAAGATGTCATTGTGGTTTCAAATCTGTAAGAATAAACTCATATATATGATTAACACCTCACTTCAGGTCAGGCAATAAGGGGTTAAGATGAAGAGACTGAGACATTTAAACGCTTGAAAGATTCAATAAAATCCTTCTTAAAAGAGAAAATGAAAATGACTAATAAATATGAAATCACTTGGAATTAAATGAAATTGAATGAATGGTTTTTAAAAGAAAACTATCAATAGGAAATTTTTAAAAATGTGTGTCCAACAATGGGAAAATAATTAGGTGAGGGATGGAATAAATACCGGACATTGTATATTTTGCAGTTATGAAAATTGAAAATTATATTTTCCAACAATTTTTAGTGACATGGGAAAAGGCTTATACAATAATGTTAAGTGAGAATGTGGGATAAATTTTAAATGAAATATCTATCCTGAGTATATAGTGGATCACAATAATTTGTAACATGCATAGAGAAAAACACAAATTTATTTTAAAAAGTGATTGTATTGTGGATGGGCTAGAGAGGCTTTGTTTCTCTCTTTATGCTTTTCCTCCTGGAAATGTCTGCTGTGTATATTTTTATTATATTTACAGTCAGAAAAAGAAAAATCAGGCAAAAATGAAAGCTAAGCTCAGAGAAGTAAATTATATTTAGAGGGTTGTTTGCAAATTAAGTGTTCTTGAAATGTGATTTTTATCCTGACTTGTCTGTGAAAGTTAGGGAAGTTTTGGAGCTGGGCTGTGGGCAGCAGGCCCATGGCTTAACCCTGTGGACTTGTCAGTTTTCCTTCTTGACACCTGCAGAATTTGGATCATGTCATCTTTCCTTTGAAACTCTCTCCTCTTTTCCTTGACATGACCTGACATTTTCTCTCTAGTCCTCCCATAGCTCAATGTTCTCCACATTTCTCTACTGCTTTCTCTTTTTGCAAACTATAAGCATTCTCCCAAGTTTAACTTTCTCCTGTGATTTATTTCTGTAGTCTGCTCTTCCCTGGCAGGCCACTAGGAGGCACAGGAGCTTCAGAGTCACTCAGCTCTGGGTGCAGATCTCAACTCTATTAGGTACACGTTATGTGACCTTAGGAATATTACTTAACAGCTTTGGGCCTAAGTGGTCCCGACTATAGAATGGGAATAATTAGATCTGTCTCTTGGTTTTGTTGAAAGCATTGTATCTGCACAGTTCTTTAACTTCAATCATCACCTTCATCAGATGCTATCCAATCTCTTTTGCATGTTCTGATCTCTTTTTCTAGAACTCCCTTTATCCCTCCAATAGCTTCCCAATGCTTCTCTTGCAAACACCCACAATTAAAAATGTCTAGAGGAATTATGTCTTTTTCTCTGAAAGTCATTCTCTCTTCCTGACACTACCGTCAATAGTGTTGAAGCTTCTTTCTCTCGACCCCTATATACAGTACTCACAGAGCCGTGTGGAATCTTCCTTGCTATGAGTCCATTTATCCTAGATGAAGTCCTCATCACTTCACAGCTTCTTTTCTGTAGTCACTCATGCCCCAGTATTTGACATTTTACAGCCTGGCTTTTCATGTTCAAAATTTTGCAGTGCTGCTCCACAATATGAAATCCAACCTCCTTAGCCTGGTATTTCAGGCTTTGATAATACCACCCAATCTATACACCAGACTTAATACAATCTCAACGTCTCTTCTCTAGTCAAGCTGGCCTACTCATTGGTCTTGAATTCCTTGCCCATTCCTGTCTTGAATGCTTTGTCCTAGCCATTTACTCTCCCTAGATACCAACCTCTCATATTTTCCTCTATAGTACCTATTCTTTGAATGTGGTCCAAAGCCATAAGCCTTCTTGACTTCTCTAACCAACAACAAACTCTCTCTCTTTTGAATTCATGTTTTTAAAACTCTATGATATATTGACTTGTAGTGATTTAATTTTTCATGAGAGATTGCAGGCTCTCATGGGGCTATTAAATAAAAATCTGTTAAATTATTGGAAGGGAAAAAGTAAGTAAATGAGGGAAAAAGAGAGAGAAAACGGGAATTCAGGTCAGGCTCTGAGAGAGTGGCGAATACCACTAGTAGCGCTCACTTGAACGTGGGGTTTTTGCGTTGTGCTTCTTCTAGGACCACAAGTAGCACAGATCCACTTTTCACAGTAACATCCATGGTCACATTGAAGAGCAGATCCACCCCCCTCAGCTGGTTATTGATGGTATATATGACAGTGATGTTGGATGCTGCAGTGGGGACAGGACTAGGATAGTTTGGTAGAGTTGGTTGCACCTCATGATCTGTGAAGAGCAAAGAGGGAAAATTTGTAAAGACTACGGGGTTTGTGTTAATGGTGCAGAATCTTTCTTGTTGGCAAGCCATCCCAGAAAACATTTCAAGAACAGGCAATGAGTTTGTGGATTGTTGTGAGGAACTGGTGTGATCTATGAAGCTCTCATTTCCATTCTAGAGACTTGATTATAGCTAAAGAACTGACAACTAGTTTTATGATGAACATTTATTTTTTAAAAGAATTTTTAACTTGAAGGGAGGAGTGAGAGTCCTAAGTCATGTATTTTACATGGTACTCACTGTTCATTTGTGTGGTTTTTTGAAACCCTGAGAATCTGTAAGCAAAAATAGTGCATGTTGGACTGTTTAACAAAGCCCCTGGGCAACTATTATAGAATCCTGGAATGGACTCCCTGGTCACTTGGTTAAAGCTAAGGAATCACTAAGAAGTAGCTTAAGGCTAGGTAAATATGGCTGTGTTTGGTATAATTGGGATTAGGTTACTTGATTGTGGTCTCTGCAGATTCTGCTCTGATATAGACAAGGAGTTTATTATCTCTGCTTATGTTATGAAGTCCATGCAACATAAGATTAATAATACTGTATATTGGTATTTGAATAGGAGAAATAGTTGGAAGAATCTATACCAAGGGCTAGTTATCTCAGGAGTGATAACATTTTAATGCAGGACTCCTATTCTCTTAATGCATATTTCTGCATTGTATCTCTGTATTATATCTGTAATTGGGCAAAATAAAGATATTTCAAATTAAAAGGCTGTGTGCCAGGATTCTACCCCCATCCCATTGGTGTGCTGTGAACACCAAGGATTCATATTTAGCTCTTTAAGGTTTAAAGGTCAATTTGGTTTTTATCCTAAGCCTTCCAAACAAAGTCAATAATTGGCTATACTTTCTTTGCTTTTGCCCTGAATGCGGCTTCTATTTCTATTTAATAGTTATCTCATTCTTCTAAATTTTGTTGTTTTTGTCTACATATTTGTCAGCTGGCTTTGTAAAGAGAATGTTTAATAAGATACTGTGTATTTTGAAAAATTTGTCAAATGTACCAAATGAATGAAGTTGTATGTTATTTGATTGTTAGGACTATGGATCTTCCCTCTGAATCAGCATCTCACAAAATGCTTTACTCATAGTAGGTGCTCACCAAATGCATGCTGAATGAGGTAGACATGAGGGCTGAATCCTGAGTGCAGGATGGGATGTGGCTGTGTGTTACCACACAACTCTTGAGCATTGGAAGTCAGATGTGGTTCTACCTACATGGAAGTAATGAACATAAAAAGCCTGTATGCAACTTAAAATGGATGCATATAACATTCTTGTCTTTAGTTGCCAGTTTATGATAGAAGGAAAGACAGATGTTAGGAATTCTCACCAGGGCTGCAAGACACGTGGGGCACGTCTAGGTATGTCTTGCCTTCCAGGGAAGGGAGGATTTGGGCAATGGACATGGGGTTGTGGAATTTCCCCTGCTTAATCTCGTTAAGTATTGCATACATAGTCTTCTTGCAGTTCCACTCCTTGTTGGGTTGCTGAGGTGTCACGGAGAGAGCCTGGACCAGAGAGAGAGAGAGAGAGAGAGAGAGAGAAATGCATTAGGCATAGTTGAGAGTTGGCCTTTTATATGCCTTATAAGGAATACACTTGGTCATTAATCGCTGTGATCACACAGAGTCCAAACTAAAGCTGCTTCGGAACGTGTGTCCTGTTCCCTGCTGCATCCCCACCACTTAGCACGGTATCTGTCACACAGTGGTCTTGCACTTATAGTCAGGGAACACTGTTAGGGCTGCTATACTTACAAACAGCTCTCGGCAGAGAATGAGGGCGAGAGCTGGGCAAAGCAAGCTCCGGGGGAGCTTCAGTCTAGGACGGTGTGGTCATCTAAGCATAGCAGAGCTCTTTTGTTCTGTGTTGCCCTACATCTCCTTGGGTAGACTCCTCCCACACTTTGTGATCATGTTGGGACTGTCAGCTGGAGGCTCCACCACCCTGACCACAGGGGTGAACTCATGGCCTGGGCTGGGACAATCATGGAATGCCATCCTCTTCATGACAGTGATTGGTGGACACATGCACTAATGAAAGTCCTTCCCTGATATACAGACATTGAAAAAGAGAAGCATTTTATTTTCCTACGAGGGTTATTCAACTGGTACCATCTAAGTACATGTTGAGCTGCTAGTGACCGTCTTCCTTGGACATTAAAAAAAAAAAAGCCAAACTCATCAGCAAAACAACACAGAATAAGTGCTGGCGAGGATGTAGAGAAAAGGGAACCCTTCTGCATTGCTGGAGATTCCTCAGAAAATTAAAAGTCGAACTGCCTTTTGACCCGGCTATCCCACTTTTAGGAATATACCCTAAGAACACCATAACACTGTTCGAAAAGAAGAAATGCACCCCATGTTCGTGGCAGCATTGTTCACAATAGCGAAGATCTGGAAACAGCCCAAGTGTCCGTCAGAAGACGAGTGGATTAAAAAGCTTTGGTACATATATACTATGGAATACTACTCAGCCATAAGAAATGATGACATTGGATCATTTACAACAAAATGGATGTACCTTGATAACATTATATGGAGTGAAATAAGTAAATCAGAAAAAAAAACTGAGAACAGCATGATTTCATACATAGTTGGGACATAAAAGTGAGACTATGAGACATGGACAAGAGTGTGGTGGTTATGAGGTGGGGGGAGGGAGGGGAGGGTGGGATAGGGAGAAGGGGAGGAGTACAGGGAAAACCAGATAGAAGGTGACAGAGGACAATTTGACTTTGGGTGATGGGTTGCATACACAATTGAATGATAAGATAATCTGGAGATGTGTTCATTGTACATATGTACCCTGACTTATTGGGGTCACCCCATTAAAGTTAATAAAAAAAAAGCCAAGGAGCAGGAAAGAATGACAGAAACCAAGGCTGAGACATGAAAAAAGAAAAAGATTAGCCCCTGATATCATGATTGGAGTCCTTTATTCTGATGAATCCTGACATTGCCTAATCCATTTCTGGACCCCAGTTTATGTGAAATAGTGTCTCTGTTTTTCTTAAGCAAAAATCACTGGGAATTTTGTTATTTGCAAAATGAATCTTGATTAACACACCAGGCAACTTAGTCTGCTTTGCTGAGTTTTACGTCTCGTGAGTAAAATAGAAATCATAACTCCTGCTTACCTTTGGGGGGGGGTCATATGGGATGATAAGCAAAATCATTTCATAATGACTAATCATTTCATAATGTAAGCTATCATCACCACCTCCTTCCCTTTAAGATTGTGCTGACCATGGCCACCAGAGTGTATTAATGGGCTCAGGTTGCTGATGACTGATTTATCTGAAGTTTGATATGGGAAATGGGCAAAGGGAGAGGGGGTCAGAAAAGGCTTTGAGAAGCAGAGGCAGTAGTGTGAGCCACTAGACAGTTTTGACAGGTACAATCATTGCTGTTAACCTCGGCAACCATGAAACATGGTTCTTGCCTGAGACCACTTTGTTGGGCATTTGGGTTTAGGGGCATTAGGTAGGTGCTTTTCAGCAACCGTATCTTGTTCATGTGCCATATTCACCTCCCAAATCCCACTAAGTGAGATGTATCCCCTTGGGACAAATGCTACTGTTGCCAACAGTCCAGAGAGGGGTAACACAGTAAGCTGTGCGGAGTCATTAATAACCTTGCATGAGGAAGTGCATCCGAACCCTTTTCAACTTGTTTCTATTAGAGGAGGTGTTAGAGCATTAGGATGTTGATGGAAGAAAGAGAAGCTATTCTGGAAGAGGGGAAGTGCCTCATGAGTGCATTTGGGAAGCAATGTGGGTGGTTTAGGCCACTTGAAGGCCACTGGCATGCTAGAAGAGGATGAGTGATGAATGTCTTTTTCTTCAGCCCTCTGCGGGGAGAAACCTCCAACAGTTATTGAACACCACATTATGCCTGGGATTTTTTTTTTTATATCTTTGCAAAACAAGAAATTCAGATAAATTCAATATTTGCCTAAGATGGTGGCAGATGTGGGATTTAAACCTAAGTTGTTATGTATCCAGAACCCTTTGGTTTTCTACACCAGACACTTTAGATTAGAAGAAGATTATATATTAGACATCTGGTGGTTTCAGACTTCAGACTGCCTGGGGCAGCTCCAAACATGGGCCATAAGGGAAGCAGGAGGAGGCTTTTATTATGAATGAGAAGAAATCCACATGGCCAGTTATCTACGTAACGAGGTCTTGCCTTTTGATAAGAAAAGCTTTAATTCTCAGGAACAGCTTATCAGAGTATACCCTGCAGGTGCTAAAAATCCCAAACAGAATTCACAAACCAAGTTAGCCAAAGCAAACACTCCTCTTTCTCACGCTAAGGTGAAGTGAGGTTATTGAATGGTAACTAAAACCCATTTCCTATCCCTTCCACACTGCCTTTGTTCCTCCACAAAGCTTTCTAGACCTGAGCCCTGGGATGGGTCCCATATGACTCAGCCATGGTAACAACAGCACCTTGTTCCACAACAGGCCATTGACCATGACATGACACAGAAACTGATTTCTTCTTAGTTGCTCCCATACATGGTGCATTGGAGTGGGGATTTTGTATTTACTCTTATTTAAACTTACGTAAACATAAATTAATTTTTAGTCTGTTTATGCCTTTTGCTAATTTTTAATATGTGGACTGTCAATACCAGTCTCCATTCACCTCACCTCTCTCCCCAAAGGGTTTCCTTCTAACAGTAGTCCAGAGCTATGTTGAATTTAGGTCTGGCTGGAACTCCAGGACTCTCTGTTTCCTGGGCTTTCTGAGTTGGGAAGGTCACGATGTAGTTTTTCTGTCAATCTCATAGGGCATTTTGAAACTTTGAAGCACAAATTTTTTAGTTTGGAATAGAGGATGTGACCCTAGATGACCCATTAGTTTCTGATTCTAGTTGGTTATCTCTCCCACTATCACTGTTGTGTTTTCCATGGGAGGATGCTGCCCTAATCAACCCTAATCTTATATAATCATTTTATATAATCCAAGCCTGATAATCCATACTAGAGAAATGTAATATGGACTTGGTTACCAGACACACCTGGCTTGGCCATTTATTAGGGCTCATTGTGAGGTGATAATAAGATTGAGTTAGAGCTTGACAAAGATAAGATGCTCAGTCAGTTTTAGAGTACTTTCATTAATCATTTAGAATACAAGCCGGTCCCTTCATTTGGATCAAGATAAAGGGTTTAAAAAAGAATACTTGACTGGCAAGGTGAAATTAGAAAATTCAATATTTTATTGAGGACCTATTTTAATAGCCTTATATATTTTATATCACACTGCCATTAGTTTATAATTATTATGAACAAATTGATTATTATTAATAATAAACTAATATATTTCTTGGATTTATTCACTGTTACTTTCCCACCCAAGGAAGGAAAAAGAGTTTATGTAGATTTGTTTTCACATTTTACCTATAAGGTGGGGAGGAACTACACTTGCCTGCATTTCACCAGTGCAGACATGGAGGCACAGACACCACAAGAAATCTACCTAAAGTCACACTAGCTGCTCTCTCCCAGAGATATTAGAAGCGTGTTCTCTTGACCCTGTAATTCAGTCTTACTGTCATGGACCCAACGAGGAGCAGTAGTGATGTGCCTACCTGCATGGCAAGGCCAGTGCTGTAGATGTCCCCAATGATGCCATTGTCTTTGATTCTCATGCTGATATTCTCCACAGTATTCTTTAGTACGCCACTAAACAGGGTTCTATAACCTTCCTCTGATCCTACAGGGATCTTGTTGTACATACAGGTCAGAGCCAAAGTCACCATTGCTCCCGTGTCTGTGAATCATAGGGGGATAAGACAACCATCACCACAACAATATGAACAACTAGCATTTATTGTGTGCTTGTTGTGTTCCAGGTACCTTATCTCCTTCACTCTTCAGGGCAACCTTTAAAATCCATAGTTATGTCCATTTAAGGCAGGGGTCCCCAAACTACGGCCTGCGGGCCGCATGCAGCCCCCTGAGGCCATTTATCCAGCCCTGCCGCACTTCTGGAAGAGGCACCTCTTTCATTGGTGGTCAGTAAGGAGCACAGGATGCATCTGCACCCATAGTCCCCATTGAAATACT
The DNA here is from genome assembly GCA_037038555.1 of Rhynchonycteris naso. Classification (NCBI taxonomy): domain Eukaryota; kingdom Metazoa; phylum Chordata; class Mammalia; order Chiroptera; family Emballonuridae; genus Rhynchonycteris; species Rhynchonycteris naso. The sequence goes on from CM072995.1 coordinate 361,890,691, forward strand.
GGTCAGTGTGTTGATTTAAATTTACTTGTTCTTTATTTTAAATATTGTATTTGTTCCCGTTTTGTTTTTTTACTTTAAAATAAGATATGTGCAGTGTGCATAGGGATTTCTTCATAGTTTTTTTATAGCCCAGCCCTCCAACGGTCGGAGGGACAGTGAACTGGCCCCCTGTGCAAAAAGTTTGGGGACCCCTGATTTAAGGGATGAGAAAATGGAGTCTTGGAGAGGTTAAGGAACTCCCCAAACCTACACAGCTAGAAAGTAGCAGTGTCAGGACCTGAACCCAAATCTGTATGACTCCACAGATCATGTAGACTGGCAGTATATTCAATCCCACGTCTCTTATCCCAATGTTCATCTTTCAAAAATGTCACTGGTTCTCGAAGGCCTCGCTGTGGCCACCTCACTGTGAAGCCTTCTCTGATCATCTCAGCACCACATGTGCAATCTCTTTTCTGAAATTCTGTGACATTTGTTGTTTGTGCCTGTGTTGCCGTCTCTGCTGTTTTGTTGTTGTGGTGGTCTGTGACCTCCCAGGTAGGGAGCTTAGTATCCCCCATAGGGCTCAGGACAGGGGCTTATCTGCTATTTCTATGGGAGGAGATCTGTGGACTGAACGGGCAAGCTCTGGCCCGACAAGACCAGCATAAATGACAGATGTGCCAGATGCCACTTCCCTCCCAACCCTCATCTCTGCCTTAAAGTGGCATAACCTCATTAAAGGTGACAAGTGTTGAAACCAGTGTTGTAAAAAATGTCCAGATTTCCTGAATGGACAGAGATGCCTCAGATGGCAAATGGAGAGCAATCTGTTCTTGACCCACAGGGAGGGGACTTGAGTAAACAAGTGTTTGCTTGTTTGCTGAATGAGCCTGAAGCTAGAGAGGTTGCCAGTGAGGTATGGATAAGGGGGTGGAACCCTGAGATGGCACCTTGGCTTAGAGAGTGGCAGAGGAGAGAAGGCACGCATGAATAAGGGGCATTATACAGGGAGGGATCATTAGATTCAAAAGGGTGGGCCCAAGAAGGCCATGGTGTTGTAGACAGAGGGCTTCCATTCACAAACAGCCATATGCTTGCAGTAGGAACAAGATGGTTCTATTGTATCCTAGGAGGGGGGTTAGCACAGAGAAGAGCTGTTTAATAGAGAATATTTGGATATTCTAAGGAGAAGCTTTGAGTGTAGAAGCATCAGTAGTGATAAAAGAGAGGGTTCAGGGTAGACCTAAGTCTAGACATTGATTTGATAATTTGCCTGGGAACAACAACCAACTTGGATGACAGGTTTATTGTTCCCAACAGAAATTTAGCATTGTCCTGGTTTCTATGTTTTAGTCTCTCCCTTTCGTTTGTTCCTTAATTCACATGTCCAATAAATGTTTGTTAAATATCTCCCCTCTGCAGGCATTTCCATGCTCCCCAGCTCCCCACCTCCACTTTTCCCGGGTGTTCCCAGCACAGGGCAGTTTGACAGTGGCCACCGACTCACCTGTATTGAAGGGAGAGGAATTGGCCTGCACGGTCTTGGCAAAACGGGCTGCTATTGGTAAGGTCGGCTCAGGGTTCTCCAAGCACAGTGCCAAGATCGCCAGACTGGGCCCATAGAAGCTTGCCGCCTCCGCGTTGGGGCCTTGGGAGGGGATAGAAGCCTTTGTAAGACTAACATTCACCACAATGGAGGCGTTTGTGAGAAAAGAAATGACAAATCTTTTAAAATAGACATTGCTAGAAAACCTGTCCAAAAAGAAAGACACCATATTGGTTGAATACACCACTGATATTTCTCATAAGAATGTCATCAGGCATGAGAATGAAATAAAAGGGATGGATGGTGTCGTCTTCGGCAGGTGATGGCAGAGGAACTAGTCTGTGGCCCTGGGCTGTGGTCCTTGCTGGGCTAGTGGTCCTTGGCGGTTCGTTTTGGATTGGAAGTGAGTAACTTTCCTACGGAGTCAGCGGAAGGAACCTGAGTGGAGATACTTTGTCTCTTTCCTAATTTCCCACTCTCCCATTGTTTTCTTTCTAGGTGTAAAATTTTCAGGAAGGACCATTGGCTCACTCTCTCCTCCCTTCTGACGAGGTCTTACTTGAGGGTGCCCAGTTCTCCATTTTGCTCTGTAGAATCGATACTTTATTCCCAGGGTCTCGGCAGGAGGAGGTGAGGGCCATAATGGTGAGTGCAAGCTGACCAATGGTCTGAGCTGTAGAGCAGAGAACAAAACAGTTAAAGGTATTTTCAGGTGAAAAAGCACCGGAGGCCAGGGCTGAGCTCTCTGCTTCTTTCCAGATCATTTTGATTAATAATAATAATAATGTGATTAGTTTTTTGGTCTATCTTAATTCTTAAGGAAAGAAGTACGGAAAAATACTCAAAAACATTTAATCTAGTGGCCTCTGAGTGACTTGACAGTTCCACTGAGAATCCCTGGTATTTGTTTAGAAAAACAGCAAGAACTCCCATACACATTCATATATGAAAACTTATAGTTGCAAAATAATTTTAACTTTATTTTCTAATGTGAGCTTCAAGGCAACTCCTGTGAGGTAGCAGAACAGAGATTTGCTTATTATTATCCTTGTGATTATTATTTTTACTGTTACTGTTATTAAAATCAGCTGCATGTTGCAAATGAGTAAAATGAGGTAGAGCGAGATTAAGAGACCTGTTCAACGTCACAGAGTTAATGAGTGGCAGAGACAGAATTGGAAGCCCACTGTTTCTCTCTCTAGTTTGGAGCTGTCTCTACATTACTGGCCTCCTCTGTGAATGTCCTGACCTCACACATATTTCTTCCCAGGTGTTATGTCGGGAAAGGTGTTTGGGGGATTCGGGCATAATCAGAGGCAGCACTGGGTTGGGGGTCAGGGAGTTGGGATCTGGGGTGGGGAACAATGTGCAAGGTTGAGGGAGCAGGTGGATGCAGAGGCTCTGACTTCTCACCTTCTGTGTCGCTGGCCATGAGCTGGTAAGTCAGGAGCTTCTGGGCCTCCGTGTTGAGGGCTCCGGCCAGGTTCATGGCAATGAGGACACTGGGGTTGGGGAAGGCTGAGCTGGTCACGGAGTTCTCCATGAGCACTTGTATACTGTTAACCAAGGGCTGCTGTGCCGGGGGAACAGCTGAGAAGAGAGAAGCCGTGCATGAAACCCCTCACTCTCATTCCCTCTCCACAGAAACATGCTCCCTGTGTGCCGTAGGGGAAGACAGGACTAGCCTAGCAACCCTCAGAGACACCCCTGCAAGGGCGGTGGGAGGAAGAGAAGGGTAAGGAGGGATAAAGGTGATGGAGGGCGATTTGACTGGGGGTGGTGAACGCACAATGCCGTGTACAGAGGATGTGTAGTAGAACTGTGCACCCGAAACTGCTGTAATTTTCTTAACCAATGTCACCCCAATAAATTCAATTAAAAATTTTTTAAATTAAAAATAATAAAGAGACAAATGGAGAAAACATTGAGAATTTCTTTGGAGACCATCTTCTATCTTCTCAAATAATTCTTATCTTTAAGGAAGTGGCTTCTCACTTAACAACTTAAGCAATATGGCTCATGGACAGTTCATATTATTTCTAGCACGTTCCCAGAAATCACTGTTTGCCTTGCATCTGTTTTTCTTCTCATTCTTCCACGATGAGTTAGTTAAGGGTTTGGGATATGACTCTGAGTACCCACAACGCCCACGAGGAGCGGTACCCAGTCAGAACAGGCACTGAGTGTGTCTTTGTACCACCATTCCTGCAAGAATATTTCAATCTCTCTTAATATAAAATGCATATATAGACTTGCCCCTCAAAGAACTTATGCTGTTAAGTCAGGAAAGATGAACTACCCACGCTCGTACCGACTCATCCACTTTGGAACTGCTATAGGGATTGCTGTTTTTAACCACTTGCTGGTCCACAGACCTGTGTCTGAGGTGTCTGCTTGTCCCTGGGGCAACTGCTTCCCTGACATCCTTGGGAAACATGGCATACTCACAGCATGAGCTTCGGGTCTGGGTGCTGGCCCCAGCCACGGCCCAGAGAAGGAGCAGAAGGTAAACGGTAAACCAGGCCATCGCCCTCTCTCTTGTTCTGCCCACGTCTTCTGTTCAGAAATCCCGGAATGGTTAAGTGGAGCATTTCTTGACTTTCTCTTATCTGTTTCTCTTTATGGAGCGGTCTGCCACCCACCCCCACCCCAGCCAATACTAGCCAACTCTGCTGACCTCTCTCTCCCTGATAGAACTAATTCCCATGGGCTTATCTATGTTTACCTCCTACAGACCCTCCAAGGTATCTGAAGGTGATTTCTAGGTGGCACAGTCAAGTGAGAAACTTGGGCTGCATACGCAGCAAAGGCAATGATGACCATGCCCTTTACCAAAGTCCTGGGTCTTTACACTGGTAGGGTCGGCTCACATGTGAGTATAAACAACACCCCTCCCCCCACAGGCCATTTTCCACCCTGTCCAACAATCTGTCTATCAGCAGCCCCTTCTTGGAAGTTTGGGCTATTCCTAAGGAACCGCCTCACCTTGTAGTGTGAGGTCATGTGCTTCACCATATGCCCCGTTAGGCTCTCAGGTGAGACCTGCCAGCTGAAGTCCAGCTTTGTGTAAACAGTGAAGTTGACATGACCTGGGTTCCAGCCTAGGCTCTTTGAAGTTTGGCTTTAGGTAAGCAATGGGCCAGTTTCCCAGAAATTATTTTGTTTGACTTTTCTCTCTCTCTCTCTCTTTAACTCTGGGGATGAAAGTAGTTTCAAATACACAGGCTTTCAGTTATTATCTATATACTGCTCACAAACATTAGGAGATATTTCAAAATGAATATGAAGCAATAAAATATCCCCTAATGTTTGTGAGCAGTATATTAAAGTCAGTAATTAGAAACTGTGGGCTCAGCGGGCTATATACAGGGTTAAGTATATACAGGTGCGGGCCAAAGTAGGCAAAGGACTGTGCCGAGCTTGAAGATAGCAGGCAGACTACAAGAATGTGTGAATGAAGAAGGCTGGCAGTTTAAACACTTACGAGATTGTCCCTAGTGCACTGTGCCATGGTGACATTCTTCTGAGTTGTTAAAACTATTGTAATCATCATAACCTGCATCTCTTCCCATGAGAACAACTGTCAACCTACTTTTGTTCATACGTGCGCGTGCGTGCACGTGTGGGCGACTGTGTGTGTGTGTGTGTGTGTGTGTGTGTGTGTAAAACAGAGAACTGGAAAAATTGTCTTGAGATTATGAAAAGTCCTTCTAACAACTGGATTTTAAGCAGCTCCTTTTAGGGTGACTTACTCCAGTGGCCCCCGTCTTAAAATAAAACTCCGTGTTCTTCTAGTGACCTACAAGGCCCTGAGAGGTCTGCAGTCTGCTTTCCTTTGGGCTTCACCTCCATCCACTTTCTCCCTTGCTCACTCTGCTCCAGCACAAAGAACATTTTTTTAAATATTAAATTTATTAGGGTGACATTGGTTAATAAGGTTATACAGGATTCCAGTGTACAATTCTATGGTACGGCATCTGCAATACTGCATTGTGGACCCACCACTAAAAGTCAAGTCCTTTTCCATCACCATATATTTGGTCCCCTTTAACCTTATTACTCCCATCCCCCTTCCCTCTGGTAACCACCACACTGTTGTCTGAGTCTGAGTTTTTGTTTGTTTGTTCATTTGTTGCTTTTAGTTTTATAGCCCACAGATGAGTGAAATCATATAGTTTTTATCCTTTTCTGCCTGACTTATTTTGCTATGTATCATATTCTCAAGATCCATCTGTGTCATCACAAATGACAGTATTTCACCTTTGCTTATGATTGAGTAGTATTCCATAGGACATATATACACATTACTGAGGTTGTGAGAACTTCTTGTTCAGTCACCTTTGCCCTTCCTATCCCCTCTGCCCGGGACACTCTCTAAATATTCTCATGGTTGCTACCTGCTCTTTTATGTCTCTGTTCAAAGGTCAGCTTTCAGATAGGTCTTCCCAGAACATTGTGTATAGGACAGGTTCACCCCACCGACCCCCTCGGTGCTCCTAACCTGCATCTCTTCTCCCCATGCCCGTCATACTGTGTTTGCGGTTCATTTACTGTCTGTCTCCTTCTCACTAGAATGCCTGCTCCAAGGGGCTCTGCATATTTTGTTCACTGCTCTGTCCCCAGTACGTGAGAAACTACCTAGCTTACAGCAGGTAACACTTAAATACTTTTGGGATGAGTGAATTAAAGAACAAGTATAATAATACATGGACATATTTTCACAGTGGTCTTGTGAGGTAAGAGCACAGGGGCGTGTTGGGGTGTGCTAGAAAGCTTCTGACATGGCCCCTCATTCCCACCTCCTGGTTCATGTCCACTCCTCTAGTGTGGGGGCCGGTCTCACTGCCCAGGAATATCATACACCAGAAGAGAAGGAGGAGGTCATGAAAGACCAACTTCTCCCTCCCTTGCAGTCTCTCTCTGGCTCTTCTCGTTTCTTGCTCTGAGAAAGCCAGCTGCCATGTTGTGAGCTGCTCTGTGGAGAAGCCCATGTGTAGAACACTGAGCGCAGTCTCCAGCCAACAAGCAGGGAGGGAGGAATCCTGCCAATGACCATGTGAATGAGCTTGAGAGCAGAATCTTCCCCAGTCGAGCTTTGAGATGAAGGCAGCACCCGCTGACATTGTGACTGCAGCCTTATGAGAGATCCGAAGCCAGAGGACCCCGGTAAGCCGTTGTCCCTTGGATTTCTGACTCACAGCAACTGTGAGATAATAAATGTTGTTGTTTTAAGCCATGAAGTTTCAGGGTAACTTGTTATGCAGTGATATATAGCTGATCCATAGCACATGGTGGGAGATGAGACCAGAAATACAGTTTGGGTCACATTGTGGAGGGTCTTGTATGCCACAGGAAGGAACAGTAGGCAGAATAACAGCCCCAAGATGTTCACGTCCTACCCTGGAACTGGTGAATGTGTCAGGTTAGGTGGCAAAAGAAATTAAGGTTACACATGGAATGGAGGCTGCTAATAAACCGACTTTAAGATAGGAAGATTATCTTGGATTGTCTAAGTGAGCTGAGTGCGATCATAGCAGTTCTTACAAGTGGAAGAGAGAGGCGGGACAGTCAGGGTGGAAGTAGACGTGGGAAGATACACTGCTGACCTTGAAGGTGAAGGGGGCACGAGCCTAGCAACGCAGGCTTTGCCCCAAAGCCGAAAAGACTAAGAAATAGATTCTCCCCTAGAAACTCTACAAGAACACAGCTCTTTCAAAACCTTGATTTCAGCCCAGTGAGACCCATTTCAGACATCTGACCTCCAGAACTGTCTGTTTAATAATAAATTTGTCTTGTTTTAGGTCAGTGAATTTGTGGTAATTACAGGAAAAGAAACCCAGCACGGGGTTGACCTGGGTTCCAGAACCTGCACATGACTCTCCCGAGAGGATCCAGGCACCTGGTGTGCCCGTTCTTAAATATATACGGTACTTCCTTAGAAATGACCACTTACGGCTGTGGTTCCAGCAAGACTGGTCATGGCACAACTGTTTCATTGGCAAATAGCTTGCAGAACAGGAACCATGTCAGCCATACATTTCTTCACTACGCACTATGTGCTGACGGTCCTTGGCTAGCTACTAACGGGGCTTGTTTATTTTTTTCCTGTGTCTAATTTCCTGGTATGAAAGCACCCAGGGTCTCTCTCTGGACATTTTAAAGATTCATTTGTGTTGATTATTCTTTGCTGTGGCAGCAGGTGGAAGTTTGCCCCCTCAGACTCCATGGAGGTTCTGTAAAGGTCCCAAGCCATAGGTGCTTCTCAGAATGCAGTGTGGCCTGGGCTTTCACTGACCCCTGTGAGCGCAGGCGTGAGGGAATGAGCTTCTGCTAACCTCCCCGTCTGTCTCTGAGGCTAAAGGGGCTTCTGTCAGATGGCGGTGTGACTGCCATCTACTTAACTCTGCACTTATCTGGAGGACATTTTGTCCTCTGGCATCTGAAGGGCGTGTCTGGTTCCTGCCTGCATGTACAAGAGGCTCACATCCTCAGCTTAAAGTACAGCGGTCCCCAAACTACGGGCCCACGGGCCGCACGCGGCCCCCTGAGGCCATTTATCCGCCCCGCCCCACTTCCGGAAGGGGCACCTCTCATTGGTGGTCAGTGAGAGGAGCACAGGATGCATCTGCACCCATAGTTCCCATTGAAATACTGGTCAGTGTGTTGATTTAAATTTACTTGTTCTTTATTTTAAACATTGTATTTGTTCCCGTTTGTTTTTTTACTTTAAAATAAGATATGTGCAGTGTGCATAGGGATTTGTTCATAGTTTTTTTTATAGTCCGACCCTCCAACGGTCTGAGGGACAGTGAACTAGCCCCCTGTGTAAAATGTTTGGGGACCCCTGGTAAAGTATAACCCAGCTCATGCTGCTTAAATATAATTCAACTTTTTAAGAAAATGTGTATTCTTCTGAAATAAATATCAGAGGGTTTTTTTGTTTTTTTTTTTTCCTGATATGAATATCCAGGTGATTTTTATGGGCAAGGCAAGGAAAATACATGTGGGAAAAGAATGAGGGTTCAAGGGAGACAGCTGGAGGCAGGGAGGGTAATTTTCCTCAAACTGCATGGATTGACTTTTTGTATATAAACCTCACATTTCCCCCTCCGAGCAGAGCACCATTTTCCTCTCGAACCCACTGCCTGCGTGAAGTCCATGTATCCACTGGGTGCCGCCCTTGCGTCTGGGTCTCTGAGAGCTCAACCTCCCTAAAAGGTGTCTAATTGATTTCATTGCTTGTGGCTGCAACACTAGACCCAGAACCTCATTTCTGTCTTCCCCAGTTGCCCAAGGTCACCCAGATAGTTTTCAGGGGAACCTCGAGTACAACTGAGCTTAGTAGACGTGGTCCAATCTCTTTCACGTCACTTCCTCCTGAGGTGGCCTTCCCTCTCATAATAATCCCCCTTTAAAGCGGCACGATCAGCACAGGCTCTTTGTGTATAGTGGTTGATATTTACTGAACATGCAAAGAGAGACAGGGAAGTTATTAAACACTCCTGTGGCATTTGAGATCGATGAAAAGGAAGACATGGGGCCAATGTTCACATGGAATTCCACTGCAAAAGAATTCAATCCTGCTGAGGAAGGGTTGAGTTTATTAGTATTTGCTCCAACGAACCTCTAAATCATCTCCATTGTGGACCACATAACTACCAACCCCTGGAATAAAGAAAAAGGAGAAGTGAGTTAAATGATTAGACCACCAAATCACTAAATAATGGATAACACTCTCCAAATTCCTCAGCACATTTCCCATAGGAGCTCACACCCTCACATCTGAATGCTCGGGCAATTGGCACGCTGTCCCTTACCTTGGTCCAGTGATTTGCCTTTATTCAGAAGTTCCCAGTAGGTTCTGTCAGCATTGCTGGCCTCCAAGCCCTGAACAGAGGTGATGTAAGGGCCCCAAGTGCTCTCCATGAATGTGAAACTGTGGGGGCAGTGAATGGGTTACAGAAACTTAGAATTTTCAAAGGCAACTCTACACAGGCATTTCTCAAACTATAATGTACCTAAGCATCACTTGAAGATATAATCCCCACAATGCAGATTTTTCTGGCCCTACTCCCAGATACATTGATAATTTAGGTCTGGACTGGAACCAGGAGTCTGCACATCCCATAAACACTTGAGGTGATTCTGATGCAGACAGCCCACAGTCCTGGCTAAATTAGGAACATGAGGTCCATGGCTCCTGTCCCTCCCTCCTGCCATAGTAGACACTTTGAAGTTAACAACTTCTACTCCAAGATAGTCATTGTCAAAGTTACTAAAATACTAGTCAAAAGTGTTAATCTGATGTGCTAGAGGCACCCTGAGTCCTAAGTTAGTGGGTTTTCTCTTCAAAAAGAGAAAGAGGAAAGAATAATATTTCATGTTTGTTGATTAAAAAGTGACATGGTCAATGTCTGGTTCACAATTGTTTAGTCACATTTCTTTGCTTTTCTGAGAGCACTTGAAAGGAGCCTTTATTATTACTATATATATATTTATATGCATATACATTATATGATATATATATATATACACACACACACTTAGAGATTTTTATACATATGTGATTTTCCCTGTCGCATTTTACATCATGTTATTAAACACAATAAATAACTGTCCATTAGGTTTAAAATAACAAATAAACCATAGTTTTTAGGCATAAAGTCAATATCTTTACCTTAGTATTTGATCTCTCTAGGCCAGGGAGCCTTTATCTAGGGGTCCATGAAATCTCTTGAAAGTGGGGTGTCAGGGGGATAAAATGGCTTCCAAGCATTTGTGTAACTTCTAATTTAAACAATGTTTTCTGTGTATGTTTACTTTTCTGGGATGAGCATCCTATTCAAAGGAGTCAGTGACTCAAAAATAGTTAAGAATCATTGTTCTAGACCCTGTCTGATGTAAGAAGTTCTATTTAGCGAAGATGTACTGACAGGAGAGAGGTCTCCAGACTTATTCATCCATTAAGTGAACATCAGTTTAATGCCAGCTATGTGCTAGAGGACCCTGCTGTGAGATGTAGATGATCAGCAAAGGTATGATTAAGATGAGTTTTAATGCATTTTGTATTCACGTGCAGATTTGTTTTTATGGAGTCTTTCAAAAATCGCACAAACCCCCTTAACCTTAGGTTATGAACAGACATACCGAAAAGCAGTCTCATTTATTTTCTGAGCTTCCTCCATCACATCCAGGAAGACAGAGCCATTTGACACGGTGACTCTGGTGAAATACGTTGTATTGATTTTCACGGTGTAATTGACTGAGATAAATGAGGATGAGCTAGTAGGTTCCGCAGGTAGAGGCTCGTGAGTGGAGATGTTAAAGTTATCTGGTAGAAACAGGAAAGCAGAGAAGAATTATTATTCAGAATTATAAGAGTGATGTTAGAGTTTGCACACCTATTCAACCTCTATCCACGAACTCCTTTCCTTTGTGGAGAAACGAATTTGCTATAGGAGCAAGTGGCATCCATCAAGGGGCAGATCTCTCACTTGGTTAAAGCAGAAATTAAAAGTAGATACTTACCAGCTTGTGAATGCTCACGATCAGCTCAACTCTCAGCTGTTTAAACAATTCAGTTGCCCCCTCTCCCATTTCTCATGGAGGCTTCTCTCTTTTGGTATAGCATACAATAATGCTTCCATTTCTTTTGCCTTCTTATTTTTAAACATTTATTGAAAAAAAATATTGTGCCAGGCACTTTACTAGTCATTTTACACGAACTGTTTCCTTTAGTCCTTACAAAAACCTATGTCAGATACTATTATCATTTGCATGTCTTACTTTAGAAAACTGAAGCTCAGAGGTTAAATGTCTTGTCCAAGTTTCCTAAACCTGTCAGTGGCTGAACCAGGAATAAATGACATAGAAGAAAATGGCTCTCTATCTTGTTGCAAAACCAGTTGTTTGAATCAATGATTCATGCTGTAATTTCTTATAATACTGCCATATTCCTTCCACACAGACATCGTATTTCCCCAACATGTACGTAATGGAAAGTCAGAGATGCTGTACTTTGCTAAGGATGGGAACAATGATCAGAACATCTCTCTGTATCCAGCAATCAGAAAAATCTCTTTGGAGATAGACATCATTCAACCAAGTCTACCTTGTTTATCAGTGTTTAAACCAAGAATGCCATCTACCCCACTGTTAAGAACAAATCCTCAGGTAATTATCATCTCTGATGGCATATCAAGGACTGAGTTCTATCTGGGAACTGTAATGCTTTAGAGGTTTACTTGATCACTTTTGGTCCCTAATGACACCTAAATCTCATGTACTTTGAGTGTGATGCTGAAAGGCACAAAAGAGTTTGTTCTTTAGTGCTATACCTGCCCCACTGAGACCAGAACAGTCTTTGTTAATGTCCAAGTAGGTCTTTCCCCTCAGAGCAGGTAAGACCTGGGCTGCAGCAATTGGCCTTCGAAGTGTTCCCTGAGAAATTTCCTCGAGCACTGTGTCCAGAGTTTGTGAGCAATTCCATTCATTTTCATTTATGGATGAGACAAAGAGAGCCTAATGAGAGAGAGAGAGAGAGAGAGAGAGAGAGAGAGAGAGAGAATGAGAAACTTTAAATGAGGGGAAAGCTTACCTCCAATTCAGTAAATATTCATTTGACATTGATGACATAGGAGGCATCTCAGAGAACTAAGACATATTTCCTGCCTTCCAGAAGCTTATAAACTATTTTGGATGGGGCGGTGGGGAATGCTTAATAATACATAGTATAATGACGCCCAAGGGAACAGACTATGGCTACCATATTCACTCTCGTATTTTCAACACTGGAACAATACCTATCATACAGGAGGCACCGAATAGGCATCATTAACAGACAAACTGTTGTAAAGGAGCCCCTAAGATGGATGCTCTGAGATGGCCCAATCTTGAAAAGAGGAAGAGCTCAAAACATTGAGTAGGGCTGAGGAACGGCTTGATGGAGAAGGCAGTACTAGAGGTAGCCCTTACCATATGATGGAATTTCAGTAGGTGGCACAAGGAGAGCCCTGTGCCCAGAGGGGACAGCCTGGCAGAAGAAGCTAGAGGAGCAGTGGCCAGGGACTGGCCTGGCCATGATGAGAATATCTGCATTTTAGCAAACTCCCCCGAAAACTTCTGGTGCAGGAGGACTGGTGTGTAGAGAACACTCAGGGACAATGATGTTGGGACCAGGTTGGTAAACCCTTGAATTTGGGGGCAATCTTTGAATTATTTGCTTGACTGTGGGCATTCTAATAGGTTATAATAGGCTGTATGGGATAGAACAAGATAGTTTGCAGCTGTAATAGACTCTAACAGAACTATACAGACAGTAGAGGTAAGCTGGATTGAAGGAGCAGAATTATGGGGCAGGAAAAGTTAGGAGGGTATTAGAGTGAGAAAGACAAGGGGTGAAATGGGTTGGACTTGAAGATGTTGCTCTGGAGTTTCTGAGGGAAGAGCAGTTCTCCCTCTCCATATTTTGTTTTTTTCTTTCTTTTGAAATTTTCTTTCATTGATTTTAGAGAGAGAGGAAAGTAGAGAGACAGAGTTAGAAACATCCATTTGTTTCTGTATATGCCTTGACCAGGGATTGAAGTGGAAATGCTGGTATATCAGGATGATGCTCTAACCAACTGACCTATCTGGTCAAGGCCCCCCTCTCGATCTTTTTTTGAAGACTTAAAATTAACCAAACAGTCAACAAGTATTTGTGGGCTATTAAAAGAAATGAAACCGATCACATTACATTTCTTAAAAATCATCTTGCAGGCAGCAAGCTCACCATCCCACTGCGAACTGAAGCCTCAGTTGGGCTGGTAGATAAGACCAAGGCCCATACTGCACCCCTATGTTCTGTACTACCTGGCTGCTGTGGGCCTACACAGGAGTGTTTCCAAAAACTCCTCCTGGTGATTGAAAATGTGTGGCCCTAACAGGAAGCCACTGTTTTAAGTTAAATTCAAACTTAGCAAGGCCGACAACTTGAATGGTAACAACAGTACAAACAACCTTATGATTGGACCCTTGCCCACCACATCAGCCTAACATGGTAATTTTCTCCAAAGACCCTATGCTGACCACGCTGAACACCTTGATCCTCCTAAAATGAGTGACGTTCTTTGGTGCCTTTGGTCTTTGTCCTGCCAGCCTCTGTCCTTTGGAAAGTTCTCTCTTCCTGAGTTGACATGGCAAACCCCTATTCGTCTTAAAGACTCAGTAATTTTTTTTTCCTGTAAGCCTTCCTGGATCTCTTCTTAGAGTTGAGTAAATTGGTGCAGAAATAAAGTCCCAGACTTCAAGGGACATGTATGGGACAGTGTAGGGGCTGAGTGTGAGTTCTGAAACCAGCTGCTCAGGTTTTATCCACAGCTGCATCACTTTACAGCTTTGTAACATTAAGCAAGTTACGGATGCTCTGTGACTCATGGTCTTAGTCTAGGAAATGAAGGTAATGATTCTTTCCTCGTTGGCTTGCTGCATGTGTTAATGAGTTGATATTGATACATACCAGCCGCTGTTGCTGCCACCACCACTCCTAAACAACAATCTAATTTGGGAGGTGAGACGAAAACCTAAAACAGTGTTATATTGTAAAGTGAGAAATTCTGGGGGTTGGAACAAGATAGGTTGTAGTTGTAGAAGACTCTAGAATGTCTGGACATCGTAGTCAGGAAAAGCTTCGTAGAAGCATTGGATATGGAAAGGTAAAGATTAAAGGTAAGGAGATTACATTTCAGGCAGATGGGCATCATATGAATAAGAGTAAAGGTAGTACAGGAAACAGAATGAATATGATCTTAGGAGGCCAATAAAAAAGGATTAAAATACTGCTTTCCTCTGTGTCTCCCTTCAGTGTCTCCTGAAGCCTCTGACTTACCTGCATAGCTTCTCCTGTACTGTATATGTTTCCTAGGAGACCATTTTCTTTTTTCTTAGACAGAATCTTTTTTACCAGTGACTTTATATAGTTATCAATATTCTTTAAATCCTCTTCATTTGTTTTGGTCTGCCCATTCATTATGCTCCTCTTTACACAGGTCAGAGCCAGGACAGCCATTGAACCAGTATCTGTCAAGAAACCAAACATTGGTGATAGGGTGACCAATCATGCCAATTTGACCTGGGCTGCAGGGTTTCCTGGTATGTGGAACTTATTTCCTTCCTGGTATGTGGGACATTCGGTGCTAAAAGAGGAATACATCTGGGCAAATTGGTATGGTTGCTTCATGCTAGTTGATGATGGGAGAGAAAAATGTCAAGATATAGCAATCACTCCTTCAACACTAATCACTCAAATATTTTAAGATTCTTTTTGCATGTGGACTAACCATGTACCTTGTCCTCAACAGCTCACATCTTGGTCATAGAAACAGTTATGAATCTGTAGGTGTATACACACAGTCCTTCACTTTTTCATCTCTCAGCCATATTGGGAAGAGAATTGAGAAACCAAAGCATGGCACACCAAACAATGTAGGTCTTTGTAATGTTCCAAGGTTTCCATTAGACTGATTAGAAAATACCACTTAAGAGAATTGCTTTCCAATAAATCTCCTTAACAAGGATGAGGCAAGAGATTGGAAGAAGGGAGGATAAGATGTTTTTTCTGTCTTGTTACCTATATTGTCCTGTGTAGTGGTCTCCCTCTTTTGTAGATAAAGGAATATGAAAAATCTCACATTCTCCTTACTCTTCATAGATACTGAATTATTTTCTTTGAGTTTCTTGGAGGAAGATGAGCTTGTGTATCTGTATTCATAGGGGCTGAGCACCAAAACTAGTGGACTAAGGGGACCGTATTTTGGGGGGACTAAGCTGATCCAGTGGAAAATTTCCGCACCTTCCCCATTGTGAATACACACTTTATTGATCAAAATATTAGGCCTTGTCACATGGAAAGATTGCGTTGTTCAAGTAAATTTATACATCCAAATGGCTCCAATAAACTGGAAAAAGAGTCAGGGATTAAAAGAAATAAATTCCACTGTATTCCATTTCTCTAACACTTATATTTCCTAAAGTGACTTATATGTAGATTCTCATATTCTATTCTCATTTTAACAGAATGAAAAATTAAAGTCAAGAGTTAAGATTCACCGGTTCTATAATTCAAAGAAGAGATGGGATAGAAACCAAGTTTTTCTACTATACTACACATCTCGAAAGATACTTAACTGCCAACCCCCATATTCATTTTTCTCAAAAAGAAAATTTCCTTCTGAGAAGACTAAGGTAGATGAGAGAATAAAATCTAAATACTTACTGGTAGAAAAACTTTTAGGGTGAAACTTACTGATAACAGTGTCCACTCTCTATCAAGGGAATTGGGTTTAATGACTCACCTACTGAGAACTGACCACCAAAATAAAAGTTTTTATTTTCAGGAGTGAAGTAGTTATTAATGTTGGCAATTGAGTAGCTCCCATTGAACAGACACAGGGCCAGAACGTCCAGGCTGAGCTGGTAGTAGTTAGTCAGCGGGTTGCCATGGTGTTCTTCTAGCAGAGAGAAAAGAAATACCTTACTCACAGGAGTGGCACTGGGGTAATAATACATTTTGGTCTATTCCTACTTACTTTATTCTCATTTCTTTACACTTAAGGAGAGGTGAGTAATAGGAAGACGGATCACTCAGGAAGCCAGCGAACTTGAGAAATTTAAAGGCTCTGAAGAGCTACCAAGTTCAAATCCTTGCATTTTGTTACTGAGGAGACCCAGTACTAAAGAGATTAAAATACTATGCTGATATTCAAGTGGTTACAGAGCCAGGACCAGGACATGGATATGTCCCACTACCAAGCCTCTTGCACTTTCAATAGTAATGGATTGAAGCTATAAGAAGTCGAGGCCATTTCAAAGAAAGATGGGACTGGAGGGACTCGATGAATAATAAGATATTGGGTAGGAGTTGAAATAAAAGCAATGCACCTCACTGGCAGCCATCATGGTCAACTGATTGTTCCCAGTGATGAAGTACTTTTGGCCGTCCTTACTTTCCATACTAGTTTTTCATGCTTTGGTACTTATGCCACTGTATCTTGTATTGCTCAGCTATTTCTGAATTAATTCATTATTTGTCTAAAAGTCAAGCTTGTACAGTCAAAGCACCCATCAATAGATGAGTGAATAAAAAAAGCTGTGGTACATTTACACAATGAAACACTACTCAGCCATACAAAGGAAAAAAATCTTACCCTTTATGACAGCATGGATGAACCTGGAGAGCATTGTGCTAAGTGAAATAAGCCAGTGAGAGAAAGACAAGTACCATATGAGTTCACTCATATGTGGAATCTAATGAACAAAGTGAACTAACAAGCAAAATAGAGACAGACTCATAGATTGAGAGCAGGCTGACAGCTGCCAGGGGTAGGGGTTAAGGTAGGGGTTAAGGGTTAAGGGTTTGGGTGATGGAATAGAGGGATTGAGTGAAAAAAAGACAAATATCTCATGGACAGCAGTGTGATGATTGCTGGCAGGGGGTGGTTTAGGAGAGGTGGAAGTGGGTATAGGGGGAATTCATGGTCATGGAAGGGGACTTGACTTGGAGTGGTAAAAATACAATACAGTGTTCAGATGATGTGTTGTGAAATTGTGCACCTGAAACCTGTATCAGTGTCACCACAATAAATTCATTTTAAAAAAAAAGAGAAAGTCAAGATTGTAGTGGACTAAAGAACTATGTCATGTATCATGTGTGTGAATTTGTGTGCTCACCATTGTAATAAGGTAGTGTTTGATGAAGGGTCAATGCTCAGTTGAACATATTTGAAAATCCAATTCAACATTCATGTAGAAAGGGAAGATCTACAAAGATTGAGTAGGATTATGGAAGAGGAGAAAGAAGAGTGGAAGGAAACTTATTCTGAATCAGTGGAGAAGACAAGTTTGTTTCAGTTCTCTGAACACTTGATTCTCACCCATATTTTCAATTTCTTCTTGGAATTTCTCTTCTAGTTGTCTGACCAGGTGAAAATGCATAATGGTTTTATTAGCTTCCTGACATGCTCCCAAAGCCAATATAACCAAGGCAAGTTGTCCCGAGGTTAAATCTAACACTGAAAAAGAAAGCATTCGTTATTTTAATGAGGTACATACTTCCGATATTTTTGGTCTGCTGTTACTTGTGTTGCCTGTCACTTCTTTCTTTTGTTTCACTCTATACTAATGTTTTACTGCTATCATCTTTGTCCCCCCAAAAGAGCCTTTTCTAGCTGTATTGTAAAACTGTGAGCTAGAACTTAGTTTTTCCCATGAAATCAAAGGATCTTTTTGGAATGATGCAATCCTTATAAAAAGGATAAAGAAAAAATAGAGAAATATGAAATCTTGGGATTTTTCTCATTGTGGGTGTCATCTTGCCAGGAAAGTAATCATTGACTTTCCTATTCTGACTCACAGAGTATCAAAACTCTCAGACTTTTTATGATTCTTACAGTAAGAGGTAGGTAGGAGTAACTTCATTCCTCCTTTATATTAAATAGAAAGCTGAGGCTCTGCATTGACATGAAAGGCACAAAGTAGAGCCTGGACTCAAACTCAACTCTATGGTTGCCTCTCAATTGTCAGCCTTTATAACTGTGGTCCAAATCCCTGTCTGGTTGTGAACTCAGCTAGCTTATTGAACAGTATTAGTGGGTAGGACTCTATAATTTCTTTTCTTTTCCTTGGGACCTGTTGAAGAAAAATGATTTTGGTGCCCCAAAGGAGTAAGTGGCTCTGGGGTGGGTGACAGGGGATTGAAATTTGAGTCACCTTTCTGTTACCTAGTTTTATACAACTAGGATAGATGTAGCAGGGATGCTTCAGACACACAATTTTTGGGACTCACTGGTGATAATCTTTATAAATAGGTAACTGTTATCTTAAACCTTCCATACAATATTGGTACTCACCACTCCTGTCTCTGATTTCTTGGATCATCTGTTTTTCTAAGCTTTGGTCTGGGATCCCAACAAGTCTGAGGGACAACAGGACATTGGCAGCTTGAATTGTTCTGGAATATTTTGAATTGATCATCGTGCTTATTAGAGGCTGTAGACGGGGTAGGTCATTTTTGTTTACCTCTGTGGCAGAGGAGGGAAGAAATAAGAAACACACAGAAAATATTACAGTTAGGAACAGGAGTAATGTTAACATATTTATAAACATGTGGCACAGACATAGACCAACCTAGTAGTCATTGGCTATGTTGCTGGCACAATAAAAGATGGGTCTGGAGCCCCTGCTGTGCCAGGTGTTACTCCTTAACCAACCAGCATGGAAGTATTTAAAAATTTTAAACACTGGTTCAGCCTTACCACTGAGTAATGACAGAATGTCAACCCTGCCTTGAAGATCTAGTATCATTGCCTAATTTTGAATATGAAGCCTAGAGAGCGTGTCCTTAAAGAAAATTCAGTAATCAGAGACTTAATGGAGACTAGAATACACATCTTCTGACTTCCAAACAAATTCCTGGATTTGTTCTTTTCTTTTCCATCTTATTCTGAATTAATTTTGTTAATCCTGAGGGAGACAAGGCAAACGTTCTATGTTACATTGGTGATTGACCCCAAGGCTGAATTGTCTGATTGCCCAATTGGCCAGGCATCATGATCATTATTCAGCAGTATGCATGTGCAGGAAAACTCCAGTTTTAGCCAACTGCCTGTTCACATCCCAGGGGCAAGGATGGAGGGAGTCACATTATACTCTGGAAGAAAAAAACAGAATCCAGGGTCCCCCAAGAACTGGTGAACAAGAAAAGTCAGTCAGTTTTCACTTAAAACATTTCTAAATATGCTTTGCTTGTAGTCCCAAGAAAATCTCCGGATGACCTTGGTTAGCGGGGTAGTCAGAAGAACATGAGCCCCAGGTCCAGTCAGACCTTGGCTGGATTCTGTGTTCCTTAACTTATGACTGTGGGGAAGTTATATAATCTTAATGACCTTCAGTTTTTTCATTTTTAATTTGTGGATGTTAATACCTACTTCATAGGTAGTGAATAAGAAATCACTTAATAAATTATAAAATCCTATATAAATCATTACTTTTAGCTTAGTTGGAGCTTCTATCCATATACTTATAGTATCCAGGATATGTGATTTCTCTTGTCCACCTTTCTTCGTTTTATTTATTTATTTATTTATTAAAAAATTATTTTATTTTCTTCTGTCTTTTTAAAATAGAGACCAGAAAGGTCTGAACTGAGCGATTGTAGAAAGGTCACGATCTGCCACAGGTACAATTGGATAATTGTGAGTCATCTCTGATGTTTTGTGGATGTACCTGGTTTGGCAGATTTTCTGGCTCTGAAACAGACCTTTTAGTTCCTGGTCAACAACTCAAATCAGCTTCCTTGACTACTGAAGGCAAAGTTAATTATTTTGTACAATGACTTGAACTTCAAAGTTTCCATAGAGACTCTCCTATTCTTAGGATACAGAAAAGAAAATGACAAGCCAGAAAATAAAATTAGAGTTGGCCTAGTCTGTGCTTTTCGCTTGTATGAATACAAGTCCTTCTGTTGTGGTATGGGTCACTTCCTGTAGGCCACCGAGTACCAGGAAGATGTGGCCGCAGATGGCACCATACAGGCATTTTTGGACTGATGTAAAGTTCAATTCCAGGATAAAGACTTACCTGCAGAAATTATACAATCCGAGAGCTATACCACACTTCAAGAAATCACATGTTTCAACACCCTTTCCCAATTATCCTCCATTTATGAATGGTGATAAAAAATTCAGAAACATTGGATCACTCAATTACTAAGGGATCAGAGTAGACCTGAACCGATTTTTTCTTTCTCCTACTCACTGATTTTTAATAGAACCACATAATCACTGGATCCTACCCCTAAAGGACAAATGATGGGGTTTGTACCCATGTCCCGTAGGAAAAAAAGTCGAAGGGAGGCAGATGTGTAGCCTGGAACATCTAAACTCAACAATGACAAGAGAACAGCCTTTATTATTTGAAAGACATCACTGATATCCCCAAACTCATAAGTTGAACTTCAGAAAAATAGATTGTATCTCAAAATCAAAAGATAACTTTCTATGATCTTGAAAATTTTCTGGGATCATGAATTTCCTACCATTGAAAATGAACAAAAATAGACTGTTACTTGGCAGTGTCACTGGGGTAAAGAGGATCTTTGAATAGAAAGAACAGCTAGGCAAGTTAGCATTGAATCTATGATCCCTCTTCCAACAATATACATTGTGGACCTCTCCTTACCATCTCCGGCCACCCTTTGCCTCATTCTTTACTCATAGGGTCCAACCACATACAGAACTGACATGGGGTCTTTGTTTAGGTGACTCTCTACACAGTTTGCTGGCAGTAGCTGCAGGAGACTATCACAGTACTTTTAGATCAAAGGATACTCACCACAGATGGTGCATAGTTGGCTTGGAATAAGAGAAAACAAGAGGAGCCCCAGTAGGGGCAGGCAGTGTGATGGTCTCATCTTCCCAGCAGTGTGTTGGAATGGGGAGAACCTGCCTGGCTATTTATTGGGTGATGGACAGAAGGTAAGAAGAGCTCCTCCTTCAGCTTGCCACAGCTTCTTTTACTCAAGCAGACATTGAGAAATTCAAATAGGTGTGGCCAAGTAGTTTTCCAAATAACGTGACAAACCAGGAAGAAGTCTTGAAAGGTACAGTCAGGGAGGGTGACAAAATAATTTTTCTGTTTTCTATCCCGAACCTTTGAGGTTCACATTTCTTACATGACTTCAGCCCAATGGAAAGAAATCAGGTGAATGACTATTTCCAGTATTATATCCCTCTTTTCCATTTTGCTTTTGTTATTTTTTTAAAATGTGTCCTGAGACATTAGTTTTGATGAAGCTAGGGCTTACAGCACACAAAAATGGGAGCAGATTGTCTTTTTTATTTAATTGATTTTAATTTATTGTGTTTACATAGATTCAAGTATCCCACTGAATACATCCTCCCACCCCCGTGTTCCTCTCAACAACTCGCTTTCCCCCTGTCCCTGAGGCCCTCCCCCTTTTCTTCTCTGCTCTCTTTAACACTGTGTTATGTATATATAATTTAACCAATCTCTTTCCCTTCTCCAAAGTGGGAGCAGATTTTCTAAGTTCGAAAACAAAGCAGGCAGTATAGGGCAGCCTGGCACAGGGAAGCCCAGTGGGTTTTGACCTATGATTTTCTCCTAACATGAATTCCCTGAGAACCCCAAGGCCAGTAGGATAATAACCACAGAGATACACATCAAATTTGGATTTTTGCCAAGCCAGGCAAGACTCTTCATGCTACACCTGAGAAATGTTTTCATCAGTTCTTCCAAGAACTATTATTGAATACTATCAGTTTAGCTTTAAAATGTTTGCTCTGGGTCTGCAAAATGGTGGGATAGGAGGTTTCTTACTCACATCTCCCCACATAAACAATAATCGATGCATCCATCCTTGGGCCAAAGTTTCTGTAAGAACTTCAGGTTCTGGGTAAGAAGTTGCAGAACCCCAGTGGAGCCACTGAGGAAAGCTGGACTGGGAAGGCGTACCAATGGGAACAGCCTTGTATTCAAACAAGCCAGAGCACCGCATCAGCTAACTCAAACTTTTCTTCTGGCCTGTCATTTCCCTGGCTGTATCCTGAGAAGGCAGGTTCACTGACCATGGTCCTGGCTACCGACCCAGGAACAGCCTTACGTAAGTCCTTTAACCTCACGAGTCTCAGTTTCCTTACCAGTAAACTGTAGATAATAATAGGTCTTTCCTAAGGTTTTGGGAGAATTTTGTGAGTTGCCATAAAGGTGCTTACAATAGTATGCGGCACACAGCAGGCAGTGCGTAATTCTTAGCGCTTATTGTCCCCACGAGCTAAGTTGGGTCTACCTCGAGTCTGCTTGTCAGACCTGCTACCTGACTCCCTCAACCACTAACCTAACCAGTCCCCAATGTCAAACAATCCACCTTCAAAAAGTCTGCTCCTCTGGTCAAAATGACCATGATTTCTGTACCTCCACAATAACTTCCAAATTTTTGTCTTAGCCACCTGTACCTTCCTTCAAGTCACTTTCCATCGAACTCCTAGAGCAGAATTTCCCAAACTTGATTAATATGTAGACCCCATCTAAGGAAAAGGCAAGTCTGGCACACAGTACCCTAGGACTTTGAGTCTAGGAAAAAGTTTTGATTTTTTCTTGCAGAAGAGATATTTTATTGTCCTGGTAATGTTTTACAAAGTTATTCAGATCCTCAGAAAATTGAAAATAGGTCTGTGACTCAGTGGGCTCTGAGTATTATTTCACAACTGCAGTGATCTTTGAAACCATAATTCTGATTATTTGCTTTCTGGTTAAAATCTTAAAGGCTTGCATTGTATTTTGAATAAAACTCCATATTTTATTTTATTTTTATTTTTAAAAAAAGATTTTATTTATTTATTTGAAAGAGAGAGAGAAGAACAGGGGAGGAATGGAGCAGGAAGCAACAACTACTAGTAATTACTTCTTGTATGTGATTTGATCAGGCAAGCCCAGGGTTTCCAAGCAGGACCTCAGCGTTCTAGGTTGACACTTAATCCACTGCACCACCAAAGGTCAGGAAAAACTTCATATTTTAAATGTGATCTCCAAAAGCATATACCTTCTGCCCCTTGCCTGTTTCTCCTGCATTTATTTCTGTATCTTGCACATCATTCTCCAGGCTCCCTTTTTCAGTGCCAGTGTGCCAAGTTCCCTCCTGCCTCAAGGCCTATTTGCACACCTGGTTTTCCTCTCCTGAATGCTGGCTTTCACGTGGTGCTGCTTCCTGTCCTCTCAAATGGCCCGCTCACCCTTCCGCTTCAGTGTCATTTATTCAGGGCTGCTCTCTCTGCACACCCAGACCTGTCTCCTGCCACCCAGTCTCTCGACACACCGTACTTTCCTTTGTAGCACCTCTGATAATTGTAATTGTTTACTTGCAGAATTATTTCTTTTTATAAAATTAATTTATTTATTGTGTTTACATAGATTCTAGTGTCTCCCCCAAAGCATCCCCCCTCCCCTGTATTCCCCCCAACATTTCCCCTCCCCTCCCCCAACGGATCCCCCCCCCCCCCCCGTTCCCTTCAAGTTTAATTCCATTCCTCAGTTCACATTGTTTCTTGGATTCCTCAAATGAGTGAGGTCATATGATATTTTTCTTTCTCTGCCTGGCTTATTTCACTCAACATAATAGTTTCCAGGTCCATCCACGTTGTTGCAAAAGGTAATATTTCCTTCTTCCTCATAGCCCCATAGTATTCCATTGTGTATATGTACCACAGCTTTTTCATCCACTCGTCCACTGACGGACACTTGGGCTGTTTCCAGTTCTTCGCTATTGTGAACAATGCTGCCACGAACATGGGGGCGCATTTCTTTTTTTTAGTCGGTGAATACAAACAATCCAATAAAAAAATGGGCACAAGAAATGAATAGACACTTCTCCAGAGAGGACATACAGATGGCCAATAGACAGATGAAAAAACGTTCAACATCACTAATTATTAGAGAAATGCAAATTAAAAACACAATGAGATACCACCTCACACCAGTCAGAATGGCGCTCATTAACAAAATAACACACGATAGGTGCTGGCGAGGATGTGGAGAAAAGGGAACCCTTCTGCACTGCTGGTGGGAATGCAGACTGGTGCAGTCACTGTGGAAAACAGTATGGAGATTCCTCAAAAAATTAAAAATGGATCTGCCCTTT
This sequence comes from Rhynchonycteris naso, assembly GCA_037038555.1. Classification (NCBI taxonomy): domain Eukaryota; kingdom Metazoa; phylum Chordata; class Mammalia; order Chiroptera; family Emballonuridae; genus Rhynchonycteris; species Rhynchonycteris naso. Next base: position 361,914,906 of record CM072995.1, read on the forward strand.
GACCCAGCCAGCCCACTCATAGGAATACATCCCAAGAATTATTTCTTAACTGTGCTTGTTTAATGTATGTCTCCTTGCCAGACCGTGAGTTCCTCAAAGCGAAGGGTCTTTCTTTACCATTATATCTCCTGCAGTACCACGCTGAGTGCCTGCCACATAAAAGGCTGTCAAATGTTTGCTGAAAGGAGCCACCTCAGATCCATAGCCAAATGATAAATTAGTAACACCTGACGCCAGCGCAGTTCCCAGAGCTCTCCACTTGAGCAATCCTAATCAATGTCTTACCTCCGCCTGACCCTCAGATGTTCTGTCAGCTAGTTACCCCCCTTCACTTACTGAATGTTCTGTTGCTTGGCTTAATCACTACCCCACTCCACTGTAACCCTTCCACTGTTTAATCACCACAGGTAACAGAACTTTCCCCCTGCAGTGACAGATACAGCCAAACTCAGTCCTATGTAGGCTGAGGCTGTTCATCCTCTCGCTGCTGATGCCACTAGGGTCTCAGCCCATCTCTTCACCAATAAATAAATACATTTCTTAAAACCTCATCAGCCCTTGTGTGCTGCTCCTTTGGTGACCTAACAGTCATGGTAGATAATCTCACTGGAATAAATACTAGAAGTTTATTCAGGAGCAAACTAGAAAAGTAAGTGATTGGGGTGGCTTCCATCAGGATTGCAAGAGAATTCAGGATTGAAGTGTCTGGGGTCTGGAGTCAAGGTCATTCAAGTATTACATATGTGAGCGTCATCTATTCAGCATTTCCTCATCTAACCAAGCAGATCCACTTTGAGATAATCTACACTCCTTTTCTTTCGCCCCTCTCTGCGCCGATAAGCAAGATTTATGTAATTTTGGTTGTTTTCTTGACTTATTGAAGGTGAATGTTGAGGAATGAGCCAAGCACTAAAATTGGGTCCAGGAAAACCCAAGTCTTTCCAGGCTTATCAGCAGAGCAAGACAAGGTCCTAAGGGTTCCCAGGTGATCAGGAGATATGGCCCCAAACACATCCTCTGAGGCAAGCACAAACGGCCTCAGGTTGGCTCCTGTGTGTGCTCACACATACCATGTATCTATGTAAAAGTTACATAACAATGGAAGAAACTGTTACAACGGGTATGTTCTGTCCTCCTGTTTTCACACACCAACTCTCATAATGTGATAGAAAGGCAGGTGTTAATCTGGAATTCTCCGAGTCCTCAGAATTCCATTCTCCTCTCCTTCCAAGCCCATTCTGGCCTGTGTTGTAAGGGGCCTCCCACACCTGTGTGGGAGTGCATGGGTGTGGACACTACAGATGGCACACTCAGGCTCTGTTCATACTTTGCGCCTTGGCCGCCCACCGGGAGCAGGCTACACGTACTTGCGAAGACAGATGCGGGAAGAGTTTTGCAGGCTTTGGATGTGAGCTGAGGACTGTTTGGGCAGGGAACTCTGGGGCTTGTCTCCCTGGTCCAAAATATCTTTTCCTTTAAGCGAAGAGAACAGTGGAGAAGGCCAGAGTGAGGCTGTCTAAAGCATGGATCCCTGAGCAGAGGCCCCTCCTTTCCATGTTGGAGGGTGATACAAAATGACATGGTGGTGATTGATTTATCTCATCTTTTTATCCTGTTATAATTTGTGGGCATCTAGAAGAAGCTAAAACTGGGAGTTAGGAGTGAAATGCTCCAGTGAGTGAAAGTGACTTTTTCCCTTTACGGGAAGATTCTGTTCAGGTTGCTGATTCTGGGATTTGTCCCAACATCATGTTAGTTACACTGGTGTCTTTGTTCTTTTTTCTACTTTAATTTTTATTTATTGATCTTTTACAGAGAGAAAGAGAGAGAGGAAAGAGATATATATAGAGAGAGACATCAATTTGTTGTTCCACTTACTTATACATTCATTGGTTGATTCTTGTATGTGCCCTGACCCGGGATTTGACCTGCAGACTTGGTGTATCCAGCCGATGCTCTAACCAGCTAAGCAATCTGGCCGGGGCCTGGTCTCTCTGTTCTTAGGTCATTCCAGATCCTCAAAAGACCATGACTCCTAGCACAAATTTTTCATAGTATTTCTATCATGTAGATGTTGGAAATACCAAGAGCATGCATGAATCAAAGTAAAATTTGGATTCACGTTTTTATTATTTATTTATTATTTATTATTTTATTATTTATTATTTATTTTTATTTATTTGGATAACATTTGATGAGTAGCCTCTAGGCACGTCTGATTTCTTATTTAAAATTATGATCTTATACTTCAAAGGACACCAAGGATTTTTAATGCTGATGTTTTTTCTTAAAGCCTCTATCATAAAAATGAAAAGTGAAATGAAAATAACTGAAGGAGAATTGGAGGCCTGCCTTGCTTCCTCCGTCATCTTGCAGCCCTGAGTGTAAGGTATTTTCCCCACGAGGAAGGAGGAAAATCAGCGTAGCCACTAAGTGTTGATTATTAAGGCTTTATTAAGTACAGAGTGCTTCTCGGAGGAGACTCCCTGGCACGGAAGATGGAGGCCAGGAATCTCGCGCCTGGAATGCCTAGAGCCAGATTTTAAAGGGGTCCCATGGGACCTTCTGGGGTCCTTTGGGGTAGTCCAGCTAATATGACGTAGTGAAATCTCATTGGCTGATGGACAGTCAATCTTCTCCCAAAGGATTTCTGGGAAGTTCAGTTTTGGTGTGCTTAGTTGTGTGGGCGGTCCCAGCCAAAGTTCCCGGGGTCTGAGTTCCCTAGGTGACTATCCCCCATTAGCCATCCCACACTAAGGACCACTGCTCACGGTTTCTCGAAATGTGTCTTCATGAATCATGCAACTGTTGAAAGTGCATATTCGTGGGTCCTGTCCCTCTAGGCTAAACTCTGGGAATTAACTGAGTTTTTTAAATTTTTTATTTTTTTACAGAGACAGAGAGAGTCAGAAAGAGGGATAGATAGGGACAGACAGACAGGAACAGAGAGAGATGAGAAGCATCAATCATCAGTTTTTTGTTGTGACACCTTAGTTGTTCATTGACTGCTTTTTCATATGTGCCTTGACCATGGGTCGGTCTTTAGCAGACCAAGTAACCCCTTGCTCGAGCCAGCAACCTTGGGTCCAAACTGGTGAGCTTTGCTCAAACCAGATGAGCCTGCTCTCAAGCTGTTGACTCAAGGTCTTGAACCTGGGTCTTCTGCATCCCAGTCCTACACTCTATCCACTGTGCCACCGCCTGGTCAGGCTGGGAATTAACATTTTTTGGTAAGACTGCAGTGATTCATACCTGAAGCTTCCCCTACAACAGACACTGGAGTGGGGCTAAAACATTCTCTTTTTAAAACAGTATTCCAGGTAATATTGATAGTCATTTCAAAATTAGGGAGCCGTTCAACAGGGTTCTCTCTAAAAGGATAGTATCTGAGTCAGTGGTTCTCAAAGTGTGATCCTGGCACCAGTAACATTCGCAACACCTGGGAACTTCCAGAAATGCAAATTCTCAGGCTCCACACCAGCCCTGAATAAGAGCCCCCAGGGTGTAACCCAGGAATCCTTATTTCAACAAGCTCTGCAGGTGATTCTGACACTGCTCAGAATATCTCCCTGAATGTTATTTCCCAACAACTTATCAACAGGCATTGACACTCCTGAACATTTTGTTTCCCCAGAAACTTCGGCATTCCTGAAGGAGTCATAGGTCTCAAAAATTTGCCAGAGGCATTTTATTTGCCCCTCTGATTGTGGTACTGGAGTGATCATGAGAATGTCCAGATTCAGGAGAGAGAAAGAAGTCTTTCTTAGAATATTAGAAAAATGGCCACTTTTATAAAGAGTTTTTATTTTGTTCTTTGTCCTTTCCATATTTTCTAGATATTAATCAATTTGGATCAGGAAAAACCCAATACATATTCCTAAAACAATAAAAGCAATCAACAAAAAGTAACTTGTCAATGCAGTCAGCTGGGTGTGGCATTGGCTATAAAATCACCCAAAGCCGGTCAGGCCCTTCCAAGTTCCTGTATTTTTCAAAGGTCTTTGGTTGGGAACTGATGATCAAAATCACAAAGGATTTTGGCAGGTTACGATGATCTCGTCTTTCGTGCATGGTTTTGGCTTTTTCTGAGCGAGAGTCAGGTACCTGTTTTATTGTTTGAAGGTGCAGTTTCATAGCGGTTGCTGGCTCTTAGTTACTGCTGTTGGCTGCTTTTGAGTAGAAGTGACTTGCCATTCTATTTTTCTAACTTCTGTAGTAGTAATGCTTTCTCTTTTTTCCTTTGTCACCCTCCTCCCAAATAAGTGATTTATCCAGTTGATCTTATGTTGAGAAAGAGCTCATTTTATTCTTTCTTCTAGATGTAGGTATTTCCCATTGTGTGGCTTTCCCTCCCATCACTCCACATGGGAAAAACGATTTCCATACTTAAAAATTCAGACTGCTCTTCCCTGTGCCGCCTACCTCTGGCCCTCCCTGTTCCCTCCTAAGTGAGTACATGTTAGTTCTATGTCCGGTTGTGGAAATCAAGCACTTGATTCCTTCTCTTCTCACCTCTTGGTTTTCCTGAGTCATAAAGTTATCTTTCAGTGTCTTGTTGTGTTTGCAATCCCCTCACTTGGTGTGTTCTACTTGAGCCTCATTTTAATCTTTTCTCACGTGAACTATTCTTTTCTTTATTAAAAAGTCACGGGGTAGAAGTACTACCTAGAACAGTGATGGGCACTCTTTTGAGCTTGGGGTGGTCAAAATTCACCAAAAAAACGAGCATAACTCGGGTGGTGTGTCACTTTGAGAAAAACGGCCTAACCGGAAGTCCCAGAACTAGACGCTCTGTGGAGTTCTGTTGTGTTGGCCTACAGACCTCCGGCACAGAGTGTCTACACTACAGCAAATGTTTTATCCTCGGCTACTGCACCTGGCCGTGCAGGAGCCTAAGATGAAACGTCCTTCTTGGCATGTGGCCCCATACTTCTCTGGTATGCAGCGGCGTGCAGCTGCGTGTCATCGAAAATGGCTACGCATGTCAGTGCTGACACACGTGTCATAGGTTCGCCATCACGGACCTACCTAGAAAGTAAACTTAATGTTTATTTTGTTATTTCTACTATTTCCTTATCATGAAAATGTAGTGATGGATAGCTTTGTTTGTAAGATGTGTCTTTGCCTATCTATCTGAAAACTTAGAATTTATTCCCGGTAGTAGAGTTAATGGGGCACCAGAGCTGAGGATAATGATTTGAGTTGACAGGCTCACCAGACGTGAGTAGGCTTTAATCTAAGACAGTCTTCATTTTGCAGATACAGGGCAGGAGACACAGCAGGGTCAGATCTTCACGTCATGGGCAGAGTCAGCAGTTGCTCAAATAGATGGTTTCCTTTGTCTCTTTGCCCACAAAAAGTGAGTTTGGCTGCTATGAATGAGGGCCAGAAGCTACAGGGAAGGGGGGCTTCAGTCTCCCACTGATCACTTACACGGGGCCTCATCAGTGGACCTGCCTGCACCCGCTGGCGGCTCCCCCAATCTGGGGGCAGTCCCACACAGCAAGCTGAGCCGAGACAGTATCCCACAGTTAGCCGAACTCTGTAGGGTTTTATTTTCTAGTTGGAAACATTTTAATGAAATGGGTCAAATAAAACCCACATTTTCAAACCATATGATGTTAATATATTCAACAAAAATTTGTATTATCTTACTGCTGTGGATTTAAGGAGTAATAATTCAGATTCATTTTGATGAGATGGGTGAAATGAAGTCGCAACAGCTGGGAGTGAAAAATTAACATCAGGTCAGGCTCACGCGGGCCTGTCCGCGGGCCACCTTCCTCCCATCCTCCCAGCATGTTCTCACATTCACCTTTTAGAGGAAGTTATTTTGTGCACATTACTAGAGATGTGTGAAGTTTGGAAAAACATAACCTATTGCATCTCTCAAGGGTCTTCCAGGGGGTATTATTTGTTTGTTTGTTTAGTAAGAGGCCATACTCAAAATTTCTGATTGTCCTCAAAAGGAAAATCATTTTGTCTGTGTGCATGAGCAAGCAATTAGGTATTGAATAAGGGGTATGTCTATGAAAGCAGCAGAAAAAACAGGTTAATGATCAGAGCACATTATAAACTTGTTTTTGAGTCTGTAAGTCTGTCAGTCAAGGAAATTTCTAGATGCAAGGCTCAAAGCTTCTCTTGCTGGAATGAAGGCAGGCAGTGTCAGTCATTTTTACCAGTCCGCAGTTTCAGCATCAGGCGTTCAGGGAAATTCTTCATGGCTTACATCATTGTCAGTCACTGAGATTTTGTTTAAAAGCAGGAGCTGTTGTGATAATTTCTCAAGTTTATATCATGTCCTCAGCTGCAATTTGCAATTGCAAGGTTCAGAAAAGAAAAGTTTTAGTTCTCAATAATTCCAAGTCAAAGCATGAAAGAAAAATGCAACATTTGTTCAAAGGGTTAGAGCCAAATATTTATAAAAACTAGAGAAATTCAAGGTCCCCTCCAGTTTATAGGTGAAAAATAAAACTTTAAAGATAATGAACTGAATTAGAATCTAATATCTACAACTGTATTGTAGATTGTCTGGAAATATAATGTTTCTCCCTAAAATCACCCTCATTTTTCTTAAGATGGTCAAATTAAGACTGTTTACTGGATAAGTCTAGCTTCAAAAAATTTGGTTGGATTATTTACATAAATATGACAAGAATACTCATTGATCATAAAGGCAATTTTAGTTCTGCTTTGCTGAAATTTCATAAAGTATCTCCAGATAGAACTTTAATTAGCTTCTTAGGGCTAAGAAGCCAAGCCACATAGTTGGCAGACTTTGCCTACAGTGCCTATAGATTTGGGTGAATTTCTCATGTTTGAGGACCCCAGAAATATCTTGAGGTTCTTTCTTTGCCATCTCTCAGGAGAGCAACCTTTGTTTCTTGCCTGGTAAGACTGGTGTGAACTGTCTAAGCAAGGTACTGAGCTGGTTTCCCAAGGGGCTTTAATCAGCCTGCAAAATCAATCTTAATTTCTTAAAACTTTCTGGTGACATCCAAATCTATCCATGTCTCTTTTAAGCACGACATTTCAGTTAAAGTCTTGGTAATAAAAAACAGTTTCCAGTTGTGTCCTGTTATAAAAGAAATAGATTCTTATTGAATTTATGCGGACAACCATATTGCCAATAAAATGATAATACTCATTAAGGGTTTCCAAATTCGGGAGGGATCAGGTAGGGAGAAAAATATAAATGCTTCAACATTGCTTACAATAGTATAATTTACCAAATTGATCTGAAGAAAAACAAGTTTTCCTTACATCAGGAAAACAGAAAATTTAAAAATCAAGAAGATTTTAAGCAAACAGTTATAAAAATTATAATCATTTTCAGTTCATTCAGTCCCTTTAAGTGTTGTTTATTCTTATTATTTGCCAGTAATTTCCATGAATCCATTTGTTCCTTAGATTCCCACAAATTTTCATTCAGTATGATATAAAAACTTATTCTTAGAAACCTTTAATTTAGGAGGGCAAGGGGGATGTGGTGGGGAACAAAGGGGAGGGGAGGACGTATTTGGGGGGGCACTAGAATCTATGTATACCCAATAAAATAAAATAAAATAAAATAATTTAGAATAAGTCAGAATCCATTCCATGGGTTTTTAAGAAGATGAAACGTATTTGCAAAAAGCACTAGAGTAAAACAATGACTGTCTGTAAATGACAACTTAAAATGACATGGTTGTAAATCTGATTATAATGAAACTGACAAAGAACTTTGCTTTTCTGTAATATTCTAGAGACTTTTGGAGGTTTTTATATAATCTCCAAATCATCCATTTTTGTAACATATGTATACACATACAACATAATTATTTTTTATTTAACAAAGCATCCCATGTAATATTAGCCTACCAAATAGGCCTAATTAGTTTAATTTTTTTTTTATATAAGGAAAGAGAGAAACCAAGGAGGTCGAAGACCTGTACTTGGAAAACTATAAGGCACTGAAGAAAGAAATCAAAGAAGACACAGATAAATAGAGGCATATACCATGTTCATGGATAGGAAAATGAACATTATCAAAATGTTCACACTACTCAAAGAAATCTATAGATTTAATGAAATTCCTGTTAAAATACCAATGGTGTATTTTGCAGAACTAGAACAAATAATTCAAATATTTATATGAAACCACAAAAATCCCTGAATAGTCTCAGCATACTGAGAAAGAAGAACAAAGTCAGGGGTATCATGCTACCTGATATATAACTAAACTGCATGGCCATAGTAAACAGGAGCTCCAAAATAGCAGCAGAGTAGGTAAATGTCATACTTAGCTCCTCCCAGGACCAAATTGGAATTACAAATAAATATAGAGCAAACAACCTGCATAACTAATTGAATACTAGCTGAAAAGAAGTCTTATAACCAAGGATTTACAGAATAAGCCACATCAAGACTGTTAGAAAGGGCAGAGGTGTAAAAAGAGCTGGACCCACTCCCAAAGGCAGTGGCCAGGATTCCAGAGGGATATCTCAGTTGTAGGGGGTTCCCCCTAAGGAGTGTGAGGCCCCATCCCCAAGTCAGACTTTCCAGCCCAGAATCCCAGATCCGGGAAGAGGCACCCATATAACATTAGGCTGTGAAAAGCAGCAGGGTTTCTGTCTGCCAGGGAGAGATGGGAGTCCACCAGAGACACAGGCACCCTCCCACAGGGCCAATGTATAAAATCTAACTCACAGCCACTCACCTGGGCTCTGACAGAGGTAGGAAAGAGTGGACTGCAGTCATGCAAGGAAAGACTGGGGCCCATAGCTCTGGAGGGAGAGCTGAAGGGACATTCACCAAGGTCCCTGTGCTGAGCCACCCTCCTACACTGCAGGTGCCAATCTTTCTTGCTGGACTACTGCCCTCCTTAGGGCATCAGCCTGGGGGAAAGCAATAGGACCACAATTTTTATCCCAATCATTTCTTCTTCTTCTTCTTTTTACAGTGTTCATAGGATGTACTTCTTCTATGTTCTGAGCTGTGGTTCAACCGACTCTACTTGGTCTAGATCACTTTTTGTATTGTGAGTCAGTGTCATTGAGAATTGTTTGTCTTGTAACCAATATAACCGAGAAGGGATATGAGTTTAATTACCTTGTCAGCGAGTGTGGGATTCAGAAAGAGGAAAGAACTGTGACCATTTCAAATAATAAACTAAACCCTCACCCCCAGTTCTACCTTGCAATGGCACTGTGCTTAGAGTCGGTGCAAGATAGGTGCAGTCAGGGCCAGAGATAAAGAACCTGTTCATTTTATGAAACTTGAGATTGGTACTTTTAGGATAAAGACCAAGAGGACCCAGGATTTTGTCTTGAAGAGCTCATGGCCCATTAGGGGAGAATACATTGATGTATATATTATTGTGACTTTTCAAGCACTCATAAGTTATTTTTAGTTCTTACATCTCCTAAAATCTAGAAACACTGGGAAAAAGGTATCATTTCCAATTCTCTTAGTAGGTAACTGAACTAAAGAACTACCAATTTACCACAGGTCATGTAGCTGTCTAACAGAGGAAGGACTAGATCCTGGTAAATTGAGATTTACATTTTTCCTTTGAAGAAGGAGGCAATGTATATTGGATTGTTTATGTTTTTGCTATTGAATTGTGTGAGTTCTTTATATTTTTGGATATTAATCTATTGTCAGATATATGATTTGCAAATGTTTTCTACCATTCAGTTGGTTGCCTTTCTATTTTGTTGATAACCTTCTTTGCCCTGCAGAAGCTTTTTCATTTGATGTAATTCCACTTGTCTATTTTTGCTTTTGTTGCCTTTACTGTTGGAGTCAAATTTAAAAAATCATCACTGAGACCACTGTCAAGGAGCTTACTGATCATGTTTTCTTCTAGGAGTTTTATGGTTTCAGATCTTACATTAAACTCTTTGATTCATTTTGAGTTAATTTTTGTGTATGGGATAAAATATTGGCCCAGTTTCATTCTTTTGCATATGGTTGTTCAGTTTTTCCAGCACCATTTATTGATGAGACTGTCCTTTACCCATTGTATATTCTTGGCTCTGTTGTCATAAATTAATTAACCATATATGCATGTGTTTATTTCTGGGCTCTCTCCATTTTGTTCCATTGATCTGTGTGGCACTTTGCTATTTCATTAAAGAATTCTGTGTCCATATTCATAAGGTGAATTGGTCTGTTAGTACTTTTTCTTATATATTTGGTTTCAGTATCAGGTTAATACTGCTTTTATAGAATCAGTTGAATAATGTTTCGTCTTATTTCTTGGAAGAGTTTGTGAAGCATTGGTATTGATTCTTTAAATGTTTGCTTCACGTTACCAGTGAAGCCATGTAGGCCTGGACTTTTCTTTGTGTATAGTGTTTGATGATTAATTCGATCACTTGTTATAGGTCTTTTCAGATTGAGCTCATGACGAGTTAAGTCAAATAAAAACTAGTATTTTAGGGAAACTGGTAGACAGGTCAAATAATGACAATTCTCTGGAGATGGAACTTTTAGGAAACTCCAAAGTGTTCTGTTCTCTCTGAGTTTGTTAGGCTGTTGGTTTTCCTTGCTACCATGGATCTGGGGAGATGGGAATTGGTATAGACTGAGTTAAAATATCCCAAAGGTCATTGTTCTTACTGAGACTTCATGATTTTTCTTGAGTACATGCTCCTTGGATCACTGCATGCCTTAGGTTAATTTCTAGAGTTTGAAAAAGTTGAATTTGATAATTTCTGCTCGTATTTTATTTATTTATTTATTTTTGAAGTGGCTGTTTTGTGACTTTTACTCTGCCACACTAAAAGTTCCTATTGAATATAAGAAACAAGCAGCAGATAGTATTTACTTACCACACTTTATATGCAACTTATAGACTGTTGACAGAAATAACAATTAATAGCAACACAATGGACACATAACCATGTCAATGAATGTTGAATTTCTATTAAATGTCCTTGCGAACATTTTATTTACATGAGAATACTTATTGTATAAATTAACAGGTTGAAACATGGTAATCTAGTATAACATTTTTAAAAACAATAAGTAAAAGAAAAATATACACCTAAGTGTATTTACAAATGTTTTCCCTGTTAGGATTACAAAATTTTTTACTTTGCCATTACATAGTGTTTTTGAATGTCTCCACAATAAGCATGTGTTCAGAAAACACAAACCACCAATTATGGTTTCAAATAAAAATGGCTCTCTGTCTAATCCTTCCAAAAACCTGGGACCTAGCACTGTGGTAATATTTGAAGGTCAAATCCCAGAACAAATTTATTAAGTTGAAGTTGTAGCCCTTGTTTCTAGTCTAGCAATTTATGATTTCAGTTTCCACAAATACTAACTTATGGCACTGATGGTCTAGGGCCCAAATGGGTGTTTTCTTGGTGGTCTCTGTGGAAGCAGTCTCTTCAGAGACTTTAATATAAAGATCTTACATATTTTTAAATTGAATTCATTGGAGTGACATTGGTTCACAAATACATGCAGGTTGCAAGTGTATAACTCAACAAAACATCGTCTACATATTGCATTGTGCACCCATTGCCCCAAACAAGGTCTCTATCTGTCCCTATTTCTGCCTCCTCTGTCCATCTCCAGCAACCCTCCACACCTCTTTTCCCTCCGGCTGTCACCACACTGTTGTCTGTGTCTCTGTGTTACATAAATATGTTTTTTGGCTAGTCCCTTTACCTTCTTCTACCCAGTCCCCCCTCCCTTTCCTCTGACAGCTATCAATGTTCCATATATCCACACCTCTGTTTCTGTTTTGTTCATTAGATCCACATATAAGTGAGATCACTATGGTATTTGTCTTTCCCTGGCTTATTTCAATGAGCATAATAACCTCTGGGTCCATCTGTGCTATCGCAAAAGGTAAGATTTTTATTGTGTTGATGTACCATAGCCTTTTAATCCACTCATGTACTGGTGGGCACTTGGGCTGCTTCCCTATCTTGGCTATTGTAAATGACACTGCAGTGAACACAGGGGAGCATATAATCTTTCAAATTAGTGTTTCAGGATAAAGATCTTACATCTTGATGTGATCTGTTTCTTGTTCAACATTTATTAAAACTCTTCTGTGAGATGGTATTAAAAAAGGTCTTTTTGTCCCGTTAGGTTCTCTCTAATGGAGTGATTTTTTATTCAGCCTTCTACTATACCATCATGCACAAAGCGGTCACTGGAAAAATTCCTTTAATGTGTGTTGTTCCCAGGTGAGTTCACATATGCTGTCTAAGAACTGCTTGTTAAAAGTAAAACATTTGGAAAGTGAAGCTCAGCTGGGTTTGAGTCCTAAAATGCTGTTGGTTTGTGTAGTTCCTCCAGCCAGTGAAATACTTACCTGTATCATTCGGTCATTGTGGATGCTCTGCCCAGCTCCCCTTGGCTTGCCCTCACCAGTTCTGTGCGCCCCTCACCTTGCTTCTGTGCAATTTGGCCTTTAATGACCCCAACTGGGTCTGGGAGTTTATGTAATTCCCTGTACCTCCATGATTGAGCAGAATTTGAAAGCCTGGCTCTAGTGCCTGGTTCAAGGACAAGCTGTGAGGCAGGATTTGATCTCGGATCTCTCTTGCAGGTTCTGCTGACGGTAGGACTTTGCCTGAAACAGTGCGCTTTCATTATCTTCCTCTTCCTCTTCCGCTTCCCCCACTGGCTTACAGGGAGCACTTCTGGAATAGGACACCTGTGTATCAATCCCCTTGTCAGAGTCTGCTTTTGGGGAATCCTACAAAGACAGTGAAGTGGGTTAACAGAGCTCAGGGGTCAAAATACTTAAGGTCACATACTTAGGAGATGGCAAGTCAGGACCTAAACACACCTTGCCATGTAGCTGCAGCCCCTCAGAAGACCGAGACGTACTTGGAAAGATAGGAATGGTAGCAAAAGCATTCCGTGTCTACTTGTTAAGATAAAAATTTAAAGAAATTAGTTCTGACCCAAGTTGTATAATTTTCCCTTCTATGTAAGACCTAATGTTTTCTAATTTTGGTAACTTAAGTAAACCTATACACTTGAACAGGCATTATTGGTTGAAAAAAGTGTTCTGTTTTGTTTTTTAAAGAAATTAGGGTGCTCATTTAACATAGATACTATGACCTATGGCTTTTGAAAATACTTATTAAACTTTTTATACCTTAAGGACCAATGAAATAAACTTTTAGTGTTCTGGTACATATTTTATGCATGGAAAATTTAAAAGATCTAGAACCCCTGCTTTGTGCTGGTGAGAGTTCTTTGGGAACTTCTGCATAAAACTATCAGAACTAGCATTATCAGTTGGGGAATAGATTCCCCAATGGTAGGGTGTTGGAAGGTGTTCAATGTGTTATTCCTTAAAAAAAAAAAGTATCAACTAGGAGATAGGGTGGTCATGGTGGTGGTAACACTACGACTGTGTAAGCAGCATAAATAGCAATGAGACATAATGGCTTATTCTAAAATTTAACCTGACATGCAAATTTTCTCTTCTTTAAAACGTTTAGCTCATCCTTTTCAGATACCACTCCAAGCCCTGCTGACAACAGTCTTACAAAGTTTGATGGTGATCTTCCCTCAGCCAACTCTGGTCTTTCCTGGAACTTAACCAACACGTGCCTGTTTGTATTACTGCCAGCAAGTTATTTCTGAAAACAGTTACAGATATTATTACCTGTGAAGAGACATGTCCCAAACTCAGGACCAGTTCTGTTCAGAGAACGCTGAAAAGATTTTAGTTCAGTTTGGGATTTGTTGGAGGTATTGACCTAATTGTCCAAGCACCCTGATTTTGACCGCTTTGACAATCCTGGAGTACACCTTTCTCCATATTGGTCACTAGGGCCCCCGTTGGTAAAATGGGAACATTTCCAGGTGACTTTCATCTCCCTTTGCCTTGGGACTAAGTAATGCGGCTGAAATAAGAAACTTTCCACCCATTAACTCTAACTTTCTTTCCAGAAGTTCTTCAGTTGATTCCAACCAGCCCCAAATAGATCAGCTAGAGTCCCATGTAATGTCATTCAGCATAACTAGGATTAACCTTTGACCACAGGCACTAAACAACTGATGGAAACATAAGCTTGCATATACAAGCTTTACGTATTATGACGTATTATCAAAGCACAGCACGTTAGGAAATAATAGATAACTCCATTAAAAGAAAATTCATTTTATTATAATTCCTTATGAAGTTAAAAACAGAGGCAGACCCTTCTAAATAAAGACCCTTTGCAAAAAAACCCCAAAAAACAAAGGGTCACTCTATTAAGAATCAAATCATCTAAAAACATTAAAAATGTTAAGATAAACACAATCCTCAGACAGCAGTCCTGCTTCTAACACGCAATCCTCCTACAGTCACAGACACAGGGATGTTATCAGCTTCTGAATTCTCAGGGGCAGAAAGACGCGCCATGTGACGTTTTTAAGTAGCAAAACTGATCATTGCCCTAACAGGGGGAAAAGGATCAGAGTCGGCACAGTGTAATCTTCCCTTTTGTCTCCGAGGACCTGGAGTTCCCAGGGAGGAGGAAGAGAGGAGGGAGCAAAGAGGGAATGTTTTGGATCGTGTTCTAAAAACATTAACACAAGTTATACAGCAATATAAATATTTTCACTTTTCTTAACCGTAAAATATATCAGAGATGTGTAATATACATCTGATTTAATATAACATCTGTAACACGTCTCAGATTTTTAAAAAAAGTGCTTACCATCTTTCTAGTGGACAACTACTTCTCTCCAGAGAGAGCTACATCCAAGTTTGTAACATATATCTGTCTGTATATGTTGATAATTTCCCTCCCCAGCTGTTCAGGAAGGAAGATCATATAATTTAGGAAATTATTCCCTGGCAGGCAGGCATTTAATGCTTTGAGGACAGAGTCTGAGTTTAAGATAAGTCCGAATGCACATTCTCATGGATGATCTCTACCTTATAAAAGTCCACATTCTATGGTCTTGGTATCAATTTTACAACATTTCTATTCAATAGTCTATTGATATTGATTTTGGTAAGGCTATTTCACCTATTGCCTTATCCTCCATGGCTCCCAAGGGACAATCTGAGTTGATGTGGTTAATGCCTGTTAATGGGCCACTTCATGCCAGCCACATAAAAGGCTGCCAAAATGATGAACCCCCACCCCTAGTGAGGAAGGAATGCCTCAACCAGCCTTTACTGCTTTGGAAGTACAGGGGTTTATACAATGTCCTTGTAAAAACCTTGTTGTTTGCTGTTATAAAAATACCATTGAACCACATTAGTCTATGTACTTTATGTCAGCTCACCTTAACTTTCTGGTTGATGGTCTTTCCAATGTATAAATTTGCCATTCCTGGTCTTTTTTGGGGGCCACCTAGTTTATTTGTGTCATTTTTTATGCTCATTTCTACAGGAGCTGGGTAGCTACAGGAAGGGAAAAACAGATAAAGTGGGATTAATATTTACACAAGACATGGTGGCTGAGGTTCAAAACCTCAACTTCTGTTGTCATTTTAGGAACTGAGTTATTATTTTAAGAACTGAACCCACTAAGCTTTATAGAAGAGAAGATTCTCCCAAATATACCACCAGGTTTGCTATGAGCTGATCAGAAGTTGTTACTTAAAATCAAGTGATCTTAGATCATCTATAAAAGGCAGGATCTATATAAGCCGCTAAGAGTTCTATCCCATGGATCATGGAGGAAGTTAAAATAGTTAACATTTAGCTAGTTAAAACTAGTATTCTAGTAAACTTTGCCCTAGCTTATAAATTCATAGTGACCAGTCTATTCTCATCGATTTAATCTGGACCTCAACTATTTTCTCTTGGCTAAGAGATAAGAAATAGAATTTTGTAACATAAACACTATGATTAGAACACGGTGATTTCTCAATCTAAGAGTTACTAGGTATATGGTGAAGTGAGACTTAGTACTCGTATGTGTACACAGCTTTATACCACATTGAAGAGAATTCACTGATGTAATGACAATACCAGCCACTAGGGGCTACGTGTGTTTTATGAGTCAGGCACTGTTTTAATGTCTTTACATATGTTGTTATCTCAGTTACTCCTCACCCCAAATCTGTGATCGAGGAACTATTATCTCCACTTGAAAAAGGTGGAGACTGAGACACAGGGTTATTAAGCAACTCCCCCAAAGTCACACTGGTAATAAGTAGCAGAGCGGAGAGATCAAGATCACAATAGCATGGCATCAGGAGAGTAAGCTTCTCATGAGAGCTCAGTCAGCCCTGTCTAGTAGCTTCATCCCTCAGCCTTGGCTCTCTTCTCCTCCCCTAACCGGGTCAACACCGTTGAGGAGACATGACACCCATTTGGTAGACTCACCGGGGGAGAGCACAGGCCACCGGTACAGAAGCTTCCACAGGGGAGAAGACTGACCGAAAGACGATTTCAGATACAAAAAGGAGACGCTCCCCTGGGAGCACCTGAGGAGACAAAGGACATGGAGAAATTGACTTACAGCTTTGGTTAGAAATTGGTGGTTCAGTCAACATCTTTAAGAAATGCGCACACACATTAAACGATATCTTCCCGGTGAGAAAGGAGAGAGACATTTTCTAAGTGGCCAGACAAATTAAACATCTGTTACTGTGTATGCTTCATAGGAGGTGAGAGAATGCGCCACTCAGGATGAAATAATTCAAAGATATTATTCATTATTATCAGGAAAGCACTGATACTTTCTTCTCTTGAGAAACTTTTCTCTGAATTCTAGACCTTGAGAGGCTGAGCATGACCTTAGAATAGTAGGTGAGTAAGAGATAGAGCTAGTTATGAAGAATACTTTAATAGGTTTATATGTTCTTTGGAGATAACACATTTTAAAGGAGGTGTGAACAACATAGTAGAGACAATATGAAGATTTAATTTCATCACCTGGAGACTGCCGCAGTGAATGCTGGTGCGTGTTTTCTGTTTACCCTCAGAATCCATTCAACATAACTGATGCCCTCCTATTAGCTTATCTGGCCCAGCCACTAACGCTCATCAGCCTCCTAATATTTTTATAGGAACATAATCATAATATTAACATTTACTTTTAAAAAGGCACTAAGTTTTTGTTTCCTAGCTTTTAAATGGAGAAAAAGTGAGAGGAAATGACACGTCCCTCCACGTTCCACCGCAGGCTGCGTGGGATGAGATTGGTCATCTGTACAGGAAAAGCGCCGAAGTTACCTGGGAGGCTTTCAAACGATCCATTTCCCGTGTCATACTGATGCACTAATTCTGCCCATCCTGACCTCTAAACCAGGGGGAACCAAACAATCTGGTGGGGGCTGAGATGTCAGGAGGTGGGTCCGAAGATGTCATTTGAAAATATCACGTGTTGATCACCCAAACTTGTTCTCCATTTGCCTGCAGCTGGGAAGGACTGGCTGCTTTTTAAAACTATGCACATTTACAAGGATAGGAAGCCATGTGGTAACTTTTTACTATGGAGCAGGGAAGGGCTGATAGAAATCCTTTTGGGATTGTGGGTTGTGAGATCTCTGGTCCAGCTACTCAACTTTGCCTTTACTGTATGAAAATAGCTGTGAACAATAAATAAATGAATGAGTAAATGGGCATGCTTGTGTCTCAATTAAACTGAATTTATGGACACTGACATTTGAATTTTATATTTTTTACCTATCACCCAATGTTTTTTTTCTTTCACTATTTTTTAAAAATAATTTAAGCATTTCGAAATCTATTCTTAGCTCACGGGTCACATAAAAGCAGGTGGTGGGCCAGATTAGGCCTGCAGGCTGTCATTTGCTGACCCCTGGTATAGAGAAAACAAAACAACAAAAACAAAATACCTGTTCTTCTCTAAAATTAAGACAAGTCCTATGTCTTATTTAGCTTTGTATTCTCTGGGGGAGGTACAACTGACTGACAAGTGGCAACTGCATTCTCACCTTCCTTCCCTGCCCATGGTCTGGAGATGGGTGACATTTGGCAAAAAGTAGGTTATCTTATGACTAGAAAAACAAAAAGGAAACTAAAACAACAACAAAAGCCCCAAACCAAAACCATGGCACGCAGGTTGTCAGCCTGCAAGTCTCAACAAAGGTTTAGTTAACTAGGCAGGTGTGTGATTACCTGAATCTTAATGTTACAATCAGCGGGATGGTAGCGAAACTCATAAAATCCTTGATACACTGACCTCCTAGAAACACTTCATCGGGAAACACAGGCAGATCACTACCAAGTGCAGTTGGCTTTACTCTGGCCAGGAACAGAGAGGGGCTGCATCGTATGTACACTACTGAGAGGTAGAAAAGAAGAAGTCTCAGACAATTCAGTGGTATCTTGTAAAGTTAGGGAAGCTCCCAGCCAGTTAACAATAAAAGGTACCTACCTCTCCCCCGCAGCTTTGGTAAGAAAACGGATTTTAAAGGTAATCTTCACAGTCTTATCTTTCCCCTTGAAACATTCACATGCCCTTCCACTTCTAGGAGACATCCAGGTGACTCTACACCCGGATGAAAATTAACCCAAACAAGATGTTAGATACCCCGTTTTACAGTTCTAAGTGGAAGACATCTTCACGGTGGCATTTATAATAGTAATTAGGGGCAATAGTCAGCCTGCCCTCATTCCCAGCTTCAATTCGTGGAAAACACAGTCTTTGTTCTAATCCTGGCATCATAGTTTAACCTTGGAATTTTCTGAAACAATACAGACTCCACCAAACTAAAACTAACCAAGCTGGGATAGAAATCTAGTGATCATAGGTGAACACATTGTGCTTTTCCAATCCTCTTCTTCTTCTACTACTAACGGTGACTTAGCAATTATAGGCTCTAAAATGTTCTCTTTGTATGAGAATGTAAGGTCCATGAGAATGAAGATTTGGTTTACTTTTTATTTTTGTATTACTTAGAGCCAAGAACACACCCACAATAAATGCTCAGTAAATATTTTGTTGAGTGAATGCATGAACACCACTGCCTATTGCTAGTAAAGAAACAAGTGTGTGTAGACCCTCTCTAACCACTGGGCTATGTTTTAGGAGAGCTATAAGAGAGGGGAAACTTGGACTTGTGATGAAGTCCAAGGGTGAAATAGCCTAGAAGTTGTTGATAAAAAAATTGAAAAGACTTGGTGGCTTTAAGAGATACTGTGCCCTGTCAACCAAAAGACAAAACTATATTATTAATTAAAGCATTAAAGTTTGCTAAAGGCCAAGAAATAGGGTGGTAAAATATAGGTTGTGGGAGTTAAACCCCGGAGTAATTTGGAACTGCTGGTAATTCAGAGAACGAATTGGACAATCTGAGAAGGAATTATGGGGTCTTTTAAAGGGGCAGGCATGATAGCACTGGAAGGTTAACCTGTGGTGGGATTGACGAGCTTTTACTGGTAAACTGCTCACAGTCCTAAAGCCATCCTTAGCTACAGGCAATTTCCAACCACTGGAGAGCCTTGGTGCTATAATCATGAAACTGACTTAACATAAAACCATTCTTCATTTCTGGCTCATGTATGGTGGATAGACCAGGTATTCTTCCTTTACACAGAGCTGAAGAGGGCATCTCGGGCAGTAAGTCACTTGTCATTCTAGGCGATGGGATTAAGAGTGCAAAGACTCTGGTTGTTGACTTTCAACAACAGAAAGTGGCCAGTGATCAGCGTGTAATGAACCACAGCAAATACGGTGTGGAGTGAATAGCATCTGGCTTATGATCTGAGAAGCTTGTTCTGGTGTGTAGGAAGAGAGTGGGAGTGGAATCGGGGCGATGAGTGTCAGGAATATTATATTAGACCAGGATTGGCTATGGGACGCTTGGACTGGGGTTGTTGTAGAAGAGGTGGAATTCTGGAAACGTTGTAGCTGCATGTGGCTGTGAGGCTGGGGAAGGAACGGTGATCATTCCGAAAGGACCTGAAGAGGCGGGGCTGCTGTTGACTGAGGTAAAAAGAACTGCAGACAGGCAAGTGTGGGATTATTTTTAATGCGTGCATTTTATTTTAGACCTAGTAATTTAAAGATACATATTAGACATCCAAGTTAATATGCAGAACCGGTAGTTAGAGGGGTACAAATGAGATAATGCATCAGTATGAGATCTTAGAGAATTTGGCATATGCCAGTTACTAAAGTGAACTCATATGTGGTAGGGAATAATTGAAGAGATCTTGCCAAATCTTCTGAGAGTTTATTTTGTCCACTATGAGCGTATACATGAAGCGACTTCACATTGAGTCCCAGTTTTGGTTAGAAATAAGAATTTATGAGTCTCTGGATTTTTGCTGAAATTCTGTTGTGAAGTCATTTTTATTCATTGTAAAAAATGCAAATTATTTGGCCAAATTCTCAGAAATCCAACTCATTATGTACGGAGTGGGACCCAGATGACTACATGTCTTAGTATGTACCCCAGGTCTTCTCTATACAAGAAGTCTTTAAAGACCACTGAGTGGTATGAAACTGGCATTTGTCAGAACTCTAAATTAGTCTCTCCAGCTGTGGGCGTTCATTCACTTTTTGTCTAGAAACAGCATGAAGAATATATGTCCAGAGATCCTTAAGTGTGTATTTCAAATAACAAACTCTGGAGGTGGATCAGACTCTGTATCTTAAAAATGTACTGGCACATAACTCTGTTGGCCTCCTTGTCAGAATTTTTGTTACAAATAATCCCATTCACTTGGCATCTGGTTTTATGAAGATGAAAATAATAAAGGTTCCTGTGAAATATCTTAGGACCTAGAGTCAAGCTTTGATGCATAGACACATATTGTGAATGTGTTTCTCTCTTTAAGGTTTATTCTCAAGCATCATTTTTCAAAGCTAAGAGAACCCTTCCATCTCACATATATGGAGAACTCTTATCTAATCCACCAGCCCCACTTTCCTTACAGGATGAGTCATCCTCAGAGGAGGGAGGGGTGTGACCAGGGGTAAAGCCATGGGGGGAAACAAGGCATTCCAACCCCAACCACCCGAAGCAGTCATTTAGTGTAGACCTTTTGTTCTTCACAATATAGCAGCAGACTGAAATGTTTGGAAAGTCAAAGAAGCAGCCTCATCACTAATCACCAAGTCTCCACCATCTCCCCTAGTACTCGGTTAATACCTGGTTGTTCTCCAGAGCAAGTCCAAATCACAGAAAAAAGGACATGCAGCCCTCTGAACACCAGAGAAACCTTCATCTGGGCAGAGCCCAATGCAACAACATCCATCCAGGACACAGGAAATTGTGGGAAGACCACCTGCCTTGTGTTATAACTGAAGCCTGTCAGGTGTCCACAATAACCCATCACCTTGGGCTGAAAACCTCCTAAAACTGAACATTTTATTATTGCAGGTACTAAAAAATAAGGTGAGTAGAGTAAAATGTATCATTTGAATAGAAGCTGTCTTCTTTGGGGTCAGGTTATATTTGTGAATCCATCACTCTCAAGTGTACATTCAGATGAATTTTAGGGGCTGGTCATTGGGAGGGAATATAAAAAGCAGAGAGAGGATCGACTCTATTGCTGATGATTCTGAACCTGTACAGGAGTTCTTGCAGGGTTTTGTTTTCTTTTAACATTTCTGAGTACATGTATTGCTAGGTGATGTGGTGGGGTGGCCTGAAGGAAGCAGCTTCAAGCAACGTTGCATTTCCTGTGCACCCCTAAGGTCCAAGGACTGTTGGGACCTGGATGACCAGTTTTATCTGCTCCCAATATCGCCACGAGGGTTAGGATTGGCAATCAAGTCCACGCAACCAGAAGCCCCGTGCGTGAGTCACCGTCATTGATAAGCTGCCCCTCCACAGCACCATCAGTCAGGATCCACTCTTCTACCTGACCTTTGCCCAGGATACATCCACATCCAGGAAACAAGGAGAAGCAGCAGTCCTCCTAACACCACAGAGCCTTCATCATGACGGATCTTGGGCTAAGTAGGAGTTCCTCAGGCAACAGGGCTTTGAGCGGACCTGGGAAACCTGAGTGTGTTTATGCCCAATGTCACACTTAGATGTATTCAATAAACCCAGTTCAGACAACTGAGAGAGAAAGCCTTTCAACATGTCCAGCTTTGAAGCCTGGCCCTGTCTTGACTGTTTGGCTATAGGAAACCACAATGTCGTGTAAAGTGAAACCAACAAAGCATGTAGTGCTCATGGAACGGTCCTTTCTAGGTCCATTGCAGTTCTTGAGTAGCTGTCATTCACAGGCCTATCTTTGGTACCATATGGGATGAGTTAGGGATGCCTTTTAGGGAGTTTTATACTCTGACCTGATGATGTGCTTCATTACCCACAGAGCCCTTTTTTTAAGGTTTATGGTATGTTTTTGTTTTTAACAAAATTTGGTTGGTTGATAGTAGAAACTGAAGCAGTAGCTGTGGGACTTGCCCAATTTTTATTAACCTGGAAAGGAGACGCCAACAGGGCTAGGAGGTCCAACCTTGACTGCCTCTATAATTTGCAAAAAAATCAACCCTGACAGAGTCCCATTCTCTTAAGTGATTTCTTCATGTCTTCCTCAGAGGTCAGTCAGTCTAGTAAATGGCTTGTGGGTGGGTGTACTATGTTTTCAACTTTTCTGCAGGTTTGGAATCTTTGAAAACAAACAAACAAACATAAAAAAGGGGGCCTGAGCAGGCAGTGGCGCAGTGGATAGAGCGTTGGACTGGAACGCAGAGAACCCAGGTTTGAAACCCCGAGGTCGCCAGCTTGAGCATGGGATCATCTAGTTTGAGCAAGGGCTCACCAGCTTGAGCCCAAGGTCTCTGGCTCGAGCAAGGGATCACTTGATCTGCTGTAGCCCGGTCAAGGCACATATGAGAAAGCAGTCAATGAATAACTAAGGTGCCACAACAAAGAATTGATGCTTCTCATCTCTCTCTCTTCCTGCCTGTCTGTCCCTATCTGTCCTTCTCTCTGTCTGTCAAAAAAATAAAAATAAGATGGGGAAAATGTTATAGCATATGCCTCCATAGATCCATAGGTGACTTGGGTCTTTGAACATCGTTTACCTGCACTTTTCATTTGATCAGAACCTGCAATTTCTGGTAACGAAATGATGGGGGAACAAATAGCGTCTGGAGGTTCTAATAAGGGACTTCTCAGGCTGCACTAAGTGATGAATCATTGCAGATGGCCAAATGTGGCAAAGCTAACTACTGCATTTTCATTTCCCTAGTTGGTTTGACTCTGCACCAGAGGAGATAATGACCTCTGTGCTGAGAAGTCCTCTTCCTTATTTCTTTGACTTTAGTCTTACTTATTATTTCCTCCTCCTTACTTCTTTGACTTAACCTGCCTAGGGTCTGTTACCTGGTATGAATAAGAGAGAATATAGAAGAGTGGTTGTGAGTTTAAAAAAATGCATGATGGCCTTTAAATAATTTTTGTGTCACTAGTTCCCTTTAGGCTTTCTGAAATAGGCTTTACTCTGGTTGTAAACTGGTAGCTTGTTCTACATGTTTCCAATCAGATTTGTGGCTATATCACTACGTAGATGTCTTCTTGGTCTTCCTTATATGAATACAAGAATCCCAAAATAGTATTTTCCAATTTTTTAAACAAGTCAGAAGGTTCTTAAGTTTTGATAGATTTTCCTTTGTCATTGTCCTTTTTCTCACACTTGGGCCAAAGCTCATCACAGAACATAGAACATAAATTCAGTTGAATTTGCAAAATAGGGTTAGTTGCTTACATGGGGGAGATTTCTGGGCTTCAGGACTTGAGAAGATGTAGGCTTTCTCGACTCAGACTATTGTGACTGAAAGTTGCAAAAAAAATAGTAAAGAGAATGACTAGATTCTCATGACTTCGCCTCCACACTCAGGCTCTGTGCAGGTTGAAATTTCTCTGCCATATTTTTGCTGAATTACCTTGAGTGAGATACTTAAGGTTTCTGTGCCTACATTGAACCATCTGTTCACATCCCTCTCTTGTGAGAACATGGTCAGGGTGGAATACGATAATATATTTAAAGCATCTGAATAGTGCCAGTCACATAGAATACCCTCAGAAGTAAGTTGTTTTCATAATTTCCTTCATGAATTTAAGAAAGGACCTTTAGTTTGCTCCAGTATGCCAACCTACTAATATTGGAGTTACTATTGATTAATATCAATATTGGTGCACCTTTTACATCTTTAAAGTGTTTTAATTTAGGAACCTATGGTGATTGCACCTTTGACTTTGCTAAAACTAGTGCAGTGCTGTGGTATCATTCTCCAGGCACATTCTTGATTGGTTACACCTGGAAGCTAAGGGCTTTCTCCTGATAACCCTCAGAGCTGCGTAATTGTGGGAACCCTTTAACAAAATTTAAATCCTGAGTGTTTATTTTCCAATATAGTATGCTTCCTACTCTACTGTCACATTTGAGTTTGTTTGATGTTTTTCTCAACTAGGGTTTTAACTGCTCTGTTATGTGACCCCACTGCCTGTCCCCCAGGATAGATGAACTTCTCCACTGTCATATAGGACCTACATCAGGCCCTACGTGGTTGCAGTTGGATGGGAAACTGTGGTAGAAAAAAACAAACAGAAAACAGATGTCCACATCCTAATCCCTGAACCTGTGAATATGTTACCTTATATGACAAAAGGGACTTCACAGGTGTGATTATGATAGGAATTTGAGATGGAAAAATTACCTTGGATTATCTTGGCAGGTCTAATGTAATAAAAAAGGGGAAAGAGAGGATTGTTAAGAGGAAGGGAGAAGGACCAGATGTGATGATGGAAGCAGAAATTAAGAGTGGTGGGGCCATAAGGGAGGAGGCCACAGCCAAGGAATGCAGGTGACTTTTAGAAGGCAAGAAGAAAACAAATTCCCCCCTAGAGTCATCAAAAAGAAAGCAGAGCCCTGCTGGCACCTTGATGTTGGCTACAAGAGACTCATTTTGGTCTGCACCCGCTTCTCTTTCTGCAATACAAATAGGATCTTCAGTGATTATATCCAGGACACAAACATTTTGTACTGCTCATTTATTTCCCACCTCAGTACCCCCAATTGGCAGCCAAGTCATCTTATTGCCTGTGCTGCCGATTCTTCCAGCCAAACTCACAGAAATAAAAAAGAAATAATTGTCTCTTGATTTCAAAGATGCATGTGTTAGGCTGTTCAGCATATTAGATAACACCTGAAAATTACCTGGTGAGAACAGTTTCCTACATTGAGCATCTGCTGGTAGTTTAGGGTGCCACGCCGGCCTACCAGGATCTTTTCCATGTCTCCTACCAGGATCCTGTGAATAGGACCAAAGACTTAACCTGGCCTCTCGGGCAGACACAGATGTCAAATAGCACTTTTTGCCTGATACACCTCTCTGAACTTCAGTGTTCCGGTAATCAGAAGGGTCTCAGCTCCTAGATGGTTGATGCTATAGTGAGAGCACCCGATGGATTATCCAAATAAGTAGGAAAATAAAGGCAGCTGAGCGTGGGAAGCCATATGAAGTCACTTAAGCCAGTTACCTACCAGTTCCTATTTCCGGAGAAGTCCTGTGCTGAAGGTCTGCCATGATGAAGGTGTCTATGGCTTTAGAGGTCTTGCTTCTCCTAACAGTGTTGATGTGGCCCTGTGCCAAGAACATACATGGTAAAGACTCAGTTTTAGAGGATGCTTCCTTGGAGGGGGTCCCCATAATGACGGCTTTCCATGTAGGTGCTCTCCTCTTTGCGAAATCTAATTTTATCATTTGCTAGAAGGGATATATTTTGGGCCAATTGACTTGAGTCAATACGTTAAAGACATATTTTCTCTTTTTGCTTAAATGTCTGAGATTTTCCTTTTTTCTTTGTTGTGGCCTTCTCTCTACCTTGATCCTCATTTGCAGATGGTCCTCGGAAATAGTCCTTGGCTCCGTGTGTCATCTGTATGTTTGAACCCACAGCCAATTGCAATACAATTGATTGCATCATTCTGTAAGACTGTCGGTTGTATCTTAAGTGACTTTTCTGCTTCCAGACTTTTCATATTTCCTTGGGTGAAGATACTGCTCTATCATTCTTTTAAAATACTGCCTGGTATTCACCCATGTCAAATTTATCAATGGTTCTGCAAAGCCAGTAAGATAAAGTTAAATCAATGTCTGGTCTGTTCATCAGTTGGTCCCAATACTTTTCTGTTTAAACTGGAATATTCTCCATTTTTTTTTTTCTCTACCTGCTTCCAGGCTTCAAGGCATGACTACATGCAAGCCACTCTAAGAAAGTATTTTCAAATTATAATTTATGTTCTTAATGTTTTTAGAAAATCATTTATATGTGTATATGTCCTTCTGTTCACAGAAGATTATTTTTGTGTGAAATCTACATGTGAATACCTTCTTTTCTGGGGGTCAAGGCTACATCTCATTTTTCAATTGCCCCAGTACATGGGAGACATGGGAAAGACCCTCTACATGTATGTTCTTAAGGCAAGCCAGGTCTCTACAAGATCCTGTGAATAGGACCAATGATTTTTTAAAATTTATTTTTCAAAAAAAGATTACTTTTCATTTACAATTGACATATAGTATTATATTAGTTTTAGGTGTATAACATAATGATTAGATGTTTGTATAACTTCTGAACTGATGACTCGGTAAGTCTTGTACCCATTTGACAAATACATAATTATTATAATATTATTGACTATATACCTTATGCTGTACTTTACATCACTGTGACTATATTTATCACTAGCAATTTTTAATTCTTAATCCCTTCACCTTTTTCTCTCATCCCCCAACCATCCTCCTATCTGGGACTACCAATTTCTTCTCTGTATCTATGAGTTTGTTTCTGTTTTGTTTGTTCGTGTATTTCATTTTTTTAGATTTCACATATAAGTGAAATCATATGTTGTCATTCTGTCTGATTTATCTCAATACCCTCTAGGTCCCTATATGTAAGTAATATATATGTATGAGAAGAGTTCATTCTTTTCTATGGCTGAGTAATATTTTATTGTATGTGTGCACCACATCTTGTGAATTTCTTCTTTATCCATTAAGCCTGTAAATCCTTTATGGGCAAGGACTTCACATAGTTCCTGATCTTCCCATTGCACCCAAGATGAATCTTTTGGGATCCTAGAATAGCGCAGCCAACATGTAGCGGTTAGTTATTATTGGCATTTCCAAAATTTTAAGTAGCACATGTGGAGAAAGGGCAGTGACTTGTAAGCCAGGGAAGAAACCTGGTGATCTGGGAGGGGATGGGGTATTCAGGCCTGGTTATGGGACATGATGCTTGGGTGCCAGGAAGATTCAGCTTCAGTTAATGTACGCAGCAGCGGTGAGTGGCTCGTGTTCCTCAGTATTCTATCAGCAAAGTGTGGTCCTTCGGCTTTTTCTCAAATGATTTCTCAGCTAGTTGAGACACAACCTCAGAATGTCAAATGGAAACTTGACTCTAATACGGTATTAGTATGAAAAAATGTAGTGAAGGCAGAAGCATGGACTTCCTGTATGTCTGTGCCCTCCTGTTCTTTTGAATTCATCTTTAATTTCAGCTGTTGAAACCTTTTTCCTTTAGGAGAAATCATCTCAATAATTTTTCAGTGGTTCTTAACCTGGGTTCTATCAAACCCTAGGGGTTCGATGAGTCGGTCTCAGGGGTTCGGAGAAGCCTCTGCAGCGGAGGCCAGAATAAAGTAATACCGTAATTTGTTGTGAGTTCATGCACTTTGTTGGTTTTGTTCTTTGAGCAAGGTGATATTCATGCACGGCTCATTTTGTGCACCAGTAAAAAAACATATAGCTATGTCTTGAATTTGGAAAAAAAAAATCATATTTTATTTATCACTAAAGAAGGGTTCGGTGAATGTGCATATGAAACTGGTGGGTTCGGTACCTCAAAAAAGGTTAAGAACCACTAATCTAGGTGATATTAGAATAATACAGTATGGCCGTAAAGTCATGGTGCACTTCTGACTTTTGACTGGTCAAAAGTGCACCATGACTATGGATACACCGTATTTCACACACTTGGAGAGATGTGATTTGGAGGTTAAAATCACTGATGTAGATAGAACACCTACCTTCTCCAATCTCTCCCACCTCTCCTGTGCCAATAATATCTCCCTGCATTTTCTTGCTTTCTTGATGATAATTAATTGTAAAGACTATGAACTTCCAGGCTCAAATGGTGTTCAAAGTTTCTCGCTTATTAACATATAAATATATATATTTTTAATTCTGGGAAGTTCAGCTCCTCCAAAATGTATAAGGATATCCTGAATGTTGTCCAATGCCTACTAGTCCCTATTATTACTAGTTTCCTAGTCAAGGTCTGAACTGCTATTTTTATAGTGTGATCTGACCTTCTAGTATTCCTGTGCATTGGGTGTGTAAGTGAACACTGGTAATATATAATCTCTATACTGTTGCCCATGGTGGCTGTACCAATCTGTGCTCCCAACAACAGTTTATGAGGGTTCTCTTTCCACCACATCCTCGCCAGTACTTTTCGTTTGTTGATTTAT
Organism: Rhynchonycteris naso; assembly: GCA_037038555.1. Classification (NCBI taxonomy): domain Eukaryota; kingdom Metazoa; phylum Chordata; class Mammalia; order Chiroptera; family Emballonuridae; genus Rhynchonycteris; species Rhynchonycteris naso. Next base: position 361,943,293 of record CM072995.1, read on the forward strand.
TGGTGATACCCATTCTGACAGGGGTGAGGGGGTATCTCATTGTGGTTTTGATTTGCATTTCTCTAATGATTAGTGATGTTGAGCAACTTTTCATATGTCTATTGTCCATCGTCCACCTGCTTTTAATAGAAAAAGATTAAAATCATGGCAAGACAAATCATGTCAAAGGTCCTTGTCAACTTAGTTCCTGTAGTGAATACACAAGTGTCTCTTTTTCTTCCTCTTCTCTTTTATCTACTTTTACAAAATAAAATATTATTAGAATGTTTTACAGCCAAAGTCAGCTTTTCACTTCCATCCCATAAAGAAATTTTTGCTTTGGTTCATTCATTATTACAGTGGTGTGGTATTCTGTAATATGTGTATTTCTTCATCACTTTTCCCTTGGGGGGCATATAGGTTGTTCCACATTCTGTTCTTCTTTTAAATAATTCCACAGAATAATGTTCTGCATGCCTTCTTATTGCTTTTTTGTTCTTTTGTTTGGTGTTGTCTCTTTGTCTTTTTCTTTTTATTGCCTCCTAGATTGTGTCAAATGTGTTTGTTTTTGTCCTTTCCTATGTTTCTTTTTTCTCCAGTTTGGAAGTATTGCCATCTGATTTAAGGTTGCTACCTATTATGCATCTTCAAATTCTAAAGTTTTCAAAAAAAAAATTCTAAAGTTTTCTTTTTTCTCAACAACAGAAGGAGCTATGAAATGGAAGTCTGGTCACTCCATCAGAGACTCTGGTTAATGGTTGTCTGGCACACTCAGTCAGAATCCAGCACACATTCCCTGCCTCCAGAGAAAAACGGATCCATTAGAAAGAGTGATTATTGTTGATTTCCTGAAGATTTCAGTATAGAGGAGAAGGATGGGCTTTACATGAAAATGTCATAGGATTTTCACCCCTGACTGTCATCTCTCTTCAAACTATTTTTTCTAATGACTACCACTGTTTCTGGTTTTGGCTGCTCTAGATACGGCTTCTACTAAAACCACACTTTATCCTTCTTCCTCTTCAACACTATCCCTTATGTGTAGCCCTGAAAATATCACCCTCTGTGGAATCTGATTTCTTTTTTTTTTTTTTTATTAAATATTGATTGATTCTAGCAGGAATGGAAGGGATAAAGAGAGACAGACAGACAGACAGAGACATCTGTTCCTGTATGTGCCCTGACCAAGTTCAAACTGGCAGCTTCGGCACAATGCTCTAACCAACTGAGCTATCTGGCCGGAGCAAAGACTGTTTGTTTGTTTGTTTGTCTCTTTCTTTCTTGTGACTGAGAGAGAGAGAGAAGAAGGGAGAGAGATGAGAAACATCAACTCGTAGTTCCATCACTTTAGTTGTTCACTGATTGCTTCTCATTTGTACTTTGACTGAGGGGCTCAAACTGAGCTGTGACCCCCTTGCTCAAGCCAGCGACCTTTGGGCTTAAGCCCGTAATTATGGGATCATGTCTACGATCCCACGCTTAGGCAGGTGACCCCGCACTCAAGCTGGAGAGCCTGTGCTCAAACTGGTAACTCAGTGTTCCAGGTTGATGCTCTATCCGCTGTACCAGCACCAGTCAGTCAGGCAGAATCTAATTTATTTAAGAGGAGGCAGGACTATATATGATCATGACTTTTCTTATTTTTATGTGTTGATTTTCTTCCCTGTGAAAGAACTGAAATCTAGTTATTTAGGAATATAATTATGTAGGTATTTTATAAAATAGTGATAATATAAAAACTCTGGATACTATAAGCCATGATTATCTTTTATTGATTGATTGACAATTGATTGTCCTTTATTAATTGCAAAGGTCAGAGTTGAATATCCTTTGAGCTCTTCCTTAAGATAAATACGTATCTGACACTTTGTCATATGATTCTTCTTGCAGTGAAAATCAGTTGTTCTATGGACTGGATGATGGTCGAAGTTACCCCACAAACATATAGCAGCCGTCGATATATGTTTGCTGATGAGTTACACCTGGGATCAGGCTGTCCTGTGACTCGGATACAAACATATGCATATGATTTTATATATCCTGTTTATGATTGTGGTATCAGGACACAGGTGAGAATAGTGATTATTTATCAAAATAACTTACAAATACTTTTTCAAACCTTTATGCCTGGTGCTAAAATTGTTTTTCTTTTAAAGAAAATTGTCTTATTTTAAAGAACAAATTTTGTTTCTACTTATATGATTTATAAATAGATAACAGCATAGTTCTTCAGTTATTAGGAAATGAATATTGGGCCATTTATGTGCATAGGAACTTTTTTATTAATTAGAAAAATCTTTTATTAAAATTTATAATTATGAAAATCTTTTTTATAAATTAATTTTAATGGGGTGACATTAATAAATCAGGGTACATATGTTCAAAGAAAACATCTCCAGGTTATCTTGTCATTCAATTATGTTGCATACCCATCACCAAAAGTCAAATTGTCCTCTGTCACCTTCTATCTGGTTTTCTTTGTGACCCTCCCCTCCCCCCTCTTACACCCTCTCCTCCCTCCCCCCACCCTGTAACCACCACACTCTTGTCTATGACTCATAGTCGCCTTTTTATGTCCCACCTATGTATGAAATCATGCTGTTTTCAGTCTTTTTTCTGTTTTACTTATTTCACTCCGTATAGTGTTCTAAAGGTCCCTCCATTTTGTTGTAAATGATCTGATGTCATCATTTCTTATGGCTGAGTAGTATTCCATAGTATATATGTACCAAAGCTTTTTAATCCACTCGTCTTCTGACGGACACTTGGGTTGTTTCCAGATCTTCGCTATTGTGAACAATGCTGCCACGAACATGGGGGCGCATTTCTTCTTTTCGAACAGTGCTATGGTGTTCTTAGGGTATATTCCTAAAAGTGGGATAGCTGGGTCAAAAGGCAGTTCGATTTTTAATTTTTTGAGGAATCTCCATACTGTTTTCCACAGTGGCTGCACCAGTCTGCATTCCCACCAGCAGTGCAGGAGGGTTCCCTTTTCTCCACATCCTCGCCAGCACTTACTCTGTGTTGTTTTGCTGATGAGCGCCATTCTGACTGGTGTGAGGTGAAATCTCATTGTGGTTTTAATTTGCATTTCTCTAATGATTAGTGAGGTTGAGCTTTTTTTCATATGCCTATTGGCCATCTGTATATCCTCTTTGGAGAAATTTCTATTCATTTCTTTTGCCCATTTTTTTGATTGGATTGTTTGTCTTCCTGGTGTTGAGTTTTGTAAGTTCTTTATAAATTTTGGTTATTAACTCCTTATCAGACGTATTGTCAAATATGTTCTCCCATTGCATGGTTTGTCTTTTTATTCTGTTCTTATTGTCTTTATAGCTGTGCAAAAACTTTTTAGTTTGATGTAGTCCCATTTCTTTATCCTGCCTTTTATTTCATTTGCCCGTGGAGATAAATTGGCAAATATATTGCTGCTACAGATGTTGGAGAGCTTGCTGCCTATGTTTTCTTCTAAGATGCTTATGGTTTCACGGCTTACATTTAAGTCTTTTATCCATTTTGAGTTTGTTTTTGTGAATGGTGTAAGTTGATGGTCTAGTTTCATTCTTTTGCAGGTAGATGTCCAATTTTCCCAACACCATTTGTTAAAGAGGCTGTCTTTACGCCATTGTATGTTCTTTCCTCCTTTGTCAAATATCAGTTGTCCATAAAGGTGTGGGTTTATTTCTGGGTTCTCTGTTCTGTTCCATTGATCTCTGTGCCTGTTCTTATGCCAGTACCAGGCTGCCATGAGTACAATGGCCTTGAAGTATACCTTGATATCTGGAAGAGTGATACCTCCTGCTTTATTTTTTCTTTTTAAGATTGCTGAGACTATTCGTGTTCTTTTTTGGTTCCATATATATTTTTGGAATATGTATTGTATATCTTTGAAGTATGTCATTGGTATTTTAATTGGTATTGCATTAAATTTATAAATTGCTTTGGGTAATATAGACATTTTAATGATGTTTATTCTTTCTAACAATGAGCACAGTATATGCTTCCACTTGTTTGTATCTTCCTTGATTTCTTTTATCAATGTTTTATAATTTTCCGAGTACAAGTCCTTAACCTCCTTGGTTAAATTTACTCCTAGGTACTTTATTTTTTTGGCTGCAATAGTGAAGGGGATTGTTTCCTTAATTTCTTTTGCTGACAGTTCATTGTTGGTATATAAAAATGCCTCTGATTTCTGAGTATTAATTTTGTATCCTGCCACCTTGCTGAATTCATTTATCAGGTCCAGTAGTTTTTTGACTGAGACTTTAGGGTTTTCTTTATATAATATCATATCATCTACAAATAGTGACAGTTTTACTTCTTCTTTTCCAATTTGGATGCCTTTTATTTCTTCTTCTTGTCTGATTGCTGTGGCTAAGACTTCCAGAACTATGTTGAATAAGAGTGGTGAAAGGGGGCACCCCTGCCTGGTTCCTGATCTTAATGGGATTGCTTTTAATTTTTGCCCATTTAGTATAATGTTGGCTGTGGGTTTGTCATAGATGGCCTTTATCATGTTAAAGTATGTTCCCTGTATTCCCATTTTACTGAGAGTTTTGATCATGAACGAGTGCTGGATTTTATCAAATGCTTTTTCTGCATCTATTGAAATTATCATGTGATTTTTGTCCTTCCTTTTGTTTATGTGATGAATCACATTGATTGATTTGCAAATATTAAACCAACCTTGCCTCTCCAGAATAAATCTCACTTAATCATGGTGTATGATTTTTTTCATATATTGCTGGATCCAGTTGGCTAATATTTTGTTGAAATTTTAGCATCTAAATTCACCAGGGAGATTGGCCTATAATTTTCTTTCTCTGTGTTGTCTTTGCCTGGTTTTGGGATCAGAATTATGCTCGCCTCATAAAAGGAGTTTGGAAGTCTTCCTTTCTCTTGAATTTTTTGAAATAGCTTAGGGAGGATAGGTGTTAGTTCTTCTTTGAATTTTTGGTAGAATTCACTTGTGAAGCCATCAGGCCCAGAACTTTTCTTTGTTGGTAGTTTTTTGATAACTGTTTCGATCTCATTTGTTGTAATTGGTCTGTCTAGTTGTTCTGATTCTTCAATATTGATTTTGGAAGATTATATGATTCAAGAAATTTGTCCATTTCACCTAGGTTGTCTAATTTTTTGGCATAGAGTTCTTCATAGTATTTTAGTACAATACTTTGTACTTTTGTTGTGTCAGTTGTTATTTCTCCACTCTCATTTCTAATTTTATTAATTTGAGTCCTCTCTCTTTTTTTCTTGGTGAGACTAGTTAAAGTTTCATCGTTCTTGTTTATCTTTTCAAAGAACCAGCTCCTGGTTTCATTGATCCTCTGTATTGTTTCTTTAGCCTCTATGTCATTTATTTCTGCTCTGATCTTTATTATTTCCTTCCTTCTACTAGTCCTGGGATTTATTTGCTGTTATTTTTCTAGTTCTTTTAGATGCAGGGTCAAGTTGCTTATTTGAGCTTTTTCTAGCTTCTCATGGTATGCCTGTAGTGCTATGAACTTCCCTCTCAGTACTGCTTTTGCTGTGTCCCATAAATTTTTAGTTGTTGTATGCTCATTATCATTTGTTTCTAGAAACTTTTTTATTTCTTTTTTGATCTCATTGTTAATCCATTAATTATTTAATATCATGCTATTTAGTTTCCACGTGTTTGAGTATTTTTCAGTTTTTCTTTTGTGGTTAATTTCTAGTTTCATGCCATTGTGATCAGAGAAAATACTTGATATGATTTCAATCTTCTTAAATTTGTTGAGACCATTTTGTGTCCTAACATGTGGTCTATCCTAGAGAATGTACCATGAGTGCTTGAAAAGAACGTATATTCTACTGCTTTAGGGTGAAAAGTTCTGAAGATATCTATTAAATCGAGTAGATCTAGTGTATTTTTTAAGTCTGCTGTTTCTTTGTTAATTTTCTTTCTTGAGGATCTATCCAGTGATGTTAGTGGGGTATTGAAATCCCCTACTATTATAGTATTGCTGTTAATCTCACTCTTTATATAATCAAAGTTTGCTTTATGTACGTTGGGGCTCCTATGTTTGGTGTGTAGATATTTATAATGGTTATATCTTCCTATTGAATTGTTCCCTTTATCATTATGTAGTGTCCTTCTTTATCTCTTACTACAGCCTTTGTTTTAAAGTCCATTTTGTAAGATATAAATATTGCTACCCTGGCTTTATTTTTATTTCCATTTGCATGAAATATTTTTTGCATCCTTTTACCTTCATTCTATGTGCATCTTTTGTTTTAAGGTGTGTCTCTTGTAGACAGCATATGTATGGGTCCTGTTTCTTTATCCACGCAGCTACCCTATGTCTTTTGATTGGATCATTTAATCCATTTACATTTAAGGTTATTATTGATATGTAGTTGTTTATTGCCATTTTATTCTTTAAAGCTGTATTCTTCTTTTGCTATATTCTTTTCCCCCTTTGAACTGTTCACAACAGGTCCCTTAGCATCTCTTGCAGAATTGGTTTTTTTTTTATTGTGGTTTTTTTTTTTTTTTTTTTTTTTTTTTACAGGGACAGAGAGAGTCAGAGAGAGGGTTAGATAGGAACAGACAAACAGGAATGGAGAGAGGTGATAAGCATCAATCAGTTTTTTGTTGCCATCACAACACCTTAGTTGTTCATTGATTGCTTTCTCACATGTGCCTTGACCGCGGGCCTTCAGCAGACCGAGCCACCCCTTGCTGGAGCCAGTGACCTTGGGTCCAAGCTGATGAGCTTTTGCTGAAGCCAGATGGACCCATGCTCAAGCTGGCGAGCTCAGGGTCTCGAACCTGGGTCTTCTGCATCCCAGTCTGACGCTCTATCCACTGTACCACCGCCTGGTTAGGCGAATTGGTTTGGTTTTGATGAATTCCTTGAGGTTTTCTTTGTCTGGGAAGCTCTTTACTTCTCCTTCAATTTTAAATGTTAGCCTTGCTGGATAGAGTAGTCTTGGTTGTAGGTTCTTGTTCTGCATTACTTTGAATATATCTTGCCATTCCCTTCTGGCCTCAAGTGTTTCTGTTGAGAAGTTGAATGTCATCCTTATGGGGGCTCCTTTGTAGGTGATAGCCATTTTTTCTCTAGCAGCTTTTAAAATTTTCTCTTTATCACTTAGTTTTGGTATTTTAACTATGATGTGTCTTGGTGTAGATTTCTTTGGGTTTCTCTTCAATGGAGTTCTCTGTGCTTCTTGAATGTGTGAAATGTTTTCCTGTCTTAAATTAGGGAAGTTTTCAGCTATGATTTGTTTTAACAAAGTTTCTATCCCTTGTTCTTTCTCATCTTCAGGAACCCCTATGATGCGGATGTTATTTCTCTTCATGTTGTCACAGAGCTCCCTTAGAGTTTCCTCAGATTTTCGAGTCTCTTTTCTTTTTTCTGCTCTGCTTCTGTGCCTTTGTTTATTTTGTCCTGTAACTCGCTGATTCGATCCTCAGCTTCATCCATCCTGTTTTTAATTCCTTCCATTGTGGTCTTCAGTTCTGATACTGTATTTGTTATTTCTGTCTAATTTATTTTTTATTATTTCAATTTCCTTTTTTATACTTGCTATCTCTTTTTTTAGGTGTTCATAATAACTATCCATTGTTGCTCTAAGCTCTTTGAACATCCTAACTATCATTATTTTAAACTGTGCATCAGGTAGTTTGTTTATATCTGATTCATTCAGGTTGTTCTCTGGGGATTTCTCTTGATTTATTTGGGTTGCATTCCTCTGCCTGCCCATTTAGTCTGTGTGTAAGAAGGGTTTGGCTATTGGAGTTCAATGGGTGTTGCCTCTGTGTTCCCTAGGTGTGGTCTGTCTGCAGGCCTGCCACCCCCTCTGTGTCTGCCTAGGGCGTTGGGTGTGGGTGTTGCCGGCGCCAGGCCACTTCAGCTGCTGCTGCGGTCTCGGCGTCACCTCCATGGGAGGGGCTGTGTTCTCGTGCCAGGCTCTATAAGCCTCAGCCGGTCTCAGCCTTCACCCCTCTCCCACAGATCGGACCATGCACCACACTTGGGCCACAAGCCTGGGCACGAAGGGCAACGGTGAGCACTTTTGCTCAGCTTCAGGTCCCTATCAGCCTGTTCCTCCAGCCGGGAGGAGCTTCTGGTGTGCGTTCAACTGCAAGCCTGGGCTTCCACCCCACCTCCGTGGGCAAAGCCAGTTGGAGCAGGGCTTCAAGTCTCGGAGGCCAGGTGAGGCTGTGCCCCCGCTCGCCCCTGCCCAGTGGTGGATCTCTGCCTGTTCCGAGCTCCCTCTTTTCCCCCACAGGTGGGGTCGCAGGTGAGCCCACAGCCGCCAGACCACTTTCGTGCATCCCCTTCACCCCCACTGGGCTAGACCGAGCTCACGCCAGCCGGACCAGCCTCTGCCCCCACCCACGGAACAGAGCTTCTGCATCCCGCCACCGCCCGCCCTCTAGCAAGCCCTCAGCAGTGTGGGTGTGGGCACTGCAGCTCAGACCCTAACACTCCATACTGCAGTCCTGAAAGCTCCCTCCTTCTAAGTGGCTCTGCTCTGATTGCCGCAGGGGAGCCTGTTTGGCTGGTGTCCTGCTTCCCCTTGCTGGTTCCAGGGGAAATATTGTTTCAGATTTGTGGAGTGACTCAGCCCAGGGTTTAGGGTGGCTGTCCCTCAAAGCTTTTCTCCCTGTGCCTTCCAGACCGCACTCTCTTCCCTCTGCTTCCGTCCTCTCCTGTCTTCCTGTCCCCCCGGAGTCCCGAGTGAGTGGTTGTGAGAAAGGTTTTCTGCGCCGTCCCTTTAAGAAGAATCTTGGAGCTGAGACAACTGTCTCTTTCTCACAAACAGTATCCTAACCTGTTTCACAGCTAAATACTGTCCATATACCTCTTCTAGGCTCTGGGGCTGTAGGCTGGAGCTTTGTTCCTGGGACCCAGGTCCCTACCCAGTGGTTCTTAACCATTTTTGTGGTACCAAACCCACCAGTTTCATATGCGCATTCACCAAACGCTTTTTTAGTGATAAATAAAATGTTTTTTTTTCCAAATTCAAGACATAGCTATATGTTTTTTTACTGGTGCACAAAATGAGCCGTGCATAAATATCACCTTGGTCAAAGAACAAAACCAACAAAGTGCATGAACTCACAACAAATTACGGTATTACTTTATTCTGGCCTCTGCGGCAGAGGCTTCTCCGAACCCCTTAGACTGACTCATCGAACCCCTAGGATTCAATAGAACCCAGGTTAAGAACCACTGTGCTAGCCCCTCTTCCCACCACACGAGTCTCTCCGGGTTGCCTTTCGCTCCGGGGAGCTGGGCAGCCCTTTTTGCGTTTTCACTTTTCCTACCAGTCTCAATGTGGCTTCTTCAGTGTTCCCCCAGTTGGAAAAGTCCTCTCAGTCCAGTTCAAAGTTGGTTTATCCAGATGATGGTTCTTAAAATCAAGTTATAATCCACTTTGGTTCTGGGAGTTAGAAGTTGGTACGTCTGCCTACTCCGTCGCCATCTTGCACCTCTCCTGTACATAGGATCTCATAGCACAGATGAACAGACTGGCTAGGGAACTGACTCTAAGTTGTATTCAGACTACTATTGTATTTCACTTCAGCTTAACAGATATTTGTAAATTTCATTGAAAGCTCTCAATATGGAAGGTCTGCAGTCCTGGGTAGGTGTATCACATTCAACCTTAGATCATTTAAATCTTCCCATGTTCTATGAGGACATGTGTCACTGTGGAGAGTCGATTGTCACTGGAATAACATCTGTCAATAATTTTGCTGGCACAAATCTGAAACCGTATTGTTATCCTGGGACATTCTATTTTATAGAGTTTCCAATTTAAACACTTTCTAGTCGTACTACCAAAATATTTCAGGCCAATAATTGTAACAGTCACCTGTGAATAAGGTCTTATCTTTATTTTAGAAACAAAGTAACTGGGGCTCTTGAAGATGCTTTAATAATTGGTCTAGGGATACACAGCCTGTAGGGAATAGTTTAGATGCCAAACCAGAAGGGTTATCCTCCAAAGCTTCTACTTTGAACCACTCTATTGATTGACCTCCAACTTATCTTTCTCAAAAGAACTCTTGAAAACCTTTTCATTGACAAATCACAAAGGTGGCTCTCTGTGGCAATTTAAGTTTCCTGTAGGTATTATTACAACGCCCCCCCCAGCACTTTAAAGCCACTTCTCCAGGTAACACTCCTCTTCTGTCCCGGTAGGTCGTCAGACCTCCGTAGTTCCCTAAAAGTGACAGCTGCCACTTCTTTGAGCTTATATGATTTATACTTTCTGTTCAAATGGATGTCTCTCCTTTGTTATTAGAAATGCCTTCTGCTTAAACTCTGTGCTGTCCTAGGTTGTCTCGGAGCATACTCTCATTTTTCGAAGCGAGTTGTACTATAACCCGAGGGATAGACGTCACCACTGCCGCACTGTCCCTCTGGAGTGTTCCGCCACGAGGTGAGTCCGCGTGGAGTGCCTCCACCTCACCTTTACTTATCAGACCTTCCTGCAGAGACATTTATTTTGGAGATTTTATGACTCATCCATCAGCCTAGCTCCAAACAAACACTAAACCAGCATTTACAAAAATATTTTAATAAATATTCTTGTATTTTGTAAATGTAATACTCATTTCGAAATCAAAACATACACAATCTACTGTAACTAGGTTATTCTGCAGTAATTGAACTGCAAAGCAGATCATTAAATATACAAAGTCACTTTAGTAAGTGGAGAAATCTAACACAATATTATCTTTTAAAGCTCTCTCCTTCAATACTTTGTTTTCTGATACATCTCATGGTTCAATTCCATGTTAAGAGAGTGTTGGGCAGATAAAATATATTATGCTCACTTTGTTAAAGATGGAGCTGCCCACATGGAAGCCCGTCACCCAGGTGTTATTATTTGGCCTTATGCTTGAAATGGGTGTGGGGGAAAGGCTGTAATATAAGCAGGTCGGGTCATTATAGCCTAAGGCTTAGTTTAAGAGTAAGCTCTTCCCCACACCCTTGACTGATTGGATGATGTAGGGTGGGCCCTCTCCTGAGGAATTCCATTATGCCTCAAATGGGTGGCTTTGTATCAGAGACTTTCTTGTATGTATAATTGGATTAAAGGTTTGGATTATCTATGCTATAAACTGGGGCAGCCCGGGAGCTTGCTCTCTCTCTCTTGGTTCCTGAGTTCCTGAGGTTGGTATTAGAGAGGAGAGCAGAGTAAGGCCACGTGAAGGCCAGGAGAAGCAGCCGAGATGGCAGAGTGCTGAGGAAGAAACCAGTTTGTTAAGAGTTTGTGCAGGAGGAGATGGGTAACAGAGGTGAATAAGTCTGGTGAGCTGGAAAGCTTTGATGCTAGGAAACTCGGATAAGTCAGTAGCTTTGTGAGCACTGAATGTGTGGGTTTTGGAGCCCAGTGTGTGTTTTTGCTTGCCCGCCGGGTGCAAGCTAGAATTAAAGCTGATGGCTCACCAGTTCTTGGCTCCTGTGTTTCATTGCCGACTGTTCGAATCCAATGCGAACCTGCGTGGGTCGGGCGGCTGTGATAGTGGCCTCGGCTGCTGGCTTTACAGAGAGTGAATGGCTAAATAATTAAAAGGAAAGCAATGTTTCATTTTAATACTAAGTCATACAGATATAAGAAAGGAAGAGCTTGTCAGCCTAATAATTAAATGCACTTTGCTTACAATTTTGTGAGATTGAGACATTGACCAATACAAAGACCCCACATTGAACTCTGAGACCAGTGAATTCGTATCCTCTTACACTTTGACCATCTCACCAAAGTATTTACATTGAGTGTAATAAATTTAAATGGCAAATCTGGAAAACACCCAAAAACTGCAGGATAATTCTATCCTTGTTTGATATATGAAAACATTTGACACCAGAAAATGAATTTAGAGCTCGTAGCTAATGTGTGATATCTTTTAGCATAATCAGAGTACTATTGAATGGGGGAAGGGTGAAAGAATGGATTTTTTTTATTGTGGTAAAATAAAATACACATAAAAATAGTTAAAATGCTGAATTTTATCTCAAGTGTATAGTTTAGTGGCATTAAGTACATTCACATTGTTGAATATCCTCGATCTTCCCTCTAACTTACTTTCACAGGGCAAAACAAAGGTTGTGGGGTCTCTCTCTCTCTCTCTCTCACACACACACACACACACACACACATACACACATACTTTTATTCCTATACATTATTAGCCAATGCTTTGGAGCTATTGCCTCTACATAGGTCACTAGAAAAAGTGATGACTAAGGTGTTTTCATTTTGATAGGAATTATTATGTTGTTTGCAACTTATCTTCCTTAGAAAAAAATGAAGACGAGGCCAACAAGGGAATATGATTAGGTTTTTGATGCATGAATTTTACTGCTCTACTTACTTACACACACACCTCCCTTGCCACCATACCCTGGGACAGATGAAGCTTTGAGAGTTTTTCTTTGCCATTCTTAGGATCCGTTCATCTAAGTCTGAGCACTTTGGTACTCTGCTAATGCAAGCATTATAAGTCATCTTTATCCAGGAAGGACAGGCACTGTTCTTCACTTCTATACACCGAACTGAAAATCATCATGGTGTTAAAAAGTGGTAAATATAAAAATAACTTGGCTTCAGGCTTAGACTCTGAAGGACCTGGTTCGAGTACATCAACCAAGTATAACCACTTTCTGTTTTTTCTTTTCTTTAGGAAATCAGTGTGGCTCACACCAGTTTCTACAGATGAAATACAATTGGATCCCAGTCCCTTTATTGCTGACTTTGAGACAATGGCAGAAGAGTTAGGATTATTAAATTCTGATTAAACTGACTCCCTCCTTAAGGAAGAATGAAAACTTGAAATTGGCATCATGAATTTTGTTGGAAAACAATGTTGTTGTTGTTGTTTCTTTGCACAAGATATAATGGGTATAAATCTTTTCTTAGGTATCTGATCCCTAAAGAACCCTAATCAGTGAACATCCTAATTTAGTGAAGATGTGTTTTTAAATACCATTATTCATTAAGGGTATGGTTTATTAATTTAATGTTAACTATTAATTAATTAGCATTAAATTAGTTAATAAGTACTACATATTATCCATTTAAATTTTATTTTCTGTTCTGTATAGTAAGTTCAGCAATATGTCCTCAATGACAATAGTTTGATCTATTTGATATAAACTCCCGAAAACTGTTCTAAATATCTTTTTTAATAAGAATAAAAAATAGAGAAAGGTGTGTCAATGTGCCAGAGACTAAAATTTGTGCAGAATTTAGATTTTAATGTACCGACGAGGAGACCAAGGTCCTTTTATGTGATGATGCTTTAACTTCTGTGTATTCTCCTAATTAATTAGTAAAGTTGAATCCTAGAAATAATGTCCATCGTATTTAAGTAACTATTGCAGAAGAAATTAAATTTATGTCCTAGAATTTAAAAACCACGTCTTGACTGAAATTTGACACTCAGTTTTCCTTTCTCCTTGATATGATTCTTCCATACTTGAAACAATTGACACGTGGAGGCGGGCAAGCTCTGCGTTGTCCTGCCGCATGAGAACAATTCATTACATGATCACCCCTCACCAGCTATTTGTGCCCTCTTCTCTTCACTAAAGAGGAAGTCTGCCCAGTAATACACCAAAAACATCACTGCTGACTTTGGGGAGATTTCTTATATTCAATCGCTTGCTGAAACGTACATTCTGGGTGCTTCATCCTTCTAGACACAGATTTTGCTAAGATATTTTCTTTATATTCTTAACAAAATTAAAAGTGCTGTTATCATTTTCTTTGTGTGTGTGTGTGTGTGTGTGTGTGTGTGTGATGGAGGCAGAGAGAGACACAGAGACAGGGACAGACAGACAGACAGGAAGGGAGAGAGATGAGAAGCATCAATTCTTCAATGTGGCACCTTAGTTGTTCATTGATTGATTTCTCATATGTGCCTTGACCGGGGGGCTACAGCAGACTGAGCAATGCCTTGCTTGGGCCAGCGACCTTGGGCTCAAGCCGGATGAACTCGTACTCAAGCCAGCGACCTTGGAGTTTCGAATCTGGGTCGTAAGTGTCCCAGTTCGATGCTCTATCCACTGAACCACTTTCTGGTCAGGCTATCTTATCATTTTCAAGAAAATGTTGCTTATAGTCGTTTATTTGTCAAATAAAGAATGTAAATATTGTCCTGATGGGTGTATATTTGGCAGTTAAGGCATAGGTAATAGGTCACAGCTGTGTAAGGCTGAAATTGTATGTTAGGCAATTCCACCCGCATGAGTGACAATTTATTTAATCCTAATATTACTAATTTTATATCTTAATATTATATTAATATTACTATTAATATAAAAATCTTAGTTGCTAAGACCTTTACATGCATTCTGTCACTTAATAACTGTCCTCTATGGATACTATGAGCTTAAATTTACAAGTGAGGTAAGTCTCAGAGTTTAAGTAACTTCCTTGCACAGTTCTTTCTGCAGTTCTAAATTTAAAACAAATATGTTCAAAGGAATACTTCTTTCACTTCCTACCCTTCCTTCCTTCCTTCCTTCCTTCCTTCCTTCCTTCCTTTCTTTCTTTCTTTCTTTCTTTCTTTCTTTCTTTCTTTCTTCTTTCTTTCTTTCTCTTAAGGTGCTTTCTTGTCCCTTTCTTCTTCAGCATTCCATTTGCAATGGCTCTTGCTAACCGTTCTTCTCCAACCCACAACCCCTTCCCACCCGTCTGCCTGAGTTTTCTGCCTGTGTTCTTTGTTCTGACAACGTGTTCAGCAGTATCTCAAAGCCAGAGACAGTTATTCCTGATGCCCGTTTCCTTCAGGAAGCACAGTGAAACCCAAGAGGCCCCAAACACAGATGTGGTTAGCACACTCTTCAGTCCTCCAACAAAACATTTTCATCAACTCCTCTAAACTGTTGTGTAAGGCTAAGGTCCGTTAAGACTGAGTTAGGAGAGGCAACTGTTTTCTGGAAAAGATGCTGCCGTGATCGTCACTGAGTATTCCCTGCTCATAGTAAGATGAGCTGGAGAGAAAAGAAGTCTGTCAAGGCCTGAAGACTCCAAGGTAATAAACCCTGTAAAGTCTCTCTCCTGCCTTTCTTGTCTGTTAAAGGTGCCACCCAGTTGGCCACTGAGGATGTCTGCAAAGGTTTTTGCTTGGTTGCTATGTTTGGAATATTGAACTCTAAGGATAACTTCCTATTAGAATTTGTCTGTTACTCTGGTGCTATTGTAAAAAATGTGAGATGGAATTATATAGTTACTTCTTTGGGAAATTGTGGGCACGATGTACATACTTGCAGACATATTCCCCTTAGATATATTAAATCTAAGTAGCTGCACCCAAATCCACTGCCAGCTCTGGCAATGAGGGGCGGTCTGGACACATGTGCAGTATGGAATTTGGTGAGTGAGTTTCTGCATAACTTCAGGGGGACGGTACAAGGTAATGATACTCCAGAGGCAGCCCGGTTCTGAGCCCTAGCTCCTTAAACTGCTGGCTGTGTGGGCTTGGGTAAGTTACTGAACTGCTCTGATGCTCAGCTTCCTCATGGGTAAAAGGGAAAGGATCATAACAATATCTCCTTTTCACAGGCTGTGAGAACAAATTAGTTGGCATGAGTAGAACACTTAGAACACACGCTGAAAGATAAGTGAACTCAATTGATGGGGTCTTAGAAAATATACATTTCTTCCACTAGAAAAAAAGCTAAATTGACTATATTATAAAACATAGTTTATTTCACATGATGGCCAAAATTCCTCCTAATATTTCTAGCTATTTTTTAAAGTCAAGTTAAATAGCATGGTTAGAATAGGCTTCCTCCCTCTAGAACTGCTCTAGAGTTTCTCCATATAAGAGACTCCAATCCTTGCAGACATATTTCTCATCATAAGGCATGGTGACATCTGGCTGGACCAAATGTTCAGTCTCTTATTAAACACATAGTAGCTGAGTGCCCACCATATGGCAGTGAGCTAGGACCAGACTTACAATGATGAGAAGTCAGGGAGATACAGATAAGTGTCCAGTCAATTGGAGCTCAGACTGGTAAGTAGAACGAGAGGTGAAATAGAGGAAATTCAGAGTAACATTCATCAAAATATGACACGTGGGCAGAGATTCAGTCTGGAAAAAGGGCAGAGATGATCTAGATTGAGCTTGTGGGGAAATGTGCTCCGGAAGGAGGGAAACCATACTGAGAAAAGGTCAAGACTTTCTGCAAATTTGACACTTGGGAGGAGTGAGAGAAATAGACAAGGCTGGACTGAGCTCTGAGATCAGGAGGGCTAAGAAATGAAGCTGGAAAAAAAGCCCAGTAACTGATCACAAAAGAGCAATGCTCTGCACATTACATACATTTTAGTGTGTTATATATTTTATCTAAAATATACACGTATTTCCCAACTGGAAAAGTTGAAGCCTGGGTTTACAAGGTGATATTCAACATAGATGGGAGGTTTTCTGCTTTTGACCATTTTTATTTTACATCTGCTGCAGAATACATTAGGCTTTCATTAAAATAGAATTTATTGTAAACTTTTTTGCTCTTATCTTATTCTTGACTTACCGTATTTCCCTGTGTATAAGATGCACTGTTTTTTTGAAAAATTTGGGGTCTAAAAACTGGATGTGTCTTATACAGTGGTTGTAGATATTTTTACTTGCATTTCCCGCTTGAAGAGTTAGTTGTATGAATTTTATAATGAATAAAACTTGAGTTCAATAACTTTATGTAATATTTTTTTTCAAATTTCGGGCCCCAAAACTAAAGTGCATCTTATACACGGCAATGTCTTATACATGGGGAAATATGGTGCATGTACAGTATAAAGCATGAGCGTTAAGGGCATCTTGTTGTTTTTACATTTATCAGTGCTTAAATAGAACATGTACCTTCATGCTAGCATAAAAACCAGCATTGGTAGGAAAATTTTATGACAGGTAAAATATCAGTTACCCACATGATAAATCTGAAATGTGTTCTGACCTTCACCTTAGTTCCTTAATGCTTGAATAAGCATGAGCTATACCACCCTACAATAAAGAACTGGAAAGGTAAACATTGTCCTGAAAGGAAGTGTTATGGGTTTATTTTGACCAAAGAAAAATGAGTAAACTTAATAGAAAACTAGATATGCCATATAATTTCCAGAAAAAATGAGAAATTAAGATACGATTGTAAACTCAAAGTCAATAGTTGTGGCAAACTTCATCGGTGCTTAAATGCTCTATGGTTAACCTCACACGAGTCACCTCATAAATGGTAATAGCACATAAGCACTTTGTAATAATTTTGTCTTGGAGGACACTCCATATCAGACAGTTATATTGTTCAAGATTAAATGAACCTAATGCATATATTTTAGTGATATGTACATATTTTTTAGCAGCAATGATTGAGGTGGTTGTTTGATGAGCCTTATAAATATAATATTTTAAGTCCTTATTGACACAAGGCAGAGTATAAGTTAAAAGCCAACATTTACCAACTCTTTATTAAGTTAGGGACTTTATACATCATCAAAATTTCCCTTTGCAATGTTAATATGAAATTATTTTCATCTGATCAATGTGGAAAGCAAACTTCCCATTATAGGATCATACAACTAGTAAGTGGCCAATTTTGGATTTGTACTAAGCTCTTCCATAATGCTTAAATTCTTTGCTCACCAGTAAGTTATCTTCCATATAATGTTATATAATATTATGATTTTGAAAAAATTGTTGAACCTTAGAGTAGAATGTTTCTGCTAGAACCTGTATTCACTTACGAGCTGAATAAGTTTAGGTGATTTGTGCAACCTCTCTATGCCTCAATTTCCCCATCTCTAAAATGGGAATGGTAATATTGCAACAAAGAGTTGTTGGGACTATTAGATAACAGGTGAAGTGAAAGTTGGTTTACAGTTGTGAGTATGCAAAACAGTTTACTAATTATTGTATTATTTTTCCATACAAACAACTGTAAACCTACTTTTGTCCCACCCTGTATGTGAAGTCATTCACAGCACTTAGTGCCTGGCAGATAGCAGTAACTACTCAATAAATAATATCTATTATTATTACAGGAATATGACTAAAGCCACCTTCCTCACATAAGACATCACTGTTCCAGTTGTCCAGATTGATTTGAAGAGAGGTAGGGACTTATATAAGTGCTTATAAAAATGAGAAAGGAATTGCTCTTTACTGTTCCAAAATAAAGCTAAATACCCAGGCCTACCACAATGATTTGATAATGTCTGTGAGTCCAAGACAAAATGGAATTAAAAACTCTATTATTCTGCCTCCCCTGCTCATTCATGGAGAGCCATTTTGATATATGGATAGAATTGAACTTTTTCAGTTCACTCAAAAATATTATTAACTAGTGGTAGAAGGGGCAACACAGCTAACCTTGGGATCTCTTTCCTATTAACAGTCATCAAGAACCCATGGCCTCCCCAGAGGTTGAGAAGGCAGAACTGGGGACAGCCTCAGCAGGAAGCCGGGTGGATCCAGAGGTAGAGAATAATTCTGTCTACCAGCCCATTGAGAGGTCACAAAATTACCAGAGAGAGGAACTACAAGTCCTTGGGGTAGGTCAGCCTTAGTTCAACTTGGCTTAAGATGGAAGAAAATAAATGTCACATGGAAAACCTTATTTATGGCCTTAAGGAGGAATTGCTGAGTCAGGCACTACACCAGTGAGGTGGCTCCTTGAAGAAAATCGTGGGGCAGATTTTAGGCTGGGAGTGGAAATGCAGAGGCACGATTGCATAGTGGAAGGCATACTGTCAACATTGGACAGTAGACCCCAACCAAGAGGATGAGCTCTGAGAACTCACACTCGGCACTTTCAATTTAAAAACTGGGTTGAGAGAAAGAGTGAGTCGAATGTTGCCTATTGTCTACCGGCCATCATCATATCACGGCCCCAAAGCCTGCTGGGAAGGTAGTTTGGTTACCTTATGCTATCAGCCACATCTCCTTCACTCTTCTGCTGCTTCCCAAAGGGAGTTTGTGGGAGTGAACAGAAGTAGGGAAGAGGTGGAGGGGAAGGGTGGGAATAGCCAGCAACAATACCTCCCAGGGTAAGCTCCTACCTTATTCATTTAGCTTTGACCTTTTAGCCATTTCAAGCACGGATACCTCCTTTCTGAGGAAAATTTAAATGGTCTCTTCTCAGTCCATACTAATATATGACCTTTACGCTTTGTAAATAAATTTCTTTCCCTTCCTCTTCTCACAGGCCGTCCAGATCCTGACTGGCGCAATAATTCTGGCTCTGGGAGTTTTCTTGGGTTCTTTACAAAACGCAGCCCATCTCTTCAGGCACTCCTTTTTTTTTACCTTCTACACAGGCTATCCGCTGTGGGGCGCTGTGTTGGTGAGTATTCAACTACGCCCACCGTAGGCCGTTTGCTAGGCACCACTACCAGGCCTGCCTCTGATTATAAAGTATTGGTCTTAGGGGAATTAGAAAGTTGCCTTCTGTGGGTTCGATTTGTAATTCTTGGCACAAACGAGTTTTAAAAACAAAGCACCTTACTTTCCGATGAAAACATGGGCTGAGTATGAATCAAATCCCCAAAGTTAACTTAATACCCATGTGTTCGATTTACGGATACTAAGAAAACTGAATGAGAAATGAGTTTGGTAGAGGAGAAAATTGCCTGCTGAGTGCTATCTGAAAATTAGAAGAGTCGTTTCCTCTATTTGGGTGACAATGTAATCTTAAAATGGAAAATGTAATCATAAAACGTGAAAATGTAAAAATAAGCTAGCTAATATTTTAAAAATCTGGGTGATGTAAAAAATTTATTTATTCAACTTTGTAATTTGATTATTGCCTACCTGATGGATTTGGGGGGGTTGTTTTTTTAAAGTTTTTGTTTGTTTGTTTTGCTAGATGCCAGAACTTTGAGAGTTTATACATGTTCAGTCTTGAACTAGACAGGAAACGAAGAGGCTGCCATGAAATCTAAGATGGGAATGATTAGCTGAAAACAGGGAACAGAACATGTCATTGGCGAATGAAGAAGAAAGAAATTTATAACAAATCTTGGTCTCTAATTTATTCATGCTCTTATTTTTCAAAATCATTCAACTTCAGATTTCCTTTAAAGAGAAACTGCTCATAATTTGGCTAAAATTTCTTGGCCCAAATCAGATCTCATGTTCTGGCAAAAGATTATATAATATTTCTGGATATAGTCCAAAGCACATAGTATGAATTTAACATTTCTGAAATTTTTATGTAGTTTATTTTACATCATTGTTTTGATGGAAGAGTTAGAATCTGAGTTTTTCTAGAAAATCCAGGATGCACATTTGCTCTGCATAATGAATCTTGACTACCCAAATGGAAAATGTCCATATTGTAGAGAAGAGAATAATAAAGTCTTCTAGTCAATCAGAAAAGACTTTTCTTAGAAAGTAAGGTCTGTTTGTAAAAGAAAAAAAAAAAAAAGAAAAAGAAAGAAAAGCCAGAGTTTCATTTCTTTAACATCTTCAACACTAAGAATCAAATCTGACTGTTGGATTCCCATGGCTGGAAACTTCTCTCTGGCTCTGTATCATCAACAGAGCAAGGTCTAAGGTCTGGAACATGCCCCAGAGCCCTTCACATCTGACCTAATCTCCAACTAAACCCTCCTCTCCCCCTGCATGCCTCTGTGTACATGCCCTGCTGTATGTCAGCTGTGCGATCCTTTATACTTATCCAATCTCCCTTTTAGTCATCCTTATTAATTATGTGACTTTGGAAAAGATATTTGAATTCTCAGCCATAATTTCTTCACTAGGATGGTAGCAATAATATGAGGACCTTCTCTTTGGGTCACTGTGAAATGGAAAAATGTATATAAAACACCTTAGCTATTGCCAATAATTTGAGCGTTTTCTGCACTTGAGCTCGCCAGATATGTAAGCCCTGACTATGTGTTAGTCCATTTTATCTCTACACATTGCGTAAGTAATGTTAACATGGGGCTAGGTACATCTCTGTTTTATTGGGAAGAAAGTAAAAACTGAGGCAGAGAGGGCTTTGATAATAATTTGTCTAAGGTTACAGAGTGAATATGAGCTGAAGGTGGGATCAGAACACAGAGATTGCTCTTAACCATGAAGCTGTAGCTACTCAGGAGAATCTTGTGCTAACTTCTTTGTTATTTAAAATAGAATTCAAAGCCTGCTCCTTCATGTTCAGCCAGAATTCAGTAGTTGAATTCTTGTCTACTAGGCCTTCACTCTCCATGACTTTTGGCAACTTTCCCTTAAACCATAGGAGTGGTAAATCATTGGTAAATGAATGTGAGATTTATGGGGTATAAGAACAGAATGAAGTTTTGAAAAACCAGAGAATTCAACTTATCAGAATGAGAGTTATGGAAACAATAGCATATCAAAATAATCTTTACAAAATAGTAGATATATTTGTATAGATACATATTTGTAAAGTATCTTTTAGAACATCTAGTCCAATAAATCAAACACTTATCTAAGCTTGGGTAAGAATATGAGGATCATGTTACATATACATGTAAATATAAATAAATGTTTTTTATATTTCATATAAATGTAAGCATAAATATTACATTACATTAAATATATATATATTAAAGTATGCATACCCATATAAACCTATATAAAGTCAGGCATTTATGTAGTATAGTGAAAATATAAATTTACTCAAAATTTAAGCTAATTTAAAATTGTATTTATATAAAATGATGAGCAGCCTCAAGCATAATTTGGTTTTCTAGGATATGAATTTAAAAACGAAGTTTTATATAACTATTGCTAGATGTATCAGGGGAGGAACAAGAAAATATGGTGGCGACTTAAGGTTTTTTTTATTTGCTTCGTTTCTTCTTTTAAACAGTTTATTAGTTCAGGATCTGTATCTGTTGCAGCTGGGAGAAACCCCACGAGAATGTTGGTGAGTGGTAGTTCTTCCTCTTTTTCTATTACTGTAAGAGTAGAAATGTTATCCATTAATAATAGGAGAGTAGACATTGGAAAATCTAACTGAGACTCTGAGTCTCTTTAATGCACAAGAAAATTAATTTTCTTAAGGCATTGAGATGGTAGGTCATCGGAAAATCATATAGGTTGTAAATATGGTTACCGGGATGGTTGCTCTGAATATTTGATGACTCTAAAGCTTAGAAAAAAAATCTTAATTTTTGTATTGTTAAATTTTAGCAATTCTGTATAATTTGAGTGTACACTTTCCCATTACTAGTGCCACAACTGAAAGCCAAAAATTCTATCTTTAGTGAATCATTAAATAATTACCAAGTCCCTCTTATATGCTCTCACTAAATCCTCTATCCATTTAGACTACTTTCCTAGTTCATTCACTCTCTCACCTCCCTAGGTGGCTATTTCTTCTTTATCTTCTATCTTCAAACACCAATTCCTTTTCTATCATCTTCATTCTCTCTGGTGATGACCTTGCTTCCTATTCAGAGAAAATCAAGCCATCAGAAGAGAATTTTCAGAGCCTCTCCCCTATGCCTGCCCACCAATAACATCTACTTCATGGACCAGATCTCAACCAATATATATTTTCATTCTAACCACTTACCATCAGTGACTCCTCTGGGATTCTAGCCAAAGCCAGTACTCCTCCTTGAATCCTAGCTTCTGCTGCTTCCCCACCACACAGTGTCTGACTCCAATTCTCTTTCACCTAGACCTTAATCAGCCTACAGGCATCCAGTTACTTCTTTCACAAGAGAAAATATCTCAACCTTCTGTCCTCCTGCTAGCTACAGGCACAGTTTGTTTTTGACTTTTGTGATATCACAAACCTCTACTCCTCTCTCTGGTTTCCATATCCTCCTTAGTCTAGCCTTTTACCCCCTACCACTTAATTACTTTTAAAAATGCTATATAATTTACCGGTTAGTATACTTAATTGTTTTTGTTTGTTATTGCTGCTAAAAAGTGAGCTCCATGAGGGTGGGGATCTTTGTTCATTGATATTTGACCCATGTGAAGGATATTTCTGGTTGTGTAAACAGTGTTCAGTTGATATTTATTTAAGTGACTAGTAGACAAAAGGAACGAAGTCTTTGCTGCCTGTATTGACTGGACATTCTTACTGCCTTTCAGATGCAGAACAGTTTTGGGATGAACATTTCCAGTGCTACAATAGCATTACTAGGGTTCATTTTTCTCTCAATAAATTTAGCAGTGAACAGCCTGTCATTCAAAGGTTGTCAGTCCTCACCATCACCAGACTTGTGCATTTACACGGGCGTCTCATCAAACGTATGTTTTTGAAAATTATTTAATTATAAAATATTTCAATCTAAAATGAACAGTTATCATCCTGCCTTGATTTGAATCTTTGCTTGGCCATTTAGAAGCTCTGCAGTGAAGGGAAAATTAGGTAACCTGTGTTTGAATTTGCTTGTCTTTGAAATGAAGTCAGTATCAATCTCACAGGGTTGGTACAAGGATTAAATAAGTTAATATGTATTACATGATGCCTGACCAGGTGGTGGCGCCATGGATAGAGTGTTGGCCTGGGATGCTAAGGACCCAGGTTCAGAACCTCAAGGTTTCCGTCTTGAGAGTGGGCTCATCTGCCTTGAGCGTGGACTCACCAGCTTGAGTGTGAGGTCGCTGGCTTGAGTGTGGGGTCATAGACATGACCCCATGGTTGCTGGCTTGAGCCCAAAGGTCACTGGCTTGAAGCCCAAGGTTGCTGGTTTGAGCCTAAGGTCACTGGCTCATCTGGAGCCCCCTGGTCAAGGCACATATGAGAAGGCAATCCATGAACGACTAAGGTGCCGAAATGAAGAATTGATGCTTCTCATCTCTCTCCCTTTTGGTTTTTTGTTCCTGTCTGTCTGTGTCTCTCTCCCATTATCTCACTAAAAAAAAAGTTAATATGTGATGCGTAATTAAAACAGTGCTTACCACATTGAGTTATATTATTATTAATATTACTACTATCACTACTATTAGAATCACCAGAAAGATTAAATTTTTTTTTTAAGATTAAAATTTTAAAACGCTTGTTCCACACTGTGCTTCTTAAAACTAACTTGGGAGATTTACAAATTCCTCTGTGGTCTGGGATTTTTCAAATAATGACTCACTGAAGTTCTGGATGACTTCATTTTTTAAATTTATTTGAGTATGATGTTTTCAGAAGAAAAAGTCTTTAATAACCTTTTCAAATTATGATTTTTTTTGTTTGTGTTTAAGCATCCTCTCTCTTCTGAGGTCAGCTTATAAATGAATATATTTCTTTAATTTATTCATTTTCCCCATGATGATTTATGAACTATTATTTACTGACTCACTTCTAATCCTCTGGTTTGCTGATGATACTCATAGAAGTTTGCATCCTCATTTTCTTTTTTTTAAATTTATTTTTATTTTTATTTATTCATTTTAGAGAGGAGACACAGAGTGAGAGAGAGAGAGAGAAAGAGAGAAAGGGGGGAGGAGCTGGAAGCATCAACTCCCATATGTGCCTTGACCAGACCAGTGCAGGGTTTTGAGCTGGCGACCTCAGTGCTCCCAGGTCGACGCTTTATCCACTGCGCCACCACAGGTCAGGCCTCATTTTCTTTTTTTTTTTTTTCATTTTCTTCATTATATTTTTCATGACCTCAGTTTGTGTGTGTGTGTGTGTCTGACTTTTCTGTGGATTTTATGGTATTTCTCCTCTAGAGTCATTTTATATTTGCTTCTTCTAGGTGCCTCAGTAATGAGAGAAGGATCTC
Source organism: Rhynchonycteris naso (assembly GCA_037038555.1). NCBI lineage: Eukaryota > Metazoa > Chordata > Mammalia > Chiroptera > Emballonuridae > Rhynchonycteris > Rhynchonycteris naso. Next base: position 361,967,968 of record CM072995.1, read on the forward strand.
TAATCCAGTAAATTTTTGTTTAATATTTATGCTTGGTGTTTTAGTTTTTAAGATTAGTATAAATGCCTAAACCTCTATGAAGTACTATTGATGGAACAATACGGGGTAGGGGGTGGCTTTTGTCCATTTTTAAAAGCTGCCTACTCACCTCCTTAGCTAACTGCTGTTCCAGTTAGAAGGTGTTAGTGATGGGGTCAGACTTTTGCCTCCGTAGCTTCTTCTCTCCGTGTCTACTTCACACGCCTTCATACAGAAATACACGCCTCTCTCTTTCCAGGAAAAATATTTCTGTTTTCAGACTGATATTGTGTCTCTATATTATAGAGTGTTGGTGTGTGGCTAGGTATTCAACTTAATTCATGGTTTACTTTTTCTACTTTATGGGAGGGATATGTAGCTGGCTTCCTGATGACTTTTTTTCCCCTCTGAATGTTTCTTCTGGGCTTGATGTGAGGCATCATATTCCCTAGGGCCTTGTGTCTCTGATGCTGATCCTTACCTTGCTGGAATTATGCATAACCATCTCCATCTCAGCCATGTGGTGCAGAGCAAACTGCCGTAGTTCAAGAGAGGTAGGTTACTCTAAGTGACTATTATTTCCCATGGTCCACCACCTCCCTCTAGGGTTTGAGGTCATCTCTGACTCTTGAAGTTGGAAAGAAACTTCTATGCAGTAATGATTTGTGGGGTTCCTGGAGTTACAGATGGTATGAATATTAGAGATAGAATAAAGGCTGGAAAAGAATTCTGATGTGAAAATGCAAGAGGAAACAGTGTATTTCATATTTAAGACCACACATTTTTGAGTTTCCAGTTATAATCTAACCAACCAAGCTATCCGGCCAGGGCAAGAGCACACATTTTTTTATAGATAGAATCAGGTTATTATTATTTTTTTTGTAATTTATCACATTCTACCTATATATCCAGGAAAAGTCAGCATTTTATTTTAGAGTTTTAGTATCTTAACTGTAAAATGAAGATGTTTTCATTCATTGTTAATGTTTGTTATAAGGACTATGTATATAATACTTGAGTACAATAACAATCAGTGAACAAATATGATTGGTGATGATCATGATGATAATAGGAATGTGTAGAGATTGAAATTATTTTATTTTTCAGCAAGTGTCCTCACCTCCAGATTCTGTGGAATCAGAAGTGCATCCTCATTAAAGTAAACCTGAGTGCAAGGAAATTCAACCTCCAATCTCCACGAGTTAGAGCTCCATCCAAGAACTCAGGAGAACACAGGCCTGTGGAGCACATTTCTAACTGTCATGGCACCAATCATGGGACACTTGGATATTTGATTCAATCTTTTCTGTCATAACTAACCTCCATTCGTGTGTCTTGATACAGAGGGACAGATATGCTTCTTTAGGCATTCTTGGCTTTCCACCCTGTCTGATCACCACTCCAAAGCTGTTTCTGGAAAGCGGGTTCTTTCTTCTTACCCACCTATGCCAGTACCTTATAAGGTTTAAAGAAGGCAGAGAGAATAATTTCTATCTCATGTATTCTCTCTAACATTCAACTTCTATCTACCCAATGAGAAGAAGAATGAGTCAGATTTTTTTATTCCAGAAGAATGCTTTTTGACTTTAGCTGACATCAGCACTGCAAAAACTGTCAAATGAAAAAAAAAATCATTTCGTCATCATTGAGACAAATTTTAACTGCATTTGAGGTGTGGAGGGTCAAGCCTCAAGATTTTATTTCAGTCGGCTGCTGAGGTAAGGTACACTCACACTTGTCCCGATACACCAATAATGGTTTAGATTCAGAACTTTAAGAGCAAGATCAGCATTTACTCTTCAAAGCATGGTGAGAAACTGTAAAACAGAGAAGTAAAGAATAAGGGTTTTAAAGTCTCACAGATCTGGGTTCAAATTCTGTTACTGTCACTTATAAACTGTGTTAATGTGACCACATTACTTAACCTCATTGACCTATATTTTTTCTCATTTGTAAAATAAGTGTAATAGTATCAACCACTATTTCAACAGTTTGTGAAATAAAAGTAAGGCAAATGCGAAATAGCACCACAACTCTTTGCCAGTGGTCTTGCTGCTGTTGATGGTCTTGTTGCTGCTGTTGAGGCGGAGGTGGGATCATGGTCAGAGGTAAAGGAAAGATGGCAGAAGCCCTCATACTCCCTTCCCTTGTGGCTCCCCCTTATACCCTCTGACGTCACTGGCTCTCTTTTCAAGGTGGCAATTTGATGTTAAAGCTTCTTCTGATATATCTGGTTCCTGATTTATAAAACTACTGCTGAAGTATTGATATTTCTGATCTATAAATTAATTTTTCTCTTTGGATACTGAACTGAATCATTCACAATATTCATTAGTTCATATTCACAAGTTACTCTTTGCTCCTAGTTATCGTATGTGCAAAGGTCATGCTACATGCTACACTCTCTAATTCCTACCTTCTCTTCTCCATAATATGTGTGTATACATATGTGTGTGTATATACACACACTATTTGATTTTTAGAACATTCATCACTCATTTAGGGAGTGCCTACTCTGCCATGTGTTGTGTTAGAAGTTAGGCATACAATAGAGTGGTTTTAAGCATCTGAGTAGTCTGTATAAAGCTTTCTCTTTGCATCTGAGGTCATGTAAATGAAGAGACAAAGATATTTCCTTCAAGTTCAGACTCAGCACTAGGACCACGCTGCTTGTTCTGGGAAAAATATTTTTTCATTCCTGTGGAACACTGAGAGGTGGGTATCAGTCTCCGCCTCTCTCAGCCTTGGCATCTTAACCATATTTATTGAACTGATATTTGGCTCTGGGTTGAGAGAGAAAGAGAAAGAGAGATTCCTTTGGAAGTATCAGAAAATACCCATTACGGGTTAGCACATTTTCAGTGTGTAACGTGCAAATTCATGCATATTTATTTATAAGTAATTTGAACATTTGGTTTGAGAAAACAATTGTTCAGATGATATCTGAATGCAAACTACTTTTGAGATTGGGAAATACATCTAATGTGCAACGGAGAGAACCTTTGCTCGTCACAGAGTAAACCAGAGGCGGGGGGTGGTGGTGGTGGTGGATTAAAATCGTGTGCTAATGTGTTGTCAGAAGGAGGAAATGCAGACAGCGGGGGAGAAATGCTAGCTCAGTTATCTCTTCCTTTCAGGCAAACGCGTGATTAAAACTCATCTTGATAATTTTGTGACCTCCAAAAAAGTAAAAAGCCATTTTGTCATATGTTTCAATGTTCACTATTGTGAAAGATGATAGAACAGGGTTGTAAGGACCCACAGCGTGGGCGCAGAGGACGGTGTGCTTCTTGGAAAGGGTTGGAAGGAGATGCGGGTGGATATTGGGTCTTCAACAATTTGGAGGTCATCAAGTGTGTCTTGGTGTCTGGTGTGCATTTTTCATGGTTTTCTGGAAAGTTCTTACAAAATAACATCATGTTCAAACACTAAAGACCATCTTCCATCTGTTTTCTGTCTAAATCTCAAGTCAAATTTCTAATGATTTGCTGCACACATAATGAACTATTCTGTAGTCCCAGAAAACATCAATATGTATTTTTTCATGTTTTTTCTCCAGCAAGAGGTGGTATAATTTCACGGAGGGAGAGGCAAAGAAATGAAATCTCCTTAAAAGGCTGGACTTTTAAGTCCTTGCTCAAATATTCCTTTCCCCCTGAATCTTGTCCTTGAATTCTACATACCCTGTTGGGCTAATAAGTTTGTAAACTGTGATTTTTATGCTCACTTTGTTAAAGATGGCCACTGCCCAGGTAAATTGTGCTGCCAGGTGAAACTGCTAATCACCTTCCTGCCTGGGAAGGGGCTTTGTTATGCTAATGTGGGCTGGAGGAGGGGTTTCACATCAGAAAGTTTTAAGAAGAAAGAAGAAGGAGGAAGGAGGCCATATTTTTGCAGAAAAGGCAGCCAAGCTGGCAGGGTGCTGAAGGAGAAGCCATGTTTTTGCAGATTTTGTGCAGAGAGAAGCAGATGGGGAACCAGAGGTGCATAAGACTGGTGGGGGCCTTGGATTCTAGGAAAACCCGGATGTGTCAGTAGCTTTGTGAGTGCTGAATGAGTGGGTTTTTGAGCCCTCGGTGTGTTTGTGTTTACTCGCCTGCCAGGTATGAGGCTGGAATAAAGAAATGGCCCACCATTTTTCAGCTCTGCTCTTTCTTTTCCATCTGTCCGAATCTAATGGGAACCTGCATAAGCCTAGCTGTAATGGCCGTGACTACTGGCCTTACATACCCCATTTCAGGTAAGATCGATATATCCTTTGTATGTTCTAGCAGCCTCCAGCGTATATGCTATTTTTTTAAATTGATTTTAACCAGAGAGGCAAGGAGAGAGAGATAGAAACATCAATATGTTCCTGTATGTGCCCTGACCAAGGATCAAACTGGCAACCTCTGCCCTTCAGGTCAATGCTCTAGCCAACTGAGCTCTCTGGCTGGGGCCATGTCATTTATCCTCTTTGAGCTGGATGGGGGCCGGGACCACAGCGTTCCTCTCTGCACTCTCAGTGAGGCCAATGATACCTGACATGGTGCATCGAGAGCTTTTTAGATGACCGTATAAGTGAATAAAGTTTCTTTCTTTCTTTTTCTTTTTGAATGAGGTTTATTTCTTAATTACAATAATACATTGGTCAGGTCCACCAATCCCTGAAGACACAGTGGAAAGATGGCACATGGCTTAATAAATGTTTGTTACGAAAGGCATGTTAAGATATTTTTTAGTATCCCCTGTTCATACAATTGTCTTAGTTTCCTGGAGAATGAGGATTTGATCACACCCCAGAGAGATAATGAGGATGATTAGAGAGGTCCAATTAGTAACAGCTTACACTTTAATAAAGAGGTATTCAAGGTTATGTTTATAATTAAAGTGTCCCAAGTCTGTGAATCTCCCTGTATATTCACTTTGCTAAGGAGTTATGCAATTAGAACAGACACGTGATTTTGTTTCTAAACTAATTGTGGCATATTGCTCAGTTCAACACTCCTGAGAGCTACTCAGAAGATTTGCCATCAAGTTCACGGCCTTTGGTGTTTCTACTGCCCCATTCTTGTTATCACAAGCATCAAGGCAGCAGACCGTCAATCTAGTAATTTAGGAGACTACAGAGTCTTTAGTGTGGAAATGTCTTAGTAATCACATTCTAATGGGAATGGTTCACAGCAGTTTAGAACTCTGCCTGTCCAGTTGCTGAGGCCATCTGTTGCAGAGAGACATAGAAATAGTGCCCCCAAAGAGACAGAAAGACAATAAATATTGACGTCAGAGGTGACTCCAGAGATTCAGAGATTAAGACACACACCTACTTGCAAACCGTGATTTAGCCTTGGCTTATGTGTGAATCGAAGTATGCTTTAAACAGGGATGATAGGCTTTTCAAAAGGTACAATTGAAGAGCTTCTGGCATAGAAATGGCTGAACTGGGATGCAAGTAGAGAACGTTCCAGAAAAGAAGGAAATCTTCTATTCTGCTGTTTTGTTTTTTTCTCACCTTCTCAATCTCCATTAAACTCTTTCATTTTCAGGGTCTGGAACTCCTGCCGGTCTCAGGCAGAGTTCTTCAGGAGTCTCACACTGGTTCCTATTCAGTAGACTACTCAATGTTTCCCTGCAGTATAGCAGGAAAAACCCTGTTGATGTAATCAGCCAGGAAACTTATCTGTCTGACCAATGTCTTGACTATGAAGATAGTCATCCATGTCATGAGCCAGTCCGCCTTGACTGCTCGCCAAGAGCACAGCCTGAAAGGAAGCCCACCAAGGCTCATCGTTAACAGTATTTTTCATCACTGGATACTCAGTCAATATAAAAATAGACATGGAAAGTAGAAGCAGAGCAGCCCTTGCTCTCCCAAAGCCACGAGAGACCTCCAGGTAGGCACAGGCTATTAATTTTTTTTTCTATGCTCAGTTACTCAGTGATCCAGAGATAGTCACAGTGCTGGGGAGATGTCAGTCCATAGACTCAGTCATGGACTTGTCTGGTTTAATTAACACATTGAGTATAAGGAGGCTATTTGCTATATACTTTCTTTGGTTGGTTGATGGAGAGGAAGGTTTTTACTCAGCTTGTGAACTGGGAATAATGAAAATTTCCTAACAGAAAGGGTCATATTCTAGGTATGAAGTAGGGCAGTTTATACTATCAATGTAGGTCTCTTGCCTCTGTGTCTGATGTGTGCTAAGGGACAGACACCTTTTAAGAGGGCCTTGGGCTCCCTTGTCGTTAGTCTTTGTAAACCTTGAACTGTGGGATCCTGCCCCACTGCTTACAGGGAAACTGCTCTTGGAGAGAAAGCCAGTGAGGTGGAAAGTTTAGTTTTCCTTTGAAGACCAAACACGAACACATGTTAAGACTTTGAAAGGTTTTAGGAGAGACTGAAAACAGAGCTTTGGGAATCAATGTCCAATTGAATGTCATTGTAAAATGTTAAGTATATTCTAAATTTTTAGAAGGGAGAGTATTTCCAGTTAACCTTCTCTGGGGATGAAAACAGGATTAGAGATTCAACTAACCCTTCAAAGCCATTTCTTTGTGCATGTGAAACTGGGTGTGTCAATGATAAAATATATATAGACACATTTCTATGTTAAAAGGACTGAGAGATGCAAAGGTAAATATGTTTGATTATTTTTAACTTTTACTCATCAGCATAAATTAATGGGAAAGAACTTGGATTAATTATTGAATTAATAAGACTTGGCACAATTTTCATTTCATTTTGTCTCCTCTAATTAATGATTAGATAGTGACTGGGACCCTTTGAAACTGCTGTTTTTTTATTCATTGCAATAACAATTTTAATTGCAATATTGTTTTGAAAACATAAAAGAAACTCCCCTTTATGTGAGTGTAGAACTTTGCACAGCAGGTTAAAAACTTTTCTCATGATCAAATTTCTGTTTAACAGTGCACCTGAAATTGAACTTTCAGAAGTACCTTTCCATGATGACACCCTACTGGATGAGGGTGACCCATCCCAACCACGCCAGACATGGCTGACATTTTTGAAAAGGGAGCTGGAATTTCTGGGGGTAAGTGAGCCTTCTCCCTCCTCAATTAAAATAAAGACTGGCTCTTGAAAAGAGCACTTGGTTGCATCAACAGTTTTCACACTTGGATTTAAGAGAAGTAAAGAACCCAGTAGGTGAGAAGTTGGCACCAATTGGGCCCCGTTGGGTAGAAAGAAGTGTTTCCTTACGAAGATTAGAATTAAAATGGTAAATAGGGATCTGATCTGCCAACTCTGTTTATTGCTTGTGGATTAATGGAATATCTTGCTGATCTCAATGTAAGACATTTCCAAACCCATAGAATTTTTATGAGTTTATGTGAGCCAAACTGTCAACAATTGCCAGGAAGCAAAGTTTCACCAGATTGAAAAATTGCTCCGGAAAAACAGCAGGTTCACCACTTACTTTGTGCATCAGAATCAAAGGGAAAAACAGGAAGGAGGCTACATGAAGTTGATTAGTGATAGATTAGGGAGGCAGGAGAAAGCAAAGCGGGGGTCGGGGGGAATCTCTGGGATTGGATAAAAAGTAAAAATGTTATACTGGAACTTCTTTCACAGAGACAGATATAAAACAGTTAACAATTAACGTGATAATAATAACAATGTAGGGGTTTGCTAGCCTCTGCTCTGGTGGGATGTTTGCCCTGAGAGGGCAGGAAAAGAAGATTACTGATGTTATTTTTCAAAAAGCGTGTTATCAGGTATGTTACTGTTATTGTCGGTACAAAAGACAACAGAGAGACTTGATTGAGTTTAGCATTGACCTTTGTTAGAGAAAAATGCCTCCCTAGGACAGGACTACCCACCATGAACTGCTTTTAGTTAGAAAGTTTTAATTTCAGTCCATCCTGTGTGGTTACTGTGTCTCTGAGTCTGTAAGGCCACCATGCCAGCCTCCCTTGAACTTGTCAGGTTCAACGTGTAGCCCCTTTTTCGTCAACACTTTTTTTTATTATTATTAACTTTAATGGTGTGACACCAATAAATCAGGGTACATATGTACAATGAAAACATCTCCAGATTATCTTATCATTCAATTGTGTTGCATACCCATCACCCAAATCAAATTGTCCTCTGTCACCTTCTATCTGGTTTTCCCTGTGCCCCTACCCTTCTCCCTATCCCACCCTCCCCTCCCTCCCCCCACCCCGTAACCACCACACTCTTGTCCATGTCTCATAGTCTCACTTTTATGTCCCACCTATGTATGAAATCATGCTGTTCTCAGGGTTTTTTTCTGATTTACTTATTTCACTCCGTATAATGTTATCTCATCCACACTTTTAAGGATGTATAATCTTTATCTTCACTTAGATGGACAAAACAATGATTGATGTTTACCATGGCTTCCTAAGTAAAGGCACATGAGAAATATATTGGCCATTCCTGCATTAAGTCATGCCTGTATCAACTCTTACAGTGGTCAACGGGTACTGGGAAATATCACGTTTGGATCCTTCTGAGGACAATTTGGCCTTCATTGTAAGAAAACTGATACACTTTTGGGAAAACATCTTATTTCACAAAAGTTATGCATTTTTCTACAGGTAACACAAATTCTGGTTGCTTTTATATACCTTTATTTTGGAACAATTGTCTACACCATGCTCAAGATTTCAGAATTTGAGAAAAAATTTTTTTCATCATTTAAAGCAGGCTACCCATTCTGGGGAGCAGTATTTGTGAGTATATTTCTATAATTGTCTCTGAAATATGATAACACCACACACAGCTTTTCCCTTACCCAGATCAGATCGACACACTTGTTTCTCTCACCAAAGGTTATATACAATGATACATTTATATTTATATTATGTATTTGTGTGTATATATATTTTTATAAAAATATGTTTGCAGGTTATAAACCCCTTGGGTTAAACATGTTAGCATACTTTTATCAGATGAAAAACCTGAGATTAATGAAAGTTAAATGAATTGCTCAAGTGACACTTAACCAAAAAAAATAGAACCTACACTTTCAGAATCCAGTTCCAGAAAGAGGTCCCTAAAACTATTTATCAATAAAATATTTTTTAGTGAAGGGAGGGAAAAAGAGACTGCAGAGGTGAGGAGAATAAGGTTAAAGGCATTTGATAAACTTCTCTCATGCCCTAGAAACTTTTTCAGGTGCTTCCTCATTGACTCTCTTTTAATCATTATTAAAATATAATTTATTTCTATATAATAAATATAGTTTAGAAACTAGATGATTGAGTGAGGTTTACAAAGATATATAGCTTTATTGAGGTACAATGGACATATAATAAGTTGCACATGTTTGAGATGTATAATTTGATAGATTTTGACACACATACACACATGTGCAAACATGACTACATTAATATAATAAACATATCCATCATCTCGAAAAGTTTCCTTGTGCTCCCTGGGAATCCCTTGTTCCCTATAATCCCTGTCTTCCCAGCCTCAAACAATCACTGATCTATCTGCTTTCTGTTGCTACAGATTAGTTTGCATTTTCTAGAGTTTTATATCAATGGAATCATACAGCATGTTCTCTCTACTGTCTGGCTTCCTTCACTCAGCACAATTATTTTCAATTAGTCCGTGCCATTATTATTATTATAATAATTATTTTGTATCTACATGGTATTCACACGATATACAGTGTGTCCATAAAGTCATGTGCACTTTTGACCAGTCGACTGGTCAAAGGTGCACCGTGACTTTACGGACACACTGTATTTTAAGTCTAAAAATATCACACTGGCTTGGCACTCTGCTAAAGACTTAAGATTAGGTCAGAACTCTCCTCAAACCTTGGCCATATTTTGTTGGAAACTTCTCTCTGCTGTCTTTCCATTGCAAACACTTAGCATATTAGCATCTCTCAACCCATTGTACCATTTGAGTCTTCGGAATCATTTTCAGTATGTGCTATTGGTTTCTATTTTCACCCCGTATATTCTCATACTTACGAAATGTCCACATGATATATGTCAGTCCCTAGATATATACGTGCCGCCAACACATTTCTTGCTCTGAAGAGCTGGCAGTCTAACACACAAGGTGCTCGTACAAACAAGTAGTTACCATGCAGTGAGAGTTGTGTTACAGCAGAACCACACCCCGGGTGCTGCTGGGCCTGGCTACTTGGAAAGTAGCCAATGGCCTGTCAGTGTCGGCATCAGTGGGAAGCTTGGTAGAAGTCAAGAATCCCAAGCCCTATCCAGGACCTACTAAGTAACAATCCTCATTGTAACAAGACCCTCACGTGATTCACGTGTGCATTCCATTTTGAGACGCACTCTATAGGAAATAAGAGTAAGAAAATAGTGAGCTCATGGAACACCTGCAAGGTTAACCTTATAGAGTACCCACAGCTTGACCTTATATTTGGGGGAGGGGTAAAAGGAAAAGAGAGAAGAGCAGAGACTCACTGTGCCCCTCCCCTACTTCCTTTGGACAGTTTACTATTTCTGGATTTTTGTCAGTTATGTCTGCAAAGAAAAATTCAACATATCTGGTAAGTTCCAATTCTGTCGTTGTTCATCCTTGAGAAGGTAAGATAAGTCAAATTTTAGGAGTCTTGTGTTAGGTGATAACATGGATATGATATGTGTATTTTTCTGGTCTATTGTGCATTGGATATAATCATTAAAATATCAATTGTATCACTTGAAAACAATAAAGTGTAATTATCTTGGCACTTGTTTACAAACTATCCTCACACCAGCTTCATCCTTGTAAGTATAAGCACACGATCAAATAAATGATTTGCTTCCCGTTAAGGAGACTGTTTGAAGAGAGACTCTGTGTGCCCATGTGGGTCTTCCTGAATGTGGTCTGCGCAAGAAAGTTATTAAACAAATACATTTTCAATACTTCCCTTTTTAAATCTGTATTTTGTATAAATACAGAGTTTACTGGAGACATCCAGTCCTGAAAGGCCGATGGGCTAAGTGAATGTGCTGGTGGGCACAGAGTCCGGTGTAAGTGTTCTTTATCATCAGGTGCGAGGAAGCCTGGGAACAAACTTGGTCAGCAGCGTCTCTGCGGGAACAGGAGTCATGATTCTGGTCGCCAATCTGAAGAGCAGCTTGGCTTATAGCCAGATTTGCCAGAAAGCTTATGAGGAAGAATTCTGCTTGGCGGCTTTTAATTCCATTGTATGTATTTCTTGGGTCCTAATCTAAGTAAAAAGCTCTTATTATTTCCTTTTTTTTCCATGAACACAACCCTCCCCCCCCCTTTTCGGCAACCTCTGTCACATAATGTGGTATTCTGTTGGTTCATGCACAGAGATGCCAACAGCCTTTTCCCTCCACCCCCTCACTGCATTCTGCAAGGTTGGCGTCATCTGCTTTGAGTAACCATCTCCTGGTTTTTCCACGTGTGTGTCACTTTATAAGGACCACGTGGCAGTGGGGAGTGATGAAAACAAGGGCTGTTGTAAAGAAACGCACCTTGGGGACATTTACCTCGAGACTTCGCTTGTCTTTTTGGCTGTTGTTCAACAGGAAATCGTGGCAATGATACTGTTTCTCACTATCCTGGGGCTTGGTGTTGCTGTGTTACTCATAGTCTACAGAATTGGAGAATTACTCAAAAAAGATAAGGTAGGTAGAGCCCCGATACTAAATCCTGTATGACAGGCTACAGAATTTGAGCTTGCTCAATTAAACATATGGCCTAGATTCCTGAAACAGTTCTTCCGGAAAAGTATTTCTCCAAGTTCCATTGTTTTAAATCACTTTCCCCACACATAACTAGCACAAATATCAGTATCGCTCTCTGACTAAGGTTAGGAAAATAGTGCACTCATCATTTTAGAAAATGCAGATGCTTTGAAATGTATTGACGTGAGATGAATAAGCAGGTGGCATGTGATGAAACCATTCAGATACTTGGGCTTATTTCCTGTCCCAGAACAGCTCCCTTCTATTTGTTCCCACTCTTTTTTTTTTTTTTTTTTTTTACAGGGACAGAGAGAGAGAGAGAGAGAGAGAGAGAGAGAGAGAGAGAGAGAGAAAGTCAGAGAGAGGGATAGATAGGGACAGACAGGAACGGAGAGAGGTGGGAAGCATCAGTCATTAGTTTTTCGTTGCCGTTGCAACACCTTAGTTGTTCATTGATTGCTTTCTCACATGTGCCTTGATTGCCCGCCTTCAGCAGACCGAGCAACCCCTTGCTGGAGCCAGCGACCTTGGGTCCAAGCTGGTGATCTTTTGCTCAAGCCAGATGGGCCCACGCTCAAGCTGGTGAGCTCGGGGTCTCGAACCTGGCTCTTCCGCATCCCAGTCCGACGCTCTACCCACTGCGCCACTGCCTGGTCAGGTGTTCCCACTCTTTATATCTTGACTTACCTTCCCACTTGCTCAGAAGCCTTAGTTTTCTTTCCTCCTTAATTCACAACTACCACCTGCATTTCCACTTGCCTTACCCATCCATTGCACCTTTGATGTATGAAAAATAATTACCAGTACCTGACGCACACACACTTACTCAGGTCTTCCAAATGAAACACACTTTCTGTCCATGTGCCCAAAGCAGTCAAATATGGCTGCCTGTTTTGATCACTTTCTTCTGAAGACAAATAGGACAGCAGATATACCACAGTTCAGACACACTCACCAACTTGTCATGGACTGACTTAATTTATATTGGACCACCTTGGCCAGCCAATCTGGCTTGGTTTGTTAGAGATGGAGGGAATAATCAGAGTGTAACAAGAATAAATGTGAGATTCAGAAAGACAAAAGGAAGTAATGTATGTCTCTTGAACAAGTGGTGGAATGTCTTCTAGTGGTGGAAAATTCTAGGTGATTGATATTGAATAATTTTTTCCTCATCAGATTCCAGAAGATCGTCTTTATGAAGAATTAAACATATATTCACCAATTTACAGTGAGTTGGAAGACAGAGGGGAGCCATCTTCCCCCAATGATTCGTAAGAATCACGTTCAGAACATCCTTCGTCGTAGCAAAGGGTATAGAAAGCCAAGATCTTTGTTCAAGGGGACTACTGGCAAAATTTCAGTTCTCTCTGTGATCTGTCAATTTTACATTGTGTTTTATTCTCCAGATGGTCAGATTCAGTTTCTGCACATCTAAGTATCCCTCTCATTCCCCAGCCCAATTTTCAGGTATAATAGACTCCTATTTTTCTTGTTTTCTATTGCTATTTCACACCCATCTTTTCTGGGAAATCAACCTACAATAAGCATTTACTGTGCAAATAGGAAAAACAAGTGGAAGGCCAGTTGAGAGCTGAGTTAAACTTTAAGAGCTTGATATTTGGTTTTCAACTCTTCTCAGAGTTCACAAAAGTGATGGGCATGACATATGTCCCATACTAGCTTGTGAGCCCCATTCAGCAAATCTATTCTGAAAACTCATTAAGTGTTTGAAGTTTTCCACCTGTCTCTTTCACATTGTGTATCCCGGTATTTCACCCACAGTAGATGCTCAGTGTGTATTTATGGAGTGGATGGGTGTAGACTCAGGGAAGATATCCCACCAGGCTAGGCCAGGCCAGAGGTAGAGTAGACAAGGAGAAAGCAATGATTCTGAAGTAAGTGTGGAGGTAATAAGGAGACCGAATGGATAGATACTAAGAATAGAGTTAGAAGGATAGTCAGAGATTGAATAAAGATTCTGCAAGAACATATTAAATATTTTTGTGGATTCATACCACGTGAGCAATGGATCCTTGATCTTATTATATGGCAAAAACAACATTGTGTGTTAGAAGGGTCATTGATGTGAGAAGTCTGCCCTGGAATCCCAGGCCTATTGCTTATTAGTTGAGTGAGTTGTGGGTAAATTGTTTAACCATTTACCTAATATGGAGTTCCTTGTCTGTACAATTAACATAATTAGGAATAATTTAACTTCTAGCACTAAAGGTCTGTTGTGGAAACATACACACAAACACGTATGTGCTATAAATTAAGTGTTCTGAAAGAGATTATTATAGAAATTATTTCATTTATATGTACATATAGAAGCAATCTTCAAACCTTAATAATTTTCAATGATATAAAATTTAAATTCATTTTATCTTAACTTCAAAAGCCTCACTCTCTGGTCCCACTTCATCTTTCTCTTTATTATGCTTTGTGCTTGACCACTTCAGCCTGGCTTGAAATGTCCTGTCCTCTCTCCTGTACCTGCCTGACTTTCTTCTTCCTTTAATGCCTGTCTTAAATCCCACTTCATTCTTTAAGATTTTCCAGCCAAGATTGCTCTTCTCTCAAGGCGATGACTTTTCCAAATCAAATACACACACATACAACTTACACTATGTAACTTTCTAAATGCAAACATTTTACATTTCATCAATGACAGTATATTTTTCAAAGACTCAATGTCTCAAAATTAAAAAAATAAATAAATGAAGATTTGTAGATTGCCTGAATCATCAGCACATGGATGGATACAATATTTAATCGTATTTGCAGATTGATGAGTGGGCGGTGGGGAGTTTAATTCACTCAGTATCTGATGAGATGGAAACCATAAGAGGAGAGACTATTTAAGGAGGAATTTAAAATGGAAGAATGATAAACTAATAAAGGCCTTAGCTAAAATGTTGTTAGTGGACATGGAGAGAAATGGTTATATCTAAACCATGGAGAGGAAGATGTTTTGGTCTCCTGGTTAACACACTGAACAATAAAGATAAATTTAGACAAGCAATTGAATGAGTAACATGTTAGGTGTTTGAGTCTAAGATCAAAGAACACCTGGGAATGTTGAAAGAAATGATATGAAATCAGAAATATGAATTAACAGGAAGGAGTACAGTCAGAACTTAACTGAACTCGGTTTTAGAGGGTCCTTTTTAGATGACCAAAAGAAATGCAACTGGAGAGGACCTGAGGGAATCCACCACCAAGCTCTGGGAAAGGCGAAACATGTTGACGGAGATTCATGTCATCATAAGAGAGCTCATTATTCAGTGAAGCATATTAACACTTTAAGAGAATTATCTTGAGATAGAAGTGAAGCCAAGTTAACTTCCATGTGCCTATAACCAGAGAAAGGGTGGAAGTAAAAACTCTCTAAGGTGGAAGATATAAAAATTATTCAGAAAAGTACCTTGTGAAAGAGTAGACATCAGGTATCCCTGATGAAGAATGTTCAACCAAGAAAGAAAAAAATGACCATCAGAGACAGCATCTGTAGGCTTGGGCAAGAGAAGAGTCTACAGTGATAAGTTAACCCCAGCTAAGGCATGGAGATGGGACAGAGAAAATACCACTGGTGAATACATGCAAAGGTTGAGAAATTTGAAACAGGGTATGGCGATGGGGAAATGACTAAAACATTTGCAGGGGCATTTAGAGAGAGGTAATGGGAGTGTACGTCATGTAAGAAATAAGGGAGTAAATGGTGAATTCAAAGTGGAAAAGAAAAATAAGCAAAATAATTTTGTTGCCATTGATGTTTTTATTGTGAAGAGAAGTAAAAAGGAATGCAAATCTTTAGCGTAAGTAGAAGCATCCTGTGGAGGTACTGAAAAGTCATTTTGGGGTATTAGTCACAATTTATTAATAAAATAATTAATTTCATTTTATGTATTCAGGATGCCAAAATTTAAAAAAGGACAATTTGATGTTAATTTCCCAGACTGTGAAAGTGATCACGTAACCACACAACAAGCGATTAAGTGACTTGGTATGCCTATCTAACCCCAGGACCTCAGGTTTTCTATTTTTATTTTCCTGAAGTAAAACTTTGTTTCCCAAAATTCCATAGCAGAATGAAAACACTCCCTTTCACTGTGTAGCTTGCTAAGCTGTATTTCCCTTTTCAATCATCCATAGGTACTGATCACATCACTATGCCATATGTATTCACATCTGAATACTAAGCCTGTTCTACCAGGACCTCTTGAAATGGGTCCAGTCTATTGCTACAATTGTGTTATATTTTACACACTCTTTCTCCCACTCCATTCATATTTTAACCACACTGTATACTTTCTATGTACACAATGTAATTTTTGTCCCAAGACCATTTGGGTAGTTGTCCCACCCTGCCTGTCTTTTGTCATTGCCCATTTCAGGTCTACACTGAACATACAACGGCCCTGATATCCACCCAATTATTGCTCCAAACTATCTCAGGTTGAAATTTCAACTTAAAGGTCATATTCTCCATGAAGAGTGCCCAACACATACCTATTCATCCAACCTTGATTTCTTGCTTTATGACCACGTACCCCATGATTATCATTCATTATTAGTGTAACTGTGATCTCCTCGATGTATTAATTACTAGTATTTGTGCAATAAATTAGAGTTATTTAACTTAATTTCTTATTCCTCTCTCTGTATATGTGAGGGTGAGGGACTGATCAAAAATAATAAAATTGAAGCATCAATTCAGTGATATCAAAGACCAAGAACAGTTTCTAAGGTCCTCCTTTTTAATCAATGCTTTATCAAATGGGACAATATATTAATAACCCCACAGACAGAAATCAGTTGTAAGAAAAATTGTCAGCCATCTCTTGTCAATAAACGGTGGGATGAAGCTGAAAAGACACTGGACCATGAGTCCCATTTTACATGTTGATCCTGACTCTAATTTATTTATGATCTTAGGACAGTCTGTTCCTGTTGTGAACCTTAGGTTTTCATCTGAAAATGAGCAATTTGGAACAAAAGATTCATACCTGATCTTTCTGTTTTTATGTCCTGGACACTGCTGGAGAAACCTGCTTCTCTCCTTCAGCACCCTCAGTATTAAGGTAGATTCTCCATGACTTGGGTGAGGGAAGAGATCAAGAAAGAGAGAGATAACAATATCAGAAGGCAATAAAGGAATATTTCCTGCAGATTGATTTTAGGACTTCTGCAAGAAGCCTGACCACAAGTTGCTGAGAGAACTTCACCTGAGGTTCCCTACATAACCTGTGGGCACCACCAATGCAAGTGCTAAACCCACACATTCCCTGAGGCTGGCTCCTTGTGCATGCTCCTGAGTAGCAGCAAGAGCCAGCTTCAGCAAAGTCCCCTGCAAAAGCAGGTTAGAATCTGTGGACAGAGGAGAAACCACAAGCTTGAGTTGCAGCACCACCTCATAAAAAAATAAAAGAGAATTCCAGCAGCCAGCCTGGTGAGTTGCAAGAACCATATAAGACACACAAGCTTAAGAACTTTGCCATGAGAAGGAGTATAAAATGTGGAGCAGGTGTATCCATACAATGTTGGAGAAAATACCAGATATAAGCAGAACCAACACAAAATATCTCCCAAATAAAATATGACGAGTAGAGATTCAAATGTTACAATAGCAACACAAAATCCAAGAAATGCAAATAATCAAGAAAACATGCTGTCACCAAAAGATAACATTAATACTACAGTAACTGAATTCAAAGACACAGAATTTTGCGATTTAACAGATAAAGAATTCAAAATAGCTGTTTTGAGGAAACTCAATGAGCTGCAAAACGTAATTCAGTAAAATCAGAAAAACAACTCATGAACAAAATGAGATAGTTAACAAAGAGATAGAAATCATAGAAAGGATCTAAACAGAAATTCTGGAGCTGAAGAATTTAATAAACAAAACAAAAAATGCAATAGAGAGCCTCTATAGTAGAATAGAACAAACAAAAGATAGAATCAGTAATCTAGAAGATAGGGACTTTGCAATAACCCAGTCAGAGGAAAAGAAAACAAAAAGTAATGAAAAAGAGCAAAGAGAGCCTACATGATTTATGGGACACCATGAGACATCAAATGTTAGAATAATTGGAGTTCCAGAGGAGAAGAGAGGGAGAAGTAGGCAAAAAGTCTACTTAAATAAGTAATAACTGAGAACTTCCCAAACCTGAGGAGAGACCTTTACATCCAAGTTCACAAAGATAATTGATCACCCCATTTTCTTAATGCAAATCAACCTTCTCCAAGACACATTATAATGAAGCTGTCCAAAAATAGAGGCAGAGAATTCTAATATAGAATTATAATGTATACCTCTCTTTCTCCTACCAAGTCTTATTCTAGTATATATCATTGGCAAAGTAGAAATTGCATCCAGAACCCTGACACCAAAGACCTCTGGGAAGTATTGACCCCAGTTTTCCAGACCTTTTACCCAAGGTTGGATATGAAATGAGAAAGGCCCACCTGGTTTCCATTTAAAAAATCCAACATGCATATTCAAGGTAACTTTATTAAATTCTTGGTGTTGACCTATATACCCTTACCCTTTTCTCTATGGATTAATGTATATTATCTTTCACTAGGAAGAGGAATGTTTAGGATGGGTCAGGATGCTAGGGTGGAAGCAGATGTCTGTCACCAGAGATGACTCTCCATAACTAACACTGAGGGTTTCGTTATGTGTGGGAGTAAAAACTATACACTCTAGGTACAAGGCAGTCTTTCTTCCATGTTCTCGTGGAAATGTTCAACTATTTTTGTGGATCTATATTGCTGTACAAAATGTTTGGCCCATATTTTGCTTCTTAAAGAGTAGACTTGCTCACTAAATGTAAAATCTTTACTCTCCATTATTTTAAAATGTTGGTACTATATGTTTCCAGTGATGATGGCAGGGATAATTACATTTCTTGTGCAGGAAAAAGGTGACCTTATAGATTATTTTAGAAAGAGAAACCTCTCTGCAAAACAACATTATCTTTCTTATCAGTCTTCATTTCCCAGTTATAACATGATGAGTTATGTAATCTCATGACAACTTTGTCCTCTTCTCCTTTCACTCAGCAAACTTATTTTGATGGCTATCATCTTTTTGTGTGCAGAGTAGTATTATATTACATTGTATGGACGTACCACAACTTGCTTATCAATTTGCCTATGGATGGGCACTGTATCCAGGTTTAGGCTATGACAAACTGAACTATTACTAATATTCGTGTTCAAGTCTTTATTTGGATGCAAATTTTCATTTCTCCTAGGTAAATTCCTTTTCACGTACAAGTAAAAAGGCTGACTCATATGAGAGATGTTTTATATTTTAGAAACTGCCAAATGGTTTCCAATGTGATGATAGCATTCTACATTTCCACCAGCAGTATGTGAAAGACCCGGTTTCCCCACATCAATGCCAGCACTTGGTACGGCCCGTCGTTTTAATTTTACCATGCTCATAAATTCCAAGTTGTACCTCACTGTGATTTTAATTTGTATTTACCCAATGACTAATAATATTGAGCTTCTTTTTATGTTGTCATTTGCTTAGTTGATAAAGTGTCTGTTCAAATCTTTTACTCTCTTTTAAACTGAGTGTTTTTTTATTTTCTGGTTGTTATATTTTGAGATGTCTTTATATATGCTGCATACCTGTACCCTATTCCATACCAATGCCTTTCAAAGAACAAACATTTTAAAATTTGAAGCCCAATTTGTATTTTTAAAATTTGGGTTACGCGTGAACTTTTCCAAGTTCATCAGAAAAAGTAAGGAGAGGTTTTTCTCTCGCAAACAAGAAAACCTCTGCCAGTTTACAGGACCCCGGGAAACCTGGGAATGGCATATGCACTAAAACATCGCCGTTCCAAAACTCACTGTCCCATTGTCTTTCATTAAGGTCCCTGACAATGAAATGAGAGACATGGTAAAGATACACATCCAGCATCTTTCGAAGTTGTATACTTTATAAAATTAAATTTGGGGGCTTGATTTTCAACATTGTCCGCTCTGTAGTTGCAATAGATGTGTGTGTTTGTAAGTATTTTCAAGGAAGCCTTCTGCCTTCTATGGTGTGCGTTTGGGTGGATATTTAACTAACCTAATAATTTCACTCATTTTCTTCAAGGTTTCTAACGCTGTGAATATCCCCAGCCAATGGCACAATCTTTATAATTGTCATCCTCCCGTATTGTTCCAATGCAAAACGGCTTAACTAAACGCTTCCTCTTCTACATGGACCTCATTTCAGGCTGGAGTGTTAGCAATGACATTATAGTTTGCTGGAGACTATCATTATAATTTTCAGCAAAATGGAATCTCTCCTTGCAGAAGGTCTGCTTCTGAAAGGTGAGAAAAATGTTTCCTTTCCATTATCTCAGACCAGACTTTAGAGAGCAGTGTGTACATAGCCGATGTTTAATGAACTGGGTATTAGGAAAGCGTGAGTGTTTCTTCTTCCAATCCTTACATGACACAATAATTATCTTGTTATTTTTATTTCTTAATGTGAACAATATGGATGTTGAGAATTGATCTGAGAGCACACAAGTAGTAATTAGTCAAACCAAGTCTGTCAAACATATGCCGGTATAGTTAGGGTTAATTTAAGCAAGCTGAAAACTGGTCGGAATATTTTGCTATAGTTTCTGCAAAATGCTGATGCTTAGTCAGGGCACAGAACACTGATTCGTAATGTTGCCTTCTCACCACAGGAGGGAGGAGTTTCTGGGTGGTTTGTACCAGCTTGGCAGCATTGTTTATTGATAACAGTGTAAATGGTGATTTGCACAAGTCTTCAGTGACACCACAGAATGGTCTATCATTGGGCTGGTTATGCGACAAGAAAGACGCCCAAAGGACAAGCTGCATCTTAGAAGCCTTTACCACCACTATGTGATTTAGGGCTCCCTGATTCTGAGGTGTTCTGTTGAGGTGCCCTGGCAAAAATAGAACATGCCTCACAGGGAGAGAGGGCGGACAACTGTTACTCATGCTTGGTCTTTGGACGCCTTGCTGTGAGTCAGGCTTTCCAATAAGATGAAACACCCTTTGTTTAATGATGTCACTATTTTGTGTGCTATCCTTGCGATAGACCCGAATGTTGCAAGCATTGTCCTACTGAATCCACAAGTGGTCTTTAGTAAGTGAATCCTGTCTGCCACTGTTGGCGCATTTGGCATAAGAAGTGACATTTCACTGAAGATGCGGACTCATCCCTAAATAAAATATTGCTAAGGATTTACTTAAAAATAAAGCGGATAGTTCCGATAAAGGGGATACTGGGGTGGTTACTACGCCCCTTTTGTTTGAAGTAGCACAGGTTTTGAAATCAGCTGCTAATAATAAAAATTTTCTGTATAATAGGGGAAAAATAGAAACTTAATCTTTGGGTCTTTCAAAATCAATGATTAAGGAACTGCAAAAAAATGGCAGGTAAGCCAAAAAAATTTTTTTCATTTTTAGTGTTACTGTTTAAGAAAAGCAAAAGTGAGCATTTCCACTTTTGGCCGGCAGGTGGAGCTCTAACCTAAGGAACCTGGGCAACTGAAGTATAAAATGGCCAACTGGCTCTCCCTGAGTTACTTCCTTTTATAAAAACAGGCAATCTAGTAAGTGTCCGGTAGTTGCCTCTGGGTTGGGTAGTGAAACCCTCCCTGGCCCTGAGCTTTCTGACAGTTGTTAATCTTGCTCAAACCACACACACCCAAATTCTTGAAACTGTCTGTCCCCAAGGCTGTTCCATGAACTGCACGCCCCACCAAACCGGTCGACCGTTACCATCCTCCCCCCTCTGCAGATATAAAAAACCCAAAAACCCTCCCCGGGCGCGCCTTCACAGACTCACATCCGAGGGTCAGTGAACTCGCCCGGAGTCCTCCCAGTAAAGCCTGACTTTTGCTCATTTGGCTGTTTCGGCTCTTCATTCGTTCATCGGCGGCACCCGGCAATCTTTCATTTGGTGCTGAAACCCGGGAGAGGGGCTTTTTGTGACTCACCTCGGCCTTCTGGCTGAGGCGGGAGTCCCCCCTCTCTCCCCCTTGCCTCGTGCCGCCCGTCGTTTTGGACTCTGGGTTCCCTACGACCTCGATCGCCAATTGTGAGTAACTTGGTTTCTCCTCTGCTTTCTCTGGTCCTGCGTCTCCACCGGGGTTTCTCGTCCTAGACTCGGCCGAGCCGAGAATCCCTCCATCCGCCGACTCCTGGAGTCTTTATAGGGGTTCAATCGGAAGGGACGCCTTTCAGTTGCTCTCCTATCTCTGTCCTGAGACCTCTCATTTAGGTCTCCTGTCGGGAGACGGGTATCTGGAAGGGACGCCTCCCTTATACTCTCTCTCTCCTCCGACGCCTAGGACCAAAAAGCCGGCCAAATTATGGGGAATTCCAAATCCAAAATAGACCCAAAACTCCTCTAGGATGTCTTCTTAAAAATTTTTCCAAATTGGGATACACTCAGACACTTCGCAGGAAGAAACTCGTCTTCCTGTCACAGGTCGCCTGGCCTCAATACACCCTAGATAACCAGTCTCACTGGCTGCCTATGGGTACTTTTGACTTTAACGTCCTCCGGGACCTAGACAATTTTTTGCCGGCGCACTGGAAAAGACTCTGAGACCCCATATATTCAGGCTTTCTGGGATCTCCGTTCCCGCCCCATCTCTGCTCCTACTGCTCCACTCTCCAAATTCTTCTAGCCCAGACCTCCCCTCCTTCCAAGGCTTCACCCCAGGAACCCCCTCCTTACTCTCAACCCAATGACCTTCCCGACCACCTATCTCCTCCTCCGGCTCTCCCCTGGGAGAACCCCCCAGACCCGGGCCAGGCTCCGGCTCCTTCCGCTCCTCTGGTTCCTTCTGCCCCACCTCCCACCGACCCTCTCACCTCTCCCATTGCAGCTCATACCAGGTCACACAGTCCCCAATCATCATCCGTTGTCCTCGCCCCTCTCCGCGAAGTAGCTGGGGCAGAGGGCCTAGTTAGGGTACATGTCCCCTTTTCCCTCCAAGACCTTTCACAAATTGAGAAACGGCTAGGATCTTTCTTGGCCGACCCCTCAATCTACATTAAGGAATTCCGGTACCTGACTCAGACATATGACCTGACCTGGCATGACATTAAAGTAATTTGTACCTCCACTCTCACCCCTGAGGAACATGAACGTATCCTCTCTGCCGCCAGACAGCAGGCAGACAGGGACCATCTAGTGGATGACCAAATCCCCCTTGGCACAGAGGCAGTCCCCGGGGAGGACCCCAATTGGAGTTATCAACCTGGCCAAGGGTCCAACATCCCTCATCGAAACCTTATGCTCCGATACTTAATCAGAGGTATGGATGCAGTTTCTAACAAGGTTGTAACTTATGATAAACTGAGGGAAATTACCCAGCTCCCCGAAAAAACCCAGCCCTTTTCCTGAACCTCCTTCAAGAGGCCCTTGTTCGTTATATCCGCCTAGATCCGCGGTCCTGCAATGGGGCCACAGTCTTAGCCTCTCACTTTATCTCTCAGTCAGCCCCGGATATTAGAAAGAAACTTAAAAAGGCTGAGGAGGGCCCTGAGACTCCCATCCAAGACCTGGTAAAAATGGCTTTTAAAGTGTTTAATGCCCGAGAGGAAACGGCTGAAGCCGCCCGCCAGGAGTGGACCCAAGCCTTGGTAGCAGCCCTCCGGCCGGTAGGGGAACTGATAAAAAAACCAGCCTCCAAGGGAGGACAGCACACACCACCGGGTGCCTGCTTTAAACGAGGCAAAGAGGGCCACTGGGCCAAGGCTTGTCCGCAACCAAGGCCCCCCACCAAGCCTTACCCACAGTGCAAACTAATGGGCCACTGGAAGTTGGACTGCCCGACCCTGGCTCGGCCTCCGGCACCTCAATGCCGGGGAACTGAGAACCAGGCATTTCCAGTCTCAGAACTGCTGGGCTTGATGGACGACTGAGGGGGCCCTGGCTCTTCGACTCCAGTTACCCTCACCGAGCCCAGGGCTACGCTCCAGGTAGCGGGTAAGTCTGTTTCCTTTTTAATAGACACGGGGGCTACCTACTCTGTCCTTCCCTCTCATTCGCCTTACAGTTCCTTCCCAGGTCTCGGTCATGGGAATCGACGGATCACCCTCAACCCCACGGCGGACGACCCTCCTTAATTGCCTATTTGAGGGTCACCCATTCTCACACTCCTTCCTAGTTATACCCTTCTGCCCAGTTCCCCTCCTGGGGAGAGACATTTTGTCCAAACTCTGGGCAAGTATTTCTTTTTCCCCCAAGCAGGTCTTTTTACTAGCATTGGTGCCAGATCCCGACCCTGGGCCTGACTCGGACCCCAGAGTCCAGCTTCTACCTGGAGTTGACCCTAAGGTCTGGGATACGGATACCCCCACTGTAGCCTCCCTACAGAGACAAATAACTTCTCTTGCTCAAGTCTCGTTACAGAACCGGCGAGCCCTGGACCTGCTTATGGCCAAGCACGGGGGCACCTGTGTCTTCCTGCGGGAAGAATGTTGCTACTACATCAACAAATCCGGCCTTGTAGAGACCAGGGTAGAAGCCCTCCACAAACTCAGCTCTGATCTCCAGAAGCAAAAATTCTCAACAGAAGCCTCATCTTGGTGGAACTCCTCCATGTATTCTTTATTAGCTCCACTCATAGGACCCATTTTCATAATTGGACTAATCTTACTGATTAACCCTTGTCTTTTTCGCTTCCTGCAGACCCAATTTCAGGAAATCACCAGGATAGCGGTCAACCAGATGATGCTGCAACAGTACCAACCCCTGCCCACCATAGTGGATACGGACTGCTCTGGCTCTTTCCTACCCCTCCCCTAATGATGCCCCCATACAGCAGGAAGCAGCCAGAAAGACCACATCACCCCACTCCCTATACCAAAGAGCCAGGAATGTCCGGTAGTTGCCTCTGGGTTGGGTAGTGAAACCCTCCCTGGCCCTGAGCTTTCTGACAGTTGTTAATCTTGCTCAAACCACACACACCCAAATTCTCGAAACTGTCTGTCCCCAAGGCTGTTCCATGAACTGCATGCCCCACCAAACCGGTCGGCCGTTACCATCCTCCCCCCTCTGCAGATATAAAAAACCCAAAAACCCTCCCCGGGCGTGCCTTCACAGACTCACATCCGAGGGTCAGTGAACTCGCCCGGAGTCCTCCCAGTAAAGCCTGACTTTTGCTCATTTGGCTGTTTCGGCTCTTCGTTCGTTCATCGGCGGCACCTGGCAATCTTTCAGTAAGTATATGTATTTCTGGGTTGTATGAGCTGCAAATTAATTGAACCCAAGAATGGGTCTTGGGAACCACCAATCTATAGCTCCTTGCAGGCCAGAAGCACAGGTGACAACGTGGACTTGCAATTGGTGCCTGAAGTGTGGGGAGGAGTGTGTGGGGGGAGGGAGGGTTAGAGAGGGGTAGAGGAGTCTTGAAGGACTGAGCCCTTAACATGTGGGATTTGACACTATCTTCCAGTAGACAGTGTCAGAATTGAGTTAATTGCTTGGTACTGTTAAAAACACACACACATCATAGTAATCAAATAAAGATTTCATTTCGGACCCTGGCGATTTGGCTCAGTGGTAGAGCGTCGTCCCAGCTTATGGATGTCCTGGGTTTGATTCCGGGTCAGGTCACACAGGAGAAGCTACCATCTCCTTCTCCACCGTTCCCCTTCTCGTTTTTCTCTCTTTCTTCCCCTCCTGCAGCCATGGCTCAATTGGAGCGAGTTGCCTCCCCCCCCCCCCCCCCCCCCCCCCCCCCCCCGTGCTGAGGATGGTTCCGTGGCCTCTGCCTCAGGCACTAAAATAGTTTGGTTCCCAAGCATCAGAGCAGTGACCCCAGATGGGTAAAGCATCGGCCTCAGGAGGCGTTTGTCGGGTAGATCCTGGTTGGGGCGCATGCGGGGAGTCTGTCAGTGCCTCTCCTTCTCTCATTGAATAAAAAAAGAAAAGAAAAGGAAGGAAGGAAGGAAGGAAGGAAGGAAGGAAGGAAGGAAGGGAGGAAGGGAGAGAGAGAGAGAGAGAGAGAGAGAGAGAGAGAAGGAATAAAAGGATTTCATTTTGAAGCCAATAACTTACATAGTTCCCCAGACTTAATTGTAGCGGGCTAGTCCGCATGCGCAAATGAGTAACGCACAAATAATCAGACACTAGTCCTGCTGTAAAAGAGTCTGAACACCACAATAAATCAGTGAACTCCTGATGACACATGTGCAAATGCCCTTTACCAAGCCAGGAGTGTTACAGAGGCTTGTGACTGTGGCAGAAAGTGTTCCTACCTGGAAGAGAGACGGACCAAGTTCTAATGACAAGAGCACAGGCACAAACTCGTAACATAATGCCCCATACGTCATTTAACTTCCCAGGTTTCTACATTTACAAAATAGGAAGATCAAACCAGTTCACTTCTCAGATCCCTCCCTTCAGCTGGTCAGCCACTCGGTTGCATTCTGCTCTTCTCATCTGTCATCCATCACCATCAAGCCACCTCCCAGGTGTACCTTGTGACCAGCAGCTGACTGACTCTACGGCCCCTCTTGCTGACATAGCTCTCAGCACAGCCTAGAAATGGAGACACACCAGGTAAGACTTAAGGAGAAGTCAGAGTGAGCAAGTTTCCTTTAAGTCACAGCCGCAAGCACAGCCAGGCAGAACCCCGGCACCGCACTAATCAGAGTTAGAGTTCCCCAGATGCGGGAAATACAAGATGGTGGCGCTTGAGCCAACAGAAGCCTTCGTGCCTTGTTGGGAGGTGACTGTAGAGTTGGAGGCCACTCAGACTTCAGAGAAAGCAGAAATAACACCATCGGGAAGAGAACACAGCTCCTTCCAAACCTAGCAATTGGCTTAATTGAACCCCTTTGCTCATTTATTTCCTTGAGAGAAAGGGGAGAGATGAGCGATAATGAAAGCAGCTGCCCCGCTCAGTACACTTGTTTCCGAGCTGTCTGAGCCGCGGTTCAGTCTGCCTGGGCTGTTGGCTCCGGGAAGGGGCACAGCGGGAGCAGAGCTCCCGTTCTCGCCCCCCACCCGCCTTCGGTGGCTGTGTGAGCCAGAACAGGGCCCACTCCTCTGACTTCTGTTTCCTCGTTCAGCAAATGGCATAACGGTACTCTCTTCTCAGAGACTGGTGGGAATCGATGAGGTGTAGACTCTGCAAGTCCTGCTTAAAATTCAATTTTAATGCCCGAACCTCTTGGGACAGGCTTTCTTAGCTTTTCTTGATGGCAGTAAAAGTTAAGACAATCAGATAGTTGTGGGGTTTTTTTGTTTTTTGTTGAGTTCATCAGGGTGACGTTGGTTAATAAAATTATATAGATCTCAGGTGTATAATTCTATAATGCATCGTCTGTGTATTGTATTATGTGTTCACCGCCCAAGTCAAGTTTCCTTCCATCACCATTCATCCCCCATACCCTCTGCCACGGCTCCCAACTCCCTTTCAGATAGTTGCTAACAGCCCAAACCAACTCAACGAAGGTACTACACTGAGCAGATACGTTCTACTGCTTCTGCCCTGAGGCATCATTCATGCAGAACCGACCACTGGATAGAACACGTGATTGCACAAATCTCTAGTTTATTTACACCATTAAACAGGAAATACACTTCGTCTTCATTACCTTAAAATGTTCCCAGTAAGCAAGCTTAATATAATCCCTTTTATTTACAATATCAAAGTATCTCATTATGAAGTCATACTTTAGCCTCTACACAAATCCCCCCCCACTTCTCTGTAGATTTTTTTCCAAGGTGGAGTTGGCTCTACTGTATGTTGCTTTATATCAGTTCCTATCAACTTCATTTGCATGTACTTCTTATAATACCATTGGCCAGGGAGAAGCACCGGGAACAGTTAACCAGCTCTGCTTTTATCTGGCCATCGTCCAACAGTATTCTTGATTTAATTCATTTTAAGAATTGTTTTCTTTTTAGGTACTAAACTCATGAACCTTGGTTATAAAGAGCACTTTATGAATCTGACTCCAAAGGCAAGGGAAGTGAAGGCAAAGATAAATGAATGAGACATCAGACTAAGAAGCTTTTGCACAGCAAGAGAAACTGACAGCAAAACAGACAGACAACTAACTGGGAGATATTTTCAAACAACAGCTCAGATAAGGGCCTAATATCTAAAATATACAAAGAACTCATAAAACTCAACAACAAACAAACAATCCCATAAAAAATGGGAAGAGGACATAAACAGACACTTCTCCTTGGAAGAAATGCAAATGGCCAACAGATATATGAAAAGATGCTCATCTTCATTAGCTATTAGAGAAATGCAAATCAAAACCACAATGACATACCACCTCACGCCTGTCAGATTAGCTATTATCAACAAGACAGGTAATAACAAGTGTTGGAGAGGCTGTGGAGAAAAAGAAACCCTCACCCACTGTTGGTGGGAATGTAAAGTAGTACAACCACTATGGAAGAAACTATGGTGGTTCCTCAAAAAACTAAGACTAGGACTACCACATGACCCAGCAATCCCTCTACTGGGTATATACCCCCAAGACTCAAAAACACTGGTACCTAAAGACACATGCAGCCCCATGTTCATTACAGCAGTGTTCACAGTGGCCAAGACATGGAAACAACCAAAAAGCCCTTCAATAGATGACTGGATAAAGAAGATGTGGTACATATATACCATGGAATACTACTCAGACATAAGAAATGATGACACAGGATCATTTACAACAACATGGATGGACCCTGATAACATTATACTGAGTGAAATAAGCAAATCAGAAAAAACTAAGAACTATATGATTCCATGCATAGGTGGGACATAAAAATGAGACTCAGAGACACAGACAAGAGTGTGGTGGTTACCGGGGGGAGGGGAAGAGGGGGGAGAGAGGGATGGGAGAGGGGAGAAGCACAAAGAAAACCAGATACAAGGTGATGGAAAACAATTTGACTTTGGGTGATGGGTATGCAACATAATCAAATGTCAAAATAACTAGGAGATTTTTTCTCTGGACATATGTACCCTGGTTTATCAATGTCACCCCATTTAAATTAATAAAAAATAAAAAATAATTGTTTTATTTTTCAGTTACAGTTGTTATTCAGCATTACTTTGTATTAGTTTCAGGTATATGCAGCAGAGTGGTTAGACAATCATATACTTTACAAAGTATCCCCCCAATATTTCAAGTACCACCTGGTACAATACATAGATATAACATTATTGACTATATTCCCTATGCTGTACTTTACATCCCTGTTGCTACTTTGTAACTATCGATTTGTAGTTCTTAATTCCCTTACCTTTTCCACACAGTCCTCACTCCTTTATCCCCTCTGGCCTTCACCAGTCTGTTCTATGTACCTATGAGTCTGTTTCTGTTTTGTTTATTTAGTTCATTAGATTCCACATATACGTGAAATCATGTGGTATTGTCTTTCTCTGACTGAGTTATCTCACTTAGCATAATACCCTCTAGGTCCATCCAAGTTGTTGCAAATGTTAAGACTTCATTCTTTTTTATATAAGCCTAACTGATTTTTCATGTAAGATGTAAAATATAACAACCAGAACTCAAAAATTATACAACTCCCATATGAGAAGGAGGAACAAGCCCAAGTACACTAATGTCCCACGTGCAATAGTAAAGGGTATTTTCTCAAAGGAAAAAGTTTTGCTACATTCCCAGAAAAATTAGAAAAGATGCTGGCCAAGCAAAACCATACGTCTACTCTATTCCATTGTTAGGATATCTAGTCCATTGCTTGGATATCCAGTTCATAGACCTACCACTCTCTATCAGAATGCTTAGGAAGTTTACTTGCTGAGCCTCGGCAAACCCATAAGCCAGCCCTGAGCTACCATCAAACAGAACAGATGCAAGCCCTTGGTGTTAACCAGCACATGATCCTTTGAGTTGGTGCGATTCTTGCCTAACTCTGCCCCCAAGAAATCTGAAGCTGAGAGATGGATGAAAGCTTCTGTTCACATTAGAGGAAGCTAAAAATGGGACAAGCTATGTTTGGATGCACAGAATCCACGTAGACCAAATGGAGGCTGTTTAAGGTAGCTGGGTTAGCGCTATCATTTTTTATTATTATTACTTAAAAATAATTGGAATAAATTCCCATGGCAATTTTTAAGATCAAGTTATCTTTAGAGGAAGAGAAAGGGTCATAGTAGTAGTCATCATAGTGTAGACTCCAGAATCAGTGCTAGGTTTGGATCCTATACTCTTTGCATGACCTGGAACCAGTATGCTCTCTGAGTCTCGGTTTATCCATCTATAAAATGTGGATGTTATGCTGCAGGACTGTTGAGAGGATTATATTTGATAATATACATATGCTGTTTAACATTATTAACAGGAATATTTCAATAGGGAGCAATAGTTCAATTATTATTTAATTCAGAAGGGCAACAGAACAACAATAAAAAAATCACTGGATTTAGGTGGAAGGAGACCAGTTCTACCCTTGGTCACCTTTGGTCTATCATCAACACGGCATGGCAGCCCTGGGTGTGGAGGGGGAGGTGGGTAAGGTGGGCTTACTTTGTATTCCAAAACTTTTGGATAGTTTTGGGCTTGAAGATAAGTTTCAGAATCTGATGAAAAGGAGATTATATGGGCTACGGTGTTCAGTGGTTTGAGCCTTGACAGATTCTAGGTCAGGTCTTGCAGCAGCTTCCGGGAAGTTTGGCTGTGTTATTCCACAGCAGGAAGGGTTGGGCCACGTCTGGATGTATGGGGCACAGTACTGTTTCTGCCTCCTAGAATGTGTTATATTTAAGCCCAGTATCTCCAACCTCTTGGGTTTCCTGCTCAGAAGAGAGTTCAATTGATCGCCAATGGGTAGAACATTCCATGGTTCTCCTTAGAGTCCATCAAGGACAGGGACAAGAGCCTCTTCTGCTTAGGTGAGCATAGTTATACAGATCTCTTCTAATGAGTGAAAAGCTGAAAGGTATTGATTTGGGCAAAGGAAACCGATCAGAGCACAGTAGGGAGGTATTCTCTGACTCTATGGTTTTCCATGTTTAGACTGAGGACGGGGACATTTGCTGGAACCATCCTGGCCTGGTCGTCCACTGAACACCTTTGCTTCTACTGGTCACAGGATCAGTCCCGAGCCTGAGCATCGACGTCTCCAGTACCTTCTCTGATCCAGTTAGACAAGACTCCGGCTGCCGGGTGCAGAAGAACCCTGAAGTTGGAATTTCTGGGCCCGGGCTTTCAGGACAGGAGTGAGGACAAAAGATGTTGGGGATGTGTAACTCTGATGTTGAATTCTTTCATTCAGCTTTCTTCATCCGGCCGTCTCTCTAACCCTGGAGGAAGTATACCAATGTCGTGCTGTGAGATTGCGTGTGGGCGGAACTGTTCTGTGTCATAAATGGATACAGACAGTAGACAGCAGGACCGGGGTTTCACCACCAGCCCCCAACTGATTGCAGGACACGTCTCACATACTCTTGCTAAAAGAATCCTCCTGGGAGCTTGGACTCCAACCATCTCCATGCTGATTTTGCAAAAGGCACAATATTCTGTGACCTGTCCCATCTTCCTCTTTCCCAGAAACTTCCTTGTCTTGAATGCTGCCCCGTGGGGTACCCTCAGAGCCTTTCTTCCCACCCTCCCTTATTTATATTTTAGGACACATCACTTTTCATGTGTATGATCACATAAATCATTTGCTTTCAAAAAATTTTTTTAATGTGTCAACACCTGGATGTTTTTATTTCTTTTAGTTGAGTTACCTGATCATATCCTTCGCCCATTCATTTTTTTCTGCCTGTTTTTCTTTCTCTTGCTTATTACAGATGTTATGAACATCAATGCCTTGCTATAATTTGGCTTTGCCTTTTAAATTGTTTATCAGGTTTTTAATGTTAATTAAAAAGTGCTTAAATTGGGTAATCCAGCACTTTCTTTTTTAAGATTTTATTTACTGGTTTTTAGAGAGAGGAGAGAGAATGAAAGAGAGGGAAATAGAAATAAAAGGGGGGGAGAAGCAGGACACATCAACTCAGTGCAGTTGTTCCCTGTATGTGCCTTGAGCTGGCAAGCCCAGGATTTCGAACTGGTGACCTCAAGCATTCCAGGTTGACGCTTTATCCACTGAGCCACCACAGGTCAGGCAGCTAGCACTTTATTTTTGACACATTTAGAGATTGCTTCCAGACTCTAAAATGACAACAAGAAAACAGATATCTTCTTCTTCACTTATTTTTTTAACATTTGCTTATTCATGTCACCTGTTATCTGTTATTTACTTTGGTGTATAGCTGTTATTTATTTGGGGGTACAGCATCAGTAGTCTGAGGCAGAACCTGGCTTATTCTCATTTATGGAGTTAGATCTCCCCCCCACCAATGTTTGAAAAGAACTTATTTGGAATACATTCAATAGACACTTGTTACCATTTTTCATATACTATTTTTATATACAGACATGATTACTGTTTTAATCTCATGGTCTTATTATTCAGCCTAATTAGGTACCAGTAGCACAATTTATATTATTTAATGTACATTCGTTCTATTTGTAGTGTCTCATAGTAGTACATCCTTACTTCAGTGTGTTTTCATTTTTTATAGTGCTTTGGCTAGGTAGACTCATTCCATGTGAACTTTAAATTAATGTCAAGTTCCACAGGGACTTTTTTTTTAAAAAAAAATACATTTGGAATAATTGACATCTAGAAATATGTCTACGTATGTCTATGTTCTGTAATAAAAATGGTCATCTTTCTTTGTATAAATTCTTCACGCTGCAAATTAAGTGAATTACTGATAATTTTACCCTTCTGTAGCTTGACTCCTTTATTTTCTCCAAAGCGCCGAAATCCCTCAAAGGCCAGCGGGTGACTTTCTGGTACCTCTCCTACTAGACCAAACAAAAAGAAAACCAATATATGGTGGAAAATTTGTATCTTAATTCTTTATATCTTAGATAATGCCAGATGTTCCACCTTCTTTCTTACATGTGCATGTACACACGTGCACACGCACGCAGTGCCATCACATAAGAGGGCGCAGGTAGAACACTCCACAAAGCAAAGAAGCAGCTCGATTCGTTTTTTGCAACCATCAAGGATTTCTGTACTTTTTACAATTGCCCAGTAGATGGCAGCAAAGTGTCATGAGGTAGGGCAGAAGACATTGTAAGGACTGGTGGCCAAACTGTCCATCTGGATGTAGGTAACAGGATTCAA
The DNA here is from genome assembly GCA_037038555.1 of Rhynchonycteris naso. Classification (NCBI taxonomy): domain Eukaryota; kingdom Metazoa; phylum Chordata; class Mammalia; order Chiroptera; family Emballonuridae; genus Rhynchonycteris; species Rhynchonycteris naso. The sequence continues at coordinate 362,000,831 of CM072995.1, forward strand.
GTAGGCAGGAGACTGCTGAGTTTCATCTCTGACCCAAAAAGAATAGATAACAGTGTCGTATGAAAGATGGGACAGCGGGAGAATCTTCCCCTGGCACATGCCATTTTTAGGTTAGTATTCCAGAGAGGAGGATTTTATTATCGATATTGTTTAGAATCGCTTTCCATTTGGGTGATCAAGGCAGATGGTGTCATTTTAAAAGTTCCCACAGACAATGCTTCCCCTTGTTGCCTGCACCTGGAGGGACTGCTTCCCCACCCTCTGCGGGAGAAAGAAGGAGACATTTCCCCCTTACCTCTAAGCTCAGAGAGACAGGCTGCAATGAGACCATGTGGGGATCTCAATGTAAATAGATTCCCACAGTTGAGGAAGATGACAGATTTGAGCCCAACACACTGGGAGGAACCAAAAGAGGCTAAGGCTGGGCTCTGGACTCTGATGCCCAGTGGATTCATTTATTGCTGCTTGATGAATTACCACAGCCTGAGAGGTTTAAAACAATACACCTTTATTACGTTTGTGTCTCTGGGTCAGAACTCTGGGCATGGCTTAACTGCATTCTTCACTTCAGGATCTCACAAGGCTGAAATCAAAGAGTTGGCAGGCTTTCTGTCTCAACTGAGGCTTGACGGAGGGAGGATTTACTTTCAAGCTTCCACTGTATGTTGTAATCCAATTCCTAGCAGTAGTGGGTCAAAATGTCCCGTTTTATTGCTGGTGTTTAATGGATGTCATTGTTGGCTGTTGGCTAGAGGCCATTTTCAATTCCTAAAAGCTGCTTACCATTCTTTGCCACATAGAGATCCCTCATACAGCTGCCTGCTTCCTCAAAGCCAGCAAAGAAGAGAAAGAGACAGATGTTGCAACATTCTGCAATGCAATCATGCTGTCACATGCACATAACCACAGATCCCGTCACCTATTGCCGAATTCTATTGATTCAAAGCAAGCCACAGGTCTTGCCTGTACACAGGAAAAACAACCACAGAAGACGTGACTGCTCGGAGGCAGGAATCCTCAGAGCCACCCTAGAGTCTGTCTGCCACAGCTGTGCAGGAAGAGTAGGATGTCCTGTTCCACACATAAGCCGTAAGCTGCATGCATGAAAGAGACTCCAGCGGGGTAGTCTCAGAGCTTGCTCCCAAAGAACACCAGGAGGAAGCAAGGAACCCCCAGCTGAGTAAGTGCATTAGAATTCTGAGGAAACCATTATAGCCAGTGAATCCCTGAGACCACGGGACATTAGCCAGCAACTTGGGAAAGTACCAATGAAGGGAAACATTTTTTCTCTTCAACTCTTCTCATTCTGACCCTTGGCTCAGCGAGAATCAGAAATCCCTCGTGGCAACCACGTGAAGGACAGTGAGAGAAGAAGAGAGAACATTCTTTCCTTCTTCCCATTTTAGACAGGTGTCCTGTCTAAAGCAAACCCAGACTGAGGACAGGAAGACATTTTCACTGTAAATGACAGCTGAGTTTTGGTTCTCGTGTGAAACCGTATGCTTCCATCACTGACGTGACTGGAGAGCTCTTCACTCCTTCGGTTTCTGTAAGAAACAGAGGGGAATGGGGCACTGTGAGAAGGGTTCGAAGAGATAGTTATGAGGAAAGAATAAGGTTGTTTTCTTTGAATTCTGTGGGTCCCGCTTATTCAACTACAAGGCACCAAGATTTTGAAATTCTAAATAGGAGGAAAAGTGCTGTGTTATTTCTGGGTTCTCCATTTTGCATACATATCAATGCTTTAGGAATTAAACTATTAAATTTCTTAACACCATCTGATTCTCCTTGGAGAGGAATTAGTATTTGCCAATAATACACCTGATAAGGGGTTAATATTCAAAATTTATAAGGTACTGATACAAATCAACAACAACAATAAAAACAAACAATCCCACTAAAAATAGGGCTGAGGACCTGAATAGACACTTCTCTGAAGAAGACATACAGCTGGCCAATGAACATACGGAAAGATGCTCAACATCACTAATCATCAGACAAATGCTAATTAAAACCACAATGAGATGTCATCTCACACCTGTAAGAATGGTGATCATCGGTACATCAACAGACAACAAGTGCTGGTGAGGATGTAGAGAAAAGAGAATTCTTATAAACTGTTGGTGGGAATGCGGATTGGTGTGGCCACTACGGGGAACAGCATGGAGACCCCTCAAAACATTAAAAATGGAACTGCCTTAAGCCCCAGCAATTCCACTTCTGGGTATATATCCAAAGAAACCCAAAACACTAATTTAGAAAGATACGTGCACTCCTATGTTCACTGCAGCATTATTTACAATAGCAAAGATATGCAAGCAACCCAAGTGTCCACCAACAGACGAGTGGATGTGAAAGTGGTGGTATATATTTACAGTAGAATACTACTTGGCCATATAAGTATAAAACTTTATTAATTTGCAACAACATGGATCTACCAGGAGGATAGTGTGCTAAGTAAAACAAGTCAGAGAAAGACAAGTACCATATGATTGTACTTCTATGGGGCGTCTAAAGAGCAGAATAAATGAACCAACAGGACAGAAACAGACTCATAGCTGCGGAGAACAAACTGGTGGACGCCAGACAGACGGGTGAGTGGAAGCTGGATGAAAAAATGTGAAGGGAGTAAGAAGTACAAATTGATAGTTACAGAAGAGTCAAGGGGATGTAAAGTTCAGCATACAAAATACTGTCGATGATATTATATAACTGTGCGGCATCAGATGAGTACTGGAAATACTGGAGGGGAGGGAAATCACTTGGTAAATTATATAATTGTTTAACCACTATGCTATACACCTGAAACTGATACTAAATATTAACTGTAACAGAAAAAAAAAAAACCCGGGGATTTTTAAATGCTCTGTCTTAGAAAAAGTGCTATATCCCCAAATTTGATACTTAAAGAACCATAACTGTAAGCCAGTTGTAATATTATTTACCTATTTCAACTAACCCACTGTTTCTACATAAACAAATGTAGTTAAAAATAAAATAAATGCCATCACTGTATTTTTTGCAGCATTATTTGTTACAATAAAAGGTAACCACAAATTAATTTAAATGAAAAAATCATTACATTTCAAATAAATATTGATAGCAATTAATTGAGTTGACTAAAATAAGAATTAATGTAATTATAATTGATTAAGTGATGCGGGAGTTTTTATCTGAATACCACTTACTGAAAATGATGACATTTCATATTGATAACTTTAAAAAAATGAACCATTATTAAGAATCTCAAGTTACATGTGTACTGATTCAGAAGGTTTGTAAGATTTTAATTTCAATATATGATAAGGTTTGACATATGCCAGAGTAAAATAAATGTCACTGGGGCTTTCCGAAACTGAATTATGAAATAAAGTGGGGTGGTGTATTTATAAACAGGTCTGGTAAGGAAGTCTCAGAGAGGAAATTCTCTAAGTGTTCACTGAGGGGCGGGGTCAGGGTTTTCCCCGGGGGCGAGAAAGACACTTTATATTGGTCGTGCAAACTGAAGACTGAAAACTAATATAACACTGTGTGAGAAAGCACATTGTTTAAAACACGTCCTGTGGTTCAAAATTTATAATCATTCATCAGCTTGACTCATTGGTATCAGATTCACTTTAAGAAATCCTTTTTTATTTACTTTTGAACAGACATTCACAACAGATGTTTATCACAGTGTTAATAGCAGTTAGTTTAGAAAAATCTGCATGCAATGTTTACTTGACTCTCCTTATTATGGCTATAAAGCCAGGAGCCAGGGCCACCATCACAGCCGCCTGGCCCATGCAGGTTTGCATTAGATTCAAACAGTCGGTAATGAAACAACAGAGCCAAGAACTGGTGAGCCATTAGCTTTAATTCTAGCTTGCACCCGGCGGGCAAGTAAAAACACACATTGGGCTCCAAAACACACTCATTCAGTGCTCACAAAGCTACTGACTTATCCGAGTTTCCTAGCATCAGTTTCTAGCTCACCAGACTTATTCACCTCTGTTCCCCATCTCCTTCTCCAGCACAAATTCTGCACAAACTGGCTTCTCCCTCAGCAATCCACCATCTTGGCTGCTTCTCCTCTCCTCCATGTGGCCTTAATCCGCTCTCCTTTCTAATGCTAACCTCAGGAACCAAGAGAGAGCAAGCTCTCCGTCTGCCCCACTTTATAGTGTAGAAATCCAAACCTTTAATCCAGTGGTTCTTAACCTGGGTTCTATTGAACCCTAGGGGTTCAATAAGTTGGTCTCAGGGGTTCGGAGAAGCATCTGCCGCGGAAGCCAGAATAAAGTAATACCGTAATTTGTTGTGAGTTCATGCACTTTGTTGGTTTTGTTCTTTGAGCAAGGTGATGTTCATGCACGGCTCATTTTGTGCACCAGTAAAAAAACATATAGCTATGTCTTGAATTTGGAAAAAAAATCCTATTTTATTTATCACTAAAGAAGGGTTCGGTGAATGTGCATATGAAACTGGTGGGTTCTGTACCTCACAAAAGGTTAAGAACCACTGCTTTAATCCAATCTGCAAACAAGGAAGTCTCTGATACAAAGTCACTTATCTGAGGCATAATGTGAGGATTCTTCATGAGAGTGCACCACCCCACATCATCCAATCAGTCAAGGGTGTGGGGAAAAGCTTATTCTTAAAACTTGCACGTGGGCAGCGCCATCTTTAACAAAGTGAGCATAATATATTTTATCTGCCCAACAATAGAAAATTCTTGGAACAGGCTGCTTAGTTTGGTTCAGTTTTATAGACAGTTATCTTTTCTCTCCCCAAGCTTATCACAGAATAAAGGACCGTCGGAGCCTGTCAGTATTTTTGTGTTTAGGGAATTCAAAGATTATATTATAAAGGTTTGGAAATAAGTTCATTGAAGCTTCCTAAAATTCCTGATATGTCTTCTAAATCAGATAAATGATCACTACTCACACTAAGCATTTATGGTATGTGAATATAAACATTGTGTTAAACTAAATTAGACTGTAATAACTAACCCCTTAATAAAAATGGACTTACATTCAGACTAGTTCTACAAATTTTGTAAATAGTGCATTAATATCAGAGTGTACCAATATTAAGCAGAAAATATTAATAAAAATCTTTGTTAACATGATTTTAAATAAGTTAAAATTTGTAGATACAAAGATAAAACATTGCTACACTAAAATTTTTGTGCTTGTATTCAAATTTTGTTCCTCACAGCATTCCAATTAGAGGAGAAAATCAATAGAGAAAAAACATTGTTCTGTGTTTGACAAAACGTATCTTATATTTTAAAAGTAAAAAGTAATGTGCTAAATAATATCAGCTAACAATATTATTATCGGTGTACTTAAATACATAATTCAGCTAACAATGTTAATATCGGTGTACTTAAATACATAATATATTAAAATTAATACTTTTTAAGAAGATGGAGAATCTGGAGGATAGTACTGATATTTCAGGTGGCAAAGTGTTTGCCTCCTCTGATGTAAATTGTTTTCAAGTTTCTAGAAAGAAAAACTTTAATTTTATAACTGTACAATGAGGTCCAAATGTGTCAACTGCTAATTTTTTCAGAAGGAGGTCCTATTAACAAGTAAATCACATCTGTTCCATTCATGCACAGATTCCCTAGAATCTTCTCTGTTCTTACTTTCAGATCACAAACAGTAAAACACTTTTACATAAAGGACAGCATGCTTGAGTAATATTCCGTTGTGTATATGTACCATCACTTTTTTTATCCACTCATCTATTGGTGGGCACTTGGGCTGTTTCCACATCTTAGCTATTGCAATGAACATAGGGGTGCATGATTTCTTTTAAATTAGTGTTTAGCATTGCTTCAGATGTATACTCAGAAGCGGAATTGCTGGGTCATAAGGCAGTCCCTCCCATTTTTAATTTTTGAGGAATCTCAATATCATTTTCCACAGCGGCTGCACCAGTCTGCATTCCCACCAGCAGTGCAGGAGGGCTCCCTTTTCTCCACACCTTTGCCAGCACTTTTTTGTTGATTTAATGATGGTTGCCTTTCTGACAGGTGTGAAATAATGATATCTCATTGTGGCTTTAATTTGCATTTCTCTGATGAGTAGTGACGTTAAGCATCCTTACATATATCTATTAGCTATCTTAATGACCCCTTTGGAGAAGTGTCTGTTTAGGTATAGCAAAAAGACTGTTAATAATATCGTAGTAACTAAGTATGGTGCCAGGTGGGTACTTAAAATATCAGGGATCACTTTGTAAACTACATGATGGACTAACCACTATACTGTACACCTAAAAGTAATGCAAAATAATATTAATATCAACTTTAATTAAAAATGAAATTAAAAATGTACACTAAGAAAAAGACAGAGAGGGGCAAGATGGCAATGGAGTAGGCAGACGTACCAACTTCCACCTCCCAGAACCAAAGTGGATTACAACTTAATTTTAAAAACCATCATCTGGATAAACCAACTTTGGACTAAACTAAAAGGATTCTTTAACCAAGGAACACCAAAGAAGCCACATTGAGACGTAGGAAAAGTGGAAACACGGAGAGAGGTATCAGACTCATTACGTCCAAGGCAGACGGACTCGCATGGCGGAAAACAAGTCTAACAGAGAGGGAAGGGTCCTTGGCCCCAGAAACAAAGCACCAGTCTGCAGCCTCAGAGCCTAGAAGAGGCGTATGGACAGTGTTTAGCTGTGAAACAAGTCAGGATACTGTTTGTGAGAAAGACAGATTTCTAAGACCCAGGATTCTTCTTAAAGGGACTGCACAGAAAATCTCTTTCAAAACTACTCACCCGGGGCTCCAGAGGACGGGGAGAGAGGAGAAGACTGGAGTAGCAGGAAGAGAGTGTAATCTAGGATGCACAGGGACAAACACTCTGAGGGACAGCCACCCTAACCCCTGGGCTGAGTCACCCCCAAAAATCTTAAGTGAATATTTCCCCTGGAACCAGCAATACCAGCAAAGGGAAGCAGGACACCAGCCAAACAAACTCTTCCATGGCACTCAGAGCAGAGTTGCTTAGAAGGAGGGAGCTTTCAGGAATACAGTATTGAGTACTAGGGTCTGAGCTGCAGTACCCTCACCCACACTGCTGAAGGCTTGCCAAGGGTTGTTTCACAAACATCACTTTTACATAATTGTAGTTGTTTTTAAATGTAAAAAATTATTATCTGATAAAAACACCCTCTTATTTTGTTTTAAGATTGAATCATGGCTTCTTTGAGTAGGTGTAAATGTAAGAATAGTCCTGACACCTTCTGTTATATATGTGAATGTTACACACTTCAATGTCAAAGGCGCAATATGTCATCATTTATGACATGTGCATATATTGCCTATTTTCAAGTTCCCCTTGGCCATCAAGACAAGAATTGGGCTCCTCATATTGTGTGTCATAATTGTGAGAAAATGCTTTGTGACTGGACAAAAGAAAAACACAGAGGAATGCCTTTTGGTATTCCCATGGTTAGGAGTGAACCTAAGGACCACAGCAGCGACTGTTATTTCTGTCTGATCCATACAAAGGGCATCGGCAAGAAAAAACGGCATATGATCACATACCCTAATATTCCATTAGCAATACGACCTATCCCACACTCTGAGAAACTCCCGGTTCCAGTTTTCAATGGTTTTATTTCTTCTAAGGACAAAGAAAGAGAACATGGTGATCAAATGTATTTTGATAAGATGCATGAGGAAATGGTTGTGGAATCTGAAGGGTCCTCTTCTGATGCCAAGCAGTCATTAACCCCTCAGCAGTTTAGCCAACCCGAATTGAATGACTTAGTAAGAGATTTGGGCCTATCAAAGAAAGGAGCTGAGTTATTAGCCTGCAGGCTTCAAGAAAAAAATGTACTTCACCGGTCAGCTAAAGTATCCCATTTCAGGAAGTGTGAACAAATTTTTGTGGACTTTTTTCCCAAAGACAAACACTTTGTTTACTGTCATGATATCAGTAGTCTTCTCAGCCAGCTAGGTGTTACCACTTACAGTCCAACAGAATGGTGGCTATTTCTTGACAGCTCTAAACGGAGTCTGAAATGTGTTTTCCTACACAACAATAATGTTTATGCAGCGGTTCCAATTAGTTATTCAACTCATTTGCAAGAAGATTATAATGACATAAAAATTTTCCTTGACTTTCTGAAGTATGAGGAGCATAAGTGGATCATTTGTGTGGATCTTAAAATGGTAAATTTCCTGCAAGGACAACAGAGAGGTTTCACGAAGTATCCTTGCTTTCTGTGTTTGTAGGACAGCCGAGCTCGGGAGAAACACTGGACACAGAAGGAGTGGCCAAAACATGAAGCTCTGGAAGTAGAGATGCAAAATATTGTGAATGAACCTGTAGTTAATTGAGACAGGATCATTTTTCTCCCGCTTCACATCAAACTTGGCTTAATGAAGCAGTTTGTTCAGGCTTTGAATAGAGAAAGTGAATGCTTTTAATATATTATTTCTGCTTTAACTGCCTTGTCTGTTGAGAAGATAAAAATCAGGTGTATTCGATGGACTTCAAATTTGAACCCTCATACAAGACAAAGAATTTGCCAGGAAGATGAGTAAGGAGGAGAAAGCAGTATGGCAGTCTTTTGTGGCAGTTACAAAAAACTTCTTTGGCAACAAAAAAGCAGACAACTATAAACTTCTGGTTCAAAGGATGCTCTTGGCATTCTGCAACATTGGATGTAACATGAGCGTTAAGATTCACTTCCTGAACAAGTCACCTTGATAAGTTTCCCGAAAATCTTGGAGCTGTTAGTGATGAGCAGGGAGAATGCTTTCATCAAGATCTGAATACAATGGAAGAGCCTTATCAGGGGCGATGGGAGAGAAATATGATGGCAGACTACTGCTGGAGCATCAAAGGAGATTGTCCTCAACAAGTATACAAACACAAGAGCTACAAATGCAAATTTTTGCCTGAATAGAATTTAAATAAGTTTTGCGCAAATTTTATGGTTAAAATAAGTGTTTTAATATGTTCTATTTCAAAATTGTAGACAAATTCTGATGCAATAATATCTTTTAGTGTATTAGTGTATTTACTGCATTATATAAATTATTATATTTTCACAAAGATGATGCCTAAGAAGACATTCTACTTCATTACGTGCCGAGGTCCAGCCTTGGGGGATAAAGGTCCAGGAGTCCCACAGGAAGAGATGGTGTCAGCGTGAATCAAATGAGAGAGCCGAATTCGTTTTTAGCATTCACTGCCAGGCATCTCTGCCAATGGCTAGTATAGCTTTATTTTTATACACACACACTAAGTTACAATCACATGGTATATAGTGATTAAAAATTATTTTTGTTTCATTATGGTTACATATTTCAGGCAACGGTTGGTACATTTCTATAAGCTATAAATCAGGTGTTAGGTCTTCCTAAGTAGTTATACAATAACTTGAAAATAACAACTACGGTTTTTGATCAAACTTCTAAAAGGTTAGTTTTGATTAACAACTCTACCTTACCTAATGGCCTATTGTCTAGTCAAATTTTATTTATTTACTATATTTATGTGCTAGTTAAGTTCTAACTATATTTCTGAGACTGTTCCACCACCTGCAGGTCAGGTAGGCCAGATGAAAGGAAAGTTTTTCTATCCTATTATATGAAAAGGCTAGGGAGGAGAAGTGATGGATTAAGTAAAGGCTGAAGTGTACTTATGTGTTTAGTCACTACTTCCTACCTATTCATAAGTCACAAGCTAATTTTCTCTAATATAATTTATAGGGGGAATTTCCCTACAGACTTAACACTTTTGGGGGAATATCATAGCCAGGCTCCTATGTCTATGGGCCCAGGTAAAGGGGCTTATAGGCTTTTCTGTGGAACTCACACCCTCTGTCTCATTTCCAGAGAAATCACTTTGAATCTGCAGGGAAAGCACGGTGCTGTTGTCCCTGTGCTATAAATGCTAGCACACACCCAGAAAAGGGGGGATATAAGACCAAATTAATCCAAAAGGTTAAAGGGGGAAGTATCGTTGTGCCTCTTCTTTGCTGTGACTGTGTCAACCAGCACTTGTTGATCTTCTTTGCTGTGACTGTGTCAACCAGCCACTGTTGATCGGCTCCTGACAATTACGTTAAACTAAATGTGGAAAATTTTACAATAAGATGAAAACATAAAATCTTGAATTGCAAAACAACTGTAGCTTACAGAGAAGAACTAATGTCAGATTTGAGACCAGCACACTCGAATTAGGTAAGAACAAGTGTTTTTGTGGATGCAACACACATTTTGTTCCCCTGTATAAGGGGTTAATAACCAAAATTTATAAAGAACTTGTAAAACTCAACACCAGGAAGATAAACAATCCAATAAAAAAATGGGCAGGAGGTTCAAGAACCATCATATGGATAAACCAACTTTGAACTGGACTGAGAGGACTCTTCAACCGGGGAACACTGAAGAAGCAACATTGAGACTGGTAGGAAAAGCAAAAACGCGGAAAGGGCTGCCCAGCTCCCAGGAGTGAAAGACAGTCTGGAGAGGCTCGTGTGGTGGGAAGAGAGTTTAGTGGAGAGGGAGGGACCTGGGTCCCAGGAACAAAGCCCCAGCCTACAGCCCCAGAGCCTAGAAGAGGCGTATGGGCAGTATTTAGCTGTGAAACAGGTTAGGATACTGTTTGTGAGAAAGAGACAATTGTCTCAGAACCAGGATTCTTCTTAAAGGGACAGTGCAGAAAACCTCTCTCACAACCACTCATCCGGGACTCCGGGGGGACAGGAAGAGAGGAGAGGAAGGAAGCAGAGGGAAGAGAGTGTGATCTGGAAGGCACAGGGAGACAAGCTTTGAGGGACAGCCACCCTAAACCCTGGGATGAGTCACTCCACAAATCTGAAACAATATTTCTCCTGGAATCAGCAAGGGGAAGCAGGACACCAGCCAAACAGGCTTCCCTGAGGCAATCAGAGCACAGCCGCTTAGAAGGAGGGAGCTTTCAGGACTACAGTATGTAGTGTTAGGATCTGAGCTGCAGCGCCCCCACCCACACTGCTGAGGGCTTGCTGGAGGGTGGGTGGTGGAGGGACGCGGAAGCGTGGTTCCGTCAGCAGGAGCAGAGGCCGAGCTGGCTGACGTGAGCTCGGTCTAGTCCAGTGGGGGCAGAGGGGATAGGCGAAAGTGGTCTGGCGGCTGTGAGCCCACCTGTAGAGGAAAAGCAGGAGCCCAGATGGGCAGAGATCTGCCACTGGGCAGGGGCAAGCGGGCATGCAGCCGCACTCAGAATCCAAGGCTTGAAGCCCTGCACAAATAGGCTTTGCCCACGGAGGTGGGGTGGAAGCCTGGGCTCGCAGTTGAACACACACCAGCAGCCCTGCCGAGGAGCAGAGGTTGGTGGGGGCGGGGCGGAAGCCTGGCTTGCAGCTGAGCCCATATCAGCAGCCCCTCCCAGCCGAGGAGCCGAGGTTGGCGGGGGCAGGGAAGAAGCCTGGCTCACAGCTGAGCGGCACTAGAAGCCCCTCCCTGCTGGAGGAACAGACTGACAGGGACCCACAGCTGAGCAAAAGTGCTCACCCTTGCCCTTGGAGCCCAGGCTTGTGGCCTGATGTGGTGCGCAATCCCACCCGTGGCAGAGGAGCAAAAGCCGAGACCAGCTGAGGCTTATAGAGCCAGGCACAAGAACTCAGCCCCTCCTGCAGAGGCAGAGGCGAGGTGGAAAAGGCGGCAACAGTTGCAGCCAGCGCCAGCAACACCCATACCCAACCGTGCTAGGCAGTGGAAGAGGGGTGGCAGGCCTGCAGAGAGACCACACCTAGGGAACACAGAGGCAATACCCATTGAACTCCAGTAGCCAAACCCTTCATACACACAGAAAAAATGGGCAGGCAGAGAAATGCAACCCAAATGAATCAAGAGAAATCCCCAGAGAAGGACCTGAATGAATCAGATATAACCAAAGTACCTGATGCAGAGTTTAAAATAATGATAGTTAGGATGTTCAAAGAGCTTAGAGCAACAATAGATGGACATAATGAACACCTAAATAAAGAGATAGTAAGTATAAAAGACGAAATTGAAATAATGAAAAAGAATCAGACAGAAATGACAAATACAGTATCAGAACTGAAGACCACAACAGAAGGATTAAAAGCAGGATGGATGAAGATGAGGATCAAATCAGTGAGTTAGAGGACAAAATAAACAAAAACATAGAAGCAGAGCAAAAAAAAGAAAAAAGACTCAAAAAATCTGAGGAAACTCTAAGGGAGCTCTGTGACAACATGAAGAGAAATAACATCCACATCATAGAGGTTCCAGAAGAAGAGAAAGAACAAGAAATAGAAACTTTGTTAATTCAAATCATAGTTGAAAACTTCCCCAAATTAAGACTGGAAAACGTTTCACATGTTCAAGAAGCACAGAGAACTCCATTAAAGGGAAACCCAAAGAAAACTACACCAAGACACATCATAGTTAAAATACCAAAGCTAAGTGATAAAGAGAAAATTTTAAAAGCTGCTAGACAAAAAAAGATTATCACCTACAAAGGAGCCCCCATAAGAATGACATCCGACTTCTCAACAGAAACACTTGAGGCCAGAAGAGAATGGCAAATTATATTCAAAGTAATGAACAAGAACCTACAACCAAGACTACCCTATCCAGCAAGGTTAACATTTAAAATTGAAGGAGAAATAAAGAGCTTCCCGGACAAAAAAAGTCTCAAGGAATTCATTAAAACCAAACCAATTCTGCAAGAGATGCTAAGGGGCCTGTTGTGAACAGTTCAAAGGGGGAAAAGAATATAGCAAAAGAAGAATACAGCTTTAAAAATAAAATGACAATAAACAACTACATATCAATAATAACCTTAAATGTAAATGGATTAAAAGATCCAATCAAAAGACATAGGGTAGTTGCGTGGATAAAGAAACAGGACCCATACATATGCTGTCTACAAGAGACACACCTTAAAACAAAAGATGCACATAGACTGAAGGTAAAAGGATGCAAAAAAAATATTTCATGCAAATAGAAATAAAAAAAAAAAGCCGGACTAGCAATACTTATATCTGACAAAATGAAGTTTAAAACAAAGGCTGTAGTAAGAGATAAAGAAGAACACTACATAATGATAAAGGGAATAATTCAACAGGAAGATATAACCATTATAAATATCTACGCACCAAACATAGGAGCCCCGACATACATAAAGCAGACTTTGATGGATATAAAGGGTGACATTAACAACAATACTATAATAGTAGGGAATTTCAATACCCCACTAACATCACTGGATAGATCCTCAAGAAAGAAAATTAACAAAGAAACAGCAGACTTAAAGGATACACTAGATCAACTCGATTTAATAGATATCTTCAGAACTTTTCACCCTAAAGCAGTAGAATATACATTCTTTTCAAGCGCTCATGGTACATTCTCTAGGATAGACCACATGTTAGGACACAAAAGGGGTCTCAACAAATTTAAGAAGATTGAAATTATATCAAGCATTTTCTCTGATCACAATGGCATGAAACTAGAAATTAACTACAAAAGATAAACTGAAAAATACTCAAACATGTGGAAACTAAATAGCATGTCATTAAATAACAAATGGATTAACAATGAGATCAAAGAAGAAAGAAAAAGTTTCTAGAAATGAATGATAATGAGCATACATCAACTCAAAATTTTGGGGACACAGCAAAAGCAGTACTGAGAGGGAAGTTCATAGCACTACAGGCATACTATGAGAAGCTAGAAAAAGCTCAAATAAGCAACTTGACCCTACATCTAAAAGAACTAGAAAAATAACAGCAAATAAAGCCCAGGACTAGTAGAAGGAAGGAAATAATAAAGATCAGTGCAGAAATAAATGACATAGAGGCTAAGGAAACAATACAGAGGACCAATGAAACCAGGAGCTGGTTCTTTCAAAAGGTAAACAAGATCAATGAACCTTTAACTAGACTCACCAAAAAAAAAAAGAGAGAAAACTCAAATAAATAAAATTAGAAAGGAGAGTGGAGAAATAACAACTGACACAACAGAAATACAAAGTATTGTAAGAAAATACTATGAAGAACTCTATGCCAAAAAATTAGAAACCTAGGTGAAATGGACAAATTTCTTGAATCATATAATCTTCCAAAAATCAATCTGGAATAATCAGAACACCTAGACAGACAAATTACAACAAATGAGATAGAAACAGTTATCAAAAAACTCCCAACAAAGAAAAGTCCTGGGCCTGATGGCTTCACAAGTGAATTCTACCAACAATTCAAAGAAGAACTAACTCCTATCCTCCTCAAGCTATTTCAAAAAATTCAAGAGAAAGAAAGACTTCCAAACTCCTTTTATGAGGTGAACACAATTCTGATCCCGAAACCAGGTAAAGACAACACAAAGAAAGAAAATTATAGGCCAATATCCCTGTTGAATTCAGATGCTAAAATTCTCAACAAAATATTAGCCAACCGGATCCAGCAATATATGAAAAAAATCATACACCATGATCAAGTGGGATTTATTGTGGAGAGGCAAGGCTGGTTCAATATTCGCAAATCAATCAATGTGATTCATCACATAAACAAAAAAGACAAAAATCACATGACAATTTCAATAGATGCAGAAAAAGCATTTGATAAAATCCAGCACTCATTCATGATCAAAACTATCAGCAAAGTGGGAATACAGAAAACATACCTTAACATGATAAAGGCCATCTGTGACAAAACCACAGCCAACATCATACTCAATGGGCAAAAATTAAAAGCAATCCCCTTAAGATCAGGAACCAGGCAGGAGTGCCCCTTTCACCACTCTTATTCAACATAGTTCTGGAAGTCCTAGCTACAGAAATCAGACAACAAGAAGAAATAAAAGGCATCCAAATTGGAAAAGAAGAAGTAAAACTGTCACTATTTGCAGATGATATGATATTGTATATAGAAAACCCTAAAGTCTCAGTAAAAAAACTACTGGACCTTATAAATGAATTCAGCAAGGTGGCAGGATATACAATTAATACTCAGAAATCAGAGGCATTTTTATATACCAACAATGAACTGTCAGAAAGAGAAATGAAGGAAACAATCCCCTTCACTATTGCAACCAAAAAAAATAAAGTATGTAGGAGTAAATTTAACCAAGGAGGTTAAAGACTTGTAGTCGGAAAATTATAAAACGTTGATAAAAGAAATCAAGGAAGATACAAACAAGTGGAAGCATATACTGTGCTCATGGTTAGGAAGAATAAACATCATTAAAATGTCTATATTACCCAAAGCAATTTATAAATTCAATGCAATATCAACTAAAATACCAATGACATATTTCAAAGATATAGAACACATATTCCAATATATTATATGGAACCAAAAAAGAACACGAATAGCCTCAGCAATCTTAAAAAGAAAAAATAAAGCAGGAGATATCACTCCTCCGAATATCAAGGTATACTACAAGGTCATTGTACTCAAGACAGCCTGGTACTGGCATAAGAACAGGCACAGAGATCAATGGAACAGAACAGAGAACCCAGAAATAAACCCACACCTTTATGGACAACTGATATTTGACAAAGGAGGAAAGAACATACAATGGAGTAAAGACAGCCTCTTTAACAAATGGTGTTGGGAAAATTGGACATCTACCTGCAAAAAAATGAAACTAGACCATCAACTTACACCATTCACAAAAACAAACTCAAAATGGATAAAAGACTTAAATGTGAGCCGTAACACCATAAGCATCTTAGAAGAAAAGATAGGCAGTAAGCTCTCCGACATCTCTCGTAGCAATATATTTGCCAATTTATCTCCATAGGCAAATGAAATAAAAGGCAGGATAAACAAATGGGACTATATCAAACTAAAAAGTTTTTGCACAGCTAAAGACAATAAGAACAGAGTAAAATGACAAACTACACAATGGGAGAACATATTCGACAATACATCTGATCAGGGGTTAATAACCAAAATTTATAAAGAACTTATAAAACTCAACACCAGGAAGACAAACAATCCAATAAAAAAAATGGGCAAAAGAAATGAATAGAAATTTCTCCAAAGAGGACATACAGATGGCCAATAGGCATATGAAAAAATGCTCAACATCACTAATCATTAGAGACATGCAAATTAAAACCACAATGAGATATCACCTCACACCAGTCAGAATGGCACTCATCAGCAAAACAACACAGAATAAGTGCTGGCGAGGATGTGGAGAAAAGGGAACCCTCCTGCACTGCTGGTGGGAATGCAGACTGGTGCAGCCACTGTGGAAAACAGTATGGAGATTCCTCAAAAAATTAAAAATCGAACTGCCTTTTGACCCAGCTATCCCACTTTTAGGGATATACCCTAAGAACACCATAGCACTGTTCGAAAAGAAGAAATGCGCCCCATGTTCGTGGCAGCATTGTTCACAATAGCGAAGATCTGGAAACAGCCCAAGTGTTCGTCAGAGGACGAGTGGATTAAAAAGCTATGGTACATATATACTATGGAATACTACTCAGCCATAAGAAATGATGACATCGGATCATTTACAACAAAATGGATGGTCCTTGATAACATTATACGGAGTGAAATAAGTAAATCAGAAAAAAACTGAGAACAGCATGATTTCATACATAGGGGGGACATAAAAGTGAGACTATGAGACATGGACAAGAGTGTACTGGCTACTCGGTGGGAGGGGGATGTGAGGGAGGGGGTAGAAAGAGGGGAGGGACACAAATTAAACCATATAGAAGGTGACGGAGGACAATTTGACTTTTGGTGATGGGTACACAATATAATCAAATGTCAAAATAACCTGAAAATATTTTCCCTGTACATATGTGCCCTGATTTATCAATGTCACCCCTTTAAAATTAATTAAAAAAACCCAAAAATACTGGGCTGTAGAAACTTAGGGTTTCCACAGACATTAGAGTACCTTTGCCAAGCAAAAAAAAAAAAAATTGGGCAAAAGAAATGAATAGACACTTCTCCAAAGAGGACATAGAGATAGCCAATAGGCATATGAAGAAATGTTCAACATCACTAATCATTAGAGAAATGCAAATTAAAACCACAATGAGATATCACCTCACACCAGTCAGAATGGCACTCATCAGCAAAACAACACAGAATAAGTTCTGGCGAGGATGTGGAGAAAAGGGAACCCTTCTGCACTGCTGGTGGGAATGCAGACTGGTGCAGCCACTGTAGAAAACAGTATGGAGATTCCTCAAAAAATTAAAAATCGAACTGCCTTTTGACCCAGCTATCCCACTTTTAGGAATATACCCCGAGAACACCATAGCACTGTTTCAAAAGGAGAAATGCACCCCATATTTATGGCAGCATTGTTCACAATAGCGAAGATCTGGAAACAGCCCAAGTGTCCATCAGTGGACGAGTGGATTAAAAAGATTTGGTACATATATACAATGGAATACTATGGGGCCATGAAAAAGAAGGAACTATTACCTTTTGCAACAACATGAATGGACATGGAAACTATTATCTTAAGTGAAATAAGCCAGGCAGAAAAAGAAAAATATCATATGACCTCACTCACTTGAGGAATCCAAGGAACAATGTGAACTGAGGAACGGAATTGAGACAGAGGAGGGATCAGAGGAACCAGAGGAAAAGAGGACAGAGGGAAAGGGGATGATAGGATGGGATAATCCTGAAAAGTAAAGGGGGGAGGGCGCTATGAGGAGAGGGGGCAAAGGAGATGTTGAGGGGAATACGTGGGAGGGGGATGCATTTGGGGCAACACTAGAATCTATGTAAACACAATAAATTAATATCAATAAAAAGGAAGAAGAAGACAGCTTGAATGAAGCATTTCAGCTTTAGTATATACTCTTTGCCCTCCCATCTGGTGATGCAGAAGGATCTGCAGCATGACGCAATAAGCTAGGTTGTGTCTTCATTAAATAGCATTAGTATTTTTTATTCTTATTGAATTTATTGGGGTGACACTGGCTAACAAAATTATACCTTCCTTCACATCCCCTCCCCCTCCCCCGGCAATAGCATTAGTATTGTGTGTGGTCAGACTCACAGTTTCAGCTTTAGGTATGCAGGTAATCTTTAAATATTCTCCACAGTATTTCTACCTCCTTACCTCTGGGTTCCTCTTCCTCTGTTTTCTTCAGCTGTTGCAAAACTGATTCCACTTTAACAGTAGTGTTTTCTTTTGTTTGTTTGGGTTTTTGTTGTTGTTGTATTTTATTTCTCTTGAGCCCTACTTCTTTATTTTTCTTTTTTTAAAATTATATTTAGAAATTAAATTTAATGGGGTGGCATTGATCAATAAGACTACATAGGCTTCAGCTGAATATCTCTATAGCCTTTGGACTGTTGATTGGGTTGGTTGCCCATCCCCCCAAGTCAAACTACTTTCCGTCAGTTCTGTTTCATTGGTCGATCCATCTCTTGGCACCACCTTCTCACTAGTCTTACTATGATGGCTATATAATCCCCCTTCTTTATTCTTCTGTTTTCAGGTAATATAAGCCCCATGAAGGCAGGTGAGTTTGTCTGTTTTGCTCATTGATACACGCCATCCTCGTCAGCTCAGACTGCTGTAACAAAATACTACAACAAAAAACAATGGGAATATATTTATTACTGTTCTGGAAGTTGGGAAATCTAAGGTCAAGTTGTCAGCAAATTTGGTTTCTGGAGAGAGTTCTCTTTCTGGTTGGCAGGTGGCCACCCTCTTATTGTGTCTTCACATGGCAGGGAGTAAGGGAGACTCTGGTCTCTTCCTCCTTTCATAAGGACATTAATCACTTCATGAGCACCCTATCTTTATGACCTCATCTAAACCTAATTATCTCCTCCCAAAGGCCCTATCTCCAAATACTGTCACATTGGTGGTTAGGATTTCACCCTATTAATTCTGGGGAACACAACAGTTCAGTCTATAACTCGTCTGCTCATTACCTCTTTGGAGACTAAAAAGATGGAACTAAAATTCTCTCCAAGAATTTTATGAGTTTCTTAAATGCCCCTGACTTCGATGTACTCCTCTCTTAGGGGCCGGCCTTGCCAGCCTTCAGGAAATTGAGAGAGCTTGGAACACGTCATGCTGCCAGCTGTTGCTATGGCCACCTTAACCACGCTGCCTTGGGAGTACAGGCTGTTCTCCCAGCAGCTTTAACAAGAATGTGAAAATAGCAACGATGCCCCCTCAACAACCCATACTTCCCAGAATATGAGCTTGTTTTCTGCCCTAATGGCTCTGCCTCTGATTCCAATCCACTGACATCTTTCCCGAGTTGTGCCTGGACTTCTCTTAGGCATGAAGTTAGGAATATATGAAGCCGGAGACAGAGAACAGAGAGGCACCCAAAAGTAATACCGGTGAGGCACTGAATGCCCGCAGGTTGCTTTCAGTTTGCCAAGAGCCTAGGAAATTTGATGATATATTCTCCCAAATTCAAAATTAACATCACTATCTATTATCATTAGTTAATGAGGGCCTTCTCTTCATAAGCTCTTTACATTCTTTCTCTTTCATTTTCCCAACAGTCATACAGTGGAATTATTATTATCTATCCCCATCTGGTAGGTAAGAAAATTCAGGCTAAACAAAACTAGTTGAATTACCCATAGGAATGCAGGAAGTGAATTCTAAATGGGGTCAAGCAACTCACTACCTCTTTTTCTTGTGTGTTACTTCTAGTTTGTGTCATTTTCCAGATCGTGAAATTTAAAAAGAGGAAGCAGAAGTATTTTTTATATATCAATTGTGTGTAAGCACAGCAAGACCCATGTTTTGTGTCCTCGTAACTATTACTTTGAGAAAGGGACCGGAAGTCTCCAAGGTTGGAGAACAAAGCAGCAAGATCATTCTGGCAGGAACAGCCAGTAAGAAGTTCTGACTGGCAGCTCCTCAGAGGTGACCTGGCCCACCAGCCACAACACATAAAGACTGGGCTGCAGAACAGGTAGGCTCCTTGGTTTGGAGCATATTTTCGGGGTTACTGTCCTTTTTAACAGAGTGCCAATAATGAGATCTCATCTGGTCTCTGCTGCTGACCACTGGCATGGATTGGTGAGTCTGTTTCCCTCTCTGGGCTTCAGCTGACTTTCTTTCCAAATAAGAGAACTAGGTGAAACCATCCTTTGGTTTTCCTTATACTTTGAGGTGGTGATTTTCTACAGTTCTCTGCATTTCCTGATGTGTCACTCAGTCTGACACAGAATCTGCTCTCAACAAATACTATGCAATTAGATTGAATCCTGCATTAGGACTCCAGTGTTCCATCCTAATTCTGTCATGGAGAAAATTGTCTGTGCAGAGGAGTTGGCCTCCTAGCTAGGATTTGTCTTCAAAGTGGCGATTTTAAAACTGCCTTAAAAAGTTGGAGACCACCTCAGGTTTGTCTCCATGTGGTAAATGTGGAAGGACAAAGGATCCTTCTCAGGCTATGGAGTTTGGAGATGATGATATTGGCATGGAGAAGTCTTGTGAAACCATCCTCATAACTGAATTCTAAAACCTTTTCATCTCCCGAAACTGAAACTCCATGCCCATTAAGCAGAAACTCCACGTTCCTCCCAGTCCCCGGTAGCCATCATTCTATGGCTTTTTTTTTTAAGTTAAATTTATTGGGGTGACATTGGTTAATAAAATTGTGTACAATTCTCTGATACCTCATCTGTATACTGCATTGTGTGCCCAGCACCCAAAGCCAAGTCTTCCATCACCGTATATTTGACCTCCTTTACCCTTACCTCCTCCCCTCTGATAATCACCATCCTGTTGTCTGTGTCTATGAGTTTTTGTTTGTTTGTTTCCTTGTTTGTTCATTTGTTGCTTTCAGTTTTATATGTCTCTATGAATTTAAGAATTCTGGGTGCCTCACAGAAGTATAACCATACAATAATATCTGTCTTTCTGCAACTGGCTTACTTCAGTTAGCATATTATAGTCAAGGTTCATCCATGTTGTAGCATGTGTCAGAACTTACCATTTGACTTTTTTTTTTTTTTTTTTTTTTTTACAGGGAGAGAGAGTCAGAGAGAGGGACAGATAGGGACAGACAGACAGGAACGGAGAGAGATGAGAAGCATCAATCATCAGTTTTTTGTTGCCGTTGCAACACCTTAGTTGTTCATTGATTGCTTTCTCACATGTGCCTTGACAGCGGGCCTTCAGCAGACTGAGCCACCCCTTGCTGGAGCCAGCGACCTTGGGTCCAAGCTGGCGGGCTTTTGCTCAAGCCAGATGGGCCCGCGCTCAAGCTGTCGAGCTCGGGATCTCAAACCTGGGTCTTCCCGCATCCCAGTCCGACGCTCTATCCACTGCTCCACCGCCTGGTCAGGCACCATTTGAGTTTTAAATATAGGATTGTTATTGTTTATACGTATTGGTGTCAACAATGTCCACAGAGTAATGTTGTGTGCAAAAAGACTTGTAAATGACATGGATAGAATGATTTGCTTATGAGGAATTATGAATGTATATAAACACATATGAAGAAAGAAGAAGAAAAATGAGAAAGGAGAAAAGGAAAATGGAAGGACATATATAAACCAGTAGTCATTGCATGGTAGTTAAGATATAAGGACATTTTTTGTTTTCCTCTTTGAACCTTACTTCCTTTTTTTATTGCATTTGCTATATTATGCATTCTTTTCAACAAAACAGACAAAAAATAATAAGAGAAGGGATATGTCCATGATATCCGAGAGCACAGTGAGTTAGAGACTCAGCTGGGCTTCCAGGTCCTACCTTCAGGCTTAGACTCAAGCACATTCTGTAGTCCTTGGGGATGGGAACTGAAAAACACACAGAGGAGCTCAGAAGTACTACTGAGACTTTTAAAAAGTCCTTAAATTGGGGTCAATCTTTAGTTTTCTTTCTTCCTAATTTTATTTCTCTATATTTTTATTGTAGAAAAAACACTTCATGTAATATTTACCCTCTTGACAGCTTTTTAAAAGTACAACACAGTATTGCTATCTCTAGGCACCGTGTTGTACAGCAGATCTCTAGAGCTGGTCTTGCGTGATTAAAACTTTCTACGTGTTGCACGGCAACTCCCCACTTCCCCTTCCCCCAGATCCTGGCAACCACCATTCTCGTCTTTGCTTCTATGAGTTCGACTATTTTCCATACCTTATATAATTTCAATTATGCAGTATTTGTCCTTCCGTGAGTGGCTCATTAGAGTTAGCACAACGTCCTCAATGTTAGCCTTAAAAATAAAAAAGAGAAAATCTTGCAATATGTGACAATATGGATGCACCTTGAAAAACTGGTTATTAATACTAGAAAGAAGAAGGGGCCTATATGACCTATTAAACTACAGAAGCAAGGCACCAGAATATGGTCACAACTCTGGAGCTAGAGACCATCAACCCATATTCCCTAAGGTCAGAAATGGCGCTGTCAGTCAACAAGGAGCTGATGAGTGGCAACCAGTGGGCTTCAGCTCCAAGGGAGGAAGGAAAGGGTATGGGCTTGAGGATCCTGTGCAGCTGGATGGCAGGCCCAAACCTACAGCAGGTAGAGGAGCACTGACACTAGACGGCCCAGGTTTAATCTTGCCTTCACTTCAGGCTAGGTATACCATCTGTGCAAACTAACGGGTGTGTTTAAGCTTCAGTTTTAATCTGCAGACCTCAGATGAAAGCCTGTTAGCTTTCCAATGCTTCCCCTGCGTCCCATATTCAGTTTTGTTCCTGAAGGACAGCTCACCCTTTGGGCAATGGAGAAAAATCCTGCAAAATCCAGTCTCTGGGAGTTTCGTATCATTACATCAAACCTTGGGTCCTAACTGAATTCACTGCCTCTTCCAGAGTCAGCAGCAACATGATACCACAGCCCACGGCCAAGAAAGCCTTTGGATGCTTCACTCCACAGGACATCATAATCCCCAAAAGACAGGAACCTGGACACAGCTACCCAAGAGACGATAAACTGCAGAATGATCTAGAAAAGAAAGCTACAGTTCTTGGAGTAAGTACACCTCATTATAAGGAGAACACTGGGGAAATGTTGTGAATGTATCCCAACTACGGATCCACAAGGAATCTGGGGTAGTCTTTCATTTTTTTCTGTCTGACTCCATGCTCATTGGGACATGGAATGGGGCTTTATGGGAAGGTAATGTCCTCCCAGGCCTTTCTGTAAACTGACAAAAACCACTGGGTCTTTTCCACCTGAAATCTACACAATCAAGTCTCTTGTAAATTGTCCTTAATATAGTAGAGATATTGATTTAACCATACGATTTTACTCAATATGATCAAATCTTATTTTGAGCTAATTCTTAAATATTTTGAGGTCAGACAGTCTGGACTAACTTACCGTGCATTTTCTCCCTGTTCGCCTGAGTGACACCCCCATGTCCTTGGTCATCATCCTTCAGATTCAGGGCTTTCATTCCCACATGGTTCTGGATATCATATCCCCTTAAAGAGTCAGCTCTTACTTATTGTCAGCTTTGAAAACTTGCCCGGCTGTGCCTTCTGGGATTCCGGGTGAGTTAACAGCATAATTCTTTTATGCCCCAGGTTTTAGTTTTTGTTTTGTTTTGTGTTTGTTTGTTTTGTTTTGTTTTCCTCAAAGGCCTCTTCATCCATTGTGCAAAGAGAAATATAAGCCCAGGGGGACTGTTCCTACTGCAAACCTCACTTCTAGGCACGAAAGTGACAGCAGTGTTTTCCCAGCATCTCCTGACACTTCTAGATAAATCCTTCCCTCTCATCTCTACTCCTACTTTAGGGTTTTGTGTCATCCCATTTGGTAATTGACCATTTATGAGGGTTTGTACAGGTTATTTTAAGTCCCAGTGCCTCATTTATCTTATCTATAAATGAGATTTAAAGCCAGAATGTAGAAAGTGTTCCACAAATCTAGACTATTATTAGTATCATGGGTGCCATAAAATAGTAATTATTATTAAAATCCAACGGTGAATAAGATAAGATGATTTATAGCACTAAAGAATTCCTGTTCTAATTTTTTTCATTAAAACTGAACCTTTTATTAGCATTCACTTGGTAAGTTTTCTTTCTATATTCATCTAACTGAACTGTTGTTTAGAAAAAATTTTCTCCAACTGCTTCTCTTAGAACCATAAGAATTTTGTCAACTATCTTTTTCAAAATAAAGTTACAAGTGTGCATTTAATCACTCTTTGATTTGCTAGTTGAACAATCAGATCAGAAAACAAAAGATGTTAGTTACACATGAATTTCTCTTAGAGAATGTCTATTGGCTCCTTATAACACATTTTTCCTTTTTAATATGACAAATTATAACACTTTGATACTCTTTATAATTCACAATGTACTTTTATCTATTTAAAGTATATTCTAGAATTTTCTCTCATCTCTTACAGAGTATCCAGATCCTGTGTTGCTTGACGATTTCAAGTTTGGGGAACATTCTTGTTTTTGTTTCCTACTCTTCCCACCTCAACCCAGCAGTTTCCACCATGTTAATGTTCGCATACCCAACTGTAGGAACTCTTTTTGTGAGTAGAGTGGGATCTCAATGAGGGGATATGCTTTATAAATATTAATAGGATGCTGAGTCACGGAGTACCTTAGGCCCACGAGGCGGAGAGGAAGGAGAGAAAGGCTAAGGCCTTCAACTTTCCCTATCTGTTGTCTCACATCCTGTCTCTGCAATTCAGGAAGAGCGGAGAGGGGCTTCATCCGCCATCCTGTGTGAGCGTCCCAGGAAGGGAGTGGATAGGAGAGGAAGCAAGAGACTAATGCAATGCACACACCAGAAATTCTTGCCTGGCTTTAAAGCAGGCCTCTGAAAAAGAGGAGGATTTTTCACATTCTTCTTTGAGCCTTTGATAAGGCCATGGGATTCCCTCCAGTTTAAGAATATTCTACCTGTCAGGTAGAAAGTGAAAAGGTCATTTTTTTAAAATAAAATGAGCACAACTGGTAGATTCCACAGGTTTGCAGAAAATTAAGCCAGCAATGGTAACATTCCTGGGAACACGGGGTGCTCTTGTTGTGTTCAGGGGCAATCCTGAGCACTTGGAAAATGAGTTTTGCTCCCTTCCATCTAGTGACTCATGAAGAAAGGTCCAGTGGGTTTTTCTTTGGACACGCACAAGGGCCTAGTCTTACCTCCCCCTACACACTTCTTTTCTATGTAGTATCCTGTACAAAGGATAAAAAGGCACACGCTCTGGGCAGATGAATTTCACCAAAGCATCACCCCTGTATGGACACCATCCTTGTGGGACACAAGTGTGCAGTGATGCAAGAAGGCCGTGCTCCTGCATCCAAAGCATAATTTGTCCTCAGATTTTCCATCTAGACGGTAGTTGTGGCTTCTACATTAGAATTAACTCATGCTGGACCCTCTTTGTGACAACCAGATTCCTAAGTCACGGCTTAACCAACATGTTAACTTTTCAGAATATGCTTTTCCCAGAAGCTAGATCCTCAACACCACTGGGATGAAATACTGACTTCTGGGGCTTTATGATGAGATTGTTCACATCTGACCCTGTACTTCCCACTTTACCCCTAGTCTCACCCAGGCTACCTACTGCAATGGCTGGAAGCCCACGTGTTTCTGCACCTTGCTCCGCCAAGTGCTTCTGATGGCTGCTTCCAGCTTTCTATTCCTTCAACTCATTGGCCTTTCTCAACTGCCTTTCTTTTAACCTTCTAATTCTTTTTTAAACACACAATGATGTTTACATGAAATTACTTTAGATGGTGAAACATTGCAAACAGTGAAATGCAAGAATAATGATGATTTAAGCAGAAAAAACTTATAAGATGATGTTATTAAAAAACAAACACACACACACACACACAAACAAAACACCCCATGATTTACAATCAAATTCAAGGAAGAAAAGCCATACACATACACTGTATTTACAGTCAGATTCTGTGATAAAAAAAAAAGGTATAGCCCTAACAATAAATATAGATAATGAAGAAAAATACCTATCTATTAAAAACAGTTAATTCTGAGCAGGGAGTTTCCCGATGCTTCCATCTCACATGAAGTACTTCACATACAGCTTCTAGACAACTGTGGCCTGCTACAATTTAGCTTCCTTAAATCTCTGCTGCACAGAGGTTTCTAGATCAGACACAAGGCTTGGGTTAGCATCAACCTCGTAATTTATTACAATCTCTTTCCTCCATGAACACCTCCTCTCCGGGTTTCCTCCACTCCTAGTGATTGTCACTAGCATGAATCCAGTCCCATGTGCAGCTGCCGATTCTTCAAAGTCAACGTAAACCCACCTAGGGCAGAAACCAGGCCTCTCTATCTATGTGAAACCACATGTGATTGACGCATTGACACAAAGCAAATGGGCTGATTATGTCTCTCTTTTCTAAGCAGTTTGCCATGTCTGGATTCCTCTCCATTATCTCTGGGAAAAAACCAACGATGCCCTTTGTAAGTATAAGAACCACAGAATCTCAGCTGGTCAATGTAAAAGGAACTTCAGCATTAATGATTCTAGTTCAAAACCTCCATTTGACCATTTAGGAAAATAAGTCTTAGAGGAGGCAAAGGAGCCCAAGCTGTCCCCTTTGGCTCACTGGCAGACCTGGCAGGAAAGCCTGAATGCCTTGCCTTCTGGACCAGGGCTCTTCCCCCTACAAAGTGGAGCTCCTGGGTCATAGGCCAGACTCAGAGGAGGTTACCTCCATTGCTTAAACAATGGAAATCGTTACATGTACCAAGGACTCTTTAAAACTTATTATCTTGGCCCTGAATAGGGTAGATGACCAGCCCAGATAGATACCTACAGATTCTTTTTTCTTTTTCAAGAAAAATCTACCTAATAATGAGTCAGTTTCCTTAAATGGCATGGACAGAGGCAGAGGTGTGTGGGCTTAGATCCTCCCCAGTTCTCTCCTCCATTTTCCAGGAACAAAGAATTATCAGACTATAGCCAATTTCTGGACAAAGGTCAGGAGTTGGAGGGTAAGGGGTGGAAGCAGCTGAGGTCTTTGATCTTCTCCATAGCAACCTTTCCCTCTCCCCTGACACACACCTACAAGGATGACTTAGGGAAGAGCCACATCCTGACTCAGGAAGATCCAGGGTCTGGTTGGTTAGCCATGGATGAGAGCATATGAGGTGTATGAGTCTGGTATATGCCCCTGAAGCTGGAGTCTGAACCCCCAAACCAGTGGACAGGGTTTTGAAGAGTTTACAGCATTGGATGGAGTCAGAATTCTCGACTTGAAATCAGGAAGCTTATACTCCTGCCCCAGCTCTGTCCCTGATCCTTCTTCTGTGTGCTTGGAAAAGTTCCTGCTTTTGCCTGACCAGGCAGTGGCGCAGTGGATAGAGCGTCAGACTGGGACGTAATAGACCCAGGTTCGAGACCCCGAGGTTGCCAGCTTGAGCAAGGCTCACGCTGGCTTGAGCAAGGGGTCACTCGGTCTGCTGTAGCACCCCTGTCAAGGTACAAATGAGAAAGCGATCAATGAACAACTAGGATGCCACAAGGAGGAAATGATGCTTCTCATCTCTTTTCTTTCCTGTCTGTCTGTTCCTATCTGTACCTCTCTCTGACTCTCTCTGTCTCTGTCACCAAAAAAAAAAAAAAGTTCCTGCTTTCTCTAGCTGTCAGTTCTCTTATGTACAAAATGTGGAAGATGAACAAGTGGATCTCAGAGATGGCTTCCCAAGTGCCCTGACTGCGCTGAAAGGAAAACTGTACTTGACCAGATATTATATGGGCTCCACGTGTGGGGCACAGGATAACATGTGGGCTCACTGCCCACATACATGACAGCTGTGGGCCAATGTGCTGTCCATTCATTCTGTTCTTCCCTCCGGGACTCAGGACTTCAGGACCCATATAGCAACTGGGCCCAGGGAGAAGAGGACAGGGCAACCACGCTCTCCAACACACAGTATCCTACAGTGATGCTCAAACAGGAAAGAGCATGCACTGGGACCCTGGGACAGAACCTGGCACATCAGTGTCTTTGGAGAGGAATCACATCCTGTGAAAACCCCTTTCTCCAAAATGTAGACTGTGATCCAGGAGTGAGTATGGTAAATGAGGTCCTCATAGTCCTGATTCTATGGAATGCATTCCTACTTCTCCAATTTGCTTCTGCCTTTTCTCTGAAGCTAGTTCTTTATTGAAGAAGCCATAGACTAGTCTTCCCAGGAGGGAGGAAAGGCAGGTTCCAGAAGCTTCTAGAATGATTCTAAATCTGTTGATGAAGTCAAGGGAGATATTGGCGATACCACTTCTGTCTTTAGTGCCACCGAGAGTCAAGGAGCCAGAACCCCTCTCCTAAAGCAGGACTTATTCATCGATTCTCTCATTCAACAAACATTACTAATTCTATGAGGTGATAAACTAGATAGTGAGGAGAGTTACAGAGATGAATGAGGCATGTGTATGTTCCCGCTAGAAGTATGCAGATTAGAGGGGAGACAGACCCGGGAAGCTAGAATCATGTGCTGCTTCTCTGATGAGATCTCAGTGCAGGTTTTCTCTTCCAGGCTGTGAGCAGCCTGGTCTCCAATGCATTGAGTTCTATCGTGGCTGGGACAGGCCTCTTCCTCCTCATTGACAACCTGGTAACCCTGTGGATGGCCTCTCAACTGTGTGACTCAGGAAAGGGGCGTCTATACTCATTGCCTTATTCATGGTACTATTATTCAGTGTTTGAAGTCAATGACTGTGTCCAGGATAAAGTCAGTCTAACAGTAAGTATTTTCAGATCGACTGTCCAGGTATGTGAAATCTCTGTTTCCACTTTGCAAAGTCTTGCTTTTTCCGCAGTCCCTAACCCTGTTGGTCTGAAGGCCTGGAGGCAGACAGATGTAAAACAATTATGGTTGAAGGAGGCTCATCAGCACACTGCATAATATGGGGAATGCATTGTGCAAAGTTGAAAAAGGAAATCAGGAAGGGATGTGAGCAGTCCACATGAGTAGTGTTTCTTAAATAAAAGAATAATAATAATAATCCTATTCTCAGTAGGTTTAGCTCTTAAAGTGCCATTGTTTGATAGGCATTTTCCCTCTGGATGAAGTAGTATAGAAATATCCCTCTTTATTTGAATTTCACTTGATTTGGAATGAATGTATTCTACATTAAGTTAGATATGGATTTTGAAGCTGAAACCCAAACAAATAATTATTATACTTTAGCCTCATAGGGCTGGCAGAACGAGAGGAAGCTGGAAGATGGTCCACCTGTGATTCAACTCCTAGCAGAAACGCCAGCATCTCTGGGCAGCATTTCTCTGGGCAGCATCTCTGGGCAGCATTTCCTTGCCATCCAAACTTGATTGTCACCACCCATTTGCTGATGGTGACAATCTTGGCTTAGTCAATTCTCTATATATAGGCTCTGAGTTTAGAACGATCAACTCTGGCTCTTTAGGAGAAAGAATTCTTCCCTTGTGACTCCTCCTGGGAGGAGCAGGGGAGACAAGGGCACTCTCTCTCATTCCCTGGGACCTAGCTGTCTCGTGAAGCTCAGAGAATGTGCGCCAAGTTTCCAGACTCAGCCTTCCGTGGCTCTGCCCGTGTGACCCAGAGGTTGTCCATAGCAACCCCTTTGATTCAGGAGCTTGAGGAAGAGGAAAAGCACAGAGAACCATCTGGTTAGGGACCTGCACAAGGATGCGGAGGAGACTGTAGAATCTTGATGCAGGTTAGGCGAAGCCATGGGGACAGGAGAACAGCCTCTTCAGTGGGATGGTGGCAGCTTAATTTAATCAAAACTCATCTTAGTACTTCAAACTGGAGTCAGAGAGAATGTCCTGCAACATCAGAGGAGTTGCACCATGGTAGACTGAGCCGATTCGAAGGCTCACTCTTTCTTTATTAACCTGGCCAGAAGCACCATTTAAAAATATCAGTAATAGAGATCCGAGGTTGGAAGGAGCAAGGAAGGGAGGGTGAAAGGAAGAAAGACATCAAGGAAGAAAAACATCGTAGGTCCCAGAAGGTAAGAAAAATGCCAAAGCCAGATGACCAAGCAAGAGCTAAGACCAGAAAAGAGCGCAGGTGTCAGGGGTTGGGGTCATGGACTTCTAGTGCCTATGGCAGCATTCGAGGCTCCACAGAAAGCAGGGAGCACTCACAGAGCACCCTGCAAGTATGGCAAAGCTGAGACTGAATATCTGTGACAATAAGACAAGGAGGGTTCTGCTCCATGCACTGAGATGCTTTAAGAAACTCTGCCGTAAAGGTTTCTAAAACAAAATAATCTCACCGAGTCTGGCGCAGATATGGCATCCAAATCCAAAATTACATATAAACCAGAGGGACCTCGAATAAAACAATCAACTGGAAAACTTCCTGGATCTGTGAGACTCCTAAGGTTCTATCAGAGTTAAACCTAAAATTATTATCTTGGGAGACGCCCATGAACCCAACTTCTGAGCCTCCTACATATCAAAGAATCCCCCAATGCCACCCACACACTGAAATAATCTAAGAATAAAAAGATTTTGTAAAACATAAGAAAAAATGGGGAGCAGCAGCAAATGGAACAAACAAAAGTCAGTTGCCCAAGAATAAAAGATTATATAATAATTTGAAAAAGGCGATAATGAAAATATATTTAATTGATTGAAAGCACAAGAGAAAGAAATTGAAACCTAAGGAAAAAAAAAGAACTAGATTTGAAAATGAACTAAATGGTGTAATTAGGAATAAAAATTATAATATTTGGTGTTAAATGCTTAGCATGTCAGTTAAATAGCAGAGACAACATGGTCCAAGAAATAAACAGTGAAATGAACTGTGGGTCCGATTAAATCATACAGAACACAACACATTAAGATAAACATTTCAAAAATATAAAAGAAAAATGAAAACACGCAAGTGAAGTGAAAAGGTTTAACACCCGTCTAAGCTGAGCGCCACAGGGGACAGTACGGGAGAGAAAAAGTACGCGGAGGCATCACTGAAAATTTGTCAGACTTGAAAAAAGACATGAGATTTCAGGCTGAAGGAACGCTCTGAGACCAATGCAGAATACATGAGGACAAATCCACACCTAAACACATTATGACAATAAAAAGCACCAAAGGGAAGTGAGGGGAGGGGAGGGGAGGGGAGGGGAGGGGAGGGGAGGGGAGGGGAGGGGAGGGGAGGGGAGGGGAGGGGGTGGGGAAAGGGGGAGAGGGGAGGGGAGGGGGAGGGGAAAGGGGAGAGGAAGGGAAAGGGGAGGAGAGGGGGAGGGGAGCCACTAGAGATAAATGAAAGATTACTCTTATCTCAGAATGTGAGCCACCAAGGTCCTGAGGTGAAACTGCTCATTTCCCTTCTTAAGAGACCGAAAACAGAAAGCAGAAGAGAGAATAAAATGGTTTTCTCTGTCCCTTTTTCTCTCCACTGCTGGAACCTGTACACCCCGCCCTCCTCCCGGTCAGGCACCAGGGCTGGCTGATGGCACCAACCATCCTGTCCTGATTTGCAGGGTGTGCTGGTGGTGATGCTTGTCTTCACGGTCCTGGAGCTCTTACTAGTTGCGTACTCTTCTGTCTTTTGGTGGAAACAAGGCTACTCCAACAACCCTGGTGTGAGTACTCTGACGTGTCACGTGATACCTGCTGGGTCCCCAGTTTTGAGCTGTAATTATCCAGGTCTAACAGGAAAAGTCAATTATTGGGTTCCTGTAGAAGGCAACTTTTAGAGTGGGGAAAGGGTTCGATTAATGGGCTTCTTTCTGATGACACTCTGGTCATCTGAGATCAATTGGCATCTATTGGGTAGCAAACCATTTAGAGAATCACTTAATATGAAGCTAGACAACTTTAGAAATTGCCTGGCTCAGTCCCTTATAAAAGCACCAAGGCAGATCCTGGCTGGTTGGCTCAGTGGTAGAGCATCAGCCCAACATGTGGATGCCCTGGGTTTGATCCCAGTCAAGGCACACAGAAGAAGTGACCATCTGCTTCTCCACCCCTCCCCCTCCTCTCTCTTTCTCTCTTCCCTTCCTGCAACCAGGGCTCGATTGGTTCAAGCACATCGGCCTTGGGCACTGAGGATGGCTCCATGGGGCCTCCACCTCAGGCCCTAAAAATATCTCAGTTGTGAACGTGGCCCCAGATGGGCAGGGGATTGACCCCAGATGGAGGTTGCTGGATGGGTCCCAGTCCGGGCTCATGTGGGATGAGTCTGTCTCTCTATCTCCCTTCCTCTCCCTTGGAAAAGAAGAAATAAAAAAAAAGCACCACGGCTCGCATAAAATCACATGGAGAATGAATGATTGATCCAGACTTGAGAACTTGCATCTCCTCACTCTTGCCATGAACAGCCGCCAGCCTCACTAGCCCAGTTCCCTTGCTAGTGTGATGAGATTTTCCTAGGGCATCTCTGTTCTGTTTATGCTTTCCTCTGTTCTCCCTTCCTTCTTCTTAGGTCTTGACATTTACAATTTAAAAACACTCTTCTTTCCTCTAGAAGCATTAGTAGGAAAGAAAAGAGAGTATTTAAAAGGACTGAATAAATTATTATTTAATTATGATCTTATCAGAAAATGGTAACAATCAGAATGGCACTTGTTGGAACTAATATTGATGCAATTCTGTATTATGGGAAAGTCGGGAGAGCTACTACTTTACAACATTGAGGGGGAATGCATTATAAACATGTATTTTAAAGCCTCCAAAATTATAGTTAAAAGACTATTAACAAATTTTATCTCTCCTAGAGCTCATTTTCCTTGCTTCAGTCACAAGATCCTATCAAACATGTAGGGGTTCTTCAAGGTCATGGATGTGAGTAACTCTTGGCCTTAGAAGAAAAAGAAGAAACCCAGTGCTCACGGAAAAGTGTGATTAGACTTCACTGAAATTTCAGCTACTTAAGAGTTGGGAAGAAACTGTTTTAAAAATAGCTTTTGTTTTATATTTTGTCAGTATGAGTGATTTTATTGTCCTTGAAGATAATTTCTCAAAAGCCCAGGTCAGTAAAATTTTATTAGCCTATGTTCCAAAATGCCCATAAAATGTATAAGCTTTTTTGGATAAACTGAGTAGAAAGTGGTTGTCCACTCAAACATAAGAGGAGGAAAAGTGCTCTCTTGTGCGAGTGTGAATTGGCTAAGTCGTGTGGCTGTCAAGACACTGTTTCTGTATTGTTTGTACATGCATATTGCTTAAACAATAGTTATTAGGATTGCAAGAGCATTTTAATTAAAAATACTTTAAAAATATATGGCTCAACTTCTGTCAATTGAATGAATTAAATTTCTGTCAATTAAATACAACTCAATGTTCTGTCTCATTTGATGACGTTATTATTAAATATCTGGATTCTGCCTGACCAGGCAGTGGCGCAGTGGATAGAACATCAAACTGGGATGAGGAAGGACCCAGGTTCGAGACCCCGAGGTCACCAGTTTGAGTGCTGGCTCATCTGGTTTGAGCAAAAAGCTCATCAGCTTGGACCCAAGGTCGCTGACTCCAGCAAGGGGTTACTCAGTCTGCTGAAGGCCCGCAGTCAAGGCACATGTGAGAAAGCAATCAATGAACAACTAAGATGTTGCAATGGCAACAAAAAACTGATGATTGATGCTTCTCATCTCTCTCCGTTCCTGTCTGTCTATCCCTATCTATCCCTCTCTCTGACTCTCTCTGTAAAAAAAAAAAAAAAAAAAAAAAAAAATCTGGATTCTAAGATAGTTAATCACAATGCTCTCTTCCATTTCAGTTATAGACCAAATAAGAAGACATATAGAGATAATATCAACTCCATTACTGTACTGGAGTAAATAAACAACCTGACATATATCTACTATAGAGATTTCAAATATTGTCCCTGGGTATAGATCTTGGGTCTTGTCTCAGAAGGAAATATGAAACAGAAGTACACATGTATGCTCTTCAAATGACATACAAAAATGTTCATAGAAGTCATACATATAATAGTCCCCAAAGATAAACTATCGAAATAAACAGTAGAAGAGACAGATGAAAATTGTGGTATATTTAGACATAGAGTACTATACAGCACTGAGAAAACAAACTATAACCCTGGGGAACAAAATTTTTGTTGCACCCACAAAAACACTTGTTGTTACCTAATTCGAGTGTGCTGATCTCAAATCTGACATTAGTTTTTCTCTGTAAGCTACAGTTTTCTTGCAATTCAAGATTTTAAGTTTTCATCTTATTGTAAAATTTTCAACATTTAGTTTAACATAATGAAGTAGAATGTCTTCTTGGGCATCATCTTTGTGAAAATATAATAATTTGTATAATGCAGTAAATACACTAATACACTAAAAGATATGATTGCATCAGAATTTGTCTACAATTTCAAAATAGAACATATTAAAACACTTATTTTAATCATAAAATTTGCGTAAAACTTATTTAAATTCTATTCAGGCAAAAATTTGCGTTTGTAGCTCTTGTGTTTGTGTACTTGTTGAGGACAATCTCCTTTGATGTTCCAGCAGTAGTCTGCCATTGTTTAGAGCTGTCAAGAAATAGCCACCATTCTGTTGGACTATAAGTGGTAACACCTAGCTGGCTGAGAAGACTACTGATATCATAGCAGTAAACAAAGTGTTTGTCTTTGGGAAAAAAGTCCACAAAAATTTGTTCACACTTCCTGAAATGGGATACTTTAGCTGACCAGTGAAGTACATTCTTTTCTTGAACTATGGAGGCTAATAACTCAGCTGCTTTCTTTGATAGGCCCAAATCTCTTACTAAGTCATTCAATTCGGGTTGGCTAAACTGCTGAGGGGTTAATGACTGCTTGGCATCAGAAGAAGACCCTTCAGATTCTACAACCATTTCCTCATGCATCTTATCAAAATACACTTGATCACCATGTTTACTTTCTTTGTCCTTAGAAGAAATAAAACCATTAAAAACTGGAACCGGGAGTGTCTCAGAGTGTGGGATAGGTCGTATTGCTGAAGGAATATTAGGATATGCTATCACATGCCATTTTTTCTTGCCGATGCCCTTTGTATGGATCAGACAGAAATAACAGTCACTGCTGTGGTCCTTAGGTTCATATCAAACCATGGGAATACCAAATGGCATTTCTTTGCATTTTCCTTTTGTCCAGTCACAAAGCATTTCCTCACAATTGTGACACACAATATGAGGAACCCAATTCTTGTCTTGATCACCAAGGGGAACTTGAAAATAGGCAATATATGCACATGTCACAAATGATGAAATATTACGCCTTTGACGTTGAAGTGTGTAACAATCAGTACTATTCTTCCATTTATGCCTACTCGAAGAAGCCATGATTCAATCTTAAAACAAAATAAGAGGGTGTTTTTATCAGATAATAATTTTTTACATTTAAAAACAACTACAATTATGTAAAAGTATTGTTTGTCAGACATTAATTGCCTTGTGGTTATGTTCAATCCAAGAGTTGTTGTCCTTTAACTCCAATTTAAAAACCAAAGCACACCATTAATTGTAACAAAAAAAATAAAATTTCATAAGAACTAAAGCATGCACCAAAAAATGGATTTCAGATTTGGAATCAGCAATGCATATATATATATATACATACACACACACATATATATACATACATATATACACACACACACACACACACACACACACACACACACATATATATATATATATATATATATATACACAGAGAGAGAGAGAGAGAAACAGTTCTAAAATCTCATGCAACAGAAAATGAAAAAATATTGTTCCCCAGTGTAATAGAGTAAATATCTTGTTTTAGTTAGATCAGTGTTGGCACATACTAAGTGCTAACTAAATATTACTTGTTGAACTCAAAAGAGAGAAGTCTTCTGTAGGTTGAAAGCAAGAGGGAACAAACACCATATCTATTTAGTGCAGGGGTCCCCAAACGTTTTACACAGGGGGCCAGTTCACTGTCCCTCAGACTGTTGGAGGGTTGGACTATAAAAAAATACTATGAACAAACCCCTATGCACACTGCACATATCTTATTTTAAAGTAAAAAAAAAAAAGGGAGGTGGGGGCTGGATAAATGGCCTCAGGGGGCCGCATGCAGTCCGCGGGCCATAGTTTGAGGACCCCTGATTTAGTGAGTATCGCCCTGATTATGGATGTCCTACAAGAATTCCATCATTTCAACTTTCCATGAAATAGCTTAAGTCCTGCCCTCTGGTCTGAGTTCATAGATTGAAATAGTAGAGAGTCAATTTTTAAGGAGCTTGAAAGTCAGAAGCAGGAAGAAAAGGCAGAGGCTGACAACCAAAATAATAAAGTGAGACACATTTTGAAATAAACAAGGCAGATAGAATTATAAGCTTCTCCCACTTAATATCAGCAATTTCTTTTTTAAAATGAGAGATTTGGCATGAAGACAGTTCTTTTTCACCGTTTTAAAGGGAAAGATTATATACTGTTATTCAATCCAAACTCCCACCCAGTCCCCTAAAATGTAATTAAAATGTAGTAAACTATCTACATATAAGTAGTAAATTAACAGGTTCTAAAGGTCTTAAAATATCGCAATTGCTTGCTCACCAAATAATCACAATACTTGCGAACAGATGCTTTGTCTGCCGTTTGTGACTGCAGTTGGAGTCAGCACCACCAGGGGGTGCACTTCTCTTTTACTGCACAGCAGGCCTTTCAAAATTCCCCATGATTCTGAGGGTCTGTCAGTTCTGCTTACAATTTAAATATAGTCTTGTCCCACACTTTTATTTTTAATGTTGCATTGCACTTTAGGCACAGAAATTAAAATTTACCTAAATAAACATTGGCAGAAAAATGTTTGGATGTGAAAAACAAGGAGGCATTCTACAAAAAAAATAACAGAGTACAGTCTGCGATTATTTCGATACCTCAGTGGTTTGCAACTTGGAATGATTTTGTCACCCGCACCCGCACCCCCCTGGGGGTAAATTTGGCTATATCTGTAGACAAGTTTGATTGTCACAATTGGGGATGTGCTGCTAGTATCTAACGAGGCCAGAGACGCTGCCGCCAAACACCCTTCAATGCACAGGGCTCTCCACAGCAAAGTATTGTCAAGCCCGTCCCCCTACCCCCCGCCGCCACGCAAGCAGTGCTGAGGTGAGGAACTCTGCTGTGCACGGTTGCCACAAACCAGGAAGTATTCAAGATGATATTTGCATATATTTTTGATTGTCTAAAATCATTTTGCCTTTATGATTTAGCAGTTAAAAATCATAACAAATGGAGGAATATAAAAGATTAACGTGGAAAGAAAAATTCCAAAGAGACACTTTGTATTGTTTTCATTGTATTTGTATAATTTAAACCAGGAAGACCTCGAGTAGAATTCGTTTTACTGGTCTTTCTGTGAGTTAAAATGAGCTCTACCAACGTGGCAACTACATCTGGGCCTATACCTTCTTCATGATTGATTCTTATACTACAGAGGAATATGGTTAAACAATACATGAAACAATTTATTAACCACGTGGGGGAACCTCATTCCAAAAGAGGACGGAAGCATGGTTAATAGAAATGGCGCTGATTTTGGAGATAGACAAATGGAGTTTGACTCCTTCCCCTGTCCCTTCGTTTGTGACCTTGGGCAACTTATCCTTTCTATACCTGTTTCAGCACTGTAGAATTGTTTAAAAATTTTTAATACATGTTAAAACACCTTCTGCAATGCCTAGAGGATAGTGGATATGCTATAGATCTTAGTTCCACTACATACTGACAGGGAAGTAAGTCTTCTGGGTAACTGGACTCTTCACCAGGGAGATAGGGAGCTAGACATGCTCTAGAACTCTAAGACTCTATGACTCAATGACTGGGATTCTGTGGTTCTATAGTACTGAGCAGAGTAATCACTAGGAGACGGAGGGAAGACATGATTGTGGCTGCAATGTTCACTCACTCATTCTTTTAATAGAATTTTGCCATTGAATCATGGCGACATCATCCGAGGTCAAAAGATCGACCCATGCCATCACTATACCACCAAATGAAACTGTATTGACTGCGTTTCCCTATGGACCACAGAGCACTCTGCTCGATTTCCTCAAGGGAGAGCCAAGAGTCTTGGGGGTAAGTCGTCCCCCACCCAGGGGTCCTCCGGGACTGGGGAAAAGAAGTTATTTCTCCATGCATATCTGCAGAGGTGCTTTTCAGGAAGGGAGTGGATTCCCTGCCCCCACTGTGCCCCCAGCTTTTAACTGTGATGAATCCTCCTTGATTAATCATAAATACTTTAATGTCATTTGCTTGTACAGATAAGGCTACTTACTGGGTTACTCTCAGCTCTTGTCAGGCCATTGCCTGAAGAGATGAGACAACCTCACTCCAGCTTCTCTGCTCTGCACCAGCCAACATCATAAACTTTCAGCGAGCTGGGCTGAGCTACAATCCCCAAAGCATCCAGTAAATGTGAATAGCAACAGGATGCTGGTGCTACTGAAGGGTGAATAGTCAAGGTGAATCATTTGTAGTCTCTGCCCTCAGGAAGTGTGAAGTCTACGGGGAGAGTCAGACATAAACTCAAATTTGTCTGACATGAGATAAACTGGTACCACCAAGGAGTACAGCAGGTACTGATGGATGACAGTAAAGGATTTGAACCTGAAGACCCAGGCAAGCACAATGAGGAGAGAGAAATGGGCCTCCTGAACATCTGAGAGTGGTGGTGGGTCAGTGGAAAGAGAAGGGCATTCAGACAGAGAGAAGGGTGACAGAAGCTTAGAAAGAAGCCCAAGTGACCTGAGTGACCCAGTCCAAAGACGCTGGCACACTTGTGACCTCATGTACCCATTTCTCTCCTCACAGGCTCTCCAAATCCTGCTTGCCTTGATCATCGCGAGTGTTGGGAGTATATTTGCATTTAATTACTTCATTTTCTCCCAAAGATTTCCACTTGTTTTCTACACAGGATATCCATTCTGGGGAGCATTTATTGTGAGTACTGTCAAGGGATTTAGAAAAATTACTACAGAGCTCGATGTGTGCTGACTCAAGTCCTGAGATAATGAATATGGTACTCCGGAAACCAGTCCCTTCCACGATGAGAGAGGTGACTCCATTTTGTCACTGCGCTACCTTCAGCACAGTAATAACTACTCTTCAATGCGCAGTGTTTAGTAGACGTGTGTGGAGAGGGAGGCATTGGCTCCTTCCTACCAGTCCATGAGATTAGATGGGAAAATATTCTGCTTTTCTTTTTGCTACCAAGGAAACTGAGTCTGAGAGGAGTTAATAATTTAAACAAATCTAGCTAGCACTCATAGAATTACAGGCTCTCATCGCTTAAGGAAAATTTTAAGATGATTATTATGGTTCAATCCCCTTGTTATCCCAAAAGACAATTTTATCAGAGTCACTCATCTAGTCAATTATGGAGCATAAATAAAATTCCAAGTATAGTGCTACTTCCATCCAATCCCCACAGCCTTGGTTTCTATTTTCACGTCACAATATTTAAGGGTAGACTTATTACAATTTCCCCCACTAAAACATGCACTCCCCAAGAGGCCAAGAATATTGTCTTAGTTGTTGTTACATTCTCATGACCTAGACTCATGCTTAATGCACAGTAGGCAAGAATGAATAAATCATTCAGTGAACAAATGAATGAAATAAAAAATAAATGGGACTATTGTCTCTGTTAAAATCCCTGCTCTCTTTAGATGAATGTAAATATCCCATGCCTTTATGCCTTTTCTATAATCTGAATTTCAAAGACAATTAGTAGAGTTTTCATCTCTAAATATAAATAATATAATATTGAATGTGATTATTCTTTTTCTTTTTTTATTAAGTGAGAGGTGGGGAGGCAGAGAGACAGACTCCCACTTGCACCCAGCAAGCTCCCTACCGAGCAATGCTGTGCTCATCTGGGGCTGCTGCTTCATTGCTCGGCAACTGAGCTATTTTTAGTGCCTGAGGCAAAGCCTTGGAGCCATCTTCAGCACCCGAGGCCAACTTGCTCAAATCATTTGAGCCATGGCTGCAGAAGGGGGTAGGGGTGAGAAGAGAGAGAGAGAGAGAAGTGAGAGAGGGAGAAATGGAGAAGCAGATGGAACATCCACATGCCAACCCGATGCTCTACCACTGAGCCAACCAGCCAGGGCCAGTATTTATAGTCTTCAGCAGCATTGGGTTATTTCATCCAACACAGTGGCTGTCTGATTCTCTCAATGATCTGAATAGTTCCTCTGTAATTTTTCACCTCCTGCTGCCATCAGTGGTAATAATAATTAGTATTCTCAATGTGGAGTTTTACGCAGCTGAGCCTTCCATTCCCTGCTCCAGACCAGCACTGATAGGGAAAACCAATCACCTTCAGCAGTTCACACATTCATTTATTCACATCTCAATGGGAATGAGGATGCTTGGAGTGCTGCAGAGATAACCAAGGATCGACACCCCTTTCTTGTGGTTTCCTGCACTGGTATGAGAGCTACTTAAATGAATATGACCTTTCCCCCCACTGCTGGCTGGGGGATTTATGGACTATAGCAGTAGTCTCCTGTATGTTATTCACAGGATGATCATCCATTTCCCATCAGACAACAATATAAGTTCTTGAGCTTTAGGAGATCTTTGTGCTTACTGGTTGAACACAGTTATGGAATCACCTTTCCTGATTA
This sequence comes from Rhynchonycteris naso, assembly GCA_037038555.1. Lineage (NCBI taxonomy): Eukaryota > Metazoa > Chordata > Mammalia > Chiroptera > Emballonuridae > Rhynchonycteris > Rhynchonycteris naso. The sequence goes on from CM072995.1 coordinate 362,041,339, forward strand.
GAAATGTCTGCATTGTGTATTATTTCCGTGGCCATATTCCCAAAGCATGGATTAGCACTGCTAGATAGACGAGTAATTTCACAGGCCTCTTGATACTGTGAGTGGCCTCTTTAATCTCTTATTACTCTACCATGTCTGGTTATGGGCAGCCTTCCTCCTGATGACTTGGTGCAGCTAATGGATAATCTTCAACACTTAGGCCACAGAGGCCCACCTGTCCCTTTGTCAACCCCCATTTGCAGAAGGGTCAGACAAATGCCTTCCAGAAATTTTAAAAACCAACCTGTACCCCATCATAAGACCTGATGTTGCTTTCTCAGTAGTCTCCTCCAGGAAAGCAGGAAGGTTTTCGTCACAGCCAGCCAGGTGGACATGCCAACATTAGACAACCATTTCAATGGAGTGTTTGAATCTTTTAAATATGACACAGAAACTGGCTTTCTACCAAGAAGCCATGCTGCTATGAATGGGAGAGTAATGTCTTCATCGTCCCCAGCAGAATCTAAGAAATTAAAATTTCCAAGAGAAACTACTTTTTCAGACCCCCAAATTTGCCGGATGCCTTGACCTTCAGTATCACCATTAGTTAAGACATCACTGATTTTACTCAAAATCACCTGCACCTGATATTACCAGTCCCGTTGGGTCCCCGATCGGCTCTAGTGTACTGAATTGAATGCCTAGAATATTTTATGTAAACACCTGCCATGGGCCACCTCAAAGATCTCAGTTAATAAATAAAAGGGCCAATATTATAGACTTCTGCTTCTGATCAGCCCATGAATGAATTTTCTATTCTTTCATGTACTATTAGTGCTGAGGGCAAGACAGTGAGACAGCCCTGCGTGATTTATTCATGGATTCAGAGTAAATGTAAACAGAATAAGAATTTCTTGTCAAAAGGGTATTGATAAAATGTTTTGTTTTCCAGTAAGCACCCAGAGGTCTCCATTCAGGCTGTTTTTTTCAGATACCCAAATGCGTATTGGGAAGGTCTGTCTCATTTAGTAGCAGCATCATTTACAGAAGATAGATTTGGAGTTGTTCAGACTACACTACCAGCAATTCTTACTACTTTGTTGACACTGCAAGAGGCAATTGACAAGTACTTCAACTTACCTCATGTTTCCAGTAAACCACCTTGGATTTCAGGAATCCTTGTGTACACTTACTTATTTATTTTTTAGCAAGAGAGAGAGAGAGAGACAGTGAAAGAGAGAGAAGGACAGATAGGGACAGACAGAAGGAAGGGAGAGAGATGAGGAGCATCAATTTGTTGCGGCACCTTAGTTGTTCATTGACTGCTTTTTCATATGCGCCTTGACTAGGGGGCTACAGCAGAGCAAATGGCTGCTTGCTGAATCCAGTGACCTTGGGCTTCAAGCCAGCGACCTCACACTCAAGCCAGCAACCTCGGGGTTTTGAACCTAGGTCCTCTGCATCCCAGGCTGATGCTCTATCCAATGCACCACCACCTCATCAGGCTTTTGTGGACACTTATTATAAAACATTAGGATTTGCATTTAAAGCATCACTAAAATCTGCCATTTATTGAATAACCACTACATTTGGTGACCATCTGAATGCTGTGCATGCAACTTCAGAACATCAGAAAAGACTTCAACAGTTCTTGGAGTTCAAAGAATAGTTAAATAATATAAACTATTTATTTTATACTGCTGATACAACTACAGATGGGACAGGAAATGTTTAGCATTCTTGGATCAGAAGAAAATGAACTAATCAGATGCTTCCTTTGTCACGGTAGTTGCTTTGAAAACTATACTTTAATGGAAAAAATCATGGAAAGAAATTCTCAACAGAATAACTGGAAATGGCTTATTCTGTGTGTGGAATAATAAAAATCTATATTCAATTTCAAAAATTAAAAAAAAAATGTGGCTGAGATCATTACACTAGATCCCAACCCCCGTATCAGCCTTCTGAGAGTTCTGCTCTGAGAAAGTCTCCTTCCATCTGTCAGACAGAGCTCACCCTTCCTTTTCCTAGGCCCAGAGCCCAGAATTATCTCCTTATTGGAGCCCAGCTGGGCCAAACATCTGAGTGACATCCTTTGGACATTAAAGAGGGAGCTGCCTCTGCCAGCTGAGCCTGGCAGAGAGGTCTCAGTCAGTGCTGAATGCAGCCAGCCCGGTATTTCTTACCCCGGTGCTGGCCTCCTGCGCCGACACTCGGGCAGAGAGACTAGCTGGTCAGGACAAGCACACACATGTAGAGTACAACGCAGCCTCTGAAGGAAATTATATTGTAAGGTGGTCAAATCCCCCGCTTGTTAACGTTTGTCTCTTTTCTTCTTAAAAGTTTATGTTTACAGGATCTCTCACAGGACTCAACAAGAAAAAAAAATGTCTGGTAAGTCACTTTCATGACTTCTGTGTCATTTAAAATCTTCTACTTGTTTTATCTCATCTTTGTGTATAAAGACTCGAGTAATCTAGAACCTCCCAGAAAAAATCTTTACACGTCAAATTTACAGTTCAAGTCATTCCTGTTTGTCAGTGCCCCCATGAGCCCTGTGTCCTTCCACCGTTCCTCTTTTCCTGGTCAACTAAACTGAAAGAGTTGCTTATCGAAAACCCTCCTACATTCCTCTAACTCGGCAGTTTTCCACTGGTGTGTCCCGAGAAGTTGTTAAACATGCAACACCTGACTGTTTAGTCAGGAGCACTAACCTTTCTTCCCTTAGATTGTCAAGTTAAAAAAAAAAATGAGAACAGCCAACACAACAATAGCTGTCTAGTGTGAATGAATCAAAATTATACCCTTTTTTTTTTTTGGCAGATTGGCAAAAGAATATATTTTTTGGTGTGCTGCAGAATTTTAGTAGTTCATGTGCTCTATGAGATTTAAAAAAAAAAAAAAGGTTGAAAATCGCTGCTCTACCTCAGTGGTTCCTAATCGGGAGCAACCTTGCAACCCCTGCCCCACCTCACACCTGTCCCCTTTGCCAATGTCTCAACACATTCTGAGCTGTCACAACTGGGTAGGGAGCACTATTGACATCTAGTGGTTAGACACAACAGGAATATTTCTAAACATCCTAAAATATAAAGGACAGTCCCCAAACCAATGACAAAAAATGATCTGGCCCCAAATGTCTATAATGCCGAGGCTGAGAACCCCTGCTTTAGCCAGCACCAACCCAGGGCCCTAGGAGCCCCCTCCTCCAGCACCACCAGCAACAGCAGAGGCTTATCCTTGGGGCTTGTCCACGCTCTGCAGGAAGGAGTCACGGCACTGATACGGATCATTCTAGGACTGAATCCACGTGACCACTCTTTGCTGCATCAACTCGAAGGGAAAAACACCTACTTCAACGGGTGATTCTGAGGATTTCATAAGATATTACATATAAAAGGCATGATGATACTTAAATGTATTCCCTTCTAACCAGTCTAATTTTTTTTTTAAGGCCCTGGAAACGTGGGCCTTCTCTCAAACCCTTTTTTTAAGGCCCTGTTTCTGTGGCCCTCTGCCAATTCCCTCCATAAGTAGCTGCAAGCCATAGAAAACTCTAGTAGGGGATGAATGCCCCAGTCCCTCTCTACCTGTGAACATAAATCCAGACAATGGAGATAAAGCCCCAGATGTTGTACTTTTCTGTCCTGACTCCCTTTCTGATCTAAGGACTATCGTAAGAATAAGATGAACTTACCCTTGACTCACCGAGAGCTTGGCAGGTGCAGGCAGGCAGGATGTCACCAGGGCAGGAGCATTAAACTGGGTATCAGAAGTTTGGGCTTGCCTCCCAGCTCTTCTGCCAAACTGCAGATTGTTCGCAATCACTTGATCCGGGAGCCCAGTTTATTGGCTGTGTGGGGATAACAAGTGATTGGCCTGCGTCACAAAACTGTAATGTGAATTAGATGAGACTAAGGCTGGGCATGTGATTTGTAAACTGGAGAGCACAAGACACACGAGAGAATGCTGCTTTCCAGACTCGAGCCCATTAAACGTCCCACGGGAGCCCAAGCCGAGCCTTGAAAGAGCAAAGGACTGAGGACTGAGAGAGCTGGCCCATCCATCTGCCCCTGTGCGGTTTCTACCGAGATGCCGGCTTGTAGTGAGGGCCTGTGTTTGGGTAAACATTAAGGCACAGGGGTACTTCCAAGTCCTGCCATACTAAGGCACAAACTCCCCCTGGCCTGGACGGGACAGGCTGTGCCCACGCATCACTGCTTTCCCACGGCATTGAACCTAACACCATCACAGTATAGTAAACTCCTGCCGAATTGAGATGGGAGATTTTTCTTTGTTTTTCCTTTAAAAGGTCAATAGCATTGCTGAGGGTAGGCATGCCTACTAGTCCCCTCCCCTCAAAGGAATTTAGACATATATACCAAAAAAAAAAAAAAAAGGAATGAGTAAAGGCAATGGATGGGGAAATACAAACATCTACCTTACACAATGGAGCACTAAGATCAAGAAAGAAAATCTTTAAATCCCAGTCCAAATTTGCTATCATCTGTAAATTGTGCCAGTGATTTGGTGGGTTGGTTGAACCCCCCTGGGGAATGGTAAAGCCACAAGAAGGCAGGACCTTGTCTACCCTATTTATCTTTGTGTCCCAGGATTCAAATGCTGTATCTGACACCTAGTCAGATATTTATTCAAATAGATGAATAAATGGATACTGCCCTAAAATTAGGTGACAACACTCTCATTTTTAAAAGTAGCAATTGAGATTCCCAGAGATTACCTATTTTGTATGAGGCCCTAGTTCACTAGGACTCAAAAGGGGGTCTGACTGTAAAGCTAAGATACTTTCTAAAGCCCTATTTTGCTTATTGATTGTGAAAGGTGGTGCCCCAAGATAAAATGAACATTTTCTTAAGTATTAACCACCACACACCCCTTCTGTACCCATTCTCTTTCTTGGTTTCCTGGCTCACTCTAAAACGGTTTGTCTTTTGACTCTGAAGAATCGAAATTTAATCTATCAAAACTTTCAAGCATACGGATGAGGGAGCCATTCATCCTGGAAAGGGCGTCTGGAAAGATAAATGCACCAAGAATCTCTTAGAAGGTATTTTTGCTTTGGCTTGGCTTTAATTTATTTTATTATATCTTAAACACTTTTCCAGGGGCGAGGTGTCATGACCATGAATGTGATCAGTTCCTTGGCTGCAGTGGCTGGCATCACGTTGACCCTTATGAGCTTTCAACATCAGTACCAGTACTGCCAGCTGCCTTCCTTTGAGGGAATATGTGTTATAGGCAGAATCCTTTTCAATGTAAGTGCTCTCGTTCTGTACGATGAATCTGTGTCATCTTATCAGAGCTCTAGTCACAATGCATCGATTCATTAATTTTGATTTCAATCATTGATGTGTTTGCATTTGAACTGACTGTTGTGAAGCCAGTTGTGATGTGAGAGCCGCAGTGTCTGGATTTGAAATCCTGACGTCGTCACTTAGTAAGTTTGTAACCTTGGCCTACCATTTTTGTCTTTTTCAAGCCTCAGTAGTCCTCATGTGGAAATCGAAGATAAGTAGAATACCTCCCTCATTAGGTTGTTGAGAGGATTCCTTACATTAGAATACTACCCAGGACAGTGTAAATAGTCAGTAGATTTTAGCTATTACCATCAGGGTTGTCATGGATTGAATTAAATTTTAACTTTTCAGCATTAATAAGGAACAGAATGATCTAAAAATTTTACTCAATACTATAAACAAAATACAGTGTGAGGTTTTTTTGTTTTTTGTGTTTTTTTTAAAAGGGGACTCAAACCTTTAATTTCTTTTTATTTTATTCATTTAGAGAGGAGACACAGAGTAGAGTGAGAGAGAGAAAGAGAGAAAGAAAGAAAGTGGGGAGGAGCTGGAAGCATCAACTCCCATATGTGCCTTGACCAGACCAGTGCAGGGTTTTGAACTGGCGACCTCAGTGTTCCCAGGTCGACGCCTTATCCACTGCGCCACCACAGGTCAGGCCAGTGTGAGGTTTTTAAGTCACTTAATAAAGTATCTTAATAATCTTAGAAGATAAATCATTTTATATAAATGTAGGAATTTTATTCATTAAAGCAGATAAGATATATCCTTACCAGGAAATATAATTGTACACATAATTTATGTATTTATCTAAAAAATATTCAATGAGATTATTTTTACACATGTTAATAAATCCAGTAGGCCTTTCCCTCTAGTTCCCCAAGCAAATCCTAGGGTTTCATTCTCTGTCTACCAGCCACATTTTGATGGCTTTGGTCCTAGATGGTCAATGAATTTGACCTGTTTGGATGGAAGTGAAGTGAAATAATGGGAAGCCGTCTCCCTCCAATGAAGAAGGAAAGGAAGAAGAGCTATCAGTCACTCAACATGACATCTTATTTAATCCTCACAGTCACACATTAAAGTGAGTCTAAGGATGTTCCCATATGTTCTGAGATAAATTCTAGACTTAGACTCATAAGAGGTTACTAAGGAAAGCCAGAAATCAATATAAGGGACAAAATCTTGTCCAAATGAAGCCAAGAATATTATATAACATTATAATCTTTACTCTTTTCCGAGTGGACAGGAAGCCACTACTATGTATTACTTTAGTATAAACCAGGAAGAAATTATAGACCAAAAGGGTTACGTTTCCCTGTAAATGAAACCTTGCCGTCTACGTCCTGCCTGCCCCACACAGTTGTGTACTGCAGGATTAGTTCCTGTGTACGGAATCACGAAGAGTTTATTCTGAGACCTTCCTTGTATAGCTCTATGATTCCTTGCTATAACCCACACATCATAAACTGAAAAAGGGCTTTAGACTGACCTCTGTTCCAAAGACCATCCATTGTCTACACCTTAGCCAAAGTTAGCACTTCAAAACGTAAATCTGAGGACATTATCAAACACAGAATTAAGATCCTAATTTTAAAAGGCTTGTAAGACCCTCTATAACCTATCCTGCCTACCTTTTTGACATTATTCCAGGTCTTTATCCCTCCATTCTCCTACCACTTTTTTTTTTCTTTTTTTCTTTTTTTAGCAAGAGAGAGGGAGAGAGAGAGGTACAGACAGGGACAAATAGGAAGGGAGAGAGATGAGGAGCATCAGCTCATAGTTACAGCACCTTAGTTGTTCATTGTTTTCTCATATGCGCCGAGCCATTGACCCCTTGCTCAAGCCAGTGACCATGGCATCATGTCTATGATTCCATGCTCAAACCAGCAATCCCACACTCAAGCTGGTGAGCCCGCATTTAAGTCGCATGAGCCTGTGCTCAAGCCAGTGACCTGGGGGTTTTGAACCTGGGTCCTTAGCATCTCAGGCCGATGCTCTATGCACTGCACAACCACGTCATCAGGATCCTACCACTTTCTGAAGTCCTTTAATGTATCAAGTACTCACTGACCCAGAACCATAAGACCAACTTTTCCTTGCTTCAAATGTTCCCCAGCTGAATGCCTATCCTATCCTACCTATTTAATTAACTCTTCCTTATTCTTTAATTTCAGTTTAAACATCACTTTTTAGAGGTGGTCCTTCCTGATTGTACCTCTACCTTCCCCAGTGCAGACCTGTTCAGATCTCCCATGATAGTCACGCACAACTCACAATAATTTTTCAGAGCACATAACACAATTTAGTTAAGTAAATAAAGGCCTAATTATTTTATACTGTCTGACTTGTTTCCTATAATAGAAGTTTCACAAAGATCAAAATCAGGTATTTCTTGTTCAACAACTGAAGCCAGTAAATTTACTGTAAGCACATCATACCTATTGGTTTACCGACAAATGGGGTCTATCCAAGGTTTTGAATGTGTTGCAGAAAAATCAAGATTCAGATAGACTCAGGAACTTGTTTGAGGCTACGTGTAACCTTGAACCCAGTTGCATCCAGGTTTTTCTGTCTCCAGGGTCTAAGTTTTTTGGATACCAGTTATTCTATTCTGCTTCTTGATCTAAACATTACCTTAAAGCAGAATATGCAAAATGGCAATCTGTGGACTATATTCACCCGGAAGATATGTTCTAGTCGGTTTACATAAGTAAATAAATAACTGGAAAATTTCACATTAAAAATATGTATATCAGCCTTCCTTACTACATAAAAAAGACCAGGCATCATGGGGCTCATTTATCACATGGTAACTATTGCGTGGAACCATATAATGGATGAATCCTAGAAATACTTTTACTCTCTACCATCTCCCTACCTCATTTAAGATGACCGCCTGGTCCCTATGGGCATTGTAGTTTGTTTTCCCTGCTTAGCAGGCAGACATAGGCTGAAAATTGTTTGATTACTGATGGCTTCAGATCTAAAATATGGGTTTTGTTTTATTTGATCATACAGTGTTAGTAGTCTTTAGCATTCATCCCAAATGCCATTTACTGATCCTCATTTTTTTTGCAGGGAATTTTGTCAGTCTTACTGATAATCAGCATAGCAGAACTCAGCATCTCTGTGACTATAGCTTCCTTTAGAAGCAAGTGCTGGACCAAGTCAAATGAGGTATGTTCAATGTTGTTATGAAAACAGATTCCCATTGGGCCACTCTGAGGTGATGTCTGCTGAACAACATTTTCAGATGCTGAACTACATCTTTTAAGTTTAGAAAGCTCAAGGAGGTACAGGCTAAAAATTGAAAGCCTGCTAAACTCTTTGAGACACCACATCTAATTATCTTTGACCTCCAGCATCCAGTTCATCTAGTAGGTGATCAATCATAAATAAATTAATAATAACTGGATAATTTAAACTATCTTAGAAGCTTTATAACATTATAAAGGGAAGACTTCTGGACTATCTTTATCAAATTTCCTCATTTTCATATTTAGGATAATAGAGGATAATGACTTTTCCAAAAGGTAATCAATGAGGTCATGGTAAAGGCAGTACTGCTATTTGTTTTCTTGTTCTTTATGTAATTGTTATTTCCTATCTAACGTTTTAAGGTAGAGATGAAAATAATTTGGGAATACGAGAAGAAAAAAAATCAAAGATGATTGTCATATTAATGTTTCCCTACCCTTTTGTTTTATAGATTGTGTTTTTCTTGCCTTTGGATGTTACCCAAAAGAGTGAGCTAGCTATGCCAGAACACAATGCAGTGATACAATTTGACCTTCAAGAAGAGTGTTCCAGTAATAACTCAAGAAGAAACATACAACCTGTTTTCTATGGAGGCTATACCTTTTTCAAGTTAAAAGCTTCAAAAAATCCTTTAACCGTCCATTGTTCAGAGAAAAGAGGCAGTAATGTTTTTGACATGTGTTCTTTATCTGGGTCAGATGAACAACAGAAAAATATGCCTCCCCCTTTAAAACATGAGAAAAAGGTTGAGCAGAAACCTTTGTATTCCATATTAGTGAAAAGGCCCTCAGAAGATGTCACACACACTGACCAAATAAATATTAAAGATCTACTATTTGCTATCGAACAATCCCCAGAAATGCAAACCCAATCACTGCAGGCTGAAGCCTCACCACTCCAAATTATTCCATCCCATTCTGTAAAACTTCTTCAAGAATTACCACCCTCTGACTCGCTGTCTGAAACTTTGTCAGTACAAACTCTGCTTTCTGAAGCTCCAGCACCTAATGTCACACAGTCTGATGACCTGATAGACCAAGACTTGACACACCAAGACACACATTCCCAAGATAAACTATTGCAAGATATGTTTCCCGAAGAACAAGTTCTGCCAACAGAAGTCATGCAATTTGAAACCCAATCATTACATGCTATGCCGGCCCCTACTGTACAACACTTAAAACAGCAATCCCTGGATCTTCAACCTCAAGACCAGCAATTTACACAGATATTATATCAAGATCTTCAATCAGAAGTCAATCTACTGAGCCAAGAATGGAAATACGAGAAAAAAATCAAGAAATCCTTAAAGCGAAATTCCTTTGAAGAGCATATCAAAGACTTGCAATCCCCAAGGAAGAAATCACTAGACTTGCAAATTCAAGACCAGCAACACCCAAGGAAGAAATCCCTAGACCAGTCTATCAAAAGCTGGTTATCCCCAAGGAAGCACTCCATAGATAAACAAATAAAAGTTAAGCAACTCTCAGATCAGCAAGATGAAAATCAGTTGACCCAAGAAAAGCAATTACTAAAGCAACAATTCCAAAATAAGCAAGATGAAGACCAGCAGGGAAAAGAGGAAGAATCCCCCAAGGAACAAATCCAAAACCAACAAACTAAAGACCCGTGGCTACAAGAGGAGCAGTGCTCAGAGCAGCTAAGACAGCATCGTCAATCTCAAATCCAGAAATCCCAAAATCTATTAGAGAAAGAAATCCTAAAGAAAAAAATTCTAAACAAAGAAGCCCAAATTCTGTATGGCACACCTCCACGTCACCTTGATCAACAATTACAAGACATCTCACTTTCAGACTGTCGGTATCAAGATAAGAAGCAAAAAGACCTTCGATCCACAGGTATCCAAAATAAAGATATGCAGATAGACACTATGCAAAAAAAAGACATCAAACTAACGGACATGAAAAGTCTATGCCAAAACAGAAGTGACCTGCAATCATCAGAAGACATGAAGCCAGATTTTCATTATTCCTCCTGCCAAAGCTCAGTACAGGATGCATCTTCCTCCTATCTGTCTAATGTGGGTTCAGAACAAGATGTGCTACAAAACACTTCAATGAGCTGCACTTCATACAGAGAAGATCCAACTGTAACCTCATGTTACCCAAAGGATCAACAGCAATCTGAAGACTCCGACTGACTTGCAGAATCTACCTAAATACACACTGTTCCCAATTATGGAACCCAATGAGGGAAAAACAATATAGTCACCTCCAACCTATATTCTCAAATGTTGTTGCTGCTTTATTTACGCAACAGAAAATGAAGGGCATCCAGCACACTCAAAGGAGTTGTCCTTAAATAAAATAAAATGACAACAAATATTAACACTATTTTAGAACTTTATGGGGGTAAAGGAATAATTCACATTTAAATTCTTTGTCATCAGTGTTAGTGTTTCCATTTATGATCAGCAATTCATTTTACAACTTAATATTTAGCAATCCTACCTTTCTATGGTGCTGATGTTTCTTGCTACCTCCTCTGTATATCATAGGGGCTTAGTATGTCAACCAGAAAGAGCCTATGCAGGCTCTCTAAGGGCTCAAGAACTAAAATAATCAATTCTACCATTTCCCTGTTTTGCTCTTTATAATCATCCAATTTAATCCTTCCTCCATAAATCTATGTCGAAGGTATATACTCTAAGTTTGTCCAGTTAGTGCTGGGGTAATGTGGCAATGAGGACAGAATGTGGTAGAGGGAGAGAATAAAATATACCAAGAGATGGGAAAGTAAGTAAGAGGCAGGGAGGGTTAGAGAATGGAGGTGTTATCAAAGAAATTATGAAAGACTGATACATTGAGTGAAGCTCCAGCTACACTCACTGCTTCTAAGCTTTCAGCCCTCATGATATGTAATTTCATCCTCAGTGGTCAAGAAGAAATTGTGTGAACGAAAGCTATCAGTTACCCTCCATCCTCCAAGCCTAATTACATTATTTCCAACCCTCTTTGTCCTTGATCACTTTGATACATTTGGCATTGTTAACCATCCTTTCTTTCTGCAACCTTCATCATCTTTGCTGGCTCCCTGTTTCAGAATTTCTAAAGTAAGTATTTCCAGGGGGACTTCTCACCAACTTCCTTCTTTTTTGACTCATATACACTTTTGTAGTTCTTTTATATTCTTATGAATAAGATCAGACTCTGTCATATTTTTTTCTACAGAATTCTGCACAAAGGTTTGCTTCTAGCAGACATGCAGTAAATTGCTTTTAAAAGCAGAAATAGGGGTTTGAACCTGCTACTTAGAGATGAGTGAAGTTATTTGTAGTAGATAATGAGCTGGAGAGACTGGTTATATGTTCCCTGTCTTTGCCTCTGTAGTAAGAATTAGCCTCTTGAACATCTCAAGGTTGTTTGACTTTGGTAAGAGCTCTACATGAGTTGTCCTCAATTTCTAAATGGTTGACACTTTGTATTTCACTTACTGTGAGTAGTAGTACTAATAATTTTCCCTTTTGCCTCCACTAGATTAGCATGTGCTTGTATGATGCTTTTATAATGGCTTTAACTTTCAGTCCACAAGCTCAGGTGTTCAGGAAATACATATGTTCAGTTCTTAATGAAATTTTTTAAGAATCCAACTCATGTAGTCATTCCTGCTCATGCAGCCCCATTCTCATCCAACACATACACCTATTTATATAGATGCACACATGCACAAGGGTTCTGGAGTCTTAAATAATGCCATGTCATCAGAGAGATAATTCTTGTCATCACTAAGAAGTCCACACCACTTACTCCTGTGTGTCCTGTGACTCTGATGCTTCTCTACCACACTTGAAACAGGATTTATCCCCTTAGAGTTTTAAGAATACAGTGCCTCCTAGGGTATAAACCTACAATGTGAAATTTTCTTTTTATCATTTGTCTGATAGCTATTGTTCTAGTCTTTATATTTTAAAAAAAAAGAGACAGGGTGGGGAGGTGGAAAGGATCCAAAAGAAAAGTAAACCATGAGTGATGAAGATGAAACTATATATTATAAAATACTTGAAACAGAGTTTGCTTAACTCATAGAAATTTGAATGAAAGAAAGTAAATTTAGAGAGAAGAAATTGTAAAGGGTACGCTTTTAAAATGTTCTAACTGACAAATGGTTGGAGGATGTTACATCACAATTTTCAATTTAGAAAAACCTGATCTTATTAGGAAACCACAGAGTGACAAGTTAGAGTGTGTAAATGTAAACACAAGTCCCCCTTTCCCTCATCCATGTCTTTGCAATATGACAGCACAAATCTTCCTATCAAGACATGGACACTATTTCCTTACCCCTTGAATCTGGGTTTTCAGTAGGACACTATCACACATATTCAGCAGAGTTTTGAAAACATTTGTGAATTAGAGGAGAACCAACCACCTATTAACTTACAGATATGTGACTGAGGCCATACTAAATCATAGCTCTGGTCACTGCACCATTTGATCACAGATGCGTGAGACAACCTGGCAGAGAAGAGCTGAGTAGACAAGAACAGTAGAACCACCCATAAAATCCACAGAATTGTGAGCAAAATCACATGGTGGTTGTTTGAAGTCACTAAGTTTAGGGGTCATTTGTTCACAGCTAAAGCACAGACACTCTGTCTACTTTAAGCAGTGGTTGACTGACCTTATGACCTGAGATATTTTGCTCTCTACTTGCCTTAAGCTAGAGAACTAAAATAAATGTTCACAATACTCTTATGAGAATTGAAATATCTTTATAGATCATCTAGCCCAACCTGACCCATGTACATTTAAGGAAGCTGAAATCAAGAGAAGGGAATGTAACTTTCCCAAGGTCATAGTAAGGGGCTGACTGAACCAGGACGACCAGTCAGGACCTCTGGCCCCCCACCCACCCACCCACCCATCCTGGGCCTTTTACTCACTCACCTTCTTGAGATCCTGACCAGTCCTGAGATTCCATGACTCTGTGACTCTATGATTCTATAATTCCAAGACAAAGCACAATAATGCCAGTGCTCCAAACAGCCTTAGGACAGGATAACAGCATGATCTAGACTGAAGTACCAACTGAATTACCTTACACTTCAAAGTATCAAGCATACCATCATGGAGTCAAACACTGCACACGGTCCTGTGTTCATGGTATTTCCTCCAGAAGTGACTGTTCCCACGGACAGGACAGACACGGCCCTCGAGTCTACCATGCCTTTTCCAAAATTATTTGCTACAAAAATTAAAATTTTCGGGGTAAGTAAGATTTGCTCCAGTGTAAACACTACTGAAGAGGTATTATAAACTTAATAATTAAGTTCTCCAAAATTCATATTTGAAACCGTGATCTCAATGTGATGGTATTTGGAGGTGGGGACTTGTTGGGCAGATAAAATATAATATGCTCACTTTGTTAAAGATGGCGCTGCCCACATGGAAGCCCGTCACCCAGGTAATATTATTTGCCCTTATGCTTGAGATGGCTGTGGGGGAAAAGCTGTAATGTAAGCAGGCCGGGTCATTATAGCCTAAGACTTAGTTTAAGAGTAAGCTCTTCTCCACACCCTTGACTGATTGGATGATGTAGGGTGGTGATGTAGGGAGGAATCCCATTATGCCTCAGATGGGTGACTTTGTATCAGAGACTTCCTTGTTTGTATAATTGGATTAAAGGTTTTGAGTCTATGCTATAAAGTGGGAGAGACCAGTAGCTTGATCTCTCTCTTGGTTCCTGAGTTCCTGAGGTTAGTATTGGAGAGGAGAGCAGATTAAGGCCATGTGGAGGAGAAGTAGCCAAGATGGCAGAGTGCTGAGGAAGAAGCCAGTTTGTTAAGAGTTTGTGCAGGAGGAGATGGGAAACAGAGGTGAATAAGTGGTGAGCTAGAAACCTTTGATTCTAGGAAACTCGGATAAGTCAGTAGCTTTGTGAGTACTGAATGTGTGGGTTTTGGAGCCCAGTGTGTGTTTTTGCTTGCCCTCCGGGTGCAAGCTAGAATTAAAGCTGATGGCTCACCAGTTTGTGGCTCCTGTGTTTCATTGCCATCTGTTCGAATTCAATGCGAACCTGCGTGGGTCAGGCTGCTGTGATGGTGGCCTCAACTACTGGCTTTACAGGACTTGAGGGGATCATTACCTCATTAATGTGGAGGCTTCACGACTGGCATTAATGCCCTTACCAGAAAGGATCAGAGAAATAGCTAGGTTTCTTTGTGAGGATACAACAGAGAAGTCTACAGTATATAAGCCAGAAGGTCTTCACTGGAATCTGATCATTCTGGTGTCAAAAACAAAAACAAAAACAAAAAACCTTCTAAATTTTTTATGAGTTTTTTTGGTTTTTTATGAGAATTTTTTGTGAGTTTATTTGAGCCAAACTGTTGACAATTGCCAGGAAGCAAAGTCTCAACGGATTGAGAAAATGCTCTAAAGAATGGCAGTTTCACTACTTGTTTTATATATTAGAATCAAAAGGAAAGATGCAAGAAGGGTTACATGAAATAGATTGGTGATAGATTAAGGAGGCAGGTGGGAGAAAGCAAAGAAGGGAAATCTCTGGGATTGGATAAAAGTGAAAACGTATACATTTAAACCTGTCTTACTCAGGGAGGCACAAGACAGTTTAAGTTAATTAACATGGAAACAGTAACAACAAAGGGGTTTGTTAGTTCCTGCTCTGGTAGGAAGCCTGCCCTGAGGAGGCAGTAAAGATTACCCCAGCATCTCAAAGGCTTGTTATCAGGTACATTATTGCAGATGCAAAAAGCAACAGATAGGCTTCAAAGCAAACATTGACCTTCTGTTCAGATGTTCAGATAGAGAATAACTCCCTAGGACATGACTACTCACCATAAACCCCTTTTAGTAAAAATGTTTCAATATCAGACCGTCCTGTGTGGTTGGTTACTTTAGGTCCCAGAGTCTGTAAGAACACCATGCAGGCTTTTCCCGAGCTTGTCAAGGTCAGCATGTAGCCCTTTTTTCATCCACACTGGCATCTTGATCTCAGAATTTTAGCCTTCAGAACTGTGAGAAATAAATTTCTGTTGTTCATAAGCCACCTAGTATACTTTGTTATAGCAGCCCAAGCTGACTAAGACAGAAAGAAGTTGGTACCAAGAAGTGGAGTGTTGCATTAACAAATATTTTAAAATATGGAAGCGGCTTTGGCACTGGGCAATGAGTATAGAGGCTAGAAGAGTTTTGAGATGTGTGCTAGAAGAAGCTGAGATTGTCCTGAAGGAACTTTGTAAGGCCAGTAGCTCCGGCCACTATCACAGCCGCCTGGCCCATGCAGGTTCACGTTTGATTTGGATAGACAGTAATGAAACTGCAGAGCCAAGAACTGGTGGGCCATTAGCTTTAATCCTAGCTCGCACTTGGCAAGTGAGTAAACACACAGTGGGAAAGCACTTCTATTCTATTCAGGGCTCCCAAAGCCACTGACTCATCTGAGTTTTCCTAGAATCAAAGGCTCCCACCTCACTAGTTCAGTGGAGCTTACAAAGCCCCTAACCTCTGTTCCCCTTCAGCTCCCTGCCATCTTGCTGCCTGCCTCCTCTGAAACCACATGGCCTCTCTCTGTGCAACAACATGGTCATTTTCCCTGCCAAAATGGCCTCCTAGCTCCTCCTTTTAAAACTTTTTGGTGTGAAAGCCCTCCTCCAGCATACATTAGCATAACCAAGCTCCTTCCCAAGCAGGAAGGCAATTAACAGCATCACCTGGGCAATGGCTACTCACGTGGGCAGTGCCATTTTTAACAAAAAAAAAGTGAGCAAAACCAGAAAATACAGAATTTACAAACTTATTTGCCCAACAAACTGATAGAGGCAATTTTAGTGAGAGCTCAGAAAGCAAAGAGAAGAGCTGTAGAGAAAGACTCCAACTTCTTAGAGAATACTCAAGTCATCCTGAATAGAACAGCAGTAGACGTATGGATAGTAAAGGTCATTCTGATGAGATCTCAGATGAAAATAAGGAACATGTTATTGGACAATGGATAAAAGGAAATTCTTTTACAAAGTGGCCAAGACCTCTGTTGATGTGTATGAGTGTGTGTGTGTGTGTGTGTGTGTGCGCGCACACGTGTGCTAGCGTTTTGTGAAGGGTAGAACTGTGAGCCAGGAAACTGAATATGTAGCTAAGGAGGTGTCTAAACAAAGTGTTAAAGAAGTGTCATGGTTCCTCCTGACTGCTTCCAGGAAAATGCAAGAAGAAAGGACTTGAGTACAGAATTATTAAGAAAAATGTACCTAGAACTTAAAGATTTAAAAAATTCTCAGCCTACCCATACTGCAGAAACTGAGAGTGTTGGGAAGAGAACGTGAGGAGTGGCCAAGGGGCCATTTGATAAGGAGATTGGTGAGGATGTGAACCAAGGACTTCAGCGGTCACTCAAAGTCACTCAAGCAGGCAAACTATCAGTTTGAACTAAAGGGAAAGGGCACAGGAAGAAATAAATACAGTTTTCTTAGATTTAACAGGATGAGACAATAGAGCTACTAGGCTCTTAATGTACATTGTTTTTCAAGATACGGGAAGAAGAATCCCAAAGGTGAGTCAGAGACCATCAAGAATATTACCTGAGTTTCAACAGGCCAGATGACCTCTGCTAACAGCCATGGAGGGAGAGAGCCAGCCAAACCGACAGGGATAGGGCCAGGCAGAGCCTTGTAGGTCTGACCTCTGTCCAGTAGCACTGGAGGGACAAGACCACTATCCTTGTGGCTTCTAAAGGCAAGACCATCATCCCAGTGGGTCCAGAGGGTAAAGCATTCAGCAAAAGATGATCATACTCAAGCCTTAACACCTAATAAAATTTGGCTTGCTAGGTTTGGACTTGCTTTGGAACCTTACCCCAAGAGTTCTTCTTTCTTATTTATGTATTTGAGCTTGGTTATGCTAATGTATGCTGGAGGAGGGCTTTCACACCGAAAAGTTTTAAAAGGAGGAGCTAGGAGGCCATTTTGGCAGGGAAAATGACCACGTTGTTGCACAGAGAGAGGCCGTGTGTGTGTGTGTGTGTGTGTGTGTGTGTGTGTGTGTGTCAGGGGCTGAAAGAGAGAGAGAGAGTGAAGGAGATATAGGGACAGACAGGAAGGGAGAGAGATGAGAAGCATCAACTCTGCGGCACCTTAGTTGTTCATTGATTGCTTTCTCATATGTGCCTTGACTGGGGGGCTACAGCAGAGCGTGTGACCCCTTGCTCAAGCCAGTGACCTTGGGCTCAAGCCAGCAACCACGAAGTCATGTCTATAATCCAAAGCTCAAGCCAGCGACCCCACACTTAAGCTGTTGAGCCTACACTCAAGCCTGATGAGCCCGCCAAGCTGGCAACCTTAGTGTTTCGAACCTGGGTCCTCTGCATCCCTGTCCGATGCTCTATCCACTGCACAACTGCCTGGTCTTTTCCTATTTTTATCTTTTGGAATGGGGATGTCTGCTCTATGTTTGTCCTACCATTGCATCTTGGAAGCACAAAACAAGTTTGGTTCACAGATTTCCAACCGAAGATGAATTCTTCTTCAGGACAAGTTGTACCTCAGGTTTCACTCACATCTGATTTAGATAGTACTTAGATTATTAGACTTTGGATTTTAGAGTTGGCACTGGAACAAGTCAAGACTTTGCAGGCTATTACAATAGAATGAATATATTTCCTGTGTGAGAACATGAATTTGAGAGAACGTGGAGCAGAATGTTATGGACGGAATGCTTATGGTCCCCCCAGTTCATCTGCTAAAACCGTAATCCCAATACAATGGTATTTGGAGATGGTACTCTGAGAAATAATTAGGTCATGAGGGTGGAGTTATCAGGAATGGGATTGGTGCCCTTATAAGAAGCCACAGAGTTAGCTAGCCTTCTTTCCACCATGTGAGGATACAATGGAGAAGTTGTCAGTCTGCAACCAGAAGTGTGCTCTCACTGAAATTCATTCTTGCTGGCCCCATGATCTCAGACTTCCAGCCTCCAGAACTGTAAGCAATACATTTCTGCTGTTTCAAGCTGCCCAGTCTATGATACTTTGTTACAGAAGCCTGAACTAAAACAGGAGGTGGGAGGAGAAGGAGAGGGGAAATTATCTGAGAGCCCAATGTTTAAAGGTAGGAGTCAATTCCAACTTTTATTTCCATTTGATTCAGGAGGTGCATATCACCTTTCTCTACCAATTGTGTGTCAGATTCTATGGACAGGAAAACATAAAAGGAATAAAACAAGGTTCCTGGGCTCTTAAAGGTCATAAGGTAAAACTCTCCAAACTGACCACTTAGGAGATTTTTTTCCAGTCACACTCAGAGAAATGAAAGGAAAGAGAAAATCAAGTAGAAGTCAATAGATCAGACTCTATATCCTGGGTTATTGAGTTCTACAGGTTTGTGTTTCCCCAACAGAAAAATCAGACTTTGGTTTGAAACATGGTGTGATATTTTTATATGTGGGACTTTTGTTGAAAATCCCCTAATATTAGAAGTGCTCATCTCTCCCTCTACCCATTTCTCTATTTCGTGAATATTATCTTTTATTTACCAATCCTCCTTTCACACAACGTGGGTATTCAGTTTGTCTGAGGCCATAATATGGCCCAAGCTTAGAAAATACTTGTCCTTTGAATTCCCAGCTTCCAAGAACAAAAAACATAAATTTTTTTTTTTCAGAAATAAAAACAGAGAATTAGAAAAAGATGGCCTGACGGACAGGCAGAAGTCCATCAGTCTAAACTGTTTCAGTGTGTTTTAAATATAATAGAATGCAATCTTCTGCTAAAGAGCTCAAATTATTTTAACAAATGTATATTGAACTATGTGCAAGAAACTATTTATACACCGCAGGGGTTGCAGAAATAAATGCAACCTAGTTTTTCTGACTGAGAAGAATAAATACATGATTTTGAAGTAATAAAGTGAAAATATTAAAAACTACACTTTAACCTAGCATCTAAGAAGGGCCATAAATGGTGTTGGTGGGTGCATGGCAAATTTGGCATTTAATCTGAACTCCAAAGAAGCAATGGGACTTTACTAAGTGGAAATGAAGGGAGAGGAGGGAGTCAAAATGCTCTAGATGGAGAAACCGGTCGTCGTAGCAAATGCTCGTGGTGGAGTTGATTGGGAATGGCAAAGGAGACCTGGGAGACAACAAGCTAGACTTAAACTATGTAAGAGGATTAAAAATACAAATTAAGAAGTAAGAACAATCACATCCATACCATGGAATATTACTCCCGGCTCAAAGTACATGTGTTACAAACCAAAAAAAGACTTAACATGCACATTGCTAAGTAAAGGTTACACACGGTATGATTCCAACTATATGACATCCTGGAAAAACCAAACCATGGCACAGTAGAAAGATCAGTGGCTTCCAGGAGAAGGAGGGGAGAGGGAGAAACAAATAGGTGAAGGACAGAGGATTTTTAGAACAGGATTTCTAGTCTGTACAGTACTAGAATGGAGGATACATAATGTTATACATTTGCCAAAACCCCATGGAATGTACAACACAGGGAGAAGTTTTGGGGGGAGAAAAGTGAACTTGATTTTGGACATATAACTCATAACGTGGTGGGAACCATGGGACATTTGAATGGGGATGTTTGACAAGAGCAAAAAATGTCGGTCTAAAGTGGAGGAAAATGAGATTGTTTACCACTCAACTACTTAAAGGTAATTGTTGCTATGGGAGTAAATGAGATTACTCAGACCGAGAAGGTAGACGGGAATAAAAGAAGGCGGAGAACACAGACTCATACACTGCATACCTTCCGTTCTCCATGTTGTTCTCGTCAGTCTCCCCTAGCAAGTATCAAACCACTGCTTGGTGTTGTGGTGCCCCATAAGTGTGGCTCAGGGAGAAAAGACGGAGTGTGGTGTGAACCCTGGGATGGGACAACACCTCCACAGGATCAGGGGACGACTGGTCATCAACAGAAGGGTTTTCTGACAGTCCACTTCTGCTTGAGGCCAGGCTGGCATGGTGACTTAGAATTCAGTGCTTCTCAAACCTTAGCATTCATGTGCCATAGACTTGGAGGTTTCCCGCCAGCTTCACTGAGGTAAAATTGACATATAACACTGTGTATATTTAAGGGGTATAATGTGATGATTTGGTACAATATATATTGCAATATGTTTACTACAGTAAGGCTAGTCATCACATTTTCCACATCACATAATTGCCTTTTTGTTGTTGCTGTGGTGAGAACATTAAAACTCAACTTTCATAGCAACTTTCAAGGCTGTACTACAGTCTTGTTAACTGTATCACCATGTTGTAGCTTAGATCCTAGAACTTATAATGGAAGTTTGTACCCTTTGACCAACATCTGCCCATTCTCTCCATCCCTCAGCCCTTAAAACCACCATGCTACTCTGTTGCTATGAGTTCAGTGTTTTTAGATTCCACTAAATATTTTTCTTTCTCTGACTTACTTCACTTGGCATAATGCCCTCAAGGTCTCTATGGTTGTTGCAAATGGCAGACTTTCCTTTTTTTTATGCTGAACAATATTTTATTTTCTTTATCCATTCATCCATCAGTAGACACCTAAATTGTTTCCATGTCTTACCTATTGTGAAGAATGCTGCAATGACCATGGTAGCACAGATTCTTCTTTGAGATATTGCTTGCATTACTTTTGAATAAGTGGGACAGCTGGACTGTAGGTAGTGCTATTTTTAATTTTAACTTGGAGTTTGTATTTAAGTATAAGATTGGGCCTGATGATTTTCATCTCTAATTCTCGCATGACCCTAAGGCTGCGCCAATCCATGGATCACATTTTTAAAAAACTGAATTCTACTGGGGTGATACGGGTTGACATAATCATACAGGTTGCAGGTGCCCAATTCTACAACACATCATATTGTGTGTTCACTCCCCGCCCCAAGTCAAGTCTCTGTCAATCATCATCTATCTCCCCAGTACCGTCCTCCACCTTCCCCCCCACCAGCAACCACCATACTGTTGTCTGTGTCCATGAGGTTTTTTTATCCTTTTTTTGTTCTATCATTCTACCTCCCTCGCCCAACTTCCCCCACCGACAGCTGTCAGCCTGCTCTCCATGGATAGAGTCACAAAATAGAGTCCGTCTCTATTTTGCTTGTTCATACTGTTCATTAGATTTCACATATGAATAAAATCTTATGGTGTTTGTCTTTCTCTGACTGGTTTATTTCAATTAGCATAATGCTCTCCAGGTCTAACCATGCTGTTGCAAATGATAAGATTTCCTTCTTTTTTATGGTTGCATAGTATTCCATTATGCAAATGTATTTTTATCCCCAGATTTTTCTATCTACACATATACAGATGGGCCCTTGGGCAGTCTCCAGATCTTGGCTACTGTACATAACGTTGCAATTAATGTAGGAGTACATATATTCTTTCAGGAGCATTGATTGAGATCATTTTGCTTGTTGCCAACTATCAGATAGAGGGAACTGAGAAAAACTGGGCACATCATATATCAGCTTCTACTATCCTTCCCTTGTTTATAAAAGAAGATCATTGCCAATTTTTTAAATTTAATTTTATTTTATTTTGTCATAAGGAGATGTCAATTTTCAAAAAGTGAACCCACTACTTTGCTTTCTCCTCACCAGGTTTTCCCCCTCTTTTACAGACTATCCAGATTCTGCTTGGACTGATGAACTTTTCTTTTGGAATTATTTTCCTTTTCACCTTTGAAGATCCATTTCCAAGGTTTCCCTTTATATTTCTGACAGGCTATCCATTCTGGGGTTCCATTCTGGTGAGTACAATCAATGAAATCCAATACGAAGCAATGCCAACAGAGATATTAGAGAATTCTTAGTTACAAAATGAGCTACATTCAGTATGATAGGCTCTGCAACATCAAAGTAAAATCAACCTTGTTGAAGTTATGTCACCATTAATTCATCAGTTACTGATATTCCACTATATGAATACTTCATTGGATCTTGAGGTTATTTGTCCATTACCTCATTCAAAATGAGTTACTACATAAGTTAGATACATAGAAGGAGGCAATGAGGATTCAAAGGTTAATATTACATGGGCCCTGATTATGGAAAACAGTATAGAGATTCCTCCAAAAATTAAAACTAGAACTATCATACTGTCTAGCAATTTCTCTTCTGGAAATACAACTGAAAGAAATGAGATCACTATGTCAAAGTGATATCTATACCCTCATGTTCACAGCAACATTATTTGCAACAGCTAAGACATGAAAAAAACCTAACTATTCATCTACAAACAAATGGATAGAGAAGTTTACACACACACACACACACACACACACACACACACACACACACACACACTGAAATCTTCTGCCATAACAAAAGAATATCCTCTCACTTGTGACAACATAGATGAAACCTGAGAGCTTTATGCTAAGTCAAATAAGTCAGACAGAGAAGGACAAATACTATCTAATCTCACTTATATGTGGAAGCAAAGAAGGGTGGGGGTTAGTAAAAGGTAAAGGGGGTCAAAGGTATGGTGACAGAAGAAGATTTGATTTTGGGTGGTGGACACACAATGCAATATACAAACGATGTGTCATAAAACTAAAACTGATATAATTTTATTAACCAATGTCACCCCAACAAATTTAATTTAAATATATCAAAAGGGGCAAATATAAGGTGACAGAGAATGAGTTGACTTTGAGTGATAGGTATAGAACATAATCAACTGTCCAAATGATGTGGAAATGTTTACCCAAAATCTATGTACTTTTGTTGATCAATGTCACCCTGTTAAATTTAATTTTCTAAATAGTAATAATAATAAATTAAAAAAATAAATTTAAAAATGGATGTGCTGCATTGAGATTTGAAGTTTCTACCCAACAATGACGTTACTGATATAACTCAGGTCTATGAAAATTCTTGGGATTCTTACAGAATCCCCAGAATATTAGCTGCAACCCCACCAATGTTCCCATCCAAGAGAACACATAGGATTGCAAATGAGTATGAAGGTATAAGAGTAATGGAATCCGATCTTATTGGTTGTAAATTGATTTAACACCAGTTGTGATGTTACAAATGAGTCTGCACAAGCTATAAAAGGAAGATGGATGAGAAAACTAAAGCCCAGTAAAGTTCAAAAATAATTCTCATGTTCAATTAAATAGTTAGGGCTAGAGAAAATTTCTAGTCCAGTATTTTGTCCACTATTCATTCAATCCCTACAAAACATCTCACCCTTTTTACTCCCCTGAGGATTGTGTGATGTATGAAAGAAGGTCTACGAAAGAAACATACGGAAGTCTATTCTGTGAGAACTATTTCAGTCCATCATTAAGATATGTATTCTTTTTAACAGTTTATTAATTCTGGAGCCCTCCTAGTTGCATTGGAAAGAAAAGGCACAAAAACACTGGTGAGTTATATTCTCACTTTATTAAAAATTTGTTCATAACTTTGAAATAATTCACTTGAGCCTTGAAAATGAATTTAGAAAATTATTAAGCCACTATAATTCCACAGTTACTGATGCCAATCAATGATATTTGTGGGTTTTTTTCTTTCATAGAATCATAAAACATTAGTGCCCAAAGCGAGTTATCTAGGTCATCCAGTTTAATTCTGATTTTCTATATAAAGACACCGAGGTATAGACTAAATGTCTTGTCCAAGTTCTTTAGCTCAGTTGCAGAATGGGTCTCATTCTTCCAGTAACTCACTCAATTATTTCTGTGAGCATTTCTGGTGCCTAATGCGTGCTAGACACTTGGATAGGCTTTGTGTGACTCATATAGTAGACACGCAATGTAGAGAACGTAACTAAACCTGATAAGCAGAATCTGAAAATAATGTGTTCATGAGCAGAAAATGTTAACTTACAGATAAATTGTAAGTAGAGTATTTTTACCTTTATCAAAGAATCAGAGATATGAGATATTAATAAGCTAATGAGTTATTTTCAGCAAAGAATGCCACCTACAGGTTTGCAGATTTAAAAATAAATTTAAAAATTGCAAATAAAATATATGTTTAATTAAACAGAGTCATAGAATAAAAATGTAAATAGGACATGACTTGGATGAGAGCATCAAACTGCAATGTGCTAAGAGGCTTTTCTGTCCAGTGTGTATCCATCTCCCTCAATCAAATGTGATTTAACTTAGGCACAGATTGTGGGGAATGGAAGGATTATTAAAAGTCCACGGGATACCCTCATTCTGTAGATGGGGACCGGAAGCCCAAAGAGGTGACGTCTCACACACACACACACACACACACACACACACACACACACACACACACACACACACACACTGGCTGCCTCGCAGCATTGCGGTGCTGTGACTAGCATCCTGCTCTCCGAGCTCCCTTCCCACTGTTTTATCTACAGATGCAGACCTGGCCTGGGTCACTGTGCTATGCATGGGCTTTTTCTCTTTCAGGTGAAGGTGAACCGAACGATGAATTGTTTTAGTGTCCTGGCAGCAATAGCTGGAATCATTCTCCTTGCCTTTGGTTTCATTCTAGATCAAAACTATCTTTGTGGCTACTCTAAAGAAGTTAGTGAGTGTAATGCTGTTAACACTCTATTCCTTGTAAGTATGCTGCACTTTTAGGGTGAAGAGCAGTGGGTTTAATCATAAATGTGTATTAGCACCTAATCAGCACTATCCAAATAATGTTGCACATGCACGTCTTTTTTTTCTAATCACAAACATTTACAGAAGTCATAGTATCTGATAGACATTATACCAGGCATTGTAGAATAAAAAACTAAATATTTTACCCCCAACGTTAGGGATTCAGAGATGAATAGAGGAGATAAAACATGTACATTGATGAGTGTAACACTAAAAAGAAAACAAAACAGTGATATACCAAGAGAAAAACCAGGTATAGCAATACAGTAGTAGTTAGAGTCCTAAATGTACATTAGAATCATGAGCAGAGTGGCTTTATGGTTTTGGTTTGAACATTTAGACTGTTCTTCTAATAAAACATGATAGATAGAAAACAGGCATTTATTTTCTGCTCTTCTAACAGCTCACAAAAATTAGTGTAAAAGCATGTAAAAAATATAAATTTATGTGGAAAGAAAAAATAGCCAGTAAGACCCATCAAGAAATTGCTAAGAAAGTTGAAAATCAATTGCTCAAGGGAAGGGAGGCTAACAGAAGTCAAATATTTCCTATGGCAGATTTTAAGGAATATTGAGCATTTTGATGTACAGAAAACAGGGGAGAAGAGAAGGAAACAGATTAGTTTTGGTAATAAAACAGTGGGATATGTAAATCGACCTTTCCCTAAAAACAACAACAAAATATGCAACATTAAAAAAATTTTATTAAAATAACACCTTGGCCCTGTCTGGTTGGCTCAGCACTAGAGCATCAGCGCAGCGTGTGGAAGTCCCAGGTTCGATTCCTGGTCAGGGCACACAGGAGAACCAATCATCAGCTTCTCCACCCCTCCCCCTTCCCTTTTCTCTCCCCCTCCAGCAGCCATGACTTGAGCGCGTTAGTTCTGCACTAAGGATGGCTCCATGGAGCCTCCACCTCAGATGCTAAAAATAGTTCAGTTGCAGCATGGCCCCAGATGGGCAGAACACTGGTCCCAGATGGGGATTACTGGGTGGATCCTGGTCAGGGCGCAGGCGGGAGTCTGTCTCTCTATCTTCCCTCCTCTCACTTGGAAAAAGAAGAAAAAGGAAAAAAACTTCTTTAAAAACAAACAAACAAACAAACAACAAAAACACTTTAAAAGTCCTGAAGAGCTGCAAAGTCTTCTGGAATGCCTAGGTCAATTTTTAGATGGAAGCCTAACCTGACTCTGTTGATGGGAGGCCAAAGAGCAACAAAGCTACTCACACATCAAGGCCATCTGCTGATGTTGCCCATTCGGAACCTGATTCCAGTCTAAGTGCAGTGAAGGGGAAGGAAATACGGCCTGTGAGTCTTGGGCTCCGCTGGGCTGTGCTGGGTTGCATTGTGCTAAAATAGCTGTGTACTGTGATGAGCCTCACTAATTTGCTTCCTAAGCATTAGATACACTGGAGACATGGGGAAGCTTTCTTACCTGGGCATTGATTGCTACTGTATCGTCACCAAAAAAAACCAATTATTGTGCTAATACCGTGATTCTTCTTTTTCTTCTTCTTCTTCTGTTACAGGGCATTTTGATTATGTTGATGGCCTTCAGCATTATTGAATTACTCATTGCTATGTCTTTCTCGGTCCTGAGTAAATCCTTTGACTGTTGTGATTGCGAGGAATGGTGTTGAAGAGCGTTGTGAGAATAAAGAAACCTTGTACTCTCATGGAGAGACAAATTATGTCGCTGCAGAAACGCTGAAGGGAACATAGGATTAAGGCTGGCAGCTCTTTGGAGCAAAGGGGAGTGACTCAGGGGAGTAAGGTCGGGGAACATTTTGGCTGATAAAAGTCATCCTGCCTCTTTGCGATGCCATCTCCTCCTCTCTCTAAATCACATGGTCACCTTGGTGTTGCTTTCTCTGTCAGTCATACATTCATGGAACTAGAGTACAGCAATGTGGTGTTGCCACTCTCGTAGAGAAAGAAAGCAGAGCCCAGGTGTGCAGGCCATGTCCATGCTGGTGCCTGCCGATCTCTCCAAAAGAGCCTATCCAGTGGCTCCTACTCCACTGTTGTGTGAATGGATGAGTTGTTGGAAGCATGGCTTGGCACACAAATTTTACATTGATTGTGTAAGATCAATATTATTCACTCAAAACCGCTACAGTAATAATAATAATGAGGGGAAATATTGGTGAAAGCCACTATAATGTTCCAGACATGGTGCAAAATATTTAATGCGTATGATTCATTTAACCTCACAAAAACTCTAGAAGGCACACTTTATTATGACACTCACTTGACGGACAAGGAAGATGAAGCACAGAGAAGGTAAGTAATGTGACCGAGATCCCAAAGCTTGTAAGGACAGAGCCATAATATCAACAGGCAACGTGGTTCCAGGACCCCCTGTCGTAACTCATACCAACATGCCAACATCCCTGAAACCTTTGGTCTTGAAAGCCCTTTCATGCTCTCAAAAACTATTGCGGACTCATTACACATTACCCCAAATAAACCTTTTATTGAAATAACTATATGATTTAAAATAGAAAATATTAGTGTGGAGAGCAGCACTGACTATACGGTTTTGCAAATCTCTTTTTTTAATTAGCATTCTCTAATTTTTATTTTTTTAGCTTTATTGAGTTATAGTTTGTATATTAAATATTGTATACGCTTAGTATATACATACCCGACAGAACTTCCTTATCTTCATAACAAAACCTTTATACCCACTGAGAAACAAATCCTTATTTAACTTTACTGCCCATTCACATCGCCTGAGAAACTTTTATAAACCCCAATGCGCCACCTCCTACCACACACCATTAGGATCCCAATGCAATGAGAGCCTGGCACCAATATTTTTCAAAGTTTGGGAACCACTGCTTCTCTCTAACTTAACGCAAGACAAGTGGATTCTCTTAATTTCTTCTGTGCTTAACCTATTGTGATATATTTCTGTAGCCTGTGGAGAATATCACTGTAAACTCATGGACAGGGGTAAACAGGTCGTAGTATTATTCTGAAAATCGTTTTGAGGTCACAGAGCTGCTCACAAGGTCCCAAGGGCTACAGAAGGTTCCCAGACCACAGTTTGAGAATGGCTGCCTTATATTATACTGTGTCCAAGGATAGAATACCAGCTCAGCTTTAGAGCTCTTACCACTGTCACCTCATTTAATTGTCACGACAGCCTCCGGAAAGGTATGACTGGCTTATGTCACAGACATGAAAACTGAAATTCAAAGTGTTTAACTTTTCTGAGCCCCCAAAGGGAGTGTGATTTGGAATCAGAATTTGAAGCAAGATCCTCGACTCCAAATCCCATCATTCTCTGCTTCTTTTGGCATAGAAAAAACTTGGCGTGCTCAAAGAACAGTACCAGGCTTTCATTTCTGCTGTAAGCTGGAAAGAGGAGATCAGCCTATAGATGCATGGTTGAGGGCAGGGGATGGGGGAGAGAAGTTCTGATAAAACATATTTATTTTTAAATATTTATTTCCAGTGGAGTGAGGGTCTGATAAAAAAAAAATTTGGTGGTGGCTGAGTGACGTTCAGATGTGTGGGATGGAGATATAAGAAAGGGTTAGAAACCCGTCACTTCATTGTGAGGACATTCAAAGTCAGATGTAGTTTGAAATGTCAATTTTGTGATTCAAAGCTGATTGACTTGAACAAATTATTTAACCTGTGTGAGCTTGAAGTACCTAGACTAAAATACAATAATAAATTGTTCTTAATGGGTTTGCATGAGCCTTAAATGAACCATGTAAACTCGTTTTATCAGTGCCTGGAACTTAAAAATCACTTAGGAAATGGTAGGTTTTCTTTTAAATTTATAATTGAGGTTTTCTTACTTTCTAAACATCGCATTTTCTCACTTATTCTGTGACTTTGGGTCAGTTTCCCCCATTTCCTGAACTTTAGTTTCCACAATTATAAAACTGAATCAACGCATCAATACAATAGCGCTCTATGGACACTGTTTGGCATATAAATAGATATTCAACTATTGTTACTTCCTAACTGCTAAAAACGAGGAGTAGTCCCCCAGGACAGAAAAAAGACCCCCTCAACTACAAAGCTGTTAAGTAAGTACTCGAATTTACATTTTCCTTAGTTTTAATTATAAGTATAACATTGGGACTTTCCAACTTGTAACTGTGTTCTATTTGCAACCAGAGGGTAGGGGGTTGGAGGGGAGTAAAGGGTAAAGGAGATCAAATATATGGTGACTTTGGGTGGTGGGCACACAATGTAATATACAGATGAGGTATCAGAGAATTGTACATCTGAAACCTATATAATCTTATTAACCAATGTCACCCCAATAGATTTAACTTTAAAATATATTCACAATAGATTATGTATTAGTTTTACCTCTGAGGGACCCTGAATCTCCCTAACCAATTCCCTGCGACCAAACCTTCTGACACCAAGTAATTCTGGGTGCTGGGGCTTCCTGATAGTGGAGAGTTTAGATATAGATTAACATCTCCTTCAACAATAGAGCTTCCATATTTCAGCCCTCTAGACTAGGCAATTACCTTACTATAGCTCTGGTTCTCTAATGAAATAAAGCAACGAACAAGGAAATTAAAAAAAAATTTAAATTCAACATATGAACATACAGTAGTCTCCCATTATTCATGAGGGGTCTATTCTAAGACCCTCCCCGCAGGAGACCTGAAACCACAAATAGTACTTGAATCCATATATATTATGTTTTTCCCTACCATACATAACACTTCACCACCTCTTTTTGGCATATCCAGGTCCCCAGCATCACTATTCTTGTGGTTTGGAGCCATTATTAAGCACAATAAGAGTTAGTTCAATGCAAGCGCTGAGGTACCACCACAGCTGATCTGATAGGCTTGATGGCTACTAAGCAACAAGTTGGCAGGAGCAGCTACAGTGAGTGTGGACATGCTGGACAAAGGGGTGCTTCCCATCCCTGGTGGGCCAGAGCAAGGCAGCGTGGGATTTCATCACACTACGCAGAATGACGTGTAATGTAAAATTTATGGTATTTTTTACTTCTGAAATTTTCCATTTAATATTTTCAGACCACAATTGACCATGGGTAACTGACACCCCAGAAAGTAAAACCATGAATAAGGAGGGACCACGGTAAAGGCTGTATATAGTGGGCCAGGGGACGCAGTATTTTTGGGCAAAACTTTCTTTTCTTCATCTCCCAAATGTTGGCTCTCTCCTGGCTGCCAGCTTCCTCCTTTCCCTCACTTGGTCTAGCACTGAGTTTGATGGCCACAGCTCCAGACCAGAATGAAAAGAGAGGGGACACAAGGCATCTAAACAGGTGGAGGTAAAGGTAGGTTTGCAGATAAAAATGCTAAGAAACTCTTGCCCCAAGTCTCTGGGGATGTGTTCTATAGCACCAGAATCTATTTTCAGGCCATTTTGACTAAATCCAACACAAGACATACATGGTCCCACTAGAACCCTAAGTGTTGGCCAATGAGACAATATTTGGGGACGGACGCGCAGAAACAGGTTTAGTGATTCTTGATTCTCTCTGCATGGATGACTCCATCCCACCCACCCAGTCCTAAAAGTAGGCAAAAAGGTAAAAGTCCTCACAACCCATCTTTGTAGAATTTCTAGAGCCTTTCTTGCCCTTGGGGACCCACGACGCACACCTGCTTACAGGGTGGTGGCTGCAAAGTTCTTCTAATTAAGGTCGTGTGAAGTATGCCATAGGGTCCCCTGGGTCCTTTTGCAAGAAGTGAAACCTCCTGGTAGGGCAGAAACTTTTTTGTATGTCCTTCAGCTCTGGTATATGGGTATTAAACCAAAGTAATTGGGGCAAAGCCCAAGGTGGCAGAAGCCACTGATTTCCTGTCACCTGGTAACTCTCAGAGGTCCCAGGCCAGCCTATCGCACTCACCCCTGAGTACTCGAGAGACTAGCAGTCAATTGGACTCAGCAGCAAACATCATATCAGCCATTGAGCCCTAAGGCCTCGGAGACTCAGGTAAGAAATCAATTTACTTTGCTTAAATGACCAGAATAGGAACTGCCAGATAAGGTATAGGATGGCTCTAGAGCCTGGAGATTCTCGGCTCGAAGTCTAGGGCCTCCGGGTCAGATTTTCTGATAGTTGTCATGATTTGAGGAGGGGTGATATCAAGGCTTGCTGCCCACCCACTCTCTCAACATCGTTCTCTTTATCTCGATCTGCCAACACTGGCCGGCTGACTTGGAGTCGAGCTCCCAAATGGCAGGTTGCAGCGTGTAGACTAGAGCACAGTCGCCAACCTGCTGAGCTCAAACCTGCCCTCGAGCACATACAAGTCATGTAACTCCAGGCCACATTGCTAAACCTCTATAAAATTTCAGCAATAGTAATACCCGCTGCATTAGGGAGATGAAAGTCGAGCTAAAATCCTAAAACTCCTACAACCAGTTGCCTCCTACCGAACAAGAAAGTAACTAGTTGTGGTTATAATGAAAATAACTCCATTCTTCTTGCTTTAAAAGCCTTTGTCTCCAAAGGTCTCCTGCTCCACATAATTATTCCCGCTAAATGTAAATGTTAAGCCTCACGGGCTCACCGTTCTAGAGGGGGCTGGTGGACACCAGCATGAGCCCCAAATCCTGCCTCGATCTCTCACAGGGGCTGAGGGTAAAGAATGGGCACTGGAGATGAGAGGACGTTCTAATGGGGAACAGAAATGAATTTCAACCATGTCATCGCTGTTCTCTGAAACTAGTACATAATGTGACTCTTTTCCGGTTTTCCATAAAAAGGTTTGATCTCACTGATCAGATTACCTTTCTGTCCAACGTCCTGAGAGCATTTTGTCAGCCTGCTCTGAGGAAGTGGTTCAGTTTAATGCTCATTTCAATGCTTACTGAGCTCATAACGGGTTCTTATGTCATCTTAGTAGGACATTTCTCTTGTGGGATTTACACCCCATTCAAGAAGTTACAGTATTAGCTGGGGACAAGTAAGAAGTGTAAAGAGCGCTGGCTTTGAAAGAGAGGTCCTTGCCATAGGTGAGGAGAGCAGGAACAGCCTTGGGTGATGCCAACGTCTTGTGGGCGGTGTGACTAAAAGCGAAGGGGTAGGAGGGGCACTTCACAACGGAGAGGATTCAGGAGAGGTAGCTGGAGGCGTGTCCAGGCCAGCGACCTTGGCTCTGGTGGAAAACAGCTGGCTGGAGTGGAGGAAGTCCTGCAGAGCTGAACTGTGAAGGGGTTCCCCGTAGGCAGTGATGGATCGGAGAAAGACTCAAGTTCAGGAAAGAGCATGCCTTAAGTAGTAATTTAGGGAGTCTGGTCAAGGGCTAACAAAATGAGCCCTAAATCCTGCCTCGACTCTTTCACAGAAGGGTGGAGGGAAGGGGGGTTAGAAAAGAGAAAGATCAAAAACAGAAAAGCAAGACGTTTGTGCTTAAAACAAGAAAGGAAATGAGAATTGAACACACGAGGTGACACTGGAGGTAGAAAAGAGTTCCATCTGCCAGATCAGCTGCATGGCAGAGACCGACGCAGCATGACCTGGCCATGGATTGAACGTGGGAGACCAAGGAGCTGGAGTGACAGGTGGCTCCAACGTTTTAAGCCTGGGTGACAGGAGGACCAGAAATAAAGCAACCTGAGGGATGGCCCCAGAGGGAAGGCCGATGACTGCAGCGGTCCCCGGTTCCTCAGTGGGGTCAGGTTCCTCGAGTGACCTTCCCCCACTGCCCACACCTTACATTCCTACTGTTGCCATATTTTGACCAGTGTGTTCAGTAACCCTGACTAGTGTACTAACTATTCTTTGGACATAACTGTGAGGACATTGTTCTAGTAATTGTAAACAATTATTTTTGAATAGGGCAAAGCTTCAGGAATCTACAATATCCCCAACTGAACCTACTAAAAGAAAGTAGGTTCAGTTGAGTGGCTAGAGGCCGCAAAGCCTGATGGGTAATGGGGTGGGGAGGAAGTGAGGGGGAGAATGGAACCATGAGCTTTTGAGAAGCTGTGGGTAAAGGGCAGGGGAGACCGGGCAGTTGTGGGGGGGCACCACCAGATTAAAAGAAGGAGCTTTGGGATTGGGGACACCAAAGCACGTTTGAATCATTAAAAAAAACAGTCTGGTGATTACAATTATTCTTCGAATGTAACTTATTTTATAAATTACAAGGTATTTCAATTGTTCTCGAAACAATATTTTGAATAGAGAGATTACAGAAGTAGCAAGCAATAGGACTGGGACTAACTCCCGGTACACTGCCTCGCAAACAGTGAGATTCATGTTGCAACATCCGACTTCTTTGAAGGACTACATCTTGGCGGAAGGAAACGGGGTGAGATGCACTGGCTGAGGGAAAGGAAGCAAGGTCATTGTTCCTCAGAGATAAGGATACAGGAGGCCAGAAAGGATAAAAATGCAAAACTATTTTGAGTGGCAAAGGAGGAAGTTGAGGTAACAAAGGGGGAAGTTGAGGTAACAAAAGCTTTAAACTTCTCAGTGAATGATGGAATTATTGGACCTAAAAGTCATAACTCAAACCAAAACCCATGAAAGCTGTGAGCTCTTCTCCTTCAGTGAATGGACAGAAACAGTGGTGCTTTTTTAAAATCAAAAGAAATTTGCAGAAGTTGCTGTCATAAAATAGGGCCATTTCTGGTAAACTGAGTCCTCATTTTCATATAGCTTATTGAAAATAAGATCCTACTGTAAGGTATTTTTTCTGCTGAGGAATAAGGAAGAGTGTAGCCACGAAGTGTGGAATAATAAAAGCTTTATTTAGTACAGCACTTCCCGGACAATATTCTCTGGTTCCGGGGACAGAGACCAGAGAAGTCACATGGACGAAACTGCGTGAGGGATATTTAAAGATTCTCATCTAAGGTGGTTGAGTTGATATGACATGGTGAAATCTCACTGGCTGACAGACGGTCGCTCTTTTCCAAGGATTCCTGGGAAGTTTCTTTTGGCGTGCCTGGGTGTAGGAGGCTCTAGCCAAAGTTCCCGTGTGGTTCCTCACGTGACCTTCCCCCACTGCCCACACCTTACATTCCTACTGTTGCCATATTTTGACCAGTGTGTTCAGTAACCCTGACTAGTGTACTAACTATTCTTTGGACATAACTGTGAGGACATTGTTCTAGTAATTGTAAACAATTATTTTTGAATAGGGCAAAGCTTTAGGAATCTAGAATATCCTTAGGAGTATGTAGCCTAGTTTTATGTAATTCCATAGACTAAAACTTTCCATTACTTGACATAAAAAATAAATATATTGTAGAGAGATTATTCACATAAAAAATGAAGTAGCATATAGAAACAGGTATGTTTGTGTTTATAAAACACCATTTTGTAGTAATATTTATTGAAGGCTTTGTAGAAATTTTCACAATGAGACATCAATTCAACAGCGAAAATAGTTCCCCCAATGGTCATGACTGCCATTAACCGCTACAGACACAGTTCGAGTAGAACTTGCTTACATAAATGTTTTATCTCACTGCTAATACAGACACAGCATTATGCAATTGGAAAATATAGAGAAATTAAATACAACGGTAGTTCAATCACTTAAATAATTGTTAACCTCTGTTCTTTAAGTCATCCTCACTAAAATGAGCACTCCGGGGAGGAGTGTGATGACTCCCAGCTCATTCCACACTTGCCTTGGGAAAATTAACCTGAGCATCCATTTCCATGCCTGCAAAAAAGATAAAATGCCCTCTTAGTAAGGAAGGAGTTGAAAGAGTTGAAACTAGATGCATATACGCAATTCTTGGTGCATAACAGGTGCTCAATGAACAACTCTAAGTGGCCTATCCTGCAGTGCAGCAGCAGAAGCACCAGCCTCAGAGTCACGGTGACTGCCTCCCAGCTTGGCTCTGCCACTAAGGTCTTTAACAAGGCATACCTCACCCCCGGGCCGCAGTTTCCTCATCTCTCAAATGAACAGAATGGTTTCTGACGTTCCTCTGACTAGCTCTAAAAATTCTGCCTGGTGACCAGAATCAGTCTGTAAACTCCCTAGTGAGCTACATTAATATATTCCTTTTGGGTGGAGGTCTTGTGGAGTAGTTTGTGGTACAAAGCAGATCCCCAAGGCCACATGACATCTGATAATCTAGAGATCAGGCAAAGTCGAGTACAAAGCACCCAGTCAAGGCCTCCTCTCTTCCCTTCAGCCCAGACAGAGATTTTGTTTTCAATTGATTTATAGCCACCCATCTATTTGAAGGAGAAGTTAACTTATTTCTCACAAATGTCTGTGAAAGCGGTATTATGCTCATTTTTCATATATAAACAGTAGAAACTAATGCTCATAAAGGTAATAATATTAAAAATAAGAACAGCTAATAATCTTACAGACATGGGTACTTTATATATTTATTTTTTCAATCATATTTACTAAGAAACTGCTAAGATATTGGACAAGGAAGAACAAAGTCTCTGCTTTGATGGGATTCAGACCATAAACAGCAAGGAAACAACCAAGTAATTCCTCACAGGGATGAGTGCTATGCAACAGATACAATGGGCTGTTGCAGGAGCAAGTAACCAAGAAGATGCATTGTGGATAAAGCTTCAGGGAAGGTTTCTCTGAGGACCTGACATTTGAGCTACACTTGAATGAAAAGACACCAGGCTCCCACAGATCATCAGCCCATGTAAGCCTTATAGCAACCCTATGAAACAAGAATTATCACTGTTCCTACATTACAGTTGAACTTGAGGCCCAGAGACTTTTTTTAAAAAAAAATCTTGCATCAAGTTTTGCAGCAAATAGAAGAATCATGATTTAAACAAAAGCAATCTGAGTCAGGAGGCCATGGTCTTATGAGCAACTCTAGAGAGCCTCTTTGAAGTGAAAGCTCAAGATCACAGAGTCAGTGCTAGAGGGCAGACTAAAATCAACCCCTCCTGATTCAAAGGGCAGTCATCATCATGCTCTATCATGATGCCTCCGGTCCATTCCAATAGACCAAAACAGTTAAGTAAAGGGACAAGGTGAAGTCAATGCAAAATACATTTTCCAATACTAAAGCATAAGAAAAGCAACCAGGGATGAGAGACAAATAGGACATGCAGATCTATGAGCATGGTGGTTCTACACAGAGAAAGTATTCCCCAAACATAGTTGTCAGGAATACTGTCCTCACCTGAGATGACCCCTTGGATGCTGTCTTGGAACGCAGCAGTAAGCCTTGCCTCAGATCTAAAGTCGCAAGGAAGAGGTCATGTCTACCCTGAATGACACCCATGGAAAGAATACAGAAAAAGAAAATATTCAGGCCTTGTCTGGTTGGCTCAGTGGTAGAACATCGGCCTGGTGGGTGGAAGTCCTGGGTTTGATTCCTGGCAAGGGCACACAGGAGAAGCGCCCATCTGCTTCTCTACCTTTCCCCTCTCCTTTTTCTCTCTCTTCCCCTCCTGCAGCCAAGGCTTCATTGAAGCAAAGTTGGCCCAGGCGCTGAGGATGACTCCATGGCCTCCACCTCAGGCACTAGAATGGCTCTGGTTACAAAGAAGCAATGCTCCAGATACACAGAGCATCACCCCCTAGTGGGTTTTTTGGGTGGATCCCAGTTGGGTGCATGCAGGAGTCTGTCTCTGCCTCTCCACTTCTCATTTCAGAAAAATACGTATATATATTCGGGCCAAATAACACAGGATAAAAGACTCTTGAACCCTGTTCTTTCTCTTCTCATTTTATTATTTGTTTTATTTTTAGGAGTTTTGAGGGTGAAATGACGACACCCAGAAATTCAATGAGTGGAGCTTTCCCAGCAGATCTGATAAAAGGCCCTATGGCCATGCAACCTGTGCAAAAAAACATTCCCAGGAAGCTGTCTCCTGTGGTGGGCCCCACACAAAGCTTTTTCATGAGGGAATCCAAGGCCTTGGGGGTGAGTCAGTTGCCCCCCACTCCATATCCTACAGAAGCAGATGTGGTAGGCCAGGTACAAGACTCAATCAAACTTGAAGGTATCTGATCCAATCGGAGGTGTTCTTTATGTCTGAAACAGTGGGTCAAATCAGGGCTGGACAGGGAAGTTACCACAGTGCTCTTATATCCCCTTTGGATTTTGAGGCTTCCTCATGTGGGGTTCTCCCATCCCAGTTCATCACTGGCATCCTAGGCATATCTGCTGTGGAAATGCCCCAGGTTGCCACGTCCTGTGCGAAGAGTCTACTCCAGGGTTTTGAGTGGAAAATGGTATGAAACTGAATTAAAGATAGAGACTTTAAGATATATATATACAGGATGGGTTTGGGAGGATGCCACGGCTTGCCAACAGTCACTACTGTTCTGCCACAGAAACATAGCTGCTGCCCTCAGAAAGACATCCATCTTTATTCCTGGGTAATGTGGGCCATTAGCAATTCAATTACATTTCCAAGGCAACTCAAAGACAAACCCCACCATACTAGTCTATCTAACTTTAAACAAAGAAATAACTAGCTTTCAGTTTCTTCCGGGGAACATGGGCGGGCAGATCAAGTAATGAAGCACAGCCCTTTGTTAACTTAATTAGGCAAGTGCCACAGCCAGCTCCCAGCACCCCTGTCCCCAAAATATCCAAACTGCAAAATACCCTGTTTATTTTTTGGTCTCCAACACCAGGTAGTGGAGAAAATGTATCTGAACAAGAGAAATGTCTTGGTGTCTTCACCATTTCCTTTGGGCATTTTACACAGGCCCAAAGCCAGGGCTTCCAGGCTTACCTTTGCTTTTTAACTTGAAGATAATTTCAGTTCACCCATGCGTGCGCTTATTTTTTCCCCAGGCTGTCCAGATTATGAATGGGCTCTTCCATATTGCCCTGGGCAGCCTCCTGATGTTCCAGGTGGAGGTCTATTCACCCATTTGTGTTACTCTGTGGTACCCTCTCTGGGGAGGCATTATGGTGAGTAAAACTTCACAACCATTTAGGGAGTGAGGCAGACAAAAATGTTTAAAAGTTCCATAGAAATATACCAGATTATTTCTGTGTCGAGGAAAGTCGCGGAGGAAACAGGTTGTCTGGTTAAAGTAATTGAATGGAAAGAGAGTTGACTACATTGAGTATGAATGCCATGGTTGGGAGTGAGTCGTCATGCTTTATGTGAAGTCGGAGAAAGATGCTCTTCATGAATCTACACATGGAAGGAAGACTGTTCAAAGCATGACCTCTCCAAAGTCCATTTGGCAGTGAGAAGAGCACTAGACATTTGGACTATATAGCATGGTGCTTCAGAAAGCAAAAAGGGGTAGGGGTATCCCACTTCCAACAGCTCCTTCTTCTCTACAGTTCTGTTTAGTTACTATTGTATGTGGTGAAATTAGTCCCATCCCAAATTAACCTCCTGTTGCTTATCAGTTGAACAGCCATTCCTACAGCTCTTTTATGTATGTGATTTCCACGCTTGTAAATCTGTGTGTGGTATGGGGTAGTGGTGCTTATATCACCAATATATTTTCTCAGTTTCTATGGTAAAGATGGGTCTAGGATTAAAATTTTCAGAACAAGAAGAAATTGATAAGAACAAGAATTTTCTCCAGTTTATAACTTGAACAGTAGAAAAGGAAAATGAGAAATAATCACCATCACTTCCTGTAGCAGCCAATGTGTTAATGGGATGTCTATGACATCCAGGCCAAGTATTCCCCACATGATCCATTCCTCACAGGCCTCAGGCATGTAAATCATTGTGAATTACCAAGAGCGAGTCTACAAATTTTTCCTAAAAGAAAGAAAAACTAAAATAAAACTTAAATTCACAGTGTGACTATTAATTGAAATGAAAATGTGAATTCTGCCTGAACAAAGGAGAAATATGACCACTGAAGAATAAATGAATTTGATAATAGTGGCTGGGTAATTTTGTGAAAGTGGTTGAAAAGTGTGGATAGCTTTTTTTACAACCAGTTCTCAATGTTAAGAAATAACCTTCTTCTCTGCCTCCTTCCTCCCACCAATCCTCCCATCTCCCACACCCTTCTCCACCCACCGCTTCTCTTTTGACAGTACATCATTTCGGGATCACTCCTGGCAGCAGCAGGCACAAACTACAGGAAAAATTTGGCAAGTAATCGTATGTTCTTTTCTCACACATGTCAGAGAAATATCTAATTTCTTTGTTGAAAACAAAGACCTTTAAAAGCCATTGGAATCGCAGTAGCATTGAGTTTTCTCAGCCCTAAAACTCAAAACATCCTCTACCATGCTGTTGTGATTTTATTTACAAAAAACTGGAAGTGAGATCCACCTAAAATGCATCCATGGAAACAGAATTAAAGGCGGATGGATGAATGTCACGTTTATGATCTTATGACTGGAACATGCTGTGTGACATTCACAGATCTCTTTAAAAGCTGTGTTGCTTTTCTCAGGTCACCATTTAGGACAATTGTCTAATCAGTGCTGTGATGGACTCAAGTCTTAGTTAACTCTGAGCTGTAACTTTGAGCTCAGTTTACCTCCATGTACCTCTGAGTTTCCACCTGTAAAATGGAGATAATAGTCCTTGCTACTGCGTGAAATTGTCATTAGGATGAAATGGAATGGTATGCACAAAAGTGCTTCAGGAGCTGTAAAGAGCTACAAAGTGGTCTTGTTCCTAGGGATGCATTTACACCAGGGAGAGCTCCCCACATTGTACAGGTCAGGAGGTCACTAGTAAGTTTCTTCCCCCAACTATTTTACATCTACTAAGCTATTACTGACTTACGTCACTTCCACAGTCAGTGAAGGACTGCGTGAGTTGAGATGTTCCTCTCCAGAGGTGATGTGACAAACTCAGTTTTGGGGGGAAAACTGTTTACGAAGGTCATGTTGTTTTATTCTCCAAATATAGTCAGCCCTACTGCCTTGTGATCTGTAGGTGATACAGTTAGGAGTGAAATATGTGTCTCTTCAAGTAATCATCAATAATCTCAGATCATTATGGTACTTGTTATTATTTTTTTATTTTCTGACCTTTTATCATCCTTGCAAGGTAGAACACACCCACTAACATCCTCCTAATCTATGCTACCAGAGGTATCAGCCCAAATGGCATTTTGAAAGATGGCTGACTGGGGCTGATAGCAGCCAATGTCAATAGGGACTGTTGTTATTCTTGCTGTTGTTGGTTTCCACCT
The DNA here is from genome assembly GCA_037038555.1 of Rhynchonycteris naso. Taxonomy (NCBI): domain Eukaryota; kingdom Metazoa; phylum Chordata; class Mammalia; order Chiroptera; family Emballonuridae; genus Rhynchonycteris; species Rhynchonycteris naso. The sequence continues at coordinate 362,081,540 of CM072995.1, forward strand.
GATGGGCCAGACCTAGAGGGTTCTGTGTGCTCTTTTTCTACAAATACTCTCAGTACCATCCACTTCCCTGAGATGGAAGGGCCTCCTTCTCTATCTCTCCTCTATCTTCTTCCACAGGCAGATATGGTCTGAATACTATTTATCTTCATTTAACCAAGAGATATTTATGATATGTCTACCAAGATAGTGACAATGGCAGTAACAGGAAGTATAGGGGACAATCTACAAGAATTAAGAATTGCTTCTACAATTTTTTCTTGATAAACCAATTGGATGGTGATGACGTACAATGAGATGGGGAAGACTGGGAACAAGGCTGAGGGATAAAGGTTTTAATTTGACCGTGACACAGTGAAAACAACTGAGAGAAGTGTGGTATAGGATGATTTAGGTGTAGCACCTCTGAGAATCAGAGGTATAAGACGTGGAATCCCTTCGCAGCTTGAATTCTCTGAATGGAAGTCAAACCCCATTAATCACTCCTTGTGTCTCCACTTCAGGTCAAAGGGAAAATGATAATGAACTCCTTGAGCCTCTTTGCTGCCATTTCTGGAATCATTCTTTTGATCCTGGATATATTTAATATTACAATTTCCCATTTTTTAAAAATGGAGAGTCTGAGCTTTATTAAAGCTCCTGCGCCATACATTAACATACACAACTGTGAACCAGCTAACCCCTCTGAGAAGAACTCTCCCTATGTACAATATTGTTACAGAATTCAATCTATGTTCTTGGTAAGTGTGAGAATGTAATTTCTTATCAGAGAGGAAGTGTGGCATTTTTATTATGAGCATTAATTCTAGATCCAGAATGTCTGCATTGGCTACTTATTGCCTCATGGCTTTGAGCAAAAATATTAACCACATTCTGTCTCAATTTTAATTATAAAGTGGGAAAGGTAACAGTATTTCTCTCATAGGGCTGTTGTGAGGAATGAGTTAATATATGCAAAGCATTTAGATCAGTGTCTAGTATATATAAAGAACTATATAAGTATTTGCTTTAACAATAACAATAATATTATTATTAATGGTATTAATATTTATTATTATTATTACTGATTAAGGGAAACATCAAGAACTACCTAAGTTGTTATGAATATCTTTCACCCCAAGGAGTTTTTGATTAGAGTTTGAAGGGGAAAAATGCTTTTCCCAAATGTCAAGAGGTTTCCTTGGAGTGATACCAACTATATAAAACTGGATACAATTTAATTTAGGATTCAGTAATTATTTTTTCCTACACAGAATTGATTCTTTAACTAATTATTGCTCTCCTGCTTTCTATCAGCAACATGCGGTAGCTATTTCTTATGGCAGGAGCTGTGTTGAGGGTTAAGGTTATAAAGGCACTACTAGTTCTTGCAGTGAGTCATTACTCACCCAAAGAATTGATCTTCTAATCATTGAATTTTCATTAGCAGTCTTTTACTGAGCACCCACCATATTCTTATATATTGTATTATTACATTTTCACCTTCATTTTTCTGCTGTTCCTCAGAGCCTTTTCGCTGTGATGCTGATCTTTACCATCTTCCAGAAACTTGTGACAGCTGGCACAGTTGAGAATGACTGGAAAAAACTGTGCTCCAGACCCAAAGCTGTAAGTAGCCCTAGGACAGTCACGTCTTACCAAACAGGCATCCTTTATTGAGAATGTAATCCAATGAAACTTTGAGGCCAGGAGCTCCATGAAAAATGGCTTTGGCATATTTTGAGAAAGCAGAAAATGCCGACCGTGAGAGGAAATGTCTTGAACTTTCAAGGAAGTCTGAAGGTCAGACAGAGGCTGCAGTTCTGCAGTGTGTGCACCCTCTCACTAACCCTGACTTCTGCTCGAGGGCAGGCATCCAGCCTGATTTAGCACATAATGTGTAAAACGATCAAATGGCTGAAGGTTGAAGGCTGAGAAAGCCATTAGTTCTTTCACTTCATTTCTCACACTTCCCTTTCTCCACCACCACCGTGCCCCCACCCTCCCACACACCCCACCTTTTCATCTAATCAGTCTTCCAAAACAATAGGTTCAAAGAAGCTCCACACTTGGGAGAGAGCAACAGCTCTTATCAACTGCTGCAGAGCCATAGAATGCCAGACTTAGAGCAGAATTTAGGAACCATCATTAATTCCTTCATTTTGCAGATGAGAAAAGTAGGATTGGAGACAGGAAATGATTTTGCCAAAGTTATTTCCAATAAAGGCAAGTCAGAGGGAGAACATCTAACCTCCTCTGTTACAGCAGCGTTCTTTCCCAATACTGTGTCATCATTCTAGGAAAGGCAGCAAAAACTGCTGGTCCTAAGGATGAGTCTTAATAAGTGATTTGATAAAACTCTGAGCCCCTAGGAAATCAACCCTGGCACTCGGAGGCACACCGGATATAAAATAAATAGTGTAAAAATGAGAAGGTTTTTGATAACTATCTATATTGTTGGGAACTATTCAGATTGTTGGGAACTGCGTCAATGATAAAGGTCAGGAAAAGTTTGTTTAATTTTGTATTCTAGACTGTAGTTCTCCTGTCAGCTGAAGAGAAAAAAGAACAGGCAGTTGAAATAAAGGAAGAAGTGATGGAGTTGACTGAAGTATCTAGTCAACCAAAGAATGAAGAAGACATTGAAATCATTCCAGTCCTAGAAGAAGAAGAAGAAGAAGAAAAAGCAGAAGCAGAAATAAACTTTCCAGAACCTCCCCAAGACCAGGAATCCTCACCAATAGAGAATGATAATGTCCCCTAAACTATTTCTTTTTTATTTTATTTTATTTTTCTTTCCTAAGCATTAGTGTTCATTCATAGCTCTAGGGGGCACATCCCCCCCATTTCTTGAAGCACTCTGCACGTATGTATCCCCCACGTCTCTCTCCGGTCTTCGGATGTAGTAAGCATAGCTCGCTCTTCCCGTCTCTCATTCAGAGAATGTAGATAGCTATTTTAGCTATTGTAGCAGATTGTTTGGGACTAGTTTCCTTACATTAAAAATGAAAGAAAGAAAAATGCAGAATGTGATTCCCCACTGGCCTTTCCTTGGTTACGCCATAGCAGTAGCAACAGTGGGTTTTCTTTTTGCCTTTTTTCCTTTCTTTTCCTTATCAGTAAGGAGACTATGCCTAATGAGGAAGATAAGTGATTGCTCCGTGCCATCCCGAAGCTATTTCTAATTTCTTCCACATCTACATTTCTGATGGAGTCCCCTTTGCATCACTGTTTTAGGGAAAGTAAACATAACAATGAGGTGTAATAAGGAGCTTATTCCATCTGTCCTTCTTTGGGGCTGACACTGAGGCACATTCTTAGGGCCCCCACCCCCTATCAGAGAGGCTCTAAGTGGCCAATGCCCAAACTTACCTTCGTACAAACAGCACAGCTTATCCATAGGCATGTCTCTATCTGTCCTAATTCTCCCTAACTCATGCTCTAGGCTCTGGATTGCATTGTTTAGACAACACTGTTTTAGGTATGACACCAAACACATAAGCAAAATAAATAAACAGAATATCATCCAAATTAAATTTTTTTTTTGCTTCAAAGAGCAATACAAAGAAAGTGAAAACACAACCCATGGAACTAGAGAAAATATTTGCAAATTATGTATCTGATAAGCATTTGTATACAGAATGTATAAAGAAAACTTACAAATCAAAAATAAAAAGATAAACAAGCCAATTTTAAAAAGTGGCCAAAACTCTGACTATATATACTGTATCTCCAAATATACAAATGGTCACTAAGCACATGAAAAGATGCTCAATGTCATTAGTCACTAGGGAAATGCTAATCAAACCTGCAGTGAGATAGATACCCTCATACACTGCTAGTGGTAATGTAAGATGGTGTAGCTGCTTCGGAAAATTGTTTGGCAGTTCCTCAACAAGCTAAATATAAGTTACTACAAGACTCAGTAGTCCACTAGTTAGTATATATATCAAGAGACTTGAGAACATGATCACACAGAATCTTTTATTATATAATAATGTTCATAGTAGCATTATCCATAATAACCAAAAAGTGGAAGCAACCCAAAATATATCAACTGATGAACAGAAAAAGACAGTGTGGTATGCCCATATAATGAAAGATTATTCAGCCACCAAAAAGAATGATGAACTAGTACATGTCACAACATGGATGACCCTTAAAAACACCATGTTAAGTATAAGAAGTCAGATAAAAATGCCATAGAGTATATAATCCTATTTATATAAGATGACCATCATAGGCAAATTCATAGAAACAGAAAGTAGATTTGTGGTTATCAGAGGCTGGTGAGGGTGGAAAGGAGAATGAAGAGTGACTACTAATTAATTCAGGTTTCCTTTGGGGGTGGTTAAAATATTCTGATCATTGCATGCCTCTGTAAATAAACTAAAAACACTTTAAAAGGGTGGGTTTTATGGTGTGTGAATTACACTCTAATAAAAACAATTTAAAAACAGAACCAGTGATATTAGCCAACCAGGAAGGACTAAATAACAGTAAAATACCATAGTTCCTACCACAAAGTAATTGCTCAGTAATACTGCAGAATAAGAGTGAGCTCGGTGAAAGTGAGAGCAGTACAAGAATATCTCGTGGAGGAGGGAGCATTGAGTTGAACCTTAGAGAGTAGGCAGAAATTATGTAGTAAATGTAAAAGGACAGACTATTTCAAGTAGGAGCAGCAATATCTACATAAGATGAAAAGAAAGGGGTTCTAGTTATGTTTGGGGACACTAATAGAATAAGCTGTATAAATCATGGCTGAATCAGGGTATAATCAGACATAAGACAGTGGAGAAAGGCTGGAACCACACTATGCAGGGTCTTCAATGCATCTTTCAGCTTAGAGCTTAGATAATGGGGGGGGGGGGGGGCCGGGGTAGGAGAAAGGAAGCTGAGAAAGGGGAAGCACAGGAATTGGATCATGAGCTCAGATGACCAGGTCTATAGTTCTACACTATAGATTGAAGATTCACCATGGTTTGTATTGCAATATCTGGAAATGATAGTTTGACTATCAGATGAGAGAACAGGATTGAAAATGTAACTGCATGAAGTATTCACCTAGAACTGCTGGTTATGGGAACAAATAAGAGGTCCCAGGGGAGGGCGACCCTTTGTACGGAATGACCTCATTCAGCTGTTGGAGAAAGTGGAGTTAGTGAAGATGGAATTGAGGATGTCTGATAAAGTAGGAGAAGGACTTACAGAGCGATCTGTCTCGGAAACTGAGGATGAGTGTCTCAAAGGGCACAGAGGCAGCTGAGAGTGTTGCTAAGAACCCCAAAGAAAGAGAGCTGAGTAGAGGTCATCGGATTAGGCAATTGGGAGTCACTGGCAGCATGAGGGGAAACAGTTTTAGAAAAGTACGAATGAGAGAGGACAGACTGCGATTCAATAAAAAATGAATGTGACATGAAAACTTTTGAACTGTGAGAGCAGACTCCGTTTTGGAGATGTTTGGTCATAAAAGGAAGAAGAGAGATGATTCAGCATTTTGAGTGAAAGCAGGGTAAGGAATTACCCAACAGGTGGGTAGTCTGAAACCTGCAGGTACAGATAGATACAAGGCTACATTCATTTAACAAATCCAACTATTTATTTAGCACCTTCCCTGTCTTGATACTGCCCTAAGTGATGAATACACAGTATAAGCAGAGGACAACACAAACAAAAATCCCTGCTTTGGTGAAGTTTCTATCATTCAGATATATTAATCTACTGTTGCTGGTCAAGAGGATGTTGCAAAGTTTGGCCGCCTTTGTCCACTTAAGAGCTGGGGTCTGTTGTCCCACTTTCAATTTATTGAGATTCTGACAACTGTGTGTGACTTCCAATGTTCTCAATCATCAAACTAATATTTTCTCAGCTTTGACAGGAAGAACCCCTTCAGCTGATATGACAGGAGCAAATCTGTGGGCTGTGGTGTCAAACACAAGAGCAATATTACTCTACGAACCAGATGAGAACAGGCAAGAGACAACGGGCTGGACCTAATGTGACAAGACCCTCTCACTCTGCCTATCACTCTGACACCATTCTCCGTCAGTTTCTGTAGTGAAAGAGCTGCTCAGAGATCTATTCACGAGTCTCTGTGCTTTTATCTTTATAGGAAATGAAACTTGTAAAAGTTAAGCTTTTGCATTTTGCAGAAAACCGCAGCAGTGAATATTGAAGTTTCTGACAGGAGCAATCCAAGTCACAAAATGGCAGAAAACTTTATCAAAACTTATTATGTAAAACCCACATACATTTTTTTTTCTTTTAAGTAAATGCGAATTAGGTTCTTATCAAAATAACAAGCTGAGCTGCGTCCACGATGTTTCCTTTGCAGACCTTTGGTTTGCAACTGTGGAATAGCAACAAATTCTTTTAAACACTTTCTCTTTCCTAAGACCTCTCGAAAATTTTATCATTAGGAAATCTCTGAGACAGACAATTTGGAAAAGGGTATCATCGAATGCGGAAACAAATGGAGTCGATTTAAACTGAAGTGAGATTTGTGCAGGTATGTTAGCGTTAGAAGAAGCTAGAATATGCAACATTTTTTAAGCCACTGATTTTCAGCCAAAGCTATAGACTAGAATCAATCACCTGGGCAATTCTTAAGACTCTGATGCCTGAGTGCCAGCCTAACAAGTCTACCAATTGTCCTGAGTTCAGCTTGGGCATAAGGATTATTTTTTAAAAAGTATTACAACAATTCTAATGTGCATCAGTCTGAGGACCACTATTCTAAATTCCTTCTATGAAACCTAAATCCTTAAAGTAATTTAAGCAACTCTATAGTTATCATTTTAAATAGCTTCTGAAATATATGTTTCAATTGTAAAGACAATATTTCAAGAATTTGGAAAAAAATGACAGGAAAAATCAACAACATAACCCAGGCCTTTACTGACCACCAGTTTCATTGTGTTCTCTAGACACTCCCTCCCACTTCATCTTAATTCTCGGCCGGGCACTCACCTTTCATGATCTGATGGTTCTATCATTTATATCTTTGTTTCTCTCCCCTAGAATAGAAGTCCCTGAGTGATGGGACTTGTCTACTCTGCGTTGTTTATTACTGAAACTCCTTCACTTGAAAGAGTATGTGGCACATAGTAAGTCTTTGTTGAGCAAATAAGTTTGTAAAATGTGATTTTTATGCTCATTTTGTTAAAAATGGCACTGCCAAGTGATACTGCTAATTACCTTCCTGCTTGAGAAGGGGCTTTGCTATGCTAATGGGTGCTGGAGGAGGGTTTTCGTGACAAAATGTTTTAAGAAGGAGCAGGCCATGTTTTTTGCAGAGAAGCAGCCAAGATGGCAGGGTGCTGAAGAAGAAGCCAGTTTGTGCAGAAATGAGAAGGGAGAAGGTGTGCAGATGGAGAACCAGAGGTGAATGAGGCTGGTGGGACCTTTGATTCTAGGAAAAACTGGAAAAGATTCTCCTGGTTGTGGAACCAGAGAACATGTGAGTGAGATTTGGTGTCCCGTGTGTTTGTGTTACTCGCCAGCTGGTGGGAGGCTAGAATAAAAGGTATGGCCCACCAGTTTTCAGCTCCACAGTTTCTCTACTCTGTCCAAATCTAATGAGAACCTGCACCTGCCTGGTGGTTGTGATGGCCATGGCTACTGGGCCTATAGTCCTCAAACAACATTCATTGAATGATGATGGTTGAAATCAGTTGTTTGTTGTATTTCTATTCATTGATAGGCATATTCTTTTCTTTACACAACATTTATGGGGTTTTGCATATGTATTTTTATATTTCCATATTCTCATTTTAGTGATTGGTGATTAGTCCGTTTTAGCCAAACTGCCGACAATTGTTGGGAAACAAAGTCTCAACAGATTGAGAAAATGCTTCGGAAAATGGCGGTTTCACCACTTATTTTATACATCAGAATCAAAGGGAAAGACGTAAGGGAGTTACATGAACTTGATTGATGATAGATTAGGGCCGTAGGAGAAAGCAAAGCGGAAAAATTTCTGGGATTGGATAAAAAGTAAGTGTATCTATTGAAACTTCTTTTACATAGGCAGGAATAAGACAGTTAATAGTAAATTAACATGATAATAACAATGAGGTTTGTTGGTTTCTGCTCTGGTGGAATGCCTGCCCTTAGTGGGGCAGAAAAAAAAGATTATCTACATGTTATCAGATACATTATTGTAGAAGCAAAAGACAGCAGACAGGCTAGATTAAGGTAAGCATGGACATTTGTTAGAGAAAAATACCGCCTTAGGACAGGACTACCCACCGTGAACTGCTTTTAGTTGGAAAGTTTTCATTTCAGACCATGCTGTGTGGCTACTTTATGTCTCTGAGTCTGCCAGGCCACCCTGAAGGCTTTCCCTGAGCTTGTCAGGTTCAGCATGTGGCCCCTTTTTCGTCCACACATTAGAGGACCAAAATAAGATGAAACTGATTTAACTTAATACAATAGATACACTGGTGTGAATAAGAAGAGAAACTACTTTTTGTTAAATATACACCATATGATAGGGATTAGGGTAGAAGTATTATATCCAGAGAATTAGTTATTCCTCATCTCAACCAAAAGGAAGTTGGTGCGATTCCATCTCACAGATAAAGAAATGGAGTTTAAATAAATGTCACTACCTAAGGTCACACAGCTAGTGAAGGGGGAGCTGGCATTCAAGCATCAGGCTAACCACAAATTCCTCATCCTTTTTCCTACTGTCACTACTAAGAATTAAAGGAAAAATGTCTGTCTTCGTCAAAAGATATACTATTTTCTATTAACTCTATAATTCAAGATATTTGACCCAAATAGACATCTTATACAAACATTGTTGTAAGTTTCCTAACCATCTGTCACTTCTAGGTTTGCACAGTGTCAGGGAAGAAGCAGAGGGACACATTTTCTTGCCTCTTCAAGCTTTCAAAGTCATTCCTTGATATTTCAGAAAGAGATAAAAGTGTAATTGCCTCAAACATACATAAAAAAATATTTTTAAGGCAAAGATTAACCATGAAGGCCATCTGGTGGCAATATCTGTCAACGTCATGTCACAAGTGCTTCTCTGGACGACACTTGCCACCAGCGGCTGCTACTCGAGCTCAGACATCACACAGTTTCCAAGCCTTTGTCTGACTCCACTGCCTGGGTGGCTCATCTTGACCTATACACTCAGTCTGACTCAGTCCCCTGCAGGGGGCCTGTTTCAGTACACGGTTTGAATTCAGACACACAGACCTTCTGTCACTTCTGAACTGTGTGATCTCAGTCAGATAGCTCACTGTGCTAGGATTCAGTTTCTCCACACATAAGATGGCAATCAAATCTATTACAGGATTATCGTAAGAATTAAATAAAGGAGATTAATGTAAGCCAAATAGTGCCCAATAAATGGCACATATTGTTTCTAAACCAATCCTAAGCTGATGTCAAATGAATATACTTCCACCCTTTGATCACCAGGGATTGAGGTTTAGAATTTGCTTTATTTCATTGGGTGCTCTAGGAACCCTAACCCTTTTGGCTCTCCTCCCCCTGTCTTTACTCTGACCTAATTTATACGCTGGGTCTTAGTTTATGTACTGGGCTCTCCAGCCTCAGTTACCTCTCCATCACCATTTCCCTCCCCAGAAAACTGGGTCTTACTCTCTATGCCTCTAGTTTCAAGTTGGAGCCTGTTTGGCAAAACATGGAGTCATAATACTTGACACATGTTGGTGCTCTTCAAACTGTGGGCCACAGAACAATGCTGGAATGTTTCCTTTTATATGCATTTTTAAAAACCTAACCCATAAAAAGATAAACACAGAAGACGAGAGTAAAGCATTTAGTGACTCTCACCTCGAACCATTTCACTGACAGAGACCACTCTGGCTACTCATACTCATACAAATTGCATGCGGTATAAGGACCATACTGGTCAAGCCCTTTAGGTCCACGTTACAACAGGTGGTGTGTTAAGGTTGAGGGAAGGTGCACTAGGAGGTACCCTTCTTTATAAAATGAACTCCCTGTTTTTGAGAACATATGTCTTGGCCAATAAAAAAAAAAAAAATGCTTGCCTGACCAGGTGGTGGCGCAGTGGACAGACGGACTGGGATGCGGAAGAGGAAGACCCAGGTTCGAGACCCCGAGCTTGCCAGCTTGAGCGCGGGCCCATCTGGCTTGAGCAAAAGCTCGTCAGCTTGGACCCAAGGTCGCTGGCTCCAGCAAGGGGTGGCTCGGTCTGCTGAAGGCCCGCGGTCAAGGCACATGTGAGAAAGCAATCAATGAACAATTATGGTGTTGCAATGGCAAGGAAAAACTAATGATTGATGCTTCTCACCTCTCTCTGTTCCTATCTGTCTGTCCCTATCTATCCCTCTCTCTGACTCTCTCTCTGTCCCTGTAAAAAAAAAAAATGCTTGCATATTTGCAAAATATATATATATAATATAAATGAGCACAAAACCAAGTAATTAGATGTGTGATTTAAATAAAAAACAACAGAAATTTAGAAAGAACATATAGCTTAAATTGGCTGGTTTGTTCTTAGTTTGTCACGGATGATAACTGAGTACATCCCCTGCCCCTGCCTCTTCCTACACACCACCACTCACATCAGCACGGGTGAAGGGCGGACGAGAGCACCAAAGAGAACTCTGCAACAATCTTAAAGTTAAAAATGTCCTGGTAACATAGATAAGAGCGCAGTGGTTACCAGGGGGAGGGGTAAGGAGCAGTAGGAGGGGCGGAGGGAGGGGAGGGGAGGGGCATAAAGAAAACTAACTAAAGGAGGAGGTTTGACTTTGGATGATGCGTATACAACATAATCAGAGGTAAAAATGATCTGGAGATGTTTTCCCCAAATCTATGTGCTATACTTGACCAATGTCACCCTGTTAAAGTTGACTGTCTAAATAAAATTATTTTAAAAAATGTCCTGTTAATGTTACCCTTTCTTCAATAAAATATTACTAGGAAATAAGCCTTTTTTGGTATATTTTTAAATTTTATTTTAGATTTGATATTGGTTATAGAGCAGTTGCTTTGACAAAGCAGACCAATAAAATTAGTTTGATGATAACTTACAAGGTGCCCAAGTCACCAGAGTTCCCTTATTCATCCCTTCCTGTTTGGAAAATAAATGCCCAGTGGCCCTTGTTGGAGGCCATATTATTTTGTACATTAATATCATTGAACATCTTGCCTTTTGGATATCTACGAAGCTTTGCTATTCACAGAGTATTTCCAGGTACAGTGTATACATTAAACTCACTTGCAATTGGGGTAACAGCAGGACAAAGACGGTTCATCAAGGGGTTTTTATTAGGGTTTTTGGCTTTTTTTGTTTTTGAAATGGGAGAAACGTGGGCGGGCATGTTTAAAGGGCAATGGGAACAACCCAGGTAAGAGAGATAGTGAATATACAATGCTCACAAAATTAAGGGATATTTTATCGCCTCATACTCGTTTTAAAATATCCCCTAATGACTAAAGATACGATATGAAATAAATGGCAGTGTAAGTTTCAAGAAATCAAATAAGTGTATGAAGAACATGACCAAAGTTATAAGAAAAGGTGATTTATCTACGTAACAGAAAGGAAGACGTCGTTGTCGCAGATACCGTCAGGTTTGTAGTAATAGTAATGAGCATTGTAGGAGGCTCCTATATGACCAGTGGCATCCTGGTCAGAGTAGAAGTAAGGGGCCATGGGTAGAGTCAGAATACTGAACAGAAAGGGTGATGTTGGAAAAATAACGGAAACAGAGAATAAACTGATCAAAGAACAGAGGAGGACTGCCAGGCTGCACCAAGAGTACATTTGAGGGGCGATCACAAAGTTATAGACAAACTGCTTCAGACGTGAGTCCACATAAACACCTATACGACTTCATCCAGGGTTAAGGTTTAGCTAGAGGGGATGATAAAATAACAAAAAGGCCAAAAAACTTAAGATATTGTCAGAGTATTACTGAAGTGATGGGCTGTGGGATCCAAACTGAACAAGAAGGGAACTAAAGACGGTGTTTCCTTGAGTTTGGCTTTTTAGCTTTTTTCTCTTTTTTCCACTTCCTCATCCCCCTCAGATCCGATTCTTGTATATCTTCCAGCTGCTACCACTACTTGTTTGCACATCTCTTTTTAAACATCGTTTAACCACTGTCCACATCAAATAGGGCACTGATGCCAGGTATAGCCTGGAGGGTAAACTCACCTCAGTAGGTGACTGAAAAAGTTATTCCAGTGTCTTGCTAAATATTTCCTTCATTAACTTCCTTATTTGGCCACTGTTTTTTGTTTTAAGTGAACCACTGAGTCAGCTACTTGCCTTCTCATTATTTACATCTTCTAAAGTGCATTTGCGGCCAAAATTTGAGGACAGAAAAGGTGAGGGGTTGACATCCCGGTCGCTTTGCAGCAGGTGTGCATATAAGAAACGCACCAGAAGGACCAGCATCAGAAATGGAGGTTTGGAGAAGCCACTTCTAAAGATTCCCCAAAGTGGTAGCCGGTGTGGGTCAGACCACGTGGGCCACCAGATCCCAGTGCATCTGCGCAGAAGCTGTCCCGCCCTGCCCCACCAGGAGTGGGCGCGCAAGCGCGCAAGGACCAAGCCACTGCCTGGCGGTTGGAGGTCAGAGCGGCCAGGAAGGACCCTGAGAGCCAGCTGGGTCCTTGGCTCCTTGCTACCTAAGAGATGACCTCTGGGCAGGGTCTGGGGACCTGATCCTGACTGTGCCGCCGGCTGAGACCCCAGCTGTTCAGCCAGGCCCACGCGTGGAAACACCCTTAGCTGAGCCTGGACCTGCAAGGGCCACACTCCATCCTTGGCACCTCCAACAAGTAAAATGAGGGGTAATGATGTCGCTTTGCTTATGGGATTTCTTTTCTGTTCTTTTCATTTTAAGTTGAATTTATTGGAGTGACACTGGTTAAGATAATTATACAGGTTTCCGGGGCTCCATTCTACAGCACGCCTCTGGACACTACTGTCAAGCACAATAGAGAAAGACTCAGAGAAAACAGGCTGGCCGCTGCCAGGTGGGGACTGGGTGAGGAGGGGGGGAGGGAGGAGCAGGAAAGGGTTAAAAGCCATACCCCCCACATGGAGACCGAATTTGGTGCGCCCCCCCCCCCCCCCCCCCGCCACCGCCCTTCCCGCAGAGGCTGGGCTCACGCAGTCTGCAATGAGTCCCTTGGCTTCTGGGAGCTCACATTGACTTGGGAGCCAATGCTGAAAATCACCAGGGGGATGACACCGAGATGGGAGGGTGTGTGCTCCTCAGGTCAGCGAACCAGGAGAGGAGGCTTAGGGAAGGCCACTGCTGGAGCTGTTAGGGCTGAAACCCCGGGAGCGGCCAGTGAGGCTGAGCAGGTGGGCAGACAGCAGGTCAGGAAGGGCCTTCTGTGTCCCGCTAAAGAATTGGGAGACAGTGAGGAGCTGCATGGCTACTACAGATGCTTAGAAATGGGGAAGTGGGTTCTAGATGTGAGCCCTCTCTGACTGTTCCAGAAATTGTAAGGCAAGTTTAGAAGGTTGGCAATAAGGGTCTAGGGCAGTGGTTCTCAAATGTTTTTGAAGTCGGGGCGCATTTAAAATCCTACAGATAATTGTAAGTGCACTATATACAAATTTCTTAGAAATATGTTATAATAATTAAGTCAAATATTAAAGAAAAAAATAGAAAGGCCAAGTGTGCTTTTATGGTAATTAAACAAAATAAATACGACAAAATTAAATTTATTCTGACATTAATAAAACATTTTTATGTCACAGTTTTTGAGATATGCTTTTTAGAATTCATAAAAAAGGGGTTAAAATTAAAAAAACGACAAAAAGAAATATCTTTTTATATACTATATATAGATACATTCTTAGTAATTTTTAGTAAATTTGGCAGATCCTGGTGCGAATGTGTTAAGTTTTTTCATTCTTGTGTTTATGAGAAACATGAGCCTGATGTGTCCTAGCAATTTCTTCAATGTTTGGGCATATATTTGAAAGGCAAACTCTCATTTCTTCGTCAATACATTGAAGAATTCCTCTCGTTTTACTCTTGTGTTGAGTGCAGAAAACCCCCACCATACATATCATCTTAACTTTACACCAAACAAAGGATAGAAAAAACTTGCCTCCAGTCTTTCCAGGGAACATGGGGGTTGTGTAAACAATCCAGCACCACAGCTTAAGAGCCTTTTGCAACCTAATCAGGCAAATGAGGTGAGGGGTTGGGCAGACTGTCAGCTTACAGCCAATTCCCCATACCTCTGTCCCCCAAAAATCTAAACTCCAAAAACCTTGTTGGTTTTTGGTCCCCAATAGGCACATATTTCTCTGGAATACCATAGGGCATACCTGGAAACCTTCTAGGGCGCACCAGCGTGCCCTGGTGCACACTTTGAGAACCACTGGTCTAGAGGCTTGTCCTGCAGCCGTCTTTTGACTTAGTGATGGGACCACCAGAATATAACAACAACAAATATATATATGATTCATTTTATTTATTTTTTAAAATGGTATACTTAACTGGGTTGTACAGTAGCTTCATGCAGATTTCTTTTTTATTCTAGCCATCATTTAGTCCAGGAATATGTTGTTGCATTTCTTTGTTTCTTCCTTTCATCGATTAAGCTGAGGATTTTAAACACACACACACACACACACACACACACACACGCACACACACCCTTTTTTTTCTTAGTATTTTAATGAACACCTCATTTTGGGTGGTTTTGGTGGGGGCCTGATAGAGATTATAGTAATGATGAATATTCTTCTCCCAAGTCAGTCATACTACTTTCACAATCAACTATGAATGCGAAAAGAATTTATAGACACACACACATACACACACACACACATACACACAAGAACTTATTTATTTATCTTCCTTTTATCTGAAAAGTGAAATAACAACAATCTAGATATGGTGGTTCCTCATTACTCTCTCTCTATACATTCTGTAATTCTCTTTTATTTAAGCATGACAGACTGATTAATCTTGGTTGCCTATCGGCCTATAATACCCTTTCTTTGGTATTTCTCAAAGGTTGTATTTCACTATATAAAGCTTACTACTTATACTTCAGTTACTAACATAGTGTTTTCTGCATTCTCTATCGCTAGCTCTTGTATCCTTGCCTAGTTCTTTTCTGCCTATATCTAGAATTAAGAGATATTCAGAAAATCAGTTTCAGAAACTGAAGTCTTTAAAATAATCAAGTCATTAGATTTTAAGGGTGCAGGGAATGAAAGGTCACTTTACTCAAACTTCCTCTTTATAAAAGGACCAAGACTCAAGTTTTAAGATCCCCCATCCCCCATCAGACAATCACTGGCTAAGTGGCATCACTCATGTTATGGAGCTAAATATGACATGTTGGAAAATGGAGAACAGTGTGATTTCTGACTCCAAGAAGATAAAATCCTTTAAGGGGATACAAGTATTAGCCAGGCTTTTATCTTAATGTAAATAAGAAGATAATATAAGCACTAGGAAGAAATGCAGGAATATAGGAAAAATAAACAGTAGAAGCCTTTAAGATTGTAGGAGCAACTTTGGTAAGTTGTCTGGTGGAAGAAAAAATTCTCTTATAGGTTGCAGGTTCATGTCAGAAAAAAATCACAAGCCCGTGATGAACTGAAGTACAAGAACTTGGTTTTGAAAATGCAGACCTGGCATTAGGAACTGCATTGTTAATAATGAATTATAAAAAGCTTTACTCAGAATTTTCTAACATTGTTCTGTAGGCTTTGCCTTTACTTTATCATCTAGACCAGTGGTTCTTAACCTTTTTTGAGGTACCAAACCCACCAGTTTCATATGCGCATTCACCGAACCCTTCTTTAGTGATAAATAAAATAGGATTTTTTTTCCAAATTTTTTCCCAAATTCAAGACATAGGTATATTCTTGAATTTGGGAAACAAATTACGGTATTACTTTATTCTGGCCTCTGTGGCAGAGGCTTCTCCGAATCCCTGAGACCGACTCATTGAACCCCTAGGGTTTGATAGAACCCAGGTTAAGAACCACTGATCTAGACATACTGCTCACTACTCACAGGAAATATCTGTAATACATCAATATGTTTTAGTCACAGAGAGGCTTTTCAGTTATGGAGACTCATTTAAAACAGGTGGATTTAAGTCGATGCGGCTAAAAATGAAGGCATGGAAAGAAGGAAACAATTGCCTTTGAGTTTGGGGAGGAGGGGGCGAAATAATAAGGAAAGAATCAAACTTACGTATTTTCTTTGGAGCAAAGCATGTATACGTGTTCTGTCTTCTTTTGTAGAAGTTTACTAACTAAAGATATCACTAAAAATTAGAGACAATCATATAGAGGAAATGCTGGAAGTATGGCTGCATGTACGTGTCCAAGAATCTCTACAGCAAATGCACTTGTATTTGGGGTAAGTACAACTTCACTTTGACTAAATTTGGGGTCATGCACTACTTCAATTTAATAAGCAATATTTGTGGATCTGAAAAGGGTCACATTTGGTTAAGTCAAAAAGGTAAAATTTGCTCTTGTTGCATTTTAAATGTTGGTTGTCTTCTATAAATTTTGAGTGATCCCATGCCACTTTATAAGCGCGCACACACACACACACGCGCGCCCTTGTGTGTGTGTGTGTGTGTGTGTGTGTGTGTGTGTGTTAGGTATAAATGCACTGACTACACTAATAGATACAGGGTAATAGATAAAATCCAAAGTAGGAATAAAAAATGGCTTTTTATTAAAAACTGTGAAAGAAATATATTGCTGATCTCTTTTAAATACTGTATTGATGTTTATTTAGTAAGATGATTATTAATCTGTCTCTTAATCTATAAACAGAGACTTTATGTAGCTCTCTTGATAAAAAACAGCAAGGAATTATGAAGAGCATGCTTTCACATCTGAAGGAGAAAAACTTTTCCACTGGATGTGAATGTCTCTTTTGAAATTTGAAATTGGCTACTGTGTAGACTGAGTCTCCTATCTGACTGTTCAATAGAGGCTATTAACCTCCTTGGAGTCACAGACCCCTTAAACATTGGAAGAAACCTCTGAATCTTCTTCTCAGACTCACAAGCATGTTATAACCCTTTGCACGCTTTTTTTTTTTCTGGGGGAGGACTATGTTCTCCTGAAACTCACTCATTGGCTTTAAGTTAGGAACCATCATTAAATAAGAAAACCCATCTTGTCTTTCTCCACACACCAGCAGCCTTGCTTTCTTGTAGAGTTCTTAACAAGCTTTGGCTAAATTGATATGTCATGGTTGCCAATAATGTAACTTAAATTCTGTTTTTTGTTTGTTTTTATTTTTGTTTTTTAGTGAAAGTGAGAGAGAGACAGGGACAGACAAACAGGAAGGGAGAGAGATGAGAAGCATCAACTTATTGCAGCACTTCAGTTGTTCATTGATTGCTTTCTCATATGTGCCTTGACCGGGGGGCTCCATCTCAGCCAGTGACCCCTTGCTCAAGCCAGCAGCCCTGAGTTCAAGCCAGCAACCTTGGGCTTCAAGCCAGCAATCATGGAGTGATATCTATGATCCCACGCTCAAGCCAGAGAGCCTGCGCTCAAGCTGGTGAGCCGTCTCAAGCTGGCGACCTTGGGGTTTCAAAGGAGGTCCTCAGCATCCCAGTTCTATGCTCTATCCACTGTGCCACTGCCTGGTCAGGTTTACGCTTTAAATCTATAAAAATTCATGATATTATTACCCCAAAGTGACTTTTTAAAAAATTTTTAATTAATTTTAATGCAGTGACATTGATCAGTCAGGGTACATAGGTTTAGAGAAAACATCTCCAGGTTATTTTGACATTTGATTATGTTGCATACCCATTACCCAAAGTCAAATTGTCTTCCACCACCTTCTATCTGGTTTTCTTTGTTCCCCTCCCATCTCCCCCTCATCCCCCCACCGGTAACCACCACACTCTTGTCCATGTCCCTGAGTCTCATTTTTATGTCCCACCTATGTATGGAATCATTTAGTTCTTAGTTTTTTTCTGATTTACTTATTTCACTTTGTATAATGTTATCAGGGTCCACCCATGTTGTCGTAAATGATCCTATATCATCATTTATTATGGCTGAGTAGTATTCCATGGTATATATGTACCACATCTTATTTATCCAGTCATCTATTGAAGGGCTTTTTGGCTGTTTCCAAGTCTTGGCCACTGTGAACAATGCTGCAATGAACATGGGGCTGCATGTGTCTTTACGTACCAGTGCTTTTGAGTTTGGGGGGTATATACTCAGTAGAGGGATTGCTGGGTCATATGGTAGTTCTATTTTTAATTTTTTGAGGAACCACCATACTTTCTTCTATAATGGTTGTACTACTTTACATTCCCACCAACAGTGGATGAGGGCTCCTTTTTCTCCACACTTGTTATTATCTGTCTTGTTGATAATAGCTAACCTAACAGGTGTGAGGTGGTATCTCATTGTAGTTTTGATTTGCATTTCTCTAATAGCTAATGAAGATGAGCATCTTTTCATTATCTGTTGGGCATTTGTATTTCTTCCTGGGAGAAGTGTCTGTTCATGTCCTCTTCCCATTTTTTTATTGGATTGTTTGCTTGTTTGTTGTTGAGTTTTATGAGTTCTTTGTATATTTTGGATATTAGGCCCTCATCTGTGCTGTTGTTTGAAAATAAAAGTGACTTTTTTATACAAAACAAACCTTACTTCTCTAAAATGTATTTTTAATATTAGCCAATTGCATATATGTTTTACATAGACTACTTGCTTTACAAAAAGCTGGAACTAATAAAGTTAAAACAATTAAATAGCCTTCTTTTTGGGTAAACCAATCCAAGAAATACATGGTTAAGTGTACTGATGTTTTACTTTTATCTTTTGTAAAAATGTTGAATGTTTTCTTAAATTATTGGAATTTTGTTATAAATTACATGATTTCAGTACTAACAGCATTCTCTTCTCACAGGCTATCCAGATATTGATTGGCATCTATCATCTTTTCATGTGGTTTTTAATATTGATTTTGTATATGGGACAGATTAAAGGAGTCTTTGGGAAGTATGAACCTATAACTTACAAAACAGGATGTGCTTTATGGGGAATTGTTGTGAGTAGACTGCATTTATATGATTTAATCATTCAGTAAATAATATGCATGTGACTAATGGAAGATAGGGAACAGTTTCTAAACAAAGTTTTCAGGAAAATTATGTAACAAAATGTCAGGTTGATAATTTTTTCAAAATCAAACTTTTTTTTGACAAATATATTTTGAGCACTATTAAGCTACCAGTGCTCTTGGAAGGGATGTGGATACAGGAGTGGATACACAGTGAAAACCGTAAGTTGGATTGTCCTTAGATATGTGAAAGAGAAAGAACCTTAATCATAGTATTTATCAGCATGGTTAACTTTCATGTGTGCTGTTGTTACCTTAGCTTCCTCACACAATGAGTTTATACTCACACATCTTCTATCATTGTCATCACCTGCACTCTTTTGTGGTTCTATACAGCCATAATGTAATAGGACAATCTGTAGTATGTGGCATCCTGGATAGCAAGTAAACAAAGAAATAGGGAAAGATAACCTATATTATCTTTTATTTTATCAAATAAGACAAGGGCTGACCATTGGGTTTAGCAATATGAAGGCCAGCAACCAACTTGATAAGTAGTTTCAATCGAATCATGGGGCAGAAGTCTGACTAGAGTTTGTGGAAGAAGAAGAAGAAAGGAGGAGGGGGAGGAGGGAGGGGAAGGAGGGGGAAGAGAAGGAGAAAGAAGGAGGAGAAGGAGAAGAAAGAAGTGAAGTAGAAGAGGAGGAGGAGCCACAAGCTCCCAACATTCCATCTACCTACTTATCAAAATTTTTCTCCTTTCTCTGTTCTTCTACCTTTTCCTCCTGTTATCTACTTTGACACTATTTACATTAAAAATGGATAATTCTGTATTGTGGGTGCTGTCCTATGCACTGTAGAATGTTGATCAGCATCTGTGGTCTCTGCCCACTAGATGCACACTCCTGAGGAGGAGAAGGAAGGAGACAGAAGAATTGACAGTAATCACAGACAACTCCTTTAAGGACTTTGATGTTATGTGGCATAGCAAAATGAGGTGTTAGCTGGGGAAAATATGGGTCAAGAGAGGGTTTGGTCATTTGTTTCAGGAAGTTGGAAGTATCATGTCTTTTACTGAGGGAACTGAGTCAGGAGAACATTGAGATATGAGATAAATGGTGCGAGGGAGGGACCATCAGAATCATGTACTTATGTGATGATGAATTTTAATACACAAATAGCTAAGAGCATGGACAGTTCATCTTTAACATGGTTCTCAACTAGAGGTGATTTTGCTGTTCAGAGGACATTTGATGGGTGAAGATAATTTTGATTTTCACAGCTGGGGTGTGTGTATCTAGTGGGCAGAGGCCACAGATGCTGATAATCATTCTACAGTGCATAGGACAGCCTCCTCAACAAAGACTTATCCGTTTTTAATGTAAATAGTGTCAAGGAGGAGGAAAAGAGAAAGGAGAAAAATTTTGATAAGTAGGTAGATGGAATGCTGGGGGGTTGTGGAACTCTTCTTCTGATGGCTTTAAATATCTCAATGAATTAGAAAGCAAGATTATGAGTTGAGAGTGAATGAGAAAGTGGATTGGTTGAGGAGAGAGGACATGAAATAGTCCTCTAGGAAAAGTGAGAAAGTGCATGTATTGTAGAAAAGTAGTTTGACTTTTCATTGTGCAGTAAGAGATCACTTAAGTTAATAGTGAGTTGGGTCAAGATGATTGTGTCTTTCTCAGACCCTGATTGGCCACATGGGTACAGACATGCAGTAAGAACTGCATTTAATCAGGATTTTGGTCTAAACATGCAACTGTGCTTAAACAAGAAGGATACAAAGGAGTTAAGAGTGCATAAGAATGTGTGTTTGTAGTGGTTGACCGTGGAATTTAAGATAGTGAAGGAGAGAAGTAACAGGAAGATGAGGAGGTCAGATTATAGATTTAGGTGGGGTCAAAGGATTGTTAGAGATATAATAATACAAGGCATGAGCTAGAAAAATGGAAGTTGGTGGTCAGAGTGAGATACTTAAAATTGAGTTTTGAAAGATGTTACACTTATTGGCAGAAACAAGGTCAAAGAATGCATATGGGAGGGAGCGACTGAGCATGGAGTCAAAGGATTGAAAGAGATAAATTCAAAGAACCATAAATCCAAGATATTAGAAGGATTATATATGTATATATTGAAATACTAAGGATTAAGAGATGTTAGAGAGAGAGTTAAAGACAAGAATTAAAATTACCTAGTAAAAGGAGAGTGAGCAAGGGGTAAACATAGGACTTGAACCAGGAGGGATAGTGGGTGGAAGAATCTGATGAGATTTGATTCAAAGCTAGAGTAGAGAGAATGGTTGGAAGTAGAAAAAAGGAGCAAGGACACAACCCTTCTTACAACCAAAGGTGTAAGGGCTACTGGAGATAAGATGACCATTACTTGAGAGGCTATAGATGAAGCAGTGGCCTCTAAAGAGCCACTCTGCCTTTATACCTTGGCTCGCAAGTGTCAAAGCACTGAATTGCAAAACAATAGGAAATAGTGAATTTGCAGACACAATCCAGATCAATGATTCCTGCCCCTCAGTGTTTAATCTTTCATGTTATAAAAATAGCATATTCAAATCCCAGAATAAATTATCTAAAAATTTTGTTAAATTTAATACAATGCAAAACTTCGTATTTAGATCATAAACTTTGAAAGGTATTTTGTAAAGCACTTGGTTTGGTAGTTTACATTAGAGAGCACTCCCATTTAGAATTCACAAGGTATTTTCACTTTATATTCTGAATTAGCTCTTACTTCACTGTGTATGTCTTTGGAAATCTCAACTTTTATTGCAGAAGGAAGTGCTGAGTGTGTAGATTTCAGTTATCTTTGAGGAACTAGTAAGCTTGAGATTTGGCCTTTTGATATATGGTGCAGTATAAATATTGTTTTTCCACAAATTAGCCTTTGACTTGGATCTTCGTCAGAGTCACTAAAACAAAACAGACAAGACAAAAGGAATATTTCAAGGGAATTGTTCAGCATGCCTTCAAAAAATATGGCATTGCTTTATACTTCCGGGAAACAGACAACGCAGCCTGGTATGAAATAAAGAAAAACCTTTTTGAAAACAAAGACAAAAATAAAAATAGTAGTTGTTACCCTAATACTGCCATAGTCTCAGTTAAGAGATATATTTTATACAAACACAATGTGGAATGGACTCATGGGCCACTTTTTTCACTTCTGGATACATATACAGTAATTATAATCAGTGGCATTTCATGAGGAAGAACAGCAATAGACATAATAATTGAATGAGTTCAGAGAGTCTGCTCAGATCGAAACAAATCTAGTTCCTGATTCAGGACTGCTTCAGTCATCTTTGGCATAGACCACAAACAGGATTCTGCCCACTGTTTCCTATATATTTCAGTTATTAGTGATCTTTCTATTGACTTTCAGTTCATTACTCTGTCCTGACTTTTTCAACTAAAACTTTTTTAGATTTTGTTACTCTTGGTATTATAAAAATAACTGAGAAGACAGAGTTGTTAAATATACAGTTTAAGTTGATGAGCACTATTAATGAATATTTATAAATATATGTTTTTATATCCAGTTTATCATTTCAGGAATCTCCATAATAAAAATAGCAAGGGTTTCAACTCAAAACATGGTAAGTTGAAATGTTTAGGGTCTCCTAGAAATCACTTATCCCGAAGCTAAATAAGTTTTTTAAAATGATAGTGAGTATGTAAACAAAGATGGAATCTACCCTACTTGTAAAATCAATGAAGGAATTAAGTGAAAGTCCAAAAGCATGTAATTTAATGTACACAAACATGATCTACTAGTGAGAATCATGACTATGCAGAGGTCTCTAAATTTATAGGGTTTTTGTTTGAGGGTTTTTTTTTGGGGGGGGGGATTGGTATTCTATCTTCTTTTAAGTGTATATAAACTGTACTATTAGAAAAAACGTAATAGGCCCTAATGCCTATATATACAAACATAATACTGCTATAAAACTCCATTTTCCTAGCTATCTAGGTTGGGAGCAGGATTGTATCATGTAACAAAATAGAAAGTATGTCCAAAATAAATACCATTTACAGTATAGATGGAAAGATACTAGGAAGAGAAACTCATAGTTAAATGATACCTTAGAAATTAATTTGCCTAATCTCATAATTATGTAGATTAAAAAACTGTACATTATTATAAAGATATCCAAAGGTATTGATGGATGTTTCCTAGAGAATTAAAATCCAGCACTAAAAATCATGGATTCCTATTTGGTTAATTTCTACAAGCTGTCTTTCCCCATCATTTTCTTCTTTTATCCTTTTTGCAGTGGAAATCCTTTTGTTCCAATTACATAAGGTTTTCTTCCAACTGACTCAGAAGATTGTAAAATACAATATTTTTTAGCCCAAATGAAAGATGTATGCTTATTGGTGTGATGGTATATTAGTGTCTTCTCCAGAATAACTGGGTTTCATCTAAACCAGAAAAAAAATATTTTACTCTGATTTATTTTTTTATTTATTATTTATTTATTTATTTATTTATATTTTAGTGAGAGTAGGGGAGGCAAAGACAGACTCCTGCATGTGCTCTGACCAGGATCCACCCAGCAAGCTCACTAGGGGGCGATGCTCTGCCCATCTGGGACCCTTGCTCCATTGCAACTGGAGGCATTTTTTAGTACCTAAGTTGGAAGCCATCGAGCCATTCTCAGTGCCTGCAGCCAACTCGCTCCAATTGAGCCATGGCTGCAGGAGAGGAGGAGGAGAGAGGGAGGGAGAGAGAGAGAAGTGACAAGGGAGGGGTGGAAAAGCAGATGGGCACTTCTCTTGTGTGCCCTGACCGGGAATCAAACCCTGGACTTCCACACACTGGGCCAATATTCTACCACTGAGACAATCAGCCTGGGCCAAAGTATTTCACTCAAGCATGCCAACGCTTATAAAGCTTCAGAAACTAGATCAAAGTTTTAACTAGTTGATTATTTTTCAGCATACTGTCTAACCAAAGTGTTCACTCACTAAATTTACCCTATATCTTTGTTGCAGGTTGTATGTGCTTTGACCTTGAACATCATCTGCATATTTATTTCAGTTGTTGCAACATTTTTAACAGTATTCGAACTGTCTCAGTTTCATTCTGTGTCGTATAGGAATTATGGACAAGCGGTAAGTGACAGTTCTATAGGAACATCTCAATTTCAAAATTATTCTTTGCAGACGTTTTGAGGCCTTAAGAGGTAAAATAAGGTTTTTATTGGTCCTCACAAAGTTCTCTGATTTAATAGTAGACTCTTGGTTGAAAGTTCTAACTCAAAAATAATTCTAGCGGCCTGACCTGTGGTGGCGCAGTGGATAAAGCATCAATCTGGGACCACTGAGGCCGCCAGTTCAAAACCCTGCACTGGCCTGGTCAAGGCATATATGGGAGTTGATGCTTCCAGCTCCTCCCCCCTTTCTCTCTCTCTCTGTCTCTCACTCTGTGTCTCCTCTCTAAAATGAATAAAAAATAATAATAATAATAATAATTCTAGCAAGATGGTTTGTAAACTCACTAGAGTGTTTGAGCTCTTGATAGGCCCAGTTAAAATAAAACAGGTGAATAATATGAAGGTCTCAGTGGCAAGTGTATCTGCATTAAGCATGGGGCCACTGATGGTGCTCTTAAATGGGGCCACTGATGATGCTCTTAAAGAAAGAACAACATAACCATAGACTTCAAACCACTCCCGTAACCCACAAAAGATCCTACTATTGATGTAGGATCCCAACTATATAGTTGGGATTGTAGACACCTAGTAATTCCTGGTTTAACATGTAGCATTTCATGCACATTTTTGTATCTCACATGCATTTTGCTTTAAGTCTTGAAATGCTAAATAAATGTGAATATCCTTACTAATATCACAGTAGATTTTTCAGTTGTGTTGGCTTTAAGTTCAGAATCACAATTGTTAGTGCTGCAATACTTCAAAAGATCTTCCACTTAAAATTATAGCAAATTGGAGTGGAGCTCCTCTGTGTTCCCTGGGCAACAGAGCAAAACAAATAATTTCAAAGTCTTAATTTAAATATAATTCTAATAAGAAGAAGAGTTATTGTAGGTGAGGGATAAACTTCCTACTTCCTCCATACACCCCCACTCCATAGGACCATCGGTGGAAGGATTCCAGGCATGGAGAACAGAAGCCTAGAGAACGAGATGTTGAGAGAAGATGCAATAATACTTCAAAATAGATTGTGTAATGAGTGATGAATTTTCCCTATAAATTGTAAGAAAATTCCCTACTTGACCTGGAAATTCAATCTAAAAATCTTTAATTCTAATTTTGGAGCCAAAGATAAGGAAGGGAATATAGAGTTATTTTAAGTTATTTTAGCTTACCACTCTTATTCATAAGCTTGTAATCATCAGTGTAACATAATTTAGCATCATTGCCAGGACCTACCTTTAGCAAACACTATTTTAAGCCATTGCAGACTGTATCCATCTGATCTGAATTCAGTATTAGTGATCAGTTTCACAATCTCCCAAACATACATTTCAGCTTTATTTGCTGTGATCAGTCACACAAAACGAACTTGTATTTTAGACCTGCATCTCAACCTGTGGTCTTTCCTTAGAAACGTTACAGTATTATAGCCCTACATTTACTAAAGCAGCCAGCATTTCACAAGACTTTTCATATGCCAACATAAGCAAGTGGGTTGGCTAAATCTGAAAACTAATCAAGTTCTCAGTGTTTACAGATAGGTTCAGCCAGCCCCAAAAATGCATGCCTCAAAATAGAGTCCTCATGTAGCAAAATGCTGAATAGCATAAATCCCTAACCATAGCGCCTTTACCCAGACACCATCCCTGTGTAACTTCCTTGTTCCTTAGTTACTTTCTGTGTAAATGGAGAAAATGTTAACACAACCTATTTGTTAACTGCTTTGACTGTCTCCCAAACTCCAGTCCTGTTGTTCTAATGACCAGCTTGACTTTCTTACATAATGCTTCTAGTGTCATTATCACAAACTCAACAGATAGCAAATGGAAAATATTTAGCTCCTCAAAAATACTGTACTTTAAAACTCCCTTCTGTCAATCTCCTAACTCAAAACTTTTCTGTAACCCTTTCTCCTTCTCTTTCTGCTATCTTCCCAATTCCAAATATTGTTTCTTACTTACTTAAATTTTTGTTGATTAGGACTCCTATGGTTGTGAGTGACAGGAAATGCAACCCAAAGTGACTTAAGCCAAAAAGGGCACTTAATGACTTTAGCAGGATTCAGAGGCTTAAATCATGTGTTTAGAACTCAGTCACTCTCTCTGTTGTTTTTCTACTTGAACTTCTCAGTCAGATATCTTGCTACTTCCAGGAAGAGAGCTTAAGAATAATAGTAACATAAATTAAGAAATTTGGGCCTGACCAGGCGGTGATGCAGTGGATAGAGTATCAGACTGGGATGCGGAAGAGCCAGGTTCGAGACCCTGAGGTCACCAGCTTGAGCATGGGCCCATTGGGCTTGAGCAAAAGCTCGCCATCTTGGATCCAAGGTCGCTGGCTCCAGCAAGGGGTTGCTCGGTCTGCTGAAGGCCCACTGTCAAGGCACATATGAGAAAGCAATCAATGAACAACTATGGTGTCTCAATGAAAAACTGATGATTGATGGTTTTCATCTCTCTCCGTTACGGTGTCTGTCCCTATCTCAGAAAGGAGGAAGGAAATTTGGGCAAAATTACTTTTTACAATCTTACCTGCTAAGAGGTCTCAAGTACTTTCCAGTTTAAATGTGCAATGGTGTTTCTGCGAACAAAATTAAATCAGAATTCTTCACCTTGCCATTTCAACCCCCTACTGTTTTTCTTTTTCTTTTATTTTTTTTCTTCTTTTCCAAATGAGAGGAGGGTACATTGAGAGATAGACCCCACATGAACCCCAACCAGGATCCACCTGGCAACTCCCATCTGGGGCCAATGCTCTGCCCATCTGGGGCCATGCTCACAACCAAGCTAGTTTTAGTGCCTGAGATGGAAACCCCACAGAGCCATCCTCAGTGCCTGGGGCTGAGCACTTGAGCCAGTTGAGCCTGGGCTGCAGGAGGGGAAGAGAGAGAAAGAGAGGTGAGGGGAAAGGGTGGAGAAGTATATGGTCGCTTCTCCTGTGTGCCCTAACTGGGAATAGAACCCGGGACTTCCACACACCAGGCCCATGCTCAACAGTCTTTATCTTGCTGTTCGTAGCATACACAAATGAGCACTATGCCTGAGTTAAACTTATTTTATCATTTTCTCAATAGGCCATGTTCATTTTTGCATTCAGTCTTTTGATCACATTATCAAACCATAGATTATGTGATACATATTTTAGCTTTATTGGTTGGTTCTATTTTATGTCTTCATTTCTTAATTATTTTGTCACACTTTTAATTCTTGCTATTAAATTCTTTCAGGAACAAGAAAGTTTATAAGAAACAAGTAAATTAAAGCTGCCTAGAATGCTTCTTCCCCACTTCACTTTTCTCAGTCCTCCTTTTATTTCAGAGGCCCCAACTTTTTATGAAGCCCTCTTGGATAGGGATGGTGGCTCGTGGTGAACCTCGGAGCCCCCGTAATTATTATACATTTTGACATATTTGACATATGTTACCTTATATTATCTTTCTGTCTTTAATATAAACCTTGAGAAACAGGAATATTTTGTCATTTCATTCTTGCCATCTAATTCCTACGACCTCATAGTTTATTTCATTTAAAGGTATTAAATAAGAACAAAAGAAGAGAAGGAATTGAAGAAGAGGGAATTATGATGTTATTATTTCTAGGTCTGACTATCATTCTTGTTTTTCCATAACCAATACAAAAACCCTACTTATTTTCAGGAGTACTACCAATATCATTCATCCTGATATGGAGTTGAAAATATCTTTCAGCTAGCAACAGAAAGGGTCTGCTTTAAATATACCAGCAATCAGAGACACCTAAAACTTTCCAGTGAAATACTGTTCTTTGAACTCTTCATTTACGCTCCCTTCCATATGCTATTAAAACAATTTCTCTGTGACTTTTATCATCACACATGTAAATTTAAGTAAGTTTGTAATTAAGAACAGTGGTTTTAATACCTGAGGATTGCTTGGTAAAATCTTTCGGTTGCCATCTTATCTTTAGAGACAGAAAGTCAAATATGGAAAGAAGAGTTTGGACAGTGAGCGGTGCCAGGGACTCTGTAGTGAAGAGAATAATGAAAATGAAGAGTTGTAGAAAGTGAGGCAAGAATAGGGAGTGGTGAAGAACAAGATCAAGAGTGTAAACATTGAATTCGGGGAATGAAAGCTAGGAAACTGGAGCAGAAGGCAGAGGAGTGAAGATGCCCAGGAAGATCAAATGGCAAAGAGTCTGGTTTATTC
The DNA here is from genome assembly GCA_037038555.1 of Rhynchonycteris naso. NCBI lineage: Eukaryota > Metazoa > Chordata > Mammalia > Chiroptera > Emballonuridae > Rhynchonycteris > Rhynchonycteris naso. The sequence continues at coordinate 362,109,942 of CM072995.1, forward strand.
TTCCCATTTTCCACTCATCTGGGAGGCCTTTCCTGAATGCAGCTGCCCTTACTAAAATAATAATGCGGGATTTCTCCCTATTTTCAGAAACTTGGGAGGGAAGTTGCACGTACTTTACTGCTCTCCTACCCCTTGGAAATAGTTATTGCGTTAACATACACAATCTTCGGCTGTGGTGATTTGGTAAGTGATTATCTACTCTGGCATATGAAGAACTGTTCATTTTAGTAAGTGAATTTTACAAAATGAAATGCACTGGTACAATCTGTTTAGAATTAATAAAATGGGCTATGTGATAATATTCCCTTTTTAATATTCTCTTTATTTTTTATTGTTTATAAAATTACAAAAGGAATATGTGAAACTAATAAAAAGTAAAAATAATTATAGAATAAAAAGCTATTGTCCTCAATGTGATCATCATACCCACACATGCAAATCTGCACAAAAAGGCATAGACACACAAACACACACACACACAGTTCTTTTGTTGCTAATTGTGTGGTCATACTCATATTGTTTGGTCACATGGATCTTTCTCAACTGTCACAGAAACCTTTTAATTATAAAACAAACTTAAACAATGCCTTTTTAATAGTATCATACTTTTACTTAGAATTTAACATTCCTTTATTGCTGCATACTTAGTTTTTTTCCAATTTTATGAATTGTAAACAATGATGCAGTGAACACCCCAATGCATATATCTTTGCAAATAAGACCAGTATTTCTGTAGGTAGTTGATTTCTAGAAGTGTACAGTTGACCCTTGAACAACACAGGGATTAGGGGTACTAACCACCCCCATACAGTCAAAAACCTGCACATAGATTTGACTCCCCCAAAACTTAACTACTAATAGCCTCCTGTTGACCAGAAGCCTTACTGATAAATAGTCGAGTAACAGATATTTTGTATATTATATGTATTATATAATGTAATCTTATAATAAAGTAAGCTAGAGAAAAAATGCTATTAAGACAATCATAAGGAGGATAAAATACATTTATCATACTGTATTTATCAATACCATAAGTTTATGTCATCTACATACTAGATGAATTGTCTGTGAGCACCTGCATCAATATAGTCTTATAGGTTCTGCATAGTACTGTCATGACATCAAAAGTGAAAAAGTTGCCTGACCTGTGGTGGCGCAGTTGATAAAGCGTCGACCTGGGAACACTGAGGTCGCCAGTTCAAAACCCTGCACTGGTCTGGTCAAGGCACATATGGGAGTTGATGCTTCCAGCTCCTCCCCCCTTTCTCTCTTTCTCTCTCTCTCTCTCACTCTGTGTCTCCTCTCTAAAATGAATAAAATTAAATTAAATTAAATTTTTTAAAAAAAGTGGAAAAGTCATGTGAAAAATTCCTATTTATGTATAGGTTTAAGGATTCTTGTGTTGGTAATGAAAAGCAAGAATATGATAGCTTTATGGTGGCCTCATGTAATTGATATGATTGCTGCACAGTAGCCTAGCCTATACATTAATGAATAAGTTATAAAATCCTTATGGCACACAGTATTACAGTCATATTCATAATACGTTATTGGAAACATTGTTACTTTTTGTGTGTGTGTGTGTATTTTTCCAAAGTTAGAAGCGGAGAGGCAGTCAGATAGACTCCCGCATGCGCCCGACCAGGATCCACCCGGCATGCCCACCAGGGGGCGGTGCTCTGCCCATCCAGGGTGTTGCTCCATTGCTGCCAGAGTCATTCTAGTACCTGAGGTGGAGGCCATGGAGCCATCATCAGCACCCGGGCCAACTTTGCTCCAATGAAGCCTTGGCTGCAGGAGGGGAAGAGCGAGAGAGGAAGGAGAGGGGGAAGGGTGGAGAAGCAGATCAGCGCTTCTCCTGTGTGCCCTGACCGGGAATCGAGCCCAGGACTTCCATATGCCCAGCCAGTGCTCTACCGCTGAGCCAACTGGTCAGGGCCACATTGTTACATTTTTAAAAAAGTATTTACCTATGATGATAGGCTGATATGCAGTTTCTCCAATTATGAGTGAGAGAGAGGCATACTGTATGGTAATGTAATTCTGTAATGACAGTGTTGTAATCATTCTAGACATTGATGATGTCCTCTCTATGAGGGTTCTCTTCCACATCAACAGGCCTTTCTAAAGAGTTCCATGTTTCCATGTGTAATGATGATCTTTAAAGGTCCTTGTGACCTCCTGATCTAGAGGCTGAATCAGAGACAACATGTTTGGGGGCAAGTAGACCACTTCTACACCTTTGGTGTTGAACTCATGGCGTTCTGGGTGGCCAATGGCCTTGTCAATATCAAAAGCACTTTAAAAGGCAGTCACTTGCTGGCTAGGTACTTCTGACTTCAGGGAAAAGCACATGAACCAGTTCAGGAAATGGGTTGTTGATGTCCAGACCTTCTTGTCGCACAACTAAAAGACTGACAGCTGGTGTTTCTCTTTTCCCTTCAAAGCTCGGGGTGAACAGTTTTATAGATAAGGGGTCCTGATCATAAACCTGACTGCATTTGCACAAGACAGTAGGGTTAGCTTATCCCTTCCTGCCCTGAAATCTGGTGCTCGCTTTTCTTCCTGGTCCTCTGTGGCATTTCCCCCCAAGAATAGGGGACTTTTCTCAACATTAATTCCTGTTCAGGCAGGTATCCTTTCTCCTTAATTATTTTCTTAATGGCATCTGGAAATTCATCTTCCTTTCGATCAGTAGAAGCTTCTTCTCTTGTTTTCTTGATATTCTTTCTCAACTGATCAACCCATCCTTTGCAGGCATTTAATTCTCCAGCTTTAGATCTACTGCCTGCCTTTTGCTTTAATTTGTCCTATGATGACTTTGCTGTCTCTTGAATCATAGTAGAGTCTATAGGTATGCATTTCGTATAGAAATTTTACACCCACAAAAAAGCTTGCATCTTCAATAAATGATAAAAAGTATTTTGCAAGAAGTACAAGGTTTCCTGCCTGCTAGCATAGCTGCTGTGACAGCTTCACAAGTTTCCTTTTCTTTTTTGCAATGCTCCCTACACTGGAATCACTGGAATCGTTTATCTTGAAATGGTGGGCAGCCACAGCTTCAGACCTCAATCTATGATGGATATCAAGCAATTCAACTTTTTCCTGGAATGTCTTGAGTTTTCTCTGCTTCTTGGGAGCACTTCCAGCATCAGTGGTGGCACTTCGTAGGGTCCAATGGTGCTATTCATAGTTCACAGTATTGCACCAAACACGAAGAAAAATACGTGAAAACTTCAGATCACTTTTTACTGTAATAAGCAATTTCTTGGAGAGAGAAACTTACAAGGGGATGATTAACATCACATGACATTTTCAGCAGATACTCGCAACATTTGCCCTCATCACAATGACACTGGGATGTGGCTACAAAATTATTACAGTAGTATAGTATGTACTACAGTTAACTGCATACAATTAAGATTTAATACAGCATCTTTGTGTTTGTTTACTTCTCTCAACTGTGAGTGGCGCCATGTACAGTCTGTTGGTGGCATAACTTATGCTACATTTAAATTTATTATAATAAACTTGTGCATATTTTAAGGTAACAAATGATAAAATAGACTGGTAGTTACATATATTTTATGCATTTATTAAATACCAAACTTTTTCTTAATTTTTTCAATATTTCTACTCTATGCAGTTTATCTGCAACTTTTTTCAAACTGTCACAAATGTCCAAAAATGTTCCAATTTATTTACTTACTTACTTACTTACTTACTTATTTTTATTTAGAGTAGGGGAGGCAGAGACAGACTCCCATATTCACCCTGACCGAGATCCACCGAACAAGCCCATGAGGGGGCGATGCTCTACCCATCTGGGGCCTTTGCTCCATTGTAACTGGAGCCATATTTTAGCACCTGAGGCAGAGGCCATGAAGCCATTCTCAGTGCACAGGGCCATCTCACTCTAATTGAGCCATGGCTGCAGGAGGGGCAGAGAAGAGAGAGAGAGAGAAAGAGAAGAGAGAGAAAAGTGAGAGGGAGGAAGTGGAGAAGCAGATGGGCACTTCTCCCATGTGCCCTAACTGGCAATCAAACCTGGGACATCCACGTGCTGGGCCAATGCTCTACCATTGAGCTAACCAACCAGAGCCTCCAATATATTTATTTTTAAAAATTTGCAATTTAAACCTGTGTTGTTCAAGTATCAACTATAATTGTAAGTTTAATAACATCTCAAATAGCTGTAATACTTCACAGTACAGTACCACAAAAATGATTTCCTCACAATTTAAAAATACTAAATGTCAGCTTGACCTGTGGTGGTGCAGTGGATAAAGCATCAACCTGGAACACTGAGGTCGCTGGTTCAAGACTCTGGGCATGCCTGGTCAAGGCACATATGGGAGTTGATGCTTCCTGCTTCTGACCCCTTCTCTCTCTATCTCCTCTCTAAAATGAATAAATAAAATCTAGAAAATAAAAGACTAGATGTTTACCATTTGTTCTTTCAAAAATATTTATGGTGGGCCTACCATATACTAGACATTATAATGGGCACTAAGGATGCAGTGATTAACAAGACAACATCCCTATTCTCAGGGATCCTGCCTTCCACTGGAGGAGAAAGACAATAAATACACACACAGAGTAACTTTAGGAAATGGGAAAGTGTTAAGAAGTGAAATAAAGCAGAGTAAGGAGATAAGGCAAAGATTATTTTCCACAGGATGGTAAGGGAAGCTCTATGAGTGGGAACCAACTAAACTGCAGAAGTAGCTCTGATACTACAGAATTGTGAAGTGAGGGTATGGCAGATGCCCTCAAAAGAAGAAAAGAAACTGGTCAGAAATGTGAATAAACAATCCTTTAAATATCCTAGACATTTACCAATAAATACAACAGTTGAGAAGTGTTTAAGAAAAATTACTTGCCTGACCAGGTGGTGGCGCAATGGATAGAGCATCGGACTGGGATGCAGAAGACCCAGGTTCGAGACCCCGAGCTCGCCAGCTTGAGCGCGGGCCCATCTGGCTTGAGCAAAAGCTCGTCAGCTTGGACCCAGGGTCGCTGGCTCCAGCAAGGGGTTGCTTGGTCTGCTGAAGGCCCGCAGTCAAGGCACATGTGAGAAAGCAATCAATGACCAACTAAGGTGTTGCAATGGCAACGAAAAACTAATGATGGATGCTTCTCACCTCTCTCCGTTCCTGTCTGTCTGTCCCTGTCTATCCCTCTCTCTGACTCTCTCTCTCTGTCCCTATAAAAACAAAACAAAAGAACAGTGGGTGTCTGACATTTTAGCTTGGTGCTGCTCTAATTTTTCCCATCCTGCACCATTCCCACCCCAGGTTCTATTTTATAAAAATTTAACTGGGTGAGTCAACTGTGAGGACCAGCAACCTCACTGCTGGAAAGTGCTGATTTTATTTGGAGGAGAGCACAGAAAGTTCCACGACCAGCAGTGTTATAATAACAATATTGATCTCAGTGACAAACTGGAAAAGCCAATATAACTCATAGCTTAACTGAGATCACAATTACTTGTTGGGTCAAGGAATTAACTGGCAACCAGCCAGAAGATTAAAGAGAGATTCTGAGAACAAAAGGGAAAACATAGGCCTTGATAATATCCTACTTATCCCTGTGGTCCAAAAGATTATAGTTGTGCACAGGGCTATACATACATTAAGGAGACTGGAGAGCTTTTCACACCTGGCTGAATAAGAGGTCTTGCAAACACAGAGGTGAGCAGATTTACAAATTGCCTACACTTTGAACATATTCCTTAAGCTGTACTGATTCATTGACAAAGGGTAGAAGTCAGCTCTCACCCACTGCAAAGGACATAGACTCCAAAAAATCAGTATAGGCAAGTCACAAAAGGCAACAGTAACAACTACTCCTGAAGTAAGTAGAAGCAATTAGAATGCAAAGTTGCTACAATGTATTATCTAAAATATCCATTTTTCAGCAACAACAACAAAATATGACATGCTAAGAATAGGAAATAGTGACCTATACACTTGCACAAAGCAGTCCTAGAAGGAAGGGAAGACAAATGTTGAACTTTACAAAGAACTTCAAAGAACTAAACGAAAATATCCTTAAAGAATTAATACATCAAATAATATCAATGTCATTACCTTGATTGTGATGATAGTATCACAGTGTTAGCATATGTCTGAATTTATCAAATTGTGCACATTAAATATGTGCAGTTCTTTGCATATCAGTTTATGCTTTAATAAAGCTGTTTAATATTTAAAATAAGAATATAAATAAAAGAGATAGAAATTAATAAAGATAAAAAAACAAATGGAAATCCTGAAGTTTAAAAATGGAGTTGCTGAAATGAAAAATTCACTACAAGGGCTCAACAGGTTTGAGCTGACAAAGGACAAAATCAGCAAACATAATAGGACAATATAAACTCTCTAGTCTGAAAAATGGGAAAGAAGAGAACAAGAAAATTTAACAAAGCATCAGAGATTTGGGGGGCACCATGTATTAATTACACCTACATATGCATAATAAGAATCCCAGAATACAAGGGGACAGGGAAAAAAACCTTGAAATAGTGATGGCGAAAAATTTCCCAGATTTAATTAAAAATAGTACTCTATACATATAAGAAACCCAATAATCTCCAGTTAGAATAAGCACAAAGAGATTCACTCTTCAACAGCTCAAAGCCAAACTGATTTAAAAAAAAAATGAGAGAAAAAATCTTGAAAACAAGAGAAAAATGACTCTTCATGTACAATGTAACCACAATAAGTTTAACAGCTGATCTTTTGTCAGAAAGAATGAAGCCCTAAAGGTAGTGGGATAGCACATTAAAGTGCTGGAGGAACAAACAAAATTAAGCATGAATTTTATATGCTTTAAAACTACCCTTCAAAAATGAAGGTTAAATAAACATGGATGAAAAAGACAGATACTGCTGCTAGTAGAAATGATTTATAAGAATCACTAAAGCAAGTTCTTTAATATGAAAGGAAGTGATATCAGATGGAACACAAATACACATGAAGAAATAAAGAGCATCAGTAAAGGTCATTATGTAGATGGCTATAAAAATAGTGTAAATATATCTTTTGTGCTTTCTTTCCTTAACTCATTTCAATGACAGTTGCATAAATTATACTGGGCTTACCCAGATAATTTTAAATAATCTCCTTCGTTTAAAGTCATGTTATTATCAACCTTAATTCCATCTCTCACAAGTACTCAACTCTCCCTTGTAGCATGAAAGCAGCTATAGATGATACATAAACAAATGGATGGATATGTCTTTGTTTCAATAAAACTCTTATCAAACAAGTGGTAGCCCAATGGTCCATCCAGATGTCATAGTTTGCCATTCTATTCTATAGACATATTTTTTCTCCTTTTCTTCTATGAAATTTTAAGAGAAGTAAGATTACAAAAGCAATAACCATAACAATATGTTGTGTATATAATATATGTAGGTATAATACACAGGACAATAATATATAGCACAAAGGAAAATAATAATAGCACAAAGGAAGGGAGAAGGAATAAAGCTATATGAGAAAAAAGTTTCCATATTTTACGGAAATTAAATTAGCATTCATCTGAAGCAAATTCTAGTAAACTAAGATGTATATTGAATCCATAGACCAATAACTAAGAAAACTTAAAAAAATTTATAATAAAAATCAACAAAGAAATCCAGATGATACCCAGAAAGTAATTTTTAAAAAACAGTTAAAGGAAGAACACAAAATAATATGAGATGTCAAGAAAAGAAAAATAAGTTATTAAAATAAATAACCATTTAAATAATAATATGAAAGTAAAACTACAATGAAATACTAAGCATCTAATGGAATGACTAAATTTCAAAATAAAATTCTAAGTGATGGTAATGACTGGATAAAAGAAATCTCTCATACACTCCTAGTTAGAATATAAATTTTTGCAACCATTTTGAAAACATTTTGGCATTATTTACTAAAACTTAAAGACACTCATACCTTATCAATAATTTCAGTCCTTAGTATACACCCAACAGAAATGTGTGTACATATCACCAAAATATTTTTCCAGTAAATGGATAATATCAGCATTACACATAACGGCCCCAAAGTGGAAAAATGCAAATGGAATAATGGTGAATATATTGAGGTATATTACTTTACTCAAATTCTACATAATAACTAAAATGAACTACACCAACACTCAACATTTAACAACATGAATGAATCTCATATATAATGTTGAGTATAAGAAGGCAAACTCAAAAGAATACATACTTTATGATTCCATTCATATGAAGTTTGAAACAAAGCAAAACTACACTATAATTTTCAGGGAAGAATCCAAGCAACGTAGTTGGTAAGACTAGAAAGAAAAGGAAGGACTAATCATTTAAGAGTCAAAATGACAGTTAGTTTTGGAGAGAAGAAATAGCTAATAATTGGGAAATGTCATGACAAGGTGACTTTTGGAATATTGGCAACTGTTCGTGTTCAGGAAGACCATGAATACTTTTTATTATGAAAGTATGGGAGTAAACCAAAAGATACAAGTAGCCCAACAAAAATTATGAGAGTGGGTTGTGTTAGAGGTCAGACAGAAGGAGGACAGTTTTGACATTTTCTTCTATAAATATCAGGTTGCTTGGACTGTATCTTTAAAAAATTTAGTATTTATTGCAGGTCTGATTCTAAGAAACATGATTTATAAGAGATTAATTTTTTTTTTCAGACTCATGTTAGTGAAGAAGACATTTCAACTGTTTCAGAGGAAGTTCAGAACCAATTATAAAAACTTTGGAAATAAGAGCTTTTTTCTGGTGCCCAGACCTGATGATATCTTTGTTTAACAAAGTTACTACAAAGCCCACAGATTTTGTGCAAATGAAAATACAAAACAAACTGGATTTTTTTTTCTTTGCAGTATTCAAGAAATTTCTCTGCACATATTTTTGGAGGCCCCAATGAAAAGCTTTTCATTACTTAAATATGATATGATTACAAGGAAGAACTTTCTTTGTCAGTTCTCGCTAGGCCAGCTTGTTTAAGACACCATAGAAGATCCATGATTGTTCCCAAAGTGCAGGCCCTCAATACTTCAGAGCATGAGATTGCATAACTCTCAAGAAAACTTTCAATAACTTATGCCCCTGCAAGTGAAGAGTACATTATAGGCTCAGTTCTTCTACCTGAACCAAGTATAAATCAAAAGACATCCAATTTATAGTCCATTCATTGTCCTTTGATTTCTCTCATTAAAGTTTCTTTCTGGCCTGAAAGTCTCTGCTGTCTTTCTTCCCTTTCATTCCCCTTGCTTCTTGTTTTTGTTTTGTTTTTAATCATTGCTTGGGTCATCTGTTCAATTGCTTTCAAAGCAGACAGGCTGTTTTTCCACAATGCTAATTTTCCAAGGATAAGTTCCGAATTCAGACTCGCCATCTCTTCTAACGTGGAGCAAACTTGACAAAACCTGGTTCAGCAACATTAACCATACCAGTGGGTGCATGTAGCTCTCTTTGAAACATGCTTCTACTTTTCATTTGTTTTTTTCCCTGTCTCTCAAGACACTTCACCAATTGTTATCTTAATATAATAAAATTTCATGCACCTCATAATTTCAGTGCTTAGCTCATGTCTTTCAGTTCTACACATGGTCTACGGTGTGCGAATGAATCTATTAAGCTGTGGAGCAGCAAAGCTTAATAAGGCACCTTACTGCAAAACCTTTTTATTGTAGGGGAGAAGACAGGTAAGAAATGAAGACTCTGCAGTGTGATACATGTATCAGCAGAAGTATAAAAAAACTGAAATAGCTCGGAAAAGAGAATGACCCTTCTGTTGGGAAAAGGGAGGGAATAAAACTCTATGAAAGATATGGCCCATGACCTGGGGATTAACCATTGTTGACCAAGCAGAATGAAAGGGGGAGGACCTTTTAAATAGAGCGATTAGCTTGTGCGAGAACAGAAATGTGAAAAAAGATCACAGTACATTTCCTTGGCTAAAATAAACATCAAAACAATAACAGAAATGGGCAAGAGTGAAAGTTTGAGAGGCAGTTAAGAAGCTAGATGATAAAGGAGTCAAATCATCAAAGATTGGTGGCTGAAGTATTGAACTGTATCTTGCAGACAGTGCTAAGTCATCAAAGAGTTTTTAAGTAGTGAAATAATAAGCTTGAATTTACATTTGAGAAAAAATTTTAAATAGGGAAAATGCATTAGAAAAGATAGTTTAATAATAGCTAGAGTGTGGATAACAGTCACATAACTGTTGTAATGATTCAGATGAATAATGAAAAAGGGGGAAAGTTTTAGCTTTGTTGACTGATTAAACATAAGGTATGAAGAGAAAAACTATCTAAAATAACTCCCCAGTTTCTGGTTTGGGTGACACTTGCATAAATAGAAACTGTAGAAGACAAGCAGGATTGAATAAAATAATTCTGTTTGGAATAAGTTGAGCTTGAGGTAACAGCGACATTAAAGTAAAGGTGTGTGTTAGGCTGTTAAAAATACATATGTGGGGTTGGGAGACATGAGTGTGTCGGCTTACCCAGTTAGCGTCATACTTATGGACTGTGTGGGCGAACTCGTTTGCTTGTGCACAGTGGGAGAACACGCAGTAACATGGTATGTTTGTGTTTTTATGTTCTAGACTGTGATTTTACAACTGTGTCAGGATAGGTAAGTGACTTAGGCTAGAATGTGTTTCAACTTACACCAAAAGTTGGGTTATTTCACTGTCATAGGAATGAAACTGTATCATAGCGCAAGGACCCTCTGTATCTGATAGGGGTTAGTATCCAGAGTATGGAAAGAACTCATATAACTCAATAGCAGAAAGACAAGCTGAGTTAAAAATGGTCAAAGGACCTGAATAGACATTTTTCCAAAGAAGACATTCAACTGTCCAATAGGTGTATGAAATGATGCTCAACATAACTAATTATCAGGGAAATGCAAATCAAAACTATAATTATAATAGCTATCACCTCGCACCACTTAGAATAAATAACATATTTTTTTTAAAAGACAAGCGACGACAAAGTTGGTGAGGATGTTGAGAAAAGGGACTCATACATGATTGATGAAAATGTAAATTGATATAGCCATTATGAAAAACAAAATGGTGGTTTTAAAAAAAATTTAAATAAAATGAACTACTATATGATCCAGCAATCCCACTCTGGGGTACTTATCCAAAAGAAGTAAAATCAGGACCTCGAAGAGATATTTGTACACCCATGTTTACTGCAACATTATTCACAATAGCCCAGATATGGAAACAACCTAAATGTCATTTCACAAATAGGTAAAGAAAATGTGATATATAAATATATATAATTGAATATTATTCATCTATTTTTTTTTAAATAAAAGAAATCCTCCTATTTGTGACAACCAACATAAACCTGGAGGGCATTATGATAAGTGAAATAAGCCAGACAGATAAATACAAATATTATCTGTGCTCACTCATAAGTGGAATTGAGGGTGGATGGTGATAGCAAGAACTGAGGGGAAGAGGAAACGGGAGGATGTAGGTCAAAGTGTATCATTTCAGTTATAAGAGTAAGATCTGAGGATCTAACGTACAGTTTGGTGGCTGTAGTTAGTAAAATGGTGTTGCATACTTTAAAGTTGCCGAGAGTAAATCCGAAGCATTCTCACCACACACGCAAAGTTAATTATGCAGTGATAGATGTGTTAATTGTCTTGATCTTGGTACTTATACCACTAATTGTATGTATGTTAAATTTTCATGTCATACACTTTAAATATATTGTTATATTAATCAATTATTCCTCAATGAAGTTGAAGGAGAAAGGCTTTCAGAAAACTAAGAACAGAAAAAATATTTGACATGATAAAGGGTAGTTATGAAAAACCAGACAACATCATACTCAATGGTGAAAAACTAAAAATTTTCCCCCTAAGATTAAAGCAAGGATGCCCACTTCTACCTCTGTTATTCCACATTGTGCAGGAAGTTCTAGCTAACCTATTAAACAAGAGAAAGAAAGAAAAGCCATTCAAATTGCATATAAAATGGAAAAACTGTCTTTGTTCACAGATAACATGATCTTCTAAACAGAAAATATGGAGGAAGCCAAAGGAAAGCTACTAAAGATATTAAGTGAATTCAGCAAATTTGCAAGGTACGTGACCAACACATACAAAAATAAGTTATGTCTATACACCAGCAATGAAAAATTTGAAAAAGAAACTTGAAAAATTTCTTGACAGCACAACTAAGTTGAGATTGTGTCAGTGCATCAAGAAGGTTCTAATAACCATAGCTCAAAGGGAATGTGGGACTATTTCAGCCTCTTTCCCTCTATACAAATTCTCTCCCCTTATTTTCAACAAGCACCTCTACATTCCAACAAGTACTATGTAAAACATCCTTTGTCAAGCCCCCACCATGCTCCCTACCAAAAAAAGTTCTTTTACATTTTTTCCTTTGTACATTAGACACCAATCTCCTTAAGTTTGTGTAGCCACGTATGTGGGCAGAGAACCCAAAAAAGATTGATTACACACCAAAATTACGTTTTATATCCACTTACACCAAGAAATGGTACACAGTTCACTGTGCTGAAAATATTTTCAGTTCTGATACATTAAACACCTTGTGACATATTTTTAAGTTTAAATCTCATATAATATATAGTACCTATTAATAAATAATTCATAATTTTGTCATGTTATTATGGATGCTTTCTTTTATAAACTTCCTGTAACTTCACATTATTGTATATACTTAGAACATATGTGCAGTATTATAAATTTTCAGGCTGTGGAAAAATAATTTATTCCTATTTAACATCTTGGAGTGAGCACAAAATCTCACTGGTTATAAAAGGTAACATTTTAATCATCTGGTACTGTTAGAGTCAGCATTTTATTTCTCTCTGGTAAATCAGGACATAAATCCACTATGAAATGCTAGTATATTGATAGAGCTGGAAAGTTGAAAATGTTTCCCCTAAACAGTTTTCCTGGTAAGCTGAAAAATTCTGGGGTAAGTGTATTCTTTTGATTGTTTGTTTGCTTGTTTGGCTAATAAATCAGTGTTTAAAAAAAAACTCCTACAAGGTTCAGCGTGGACTCAGCGGATGGTGTTGGACTGGGATAACTAAAAAAAAACTCCTACAGCCTGACCAGGCTGGGGCGCAATGGATAGAGCATCGGACTGGGATGCGGAGGACCCACGTTCGAGACCCTGAGGTCTCCAGCTTGAGCACAGGCCCATCTGGCTTGAGCAAGGCTCACCAGCTTGGACCCAAGGTTGCTGGCTCGAGCAAGGGGTTACTCGGTCTGCTGAAGGCCCGCGGTCAAGGCACATGTGAGAAAGCAATCAATGAACAACTAAGGTGTCACTATGGCTATGAAAAACTAATGATTGATGCTTCTCATCTCTCTCCATTCCTGTCTGTCTGTCCCTATCTATCCCTCTCTCTGACTCTCTCTCTGTCCCTGTAAAAAAAAAAAAAACTACACAAAACTGTGCATACACTAGAAAGTTTGTTTCCTATAGCCTAAGAAAATAGAGGTAAAAAGGTATGATTTTCTGTCTCATCTGTTTTATTCAATATGTATTCCCTGAGACCAAAGACATTTGGGATGTCATCTCCAGGCACAGGATTAAGGACATCAAAATCTATGGTCATTATAGTTTATACTTTGCTGTATACAAAAAAAAAAAAAAAAGAAAGAAAAACATTAAATTAAATTTAATTTTTTTTTTTAAATTGCGGGATATTTTAATGTCTTCAAAAATCTGACGTTTTAGAGTTAGGGAGTGGAAACATCAGGTATTAGCAAGAAAACTGGGAACAGAGTTATTCAATAAAGATTATATATATATATATTTCTACCCTCGTAGGTGTCGGCTCTCTTACAACCTGTTCTTGTCCTGGGAACCTGTAGACCCAGTAGAGCTTCGAGGCCCCAACTGCAGAGGTGTCCACGCGGGGCTCTTCACAGCGTTCGAACGGCCCCCCCACCCAGCTGCTCTATGGACCGCAACCGCAGCGTCCAGAGGCGGAGGCGGAGGCGGAGGCCGGGGCGTCGGGGTGGTGAGAGCAGGGATGAGGGCCAAGTGCTGCTGCCAGGACCCCCTGCAGCAGGAGGGCCCGGAAGTAGGGGCGCCACCTGCTGGATTAGGCCCCTGTAGTCCTGTGATCACGTGAACGTAGAGATCCATGGTTGGTAGGGGCCGCATTGTGGGTTGGGCGTTCCCAACGTAGAACGTAGAGCTCTTGTTTTGAGTTTCAATTTTGAACCAGTTTCTTTTACACGTCCCCCAATACCCTCCTATGGGTGTTTTTTATTTTTATTGCTGAAGACACAGCCTTTGAAAGAACAAAGGATATGAGCCAGGTCATATGGTAACCGGTAAGGCAAGGTTTAAACTCAAGTTTGACTCTTTCCACTGTATCTCGCTACAGTTTCTGAATGCCAAGCGCCAGTAGGCCATCCCAGGGGCAACGCAGACAGTAAGAGTTCTTGGTTCATGTAAAAAGAAGGAAATTTTATAAGTGGAGAGTCTGAAGATAAGATCTCAGACTTCAGATATGGCTGTAAATAAGAAGACCCACCAGACATTGGAGATTGCATGTGAGAAAAGTAAGAGACAAGGCAAGGAAGGGAAAGAAGGGGAGGGGAGGGAGGGAGAGAGAGAGGGGGAGGGAGGGAGGAGGGGAGAAAGAGAATAAGGAAGGAGGGAGAGAAGTAGGAAGGAAAGGAAGGGAGGGAGGGAGGGAAGGCGGGAGGAAGGAAGGAAGGAAGGGAAGAAGGGAGGAAGGAAATTTTGGTTGCAAAAAACAGAAACTATTTCACTAGTTTCATCAAAAGAAAAATACATTATTGTCACATATGAACAGATACGTTTACGTAATGGAAAGGCAAGAAATCAGCCAGGTTTCCAAAACCGGGAACTAAAAAATTGAAAACCACCAGGAACTCGGGAAGTTCTGTTGCTTCTCATCTCTGCTTTTCTTTGGGTGTTCCTATCTACCCCCTTCACTCTCAAACTCAGTTCCCTACAATTCTGTCCATTAGGGCAGACTGTGGTGATCATGGTAATCCGGCCGCTCCTAGGGTTTTAGATCTTATCAAGAGACGAGCCCAAACAACCTCAGAGTGTATTATGGACCCAGCTTTAGTTAGATGCTCACCTTTGTCCCATTAGCTAAGCTCAAGGAAAAATTCTTATGGATGTTAAACATAGCATCTGGGAGGACTGATATAAATTATACCAAAATCCCGAAGGTTAGCCACGATTTTAATGATTGCTATCTGGGAGTTTAATTTGTCTTATCTATCTATCATCAACTTCTTTAAGGAGAACATATAGCACCTCATTATTCAGCTTCCTATGCAGCTGCTGTGGGCATGTGATTTGGGCTCTGACAGTCAGGCTCCCCTGTACCAGACTTTAACTTGGAAGAAAATAAGGCAGAGTGAGAAAATGAGTATACCAAGCCAAAGTCCAATTGTTCTGACCTTGCGAAGGTGGGATAGGGTAATTTCCAGTGGGATTGATGGATGGGGGCACACACCGCATACTATTTAATACCGCCCAATTTAAGTTTGGCAAATGATATAATTATTTGAAAAATAGTTATAGGATTTTTTTCAAGATAGTGATATTGATAGATTGATGAAAAACATCTCTCAGGGGACTAAAAACCAGTGAAATACTAGCAGCTCTAGGATTAAATATCCCTCTCAATTGTAAGTATCTTACCCAGGAAAATAATTAATATTAATCTTTCTCCATATTCTCTACAGGAAAGAAATACATTTATCTTCTCATTTTCTTATTGCATTCTAGTGGGGAAATGCCAGCAGAGTTCCTAAGGATAAAAAAAGAAACAAGAGTTTTGGGGGTAAGAACCAAGTGCTACTTGCGTTAATCAATGACTGTATTGTTGCAATTTTCAAATATAAAAAGGAGGAGACTTTAACCACCTCTATTATGAATTCTCCAAATGAAGGAGGGTTAGTGAAAGTACCCTGAAATGGTTATGGATATCTGCACTTTTTACAAGCAGTCAGAACATATAAATTGTGTATCAGGCTAAAGTTTGCTAAAGCAGAAATTATGAATCTGTCGACTATATTTAAATAACCCCAAACCACTAAAACCTAGTAATACTCCTAGAAAATATACTCTGAGTCTGTAAATAGGTATAAAATCCTTTTTTGACATCTATACATTACTTAAAGCTAAATTGGTAATGACACAGTCCCCAAGAGATGGTCAGAGTGTGAAAACTGTATTTAGGAGAAGGTGTAGACCTTAGAGCTTTGTGGGCAATGATCATAATGGTGCTATCTTCTTGACATCAACCCAGACAGAAAAAATTGCCACTACAATACCCAGAAGGAATGGCATATTACCAAGGTTACTGGATTGCCCTTGAACTGCAATGACTTGGTTAATGCAATAACAACATGTCATGTCTATTCTAAACAACATCCAAGACAAATTCCAAAGGAATCTAAGGTTATCCACTGGAGTCCCCAACCGTAAGGGATTAGCAAATGAAGGCTCTAAATATGGCCTGGTGTTTTGGACACGGCATCGGGCCTAACTCAAGCTTTCCTTTGTCACTGCACAAACCAGGTTGCCACCATTGGGTATAACAAAACTGTGTACCGTATACAAGACTGGGGAAAAGAACATGACTGAATGGAAGTGCCATCTCCCTATCACCCACAAGGAACAGGGTTAATAAAAAGGAAAAATGGAACATGAAAGCAACAAATTATTTTACTAACAAGGAAAACCCCTTGTTTAGGTAGACTCACGTACTACCTTTAATACATTTAAATGCTCAACCAAGAGGGCCTGTTGCCCGATATGCCAGACTGGGAGCCCTGCTGAGACAGCCAGTGGCATAAAGATACGGAATCAAGGGACACAGCTATTGCCCTGACTCTCACAAGACTGTTCTAAATTTTGTATGGAAAAGCAAAATAACTAGAATAAAAATTTTTGAAAAAAATAAAGTAGGAGGAATCATGCTACCTGACTATATATAGCTACAGTAATCAAGACTGTGGTATTGGTACGTAACAGGTACATGGATCAAAGAACAGGACATGCAATCCAGAAATACATCCACACAAGTAAGAAGCTGACTGGTTTTTTGTTAAAAGTAATTCAGTGGAAAGGGGAGTCTTCTCAACAAATATTGCTGGAACAATTGGGTAGCCATAGGCAAAACAAAAACAGGAGAACTTCAAATGAACTGTGCCACCTTATACAAAAATTAATTTAAAGTGAATCATAGATTTCAATATAACATGTAAAAGTATATATAACACTTTTAGAAGGAAGCATAAGAGAAAATCTTTGGTACTCAGGACTCACTGAAAACTTCTTAGACACAACACCAAAACCGTGATCCATATAGGAAAAATAAGTCAATAAGTAACCATCATCAAAATTTAAAACCTTTTTCTGTGGAAGACCCTGGTAAGAAGATGAAATGACAAACTACAGAGTGGGAGGAAATACTTACAAACCACATATCTGACAAAGGATATATATCTATAATATAGTATTTTTAAAATTCTCAAAACTCAAAAAAGCAAAGTGATCCAATTTGACATGGACAAAAGACATGAAGAGTCATTTTCCTGAAGAAGACACACAGATGGCAAATACAGCAGTATATGTAGAGATGTTCAACATGATTAGCCATTAGAGAAATCAAGCTAAGATCACAATGAGATCATCACTACACATGTGTTAGAACAACTAAAATAAGAAAAAGTGACACCACCGAATGCTGGCAATGATGCAAACTGTATCTCTCTTACATTACTAGTATAAATATAAAAAATGATACAGTAACTGTGGAAAATAGTTTAACAGTTTATGTAAATACTAAAGGTATGCTTACTATTGAACCCAGCAAGTGTACTCCTGGGATCTACCCTGGAGAACTGGAAGCTGATATCTATCTGCACGACTTACACATGAATGTTCATAGCAACTCTATTTACGATATCCCCCAAAACTATCTAAAACTACCTGAAAACTATCAAAATGTCCCTCAGTAGGTGAATGGGTAAACTATGGTCATCTATAACATGGAATACCTCTCGTAAATAAGAGAGTGAGCTGCATTGATAGTGCAACAACATGGATGGATCTCAAGGTCATTAGCTAAATAAAAAAGCCAGTCTCCAGAGCTCTATGCTGAATTATTCAGTTTATATAAAAGCCTAAAGATGATGAAAGTATAGCAATGAAAACATTAGTGACTGCCAGGGGACACGGACATTGAGGGGAGAGGGACTATAAAGGTACAGCACGGAGAGTATCTTTGTGGCGATGGAATAGTTCTGTGTCTTGTTTATGGTGATGGGTTCACAAATACACACATGTGAAAAAATGGCACAGAACTCGAAGCACACATTATACCCAGGTCACTTTCCTCATTCTGATATTGTACTGTGGTTGTGTAACATGTAGCCATTGGGAGAATCCAGGTTCAAGGTACGGAGTCTTCACTAAACTCAGACTTCAGAGAAAGTTAGTGTATCCTATGACCAGCAAGGAACAGAAATCAACATCATTGGAGTACAGTGATACCTTGAGATACGAATTTAATTCGTTCTGTAACTGAGCTCGTAAGTCAGTCAACTCATATAGCAAACTGCTGATAATGAACTCGTGTGCCAACGTGCCAACTAGCGGCAGCTTCCCAAATCACGACTCGTATCTCAGAATTTTGCTCGGATCTCGAACAAAAATACGGACCAAGTCGCAGCTCATATTTAAAAAAAAAAATTTGTATGTTGGTCTGTTCGTATCTCGAGGTACCACTGTAATGAGAAAAGTCTGTCTACCGTGGTGTCTGTCCCCTTGCCTTCTCCCCCCGCCTGTCAGAAGTGCCACTAAGTGAAGAGATTGGTATTGCTAGAGGTCAGAGTACTCTCCAAGTGAGAGAGGCACACCAATTATCCTTGGCTCTCCTCATAATCCCATACCAAGCTTATTGCAAACTTCAAGTCAAAGTTACCCTGTTTAAGAGGCTCTATGAGAAAAAGGATTGACATTGTCCCAGGCATCGTGGAAATATGAGTTGAGGTAAGGCAAGAGATGCTAGGTTGCAAACTTCAATATAACACCTTCAGTTTTTTTCAGACTTAACTTGTGCTTGGGGTCGCGGGGACCAGGGAGGGTGGCTCACTCAGCTATAGCAGAAGGATGCATGCCTGAAAACTAACTAAAAGACCCTGCAGTGAGATGCTAGAGGCAGATACATAGCAAGCTCAGAATTTTTCTCTTCCTTTGGCTCAGAAACTCTCCTGGCTAACCTAGCTTCTGTGATCAAAAATCATCTTTAATCCCCAGCTGGTGAGTGGTTATTAACCGCATAGTCTTGAGGGGTGTCAGTTCTTTCAGGGCTCCAAAGTTAATGTCATATGACCTCCTGAGTCAAGTAGACAAACAGGCTCCTAGTACAATTTAATTGGACATGTAAGTAGTCATTGTTTCTGCAAACTGTTGTGAAATGATAAGCTCTTCTCATCTGAGTCAAAGGCTGAGAATCCTTGAGTAATGTTAGACTAATTACCTTCCTTCCCTATGTTGGCTTTTTCTTGATGTGTGTTCTTTTCGATAGTTGGGCTGGAATAGTAGTAAGTAAGTAATAATGTTCTTTCCTCCCAGGCCATCCAAATGATGACTGGTCTGATCTGTAGCTGGCTGGGACTGATCTGGACCTATTTGTTCCTCACACAAAATCCTGCATTTGGAAAATCTTACCTTCCTATCATACCTCAAGTAGGATACGCATTATGGTCAGCTCCATTTGTGAGTAAATAATCGACTCCTTGTCACTCATTAATTCACTCACTACATTTAATGACTATTTGTGAGCCGAGCAGTGTGCCAGGGATAGAACACTAAAAGTGCACACACACACACCGTTCTCAAGGAACTCTTTCTTAAGTTGATAACTACACCTAGATTCTTATCAGTAATATTCTTTCATAATACATGTCCCTGAGTCACCGAAAATGCAAGAGGCCCAAGGAGCATTTTGGAAAAACAGCAAATGGTTGGTGACTGTTCATCTTCCCCTAGGGCATTTCTTGTGAAAGTGGGGTCCATGAGATGAAGCAATGTCAAGGCTAAGGAAGTAGTGGGGTATATGGAACTTATGTAGGGGAAGAAAAATGAGATATTTCAGTTCCATCATCCCCAAAATAATTTGGTAGCATTTAACAGAGGTTCCTAAATTAAATTTTACTGTGTTTGAAAGTATGATGGGTTACGTGCCATTGTCCCCACAAAATCTTGAGACTCTTTTAATGATGATGATGATGATGATAAGTTTGAAATTTGATTATTCAACCAATACTTACTGGGTACTTCCTATGTGTCAGGTGCTTGTTCTAGGCATCTGAGATATATCAGCAAATGAAACAAAGCCCTCAGTTCTGGGGCAGTTTATTATATCAGAGGGTAGTATGTTAGAAGATGATAAAGCTATAGAAGTAAAAAAAGAAAGGTGGAGTAGGGTAGGAGGTATGGCCTTTCTGGGAGAGTAATATGGGTTATTATTTTAAATTTGATGGCAGAGGTAGGCCACTACATTTATTTCTTACTCACATGTCTGTAAGTTAGTAGAGAGTCAGCTGATCTAGGCTGAGACTAGCCAGGCTTGGCTTTAAGCTACAGGTCAGGTCTAGATCTGTTCTATATCCTCCTTTGACTAGAGCAGGGGTCCCCAAACTGCAGTCCCCTGAGGCCATTTATCCGGCCCCCGCCGCACTTCCGGAAGGGGCTCCTCTTTCATTGGTGGTCAGTGAGAGGAGCACAGGATGCATCCACACCCATAGTTTCCATTGAAATACTGGTCAGTTTGTTGATTTAAATTTACTTGTTTTTTATTTTAAACATTGTATTTGTTCCCATTTTGTTTTTTTACTTTAAAATAAGATATGTGCAGTGTGCATAGGGATTTGCTCATAGTTTATTTTATAGTCCGGCCCTCCAACGGTCTGAGGGACAGTGAACTGGCCCCCTGTGTAAAATGTTTGGGGACCTCTGGACTAGAGGCTATTGCAGGCATGGTCTTCTCACAATAAAAGGCAGCAACACAAGAGATCACTAAAGAACATTTCAAGCTTTGGTTTGGCTCATGTCTGCCACCATCCCAGCCAAAGCAAAGAAAGTCATCCAGTCCTAAGTTAAGGGGCAGAGAAACATAGTCCAACCACCATGGGACTGTGGCCAGAGTATGGAAGTATAATATTACCTGGAAGTAAAGAACTGTGGCTAGTAATTCAAACTACCATAGTAACATTTGAGTAAAGACTTGACAAAGGTAGAGTTTGGGCCCACTGTGGAAAAAGACCGGATAGGTGAGGACGTAGCGAGAAAGAAGTCATCATTGTGTGGTAGGCCCACAGAGATCCTAGAAAAGCATGGCCATTATTGCTGAAGCAGAGGGGAAAGAAAAGGAGTAGCAGAAAAGAGGTCAGAAAATAAGGGTAGAGAGGTAAATAACACAGGATTTTATTAGTCATTCTAGGAACTTTGGCTTTTAAGTGAAATTGGAGCTATTACAGTGTTTTATGAACATACCATATTTCCCCCTGTTTAAGACACACCCTTTTTCAAAGAATTTGGGGTCTAAAAACTAGGTGAGTCTTATACAGTGGTTGTAGATTTTTTTACTTGCATTTGCCGCTTTTTCGAGCTTGTTTTTGCGCTCATTGTTGAAGACAGTGATTCTTCACCAGACACAGATGAGGATAAGCTAATGGATGGGAGTTTTGACAGTGATGAAGAGTTGTATGAATTTTATGATGAATAAAACTTGAGTTCAATAACATTATGTAATACATTTTTTTTCAAATTTTGGGCCCCAAAATTAAGGTGCATCTTATACATCGAAGCACTTAATGCATGAGGAAATACAGTAATTAAGTAATCTGACTTAAATATTAATGTTGACATGTTAGTGGCTTCATTTCTCTAAATAAAGAACATTCCTTCTCTCTGCTACTAACTGAACAGTTAATTTTTTTAATGCTGTGGGAAGTCCGTGAAAGCATAAAAGTTTCATCAGTGAAAAAATAAGTTTGTGATACAGTATAACTGCCATCTTTTAAGTTTTAAGAAATGATGGAAGGTCTCAGAACAAGCTATTTATGAAAGCCATTGTGTGATTCTCATATTTAAATATGCAAAATGCAACTTAAATGTTTTCTGAATGATGTTTTCTAATAAAACATTTTAACATTATATTAAAAGTATTCACATGTAAAATCACCAAAATATAACATGTCTAGTGGTAAATTTATTAACTGGCTCTATTTTCTTATAATTCACATATGGAATAAATAAATTACAATTGACAAAAACTAATTAAAATTTGACACCGATTTTGTTCCACAGAGTCACCCCAAGGTGCCCACAGATTTCATGTCCAATACATGTGTTACATTAGTAACTAGAGATTTCATGCATTTTCCCATCTCTGTTATAGAGAACCACTGAATTATTTTCTACATGATTTTCTCAATGATCCCATTAAAACATTAAGATAATATTCTTTATATGTTACAGCATTGCAGAATTCTCTTATTCATTTAGTATTTCTATAAACATAATGAATGGGTATTAATGAATATAATTTTTGTTTCTAGTTTGTCCTCTCAGGAATCTTTACAGTATTGTTAGAGAAGAGACGTACAAGGTCATTGGTAAGTCAGAACATTGGCAGTAACTCTAGAGATAACAATTTCATTTGCCAAAAGAAGTAGAGTAAGGAGGCAGCTTTGTCTCTGAGTCACTAGAAACACAGATTTTCAGAGGGTAATTTTTGTGTGTGTGTGTGACAGAGACAGAGAGAGGGACAGACAGGGACAGACAGGATAGACAGAGAAGCATCAATTATTTGTTTAGGTACCTTAGTTGTTCATTGATTGCTTTCTCATATGTGCCTTGACTGGAGGGCTACAGCAGAGAGAGTGATCCCTTGCTCAAGTCAGTGACCTTGGGCTCAAGCCAGTGACCTTGGGCTTCAAGTCAGCAACCTTTGGGTTCAATCCAGCAACCATGGGGTCATGTCTATGATTCCACACTCAAGCCAGTGACCCTGTGCTCAAGGTGGTGAGCCCATGCTCAAGTCAGCGACCTCAGGGTTTTGAACCTGAGTCCTCTGCGTCCCAGTCTAACAGTCTGTCCACTATGCCACTGCCTGGTCAGGCCTGATGGTAAATTTTTAAAATATAAGAAATTTAAGTTTCTACTACATTTTCATCAAACAAAGAAAGGGAGCCACTTCAATCCACAGAGTCTTTGTTATGTTTCATTAGTCAGAAAAATCATTCAGGAAGTATAAAGTTAATCATGAAATCAAATTCCCATATAATAAATCATTTAATGCAAATTAAATGTTGATTATTACATGTAAATTTGGATATTTTGAAATGACCTAGGATCTGTTATTACCTTCTTTATTTCTTCCCTTTTCATATGTCTAGAAACTTTTGATTATATAGTGGACAGTGGGTGTGAGATATTGTAGAGTCTGGGTTATGTTGACTTCTTTCAGAGAGTGTTGAGTTTTATGTTGACAGGTAGTGAAATGGAAGTATAAGTAATTAGAGTAATTTTGAATGTTAATGCTAAGAGATTGACTTTTGGAATGGCAGAGTGAGCCACTCCATGGGCTCATCCTTCCACAAAAAAAGGAAAATGCAAAAAAAAAAAAAACCAACTAAAATTTATGATTTCAGAACAGTGGATATTAACCAAACTTCACCGAAAGATCCCCTAATCTGGCCCATAGGTATCCCAACACCTGAAATGCAAATCCACGCCTCCCCCACTCTGAGGTCCACTCCTTATGTGTGCAATGGTGATGAGAGATTGAGCTCCAGTAGACAGGGAATGGCAAAAGAAAACAGGCAAAGGTCTGCGGCAAAGAAGAAACCATAAATTTGAGATACAATCTCACCTTTGGGAAAATAAAAGAGAAGTTGCCAGCATCCAACCTGGTGAGTTGCAAGATTAAGAGGAGACACACAAGTTAAAGAATTCTGCCACAAGAAGGAGCAGGAAGCATGGAACAGGTGTATCCACACAAGGTAGGAGAAAGTCCCAGCAAGACAAATGAAGAAAGTCCCCCATGGGGGAGGGGGTGGGAGGAAGGGTATAACAATGGATAAATATAAGATAACAAAAAATGATTTGACTTTGAGTGATGGGTATAAAACATAATCAACAGTTCAAATGCTATAGAAAGGTTCACCTGAAGCCTATGTACTCTTATTGATCAATGTCACCCTGTTAAAGTTAATTTTCTAAATAAAATTAAAAATAAAATTTATGCCGAGAAAAAGGAAAAAGAAATGGGTCTCCCACCTGAAAACAACTAGCAAAGATCAGAGGAAGTGACTGCTTTTTTCAAATATGGAAACAGCAACACAAAACTTCAAAGAACATGAAGAATCCAGGAAATAAGATATCATTAAAAGATTACAATAGCTGTCCAGTAATCTAACCAAAAGACATGGGATTCTGTGATTTTTACCTGATGAAGAATTCAAGATAGTTGATAGCTTTGAGGATATTCAATGAGCTAGAAGAAAATACAGAAGGACAACTCAATAAAATCAGGAAAATTATATCTGAACAAAATTAGAAGTTTAACAAAGAAATAGAAAGAGAACCAAAAAAAATCTGGAGCTGAAGAATTCACTGAATGAAATGAAAAATGCAACAAAGAGATATCAAACAGAAGATAGAACTAGTGAGTTAGTGAGTTAGAGGCCAGGAATTTTGAATTACCCAAATCACTGGAGAACAACAACAACAAAAAATTTTAAAAAGCAAACTAAACCAACATCATCAATGGGAAACCACCAAAAGAACAATATCAGAATTACTAGAGTTTGAGAGGGAGTAGGAGACAGAAAGCTGACAATATTAGTGTGTGAATTAATATATTTATACTGAAATTGGACTGAACGTTAGAAAACATTTATCTAAAATGTTTTAGTTTTTGTAGAAAAGCCTAGAACTTTTAATAAAGATTAATTGTTAATACTTTTCCATGAATGCAATAGAACTACAAAAGCATTTTTAAAATATCTATACATTCTCTATTTTTAAACATTACTAAAAAATACCAAAACAACTTTTTTGTAGATGGCAGGATCACAGGGAATAGCTTATATCATGCCTAACACTTTTTCTTACCACCATCTCTGGCTTTCACGTAGTGCTCTTCACTATTTTTTTTTTATTTTTTAATGGCCTTATTGAGGTATAATTGATATGCATTACACAATAAACTTCACAGATTTCAAGTAAACATAACTATCACCAATAGTGAAATAACCGTCACTCTCAAAAGTTTCCTTGTACCCTTGATAATCCCTCCCTTTCGTCCCTCCCCACAGTTCCTTGTCTCATCTACTTTTGGTCACTGTTGATTAGTTCGCATTTTTTAGAATTTCATATAAATGTAATCATACATTTTCTAGAGTTTCATAGAAATGGAATCACACAGTAGGTACTCTTTCTTGTCTGGCTTCAGGGTTATTAATCCTGCTGCAGCAGGATTATTTCGAGATTCATCCATGTATACCAATAATTAATTCCTGTTTATTTCGGATATGCCATATTTTGTTTATCAAGTCAGTTGTTGATGGAATTAGCACTGTTTTCAGTTTTGAACTCTTACAAAAAGAAACTAGTATGAGATTCTATAAGTTTTTATATGGACATGTGCTTTCATTTTTCTTGGCTATTTACCTGAATCATGTGGTATGTGTATGTTTAATTTGGGGGGAACCCACCAGCTTGTTTTACAAAGTGGTTGTGCCATATTACATTCCTGCCCGCCTGCTGATGAGGGTTGCGTTCCCTCCACACCTTTACTCTCTTGCGCTGTACTCCAACACACCCCAACCTAGACGAGGCGCCGGAACAAGTGCTCTGTCTGTCTTACCAGACAAGCCTTTGCCAGGAAAAAAAACTCCTACTGCAAGTGGCCTTATCAGTGTCTTTCCTCAACAAATATGGTTCCTCTTCCAAGTAAAAATGTATTGTGGATTAATCATTTGTTCATATAACTGAAAACCCATCATTTTAAAGGCTGCATTGCATTACTAAACAATAATGTTGGATGCTTACGTAACATTTTATTTTAATGTGATTTTCTTTAAGGGAGATTTGTTCCAAAAGAATAAACTGAGATTACTGTACAACAATGATTAGCAATTTAGATAAATATACAGTGTACCCAGTGAGATAGTTGAAATCCAGTAGTTGAATTTTTTACATTTACTATCTAATTCCTCTAAGATAGAAAGAATTTTACCTAGGCAAATGAAGACAAGGAAGTATAAGAGAAGGATCTTCCAATAGCAACATCCTATGGTTTAGTACCTCCCTGATCTCACATATGGACAAAGTATAATTACGCAGCGATATTATACAAATGCATAGTCTGCAGTACATAGCTTGACAAGGGTGTGGCCTGAAAACAGAGTAGGCACCTCCAACAAAGTAAAGCTCTGCTATCTTCAAGGTAAAATCCTAAATATCTATCTAGATAGTACCTTTCCAATAAAATTTTCTAAAGCCCCCCTCCTTGCATTCTAAAATGAACCATAGCAAACATCTGGAATTTTAGCTCTCTGGCAATCTGACCTTGTATGGCGCTATGAATTTGCCTGCATATTCTTTAACAATTTTAACACTCTATTTACATTTGTTTGTTCAATAGTCTGAAAGTCCCTTGAATTCCAAGACCATTTCCTTTCTGCTTCTTTATCTACTAACATGGAGCATAACTTGCATGGTACAGAATAAACATGCAATAATCTGCCGGTGAAGTACTAAAGACAGCTGTGCTACACGTTTTATTTTCTCCAAAATTGTTCAGTTCTGTTGGGATCCTGACAAACCTGCAGTTCTGACAGTCATGACCTTACAGTTCTGAAAAGAATGGAATTTGGCCCTGGCCGGTTAGCTCAGTGGTAGAGCATCCGTCCAGTGTATGGAAGTCCCGGGATCAATTCCCGGTCAGGGCACACAGGAGAAGCACCCATCTGCTTCTCCACCCTTCCCCCTCTCCTTTCTCTCTATCTGTCCCTTTCCCTCCCGTAGCCAAGGCTCCATTGGAGCAAAGTTGGCCCGGGTGCTGAAGACAGCCGCATGGCCTCTGCCTCAGGCACTAGAATGGTTCCTGCTGCAATGTAGCAACACCCCAGATGGGCAGAGCATCACCCCGTGGTGGGCATGCCAGGTGGATCCCGGTCGGGCACATGCAGGAGTCTGTCTGACTGCCTTCCCATTTCTAACTTCAAAAAAATACAAAAAACAACAACAACAACAACAAATTGATTTTATATAAATCTTCTATTTGAATATTCTTGCCAGTGATGCATTTGGATAACTTTCAGTGACCAGGTGACTCCTTTTGTCTATTCCAGTTGTTCTGTACTATAGCAGTGAACATCCTGAGTGCCTGCATTTCAGTGATTGGCCTGTTTTTTCTATTTGTTGAGTTTCTCCTATTCGATTTGATTTCAAGTAGTACTATTTGGCCACACGTAAGTACCAGATTTCTAGGAGAATTTCATCACAAATTTAGAATTACACTTTAAATTCTTTGGTGAGTGATCAAAGTATTTAAGTATCATACAAGATATGGCAGTGACCATTATTAGTTTAGTGTTCAGCATCTGCACCTCCTACAAATGTAGTTCAGACTGCAGGTTACATTCCTAAAGCTAGGATCACCCAAAACCTCAGGTAACCAAATGAAGTGTATTGTCAATATTAATAGGTATATATTGAATGAGTTAGCATTAGATTCAATTCTGAACACACACCCTGTAACCAAGATATTTTATGATAGCTCTGTTGTTTCCAGGTACCTGCATGTCTGAGGCCAGTTCTCTTAGGTCTTAAAAGATCAAGTTTATTATAGCAAGTTTTGATCTTCAAGAAAAGAAATAATGACAGGGCTCTTCACTTGCAGCATGTTTATTCTAATTGCGGGTGGTCCAAATTTCAAATTATTTTGCTGCACAAAATTGAAACCTAATGAAGCAAGTAAATGGCACATCAAAGAACCATATTTTACTATAGGGGATGCTACTATTTTATGACACATACCTTGAAAGATACCTTGAAAGATACCTTTAAGTGAAATCTTAAATATAAACCCCAGATATTACTTAAAAGTATATTTGCATAGTAGGAATGTCTCTGTTTACTGGATTGGTGTATAATTATAATCTTAACTCTTTCATTTATCCAATCCATCTCTTGAACCGCCAGTGTTTATATTGCCAAGAAAGTCAAGCTTTCTCTTGAGGCCCTTCCTTGTTGGCTCTATAAAATTATTCAGAAAATTTGGGAATCAAAAGTTCAACACTGACTCCAAATCTCTCTAGTTGGTGGAACCCTGGAACATCTCAGCAGCTTGCCAACATGCCCATCATTTCCACTGTCATGGTTTCAGTTACTGATCCAGATAACTCATGGCGTCCTTGTCACAACAGTGCTTTGGGTCCTTCAGGCTTGGGTTTCCAATATTACAGATTCTGTATTCTTGTTCCCAACCCAAGTATCCTGCAAGGATATGAGTCTAATGGGGCTATCCCAGGAGGAAACTGCTTACCCCCAAGACACATAAGTCCTTGTGCTGAGCCTACGTCACAAACCCAAATTTCCTCTTTTTTCACAGTGAGTTCCTTTCTGGGCCCTTTCCCATCAACAGGTGAACATCTCTCTATTAAACAAGTTCTATAAAACGGAGCCTCAAGAATGTTCCAATTCCATCTTCTCCAGAGGTTCATTGGCCTCAAAGAAAATTTGCTGGACTCATTCAAACACACACACACACACACACACACACATACACATCAATGACATTCATTATCTATTAGTCAGAAATTCATCAGTTTATAAAGATCCTCAATAATTATGTTAGCATGATCAACAAAATAATATAAAAAAACATACTTGTTGGGGGTGGCGAATATATTGAGTAGTTTTTTCTTTCTATTTTTCATTTTATTTTCCTGCAATTTTTCTATACCTTTATTTTTAGTGTTAACATATAAAGACTTATAAGAAATGTGTTTTTTCTTTTTGGAAACAGAATAGTAGTAAACTTCTTTCACTGTATTTCTTCCTATTCATCACCTTGGAGTTGATTGTCTCATGTTTAGTGGTCCACTGGGGACAAGAAGCAAGATATGCAAGATAATGAAGATGTGGTGAGTATCTTGTTTCTCCTCTGGTGAACCAGAAGATGCTGGGTTCTATAGTGAACCCTGTGAATGACTAAGACTTTGATAAGAATTATCTTCTCTAAGCTGTGATCATAGGTAGCTGAAAACCCTCTGCACTAACTATTGTGCACTATTAGATATTCTATACAATTGAAGGTAAATAATTTGCCCTAGACAAAGATGTCTTTTATTACAGGATATTTTTATGTTCATACTCCATAAGAGAATAAGATGGAAAGCATATGATCAGAGGTGGATTAAGGTCGGTTGAGGCCCTGGCTGCAGCCATGTGGGGCCTATGCAGCGTAGTATGTGTATAGTATAAAAAAAGTGTAACGTTGGGGTTGTGTGGGGCCCTTCAGGTGTCATGGCCCAGGGCACGTGCCAGGTGTGCCAACAGTTAAATCTGCCTTTGCATATGATTTCCTGGCTCAGGTCTTTTAATTCAACAGATAGTCCCCTAAAGACAATAACCTGGGGCGATTGTAAAAAGGCACAGGAATATGAGAATGCTGAAGTCTCATACCTTTAATTCTCAGAATTTAAGAGAACAAGTTGAATATCAAAGCGTAGGACATTTAGTGTTTTTAGAAACCATGATTTTGATGTAAGTAAGAAGTTGGGAAATATGGTGAAAGTCATTTTCAACAAAGCTATTTTCCCTTCCTCTATACTTACTACTACTTCATGTCTAAAGGAACTTTATCTCCAGTTGACCTCAACATCACTGAATCACAGAATTTTGGTGAAAAATACATCTGCCTTCTCCACCCTAATACTCACACAACATACCCAGCCTTAAGAATCAATACAAACCATGAGAACAGCTTAGAAGGAGCACAGAGTTAACATGAAATTCTGAGAGAGTGATTTGACCATACATTCCAGAGCAGATACGTTGGGAGATTTAGAAAACAACCAAAAAGGATAAGAAAGTCTAGGGTCTGGGAGTCTTAGAGTAGAAAAAGAGAAAGAATTGAGAGAAAAGGAGGAAGGAGATACTGATAGATTCTGTTCTCAAATATTCCTGGTTCTAGGACTTAATGCATACCTGAATGAAGCCATCGATATCCTATTAGTATGTTTCTCCACTTCAAGCATCTGTTAGCAATAGTCATTGAAACTCATTCATAATAAAGTACAAATGACTGCAATGAAGTCACCTGGTTCCTTCAATAAGAGAATAGAAATCAGAGTAAAATGTCCAAATAATGTGAAGAATAGAAGAAGCCCAAGGAAAGTCTAGGTCTAATCTATGAGGTGAGGCAGAAAGGATATGGATAAATCCAAGCATTTAAAATCCAAAGACAGCCTGACCAGATGGTGGTGCAGTGGATAGAGCATCGGACTGGGATGCAGAAGACCCAGGTTCGAGACCCCGAGTTCGCCGGCTTGAGCGCGGGCCCATCTGGCTTGAGCAAAAGCTCACCAGCTTGGACCCAAGGTCGCTGGCTCCAGCAAGGGGTTGCTCGATCCGCTGAAGGCCCGCGGTCAAGGCACATGTGAGAAAGCAATTAGTGAACAACTAAGGTGTCGTAATGGCAATGAAAAACTAATGATTGATGCTTCTCACCTCTCTCTGTTCCTGTCTGTCTGTCCCTATCTATCCCTCTCTCTGACTCTCTCTCTGTCACTGTAAAAAAAAACAAAACCAAAGACAATTTGGTTTTACTCCTAGCAAACGTCATTGTGTGGAATATAACATTATAAAAATTATACAACACCAGTAGATGGGAAAACTTCCAAAAATTTTGTGTTTTATAGGATCTCAAAAACTAGCAATAGAGAAAAAAAAAACTTACAGAAAGTTTACTGAAGGCAATCAGTGATCCAGATATCAGGCTTACAATACCTTAGTTTCTCTGGAATGAATTCTAGCATGCACATTTTTAAAAGAAAAGGTCTTTTGCAGTACAAAAGAGGATGCATTCTCTGAGTATCAAGAGAAAGTAGAAAACCTAAAAGAAAACATTTTTCTGGTAATTCCCTCTGTAGTCTTAATTTTATCAGATTTATTCAAAATAAAGATTTTTTAAGCAAAGCAATCTGCAGATTAATATGATAAACTAAATACAGAATGGTAAGTAAATTAATTATGCTGGACCACAGTTTTTCTGAAAGTGAGTGGTGAAAAATGGGGTTCAAGAAACTAGATTGGCCCTGACCAGGTGGTGGCGCAGTGGATAGAGCATCAGACTGGGATGCAGAGGACCCAGGTTCAAAACTCCAAGGTCGCCGGCTTGAGCACGGGCTCATCTGGTTTGAGTACAGTTCATCAGCTTGAACCCAAGGTTGCTCGCTTGAGCAAGGGGTCACTCACTCTGTGTGATATACCATATTAAGAGAACAAAGGGGGAAAACACACAATCATTTCAAATGATACAGAAAATGAATTTGGAAAAATCCTATACTCCTTACATGATAAAAATATTCAACAAACCAGAACTAGAAAAAGACTTCCTCACCCTGGCCAAATAGCTTGGCTGGTTAGCACATCCTCCTGAAGCACAGAAGTTGCTGGTTCGATCCCCCCATCAGGACACATATGAGAAAGCAATCAATGAACAACTAAGGTGCTGCAACAAAGAATTGATACCTCTCATCTCTCTCCCTTCCTGACACACACACACAAAGAAACTAGATTTGGGATAAATTATTACTGAAATGAATGCCATGTTATAATATGAGGCTCTCATGCTGTAAATGTTGCCTTTCTAAATGTTAATTGTAAGAGGTAGAGAAAGAGATGGAGAAAACAAGGACCTAACTTAAATGTATTTAGTAAATATCAAAGAGATTGCCAGATTTTTATTTTTAATTTGAAAGTGCTTCTCAGCTCCCCAGCCAGGGAATTTGGGTGATGATGGTTTTCTTAAGTGGAAAAATACAGCAAGAGAATTATTTTGTGTGTGAGAGGATGGGTTCAGTTTGAGATATACCGTGTGTGTGTGTGTGTGTGTGTGTGTGTGTGTGTGTGTGTGTGTGTATATATATATATATATTTGTATTTTTCTGAAGTGATTAGCAGGGAGGCAGAGAGAGAGACTCCTGCATGCACCCAACCGGGATCCACCCAGAATACCCACCAGGGGGCGATGCTCTGCCCATCTGGGGCATTGCTCCGTTGCAACCAGAGCCATTCTAGCACCTGAGGTGGAGGCCATGGAGCCATCCTCAGCACACAGGCCAACTTTCCTCCAATGGAGCCTTGGCTACAGGAGGGGAAAAGAGAGATAGAGAAGAAGGAGAGGGGGAAGGGTGGAGAAGGAGATGGGTCCTTCTCTTGTGTGCCCTGGCCGGTAATCAAACTCGGGACATCCACATGCCAGGCCAATGTTCTACCACTAAGCCAACCAGCCAGGGTCTAGCATTAATTCTTAACAGTTTAAATTTGGTTAGTTTGTCTAGGAAACTAAACATTCATATATATTTAGTCAAGGCTTTTAGTGTTTATTAAGGATGGTTGTTAGTTTCTAACCTAAATGGGGAAAAAAGAGAAAAGAAAAACCTTTTTAAAAATGTGTTGATTCCAGAGATGTGTGGGGTAAGGAGAAGGGAGGAGGGCATGAGAATATTCCCATTAACATCTCTTCCAAAATCACCACCAAAAATCGTGGGGTCTCACATACACAGTCCTCTCTTATCAGCTTTTTAGAGAAGACTTATCTGGCCAGAGATGAGATAACTCAAGAACTGGTTTAGAGACTCAGAGTACAAGTAAGAATTAATATCCTTATTCAAGAATAAACTGAAAGCGAAAATGCAGGGATGAGCAATATTTCTTTTAACATGACTGTGTCCTTTCTCTGAGTCCCTGCATGCTCTGTCACCAAGGCACCCTGCCATGTCAGAATAGTTATTTAATTGGGAAGAACTTGGAAAGTCACTTAGTAGAAAAATTCAATGACTTAGAATAAGGACACTTTTTAAAGTGTATTAATAATCAGTTTACTAACACCCCACTTATCTCAGGTTCATGATACCAGAGCGTCCCTTTCTCACATACCAAAGAACAGAACCATCAGGCTCTCAGTCCAGAACGAAAAAGTTTAATGATAAATGAAAGAAGAACATCATCATTTTTTTCAAGTAGCTTTCTAGAAACGTATTTTAGTAAAATTCATCTCGGTGTTTGTTTCTTCTCATTGTGTAAATAAACATTAAAATGGATGGCTCCGGTTTATGTTTTCTATATGAGGATGTTGAGTGTAAAGTTTTCTCAGTTTAGATCTGGTTGTCTTAAGTTACAGAATTATTTAACTCGAGAAAACCCCAGGGACCAGAGCCACAGCTATGACCCACAGAGCACCCAACACCTTCTTACAAAAGAGGCCGCAAAGCAAAAAGATGTATGCATAAGATACATTTAGAAGACACCACCAAACGCTGTCCAGATGAAGAAAGAGAAAATGAACAAACATCTTTCAGTATTGGCACCCCAGGCAAGACCAAGAAAAGGCTCTGAAGTTCATTTGTGCATTCACTTATTCTTTTTCTCTTACCATGTGCCAGGCACAGTGGTATACACTGGTCATAGCTCATTGCCAAGGCTTAGAGAGTGTAAGGGATGAATGAGGGAGGCCGGTAGACACAGAGGTCAAGGAATCGGACAAAATCTCTGCCTAAATGAAAATCACCATTTAGGAGAATTCAATATTTGACTCATGGTTTTTACTTAATCAGAATAAAATGAAATAATTACACGGGTAGATTACACAATAACTTCGGTATTCAAAGTTCTGAAGCATGAGCCTATGAGATTCCTGAGCAGGTATTATCTCCACTCTACTGAGTAACTGAAGACCAAAGAAGCTAATTATTCTTCCTCGTGTTGTGCCCACCACAGCATGTAGAACATTCTTGATGGCAGGGAGCCTCCATGATGGCGCTTCTTCAAAAAGGTGTCTCTACAGAGTTATCAGCCAGCAAGCAGGCAATGTCAAGCACAGCCTCTTGCCCCTGGGAGTACCCAGGTCCAAGGACAGAGTAAGATGCTGACACAGCCCGTGGAAAGGTGGTCAGCCCACAACCCCACCCTTATCCTCAGGCTCAGTGTAGCTGCGCAGGTTCCACGGTGCTGCACCGGTCCGCGCGGGTCTGCACGCGCAGCATCCCACGCAGCTGCGCTCTTGACAGCAACCGCTTCGTTGTTCACCTCGCGAGGCGGGATGAAGAGCACCACGGAGGAAGCAGATCCTGCCAGACTCTGGTTGGGAGGCCGTGAACTGACTGTGCCCCCTGCAGGATCACACCCCTCTGGCCCTGTGCTCTGGGCATGACTCTAGGGTAGGGAGCCTAGGACGGGTTGCCACCAAGACACAGATTTGGTTACCCTGAGATCCTAAGTTGCGAGGCCTTGGCATCTTGGGACTCAGTCATCCTGGGTTCTTTCATCTCTAGAAATGTTTTACTGGTATCAATAGTTAAGAAGATCCATGCTCGTCCGACGCATTTCAGCACCATTCAGAAGACTAAGTGGCAACAAGCATCACCTGGGGGAACCTTCTATCATTTTCAGTAAGTAAATACCCACCTGCCAGCCAGTTGACCTTGTGACTTGCAACACTATGGCAAACCAAGGCCTGCCGTTCTCAGGCATCTGCTCTATTTGGGTTCCCATGTGAGACCACTGTTCGTTTTCTCCTTTCATCCTGATGTTTCAGATCTCTGTTTGAGATCCTCTTGAGTCTGGGTTTCAGCTCTTTCATATGATCACTGTTTATCCCCTCGTGGTGTGCCTCCAGGGTTCCTAAAGGGGATTTTGTAAATTCACATAACCTAGACTCAGCCAGTCCACTCCACAGGTACCACCCAAATTTGATGGTGTTACCTGGAGTTTCAGCTCGGTCTTTAAGACAGTAGTAATGATAACACAACTCTGGCTGCACGTGTTGCTCACCTTGTACATACCGAACACTATCCTGATTTTTTTCTCTTTAATATTAATTCCATGAATGGCATGAGCCCATATATTAAGACGTATCACCTAAAATACCACGGAATGAAAGCCAGTTCCGGTGTTTGTAGGCCACTGGAACACATAGAAATTTGTTTGCATTTTTAAAGTTATTCAATAATTATTGGGCTCCAAAACCATGCCATATGTAGTGTTTAAAGTCTATAATAAAAAGATAAGTAGGACACAAACATACAAAACTATAATCTGGCCCATTGGTGGAACTGAGCTAATCGGAAATGGCCAGCGGGTCCTTTGAGAAGTTGAGCTGGAGAAGAAACAAGAGGCACATCATGAAAAGCTGTTGTATGTTTGGACACTATTTGAAGACAGTGAGTGGGAAGTCTCCTACGTCACGTGATCAGATTTGAAAGATTGCTGTGACTGAGGTGTATGGCATGAGCTAAAGGGGCAAGAAAAGGAGCCATGAAATTTTGAAGGAAAGAAGAACAAACTAGAGACCTTTGCAATAATCCAAGCAAAAAATGAACCCCATGTCAACTCGGCTACTGATTTCTTAGCTTTGTTTCCCATTTCTAGCTTTGCACCTGCCCTTCAGTATAGCCATAAATTTGGTTTTTGGCATCTGCACGTGTTGGTTGGTTGCTTGCTTGAGTTGAGTTGGGATGGTTGGATTGACTTTGAGGAAAAAAGGGTAAAGGGAAGGAGGTTGGAAGGAAGCAGTGAGCATATCCAAGTTTACCCATTGAGCACCACTTTAATTCCACTGCAAAACAGCAGTGGAATTGCCTACTTTCTCTGGAAATGGGGCAAAAGCCCAGTCCAGCAGATGGAGAGGTTACGGAGATTAGAGGAAAGCTGATACAGAGTGAGCATGTGGGAACCCCCTAGGCTCATTTCTGGATATGATACTAATGGCAGTGAGACTAATTTAAAAAGACATCGATATGACATTAGTGAAAATGGCAGAGGAGGGAACACCAAGCAATGAATAGACTGGCAAATACTGTTGGAATGAACTGTCTCCCAACTCTGGAAATTAAATGGAACTTGCAAGAAGGGAATGCTTAATCAAGAAAACACAACTTGGTAAGAACATTGTGTGGAATTTTATCATTGCTCACTCCCCAGCTCATCAAGGGCTTTGAAGAATATAGTCTGCATTCCAAGTACAGGTACCAAGTGCCACAGGGAGCTGAACAAATCTTTTGTCAAAGAATTTTTGAGACCTCTCTGGTGTTTTCCGGTAGGACCTGCTCAAAAGACTCACCTTTGTCTCACTTAACTCAGAACTATCCCAGCACTGAGGTAGCAAAGCAAATCTAGGAATGCACGAAAAGGATTATACTACATGACCAGTCCCAGAAATGCCAGAGTGGCGGCCTATACAAAAATAGTCTATGTGATATACCATATTAAGAGAACAAAGGGGGAAAACACACAATCATTTCAAATGATACAGAAAATGAATTTGAAAAAATCCTATACTCCTTACATGATAAAAATATTCAACAAACCAGAACTAGAAAAAGACTTCCTCACCCTGGCTGAATAGCTTGGCTGGTTAGCGCATCCTCCTGAAGCACAGAAGTTGCTGGTTCGATCCCCCCATCAGGACACATACAGCAACAAACTGATTGTCTCTCTCTCTCCTTTCTGCTCTCTAAAAGCAATAAAATATAAACATTTAAAATTAAGTTACTTTAAATATATATATAAGAAAGAAAATAAAAGGACTTCTTCAACCTGATAAATGATATTTATGGCAAACCACAGCTGACATATTTAATGGTGAAAGACTGAAAACTTTTCTTCTAAGATCAGAAACATGACAAGATGTCCACTATTTTCTCTTCACTTCGATTTAACATTGTACTGGAATTCTACACAGACAAAGTAGGCAATAAAAATAAATAAAATGTATCCAACATAGAAAGTAAGAAGTAAAACTATCTCTATTAGTATATGGCATAATCTTACATAGAGCAAATCCTGAAGAATTCACACACAGAAAGTTAAGAAGTTTAAAAATTCTTTAGATATAAGATAAATGCACAAAAATCAGTTGTATTTGTATACACTGGTAATGAACAATCCAAAAACAACATTAAGAAAACAATTTCATTTACATAACAATCCAAAGAATAAAATACTTAGAAATAAATTAATTTAATAAATGAGGTTCAAGATTTGTACACTTAAAACAACAAAACATTGTTGAAAGAAATTTAAAAAGACCTAAATAAATTTGGAAGATTTTCTGTGTTGAATGGCTTGGAAGATTTATTATGCTTAAGATGCAATACTCCCAGACTGGTCTACAGATTCAGTGTAATCTCTAGCAAAATCCCAACTTGTGTTTCTTACAGAAATTGACAAGCTCCTCCTAAAATTCATATGAATGTCAAGGAACCCTGTTTAACCAAAACAGTACAAAGTGAGAGACTCATAGTTCCTAATTTTAAAATCTATTATAAAACTATCAAAATAGTATAGCACTGGCCCTGACCAGTTGGTTGAGTGGTAGAGCATAGGCCCAACATGTGAATGTCTTGCTTTCGATTTCCAGTCAGGGCACACAGGAGAAGCACCCATCTGCTTCTCTACCCTTCCACCTTTTGCTTCTCTCTTTCTTTCTCTCTCTTCCTCTCCTGCAGCCATGGCTCGATTGGAGTGAATTGGCCCCAGGCACTGAGAATGGCTCCATGGCCTTTGCCTCAGGCACTAAGAAAAGCTCAGTTACTGAGCAACATAGCAACGCCCCAGATGGGCAGAGCATTGCTCCCTAGTGGGCTTGACGGGTAGATCCTGGTCAGGGCACATCTGAGAGTCTGTCTATCTCTCCTCCTCTCAGTGAATGAAAAAAAAAAGTATAGTACTGACATAAAGAAAGATATATAAATCAACAGAATAGAATTGAGCATTTATGAATAATGTCCAGGCATCTATAGTCAGTTTAGTGGGGCAGTCTTTTCAGCAAATAGTACTAAAGAAACTAAATATTCATATGCAAAAGAGTTCATTTCAACTTATACCACACCATATGGATCAAAAACCTAAAAACACAAGAGCTAAAAATATGAAATGCCTAAAAGATAACAGGGAAAAAAGAAATCTTCATGACCTTGAATTAGGCATAAGTTTCTTAAAAATGACACCAAAAGCATAAGCAATGACATTGATGACAAAAAAATAGATAAATAGGCCTTCATAAAGGGTAAAAAACTTTTTCCCAGCATTATTGAGATATAACTGATAAATAAAATTATATGTTTACAATGTACAATATGATGATTTTATATTCATTACTTTGTGAATGATTACCACACTCAAGTTAGTGAATACATTTATTACCACACATAGTTATGTATTCTAAGAACACTTAAGATCTTAGCAGATTGCAAGTATATAAGAATCTTATTAACTACAGTCACCATGCTGTACATTAGATCTAAAAGCATATTCATCTTATAACTAATAGTGTTTACCTTTTGACCAACGTTTCTCCATTTCTCCTACCCACAGAGCCTCTGGCAACCACTAGTTTTACATGTTTCCATGAGTTTGAGTTTTTTTTTAATGTTTCACATATAAGTGATAGCAGATAGTATTTTTCTTTCTCTTCTGGCTTATTTCACTTAGCTTAATGCTCTCCAATGTCATACATATCACAAATGGCAAGATTTTCTTCTCTTTTATGGTAGGCTTTGTTTAATGCTTCAAGTAGGCTGTGGTCTGCTCCATGTGGCTTTATTCTGGGATTCATACTAAAGTACAGTAAAACGACATCCTGGGAAGTGATATTCTCACAACAGAGGGAAATGAGCGAGAAGAAAGCTGATAGAAACTTATAATACCTGATGAGGTTTGGGCTCAAACATGGCATGTATCGTGTCCTCCCACTGGATCAGTCAAAGCAGGTCACAGGCCAAACTCAATACCAGCAGAGCAGAGAAATAATTCTTCCATGGAGTGGAGGAGGGGCCCTGCAAGTCCCAAGGCAGCATGTGAAGGTGTATAACCCTCTAACAGGCAAAGGGGAAAGAATAATTGGGAACATATTGATCATACCTACTTCCCTGAACCATTACCTACTAATAAACCCTTGGACAAGGCTACCAGCCACAACCTCTAGTAATATTATGAACTTAAGATACAAAACATTGTCTTTTGTCCCAGGCATTGAGACTCAGTCATTATTCTGGAACAGTATGAAAATTCTCACTTCATGTACTTCTTCTTACATGAGTTTTAACCAAATAAAGGGGAATTTGTTTCAAAGATGCCAGTGTGTCTCACAGACAAGGCTTAAAACACAAGTAGAATCAGGAAATTGAGAACCATCAGACATTTTAGGGGTTACTCTCCTTACATCTGTTTACTCTGGGTGCTCTCCGCTCTTCTTTCCAAAAGGTAGAATGTGACAGTGCTAGTACTTCTTTTTAAAGAAACGAGCCCAGGTTGGGACTGTGTTGTCTTAGGGCTGAATACAACCTCCTGGGAAGGAAACTGTGATTGGTTCAGTTAGTCCAGATGCCATGCCTCCTCCAATGAGCTAGGGTTACATTGAGAGACATTCCTGTAAAGACCAAACATGGCTACCAAGAACCCAACCCTGGGTGACTCTGGAAATCTAGAGGAGCAGGTTAATTCCTGGAAAGGGGGAAAATAACGGGGGTGGAGCTCCTATGCCAAAATTTATCTGCTCAGTCTCATTTAAAGACCACGATGGAGGCCTAAAATCTGAGAAGTAGCGCTTGCGTTCTGACAAGGAGTTATGAGCTATATAGCAGAGAGTAACATCAACAGGAGAATGCAAAAGCTTCTCAAGGAAAATAAGGGGAAACCAGAGGCTGTACTATTAAGTGCCTTATCTCAGAAATAATTAGTATTGCTTTTCTCTACATTTCTTTACAGAAAAGGAATCTTTTCATTCTCCAAAGTATGTGTATAATATTTTAATTAAAATGCCAAGAAGATACAGCCTAAGAGATGAGGCCAGAGCACTGGGGGTAAGAACTGAGTACTGCCTGGGTTAATACATAATGGGTATTGCATCTCCTAACATAAAAGGGAAGAGACTGTGTCTGCAGTGAACTCCCCAAAGAGAAGAATGTGGATGAAAGTGTTCTGAGGTGGTGCTTGTCAAGCTATAGCAAGTTGGACACAAATTATAAATCCATAAGTCCTAACTGAATAGCTCAACATCTTCACAGCCTGCCTAGGGTTTAACAAATACTCTCTGAGCTTGCTTATGCATAGAAGGTCCACTTTCTGCCTTTGTTTCTAGACAGTTTGAGAAAAGCTTCTAGATCATAAATAAGGTGGTCAGGCAATAGGCTCAGGACCAAAAGGAGCTGTAGTTACTGGGGCTCTGTGGCCAGTGGCCATTTGGTAACATTGTTCTCAACATGCTCCTCTATATTTAGGGATGTCGTATTCTGCATCAATGTTCTTCCTCTCACTTCTCCTTAATCTTTTTTTTTTATTATTCAGTGAGAGGAGGGGAAGCAGAGACAGACTCCCACATGTGTCACGACCAGGATCTACCTGGAAATCCCAGTAAGGGGCAACGCTCTGCCTATCTGAGGCCCTTGCTTTGTTGCTCAGCAACCAAGCTCTTAGAGTCTGAGGTGGAGGCCATGGAGCCATGCTCAGCACCTGGGGCCAACTTGCTCCAATCAAGCCATGGCTGCAGGAGGGGAAGAGAGAGAGAAGTGAGAGCGGAAGGGGTGCAGAAGCAGATGTGTACTTCTCCTGTGTGGGAATCAAACTAAGGACATCCACACACCAGGCCAATCAGCCAGGGCTTGTTGATCTTAAAATGTTACCCTCTTTTGTATTAGCCACCAATATTTGTGGAGCCTTGACTCACATTTTGATCGAAGCTAGAAAGATTAAAGCTGTATTAAGAAAATTTTCAACATATCAAGTCTGTGATTATCTCAGCCGGTTGATAGCTACCTGGCCCCCTGCCAGAATGCAGGGTACTCCTTCCTGCAGCAAAGCCTCATAATAGCAGAGCCAGGAGGCTGGTGATTTCTCTACCCCATCTGCTGGTCTGGATTGCTTGCTTCTTATTTTCTTATCTGGCCTGCAGAGCGGTGATGTCATTGTGTGTGAGAAGGTATAGGCCTGTCCCTAGCCACCCACTGACCTACCCAGTAAGATCCACCACCTCAAAGAGGATGAAGGGTTGAGGATCTTCTGTTAGTTTCTCCTACTAAACCCACCTGGGTCTTTCACTGAGTTCAGAGTAAGTCAGTGGATTCATGACGTAGAAAGAAGCTGAAACTGAATAGTGTGACAGCAGGAGACAAGTCCGTTTGATCCCATTCCAAATTGCCATCTACCCTCCCCACCATGTGCCAGATTGAGGCAGAAGTCACCAACAAATGCACCATTTTATGTCGCGTCAGGGTCCGGGTAATCTTCAAGGGAGAGGCGCATCACCACCCAGTAGGCCCTTCTTGACTTTCTGTGATGGTTAATTGTTATGTGTCAACTTACCTGAGCATTGAGGCACCCAGATACTTGGTCACATTATTTTGGGTGTTTTTTGATGAGATTAACATTTAAAGGATTGGACCATGAATCAGGCCCACTCTTCATAATGTGGGTGGGCCTCATCCAATCACTTGAAGGCCTAGTTAGACCAAAAGACTGACCTTCTGTTCCTGCTTCAGTGGTTTCTGTCACCCTTGTCCCTGTGTGCGTTTATGTGGCTTCTCTCCATCTGGAGAAGTCTCAGCTCCACGCATGGCCCCTGATGACACTTCACATGAAAGATAAAGAAAGCCAGGAGTAATTAGAGAGCCTTCCTCCGTGCATTTTTAACAAAGCCTAGGCCTGTGGTCAGACTGTTTACACAAGTCAGCACAGGGTATGGTAATGGGCAGAGCAAAGTCCACGTTGCAGACAAGAGAGGGCAAGCTAAGGAAAGCCTGGTGAAGAAGTACCTAGCTGGGTTGGAGGAGAAAACAAGAACTGAGTGTGCCAGCAGGAGTCAGCCTCATAGAAACAGGCACAGCAAGGAGACGGGCGTCCAGAGCCCCAGAGCCTGCAGCTCTATTTTTCAGCTGTGCGTGCCCCCTGAGCCAAACACACAAGTAGGCCTCTGCTTTTTCCTTAACTAGACCCAACTGGAAAATTCAACCTTACTGATTGCTGAAGATTGCTCGGAAACAAAAACAAATGCTTCCTGTTTAGATAAACGTGGAGACCCTGCCATCCTAGTGTGGGCCCCCTTTTCTTATCCACCTTGGGTCTTCCCCATGTTATTCTTTCACCCCTGCTTTGGAAACACCAGGGGGAGCTGAACATCCCCATGACCTTTCACTTGTCCGTGATAGACTTGACTTTGAGTGGTAACAGTGGTCTTCTCTTCTCACAGGCCGTGCAAGTAATTCTTGCCCTGATTCACTTCGCACTGGGGTATCTCTGTTTTTGTTTGTTTTTCCAAGAGTTGAAAGCACAAGATACCGGTATTATCCCTGTAGCTGTGATATACATTTACGCATTTTGTGCACCACCATTTGTGAGTAAATTGTGTTATTCTTGATTTCGATTCATTTAATCTTTTTTCCCTAATGTGTCAAGTGAATTACCAAACAAAGTTTTTTTAATTATTCAAACAAAGGCTGAAGACCCGATCGCTGCCTATGGGTAGCTCATGTTACAGTGGAAACAGCCTTCACAAAACAGGGCGGGGGGGAGGGTGTACTTAAGAAAATTGAATGTTTTGAAAAGCTCCTTATGAAGATGGGGTGTGCATGCAGAAAAGACTTCATCGAAGCGGATGCTTGAACAATAATAAAAGGAGTGGCTATTTGGGTAACTACAAGGCTTTCCTTTGGCAGAGTGGGACTCCAGGGACCTCAGCCTGATGTCTGAGGCCGTCATGGTGGTTTTCAGAGGTTATTTTTGGCTCACGGTTACAACCAGTCTAGAAACAGTTTATCCATCGAGGTTATTTTATTCCTAAGCAATGTAGCCTAGGAACACAGTGGATATTCCAAGTGTATCATGTTTCCAACTGAACAGAGCTAGAAAGTTGAGCAAAGGTCAGATTTCTCCTTAGAAGAGAAAGGGTTTGCATTAACTCCTTACCCACCCTTTTGCACTTCTCAACCAAAGAACAAGGCTTTCAAGAAGAAAAGATTTTAATGTAACCTTGTCCCTCTACTTTGTGAAAAGGTACCTGAGACCTACACTTAACAGTAACTTCACCGTGAAGGGCCTGGGAATCAGTGCTCTGGATGAGAGACAATTCCTCAGATGCTTTCCTGTGGCACAAAGAGAGCATTTATCTACACCAGGAACTTTCTGGAAGGGCTAGATGTTGTAAAGAGAAGTGCTTTAAGCTGAAAGAATACAGTGAATCACCCATTCCAAGGCTTTTAGGAAAGATCCTCAGTGCAAGGTGTAGAAGAGAAGCTTACAGCTGGAATTAGCCACAGACAGTAGTTATTCCAATTGTGTATCTATTGTGTACCAGGTGCCTTCCAAAAGCACCTCAGGTCCATTTTCCGTAATTGCCGCAACCCCATGAGATAACTAGTATTGAGCCCCATTTTAAAACCAGGGGAACCAAGACTTAGAAAATGAAAGTAACTTATACAAAGTTGACCCAGCAATAAAGTGTCAGAGAATTTTGAAACATGGGCTAAGGTCCTTATGCTTCTGTGACAAGATCTTGTTTTCCTGGCCCGAAAGATTCCGAGTGCCCTTCCAACAAGTCACCTCTCATTAGTGCTGTAGGCAGATTGAAGAACAATTAAATTCTTAACATACCAGAAACAATTCTTTCAACTGGTGCCAGCAGGTGATGATGGCACCTAGGACGTGTTGTTGGCAGAAGTCAACAACATGCAACGCTGCAGCTCACATGCTTTCTGAAACTATCTTCCATTGGTGAAATA
The DNA here is from genome assembly GCA_037038555.1 of Rhynchonycteris naso. Classification (NCBI taxonomy): domain Eukaryota; kingdom Metazoa; phylum Chordata; class Mammalia; order Chiroptera; family Emballonuridae; genus Rhynchonycteris; species Rhynchonycteris naso. The sequence goes on from CM072995.1 coordinate 362,154,037, forward strand.
TTTATTTTTCTACAAAGTATGGGGGGAAAAGTTATTGCAAGTAAGAGCCAGCCCACTAGTAATTTAGGTCTAATTTTTTATAATTTAGGTCTAATAATTTAGGTCATGCGCTTAATAAATGACAATCAGACCAAGTGAAGTTTCTATAGCTTGTTCCTCATAAAAATCCCGGTGAGATAACCCAACACAAAGGTTTCATTAATGGCTAAAGACTTGACCTGTTCACCTCCATAAGAGAGAAATGGTGACTCCATGTCTTAGAGAGCTTACTAGTGGTCACACCACAGCACTGAAAATGTTGAAACCATTTTCTTCAGAGAGAATTCACAGATTCTTCAAATCTCAAGAATGCCACTGGCGTTAAGAAAAGGGCTTGTTTGGGGGCCCATCCACAGAAATGGGTGTTTACAAATGTGTGTTTCTGTCCACAGTTCCTTACCTCGGGATTCGTCAGCATAGAAACACAGAGCAAACCCACACTCTGTAAGGTACGGTGAAATGTTTGGAGCAAGGTCAAAGATAAAAAAAATTACCTGCCACAAACTGAATGGAAGAAAGTATTGCTTCTGAGCTCACTTTTTGGGGCAAAAAACTTATCCAAATGTTTGGATGGGGATAAAAGTCATTTAATTCTTATAAGGATGCACTGCATTGCATCTTTTGTGAATAGGGGTTAAGGATGCAGAGTGAGGAATAGATTTTTAGGTGTCAGACGGGAGGGTTTTGATGGAATACGTCATTTCAGGCTATCTAAAGGGGTTTATGTAACAAAACTCAGATGTGGGAGTCAAAGCATGGGAAGAGAGGAAATGTAAGTAGGGTAAGGTTAGAATATCAGTGCTCCGTTAGGGAAGGGGATAAGACAAAATAATGTTTGAAAAGAGAGTTGCCTTCAGCACACCCAGGTCAACGTGTGCAGAAGCACTGTAAGCGTGCGCTCTCTGGAGCATACGCAGCCTGGCTCTGTGCTAAGGAAGAGCCCTTCTAGCTGACACTCCCAACAGCGCAGCCATACGTGTTCATGAAGATAAAACCGAAACCCTTAGTACAAATGCTAAAGTCTCCTAATCTACCCTCTGCCCACTTCTCTGGCCGCATTCTATCCAACCTTGCTTCAGCGCTTACATTTCAGCCCCACCAAATGCCAGATATATTTCTGAAGACCTGCTTTCCCATGCTGCTGAGATTTTTTTGTATACACTGTTCCCTCTGCTGTTATACACTTTATCAATTTTTTCACCACCATGAACTGAATCTGGATCTATCTGGGACCTCTTTGGAAAATGGCAGGCTTGTACCATCTACAGGAGGGGAAGGCCCAGGCTTAGAAAATAAATAGGACTTTAGAAAATTTCAGAAAGCCAGAAACAGAAAGCAAAGAGGTCTAGTAAGTGCCTTTTAGCAAGGAGAACCTAGTCAGAGGTGACCATCACCAACATCATAGCTTCCCTCTCACACCCAAGGTGCCCACTTTTCCTATGCGTAACATCCCAGCTTCCTCTTCTAGGAATAAATTTCCCTCTTCTGTTTATCTCTGTTATATAGACAAGGTTCATAATCCTTAGAAGGAGGATTGACTTCCTTCGCTGACCATGCCCTATTACTGGCTCTTAGAGATTGAAGACAGGGGAAGACCTCTCTCCTCTTGATTTTATAGTAGAAGTTAGATAAATTTCTGTTACAAAGGCCACACCAATGAGGAGAGCTCCCAAGTCTAAAGGGGCTGCCTTTGGGCCAAGCAGAAATTAAAATGTTCTCAGAAGTCCTTTCTTTTGATTGACCAATATCAAATCCCATCTTTCTTCCCATTACTAAAATAATGATAATCTTCCTTAAAAATGTAACTATTCCTCAACATGCGTACAGATACATGCTGCTCCTTCTCTCTCTCGCTCTCTTTAATTTTGAAATTAAATTTAATAGGATGACATTGATCAATAACTGTATATAGGTGTCTGGTGAACATCTCTGTAGCATTTGAGCTGTTGATTGCGTTGTGTGCCCATCACCCACAGTGAAATCACTTTCTGTCACCGTATATTTGTCCCTCTTAACTCTTCTCCCCTGCCCTCTCCCTCAGGTAACCGTTTTATTTGTATCTATGTCCATCTGGCTGCCCCTTCTCAAAGGGCACAGTCTGCCACAGAGTTTATTCAAGGTCCTCTATGCTCAGTGCCATTCAAGAGTCTGGATGCTGTCTTCCAGGAAGTTGGGGACTATGGAAAAACTTTAAGTAGTAAGGTAGCATTACTGAAGCAGAAATGACACTGACAATGCCTAGACTTGACGCTTATCCACATGAGCCATTACATTTTATTGAATTAAATTTGTCATTATTTTCTCCCATTTTAGATGGAGAAATGGTCTAATGACCAGGAAGTTGAGTTTAATCCCTAACACAATGTTTAGCATATTGTAAACACTGTGGAACTATTTGTTAAATAAATACATACCTTCCATAAAAAGATTTTTTTCACCTTATTGGCTTTTAGATAAAGTTGAAGTAGCATCCTAATATCAAGCACAGTAAGATTCTGGGGAAAATAAAACAATTTCAATTTGAATGCAGCCAATACAACAGACTGCATCACTAAAGTCTATGTATGCTGCTCCTAACCTGTTCTTCTTGTTTGTGTGTCCTTTTCAGTTTGTTGCTGCTATTGTTATGAATGTCATCACCTCCTGTTTATCCGCAGTTGGTATACTTGTATTAAGCGTGGCGTGTTTAACTTATAAGTCAGAACAAAGTGACTATGTCTGGTCACACGTAAGTACCAAGTTTAATAATAATTGAATCAAAATTGTAGATATAAATGAAAAAACAATGGTGAATGATGTATGTTGTACTGAGCAAGGTGTGGAAAAGGCAACCAAACTTTTAAACCAGTGGTTCTTAACCTTTCTTGAGGTACCGAACCCACCAGTTTCATATGCTCATTCACCGAACCCTTCTTTAGTGATAAATAAAATATGATTTTTTTTTCCAAATTTAAGACATAGCTATATGTTTTTTTACTGGTGCACAAAATGAGCCGTGCATGAACATCACCTTGCTCAAAGAACAAAACCAACAAAGTGCATGAACTCACAACAAATTACAGTATTACTTTATTCTGGCCTCCGCGGCAGAGGCTTCTCCGAACCCCTGAGACCGACTCATCGAACCCTTAGGGTTCGATAGAACCCAGGTTAAGAACCACTGTTTTAAACCATCTTTAGCATAGAAATGTAAGAAGAAACTGTATTTCCTCTAAATATTTGCCATGAGAATTCTTTTGTTAAAAAAAAAGCAGTTTTTCCCCAAATTTACGAACACTAGAAACCTCCAAGAGATAAGTAATTATTACTTGAAAATAAGGTGATAGAGTAAATCCCCAAAGACTCACCTAATAAACTACTAGAACAAGTAAAACAGTTTAGTAAAGTAGCTGCAGAAAAGAAAAACTTACAGCCTGACCAGGCAGTAACAGTGGATAGAGCACTGGGAAGCACTCGGTTCCCACCAACCGAGATAAAACACAAGAATCAAGCAGATATGGATAAAACCATTTGCTTTCATGTTGATTATTATAGCTGGAGACCAAGCCTTAAATCTTTGTCCAAATGAGCTTGCTGGTACCTCCCTTCATGAATTAATCTCATCTGCCCAATTACAGATAGACCATCAGCCTCACTACGCTAGGACAGTTATCAGATGTTAAGGAGAATTAGTGGTCATAAACATGAGCCATTCTGGAACAAAGGAGAACCCAAAGGTTCTGTGTTCCTTCACTCAAAATCACCAGTGAGATAAATTGCTGCTTCTCACCTGGGAATTTATAAGCAAAGAGCACTGGGAAGCACCAGAGCCATTCTTCGCCTGTTTCTAGGAGGGCAGAAACTCTTACTTTGGACCGTGGCGTAAATATGGGAAGAGGGAGAGAATGGCTCCATCTATTATGTGTAATAATGTTGATGATTCATACATTAAAAGAAAATAGAACCTGCAAGTTCCGTGTGCACTAAATGGAAAAACCTAAAACACAGATTGTGCAATCAGTCTCACCAAAAGAGAGAGCAGTCAGAGCAGAAACGATGGCCACCCAGTGCCAAACCCTAAAGAATTCCAACAGCCTGGGGTATAATAGGTTATCTCTGCACTTTTCAGTCCTATCCTATGTAAAATAGGAATAAGAGGATCCAACTTGTAGGGTTGTTGCTAGAATTAAAGTGCTCAACATAACACATGGCACATACGTAAGTACTCAATAAATGTAAAACATTATTTTGGGGTATTTGGAAAATACCGCCAAATAATCAGAGTTGTGTGAGACGGATATGATAAGTGATACTTATTCCCTGTTTGCTAAATATTATCCTGTTATTGTATAATTTTTTTGAATGGTTAATTACCATGAGGAATGTTTCTTTCCTTCTTAATTCAGATGGCTGGTACTGTGCTTCTACAATTTTTACTCACGTGTGCCATCTCAGAACTGATCTCTGCAAGCTTCCTTATCCACTGGGTTAGGAAAGGATTGCGCCCTGCATAAAATAGAGAAGACAGTGAGTAACTTTGTTTCTGGCTTGCAGATCAGGATAAAATAGCTCTGTTAAGAACCCTCTCTGAGAGACTAAAGTTTAGCTACAATTGGGGAACGGAAGCATTGTTTCTAAACTAAGATAACCTGAAAACATGAAGAAATGTCTCTTGCTTGGTACTCTGTAAAACTGAACTCAAACAGCTTGTTTTAGGGGGAAAATAAGGAAGGAGAGAAAGAAAGAAAACAAGGAAGGAAGGAAGGAAGGAAGGAAGGAAGGAAGGGAGGGAGGGAGGGAGGGAGGGAGGGAGGGAGGGAGGGAGGGAGGGAGGAAGGGAGGGAGGGAGGGAAGAAAGGAGGGAAGGAAGGAAGGGGTAGAGAGAAAGAGAGAAGAAAAGAAAAGATATGTGGGAGAATTATATCTTTTAGACTTATATCTCCCAGGAGATTAATAGAGGAAATGTACAGACTGAAGAGTTTCACAGGTCACCCCAGTAATATGGAGACCCTAAATGCTAATTCAAATTTAGTTATGAGCCTTGGCCAGTTGGCTCAGGGGTAGAAAGTAGAACTGGCGTGTGGATGTCCTGTATTCAATTCCCTGTCAGACCACACAGGAGAAGCATCATCTGCTTCTCCACCCCTACCCCTCTTGCTTCTCTCTCTCTTTCTCTCTCTTCCCCTCCTGTAGCCATGGCTTGATTGGAGTGAGTTGACCCCAGGAACTGAGGATAGCTGAGCTGAGTTGCCTCTGCCTCAGGCACTAAGGAGAGCTCCATTGCTAAGCAATGCCCCAGATAGGCAGAGTGTCAGCCCCTAGTGGGCTTGCCTGGTGGACTTCGGTTGGAGTGCACGTGGGAGTCTATCTCTGCCTCCCTTCGTCTCACTGAATAATAATAATTTTAAAAAGTTATGAAATGCTGTTTTTCAAAGTTTGAGATCTTCAAATGCCTTCAGAAAATAAAAATTTTAGAGGACTGTAAGAGTATTTCTAGAATAGAAAATAAGAATCTTTAGCTCTGGCCAGGTAGCTTAGCTGGTTAGAGTATTGTCCTGATACACCAATATTGTGGGTTCAATCCCCGGTCAAGGCACATATCAATCAATGAATGCATAAATAAGTCGAACAACAAATTCATGTTTCTCTCTCTCTTCCTCTCTCCCTTTCTAAAAATTAATCAATGAAAAAAATTTTAAAAAGAATAAGAATCTCTAAAAATCCACTCCTCCATAAAGTAAATAAGAACACTGGCAAAAGTTGTCACAATGGACTTTTTCGGGACTCTAGAAATTAGTCAGACTTGCAACAATCCAATAAGCACTTACTCAACAACAACTAAAATGGCTGAATCTTGGTAAGAACAGTGAGCTTTTTCGTGTCATAATTTTCTTCATTCACATTCCCCTTGCCCCAGATCCACAGTAGCCTTTAAAAGACACAACCCAGCAACCACAGTAACTGAAAAATTCCAGCCTAAAAATCACAAGAAGGGGGAGGGAGGGAATGAAGGTGGAGTTTCTCCAGAATAAAACCCCATTCCCGAAAATCGTTATTCATTTATCTGGAGCTCCCTGGACATTTCTGCTCCTGGAGGCAAGACTCTTCTTAATTTGACCTCACTCAGAGTTCAGGCACTTTGAATAGCTTTTCCCCTGGGGTGTTTGTCAGAACAATCAGTGACATTTAGCATTATGTCTGCCTAGAGAAAGGACACTATTTGGGGAAAACAAAAGGCTGACTGAAAAACTTAAAAGAAAAAACTGAGGGCCCAGGCCTGATGGCTCAGCCATAGAGTGCCAGCCTGGTGTGTGGCAGCCCCAGGTTCTATTTCCGGCCAGGGCACACAGGAGAAGCACCCATCTGCTTCTCCACCCTTCCCCCTCTCCTTTCTCTCTGTCTCATTCTTCCTCTCCCACAGCCAAGGCTCCATTGGAGCAGTTGGCCCAGGCGCTGAGGATGGCTCCACGGCCTTCACCTCAGGTGCTAGAATGGCTCTTTTTGCAACGGAGAAATGCCCCAGATGGGCAGAGCATCACCCCATAGTGGGCATGCCCAGTGGATTACTGTTGGGAGCATGCGGGAGTCTGTCTGACTGCCTCCCCACTTCTCAATTCAGAAAAATACAAAAGAGAAAAAACAGGGGAGTTAGCAAAAGATGTCCACAAAGGACTTTGAAGCTATGACAATAGGTAGAAATAAAAAGGCCGTGTGTCTGTGCAGAGATGTTTGCATGCCAAAGAAAAACCTGAGAATGCCCTAATCTGCCACCTCTGGCTGACGTAAGGCTGCAGCAAGCAGAAAGTGATGGCTAAGACTAAGGTACAAACTGTATCCTAGAGCTTTAAAGACTTACCCCCCCCCCACACACACACACACAGCTTCTCAGCAAAGACTAGGAAATATATTGGCTCAAGACAGTTAAGGAAATGTATGTCCAATTATTTAATGATGACTAAGCTAACAGAGCAGAGACATCAATGCTCACACATAACAAATATGAAGACTTTATATAATTAGCTCAAGAAAGCAGAATGACAAAAGCAATAACAAAAACCAACCCCTGGGAGAATCTGATTTTCAACATCACCATACATGGCCTAAACACAGGGAAAAATCAATCAGTAGAAATTGTATCTAAATAAGTCTTGATGAAAAGAAGCAGCAGGTGACGTCAGAGAAATGGCACCTTGAGGAGCGCTCACGATACTTCTCCCCAAAAATTCAACAAGTTCTACAACCAGAGACAGAAAAATTGATCCCTGGAGCGTCTGTGGGTCCCACACACTGAACAAAAAGGTATGAAGTGTCGAAAAACTAACTAAATTTATAAGCAACCCTGAAGGAAATAAGACGGAGAACGGAACACTTCGCCTCCCTCACTAACCTGAGCAAGGGCTACTTTCACTTGGAACTGAGAGTGAGAGCTTTGGGCGTGAAAGGAGACAGGCTGGGGCACAGACGTGCAAGCCGAGGAAAGAGTGTGCCCGCCGTGGCTCAGCCCACACGAGCTAACGCCAGCGCCAGTCCCGGCAAATGCGGGCAAGGGGCAGCCTCCATTACCCTGATATCCTGGTGGGCAAGCGTGGGCAGTGGGCACGAGATTTCCCTAAGGGCCCCGGGCTTGGGCGCCTGCGTTCCCGGACAGAGAGGCAGGGTCAGAGACTCCTGCGTGGGCTGTGAGCAGAGGAAGGTGTAATCCCTGCTCCACCAACAACAGCGTGGGGAGAGCACGAAAACGAACTTCCCTACACCCGGTCTTCTCCGGGTGGATGGGCAGGGCGCCCTCGCCAGCCATTCAGGCTGGCCCTGGGGGAAGGGCGCACAGGAAGCTTGCAAACAGCCTCTGTAGCAAATCTGTGAATCCAATCGCTCAAGTTAGTTTAACTCACAGTCTGCTTACTGCCCAATTGGCTTACGCGGCTCTGGCTGACAAGGTGTCTCTCAGCTCAGCGATCTAAGACAAGAGACGTGATATTTTTTAATAGTTCTTGCTTTGTACGGTGGGGCGGAGGCAACTTCCAGTCAGCCGATACAGGGTGCAAAACCTGCCTATGCTGGTGGCTCTGATTAGCAGAGCTTTCATACTCAGGGCTATGCGCTAAAAAGAGGGACTTGGCAGCTTTTAAGACCTCCTGTTCTGCAGGTAGCAACTAGGGCATCTTCTTCTTAGCCAAGACAGGATACAAAGTGCAAAAAGCCTGGGGAGAGTGGTCCCACAGAGTGCCGAGATATACTGGACACACCTGGAGGCTCATAGAAAGTCACCTCGAGAGTAACTGGCTCCCAGCCCTGCCTGATTACGCTGTTGGCTCTGACTGACAGAGCTTTACCCAGAGCTCTGCGCTGAGTGGGGATAGAGTGCGGATTTGCCAGCTCTTTGAGCATCTTACTATCCAGGCAGTGGCAACGGCAACCTCATAGCTGGATCACCAAGCTGCTAATTCAGGAAGGAGAGAGGCTCCCAGAAAACGGACTCTCCCATTGTTGGAGCTTGCAAATGCTAACAAGACCCGACTACCAACAGACTGAGGCCTAGTATATGACATCACCATAGCGACACATCAGCTGCAAATCTCTACCTAAGTGTGCCACAGGGGCAGAGCCTGGGGTACAGTGCCACCGACCAGGAAGAGGGAGAGGAAGGAAAAAGAAAGAGGATAACCTCTCAATATCAAAAAAAATCCACAGACTTTATAACATTTTCCACTTTTTTTTATTTCTTTCATTTTCTTATCTTTATTTTTTTTTTCTCTTCCACCTTGGTCCTTTTATCCTCTGCTCATCATACTCTTTCTCTTCATCTTAAACTACATTACACATAACTGAATGACAAGATAACTTGGAGATGTTTTCTTTGAACATATGTACCCTGATTTATTAATGTCACCCCATTAAAATTAATAAAATAAAATAAAAATAAGTCTTGATGTTGGACTTACTGGAAAAAAATAACCTTAAGTCAGTTGTTAGAAATATGCTAAAAGAACTAAAGAAACCATGTCTTCCAATGTGGTTTTTGATAGATAAAATGACTAATGCCATCAGGAAGCTGCCATTAATGCAGTCCCAAAGAAGGAGTAAGGGCTCAAAATAGAACATTTTCATTCCCCACTGTAAGGGTGTTGTTAATTTGCTTGCTATTGTCTCTCTTAATGGCTTCCTGACCTTTACTTTGAAATGTAGCAAAAATATTACCTTTGCAAGAATGTCAGGGAAAGCTTACATTGGGGAGGGACCTGACAATTAGGGGAGTTTAAATTACAATAGTTGTTTGTAAAAGCCTAGCCACAGGCCCAGAGACACCAGATCCCAGCTGTTCCTGGAAGACACTTGACCTCTCAGCTGTCTTCAAGATTTACCAAAGACATCACATAGGACCATGCTAATTAGGCCTGTGCTACATCAAAAAAACTTACAAAGGAGGTATTTCTACAGCTGAATCTACCTCCTCTTGCTCATCATCAAGTCAGTGACCAAGTTCACAAACCAAGATATGCTAATCTGAGCATGTCCAGGTGCACCCACCCTCCCCCCCCCCACCAGCAAATGCCTGTAACAACCCCTCTATCTAACCTCCCTCCTGCAGCTCAGGGCTGACACCCTTTGCTAGTCTCAGCCTGCTTGCACCCAGGAGCTTTTAAAATAAACTTTCCTTTTGGAACACACTACCTTGTGTTTTCCATTGACCGCAGTTTCTGCCTTTCAGTTTTGTCTACCACAAACTAGATGACATTACTGAGAGATATTAAAAATGATTTAAACAAATGGGAAAACATTCTATGTTTATGGGTCAGAAGACTTAATAAATAGTAAGATGACAATATGCCCCAAACTACCTATAGTTCAGGAAAAACACTACCAAAATCTCAGTGGATGCTTTTATAAGCTTATTCTAGTATTTATATGAAATGGAAAGGATACAAAGTCCATCTTTAAAAAAGAGTTACTGCACACATATTAGAAAGGTCAAACTCTGGAACACTGACAAAACCAAGAGCTGGCAAGGATACAGAACAACAGGAGCTCTTATTCATTGCTGGTGGCAATGGACATGGTACAACCACATTGGAAGACAGTTTGGCAGATTTCTAACAAAACTAAACATATTCTTACTGTACAATCTAGCAATTATTCTCCACGGTATTTACCCAAAGGAGTTGAAAAATTATGTTCACGCAAAACCTTGCACACCAACATGTATAGCAGCTTATTCAAAATTGCCAAAACTTGGAAGCAACTAAGATGTCCTTCAGTAGGTGAATGGATAAATAAACCATGATCCATCCATAGAATAGAATATTGTTCAGTGCTAAAAATAAAATTTTTGCTTCTTCCCAACTATTAACCTTAAAAAAATAAAACAAATAGAATAACAGGACAGCAAGATTTAAAACCTATTAAAGATATTAATTAAATTAAAAAATAATGAAAATAAATCAGCTATCAAGACATAGAGAAATTTTAAAGGCATATTACGTAGTGAGAGAAGCCAAATTGGAAAGGATACATACTGTATGATTCCAACTATGACATCTGGGAAAGGCAAAACTATAGCAACTTTTCTCTTTCTTTTTCTTTCTTTTCCAAGTGAGAGGAGGGAAGATAAAGAGGCAGACTCCCTCATGCGCTCTGACTGGGATCTACCCAGCAACCCCCATCTGGGGCCATGCTTGCAACTGAGCTATTTTTAGCACCTGAGGCGGAGGCTCCACAGAACCATCCTCAGCACCAGGAGCCGATGCACTCAGACGAATTGAGCCATGGCTGTGGGAGAAGAGAGAGAAAGAGAGGGAGAAGGGGGAGAAGGAAGGATGGAGAAACAGATGGTCACTTCTCCTGTGTGCCCTCACCCAAAATTGAACCTAGGACTTCCACATGCTGGGCCAACACTCTACCATTGAGTCAACCAGCCAAGGCCCAACTTTTACTTTTCATGGAATAAAAAGATCAGTGGTTTCCCAGGGGGTGGAGATATGAAATGGCAGAGCACAGAAAAATTTTAGGGTACTGAAAATACTTTATATGGTATTATACTAATGGTTATGTTATTATACATGTCTAAATTCATAAAATGTGCACCACCAAGAGTGAACCCAAAGATAAACTATGGCCTTTGGGTGATTATGATTGTAATGACTGATAATCTTATCTCTTTACATATACAGTTCATCTAAAGTCTTTTCAAATAAATCATTAATCTACCTTCCCCCCACAAATTTGCATATTATAATAAGGTGACCAGACATTCCACTTTTGGCAGGATAGTCCCGATTTTTAACAATTTGTGCCGCGTCCCGTGACATTTCTTAAAAAGTTCCAATTTTTGGAAAGAATGCACAAAAAGCTAGGGAACGGCGGGAGAACGGGAAAGGAATATACGATTTTCGGCGGGAAGACCCCGCCTCAACCTGGAAGCGCCTGCACTGCTGCATGATCTGGCTGCCCTGAGGAGTGCCCCAAAACAAAGAACTTTGGGTGGGACGTACCTGCTGGGGCAATGGCTGTCAAGTCCCCTAACTACCCGTAGACCCGCATCCTGGATGCCGGCGTGCAGCTCCGGGTTCCCCAGGCGCAAGCCGCTCCGTCTCCAGCGGGGCGGTGGGGCTGGCCGCGGGGAGCGCGGCGGCTGCAAGGACGAGTCCAGGCGGGGAGTGTGTGCGAGGCCGCCGGTGGCGCTGCCCTGCCTGCTCCCCCTGCTCCTGCAGCTCCGGCATCGGTTTCGGGATCGTGTAATCGGATCCCTCTGACTCACTCAAAATTGCCCATATAGTAATATTTCCGAAAATGATCTTTTTAATGAGGTATCATTATTAAAAAAATAGATTGATAAGGAAAAGGTTAAATCTTGGGCATCAGCAAAAATCACAATAGAGAACAAATGGTTAGAAATATTTCATCATTTTGAAACAAACCGTGTTCCATACAATAATGCACTAAAAATTGTGGAATACACGCTGTCTTTACCAGGAACTAATGCTGTGACTGAACGCATTTTTTCTACGGTAAATAAAGTGTGGACATCAGAAAAATCACAATTAAGTGTTGAGACTCTGAAAGCCATTTTATGTGTGAAATATAATTTAACAAATTCTTGTGAAAAATTTCATGACCTTTTAAACAATGACAGCAATCTACTAAAAATAATTCACTCAAATGAGAAATATGCCAAAAAATAAAATAATACTATACATAATTTTTAATGTATTATATTTGTAAATTGTACTTATGTTGAAATTTTAAAAAATATATTACAATACTATTTTTGCATTCTATGAAAATTTTTTTGCTCCATATAGACCAAATTTTTAATCAAGAACCCCCCGCCCATCAATAGTGTCCTGCTTTACCAATTTTAAAATCTGGTTATCTAAAACGCTGCCTGCAGCCAGTAGAATGGCATGTTTGTGGAATTCCTATTGAATATTAAGTACATGAATGAAAATGAGGCTGAAGAGACAAGTTGAGATCAAATTTTAACAGAGCTCAACCATTCTACTAAAGAATTTGGAATTTCGTCTATAAGTGGCAGGGTTCTGTTGAAGTGTTTTTAACAACAGTATTTTTATTTATCAGACTTTATAATTGTTTACTTTAGAATATTTTTTGCAGTAATTTACATATTCCCCAACTCAAATGGCTTAATTAACCAGGAAATATGTCATCTCTTATAACAGCAAGACTACAAGTAGAAGAGACTTCTGAATTAACTTCTTCAGCAAGTCTGTAGCCCTGGTCGGATTTAGCAGGTCAGTGACATTATTAGTGACCCAGATTCTTTCTGTCTTCCTCTGCTATCTCCAGCTTTATCTCCATGCTGTTTTAGTGGGCTAGGGCAGCATAGTTCCTGGTTCCCATCCAACAGGAGAAACTGGTTTCTCTTTCTCAGAAACCAAAAGGAAGCCTCTCTTTACAGCTAGTGCTGGACTTACGATCACGATTGGTTCCCACAGACCAGTCGTAACAGGATTTGGTCGTAAATTGAGTAGACTATACGTACAGTACTGTGAAACGATGTTATAAAAATCTTTAAGTCATATTTTATCATAATTTTCTTTCATTATTGTTATATATCAAAATTTTCTTTGTTCATTTTATGCCATTTGTATCATCTCTACACCATTTTGTTTCTTATTTTTACATTCGTCAGGTTTAAGTAAAACACTGCATTAGCAGTACAACTGGTTTAATATTTGCAAGACATACAAAATTACAAACAACAGGAGCATACATAAAACTGCTCCAGATGCATAAAACTGCTCCAGATGCAGGGCAGTCGTGGCTAGCGATTGTGGTCGTAAAGTCAAATGGTCGTAAGTTGCAACGGTCGTAAGTCGATCAATACCTGTACTACCCATTAGCACAGTTGCCATAGGCTAACCCATCTTTGAATTAAATAATGAAAAAAAATGGGGTTGCCATGAGGATTTAGATAAATGTATAGTAGAGAGAGCCAATCACAGAGTCCCCAGTCATTCAGTGAAAGAATCGAGACAGAATTGAAGAAAAACAAGGCTAGAAACCTGGGTGATTAAATGGTTGCTCCAACAAGCCACATTACAGCCAAGTGAGGAATACCTAAACTTGAACAACAGAGAAAAAAAAGAAGAAGATAAATTTTAAAGATATTTTAAAAGTTTATTGATGTTTTAAATATCAGTTTCACACTCAATATTGCTAAATAACTAAGGTCTTAGTTTAACTAAAATTAATTTCATGAACTGCATATTCTTTATTTCTAATTCCTGTACTGCTCAATAACTATTGAGATTAGGTTTAAATACCGATCTGTATTTCACTTGATGATAAAATTCTTTGAAATATTTGTATACATTGAGGTATTTTTGTGACTGTGGTAATAAATATACTGCGGTAGACTTAAAAATAAACAAAAAGAAAAACCACAAGAGTTTCACTCAGTAAAGAAAATGATACTGTCCCCATTAGAATGCCTTCTACAATGACTCCCCCAAATCCTATATGTAAGCCAGGTAGTTCTCCATTCCATTGGTTGTTCAGATATTTCTCTTTCTGACCTAGAACATGAAATTAGAGGAACCGTGAAGAATCTTAGGACCCACCAGAGTCCAGCTGAAAGTTAAAGTCATATTGTGAAAAGTAATATTTAAATTTAATATGGTTGTTGTAATTCATTGAAACCTCTTGGTTTCTGATGTGCCATAGATCTAATGGGACTTTGACTCTTTCCCAAGACAGAGTAGATACTTGTCACATTCTAAATTTACATATTTGTTTATTTTTTTGTTGATATTATTTTGTCTTGTTTTGACTCAATGGTTCAGGACAAGGCTCTTATTTTACAGAGTATTATAATGATCAATTTGCTGTCCCTCAATTCACCCCAAGTTTTTCATTGCCAGAATGCCCCTTCATCTCTTCGTAATTGGCCAAGAACCAGTGTGACTCCAATCAAGAACAAAAGATTAATTGTGAATTAAGGAAGAACTCTGTAATTTTTTTCAAGAGACCTCATGGGAGATGCATTCTAATGAAGTCCTTTCCAGTACTCCTATTTCCTACTTCTTCAATAAAGGATGCCTTTGACCACAAGTTGACTCTTTTATTTAAAAGCCATTCTGAGTTGACATGGATAAATACAGCCAGTCTGGGAGATGCAGGACAGTGAAGTTTATCTCCCACTTTATCCCAAGTGAGAGGAGGCTGGTCTGAAGGAAGCACTCCGATTTCAGAAGCAGGCAGGCGCCGTGCCAGTGTAGGAATAGCAAGACTCTCAATCTCTCTGTGCTTTTATTTTGTCACCTTTAAAAGAGAAATAATAGTCCCTAGCCCACAGAGTACATGCAAGGGTTAAACGACACTGCATCATTAAAAGGACTTAGAACAGTTTTTAGTCTTTTGGTAACCCCTAAGTAAATTATTACTTCTCACTTACTAGCTCTTGTCATTACACGTGTAGCCTAATGTTATGGGACGCAAGATGGACTGCTTCTTGTTTTCCGGGAATTGGTGAGCAGAGTCCACCTTTGAAAACAGGCTGTGCTCAACAGTCTAAGTCCCAAAACCATTTGAGAACTTGCTGAGAGGTGCTGTTGGGGGTAGAATTGTGCCCTCCCCCCACCAAAAAACAAAAGTGCATTAGAGCCCTAATCCTCAGTACCTCTCAGAGTGTGGCCTTATTTAGAAATACAAGGGTGAATGGGAGCACAGAGACAGACATACTCTGATAAGGTGTCAAGGAACTGCAAGCCTGTTGATACTGGTATTTCAAAAAGAAGAGCCAGGCCCCCTTACCCCTCCTTTCTGAGAAAAAAAAACAAACAAACCTGTTTTCTGTAACATTTTATATGCTTTCTAATAATAACCCTTCTGAGGTTCTTCATATGCACAAAACTTGTAAATTAAGCAAGTGGGGATTCGCTGATTAGCTTTCCTAACGAGCTAACCCCAACACTGTTAGCGAAAGCAATTTCATTTAGCTTCTCTCCTTATCCTAGGCCAGTGGTCAGCAAACTCAGTAGTCAGCAGAGCCAAATATCAACAGTACAAGGATTGAAATGTCTTTTGAGAGCCAAATTTTTTAAACTTAAACTACAGGTGTGTGTGTCCGTAAAGTCATGGTGCACTTTGGTCAAAAGTGCACCATGACTTTACGGACACACTGTATATAGGTAGGTACATTGTTATTAACTTAATTAGGGTCCTCCTAAACTGGCCTTTGTTAAAAACGTCCTCAATCTGGCTGAGGTACGTTCGCTGAGGTCGACCCCTTCCAACTCTCCCATCCACACTCGTCCTGTGTACTTGTTTCGGCTCTCTGTATGCCCAAACCGTCTCAGCATGTCTTTCTCAGTCCTCCACACTACATCTTCTTTCACTCCACAGCGCTCCCTAAAACTAACTTAATAAACTTTAAAGTTTTACGTCTTAGTTAAACTATAGGTACGTTGAATAAAATTTGATATCATACTTAATAACGATATTATTTATTGATAAAATTAAATTGTAAGGTATTCATAAAATTAAGTCATGATAATGACTGACAAACACTAATGTGAACAATGGCCTTGCATCTCCTTGGAAAGTTTGGGTAAGTCAGGTTTGTATGTTGTTGTTTTTCATTTCAGGCACAATTCCAGGTTCTCATCAATAAGACGATTTCTCAATTCACTCCTGATAAGGTTCATGCCTGAAAATGATTGTTTGCATGAATATGTAGATCTGAATAAGGAAAGAACTGCAGATGCTAGTTTTTTCACTGATTATATGAGTCAGGAATATTTTTCCAGGTGCTAAAAATCAACTATCTTCCTTGTCCAGGTCTTTCAAAGCAGACCACTTGTGCTGTGAACTAAGTTCAGATTTGTTTTTCTCCAATATTTCTGTGTCAGCACAAAGACGTTCAAATTTCGAGCTCCACAATTCTTTTAAATCCAGCAATTGCATTTCAAAGTTGCCAACTGTCAGTATTAAAGGGAGAAAATTTTAATTCTGTTACAGTAGCATTAAGAGGTTTTTTAACAAAGGCTAACATGGCTTTGCTGTTTCTGAATTATTGAAACCTGTTGAGAAATGCTTCTCTCATATTTAAAAGTGTTGTTTTGAAATAGCAAATGTCAATATCAGAATTATTTTCTTGGCAATGTTTCAACAGGCCTGGAAAGTGAATCAAAGTTTCTCTTTTAAAATCTTGAGCAAAAAGAGATAATTTGTTTTCAAATGAAATAACTTCTTCTAACATCGAAAAAATTGTGTTTCCTTTCCCCTGTAGTTTACGATTAAGCTGATTTAGATGAGACGTAACGTCTACCAGGAAATAAAATTTTTGGATCCACTGATCATTCGTTAGTTCTGGATAGTGAACACCCTTCTCAAGGAGAAATGCTTTAATTTCTGTTAATAAGGAAGCGAAATGTTTCAAAACGTTTCCTCTTGATAAACAACATACCTTATTATGGCAGCAGAAGATCTGCGTACTCACTCTCCATTTCAACTAAAAATTCTTTAAATTAATGATGACTAAGAGCTTTAGCTATAATGGAGTTGATAATCTTAATCACCAATTCCATAACTTTGCAAATTTCTTCTGGGAATGCCTGCACACAGAGCACTTCCTTTTGTGTGTGTGTGTGTGTGTGTGTCGGAGACAGAGAGATTCAGAGAGAGAGGGATAGATAGGGACAGACTGACAGGAAGGGAGAGAGATTAGAAACATCAATTCTTCATTGTGGCTCCTTAGTTGTTCTTTGATTGCTTTCTCACATGTTCCTTGATGGGGGTGGGGGGTGCTACAGCAGACTGAGTGACCCCTTGCTCGAGCCAGCGACCTTGGGCTCAAGCTGGTGAGCCTTGCTCAAACCAAATGAGCCCGCGCTCAAGCTTGCGACCTTGGGATCTCAAACCCGGGTCCTCCGCATCCCAGTCCGACTCTCTGTCCACTGAGCCACTGCCTGGTCAGGCCTCAAAGCGCTTATTGATGAATGATGCAATGGTAAGTATCTCGTAATTAATTTTTTCTTTCAAAATAGCAACAAACCCGTTTCTTACTCCCTGTCTGTTGAAATTGAGACAATTTTATCGAGTGGAATATGATGTTTTTCCATGCACTCAATTACAGCATTTGCTATATGCTCTCCACGTGTTTGACCTTTGAGTGGCAATAATACTAAAAATTCTTCTTTAGGACCTATAGATGAAATAAATCATACAAAAAGTGAAACTTGCCCTGTATCATTTATGTCACAAGACTCGTCAACTGCTATTGATAAAGCTGAAACCAATTTAAGAACTTCGACTTGCTGGTAGGTTATATTCGAAGATATTTTGACTGTTCTTTCACTGTTTTAGCAGACAATGTTAACTCTTTAATTTTTTTTTAGAATATCTGCTTTGTTCTTAAAATCCCGAAATAGCTCTTCAGATGCATTTATAAAACAACATTTTATGTATTCACCGTCTGTATATGGTTTTCCTATCTTAGTAATCTCTTGACTAACCACAAAACTTGCAATATTAACATTGTTGGAAGATTGCATCCACTAATTAAATACAGAACTTGATTTTTCTTGATTCTTCTGAAGTTCCTCAACTGCTCTCTTTCTTGCGTCCCCGACAGGATATCTAGTACTGAATGACACGTGTTTAGTTGTAAAGTGTCTCTCCAAATTTGATTTCTTGTTATGCATCAATTTTTCCTGACAAATAAGACAGGTCGGAAGGCCATTTAAGTTTTGAATAAACGTGAAAGTCTCGGTCCATTCAACTTTAAATTCACGGTTTTCGTCTTCTGTCTTTCTTTGCTTCTTCTTTGTAGCCATGTCAGACAGAGCACCAAAAAAAAGTTTCATTTGCTAATAATAAAGCCACCAACACAAAATAATTACAATTCTTAAATTGATGACAAAAATACCCATAGGATTTGCAGCTGGTGGGAAAAATGCAGGTGACTCTATGCTTTGAGTAGGTACTTTTGTCACCCGTGTGCAATTTGCAGGCACAACTAGCACTAACCACTGCACAATAGACTGCTGAATGACTGGCTCACTCAACTCATGCATGAATCACACACGCCTCCCCGGGCTGCATATCCCCCGGCCAGCCTGCGCCGCGTCTCCCCTCACCCGACCAACACCCCTGTGCGTACCTGTGCACCCGCACGTGGTATTTTGTGGAAGAGCCACATTCAAGGGGCCAAAGAGCTGCATGTGGCTCGCGAGCCATGGTTTGCCTACCACTGTCCTAGACTAAACATTTCATTTCCCACTACTGTGGGACAGACATAAGTGTAAACCCTGGAAGATTTGGGAATGTCTTTGGTAGGTAAAACGACAATTATTGCTACTGTGTTGATATGTAAAACAACATTTATTGCTACTGTGTTAGTATGTAAAACATTTATCACTGCTGTGTTATCTTGTGGTCTTGATATGTAGGAATGTTTTTCCTTTTAATAGATCCTATAGATAAATGTTGCAAGCTTATCAGTAAATAACTTTTGTACCCTGCACCCCCTCTTTTTCCCCTCAACTAGTATGTGATCATGTCTATATAACCAGCCTCAAAACTATATTCTAGGCTGCATGATTTGGGTGAGCTGTACCCCTTGTAAGTCATATGTAGCCAGCTTATTAATAAATCTCCTCCTAAAGTTTCTTCTGTAACCTGCCTTGGTGTCTCCATGTAACCCGCGGATTAAGCTACTTTAGAACAATACATGGTGGGAAGGCAGAGTAATGACATATAAGGAAACATAATGTGAAGACAGAGGACTTGGAGTGATACAACTGCAAGCCAAGAAACAAGAAATGCCAGAGATTGCTGGCAACTCACCAGAAGCCAAGAGGAAGCAAGGAGGCTCCTCCTACAGGCTTCAGTGGGAGTATGAGCCTGTCAACACCTTCCTTTTGGACTTCCAGCCTCTAGAACAGGGAGATGATACATTTCTGGCTGTTCTAAGCCATGCACTTTGTAATATTTTGTTACAGTGGCCCTAGCAAATGGATACAGGTGACTTTTCACTGCAATGACACTGTGTTCCTCCCCCCCCCTCCCTGGAGGATGTTAGGATTATGAAGGGAGGCAGCCCCCACCTCAGCGTCCTACAATAGGAGTGTGGCTTTGAGTGGTTCTACTCTGAGGCTGAGATGGAGGAAAAGCAGCTGTTCAGCCTGTGGGTGCCCACAGGAAGAGTCCCAGCCATCCCCACTGACACAGTCTTCGAGACCCAGCTAGGACCACTGACCTGCTCCAGGACAATGGGAGCAAAAGCTAGCAACTGAAAAGAAGGTATTGCCTGCCAAAAGTTCTTGCCCCATCTCAAGATAGAGATCAAAAGAGAAGGCCGAACAGCGTCAGAAGAAGAGGCTGACTGAAACAAGGTGAAGGGAAAGAGAAAAGGGAGGGAGCTCGATGTACGCAGGGAGTATACACTAATGAAGACTGCAGCTTCGGGACTGCCGCTGGGCGTGGCTTATACAAGACTGGGTTCTTCACCAAGGTGCAGAGTAGATTCTTGGCTTCCCACGTCCCTGCGAGCAGCTGGCATCCGCCGGCGCCTACGGCAGAACAGAGCCTTCCGCGAAGTGCCTGAGAAGAAACGTTAAACTTATCCAGGAGAGGCAAAATAGCTGAAGTGCATCCCCATCTGTTTAAGAGAGGCGTGGCCCATCTCAGAGGCATTCCTGTGTGGCCATGCAGAGCAGTGGTAGGAAGCCTCTGGACCCGGGTCTGCAAGGGGTAAGTAAGAAAGAAGGACCACCCCGCTGCCTCAGGCCCCAACGCTGGGACGCTGCAGAGAGAGGAAATTGGAAACCGAAGGTGCCCATGGACAGCAATGCACAGCAAAGCATTTCAGCAAAAATCCGCCAGCCGGGGGTCAGTGGGAAGAGGAGGTCAGATCACAAAAGAAGCTACCAATGCCTCAGAACACTGCTCCCAATCAAGCGGCTCCTTCCTGTGGCCCGCAGAAACCTACATGTATCCACCTAGATTGAAGATTTTATCCACAGAGAGGACCACATCCTGAGAGGGGTTACACGCACAGGGAGTAACTCATAGCAAGCGAGAACGACAGCCACCCCACCACAAGCTCCATGCTTCAGGTATTGCGTCGGCACCCACACGGCAAACAGAGGAGAGAGGTGGGAGGAGGAGGAGCCCATCCCCCACCAACCATCCCCCTCAGCCATTGGAACCAGAAGACTGGCTCACCCTGACATAGTTTAGACCTATAACTCACATGATAATCCAGGTTTAAGATGATCAATTCTGAACCTTAAGAGCCTACCTGAGAATCATTTAATCGCCAAAACGGAAACACTGTAATAGAAGAACAATCCACCCACCTCCGCTCACCACAAGAACCAAAGCCTCACCAATTCCATGGCATGAACCTGAGCGCCCTTCCAGGGCCATGGCCCTGCCTTCCCCCAATGGTTAGTCTCTGCTCCTTTGTGTGTCCTCTTCCCACACAGATAGCTACTCACTCCTGAAATACTGGAATGCATCGGCAAACTGAGCTACCACTCTGTGATATCTAACACAACATGTTCTAGCCCAGGAATTTCTGCCAGTGGGTAGCCGGCCACCAGAGGAGTCCCAGGAGCAGGGGGAGTCCGGGAATGTCTAAAGCCTCTGGGCGCGCCTGGTCCTCACAGCGCACCTGCACTGCCAGTCTTTCCAGCAGACCGTGGTCTACCAAACCGTCTATGTGACAAACCCAGAGGCCATCCCACAGCCAGGGACTCACCACCAACTTATTCTACTGAGGTCCAATCATGCTAAATAAGTCAAAGGTTCTAGAAACATCTTCCTCTGGAACCAAAAGAAGACCTCGCTTTTCTGGACTTCAGAAACTCAGCTTCTCCCTTCTCTGACAAGCTAAGGAAAATGTCGCTCCAACTATGTGCACCCTGGTCTATATTCACTTCAGCTTCTCAGGACCCACCAGCCCCCACCACCGAGCTATGACTCCCAGCAGCCTGGCCTGGCCTGGCCTTTCCACGACCCTGACCACCCACAGCCATTACCATGGGGATTCAGTCTTCCTGCTGCCCACACACGTCCGAGCTCTCCTGCCACCCTCAGGAAGAAACATGGCACAGAGCAGCCCTTCCTGGAGTAGTTCCTAGAATGAAAAGTATCCTCTTACTTCCAGGACAGAGTCTCATCCATACCCATGAGCCCAGTCATTCAGCGACATGAAGTGATGCTCTGTGCCGGTCCGGGAGACCCTGTGGTGCACGGAACACAGGCAGTTCCGATCCTCCAGGTCACGTGCCAGGGTGTGAGACAGGCCAGGGCCATGATCAGGTCAGCCATGCGAAGTGATGGAGAAGCAACAGGGTGCTCATACAGATGTCCTGGGGGAGCGGAGGGGGGCAGAGCTTCCGAGTGGAAGTCCTCTCTAAGGCGGAGACGGGAGGAACAGGAGTAACAAGCCACACAGGAAGGACAGCAAAAGCCATTGCAGGCAGAGCTCAACCTGTGCAGAGGTGCCCAAGCAGGAAACAGCTTAGAGCGTTCGGGACCTAAAGAGAACTCCAGGGCAGAAGAAGCATCGTCAGAGAGACAGAGGATGTCTCAGGAAGGGGCCAGAAAAACAGGCAGCGGCCACATGAAGGATTGGATTTCATTGTGGGGCTAAACGCCATTGGGGGGCTTTAAGCAGGAGAGTGTTGGGAACTGGTTTATGGGTTCGGAAGGTCATTCTGCCTGATTTGTAGAGAAAGTATAGGAGGAGGTTGAACCCAAGCTCCCGGGATGGAGAGATTAATGATAGTCCAGGAGAAGGGCTGGCAGAGTGAGGCCCATGGGCCAAGTCCAGCCTACCACCGGCCTCTGTAAATAAAGTTTATGGAACACCACCAAACCCACTGTTCACATCCTGTCTCTGGCTGTTCTTGTGCTTTGACAGCTGAAGTCGGTGGTGTGACAGAGACTATACCACCCTCCAAGCCTAGAATATTTATTATCTGAACTTTACATGTACACACACACACACACACACACACACACACACAAACTGTACCCACTTTAGATCACCATCATCATCATCATCACTATGAGATGAGGATGAAGAAGTTGCTGTCCTTAGTGTGCCAGGTCCCGATATTCCAAGCTGCTCTCCTGCAGTGAGAAAGAATTGGCTGGGACCCTCCTACCCTCTCCTATTCTGGATAATGAGTAAGTCCCTGCATGACGAGAACTACCAGCACATGACCAGGGTTCGGCGTTGGGGACCTAAAAGCCAACAGCGTTTCTGCAGTTTGATTCGTGGGGACAGAGGTGTGGGGAACTGGCTGTAAGCTGACAGTCTGCCCAACCCCCCACCTCACTTGCCTGATTAGGTTGCAAAAGGCTGTTAAGCTGTGGTGCTGGATTGTTTACACTACCCCCCATGTTCCCCAGAAAGACTGGAGGCAAGTTTCTTCTATCCTTTGTTTTGTGTGAAGTTAAGATGTTCTGTATGGAGGGGGTTCTCTGCACTTGGTAAAATCCTTAGGTTGCCCTGGAAACGTGATCAGAGATCTCTGATTTGCTAATGGCCTCACTTTGCCCTATAAATAAAGCAAGAAACGGGCGTGGAGCACACTCTCTTCTTGCCAGCAGCAACTGCAGAGCCCTCCGGACCCCATCCCTTATTTCTTTAAGCCTATTTTCTTAATTCCGCGCCGTTCTCACTCAGGACCTGCAATTACTAGCTGCACTGGTTCGCAGCAATTCAGGAAGTGCACAGGGACATGGGTGCCCATAACTAGCTGCTGGATGCAGTGGTGGGATTCAGCCGGTTCCTACCGGTACGGCAGAACTGATACCTAATTTTTGTTGAGTTCAGCAAACCAGTTGTTAAAATGGCACTTGTAATCAGGATTCTCTCTAAGGTGGGTGCCTGGGCAGCTGCCCAATGTGGAAATCACTAATTGACATTCCTTCCTCTTTTTAACGTTCATCTGCACGACAGCACATTCTAAGCGCCTGTAGTCATGTTCGTTCAGTCCAGAGGTGAAAAAAATTGCAAGTGAGGATGCCATTCAAGAAGCTATATGGAAATATCTTAAATAACACTTTTATTGTTTTTGTCAGGTACTATTTAATATTTTTTCATTAACATTTTCAAACTCGCCTGACCTGTGGTGGCTCAGTGAGTAAAAGCATCGGCCCGGAACACTGAGGTCGCTGGTTCGAGACCCCGGGCTTGCCTGATCAAGGCACATATGGGAGTTGATGCTTTCTGCTCCTCCCCCACTTCTCTCTCTCTGTCTCCTTTCTCTATAATGAATAAATAAAATCTAAAAAAAATTAAAATAAAAATTATTTTAAAACTCTTTCTTATAACATAATCTAGTTTTGTGTACCTCTTTTATTGTTCTTCTTTAAGTATTAAATGCTTGAAATAATAAACTACCGTTCAGTATATTGTTTTTTTTTATACTTAAAACAGTGTAAGGAGCAGAGGAAAGGGTAAAACTGAAGCCAACACCAAGGTCTCTGGCTCAAGAAACTGAGTGAACAGCCACTTACTAACACGGGTAAGGCGACAAGAGGAAGTGGTTCCAGGAGAAAAGCAGGATTTCAGCAATATTGCCCACAAGAATGTATAGGGGCACAGAATTTTAGTGGTGGCTGACTTATTAAGTTCAATCTCCATGTGGCGCTTGAATATCCTCTATCACTGCTCCCAGATTTACAATATCGCATCTCTGGGAGCCTGTTAGACATGCAGATTCTTCAACCACACCCCAGGTTTACTTACCATAGTTTTTGCTCCATGAGACGCACCTAGGGTTTTAAGGAGGAAAATAAGAAAAAGAAAAAATTCTGAACCAAATGGTGTGTTAGAATATTTAATAAAATATACCACAATAATATTTCAACAATGTAAACTCAACAGCAGTATTAACAACCATTAGCTCTGTTATTAACAAATGAGAAGAGACTTTAATATTGAAATACTCTTCTAGTTGTCCGGGAACCTGCAGCAGCTAAAAAATAAAAAATGAACATTTGCTCCATAAGACACACGGGCATTTTCCCCTCCACTTTGGGGGGAAAAAAGTGCGTTTTATGGAGAAAAAAAAATACGGTGAATAGAAATTCTGAGGGTGGGGTCCGGAAACCTGTGTTTTCACACACCTGCCAGGTGATTCTGATGCTCACTCAAGTTTGGGAACCTCTGCTCAACACTGTCAACTCAAATGACTCTTCCATCTAATAGCACCCTGCATGGTGGTGTATATTATAATGGTGTCTCCAAGCAACCCATGTCATCCTCTGACAAGTCTACTGAGTGCTCATCCGAAGAATGAACCACGTTTAAGTGGAAATCCAGATAAGACACTCCCCCCCCCCCAAGTTATCATTTGGAATATAATTGGCCCATCCCATTTAGAGCTGAGCAATCAGCACACTGGGTAGGTGGGACTCAGTCCCAGCACATTCACTTCCTGTAAAAGCCTTTCGTAGACCCAAGTCTCTCACTTTCCCTTTGCTTATCACTCTCCCACCTTCTGGCGCAGGTGAGACTATTGTCAAGTGCACTTCTCATGTCTCATAGAGTTAATCACTGACCAGGAATCAATACAAAGATGCGGTTCTGATGCAGCAGGCAGTGAAGTCAAGGCTAGCCAGATTGAACTTCGCCCAGCTAAGAGGCCAATAAAACTCTATAGAGGACTCTCCTGCCAGCCCCCAGGCCAACCTGAAGTCTGCCTGATATCATCCTGCTATAAAAGAATATTCCTCATCCTCCATATTGTACACAACACAAGGGTGTGGGTGCTCAATAAATATCTATTGAATACACTCAATCTTCTGAGAAAAGAAGTCATTGACATTTATTGAATCGTTCACAACTACTAAGTGTTCCTGCTCAATACCCTCTTAGCTGCATTATCTCTTTTCATATTCAAACAATATACAGTGACATTATCTATGCCTTAAAAACAAGAAGTCTGAAATTTCTAGTGCTCAAAATGCCAAGTACATATCCCAAGTCCATGCCACGGGTAATTGTTGGGGCTGGATTGGACTCCATCTCCCCTGCCTCTAAATTCCATGCCCTTCCCCAGCTCATTCTGTCTTGTCTGAAGTGCTGGCCATCGCACGGGAAGAAACATATGATGATGGCAACAAGGACAAAGTCACAGTCCTATGTGTCCTAGAATCATACTGTTCCAAGCTGCTTGCTCATGGTGGAATGAATGGTCTGTGACCCACCCACTCTCTCTTGTCCCTGATAATAGAGGTTCCCATGGTGATGACAGCTCTAAGCACATGACCAAGATTAAAAGAACAACTCTGTTTACACACAGAGGGTTTAACGGGCAATCAAAGGGTTGAGTTTATTAACGTCAACAGTAATACACCCACCAGTCTCAAATGGGACTAAGTTACAGTTTTCAGCAAATATTACTCAACAAAACACAAACACCAGGAAACAAGCCAGATGGAAAGTACACAACCAGGCAATAAAGAGCATTTCCTACTACTACAACCTTCAGCCCCACACGAAGGAGGGCAGACACCAGTAAGGCAAAGGAAGAAGGGGAAAGGGGAACAGAAATAAAACTGTGAGAGTCCCCCTCTGTGACCTCCTTTCTCTGAATGTAAAGAACCAGTCCTGCTCCTCCTCAG
Source organism: Rhynchonycteris naso (assembly GCA_037038555.1). Lineage (NCBI taxonomy): Eukaryota > Metazoa > Chordata > Mammalia > Chiroptera > Emballonuridae > Rhynchonycteris > Rhynchonycteris naso. The sequence continues at coordinate 362,180,167 of CM072995.1, forward strand.
TCATCTCTGTTTCCACTCACCTCAGCCACTCACTCCCTGGTGACACCTTAACCTGGTCATTTCCACAACTGTACCTTCTCCATCACCTCAGTGGCAATGTCCCTCTCTTCAACCTCCACCTCCTGAAATTCCAGCTCAACATCTGAGTCCTGTAGTTCTCAACTCCAACAGGACGTGCAGCCCTTCTTCAATCTCCCGCCACTCATCTTAGACTCCATTGCTCATCACTAAAATCATTCTCGACTGCCCTGCCCCCGTCTCACCTCAACATGGCAACCCTGGTTTCACCCACCCGCTGCCTACTGAGTGCCAGGAATAATTGTCTCAGAGCTGTGTTTCATATCCCTCCACTATACTCTCTCCCAGCCTCTAGACAACCAGTTCATAGCTTGTCCCCTTTCTGCAACCCCAGTCCTTCATTCTCACCTAATGAGCTTGCTTCCTGTTTCCCCAGGAAATTGGATGCACCCAAAAGAGACTAGATATTTTCTGCCCATAATCTGTCTTCACACGAGTTACCACAGAGGAAGCTTTGGGGCCCCTTCCATTGGGCACCAGATGCCACCCCTCTCATCTACTCGTTCTTTCCCACATCATACTTTTTCACAATTCACTAATTTATCTGCAACAGCTCCCACATGCGATGGCACTGCTCCTTTCTGAGAAGCAACCTCTTGTAACCCCACATCCTCCTAGAGACGCTCTCAAAACAGTTTCTGCTTGCCGCTCCGGGTCCTCTCCCTCATCCCTCCTGGACTCACCCTGGTCAGGCTTTCCCACCCATTCACTAAAACAATTCTTGTCAAAGTCCCAATGCTTCCACGCTGCTGAGCCACCAGCAACATTGACTCGCTCCATCCTGCTCATCCCCTTCGAACCTTCTGCACTTGCTGGGAGGAACCCACACTCACAGACTCTCCTGGGTTTTCCCCTATTTGGCGATCAGCTGCTTAGAATCCTTCTCTTCTCTCTGAGCTCTAAATACTGGAATTTCCCAGAACTCAGTCCTTGGGTCTCTTGTTCTCAGCTATATTCACTCCTGGCGTTAAAGTTCATCTTTATGCTGCTGACTCTGTCCTGGCATAAATGTCATAGTTTTTCCACAGGACATTGTGTTTGGGAGATTCATCTGTGTTGCAGACACCTGTGGTTCTCCATTTGTATTCATGTACAATTTATCCCGCAATACAAATACACTACAATATATTTGTTTATTCATTCTCCTCTTGATGAACACTTAGGTTCTCTCCAGCTATGAGCAGTACAAAGTAGGCCACTATAGGGATTATAGCTCAGGGATAGAGCATTTGACTGCAATCTATGCCACTGTGACCACACTTGTAAATGCTTCCTGGTGCACGTGGCAGACCTCCCACACTAGCACTCTAGATGGTTCCAGGGATGCCCTGAGATATTGCCTCACAGACAGGTGGAGTGGAGGGGAGATCAGACCCTGGTCAGGTGCCTCTGGCTGCAAGGAGATGTCCTCCAGGGCTCCTCTGTGGGCTACTGAGAGGAGATGTTGTCATTTGGTTGAGATAAAATTCAACCAATGCTCCATACTCAACGTATGGTCCTTGGAGCAACAGCATGGCCTGGGAGTTTGTTAGAAAATCACAATCATATACTGCGGCTCCCCTTCAGATCACATAACTCTTGCACCTTTTACTGAATATGTCCGAGAAGAGGAAGAATTTTGAGTTTTAACACAATTTTTTGGAGCCTTGTGTTGGAACAAAATGTAAAAAGAAAGAAAAAATTCACAATGTGTCCTACTGAGTGTGCATTTTAACGAGATCTGCAGGGAATTCGTGTGTATATTAAAGTTTGAGAACTGCCACTTCAGACTGTTATTAACAGGTAATGGCTGGGTATGATGTGTGAACTGTCAGTTCAACCTCACTAGGTTGAACACGATGCTCTCCAAAGCAGTCGCAGCAGTCAGCGTTCCCACCAGCCACAGGACCTCCTGTGCCACAGCCTCTCTCAAGCCTGGTATTCTCTCACTCCGATACTGCCGCTGTTCTGATACGCGTAATACCAGCTATCACTGAGATTCGGTTTTTCATCTCTGACGCCAACGAGTCAGCGTCTTTCACGTATTCATAGGCCCTTGCGTTTTCTCTTCTTCAAATGCCCGTTCTTTCCTTTCCTTTTCTTCCTTTTCTCTTTTTCGTTTTGGATTTTGTAGTAGTTATTTTGGGCCTATTTTTTACTGGATTGCTTGTTATTTTTATTTGATTCTTTGAGAGCCCTTGCCTATTCTGCACGTCTCTCTTTATTAGATATATGTTGCAAATATCATCTAATCTGTTGGCTTCCTTATTTATTTTTTTATATGTCTTAATATGTCGGTTCTTTTATGATTTGTACTTTTTGTATCTTCCTTTAGAAATATTTTTCTGAGGTTCCCCGAGAATTGCCGAAACGTGGACAGTGATGCATCTCAAAGCGTTTCAGCAAAATGTTGCCAGTCGAGGGTCAGTAAGACAAGGAGGCCAGATTACAAAGAGGTTACCAATGTCTCAGAGCACTTCTCATCATCAAGTGGCTCTTTACTGTGGCCGGCAGAAGCTTCCATGTGCCCACATAAATTGAAGATTGAATCTACAAGAGAGGACCACATCCTGCAAAGGGTTACACACATAGGAAGTAACACTCACCACAAATGAGAAAAACAGTCACCTCACCACAAACACCCGTGTTTCCTGTATTGTCCTGACACTCACACCGCAATAAAAGGAGAGAGGTGGGAGGGGCCCATCCCCCATCAGACTGACCCACCCAGATTCAGGGCAGAAGGTAAACTTTGACTCCCCTATAATACCCAAGGCTTAGAAAATTCAGTTCTGAGCTTTAAGATTTTATAGGAGATACTTTTAATAATTAAACCTGAAATATTATAATAAAAGAACCATCCATCCACCTCCACTCACCACAAGAGCCAAAGCCTCACCAATTCCATTGCACAATATTGTTGGTCACAGTGAAAGGGGAGGTGACAAGTCACTAAAAGCATTTAGAGACTAAAGCCAGGAAAGCTAGATTTCTGAATGTTCAGGGCAACTCTCAACAAAGATCAATTGTCTCATGACTTTGCAGTGAGCCATCAGAGATATTCACAAGAAGATAAACCTATTTATAAATATCTGAGCCCAGGAATTAATGAATAATTTTCAGGGCCTTATTCTCCATCAAAGTTTCCAGCAACGGAGCTGCCATGTACTTGGCTTTACTTGGAACTTCAACCCCCTTAGTGATTACAATAACGTAACATAATGATGATAAGAGATGACGCTATACCACGGGTGTTCAAGTCATCTCTATGACACAATCCTGTCACTCTACGTCTGCATCTCTCTCACCCAAACAGGTAACAGAAGAGAGCTATGACACCTTTGACATAAAATCAATTATGAAATTGGAATTAACGTGTGAAATAGAGGAAGCTCACTTGATTTTATTATTTTTAACAAACAGTTACAAAAGTTCATTTTAAAAATACTCATCTTACAGTCATCTGTAATGGTTAATGTTATATGGCTACTTGGGTGGGCCACAGGGTGCCCAGATAGCTGGCTAAAGATGATTGCTGGGTGTGTCTGTGAGGATGCTTCCAGGAGAGATTATCGTGTGAACTGATGAACTGAGTAAAGCCAATGGCCCTTCCCGCTGTAGGCGAACTTCATCTAATCCACTGAGCATCATAATAAAAACAGTAAGGCAGAGGGAGGCTGAATTTGTTTTCTGCCTGACAGCTTGCCTTCGGCACTCGTGTTCCTCAAATCCTCAGACTCAGACTTGGACACCATCAATTCTCTGGCTTGCAGGTCTTCAAACCACAACACTAGCTTTCCTGTGTCTGAACTCCAGCTTGCCAGCAGCAGATCATGGGACTTCTTAACCAACAAAGTCAGGTGAGCCCATACCTTACAATAGATAGATAGATAGATAGATAGATAGATAGATAGATAGATAGATAGATAATAGATTGATAGATAATAGATAGATAGATAATAAATAGATGATAGATGATAGATAGATAGATGATAGATAGAAGAAGATACATACACACACATACATTCATACACATCTAAATATATAGAAATATTTTTAAATGTGTGTTCTGTTTTTCCAGAACCCTATATGCATATTTAGATGTTTTATAATACAATAATTTTTTTTAAAAAACTCTATTGTTCAATGTTACATATTGAAGTTATATAGACGAGTTTTCCCTGTTTTTCTCCTGTCTCTTTCTGATGCTATCTCCCGGGGTCCACCATATAACTTCTGCAAAGTCTCTTTAATAACCAACTCTTCTTCTAATCCATCCTGATACCCCACTGTTACTTGGAGGTGACGGTACCCAGGATTATGTTAAGATCATCACATAAACATGTGCTTCAGCCTGCGATGGGATCTCTCATGGCACCTACATTTTCTGGGATACTTCCTTCTTCCTCATCCCATGTTGTAACACAGGAGGTTGACATTGTATTTGCCTTGGTTAATTATGAAAATATTAACTTTCCCTAGTTCAGCATTCTGTAATTGGCCTTGGTCTGCCGACACAAGTTAATGTTTTATTCGGCATTCTCCTGCCTTAGACTAATCAGTCTATTCCTTTACAACTCTATTCCGTTCCCTTCTGCTTACAGCAGTAATTTTTATTCATATTTATGTTCCTTTTTTTTTCACTGAAGCTTTCTGATTTTCTTCTTAAATCTAAAGTTAATATTAATAAAATTTAGAAAAAATCTAACTATTATGATTTCTAATATAGTTGGGCCTGAAATTTCACTCAATGAAGTAGATATTCCATTATACATTATATATATTTAGATATTATTTTTGGCCTTTATATGACAGTGAGGGCACTACTCTGGGCTGGGAGATAGTGGGACAGCCCTGTTCCTGCCACTAACCAGCTGGAGGTGACAAAGCGTCACTGCCCCTCTCTGCATGTCAGTTGCTGCCTGTGTGGAGTAAGGGGCCAAGACCAAAGAATTTCTGGGTTTTCTTCCATATGTAGCACTCAAATTTTTCATATAAAATTACACAGTGGATGATGGAATCTATTTCAATGTTCATGCTCTTCTTTTAACCATTTTAAATACGATCTTTTCTAAGTTTCATGGACTGAGCTTGACCCTCTGTGGCCCTATCTAGGTACAGAAGGGAAGTCGTTGACTTTCTAAGAAGAGTTGTTCCTCACATCAGTAGTAAAATCACTTTCCCCTCCAGAATGTAAACACTGCTTCCCAGCAATGAGTGAAGGATTCCAGAAATGTTAGTTTATGGAGAACTCAATAAGGGCTTAAGAAGTGCAGGGGGCCAGTTGTAAAGATGGTCATGGGGATGTAAGGTGCAGAGCAGGGGGAAGAGTCGATAATATTGTAGTAACTATGGCGCCAAGTCGGTGCCCCACTTATCATGGGGGTCTCCTCACAACTATATCAATATCTAACCATGGGGTTGTACACCCAAAACCAATATAGGAATGTATTCCAACAATAATTGCCCAAAAAAATAGATTTTAATTCAATAAATGTGGACGGAGCTATAGGATGACCCGGGAGCATCTGGAACCCCTGAAACCACTGAGTATTGGCAATAGGAGCTTCTTACGCGTGAATACAAAGGAAGGAAGGGCGCATTCCCAATTAATTACTTTTGGGGAATTAACACAGCAAGAGAAAGTCCATTCTTATTTTTAAGAATATGAAAAACTGCCCTGGCCGGGTAGTTCAGTTGGTAGAGCGTCGTCCTGATACACAAAGGTTGCGGGTACGACCCCCAGTCAGGCCACATATAGGAACCGATTGATATTTTTGTCTTTCTCTCTCTCCCTTCCACTCTCTCTAAAATCAATCAATAAATTTTTAAAAAGAGTATGAAAAATTGAACTAGCGATATATATATTCCAATATTTGAATTTTTAATTTATGTAATGAGACTGTATTCAGTAACAACAACAACAAAAAGATTGTATGGCAGTCTCCTGTATACGTTTGCTTTCTCTTTAAATCTCATCTTCATAACCACAATTATTAGCATGTTGTCAGGTCTCAGGCTTCTGTTCCTTATGTTATAACAAAGATGGAGAACCTGGGACCATCGGAATGTTAAACTGTCTTTTTCTCATTAAAATATCGTTAGGCAATAGAAAGATGTGTGCTGTTAAAAACTGGACTTTGTTTAAACTTTTGTTTCGTATGGAATTTACACGTGATTTAACTTTACTATTTCCATGTGTAATCTTTACTTTAAATGGCAGCTTATTGTTAGTTTTTAACTTGAGAAGTATCTTTTCCTAATTGAAAATCAATACATTATTCCAACAACCAATTTTTTACCCAATTTACCATATTGGTACAAATTACAGAGTATAATTCACTACTTGGCTTCTCTGTAAACAGTGACTGCAGAGTCTATATATTCATTTTACCCCAGCATGGCGACATTTTCTCGTATAATTTCTTTTTTTTTTTCTTTCTTTCTTTTTTTTTTTTTTTTTTTTGAGACAGAGGGATAGGAAAGAGAAGGACAGATAAGGACAGACAGATAGGAAGGGAGAGAGATGAGAAGCATCAATTCTTTATTGAGGCACCTTAGTTGTTCATTGATTGCTTTCTCATATGTGCCTTGACCAGGGGAGTGGGGGGGGGGCGCTATAACTGAGCCAGTGACCCCTTGCTCAAGCCAGCGACCTTGGGCTCAAGTCAGAGACCTTGGGCTTCAAGCCAGCAATTTTTAGGCTCAAGCCAGCGACCATGGGGTCATGTCTATGATCCCAAGCTCAAGCCGTCAACACCTGCGCTCAAGCTAGTGAGTCCACACTCAAGCCGAATAAGCCCGTGCTCAAGCTGAGGACCTCAGGATTTTGAACCTGGGTCTTCAGCGTCCCAGACAGATGCTCTATCTATTGTGCCACTGCCTGGTCAGGCTGTAATTTCTTAATATCTCTTCTTCTTTTGAGTTTTTGATTGCCTTTACCATATATTTGCATACAAGGGCTAGCAAGTTTCTTGAACCCTATGAAAATGGAGCTGCACTGCTCTGAGACACTGTATACCTTCGTTGCTTCACACCCTCCAAGGATGTGAAGCAATTCACGGGTCCTACGGACCTCCCAGCACCCTCATGGAGGCCCATGACCGGCTCTCATTAGAAAACAAGGACTTCCACAAGAGGGAAAAACACTTGTTCTAACAAAGAAAAAGGTTTTAATTACCGTATTTTTTGCTCCATAAGACGCACCTGACCATAAGACACACCTAGGGTTTTTTGTTTTGTTTTTTTTTTTATTAATTCTAATGGGGTGACACCAATAAATCAGGGTACATATGTACAATGAAAACATCTCCAGGTTATCTTATCATTCAATTGTGTTGCATACCCATCACCAAAAGTCAAATTGTCCTCTGTCACCTTCTATCTGGTTTTCCCTTTGTCCCTCCCCTCCTCCCTATCCCACTCTTTCCTCCCTCCCCCCATCCCATAACCACCACTCTCTTGTCCATGTATCATAGTCTCACTTTTATGTCCCACCTATGTATGGAATCATGCTGTTCTCAGTTTTTCTTTTTTTCTGGTTTACTTATTTCACTCCATATAATGTTATCAAGGTACATCCATTTTGTTATAAATGATCCGATGTCATCGTTTCTTATGACTGAGTAGTATTCCATAGTATATATGTACCATAGCTTTTTAATCCACTCGTCTTCTGACGGACACTTGGGCTGGTTCCAGATCTTCGCTATTGTGAACAATGCTGCCATAAACATGGGGGCGCATTTCTTCTTTTCGAACAGTGCTATGGTGTTCTTAGGGTATATTCCTAAAAGTGGGATAGCTGGGTCAAAAGGCAGTTCGATTTTTAATTTTCTGAGGAATCTCCAAACTGTTTTCCACAGTGGCTGCACCAGTCTGCATTCCCACCAGCAATGCAGAAGGGTTCCCTTTTCTCTACATCCTCGCCAGCACTTATTCTGTGTTGTTTTGCTGATGAGTGCCATTCTGATTGGTGTGAGGTGATATCTCATTGTGGTTTTAATTTGCATTTCTCTAATGATTAGTGATGTTGAGCATTTTTTCATATGCCTATTGGCCATCTGTATGTCCTCTTTGGAGAAATTTCTATTCATTTCTTTAGCCCATTTTTTGATTGGATTGTTTGTCTTCCTGGTGTTGAGTTTTATAAGTTCTTTATAAATTTTAGTTATTAACCCCTTATCAGATGTGCTGTCGAATATGTTCTCCCATTGTGTGGTTTGTCTTTTTATTCTGTTCCTATTGTCTTTAGCTGTGCAAAAACTTTTTAGTTTGATATAGTCCCATTTGTTTATCTTGCCTTTTATTTCAGTTGCCCGTGGAGATAAATCGGCAAATATACTGCTGCTACAGATGTCGGAGAGCCTGCTGCCTATGTTTTCTTCTAAGATGCTTATGGTTTCACGGCTTACATTTAAGTCTTTTATCCATTTTGAGTTTGTTTTTGTGAATGGTGTAAGTTGATGGTCTAGTTTCATTTTTTTGCAGGTAGATGTCCAATTTTCCCAACACCATTTGTTAAAGAGGCTGTCTTTACTCCATTGTATGTTCTTTCCTCCTTTGTCAAATATCAGTTGTCCATAAAGCTGTGGGTTTATTTCAGGGTCCTCTGTTCTGTTCCATTGATCTATGTGCCTGTTCTTAAGCCAGTACCAGGCTGTCTTGAGTATAATGGCCTTATAGTAAAACTTGATATCTGGAAGAGTGATACCTCCTGCTTTATTTTTTCTTTTTAAGATTGCTGAGGTTATTCGTGTTCTTTTTTGGTTCCATATAAATTTTTGGAATATGTGTTCTATATCTTTGAAGTATGTCATTGGTATCTTAATTGGTATTGCATTGAATTTATAAATTGCTTTGGGTAATATAGACATTTTAATGATGTTTATTCTTCCTAGCCATGAGCACGGTATATACTTCCACTTGTTTGTATCTTCCTTGATTTCTTTTATCAATGTTCTATAATTTTCCGAGTACAAGTCCTTAACCTCCTTGGTTAAATTTACTCCTAGGTACTTTATTTTTTTGGCTGCAATAGTGAAGGGGATTGTTTCCTTAATTTCTTTTGCTGATATTTCATTGTTGGTATATAGAAATGCCTCTGATTTCTGAGTATTAATTTTATATCCTGCCACCTTGCTGAATTCATTTATAAGGTCCAGTAGTTTTTTTACTGAGACTTTAGGGTTTTCAATATACAATATCATATCATCTGCAAATAGTGACAGTTTTACTTCTTCTTTTCCAATTTGGATGCCTTTTATTTCTTCTTCTTCTCTGATTGCTGTAGCTAGGACTTCCAGAACTATGTTGAATAAGAGTGGTGAAAGGGGGCACCCCTGCCTGGTTCCTGATCTTAAGGGGATTGCTTTTAATCTTTGTCCATTTAGTATGATGTTTGCTGTCAGTTTATCATAGATGGCCTTTATCATGTTAAGGAATGATCCCTGTATTCCCACTTTACTGAGAGTTTTGAGCATGAATGGGTGCTGGATTTTATCAAATGCCTTTTCTGCATCTATTGAAATTATCATGTGATTTTTGTCCTTCCTTTTATTTATGTGATGAATCACATTGATTGATTTGCGAATATTGAACCAGCCTTGCCTCTCCAGAATAAATCCCACTTGATCGTGGTGTATGATTTTTTTCATATATTGCTGGATCCGGTTGGCTAATATTTTGTTGAGAATTTTAGCGTCTAAATTCATCAGGGATATAGGCCTATAATTTTCTTTCTTTGTGTTGTCTTTGCCCGGTTTTGGGATCAGGATTATGCTCGCCTCATAAAAGGAGTTTGGAAGTCTTCCTTTCTCTTGAATTTTTTGAAATAGCTTGAGGAGGATAGGAGTTAGTTCTTCTTTGAATTTTTGATAGAATTCACTTATGAAGCCATCAGGCCCAGGACTTTTCTTTTTGGGGAGTTTTTGATAACTGTTTCAATCTCATTTGCTGTAATTGGTCTGTTTAGGTGTTCTGATTCTTCCAGATTGATTTTTGGAAGGTTATATGATTCAAGAAATTTGTCCATTTCACCAAGATTGTCTAATTTTTTGGCATATAGTTCTTCATAGTATTTTCTTACAATGCTTTGTATTTCTGTTGTGTCAGTTGTTATTTCTCCACTGTATTTTCTAATTTTATTTATTTGAGTCCTCTCTCTTTTTTTCTTGGTGAGCCTAGTTAAAGCTTCATCAATCTTGTTTACCTTTTCAAAGAACCAGCTTCTGGTTTCATTGATCCTCTGTATTGTTTCCTTTGCCTCTATGTCATTTATTTCTGCTCTGATCTTTATTATTTCCTTCCTTCTACTTGTCCTGGGTTTTATTTGTTGTTGTTTTTCTAGTTCTTTTAGATGCAGGGTCAGGTTGCTTATTTGAGCTTTTTCTAGCTTCTTATGATATGCCTGTAGTGCAATAAACTTCCCTCTCAGAACTGCTTTTGCTGTGTCCCATAAATTTTGAGTTGATGTATGCTCGTTATCATTTGTTTCTAGAAACTTTTTTATTTCTTCTTTGATCTCATTGTTAATCCATTCATTATTTAATAACATGCTATTTAGTTTCCAAGTGTTTGAGTATTTTTCAGTTTTTCTTTTGTGGTTAATTTCTAGTTTCATGGCATTGTGATCAGAGAAAATGCTTGATATGATTTCAATCTTCTTAAATTTATTGAGACCCTTTTTGTGTCCTAACATGTGGTCTATCCTAGAAAACGTACCATGAGCACTTGACAAGAATGTATATTCTACTGCTTTAGGGTGAAAAGTTCTGAAGATATCTATTAAATCAAGTTGATCTAGTGTCTCCTTTAAGTCTGCTGTTTCTTTATTAATTTCCTTTCTTGAGGATCTATCCAGTGTTGTTAGAGGGAAGACACACCTAGGGTTTTAAGAAGGAAAATAAGAAAAATAAATATTCTGAACCAAATGGTGTGCTAAAATATTTAATAAAATATCGTATTTTTCACTCCATAAGACGCACGGGCATGTTCCCCTCCACTTTTTATTGGGGGGGGGGGCCTCTTATGGAGCAAAACATACGGTATATGGCCAGTTGGCCAGTACACGCACTCCTTTCTATCCTAAAAGAAAGTAGAAAAATGTGTCAGTTCATTAGAAAAACATCATATTAACCCAGTCGCCTTGAGCTTTCTACCAGCCAGGCCTCCCCAGGAGAGGACAAGTCATCACAGATTTATTGGGAGCCCTGTGTTAATTTGCATGAGTAAGCCTCCAAGTTCCTCCTTTAAATAAATAATAGTCAGAGATGACATGTGTCCACCATTTAGGGCAGGATGGGGAGACCAAAGAGAGAAACAGTCTCCACTTCCCATCAGATCCATTTGCTGCTCTTAGAGCAGTCAGGTAACTGGTACGACTGAGCTGGAACATTCGAATGGGGATAATTTGAGGGACATTTAATACAGGGGCTTCCTCCAAAATGTGGGTAGGGGGTAGGAAACCCCCGAGTGATAGAATAATATCCCAAAGTTGTCAGGAGCAGAAGCTAACTTGTACCCTAGCCTATGTGGAGTGTGTCACCTACATACCCTTGTTTTATTATTCTGGTGGTTCAGCCAGTGAAACTGGCTATTAGGAGGAGAGAGAGGTCGGAGTTCACCCTCCCTTGCCCGGTCACAGATTGGGCAGCAGCCAAGTCCTCTGTCCACGACTTAAGCTCCTTCAAATCCTCGGCTACCTCTCCTGCTGCTGGAGCAACATGGTTCATGCCCCTTGTCTCTTAAGTCTTAGGAGAACAACTTCTGTCTGTTATTAGTTCCCAAGTCTGTCAAAAGTCCTTTTAGTTGCCATAAACTGCCCACATTTCTGTATATGAGTCCTTCATTAATCTTTTTTCAATTAAACATGGTAAGACTGCCTTCTATTTACTTCTGGGATATGGAGTAATACAAGACCGCACAAAAGTATGCATAGATCGTCAGCTTGCCTAGTATGGGTGGGATCAATGTAAAAAGATTGAATCTCTTTTTGAAATTTAACTTATTGGGGTGACACTAGTTAATAAAATTATATACATTTCAGGCACACAACCTTACAATACTTTATCTGTATATTGCATTGCGTGTCTTGTAGGGATACTCAGTTGTCCCTAGGTAAACAGGGGGCGATAGTCTATTTATTATCTTTCTCTAACAAGAGAAGTTAGAGTAGCAACAAGTCCCCTACTGCTGGAAGGGTTCAGGCTGGCGGAGATGACAAAGAAGGGGTTGGGCAGCATTTGCTGGACGAGGATGAGAGTTAAACGAGATGCACAGTCTCCATACGTACTTCAGTCTTGACTCTCATATCCCCTTACTCTTGACACCCAAAGCAGTGGGTGTCTCATTTTGGGTTTCCCCACGACAGATACTGACCAATGCATTTCTGTATCTCCCAACTCACCAAGCACAGCCCTTTCCATTAGCTACACAATTGCTTCCTTGTCAATTATAGGAAATAATGTGGGCGGGGAAGCTGAACTCTACACAGCTGCAACTAAGAGAAGGACTTTGGACCTTTCTAAATGTATCACCCAACCGAACCTAGTGCATTTATTCTTTTGGGAAAAACCCAGTTGCCTACAAGGAAGCCCAGGGAAGAGGAGCAGGAGAGTCCGCAGCTAACTGAGCAAGGTGAGTACACCCAGTAGGATGGTTCTGCAGATAACCCAGGGATGCTGGAATGTTCTTCACCAAAGGGGACGTATGATAACTCTGGCTGTGGGGTAGACCCATGGCAGGGTTTATTGCACTAGCTGTTTGGGGTCGGCCCCCAAAAAAGCGAAAGAAGAACTCGGCTTGGTGAGAGACTTTGTCTTCAGCCTTGCGATACCCTGATCAGGGACCCCAGTCACGCCATGCCAGACTTCTGACCTACAGAGAGATGAGCTCCTTATTAAATTATCTTTTAAACTTACGATGATTTGTAATACAAAGTGCTATCCTTTAAGAAAAATCATAAACACTTTGCAGCCAGAGACACTGTTCAAAGTCTCTGCTTCATCAGACCCTGCATTGGAAATACTGGAACTTTTTCCTTTTTAGTTACCTTATTATTTATAAAACAAGAATAGTATGTGGTCTCCCTCAAGGAGTAATTATAAAAATCAGGGAATATGTGTGTAAAGATCTGTGAGAGCTCTTTTTGGTCCCGTGTCATCTGGCTCCTTGACAAATTGTAGATCTGGACACATTCCTCATGTTCTAACCTCTCAGGTCACCAACGAGCTGTGTTAGCAAGACGCTATCTATATAGATTCTAAAACATAATGATTTTTACACTCCAAGAAAACGAGGGCCGGACCAGTGGGGATGGCTCCCAGGGGCTCAGACTTACAGAAATGCAGACAACTGAGGACGGTGCTGGATACCCCATAGGTGCTTAATATTAGCCGTCCCACCTGAACTGAGTCCCAGGAGGAAGCACCTGCTGACTAAATCTAAATTTCCTGCCAGAGTCTGAGCACCTTGTAGTTTTGCTGAGAAGAATCCTGCCAGCTCTGCCTGGAACTAGGCCTTAGATAAGCCCCAAACTGGGACTAACTAGGGAGGAAACAATGTTGCAAGTGAGAAATACCTGATGATTTTTCAGATTCTTTATTCCAACACATTGCAGGTTCCATTCAACTGGCCAGCATGTGATGTTGGTAATTCTTGGGGAATAGAATCTTACAAGGACAGCCAACGTTGCTGTGCATTTCTTGTGAGGCTGTGAGGGAGGGAGGGAGCCAGGAGGTGAGGAGACCATCTTCTTCTGCTTCCGCACAGATGAAAGGCCTCTACTTAGGGACCCTGTCTGGGTCTTTGCCCCCATTCATCACCCCAACCCAAGAATGCCTGCACTGTTCAAGGCAGGTGTGAGACCCTCTGGGAATAAAGCAGTATGAACCCAGCATGAAAATTGCTGCGTGGAAACCTCAATATGGCATTTGACAGTGTTCAGAGTAATCACATGTAACATGGAATTAACTCTCACTTCCTGCCTGACTATATAGAGGGTGTGTGCAAGTGTGCGTGTGTGTGTGTGTGTGTGTGTGTGTGTACACAACGGATAGGTTTTTAAAGTTTTTAAGAAGTATTTCCCGGGTCAACAAAGGAATACTGCTTCCTTCCCCATTATGAATGCTTGCTCCATACTAAAAACTACATGTATCTCCTGGTTATGATAGATCACTAGTTGATATGTAAATGACTGATTAGATAGATAGATATGTAGGTAAGTAGGTAGATGAATAGATGGATGATAGTATTGAGGGTCCTTAGAAATATCAGGGTCACAATCATTTGCCAATAAGAAAGTTAGTGCCTGACTAGGCAGTGGTGCAGTGGATAGAGCATCGGACTGAGATGCGGAAGACCCAGGTTCGAGACCCCGAGCTCACCAGCTTGAGCGCGGGCCCATCTGGTTTGAGCAAAAGCTCGCCAGCTTGGACCCAAGGTCGCTGGCTCCTGCAAGGGGTTGTTCGGTCTGCTGAAGGCCCGCGATCAAGGCACATGTGAGAAAGCAATCAATGAACAACTAAGGTGTTGCAACGGCAACAAAAAACTAATGATTGATGCTTCTCACCTCTCTCCGCTCCTGTCTGTCTGTCCCTATCTATTCCTCTCTCTGACTCTCTCTCTGTCCCTGTAAAAAAATAAATAAATAAAAGAAAGTTAGTGACTTGCAATGGTTCAAAGAAGCACCAATTTAAGTGCTAAGAAATGTGAATTCTGAGGTCTTATCCCCTGTGACCTGTATGTCTTCACTTAGGGCCCCACTTTTTTATTCGTGACTTTATTTGTCTGGGGTGTCCTCAACAGCTTTAAGAATCATATGTATTTATGTGTCAGTGAATGACTCTTATTATAAAAATAAAGTTATATGAAACCAGAAAAAAAAAAGACCTGTGAGAGCAGCTTATAAACAAACTACAGTTAAAATGACATGATAACCAGATACTCAGCGGTAGCTGTGATATTTATAACTAATAAAGTATTGTCACTGTTGTTTAGGACCATGGGACCTTATTGAGGACACATCCATGAGGATAAGTATTTCAGTAACTATGTGGACATAGGTTTATGGCATTCAGGAGAAAGTGTAAATAGTGTCTGAAGAACAGGGAGATGGATTATAAATCCCACCTGGTGAAATGCCTCAAAGAATGTGATGTCTTGCATCTCAGATGGGAGAGTCAAGTCTGCATGTTGTCGTTTAGAATGTTTTCACAGCTGAGAGCCCTACCAGCATGTCCAATCACCAGAGTAGCCTACTTCTATAGCATTTCTGAGGATTTGCTGTACCATCCTGTCTGCAAATATGTTTTTGTTGTGCTTCTGAAAAGGGGTTCGGTGAATCATTATATTCACTTCAGTTTTATTTACAAGTAGCTTCAATGTATGTTACTACAACTCACCTAAAATTTTTCTCTAAATTTCATGCACAAAACATAAGAGTTGTCTACCCAAATGAAATGTGCAGTGAACAAGCTAAGTAACTTACATTGTGACTCAAAAAAACAAGAGAAAAGAAAAGAAAAAAGGAAGGGAGGGAGAGGAAGAAAGAAAGAAAGAAAGAAAGAAAGAAAGAAAGAAAGAAAGAAAGAAAGAAAGAAAGAAAGAAAGAAAGGAGGGAGGGAGGGAGGGAGGGAGGGAGGGAGGGAGGGAGGAGGAAGGAAGGAAGGAAGAAAGAAGGGAGGGAGGGAGGGAGGGAGGGAGGGAGGGAGGGAGGAAGGAGGAAGGAAGGAAGGAAGGAAGGAAGGAAGGGAGGGAGGGAGGGAGGAAGGAAGAAAGGAGGGAGGGAGGGAGGGAGGGAGGGAGGAAGGAAGGAAGAAGGGAGGGAGGGAGGGAGGGAGGGAGGAAGGAAGGAAGGAGGGAGGGAGGGAGGGAGGAAGAAAGAAAGAAAGAAAGAAAGAAGAAAAGATAGTTTTTAAACCAAATCAAAATTCACAAGTGACCTAGAAAACTGGGCAACGTGAGACATTCAATAAGTACACGGCCCAGCAACAGGCTCCCCGGGGCTAATGACCTCCATTTAACTAATGTCCATATGACTGGGACCCAGAAGAATTTGCATCCACACACCTGGCCTGAATTCTGGTTTTAGATTCAGAGAATTGGACAGCATGTTCTCTAAGAGACCGTCCAGCTCTGAAAGTCTGAAGTGCCGCTGCATGCCAAGCACCATGCGTAGCACGATGAGAGACGCAAATACGAAAAGGACAAGCCCTGCCCCAGCATGGTGCTTATCCTCTTGGGGCCTTAGTTTTCTCTACTGTGACACTGGGCAGGTGCGAGGATCGAAGCAGACACATCCGTAGGGCCCTGACTGTGTTAGTGCCTCGAACAGCTACCTGCCATCTCCAACACAGAATTAGTGAACGCCAAGGGGCTGAGATGCTCCACACCAGGTACTGAAAGCAAAAGTCCTCTTTCAATGTGCACACCAGTGCACATGAGAGGGATGGCTCTATTGCATTTATCTTTTAGCAGCATGCATTCGATGACCTTGGCGGACTCCCTGGACAATCCTGAGTTTCCGAGCGTACATCTCAAGAGACCTGAGATCCCGGGGAGCATGTCTCAGGTGCCTCAGTATCCATTCAACCCGCAACAAGTCCGCCCAGTTCCTGACTACAGTCTAAGGTTCAGTGGGCCGGCAGGGCAGCCGCCCGTGTATTCACCACCTGCCCAGATAACCTTGACAGAGGGCAAAGTCTTAGGGGTAAGTGAGATTTCACACTGCAGACCAGGGCCCATGGCTGCAGTCAGGGCAGGGAGGAGGTTGGAATCTCCAATCCAGTGGGTGGGGCTGGAGCCCCCGCCCCCAGCCTTGCCTAGCTCAGGTCTATTAAGAAGTTCAGCTGTCAGCTGTGCAGCACCACCAGGCCTGGGTCTCCGTAGGGGGCCTTGTATTTGCTAACTTAGGCACTTTAGGAAAGAGAAAGAAAAGCAACAAAGAAGCAGTAAATTGGAACCTGGGTCCTGCTGCCAGAATCCATGTTGATCCATGCAGCCTCTGGAAGAAGGCAGGGGCAGCGAGCCACAAGGGGGAGCCCAAACCCACGTGCTTGAATGGATTCCTTGCACAATGGGAGCAAAATAAGAGCTTGCTGTGATCCCCTCAACAGGAGCCCTGGGTAGGCCAAGGGGAGGCCCACTTCATTGCACAACTGAATGATGACACCATGGCTTCTGATCCAGGCTACCCGGGTTCAAATCCTAGCTCAAAGCCCACAGACTGCTCCTGGAAATGTCCGTCGCTAGAGCCCGTACGGAGGGCGATCTGTGTAGCTGCCAAATGAAACATGCTCAGTAATTCCATTTCCTAGACCCTGTCCGGCAGACATGCCTGTGCGCACGAGACATGTGACATGGATGAGGCTACTTACTGCAGCACTGTTTGTGACAGGCAAGGAATAGAGACAACCAAAGTATCCATCAACCCAGTACTGGTTAAACCAATGTACTGTACTAGACATCCAGAGAAGAAAACATTGTGGAGCTATAAAAGGAAAGTTCCTTGTACAATGATACGAACATACTCCCAACCTATATAACTCACCAGGAAGAAAATCAGGGGCAGACATTACATATAATTTGCTATCATTTGTGCAAATTTAAGGAAGTAATATATTTGCATTCACTTGTTTGCAGTACATTCACATATACATACATGTGGATGTATATATGTCACTTGGGCAAGAATATGTATTAACTTTTTATAACTGCCATCACAAAATACTATGAATATGGTTGGTGTAGAACAATAAAAATGTATTGTCTCACAGTTCTGAGGGCCAGAAGTTTGTAATCAAAGTAACCATGGGGCCGTGCTGCCTCTGAGGCTTTAAGGAAGGGTCTGTTCCAGGCTGCTCTCTGAGCTTCTGGTAGGTCCTCGGCTTATGGCAGCATCTCTTCAGTCATGGCATTCTCCTGTGTGCATGTGTGTCTCTTCACATGGCACCCCTTTAAAAGGATAGTAGTCACATAGCACTAGGGACCACCCTATTCCACTATATGTCAAATGGTCTAATTACATCTGCAGTAACCCTATTTCCAAATGAAGTCCAATCTGAGGCACTGGGGCCTAGAACATCAATGCATTAATTTAATGGGGAAGAGTCAGACACTGTTCAACCTGAAACAATATCTCAAAGAAATAACAGATGAACACAGAGACTTGTCTACAAAGATGTTCCTCACAGTGTTGTTTATAATATGTAAACACAGAAGGAATCTTACCTGCCCAAGATCGCAGTTCCAACTACTCCACACAATGGATCTGGGCAACCCTTAAAAAGCAAATGTTTAAAGAACACTTAAGTCCATGGGGACATGTTCACAATGGAATATTAAGTTAAATATGTAGAGCCATTTTGTATTATTGGTGTGTATATTTGAAAACAGCCATGGAAACTTATACGCCAATATGTATCTGGTTATTTTCTATGTGTGTATGGGCGGGGTATAGTTTTTATTTCATTTTTATAGTTTCCAAATCACTTTTTAGACCAAGAAAACAAAATGTTTATTAAAATATAAGAGAGGCACAAGGGAGGTGCGGGGCAGGATTCAGCCTCAGAAACACCAGTCTCACCCTGTGGCTCTCCTGACAGGTCATCCAGATCATAATCGGCCTGATACACATCGGCCTCGGAGGTGTCCTATCGACGACCGTGGTCAGGACCTACATAGCTGTCTCGTTCTACGGAGGCTACCCCTTCTGGGGAGGCATCATGGTAAGTAATGTAAGTCACCCTGCGAATGACTTCCAGAAAGTGTCACTCACTTGGAGCCTCCTTGTCGAGTTGTACATTTTGCTGCAGAAGTTTTCCAGCCAAGGGAGCATGTGGGCTCTGAACCCACCTCGGGCCTCGCTCTCCGGGAACCGGGGTCGGCTTCGGCAGCCACAACAAATACCACCGACTGAGGGGCTGGAGAACAGACATTTATTTTCTCACAGTTCTGGGGGCTGGACGTCCAAGACCAAGGTGTCCGCAGGGTTGTTTCTTCTGAGGCCTCCTTCCTTGGTTTGTAGATAGTCATCCTCCTTTTTGGGTCTTCAGTGGTCTCTTTGTGCCTGTATTTTAATATATCTTCTTATAAGAACACCAGTCATATTGGATTAGAATCTAGCCATACGACCTTATTTAACCTTAATCACCTGTTTAAAGACCCTATCTTCACATACAGATGCTCTTCAACTGATGACAAGGTTACAGCTCAACAAACCCATCGGAAATTGAAAATACCCTAAATAAAAGCGCATCAAATACTACACTGTAGGTCCTGGCTGCTTGGCTCAGTGGATGGAGCATCAGCCTGAGTCCCGGGTTTGATTCCTGTTCAGAGCACACAGTAGAAGTGACCATCTGCTTCTCTTCCCCTCTCTCTCTCCCTTCTCTCTCTTTCCCCTGCAACCAGCGGCTCAATAGCTTCAAGTGTGGTCCCCGGGCGCTGAGTATAGTTCAGCTGGTCCAAGTGTCACCCTCAGGTGCTGACTATAGCTCAACTGATTCTAGCATTGGTCCCAGACTGGAGGTTTTGGATGGATCTTGGTCGAGGCACACGCAGGAGTCTGTCTCTCTATCTCCCCTCCTCTCACTAAAAAAATTAATTAATTAATTAATTAATTAATTTAAAAAAAATTTTAAATACTACATGGTAGCTTATGGGTTGATTGGCTATGTGATCACATGGCTGACAGGGAGCTGTGACTGATTGGAGCCGGGAAGGATGCCGCTGTCCAGCATCACAAGAGACTATCTTACCGCATATCACTAGCAAAGGAAAAGGTCAAAATTCAAAATCCATAGTACACTTTCTACTGAATGCACATTGTTTTTATACCATCGTAAAGTCATAAACATATCATGAGTCTGGAGCCATCTATCTATAAAGTCATATTTTAGGGTACTGGGGGCTAGGACTTCAAAAATTGAATTCTGAGGGACACTATTCACCTCAAAATACCAAGTAATAGCCCTGTAAGGCGCCACTGAGGTAGAGTAGGTACCTTTTTTGTTGTTGTTGTATTTTTTCGAAGTGAGAAGCGGGGAAGCAAACAAACTCCTACATGAGCCCAACCGGGACCCACCTGGCATGCCCACCAGGGGGCGATGCTCTGCCCATCTGGGGCATTGCTCCGTTGCAGCCAGAGCCATTCTAGCACCTGAAGCGGAGGCCATGGAGCCATCCTCAATGCCCGGCCAACTTTGCTCCAATGGAGCCTTAGCTGAGAGAAGGGAAGAGAGATAGATGATAGAGAGAAAAGAGAGGGGGAAGGGTGGAGAAGCAGATGAGCACTTCTCCTGTGTGCCCTGGCCAGGAATAGATTCCAGGACTTCCACACACTAGGCCAACGCTCTACCGCTGAGCCAACCCGCCAGGACTGAGCAGGTACCTTTTCTAATTAGCTTACCTAAGCGCTAAAGAAACCTTTTCCTGGTTCATCAGCCCGGAGGTGACACCTTTTCTGAATCACCAATGTCTAAAACATTGGATTGGAAATAGCGCTCAAGTGTTGTTCAAGGCCAGTGGCTAGGAGTGGCTGCCCAGCCATAGAATGGTCACTAAGCAGTGGGGTCTAAACATGGAGTCTATAGATGGGCTCAGAGACCCCCTTTTGGAAAAATTGTTGGCATATTAGATGTTTATATTTTTGTCTGGAATAGCCCATAGTATTCATCACAATCTCAGGGTGACCTGCACCCCTTAACTGGTTAAGAAGCACAAGTCCTCTCTCTTCTACAATGTGTTGTCTTTATGTTTCCTTAGCATTTTCCTTAGACACACACACACACACACACACACATTTTAATAATTCTCCTCTTCCCTCCCACCACCCATCTCCTCTCTCTCCCTGCTGTAACACAGTCTTCTCTCGACTCACACACCTATCTGTGATTCTGTGCAACTTTCCTCACCATAGCAAAACTCCAGAGTAACCTGGACATCTGCCAACTCACCCTGTCTTAGGAGCTTTAAATAAAATAACCTAGACTAATCTTCTACCCTTGTGTACAAAAGTCAGGGCTTACGTTCTTGGGAACATTTTTGCCTGAGTACCTGCTTGCTCTTGTTCCTATTCATGTCTCATCCTCCCTAAGGTCAAGGTCTTCTCTCTGTTCAGCACAGACCCAGACTTGGAACTCAGCCCTTATTCCTTTATTCAACCGCAGGCACCTGTGTGCATATAACAGACTTTAGTGGATTTTGAGGCAATAGACAAGACTAACACAACAGCCACAAAAGAGTTCCTATCGAGTATTAGATTCTCTTACACATTCTTATGTGCCCGGTGGCTCCCCTGACATCTCAGATGTCTTGCTGGCTTCACCCCTTCTACCAGGCTGCACACATCCTATCAGCCTTCACGACCCCCCTCCTCCTTTCTTCTGCAGATGTTGGGCTCTTTGTTGCCTTCATGACTCCAGAAGTATCTTTCTATTTACCAAAGATCGCAAATGTCCTCCTCCAAACCAAAGGGCATCTCCCTAGCCACCTCAAAGTGTCCAGCAAGGACACCGGAAGACCAACCTGTTTTTTCCTCCCGTCTCATTGATTCTCTGTAGGCAAAGGACATAAGACTGAGATTTATTTTTCCACTTACAAGAAAATGACATTCCCCTTTGAAGGCACGGGTTTCTTTGTGAACGCTCATTTCCATGCCTAAGCACATTTATCTACCCTGAGTAAGGAGGAGCATAGGATAAAAGTTAAGAACACAGGATCCAGAGTCAACTACCTGAATTGGATCCCCAGTTCTGCTAGTTGCTAGATGGTCTTGAATGAGTTATTTAGAATCTAACCCTCAGTCCACCCCTTTATAAAATGGAATGACAATAGTGTTTGCTGGGCCAGTTAAGTAAGGCAAGGTTAAAAGCACGTCATGTAAGGCTCAGCAAAACCTCCATTAGACCATAATTGATGCCCTCACAGACACTCCTTGCCAGCAGGGGATCCCGTCCGCCACTCTGCCCGCAGAACATCTATGGTGAAATAAATGCACACGATTTACCCCACTGTCCTCATGTTTGATGCTCAGCACCATAGAAATGCCACATTCTTCTGAGTAACAAAAGGGTACTCACCAAAGTGTCCACAGGCCAGGCTGATGGTGCACTTATAACTAAAAGCAGTGCAAATGTGAGAAGCCCCTTCCCTGTCCCGTCCAGAGCACCATGCCTGATTGAGTCATATTGGGAGATCAAGAGATGTGCACATGGGAAAAAGAAAGGAGCTTTATTGAGTGTCTACTGTGTACGGAAGCTGTACCGAATGCCAGATACAAGACGCAAACATCTCATGACAATCACACTTAGGAAGACATGTAGCTTTTCCATTTATTAGATGACAAAAAATAAACTTAACAGAATTTATAACTTACCAAGATCACATGAGTTTCAAGATAGAATTTAAAACTATGTTTGCTGGATCCCAACACTTGTATTTATCTCACCTCAATAACTTGCCATGTGGTGCAAAGTGTCTCATTTATTCATTCATTCATTTATTCATTCATTCTTTTCCCCTTGTTGAACTGGAGGAACCTAGCCTGTGTGAGAGAACACGTGTGTGACCAGATCACAGAAGCCTGAAGGTGGGGAGTCCGACCTCTGACTTCTTTCTAACCTCTGTCCCCTCTGTGCCAGTTCATCATTTCAGGGTGCCTCTCAGTGTCAGCGGAGCAGCAGCCAAACTCTTTCTGCCTGGTGAGTTGCATCCTGAGACAGGCCCTCTCAGCTGGGACTTCCAGGAGAGGCACACAAGGGGGCAAAGACATTCACACATGTTCCCTCCCTCATCCTTGCACCTACCCATAACCAGACCCAGGGCACCGACACGCATGTGCAGCCCTGCTTCCATACAGAACCACATGAACCTGGCCCGAGTCACAAGTAGGAAAGAGTCCAGAAGAGTCGGGAGAAGGAAGGGCAATACAGCCACTCTTGTTGAGACATCAAGATGTGGAGAGACAGAGAGCAAAAGCTACCAGAAGCACAGCCCCCACTCTCAGCAGAGCAGGGCACTGGGACTCCCCGCAGCACACAGAGCCAACCTCCAGACACCTCCACAGGAGATCCAGAGTCTAGGGCAGCAGCTTCCCTAAGGAATCCGGCCGACCAAGCTCTGCGAATCAGCGTGGACAAGGCTCTGTGGTCCCCTAGCAATGGACTGGAGAAGAACATTTGTTTCTCTCACAGGCAGGTTATCTATGCAAGGGACCCCAGGATGGCTAGCTCCCACCCAGATCAGAGCTATTGAGAGTTTCCGTAGGGAAACTCAATGCGGGGCAGGCCTTTCTGCACAAGGCCCAGAGTCGTGGAGCATCAGAACCTGTTTCATCTCAACATACGGGGCCATCTCCTGCCTATCTCCTATGGCAGGGGTGCTCAATACGTCTATCGCGATCTACTGGTTGATCGCGAAGGAACAGTGGGTAGATCGCATGACATTAAAAAGGCATTTGTCTTTTGATTGGTATACAGGGTAGCTAATCTGACGTCTGAATTTTTGACACCCTACGCATGAGCATTATTAAACTACGCTAACTTGTTCGGTTACATTGTTGCATAGTTAGCCTTCAATTTATTTAAACTAAATACAACAAAGGGTATAAAAATGAGTGCTGTAGCTGGTCCGAGTAAGAAGCCTAAAACCTACCACTTTCATACAGAATGGGAGGGGATTCTTTTCACTATGTCATATTCTAAGTGCGTTTGCCTCATCTGTCTGCGTGCCATTGCTATTCCAAAGAAGGGAAATGTGGAGCGGCTTTTTCGGACTGTTCATAAAAACTATGACTTTGACTTCCCTCTGAAAAGAGAGCTGAGAAGGAGAAAGGTGAAAGAAGAATACACAATATTAAATAGTAATAATAGTAACTTATATAATGATAATATAGAAGAAATAAATTTATGTTTTGCATTTTTATTGTAAGTAGATCATTTTGACTTGGTCATTTTATAAGTAGCTCGCAAACTGAAAAAGTGTGGGCACCCCTGTCCTATGGGATAAATGGTCGAGTGTTCCAGAAACATTATTCTTGAGGATATTTGTTCCACGAGACACTTTATAAAGAAATTTAGGTAAACTGGGAGGGAAAATCTTTATTTAGTAGTCTCCTTTCCAGAAAATCCTTAATCCTTGTTGAGGGCTCTATGAAATCTTGCACCAAACACCTGTTTAACTTTTTTCAACCAGGGTTTTTCAAAGTTAGCTTAGCCTCCAATCTTTTTTACACGGAACACCTCATTACTTGCTGAAGAACTAGGGTTCCGGGAATTCTCATTAAGAATTCCTTTTTAAGTCTCTGCTCATCTCTGCTACAATCATTTTTCTTTTCCACCCTGACCCTCGGTGTCTTCTTCAGCTTCAAGGCAGCTTGGGCATGAACATCTTCTGTGCAATCTGTTCTCTGGTTGGAATCGCGCTCCTCATCACTGATCTGTCTATCAACAGCCTATATTACGACATTAATGTGAGTATCCCTCTTGCCCAAAATTCCTCTGGGTTTCAACTTACCTATGTAATTTAGAATATCATTGGAACGGTCTGACCAATAAGCTTCTTCACCAAGCTCTATAGAAAAAACAGAAGTGCTGTCCGAATCAAATCAGAGTTTAAAGTCCTTGACCTGTATAGCTCTATTGTTGTGTTTCCCTAGACATGTGATTTCTCTTAGTCTTACTATTTGTCTTCATAAAACAATACTTACCTTTTGGCGCTGTTGGGAGAATTAAATGCAGTTATGCATATAATGCACCAGTACACACCAACCTGCACCAATACTCACATGCTCACCTTCCTGCCCTTTACTATGGACAAAGGGCTCAGCAACAGTTTTCTGGAAAGAATCAGAGAATGAATATTTAAGGCTTTGCAGACCATCTGGTCTCTGTTGCAACTCTTCCAACCTATGTGAAAGGAGCTATAGAAAATGTGTAATCAATGAGCCATTTCATGCTATTTCCTAGAGAAATATAATGGAAGCCACAGACATGACTTTACAATTTCTAGTCACCACATTTAAAAAAATGGAAAGAGCAACAGGTGAAATAATAATACATTTATTTAACCCAATAGACCCAGAACGTCAATACATATTTAATCGTTTCTTAAAAAAGAATTTAAACCATTAAAAACAATTTAAATCATTAAAAATTTTCCCTGTGCTTTAATTTATCTCCATGTGACTATTTTTATAACTACCAGTTTGTACCTCTTAATATCTTCACCTTTGTCACCCACCCCCAATGCTCCTCCCATAAAAGGTTTTATTTAGAAAAAGAAAATGTATGCAAAAAATAAATCTGACAAGGACCAGCATGATTTGTAAAGGGCCCTCCTCCCTAAGTTTCTGTGATTCCTTCACTAAGACGCGACCCTGCCTTTCCCTGCGCCTGCACCCCCTGGCCCACCCCGCATCTGTGCATCTTCTAAGAATGAATCTCTGGCTTCCTCAGTGCCCCCAGCCACTCGGTTTGGCTGCTTTATACCTTGCACCATGGCTGATGTGAATTATAATTATCTACATCTATACCAGCCTCCCTCACTGGGTTGTGCCCCTCAGGATGCTTTCCTAGCTCCTGGTACCAGACATGGGGTTAATAAGTGCTTGCTCGATTGAGAGGGAAGGGAAGGAAAGTGCTGAGGAGCGATGCCTTCTCTTCCGTCTAAAAGGGGGATTCCCTGAGCAGCGAACAACCACCATTGCTGCTTCAAACATTTGCTTGGTACTGACCGTGTGTTATGCACTTTCACTTTTATTTTCTCCTATTAGAATCCAGATGGGTATTGGGGTCATTCATTCCTTGTCCTTTTATGATCAAAGGGGATTCTACCCAAGCTCTCTGCCCAGATACAGTGGGAGGTCCATTTTCTGGGTATTCTTAGAGAAGAGCAACAGAAAGACTTAGATGTCTCCTGGCCTTCAGGTGAAATCTGCTAGTGCTAATTAGTTGAATTTGGGGTCCTTTTCGCAAGCTAAAGACAGCCCCAATTGTTTCTCTGCACAAAATGGCAAGGTCACTAGCCAGGAGGGTTGTTTCAGTAGCTGACTTTCTCTCAAGGCTGAGAGGGATGGTGGAGGTTTACATCAGAGCCCAGGCCTCGACTGATGACTGATCCCTGTTTCATCAAGTCTTCCTTTCTCCCAGGATGCCTTCCCTCCAGGCACCACCTCCGCCAGATTGTTCAGTCCCGCCTTTCTCCTCTCTCTGTGGCTTATCTGTGCCCCCAAATTCCTGCTCACTTCGTACACAGAGCAGTTCCACTGTCTCCCTGTCTGCCGGCAGGCCCCATCCCAGGTCTCATCTTGTGTACCTGAAACAGGATATCAAGGTGTTTCCTAAACAATGACTGTTCTTCTCCTTAAAGAGCACCTGGAGAAAGTGTTAAAATAATTCTCTCAGAGAAGATTGGTCCTCACAAAAAGCTGGTGACGTATTTTCTCCACAAAGCTGAGACGAGGTTAGCGGACTATCTCCTAGCCACAGCCATGGCCCACAGAGAGCCACAGCTCCCGCCAGACCTCGGGCCCCTGGAGCAGCACTCTGACCTCCCCGATCATTCTGGTTGCAGGCTCCGGGTATGGCTGCTTCTGCCGTGATGCTCATCTTCAGCCTCCTGCAGTGCTGCATTACCTGCATGGCTGCCCGCTTTGGCTGCCAACTGGTTGGCCATTCACACAACAGCGTGAGTCTGGAAGTTCCCCAGTGGGTGGAGTGATGCCCCAGAGTGGGTGGGGACTGGAGGGGTCTTGAGGCTCCCCCTTCCTGCCCAGGAGCAGAGGGGAGTCCAGGAATGTCTAAAGCCTCTGGGCATGCCTGATCCTCACAGTGCATCCCCTGTGCTTGTCTTTTTCAGGGGCCCGTGGTCTACCCAAATGCCTTTGTGCCAAATACAATGGCTAACCTATACTCGTAAACTCACCACAGACTCATTCCAGAGAGTTCCAGCGGTCCCAATAAGCCAAAGGTTCCAGAAGCATCTTTCCCTGGGACCAAATAAAGACCTCCCCTTTCTGGGCTTCAGAAACACAGCTTCTTCCTTCCTTGACAAGCTAAGGAAAATGTCACTCCAGCTGTGTGCACCCTGGTCTTCGGTCACTTCACCCTTCTAAATCGTGCTGGTCCTCTAGTAAAAAGGAGGCAAGATTTTAGCCAAAAGGTCCTCCTTAGGGCATCCACCTCGGGGACATTGCGTGCATATAGTCATGTGTTTACCTGTGTAGATTTAGGATTTAGAGGAACAAATGTCTAGACAGCCGAGCTTCATTCTTTTATCATTCGCTCATTGAATAAAAAAATGCACTGAGAGTTTGATGTGTTCAAGACACTATTCACGTCAAGAGGGGGTAATCAGGGGTAAACACACGAAGTCAGTGACTTCAGGGCACTTCTGCCTCACAAGAGAGAAAAGTATGCAAGCAAGGCAGAATGTGAGGGTGTGCAGCAAGAGCAGAGGGGAAACGATTTACAATGGCAGTGTTGGGGAAAGCAGAAAACAAGCCATCTTTCAGGCATTAAAGAGAGTGACATTTTGTTGCTGTTATTGTTGTTTTAGTACAATAAGAAATCAGAGTGTTGGCAAGACCTTTGAAGAAAGTGAGTCATCCACTAATATAATCAGTTCTTTTATATACTTTTATCACCACTGCAGTAATACTCAAGAACAAACATTTTCTTAAGATATTTTCCAAAGTTGTGAGGCTAGTATATCTTCATCTACAAAAGGCTAAGGACTAATTCAAAGAGAAACTGCTACATGTATAACTCTTAGGTTTATACACATTAACTCAAAATTGTTATCCATGATGGCCAATCAGCTTCCAAAATGTTACGTGCCAACAGATTATCGCAACAATCCTTAAAGTCAAATTGGCATCAAATTTTCCTTTGCTGCAGAAGCCCGGCAATAACTTCTATTGGGGAGGTTGTTGTTGTTGTTGTTGTTGTTACTAAATACAGAACATGGCTTTACTCTTGTAAATATATTTAGGCTCTGATGTTGCCTAAGAAGTTTCCCATAAAGGGCTTGCTGTTCAAAGTCCGTTCCTTCTGCACCCGCTTCATCTCTGACCAGGGAGCCTTTGGTTGCCTGTCAGCTGGTCAGGAATGGCTGCGGTGCCAAGGTCTCCAGTGGGTTTTCTTAGGAAATCACAGACAACGCAAATGGAAAATGGAACATGTAATGGGTTTATTCAGCCCTGCACCTGGCTGTTTTATAAGCTTACATGTTAATACATTGGGCTCCCCAAAAGCCGCTGGCCTCTTTGTACCTTTCTTGAAGAGCTGGATGACCAGAGTGAGTCTGGTCTTCTTTCCATCTTTTTTTTCTAATTGAATTATTGGGGTGACATTGGTTCACAAAATCATATAGGTTTCAAGTGTACAATTCAACAAATTATCATCTCCATACCTCATCATGCGCCCTCCACCAGAAGCAAAGTCACTTTCTGTCCCCATTTATCCCCTTTGCCTACCTCCAGCAACCCCCTACCCCCTTTCCTTCTGGATGTCACCACACCATCATATGTGTCTATTTCATAAACATATGCTTTTTAAAAAATATATTTTTCTGAAGTGAGAAGCGGGGAGGCAGAGAGACAGACTCCCACATGTGCCCAACTGGGATCCACCAGGCATTCCCACCAGGGGGCGATGCTTTGCCCATCTGGGGTGTTGCTCCTTTGCAACCAGAGCCATTCAAGCACCTGAGGCGGAGGCCATGGAGCCATCCTCAGTGCCCCGGCCAACTTTGCTCCAATGGAGCCCTAGCTGCAGAGGGGAAGAGAGAGACAGAGAGAAAGGAGAGCAGGAAGGGTGGAGAAGCAGATGGGCACTTCTCCTGTGTGCCCTGACCAGAAATCGAACCCGGACTTCCACACACTGGGCCAACGCTCTACCACTGAGTCAACTGGCCAGAGCCCATAAACATATGCTTTTTGCTTAATCCCTTTTTCATCCAGCCCTCTAAACCCCCTCCCCTCTGATAGCTGTCAGTCTGCTCCATGTAACTATGTCTCTGTCATCATTTTATTTTGCTTGTTAGATTCCATGTACAAGTTAGATTACATGCCATTTGTCTTTTTCTGACTAGCTTGTTTCACTTAGCATAATAATCTCCAAGTCCATTCATGCTGTCACAAAAGGTAAGATTTCTTTTTGTTATGGCCAAGAAGTATTCCACTGGGTAAATGTACCACAGTTTTTTTTTTATCCACTCATCTACTGATGGGTACTTTGGCTGTTTCCAGATCTTGGCTATTGTAAATAAAAAGAACCATGAGCATAGAGGTGCATATTTTCTTTCGAAATAGTTTTTGGGTTTCCTGGGATATATTCCCAAAAGGAAGATTGTTGGGTCCAAGGCAGTTCCATTTTTAATTTTCTGAGGTAACTCCATATCCATACTGTTTTCCACAGTGGCTATACCAGTCTGCATTCCTCCCAACAGTGCGTGAGGCTTCCTTTTTTTCTATGTCCTCACCAGCACTTGTTGTTTGTTGATTTATTGATGATAGCCATTTTGACATTTTAATTGGCATCTCTCTGATGCTTAGTAACATTGAGAAATTTTTTATATGTCTGTTGGCCATCTGTATGTCCTCTTTGGGGAAGTTGTCCATTCAGGTGCTTTGCCCATTTTTTAATTGAGTTGTCTACTTGGTGTTGAGTTGTAAAAGTTCTTTATGTTTTCTTGGAAATTAACCCCCTATCAGATATATCATTGGCAATTATGTGCTCTCATCCATTGGGTTTCTTTCATTTTGGTGATGGTTTATTTTGCTCTGCAAAAGCTTTTCAGTTTACCGTAGTCCCATTTGTTTATTATCTCCTTTGTTTCCCTTGCCCGAGGAGATATATCAGGAAAAATGCTGCTACAAGAAATATCTGAAATTTTACTGCCTATCTTTTCTTCTAGAATTTTTATGGTTTCACAACTTATTTTAAGTCTTTATTTCATTTGGTGTATTCTGGTGTATGGTGTTAGTTGGTGGTTTAGTTTCACTTTTTTGCATGTATCTGTCCAATATTCCTAACACTATATTTTGAAGAGACTGTCTTTAGCCCATTGTGTATTCTTACCTCCTTTGTCAAATACTAATTGCCCATAAAAGCATGCATTTACTTCATTGTTCTCTATTCTGTTCTACTGATTTATGTGCCTGTTCTTGTGCCAATACCATGCTGTTTCCATTACTCTGGACTTGTAGTATGGTTTGCTATAAGATAGTATGATACCTCCAACTTTGTTCTTTCTCAGGATTGCTGAAGCTATTCAAGGTCTTTTGTCGTTCCATATAAATTTTGGGGATTTTTGTTCTAAATCTGTGAGATATGTCATTGGCATTTTAATGGGAATTGCATTGACTATATAGATTGCTCTGGGTAATATGAACATTTTAGTTATGCTAATTTTTCCTATCCATGAACACGGATATGCTTCCACTTATTTGTATCTTTCTTAATTTCTTTTTTCAGTATCTTATAATTTTCTGAATATAGATTTTCTATTTCCTTGGTTAAACTTATGCCTAGTTAACTTATTTTCTTGTTGTTGCTTTAAATGGGGTTGTTTTCTTTTTAAAAAAAATTTTTTTTAATTTTATATAGCAAATTAAATCTAACAGGATGACATTGATCAATAAGAGTACCCAGGTCTCGGGCAAACATTTCCACAGCACACGAACAGTTGATTATGTTGTATACCCATCACCCAAAGTCAAGTCATTTTTTGTTACTATATATTTGTCCCTCTTTCCTCCCTTCCCCCACCGCCTCCCCCTGGTGACCACTCCACTTTTATCCATGTCCATGAGTCTCAGTTTTATATCCCACCTATGTGTGCAATCATAGTTCTTAGCTTTTTCTGATTTAGTTATTTCACTCCGTATAATATTATTAAGGTCCACCCATGGGATTGTTTTCTTAACTATTCTTTTCGATAGTTCATTATTGATGTATAAAAATGCCACCAATTTCTGAATATTAATTTTGTATCCTGCTACATTGCCATATTCATTAATTAGGTCTCATAGTTGTTTTTTTTTTATTTCATTTATTGGATTTTAGAGAGAGTAGAGAGAGAAAGGAGGAGGAAGAGCAGGAAGTATCAACTTCTAGTAGCTTCATAGTTGCTTATTGTATGTGCCTTGACCAGGCAAACCCAGGGTTTCAATTCAGTGACCTCAGCATTCTAGGTTGACACTTTATCCACTGCACCACCACATGTCAGGCTAGATCTTGTAGTTTTTTGATGAAATTTTTAGGGTTTTCTATGTACAATACCATGTCATCTGCGAATAATAACAGTTTCACTTCCTTTCCAATTTGGATGCCTTTTTGTTCTTCTTCTTTTCTGATTGCTGTGAGTAAGACTCCCAGCACTACATTGAATAAGCATGGTGAAAGCAGACTTCCCTGTCTTGTTCATGATCTTCAGGGAAATGCTTCTAGTGTTTGCCCATTGAATATGACTCCCAAACTTATTATGATGGTTTTATGAGGTAGGTGTCTTGTTGGGCTCTGTGGTCCCATCTTCCAGATCACCAGAGTTCAGTGCTCCAGGAATGTTTATTGTGGATTATGTGCACCCTCCTGTGTAGTTGATTCTTGAATGCTGTTAGCCCTTTCATGGGTGGAGTTAACCCTTCAGGCTATAAGGATAAATCTTGATCACCATGTATGAGTCACTGTATGGGGGCTACCCTCTGAGGCAGAGTTGTTCTTAATAGGGTCTGGTGCCTACTGGAGTCCTCCTTTGGGTGTGCCACTTACGTGGCTAGTTGTATCAAGCTCTGATGTGATCTGAAGTCCTCCATCAGTTGTGTTGGTTCTGGGCCCATTCGGGCAGGGTTAAGATACAGATCCCCTGAGGTTGCCTGGTTTTCCTCCAGAGCCTTCCAAAGAAAGACAGGAGAGTGAGCCTAAGCTGGCCAAGACCCACAGACCCTTCCACAAGTCTCAAGCTCATTGGGTGAGGTAACTGGGGTGGGGAGAATGGGGTTAGTGGAGCCCATACTTGGGGGCCACATGGTCAGGCACTCAATGAGGAGAAGTAGACCCTACTGCAGAGCTATACCACTCAGTCTCTGCCAGAGTCTCCAATTCTAGCTCCCCCAGGAAGAGCACACTGCAGCGTCAGGTTGGAGGCAGTCGGCCATCCCCTCTTTCGGAGCAAGCTTAACAGCGTAGAGCCACTGGGGCTCGGGAGGACAGATCAAAAGAGTCTCTGACCGGGTGTGGTGCTGCCCAAGCCTTCGTCCCAGTCCCAGAAAATAGCCTCCAAGGGAGACACACTCTGAATGTCCCAGCTCACAGCCCCACTCCCTTTCCCCTGTGGAACTGAGCTCATCAGGGTGGGGCCACTGGGAGGGCAGATCCAGTCTCCCACTAGGGGTGGCACTGGCAAGCTTGTAGAAGGGGAGCTGGCCCCTCTTTCCCTTCCCGGGCTATAGTTTACAGAAATGACATGAACCAAGGGTCCCAGCTCCAAGCAGCTCCCCGATCACCCCACCAGGCTGAATCCAGGAGGGCGGGGCTGTTGGCTGCCGGAAAGGCAGGTCAAACGATCTTCCCTTTGGGGAACAGTGCAGGCTGAGCTTGCAGGGGAGACAGGAGTGCACTCCCACACAAATATCACCCACACAACTCAGCACCCACTCATCTGATTCCTGGACAAAAGTCTCCCCAGGAGATGCTCTCCAAAAGGTTTCGCTCTGCACAACACTTTGCTCTCCTCACAGGACTGAACTTAGCAGGGCAGGGCCACAGAGAGTGGAAGGGCCGGCCAAGTGAGTCAATAGGTGGCAGGGGTAGAGTGCAGGCTGTGCACTCAAGGTGGGGAAGAGTGGCTCCCTTTCCAAAGCTACACAGTTCAATCACTGCTGAGTTTCCCTCAAGAGCTTCTCCGGAAAAAGAGTGATCCAAAGGTCCCGAGCAGGGCAGAACCCGGGCAGGGCAAAGCTGCGTCTCCAGCAGCTGTGTAATCCTGCAGTGCACTCCATAGGTTGTGCTATAACAGTGGGAGAACACAACCACAGGAAGACGGTGTCTGGGTTCTCTAGCAGACTCCATCTCTCCCGGGAAGACTGAATCTCCACTGACTTTCACCACCAGATGCTATGCAGGCTCTTCTTCTTGTCTCTGTTGCTCTGGGTTGGGGACCCTGATGTGAGGATAAGACCCCACACTGCTGGCGGGGGGGAGTTTTGCACCTGAGTTCTCCCTCCAGCCTCTCAGCCACTGCAAGGGGGGAAGGGGGCAGGAGCCAGTCCTTTCCGCATCTCCACCCTTTATAGCAGTCTCTGTGTGACTTCTTCTATAAGTCCTTGGTTATAATACTTCAGTTCATTCAGCTACCTTCAGTTGATTATTCAGGTTGATTGTTCTGTAATTTAGCTGCAAATCTGGCCTGTTGCCTGGAGCAAGTAAGTATAGCTTCCATCAACTCTGCAACCATCTTGGAATCCTCATTCATCTTCTTATTTATTGTTGCCTCTTACCACCCCATCTGAGCCCACACTTTCTCACCCCACAGATCTCCAACTCTTCATCTTGGTCCTGTAGTCGGTTCTCAGCCTCTCCTTCCTGACTTGTCTGCCTATGAGTTAACACAGACAACCCAGGTGTGTCTCCTGTACAGTGGTGACCGGAAAACCTACCCCTGGGTCAATACCTTGAACATAAACAAGTCCCAGCTGTGAAGAATATGATCACAGCTGGAAGGAAGGCCGAGAGTCGAGCTTTCAGGAAGTGATGTTATGACTGTGGCAGCCTTTAAAGGGGCAAGCACTTGTTCCATTCCTTGTCTTTGAGGGGGTTTCCCAGCAAGCCCCAAACCTGCCTTTGATGCCCCAACCCAACTGCCTGCTAGCCTCTCCAATGGCAGAGGAAGTGACTTCCTTTGGGGAGAAACTTCAAGAATGCTAGCAAGGCCCCTGCGCTTCAGCCTCCCCCTTTCTACTTCCACCCTGATTCTCCCATTAGAACTGCATGGCCCACTTGTAGACGGAGAGAACAAGGATTGTTAAGAGAGATTAAGAAACACAACACATCTTCATAGTCAAGAAGGTATGGAAGCAAGGAGGGCGGAAGTAGGCAAGGCCTTCTGAGGCCTCAGGTCAAAACTGGCACACGGCCCCAGCTGGGGCAGCCCAGATTCAAGAGTTTGGGAAAACAGACTTCAGCTCCTGCTGCAAGAGGTGTGGACACATGAAGGTGGGGAGAACTAGGGCCTTTTGCAATCAGCCTGCCATGCTGTTCTACCCCTGGCTTAGCTGAGAGTGGGCCCGTGCCATTTCCGGCTACCTCCCATGCCGTCCTCAGCCCACACGCCTGTGCCATCTTCCTGACTTTGTGCAGAGGCCTCAGGGGCTACTTTGGTGAGAATCTGAATCCGGAAACAGTGCACAAATTCTCTGTGCATGTGCCACTTGAATAATACCACTCTGTGCATGTGCACACACACGTTCACACACTCCAACACACACACACATACACTCCCATGTTCACACCCCATACACTCACATACGTGCTCCCACATACACATACATTTGCACATTCTCACACTTACACATGCTCACACACTCATATGTAATCACACACTAACGCATGCTCATAAATGTTCATACTCACGTGTATTCATGCACATGCTTTCACAAGCTCACGCATGCTCACCCTCACACACGTTTTTCTACTGGCACATTTACACACATGTTCTCACACTCACATACATGCTCACTCCTGCACACCCTCACTCTGCCCCTGGAGAGCTGGGCACTGACCACCTGGCCCCTCTCACCTGACCTCAGACAATTGCAGGGAGAGAAGGTCAGGCACCGGCCTGGTTTCCCTCCGAATTTCCCTCCACCGCAGGACGGCCAAGGCCAACGGGGACCCTACTCAGCTCTGGCCCAAACAGTGGGCCCCCAGCAGGCCACTTGCTTCCCCGGGCCTCAGTTTCCCCTTCTGCAGATTGAAGGAAAGAACTACAGCCGCTCTCATGGGGGCCCTGATGGCTGGAGGCCAGCCACCCCCGCCCAAACTGCTTGGGACCCTCCGCAGGCGGGTGGTGCGGCCCTCAGGCCGGGGGACTGGCCTGCCCAGAGGCGGCAGCTCACAGCAGAGCGGATCCCCAAGCCCCACACAGCGGAGGCTCTGTCCTCACACGAATCTGTGCGAAGCGCCCCGGGAGTACCCGCTGCCCTGGGCGGAAACAGGGGGACTGGGCAGGAACACTCAGATCCCAGACAAGGAGAGAGAGACACCAGGAGCAAAGGGGGCTGCGACTCATGCGTCTTACCCCACTTGGCACTAAGAGGGGGCAGAACAGTTCCCAGGGTGGTCTGGACGACTGGCTTTCCACTGACAGGGACCTGCTAGCTCTGGACCTTGCGTCCCACCACACGGGGCGGGGGGCGGGGGGGCGTCTGTCTTTTGTCCTCAAAGCAGTCACTGAGATGACTCAGGTATCTCCTAGAGACCGTAGAAGCCTAAGCGTTTCCCCAGGGAAGGGGAGTCTCCTTCTCCATTCATTCCCACCCAGCCCCCCACCTGGGGCAGAAAGGTGACTCCAACCCAGATGCAGGTGCTCCAAGGGAAAGAGGGGGACCTGGCAGGGATTCTGAGCTGGACGGGGCAATGGAGGCCCAGAAAAGGGAAGGGGCTGTTCCCCATCGCAGGCCCTGGGCAGGGGGTGGGGGGCGAGTGCAGTGGAGTGAAGCCCAGGTGGTAGGCTGGTCCAGTCTAGGGGGTGTGGAACAGGGAAGCCTTCCCTCCTCCATCCTCTGTTCGCATCTGCTGGCATTGTTCCCAAGCACTGGGGATTGGAAGGACTGGATTTGGAAGAACCTCCTGCCAGCCCGATGCCACAGGGTCTGACGTAGAGAGAAGGAGCAAATTCTTGCCTGGTCAACAGCAAGGGGCATGGCCAGCAGGCAGGGCTGTAGCCTGGGGATGTAGAAGGACATCCTCAGAGGTTTAAGGCACCTCTCCTCCCACCAGCATCACAGCCACCCATTTGACAGATGGGAAAACTGAGGCCCAGAGAGGTTAAGCAACTTGCCCTAGGTCAAGCAGCTGATTAAGCCCACAGAGTGGTGGGCTAGATTCTTCCTAGACCAGTGGTTCTTAACCTTTTTTGAGGTACCGAACCCACCAGTTTCATATGTGCATTCACCGAACCCTTCTTTAGTGATAAATAAAATATGATTTTTTCCCCCAAATTCAAGACATAGGTATATGTTTTTTTGCTGGTGCACAAAATGAGCCATGCATGAACATCACCTTGCTCAAAGAACAAAACCAACAAAGTGCATGAACTCACAACAAATTACGGTAGTACTTTATTCTGGCCTCCGTGGCAGAGGCTTCTCTGAACCCCTGAGACCGGCTCATCAAACCCCTAGGGTTTGATGGAACCCAGGTTAAGAACCACTGTCCTAGACTAACCCAGGGCCTGTGGCCTCACCCACTAAGCAAAGCTGTCTCTCCCAAGATGTGCAGCTCCCCCACCCCTGGGCTACTCCTGTGCATTTCACCCCAGACACCCTCCTTAGAATGTGTCTCCTCCGGCTGGTGACGCCTCCTTACCTCCTCACGCTGCTCCAACTGTGAATAAACAAAGTTGCACCTGGCTCCTTGTGAATAAAGAGGGTGCCCAGAGATGCTCACGGGACCAGTCCTGGCTGCTCAGGGGTAGCTCAGTTCGGGACTCTGTGTAGCCTGTAACAGGGCTCGGCCCAGCCAAAGGCAGTGAGGTTCATGGGTTAGTGCAGGACCAGGAGACAGGTCAAGGGGAGCCAGTGGAGTTAGTGTCCTGGGATTCACAGAGGCCTTCTAGTGTAGCCATTGTGTCCAAGCTTTGTGACCTCTAGATCAGGGGACCACAGAGAACTGGGGAAAAGCAGGGCTTGGTGTCAGAGGAGACTAGGTCAGCACCCCAGCTTGAGTATGTGACTATGGGCAAGTCACCCTGCTCATCTTCAAAGTGACAGGTAATGAACCTTCTTTTCTCCTGCCTGCCCAGAGGGTCGAAGAGCATGGTTAAACCCACATCAAGCTCTGGAGGAGCCAGGAACTGCCGAACCTTCCAGGGCTATCTCCCTGCCCCATCTTACAGATGGTGAAACTGAGGCTCATGGAGAATAGGTGACTGGCCCAAGATCAGACACCTCACCTAATATCTCTGGGCTCAATTTCCTCATCAACAAAATGGGAAGAACAATAGTACCTACCTCTTAAGGTTGTTACAGCAGTAGAAGCTAAAAAGCATTGAATGTCTGCGGTATGCCAGCCCCTGTGCTGGGCGCAAGATGGGCATTATCTCTTTTAAAACTCACAGCGATGTGTCACGGTGAAATTGGGGCAATCACGTGGCTTTTCTGGCTACTCTCAGGTGAGGCAAAACAGCCCACATTTAGTCACTGACGTGTCTAATCTTGTGTTATGTCACAACAATAGTGAGCCTGGGTTCCTCAGCCCAGCACAAGGCACGTAAGAAGGCGCCTTGGTGGGCTTCCCCCTCAGCCTCCTACTAGCTTCCCCACCACCACCACCCCCTGCAGCTGGCTGTGTTTCCACCCTCTGCAGGGCGGGAGAATGGGAAGAAGCAGGTGGAGGGGCAGGGAAACTGGCATTAACTTGCTCCCCTTGTTAGCTGGAGTCACCGTCCCTGAGAGCGGCAGTGTTTAAGCTGACCTCTCTGCAGAGGTGTTGTACGGGGTCTATGGAGACAGCCCCATCACTGGGGGGTCTCTATCTTGTGCACGTCCCCCAACAACTCTTCCCCAAATGCAGGGGATGCATATCAATTTCTCCAACTTTCCTTCAAGCCAGTTTCTCCGTCTGGTCTGAGGGTGGGCAGAGGCAAACCCCCCCCCCCCCACACACACACACACAGTGCTCACATCACTCGGAGTGTTCTCTTCCAAAACTCCCAAGCCTGGGAGTGAGGGGGTCAGAGCCATCTAGTGGGTGCTTGGCTACATCCCTTTTGCTCACATCACTCGGAGTGTTCTCTTCCAAAACTCCCAAGCCTGGGAGTGAGGGGGTCAGAGCCATCTAGTGGGTGCTTGGCTACATCCCTGTCTGGGCTGTCTGCATCACAGCTCACTCCAGGATCTGGTTTCATCTAAAACTTTAACACTTCTGGTAAATATGCCCGATCTCAAGGCCACAGTCTGTCCCACCCATCACACTGCGATTTCTGATCCTCAGTTTTCTGGTCTGTAAAATGGGCTGAATGACAGCAATCTCACAGGGTGAGGATCTATGGTCTCTTACAGATGACAGTGCTCTACAAACTATAAAAGGTAGTGTATACAAGGTGACCGCCGCTCGTCCAGCCATTGATAACATGCCTATTCTGGATGCCTGGGTGTTTTCTGCGCCTCTGTCATAGGCAACCATTTCCCGGTGGACCGGGAGCTTTCCTCTTCTCCACCTGCCTGTCTCTGCCACACATGCATCTGTTTAAGGTTGTCCTTCGCTGATTGTCTAGTAAGAAGAAAAAAAAGAAAAGAGTTCTCTTCCTGGTAGCACAAAGCAGGAGGCATGGGCCAGGGGGCCTCCAGAATAGACAGAGGGGTGGTCCCTGGCCTGAGGGTGCAGGGATGCTGGTGGTGACTCAGGGGGAGAGGAAAGAGGAGATTTCAAGTCCCAAGAACTATGTGACACTTTCTTGCTCAGGATTGCCACTTAAGCTGCATTATCAGCAGACAGCCTATTTCTGTAGGTGTTTTCTCTCCTCCTAAGAACTAAATGGAAACTGTCCCGGTGTTAGCGCTTCTCAGCACCCGCCCAGGAGAGACGTTAACTACGCATGTGGTCTCTCCTGGGGCCGCTAGCTTGGCCACATCAGAGAGCCCAGGAGGAGTCTGGCCACGGCGCTGACCCTTGGGGACCCTGTAGAATGTTCATAAACACGCCATAAATATGGTCTCAGGCAGTTCTCACCTGTCCCAGGCAAAACGGTGAGGTTTTCACCAAGTTAAATTTGTTCCACTTAAAGTTTTTGACCTTTTATTAGAAAAGTATGCCCTTCCTCCCTCTCTAGTGTTAAATATCCCTTCTAGATGATGGAGAGAACGTGGATGATTTCTTTAAATGAAGTTAGTTGAGGAAATGGAAAGTTGGCTGACCGTTCAGCCCCACTAGCCTTTCATTCACGGACCTGTGACCTCTGAGCATTTAGACCTATTACTCCAAGGAGTGAAGTACAAGCCTTGGTCCCTCACTCTGGCAAAGGCAGGATTCAAACCCAGGAGTGGCTGGATTCCATAAAAGTCTGCAGTCCTTCTACTGGGAGATAGGAGTCCGGGGCGGATCCCAGTTCTTCCACTGAGGTGCTGTGTGACCATGAGAGACACCTTTACCCTCTCTGAACCTATTTCCCCATCACTAAGCACAAGTAATAGCCCACGCCTGTCTCTCCCTTAGAATGGCAGATGGTCATTATTCACACCTCAAGAAGCAAAGACTCGTGGGGCATGTGGTCGTCCTCAGCCCAGACCTCCCCCATCTGTCTGCCATGTCACTCTCCACTCCCACACCGGGTCCTGGTCTTGGACTCTCAGACCAGGTGACCTTTGGTGGTGTCCTCAGCAACTGTCTACTCGTCCCCAATGTTCCTGACAGGGAGGAAAATGGCCCATGAGGAGGAAGGATAAAGAGATGAAAAAGAGAGGGAGAGAGAAGCAAAGGAATGCGGGTGAGGGCCCCTGGTCTAGGCCCATGTCCCCCCTGAAGTCATCCCTGAGCTCCACAGTCAGGCTGGGATCAATTGTCCCTCCCTCCAGCGACGCCTGTCTCCCAGCAGGGGTCCTACCCTGACCAGAGCTGCATCTTTGTGTTCCCAACCCAGAAGCCCTCGGGGCTCATAGCAAATGCTGACTAATCATTTGTTGGACTAGATCACAAATTTCTCCGGCTCCTCCTCCTGGGCTCCAGGCTCCCTGAGGACAGGGACTCTAGCTGACCCTTACATTCATTCTCCAAAAAAGGACTTTTTATCGGGTTCATATGTGTATTTCCATCTAATTCCATCTAATTCATATGTGTATTTCCATCTAACCCTATGAGGGTCCTATAGTGTTAGTATCCCTACTTTACAGGGAAGAGGAGGGGAGGTGGCCATCTTTTTGTGTCTCACAGTAACTCGAGGGGCCAGGGCTCAGACCCTGGCTTCTACTTCCAGAGCCATGTGCTGAACCACGTAAGGCCATTGAGAAGAATGACTGTACACTGAGGAGATTGTACAATTGGGTGGATTCCTCACTCTGCTGTTTCTTAGTAAGCTCACCACCTGACAGCTGGGTGGTCTTCCCCAAAGTGTTCGCTCAGGCCAGATGCACATGCATCAATTTCCATAAAACATAATCCATGTGACATTAATGACGATTGCTTGGGTGACCAAAGAGAGAAAACTTCCAAAGCAAGAAATTAGCCAGGGCTGAGGGACAGGAACTGGCCTTGAGTTCTAATCACAGGTGAAGAGCCCCCTGCTGGCTGAGCTCTGCTGTGCACTAGCTGTGTGTTCTTGAGCAAGTCAATTGCCCTCTCCCTGATGGAAAAGACGAGGTTTCAATACATACTCCACCTAACCGTCCTTTCCATTTAGTGGATCAGGGATAAAGAAGGTGGCTCCTAGGGTCAGAGAGGCTGGAATTCAAGTCTTGGCCTTGCCTCACCTGGAAGCCCTTGACCTAGGACAAGCACTCGCTTCAAACTTTAAGTGAGGCTCCTCCAAAGACCAGCAGAGATTTTGATGCCACCCTCAGGGGGCTGCGGTGAGAATATCGTTTATAAACTAAAAAGTCCTGTGCAAGGGTGTAACCATCCTGTCATCACTATGACCGCCCGAGCATTTGTCTCCAAACCGCCCGGAGCAAGATGGCCACAACACCCGCCAGCAACGGGGTGTTTGTCGTCACCCTGCCCAGCAACGCCAGCGGCCTCCACCCGTTACCAGTTACCAGCAGTTCTGCCCACCTCCATGTGCCAGCCTCCTGGGATTATGCAGTGGGAGGAGCCGCCGCTGGGGTCGCAGAAGCCAAGGACCACCCAGCCGCCTGACCTGCGTTCCGTGGAGACATTCCTGACGGAAGAGCCCAAGCTTTAGGGGTAAGACCGGCCTCTCCAGATGATCAGAGGGATAGGTACTGAGCAGGGGAGCGCCCCAGCACGGGGGCATTCGTGCACACCCGGGAGAGGGGGTAGCAGTCAGTAAATACGCCATGAGGACTTGAGGATTCACCTGCACACTAGACAGACAAGGATCCTTCCCTGTGGATCTCACGAAGAATAAACCTGTAAACGAATGACTGAGATAACGTCGAAGAGGGTAAAGAGGTAGAAAATGATGGATGGGGGAGGGACAACACAAGAGAGGGTGGACAGAAGGGTCTGTCTGGGGAGATGACATTTAAGCTAAAACCTAGCTGCTAAGGGAAGAACTGGGGACAAAGGCTCCCCAGGAAAAAAGAACAGCAAGTGCAAAGGACCGGAGGTAAGAAAGAGTGTGTCTTGTCCCAAAACAAAAAAACAAGGTGGACCTGACTGGCATGTAACGAGCAAAAGAAGGAGGGAGAGGAAATAAAGCTGAAGTGGTGGATGAGTGCCTGCTCCCACCCAGCGGCCAGCCCATGAAAAATGGCTCTGCGACCTTCTCCCCTCTCAGACGGTCTTGAGATACTGGTGTCTGGGTGGTAGCTAGGTGGGTAGATAGACAGATGGTGGATGATTGATAGATAGGCAGATAGGATGCACATGTTTGTGTACACACATATAGTGTCTTCAGTTTGTCTCTTGGCATCAGTTTCCCCAAGCAGAAGATAAAAACATAGCTTTGGCATTAATGATGATGGTAGCTCTTATTTATTAAGCATCCCCCACAGGTACACGCACTGTGCCAAGGAATGTGCATGCATTGTCCCCTTAGATTCTCATCACCACTTTGTGAAACAAGGACCATAGTGTCCACAGCACAGATTAGGAGACCAAGGTTTGCCACAGCTAGGTGGCTGGCCCAAGGCCACACAATGGGTAAGTGGCATCTATACCCGAGGGTGGCCAGACTCTCAAGTTCTACTTCTGACCCACGCTCCGTAGCATCCAGAAGCTCCGGCTTGAGCATGCTGGACCCCAATAGTGCGATGCCTGCTGTTCACAGTCAGAACTGCCCATATGTGGACCCCGCTGGCTTGGGTGGGGCGAGCACCTTGCCGCTGAGGGAGTCCATTTAGAAGTCAGGAGCTGGAGAGGTCTCCTGGGTCCGGCAGAGATTGAGTCCAGGGGCCTCCAATGTCCCCTTCCACTCAGAATTCAATTGTTACCGAAAACATCTAGAGAAAATGTGGCGGAAATTAGCAGAAGCCCACCTGTACCCATCTTGGGGAAAAGCAGCCCATCTCTGGGAGTGGACCCATAGAGGGCTGGTAGACCACCTCTTCAAAAAAAAAATCGCAAGTTCGGATTTGAGCTGGGTAGGCTCAGCTCCAACCACAGCTGGATGGAGCAATGATGGACACGGGGATGAGAAAGATAGTGGAGGAGACGCTCCATGCAGGATGTGGCAGGTAAAGGTGAGGTGTCCCATTCAGGGAATGCCGAGCCGTGGAAACCAGGGCGAAGAAACCAGGGAACAGTACAAAGCGATGCTTGAGAGCCAAGAGGGCAGAGCACAAAGCGGGATGCAGACCCGTAGAGACATGGAA
Organism: Rhynchonycteris naso; assembly: GCA_037038555.1. Classification (NCBI taxonomy): domain Eukaryota; kingdom Metazoa; phylum Chordata; class Mammalia; order Chiroptera; family Emballonuridae; genus Rhynchonycteris; species Rhynchonycteris naso. The sequence continues at coordinate 362,222,933 of CM072995.1, forward strand.
ACAGGGAGGTGGGTCCCACAGGCTGTGGGGAACTGCCTTTCCTTCTTAAAACAGTCTTTTATGGTTGTTATAACAGAACGGAATCTGAGTTTATTACCGAGTCACAGGGGGAGCGCGGGGCTCTGGCACACTCTCCTGCGCGGCCGGCAGGGGGCGGTGTGGAGCCCGCCTGGCTGAGCCGCCGCGCGCTCTCCGCAGACGCTTCAGATCCTCATGGGCTCCATCCACCTGGGCTTCGGCAGCGTGCTGCTCGTGGTCCGCCGCGGCCGCGTGGGGACGCTCTTCATCGAAGGCAGCGTGCCCTTCTGGGGAGGGGCTTTCGTGAGTGCGGAGCCATCGGGCGCGGGTGGGGACCGTGCCCAGGTTCACCTCTCCCCCTGCGCGCACCCCACCATTACATTCTATTGGGCACAGCAGCGCTTCTAGATGGGGGCCTGAGTCCAAGTCTAACTCTACCGCAAACATGAGTCCTGAACCTGAGCCACACCTACGCCTGTGTATGCCAAGCTCCCAGCAAAGAGCTGGCACGGAGAAGGCTCCCAAAAAGGATGGGGCGGGCGCTATGAGTGCAGAGGATAAGGCACTAACCGCCTGCGTCACCTGGATCCTGCGCCTCCCCCTGCATGCAAACCCCGGCCTGCAGAAACCCACCAGCTCCCCTCCTGCGTCCCACCCCCACAGGCTCCCTCTCCGCCCTGGGAGTCCGACCAGCTCTGAAACACTGTGCCCTTCCTCCGCTACACCCCGCCCACCTGGCCACCCACGCCTGCTGGAGACTCTGCAGCCTGAGGAGGCGCTCTGCCATTAGCACTGTCTCAGCCCTCTGGGACAGACAGGCTTTGGCTGAGCACCATGGGGTCTGAGTCCCAGGCGGGTCCCTAGTGTTCCAGCCTCAGCCTCTGCATCTAAAAATCAGGGACCCCAGAGCTCCGCCCACAGCAGCCAGTTACCAACCCTGACTCTGCACGGAATGGTGACTGTCGTTTGCACTGCTTCCTCCTTTAGAGAGAGTCAGAAACATGTGAGAGGGACATCCCTCGAGTGACTGGTGGTCCCGGAACCAGGGGCACAGTGACTTTCTTCCCTTGTTCCAGGCTGCCTCCAGCAAGAGTTCAGAACCCCCAAAAATGGGGCCCAGAGAGGCCAAAGGAACTGGCATACGTGTACAGCAAGATGGTCACCTGGCCATGCTGCAGGGACAGGCTGTGGCCCTTTATAGTCCATTGTTACCTGAACTTAAGGGAAACGTCAGCTAATGAGACTTCTTGATTGTTTATTTAAGTGTCAGTCTTCCCCAATTAGACTGGAAGCCCCATGAGAGCAGGGGTTTTGTCTGTCTTACCTCAGTTCTGTTCTTGGCACATACTGGCTGCTCATGTTTGATGAGTGAATGTTTGAAGGTCCAATGGCTTTCCTATGAGGCTCTGGTGACGTAACATCAATGAAAACGTCTTACAAGTTTCAACTAGTTCCCAGGACAGGGGCCCCTAGAACCAGAGAGGTCCCAAGGCGCCTGACCAGGCAGCAAACAAGGAGGCAACCAAGAGGTCGCTGCCCTTCCTGGGCACCCATGGCCTCGCTGGTGCTCAGGCACCGTGTGTCCTGTCAAAGCCTCACAGGCGTCCCCTCTCCACACAGTTCATCATCTCCGGGTCCCTCTCGGTGGCAGCTGAGAAGAGCCACACCAGGTGCCTGGTAAGTCTGATCGGGGGACCGGGAGCAAATATGGGACCAGGGTGGGACTCCACTCCACTAAAACCCCAGATACACTCACTCACTCATTCAGCTCCTTCCACAAGCACTGTCTGGGGGGTTGCTAAGCTCTAGAAGCAGGACAGCACCCAGACAGCCAGACAGAGCCAGCCCTACCTAAGGAGAGGAGAGGCCAAGATACCCTAGGGGTCACTTTCAGAATACACTAGGCATCAACAAGAACTGCAGTCAGTGGCCACTGCCCCCTGGCTGTGGGAGGGCTGGGTGTGGGAGGCTCAGGCTTCTGGTCCTCTCTTTGTCCCCTCGTCCCTTCCCTCTCCTCCCTTCCCTCCTGTCTCTGTCCCCCGTGCAGGTGAGGAGCAGCCTGGGGATGAACATTCTCAGTGCCAGGCAGCCTTTGCCGGGATGGCCATTCTGCTTATGGATTTTGGTGTCACTAACTGGGTGTGTTTTCAGACGCCCCTGGCTGTGGGAAAGTGGAGAATGGTAGAGCCATCCATATTCAGGGGATGGGGAAGACAGGGGTCTGCAGCACCAGGAACCCAGGACCCTGGGCACTGGCAGGGCCTGCCCATCCCAATAACCTGTGTGAGCATACGGACTCCATGACCCTGCCCCAAGCGTGGGCTGGGGAGGAACAGAGAGACAGCCTGGTAGCGTGAAGGGGAGCCCAGGACTGGCAGCAGGACCAACTGGCTGTGTAACCCTGGGCAAGTTGTTCTCTCTTCGGACTCCCTTCTCGCCTCAATTCTAAAGTTCTCGGCTTGCTTTCACTGTGAGTTTTTGGTCCCCAGGATGTGGGCAAGGGTTATCTGGCTGTACTTACCATCTTCACCATCCTGGAGTTCTTCATCGCAGTCATTGCCACCCATTTTGGGTGCCAAGCCACCCATGCCCAAGCCAACGCGGTATTTCCACCCCAACCTTGGTCTCTGGAGAATGCTGTTCGCTGGGAAGACTTTCCCAGGCCCTCCTCCTGCTTTCCCGTCTGGGGAGCAATCCAGAAGGACGGGCTTGAATGAATTCCACTCTTATAAATTGGAGGTACCCAAGGAATTCTTTGCTGGAAGATGGGACTATTTTCCTTATGGCCACAGGGGGCGCCAGTACCAACGGACCAGCTGCTCTGTGAACCTTGATGCCGAACAATGGAAGGCCCTGGGTTTAGGGACGAGTGCACACAGATGAGTAGGACCCTCCAGAACTTCACAGGCCATAGGGGTGACAGGGGGGCATCCTAAAGGATAGCGTGACTCACTGAAAACTGAGCTTAGGTTCCCAACCAGTGGATCACCGTGAAGCCAGAAAAGGGGTGGCGGCAGGGGAAACGGTTGAAGTAAAGGCTGCCCGCGCAGGAGAATGCAGACCGTAGTGTGGGGAGTGCCGCTGGCGGTTTCGTGCAAAGCGGAAGGCGAGGCTAGCTACTGAAAGTCTTTGAGTAGAGACTGATGTGCTCAAAGGGGAGGGTGAGTAGAGCAGGGCGCAGGGATATCAGTCAAGAGGGTTTGTCCAGTGCAGGGGGCGGGGCGAATAGAGAACTAGGGGCTGGAGGCTGGCAAGCCGCAAGGAGGCTAGCGCTACGTAGGGAGACTTGAGACTCTGTGGTGCAGGGCCGACCAGAGAGAAAGACCTTTAGCTTCTAGAGAAAAAAGCTTTTCTATGTTTTATTCGCTTCTGTATTTCTAATGCCTGGGTTAGGTCCCAGTAAGTATTTTTTAAAGTATGTATGACTTGAACGGGTAAACAGTTCTGAGTCGGTTCATTCAGACTTGCAGGATTCATTACTAGGGTACTGTTCTCAGAATACCCACCAGGGGGCACTATTGTAACAGCTCCCAGCGGGATCAGAGCCTTCTAAGACTGTCTCTGGGTTTTCTTTCTCTTGGCAGCCTGTGATTTTCCTGCCAAACGCCTTCAGCACAGACTTCAACATCCACAGCCCCGCAGCCTCTCCGCCCCCTGCCTATGGCAATGTGGCATATGTGCCCAAGGAGTCCTCCGAGTAGATAATCACTCTGGACGGTTGGCATCCAGCCGTTCCCCTCTGGGCCCAGCCTCCCCTTCCCACCTTCCTCCATCCCCACCTCATGGACTGGAAGCAGCCTACCTCCCCAGTCCTCACATTGTGCCCCGCCCCACGCGTAAAGTCTACCTTGGGGACTTCTGTCCCACACATTTCCCACACTGGTTTCTTTCCTAAAAAGAAAACCTGGTTGATGTCAAGGCTATGTGTTCCTGGGCTTTGTCCCCTTTCTGGAAATGCCCTTCTGGCTGCTCTGCTCACTGGGGACACCCCAGCCTCATCGGGAGACAGGTTCTGTTCTGGCCCTCAGACCTGGAAAGATAAATAAGCTCAGAGGGTCCAGAATCCTTCAGAAGGGAATAATGAGCCCAGCTGCAGAGGCCACACAGCTGACAGCGACCTGACCTTGTGACTCCAGGGTCCAGGACCAGCTCCATCTTTGTAACCTGCTGCCATGTCATTAGGCCTCAGTTTTCACCCCTGGAAATGGAAGCATTGAGCCATATGACATAGAAGACCCCCTCCCCGCCCCCAGTTCTCCGGGGCTCCGGAAATGCTTGTTTTTCTTACCTGTAAAATGGAGTCGGTATTGACTCTGACCCTGCCCACCTCCCAGGGCTGGGGACTTTGCAGGGGAAGGCTGAAGCCAGCCCACTGATCGTCATCAGCATCCACAGGTGCACAGATGGCGGTGCCACCCCAGAGGCTCAGGACCTCCTGGTGCCTTTCAGTACCCCTCCGCTCCCCCCAGCCTGAGGAGCAGGGCTGCCTAAAGGTTACCGTGAGTTGGGCTGGGGCTAAGGTGACCCCTTTACATGGCATCACAGGCCCTGGTAAGTGGCTCATCACATCCACACCACAGGTGGAAATAAACAGTATGGCTCACAGTTCGAGCTGTTCTCTTTACAGTGGTTTTTTAACCTCCGGGGCTTCCAAGGGTTTGTTACTGTAGGCAGGTAGCTAGATAGTGACGGGGAAAGGAAGCAAAGAGCACGGACATTGTATTTAATAAAACTGGAAAGCCTGCTTCAGTAATAAGCTTCAGCATTCCATTTACTAGGAAACTACGGCATCTACAGGCTCATTAGGTCGTTGAGCCATCGGGACCCGATTTCCAAGCCTGTTAAGAAGAACCAGTTTTTATAGCCTCCTCCACCCAAGGTAAAACCGATCCATACCTAGACTACGGGGGAAGGTGCTTCGGTGCTTCCACTTTGAAGTATGTGCAGTGGAAGCCAAGAAGGCAGCCATTGAGGCCTGTCAGTCTAGGCTAGAAGAAGAATCTGATTGGTTACTGGGCGGAACCGGCAAAATTTTAAAGAAGTTGATTGGTTGGTTTAAGAAAGCTAGTCCTTCCCAGCACAAAAAATATAAACAGAGGCAGAACAAAGACCCAGCCCTTCTCTCTCGTCCAGCTTGGAAATGTGTGCTCGCCTGCCCCATTGTTCACGAGTCTTTCCAAGCAGCCACGCAGCCCTAAAACCTCACACCGAGTGGGCGCCTGCTGGCAGCCATATGGACTCCAAGTCTGAACGTAGGGCCAACCAGGGCACAGCCAGGAACCCTGAGCATGCTAGTCGGATGAGGGCTAATTGTCTTGGACCATGGCACAGAATCTCCGGACTTTGGTCTTTGTACTGGGCTTAATGAAGACCAGACTGGACTTTTTCCTGGACATCACAGATGCAGATAAGACGTCGAAAACTTGTGGGTAACCTTCTGTTTCAACCCTGAATAAATCTTACTGTGTAAACTGAATAAATCTTACTGTGTGAACCTTCTCCATATGTGGAGCCAGTAAAATTTCTTTTCTGTGACTCCATACCAGAACCCCATTTCCACCAGCATCGGGTTGTCCGTATGTATCAGAAGACCTGAGTAAATAACTGTCCCACTGTTGCAGTAAAAAGGCATCTCTGGGATCTGGGCTCTGTGTGGCATGATCCTTACACTTGTTCTGTCCGCACCTGAGCCCAGTAAGCTGGCATTCATATCCCCACTCTACAGCTGAAGACACAGAAGCTTAAAGATGTTAAGTCAAGTACCCAAGGCCACCAGCCTGTTAAGAGGCAGTGCTGGGATTTGAACCCAGTTCCATCTGATGTCATGGCTCTTACCACATGGCTCAGCACAATCCAAACCCCAGTGCTTCCCACGAACCCCTTCCCCTCCCTCCTCTTGTTTCTTCATCCCAAATACCGGGACAGGGCTGCATTGCTCAGCAACCCCGCTTCCTCTTCCAACAAACTCCAGCTGCCCCTTTAAAACCCAATCCTAATGTTGCTCCTTCTGTGAGGTCTTCCCAAAGGAGGGGTGTACTCAGCTAGGCTGCCCAAGTGCCATTCAGCCGCAGGGCTGGGGTGAGGCTGGGCAATTTGGGGCCCGTTTAAGGAGGCACTCGCTCCCAGGGTTGTGTCCGGGCAGAGTTGGGTGGGGGTGACAGTAAGCTTCGGCTTTCAAAGTCAAGAGAGGAGGGAGGCTTGAGGACTTAAAGCTGAGAGCAGAAGACTGTAAAGCAGAGTACGGAGTTTGGGGAACGTGTTGGCAGATTTAAGACCGGTTTTTCTCAAGGAGGGGATCAGAGGCATTTTTTTTTAACTGAGAGGAGAAGTTTGGAGAGAGGGAGGGAAGAAGGGAGAAAAAGGAGGAAGAAAGGGCTTCCTTGGGTGGGGATTGTCACATCTGTCCCCTCTTGACTCAGTCCCTCCAGAGATATGGGGGCCAAAACCACAGATCCAATAAGAGGAATGAAAGAGCTAGATGCTTTTGACGTCCCAGGCTGTAACCGAAGGAGACTGCCATGCCCTTAGAGACATCCCCTGTCCAGACAGCATGGAGCCAGGTCGTAAAGTTGAGATGGCTGAGCGTTGTGCATGGGGACATGACGCAGAGTCCTATGCTCCCATGTGGATATAAGTAAAAGCACCAGAAAGCTTTCTGGGTCCCCAAGAGGGAAGCAGAAGGGACCGCAGGGCTAATGTACAGTGTGACTGTCTAAGACTGTAGATTTATAACAGACAAGAGTGGAGACAGAGGCCACCAGTGAGCAACCAGCGAGGATAGATCATGGCTTGTGGATCGGAAGTCAGGGGAAGTGATGAAGTTACCCTTACTTGGCAAGATTAAGTTTTCTACTTCTGAGAGAATGTGGGAGCTAGAGAAATCACTACCCTGGAGAAGAAGGATTCTGAAAACCATAAATGGAGATATAAATAAATGAAGAGACACACTGTATTCGTAGATTTGAAAGCTTAAGATTTTATTAAAATGCCATTTATCTTCAAAGGTTAGCTATAGATTCAAAACAATCTTATTCAAAATTTAAACAGTTTATCTGGAGGAAAGTTGACAACTTAACTCTAAAATTCTTAAGAAAATTCAAAGGGTCTAAAATATCCAAGAAAACCTTAAAGAAAAAGAAGTTAAACTACCAGACTTCAAAGCTTACTATAAAGCAATAATAATCAAGACAGCATTACTTTAGTGCAAAAGCAGACAATTAGATCGGTGGACTAGAGTCCAAACACAGACCCTTCCATGTACAATTTACTTGTTTGCGACCAAGGTTCTATTGCAAGTCAGGGGACAGAAGGTCTTCCTTTAAATAAATGGTGCTAGAACAATTGGGTGTTGGTATAGAAAAAATAATAACAACCTTAATTTTGATATCACACCATACATAAAATTTAATTCAAGATAAAATCAAAGACCTAAAGTTGAAAACTAAAACAACTTTCTAAAACAAAATAGGAAACCATCTTAAGTACTTTGGGATAAACAAAGATTCTTCAAACTAGACACACTCACACACACACAAAATAACTCCACTAATAAAAGAAAAAGTGATAAATGAGAACATATTAAAATTAAGACCTTCGGTTTATCAAAAAAACACCTGAAGTGTGAAAATGCTCCTCAGTCTTGGAGAGATTTTGAAACATGTAATATATGACAGAGGGTTCATGTCTAAAATACGTAAACCACTCCTGAACACCAAGAAGGAAAAGTGAGAAAATTCCATTGCAAACGGGCAAAGAACTGAACAGGCACTTCATAAAACAAGGATGTGAAAATGGCTAATAAGTGTGCTCAACGTCATCAGTCATTAGAGTAATACGAACTAAAACCCCAGTGAGTTACCACAACGTGCCAAAATGGATCAATGGCAAAGGCTGGCTACACAAGTGTTGATGGGTTTTGGAAGCTCATCTTCTTAAACGCTGCTGGTGGGTGTACAGTTTGATATTAGCACTTTGGGGAAGTGTTTGGCAGGATCAGGTAAAGCACACCGTATAACCCAACAATTCTATTCCTGGGTATATACCCAACAGAAATGAGTGACTTTGTCCACCAAAAACCAGATACAGAGTTCTCAAAGGCAGCTTTACGCATAGTAGGCAAAAACTTGAAATATCCCAGAAGCTCATCAATAATAGAACAGGTAAATAACTTGTGGTATATTCATAAAATATGAATAAATAAATAAAAAGGAACAGATGCTGATAGTCTAACACAGAGATACATCTCTGAGCGAAAGAAGAACACGCTGTATTATTCCATTAATGTGAATTTGAAGAACATGAAACAAACTGACAGGGATAAAAGTCAGCAGGGTGGTTTAGCCCTACAGAGTGGCAGTGCTGACCGCCTAGGGCATAAGCCAGCTTTCTGAGGCATGGGAAATGCTCTATGTCTTGGTGTGGGTGATGGTTACATGGGTGTAGACACAGACAAAAACTCACCAGGCTGTATATTTATTGTGTAACTACTTTTAGCTTTATTAAAGTAGGAATAAAGGAAATAAATGTAACTATAGTAGTTATGTTTCTGTGTAATAAATTATCACAAACTTCCTGGCTCAAAGAAGCAGAGACTTATTGTCTCACAGTTCTGTGCTCAGGACCCAGGTACAGCTTAGTCCTTCCTCTCCCTGTTCAGTATCTCACAAGGCTGCTCAAGGTGGCAGCCGGGCTGCCAGCTCATCCGGAGGTTCAACTGGGGAAGAACCCACTTTGAAGATCATGCAGGTTGATGGCAGGAACTCGTTTCCTTGCAGCTGTGGGACTGAGAGCCCCAATTTCCTTGTGGCTGTGGGTTGTCAGCCTCCCTCAGTCCCCAGCCCCGCGGCTGCAGCTGCTTTCAGCCTCGTACCACATGGGTCCTGGCACGGGACCATTCACTACAGCCAGCTGGGGAGAAAGCCAGCTAGAGCGAGTCTGCTACCAGGATGAAGTCTTACGTGGCAATGTAATTATAGAGGTGGCATCTCCTTGCCTTTGCAATAGTCTGCCCACCAGTCAGAAGCACATCACAGGTCCCACCCACACCCCAGGGGTAGAGTGATTGGGGGCCACCTTAGCATCTGTCTGCTTTCACTCATTTACATTGTGAAAATGCAATGTGCTTCATTCTCTCCCAGCTTAAATAAAGCCTGATCTTGACCCCCTAAAGCCTGTCAGCCACAGGTCTACTTTTTTCCTCTTTCTCACTCTCATTCACTCCGCTGAAATTGCTTTCTCTGAGGCTGTTGTCATTCACTTCATTGTCACCAAAATCCAAGGGTTTTTGTTTTGTTTCTTTCAAAATCAACGGGCTCTTTATAACCCATATTGTAACAATAACTTCACCCATTACTTAAGTGTTGCCCACCCTGGACTCTCCTCTGTGCACCCTACACATTCCCCAGTTGACCCCATCTCCTGCTGTGGTTTCATTCAGTGTTTTATTCAACAGATGCTTGAGTATCTACTATGTGTCCAGGCTCTGGGGACACCAGATGTTAGCCAAAGGCCCCCCGTCTCTTGGAGCTCACATGAGCTGTCGATCACCAGCCTGACAATTCCCAGTCTCCCAGCCCACTCTCTTCTTGAGCCGTCTCCTCATCTGCTTTCATGCCCCACAGAAAAGGAATCTATATCTTCTCCTCTAACCCAAACCGCTTGTCAATCAGTGTCACTACTGACCTGGCTGCCGTCCATGCCAGAATCCAGGCATCGTTCTTGGTTCCCCCGTACCCCCAGCACCATGTACAGTCACCCCCCCACTGATCGTCCTCACTCTCCTTTCCCAACTCAGTCCACTGTCCTGCCCTCCCAGCTAGCACCCAGCTGCCGTCATCTGACATCACTGCAACACGGTGCCAGCCTCCTCGCCCCCTCACCTGTGTCTGAGCTCCAAGCTTCTCCCGGCCAGCCAGAGGGAATTCTCTCAAGTACAAAAGCAAATGTTATTGCTCTGCCTAAAGTCAGCTGGGGCTCTCCTTTGCCCCAGGTTCAAGTCCACGAACCCCGCAAGTATCTAAAGCCCTGAAGACATGGGCGGCTCACCTCTCCCGCCCCCTCTCACTCCACCCTCCTCGTCCACTTGACGCTGCAGCCAGACTGCACCTGTGAAACCCTTCCGCCTGAATGGTCCCCTGCCTGCTCCCTCCACCACACACTCCCCTGTTCATCCCTTTAACTCCCAACCGGCCACCCTTCGGAGCTTGGTGCAGATGCCACTTCTTCCAGGAAGCCTTCCCCGGCTTCATCCCTCACAGGACCACTGCCCAGCCCAGCTTGTCTGAGAGAAGGTGAGTGACCTCTCAATGGGTGTGACAGCTAAGTGAGTGTGCGGACATTACTCTCTGCCTGCGTGTGACATGTTTGACATCAGACGTGCATGACAACTGAGCATGAGTGGCACCTGAGAGCAAGCATTCTCTATATTCTAACTCATTTCATGTTTTAGCGACTTGATAGGTACTATTATCCCCATTTTGCAGAGGGGAAAACTGAGGTCACATAACTTGCCTAGGTCTCACAGCTAGGAAGTGGTAGAATCCAGGTTTGAACTCAGGCAACCCAGAACTGGCTCTGAAACACTAGGCTGTCTGTGTTCAGCATGCTGGCGGGGGTTACCTCTGGAATGTCCCCCCCTCGGCATAACAGTGCAGAGAGATGGAAATGAGCCCGATGGGAAAGGAGGGGCCAGGGTGGGAGCTGAGGGTGGTTAGAGCCCACCCACACCTCTTCCACCGGAACTGCCACGTCGGATGCCATCCTCAGGGGCAGAGCAGGAACAGGTGCCAAGGCAGAGCAAGCCGGCTCCCAGATCAACCCGGCGCAGATTGTGAGCCATGCCTGCATCCTGATTCAAGCAAATCAAACATCACAGATGCTTAGAAGGCAAGCGGAGAAACCTGAACACTGACTAGAGAGTTGCTATCTAGTACGTTGCAGAACCTGGGCCATAAGCAGGTTTCCTGACTGCCAGCATTGACCGTGTCCTTGGCAAGAGCCGTCTGACCGCAGCACAGAGCTCTAGAGTCGCAGGGTTAATGCGTCGCACGTAAATACACCCCGCTGAGCACCAGAACTTAACTAGTTTTAATTTTTAGGCACGACACGTGGTCACACTTCTCGCTAAAGAGTCCTTATGTCTGAGAGATAAATACTAGACTGTAGGATGCCTGAGTTAGGCTCACCGATCGGAGAGCAGAGTGGGAGGCAGTGAACGAGTTCAGCCAAGAGCTGAGGACCGCTGAGCGGGGGCTGGCACGTGGGGCTCACTGGGCCATTCTCCCCACTTCGGCGAATGTTTGAAATTTTCCACAATTAGATCTTTTCAAAGGCTCAACCTCTGACTCTTGGAAATTTACAGTCACTTTCACCTGCCCTGCTCTGAACACCCATTACGTTGTCAACATTTGACTTGCCAAAGGACACTGGCAACTCTGAAGGAGGGTGCTGAGATGTTCTCCGGCCTGGGTTTGTGGGGGGATGGAGACTTTGACAGCACACTGCAGCTGGGAATGAGACAGGAGGTGGGGCCCGGAGGGTAAAGATCCAAAGTCTAATGTCATAAAGAAGTTCTGATCTTCGGGTGCTCCCTCCGTGGGGCCAAGGTGAATCCAGAGGGCGGAGCTCAGATTCTGGCTGGGAGCTCAGAGTGGAAGTCCTGGGGAACAGGTGAGTGGTTCCCCCACAGCAGGAACCAGGAGGTCTCCATCAAATTTCTAGAAGCAGAGCCCGAGACGAGGATTTTGTGCACCTGGTTAGTGCAGGAGAGCTCTCGGGAGAAGAGAAGGGAAGCAGGACTGGGCAGGTGGAACGAGTCCAGAGGTGAGCCAGAGGTGGTCTGAGCTTCCCGCTTGCTTCAGCCTGGTCCCTCGTGGTGGGGTGAGGGGCTGCTCAGAAGCACAGACTTGGTCCCACCTCGAGGCAAGGCGGTGGGGCTTTTATACGCCATGCTGCAGGGTTGCGGAAAGGGTGTAACTCAAACTCACAAAAGGGAGCAGCTGTGAGCCCTTAGCAGCCACAAAGAGGATCTGGGCAGTGGGCAGCCCCGACAGCATCTGCCCCCGGGGAGGAGCTCACTGCCCAGAGCCCAGTGCTGCTGGCGGCCACCGACCATGAGAGCTGGGGTGTGGCCGGGGCTCAGCCAGTTCCATTCCGATCCCCGAAACTCATAATGCACAGAGAGACATTTGAGGAAGCAGAGCCCCAAAGAGGGGATGGGACGCGCCCCAGAGTCAGGTCTGGCATCCAGGCCTCCTGACGTCCCTGGGTGGAGGCCTCCATTCCTCCCAGACCCCTGTCCTCGCAGGAGAACCTCTCTTTACACCAGCACTTCGTCCTGAAGCCCTGAGGGACTCTGGCTTTGGCACATTCACAGCTGTTTTCTAACTGGCATCTACTGAACCCTGACCCTCTAAGGTGGCCCCCTGTCCCCACCAGCCCTTCTGTCACATGGTGTCACTTGATACCTCTCAACTCCTGCCTTCCTTTGTTTGACATGCGTGCACAGGCATGCACACTCGTGTCCATGCACACACACGCACAGGCACACCCTCAGAGCCTCGCCCAGTCCTCAGGCCTCCGCTGCACAGCCCGATTAGGGTCACATGCTTCTCCGCCCAGGTTTTCTCTGCAGAATTCCAGAGATAAGCCTCAGACCACTGGCTCAATGCCCTCAGCGCTCTCCTCCCCGCTCCGTACCCTTCCCCGCCTCCCCAGGAGCCCAGAGCTCTTATGCCCCGTCCCCCTATGGTCACCCCTTCTGATGAGGAGGACAGAATTTATCAGGTCTCAGCCGAGAGCCAGGCAAGGACCAGAGGGAGCCCAGATGGCAGAATTTCAGGCATGTGGCAGGCTGGTGGCAGCACTGGTCAGTGTTAGTTGAGCGATTGCTCTGTGCCAGGCCACGCATGGTGCAGACATTGTCCTATTTAATCCTCACAGTCCCCGCCCCTACCCAGCATAGCTCCTGGTGCTCCTCAGGTGACGGTTGACAGGTGAGGAGGCTGAGACGCTGTAATCAGCCTGCCCAAAGTCAAAGCTCCAAGGAGCAGAGCCAGAGCCTGGCCCAGGCTGTCCTCCTGCAGTGCTCCTGGGCTAGTCCACTCTGCCAGGGGCCAGAGGGACCTAGGGAGCACCCAGGCCCTGCTGGTGTCCTTGGGAGTGCCAGGTTAGCTGGTCCTGGAGGTCCTGAGCTGACTGAAGGGACCAGGGTGGGGTCACAGGTAAAAACATTTTCCCCACTGTTCCCAAGGGTCTCCATCACAGGCATAAACCTTCTAAGGACCCAGAGTTTGTGGCCTTCTCCAGACCTCTCTCCCTCTGGTTGCCTAAGCCCTGCCCTCTTTAACTCTCTCCCTCCCGGTGGTATGGTTTCTGGCAGCACCTCTCTGCCCTGTGGGAGAATCCTGTAGAGCTGAAGTGACCCTAGGGATCACAGCGCAGTCCTTGTCCCTGGTTGTAATATGCAGATGAGGAAACCACAAGGGGGGTATAGGGGTGAAAGAATAAAACCTGAACCAGCCATCTGTAAGTTTAAGGTCAAAAGTGTTCCCCACAGATAACCAAGTAGGCAGAACCTTTGCAAGACAATGAGAAAAAGTTTCCACGGCCAGTGAAGTTTGGGACACGCTCTATTATTAAAGTAGAGTGCTCCCACAGCAGGAAGTGCCGGGGCCTGTAACGTGCTAGAGAGTGGGGAGGTGATAGCCAGGGCTCCCCAAACTTATTTGACCATAGAACCCTCTTGCTGCTTGATCTGTCAGGACCAGCGTTCCATGGAACACACTTTGAGAAAGGTTACCCCGGATTCTTGAATCTGATTCCCTAGTGGATATTTGAACCCTTCCCACTGCCACCGCTCAGGAAAGTGAATGCCAGGTAGAGGCACGCCTCCAGTGACCGGGCACACACTGACCCCCGGGGCAACCTGTTCCCTCCAAGACCCCTCTGCCCAGAAGGCCTCCTTCCTTTGTGCTTCCCCGAGGTGTCCAGGCTCAGGTCGGGTTCTGCCCTCCCAAGTGCACCAAAGTCTAGCTGTAGCCCGTGGCTGATGGGTACAGGTCTGTCTCTGCCACTGACTGCATCCCTCGGGCCCGCTAGCTATGTCAGAGGGGCCCTGGGGAGCTGGGAATTGAGAGCGGGACAATTTCCCAGGCACAGTGAGGTCAGGTCGCAGAGAAGAGTCACGCGGCGGTGTGTCTCTGGGCTCGGCTTCTGGCACCCAAGAAGGGGAATGGCCCAAGGGCCCAGCCCACCCTCCCCACTAAATCGGGAGCTGTCGCTACAGAGCAATGGGGATATTGATCAGAGGTCCCAGCCGTCTGGGAGCAACGCAAGCATCAGATCACACGCAGTCCCACTTCTCTGCCATGTGACCTTGGCCAAGGCGCTTGATCTCCCGCAACCTCAGTTTCGTTTTTTCTAGAATGGAGCTGACTTTCTAGCACGGGGTGGGGCCAGCAGGAGCACCTTGCCCAGAGCTGGCGCTCACCCACCCGAGGCGCCATCTGGCCCTTTGGCTCTCTGACGCCATCCCTTCCTTTCCACCCTGTTCAGGATTTAGTCACTAGGCTAGCTGTTCCCTCTGGCCGCCCACCCTCACCACTGCAGCAGGAAAACTGCAAAATATGCATGCTCGGATGGGACCTCCTGAATTCACACAGTTGGGATTAAAACCTAGGGGAATTTGTCCCCTTTCTTAATTTTTTACTAGAACGAGTAAAAAAATAGGCCATTCCCTTTAAAGGGTTTCCTCATTAGTCTCGCCCCATGGAGAATCATCTCTTACCAAGATCCACACAGCCCCCCACAGCCCCGTCCTCCCCTCTCAGCCCCACCCACTCTGTTCCCCAGAGAAGGAGTTCCGCTTTTCTTACCGAGTCACCATGTCACCGGCAGCCCCCAGTGCTGATGTGCACCCCCACGCACACACATCAACATACAACATACTAACCAGGACCCTCAGCACATCATGGTGCTTCCAGCCTCCTGCAGAGTTTACTACCCCAAGCCTGTTTTCACGAAGCTGAGACACCCAGCACATCCATTTTCAGTCACTGAGGCAGTACTAGATGAAGGATGTAAGCCCACAGGGTCTGGAGCCAGCCTGCCAGGCTTTAAGTCCCAGCCCAGTCATTTACTAGCTGTGTGACCTTAGGCAAGTGGCTTCGCCTCTCTGAGCCTCATCTGCAAAATGGGAGCGGGTATAAGGAAAGAAAAATCAGATCATAAATGTAAAATGTTTAACGCACTGCCAGGAACAGAGAAAGTACTTTTAAATGTTGAATTGGTTAAATATTGACATCCTAGCTCAATGTTGGCTCGTATCAGGTCCTCAGCAGAAGTTCCCTTCCTTTCTCTCCTCATCGTCCCAAACCCAGGGGGCACCACCATCGCCCTAGGTGGTGGGACAATTATTTGATCCCCACCTTCCCGCATTTGCCTCCTCTGGGCCTAATAGGTAGGGACCGTTTACAGAGTCCGCCACACCCGCTCAGGGCTCCTGTACCAGGGTGCTTGCCACGCTACCATAGGCCAGATTAGGTGACTTCTGTCTTTAGATGGTTGAGAAGTATGTGTGTTCCTGTGTTTCTGCCCCGGAAGTAGCTGTGTCCCCACAAATCCCACAGGGAGCTGTGTCCCCGTAAACCCCGCAGGGAGCTGGGTCCCTGAGAGCAGCAATTTCTCCCCATCCCCAGAGCCCGGGTTATCCCCGGTCAGGCCAAGCTCAGGGCTGCTGGGCAGAGCAGCCAGCAGTCTGGAAGGCCTTGGCCCAAAGGGCAGAAGTGACAGACCCCGAGTCTCACCCAGGCACAAGCCCCAGAAACAAGATGGGTTATTATTCAGCCTGTCTCCTTGGCCAGCAGCCAGGATCCCCGGCCCGAACCATGGCAGCAGAAGCTTCACAGGCAGCCACCATCACTCCCAGGTCTGGAGTTGGGGGGCTGGAGCCCTGGCAGGCCTTCAGCCCAGCCCCACCTGGACAGACACATCTACCCCAGAAGGCAACTCAGCCTGGCCACCTACCTCAGGACTGGCACCAGGAGAGGCCCCGGAAGAGGAGGGTCCTTCTTAAGGAGCTGGGTGTAAGTGTCCATTTCCTGGGGTCATAGGAGTGGAAGAAGCGGGGGCGGGGGGGGAGGGTGTTGTAGAAGGATGGTGCTTGGGAGCCCCAAGAACGAAGGAAAATGGGAAACCCTCCAGCTTCCCTGCTTAACACGCATCCTAAAATTAGAAAAGCCATGAGAGCTGGCCGAGGCTCTACACCCACACCAATACAGGCTCGGTTTTGGCTCATAGGAAATCCTCAATAGAAGATACGTCCTCCTCTTCCCTTGTCTTCCCCATCCTCCCCAGACCTGGAGTGGGGGGCACCGGCATGGCCACAAGTGTTAGGACAATTACTCGATCCCCCCAGCCTTCCAAGGAAGGGTCCTTCCTTGCAGACCCACCAGGACTCCTTAGGAGGGGGCAGCAGACTCGTTCCAGCCAGTTGGTGCAGGGCACTCGGGACGTCTCTCAAGGCCGGGCCCCTAACAGCGGCCTGCTGTTCCCCACCCAGGTCTTCCACATCACCATTGCTGTGCTGCACATGCTCCTTGGGGGCTGCCTTGCTTCTACAGTCAAAACCCTTCACCTGGTGGTGCTGAAGTCTTGGTACCCATTCTGGGGCGCAGCCTCTGTGAGTAGGGGTCAAACATGGGCCAGGTGTGGGGGTCCTGGCACCAGAGACCAGACAGGGGTTGGGGGTGAGGCAGAGAGGGCTTCATAAAAGGCAGGCACCAGCTGGTGCCTTCTCCAGTGTCCCTCTGTCTGCTTCTATCCTCTGGTCTAGCAATAGCTCCTTCCCAGGAGGCACCCCTGCTGTCTGACTCTCCCCTCATTTAACACCTGCTTCCTGCCGAGAAGGGGGTGAGCGTGCGCCCGGCAGGAGGGGCAGCTCAACCTCTCGCAGACTTCCAGGCGGCCAGGCGGCCTGTGGACACAGCAGCACATCCCTGGTGCCTAAGCCTCTGTGGGGCCAGTCTGCAGGGACACTAGGGTGCAGGCTGTGGCTCCTGCCCTCCCAAGGCCCTGGGCACGCACAGTTCCCCATGGTCCCCCAGGGTGTGCTCCCCAATCCTGGGTCCCTGGTTGAGTCCAGCTCACTCAGGGTCCCAGCTCCATGATGCCCTCTCGGGCAGGTGTCCCAACCCTCCACTGTCACTCTGGGTCATTGTGCTAGCTCCGAGCTTCCAGTGCACAGCTGGAACTGTTTCTATGTGTGGTACCCATTCATCCCTGTGCCCCCGTGGGCATGTGTTAGGTGCTCAGTGAACATTTGAAAGTATCATTGCAGAAGCACGCCAGAGACCTTGAACTGAGAGCTAATCTCCTCCTCACTGCAGGATTCAGGAAGGAGAGAGGATCCCATGGAGGGGGTAGTTCAGCTGATCCCAGAGGAATGGTTTGGGCTAATAAAATGGGGCAAGTGGGAGGGGCAGGGAGGGCATTTGGAGCACATGGCACAGCTTGATCCCGGGTATGGATGTGTGTGTGCAGAGGGCAGAGCAGCCGGCTGAAGCGGCCGGGAACGGGCCATGTGGCAGGTCAGGTGAGGTTCCTATGTTGGAGCAATGGTGTTCTCAACCCTGTTGGCTGCCACGGGTGGGTTTCCTTAGAGAACAGTGGGAAGGGAAGGAATCTGTGGGTTTCGAATCCTTATGACAGTTTCAAATCTGGCCTGCAGTTCCTCGTATCAGGGATCTTGGCGGGAACAATGGAAATGGTTCCGAAAACCACTCTGGTACGTTGCTGCATTCAGATCACTCCCTTCCACTCCCCGCCCGGGGTCACCCAGGACAGGGCATCTGTGTGCGGTGGGGGTTGGGTGGCAGCTGCCCAGGAGCAGGCACAGGTCTTCAAAGCAGCAGAGGACGTCCAAGCAGAAAGGTGCCTCTGTGCTGGAGATCCGCCCTTCACTCACGTCCCTGACTCCACGCTGTTCTCCCCACCCACTGCCCTTCCCCCACCCAGTTCTGTCCACCGTGGCCTCTGGCCTGGGGGTGTCATCCAGCCTGTTCTCCACACAGCAGCCGAGTGGATCTAGAGGCAGTCTCTGGGTCCCCCAGTCCTGTCCCTGTAGAAAGTGAGAGCCACTCCAGCCTCTTAGAGGTCAGCAAGCTAAGAAAATCGTGTTTAGATAGGAGTCTTTAGCCCAGAGATGCGCAGAGTCTTTCCTGGGGTCACAGAACAAACTGCTGGCGGGCTCGGACTAGATCTCTAACCTTTGGACAATGGTTGTCACCTTTGTTTTTTGCTTGTAGAAGGTGCTGTGCCTGATAGCGAACTTCATCAGCTTCTTCTGCGTGCTGGCTGGCCTCTTTGTCATTGCCAAGGATCTCTTCCTGGAGAGCCCATTCAAGTCCCCGATCTGGAGGCCGTACCCCAACAGCACAGTGAGTACCAGGCCCCCAGCGTGCTCTGACTCCCAGGAAGGCACTGCCGGTGGTGTGGACAACAGCAAGTTTCCGGCTCCCAGGAAACCTCTTCTGGAGCCCAGGTACGGGCGGCAGAGCCCTCGGCCGACCTGCTCTCACCCCGTGAGGGGCAGTGCGGAGGAGGGTGCCGGCCTCCTTGCTGGTCAGCCTCACTCCCGTCACTGAGTCTAATCCTGCTGGTATAGACGGGGACACTGAGGCCAAAGTGGGACCCCGATGCCATTATCTGGGAGCCTCACGGCAGCCTTGCAGAGCTAGCCGAGTCCACATTGTCGCCCCATTTCATGGGCGTGAACACTGAGGTCCAGAGAGGCCAAATTAGTGGATCAAGGCCTCCTAGCAAGTCGGGTACAGTGAGGACTCAAAGCTGTGTCTGTGACTCTGAGCCCCGTGCTCTTTTCCCCACAGCTGCCTGTGAAGCAGGAGGTACAGCAGCTGTTTCATATGCGTGGCTGAGGGCCTCTGGGTCTGGTTCCCAGGGTTCTGACCATGCTGGCTCGCTATTCCTTATTGCCTCCCACCATGCACACACACATGTGAACACACGTGCATGCACACATGTGCACGGACACACACACACGTCCCCACCAAGCGCTCTGGCCCTAGCAGATGTCCCAGCGGCACGGCCCTCGGCCTTGCTCCTCCCTCCCCAGCTTAGAGACGGTTCTCCTCTCTGAGCCCCGGTACCCCCATCTCAGCGGGGTTCAATGAGATAACACCTAAGGCCATCCACAGTTCTACCAGGGCCGTATGGTTTCTCCAGCCCTCAAACGTATTTCACCGAGGACCCAAGGGCTCCTGACATTGGGCATAGAGCAGTGACAGAGACAGACACTATCCCAGCCCCACACAGCTGCCCCCCGCCACCCTCACATGCGCACCTGGGAGCTGAAGCCCCACCACCCTCTGCTGGCTGGGTCTCAGCCCTGCCTGTGCCACCCAGAGGCCTCACCCTGCCCCCTCCTCCCCCAGGTCCACATCCAGAGGCTGGAGCTGGCCCTACTCTGCCTCACCTCCTTGGAGCTCTTCCTGCCTGGGCTCACGGCCGTCCTAGCCTACAGGATGGACCACCCGTCTGCAGAGGTGAGGGCCCGTGAGAGACGGGAACACGAGGAAACAGGAGGCTCAGGAAGGGGGCGTGCAGGCAGGGAGTGCATAAGGACCGTGTCTCTCACTCCTTGTCAAGCATTTACTAAAGGGGACCACAGGAGCGGCCCACAGTCCGGGTCGGGAGAGAAGGCACAGGCCAGGAAATACCAGCTTGCGGTGGGAAATGCCAGACCACCAAAGAGAAAAGGCCACGGGCCCTCAGAGCATGGGCCCTGCCACTCCCGGTGCCGAGGCTGGGGAGAGCTCACCGGGGAGACCCGTGGAAGGCAGGAGCGGGGCCACGATGAGAGAAGGGAGCTCCCGCACGGGGACAGCACCTGCAGTGGCCTGGTGACCAGACAGGGAAGGTCTGGGAGAGCTGAAGCATGTTGTGGGATTTGCAGTGGGGCAAGTAAGAGGGGTCATCAGGGCTGAGAACATCAGGCATGCCACATACTCACTCTGTGAAGCACGGTAGATAAACGTAACTTTATTTAGCTGAATCTTCTCAACAGCCCTTTGAGGTAAGTACTTACTCCCATTCTACAGGTAAGTATACTGAGGCTTAGAGAGGTCACGTCACTCCCCAAGGTCAAGAAATTCAGGCCTCACCCAAGCCCTGTCTCCATGTGTGAACAAGATAGCAGGAGGAGAAAAAGAATCCTATCCTTACCCCAATGGCCCTGACCAGAAGTGACTTCCTTGGCTCATTTTATTAAAGAAAAAAAATCATATTATAAGCTTAACTTTAGAACACTATAAAAAACACATGCTATAAATCCCCCATAATCCTGCAAATTCAACACTTTGATAGTTTTCACGTTAGTGTCATCCGTCTACTGAGGTTTCACTTAACGCAGATATGAGTTGGTGACTACGAGTTAATGTAACACCAAGCAAACAAGTTGTCCTAGTCCCTGCCCTGTCGTCTAGCAGGAAGTCTTCTCATTAGGACATCAGAGAGCTGTCTGGGGGCCTGGAGTTACTGAGGCCAACCCCACTTTGAGGGATGGGGAGATGGAGGTCCTCACCTGTCTGCAGGAATTAACAGGGGATGTTCCTGCTCATGGCCCTTGATGCACAAGGCACTGAGCTAAATGCTGCAGACAATTGTATCAGTTTCCTATTGCTGCTATAACAAATTATCGCAAACTCAACAGCTTAAAATGACACGGCTGTTTTATCTCACTGTTCTGGTGGTCAGCAATTTGAAATAGGTCCCCCTGGACTAAAAGCAAGGTGTCACCTTCTTGCTGGGGGAGCTACAGTTTCCTTGCCCTTCCCAGCTTCTAGAGGTCGCCTGCATCCCCTGGCCTATGACCCCTTCCTCTGCATCCTCACACCTCTCTCTTCTGTCTCCTCTTCCTCTGTTAAGAGCCCTCATGGCCCTGGCCAGATGGCTCAGCAGTAAAGTGTGGGCCCAGCATATGGAAGTCCTGGGTTTGATTCCTGGCCAGGGCACACAGGAGAAGAGCCCATCTGCTTCTCCACCCTCCTCCCTCTCCTTTCTCTCTTTCTCTCTCTTCCCCTCCCATAGCCAAGGCTCTATTGGAGCAAAGTTAACCTGGGCACTGAGGACAGCTCCATAGTCTCCACCTCAGGCTCTAAGTGGCTCCAGTTGCAGCGGAGCGGTGCCCCAGAGGGGCCAAGCATTGCCCCCTGGTGGGCATTCTGGGATTTGCAGCTGAGCGGTGCCCCAGAGGGGCCAAGCATTGCTCCCTGGTGGGCATTCTGGGTGGATCCTGGTCAGTCGGGCGCATGTATGAGTCTGTCTGTCGCCCCACCCCCATCCCCCTTCTCACCTCAGAAGAATACAGGGAAGGAAAAAAAAGAGCCTCTGTGAGTCTGGGCCCACTCAGAAAATCCAGGATCATCTCCCCATCTCAAGGTCACCAGATAAGCAATGTTAACTCCCCTTCACTATATAACCTGAGATAGTCACAGGATTGGGGATGAGGACAGGGACATCCTTGGGGCCATCCTTCAGCCTGCCACACTGTCTCCAACCTTCCTGAACCCTGCACTCTGGGAAGCAGGCTCTGCCTATTTATTTTCAAGAGGAGGTTCAGAAAGGTTTAAGTGAGTTCCCAAGATGATACAGCCAGTAAGTGACCGAGCCGGACCTCCCTCCAAAGGCATCTGTGACCTCATCCATCTCAGGGACAGGCTCTGCAGCTTTGGGCTAGTGCCACCCTCATCACAGATCAGGGATGAGGACAAGGCAACAGTGGCGGGGGACACTGTTAGCAGTAGACACGCTCCTAGAATGTATTGCAGCGAGGAGGAACCTCAGTGTGTCACCTGGCCCAGCCCCACCAAGGGAGCCAACAGGGTGAGTGACTTACACGTAGCTGCCTGCACAGTGGCAGCCGGCTGGGAATGAGGACTAGTCTGCTGCCTCCCCTGTGGGCTTCTTCCCGCTCCCTTCTCAAGAGCAAGGTAGGGGAGGGAGCCAGACACCACCTTCCTGGTGTCTCTCCAGCCTCGGTTCTTCATAACGACCTTACAACTTCCACAAGTGAGCCCGTGGGAAAGTGCTCTGTAAGTGGCCACTTGCTCCACATGTGTGAGCAGGGGGGACAGTGGCTTTTCTTTTGCAGCAGGATGACGTGTCCCTTGTTCCTGACACATCACTGGAGTTCAGTGGGCCTCCGCCATCCTATGAGGACGTGATTCAAGGTGGCACAGAAGAGGAGCAAAAGCAGAGGTGAAGAGAGAGCTCGTCGTCGCATCAGAATTCACGCCGTGGACCCCTCCCCAGGGGCCATTATCTGAAAGGGGCAAACAGTGCTGTTCTGAGAACTGTCTAACCTGTTCTGGTGGCCTAAGTGAGGCAGTCCCCATCCCCTCAGACACAGAAGGGGCCCCCAGGCCCCCGACCCCCATAACCGCAGCACCTGGTTGGCCAGAGCCACCTCAGCCGACCCAGAGCGCGACCAGGTCCTCCCGCCCGCCCTGCCAGCTCAGGGGCAGACCTTGCGCCCAGGCCGCCACAGCCTCTGCCTTCCCTGTCCGCTTGCAACAACCAGCGGTGGGCGCTCGGGGAGCTTGTCCACGTGAGGCTGTGCAGAGCCAGAGGCAGGTCCTCAGAGCCTAGGAGGCCTAACCGACTGGGCGTCTCAGGGGAACCTGTGCATCTGAATCCCTGGATTCAGGGCGGGGGCAGTGGGGACGCTGCATCAGACCGGTTCTTCCCTTCACAATGTCTGTGAGTCTCTCTGCTTCCCTGGGCCTCAGTGTCTCCAACTGCACACTGAAGGAGCAGGTGGAGGAAATGACCAGAGCCCTCCACTGGAAAGCTCTGAGGTCAGGGGTCAATGCAACGTGTTGTGACATCCTGATGTCTGAGCTCGCCAGGGACACCTCAGCCGTGGAGTTCCATACCTTGTGCGGGAGCAACAAGGTGACAGAGAGAGAGACCACCTTCCGACCTCCTTCCCCAAATCTCAGATGTCCTGAGAACAATCTTCACAAATTTTGGGTTATTTGTGTGCTGTATTATAGTAACCTGATGTTTCCTTAAATTGGTTCTTTTCTCACATAATATTGTTTTAGAGGGGTACTTTGTGTCTGCAACAACACAGTCAGTATCTTTCCATAAACAGAAGCTAACCACAAAAGTGATGGAACAGGATGAAAATAAAGCAAAGCTGACCCGCCACTCGCCTCTGTGGTCTCACCTGTTACTTCCCTACCTCTCGGCTCCCTGCGCTGCAGCACCTGGCCGGCTTCTTCGAGAGGCAGGGGCACCCAGGCACGCCCCTGCCTCTGAGCCACCCTCTCGCCTTTCCCCTGCCTGAACTCTCTGCCCCAGATGTTTGCAGGGAGCCTGCTCTTTGACTCTTTATTTTTCTTCTTTTCCATGTGAAAGGAGGGGATCCACCTAGCAGCCCCCATCTGGGGCCAATGCTTTGCCCATCTGGGGCCATGCTTACAACCAAGCTACTTTTAGAGCCTGAGGCGGAGGTTCCATGGAGCTGTAGTCCTCAGTGCAGGCGGGGACTAATGCACTTGAACCAATCAACCCATGGAGGCAGAAAGGGAAGAGAGAGAGAGAAGGCAGAGGAGGAGGGATGGAGAAACAGATGGGTGTTTCTCCTGTGTACCCTGACTGGGAATCAAACCTGGGACTTCCACATGCCGGTCGACGCTCTACTGCTGAGCCAACTGGCCAAGGCCCTGAATCTTTACTAAGCTTACTCTGGGCCAAGGCTGATGTCACTTAATCCCCTCTTCAATCTGTTAGATATGTTCTGTGATAAAAGTAGTATTTTATTTTTATTATTATTATTAACGTATTTTACAAGTTCAATTGCATGGCATTGGACTATTATAGAGTGAGTCCTTGAGAGCGATGAGGCAATAGCTTCGAGCACAATACGTGAAGCCTGGGAGAAGCTGTTCTCAGGTAACAGTCAGAGCCACAGAGTGCTAAGGGCAAGGTCACAGTGCAGCTGTCCGGGTCAGAGAAGCAGAAGCGGGTATCACCTTGGGACAAATGACCCCCTGGGCAGCCAGCCTGGGCTGAGTGTTCTGGGAGGAGAGGTTGCAGTAACCAGGATGCTCGAAGCTGCAGTACAAGGGGGAAGAAGCACAGGCTTTGTGCTCGGGCACAGACAACAAGCTCGGATGCCAGCTTGGAGGCCCCAAGCAAGTGACTCAGACTGCTAAGCCTCTCTGCCTATCTGAATCATGGGGAGGAGGGTGCCTGTCCCCTACTACTCTGATTGCTTAATGATCCAGTGCACAAAGTGGGCTTAGCACACGCAGAGCCTGGCATCGTGTATAACCAACATGGCCGATAATAATACTTCATGAAGGAGGGTTCGGCTAGATGCCCAAACCAGCCCTAACCCAGGCTGCTATGATTCTATAACCCCGTGGTGCTCTGCTGGGCAGAGGGAAGCCTGGGTCTGCCCCTGGTTGGCTGGATGAGCCTGGCAGGACAACACACTGTGACAGAGATGCCAATCTTTGCCCCATTTCACACAAGAACAAACTAAGGGGCTTGGGGAGGTAAAGGGATACCCCAATCACACAGCTCCGCAGTAGCAGAGCTGAGACTGTTGCAGTCCCACGCCGGCTCTGCGCATGCTCGGGGCATCACTGCTCTCCAAGGGTCTAAGACTGACTGTGGAGTGGCGTGATCTAGCTGCCTTGCCCTGGAGAGGAAAGATCTACCGACAGACATTCTGAAGAGCATGGCTTCCTGGTACCCGCCTGTCATGTGACAGCAGATTGCAGAACGCACGCCCCAGAGATTGCAGAACGCACGCCCCAGCGCCTGGGAGGTACCAAAATCGAGTGACCATATGTCCTTGGCACAGACCTAGTTTATGCTCGTCGTCCTGGTGTTCCACCCAGACAAAAGCTCTCGTTTGGTTGATAAATTAGAGGGTCACAGTGGACCCTGGGAAAGTCACTTTCAACAACAGAAAGCAACATATGACATGTGACGAGAGGCCACCAGGTGGTGGTGCGGCCTCAAGCACAGAACTGGAGCACCTGCTGAGGTTGCTGGTTCCAGGGGGGTCTGCTCATGGTTGCACCCGGAAAGGTATTATTTGCAGAATGGAACAGAGTTGGTCAAGGAAGGAATAGCCAGGAAAGTCACAGGACAGAGACACCAAGCTGGGGACTTTCTGGGTTCTTCTACTGACACCCATTCCTCCGGTTGTGGACACCCTGATCACCAGCATTTATCATGGCCTCTGGGAGGTTCTAAATTATTCCACACATATTATTTGTTTTGTCTCACCAGGAGGACAAAGTGGCCTGGAAGAAGTCATCCTGCCCGCAAGGCAGACATGAAACACGTGGGCACCCAGGGCATCAAAACCTGGCACCCTGTGGATTAGCAATCTTTCAATGTTTGTTTAGTGTTAACTGAGTGAGAATGGGAAGAAATCATTTTCCCATTAATAAACACTGTAACCCTCTTTCCTTATGTTCAAAATGCAGGCATACCACGGACACCACATGGCACTTAAATTATGTAGAATTGTTTTTCCTCTCCCGGTTCTCTCACTCAAAACTAGAGTGCATTACTCAGTCACAAATGGCAGAATGGTCTGGGGAGGGGTCAGATCATAAGGAGTCTCACTCTTAGGTGTCCTGACCACTTCTCTTCAGAGGTGCACGGTTTACTCTGTGAGCTGTTGTTCTCTCTGTCATGTTCCATCACAGCCGAACAACTTTCGAGGAGACCTAAGGCTTTCGGATGCGTTCTTGGTAAGCCCCTGTTGTGCATTACTCCGCTTCAGAATCTGGCTGCCAGGCAGTGCCCACTCCAGGGGTTGCCCACCGGCTGGTCTCAGGGCCACCGGCCATGGACATTGGCTGGTGCTGGGGAGGAGCAGGTTTTCTTGCTACTTAAGAGTATTACCTTACTTAAGTACTTACTTACTGAAGAGTATTTTGGCAAAAGGGACACTAATTTCCTTTCTACCAGCTGTGTGAGAACCTACAGGTGGAAACCTGAGTTAACAGGCAGCAGATTTCTGATGAACCCCTGTGGTGTTGTAGTGTGTCTCTGGTCAGTGCCTGCAGAAGCTGCCCACCTGGACAGTCTCTCACTCCCCTAGACCTGCCTCCTCCAGGAAGTCCTCCTTGATATTCCCTAATCCTCAGGAGCCTCAGCTGGTGAAACCATATCAGTTTTAGCAGTGAGCCCAGCTTACCTTACTGGGCTGGCTCTCTCAGGGCCTTCGGTCTTATCTCTCCAGCTGGACTCAACATAGTTTAAGGATGGTGTCCCCATCTTACTTTTTTTGTGTACCTCATGACACCCATAACATACCAGGCAACAAAGAATGCTTGTTTGAATCAATTCTTATTGTTGACTCATCCTGAGTCCTTTTAGATGGTGTCCAGGAACAAATTTCATGAGCAGACTCCTTAGTATAGACCTGAAGTCCCCTACTACTCATCATACATTCAATGATCTTTTTGTTTACTTTAAGAAAATATTGGGACTCTTAACTACTCTTAACTATTAACTCTTAATCCTTTTAACTCTTCTCAATTCTGTTCTCTACCAACCCCACCCCCGGCAAAGTGAGCTCGCCATTGTCCAGAAAATAATTTTACAGTATCACAATAACTAAGACATGGTAATGGCAACAAAATTCTCTTCAGGAAGCATTATCAAAAACCGTGCCCACTTGATTTTTCCTCTTCATTCATTCATTCAACAAAATTGTTTTTTATTGAGCAGCTACTAAGTAACCACTAGTTTGGGCTCCAGGAATACAATAGACAACAACACAGAAAGAAATACTCTGTTCACAAGAAACTGACGTTCTAGTCAGTGGGAAATAGACAATAAACAAGTGAGCAAGTGTTTATTAATATATTAACACATGATGACTAAAGAACAAGGCAGCGCTTGTCCTTCTGCCTCTAATGAAGTAATGGCCGAGCACCCTCGCTGTCAATCACATCTGCCCCAGGGAAGAGAGCAAAGAGCACAAGACTGTCTCCCTTGAGCTACACACCTGACTGTGAGCAAAATACCTCCATTCCAGTTACTCTGGCTGTGAAACAACCCCAGAACTTAGTGTAAAACAAATACCTTGCTATGCTCACAGGTTCTGTGGCACAGAATTTGTGCAGGACATAGCAGGAAGAGGCTGTCTCTGCCCCATGACTTCTGAGACCTCTGCTAGGCAGGCTCACAGTTGAGACTGACTTGGCAGGTGGGGGCTGGAAGCATCTGGAAGCATCCTCACTCACGCCTGGCAGATGACATGGGCTGTTTTCTGGAATACCTTCACTGGTCTCCACGTGGCCGCTGCACATGGGAAGACTTGGGCTTCCTCACAGCACGGCAGCTGAGTTCTAAGAGCGAATACCCTGTGAAAGCCAGGCAGAAGCACATGGCATTCTTATGATCTAGCTTCAGACGTCACATAGCAACAGTGCTGCCATACTGCTTTTGCCAAGGCAATCAATCGCAAAGGTCCATCCAGGTTCAGGGGTTGGGAGGACATAGGCCCCACAACTCAAGGAAAAGGATGTCAAGGTCACATAGGAGAAAGAGCGCACGGACAGGAGATAAGGTTGCAGCCATCTTTAGTAAATACAATCTTCTGCACCTTCTGCATCTGATTTCCAAAAATGGTGATATCTATATCTACCCTGAGTCATCTCTCAGGCAAAGCTAAAACCACTTAAGCAGAGCATGATAATATCTGAGTGTTGTGCAATATTTTATTTTAAACAGAAAATAAAAAAACAGACTAACCCTTTGATGTCTCAGCCCCTGCTCTGGATGGAGGGCACTCTTAATGGCCCAAAATGTCTGCCTTGTGCCTTATTTTTAAAGACTAGAAAATCAGGCCTAGGCTTTATTCCTGATTTAGGTCAGAATCCTAAAACACAGAGGCAGAGAGGCGAGTGTGAAGGTGCACCCACTTTGGAGGTAGAATCCTGGATTCAAATTCTCTCTTGGCCCTGACAAGCCCCTTTGCCTCTAAAGAACAGGGGGGCAGAATCGACCTCCTCACAGGGCTGCCATGAGAATGAAATGACATAATACCGGCCAATGCCCTCCATGCTTGGTAGCCACTCTAGACAGAATCTCTAACATCTGCACTTGCAGTGAGATCTGTACGTTTTTGTGTTTTGTTAAGCCACTGCCATGAACTGTCTTCTCATCGATATTGCTACAATGTGTACGTCCTTACAATGTACCATAAATGATATGCTTTTGGATTCACAAGCATATGAAGGGTCTTTTCGGGGGCAACAATCTGTTTGTTTTCACAATGGTCCTTTGATAGAGCAAGTTGGGGTGTGAGATCCTCAAGAAGGGGTCTGGCTGTCCCTGTAGACTCCGAGGACCGCTGCTCCGACCTGCACCTGAGGCTCCAGAAGCCCCAAGAGAAATTCATTGAATAGAGGAACCCTCATCTCAGCGGCTCAGTCAGATCTGGGGCCCGTTCACCCCTGGGATGCGCTGAGGCAGAGAGAACAGAGCTCCTCCTGCCACAGAGCCCGTCGGTTTTACCCTCAAACTAAGGTCCTCATTGGTCCATGCTTCAGGAAAGGGGCCTCATAATATGCTCCTTGGTTACCAAAGGCAGGTCTCCAGGGGTTGCCATGGAGACGAGGCTGCTATAATGGTTGGGGAAAACAACCCTCGCGCTGGAGGGGCCTGAGCTGTAGAGAATCCAAATGTTAGAGGAAATGACAGGACAGGGATAAGAGAATGAAGAGGAAAGGAGAGGGTGTGACTCACTGCTAAACTGTGACCTGTGGGCGGGAGTGTGTAGGGGGGTATGGGAGATGCCTGTTAACCTGTCAAGTTCTCCTTCCAGACCTAAGGATGAAGCCCCAGCTGTCACCACTGACACATGTCCAGGGGCTGTAGCTACGCCATCTAAACCCAACCCCGTGAAGCCGAGATGGCTCACGCCCAGGGGATGGCGGCCAGATTTCAAGTTGAGAAGCCCTGAGTTCAAATTCTGCCACTTTACATTTGTGTGACTTTCAGCAAGACACGTAACCTCTCCACTGTTTCCTCACCTGTGAAACAGGAAATTCCTGCTCAGCTCAGCCTTCCTCAAAGGAGTTCTAAGATTCAAGCGTTTCAAGATATTGTCAGTGCCGTCGAGGCAGGGGCCACAGCTGCCCGCCCCCCCAGTTCCCTGCTGTACTCCCAGTGCCCCTCAGAGAACAAACATTCAATAACTATTTGATGGATAAATGCATGATAGCGTGAACTCAGCCTCTGCTCTGCGGGCAGGTGAAGCAGGGAGACTCTTCGTGGGTCACTCAGTCTGTGCCACAGGGCACGGCGCCTCCTTGTGTGTGATCCCCGGACCAGCCGCGGCCTCACGCAGGAGATGCTGAACTGCAGAACTTGGCCCCTCCCCACACCTACTGAATCATAATTTCTGGGGTTGCGACCCAGGAATCTGTTTTACTAGGCCCTCTGTATTAGTCTGATCTTTGCCAAAGTTTGAGAAACACTGGTATTGGGGTGAGGGTGAGATGGAGTGTGAGCTGCCTCACCCCCTTTCTTGGCCCACCTGGCCCTGGGGTTCATTCCCCAGCCCACCCACCCCACCACAGCTCGGGCCTGCCGGGGGCAGGGGGACATGCTGTGGAGACTGGGGAGGGCCAGAAGAGGAGGAGGAGGGCTTGTCACAGGAGGGGAAGGGTTGGTAGCTGGTCTGCCTTCCTGTTTCAGCGAAATCTGCAGATGCTGGAGGGGGTTGGGAGGTAAGCTTTGCAGGTACACAAGAGCTGTGCAGAAGGTCTCCTCCCAACCTGTCAGCTTTCCGCACCCTGGTCATGGTCTGTGGGGACAGCAGGGAGGCTTCGCGGCAGGGGTCCCAGGTTACACTCCAATCCATCCCCTCTGCTGAGGTCTCTGCCACTCCTCTGGAGACTGGGCGACTCACCCTGAGTTGTCAGGAACACAAAGAAAAGATGAGCCTCTGAGATCAGTGCTGGTGGGAACTGACATGCCCCGTCGTGCTGTGGGCCGGATTCAAGGTACCCTGAAGCAGCTGTTCACACACACAAGGGGGGTGGGGGGTGTGCGTATTGAAGGAGAGAGCTGGGATTCCATAGAAGTCAGAACAAACTGCAGCAAGGCCAAACGACCAAGCCTGTGCTCGTCCAGCAAGACTGACCGTTCAGGACCAGGATCCTGGGAAAGGCAGCTGGAACCAACTGAGTGAGGGTCTGAATTGGCTCAAGGCTGGGAGGAGAATGGGGACCTGGCCACACCAATAGGAGTCATGGAGCAGGGGAGTGACAAAGCCACTGGGTCCCCCGTGGTGCAGTTACCTGGGGGCCTGAGGGAGCCTGGGCCTCGCATTTGGAAGGGCTGTAGAGATGGGTGTCCATCCTGAGAAAGGTACCATGTTGTCATGGAAGAGACAGCAGGAGGGGCAGGAGATCTTTGGCTTGAAAAGAAGAGAATTCTGGGGAAGTGACAGGACAACTGTCCTCAGATACGAGAACTCTGAGTGGAAGAGAGGGCAGCCTGAACCTCTGCGGCCATACTCAGCCCCAGCCTGGTGACGCCTCCACCTCAGTGGTCTCCGGCCCTTACTCCAGCCACACTCCATAAAGTGGCAGCTGCCACGTCCTTACACATCCCCAGCCCGTGCCCCAATCCTGGACCTGGTGGGTGTGGAGTTGGAAGCCCTGATTTCCAGTCCTGTCCTTGCACCGGGCACTGTCTCCTTGAGTCACCCAGCACCAAATCACAGCCTCTTTCCCAGCCGTGTATTTCCTGGTCGGTGAACTGGAAATGTCCAGCCTTGCCCTTGGGGCTCACAATGAGCGTCCATTCATATGGGTAGCAAACGCTCAGTGAGCACCACCGAGCACTGAGCACCATCCTAGTGCAGACCACCACCCTCCAGCACCCAGGCTCCAGGGGATTAAACAAGCCCCCAGGAATAATCCAGGCGAAAGCATTCCAGGAAAGGGAGATGCAAGTGCAAAGAACTTGAAGAGTCGATGGAATAGAAAGAATCCGTTTTAATTAAAGTGGATTTGCTGATGGGGGTGGGGAGAATTCAAGGGAAATGAAGTCAGAGAGTTAAATCAGGGACAGATAGTGTAAGATATTTGAAGCCACTATAAATATACTTTCAACTCATTCGTTTGATATCTACCTCTGTATCTCAAAAAATGTTTATATAGCTCTTTCCTGGTTTTTGTTTTTCAAGGCATGTAATTTCATCACAATGGGTAAGATTTACTGTCTTTTGTCACCCCAAACTGTCCCATAAAATTTTTGCTGAAGCCTGACCTGTGGTGGCACAGTGGATAAAGCATCAACCTGGAACACTAAGGTCACTGGTTCGAAACCCTGGGCTTGCCCGGTCAAGACACATACAGGAAGCAACTACTGTGAGTTGATGCTTCCCACTTCTCCCACCTCTTTCTCTTCCTCTCTACCCCTTATCTAAAAATCAATAAATAATTTTTTTAATTTTGCTGAAATATTGTGTTAACATTATAATTATATAATTATATAAATGCTATTCTTAGCATTCTTATCAAAGTTATGCATCATATTGATTGCTTTCGTTTTCTGCAAAGGTTTCTGCTTTCCATGGAAGTAATAATAGCCCTTCTTTTTCTTTTAACTGTTTAAAATGTATTGATTTTAGAGAGAGAGGAAGGGAAGGAGAGAGACAGACAGAGAGAGAGACAAAAAATCTTTTCTATTCTTGTATGTACTGAACTGGCAACCAATGCTTATCAGGACAATGTTCTGACCAATTGAGTTATCTGGCCAGAGAGTAATTGTTCTTGTTTTTTTTTTGTTTGTTTTTTGTTTTTTAAATATATATATTTTTGTTCTTGTTTTTATTTTTAAAAAATCATGTTAAATAAAACTCAAGTTTAAACTCAAAAATAAATAAATAGATAAATAAAATAAACAAACAAGCACCCGGAAGAGGCCCGGCACTTGGTAAGTGTTCAATTAGTGCCACAACCCTTCCTCTGCTTGTCTCTGATGTTGGTCCTGATCACAGGGCCATGGGATGTAAGCCCCTGACATCTGGGGACTGCCACACCCTCTCAATGGCAGCATCCTTGGCTGAGTGGAGTGCTAATGGCTCAGAGGTCACCTGACCAATCTTGGATCATCTGTGGGCGCCAGTTCCCTCAGTCAGCAGATCTCAGGTTACATAGATAAGCAGTATTTCCCGTTCAGCACCCTGCCTGTGTGTACACTCGCAGAGCCACGGCTGACCCACAGGGCGACACAGCACCCGGCATGCTCCAGTGCACAGACCAGGGTCGGTGTAAGGAAGGGTGAGCGAGGTCCATGTGACAGGTGCAGATATGCCAGCTCTGGAACTGTGATCCTGGCTCTTTGATGTATAGCTATGTCACTTTGGGCAAGCACCTTACCTTTCTGTGCCTCAGTTTTTTTTTACCAGGATAACAGGGAGATTTACTCTTAAGGGTTGTGGCTCTGCAGTCAGGCAGCCTAAGTGTAGATCTCACCTATTTGCTGTGTGTGACCTTTACAAGTATCCCAGCCTCTCTGTGCCTCAATTTCTTTATGTGAAAAATGGGATTAATAACAGTAGCACCTGCTTCACACGGCTGTACATACAGAGCACTTGAAAGGATGTCTGGCCCAGTAATTGCCTGCCCATTGTTTTAGGTGAGTTTCTCTGGGGTTGGGTTTGAGACAAGGATTTAAGTGAAAAAAAGTCTGTTCACAAAATGACCCCAGTGAGCATTTACAAGGGAGAAAGTAAGGCAGGGACAGGGAAAAAGCCAAAAGTGGTGCATGAATGACCAGGTTACCTTAGAGACAAGGGGGGCTCAATCTTGCTGGGTCCTCTGGAGGACTGCAGAGAACCCCCTTAGTGTCCTTCCACCTTAAGGCAAGGGGGCTGGAATGTCCATAGTAGAGAGCAAAGGAGTATAAGAGAACAGGGTTCCAACAGGCTTTTCTGAAAATTTCAGGGGTCTCTCCGGGGCCCCTGCCCACCATTATAATGACCATGACAGGTGAGGGTGGAAGGTTCTGGGCCAGAGTTCACTTGATGCCTGGTTGATAAGGGGTCTCCATTCATGATTCAAGGGACACCCAAAGGGTCCCTGTCTGTAAAATCTCTCTCACACCATCCTGGCAGGGACCTGAGATTGCCCTCTAAAGAATTTTAAGCAGGGCTGGGATAAGCTCTAACGGGCTTTTGAGAACCACCCTTCCAGCTGAGGGCAGGAGCTCAGGAAGCAGGGAGCTGAGGGACCTGCTGCAAGGCAGAGGCAGTGAGGCAGCGTACAGTCTAGGGCAGGGGAGTCCACCTTTCTATACCCACTGCCCACTGTTGGATCTCTGTTAGTAGTAACATTTTCTAACCACCCACCGGTTCCACAGTAATGGTGATTTATAAAGTAGGGAAGAAACTTTACTTTATAAAATTTATAAAGCAGAGTTACAGCAAGTTAAAGCTTATAATAATAATTACTTACCAAGTACTTTATGTCGGATTTTCGCTGAGTTTGGCAGAATAAATCTTTATAAAACAACTTACTATAGTTAAATGTATCCTTTTATTTATACTTTGGTTGCTCCGCTACCGCCCACCATGAAAGCTAGAACGCCCATTAGTGGGCGGTAGGGACCAGGCTGACTACCACTGAGCTAGGGTATGCTGGCGTGTTCACAACGATGACCTTTCGGATCTCCAGGCAGGTGCAGGAATTTAAGGAACCGAATTGGGGGCTGGAAGAGCTGGGCAAGGAAATGAGGCAAAGCCTCCCTGCAGAGCCTTCCTTGGCCCAGGATCATAAACCTGCAGATGGAGTGCCTCTGAGAGGGGCCAGGAAGGCAGGGACTAACCCACAATAACAGCACAAGGTTGCAGCTATTTCTGACGACAGGGAGGGACACTGAAGAAGCCGAGCTGTGGAAAGGTAACAAAGAATTGAAAATTTAACATTAATATTTTAGGAGAGTCAGGTTTTTTTGTTCTCTCCTTTCTGTGGAGAGTGAGGGGAGAGGAATATGGGAGTTTTTCTGGCTTGAAGAGACATACTGTGTAGAAAACCCCCTTTACTCGAAAGTGTGGGTGGCTAATGGGAGACGGTCAGATGGGGAACTCAGACCCCGGGAACTTTGGCTAGGGCCACCCACACAACCAAGCCGCCAAAAGAAAGTTCCCAGAGAACCTTGGGGAAAGATTGACTGTCAGTCAGCCAGTAAGATTTCACCACGTCATAACTACTCTCCCACCCTAGTGGACCCTTTAAATACCTCTCACCCAGTCAAATTAGGGTGACTCGCCTAGCCTCGAAACCCCGAGGCTGGGGGACATCGTCGGGCGGGATGTGCGGTACTTAATAAAGCCTCTTATTATTTCCATACTTTGTGACTCTCGGCCCTCCCTTCCTTCTTTCTCGGCAGGGAAAAATACATTACATTTTAGTGCCGAAACGCAAGACCTGGGAAGGAGTTAGAAGTCTGCAAGGGACCGCTCCTCTCTCCCCGTCCCCTCCGAGAAAGAAGCAGGATCTCAGGATCTCCGACCATCCACCGACTTAGGCACATGGTGCAGTAAGTATCATGCCTCCAAACTTTCCTCAGTTCTTTCCGCCGAGACTCCCTGTCCGAAACCGTAGCTATGTCAGGGAAGCCTTTTCCGTCTGAGTGCGTGTGTGCCCTGGAGACGTCTGAGCACACCCACTTTACTTATCCGTCCATGGCCAGAGCTTGAGTTTGGGGACGCCAATCCTCAACTCTGACCACCCCGAGAACTGAGGGTGGCGTGGGGGCACAGGAATCCCAAAACACTCCAGGAGTTGCCTTATCTGAAATCTCTCCCTCCCTAAGAAGAGGAAACTGTTCTTCTTCTCCGCTCTGGCCAGGCCACAGAACCCACTGGATAATCGGACCAGGTAGCCTCCTGAAGGGACTTTCGGTTTTAACACTCTCACCAATTTAACTATCGCCAAAAAAGCTGGGGGATGATTGGAGATCCCTTTACACTCAGGGCCTCTAATTATTCACGTGCTTGTCCTTAATCTCTGAGCCGCCTGTTTCACCACGCAGGCCTTATTTTTTTTTTTTTTTTTTTTTTTTTTTTGGTCAGAGAAAACCCTCTGCTGCTTCTCCGCGGACTCTCAACTTTCTTTCTCTCCTGCCTGACCCCCGAGGGCGCCCCTCTCTCACCCTACTCTCTGGTCCCTCTGCAAACCTCTTTTGCTCCGGTCTCTTCTCTCCAGAGAGCCTCCTCCCCCTCCCTTGGCTAAATCCTGTTTCTCATTCACTTGCAAATACCAGTCTCTCTCTTCCCTTGCTGGCCAGGGGCTCCTCTCTTCTACAGTATGTTCTTAAGTCCCTCCTCCGTCAGGCCATTCTCAGCCTGTCATTGGCTCTTACATTGGTTTGAAGGACACCCAACCCCAACCTGCTTGTAGGAAGTTCTGACCCTGTCCTGCTGCTGTATCCAGCATTTCCAGCTGGATCTGAGGGCCAGGCTCCCTAGGAGCCCTCCTCCTCTTATTCTCAAACCCCCAGACTCCTACCCGGGACCTGTGAACATGGCATTTAAAGTTTTCATTGGTCATAGTAGGAAATGGCCAAGGTTGTTCGCCTGGCCCGCATGCAGCAGAATGTGACGCTCCAAACCCAGGCACAGGAAGTGCCTGGCCCAAGTCTGGACTGCAAAGAGGAATCTCACCAGCAGCTTGCTTTAAGTGTGGCAAGCAGGACCACTGTGCCTGACAGGGGCCCTGCCCACAGCTGCCCACTGAACCCTGCCCTAACTGCAAGCAGCCCGGTCACTGGTGGAGCAATTGCCCCTTTGGGCAGTAAGCTCATCCTCAATGTCTCTACGTGGAGGACAAGGCAGCCACATGGCCACATCGCTCAAACTCCTAGGACACGGCCTGGACTCAGAGAACCCAGGGTATGCTGCAACTATCGGGTAAGTCCATCTCATTTCTTGTGGACACGGGAGCTGCCTTCTCTGTTTTGCCATCCCACTCTGGACCTCTAATTCCCTCACAGGTCTCGGTTATGGGAATAGATGGAACCCCTTCTTTTCCCCTTCACACTCCACTCCTGACATGCAGTTTAAACAGAGTCCCCTTTTTTGCACTCCTTCTTAGTTATGCCATCATGCCCTGTACCTCTTCTGAGTCAAGACATTCTACACAGTCTCGGAACCACTATCCAGCTGACAGCATTATCCCACTTACTCCTGCCATTCCTCACTACCAAGGGCTCCCCCATAATCAATACTATCCTCATTTCTAAGCATGTCTCTTACCTCAAGCTTGCGCCCATGCAGGATCACTGGCAGTTTGGAACCACTGGGCCCTACTCATCTGCGGCTCAACAAAATCTTGGGCCCTGCAGACCCTCCTGCTGCATCCTGTCCCTCCCACCAGGAACCTGCCACCAAAGTGAGCTGAAGCAGGGAGCAATGCTGTTCAGTAGGACTGGCCTGATGAAAGAAGCTTCAGTCTCCTCAACTGTCTGTGAGCAAGAATCTCTCTTCCTACAACCTGCTTAACTCCTATGGCAGCCACCCATTCTTACTTGGGCTGCCCCTATCCTAAATCTTCTAATTATCAATGTATAACTCATATCTGCTTTTCTTTTTTAAATTCTTACAGAACTGCATCTGCGGAGTTTCTCAACTCACAGCCAAACAGATGTTCCTCCTGATACCCCTCAAAGCCACCACCAGCCGACCTCCCCTCCCCACGACGCCCCTAATCAGCAAGAATTAGCCAGATGCATACACTATGCCCCTTTTCTATTAACAAAAAAGGCTGGAATGTGGGGTAGCTAATGGGAGACGGTCAGGTGGGGAACTCAGACCCCGGGAACTTTGGCTAGGGCCACCCACACAACCAAGCGCGCCAAAAGAAAGTTCCCAGAGAACCTTGGGAAAAGACTGACTGTCAGTCAGCCAGTAAGATTTCACCATGTCATAACTACTCGCCCACCCTAGCGGACCCTTTAAATACCTCTCACACAAATTAGGGCAACTCGCCTAGCCTCTAAATCCCAGGGCTGGGGGACATTGTCAGGCGGGATGCGTGGTACTTAATAAAGCCTTTGCTTTCCACACTCCCGACCCTCCTCCTGTTCCTTCTTTCTCAGCGGAGAAAAATACCTTACAGGAAGCTTAAAGGGCATTTTATAATTTGGGCTAAGCATACAGAGAGATTTTGTAAATATGATTTTTATACTTGTGTGTGATTTGCACCAACTCAGGATAGACGACAGCATTATATTGTAAATAGAAAAGTTTTGTGCTAGGTTTTGAATGGAAGTAGAAAAAACACTTGAATTCTCTCCCTTCCCCCGCACCTGTGAGGAAAAGAATAAACACCTAGCCCAGTTGGGGGGGTGGGGAGATTAAGCAAAGCCTTTCCTTCCTTTCCCTTTCTTTCTTTTTCTTTCTTTAAATGGGCCATTCAAGGACGCTTATCCCTTGGCACCATGTAGGCTCCCACTCCCATCTTGAAGGCATATAGTTAATGTATATACCTCTAGATCAGTGGTTCTTAACCTTTTTTGAGGTACCGAACCTACCAGTTTCATATGCGCATTCACCGAACCCTTCTTTAGTGATAAATAAAATATGATTTTTTTCCCCAAATTCAAGACATAGGTATATGTTTTTATACTGGTGCACAAAATGAGCCGTGCATGAACATCACCTTGCTCAAAGAACAAAACCAACAAAGTGCATGAACTCACAACAAATTACGGTATTACTTTATTCTGGCCTCTGTGGCAGAGGCTTCTTTGAATCCCTGAGACCGACTCATAGAACCCCTAGGGTTCAATAGAACCCAGGTTAAGAACCACTGCTCTAGACAAAGGGATAGCAAATAAACACTGAAAGATTTAGGAATATCTTTTAATATGTAAAACAACATTTTTTGCTATTGTGTTACCTTATAAGTTTACTATGTAAAAATATTTTTATAAATCCTATAGATGAATGTTATAAGCTTTCTAATGAATTGTGTCATCTTCCCCTCTTCCTCCTTTTCCCGCCAACCTGTGTGTAATCCAAGGTATAACCTGCCTCAGGGCTATAGACTTGACGGCAAGATTTGGGTCAGCTATGCCTCGTGTTAGTCATGAGGCCGGCATATTAATAAATCTCCTCCTTTTAATAAAACTCCTTAAACATTCATTTGGACTTGGTGTCTCTACGTAAACCCCTAAACCCGGCAGAATGGTTACTTTACAACAGAATCACCCCCTTCCCCTTAGGGAAGTGATTTCAGTAGGCTGATTTTATCAAGATGCACTGTGGCTGCTGTGTGGCACCAGCCAAGGAGTGAGAGGTGTGAAGGGATCCTCAATCCACTTCTTTATCCACCAGGAGTCTTTGTCTAAACCTGCTCACCTCCTCCTTGATCAGAGGGGTCGGCTCCATCTGACACTGCAGAGTGGCTCAGCAGGTGGGCTGTGCAGTGCCCAGGCCCCGGATGTCTGCCCTGACCTTCCTCCTCTGGCCCCAGGCATCTGCCCTGACCTTCCTCCTCTGGCCCCAGGCATTCTTGGACAACTTCCCTGGTCCTCTCACAACCCCTCCACTGGAGAAAGAATGGTTTCTAAAGGAAGCCTCTGGGGTGAGACCGGAGCCCTGGAATCCCAGGGGGCCATTCCCAGCCAGTTCTAATAGCACTGAAGAAGAGCTGGGATAGTTGGGCAACCTCCAGGATGTTCTTCCTAAGAAAGACTCATGCTGTGAATGACTCAAAATCCTTCTTGAGTCTCACGCAAAAGACGGGAATAGGCAGGTTCACATGGGGGGGGAGAGCAAAAACCCTAAAAACTGTCTTGCTGACAGGAAGCTCAGAGGCCATCCAACCTGTTTCTGGAACTGGGGCAAAAGGAGCACCTGAGAGGTGGGTATGCAGCATGTCTGAGGGCCCAGGTGCGCCAGGACAGAAGTGGTGCCTCTGACCAGTACCTCAGCTTCACGCGTAAATGGTGAAAAGAGAGAGCCATCAATCTGATACTTCAGCACAGGATGGGTGAAGAGAAGGCAAAGGTGTGCACATTTCACATATAAGTCAAGACTTAAAAAGATTTCCCACCTCCAGGATGGGCCACGTAACGTTCATTCTTGAAGTTAGGAGTACTCCAACAGGGTCATTTTAGATACACTAAACTTAAGCACAATTATCCACATTACACATTAAGAAATCGAGGCCCAGATTGGGTGGGACCCCGATGCAACGGCACAAGATTGAGTTAGCGGCAAGGTTTTCATCCAACCTTGCCTACAGGATCGGTCCCCTGGATCTTTTCCCAATTCGCTTCTCTCCAGGAAATAGGTCTTCCTTCCCTTCTCTGCCTGCACACCCTCTTTTCCCAGAGAGACTGTTTGCAAGAAAGGCAAACGCAGGTCTCGTAGAACTTCGCCCCAGCGCTTTGCGCATGCGCCTACTAATGCCGGCCCCCTAGGCCGCCAACCCCGCCTCTCCGCCTAAAACCAACATGGCCGCCCTGGCAACGGCCGCTCCCACCCAGCACAAACTAACGACCATGTGACGTCATAGGACAGCGCCGGCAGTGCCAGAGACTGCACGTGGGCTCGGATTTGGGAAATTTTCAGGCTAGGCCATGGATACACCAACGAGGAGCAGCCGGCGGCTGAAAGGCCTACGGCCTGAGTCTTCCGAGAGCCCCACCGCAACTTTGCGGGCGAGACGAGCCCTTGTGGAGTTCGAATTGAACCCAGAAGATACGAGGGAACCCGGGTCTTCTCAGCGTGTGCGGCAGCCCGGCCTCGAGTACCCCCGAAGTCAACCGGAGACATGCCCAGGATCACCCAGTCCACGGCCGGGGACAGGACTGGGGTCACCCCGAAAGGAGCCGGACCCGGACCCAGGGTCCCAACAGGATCAGCAATATTCAGGCCCGCAGTCTCCCCGAAGGCAGCCAGAGTCAAACCCTGGGTCGCCCCGACGTCAGCAAAAGCCAAGTGGGGAGTCACCAAAGTTCTTCCAGAGCCAAGAAAAACTGGACAAGGAGTTGGCTCAGAGTAAGGAGCTGGCCCGGGGGTCCCTCCGACATCAGCTGCACCCGGGCCCAGGATCACCAGAGCCTTACCCCGGCCAGCAGGCGCCAGGTCCGGAGCCCTCTCCCCCACAACAGGAGCTGACACCCCAGTTGCCTGGCTCGCCCCGGGGTCAGCATGAGCCGAGCAAGCCTCCTTCAGCCGGGGAGCCGGGGAAAGACGACCTTTGGCCAAAGAAGCGAAAGGGACCATCAGTCCAGGCCCCAGTGCCCAAGAAGTTGAAGAAGGAGGTGGAGGTTCCTGTAATCCCGAAGGGAAAGCCCAAATCCGGGCGGGTGTGGAAAGACCGCTCCAAGAAGAGGTGAAGTTGGGGGGTGGGGGAGCTGCTCGGCAGCGGGAGGTTCTCTGGTGTGTTGGTGCTCTGGTGCAGCCTGGCGACAGCCCCTGGGTTGAGAGCTCACACAAACAGTTCATTATAATCAGAATGTGGTAAAATGCCCTGGCACCCGAGGGAGGATGAGAGCTTGGTTATTTCTGTGCTGCTTCACTCCTCAGGGTCCCTGTGGACCTCTCCTGTAGCACCTCATTTGTGTATTCATTCAACAGGCATTTACCTCTCTAGTGAGGGAGGCAGAAGCAGTAAACCAGACATTACTTGGTAAAATGCAGTGAGGTCTGTCGTCACCCACTATTATCTGTTAGCTATTTGCCTTTGTGATAAATATTACCAACATTGGTTATATAGGACAGTGCTAAGCACTTTAGTAAACATTGGCCAGGGGATGAGCCTTTCAAACAGGGACCAGAATGCACCATGGCGTTTAATCTGCACATCAACCCTGCGAAGCAGCATATTCTCATTTTACATGCAAGGATTACATTCGTCTTACGGATGAGGAAACCAAGGCTCTGCAGAGAAGCCAGGGGAAAACAGACCATAGGAGGTCTGGGGTGAAAGCAGAGAAACCAATAAGGAGGCTGCTGCACTAGAATTAAAACACCTTCGGAAGCCGCAGGCAGATCTGGTGGATAAGGACCAACAGGTCATCGAATTGATGTTTTGAATCTTTGAGGAAGTAGTAGTGTTGGTGGGTGGTGAGTGAGCCCAGAGAGAGTGAAGGCAGCACCAGCTCCAGATGTCCCAGCAAGGGTGGGGGCATTCACAGCTGTGGCAGCCCCACCTTCCCTGCTCGTGCCAAATGCCACCTTCTGCACAGTGTGTTCTGTGGATGTGCTCTGTCCCTTCTCGAAAAGGTGGCATTTAGTAAGCGCCTACTACATGCAGAGCACTGTGCTAAGTACTTCTCCCACCGCCCTTTGGGATGGGAGCCGTTCTCATCTCCGTTTGGCATGTGCTGGTGCTGAGACTCACAGGCTGCCTTGCCCAGCACCGCACAGATAGCAGTATGTGGTTGGCTCAGACCTCAGCACACAGGCCTGTCTTCCTTCAGTTACCAGGTAAAACTGATGCTCTTTAACTGCGCTGCCCCAATACCTTAGCCACTGCCACATGTGGCTATTTAAATTTAAATTGGTTAAAATTACAGTTAAAACTTCATTGCATTGGTCACACCACATTTCAAGTGCTCCGCAGCCCATGTGACTACTGGTGTCCTTGCCGAGCAGCACAAACATAGAGCATTTCTACCATTACAGAAACTCTCCAGGCAGTGCTGCTCTAGGAAGGTGTGTCATTGTATCCTGGGTCTCTGTGTGTGGCCAGGTCCCCGCTGCCTGGTCCCTTCAGATTTCTCAGACTCCAGTTTTGGGTAGGGAGGAAGTCTGTGCTGCAGGCCCATCCTTTTGTGCTTAGGAGGCCAGGTTGTCAGTCAGCATCAGGCTCGTGGGGTGGGGAGCAGTGACGGGTGTCCCGGGGTCACAGACAGGCGCAGTGGGGGAAGCAGGACAGAACCAGCCTGAAGAGGGGCAGGTATGTGTGTACCAGACTTCCGCTGATGACCTCCAGTACTGACTCCCATTTTCACATTTCCCTACGGGGGAGAGAGAGCTCGTGGCTGCCCCGATAGGAGTGAGCGCTGTTTCCAGAGGCATTCGTGCCCTTGCCAACTGCACCTGGAGAAAGCAGAGGCCGTGTAGCCTGGACTCTGGTCAGAAACAGGGATTCAGAACAGGATGAACTGGGCTCTCTGAACTGTGGCTTGCTTGTGTAAAATGTAGAGAACAAGAGTCCCCATGTCTGCCCCAAGTTTTTGCCGACTTGGAGGGTCAACTGCCCGGCCTGCAGGCAGGTGGGGAGGTGATTCTGACTGGGTTCCGGGAAAGAGCCCCGAGCTGAGAGGAGAAGGCATGGGTGCATCCATGGACTCACATGAGCCCTCTCTCCCCCATCCAGGTTCTCCCAAATGGTTCAGGACAAGCCCCTGCGCACATCCTGGCAGCGGAAGATGAAGGAACGGGAGGAGAGGAAGCTGGCCAAGGACTTTGCCCGACACCTAGAGGAGGAGAAGGAGAGGCGCCGGCAGGTGAGGGGGATGGCAGGCTCACACGGGGACCCAGGGGGAGTTTGACTTGGCCTTTCTAGAGAGGGTAGCATGAAGCTGACCAGAAGCAGAGGCGTAATCTGGGACCACATGGTAAGGAAGGCCAATCAAATATCCAGGTTAGCCTGGGGCTCTACACCAGGTTCTAGGATGGGGAGGGTGCCCAGGAAGAAGCCCCCAGTGTCCCACCAGTGACAAGAATACTCTGTGATGTGGGGCCTGGGGTCCCTGCTCAGATGGGAAAGGTTCACAGATTGGAGAGCCTCATCCTCATATTGTTACTGTCATTTCCCCGGGGGGAAGGGGGCTATCACACGTCAGCACAGTGGGTGCCCATGCTTCCCTCCCGCTTTCTCCCTGATGCTGATCCTGGGGCCAAAGACACCCCATTAGAGGCTCAGGCCCAAGCTCTTCAGTCTCCAGGGAGCCGCAGCAGGCCAGACAGAGAAGGTGAGACAGTGGCCTTGGCCAGTGAGTGACCCACCAGGACCAGCGCACTCACCCCGTGATTCCGGGGTCACAGGAGGAATAAAATACCTTGCCCTAGCCTGTGGTCCCAGCCTGGCCACCTAGAGGAGGAAGTGGGCCAGTCAGTTGGTCATTAGTCCCCAGCTTTAGTTGCCTTAGCGCAGCCTGTGGCTGAGGTCCTGTCAGGGTAGCTGCCATTTTGTGCGGCGGCCTTATCTCACTTCCTGTGCGGCTCTAGCTCCCTCTTGGGCAAGACGGCTTTCTCACTGTTCTCTAAAGAGGTGCACCTGCCCAGCCCCCAGCCCAGACCTTCCCCTAACTGCGAGCCCAAGTCTCACTTCTCATTTCTACCCGGGGGCCCAGGCCATCCCTAATCCCCTATT
This sequence comes from Rhynchonycteris naso, assembly GCA_037038555.1. Classification (NCBI taxonomy): domain Eukaryota; kingdom Metazoa; phylum Chordata; class Mammalia; order Chiroptera; family Emballonuridae; genus Rhynchonycteris; species Rhynchonycteris naso. The sequence goes on from CM072995.1 coordinate 362,266,366, forward strand.
ACCAAAGCCAAGAGAGGCCCCGGCCATGCAGCAACCTCAGAGTCCACATGTCACCCTGACCCCACCAGTGACAGCAATCAGCAAAGCTTCCCATTCCCGGAACAGTCTCCCTCTAGATTCATCTTCTAAGTGTTCCTAGTGGGCTGGGTCACATTCCACGCCTACTACGTATGTTCATTCATTTATTCCTCAAAACCACCTTATGTGATCATTCTCATTTTAAGATGGGGATGGGGATTTGGAGCACAAAGAGGTTAAACTTGGCCAAAGTCACCCATGTAGGAAGTAGCAGAGTTGGGATTCGAACCAGAGTCTCTTCTCTGCAGCCTCCACCCTTCCCAGCGCCACACCTGAGCATATGGACTTCAGGCTGAGAGGGTGGGAATGAGGGAACCAGCCCACCCCTTCTCCCCTGCCAACTGATGAGAGGGATAGTATGAGGGGCCACTGTCCACATGTGCCTGAGTGTCCAAGTCAGGAGCCACCTGCGTCTAAGTCCCCCCAGTCCCCTGAACCTCTGTCCTCAGCCACCTGTCCAGATGCTCACCTTCTCAGGTAGAGTTGGTACCTTCCCTCCGTGGCGGGCCTCTGGTCGCCCACCCATGCACCGCCAGCCCCTGCCCCTCCTCCCTGGGAACCCTGCTGGCCCTCACTCCTCTGGAGCCTGGCTCAGCTCCCGGGCCCACGCCCTGCCCCCTGTGCCTCCCAGGAAAAGAAGCAACGCCGAGCTGAGAACCTGAAACGCCGCCTGGAGAACGAGCGCAAGGCAGAGATAGTCCAAGTGGTGAGTGTGGGCCTGCCTGGGGGGCGGGGTGTGCCTTCCAGATGCCCCGCTCTCCTGCTGAGATCCCAGGCCTGCCAGTCCCTGGGGATCGAATGGGGCAGAGTCTGCAGCCACACTGATGCCATCCCCTCGCACCCCCCAGATCCGAAACCCCGCCAAGCTCAAGCGGGCAAAGAAGAAGCAGCTGCGCTCCATCCAGAAGCGGGACACGCTCGCCCTGCTGCAGAAGCAGCCACCCCAGCGGCCGGCGGCCCAGGTCTGAGCTCAGGACAGCCCGGAGGCCTCCTGCCACCAACCGCTATGTCAGACACAGCACTTCTCCAGCCATTGGTCACACAGCTCCGCTGGACACGGCACTCCACTCTGCCTCCAAAACAGGGTCCCCACTCCAGGTGGGGTTCTGAACCTTTGAGGGCTCTTGGGCAGGTCTTTGTGAGACAGAGGCCCAGAGGGAGCCTCGGACCTGGCAGAGATTAGGGCCTGGGGCAGGAAAAGGGGTACAGCTCCCTCTTCTCTGCTTCCCCCTCCTTCCCCAAGGAAAATTCTGGTTCCTTGGGGAGCTGATAACTGAAGGGTGACTTCCCCTAATGTGTATGTTCTGCCTCAAGGTCCGGGGTCCATCGCAGGCCAGGCCAGGAGGAGGTAGTCTGGAATCCAGCTCCCCCATGCCTTCCCAAAGGCTGCTTTGGGCACCTCTGTACCCCAGTGACCCCCACTGAACCCAGCTCCACCCACTTTCAGCCCTGAAAGATGAAAATGGGAGGTTGTAGCCCCCTATTTCCTGCACCAGCCTGTGCAAAATCCCCAAATATCGGACTACTCGTGCCCATCTAATCTGCAACAAAAATACTGAGTAGCTGCTGTGCACAGCCACAGTTCTAGGTACCTGGCAGTACAGACAAAAGTTCCTGCCCTCAATCTCATTCTGATGGAGAACACATAACAATAAGTAAAACACATTGTGTGTTACATGGCAGGCGTGCTATGAGTAAAACGGGAGGGTGGGCGGCAGCCTGGGCGAGGTGTTACGATTGGGGTAGCTGCTCTGTCAGCCGTACATCTGCTGTTCAGCTTGCTGGGCGCCAGGCCCTGCCTGGTACTAGCAGTGAACAGTAAGCTAGCCTGCCAGCCTTCAGGGACCCCAGCCTGGGAGTGGCACAAGGCGCACCGGACCAAGGTCCAAAGAGAGTGTCTCATCCTGGCTCTTGCACTCATGTTCCATCCACCAAACATTTCCCGGCACCAGCCCTGCAACAGGCCCTGGAATGCAGAGCCAAATGCAGCAGTCTGACCCCAGTCCACAGCGGGTAGAAGTAGACGTGCAGTGGGCGTGCTGTGACACACACGTGTTACCCTCGGATACAGGTGGGAGGGGCAGCTGCCCCTCCCCTGTGCGATGGGGAGGTGGGTGCTGCAGAGGTCCTGGGGTGGCCAGCATTGCCCACACCGTGCCATAGAACATCGACACCCCGAAGTGTTACAGTGGCTAAGAAATGTCACATGCTGTGGTCTCGGCAGCTGCTCTGCAGCGGACGTTAAAGACAAAAGGTCAATAAAGATGCCCACTGCACCAGTTAGCCCACGCTCCCCGGACATTTGGCCACCCCTTGGCTTTTCCCACCTTGTAGACACTGAAGGATGCTGGGCCAGGGTGTAGGGGTGGGGCTCCCACACAGGTACTGTCTTAGTCACCTTGGGGATGTCAGGATGTTCTTTCACTCACTAAAATGTAATGCTTAATGGTCAGCATGGAGGCCTTGCCCTGTGGGCAGGTTACTCAACCTCACTGTGCCTCAATTTGCTCGTCTTTAGAAATTGGTGCTCATAGAACGTACCCCTCACAAGTGTGGGATAAAACATCTAGCTCAAGTATTAGCTAAATGGTGAAAGTGACGAGGTTAGGCTGGAACAGTGCGCCCCAAATCGTTCTTGCTTTTCTACTCCAAGAATATATCACAGGTTTAATGTAAAATATCCCCCCCACCCACACACTGCCATGCCAGTCATCTGGTGAAGTCGGCTCCAGGGAGATGTACCCTGCGTGCCTCGAGGAGCCCACTGCCCTAGTTTGAAGCATCTTGTGATGTTAAACGCCGTCTTGCCCCAACTGCAGTCCATGGACCAGCAGCTCGGACATTCCCTTGTTAGAAATGCAGGCTCTTGGCATCCGGCCCTGCACTCTAACAGGATCCCTGGGTGAGCCGGGCGCAGTAAGGTGTGGAAGGCTGCTTTAACTGTTTCTGTAAAGTCACTGAGTCACGCAGGGCATTTTAAAATGCAGGCTCCTGGGCCCTGCCCTTCGAGGCTGGAGCCGGGATGACTACGTTTTAATGATGGATGCTTTCGCTCTGAATCTCTGCCTTGCCTTAGCCCACCGGGGAGAATGGCGATGCCCGCCTTGCCTCTAAGCAGAGCTGTGGCTCAGTCCGCGGTTCAGGGGACCCCTCTCATCCTGGCATTGGGCCTGGCCCTTCGCTGACAGCGCAGTGTGGCCGCCACGTAGCCAGCCGAGCAGGCGCGCGGGCGGAAGCTGGCTGGAGGCGACCGGGGCGGCGGTGGAGGAGGCGCGGCGGCGGCGGCTGCTGCCCACGCCCAGGTCGCTGTCATCCACCAGCACGCTCTCCAGCACGCTGCGCAGTGAGCGCCGCAGCTTGCGCAGCAAGTCGGGGCAGGTGAACACGTAGAGCAGCGGGTTGATCACACTGTTGATGAAGGCCAGGCTGGTGACAAAGGGCAGCCCTCGCCACACCAGCGGCCGCAGCTCATGGTGGCTATGCGCGCGCGCCTCCAGCAGGCTGAAGACGTGGTAGGGCCCCCAGCAGAGCGCGAAGGCCGCCACCACGGCAGCCACCAGGCGCACGAAGCGGCCCGGCCGCGGGCGGCCGCGGTGGCGCAGCTGCGCGCTCACGGCCGCGTGGCTGGAGGCGATGATGACCAGCGGCACCAGGAAGGCCAGTAGGAACTTGCTGACAGCCAGGGCTACCTGGCGCGAGTTGCACGTGGCGTCGTGGTCGGTCCCGGGGTTCAGGAGCAGCATGTTGTAGTAGCACATGATGCGCCCATCCCGCCGCTTGATGGTGTCCCGAAACACAAAGTAGGGCACGGTGTTGAGCGCAGCCAGGGCCCAGAGCACCAGGCAGACCTTGTGGGCCGCTCCCACCGTGCGGTGGTTCTGCGCCCACACGGGCCGCACCACCTGCAGGCAGCGGTCCAGGCTGATGGCGCTGAGCAGGAAGCCACTGGCGAACATGTTGAGGAAGAAAATGGAGGAGTGCAGCTTGCAGAAGGTGGTGCCCAACTCCCATGAGTGGCCCACGGCCAGGAAGTAGGTGAAGAAGGGCAGGCTGGTGGTGGCCAGCAGGTCGGACAACGCCAGGTGCAGCACCCACGTGGTGATCACCGTCTGGCGCATGCGGCAGCCCACCAGGAAGAGGATGAGGCCGTTCTCCACCAGGCCCAGCAGCGAAGCCAGCGCGTGCAGTACCACCGACGCGTGGTCGATGTACCGGATGCTGGAGTTGCTGTGGCTTTGGAGGCGGCTCATCTGCTCCAGGATGGGGCAGAGTGGCTGCTTCGTGACGTTGGCCAACATGGCAGGTGCTGCGATGGAGAGAAGGAGGCACTGAGGTGGGCAGTGCAGGGCCAGCAGGGGACACTGGCCAGGGTATGGAAGTCTGACTCATGAATGTTATTGATGAGGCCCCTGGGGATCAGCAAAGCTGAGTAAAGGCAGTCAAGTGGGGGGAATTACATCCCAGCCCCCCTACCTGCTGACTGCAAATCAGGGAAGCCATTTAATCTTCCTGAGTCAGTTTCCTCCTCTACACAGTGGATGTCAGTCATTACCTAGCTCAGAGGGCTATTAAAGAATTAAATGAGTTAATGTATATACAGTGTGTCTGTAAAGTCATGGTGCACTTTTGGCCGGTGCAAAATATAAAGTGCACCATGACTTTACGGACACACTGTATAAGCATTTAGGAGATAACCTGGCACTACTACATGGATGTCATTGTAATGATTATTAGGCAGATGGCCTAAGACAGTGATGGGCACTCTTTTGAGCTTGGTGTGTCAAAATTCGCCAAAAAAACGAGCATAACTCGGGTGGTGTGTCACTTCGAGAAAAACGGCCTAACCAGAAGTCCCAGAACTAGACGCTGGGTTGTGGAGTTCTGTTGTTTTGGCCTACAGACCTCCGAAACAGAGTGTCTACACTACAGCAAATGTTTTATCCTTGGCTACTGCACCTGGCCATGCAGGAGCCGAGGATGAAATGTCCTTCTCGGCATGCGGCCCCATACTTCTCTGGTATGTGGGCGCATGCAGCTGCGTGTCATCAAAAATGGCTACACATTGTCAGTTTGCCATCACGGGCCTAAGATCATATGGAACAAGGCCAGACCATAAAGGATTCCTTTTCTCAGCCCCAGAAAGCAGAAGCATGAGGCCTCACCTTGCTTCTCATCTCTCCCTTGCTGCCTCTCTGTCTCTCTTTCTCTCTCCAGTCTCAAAAATAAAATAAAAAGGGGCAGGAAGGTTCAGCTGGCCTGAGGGGGTGGAAGGAGTCTGTGCCTTTAAGAGTTGCCACCCCTCCCCTGCCCACAGCACCCCCAGACTTTGCCTCTCTGCAGAGTCTCTTCAGTCGTGGCTAATTGGGTGTGTTGACTGTAAACAATGGAGCCAGCCCCTCCTCTGATAGTTGGAGAGGAACTGAGATAAGAGTGGGGCAAGCTGGGCAGGAGGAACTAGGAGATTGGGCTACTGGAGGCTCTTCCCTGCCTGGAAGGAAGAAGCCACAGCTGCTCTGCCAACCCCAGGAAACCCAGCCTATTCATTCATTTGTTCACTCACCCACACACTCATTCAATGGGTGTTAATTAGGCAACTACTCAGGGAAGTGCTGAAAAAGCCAGCCCCAAGCAGATGTGCAGATGCCCCAGATGTACAGCCCACAGCCTCACCAAGAACCCAAGAGCCCAAAACCATCTGATGTGAAGCTGGTTGAGATCAATGAGGGCTGAGGAGGTAGGGGACAGGTAGCAGTGGTGGGGACCTCAGATTGCCCCAGGCCCCCGTGGCACACCAGGACTGTGGTAGGTTTCTTGCACGAGTGCTCTCTTGCTCATGGCTCTACAGGGAAGGTGCCAGAACTCCTCTCCATCCCATTTTGCAGATGAGACAACCGAGACTCAAGTGTTTAACTACAGACATGTAGAGGAGTAACAGTTTAGCACTCAGCCCATTGTCTTTCTTCTCCCCTGCTCTAAGTAAGAGATGATGGAGGAAGACGAGAAGGAAATAGGGTGAAGGGTGGTCTTCAGTATTTGTCTTTCCAGAGGAAACAATGTTGGCCAGGATGAGAAAATCCTCCCCCTTCTCCAGGGACCACGCTCCTCTGTAGGGTAGGGTTCTAGGATAACAATCTAGCATTTTCCTGGCAGATGAGCCCCTTGGAGCTAAAGAGCTGCAGTCAGGTGGGTGGGGAACTATTGCACCCATGCTCCCTGAGAATGTTTACACTCCCTAAGCTTTAGAGTTTGTGGAGTAATCATGCTCACAATGGCCTGCTGAGACCCCATTTTTCAAAAGAGGAAACTGAGGTCTGGAGAAGCTGCTTGCCCAACATTCTTCAGCAGAAGCGGTGGAGCAGACAGATGGGTGCTATCCCCTCTCTGCACGGAAACATCCCCTGCAGTCCAGCAGCTGCTTGTTTAAGTCCCACGGGGATGCTCAGAGAGCCCAGTCTTACGGCACCCTGGGGACCCAACCCAGATTGGTCCTCTGGCTACAGAGTCAGCCCCTAGCCCACCAGGGTTCTGAGGGAGCCCAGGAGTTAGGGTCCTGCTTTGGTGGGGGTGGAGGGACAGACAACACAAGCTTTTGGAGTCAGAGGCCTGGGTCTGAGTCCTGGCTCACTGACTTCCTGTCTGGGGACTTGGGTCAGTTACTTGAAGACTGCAGTGTAATTCTAGTTAATGCCGAAGAAAATGGGGCCCCCTCCTCTGAGCAGCAAGTCCCCTCCACTCTGATAAACCCAACCCTCTGCCATCTCCCCAGGTAAAACTATGCCTTCTCTTGTGGGTCCAGAGAGGGCACTAGTGCTGCCCAGTCCCTGGGCCATGGCCTCCTTACCTGGGCACAGGGGGAGCGAGCACAGGATTCCAGCCCTGGAGGCAGGCGGTTTCTGGTAGCAGCTAGACAAGAGCACCGGGTAGGAGGAGGCACCAGCGAGGCTGAGGGAGGAAATAGCTCGGTCCCAGAGTGCGTGCCTGTGTGTGTGTTTCGGGGTGGGGAGGGGTGGGGGAAGGCGGGGACAGCCTGAGAGTGACTTGTCACACTGATGTTCGAGTAGCATTAATCTCCATTGATGGAGAAGGGACAGGATGCTGGCAGCCTCTGCTCACCGTGGTCCCTTCACAAAGGAGATTTTACAGAAGCCAGTGTAAGTACACATGGGGTGATAGGGGTGTCCCCGGAAGTGTGAGCCCAGGTGTGCAGAGGGTGGTGCTTTTGAGAGAGATCGGCATGTCAAAGAAGCGCATGAGGAAAGAACACCTTGTCCATCTGTCCACTGTCCCCGCTGCCCTCTCCTGACCTTGTCATCCAGGGGGAGGAAACCCTCTGCCTCTTGGAAGCAGCCAGGCAATGTGAGTGCCTGTTCTTGAGGGACCCCAAGAGCCCCATGGCCAGGGAGGCAGAGCAGGGCAGTGGCCAGATCCTGGATCCTGGCTGCCCACCCTGTCCCTGCAGCCCTGGCCAGGAGTTAAGCCACTCCCCTTGCTGGGCCCATCGGTGAACAGGGCAATAGTGTCTACCTCACAGGCCGTGCTAAGAGATGCCCTCGTTCACAAAGTGCCTGGCACACAGTAGGTGTAGGTGTAAGGCAAGGGCAATATAGCTCTTATTTGAAATGTGCTCAGAGCCCTAGGATAAGATGACTGAACTATGTAAGTTTGCATTTAATTGTTCCCTCAGTGTTGACTCTCCCCATTGCTGATGAAGCTTCTGTGGGTCAAGGACCATTCTTTCCATGTCCCGACACCTTGGAGAGAACTCAATGAAACATGTTAAGGCCTCAGCACCCCTCTATCAGGGCTAAGGGCACCCCCATGGGATCGACCGGCAAGAATCCTCCATTTAGACATAGGCTTACTAAAGAAACTGGTGCTTACAAACAGGCGGAGAAACCACCATCCGGAGTGAAGAATTAATAAAATCTTATGACTGGGTGACCGGGGTATTTCTCACAGATCAGTAAGAGCCTTGAGTATCCGAATCATCAGCACTAGGGAAGTATCTCTTTTCCTCTAGGTTGGGAAGGGGCTCCATCTTCCAAAGACCAGTATCTGCAGCCCTTCCTAGAGACTGGGGAGTACCTTCTTCCCCACCCACCCCCACCCAAGCCTGCTGCCCCTCGGACGGCCTCTAAGTCCTCACAGTAGTGCAGTGCAACAGGGAGCCCAGGGACTCTCGGGCCAGACTGCCAGCATTTCTTTCGGGCACTGCCATGCCCTAGTTCCATGACCTTGGGCAAGTACCTTCACAGCAGCTGAAATATAAATGTTTAAAAGGTACTCTTTCTGCACAGCCCCTGCCCCAAAGCGCAGGAGTTGGTGCACAGACTGCTTTGGACCAAGAAATAAGCTCTCCTCTTCCTTCCTGTAGACCTGTCTTAGCGCTAGGGCACTGGGTTTGGAGAGGCTGGTGCCCACGCAGCCACCAGGACCCTTGTGCCGTGACCGTCCCACACAGCCCCTCGTAGCAGCCCTGCCAAGGTGTTCCTTCCCTCAACTCTTCCAAGCGAACCCTTTTAGAGTCTGAAACCCTCGTGCCTCTGCCCTGTGTCCAGTCCTCATTTCCCATCCTGTGATCACTGTGGTGACTGTCTCCCAACCTTCCCCAAGGACAACGTGGGAAAAGCAACTGAGACAAACCGAGAAAGAAAGGACTCCAGATGTGCAGGGCCTTAAGTCATTTCCTAAAGAAGGAGACAGTAATTTTATTTTCTAGAGAGAGTTTGTTTATTCAAGCTGGGGACCGTGGAACAAGGAAGCACTTCAGATAGAAGAAGCCACAGGAGAGGCTTAGGCGGGGCTGCTGTCAGCTCACTGGAGAGTCAGAGAAAAGGAGCCCTTGAGGACAGGTGCTGGGAGGGGGGGAGGGGTAAGCCCGGGACAGGCTGCAGCTGCCCACTGCTCCCCTGGTTGCTAGTCTCGTGGTGTCCCTTAGAGCTCAGCCTGTGCACACCTGAGAGGGAAGAGCAGGAAGGGAAAGCCGCCAGTGATGTCTGTGGGACCCCTTGGCTGTACTCACACAGCCCCCTCCCACCCACTGCCACACGCCACACCGGGGGATGGCTGCCAGGGACTGGCAGAGTGTGCCTCCTCCCCAGGTTTCAGGAACCCAGAGCCAGCACCAGAAACTCCAAGAGGAAGAGTTTGGTGAGGAACCAGGGGCAGAGGAGTCCCCGGGCTGAGCTCACTGGCTGGAAGCAGAGGACAGGAGCCACCAGCGACCAGGGGACATGGGCCCAGGCTTAGTCTGAGAGGAGAAAACCCAAGCAGGAACGCTCTGTGAGGTCTCCGCAGTGTCAGGCTGGTGCTGCAGGCAGGACACCAAGACGGTCAGATGGACCCTCACGGAGTTCAAAGTCCAGAAGAAGGTGACCGGGGGGCTTTAGCAAAGACCCAACATGGTGTAGACCAGCAGTGCTCAACCTGAGTGTGCACAGACCCTCCCAGAGGGCTTGTGAAACCCAGGTGGCTGGGCCCCACCCCAGTGTGCCCGACGACCCGGCAGGTCTGGGGTGCCGCTTGGGCATTTGCATTAGCATCAAGTTTGGGAGAGGGGATGGCGAAGCTTCTAGATCCACGGGGTGGAGAACTCTGTGTCCTGGGGCCTGGTGTGCCTGGATGGAGCAGGGGGCAGCAGCCAGGCCCTGGTAGAGAGCAGGGGCTCACGGGAGGGGCCCGACGAGCACCTCCCCTCCCTCCCCACAGTGAGCATAGAGGAGACCATAAGTGAAGGGCTGACCTCAGCGTCTGGCGCAGTGAGGACACAAGAGCCAGCCACCATTCATATTATTTCCTGTGGTTGTTGTCCGCCACGATGCTGATGTGGGACCTCAGTGGGGCTGGGCCTTGCCCGACAGACTCTGGGGAGCAAAGGGAAGGGAGATACGCCCATTCTCGCTGCCAGTGCAGCCAGACCCTACCTGGAGGGCTGTGGATTAAGGGGAGAGGAGCACAAGGAAATTGGTGACCTGAAAGGGGTTGGGGAAGGTTGCCCAGAGAGCCACTTCAGCCTGGCTTGTCTGAACACAGCACTGAAGGGCTGGGAGGGGAGGGGAGAGGCAGGCCTTCAGCCCCAGCCCCACCCAGCCCTACCCAGTGACCACCAGGATCTAGAAAAAGACACAGCTACCCTCAGTGCACAGGCCCTAGTCCCTGATGTACAGCCCCCTCCATAGCCTGGAACTTAATGTCAGCCAGAAAGAGCCGAAGTTGGGTCCACCTCCGATCAACATTCCCCATAGCAGTGGGGAGACCAGTCCGAGCCCACCAGCCCTCTGCTGCCTGCAGGGTCTTTCCAGAGCCCCTGGGACCCAGCACACCACCCACCCGTCCCTGCACCCTTCCCCGTGCCCAAGGAGCAGCATGACAGGTCATGGTGGGAGGCCCAGGTCAAGCGCCCTGTGCCCACCACCACCCGCTGGAGGAGGCCTAACTCCTCACATGGCCAAAAAACCCCTTGGTGACCTGGCCCCGCCCATGCCATCTTCATTTCTGCCAACTCTCCAATCACATCCTATCCTCAGTCAGTATTTATCGCCGACGCCCCACATCCTGTACCTGCCAGGCTGTTTCTGCTTGCTCCCTACCCCAGAATACCATTGCTTCCGTGGGCCTATGGGTGGACTTCTATTCATCCTTCAAAACCCTGGCCAGAGGTTGCCTCCTCTGGGAAGCCTTCCTTGATCCTCTTCAGTAGACCCAATCTACCTCCCACTCCGCCCTTCCACCTTCATAGTAGCTTTTTCACACAACTGCTCCCCGCCCTCATGATCAGTAACTTGAGGACAGAGACTGGTCCTCTATTTTATCTCCTATCTGTCGTTGGATTTATGGCCCATCCAATTAATCCAGGATGATCTCATCTTGAGATTTCAAATTATATTTGTAAAGGCCCTTTTTCCAAATAAGATCACAGTTCCAGTTTCCAGGGATTAGGATATGGACATAGCTTTATTTATTTATTTTATTTTATTTTTATTTTTTTTTTTGCGGGGGTTACCACCCTACCCATTACAAATAGTAACAGCTAACTTTATGGGGCCAGGCTGGACACTTCCCAGGTATTAGCTGGTTTAATCCCCACACCACCCATGTCCTTCAGCTCAGCCTTGTCTGCCTAGCCTAGAAACACCCTTTCTCCCTGCTGCTCTCTCCCTTGGTCCCTGGTTGTTATTAGCAGAAGAGACAGGACGGAGAAATAACACTTACTGAGCACTTAAATCTCATGGCACACCACTTAGGTTGATCTTATTCTTAACCCCATTTTACAGATTAAGAAATGAATCATCACCGTGTCCTCATGCTTTCTACCCGCAGACTCTATTCTCCGTGCTTTACGTGGTTTATTTGGTTTAATCCTCACACAACACCACAAGTTAGGTCAGTGATGGGCAATCTTTTGAGCTTGGTGTGTCGAAATTCACCAAAAAACCGAGCATAACTCGGGTGGTGTGTCACTTGGAGAAAAACGGCCTAACCGGAAGTCCCAGAACTAGACGCTCTGTGCTGGAGTTCTGTTGTTTTGGCCTACAGACCTCCGGCACAGAGTGTCTACACTACAGCAAATGTTTTATCCTCAGCTACTGCACCTGGCCATGCAGGAGCAGAGGATGAAACGTCCTTCTCGGCATGTGGCCCCATACTTCTCTGGTATGCGGCTGTGTCATCGAAAATGGCTGCGCGTGTCAGTGCTGACACGCGTGTCATAGGTTTGCCATCACGGAACGAGTCCCATTACACAGATGAGGAAATCGAGTGACCAATGAGATAAGTGATTTTTCCAAGGTGCCTGGTGGGCACGTGGAGGAGCTGGGACCCTTCCCAGGCTGATGAGCTTTGGCCCGTGTGTCTTTGGACAAAGGTGGAATTATAACCCAGGGCTCAGGGCTCCCTCTCTCCAGGGCAGTTTGGCACCACTTTTCACAAAGGTCCTTCTGTCCTTAGCCATGAGGAAGTTTCCTCGCTCTTTCTCTGACTTTCTGGGACCTTGGGGGACCCGCAGTCCTTGTGCATATGAAACCCTTTCTGTGTGTTATCTGATTCCATCCCCATAGGATCATTCTCATCTCTATTCTACAGAGGGGGGAGGTCCCTCACTCGTGAGCAGTGATCACAGAATGGAATCGGGTCCCTCAACGCTTCTGGCCTCTGCTCTTTCTGTCACCTAAGGTACCCCCCAACCCCCGTCAGCAACAGCTCTCGGTTACACAAGAAAGCCAATATATATAGAAGGAATGATAGAGTTGCTGAGGAACAGGGTGATTACACATCCTATTACACATCCTCAAAGCATCTCCCCATCAATCAGATGCTTACTATTTACAAAGAGAAACATAGAGCCTTTAAAGTAGAGAAACCTGGCAGATCCCCTTCTTACTCAAGGGATCAAATTTACATCAGCAGCCTGACCTACGGTGATGGTGATGTAGTGGATAGAGCGTTGACCTGGAATGCTGTGGTCACTGGTTCAAAACCCTGGGCTTGCCTGGTCAAGGCACATAAGAGAAGCTATGAGTTAATGCTTCCTGCTCCTTTCCCCCACCTTTCTCTCTTTCTCTCTCCTCTTTCTCAAATCAATCAATAAAAATTTTTTTAAATGTTTTGTAAATTTCCATCAGCAGCAGTAGGACAAACTCTTAAAATCTCTTCTTGTAGAATTACTGTGAAGAACACAACGTCCCTTCTAGGATTGTCCTGCCTGTCCTCCCCTCCCCATTCATATATGTATTGAAGCCCTAACCCCAGGACTTCAAAATGTGACTCTATTTGGAGAGAGGACATTTAATAGGTGATTAAGTTAAAACGAAGGCTCTAATTAGATGGGTGTCCTCATAAGAAGAGGACATCTGGACACACAAAGAGTCTTGGACTTCCGGCTTCCAGAACGGTGGGAAAATACATTTCTGTCCCTGGTGGTTAAGGCAGCCCCAGCAGAGTAATAAACTTCCCAAATGACCCAGCTTCAATCTAATCAGGAGGAAACAGCAGATAAGCCCAAATGAGGGCTGTTCTGCAAGGCAATTGGCCTGGACACCCCAAAAATGCCAAGGGCATGAAGAACAAAGAAAGACAGAGAACCCCCGATTGGAGGAGGATGAAGAAACATGATCCTGACCTCGGGCTGGATCCTGGTCTAGGAAACAACAAAAACAAACAAACAAACAAAAAACAATTAAAGCTTTCCCTTTTGCTGTAAAAGTCATCAGTTACAATTGATGGAGTGGGTGAGTGAAGTTTGTAGATGATGCAATTATGTTAGAGCAATGCTGATTTTCTGATTTTGATCTTTTCACTGTGGTTACTTGTTTTCAAGAAATATACACTGCAGGGCATATGGGGTGAAGAAAGAAGGGACTGTGTCTGCTACTAGCTTTCAAAGGGTATGGAAGAGTGCATGTGTGAGCGCGTGTGTGAGTGCGTGTGTGAGCGCGTGTGTGAGTGCGTGTGTGAGTGCGTGTGTGAGTGCGTGTGTGAGCACGTGTGTGAGTGCGTGTGTGAGCGCGTGTGTGAGCGCGTGTGTGAGTGCGTGTGCATGTGCAGCCATGTGTGTGTGTGTGCAGAGAGAAAGAGAGAGCCAAAAGAAATGAAAAAAGAAGCTATCAGCCGACTGACTTTGTACATTTGCTTTTATCTAACTGAATGCTCTTATTCACTCTGATAGTATAGAGAAATACACTGATGGGCTTGTGTCCCATTGGGATGCTTTTAGCTATTGATATATACATGGATTGAGTAGGAACAAGCATTTTGAAAGTCATTTTTGTAATGATTTAAATATATTTAAATATATTGAGGGCATATGTGGCCTATTTACAAATATATGTTATGGTCTGCAAAAAAGAAAGAAGCTATCAGTTAATGTGTGAGGAGTCTGGGTGAAGGGCAGTCAATCTGTAGTTATTTCAAAATAAAGATTTGTAAACCTCCACTGTCCCTCAGGAGAAACACACCGGCCGAACCTCCTCTGACCACACCCAGCTCCCCCCTCCCGGAGCCCCGCAGAGCCTGAAGCCCCCTGTCTCCGGCCCTCTCTGTCTCTCCCCAGATTCCCTCTGCCTCAACAAACTATCACCCCACCCCGTCCCCTGTCCTCTAGAATGCTTCCACCCCACCCCACCCCACTGCCCATTGATGCCCCCAGGGCCGGCCCACCAGCCTTCCCCATCCGCATTAAATCTTCACTGTGGTGATTTTCAGCCGGTGTGCCGCAAGAGTTTTTAAAATGTGCCATACCTATTTAGTCAAGGGCACTGACCTCTTTTCCCTTAGAGTGTCAAATTAAAAAAAAAAAAAAGGACAACGGCCAACATAACAGCAATCATACAACAGCAGTCTGGTGTGAATGAATCAAAATCATACCTATTATTTTTGTCAGATCAGCAAAAAGATTTATTTTGGTGTGCCGCAGAATTTTAGTGATTAGTTTATGGGTTGCCCTGAGATGGAAAAGGCTGGAACTCACTGCATGACCACGAACTGCTGTGAGGTCAGCGTTATCAGCCCTAGTTCACAGGCAGAAAACCCAGAGCTCAGGGAGCTGACGAGTCTGCGTCACAGCTTGAAAGAAATCGGACTGGATTGGAACCAGACCCCCTAACTCCCAGCCCTCTGCTCTCCTGCCTCTTCAGATTATGCTCACCCAGTGCCTTTGCCCGTGCTGAGCTGGGCTCTGCTGGGCTCTGCTGGGTTCTGCTGGGCTCTATAGGGCCAGGCCAATGGCTGCCAGGAAGCAAGGGCCATGACAGCCCTCGGAGGATGACCTGACAGGCGCTAACACCAGCAAGCCCTGCGCCTGGGAGGCAGAAGCCAGCCACTCCTTGTGCTGTTTTGAATGGACTTAATCCCTTAGGACTGTCCGAGGTTTACAGAAAACCCAAGAGGACAGTACAGAGAGTTCCTACAGACCCTGCAGCTGTCTCCCTATAATTAATGCCTTACCTTAGGGTGGCACATTTATTACCGTTAATGAGCTGAGGTGGGTACGGTGTTATTAAAGTCCATTTCCTTAGCTTTTACCAAATGTCCCTTTTCTGTCCCGGGAGGCCAGATTACATTTAGTTGTCTATACCTGTTAGTTCTTTCTTTCTTTCTTTTTTTTTTTTTTAATGATTTTGAAAAAAGAGAGAGAGGGAGAGATTTGTTGTTCCACTTATTTATGCATTCATTGGTTGATTCTTGTGTGTGCCCTGACCAGGGATCAAACCCACAGCGTTGATGTATCGGGATGGTGCTAACCAAGCTACCCAGCCAGAGCTCATTCCTATTAGTTTTATTGGTAATAACCATGGTCATATTAGTTGCCTTAACTCTCAGGAGAGCTCTTTGAGGTGCTACTTTCTCACCTGTCAGTCCTGTCCAGCCGCAAGCTTTTAGAGCAGGGCCATGTCTCTGGGGTCCCGTTCTGCTGACCTGAGGAACCAGGTGTAAGTAACCTGGCCTGCGGCCCACCACCATTGATCCTGTAGCTCACCTGTTGCGGGAGGTCCTGACGAGCCTAACGGGCAGGGAGGGGTGGGGGAGGACCTCCGGCCTGCAGGGCCGCCTCCCCTCCAGAGGCCCCACCCCACAGCCCACCTGCTGGCTCACCTTTCTTAGGAAGCTCCCTCCTCCCCAGCAGGAATCACTGTAACTGATCAAGCATCATCCCAGCTGCGAGGCAGAAAGTCAGGGTGAAGGGGCTGCATTCGGAGCAGTCCTTCAGAGCCCTGGGCTGGGAGGGTACCTTCTTCTGCCTTCAGGGCAGGAGTTTCACCAGAGCCCCTGGGGGCTAGGTAGGCACCCCCTCCAGGTGGGCCCCCTTTGCCCTTAGAAGTTCCTACTTGCCTTTTTCCCTATATAAGTTCTGGGCCCTCAGCTGGTTGTAGGGTGGGAGGAGTTGTCGCTGGGTCCTTGGTGTTTCTGATGGCAGGAGCCTTGGCCATGGCCCGGGATCACTGCGTGGTCCTGCTGCTGTTGCTGCTGCTGACCACTCTGGAGCTCGCTCAGTGCCCATACCCCAAGCCTGGTCTCCCAGGCCTGTGGCATAGATATGACTGTGGGGTCAAGGGCATGCAGCTGCTGGTGTTCCCCAGGGAAGGCCAGACTATTCGCTTCAAGGTCATGGGTGAGTGCCAGCTGAATCCCAGACCCTGCCATCCTGGGCTGCAGGGGTGAGCTGGGCTTTTTTCCCTGCCACAGGAACGGGAAGAGTCAGGGTCTCCCTCCAACATGAGGCTGGAGACCCCTACACCCCACCACATAGGGAAGAAGGCTGGTTCCCAACCTCGGTTTCCCTGGTGCTCCAGGGCAGCTCCCCATGTCAGTTGGTCTGCGGAGAATCGGCTGGCCCTTGCGCTGGGCTGGAGGGCCCAGGTTTCGCATTGGTAACCACCCTCAGCTGATGTGCAGGCTGCTGGTCCACAGACCTTTCTCTTAAGTGGCAGTGTGGGGCCTAGTACGGAGAAAAACAAAGTGGGTTTTGAGTCAAACTAGGCATCTGCAGCCTCTAAGCTGTGTGGTCTGACCTCTCTGAGCCCCCGATCCTTAACTGTAAGAGGGGAAATATGACCAGAAATGTGGCAAGTGGTCTGAGCAGACATGCAGGGGGGTGTTCCCATGCCCAGAGGGTGCCCTGGCTGTTCTGGGCTGACCAGGTGGGTGAACTACTAGCAGGGGTCTCCAAATGAAGTGACTGCCACAGCCAGCTAACCTGGCAAACAGACTGTGCTCTTTCCACAAAATCCCGGGTTCGAATCCTCGTCTTGCTATTGTTGCGTGCGCCTGGGGAAGCTCGCGCCCTCTCTCTGCCACAAGCCTCCTCATCCCCGGAATGTGGACGACTGAGTTTGAAAGAACTGGTATAAAATACTCAGCCGAGTGCCCGAGACCAAGTGTCTTCCCTGCCTGCTTCTGAGAGCTGCCAATGGGGAACCTGAGCTAGAAAGAGCCTGAGACCAGCTGAAGCCACCCATTGCCTCACAGCTGTGGAAGCTGAGACCTGAGAGTGGGAAGGGCTTGCCCGAGATCGCGCAGCATGCGAATAGTAAACCGAAGGCTGGAAACTGGGTCTCCTGTTCTTAAGTGGCGAGTCTTCCCAGCAGACTCGGAGAGCCTCCAACTTCACCCATCAGTCTCCCTGACCCCTCACTTCCATCCCTCTCTTCCCTCCCCCACCCCAGATGAATTTGGGAACCAATTTGAGGTGAACAACTGCTCCATCTGCTACCACTGGGTTACGGCCAAGCCCCAGGGCCCTGCAGTCTTCTCTGCTGATTACAAAGGCTGCCACGTGCTGGAGAAGGTAGGGACCACCCACTGTTCTGGGGGTCATCCCACGGACTTGACCTATACAGTATCACTCCGGGGAGACCCCCCCCTGGACCAGCGCTGCATTGGCACCTACAATCACTGAGTGAGCTGGTGGGTGAGGAGGGCTAAGTCCTGGGCACCTGCCCACAAGTCCAGGCCCTGCCTAACACCAAGCCGGGCTCTCCGGAGCCATCTGCCGGGAGGCTGAGTGGACTCACCCAGCCTCTCTCCTGTTTGCCTTCTCACCTGCAGGATGGGCGCTCCCACCTGAATGTGTTTGTAGAAGCTATGCTATCTGATGGTCACGTTGACGTAGCACAAAATGTCACTCTGGTCTGTCCCAAACCTGACCAGACCTGGACGACTCCGGATGGCCAGCTGGCGACAGCCACCCCGTCCTCACTTTCTATCCCACACACCCATTCCCTGCGCTCCACCGCAGAGCACAGCTTCGTCCACCCAACCTCTGCCTCACCATCCCCTGGACCGGGACCTACTCGCCCCACCTGGGCTGGCCCCACTGGGAGCAGCTTGGAGCCCTGGGTGGTTGACACACCAGATTCCATAGGTACATAGCGCTTCTCTGTGTCCGTACACCGTGTCCCTGCCCGGGGCCTTCTGGAGTATCAGGTGGCTTGACAGCCCTCAACTGGGTTCAGAAAGCCACCTCCCTCCATTTCCCTGGATGTCTACTGCCCACTTGGCTCCTTCCCATGTCCTCACCACTCTGTCACCAACCCTAGGTACCCGTCTGACCCCGGAACAGTGCCGGAGGGACTCAGGGCACATCCCCTGCATTGTGAGAAGCAGTTCAAAGGAAGCCTGTCAGCAGGCTGGCTGCTGCTATGACAACACCAGAGACATCCCTTGTTACTATGGCAGCACAGGTACAACTTTCCATGCCTAGCAGGGTCCTGTCCGCTGAATCCCAAAGTAACAGGAGGGCTTTCTCCTCTCCCCTGTTCCTGACGCCAGAAGAGACTGCAGAGCTGACCTTCGGATGGGGGACCACAATTCCCAGCTTGCCTGACCAGAGGTGTCCCAGGAAACTGTTAATAGATCTGCCTTTACATGTTCCCTACCTTTAGATCTAGGACAACCCAGCGTGGCTGATCGATTAGATGGTGGTCTTACTTTCAGACTAGTTCAGCTGTTTGTTCTATGCTGAGACAACCCAGGTGTCTTGACTCACAGGCCAACCCTCCAATGCTGATTGTCACCAGCCCATCCCCCTGGGTCTGTGCTGGATGCACACTCAACGCCCAGGCCCCAATCAGTCTCTTTGATCCTCCTTTGTCCCAGCGACTGTCCAGTGCTTCAGAAATGGCCACTTTGTCCTGGTGGTATCCCAAGAAGCAGCCTTGGCACACAGGATCACCCTGGCAAGCATCCGCCTGGCCTACGCCCCTACCAGCTGCCCCCCGACCCAGGAGACGGGGTCCTTTGTGGCCTTCCGCTTCCCTCTCACCCACTGTGGCACCACAGTCCAGGTAGGTGCAAGGGCCATGGGCTGGTGCCCAGTGTTGCCCCCTGGGGGGCCTCACTCAGCTGTCTTCTCCTGCAGGTGGTTGGCAATCGGCTCATCTACGAGAACCAGCTGGTGTCCGACATCAATGTCCAAGTGGGACCCCAGGGTTCCATCACACGGGACAGCACCTTCCGGTAAGGGGGAGCCTTCCTCATAAAGGCTGGGCTTGAGAGGGAAGGGGGCACAGGTAAGCTTAGAACTGGCTTTGGAACCATCAGGGCTCATGTTCAAACTCTCCCAGCTAGCAGTGTGACCTTGTCCCAGCCTGCCCACCTAGCAGGGGCACGTTCCTCGGCCGGGCTGATGCAGACAGTCCCTGGGGCCTGCCCACGCCTGGCAGGTAGAAGCCACAGCAGTGCCTTTGAGGGCCAGAGTCCTTGAGAGCGCTTGGCTTCATCTCCCTGAGGACTAGGCTCAGAAACTAAGCAACCACCAGTGAGGCTGGAAGGGCCTGTCCAGGCCCCACAAGAAGCGGAGGCTGTGACTGTGGCTGCCTCCTGACCACAGAAGTTGTGAGGGCACAGACGAGGTAGCAGACACCTGGGGCTGGGCTCTCTGAGGAGGCAGTGGCTGGAAGAGCAGAGGGAGAACCCCTCAATGAAAGCGTCCTGCTGACTCAGGCTGCATAACTACCCCAGGTCCCCTGGATGCCAGTGGGGGTGCCCCTAAGGGAATGTGTGTCATACCTGCCTCTCAACTCCAGGGGCCAGGCGCCAACGTCACCCTGTCCACCCTGTCAGAGCTAATACATCCACCGTGGTTGGAGACACTCTGTGTCTGGTCCCAAGCAGGTGACCAGGTGTCGTGCGTCCCACCCTACCTGCCTTGGGGACTAGAGCAAGGTCCTGGCATCAGGGGTCAAGGGTCTTTGCTTTCAAATGAACATGCCTAAGGGTAAAGGTAGTGCTAATGCGGGGACCAAGCTGTCATTTTAGACCTTTGGATTTAAGAGCTATGGGAGCTAGCCAGAACTCAACCTAGCGTCCAGGGATTGCAGAAGAGGGGAGCCGGCACCGGGGCTCCAGGACGGAAGGCCCCCTGGGTCAGGGCACCACCACCGGTGCCTACCAGCTCCCGCTCTGTGCCCGGCCGGCCTCCCCCTGCAGCGTGTCTGTTCCAGGCCCGCCACCCAGGCCCACACACAGGGTTCTGTCTCAAGCAGTGCTAAAGGTAGAGCTCTCAGGAGCTGGGGTCAGGTGAGGTCAGCTGCTCTTGCAGACATCTCAGGAGGGGCATGGCCCCTCCAAGACTGTGCAGAGGCACTTAGGCTAGCGAGGGACACTAGACCCAGAGACAGACCAGCTAAAACTACAAGGACAATGACAACACTGGAGCATAATCTTGTGACCTCACTGATTTGACCACAGCCCTCAGAGAGGGAGGGGGCCATTGCCATTTAAAAAATGAGGAGATTGAGGTTAAACGATTTGCTTGTGGTCACATGACCAGTAAATGCTAAAAAGATTCGAACCCCGGTCTGCCCACCAGGCTGGACTGGCAGGCTCTGGGGAACCCCGAATGCGGGGACAAGGTGAGCATCTGTCAGCCACCTCATCCCACAGCGCCCTGCACCGGCAGCAGGCCTGGTGTAGCAGGCTCTCGCTGTCCCAGGAAGGTGAGGAGGGCAGAGGATAGAGGCAGGGTGCTTGTCACCCGAGCGATTGCTCCGGTGGTGTCCAGCTGCCCTGCTGCACTGGGTCCTCCTTGTTGCAGCCACATTGTGGGCACCTGGTTATTACGTAAGCAGGATGCACTGATGCCATCTTCTCCCCCATCCTCTCGTACTTGGACTTCAGGCTTCAGGTTCGTTGTATCTTCAACGCCAGTGACTTCCTGCCCCTCCAGGCGTCCGTCTCCACACCCCCTCCACCAGCCTCGGTGACCCAGCCTGGCCCCCTGCGGCTCGAGCTTCGGATTGCCAAGGGTATAGTGTCCCACGCTTTTTCTCTACCCCCCCCTTATCTGACACAGCCCCCCGAGGCTTACAACCCCCCCCCCCACTGCAGACGAAACTTTCCGCTCCTACTACGAGGAATGGGACTACCCCATCGTAAGGCTGCTGCTGGAGCCCGTCCCCATGGAAGTCCGGCTCCTGCACAGAACGGACCCCCAGCTGGTCCTGCTGCTGCACCGGTGCTGGGCCACCCCCAGCGCCAACCCCCTCCAGCAGCCTCAGTGGCCCATCCTGTCCGAAGGGTGAGTGGTGCCAGGGGCTGAGCTGCCCCAGGGCTCCCCTGCTTCCCCCGCCCCCCACTCGGTGGGCGGCTTCCTTGACTTCCCTCCTTCCCAGGTGCCCTTTCGAGGGTGACGGCTACAGGACCCGAATGATAGCCGTGGACAGGGGCCTGCCTTTCCCGGCTCACTACCAGCGCTTCTCGGTGACCACCTTCGCATTCCTGGACTCTGGCTCCCAGAGGGCCCTCAGGGGACCGGTAAGAAGCCCGTGCTCCGTTGTGTCCCTCGGCCTGCCATCATCAATGCCCTCCAGCACCTGCAGGCTGATGCAGACAAAGGTGCCCAGACGGGCTTGGTTTTACTGTGTCGTGGAGGACAGTGAGTCCAGGTCCAGGACTCCAGTCTGCCCGCAGCGGCCAGTAAATGACTCGAGAGGAAGAAAGGAAAATGCTATCAACCCTAACACTGAGCGCTGAGCACTGGTCACTGGTCACTGTACTGAGAGTGGCCTTGCTCTGACCCTAGAAACAGTGTGTTCAGCAAAACTCTGCTTTGAAGTTTGATATAACGTAGCAACTTCTCCAGAACGTAGGCAGGGATGAACCTGGGCATACTGAGGTTTTCTGCTTGACATAACAAATGGCACCCGGCCACATGCTATTGTACAACTTTTGTTCTACTGATCAATATGTATCTTTCACATTAACATACCCAGACCTCAAACGAGCTTAGACAGCTGCATATTCATTATATCAGATGTAGAGAAATCTCACTGGTTGGCACCTGGGGACGGCTAGTCCTCATCTCAGCTGTGAGCCTCTTCCTGAGCCCAGACCCTGACCTGCTGGATGAGGGGGCCCCCTTGGTCGGGCCTCCTGGGTGCTGGTTCAAGTCAACTCCTCTTGCTTCTGCTCCTTTGGGGGGCTATCCTGGGCCTGGTGTTTCTGGAAGCGGTGCTAAGCTGTCCTCCCCTCTGCCCTCCATCCCTGGTCACAGGGGCCAGGTCGGGTCTCTCGCACAAGGAGCAAGATAGTCCTCCCCAGGGGCTCACTCTGCTGTTGGAGACAGGGAGGCGCAGGGCCAGGGTCCTGCCCAGAAGGACCTGGGCCATCAGGAAGGACAAAACGCACGTGTTTCCGATTGGGACGCAGCACATGTGGCCCGATTTCCCCCGCCTGCCTGGGTCCCGGATCCCATGTTCCTGCCTCAGTGCTCCCCCACAGCCACCCCCATGGCACTGAGCCAGCCCCACATCTCGACCTCTGTCTTCCCACCAGGTTTACTTCTTCTGCAGTGCCTCCGCCTGCTCCCGCTCAGGGCCAGAGACCTGCTCTAGGCCCTGTGGCTCTCCGACTGCGAGTGAGTCTGGGTGGGCAGGGGGCGTTCTGCACTCCTTTGTATATATTACAGATATATCTGGTGCTGGCTTCTGGGCCACAGGGGCCTGGGCACCAGCCCAAGATGCCTCTCCTCCCCTGGGCAGGGCAGCGGCGATCCTCGAGTCCCCACAGTGGCAGTGCCGAGCCGCAGAACATCGTGAGCTCTCCAGGGCCAGTGGGCTTCGTGGGTTCCTACAGGAAGGAGACGACGCTGGGGCCCTCAGGTACCGCGGTCTGGGGGTCGGGCCCCGCATGCCACCGTGCCCAGGGGGTGTTGACAAAACAGGGACGTCCCAGCCTGAGGAAGGGCATGAGATTGTGTAAGGTCATTCAGTGGGGAATAACACGGAGACAAGCCCCCGCCCCCCGTGAAATGACAAAGGTCTGGTGTGGAGGGGGCCTGCCCAGCCCTGACATCCTTCAAATCCTTCTCTCTGTAGGCTCTACCAGGAGCTCTGATCTGAGGCCCCCGCTCTGGGTGGTCCTTCTGCTGGTGGCCATTGCCCTGGTCTTAGGGATTGGTGTCTTTGTGGGCCTGAGGCTCCAGAAAGGCAACAGAGGCTGAACAGGCTCAATAAACCATCTCAAGCCTACTGGAAGCGGGTGTGGAGAGTTTTGTGACGACTAGAAAGGAATTCTTTCTTCTCTTAGAAACGTGTTCCTTATGGTCGGCTCTCTCCTTTCACACTTGTTACCAATACTGGGTAGAGTCCCGTAGTCTCCCACGCCCGATTTTGGGAGGCCTCACCTCTCAGTGAGGAAAGGGGACATTCCAGGCGGGAGAATGGGGCAAGCCAAGGTAAGGGATGGGAAAACCATGGCAGCGTCCTGAGCCACCGGAGCTGGGAATCGGGAACCTGACAGGGCTCAGGGCCTGGGAGGGCCTGTCACCTCCCCACAGACACAGGCATCCTGACCAGGCACCCTCTGAGCACACTACTTGGCTGCCATCACACATAAGGGGAACCCAGAGTTCCCGGGGCCAAAAGAACTGAGCTCGACCTGCAGGCACTCCTCCCAGCCCTGCTCTGAGCCTCCTGGCCTTACCCTAAAGGATAGGGCGCTTCTTTCTGCCCCCCTGCCTCCCTCACCACCCCCCACCACCACCACCACCCTCACAGGTCAACAGGCCACCAGACAGGTCAGGCTGGCTGGCTGGGTGCTGACCTTTGCCCGCATGTGGCATGGCTTTTGTTGCTGACTTGGCAGCAGAGACCTCTCCAGGCCAACATACAGGTCTCCCAGGCTGGCACCGGAGGGGAGGGTAAAGGTTCAGCCTTTGGCAGGCAGAGAATAACTGGTAGGGAAGTGGGAACTTGGTTCAGACACTCTCCTGGGCCTTTGGCGGGACGTGAGCTGAGGGCCCTGTATAGAGCGCACTGTAGCACTCAGACTTGGCCAGTGGCCTGAACACTGTGCAGGGCGCCCCCGCTGTGACCTCTTCCCTCTCTTCCATCTTCAGGATACTGGTCAAATACAGGGACGCCCAAGTCAGGCTGCTTGAGTTACAGCCTTGGCTCTGTCCCTTACTACCTGTGTGATACTGACTTACCGAACCTTGTCTGGGCCCCAGTTCCTTATCTGTAGAATAGGGATGATACCATCCCGGCGGGGCGATACCATGAATAATTAGCTAAGGATCCTTAGACTAGGGCCGAGCAGTTAACCAACACTTACTGAATGCTGCTAACTACTAGAAGTTCCTCTCGCTCCTACCCCAAACGTGACGCCTCCCTTTTCTTTCCTTTTTTCCCCCTGGTTCATTTGTTCGTTCGTTCCTGTGACAAGTTTACAGGCTCAAATCAGGGGCTGGGGAGACCGCTGCCTCAGGCTTTCCTACTGGAGAGAGCAGACCAGCCACTTGGGCAAGAAGAGCCAGGCCCTTGCTTTGGAAGTCAGTGATGTCCTCATCTGGAGCTGTCTGGCCACGTGTGGCTAGGAATGATGGCTCCGTCCAGTCCTGCAGGACTACAGGACAGCCTCTTCAGGATTAGCGTGACTAGTTCTTGGCTGGTTGCTGGCTGGAAGGGCCCAGCTGGCTTGCTCTTCCCGGTCAGGGTTCTGGTCCCACCCAGAGCCATCGCCTTCTTACTGCTCCCTTCATTGTACAAGTTCATCATGAGCGTTTCAAACAGCACGGAAGGTGCTCCTATATGTCGTATCGATGCCGTTTGCAAACAAAACACAATTCCATAGATACTACTGTCATATACTTAACACAGACATCTGGTATTAGTTTAAATAGATGAATTTTCCTCCATATGATTAAACTATGATATATATCATATAGTTTCTAGATATCATATAGTTTCATAGGTATGTATCATAGTTTCTATAGTTATATAGATATATTGATTTTAGAGAGAGGGGAAGTGAGAGAAAAACTTGTTTTTTCTGCTTATTTGTGCACTCATTGGTTGATTTTTGTATGTGCTCAGACCGGGGATCAAACCCACAACCTTGGTATATTGAAATGAGCTTCTAACCAACCGAGCTACCCAGCCAGGGTCTATATGATATGTTTGATGGAAACTAAGTCTATTATTAAGGATAACAAGAATCAAACACAGTATTTCAGCATGTGATTCATAGCATACTATTTTCTTGGAAGAAATTCTTAGAACTGCTGGGTCAGAAACTGTGGCCCTTCTGCCTATCAGGCTCTGGGACACTGTGGACCAGTTCTCCCACAGCTTGGCCACCGCGGATTTCACCATTCTAAATCTTTGCCTTTGAGTATTATAAAGCAAATAGTGTTGCTAATTTAAAATGGACTTCTTTGATTAGAAGCCAAGCATCCTTATAGCCACCGTGTCTCATAAATTGCCTCTGCATGTCTGAGCTACTCTACCAAATGTTTCCTTCCTTGTCTAGAAAGAGCTTTCACTGAAGTCAGCATCTTACCTATTTCCCATTGAGTTGCCCATTGGGATTTCTCTGTGGGGTTCTTCCATCTTGCTGTTCAGGAGAATTATGTAACAATGCACATTTTGTCCTCATATTTTTATCTTTGAATATGGCAAAGCTCATCCCCTACCATATCTTTTTTTTTTTTTAAAGAGAGGGACAGTCAGGAACAAAGAAAGATGAGAAGCATCAATTCTTTGTTGCGGCTCCTTAGTTGTTCATTGATTGCTTTCTCATGTACATTGATTGGGGGGCTCTAGCTGAGCCAGTGACCTTGGGCTCAAGCAAGAGATCATGGGGTCATGTCTGTGATCCCACGCTCAAGCCAGCGACCTTGGGGTTTCAAACCTGGGTCCTCAGCATCCCAGGCCAATGCTCTACCCACTGTGCCACCACCTGGTCAGGCTACCGCCTATAATCTTAAAAGTATCTATTTACTGTTTCCATGATACTGTACTCCTATGAGGATGCAAGTGTTTCCCTCCTACATCAAGTGTATGCAGGCACAAGGCTTTTGAAAGGCAACTTTGGTATCTGATAGTTGGTATTTAAATTGTACATAGATTTTTCTCAATACTTCTAAGTCAAAGGGTCCTGTTTGCAAATGTATGAACAGTGAAGGTCCCTGCAGCACTAGGTTCCCCGTGCGTTCCCCTTTCCTAGTTATCAAAATCTAGCCCCAATTTTGCCCAACTTAACACTTCTTCCCTCCCCTAAAACCACCTCCTGGAACAAGCAGCACCTGAGCCCTGAGAACATTTGAGTCAGATCCGATGGGGGTGATAACAAACCACTCTGCTGACCTGAGGCAGGAAGCAGAGCCGCTCGGGGCCGGCCAGGTTGTCTTTCTTCCTGCCCCTTTAGGGTGGGGTGCAGGGGCAGTGGCTGCAGCTAGTAAGACCCAAGGGACTCCCTTCTTCCCCAGACTCCTTCCTACTTACGCTGTGGTTGAGATGAGACTGACGCCATGGCGCTTTGCCTTACACGGTGCCCGTGTGCCCACACGTTTCTGTAAGGGTACTGCACGTTAAAGTGCCACTGCTGTTCAGCAACAGGAAGACCAGAGACCAGGGTCAACTGGCTGGTGCGGTTCCAATGACAGATTATATAGCTTGGCCAGTGCGCGGTGCATAGATCGTCTACCTGGAACGCTGTGATGCTGTGGTTGCTTGTTTGATACCCTGGGCTTACCCAGACGGAACACATACGACAAGCAACCAGTGAGCGAGTGAAGCAACTATGAGTTGATAGTTCTCACCCAGCACGTCCATAAAATCAATAAATAAAATCTTTTTTTAAAAAAAAATGACATCAGGTACTTCTTTTATATTTTATTTATTGATTTTTACGGGGGGTAGGGAAGAGCGAGAAGCATCAGCTCATAGTTGCTTCACTTTAGTTGTTCATTGGTTGCTTGTCTTATGTGCCTTGACCAGGCAAGCCCAGGGCTTTGAACCGGTGACTTGAGCCTTCTAGGCTGACGCTCTAGCCACTGCACCACCACAGACCAGGCCATTTAAAAAACATGTTGAAAACACTGCTGAGCTAACATGGAAAAGAAAACAGACACAACTTAGGACAAAACGGAAAGCAGATACCCTGGGGAGAAAAACCAGCGTCTATTTTGGGGACTTCTGCAGAACCCTGGATGTTGGACATCCCACTGTGATGAGCACAGAGGCCTGTCAAAGGTGAGGAATCGGTGCTGGCCTCCTACCAAAGCTGGGACTCCACAGGGCTTGGTTCTTGGTACAGGAGTGGAGGGGAAATAGAGCCACTGCACAGAAGGGGGTGGCAAGGGAGCCTGCCTGTCTTGATCTTGGTGCAGGGTGGATTTAAAAAATAACAACAAACCCTTCAACAATTAAAAGTGTAAGTCCCTCTTCTCTGGTGCATGCAGTCCAAATTCTTAGAATAGGGCTGGGGTGGGGACTCTCAGAAGTTCAATCTGGAAAAATAAACAAAAACTCAAGGCTGAATTTAAAGTGATACCAAGGTGATAACTTACAGTGAGCCCTCGGCTTCTGGTAGAAGCAATTGTTTGAAAAGATGTGATTTCAGTCAAAGTCTCAAAGAATTCTCATGAAATCACAAATAAAACCCAAACCAGAATCACAGGATGGCAGGAAGAGAAGGGACAAGGCACCAGCTGCAACAGACCCCACATAGAGAAGCAGGCAAAGGACCTCAACAAGCATGTTGAAAAAGATAAACCCAGACAGCCTGTAAGCGGAGGAAAAGATGCCCAACCTCGTTAGTAGTCATGGATGTGAAGATTTAACTTCAAGACACTGTGATATACCCACCAGATGGGCGAAAACTAAAACACTAAGGGCTGGTCAAGAGCACCCACCTACTGCTGATCAGTGTAAACTGGTACAGCCATGTTAAAACATAACTTGCCATTACCTGTGTTATCTATACAATAAATCCTCTCCTGGGTTAATATCCGAGGAAAAACTCTTGCACCAGCATGTTCACAGAAACGTTGTTTGTAATAACAAAACAAGAACAGAACAGAAACAACTGGTACGCCCATTATCAACACTAGGATGCATAAATAAGCACACTCTGTATATTCCCATAATGGAACCCTACAATGAATGAGAGGTAAGGGGTAAGCTGTCCAAGGTCTATCCTTTGCAGGCTAGCCTCCCAGCCTTTGCAGGTGGACCCTTGAACAAGGATCCATGGACTCCAGCCACTGCCAAGTGCCCAAGGCTCTGATCAGCTACACAACGGGGACCCCCAGCCCACTTATTACATCAGAGTTGGGGCTGGCGCGTCCCCAACCCTGGATGCCATGCAGAGCCTCTGCAGGGGGTTAGCCTCGGCACATGCTGCCGCTGCAGTTCAGACCGAGATCCAGGACCGTGTCGGAGGGAGAGATGGTGCAAACCCCTACACACTGAGCTGGAAGATCGGGGCTGGAACCACATACTGTCATTGCATCCCTTCTCCTGCTGACAGCGGAGGAGGAGCCCCCCCCCCCCTAGACTGCTCGACTCCTGGTGAGCGCTGGCCCAGCAGGGAGGGAATTGTTTGGCGGTTTGCTCTTGTTTGCCCAGGACTGAATGAACTAGTTAGATGTGGCAATACAGGTAAGTCTCGGGAGTAATGCTAAGCAAATGAAGTCAAAGAAAGCAGGTTTAATGATATCCTTTACATGAATTTCAGAAATAAGCAACCCCCCCCCAAATAAAATTATAAAGAAACAATCACCACCAGTTTCAGGACAGTGGCTTCCCCTGCTTGGGGACAGAAGGAAGGCAGTCATGAGAGAACGTACAGGGTCTCCTGCTGTCTTTAAGCTGAGAAGTAAATATGAGAGTGTTTATTATTCTTTGAAATGGCATGTTTTAGACACTTTCCAATGAGTGTTTCACAATTTAAAAAGCTCTCACAATGCTCAAGGTCTGTTCCACATTTTAAAAGTCTTCATATGAGATTTTAGACTTCAGGCTGCTGGCCGAGACCAGCAACCTCGCAGCCTTAGCCCAGACTGTGGGCATTCCGCCGCACTGCTGCGCCCACTCGCACTCTCTTCCCTCCTGGCTTTCCCTTGAACCTCTCACCCCTCCTCACTGGGGCGAGGCAGTGGCTGCCAGGCTCCCACACCAGCCTCCCCCACTGTTCCTCTGCTCTGCGTCCACCTACTGAATGTTTACTTCTTCAGAACATGCTTAGGTCACCTCCCCCCACTACCTGACTTTCAACACAGCTGCATGCCCCGCCCCCATGGTGGCACCTCTATCAGAACTCCAGTCCCCTGGCTGTGCTCATCTGTGCAGCCCCACCTCCTGCCTGGACCAGGTTCCGGCCACTGCCATCAGAGCCCCAAGTGAAGGGGCACAGGCAGACCAGACCTTTATAACAGGTGTCAAGAGGAAAGGCCACCACGCCTCTAGCGGTGTTCCGATGCCAGTCCAGGCAGAAGCGGGGAACAGCAGCCGGCTGTGGAGCGCTTCCTGTGTGCTGCCACACGTATTAGCTCACTAATCCCATCAGCTCTGTGCAGCAGGCTCCGTTAACTCCGTTTTTCAGATTCAGAAACCAACAGACACCACACAGTGTTGCAGAGCTGGGGGTCCACCTGGGCGATTCCCAGAGCCCACTTTTTTTTTATTGTGGCAGAGACAGAGAATCAGAGAAAGGGACAGACAGACAGGGAGAGAGATGAGAAACATCAATTCTTCGTTGTGGTTCCTTAGTTGTTCACTGATTGATTTCTCATATGTGCCTTGACCAGGGGGCTACAGCAGACCGAGTGACCCCTTGCTCAAGCCAGAGGGGCTCGCACTCAAGCTGGTGACCTCAGGGTCTCGAACCTGGGTCTTCCGCATCCCAGTCCGATGCTCTGTCCACTGCGCCACCGCCTGCTCAGGCCCAGAGCCCACATTTAACGGCACTACATTCCTGGAAAACTCTGGAGTGGGCCACCAGCAGTCTGTTCCTGCTGTAGTTGATCATGAGATATCAGCTTGGTCTCTGAAGACAGATGGCTTAAAATCTCAGCTCCACTACTTACTGGCTGACCACTGGGTGGCCGTAAGCACAGGCACTCTGAACTCATTTCCTGTCTGTAGAACGGGGTGAATGGCGTCTGTCTAGCAGGGTTGTCCTGTGGTTCTGAGCGCTCAGCCCTGGGGCCGAGGTTAGGGGCATGCTAGTGTAGCCACAGTGCCCCCTGGTGGCCGCCTTGGTCAGTGCACCAAGGCCTAGAACAATGTAGCCACGCCCTCACCTTCAACAGTGGAAGGACAAGGGACTTACTTGGGGCATGGATCCCCAAAGGGCTCAAGTTTACATGGGATGCAATGAGCACTGATTACACCTCCAGATGGTTTCCCTTCAGACACCTAGGACCACTGACTGCCCTGGCCCCTATATACAAACCTCATTAGCCTGACAATACGGACCTAAAAGGTCAGCTGTTCAGAATCCACCAGCGGAGACTGGGACCTACTTCCCCAAGGTTAACCTACAAGGCAGCTGAGGCAAAATGTGGAGTTGTGACAGGAAGGGGTGACAGCTCTCCTGTCCATTTTGGCTGAAAGAACTAACCATCTGTCATTCTATCACCCCCTGCTCCTATGCACCAGAGACAGAGCCTGGGCTTTGGACAGAAGACCCCCAGGGCTGAATCTCTAAAGGTGAAAGACAGCAACACGTACGTGGTGGCCCCACCCTTGAGATAGAAATCTATCAAGAGGGAAATGCATCAAGACCTCCGATGCACAGCCAGAGCCCGGAGCCTGGGCCGGGTGAGGCCAGGCACCCGGCAGGGCAGGGGTGGGCCCCGCAGGCTTGCCGGAGTCAGCCATCTTTGGGGAGGAGACCAGGGAGAGCAGACAGTGCAGAAGCAGCGGCGGCGCTGGGAGAAGTATGAGTAGCGCCAAGCGTAGCAATAACAGAAGTACAGTAGTAAGGTGGTAGCAGCGCCCGCTGCAGTAGAAATAGCAGCAATGAAAATACACATAGCATCTGCTATGTGCAGCCACCGCTATAAGCACTTCTCCCGTACACACCCTCTCGGTCCTGACGCTATCTCTACCTCCAATATCCTCACCGTATAAAGAAACTGGAACAGAGAGGCTAAACGAGCTGCTGAGGTCCCACACTGAGTGCCTGGCTCAGACGCTCAGTTCCGGGCCAGCAGAAGGCCACCTTGCCCACCCTTTTCCCTCCTGGCCAGGCTTGTGGCCGCACGAGTGGCATGAGATCCTGTACAACACAAGGTCAAGGCCTGCTGGGACATGGAAGACACATTCTGGCAGAAGGCTCGTGGATTTTTGTTTTCTTTGCAATTAAAACCACAGTGGGGGTGGCGGCGGTAAGAGCGATGAAAGGACTGCGGCGCCCCTGACGCTGTGTCCCCACGTGGTCCCCAACCCGCCCAGCGCCGGGTGCTCCGGCTACAGACACACACAGGGAGGTGGCTGGTTTATTGTTTCCCTTTTTTAATGAAACTAGACCACTGCTTACAAAAGCCTGCGTGGGCCCGCGTATCCACCCTTCCCAGTTCCCTGGCTCAGCCGTCCCTGTCCCCCAGGAACCGGAACAAGGCTGGTGCGGAAGGACCCCACCGGCTCAGTGACCCACATGAGTGGAGCAGCCTGGCCGCTGACCCCAAGCCTTCAGAGGGTGACAGTGCTACCTCCCACATCTGTTCCCATCAGGCCTAGGGGTTGCATGGATGAGGGTGGTCCAGGCCACCATGGTTCTCAGGCCACCACCCAGACCAGAGTGAAATGATGTGACTGTCCCCCCCATAAACCCCCCACCCCCAGGAGTTCTCCCCTTCCTCCCCCCATCCCAACCCTAACTCTACCCCACCAGTGAGATGAGGCCCAGCTCCCGTCGGAAGGGTCAGGGCCTACAGGCTGTAGAACTTGAGGCTCCTGTCCATGCCCGTGGACGCGATGAACTTGGCATGGTGCCCAAAGGCCACCCCGGTGGTCAGGCCGCTATGCTCTGAGGAAAGAGACAAGGGGCACCAGTGAGAAGCTTTTCCCCTCTAGGTCTCAGCACTGACCTCTCACACACACATCCAACCCATCCAGTCCTTCCCCCATGGCATGAGACTGCTCGTCCGCTTTCCCCGCGACCGGAACTTCCCGCCACGGGGCTGCAGCCGCCCTGCAGTTACCCGCAGGGCCTCGGCGGTGCCCGGCACAGGGCCAGCACGACTTTCAGCTCCCCTCACCACAGTGTTCCGGGCACCTGCAGCTCTGCTCCAGTCCTGCAGCTGGCAGGATGGAGGCGGAGGGCACCCCCCTGCACGCAGTCTTGCTCCCCACATCTCACAACTGGCTGTTCTTAAAATTGAGCTGAGCTTTCAGTTTGGTTTCAACTTCAGTAATCAGTTTGTTGGGACCGACCCAGTGCTAACTCCTTGCTCGCTACGGGAACAGCCATCAGCTTGTTCGAGCGCACGCACGGGGTCCCGTCTCCAGGGCACCTGGGCCCCCGACTGAAGGCAGGGCTGGGACTGGGGTGGGGACAGAAAAGGCTGGGCAACACTCTACAGGAGCATCAGCACATTCCTTCCTTCAGGAAAGTTAACGTTCACACCACAAAGACCCCTGCTTCCAGCCTGCCACACCCCTCACTCTGCTCCACATCAAACAATGGGCTGAGGAAGGGCTAACCCCCACAGGCCACACAGCTAGGTCCGGACACCTCTGAAACACCACCCACTGTGCAGGCTCGGGAGAACGCACAAGTGGGAGAAGTCTCTTGTGTCCTGACCAAACCTGCTAGCGGGGAAAAGAACTGTCTCAACAAAGACAGCAGCAGGTGCCATTCACTGAGATCCCAAGTGTGCAGCAGGTACCTTGTCACCATGCATGCCACCTCTGCATCACCGTCTGGCACAGCCTGCAAAGCAATGCGTATGTGCCCACTGTGGAGCTGGAGAAGGCACAACACTGAAAGGGAGTCACATAGCCGGGGCCACACAGCTATAGGAGGCTGGCAACCCTGTCAGCCTCTATCTCGGCTTCTGTGCCTTTTTCCTCTAGCACTTACAACTGCAATTACTGGTGACTGTCTGATCTCTAGTACCCACTGCTCTAACCCCACGACAGATGAGGACACAATCTGAATGATAACAATGGCAAATCCTTCCTATGCGCCGGATGCTGTTTTAATGCACACGCATCTAAACCTCACATCAAGTCCCACTGGGTATGTACTATTATGATGCCCCAGAGCGGTTAAGTAACTTGCCCTATGTCACACAGCTTGAAGCTGTAAAGCGAGCACTCTGGCTTGAGTTCACTATCTCAGTCACCACACTGCTGCCTCAGGTTGTGACTAACAGCTGCTGAGGCATATTAATGCCCACTCCTAAAACTTCCGACCCAGTGGGACTCCCCCACCTCCCTCTGGGCCAGAACACCCAGGGACCTTGGGACCCCAGGGCCAGCCTCTACCTGTAAAATGAAGAATCTCCGTCCACTGCTTGCAGATGTAGATCTGGACATCGGTGCCCCCAAGGGCCAGGTAGGTACCACTCTGGTCAAAGATCAGGGACTTCACCTGCCAGAGCCAGAACAGAGATCACACATGGGGCAACTGGGAACAAAGAGAAGCAGTTTAGATCCGTGATGGCAAACCTATGACACGCCTGTCAGCACTGACACGCGTAGCCATTTGATGACACACGGCACGGCCACATACCAGAAAAGTTTCATCCTCGGCTCCTGCACGGCCAGGTGCAGTAGCCGAGGATAAAACATTTGCTGTAGTGTAGACACTCTGTGCCGGAGGTCTGTAGGCCAAAACAACAGAACTCCACAACCAAGCATCTAGTTCTGGGACTTCCGGTTAGGCCGTTTTTCTCAAAGTGACACACCACCCGAGTTATGCTCGGGTTTTTGGCAAATTTTGACACACAAGCTGAAAAGTTTGATCATCACTAGTTTAGATGAATTCAGTGAGCAATCCACACACAAGGAGGCCCCGAGAGCTGAGGTGAGGGAGAGGCCGCACCTCAAAGTTGTTGTCCAGCTGCAAGGTCTTGAAGTTCTTGAGCTTGCGCAGATCCCAGAGCTTGACGGAGGAGTCGTCGGCCGCAGTAGCCAGGTAGTAGCCATTCTCGGAGAAGGCGATGCTGGTGATGGGGCCCGAGTGGCCAGGGAAGTTGGCCACGTTGGTGCGCTCCTACAGTTGGAAGGTGGGTAGTAAAATGTCACCCACTGGTCATGAGAGGGAGAAAATGGAACTCCCCAAACTTCTAGCTCTGAGATGTCCTCCTCCATCCTTCAGGGAAGGATAGCTAGCAGGAATAGCAGGGGTAGATGGCCTAGCCCAGGGTCCCCTAACGACCCCAACCACGTCACTCACACAGAGCCACCCCCGGGTCAGATGCCATAAGCACTTAATTACAATGAGTAGTCATAAAACCTCCGACCCGAGGGCTCAGATGGAGGCAGCCATGTCCTACCTTCAAGTCCCAGATCTTGATCTGAGAGTCTATGGTTCCTGTTCCAAAAATTAGTCCATCAGGGTGGAACTGTGCACAGGTGAGCGCTGTGGAGAAGGGGGGACCTGTGTCAGAGCCCCTGCGAGAGACTAACATGGCAGAGGGTGGCTCCTTCTCTTCACATTCCCATTGTGCCCGCATGAAGCCTGGCACTCGGCAGGTATTGGCGGTAAGTCTATTTTTATAGAACAAATGAGCAAATAAAACAAAATAAATGATAAATAGCAAATATAGAGAAAGAGGCAACTTACAGCAGCCAGAGGTCTCATCTGTCACCTTGGTGAGCACACGCCCTGTCTGGATGTCAGAGAAGGCCCAGTACTGAAAAACCAGAGACAATGACATCAGTGAGAAAGTGGGTCAAGGACCCTCGTTTGGCAACCCCTGGTAATGCCAGCTCCTCTCAGCAGAGAGCACTCTCCTCAGAGTTCTAGGGAGCGGCGTGAGGTTGGGAAGCTGTACCCTATTCCCACAGTGCTCAAGGCCTCTCAGGGCCCTGGGTAGGGCCACACCTGGTCATCAGAGGAGCTCAGAAGATAGTCACCAGTGGCGTGGAGGCTGAGGCCTGTCACAGCACTCTCATGAGCCCGAACAACCTGAACACAAGAGGTGTTCGGAACAGACCAAATCCTGATAGTGGCGTCCGGGGAGGCAGAGAACACCAGCTCCTAAGAGGAAAGCAGAGGCAGACTATCAGAGAGAGGAGAGGTGGACCATGATGCTCTCATGACACCAACAACGAATGGCTTCTCCTTTCAGCCCTGCCCTGCCTGGAACCATCCACCCACCCAATGGTGCCTGCCAGCGCCGCTGGTAAATGACATTAAAATGGTCAGACAGCATTTGGCACTGGAGGCCTTGCCATCTAGTGGTAAAAGGGATAACTGCACCAGACTGCAATACCCCACAACCTGCTTGCAGTGCCCGAGAGAACCGTGCCTGGTGCATGAGCTGCCCAGTGCTGGACTGGCGCGGGTCTGCACAGGACGGGGTCTGGGGGGGCTGCAAGGGCATGTTCAGTGTATCCCACAATTAAGGGTTCTTAGGAAAATTTGGGACAGGGAGAGAACTTAGTGTCACCAACCAATTATTTTGGTTAGGACATTTAAAACTATAAGGTAAAACCAACCATCTTTTGTCAACATTTCATAAGAGAAATATTAACACCCAGTAAGCAAGAAAGAAGTGCTTTCATTTGAGTAAACTTATTTTTATGAGAAATTCACCATGTTCATGACTCTTCTGTTTGTCATTTCCTTAAAGGTACAGACGGGGAAAAGGCCGGCTGTCTGAGAAGCACCCATCCAGCACTGTCTTACAGGTTCAGACCCAACTGTCCTGGATCTCCACTGGAGGGTGGAGCGGCCTTCACCCTCCACACCAGCAGTCCCCCACCTATTCTACCCCACCCACCTTCCACAGCCGACGCCCAGGCTCTACCGCCCATGCTAGAGGGCCCGGGAGCGCTTCCTCAGACCCGAGCCCAAGGTTTTGTTGTGCTTGGCTTTCTGCAGTTTGTGTAATAAACATGGTAGGGCTTTGTCTCCTTCTCAACACTGTTTCAATGAACATGTTTTTGTAAGCTATGCATTTCCTCTCCATCTGGTCTGAAGAGCCCTGTTTTAGTGGGTTCTAGAGTAAAGGGGAACCCCATGGCTCCAAACAGAGGGCCCTAAATGTCTCCTTTGGAGTCAGAGCTCTTTCTCGGGCCTATTCCACTTTACCAAGGAGACAGCGGGGTGGGCACCGGTTCTGGGACCCTAACCCACTGAAACTGGGCTCAGGAACAAGGGCCTGGTATGGCTAGGAGAACCCCTTACCTGGGAAGGGTGAAACACCACACTGGTGACTTTCTTGGTATGGCCTTTGAGGGTGGCCAAGATCTGCTCAGAACTCTTGTCGAAGACGACAACATTTTTATCCGCCCCACCTGGAAAGGACCCACATGAGATCCGAAAATGAGTCAAGTCTTCCAGGTCTCTTTGCTAAACAAGGCACTTTTGTCCCCAGGCCTAACTTTTGCACAGGACTGGAGCATGCACAGGATTACCACCCTCCCTGGTCAGGCCAGCTCTCACCGGTGAGGATCTTGTTGGTGTCGGAAGGGCAGAGGTCCAAGGCGAGGATCCCAGGAATGCTGGCACTATGCAACCCCTGTGCACACCAAACCCAGTCACGGCCAAATCAAAGCCACACAACTCCCCCACTGCCACCCCAGCCCAGGGAACAAAAGTGACCTGCATTCCTTATCCACCGCCCTTGGCCTTCTGCCAGGGCGCAGCACCTCCCTCACTGTGTTACCAGGGAACCAGAGCGGGGCAGGAGGAGAAGCCCTGACAGCTCTCTGCCCCTGTGCTCCAGGCTGGCCTCCCATCCCAGAACAGCACAGAGGGACGTCTCTGAGACCAAGGGGCGCGGCCGCTCACCACGTGCGATGCCACCTGCCGGTATTTGCTGAGCTCTTCTGGCTTCACCAGCTCCTCAGGCACAGTCTTCCCTCTCTGAGAAAAGGAAAAGGCCCGCCCCAAGGAGAGTGGCACTGAGTGCTGGCCCCAGCCAGCCCTTTCCTAAGGGGGCAGCACCCTCCACCTGGCCACCCCTCTCCCCTGGCTCCGGAAGGCGACTCACCTTCTTACGCTCTGTGGTTAGCACAGTGGCCTTGTCTTGAAGCTGGGGAAGAGAGAGGGGAACAGACTCAATGTGAGCCAAGACAACGCTATGCTGGGCGTTGGTGACGTGCATGTTTCCACAGGGGTCAGCAAAGGCTCGCCATGTGCTGAGGAGGACTGCGCTACAGGCTGACAAGCGTGATCTCGTTCTACTCTCACCCCACGCTAATGGGGGTTATAACCTTGTTTCACAGAGGAGGAAACTGAGCCTCAGACAAGTGAAGGCCACAGACGTGACAAATGCCAGAGAGAGGAGAGGACCAGGTCGCAGAGCTCCCAGGCCAGGTCTATGCCACTAAGACGAGAGCTAAAATGCAAGGTGACACTCTGAACTGTTCAACAAAGACACAAACTATCGAGTCCTGCAAAGGAGGGCTCTGTCAGTGTAAGAGGGCACTGGACGCAAAATCGGGCCAGCTCTGCGTCTTGTGAGCTGTGCCTATTCATCAGAGTCTCACATTCTAGATCCATAAACTAGAAACGCTAATTCTTGTCTTGCCTCCCTCAGAGAAAAAACATGAAAACATGTAGCAAAGTATTTTAATACCTGCAAAGAACCCTAACAACAGAAAGAGCTACAAAATTGCACTTAAGATTACAGTCTGTTAAATTCCCACACATATGGAGTAGGTACTACTGTTCTCCTCTCAGAAGCAAGGGAAAGGGACACGGAAGGGTTAGTTAAGTCAGCTCAGGGTCATAAAGCTTATAGAGGGTGGCACAAAAGTAGAAAGGGAGCAGTGTGGTCCGAGTCTGTGCTCTGCACTACTTTCTGCCCAGAGATGAGATTTTTCTTCACACGGGACTAAAGGGTGAAAGGTGAGTGCCCATGCGCACTCCCACCAAGTGAGAGCACCACCTACCTTCTGGATAATCTCGGGGGTCATTCCCGCCAGCTCGCCCAAATCCATTGGCTCCCCGGCACCCTGAAGAGAGAAAGGGGAAGGTGAGGGAGGCACGGAATGCCAAGGACTCTTCCAGGGGAGCCCCGTGAGCCACTACACACTAAAGGGCAGCTGATAAAGGCGGGGACAGGGGACGATGATACTCACCACTACACTTGGCTGAGAGCTCGGCACAGCCTGGGGCACAATGAGACCAGCTTGGGGTTTCAGGGTGGCCAGAGCTGAGAGAGAAGGCAGTGTTAGAAATGGGGTATGACGAAGCGGAACCAGCCCTGAGTGGGGGATGGGGGGACAAGGCTGCACCTTCTCGGGCGGCAGTGACCTCCTTGGTGAGACGGGCAATGACACGGCAGGCGGCATCGTGCTGGTAGAGCGCGTGGGAGAGCTCTTGGCGGGTGGTCTGCAGCTGCTGGCGCAGGGTGAAGCTGTGCAGCATGACCGCATCCTGAGAGGGAGACACCACCATGAGGGGGTGGGAGGAGGCAGGAGCACCCAGCAGAAGGGCCCACCCTTGATAAGAGGACACTGCCCCCATCCCATGGCCTAGACCAGTAGTATCAGTAACCCTGAATGTGCTGGCATCTCTCCCAAGTCCCTAGGCTTGCCTAACACTGGGCATAGACAGGAGTGGGAGCCAGCCAGTTCTTTCCCACCCCCATCTTCACTAATTTACCAGAAAATCTCCAAAGTCCTGCTATCACCTCAACAAGAGGGAACAATACTGCAGCTGCTATTCACTGACTGCCCTCATTCTGTTAGGCACTGTGCTCAGCAGTCCCTCAAGATATATTCAGCCTGACCAGGTGGTGGCGCTGTGGATGGAGCGTCGGACTGGGATGCGGAAGACCCAGGTTCGAGACCCTGAGCTTGTCAGCTTGAGCACGGGCCCATCTGGCTTGAGCAAAAGCTCACCAGCTCGGACCCAAGGTCGCTGGCTCCAGCAAGGGGTGGCTCAGTCTGCTGAAGGCCCGCGGTCAAGGCACATGTGAGAAAGCCATCAATGAACAACTAAGGTGTCGCAACGGCACCGAAAAACTAATGATTGATGCTTCTCATCTCTCTCCGTTCCTGTCTGTCTGTCCCTATCTATCCCTCTCTCTGTCCCTGTAAAAAATATATATATATATATATATATATATTTTTTTCATTCATTCATGTTGTAGAGCGCCTACTATGTGCCAGGTGCTGCTCTTGATGCTGAGGATATACCAACACATGAAACAGACGCCTGAATCATGACGCCTAGGGTCACATGGCATGTGAGCAGCAGAGCTAAGCATGGAACCCAGATCTGTGTGACTTCAACAACCAGGCTCCTCCTAGGCAATCATTCTGTCCCTCAGAAGAGAAAATAATGCTTCATCCTTCCCACCCCAAAGTCCTAGTCCAATGGTGTCTTCCAGGGGGAGGCGCCAGCTCTCTCTCAGGACTCACCCACTCGTCCTGCAAGGCTTTCAGAATGGCTGGGATGCTGGTGGCGGAGGGCGGCTTGGGCCGGATTGGGTGAGCAACTGCCAAGAGAAGGAAGGCGGGCATGAAGAACCATAACCCAGGGGACCCCTCCTGTCCCCCACTCGTCTCCCTTCCACCTGCCTTAACAGACACTGTCTCCTCCTCCCATGCACTGGTGCCACCTTCCACCCCCTCAGGCTTGGAACTAAAATGGTCCTGGACTGAGTCAGCCTCTAAACACCTTTGATGTCAATGAGCTGCTCCTCGGACAGAGGCTGGTTGTTGATGGGGTCTGTGCCATTCTCTGCGATATACTTCTCAATGAGCCGCCGCTCGTAGACATGATTAGAGACGGGGGACACACACGGGTGCTCTGGCACTTCATTGGAGACTGTGAAAAAAAGGCAGGTGGTGAACTTGGGAGTGGTGAAAAAGACCTTGGGGCCTGGTGGGATAGCTCCACTGGGTAGAGTACCATCCCAAAGTGCAGAGGTTACTGGTTCAGTCCGCAGTCAGGGCACATACAAAAACAGATTGATACTCCCCCCTTGCTAAAATCAATAAATAAAACATTTTTTAAAAAAAGGTGATTATAGCCTGACCTGTGGTGGCGCAGTGGATAAAGCGCCGACCTGGAATGCTGAGGTTGCCAGTTCAAAACCCTGGGCTTGCCCGGTCAAGGCACATATGGGAGTTGAAGCTTCCTGCTCCTCCCTCCCTTTTCTCTCTCTCTCTCTCTCTCCCCCCCTCCCTTTCCTCTAAAATGAATAAATAAATAAAAATAATTAAAAAAAAAAAGGTGATTATATATTTTAAAAAAAAACAAAACCTTGGGCCAAGGGGATGCCTCATCTGCTGCTGGCCCAACAAGACCATGTGTCCCCACACTCAACTAACAGGAATCAAGACCTGACACCAGGCCAGTTCTGTATTGTCCTCAGAACACTTTCCAGCTGCGTAACTAGCTCCTCCGTCAATCTGCTGACAGTCAGAGAGCCAACAAATAATTACTGCATAACTACTATGTGCCAGGCACCTAGAGAGCTATCAGTCACCTCTGCCCATCTCACTGTGAACAAAGCTGCTTGGGCACCATTATATTCCAGGGCATGGAGAGACACAAGACACTCAGATTTCAGTCTAGAGCAGTGACTGTCAACCTTTTCCATCTCATAATTACTAAAATTCTGCAGCACACCAAAAAATATCTTTTTCACCTATCCAATAAAAAATTAAAGGTATAATTTTCATTTTCATTCATTCACACCGAGAGGCTATCGTTGTGTTGTCTGTTGTCATATTTTCTATTTGACAATCTAAGGCAGTGGTTCTTAACCTTTTTTGAGGTACCGAACCCACCAGTTTCATATGCGCATTCACCGAACCCTTCTTTAGTGATAAATAAAATATGATTTGTTTTCCAAATTCAAGACATAGGTATATGTTTTTTTACTGGTGCACAAAATGAGCCGTGCATGAACATCACCTTGCTCAAAGAACAAAACCAACAAAGTGCATGAACTCACAACAAATTACGGTATTACTTTATTCTGGCCTCCGCGGCGGAGGCTTCTCCGAACCCCTGAGACCGACTCATCGAACCCCTAGGGTTCGACAGAACCCAGGTTAAGAACCACTGATCTAAGGGAAAAGAGATCTCTGACTAGTCAGGTACTGCATGTTTTTAAAATCCTTGCAGCACAGCAGGTGAAAAATCACTGCTCTAGAGCCCACCTAGATGGATTACCAGACAAAGAAATTACAAAGCAATGTGACAGGTGCTATAACAATACAAAACATTTACATGTTGTTTACTAGTTGCCTAGCACGGCTGTAAACACTTTCCCTAGATTAATGCATCCCCACAATCACCCCCAACAGAGGTAGAGCTGACACGCCTGCCTCAGCAGCATGCGCGCCCCTTGAGGACAGAGACCGCAGCTGGTCTCTAACAATGCAGCTGCCCAGCAGGCACTTGGTAAACATGCACCAGATGAGCAAATGAGAGGAAGGATGGTGCTAGGGATAGGGACAAGAGCGTCTTCGACAAAAAGGACCCTGATGGGTAGCTTTCTTGGTTAAAGCACCCTCCCGACATGCTAAGGTTGCGGGTTCAATCCCCAGTCAAGGAAAACACAAGAACCAACCAACGAATGCATAAGTAAGTGGAACAACAAATCGGTTTCTCTATCCCTTCCTCTCTCTCTAAAGTCAATCAATAAATAAAATTTTTAAAAAAACTGAAACAATAACCGTGAAAATGATCTGCAAACTGACTTCTCCAATGTGAAGGGCTCATTTTTCTAATCAACACTGCCCCTCCCTCCCTCCTGTTTTTGGGATTTATGGAGAGGTTCTAAGAGGAAAGGGCTTGGAAGTTAGGAAGCAAATATCAAAAGGGATGAGAAACTATTAACCTAGTGAAACAACGAGAGTCAAAAGGAAAGACGGTACAGCCGTGAAAAAAAGCACGGATTCGGGATCAGAGAACCGAGCTCCATCATCCAGCTCTGCCCCTTACTAACTGTGCAGCATCATATGAGCCGTATGCTCCTTGAACCTCACATCCTTTTCTGAAAACAAACAAACAAACAAAAAACAACGGACCTTTCTGTGGGCTTCGGAGATTTCCTGTGAGCATAAAAGGAGACCACAGACTGGGAAGCTCACTGTAAACCAATAATGGCTTTATAAACGTACGCTGTTTTTATCAGCCCTGCAGGGTGAGGCTGGGAGCTGGAGACAAGGCTTCCAGCCCTGTCACTGCCTCTAACTCACGTATGACCTTCGCAAATTGCAGACGCTCTGCCTACCCGGGCGAGAGAGCTCAAACAACATCCAGTGCAATGCTCTCATTACGCAGGGGAAACTGAGGTCCAGAGCTCCGCACCAGATCACAAATCCTGTCGGAGGCGGATCCTGCACCAGCCCTCGGCATTCCCGATTCCTGCACCAGCCCCGGCTACCCCGATCCCTGCATCAGCCCCCTCCGCTCAGGCCTCAGTTCCCACTGCGTCAACGAGGTGGCTGGCCTCAAAGATGCCCGCGACAATATACTCAAGGCGTTATGTAAACTGTGAAGCGCTGCACAAATGCATCCCAAGCTGAGGACGAGGACCCCCGTGCTGACAAGCAGCCGCCCTGCCTCCCGGGAGCCCCGTTTTCACCTCCGCCCCAGCCCTGGCTCCGCAGCAGCCCGCAGATCCTCCCGCTCGGCTCTCCGGCCT
This sequence comes from Rhynchonycteris naso, assembly GCA_037038555.1. Classification (NCBI taxonomy): domain Eukaryota; kingdom Metazoa; phylum Chordata; class Mammalia; order Chiroptera; family Emballonuridae; genus Rhynchonycteris; species Rhynchonycteris naso. Next base: position 362,308,964 of record CM072995.1, read on the forward strand.
GCGGCCTCTCGCGATCGGCCGCAGCCAATACTCACTAGAGCAGATCAGAGACATGGCGCCGTCGCTGTTCTCCGAGGCGCCACACACCAGGCTCCGGGATTAACTGCGGAGCTGCCGCGGGCCAGTTCCTGTTCCCAGCTGCGTCGGGGAGCTCCGCAGCCAGCGGGGAGCTGCCCCGCCGAGCGATAATAGCCCAGCCCTTCACGTGGGACTGCGGCGGGGCGCGCGCCTAAGCTTCTCACACCGAACGGAAACTGCCCTTCCCCAGAATGCAACCGGGCAGGAAAGGGCCCGCCCGAGAGTCCTCGGCTATTTCCGAGAGAACTCGTCTCTTTCCGTAAAGCTCCCCCCGAGGCACTGGGAGAAGAGATCCGGAACTACATTTCCCATGATGCAGCAGTGAGAATTTAAAGCCAATGAAATTTAGCAACATTTTTGAGACCCGTGTGCGCTGGGCCTTGGCACCAGTCTTGCAAACTGGTATGCGATAATTTCCTAATGAACTTCGTAAATGGCATATTCCTGAGGTCTGCTTTAGAGGTCTGCATTTTCAAGGCGTGCCCCACGTGATTCTGCGGTGTTTTTCCGGACTACCCTTTGAGAAACGCTGCTAGATGACCTGATGAAGAAAGCGCACTGGCCAAGAATTCGTTCTGGTCCTGCCTCTTCTCCCAATTTGCTGTGCGATCTTGGGGAAGTTATCAGTTTCTCTGCCCCTTTCCTACATGACTTCTGATTCCCTTCCAACTCAGATTGTGTAGGATTCTTTGTGGATACCTATAAAATAATATACTCTCAGAAATCATGTAGAGAATGGGTGATGTGGGCGATTAGGGATTCAGATTAAGCAGCAGGACAGACAGGCATGGTCATTGAAGTCTTCGCTGAAGAGGTGAGAATATTCTGACTTTGACAGGTGGGCCAAATTCAGACAGAAGAGAAAGAGAACAGAGGGCATCCCAAGAGGAGGAAATGAACAAAGGCTTGGAGAGGAGAATAAAAGTTGCAGGTATGAAGGCTAGTATTGCATAGTGGCCAAGTGCAAGGACTCTGAAGTCAGATTGTGTGTGCTCTAATCCCAGCTAGTAAACTATATGAACTTCTCTGCCTTTATTTTCTCATCTGTAAAGTAGGGCAGTGATAACAAAGGTTGAGTTAACTTATAGGGTTGTTGTAAGGACTTAATATACTGCTCACAGAAATTAGGGGATATTTTATAGCTTCATATTCATTCTAAAGTATCCCCAATTTTTTCTGAGCAGTATATTTAAAAAGGTCTTTGAACTAAACTCAACACATAGTAAGTACAACGTAAATACGTATTCATATTTGTTATCATTTGCCTGAAAGCCAAGCACATTATCCAAACTACTACTGTCTTTCCCCTGCAGCAATAAAATAGCATCCTAATTGGTCTTGCTTCTAATCCACTTTCCAAGGAACAGCCAGTGATCTATTTTCAGTGACAAATCTATTCTCACTACTCCCCACGCTTTCATTCGCTCAACAAATACTGATTGGGCGCCTCCTATCTGATAATTGGAGATACAAACAGTGAACAAAAAAGACAAAGTTTCTGCTTTCTTAGAGCTTACATTATGGGGATGGGGGCAGGGAGATCCATTAACACACATGAATAATTTCCGGAGTGATAAGTGCTAACAATAAAACAAATCAGAGTCAAGTGGAAAGGAGGTTCTGTGGGTAGGAGGAATGGGCTACTTTAAACAGGGTATTCGGGGAAGGCATCTCTGAGGATGTGACATTTCTGCTGAGACCTGAGTGAGGGGGAATGTTTCTGGCAGAGGAAATTCGCCCCCAAGTCCTGCACCATTTAACCTATGCTGACCTCCACAGTCTAACCTCATCTCCTCTCCAGCACGCTGGCCTTTCAAGTTCTCACACCCACTCTGGCCGATTCCAGTACTTTTGCCTGGAACACTCCTCAACTCCCTCTTTCCCCTTTTCCTCTCATACCCTTCAAAATAAACATCAATATCAACTTGAATAGTGCTTCATCTGGAACCTTTAACTTGACCTCTAAGTCCCTGGTCGGCAAACTGCGGCTCTCTGGCCCCTTGAGTGTGGCTCTTCCACAAAATACCACGTGCAGGAGTTACCTCGATAAGGAATGTACCTACCTATATAGTTTAAGTTTAAAAAATTTGGCTCTCAAAAGAAATTTCAATCATTGTACTGTTGATATTTGGCTCTGTTGACTAACAAGTTTGCCGACCACTGCCCTAAGTGAAGTTTAGTCCCACAACACCCTGTCATTCTCTGGACCATTCTGGAAAACAATAATCATTTAATTGTTTACAAGTATCTGTTTGATGTCTGGGTTCTCCATTAGACTATACATTCCGTGATGGAAAGAACGATAGCGGTTCTTCTCATTGTTGTTTCTGAGTCTAGCACAGTTCCTGACACATAGTAGGAACTTCATAATTGTTGTTAGTTGAATGACAGGCTCCCTGACAAGTCAGGTATCTTAAGTACTTGGATATAGTAGAAAATACAATGGATTCGTTTAAATGAGACCTTGAACCAGAGCTAGTTACATTTTCTTAGGGGTTGACAGCAGAACAGCAGTTAAGCTATGAAGTGATAACCACACTTCCAGAAGATTCCTCTGGAAGATGCTTAAGTGGATGAATCTGAGGGGGATAGTAGAGAGGAAGAGAAGAGAGACCCAGTAATTGACTTATTTGACAAACTTTTATTGAGGACCCCCTGTGTGCCAGTCAGGCACTGTACTGGGCACTGGGGATACCACTGTGAGTGAAACCAGAAGTGTCCCCGTACTGAAGAGTTTATGGCTGTGATAGAAGAATGGAGGAAAAGGGGAGAACTTTCAAAGCATTTGAGTTCCAAAAGCCAGCCCATCAGGGTATAGAAAGAATCCAGGGCAATTGACTTTGGAGGAAACATTGCAGGTAAGAACTTGATCTCAGATTCCTCCCTACTTCCCCCAATTTCAACCTCTCCACAGAGGACATACAGATTACCTAGGCGGGGAAGAGAGACGTGCTGGGAAAGGAATACATGCATAGCTGTTGGTGGGTCCCAGAGAAAGAAACTCTATGCCCTGCTCCATTGGCCAATTACCCAAAAGAAGCTCCATTTCCCAGTGGCAAACTTTGTGGACAAGTGACTGAAGAAAGTGAAAATTGGGATTATATAGAGTCACTTTAACTGCTAAAATTATTAACATGATGAAGGTTAAGGCATGAGGAGAGACTCCATTCTTGTTCTTACTAACCTGGGAATTGAAACTTTTTTTTTTTACAGAGACAGAGAGGGATAGATAGGACAGACAGACAGGAATGGAGAGAAATGAGAAGCATCAATCAATTCTTCGTTGCGACACCTTAGTTGTTCATTGATTGCTTTCTCATATGTGCCTTGACCGGGGGGCTACAGCAGACCGAGTAACCCCTTGCTCAAGCCAGCGGCCTTAGGTCCAAGCTGGTGAGCTTTTGCTCAAACCAGATAAGCCGGTGCTCAAACTGGCGACCTCGGGGTCTGGAACCTGGGTCTTCCGCATCTTAGTCCGACACTCTATCCACTGCGCCACCGCCTGGTCAGGCTGGGAATGGAAACTTTAAAAAAATTTTTTATTGATTTCAGAGAGACAGAAACATTGATTTGTTCCTGTATGTGTCCTGACTGGGGATCAAACCCGCAAACTTTGACTGGGGGGTTGACGGTCTAACTAACTGAGCTATCTGGCCACGGAAGGAACTTTTTGAACCTTCTAGTCCTGCGTCAATGCCTGGATATACATCTGCACACATATAGGAACTGCAGATAATCCTCTTATTACGCCTTGAAGGACTTGCACATCCAGATCACTAACATGATCAGACCTCCTGGTACCATCTTCTGGACCACCTGGCATCCATCATCCAGAGTGCCTGACATCTGACTAATAACCACCCTCAACCAATTCTAGGATTCAGAGTGCAGAACTGATAATTCCCAAGACAGTACATTTTACTGTAAGAACTATTAGCTTTTCTTTCTTCTTTGGAACGCTTCTGGGTTATTCGCCTAGCTGTATTCCCAGTTTTCAAACTCGAAGACCCTTTTAATTCATCTTTATCATTTATTTCTAGCAAAGCCTCCCTTCTTTTTTGAGTTCATTCCACATGACAGATGATTAGGCAGGACAATGAAGCGCAAACAACCGACACTGAGGATTAAATGAACTCTCCCTCCCTCTCCCAGGGTGGTCCTATGTTAATTTTCCAAAAGGTGTGTACAACCTGCAAATCAAGGGTGGGAAAATCCCTGAACTGTCTGAGATTTGTATCTACCACTCAGATGGAAAAGAGAGTTGATAAGAAATTAACCAATCATAGGAAGAAAAAGTTGCATTCCTTGCACAGGAAAGTCTGACCTGAAATGAGGTAGTCCTACAAATCATAAACAATCTCGCAAGCAAGTGTGTAAGTAGTTGCAAGTGTTAGAAAGGCTGGGAGGTGAGACCCGGTATCCTACCAGAGTCTGCTGGGGAAGAAAGAGACGCTTAGCTCAGGGAGAAAGCGATGAAAGTTCAGAGGAAACAAACATCTGAAGGAAAGAAACAACCGAAACAGGTGGCAGACTGGTTGTTACTCCCTGTGATAGTCTGGTAAGAAGACAGAATTAGAAGGGATTCTAATTCTGTAGTAGTAGTTGGGAGAGGAGGGGTCCGTTTTAGAGTGTTGAGTTTCAGGAACTGATTTAATATCAAAGGGGAACTTTCGCAGGACGGTCAATGTGATCTAAGAATTAGGACATCAAGTTGGATTTTTTTTTAAAATTTATACTCTGTTACTTCATTGAATTCCCACACCTACTGGGAAGTATTTGTAAAGTGGAAACAACTGAGCTACGCGCCTAGAATTACAAAGCAGGCAAGGAGTCGCCTCATTCCAAATACCTGGACTCTCGCCCAAATGCTGCCCGTTTTTTGTAGGGGTGGGGTCTGGGTGTTTGGTTCCTTTCTTTCTCTACAATTAAATGAACATTTGGGAGCCATTTGCAAAGTTCGGGCGTGGAACTGCTCTCAGAGGGAGCGGATGCATTTCCCCAGCGTTATGTGCCTCTAACGGCTCCGACACTTCTTCCCTTTGTGCCTTTTTAGCGCGAAAACTCAAAACACCAAGGGCTCTTGGGCGCCTCTCGGTTAGAACAATGCCCAGGAGGCATTACAGTGCTCGAGGACTACATTGCCCGAAATGCCGAGGGGCTAGAGAGGCAGATAGGCTTCGACCCCGAATTCAAAGAGCCAGTTTACGTACTCTACAGCCCACATATGGTCACGTCTTTTCCCAGAGACTTCCGTTCCCAGCTCGAGCTTCCCATCCCTCTATTCTTCGTCTGGGAAAGCTTGGAAAAAACAAAAACCCAGAGGGTGGGACGCATGCGCATAGCGCACTGGGTTTCAGACGGGAGGGAGCGGCCGATACCAGGGCACATTCCGCTATGCGCGTGCGCAGACGATAAACCAACGCCCGGGGATTGAGGCGCGGGTTTGGTGGCGCGTTTTAGCGAAGTCGCACGTGAAGGGCAGCAGTGGCCGGAGACCGGTGAGTGCGAACAGAAACCAGACTTCGGGGCCGGCCGGGCCGGAGAGGCGGCAGCCAAGGCAGGCGGGACTTGAGCGGAACCGCGAGGCCAGACGAGCACGACTGGGGAGGGGTCCGACGTCGCGAGGCGGGAAAGGCAACTGGGGACCCGGATCCTCGTTGCTATGCAACAGGGGGCGTCGTTACTAGGTAACAGGAGGCACGCGTTTCCTGGGAGCAGAAGGTTCTGAGCGCGGCTCCTAAGGCGCAGTGACTGTTAGGCTTAGGGGACGAGGTCAGCGCTGAGCACCTAGCCTGCGACCCCCGCCCCACTACCCAGCCTCCCGCGGCCTCGCTCGGAGCCCTTTGGGGTACCCTAAACCCATGGGCCGCTCCGGGTCCCTTGCCAGAGACGCCACCCAGCAAGAGCTTGGCAGGGGACATGCTGTTCGAAATAGCGCATGCCACTGACACCCTGTCTCGGGGAGGCTGGGCCTGGGGAGGGCTCAGTGCGGCTGGGAAGCTGCCCCTTTCCCTGTCGCCCTGCCCCCAAACAGTTGCTGGGATGCAGCTGTCCGGGGGTGAGCGGGGGCTGCCCCCACCTGCTAGGACGCTGACTTCACTCCCTCCCAGTGGCAGCTTCGCCGTCTAGGAGCTTCCTTCCAACACAGCTGCCCTTCTTCGGTGGCCGCAGTATATTTGGATCAACTTTAAAATAAGCCCCTTTCCTCACCTCTTCATGGCTGTCTTTTGGTAACCTCACGGCTTTGTTGGCAGGATTCTAATACTCATTTAATAAGCATGTATTAGTTATCATTCTGTGCTAGGAGCTGGGGATTCCAAGAAGAGTTAGTTGTCAAGTTTGACTGGGAGGTGCTCAAAATCTAAAGGGGGAGGAAGGCATATAAACTTCTGAGTTCTGCTACAATGTGATGAGTGATATATTGGGAGTTTGTGTACTGCAACATTTCTATAGGTGTTTATAGTGGACGAAGTTCTTGCAGAAACATGTTAACTCCTTGCCAAGAGCTCTTAACTCTGCTTAACCCCATTTTACATTTGAGGAGATTAAAATTCAGATAAAGGGATAGGCACAAGGGTAGTATCTTCTAGTTTGTAACAGAGTTGAGCTGGGACCAAAATTGAGAATCCTTTGTACACTGCTACACTCTTAGGGCTTTGCTCAGAGTATACTTTTCCCTGCACAGAACCCCCTCAGAGCTCTGAAAACAAAAGTTTGAGCCCTCTCTGGGAGAGCCAGAGATTGTTGGCCCAGGCAGGGCAGACATCCTTGCTTTGACAGGCTCCACAGACCATTCTGATGGCCCACCAGGGCTGAGAACTGCTGTTCCCTAGGGACAGCTCTGAGCAGTGATGGGGAAATCGGGGCCAGCAGGGGGCACCAAGTCAGCTGCCCCTCCTGCCACGTAGTGATTCATTGTGTGAAAGGAAATAAGCAGAGGAAGAGCATTGGCAGGGGGTACGTAGACCGCCCCACCCTGCTCTCTTAGCAAACCCCGCCTAAATGTATAGTGACTTTTCCCTACCACAGTTAAAGGAAGCAGTTTCCCCTGCTCAGCCAGGTTTTCCTGGTCCTGCTTGAGCCATAGTGCAGCTGCCTGGACAGCAGTGGCAGGTCGAGTCCCAATTGCTTGCTGTTCTCATACCTCTTGGTACAAAAACGTGACCTGTAAGCCTAGCAGGTTGATCATCTCCTGGTGTATAGTCGCGTCCTGAGAGTCTGGTTGTCCTCTCACTTTGAGCTTGTTGATATTGAGGAGAACTTTAAGCCCCTCAAAAACAGGGACCATGTCTTACAGAGGCAGTATGGGGGTGTGGAATGAGCAAAAAGGCAAGATTTAGATTTGTGGTTCTAGAGTCAAGTCCCAGTTCTGCTGTGTGAACTTGAACACGTCACTTGACCTCTCTAAGCTACAGTTTTCTGAGTAAAACGTGGAGAGTAGCAATACCTTAGAAGATTAAGAGTTAAATGAAGTGGTGAAATAACAAGCATTTTGTAAATTATAAAGCAACACACCATATATATGTATACACACACAATTTGTTATTGTTGAGTGCCTATTATTTGAGGCTAGGTGTTGCAGGCAGTGAAGACGCTTAGACGTACTTTCTCTCAGAGCTCGAGACTGCTTCTGCTCTTGGTCATGGCTTCTCTCTAGTAAAAGGGTTTGGGCTGAAGTGAAGAGGCATAATGGTGATGGGTCAGATTCTTGCTGCCTGGGATTAACCTGGAAGAAAAGAGAAAGACCCCTATTAAAGAAAACAATTCGAAGAAATGGATCAACCAGTAATCTGCACTCTCATCTTCGAAGGGCACACTCCGGAATCCTGTTAGATTAGGTTTCCCGTGCACTTCACAGTGTCAGCTGGCAGGGCAATGTTGGCCTCACAGTGGAGGGTTTATTTCAGGGTCCCCCAGCTCCCCTCAACTGGGCTTGAAAGTGGAGCCTAATGCAGAACTCAGCAGGCTGCCATGGGGGGAGCAGCTCCTGTCACCTTGACCTTCTAGAATGGAGGAGGCGACATCTGATTCCTGCTGGTGGAGGTCCTTGGATATAGAATCCAACCCAAGATAGCAACCCTGCTCTTTTAAGTCCTCAGTGTAGTTTTGACCCAGATAATTCAGGAACTGAACTGTGCTTTCCTCATCTCCGACCACTGGTAGGCAGGAGCCATCTGGTTCTTGATTTGTGCCAAAGAAGAGGAGAAGGCTTCCCACCCTGGGGTTGTTCTAAATGAATTGTGTGTTTTGCAGCAATTCTCCCTCAAGAGAGACTTATTAGAGCACCTGTTTCAGGGCCAGAAAGTGCCCCAAATGCAATATTTTTATAAAATAACCATTTCTTGAATCCTTTTCCTTCCCATTAAGCAAGAAAGGGAACATCCTCTCTTCCCTCTCCTCTATCTTGATGGCTCTGATTTCTGGCCAACTCTCTGGGTGTCCTGGTAACTGCAGAAACTTTAAGAACCTCCCTGCTCTCACCTCAGGGGCATGACTTAGCCTCTGATCATTGGGTCCGTGTCATGGAAACTCCCTGAAACGTCAAGTTCATTTCTGAGCCAGGAAGAGAAGAGGAGATTTGCTGGGGTTGTTTGACATTTTTCGGGCATGATGGCAAAGAGACATTGGTATTGGAAACATTTCTTGGCTGATCCTCACCTGCTTCAATGAGTCTGTACTTGTTGGGTTTTAACTTGCCTGTAGTGTCATGTAACATGAGATCGGAGCACAAAACATAAAGTGGTTAAGTGAATTGTCACCATTCATGGAGATGATTGGTAGATGCCAAATTTCCTTTAGCCCACGAATAATCTCTTATGTGACTTTCTTTCTTTCTTTCTTTCTTTCTTTCTTTCTTTCTTTCTTTCTTTCTTTCTTTCTTTCTTTCTTCTTCAAAAAAGTGAGAGGCAGGGAGGCAGAGAGACAGACTCCCGCATGAGCCCTGACAGGGATCCACCCAGAAAGCCCCCTACAGGGTGATGCTCTGCCCGTCTGAGGCTGCTGCTCCATTACTTGGCAACTGAGCTATTTCAGAGCCTAAGGTGAGGCCATGGAGCCATACTCAGCGCCTGGAGCCAACTTGCTCTAACCATTTGAGCCATGGCTGCAGGAAAAGAAGAGAGAGAGAGAAGGGGGAAAGGAAGGGGAAGAGAAGCAGATGGTCACTTCTCCTATGTGCCCTGACCGGGAATCAAATCTGGGACTTCCACATGCCAGGCTGACACTCTACTGGTGCATCAACTGCGCAGGGCCATCTTGCGTGACTTTCTAAATCACTGCTGAGACTTAAACATTGAAGACCATATGGCAGAGTGGGATGTGCAGAGGGTCTGGTGTCAGATGTACCTGGATTCAAATCCTAGTTTTTCCACTTATTTCTTACCCTACACCAGTTTCTTTCTCTTCGTTTTTAAAAAAAATTTTTCTTTTTATTTATTTATTTTAGAGAGGAGACACAGAGAGAGAGAGAGAGAGAGAGAAAGTGGGGAGGAGCTGGAAGCATCAACTCCCATATGTGCCTTGACCAGACCAGTGCAGGGTTTTGAACTGGCGACCTCAGTGTTCCCAGGTCGACGCTTTATCCACTGCGCCACCACAGGTCAGGCTAAAAAATTTTTATTGATTTTTTTTTTTTTTTAGAGAGACAGAGAGAGAGGTGAGAGATAAGAAGAAACATTGATTTGTTGTTCCACCCCTCTATTCATTCACTGATTGATTCTTGCATCTGCCCTGATCAGGGATCGAACCCACAACCTTACTGTTTTGAAACTGAGCTACTTGGCCAGGATCCTACTTTGATTTCTTCACCAGTCAAATGGGGGATAACAACTACATGATGGGTTGTTTAGAGGATTAAATGAGATACGTGGTATATGGTTAGTTTTTTATTAATAATATCTTTCCTTAAAGGTGGTGCTTTAACCCTTTGCCTACATTGGGGACTGGGGAGTTCAGATCCTTCTGAGTCTCTGGGTCTCAACTTTGCACAGTGGAATCACCAGGGGAGCTTTTTCAGGTCTAAGCCTTGGCTGTATCCAGACAGTGACATGAGAACGTGTGGGCATAGGACAGTAGCATCAGTCCTTTGTAAAGCTCCCACGGATTCCAGTGAGCAGCCACACTTGAGATCCGCTGTATAACCTTCACTCCAGCGAGTATGTGACTTGGGAGCAGAAGTTTAGGTTCAAACCCTGGCCTTTCTACTTAGCCCAGAGATCTTGGGCAAACGCATCCTATCTCTGTTCCCTCTCATCCTTACCAATAAGGGCGAAGAGGATGATACCCACCTCTCACGATGGTCCTGCAGAGCAAATGGCATATGAGCGCTTAAATTCTTGTTTGAGCATGTAACTGAGCACTTTTCTTTATATTGTTATATGGTAGTAATCCTATCTGTGCTGTTTTTAGGTTGTTATTTTTTAATATTAATTTTATCTGAAGTAGGTTATAAATTCCTTTGGTACAAAGCCTTAAATTCTTATAATTTTATTTTTATGCCCCCAGCACCAAAGACACAGAGACAGGCCTTCAGGTTTTTAGAACTGGACTCAGCATTAGAGAGATCTTCTCATGCACCCTAAGGCGCTGAGTGATACTCACTGCTTAGTGAGTACCCAAGTGGTGAAGAGTGTAAAAGAATCCGTGAATCAAATGGTTGTGCCCAGCTTAAGGGGGAAGTCTCACTTAAGTTCTGCTTTTCTCAACTAAGGGGGTGGGGTGGAGGCGGGCCCTGGAGCCGGGCAGAGCTGGGACGGTAGGTTTCTCGGCCAGTCAGGCTCTCTTCTCACCCTGTGTTTCTCTCCCTACAGACCCAGCCATGGCAGGTTCAGGCAGCACTTGGCTGTCGGGCAAGCATCTGTTCAAAGTCATCCTGACGGTCCTAGTGGCCCTTGTCCTCCTCCACTCAGCATCATCCCAGTCCTCTCGAGAGTTTGTGCACCCGGGCCAGCAGAAGAGGGAGGTCCCAGTTGATCTCTTGAGCCAGATAGGTCGGTCTGTGCGGGGAACACTGGACGCCTGGATCGGGCCAGAGACCGTGCACCTGGTTTCTGAGGTAAGGAAGGTGGTCCCAGCTGGGGCGGCACACTCTGAGAAAGAGAAACAAGGAGACCTGGTTGTGGCTACCCTGTCTGGCTCAGCTGCGTGTCCTCTGTGTGTCATAACCCCTGGTGCGGAGAGCCCCAGCGTCCACAAAATGAAGCAGACAGTGCCTACCTTTGCACTCCCGTTGTTTGAATTCTGCCCACCAAGGTCCTTCGCTCCATCCCCATCCCTCCCTTGGTTCTGACCCTTCTTGTCAGAAAGGCTGGGAAATAAGCCATCTTTACAAACTCCTGTCATTAGGTGACCTGTAGAGTCTGACCTTAGTCTACATTTTACCTAAAGTCTTCAGTTGGCAAAATATCAAGAGCTGAATTATTTCTTCGCCTGTAGAGGTGGGGCAGGGCTGACTCAGGGGCTTAAGGAAGGGCTCTCCCTTCTACCCAATGGCATCCCAAATGTGGTGGCACATACTTTGGGTAGGCTAAGTACTAAACAGCTGAGATAATTGTTTATAAAACCTGTAATATAGCAGAGCTGATCGACTCCTTTTCCACTGAAGCATTGAGCCCTGCACAGCTGTTACTTCACATGCCTCCATGACTTCTGTGAGGCTAGGAGGACCCCGATTTTAGAGGGTGGCTACAGCAGGGATATGAGGATTCCCCCATCCACATACAACTACTACCACCAGCAAAGTGTTCCAGCACACCAGCTGAATTAGAGCCTGGATGTCCTGGCTTCTAGTTCAGGAGGGAGAAATGGCCAGCTGTCCCTCCTGTGCCCTGGAAGGTGGATGGGGAAGGAAGCCCGGGGCCAGACCCGGGCACGCAGACTTGTGGCTGAGAGGCAGGTGGGAGATGTTCCCGCCGGGCTGGGCCTGGGCAGTGGTGGGGTGGTTAGGCTTGGAGAAGAGCCTCGTTAATTATGGATGCATCTCAGCACTGCTCTGTTCACAGTCCATGTCTCAGGTGATGTGGGCCGTCTCCTCCGCCATCTCCGTGGCCTTCTTTGCTCTGTCTGGGATCGCTGCACAGCTGCTGAATGCCTTGGGCCTAGATGGTGAGTGCCCAAGACCTGGGTAGTCAGCTGGAACTTAGCCCATCATGTCCTGTTAGTGGGTGTTTACCTTTACAGGGTCTAGACTCCTCCCCAGCTTCCCAACACCTCCCAGGGTTCCCTGGAGACCAGCATAAGAGCAGACCAGAAGCTAGAATTGCTCCCATTTTGTAGATGAAACAGGCTCAACCAAGGGAAGTGATCTACCCCTGGCCGGCAGGAACCGGAGCCGAGATCCAGGCTGACATTTCTGTGACTGTGGGAAAGGAGTTTTCCTTTGCAGGGGGATTTAAGTCCTCCCGTCTTTGGGTTCTAGCCCCCTCCCCACTGGCCCCTCCTCTCTCCAGGTTGGCTGACTCTGTGACCCCTCCCCCTTTCAGGAGCTCACCTCACCCAGGGCCTGAAGCTCAGCCCCAGCCAGGTCCAGACCTTCCTGCTGTGGGGAGCAGGGGCCCTAGTAATCTACTGGCTTCTGTTCCTGCTACTTGGCTTGGTCTTGGCCTTGCTGGGGCGGATCCTGTGGGGCCTGAAGCTTGTCCTCTTCTTGGCCGGCTTTGTGGCCCTGGTGAGGTCTGTGCCGGACCCCTCCACCCGGGCCTTGCTCCTCCTGGCCTTGCTGACCCTCTATGCTCTGCTGAGCCGGCTCACGGGCAGCCGGGCCTCGGGGGCCCAGCTGGAGGCTAAGGTGCGAGCACTGGAGCGCCAGGTGGACGAGATGCGCTGGCGGCAGAAGCGAGCAGGCAAGGGGCCCCGGAGCATGGAGGAGGAGTGAGAAGAACTCGTGACAACGCCACTTTCATGTTACCAAAGAGCTGAGCTGCTTCTGGGCCGCTGGCCCTCCTTCCAGCCCCCTGCCCCTCTCTTGCTGTCTCTGACCCCTCAGAACCTTTATATCTGCACCAGACCCCATAGCTGAGAGGGAGGAAGACCATTCCCCCTGCCAATCCTCTGTCTGGGGTCACTTCTCTTACCCCCTTGTCTGCTTGCAGCCTGTCTCAGCCAGGGCAGCTTGGAGGACACCCCGTCCCTAGCTTTTGCATCTGCTCTCAGCGAATATTACTGCCGTCAGCCTCTGTGACTCTGCCACCACTTGCCTTCCTGCCCTTGCTTTCCTGTCCTTCTCTTGCTCCTCCTTTGCCAAGTCCCTAGCTCACTCCCTGTCTGTCTCCTTCCAGCCCTGTGCTCCAACCAAACCCCTGTCCCTCAAGACCTGCCCCCGCCTCCCGCCCCCCTGCCCAGGGTGGGAAAGAGGCAGAGCATACCAGATGGGGACCTAGGGGAATTGGGATGGGGGGTTCCCCGGGGGGGGGCTGGGGGCAGGATGTACATGGAGTCTGTTACAAGTGCCTTAATACAAGCCAGCCAGCGGGCCCTCCGCTTGCCCACTGCTGTGCTGTATGCAGGAAAGTGCGCCATGGCTGCTTTGTGGCAAGAAGAAGACAGTGGTTCCTCTCAGATTCCCCTTTAGCCAAAGCAAAAAATGACTGCTTCGTAGGCTGTGCCTGCAAGTAGGATCGTGCAGTGGCCGCCAGATCCTCTGTGGGGATTACAGGGACCTGAGGGGGAAGGAGGACTCATCTTGTGGGCGTGTCTCCATCTCTCTCTCCACTCGATGCCACCAAGGAGTTGCTGACCAGGGCCCACTCCAGTGACCTGGGAGGATCTGGGAGCAGACATACCAGCGATGGCAGCACAGCCCCTTCCCCCTTCACACGCTCTGCAGGAAACAGGCCCAGCCTGCTAGCCCCTCTCCAGCCGGGCTCTCATTCTTCCTTTGAGGCTTGGGTGGAGGGCCCAGCACATGATGCACGTGACATGGAGAGTGAATAAATGCCAGTTCTAACTGTTAAGGTTTGACATGGAATCACAGCCGCAGTGATAATATATTTTTATCGGCGCTTGGTTGGTTTTAAATAAAGTGCACGCTATTTTATTATCTTGTTCTGTGTAGAATGTATTATTCCAAGTCTGGATTGCTTTGATATCATCCTCCACAGTTAAACCCATTTCCATAGAGCCCTACAGCTTTCTTGGCTTCTCCCAGTAGGGACAGTGTGAAACTTGGAAGAAGGGAAGAGGGGAGGGGACAGGAAAGAAGACTGGTACCAGGTGCCCTTTCCAGGAGTGTGAGGAATGAGGGAGGCATGCCCCATTACAAAACTTCCAGGAACTGACTGGCACCCCCTCACCCCTCTGTGCAGGAGTGTCAAAGGCTGGCCCAAAGCCAGGAGACTTGCCTGCCCTCCCTTCTTCCCCCACCAGGCAGAAGTTTCCTGCACTGTGTGGTTCTCACCCCAGCCCTTAGATTGGATACTGTTGTGTGGAGGGGACTGGGTGTGGTTTTTTTCTTTTAAAGCTGCCCTGGAGATGCTAACGTTCAGCCAGGTGCCTTGCTCTGGAAGGTCTCCCAACAGCGCAAGCCCAGCCCAGGAGGCCAGGAGCAGAGGCAAGCCTCACACTTCCTCGGCCCACAGGCCTCTCTGTGGGATGGCGCTGGGCAGGAAATTCTAGCTACCTGCCCCTGGAGCCCTTCCTCCCCAGGAGTGGCCCAGGCCTCTGTCGAGGCAGGTCAAGATAGTTGTAACCCATCCAGTGAGATCCCTTTCACTCCTTTCCCTGCAGCACTGATCCCCTTGTCCTTGAATTCAGGTTCTGATTCAGGTGTCAGATGCCTTTACAGGTGAGCAGCGTGCGGGGCGGGGGAGAGGCAGAGAAGTGGCTTTATCCTTCTTAGGAGCTTCGGAGAGGGAGCAAACGGAATGCGTCCTGTCCCTCTTGGCAAAGGCGGGTCAGTCAGTCCCCTGCTGTTCAGTCTCCGAGGAAGTGGTCTTTTCTCCCCCGACTTCAAGCTCAGGGGCGCGCGGGGGTTGGGGATCCGTAGGGCACTAGGACCCGGGGGGGGGGGGCGGAGGGACAGCCCATGTGCTGCGTGCGCTCCCTCCCACCTCCTGCTCCTGCTCCTGCTCCCGCTCCATTGTCTGGGAACTGCAGCCGCGGGCGTGCGGCCGGGCGGGCGGCGGCCGGGACTCCGCTGGCCGGATCGGGCCGACGCCGAGTGGGCGCGGGAGATGCCGGACGGCCCGCGGCCACTTGAGCCGCCCGCCTAGTGCCCGCCTTCGGTGGGAAGGATGTGCGTCTGGATGAAGGGGCGCGCGACAGCGGCTCCCCGGGGGCCTTGCGGCCCCCCGCTCTGCCTCCTGGTGGCCCTAGTCCTGATCGTCGAGAGAGGTCAGCGGGAGGGGTGGGGCGGGGCGAGGGGCGGCTGGGCGCCGGTCCAGGACGAGCGCACCAGATGCCCGGAAGCCGGGAACCTGCGGGTACTCAGACTAAACCCCAGCGGGCTCGCCCGCAACGTGCCCTGAGGGCTGGCAGAGCTCATCCCGGGATCCTGCCCCATTCCTTCCTTCACTTGCACAACCCGGCAACTCCTTCCTGGTCCCGGTCCGGGGGTTCTCACTGCCACCCTCGCATCCCTACCCGGTTCCGCACCTTCCACGAGCCTCCCCTCCAGCCAGAGCGTCTAACTCGGCTGTCCCTGACCCGGGCGCACCAGCTCCCTTATCTACCCTCCACTGAGCTGCCCTCCCTCCACTCCACCCCCCAAATCCGTGGCTCCTGTCCTCCTTCCCCCACCACCAAGCCACCCCCGGGAAAGGAGGCAGCCCCTTGGCCTGGGACCTGCGAGATGTGGCCGCCCTTCCCCTGCCCCAAGGAATTCTCTGACCTTAGGAGTCCGGAGAGATTGCCCCATCCCTGTCTTCCTGAACCCTTACGGAGATCCCCGTCACTGGAGGAAGGGGCAACGACTCCCCTGTGGGACTGCCCTTGGCATGGGCTGTGGCTGCTAGGTGGACGATGCCACAGAAGAGTAGGGGATAGTGAGGCACTCTCTCCACTCACCCCCACTGAGAGGGCTGAGATCTGGATGCTGGGAGTCCGTGGGAGGCAGGCCTCCAAGCATCTTGTAATTATCCAGGCAATGGAGTGGGAGGAGGAAGGGCAGCAGTGGCTGCCCCCTGAGAGCCATCCTCACTCACCTGTTACACTTGTGGGGGGCTGAGGGCGAGTGTCTCAGACACAGGCTCATCCATGGGGAGGGTCTTGAAGGAGGTTGAAACCAAGTGCCCCAGCCCAGCTGTGGGGCAGAGAGGGAACTCGCTCCAGGGCTGCTTTCAGCCACCTGCTCCCCTCTCCAGGGGACCCTGGAGGAGCCCTAATAACCCCATACACAGAGAGATGAGGAAAGCCTTGTCACATTCATTATGCAGCCGCAGTAACCCCTCCATTCTGCGCTCCACAGTTTATAAAGCCCTCTGGCGTCTATAGTGTCACTAAATGCCAGTTCCACCGATGAGAAAACAGAGGCACTCAATGCTTCAGCCTTCACTGAGACAGAGTTAGGATGTGGATGCAGGTCTCCAGGCTCCTCAGACATCGTCTCCAGGGAGAGCTGCCCAGTTTGTGATCCAGGATGAGCAGGACAAGGCACCAGCTGATACATAGGAAGATAACTAACTCAGAGAAGGCAACCAGGGGTGCAAATATCAGAGGGGTGGGCAATCTAGGAGGGCTTTCTTAAGGAGGCAATATTCACTCCTGGTCCTGAAAGAGGAGAGAGAGACTCACAGTCTAGGGAATGAACACTGTTACAAGCAGCATGGGGTAGAGAAAGGTGGAGGCAGGGTGGTCCAGTGGTTGATGCCTCGACTCTTGACTTCCAGCTCCACCATGCACCACGGTGTGACCCCGGGCAAGTACTTTAACCTCTCAGCCTCATTTTCTGTACCACAAAATGGGATTAATAGTCATAGAACCTAGTTCTCACAGTTCTTATAAAAACGGAAAGAGTTAATACATATATGTAAAGTGTTTTAAATACTAGCCTGCATATAGTATAAAATGTTAATTATTATTTAGGGCTAACTTATAGTTGAGTACAAACCAACTATGGTCCTTTGTCCTGGTTATTGAATACCAGACTCTCTTCCAGACTCATGGTTCCCACCCATCACCCCCTTCCCACTTCTGCACACCAATGCCCAGTAGGGACAGGAAAGAAGGGAGCCAGTTTGGGAAACCAGTGCGAGGTTGCCCAGGCAATGATGAATGGAGGGGGTAGATACCCAATCAAGTCTAGCCAGGGACCTAGGGGCAGAGAAAGGGTCTCTGCTTCTACAAAGCTCACCTGGTCACCATCTTTTACCTCATAAGCCCTGCCTGGTGAGAACTGTACCCCACAAATGCCTTGGTGTCAGAGGCAATGAGATAGGGGGTAGGAATGGGGGAGAAGGAGGCATCAAGAAGGTTCTGTGTGAGGGGAAGAAGGTAGAAGAGAGAATGGCTTGGGACTGGCATCCAGTCCCGGACTCTGATTCAAATCCTAACCCTGTCATGTGCTACCTATGTGATCCTCTTTGGATCGCAGTTTCCTCATCTGTTCAATGGTGAGTTCCCTCCACATCCCGGGGGTGGGACATTTATAGCCCTCTTCTTCCTCCACTGCCCACTACCACTGTGCTCCTGCCAGCTCTGCTATCCCTTCTCCCTCTCCAGTGGGCTGTGACCAGGACCCCCTGGACCCTGTCTACCTGCCAGCAGCCCTGGAGCTCCTGGACGCCCCTGAGCATTTCCGCGTGCAGCAAGTGGGCCGCTACCCACCTGCCAACTCCTCTCTGAGCTCGCTATCTGAGACCTTCCTGCTCCTGCAACCCTGGCCCAGGGCTCAGCCACTTCTCCGGGCCTCCTATCCACCCTTTGCCACTCAGCAGGTAAGGAGGGGACACCAGGGCCTGCCAGGATAACAGGACTCAGCAAAGGTCTGCTTTGTGAGGCTCACCATTTTCTAGAAGGGGAAATTGAGGCCCATAAAGGCTCTCTTCCTGGCAGGCTGGAATTGGAAGCTTGGCACCTATCTTTCCACATCTCACTCCCCTTCACCCCCTGCTTTGTTGGGCACCCCTATTCTCCCTGCAGGTTGTCCCTCCTCGGGTCACTGAGCCCCACCAAAGGCCAGTCCCATGGGATGTGCGAGCCGTGTCAGTGGAAGCAGCTGTGACTCCAGCAGAACCCCACGCCCGAGTCCTCTTCCACCTCAAAGGGCAGGATTGGCCGCCAGGACATGGCAGCCTGCCTTGTGCCCGGCTCCATGCCAGCCACCCTGCAGGCACTGCTCACAGAGCTTGCCGCTTCCAGGTGCGTGGGCGGGCCCCACCTAAGCTGGCCCTGCTACTGGGGTAGGAGAGAGGGCTCACCACTCCTGGGACGGTTGGGGGTCATGGACCACGGACCACCTAGCTCCATTCTTTCTCTGATAGTTTTCATTGGACCCTGTGTAGAGTTATTTAGGGCTCCTTAGGGAGTTCAGTCCATTATATACTGCTCACAAAAATTAGGGGATCAGGGAATGTGCAGAGATACACCAGTACTTTCAGCCTTTTGTACAGTCCATTTTTACCAATGAAGTAAAAGTTGGTTTTGCATCTTATTTGCATAATTAAACAACTTTTTTTGACTTGTCGTTTGCCTTTCTGGTGTTCTTGTTTAATAATTAAAAAAAAATCAAATGCTTGTTTTTATTATCACTTCATATTCATTTTGAAATATCCCCCAATTTTTGTGAGCAGTATATATGATTTTGGGCAAGTAACATAATCTTTCGGAGACTCAGCTTCCTCATCTGTGAAATGGGGTAATAATTCCTGCGTCATATGGAGTTGGAATAAAGAATAAATTAGATTAATGCAATGCCCGGCACCGATCAGTTCTGCAGTGAGGGTTTGCATTATTGTCAGAATTACTTTTATAATTGCAATTTTCTATTTTGGAGTCTAGCACAGGTATCTCCTGGAGAGTTGTACCTTGTGGCCTTTGGGGTTCTGAGAAGCCTGAGCTGTAGTCAGGGCAGTCCTGGGGCATGGTTAGGACGGGGCGTTGGGGTGGGCTCCTTTTGTGAGACTATTCCCGAAAGTAGAAGAGTGGTGCACAGATGGTTTCTGAGACCTCTCCCCGGCGCTGTCCCAAGTTGGCTTTGTCACCTGGGATTCGTTTCTAGCCCATGCCAACTCTGGGTTTCCTGCACGCCAACCAGGCCGTCGTGTATTTGCAGCCGTCCCTGGGCGCCTGCGTGGTGGAGCTGGAGTTGCCCCCGCACTGGTTCTCGCAGGACTCCACCACGCGGGCCCAGCTGGCCTACACCCTGGAGCCTGCAGCGCAGGGCCCTGGGGGCTGCGGCCCTGGCGGGGAGGCGGACCCTGGGGAACAGGCCCTCCCCGTGGGCAGCGTGGAGCTGCGCCCTGCGGCACCCCCGCAGTACCAGGAGGTGCCCCTGGATGAGGCAGTGACCCTGCGGGTGCCCGACATGCCCGTGAGGCCCGGCCAGCTCTTCAGCGCCACACTCCTGCTTAGCAGCAACTTCACGGCTGGTGTCCTGACCCTGCGGTGAGCACCGGACCCCTGGGGTGGCTTGGAGGCAGGCCCTCTGCAGGAAGACTGGGCAGGGGCTGCTCCCCTTGAGCTCATTACTAGAATCCTTAACCTCTGTAACACACGGGTCCACCTAACCCCGCAGGCCACGTGCTGTGACTGACCCGGCAGCAGGCCAGACCCAGCAATGGGCACAGCCCTGAACTTGAAGTCAGAAGTAGGAAGCTCCCCTGTCCTGGCACGTCCCCGAGGCTCCCTTGTTTGGTGGGGCTTAACTAGGCCGCTTCACAGAGCAGCTGTGGGGCTTCTGGGAGGGAGAACCGGAAAGGGCTTGAACACCCACAACTGCAGTGCCTGGGGGCAGTTCATGCTCTAGTGCCTCAGGAGGGACTTTGGCCCCAGTCATATTCATTTGCATGGTCTCCCGCTGGCCACCCTCACCACGGGTCCCTCATCTTCAGACACAGCTCCCACCTCTCCACAGGAAGGACCTCCTTTTTGTGTCCCTTCCCTGTGTGTCTCTCAGGCGCCTGTCCCATCTCCTTGTCTCTCACGCCCTCCTGTGCTCACTTACACACTCATTAGATCTTTTCTGGACCTTAAAATATGGCCAGCCCTATGTCTCCACTCTGGAGAGAGGAGCAAGGCCCAGTCCCCCTGGCACTAAGGGGCCCCAGGTGTGGGAAGGGAGCTGGATGGCCATGAACTGGCTTACATGCTCTGATGGAGGTACAGTGTGTTACCGGGGCTTTGGTTAGCAGGTGCAGTAAGGGGAAATTCACCCTGCCGTGGGAAAGGCTTTCTAAAGAACCTGGTATTTGAGTTGCTGGAGGGTTGAAGAATCAGCAGATGAAGAAAGGAAGGGCTGGCTGGGGGCGGGGGAGGCATAGCCTAAACAAAGGCTTGGAGGCATGAATGGCATTGTGTACATCGGGAAGAAATGTTGGTATAGCTAAGGCAAACAGTGATAGAGAGATGTCACAGCTGAGGAGAACTGAACCAGACCCTGAAGGCCTCAAATGCCAGGTTTAGACTTGACCTTGTGGCCAGTGGGAAGCCATAAGTGGTTTCTGAGTGGGGGAGAGCTACAAGGCATGGCCTACATTGAGATTGGGTCCTTCTGGGTCAGAGGATGGTGAGGAGGACATTCACTCGAAGTGGGAGGCTTTGTCTCCCCCTTCGGATCCTGTCCACAGGTTAGCACCTACCTTGACAAACTGGCCCTGTGTCCTCCCCCAGGATCAAGGTGAAGAAGGGGCTGCATGTGACGGCTGCCCGCCCAGCCCAGCCCACCCTCTGGACTGCCAAGCTTGACCGCTTCAAGGGCTCCAAGCACCACACCGCCCTCATCACCTGCCACCGTGCTGGGCCCACAGTGCCAGAGCCCGAGTGGGTAGTTCCCTCCCCTGGGGTAGTGGCAGAGGAGGGAGGGCTGGTAGGCAGATTTATGGGGTGCCAGGGAAGAGGGCTGCCACATGCATTTGTATTCCCATGTGAGCAGGCATAAGAGCAGACTCCTTCAGGGAATCAGTACAAAGCAGATAGAGCATTTTCATTCATTCGTTCGTTCAGCTATTATTAACCCAGACCCCATCAAGTGCCAGGTACAGTGTGTGTGTGTGTGAGTCTTATTCCAGGTCATGCCGACCTATGCTGGCCACCCAGTTACAGCCCGCACAGCCACTATCCCACCTTCCCCTATCACCAGGTGGGTCCCTTTGGGGGGGCATTAATATTAAAAGCCCAGCTGCAGTTCTTAACATTTACAATCTCTTCTTATTCATGCCCTGAGCCTTGGTCTAGGCCACGGGTTTTGAAGCTCCTGGTTCGGACACTTTTTGGATGAATAACCTTGGGCAAAGAGTTAACTTCCCTGTATCCCCCCCCTACCAGAGCCTCATTTTCCTCACTTGTAAGATGGGGATAATAATTCATCCCATTAGGGTTTGGGAAAATGAAATAAAATACTACATAGCCAACATCCAGGCCCATTCCTGGCACATAGCAGGTGCCTGATCAAAGGAAGCTGTGAGGGTTATTATTCAGCGGGTCATATGCCAGTCCTGAGGCTTGGGAGTGAGCCTTCCTCGTTGACAGAAATTTAATCAGTATGCTACCCCGATGGCCATGAAGGCAGAGGTCCAAGTGGAGGAGGCCCAGAAAGGCAGGAGAGCCACAAGCATGGGAACTAGGGGGAGGGTTAAGTAACCACATAGAACCTGTAGGGGCCAAGAGTGGATAAGAGCTTGGGCTCTGGAGCCAAGAAGCTTGGGTTTAATCCCAGCCCTGCCAGTTTTTACTGTGTGCCTGTGGGTGAGTTCTATAATCTCTGGGCCTCAGTTTCCTTATCTATAAAATGGGCATGATCATAGAAACTACCTCATGAATACTGGAGTGCCTGGCTGCTAGCAAATACTCAAGCTCTTTCTCTTCTGGCCAGCAGCCCTCTCGAACCGTCTGAGTTCCTGTGGGTGGACTTTTTGGTGGACAATGGCACTAGTGGGGGTGTGGCAGTCACTCGCCCTGTCACATGGCAGCTGGAGTACCTAGGCCAGGCCCCTGAAGCAGAGAAGGACAAAATGGTGTGGGAGATCCTGGTATCAGAGCGGGACATAAGAGCCCTCGTCCCACTGGCCAAGGTAAGGGGTGTCACCTCTGCCCGGACAGGTGGGGGCCAAGCGAGGTGCAGAGCTTGGGGCTGAGCTCTTCCTGCACCCCCAGGCAGAAGAGCTGGTGAACACAGCACCACTGACTGGAGTGCCGCGGCGTATCCCTGTGCGCCTTGTCACAGTGGACAGTGGGGGGGCTCTGGTGGAGGTGACAGAGCACATCGGCTGTGAGTCGGCCAATGCACAGGTCCTGCAGGTGAGTGGCACAGTGTTGCACACACAGCCTTCCTCCATCCCCATTCAGGTCCCCAAGAGGACAGCTTCTTGATACCAGAAGCCTCTTGATGGGGGGCGGGGGAGGGGCATAGCTTCAACTTCCTTTGTTCCCATCACCTCTCCAGAGTCAAGTGGGAGCTCTGTCTCCCCAACTGGGCCCAAGTTAGGCACATACTTTGGGATCAAAAAGTTGCTGTTTGAAGCCCTTTGTTATCAACCGCCTGTGTGATTGTGGACAAGTCTCTTTACCACTCTTAGCCTCAGTTTCCTAAGCTTTAAAATGGGAATATACTTTAGGGATATTGTAAGAATTAAAAGCACCCTAAGACAGTATCCAGCAGAGAGTGGGAGCTGAAGCAACAACAGCTACTGTTATAATTATGTAATGATAAAAATAATAATTATTATTGTTGGAGTGTCATGACCTGTGAGGTTAAAGGGGGAGGGTCGCTGGTCAGCTTTCCCCATTTTGAAGTTCTCATAGGCAACGTTCAGAGCCTGCTCTCTTAAATCCTGGCCACGGGAGTGGAGGAAGGAGTCCTTGCCACTTTGGGTGGCACTCTGCCCCTGTGTAAGTAAGTGGTTCCGCGGTGCCTACCTGAGGGCCCAGGTGCGTGAGGCTGCCTTGCCGCTGCTCATCTGCCTACCCGCATGTAGCTGCCAGGGGCTCCAGCACCAAAGAGGAAAATTTGGGGGTTCAAATACTCCTCTATTAGAAAGATCCTGTTGTATGCAAACAGCTTCCCCAGCCCAGCCCAGGTGAACTTGGTTCCTCCAGGGAGTGATCTTGGATGCACGGTGGAACCTTATTCCAAGGACATGCTTCACAATAAAATACAGAACCGAAATTCAGCTGTGTCCTTTCTTATGGCGTGAGGCCAGGGCTGCTCCCTCTGATCAACACCTGTCCACCTGGCTTAGTTCACCCCCTGCCCTCTGCCCTCCCACAGGTGTCCGAGGCCTGTGATGCTGTGTTTGTGGCGGGCAAGGAGAGCCGGGGTGCTCGAGGCGTGCGCGTGGACTTCTGGTGGCGCCGGCTGCGGGCCTCGCTGCGGCTGACCGTGTGGGCCCCACTGCTGCCCCTGCGCATCGAGCTGACCGACAACACCCTGGAGCAGGTCCGAGGCTGGCGGGTACCCGGCCCAGCTGAAGGGTGAGTGGAGGCCTGGAGAAGCTGGCAGACCTCGGAGAAGTCACTCTGGGCCTGAGAAAGGGTGCTGGGGACTCATCCCTGGGCTCAAGCTGGGGTCTGAAAAACTGCCCAGGTGCTTGTGGTTCTTTCCCCCATCCTGGCCCTTCGCCGCCCAGCCTGACCACGTTGTCCCCGCGGACCTCCACCCTCTCCTCGTGCTCCACAGGGCTTCTGTGGTTCAGACCCCAATCTGCTATATCATAGGTTCATCTTGCTTGTGGACTGTCTGCCTCCTCCACACCCTCCCCTAGAACATAAACCCTTCAAGGCTGGGGTTTTGTCTACTGTATCCTCAAAGCCTAAGATGGCACCTAGCTCGGTAAATATTGAGGGGGTGCCACCAGAGTCCAAGGGTGCGGTGGCCTCAGGAACCTGAGCTCGCAGGCCCTTCCAGAGACTGAGTACCCCTGCCTTCCCTCATGAGCGGGGGCTCTGCTGCTGCCACCAAGTTCCATCTAGAAGCAGGAGGGTGAGAGTGGCTTGATGGATAGGTACAGGCACCAATCAGGAATGAGGCCAGGGAGAGGCCCAACCCAACAGGTGTGGCTGTGGGTGGAGTTTGAAAAATGGCACCCACTGTGGGCTGAGGGTCTCCAAATTCTCAATGCTGAGGGCGAAGCCTACACTGACTTCTCTCCCCTGGGCTGCCCCTTCCCTGCAGGGTGCAGGAGCCGGAAGCTGCGGCCGGTGAGGAGGCTGAGCGTCGAGTCCGAGGCTGCCGCCTGCAGTACCAGCGAGCCGGTGTGCGCTTCCTTGTCCCCTTTGCGGCCCACCCGCTGGACGGTGGCCGCCGCCTCACCCACCTGCTCGGCTCCGACTGGCTGCTGGATGTGTCCCACCTCGTGGCACCTCACGCCCGCGTGCAGGACCCCCGCGTAGCGTCGCTGGAGGGCGGCCACATCCTGGTGGGCAGGGAGCCAGGCGTCACCTCCATCGAGGTGAGCAGACCCTCTGAGAAAGGGGTAGATGGTTCCCAGAATGTTCATGGGCAGGTGTGAGAGGGACTCGGGGTGTACCTGGGAGGTATGAGCCTAGTGGGATTGGGGATCGCGTGAGAATGGGTGGCCCATGTAATGCGGGAAAAGGCTGGGATTGGGTGTGTGGGGACCAGATCTTGAGAGAGGAGGGAACTGTCTCCCATGTGTAAGATTGGGGTTCGGGTATGTATAGGGTATGGTGTTGAAATGCAAAGTGTTGGGAGAGCAGCCCCTACGGATGCTGGGAGCAGAAACCTGATCCCTTTGTAGGGCTGCTGGGGTCTCAGAGGGGGAAGGCTGTGTATGAGGACCCCCACCTTCAGCTCCTTCCACCCCCAGGTGCGTTCCCCACTGTCTGACTCCATCCTGGGCGAGCAGGCGCTGGCTGTGACGGATGACAAGGTCTCGGTGTTGGAGCTTCGGGTGCAGCCTGTGATGGGCATCTCACTGGCCCTGAGCCGGGGCACTGCCCACCCTGGGGAGGTCACAGCCACGTGCTGGGCACAGTCAGCCCTTCCCACCCCAAAGCAGGTGACAGCTGGGGATCAGGGGGGATGAAGTCAACATCTCTACATGGGGGTTGATGACAGGGGAATCCCTCACTTTAGGGTTTTCAGAATAAGGGCTTACTGCCCTGTGAGGTAGTGAGCTCTCTGCAGCTGGATGTAATTAAGCAGTGGCTGGAGTCTGTCAGTGGGAGGTTGATAAGATGGCTCTGAGGACCCTCCTAATGACTCTGACCCTGGGGCTGAGTGGCCAACAGGCGATTGACGCACACCCCCTCTCTCCCTGTGTTTTGTCTATCTGCCTGTGTCTGTTTTCTCTCTGGTCTCTCTTCCTCCGTCTGGTCTGTCTCTGTGGGAGTGGTCTCTGTGTGCATGCGTGCGTGCCCTCGCGTGTCTCTGCCTGTGTCCGTGTGCCCCACAGGAGGTGGCCCTCTCCCTGTGGCTGTCCTTCTCTGACCACACCTTGGCCCCTGCTGAGCTCTATAACCGCCATGACCTGGGACTCTCCGTCTCCGCTGAGGAGCCCAGTGCCGTCCTGCCAGCCAAGGAGCAGGGTGCCCGGCTCGCGGTGCTGGTGAGTGGGGCAGGCACTGATGGGCTGCCTCTGCATGTGTCTCTACACCCTCCCAAGCCCTGCCGCCGGGGCCGCCACCGTGTGCCCCTGGCCTCGGGCACCACCTGGCTCGGGCTGCCTCCTGCCCCTACTCCAGCCCCCGCCTTCCCATCCAGCCCTGGCCAGAGCTCACCAGCCACAGAGGCCAGTATGGATGGCAAAGGACGGACAACAGGCAGTGTGGGGGACAGCGGGAATGTGAGGGGCAAGTTCGAGCGGGCAGAAGAAGAGGCTGGGAAGGAGGAGGAGGCAGAAGCTAGGGAGGAGGAGGGGGAAGAGGAAGAGATGGTCCCTGCCCCTCAGAGGGTCACGGACCTCGAACTAGGCATGTATGCCCTGCTGGGCATCTTTTGTCTGGCCATCCTAATCTTCCTGATCAATGGTGTGGTCTTCGTGCTGCGCTACCAGCGCAAGGAGCCCCCGGAGGGCGCCGTAGACCCTGCCTCCCCCCAGCCCCACAACTGGGTCTGGCTGGGCACTGACCAGGAGGAACTGAGCCGCCAGCTGGATCGGCAGTCCCCCAGGCCACTCAAGGGGGAGAGGGGCTGCCCCTGTGAGAGTGGGGGAGGGGAGGCCGTGACCGTGGCCCCAGCACCTGCCGGGGGCACCACCAGCTCCTCCAACACCCTGGCCCGAAAAGAAGCTGGGGGGCGGCGGAAGCGCGTGGAGTTTGTGACGTTCGCGCCAGCGCCCCCAGCCCAGCTGCCCGAGGAGCCCGTGGGGGCCCCTGCCGTGCAGTCCATCCTGGTGGCTGGCGAGGAGGACATCCGCTGGGTGTGTGAGGACATGGGACTGAAGGACCCTGAGGAGCTGCGCAGCTACATGGAGCGGATCCGGGGTAGCTCCTGACCCCACCCCAGCCTGCCTGGCCCGGGCTTGCTGGCCAGCCGGGCAGTCTCCTGCTCACCTTCTGGTGCTTACTGATCCAAGTCCCCTGCCTGGTCCCTCAAAAGGACTCCCACCCAGGCCCCCTCTGCTCTGCTCTGCTCTGCTCCTTGTCATGGACCATGGTCGTGAGGAAAGGCTCATGCCCCTTATTTATGGGAACCATTTCACCCTAATGTTGGGCACAGAATAAATGGAGAAGGAACCCTGAGCTGGAACTGACGGTGTGTGTTTTCCAGAGGAAGGAAGGGAGGGACGGGGCTCACGTCAGCCCCTGTCCCTGCTGGGACAGCTTTGGCAGGCAGGGGCGGGAGCAGCCCTGTCATAGCGCGCTGCGATCCACACAAACAGGAGGGCAGTGGCAGCCTGGATGCCGGCCAGCAGGAAGAAGTACAGGTCCAAATGGCAGTTGTTGATGTTCCCTGGGGAAAGGAGATGGCGTTTGGGTCAGGCTGGGCTCCTCTGGAGCTGGCAGCTGAGGCAGTGTGGCCAGTCGGTGGGGTCTGAAGACACTAGGCTGACAACCCCCTAGCATCGGGCTGCCCTGGGTCTCCACAATACACAGCTATTCTTATTTATTAATTTTTAATTTAATTTTTTTATTGATTGATTTGAGAGAGAGGAAGGGAGCATTTACTGGTTCATTCTTGTATGTGCCCTGACTGGGGATCAAACTCGCAGCCTTGGCATATAGGGAAGATGCTTTAAACCAGTGGTTCTTAACCTGGGCTCTACCGAACCCTAGGGGTTCGATGAGTCGGTCTCAGGGGTTCAGAGAAGCCTCTGCCATGGAGGCCAGAATAAAGTAATACCGTAATTTGTTGTGAGTTCATGCACTTTGTTGGTTTTGTTCTTTGAGCAAGGTGATGTTCATGCACGGCTCATTTTGTGCACCAGTAAAAAAACATAGACCTATGTCTTGAATTTGGAAAAAAAATCATATTTTATTTATCACTAAAGAAGGGTTCGGTGAATGCGCATATGAAACTGGTGGGTTCAGTACCACAAAAAAAGGTTAAGAACCACTGCTTTAAACACCTGAGCTACCTGGCCAGGGCTAACTATGCTTTTGGTGGGAAGGGTGACCCCCTCAGCTAGAATGGCAGAGTTCTAGAAACAAGAAGGAAACCTGGAGATCCACTGAGTTCTGTGCTTCCTTTTTGATAGTTGGGGAAACTGAGGCTCTAGGAGGGAGGCCACGCTAGGGGCGATGTGCCAACTTCAGCTAGAACCCCGTTCTCTCAGTCCAGCCTGCCGCTTCATTCAGCACTCAGCAGTTGTCAACTCCTTTCCAAGCCTCCCTGCACCCGCATCCCACTCCCAGGGAGACCCCCACTCACCATAGTCCTTGGGGCAGTGTAACCAGCCCCCGGGCAGTGAAAGCAGTGCCTCCAGGCTGGAGCCCAACAGTGAGCCCACCCCCGACAGGCAGAAGAAGATGCCCATGATGGCGCCCTGCATGGAGCGAGGGGCCTCCGAGTATGCGAACTCTAGGCCTGCAGAGGGAGAAGAGGGGTGAGCAAGGGGCCCCGCTCCTGCCCACTGGGCCCCAAGCTCCACCCCACCCCCAGCCAGCCTCTGCCATGGCTTCACCTAGAGGACTGACTGCTCCATGGCTATTTCAATGCCAGGGCACCCCTGACCTGTCACCTTTCCTGCTCACCCACCTTGTGGACCTCCCTCTGGATACCTCCCCATATTGTCCCAAGGACTCCCCTCCTTCAGCACCTCCCTGTCATTTTCACCCTCTGCCCCCTATCCTTTATGCCCACGTCAATATTATCACCAGATCATTCTGATTCAGCCTCAGAAACCTCCGCGCCCTCTGTAGTTCCTCGCCCGGGGCCAAACGCCAGCCCCAGTCATTTCCTGCCAGACCTCTGCAAATGCCTCTCAAACTCCCGTCTCCCATCCTCCTCCTCCTCACACAGCCAGATGTCCTACTGTCTCTAATGGGCCCTTCCCTGCCCAAATGTCCCTGCGGTGGGGCTGTTGCCCTTGAGAGAAACCTTAGCATCCAGGTTCAACCTATAAGGACCTGCACCTTCAGCCTTCTCCCCCACATTCCCCCCAGGCTCTGCTCTTTGTTTTGTGCTATCGCCTGTGAGATCCTTGCTGTCACCTGCTGAGTTGTGTCCCCTCCCCACCACACCCCAGGCCTTCCCCAGTACCCTATAGTCACCCCCCACAACTTCACTGGGTTTATTGTCCAGGAGACTGTTACCACCCCGCCCCCCTCCACCCCATGAGTCCCATCCAGCCTCCCGTGCCTGCCACTGAGTGAAACCCCTGCTATGAGCTCACGGAAGGCCCCGGCCCAGCCCTGCAGCTCTCTGCTCACAGCCCAGCCTGGGAGGCAGACACACAAATGCATTACTACAACACAGCGGCCTGCATACTGTGACACAGATGACAAGGGAGAAGACTGAGGACCCCTCCTCCCTGGGGGGACCTTGGAGAGGACCTTGTGAAGGAGATGGCATATAGACTTGGAACTTAAGGGGAAAAAGAAGCTCATTTTCAGTCTGAGGCAGAGGGAACAGCAGCGGCAAAGATGCAGAGTGTGGGAAGTGTCTTATTCACCTTCAAATCTGAGTGAACCAGGTGCTAATAAATCTCTGCTGGGTATATGCAGCCCCACTCAGAAAGTCCTGTCTCCTCCATGCAGACAAGCCCTAGAGGCCATGCTTGTGAGACCTCTGACTTCGAGGCACCACCAGCAGAGCCCATTACAGGTATGAGAGCAGGGGAGGAGTCCAGGGTACCTGGGATGCTGGCAAAAATCTCACTGATCCCGATGAGCAGGTACTGAGGGATCTGCCACCAGATGGACAGCGGCGCTGCATAGTACACATTCTCCCCGATCTGCTGGGCTATTGTCTGGTTGTCATGGATGTATTCTAAACGCTTCATCTCCAGGAATCCTGATGGGGAAGAGAAGGGGGTTACATCCGGGCCCAGTCCATGCAGCTTAGTCCATGGCAGAGCTTGACATGTGGTGGGCATTCACTAAGTAGCCAATATCTGACCAGGCAGCAGGTAAGGAAAAGAATACTGGACAAGGGTAGGTGTGTCAAGATTTGGGTCCCAACTCTTCCTTTTTTGCCTTGGCTGCTAGGAAGCTCAGAGTTAAGTTTCGCACTCTGTGACAGGAACAACTCTCATTCGTTGGAGGCCTCTTGTCTGCTAGGCATTTCATATACATTCTTGCAAATGAAGAAAGAAATTTCGGTGAAGCAATCAGGCTGGAGTCACACAGCTGATAAGTAATTGGGGCTGGATTTGAGCCCCAGTGTGTCTGGTTCCAAAGCTGGCCCACTTTCCATGATATCACATGACTCTCTACAGCAGCACCAAGTGTTCCAGTAGCGTTTCTCACCCGGCTTTCAAATCTATCGTATTTTACCTTCTTCCCCTTCACTGCTAAGGAGACAGCTGTGCTCTTGGAATGAAGACAGGATACGGGGTTAGGGGACCTGGGTTCCAATCCGGGCCCTTCCACTGACTAGCTGTGTAACCTTAGGCAAATCACTTAAACTCCCGGAGTCCCAATTCCCTTATGCTAGAGGTAGAAATAAAAATCCCAGTATGATTGTGAGGATAAAACCGCATAAAAATGCACTGAAGCCTGACCAGGCGGTGGTGTAGTGGATAGAGCGTCGGACTGGGATGTGGAGGACCCAGGTTTGAGACACCAAGGTTGCCAGATTGAGCGCGGGCTTATCTGGTTTGAGCAAGGCTCACCAGCTTGAGCCCAAGGTCACTGGCTCGAGCAAGGGGTCACTTGGTCTGCTGTAGCCCCCCGGTCAAGGCACATATGAGAAATCAATCAATGAACAACTAAGGTGTCGCAACAAAGAATTGATGTTTCTCATCTCCCTCCCATCCTGTCTGTCTGTCCCTCTCTCTGACTCTCTGTCTCTAAATAAATAAATAAATAAATCCTCTTATTAAATGCATTGAAGCATATAGCTGAAAAAGAACCTAGTTTGGTTTCCAATCATGCAACACAATACTGTTTATTAATTCTCCCAGCTCCTATTTGTGGTCCAGGCGGTGGTGCTGGGTGCTTCACGGACTTCATCTTATTTAATCTTCACAACACTCCAGCTCGACCACATTCCACGTGGGCAGAGCCTGGGCCCCGCACCAGGTCTCAATAAATTGCTATTTCTGTTTTAAAGATGAGGCTTAGAGACTCTAAGAAACTTCAGGATCATTAAGTGAAAAGGGCTGAGGTTTGTGCAGCAGCATGAAAGGCTGTCTTACCTGAGCACCTTTTTATAAGTGGCTTCAAATTCTTTTTTTTTTAATTGATTGATATTTTAGAGAGAGACAAAACATTGACCTGTTCCTGTATGTGCCCCTGATGGGATCAAACCTGCAACCTTTGCATAGCAGGACGCTGCTCCAACCAACCGAGCCATCCAGCCAGGACCGAATTCTTTCAAAATGAAAGAAGAGAATAAATAAATACTTGGGAGGGGGGAAAATGTTCCCATGTGCTACTAGGAGGCTGTGTGTCTTTGCAAAATTCATTTAACACATTTGTCCAGCGTCAACATGCATTATTCATACAGATCAATAAAAAAGAAGAAAAAAATCCCTGTCTTCAGGGAGCTTACATTCCATTGGAAAAACCCATTTCCCTCCCTTGGTCCGAGTTTCCTCATCTGTCAGACGAGGGTGTGCTAGACTCAATGAGGAAGGCTTCCTTCAGCTCACACCGCTGGGCAGCCAGACTGGTACTGACAGGTGGAGGGTATCCCTGGCCTAGGCTCCCAGGTTCAGCCTCAGCCATAGTGGAACTAGCCTCCCCCCACCCCAAGACAAGGCCAGTCCCACCCCACCCTCCACTCAGGCCCACCACACCTGCCACAATGACGGAGGCAAAACCAAAGAACATCCCCAGGGCCATCTTCTGCAGAGCCGAGGTAAGCAGCTTGCACCTCAGCAGCAAGGGGTCGAGCAGGTGGTCCTTCACTGGCACCAGGATCAGCAACACCACGACGTTGGCCAGGAGGAGCCAGGCTTCCGGGATCTGGGCAAGGTGGGAGCCAAGAGAGGCAGGCTAACAGGGCAGGAGGAGCTTTGCGCTGGCGCAGGGAGAACTGGACTCCAGACTGTCCCTGTGTGACCCAGAGTCAGGCATACCCTCTTGCGGAAGGCATACCCCCCAGCTGTGTAACCAGGGCGTGGGATTGGATGGCAGATGGCAAATGGGTTCTTCTAACTTTTATCCATTGGTAGTGTCTGCCTGGAGCATGCACTGCTCAGCATAAAGAATGTGATGATTGATTAGTGATGTCTGCCATGGGTAACAAATCGAGGTGTAGTGGTCAATATACCATTTACCTGCCAGCTCTGAAGGTCTTTGATTTCACAAGTCTTTGAAATGCCAAGGAGCTGGTTTGGAAAGTTTTGAGGACAAGCAGGGGTCCCATAGAGGGAGAGGGATCAGGCAGAGTTGAGGAGGGACCTGAGCTGAAGGCCTGGGGCAAATCGGGCAGGGAGGCCTGCCCAGAGCTGCAGTGGAGGGGAGCAAAGCTGGCTTGGATCCTTTTGAGCAGTTGAGCATCTTGGCTGGGTGGCTGGGTTGTGGCACAAGTGCACCCACCCTCCAAGTGCCTTTCCAATGCCCCGAGGACACCCTGCCATTGGGCGAGGGGAGTAGAGCGGCAGCTCCATTTCCTCCTCTTCTGGGAGGAAGCCCCCGGGTGGCCTGACCTGGGGCGGACACACCAGGTAGCTCTCACCTTGTAGCCATTGTCCAGGGCTCCCAGAGCCGCGGAGCTGTTGCCAGCGTAGCTTGGGAAAATGTTCGGGATGTGGAGGTGAAGACCTTGTAGGACATATGTGGATTGCATCTGCCAAGAAAGATGGAGGGGAGGCCGGAACAGGGCTGGCCACATCACCTCCAGCCCCAGGATGCTCCAGTTCCCAGGGGGCATTCCTCAGCAGCAGCACAGGGCAGCCCATGGCTGTCCCCTCCCCAGCCTCAAGGGGAAAGTGACAGCCCACCCTCCTCGCTCCTCAAAAGCAGGCTTGGCGGGAGCTTCCTTCACTCTGCTCCCAGGCCCACGAGCTGGGTGGGCGGCTTTATTCCAGAGTTGGGCACAGCTGGTCAGACTCATACTGTGTCTCCAGGGCCTGGCGCAGAGTAGGCATGGATAAATGCTTATTGACGTGGGGAAAATAATGACATGGCTGTCCCCATGGGGAGTGCTCATCTGACACTGAGGCCAAGCTGAATCGCACAGGTTGACACAGCCAGGAAATGTGCAAGCACTGACCCATCTGAATGGCTCTGCACATGGTGACAGGTGCAGCCATTACCCCTTTAGTCGTTATATAATGGAGGGGTGTCCAACAGAGTCCCACAGGAGGGTAGGGGGCAGGAGAGGGCATTTGGGTTGCTCCGGGCAACCGCTATTTGTCAACTGGTGTGGAAGGATGTCAATATTCTGACAAGTGGAATGACTGAGAATCAGCCAGGGATACACACACACACGCACACGCACGCACACACCACACACACACACACACACGCACACACACTATCATCTGAGAAGCTGATCACACTAGACACCTCCCCCAGCAGTTCTCTTTCACTCTTTCAGTAGTCTGCTGTGGGCCTTGGGACATCTTTATTTTTTAAAAGAAATTCTGCAGGTGATTCTGAGGCACAGCCAGGCAGGGAACCACTGTTACAAAGTCCTCAGTACACCGAGCTTGCCCCTAACTCGCTGTGGGGTCTCGGTCAGCCGACAGACCTTCTCTTCTCTGGGCCTCAGCTGCCAAGTTAGGAAAACCGGAATGCTGCAGAGCTGTTCGAGTCTTTGTCTAAGCCCCTCACCTCACGCAGGAGGGAACCGAGGCCCAGAGAGACAGGCCTCAAGTCACCAGGCCTCAGCCCTGCCTCCGTGGCAGCCTCAAGTTATACTGCACGAGGGAGTTCAGCTATGGGCGTGGCTCTGCGCGTGGCCCGTGCCAGCTGTTCACTTTGTGGTCCCCTTGCCCTTTCTGCACGCCCTGGCCTTCTACAATGAGAGATGAAACCAGTGAGGGGCTCGGGAGCCAGTCCCCCCAGAGCGAAAGGGCGAGGGTGCTCACCTGGAAGTACACCATCCAGTAGGGCACCAGCGTCACCATGACAGGCAAGATCTTCACCAGCAGCCGGAAGTTGGCGATGTCCTCTTGGGGGGACGGGCCAGGCTGGGGAGACCTCTGGTCAGGCAGCAGGTGGGCGCCTTGAGGGTCTCTGTGGGCAGCAGACAAAATGGCAGCTATCATCACCACTACCATGGCACGATTTTCACCTCCACCATTACCTCCCAATTTAGTCCTGCCCCCGAGAGTCAGTCATGACAGCCATCAGCGCCGACACCACCGCTGTCCTCACTCCCCCATCAGCACCGTCACCACCAATGCCAGCATCCTAACACCGCCACGAGGAACATGATCACTGGCACCAAAGACATCTTCTCCATGGAGTTTTTGTTACTATTGTCATTTTCTCCAGCGCTGGCATTGCCACTGTCAGTATTATCACCTCCTTTACAGCACAGGTGGCTGATCGAGGCCCTTTCCCCCCTTTAATGGTGGCCCCTTGGGTCCCAAAGGAATTTAAGACCAGAGATTGTGGTGAGCACTCTTGGAGGACTTTCTGGCTCGTAGCATCAATTTGCAATGGGAACCAAGGAAATCCCCGTCCATGTCTGACTGAGAGAGTTGTCACAGATTTGATACACCAAAATCCCCCCACTCACTGTCTCCAAATCCATCCTCCTCAACAGGACAGTCCTCTCCCTACATGTCAACGAGGTAGAAAGTGGACAGGTAGGGAGAGGACGGAACACGACCAGGAGGCAGAGACAGGACAGACCAACGACCGTGCAATCTTTACCATCTGCCCTTTGTCGTGAGAAGTTTCTCATCCCTTCCTGCATGAGAACTTAGCCTCATTGAGATTCAAAAAAAAAGGGGGGCAAATAGCAGTGTGGCCATTTCCAAAGACAGCCACCATCAGCTTCTCCCCTCCCAGTGTGTGATGTCACTCTGCCAATGGTGGAGTTTATTTCCCCTGCCCTTGAGTCTGGGCCAGCCTTTTGACCGTGCTGACCCTTTTGAACATTATCTACTTTGTAATGTTCACTCCCTCCTCTCACAACCCAGACACCTTGCCGTGAGAAGCTCCAGCCACATAACAAGGCCACAGGAAAACGAACCAAGGTGCCTCCTTGACAACCAACATGTAAGTGAACCATTTTGGATGCTGTAGCAGAGGTCCCCAAACTACGGCCCGCGGGCCAAATTGCGGCCACCTGAGGCCATTTATCCGGCACCCACCTCACTTCCGGAAGGGGCACTTCTTTCATTGGTGGTCAGTGTATGGAGTACTGTATGTGGCGGCCCTCCAACAGTCTGAGGGACAGTGAACTGGCCCCCTGTGTAAAAAGTTTGGGCACCCCTGAGTAGCCCTTTCAAGTCCCCAAATGACTGCAGCTCCCCTTGCCATCAGAAGAAGCAGAACTGCCTGCCTGCTCCCAGTCACCTACAGAATAGTATAGTAAGAGGTAATGGGAGGTCATTGCCTAAGGCTAAGCCACTAAGTTCCGGGGTGGTTTGTTAGTAGGCAGAGATGGATCATTGAAACAAACCCTACAGCAATGCACGAGGTTGGGGGAAAACATGCTGTGTACCTTTTCCACCTAGAACCGTGATGGCGAACCTATGACACGTGTGTCAGCACTGACACGCGTAGCCATTTTCGATGACAGGGGGCCGCATGGGGCTGCATACCAGAGAAGTATGGGGCCGCATGCCGAGAAGGACGTTTCATCCTCGGCTCCTGCACGGCCAGGTGCAGTACCCGAGGATAAAACATTTGCTGTAGTGTGGACACTCTGTGCCGGAGGTCTGTAGGTGAAAACAACAGAACTCCCACAGAGCGTCTAGTTCTGGGACTTCCGGTTAGGCCGGTTTTCTCGAAGTGACACACCACCCGAGTTATGCTCGGTTTTTTGGCGAATTTTGACACACCAAGCTCAAAAGATTGCCCACCAGTGACCTAGAACCTACACACAGGAGCTGTCACTGCCTCTAAGGTCTGGAGACAGGTTTTACTTAGCATAAGCAGTCGATTAACTTTGGGGGGAGAGAGGCAGAAAGAAGGCAGCCACTGTGCATGTGCACGTGCAAGTACAAGGCCGTTCAGAACCTTCCTCCCTTGTGTGCCAACTAACAGGGGAGGAGCCAGTTTGGCTGATTTCTTAGACTTTCTTATACTTAATATCAGGGAAGTGTGGAATTATACATTATATCCCAACAAACTTCACTGGTACCATCATCTCCACTGTCATCACCTCTACTGCCATTGTTATCACCATTGAGTGGGTTTATCATCACAGCAGCTACTAGCACCATCATCCCTATCTTCATCACCACCATCACTGTCAAGACCATTGAATGTCAACCCAGTGTGTGGAAGTCCCAGGTTCTATTCCTGGTTAGGGCACACAGATGAAGTGACCATCTGCTTCTCTACCCTTACCCCTCTCCCTTCTCTCTCTATCTCTCTCTCCCTCCCACAGTCATGGCTCGGTTGGTGCAAGTCAGATCTCAGCACTTGGTGGGTGCTGAGGATGGCTCCATGACCTCACCTCAAGCACTGAAATAGCTTGGTTGCCGAGCAACAGAGCAGCTGCCCCACATAGGCAGAGCATTGCCCTGTAAGGGGCTTGCCAGGTGGATCCCCGTTGGGGCGCATCCAGGAGCCTGTCTCTCTGCCTCCCTGACTCCCCACCTCTCACTTAATAAAGAAAAACAAACCACTGACATCTTCATAGTTTCTACAATTCACCCATCAGCAAACCCACCACCCTGATCTCCACTGCCGTCCTCAGTCACAGTGGGTAGCTCTGGCCCACTGGAGATGAGGTCATCCTAAAGGACTACCAGAACGTCTTCCCACTGGGTCATGGATTCCCAGGGCACTTCTCCAGGCTAGGTGGCCCCCTTCACCCAGAACCCCCTCCTTACCTGGCAGATTGTTGGCACCAGAGCCGGGGACAGCAGCTTTGGAGAGCAAGTTTAAGCATAGAGGACACTTGGCTGCCCGTAGGGGGCTTGGTGATGAAGACCGGGGTGGAAAAGAGGAAGGTGAAGAAGGCCAGGCCCACGCAGCCCACGACGATGCTGTAGCCCATCAGGAAGCTGATGTTCTGTTGGATGAAGGCCACCACCAGCAGCGACAGCACAGCACCCACGTTGATGCTCCAATAAAACCAGTTGAAGAAGCGGCGGTTGGCATGGCGGCCAAGCTCCATCACCTGCCAGGCGGGGTGAGAGTGAGGGCCGAGGAGGGTCAGGGGCACCCCACCAGGGCGTAGTCTCTGTAGTTGTACCCACTCTCCCACGGACACACTTCGTGGGTCAGAGGGTGACCATTCCAGCACTTTCCTAATCCATGACCAATAAATAGATGTTCAAAAAATATTTGTTGAATGAATGGGTAAATCCTTCTCTTAGGAGCCACTTGTTAATCATCAGGACAGTCTCGCACAGCTGTGTCTTCATGCCCATGACACACATTCCTTTTTTATTGTCACCAAATAGTGCACAGAACAGATGTCTGTGATGCCACTTTGTTCATTTTCTGGTTGATTTATTCCTTTGTCTCTGAGCAACCTACAACATGCATCACCTTTATAATTAGAAAAGGGAAAAAGATCTCAGGTCTGTTCCACATGATTAAATGTGATATACACACAACTGAAAGAGCAGTTAGAGGTCTAATTGAGAACTTCCTCCACAGCTGGGAGATGAGACAGTTTTCTATTGTGGTCCAGCCCTTCACCCTGCCTTGCCTCCCTCTGATATATGCCCAGTCACACAAGGTTGGCATAGTCAGGGAAAGCAGAGGTGGTCCTGGACACAGCCCCACTGGGAGGAAAATGAAATTCAGGCCCCCCAGCAAGGGCAGAAGGGCTGAAAATCTTTACTCAGATTTGAATCGATCTGAAACAGGCCCCAGGTCCCCTTCCAGTCTGGTGGCTCGAGTCAGCTTCACTGGCTGCCCCCGCCCCCCCAGACCCTGGTCCCAGATTCTCAGCAGGTCTGGGGCAGGGCCTGGGCATCTGCATTTCTAAAAGAAGCAGTGAGAACTGGAGGTCACTTCTCTAGATAAGTGAGTGACTCTGTACACCGTTAAAGCCCTCAGCATTTCAGTGACCCCCCGAAAGCTCAGACTCCCCTGCTTTCCTTCTATCCAGAGATACATGTTGTCCAGTAGCTAAGGTTTTGTCAGGCTTTGCTTTCCATAGCCGCATTGGGGGAAAGGGCAGTATTTTCTTCCTTTTCTAAATGTAAAGTGATAGTCCATAGA
The DNA here is from genome assembly GCA_037038555.1 of Rhynchonycteris naso. NCBI lineage: Eukaryota > Metazoa > Chordata > Mammalia > Chiroptera > Emballonuridae > Rhynchonycteris > Rhynchonycteris naso. The sequence goes on from CM072995.1 coordinate 362,347,007, forward strand.
GATGTATTTAAAACTCTACTCCCGTGGAGATTCTGAGGGGTCTTCTTGTTGATGGAGAGGGACGGGCTTGTCCCCTCACTGAATCCCATGCTATATAGACTTTCAAGCAGAAAATTGAGTAAGTCCCGTTATGAGCAGCCACTTCCGTTTCTTAATTGAATGTAAATGGATACGACAATTGCAACTCTAAGGGGGAAGAGCAGGCGGCAGATTCAGGATAGAAACGAGCACTTTGTCGAGAATGATGGATGGCCCTTGCTGAAACCGGCAGTGTGCTAAACACATGCAGATCCTGGGTATAGGACGTCCAGATGGTGCCAAGCCCTCCCACCCACACATAGCCCATCTGTCTGCCCCCCAAAATCTCAGCAGCCCTTCACTGCTCTGCTGTGCCTACTCTTGTTACTCCCATCCACTGGAGTCAGAACCATTTTTAAAAAACACAAATCCAACGATGCCCATCCTGCTTCAAACCACTTCAGTTTTTCTGAACTGTCTTAAGTGCCAGGTCCAGGATGACCCCAAAGCAGCCTTCCAGTGTGGCACTGAGCCACCCAAGTTCATGTTCAGTAAATGGGAGAATGCACAGAAGCTGTCATCAGTCTTGATGCCACTGAAGGCTCTGCCCAGTAGCCTGACCTCCGGGAGACCAGCCCTGCCACCAGGAGAGAGGAGAGAGACAGGAGGCACTGAATGGCGGAGGGGCCCTCTGGATTTCAGTAAGGTCAAGAACACAGGTTAAGGACACCCAGGGATGTAGTGAGATGTCAATGAAAGAGCAGAATTAAGGAAAGATGAGAGATTCTTATTGGCAGGTGGCAGGGTCTCCTGTTCTGAAGGAAGGTCAATGTGGGCTCAGAAACAGCACTCTCTGGGGGCACTGAGTCCCCCATCATCAAAGGGATCTATACAGGCTAATGAGGAATTTCTTGGCAAGGACTCTGGAAACTGTGTTGGGTGCTGGATTACGGATGCTAGCTGGAGGCAATGATCCTTTTTAAAAAATGTCCCTTTTATGATCATAAAACATGCAATTAAAGAACATTTGAAAAACAGGGACAGTTATAGAAAATGTACAAAATAGTTCAATGATGTGATTATACTACTGTTACAATTTATTTGCCAAGTTGTCCCCATAGCTGACACCGAGTTTTGTTACCTGGCTGTAATCATATTCTGCACTCACTTCTCACCTGCTTTTGTTCATGAACACTGCATGTGATTGTGTTAATCGTATTACATATTATTTAAAATTATTGTCTAATATTCCAATGAGTAAAGCTATTACAAAAAGTAAAATATATCCATGTTGTTAGGCACTTACTCATTTAGCAAATATTTATTGAATGTCTTCTATGTGCCATGCTCTGTCCAAAGGGTCCAGAGAGAGGCTCAGAGGCTAAGATGTGTGCCCAAGGGCCCCTGGCTAATAAGTGGCAGAGCTAGGGTCTGAACAAGCCAGTCCGGCTCAACCTCTGGCACAGCTGGTGGGAAGAGGTTTGCCCCTGCCCTAGCCCCCAGACCCCTATAATGCATAAAGGTGGGGGTTCATGGTGAGGCCTGAAGTCCAGCTACCCTTACCTAGCTAGCTCTTTGATCTGCTCTCTATGTGACCTTGGACAGGGTGATTAATGTCCTGTAATCTTACTGTCCACATCTGTAAAACAGACATAACAATACTACCGACCTCCTGGGCAGTCAAGAGGATTAAATGAGTGGAAACATGTGAAGTAGCACACAGTGAAAGATGGACAACTATGGCTTAATTACTGTTGTCATCATCTTGTTGTTAGAGTGAGCACCTCCTGTTCTTTCAAATAAGGAAACTGGGCCCAGAGAGAGGAAGTGGTTTGCTTGAGGTCACCCTGGGAGTCAAAGCCTCCTGACCCCCGGTCTCTGCCCATGTCCCTCACTTTCCCTTCTCGCTCCGTGGTCTCCCTATGGGGCGGCCCTCCTGCCACTCACCTGGTCGGCCCCGAAGGAGGTGAGGTTGCTCCTGACGGAGCTGGCGGCCAGGGCGAGCAGCAGCAGGCCGACATAGAGGGTGGGTGCGCAGTACGGGGAGGCCAAGGGGCGCAGGCAGCCTGGCAAAGGGCAGGCGGTTGTCAGCAGCGACTCGGGCAGCTCGCCGCAGAAGGAGCGGCGGCCGTCGGGGAAGGCGGTGGCCGGCAGCAGGCTGGAGGTGACCACGTAGAGCAGGAGGCTGAGGGTGATGGCGCGGAAGCGGCCCAGGTACACGTCGGCCAGCCAGCCGCCGACGGGCGCCAGCAGGTAGGAGGCGCCCAGGAAGACGAGCGCGGCGCGTGACGCCTGCTCCCCGTCCCAGTTGAAGGTCGCGCCGTTGAGGTACAGCACGAGGTTGCCCGCGACGCCGAAGAAGGCGGCGCGCTCCAGCATCTGCACCAGCAGCACCGCGGCCGCCGCAGCCAGCCGCCACCGTCGGGGGCCCCGCGGGCTGCGCGCCAGCAGCGGCTGCCGCTCCCCCCGCCCGCGGGGCTGCCCCTGGGCTCGCGGCCTGGGCATCCCGGCCTTCCCGAGCCCCCGGTCCTCCTCCGCGACCCCACTCTTCTCCTCCCTCCCCCCACTGGCCCTCTTCCTTTCTCACCCCCTGTTGCTCACCCTCCCCTCCTCTGTACCCACTCCACTTCCCTGCCTCTTCTACCTGTCTTTCTCTCCCCCACACCCCGTCCCTCTGCTGCTACCCAGATTCTCCCTCTCCTCCTTAGTTCTCAGCTCTCTCTCTCCCTTCCTCCCACCCCCAACTCTTCCTCCTTCTCCCCCGATTTTGTCTCTCCCCTTCCTCTGGTCCTCGCCACCCCTTTTCCTTCCCCCAGTTCTCTGCCCCTCCTTTTATTCTCTAGTTGGCCTCCCCGGTTGGTCGCCCTTCCGTAACCCGGTGTCCCCGCTCCGGTGACACCTGGCCTGCACTCTGGGGAGGGGGGCTCCCTCCGCTGTTTCCTCCACCGCCTCTCTGCCCCGACCTCCCCTCCAGGTCGCTCCCTTCCGCCTAGCCTCTGCTTCTTGAGAAACCCCTGAGAGCCCTCTGGCTTCCCCTTTCACTGCGTCTGTGGCCAGGCTGTATCACATGGGGCCGTGGGATGTTTAGGAGAAATGAAAGCTACCCGCCCAGCTTTCTAAAAACCTCCCTCCTTCCCTGCCAATTACCCCAGCTCCAGCCCCCACTGGCCTTCCGGATCCCAGAGGAATATTTCCCATCTTTCACTTTCATTTTTCCCCTGACTCCACTTTGGGTGCATTCTCTTCCAGTCACCATCCAGAGCTATAATGATAGAACTGGAAAGACCGTATGTCATTTGGTCCCACCCACCCATTTTGCAGATACAGAGACTGAAGCCCAGTGGAGGGGGGAGGAAGGCAGGCAGGATGACTGGTTCAAGGTAACTGAAGTAGGGGTAAACCACTGCCCCGGCTCCTGAGTGACAGAGGAAGCTGTCAAAATGCAATTCAGATTGTGCAAATGCCACTGTGAGGAAGGAAGAAGTCGTTGTCAAGAAGCAGGTGATGCCATACAGCACCCACAAATGAGATGAGATTGAGAGAACCATGGACCTCAGAGTAAATCAAAATCAGGCCTCAGCACTCCCTTCCTCAGAGCTGTGGAGTGCACTTGGGTTAAGAGCCAGTCTTCACCTGGACCCAAAGGCCCAGTGAGATCTGACCCCTGCCCTCCTCCCAGCCACACTGACAGTCTTTCTGGTCCCCTCACGTGCTCTTTCCTGCCTCAGGGCCTTTGTCTCTGCTGTTTTCTCTGCCAGAACTGTTCTTCCTCCAGGTCTTTGCATGGCTGGCTTCTCTTTGTTCAGGGTTCAACTGAAATGTCTTCTCTTCACAGAGACCTCCCCTGACCACCCTATTTTAAGTAGCTGCCTGATGGGTTCTTGTCACCCTCTCTCTGCTACATTGTCATGTATTAATGTCTTTGAAGCACATAATGCTTCTTCAAGGACTGGTTTATTGTCCCCCCAATAGAATAGAAGTTCCATGAGGTCTTATCTGACTTTTTTTAAAAGACTATTTTTTTTAGAACAGTTTAATAAGATTTACAACAAAATTGAGGGGAAGATACAGAGATTTCCCACACACACCCTCCCCACACATGTATAACCTCTCCTAGTATCAACATCACTCACCAGAACGGTTCCTTTTCTGTTACCAAGGATAAGCCTACAGACACATAATAATCCCCAAGAGTTCACTCTTGATAGTGCACATTCTGTGGGTTTGGAAAAATGTGGAATGACCTGTATTCATTATTATAATATCATGCAGAATATTTTTACTTCCCTAATAATCCTGTGCTCTGCCTATTCTCTCTCCCCCGACCCTTCCACTGTGACCCCTGACCTTTATACTGTCTCTATAGTTTTGCCTTTTCCAGAATGTCATCTAGTTGGAGCCATACCATATGCAGCTTTTTCAGATCGGCTTCATTCATGTATATGTGGAATCTAAAAAGACAAAGCAAATGAACAAACACAACGAAACAAACTCATACGTACAGAGAACAAACTGATGGCGGCAAGAGGGGAGGGGAGTAGAGCGATAGGCAAAAAAAGTGAAAGGAAATAAATACTTTTTGAATAAAGGAAAGAAACAGAGGCAAATTTAAAAAAGAAGGAAAGAAAGCAGTGATACTGTCAGCATCAGAGATGCACAACGTCACTGCAGTTCTGTAAGGATGGCCAGGATGTGGCCCCCACCACGGGCCAAGCTTATCTCCCAGGCCTACCCAAGGCCTGCCACACACAGTGGGCGGTTTCCCTTATACCTGCTCAATCACTTCTCTGTACCTGTAAGGAATCCTGGGCTTGAGAATAGGTGGAAACCAAAACATAGAGCCACCTGGATAAAAGTATAATAGCTGTGGAGGAAGAAGGGGCAAGGCAGAGAAGGGCAGCGACGGCCCTGGGGCAGGACTATTGTGCAGGCATCCATCCACAGCGGCTTTCTGTGCCAGGCGGTGGCGCGTCAACCCCAGCCTGCCCTGGTGTGCAGCCGGTGCAGCAGAAATGCACTGCCTGCATATGGAATGCCCGGGCAGGACTCCCACTCTTTTTTTTTTTTTTAGGTGACAAGAGAGGAGAGAGCAAAGCAGACTCCCACATGCGTCCCAACTGGGATCTACCCAACAACCCCATCTAGGGCCAATGCTCAAGTCCCAAGCCATTTTTAGCACCTTCAGAGCTGTCCTCAACACCTGGGGCCACACTTGAACCAATTGAGCCACTGGCTATGGGAGGGGAAGAGAAGAGGAAGAGTGGGAAAGAGAGAGAAGCACACGGTCATTTCTCCTGTGTGCCCTGACTGGGAATCGAACCCGGGATGTCCATCCACTGGGCTGACGCTCTATCCACTGAGCCACCAACCAGGGCAAGGCTCCCATTATTGGTGAGGCACGGAGTAGGCACAGAATGCCCCTGTTGTGCTGTGTTGTTGCAGGACAAGTTTGAGCCCTGCTGTTTTATTTCATCCCTATTACTACCAGGAGAGCCAGGTGCTTTTTTTTTTTTTTTTTTTTTTTTTTTTATTAAGTGGGAGGCAGGGAGGCAGAGAGACAGACACACACATGTGCCCCGGCCAGGATCCAACTGGCAAGCCTTCTATGGGGCAATGCTCTGCCCTATCTGGAGCGTTTTTGCTCATTGCTTGACAACTGAGCTATTTTAGCGCCTGAGGCAGAGGCCATGGAGCCATCCTCAGTGCCTGGGACCAACTTGCTCCAACCGAGCCATGGCTGCTGGAGGAGAAGAAAAAGAAAGAGTGAGAGAGAGAAGAAGGGGGGGGTAGAGAAACAGATGGTTGTTTCTCCTGTGTGCCCTCGTCAGGAATCGAACCTAAGACTTCCACATGCCAGGCTGATGCTTTACTGCTGAGCCAACTGGCCAGGGCAAGCTAGGTGCTTTTAAAGGAGTAGAACAGAACAGATAGGTGGAAGAGACCAGAGATAGGATTGCCCCAAGAGCTCGAGGAGGGAGCGTAGCCCTGCCGAAATCTTGACATCAAACTTCTGGCCTCTAGAACTGTGAGAGAATGCATTTCTGGTGTGAAGTCATCAAACTTGAAGGAATTTGTTATGGCAGCCACAGGAAACGAATACAGAAGAGATATGTCATCGGTGAATGTGCTTTTACTATTGAATGTTATCATCCAAGATTCAAATTCCCATAGGAGAATTTATGAACGAGACAATTGACGTGGATGAGGGGAAACCCATTTGCTGATCACACGAAGCTGGAAGGGTTAACAAAAACTGCCCGTGGACTCCAACGCCTGAAAACCCCACCACAGACAGTTCTTATGTGGACAAAGTGGACGGTCCCAAAATGTCAGGCCCTCTTCTTGGGGCCTCCTGACCTACCCTGAAAAGACCAGGATGACGTGGTTTAGCAGTAGCAGGACAAAAACAGCCTTGGGGATTTTCATCAACAGTATGTATATTCAGGATGAGTCAACGTGGGGGACCCCCTCGGCCACAGCATGGCAGTGGTTGTCAGGGTGATAACATTACAGTGATTGCTTTTCTTTCCCTAGTTTTCCAGAGTTCCTCTAATGTGATTCTCAAGCTCTGATTCTTACACAAAGGTCAGATTTGGTATCTGGGGGTGTCGCTGGTTGACTGCAGGCCCCACCTGGAATGTTAGCTTCAATGGCTACCACCCTGAAGGGTTCAATGGGGAGGGGTCAGGACCGAGAAAGGCCTTGAAATCCTACACATGGGAGAGAAGAGACAACTGGCCAGCATGTCCCTGTTGTCAAATCTCCTCAAAGCTGCCCCTCGAAGAGGGTTTCTGTGTCTCGGGAAATGCTTAGGGCAAGAGCTGGGATAGTCAAGATGCTAGGTTTCAGCACTGAGCTCCTTGGTCCTTCCCTCGAAACCATCAGTTCTTAATGCGGTCCACAGACCCCTACGAACCTCTGACACCCTTTTAGGGATCTATGAACTCAAATCTGTTCTCATGATAATGCAGTATTAAGACATCGTTTTCCTGGTACAAAGGCAATGACGGGGGAAAGTGCCAATGCTTCAGCATGAATGAAAGCTGAAGCATTAAATTGTACCAGGAGCCATTGACTCCACCACCCCCCCATGCACTCAGAGTAAAAATAAGGGGGGAAATCACTTATAATGTCCTCCACGAAGCAGTTAAAGTTATTAATATTATGAAATCACAATCCTTGCGTGCACGTCTCTTTAATATTCTATGTGACAAAATTAGAGTCCTAAGCAGAATGTCCCCTCCAGGAAGAGCACAGGTGCTGTTTCCTTTGCGAGCTGAACTAGCTGTTGTTTTGGGGTTTTGTTTGTTTGTTTGTTTTGGGGATTTTTTGGTGAGAGGAGAGGAGATAGTGAGAAAGACACCCACATGCGCCCTCACCAGGATCCACCTGGCAACCCCATCTGGGGCCGATGTTCAAGTACTGAGCCATTTTTAGCACCAAGGTCTGCACAGAAGAGGCCGTGAACAATCAGGTGAGCATGACGCCTTCTCCTGTGGGTGTCAGTCAGCTCCTCTCCTTTGGCCGCTTCAGTGCTGGAGCACAGAGTGGCAGAAATGGAGGCAACACATGGGTGGGCAGTGCTGAGAACCTTTCTATCTGTCTGAGCTTGAGCACTAGTTACACATGTGTGGCTAACGCACTGACGCAACCTTTTATTGACGTTCCTTCTTTTTCTATTTCCCTCGTCCTTGCTCCTTGCTTTTCTCTCTCTGTTCCCTTAATAACCAATCTGCAAACAAGGCTCTATTTGAGGGAGGGAGGGAGGTGGGGGAAAAAGGCTATTGAAATACTACCCTATTGAAAATTATAACTCCTTCTCCGCACTACGAACCCCCCCTATATAACTCTCCATATAACTTACTTTATTTCTTCTATTGTTCGTTATGTGACTCTCGCACTAAAATATGAGCTCTGTAAGAACAGGAACATTTGTCTATATTGTTCAGTGTTGTGTCCCCTCCCCAGCACCTGGAACACATGCCATGTTGTGTTGAATAAATGATGACTAAGTGATTAGAGTGAATGCGTGTGCACGTAGGTACTGATTATTTAGACCATGGTAGTAAACTCTGTATTTTAGGAAAGACTAGGGTTGGCTGTGGCTGGTCTGAGGATGGTGGTCAGGACTGAGGAGTTTCTGTATTCCGGAGACAGAGGAATGACCTTGACTTGGGCTGGGAGCAAGATTGGTTAAGTTTCCTGGGTCAGAGGTACTGTGTTTCAGCCAAACTTTTTATTGTTGTCTAAGCAACAAATGCCTCCTCCCCCCCCCCCCAAAAAAAAAAAAAGCAGAATTGCCTGTGATTAGAGTGCAGGATTTGGGGTCAGACAGACTGGACTTCAGAGCCTAGTGCTACACCTTGCTGGCTGTGGGATCATAAGCAAACCACCTCTCCAATTCAGTTTCCTCATCTGCAAGAGTGCACTAAGGGCCTGACCAGGCGGTGGCGCAGTGGATAGAGTGTTGGACTGGGATGTGGAAGACCCAGGTTCGAGACCCCGAGCTCGCCAGCTTGAGCGCGGGGCCATCTGGCTTGAGCAAAAGCTCGCCAGCTTGGACCCAAGGTCGCTGGCTCCAGCAAGGGGTTGCTCAGTCTGCTGAAGGCCCGCGGTCAAGGCACATGTGAGAAAGCTATCAATGAACAACTATGGTGTTGCAAGGGCAACAAGAAACTAATGATTGATGCTTTTCACCTCTCTCCACTCCTGTCTGTCCCTTTCTATCCCTCTCTCTGACTCTCTCTCTGTCCTTGGAAAAATAAAAAAAATAATAAAAAAAAAAGTGCGCTAAGGGCAGAACCTATTTAACTGCGTTGTTGTGAGAACAGTGGGCGTGGGGTCCCATGTAAAATGTTTGGCACAATAGAAAATGCTCACTGAGTATCTGTCAGCATAAAATCTTCCTGCATGCCGCCCGGCAGGGGAGGCTGGTCTAGGGCTTTCCTTCCTTCCATCTGGTCACAGCTGGCTTCCCACAATCATTCTGCTTATTCCCCTTTGCTTAGTCAAGGTCAGGAGATGGACAGACAACCTGGATGAAAAATGCCTGCTCTCCACACCATGGAAAAGCCCTAGGTGTCCTTGCAAACTGAGTTCAAATGGTCATGGCTCCAAGAATTAGAAATTAAAATGAGCTCATTGATTCGGGCACACAGCTGGGTATCTCCCAGCTTCCTGTTCAGACAGTCGTATCTGTGAAACACAGGCTGCTTGAGGGGCCTCACGTCATCGCCAGTGATGCTCTCACCATGGTGTCCTGCCTCTACTTACCCTGCGCCCTCTGTCAGGAGAATCCTTCCTGCCACCCTACGCCCACCGCTGCCTGCTGAAACCTACCCGTCCTTCTGTTTGTCCTGCCTTTCTTATTTCATTTCTTTCCTTGCCTGCCTTCTTTTTGTTCTATAGCAAGCTTACCCCCTCGTTCCGTTTCATTGATCTCTAGTTTAATATCCACATTTCATTTAACACGGTCAAAAGTTAGTCCCTGTTTTATTTACTTATATTTTTTATTCATTTTAGAGAGGAGAGAGAGAAGGAAGGAGGAGCAGGAAGCATCAACTCCCATATGTACCTTGACCGGGCAAGCCCAGGGTTTCGAACCGGCAACCTCAGCATTCCAGGTCGAGGCTTGATCCACTGCGCCACCACTGGCCAGGCCAGTCCCTGTTTTAATAGACATTTCTATGCTGATCACTCCTTACCAGTTCATTTGTTATTGTTTTCTGGGTCTTTATTTTTATCTTTTTTTTTTTAACGCTACAAATTACAATTGCTTTCCAGTGGTAGTCAACCTGGTCCATACTGCCCACTAGTGGGCTTTCCAGCTTTCATGGTGGGCGGTAACAGGGCAACCAAAGTATAAATAAAAAGATAGATTTAACTATAATAAGTTGTTTTATAAAGATTTATTCTGCCAAACTTAGCAAAATTCCGACATAAAGTACTTGGTAAGTAATTATTATTATATGCTTTAACTTGCTGTAACTCTGCTTTATAAATTTTATAAAGTAAAGTTACTTCCCTACTTTATAAATCACCATTACTGTGGAACCGGTGGACGGTTAGAAAATGTCACTACAGCCTGACCTGTGGTGGCGCAGTGGATAAAGCATCGACCTGGGAACACTGAGGTCGCTAGTTCAAAACTCTGCACTGGTTTGGTCAAGGCACATATGGGAGTTGATGCTTCTAGCTCCTCCCCCCTTTCTCTCTCTCTCTCTCTCACTCTGTGTCTCCTCTCTAAAATAAATTTTAAAAAAGAAATAATAAAAAAAAAAGAAAATGTCACTACTAACAGAGATCCAACAGTGGGCGGTAGGTATAGAAAGGTGGACCACCCCTGCTCTAGACCTTCAATGCTCATTTTAATCTATGTTTCTTTGCTCACTGTTCCTACTCTTATATTTTTCTTCTGGGATTATTTTCTTTGCTTCTGAAGAGCATAATTAGAATGTCCTTAGGAGGAGATCTGTTAGTTGTAAATGCTCTCAATTTTTATCTGGAAATGTATCCGTTCAACCTCATTCTGGAAACATTCAAGGTTCATATTATGCATTTGACATAACATTTTTTTTTTTTTACAGGGATAGAGAGAGGGACAGATAGGGACAGATAGACAGGAATGGAGAGAGGTGAGAAGCATCAATCATTAGTTTTTTGTTGCTGTCATAACACCTTAGCTGTTCATTGATTGCTCTCTCACATGTGCCTTGACTGCGGGCCTTCAGCAAACCGAGCAACCCCTTGCTGGAGCCAGCGACCTTGGGTCCAAGCTGGTGAGATTTTGCTCAAGCCAGATGGGCCCGCGCTCAAGCTAGCAAGCTCGGGGTCTTGAACCTGGGTCGTCTGCAGCCCAGTTCGACGCTCTATCCACTGCACCACCGCCTGGTCAGGTGACATAGCATTTTGAGATGCTATTCCACCATCTTATGGCTTCAGTTGCCAATGTTTTTGAAGTTAGCTGCAAGACTAGTTCATAGTTCATTCATCTCTTTAGTGGTTAGCAGTTTTGCTACCATAAGTGTTTGGTGTCTATTTCTTTTTATTTATCATGCGTGATTTGGGGGAGGTTTCAAGGATCTGAGGATTGTGCTTTTCATCAATTCTGGAAATTTTTCATTTCCATCTGGAACTCTAATTAGATAGACCTACCCAAATCATTTTTCTATCCTCAGTGTTTTTTAACCTGTTCCACAGTTTCCCTCTCTTTGTCTCTGTGGTGCATTCTGGGTACGTTCTGCAGATCTGTCATCCAGATCACTTGCTTTCTCTTCAACTATGTTAATCCGGTGTTTTATTTGTCCTTAGATTACTAGTTTCAAAGATTATATCTTTTCATTGATAGAAGCACTATTTCTTTTTTCAAATCTTCCTGATCATTTAACATAGTCTCATTCCTTATCTATACCTTTTATTACTAATGTTTATTTCTCAAAGCCTATAAAACATCCTTATTTTACATTACATATACCATAATTCCATCTAAAATTTTTGAAGGTCTGCCTGACCTGTGGTGGTGCAGTGGATAAAAGGGTCAACCTGAAACGCTGAGGTTGCTAGTTCAAAACCCTGGGCTTGCCTAGTCAAGGCCCAAATGAGAGTTGATGCTTCTTGCTCCTCCCCTCCCCCCACCCCTGTCTGTCTCTCTCCTCTCTCAAAAAAGAATAAATAGAATCTTTTAAAAAAAATCTTTAAAAAATTTTTTGTAGGTCTGAGTCTATTACCTGCTTTGTGCTATTCTCACTTAAAATGACTTGTTGTGATGGTTAATTTTACATGTCAACCTGACTGTGTCACAAAGTATCTGAATATTTGGTTAAATAGTATTCTTAAGTGTGTCTGTGAGGGTGTTTCTGGATGAGACTAACATTTGAATCAATAGACTAAGTCCTTGGTTGGCAAACCATGGCTTGGGAGCCAGCAACGGCTCTTTGGCCCCTTGAGTGTTTAGCAAAGGCCAGCTTAGGAGGACCCTAATTAAGTTAATAACAATGTACCTACCTATATAGTTTAAGTTTAAAAAATTTGGCTCTCAAAAGAAATTTCAATTGTTGTACTGTTGATATTTGGCTCTGCTGACTAATGAGTTTCCTGACCACTAAACTAAGTAAAGCAGGTTGCCCTCCCCAATGTGGGTAGGCCTCATCCAACAACTTTGTCTGCACTGTATTTTGTTTTTCACTTTGCTCAGGCTCTAAGTTTTGTCCCATTAAACTGAAGCTCTTGGCTACCTGGGATCAGCAGGTGCCTCAGGCAATGTCTGCTTCTGCTCTCAGTGACCTGTTTGGGTTTGTGCTTTCTTGTGCTTGTAGGTCTCTAATAATGATCTTTCGTGTCTTGCCATCTCAGCTATGCATTTCTATATACATATTTTTTTATATATTTTTATCCATTCTCCCCTCTCTTTTTTTTTTGTATTTTGTTTCAGGAGAACTTTTCAGCATATGCCGTCTACCGTATTCCCAGAACCAGAAGTTCGGCCATCTTCCCTGGCCCATGCAAACGTGTGTCTCTTACAACTCTGCTCATCAGCGTACCTCCCAATGTGTTTGTCTGACCCTGGCTGCATTTGGTTGCCTGTGCTTGGGAGCTGCTCCTTGAGGGCAGGATGGTGGTTTTGTCACCTTCTATAGAGCCCATTTCAGAGTTCCTCTCATGAACATCTTCCAGTGTCATTTTGTTGAAATTACACCGGAGGCTGGAGGCACCCATCCACCATCTGTGCTACCAGTGACCTTCCACAAGAGGGCAGCCTCAGTCGGTGCTACAGCCTTTCCTACCCCAGGGATGGGCAGGGTTTAGGTAGGGGGGGGGGGAACCTGGCTCCCTGTGGCTCCAAAACCTGCAACATCAAATGCCCTGTTCAGTGGGACCCAGTGGGGGAATGCTCCCCATTTCACCGGTGGGGAAGTGAAGACAAGTGAAGATGAGGGAAGGGTCAGGCCAGGACAGGTGAATCTGAGATGCGGTCCCATAGAAAAGGGCCAGGAAGGAGCCGGTCCCCATCAACTTCTTTAAAGGTTCTGCTGGCACAACCAAATCAAGTCATCTGTTCCTTCGTTCCCTCAGCCACGTTTATTCTGCCCCACAGCGGGTGCAGGAGTGAGTTAGACACACATGGTCTTTGCCTCGTTCCGGGGTCCAGTGCAGGCCAACCGGACAACGTGGTGTTGCCCGACCAGCCCAGGCGCTGCCGCCTCGGCTCTTGCTCCCTCTGCTCCTTCTGGCCCAGACTCTGCCACCATCCCTACCTTTGAGGTCCTGCTCATCCTGCCTGGCCCAGGTCCATGCCTGACTCTCTCAGAGGAATGACCGCCCAGTCTGGGACCAGGTAGTGGGGAGCAATGGCCTCTTCAGTGCCCCCTTAAAGGAGGTGGGGAACTATCCATCTCTCAGGCCCTTCCTCATTGACAATTCCTTGAGGACCAACGAGGCTCTTCTTCTTAAAAGTGCTAGATCACACTCTCCTTCTTCCCAGCCATCATTGCATCCAAGGACCAGGAAAGTGACCCTTGGGGTTTAATCCCATGAGAGCCAATTCCACGGAATGGGACAGACAGTAAGTCCCTTGTTCACCTTTCCAATATGTATTGATTGAATGTCTGCTGCGTATCAGGCCTCCAGAAATGAGGCATGCTTCTTTCACTTTTCTTTTCCATTGGGTGTGTGTATGTGTGAGTGTGTGTGTCACTGTGACTCCTGGGGTTCATCCAGGCTCGGTGGACTCACAGCGAAGGCAGCTGGGCGCTCCCTACCAGCCCCTCTAATACTAACCTGGCTTCCTGGAGACCAAAACCACAAGGTGTGACAGACACTCACAGGCTGGGTTTGCCCACATGCGTGCAAGCGCGCTTTCTCTTACAGAGAGGAAGAAACAACAGGAGCAGCGCAGGGCTGAGCCGATGTGAGGGGCGCTCAGAGGCCATGTCCCCCTCCCGGGCCTAGGATGGTGCTTCCCACTGGCGGACACACATAACAGTCAGAGATGGCGCCAGACCCATGGTTCTTCGTGCTCGCTGGACTGCTGACGGTGGCCCTACCAGGTAGTCCCCCTTCCCACCTCCTGTTGCAGCTGCTGGAGGACCTGGGCCCTGGCCTTGGTGGCCTGCTTTCTGTTTGTTTCTTCACACGCGCTTTTCTGGAGAATTTTAGCCAAGATTGTACTCTGGTACCAGGGAGGCTCCAGCTGTGCCAACAGCCAGAGAGGGTATGGGGACCCAGAGAGGGTATGGGGACCCCCTGGAACCCCCCTGGCTGGGCTGGGCTGGACAGAGCTGAGAGGGCACCGGAGGCTGAGATCAGGAACATGAGTGCTCTTGTCAACGGGCTTCCAGGGTCTGAGGAGGGAGGTACCTGCCACCCGCAGGCTCAGGAGCGACCCCCATGCCCTAGTTCTTGCCAGTTCTCAGGCAGGAACCGTTCACCTTCTAGAGAGATAGGACCACTGGTGGTTGTATTTTCAACCCCAGAGCCAAGGCTCTAGGCTCACTGGCCTGTTGCATCTCACGCTAGAGCTGTCCTGGAGCAGAGCTCTGGGGACCAAGGGGAGTTGAGGACACCGGTCGCTGGTGCCTCCGGCACAAGCATTTGGAGCAGTTTAAGACATAAACCAACAGAAAAGTTTTTGAGGGCCACCTTCCTTTCTCTCTGAGCTCCTCCTGGGTGCCAGGGCACCCTCATGCCCTGGGCTGGGGCATCAGGGGGCCAGAAGCTTTGAGTGCTGGGCTGGGCTCATCGAACACCATTGGGTTTGTTGAATGTGGGTTTAAGCTAACAGGAGCCAGACGGGGGCCCAGAATTACAACTTGCTGTGGCTGGTTCCTCACATCTGGGGGTTAAGGAGACCGCTGTGGAAGTAGAATTCTGAGCCGAAGGAGTTTTGGCAGAGAGGATGCCAAGTGCTTTCAGTTTGATATGAGGGACATGCAGGAAGACCCAACAGGAGGGCCATCTGAGACAACATGGAGGACTGGGAACATCGAGAGCTCTGGGATGAGGCTCTTTTTCTGTCTCTTCCACGCACTCTGACCTCCTGACCTTACTCTGGTTCAGGGAAAGCTGTTTAGCTCTGGGAGCAGCAAGGTGAGTGCCTTCAACCCCGTGTGGGTCGGCCTGGTCTCTCGCTATACCAGGAGCAGCTGGACCTCAGCCACCTTCTGCCCTGAGCTGAGACAGATGGTCAGAGTGGACCCCTTCCTCCCTAACTTGATCATTCCTACTCTCTGCTCTTCTCCATGAGGCCCAGCCACTGGCTTCCGCTCAGAATGAAGTCTGAGTCTGAAAGGCTTGTTGGCCAGCCCTTGAGCCCGGGGAACTGAGCTTGAATGGTGCCTGAAAGGAATCGGTGACCACAGACCCAGACAGAGCTCAGGACAGTGGAGCAAGGGGGCCCTGGAGCCAAGGTCCCTACACTTCAATCCCGCTAATCTCACCCTGACACTGCTGCCTGGCCTACTCCACTCCCAGTACTGCGATTTACAGCGTGTTTTTAAAGCTGCATTTATATTACATTGACTCCCTTGTTACTAATACAAGCTTAGTTTTGAAAGGAAACTATGTCACTGTTACAAATGGAAAACCAACATCATGTGCCATAAGTAAAAGGTAAAAGTGAATGTAAAAATAAACAGTGGTGGAAAACAGGGTCTATTACCTGCTCGGGAAAGCGCAAAAGCCCTGAACCTGAACTGCACCTCGCTGTCTTTACGGGGACCACTGGGGTGGTGGTGACAAGGACATCTGGCTCTAAATTGTTACTTTTTTCTTGACTTTTTAGAGGGGGATCAAGCACTTTGAGTAGGAAACAGTTTCCTCACGATTTGATTTAACAGCATAAGTGAGGCTTCTTTGAGCCCTCCTAAGGGTCCTCAGTGGGCATATGTCCTATTGCTGAGAAACGTGGTCTGGCAGGAAGGGCGTTCCAGGAAGAAGAAATTGTGGACCAACCCTCCCCCCCCCGGGAGTAGAGGGGGTGCAGAGTGAGCTGACATGGGGGAGACGGTGACTTGGGCCTGCCTGGGTGGTTGCTCCCCCTGAACCTAGTCCAGCAAACCCGAACCCCAGCAGGATAGACCCAGATCTGTTTATGGGGTTCTCTTTGGCCAAATGTGAGTGTTAGGCAGCCCAGGATGGGGAAAGGAGATTAAGACCTCCAAGGAGGGGGTGGGGAGGGAAACAAAGGGAATTAACTGAGAAGAGTGAGGAAAGGGAGCCAGGAGAATGGGCCCAGGAGGGAGTTCCAGGGCCTTCCCCCAAGAGTGGTGTGTGCAGCCAGCGGGGGTTCCCAGGCTACGCTCTGGAACTGCAGGCAACTGGAGTCTGGCCCTCCGGGGCCCTGGCAGGCCTGGCCGCGGCCGTGGGTGTCGAGCAGGACCCTTACCAGTCCCAGCCCTAAGCTCCATCCTGAGCCTCACACAGCTAGTCTCTGCCCAGGCTGCCTTGGCACTGGGCCGGCCTCCCGTCACAACTTTGTTTGTGCTGTTGAATGACCAGGTCAGAAACCAGGGCTAAGAGAGCCATGCCTTCCAGTCCTCTGCTGGTGCTCCCTGAAGGCTTGGGTCCACCCACCCTGTAGTTCTGTGCCTCAGTTTCCTGATCAGCCAACTGGGGATGAAGAGGCTGAAGGAATGACCTAGAAGCCCAGGAGAGGGGAGGGTGGGGTGTGATCGGGAGGCTGGAGGTATTCCCCGGTCCTGGCCTCTGGTTCACCGTGTGTTCCTTGTCCTCTCTGGACCTCAGTGTTGGGCAGACAGTCCCAAGGATTCGGTCAGATTTGACCTCTGTGCACGATGCGGAAATGGGTACCAGGCCTTTCGTGCCGGGCCAGTGCTGAGGTAGGGGACTCTCGCGTCATGTGGACTCTGGTTGGTGAGGTCCTCACGGGTTGCTGTTGTGCACAGAAAAGGCTATTTGTGGGCACTTACAAAAGCCATTGTATTTTCTTAAGTTAACATTTTAAAAAATCGATTTTTCCTTAACTTAGAAGTTCAGTATACAAATCTCATATTATATATAAGTCCAGCAATTTTCAACAATGACTCTCAAGGGGGCCTTTGATTAATATTTCAGTAAATCGGGTTGAACAGAATAAGTTTCTTTAAATGATAGCTACTGCTTCCACCTTGGAGCCTATTAAGTGACCTTAGGACTGCGCTGCCCAGTACAGTAGCCACTAGAACGTGCGTGCGCAATGCGGCAATCTGAACCGTGCGTGCTGGAGATAGGAAACACGCAGACGATCTGGGAGATGCAGTTAAGAAAAAAACGTGAAGTGTCTTTTCAAAAACTTTTATGTGAATTACATGTTGAAATAGTAATATTTGGGATATGTTGAGTTAAATACATTTTATTACAATTGTGTATACCTTTTTTTTTTTTTTTTTTTACTTTTTCTTTTCTTTTAAAAATGTGGCTACTGGAAAATTTAAAATGACACAATGGGTGGGGCAAAAGTAGGTTTACAGTTTTGAGTACGTAAAACAGAGTTTGCTCTTATATTGTTACTTATTAATTATTGTATTATTTTCCATACAAGCGTAAATTTAGCACTGCCTCAGATGTTCTAAACCACATTTACAAATTTAATAAATTCGATTTTCTTACGAGTGCTTCCAATACCACTAAGAAGCAAAACCTTCCCAAGGATTTCAAAGAATGCTTTCGATTAAGAATACCAACAAAGTGAAGAGGAAGTTCTCTTAAATATTCTGATAAGGTTTACAGACATTGTCAAATTCTTTTTAAACGTTCAACTTAAAATTTCAGCTAAAATCAACTAGCTCGATCATACCCGCAAGAAACTCTACTGGCCACATGTTCTTAAACGTCACAAATACAGGACTTTATACACGAACATACAACACTTGACCCAACTTTCACTTAACACAAATGTATAAATACTACAAGTTCTTTTGTTTAATTCATCTTTGTTTTTTAAATTTGCATCTACCTGGGCTTAAAAGCCACTTACTAAGAAGAGCATTGTACCATTAGCGGTGACTTGGGACATCCGGGCTGGAGCTCGTTGGAGCTTCCATCGCAGTAAACTGATAGGAGGTTACCTTTTTTATTGCTTTGCCAAAATGTAAGGCATAATTGTGTGGAACTGCTGATGGACATGCAGTACCCTTTTTTGAGAGCCCGTGTTCTCCAATTGGGCTGGTCTCCTGGTCCCCCTTTGGACCCAGGTCATACAACCTCATTCTCTAGGTCTGCCCTCTACCACTTGATTGGATTAAATTAGACCAGAGCGTTCCCTTTTTTTTTTTTTCACATTCTCCTTGCCTGGTAAGACTGCCATGAATAGATATATAAATAACATATGATAAGCGTCTGCATATTTCTTCTGGCTGCGTCTGGCTCTCTGGTCGCAGGTCAATGACTGTTAAGGGCAAGAGAGAAGGGCTGTCTGTAGTGGTGACATGGGACAAGGCAACTGGGCTGTTGGGGCTGGCATTTTTAGCTAAAGGGAGATGATTACGGAGGAATCAGGAATGAGGAAGGAACGTGCCCACGGCCTCTCTCACTCAGTCTGCCTTCACTGCGGCCTGCTCCGTGCCAGCCTCACTTTCCTATAAGGAAGCTCAGGAATTAAACCGGGACAAAGAGAGATAAGCAGGTAGCTCCAACTGAGGCTTCGAGACAGAGGTTTGGAGGGAAAGACTACACCAGTACCGGTCCACCTTCCTTCCGCCTGGGTCACAGCCTTGAAACCACCGGTGAACGCCCACGCACCCACGCGCCCACGCCAGGTGCTCAGCCCTGCACTGAGCAGACTGTGGGGGGTCTGGGACCGTCAGGTCCACCTCCTTCTCTTGCCCCAGTGCCCCCACCCCGGCCACCCTCAGCACCCGGCCCCCTGGCCAGGCAGGGGTCAGGTGCATTTCCCAGTGTTTGCTAGAGCTGCCACCTACCTGGCGATTTACTTAATATTCTTTCTTAATTGATTTTAAAGAGAAAATACATTTATTTTTAGTTTTTAAAAAATCCTTTATAAAAGCCCCTTAAAGGCAAAGCCATTGCAGATCACCTTCATGGTAGTAATAGTGAAAATAAACGCAACGGAGACAAAGTAATGTCATTTAGGTCCAGCCAGGTAGCACCTGCTTTCCCTATGCTCAAACAGGAGGGTCATACGCGTCAGAGAGGCGTTAAGGACTGGCCTTTTGGGAGATCTTCCTTCAGGAATGTGGTAGCATTTAATGCCATGTCAATGACCCCTGAATTGTTTTTGGGTATGTGTCCTACACTTTGGAAGTACTGGTTCAGAGAAAGGACAATGGAGGTGGCAGTCTGTCCCAGGCCTGACACAGCCAGAGGAAGCCGCCTGGTCACCTCCCAGTAGATGCCCTGGGCAGGACGGCCCCATATCAGGCTGTCCCCAAGCAGCTCCTGGATTTTCCTGGTGAGCCTTGACGTTGGAGATGGTACCCAAATTCATGTCCCCTGGTTCCACTCAGGGACACCAAGCCCCAGCTATGGGGAAAGAATAAGCCCCGAGGGGGTGTGAGGTGAGGAAGGAAATTTCGGGGCTCACTCTGATTCTAGCTTGTGGAGTAATTGTGGGCAAGTTCCTTCCTTTTTCTGACTCTAGCTTTCTCACTGCAAAGATGACCAAACTGAATCTTAAAGACCCAGCCTACAGATCCCGGTCCTCTCTGTGTGTTCCTGGGGCCTCGCTGGCTGTGGAGCAGGTCTGTCAGAAACCAGCCTTAGGATGGGCACAATGGAAGCCCCTCTGACCAGGAGGACGTGGGCTCCCAATCCCACCTCTGTGCAACCCAGGCGTTATTTCTTGGCTTCTCTGTGCATGGATGCTTCAGATAAAAACACCAGCTAACCAAGTCAGTTTTAAGATAATGCATCTGAAAATACCTAACCATGATAGTGCTCCAAAATGTTAGGTTGTAAATGTCACACAGCAAGGACAAAGATCTCATACGTGGGACTGCAGGATTAGTGGTTAACATAACCTCATTTGCACAATAAACACGTTTGCCCACGTGACAACCCCATTGTACAGATGAGGAAACTGAGGTTTAGTAAGGCGAAGCGACCTATCCAAAGTCTGTAGCTAGGAAGTGCCAGGACTTGAGCTTAGGTGTCCTGACTGGCAGCTCAGGGCTCTTTCCACTGAAGAAAGTGGCCTGTCTGTCCCCTGGCTGCGGCCCTCAGGGCTCCATCCAAGTTTGAAGCATGTGGCCAGAGGCTACAGTCCCGGGTTTACGCCTCACCACTGCATCCAGGGACAGCTCTCAGGGCCTCTGGGGTCCTGGGGCCCCTGAAGAGGCTTGTCAGGGACGGATGAGATTAAAAGTGGCTGTCTCCCTCTCCATGGCCAACCTCAGAGGGTCTGCCACACACAAACCTTGCCCTCTGGCGCCAGGAATGAACAAAAGTGAAGTTAAAGATCCACCATGTGCCAAGGGGAAGCTTGCCTGGCAGGGTGTTTAGTCACATTTATTTAGGTCTGCTGTGTGCCAGGCCCTCTGCTGGCACTGAGATATGAGATATGAAGGTTTGCCCTTGAACACTTTTAAGTGTTGTGAGGGAGGTGGTAAAATACAACAATGTCAGCCTGGGGTGTGACCACAGGTGCAGTCTGATGACAGCCATAACCACCATGCATCGCAAGGGCTTTACACTTGTTCAAAGATCCACTATGCTTACCTGTCCCACCGAGACATTATCCTACTTTATGGGTGGGGAAACCGAGGTTCAGAAAGACGTATTTTTGTCCTAGGCTGGAAGCTGTTGCTGAGGTTAGGTCCATGTCTGTAAGTGTCCGAAGTCCATATTCTCCAGCCCTGGGCTGCCCTGTCTCCTGGAGCTGGGAGTCAGAGGAGGGAGAGCGCGAGCCTCCCGGAGACATGGGGTGGCTGGCTTCCCGGAGAGGGAGACACCACTGACTCAGGGGGGCTGGGCATGGAGGTCAGAAGGCTTTGCATAGAGAGGAAAGAGAAGGATGGCACACATCCTAGGCACAAAGACATTGAAAAATGAGTGCGTGCAAAAACTGGTGAGCTAGCTGTGCTGTGCAAGTATCAGTTTCCTGGTTTTGTTGATTTACTGTGGTTAAGTGCTAGGTCACCACCGGAGAAGCTGGATATCAGTTTCTTGGGACTTTTATGTGCAATTTTCACAACTTCTTGTGACCCTGTGACATCAAAATAAAAGTGTGGGGGGTGGCATTTTAGGCAAAAGGACCCATTTGAGCAGCAGCCTGGAGGCAGGACAGGCATGGTAACCCTGGCTGCAGGCAGTTGTGATCAGTCAGCCCTGCTGGTCCCACAGGGCGTGTCGGGTGGGCGAAGCTGCAGTTTCCAAAGTGGCTGAGATGCAGGCTGTTTTCTCTCTTGACTCATCCAGACTGGTGGGTCAGGAGGGTCCAACCAAGCAGAGTGGCAGGCCTGCGCAAGGTGCTCATACAGAACATGTGACAAATGTGAGCCAGCAAGCACAAGGACAGGGCCTCTTGGCAGCACTTTGTAAACTTGTAAACCCGACTTCTCTGCTCTCAGCCCTATGACATATGAGTTTTCACCCCTACTTTACTGATGAAGCCACAGAGAGGAACGACTTTTCCAGATCACCTAGCAAATATAGCTTTAACTTGATGTTGCCAAATCCATGCTGCTTCCCGGCCCTGGAACATGCGGGGTTTAGGGTGGACTCTCTCCACCTCGAGGTTACTGCAGGGAAGGTCTCCTCGT
Source organism: Rhynchonycteris naso (assembly GCA_037038555.1). Classification (NCBI taxonomy): domain Eukaryota; kingdom Metazoa; phylum Chordata; class Mammalia; order Chiroptera; family Emballonuridae; genus Rhynchonycteris; species Rhynchonycteris naso. Next base: position 362,368,738 of record CM072995.1, read on the forward strand.
TCTCTGGGGCCTTTTCACCTCCACCACCATCTGCTGGGATATGGTAAGATCAGGGTGGAAAAAAACCTTGAAGGTGCTTGTGGGTCAGAACCCACTTCCTGCCCAAGTGTCCACAGCCTCAGTTTCCCCAGCTGTAAATCTCCAGAGCCCAGGCTGGCATGTGACTCCGTGAGATGTGGGTTGTGAGGTACGGAGAAACATAGGGCTCTTCGGGGTTCTAGAGAGCCTCATGGCTACTGCTGCAGGGCCTGGGAGCAGGGCAGGAGCTCACGGGGACAAGAGAGGGAGAAAAAAGGAGAGCCCAGTTTCAACCCCCATTTTGTATACTCCTGTGGCCCTGTTGCCACTGCCTGCAGATGACGCTGAGAGAGCCTCTAAATACCCAGCCCGGCAGCGAGGCAGGGCTGATGGGGGGGGGGGGGGAGGGAGCTGTGGGGCCATGTGAGATGCTGGACTGAGGTCCCCTAATGTGAAAGTGACCCCCTTGCAAAGGGGTTGCCCCTGGGTCTCCACTGGATGTTGGAGCGTTAGGAGCATATTAGAAGGTCCAACCTATAAGTTTCCATGCCTCCCAACACCTCCACCATGCCCAAGCTGAGCTGGGCTGTCTGGGCAGTGCCAGCAGACACCCAGGGGCCCTGTGCATGGCGCTGGTGGCTAGGGCTCTGTGGGGACACAGGCTATGTGAGCGAGGAGGAACCTCAGAGCTGGGAGCTTCTCCAGGTGTCTTGGGGATCCCATCTGAGCACCCACTTACAATTTGGAAGTCACCTACGAAGCCCTGAGCCATGCAGGACGCAGAGGGGAAGTCACTGTGCCCTCACAGCTGTGCGCAAAGCCAGGGATGGCTCCGTCCCTTTTACAGAAGCACAAACTCACACTCCGAAAGCTTGCGCCATGTCACCAGCTGCTGACCGAAGCAGGACCAGAGTCACTTTCTGGTCACCAATCCATCCCCCCATCTGCTTCTTTCTAAATAGACTTAGGAGAAGGATTTTACCTATGCTTTAGTATAATTTTTTTGCTGTAATTTTTCACCTCTAGCCCCGGGTGCCTGGGAACTAGGTTGGGTGGGGGACAGGGGACAGAGGTAGGAGGTCCACTCCCCCCTCTGCTCAGTAAGAAGTCGTTTCCCGTCCTTCCTTCATTAATGTATGATGGACACACTTGCCACATGAATTAAGCTCCTTAGAGACATGGGCTACACTCTCCAGATAGTATTATAGAAATATGACAGTATCTGAGCTGGAAGACACCCCAGATTTGATGTTTAACCCCCCTGTTTGTCAGAGGAGAACAGAGAGGTGCAGAGAGGGGTGGCAGGGAAGGAGTGACATACCCAAGGTCATGGAGCAGGGTGAGAAGCCGGGTCTGCGGACCCTGCCCAGGGCCTCCTCCCACCCCACCCAAACAGGCATGGGGGGGCCTGTGCAAGCCAGGCAAGTCCTCAGTTCCCCGCCCCCCAAAAGAGATGGCAGGGGAGGGCTGCGGTCCAACTTGGTCTGACCTTGCCTGCGCCATCTCAACAGCTTTCCCGCCTCTCCTGGTCCTCTGCCTTTTCTTTTCTTTTTTTACTTTTTATTTCAGCATAATTTCTGATGCACCGAGAAGCTGTAATTTCCATATGCTTTCCGCTCGGTTCCTCACCTGTCAACATCTTCCCACAATCACTTTATCATTTTCTCTACTTTTCTTTTTCTTTTTTTTTCTGAACCATTTGAGAGTAGGTTATAGTCAGTGGTGGGATTCCGCCGGTTCGCACCGGTTTGGCAGAACCGATACCTAATTTTTGAGTTGGGGGAACTAGTCGTTAAAATGGCACTTGGAATCAGGGTTCTCTCTAAGGCGGGCGCCTGGGCAGCCGCCCAATGCAGAAATCACACATTTACATTCCTTCCTCTTTTTTTTAATGTTCATCTGCGCAACAGCGTAATTCTAAGTGCCCATAGTCAGGTTCATCCCATCCATAGGTGAAAAAATGGCAAGTGAGGATGTCAATCAAGAAGTAATATGGAATTATCTTAAATAACAGTTTTATAGGATTTTTTCAGAAATTATTTAATATTTTTATTAATATTTTAAAACTCTTTCCTATAATCTAGTTTTGTGTACCTCTTTTATTATTCTTATTTAAATATTAAATGCATGAAGTAATAAACTACCTTTTGGTATATCATTTTTTTATACTTACATTAGGGCAGAGAACCAATTATTAAATAACACTGCTCAAAAAAATTAAGGGATATTTTATAGTTTCATATTCATTTGGAAATATTTCCTAATTTTTGTGAGCAGTAAATATGAATCCCACCACTGGTTGTAGACATAATGGCCCTTTCTCCTAAATACTTCAATGTGTCTTTAAAAAAAAAAAAAAAGACATTCTTTTACATAACCACAGAATGCTTATCAAAGTCAGGTAATTAACACTGATACAATACTATCAGATAATCTAGGGGACTTTTTCAGATGTTGCCAACTATTCCAATAAGGTCCTTTAAGGCAAAAGAAAAAATAATGCCAGTTGACTGTGCTGCGTTTTATTCTTGTGTCTCTTTATTTCCCTTTCATCTAGGACAGGTTCTCTGTTTTTCTTTCTCTCTCACGGCCATCGATCTTTTCCAAGAGTACAGGCCGGTCATGCCGTAAAACGCTCTGCATCCGGCTTTGTCTGTCGATCCCGCGTGATCAGATTCCAGTCATGCCTCTGGGTTAGGACAAAAGTGATGCTGTGTTCTCAGTGCATCTTCTATCTCTAGGGGTCAGCTTGCTAACTTAAAAATAAAAGGCCAAAGTGAGAGGCGTTTGCATGAGATCCCCAAGGACAGCTATTCTGGAAACACTGATTCAGACAGAAGCCCAAATCCCGTTGAGGTTCTGGACGTTCATAGAAGGAAGGAATTTCTATAGGTGCAGATAAGCTAACATAGGGATACTAATTCTAAAGAATGCTTTGAATTTTCTCACGTGGCCGCCATGTCTGCTTTCCTGTTATCTTTGCAAACAGTTGTTGGGGATACACTGCTTCAGGCCCAGTCCGAGGTTATTTTGCTCAGTTTTAACATTCCAAAGATTCCAGGGGCTGCACAAAGCAGTCCGTCTGGGATGGCCGCTCTAACTCCATTTTAAAGTGGCTTAGTTTGTATTAATTTTTACAAGTTTGACCCATTACCGATCGTCTAACTTCGATTGGTTGGCCAAGGTCATGCCTGCTAAGTACAGTTACTCTTTTCTCCTTTAAATTAATATGTATCTTGTGGACAGATTTTTTTTCTGAAAATATGTAAATATTTTGGGTGGTTTTTTTTCTTCAAACTTTTACCTGCTAGTTGTAACATTATGGATGATTCTGACCTGAGTCAGTTATAACCACAGTTTCTTGATGGTGCTACAACTCCATGGTTTCTTCCACACGTTGAGGTGCTGATTTTAGTGGCTGGCTTCCTCTGCTGACTCAGTGGGTGGGAGCCAGTTGGCTCAGGGCCTTGCAGGCTGGTGCTGATGGGGCCACGCTGTGAGCGCCCCACAGGTTGAGCCTCTGACGGCCGCCATCTTGCCTCACTTCAGACTTCGGAACTTGGTTGGGCTCCTCTCTGCTATGAGAGCCAGTCCTCCCTCCGTTTTTACAATTTTTGCCATTTGTTTATTAAGCTCTTATTATGTGTTGGACACTGTTTTCAGGCACTGAAGATATAGGAGAGAGCCCCAGACTTCAATGAGCTTATATCCTAATGCAGAAAATAGCCAAACAAGTAAACACTTTCTTAAAATAGTATCATTTCAGAGAGGACTATGTGCAAGAAGGAAGAGGAAGCAAAGTAAGGAAGACCGAGAGTGACTGGTATGGGGACATAGGTGAGACCTCTGAGGGCACTTGGGGAGAGATCGGATTGATGAGATCCACTAGGAATGTGAAAATCAGGGAGCAGCTCATTCAGGGCAGAGGGGACAGCAGGTGCAAAGGCCCTGAAGCAGGAATGAGCTTGACACACTTGTAGGAGATTATAGAGGGACGGGAGAGTAGAGGAGATGGAGTGGAGAGGTTGTCGGGTGTGAGGGAACACAGATCCTGTAAGGGATTTGAATTAACCCAAAGTAAATGGGAAATCATCAGAGAGCTTTAAGTGTAAAAGGATGTGATCTCACTTGCCTTGATGTGTATACTCTTATTTAGCAAATCCTTTTTACAATCAACACTATCTTTAACATACATTCATTTAAACCTAGAAATCTTCTACCACTATTATTTATCTCAAAGCATATTATTTCAATAGCTAGACTATATTCCTATAAACAAATAAGACGCTAGAAAGAAAAGTGCCATCAACCAGCCTGGCATCTGAGCCTGAGTCAGCTCTTCCCTTACTGAAAAGTGTTAGGGTGAAGGGTGAGCAGCATCACGAAAGTCTTGTAAGCCAAGCGCTGAAGGATTGAAAAAGGAATCCCTTGCGTGCTTTGTGATTCGATACAAATTAATCTGAAATCTTAAAGTTTCTGCAAACTTGTAGAAAGATAAGTTGGGTGGAGGTGGTGGGGACACTGGGGGACAGAGGGAGGCAAGCACAGTCTGGCCGACAACCTAAGATCAGAGGTAGTCAGAGGAGAGAGAGTCTCCCCGCTCCAGCAGTCAGACCCAAACTGGTCCAACTCACCCATTTCACCACGGAGCAGCTGGAGCCCTGACATGGGGCAGGGACTTACCCAAAGTCATAACAAGGTCTGGTCTCAATTCCACCATCTCTCATTGTCACTCCCACCCAATTCCAGCTGAAAATTCAGATATGATGTTAACATTAGTCATCCTTATTGTAAAAACGCTGTAATAACCGCATTTAAAGAAATCTGCCCCGGCACCCTCACACAGCACGGCCTTTCATTCTCACAGTAGGGAGTGTGTGGGTCCCTGGGGCATCATGGGAGTTTAGTCTCTCCAGCACGAAAGATGGCTGTGGGAACACAGACCAGCAGTTGATTCCAGGCTCCATCACCTACTCTGTGACCTTGGACACGCTCCGAATGTCTCTGAGGGAAAATGGGCGCAACTTATAGGTCAGCTCCTCGGTTCTTGCTCTCTCGATAGACTTCAAAGCCCTCCCTGAATATTCTTATGGATAACTTTTAGTCGCCTGCATCTGTGGGAGTTGTGTTAGGCCCTACGTACCATGTCAACAGAGCCGCGCAACTCAGTCCCACGGAGCCTGGTTGCCGTGTAGACTCTGGCGATCTGGAAGTGATGGGGCACATCTCTCCATCTTGTGGGTTCGCCTCCTTCTCCCTTCCAGAATCCCCCAGAAGCTCCTCGGGGCTCACCCCAACTCCTGTCCCCAGAGGCAACCTTTGTGTGACTCGGTTTCCCACGCCTGCTATAACATAAAGCCCGCATGCTGGGGCATGAACAACAGAAAGGTATTGTCACCCGGTTCTGGGGGTTAAAAGTTGAAGCCCAAGTTGTCCACAGGGTGGGTTCCTCCTGAGGCGGCGAAGGACAGTGTGTCCAGGCCTCTCTCCTGGCTCCCCATGGTTTGCTGGTACTCTTTAGCGTTCCTCGGCTTGTAGAAACATCATCACAATAAATAGGGTTGCATTCTGAGCTACTGGGAGTGAGGACTACAACTTAGTTCTTTTGGTGGGACACAATTCAACCCAGAGCTCTGTGTGTGTGTGTAAGTGTATGTGCGTGCACTCGCGTGCATGTAACGCAGAAGCGGAATTTCTGGGTCACAACTATGGAAACGTTTTCGGAAGTGGTTGTGTCAACTTTGCTCCCCAGCCAGCAATGTACAGAGTCCCTGCTGATCCTTTCCTCACCAAGTCAGTATAACCACACTTCTCTAATTTTTGAGTTTATTGGGGTGATGTTGGTTAACAAAATTATATAGATCTCAGGTGCACAATTCTATAATGCATTGTCTGCATATTGTATCGTGTGTTCACCACACCAAGTCTCACCTCCTTCTGTCACCACTCACCCTGCCCCCCGGCCACGCTTCTTCATTGCCCTTGATTGAGTCAAGTAAAAAAATAGCATCTCCCTGTGGCTTTACTTTGCATTTCTCTGGTCACTGGGAGGCTGGATACTTTCCCTACATTTATGGCAGTGGTTCTTAACCTTTTTTGAGGTACGGAACCCACCAGTTTCATATGAGCATTCACCAAACCCTTCTTTAGTGATAAATAAAATATGATTTTTTCCCCAAATTCAAGACATAGCTATATGTTTTTTTACTGGTGCACAAAATGAGCCGTGCATGAACATCACCTTGCTCAAAGAACAAAACCAACAAAGTGCGTGAACTCACAACAAATTACGGTATTACTTTATTCTGGCCTCCACAGCAGAGGCTTCTCTGAACCCCTGAGACCGACTCATCGAACCCCTAGGGTTCGATAGAACCCAGGTTAAGAACCGCTAGTCTATGGGTTCTTCACCAATTTCTCTTGGTGAAGGATCCCTTCCTGCTTCTTGCCCAGTTTTCCCTTGTTTCCCTTTTCCTTACTGATTGCTAAAAGAGGCCCTTTCTGAGGAGCACTTCCCATCAGGGAAGACAGAGAGAGGGGAGGGGAAGACAGGGCAGCCCTTCTGCCCTGAAATTTTGACAGCTGCTCCACCCAGCTAACCCCTCCAGGAACAAACAGAAACCGATGTCAGGTCCTCCCTCTCTGTCTGGAATCCACAGCGCCAGGTGCAGCTCGCAATCTAGGCTGTTTAGATTTGAGGCAGCTGACATGGGTGTAGACTGAATGTCATGTGATGTCCCAGCAGGGGCCTGGTCAGCCACTGGAATCAAGTTCATGAACGTCTCTGCAGTGAGATGTAGGACCCTCATACCACACAGAGTAATGATTGTGGACAGCCTTGTACCTGTTCTGGTCAGGTCTTGCCCCCACTCTCAGTTTGGGGGGACTGGGGCTTTAGAACTGTAGCAGGAGATTATACAAGAGTGTCCCAGAATGGCAAGTGAGAGACAGCCCTGTGGTACCCATTTTCTCCTCCAATGATAGCCTCAGGAAATTGAGATTAGCATCACCATTTATGTGAACAAAGATCACAGAGGCTGAGAAGTTGAGAAATCCAGGTCCTTGTAGTAAGAGGAAGAGACGGGATTTGACCCCACGTCAGTGTGACTCCAAGCCCACACACTTGCAACTCTACTGGCTGTCCCCAGCCTCACAGCGGTGTCTTCTCTGCTTTACTGCTCCCCAGGACTCTGGGATTTGGAAATAGAGTCGCCAGCCAGAGGAGTGGATTGGGAGGGTGAGGCGGGGCTGAGAGGTAGGAGGTGAGAGGTCAGCTGTCTGAGCCAGACTCTCATGCCAAAGCAGTGGGTGATGGTTCCCAGAACCTGGGAGGCCCACCTCCAACCTCTTCAAAATCTCGAGGATCCTCCCGTCATACTTTGACATTGACCAAACATTGAGCCAGGTGTCCACTTGCCCGGTTTGGAGCCCTAAAAAAACTTGGCTCCATAGGGAGAGGCACTGACCAGAGGTTTTAGTCTCCAGTAAGGTTCAGGGGCTGAGAAAGCAACAATGTCTTTCCAGCATTCCAGTCTGGGCTCAAGCACCTTTGCAAAAAAGGATGGGAAGCCCCTCGATCCCAGGTCACTGGCAGGAGGAAGGGCAGGGCGTCCAGAGAGAGTGGTGGGCCATTGCCCTACACGATCTCTCCTCCTCGCCCACTCCCCTTCTGGAAAGGTGCCAGCCAGCTCTCCCAGGTTGTTAAGCAAAAGCTGGATATCACCTTCTCTTCACTTTCTCATTCCCGAGAACTCCTACACATCCACGAAGGCCCCTTTCAAATTCCCCTGCTCTTTGGAGTCCAAGTTAATGCCTCTCACCTGTATTTTTCCCAAAGTGTTTTATTCTGACCCCTGGCTAGCACCTGAACCTGATCAGGATCACCTCTGAGTCCGTCTGTGTCCTCCACCACAGCTCAGGGCCTGCCACAGTGCCTGACCGGCGGGGAGGGAGGAAGGAACGAGTGCCACCTTCATGACTGAGGGTTTTCATGGGCAGGAACATGAAAGGGCTTTAGGGCACTTCTGAAGCACCTGAGATGTCAGTTGTGGAGGTGAATGTGAGACGGCCATAAGGCCTATGGTTAAGACTATGCACCTAGACTGAGAGAGACCTAAAGTCGTGTTCTAGCTTCGCCTCCCAGTAACTGTGATCTTGGGCAAGTCATTTCATCCCTCTGAGCCCCAGTGTTCTCATCTGGAAAACCAACACTTCTTGGGACCCTTCTGGAGATGAATCAGAGAGCATGTGCCATGTGTATCAAGGAGGGGCACACAGTAGGCATTCAGAGGTGACCGTCTTTCCAAGTTTATTTCCTGAACTTGAACTCCAGGGTTCAATTGACCACTTGCCTATTGCTCACTGCCAGCCTCCAACTGTTAATGACACAGGTGGCCATAGAAAGTGAGGCTGAATACCCCACTGGCTCTCAGCTTCTCCTTTGAACCCAGATGGATGGTGGTTGGGGAGGGAACCCCTGGAGTGTGGAGCTGACAGGCACTGGGACATGTGGCCCCTGCTCCCCCGAGGAGACGTCCTGGTCCCAGCCTGAAGTCCCACCTGCTTAGGAAGGGCTGTGTTTCCTTCTTAGGAGGGATGCCGCTGACCTCTGAGGCTTTCTGGGTGACTGACGTGAAGGGGTCCTGCTCTGAAGGGGGCTGTAGGCCGCCTGAGCTAGGTCTCAGCGCCACGCCTGGGAGCTGGAGGGGGGGTGTGTTCACTCCTTGCCCACACTCAGGCTTTATTCACCCAGAAACTGCTGCTCCAGCAGCTCTAAGGGACTGGGAACCAGAGTCCTTCCTGAGAGCGGGTGGGTGGGGACAGGCCCTCTGCAAACCCTGCGTTGCCCAGCAGAGTTTTAGCTCCACTGATCTCCAGATATTCAGCCCTGTCCTGTGCACAGGGGGCCGACCTCCAGGGGATCTTACTCTTGATTTTTATGTACTTGAGTCTCTAGCTTAACAGACCAGGCCCAGTCCTGCCCCCAGGCCTTTGCGGGTGCTACCTACCCAGAAGGACTCCTGCCTCCTCTCACTGGTTGACGCTGCCAGATTCAGTGGTGTGTCTGAGCCTCGTTATCAGTAGAACAGGTTTATAAGAGCGTTTCTTCCCAAGGTCATCAGGAGGGTTCTGTAAGAAAGCCTCAGCACAGAGAAAGTCCTGGGGAAAGGTGCCTCAGCTCCCCCAGCCCTGGGGACACGCTTGTGACCAGCAAGGCCAGGCCCAAAGGTCACCATCCTGCGGTAACTTCCTGGACTCTCCTCCACTGCATTCTTCGAATGTGTTGCTCATGCCTCTGTCTGCGCCTGCTACAGAGAGATGGGATTCCAGACAACTCTTGACACCAGGGCTCCTGGCTGGACCCTGGGCTGAAGGCAGGTCTGGGCTCCCTCCACTTTCCCATGACAGAGCCCAGAGCAGGCCTGGCCATGGGTTTGGCTCAGGAAATGGTGGAGGCGAGGTGAGTTACAGAGACTTCCGTTAGTAATATTGGTAATTAGAATTAGCTGAGCATTTACTATGTGCACTGGGGTGTTTATCAGGTGGTAATTAAGGGAGCTCAGTAAACCCCCTGTGTGGGTTCAGATCTCTGCATTGCCTCCTTGGAGCCCTGTTGTTCTGGAAAGTTCCTTTACCTCTTGGACCCCAAATTTCCCCATCGGTAAAGTAAGGATAATAATAATCCTTCTCTTCAAGCACTGAGAACTAGATTAAAGAGTTTAAAACTATTAAAAACACATAGACTTCTTACCCACGTGAGCACATAGGAATATTTGGCAGTGGACATTGGTGTGATTCAAGCAATTTACAAAGTTTTTTACGTAATGTTTTCATTTAAAAGAAACCATTGTTTTTATTTCTATCACTCCAACTATATGCAGTACAAATGTTACAGAATCCAGAAAATATTTTTTAAAAAGCTTACCAGTAATGCTAAACTTACCTTCAAAGCTAACTGTTGTTACTCCTCTGTAATACATAGAACCTTCTAGACATTTCGGAAGAAATAGTGCAAATGCACAGAAATGCAGAGAGTGTTTTAACAACTCCTAGGCATCCCCACCAGCCAGACTCAGGGAATCTTTTCATTTTTGTCTTATTTGCTCAGATCTAGATTAAGAAGAAGGAAAATCATACAGCCACTGTTAAAATAATTCCCCACTCCTCCGTCCCCAAAGCACTTCCTTTAAGTATTTCTTGTTGGTAGACTGTGAGATTCCTTCTAAATTCTTCTATTACAAGCCATGCTTTAAGAAAAAAAGTCTCTGTATATAGCAGCATGTGAACATACCAGAGAATTTTTTTCTAGGATATATACATAGAGAGATTGTGTGGAGCTTAGAGTGTGAGCATATTTAACTTCAGGAAGAATCATGGCCATTTTTCTACACATTAGACTTATAAGGATATCATCATCCTGTGTATGTTGTCTATAACCTGCTTTTTCCACCTACTCTACTTATGCGTGCACACATCCATCACAAGTACACACCTGTACTCATTGATTCTGCAAGATCCCGTTGAGCACTTACAATGGGACAGGGGCTGGGTGTGTCTGGTCATCTTATTTCAGCCCTGTGAGGTTTTTACACCTGGAAGGTGAGAGAGACAAGTCAGGCAGATGAAGAGAGTGGCCCAAAGCCCCCTTAGAAAGGAGGAAGCTGGCCTTCAAACCCGGACTTGTTCCAGTTCACTCTAAGGCTCTGTCTGCTGCCCCAGCCCTGGTCGATGGTTCCGTCTGAACCAGATTCAAAGGTCCCATGCTAGAACGGCTGGTCGGAATTCTAGAGGAAGGACCTGGACGCCCACCTCCTGCACTCAATGGTCTGACTTCTTATAGAGGATCAAGGATGCGGAGCCTGTGGACGGCCAGTGTCGCGGCCTGCTGAGCTGTCTCGGAGCCACGCCCTCCCTGGTATCCTGTAAAATTTTTCATCGAGCTGTTCATGATCCTCTAAGCCTGGAGGTGTCATCTTACCATCTGCCAGCTGCAAGGAAGGGGTATGTTGGCACAGGAATCTAGGAAGCCTCAGGGCCAGGATCACAGGAGCCTTTGCTTTGAGAAGAACTGTTACCATGGCAACTGAACTCCACATCTCATCCCTAGGACCACGGACACACGTAGAGGCAGGGAAGGGAGCAGCATGCGGTGAGTGTGGAGCGGTTCTACTAAGGTTCATAAGAGAGACAGGGAGGGAGGAGGAAGAAGGCAGCCTTTGTGGATCAGCAACGGCCCCTTTGCAGAGCAGAGAACCGAGGGCTCCTTACAGCCACCTTACAGTCACCTTACAGTTGCCCCTTGAACAATACGGGTTTGAACTGCTTAGGTCCACTTATACATGGATTTGTAAAAGAAATTAATGCTATACATTTATTTTATCTTCCTTATGATTTTCTTAATACCAGTTTTTTTCCCCTCTAGCTTAGTTTATTGTAAGAATACAGTATATAGTACATTTAACACATAACGTATGTGTTCATTGGTTGTTTATTTTATCAGTAAGGCTTCCGGTAAACAGTAGGTTATTAGTAATTAAGTTTTGGGTGAGTCAAAATTTATACATAGACTTGTGACTGCATGGAGGGGTTGGCACCCCTAACCCTTGCGTTGTTCAAGAGTCAACTGTACAGTCAGTGGCCAGCTGGCCTCCAGTGTCTGCCCAGGACTGGAGAGGAGAAAACAGATCAAAGCCTCAGTTGTGGCATGGAATGACAGCTGCCATGTTCCACGTCCGTAGCATTTCACATACAGTATCCACGTAACCTTCGAAGCAATTCGATGTGGTCCACGTGGTATGCTCCGTGCCAGGTTAAAACCAAAGTCGAGCTCAGCTCAGCGACTTTCCCACGGTCACACCGCAGAGATAGGTTTGGATCACTGTCCTATCTTTCCCAAAGTCTCCGTGCTAAGTCATGAAAAAAGAATCTCCCTGAGTGGCGACTGGTAAGCAGATGCCTCGGTGCCCAGGGCAAGTGTGGACCCTGCTACTCCCAGCTGCTCCTGATGACACTTCTCTCCTCGATTCCTTCTCCAGCCCCAGGACGGGATGCAAGTTCAGCAAATGTTAATATGGGATTGAACGCAGGCGGCAGTAAACTCATTTCTCACCAGCTTTCAGGATCATGTCGCTCACACAGCCTCGCTTTCCTGAGCACCAGAGACGGGGGTGGGGCGGGGGGAGTTCCAGAAATCACACCCACCCCAGAGCCAGCGGTGTAGCGTTATCTTTGAGCTTGCCTTCAGTGGAGATCATGCATTGTCTTTCGCTGCCCTTGGACATGGTGGTGGGGAGGAAGGGAGCTCAATCTGGGCGTCCTGCAGCTGCACGTCCTCTGCCGTGTGACATGGTGACAGGAGACAGTGAAACAGGCTGGATTTCTCTCACCTGAGTGACAGAAGTCCTCCGGGGCTGGGACTCTGCAGCCTTTGCCATCACCTCTCTCTGTCAATCATGGCTGACTGGGCTCAGGCCGCCAGAGCAAAACACCATAGGCTGGGTGGCTCAGACAACTTGTTTCTCGTGGTTCTGGAGGGCGAGAAGTCCAAGATCAAGGTGCCAGCAGACTCAGTGTCTGGTTAGGGTGATCTTCCTGGTTTGCAGACGGCCTCCTTCTTGCTGTGTCCTCACATGTTGGAGAGAGAGATCCCATGTTTTTGCTCTTTTTTTATTTTTTAATCCTGAGGACCCACCCTCATAACCTTCTCTAACCCTAATTACCTCCCAAAGGCCCCACGTCCTAATGCCATCACAGTGGGGGATTAGCGCATCGACATAGACTTATTAGGGGGACGCAACCATTTAGTTCACAGCATGTGCAATGAGTTTTCTTTGCATCCCTAAACCTTTCATAGGTATGATGAAAGAGAATGCAAATGAAGGAACAAAAATCCTATCAAATAAGTTAAATAGGACTAACACAAGTTGCTGACTTCCCCTTGAGATCTGAGGAGAGAGAAGTCACCCCAAACTTCCCAAACTTGGCAAGTCCCCAGTGGGTATGGCCTGGTCTACTCACCCCAGCCACATAGCAAGCAAGAACCACCCTGTCCAACTGAGCTCCCAGGACAAAGTAAGCTCAGCCCAGCTGGGTGTCACAACCTCTCCAAGTCCCTTCAAAAACAGAACAGAACTCAGCCCCTCTGAGTTAAGTCATAAGTTATTTCCGCAAGCCAACACTATGTCTCTAGAATTATACATTGTTTCTTTTTTTTCTTTCCAGCTCTTTATCGCTAGCTCACCATTAACAACATCAAGGGGATTTTTAAAAGAAAAACATTAACTGTAGTTGCGGTACTTCCTGCTCCTCCTCCAAACTTCCTGGTTCTAATGGTCACTGACTCTCTTTTCCAATTTGTCCATTTCTCTGGTGGCCTCAAGGTAGTTCAGACCGTGCCAGAGCCAGCCTGTGTTGGGAGCAGTGGTGGGGAAGGGGCTGGACGGCTCGTGGTTATGCTACCAGATCTCATCTTGTCCATGGTGTGGGGCCGGTGGGACTAATGCCCGCCCAGGATGCCTGCCAGGGAGGGAGGATGGTCCCCTTGTTGTCACTCATCTTTGGAGTCAGGTGCCCTTTTGGAAGCTTATCCCTGGAACTTGCATGCTGAGTTGTACCACCATTGGGGCAATGGGTTATCATTCAGGGCGGGTTGAGCCACGGAGAGTTGGAGAGAGTTAGAAAGGCCAGCTGGTTGTTAACCTTCCTGCCTCACACCTTTGGCATGGTCTGAAGCAGAAACCAGGATGTTGGATTTCAACTCAGCGGAGCAGAGTAGTTAAGAGTGCAGGCTTTGGAACTGGACAGTGTGGGTTCGAGTCCCAGCTCTGTCATTTTCTAGCTATGTGTCTCTGCTTCCTTACTCTGTGGGCTTGCTGTGAGAACCAAATTGGTTCATTTATCTAAAGTAGTTTTTAAAGGGCCTGGTGTATAATAAGCACTGAACAAATGTCAGCTGTGTCACGGAGCTGGGCCAGGAGGTTTGCGGTGGGTCCTTGACATGTCTTGGGGCCCCCCTTTCCCATCAGAGCAATGGGATGAGTCACATGTCCTTCCCTTAGCTCCTTGCATTTTAGGTCCGGGATGCCCGAGACGTGTAACTGCTCCCATCAGTGTGGGCTGGAAATAGAACACGAGGCACCCATCTGGCTGCCCCCCAAACGTCCGCCTGCAAACTGGGACTGGCAATCTACCCACTGGAACTCAGGGAAAGGGGCCAGTGGATACTTCTGGGCAGCTCCCTGAACCAGCGTTGCCCTTTGATATCCAGGGCCCTAGCTAAGCCCTTGGCAGGCAGGCCAGCAATGAGAGGATGGAATGAGGGATTGAACTTGGGCTCCCGCTGGTCGTGGAAGACCTTCAGAAGCTAAAACTGGGCCCCGATGGGGGAGAGATAACTCTCTGTTGTTCTACTTCTATCACTTAACATTGTACCAGAAGGTTTTCCTCACAGGCTTCACTCTGTAAATATTTTTGCAAATATTGTTAATATGCTGTGTTTTCCTCAGTAATCTCCCAAGCGCTTTTAGACAATTCAGTTAACTCCAGTTTGGGGGTGTTTGTTTATTTGTTTATATTTAACCATGAGGAACCATGTGGCTGGAAGCTCTTGGTCTAACAGCACAACAGCTCAGAGCACTGCATTGAGGGTGTTGAAGATATCATCCCATTTAATTCTAACAACGAGCCTGCAACGTGGGTTCTCTCTGCTCCCATTTTGGAGGGGAGCCCCGAGGTTCAGAGAGGTTAAACAATTTGCCCAAGTCACACAGTTAGAAAGAGGCTCAGGTGGAAAAGCAGAATCTAGAACTTTCTCATTCAGACACAAGCACCCGAATCACTACGTGTGTGGTGTGCTGAGTTGTTTCTTTAGGATAGTTTCCCGGAAGTGGAATTGCCAGATCAAAAGGGCTTCACTTGTTGTTGTGTTTTTAAAAAGCTGTTGACATAGGTATTTGCAAATACTTTCTGGTGGTATTAAAAAGAAAAGGAATGCTACTAGCAGGTAACACGTGCCACACTCCTCCCCTGGTTCTTTTTGTGGCTTCCTCCCTCCACGTTTCTGCAGTCACCTCCTCCCCCCTGCCTGCCTTTCCGGGCACATCCTTCATCCCTCATCCACTCAGTGAGCATTTACTGAGCACCTGTGTGTTTCTCAGCACGTCCGATGCAGCCAGGGCCACGGTGCATCCATTGTAGCTAGTGTTTGTCTCATCTGTGTGGGTGCCCTGAGTGTGCCCAGCCATCATTCCAGGAAACTCTGAAGAGACCTCAGAGTTTCTCTTTGGCATTACGCTGACCAGCTGGATTCTAGGCTGGGAAACAACCATCCCGTTCCCTCAGTGTCTATGCCCCCTCCATCTGCGTGGCCCCACCTCTCAGAAGCCACAGGGAATGTCACCTGTGAGCCTGGGTGACACAAGAAGAGGACCCGTGTTGCATTTTCTCAGGCTCCAGGCAAGATGGCTCATCAATGCTTTCATTTTTCCTGCCCTCAGTCTCCTTCATTCTATCCCCCCTTGGCACCTTCCTCGGGCTACCCCGTCCTGGGTCCCACCCCACATGGGGGCTTCTGCTTGGGACCGGCCCCAAAACCTGCTGCCTTCCTGGCCTGGGGACAGCTCTCCCAATCTTCTCCTTCTCCCACTTGGAAACCCTCCCCTCCATCCCATACCCCTCTTGGTTCATAATGTTCCAGAATGCGGGGCACAACTCCAGATGGTTTTCTGGGGCGCAAAGGATGATTTCAGGTGGTAAGTGAAAACCGAACATTAAATAGCACTGACCACACAATATGAAAGGTACTTAGTTATTTTATTTCCAAAGATCTGTCATCCTTTCTGACCTTATCAAAGTCTTTACTTGATGATGATGTGTCTTGTAACATTTCTAACATGGCTTTATTTGTAGTATACGTATTTTTACAATCACCTTCTGTTTTGGCAAACAATACAAAAAGTTTGTTTACATTTTTAAGTTTTCGAATGTATTGCGTGTCTGCCTACGTCCCTAATTTTATGTCAATGGGAGCACGTCATACATGATTTTGCAAAGTATGGCCTTTTATCTTTTCCTTTCATTGCTCGCCTCCCCTCCCTCCTTCCTCTCTTCTCCTGCCCTCATGACTGGGCTCCAGGACCAGCCACATGACATGCAGGTATCAGTGCAATCTGGAGATGCAGGGCCCCTTGTTCAAAACTTATTCAGAATTTCAAAATGGAGACAGCAAAACAGTAAACTTGGCCTGGGCCCGTCAAAGTGCAGGGCCCTGTGAACACGCAGGTCACTCAGCCATGAAGCTGGCCCTCCTCTGTCCTTCCCCTGAAACCCACCTTTTTAATTTGCCCATTTTAATAATCTGATGTGTGTTCTTCCATATTTTTTCCACATAATCATAACCAGTTTGTAGGAGGGTATTTTGGAGCCAATATATATATATATATTTTAAATTGTATCACACTGTGTTTTCTTCTCTGCATCTTGCCTCCTTACTCAACACAGCGTGGAAAGCCCTCCAGCTGGTGTGAGTCTGTTCCATTCTGTGTAAAGGCCACATAAGATGACACACTGTACATACATTGTAATTTTCTTCATTTTTCCTGATGGGTGGGCATTCACTCTGTTTCCAATGGTTTGCTGTTCAAAAAAACTGAAACAAATCCTTTTATGTTCATGTATCCTGATGCAGTAAAGCCAATTCACAACAAAGGGTAGAGATTCCTTCCCACATACATTCATTGCAGCAACAATAACAAAAGTGCAAAGCGCAGGCCAGGTGGTAGCAACGGTTGGGAAGCGCCGACCCTGCCTTGGGGCTCCGTGAGCAAAGGTCTGGCAGGAGGAGGGTGGGTGGTAACTTCTGCTTCGGATCCTGCAGCACAGAAGTCAGAGAACACACAAGCCAGGCCCCCTTCTTGGTACAAGGGACAGGAAAATGCTCGTGACACAGGAAAAAAAGATTTGAGTATGTCTATTATCAATAAACTACCTTGACAACAGTTGTCCTTGGGAGCTGGCAGCTCTTGCTCACTCTTTCAGTCAGTCAGTCAATCAACAAACACTGTGTTGGGCACCCTGGGGGTCACAGGGCTGACTCAGCCTAGCACCCTGCCCTCCAGGTCTGGCCTAGCAGAAGACCTGTGTGCCTTTGTGCATAACAGCGTAGCTTCCAAGACCCTGAGAAATGATACAGAACTGAGTTTGAGCACTCCATGTACAAACACAGTCATACACACACACATATACACAAAGACATACACACAGTGACACACACACGATTACAACCACACATACACCAAAATCACACACATATGCACTGCAGCCAGCATCCCAATGCCAATGCCTGCAGCTTCCCAGCACATGTGGAAATACTGAAAACCACACTAGAGCATGGGGTTTGTTGCCGTGGAAACCGGGATTCCAAAATCCTAACTTGAGGGCATTTGAATTTTTGTTCTGAATATTTCATTAGCTGTGGATTTTGTGCTCTGAATTCTGAGTCATTTCTCCTTCAGGGGTCAGGTTGGGCAGCCAAGCAGGGAGTTGGTGAGGACAGGCAATTAAAGGCCTGATTACTTTCTGTTTGAATGATAGAGTGGCCCAAACGGGTGCTTGTGGGAGAGACATGTCTGTAGGGGTGTGTGCGTGTGCTTGCACGTGTGCACATGCGTGTGCATCCTGGTGTGAGTCCACAGAATCTTCTCACGTGAAGCTGAGAATGTGTAGCGGTCATGCCCACATCTGCAGCCCCTGTATCAGTCAGGGTGGGCCCGGCCAGGCGGTGGTAACAAATACATCCCCAATCTTCATGGTCCAACACAATAAAGGTTCACTTCTCAGTCACACAAAATTCTGGTTGGGTCAACATCCCCCTTCACCTTGTAGTCGCATCTGGAACCCAGGACCTCAAATATGGCCACGACAAAGAAGAAAGAGATGGAGGAGGCTCGCTGCCTTTTACTTCCCTTGGCCCCGCAGTGGGCACATGTCCACCTGCCCAGGCTTCGATGGCCTCGATGGCCTCGACATAAGCACAAGAGACCTGGAAATGTGGAGGAGCTCCTTGTGAGCACAGTGGTCCCTGTCACAGCTCTCCCTTTGTGCTTCTGCAAACAGGAATGTCCCCACCCAGCATGGAGCGGATAGATCTCTTGGAGACAGTTCAAATGCTACTAGTGGCCTTGGGCCATGTATCAGTCAGGGTCTTAATAGGAAACAGGTGGCACACTCAAAATAGAAGTTTGAAGGAGGCTTATTTACAAAAACGCTATTTATGAAGGATAATACAGTAACAGGAGCTCAGAACAGATGAGCTGTTATCACCCTGGTCCAAAGACACAAGGCCAGGGAGTGGTTAGGGAGACCCAGAAGGAGAGAGTCAAGGAGAGGAACGATAACCTTCAAATGAAGGACAGAGGCTGCTCAAGGACTCACTGGGAGGGCGCCAGGGGAATACACACCATGACCTCCCTCCTGTCTCTGCGGGGGCGAAGATGCTGAGTTAGACCAAACAGGTTAGCCCTGCAAGGCCAAGTGCAATGCTCTCAGGAGACAAAGGCACACTATTTGGCATGAGCGATCAGTTTCTATTCTTTCGGCCTACCTTTCCTCATTTGTAAAAACTGGTTGCTAATATTTACCTCAGTGTTTTGGCAAAAGTAAATGCAGTAATATATGCAAACACCTGGCATAATCAGTCCTTGGCAAAAGTTAATTTCCCAGTGTCTGAACGCACTTTAGTCCAATGGTTCACAACTTAGAATGCACCAGCTACTCTAAAGTCTGGTAGGAATCTCTCAAACAAAAATGTTCTTCCCGAAATTAACCTCATTGTCAAACTTCTTTTGTATGTCAAATATTTCACAGATATTATCTGCTTTTAGTCCACAATATTTTCCTAAGTGTTACTACCAACAAGTTAGGACTCTGGCAGAGAAAGTGATGGATCATCATTCATGGTCACTCAGCCAGTGAGTGAGTCTGGCCCCAAAGCCTGGTCCTTCCTCTCTGCTCTACTGTCACTTCTGATGACATGTGCACAATTAATAGATGAAGTGAAGGATGCTACAGCTCCAAACCTTGAGAATTTCCCTCCCTGGAAGGGAGGCAAAGGCACCCAAGGTCCAGGACCATGTCTTTCCAAAGGCTCCAGAAAGTGTCCCTTGCCCTTCAAGGCACCTCTGTGCCCTCCATGCCTGAGTTCACTCACCCACCATGGCTGCCGGTTGATTTCAGGTCACGCATCTCCAGCCCCATCTGGCCAGCCCAACACCAGCAGTGCAGAGAGCCAGCCCTTGGAACCAGGTAAGGAAATGATTTTCCTGGGGTCCCTATTCAGCTTTCTGAGACCAAGCAGGTGGTGTCCTGGGATGACAGGAAGGGGAATCGAACTTTTAGGGTCCCAGAGAGGCTCCCTAACTTCAGACAACTCCTCTCCTTCTTAACCCAACTTCTGAAGGTCCGCATTAGATTCACCTGGAGATCTTAGAACTACCGTCTTTAAGAGGCCACTGATAAAGTCACATGCGCATGACAAGGTGTTCAGAGTGCACTTTAAGAGGATTTGTTGTGAACAAGTTAAAGGAGCCTTGGTGGGACTGGGAGTGGGGTGAGGGGGTTCTACCAGATGGGTCCTAGATGAACTCAACAGGTATTTATAAAGGACCTACTCTGCAAAACTGAGCTAACACTGGCGTGCAGTCCTGGGCAAAAATGGGAAGTGATTTCCCCAAGGAGGGGCTCTGGGGAAGGGAGGACCCCCAAACACACCATGTCCATCCATCCTGCAGGGTTCCAGGGTCACGGTGGCCTTCCACCCTAGTGAGTACCCTCAGAACAGGGGAGGACCTGGGAGGGGCCACATGGCACCAGCAATACCAGGGCGGCCTCTGAACCCTGAAGTCTGCCCTTTCACACAAGGGTGCTCTTGAGACAGCGAAAAGAAAGAAGGGTTTGTGGGGATTGGACAGACCCCTGGTTCTCTGTCACCCCAGGCCTAATTTATCCTAACCTCTAGAGTCACCTTCAACCCTTTTTCCTCACTCTAAGGAGAACCAGGCCTCAAAAAGGGTTTGTGGATTAACCAGCCCAACCCCGTTAAGCAGACTGGAAGCCTGAGTTCCAGAGCCGAGTAGGGTATTGTCCAATGTCACAGTAGCCGCTCATTGGCGAGGCCCCTGGCGGCCGCCTGCCCCCACCGCATGCCCGGCGTGGGCAGAGTCCTCAGCTGCTTATGGTGCTTCCAGGGGAGTGGCTCGGGGTCCGCCTGGTGAACGGGAGCAGCCGCTGCGACGGGACCGTGGAGGTTCGGCTAGAACAGTCCTGGGAGCCTGCCTGCGGAACGTTCTGGAACTACACCGCCGCGGAGGCCGTGTGCCGCGCGCTGGACTGCGGCAAGGTAGAGTGGGTGCGGGTCCAGCCGGTTCCGCCGACCCCGAAGCTGTCATCGGATTGGGCCGTAGGAATCGCCAGTGGGATCCCGAACGCCACGCTCGCCCTGGCGCCCGTCATCCTGTGCAGCAGCGCCGAGTGGCAGCTTTGCAAGGTGGTGGAGCACGGGTGTATCAGCGACCAGAGGCTGGCCCAGGTCACGTGTACAGGTACAGCTGACAGCCCCGCGCCCGCCAGCTGAGCCCCTGCGGGTCCCCCATACCCCGTGGGCCTTCATCCACCGCCCCTCACTCCTGCCCCCAGCCCTGGGCACTGGACCCAAGCCTTGCCTCCTGGATTTCCCACCCCACCCACCACCAACGCGTACACAACTGGTCCTCACACCAAAAGAATACAATTTTGTATCATTTCCAGCTCTGAACATTATCCTCAGATCTGGCCTGCAGACCTTTCCTCCTAGATCTCCGGCTGTTCCACTTGGTCCCCAACCCAACCTGTTAGATCCCCAGTGTCCTAACGGAGTCCCTAGCCTTTATTTACTGGTCTCATCCCACATCCCGCTCAGGACCTCTGTCTCCTTTATCTCCGCCCCTACCCCAATGTACATAAATATGCCAGGTTCCCAGGGTCCCTGGAGCACCGATGCTGTCCAGCACTCCGGCCCTGCTCTTCAGGCCCCGCCCACCAGACGCATAGCCCCACCCACTAGTTTGCACCAGTTACTGGCCCCTCCCACCGGCTCCACAGCCCTGCCTACAAAGTATCCAGCTTCGCCCCTTGGGTTCCTAGTTCTGCCCAATCCCCCCACCTCTGCTCACCTAGTCTCCAACACTGCGGGGCTCCCCCATCCTGTCCACAGGGTTACAGCCCCTCTCGCTGGATCCATAACCCCGCCTACAACTCTCTGGCCGGTCCCAATCACCGGACCCCCCCCCCCCACCTTGCCCTTTTCCCTGTCTAAACCCCTTCCCTTCCCACCCCAGAGAATCAAGCGGTGCGGTTGGTGGATGGTGGCAGCCCATGCGCCGGGCGGGTGGAGATGCTGGAGCACGGCCAGTGGGGTTCTCTGTGCGACGACACGTGGGACCTGGAGGATGCAAACGTGGTGTGCCGGCAACTGAAATGCGGCTTTGCCATCCAGGCCATGCCGGGCTTGCACTTCGCCCCCGGCCAAGGGCCCATCCACCGGAACCAGGTGAACTGCTCTGGGACTGAGGCCTATCTGTGGGACTGCCCAGGGCTGCCTGGAGACCGCTACTGTGGCCACAAGGAGGATGCTGGCGTGCTGTGCTCAGGTCAGTGGCTGATGTTCCCGAACGTCCCATCCCACCCACACTTACACGGGCCTTCTCTGCACCGGGCCTGTGGTTCGGGCTAGAGTGATGGTCCCTGTCCTTGCCTGGTCACCATCCAGGAGGCAAAATGAGACCCAGACAAACATAACCCCAGGTAATAAGTGGCAAATGCCCTAAGAGAGGAAACCACGTGAAGTTTGGAAAGTTTAGGAGTTTAAGCAATCCAGAGCTGGAGAGATAAACCTGCCCACCTCCTGGAAGAGGTGACATTAGGATGAGGCTCTTCCTGCACAGGGGTTGATCACCTGGTCCAGAGCACCTGGGGAGATGAAGGCAGGAAAGTGCCGGAGCAGGCTGTCGGCGGTAGCCCGGATGAGACCATGAAGTCCTGGCCCCGCCAGTGCTTCTCTATCATGTGCACAGGAATTGGGAGGAGGCTGTCTCCCTCAGTATAGATTCTGACTCAGCAGGTCTGGCAGGGCTCGAGATCCTGCATTTCTAACAGGATTCTAGGTGATGCTGGTCCATGGACCACACCTTGGGTAGCAAAGATGTAGGGCACACAGCCAGAGCAGACAGGGCAGAGGAGAGACAGAGGCAGATGCTAGAGGGAGAGCACACAAGATCTGGAGATCGGCTCACTGTGGGGGATTTGTACTCGTGGGTCTGGGCTGGTGGGGATTTGGGCCCAAAGGATCTTGACCTTACTCTGCCCTCCCCGACCCCTCCCCTGCAGAGCACCAGTCCTTGCGCCTGACTGGGGGCATTGACCATTGCGAGGGGCAAGTGGAGGTACACTTCCATGGGGTCTGGAACACAGTGTGTGACAGTGAGTGGTACACACCGGAGGCCCAGGTGCTCTGCCGGGCCTTGGGCTGTGGGACCATGGCCAAAATACCCAGGGCGCTGCCCCACTCCCTATCGGGCAAGATGCACTACTCATGCAAAGGAGACGAGCCCACCCTCTCGAACTGTTCCTGGTGGTTCAACAACTCCAACCTCTGCAGCCAGTCAAAGGCAGCCAGGGTTCTCTGCTCAGGTACGCCCTCCCCACCCACCTCGCTCCACCCTCACCTCAGACTTAGACCAGGAATTCCACCTGGATCCACAGCCTAAGAATGTGGGCTAGATCAGGAATGACAAATACTGGCATTAGAGGGACCATTGTCCCTAGGATGCCCAGGCAGACATTGTTAATTACTCAGGGCATCTTTTCCACAAATCCTTGACTCAGCCTCAGAATCATGAATCAAATGTTTATTAAGGCCTTATTATATGCTAATCAGTGGTCTCTGTGGACTGCAGTTCACTCAGGAGATGAAGCCAACTTAGCATCCCAGGGCTGGTGATTATAATAAAAATAGTATCAGGAGATATTAATAATAATATCAGTGTCTGGAGGCCTTATCATGTGCCAGGCATTGCTGAACACATACTATGTCTTATTTGTTTGTTTATTTATGTATTTATTTATTGAGAGGAGAGATAGTGAGACAGACTCCCGCATGTGCCCTGACCAGAATCCAGCCAGCAACCCCTGTCTAGAGCCAATGCTCGAATCAACTGAGCTATTTTTAGCACCTGAAACTGTCCTGCTGGGACCAACCTAGCTATCCTCAGCACCCAGGGCCATCACTCAAACCAGTCAAGTCACTGGCTGTGGGAGGAGAAGAGGAAGAAAAGGGGAGAGGGAAGGGGAGAAAAGCAGATGGTGGCTTTTCTTGTGTGCCCTGACCAGGGATCAAACCCGAGATATCCATACACCAGGCCTACACTCTATCCACTGAGCAAACCAGCCAGGGTTGTTTTTTCTTGGCTAAGCCTCACATCCACTCTATGAATTGGATCCTACCGTATTTTACCTACCACAAATCTAAGATGGCATTGATATGTCACACCAAATATTATTTTATGTATCATAATGGACAACAGTGCTGCCAAAATAAACTCTTGACATGTCATCAGTCCTAAGATCAGTGCCATGGCCCTGATATCAGTGTGGAAGTGTGAAATTATGAGAGCATTAGACCTTTGGAAACACAGTATTAGTGTGTCCGTGGAGTGCAGACACAGCCTGGCTGGGATTCTAGCTTGACCTTGTTCCAGCCAGGAGGCTCCAGTTTTGTGACTCCACAAGCTACTCCCCAGGTAGCTGCGAAATCAGACAACGTCACCACCAACTTGGAGATTTTGCCCTCCTTTACCTGTCAAGTGCTTACCAACCTGAAGAGCATACCCAACTGAATGGAAAAGGGACTTGTGGTCTGTAGCGGATTGTACAGAAGGAAGAGATCATTCTTTGTTAGCCACGTATTTTAACAAAAGAATCTTTCCGGCATTGAATTCATTATGCCCCTCCTAATAGTGCGGGATGGGAAAGACAGGTTTCCTTAGCCAGGTGCCCCCCTCTCTGGGGACCGTGACCCCAATTCCAGTCACTTGTCTGTCATGTTCAGTTCCTAGCACAAGGCCTGGCACACAGTAGGTGCTCAGTAATAGGTGTGGAGTGAATGAGTGGTGTTTCCTGATAGGTTCCCGGAGGTTGCTCAATCTGTCCACTCCAGAAGTTCCTGCAACTGTCCAGCCAGTCACCGTAGGTGAGTGTCACCGGGTGCGCAGTGTCCCAGTGACCCAGGTGCATTCGTGCTATTGCGTATGTGTGTGTCTGCCTGGGTGGGGCCTGATGCTTTGTTCCCCATTGCCCACCTCCAGACACTGGACTTGCCTTCCCCAGGCTCTGGGTACCAGTGTCCCACTCCCCTCCCCTCCCTCCTATGTCAGCTCCACAGCTCCCTGCATCCTGACACTTCGTGGACAGGATTCCACTCCTCGCTCTCCTGTGAGCTCCTATAGGGCAGGAAGATAGAGCTGGAGAGCTGAACTGGTCTGACACAGGCCAGATGGTGGGGACGCTGAGGGTCACAGCCAGTGTGTCAATAATGTGCCAGGCATCACAGTCATTATTTCCCAATCCTTTAATCCTCCCGACAGACCTCTGGGGAGGTCTCTTCATAACCCTTACACAGAGGACAGAGGTCAGGCTCAGAGGGTGAAGTGACAGCCAGCCAGTGCTAACTGGAATTTGCATCCAAGGTTCTGAACTCCAGACCCACGCTTGATCTATCCACCAGCTGTGTGTAGCTTGGCCGGCTTCGAGGCAGACTCCTGGGGCTTGAATTCCAGCTTTGCCTCTTGCCAGCTGTAGGATGTTGGGCAATGCCTAATGTCTCCGAGCCTGAGATCCCTCGACTATAAAATGGGATTGATAACCACAGCATCTCTCCTAGTGCTGTTGTGAGTCTCCAGTGAAGTAATTTTCACAAAGCACTTACAGTAGGGGTTAGTACACGGTAAGCACTGTCTGGGCATTAGTTACTCTTGTGATCATTTAATCCAGGCATGGAGCCCCCGGCATGTTCATTATCAGGCATGGCTCGATGTCACCTTCTCTTTCCCTTAAAGAATAAGGTGCCCCCAAGGTCCCCTCCATACCTCATTCACAGCAGGCATCTCACTGTATTGGATTGAGCCGACTTGTTGATCTCCCCGCTAGACAAAGACCCTGATGGCCTGTGACGCTGTTGTCACACAGAGGGCACTCCATAATGGTTGAGTAGAGAGATTCCCATGGGCTGGTGGCCAGGAGAAAGTTTCACTCAATCAGTTACTCATTCAGGATACATTTCTTGAGCACCTACTATACACCAGCCACATAAAGCAGCGGAAAACATGTTTTTAAAAAGGGAAGAAGAGGATAGGTCCAAAGAAAAGTGGGTCAGTTGCAGGCCAGATGAAGAGGCGAGAAGAAGGGCAAGGAGAAACCTATGTCCATTCCTCTTTCTCTCTGATTTGGGGTTCTTGCTTCCAGAACCTTCTATGTCAGTACAAATGGAGGACTGGAAATCACGGGACCTAATGCTCCTCATCTTCTGCATCATTCTGGGAATTCTCTTCCTTGGCTCACTCATCATCATCGTCATCATCCTCTTGAAAGTTAAAGGAAAATACGGTAGGTACAGAATTCTAGGAGTCACAGGGAAGGCCCAGGGATGGGAAGAAGCAGGGTAGAGGTGTAGCCTTCCTACGGGGATGTGCACTTGGGGGACCCCAGCATTAGTATCAGTGACTTAACAATGGCCACCCAAGCTCTGGACGTGGGAGCACCTCCTGATGGGAAGAATTTTCCCAGCATGCCCAGCAGAAGTGAACCAATGTGGGCCCCTCGAGAGGATTAGACTATGTGTTTGCATGTTTGGGGGTTGGGGGGAGTGAGGAGGGAGGTGTCTTGATGACAACAGAACCAGGCAGATTGGAAGGGGCCAAAGAGCGACTTGTAGAATCTCTGCCTCCCCTCCCTCAGCCCTCCCTGTTACGGTGAATCACCAAAACCTACCCACCACCATCCCAGCAGGGATCAATAGCTATCAAGAGGTCCCCATCTCCATCCCTAAAGAAGAAGGTAGGCTGTCCCCCACCCTGGGAATGGGGAGGGCTGGCAAGGACAGAAAGGGTATATACTTTATGGCGGGTCAGTCCTATTTATGTTAGAACAGCACCCCAGCCGGGATGAGTCCTATGCTGGCTCTCTAGCGGCTGTGGGACCTAAGCACATCAAGTCTTGGTCTGGGTCTCAGTCGGAAAGTCTCAGACTTTCCAGGGCAGTCATTCTAGGACCCTAGGCTTTTGAGTCCTGGACTAATACAGGCCCAGGACATTTCGGACCGTGCCCTCACTGGAAAGCTCTGTTATGCTAATTGGATATTAGGTTGTGATGTCATTGTCTCTTTCAATGGCTCGCTCAACCAGCCTCCCTGCAGAGCCCTGTCAAGATTTTCCTGGAACAAAGTTTTTTTTCTGAATGAAAAATATTGGATCATTCATCCATGTTTTATGACATATGAATTTATATCTCTTGAAACTTGTAAAAGAATTGGGGCTTAATCACATTGCATTATGAACATATTAAATCGCCTTTATTTGAAAACCAAAACAAAACCCAGCCCAATATTAGTAGTATTCTCTGCATCCAGTATTCATACGTTTGAGAAGAGAATAGGAATACCGAGCCCAGAGCAAGGCCAGGCACAGAGCAGCCACTCACTGAATATGATGGTCTGGGTTAAGAGGCACGCTGCCTGCTTCTCTGGGCCTCAGCTTCCTCAGCTATAAAATAAGGACATGAATGTACCTACGTTAAAAAGTTGTTAATGAGAATTAAACAAAGTATTTGTCAACGTTAGAACTGCTATGTAGGCATTTGTTATATAAGTAAGTGTTTTTCAGCTCCCCAGGTTTGGGATGGGTGGGAAGAGCTTGGGAAACCTGGGCTGGAGGGTCTTGTACAAGATGGGCTCCCCTGCACTCTCCCTCCCTCTCTGTCTCCCCCATCGACGCTGTCTGCCACCTCCCCCTGCGCCCTCTGCCCACCACTTGGCCATGCTCCCCACTCTGCTCTCTCCCCAGTTTCCAAGCTGCCCATCCAGGTCCGGGCCCCACAGCCTGTGGACTCGGACTCCAGCTCGGACTCCGACTATGAGCACTATGACTTCAGCGCCCAGCCTCCCGTGGCCCTGACCACCTTCTACAGTGAGTGCCTGGGCCCGGCACCCGAGGGCCCTTTCGCCTGAGCAAGGGAGAGGACCCAGCTGCCTGGGGACCTTTAGTAGGCTCCACCTGATGACCCCCACGCAGCTAGGGTGGAGTCACCCTTGTTACCCACTGAATTGATCATAAATGGTCCCACACTGAAGTTTTCAAAGTGCTTTTTGACCCTGGAGGCCTCTTCACGTCTCCAAGCATTTACACATCCGGCTTCTTCCTTCCCACGTTGGCCTCTGGCCATGCAGGGTTTGAAGTCCTGTCCTTTGACACTCACCCGAGTGAGTCCAGGGGAGAGACACAGTTCAGATGGCTTCCTGCACGTTCATACACTCTTTCTGTGCCTCGTCCTCCCGTCAACCTCACCCACCACCCCCACTGCGAGCCCAGCTCCACCTCCTTTCTGGCTTCTCCGGCCCTTCTCTCTGCCTTCTGGGTGGCACGGCCACTGAAAAGCTGGGAGCTTAAAGGAGACCAGAGAATCCCACACATACTGTGGGATCCCGTGGGAGCCTGTCACAAATTCCTGAGCCCCACCTGCACCAACTATATAAGTTAAGCTGACAGTTAGGCTGTGTGTGACAAAGACCCCCAAATGACAGCTGTCCAGAGACACTAAGATGTTGCCCTCATCCATGTGGTACAGGTTCACCCATGGTCACCACCTTGCCCATATTCTAGCCAGCAAGAAGGGGGAAGGGAAGGTGGGGCATGTCTTACCCTTAAGACCCGAGATGACCATGTGGCTCCCACTCAAGGCTCACCAATCAGAACTTAAATCCACCAGCTGCAAGAGAGGCAGGGAGAAGAAGCCTCCATCCGGGGCCGCTGTGCACCCAGATAAAGGCCAGAGGGTCTCCTAGTGCAGGAGGGGAGAATGGATGTTGGGGACAGCCAGCCATCTCTGCCCTACCTGCTGAATCAGGGCCTCTGGGGGTGGATGCAAATAATACCATGTCTCTGGTCCCTGCACCAGCGTTTGGGAGCCCCAGGGGTGGGGTGTCCTTAGAAGCTGAGATCCTGAGCCCAGGCATGTAAAATAAAAGACTGAGAGTCCAAAATCTTACGACACTGAGACTAAAAGTCAGTGGTGCCAGGTTCAAAAGAGCTGACTGCGAGATCTCAGCCACTGGAGTCCTGCCAGTCCTTGGACCGACAGCTCCTTGATTCTGAAAGAAAGCCGGCACAGATTCCAGACCCTGCAGCTTAGGCTCTGGGCAGCTCCTCGAAGGGTGACATCTGCCCACCTCCTGCCCAGATCCGCCCAAGCTGAGAGGACCCAAGACTAAGGAAACACTCCTGAAGCATTTCCTTAAGGAGTGGAGGGGCAACTAGAGACAAAGCGTTCGGGCCCAGGGATTCTGGTCAGACGCTGATTTCAGATTGAAGTCAGGGGTCCTTCTGGACGAGGACACGAGCCTGGCATCTGGTGGGAAAGGCTAAGCCCCGCTGTACCCCTGGGGCTGTCCTCTTGCCCTGTTCAGCCTCAGGGGCACCTTCCTCCAGACTCCAGGGACAAGGAGATGCACCTTCACTCCCCCTCACCACCACCTCTGCTCGTAGATTCCCAGCGGCACCGAGTCACAGATGAGGAGGTCCAGCAGAACAGGTTCCGGATGCCCGCCTTGGAGGAAGGTGAGTGGGGCCGGGGAAGGGCATGCAGGAGGTGATGCCAGCCCTGCCTCCTGACTTAGCAGCTCAGCTCACCTTGGGAAGCGCCAGCAGCAACCTCCCTCCACAGATCCCTCCTGACTTTAACAATGGCTGTCAGTTCTTTCTCAAGTCTAATCTGAAGCTTTCTTCTTTCCTCACTGCTCTCCCTTCCCTGACCCGGGACCTGAAGAGGTGCAGGCCTCCCAGGTGCCACCTGTCAACCCTGGACACTGCATTGCAGATGTCCCCTCCCTGGGCCCTCAGCAGCACGCAAGGGACAACAGCGGGTCCAGCACGTCGTCTGGGGAGGACTACTGTAATAGTCCCAGCAGCAGGCTACCTCCTTGGAAGCCTCAGGGTTTTTCTTCAGAAAGGAACCCCCACCTGGAGCAACCCCCAAACTTGGAGCTGGCTGGCTCCAGGGGAACTTTTTCAGGTAATCTGGGCCCGGGAGGATTCCGTAGCCAACCTGGCTGGAGAAAGCATAAAGCTAAGAGCCCTGAACCAAGCTGAGCTCAGGATTCCAGTCCCAGCTCCACAACCACTTGCTGTGTGACTTTGGACAAGTCTCCTCCCCTTTCTGGGCCTTCGTGTCCTCATTCATCCAGCTAGGGGCTTGACTCGATGGAGTCCCAAGGGCCTCCCAGCTCCGGCAGTTTGTGAACTGACTGTCCCCAGACAGAGGGTGACTGGCTCTGGGGATTTCCAACAGGGCCCTCAGCAGATGACAGCTCCAGCACCTCCTCCGGGGAGTGGTACCAGAACTACCAGCCACCACCGCAGCCCCCTCCGGCGGAGCAGTTTGGGTGTCCAGGTGCCTGTGGGAGGGGACGGGACCTTGAGAGGGGGGACGGAGAGGGACTGGGGAGTGGATGAGTGGGGGACATCCAGATCCATTGAATCCATTAGCCCAAGGAGAAAAGATGACAGGTAAAGGGATTAAAAATAAAAAATAAAACCAGGACTATGAGAAGGTAGGGAAAATGGAGGTAGATGGATGGGACAGAGACAGATTCAAAGAGAATGCTTTGGGAGGACGTGAGCTCCTCATTAGTGGAGGCATTCAAGCAGAAGCTGCTGGACGGCCGCCTGGGGGAACTGTGGTGATGGAGGGGCTCCTGACATCCGTCGTCCATCAGCTACTGTGCCGGCATGGGGACCACGCCCTGAGCTAAGCCACGGCTCTGCCACTGGGCTGGCCCTCTAGTGTGGGAGATGGCAGTGAGCAGGAGGAGAGGGGCTTCTTGCCACGCCTCCCCCCACAGGACCACTCTGTCCCATGGGCAGCCGGGCAGCTGGGGCAGTGGCTGGCTTACCGCTGACCTGGATCTCCCCCTGACCTGAGCTTCCCGTCCACACAGGATCCCCCAGTCCCCATCCTGGTTCCACCGACAACGAAGACTACGATGACATTGGAGCGGTTTAGCCAGGGCCCAGCAAGGCTGCAGGTGGCTCCCTCCCACTGTACTCCTGCCCTGCCTTCTCCCATACCCCCCCCCCACTGTATTCCCAGACCGTGCCAGGGTGCTGAGAGGCCTCCCCTGGAGAGACGGAGGGAAGCCCCTCACCCTGTACTTCTCAGTTGCCATCCGTCAGACAGAACCTGCTGGCACAGCCCTCTGCCAGCCTGAGCAGTAGCGCCGAGGTGGAGGGTGCCACCCCTGAGAGCTAGTGAGCTCTCTGTCTCAGGACGGACAAGCGCGCTGGGCCACCTCTCAGCCGGCAGCATGGAGGGGTTGAACTGGATGAGTCCCGAGGTTCCTTCTGACCCTCGGGTGTCTGGTGCTTTGGTGCCCTGAGTCTGAGAGGGGCAGAGGCGGGCCTGTCCCAGTGCTGCCCGGAGGCCCACGGGCAGGGGCTGTGTGCTGTCGCTCGGACAGGTAGATTCTGGGCTTAGGGGTGGCACACCAGCAGACGGAAGGTTCCATCAGAGCAGGGAGTCTGGGCTTCCTGGGCACAGCCAGCTGACAGTGAGCAGGACAACTGCCCCTCCCCCCACCAAGGGACTGGAGCCTGAGGCCAGACCTGCCTCTCTAGTCCCTCCGAGCCCTCCAGAGGGGCACAGCCCAGTGCTGCAGGGACTGTCCCTGAACAGCGGATCTTTATTCTGAGCCTCTGACCATTTACAGAGATGGTCTCAGCACAGACCCAGAGTTGGGGCCCGGTCCCTGAAGGGGCAAAGCACAGAGATGTCTTCCTGGGGGGATCCAGAGGCTCACTAAGCCCTGCGTCCCCCGCTGTCTGCTTGATTAATGGGAGCCATCGTGAGCCTGTGAATATGCAGTGTCACCAGAGCCATGAACCTGACCAGGCAGCCTCTCCAGAGAGGCCAGTGGTCTGGCTTCTTGGTGCCCTGTTCTGAGCATCCTGAGATTAAACTAATTGCTGAATGAAACATGGGCGTGGAGTGACAAGTCCTTGAGCTCACAGAACCCAGGTTGTGAGTGTGCGTGTGCGCGCATGTGCGTGCGTGTGTCTGTGTTGGGTAGGGATGGTTCTATCCATTGAGGAAAACTGGAACACTTCGGTGACCTGACTCCATGAAAAATGCTGGGGATACAGGGCCCAGAAGGTATAGGGCCTGTCCCCCGGAGGAGGTGGACGCTGACAGCCACCTGTGAACTCAGCAGCGACCGGACTCTCTAATCTGCCCGGACCAGCCCTGGCACAGTGGGGCTGAGTTGCGGTGCTGAGTTCTGATCTAAGCCTCCAAAAGCTTCGCAGGCAGAGTAAGGCGAGGGGTTTTATGCTCAGAGCTGCCTGGCAAAGAAATTGATCTTGGGCCCAGGAGGAGCTGGTGACGAGACTGGTGGATATGTAAGGGGCTGTGGGTATGGGCAGGGAAAGGCTGGAGGGCTCAGGCATTCTGCACCGGCTGAGACACTGGGATTGCAGCCCAGCTGCAGGGGCCAATGCCCATCTTAGCCTTCGAGGTAAGGGCTGGGCGTCCTCCGAGCCCTCCCAGAGCGTGAGTGGGGGCGAGAGGCAGAGGAGGCTGGGCCGCGCATCCTGCTCTGCGGGACTGAGTGGGGCCTGTTGCTGTTCACCTGTCCCAGGGGTGGAGAGAAGGCTGGCGCTCCCCAGGGCAACCGTCACAGGATGTGGTTGTTGCTGTGATGGGCCCCCCTCCCCAGGTGGAGGGGGATTCCTAGGGGAGGAGCCAGAGCTGAGGTGGGCGGGGACAGGCTTCCA
The DNA here is from genome assembly GCA_037038555.1 of Rhynchonycteris naso. NCBI lineage: Eukaryota > Metazoa > Chordata > Mammalia > Chiroptera > Emballonuridae > Rhynchonycteris > Rhynchonycteris naso. The sequence continues at coordinate 362,400,879 of CM072995.1, forward strand.
GGGTTGTTGGTGAAAGCCTTTTTTGTCAGATAGTGTGGGTTCAAATCCCAACTCCTCCCTGCCTGGCCGTGTGGTCTCAGGCAGGTCACTCAACATCTCTGAGCCTTTGATATGAAGTTCACCTGTAAAGTGCACACAGCAGTAGTGGGCCCCGCACAGGTGATGGTAAGAGTTAAAGTTTGGGCAATAAATGATCCCTCTCACTGGTAGCTTAATCAGTAGCGGTGAGAAATCTCCTTAAAAGGAGAAAAGGGAAAAGAAGACAGCGTCTGTGCCAGAGGAAGTATGAGAGAGCATCTCGTCCCACTCTCATCTGCCAGATAAGGACGCTGCGGCCCAGCAGAGGAAAGGACTTGTTTGAGGTCACTCAGGGAGTCAATTGCCAAGTCACAATTTGGCCTTACCCCACCCCACCTTCGACGCCCTAGAAGATGGTGACACCCTTTTTTCTCCCAGAGTTCTCCCTCATTTCTCACCAAAGCCCCTTCTCCCATCCTTGTTCCCCACCGCCAGCCCGAGAAAAATCGAGCTTTTCTTAGACATGTCTTCCTTGCCCCATCCCAGCCCCTGGGCAGCCCCTAGGAACCAGGGTCACACATGGCAGAAGACATCCCAAGGGCTGGTGTCCAGAACCTGCCAGAGCTGGCCTGCTGGGCTGGGTGATGGGGCTGCTCCCAGGGAAGGCCCCCCCTAATCTTTGTGCCGCCAGGGCACCCGGGCCATCCGTTTCAGGGGAGTCACGAACAATGCAGGCGTGCTTTCAGGAGACCAGGGTTTATAATGAGCTTCAAGGCTCTGGGGAAGGAAACACAACAATGCTAAATGGAGGTGGCAGCTGGACCCCAAGTTCAGAAACATCCCCATAGGAAGGGGCTGTATCTGAAAACTGAAACACCGAGACACTGCAGTAAGTTTACAGTTGGGCAAGCACGGTGAGAAAATGATGCCCAGGGGATGTGTGGAGCCCAGGAGAGCTGGGGAGAGGTCATCCGGGAAGGCTTCCTGGGGGAGGTGATGCCTGAGCGGGGTCATAAAGGATGAGTAGAAGTTAGCTATGGACAAGGAGAAGGAAGGGCAGTTCAAGTGGATGGAATGGCAGGAGCAAAGACAGAACAAGATGCTGAGTGGCTCATGAGGTTAAAGGTGGTCCAGTCTGAGAGAAAGGCTGGGGACAGTCCATTCTCAAACCATTTCCTAGGTGGGAAAATTAAGGCCCAAGGAGAAGTGAAATGTCCAACTTGCACACCTAAAAAGCGCCAGGCCCTTTCTGGGTCCATGCCAGTTAGTGAGTTATAAATGCTCACTCAGCCCTGTGAGGGACTCGCATTATCCCCGTGTTAGGGTCGCGGGAACTGAGGCTCAGGAAGATTCAGAGTTTCCCCAGAGCTGTCAGCTCGACAAGGTGGGCCGGGCCCTGCTGCTTCTCCACGCAACCCCACAGTAAATGTCTATAGGGTCCACACTGCTCCTTTCTGTGCGTACTGATGATGACTGCCTGGTGTGAACATCACGGATGCTTCAGAACCACCCTTGACTGGCCCCTCCAGATATCTGGGAAAGCCCGAGTAGCCAGGCCAGGACTTGGGCAGAACTATCTCCCCCCACCCTGGGGTCCTCAGTTCCTGTCCGCCTGTGGGGCTGCAGGGACGGGGCTCTGCGGCCACTCCCAGGGGCTCGGCCTCAAGGCTCTATACCCAGCAGAGCACTGCCCGCTGGTACCCAACCTTTTCCACTGGAAACCTCACCTCTGAGGTGCATCTGCCAAGCCACCGCGCGGCTCCCCATCCCTCCTATCACCCCATCTGTGGTTTCCACTTCAGTCCCTCCCTAAGACCCTCTCCATGGTCCTGGCGACAGGCAGAGGTGGCTGGAGCCCCGTGTGGCTGCTCGGGGGAGACCCCTCTTTGCTGTGTCCCCCGCCCCTCAGTCCTGGCTTCATGAGGATGGGATGCAGACTCCAAAACTCGGAGGAGCAGGGGAGACCCGTCCAGGAAGGAGGAGCTCAAAGTCGCCTTAGTGGAAAGTTCATCCCCACCACATCCTCCAGCTGTTTACCAGTTTGACGGGTTCTGGCATCCTGACATGAAAAGAGGCTTACCCTTCACCAACATCATTGAGGAAGGACCAAAATAGCAACAGAGGAAGACAAAGAGAGAGAGAGAGACAAAGGGAGAGGAGAGAGAGAGCAATGAGACAGAGAAGGAAATAAGCAGAGGCCGCGCCGTGTGTGAGTGACACTGGGAGAGACAGACAGCAGGACACAGGGAGAGACAGATGGCAGGACACGGGGCCTCCGTGGTCCCTTCCTCTGGGTGCTGGCCTGAGTCCTTTGCATGTGTAGCTCACTGAATCCTCACACCCTCAGGGCAGGAAGGTATCCTTATCTCTGTCGTCTTCCAGGCGAGAAGAGTGAAACCCAAAGAAGTCACGGGACTAGTTCAAGGACACCCAGCTAGGACCCTGGGAGCCAGACACACAGTAGGGCGCCGCACCACAGGCAGGAAGGAGGAGAGGAAGAAACTGGGAAAGTAGGAAGCTGGAGCCAGAGGGGGATGGAGGTTTACGAGGGAAGGGGAGCCCCCCACTCAAGAAGATCCAGCCCCACCTGGCTGTAAGCAGGTGTCCCTTCCTGACTCCCATTCCCGGGATGCACAACCCCTAGCCCCCCAAATGCAGAAAGAGGAGAGGAAGTCACCCCAAGGCCATAGGCTCTGCTGGAGATTTATTTCCCTTCTGAACGACCCTGTTCTGAGCACCCTGCTGCCTGTGGGGTCTCCTGCCTTCCCCACCACCGCTGAGCCGGGCCACACTTGCCTCCCACAGCAGGGGTAGAGAATGACCCATGTCTACACACTCACAGACACATTCCCCCCCCCAGGGCCGAGCCCGCACCCCCCTCTCCCCCTGGGAGTCTCCATCATTGCACAAATCAGGGTTGCTGCTTCCCCCCCAGGGCCTCCATTCTGGGTGTGGCCAGGCCTGTCCCTGGGCCTCGCTCAGGCTCCCCGTCTGACCTCTGAGGAGGAGATGCTAAAATAACTGGGGTCAAGATGTAGTGAGACCCTTTGTCTCACGACCATGGTGGCCATCCTTTTGCCTGCCCTTTGTCTCACGACCATGGTGGCCATTCCTTTGCCTGCCCTTTGTCTCACGACCATGGTGGCCATTCCTTTGCCTGCCCTTTGTCTCACGACCATGGTGGCCATCCCTTTCCCTGCACCCGTACTTGTGGCCCCTTCTGCGCAGTGCCCTGACTTCCCACTGTTTGCTCATTTCCGGCCCTCGCTTCCGTTCCTCTCGCTTCCATGGGCACCTGAAAAGCGGGTGGGCGCACCCTGCCCACAAGACATAGAGCTGTCCCTGCAGGGCCACCTGACTTGTGCCCTCTCACCTCCTGGCAAGAACCTCTCTTCCTGTGTGAGAAAGCCCTTCTGGGCTCTTAAGGTCAGGACTACCATGGCCTTCTGTCCCCAGGCCACCCACCTGTGGATAGTGCAGGGCCCGAGGTCGCCGGGTCATCCTGCACCTCCAGCTATGAGGAGCCCCCCGGAGCGTGGGGTGATGGTCATTCGGGGGCAGAATAAAGGTGATTTAAACCGGTATTTCCCAAATCTCAGTTTTCGTTTCTTCTGTGGAGCATTTGTTCTCCTGCCTGCTTAATAGTTTTTCTTTCAATGGGTTTACATTTTCCAAAACTTAAATTTATTATAAAAGGAAACTTTAGCCATTTTACAAAATACAGCATCTGCAAGGTGCTTTTCAAAAATGCTAATTTCATGAAACACAAAGACTCCAGAACCGTTTCAGGTTAAAGCAACTGAAGAGACACCACAAGGTGTAATCTGGGGTTTCCTTCCGCCGGGAGGGACGCTTGGGCCAGAGGGTGACATGGGAACGAGGTCTGCGGATTAGATAACATATTGTGTCTGTGTTAACCCGCTGGTTTTGGTAAATGTACTGTAGTTATGGGGAGGGGGGGAATCTTCTTTTAGGAAATGCACACCCAAGTAGTCAAGGGACAATCTATGTTTTTACTTTTCAATTACAGTTTACATTTAATATTATTCTGTATTAGTTTCAGATGTAAAGGGACAATTTGTTGAAAAAATAATCTGTGGGTCGGTTGGTAGGTATGTAGGAAAGGGAGAGTGAGGCGGAGAGAGGGGGAAGAGAAAGAGAGAGAGAGAGAAAGAATAAAGCAGTAAACTGTTAACACCAGAGATGTCTGGATAAATAGTATCCAGCAATCCTTTGTATTATTCTTGCAACTTTTCTCTAAGTCTGAAATTGTTTTAAAACACATTTAAAGGAGACTTTATGTTGCTGTTATAACAGATCACTTGCTACAAATTGAAGGTAATTCTAAATTAAAGGAACGCCGCTACTCTTTTTGGATCCATTGGTTGTTAAGTCTGAGCCCAAGACCCTACCTGTTCATGGTTGTAGGTGGGGACGGACAAGGGTGGGGAGACGTGACGACGTCCTTGCGCCAGCCTGAGATGTCCTTCTCTGTGTCATGAGAAAGACTGGCCCAGAATGGAAAGGGTGTCCCTTGCTCATTAGGGACCCGTGATCCAATGACATGTGGATCTTTTCTTACAGTTCCAAGCCCAGGGACATTCATTTCATGACAGTTTAACAGGCATGCTCAGAGCCAGGCTGTTGTGTAGCACTGGCGCTGAGACAGGACAGGGTCTCTGCCCTCAGGAGGCTCACAAGCTAACCAGGGACAATTATGGGTGGGATGGGAATGGGAGAGTGTCCAGGTAGAGCTCGCTTCTCCGGATTCCAACATTCCTGGGGTCCCTGGAGCCCAAAGGCGGCAACCTCAGGGCTAGCAGGAGCCCTGGGAGCAGGCACGCAGCAGGGGCGGCTCTGAGCTGGTCAAGACAAGAGAACCTCATCAGTGTGTGGGAAGCGAGGTGTAGGACCATCACACCCAGGACGACAGAGCAGCCTGAGCCAGCTTGGTCTTTAAGTGTCAGTTTTGACGCCCCCTGGGACTCCTGTCATCGTGCTTTCTGCTGGGATTGCAAGCGAGGCTTCCTCCCCGTTTTTCTCATGGCACAGTTCATTATTACAAATCAGCTGTTAGTTCAGGATAGTTGTAGATTTGCAGAACAATTATACAGAGAGTACAAAGCACTCCTCCACCCCATACTTGGTTTACCTGTTGTGAACACCTTAGATTGGCAATAGCAAAGGTATCATGATTAATAAGCTAAAATGGGTACATTATTATTGACTGAAGTCCATACTCTATCCAGATCATTTTAATTTTTACCTAACATTCTTTTCCTTTTTTGCTCCAGGAGCCCGTCTTGAACACCACATGACATGTTATCACCTTGTCTTCTTACTCTCCTCTCGGCTGTGATGTTTTCTCAGACTTTTCTGGTTTCTGATAACCATGACAGTGTTGAGCCGTGTTGGTCGTGGCGTGGAGGATGGGGTACCAACATAAATTATTTGGAACTTTTCTGCGTGGGAGAATTGTCTCTTTTCCTCTATTTATTTATTCAACCATTTCTCAGTAGCAGTATGGGTTGTGGGTTTTTATTTTGGGTTATCATCCAGTACTAGTGCATTGGGTTGTTGAAGTGGTGGAGCATTGGCTGGTGGGAGCGCTTCCCGCAGGCTGCTATGACCATTTCCCAGAGCCTGTCGTGTGTGTGTGTGTGTGTGTGTGTGTGTGTGTGTGTGTGTGTTGATCACTTCCTGACTTCCTGGAACTACAAGATGCTCCACGCTCATCTGGTACATCCCCTGCTCCAGGCCAAGAATCAGCCGCTGCTCGGAGGAGCCCTGGCTCTTCTCTGGTTGGAGAATAATATTAGAAACAAAGATCTGGGCTTCGAGTGTGCTTGTGGCTACTGGTATGTGGTTGTTTCTAGGCCCCATGAGCTGACAGAGCAGGGAAATGTACGTAGGTGCCTGTGTAAATAACCTGTGTACACTACAAATCCATAAATACCTCCGCCCGTAGCCACCTGTATGCATATGAAGGTAAACACCGGCCATAGTAACGCCTCTGGCTCTGAGCCAGGAGCCCGTGGCTCATTCTGGCTTTCTCTCGCTTCTTCGTCACCTCCCAAGTCAGCACTGAGAAACCTGGCTCCCACCGCCTGTGCACTTCACTCTTCGATGATATCTATTATTTTCCCTTCTTATTTTTTTCGTCGTTTCTCCATCAACGTTATCAGTTCCTCCAGGGCAAAGCCTGAACTTGTTTCTATTTTTTCTGTCCTTAGCCGCTCCCCCAATCCGGGCAGAATGTCCCTAAGGGAAACAATCCAACTGACATTATTAGGGAGGGCTGGAGGAGCAGCCCTCAGCTTCGCCCCTCAGTGCTGAATCTGAAACACCCACGTTGGCTGGTGCACGAGCGTTAGAACTCCTGCTGCTCGCCACCCACCTGCCTAGGGGCACTAGCGTGTGCCGTTACTTTCACGCTTTATAAAGCATTGTTCTGTCGAGAGCAATGGGGACACGAAGGGGTGAGTTGCAGTGAGGAGAAGAGTAGGTCTCACTAAAGTAACACCACTGAAGCCGAGTGGAAACCGCCTGCTTCCCTGCCCCCCAGCTCTGGGAAGCTGTCAGGAAAATATTGTAATTTGTCTGAGGTGCCCCTTGCCACTCTACGGCATGATGTTTCCCTGTCGCAGGAAAGGGATGGCACGACGAGGCCGTGCCTGGCTCTAGAGTCAGGCACAGAGGAGACGCAGGTGCCCCAGAGAAAGCGACTCTGTCGCTTCTACACGACGTCGGAAGGTCTTGGGTTAATTTCTGTCTGTTTGAGAGGTAGTCTTGCTCATTCTTTTGACGTTGTGTTTCTATAAATAGATTATGCCGCAACCTGAATGAACATCTGTGTTCCAAAAAGTTTTTTTTTTTAATTGTAAATGGTTGTCACTGACTGTCGTCCCTCATTTCTGCCCCAATTTAAAACAATGGAAAAGCTCCGCCTTGTTCCTCCCCTGCTCTTTGTGCCCCAGCAGATGTCCCAGCAGCCCCCCTAGGACAGGCCCAGGTTCTCTGAAGGTCCAAGACACCTCCCTCATGTTCTCAGCCTGTTAGTGAGCCCTGCACTGTGAAGGCCCGGCCTTGCCCGAGGGGGCCAGAGGACCCCCTTGCTCAGGCACAGGGCCCTGCGTGAGACACCTCTGGACACGAAAGTCCCTCAGTGGATGACTTTTTAATTAAGCGAGATGAAAAGGTGAAACAATTAGAAAGCCAGCCTTTGAGGCGCACCATGGTGGGAAATCATAAAGTATTCCGAAAGCAGAGATAGATAATTCTCACACTGTCCACGGTCTAGAATGAATGGCTCTCCTCACACCTTCCTGTTGTTTTTGTTACATTTGTACACGTTTATCCTACGCCGGTCTCAAGCCCCTCCTTCCCGTCCCTGCTCTGGGTCAGGCACTTTATGTACCTGATTGCATTTCATCCTAACAGCCTTATTTGTTGATCACTGTTATCTTCTGTCCTATGATGGAAACGGGAGCTTGGGAAACAGCAGGTGGCTAGCAGCAGACTGGAATTCAAACCCAGATCGTGGGGTCCAAGGCCTGTGCTCTGCCAGACACCCCCGGCTCCCGTGACTGGCCCTGGACCAGGGGAAAAACGCCCACGTGAAAACTAAATGCACCCTCGTGTGTCGCATGACAAGGTTATCGGCGCCATCGCCGCCGCCGCCCCCTCCCCAGGCTCTTGATCAGTGGGATCTAAACCATCTTCAGTCTGAGAGGTTTCCTCGGGTGGGTGGAGTGGCCACAGACAGGCCTTTGGCAGCATCTACCAAGGCAAAGTGAGGTTGCCCAAGGCACCTTACCCAAGGTAAGTCTGGCGCTCCCTTCTGGATACAATGAGACAGGGAGCGGTGGGCGGAATCTCAGACAGCTTCCCTTCTCTTGTGGCCAGAAAACATGGCCAGGTTTCCAAACCAGAAAAGGAGGGACATCGTGGGGATTGTTCCACAGCCACACACAGCCTTCTCCCTGGAGGAGGAGACAAGCCTCACGACCCCTGCAAAGCCGGAACCATCTCCTCACTTTGGAGGTGAAAAGTCACTGCTCTGCAAGGGCCGCAGACACCCGCCTGCGGCCACACTGTCCACGCCAGAGTGAGACTCGAGTCCGGCCCTGGAGTCGGGTGTTTGGGCTTATCCCTCGCACAGATCTCAAGACGGGAGCCTGGAGCCCAAATGTAATCTACTGTGCGCTCTTTAAGACCATTGCAATGTTTAAAAAAATTTTTTTTAAATGAATTGCCAATATTTGAAAATCTGATCTCACATACAATCCTAGATTTCCGGTTTCTTTGGAGAAATTGGAAATGGTGGCAACCCCAAGCCTGGAACCTCAACAACTAGCTACAGTTGGCTAGGAGAGACAGCCCTCTAAGATGGCTCAGGGCGGCTTATCACCAGGCTGGGACCCTGTGGGCCGTGGGTTGCCACCCCCACCCGAGTCCTCCCGGCCTCTCCCTGCGTGAAAGCTGCCTTGGCCATGTTTGACCCTTGGGGAGCAGAGTATGGCTGGGTGCCTAGCAGGGGGATGCTGGGGAGAGGCAGAGGGGGACCCGGAACACCCAGCCCTCCCCTCCTTCTGTTTATTGTGCCTTGCCTGGCCCAGACCCCCGTACACAACCCGTCAGAATGGGGGAGCATGTTGTACTGCACCCATTCGGGGGGCCTGGAACATCAAGGCCTGCAGGGTGTGGCCTGTCCCGAGTGTGCCTATAACTCAGTTGGTGTCTTCACAGCTCCTTGCCAGCTTCTCACGAGAGGGGATAAAAGATAAAAGCGCACTTGCTGTGCCCGCCCTGTCACCTAGCTTGGCACCAGGGGTGGGGGTAGCTTAAGCTCAGTGCTGTTTCCAGTCTGTTTTGTGCTAGGTCCGCCCTGAGGTGTCTACGGCCCGGGAAGCTTGTGGGCTTGGGATGAACCAGAATTGGCCTCGGGGAAGTTAGTGAGTGTTTGTATCTAGACAGATGGATTTGTACGAACCTTCATCTGTTCAGCGCAAACACTGAAAAAAGCACGTTGCTGGGAAGAGCCCTTAAACCAGAATCACCACCATCTATCTACCCATGGCCCTTGCCTGAGCTCCTGCGGCTCACTAGCACTTCATCTATTTCAGTTAATGAGTTGCCTCTTCAGGGGTCATTTTTAAAGGCGACTACTACGGGGAGGCATCAGCCATTAACACCTGAGTATAAATTGCTGTCTTGTGCTTCCACATTTTTTTAAGCTGAAAGTGAACTCAGAGACCACTTTGCCCAAGAAGCACGACTTTTTTATATGGGAGGGGTGAAATGATTTCTCCATGGTCAGAAGCACAGGTGGAGCCATGGGGTCTAGGGCAGCAGTCGGCCAACTTTATCTGTAAACGGTCAGATAGTACACATTTTCAGAATTTACTGGCCACACGGTCTCTATCAAAACTACTGCATTCTGCCTCGTACTGTGAACGCGATTGTCGTCAAGTACGTAACCGTTCAGTGCGGCTGCATTCCAATCAGACTCTATTTATGGATGCTAAAATTTGAATTTCATAACATTTTTATGTGTCATAAAATAGTCTTCTTTTTGCTTTTCCCCCAACCATATAAAAAAATGTAAAAACCATTCTCAGTTTACAGGCCATATATTGTAAAATCAAGCCCTAGGCCGGATTTAACCCAAGGACGGAGGTTGGCCATCCCCAATTTACTGGAATGGTTTCCAGAAAGCTGCATCGGACGCCCTCACACATTGTCAGGTGGTTTTCTAAAATGTTTCATCAAAAGTCTGATGAAGCAGGATGTGATTCATATTTTATATTCAATGTCACATTTTCAATACTGACATTTTAAAAAGAAAACGGTTACATCATCCTTTCAAATAAGCCTGGTGGGATAGAACTTTGATATCCACCATCGTCTTTCGTTTTTCTTTTTTCTTCAAAATGTTTTTATTATGATTAAACACACACAATCCAAAACGTGCCCTCTGATCCATCTTTAAGTATCGTTCAGCGGTATTAAATACATTCATAACGTTGTGCCTCCACCACCGCCATCTGTCTCCATAACTTTTCATCTTGTCAAACTGAAACCATACCCATGTACCAATAACTCCCCATTCCCCAGACCCCCCACTTCTGGAAACCACCATTCTACTTTCTGTCTCTTCGATTTTGACTACTCTAAGTATCTCATAGTAGTGGAATCACACAGCGCTTGCCTTTTTGTGGCTAGTTTATTTCACTTAGCGTACAGTCCTGAAGGTTCGTCATGTTGTTACAGGTGCCAGAGTTGCCTCTCTCTTCAAGGTTGGATAATGTTCTTCTATATGGACTTACCACATTCTTGTCATCCATTCACCCATCGATGGGTTGCCTCCACGGTTTAGCTACTGTTAGTACTCCTGTGAATGTGAGTATTGAAGGGTGACAGAAAATGCTATCCCAAAACATGCCACCTCGGCATATGAATTTGTCTGAGCTGAAGGCACTTCAAAAACAGCAAGTACAAGAAGAACACTCTGGCCTTCCTTCTTTTTTCTTATAATCTGGGAGATCCAATTCCCATATGAAAACATTCTCTTCATGCCACAAGGGAAGTATCATTAAGGACCAGAAGTCGAGAGGGAGAGAATTCTGTACAAGCAGACCTTGTTAATATAGTTCTCATCTTCCTTTTACTGCCCAGATAGGTTAGTTACTTTTCCACAATTGCCTCCCTTTGTTCAACCTGCTGTAAAAGTACTTGGGTTCTACCATTTCTTTGGGCCTTCATTCCTTACGAGGGCTTCCGTGTCATAGAACACTCGTGGAAATATGCACGCGTTTCTTATTCATCTGTCTCATGTCAGTTCAATTCTCAAGCCCAGCTGAAAACCCAAAGGGAGAGAAGGTAAACATCTGTCTCTCTTACAGTGTAAAACCATCGCTTATTTTTAAAATATTCGAGTAAGCCATTCTTTAATAGTTAATAATTTTAAAGCATTCCCTCTTCTTCTTAAACTCTTATTCTATTTCCTCTGTATAACAATATCTTTGTATAATTTCATACTTTTAAGTCTTAGAGTAATCATCTTATCATGCTTTGAAACGAAGACGTACAGAAATTAAAATATTAAAATTGGCCCTGGCCAGCTTGCTCAGTGGTAGAGCATTCGACCTGGCATAAGGACGTCCAGGGTTCAATTCCAGGTCAGAGCACACAGGAGAGGTGACCATCTGCTTCTCCTCCCCTCCTCCTTTCTTCTCTCTCTCTTTCCCTCACACAGCCATGGCTCGATTGATTTGAGTTGAATCAGCCCCCGGCGCTGAGGATGACTCCATGGAGCCTCCCCCTGAGGTGCTAAAAATAGCTCATTGGGAGCATAGCCACCGATGGGCAGAGCACTGGCCCCAGACAGGGGTTGCTGGGTGGATCCTGGTCAAAGCGCATACAAGAGTTTGTCTATCTCCCCCCTCTCACTTAAAAAAAAAAAGTTAAAATTTTACCACTGCTTTACAACAAAATGGATGGACCTTGATAACATTATACGGAGTGAAATAAGTAAATCAGAAAAAAAAAATGAGAACAGCATGATTTCATACATAGGTGGGACATAAAAGTGAGACTATGAGACATGGACAAGAGTGTGGTGGTTACGGGGTGGGGGGATGGAGGGGAGGATGGGATAGGGAGGAGGGGAGGGACACAGGGAAAACCAGATAGAAGGTGACAGAGGACAATTTGACTTTGGGTGATGGGTATGCAACACAATTGAATGATAAGAGAATCTGGAGATGTTTTCATTGTACATATGTACCCTGATTTATTGGTGTCACCCCATTAAAATTAATTTAAAAAAAAGTACCAAAAAATATTTTTACCACTGCCTGTGGTCATAAGGCTCTGATTTAAAAATATTTTCCCCTAGATTATATTACAATGATTACAATTGTTATTAGCAACAAATTAAAATAGCACAAATATTACAATTTTGGTAAATAATTATTAGCCACAAAAAACTAAATTTTATAGGAAAAGTATCTCTATCCTAATGAGGTATTTAGATCCCCCCTCCCCCCTCGTTTAGTTAAGGCATCTATGAATGGCTATTATTTCTTGCTAAAACAAGACAGCCAAGAACATCCTGATGGTCCATCTTTATAGCTGTGTGCACTGACTGGATGGGACTAGAAGGAATTTTTTAGAGTGATGTCACTCAATTCCATCAATTGCGTCCAAGTGAGATGCCAAACATCACAAAGCAATCTAGCATCAAATTCCTTTCTAAGTTCTAAGATTCTGTCAAAAACAAAAACTAGAGACCATCTGCCCTGCAAAATGAGTCGTTATCGATCCTAGAGTCATTTACTTCCTCGTCACCAGGGACAACACTTCCAACGGTGCCCCTGTCAGCGCCCCAGTATTTTTTCCAACCAAAGGTGGGTTAGGACTTGATTGCTTTAGTAAAGTGGGCGAAGCGTGATTATGCGGGGGGTGGGGGCAGAAGGAGGAGGACTGGGGGCAGGATCACAGACGAAAAATGAGGGTCTGGAATCGATTCTGAGACTCCTTGGTCCCCTTCTCCTCGGAAGACCACCAGCCTAGCGCAAAGAAGAAGAAAGGCAAGTCCTTCGTTTTGAGAACTGCCAAAGCTCTCAGCATGAACTGCTGCACCTTGCACTAGCTGACCTGACAGAGCTCAGTGTGGCTGCCTGTGGCCTCAGGCCACATCCTGGATGACCCAGCCCTTTGAGTTCTTGTCTGGAAAAGGTCAAGGCAGGCAAAAGAATTCCCTGTTTCTTCCAGCCAATAACTGAGGAAGCCCCTTGGCCTCCCTTCCCACAGAGCCTTTATTTTAAAAACGGACCATTGCCAATCCTTTCCCCGTCCCTCTGAGAAGTGTATGTATCTCCTGCAACTCATAAGCATCTCTTTCAAGGACCCGGGAGCTGTCCTTTGAATGTCATCGTCAGGAAGGACGGGCTCCTCGCTCTCCAGGGGTTGGGGGGTGGAGGGGTAGAACCTTACCTGGATAAAAGCCAGTTAGCAGACACAGCTGGTCCAGTCACTGACCAGCCCTCTTACCTCCTTTCTATAATCTTTCACTTCCCTGATGCTGCCCAAGCCCCCAACCACTGCCCTCATTCTCTGTGCAAACAGAAGTTGAGCTCAGTGGTCCCTGAACTACTCTCCTCGCTGGTATAGTGATTACCACTGAATAAAATCTGTGCACATCACTTTCGGCGCCCACTTTGGTGATCACTGACAGTGTACAAATCCCCTCCTGCGGCAGAACTACTGATCTCTCCTTCAGACTGCTCACGGCACGCACGAACACAACACCATGTCTTAGCCAAGCTAAGACGGCAGGTCTCTCCGGTCAGGCAGTGACCACTGCCCCCAGGCAAGCTCCCTCCCACGGGAGTCCTGTCCTCCTCCCTGTCTGCTCTGCAGAGGGGTCCCTCTGCTGGGGCTCTGGGAGCTCAGGACAGACGTAAGTCGTTCCAAGCTGAGGAAAGCGTCTCCTGTTCTGGACAAGGAGAGACCGGACCCTGACATTTGGAACCTGGACAGAACCTTAAACACCCTAACGACCACAAAGTGCAAGGTCACCTTGTACAGTGACAGTGGAAGCCCAGGACCTCAGATGACTTCCCCGAGGCCACGAAGCTAGTCAGAGGCCACCACTCACATTTATTTCTAACAACCCTGATGACAGTAAAAGGCTCTGTGTGGCCTGACACATGAATAAATGCTCGCCTGACCCACGGAAGGTGACCCCAAGCCCTCACTCCGCACACATCGGCTCACTGTGGCCGACTGGGAAGCCTGCGCAGGCCTCAGACAGTATTACTGGCGTGGAAGCCAACACCAAGCTGTATATGGTAAAATATAAGTTGAGACTTCCTTTCTTTTGAATTGTGGTGGTGTCCCCACCCTTGTGGGGATAAAAGGCTGTCTCACGGTAGATTCTGGAAATCCTGTGGCTTAGAACCCTCCAGGGGACATGGCAGGTCTGGGGGGAAAAGCAGGGAACATTTAGTGACAATCCTTCCAGGCAGGGACTACTTGACCCCAAGGGACCCTGGTGGCAACCTCGCTTTCCAGCCTTGGAGGCCTCTGCAGCAACAAGACCTAATTTGGGTCCCCCAGGCCCTGGAGGAGTGGTTACAAAAACTAAAGACGGTCGATTATAGAGACCTACCACTCTATTTAAAGCTCAAGAAAAAAAAGAAAGAAAGAAAGCAGGAGGGGAAATGCAAAAGGCAAACAACCTTTAGGCAGAGTCAGAGATGGCGGGTAGAGCAGGCTGCTGGGAAAGGCTTAGACATATCTGTCGTGCAGAGCCCCGTGTGGGCTGGGGCTCGGTCCTGATACTTGCGATAAATGGAAAACATCCTAAAACGCTAGCAAACGGAGGTTGGTACATGGGTGATGGCCCGCTGATAAGCACACGCCCCCCCAGGGGAGCGGTCCCTGGAGAATGTTGTCAAGCTAGATTTATTGGCTTGGAGAGATGACCTCCGCGTGTTATTGAGTTTTAAAAAAATTTAAAAATGGCATGTGCAGTGAGATCCAATTTATGTTTTGTAACACACACACACACACACACACACACACACACACACACACACACACTACCTGAAAAGGGCACCCATGGCCAGCTTCATGGGCGTAGGACCTGTGCATGCCCACTCCCCACCCCCACCCCCGCCAGCCCCAGACGGGCCCTGGGGTTGGCTGGCTTCATACTTTGCTGCCACCACCTGAATTCTTCACTATGCAGCTAGCCCTACATAGAACAAACTCACTTCTTTAAAAAATCAGCTTTACAGAGCTATCATTTACATACTACGAAGTGTCATTTTAAGTGGAACGTTGAATGAGTTTCGACCAATGTACAACCAATATAACCACTGCCACGATCAAGACACAGACTCTCTTCACCACCCAGAAAGTTCCGTCACGTCACGTCACGCCCTGCCGTCAGACCCCTCATCCCAGCCCCAGGCCATCACTGACCGCTTTCTGTCACTATAGCTTTCTCTCTGTCGGTTGCAGAACCCTATAAAAATGCCATTGTGTAGTACACACTCTCGTTTCTGCTTCCTTTCCTCAGGGCCATATTCAGAGATTCATCCTGTTGTCGTGTTATTGGTTGTTGGTTCTTTCGTGTTGTTCTCAGCTATGGATATACCACAGTTTGTCTCTACCTGTTGGTGGGTATTTGGGTGGTTTCCAGCCTGGGGCTGTTATGAGAGGTGCTGCTCTGAACATTCACATACTGGATTTTACATGTCTGGATTTTACATGCTTGTTTCTCTGGTAAACACCTGGATGTGAAATTACTGCATTGTATGGTGCATGCTTAACTGTATAAGAAGCTGTCAAACCATCTCCCAAAGAGGTTGTATATAGTGCTTATTGTTCCACCAGCTCAACTTAGTTTTAAACAGGTTGTTAAAGTTTCAAATACTATGTTCGGTATGTTCTTCCTCATCCTCCAGGGCAATGAGTCTGTTACAGGGTGTCCCAAAAGCCTGGAAACACTTGTGGAATAGCGACTATTTACTGTACTTTTTAATAAAGATCTATAGCTGGACCCATTGCTTCAAACTTAGAGGTATTTCAAGTGAAGAAAACAGATTAGACACATAACTAACAGTGGTTTAAAGTAAGTTGACCTTATTTTCTGGGTTTTGGGGACACGTTGATGGGAAAATGCTGGGAAAGGTCACCTAGACTTTTTGGAATGTATAATAATGATTGTGTTTACTCTCTGGTATATTTTGTAGAAAGTTTAGAGAATATGAACAAGAGTAAAAATACAGTTCAAAATCCTAATCACCATAACATGTTTTGCTGGGAAGCTATGTGAGTCTCATGATTTAATTATTCTTTTCATCTTATGTTAACTTCCTAAAATATGTCCTTACATACAAAAGCATTTCTTCCTTATGGTAAAAACACAAAATATTGATTGCAACACAGAACTAAGAGGTTGCTCAACTTTCTGAACTTTTTCACATCTGATCAGACCTTTAAATAGACACGCGTATGGGAACACTGTTTGCTTTTAAACACATACTGTTTAAAAATTCAGTGCGTTTCACATCCTACATTTTCCACCCAGTAACGTGTCGTTAAATATTCTTAGAAAACAAAGTTTTTAGTAAACAGATTTACATGCCCTGTGTGTCATAAGGAAAATCTAGACGTCCAATATCTAGGGGAGCCATTTAGTAACTTCCGGTGTATGGACCAGATAGAATTTTGTACAGTTTTCATAAATGATTCTTTTCTATAACTCCCAGCAAACTGTATAGTAAACAAACCTAGCGGTTGCCCGTGATACTCTGGATGGTGAGATTAATGGGAACTTTTTTCTTTCTAGTTTTGAAGAATAGTTTTTCACTATGAATGTGTATTTCTTTGATAACTTTTATAACCTATTTTAAATGAGCAATTAACAGTTTTCAAAAATAATACAGCTTATTACAACAAACCTATGCCCACTGAAAGAAAGAAAAACTAAACTTTACACAAAACGTATAGAAAAAAGTAAAAATAGTCTAAATGTTTTACCACATGGAAAGGATCACCTCTAACATTTTATTGCATGGTAACAGACACACACATATTTCTCTTCAATGTCATAAACATCCTTCTGCATCAATAAAAGTTCATCTACCTCATTCTTTTTTAATGGCCTGCATTAAAATATTTCCTCCATACATCTTGTTGTCTGGATCTACCATTATTTATCTAACCAACCCCTTATCGATTCACTTAATAATTAACGTATCAGTCAGTAAGTGATCAGGACTGGAAGCCGGCCTCCAAGCTAGCTGTCATGTCTATTGCTAATTCACTCTCCCTGGTAGGATGAGAACATAGGGGACATCAGATGAGCACTGAGATGCCTCCACTTTATCTCTTGAGTGGCAGTCAATTTTTCAAGAATACAAAGTGTTTGGTATAATTTAGAATAAATGACACAGCTAAGAATAGCGTTCCTCTCCAAAATGATACTATGAAAGCCTTCAGATAACCACCAGGCTTAAACAGTGCCTATTGCCTAACCTGGAGGTGACAAGAGGTGACTTCCAATGCCATCTGGGGCCATACGCACATTGGAATGCAGCTCTGTCTTCAGGCAGGCCAGCGTCTCTGGGAGAGGAACGGCTGTGCAGGCACCTGCCTCTCACCTAGGCATCTGGTCCTCTTCTCTGCAGAATGTCCCCACACTACTGCTCTCTTTCCTGCATCCTTCCTTGAACCTCAGACATGCACACTTTAGGACGCCTTGAGTTCCATGTTGCTCTGCAAGCAGATCTCTCAATAACCCTCCTACGAGCAACAACATGGCCTCCTGCATATGTTCCTAAATTCTAGCTTTAAACAATGTCTGACTCCAGAAACCAGGCTTGGAAAGGTTCAGTCCTCTAACAGGTAAGTCCCTGCGACATCAATAAGTATAAAGCCTCTTCCACAGGCATTCATTTGTTTTGCCCCCAGAAAAATTGCTTTCATTGACTTGTGCTATGCGCCAGACCTTCAGGCACCGAGGAATTTCACAGGAAACAGCCCCCGACACAAACTGTTGGTAGCTCCTAGGGGTGACAAGAATGTCTTTCAAGACAGGAGTAGCAAGACTCTGGCTGCTGGGTTTACCGCTGGCTCTGGCCACCAGGAAGCTCAGCAGCAAACAGATAGACCTTTCGGTATGCGGCGGCATATAGCCAAGCCACCCATTGAATTCATCTTATTTTCTACCCTATTTTCCTGTCACCCAGATTTTTCTTAATTTTTTTGTATCCTGTTCCCTTTTATGCACTGCTGCCTTGTCTCCTTGGTGGAACGAGAAGAGGAATGAAGAAGTGTTAGAGGTCAGAGACAAAACAGTGGACTGGTTCCCGGACTCCCAGCTCCTTCCCTACATTTGATAACTGGCTTCGTCACCCGTGGAGGAGGCATTACCTTGAAGAGGTGACCCGAGCCACCCCTGTCCCTGCCACTTCAGAGTGAAGCACCCCGCTGGCCCTTCTCACAGCGCCTTCAACATGTCTGTTCTCAACCATCCAAATAGACCACGGGCTCTCCCTGCCCACCAGGTAAAGGCGACAGGATGTTAAAATCGCCCTTGAAAGTCCATCTCCTGTGGATCCTAACGAGTGGCCTACCAGGTTCTAAGGTAATAACGAATAAACAAAAGAAAGAAACAAAAACTGTCCACTATCTAAAGTTCCCACGCTCTTGCAAAGACACACAAAGAAATTCACCTCAGGTGCAGACCTGCACAGACTGCGTAAACATCATCTTCCTTCTGGTCAGGAAGCTTCTGTGCTTGCTATCTCTCCTGCCCCTGCCACCTGGCATGTCCTCCCCTGGGTCCATCCACCAGGTAAGGCCCTGGTGAGCCGCTCCTCACCCACAAAGACCTCCCGGCCCATCCCAGCCCTAGTGGGCACTCTCTTTCCCCCACTCCATTTCCACCTGTTACAAGAATTGCTTCCCATCCCCCATCCCCACCTGTAGGCCAGGTGAGCCCTCCATTGGAGCCCAGGGGTGGCCTGTTCTTGAATTACTAGTCTGGTTTCAACTGAGATCACCGGAAGCTACCTGCCTGGCTGCATGCAACCTTTGCTTTGTAACTTAATTTCAGCCAAAGCTGTCATTAAGACTCAGCCTTGGCAAAAGGGGATGGTAAATTCTCCATGCCCCAGTGTCTGTTAGTGGTCTGTTAGGGAGAAATGCTCCCAAATACTGTGTGTGGGCCCTCGCCAGTTGGTTCAGTGGTAGAGTGTCATCCTGGTGTGTGGATGTCCCGGGTTTGATTCCCAGTCAGGGCACACAGGAGAAGTGCCCATCTGCTTCTCCACCTCCCTCCCTCCCCATCTCTCTCTTCTCTTCCTGCAGCCATGGCTCGGTTGAAGCAAGTTGGCCCTGGGTGCTGAAGATGGCTACTTGGTCTCATCTCAGGCTTTAAAATAGCTCGGTTGCCAAGCAACAGAGCAGTAGCCCAGATTGGCAAAGCACCGCCCCATAGGGGGCTTGCCAGGTGGGGTCCCAGTTGGGCGCATGCGAGTCTGTCTCTGTGCCTCCTCGCTACTCACTTAAGAAAAAACAAAGACCGTGTATGCCCAGCAACACATGCATTTAGTCATCCACCTCCTCGCTACTCACTTAAGAAAAAACAAAGATCGAGTATGCCCAGCGACACATGCATTTAGTCATCCCACCCACGTTGACGGCACGTGTACCTCTGACCTTGAGTTAGTCACTTGGCCTCCCTTAGCCTCTAATTTCTTCCCCTGGTTAAGTTGAGCTAATAATCATGGCGCCCACCTCACACTGCAAGGTGGCTGTTTACTTCCTTTCTGTGTCTCCATCCTGTCGCCTCCCTGGGTTGTTGTGATGCTAAGTGAGTCCGGGAGGCACTTTGAGCAGGGACACACGCCAGCTGCCAGTAGTGAGCCAAGTATCATCACCAACACCATCGAGTCCTTGGGACAAGGTGATGAGCTCTGTGGGCACTTTCAGCTGCATGCCTGGCATACAGTAATTGCTCAATAAGTCCTAGCTGTTGGGGCTCTGTGGTTATTACTCCTTCTGGGTGTTCAGAGCCTCCCACCTCTGTTTCTCACACACTGTCTCAGCAGCAGGTTCAGCAGTGTTGTGTTTTCTTTGCAAAACCAGCCACCACAGTTTCAGAAAAGGAAAGATGACCCTTATTTATTCTTTTTTTTAATTTTGTAATGAAATGATGCTTTGTGATGGAAAACTATCCCTTTAGGGCGATTTTCTTTGTTTTCCTTTTTTAACTGAATTGACTGATTTGAATTGAATGATTTTAACTGAATTGAACGAATGAGACGCCCCTTGCAGGAGGAGCCCCAACACAGAGAGGAGCCACCCACAGCCCCTCTGCGCGCCCCATCGTCGACCTCTGTGTCCTGAGCCTGGCCCCCTCTGATCCTGCTCCATATGTCTCTGCTTCCCAATGTGGCCTCACTAGGTTTTGGCACATTTCACATCATGTCACATCCCCAGATGTCCTTACCACATCATTGGTAATGGCTGCTTAACCTGAGTGGAGTGGATTTTTATTTCTTCCCTTAGTCACACCTTAGGTGGCGCATTGATCTACAGTGGACATTTAAATCCACAGATCTTCCTCCTTTAAATTGTGTCCTTCAAATTAGTGTATGTTAAAGCAAGACGTGTCAACACATTCTTCCCAATTTAAATGTAACACACAGTTGAAAGAGATGAAGGTATTCCACTACAAACTACGCCCCTTTGGCTTAAAAAAAAAAAATTGTTTTGAGTTGAAAACAATTAACTATGATCTACCTAAAACATGGTCACACATTTCCATCGGTAAAGATACCATGAATTCCCATTTGTACAGATGTCTCCCTTCCCCACTCCAGGAGGAGGATAAGAGGACTCTTATCAATGGGGAAGGCACTAACCTGAGTCTGCAAAACAAACCTTATCTTCTATTAGCTTTTCTAATATATTTGTCTTCCCACAATTTATTTCCACGGCCCTTGAACAATACCCCCACTTCCTTTGCCTGGTCATCTTTTATTTATTTATTTATTTATAGATTTTATTTATTTATTTTACAGAGGGAGGGAAGAGAAGTTTCCACTCATAGTTGCTTCACTTTAGTTGTTCACTGATTGCTCGCTGTATGTGCAACAAGCCCAGGGTGTCGAACCCGCGACCTCAGCATTCCAGGTCAATGCTCTCTCTATCCACTGCACCATCACAGGCCAGGCTGTCTAGCTGCTCTTCCACAGTTTATCATCTTTGGTTAAAATGGTATATAGGCTCCCAGGTTAATCTCTTCTTTGAGTTTTTACTCCTTTACATATTCATATAAAATAAGCCCTTACTCCTATTAATCTGTTTTTTTATCAGTTTGATTCACAGGCCCCAGACGATGAACCTACCCCCAAGGCTGGACAGCCCAGTACTCACACATGACAACTTCAGCCCCTCGCTGGGCCATTCCTAACCCTGGGGTGGCCTGAGGAAGGTCTGTGCTCCCACCTGGCCCTGCCTGCTTGGAGCAGACCTTCCAAACCTGAGAGGACAGGTCAGCCCACAGTTTGTCTCCTCCTGACCACAGGAAGCTGGGCTAGGCAGTGGACCCACAGCGGGGACTCCTGCCTTGTCCCCATCTTCTCAGCCGTGGTCTGACTCCTGGACCCCGCCTGGAGGGGTTCTGTCCTGGGGGGCAGAGGCCCGGGAAGTGGATGTCCCAGGGGCCGTGCCATGAATGACCAGCCCTGTCTCCTTGACATCACCAAAGGAGAAACAGAGGCCAGAAACACGATCTTTCTGCCCTGAATAGCTTGTGTCTGAATCTAGTTTCTCAGCTCTGGGTGCTTTTGGAATTAACACCAAAGCACTGTTCAGTGCACTCAGCCTTCCTGTCTGTTGGGGGTTGTGGGAGACAGGTCAAGCCCAAGCAACACATCACTGTCCTCTTTACCGCTGCAGGAAATTAACCCCTGTCTCTCGGGATGGGGGAGCCACTACCCAATTGAAATTTATTTCCAGGCTGCAGCAACCTCAGGAGCAGGTGGCGGTGGCTGCCGGCCTGCTGATGGTGACTGCTCACCCACAGGCAGGACAGAGAGGGAGGAGGGACTTTCAGAATCAAAAGGGAAAACAGCTGCCCAGGCTTGCAGCTGAAGCCAGGGCTTTAGGTGACCATGCAATGGATTTCGAGTTGGGCTGATGGGTTCGAGTCCAGCTCTGACACTTTCTTTATTTTTGTTTAATTTTTTAAATTGTTTTAATGTTTATTTTATTGATTGTAGAGAGAGAGAGGGAAGGAGAGAGAGACAGAGACAGAGACGACAGGAACATTGATCTGTTCCTGTATGTGTCCTGACCGGGGATCGAACTGACTGACAACCTCCACGCTTCAGCATGATGCTCTAGCCAACTGAGCTATCCAGTCAGGGCTCTGACACTTTCTAACAGCTTAACTGGGGAAGACATTGCCTCTGTAAGTTGCAGACCATAGCAACTCTTATAACCGCAGAACCAGTTCAAACTGGCCCTATCTTGTTTCTAACAGGACCTGGAACCAAGGTTTAAGCTTCGGACACACCGCTTACAAGTAACACTTGTGAACACCACTTATAAGTAACGCTCGTGAACCCTTAGCTCCTGTCCGACACCCAACCAAAAGACGGGACATGCCAGAACCCTTTCAGATGCGAAGGGTCCATTGTCCAGAAAGATCCGGTATTGAAACCCCTTAAAATCCCACCTCGAACCCTGGATCGGGAGACGGAGTTGAGCCTTGCTTCCTGTTTCCTTACCAGTCAGCTTGCAAATAAAGCCCTTTTCTCCCCCAAACAGCCAGTGCCATGGTATCAGCTTCTAATGCCCATTGGGCAGTGACCCCTTGGTAAAAATCAGCACTCACATTTTTCTGCTGTAGAATGTCACAGTGACAGTATGCAAAGCTGGTGGCAAGACAGAAAATAACCCGAATGTGCATCCACCAGTGGCTGGATGAAGAAAAGCGGTCTCTCTGTGCAGGGGAATGCCCCCGCAGGAAAAGCCTCCACACCGGCTGCAACCTGCATGAATGAACCTCAAGATCATTCCAAGTGACAGAAAGCAGACACAAAGACCACACAGTGTATGCATCCATTTATATGAAGTATCCAGAAAAGGCAAAACAGTGGAGCCAGGAAGCAGATCGCTGGTCTCCAGGAGCTGGCTTAGGAATGGAGGGTGGCTTCAAGGGGGCCCGCGGGATCTTTCTGGGGTGATGGCACTGTCACCAAATGGCACTGTGGTGGTTGCACAGCTCTGTCAACTTGCTAAAGATGATTAAATTGTACAAATTTTAAAATGTAAATGTTATGATATATAAATAATCCTCCAAAAAAGCTGTTTTTAATCGGTACCTGGCGAGAATAGTTGTAAGGATCAAATTCAGATACTGTGCAAGGAAGGGTTTTGAAAACGGTAATGTGCTGTGGACATGCCAGTCCTAACTCTTAATAAGGCCATGGCAGAGCTGGGTGTGACCCGCCCACAGACCCGGAATCAGCTCTACTACTCGACTCGCTGGCTGGGCCTCCCCTCTGTCACCTTTAGAATGGAGATAGTGACAGTCCCTGGGCTGATGGAAAGATTAAATGAGTTAGAGATGCAAGTTGTTTGGTCGGTGCCTTGCAAACAGCCATGTGCTCAGTAACCAGCAGTTCTTGCCATCCCATCCTTGTTCTTATTACTCTGGCAGCTCAGAGCAGGCCCCCCAAAACAAATAGGGCTGGAGACATGTCCCATCCATCACAGGGTCCCTTCTGTGGCTCACAGCCACTTGTTACAGTCCCTTGGGCTTCAGATTAGTTGGTCATTAGCTCCGAACTTCCTCACATCCACCACACCAGACCAGAGCTCTGCCTATGAAGAGGGGTCGGGGGAGCTGCTTCTGTACCCCAAGAGCCCCAGCAGACACTCAACAATGTAACAATACTGGCTGCTGTGGATATAGCCCTACATTGTCACTCTGCTTTACGGTCCAGGACACCAAGGCTCCAAGGGATGGGACACCTTGTCTTGAGTCTCACAGCTGTAAGCCGCAGAAGTCAAACTTGCTCTCTTTCTGCCAAAGCCCAAATACAAGTGTCCAGAGGAGAGAATTAAGTGATGGAGTAAGGGGGCTGGGATAAAGGAGGGAGGGACAGTGCTCTGTCTCCCCGCCCTCACACTGGACTGTAGAAATTATTCACATAATAAGTGTGGCCCTCGTGAAAATGCAAATCCTTGGGCCCACCCCCTAGACCAGTGGTTCTCCAAGTGTGCGCCAGTGCACCCTAGAAGATTTCCAGGTGTGCCCTATGGTATTCCAGAGAAATATGTGCCTGTTGGGGACCAAAAAATCAACAGGGATTTTGGAGTTTAGATTTTGGGGGGACAGAGGTGTGGGGAATTGGCTGTAAGCTGACAGTCTGCCCAACCCCTCACCTCACTTGCCTGATTAGGTTGCAAAAGGCTGTTAAGCTGTGGTGCTGGGTTGTTTACACTACCCTCCATGTTCCCCGGAAAGATTGGAGGCAAGTTTCTTCTATCCTTTGTTTGGTGTAAAGTTAAGATGATATGTATGGTGAGGGTTTTGGATTGATGATTAAACATAAGGAATTGTCTCTTGAAGCCTTTTGGATTTTTATAAAAGAAGAATACGCGGCAATATCTAAAAAAGTTTTGAACATTTTACTACACTTTTCAACATCCTATTTATGTGGATTAGGATTTTCTACCTTCAACACAATTAAGAGTAGAAAGAGAGGAATTCTTCAAGGTATTGACTAGGAAATGAAAGTTTGCCTTTCAAATATATGCCCAAACATTGAAGAAATCGCTAGGACACATCAGGTTCATGTTTCTCATAAACACAAGAATGAAAAAACAACACATTCGTGCTGGGACCTGCCAAATTTACTAAATCTTACTAAGAATGTATCTATATATGTAAAAAGATAACTTTTTGGCATTTTTTAATTTTTTAACCCCTCTATTTTACGAATTCTAAAAAGCATAACTCAAAAAATGTAACATAGCCTGACCTGTGGTGGCCCAGTGGATAAAGCATCGACCTGGGAACACTGAGGTCGCCAGTTCAAAACCCTGCACTGGTCTGGTCAAGGCACATATGGGAGTTGATGCTTCCAGCTCCTCCCCCCTTTCTCTCTCTCTCTCTCTGTGTGTGTGTGTGTGTGTGTGTGTGTGTGTGTGTTTCCTTTCTAAAATGAATAAAATAAAATAAAACTTTAAAAAAAATGTAACATAAAAATGTTTTTAATGTCAGAATAAATTTAATTTTGTCCTATTTATTTCATTTAATTACCATAAAAGCACACTTGGACTTTATATATTTTTTCTTTAATATTTGACTTAATTATTATAACATATTTCTCAGAAATTTGTATAGTGAGCCTACAATTATTTGTAGGCTTTTAAATGCACCCCGATTTCAAAAAGTTTGAGAACCACTGCCCAACAGAAACAGGGAAACCGCATTCTAAAAAGTGCACTTAGGTCATTCTTAAGAAGTTTGAGAACCACGCAAATAGAGAAAGACCCAGGTGTCTGAGTGGATCATTAATTTCCTGAGTCAGAGGTAATAAAAAATAATAAAACGAGCTCTCCCACCCCACCCCACCCCCGCCTGACGCTGGGGTTTTCAAAGGCGCTCAGCTCGGACTCTGCCAGGAGCACGGTGGAGCAGAAGCCTGGCGCCAACCCCGGAAGGCTCACTGCGCTGCAAGCACGTGCATCCATCTGTACCAAGGAGGAAACTGAAGCCCAGACAGGGCAAGTCACGTGGCCGGCGGCTGACAGGGCTGGACCACCACCAATCCAGAGCCACGGAGCACACGAAGTCAGTCACCACACTGCTGCCTGCAAGCGTTCGTCAGACCCCAGAGAGTCTTCTCCTCATCTCGTCAGCACTCTGTGACTCGCACAGGTGACAGACGTGGGACACAGAGCGAATACCAGCGCAGGCGCCCGAGGAGTCATTTGTCAGCAGAGTGCTCTCTCCCGCAGCACCCCATTTGCCCCCAGTGAGAACGAGCAGCCACAGGAACAAAGGGCTCTGTTCACAATTTGCAGAAGGAGGGTTGAGCTCGGAGCACACCTCGGAGCACACCAAGTCCCGATGTCTTCCGTCACCCCCGGACTCCTGACTTAATTCATCTAAGCTGCAGCCTGGACAGAGGGATGTTTGTAAGCTTCCCAGGAAATTCTCAGCCAAAACTGAGCACCGCTGGGCCCTAAGGAGAGCCAGGCTGGATTTCGGGCTCCTCATAGCTTGGCCACATTCTGGGCACTTTTTCTTGGATTGCCCTCAGATCCACATGTCCCATGGGCCCCGCGGCCCTGGCAAGCTCACCTGCTCTGGGCCTCCTTGCCCTCAACCCCATCTGTACCCTGACAGAGCAGATCTTGGGAACACACATCTTTGCAGATCCCAAAGTGTACTCCGGCTTCCCCCCACCTCCTCGCTGAGACAAGTGAGAGTCACGAGGATTGCAGTGGGCCGGCAGAGGGCCCCTCCCCCTCCACACTCCACTGAGCTCCCACACGTCCCAGGCATGTGACACCAGCAGTCCTGAGCACGTGGGCCAGCACTGGGCTTCATGTCCAAAACCAGGTCCTGCCATTACCCATCACCACCCAACAGTGGTGGCGGCTGCCAGTTATTTCAAATGTCTTAGAATGTGACATTCTCCCCAAGGGCCGAGGTTAACCCATTCCAGGCGCTCATCATCGGCCCCATGATATTAACGAAGTTGGTAGAGGTTGTGTGCTAAGTGGTTTCCATGCATTCTCTGGGTTAACCCTGGGGCCTAGGCTAGTAACTGGTATTATTACTCCTATTATACAGGTATGAAGACTGAGGCTCACAGAGGTTAAGTCACTTATGGGGGTAAGCGGCAGAATCTGGAGAGAACCCAGGTCAGACAGACACTGGACCTGTGCTCTTCCCAACACTGCTCAACCTCTCCCAAGGTGTGGTTTGGTTTCCTACCAGTTGAGCCATTGTCATCCTCATCAGGTCAACCTTGAACCAGACAATCAAGGAGAGAGGGGAGGGGAGGGGTAGAGCCTCTTCCATTAACCCGTGAGAATAATGCCCACTGGCTGGACCGAAAGGACTTGGTGACTCTGCTGGGTACAGAGCCCAGCACACAGACCCCTCGCAGTCACTTTAGCTCTCGCTGACCCACGGAAGGTAGAGTGAAAGTGAGGTCACTCCATAAAGAGCTAGCACCTGTGAGCACATCCACACTGGCTTTTTGGTGTGCCACCTCTTGGAGAAGCAGCATGGTGGCAGTTGAAAGAGATCTAAATTTTGAGTTTTGATGACCTGGATTTGTATCCTGGCTGTGCCTCTTAGTGGCAGTGCGAACTTGAACCAGCTCCTTAGCCTTCCGGGCCTGTTGGGCACTTACTAAAAGGAGGTAATAGCGAGGGGACCTAAGATGGCAGCTGCGCAGGTGAAAGTTACACACACTTCCTCCAAGGACCAAATCGAAATTTCAACTAACTTATAAAACAATCATCCTGAATAACAAACTGAAGTTTTAGTCTTATAACCAAGGGCATAATAGTGACCCTTGTCCTGTTCACCTCAGAGATCACTGTTGGCGCATTAAAACCCTACCTGTGAGATTGTGAGATCTTGTATCACCGTGTATGTACTGTCACTGTCAACTGAGAAACTTCCCAACCAGCCCTTCACTCTTACTAGTCTCTCTGCCACTGAAGCTAATTCAACTAAATATCTCATTGGACCTTTTATTTTGTGACAAGCACTATCTACTTATTACTTACACAGGTTGACTGCTTCTAGGAAGTATGATTCTCATTTGGGGTATTTAGTTCTTTTCATAACAACTACAAACAAGATGAACAAATGAAACCAAGATTCTAACAGTCAGCAGAGCCAGTTCTTCCATTATTCGTGGTGCACAATCAGGGATGGATCCAGGTTTTACCGAGCTAAAGCTTATATCATTTGGGAGGTCTTCTTTAAAAAGGATCTAAGAGTAAACAAACAAAAATTAGATAAAGGACTGTGCAAGGACCCGTGCCACTGAACGACCCTGAGGGTGGACCTTCTCCAGCCTCGAGGTCAATCTGCCTGGCATGCGGGGGTGGGAGTAAGCACACCAAGGATAGCAACCACTTCTCACCCGCTCTGTCCCAGGACCCATCTTCACACTGTCCCTTTAATCCTAAGTCACAAATGCATAAGTTAAGATGAGGACTTGGGCTCAGAGAGGTGGAGGACTTTATCCAACCATATTGTCCAGGAGGGACCAAGCCCAGCTGACTCCACATCTCATATTCTTTCAGCCACATCACACACCTCTTGAACATGTTATCCAATTGGTAATAATGAATGGAACACAAATTTGGAGCAAGTTTCAGGTCCACCCCATCCACAACCCACCCAACTCCCACCAGAACTCCTGAAAATCACAAACAGGCAGCCAGGACCCCACACAAAAAAAGTCCCAGGTCATAACAGTATTCGAGTAATGGAAAAAACCTTCCTCATTCCCAGCAAAGACTTGACCGGGCCCTCACGAAGCTCCCCCTCGTTCCCACTGAGACAGCTTCCGGCAAGTGCCTGTTTTGTACAACCAGCGAGAAACAAAACTCGTGCTGATCTGAATGTCTTAACCCCACTCACTCGGTTCTCTTATGATGACAGGCAGCTCAATCGAGTTTCACAGCATCCCCGAAACGTGCCAGAGTGGGCTGGGTGAGACTCTCGGGGCTCAAAGTCTATCATCACATCTTGGTTGTGACCACAGAGGGGTGTGTGTGTGTGTGTGTGTGTGTGTGTGTTTAACATCAGTTCAAGGGCAGAAGAATTAGTCAGGGCTCAGAGGTTCAGGGACACTACTGTATGGAACCATAACATCACTGTAAGGCCAACAGCTCAGCCACCAACCTCACTTGGAGCACAGAAACTCCCAGGTACTTTACCAGACAAGATTAGCAGCGTGTACCATGCAGGACACAGTCATTTGGCGCTCCAGCTTCTCAACCCGTAGTAATAGTGCTTTATGCTTTTGAAACTGAAAGATACATCCAGAAAAATCTCGATGACACATGGTGACTCACGCCAACAGCCCCCATCACAGCCTTCAAGGGGCTCGTCCCTTTCATTGACACCCGAAGAGAAACGGGGTTGGTCAGTGTATGTCAATTTCACTTCCTGTTTCCTCTTTCCATCACCAAGGCTGCTGCTGGGAGAGAGGATGTCATACCATGTTGGGTCCAGACAAGCCCACCGTGTTGTGCGTCCAGAAGGAGCACATCCTTGACCTCAGCTGAAATATCCAACTCATGAGACCTCTAGTCCACCATTCATCCATCTACTTCATAAGCCTCTACAGAGGCCTCATCTGGCTGGGTCTTGTTGGGAGTTGTGTATGGAAAGAAAGACACAGAAAATACAGTTGCTCCTTTCAAGGTGGCCACGGTCCAGGGGAGACTGAGAAACCAACAATTAATACAGTGAGATGGGTGCTGGGATGTGGGTGCACATGTGCTGCATGTAGGATCAAGGGAGGGGGACAGTCTGTCCTCAGAGAGTCTAGGAAGGCTTCTCAGAGGAAGTGACAACCAAGAGTAGAAGGTTAACTAACCCTGGCTTAACTAACCTTTAATACGCCAAGCAAATCCTAACGTTTACAATTCATGTAATCTTCCACGTCACTCTTTGGGGTAGGTGCTATTATTATTTTCAGCTTATGGAGGAGGGACCTGAGTCACCAAGATGTTCTCTCATCTGGCCCAAAGTCACATAGCTAATATGAGCACAGCATGAGTGAGGACCAGTGGACCTACCAAGACCACATAGGGATCAGGACGTGGGAAGTCACAGCAATGAAAAAACATGGCATTTAGAGAGAACTGCCAGCATCTCGCGAGCATAGAGCACAAGCAAAGGTCAGAACAGAAATGCTTTGTAGGCGGCCCACATGGTACTTTTTTAAAAAAATAAATGAGCACTTGGAAATTGGGAGGTTTTGTATAAAAACTCAAATTTGCCAGGTTGTGCTGAAACTCAGGATCTAGAAACACAGAGCCTATGACCTTCTATGGCAACAATCAGGGTTGGGAGGGTTCTCTGTGGATGGTGTAGAGCAGCCCCTGCTCACAGTTCACTGCAGGCCCCACCACTCCCTGATGTCTCCCTTGTCTGGTCCAGTTATTTCACTGAAACTACCTGCTTGTTGTGTATGATGAGGAGGGGGCTGAAGAGCTGGGAATAAAGGGTTTTGGGGTAAGAGGCCACAATGGTGATGTGACCAGATTTCTGTTGGACAGAGATCCCTGGCAGCTCTCTGGACGAAGAACTGCACAGAACATACACTCGGAGGTGGAAACCGGTGAGGAGACCCAGCAATGTCCCTGCAGGATCGAGTAGGGGATGGTGTGCAGAAAAGAAACCCTTCCTCTGTGTTCACCCTGGGTGTTCAGCATACGTCTCACTTAGAGAGCAGTTTACTTTCATATGGAAGACTGAGGTCCACAGAACACTACCCGAATAACATAGAGAGAGCCCAATGGGCAAATAAGAAAGGTGTTCTTGGGAATTAAAGTTAAGGCCCGGCAGGATTTAATAAGTTGATTCCACTTCGGGGTGAAAGAAAGCCTATTGCAGAGGCCAGGTCCATAAACGCTCAAGAGCCTCACTTTACTACTAAGTCCCCTACGCCCTCCTGCCCGCTCTGTTTCAGCCTGAGGCAGCAGGTCACCCAGGAGCACTCTGGCAGAGGCTGGGTCAGTGCAGGGGAGAAGGCCATCTCCCACAAGGAGAGGAGATGGGGCCAAGGCCCACTGAACCACCCATGAGAAAGACAGGTTTCACCTCCATTTTACATATGCTGTTAACGTACTCAATTCTGGAGCACTGTCTGCAGACAGGGCAACAGGCAAAGACAGGGGCTAAAGTTAGCAAACAGATTTTAGTTCGTATACCAGATCTGGTGGTACGAAATGCTGTTTGTGCTAGGAATGAATCTGAACTGCATCTGAATTCAGCAGGAAAGAATGCCGTGATTGATTAGTGATGTCTGTTATGGGCACGGGAATCATATGTGTGTCGTATATTTGCTACCAGGGTAGACAAAATATCTAGCATCTTCCCATCTGGATTCACCCAGATGCTTGGACTGTGTGGACCAGCCACAGTGGGTGAAAATAGAAGATTCAGAGCCTTTTGGAGGAGCCCTTCTCCCCACAAAGATTCCAGTTTTAACATTCCCACCCAACACTGACTCCATCGTCCCCACCTCTCAAGTTTTCGATTGAAAGCACCCTGTCATCTTTTACGTTTCCACCCAGGAAGCAGCAACCACGCAACAGAAAAAAAAAATCAAGATCCCATTTGCCTTGAAGGATTCATTTCGATACAACTTCACTCAAAAGCTAGCCGCTTCCTGATTTCAAATTTCACCATCAAAGGCGAGGGCCAGGGCAGGGCTGGGGGAGCAGTCTCATCAGCAGCACGCCTGGCTGGGTGGTTCTGGGACTGCAGTTGTGGACCCCGGCAGCCCATCCCTACCCTTGTCCTCCACGTGTCCCCCACTTTTCCCCCACGTGTGCCCCACTTGTCCCACCTTGCAGGCTCCCACAGCCAGCTGGGGCAACCGTGGACAGAAACCCTGAAATAACCTGACATGGGACAAAGCCAGGCTGTTTGTGCAGATGAGGGAAGCAATGCCCAGAGAGGGAAGTGGCATGGCTGTGGTCACACAGCAAGACTCCGTCATCTGGTCCAGTGAGGACTCAGGCTTCGGCATGTCACCTCTGCAGCATATATTGCTTCAGACGACTTAAAGTAGGGATGTCTCCATCCCTTTCCCAAGGTGAATACCGAGGGATCCCACCAGGGGCTCAGGCAACCCCAGAACCAGGATTGCAACCAGGTGTTGGTGGTCTGCCATGCCCTGATGGAGGAGAGGACATGCTCTCGGGCGGGGGGGGGGGGGGACAAGGACTGGGCTCCAGGTCCTCCCAGACATTTTCATGAGCAACTAGTTTGTCCTGGGTGGATACTCCTAGTACAACCTAGAGGTGATCCACAAATATAGTGACGACATACTGTGTGGCTTGGATCCAGCCCTGGCCAATGACCACGGAAGGAAGAACAACAATTTATTTATTTATTGAACAAACAGCAAACCCTGTGCCAGGCTCATGGGGATTCAATGCCAAGAAAGACACAGCATCCAGACCTCCACAAAACAAGTATGATATCCATACAATAAGATATGACACAATAAAAAAAACGCACAAACCACGGGAATGTTCTAGATCTCAGGGTAGGCAGTGATGCTGTGTGTGTGTGTGTGTGTGTGTGTGTGTGTGTTATAACTCAATAAAAAATATATTTTAAGTCATTAATAGTGTTTACACATCTGTTTCAGTGCTAACCTGCTTGATCAGAAGATAAAAGTCATAGGCAAAGGCCGTTTTGCCTGAGTCTGAATCCTTCTGGGGAAATACAAGACTGCAGGGATCTCTTAACCCATCTGAATTTCCGGGTCATCGCGGTGGCCAGCTCGCTGGTCAGCCCAGGGGGCAAGTCTGCCAGTGGAAATGCCTAGGACACCAGGCTGCTCCCCTGGCCCATGCTGGGAGCCCACAAAGCATCGGCCATTGCACATCCCAAGCTCAAACAGAAGATCAGGGGGGCGACTATAACCATCTGCGGCTAAACAGCCCCCGCTGGGAACAGGGACACACAAATCTCTGATCGATGACCCACAGGGTCCTGGAGACACAGGGCATAGAGTGACCTAGTTTCCTCGGCGCGAGCTGGGGCTGGAGTTGATGGGCTCTGAAGCTCTTTCCTCTGCTTAGTGTGAGGTGGAGGGAGCTCAAAATAGCAACCCCCTCCCGCAACCCACACAGAGGCAACAGGTGACAGAAAGGCAGGCAGGAGAGGGGGTGGGGCAGGATGGCTGATGGGTAGAGAGAGGTGGACTCTGGGTACAAATGTCAGGCTGTCTTCTCTGAGGCACAACCGAGGGGCAGAAAAAGGCAGGGCGATGACATCACGTGGCCCTGCTGCCACCACCTACTGTCCCTCCCATGTCCACAGTGACGATGCTACTGTGTCCCTAACCTGGATCTTTCCCTTGGCCCCAGACTCATATCTCCCACTGCTGGCTGCCCACTCAGCATCTCCACTGGGATGTTCTATGACATCTCTAGTGTCACATGGTCAAAAGCCAACCCCTGAGAGTCCCCACCTCAAGACAGGGCCCCCTCGTCTTTCCATGTGTTCTGTCCAAGACCAGTGTCACCCAGACTCCTTCTTCATGTCCCACATGCAATCCAGCCAAAAATCCTGCTGCTGCCACCTTCAGCATGTAGCCAGACTCCAACCCCTCCACCTTCTCTGTGGTGACTACCGTGGTCTGAGCCACCTTCTCGACTCCCAGCTGGTGCCCCTGCTTTCTGGCCCCGCTCCCATTGGTGCTGCATGGAGAGCAATCCCGTAAAGAGGCCGGTGACCTCTGCAATCTCACATCCCACATCTTGTGACTCTACTCTGCTCATACTGCTTCTAGCTCACTGTCTTCCTGCCTCAGGGCCTTTGCATTGCCTGGTGCCTCTGCCTGGAAAGCTCTTCCCTCAGATATGCACATGGCTCCCCCTCGCCTTCGGTGGGCCCTTCCTTGACAGCACTATTTAAAGCTGCCGTTTCTCTGTCCCACTTCCCCTTTGCGACTCTCGTCTCCATCTGACGCACAACACATTTTTTGTCTCCTTCTGGAGCCACCGCCTCGGGAGCAAAGCGCTTCCTCTCCCTCCTGGCTCCCTTAGTGCCACACTCAGGGCAGGATCACAGGCGTGCACTATGTCTCCAGCAGGTCCTTATGCCCCCTCACAGGTGGGAACAAGGGACCCCTCGGTTCCCATGACTCTCCCCACTCCTCTCATTCAACCTGTAAGATGCCTCTTGCTTTCTCGGGCCCCGCATGTCCACGCTGCCTTTCACAGTTTGGCATGACTGTCTCGATATAACCACGTGTGAGCCCGGAACACTGTTCCAGCATCCCTGTCGCACAGGCCAGGAAACCGAGGCTGGGAGATCCAGGCTAAGGCCAATGACACGCAGCGGAAAAGGGAGGAGGACTCCCCATGCCGAGCTTGGCCGTTGCTTGCGTCCTCCGAACAGCGGAGGGAGACACAGTGAGGACAGTTGACCTTGCTGGACAGAGGACAGACAAACCAGCAAGGCTGTAGCCCCAGGGGAAAGTGAGTCAGTTAGAAACTAGGAGCCTGGGGCTGGGCAGAGGAAGGCCGAGGGCTTTAGGGGGTTCAAATAAGCCTGAGAGGACACTAAGGAATTGGGGTGATCTCTCCCCAATCTAAATCAGGTCCTAATCCAAACACAGGAAGCAATCAATACCCTGGCATTGAGGTGAACATCCCTGTGACCCGTGACCCCACACCTGGAGATTTATTGGAAGGCAATCACTGGAGGAGTGGCCCCGTGACTATAAGGGACGCCATCTGACCAGAGCTGGTGAGAGAACCACGGAAACCAGCCGAGTGTCCACCGTGGGAACGGGATGAGTAGATCATGACTTCCGTGAAATCAGCGAGGGGGGAACCACATGTCCTAACTCAGAACGACAACCATGAGGTTAAGCATAAATCCATTCTATATTTTTAAAAGGTGTGTATGTTGCACAGAAAAGCATCTAGGAAGATGACACCAGAAACATCAACCAACAGTGCTGGTCTTGAGCTAGTTAACCCGTAGGTAAGTGACTCTCTGTTTTGTTCCTCTCTGCATCCTACTAATAATTCTACAACCAGCACGGATCCATATTCTTAGTAAATAAAGCAGAAGGGTGCATCTATTTCAGAAAAGCGCAATAAAAGCCCCAGGGCTGTTTCTGCAGCCGGAGGCCGGCACCGCCTGCCCGTCTAGCGCGAGCTCAGCTGAGACCCTGGTACACATGCCTGGCTTCTCCTCCTCATGGTGTCGGCCTCCCAGTGTCACTGGACGGGGGAAACTCAGAGGAGAACCACTTCCTGCAGAGCAGGCAGTGCTGGCGGCTCTGGGGGCGGGCAGTCGCCCACCCAAAGTGAAAACCAGAGGCTCCTTTAGCAACTGCAACTCTGGGGCCCACTCTGATTCACGGGCAGTGGGTCTTCGGTGCTCCGGCCAGGTGGGCCGCAGGCTGACCAAACCGTAGATGAGAGGTGCCCCGCGGCCTTACCAAGCTGCCCCCTGCTTTAGTGAACGTGGTCTGAGGCAAGAGTGAGCCCAAGGTCACAGGCAGTGGAACCCCCGCTGGTCACCAGTGCCACCCCTATGACAGAGCCTGGAGATGGGAGCCCCACCCTCTCCGAGAAACACTCTTCCTCTGCAGCCTGGGCAAAGTTTACCAAATCCCTTCCTGCCACCCTTAAGGGAAAGGCACTCATCAAGGTGAAATCAGACTCCATGAATTTGACTGCGTTCCGTTCATCCTTGTTTGCAGGGTCCCCAGCACAGGTCAGGCGCTCAGTGCATCCCTATTCAATGAGTGAGTGAGTGAGTGAACCAGCCATCCACAAGGTGATCCACATCATTGCTCTGAAAATCAACATGTCCGTTCAGGAGCTAAGGCTGGGGCCACGTTGCCGGGCCCCTCCTGCCCCACCACGCGGGGCGAGGGGGAGTCGGCTTGTGGGAAGAAGTGGGCCTCCCGGGGGGCAGTCCCAGAAGACAGGTGATGGTGACAATGCAGGGCCTCGGTTTCCTGCCTTTGGAGGGTGAGAGCCAGTTCACACAGGTTTGGGGTAATTAGCCCCAAGTCTCCTTCTCAGTCGCGTCACCCATCGGATAAGTGGGACACATGGGGGAGGCTCCTTTGCTTAGACTGAGTGACATGGGGGATTTTCAAGCTCTCTGTGAGCCTTTGCCCGGGGCAGAGGGGACACAGACTGAGCACGGGCGTTTCACCCAGTACAGAGGCATCAGAGGGGACAAGGCCAGCGAGCCTGGCACCGGCAGGGAGAAGGGTCGCTTGGTAAATCAAGGTGGCCGCGGGGAGCATGAACTGTTACGCCCACACCTCCCTAACCTTCCACCACTACACTGGGGACCAACTCAGTCACTGTCCACTGTCACTGTCACCACATGTACCCTGACTGCGGTCACACTCAGCCAAAATTCCCAAAGACACAGAAAAGCGGGCTCTGGTGGTTCAGTTCCCTGTGGGGGATGAGACAAGGCCCGCTCAGTCCGCCCTGCTGCAGGCCCAGAGAGAGGGGAGCCTTGCTCAAGTCGGAACCTGATCCGGGATCAGAAGCCAGGGCCCCCAAACCCCTGGGTAGTGCACCTTGGGGAATTTTTTAGAAAAAAGTCAAGGCTTCCCAAGAGGCCTGAATCAGCAGGATGTGGTATCAGCCTGCCCCATGGGGGGCAGTCCCTTCTCTCCACCTCCCACTGCTCTCTTATCCATTCAATCTGCAGACCCTTGGACAACCCAGCGTGGCGTTGCAACTGCCCCCCACTCAGCAGAGTCGTGCCCTCAAACCCCAGAGGCCCCAAGGGAAATAGGACAAACTACAAGGCACTCACAGAGCCGCCTGGAGTTCTCTTGGTTCCAACTCACTGTGTGACTTTGGGCAAATTACTTCTCTTCTCAATATCCTGGTCCACATGATCAAGAGTTAGGTCTCTGAGGTTCCATCCGACCCTAAGGAGCTGTGCGTGTCCAAGCCTGGACACATCCTTACTGGGTCAGAGGAAAACAACGGTCCCAACTAGCTGGCTACCAACAGGGTGGGGCAGCTGTCTAGGAATTTAGATACCGGAGGCACTGTTCATTCTGTTGTCCCAAAATTTCGGTGGAGCTAGTGATCATTTGGGCCACCTGCAAAGCATTCTCAAAGATGTTGTGGGCCCAGCCAATGCTGTAGCAACCTCCATCCACCGATTTATTTTTGTCTTTCACCTACTTTTGCCTATAAATCTAGAACACATTAACTGGGGGTCCTGGTTACAATTTCTCACACCTGTGCATCTCCCCTTAGATGGAGAGCCCCTGGGGGGTCAGGATGTTGTCCTCCGCACCTTTGTGGCCTGGAGTTCGGTGTGGTGCTTTAGCCCCGATAGTGACTCTTACTGTTGTTCTCAGTTATAGAGCCTGAAGGGAACTTCATATCTATTCCAACCTCCTCTCTTTACAAAAGGGGAAACTGAGGACCTAGACCATAAATTTTATTTAATCTAACACCATACCCTCAATGGGAAAATGCAATATTATGATCATGTTGATACTACTTCGAATCAACCCATGCATTCACTGAAACTTAAATCTAGTAAGATTTTTCGGGGGTAGGAGATTTGACAAATTTATTTGAAATGAGTAAGAATAACTAAGAATAGTTTTAGAAAGAAGAATAATGTCCTTCCATATATCAAGAGTATAGCTGAGTCTACAGATTTACAAATATTAAAACTGGGTGGGCCATTTGGGGACTAGAATAATTAATGGAAAACAAGAGAAAATTTAGAACTCAGATTTATAAGGGAATTCAATAAAGTGATGGTGTTCTAACCAGTGAAGGGAAGCGTGAAGTTTTCAAATAGTGGTGTTGAAGCAATGGCTCTTCTTTTGGAGAAAAAAAAAACTATTTAATAGAAACTTTCAAGATAATTTTAAGTAATTAACGCAAGCCACATCTCACACTTTCTAAGCATGATATAAACACCAGGCGCCATAAACAGAATGAAAAAAGTTGGTTAGAGCTTCATCCCGAAGTGCAGAAAGAAAAAGAAGTTTGACAACATAAAAAAGTTTAAACTTCTAAATAATGAAACACACGATAAAAATAAGTCATCGCACACAAAATGTCAGGCTAGTACAGAATATTGGCAGCAGGTGTCATAGACAAAACAACAGGCAATGAATATGAACAGATCATTAACCAATGAAGAAACACAAAACACATGCAAAACATGTGAAGTGAATGTTCAAGTTTCCTGATAAAGAAATTAAAATGTTTATACCTATTACTTCGATAAAAATTAAAACTATCGGTAACATCCAAAATTGAGGAGGTGGGGGGATGATCAGGTTCCCCCCTTGAGAGTCATTGTGCCCCCCCAGTTCAGCTTTCTTTAAGAATACCACTTCGGCATTATCTTTCAAAATTTTACATGCTCATACACACAAAGCAACATTACAGGGATCTGGAAATCCATCCTAAAGGATGCTCGACCCACGAGCCTGAGGACATGTTTGCTGGCGTCTCGTTGCGGCAGGGGAGCAGAGGGATGCTGAAGAAGGGATGGATAAAGGAGGTCACGGCACGTTTCTACTTTGGATGACTGTGCAGATGTTCAAGAGACGGACATCAGTTTGGGCGCACTCTCATGGAGAGTCTTATCGGGAAGTGGACGACTTATTGGGAAGTGGAAAAGAAAAAGAAAACAGCTCTATAGTAGTAAGTACAATACGAGGCCATTTTGTAAGTAAGCAAATAAAATAAAGATTCAGACTGTACTCTTAGTCCTGACTTCATCTGGGGAATGGGCCTGGTAGAGAATGGCAGAGAGGAGGGAACATTGGTGTTCTCTGAATATGTGTCTATGACACGTGTAATTTTGCACATTGTATAGTGTGTGTGTGTGTGTGTGTGTGTGTGTAACTAACAACAAAACAGTGTATCCTCACGGCCCCACACAAAGTCATCATTATTTTTTATTTTAGAGATGAGAAAAGCTGTCCCAGGTTATGTCATGTGCCGGAACCCCTCACCTGCGCTGATTGCTGAAGAGAAAATTCAGCCCCAGCCTGCCTGATTCTAAGCCAGGAGGACCCTTCCCCACCACAGCCCACCACCCTAATCTCAGAGTTTGACAGAGTAAATTGTTAACTTGGCAGATGATGGCCGTGGGAACTAGAAGTGGCAGGTGTGTGTGCTGTCTCTCCAAGCACTGTATTTAATAGTTCTGATCATCAAAGTACTGTAGTCAGCTGGGGAAGTATAGACATGTTAAGAGTCAGGGAGGAAAGTCCCGACCACACAGAGACAATTACTGCTGTCAGGGCCCAAGACCGGCAGTCTTCCCCAAATTTAACTTTTAATTAAAGTTACTTGGTGATCACCTGCTGTCAAAAGGGCCCCCTTGAGCCTCCCTGGGTCTCTCTGAATGCAGGAAATAACTTCCCTGTGTGTAAAATGTGTCTCCCGGCACCTGGAAGACACTCGCGGTGGCTAACGTGAACCCAGAGCCAAAGAGTCGACCTAATCAACTCTTATTGCCTCTCTTCTCATTTACATGTACTGCTTTGTTAAAATTACTCATTAACGAATACCCAAGCCTTCCTTGGATTCTTTTCTAATGAGGAACAACTTTCTTCATCTTGTCCTTTACGAATCGATTGTTTCTTTGTGTAAAAAAATATAAAAAGGTTTCTAGCTCCACCGTTTCTCTAAGCTTCGTATTTACGATCGGAGCATCACATTGTGATTCTCCTGGGAGCACAAATTATGTCGATTTTTCTCCTGTTAATCTAGCGTGGTGGCGGTGTTATTCTTTTATCATCAGTCCAGCCGTTAGAACTAAAGGAAAACAAAGAAGGAAAATTCTCCCCCTCCCCAGCACTACTAATACCCTGAAATATTTTTTCCAAGATACTCACTGCATTTTTAAAATATCACATTGTTGGAATGATTTTGTATCTTTCCTTGAAAATGACATTGTGTAAAAAATTCATTCTCTTATGTTCTTAAAATCTTCATAACCATCAAAATTTAAAAATGTACCCGAGAAGCAACCAATGAACGCACAGCTAAGGGGAACAACAAACGAATGCTTCTCTCTCTCTCCCTTCCTCTCTGTCTCTCTAAAATCAACCAATCAGTAATAATAATAAATAATAAATAAATAAAAACATGCCAATGTTTCCAGTAGTGGTATTTTATCTAGTCTTTCATGTCACCCTGCTTACCCACCCCTCACCCAACCTAACCTTTGGGCAACAAAGTACCCAACCTGGGATGAGATGTACTGAGCACGTGTCCTACGCCCGGCACAGAGAGATAACTAAGACAGGCTGTACCTCACACCACACAGCAAAATTAGTTCTGGGCGGATTAAAGGGCAAAAGGGGGGGAAAAAATCACAGAAACACTCTATTAAAGTCGATGAGAGTATTTATCAAACACCCGTGAGGGGGAGGACCTTCTAAGCCTAAAGCTACAGGAGAAACCACAAAAGAAAAGATCACGAGATCTGGCGACCTAACATTTTGATGCTCAGTAAACAATGTGAGCCAAAAAAGTAAAGGTCAAGTTGCAAGCTGAGGAAAATATCTGCAACAAATACAACAAAAAGATCAATAGGGGTCATACATAAAGAGCTCATACAGGTCAATACAAAATATCCACAGAGACTGCCATGCATACCCGGGACAGACCTGTGCTATCCAATAGGTGGCCGCTAAGCCACTGCCTGTTTACATTTATATTTGAATTAGTTTATATTTAAATGGAAACCTTAAGTAAATTAAATTAAGATGACATTTAAATAGAATTAAAAATTCATTTTCCCAGTCAATCTAGCCACATTTCAAGGGCTCAACGGCCACATTTCACTGGTATTATCTATCCTATTAGACAGTGTACCTCTAGACCATTCTATCATTCCAGAAAGTTTGACTGGAAAGTGCTCAGACAATTCCTAAGATATACAGATGACTAACAAACACTTAGCCCTTTGAGTAGTAGGAATGTTCATGTACGTCCTTGTACCTCCTGACCATCCAGAGTACGATGGATTTATTTAAAACGTGTAAGGCAACATTTTAAAAAAAGCAAATGTATGTTATTATGTTTCCATAAATTGGTTATCAAACAAACATGATTTTAAGTTAATAAAACTGTACCTGGAACTAATTTCATTTTTTGAAAAAAAACTCACTCCTGGAGTCAGCGAGCATGAAAAAAACTCACTACTCAAAGGGTTAAAAACATCAACTTTGTTAGGAATAAAAGGAGTGCAAATTAAATTAAGGTAATACTTTATATTCATCTAATTAGGAATAAAATGGCTGCTGCTAACTGAAGAGTAGAGAGGTCCCAAGCATCTGTAAAATAATTTGGCAAGTGTGATTAAGAACTATGAAAGCCCTTGGCTCAGTAATTCAGTTTCTGGGAATATAGCCTTTAAAAAAAAAAGTCAGAAGTACAGAAACAGATTTAACACAAAATGTTATTTATTCCTGAGCTATTTATACATTCAGAAAGAGAGCCCAGCCTGAGATTCCATCTGCAGAAGTGATTACACGCTCTACAGATCCCTCCCTCACTGGACTGATAAACCATCAACAAAAACTGTTTTTCTATGAGGGTCACTTGACTTGGGAAATACCTATAACATGAGATTACAATTTTTTTAAAAAAATCATTCAAAACTGAACAGTTAGTGTAATATTAGCTATAAAAATATGGGGACTATGTCTGCACAAAATGCTGTGAAATGTCAGAAATAAACATCAGGCGTGATGGGATGCCAGGTGCCCTTCATGAAGTCCAGTAGTAATTTCTGAACCATTAACAACAGTCATTTGCTGCTTTTCCGTGTGGAGCTAGAAAATGTTGTAAGATTTCAGAGGAGAGGGGACCTCGTGGTGGAGAGCACAGACAGAGCTGGTGGCGGGGGCTGGGGTAATCTCCGACCTCCGACAAGCTCACCCCAGTCTCCCCATCTGTATAATTAACAACAGCCCCCGCCACACAGGTCCTGAGAAAATTCACCTAGATGATGCCTGCGAAGTCTGAATGCGCAGCACCAGGGCCACCGTATTTATTAACACGGTCTGTGCTTATTTCCATTGGTGCGGGACACGACCAGCACCAGAACCCTTTATAACATGTATAATATGCTCCCAGCTGTAAAATCTGGCTTTTTTAAAATTTTTTTAAAAACTTTTTATTTATTATTTATTTTATTCATTTCTTTTTAGAGAGGAGAGAGAGAGAGAGAGAGAGAGAAAGGGGGGAGGAGCTGGAAGCATCAACTCCCATATGTGCCTTGACCAGACTAGTGCAGGGTTTTGAACTGGCGACCTCAGTGTTCCCAGGTCGACGCTTTATCCACTGCGCCACTACAGGTCAGGCAAAAAATCTGGCTTTTAAAAATGTCCAAAAGATGCTTGACCTGTGGTGGCGCAGTGGATAAAGCACCGGCCTGGAACGCTCAGGTCTGGGGTTCGAAACCCTGGGCTTGCCTGGTCAAGGCACACACAACAAGCAACTACTACAAGCTGACGCTTCCCGCTCTTCCCTGCCCTGCCCCCTCTTTCAAAAATCAATAAATAAAATCTTAATAATTTAAATAAAAAAGTCCAAAAGGACAAGAAGAAGCTATACCAAACTGCTTGCCGTGGTCACCCCAGGTAGGTGAATTATGAGGTGTTTTTTCTTCTTTCAAGAAAATGCCTTTCTCTTCTTTCCAATTTTTCGCCAGTGAGCATGCAACCTTTACAATAATAAAAATGCTTTGAAAACAAACGGCAAAGCTGAAGTGAATCAATCTGTTTAAGCGGCTGTGCGAATGAGGTCAGATCTAGCCGGGCACGGCGGAGGCGCACGAAGCCAAGGCCTTCGCGGGAGGGAAGCTGAAGGGGACCGTGGGGGATGGGACTCGGGGGGTGTTTTCAGCTATTTTCAACATATTTGATGTGTCTTCCCATCTTGGTACAAGGGCTTGAGAATGAGTATTATTTCTTCTAATCAGAAGAAAAGGTAGTTAAAAGAAAAGGAAGCCCCGAAAGGGGCCCAGGCCGCTGGGCTGGTGGGTGGGTGGGGACAGAAACAGGACAGGACAGGAACAGGGAAGGCCTCAGCTCCCCTTGTCCACCTTCAAACCCAGGCCCCACACCGCTGCACGCACAGACAGGGGACAGTGGCAGGTTACCTGGATTGCAAAGTGGTACCTGTCTATTTTCTAAGCTTCTCGGAAAATGTCTGACTTTTTTCAGCGTCAGAGCACAATAGGAAAGGAAATTGCACTTCACGGTTCTGATAACAGATCTATCACATCTCTGTCACAGATGGGTTATTTTCCTCCTCAGAGCCTAGGAGTGCTGCCCCCATCCTGCCCTCACGAGTACACCCCAACTCTGGGCTTAGCCACTCCAAGAGCTCCCAAACCCACAGCTCCGGGGGGCCGCGCACTGGGAAGCGAAAATGAAAGGTTTGATCCCAGGAGGCCCAGGTCACCTGCTCCCAGCATGAGGTCTGGCCACTCCCTCCCCCTCTGCCAGGGCAAGCACTGTTGAGTCTGATGCCCTCTCCTGATCCCCAGGATCCCCAATTTGTCAGGGCCTCAGAAAAAGAAGAAAGCCCTTTGTCAACCAAAAATAGGGGACAGCTGGGACTCAGTGTCAGAGCTGCTCACTTCTAGAATTTTGCTTGAAATGAGTGGGCTGTGGACGGGAACATGAGAAGCCCATGGCGATGCAGAGAATGGTGAAAATGGGAGGAGGCAACACAGTTCTGTGGAGCACAAAGGGGTCCTGGGGTGAGCCCATAGGACCACCGCCTGGTTATCCATCCACGCTGGGTCGTGGCCACATGTGGAGATAAGATCCCAGGCTTACAGGTAAGCAGTTGATAAATCTCGCATGCAGAGTATAACACCATTAGATGGTAACGAACTTGCTCCAACCCCTTGTTCTCATTGCCACGGCAACAGGGAAGGCTGTGAGCTTGAGGAATGATGGGATGAAAAGACTCAGGACCCAGAATCAGGAGTCCCAGATGCCGTTGTGGGTCTGTGCCGGCCACGTGGGCCTGTGTTCGTTTCCCCCTGGAGCGGCCACAACCAGCACCATGCCAGTGGCTCCTTGTCGTCGTGGGCCCCAGGAGCAAACAGAAATGCAAGCAAGCTACAATCTCTGGCAGAGCAATCGATTGCACACGGAGCCAACCATACAGACTAAAAGCACAAAACCCAGGTCCCCAAGCAGCAGTTTTCTAAGTGGGGAGAAGGTGCAGTCTGCAGCAGAGCCTAGCAAATTAACAAAGCACGAAACCAAGCTGCCACGCTGCACAGCCACGTCCCGCACCGCAGGCTGGAGAGCCTTCTGAGGTGCGGGGAGGCCGGGTCGTTCGGAACAAAGGGCAGGGTCTTCCCCCCAGAGAAATGCACAAGTGCACAACACATGACCTCAGACAGCTCGTGGAGCACTGGGGTGCAAACCTGGGCCCGGATGTCGGGACCCTTGCCACGCCAAGGCTCGGAGTTCTAGATGATTTTCCGGGCCAGGGCAGACCCTGAGGAAGCAGAAACTGGGCCGGAGGCCCTGCAGCTCTCCCCCTGAACATCTGTCCTGGTCGTTGTCACTCTGGCTGCTCCTGGGACAGTAAATATTTAAATATCCCAGGCCCGGCACAAATCCTACTATCTCGACTTGAACTGAAACTTCTTAACCCAACCTGTGGCCACACTGGCTGCCCGGTCAACAGAGCCTGGAGTAGAAGGGAGCTCTCAGGATTACAGAATTTGAGACTGTTCGCTTGTCTACCCAACTCTTCTGCCAGATGGGGAAGTCGGAAGGAAGCTTAGGGGAGAAAAGAAAATGGAGGGAGATAGGGTTGGCCGCCCCCCCACACCCGTAGAGTGGGAGCAAAGAAGGGCTTCCTGGGGGAGGAAGCCTTGAGCCAGGGCCTGGCTGAGGGTGAGAGTGGGGGCAGGACAGGCTCCGGCTTCCTTCCTCCCCGACACTCCTTCCCACGCCCCACCCAGACCTCAGCCGTGGGCGCACTGCCCGGCACCCAGCCCAGCCTCCCTTCCCGTGCCTGTCTCATTATGGACCTGGGCAGAGGCGGGTTGAACGGCTGGT
This sequence comes from Rhynchonycteris naso, assembly GCA_037038555.1. Taxonomy (NCBI): domain Eukaryota; kingdom Metazoa; phylum Chordata; class Mammalia; order Chiroptera; family Emballonuridae; genus Rhynchonycteris; species Rhynchonycteris naso. The sequence goes on from CM072995.1 coordinate 362,445,317, forward strand.
GCACCAGGCGCACGCCCTGGGCCCCGACTTCTGAAGAGCCCCCCAAAACCCCAGCTTTACACTTTTTTCTAATGACACCAAGTTTGGTTTCATATGTGCAATTTTAACATTAATAGTACATAGTATTTTTTATTTATTTTAAAATATAGTTAACATGTATTTTTATTTTCCCTGGCTCTCTCTTTTTTTAAGGGGCCGGATATTTTCTTCTGCACCTGGGGCCTCACCCAACCTTAATCCGCCTCTGGGCCTGGGCCAGCCCCGCATGTCCATCAGAACACCCTCATGGCGACACAGAGGGCAGGCAGGCCCCCACAGACACGCACCACCTAGACAAGGGGCATCTCTGCGGCCCCTCCCTGGGTGCCGGTGCAGCCATGGGTGTGGCTTATGTGTCACCAGCACATTTTTCTTTGCAGCCTGGTGAAACCCTGGCAGAGGGGCCTTGTCACAGAACCAAGGGAACCGCACTTGAATGTCACAGTTTATGTACTGGTTCCATCTGCTCTGACAGTTGGATGGTGCTTCTCACAGTCACACCTTCCCTTCTGCAATATGAGGACGGGCTGCGTGTTGGTTCGCCTGTCCCCAGCGCCATGTGCATGCCCGTCTGTGCTGCCCTCATTAGCAGAGTTGGGACCGGGGGGGGGGGATCCATGCCAGGTGCCCCTCTCAGAGCTCTGTCTGCTTCGCCTCATTGCATCCATCCTAACAATCTAGGGAGGCAGGTATTATCACTGCTCATGTCCTGCAGAGGTTACTCAGCTGGTGAGTGGCAGAGTTTTTCAGGTAATAGAAAGGGGTTCTAGATGCCCGTTTTAACCCCCTCCCCTCCAGGGAGGCCGTTCTAGAACCCATCTGCCTAGGGTCCTGTGTAACAACACATCCCCCAGCCTTCCCACCCCGGCCCCAGCCTGCAAATGGTGGGATGCAGGAGCCCTGGACTCCCACCAGACCTGACCCTTTTGCTGTGTGTCCTGGGGAAGCCCCTATCATCTCTGTGCCTCTATGTTTTTGTGTTTCTGGCCCTAAGGCCCCAGTGTGGAACAGATCCTGAAAGGCCTTTCCTAGTGGACAAGGCCCAGTGTAGCAAAGAGGGAGGTATCTTTTGGGGCAGAGGGTTGGGAGTCCTGGGTCCCTGTTGGTTTCTTAACTCACCCTGTGATTCTGGGCGGGTCACTTCATTTCTCTGAAAAAGGGTAAATGTTATCTGGCTGCCTTTCTCCCCCAGTGGCTGTGAAATTGACTACAACAATGAATGTGAAAGTTCAGTTTATGGTGCAGACAACAATCAGGTTACAAACAATCAGGGAGACCACCGCCCTCCCCTGGTGGAAGGGGGGGCACAGACCCTCTCCCTGGTTTACAAATGAAATCAAGAGAGGCTCAGAGGAAGGCAGCTTCTCACTTCCAAAAGCCAAGGACTAGTTTTGGCTTTAAATCCTTCTCAGAAGGCATGCAAATCCCCAGGCTCCAGGGTCTTCGTGGCCTGGGGAGCCCTTGGATTTACCAGGCAGCTGGAAGGAGGTGCTAAGAGCCAAGGACTTGGTATCAGAAGATCCTTCAAGTCCTTGCTCTGTTTCATTTTTGCGATGAGGTATAGGAGTCACTTCCTTCCACCTCAGTTTCCTCGTTTATAGCATGGGGACAAGGCACCCCTACCTTCAACTAAGGCTCCTGGGGCAGGGGGTGGGGTGGGAGGAGTGCTTTATAAAGAGCAAGGCCTCAAAAGAAGCATTACGATCTATCGTCCAAACCACTCACCACCCAGGCCACCTCAAGGCCGCTGTGCAGTGAGGAAAGCACCTGGCTCTGTAATTGTGGGTTTGTGTGATTCTCACCCCTCCTTGGTTTCTAGCTCTTTAGAGAAAGTCCGGTTTACTCTGTGATGTGCAGGTATCTGTGGGTGGCAGCAGAGCTTCAAGGTTAAAAAATGAGGACTTTGCAAGAACCAGACGCCCATCAGCTCAGCACGGTATACGACTTGCGGGATCGTCACGCAACCGAGTATTACACAGCAATGAAGAAAGAGAAGCTCTCGCTACGCACAACAACAAGGGCGAATCTCCCAAGTGTAATGTTGAGTGAAAAAAAAAAAAAGCCAGACACAAAGAAGTACAACCTGTGTGAAACCACTTAGATAAAATGTAAGAATAGGCGATAGCCCTCCATGACGACAGCGAAGTCAGGAGAACACCAGAGCTCTACGTGTGTGATACATGCACCTCTCTGTGTGTTCCCTCTGTTTAAATACAATGGTTTTGTAATTAAGCATCCGGGTGCACCCAGCTCCACCATATGCATGTTTGTGATCTCGGGCTAATTACTCTCTCAGCCTTCCCTCTCTCTTCTGCAAAACAGGAATAACAATGGCATCTGCCCGTAATGGTCCCAAATGTCAACTATTGAAACTCAGCCTTCATGATATTTACCTTATCCAAGTACCAGGTATTAATAACTTTCCTTTAAATCAACTCAGCAGTTTTACCTAAATAATCTAAAAATAAAACTTTTTTATAATCTCATAAAACACATTGTTTGGCATGTTAATTACCTATTTTTTAGTCAGGGGGTTCAGAACAGGCTTCCTTCCCCAAGATGTGCCACTTTGGCGTGTGAATTGTTTTGAGACAAAGGCGATCGAGACCCTGTGAGCTCACAAGAAACGTTTATCTCTTCCTTAAAAGATTTAAATTGGAGGCCATGCCCATAATAAGAGTTATCACCAGAAATAATTTTTTATGACCTATCTATAAAGCAAGGCAAACTTCTAATAACGGAACATCTGCTCTTCTTCCCCTTTAGGGGTCAAGGTGCCTGAATCCCATCTTTAGCTCAGAATGCTGTAAAAACCTCGTTTTAGCTCTCTGTCTCTGAACCTCTCACATACACGGGGTCTCTGACTCTCACACAAATGCGGAGTCTCCATACATACATGTGTAATTAAATTCAGTCATTTTCTCTTGTTAATTTGTTTCGTGTCTATTTAATTATTAGACCAGCCAAAAGGACCTAGAAGCGTAGAAAAAAGTATCTTCCTCCCTTACACTAGTATATTAAATTAATATAAATTAAAACAAACACATAACTATTAAGATAAAGAAGTTCATCTGTAAGCCACCTCAAATCATTCGGTGATGATGGTATACTCATGTTGGAAGAAAACAAGACAATGAGTTACTCAGAGGGCCTGCTACTGTGAAGGGCCTTATTAAATGGTCACCATTATCACCATCATCATCACATCTCGTTATCATCATCATTACTGACACCATCAGCACCATCATGATCGTTCTTATCGACATCATCACCAACCTCACTGCCACCGTCCCACCACCGTCCCACCACCATCCCACCACCATCATCACCGTCATCACCTTCACCACCTTCACCACCATGATCATAACTATCTCCATTGCATTATCTCCACATACAGAGCCAACAAATACTTGCTTCTAGACCATCTCATAGAATCAACCAACCTGGCCCTGCCCTCAGTAAGGTTTGAAGAATTAAGGGCATGAAAGCCATTCAGACACATTGGGGCCTACTGGAAGGCACAGCCAGGCAAGGGCTCCCTGTGGATATGAATGGGAGGAAGACTCTGGGCCAGCCGTTCCTGCCCTCCACACCAGACCAGAGCTGATGGTTTCCCAGATGTCTGTTGACCTGCTTCTCTGGCCACACAAAACCCATCCCTCATTTCTCAGAACTTCAATATCCTCGTCTCTAAAACAGAGCCAGCCTGACCAGAGTGGATAGAGTGTAGAACTGGGATGTGGAGGACCCAGGTTAGAGACCCCATGGTCGCCAGCTTGAGCGTGGGCTCGTCTGGTTTGAGCAAGGCTCACCAGCTTGAGCCCAAGGTCGCTGGCTTGAGCAAGGTGTCACTTGGTCTGCTGTAGCCCCCCGATCAAGGCACATATGAGAAAGCAATCAATGAACAACTAAGGTGCAGCAACGAAGAATTGATGCTTCTCATCTCTCTCCCTTCCTGTCTGTTTGTCCCTATCTGTCCCTCTCTCTGACTCTCTCCATCTCTGTCACAAAAACATAAAAATAAAAATAAATAAACAGAGCCAGTAACCTTGGTCTTTAAAACCTCTTCCCTATGCTCCTTCCGGCAGCACATATACTAAAATAAGAACCCCTCACGAAGGCCAAGGGGTCCAGGTCACTAACAGACATTATCCAGGAAAACCCTGTGCACTCAGTAAATCAACAAAAAGGTGCCTTGATTTCTCAAATTTGCCCTCTCAGGTGTGCCTGGGCCCTTCTCTCACTGATTGTCAGGGGATATCTGGAATGACCATTCATAGATTAAGAGAAGTTTGACCCTGAAAGTGATCAAAAACCTATTCTGGTCTGCCCCATTTTAAGTTAATTCAGCCAATCAGCATTCAGATGTACTAGAACTAGGTTGGAGTGACTCCAATAATTCTACTTAAAGAAAACAAAGATATGAAACATAAGATGTTTGTGCAAAAATACTTATCACAGTTATGTTTAACAGAAAATAAAGAGAGAGAGAGAAAGAATAAAGAATGCAAATGTCCTGTAGTAAAAATAAGTTAAACAAACCACAAACATCAGTGGTTTATATATTAGCTATTGTACACCCATTTTTTAAAAACATATTATATAAGTCTACGGCAGAAGACACTCAAGATATAGTTTAAGAGAAAAAGCAAGATATACTGTATTTCCCCATGTATAAGATGCACCATTTTACGAAAATTTTGGGTCTAAAAACTGGGTGCATCTCATACAGTGGTTATAGTTCTTTTACTTGCATTTCTCGCTTCTTCATGTTTGTTTTTGTGCTCATTGTTGAAGACAGTGATTCATCATCAGACACAGATGAGGACAAGCTAATGGATGGGAATTTTGACACTGATGAGGAGTTGTATGAATTTTATAATGAATAAAACTTGAGTTCAGTAACTTTATGTAATACATTATTTTTTTAAATTTAGGGGCCCCAAAATTAAGGTATGTCTTATACATGGGAACATCTTATACATGGAAAAATATGGTATACACACACACACACACAGGCAGAGCCAAAGTTTACAGTTGCAAGTATGCAAAACACAGAGTTTATTTTTGGATTATTATTTATTAATTATTGTATTAATTTCTATACAAACAACTGTAAATGTTATTTTGCCCCATCCTGTATAGCTCTACATAGCTTATATATAAGTACATATATATATCTTTATATATAAAGCTATATAGTATATATATGCTACTAATTTTGAAACAGAGTGTAATTACATCAGAAACAGAGAAAAAGAATGAAAACGTATTTCCTACCATGTTCACAGGGGTCGTGTTGGACAGCAAGATTGGGGTGGCTTTATTCTCATTCTACTCGACTGTACCTGCTTATTTTTCTCAGTAAATTGTTAAGGGAAATCATATTATAAAAATGGTATTGTCAGCCTGACCTGTGGTGGCTCAGTGGATAAAGCGTCGACCTGGGAATACTGAGGTCACCAGTTCAAAACCCTGCACTGGTCTGGTCAAGGCACATATGGGAGTTGATGCTTCCAGCTCCTCCCCTCTTTCTCTCTTTCTCTATCTCTCTCTCTCTCACTCTGTGTCTCCTCTCTAAAATGAATAAATAAATAAATTAAAATTAAATTAAATTAAATTTTAAAAAATGGTATTGTCATATGTAATATAGAAATAAATGCATAGAACATTTTTTTAGAAAAAGAAAGGACTTTTTGCGGGCCCCTTTTACATTGTTTTATCATAAAATCATAATACACATTTCTTTGGGGAAAATAACCTAAATACAGAAGTATATAAAATAAAAACAGAAGCCCAACACAATCTCATTCTACCATCTCTACTAGAGTCCATCCCCCACAATTCATTTGTTATCATTACTTTGGAGAATATTCTGCAGAACCTTTCTCTGTGAATATAGAAACATTTTATCTGACTTTTCAACTCACTCGGGTTTTTATTTAACGGAAAGAAAATCACGGTAGACACACTGTCCTCAGATTTTGTTTGTTTCCCTGAGCAGCATGGCCACCTCTCCGTGGCAGGGCCTTGTGGCTGTCCTCCGTGAAGAGTGGAGTTGGGGTGGAAATGACTTCCTTTCTCACGGTCCTTGGGTGCCCACATTGCCTTGCTCCTGGGAGTAGAGACAGCTCTCTACAAGTAACACCATGCATAAACTTGTTTTTAAAAAATGTGGCTTTTGCCATTTTGTCCTTCAAGAAAAGGCTATATCAATTTTTTTTTTTTTTTTTTAGCTTCTGGAACATAGTATTTTTAAAATAAGATCTCAAGTCTCAACTCCCAGATTGAGGAACCTCAGGGATCATCTGGTGTAGCCCCTGTATTTCATAGATAAACTGAGGCCTGGCAGAGACACTCAACCTTAGGCACAGAGTTGGTGACGGCCTACGTCAGGACTGACCTCCAGGTTCCCCAACTTCTAGACCCTTCTCACCTCTAGTAACTTCGTGATTGCAATAATAGAACCCAGAAGCTTTTGCCCTCAGCCTGAAAAAAACAATCCCACTGCCAAAGTGGCAAACTCCTACTCACCCTTCTGGTCTCAGTCAGGATGCCACCCCTTCCAGGAAGCCTTCCTTGAATTTCCCAGAGGATGGATTAGACACACCTCCTGCAGGCTCCCTTCAACCCAGCCCCTCTCATGCACTGTCCCAGCTGCTTGAAGGGTGGTCTTCCAATAGACTGGAAGCTTAGGGCCGAGGGGCAGGAGAAGGAAGTGCTGGTCTGTCTGTGCCACGTGCCCTTGTTGAAAGCCTCCCTATAGTTCATTCATTCGTTTGTCCTAGGAATAGCTTTGTGGCAGGTGCTGGGTGCTGGGGAGAAAAGGCTCGGTTTGGATAACGAAAGAAAGAAACAAGAAAGAGGAGAGATTCAAACAGCACCAGGGACCTTAGAAATGCTGAGCCCTCAAGACAGCCTCTGCTCTGCCCATTTTACAGAAGGGATCTGAGGCTCCAAGAGCATTGGCTACAGGCTGAGGACAGCTAGGTCTGTGGCCCTCCTAGGGCCCTGAAAGGGCAGGAGAGGCACCACCCAGAGAGGAGAAAGAGAGGCTGTGCTGGGAAGGGGTGGCCTGCAGACCAGGAAACCTGGAGGGCCAGCCCAAACCTCACTGTCAATTAGCTGTGCGCCTTGGGGAATTCACCTAACCTCTCTGATCCACAGTTACTTCATCTGAAATAAGGGCTTGGTTAACACTTGTCCTACTCTATCTTGTAGGTGGCCTTATTTTCTCGGTCAAAACTTAGGCTCCAATAAGAAACTATGACATCGGATCATTTATAACAAAATGGATGAACCTTGATAACATTATACGAAGTGAAATAAGTAAATCAGAAAAAAAGAAAAACTGAGAACAGCACGATTACATACATAGGTAGGACATGAAAGTGAGGGTATGAGACATGGACAAGAGTGTGGTGGTTATGGGGTGGGGGGAGGGAGGGAAGAGTGGGATAGGGAAGAGGGGAGGGGCACAGGGAAAACCAGATAGAAGGTGACAGAGGACAATTTGACTTTTGGTGACGGGTATGCAACACAATTGAATGATAAGATAACCTGGAGATGTTTTCATTGTACATATGTACCCTGATTTATTGGTGTCACCCCATTAGAATTAATAATAATAAAATATATATATATATATATAAAAAAACTTAGGCTCCATGGTTGAAGAAGTCCAATCTTACTTACAGAAACAAAGGAAGAGAAACCGTGAAGACTGAGTCCTTGAGATATGTGATTCACACACACCGTGGGGCCATGGCTGTGGGATGTGTGTTTCCAGAACACCCAGCATGGGAGCCTGCAGCCAGCCCGGTGGGGGTGGGAGTGAGAAGCGCAGGTTGGTTCATTCAAGGGCAGCTGCGGAGCCTCCATGCACAGACCTCCAGAAGGAGGCTGGGTGGACAAGGCCTGAGCTAGCCAGCCCTCACACTCAGGGAGCATACTAAGGTTTACAAACCCTTTATGACATTACCATGGAACCTTCCAGAAACTGCAATGCAGGGATCTCTCCCAACCCCCATCTTATAGAGGAAGATAATCAGGCTCAATAAGGGGAAATGACTTGCCCAAGGTCACCCCCCACTAGTCAGAATGGAAAGCCTGCTTCTAGACCCCCAAACTCTATCTTCCCCACCCTGCAATGACCATCATAACACAGCTATGGTTACAGTTATAACTACGGGGCCTGGAGGCCTTACTATCAGCCAGGACTGTGCTACCCTCTGCACCGGTCACTCTCTGCTTCGTCTCCTAACGATCACAGTGTAGAGATGAGTTCGTAAATCTTGCATGAGTCATTTACTCAAGATTCCATCCAGCACAGGGATGTGAGGCCAGTGTTGTCTGATAGTACAGCCCAGGCTCCCAGGAGGGGCCGGGAGAATGCCCTCCAGGGAGGCCCCTCTCCCGCCCGGGACTCAGGAAAACAGAGCACAATGAACCACCCTATGGAGCCAGCGCGCCCTGTCCAGTGCCTCCTCCAATGCTTTGACCTCTCATTCAAGAGAAAAAGTCAAACCTTCCAGGTCCCGGAACAGGGAAATCCCCCCACCCACTTCCCGTACGTGCGTGGCTGGGGGTGAGGGATAGGGCCCAGAACAAGGGGACTGGCCTCAGGATCATGCAACCCCATGTTTTACAGATAAGTGAGCTGAGGCCCGGAGAGGCCACATGGCAATATGGGACAGAGATGGGACTCAAATTCAGGTGCCCACCCGGGCCAGCACCCTCCTCCACACCTGCTTGGCCCTCTGCTGCCCATTCAGATCCAGAACCCAGTTCTATGGCTCTCCTTCTCCCTCCCCAGCCCCCACCCCCAAGGGATCTGACTGAGCAGGAGCAGAGCTGAGGTAAGGGGTGCACTTTCTGAGCTAGGATGGGAGTGGGGGTGCTGCAAAACCTGCTGTCAAGTACAGATTTTCAAGGGTTCAGGTCTCTGAGTCATTCAACAAACAAATATTTGCAAGGCTCTTCCCAGCAGGCCGTGTCAGAGCAGAGGTATCTCCCCTGGCCAGTAGGCCATCCCCTGGTCTTTGGGAACCAGCCTGTATATTTCTTCATTCATTCATCCAACAAACACTGAATCCCTACTAAGCACCAGTCGCATTTCAGGGCCTTCTTGCTCCCTTCCCGTCACCCACTTCGTCCCTCCCAGTCCTGACTCCTCCCCTTTTTCCCACTCAATCTGTGCCCCTCCGCCCTGGTGAAGAGGGCCAGTTCTGGGGGCACAGGGGAGTCAAGCAGCCCCAGGCCGTCCTGACAGACAACAGACACGCACATGCACTCCAAAGTGGTTACCTGGTGTGGCCAGGGCAGCAGGCAGGTGCCTCTCCCTCAGACGCAGACACAGACGCTGGGAGGTACTGACGCCAGGCCCTGGGGGCTGCTAACCCCCACCCCGCCCCCACCTTTGGCCTCCACCCCGGCCAGGCGCATGGAAAACCCAGCCCAGGCTCAGCTGACTTCCTCTTGTGTCATGGAAAGTGAGGGTGATGAGGACAGGAAACTCCCGCCAGGGATGTAGGGTCTGAGGGGGACAGTGGGCCTGGAGGCCTGGAGGGGGGAACAGAGGGTAACTAATGGGGGTGGGCTGCAAGGAGTGAGGGGCTGGAGGAGGCAGAGGAGGGAGTCTAGGGCACAGCGGCTGCAAGGGAGGGGGAAGCTTTGGGAGAGTCGGGACTCCTTCCACTGGGATGGGGGCAGACCCCCGCCCCAGAGGCCCAGAAAGCAGAACACCTCGGGCCCTGAGCTCTTCTCAATTTTCCAAGAACGAAGAACTAGAAAAGATTAGAAACCATAACCTTGCCTGTGATGACGACTCTGAGATCAAACAGAAAGCCAAGGTTTTTTTTGTTTGTGTTCTTTGCTTTTGGTAAGTGGCACACGGAGGGTGGTGGCAGGGGTTGTGAAGTGGGAGAAACGTGGGTTCAAACCTTAGTTTTGACCTCCAGAGGCCAACTGTGGTCCTCTCTGAGCCTCAGTTTCCTCATCTGGGACCTGGAAAACCCCACCCACTTCCTACCTGGTTGGGAAGGTGAAAAGAGGCCACACCCCCACTCACAGAGGTGCTCACTAAAATCTTCCCTCCCTTTCAGACTGAAATTATGTAAACTGGTGTGGTAAACATGCTGTGAAGGGCCACTTAGTACACATTGCTCGTGACAGCTCGTGTGACCAATAAGAGCTTTCTAAGCACTGAGTCTTTAGGAGAGAAATTATACAGAGGGGCCCTTGGAGTGTAAGCTGGGCAGGACCATTCATCCCAGAGTCCCTGGTGTTCAGCATGGGACAAACATGTGTTGAGTAGATGAATGAACAAATGGATGGAAATCCTGGGATTTGCAGAGACACAAGGCGGAAGGCTCGCTGGGAGGGCAGAAGGCAGGGCCAGCAAGGGCTGGCTGCAGGCTGAGGTGGTATCACGTCCGAGGAGGGGGAAAGGCACCTCCAAAGCCTGTATGAGGTGTTGGTATGGCCCCCAATTACAGCTATTATGAGGGTCCTCGCTCATCAATTCCAGGCCTCAATTCTTCCCTCTGATGAATTCATTCAAGTGCCTGAAGTCCTCCAGGCCTCCTATAGTGGAGACTGGGGAGTGCTCAATGCTGGGGACCTAAGGAGAACCCCCCAGCCCAACCCTGGAGGGCCTGGAGCTGCTGGGGGAAGAGGGAGGGACAGTTAGAGGACTGACTCAGACCCTCTGACACTTTACACTCAGCTCTCCTGTTCCCGTGCCTGCCTGGGGTGGCCCAGAATATGAGAAGTGCCAAGGAGCCTGAGTCAGGGCCTCTGTCTACCCCATCCAGGATGTGCCCCGGCTCCTGCAGGCTGGGGGCCTTCCCTGTCTACTTCCACCCGGGCCCTTTCTCACCAGGCCAGAGGTTGATTCCGGCCCCTCTGGGAGAAATACAAGCACGGAGATCTCCCACCAACAGAGAGATCACACACATGTTGACATGGAGGTCTCACTCATTGACACGGAGATCTCCCACCAACAGAGATCACACACACGCGCACACACACGCACCACACTGACACAAGCCCAGCGTCATGGGGGAACCTCTCCCACACCTGCTGATGAAATACCCCCTGTGGGGATCCGCCTCACACTCCCACCTCACCCCCCTCAGGGCAGAGCGAGGGTGTCCTTTGGGTTTTCATCACGGAGCCCCCCCACCTCCCACCTCTCCCCACCTTAGCTCAGCTCAGCACCACTATCTTGGTTGGACCCCTGCCTCGGGGCCTTGTCCTTGACCTCTCAGTCCCCTCAGGCTTGCCCTGGGGACCAGGCCACCTCCCTCCCAGGAGCCCGCCCAGTGTAGCGTGGTCGAGACACTGCCCCAATCCTGGCACCATGGGCAGGAAGCTGGCAGAAGCCATTCAAATGGAGGCAGGTGGTTTCACCAGGAGGAAGTTGACAGTTCAACTTCAAACACAGTGACGCAGGCCTACCCTACAGCTCCCCAGTCCCAACCCTGCCCACGCCTGCCCGCCCCGCCCCCTCCTCCCCGAGAGGGAGACACGGGGGCCAGACAGCCTCACCCACGGGTGTTGAGCTCGCCGAGGCTGAGGCAGGAGGAGGCCGCGCCCATGGAGGCTCAGCCACCGCTGCTGGCCGCCCTGTGCCTGCTGGGGGTCATGGGTGAGTACCCCTTCTGGGGCATCTGCCAGGGTTTGGGGTGCAAGGAAGGAGATGTCAGTCCTTCCTTTGGTCTACTCAAAGGCCCACATATAACCTTTCGGGAGCATCATGCAGGTCGGGGACACCAGGATCCCCGTCTGAGCCCTCTGCTTTGCTCTCCGCTCTGCTCGCCCCTCCCCCAATGCCCCAACTTCTCTCCAGCCCTGTCGGGGCCTTACTGACCCTTATAGGTAGGATCCGTGTTCAACAGTCTCTCAACCTAGAAATCAAGCCATCCAGCTCCCCTCCGACACGGGCTTCCCCTTGCGGCTTCCCTCGGGCCGTGAGTGACCCGCCTCTATGTGGAGGCCCAGGGACGGGAACATCGCCGTCTCCTGGGCAGTTCTGAGGGTGCTCTGGGCAGAAAGGCCGAGACATGGTGGGGACCGCCTCTGAGAATGCAGCTAAGCAGATGTCAAAGGTGCATACCTTAGTTCTTGGTCCCTCTAGTTCTGTCCCTGGGGCAGGGGGGTCCAGTCAGGCTGTGACTCACCCTAGGTCCAAGAGGAGGGGTTCCAGAACTTATCTCTGTGTCCCGTGGGGCCACTGTGGGAACAATCTGGGGCCTCCTGTTTGCTGAGGGGAAGGGGGCGATGATGAAAGCTGGCCGTCCTCCATCCTCGAGGACTTGGGACACTAGCTCAGGCCCAGAGCCCTGCTGCTGGGGCCACCACTGACTCTGGCCGGTGGGGAGGATGCTTAGCAGCCAGGGGGTGGGGAGCATGGCCATTCACACTGTGGCCTAAGCCGTGGGTTCTAAGCCCGGCCATGTGTTCCTAGGATAGGTTCCCGAGCCTCTCCGGGCCTCATCGTCCCGTTTATAAAATGCAGGGGTGAACTAGATGAGGTCTGACCACTTCTCAAGGGTTGGAAGGTGGGTGAGGGAGAGAGGTGCTTGACTCCAGTTGGGAACGGGTGGGGCCAAGAAGGAGCCAGCACCTTCCCAGTCTGAAGGAAAGGTCGCAGGAGGCATTGCCTGCCGAACCAGGATGCTCAGTCCCTCTGAGAGAAGCTGTGTGAATGTGTGTGTAAGTAGGTATTTGTGCAAGAATTGTGTGTGTGTTCTCATGGGCCAGACATGCCTCCAAATGTCATCTTACCTACCCCAGGCATGTACACACATGTTTACACGGCCATTCTATCATAGAACTGCAAGAGATACAAAATGTCTTCTGTCTTCAGGGGAAAGATCTAGAAATGGGCCCTGGCTGCCTTCTAGGACCCTCTTAAGGAGCTGCTGTGACCTCCTTAGACCCTGGGGTGTCCTAGGACCCAGCCCTTAAATCCCCACCTACCTTTCACGTGAGGCCTCTGACCTTACTGGAGGAAAGGGTGGCCAAGCTGCCGTGGAATAGGGGGCTGAGGGTCCTGCTCCACGGGCCTCATACCTGAGTCCCAGTGTGGGGCGCAGCCCCTCACTGGACCACGCAGGTCCCTGGCACAGAGGAGCCCAGGGTCAGGAAGACTTGTAGGCAGTGCCTTTACCCCAAACACAACGGGACCCACCTGGGACCCCAGGAGCACATGGTTCCTGGTGTGTGTGTGTGTATGTGTGTGTGTGCACGCGCACGCACGCTGCTGAACAATAAATGTTCCCATTGCTCAGGGGCTCACAACTTACAGAATACCTCTAAAGTCATTTTCTTCTGTAAGCATCACAAAGCCTATAAAGTAGGCAGGCCCATTGTCCCCATTGCACAGCCATGAAAACTGAGGTCCAGAGAGACTAAGTGGGAAACCCAGGGCACGCCAGCCAGTGAGCCGCAGAGCCGGCCCCCTGCCAGCACACCTGTTCCCATGGAGGTCCCTCTGGGCCCTTTGCTAAGAGAAAGACCACCAGCGCCATCCCCACATGAGAAAAATGGCCGCAAGACAGAATTGCCACCAGCAGGTTTGCAGCCCCCGAGGTCTAGGGGCACCAAGGTCCAGGGCTGGGGCTGCAGGCAAACCACACAGGCACCTCTTCAGCCATTCCAGAAGGGGTCCTTCGTGCCTCCTGGCTGGCCTTCCGGGTTGTGCCAGTGACTTAGGGACCTTTGGGGCATGAAGATGCCTTTGGCATGGGTGGGGTGACCATGACTGTGGCTTCCCACAGCAGCTCCCTCTGTCGCCGCCTTTAGCCCTGACCTGCCCGGGGCTCACCTGCTGCGAGTGGGGTGGTCAGGTTAGGCCCAGCCACCAGGGCTCCAGAAGCCAGCACCGGGGTGTGGAAGGCTATGGACTCTGCGGTTTGAATTCCTGTCTGCCACTTGCCATCTGGGTGACCTTGGCCCTGTCTGGAAGCTTCAGTTTCCTCCTCTGTAATATGGGCATATAACAGCAGTACCTACCACATACAGGTTTATAGGGATTCAAGAAATTCATGCTGTAGGGTGTTGGCGAGAATGTCGGCAAATGGCAGAGTGACTAAGAAGCATTGATAATAATTATCATTATCGTTATTAATATTAGTAGTAGTTCTATCAGAGTCAGCAGAAACCAGATGAGGTAAGACTTGGTGGGAAGGGTCTGGCGGGTGCTGGCCTCGTCAGTAATCTTGCTATTCATGCATTCATTCACTCACCAACAAATGTTTATTGAGCATCTACTATGTGTCCAGCCCTGTGCAAAACTGGGGATACAGCTGTGAATAAGAACAGAAGTCTCTCCCCGCATGGATCTGGCACTGTGTACCAGGTGACAGAGGAGGCCCGCTAAAGAACACAAGTAAAGCACCCAAAATATTTACAAATAGTACGATAAGTGCAGCCAAGGAAACAGCAGTGGCTCAGATAAGTGACCTAGGTCACTGAGCGTCCACAGTAGACGAGGGGAGCAGGGCCTCCAGCTGTGAGCAGGCCGCTCATCCCGCTGTCCTGGGCGGCACAGCTGAGGACCTTGCTGCATCTGGGCACAAAGGATCAGACCCCAGCACAGTGAGGAACGGAGGGGCCAGGGGCTGGCGCTGGCCCTTCTGGTCACGCTGCCCACCTCCAACTGTCCAGAGCAGTTTTCTCTATAGTGACCAGGGAGGGTTTCAACTGCACCTGACAAACTGATTAAACACCTACTGTGTGTGTGTGAGTGCATGTGTGTGTGTGTGTGTGTGCATGTGTGTGTGTCCTGTATGCGGGTGTGTGAGTGCATGTGTGTGTGTGAGTGCATGTGTGTGTGTGTGTGCATGTGTGTGTGTGTGTGCGTGCATGTGTGTGTGTCCTGTGTGCGGGTGTGTGAGTGCATGTGTGTGTGTGAGTGCATGTGTGTGTGCGTGCATGTGTGTGTGCGTGCGTGTGTGTGTGAGTGCATGTGTGTGTGCGTGCATGTGTGTGTGTGCATGCATGTGTGTGTGTGAGTGCATGTGTGTGTGCGTGCGTGCATGTGTGTGTGTGTGTGTGAGCTGTGTGTGTCCTGTGTGCGGGTGTGTCGTGTACACGTTTGTGGAGGCCTGTGGGGCTTGGCACAGCACAGACCTGGGTCCCATTTCCCCTCAGCTACTCACAAAGGACAAGTCACCTCTCTGACTCTCCGCCTTCTCATCTAGAAAAGGGGGATAACGACTTTGCCGCCGCGAAAGATAATTGCAGGCACTAAATCTAACTCATTCGTTCACCCCTTCAGACAGCGAGTAGGTATGGAGCACCGACTGCGTGCCAGGCACCACTCCGTGTGCTGGGGATACAGCACAGTGACCAAGGAAAATCCTGCTCTATGGACTCGACATTGCAGTGGGGTGTGCTGGGGAGACAGACAAGAGACGCGTAGGCCAATGGTTGCCTGGGTGGGCTCAGAGTCAGAGTGCTGTGGGTAGGGGGTTGGGAGCACGGGGGCCAGGGAGGCATGCCGTACCTGGGAGGGTGCAGTAGGCCTCACGAGAAGAAAGTGTGTGAAAGAATACTGGGAGGGAGAGAGGGAGCATGTTGTGGCAGCCCAGGGCGGACTCCTGGCAGGAGGGTCGTCAGCACACAGGCTGAGGGGCTTCCGTGAGGACTGGGCCTTTTTCTCTATTGAACTGAGCAGAGGCGAACGTGCCCTCTACAGAGACAGTAACTCGCCTCTCCAGCTCCACAAGCCCTTATCTTGACCGCAGGGGGCCAGTTGCTTTGGGAATTCAGGACTTTTCAGATTGTCGAAGGTATAGTGTGCATGGGCTGTGTGCTCCTAACCCACCCACCAACCAGGTCGCCAGCAATGCCTCCTAATGAGTTCACTTCTGCAGTGAAGCATGAACTCCCACACTCAGAGGCACCCCTAAAGGCTACACATGCCCTCCAGCCAAGTACGCTAGAAAGCCTTGGGTTTGAATTTTGAATTGCAGATGAGGGATTGTGTCCACTTCCGGTATAACTGCTATTATCACCACTGCCATCGGCATCGGTGCCCTGGGGCTGCACTCCGGGCTTCCACGGGCACCCCAACACTGCCCGCTCCCCGGGGCATAGCTGGGACAGATGTGGTGGGGACAGGATAGCAGACTAGCAGCAGCTGACAGAGACATCAGGGGTCTGTAGTCTCCCATAGAGAGTTTCAGAGAGAGCCTCTTCCTTTTCTCGGCATCAGTTTCCCCACCTGTACCACGGGGCGAGAAGGCTCTAGGGTCTACCCATGGGGCCATGTCAAGTGCTGGTGGTGGGCTTTCTGCCCTGCCTCTACCACCAGCAGGCTGTGTGACCTCAGGCAAGTCACTCAGCCTCTCTGAACCTCAGTTTCCTGATCTTAAAATGGGGATGAGTCTGGTCCCTTCCACACAGGGCTGTAGCTGGAAAGAATGAGCCCTTGTGTGTGACAGAGCTTCGGGACATGGGAAGCGCTGGACAAAAAAGGAGGGCATGTCTCCATGACAGTGGAGACACAGGAATGGCATGAGACTCGTGTAAATTTGATTAGACACACCAAGCCACCAGAGAGAGAGAGCAAGGAGCCAAATCGTGAAGGCCCGAAGGCCACTCTGCCCGTGGTCAGCTCGCTATATGCTCATTGGCACCGGCCCTGAGTGAGCGAGATTAGAGGCTCGTGATGCCGTTCCTTCTGCGATTCCAGTCCTCGGGCTCTCCTGATGTGAGCCCAGCGTGATTCTCTGCATGTTTCGCACACGAATGGAAGCCCCCAATCATAAACCAATCACTTCATCTGGGGCTTGGCCAGAGAAGCAGAGTTGTGGCTCTGGTGACCTTTGTTTCCCTGAAGCCCTGGTACAGATGCAGGTTGGACACAGCTCCCTGGCCAGTGTCTGTCCAGGGCAGCGGGGCTCTGACCTTCCAAGGCAGCATCTCGTCAGAGCGTGAGAGGAAGGGCAACACAGAATGCCCCCAACGGCCATCAGAGATACGGAGCTGGCTGTAAACCGATGAGAAGTTCATGGACTAGTAGGGAGAAATTACTGTTTATGGAAAAATGGACCATCTGACTTCAAACCACACTAAATCAGGCCGCCGGTTTTCCTATCTGGGAAACAGTGATGACAGCACCCTCACCTGAGACTTTTGGGGTCTTCCCCGATAAACTCTCACCTGCCCTGGGGTCGGTGTGAAATAAGAGTTCAGTCAATATTCACTCTCACTCTTGTCATTATGGGTAATTTACCAGTCCTTCCGGGGATCCCGGGTGCCTGCGGGACCCGCCATGTCCCAGCGTGTAGGGACTGTGAGTGCAGGTGTCCAGGGGTCCACGCAGGACCTCTGAATGAGTCAGAGGCAGGCTGACCTGGGATTCCTACCTCCTGGCTCTCCTGAGCACTGTAAAGGGGGACCCATCCCACGGCTTCGTCCGCAAACATTCATCTGCAATTCCAAACCCAAACAACTCTTGTAGATTTCTGGCAAACCGTGCGTCAAACCGTGCGTGCACATCCTGAGCTGAATGAGTAGGAGGCTGTCTGCGTTCCTGATGTATCCTCCCTAGTGCGGAAATTCACGCGTTCTACTGCAGAGACGCCAGGTGGTTGAAGCCGAGGCTCTTCAGAGGCAGGGCGACAGGAGGCTGTCTCAGGGACCATGGCCAACCAGAAGGGACAGGCTGCAGCCTGGGGCTGGGGGGGGACGCGGCCCCGGATGGCCAGAACAACCTATTTTTCAAAAACATCTAGATCTTTTTATGGAATTTTTTTTTATAAAGCAAAACAAAACAAAATGCAACCTTTTAAAAAGTCCTCCCCCCCAAGTTTTTAACACTGCGCAGAGCAAGTAAACCCTAACATGGTCTAATGGGAACTGCAGGGCTGGCAAAGTGAGTCATTGGAATGTGGGGGGGGGGGGGAGAAACAGGGAGGAGAGGGGAGGAGGACATCTGTATAGGAGACATATGTTTGTGAGTGTGTGTGTGTATACATATATGTCTCAGAGATGTTCTCAGGGATTCCTCTACTCCTCCCCAAGACCTCATCGGAGCAGGCGGGTCAACATGATTAAATCCCTACAAATGCAGAAATGAGAAAGGGGGCTCAGAGAGAGTCAGGAGGCCTGTACCTCTGGCTTCCTGGCCCTGAGCTTTGCCTGGATGGGATCCGTCTAAGGCAGGGGTCCCCAAACTTTTTACACAGGGGGCCAGTTCACTGTCCCTCAGACTGTTGGAGGGCCGGACTATAAAAATAACTATGTACAAATCCCTATGCACACTGCACATATCTTATTTTAAAGTAAAAAAACAAAACGGGAACAAATACAATATTTAAAATAAGGAACAAGTAAATTTAAATCAACACACTGACCAGTATTTCAATGGGAACTATGGGTGTGGATGCATCCTGTGCTCCTCTCACTGACCACCAATGAAAGAGGTGCCCCTTCCGGAAGTGCAGCGGGGGCGGATAAATGGCCTCAGGGGGCCGCATGCGGCCCACAGGCCGTAGTTTGGGGACCCCTGGTCTAAGCCCTCAATTTCAGGGCTTCCAGAGCACGTTGACCGGAGAAGGAAGGGGCCTTTGGAGACTTCTTGTTCCCAGTGCCAGCTGCTGGGTGTTGCTGTGGGTGGCGGGTTAGGAACTGACACAACGTTTCCGTGCCTCCTGTCCCCCGTGCGCTCAGGGGTCTCCAGGCTCCCGTCTGCAGGTCCTGCCACAGCAGAGCCTCGGACCTCAGGTTGCGGGCAGGGGCCGGTGGTGTGGCTGTGGCGTGGCAAGGAGGGGTCAGAGAAACCCTGAGCACAGTCTACCAGATTCAGGGAAGGAAGATGTCGGTCTGACCCCTGGGCGACACAGCTAAGATAAGCAGTGGACGGTCAAAACCTGAACATCTCCCTGGACAGACTGAAAGACCAGGACGCCTCCAAGTCAGGCACGCACCTCACTGTCCAGCTCTGCCTACGCCCTGCCAGCTGCTGAGATACCTCAGGAACTAAGGGTTCTGGGTCATCTTCACCCAACAGGAAGGTGAAGCGTCATGGAATCTAGCTTCCTCGTCGTATAGGTGAGAAAACCGAGCTCAGAGAGGTTGAGTGACTTGCCAAGATCACACAGCAACTTCACTGGGAAGTCTTCTCCACGCCATGTTTCACAACATAGACAAGTCCATTCCCTCTCATCAGGTGTGCACACCAGAGACTCAGGACTTGGTGCAATACAGGGCTGACCGCCACGGCCTTCCCTCCAAAGGAAAGGGAGGCAGCTTGGCTCAGAGGTCAAAAACACAAATTCTGTCCCAGTCGGCCTGGCCCTAGCACTCACCAGCTGCTTGGGCTGGTTCATCGCTCTGTTTGTTTGTCTATAAAATGGAGAATCAGAACAATAGCAGCTACTTCACAGAGCTGTGGTGAGGTTGGAAAGAGCTCATGTTCATCCCCGAGAGGCCTGGAGAGTGCCAACTATAAGTGGAGATGAAGGCACTGGAGGGACATGACAGGAAATGCCACTCAGCCAAGGACATCCGGGCATCCAGAGGGAGGCGAAGCCCAAGAATGCTCTTTTTCTCTACAGAGCACTGTCTTTTTCAGACTTTTTCCTGGTTGTCTAGCTTGTGCGGTCTTTCCCAAGCACGCGCTCTGGGCAGGACCCGGGCTGATCTGTGTGAGATCTGCCAGGAGGGTCCGGCCCGGGGGCTTCAGGGTCTGGGGTCTGGGTCGTGTTCGTCTCTGTGTCCCCAAACATGGCACCTTGGAGGCACAACTGGGTAGCAGGAAGTAGAGAGCGTGGGTTTAAGAGGCAGGCTCATGGTTCAAGTCCAGGCCCCGCCAGCTGCTGGCAGTGGCACCCTGGGTGGGGCATTTGCCCCCTCCTAACATTTATTTCATGAACATACTCAACTCATGTGGTGAGGCCATGTGGGACATTAACCATGACGTCTGAAATGAATGACCCCAAGGGCCAAGTATACAGCAGATGCTCAGTAATGGTAGTTGCTGTTGATAATGAATGTTGACCGAGGTGACTTTGGGAATACAAAGGTCGCAAGTGGGAAAGGGGAGTATGAGCCCTATGACCTGGCTGTCCAAGTGCCCTGGACAGGGAGTCCTCCTCCAGGAATTATCCCTCGGCCCCGACACCGGCCCCTGGCCAGCCTGTCACAGCCAGCAACTCCAGCTGCGAGCACTGAACGCGGGCCAGGAAGGCACCGGCAGTCTTTTATGTAGATTATTTCATCTCCTTGCTACAAAGCTGGTCTCTTTCTTGTTCCCATGCTGGGGATGAGGAAACCGAGACTCAGGGGGGCTAAGAGGCGTGCTCCTCGGGGCCCAGGGACAGGAAGTGGCAGAGCTGGTACTCAGACCAGAAGAGGTATCAGGGCCTGAAAACCTGCGTGGCACCAAAGGGTGGGTCTTTGTGTCCCCTTTCCCCATATGTGCACTTCAAGCTGCCTCGGTCCTCAGCCAAGGAAATGATGCCCTAAAGGTGAAGGGCCCCATTCATGTTGGGGAGCTGGGGCCAGAGGGAGGCGGGAGTGAGAGGTCAGGGGTGAGAGTGAGGGCAAGGCCAAGGCCTCCTGCCTCCTCTTTCACCTCGTGAGCTTGGGCATCTCCACCATGTCTTCCTGAGGCCGCCCTGCCCACTGCAGTAGATGAGATGATTGACAGGCGGTCCACACCCTCCTCACCAGGGCCAGGGCTCTGGCCACTGCTCTGTGCCCGACACTCCTCCTGCATGAGAAATACCTTCCCTTTCTGAGGCCCATGGCTCACAGGGCAACCACGGCTTCATTACAGGGAATCTTGGTTAGGGCAAGAGGATGAGCAGCAAGCCTGCCTGTGAAATTTCACCACCAGTTTGGAATACTCAGGCAAGAGCGAGCATTTTAAAAAACACCTATTTTTATTTTCTTAACACCCAGCAACAATTTTTTAAAAACAACTTAAATATAGTCATGCACTTTTTTTTCTTAAGTGAGAAGTGGGGAGGTGGAGAGACAGACTCCCACATGCACCCCGACCTGGGATCCACCCAGCAAGCCCCCTACCAGGCGATGTTCTGCCCATCTGGGGCTGTTGCTCCATTGCTCGGCAACTGAGCTATTTTAGTGCCTGAGGTGAGGACGTAGAGCCATCCTCAGCGCCCGGGCCCAACTTGCTCCAATAGAGTCATGGCTGTGGGAGATGAAGAGAGAGGTAGAGAGAGAGAAGGGAGGGGGGAGCAATGGAGAAACAGATGGTCTTTTCTCCTGTGTGCCCTGACCGGGAATCAAACCTGGGACATCCATACCCCAGACCAACGCTCTACCACTGAGCTAACCAGTGAGGGCCCAGTCACTTACTATATAAAGGAGGCGCCTTGCCCCAGTGCTGACCCCAGATCCCAATGGAGAAGAAGTCAGTCCAGGAATCAGACAGCCAAAGCCCCTGTTCCAAGAGTGGTAATGCTGGGTGGCAAACCCGGAAGGTGGGCTCCAAGAGGATACATGTGCTACTCTATCCCATCCCCACCCTGACCAAACCTACAGGTCAAGGACTGATCAGCTGGCCACAGGCTGCTCTGCGGGGAGAGCCCCACCCCTTTCCCACAGCGGGACTGGGAGGAGGTGGAACTTCCCAAGGGGCCCGCATCCCTATTGGCTGGGCCCAGGCAGGAGAGGTGCACAGGCTCACTGGGGCTGTGGTCTTGGCTTCCTTGGCGACTGGCTGCGGCATCTTGGGCAAGTCTCTGCCCATCCAAGTTTGAGCTTCAGTGTCCTCCTCTGGAAACTGGAAGCCGTGAAAGATAAATTGCTGTCGTCTTGTCCTGCCGTGGGAATAGTAGAAAGTAGCAATCTCGTCTTGGAGTCCCTTTGCTGGCTCATTTCCTGGTTCTGTAGAATTATGGAGTTCAAACCTTTCTTTTCTTTTTGTTGAAAGCAACAAACAGGACATTTTTATTTTGCAACCTAAGGCATAACAAGTGATCCTTACCCTCACAGTGCATTCCAACATCCTCTAGTCTGGTCCATTTCATTATTTAAAAAAAAAAATCAGTGTTTTCGATACTGATGACACTGCCTTCATTGTGGTGGTGATTACACTGATCTACATGCATCAACATCCATAGAACTGTGCACTAAAGGAAAAATCTCTTTTTCTCCCGGTTTATTTAAAAAGTACAGTTTTTAAAACAAGAAAATAAAAAGTGATGGTGGCAACCCACGAAATCGATGTCGTGACCCACCCAGGGGTTACAATAGGGACGATGAAAAGCCCGCCCCTGCGTGCGCCATAATCGCGGGGCAGGTGGAAAGGCCATTGTTCAGCCTGGGGGTGAAGGGAGCACGAGGGACACTTCACTTCCTGACTTTGCTCTCTCCTTTCCACAGTCACTTCCTGCCTCGGAAGGTTCAACTGGGAGGACTCAGGTAAGGAAGAGCCACACGGAGGCCGAGGGGAGCGAGGGAAGTAAGGGGGAGCAGGGCTGTGATGCTACCAGGCTATAGGGAGTCCTGGCAATTAAGAAATCAGCACCTCCACCACCCCAACGAGAACAAGACAGTGAGAGCCCCCCTCCCTACACACACACACACACACACACACACACACACACACACTTAACATGCCCACCTACACATGGATGTCCTCGATGGCCATAAAGCACCACACGAATGCTAGTTCTCAGGATAATTATTATTATGTCTCACTCACCATGCACAAAAAACATAGAGGCCCATAAATGCAGCTTGCAAAGTCCTGTCTCCTGTCCAGCCCTGTCCGATGTTCCCTGGTCAAAGACGTTCGCAGTTGAGGCAGCAGAAAGAAGTGCTACTCCTGATTGCAACGTGTGTTGACTGCCCTGCCTTTGAGGCTGAATTTGAATCCTAGAGGCTAGTGCTTCCCAAAGAGGGGTCCACAGAACGCACTGGACAAAGGGTGGGCGTCATCATGCCACCTGCTGGAGGTGGACAGTGTACACAGGCCTAGTAAAGGCTCTGAGAAGTCCTGCAGCAAAGAAACCCGTTAAACATATTTTAACTCACTAGTTCTCAGACTCACGTCACCACAAATCTCTCTTTTTCACATTTTCTGAGATAATATCATGTTGAATGTATTTGGGGAGAAATGGGGCTGGGGGCATCTCATGAAGCCACCACGGGAACAGAGGCGGCCACAGGGGCCTTGGCGGGCCCTAGACAAGGCTCTGGAACCCTGAAATAGCATTCTAGCTCCAAGCTCGAGCAAATCACTTGTCCTCTCTGAGCCCCAATTTCTCTACTTGTAAAATGGAAAGAAAATCTCTTCTCTGGTGAGGATTCAGTGATTCAGCGTGTTATGCCAGTATCAGGTGTGAGGATGACCCCCTCGGCCTCTAACTAGCCAAATGACCTGGGCCAGCCCAGCCCTGTGCTCTGGGCCCTGATTGCCCTCAACTGAGGGAAGAAAAAGGCAGTCTGACTAGCAATTCCCGACCAAAATAACCAAAGTCACTTGGAAGATCTTTTCACACTTAAAATCTTCTTGACTAGAAAGAACAGTTGCATGGCTCCAAACCTTAAATATATAAAAGGTCTACAGTAAAGAGTCTCCTTTTCATCTCTGTCCCCCATCCTAACACCCCAAGTAATAACCGCATTTATTCATTTCTTGCATATCTTCCCAGAATCTGTTTAGGCAAAGGCAAATGTATATTCTTTTCTTGTTTTTCCCTCCACGGAGCTTTAGAAAATCACACAAGCTATGTTCCTACCTATGCCCAGGGATTCTGCTTCTAGGTGTTCTCCCAAGAGAAACGGGAACAAATGCCCACAGAAAGGCCAAGATCTGTGCGTGAATGTTCACAGTAGCCAATCCCGAAACAACCCAAATGGCACACAAATTGTGGCACACACAACCACACAATGGAGCTTTGCGACCGAAAAACATGAACTGCAGATAGGCACAGCAATGTGAGAGACCTCAAACGCTGTGTGAAACTGAACAAACACAAACAGAAATGCTGGGTCATTCCACTTACACGGCACTTTAGTACAGGCAAAACTCATCTTCAGTGACAGAGAGCAGACCAGTGGCTGCCTGGGGCTGGACTCGGGGTCTTTCCGGGTGATGGAAATAGTCCATATCCAAAACGTGGTGGTGATTAGAGATGGGCACACACATTTATCAAATCCCATTCAACAAACACCCTCGAAACGAGTGCATTTCACTGTACATAAATTGTACCTTGATAAAATTGGTTTTAAAATTAGAGAAAAAGAACCTGACCGGGTGGTGGCACAGTGGATAGAGCATCGGCCTGGTACGCAGAGGTTCAAAACCCTGAGGTCACTGGCTTGAGCATGGGTTTGCCAGCTTGAGCTCTGGGTCGCTGACTTGAACATGGGATCATAGACATGACCCAGTTCGCTGGCTTGAGCCATAAGGTCACTGGCTTGGGCCCAAGGTCGCTGACTTGAGCAAGGAGTCACTGGCTTGGCTGGAACCCCCTGGTGAAGGCACATATGAGAAAGCAATCAAAGAACAACTAAGGTGCCACAACGAAGAATTGATGTTTCTCATCTTTCTCCCTTTCTGTTTGTCCCTATCTGTGTGTCTCTCTCTAAAAAAATAAATAACTAAATAAAAAATAAAAGTTAGAGGCCCTGGCCAGTTGGCTCAGCAGTAGAGTGTGGAAGTCTCGGGTTTGATTCCCAGTCAGGGCACACAGGAGAAGCGTCCATCTGCTTCTCCACCCTTCCCCCTCTCCTTCCTTTCTATCTCTCTTTTCCCCTCCCGCGGCCAAGGCTCCATTGGAACAAAGTTGGCCCCGGGCACTGAGGACGGCTCCACGGCCTCAGCTCCCCAGCCTCTGCCTCAGGTGCTAGAATGGCTCCTGCTGCAACGGAGCATCGCCCCTGGTGGGCATGCCACATGGATCCCAGTGAGGTGCATGCAGGAGTCTGTGTCTCTGCCTCTCTGCTTCTCACTTCAGAAAAATACACAAAATAAAAATATAAAAGTTAGAGGAAAAAAAGAGGCACCAGGCCTATCTTGGATCTATGGAGACAATTTCTGGGAGTGGGGCAATGTTGCTGCATTGTGAGTGCTGAGGACCCCTTGCCCACTGAGTTCCCCTGGGTTCAGACATCTGAGCCCCATCCTCTGGACCCTGGCTTCAGGGGGCCAAGTGAGTCAGGAGAGGCCCAGCCTGAGTTTCTGGGAAGTCCCTGCAGTGCCCCAAAGGAGGAGCTCACAGGAGCGAGGCAGACAGCCTGTGGGGCAGAAGGCAGCCCAGCTGGGTGGGGGAGCCCAGACATCGACTGGGGGAGGAGGAGTGAGCAGTCCTTCCAGCCTGACCCCCACCACCACCTCGTTGACCCCTAGGGTTCCAGCTGAGACTAGGAGGCTCCAACTCGAAGTGCCAAGGCCAGCTGGAGGTCTACCTGTCTGGCATGTGGAGCACGGTGGACAGCCAGAGCTGGGGCCAAAGAACTAACAGCCAGGAGGGACTCAGGCGGGCCTCCAAGGTCTGCGGGAAGCTGAACTGCGGGAACGCCTTGACCTTCAATCACATTGCTCACTTCAACAGTCCTCAGAACCACATCACCTGCCTCGGACAAGTGGGGTCCTTTTCCAACTGCAGCTTGACCAAGGCCAACCAGAGGGAGCCTCTGAGCTTGATCTGCTTAGGTGGGTTCTGTTGGCCTGGGCACCAGCCCCGAGGAGGCTGCCCGGGGCCCGTGATCTGGGGCCTGAGCATACAGGTGGAAGGGGGTCCCTGGTTTATAATTGCCCCCACCTGTGGCACCTGTCTTGTGGGATGGAAAAGGTGGAGGACCTGGTTCTGCCAACTGCTAATTTCATTGTCTACTCTTAACTCTGTTTTCCCGACTGTAAAATGGGCTGGTAACACCTACCTCACAGAAGGTTTAGAAACAATGTGTGGGGCATGGGGCTTCATGGGGCAGGTGGTACTTACATCATGAGTTACAGGTCTTCTCAACACGGCAGGGTGCCCTCAGCCCTCCCACCCCACCCCGCATTCTTCCCTCTTCCTGGCTCTTTCTCCCTCGGGGTCCCTCACCCCCCTCACCAGAGCGTCTCTTTGCAGAACCACGGAAGATGACCCCGCCTCCCACAAGGCCACCACCCACAACCACCCCAGAACCCACAGGTAAGAGGGTTCTGAGGCACCCTGGAGGGAGGGTATCCGATTAGCAATTAAAACCACAGAGGGCCCAGTTACGTGTGAATTTCAGGTAAACATGAAAAGTTTTAGTAGAAGTACCTCCATGAAATATTTGGGGCGGCTGCACTTCCCAGGGCCATCGGCCAGTCATTCTTTCGTCTGTGTGTTGGAGCCAAAGATCCAGGAGCAAGGAGGCCCCCTGCTGGCTGTTGTCGCTCAGACACACACCCCTCTCGTTTCTCTCCCCACAGCTCCTCCCCGGCTGCAGCTGGTGCCAGGGCCCCAGGGCCTTCGGTGCGCAGGAGTGGTGGAATTCTACAGGGGCAGCCTGGGTGGCACCATCAGGTACGAAGACCAGAGCGGGTTGGAGATCCTGGGGCACCGCATCTGTGAGGCCCTCCAGTGTGGCTCCTTCCTGAAGGCCCTGCAGGACGACGAGGCAGCCAGGATCCACGCCCCAGGGGGAAGCAGGCCCTTGCCCATTCGATGGAAGATCCAGAATGCGAGCCAGGCCCCTCTGGAGCAGTGCTTCAGGAAAGTCCAGCCCTGGGAGGATGGCCGCCCTCTCGCCCTCGTCTGTGCCGGTGAGTGAGGCCGCGCCGGACCCACGGCGTCCCGAGATGGCCAGTCACCACGCGTTCCCGAAAACCTGTGCGTGGAGCTCAGGGCACAGGGCACTGTGGAGAGCCCAAGGGAGGTGCAGGCCCATGGTTGGCCTCTAAGTGGTAGGTGGGGAGGCTGCAGTCACCCCCAGTGCCTTGGGAATCTCTGCAAAGCAACTTGAACAAGCCTGCATGCACCGAATGCCACACTGGGAGGTGGGATCAGCATGACTTCCAGGAGGAGGCAAGGTCTCCTCGTGGGTTTTGAGGGAGAGGAGAAGTATGGTGGAGCAAAGGAGAGGAGGTTTCTGGGGGTGGGGGTCGCAGTTTGTGTCAAGGACCAGAGCAGGATGGAGCAGCTGGCAGGTCAAGCCTTGCACGAGGGGAGTTTGTAAATCCCAGAGACAGACGGGGTAGCAGGGATGGTGAGAGTGGCCCTGGGGATGAGCTCCCAGAGAGACACTGAGCAGGCCCCCAGAGAGACACCGAGCAGGCCCCCAGAGAGACACCGAGCAGGCCCCCAGAGAGACACCGAGCAGGCCCCCAGAGAGACACTGAGCAGGCCCCCAGAGAGACACCGAGCAGGCCCCCAGAGGGACACCGAGCAGGCCCCCAGAGAGACACCGAGCAGGCCCCCAGAGAGACACCGAGCAGGCCCCCAGAGGGCCTCCCACGGAGGCTGCCCAGCCACAGGCCGGCACCTTGAAGGAACCAGAGATGCTGGTGTGATTGAGGGAAGGTGACCCCAAACCAGGACAATGGAGAAACTGAGGGAAAGAGACTATATGGTTCGATATAAGGAAGAACAAGCCGTGCCTGCCTGGGAAGGAGGGGGCTTCTGCCAGAGGGAGGGTTTCAGTGGAGTCCAGGCTTTAGGAAGCCTTATGTCGGGCCAGGGACGATGCCAGGGCATTCCTTTCTTTCCACAGCTGCTTTTGGAAGCGGGGGCCACTATTATATCCACCCTCTGAACGAAGAAGCTGAGGCCCCAAGAGGTTTCAGTTCTGGCCCAATGTCGTAGAGCACTGGCTGAGATTTCCTCTCAAGCAGGGTCATCTAAGCCATGGTGGTCAGGGACCAGCAGCACAAATGTCATCGCCGGGGGGGGGGGCAAAGGGGGCGTTTAGAAATGCAGATTCTCAGGCCCTACCTCTGACCTACTGAATCAAGAGTCTGCGTTTCAGCAGGGTCCAGGGATTTGTGGGCACAAAGCTAGGAAGCTTTGCCCTGGATCACTCCTGCAAGCAGGACAGCCCTCCCCATCGGCTGCCTGGTGTGACTGAGTGAGCGCTGCCCCCTCTAGGCAGAAGCAGCCCCCAAGGGTCTCAGCCTCATGAGGGGAAAAGGGCTGCTCTCAGCCCCAACCCATCCTCCTGCACGCAACCACAACTAGGGGGCTAGCCTTTGACGTTTGTTCTGAACAGGAGATTTACTAGGGTTTTGAAGGTGGATGTTGCTATGGAAACTGGCCAAAGCTGGTGAGATCACATCTCCCTCTAAACAGAGCAATGGAGGCCTCAGGGGTGGATCAGGGCCTCACCCTGACTAGCAGAAACGTCAGCCTGCCCCTCAAGGCACAGGGACCGGGCAGCAGGATTCCTGGCTGCTGTCCTCCGTCTGAACTGCCAGGACTCGGAGCAGGAGCTATTTCCCATCCCTGCGCCTCAGTTTCCCTTTGCGTAAAGACCTTCCACCTCCCTGGAGCAGCAGGAGAATGAGAACGTTTCTAAGAGGAAAGGGAAGCACTCCCCACTGCTCTTCCCTTAGCGCCACCTGGGCGGGGTCACTCCCTGCTGGTGGCTGCCACCTGCCAGCTTCTTCACTGAGTGCCCCTGCGTGCGGTCTCAGGACAGCAGCGGGCAGCTGACTGGGTGGGGGTGGAGGTGCCTGAAAGGGTGCCAGGAGGAGGGAAGGACAGAAAGGAAGGTTGTCCCACGTGATGCCTAACGCCCTGCGAGGTGGCCTCCACTCTGCCAACAGCACGGGGCCCCAGTGGCCAGACATGTAGGCTCAGGGTCCTCCAAACCTGCCTCCTCATCTCCCATTGCTCCCCCACCCCAGATTTCCAGCCCAAGGTGCAGAGCCGCCTGGTGGGGGGCAGTGACATGTGTGCAGGCTCCGTGGAGGTGCGCCAGGGCAGGCAGTGGGAAGCCCTCTGCTACAGCCCCTCGGCCAGGGGCGCAGCGCGGTGGGACGAGGTGTGCCAGCAGCAGCGGTGCGGCAACGTCACCTCCTACCAGGTGCAGGACATCGGCGAGAAGACCTCCCAGGGGCTCTCGTGCCCCTGGGAGAGGCTGTCCCAGTGCTACCAGCTCCAGGAGAAAACCAGCCACTGCAAGAGGGTGTTTGTCACATGTGAGTTGGCACAGCACAGCCCACAGTGGGGAGGGGCAGTTCTGGGTGTTCTGTCTAGCACCCAGTCAGTGAGCACATTTCTGTAGTAGGCCCCGGGAACTGGACTGAGAGCCTCAGACTCCAGAAGAGGATGGGGAGATGCAAATGGGGGTCGAGGGGGCCAGGGACGGTAATGATCGAGAGTCCCAAAGAGGGGACTGACTGGCCATCACTGTCAGGCAGCTGATGAATGACGGGACACCATTCTCTCCTCTACTTGGGCAGAGAGAGTCGAGCAAGAGATAGACGGTACAGATGTGCTACATTAATGGTAACCGAGTAACACATCAGAGAGAGGAGGGCTGGGTGGCGGCAATTGGTATATGATCACGTATCAGGGCCATATATGGTGGCAGAAAGTTAAATAGCTGATGATGAAAGTGACAAATGATAGCTGATGGTCAGTTGTTAGATGATAAATGGTAGATGGTGAATGTGTCGCAGAGAATCCCAGAGATGGTGGAGAGACAGCCAGATCACCGCCTTTCACTCTTGCTGGTGAACGAGTGGGAGGAGCCAGCCAGCAGCTTCCCCCTGAATGGACAGGTCTGATCCCGACAGGGGTGGGGCTGACCTGACTCCTCTGCCTCCCCCAGGCAAGGATCGAAAGCAGGCGGGCCTGGGCGCCGGCACTGTGATGAGCATCATCCTGGCCCTCGTGCTCCTGGCCGTGCTGCTGGTCATGTGTGGCCCTCTCGCTTACAAGAAGCTGGTGAAGAAATGTAGGTACAGGTGCCCTGAACCGCCTCCTTTTCGAGCCCGTGTGGGGAGATGAGGAGGGGTCGCGCCTCTGCTTTGCCACCCAGCCCCACCCCTCTCCGGCCCACTGGCCTTTTTCTGCCCAAAATACCAGAACTAGAAAGTCAGGAACGTTGTAGTTGCCGAGTCACCCACACCTGGAGCCCAACTGAGACCCACTCCTGGTCAAAGGGAAGGTGTGGCCACTCTTTAGATGATGACGGGCCCAGCGGGTCATCAGCAGGGCCTCTGACTTCAGGAAACGTGTCCCAGGCCCAGTGCCACCACCTACCAGCTGTACATGATGGTGACTAAGCCACTTCTCTGAGCCTGTCTCCTCATCTACCAAATGGACAATTACTCACCCAGGGAATAGAGCAGGTGGTTGTCTCTGCCTTGAAGAACTCAGGAGAATCTCATTCAAAACAGACCCAGAGGTGGGAAGTGTTGGCTGGGTCCCTACCACCTTCCCAGGTCTTATTCTGGTTCTAAGTAGTCATTTCTGCCAGAGAACCAGTCACCCCTAGCACAAGATGGGTGCAGTTTCCTCCCCAGCAGTCCCCCTTTCAGCTGCATCTGTATCTCCTCCCATGTCCCCGCCACCCCCTTCCCCTGTGCCCACGATGACGCTCACATCAGCCTTTCCTGTCGCCCAGTCCGCCAGAAGAAGCAGCGCCAGTGGATTGGCCCGACCGCAATGAACCAGAACAGTAAGTGTCCCCGGAGGCAGGGTCCTCCCGCAGCTCCAGCCAGTGTCCCTCAGGCTCAGAAAGAAAGCCATGGAGGCAGGGTTGAAGCTCGCTGCTGACCACAGATGGAGCCAGTGGCTGCCCGAGGGCTTGTCTAAGGTGCAACTGTGCCGACAGGTGTTGCGAGGTGGTGCTCAGGAAGGACTCCATGAGCAAACAGATTTGGGTATCCATGAGTTTGGCAAGGCTGGACACGGGTCTTTATTTCAACACTTACCAGAACTCTAATGGGCATTTTTGCACTGTTCATCTCCAGGGCGGGGATGCATGAAGAAGGGCTGTTCAGGCTAGTTTTATCATACAATGTCCTCATCAGGGGATGACTGTCCAAAGCCAGTTGTAAAACATTGTAACGCTGCCAGCCCAACCCCCATCTGGCCACCATCCTCTCCCCTGGTAGCCACAGCCAGGGCCACCCTCACAGATGAAACCACAGCCCTCCTCCTGCTGCCCACTCCACATTCCCCCCCCCCTCTTTTGTCAAGAGCCAAATTCTTCAAAAAGGCTCTGTGTGCTCAAGTCTTTTCTTCTAAGTAAAGGCTCTCAGCTCCGGGAGGACAGGGGTACATCTGTCCTATCTCTTGTGTTCCAATTCACTCCTTAAAACTTATAGACCGACTGAAGGGCCAACCTACCAATCAGCTTGCTGGTCAACCCGAAGCTGCCCTAAGTCTGACCCCCACTAGTATGAACCTGTTCAAGAAAGGAACATGCTAAAGGAATCGTGGGCACCTCTGCACCCCCCCCCCTCACCTTACACAATAGGAACAGGAAATTAAAGTTCTGGGCTCCTGTTGGGGAGGAGGAGCAGCAGCAAGAATAACAACATTGTCTCCTGCATCTGTCTGCTCAGTGTCTTTCCATCGTGATCACGCAACGACGGTGCGCCGGTCCCAGGCTGAGAACGCCCCGGGCTCGCTTGAGGAGAATGAGTACAGCCGGCCGCCCAGGAACTCCCACGTCTCAGCTTATCCAGGTGGGCACCCGCAGGCGCTCTGAGCAGTGCCGGCTGGGCCAGAGCGCAGGTCATGCGACCAGCCAAAGAGAAGGGCAGCCCGAGGAGCGAGAGGGGGGCTGAACTGTCTGCTGACTGCGGTCACAGCAAGGTGTCAAAGGGACACAGACTTAACAGGCCACTCAACGAGAGAGAAGGCGCTGGGACGCCATTAACCCCAGCACTGCTGTGACCCCACAGACCTGTTTCTCTGCAGGGCTGTGTGCGCCGGACAGTAAATGAGGCAGAACAGAACTGCCCGCTGGTCTGCGGGAGCCCTGTATTGAATGCTCCCCGACTGGCACTAACAGTTACACCCTAGGGAGCCTGGAATTCAGCATCATTAGTGAACATTTGGCTGACTTGATCAAAACAGATACAGGGCTGTCAAGCCACAGGCTCATAAAGCCTGTCTGATCTGTGACACCCTGCAGGGCTGAGGGGCTCTGTCCAGATTGCCTGGTGGGATAAGTCCGCTGCAAATGGCCTTTCTTTTCACAGCTCTGGAAGGGGCCCTGAACCGCGTCTCCACCCAGCCTGATAACTCCTCCGACAGTGACTACGACCTGCACGGGGCTCAGAAGCTGTGAAAGGTGAGCCTCTCAGTCCTGGGGATAAGCACCAGCCTCTGGGCTCCCACCTCCTGCCCACCCTGCTCATCCCTGAATGGGGGGCTCCAGTGTCTTAACTCGCGCAAAGGGAAAGCAGCACCAAGCATCCAGGACTTAGGTGATGGGAGCTGACTTGGCCATTAGAGCAGAGGACTAACACCACCTCTTAAACTCTATCTCGGGAGACCCATAAGGGCACCTAGGAGGCTTCCTGCTGGACTTACACCCCTCCAGGGCAATTACCCCTCTCCAGGGCAGACTTGCACCCCTCCAGGGCAGACTTACACCCCTCCAGGGCAATTACCCCTCTCCAGGACAGACTTACACCTCTCCAGGAGGAAGGAGAAGCCCTGATCCAGAGGGACAGCCACTGATCCTGACACTGAGCCGGGCCTTGGGGCCTAACCCCCACCCCCCAGAACCACCTCCAGGATGTGGGCTCCCTCTGCTGACCCCGCTGCCTTCTCACCTGCAGACCCAGGAAACAGAAGCGAGCATCCCGAACCAGACTATCCTGAGAACACTGCTTTTGCTGCTTGGAAACAGGTCCCGATTTCTGCCCCAGCCAGAACATGGACGGGGGGCAGGAGGCCTCTCAAACATGTCCCACTGCCCTGCAGCTCGCAGGCCAGCTCCGACATCGCCCACAGGAGCCCAGCCCAGAGAGGACCCACAACACAGCTCGCTGACCCCTCAAATGTGGTAGCTGTGCAAGGCCAGAGCCCACAAACAAGCAATGCACCCAGGCCCTGGAAGCCCCCTCCCATCTGTAGGGAGCAGCACCCAAGCAGAATTGGCTCCCTCTTCAGACTCGGACCCCAGTGAGGACTGACAAGCTCACACCTGGGGGGAGAGTTGGCAGCTGAGTTCTTGAGTGTAGTTTTAATGTGTTCTTTGTAAATAACACCTTTTCTACTTTCTGAGAACTAGAGAGCCCGGCCTCCTCAGTCCAGGGTCACCCCCACCCCCGTCCCCCTGACCATGCTGAGGGCAGGGGCACCTGCTGCGGGGGGGCGCGGTCAGAGGACTGCATGCCTGACAGAAAAGACAGCTTAGCTGCCAGCAGGGGCATGGGGTGGGCGCCCAGACTCCGCATGGCGCCTGACCGAGCGCTGGCCCCAGAACCGCCCTTCCATCAGTGGCTCCCCCACAGCCCCTTGCTTCAAGATGCCTTTCCTAAAAGAGAGGACCGCTGGCTATCAGGCCGGAAGGGCCCTAGTGCCTCCTCAGGACCCTGCATGATGTGGGGACCTCATAAACCCTGGCAGAATTGGGGTTTTGCTTTGCACAGTAGTTAAAAGCCCAAAGCTAAAGGGGTTTCGGCCGATCAGTTACCCTCCTAACTGGAGGTGGAGGTTGGGCTGAACAGTCCTGTGGGTTGAATAACTCCCTCAACAGAAACAGTCTCCTCTCCTGGTCAGAGAGCCCAGACAGGAATCCTGCAGCCTGGGTTTCTCCCAGCACAAGCGAGAGGACATCTAAGCAAGAACTCCAGGGTCTAGTGAAGGGAGAGGCCGTGGGCCCAACTAAGCCCCGGGTCAGAGGGTCGCCGAGACCATGTCTCAGATCCGGGCCTTTCTCTACCCAGCTGGTCACCATTTCCACCGAGAACAGACATCAACAGTCCCACCCACAGAAGCCACTTTGGGGGAGCAACAGGGGACAGGGGTGCTCTCAGAGTGACATGCCCGAAGTCTGGTGAGCACTCTGCCCCTCAGTTCCCTCC
Organism: Rhynchonycteris naso; assembly: GCA_037038555.1. Taxonomy (NCBI): domain Eukaryota; kingdom Metazoa; phylum Chordata; class Mammalia; order Chiroptera; family Emballonuridae; genus Rhynchonycteris; species Rhynchonycteris naso. The sequence goes on from CM072995.1 coordinate 362,479,320, forward strand.
CACCAAGCCTCCGCCCTCCCCTGCTCAGGACTCAGGTCCTACGAGAGAGCTCAGTGGTCAAGCCCAAGGCACAGATCTGCCCGACAGTGCTGGGAATGCAGAAACAGGGATAGCCAGTCATGCTTTGTACCTGGGGTGGGGGTGGGGGTGGGGGCTTCCTCAAAAGGCAACCAAAAGGCTACTCTTAGGAGCAGAGTGTGAAGCAGATGTCCCCTACCAGAGCCTTTCTTCATAAAAGCCCTTTAATCTTTAGTCTGGCCACCACACAGGGGCCTCAAGACAACCATGACCTACTTTCAACACATCACCTCCCCCCCCCCCACACACACACACACATACACAAATAGCATATTGAAGCGAGAGTCTCCTTAGGAAACTACCAGGTGGTGGCAGGCAGTGCATTCCAGACACAGCTGCTTAAGCAACCAGATGGGAGCCATCTCGGCCTCGGAGGTTCCTTTGCCAGGGTCCAGCCTTGGAAGGCAGCCCCAGCCCACAAGCCGATGTCAGCAAGGCCCCTCCTGGGAGCACCCCCAAGCCACCTCCCTCAGCTCTAAAGGATGCTGAACCGCCTCAGAAGGTGGCGCACATGCCTGCCTCACAGCCACCTGCTAAGCAGAGCAGGGGCCGTCCCTCAGTGCCCCCCCCCAAGAGGGCAGAGCTCACCTGTGCCCCCACCCAGTCCTGCTGAGCAGAGCAGGGGCTGTCCCTCAGTGCCCCCCCCAAGAGGGCAGCGCTCACCTGTGCCCCCACCCCAGTCCACTCCTCTAAGCTGCGTTACTCACCTGACACTCAGAGGCAGTCCAAAGTGCCACTGGTTCTAGCACATTCTCCTCACATTAAGGAAACTGAGGGCCCAAAAGGAAAGCTCACTTTGACTACCCAGCCACAAGTCTGGCTTTGAGGTTTCCCGCATCCAGGCCCTGGGAGTAATGGACGGACTGAACCGGACACTGAAAGGACAGACCAACAGCCTCACGCAACCAGGTGCCCTTTCTCACTAGGCTGGGAACCTCCATGAGGCTTTAAATTTGACATTTAGGGTCTGTCCCCTAAGCAGCCTGCTCTGCAGCAAGCCCACCGTGGCCTAGTGGAGGATGCCCAGTTTCACGTGATGGAAGCTGGGCGGGGAGGGGTTGTGGGGAGTGCGAGCCAGTGTGTGCTAGCTACCTAAGGTGTGGGCGCCCAGCGCCCTGGGAGAGGGAACATTCTGACTAGAGCCCAGGGGCTCCCAACCATGGGCTCAACTCCCCCCAGTACTGTGGCTTTTGAAACCTAACAACTGCCGGTGCCACCAAGGCATGGCAGAGGAGCAGCTGAAGGAGGTCAGACAGAGCTGGGTGGGAGTCCCACACCACCTCCCTCAGCTGTGCACCCTGGTCACTGAACCACCTACCCTCATTTAAAGTGGGGGGAGGGCATCAAAGGCTGGCGAGAGGAGCCAACGAGATAAGGACATTGAAAGCTTCACACGATGGGCACAGCCGTTTCCAATACTGGCGACTCTGGGCATCGTCCACAGGCAGCCTGTCTGCGTCACATTACAGGGAAGGAAAAGCAGCAACTCAATCAGAAACCTGGTCTCCTACTCCCTGGAAGCTGCCCTTCCTGCTGAAAGCAGAAGTCCCTCCAGGCCTAGAACCAGCTGAGCTCAGGGGGAGCTGGGAGGAAGGCAGCTGGCCCACAGCAGGGGACCGCCTGACTCCTCAGTCAGCTTAGTGCCCGCTGCCCCTCTCTCCCTCCCAGTGTAGAAACTGGATGAGAGACTTGGACCCCGGCTGGGGTTGCTGGACAGGCTGACAGCAGATGTCGTCAGCCCAGCCCAGCCCAGCCGGCTGCAGGAGTGCACATGCTGCCTAGCCCGACCCTATAGCCTTACATGTCCAAGCTCTCCCCCAAGGATGAGGGAAACGTGCAGACTCAGGCGTGGAAATGCCCAAGACGGAAAACCACAGTAGGAGAGGAAAGGGAAATGCTTTAAGAGCCAGGCCCTGGGGCTGAAGGCGCAGGGGAAGGCAGCTGCTCAGACGAGATGCAGCTAGATAGGGCTTCGTGGACATGAATCAAGGTGGCCTTTCAGCAGGGCATGATCCCAAGGCAGGAGAAGGAATCAGTGCCTCCCCCACCCCTCCAAGCCACCGGCCTCCACTTCTCATACCCACCAGAGCCACAATGCACGCAGCACAGAGCTCCTCAGTTTATTGTGGCAATTACGTCTACAACATACAAGCGGTCGTTCATCCAGTTCCGAGGCACTCGAAACAGTGGTCCATTAGCAATTTCTCTTCATTAATAACTTATGAGAAGCAAGCACAATTGGCAAGGGGCCGCCAGTGGGAATCGAGCATCTTGTCCACACACCCACTGACGGCATGCAGGCTGGGAGGGCAGGCACCAGGTCGAGTTTCCTCGTTGGCCGCCACGCCACCAGACGGTGAGTGCTTGTATAGTGGACATTTCAAGGCACATATGACTTCCTAAGTGATAGCAGCTCCAGGGTCTGCCCTTGAGACCTGGTTCACATCTGGAACAACCAAGTTAATGCTTTGTGCATCACGCCCCCTTTGGTCTACTGTCGCTTTACTGTACATGCCTAAACCCCGCAATGGGCTGGGGGCTGCCCGTGGCTCGGAGTCACAATCCTCGCCCTCTACATTCTGAAGGGAGACGATGCAAAGAAACGGACTCCGACATAGCGGTAGTGTCTCAGAAAGCACCGTTTGGGAGGTTACGGTTAGGACATCTTTTGATGTCTGTCATAGGAGGGGCGATAGGGGTGAGGGAGTTACCTCAACAGGACCAGAGGAAGAGGATGAGGGTCAGGGCTGCTGCGAATGAGATTCAAGGCACTGAAGGAGTGGACGGATGGGGTGGGCCTTGGGAAACATCAACCAGGAGTGGAAGGCCCCAGCGGAGAGAGGGCGGCCGGGAGGCGACCTGGCTCTCCACTCCTAAATGCACCCCAATGTGACCATGCTCTCCTCGGCCAGACCTGCTCCCTCCCATCTAGCCGCAAGGTCCAAGGTGACCACCTGGATTTTCCAACCAGCACAAGCAAGGTCTGGGGTCCACCTTCACAACCCCGTCTTCTCACTGCGCGGGCTCTGCTGCTGTCACTCAAACCGGCACACAGGATGCGTTCATCTAACACTAGCCCATTGGAGTTCAATTATGGCTTTATGTGACTAAAAAATCATTTAGTATTTTTCCTGTTCCCTCCCTGTGATCCAACCTTGGCCATGGTCAAGGGCATCTGTAAATGGACCAGAGAGACCAAAGAGCTGCATCCCTTGGTGTGGGCACCACATCAAACAGGCCAAATCCCATGGTAGGGCAGTGTGCAGGGGTCGGAGCCCAGCCACCCGCCACTGAGACCACCTTGCACTGCGGTCAGATGTCAGTAGTGCAAACACAGCAGATGGTCACAAATGTGGAGTTCACTCGTACAGACGTCCAGGGAGGTGCTGAGCTCCCAGCCTGGCTAGCACCAGAAAAGGCCAAGGCCAGTCCCTGAAAAGAGATGCTCTCTTCCTCTAAGGCCAGTAAATGCTATGACCTCCTGGTGCCTTCCCAGGGCCTGCGGGCTCCCAGCCAGGTCCCCCCGAAGTCCATGGGAATGCCATCGCCACTTCCAATTTAACCTCAAATCTCAGCAGTAGGTGGGTCAAAGGTTGTGGTGCAAGTGGAAGTCGGGACGGGTCAAGGGCCAGGATCCTGTCTAATACCCGGGCCAGGCAGGACCCTTAGGTGGTGGAAACCCATAGGGAGGGGCAGGCCCCGGGGGGTAGGGGGGCTGAGGGGGGCCTGCGGGCTGGGGCTGGCCTGGGAAGCTCGGAATCTGGGGCTGTGTTGGGTAAAGAGGTTTTCCTCTTGCCGAGAGGTAGGAAGGCTGCTGAGGATAACCGGGACTGGAAGTCTGGCCCCCCGCCAAGGGGTACCCAGGGCCAGAGGCACCAGAGGGGGCCATGGAATAGGCAGACCGGGGCGGCGTGCTCCTCTGTGGGGACCAGGCATAGCCCGCAGCAGCCCTGGGCCCTGGCTGAGCTGACGGGTACGGGGGCCCCACAGGCCCAGTGTAGGAAAAGGGGGGCTGGGACACCACCGGAAAGGGGGCCGGCTGGAGCATGCCGTGTGCAGTGGGGCCCGTGGGCAAGCCGGGAGAGGGGCTGTAGGGCAGAGGGTAGGGAGGCATTCCCGGGGGCTGCAGCGGCGGGAACGGCTGCTCTTCGGACACAGGAGGGGTCGCCTGCGGGACTGGACGAGACGGGGGTGGTGGGCGGAGAGGAGGGGCGTCACCAGCCGGCTCCTGGGAAGCTCTGGGCTTCCTCACCACATCCTGGAGCTTCTCCACGCGAACCCGGCGCAGATGCGACAGCATCCTCATGGCAGAAAAGTTCTCCAGAAATGTGTCCAAGGACACCTCACCCTCCAGGAACTTCTCAGCCATGGCCTGGAAGACATGAGGTTGGGTGATGACAACAGAGGTCCCCCAGGTCAAAGATCAGCGGCAGCCCCCCACCTCCCCATCACTGCTGACACACACACCCCTCTTGTGAGTCTGTCTCCTCCATCAGGTCAGCTCCTGAAGGACACGGACTATCTGTCATGGTCCCCACTGTCCCTCGCCCCTGGCACTGTGATCACTAGAGCAGAGCAGCCCAAAGGCTGGAAGGACCTGGCAGCTTCTTCCACCGAGAGTATGGCGGAGTGGAGAGAGCTGGCAGGCGGCCCACAGAAACCAGAGACGCCCGGAGGGAAGCAGGAGAGACCAGGCAGCCCCCAGTGCGAGGAGGGAGCCCGCCTCAATCCTCTGAGGCTCCCACTGCTCTGCCCTCCATCCAGGTCTGCCAGCTGCCTGTGATCTTCCCATCAGTCACCGTTTCTGCTTCAGCCAGAGAGGCTGGGTTCCTGCTCTCGGCGTCTAAATGGGCCTCCACTGGGTCACTCATCTTTGCCACCTACTATGTGCCCTTGGCCCATCCAGTGCTCACTACAAGGGCTCCTGTTCCAGGACTAACACTATTCAAGGGAGAGGGGCTGTCAATGGCATCTCACCTCAGACTCTTCTTCAACCTTCATGCCTTCTATCTGCAGAAGGTCTAACAAGGTCCCAGGCTGCAGCGCTGAGGAAAACTTCTCTGCAACAGAAGGCAGAAAGGTGGACATCTCACAAGTGCCTCTTGAGTCAGTGCCAGAGGCCAAGAGTTCAGCAAAAACTCCCAGTGTCCTCTGTATGTGCTGAGCTACCACCCTGGGGCTGCTGCAGGTCCCTAAGGTCACCTTTCTGAGCAAAAAGCAGCTCTACCGAGCCTGGCCCAGACTTTGGCTACCCGGCCTCCCAGCCCCTGTCCTGAGCTGCCTCACAGGGGACTTACTTCACCTGTCTGAGCACTGAGCATTTCTGTTGTCAGACCAGGATAGCCCCGCTCACTGTCACAGATGGCAGGTCCCAGGACACGGAGAGCCGGGACCAGCTCTGTATAGTACAGAAGCTGAGCTGGCTGGGCTGACAGCATCAGTGCAGAGTGCTTGCTCTCTGGGTTCGAATCTCAACTCCACCTAGCTAGCCATATAACCCTGGCCAAGTTCTGGAATCTCTGAGCCATTTTCTCATCTCCGAAATGAGAGTAACAGCACGACCTACCCTTTCTGCGGCTGTAGGAAGAAAAACACGCACAAAGCGCTTAGCAGAGGGCTGGGACATGGTGGCCCTCAGTAACCTCAGTAACCGCTGCCCTTTCTGTCCTGGGGAAGGCAGAGGACATCTGTTCCTCCATGCGGTTCCAGCAGCTCTCCCCACACCCTGAACGGGACCCTGAGTAACAGAAGAGCCCGCAGCACTCACTCCCAGGGTCCAGTTGCCCCTACCCAGCTTTGCCTTCTGCTCCTGGCAGCGTTCCACAAGCTTCCGGAGCTCCTGGTACTTGTCCGAGAGGTTTGAGCGGCTGATCTCCAGGGGACCCTGGAACTCCAGGTTCCGCTCAGCCAGGCTCCGGTTGGTGGCCAGTGCCATTTCCCGTTCCAGCTGCAGGTCCTGGATCTAAAAGAACAGGACACTTACCATAAGAATTACCACCACCACTCACCGCAAGACAGGCTGGTCCAGGGCTTCTGGGACTCACTGCCCACTCTGGGAACCACAATACTCAGCCCTCAGCTAGAGTCAGGTGGACCTGAGTTCAAACCCTGAATAAGCACTCTCACCAGGCTCCTCACCGAATCCTAATCCAACAGCCCATGTGGTGGAGACAGGTGGGACACTGACGGTGACAGCTTCCTCGGAGCCACAGGACGGGCCCAGCATGGACTGTGCAGACTCCCGGGAGGGGGAAGTCACAGGTTTTCTAGGAGGGAAGGGACCAAAAGTCCCAACCACTTATCCGTGAGGTTCAGTCAGAAGACCTACTCTGCAGTAGACTAAGGTGGCCCGAGCCAGACCACACACCCGACGTGCAATGAGGCCCCAAAGTTACTCTGAGAAGTGAGAACGCCAGGGACACACCGTGACGGACTCAGGAGACCTGCCCTGCCTCCTAGGCCACATGCATGTCCTGCAGAGAAGCTGTACAAATGAGCTAAGAGGGGGCCCCCCAAGAACTACAGGGAGACCCGACAGCCAGCAGACTCCCACCATCAGGTGACCTGTGGCCACTTGAGGCCCTAATTCCTACCTCTGTACCTAGACATGACCCTGAATGCACTTCCCCAAGCCAAGCAGTGCTTTGCCCTTCAGCCAGGTCCTTGCCACCCGCTGGTGAGGTGGCAGCCACAGAACTGCTTCCCAGACCTGCTCTGACCCAAAGCCTTGTCCATTTACCAAGGAGTTATTTCTACTGAGAGGAGGGCAGTCAGACGCACCGTCCCTGAGACAGGGACAATACACCTGCAGCACCATGTGGCACAGGAAGAGAGGACTCAGTGTCAAGTGGAGGGCTCAGGGCCCGCAGCCAGCACATGATGAACCTAGCCTGACTGGCTTGCCTGCCTCCACCAGACGCAGGAGGCCCCAGGAACCCTGGAGGAGGGCTTCAGGAAGGCCTGCCCTCCGCAGATCCCCAGTCACAGAGCCTCGAGCCCTGCGCCCCAGGGCCGGCCTGCAGTCTGCTCTTCTGCTCCAGACTAGAAAAAGGGGCCTCACGGCCACCTTCCCTCCAGGGCCCAGCTGCCGGGGCCCAGCACAGATGGGGCTCAGCCATCGTCTTTTAGGTCTGGCCATGAAGGTAAGTGGCCCACGTCTGTGCAGCCTGATCTGCCACAAACACCATCTTGAGGCATCTGGCAAGCACGCTGACTCAGGGCCGCTGACACTGGGGAGTTTCAATTTCGCTTTTATTAGCCACAAAAGTTTTCTTTACTTATGCAACGGACCCAGAGAAGGAGACTCAAGCCCTCTGCTCAGCTGCCCCCTGGGCCCCACAGACCTCTGGCCTTCGACACATCCACTGCCTTCCTCCTGGGTCTTAACCAGGAAGCCTTTGCTCTATCATTTCCCCCTAAACCTTGTCCTACTCACTTCTGTCCCCTCTCCCCACAGCCTCCCCAAATCTTCCTCCCTCAGGAGTTCACTATGGAACCCCCAACAGCCACTTATAAGAGGTCAACAAGACAGCCCCCACAGGCGCCCCAAAGAGCTTGCCAGTCCCGCCTCAGCTCCGCTCACTCTTCTGCGTGGAAGAACGTCTCCTACCAGCTCCCTTTTCTCCCAGAGAAGTCCACATCCTGAACTCAACAAGCTCTGATCTCTCCTCACAGTCCCACAGCAACTCAAAACCCAGCCCAGGGGGCTCTGAAAGCCTAAGAAGCCCACCTTCCTTCGTGCCCCTCGGTCCCACTCAGAGAATTCATATCGATTAGTCAGGATGGTGGCATGCCACAAAGTTCGAGCCGCTGTTTGCCCAAGAGGCAGTTCCTGCTCACGTGGGCCGTGATTCTGCCCTTGACCACTACACCACCAGCCTGCCCAGGCCGGTGTCAGCTACTGACCACTATGAACAGGTCCACTTCTACCACGCGCACACTTTAGAGCAATCCTCGGAACCCCGTAACACAGTGCTCGTACTAGATTCAAGAAGCACTTGGTGCTTAATACGTAACCAACGGAGATGGAAGACGCAAAACAAAGACCTGTGCGATGCCCAGCACGGGGCCAGCTCAGAGCCAAGCCCTGGCAGAGCGCACGGCCCAATGAACCATCTGCATCAGCCTGCTTCATGTCCTCACTGAATGAGGTCCAGGGGGTAGGGCATGCCAGAGTCCCCATGCCTCCCCTCGCACCCTGCCCAACACTCATCCCCTGCAACCTCAGCAGAGACGGCTCGTTTAGGTAGAGGGGCCATGGGGAGCATAGGAAGGCCAGGAGTGAGGACACCCCTAACAGAGGGAGCTGCTTGGGGGGCAGGAGCAGGGAGCAGAAGGATGGGAGGCTCCCTTTTCCTTTTTTGGTGAACTTATTGTGAATTCCGAGTCACATCACACCTGCGGGTCACAAAAATAACAAAATATCCCAAATGCCAATCAAATGAGCCTGGCAGACGTGTGTTTGTGTATGAAGGGCAGCAGGGGGTAGAAGCTTCTAGGGCAGTAGACAGGCTGCAGCCACTCAGGGGGTTCTGCAGCCACATCCAATGCCCAGCCTCTCCTGCCTCGCAGGGGAGTCCACAGGGTCACAGAGACAGGAAGGGGGCAGCCCTGTACAGACAGAGGATTCTTTTCATTCCCATGAGGACAGGACCAGGTGCCAGTTCTGACAGGAAACGGGGTCAGCCAGCTAAGCCCACCCCCCAGGCTGAGAGCGGCGCCACCTGGAAATGTGGGGCCACAGGCCCCTGGGACAGGCAGCTATAAAACAGGACCGGTGCTTCTAGAAGCTGCCTGCAGACTCAGGCTACAACAACGGCATGGAACTCCTTGCTGTGTGGGTTCATGTGAGGGCCCTGGGCTCCCCAGCCCTGTCCCCCTGAACTCCCAGGAACTGGGCTGGTTCCTCGGGTGCATCTGGCTGGGTCCCAGCCAGGGGGAAGGCCACAGAGAAGGGAGATGAACATGACCCGGACCCCCAACCAGCCAGTGTTCTGAAACGCCTCAGTCCCATCTGCTGGCCTTTCCTGGGCCCCAGAGATAGCGCCTCTATCTACCTCAGGGGCCTCCTGGGCCAGCCGGTCAATGGCCTCCGAGTCGCTCTGCAGCTCCTCCAGCTCTTCCAGGGTCTTGTCTTTCAGGGTCTCCATCCTTCCCTGTGAACACAGAATGGTGGCGCATGAGGACAGCAGCTGCCAGGGAAGAGACCCTGAGCCCGCACGTGTTATCTGTGAGACACATGGGAGTTTTCTGAGGATGCTTCACTGCTCAGAGGGGCTCCAGGAGGGGCAGGGGTCCCATTCAGTGTGCTCCTGCCGCCCTGCCCACCCCGCCCCAGGGAGACCAGGGAGCCGCTCCTTCCACCCAACCAGGAGGAGCAGGACATGTGACAGCAGCTGGCAGCCGGAGGGAAAACACAGATGGCGTCCCCAAGGGGCAGATGGTAAAGGGAGGAGGGGATCCAGGCAGCCAGGGACAGAGGAGAGCCCTGACGCCAGCACCCACTCTGGAGGTGTCTATTTCCATCTGAACCAGAAATACAGCCAGCCTTCGCACACACAGGCCCTACGGGTTTCAATATTACAAGTTCAAATGCCGCTGCTGGCTATATTTAGGGCACTGACAAGCTTGGGTCCCCTTAAGTGTTGTCTGCAGCTGTCATCCTCTTCACATGCCACAAAAACTGACTGCCACATGGGCAGCCTTGTCCTTGTCACAACAGGGGGGGAAAATCACCAAATTGGCTTCCAAGGCAATCAGGAGGAAAAGAAATCGACCGACCTGAATAGAATGTCTGCTTTAACTAAAGAGCTCTTTTCAGCAGTCCCTCCCTCTGTCATTTTGCCCAAAGGGACATTGATAGTTTATATGACAAGGGGTAACAGCCAGACCCCAGGAACCAAGAAGAGAAAGCACAAACACACAAACACCGCCAGTGCCGGCTTCCTTTCCTGACAGGACTCTTGTGTCTATCTGCTGCTATCTTTCCTAGAAAGGCGTTTTGTAGGTTTAATGTTGGTTTTCTCATTACACAGGCCGTTAGGTTTCTAAAGATTCTGACACTACAGGAAATCTGAAGCCCCCCGCTATACCCCCGCACCAGGGCTGGCCCCCAGTGAGTCAGCACCGACCGCTCGGCCGAGGAGATGCTTTGGAATCGAGGCCCAAGGCTAGAGCCAGAGCAACCTTCTCTGGCCTCAGTTTCCCCAATTGCAATAGAAAGGGAGAGGCATCTCCTGGGCCATGAACGTTGAAAATGGACAAATACTGATAAATAACAACCACACACCCCCATCTGCCAGGAAAGTCTTGCTTTGTGAAGAACACACCACCTCTGAAATGCAACAAAACAGGTATACCTGTACACGGCCAGGCTACTGATAAACAGCTCCCCAGACAGGGTCACCACCACGTCCATTATCTACTGAGGGTTGAATGGAGCCCACCTCGCAGAGAAGGAATGCCGGGCTTTGCTGAGCCCTGGGAGACACTCGCTGAAACACGGGTGCTCAGCTCCACCTGTGGGGCTGTGCCAGGAAGCCAGGGAGGGCCCAGAAATCACTCTCCGGGAGGCGCTGGTGCAGCCAGTGCGGGGACAGCATCTGAGAAAGGTGGTAGGTAGCGCCTTGCAAGTCATGTGACCACGGGGGCTACTGGGTACAGCACCACAGTACAAGTGTCACACACACTGACCCTCCTAACCCTGCTCGACTCTGCAGTCATAAAGGTCCTCTCCCATGTCATTTCCCTTTTGCTGCGGGCCACGCGCAGTTTAAATGCTTCAGGGATCTCAGATGTGAAACGCACCCACTTCACAGGTGGGTCCACCCCATTAGAATGACCTCTTACAGTCTGCCTGGCACGTCCTGGTGTCCTCGACACCACTGAGAACAGGCCTTTTGTCCGTTCAGCAAGCGCTGAGATGTAACTGGCCACAGGGAGATGCGGGACTTCTCTGTGTCCTCACTTGACATCCCTCTCAAGTTCAACATGCCCATGTCACAGATGGTAAACCTAAGGCAGAATGGCACATAACTCACCTGGGGTGACAAAGGCGGGCACACCTGACCTAGGAGCCCTACCCCTGGCCCGCTGCACCTTCCAGCAGGCCCCCCACCCAGCCACCTCCTCCCACACGACCCCACAGGGCACTGCTGTGGGAGGGCTGCTCGGGCTCCCACACCCACACACACCAACCTTCTCCTGTCTTGGGGCTCATTCTCCTTACCTATAAAATGGGCAGTCAACCCCTGATGGTCACAGGGCTCTTTTCTTCTGAGATCAAAGCCCTTTGCAAACACTCCCATTAAATTACATCAGCGGTTTTCAACCTTTTTCATCTCATGGCACACATAAACTAATGACTAAAATTCTGTGACACACAAAAAGACATACTTTTTGCTGATCCAACAATAAAAAATAGGTATAATTTTCATTCGCACCAAACAGCCATTATTGTATTGACTGTTCTTTTTAATCTGGCAATCTAAGGGAAAAGAGGTCAATGCCTCTGACTAGATAGTCAGGTATTGTACATTTTAAAAATTCTTGTGACACACCAGTTGAAAATTGCTGACTCACATAATTACTCCAGTAAGTAAGCAAACACAAGGCTTTATGACCCCAATTTCAGGGATAAAAGGAAGCCCAGAGAGAAACAGTGGATGCTTGGTATGTGTATTTAAATTTCACAAGGACCTTGGCCCACCTGCTCCGTCCCTCCTACAGGGGAGTCAGGAGGATTGTGCAAGATGCCCAGATTACAGGTCTGAAAGCCCCAGGCCCCGGGCCCTACTGCTGGCCCATCCTGGCCCTCTGACAACATCTCAAACCCCGCAGGCAAATGCCTGTCTTGTGAGCAACACCGGCCTCAGTACAGTGCCTTTCTTCCAGAGGGCAGAGCCACCAGTGAGCCCAAAGCGGCGAACGCTTCTCTGGGTCCCTAATCTGGAAAAGGAGAAAGGAACAGGACAATATTTTGCCCCAGGCCCACAAAGCAGGGGCCCCCAATACCTGGGCACCTGCTGCTGGTAGTGTTGTGCCTCCCAGTCACCCAACGTGGCAGGAAAATCCAAACCATCACTACTCAAAGCGGCCACAACCACCCGGGATGTCACAACGCAGAGAACTGGAAGGCCATACTGAGCAGTTATCTAGGGGCCAAGAGGCCATGGGCTTTGTGTCTGGAGAGCCTGACAAGCCGAATTAACTCACCCCACAGAACCCAGGCCTGACCAGTACCCCCCCTCCACTTACCAAGGTGCCCAAGAGGATGCTGGGTACTTGGGGACAGAGGCATTTGGAGTCTGCCATTTGGAAGGACGGGATAGAAAGAAAATGAGGTGAGAAGAGATAAAGGGAAGGCAAATGGCTTATTCACCTTTTTATTCCCGGTGGCACACACACAACTCCTAACAACGTCTGCAGGAAAACAGAGGCCGGAGGGAGAGAAAGAACCCTGGTCAGCTGGTGGGCGAGTCATCAAGGCACGGGGATGTGAGAACAGGGCTTCTTCCACTTGTTCTGTCCTCACTCCTTTCTTCATGCTCTTACGGAAAAGCATGCAATGTTTACTCATCACTACCTGCCATGTATATGTAAGAACCCAAAGAAAGGAAGAAGGGGTAAATGGGGCGGCGGATGTAAATAATACCTACTGAGCTCTTCCTACTCGCCAGGCACAGCCTTAGAATACAAAGGCTGGTGCTAGTTCTCCAGGAACTCTTCTGGGCTTTTATAAGTGACTGTTACAACAAAGCACGGTGAGAGGGGCGTATGAGGAGGGACAGTGGTGTGAGGAGTGGGGAAGGGGAAGCTCCGTGGGGTGGGGGGCGGGGAGCCCCAAGGCCTCACTGAAGGGGACTGCTCATGCTGGGACAGAAGCCCGAGGGTGGAGGGCAGAGGACAGATGAAAGCAGGCCCTCAATGAGATGGAGACACAATGAGTCCGCCAGGCCAGGAGCCAGGAGCGAGGAGAAAGCTGGTGAGGAAGGCAGGTGGCCGCTGTGTTCAAAGGAACAGCGAGACAACACCTCTTTGGGGGCGATACCATCAACTTAAAGAAGATCAGATGGGGAATAAGGTGAAAAGGCACTTGGTCCCTCCACCAGCAGGAGGAAATGTCACTGATTGCTCGATAACTGATAACAAGTCCTGAGAAAGAAAAACCTTTCTTTTCTCTTTCTTTTTTATTTTTTGTTGTTTTGTCTCCTCTGCAGCTTTCGTCTCTACCAGAGATCACAGAAGTCAAAACCCTGTGCCTACAAGGAAAGGCAGGTGCAGCAGAGGCCAAGCCTCTGGGTGGGGAGTGTGTCCCTCGGGACAGCATGGGCTCCTGTAAGTAGGAGGACAGGCCCCACTTTGAGAGACCTGCCCGGTCTCCAAGGGAAGCTAGAAATCTAGAACCTTGTACCATCTCCCCATTTTTAAATTTCAATAGCCAATTCAAAATTGTCAAAAAGCACTGGGTGGACTGTGGTTTCAACCTGAAACCAACATACCCTCCGAGAGACACAGCTGCCACAGGGGACAGACTCCACAGGAAAGGAGGAAGGCCAGAGGGCAGAGGGGACACATTCTCTAAGAGTCCTGGATTCCAGCAGCGCTGCCCTGGGCCTTTGCAATCCAGACACTGTGACAAGGGGGAGACAAAGTCTCTGGCCACTAGCCCTTGCAGCTTGCCTCTCTGGGTCTCAGCTGCCTTCTAAGACTTTATATCTTGACCAAATCAATCTCACAAGCCTTGAACACAGGGAACACGATCAGGAGGCAGATATGAGGCCCAAAGGAGGCTACACTGCACCCTGGTGGATTTAAGCCAGGGGCAGTATCCTTTCTTGCCTCTGGGGAGCAAGGGGTGGGGTGGGGTAGGGTGGAGCGGGGTGGGGCTGCAGAATGTTGAGGAGGAGAGGGGAAGCTGGGAAGGGCTCAAACCCAGGACAGCATCCCACATCTGTCCTTAATTGAGAGGGGGCGGGGGAGCAACATACTGATGGATCTGGCTCAGTGAGGATCTCCACCAGGACTGTTCAGCTCAAAAACAAGAGTTCCACTTAGATCGAATCCTTTAAAGCAGGGGTCCCCAAACTACGGTCCACGGGCCACATGTGGCCCCGAGGCCATTTATCCGGCCCCCGCCGCACTTCCGAAAGGGGCACCTCTTTCATTGGTGGTCAGTGAGAGGAGCACAGGATGCATCCGCACCCATAGTTCCCATTGAAATACTGGTCAGTGTGTTGATTTAAATTTACTTGTTCTTTATTTTAAATGTTGTATTCACTCCAGTTTGTTTTTTTACTTTAAAATAAGATATGTGCAATGTGCATAGGGATTTGTTCATAGTTTTTTTATAGTCCGGCCCTCCAACGGTCTGAGGGACAGTGAACTGACCCCCTGTGTAAAAAGTTTGGGGACCCCTGTGTAAAGCCTGTAGTCAAGGCCACCATCACTGCAGCCTGACCAACGCAGGTTCACATTAGATTCGAACAGATCGTAATGAAACACAGGAGCCACGAACTGGTGAGCCATCAGCTTTAATTCTAGCTTGCACCCGGCGGGCAAGCAAAAACACACACTGGGCTCCAAAACCCACACATTCAGTGCTCACAAAGCTACTGACTTATCCGAGTTTCCTAGCATCAAAGCTTTCCAGCTCACCAGACTTATTCACCTCTGTTTCCCATCTCCTCCAGCACAAACTCTTAACAAACTAGCTTCTTCCTCAGCATTCAGCCATCTCAGCTGCTTCTCTTGGCCTCCATGTGGCCTTACTCTGCTCTCCTCTCTAATACTAACCTCAGGAACTCAGGAACCAAGAGAGAGAGCAAGCTTCCGGACTGCCCCAGTTAATAGCATAGAAAATCCAAACCTTTAATCCAATTATACATAAAGAAAGTCTCTGATACAAAGCCACCCATCTGAGGCATAATGGGATTCCTCAGGAGAGTGCACCACCCCACATCATCCAATCAGTCAAGGGTGTAGGGAAGAGCTTACTCTTAAAACAAAGCCTTAAGCTATAACGACCCGGCCTGCCCACAGCCTGTTCCAGAACACACATTAATATCAACGAACTTCCATGTGGGCAGCGCCATCTTTAACAAAGTGAGCATAATATATTTTATCTGCCCAACACCCTGCTTTAAACTTAGAGGGAAATAAAACTAAAACAGCAAAATGCGTCATTTTCTAAGCACAAGGTGCTTAGAGCAGAGTAAGGCATGCCAGGCCTAGGGATGCTTGTCGTGTCCCTCCCTCCACACAGCCAGCTCTCCCCACAGAATGCACAGGGAAGAGGCACAGAATTTGGGAACAGATGCCTTGGCTTTGCACTTTGGCTCCACAGCTATTCAGCTGTGTGACCTTGATCAAGTCCCTGAGCCTCAGCTTCCTTCCCTAGAAAACAGGCACTGCGAAGATATCGCCACCTTGGCGGCCGTGCGCCTCAGGGGCGCGGGGCTTTGCGGCCTCGAGCATGGAACAAATACTAACTATTCTACCTCCTAGGGGTAATCTGATTATCAGGGCGACTCCTGACACCCCTGGGGCTCAATCTGGAGTCTAGCAAAACAACTGCCATTACTGAACCGTGACACGGAACCGTGACTAGGCCAGCGCCACTGTTTTCCCTGGCTCCAGTCCCCTCGCCGTCACCAGACAACACTTCCTGACCAGCTACTTTCAAGCCTGAAATCACACTTCAAGGAGTTGGGGTTCTTGTAAATTTCCCACACCCACCTAAGGTAGCATAGGAAGTTGTTACCATAGCAACCAGCACAGTTCAAACTCAGAGTATTATACAAAATGGGCCCCATCCCACCCTTCATGTCAAGGACGCTTGTGGTTGCCTAAGAAAACTTCCTAATCCTGCTTCTTAACAAGAAAATATTTGTTGACCTGACCTATTTTTCTTTTCACAGAATGATGCCAGCCATGCAGCCAAGTATCAAACTGTTACGTCACGTGACTGCAGAGAGGTGGTAACAAATCAAACCATCATGCCAGGCTCATCTGGCCCCAAACACTATCAGATTCACCCGCCCCACAATTTTGAAAAGTTGGCATGTAAACCCCAGAAGGGAGACCTTTCCAATGTTCAGTCTAAGAAATTTCTGCAGTTGGGGTTGTGGGTGCCTCCCACCCCCAATGCTAAATAGTTGAGGATAGCATGAAAGGCAGTAGAAAGAGTTCAGGGCTTCACAGCCCACGGTCCTGGATCTAAATCTCAGTGTGACTTTGTCCTAGCTACTTGACCGTGAGGAAATTATTGAATATTCAGCCTTTCTTATTCGTTTCTCATTGGTAAAACAGGGCTAATCCCTCCAACACTGTCAGGTTGCTGTAAGGGTTTAATGAGACTCAAACAAGAGAACCTCTGGAGGTGCTAGAAAAAGCACCAGGCAGGGCTAGGTGACAATCACTCATACATATTCACACCTTACCGTGTAAAATGCTACCTGACAACCTTGCCAGGCACCCCGCAGGGAGGGCTCTGAATGGAAGGCCTCAGAGGGAAGGGAGGGTGTGACTTTCTGACAGGCTCCAAATAAAGCTGAACAAAGGTAAAGGTCTTCAAATATAAGTGTGCCCATTCATCTATAGGGAGTGTACCACATCTCAGAAAACTGTCATCTGCACATAAATATTTATATTATATAACAACCAACAGAATGCTCCTGCAGTCCACTGAGTCACTCCATCTGACCCCCTCTCCCAGAGGCTGACACCTGAAGGACAAGCAGGCACTTTCAGGATGGAGGTGTTGGCAAGGAGATTCCAGGCAGCGCAGGCAGCCAGCCGAGCTGGGGTCCTGGAGGGCAGTGGTGAAGTCAGGCTCTCCCACCTACCTCTGGTCTCCTCTTCAAGCCCCCAGTCCACCAGTAAAGCAGCAAAGGTGGCAGCAACCAGAGCTGATGATGTACAGAGCACTGTTGCAGGCATTCTATTCCTAGCAACTGGTGTGATCCTCACAACGGGCCTTTGCCACTGTACAGCCCTTAGCTTTCCTCATTTGACAGAAGAGAAAACTGGGCCAGAGCGAAGTTCCAGAGCCTGACTTCCACCCAAGGCAGCCTGGCTTTGGGGCCCCCACTCTCTACCACTGCGCTATGCTGCCTCTTAGTTAAGTCCATGTCCATGAAGCACTGAGGAGGAAGCAAGCCTCCCTCCTCCCTTGAGAGGGAGAAACCAGAACACAAGGGAAAGGAGCCAGCAGGGACAACTGAGTCAGCCAGTTAAAAGTTAACTACATCCCATAGTCCTCTAAATGGTTGCTTAGAGCCGCCTGCAACACAAAGTAAGAAAAGCAGGATCTGTATGTGGCTACGACCAGTGATCTGGAAACCCCTTCCCCCTTGCTGACCCCACCGAAACTCCCCTCCCCTCTTCTTGAGTCCTGGGAAAACTTAAACAAAGGAATCAGGCACCCACTGCTTAGATTCTGTAAAGGTATATGACCTGTAAGAAAATCTAATTCGGGGAGCTCGTGCTTTGGTGCTAATAGCGTCACATGCTCTGTCGGCTACCAATAAATTCTCCTTTCTTTATTAATTAAGTTGTCCGAGTGTCTTATCCTCCATCGGGGTTGCTCCTGCTCTGGGCACAAACTTAATCAATGGTCATTATTACTTTTCTCCTTCATCCAGACTTCTCAAGTACAGGGTTTCTTGATGCTTAGAACCCAGATGACTGTTCTCAACAAACACTAGTGTGGCTCCTACTCTCCATTCCCAGCCCTCGGGATGAGGCCAAACTCCTGGCCAGGTGAGCAGGGCCCAGAAGCCCCAGGTGGCCCAGTGGCCCCAGGAACAGTACCTCCTTCCCACCTCGGCCCACGGGGAAGCCCAGTGATTGAAGTCAGAGTCTAGAAAGCAGGCAGCCCTGTGTTCTCAGTCACTAAAGGCTGGGGATCAGGGAAGGCTATTTCATCTCTCCACACCTTGGTTTGTTCTATAAGGCAGGGCTTGTAAGGATAAAATGCATTAGTGTCTGGAAACTCAATAAATGGTCGTGAATTTCATCACTGTGGCTGAGCTCCCGCACTCAGCCCATTCCTACCTCCACAACTCAGGCCCTTCCCAAGGGGACACTGCAGAGAGAGAACTTAACATCCGCCAACGAAGTGCCAGAATCCAGATGCTGGATGGAACACAGATCAATAGCATTGATGAACACAGATCAATAGCGTTCACCGTCAGTCAATATGATGACCAAGAAACAGGTTTTTTAATAAGTAGCAGGGTCTTAAAACTCCTGACGGTAAAGCACAACCCGGCCGCTTAGCGAAGCCTCTTCCTTCTCTGGCCTATGGCTCTGACTTGAAATCAAAACCATCCCAAGCTGACTTCCACTTGCTTCTCCTTTGTCCCAACTGTTCAGGTGACTTGGCAGGATCTCCATCTGCAGTTGTCAGTCCTCCACCGCACCCACACTCTGTAATCCGCATAGAAGAAGCTGAGCTGTCAGGTTCAAGCAGCCCTTTAGGAAGGAGCAAGATTAAGGTCAAGGCAAAAGCACGCTCAGGATAAATATGTAGGAGTCTGTACGGAGTCACTGAAGGTGTATCTGCACAAAGTCCAAAGAGGCGAGACTCACTGTTCTCACTGATCCGGGCCCATTCTGGGCCGGTATAAGGTAGGGGAGCTATAGTTCCCTTGCCCTGCCAGTGATGTTTAAGCCTGTGAACTTCTGAGTCCACCAGAGGCAGGCTGCTGTGTTCAGGGCAACAGTGTAGCCACAGAAAACCAGCAACCATGCCCCGCCCTTCATAACTCTCTTGACTCAGGCAGGACCCCCCGAAGGCCACTGCCTAACAGACAAAAGGTGGCAAGGGCAGACACGGCACTGCACTTGTCTTCACCCTCGTGCACAATATCTGCCCTGAGCCAGCCTCTCCAGAGCCACCCTCCTGGTTCTAGCAGGCCCGCCCTCTTCCACACACCCCAGTAATTGCTAGGGAACAGTCAGCCAGAACTCTCATGTCCCTGCTTAAAATCTCCCATAGCTCCCCAGTGCTTTGGTATTCTGTTCAAACAAATTCTTGTGCTCCTTGGCTTGGCATACAAAGCCCTATATCAGCTGACCCCAAACCCCTCTTTTTGCTAGATCTCCCTCCACTCCCCCATGGGCTGCTCACCCCGCCCCAACTCTTTCTGTTGTACTGACTATTCCCAGAACAAACAACAGGCTTCTAATCACTTGACAAATATTCAGCATCTATATAATGATCAATACTAGGGACCCGCCCTCAGAGAAAACTGAGCTCTGTTGTCTTCCCTTTGCTCCTGCTGTTCCCTCCTCCTAGAATTTCTTTCCTATGCCTTTCCAGCTTAAAAATGCCTGCCTATCCTTCAAATGTTAGCCCCTCTGGCAAGCGTTCCTGGTTCCTTCTCCCAAGGAATTCATCCTGTCCTCCACAGTTCTCTGTAAGTACCACTTAGCGTTTAATTCTGTAGAAAGCAGCCTATTTACCCAGCACGACTGGGAGCTCCCCAGGGCCTAACTCAGGTCCCCCAGGTCTGCGTTCCAGCACCCAGGTCAGGGCCTAGCACACACAGGGCACTCAGTGACTACTAACTACAGGGACTTCCCCTTTCAACAAACAGAACGGGGACCAGATTCACTCTCCTGCCTCAAACACCTAAGAACCAGACAAATAAAGGGAACAACAGTTTTCAGACAATGGATCAGGCAGTACAGGAGGGATTCCTGAGAGGAGGAAATAAACAAGGTAAAACCAACAGTTGCCCCAACTTACTGCCCAGAGAGAGTGTCCAGGCCCAGGGAGGGGCTACCCAGGCAGAGCCCAACAGTCTCCTCAAGTGGGGGAGAGAAGCTTGGGGCCAGGAAAGCCAAGGGAGCCTGAGTTCACAGGGCTGAACACCAGAAAGGAGAGGGCTACACAGAGAGAACTCTAGAATTCTGCAGAGGGCTCCCTCCAATTTTCAGCTGAGTACAGAGAATACTAATCAGAATTAGAAATAACAATCCTTGGACCTCAAGTTGAGCCAAAAATATTTTGTATCCCCACCAGTCAGAGAGGGGAAACCTCATAATTCACAGGACATCAGTAAAGCACTGACAAGGATATTGCCTGGGTAGTATGAAAAATTCACTCTGGTCTAAAGGCTGTTTAGACCCCAGCTAACAAAGCTTAAAGGCAAGCCTTTAAAGGATCAAATTGTTTCCAAGTAACTCAACAGAGTTGCAAAACAATGCCAAAAAATAGTCATAGAAATACAAAAACATCTAGTCCCCAAAAGGGTTAAAATTGCAACACCTGACATCTAATCAAAAATTCTCAAAGAAGCTACAAAAATGACCCATAATGAGGGGAAAAGATCAATCAATAGAAACAGGCTCAGAAATATAGATAACAGAATCAGCAGGCAAGGATGTTAACATGATTACTATAACCATACTCCATATATTCAAGAAGCTAAAGGAGAGATTAAGCATGTTAAGCAGAAACATGGAAAGCATAAAAATACCAAAACCAAACTTCTAGATACAGAAACTACAAAGTCTCAGATAAAAAAGTATACCAATTGAGCAAGATGGCGACGGAGTAGGCGGACGTACCAACTTCCAACTCCCAGAACCAAAGTGGATTACAACTCAATTTTAAGAACCATCACCTGGATAAACCAACTTTGAACAAAACTAAGTGGACTCTTCAACCAAGGAACACAGAAGAAGCCACATTGAGACTGGTAGGAATAGCGAAAACGCGAAGAGGGCTGCCCAGCTCCCCGGAGCAAACGGCAGCCCGGAGAGACCCGTGTGGCGGGAGGAGATTTTGGCGGAGAGGGAGGGACCTGGGTCCCAGGAACCAAGCCCCAGCCTGCAGTCCCAGAGCCAAGAAGAGGCGTTTGGACAGTTTTGAGCTGTGAAACAAGTGAGGGAGCTCCCAGGCCTACAGTGTGGAGTATTAGGTCCCTTCCTACTCTGCTGAGGGCTGCTTAAGGTTTTGGGGCGGCAGGACGCTGAAAGGCGGTTCTGTCGGCGTGGGCAGAGGCCAAGCCGGTGGGAGATCCGTCTAGCCCAGAGGGTCGGAGGGTAAGCGCGAGAGCGGTCCGGAAGCTGCGGGCCCGCCTTTAATCCCACTTACGGGAACAAAGCGGGAGGCCAGGAACGGGCAGGCCCTGCGCAAGCCGGCCCTGACCGCGGGGACCGGGCTAGGACCAGGGACGGGCAGGGGCTGTGGCTGAGCTGACGTTACCAGTCCCTCACTCCCCCACCCCAACCCCCCCGGGCCGGAGAAACCGCGGTTGGCCATAATACGTGCGCGAGCGGGCTCCGAGCGCGGGAATGGGGTGGACCCAGAGACAGGCGGAGGCTCGCAGCTGAGCCCACGGCTGCTATCCCCATCCGGCCGGAGAAACCCCGGATAGCGTTAATACGTGCACGAGCGGGCTCCAAACGCGGGGGCGGGGTAGAGTCCGGGACGAGCGGAAGTACGCAGCTCGGCGGAAGCCAGCAAACACGCCCGCCCCAATAAACCTTGGTTTCCGACCCTGCGCAAAGGGCCCTGGCCTCGAGGGCGGGGCTAAAGCTCCTGACGGGCAAAAGCTTACAGCTGAGAGCACGTCAAAAGCCCCGCCTAACCCGCGGAACTGTAGCGAGCAGGCTCCGACTGCTGGTTCTGGGCGGAAGTCCGGAAATAGGCTGGGTCCGCAGCTGAGGAAAGGTGCTCGCCTCTACCCTTGGTGCTAATCTTGTGGCTTCAGTGACAGCCCCTCCCACGGAGGAGAGGCAGAAATCACAGCAAAAGCCACAGTGGGCCGGCGCTGGCAACGCTCATACCCAACCACCCTAGGCGCTGGCAGAGGGGGTGGAGGGCCTGCAGATAGACCACACCTAGAGAACACAAAGGCAACACCTACTGGACTCCAGTGGCCACAACTTGCTTATACACAGAAAAAATGGGCAGGCAGAGGAATGCAAACCAAATGAATCAAGAGAAATCCCCAGAGAAGGACCTGAATGAACCAGATATAACCAAATTACCAGAAGCAGAATTTAGAATAATGATAGTTAGGATGTTCAAAGAAATTAGAGCAACAATGGATAGTCATTATGAACACCTAAATAAAGAGATAACAAGTATAAAAAATGAAATTGAAATAATAAAAAAGAATCAGACAGAAATGACAAATACAGTATCAGAACTGAAGACCACAATGGAAGGAATTAAAAGCAGGATGGATGACGCTGAGGATCGAATAAGCGAGTTAGAGGACACAATAAACAAAGGCACAGAAGCAGAGAAGAAAAAGGAAAAGAGACTTAAAAAATGTGAGGAAACTCTAAGGGAGCTTTGTGACAACATGAAGAGAAACAACATTCGCATCATAGGGGTGCCTGAAGAAGAGGAGAGAGGACAGGAAATGGAAACTTTGTTCAATCAAATCATAGCAGAAAACTTTCCTAAATTAAGGCTGGGAAACACTCCACACATTCAAGAAGCACACAGAACTCCATTAAGGAGAAACCCAAAAAAATCTACACCAAGACACATCATAGTTAAAATACCAAAGCTAATGGATAAAGAAAAAATTTTAAAAGCTGCTAGAGAAAAAAAGACTATCACCTACAAAGGAGCCCCCATAAGGATGACATCGGACTTCTCAACAGAAACACTTGAGGCCAGAAGGGAATGGCAAGAAATAATCAAAGTAATGCAGAACAAGAACCTACAACCAAGACTACTCTATCCAGCAAGGCTAACGTTTAAAATTGAAGGAGAAATAAAGAGCTTCCCTGAAAAAGAAAGCCTCAAGGAATTCATAAAAACCAAACCAATTCTGCAAGAGATACTAAGGGGCCTCTTGTGAACAGTTTAAAGAGAGGAAAGAATAGAGCAAAAGAAGAATACAGCTTTAAAGAATAAAATGGCAATAAACAACTACATATCAATAATAACCTTAAATGTAAATGGATTAAATGATCCAATCAAAAGACATAGGGTAGCTGCATGGATAAAGAAACAGGACCCATACATATGCTGTCTACAAGAGACACACCTTAAAATAAAAGATGTTCATAGACTGAAGGTAAAAGGATGGAAAAAAATATTTCATGCAAATGGAAATGAAAAAAAAGCAGGGGTAGCAATACTTATATCAGACAAAATGGACTTTAAAACAAAGGCTGTAGTAAGAGATAAAAGAGGACACTACATAATGATAAAGGGAACAATTCAACAGGAAGATATAACTATTGTAAATATCTATGCACCAAATATAGGAGCCCCGACATACATAAAGCAGACTTTGATGGATATAAAGGGCGAGATTAACAGCAATACTATCATAGTAGGGGATTTCAATACCCCTCTAACAACACTGGATAGATCCTCAAGAAAGAAAATTAATAAAGAAACAGCAGACTTAAAGGAGACACTAGATCAACTTGATTTAATAGATATCTTCAGAACTTTTCACCCTAAAGCAGTAGAATATACATTCTTCTCAAGCGCTCATGGTACGTTTTCTAGGATAGACCACATGTTAGGACACAAAAATGGTCTCAATAAATTTAAGAAGATTGAAATCATATCAAGCATTTTCTCTGATCACAATGCCATGAAACTAGAAATTAACCACAAAAGAAAAAATGAAAAATACTCAAACACTTGGAAACTAAATAGCTTGTTATTAAATAATGAATGGATTAACAATGAGATCAAAGAAGAAATAAAAAAGTTTCTAGAAACAAATGATAATGAGCATACATCAACTCAAAATTTATGGGACACAGCAAAAGCAGTTCTGAGAGGGAAGTTTATTGCACTACAGGCATATCATAAGAAGCTAGAAAAAGCTCAAATAAGCAACTTGACCCTGCATCTAAAAGAACTAGAAAAACAACAACAAATAAAACCCAAGACAAGTAGAAGAAAGGAAATAATAAAGGTCAGAGCAGAAATAAATGACATAGAGGCTAAGGAAACAATACAGAGGATCAATGGAACAAGAAGCTGGTTCTTTGAAAAGGTAAACAAGATTGATGAACCTTTAACTAGACTCACCAAGAAAAAAAGAGAGAGGACTCAAATAAATAAAATTAGAAAGGACAGTGGAGAAATAACAACTGACACAACAGAAATACAAAGCATTGTAAGAAAATACTATGAAGAACTATATGACAAAAAATTAGACAATCTTGGTGAAATGGACAAATTTCTTGAATCATATAACCTTCCAAAAATCAATCTGGAAGAATCAGAACACCTAAACAGACCAATTACAGCAAATGAGATTGAAACAGTTATCAAAAAACTCCCAAAAAAGAAAAGTCCTGGGCCTGATGGCTTCACAAGTGAATTCTATCAAAAATTCAAAGAAGAACTAACTCCTATTCTCCTGAAGCTATTTCAAAAAATTCAAGAGGAAGGAAGAATTCCAAACTCCTTTTATGAGGCGAGCATAATTCTGATCCCAAAACCGGGCAAAGACAACACAAAGAAAGAAAATTATAGGCCTATATCCCTGATGAATTTAGACGCTAAAATTCTCAACAAAATATTAGCCAACCAGATCCAGCAATATATGAAAAAAATCATACACCACGATCAAGTGGGATTTATTCTGGAGAGGCAAGGCTGGTTCAATATTCGCAAATCAATCAATGTGATTCACCACATAAACAAAAGGAAGGACAAAAATCACATGATAATTTCAATAGATGCAGAAAAGGCATTTGATAAAATCCAGCACCCATTCATGCTCAAAACTCTCAGTAAAGTGGGAATACAGGGATCATTCCTTAACATGATAAAGGCCATCTATGATAAACCGACAGCAAACATCATACTAAATGGACAAAGATTAAAAGCAATCCCCTTAAGATCAGGAACCAGGCAGGGTTGCCCACTTTCACCACTCTTATTCAACATAGTTCTGGAAGTCCTAGCTACAGCAATCAGACAAGAAGAAGAAATAAAAGGCATACAAATTGGAAAAGAAGAAGTAAAACTGTCATTATTTGCAGATGATATGATATTGTATATTGAAAACCCTAAAGTCTCAGTCAAAAAACTACTGGACCTGATAAATGAATTCAGCAAGGTGGCAGGATATAAAATTAATACTCAGAAATCAGAGGCATTTCTATACACCAACAATGAAATATCAGCAAAAGAAATTAAGGAAACAATCCCCTTCACTATTGCAGCCAAAAAAATAAAGTACCTAGGAGTAAATTTAACCAAGGAGGTTAAGGACTTGTACTCAGAAAATTATAGAACATTGATAAAAGAAATCAAGGAAGATACAAACAAGTGGAAGCACATACCGTGCTCATGGCTAGGAAGAATAAACATAATTAAAATGTCTATATTACCCAAAGCAATTTATAAATTCAATGCAATACCAATTAAAATACCAATGACATACTTCAAAGATATAGAACACATATTCCAAAAATTTATATGGAACCAAAAAAGAACACGAATAGCCTCAGCAATCTTAAAAAGAAAAAATAAAGCAGGAGGTATCACTCTTCCTGATATCAAGGTTTACTACAAGGCCATTATACTCAAGACAGCCTGGTACTGGCATAAGAACAGGCACATAGATCAATGGAACAGAACAGAGAACCCAGAAATAAACCCACAGCTTTATGGACAACTGATATTTGACAAAGGAGGAAAGAACATACAATGGAGTAAAGACAGCCTCTTTAACAAATGGTGTTGGGAAAATTGGACATCTACCTGCAAAAAAATGAAACTAGACCATCAACTTACACCATTCACAAAAACAAACTCAAAATGGATAAAAGACTTAAATGTAAGCCGTGAAACCATAAACATCTTAGAAGAAAACATAGGCAGCAAGCTCTCCGACATCTGTAGCAGCGGTATATTTGCCGATTTATCTTCATGGGCAACTGAAATAAAAGGCAAGATAAACAAATGGGACTATATCAAACTAAAAAGTTTTTGCACAGCTAAAGACAATAGGAACAGAATAAAAAGACAAACCACACAATGGGAGAACATATTCGACAGCACATCTGATAAGGGGTTAATAACTAAAATTTATAAAGAACTTATAAAAAGCAACACCAGGAAGACAAACAACCCAATCAAAAAATGGGCAAAAGAAATGAATAGAAATTTCTCCAAAGAGGACATACAGATGGCCAATAGGCATATGAAAAAATGCTCAACATCACTAATCATTAGAGAAATGCAAATTAAAACCACAATGAGATATCACCTCACACCAGTCAGAATGGCACTTATCAGCAAAACAACACAGAATAAGTGCTGGCGAGGATGTGGAGAAAAGGGAACCCTTCTGCACTGCTGGTGGGAATGCAGACTGGTGCAGCCACTGTGGAAAACAGTTTGGAGATTCCTCAGAAAATTAAAAATCGAACTGCCTTTTGACCCAGCTATCCCACTTTTAGGAATATACCCTAAGAACACCATAGCACTGTTCGAAAAGAAGAAATGCGCCCCCATGTTCGTGGCAGCATTGTTCACAATAGCGAAGATCTGGAACCAGCCCAAGTGTCCGTCAGAAGACGAGTGGATTAAAAAGCTATGGTACATATATACTATGGAATACTACTCAGCCATAAGAAACGATGACATCGGATCATTTATAACAAAATGGATGTACCTTGATAACATTATACGGAGTGAAATAAGTAAATCAGAAAAAAAGAAAAACTGAGAACAGCACGATTACATACATAGGTGGGACATGAAAGTGAGGGTATGAGACATGGACAAGAGAGTGGTGGTTATGGGATGGGGGGAGGGAGGGAAGAATGGGATAGGGAGGAGGGGAGGGACGCAGGGAAAACCAGATTGAAGGTGACAGAGGACAATTTGACTTTTGGTGATGGGTATGCAACACAATTGAATGATAAGATAACCTGGAGATGTTTTCATTGTACATATGTACCCTGATTTATTGATGTCACCCCATTAGAATTAATAATAATAAAATATATTAAAAAAAAAAAAAAAAAAAAAAAAAAAAAAGTATACCAAACAGAAATAACAACAGGTTAGACACAACAGAAGAAGAGATCAGTGAACCTGAAGAAATAGCAATAGAAACTATCTGCAACAAACCACAAAAAGAAAAAAATACTAATATACATTTTAATATATGTGTAACTAGAGTCACCAAAGAAATAAAGAGAAAAAAGAATACAGAAAACATCTGAAGAATTACTGGCTGAAAATTTTCCAAATTTCATGCAAGCTGAAAACCCACAGATTCAAAACCCTCAATTAACCCAAGCACAAGAAACAGGAAGACAACTATATGAAAGCATAATATAAAACCAGAGTTAAAAGCAACCCTAAGGAGAAAAGACACATTACAAGCAGAACAAAAACAAGAATGATAGCAAATTACTCATACAAAATAAAGCAAGCCAGAAGACACTGGAACCTCATCTTAAAATGCTGAAAGAAAAATAATCAGTCTAGAATTCTATACCTAGAGAAAATACCTTCTAAAAACAAAGACAAAATAAAGACTTTCTCAGACATCTAAAAGGTGAAAAATTGCATCACCAATGGACTAACACTACACGCAATATGAAATAAAGTCCTAAAGTAAGAAGGACTATGACACAAAATAGAAATCTAGATTTATATGGTAGAATGAAGAGCACCAGAAATGATAAATATGGAAGTGAGTATAAAAGAATGTTTTCTTTTTTATCTCTTTACAAAATAACAGCTGAAAGCAAAAATAATAGCAATATATTGTGGGATTTATAACAAATATAGAAATGAAATGTGTGACAATAACAATATGAAGACCAAGAGGAAGCAAATAAGAGTATACTATTGTAAGATTCTTGTACTATCTGTGAAATGGTATAATACCACTTGATGACAGACTGTGATAAGTTAAAGATGTATGCCATGAATCTCAAAGCAACCACAAAAAAAAGAGTTATAGCTAATAAATTAACAAAGGAAATAAAATGGAATCACAAAAAGTTATTCAATCCCCAAGAAGTCAGGAAAAAGGGAAATGAGCATGGAACAGGTTAAAAAAAAAGAGCAAGATAATACAGTTAAATCCAACTATATTAATAATCATATTTCATCTAAATGGTCTAAACACCCCAACTAAAAGGCGGAGATTATAAAATTGGATTATATAAAATGCAAAACCCACCTACATGCTGCCTATAAAACACCCGCTTTAAATGCAAAAACACAAATAGTTTAAAAGGATGTAAAGAGATACATCATGATATCATTAATGTTTTAATGGTGGTAAAGCATATATAAAACTGACCATTTTAACCATTTTTAAATCTACAGCTCTGTGACATTAAGTACATTCACACTGTTGTACAATCATCACTGTCATCTACCTCCAGAACTTTTTCACCGTCTTAAATGAAACTTGTCCCATTAAGCATTAACTCACCATCCCTCACTCTCCTTGGTCTCTGAAAGCCACTATTCTTCTGTCTCTATTAATTTGTCTACTCTGGGTTCCTCTTATGTAAGAGGAACCATGCAATATTTCTCCTTTTGTGACTGGTTTATTTCACTTAGCATGATTTCTTCAACTTTCATCCATGTTGTGGCATCTGTCAAAATTTCCTTCCTTTTTAAAGCTGAATAATATTCTATTGTATGGATGGACCACATTGTTTACCTATCCACCTATCAATAGACATTTGGGTTGCTTCTACCTTTTGGCTATTGTGAATAATGCTGCCATGAACACTGGGGTACAGATATGTTTGCATTTCTGCTCATACCTCTTTTGGGTGCAGACCCAGAAATGGAATTGCTAGATCATATGCCAATTCTGTTTCAATGTTTAAGGACCTGCCACACTGTTCTCCACAGCAGCTGCGTATTTTACATTCCCACCATCCCCACCAGCGATGACTGTTCCAATTGCCCCAGTTTCCTGGCAACACTTCTAATATATTTTGATAATAGCCATCCTAAATGGTGTAGAATGGCATCTGTCATTTTGATTTGCATTTCCCTAATGACTAGTGATGTTGCATCTCTTCATGTGCTAGTTCAATGGTAGTCAACCTGGTCCTTACCGCCCACTAGTGAGCGTTCCAGCTTTTATGGTGGGCAGTAACGGAGCAACCAAAGTATAAATAGAAAGATACATTTAACTATAGTAAGTTGTTTTATAAAGATTTATTCTGCCAAACTTAGCAAAAATTCGACATAAAGTACTTGGTAAGTAATTATTATTATAAGCTTTAACTTGCTGTAACTCTGCTTTATAAATTTTATAAAATAAAGTTACTTCCCTACTTTATAAATCTCCATTATTGTGGAACCTGTGGGCAGTTAGAAAATTTCACTACTAACAGAGATACAAAAGTGGGCGGTAGGTATAAAAACGTTGACTACCCCTGTGCTAGTTGGTCATTTGTATAACTTCTTCAGAGAAATATCATTCCAAGTCCTTTGCCCATTTTAATCAAGTTGATTTTTTGTTTTTGAGCTATAGAGGAGTTCTTAAATATTCTGGGTATCAATCCAGTAATACTAATTTTTTAAAACCTGGGTTGACTATTAATATGTAGATTTCAGAGCAAAGGATTTTACCAGGGATTAAAAGGGTTATTTCAAGATAAAGGTCAATTCATCAAAGGAACAAACCTCCTAAAACATTTATGTACTTAATTATAGAGATTCAAATCACCTGAAGCAAAAACTGATAAAACTACAAGGAGAAATGGACAAACCCACAATTAACAGTTACGTTTCAATGCCCCTCTTTCAATAACTGATAGAACCAGTAGAAAGAAAAAAGGAGTAAGGACATCAAAGACCAGTAACAGCACTACCAGCCAACTTGGCTTAATACATAGAGCACTCCACTCAATGGCAGCAGAAAACGTTTCCTTCACAAGTGCTCACAGGACCTTTACCCACGTAGACCATATCCTGGGCCATAAAAACAAGTCTCAGTAAGTCAAAAACAATTCAGATCATACAAAGTACATCCTCTGTTACAAAGCAATTAAATTAGAAATTAATATTTACTGGCCAAAAAAATATTTACTGGCCAGAAAGGGAATAAATAAAGTATTATAACGTTGACTTTGACTCTTGTTACTTGTAATCCTGTTGAGGAAGGAGTAGATAAATTAGCAGTGGGGCTATAAGTACTTTGATGTCTTCAAAGCTTCACATACCTAACCTGGGTTATCTGTTTACCATATATGGGTGAGTCTCTCCTCTCTCTCCTCTTCTTTCCAGCCCATCCTAAGCCCCAGGGGGCCAGTTCAATTGGCCCCAGACAAATCGTGACAAACCTGTTTGGTATTTGCCTAAATCTTTCGCATAAACTTGTGACAGGGAAAAAAACGATATGAGTGGGGAAGGAAATGCCATGGAGGAAGCCCCTGCTAAGCAAGCCCGCTTCTGCAGCTCCCAAAGCCTCGGAGACTCTCGCTATTACAGCGATCTCTTGGATATGAGGCAACTGTCTGGGAACAAGCCACAATCTTCTGAAAACTCCAGACCCTAAGCAGCAACTAAGAGAAATTCCAAACAACAGAGATCCAGTCAGATTAAAACAAAGTCTTCATTAGCCAAATTATTTCACTCTGGAAAACCCCTAGTAGTGCTGGCCAACAGTGTCTGAAAATGAGTTACGTGGCTAGTTACCCCAAGGCCCTTTCAATGGTAGATTTAGGTCCAATTAGCCCATTTCACAGCAATAAGGAAAAAGAAAATAAGATTCCCTAGGAAAAATCTCACTTCCAAGCTCAGCAAATCTACAAACTCCTTCAGGTAATGCTTCTCAAACTCACCTTATCATAAAAATACCCAGTGCATATGTTAAAAATACAGATTCCAGGGACCGGAACAAAGAAAGAATCTCCAGAAGCGTGGCTCTGAAATTTGTTTTAGGTGAGAGGAGGGGAGATAGTGAGGCAGACTCCCCCTTGCACCCCATTCAGATCCATCTGGGGCCAATGCTCCAGTATGAAGCTATTTTTAGCGCCTAAGGCTGATGCGCACCAATGGATCTATCCTCAGGACCCGGGGCCACACTCAAACCAATCGAGCCACTGGCTGTAGGGGAAGAGAAAGAGGAGGGGGAGAGAAGCAGAGGGTCATTTCTCTTGTGTACCCTGACCCGGAATCAAACCCTGGATGTCCAAACACCAGGCTGACACTCTATCCCAGGGGTCCCCAAACTTTTTACACAGATGGCCAGTTCACTGTCCCTCAGACCGTTGGAGGGCTGGACTATAAAAAAAAACTATGAACAAATCCCTATGCACACTGCACATATCTTATTTTAAAGTAAAAAAACAAAACGGGAGCGAATACAACATTTAAAATAAAGAACAAGTAAATTTAAATCAACAAACTGACCAGTATTTCAATGGGAACTATGGGTGCGGATGCATCCTGTGCTCCTCTCATTGACCACCAATGAAAGAGGTGCCCCTTCCGGAAGTGCGGAGGGGCCAGATAAACGGTCTCAGAGGGACGCAAGCGACCCGCAGGCCGTAGTTTAGGGACCCCTGCTCTATCCACTGACCTACCAGCTAGGGCCAGCTGTGGATTTTTAATAAGCATCTAGATGATTCTTTAGGTCCAGCCAGGTCACAATAACTCTGAAATGAAACTAACAGGTTAAAAATACCATCTTGGCCACTAACTGGCTATGTGACTAGCCAAATTATCTACCATCTTTACGACTCATTTTTCATCTGTAAAATAGGATCACCACCTACCTTGAAGTGCTCTAAGAGTTCAATATGTTCATAAAGCCCCTGAACACTATCAGAATCACGTGCAGCCAAGCAAGAAATCAGAGTTAGTGCTACCCAAAGGACAGCCACCAGTAGTAGCTGCCCAGATGAAAAAATTGACAATGAAAATTTTCTACCTAATGGAAATTGCAAAGGCACCAAACCAGATTTCGGAGATAATATATGATAAAACGCTTTTCTGGGCACTGTGATTGCCCAGAACAAAGACTCTCACTTCAATGTCCACTATTTTGCCCCCACTCCTCTCTCCCAGAACCAAAGTACAGGCCTGTACAGGGTTGCAGCTTTAGACAACAGCTGAAAAAGGGGTCCCATCCCACATCTCTGTCACCATCACTTCCAGCTGTAGGGCTGACAGTCACAGACCTGACAGGTGGCAGCATCTCAGCTGAACCAATAGGAAATGGGCACACAGCCAGTGCTGGGTGTGGAAGCGGCCTCCATCAGCAACAGGATGACTGGGATACCACTGAAGCAAAGGGAAGTGACTCTGAAGTTTCCAGAGCTAAAGGTGGGCATCACTCAGGTGAGTGAGCCCAGACACTGCATGGCTGAGAGCGCAATGACTTCTCTTAGAGGCTCAGGCCCTGGAGTGCAGAGTGAACTCTATCAGTAACGCACAACACAGCACCCCATCCCTAGCGTGGGAAATGAGCACCTCACTGGCTGTGGGAGGAAAGGAGGAACCAGGCACTTGCATGTACAGAGGGTCCCACCTTATGATTTTTCAACATTAGGATGGTGCAAAAGTGATCCGTATAATAAATTACATGAGTTATTCAATAGCTTATTATAAAAGAGGCTTTGTGTTAGATGATTTTATCCAACTGTAGCTAATGTGAGTGTCTGAGCTCATTTAAGGTAGGCAGGCTAGGCTAAGCTATAAGGCTCAGTAGGTTAGGTGTATTAAATGCATTTTGAGTTATTTTCAATTTACGACGGGTTTATCAGGATGCAACCCTGTTGTAAATCAAGGACTCTATCTATCTATAGTATAGCTACCTATACATTCCCACTTCTCCACTACCCTTTGTACACAGGAAGAACCAAGCACATACCGGAGATACACACACCAATGCCCTTTGTACCCAGCAGGTTCAAGGATAAGGACTGCTCAGTGATGCTGGGAGGTCCAAGACTGAGTCCAGTAAAAAGGATAAGGACAGAGTCTAGACGTAAAGCCCACCCTTTCACTACCCAGGAGAAAGGACACAAGTCAGGGAGTGAAAGACCATAGCGACCCTCTGATCCCACTCACTATGCCACTGGCTCCCGTGAGCCCTCTGCAAGTCACACCCATCTCTCGGGCCTGTTTGCCATTTGTTCAATGGGCACACCGGCTCTAACGTCACCAGACTTATGTCCAGCAAAATGCTCAAATATGGGACGGAGAATGAAGAGTGACGGCGAGAGGGGCTGGGGCTGGGGCGCGACCTGCGGGGGAGGGGGGGCAGTAGCCCCGGTAACGCCTCGCGTGCTCCCCTCCCACCGCGAGGGGCAGGGGTGCCAGACCTCGGCGGCAGTCACGCGGCCCTCGCGCCCAATCACCGGCCTCCACCAGAGTGAGGCGGGAAGCAGGGGGCGCGCCGGTCGCCACTGCAGCGCCACCCCCAACCCGGTCCTCGCCCCTCCCCGGTCCCGCTCACGGGCCCCGCTCACCTGCCGGGGCCGCCGCTGCCGCTGCCACAGCCGCGGTGGGTTAAACCACAGCCCACGCCCACACTTCCGGGATCCGCGAGGCCCGCCCCCTCCTGCCGGATGTACACCCCTCCAACGTCCGGGTCTGGGAGCAGGAGCCGCACCGCTCTCTCGCTACCACGTTGGGCGTCCACGTGCCTCCAATTCACAACACCGGCCCCCCTCGACCAGACACACTTGCGGCCACGCGGGACCATGTCCATGGGAAAGCCCACGAGTCCCCGCCCGCGCTGCGGACGCCAGCCCCGCCCCCGCAGACTTCTGGTCCCGCCACCAGGAGGGACACCGCCCAGGAGGCGGAGACCAGACCGCCTTGGACGATTGCGCCTGCGCAGGCCTCCCGCCTCTTCAGGCGTGGAGGCCAGGGGGTGTGGTTTTACTGGGCTCAGGTTGGGGGCGGCTCCTCCAAGCATCCCAAAGCCGGAGAGAGAACGAGTGGACACTCCAGATGGGCTAAGCTCAGACTGGACTGCAGAGCCCACACGTTAACCAAATACCTAATTCCATAACACTGTTTGGCCCCAAGTATAAGGTGACCAATCGTCCTCCTTTAGGGAGGACAGTCCTTTTGTAAATTCCGTCCTCCCTCGAAGTGTCCTCCTACATGTCTTCCTTTTTGATATCGGAAGACTAATCTGTAAATGTCCATATTCGATCAATGCAGAGTCGATCCATTGTGTGTGATGTGATGTATTTGTATCTAAATGAGTACTTTTTTCTTACAATTGATATTAAAAATTAATAGGCATGTAAGCATAATTACAATATAAAATATTACAAATGTTTTTATTATGCATTTATTATAGTGTGTTATTGTTGCAATGAATAAAATGTTTCTTTTATTTATGATACCATTTTCTTCCATTTATTTTTGTCCTCCTTTTCATTGTAAAAAAGTTGGTCATCTTACCCAAGACTGGAATGACCACAGAACTATAAGTGTCCCCTGGCAAACAAGAGTGCCTATCAGTTTGAAACTGACTGGCAGACTCCCCAAAACAACTCTGAGTGGTTTCCCCAAAAGTAACCCGTTTCCCAGGCCCTCTGTTACACTTTTAGTTCATCCGTGTGGGTAGTGCTTAATAATCGCAGATTTCCTTATATATCGCCACTTGTCCAGAATCATGAGGCTGAGGACCTGTGATGGCCCTGATGCTTGTGCTCTCATCTCCAGGTGCTTGTACTGGACAACAGGCCTGGAGGCGAATCCCATTCCAGGTTTTGCCTCGCAGCAGCATCCAAAATTGAGTTTTGTATAAAGGGGACCCCAGGAGAAAAGATTCTTAGCCCAAGGAAACTGTTCTACCCAAAATTTAAAAACTTCTGAGATGCTGAATTAAGACCAATGTTGCTAGTAACAGAAGCCCAATGCAAACCAGCTTCTGCAAAATGGGAATTACTGGGTCACATAACCATAAAGTCCAAGGGTGACGGTCTGTATTCAAGGCCTCATCTTTCTTACTTGGCCCTGTTCTTCGTCTTTTGTGTTACCACCCTTTCCTTTCAAAAGATAGTATCAAGATTTCTATTTCAAATTCTCAAGAGAGTAGATCTGATTGGCTAAGATAATTGGATGGAGTTATCCCTTTCTTGACATCGCATAGGCTGCCAGATAGTCTCGTGGAGAAGGATTCTTGGGTCAGGTGATCACCTTTCTCCAATCAGTGACCACCTCTTAAAGCCCAGACTTGATCAGTAAAGAAGACAATCCCAGCTGCTAATACTTCTGAGATTCATTTGAGGGATGCCATGATTAGTTTTGCAAACATTTCACTTGCACATATGTCAGAGTGTTGCCCATTAACAGCAGCTGCAGATTGAAATGTTTCTGAAAGGTAAGGAGGATCTAGGTAGATGACATTAACTTTTTGTCCTAAGCACTTCTGTGCTATATAATTTTAAATTCTGTGCATATATCACTTGAGGGGGCAGTTAGAAAACACTATTGATCGATTAGCTTGAGTTTACATTCAGCAGTCCTCTCACTCACTGGTACTGTGCTGGGATTTGGGATATGGAATGTGGACGTGATGGCTGGAACTAGAGTAGTCATATTGAATGAACCATGAGGTGTCCTGGTGCCACAACAAAATAGACAGAGCCTGAGTCCTGGGACCATGGAGCACCATGACTCTGCTGATGCCCACCTCTAGGCTTTTACAGGAGAGGGAAATGAACCACTCTGTAAGCCACACTTTAGGTCTTAGACTCCACTTCTGGAATGCCCTCTTGTATGCCCAAGACGGGGTACGCATCCACCCGCTGTATGTTCCTCAGACACCTCACATGTTGTCCTTTCTCAGCATCTACTTCAGCCATTCACTCCCCGGGACAGTAACTTCTGTAAGAACAGACAGATTCTTTTATACACCATTTTACACAGGTGCTAGAAACAATGACAACAGTAACTTGTAACTGTGACAGACACAATGATTCCACTGGGGCTATTGAGGGAAAATGGTAAACTGTTACATACTCTCTGAATCAACTAGGTCATTGCCAAGATCATCTCTGGTTAGAAGTTGAGGGGGTGGCATCTGGCCCTCCTGAATGGATAGCAAATAAAAGCAAAGGAGGGAAGGCAAAAAGTGGCAGGAAGTTGGAGGCATCTGAGGCAGGTTGCATTGGCAGCCTGCGTTTTTCAGCCCCTCCCCCCACCTCACCTCTAGTCCTACCCTCTTTGTCCTGGTCTCCTACCAGGCCTCAATTACACCCACTTTTATTCGTATTCAGAATGGCTATGGTACATAGAGAGGCAAACAGACAGACAGAGGGACATTCATTCATTCCACATGCTCACTGAATACTTGGCACTGCTAACACCTGTAGTTAGAAAAATGAACAGATACCATCTTCAAGCTCAGGAAACTCACATGCCTGGTTGGAATTTGAGAGGGAACATGAGGTCTTCCTACCCCAAGATATCTCAGTCCTTCAGACAAATCTGATCAGGAACAAAATATATGAAAGTGGGAAGATTCGTTACGCTTCCCCTCTGCCCCTTTCTACAAAGTTTTGTTTGTGTGATTAGCTCCTCAGCTCTGGATCTTGTGATTCTGGTTCTGGACTAGACGGAGAATTCATGCAAACAAAAGTGAGGAGGGCTAGACAGGTGGGTCAGAGAACGGGGTAACAAGGACAGAATATTCGAGAAGCTGAGATCATGCAGAAGATTTGGGAAGTGAGTGGGAAAACCATTTTTTAAAGGCAGGTTAACCATGCGGTGCATATCATTCCCAATTTGGTCTTCAGGTCTTGAGTGAAGACTTTGTCTTTTTTCTTTCTTTCTGGAGTTGGAAGTCATCTCCGTCTAGCTGATTT
Source organism: Rhynchonycteris naso (assembly GCA_037038555.1). Classification (NCBI taxonomy): domain Eukaryota; kingdom Metazoa; phylum Chordata; class Mammalia; order Chiroptera; family Emballonuridae; genus Rhynchonycteris; species Rhynchonycteris naso. Next base: position 362,516,181 of record CM072995.1, read on the forward strand.
CTCACTCTCACTCCTTCCTTCTAGATCCCACACCATGTGCCTCAGTTCAGCTAGCATGCGATTGTGCCTCCGCTGCAGGGACCGGTGGCTACCTACAAAATTATCCATTCTCTGGTTTGCCTTAAACACGGAGTATATTTTATTATATAGCAATGTGCCCAGTAGCTGAAAAATTGCATTTCCTACTCTAATTTGCTGTTAGTTATAACTGGGTGAGTCTGTGATATACGCAGAAATTGAGAGAGATTTCTTAGGAAGGTGCTTTAAAGGTACTGACCCAGCTGGCTGAGTCTTTCCTCCTCCCCCACGTTAACTGCCATCTAGATTTCAGATGTGATGGCTGGAACTCCCGCCGTTGTATTTAACCATGAGATGACCTTGGAAATAGAAACCATTCCAACTTTGAACAGCTTACCTCCAGATTTGTTTTAAGTGGGAGGGAAAAAAAAATCAAGTTTTATCTTGTTTAAGTTTTTATTCTTTTGGGCTTTTTATAAGGTGCACCCAAACTCAAACCTGATGTTACTTTGTGTTTGATATGGTACAGCTCTATTGTTATTATTCTGTTAGGGTTAGAAAATAAATTTATATTTTGTGACATTCTTCCCTTTATTACTTAATTAAGTTTATGCATAACTCACACATATATGTATTCTTGTATAAATACAAAATTGTGATTAAAAACATGCTTTCTTAGTATAGTTTTTGGATTTCTTTTTTATCCCCCCCCCCTTTTTTTGGCTTGGTTTCCTCACTTACTAATTAATGCCTAGGATATATCTTCTCATACAATCTTATCCAAATCTGTATCGATGAGCCAGGAGAGCCTGAGGGGCAGGCTGAAAAACTTGCGGAGATTTCAGGCTGGTTCTCACATTCCCCAAGTCTAGATCAGTGGTTCTTAACCTGGGTTCTATCGAACCCTAGGGGTTCGATGAGTTGGTCTCAGGGGTTCAGAGAAGCCTCTGCCATGGAGGCCAGAATAAAGTAATACCGTAATTTGTTGTGAGTTCATGCACTTTGTTGGTTTTGTTCTTTGAGCAAGGTGATGTTCATGCACAGCTCATTTTGTGCACCAGTAAAAAAAACATATACCTATGTCTTGAATTTGGGGAAAAATCATTTTATTTATCACTAAAGAAGGGTTCGGTGAATGCGCATATGAAACTGGTAGGTTCAGTACCTCAAGAAAGGTTAAGAACCACTGGTCTAGATAGATTCTCCAGCATAAATGACCCTGAGCTTCTTCTTCCCATCACCCTCCTCCCCCTTCTTTCTCTTTCAATGAAATGGAGTGGGGGGCTTGGAAACTGAAGGCCCAGACCTTCATTCAGGGTCCAAGCGCTCCCACCCTCTCTCTGCAGCTCCCCTTCCTCCCCTCTCTCCTACTCACAGACTTGCTTTCTCTGCCTCCTCTCATCTCTCGCGTCCTCCTCCTCCTCATGTTCCAACCTCACTTTACTTTTTCTCCTCCATTCTTTACAGCTGAGCATCTCGCTCACCTACAAATCTCCTCATCGTCCACAGGATACACTCACGCTCTTGACCATGGCATTCAACCCCTCACCCCCGTGCCCTTTGCTCCACTCCACATTATCCTGAGTATCATGAGAGCTCTTCTCCACGTGTGTCCCATCCTTCTAAATTCATGCTAGATGACACATTTATACTCCCTTGAAATTCAGTGTGGCCACATGACTTGTTTCATTGGCCCACGACACATGTCATCATGACACGTCACTCCTGGCAAATGCTTTGATAACCAGCTGAGGAGTTGGCAGGTGTCATTCCCCTGCCATGGCAACCAGTGACACTGCAGATGGAGAAGTCTCCATTGTCAGTCTCCTGAGTGAAGATGTCTCCAATCAGAGCCCCAGATGATGTTTAATAGACAGACAAAGAAAGCAAGAGAAGCACCTTATTATTTTTAAATTAGGTGCAGCTTGTTAATGCCCCTGCTGCCTCCCCAACTTTCCACCCAAAGCAGTATTAGGCATCCCTGTTCCCAGAATGCCTAGAACATGCCTTCGTGACAGTCTGGTCACACGTCTTTCCTAAATTTTTGTTTCCTGGACTACAGCCATGGCTAGCTCATTCAGAAAACCTGACCCCTCCAGCTGGCTGCAGGTCCCTAGGGTCATAGCTCAGCAATGGACATGGACTAGACTTCAGCCCACATACCCCTTGACCTGGCACGTGTGTTCTGGGAACAGTCTGCAAGCTGTTCACACCTGCCAGGCTCCCCTATATAGAGTGAGCATTCGGAGAACTTGGCTTAGAGCACCTTCACTGAAAGAATGAACATTTTTAATAGCTGAGACTCCTCTCCTCATATCCTGACCCCCACACCCAGCACCAATGAACAGCAGAGTGGTCAAGAGCATGGAATTTGCAGTCACACTGACCTGGGTTCAAATCTTGGCTTTACCACTCAGTAGCCTTATATCCGCAAGGAAATTTCTTAACTCCTCCCAGCCTCAGTTTCCCCATATGTAAGTTGGGGATACTCTCAACCCCATAGAGCTCCCATGAAAAACACATGGGAAGAGGCATTCAATGTCTGTGGGTTTGTGTCTGGGAGACCACAGTGGCCAGGGAAGACCTCACTGAGGAAGGGGACAGTGGAGATGACAGCTGAATATGAAGAAGGAGCCAGCCATGCAGAGACCTGGGAGAAGAACATTCCAGACAAGCAGAATAGAAATTGCAAAGGCCCAAGGTAACCAAATTCAGTAACTTGCTACTTTTTCACCTCTGATCTTTCTTCTGCACTTGGACACACCAGGGGACATGTAGGTCACAAGTCACCCTCATGACCTCATCACACACTTGAATAATGAGTCACCAGCAATGGGTCATCACCCCCTTCCCAGAATAGCAACCTCTGGGCCTGCGCATGGACTGAGGCATGGAGATCAGTGCTCTCAGTAGAAAGGGACTTTCCCGTGGGCCCGGGGCTATGTGGATAAGCTGGTTATCAACTGTCCCACCAGGTCCCTGGAGGCACAGCGGACATGATCACTAATGACTGACCCCCTCAAGGTTTGCTTGTCCTCCTGGGTGAAACCTGCAGCACACCAAAAGGGCCAAGAGGAAGTAAATGTTCCTTTTTAATCTTCCCTGTGTGATCATGGGCCCCGGAGGTGGTTGCTCTCCCCGCAGAAGCTGGTTCCTCTATTCCAGGGCTCCCCAAACTACGGCCTGGGCTCCCCAAACTACGGCCTGCTCGCAGGCCGCATGCGGCCCCCTGAGGCCATTTATCCGGCCCCAGCAGCACTTCCAGAAGAGGCACCTCTTTCATTGGTGGTCAGTGAGAGGAGCACAGGATGCATCTGCACCCATAGTTCCCATTGAAATACTGGTCAGTTTGTTGATTTAAATTTACTTGTTCTTTATTTTAAATATTGTATTTGTTCCTGTTTTGTTTTTTTATTTTAAAATAAGATATGTGCAGTGTGCATAGGGATTTGTTCATAGTTTTTTTTATAGTCCAGCCCTCCAACGGTCTGAGGGACAGTGAACTGGCCCCCTGTGTAAAAAGTTTGGGGACCCCTGCTCTATTCCTTCTCAAAAGGTGGCCATGGGACATCAACAGGAGCACCTGACCCCAAAGCCTGATGGCTGGAACTTACCTTGCCTTTAGTTCGGGACCCCTGCGGGTCCACCCCAGCCTGATATTTTTCTCCATTCACACCATAAAGCAAAGTCCCCATAGAGCATGGGTGGTTTCACCCCTGGCCAGGGCCTTTAAAGCTGCAAGGTCTTTCTTTTTTTTTATTTTTTATTTTATTTTATTCATTTTACAGAGGAGACACAGAGTGAGAGAGAGAGAGAAAGAGAGAAAGGGGGGAGGAGCTGGAAGCATCAACTCCCATATGTGCCTTGACCAGACCAGTGCAGGGTTTTGAACTGGCGAGCTCCGTGTTCCCAGGTCGACGCTTTATCCACTGCGCCACCACAGGTCAGGCGCTGCAAGGTCTTTCTTGAACATCAAAGAAGCAACAAATTCCTTGAATCCAGGTTTGTCTGAGCCTCCTGACTCAGCCCCTATTCCCTGAATAACAATGGATCTCAATTGCCAAAGGCTGAGCAGAAAATGCTCCTTGCCCTAAATGCGGGTCAGTGCCACGCAATCTGTGCGGGTAGGTGTTACAGGAATGAGGAGGGGGAGCCATGGCGCCGCCCAGCTGGACACGAGTCAGCTGCTGTCTGTATGACTGTGTCCTGCCTTCTGGTGCCACTTCAGCTGGGGCCGCCCCACTGTGCTGGCACTGGGCTTTCCTGCAGCTATGAGACCACAGATCTGGCAGTACAGCAGGGGAAGACTTGAGGAGGAAGGAAAAAGGACTTCAGCTCTGGCACCTGCAGACTTCTGAGAGTTGCCCACAGGAGCTGACAGCCTCTCCAACGTTTCCCTTCTCAGAACTCTCGCAGCCTGAGAACCAGAGGCTGGCCCCAGGACTTTGCTAACTTACCTCGCAACCTTTTGGCTAGTTATGCATCCGAGCCCTCAGTTTCCCCTTCTCTAGGACGAAGAGATCGGTCTGAGAGTCAGTGATGACAAGGAAAACAAGTAGCCAAGGCCACATCCACAGGCCAGCGCTACTCTGATTGCCTGGCGATGTCTGCGTTGGACTCGGTACGGGGAGTGGCAGACCAGGTGCCATGTGACTGCCGTCCACAACCTGGGGGACCATTGGACGCTGCCCACCAGAACATTCAGCCGTGTGATTCAGTGGGCTAACATCAGAGCTATAAGGCAGAGGCTGCCAACTGGGAGGGGTGTGGATTCTTCCACAGAGACCCATGCTTGACTGAGGGATCGTCTCTCCAAAGGAATGGATGTCAATAAAAAGACCCTGGATACAAGGCATGCTGGGAAGGTAAGATGAATGAGACAATATTTTAAATGCTTTAAATGACCTGCCCTTTTTTTGTCCAGCTGGAAATGATGCCAACAATTAGAGAGGCATCAAGAGCCCACTGGAGGTGGCTGTCCCTCTTTCCCGTGGCTCACAAACAGCGAGTGCCACTCGATCACCTCCACGTCCGGAGCAGGAGGTGCCCCAGAAGACTCAGTGCCACCGGAGCACCGGCAGGCATTGGTCCTTGCCAGTTCTTCTTCCTCAACCCAGCGCCGCCTGGGTCATGCACAGGCTGCCCTGCTGTCCCTCGGCTCTGAATCCTTCCTCTGTGCCCTTCCAAACACCCCATGGCTTCACTCCTTGGCTCACTGCCATCTGCTACCCAGGCTCTATCCCTTACCAGGCACGAAAGAAGAGGAAGCAGGGAGGGAAAACACAGTTTGCTTTTCCTTAAAGTTTCCTCATTCCTTCCACCTCCAGGCCCTCACATGGCTCCTCAAAATCTCAAGCTGGACAGTCCAGCAGCCCTGGGGGCAAGGCGGCCAGGCCGCAGGAGAGCTGCAGTAATGAGCATAGCAGGCTCCCGTGACACGGGCCCTGGGAGCCTGCCCAGGTCTGTTTGGCTTGGCCCCTCAGGGTAGCGATAAAGACAGAAATCCCAAAATGTGAGGATTTTTTTTTTAACTTATTATAGAAAATTTCAAACATAATAGGACTTTGTTTGTTTGTTTTTTAATAGTATCCCAAATGCTTTATTTCATCACGCAACATCAAAACTTACAACGTAGACTGGAGGCTAGAAGTCCAAAATTAAGGGGCCAGTCAATGTGGTTCTGGGGGACCCTTCTCACCTTGCAGATGGCTGTGTCTTCTCGCTGTGTCTTCACCCTGCAGGAGGCAGGAGGCAAGCCCCCTAGTGACCTCATCTCTGCCTAATCACCTCCCAACGGCCCCACCTCCAGCTACTGTCCTACTGTCAGGGCTTCAACATATGCATTTGAGGGTGGACACAATTCAACCCACAGCAACGATGCGAACCTTTGTTTTAGCTAAGACCCTCGTTTAACATTTTTTTATCCTTAATTCATTTTTGCTGGAATATTTTAAGGCAGGGTTATCATTTTACAAACTATATATAACCACAATGCTATTGTATCAGTGACTTAACCAGCGTGCCACAAGAAGTTTTAAAATGGGCAACACCTGACTGACTATGTAGTCAGTGGCACTGACCTCTTTTCCCGTAGATTGAAAAAATAAAAAGAACGACAGCCAACACAATAGCCATTGCTTGTGAATGAATAGGAAAAGTGCCCTTTTTTAGTCAGATCAGCAAAAAATATACATACATATATATATTTGTGTGTGTGTTGCAAAATTTTAGTAATTAGTGTATCTGTGTCATGAGAAAGAAGAGGCTGAAAATTGCTGATCTAGGTAGTTCCTGAGCACTGGTAATAAGATCTAGACTTGAGATCAAAACTTTTTACTGTGTCCGCGCCGCGGGGAGGACGCGCCTGTCGCCGTTGCCCTGCCATGGCCTGCAGCCCGCGAAGTCCGCCCCGGTACCGGGGCGCCGCGACCCCGACGCCAGGTGAGGCCGGGCCGCGGGTGGGCGAGGCGGGCGGGTCGGGCGGAAAACAAAAAACTTTTTACTGGAATAGCTCATGGGTAGTTCCATAAACTTCTTACTGCCTCACTCCAAGAGGCACAGGACTCCTGGTCGCCCCACTTCTATAGATGCTAAGATAGGTCCGTAGGTCCTGATGTTACCAACCTCTTCCATTCATTATGAACTTCCCTTCAACCTTTTGTCCTCAGGTCTGTGCCCAGATCCATTGTTTTGTTAAGAGTTGTAAAACAGTGATTTTCTCATGCTGCCATTTCTTCTGAATTTAATTGCTGGTATTCTTCAATAAAAAAAAACAAAACCACAAAAAAAGATCCCCCACAACTTTCCTCCATTAACTCCTTGTAGCTCTAGCCTAGAATTTTCAAGCAGGTGGGCATGAAAAAGGTACCCTTGATTTATGCCATCTGTTCCAATATCTAAAGCCACTCCTATGCCAGTGACCTGCCCCAGCATCTCCACTCTGCTCCTCGACACTAATCCTCCTAGCAACCTCCTCTCTAAGGGCAGGCAGCATGTGCACCTCACAGGGTCGTTACAAAGACTGCATGAGACCAAGAATGTCAAGCATGGGACCTAGCACTTACTTTTATGACATGATTAGCTGCGTTTTAGCTCTAAGACATCAAGCATCTCTCTCTCCACTCTGTTAGATCGTGTGGTTTGGTTGTGAGTGTGTGTGTATTTCCCCCCCAGCCAAGCCCCAAGGAAGAGATTACAATAGAGATCTCATATTCTGAAATTTTTTCAAGTCCCCTCCTCAGGAATACTGATGGGGATAAAGATCTTATCGGAAGGTTTTGTATTTCTTATCAGGGCCATCAGCAGCCCTCCAAGGGGACACTGAGGGCAGGTCAGGGCATATATAACCAGCAGCTCTTGCCCATCACTGCATGCTTGAAACTCGCTCATTCCTGGGTCCGGGAACCCAAGAAGAAAGCATGAAGTGGATTGGGTTCCTCAGCCTGGTGGCCCTCTCAGAGTGCTTGGTCACGTAAGTGTGGGGACTGCAGGCAGCATCAGCTCTTTTCTGGGTTCTTTCTCACTGTCCTGTTAGTCTTCCACCACCCAGGGGTAAAGGGGATTGCAATCATCCCTTGTCTTAAAGTCCAAGTCTCCATTTATTGATGAGTAGCTTCCCTGTGCACTGTGGGGCTCAGGACTCTCGGCACAGGCCTGTGGGCTTACACAACTCCAGGTTGCACGTGGGCTATGTGAATGGTGCTCCCCGGAATTGTTCAGTGCCCGATCTGTGTCGCCATAATTGTGGTTCTGTCTAGGGGCAGAATTTCTCTCGAATTTGCTTCTACGTCTTCTCCCTGGTCTCTCTCCATTTCCATGTGCACGTATCTCCCGGTCTCCATCTCTGTATCTCTCTCTTCTATCTCTCCACCTCTGTGGATGTCTCTGTACATGCAGAACGCTTCGTGGGGTGTTTTTCTATTTTGGTTCTTTCTTGTTTCTCTACCCTCTGAATTTTCCTAACTTACTCCTCATCTCTCAGCCTTCCCTTCTGCTTGAACCCTGGAGAAAGATCAGGAGGGATACTTCTGGGCCAGTGTTGCCTTAACAAGCAGTGTGACGCAGCCCAGTCACAACTCCCTGCACTTCCGATTCCTCCCCTGTAAAAGGAGAAAGTGATGCCCACTTTGCCTCCCTCCTCTAGAAGCCCTCCGACGGCTTCTTCGGGAAAGAGACAGTGAGATGACGATAACAACAGTAATGGCCATCCTCGTCCAGGTCCTCACGGGTCAGGTGCATTTTACCCGTCACCTCACTGAATTCCCAAAACATTCTGCGTGAGGGGGTATTATCGTTCCACTTCTTTACAGATGGGGAAACTGAGGTTCCAAATGGCCATGTGGCTTACTCAAGGTTACAACAGAACCTGTATTCAAGCCTAGGTCTGTTGCCATGGTCTTTTCATTTTGTTAGGTGTCCTGCCCTGACAATAAGATGACATTTATAAAAAAAATACTTGGAAAGTACACAATTGGTTACAAAGCAAGGTGTGGTGGTTACGTTAAAACACAAGACAGTGAATTGTTGTCTTGTTTGTTTCTCTTTCCCAATGAAAGAATCCCTTTAAAGAAGATCAAGTCCATGCGAGAGACTCTCAGGGAGAAAGACCTGCTGAAAGATTACCTGGAGAATCATCCTTTCAGCCAGGCCTACAAGTTTCTGCACAAAGAACCGGGAATAACTTCAGCGCCCATGAGGAACTACCTGGACGTGAGTGTGGTGGGATAGTACTCCACAGCCCCCCCTAGAGTTCTGGTCAAGCAGTGGGGTTCATCTGGAGGTGGGAGCCAGGATGCTGGGGTCAGGGCTACTGCGGGCAATGGCACAGCTAGGGAATAGGGATCCCGTCCCCAGAGGAGAAGGCATTCCCACCCTCAATGCTTGGTCTGTGGTGACTGCGCCCAGCAATGGCCACGTGGTGGGTAAACATATATTTCCGTGCCAATGATACATCATTATGCCGTGAACTACAGCATTGGTTTGGCAGATTCTGTTCCTTCTGAACCGGACAAACCACTGAGTAATAGTTGCAGGGTAAGCCGGGTCCGATCAAATGACAAAGCTATCTGTGCATGGAGTTTGATACCCCAGGCAGAGGAAGTTCAGCCTCCACAGCCCCAGTAATTGGGACCCCACAGTGTATGAGGCTATAATACACTAATATCATGGTGATGGTTATGGTTATTGATAACAGAGTGTCTTGTCACCCCTGCAAAAAGATCCAAGCAAAGAGTTAATAAATGTCAAATAAAAAATGTGTGATACTGACATATGTTTAAAGTTTGGAGGAAGTGGTCTGGGGTGACCTAGGCGGGCTTCCTGGAAGAGGAAGCACTCAAGCTGGGCCATGCTGGTGAAAGGATTTAGAGAGCTGTGTGTGAGCCTGGAGAACTTTTCAAATGAAAGCACCAGCCTGAGCAGTGGCTGTGAGACAGGGGGGTTGGAAAGTGATTTCAGGAGACATGGGATATCCTGACAGAGGCAGGGACCCTGGGGATCAGGGGTGGCTAGGGCAGCCAGGCCTGATCGATGCCCCCCACCCTCACCCCGGCAGCTGTATTACGTTGGCAGCATCCGCATTGGAACGCCCCCTCAGGAGTTCCAGGTCATCTTTGACACAGGCTCAGCTGACCTGTGGGTGCCCTCCATCTATTGCTCCAGTCCTGCCTGCCGTGAGTGCCCCTGCCCCCTGCCCTCGGCCCCCAAGTCCTCTGCAGGCTGACAGACGCGCACTTTCTGTGTCTGCAGTTAAACACAACACCTTCAACCCTCAGAAGTCCTCGACCTTCCAGAAGACGAACCGGCCCATTGAGCTCCACTACGGATCTGGGAGCATGACAGGAGTGCTGGGCTATGACACCGTGCAGGTAAGGCGGGGGTGCAGGGGAGGCAGGGCTGCCCTGGGAGCCACTTCTGCTTACAAGTCAGCAGGAAGCACCCATCTTTCCCAAAGTCTCTCAATGAATGGCCACCCACCCTGTGGGTCTGCGTCCCTTGGGGAGATAGTGCCCCTATGGACCAACTCCCAGAATCGCTAACCTGGAGCATGGGGCGTGGTGCTGGAGAAGGTTAGTGTGGATTTGCAGCTCTTTTTCCCATGGTGAGCTCAAGGCTGATTTTTCTGGGAGCAGGGAGAGGTGAGAAAAACCCCGTTTTATATTCTCAGAAGGTGCCAGGCACTGTGCTGGGCACTTTCACTGTAAGAATTTGTCTAATCCTGCCACAACCCCATGTGTTCGGCACTACCGTAACCTCCATTGTACAGACGAGGGAACTGACGTAGAGAGAGCACCCTAGCTGGTAAGCAGCAGAGCTCGGATCTGAGGCAAGACTCATGCAGGTGTGGGGTATCTGAGGGGAGAGGGCAGAATTGATCTGGGGTCCCTGTGGGTGGCTGAGGGCTCCAGAAGGCAGAGCGGGGGAAGCAGAGCCTGCGAATGCAGGAGGGCCCTGATACAATGGTTCTTACTTTTGAGGGCCTTCGAGAATCTAACAGAAACTGGGGGCTGCCTCCCCAAAGCACCTGAGCGTGCGCACACACACACACACACACACACACATGCATACACACGCGCGCGCGGGCACACACACACCAAAAGCGGCAGACTTTTCACAGGGACTCTGATGGCTCTGTTGTATAACCGGCTTCTGTCTCCCTGGGAATGTGGAATCCACAATGATTTGCAATGAATTCCCTTCATTCCTGTCGTCAGGTCACGACAACGCCACAAAGGAGACGTCCTGCTCTCTACTCGTTTGGTCCTCAAGTGGCGACCACTTCGCTCCACTCTGAGTCTCAGTTTCCCCAGCTGTAAAAAGGGGATAAAGCACGTTTTACTAAGTAGGCTGGCGTTAGCAGGAGGAGCAGGTGTTGGCTGAGCCCTCCAGTGCACAGTGCATTCCTAATATGGCTTCTGATAGCCAAGGGCAACCCCAGGGCACAGCCTTGGTCCCTGGGATGCTGGTGGCATCTCTCTACCCTCTCCACCCCAGCCCAGCCCCGCTTCCCAAACCGTTACACGACATCATCCTCTTCCCTCACAGGTCGGGGAACTTGTCGACACATCCCAGGCATTTGGCCTGAGCAGGACAGAGTCCAGCAAGTCCTTGGAATATGGGGCTTTTGATGGCATCCTGGGCCTGAGCTACCCCAACATCGCGCTCCAGGGCACCCTTCCTGTCTTTGACAACATGTGGAAACAAGGCCTTATTTCTCAGAACCTTTTTGCCTTCTACTTGAGCAGGTAAGTCTGGGCTGGACAAGCTGCAGGATGCTTTCCATGCTGGATGAAAAATTATGGAGGACTCGATCCACAAGTTTCCTGAAAGATAACTTAGTTCAGGGGTCAGCAAACAGTGGTCTGCAGCCACATCAGGCCCACCACCCACTGTGCTCCCCTCACAACGGGCCCTGGGCCCTGTCTCTGTTCCCCCCGCCCCGCCTCCAGCAATGAGAAGAAGGGCAGCGTGGTGATGTTCGGCGGAGTGGACCACTCTTACTACAAGGGAGACCTAAAGTGGGTGCCGGTAACCAAACAGGGCTACTGGCAGATATCTGTGGACAGGTAAGCCCCTCCCTCTGAGGGCCGCACCAGTGACATCCCCACACATGTACGTGCGCCCAGGCACAGGTGCACACAGACCTGCACAGACACGCACACCGACATGGGTTCATCCCTCCTGACTGGAGTGGACCTGCATCATGGAGCGTGAGGAGAAGGACAGGCCTGGAGCCTGAGCTGTCTGGGAAGAGGCCCATGCTGTGTGTGTGTGGGTGGGGGGCTGCCCCCATCATGCTGTCTGTGGGCAAGCTGTAGTGAAAGGGGTGGAGGTGAATTCCACCCATCTGGACAGGGTCATGATAGGGTGACTGACCACCCCCAGGTCCCCAGAACTGAGGGGGTTCCCAGTACACAGGACTGGGCCAACCGGGAAGGCTGGTTGCCCTAGGGAGACTCTACCTGCAGTGGAGAAATATCAGCTTCATTCTGGAGGCCTGAAAGCAAGTCATACAAAGGGCTACCCACCCCAGCCCTGTCCTCGGCACCAGTGGGGCACCGGAGGGTGACAGAGATTCCGGAAGCTGGGGATTCAAGAGCGGCCTGAGAACAGGAGGCAATAATCAATGGGATTCTGTGTAATACTATCAGACAAAAGTTTAAAATGTCTTTGGAGGCTCACATCCTGCCCCTGGGCTAGCATTGCTTGGCCAGGGGCCTCAGTGCCTGGGGAATGGGGCGGGGGACAACTGCTTTCCCCAACTAGTAGGGCAGATATACATGAGACAGCAAGTCACACAAATATGAATTACCACTTTGATGCACGCTAGAAGTGAGTAAGGGGTATGCTGAGCGTGACCAAGAGAGGAGCCTGACCGAGTCTGAGGGAAAGACTTCCCTAGAAAGTAACAATTAATCTGGAACCTGGAGGATAAGAGAAATTAGCCAAAGAGGATAAGGGCTATTGTAGAAGGGGGACCAGCAAGTGCAAAGGCCCTGAGGCGTGTAGTCAAAAATGGAAAGGAATTCAAAGAAGGTCAGTGTGACCAGAATAAGTGGAAACAGAGTACATGAGCTGGAAGACTGGAGATAGCCAGTGAGGGGCCTTAGCAGAGGCACACTGCACAGTGATCCTGCGCTCACTTTGTCCCTTTGTTTCTCAGCATCTCCATGAACGGGAAGGTCATTGCTTGTGATGGTGGCTGCCAGGCCATTGTCGACACTGGGACCTCGTTGCTGATTGGCCCACGTTACTCTGTATTCAACATTCTGAAGATCATCAACGCCTGGACCACCAAAACTGGCGAGGTGAATTGTCATGCCGCAGGGTCGCCCCGGGGCTCTCTACACGCAGATGGATCAGCAGGGCCAATATTTTCTCTCTTTCTCTAACAGCACATTGTCAACTGCAATGCCATCAACACCCTACCTGACATCATCATCACCATCAATGGCATCAGGTACCCAGTGCCAGCCAGTGCCTACATCCGGAAGGTGAGGGGTCAACCCTGGGGGCTGGTTATCAAATCTAGGACTAGGACTGGTGGAAGCCATTAGGCTATGCTGGCAGACGCCCCCTGTGGGCCATGCCATGCCATTGCAGATGCTGCTGAGCCCCCCTGCTGGGAGGGCACCTCCCATAAAACAAACCTCTTGACAGTTAAGGGCAGTCTGGGGCATCCACCATCCTCAAATAAATACTGAGCAACCGCACCATGCTGGCACAGGGCTAGGTTCATGGAGGGGGGCCATGAATGGCCTCTGCCCACAAACAGCTTCAGTTCAAGCAGGGCACTGAGATGAAAGACCATGGAAAGACAGCTGCGGCAATCTCAGAAGTAGGCAGAGGAATCGGGACAGGTAGGGTTGACTGGGGACAGTCCCCATGTGTGCTTCCACCATAATTGTGAGCTGTGTTCCCTTCCCATCTCAAAATGCCTTAATTTGGATGATAAATCATATGGTCGCCCAACCCTAAATTGCAAAATCCCCCTGCTGAGCCTCAATTCCCCCGCTGTGAAATGGGGTAGCAGCTCCTCCCTTTGCGGGATAGTCAGACATTGACATGAATAAAGGACACACAGGGACCACGCAGCACCCGGCACGTAGTTGATGCTTAATAAATGTCAGCTCGCCATGGGAGTTTAGAGGAGGCTTGAATGGATTCAAAGAAGGAAGAAAGGAATTTAAATCATTCTAAGCCCCCAGACGCATGGAAGCACAAGGAGGCCCGCCTGGGTCAAGGCAGGGCTACCCTAGACTCTATGCAAACAGCTCCCCAGAGAGCTATGCCGAGGGGTGCCCCTGTTGACCTGGTGTGATGAGGGCTAAAGACACAGAGAGCTCCAGGGAAATCCCACCAGCCTGGAGTGGCCAAGGAGGGAAGGCATGGGTCCAGGAAGGCTGCCCAGACGTGGCTGAGCTCAGTCTTCAAGACTAAGGGACACGAAAGAGAGATGGGGAAGCATTCTCTGCAGGGGAAACGGCCGAAGCATGGGTCCAAAAAAAAGAAAGACACAGCAGGGTGTGGGGGAACTATAGGCAGTTTTGGTCCTGGGTAGGCACCCCACTTCTGCTACTGCAGAAAGAGCCCTGTGGCCCACAGGAAAGCAGGGGAATAAAGCTGAGAAGCTGCCGGTTCTGGATACTGAAGTGGGTGGCAGGTGAGGTGCAGACTGACTGGTCTGTGTTTTCTGTTCCTCCAGAGTGACGTGAACATCTGCTACAGCAACTTTGAGGACACCTTGGGCAACATTGATCTCTGGATCCTGGGTGATGTCTTCCTGAGGCTGTATTTCACCGTTTTTGATCGGGCAAACAACAGGGTTGGCTTGGCTCCTGCCGTGGCATAAATGCTGGCAGTGCTTCAGGAAGGAACCCGGCCCGCTCCAAACACACAAAACGTACCCACGCGGCGTTCCCGCCCAGGGAAACCAGCTGGAACTGTGTCCGGTGCTCTGCAAAACCCGATTCTCTGCAGAAAATAAAAGTTCTCGCTTTCAATGGTGACTCTCTTGGGGTCTGGGAAGTCAGGCAGGACTCTAAAATCCAGTCTGGACCACAAGTGAGAGGTGCCCAGCTCCAACTGAAAAGATGCGGGAACCAGAGCAGGTCCAAAGAGCTTGGAGGCCGAGCGCAAGAAATCAAACCCCATCAGCTCACTCTCCCCGCCACCCCTTCCCTTCTCTCATCTTTGGTTCTCTTCTTCTGAGCTTTCTTTCGTCAGGCTTCTCCACGTGGTGAAGGGCTGTGCCACTGCCTGCCTGGAGGTTTACATCCTTGAGGCATCTAGGGAAAGGAGAGAAGCTCAGAAGAGAGCGGTCCCTTTGTGCCCGGCCTGTGGTGGCGCAGTGGATAAAGCGTCAACCTGGAATGCTGAAGTCGCCAGATCAAACCCTGGGCTTACCCCATCAAGGCACATATGAAAAGCCATCAGTAAACAACAAAAGTGAAGCAACTCTGACTTGATACTTCTTGCTGCCCCCTACCTCCTGTCTCTGTAAAACCAATAAATAAAATCTTTAAAAAAATAGAGCAGCTCCTTTACGATGGCCTCGGGTTATAGTCAGCATAAGGGGAGGCACAAGAGGTGGTGAAGGCAGGGAGGGGTGGGGTCAGAACCCACACTGCTTTCAAACCAACAGCACAGATCATGACCTGGGCTTAAGGGAGACCCATGTGAACGGCTGTTTTCTAGAACTCGTTTTCCAAGTAGACCTTCATGGAACCATAAGCCACGTCTCTCTTGGCCAGAAACCAGCATTTCCCTGACTTACTATCACAAATGAGAGCAATTATAATAGCTCCAGTTGATGACCTGTGCCATCTCCCTGTCCCCATGACCCCCTGCAGGGCGGATAACCTTTCCCCCATTGTACAAGATGAGAAAAGTCTCCTCTGATCCTCTGTCTCCAGCACTGGGTGCCAGGCACATAATAGGCCCTCAATAAATACATGTGGACTAAATGAATGGTCAGGAGTTCCTCAGAGTACACCGCAGCATCTGTGACAGGAGACCCCTAGTGGCAGCACGGCTAACTGTCATTATCTCAACCATAAAAGGTCAGGGCTACTCCCCAGACGGAGGCTGAAGCTGTGACTGTTCATGAGCCAAACTGTCCCCTGCTCCTGGGGCTCTACATGCATAGCCTGAGCCACCAACATGAGGATCAGAATCATCTTCAAAGGAAAAATCTCCGCCCTCCACTTTTATCCTTTACCAATTGCAGACCAAAGAGATTTCGAGGCTTTGGTAAGAAAAAATGTGACCAAAAAAAAAAAGGAAAAAGCTCTTGAACAATTCTGGTCACAGTATAAATTGGTAAATCTTTTTGGAGATAATTTGTCCTCAAATATATCTGGTCTTTGTCCCAGCAATTTTGCTTTTAATATTTATGTTAAAGGCAATAGTAAAAAATGCCTGCAAACCTGAATGAGCAAAGATGTCATCCTCAGAGTGTCTTATAAAAGGGAAAACCTGGAACATTCCAATGTCCATTAAACATATTGTCCACAGCATAGCCAGACCATCATGCAGCCACCTTAAAATCATGTTTGAGAAGAATGTTTAATGTTATGAGAAATCATTCTAACATGACATTAAGAGAAAAGAACAGAATACAAAACAGCATGATCACAGGTTTGCTAAGCACCTGGAAGACAGAATAGCATTAGAGCCTGACACACACCTCCCGGAGCTCCTCGGTCTGGGTTCAAATCCCACCTCTGACACGCACATACCAGTCACGTGACCATGGATAAATTCATCTCTGGACATCTGCTTTCTACTCTGTCATTTTGAGATAAGAATAGTTCCTCCCTCATTAATCATCAGGGATATGCAAAGCAAAATGACAATGAGACATCGCCTCACACCTGTTAGGATGGCTACTATTAAAAAAAACAAGTCAACAAGTGTTGGTGCGGATGCGGAACCCTGTACATGGTTACTGTGGATGTACAATGGTGCAGCCGTTGTAGAAAACAGGATGGAGGTTCCTCAAAAAAGTTAAAAACAGAATTTGTATAAGACCCAGCAATCCCACTTCTGGATATTTACCCAAAAGAATTAAAATCAAGATCTCAAAGAGATGTCTGTACTTTCATGTTCCTTACAGCGTTATTCACAATGACCAACATGTGGAAACGACCTCAATGCCTGTCAGCAGATGAATGGATGAAGAAAATATACAGACAATGGAATATTATTCAGTCATGAAAAAGAAGGAAATCTTGCCATTTGCAACAACATGGATAGATATGGAACAACATGCACTTATGCTAAATGCAATAAGCCGGTCACAGAAAGACGAATACTGAATAATCCCACATACATGAGGTATGTTAAGTAGTCAAACTCTTAGAAGCAGAGAGTAGAGTGGTGGTTGTCAGGAGTTCGGGGAAGGGAGGAATGGAGAGTTGCTATTCGACGGGTATGATGTTTCAGTTATGCAAGATGGATGAGTTCTAGAGATCTGTTATACAACCTTGTGCCCATAGTCACCAACACTCTCCTGTGTACTCAAAATTTGGTTAGGAGCATGGATCGCATATTAAATGTTCTTACCACAATAAAAATTAATTAAGAATAAAAATATAGTCTCTTCTAGTTGGGGGAAAGGGTAGGGTTTGGAATGGGGGTTGACTGCTAATGAGTATGGTATTTCTTCTTAGGGTATCAAAAACATTCTAAAATTAAATTATGAGATGGCTGTACAGCTCCATGAATACACTAAAAACATACTAAGCTGTACGGCCTGAAATGATAGAATTTATGACGCATGAAATATATCTCAATCAGACTATGCAAATACTATATATAAAATAATAACAGGGGAAAATAGTTCCCACCTTCCTGGTCTATAGTAAAGATTCAATGCATTAATCTATAGAAAACCTTTGGGATGCTGCCTGTCACATAATAGCATGCATTGTTACTAACGTCACACATCCGACAAAAATGACCAAACATATGTAACAGCGGTTATACTCAGGAGGTACCACTATGGGAAATTTTTCCTTTCATCTTATACTTTTATTATTTTTTTCAGTGATGGCTTTTAAGAATAAGGGAAAGCTAAGAATTATTCTCTAAAAGACAGAAGCTTCCGGCGGAGAGAGGGCCACATATGTCTTTGCTGGGGTTGCCTGCTGGAGCAGGTCCACTCCCACGGAAAAAAAAAACCTTTCGGAAAAAGATGGCAAAGTGCTGACATCTAGTGGTCAAGGTGGGTAATACGTTCACACCCACATAGACTTACCCTGGTGGACCTGCCTGCCCATTGTTCCATGTACTTAAACATCTATTTAGCAACATAAAACCACAGTCACGTCAACTTTCCCACGTTTAAACCTGCTGATCCCACTTTGAAAAATAGATATATTTATATATATATATATTAGAGAGAGAGAGATTTAGCTATAAATTATAATATTAGCTATAAATATTTCCCAGGGAATATTTGAAGACTACCCTAGTATTAACAGAGGGAAATTATTCCCAGGAAGGAATATGTTTTTGGCTCTTAAAGTGATGAAGGTAGCCTGACCAGTGGTGGTGCAGTAGATAGAGCGTCGATCTGGGACACTGAGGTCCCAGGTTCAAAACCCTGAGGTTGCCAGCTTGAGCACAGGCTCATCTAGCTTGAGCATGGTCTGCAGACTTGGGCAAGGGATCATCAACATGATTCCATGATCACTGGCTTGAGCCCAAAAGTTGCTGGCTTAAGCCCAAGGTCACTGGCTTGAGCAAGGGGTCACTGGATCAGCTGGAGCCCCCAGGTCAAGGCACATATGAGAAAGCAATCAATGAACAATTAAAAGTGACGCAACTGCAAGTTCTCGTTTCTCTCCTTTCCTGTCTCTTCCTCTCTCTTAAAAAAATAAATAAATAAATAAAAGGTGATAAATATGGACCATGTTCACTAAGGAAAGAGTGGAGATAGGGAATATAGAAAATAAAGTCACTTTAACCAAGCTACTAAAAGTATTAACATTATCAAGGCTGAGGCATGAGGATTCTATTTTTGTTCTCACTAGCCTGGAAACTAGTTAAACTTGGTTGAAGCTTCCAGTCTTGCGTCAACGCCTGGATATACACCTGGACATATAACTGACCTTCAGATAATCCCCCAACTACCCCTTGTAGGACTCAGCTACCCAGACCACCTGACATCATAGCCAGATGAGATAAGAACCCCTGGCATCCATCCTCCAGACTGCCTGACATCTGACTGATATCCGTCCCAAACGAAGAATACAGGACTCATCATTCACAGGAATGTACTTTTTGCTATTAAAAACTTTTACACTTTTTTTTCTTTCTTTCAGACACTTCTGCGTTTTTGCCCAGCTGTGTTCCAAGTTTACAAACTCTAAGACCCTTGAAGAAAATCTCACTCACTTATTTCCCGCAAATCCACCAGATTTCTTTTGAGTTTGTCCAACACCATATACAGAAAAGGGAAGCCCAAGTACACCTGAAACTGATACATAACAATGCTGGATGCAAACTGTAATAGAAAAATAACATTACAAATAATAACAATAATAATTGCCTGCCATACAGTGCTATTTTGTAGAAAGATGCAATATATCACAAAAAAATGAATTTTTTTTAAATTAAAATAACTGGTCAGGAAAAGTACGGGCCAAATGGTAGGCCACAAACAACGTCCATTTTTTCCCTTCGTCTGATGGCCCCTCCTCAGTGATCCCTCCATCGGAAATGTCAATCCCCTCCAACACTCCCTGTCCCCTTCTGTGATTTCCTTTCCCTCTGCACTGTCATTTCACATATTATATAACTTATTTCTTTGTTCTGCGATTATCTGTTTCCTGCCCTGGAGTGTAGACTCAAGAGGACAGCGATTTTGTTTGTCTTGATCTTTGAATGATGGATCCCCAGTGCCTAAATCAGGATGGAAATAAAGCAGATACTTAGTAAGTATTCAGGGGATAAATAAATGCTATGTTAAATCAATGTTAAGAAAACACCATGTCATAGGTTCACCGGAAGGACAATTCTGCAGAAGCAAGCAGTGTGGACATTGCCAGCTGTATCCATCTGTATCAGTTTGCTCAGGCGCTGTAACAAACTCCACAGACGCGGTGGCTTAAACAACAGCAATGTATTTTCTCGCAGTTCTGAAGGCCAGAAATCCGAGATCAAGGTGTCTGTAGGGAATTTCTTCTGAGGCCTCTCTCCTTGGCTTGTAGGTGGCTGTCTTCTTCCAATGTTCTCACATGGTCTTCCCTCTGTGTGTGTCTCTGTCCTAATCTCCTTTTCTAATAAGGAAACCAGTCAGATTAAATTTGGGCCCACCCTGGTGACCTCATTCAATCTCAGTCATCTCTTGACGGAACCTACCTCCAAATAGAATCACATTCAGAGGTGTGTGGGCTAGGACTTCAATATGTAAATTTGGGAAGTACAATTCAGTGCTTAACAATGAGAAGGGCAGGGGTTGTGGCTGGTGTTGCCTGTACATCAGCAGTGTGATCCCAGCGCCTTCAGCCAGGCTCAGAAGCCTTCTCTGCTTAGCCAAGCTTCAGAAGCATTCCTGAGGGTGAGCTTGGAGCCTCCAGCCAGGCTCAGAAGCCTTCTCTGCTTAGCCAAGCTTCAGAAGCATTCCTGAGGGTGAGCTTGGGTGTTTAGGGCTCAACCATCTGCTCGACATCTACTCTGTGCCTGGTTCCAATCCCTGGGAAGGGGGAACACACTACTGAGCTGATTTCAACTTCCAATTTAGATATTATTAAAACATCTCATATGCCCCCTCCTCTATGAAGGCCTCCTATATGTCTCCTAGAAGTGAGTTCTTTCATCTAAACAACCCATCACACCTGGTCTTTTTCCATATCCTGCTCCAGGCCACAGTGGGTGATGCAAGGCAGGGAGTGGGACAGAAGAAGGTGACAAAGCCTTCTACTGGGGTTTGTAGCCTCACTCCCCCCTCCCCCCGGGCAGAGGCATGGAGACCCTGATGTTGTTGCTGCTGCAGGTCCTTTGGACAGGGAAGGCTGGCGCCCCGGCTGCTTCAAGAATGACTTTGTCCATCTGGAGCAGGAGGCCTCAGGACAAGGGTTTTAAATACCCCTCCACCACACCCCAGCTCCCTCCGCTGTAACCAAACACAGTAGTCACGGGTCATAAGCCAGGACCCAGGTCCCCAGCAGAGGGCCTAGGTCAGATCAGATTGGATCAGGAAAGGCAGAGAAGATCGGGGCCAGAGGCTTACTTTCCAGGGAGTAACATGGCATGAGAGATACGGAGGACAAAGGAGCTGCGGCCCCGTGGGGCGGCCCCCATTATCAGCGGGACCTTGACCTTTGCTCCACCATCTCCAGTAGGCTCTTGCTGGGCCCCAGGAGAGGTTCAGCTCAGGGAGGCCGCCATGAGGAGGAGCTTGGGTCTGCCAGGGGCGGAGGGGGCCTTCTGAGAACCCCTTTGTCCCTGCCGTGGGACTGCGGGCCAATTCCTTGGTTACCCTCCAGTTCCTGGGAATTTTCCATACCCCGCTTATTATCTCTGCCCTCTGCCAGCCCACTCCCAGGTTTCAAACACTTCCTCATCTGCTCCCAGTTAACCACTGCTCTGCACAGTCTGAATTTCTGCTTCCTCCAAGCCCTTCCCTTGCCTTTCCCCAAAACCCTTTCTGAGGGCGACCAGCCTGGTTGTGGGAGGCTGGGGTTGAGGCTGTAGGCCATGCCCTCCTTTCTGAGGACTCCCCATGGGCACATTCCTGATGCCAGTAACCACTGCCTCCTCTCTGTTTCCTGTTTGCCCACAAGAACCTGGACCACACCACCCAGTGGCCTTCTGCTCAAGGGCCCACGGAGTTGGGGCTATCAGGGTCCAAGGTAGTTCTTACTCCCCATGCTCCTGGCCCTTGAGGGCAAGTGGGCTCCTGTTGTCCCTAGAGTTAACTTATTCATTCATTCAATCAATCATTCCCTCACTCACACATTCATTCATTTAATTAACGTGTATGGAAGGTCTAATCTGCACCAGTTGCCAAATAGCATCCCAGATTCTGCCTACATACTTCCCACGGAGCAGAGCTCACTAACCCTAGGTCGCTCTATTCATAATCAACAATTTCATTTGCTGGGGCAGAACTTCTTCCCCCGTCTGGACCCCAGAGATGGGCTTTGGGAAGTCTGAAATTGGGTGTGCATTTCTGTGTGTCTTCCTGGGAAGAGGTCTCCAAACTTTCACCACATTCTAAGAGGCAGTAAATGCTTGTAGGTATGGGCTCAGGATCCAGGCAGCCTGCCCTTGACCCTCAGCTCTGTCCCCTGCCTGCAGGGTAACCTCTAGCAGTTCTCGAACCTCCTTACCTCCCACCAGTAAAACGTGAGTAAGAGGAGTACCTCCGTCACAGGGTCGTTGAATGAGACAATTCACAGAACCTCCTGCCTTTATACACGGCAGCCATTGTGCTCACAGGCCTCTGTGCCTTACTCTCATTGGTGTGATCTGCTTCCTTGTCCTGGTGACTTGTGTGGGTGGAAGGGGCTTTGTTCCACCTGCCCTAAGGAAATGAACTGTCCTCTTCCCTGTGTGCCCCTTGCCGGCCCTGGGGGGCCTGGAAGCCTAACTAGGAATTCATTTTCCTTGGTAAATAATGAGGAGTTAGAGCCAGAATGAAGGGACTCCCCACTCTCCCATTGTTTTCATAGTGAAGCATAACAAACATGTAAAAATATGTTTAGAGCCTATACAATTTAACACATTATTATAATACACACAAATAACCCCGCCCAGGTCAAGAAATAGAACATGCTAGCCCTCGAAGCCTCTCACATGCCCCCCCCCCATGGCCCGAGGAATCTCTCAGGCCCCGTAGGTCAGGCACAGTCAGCATCATGACACTCTGAGCAGGGTGCCAGCTCGGCCTCTCGCTTCTCTGCACTGTGGGCATGCTGCTGAACCTCTCTGAGCCTCAGTTTACCGGCTATAAATCTGTAAAATGGTGCCATTTAGTCCTGTATCGGTCATGAGGAGAGGCCACATGGGTACTTGGCATGACACCTGCAGACAGGTTCATTCATTTGAGTGGGGAAAGCTAGAGGGGAGAGATTTTCTCGGGGAGAGGAGCAGTAGAGCACTCACCTCTGCACCCCAGACTCCATAGACACACAGGAGGGAAGGGTTTGTAGAACACCTGTTTCAGAGGTTTCTCAAATTGCGTTTCTGTGAGTCCCAGGGCTCCGTGGAAATGTCCTGTGGGGCTGGTGGGTCTTCTTCCGCTCTACGCCTGAGAACTTGATTCTTCTTTTCTATAATGGCATCGCATGCAAGTAAGGTTTTGTGCAAAGATCATGTGCTCCTAAAAAATTAAATCACTAATGCAAACTTCTGCAAATTGTAATAAATGACAACCTCATTTTTTATTGCACCAAAGACTTGCACGTACTTCCTAAGAACACTGACAATGACTGACATGCACATGAAAAGGCACTCAACCTTCTAATTCATCGAGAAACACACATCGGAATGACAAGGGAGTATCTCCTTATTCCTACCAGATCAGCTGAGATTGAAATGATTGACATAACAAGTGTGACAGCACTTGGAGCAACTGGAACTCTCCCCCCTCCTCCCAAAATGACACCACCCTCTCTGGAAAACTGTTCTGCATTTTCTGCTCATGCCAAACACATGCCTACCTTATGATCTAGCAATTCCACTCCTGGTCCTACCCTCAACAGAAACGCATGCATATGTTCATCCAGGGGCATGGACTAGATGTTCAGAGCAGCGCTGTGCTTAAGAAGCCCACGCTGGAAGCTACCCAAATGCCCATCAACCAGAGATGAAAGAGATCAACACAATGTCAATTTACACAGAGGGATGCATACAGCAGTGAAAACAACCGATTTGTGACAACACACAACACCAAGGAAGCTAGACACAGAAGCATGCTTGCTATATGGTGTGCCATTTACCTAAAGTACAAAAATCAATCTTCGCTGGTCAAAGTTAGAGTAGTGATTATGCTTGACTTGGGGAGTGGGTGGGTGGCCAGAAGGGAGCCTGAGGGAGTTTTGGGGGTCCTTGTAACGTTGTTTCTTAATCTTGTAGTGATCACATGGTGTGGACAAGGCCTGCCTAGGGGTGAGGACAACAGAGACACACGAGACCCTACTCCGGGGACAAGGTTCAGTGACACAGATTCACTTTATTACGGAAGTAAGCTAGCTTATATACATGGGTTCTGCTAATAGAATGTCACAGCAGGGCAAATGGCCAAAAAAGATCAGGAGGCTGCCTGGTTGGCGCTGAGTCACTTCCGTATAACGGGCGAGCTCCCTTCCTGGGTGTTCCCAGGAGGGATTCAGGAGCTGGAGTGTTCTCACAGCATTGCATCAGCCACAGCTGCTAGGTAAATGCTCTGTGCTCTACCTACATCTCCCCCTTCTCTTTTAATTAAGGCTGGTTGAACTTGCTTGATGACTGCTTGTTGCTGTTGTAGCTTGTTGCTGTTGAATGCTACGCATTATGCAACGGAACCCTAGTAGAACTAAAACAACTATAATACCTATTATTAGCTGTAATAAACAATGAGGCAAGCTTACTAGTTAGAAAATAGAACAGGGGCCTTAAACGGGGGATTCCTCCTAGGGGTGGGGGTGTCATTTCCCTCCCATTGTGCTATAGAGACCTCCCAGGTGCCGTTAAACACAGTTCCATTTTTGATTGTAAAAAATGGACGTACGTCCATGCACGCCCCCTTCCCACAAAGGTCCCAAGTGTCCAAACACGGAATGGATGGCTTGCCGCGGGCTGCGTACTACATATGGTTGCATTCCGTCTCTCAGCTTCCAATGCCAAACTCCAAGGCTGATGGTCTGCACATCCAGGCCAGAAGCAATGCGGCAGTCTCTCCAGGGAATTCCTTCTCTCGGGAGTGTTCTTAGATGTTCGTCATGCAGGAACGGGCAAAGAGGCAACCCTGGGCATCTTGGGTCACTGGGAGTAGCTGTACGTTCCTTCCTGGGATCCAAATTGGATGCGGGCTATTTTCTGGAAAAACACAAGCATAACCTCTTCCTTGCATTAGAAGGGGGTGCGGTTCCTGCCACTGAGCTGTGGCTGGGTCCTTCGGCAACGGGGTCGGTTGACTACGAAGGCCTCCCCAATGTTTATAAGCGGGAGTTACTCCTTCAGAACCAAAAGTTAAATACAGGTAGTGCTTGACTTACAACCACGATTGGTTCCGACAGACCGGTTGTAACACGATTTGGTCATAAGTTGAGTAGGCTATAGACAAAGACAATTTTCTCTTGGTAGACATCTTGGGAGGGGTTTGATGAAAAGTATCCAAGACACAAAACACAAATTGCTGTACAGTTGAAATGGTGCACATGGAGATGGTAGTGCTGCCGGAAGCTGGTCCGCACTGTCGTTCACCCAGCTGGGCAACTCTTGCACTGCCAGACACGGAGCAGCGATTGTGGTCGTAAAGTCGAATGGTCGTAAGTTGCATAGGTCATAAGCCGATCAATACCTGTAATTGAGAGTGAATACAGCACTGAGGATCACTTCTCCAGGTGAGGCCCGGGGCATATCCCCCCTTTCTTTTTGAATTTGAAGCTTGATGTCTCTGTTCTACAACGGCTTGTCCTTGGGGATTATAAGGAATGCCAAGGCGGTGTGTGATTTGCCATTGGGAACAAAAGGCCTTAAATTGGCTGCTGGTATAACAGGGCCCATTGTCAGTTTTAATCTCCCAAGGTACACCAAGGCAAAGCACGGCCTGTGGAAGGGCACGAATTGCATGTTTAGTTTTCTCTCCTGGCCTCCTCCACGTGGCCCTTCTTTGCTCTCCTCTCTGCTCTCTAATGCTAATCTCAGGAATAGAGAGAGAGCAAGCTCCCGGTCTGCCCCACTTTATAGTATAGAAATCCAAACCTTTAAGCCAATCTAAATAAGAAAGTCTCTGACACAAAGTCACTCATCTGAGGCATAATGGGATTCCTCAGGAGAGTGCACCACCCTACATCAAAAAGGGTGGGAAAGGCTTAGTCCTAAAACCAAGCCCCAGGCTACAGAGATTCTGCCTGCCCACAGCCCGCCCCCAACACACCTGAATATCACCTGGGTGACTGGCTTCCACATGGGCAGCACCATCTTTAACAAAGTGAGCATCCTAAGGCAGGGGAGTGCTTCCAGCAAAGCCGCCCCCACCCCCATTAGGGTATTTCACATTGTCCAAAATTTGAGACATATGTCTAGCTTACTCAATAGGGGAAACTGTTAAAAGGCCAAGAGGGAAGGTTTGTCCTTCATGTACTTCGGCCGAACAAACACGTCGGAGAGCCCAGGCCCAAGCGTCCGGGTCCCAGAGAGGTGCGTCCCCAAGCCAAGGGTTGAAACCTGAGAGGATTTCCTAAAGATCCTTTTCATTAACTTTAACTCACTAACTTTGCAATAGGGGATGGTTCTGAGGTAGGGGCCCCTCAGGGAGAGGGGTAGAAATGCACCTGGCGGTAGCCGGTAGCCGACCAGGGAAGACCCTTTCGGGTGGGTGGCCGATGTTGCTGCTAACCCCAAGCGCGCCTGGAAGACCCCTGGGCCCAACGGCACAACCTGCCCAGGGCGCACTGGGGACTTCCGTTGACAAAGATTCTTTTTACTAACTTTCTTTTTACAAACTTTAACTCGCCTACTCTGCAATAGGGCATGCAGGGCTCGCGCCCGCGGGGAAGGCTTCCCATTGCAGAGGGTCACTCACCCGTCCCATAGATGCCGGTTAGGTCCCTGTTCGAGGCGCCATTTGTGGACAAGGCCCGCCCGGGGGTGAGGACGACAGAGACGCAGGAGACCCGACTCCGGGGACAAGGTTCAGTGACGCAGATCCACTTTATTACGGAAGTAAGCTAGCTTATATGCATGGGTTCAGCCAATAGAATGTCACAGCAGGGCAAATGGCCAAAAAAGGTCAGGAGGCTGCCTGGTTGGCGCTGAGTCACTTCCGTATAGCGGGCGAGCTCCCTTCCTGGGTGTTCCCAGGAGGGATTCTGGAGCTGGAGTGTTCTCACAGCATTGCATCAGCCACAGCTGCCAGGTGAATGCTCTGTGCTCTACCTACAACATGGCTATGTTCCATTTGTGAAGATCAGTCAAGCTATTCCTTATGACATGCATTTTTCTGTGTGCATATTATATTTCAAGAAAAAATAATTTTTAAATGGTGATGCTGACTTATATGAAATCCCTTGAAAAATACACATACACTTCATTCTCCCTTTAGAAAGTAATTTGCAAAACCAGCGTGTACTGTGCTGTGTGGCCCCATTTCTGTAAGTAAATCGATATGTTCATTTACAGCATTAACGGTGGATAGTTCTGGGCGGTGGGATTAGGTTGTTTAAAATTTTTTATTTTCCTGTAAATAATCTACAATAAACATGCATTATTTGTATCCTTGGGCCAAAAGTGTTGTTATAAATTTGATTTTAAAAACCCATGCCCATTTTTGGAGAATCTCTGCAGGTCTGGGCCTGGGGAGTCGGGACGTGTACTCTGTGTCGTTGGAAGCCTCTGTACCCAGGGTAAGATCTTTGCAGAAAGAAATCTCTCAGGGGACCAGCCGTCCCAGGTCCTATCAGACCAGCTGATAACACTTATCGCACGTAAGCACTCCATCCTGGTCTCGCCATCCCGGGTTGTTTAGATTGTGTTCCATAGCTTGATTTGATATGTTCACAGAACATTTTCTGAACACCTGTGCCCTTGGCCGGGGCTGCCCTCCATTAGCAATGCAGTTCCCAGTGCCCCTCAAAGCCCGGTGCCAGGTGGAGCTACTAGCAAAGTAAATGTTGCTGTCTAATCTCTCCGCATGGCCAGTCTGGCACGGTCAGATTACATGGCTTTCCTGCTGGCAGCCACCATCAGCCCTGGCTGACGATCAACCCCCATGGAGAGAGTGCACAGTCCTAGGATTCGATCTTTCCTCCCAAGAGTTCATCTGGGAACAGGGTAGAACGGCTTCTCTGTGTGGCCCTGGCATGCCAGCTGCAGCCATTACAGAATGTCCACCTTACGCTTTAACCGATGGGCAGAAACCAGGTAGATGTGTGAGGGCCCAGAGGACAAGACTCTCCCAAGACCAGAGCCTTCTGTGACCCCAGTTCTTAGTCCTGTTTGTATCACTTCTTAGTTACGTGACCCTGTGCTGATCACTTAAACCTTCTGAACTGTGTCAGTAGGGATAATGCAAGAATGATATATATTTTTAAAGCTCATGTATCTCAAAGCACTCAGAAAAGCAAGGAGAGCCGCGGAAATGCAAGCCTTGTTGTAGCAACGGAGGTCTGCAGATTAGCAGACGGACGATAGTACCCCCCACCCTCCTCCGATCGCTGACGTCATCTGTGCAGAACGCCGCCTTGCTGGGCACTGACAGGGCCCCAAATGGAAGCAGCCAGGTGGATCTCTGTGGAGTTGTCTGTATTAGTTTTCTATTGCTGGTTATGAATTGACACAAATTTAGCAACTTAACACAGCTCACATTGATTATTTTAGTTTCTGTGGGTCGGGAATCCAGGCTCCATCTGGCTGAGCCCACTGCTTCAGGGCCTCTCACAGGCTGCGGTGGAGGGGTGTGGTCTCACCTGAGGTGCATGTGGTTGTGGGTGGGATTCAGGTTCTTGTGGATGGTCAGATGGGGCCTCAGTTCTCCGCTGGCTGTTGGCTGGAGGCTCTGCTCTCTGCTCCTTGCCATGTGAGCCTCTCCATGGGGCAGTCACTTCATCAGAGCCAGCAAGTGAGACAGCCTGTACAGAGACAGAAGTGACCACCTCATATAATATAATCACAAAAGTGACATCCCATCTGCTTTGCCATATCCTATTGGGTAGCAGCAAGTCCCTGCACATGCTCAAGGGGAGGGGCTACCAGGGGCATGACTCCCCAGAGGCAAGGATGATTGGGGACCATCACGGAGTCTACCAGAAGCTCAGAATTGGTGCCACCAAGCATGCCAGCCTTCCCCAGGATGTTTACATCTCTAATATGGGAAGACATCTATCTTCACTGATCCAAGAGCTTCCCATTACTGTGATCCCAAGGCCCATCTGAGTGGAAAGGAAAGATGCCTCCCCTCTGCCCTCTCTTGAGCCAATGACAAACTCCTTGAAGGCATGGCCTATTCCTGTCTTGCTCCTGGATGCCCCCCCAGCAACTAGAACATGCCTACCCAGCACAATGCTGGTGCATAATAAAACTGTGCCGAATGAATGTGTGGACGGGGCTTATACCCAGAGTCCTACAAATGTTGCCTTTTGAGTCTGGCCTCTCTCATTTAGCCTGACGCTCAGAAGATTCGCCGAGGGGGTCATTCATCCAATGCCGAGCCCTCTCCCATCGTAAGGCTGCGCGTCACGGCCCCTCTATCCGGGGGCCAGCTGAAGGAAATGAGCGTCGTTTCCAGTATTTTGGCAATTAGGAAAAACAATTTTGTGCCTGGCCTATGGTGGCGCAGTGGATAAAGTGTCGACCTGGGAACACTGAGGTCGCCAGTTCAAAACCCTGCACTGGTCTGGTCAAGGCACATATGGGAGTTGATGCTTCCAGCTCCTCCCCCCTTTCTCTCTTTCTTTCTCTCTCTCTCTCTCTCTCTCTCTCTCACTCTGTGTCTCCTCTCTAAAATAAATAAAATAATAAATAAATAAATAAATAAAAAGAAAAACAATTTTGAAACACTGTACACAGGTCTTTGTGGAAGCATATGCTTTTCACTTCTTTTGAGTAAATACCCAAGAGGCAGATTGCTGGGTCAAATAGTAAGTGCCTGTTGACTTCATGAGAGACTGCGAAACTGCTTTTCCACTGTTGGCTGCGCCCGCTTGCCACGGAGGAGAGGTCCGCTGCTCGGTGTCCTCCTGTGGACTGTCGACAGATTCGTTGTAGCCGCTCCAAGTGTACGGCTACTTCACACTCAACGTTCAATCCTCACCACCTCCCTACGAATCCGACCCATTTCACAGATAAAAAAACTGAGTCTCAGAGAGACTGGATCACTGGCGTCTAGTCTCACAGTGATTCAGAGGCAGGGCTGGTATTCAGAGGCGGACCCTGGAGCCAGGGCTCCTCCTAAGATTCTTCCACAGTCTCTGGTAAAACCCAGTCGGTGGAGGAAGGAAGCAGACATGGGGGTGACAGAGACCTGCTCTGGCACCTCTCCCCGTGCCACCTCCGGCAAGCAGCACGACTTCTCTGTGCCTCAGTTTCCTCGTCTGTAAGATGTGAGTGATGACATAACTTACCAAGCTGAGCTAAGAGAATAAGAGGTCATGTGCCTGGGCTTTCCTACCTCCTCTCAAGACCAAGGGACCATGTCACCTTGTGTAAGTTACCAGAATGACTGGCACGATGTGGCATTAATTAAAACACTACAGCATGTCATTCACTGAGGGAGATGAAGGATGAATACAGCACACGCCATGTTTTCCACGGTCCATTCCCCGCCTCTCCGTGCTGACAGCCCCCTGACTCAGCCCGCTGCCACCCAACACGTTGTCCTCCATTTCCAGGTTGAAAAGTGCACACAAAAGACTCGGTTCTCCTTTCTCTCTTTAAAATAACATAAAAAGGGAGTTTCATAAATGCATAACGTATATGAAAAGCATAAACAATAATGACGAACACCCATTTACCCATCACCCAGCGTCAGGCACCAATTACCTTTCAAGACCCCGATGAGCCCCCACCCCAGGCTCTCCCTCCCGCCCCCTCCCAGTGGTAACCTTGATCCGGGACCAGGCAGCATCTTTAGTTCCATCGGCCTCTCCATGTAAGCGCTGAGATCAGCCCAACAGTGAGAGTACAGCCCAAAGGAGAAAGGCGTGAGCGGGCGGGACAGAGAGAGGAGAGGAAGCAGGCACCAGACAGTGTGACAGTGAAAAACACGGGTCAAGGAACTGCATTTGTGGCATGAAAATGGTTTAACAAGTGGTTTTGAAATACAAGTGTGTATTGTACTAACCACCACACGGGTCCTGAACTTGATCCACACTGCCCACCCCTCCACACTCACCCAGAGGCACTGGGAGAAATTTGGAGTTTTTATAGAATCAATGTCTCCTGTTGCTGAAAAGACTGAGGGTGGCCCAAGGAATCTGATTTTAGAACAAGAGCGGCAGATAGGGCTCACCACCCCCTGGTGACCTCCCTCCCCCACATTTCCCACCCCTACAATTCCTGAATCGAGCTTTTCACTCCATTGTGTCTGCTGAATAAACCCCATCAAGTAGAGAATCCATTGGATTGTTAAGCATCCTCTGTTGGGAAGAGACTTTCTATTAAGAAGAAATTACTTTCTAAGTCATTCACACACTAGTATAAATTTTCCCAGAGGGCTTTGCTCCACAGCAGTCGATTCAGCCAGGGTTTAAGCCTGAAGAATATAGAGAGTCAGACCCAGTACCATCTCAAAGGTGGAGGCTTCGTGCAACCTGAGAGAGAGGGAGAGGAGCAGGAGGAAGAGAGGAAGCGCAGAGAGTGAGGGGCACTCCTTCCAAAAACACACCCGGCCTGTGTCAGGAAAGGCAGCATCCTTCCACCTGCTTCATCCCTCCTCATCCTCTGCACACATGCACTGCTTTCCACAACTCGGCCCAACTGCTGCGAGAAGCAAGACACTCAACGCCCCACGCCATGACAGTTCCGTGACAAGCAAGATGCTCAATACCCCACGCCATGACAGTTCCGTGACAAGCAAGATGCTCAACGCCCCACGCCATGACAGTTCTGTGAGAAGCAAGACACCCAACGCCCCACGCCATGACAACTCTGTGAGAAGCAAGATGCTCAACGCCCCACGCCATGACAGTTCCGTGACAAGCAAGATGCTCAATACCCCACGCCATGACAGTTCCGTGACAAGCAAGATGCTCAACGCCCCACGCCATGACAGTTCCATGAGAATGCAAGACACCCAACGCCCCACGCCATGACAGTTCCGTGACAAGCAAGATGCTCAATACCCCACGCCATGACAACTCTGTGAGAAGCAAGATGCTCAATACCCCACGCCATGACAGTTCCGTGACAAGCAAGATGCTCAACGCCCCACGCCATGACAACTCTGTGAGAAGCAAGATGCTCAACGCCCCACGCCATGACAGTTCCGTGACAAGCAAGATGCTCAATACCCCACGCCATGACAGTTCCGTGATAAGCAAGATGCTCAATGCCCCACGCCATGACAGTTCCGTGACAAGCAAGATGCTCAACGCCCCACGCCATGACAGTTCCATGAGAAGCAAGACACCCAACTCCCCACGCCATGACAGTTCCATGAGAATGCAAGACACCCAACGCCCCACGCCATGACAGTTCTGTGAGAAGCAAGACACCCAACGCCCCACACCATGAGAACTCCGTGAGAAGCAAGACGCCCAACGCCCCACGCCATGACAGTTCCGTGACAAGCAAGATGCTCAACGCCCCACGCCATGACAACTCCGTAAGGAAATGTCTTGAGTCCCAAACTGCTGGCTAAGAATGTTTTGTGGGGTCATAGTCACAAGAACATGGCTCACCACTAAGTGGGGAGCTGCTCTCCAAGAACCCCAGCCACCGGTCCCATTGGGACGAATCAGGGTACATGGGGCTCCTTGGACCTCTGTTCAATATTAAGTGCACGTTAGACCGGTCATGTCAAACTCTTCCACGTATGGAGTTTTAATGCATTTCCTTATCTAAGGACTAAGCCTCTGGTCTGTCGCTTGCTCTCCACACATCTATCCCGCTCCACCGCGGGATGTGCTTACAATGGAAAACTACACTCCTGGAAACTTCTCAGAACAGGGCTCAGGGGCAGGGACAGCCTTATCAGGAAACTGTGTGATTGGGATTAGGACAATGGGTGGCACTGGAGGGCTGATAAGACCGACCCCTGAGCCCATGGGGTGTATATAAGGAGCCGCTCCACCTGCCGCTGTACGCTTTCCGCCCACCTCCCCTTCTCCGGAGACTCGGGACCCAGGAGGAACCATGAAGTGGCTACTGCTGCTCAGCCTGGTGGCGCTCTCTGAGTGCCTCTACAAGTAAGTCTGGGGGACACGCAGCACAGAGAACGGCCTCTACCAGGCTACTTCCCTCTGCTGCTAGTCACACTGCCTTTCTTTCCTCCCATAGTTTTCTTCTTCCCTTAGCTCCTCTCTTGACCACTTCTTAGTCTCTCTCTCTCTCTCTCTCTCTCTCCTTTTGGGAAGCCAGCATCGTACCATTCCATTCATTTCAACTGAAGAGTACAGGACAGAGAGCCCAGCTTACCTCTCTCAGGAGCGCTTACATTTTTAAATGAGGATTTCTGGACTCAAAGGAATGAAGCGCTAATGGCGGGATTTTGTTTAAGACCTCAAAACACTCCCAAGCCCAAAGCGCTTCGTGTAAGACCCACTCGGGCTGTGCACCTGGGCGTGACCAGCTGCCAGGGGTTCATTCCCTCGAGCCCAGCCTGCATTTGGTCCCAGCTCCATCACCAGGCCAGGCGACTCTGGACAACCACAGAGCCTCGTTGTGTTATTGTACCCCAAGTGGGAGCGTCTTCCCTCCTGACTTCCTCCTCTCTCGGGGCAGCTTCCTTTTCCTTCCGGGCCCTCCCTAGCACCCCTGAGCATCTTGCCTAATGACTGCTCCTCTCCCCTAACCATTCCTTTGCAAACGCTGGCCACAGGATTCCCCTCGTTAGAAAGAAGTCCTTGAGGGAGAACCTTATCCAGCATGGCGTGCTGAAGGACTTCCTGAAGACACACAACCTCAACCCAGCCAGCAAATACTTGAAGGAGGCGGCCACCATGACGGGCACCGAGCCCCTTGAGAACTACCTGGATGTGAGTGCATAGGGGGAGGGAGTAGACTCAGGTCCGAGGACTTGGCTGGGAGGAGAGAGGGTCTAGGGTAGGGGTCCCCAAACTTTTTACACAGGGGGCCAGTTCACTGTCCCTCAGACTGTTGGAGGGCCGGACTATAAAAAAAAAACTATGAACAAATTCTTATGCACACTGCACATCTTATTTTAAAGTAAAAAAACAAAACGGGAGGGGATACAACATTTAAAATAAAGAACAAGTAAATTTAAATCAACACACTGACCAGTATTTCAATGGGAACTATGGGTGCGGATGCATCCTGTGCTCCTCTCACTGACCACCAATGAAAGAGGTGCCCCTTCCGGAAGTGCAGCGGGGCCAGATAAATGGCCTCAGGGGGCTGCTGCATGCAGCCCGCGGGCCGTAGTTTGGGGAGCCCTGGTCTAGGGGCTTCCATCTTTCAGTGACTTATCTCCCTGGTGACCAGGGCCTGGTCGACAAGGTAATGAACAAGCATTTAAGTGTTTACTCAGCTGGGTGCTTTAAGGTGCCACGCTGTCCTCCAAGAACATGTGCTCTCTAGGATGACAAGAAGAAGACAGACCAGATGAGATTATGATTAGGTGTTAACGGTGCTTAGAAGAGATCGGCGGGAGGGGAACCGGGGAGCAATCAGGGAAGGCTTCAAGGTGGGAGACCAGGTTGGGCCTTGAAGGATGGATGCATAGAACAGGGAGAGAAAGGCAAGGAAAACAGTGAAGGGAAAGGTGGGAGGTGGGCTGAGGAGCCGACCCAGTGACAGTCCCCGGGGAGCAGGGAGCCCCGGGTTTGTGAACGGCTCTGTCCTTACCCGGCAGATGGAGTACTTCGGTACCATCGGCATCGGAACCCCCCCTCAGGAGTTCACCGTCATCTTTGACACGGGCTCCTCCAACCTGTGGGTGCCCTCGGTCTACTGCTCCAGTCCTGCCTGCTGTGAGTGCCCAGCCCTACCCAGCCCCTGCCCCCCCCAAGTCCCAGCACCAAGTGACGGGGGAGCCCGGAATACTGGGCTTCAAACAGGTTTAATCTCAAGCCTGCTGGAGCCCCTCAGGAATTCACTCAGCAGGCATTTGCTGAGCACTTACTGTGTGCCAAGCACTGGGCTCGGGTGCTCTGGGATATGAAGAGGGGGCACATAAGAGGGAACTCATCCATGAGCCCTGCACTCTAGGAGTCGGGCCAGTGGCAGAGAGAAGGGGGCAGCCCTGGGCCTGGGGCGTCCTCGGAGGAACTGTGGGGTTGGCTGGGGGCCTTCCATCAGTGACACGGTCTCAGCTGGTCGAATCAGACAGGAATTAAACTTGGAAACATTTGGGCTCCAAATCCAGGCTAAAGATTACTTTCCCCTCCAAAGCCCACCCCCAACCCAGAACCCAGGCACCTGCCCCAGAAAGACAACCCGGACCGTGACTCCCAATGGGTCTTTCGAGGCTGACAATGCCACTTCCTGCCCTCACAGCCAACCACAACCGCTTCAACCCTGAGCAGTCCTCCACCTACCAGGCCACCAGCCAGACGCTTTCTGTCGCCTATGGCACCGGCAGCATGACAGGCATTCTCGGATATGACACCGTCCAGGTGAGCACCTGCTGGTGGGCCTCCTCTTCCTGTCCAGCACTGGGGCCAGTTTCTAGGGATCTTGGGGACCACCCAGAACCAGCACCCCCTAGAATCAGCTCATTCAAGTAATGTAGGTCTTGTCAATCAAAAAAGTAACCTGATAGGGGTTTGGGAAGGGGGAAGCGGCAGAGATGTCACAGACGTTTCCAGATAGAGCCGTAGTGGGTGGGGGGTGCCCGGGGCCATAAGCCAACCTCAGTCTCACCCAAGCAGAGTGCTATGGGGGGAGAGGGGAGAAGGTAAGAAAAGGCTCAGTTCTCTTTTAGCATCTCCTCCTCCTCCTCCCCCCACTGCAGCCCCCTCTCCAGTCACAAAAGCTCGGCCAGCTCTCCCTTCCGGGGTGCCGCAGGTGTCAAGGGTTCTGATTTGCCCGGGGTCTGCTTTGCGTCCGATCATCAGACACAAGCACGCGGTGGCCGTCTGTTCCGCAGCCATTTCTCACACCGAGTCGCAGACCGCGGCCATCTGGAGATCAGCCACAATGGTTATCTCCAGCAGAATAACGAGTGTGCCTGGGGACGATCCCTCTCCTGTCCTTCCAGCCTGGCGCCCGGAAGCCGAGTCCTGCGCAGAATGAACCGGGACGCTCCAGGCTGGGTGCTGGCGCCGCGCAGGGCTCGGTTGACACGAGCTGATCCTGAACAACTTGGTCCCCTCACTCAGGTCGCAGGCATTGCTGACACCAACCAGATCTTCGGACTGAGCAAGGCGGAGCCCGGCTCCTTCCTGTACTACGCGCCCTTCGACGGCATCCTGGGCCTGGCCTACCCCAGCATTGCCTCCTCGGGCGCCACACCCGTCTTTGACAACATGTGGAACCAGGGGCTGCTTTCCCAAGACCTCTTCTCCGTCTACCTGAGCCCGTAAGTCGGGCAGGGAGGTCACGGTCACCTGTTCCAGCAGGGGGCTGACTGAACAGGGCTGGGCGGGGTGGAGAGAGTCTTAGCAAGAGAGGGACTTGAAGGGACAGTGTCTAAGGCTTGAGAAGTGCATCTTAAGAGAGAACGGCACCAAATCCCTCTGTGCCCCGCTGTCTTCACTCAGCGTTTCTGACCAGCGTGAGTCTTTGTCACGTTGACTTCCACAGCTCCAATGACATTAGCCATTTGCTCTCCAGCACTGTCCCCTCATCCCTGGCCTCCCCACCAAAGGTCACCATTGAAAGCGAATCAGCTTAAAATTGGGGTCAAAATTTCATAGCAAGAAATGAAAAAAATAAAATAAAAGGATTTGGTTGGGACTTATATCTTGTACAGTGGAACTTTTCAAGGATGAACACAAATTTCTTTTATTAGTTAAAATCTAGGTTTCAGTTGTGACTATGAGTTAATTCTAAGAATGAATAAAGAGAGAGCCAGGGGCTGGTTTGGGCTGAGTAGAGGCTTATGCAAGACTATCCGAGGGTGTCCTCACCTGTCCCGAGTCCCAGCATCCTTCCCTGTAGAAGCAGTTTGTCACAGTAGAATGCTCTTCTTCAGTTGTTCACTGCTATGCTATAATCACACTGCGTTGTGTGCACTGTCATGTTAGCAGCAAAGGCAGGGTGGGGTTAAGTGACTGGGGACCGTTTTTCCCGCAGCCAGTTCTCTGGTGATTGATTCCAGTGTCAGCATGTGCTTCCCTATCTCCCCCAGACATGCAGCGATTTGGATGGTGAACAGTCCAGTATGAGGGACCCTGCAATTTATAGCAGAAAGGCCCTTTTATTTATTCTTTCTTTTTCCTTCTGGCCACTTAATACTCAGATTGGCCCTTAAACGTACTCTGCCTTTACAGGTACTTCGGTATTTCATGGAGGGCCATTTTATCTCTCCAACTAGATCAGGGTTTCTCCATCTCAGCACTGTTGATATTTTGGGATCAGATAATTTCTTGCTGTCAGGGGCCATCCTGCACCTTGTATGGTGTTCAGCACCCTCCCTGCCCTCTATCTATCTCCCAGATGCCAGGAGACCCCGTACGCCCCACCCAATCATGACAATCAAAAACATCTCCAGACATTGGCATATGTCCTCTGGGGGAGAAACAGCCCCTGGCTGAGAATAAGAACTACACTGTCAAGTTCTTAAGAGCAAACCTTGTCATGTATTCATTTCACATACTTTGGAACCAGAGAGATCGGGTTTCTAATCTTGGTTCTGCCACTCCCTGGCTGTGTGACCTTGAGCAAGTTGCCTCACCTCTCTGTGCCTCAGTCTGTAAAGTGGAAATGGTAATAACCATAGTGGTCATGGCATGGGCCTTGGTGTAAAGATGAAAAGAAGTGCTGTCTGTCACATACCCCGCATGGCTCCTGGCACTGGCTGAGAGCCCAATCAAAGTGAATCCACTTAAAACAGAGGTCAAAGGTAGTCCTTAGAGTACACACAGTTTATGTTCCGTTGAATGAGTACATGAAGGAAAGAATGAATTCCTGTCTCCCCCCCACCCCCCGCCGCCCCCATTTCATAGCAATGGCCAGAGCGGCAGCGTGGTGATGTTCGGTGGCATAGATTCTTCTTACTACACTGGAAACCTGAACTGGGTGCCTCTTTCTTCTGAGACTTACTGGCAGATCACCGTGGACAGGTGAGATCATTGTGATTAGGCAGCATCCTGGCATAGGCCCCGGATTTCATTTCTGTATAGACTCATAGTCGACTAAGCTTTCCAGAACCCTGCTGGAGTAGCCAGCACAGGGAAATGTGCCCCAGGAGGGGGAGAGGGGAGCGGGCCAAGCAAAAGAGACCCCGAGAAAGGCACCTCCCTGGAGGAGAAGAGCTGTCTGAGACCCTCAAACACTCGGCAAGAACAAGACAGCCACTTCCCTTCTGGTCACAGAGGCGGGACGATCTACCAGCATCCCCAGGGGAGAGCTGGAGGACCTGGCTGGCCACATAGCCCAGCACTGAGGAGACTTGTGAACTGGCACACACTCTTCTCATTCTAGGAAAAAAATGTCACTCTTAGTCTAGGAAGAGGGGAAAATGACTAAGAAGTTGTTTCAGGCCATTCCATCCCACATTCCCCACGGAGCTTCATGCCATCTGTTCTTCCCCTGGCTGGCCAGCTCGGGTGACCAACGCTCAGGTTTGCCCAGGAGTGAATAGTGTCCTGGGACACGAGAATTTTCAGTCCTAAAACCAGGACAATCCTGGCTGGCTAAGCAAGGACGATCTGGTCACCTTGTCCGTCCCAGCCATGCTGAAACTTCGGTTCCTCCGACTCCCACCCCCTCACCCTGCCCTTCCTCAACATAGCTTACCTTTCCAGCCAGACTGTGAACTCCCTGCAGCCAGACACTGTGTGGCTGTCTTGTCAGGCCCCACACCTGCCATGCCTGGCGCAGAGCAGGCACTCAGTCAACAGCTGTGGAGTAAGTGAATGCCTAATGCGTGAATGAGAAGCTGAAATCCTATGTATCGGCCAACGGGTGGGGAAGAGGGACCCTCTGGAATCACTTGGTCACTCCTTGGGGGGTTGCGCCCCCTGGGGCTAAGAAAACCCTTACTTGAATCTCACCCTCAGCATCACCATGAACGGAGAGGCCATCGCTTGCAGTGGGGGCTGCCAGGCCATTGTTGACACGGGCACCTCTCTGCTGTCTGGCCCAACCAATGCCATTGCCAACATCCAGAGCCACATCGGAGCCAGCCAGGACTCGAATGGCCAGGTAAGTCCAGCCCTGACTACCCTGGTCTAGACCCAGGTGGTGGGTCTGCCATGCAGAACAAACGCAGCCCTTCTAACCCTTGTTCTTTCCAGATGGTGGTCAGCTGCTCAGCCATCAACAACCTGCCCGACATTGTCTTCACCATCAATGGAGTACAGTACCCTCTGGCCCCCAGTGCCTACATCCTGCAGGTAAGGGCGCTCTGGGCCTTCCACTAAATGTGCTGCCTAGACCGTGGCTGCATCGTCCCGCTTGGCACAAGGGAGAGAACATGTCCACAAGCTGCCCCAGACATCTGCTCTGGACAGTCTCCAGAGAAAAAGAATACATTAAAAATCAAGGTATAAACAGAAATCTGGATACAGTTTCCCACCACTACCACCAAGAGAGAAAGTCAGGCAAATGATGGTAGCATGAATAGGGTTTCTAGTTGGACACTGGAGTCCAAGCCCTGGGTCTCAATGCCGAGTGTGGTTAGAGGAGATTGACCACATCAAAGCCATAAATGGTTGAGCAAGTAAAAAGCATTACTTGCATAGGGTCAGGGCTGATATGCTCCTACTGTCTCAATCAAGTAACAAACCTGTAGTCTAACGAACATAGGAAAACACTTGGCCTCGCACTGGGATGCCAGGCGGAAGCTTGCTTTGCCCAGCGGGTCGATGCTACTCGACAAGGAGTACTGACGTCTGGGCCACTTCCCAAGTGATTCTGATTATTTAGTAGGAGCAAGGCTTGAGCAGGGGGGTAGGGGTTCAAAACTCCCCAGGTGATTCTAGCATGCACCCCAGCTTCTGACCCAGCACCCTGGTGAATAAAAAGGACAAACAGCTGACCAGGTTTGTCACTGAATGGGATTGGGATAATGAGAAAAGGCTGTCACCGGGACTTCCAAAATCCCTGCCAGTGCTCTCTCCCTAAACCCCTCAGCGCCGGGGCTGATGTCAGGGTTTGTGCATCTGCCAGAAACACTGGATAATGTCTAGTGATCCCTGGAAACCAAGTGCAGTGAGCAGCTGACACACACAGACCCCAGGCCAAAAAAGCCAAGGCCCCGGACGTGAGCCAGAAGCTCCTCCGAGCATGTGCCTTGCATCGGAGGCTTAGTCTCGAGCACCTTAGTCTTGAGTCTGTGTCCCAGCTCTGACTTCATTCTCCTTTTCTCTAGAGCCAGCAGGTCTGTGTCAGCGGCTTCCAGGGCATGGACATCCCCACTGGCTCCGGAGAGCTCTGGATCCTGGGCGACGTCTTCATCCGCCAGTATTTCACCGTGTTCGACAGGGGCAACAACCAGGTCGGCCTGGCTCCCGTGGCCTGAGCCTGAGCCTGTCCTGCCCCTTACTGGGAAGCTCTGGCCTCAGTTCTGCACCCACTCTAGCTGTATATAACTGTCCCATTGGTCTTCCCGCGGATCGTGGGAGTGGAGCCTTGGCCCTGTTCCCTGTCATGCCAATAATGTGGAATAAATACATCATCTCCTGAAAAGTGTTCTCTGGAGTTGCTTCTCTTCGTTGGTAATTCTCTTCACATCAACAGGGTCCGAACACCAGGGCAGGGGAACAACAGAAAGGGGCACATTCATTTGGACAGCACCAAACAGTGACAGTGGCAGCTCGCACTTCAAATAAAGTCAGGAAGAGAAACGGACCTTGGCAGGTCCTGCTGGGAGCATCACATAAAGATGTGGGCGTCAATGATACCTCAATTAAAAAACAAATAATAATTGGGCACCGGAAATGCCGGGTCATTGCCTCCTTGTGGAACAGGGCACCTAAGTTCTTGGTCAAGGAGACTGATTTCTTATTTCTCCCAAAGCCAGTAAGATGAGAAAAAGAGGGACTAAGGACAGGGGGCAATTGATGGTGACATTTCTAAGTAGGCCGGGCAGGATGGTCTTGTCGTAAGACATGGGCTGGCAAAGTGACAGC
Organism: Rhynchonycteris naso; assembly: GCA_037038555.1. Classification (NCBI taxonomy): domain Eukaryota; kingdom Metazoa; phylum Chordata; class Mammalia; order Chiroptera; family Emballonuridae; genus Rhynchonycteris; species Rhynchonycteris naso. The sequence goes on from CM072995.1 coordinate 362,556,767, forward strand.
AGCTGACACCCCACGATCTGCCAGGCTGCCCTCTGTGATTAGCGGGTTGATCCAGACTAACGATTGGACCCCTCCACACTCGGGTGCAAGTCACTGAACGGAGGTGTTTCCCCATCAGGAAAGGATGGTTTTCCTCTTTCCTGCAAAGAGGTTTCAAGAGCAGGAACCGAGCGTGCTCATCAGCAAAGGTGCCCTAGAAATGCAAACAGGAAGCAGAGCAGGGCCTCTCAGAGTGAGCTTGGCAGAGAAATGTTCAATGAGAACTGAAGTTTCAAAGTGAACATGGCCCGTGCTGCGTCCTAGGCCCTCCTTCAAGGGTCACAGGGCACATGCCCCATTCAGAGGCTTCGATGGCTGTGCTGCAGTGACTCCTTTCACTTGAACGCAGCTTGGCTTGATTCCAGGCCCTCTCTTTATTTTTATTCTTTCTTTTAATTTTTATTGAATTTATTGCGCTGGCATTGGTTCACACAGTTATACAGGTTTCAGGTGCACAGTTCTACAAATACATCATCTGCGCGTTGTATTGTGTGTTCACCGGCCCAAGTCACGTCTCCCCCCATCACCATCTACCCCTCCGCCCCCCCCTTCCACCGCCCCCAGCCCAGGTCTTCTTCTGCTAGGAAACCTGTTACAGCCCTGTGCTCCTCCGCACGCACGCTGGACAAGTTCCCACAGCTCCTGCCTCTGCTGACAGCTGGATTCCAGACTGTTCGCTGGAGACACCGGCCTGGGAGCTGGAGCCGGGCCTCCCTGCTGAGGGGGAGCGGCTTTGGGGTGACCAGAACAGCATCGCTCTGGATATTCTCTTGTCACGTCGTCCCACAATTTGTCATTTTTCACTCACACAAATATAAGGCGTTGGGTTCCAGGCAGGGACCGCTGAACCACCTTTTTGAAACATAAATTTGACCACACCCCTTTCTTGCTTAAAACCTTTCCTTGATGCCTTGCAATTGCCCTTACGTGAGACAATACAGCACTGGTGTGATGTACATCCCCTGCCTCCCCTTGACCCCTCTTCCCCTGAGCTCCCACCGCCCTGGCCTTCTTCTACCCCCCCAGACTTCATCCCCACCTCCAGATCTTTGCACACATTGTTCCCATAGCCTGGGTTGCTGTTCCTGCTGTTTCTTGACCCACTAACACCCAGTGTCCTGCAGATCTCAGCTTAACCATCACTTTCCTGTAAGGCCTTCCGTGATACCCTCCCACAGAGCCCAGCCCTCCTTTCCTTTAAAAAAAATTATTTTAATTCATTCATTTGAGAGAGGAGAGAGAGAGAGAGAGAGAGAGAGAGAGAGAGAAGGGAAGGGAAGGAGCAGGAAGCATTAACTCCCATATGTGCCTTGACCAGGCAAGCCCAGGGTTTATGAACCGGCAACCTCAGCGTTCCAGGTTGACACTTTAAGACCCACTGACCCACTATGCCACCACAGGTCAGACCAGCCCTCCTTTCCTTTACAGCACTAAGCATGATCGGTAATCAGTAATCGTGTATTCCTAGGCAGGGGTGCTTGCTTCATGTCCACCAGGGCAGGGGCTAGGATCGTTTAACTGTTGAAGCAACAGAAACAAGAGCGGCACTTGGCACACAGTAGATGCCTGATAACGATTTGTTGAGTGAGTGATGAATTTGAGATGACTTTTTAGAAGGAAACGGTTCAGAGAGGATGAGAGAGTGGATCTGCCCTGGCTGAGGCCATACTTAAGACAACAGGTGGGTCTGCTCCCACCCCCACCGGTTTTCTGTCCCGGTCATATTTGGTCATGGGACCAACAGGTGGACTTCTCAGATTTCTGGGGAGGAATTTCACAGTGTCCTGCCTCCCTGGCTTCTGGTATTTCTGACATTTCCCAAGCTCCCCGTATGACCAGGCTGTGTGCTAGGCTCTGGGGACACCAGCAGATTTTCCCAGAGATCCTTGCTGTTCTGCTGCTGGCCACGTGCTTCCTTCTTCCCCATCCCGAGCTCTGCCAGGTACAGCTCGGCCTCTCCCTCCTAACCTTGCTTCCGTTCCCTTACCCTGAGATTCCTGGATCCAGACGGAATATAAAAAGGCTCCCTGGGACACAGATCCTTTGAACTGGAAACCCTGTGCTACCATATTTGCTCTGACACCTCCCACTTTGTCCCACAGGACAGGATGGACTCACGTTCCTTTTCTCCAGTCTCAAGACTCTTCTCCACTTACCGAGGGCCTAGGAGGTCTGAGTTCAGCTCCATCCAGCTCTTCTCTCCACACTCGTCCAGGAGTGTTATTTTCATCTCACAGGTCTCTGCTCCACTCCCCTGTGGACCCCAAACCCTCGCACACTGCTGGTGGGAGTGCAAACGGATAAAGCCCCTAACGACTGCCATTTGACAATAGCCATCAAAATGAGAAACGCAAATATCTCTTGGCCCAGTAACTTCGCTTCTGGGAATTTATCCTAAAAATGCACTTTGCACACATGCAAAAAAAAAAAAAAAATGTTAGTAGAAGGCTATTCTTTGAAGCATCTTTTATAAGAGCAAACTTGAGATCACCCAAATGTCTACGCACAGGGAATAATTTAACAATTTGGTGTATGCACGCAAAGAGGTGCTGACGCAGCTGTGAAATGGGAACAGGGAGCACGCTGCCTAGGTGCAGGGATGGGAAGGTCTCGTGCACGCGCGCCAAGAGGCGCTAACGCAGCTGTGAAATGGGAACAGTGAGCACGCTGCCTAGGTGCAGGGATGGGAAGGTCTCGTGCACGCGCGCCAAGAGGCGCTAACGCAGCTGTGAAATGGGAACAGTGAGCACGCTGCCTAGGTGCAGGGATGGGAAGGTCTCGTGCATGCGCGCAAAGAGGCGCTGACGCAGCTGTGAAATGGGAACAGGGAGCACGCTGCCTAGGTGCAGGGATGGGAAGGTCTCGTGCACGCGCGCCAAGAGGTGCTGACGCAGCTGTGAAATGGCAACAGGGAGCACGCTGCCTAGGTGCAGGGATGGGAAGGTCTCGAGAAGAGACTGCTAGGTAAGAACAACAACGATAGGTGACAACAGGGCCTATACTGTGCTATATGTGGAGTGCTGTATATAAAGAAAAAAGTAAGCATTGCTTCCATGCACACAAAGGAACTGAGATGCGCAAGCAAGAATCAGAGACCACAGAAAAGGGAAGCGGAGACACTGACGAGGTATGGGGTGGGGGAGACATCTCACTCAATACAACTTTACGTATTTTTATTTCTAAGGAAAGATCATTTTAAACCCCTGAAGGTTTAGCTTAATTTTAAACTTCCCTGTGGTTTGTCTTCAGACCCGTTCATAACTGCCACAATTGGGCCTCTTCAAAAGGTCTGATCTGGCCCTGGCCTACTGGCTCAGCAGTAGAGCATTGACACCACGTGTGGAAGTCCTGGGTTCGATTCACGGTCAGGGTACACACAAGAGGTAACCATATGCTTCTCCTACCCTCCCCCCACTTCCTTTTCCATCGCCATGGCTCAATTAGTTCAAGAGTGGCCCCAGGCACTGAGGATATCTCGGCTGGTCCAAGCGTGCCAGTCTCAGGTGCTAAAAATAGCTTGATTGAGTCGAGCTCAACCCCAGACAGGGGCTGCTGGGGGATTCCGGTCAGAGGACATAAAGGAGTCTTTCTCACTATCTCCCCTCCTCTCACTTAAAAAAAAAAAAAAAAGCAAAAGCACTGTGTGCCCAGCACCCATCTGGGGTCTTGAATCTGGTCCTCTGGCCTCCTGGAGCCAGTCCTCAGCAGGGGGCCGTGCATATGTGGGGTTTATTGTGAAGAGGACATAGTTTTACCAAGTCGGCTCCCAGGATGACATGACACTGCAAGCCCGTAGGGAAAGGAGGACAGTTCCAACCACCCCCGCACCAGGGTCCTTGAGAAGGGACCGTGTTGACCACAGTGTGAGGCACAGAGAGCCTGGGGCTAGCCAGGAAGTCCTCTGCCAAAGCTTCCCACAACTCTTCCCTGGCAGCGAGCGGACAGGAGGCAGGCAAGGTCCCTGGGTAGGGCTGGATGTCCCAGGAACAAGAGCGGGACAAGAGTGGCATCCTTAGGCCCTTGTTGCAGACCATCCTAAGGCATGTGCTACACAGTCTCCCAATGGTCCGCAGAAGGACTGGGTACCAATTACCTACAACAGTGACCACTCCTTCACGCCTCTTGACTGGTTTTCTTCCCTTCCCCCTCTCACATCCCCTTCCCTCACCTGTTCCTTGGGATCACCTCCCAACTCAGTGCTCACACCTGAATAACTAGCTCTGGGTCTGCTCTTGGGGGAGCCCAAACTAAGCTCAGGTGGTCACAGCATCCCCCCATCAACTGCAGCCGTGCACTGTTGCTCTTAAATTCCCGCAGAAGAACCCAGCCCAGCCCAAGTGCAAGGTGAAGGGAGAAAGTCCGGACCGGGAGCTAGAGCAGGGCCCTCCTCCTAGCTCAGCCTTCATGATCCGTGCAACCTAGGACACTCTCCTAACCTCTCTGGGCCTCTGTGGTTCCAGCTGTAAACTGGGGGGTGAGAAGGGTCCGGATAAGCATGTTTTTATACTTGGACCAACTTGGGAAGAATGCTTACAGCTGCCCTGCCCCTCCCCTTACGTATTTTTTTAACATTCGAAATGAACATCGTTTATTCTACATTATTGTTGACTTCTATTGGGGGTTGGGAGCTGACTCATAGTCAAACTTGAATTGCACCCTTTCTTAACTAGTGGGATAGCGATGAGAAAATTGGCACTGACGTTTAGCCACGACCATGCTGACAGTGGCTTGTTTGAGAAGCTGCAATGTGGAGACAGCAGCTGAGGCAGCCAGGGTCCTACACTAACCTCCATCCTGAAATTAGATCCCAGGTGGCATCCCAGAGCTGGCTGGCTGCACAGGAGGCATTGTCACAATGCCACGAGGGAGGATTAGGGTCCCACCACGCAGATGACGGAGCGGAGCCCTGAGGTCCCTCGGCTAACCGCAGCCGAGTAGGATGGGAACCTGGCCAGGGCACCCGAGACCTCACTCGTTGTGTCTCAGTCGAATGGTCTCTAAGCCCTTTGCGACTGTGCAGTTTACTCTGCAGCCACCTCCGGAGTCACTGGTAGCAAGTTGGTGACGGGGTGACATCATAGTTCTCTGTTTTCCATTTCCATCTGACTTGGCCCCACTAATGATAGCCCTGTCCTCATTCCACCTGCCATGGAAACCGGGCTGCTCTGCCCAGACCCCACCCCCCCTTTGAGAATGACAGATTCAGTCCCCCAGCTGCTGGGGACGTCACCCACTGCCAGCTCTCAGCCATCAGCCCTCATCAGGAACCGCCTTGGCTGACAGGAGCTGTTTTGCCCAAGGTCACACCACTTTCCTGGGACAGCCCAGATAGAATTACTGGTCAACACGGGGACACAAAGCCGTCCCCTTGCTCTACCTCAGGACAACTCTGAAGCGTCTTCCAGCCTCAGAGCTCCCAGAGGGTGCTGGTGGAGGCCTGGACAAGGAGGGCAGCCTGACTTCTCCCCCTCTCCCGCCCCCAGAGGTGACGATGACAAGCAACAGCCTGGCGGCTACTTTCTCTCAGAGGTTCCCGCCCAGGGAACCCAACCTGCAGGGTCCTCTCCATTCTCACTCCCAAACTCTCCCGGCATCAAAGGCCACCCGGTGGCGACACCGGATGCCTCCCCAAGCCGGCCCCAGCTGGGGGCAGGCTCTTCTCCCAGGCTGAGGGTTGAGGTGCGGTGCCAGTTTGCCACCCACGGGCGTGACGTTTCCCACCTTCCCAAGGGGGGACGTGCATGAGCCGGGCAGCCTGCGGGAGACTGAGACAGCCTTTAATCAGGAAACCCCAAGTGAGGACAGCCACGCTGGTGACACCGCCCCAGTGGGATCCCGGACTCTCGTGACCCTCCTCTGTCAGCGTCAGCGGGAGGAGCGGGTGACCCAGCCTTCCTCAGAAGACCTGAGGCCGGGCCTTCCTGGAGGAGGTGCGTGCCATTCTCACAGCACACTCCAAACGCTTCTTGGGAACAAGGCAATGTCGGCCCCGAGGGTCTTCCGTCGGGGAAGAAGCCCTGCAGCAGTGGACTGCTTGGGCCCCGAGTGTGCCTGCATACTCCCAGGGCCACCGGCAGCTTCCTCTGTCTGGCATCTCCCGAGCGTGGCCCTGGGATGCAGGCTGCCTTACTCCGTGGTCTCCTCTTCGCTTGAGGTCCCCGTGGCAGGCTGCTGGGGGCCAGGGCTGGCGGAAGCCACAAGGGCGACAGAGAGTCTGGAGGTGATGGGAGAGAGTCTGTGAGGCCCAAGGAGGGTGACAGGGGTCTCTGAGGGGCTAGCGTCTGTTGTGGGAAGGGCTGTAGCAGCCATCGGGACTGTGACGGGCAGAGAAGGCCGCCTGGATGCTGTGTGGGCCCTGGAGGCTGAGGACGAAGGCTCTGGAGTAACGGGAGGTGGCCCAGGAGCCCCGGGAGGGGCTGGAGGTAGAGTGGAGGCTCCGAGAGGGACGGAAGACCCCAGCGAGAGGCCAGCAGAGGGTGTAGGCAAGGACCAGGCTCCAGACGGACTCCTGGGTGACAGCTGCAGGTCTGACGCGTTCGTTCTGAAAAGGAGCTGCAGGAAACGGAGCGCGGGCCTCTGAGGCGAGGCTGCCAGGGGCCCTGGGCAGGCGCTGCAGCTGACGGGCTCCTCAGTGTCCCCACGGGGGCTCTGAAGCACGGTGCTGGACTCCACGTCTCCAGGAAAGACGAGTCCTCGCCTGTCCTCCGGGGAATCTAAAGAGAGGTGGGGGAGAGAAGAGGCACAGTGGTTCTCCCGACAGCTGAGGCAACTCTGGGACGAGCTGCACTGGGGACAGATGCCCAAGCTCTGTCCTCTGAGGGTCCTTGAACCCTGGTGAGGATTAGCCAGCGCCTGCCTCCAGGGAGAGGAGGCCCCAAAAAAACGTGAATGGAGGGAGGCAGTTCCCCAAGGCGGCTCAGCCAGGCACTGGCTCTGTGACGTGGTGTGAGGCACAGACCTCCCCTGGGCCCCTGTGTCCCCATCTGTAAGACGGGCATAATAGTGACGATTGCACGGGGCCACTCCAAGGACCGGAACGGTGCATGGGACGTCTCAGCCTAAGTCCAAATGGAAACTACGGGCATGGTGATAATCTGGTGTCGGTGTAGGGCCATTGATGGTGACAAATGTTCCATCTGCTGCAGGGTGTCGACAGCGGGGAGGCCGTGCGTGTAGAGGCAGAGGGCAGGTGAGAGGTCCCTGCACCTTCCACTCAGTTTGGCTGTGAACCTAAAATGCTCTAAAAATAATTAAGTCTATTGTAAAGTTGGGTTTTCTTATTCGTCTCAGCCTGGAGCCCAGAATATCATGAGAGGTGGGGGCAGGGGGCGGGAGTGTGTGGGTGGGGGTAAAGGAAGGAAGAGGCAGGCATAAGGAACATGGAGAGTGAAGAAGCAAATGAAGAGTGTTGGAGCCGGACCAGCGGTGGCACCGTGGATAGAGCATCAGCCTGGGACGTGGAGGACCCAGTTTCAAGACCCTGAGGCTGCCAGCTTGAGTGCAGGCTCACCAGCTTCAGTGTGGTGTCACTGGCTTGAGTGTGGGATCAAAGACATGACCCCATGGTCACTGGCTTGAGCCCAAGGTCATTGGTTTGAGCCCAAGGTCACTGACTTGAGCAAGGGGTCTCTGGCTTGGCTGGAGCCCCCTGGTCAAGGCACGTATGAGAAGCAATCAATGAACAACTGAAGTGCCACAACTACAAGTTGATGCTTCTCATCTCTCTCCCTGCCTGTCTGTCCCTGTCTATCTCTCTCTTGCTAAAAAGAGAGAGAGAGAGAGAGTGTTGGAAAAAGGCATGATCATGGAGGAGACAGAGATTATCAAACACATTTAAAAATCCTCAAAGGACAGTCCCACAGCTCTGCAAATACACCCAAATACACCGAACAACACACCTGGGTTGTGCGATTCCTACAGCGTGTGAATTAGACCTTGAGAAAGCTACTAGTTTTTTTTGGTTTTGTTTGTTTTGGGGTGTTTTTTTTGGTTATCAAAAAAACCAATTCATAATCTACCTCAACAAAAAGAAGTTTATCCTTAAAAGAAGTTCTCATTAGCAGCATCCCAGGTGAGTGACACCACGCCAGCGTGCCGCAGGACAGGGGCCGGCTCTGTGCCTCACTCCTTGGGGCCTCACCTTCCCCATGGGGGGCAGGAGAGCAGAGCGGGAAAGAACAGGGGTCCAGAGACCAGAGAGACCTGGCCTTGAGTCCAGCCCCAGCAACAAGAGCGCAGCTTTGAAACAGGTCCTTAACTTCTCTGAGCCTCCATTTCCCCATCTGCAAAATGAAGATGACCCTAAAGCAACCAACCATTCCTGAACACGCCCAGGAGCACTTCAATGAGATAACATGGGTAACATGTTCTGTACCCTGAGGAGCCTCCAGACGGCAGGGGGAATAATACCCATCAGCTTGCAGAGGATCTGGTGGCGGTCACGCTGAGGAAGAATCTATAAAGCTCTCAAGGTCATGGCTATTTGGGTTCAGGATGTCACCAGCCCCCAGTTCTGACAGCAGCCTCTCATCCACGGACCTGAGAGCTGCCCTAAATATAAAACATCCTCTTCAATAACCCAGAGGCATTGAAAGATATTTTATACACAAGATCCAGGCCACAAATCAGTGGAAAAATTCAAGGTCTTCCTGAAAGTGTAAAAAAAAATGCAAAAGAGCTACATTTAAGGTACTTTATGGACATGGAAAAATTAATTGGGAAAATTAAATTCCATACACACAGGACAGAGTTGGTAGGCATCTGGGGAACCGGCCACATCACCAAAAGTTTCCTCTTTCTCCAGGCCCCCATCTGGAACGTGCTGCCAGTTACCAAACCATGCTAACTCCCTAGGACCTAGGCCTCCACCTGTTAACCACATGGCCGAATGCAACTCACAGGATCGGAAAATAAGTTGCCTGAGCCTGGCCTGAGGTGGCTCAGTGGATAAGAGCGTCAACTGGAAAGGCTGAGGATGCTGGTTCAAAACCCTGGGCTTACGACAAACAAGCAATGAGCACTTAAAGAGGAACATCTCTGAGTTGATATTTCTTGCACCCCGATCCTGTAGAATCAATAAATAAAATCTTTAAAGATAAATAAATAAAAATAATAATAGAAAAAGAGTTGTCTGACTAAAGGTTTTTCACTGTAGGTCCACTGTAGATAGAATAAAAAAGAAAGAAAGAAACCAGCTAGCTAAATTCCAACCAAAAAGGCAGGAAGTAAGCAAATAAGAATAATCGAGAGCTTTTTAAATGACCAACTACGGGCCACATCAGTACTCAAAATGATGCGTCACAACCGGTTGTCTGTACCGTTTACACCTCAGCAAAGAGGCCCACACGGGCGGACATGGACGATGGAGTAAGACAAGCAGGTGAGGATGGGATGCTTTTCAGGAGTCAAGATGATGAAGGAACTCAAAAGCATTGACTAAGCTCAACTCCTGGCTCTACTGCCAACCAGCAGTGTGACCTTGAACATGTCACTTTAACTCTCTGTGCCTCAGTGTGCCCACCCGGAAAACGGGGGTGCTCCCGGGACACCTGTCTCAAAGAGCTGCTGAGAAAAGAGAAGGAGGCCAGATGCTCCCTGACACAGAATGAGGGCTCAATACACACTGCTGACAAAAACGAGGAGATATTTTATCGCTTCCTATTCATTCTGAAATATCCCCTCATTTCTGTGAGCAGTGTGTACTAGCAATTACTATGCTGCAAAGTTGACTGAGTTCCTAAATTCTAATCTTTCCAGGGAAGAAAGCAGAGGAAGAGATTAAAGAAGGAGATACTGGAGAAGAAAAAGGCACAGTAAACAAAATCGGAAGTAGAGCAGAGTGGAAGAAGATGGAGGAGAAACTCCAGAAGCCAGAGGCCTGCTTACCTGGGCAGGAGGAGCAGCAATCCCCGGGGGGCATGGCGGGGCCCGAGCAGGCCGGCAGGCAGGCCACCTTCTCACAGCTCACCTCTCCCAACTGGGGAAGCAGAAGGACACACGTAAGGACGCCCAGAGGGGCGCCCCCTAAGGCCTCTTGCACCAGCTGTGGGACTCATGGAAAGTCCCGGGAGAGAGAAGCAGCGCCCGGCCCTCACCTGGACAACAGGTGAGGCCAAACACAACGGGGTGGCCTCAAGAAAATCGTAAAGAGGGAAGGTCTGGTCACACCCAGGGGTGTTCTGGCAGGTAATAGAGTTAGAGTGAAGGAGGAGAAAGATGGGCTTACACTGTCTAAGGACGCTGAGTTCTGCAAAGGGACAAAAAGCAAGAAGCAGCCCCTGGCTGGGCAGCTCCCAGCTCCCAGACCCAGCTCACCTGGCACGTGCACTGGGTACAGGGCTCCTCGTCCAAGGTGAACACCTGGCCATTGACCACCTTCCTCCCCTCGTAGTTGCAGTCTGTAGGGGCAGAGGAGACAGGGGCCCGTGAGAGCCAAGGCCTGCCCGAAAGCCTCAGATGTGGGGTGAGTGGTCCCACTCACCTTGGCACACCGGACAGCACTCCCCATCGGGGTGGAAGGGATAGGTGCAGGTGATGGGGCAGTCCACGGGCGAGCAGGCCACTGAGCCCAGCTGCAGGACACAGAAAACACACAAAGCCCTTCACTCTGGGGGGCGGATGGGGCACTCAGGAAGAACAGGTCACACAGCCAATGAGTGTCCATCAGAACCACCAAGGTCAGGGGAGAGGTCCATGGTGAGGGCAGGGGAGGGGGCTCATTCACTTGGTCAAAGTCTGTTCTGTCCTCCTGCTAGAATTCAAGCCACACAAGGCCAAGGACCTGGCCTTATCCACAGAGCTCATCTGTCAACAGGGACCTGTTGAACAAATCCATGAACTGCCCAAGAAGAGTGAGTACCAAAACCCTGGGAGACAGAAGGACCCAGAAGCCAAAGTGTCCTGAAGAACACGGCTGTGATGGAACAAGGGCCACTTGGAGGCCAGAAATCTTCACCCACATCTCTCTTCCTGTCGACCCTGCCCCTGTCCACACTGCGTCTGCCCCCACCGCAAAGCAGCTCCATCCAGGTTGCACGTTTCAGCCTAACAAATGATCGGGGTTTTTTTTCCCCATTTTCCAAACACGGATACTACATACTATCAAACGTGCTTTTTCAGACTGAGAGGCAGTGCGGTTTGCGGTAAAAGTGTGCTTCCTGGAGCACGGGTTCCTGGCACTTCAATTCACCCGCTGTGGGATCTTGAGCAAATGAGTTTGTCTCTCTGGGCCTCAGTTTTCCCGCCGAGCCAAGCTGGTGGAGATGAGGGTGAGGCCGACCTAGGACTCTCCCGAGGACGAACCGAGTTCACGCACGTCAGGGCGGAGAGCAGGGCTGGCACCCGCCGAGGACCCAGGACTGTGCGTAGAGAACGTGGGCTGGAGGCCCTCACGGGAACCCTCAGAGAGAAGCCCTGTCACATGGTAAGGACCAGCCCCTAAGACCCTCCCTGGTCACCAGAAGCAAAGGACTTCATCAGGGCAGGCTGGAAAAGTTCCCTGACCCTGGGTAAAGATTCACAGTGGGCAGGGCTGGAGGGAGCCAACTGTCACCAGGACCCAGAAGTGACCTTTCTCTTGGAGGTCTCTGGACTTTGCCTCCAGGATTCAGGAGCTGGTGGCAGGCCCTGGGGAGTTTCCGCAGACAGGGGTCAGGTCTGGGTGGCCGTACCAGGCAGATGCAGCTTAAACACGGGTCCAGCATGGACGGAAAGGTCTGGTTGTTGTGGAAGATTCTGCCTGTGTAGGTGCAGCCTGCCGGAGAGAGCACGCAGTGAGCTCCGGTAGCAGGGGTAGGGGAGCGGGGGGTGGGGAGTTGGCTGGTGACCAGGCTCTTGCCAGGGTGAAGGTCCAGGGCTTATCTGGGTAGTGAAGGTCAGGCCACCTGACCTGCTGACCTGTGGTGGCACAGCGCGTAAAGCATTGAGCTGGAATGCTGAGGTCGCTGGTTCGAGGCCCCCAGCTTGCGCAAAGCACACGCGAGAAGCAACTACGAGTTTACAAGTTGATGCTTCCTGCTCCCCCCCCCCTTTTCTCTCTCCTCTCACTCTAAAATAAATAAATAAAATCTTAAAAAGAAAAGAAGGTCAGGCCAACTGTATCCTGGGCGTCCTGAGGCAACTTCCCCAAGGGTTGGGGAAGGGACAGAACATGGGTCCGGACTGGGGCTGACTTTTGCACTCAATTCAGCAGTGGGGTCAGAATGTGTTCGCTCCGGAGTCCTCTGCTGCCAGCCTCCAGGATGGAGTGTTTCCCCTCCACCCCTCACCAGGTGGATCAGGACAGAGGCACTAGGAGACACAACCTGGGTGCCTGGCATCTTCTCTGCTCGTCCCCACTCAGCCAAACTCCAAACCCCACCTTCTAGAACATTCCTCCACACCTCTCTGCCTGCTGATACCCCCAGAGGCCCAATGTCCATGCTGCCACCTTGATAATATTTATCACATACTTGTAAGTAAAAAAGCAGGTGATGAGATAGAGCAGGGAAATATTTTAAAGAAAACACATATATAACAATTCTATTATATGTTAAACAGAGATACATGCATTACAGATATGGCAGATAGAGACAGACATAATCACAAAAAGAGACTAGGAAAGAAACTAGTATAAACGGGATAACGGGCCGTTCTGTTTTTAGTTTTGCTTTCTTGTATGTCCTAAATGTTCTACAGTGAACTGTTATTTTGAACCAAGGGAAAAGGTAAAATTGCTCTAAATAAGGCATCCCTTTTATTTTCTCTCATTGCCCTCTCAGGGTCACGCAGGTGTGGGTGCCGCCCCGCTGAGGCTGCTGGTGTGTCTCCCTATCTGCCTCCAGCGCCCAGACGGGGCCCGCTGCGGGCAAGGACTCTATGCCTCTGAGCCTCAGCTGGCTCATCTGTGACATGGGGCTGCCCCATGGGGTGGTTGTGAGGATGACCCAGATGAAATCTGTGTGGTGCTCCCCCCAGGGGAGTGTGGCCCAGGCTGGGCAGCGCGACAGCAGGGAAGGGTGCCGTGTGGCGCCAGGCAGGGAATTACCTGCCGAACAGTCTGGGCAGCACTGTCCGGGGATTCGAATCGGGTGAGGGCAGGAGTCCACGCAGTCTGTCTTCCGGCAGCTCACGGAGCCGTCTGCCTGAAGGAATGAGGGACTTCACCAAGACCCCACCTGTGACTACGGCCTCCGGCCCCATGCCCCATGCCCCATTCCCGCTGCCCGCCCCCCCCCCCCCCATAGAGGACCAACGACCGGGGAAAAGACTGTGAGCCTTCCGAAGGCTCCCATATCCAAAGAGGGGAAGGTCAGAGCTGGGACGGGGCCTCCTCGGGTCCTGTCCCTCTCCAGTAGCAGCCGAGGCTACAGCGACCCCCCTCCAAACTCTGCTCCAGGCCTTGCCCTGGACCCCTGGTTCACCCCACAACGACAGAGTACAATAAAACCCTATTTCTATGTTCCACCTGAAATGTCTATTTTAGATGACAAAAGTGCCACAAGCTTGCTTCTCATTTTCCCCCTAAGAATCTGAATGTGAACCTGTCGTGTTATTTTCTTATAACCCGAGTGCCCCAGATCAGCCACTGAAGAGAGAGACAGCCACAGACGCACTTCCCTAGCAACTCTCATTCCCCCCAAAGGCTGCCAGGTTTTTCTAAGGGTCTCAGGCTCTTGAACAAATGGCGCATCACAGGGGTGCGAAGGCTGTGCCTCTCTCCCCGCAGTGAAATGCCCATTCCGATGCCGAGTCAGGAGGTCTGGGCGTGGCCACCAGGCTCCGGGTGATGCCCACACCACCACTGGTACAGGGACCTCATTTTGAGGCAGAAAGCTCGAAGGGAGTCTAAACTCTCTTAAAGTAGAAAGGAAAGCCAACATGCGCTTAAACAATGAGTGCAAACAGCTGTTTCTTGGGAGGTAGCTGCGTTTGCATTTCCGTCAAGTCAATCTGAAGCGAAAGCTTGAGCACCTTCTCCTTATCCGTTTCTGATGAGACGAGGTCACGTGATTCATGTTAATGATGAAAACACTGCAATTTCACAGAAGAGGCCTGAACCACTGTCTGTGCCTGGAGGGGACCTGCTATTATCAGGGGTCTACCCTCCACGAGCACAGCACGTCACATACTACACCCAAGGCAGACTGCCCAGGTCCTGCACCCTGAAGTCCATCGAGGACAGAATATACTGCTTCCCAACCCTTGTGTCAAAATGGAACCTGATGGCACAGGAGCCATTGAAAGGCAGGCCTGAGGTGGCCCAGGTTCTGGAGGGTCATGGACGCCTGGGACCTGGGGACCCCATCAGGGCTGGGGGCTCGCGGGGGGTGGGGCGGGGGCACCGGAAAGCAGCTGAAGGCGCGCAGGTTGTCATTCACCTGGCAGATGCATAACTCACAGGGATCACCAGGTGACCAGATCTGTCCAATGGGAAACTCAACCCCGTTGTCGTCGAGAGAGCAGCCTGGCCGGGGACAGTGAGGGAGAAGGGACACGTGGGCAGAGGCACCAAGCAGGGTCCTGAGTGCCGGCCGGCCGGACCTGCAGCGCCACCCAGCAAGACAGACGCCTCTACTCATGCATGCTGGGTAGATAGTATCCCCAGGGGCGGCCCCAGCTGCCTGCCAGCTCCCTCACTTAGTGAGTTTGCCCTCCAAATGTGCACCTGGTATACTCAGGCCTAGCCACGCAAACCTACGCTACGTGTGCACCCAGTAACATCCGCATCCACAGAGAGACCACTCGCACACGCGCACACACGCTCCAGCACAGTTACCCACACACGCACTCACCCATGCAGATACCACTCACACCCACAGACGTGCACACACACACACAGACGTACACTCTCAGACTCACTCGAACAGTCTTAGGGATGCGCTCAGCCTCCCTCGCGAGGACCCGTGCTGGGCTGTGCCCGCGGCAGCCCCGGGATGCCAGGCTGCCGCCCTCACCTGTCATGGACGTGGGCTCCCGGCAGGTGAAGCAACACTGTTCAGGGCCCAGCCACCAGTCTTCGCGGGGACAGTCCAGTTCTGGACATGGAGTGAAGGAACATTCCACTTCCCCATTCTGGAAGAAAGCCAAAGGACATGGGCCAGTGAGGGCAGCTCCCCAGCCCTAGGCCATCGGAGGGCTCACGAGGAGGTTGGCGGGCTGCCATCCCCCTCCGAAAAGTGACAAAGAAATCTCCAGGAAGCGAGATGGAGGAAGGGCACATCCTTCCCCAGGGGCCGGGGTAAGGCCGGCAGGTCCTGGGAAGGGGCCACTGCCAGCCTGGAGGTCCCCTGCCTGTCCTGGTGTGGCCACCAGCCTCCCTTCCCTTCACTTCTGCAAAACAGCTTCTGTTCAGGCTGCTGCTCCGGGCTCTCCCTCCACAGCCAGGGGACTTTCTCACACACTGAGCTGATCACGTCACTCCACCACTTAAAACCTTCAGCAGTGCTGCCAAGTCCAAAGCCCTCAGCTGGCTGCTTTCATGACTGAGTCTGGGGCTAAGGCTGTCACCACCCCCCCCAGACATCGTCCCCTGAGTACAGCCCTTGGCCAACAGGGACTGTCTTCCAGGTGCCCGAGGTGGCTTCTTCACTGACTCTCTGGGGCACAAGGGAGTACACACAAGCTACTGCTGCCCCTCTGGTCTCTGGTGCACTGCACACGCCGGAGCTACCCAGGATGCCAGCCTAGCGGTCTTCACTTGGCTCCCCTCCCGCCTCTGCCCTTCCTGCTTTCCTTGCCCGTTTCTCCTCAGAGCACTCCCTCGGAAAATCACTTACCCACGAATCCCGCGCCAGGCCCTGCTGCTCGGAGCCCAACCCAAAAGCGGTCCTTGCCTGCAGCCTCGTGGCTCGCCTGGCTGCAGTCTGACCTGCACTCTGTGCCCCCGCCAGAACGGCCACACACCGTGCTCTCTCTCTCTCTCCCAGGCACGTATGTGTGCTCACACGCCTCAGCTCCTCGCCTGATGAGTGCTAGCCAGCCCTGAGATCCTGCCTTCGCACCCGCCCTCCAAGGCGGCCTCCCGTCTGGCGGGGTGCTCCAGTCACCTGTCCGTCGCCCACCTGGCAGAGGGTACCTGACCTGTCCTGTGCTTCGCTGTGTCCCCAGCACTCAGTCTCGCGCCAAGCACGTGGCAGGTGCTCAAACAGCACTGCTGAGCAGTGAATCTCAAGGAGCCTGTGGGAGGGCCTTGGGGAGCACAGGTCCCCTTGCTGCCTCAGTCTCCCTTTTGCTGCACGGCAGCTCCTCTTCTCCTGGCCACGGCATCCTGGCTAAGTGCTGTGCCCGTGCCCTCCCTGTCACCCACCAATCCAGCCTCCTACCTGGCAGACACAGGTGGTACACTCGTCGCCACCCCCGCTGAACACAGCCCCGTCTGCGTACCACCGGCCGTGGAAATAGCACCGCACTGCGGAGAGGAAAGGGAGAGCAGCTCAAGGTCGTGGGGGGGGGCAGCTGAAGAAAAAGGGGAAGAAATGGGTGGGGGCCTGGGAAGCTCACACACTCCACAGCACAGCCCCTGCCCAAGCTCCCTACTCATTTCTGCCCTCCAAACCTCAACAAAAAAATATGCTGTAACTTAAAAGCCAACAGAGAATGCATCGTGTGTACAATAGGTACTTAAGGAAAAGAGCAAGGGAAGCCCAGAATAAACTCAAGAGGAAGAGGAAAGGAGAGACAAAAAAAAATGCCTGCCCCAGACAGACACTTAAGACAGCTCTGGGCACCGTGCTGCCCAGAGAGGCCGGGAGGACGTAGTGAGGGACTCAGCCGAAGATCCCCACAGGTGGAAACAGCCTCAAATCCTGCTCAGGCCCACCTGGCGCTAGTCAGATGGCCCTGGGTTCAAATCCCACCTACACAACCTACTAGGGCAGTGGTCACCAAACTGTGGCTCGCGAGCCACATGCAGTTCTTTGGCCCCTTGAGTGTTTAGCAAAGGCCAGCTTAGGAGTACCCTAATTAAGTTAATAACAATGTACCTACCTATATAGTTTAAGTTTAAAAAATCTGGTTCTCAAAAGAAATTTCAGTTGTTGTACTGTTGATATTTGGCTCTGCTGCCTAATGAGTTTGCCGACCATTGCCCTAGGGAATGACTCTGGGCATGACACAAGATTGCTGAGCCTCGGTTTTCTCATCTGTTCAATGGGGTTGATAACAGTTCCTACCTCCTAGGGACTATATCACCTATTCAAAAAATTTTTTAATGAAAAATAACACTTAAAAGTTAAGAAAGAAATATTTTAAAAGAATGCCAACTATGCCTGACCTGCGGTGGCGCAGCGGGTAAAAGCTCCGACCTGGAACGCTAAGGTCACTGGTTCAAAACCCTGGGCTTGCCTGGTCAAGGCACATATGGGAGTTGATGCTTCCTGCTCCTCCCCCCTTCTCTCTCTCTCTCTCTCCTCTCTCTAAAAAATGAATAAAATCTAAATTAAAATAAATAAATAAATAAAAGAATGCTAACTATGAAATCAGTAGACTTGAGTTCAAATTCTACTCCTGTACTAACTGGTGTGTCTTTGGGCAGTGACTCGACCTCTCTGAGCCTCAGTTTCCTCATCTATAAAATGGGGCTATGAATAGTACTCCCTCAGAACAGTGCCACACAGATTCAGTGAGATCAAAACCTGGCAAGTGCCCACTCAGCAATGGCACGGAGCAGGCATGGAACATTAGTGATGGTGATGAGGTCATCCCAGGAAAGAGAACCAAATTTTTAACAAAGGGCCAACTCATTAGTGGGGAAGATGAGGTCCCCTCTGTGTCTTGAGACAGAGTAATGCCAAGAGTGGACCCAACCCCCTTCCTGCCTGTGTTAAAGCTGCCTCAAGGGGCAAAGGGGGCAGGCCAGACTGTGAACCCAGTCTAGTATTCAAAGCACTGTGCACATAGTAGGTGCTCAATTAAAATGGGCACTCTGAAATGATTCCCTTGATCTGAGTGTTTAAGGCAGAAATAAATCTCCTTTCTCTCTCCTCTACTCACCTTGCCCCCAAAATATACTCAAAAGATACCTACTCCCCAGAACACAGAAAAAAGCAAAATTCCTATGCCCTACCCTCCACCCAAAGTCACTTACCTGGAACACAAGTACAGCAGTCTGACTTCGGGGAGGTCTGACAGGGACCTGGAGGACACTCAGGGGAGATGCAGGACACGTTTCCAGCCTGAAGAGGTAAGAGATGGCAGTGGGTGGGGGCAGGGGAGGGAAGAACACGGCTGCGGTGCCCTCCCGGCCCATCAAGAACCAGCTCATTCCCCACCCATTTCACACCACACCTCAGGTTTCCTGTCCAACATCAAAACCTCCTAAAGAAAGCCTTCTGCCTGACCAGGCGGTGGCGCAGTGGATAGAGCGTCGGACTGGGATGTGGAGGACCCAGGTTTGAAACCCCGAGGTTGCCAGCTTGAGAGTGGGCCCATCTTGCTTGAGCAAGGCTCACCAGCTAGGACCCAAGGTCGCTGGCTCGTGCAAAGGGTCACTCGGTCTGCTGTAGCACCTCCTCCTCAGTCAAGACACATATGAGAAATCAATCAATGAACAACTAAGGAGCTGCAACAAAGAATTGATGTTTCTTATCTCTCCCTTCCTGTCTGTCTGTCCCTACCTGTCCCTCTCTCTGACTCTCTCTGTCTCTGCCACAAAAAAAATAAAAAATAAAAAAAAAGAAAGCCTTCTAAACCTGACCTGCAGCGGTGCAGTGCATAAGCTTGACCTGGAACCCTGAGGTCACTGGTTCGAAACCCTGGGCTTGCCTGGTCAAGGCGCATATGGGAGTTGATGCTTCCTGCTCCTTCCCCCGCTTATCTCTCTCTCTTTCTGTGTGTCTCTCTCACCTCACTAAAATAAATAAATACATAAACAAACAAATAAATAAATAGAAATTTAAAAAAACAAAAAAGAAAATAAAGAAAGCCTTCCCAGACCTTTAAATGCCACCGTGGTCACAACAAGGACAGTCTGCGACAGTCTGCAAGGACCCATTGCCTGGTGCTTATTATGGGGTGGTCAGAAAGGGGGGCTGGACCGGAGAGCAGAGCATGCCGCCCTCCTTGAGGAAACAATGTGCCTAGCCCCCCCACCCAACATTCCCTCGGACAGCACACGAGAGCTCTGGCAGAATGCCAGGAGGCAGAGGACAGGGGCTCTGCACAAAGTGCTCCCCCAGGGACACCTTCCCGGAGATCCGAGTTTTAAACTGAGTGACTACATGAGCTCTTCAAAGAATCAAATTTAAAACGACATTTTAAAATCTTAAGAACTTAAGACCAAGAAGCCCCCCGGCTCTGGAGCCAGCCAGACCTGAGTTCCAGGGTCTGCTCCTCCGCTAATAAGCTGTGTGACTTTGGGCAAAGTACGTCACCTCTCTGAGCCTCAGTCTCCCCATCTATCAGGAGATACTGAGGATTTCGTGAAATGAAATCAAACACAAAAGAGCTTGGCCCCTGCCTGTGTGTGGCACCCAGGAAGAGTTCAACAATGGGTACAGTGGCTGTCCACGTGCCTGCCCCTAATCTCACATTGCAGCTTCGGTCATCTCTGCCAGACCAGGGGCTGCTTTTAAAGATGGTCAGAGACCTGACCTGTGGTGGCGGAGTGCATAGAGCGCCAGTCTGGAACGCTGAGGCCGAAGGTTCGAAACCCTGGCCTTGCCCGGTCAAGGCACATATGAGAAGCAACTGCTTCCTGCTCCTCCATCTGCCTTTCTCCCTATCCTCTCCCTAAAGTCAATAAATAAAATCTTTGAAAATGTAAATAACAATAATAATGAAGATGGTTAGTGAATGGCAGTGAAGGCTGGCAGACTAAGCAGACAGCAAATCCCAGCTCGGCTCCGTCCCAGCCCCAGTCTCCTCATCTGGAGACAAGGCACAGTAAAGCTGACCCTGCAGAGCTGCCAGGAGGCTCTGGTGAGGAAACAGGTTGAAAAGCACCAAGGCCCGTGTCTGGTACCCACTGGACGCTCATAATCAAATCCGTGTAACACAGTAGGTGCTTAATAACTATTCTTGGAGGAGGGAATTTGCCTAAAGCAAACTATGCTTCACAAGCTGAGTCCAGTAATGAGCCTTCTCTGTCCCAAATGTGGACACCTTTATGGTGCTGGCAAATATTTTGCCTGGAGAAAGAAACAGCCTCCCCGGTAGGAAGTTTCCAAGGGACGTCCATTCCCCTCCCCTTCCCAGACAGATGGACCCTGTTTGCCTGTTGGCTCTTTCCTGATCAGCAGAAGCCTCCGTGACTCCACAGACCTACAGCTTCCACATTTTCCCCAAACTTTTAAATTCAACAGGTTCCAACCAAAATCCACAACCTGAGAACTCTCCCTCCATTCAACGAGCTCACCTTGAACATCCAGTCTTTCCCCTTCCCTCTAAATTCCTCAAAGGTTAAGAAAACACCCACAGGTTTCGAGGCTTCGGGGATCTTGTGATGCTCACCAGGCAGACACAGACGGTGCAGTTCTCGGTGGGAGGTGTAAACACAGCCCCTTCGGCTCTTATGACGCCACTGTGAAAACAGCCTTTGAAAGACAAACAGGAGTAGAGGAGGCATCAGACCTCTTCAAAGCAGAATTTGTGGTCCCATTACTTTTTCAGGCATAATGTACCTGGAACCTTCTCGCAGTGGCCAGGATGCCCCAGGAGTGGTAAATCCAGGTACCCACAACTGTGTGGTCCTATGACCCCTGGAGAACTACCAGGAGACACCCACATAGGATGCCCCAAAGGCCTTCCCTGCATGTCTGATAAAACCAAAACTGTGTTGCAAGCATGGCACTTATTCTTATAAGGTAAGAAAGGCAGGCAAATAGTTCTGATTCAACACCTGGCCTGATCATTCAGTTACCTGAGTAGCCTTGGACATGTGACTCAAACTCTCTGGGACTCAGTTATCTTTACTATAAAATGGAAATGCCACCCTGTGCCCTACAGGGGACTTAGAAGGATCCACAATCTCAGATGTACAAGTACCCAGCACTTTACACTTAGGGCACAGTACAAAAGTAGGGACACAGTAGAAGGTCAAGATTATCATTCAGAAAATCAACAGGTGCCTTTTTATTCCAACCCACGGGAAGACTTTTCCGTTGCTGCACAAAGTGCACCAAACACGGCGATCACCTTATCACCACAGGTTGGCAGATGCTCAGGCCCCTCCCTGGACCCACCAAGTGAGAATCTGCATTCTAACACGAACCCCAGCAGTGCATGTGCACAGCGAGTTCTGAGGGGTTCTGCTGAAGGACTAGTTAAGCTTTGGGGTCTTTATCCTAACAGCAATGGGAAGCAAATGAAAAACTGTAAGCAGGTTGTGGGAGAAAATCAGAAAGGGGGCAGAATTTGCAAATGATCACTCCTCCGACGATAGGAACGGGGAAGGGAAGAGGGACATATAGTCGGTATGGAGAAGCCCAGTGACTGAAGCTTGGAAGGGATCCCCAGAAGATGAAAAGTTCCCCACCTGTACACGATGGACAGCAACCCCCATCTCCAGAGGGGATCGGGTGGGAACAAGCAGCTTCACATGTCACCTTTTCACAGGTCATCTCCCCATCCTGGAAGCAGGAGTTCCAATCACCACAAGAGCCCAGCGTCAGACCAGAGCAGCCCCAAGGACCCCTCTCACCCACCTTGCACCAGCACTGGGAACAGCCAGGTTCTGTCCAGTGGCTCCCTGACTCATACATGGTTCCCAGGTGCCAACAGACAGAGGGCCCTGCTGCTGACTGTGGGGTTGTGGGACCCCTGGGCAAGGAAGGGGTCACCACCACCTTCTCCTGTAGTTGAGAGGGAGGCCTGAGGGTCCTCAATGAGGGGACACTAGGTACTGGGGTGACCACTGGTGCGGACAGCAGCCTCATCGGGGCAGAAGGGGCAGCTGCTGGTAGTGCAGGGGCGGGAGATGGCAGGCAGGTGGTCCTGGGGGCCCCAGAAGGAAGGCTGTGTCCCGGGGAGAGGGCAGGCAGGCCAGCCTCAGGAAGCAGCAGTAGCATCTTGGGCGGGTGCTGCAGAGGCTGCAGGATGGCAGATGGGGCCAGCACGGCTTTTGGGAAAGCTGCAAAGGAAGCACAGGGGTGTCCTGAGGAAGCTGAGACTGGGGGACCTGGACTGGCTCCACCTCCACGGTCACTGAATGTCTCTGGGCCAGTTTCTCCATCAACATAAGAGGTCTAACACCACCAGTTCGACTCTAAAGGACTGGAGCTGCGGACACAATCACACACGGAGATTGACGAAAAAGCACCAAAAACGCAGGCCAACATCACGCGTGGGCTGTGTCCCTGCGCCCGACCCACCTGTGGCTTGCCGGGCTGGGATGCTGAGGCCCGGGAGAGCTCCTTATGGGCTAGAAAGAGCGTCTTCAGCTTTTACGTAACATTACACATACATTTACAGGCATGCTGGAAAAGTACGGCAGAGTGATCAGACACCAGTGTCCAAGTTCCTGGGGCTCCTGTACCACATGATCCTTATTTTTTTTCTTTTACCATTTGGGAGAAAACAGAAGGGCTAGAGACACAACGACGTAAAAAAGGGAGAGAGGATGGATAAAGAAACGGAAAGAGCAAAGGAGAAAGTGAAGTGTTGGAAATAGGATGAATCAAAAACAAAAGTGGGTGGAGAAGGAAGAGAGAGTGTCAGGGTCTTGGAGGGCGCGGCCTGACGTGAGGGGCGGGGCCTGGTGTGAGGAGGGCGGGGCTTGCCCTGGTGAGAGGGGCCCGGCGCGGGGGCGGGGCAGGAACTGGAAGACTGGGCTGGACGCTCACCTTCACAGGACACCCGGTCCGCTCTCAGCCTGAAGCCAGGTCGGCATGTGCACAGGAAGCTGCCCACGGTGTTGTGGCAGGAATGGTGGCAGACTCGCCTCTCCAGCGGCCTCCGACATTCGTTTACATCTGCAGGAGAGCCTCGCTGCCGACAGCTGCCTTGTTGGGGTTCCAAGCCTTTCTTCCATCATCCCTTAGACCAAAAGGCTGGGGGAGTCTCCTTGCCCCAGGATGTGCGGTGTAACTCAGATGTCTGGCAGTGGGGCTGATGTATGCTTGTTTCCTTGGAAGGTTCGTACATCCAGAGACTCGCTAACCCCCCACCCCAGCACTATGCAGCAATAATTAAGTGCTGGCTGGAGGGGATGAGCCCACTCTGAACCTCATCTCCAAACCTTCCACCAACCCACCGGTCACGTGTCAGTGGTGTGGCCACTTCTGAAAAAAGACCCTCAAAGGTCACTGTAATGCTCAAGGTAGGTTTCAGGGTAAATACTGAGCTCCACTAATCTTTTTCCAAGCCTATGGTACCCTCACCTTCAATCCATGAGCCAAGCTCAGGCCAAACATGCCAGTCCCTTTCTGGAAATTTCTGCTAATGGGCTGAGAAAACAGGGCTCTCCTTCTAAACCAGAGGAACTAAGACATGATGCGCTTTATTTAGGGGAGCAAAGGCATCCAGAAAAATGGGTGAGCAAAGAGGAATCCTTGGGGTGTATCTGGGAAGAGGGGTGGAAGAAGAACATAACAGGATGAAGGGACACGTGGCCGGGAAAAGTTCAAGACAGGGTCTTCCATGAGGAGCCACGCCAGCCCCAGCCAAAGGCGGGCTCAGAGCAAAGGCTCAAGCGCTAGAGGCTCCAGAGGGCCCGGAGGTCCAGGCTGTTGACCGTTCCCTGTCCCTGGGTTTGCCCTGTCCATCTTCCCCATTGCCAGCCTAAGTGTGAAGACAGCAGGGTCCTCCCGACCTTACCTACACAGGAGTGCCGGTTGCCGTGGAGATGGAAGCCTGTTCTACAGGAACACCTGTAGCTGCCGATGCTGTTTTTACATCTCTGCTGACAAGGGGTCCCGAGGCATTCGTCAGTGTCTGGAAGGGAACGGACAAGGCTAGAGTTCTTTGCCCCCGCGGGGTATTGGAAAGTATGTGGTCCTCTCTTATGTCTCATCACCATCTTCCAAGTGCATGATGCTCTCCGGGGCCTCCCCTTGCCCTGTGCCCCTGTGTGCCTGGACTGCCTTTCCTTCTCGTGTGTCTAGAAAACCACTCACACCTCAAAACTCAGCTTCTATGGCATCTCCTCTGCCAGCTGGTATTTGGAACGGTAACAAACGAAAGAATCTGCATGTTCATCAATAAGAGAAGAATTAGTAAACTACGGGATGTTTGCACTCCAGAGCACCAGGCGGGTCTGTTGACCCTGATGTGGAGAGATCTTCAAGACTGATTGCTGACGGGAAAAGCAGGTTAGAGGAATGACTGGGTTCAAATTCCAGCTCTAACATGGTTTTGGGTAATTTAATATCTTTAGGCCTCAGTGTTCCTATCAGGAAAATAGAAATCAATAGTAGCAACTTCATAGGGTAATTTTGAGAATAAATGAGCAAGTGCATCTACAGGGCTCAGCATAGCACCCAGACACAATAGTCCAGGACTGTGAGCTGCTCGCTCATCTCTTATTATTGTCTCTATGTGTGTAAGTGTGTGTGTGTGTGTGTGTGTGTGTGTGTGTGTGTGTGTATACATGTGCCGGGGAGAGGCAAGCAGGGCACTCAGCTGATTAATAACCAGGGGTTATGGATGAACTGTGTCCCCCAAATTCATATGCTGAAGCAATAACCTCCAATGTGATGGTGCTAGGAGACGGGCCTTTGGGAGGCAATTGGGTTTCGATGAGGTCTAGAGGATGAGGCCCTCATGGTGGGATCAGTGCCCTTATACGAAGAGACACCAGAGAGCTTGCTCACTCTCTCTGCCAGGAAGAGGGCCCTCACCAGGGACTGAATGGACCGTCACCTTGATCTTGAACTATCGGCCTCCAGACGGTGAGGATAAATTTCTGCTGTTTAAGCTGCCCAGTCTGCAGTATTTTGCGATAGCAGCCTGAGCTAAGACACCAGGGTTCTTCTCTAGGAACAGCAGAGTACGGGAATGGAGGAGAGGGCGTGGAGCTAGGGACTTTTAACTCTTTTACAATTGATGAAAATTTCAAACACACAGAATAAAATATGCTGTATCAGAGAGAACTTTGTCTTAGCTGCTTTGTTTAAGAGTGTTTCCTTACCTAACTTCTATAAATAAAAGTCATCTTAAAAAATGAGTATTTTAAAAGATGCCTCTCATCCTGCTCGCTTAGGAGGAGAGATTCCTTCCCCTTCATGGGTCCCCACAGCACCTATCCCTCATCCCAACCTGTTGTTTTATTTCCCACCCGACTGGGGCAGTTACAGGGCAGGATGCTTTCTTACTGGCCCTGTGTCCCCAGAGTGTGGCCCAATCGGGCCTGCAGGGCCACACGGCCGGCATCGAAGCCCAGCAGTGGCGGCGACAGTGTCATCGTTACCCCGCCCTGAGCCACTCACCCTGGCAGCTGTGGCGGTCGGCAGACAACTGCATGCCTGGCCCACACTCGCACACAAACCCGCCTTCTGTGTTCACGCAGTGGCCCTCACAAGAGGAGCTTAAACATTCATCAATGTCTGGGAAGAGAGAAAACAGCCTTGCACAGCCTGCTGGGAACACGGTTGGGGTGCAGGGAGAAAATACCCCACGTGGACCCTGCTCCCACGCTGTCGGCCCTCAGAAGGGTAGAACCCCCACCTCCACCCCACATGGGAAGAAAGACCAGGCACCAGGAAAGTCATCAGACTATAAAGGAAGGCCCAAGAAAGAAGAGGCCAAGGGGGCAGACCAGATGACCGAGAGGAAGGCTGAGACAGAACCATTTCCCACCCCAGGACAACCCCAGCCGGGCAGAGGCAATGGGCAGGAAGGCTCAGTAAATCCCCTCAAATGTTTATTGAGCACCGTCTGTGTGTAGCAGGCCTGGAGGGGAGGCGTTGAGGACGGTGCTGACTCCCCAGACGGTTACAGTCTGATAAGGTAGGAGCCACGACACACACCCATGAGAGCCCACACGCGGATGGGTGATATGTGTCCCAGCAAGGAATGCCTGGCCGCAGCAGGAGGCGACTGGAGGAGAGACGGGCTCAGAGGACCAAGAGGCTTCAGGAGGAAGGGCCATCGAGTGGAGAGAGCCTGAGGAAGTTCCAGGCAGCACAGGGAGGACCCAGTCCCAGCCTGGCTGAAGCCTGAGCTCCTGCTGGAGCAGTGGCAGGCATGGCTGAAGAACTGGGTTCGGGCTCAGCGGGGAGCACCAAGGAATCTGCAAAGCTTTTGCCCAGGACAGGGTGACTAGATACAAGAAGCACGCTGGGAGCTTCAGGCCTGAGGGGGGAGAGGGGCTGGGAGACAGGCCTCCCACCCTGGCTTCCCTTCCTCATCCAAGAACCATGGTGGCTCTGCAGGGCCAGCCCCACCCACTCTGGTCTGCATCTGAGTCTCCCAACTGCTATCCCTGCCCCATGTCCACTGGACACCTCCATTCTCCTACCGCTGGGCCCTTCAGGACCACGCCTACCACGTCTAAGAAGCCCGCTCTGACTAACCCCTTCCCACAGGAATCCCTCGTGGCTGTGGGCAGTACAGCCTAGCCCTGCACTTGCTCTGGCTTTTCATCTGGCTTTTCCCTGGTTCAGTTTGCCTCTGCAACAAGAAGTGTTTGCAGAAAGTACTGCCATGAAAGATATTCAGGGGAAAAGAAATGATTTCAACCCTCCTGAGAGGGATGGTGCAAGGAGCCTGAGAAGCAAAACTCTTCTGTGAGACACTGCGACCCAACAGATCTTCTGAGAATAATCAGAGACGCCGACAGGAAGCCCTTTACTGAGCATTATTTATAGTGGCGAAACAGCGCCGACAAGCTAAATGAGGGCTGACAGAGAACTAGGTACTTAAATACAACAGCCACATATGCAGCTGTTAAAGATGATGTTGTAGGACTATTTCATGCTTCCAATATGAAGTTTAGTGAGAAAAATAATGAACAAAACTATAAAGGTGATCCCAATTTTACCAAATGCACAGATATGCATCCTTAACACACATGCACACACAGGTACACATTTACAAACCAGACATGCACCCCAAGGGCAGGAAAAAATAACAAAAATATTTATGTAACAAATATCTCTGGCTAGGGACTTCCAGAACACATTGTGGGTTTTTCACCTTCCTACCTATCCTTTACGTTCCAAATGTTCCAAAATGAGTTATCTTTTACATTTTTTTTCCAGGGGAAGAGATATGATTTTTTCAAAGAAGCTTTTACTTCTCTGGAAAGATCGATATGCAAGAAACTGGTCGTAGTGGCTGTCCCGAAGAAGGTAACAGACTTCGCCAGCGGGAAGTTTTCAAAATCACAATCAAACAATACTCTTACAAAATAATTCTTGAGGTTTGCTTCCTGCATCTCTCAAACATCACTTTCCTGTGGGAGCCTCCTGTGGTCAACTCACCTCCAGTCCCACCTTGCACTTCACCAGTTACAGTCCTCCTAACATGCATGTAGGTCATATATTGTCATTGTCCCCCCGCCCCCCAGCGCAGTTCCTGGCCCACAAGAGTTCTTCTGTAACTACATGTGAACTAGAAGGGACATATTCCTTTGATTTGTATGCCTCCCTGCCCACTCTCAAACTTCAGAGCTCATCCTGGCTCTGCTCTGCTACGGGTCTCTCTGGGGACCATCCTGGTAGGAAAGGGAGGAGACTTAATTCCTGCCCACCCCTCCCCAACTGCTCCCAGGTCTCTCACCAGAACATCTGATGCCGACAGCAGTCTCTGTCATTGAGAAGCCCACAGGGCATACTCGGGCCACCTCCTGACAGCCACCATGGTTACAGGTAAGGTCACAGCCGTATTCCCCGCAGGGTCCATGGGCTTCTGAAACAGGTACCGCCCACGTGAGCATGTGCCATGCTGCGCTTCTGGCTACCCCCACCCTCCCAGGGCTACCCCCACCCTCCCAGGGCTTCTCCTGAATCCTGCTGGGAAGGTGCCTTTGGAAGCAAACAGGTCTGAGTTTAAATCCAACTCTGTTACTTACTAGCCAGGTCACCCTAGGTGAGCCACTAACTTCTGTGCCCTGGTATCCTCATCTATAAAATGGGAACGAGAATGCCTGCCTGAAAGGGTTACTAGAAGATAACATGGTAGGACTCAAGTACCCAGTGTCTGGCACAGAACTTCAGTGTTAACCCAGTTCTTTGCATGAGCCATTGCCCGCCTCCAGTTACCTGGGCAGGTGGCCCCTCGCTCTCCGTCCTGGCAGGAGCAGACGTTGGGAGCAATGCAGATACCGCTCCCACAGCCGAAGGAGCAGAGGGCTGAGAGGAGAAACACCGCTGAGGGAGTGGAGGGCTGGGGCCCCCAATCTGCCCATCAGGCCAGCCCAGGGAATGAGCACCCTGCTCGGGAGGATGTCTGGGCACAGGGTCAGGAACTTACGAAGAGTGCAGTGTCCACTGCCCATGGAGGGCACCCAGCCAGGGCAGCAGCCACTCCCGAACCCTGAGAGGCAGACGTGGGGACCTAACCGGCGTCTGTAAGAAAGGAGAGAACACTTTTTATGTTCTGATGTAACTACAGAGGAGTGAAGCCTCCCAAGCCAGTCAGTAAGTCAGTCAACAAACAGTTCTCGAGGCCCTCAGGAGAGGCAATGGGAAGTTTCCAGAGAAAAATGACCCTGAGAGCTTGTCCTGGAGACAGGAGAAATACAGAGACCAGTATCCTACAGATAGATACATGTCACATGAACACAAAGCAAAGAGTGGCTAGGAGAGAGAGGCCTCAGAGCCAAGGAGGAAGAACTGCAATGGATGAAGAGCCCCAGGGATGGCTACCTCAGGGCCTTTGCACTTGTAATTCCCTCTCTCAAGAAGGTTCTTCCTTGGACATTCACCTGGATTATTCCCTCCTTTTCCTCAGGTCTCTCTGCTCATGTCACCTTCTCAGAGAGACCTTCTTGTCCACCCTCACCTTGCTTTATTCTTCTTCATAAAACTCACTCCCTGGGACACTGCATTACTTATTCATTTGTTGATTTGTTCATTGTCTGTCTCCCCTACCATTCCCCGAGGACAAGGGCTCCAGCTTGTTGTTCACCTCCACGCCAAGAACAGTGCCTAGCACACAGTAGGTGCTCAATAAATGGCTGTTGAGGGCAAGGTTAAGAAGCGAAGCCAGCAGAAAAGAAAAAGGGGGAGGCAGCTCCAGAGGGGCTGGACCCATGCCAATCCCCAGGTGACACCTTTAGAGTGGGAGTGGGATGCCAGCAAGCTGCCCAAGGGAGTGGAGGGGGCCACGCTGGCTGAGGCACAGCAGCACAGCCACAAACAAGCTGGCTCCCCACCCACCTGCAGGGACACTGGGCAGACAAGGAACCAGGTGATAACAATGTACTGTGACAAGTGCCACAGTGGGACTGGCTATAAAGCACCGAGTAGAGGAGAGGTTCTCGGGAAGGCTGAGGTGGGGAAGGGGTGCAGGGCGGCCAGGGAGGGAGCAGGCGGGGGCTCCAGGGGGACAGAGCAAGAGCACAGGTCTAGAGGGTGAAGCCCCTACAATAGAATAGGGCCAAGAAATCCCTCCCACCTGGGCGCTGTCGTTGGGAGGCTGATGGGAACATTCTGCTGGTCAGGCACAGGACTGAGGACATGGATGGACAAGGCAGACCCACCCACTCTTGGGGGAGAATAATGCGACAAGTAGTCCGTGCCAAATGTGACAAGTGGTCTGAAAGGGAAGCCTGGGGCAACGGGCTGTACAGAAACGTCTGCAGAAAATGGTCTCTGGAGCCCCAAAGAGCCTGTATGCTTCCTGAAGTCACCACAGAAATAAAAGGGCCCTGAGGGGTTCGGGGAATGACAGTGATGTCTCATTCACTGCCCTGGCTGGGTGATTATGTCAAAGGCCTAGGAAGGAGGAGCCAGCACCTCCAGCTCTTCAGAACCGGCTCTGAAAGGGGCAAGGGTGTCACAAGGTAGCAGATCTTAGGTTGCCCAGGAGCATCCTAGGGCGGGCCGTGGCGGGGAGGCAGGTGGCAGGAATGCTCTGGGACGCGCAGAGCCTGCAGGAGCTAAGCAAGAACTGGCGGTGGTGGCGGAACATACGTGCGAGCTGCGAGTTCGGTGGGGCTGTCTCCTTCGCCTCTGCCCCCACCCCCGCCCGCCACACACCGAGGCAGCGGCCGAGGGCCAGGCCACCCGCTGACACCGTGTTCCCTCGCTTGGAGCATCACGCACACACCGGCTCGGACCGCGGCAGCCCGGCTTCTGCCAGGAGACACGAGGAGTTGGGCGGCATCCGTGGGTAAAGAGCCAAGGGACAAACATCCCACCCCCGCCCGCGCACAAACACAGGCAGAAACCGAAACATAACCCGGAGAGACCCCGCCGGTTCCAAGGTCCACGGCGTGCGCAGAGCCTGCACACTGGGAAAGCCCCCTCCCCGGGGCGGCGGCGCCGCAGGGAACCAGGCCCTGCCAAGGCAGAGGCACCGGCACGATTTCAAGTGAAGCCAGCCAATGTGGGGACCAGGTGGCACATCCCGGTCTCCCCTCGCCCCAGGTCCGCGCGGCAGGGCAGACTCAAATGGGCTCATCCAGCGCCCAGATCTCCGTTCCCCCGTCCACGTTCCAGCCAGGACAGTCCCGGACAGGGGCACAGGAGATGCACCCGCCCGGAGGCACAAGCTGCAGTCTCTTTGTCCAGCTCCCCTGGGCTGCGCCCGCGCGCAGACAGAACCCCACTGGGGAGCCCCTATTCGGGGCTGCCGGCGGCTCCCCTCTCCCCGCTGAGAGCGCCTCCGCGGCCGGGCAGGGGAGGGGCGCGGGGCGCTTACCTCTCGGGCGCGAAATGCCCGGGCGGCTTTCTCCCGGTGTAGCCGCGGGCTGGGGCCCCCCGCAGCAGAAGGGAGACGCAGGCGGCCCGGAAAAACAGTCCGGCCCACATGACCCACAGCGGTGCGTCCCCCCGGCTCAGCCGGGCTCAGGCGGCGCGCACGGGGGAGGGGGCTACCGGCCCTTGCCCCTCCTCCTGGAGCCGCGGGGAGCGAACCAGTGAGCCCCGAGCTGGCACGCGGAGTCGAGCAGGGGGGCTGAGGACGCCGAAAGGAGGGGCCGGGGGGCCGAGGGGCCGCGAGGGGACGCTGCGCACAGCTTGGGGGCGGGTGGTCTCTAGCACCTCAGAGCGTCACACACAAAAGGCAGCGCCTCCCGCCGGACCGTGGCCTCCTGGTAAGGCGCGGAGCCTCGGGCTGGGTCAAAGATCAGGGACCCCTGGGGGCGGGGTTTAGCCCTTGGCCCACACCCCCTGCCCGGGTTTGGGAGTCGGCTTCCTGAGACCGGCTGTGGGCGTCAGACTGAGGCCCGGGAGGGAAGACACTTCGGGAACAAGACTGGCGCTGGAGGCTGCGAGTCCCAGGCATTGCTAGTCTCGGTGAAGCCCAAGATGTATGTGTCCTCAGAAGGTGGGAAGTGTGGATCCCTGTGCCCAAAACTCTGGGTCCTTCCACTGCTGCGCAGTACTAAACCGGCCCCCAGCCTGCCAGCAGGTCTACACCCCAACCTTGGGTGAGTGGGTCAGTGGGTCCACCTGCTGGGCAACTAGCCAGTATTGAACCCAAGGGCTTCTCTTTTCCCTCTTCTGCAGCTGCCCAGGCCAGTCAGTGGTAGGCAGGGGAGTGGAGAGCACGTGGTGGATGGTCAGGGTTATCCAGCTGGGAGAAAGCTGAAAGAATGACCAGAAAGCTGAAATTCTACCTCCGTGCTCTGTGCGGGAATCTCCCTAGCCACCCGGACCCAATTCGTCCAACGACTTAAACATTTCCAGGGATAAAGAACGCACTACCTGTCAAAAGGGAGACCAATACAGTTTCGAATGACTACCTTTGTTAGGAAGTGTTTTTTCTTCCCAGCTAAGTAACCTGTCCCCTTGGTCCCGCCTCTACAGCTGCCTGCCCACTGGCTACCTCAGCATGTCACTGAGGTCCTTAATTTAACATTGGTGGACACAAGTGAACTTGGTGTTTCAACAGGAGCCTGAATTTTTGTATTCTTCCTTTTCAGATACCACTTTCATTAACAGTCTAATATTAGTTGGGGCAATCCCCTGATACTGTTAGTTCATATCACAGTTTACAGAAAAGGAAAATCTCTGGTGTTTTCGTTGTCATATTTTTCTGTTGTTTATTAAACATAAGCTGCTAAGCCGATCTCCCTATCTGACCCTGTGTGGTCACATTTTTGCAGATGTTTATATTTAGGCTGGTTATCTCACCTTAGTAGTTTTGATCCATCTTCTAAGCTAAGCACAAAGTCTCAACAAGTAGGATGCGAAAATGTTCTGTACCCTCAGTTAAATGCAATTTCCATATCCACGTCCATTCTGAGTCCTAAGGACCCTCAGAAGCCTAGGGCATCTTTCCTTTGTGCCGCTAACATCCAAAGGCGCACTTTCTCCCTCCACTGCTCACACTGCATTCTCATACTGCATTCTTCCCCATTTTGCACAAAGTGCTTCAATGGGCACCTTCAGCAGCCACTTAGTCACAAATCTAGCTCTTAATTATTCAGGAATAGGGATAAACATAAAGACCTTCTCTCACTTAGGCAACACAATCTACCACAACACTGACATAAGGCCCTACCTAGACTACCCACAAATTCACACATTTAACAGGACAAACGTTTCCTTTTACGCACCTATCACACCTCGCGCCAGCTCCTCCCACACTCCAGCACACCTGAGCTCCATTGCTTCCTGTAGCCCCGCCCCTGCATCCCAACCCTTAACCTGGCAGGGTCTGCCCCATAATGGCCAGTGAATATCTGAGATGCAACTGCTGCACTTAAAGAAAGTTCTCATTCACACTCAGGAGAGGTTCAGGGTACTTAATATGTAAATTCCTACTGGCACATTTCAAAAGCAACAAGTTTCTAAACAGCTCCTGGCACCTCTCCTTTCCTAGCTCCTCTGACCCTGTGGCATTCATCTTGCTCCTCTTATCAACAGTTTACTTTTTTTAGTTTGCTTTTCTTCTTTCTTGTCCTTCGGTTTGTTTGACTGGAGACTGGAAGTTTGGACCCTGAGTCTCTAACTCAATATTCGTCATCTTCAAGGACTAGTTTGGGCATATCCCTTAGTTCAGGGTTCGGGAACCATTTTGGCTGAGAGCCATGAACGCCACATATTTTAAGATGTAATTCCGTGAGAGCCATACAATATGTTTAACACTAAATACAAGTAAATGTGTGCATTTTATGTAAGACCAACACTTTTAAAGTATAATAAGTCTCTGAATTCTTTTTAATAACGTTGTTATGCTGTTGCTAACCAATGATGAATAAAGTACTTCTTACCATTAATGCGACTTCTGGTGCTGCATGGTTTTGCTGATGGCTTTGTAGTCTGGTTGATACATGGCAAGGTTAAGCTTCATGCAGGTGTTGAGACTTCTATCCTCTGTTAAATGTGATCGTAGGTTAGTCTTAACGTTCTTTAGGTGTGAGAAAGACTGCTCACATGCATACGTAGAGCCAAACGTCAGTACAGCAATACTCACATGCTGCAGTGTGTGGTATGTGATGGGAAGTGCATTCCAAGTTTTGACAATCAGTTGGTCCACGGGTTGAAGTCTTTTCATTTCTCCCCACTTGTGTTTGCTCGCCAACTCTGCTTGCTGTCGTGCAAGTCTTTCCAAATCTTCATTCAGTGACTTGAACTTATTCACCCACATGTCTGAGGCTTTCAGGTCAGCAGCTTGTAGCTCAAAATCTCTGACGGAGACACCAGCTGGGGATGTAACTCAGGTCGGCGCTGTCCACTGCACACTCGTGTGGATGGATGGTGAACTTTTAAAGACGAGTGTGCTCATGAAATTTTCCAAAGCGCGCTTTGAATGACTGCAGGAGATTAGATGTGAAGCCCACTAGCTGCTGGAGATCAAGATGTTGAGCAGGGTCACTTGCTGTGCATGCATCTTTAAACTCTCCCAGTTTTTCAAAGTGTAGTAAACTACCTGTTTCAATGTCAGCGATGAAGAGTTCCAGCTTGTTTTCAAATGCAAATACTGCTTGTTGAAGGGATAAGACTATATTTCCAATGCCTTGCATTTTCACATTGAGCTGGTTCAGATGTTCAGTCATGCCCACGAGATAGTAGAACTTCAGGAGCCACTCAGTGTTAGCTAACTCAGGATGCCCGATGTTTTCATTTCAAGAAAAGTCCCGATTTCGCTCAGACAAGCTGCAAAACGGCTGAGCACCTTCCCTCTTGACAACCAATGCACATTGCTGTGCAGAAGCAGACCAGGATAATTATTCCCAACTTCATCCAGCAGTGTTTTAAACTGGCAATCATTTAAAGCTCGGGCAACAATAAAGTTGACCACTCAAATGACCAGCAACATCACCTCACCAAGCTGCTCGCCACACATCTGAGCACAAAGCGCCTCCTGATGTGGGATGCAGTGAAAACTTAGGATGGGTCTCTTCTCATGTTCACAAAGAAGCGCTATGAATCCTGTTTTTCCCCACCATGCACGGAGCACCATCAGTACACACTGAAATGTTTATCCATCGGTAATTTTTTTCTTTAGTGAACTCAGTGAAAGACTTGAATAAACCCTCCCCTCTTGGTGTCTCTTTCATAGGCAAAACAGCAAGACTTTCCTCACATAGTGTGTCACTGACAGCATACCTTGCAATCACGCTGAACTGGGATAAATGGCTTACGTCTGTTGACTCATCCAAAGCGAGAGAAAAGAATGGGGCTGCATTTATGTCCTTCACTTGTGTTGCCTCAATTTGATTTGCCATCATGATGGTACCATTGGGAACAGCTCTTGCCGACAGAGGCATGTATTTGTTTATCTTGTCTTTATCCGAAAAGTCATCAAAAAGTTCATTGGCAACATCAAGCATGAATGTTTTGGCATACTCCCCATCTACGAATGGCTTTCAGTTTCTCACAATTGCTAAAGCACCAGCAAAGCTGGCTGAATTCCAGTCACCTTGCTGGGTCCAAACACAGAGTTGCTGCTGACTAGCTTGCACTCTGCACAGTAGCTCCTGACATGCTTTCTTCCTGCTGTCCCCCGCTGGATATTTCAAAGCAAATGTAGTATGGTGTGTGTCGAAGTGCTGCTTTATATTTGACCGTTTCATCGATGCAATTTTATCATTGCGTATTAGACACACTGCAGAACCTGCTCTCTCCGCAAAGGCAAATTCCTCTATTTCTGCTGAAAAGTATAATACTCCTCATCTTTTTTTCTTTTAGCCATCTTCTTCGTCAAGAGGGTGTCTGCCATTAGCTAGCTGACTTGATTAAAAAAGGAGGGAAGTTTCCTTCCTGACCTC
The DNA here is from genome assembly GCA_037038555.1 of Rhynchonycteris naso. NCBI lineage: Eukaryota > Metazoa > Chordata > Mammalia > Chiroptera > Emballonuridae > Rhynchonycteris > Rhynchonycteris naso. The sequence goes on from CM072995.1 coordinate 362,592,045, forward strand.
ACAACGACCCATGTACATTATGCATTATCCAATAAAAGTTTGGTGTTGTCCCGGAGGACAGCTGTGATTGGCTCCAGCCACCGACAACCATGAACGTGAGCAGTAGGAAATGAATGGATTGTAATACATGAGAATGTTTTATATTTTTAGTGTTACTTTTTTTATTAAAGATTTGTCTGTGAGCCAAATGCAGCCATCAAAAGAGCCGCATCTGACTCGCGAGCCATAGGTTCCCGACCCCTGCCTTAGTTAGTTCATCAGTGTTTCCTCCCCAATGCTGTGGCTTGTGGCTTCTGAGTAACAAAAGGGACCCTCCATCAAGGGCGGAGGACTCAAGTTGTTGGCTGCAGAGAAGGCCTCTGGCTTGTGACCTTTCCAAATGGTCATGTGATGAGTCAGTGTTTCTATTATCCTCCCAAAGGTCCATTCCTGCAAAGGCCTGGAGTGAAGCTAGCTTGTCAGCGCCTACGTGGGAAGGAGCCATTCCAGCTGGCTGCTGCAAGCCTCCACAGGCAACCCTTCACCCCTGCAGTGGTGACTAATGGTTTTTAAGGGGGATGTGAAAGTGTGGCAAGCAGAAGGTCACGTTCCCAAAAGATTGCTGGAATTCAATCCTTAATGAATCTACCCTAGATTGAAGGAAACAAAACCTGTGAGGACTCTGCAGCTTCCCAAGTCAAGACTGAGGCCACATGGTATCTCCTCGATGTGGCAGGTCTCCTTGGCTGCGGATCAGGCCGCGAAAGGCACCAGAACGCATCACACTACAGTCTTCCTGACCATGGTACCTTAGTCAGTCCTCCCACCTACGATTCGACTCTTTCACGACAACCTGGAGACCGCTGGTCACCTGCCTCATTGTCCCAGTAGAGCCCAAGCTCTGTGTCCATCAGGCATCCCTGACTCGACTTCCCCGTGCAGTGGGACATTCCTGCTTATCAGCAGGCCTGGCAGCCTCTTCGAGACTACTCTTGAGGCGGCTATGAGGACGCACTGAGGCTAACACTAACAGCCACTGGAGGGAAGACACGACGGACACACAAGTTAGTTGCAATAATCACACAGGCAATTTATTACTCACAAATCCTTTTGGGGAGCCTGGGTATAGCTTCAGGGGGCCCCGTCAGTGTGCTCCTCTCGGCTGGCTTTGGTCAGAGCTCAGAGAGGCATGGAGACAGTCCACGTTCACATTGGAGTCTGGGTGACTACTGCAGCAGGGGCCCCTCAGCTTTAGTTCCTTTTCTGGCCAACGCCTTCTAACAGGTGTCAATCTACAGGATTATCACTTCAAACCACCTTTTTGGGACTTCCTCGCAGGGAGCCCTTTTATGTTAATCTACTGAAATGTTAGATTAAACCCCTTTAAGATGTTCCTAGGGAAGCTTCTTGTTTAGGTTAACTTACAGTAATGACATCAAGCCACTTATCTATGTATAACTTCACATACAAACTGAGCCGTGCACAAAAGTCAGTCTGTTTATCACATCTGCACACACTATTTTAATTCCTATCCAGATGGCATAACTTTAATTTCCTTAATTTTAATATTATATCTTAATTACTTTTCTGTATCTTCCATATTTTTTTATATTTCTATATATTTAATTACTATAATAACATTTTACTACTACAACACTCATTAAATCTGGTCTCCGGCAAGGGGCAGGCCTTTACAATCCAAACCATGACTTGAAGAATTCAAATCCATGTTTTCAGGTTCAAACTGGTTTTTGAGAGATGCTGATTATTTTCTCCGTTCAGATCCTTATTCCCGACCCTCAGCAAGGCCAGGAGAATACGGGAGAACGGTAGTCAAACACAGGACTGCCCGCAAGAAGTACACTCACCCAGAAGACCCCAAAGCAGATGCTTCCTTGCCCTTTTCCTTTTAAGAGAATCTCTCAAAACCCCCATTTGAACTTGAAACCACAACTTTCCTGACACTGTATCAAGGGATGGCTTTAAAGGAGCTGGCCAACATGCCTACATCAACCTGACTCCACTTTTGGGACAGAGCAGCCTTTATTCCCACCGGGTCACTGGTGGAAATGTGGACCCAGACACTCTGACCCACTGAGCTGAAGACGGGCTGTTTGCTGGACAGAAAGAGAAACCCCAATGTGCCCTACTCTTGTATTTTAAAACCAAAGGCACCAAAGGTTTACTTGATAACAGCAGAAACATAAAACTAGAACACAAAAGGCATGTGAAGGCAGGAAGCTGGAAGGCCCGTGAAAAGCTCCAGGCCCGACCTGCCCAAAGCCAGGGAGAAGTGCCTGGGGGCTGATGGGTGGGAGACCGCCTCTGGCTGTACAGTGGTCAGCAAAGGCAGCCCAAGCAAACCCCAGGCTCAGCAGGTTACCAATAGAGGTCACTGGGAATCAATGGTGACATGAGCTTGCGAGGGCTTGTTCCAGAGGCAATGCCAAGTGACTGCAGAGCTGCCTCAGTGAGGGAAATGAGAGCAGCACATTGGGCACAGTAGTGCCAGACGCTGGAATGTGCGCAGCAGCAAGAAAAGCAGAAACAAATGGTTCTTTCTTTTAGATTCTACTTTATTTGGTAAAACTCAGAAACTAACCACCAATTCACATCCACCCACCTCCTTCTCTCTGAAGAAGGCAGTTTCCCAGAGACAAAAAGGCTGTGGCCTGGGGGTCATCTATCATCTGTAGGTTTTATACTCGGGCAGCATGGCCTGGTGGTCAGGTCTCCAGACCCAAAGCTCTCAGAGGCAACAGAAGAAAGTAAAAGGAAGCCCTCACTTCAAAAACAAGGAACCCTTCCCACCCTTCTCCCCTTTTCCCCACAGCCTCCCCACACCCCCAAACTAAACAGAAAGATAACACAGCACTGTGCATGAGCCTAAGACACACACACAGAGCTTCCTGCCAGCCAAAGAGCTGCAAAACCCCTCCCTGGAAAGACCACTGCACACCAGTCCAGGCCTGGCGCCCCAGGTCATGGCTGGGTCCGAGACTGGTAAAAATCCAGGGAGACTGCTTCACCTTAGCCCCTACCAGGTGTCCAGTGAACTGGTTTTAGCTCTAAGAAATCCCCACTTTCACACAGGCAACTGTGGCTTCTGGGGCAGCTGGCCGAGAAGACAGTGGTGGGGGAGGGAGGCAGGAGGGCAAAGCCTCCCGGGAGGGTCAGGGAAGGGGGTCCGTGCCCTTGGCTAATGGATCCGCGTCAGCTCCTCCACAACCTTGATCAGGTCGTCCGCGGTGGCCTCTCGCTTCATTCCGCTGCCGTCATCGTACTGCAGCAAGGAAAGGAGGGAGGTGGTAAGGGCCAAACGGGGCTCCCTCCCTGGGAAAGGGGGACCCCGGCAGGGAGGGTGTTCTCATCAGCAGCCCACAGCTCTCAAGGAGAGGTCAGCACAGTGTACTGACCATGAAGCTGGCTCAGAGGCTGCCCCCTGGAGTACGTTTCTCTTGCAGGACACTCCCCGGAGGCAACATCTCCAGTGAGCAACACCCCCAACTCAAGCACCAAGGAAATTTCTCTGCCCTGTGGGATTATGGCCCTGCCTCCTTCCTGTGGGTCTGCCAGAGATCCCAGACATGCCCTGATCTGCCCTCACTGCCAAAATACACAGGTCACGGGGGTGAAGTTTGCTAGTACAGCACCGGGTGCCTAGTGGGTACCCACCACCACGGCTGCACCTCCTCAATCTCGGATTGAACCTTCCCAGGCAGCAGGAGACCATAAAAGGGGCCCTGGGCTCCGGGAAGCAAGGAGGGGAGGCACTCGAAGTTCTGAGGATAGCCTGGGATGCCTGGCCCTGCAATACCTGGGTAACTGGCACAGGGCTTACCTGAAGGTTTGCCACAACTTCCTGCATCTTGGGCCGGCTGATATCCAAGAAACTCTCAATCAAGTCTCCATCGATGAAGCCGGTAGCCGGTTCTGTCTTTCGCTCAGTATGAAAGGATCTCCAGGTGGACAGAGAGTTAAGGAATGTGCAGCTATTTAGAAATACCCTTATGCCTGACCGGGTGGTGGCACAGTGGATAGATCATCAAACTGGAATGCGGAGGACCCAGGTTTGAGACCCCGAAGTTGCCAGCTTAAGCGTGGGCTCATCTGCTTTGAGCAAAGCTCACCAGCTTGGTCGCTAGCTTGAGCAAGGGGTTACTTGGTCTGCTGTAGCCCCACAGTCAAGGCACATATGAGAAAGCAATCAATGAACTAAATGTACCACAATGAAAAACTGATGATTGATGTTTTTCATCTCTCTGTGTTCCTGTCTGCCTGTTCCTATCTATCCCTCTCTCTCTCGCTCTGTCTCTGTAAAAAATAAATAAATAAATAAATACCCTTACTCTCAGCCATCAACACCTCTGCTCGAGATCACCATCTGAAGCAATCAGGATGAGAAGAGGAAAATCTCACCGCTTTTGGACAGTTTTAGAACTGAAAGACACGTAAAATTATTATCTGCTCCAATGGTTCTCAATGGGGTGATTTTTAAAATAATGTTTAAAAACTACAGATGAGACTTTAGTGTAGAGCCTGGAGGTGTGTGGATATTCACAGGTGCTCCAAGTGAACAGACTAGATGTGCACACCTGGGAAGAACCACTCCTCCAAGTCTGGCCTCAGCCTTCGCACACGGATACACTGAGGCTCAGTGAGGCCAGAGGCATGCCAAACCGGGCCTCTGGTTAGCAAAACCACATCAGCCCCTCTCCTCCCTCCTGGCCACAGCTAGACCATACTGCCTTGTAACAGCATGACCAATGGACAGACTCACGACAACAGAGCCCCTCCCAACTCCTGCCTGGGCAGGGCCCTTTAAATCTCCCATAATAAACAAACTTCTACTACTACTTGACTCCTGGGTGTCCCTGGAGGGTGGGGGGCAGGGGTGCAGGCTGATCCTTGGGCTTCTAGAGTTTTCTGCTTCATTACTGTTCCTAGCTTATGCTAGCCTCTCTAGCGAGGCTCCTCAGACACTACTGCCCCCAACAAAATCTCTGAAAGAATGTTGCTATGTTGTCATCTAAACTGACTGACACGCAATTCCAGGAAGGCCAGAGGCAGACACATTTCAGAACAATGTACATGTCTAAGATGAACCAGTTAAAGCTGGGGATAAGGATGTGGGGAATCATACTTTCCTCTCCATTATTGTGCCTGCACATTTTTCCGTAACTTAAGAGAAAAAGGAAGAAAGTCTGTTCCCCACAGGAACCTGGTGAAGAGCTCTCTAAGACAGCAGTTGCCAGCAGCAGTGTGGGGTCCCACAGCACTCTGCCTGTGCCCGGACGTGCTGCCCGCAAGGGGACACCTCTGGGAAGGATATAAGGAGTGCTCAATCTTGCCCACACTTTTGATGACTTTATTGAGTCGATTCTGCATGTCCAAGAGGAGGTTGTACCAGCTCTCTGACAGCGAGGTCACCAGCCCTGAAGAAGCAGAGGGAGCAGCGAGCTGCAGAGATCTCTGGAGTCCAAGTCCAGCGAGCCCTTCCCACCCAGGGCAGCCCAGGAGAGCAGCCCGGGTGGGGCCCGCTCCATTCTCTTCCCTCAGAACGGGGACCTCACAGAGGAGGCGGGGTGGGCATGCGCCTGGCAGGGTGACCCTTACCAATCATGCCGTTGACTGTGCCGAAGAGCACCGAGCCCTGCGTGGGGGTGGAAGTTTCGCCCAGATTCTGCATAACCAGAGAGCCGTGGCAGAAGACGTTGACGAATTCTCCCAGGTGGAAGAGCCCGACCTCCTGAAGGTGCTGCCGCTCCTCATCGGTGGTGGCAGCACTGAAAGGCAGTGTGACAAACTCACCACCCGAACCCCCTGCTCCGACAGGGACCACGTGCAGTGCCCCACGTGCCAGGCTGCCCTGCTGATCCCACACAGCCCACAACAGAGTAGCTGGTCTGGAGAAGCTGACTTTGTGGCCTGATTCTCTCGGGAAGAAACGAACCTCTGTGAAGAGGAGCAGAGCCGAGGGAGGACCCAGTACCCGGGGTCGGGGGGCTCCAGCCCCTCCCCACCATTCCCACAGCTGCTCACTTACCTATCCTTCTGACACACAAACAGGTTAAAGGCGTTTTCAGCCCCCAGGAAATTGTCATCATCCAAGATTTCCACAGCACTCATCCAGTTGGGGTTAAAGTCCCGAGCAATCTTAAAAACAAACAAGGTGCACGTGAGAAAATACAATCAGCAATGTGCACAGAACCCAGGGTGGGGCCTGTCCCCTCTCGGCCAGAACCCAGGGCCTGCCCTGAGAAGGCCCAGCCTCTGGCCAAGCAGCCCACCTGACTGCAGTTACCCAGAAATGGAGCCTGCTCAGAGTTCAGGATGGAGGGCTGTAAAAATACTGAGCTGATGTAGAATGGGTGCTCCAGGGATAATGCCTCTGTCCCACCCAGCACAGAAACCCCTCAGGGCCCCGGCCTGGGGAGAGCTGCCACCCCCAGCACCTCCTCGAAGTTGCCCTCCATGGGCTTGTAGGCGAGCAGCAGCACGGAGCGCATGAGGTCCCCCACCAGGATGAAGTCGCCCTTGGTCTTCAGGTAGAGCGCCATGATGTTGTTGTAGTGGTTGCACTCGGTGCGCAGCTCCTTCTCCGTCGTCCACTCGTACAGCCGCACCTGCGAAGGCCGGTGCGTCTCTCAACCTGAGGGGCCCGCACTCCCTCACAGTGACTGCCTGCCCTGTCCTCAACCTCCTTCCGCAGCACCAGTTCACAAGTGCGTGTGGGCTGTGAAACGGTCTGAGGTCGCTACGTGACATTTTAGTATTTGCATTTATGAACTACGCACAAAAATAGAGCGAGCACATCAAACAGTACAGTTTCCCTCACAGAAAACAGTGAGTGTCAAGACAAACACTGAGTCCACAGTAACGCAAGTCCTACTATGGATATGACACAAGATGGTTTCTTGTGACAGAAGTTCAGTGACAGACCCGCAAAAGAGCTCTAGAAAGAGAAGATTCATCTCCAATTTCTTGATCGGGAAGGAACAAGGTTGCCTCCCAAAAAACCGCCTGCTCCAGAACCCTCTCAAACTTGCTGGAACCTTTGATGTGAGCCCAATGAGTAGAGAAAATGAGCAGCAAGTCCAACAGAAACACTGTCACAGAACAAAGGACTCTAAAGCCCAGGAGTCCATGGCCACCCTTCCGCCCACTTCTCTACCTTCTCCACAGCAATGTTTCTTCAGTTCAGACCTCCAAAAAAGAAAGAAGATACTTCACAATTGGCAGAAAAATTAACAGTTCTTTCGCAAAATGCAGTCTGAGGAAGAACCACGCAGCTCCCTGGAGGAGCCTGCCCTGGCAGAGCCTTCAAGGTCCCCGTGGCCCCACCTATGGCCTCTGCACATAAAGAAACTCCTGGGCAGAGTATATTAAGCCATGATTCCTGGAGGTGTGTCCAAAGAACCCTAGCTCCACAGGTGTGCCCTCCAAGAGTCTTTCGTAATTACCATGGCTACCACACTTCCACTAGCAGGGTCAAGGACTTGCCCAGAACACCTCTGGGCAAGTGCAGCCTTACTGGGCCTCCACACCTACAACAGTGGAGTGAAGACGGGGCGAGAGCTCTCACACTCCTGGCAACACCCCCCCTCCCCGCACTGTCAGCCTCCTTACTTATACCAGACAGAGTTAAGACCAAGGTCAGACACCACCCAACACCCAACGGGTTCCAGGCCTCATCTGCCCAATATGGTAGCCACTAGCCACACACGGCTACAAAACACCTGAAATGTGGCTAGCCCAGATGTGGTGTGCTGGAAGTGTAAAACACACCCCGAGTTCTGAAGTCTTAGTATGAAAAAGAGAGTAAAATATCTCACTACCAACTTTTATATTGATTACACATAAAATAACATTTTAGATCTATTGAGTTAAATAAAATGCATTACTAAAATTAATTTCACCTGCTTCTTTTTACTTCTATTCCGGTGGCTATTAGAAAGTTTAAAATTACACATGTGTGGTTTCTATGATATTTCTATGAGAAGGCAATGGAGTAAACAGCTAATCTAACCTCCCATCCGAGCCCTCCCAATTTTTAGCATTACCCGCTAGAACAGTGTTTCTCAACAGCCGACCCACAGACCAGTCTGCACACAGGTCCTCCAGCAATTCCGTGCTGGTCCGCAAGAGTCAACCACTCTGATGTCGTATGAAGATTATATACACATGATCTTAGTCAAATTCGCTTATGCTCAGGGTGATTTCTGCCTTAGCGGTCCCCAAAGCAATTCTATTTTCATGGGTCCCCAAGTGTAAAAACGTTGAAAATCATTGCTCTAGAACACATTGTCACTAGTCATGGGCAACCTGTTCTCTGGCTGGTCCCTTGTTACTCTAAGTGAAATGTAGATATTTTCTCAGGGCCCTATGGCCCTCTCAGACTTGGCAATTTTCCTTCCCGTTGTCCCTTGTACTGGGTCTGAAGGAAGGACAGCCTTACCAGCACCTCCTCGCCTGCTCTGTCCCACCTCTCCCCTCAGGGTGTCAGTTCTGAAGCTCATACCACCAGCCCACTCCCACCGCCACCCCCTGATACAGTCACCTCCACCCACTTCATTACTTGCTCCCACACATCCCTGTAATTCTCAGAGACATAAGGAAGATTCTTCCAATACTAACCTCTAACCTTGTCTAACACCCCCAGCCCCATTTATCATGCCCTGTGGTTGCCCTCAGAGCCTGTCATGCAAAATAAGCCCAGAATCTGTGCTCAGTCTCCCCTTTCCCAGACCCCCAGAGGCCATCACTGCAATGCTTCTACAGATGCTCAACTCCCGGGCCCCTCCCTGGAACACACTCACCCAACAAATCCTGAGTGATGGAATTCGAATCTTCAACTACCGCTGAGGGAAAACAGCCAGCCAGGATGACTGGTCTCACTTCTCAGTCGTGCATTTTCCTCGTCCACTACTCTTCAGGTGCACAGACAATGAGCTCACACCTTCTCCCTCCCTCTCAGCCTCTAATACCCCTTCTTCATCACTCCTCCTGGCTCCACGCACAAGATGGGCTCTCCCACAGGAGGGGCCCAATGCCTCCACCCAAGGCCCACGCCGTGCCCGGGCCCCACACCACCCTCTCGCCCACCCAAACACACGGCACCAGTAATTCTCTCACGGACCATTCCCACCAGGAGAGAAACGTGCAGCAGCATTTTCTAACTTGAAAAATTAAGTCTCTTGTCCTGATGTTCCCTGTACTTACCCTATTCCTCTCTTTAGTACCAAAGTCCTCAAAAAGGGTTTCAGTATTAGCTGTCCTCTCCCTCGTCCCAGCTGAACCCCCTTCAATCAGTTTTCTTCCTTGCCCACTATTCAACCGAAAGAGCTCTGGTCCAGGGTCACCAACTTTCCTGTTGCTAAAGCCAGTGGCCAGTTCTAACCCTATGTGGTCTGACCGACTGCAGGGGGTCTCATCCGGACCTTTGGCTTTAACGCTGCTATCTCCAGCCTCCCTCTTGCCTGGAGCCAATGCCTCCCTCAGCCCACTACCTACCTAACATCTTCACTACAATGACTTCTGAAACTTAACACGTCCAAAACCAAACCTCTGGTGTCGCCACTGTGACGTCAGATGTATATATTTGATCTTTGCCCCAGTTCCAGAGACTTTCTAAGTGATATGGGTGATCGAAATCCCTCACACAGAGCTTCCAAATCCCTTGGAATTTCCTGGGTGTTAAGAGTCTTTTGTTCTAATAAGGTCACTCTTGGTGACTCCTGGATAGTTTCAGGTTGGGTGGTCACCAGAAAGACCAAAGCTGTGATCGGAAGCTTAGAATTTTCAGCCTCACCCAACCAAGAGGTTGGAGACTAAGTTAATAATCCAGCATGCTTACATAGTGAGGTCTCCGTAAGAATCCCTAAACTACAGGGTTCAAAGAGCTCTCAGGTTGGTAAACACACGCACATACTAGGAGGGTGGTATACCCCAATACCATGAGGACAGAAGTTCTGCACTCAGGATCCTTCTGGAACAGGGGCCATAGCTCTTATCCATCTCAATCCCCACAAGCACTTAGGATCTGATACTCACGGGGGTTCATATAACCAAGTCTGATATTTGGTGCAATCTGAGCCTCCCAGATTCCCAGCTCCATCTTCCATCCCCACTACTTCGTAACCCTTTAATTAGACACACACAGCCGCAGGAAACGCAAAGGAGACATGCTCTGCGGTTAAGGGAGTGCAACTGAACGTATGATAGGCACCAAGGGGCATGGGCTCACCGTGCTATTGATGCTGGCTAACAGCTTCCCGTTAAACTCCACCATAGAGTACACGGCCCCCTTCACTTCCTTTTCAGCCACGGTCTGTAGTTTTCCTGGGAGGGGATAAAAAGACACTCTTTAAGGCTCCTTTATGAGCTCATACTTTAATCAAAAGAAACCTCTGGTTGGTGTTCTGGCTAACTCCTACCTCAAAACCACTCACCTGAAGCAGGAAATACAGTCAGTGTACACTGAGGTTAACTACCACTGGAAGTATGAGCCCCAAGGTAATGTGCAGTGATTCCAGACACTGTCCAAGATCTGCCCACCCTCAAACTCCAGGTCTGTTTCTCAAGATGGGAGACCAATCCCATCTCAGCCATCTGATCCGAGATTTCTGGGCTGAAATCCAGTCTTTAGGACCACACTGGGTGGGGGAGACGAGCAAAGATACAGAAATGAACACAAAAGTTTTGAAACTGGAAAGAAGTCCTAAATGGCTGAGCAACCAAGTGGAAAACAAATCCAGGAATCATCACTCTTACTCTAGCCACTCGATTCTCTTAGCCGTCATTCACCTCTGCCCGTTTCCTGCCTTTCAGAGTAGAAAAGGAACAGGGGCCATAGATTGTACATGCCTCTGCTCTCCTACTCCAAAGTACATTCAATCAATAGCTTGAGAGAACAGAAAGTCTCACGTCACAGCAATTAACACGGGTTCTATCGCTGTGTAACTGAGGCTCTGAAACCTAAAATAGTCTGCTGACTTCCCCAGAATTTCAAATCTCTCAAAAGCTGGTGACTGTGTCCACTTACCATCTGAATACTGAAACACCACAATACGACCCTGCTTGGGCTCCGCCTCTTCCGGGTACACCATGGCTGTGCCCACGATGAAGTACGTGTTGGGATCTTTGCCCAATTTGCAGGAGACCAGGCTGAGGGCATACTCATTCTGCAGAAACTGGTGGGCATGAAGCACTAGAAGTAGAGTGGAGAGAAAGACTGGCTGATGACCCCCAGGCACCTGAGACAGCTCGCTCCATACAGAGCACGGTGCTGACAGTGCGCCTGCCTCCCGCTGCTCCTGTCCCCACAGATGCTCCCTCACCGCCCATTCTGACCTGAGACCCCCTGCCTCCCGCCCGCAGACACTCCCTCACCGCCCACTCTGACCTGAGGAGATCCCACCCTTCCCTTCTTCTCTGCTAACGATGCTCTATCTCGCTGTCTACCAAACTGTGTAATACATCAGAAACCAGAAGAGCCCAGTCCAGGGAGAACACAGGTACAGAATGACAGAGCTCAGCCGCACCTTCGAAGGTGTGCTGGTCAATGATAAGGAGGCTGTGCACCTCCACCTCTTCTCCAAAGGAGGTCTCGTGAGGGGCAGTGCTGCTGGAGAACAGCTTGCTGGAGCTGACGCTGCTCGACAGCGCCTGGGAACAGAAGGCACACACATCACCCTCACGAAAGCAGACTGGCACTGGAAACAGCTGGGTGGTGGACAGACAGGATCAGGGATGGAGACTGAGTCTGAATGAGGAAAACTCTGAAAGCTGGCAGCTCGAGTGGAGCCTGAAGAGCCGAGGTTTTCAGAGGACACGAGGACGAGAATAAGGATCTAAATCCGTGCGTAATTGACACAGCACTGACACAAAAACCTAAGGGTCATTAAACATCATTAAAACATTGACTCCATGTCAATCATGCAAAGCTAGCGAGGAAGCACCTAAGAAAGTGACAGACTCCATCTCTCTCAAAACGGGACAGCAGGAAGCACTTCAAATAAAAAGAAAACTAGAAAGGCCTTCTACTCTGATTAGAGAAGTCCCATCACAGATGTCTAGAAGCAAGAAGGCAGAGAACACATGGAGTAAGTAAGGGGATCAGCTAACATCCCACTGTGTGCAACTCTAGACTGCCCCATTACTATCATTTGCAGATGAGAAAACTGAAGTTAGACTTGCCCAAGGCCACACAGCTAGCAATGAACCTTGAAGCCAGTTCTGCCAGACTCCGAAGCCCAAGCTCTGAACTATTACACTACACTGTCCCCAATTATGCACACCCTAACAAGTACCCAATCTGACGAGAGAAAAGGAATTCTTCATTCTGCAAAGCCACAAGCAGCAAAATCACTGTCACGTGCAGCCCAAAGTCTTCTAGCCCACCAATGAGCAGACCAAATCCAGCTCCTGCCTGTTTTCACAAGTGAAGTTTTATTGGAACCCAGCTGTGTCCACCTGGTATTCATGGCTTCCCTCCTAATAGCAGAGCTGACTAGGTGACTGAGACCACTTGGTCTGCAAAGCCGAAAGTATTTACCACCTGACCCTGTACAGACAAGTTTGCCCCTGTGCTAATGCCATCTTTCTTTGTCCCTGCCCTCACCTGCGTGCTGGCACTGGGCCTCAGAGCAGTTGTGCCCCCACTCGTGTCCTGGACTTCAATACGGCTGGAGAGGACCCCAAAACACTGGGATACTTCCTGATAGCAGATCTTCCTGCAGGACAAGTATAGGACAACACTGCCTCTCAGAAGTCCGGAGACCCCCAACTGCCAGACCCTCACCCCATCAGCCCCCGACCCGCCTGACCTGGGGGATTCGTAGAGGGGGACAGTGCGAATGTGCAGCTTCTGGATCTCATCGATCGTGCCAATGGTGAGGGTGCTGTTGTTGGCCAGTGCCAGGCTGGAAGGAAGGATCTGGGTTTAGAATGAGCAGACCCAAGGAAGGAAACAAGTCCAGGAGCTAACTCCGTAAGGGGAACAGAAAGGTGGCAGAATCACACCAGCTTACTCCAGGGCAGCAGTCCCAACTCTGACCTTTAGGCTAAAACCCCCTGAGGAGACTTCAAAATTCAGAGGCCTGGGCCAACCCTTAGATTTTATTTCATTGGTCTGGGTGGGTCTAGGCTAAGATTCAACAACTTTCAATTCAATGCTAATGTGCAGCATTTGAACCTGGAATAGAGATTTTTAATCACAATTTTCAAATTATCTAGAATCAGTGGGAGGGCTTATTCAGTCAGATTGCTCCTGCCCAGAACATAACATTTCTAACGAGTTCCCAGGCAGTGCTGGGACTTCTTTCTGGAACTGGCCACACTTGAGAACTCCTGCTCTAAGGGAACACATAACTACCTCAAAATCAGGAGTTTGGTCATTTGAATCACTTGCGAGCTTTTCTGAAAATATAGATTCTAGGGCCCAACCTCAGATCTGCTGAATCATAATCTGAGAAAGATGCAAAAAAAAAATCTGTGCAGTACTTTAAAAAACGTTTGCCAGGTATTTCTGTGGGAAGCCATATTTGAGAACGTCTGCTCTTCCCTTCCCATTTCAGCTTTTTGCTGACTGACATTGGGAAAAGGCTGAAAGGAAGGAGCTTGAGGACAATATCACAATGCCCGCACTCCATGGCTCCTGCTAAGAAAAAGAGGCTCACCTGTCCGGATAGCCATCAGAGTTGAGGGGGCACATGTAGTTCACCTCCTTGAGGTTGACATTGGAGAAGACCAGTTTGTGGTTGCTGCTGTAGATGACCGTGGGCCGGTCAGAGCAAGCAAAGACGTTGGTGGTGGAAAGAGAACGGAAGGTCCTCAGCACTGTGGGCTGGGTGCCCAGAGTCACCTTCTTACGGTCACTCAACAGGCCTACAGAAAGAACAGCATCAGAAGAAAGAAGGAAAGAAATCAGGACCAACAGCTGGATTCTGAGGTTCAAAAGAAGCACCTTCAGGCCAAGACCTCTGCTATTCCAATCCTCATTTTTTCAGAGCCCCTCACTCGAAAAGTGCTATTCTCACCTGTCTCAATGTTGAGCCCAAAGTAGAAAAGTGCCCCATCTCCCAAGGCACAAAGGAGGTAGTGGCTACTCTCAAACGTGGTCATCAGGATGGAACGAGGAATGATCTCTGTGGAAAAGGGGTACACTAAGTTCTTGTTCCACATACCGACGCTGATCCAGCCCAAGTCCTCAGAGGAGCCGTACCTCCACCCAGCATCTCTTTGTGCAGTAGCTCAAAAGAGGGCAGCTTCAAGATCCGGGCTGAGATGTCTGTCCAGAGGCCAATGGCACAAAGAGGGGACAGCCCATTGCTGTCCCCTAAAGGGGTAATGTCCAAGCAGGCCACTTCGTGTTCCATCTCTGTGTGGCTGAACAAAGAGGAATATGGCAGAGGAAGTAAGCCAAGGATGAAAGAAGTCCCAGAGAACAGGGGAGGGAAAAGTGCAGAAAGATAAGCACACACCTGATCTGTCGAAGCTCCTGAGGATGGATCTGCAGGTAGTAGAGGGCTCTTCCCACAGCTACTACTACCTGGCTGCTGTTGCAGGAGGCCACGCTGATGTTCTTGCCTTGAGGCTCCTTCCATTCACTAACTAGAGCTTTGGGTTCCTGAGAGACCAACCTCACGGATGCAGAAGTGATCTTAAGAAAGAAAAGCAATATCTCTGGGCACCTGCAGGGATCTATAGAGGAGTGGGAAAGTGTAATGGCTGCCCTAGGAGAGTCCTAAGAATAAGCTACATAAGTCCTCTTCTGCCACATAATATACTTTTCCAAAACCCTGCAATAATTAATTACAACGTTATCTTTAGCTGAAGACTGGCTTAAGGCAATTTACAGCTTGCACATACCTACAACCAGAAAAAAAGGCCTGCTTCATTCTGATTAAGACCTGGGTAACTCAATCTGTATCCCATGGAAAGGAATCAGTAGAGTCAGACCCTGTAACTACCAGTCCAACAGTTTTTCTCAACCCAAAAATGAGACCTCTAAAATATCCAAGTTCATTTTTTATGCATATTATAACATACCAACTTTAATATATACATTTCAAAAGTAAAAGTGATACACTTGAAAACAGCATACGATAATCCCACAAATACTATCCAAAAAATCTTGGTCATAAAATCAACTCATCACCTATTCATATTGAACACAATATCATGGACCACAGAACAGCAAGATAAGATCAAGGAGTCATGAGATACTATGAGTGTCTACTAACGAAACCGTATTTCATCATGACTGTTGAAACTTTTCAAAATATATATATTTATGTAAGACAATAAAGATTTAGAGCTGGAAAGAACAAGCAATTTTAGAATAATCTTGTTATTTTCATTTTGCAGATACCTATGAAATTCAGAAATTACCATGATCATAATGCTGATATAGTACAATGATCAATACTCTTACCGTCTTATGGGCAACCCATCAGTCAAGACCAAAGTCTTAATGACACATTTTGACTCTTTTCAAAAATGAACACTCAGCATTCACAGGCATTAAAATGGAAAGAAGACAGACTTCTAAGCCAGACAGACCTGAAGCTTATACTACATATTAATTTCATAACCTTGGGTAAGGGGACTAAATTCTCAAGCTCACAGTCATCTACAAGATAACTGGAATGGCCATCTTAGCTGGGTGAGAAGGAAGTATTATGCTCCTGGCATGCAGCAGGCACTTAAAAATTATTATCATTTGTCTCAATTGCTCCTGTCAATACAGCCATAAACAGTAGAAATGTTTACAGTAGCTAGCAAAAGTGTATTCTTTAAGGAAGTAATACTAATGCCTGATGGTGGCACAGTGGATAAAACATCAACCAGGAATGCCAAGGTCACTGGTTCGAAACCCAGTCAAGGCACGTACAACAAGCAAGAAGCCAGCAATGAAAAATGAAAGTGAAGCAACTATGAGTTGATACTTCTCATTCCCATCACGCCCCCCCATCTGTAAAATCAATAAATAAAATCTTTAAAAAAAGAAAAAATTCCATGATCCTCTGTACTGCACTTTATATCAAATTCAAGGACATGGGGCCTGCCCTCTTCTCAGCTCTTACCTGGATAAGTTGCTGATGAGCCACATTGCCACAGAAGAAAGTCTGCTGATCATCCACAAAACCCATCAGTTCGGTTTCTTCAACCTCCTCTCCATTTAACATGAGAACTCTGCAGCAGAAGAAGGCCTAGGTCAGCCGGACCAGCTCCCCCCATGCAACCTTCACAGGAGCACCTGGAGCTGGCACCAGACTCATCTTACCTTGTCTGGCCCACAAAAGAGAGGACCAAAGTGTCATCGGTCTCCCGGTTAGGATCAGACCTCAGTGGCCATAGGCCTGGAACAAAGACCAAGGGTTAAGACATAGCACAGACCAACGCATCTAAGGAAGGACCAGCCTGACTCCAGAGGAAGAGCACTGTGTTCCCTCCTGGCATTAAGACTCTGACAAAGTCAGATACTCTAAAAACTATTTTCAGCCTGATATTTTTAGTCTTTCATTTGATTTCAGAGAATACATTTCCATGACTCAAAGTCAATTTTATTTTTTAAATGCATAAGACAGTAAGAAGTCTTGTCCTGTACCTCTGCCTCTAACCTGTCAAGTAAGTCATCAAGAATAGTTTCTAGTTTATTCTACCAATTTCTTTTTTATTTTAATTATATTTATTGGGGTAACACTGGTTAGTAATGCAATTTTTAAAAATTTTCCCATTGCCTCACCAGGTGGTGGTGCAGTGGATAGAGCGTCGGACTGGGATGTGGATGACCCAGGTTCAAGACCCTGAGGTAGCCAGCTTGAGCGCAGGCTCATCTGGTTTGAGCAAGGCTCACCAGCCTGAGCCCAAGGTCACTGGCTGGAGCAAGGGGTCACTGGGTCTGCTGTAGCCCCCACCTCCCAGGTCAAGGCACATATGAGAAATCAATCAATGAACAACTAAGGAACCGCAACAAAGACTTCATGTTTCTCATCTCTCTCCCTTCCTGTCTGTCTGTCCCTCTCTGTGACTCTCCCTGTCTCTGCAAAAAAAAAAAAAAAATTTTTTTTTCCCATTGACTTGAGGTGGGAATAGGAAGAGGGGGATAAAGGGAGAGGGTGCGGGAGAGGGAAGCATCATCTCCTTGTTCCATTTGGTTGTGAACTCATGGCTTGCTTCTCATATGTGCCCTGACCCAGGATAGAACCTGTGACCTAGGCGTACCTGGACGACACTATATTCATGGAGCCACCCAGTCAGGGCCTCAATTTATTTTTTTTAATTTAAGGAAATAGGTTAACACTATATTATAAGCAAATACAAACTAGCCTATTTCACATGGTTCTGCACCTGTTCTCTCATCTAACATATGCCTGAGCCCTTATCAGAACAGAAGAGTTCCCGGTTTTGACATCTGCACAATTTTTAATTGTGTGGCTGTACCAGTTTATTAGTGAGTCCACTGCTAGACACTTTTTCAGTGGATTTTGCATAACATGCAATGTCATGTGGAAGAATTGTACGTTTATGTCACTTTCTACATATGAAAGTCGGTGAGGTAAGATGCCCATAACTGGGACTGCTGGACAAATCACTAAATGCAGCTGTAGTTTGGGTAGGTATGGCCAATGAGCATGTTGTCAAACATTTGGACTTTGGTTGTCAGGTAAAGAACAATACCACGCCTGACCAAGCGGTGGCGCAGTGGATAGAGTGTCAGACTGGGATGAGCAAGACCCAGGTTCGAGACCCTGAGCTCGCCAGCTTGAGCATGGGGCCCATCTGGCTTGAGCAAAGGCTCGCCAGCTTGGACCCAAGGTCATTGGCCCCAGCAAGGGGTGGCTCGGTCTGCTGAAGGCTCGCGGTCAAGGCACATGTGAGAAAGCAATCAATGAACAACTAAGGTGTCGCAATGGCAACGAAAAACTAATGATTGATGCTTCTCACCTCTCTCCGTTCCTGTCTGTCTGTCCCTATCTATCCCTCTCTCTGACTCTATCTCTGTCTCTGAAAAATAAAATAAAATAAAAAAAAATAAAAAGAAGAATACCACTACAGTATATCCGTAAAGTCATGATGCACTTTTCACTGGCCAAAAGTGCACCATGACTTTACGGACACACCGTATTTTGTTTTGATTCTCATTTCTCTTAATACAAAGTGATGCTTGTTACTTATCCATTCACGTCCTTTGCCGAATTGGGAATTGGAAATTTATTGATCTCTCTAGAAATATATATATTTTTTAATTATTATTCATTTTAGAGAGGAGACAGAGAGAGAGAGAAAGGGGGGAGGGGCTGCAAGCATCAACTCCCATATGTGCCTTGACCAGACCAGTGCAGGGTTTTGAACTGGCGACCTCAGTGTTCCCAGGTCAACGCTTTATCCACTGCGCCACCACAGGTCAGGCTCTCTAGAAATATTTTTATAAATTGGTGAGATTAGGCCTTTGGCTAGAAGATTACATGTTTTTAACTAAAGTAGCTTGCCGTTTCTTCTAACTTTACAGTGGTTTGATTTTGCCATGAAGTTTTTATATATTTATTTATTTATTTTTAGCTTTTTATGAGTTTATTTGAGTCAAACTGTCAACAATTGCCAGGAAGCAAAGTCTTGATGGATTGAGAAAATGTTCCCATGTTTTATTTTTATGTTGTTGAATTCATCAATCTTCCTTTTTGGCTTGTACTTTGAGTAATAATTTAAAAGACCTTCTCCACTCCAAAATTAGAAAGGAATTCACCAACTTTTTCTTTTAGCTTTTGTATGGCTTCATTTTTCACATTAAGTCTTTGCTCCATTTAGATTCTAGTAACATATACATTGTGTAGTATGGGTCCCACCTTACCTTTTCCCAAATAACTGGCATCCCAATATCATTTATTAAAAATAATCACCTTGATCCCACTGAACTGAGATATGGTCACTATCGTACACTAAACTCCCACATATAACTGTGTTACTTCTGGACATCTGAGTCTGTGCATTAGTGCACTAAAGTCACACTTTTAGTTACTAAAGTTTAATAGTATGTTTTACTATCTGGCAAGGCTAGTCCCATCTCACTGCTCTTAAGTTATCCTGGCTTTTCTGGTTTCTTCCTTTTTCATTTGAACTTTAATGACTTGTCTAGGTCAAAGAAAAAAACCTATGAATACTTTTACTAAATATATTATATATAAAAAGTCAAAGAGAAAATAGCTTTATAGCAATTTATAAAACCTTGATATGTCTTTTTCATTTGCTCAATCTATCCTTTTAATCTTTCAAGAGTATTTTTAAGTTTTCTATGTCTAGATTTTGCACATTTCTTATTAAAGCTATTCCTTTGTATTTTATGTTTTTACTGCTATTGCAAATTGCCTCTTCTATTATACCTTCTAATTGTGTTTTTAAATGAAAGTTACTGATTTCAGTACTTTTTTTTTTTTTTACAGGGACAGAGAGAGAGTCAGAGAGAGGGATAGACAGGGACAGACAGCAATGGAGAGGTGAGAAGCATCAATCATTAGTTTTTTTTGTTTTCTTTATTTCTTTTTATTTTATTCATTTTAGAGAGGAGACACAGAGTGAGTGAGAGAGAGAGAGAGAGAGAGAGAGAGAAAGAGAGAAAGGGGGGAGGAGCTGGAAGCATCAACTCCCATATGTGCCTTGACCAGACCAGTGCAGGGTTTTGAACTGGCGACCTCAGTGTTCCCAGGTCGACACTTTTATCCACTGCGCCACCACAGGTCAGGCTCAATCATTAGTTTTTCGTTGCCGCTGCGACACCATAGTTGTTCATTGATTGCTTTCTCACATGTGCCTTGACCGCGGGCCTTCAGCAGACGGAGCCACCCCTTGCTGGAGCCAGCAACCTTGGGTCCAAGCTGATGAGATTTTTTTGCTCAAGCCAGATGGGCCCAAACTCAAGCTGGCAAGCTCAGGGTCTCGAACCTGGGTCTTCCGCATCCCAGTCCGACGCTCTATCCACTGCGCCAACGCCTGGTCAGGCTCAGTACATTATTTTATATCCTGCCACCTTAATGAATTCGTATTGTCTATAGTTTTTCAGATGGTTCTCTCAGGTTTTATCATTATGTGATCTCTTCCCTTCTAATTCATAAATCTCTATTTCCTTTCTGTTGCCCTCCTCCTCTTTTATATTCTGAATCACTTTATTTTAGATGTGCCTTCTATATACAACTTTAAACTGGGTTTTATGATTCAACCTGATCCTCTTTTTCTTGTAATGGGTGGGTTAATTCAGCCAATTTATGTTTACCAACATGGTACCATGTACCTGACACGAGATACAGAAACTCATCCATATCAGTTCCATCACATTACTTCAGGTTATGCTTACTGTTTATATACTGTAAAGTCTTTCATTATGTAGTCTTCCTTTGATCTCATTGATTGTATTAGTTCTGGAATTGAAGTTTTTTTGTCCTAGAAGTTACTTACTTTTCGAAATATTCTTAGCCCCCACATTCCTTAGGGATTCTATCAGTTCTCCATAAACAACATTAAATTCAACCTGTAATCTTTTCCTCCTCATTACTCTATTTCATTATCTGATTTAGTCAATAGTAGTTTTTTAAAGTTAAGTTGTGTACTTTTCAAGGATGTTTAAATTTCTTTCACTTTGCTGTTATTGTGATTTCCTTTATTCTTCATCTGCTCTGCTTCCCTCTAAATCCCACCAAGTGCCTTCACGACATGTACCAAGGCCAAAGGCCAAAAGCCAAGGTCATTCAAATTAAGATCTGCATCCGATGTCTGCCAAAAGACTACCTTTGATGCCTGGTAAGTCAATGCTGGCATGCTCGTGGATTCCAATTCCATTCCGGATGATTCGCAAGGAACCTTCCTTGAAAGCCCCAGAGCAAGTGACCAGCTGCAAGGAGAGAAAAGGTTTCTAAATAACCCCCTCCAGAGCCTTGAGCCACCATACTGATGCCCAGAAAGTTAACTAGCTATTACTAAACCCAGGGGCCCTTATTGGGGAACTAGGTTTGAGGATGCAGACTTAGCAGAGGCTGATCTCCAAAGTCTCCCAAATATATCAAGACGACAAGATGCCCTAATCCAAAAAGCAAAAAGGTCTTAATATTTTTCTCTTAGCAAGCTTGCTTCCACCTGTGGAACTCAGTTTACTAGAAAGATCAGAGGACCTGCAGACAGACACACCTGCCATTTAGTAGTTATGTAATCTTAACTTTTACTTAACTTTTCTCAGCCCGAAGTTTCCTCACTTCTGAAATGGCCAAGAATCCCTATCCATAGGGTGCTTGTGCAATTATAGATAATGTGTATACTGAAGTGCCTGGCAGACCAAGATAGGCACTCAATAAATGGAAGTTATCTTTCTACTATTGGGATTAGTGTGTGAGGTTCTTAAAACTATCTTCAGTGTACGCTCCCCCTTCCAGACAGGCAAGCCTAGGAGGATACAGTCTGAGAGGGCACACCAACTATCCATTTCCAGGATGACCCTCTTACCTGTCCCTGCCCCTGCCTCTCCAGGTCCACCACGCACATGTCCACTATGGGTCCTAAATTGGTAAAGGTTTCCATGGCCACGACATAGGAGCCTTGTTCATTGCTGTCAACATTAAGCTAAGGAAAAAGAACAATGTTAGTCCTGCAGTGTTCCTAACAGACCCTCCCCAAAAGAGATGGTCTTCACTCCAAAGACACTCACAATCTTACTAGATCTGCCCTTCCAATGCTCCACTGGAGGCTTCTAGAAGGGAACTGCTGACTAAGGAACATGGTTGGCCTACAGGCAACCCATTAACCAGCCAGGGATTTCTAATGAAGCAGTTTGGAAAATGTAAAATGTTTAAATGCATTTCTCTGCAGAGAAGATCCAAAGTTTTCATACCCTAGAGGGGCTCCAACACCTCAGACAATGACCTTTAGAAGATGAGAGCCGAGTCTTGTTCACCATTTGCCACAGCACCCAGCACCCCTGCCTACCACATTTGCTGAATGAACCTTTAGGACAAAGCGCTGGTCAGAGTAGTACATTAAATCAACCAAGTAGAAAGCTGAATACTAGAAATATGGATGAAATGAAGAAATCTGACAGGCACTAAACACAGGAGAAACCCGGTGAAGCAGCATTGAAAAAGCTAGAAAGAAAATGTCTTCTCACCTTCACAAGCTGGGAGTCACCAAGGCGAGACCCGACAAACACAACACCATTGTCGAGGTATGTCAAGCATTCGGCTATAGAGGTCTAGGAGAAAGTCAACAGCATGAAAGGCATCAGAATGAACTCCTTGTGGGATCCAGACACCGTTCTACCCGCCTCTCAGACCTGTGCTAAGAAAACGCACAACTGCGGCTACATTGCCTGAAACAATTCTCCACTTCACATCCCAGGTCGCACTAAACAAATGTTTCTGAACTTCTCAAGTTTGCGACTGTCCCTTTATCACATCCATACAGTCAGAGAAATCTATACTTTATCCTGAAGGTGCCTACTCCAAATGATCACTTTAATCCCAACAACTTCAGTCTCTCAAAAAAATTAGAAACCTCTAAAATTCACTGAATAATTCTTAAACTTTTTTTGGAATCTCCGTCCAGTACTGAATAACAACATAAATTAATTATTTTTGTTTCCTTCTTTTTATGCTTGAGGCTTTTATGCTTATGGCTGCCCGTGAGATTCTCCAACATCTAACTCATTTGAAAACAAACTTCCACGCAGGACTGACCATTTGCTGCTGGGTGATATAACTGCCAGTTCTTGTGTGGAACTACACACGTGGGGTCACTAGGCCCTTTAGAGCGGAGTAGGAACAAGCCCTACCTCTCCGAGGAGTTCCACACGGAGATCCTTGAGGGTGACAGTGCCGTCCATCTGTTCTTCCTTCTCCAAAAGCAGCATGAAGAGCCGTCCCTCCATGTCTCCCAGCAGATAACGGGAACCATTGGGGTCCACACGATTGTGACACACAATGGTGCTTTGCTGCCCAAAGGGAGAAACCAGTCATTACAGATGAAGCATCTTTCACAACCACAGAGTAAACCAATCCCTTTATCAAACCCAGCCACAGTATGAGCATGAAATCCACGCAGCTAACCTGACATATGTGACTGAAAATGGGGACGTGGACCTGGCCAACTGGTCCAGCCCAGCGTGCAGACGTCCCAGGTTCAATCCCATCAAGGCACAGAGGAGAAGCAACTGTCTACTTCTCCCTCTCTCCCTCTCCCCCTCTTGCAGCCAGTGGCTCAACTGGTTTGAGTGTGGCCCCAGGCGCTGAGGATAGCTAAGGTGATTCGAGCATGGGCCCCAGACAGAGCTGCCGGGTGGGTCGGGGCACATGCGGCAGTCTATCTTCCTTCACTCCAAATAAAAAGGGACATTCTTATTTTGAAGACCATTTTCTGTGGAGTTCAATAAAATGTTTATACACATATTACTCCAGTGGAAAATAGGAATGTAAAGAATAAAAAGCAGCTCTGTAACTATTCACTGGACTATAAATGCTACCATAGACTTTATTTACCCTCAAAGTTTAATTTCTATGACTCATTTTTAAGTCTATATAATTTGTCACTGTAGTGCTTTATATATGAACCCTAAAAATATTCAATAGAATTTGCTAAAATTTTCCCTTCTTATAGTTGCCCCAGTCAGTGGAAAGGGTAAACCTATTTTATTATCTCTCTTAGCACGCAAGCAAGCTCTTTTTAAGCAAAACCAAGCCAGTATCTGTCTGTATTCCTAATGACTAAAACAATGTCTTATACACTACTCTGTGAACAGCACAACAAACTTCTGTGACTCTCCTTTTGACAAATGGGGAAAGAGAGAGGAGCAGGGTAAGAACTATAGAAAAAGGGGGGAAAAAAGTAAAGAAAAGCTGCTCACCTTGATAATAGGGGGTGCAATCGCTAGGTACTTATCACCATTGTGATAGGTGATTGATTCCTGCCCAATGATGATGGCGCCTCCGAAAGGCTCTGGGACTGCAGGGAAAAGGGCAGCATTAGAGCGCCGCACCGTGGACCTGCCAGACCCTGAGACAGCAAGGGCACTAACCCAAACTTTAAGATACTCATTTTCTGAAGACATCTAAGCCCATGGAATACACAGCCTTTTTCTTGGATTCCTGTCCTAGAGACTTCAGGCCGGCAGTATCTGATCCTGGGGATAGTTAACGGCCACCCTTGGTGTCGCTGAGCTCCAGGGCAGTCTCTTGCCATCCTCCCACATGCATTCTTCCCACTTTTCTCCCCCGCACTCAGATCCTTCCTGACTAAATGCATTTACTTTTCTCCTTGTTCCTCAGCTTAACTTCCCCCATTATTCATTATTAGGGTCACCTCTTGGAAGAGCCAATTAGCACTTAAAAATTTTAAGATTTATCTACTAGCTGAGACTCACAACATGGTGCTGGGGCAAAAGTACAGATAAGTGCGAACAGGCCTGGAATGTAGCCCAGGCTTTGTCCAGGAGGTACAGGCATGGACAAGTCCCTCAGGCCCTGTTTCCTCATCTATAAAATAAAGGAGTCAGATTAGATAAGCTCTATTTGTCCCTTTCAGTTTTTAAATGTTATGCTCAACAATAAAATAACAAGACTAATTCCCATATGCCACTCTGCAAGTCGATCTGTTTTATAATTAATCCCAAATAAAGGACTGTTTTTATTTGGGGGGAGGGGAGTAAAAACAAGACAATCCCAAAGACAGAAATGACAAGCAAGGAAAGCACACTCAGAGAGAGGAGGCACCGAGAGCAGCGCACGGCGCAGATGCTGACAGCAGCTGAGCACCAAAGGGAAGGGGGAGAGCAGGCGAGGAAGGAGCACTAGGGAACTGGCCCAGACCTGGGCAGAGGCAAAGTTCCTGAATCCCCAACCAACCTGCAATCACCATGGAAGCTTCAGCTTCTACGTTTTCCTGTTTCCAAGGGCCCTTATTGAACTCCTTCTCCCGGAGAGACACCTCGTAGGTTTTCACATGCCGCCCCTGAGGGTCCTAGGTAGGGAAAGGGAGAGTGATTAGGACAGGAGAGGGGTCCTAAATGGGACAAGTGACCACCACCAAGCATCTGACAATCCTGTCATGTCAGCCTTCCTATCCTCTGACTGTGTCTGTGATTGTCTGGGTAGACTGTCACTGAGGCCTACTTTAACCAAAAATTCAACCAACCAACAGAAGTTTAAGAATGAGAAAAAAATTAAACTGTCATGCTGTACTAAGCAATGTAAATACGGGGGTCTGCCTGACCAGGCGATGGCACAGTGGATAGAGTGTTGGACTGGGATGTGGAGGACCCAGGTTCGAGACCCCGAGGTCGCCAGCTTGAACGCAGGCTCATCTGGTTTGAGGAAGGCTTACCAGCTTGAGCCCAAGGTCACTGGCTCGAGCAAGGGGTCACTCGGTCTGCTGTAGTTCTCCCCCACCCCCCGCCCCGAGTCAACGCACATGAGAAATCAATCAATGAACAACTAAGGAACCGCAACGAAGAATTGATGTTTCTCATCTTTCTCCCTTCCTGTCTGTCTGTCCCTATCTGCCCTTCTCTCTGACTCTCCCTGTCTCTGCCACAAAAACATATATATAAAAATAAAAATAAATAAATACGCGGGTTCCCTCCGGTTATGACACAGTTCCATTCCAATGACAGTGATGTAACCCAAATTTTGATAAGTCAAAACACAGTTGTAAAATCATAATCTAGAACATAAAAACACAACTAAGCCAAAAATGGCACAGGTAAGTGTACTGGGGGATGCAATTCCCACTCATACACCATGTTATGGCATGTTCTCCCACCACGCACAACCAGCCTAGTTCACTCATGCAGTAAGTACAAGACTAACGGTGTAAGCCAAAACACTTACATCTCAACTTTTTTAAGTGTTACAGGGACAGAGAGAGAGTCAGACAGAAGGATAGATAGGCACAGACAGACAGGAACGGAGAGAGGTGAGAGGCATCAATCATTAGTTTTTCATTGCCGTCGCAACACCTTAGTTGTTCATTGATTGCTTTCTCACATGTGCCTTGACCGCGGGCCTTCAGCAGACTGAGCAACCCCTTGCTGGAGCCAGAGACCTTGGGTCCAAGCTGACGAGCTTTTTGCTCAAGCCAGATGGGCCCGCGCTCAAGCTGGCGAGCTTGGGGTCTCAAACCTGGGTATTCTGCATCCCAGTCCGATGCTCTATCCACTGCGCCACCGCCTGGTCAGGCGGGAGTGAGCATTTTGAATACGAAACATCGTATGTCGAGACTGTTGTAACCCAAGGAAACCCTGTGCGTAGATTTCTGGCCCTAGCCGGTTTGCTCCGTGGATACAGCATCAGCTGGGCATGTGGACATCCGGGTTCAATTTCTGGTCAGGGCACACATGAGAAGTGATCATCTGCTTCTCTTCCGCTCCCTCTTCTCTTTCTTTTCCTCTCTCACAGCCAGTGGCTCGAATGGTTCAAGCGTCGGGCATGGTCACTGAGGCTATCTCGGGAGGTCTGAGTGTTGGCATTGGGCACTGAGGACAGCTCGGTCGATTCCAGCATCAGCCCCAGATGGGGGTTGCCGGCGGTTCCCGGTCCGGGCGCTTGTGGTAATCTGTCTATCTCCCCTCCTCTCACTTAAAAAGAAAATGTAGATTTGTGTGTGTGATATGGAACTTACACAACAACTAAAGAAATATACACATTGAGAAGCTAAATACATCTCAACTTTTCAAAATTTGATGATAAAGTCTTAATAGCACTCTGATGAGGTGCTGTTAGGGAGAAGATAACATATTGCTGCTCTCAAGTTAGTCAAAACCTGCAGTCCTGCCACTGTCAACAACCTCATCCCCTTCTCTCTCTAAATCATGACTCACTCTGTCCTGGAGCGGGCAGTCATCTTCACGAGATAAGTGCAGCGCTGGGGAAAAGGCTACATTCGGCCAGTGGAGGATGGCCTCAACAAAGGCCAGACCAGGGTCTATGAGGTTATGACAGGAATGCAACGATGTTTTTCAGGGCAGGGACCACACCTTAATCACCGTTACAGTTCCTGAAACACTTCACGTAACTACCTTTCACATGGTATTGATTGGTCATATGAAATTTTTGACATAAAAACAGGAGATAAATTTTTAGTTAATGAAAAGATTTCCCCATCAATGACTGAAGAAGATTCAGCTTCACAAACAGTTCAACCAGGGGTTTGGATTTGGGTCTTCAGAGACACACACAAAAATGGAAAGGTCATTCACAATGGTGTCATTCCCTGAGGCTGGGGACCAGTACAGTCAGAATAACCAACATCAACGTTTTAATGACCTGATATTTGACATAAGTGAAGGGAGAGAAATTCTAAATATTTACTTTAACTCTGATAATTAATGCACTGTAAAAAAGATCAGTATTTCCAAAATAGCTTCAACCTTATTCAACTGAAACTAATTCCAATCAGCCTCAGAATTATAATACTTCTAGTGATACTAAGAAATCTAAAAATAGTTATACATAAGTGTATTGCTGATACTTAACACAGCTATCAGTGTTTTCACGCCCACAGTACAGGGGCTTGGACTGTATCCTTCCCTCATTTATTCAATGACATGCTAGTGAAATGATCTCATGCAGTATGGCCCTTTGTTAAAAGGCTGAGATTTTACCAAGAAACAGGCATGTTAGTCTAGTGTTCTGCCATTCTTTCCACCCTCCCCACAGATGTGGCCCAGAGAACAGGTGCCCACGATCAGCTCTGCTAAAGCTTCAGGCACAGACTCAAATAGAAGCCAAGAGCCAGCAAGTCACCAGGAAGTGAGTGTGGAATAAAATGCCGACCTCTTCTTAGAAAACATATATAAAGCGTCACTGGGATTTTTCCTCTTCGTTTGTAAAGGCAACTTTTAGATCATTTCTCTACAGATAAGTTTTAGTAATCCTCTAGCATAACAATAAGAGACTAAGGCCAGGAAAAACTGGGTCACCCTATAAAATCTCCAGGGCCTATACCCAGCCCATAATCTCAGGATTAAAACCAGCTATAAGCCTCAGAGGCTCCCTGCCTCCACAGCTCTACTGCACTCAAGACTCAACCAAAACCTAACCCATATTAGTTATATTGTTCAAAACATTTCAGGACAAGTACATTAAACACGTCCGCCTACCCTCCTACAAAATCCAGGCGTTTCAAGTAGCAAAAATGAACTCCTACCACGCCAAACCACACAACTTCTCCATCTCTCCTCCCAATCCAGTACCTGGTAGACAAAACAGATGGTAGGTGCTTGGCAACCATATAAGAACTTGACATCAATGACATGCAACTCCTCCAGGCGGATGTTAAAGGCCTTGAGCTCCTTGTTGTCCCGATCTAGTGGAATAACCTTGAAAAGGCCATCATAGAGTCGCAGGCCAATCATCCGGCACTCGGGGTCAATGATGCCGATAATGCCAGTCTCTGAGGGGCGGCCAATTCGGTCCTGAAAAGTAAAGCTGGGGTTAGGAAAGAACCTCAGCACCAGAGCGACACAGGACACCAGGCCCCACTTTCCCAGGATGCTTTTAGGAGTGGTAGTGCCATCTACATGACATGCCAGGAAGCCCAAATGTCAGTGCATGTCTTTCTATAAAACACTGAACTCAATGAATTATTTACCCTGTCCCTTGGACTCTGAGTAAAATGCAGGAAGTCCTTTCTTCATAAAAGCTCAAACACTAAGTATTTTCTCCTTGTTTTTCAGATCATACAGAGAGAAGTGCCCCCAGCATTTCAATTTTCTTCATTAAATCATGACAGTCCTACCAGGAAACCTCTCATCAGCCTGAAGCAGACGCCTCACCTGGACATTGCCATGGGCTCGTGTTATGATGTCGATGCTCTCACCACTCTGCTTATACTCCAGGATGCAGGCATTGTACTTCGCTGTCAGGATAAACAGTAGATCCTTGCTCTCCCCCTGGAAACCAACATTATGCTATCAAAAGAGGTTCTGTTTAAAACAGGAATTCCTGTCCAGCCTTTTAAGCATCATTCTTTAAGTATGTTAAGTTCTTTAAAAACTTTTTCTCCCTGAAGAGAAAAATTCAGTAAGTATATAACAGGTATAAGTGCGCGCACACTCTAGGGGTGTGTGCAAAAGGCCAGAACTGAAGCTGGTGAACATCCAGTCCTCACTTTTATAATTCCCCCTCTCTGCTCTATACAATGTATTCATCTATTTCCATTTCAAGCTAATCTCAATCATTCCATTCAAATTCTAAAAGATGAATGTAATGACTCCTCTAATCTCCAAGTTTCTGGAGAAAGAGGAAATAAAACTAAATGACAATGAAGCTAAAATAGATACACAAAGTCTTATTTATCATGAACACAAAGCCCCAAAATGTATTTTGTTCAAAGGTGTTATAATTAAAAGTATTTGATTTTTTTTATATAATTAAAGTTTTGAACCCATTGCTTTCTTGTCAGATTCAGTTAAAATATAATGAATCAATGTGGTGGCCTGTTGAATGAAAACATGAATTATAATAATGATGTGACAATAATTAAAGAACAATAAATGCTGTGCTAGGTCCTGTTTCATTAGATCACTTCATCTTCACTAATAACCCAAGGGATTGGATACTGTTATCCCCATTTTGCAGATAGGGAAATAAGGCTCTGAAAAGTTAGGTAACAAAGTAAGAATGCGGAAAGAAGCCAAAACTGCCCTACTCTAGAGTCAATGCTCTGAATCGTCATGATGACCCACAGTATGGTGACCCACATTTCAAACTGCTTTATTTTCTCCTTCTTAAACATGTCATCTTGATCAATTTTCCCCTAGTCAATCTCTCCCACTTCTAGGAATCTTGTTCAAGAATAATATAAATTAAAGCCTGCCATTCAAAAGGAGTAGTTTCTCTTCTAAGCCTTACTCCATCCATCTCAAACAATATAAAACAACGTAAAACGATCTTTGTTGCAGGGCCCAACCCAGAGCACTTACCTTGGGCCTGAAGAGCTCCATGACAGCGATCTTCCCATACATGCCCACCTCTTTAACGGGTCGGAGCCCCTCAGCGGTGACCACATAGATCTCTAATCTCGTGTTTTTGGCAATCAGCAGGTTCAAGTCTTCGGCTGAAGTAAAGTGCCCTGAAAGAACAGATCCTCTACATTTTGAAGCCAGTGCAGACTCTAAATTACCCGGAATTCTCACTTAATTCATATATTTCTCCAGCTCCCTTCATTCACTCCCTATCTCACCAAATCCAGCCCCTCAAAGTGTCTCACTTCAGATTCACAAAAGCTACTTCACTAATCAGACTAAGAACACGGGACCCAGTTTAAGAGCACCATATCCTTCAACTGACAATGACTGTTTAGAATGGCTCTGCGCCCTCAGGTTTTCCTTTTCCTTTGGTAGGGGCACACCTATCCCCTAACTAAGGGATGCTGGAGAAAGTGTTCCTTCCTGTTCGGTCACCAAGTCTCTACCAAACAGACCAGGTCACATGAAGAAAATTCTCAGAGCTGTATACTACAACACTTTTTGCCTGCAGCCCTTGCCCTGCCGGTAGTCTACAAACATCACCTTCATCCACATCTTCCCCACTTCCAACTCTCTGACAATGCTTTGTTTCGGAATCCTAAGTATTTATAGAAACACACCAAGTTTGAGGTCATCATAATTTTGCTGAAAACCTGGTTCAAGCTGATTATTTCCAGATTTTAAACATCTGTGTCCTTAATTCTTGCACAGACAACAAGGTAAACCCAGCCCACTGGGACGAGCCACTCTAACCCTCGTTACCAGCAGTTCCCTCGCGTCAACAACAGCCCCAGGCAAAGAGGGCTCCAGTCCAGCTCCGGGAGCCTGAGGGCATACCTCACATCCCCCACCCACTCCACTCCACCCAGGCTCTCCCACAAGAAAATTCTGACCCCAAAATCGCCATCACCACCGCCCCTTCCCCCGACCACACGAGGCCTATCTCGGGGCTCAAGCAACGCTGCACAAGCAACTCGCACACACTTCGCTCTGTCCCACTAGGCCCGTCCATGTCCTCGAGGCCCAGTAACCTCCCAGGACGAAAGGGGATCCCCGAACGCAGCTTTTAAGCCCCAAAAAAGTGCATGTGGAGAGGGCTTCTTTAAAGTCGTGGACTAGGAGAGGTTCCTCAGCCGCTGGTCCCTTCCGTTGCCCGAGCCCGGGCCCGCCAGGCCGCCCCAAAGGCCGAGGCCCTCCCTAGGCCTCGGTGCCCCCCAAATCCCTCCCTCGCCGGGTCTCCGGCCCTGGCAGCCTCACCGGTCACGCAGCCGTTCACGGCAGTGGGCTTCTGTGCCGTTACCACGTAGTTGTACGACATGTCGAGGCCTGGGGAGGCCTGCAGAAACTCGAGCACAACGAGAGAGAGATGGACTCCAGCGAAGAGGTAGGGGGCCCACAACCCGCGCGGAGAACTCCACAGCCGCTTGCCTCCGCCCTGCAGACACGTTGCAGGCCAGAGCGGCCGGCGCGCGGGGCATCACGGGACAGCCTCACCTGGCTTCTCGGAGGACTCACGGCGCCCCAGGCGACCAACCAAGGGAGGTCCCGCCCCGAAGCCCCGCCCCTTCGCTTACCGCCAGATCCCGGAGTACCCGGATGGGAGGACCCGTTCTAAGTCCTTGTGAAGCGGCGGCGTTGACCGGATTGGTGATGGGGGAGTGAGTGTTTGGGGAAGTTGTGCTGACGCCCCTGACGCCCTCACAGCTGACCCGCCGGCCTCAACTCCAGTCCGCGGCCCTTACCCTGTCCCAGACCCTGTCCTGTCCTACTCCATTGCTCCAAAGCTCGGGGCTGTTCATTCTTTTGGAACCGGAAGAACTGCGGAGGTCTAGAAAGGGAAGGGAGGTGACAGCAATTTGTGAACCTCCCAGACTAGAACCAAGGTCCGTTCCTCCCTCCACTTTGCCATCCCAGTTCCTCCAAACCCAGCCAGTACCCTCACCTGACCCTAGAATGGCCTATCACCCTGCCTCAGCTGGGGACAGCGGGGACACCGGAAGGCTCACCTCTCCCCTTTGAATTTTTGTTTTATTCTTCAGACTTTGAAGGACCCACCGGGCCACTTGCCCAGCATTATTAGTGCCCCTACTGCTGTACAAACTTTAACCTCAAAAACAAAACCCAGAATTTCCCCAGTGAGAACCTTAATGACCCAGGCAAGCAGTCCCTTAGCTAGTCCATTAGCTCTGCCACCTCACACAGACTCAGTAAGGAGGAGGAGGGGAACCACGTGGTTTGGAGCACCTGCAGAAGGCCACAGAGGATACAACCCCCATTTTACAGATGAGGAAGCTGAGGCTCTGCAGAGTTGGTTTACCTGAGATCCCCCAGTAAATCAGAGGCAGAGCAGGTGCAGAACCAGGTGTGGGATCTTTCCGTTCAGACTCATACAGTGAGCCTGAGACCCCGAAAGGCCCCCCAACACCTCTGAACCAAGATGAACTGAGAGGAGCTGAAACTTGTGGTTTGTTTGTGGTTTCCCACATCAGAGACTCTGCTTGACTTTGGAAGCATTGAATTATTAGTAGACCCGGAATGACCCCCAGACACCTTTGAAACAGGACGAACCGAGGGGAGTCGCAATGTCCTTGTGGTTTGTTTACATGTGGTTTTCCACATCTGAGACCCTGCCTGACTTTGGAAGCATTGAATTATCAGTAGAAAGAACATAGGCTTTGTAGAAAGACTAGGTGGATTTTAAGTACTGCCTCTTACAAATATGACCTGAACAAGTCACTAGAGCTCTCGTGAGTCAGTTTCCCAGAACTAAAATTTGCTCACAGGCTCAGTTGCCTCCCTCTTGGTTTGGTACCAACACCAATAAGAGCAAGTGTGTTAAGATTTCTGTAAACATATATAGTGCCTATGGTATTCATGTAAGAGCTGAAGTTACTCTGTGGGTCACTTTGCCCCTTAGAGATGAGGTGGGGGCTTCTCTGAAGAATAAAGGTAGCCCTGTGCCCAACGTGGATAGATCTGTCTTCTGGCAGCCTAGTGCACGTGTGAACCTTGGTCAGCCCCACGCTCTTCTCCATCCCCAGCCCACGTTCTGGAATTTAGACTTGGATCAAAGTCTGGGGTAGCTCCCTAATTACGAGTGCCCTGGAAGCATGATTGTGCCAGTAGGCTGCAAGTGCCTTCAGGAGCACATATTCTTACCCTC
Organism: Rhynchonycteris naso; assembly: GCA_037038555.1. Classification (NCBI taxonomy): domain Eukaryota; kingdom Metazoa; phylum Chordata; class Mammalia; order Chiroptera; family Emballonuridae; genus Rhynchonycteris; species Rhynchonycteris naso. The sequence goes on from CM072995.1 coordinate 362,625,188, forward strand.
TCCAGGTGCTGCTGCCACCTTCATTGTGCTCAGACCCAGGGAGCACACACTGGATCACCCATCTTTCGGCAGCTCAGTACAAAGGTGTGAACTCAGCTTGCTTGCTTCGGAGCCTCCCCACTATGGTGAGTCTTATGAGGGCCAGGGCTTGGGACGGACACTGGGCTTGGAGAAGTGGGGGCCAGCCCTAGGCATGCTTGAGTTCTTTATACTCAGACCAAGAGGTGCTGCTGCCTCCTAAGATTCAGAGAGGTTAAGAGAGGGTCCCTCTTAGGGCCCGGTCCCTGCTTCCCTCCAATTCTCAGCTAGTCCCAACCAGGCCTGGGGTTGCAGCCTCTGAGTCCCTCTGGGGTCCATCTGCCCCCTGTCTGGTTTATGTCTTTAGATTAGAACAGTAACAGTTACTGTGTAATGGACACTGTACCAGCCACAGAGAGAGCCTTGCAGAAGGGCCTAGAGCCTGTTCCTGGGAACATGTGGGCTGGTCCTGTGTGTGTGTGGTGGGGGCGGGGCTCTACACTTTAGGAAGCTCAGCACTGCCACGCATTGCTCCATGCTCACGCTAGAACTTTTGTGAACCATAGCAGCCCTTGGACAGACCAAGGTTCATATTTCAGCCTGCCCCTGACCAGCTGTGTGACCTTTTACAGAAGACTTGACCTCTCTGAGCCTCTTTCTCCTGCAATATGAAGCAGATTAAGGCTGTGAGGTGTTTATCAAACCAGAGTCCTGGGGCCTTGTGCAGTGCCTAATCAGTTCCCTTTCCTGTTCTGTCCTCTCATGCCACTGGGAAGCAGGAATGGCACTGGTCCCAAACCCTCCTCAGTGACTCTGGTATGGGAATGGTTGAAAATCCCAGGCAGGACAGACTGTCATTGATGGCGAGAGGTCACCTTCTTGGAGGGTGGTGGCACTGAAGGCTGGGCTTGAAGCTGAGACCAATCATAACTTCATGGTATATCCAGTCCCTGGCAGGCTCTGAGAGCTATAAGCCTGTGCCCCTCCTAGGGCAACACCTCTGCCCCTCCCAGCTTCCCTTCAGCCCCTGGGGAAGGCAGCCTGATAAGGACAAAATGGAACCAGTTTTGGAGCCAGGCACACCTGGACACTTACTGCCTGTGTGACCTCGGGCAAAGTAATTTCACAGCAACTCCGTTTCCTCGCCAACCTAATCTCTTCCCCTTCGGCTTGGTGAGAAGATTAAATGAGACATGCTCAAAGCACTTAGATGCAGTCTGACTCGCAGTCACTGCTCGTGAAAGGAGCTGACTGTGTTTTTCTGCTCGCTCCCTACTGACCCAGATTGGTCTCCTTGTCCTGAAGCAGGCAGCCTGGCTCGGGCCCTTGCCAGACCTAGGAAAGGTCCAAGTTTACACAAAAGATCCCAATGCCCACAGGCTTGAGCAAGGAGCCTTTGCAAGTGCACCTTATCAGGACCTGGCGCAGCTGCAGGTTGCCCCCAGACCACCAGGTGGCACGGGGAGCTCAGCTCACTGGGTCTCTTTTGGGGCCCAGTCACTCTGGGACAAAAGTAGGAGCTTCATAGGGTCTGCAGACCTTCAGTTAGAAAGTAGCTCCCTTTTATTCAGTTTTTACTACATGCCAGGCATACACTCTATTAACTCCCCATTTTTGCAGAGGAGTTCCTGAAGCTCGGAACGGTGAGGTGTCCTGCCTGAGTTCTCACAAGGCAGGGAGGCAGACGTGGGATTTGAGCCCAGGGGTCCATGCCTGCAGAACTCAAATTCTTAACTGCTCTAGCCCCGGGCCACCCGCCTCTTCTGCACTTTCTGGGTCAGCTCAGCTGTAGCTCTCAGGCCATGACCCTCCCACCTGAGGCTCTGGCTGGCCAGTTCCCTCCGTCTGCTTGGGAGGCCCTGCCCACCTCTCCCTGATGGTCACTGCTAGCTCAAGCAGTTCGACCTCGCTTCCAGGCCTGGCCAGTGCACTGCAATCTAGCCACCTCCAGACCTTGGTGTATGCTCTCCCTCTGCCTGAGATATCCTCCCTTTGCCCTGCGTACCCCTCACTCCCTCCCTAACTCCTAGTTATTCTTTTTTTTTTTTTTTTTTGACAAAGAGAGTCTACTAGAGGGACAGATAGAGACAGACAGACAGGAAGGGAGAGAGATGAGAAACATCAATTCTTCATTGTGACACCTTAGTTGTTCATTGATTGCTTTCTCATATGTGCCTTGACTGGGGGGCTCCAGCAGAGTGAGTGACCCCTTGCTCAAGCCAGTGACCTTGGGTCCAAGCTGGTGAGCCTTACTCAAACCAGATGAGCCTGTGCTCAAGCCGGAGAGTTCGGGGTTTTGAACCTGGGTCCTCCGCATCCCAGTTCCAATGCTCTATCCACTGTGCCACCGCTTGGTCAGGCTTCTACTTGTTCTTTTTTTATATTATTTTTTTTTATTTTATTCATTTTAGAGAGGAGACACAGAGTGAGAGAGAGAGACAAAGAGAGAAAGGGGGGAGGAGCTGGAAGCATCAACTCCCATATGTGCCTTGACCAGACCAGTGCAGGGTTTTGAACTGGCGACCTCAGTGTTCCCAGGTCGACACTTTATCCACTGCGCCACCACAGGTCAGGCCAATCTACTTGTTCTTTACAAAGACTTTCAGGACCCATTAAGGAGGCTGGGTCCTCCCTCTGCGCCTCTGTGGCACATGTACATTTCATGTGCAGCGCTTCCCACAGCCATTGGAAACAATCTCCTTGTGTTTTTCATCAAGGGCAGGACCAGCATTCTGTTAACTCTTTACACACAGTGCCTAGCCAGCCCTGGGCCTGGCACACCCAGAGGCTCAGGTGGTATTTTTGCCCTCAGCGAAGGCCTGGTTGGAACAACAAATAAATGTGAGGCCTGTTTGGCCCCTTTCCCGGCACTGAAGCTTCAGCCTAGGGCTTCTTCCCCTTTGACAGAAAAAGGCTGTTGGGCCCCAATTGTATTAAATTATTTTATACTCAGGTCTCCAGTTCACCATTTTCTCTGTATTGAAGACATTCTTCAGAATAAATATAAGCCATAGTACAAAACATTTCATAAATTAGGCAAAGGATAAAAAGATAAAAACTGAGAAGAGAACTCACAGAAATAGCCACCTGATAAAATAACACTCAATTCTGCGTGTCCCTGGAGTTCCTGCTCCAATGCTGTTGCCCGGTAGTTCTTGAGTAGGGGTGGTCTTGGCCATGGCAACATGACTGAGGAGGCTGGGAGCCAGGCCGCACTGGGAAACTCCCTCTTGCTCCTCTCCACAGACCTCCAAGAAGCTGCTGAACTCCGTGGCAGGCTGTGCTGATGATGCCCTTGCTGGCCTGGTGGCCTGCAACCCCAACCTGCAGCTGCTGCAAGGCCACCGTGTGGCCCTCCGTTCTGACCTGGACAGCCTCAAGGGCCGAGTGGCCCTGCTGTCTGGTGGGGGCTCCGGCCATGAGCCTGCCCACGCTGGTGAGTACCCTGGTCCAGAGGTGAGAAGTGGGGCGCTGAGCAGAGAGGTGGGGCTCCAGGGAGACTGTCGGGGCTTTTAGGACGTTCAGATCCCAGCTGAGTCAGGAAGCGGGCCCTGCTCCCCGCTCTCCCACCCCTTGGGCTGTGATTCGGGGTCAGTTATTGCCTCTCTCTGGGCCTCAGTCTCTATAGCTTATAAAAGTAAGAGGTTGGGCCAAATGATCTCAGCGCTGGCCGTTCCAGCTCCAAGTCAGTGATTCTGTGAATCCTCCTGGCCTTCCAGCTCACCTTCACTTTCTCCATGAAGCCCTCCTGACTCCTCCAGTGTAGGGCAACATCCCTCTTCTGAATTCCCGCCCTGCATTTTCCCATATAGCATTAAGTGCCCTGGACCGTTTCCTGTTCAGTGCCAGGCGTGTGAGCTCTCCTTGAGAGCTCCTGGCGGTACAGAGCCTCCCTCCCTTTTCTGTCGGCTTCACAAAATTCATTCATTCATTCGGCAAACACTGATGAGCACCCACTGTGTGCCTGGACTAGTCTGGGCCCACAAACAAGGCACCGGTCCTCATGGGCTTCTGCTCTCCTCTCTGGGAGACAGGCAGCAACAGGTAAACACATAAGGGAAAGAGATCGTTCCGGAGTGTGTAAGTGAGGCCATGAAGATGAGAGAGTGAGGAGGGAACAGCGAGCTGTGGGCCGGGGTGGGTAACTGCCAATGTTGGGAGGTTAGGGGAGGCCTGCCAGGGGATGGCTCTGACTCCGGGGTGAGATCTGTGGGAAGCAGCCCACATGCTCTTCTAGCAGCAGGTGCACGGGGGCCACCAGACCGTGAAGCTTGGAGCTGGAAGGCACAGGTCCCCCAGCGTCCTCTCCCCACCCATCTCCAGGTTTCATAGGGAAGGGGATGCTCACGGGGGTCATCGCGGGAGCTGTGTTCACCTCCCCAGCAGTGGGCAGCATCCTGGCAGCCATCAGGGCAGTGGCCCAGGTGGGCACAGGTAAGCCTGGCATGCAGGAGGGGCTGCTTCCAGGTGGGTACGCTGGGTTTGGGGCGAGGGCAAGCACTGCTGACTGCTCCTGCAGCGGGGACCCTTCTCATCGTGAAGAACTACACTGGCGATCGGCTCAACTTTGGCCTGGCCCGGGAGCAGGCCCGGGCTGAGGGCATCCCGGTGGAGATGGTGGTCATCGGGGATGACAGCGCCTTTACCGTCCTGAAGAAGGCAGGCAGGCGGGGGCTCTGTGGCACAGTGCTCATACACAAGGTGAGGTTCCCCACCCAGGACTTGGGCTGGCCAACCCCTCTCAGCCTGCTGTCACCTGGCTGCCCCCGACACCTGATCCTCTCCACCCCCCTCACCCCATAGGAAGCCATCCCTTCCCCAGTGCTCCCTGATCCAGGAAGGCCCCACGTCCCCTCCCTTGCCTAAGCCCAGCATATAGTCATTCTCCCAGGTCCTTCTATTCATTCCCCACCACCCAACCATTGCCCTGGCCTGGTGATCCTGTTCCTAAATGCCTCTGTATCACAGCCTCCTCAGGTCCCTGCACTTCCTGTCCCGGCCTTGGTTCAGTGCTCAGCTGCTGATGTCCAGGTGGCTGCAGCTGCCTCTTCACTGGGCTCCCCTGTCTGCTTCCTGACTACCCTTCCAGTCCATTCCCACACTGCCCCAGATGTGTCTCTTTTTTCCTTTTTTTTTTTTAAATGGGGACAGAGAGAGAGATAAATAGGGACAGACAAGAACGGAAAGAGATGAGAAGCATCAATCATCAGTGTTTTGTTGTCGTTGCGACACCTTAGTTGTTTGTTGATTGCTTTCTCATATGTGCCTTGACCATGGGCCTTCAGCAGACCGAGTGACCCCTTGCTCAAGCCAGTGACCTTGGGTCCAAGCTGGTGAGCTTTTGCTCAAACCAGGTGAGCCCGCACTCAAGCTGGCGAGCTTGGGGTCTCGAACCTGGGTCCTCCACATCCCAGTCCGACGCTTTATCCACTGCGCCTCTGCCTGGTCAGGCCCAGACGTGTCTCTTAAAGATGTGTGTTTGATTAGGCTGCTCACCTGCTAAAAGCCGTCTGGGTTACTACGGTCAGCCTAGGCTCTTTAGTCGGACACCCGCCACACCCTCGCCCTTCCTCCCTGAACTTTCCAAGTTCATCTCCCTTCCTCTCCACCAACCTCCTATGCTCCATTAGTACCAGTGCCCTGTACCACCAGGCTGGGGCTCACCTCTGGGGCTTTCCTGACGCTCTGTCTATGGCCTTGAAAGTCCTTTCTCCGTCTAACTAGCCTTGGTCTGACTAATTCCTACTACTATTCCATTGAGGTCCAGCTCTGATGTCTCCCTATCTGGGAGGTTTTTCCTCCCACTACACCAAGCTGGTTAGAAGCCCCTCCTCAGTGCTCCCGTCACATGTATTGTTTCCAGATGGGGACCCCTGGGAGCGGGTCTGCCTTGGGCTGCCGTAGTGTGTGGGTTCTTGACTTTGTGCAGGAAAGATTTCACAACATGAGCCCAGGTGATTTTGACTTTGTTTATGAAAGCGGAGACAGTGCAATAAAGGAAGGGCTTAGGACAGAAGAAGCGACAGGAGAGAGCCTCGGTGGGGCTGCTCTGGCTCTCTGGAAAATCAGAGAAAAAGGGGGCCTTGGAGACAGGATTTAGGGGACAGTCCGGGACAAGCAACTCCCTGGTTGCAACTCGCGTGGGGATCCTTAGAGTAAAAGAGAAGAGAATGAGTGTGCTCTAAAATGAGCATGCCACTGGGCTTTTTTTTTTTTTACAGGGACAGAGAGAGAGTCAGAGAGAGGAATAGATAGGGACAGACAGACAGGAACGGAGAGAGGTGAGAAGCATCAATCATCAGTTTTTCGTTGCCGTTGTGACACCATAGTTGTTCATTGATTGCTTTCTCACATGTGCCTTGACCGCGGGCCTTCAGCAGACTGAGCAACCCCTTGCTGGAGCCAGCGACCTTGGGTCCAAGTTGGCGAACTTTTGCTCAAGCCAGATGGCCCCGCGCTCAAGCTGGCAAGCTCGGGGTCTCGAACCTGGGTCTTCCGCATCCCAGTTCGATGTTCTATTCACTGCGTCACTGCCTGGTCAGGCGCCACTGGGTTTTTGTCTTAAGACTTTTTATCTTTCTTTAGCCAGTGAGAATCTTAGGGGGGTCTCAGGAGAGGGTCTTTTTTAAAAAAAATTATTTATTCATTTTAGAGAGGAGAGAGACAGTGATAGAGAAGGGGGGGAGGAGCACGAAGCATCAACTCCCATATGTGCCTTGACCAGACCAGTGCAGGGTTTTGAACTGGCAACCTCAGTGTTTCCAGGTCGATGCTTTATCCACTGCGCCACCACAGGTCAGACTCAGGAGAGGGTCTTAACAGAATATTCATTAGCTTTTTAGGTGTGCCCTTCAGAATGTTTATTTATTAATATATGTGTAAAGAGGTGTCAGGGTTATATTCTGGTTTTGTTTTTTTAAAGACTGTGATTAAAGAGGAACCAGGACCGAGGCCAGTCTGCTCTGGGATGGCCTGGAATGTGTAAGCCATTTGCTCCTAAGTGTCCTTGGTTAGGGTTGATAAAACCTTGTGACTCATTAGCTGGCTGTAAATTGCTCAAATTGTTTGGCCTTTTTAAATTATTTTGTCTCGGTTTTCCTTATTCTACTTGTCAAGAAGTTTCCCTAGCACCTTACAACCCTGCCTCACTGTCGTTTACCATCTCACACTGAATGTGCAATTTGTGTGTGTCTGCTTCCCCAACCCCTCCCCAGACGGAGAGTTCCTTCAAGGAAGGGACTGTGACTTAGTCACTTCTTTACTTCTTTTTTTTTTTTTTTTTTTCTTTTCATTTCAGCACATACTAGCTGCTTGGCAAAGAGTGGGTGGATGGGTGGATGGGTGGGTGGGTGGGTAGATGGAAGGATGGGTGGATGGATGGATAAATGGGTGGATGAATGGATGGATGAATGGAACAGTAGGTGGTAAGTGGTTAGGCTGGTAAAGAGAGCCACATTGTATGTGCCCTGGAGAAAAAGCTTGAGACAAGGAACCAGGAGACCGGCTGTCAGCTAGCTGTGACTTTAGACAAGTCACCTCCCTTCTCTGTGCTAGTTTCTCCATTTCCCTCTGGCTCCAACAGACTGGGGTTCTTTGGATTCCTGGCAGGTCCATTGTGAATGCAGAGATCCACTGTTCTGCTCTAAACACAGTGGGCCAGGTTGATGTGGCAGTATTCAGAGAGTCCTCCCCGGCCAACTAGAAACTCAGCCCCAACCTGTCTTCAACCCCTGAGTGCTATAGTGACTCCTTCCCTGGGGGGCTTATTTCTGTGTGGGTACAGGTGGCGGGTGCCCTGGCTGAGGCAGGTGTGGGGCTGGAGGAGATTGTAAAGAGGGTGAGCGTGGTCGCCAATGCCATGGGTGAGTGCCAGCCCGGGGACTGGGAGGTAGGGAGGGAAGAGGAGGCTGACCTTGGGTCTAGAAGTAGTTTTTTAATGGCTGCCAGTTATTCCCCTGGGAAGGTCTCCCTGGGGGAGCTTGTGGGGACTAGTAGCCTAGGGTTCCAGAGCTAGGTTTCTCTTTTGTCTGAGATGAAGAGGCTGCCCTGGCTAATGCCTGCTACCCTGATTGATGCCAATAGCAGAGCGGTCATTCGTTCACATCTCATTTCTCATAGGAACCCTGGGAGTGAGCTTGTCCCCCTGCAGCGTCCCTGGTTCCAGACCCACCTTTGAACTTGCAGCTGATGAGCTAGAGCTGGGCCTGGGTAAGCTTGTGGCCACCCCTGACCCAGCCATACCTGCTCCCAGGGTTCTACCCATGTCTTATACCCCAGAAACCATCTGCCTGGTCCTTTCAGCTTACCTGGAACTATCACCTAGGTGGTCTTGGTGTTTTTTAAGTGGGCACTTGAGGCTCTTCTGGCCCAACCTGCTTGATTTCTACCACCCTGGGCTCCAGCCATGAGAGGCTCTATGCACAGTCCACCTCCTGCCATTGCCCACACCATTCCCAGTCCTCTGCCAAAATGCAGCCCTTCTTTCTGGGGCCATTCAGAGGCCCCCGAGCTCTTCCTCTTCTGTGCTTCCCAAGTGAGGGCTGAGTCTCATGTTTTTACACTGTGACCGCTTCTAGTCAAAGCTACATAACTAATTAAAAGTTAAATTTTTGACTATCTCCTCCAGCAAGCCACAGCTCCTGGAGGAGGCAGAAACAGTGTATTTTTAATTCTTTTACCCATTTCTGCCCCCACCCCCACGTACCCAGCACCTAGCCTAGCACTGAATAAATCCTGATAAAAACACGGTAAGCAAATCCCTGGCCTGAGCACACCAGCAGTGACTCCCTTTGCCCACAGGGATCCATGGGGAAGCTGGTGTACGCCGGATGAAGGTAGGGAGACTCCCTGGGTCAGCCTGGTCTAAGGCCAAGGTCCCGGACACAGCTCACTCCTGGATCCTTCTGGCAGATGGCAACCACTGACGAGATCGTGACAGTCATGCTCGACCACATGACCAACCGCTCCAACGTGTCCCATGTGCCTGTGCAGGCTGGTGAGGGGTTGTTATGCCTTTTGTCTCCTAGCTCTTCCTCTCCCCTGGGTGCGGGGGCCCAGAGAGTCTCAGCCAGTGTCATGTCTGCCCACAGGCTCCACAGTGGTGCTAGTGGTCAACAACCTGGGTGGCCTGTCATATCTGGAACTGAGCATCATCGCCGATGCTGCGGTGCGCGCTCTGGGTGAGCCCACCCTGGAAGGGCCCTCCAACCCCCCAGAACTCTTCCCTCCATCCCTTTGAGGGTGGGCATAAGAAAGGCAGCTGAGGGGGGTCGTGTAATGGCTTAGAACTCGGGCTGGGCAGCCAGACGAGCCTGCGTTAGACTGTGACCCTGCCACCTAATTGCTGCCAGCACTGAGCCTATTCCTTGTCAGTAGAGAGGCGGTAAAAATAATAGTACCTGCCTCATAGGGTTGTTGTGAGGATTGACTGAAACTAAACATACATAACGTACTTAATTAGCACAGTGCCCGGCACCTGTAAGAGCTTAGTAAGTGAGACCTGTAATTACCCACCTGCCCCTATCGAAGGGACATTGCCAGGGAACGAAGTCATTAAGTGCGTTATGGAGGAATGCCCTGAGCAGATCTGGCCATCTCCCTACTGATCTCAGGGCCACAGCCTCCAAAGTCCTTGTTTTTCTCTTATCCTGTTTCTTTATCTGATGCAGGGGGGAAGGGAGGAAGTAATGCTCTTTCCACCTTCCCCCTCTGACGTCCATGCTTTGTTATTGCAGAGGGCCGCGGGGTAAAGATTGCCCGTGCTCTGGTGGGCACCTTCATGTCGGCCCTGGAGATGTCTGGCCTTTCTCTCACCCTTCTGTTAGTGGATGATACCCTCCTGAAACTACTAGGTGAGATCTTGAACCTGGGGTCATCCAAGCCAGGGCTCCTTGTAGCTGGAAGGAGCCAAGGGGACTTGGGGAACCCATGACAAACAGGCCCTGTGTAGAGGCCCTTTCTGAATCCTTCTCCAGCTGTCGTGTGATTTGGAGGATCTGGTATTAGTAACTCCCCCAGCGCCGGCACCCTCACGCCCCTTTCCCTGTGTACCATGGGACTCAGTACTTCCTTACTGAAATGGAGGGAGCTAGGCCACCAGGTGGGTAATTCAGGCCCACTTGACCGCTGGCCAGACAACCCGTGTCTAAGAGAGTCATCCTCCTGTCACTAGATGCTGAGACCACCGCACCGGCCTGGCCTAACGTGCCCAAGGTCTTTGTGACTGGGCAGAAGCGGACCCGGGAAGCACCCAGAATGCCCCTAGAGGCTCCTGATTCCACTGATGAAGGAGGTACCAAGCCCTGCTGTTGGGGCAGGTGACCCAGGGTACTGGTCTGAGCCCTGAGGGGTGCAGGGTGTGCAGGGGCCTTGACACCCTACTTCCCACACCGTCAAATTCGGTTGTAAGAAGAGCCAGGCTCGCTGCTCTCCCATTGTCCCCCCCTCCAGGTGTAGCCTCCAAGAGGACGGTGCTTGTGCTAGAACGGGTGTGCACTACCCTCCTGGGCCTGGAAGAACATCTGAACGCCCTGGACCGTGCTGCCGGCGATGGGGACTGTGGCACCACCCACAGCCGTGCTGCCAGAGGTCGGTGCCAGCAGCCCTCTGGCGTCAGGAGAGGGGATGGTGGCACACTGATTCTGAGACTTTGGCATTTCATGAACCAGACAATTTCAGAAACATTAGGATTGCTGACGTAGGTTGCCAGCTCTCTTGCCAAGCGGTCATTCACAAAACCTAGGACCCCTTCCACCTGTTTTATAGAGAAAAGACCTTCTAACGCTACAGATGTGGGGGGGTTGTTATTATGGAGCAAAATGTAATCAATCCTACAGCGAATGATAACTTTAGATTCAGAGGGAACTCGTTCTATAGTTCTTTTTCTCGGCTTTTCAAGACCAGTGAACGGCCCTTAATTGTCCAGCATCATTTTGGTCAAGAAGAATTTATTTCGTGCCTATCACTGGCCAGGCAACTCTGCATACGGTAGTGAGCAGAACAGATAACCGCTGGCCCTGCGGGCGTGTTCTGGCAGGGATGGGAACAAGAAACAGTCCATAAGCCATCGAGGGTGGGAGTTCCCGGCCCGAGGAGGGAACAGCAGCAGGGAAGCAAGGCAGGGAATGTCAGGTGAGGGTGTTCAGGCAGGCCCCCTGCCTGGTGACTGCGAGATCCTTGTCAGTCACCGGTCCCTACCCCTCTCCAGACTGCACACTGGCTACAGCAGGAAGCCTTGGAATCTCTTCCTGTGGGTTCCCTCAGCCTGTTCCTGGGCCTGTTGCTGCCGCCTGGCAGTGGGCCTGGCTATTAGCAGGGAGGGAGGGCCTCTGAATTCCTCACCATCCCTCTGCCTGCAGCAATTCAGGGGTGGCTGAAGGAGGGTCCACCCCCTGCCAGCCCTGCCCAGCTTCTCTCCAAACTGTCCTTCCTGCTACTGGAGAAGATGGGAGGCTCGTCCGGGGCAGTGAGTATCGGCAGTCCCGGGGCAGAGGGCTGACACAGAGGGGTCCCGGGTTGGCTGAGGGCCAGGCCAGACCTGAACGCTCAAATTCTGGTCCTCCCAGCTCTATGGCCTGTTCCTGACAGCCGCGGCCCAGCCACTCAAGGCCAGTACTGACCTCCCAGCCTGGTCTGCTGCCATGGACGCCGGCCTAGAGGCCATGCAGAAGTGAGCCAGAGCCCCCTGCCTTAGACCAGGGGTGGGCTAGGGAGGTGGCTGATGGCACCTGTCCCCACCCCCAGCGTGATTCCCTCCAGTGACCCTTATTTGTTCTCTTCCCTCAGGTACGGAAAGGCTGCCCCAGGGGACAGGACTATGGTGTGTATGGGCCCAGCCCTTCCCCCTTAGGGTCACAGAGGCCCTGAAGGCCACCCTCCATGGCTGGGCCTGAGCTCAGCTCCCCTCTCCCTCGCCTTGTCCAGGTGGATTCCCTGTGGGCAGCAGGACAGGAGCTCCAAGCCTGGAAGAGCCCACAGGCTGATATGTGCCAGATCCTGACCAAAGCAGTCAAGGTGAGGGAAGCTGGGCCCAGCCACCCAGGCGGACAGGCTTAGAGCAAGCGAACATCCTTCCTAGACCTGTTGCCTTCCCTGAAAACAAGCACCTGCCTCAGGGGCTGTTGTGAGGCTAGAGAGAGAAACAGAGGCCCAACACGGTATCTGGGACATAGCGGGCCCTCCACAAACGGGGTCCCTTGCCTGGCTAGAGACAGGTGGGAGGTGACAGTACAGAGGGTGCTGGCAGAGATGGGACAGGAGGGGCCAGGGTTGATGGCAGGAAGGAGACCTGGTAGCTTGTCCTCAAACCTGCTCCTCCCCCCGCTCCCCGCAGAGCGCAGAAGCTGCAGCCCAGGCCACCAGGAGCATGGCCACTGGGGCTGGAAGAGCCAGTTATATAAGCTCTGCGCAGCTGGAGCAGCCAGACCCGGGCGCGGTGGCAGCTGCAGCCATTCTCCGCTCCATCCTGGACGTCTTGCAAAACCAGGGGGTCTGAGTGCCTCCCTGCCTCTCTCACTGCCGTGCAGAGGTGGCCACTGTCACTTCTGCCTTCCAACTGTCACCCTCCCTCGCCTCTCAGGCCCATCCTCTGAGGTTAGCAGAGAATCCCCTTCCAGCCTCAGAACTACTCGTGTGGAAACTTCAGGCCCTGAGTATGTCGCCTGCCTGTCCAACACTGTCCTTTCCCTCCTTAGGAAGGGTGGGGTCCTGGGGTCCACCTGTTCTGCCCCCGTCAGCTCTGGGCTTCAGCAGAGGCATTTTCCCTGGGTGGCAGCACAGCCTGTACCTGCCTTGCTGACTTGGTTTTCAGGGTCTCTGGGAGAGGCCTTGTGGAAAAACAAGCTAATAAATCACACTGAAGCAACAGGGCTCTGCTGCCTCCGAGCGACCTCTTCCCACGTATGCGAACAAGCGGTCCTGACCCATCTCCTCCACCTGAGACCGAGGCCAGGACTGCACACCTGGGCTGATCCCTGCGATCCCCGATCCCGTCCTCCTCATGATACGCACACCACACCCAATGGAGGGCTTTCCGCAGCACTAAACTAACAGCCCACTGATTCTTCAGGAATCAAACGGGCAACAGGACACCGAGAGGAAAAGAAATCACTCTATCGTGAGGCTCAGTGGTAGAACAGAAACTGAGCCCAGGCCAGCCGCTGGGTCTCCAGAGCGATCACTGATGGCCCTGCCAAGTCTGGTGTGTGGCGGACAGGACAGCACACATCTGGCTCATACTCGCGGCAGGGGAGCCGTCACATGGACACGGTTTTGGATCCTGGTTCTGCTTCAAACCAGCTACATAAACTCAGGCCTATTATTTAGCCTCTTAGAATCTGGAAAATCAGAGTGGTACCCATCTCATGGGGATATCGAAAAAGATTCAAATGAAGCCCCCAGCAGAGTCCAAGGGCTCACTCTCTGGGAGTTAGTTACTGTTATCACTGATGTCTGCAAGCAAGTCCTTCCAGGTCATCGGCTCCACCACCAAGGGGCCTCTGAAGCTGGTCACACTGGGAGAGAGCTCCCCCATTACTTACTTTGCCCCAAGTTGGCTGCAGGCTCCCTCAATCCCTGGGCTTCTCTGCCGAGTCCCCTGTCCATCAGCCACCATGGGTCCTGACCACAAGGCCCAGTTATCAGTGGGTAGAGACGCATACACCCAGCAGATGGGAAGGAAACTGGCATCAGACACCTGGCCTGTGGATCCCAATCCTGCCATTTCCTGGTTGGGTGACCTCAGGCAAGCCATGTATCCTGTGTTCCAAATTATAAAACAGGAAACATTCCTTTCCTGAGATAAAAAAGTGCTCAAAGGCTATTCATTATTAGGGACATCCACACATTTCAGGAATAGCATGTGACACCAGGAAGACAGTCATGTGAATCTTTGGTGCCTTCTGTCTTGTCCCTCTTAAGGTCCCAGGGTCAGAACTGTCTTGAGACTTTATACCTTGCCCAGAGCTCATTTAACCACATCTCATATCAACAAAAAAGGCTTTTAAAAATCATATTTAATGAAAATCAGGCTTCATAGACGGGTGAAATGCCAACCCACATGGTAAGGGGTGGTGGTCACGTGACCGAGGTACCTGGCAGTCATCCCAATGGCTGTTAAGCTTTCAGCCACTAGAGAGGGTCAGTAGTAGTCCCCTTGCTGGCATCTGGCCATGTGGGGTTGGGGTGGCCAGAGAGCACACTCTGGACCCAAGCATCACACTGCTGTTCATCTAAGCACAGCAGTGTGGTGCCCCGGACCCAGCAGGGCCCATCTGGAGAGGGCAGGAAAAGCGATAGCACCTGCACGTAGGAAAGGAGCCGGACTCCTCTCTCCCTGGACCCGCGTCTCCACAGAGAAAGCACTAAGCCTGTACTCTGGAGTGCCACACAGGACGGTTTGGCCATGCAAACGGCCATAATGGGAGACAGGTGAGGCACTCTGAGGCTCAGCAAAAACACCTCTGAAGGTGGCTGTGGCTCCTAGGCTCTGCAGGGTACAAAGCACAATTTCGGCATGTGGCACAGTGGGCTAGAGTGTGAAAATTAACTGGGCGAGGGCCCTGCCAAGAGAGCAAGGTTGGACCTACCCAGGGGTAGGGGGAAGCCCTAAATTAGCCAAAGAAAGTAAAGGCAATGAGACACCCCTGCCACTCATTCCTGCTGGGACGGCTGGGGACAGATTACCAGGCTCACTGGGCTGCCTGCGAGTGACAGGCATGTAAATCACAGGGATAATCTGGGACCCAGACACAGGAGACAGAGAAGGGACAACAGTAAAGAGAAGTCGGCGCCTCAGCCGCTTCTCTGCAGAGGCTGTTCTTCCCGTCTCCCCACCCCTCCCGTCAACTCCCAAAGTTCCCGCCCAGCCTCACGTCCAGGTGGGCTTGGTTAACAGCGGTGGGAGCCCGCCCCTGGCGGCATCTGGCGGGAGCCCGCCCCTGGCGGCATCTAAATGAAATACACGCATTCAAGGGGAAGGCTGCCGGGCATGTCACCTCCCTCAGTTTGAACATTACAGATCACACTGGGGTCCAGCTCATTGCAGCTGGGATTTCCTACCACATCCTGAGGGGTCTAAAGGGGAAATCAACTTGATTTCAGCTGGGGGGCAGGAGCGGTGAGAGCAACCAGGGCAAGCAGGTCTTGTGTAAATGGAGGATCTCAGAAGTCGATGCCAAGAAGGGGTGCAGAAGCCAAAGCTGCCACGAAAAGCTGTGGGCAGCAAGGTGGTGGAGAGAGCAGGCCGAGGCTTGGGCGCACAGCCCAAAGCAAGGCTGTTGACAAACGCAGTCAGGAGCCCCAGGTACAGCAGAGCTTCTGAGGGGAGTCCAGGCCACACCTCCTACTGCTCTTGGGAACCCCTCCCCGCTTCACTCCACTTCATCCAACAGGGGCTGGAAAGACAGGCAGGTACACCGGGGTTAATGGCATGAAGTCAAAATGGCCATTGACCTGTAGGTATCACACTGGGTCTGAGCTGTTCACACAGACCCCCAACCTGCAGGGTAGTCCCCGCCACAGTCACCCATCTTTCAGGGAAACCCCAAAGTCCCTCAGCCTGATACGCTCCCCATCTCACCCCATCCCTCAGATGCTGCGTGGCCAGCACCTGCTAAGTAAGTTCCTATACCCCTAGACTAGCCCCAAGCTGGAAAAGTAGAAATTACGACACCCCTCCACCATGTCCAAGGTCTTCCTTGGGGAAGATAAGGCCACACTTCCCCTCATGAAACCACGAGAACTTAGGGAAGGGAGTAACCCCGTGGGCAGGCCCCGGGAGCCCCAGAGCCTAAGCAGTGGCATCTGCTATGAAGGCCGGGAGGCGCTGGCCTGAGACTGGTGCTCCCCATCAGCTAACCTCACCCCACCTTCCAGCTACTTGGTGTCCCACCGTCTCACTGGGCTAGTCTCCCTGCTAAGGCCCAACCCTTTCCTGGTGACCTTCGCTAGACCCAGCCCTACCCCCCCAACCTGTGCGTTTTAGGCGAGGACTCACACCTGTCTCTCAGTCGTGACCCCCACCTCTGGGCGCCTCCAAGACGAAGTCTGAAGGATATAGAGCACCAGCAGCCCGAAGACCACCACCAGCATCCCAGTGCTGTTGGCAAAGATAGCCTCACCAGGCAGGCTGGAGTATGGGTTGGTGGCACTTTTCCTGAAGATGAAAAAACAATGTGGGCCCTTGAGAGACTTCCCACCTGCTTTTGTCCAGTGGAAGGGTCAGTGCCACTAACTGAAGGTGGGAAAGCTCCCCAGGACCTGGGACCCAGAATGCAGATATACTTTCTAAGGCTGGCCACAACAAACATCTGCAGAATACTTTTTTTTTCTTTCCTTAAGTGAGAAGCGAGAGGCAGAGAGATAGACTTCCGCATGTGCCCCAACCAGGATCCACCCGGCAACCCCTTATGGGGCAATGCTCGGCCCATCTGAAGCCATTGCTCTGTTGCTTGACAACCAAGCTATTTCAGTGCCCGAGGCAAGGCCATGAAGCCATCCTCAGCACCTGAGGCCAACCTGCTCCAACTGGGCCATGGTTGCGGGAGAGGAAGAGAGAGATAGAAGGGAGAGGGGGAGGAGTGGAGAAACAGATGGTCACTTCTCCTGTGTGCCCTGACTGGGAATCAAACCCAGGGCATCCACATGCCAGGCCAACACTCTACTGCTGAGCCAACCAGCCAGGGCCTGCAGAATGCTTTGTACCTATGAGGGAACTCTGTGCCCGGGTCCCTCACTTATAAGTAGTAATGACAATAGTATTGATGGAGAGCAATTATATGATTAAATTTGAGGTGCTTAGAACAGTTTGGCACACAGTAGGCGCTAAGTAAATCTGATGCTAGAGAAATATCTACTGACCAATTCACCAATCTCCACCTAAAGAAAGACCATTACCTTCCAGATCAAGAATGGGCCCAAACCCAAAGGCCCCCCTCCTACGTGATCCTAGGACGTATCTTTTGAAGACCCTATTCTTTCCCCTCCACCATTAGTTGGGGCCCCATCCCACTCACAAACTGAAGAAAAGCTTCTCATTAACACCGGAAATGACAGACGCAATGGTCAGAGAGAGGATGGAGGTTCCAAAGAAGACGTGGACAGGTTTAAGGAGACTGCGCAGCCACACGGACGCCCAGGGCAGCAGAAACACAGCAAAGCCCAGGAACCACTGTGGACATGGGAAGGAGTACCTGACTCACCTGTGTACGGTCATCCCATTCCACTCCCACGAGCGCCGCCTGCCGGTGAACCATCTCGCTTCTTGCCCAACTCAAACCTCCCACCGGGAATGACCCCAGCGCCACCGAGCTTCCTTAGTGTGGTCTGTCTCTCTTACATAAACAAGAACCTTTTGTGAGATGCTTAGCTACAACCCCACTCTCCCACAAACACAGCCATCCTTGATTGTCTCTGCTTCCTCCTAGTCCCAGCTCATAAAACTCCCTCGCTCAGAGCGCTCTGGAATGACGGGTGGGGAGTGTGACAGGTAGGAGCCGGAACAGGGTGAGTGTGGGAACCACCCCTCTTCCACGGCTCTTTCAAATGCCCGTTCTACAGGATGTGCCCTGCAAAGGCCGTCTCCAGGCAATGAGCAGAGGGAAGATGTGGTGCTGATGCAAGTGAAGCCCCAGGCAGAGCCCAGGGCTGCCATCTGGCAGTGGTAACCCGAAGGAGAGTGGTGAGTACCTACCTGGCAGGCAAAGAGGAAGACGGTGGTGATGCCCAACCAGCTGTGCAGGGAGTAGAGGTTGGTGATCTGTGCCTGGTTGTGATATTTAAAGACAGCCACCAGCCCCAGCACGGTCAGGATGAAGGCCATCAGTTGCAGGGATGCGTGGGCGATTTTCCAGGGCCGCTTGGGCCCCACCCATGACTGGGGCAGGCGGTACACCAGTGACGCTGCAAGAGAGAGCAGCCTAGGGCTCGGCCTTCTCCCCTCGTGCTCACCACACGGGGGAGGGGGGGAGTTACGTGGCATGGTCCCACACCGCCTCCCAACAAGGGAAGAAAGAAATGCTAAGACTGATATCAGCTCCTCAGCATCTTCATCCTTGCATCATTTCTGGGACACTAGCCAGCCATGAAGGGGGGAGAGAAGGGACAGTGATTACAAGGGAGGAGCACATTTCCTGGACCTGCCCTTCTGTCATTACAATAACAAAAGTGGCCTCTGTGGAATTTGCAAGTTAAAAAGTAATATTACTCATTATTTCGTCTAAATAAATACTCATAGTGAGCTTAGTTATCAAGAACACAAGCTGTGCCTGACCTGTGGTGGCACAGTGGATAAAGCGTCGACCTGGGAACACTGAGGTCGCCAGTTCAAAACCCTGCACTGGTCTGGTCAAGGCACATATGGGAGTTGAGCTTCCAGCTCCTCCCCCCTTTCTCTCTCTCTCTCTCTCTCTCTCACTCTGTGTCTCCTCTCTAAAATGAATAAAATAAAAATTAAAATTAAAAAAAAAAACAAAAAAACCCCCCACAAGCTGTAAGGTTAGATAACCTAGGTCCAAATCCTGGCTCTGCCTCTTAGCTATTCGGCATCTTCTTTCTAAATCTCAGTTTCCTCGTCTACAGAATGGGGATAACAATAGAGCACACCTCACCAGCTTCCTGTAAGAACAAAATGGGATGAAGTATCTGCAGTACATGGGGTAAGTGCTATTGATTAATGTCACTATCATTCCCATTTTAAAAGTGGGGGAAAGGAGGCTTTCCAGGACCCCAAGGCCCAGTTCGGAGCGGACGGGGCAAAGATGAGTCTGGCAGGAGGACGCAGGTCCCTTATGTAAAGATAGACTCTGCCAGCAGAGGCTTCAACCTGCTGCTCCCTAGAGCAGGGATGACAAACTATAACTCACAGGCCAAATGTAGCCTGCTGCCTATTTCTGTAAATAAAGTTTTATTGGAATATAGCCATGCATGTGTTTACGTATTGCCTATGGCTACTGCCACAAGACAATAGCAGAGCTAAGTAGTTGCAACAGATCATGTGGCCTGCAAAGCCTCAAATATTTACTACCTGGTCCTTTATAGAAAACGTTTGACAACCCCTCCCCTCGCATATCTGTGAAGCTGCCCTTCTCAGATGCCTCCATTCTCAGTACTTCTTCCTCCAAATGGCACCTGGGCCCAAAGACAGACCAACCAACCCAACCTCCATATCTCTGAACCCGACAGTGACAAAGGCCAGCCCTGGAGAGGGACTGCTCCACTCCGTCCAGGCCTGGGCCACAGCTCGTCTCCCATGCTGACCAATACTCACCAGCACTGTAGAACACCACCATGCCAGCAACCATGAGCACCGGGTGACAGTTGAACGTGAGTATGGTGCCATCCCAGGCAAAGCCACCGTGCCATCTCGACATCCAATAGATAGTAAAGAGGAGGCACACCAAACCCAGGAATGACAGCGCCAGGGAAGACAGGTAAAACCATCCCACCGCCATTCTGATCAGGCACTCCTAGAAGAGGCAGAGGTCACATGTCCCTGCTGGCTCAGGCGCACCTACACACCAGCCAAAGACCTTGCTCTTGGTTCGAAGGGTGGACAATCTTTGTTTCAGTTCCCCTGCCATCAGCCAGCACCACCCCACAAGGCGTTGAGGGCTGCGTGGGCCTGATCTCTGGTGACGGGCAGTGACTGAGGTCCCACCCCCGTACCGGGCAGCAGACAGCATACCCAGCCAGGCCTGGACCCAGCCCTGAGAAAGGCATCTCCTCTGATGTGACTGGGTGCCAAGGCTCTGAGCACAGAGCCCTGGGATTAGCCTCCCCTCACAGGACCAGAAGGTAAAGAAAAGAACGGACAGGAATCAAAATCCTGGCTAGGACACACAAATGGCCAGGCCCTCACTTCCAACACCAGGAGGCAAAATCACAATCAGCAAGGAGCAGACATACCACTATAAGGCCAGCTGGGAGGAAGTCCTCTGGGCTCTCACTTCTGTAGGAAAATTCTTCCCGAGACGGTGAGCCTGTGGGGCCAGCCCTCCCAATGGGGGATATAAGGCCAGGCCTTGCCTCCAGAGCCCCACCCACTACACCTGGAATTGGGTGATGGCCCTCAGCTAGTTGCCAGGCCTCAGACTTCTGCTTTCTTGTCCTCTGGGGAAAGTCCCGAGGAGAAAAGAGGAACCAAGAACTCATGGTCTAGAAAGCAAGAATTTACAGAATGCCCTCGCTTACGACTGTCGCTAGGGGTTTGGAACTAGAACTTGAAATGATGTATAATGAAACCAGTTTTACCAGAGGCCAATTGATTTAAATAGGGGTTAGTTCCTATGCAGCTCATGAATGTTAAAACAATGCTATTCAGGACCTGCCGAATTTTGAGATTTCCACATGTACCTGATAAACTCAGAAACCAACTCTGGTTTCAGGCATGGACAATGCCCAGGCCCCTGAGCAGCAGCTCTTAAAATCCAGGCAAGTGGCTCTGGTCGGAGAGCTTAGTTGGTAAGAGTGTTGTCCCGATATGCTAAGGTTGTAGGTTCAACCCCCAATCGGGGCACATACAAAAACCAACCAAAGAATATATAAATAAGTGGAACAACAAATCGATGTTTCTCTTTCTTCCTTCCTCTCTCTCTGAAATCAATCAATAAATAACAATTTTTTTTTAAAAAAAAGGCCAGGCAAAAGGGCATGAGGGGTTACAGGCAAGTGTGCGAAGTCACAGACGTCCCCGGCCTTCAGCAGGGCACGTGCACGGAGCACAGGTTCAGTTCTCAAGGCAATTGCACTGTCTCATGGTCCCACAAGGAGAAGGTGACACTGTGGCTTCCTGCAGTCAAGGTCCCTCAATCTCAGCCAGCTAACAGAGAGAAGAGGAGGTCCTTAAAATAGCCAAGAACTCCCAAAGACATAAAACTTGATTCCTTACCTTTAGACCTAGTGGCAGGCTGATGGAGTGGTGGCCTGGCCTCTAATTCTTCTGGAGTGAGGCACCTTGAACAGATCACTTAAGTTTGGTGGGACTCAGTCTTCTCAACTGGAAGAAATTCGTGGCAACAAGAACATGTTCAGTGAAAGCAGCCGTGAGCAGACACAACACGGGAACCTTTACACACAGGAGGCTATTTACTCGTCTCAACAAGCTTGTGAAGTTATCAGCCCGTTTATAGTCTCCTGAGGAGACTAAGGCTCAGAAAGATTATGTAGTATTGAGACCCAGAAAGTGGGCAGGGAGTTTCAAATCCTTATCAGTTTGGCTTCAGGGCCCATGTTTTTTTCCCTGCCCAAAGGTCAAGTGAGAAAATGTATGTAAGGACATTGTCAAAGTATTATACTTTTCTTAGTATTGTCACAGGATTTTATCCTTACTAACAAAAACGTAAAGCTCATGGCCCCCCTGCTTACCCAGGCTTCTCAGTGGCCCTGACTCTATGCCAGGCTAGCTCTCTCTGTGCCAGGTGCCCCCCTAACCAGACACTGAATTCTCATGCCATGATCCAAATTGGCAATAATCTCTGATACAGGATGACCTGAGGTCTGAGGGAGGGGGGGAGGGGAAGCAAGCTTCCATGATGCTGGAAGAAGAAAAATCATTCCTAGCTTTGTGACTCAACTACTGAACTCAGAGCTGTCCCCGTAGTTCCTACAAGAGCACAGAAAGTTCCAGGTCACCAGATGTTCAGTTGCCTCCCACCAAACCCCCGGGCCCACAGGGAAGTGTTGTCAGCATGAAGGACTTCTCGGTCAGTAGGCTTCATCCATCAAACAATATCTACTTTCAGCATTCTTTTCCCTCATTAAAGGAAAAAAGAAAATATAGTCCAAAAGGGACTGGACCCACTCTCCTGGAAGAGGTTCTGGATCACTGTCTGGGACAGACTTGGAATAGGCAATGGGGACTTTCCTGACAGAGGGCAGAAAGATACTACTCACTGTATACAGATGAGCCCTCTCACTGCCTGAAACAGCAAAAGCAGAGAAAAAGGAAGAATGCAATGAAAATTGAAGTCCAGCCTGACCAAGTGACAGCGTAGTAGATAGAGCATCAACCTGGGACGCTGAGGACCTAGGTTCAAAAGCCAGATGTCTCCGGCTTGAGTGCTAGCTCATCAGCTTGAGTTCGGGATCACCGGCTTGAGGGTGGGATCATAGATGTGACCCCATGGTCACTGGCTTGAGCTCAAAGGTCGCTGGCTTGAGCAAGGGATCACTGGGTTGGCTGGAGCCACTTGGTCAAGGCATCGTATAAGAAGCAATCAACAAACAACTCATGTCACTACGAGTTGATGCTTCTCATTTCTCTTCCTTACCGTCTTTCTCTCTCACTCAGAGAAAAAGAAAAAAGAACAGTGAAGTCCAAATGCTAAGAATATCCTCTTCTTTCCTCTAGAGAGCAGGTTATGCTGATTTTAGAACGTGCTCACCACGGTGTGGTCTTCAATGCTACCCTCGCTTTGTGGCGCACCGTTTTAAAACAGAAGACTGCAAATTCTTTAGTGAAGGACCAGACAGTAAATATCTCAGCCTTTGCAGGCCATCTAGTCTCTGTCACAACTGTCATCAACCCTGCTGATGTAGTGCAAGAGCAGTCATAGACAATACCTTCACAAATGAATATAGCTGTGTTTCAAAAAACTTTATTTATGGACAATGACATTTTAGTTTCATATCATTTTCACATGTCACAAAATATACCCTTTTCATTTCTTTCCAACCATTTTAAAAATGTGAAAACCATTCAAGAGAGCCAGATTTGGCCTGTGGGTGAAGTTTGTCAACCCTGATCTAAGAAGTCCCCTCTTCAAATACCCTCCTCAATCACCTTGGCAGAAAGGAGTCTCCTAGGCGGTACAAAGACAGATCAGGGCCTGGGATAGGAAACGGGTCCAGACATACCTCAGAGACATTGTGGGTTTGGTTCCAGACCATCACAGTGAAGCGAGCATCGCAAGGAAGCCAGTCATAACCTTTTTGTTGGTAGAGGGTCTCGCCTTCCTTTGTAAAAAACGCAACAGCTGCGAAGCGCAACAAAGCAAGTACAACAAAGTACAAATGCCCGTATTTCCCATTCAGCCGTTAGACTTAGGAAAGGGTTCTATCTCAAGTCTTATGTTACTTTTACAAATAGACGAAAGAACAAAGTCATTTCGTTGCTTCCCCTTCCCAGATGAATGAATGGTGGGGATTTTAGAAATCCAGAATCTCAAGCCCTGAACTCAGGAATACTGGGCTCAGTGTGCTCTCTTTGGAGCACACCTGCGCCCCTCCTTTTCTCCGGCTCGTACTTCTCTCTAAACTTTAAGGGTCCCCTTTTCTCTGACTTTTCAGTGAACTAAAAGCAGCCCCATCTTGGCCTCTGTCACTGTGCCTTTTACTTCTCAGTGAGTCCACGCAGTCCCTCTTTATAAATGTACACTTAAAAAAAAAAAAAAAAACAACCCTGGCCGGATTGCTCAGTTGGTTGGAGTATTATCTGGAAGCACAGAGGTTGCTTGTTCGATTCTGGATCAGGGCACAAGCAAGAACAGATGTTCCTGTCTCTTTCCTGTTCTCTCCCTTCCTCTCTAAAATCAATAAAATAAACATTAAAAAACAAAACTGGGCTAAAAGAAGTAATGTGACTCAGCCAAGGTGGGTAGTACGACTGGTACAGGCATCCCCATACACTCCTCTCAGCTCCCAGGACTCCTCACTGACGGTGGCTCCTCAACAGTCAGGATTTAGGAGTCAGGGGCCCTTAATTCCAGCCAGGAGGCAGCTAAGCAAAGCCTTCTTTCACACCAGAGTGACTACAGACCCGCCCTTGGACTATGTTCGGGTCTGGCTCAGGTATCCCAGAACCACTACGGAAACGCTGGGACCGAACCCTGACTCCTTTGCTGGGACCAAGGAGGTCCCAGCTAACCTTGGCTGATAATTCAGGCCAGGGGCTCGCTTCACCCGCTGACAGCTTCTTCTGAAGAGATTCCGTGCCTTTACAACCACCACCGATGGAAGGAAGGGCACGGAGAACGGTGTCCATTTCCTAAAAGAGGAAACTGAGGCCAAGCGAGGGGTCAAGACAGTGCGAAGCGAGATAGCAGCGGAGGCAGCACTCGAACCCAGGTCCCAGTTCCCAGCCCGGGCTCTTTCTCACCCCCGAACCACCGTGGGACGCAGCAGGGTTTGGGGTATCCAAGACCCGCCTCTGCCACCAGCGCCCGCCGCGGATCCCGAGGGTCCTAGGTGAATTGAGTCACACACTCCTCGAAAGGTCACCACAAACCAGGACTGCCGTCCTAGAATGAAGATACCGGGGCCACTTCGCCTTTTTATAAGCTCGCAGCACTTCCGGTCGCGCGCGCGAGCGCAAGGCCGCCTGGGAAATGAAGTTCGGTGTTGCCTGCTCCCAGCGCGCCACGCGGCTGATTCCAACTCCACTTTCTCCGTGGGTGTTTTTTCCCCAAGGTCCCGGGCCCCAGGGACCCATTAACACCGTCCCGGGTCTGCCTTGTCCCTCACTCCCCGTTTCGTGGAGTGTCAATGTTCCGGCCGACGCGAAGCCTCTCATCAGGGGGCTGACCCTCATCAAGGCCACACGCGGAACGGGCGGGAGGCCTTGGTTAGCGGCTGGAAAAGCCCGGAGAGGGGCGGCCCCGGAAAGCGGGAGTCCGAACTTGGCGACCCGGCTGTCGGTAGAGCCGGGAGAGAAAGCCGAGGACAAACGGGTAGCACCACGCAAACGGAGACCTTCTCCTCTACCTACTTCCGGGATTTAAACTCGGTTTCCGGAAGCCAGGATGGTGTCCCCATGACAACCGACGTTGGGGCTGTGAGGTGAGGTGCTTGATGATTAGTAGATCAAGTGTCCAGAAGTCGGAATTTTTGTTGTTATTGTGTCGGTTTTGGCTTTTTCCCAAGGCAGCCCCATTTTAAAAAGTGGTTTTGGGAAGGTGAGCGAAAGGATCCTGGAGACAAAGGGGACGCGGCAGTGAGCGTTGATCAACTGTGAAGTCCGCTTCATTACCTTGTGAATCACCGCAGCCTAACCCCGGGGAGATGCTCGCCCTTCCCGTAGAGATTGCGACGGGCGGTTCTACATAACGGATCCGCGCAACAGTCCTGTGGTAGCCTTTGAAGTAGTGGCTGTCATTGTAGTACTCCTATATTCCATTGAACTCAAATGCAGGTAGAAAGAGCTCTGAGTTTAAAAGGTTTCTAGCATGGAGAAAGGTTTGAGGGTAAGGGTGTCACACCTAGTTGTGTATACTGGCTCTGCTCACCTGCGAGCTGCAGAATGACTTGAACTCTGAACCTGTGCCCTTGCCTGTAGGGTCGGGATAATTCTTTCCCACCTTGCAGAGCCGTTGCAAGGGTTAAAGGAAATTATCTTGGTTGACAAGTTTATCAGGGTACTGTTATGGACGTGATGACTATCCATATTTGATAACTGAGAAAACTCGGCTCAGAGAAACCACACACGTCCATCCACCCAGGTGGGACTTCACCAGGTTAGGTGGGCGAGTTTCCTTAGATTCCCAGAGCTTCTGTGTAAACTGCGGAATATACAGATAGTAACAGGTACTGCTCAAGATGGGTGTGGGATGAAGGTAATATGAAGACTTTGTACATTGTAAACATTTCACAGATGTGAATCACTACCACCGCAAAGCATTTTGAAATTTGTTCATAAATTTAATCCAGATGGAGGTGTCACAGAATGCCCCCATAGCACTTCTGGGTCTTGTGATATTTGGAAATAAAGGCTCCAGCTTCCTTTGCCTGGTGCCCACGGTGTTGCTGCCATAACCTGACACGCACAGTTTTGCAGGAGAGCACTGTTTCCTCTTGGCTTTTTCTGCCTACACCACTTCCCACTTCTCCTGTGCCCACCCCCACCCCCACTCCCACCCCCACCCCCGTTACGTATCAGCCTATCACTAATGTAAGAGACAGCTTTGTGCAGTAGTTAGAAGCACACAGACTCTGGACCCAGACTGCCTGGACCCAAAGCCCAGCCCTACCACTTACTAGCAATGTGACCTTGAAAAAATTGTTTCATCTCTTTGGACCTCAGTAGTCCCATCTATAAAATGGGGGGAGTAATAGTGTATCTGCTACCTCATGGGGTGATTGTAAGGTTTCAATACTACTAGTGCTTAGACTAGTCCCTGGCACACTGTTAGTGATATAGAAAGCTTTGCTGCTGCAGTATTTGTATTAGAATTGGTGTTATTACATGACCAGATAGGCACTCACTGTAGTACTCCTATATTCCTTTGAACTCAAATGCAGGTAGAAAGAGCTCTGAGTTTGAAAGGTTTCTAGCCTGGAGAAGGGGTGACTAGTTGGGACTTTTTGCTATTGTTGTTGGCTTTGTTCACTGATGTATTCGAAGCACCTAGAGTGGTGCCTGGCACATAATAGGTCCTCGGTAAGAATTGTATTAATGAATTTTTAACCCTCCCCCCTTTTTCTGTGCATCAGCAGGCTCATGGAGTAAAAGAAACAACTCTGATTCTAAGGAACTAGACACTTCTTCCCCGGCACTGGGGAGAGTCAGGAGCCGTCTTCTGGGAAACTGTGGAATGTGCCCTTGGGGGCCCGAGAGAGCAGAAGAAAGATGCTCCAGACCAGTAACTACAGCCTGGTGCTGTCCCTGCAGTTCCTGCTGCTGTCCTATGACCTCTTTGTCAATTCCTTCTCAGAGCTACTCCGAATGGCTCCTGTCATCCAGCTGGTGCTCTTCATGTGAGTTCAGTGGGCCGGACAGGACAGCTAACCCCAAGCAATTTGAAGGCCTCGACAATCATGACTTGGCATTTTAAAGTCATTAATAGAAAAATATTGAGGAGAAAAAATTTCACGTTGTTCTGGGATACATAGACATGTCACAGGCCCTGTTTTACTATACTTCTGAAAAGGGTTGGGCATACAGCCCCATAAAAAATATGGGTCAGACTGCTGGTCCTACCATTTCATTTTCCACATCCATAAGTAAGAATATCATTTTACATTGCCATGAAAGAGGATTGCAAAATGGTGGTTAAAAGGGTAGTTATATTAATAATATATATCAGTCTCATAAAATGGAAGTTCTTGGTATTTTCCTTCACAATAACATATAGAGGCTCCATGAGGCAAGTTCTAGACAGAAAACCACTGCCTGAGACATGGTCTTCCTTCCCTCGGCAAGTCATCGGCCTGCCAGTGTTCTAGTTGCAGTGTTAAATCTGACAGGTTCCTGTTCTCAAGGGTTTCCATTCTAGTGGAGAGAGATAATGAATACCTTAAAAACAAACCAAAAAGAGGTAATTTCAAATAGTAATAAATGTCATACAAGAGATATAAAGTAAGCTGAGATGGAGAGGGAAGGGCTATTTAAGGTAGGAGCTAAAGCGGAGCCCTTCTGAAGGGGGGCATTGCTGTCTCGCTATGCCAGTGTCTGCTGGGCCAGGATGAGTGACAGACAGGACTGGCATTTTCTGGCCATGGGAGGAAACTAGCTTCCCTTCATAAGTGCCTAGGAGGTTTGTTAAAGAGTGTTAGAGTGGGAGAGCCTTGTCTGTGGACTGCAGCTCAACCAATGGGGCCAGTGGGTAGTTTAAGCTTCATGTCGTTTGGGGCCCAAAGCTCATGCTCCCTCTGTGATGGTTTCAGAGGACTCTGTCACGAGG
Source organism: Rhynchonycteris naso (assembly GCA_037038555.1). Lineage (NCBI taxonomy): Eukaryota > Metazoa > Chordata > Mammalia > Chiroptera > Emballonuridae > Rhynchonycteris > Rhynchonycteris naso. The sequence continues at coordinate 362,652,817 of CM072995.1, forward strand.
AAGGACAGACCTCATGGTGCTCCTTAGGACTAAGGGCCAGCTCCTGGGTCCTCAGTTTGGCTGAACTTGGTTTTGTATGTCTCCAGCATCCAGGATATTACAGTCCTCTTCAACATCATCATCATTTTCCTCATGTTCTTCAACACCTTCGTCTTCCAGGCGGGCCTGGTCAACCTCCTGTTCCATAAGTTCAAAGGGACCATCATCCTGACAGCTGTGTACTTTGCCCTGAGCATCTCCCTTCATGTCTGGGTCATGGTAAGAGTGGAGCTGTGAATTTCTGAATCTTTCAAGGGCTAGGAACATCTCTTCTCTGGGAACCCAGAATCATTCTTCTACATCACACAGAATCCTTGATAAGGTGAAATGAATGTGGTCTGGCCTGCAGCTAGGTATGTGAGTTTCCTAAGGCACTTTTGCCCAACCTTATGTGTTGAAGAACAGCCTTATCTAAGAGTCAAGGGACACTTCTAGAACATTCAGTTCACCTTGACCCCAAACAAGGCTACCAGGGCTAACCCAGGAGGTAGACTCTGTTTCATCACGAGGCGTTTGGATGGGTGTTTGTTGATACAGGGTACTTAGAGGACTCCATGTTCCCAGGGAAATAGCCAAGAAAGACTGCTGCTTGCCCTCTGCAGCATCCTGTCCGGGACATTAGGAGAACCGATTCCCTGACACCTCCCTTGGGTGCTGAGATAGGCCTCAGAGCAGATCCAATTTCCATGGTTTCAGATTTCTTTTGCTTCACAAATTCCTCCATCTCTTTGGGTACCTCATGTGTTTCTCAAGTACTCAGCTTGATGGAACGCATTAAATCCTAAGGGTTGTCTGGTCATGTCTGGGCTAAAGCCACCATCTCAAACTGAACCTTCCGTTCGGTTGTCCCTGTGATTCCAGGGAGGGCAGGAGAGCTCTCAGGAAAGCAGCAGAGCAGTGCCAAAGTCTCCAGGTGCTTCTGAGAGAAGCTTGTCTCTTCTCTCTGGTTCCTGGAGCCAAAACAGGGCCTGGCTTTGTGTTCTAAGGCCAGTAATCTGATTAGACCCTGAGCGCGCAGCCATTAGCTGACAGGAGCTGAGGCTGAGGTTTTCCAGGCGGGACAGTGACCATGCAGAACTGAGATAATCTGTATCACTTCTCCTTGGCCAAGGCCATGGAGTGAAGGGCAATAAATAGCTTGCTTCACACTTCCTCCCTCCGCGTGAAAAGGATATTTGCTTTACACCAAAAATGGGAGCTTCAGGCACCTTTAAGAAGCATAGGCTGGGGCTGTGGAAAGCAAGCAGGATGAGATTAGCCTGATATTAAACCAAGTGGCATCTCTGCAGCTAACCCAGTTGGAGATGTTAGGGCCTCACCTGGCCATTAACCTTCCTGTCTGCTCATGTCTCCTTCAGAACTTGCGCTGGAAAGACCCTAACCGCTTTATCTGGACCGACGGACTCCAAACACTGTTTATATTCCAGAGGCTAGGTAAGGACCAAAGCAACGTCAGGCCTCACTGTGGGCCCACCTACGGCTCTGGCGGCGAGGGCCTTCATCCTGGCTTGCCGGCCCATCCCAGCCGGCATGGGCATGGGGTGGGTGACCCAGCCACCCCAGGAACAGAAGCGGCTTCTGCCCTCTGCCTTGCGGGGAGTCATGGGGGAATCTCGAGGCAGGCCCCTCAGCCTCCAGGCTACGCTCCTGCCCGAAACACTGGGAGCATCGCTGAGGCTGCTTCTCTGATTATCCACAGCGGCAGTGTTGTACTGTTACTTCTACAAGCGCACAGCTGTGAGACTGGGCGACCCCCGCTTCTACCAGGACTCTGTGTGGCTGCGCAAGGAGTTCATGCAGGTCCGAAGGTGACTGGTCACACTGACGGATGCCTTTCCTCCCTGACACGAGCCACAGTTGCAGCTGTGCAGGGGTGTAGTTCTGTGCAGAGCCCTATGCTCCGGAAAGAACTGGACTTTCCTAGGACAGACTCAGGCCTGTTGTGTTCAGCAGCCAAGAAGGAAGATTCTCCCTCTTGCAAATTAGAGCGTTCCCCGATACCGACTCCAGAATACACGCAACTCCTTCCTGGCCTGCTGTCTCCGTCCTGCTGCCCCTCCTTTCTGCCCCCTCTTCCTCACAGGGACTCTGTGGCTTTATCGTCAGGAGCTTCCCACTGAGCCTGCGCTCTTCACACCGCAAGGGACCAAACGACGCAAGGAGGGATGTTTCTATGCTCCTGACTGATCATACCTTGGATCAGATTTAGATTTTATACCCAAGGCACTCATTTTTACATTTTATAAATAGGAAATAAATACAATTTTTTCCATAAATGGCGGAGTCTGTCTGTCTAGCTCTATCTCTTTGTGGTTGGGAGGCATGTGAAGTCCTAGTCTCGATGCATTGGGCTGATTGAGCCCCACAGCAAATACAGGTAATAAAATTGACTGAGCCCCATTATGAATATAGGATATTTTTTCAGAAATTCAAGATGTAATCTGATGCTCCATCCCCACCCCTGGAGTCCCAGACTTCTGTGTTTTAGTCAGACTCTCCCCATCAGAGCCCTCAACTCCCCTCAGAAGAGTAAAAATGTTCCTTAGCCTGTTTCTGCAAAAGACATTTTTTAAATTCATTTGCCCAGAGCATCAGTTTTCTATTGCCAGAATAACGTGCGACATTATTCTGGTAGTGTGACTATTCTCAGGCTTCAGTAGCCTGTAACAATAAACAGTTCCATGGCTCTTGAGTCTTGGGGTTCAGGTGATCTGGCTGGATTTGGGCGATTTCTGCTGGATGTACTCATGTGTCTGTGGTCAGCTGTGGGTCAGTCAGGCAGCTGTGAGGGTCTTGGAATCCTTTGATCTTGGCTAACCGAGGCTGATTTCAGCTGGAATAATGGCTACTCAGCTCGGGTTCACATGACATCCATGACTAGCCTGGTCTGTTCATGTGACAGGCTAGTGAGCAGGACAAGCCCCTGTGTGCAATTCTGTTTGAAGCCTCTGTTTGTATTGTGTTTCTTAGACTCCCACTGATAAAAGCAGGTCTTGTGACTGTGCCCAGAGTCGGTGGGAAAGGGAAGCACTGAAAAGTTTCCTGGCAAAAAGCATAGATACAGGAAGGGCCATTCATTCATTGTCAGCCTACTTCACAGAAAGTTGCTCTATGAAGCTTCTTATTCATAGACACTTTAGCACAAGAGTTGGCAAACATTTGCTCGGAAAGGCCAGATAGTAAATATCGCAGATATTGAAGGCCATATGGTCTGTTGCAACTCCTAGACATTATAGCATGAAAACAGCCATAGATGATATGCAAATGAACACAGCTATGTCCCAATAAGATTACTTTAGGACACTGAAGTTTGAATTTCATGTGTCATAAAATAATTTTGATTTTTAAAAATATGATGTAGCCTGACCTGTGGTGGCACTGTGGATCAAGCCAGCGTCAACCTGGAAATGCTGAGGTCGCCAGTTCAAAACCCTGGGCTGCCAGGTCAAGGCACATATGGGAGTTGATGCTTCCTGCTCCTCCTCCCTTCTTTCTTTCTATCTCTCTCTCTCCTCTCTAAAGTGAATAAATAAAAAAAAAATTTTAAATATGATGTAAAAAGGTCAATTTGTTATTAGCTTGAGGATACAAAGCTATGCTAATTTCAGCTCATGGACAAAAACAGATTAGATAGACTTGCCCCGGCCATAAATATGCAGACCCCTGATTTAGAAGCTGAGAATAAAGTTCTGGGGAAAGAGAGACAATAGGTCATTAATCTGGTGTGCTGTCAAGATTATAACATACTTAAAGAAAGAACAGGTACAGGCCTGACCTGTGCTGGCGCAGTGGATAAAGCGGCAACCTGGAATGCTGAGGTTGCGGTTCAAAACCAACCCTGGGCTTGCCCGGTCAAGGCACATATGGGAGTTGATGCTTCCTGCTCCTCTCCTCTCCTGTCATTCTCTCTCTCTCTCTCTCTCTCTCTCTCTCTCTCTCTTCTCTAAAATAAATAAATAAATAAAAATTAAATTAAAGGAACAGGTACAATGTTCAAATAAAAAGTCTAACAAGCCTGACCTGTGGTGGCGCAGTGGATGAAGTGTTGACCTGGGAACACTGAGGTCGCCAGTTCAAAACCCTGCACTGGTCTGGTCAAGGCACATATGGGAGTTGATGCTTCTAGCTCCTCCTCTCTCTCTCTCTTTCTCTGTCTCCTTTCTAAAATGAATAAATAAAAATTAAAAAAAAAGTCTAACAAAACCACCATCTATATCTACTATCCCTTCATCTGTTAAAACAAAACATAACAAAAACACCCACAAATTAATAGCCCTATTCTGAATATTTTCAAAAAGACTCTTGCAGAAATATTATCCTCCCCTTTGCTCATTACTACCCCTGAAAGGCAGTTTTCTGTGCCTCCAAGTAAGCCAGGGCTAGCTTGTTCCCTGCTGCTTTGCAGCGGGTAAGTTAAGTACAACCAGATGCCTGTCTCCTCACGATATCTGTGGCACTTTGTGGCCCTATGAGTCCCTGAGATGTGTGTGTGTATATGTGTTTATTTTCCTTAATAGTTAATACATCCACATTGTAAACAGTTCCACGTTGTGCCCTGGCCAGATAGCTCGGTTGGTTAGAACATCATCCCAAAGCATAGAGGTTGCCGGTTCAATCCCTGGTCACAGCACATACAGGAATAGACCAAAGTTCTGTCTCTTTCTCCTTTCCGCTCTTGCTGAACTCAATAAATTTTTAAAAATTAAATCATTAAAGAAAGAAAGAAAAAGAAGATGAAATGTAAATACCATCTTTTAAAAAGGCTTCAGAGAATTGCTGAAGTAAAGCAGATTGGAGGGCCTGAAATTCTAAAGTAGGGAGAACCAAAGCAAGGTGAGCAGACAATTTGCAACAGCTTTTACCGTGGGAGCATCTGCTGATTCTGCGCTTGCGCAAGAGGCTAAGCACGTAAGCATTGCCCAGAGGGCTGCAGCCGGAACACAGAGAAGCCAGCTGAGCTTAATGCTGTCACGCTGCTGGAGGGACGACGTTGGGCAACAGAGAAGCCTTAAACACAGAATACAATTTCTCCTAAGGATCGTTACCAAATTCTGAAGCTGCAAGGACAGAGGCTATAAAAAGCTAAGCCTCAGCCCTGGCCGGTTGGCTCAGCTGTAGAGCGTCAGCCCAGCATGTGGAAGTCTTGGGCTTAATTCCCAGTCAGGGCACAAAGGAGAAGAGCCCATCTATCTGCTTCTCCACTCTTCCCCCTCTCCTTCCTCTCTCTCTCTTCCCCTTCTGCAGCCTAGGCTCCATTGGAGCAAAGCTGGCCCCGGCACTGAGGACGGCTCCATTGCTTCCACCTCAGGCGCTACAATGGCTCCAGCCGCAATGGAGCATCGCCCCCTGGTGGGCATGACCGGTGGATCCCAGTCGGGCACATGCCGGAGTCTGTCTGACTGCCTCCCTGCTTCTAACTTATGAAAATTAAAAAAAAAACACTAAGCCTCAAACCTCTGAAAAGCAGAACAGAATTGTAGGCAAGCTTATGGTGCTGATGATTAGAATTCAGGACCTGCCAGTGGGGGCCGGAGGGAGGACGAGACTGGTGAACACACAGGGCTTTCAGTTGAAAGCTCAGCAGGGCTCCTTACTAGGAACAAAATGAAACCGGTCAACTGAGGTTTTCCAAAATCACAGTGCAGCCTCAAAGCATGTAGTCCCCCAGTGGATTAAGGTGGTTAGCCCACAATCTGTCTACCTAGCAGAGGAAAGAGTGGAAGAAAAACATCTAGAGACACTATAATTATTTTATACATAATTTCTGGATCTAATAAAAATCACCACCAAGTCAAGATTAGATGGGACCATATTATTTAAACCCAGAATAAAAGTGGAAACAGGTAATTCAAATATTGGAGAAAGCAGACAAGGAGTTTAAAGTATGATTGTTATGCTCAAGAAATAAAGAGAAACATGTCGGAAATAGATAAAATATTTAAAATACACCTATGGAAGCCCTGGCCATTGATTAGAAAGTTGTCTCACTATGCCAAGGGTGTAGGTTCGATTGCTGATCAGTTCTTTTGGTTGAAAGGAAAATGATAGATGAAAATTCAGATCCTCAGAAATAAATGGAACCCAAGAAATAGTATCCAGGCTAATGTAAAGACTGTAACTTTTCATTTTTCCTATTAACTTTTTCATAATACATATGAATGTAGAATAAATTTTTTTAAAGGTTTTTATTTTTCCCAGGGACAGAGAGAGAGAGAGAATCAGAAAGAGGGATAGATAGGGACAGACAGACAGAAACAGAAAGAGGTGAGAAGCATCAATCATTAGTTTTTCATTTCCATTGCGACACCATAGTTGTTCATTGATTGCTTTCTCACATGTGCCTTGACCGCGGGCCTTCAGCAGACCGAGCAACCCCTTGCTGGAGCCAGCGACCTTGGTGAGCTTTTGCTCAAGCTGGTGAGTTCGGGGTCTCAAACCTGGGTCTTCCACATCCCAGTCCGACGCTCTATCCACTGTGCCACCGCCTGGTCAGGCTAGAATACATTTTTTTTCAAGTTCACAGATTATTGACCAAGATATACCATATGCTGGGGCATAAAATAATTTTCAATAAGTTTAAAATAATTAAAATAAAAAGGATAAAGAGTGTATTCCTTGACAATGGAACTGCGTTAGAAATCGGTTAACAATAGATAGCTAGGTGTTTCAGTCTGGGTACAACTAGGACACATAAACCATACAGCAATTTAAACATGGCACGTTTAATAGAAAGAATTGTTAAAATAATTAGAGGAACTATAAAATGTAAAGAGAACTCTAAAAGGGTACTTCAAGGCTGAGAGTACCCGAGGAAGGACAAACTTGATAGGGTCCCCCACGCACAAGGCAGGGGTTCAGACCTCACTGCAGCTGACTGGGTGGTGGATAAGCTTGCCCATTTTCCCAGGCCAGACAGCTGCCAGGCAAGAAATAACCCCCCAGGATGCAGGCACATTGAGACCGGAGGGCAGGTGTGTAGGAAGAGTAGGGACTCCACCTGCGGGCACCAGGTCCACAGCACACATTGGGAGGATAAACAACCCTCCCCCGCACGGGGGAGCCAAGGCTGGTGGGCAGGTGCACCAAAAGCATTGGAGCTCTGTGTTCATAGGGACTGGAATGTGTGATGTCCACACAGGGCATAGAGGGTCATGTCATGGGAATTGGCCCTCTGGGGAGAAGAGCCAAGGTTGTTGAGCTGAGGGAGGGAGTTGGGGCACTGTTGTGGGAACACGGTGTCAATGTCTGGAGGGCTTTGGTCTAAGGCACAAGTAAACAAGGCTGAGGAGGGGAGGCAGAGTTAGGGACTTGCATTGCCATGGGAGCAAGTCCTGGAGCATGCAGGATCTTTGACAGGATCCACAGCCAAGCCGTCAACAGTAACCAGTTCTGTGAGGCTGCGAAGGGAGTGCCTGGTCTTGGTGTGCTGCTGGAGCCGAGCACCACCTGATGTCCCCTGGTGCCCTCATGCATTTGCACTGCTAATAGGTCATGGTGCAGGAATGAGAAAAGCAAACCAGAGCTCAGTGGAGCTGGAGCCGAAATTGTGTATAAAATAATTATAGTGTCTCTAGATGAAGGAAGGAAAGACGAGCTTTTCCTTCCTTCACTGTCCCTCCAGTGCCCTCTTCTGACAAAGCTTGCTATGGTGCTTGCTGTAAGAGACATGCTGAGTGAGTCCAGTCATTATTGCCAACAAGTAGCTTTCACATGCACCGTTCTACATGTTTGAACTTCCCTAGTAATTATATTCCTACTAACAAGATACAGGGGGTCCTCAGGTTACGACACAATTCTGTTCCTACAACAGTGGCCTTTACTGCTCCAGATCCAGTTTACAGACCACCTCTGGGAAACGTCTCTCAGTTTCCGCGGGGAGTACATTGCCCTCTCAATTCCCCGCGCATGTTTGCTATGGGTCATGTGTTAATCATGTTTCATCTTCACGTCTTCTCATTTGTGCTCCTTGAAAGGAATGTCTAGTTCTGATTCATTTTGGTGCCTTCTAATTACCTGACACAGAAATACGACGCACAAAACTGCTAATCCCCTTAAAAGACGGCCTGCTTTTCAAATGACCTGTAACCCCACCCTTCATTTGAAGAGCACCATCGCACACACCGTTTCTCATTGTCAGACCGTTGTCAGAAAAGAGAATCGTGCGTTACATTTGCCAAACCGACAGCTTGGGCCAACGCATTGTAACCTGAGGGTGGGGTCCCCGAGAACCGCCCCTGCCCCGGGGTCTAGCAGACGATGACTCGTGGACGACCACAGTTCTCCCAAAGCCTCAGTGAGCCGAGATCCCAAGCGAAGGCCGTATGAGGATGGCGCTCTTCTGTGCACACGCTCAGACAGCACCGAAACCTCCAGTCCTGTTAGCCATAGAGTACCGCGGGCGGGCAGAGGGGCCAGAAGTCAGGGCCGCTCCGTCCCCCGTTTCCGGCAGCACCTCACTGCTCCGGGAGCAGCTGTAGTCGCGTACGCAGTTTCCATGGGGACTGAAGATGGCGCCGCGAGGTGAGGTTCCGGAGGTGTGTGAGTCGCTTCCTGATGCCCTCAGTCCCCTTCTCCCTTCTTTCTCAGAGCTCGACCCAAACCCTCCATTCTCGGGTGTTACGGACATCGCTCCTCACCTGTCCAAAGAGGGGTTTCGAAGCCCCACCCACCCTTAGTGCGAAGGTCTCGAGGTGAGGGTTTTCAAATACCCACATCCTTTGCTGGACCTTTTCTAGGCCGGCTCAGTGACGAATTTGCTTGCTGTGTGAACTCGAAGAGGCCAGTGCTGGTCTCTGCGCCCCAGTTTCTTCTCCCACGTAGTGACGGGGTTAGATCTTAGAGGGGCCTCGACTTTCACCCCGAAGCCGAAAGAGTCGAGTTTGAGAGGAAAGAACGGGAATGAATTGAAGCGCCCTCCCCATCCTATACTCGCACACACACCCGTCATTATCAGCCACCAGAAGTGCCCCAAATGGCCGTTCTGCTGGCTGCGACCTCGGGTTTTCTCCAAGTTAGACACAGACCATCCCAAGAGATTGAGCTGCCCTCCCGCCCATCCCTCTTTTCTGTGCCCATCTTTCCAGGTAAACGGTTGTCCTCCACCCCCCTGGAAATCCTGTTCTTTCTGAATGGGTGGTATTATGCTACCTATTTCCTGCTGGAGCTCTTCATATTTCTGTATAAAGGTAAGGCGCTGGGCTTGACTACCCTTGTCCACAAACCCCTTCCTCACTTCAGCCCGCTTTTCTGTAGCTCCTCTTCACTGCAAAGTAGCGAATGGCTTCCTGTAGAGATTCAGTAGGAAGCCTCTCAGCAAGAACTTCTTGAGTTTGGGAGATGTGGGCTGCTCCATTCTGACTCTCCTCCACACTTCTCTTTGTAAACTTCGCTTTAAGCCCATTGGTGACCCTCAGAACCTGTGGGTCAGGTACATCAGCAGTCTGTGTACCCAGGTTCATTTGATTATGTTGGAGAGTGGAGTCCTTCACACAGTCTTTTGGAGTTGGGAGTAAAACCCCATAAGAATGAGCCCAACCCTAAGACTCATAGTCACACTGAGTTAACACATTCTGCAGCAGATTAACAGATCCTGCCTACCTCTCACTAACCTGCTCATGGAAAGCTGATAAAACTCTTACCCTCTTTATTTCCAAATGTGTGGGAGTTCTTTTTATTATTTTTTTTATTTTTTATTATTTATTGTTTTTACAGGGACAGAGAGAGAGTCAGAGAGAGGGATAGACAGACAGGAACGGAGAGAGATGAAAAGCATCAATCATTAGCTTTTCGTTGCAGCTCCTTAGTTGTTCATTGACTGCTTTCTCACATGTGCCTTGACCGCGGGCCTTCAGCAGACTGAGCAACCCCTTGCTGGAGCCAGTGACCTTGGGTCCAACCTGGTGAGCTTTTTGCTCAAGCCAGATGGGCCCCGCGCTCAAGCTGGCGAGCTCGGGGTCTCGAACCTGGGTCCTCTACATCCTAGTACGACGCTCTATCCACTGCGCCACAGTCTGGTCAGGCTGTGTGGGAGTTCTTATGGGTGCTGTCATATGTTGTTTGCCAACTCTGGCTTTTGTATTGGCAGGTCTCCTGCTACCATACCCAACAGCCAATCTGGTACTCGATGTGGTGATGCTCCTCCTTTACCTTGGAATTGAAGTGATTCGACTATTTTTTGGTGAGTGTTATTCAGAGAATATTTCCATTCCTTATGAGAGGAGCTGGTATCTGTAACTTGATTACAAGAAAAAAGTACATAAGCTAGGCTCACAATAGGAGATTGGATCTGGTAGCATATCCCATTACTGCCTCCCTGAAGTTTCAAACTGCTTTATATTTTGGGTCAATTTACCTTCTGTTGCTCTGTAGAGCTAGCTGTGGGCAGTGGTATGAGATATGGGATGATTCCTTCCGAGTTGCCTGACTCCTGTGGCAGTGCTTGGTTCCTCCCACTGATTTTCTCAGGAGAATCAGCTCAGCTGTAGCCCCATGTCCAGGACAGTATGTCCTGCACAGATCACCAGGTTACGCCCCACTTCTCTGAACAAGACTTTCTTTAGGATAGGCGTTATATCCCCAGAAATACAGAGCAGATTTCTTACAAGTAAGAATATCTCATCTTTGAAAGTGTTAAATCACAAACTGGGGAAAAAAATACTTGCAATATATATAACAAGGGTAGAGCAGGCTCACATAAATTACTAAGGAAAAGACAACCTAATTTTAAAAATTGGAAGAGGACACTAATAGGCAGTTCACATAAGAATAATTACAGAGAACCAATAAACATGACAAAATGCCCAAAGTCACTAATAAAAAAGTAAGTTGGAACAATAAGAGGACATTTTTACCCATCAGATTGAAAATATCCCCAGTACCTGGTATGAAAGGAGGTGTGAGGAACAGGTCTCTGTAACCCCACACCATTGTGGGTATTTATATTCTCAGACTCTTTGGGAATATAAATTTGTATGTCCTTTTTGCTAATCATTTTACCATGTAAAACTTGTATTCTCAGATCTAAAACTGGTTGGAAAAAACCCACTTCCACAGATATGCAAAGATGTCTATGTGAGAATGTTTGTTGCTATGTATTTTGTAACATCAAAACTAGAGACACCTCAATATCTATCGATACAGGATTAAATAAATTATGGTGTTAGTTCAATGAAATCATTCATAACCATTGAAAAAGGATAAGGTAGACTGACCTGTGGTGGCGCAGTGGATAAAACATCTACCTGGAACACTGAGGTCGCCAGTTCAAAACCCTGCACTGCTCTGGTCAAGGCACATATGGGAGTTGATGCTTCCAGCTCCTCCCCCCTTTCTCTCTCTCTCTCTCTCTCTCTGTCTCCTCTCTAAAATGAATAAAATTTTAAAAAAAAGAAATTTAAAAGAAAAAGAAGTCGGCCCCCCCAACCCCAGTAAAGATCCCGGCATCCCTTGAATGGGGACCAGATGGGAAGCGGGACCTCTGGAGTGAGTGACTCCAGTCCGGAACTTCTCCAGAGCCTGCCATTTGTAGCACAATGGCACCCCACTTAGAAATCTGCACGTCCCTGCTCAGGGTCATTTTCTTTGCCTTGTCTGTCCATCACATCCCACCCAACTTTCCTCTGAGGCCAGGGCGAGCAGGCCGCTTGGAGGTGACTCCGTGGTCTGTGTCTGACAGGTACAAAGGGCAACCTCTGCCAACGAAAGATGCCACTTGCTATCAGTGTGGCTTTGACTTTCCCCTCTGCCGTGATGGCCTCCTATTACCTGCTGCTGCAGACCTACGTGCTCCGCCTGGAAGCCATCATGAACGGCATCTTGCTCTTCTTCTGTGGCTCCGAGCTGCTGCTTGAGGTGCTCACCCTGGCCACTTTCTCCAGGTACTGCTGCCGAGGGACCGAGTGCTAGCGCCTGAGGGCTGCTCTCCCATCTTCTTCCAGGGAGGGATCCCTTGTTCTTCGGAAGTCTGGGGGTCTGGTAGACTGTTAAGAGGGAGGGGGGTGTCTGTGGGATCGCCTTTCCCATTTGGGGTAGACAGTTACCCACTCAGGAAAGATACTCTTGTTCTTTGGGGCCAGGAGGCTTGGGATATAGAGTAGTTCAAGCCAGTTGCTCTTGTTCACTGGTCTTTTAACATTTTCTTTCTTTCTTTCTGCCACCAGTATGGACAAGATTTGAAGTACAAAAATTTCAGCCAGCAGCCCTTGGGCTGAGAGCACACATACTTCTGGTACGTTAGCCACACCAGTGAGAAGTGGTGGGTCAGGGGGTCCTGGGAAAGTCGCGGCTCTTCCTCAGCACAGACATTCGGGCAGCAAACCGAGCATAAGGCCGCTGGGCGCCATCTTCTAAACGGACCATCAGCCTACATACACTCCAGTATAGTGAGGGGCATGGCTGTCCCCCAACCCCGGGCCATTTTCAGAACCAGTTTCCTGCTGACCTCAAGTTCTCCTCTTTGATCACCGTGGCCAGAGCATCGTGTGTGGGCTATAGGCTCCTTGGGCTTCCAGCAGAACCTGAGCCACACGCACTGGGCCGTGTACATGCTGCGCCGCACCTGTCACGCCCAAACATGGAGAGTCTCAGGATCGTGTGCTCCAAGTGACACAAAAGCCTCTTACTCTTATTCTTCATAGACTGAGCACCAGAACTGTTTTGGTAGCTCATAGTGTTATTTTCCTATTCTTATCATGAAACAAATATTATTTTATAATAAATATATATTTTCTTTTGTGCAGCTTTTTCCTTATGGCACCTGTCCCTAGATATTCACACAGAGGCTGTGCTTAGTGATCCAGTGCGGACCCAAAGACTGCAATGAGGGTGTGCTGTTGATGGTCTTCCCCCGGTTCTAGCCCGAATTAATTCTTGAAGGCACTGCCAGCTTTGGTCTTCAGGTCTGTCACCCTGCAGAACTGCTCATATCCCTGATCTCTGCCCATAGCTAGCGTCATATCTCATTCCTCTTACCAATAACTGTCAGCTCCTTTCTAGACGGAGGCATGAGTTATTGGGAGAAGCATATTCTAAATAAGTATTTTTTGGTCACTTTTTAAAAAATTTTGAATTAATGTGAAAGGAAAACATACTTTTTTTTAAGCTGGAGAAATGTTGTCCTAGGTGAGTATATCATTCCCTTCTCTAAAGGAGTCATTTTTTTTTTTTTATAGGGACAGAGAGAGAGAGTCAGAAGAGGGTTAGATAGGGACAGACAGGAACGGAGAGAGGTGAGAAGCATCAATCATTAGTTTTTCGTTGCCGTTGCGACACCTTAGTTGTTCATTGATTGCTTTCTCACATGTGCCCTGACCGCGGGCCTTCAGCAGACCGAGCAACCCCTTGCTGGAGCCAGCGACCTTGGGTCCAAGCTGGCGAGCTTTTGCTCAAGCCAGATGGGCCCGCGCTCAAGCTGGCGAGCTCGGGGTCTCGAACCTGGGTCTTCTGCATCCCAGTCTGACGCTTTATCCACTGCGCCACCGCCTGGTCAGGCTAAGGAGTCATCTTTCAAATTTTCTCATCTCGCTTGGTAGGGGAGGTTTTTTCCTTAAACCCCAAGAAGTCACCAGGAGCCACGACAGAATCCACTATTTTAGGGGCCCTTCTGTCAGGTGAATCCTAGAATATCTGCACTTGTGCAAAGTAAAAAGTAATTGGCTTTTAAGCTTAAGTTTTTACCTGTTTATTTCCTGTGTGCAGGCTCATTCTCATTCTGTGATGTTCTCCACGATCCAGTGCACTGATACTTTTTTTCGTTTTCTAACCCTCTGTGCCCTTGCCTCTCAGCTGCCTTTGGGGCCTGTCCAAAAAGCATAGTAAACAAACTAACAGGAACACCCTGATATTGCCATCACAAACCCTACTAATGCTGATTTTCTATTGCTTCTTGCGCTGCTTCTTTACCTGCTTTGAGGAAGTTGCTGGCATTAAACTGGAGAGGAACGCATTCTCCATGGCCTTCCTGTTCATTTAGGGGTTCAGTGGTTAAGGTCATCGTCCCAGAAACACAGATAAATGAATGGAAGTCTCAGTTGGAAGTTTAGAGATGGCTTATAATTCAAAGGGACTTTAGAGATAATTTTTTTTAAATGTTTATTTTATTGATTTTAGAGAGAGGAAGGAGAGAGGAATATCGATCTGTGCCTGCATGTGCCGTGACCAGTGATGGACCCAGCGGCCTCTGTGCTTTGAGATAGTGCTCTAACCAACCGAGCTATCCGGCCAGGGCTAGAGATCCATTTTAACCTACTCTGCCACTTTGCAGGCTTAGAGGTGAGGAAGTAGCATAGCCAAGCATCATACAACTGGTTACTAACAGCTGGAACTAGAAACCTCATCTTAGTTTCAGTGTGGATTAAGTACATTTCATTTCTCAACAGGTACACGTGAGGATGAGACTGAATAGTTCAAAATGAGGATTAGAACAAGAAGCCCCCTCATTTACCTCATGATTGTCTGGAAGCGTAGTTGTCCATGGATAACTCCATAACCTTCATTCTTCCTGGTACTTGTTGGGGCCACCTGTGTGAACACAGTTAGTCACACCAGGGTAGAACACCATGACAGAAACTGAGGCAGCAGAGGATGAGAATCAGTGCCACCAGTCTTTCCAGGTTAACATGGTCAAAGGCTGTACTTGCGGGGTGCCGTGGGAAGCCGCTTCATTGCCCATACAGACCTGTAGGCACCAGCATCCTGACAGTGGAGAGGCCTGAAAATGGAGCAGGCCCTGTCTCATGAGCTGGCAGAGGCCTGCATGGGTATTCACACTCAAGGCTAGAACTGTCGAGTGACTGCATGGTCATCTCTAGGGGCTGAGGTCCGACCCGTTCAGGAAGCACTTAGAACTAATTCAGGTTTCTGGCTCTATGGCAACTTGTAGAAGACTAATGTTCATCAGTGCCTGGCAGGCTGTATTTAATCCACACAACCCTGAGGCAGAAGGAAATCAAGTCAGATGTTAACTCACGTCCAAAGGCATTCAGCTTAAATAGTAATTAGGATTTGAACCTAGAGAGGTATCCCAAAGGTACTTCCTAGATGAAATGGATGATCTCTAAACTAGCAGTCCTCACACTTGAGTTTACATAAGTCACCTGGGGCTTAGGTAGATTTCTAGACTTCATGGAGAGGTCGGTGCAGCACAGGAACGGCCACTTTTGGGAGGCACGGCAAACTGAGATACGGGTGACCGTGGATCTTGAGTCCAGTTTAAATTCTGAGGCACTCCCAGCTATTTTTTTCCCTTCAACTTTCTCGAGTGTTTTCAACTGCCAGCCCGCCAAAAATGTCATGCTAGTTCCTGAAAGAGTTAACTACCGTGATGCTGTATGAAGATTACAGACCCAATGACTTAGACACTATAATCTTCACCCATGGTTCACTGTTCCATGGATGGGCATGAAATTTTTGGCAGGACATCACCGGTCTGCAGACTGTTGGTTGAAAAACATTGCTCTAGCTAATTTCCCTTGTTTTGTTTTTTTGACAAAGAGGGACAGATAGGAACAGGAGAGGAGAAACATCAGTTCTTCATTGTCGCACCTTAGTTATCCATCCATCGCTTTCCCATATGTGCCTTTACGGCAGGTGGGGAGGGGGGCTACAGTAGAGCAAGTGACCCCTTGCTTAAGCCAGCAACCTTGCGTTCAGGCCAGCAACCATGGGGTCACGTCTATGATCCCACGCTCAAGCTGTCGATCTCTGGGGTTGCGAGCCTGGCTAGGTCCTCCGCGTCCCAGGTTGATGCTCTATCCACTGTGCCACCACCTGGTCAGGCAATTCCCCTTATTTTTAAAAAAGGTTACTTGTTTTTTGCTTTTTTTTTTTTTTAACAGGGACAGAGAGAGAGAGTCAGAGAGAGGAATAGACAGGGACAGACAGGAACGGAGAGAGGTGAGAAGCATCAGTCATTAGTTTTTCGTTGCCATTGCGACACCTTAGTTGTTCATTGATTGCTTTCTCACATGTGCCTTGACCGCGGGCCTTCAGCAGACCAAGCAACCCCTTGCTGGAGCCAGCGACCTTGGGTCCAAGCTGGCGAGCTTTTGCTCAAGCCAGATGGGCCCGCGCTCAAGCTGGCGACCTCAGGTTCTCGAACCTGGGTCTTCCGCATCCGTCTGACGCTTTATCCACTGCGCCACCGCCTGGTCAGGCAAAAGGTTACTTGTTTTTATAGATTTTGCCTTTACCGGTCCCAATGCACAGTATATATCTGGTCTCTGATTCATCTTATCATGTAACTCTCTTGTTCACCTGGCTTTTTGAAAAGCCAGCTTTCTGGGGTCCCAGAATCACTTCTGATCTGTACTTCCTCAGTTCAGTTTACGCACATTCATTCATCTCTGGTTCTTAAAACATCCTGTGCGGAAGGCAGAACAGCTTTCATTTTCAGATGCAAAGCAGGCCGAGGCCCCGTTGCCCATGTGGGGTCAGATCAATGGCCGGCAGTAGGCACCAGCAACCGTACCTCCCTCCTCCTAGCAGGGAGTCTCCCCTTTCTGAACTGGAGCACACTGGGACAGAACTGTACAGGCAGGACATTTATTCTGAGTCAGTCTTGGTGAAAGGATGACTTGGAAGTTTTCTCTAACCAGATGCTTAGGTAGCTAAGGAAAAAAAGCTCAACCTCAAGGGGCACTTCCACAGGTGTGCACTAGAGGCCTCCTTGGGGTACCACTGGCAACCACAAACTACACACAATTCCAGCTCAGCTTCGGGTTTCGCTGCCATCCTGCAGCCTCTGTCAGCCCATGCCCCGCACACCTCAACAAATCTATTCAATGCAGAATCCATGACACAGCTCACACCCCATTTATTATTTAAAAATACTTTGTTACAAAAGGAAAAAAATACAATGCAGTATAAAAGATTGACAGTGTCATCAAGTTTATTACACAATTTCCAACCTATCAGAAAGACAAACAAATCACCGACAACAGGGGGACGGGGCCTTGGCCTTTTGAGGGTGGGGGTTTTTCTTTCCTTTTGCTATCAGGAAATAAAACTAAAAATTGTGTCATTGAGTAAAAACGAAACAAAGTGGGGAGAAAGAAATTCTCCGGGTAAACTGCTTTCCTGGTATTCTCTATATTTTTCCTTACACTGTCACCTTACTCGTTTTTTTCTACATTTTAAAAAGACACCCGGAGCTGCTCTTGAGGATAAGCGCATCACTTAACACTTGGCCAGTTGGGCGGGGTGCCTTGTTCTGAAGTGGAGGAGGGGAGGGGATTTGGGACAGGGGAAAAAGGAGCTACAAACCTGTAGCCTCTGTCCCAAGGGAATGTGCCTCTCCAACCCTGGGGGGACTCCCTCAGTGACTGAGGGCTGTGTCAGAAACGTGCAGGGACGAGGAAGGGTTCAGTCCAATTCAGTCACTCCCCTTCGAGCCAGAAAGGTCGCCAATGACCCTACATCTCACATGGCACGTCTCTTCTCGTGTTGGATGTCATGTGCCCTGTAGATGCACACACAAATAGCATCCATTGCCCCGTGGGCACTGCAGGACCCTGTTGCTGCTGCTTCCCTCAGCAACAAGAACACCACAATTTAGATGTTATGGGAAAAGCAATTCCATATGCCTGTGTGAAAAATGGCCCCTAGAGCGGTGGTCCTTAGAATGCTGAGCTCATTCAAGTCAGGCTCCACTTCTTCCCAGCTCCTTATCAGAGGCAGGAACTACCTCCAGGCAGAGCAAGGAGAGCTAGTAAGTCAAGAGTCAAAAGGTGGAAAGACATCAAATTTGTGACCTTTACCTGTCTACGAGTGCCAGGTTACCCCACAGTAAGTAAAACTAGTACCTGGGGAATGCAAGCCCACGCTTACATCAAACCTGAAAACAGAAAAGCCTACGGGAGTAGGTTGTATCCTGCCCAACTCGCGCCTTCCCCACTTCTGGTACTTCCCAAGGGTTCTTCAGTGCTGAGGTCTGATGTCCCCACCCTCCCAATGGCAGTACCTTCCTCTAAAACAAGGAAGCAGCACTCTTGGGGAAGGGCTCCCCGTGTGACATGGCAAAGCCCTGGGGGAAGGGAACACCTAGTAGAGCTGTTTATTCCAAGCGGCAACCACGCAGAAGTAGCAGAGGGTAGTCACTGGCTCTGCAGGGTTCCCCAACAGAAAGCAGCCTCATAGGCGGTCTCTGCTTGGGAGGGGCAAGTCCACTGAGGCTGGGCAGCTGGAGCTGTAAGGACTCAGGCCTCTGGGAGGTCAGGGAAACAAACCGTCAATATGTAAGGGAAAAGCAAGAATAAGAGAAGCTTTTTTGTAAGAAAATTTCTGTTCTCATAGTCCCTCCTCAAAGGGCTGGGAAGGTGAAGGAGTTAAAGTGGTATGTTAGCAAGGGGTCTGGACCCTCGTGGCCCCATCAAATTGAGTGCCGAGGACAGGACTCTGGGCATATTTGGCACACCCAGTCACTCTCCTAGATCCCACACGAAGGATTCAGTTTCTTTGAGAAGGAAGACTTCCCATCAACCTCACCACTGAACTGCTCCTGGAGAATCAGAAACTCTTGTTTCCTTGAACAAAGCACCATTCTCTATGGAGACCAGGGGCCTGGATATATTTTCTTCCTGTCAGCCTTCCCTCCCAATCACACCAAGTCTTTAGGTTCTCTCCCCTGGCAAACGGGGGGGTGGGGTTGGGAGGGCTGCCAGGCACTCTTCAGTCCTGTAGGGCAGAGGGTATTCCCTGGGTGACAGGAGGGGGTAGGGGTGGAGGAAGGGGGAGGGGTGGAGCGGCCTCCGTCCTTTAGTCCTGATCAAGGTGAGGAGATGCAAGTCCATTAAAAAAACATTTGCTTCCAACCAGACTCCTGCAATAAGAACATCAGAAGAGAACACAAATTAAGGTTACTTTCTGATTCACACGAACTGAAATTAATTACATGGCATTTTCTAAAGTTACAACATATGAAGTAGGGAATACAGACAGAATACAAGCCTGGGAAAGTAAAAGAAAGCAAGCAGGACTGCCTGGGAGTGAGTGCCTGGCACTGTGAGAAGTGAGGGACTGGTTGGAGAAGCTACAGAGTAGAGAAAAAAGCAGTAACAGCTTGCCTGACGTGTGGTGGCACAGTGGATAAAGCGTCAACCTGGGAACACTGAGGTTACCAGTTCAAAACCCTGCACTGGTCCAGTCAAGGCACATATGGGAGTTGATGCTTCCAGCTCCTCCCCACTTTCTCTCTCTCTCTCTCTCTCTCTCTCTCTCTCCCTCTCCCTGTGTCTCCTCTCCAAAATGAATAAAATAAAAATAAAATAAATTTAAAAAAAAGCAGTAACAGCTTACTTTAAGATGGGGGGGGGGGCTAGCTGGTTGTCTCAGTGGACAGAGCGTCAGCCCAGCGTGCAGACATCCCAGGTTTGACCCCTGGTCAGAGCACAGGGTCAGGGCACACACAAGAAGCAACCATCTGCTTCTCTTCCCCTCCCTTACCCCTTCTCTATTCCCCTCTTAAAGCCAGTGTCTCGACTGGTTTGAGCATCAACCCTGGGTGCTGAGGATAGTTTGGCTGATTTGAGCATCAGCCAGTTGGGGTACATGTGGGAATTAGTCATTCTCCCCTCCTCTCACTTAAAAAAAACTCCAACAGCCTGACCTGTGGTGGCGCAGTGGATAAAGCGTCGACCTGGGAACACTGAGGTCGCCAGTTCAAAACCCTGCACTGGTCTGGTCAAGGCACATAGGGGAGTTGATGCTTCCAGCTCCTCCCCCCTTTCTCTCTTTCTCTATCTCTCTCACTCTGTGTCTCCTCTCTAAAATGAATAAATAAATAAATTAAAAAAAAACTCCAACATTGTGGGGAAAACAGACCATGAAATGAGGTATCAAAGCAGCTGGATTGAAAGAGACTTGGGCTAGAATGGAAACTACAACATTTCAAGAAAAGTTGTTGTAAGAGAACACAGTAAGTTTAAATACTGGTTCAGATCATCTATTTTGAGCAGGTCATAGCTTACCTTGAGGGAAGGGGAAAAAAATCTGGAAATGGGAGGTGCGATGGTGAGAAAACACATGTACATAACCGAACCCACTAACCCATGAACACCCAAGAGGCCCCCTTTTCCCTTACATATTGATGGTGGGGAGGACGTACTTACACAGTAAACTCCTAAACATTTTTCTTTCTTTTTTTTAATTTAGAAATTAAATTTAAAGAGATGACATTGATCAATAAAAATACAAAGGTTTCAGGTGAACATCTCTATAACATCTGAACTGTTGATTGTGCTGTGTGTTCATCAATCAAACTAAACTGTTTCTTCTTTTAAAGAGGCCCTGGTTAAAACACATTTCAAACAACATTCTTATGAGTACATGTGTGTGCAAGTCACATACATGCACATAAAGTCAGAAATGTTCTAAGTTGTACTAAAACTCAGTAAACTTTTTAAGTCTTTCCCCAGATGACAACTGTGGGTGAGGGACCAAGAAGCACACTATCTCCAAGCAGCAGTGGTCTGGCCAGGCCGGAACAGAAAAGCAGGGCACGGAAGTAAAGGAAAAGAACCAATAGTCACCATCCAAGAAACTTAAAAAGCAGTTAAGAACTTTTACTGAACAGCAAGACATTGTTAAGCCATTTGTCACTTCTCTACCTAACTTAAGGTCCCTAGCTCACTCAGCCCTTGTTCCGATGTTGCAATATTGACCTGCGGGGAACGGTGGCTGGTCAGCCTGACCATATGAAACAGAATTACTAGCTAAACGGAAAAAGAGGGATTAAATACAGATTTAGGATTTATAAGAACACCCAAACTGGCAACAAAGCCCACACCACATGCTCACCCTTTTTGTATGCACAGCTGTACACTGAAGGAGCTACCTAAGAAAACCAACACTCACAAACCGTGTGATCCTTCTACACTCTCAAGTGCCACGGTTCCAGCATGGCAGCCTCAGAATCAGTGATGGCCTCTACCTTCTGGCTCCTCTAAACAACCATGTGAGCAGGCTTCATCTCAGTTTCTATATGGAAAGCTGATGCCCTCAATGCTGTCTCAGTTTCACACCATTTGGGTTTCTGAATCTTTGCACTGGATCAAAACTGAGCAGAAAGCTGTTTTCATTGGCCCAGGAAGACAGGAATAAGGTGCGAATGACTATATTTCAAGTAGGAGAAGGTCCTAAAACAATGAGATGATAGCTGAGACTACAAAAAGCCAAAGCAACTGATATTTAAGAATATCCTTAAAATAGGAAAAAATATATCCTCTGGCCCTTGCCAGTTGGCTCAGTAGATTGCATGTTGGCCCAGCATATGGATGTCCTGGGTTTGATTCCCAGTCAGGGCACACGTGAGAAGTGACCATCTGCTTCTTTCCCCTTCCCGCTCCCCCTTCTCTCTCTTCCCCTCTCGAAGCCAGTGGCTCAATCGGTTCGAACGTCAGCCCTGGATGCAGAGGACAGCTCAGTTGTTTCGAGCATCAGCTCCAGATGGGGCACACAGGAGAGACTATCTCCCCTTCTCTCGTTAAAAAAAAAAGAATATCCTCAAACTCCAAAGCATATACACATATACCCTGAAAGAGATGTACTTTGGGAACTGTCCCTACACGACAAGATGCAGAGGAAAACTAGTGCATCAAGAGAAAAAAACATAGCATCCAATTCTTAAGAGTATGACTCCATTTTGGTGATGATGTCTGAATGCAGACAAGGCAAACAGGCCTGCAGTGGGCCAATCAGACTCGAGGCCGCAGAGGTGGTGCCTATCCTGGGGGAGATGACTGCTGACCTGCTGCTGATGCTCTCAGAGAACACTTAACCGTACAATAGAAATACTGTCATTTCCCAACTAAAAGGTATGCACACAGAGCTTGCAACGTTGAGATAAACGTCCATGCACCCTCTGCACCCTCTCCCCAACATGAAATCTCCTAAGTCACAACCTGGTAACTGCAGATGGAATTAAAAGTTGCTAGGATGAGAATACGAGCAATTAACATTTTTAGGGTGTCTGATTCAGTTCTTTTGGACTAAATTATTATTTGATGGAATAATCAACCATAAGAAAAAATGGGGAATTGGAAAATCTGCCTCCGAGTTTATTTTCCTCATCTTGTCATAGGCCTGTACCAGCCAAATGGCAAAGTTTTCTGGAAACTACGGGGTTACAGGAATTTTCCAGTTATCCAAAATGAATCATCCTCATAATGGGAGAAACTGTCCCATTTACAGGCGTAATAAATGAAGCAAAAGGACAGCTAACGTCTCAGGCTTTTAGAAGCAAAGCCACCAGGAATAGTGACATGCGGTTCAGGTTCTAACTACTCAAGTGAATGTGGGTCGCAGAGACTGCAATTTGATCCTTTCCCTTCTCCCTCCAGTCATCCACCTACCAAACAGAACTATCCCTCCTCCTCACTCTCCTTGATTACCATGAGACCAACCACACAGGCATAAAACAAGGGTATTTTCATAATGCACTTGATGTAAAACCACAAAAATGAGAAGAGATCCCAAAGTCACCTGGATTGTGCAGTAGCCTTCAGGAACCACAAAGAGACCGTCCTCGCCAGAATCCAGGCTACTTTTAAGATCTTCTCTTACTGGCTTACATACTAGAAACAATCTCTGCTGGAAGCTTTCTTTCAGCTGGGATTGTCGAGCTGAGAAGGGAAACCGAGCAGAAGCCCCAGATCCAGCCCAGCCTAACTCTTCAATTACCTGACAACATGCCCCACCAACTCTCCCGCTTTTGTTTTGCTTAAAAAACAAACAAACAACAACAAAATATATATATTTGCTTCAATAAGTTTTCTTTCTAAAACAAATACATCCTTCCACTGAAGCATCCTTCCACAGCTTCTAAAAGCAATTAAAAATATTTTTTCCAGATCAGCTTTCTTCTGACTGAAGTATCCTGATTTTCAAAATACAGTGTGTCCGTAAAGTCATGGTGCACTTTTGACCCGTCACACGGTCAAAAAGTGCACTATGACTTTACAGACACACTGTATTTCTAATAGACATGAATTCTTTTTTTTAGACATGAATTCTTATAATCACTAATGGTGCGTCATGAAAACAAGCAAGTAAGCAATGGTCTTAACTCTTCTGTATTGGTAAATTTTCCTGATTTTTTCCTTGAAAGCTGGGTGAGGTTAACGTCTAACAATGCTGACAACATGGCTGTTGCTTACTGAGAACTTACTATGACAGGTACTGCCCAGAGGTGATGTCACTGCATCCTCAGCAAGCTAATGAATCAGCTGGGTATTTTTGTTTGTTAATTTTTTATTGATTTTTATTTACTGTGTTTCCATAGTGAATCAGCTGCTTTTATTACCTTCATTTATAAAGTAAGGAACTGCGGAACAGAGACTAATACGGCTGCAGGGGTAGGATTCACACCCTGGTACTGCCTGCAGACACTGTGCCCTAGCCATTATGCCTGCTGTCTCAGATGCCAGGGCAAGGCAGCCAAGACACAAACAAAAATAGCATCATCTCAGGTCCATCTCAGGGTGAGACTCCTAACAATCAGGAAATCTGCCCTCTTGAATTTTCAGTTACCTACATAAACCAAAAGTTCTCCCACTCCCCTTATTGGCTCTAAAAAGAGAGAGAGAATCTTCACTAGCAGTGACTTTTCTTTCATAGACAGGTCACCCATCAGCCAGGAAAGGGCCTCGTCCCACCTTTCTCAGTGGTGCCGGTCCCGCTCTCTATCCCGGTGTCTCTCGTGCTCTCGGTTCCTTTCTTGGAAATAATCATCATGCCGATCTTCATTATGAAGCAGGTCCCGGTGCCTCCTGCTGCTCTCCCGGGACCGGCTAGGTGACCTCTCTCGGGACCGATGTCTTTTCCTATAGAAAGAGCCTTCAGCCTCGCACAGAGGATCTGTGCCATTCCTCCCCAAGTGGTGTGTTTTCGTGTCTCCTAGTATTTGTCTAGACCAGCCTTCTACTGCTCTATTACAGACCCACGGCCTCTGGATGTTAGCTCTTTGAGAACTAGTCGTTTTGGGAAAACAGTAACAGAACTAGGATTCCAATCCAAGCATGCACGGCTCCAAAACCCATGTTCTTGGCCACATGTCTTTTTTCCTAAATAAGCCAGCCCACTGCCCCACCCAACACAGATTAGACATGACATTTATTACTGTCAATATCAGGTTAGTTTCTTCTCCTTGAAGGCATTCCGCCAGGCACCTCCCGGATACCTGCGCTCCTTTCCTCCCCCTGCTGACCCCAGGAGGAGCGCTGCTCCGGGCTGGAAGGCTGCGGAAGCAATGCTCAACTCACCTAGACGAGCTCCCGCTGGCACCCACACTGTAAGACTTGGCTTCAATGCCATGAAGACAGTCCTTAAGAGAGGAGATGAGGACTCGGCAACGCTCATCGTTGGCGACCCGGGACTGTTTGATAACAGCAATGGCTGTGAGCAGTGTCTCAATCGCGTCGCTGTAATCCCCTGACGGGAGGAATGGGAAGGCCAAGGATGAGCACAGGCAGTAACTAACTGGACCAAAAGGATAACTCAGGAGGACACCAACCAAGGGTAACTAGCTGTCCCACAGAGCCACAGCGAAATAGTCAAGGCAGAAGTGGCAGGTATAAAACTGGCTGGCACCGCTATTCCAATGGTCTGGAATCACAGATGTTCTAAGATACTGTTAGTGGAGGTATAAACTAGCACGTCATTGTCTGAGGGCTGTTCGACAGCGTGCATTAAAATAAACAATGTGCATCCTGACCGGGTAACTCAATTGGTTAGAGCATCATCCCAATACACCAAGGTTGCGGGTTCGATCCCTGATCAGGTCACATACAAGAATCAACCAATGAATGAATGCATAGATAAGTGGAACAACAAATCAATGTTTCTCTTTCTCTCTCCCTTCCTCTCTCTCTAAATATCAATAAATAAATTAAAAAAAAAGAAAAATAAAAAAGAAATTAAATAAATAATATATATACTTTTGACCCAGGTATTATAAAAATTTTCTACTTCTATTCACAACTACGTAAGTTTAACCATGTTTGTTTTAGCAATGTTTGTTGTATTAAAGAATTGGAAACAATCTTAAGTTCTTCCAATAGAGTGGCTATATAATTATAGAACAGTGGTTCTACAGAACACTACGCGGTTGTAGAGCATGAGACTGAGCTGTTTACATAAACAAGGGATCTATGAAAAGCACATGGCACAGTGCCAGGCACACAGCAAGGGCTCAATAAATGGTAGGTACTATTTACACTATATACATCTAGAACACATTAGTTTTAAAAGTTACAAAATAGTATTTCATTATTGTAAAAACAATCAAAATTATATGTTTTTATATACACAGAAAAAAGAACCTGGAGGAGACAGGTTGTAAAAGGTGCATGTGTAAGTGGTCCTTAAGTACAGGACTTTATTAACATTGCATAATTTTGACTATATTATTTTAAATCTATAATCAGGTGTGTGCATACATATATGTAAAGTGTATCTAAGACACGCATGTAACATATACACATGTATACATATACATATGTATATTAATATTTTTCATTTATTTTAACCATGCTGCCAACAAGAATTAGCCCCTTCATTCTCCAGATCTGAGCAATGCCCGGTAGGGATAGTGGTCGCAGGGTGGGTACTTACACAAGGCTTTTCCAAGCTAAGTTAGGAGCATTAAGGGAAAGCATGAAACCAGACAAGGGTCCAGTTATTATGTGGACTGGCAGCTCCCACTGTCCAGGCAATAAGAATAAAACAGAAACTGTGGAATAGTCCAGGATTTCAGCTCTGCCAGGGGAGGAAATTTTTTTGCCTATTTTCTAGGCATCCAATAAATATTTGTTGTTTGAATGACTGGAACGAGAACAACAAAAATGGAGGGCAATAGAGATGGGGTCTTTGATAATTTCGGTGTGAAGAAACTGGTGAAGAACAATGATTATTTTCACTGTATATTTGGCTTGCCTCAATGAGCACAGATTACTTTTTAATTTAAAAAGGTTTATTCAGATGCCAATGAAAAGTTTCTGGATGAAAAAAAGGAATATATACACTTCCAGTCTGTAACCTACCCTGTAGATCCGTATTATGCAGCCAAGCTGAGAAATTATAGAAAACTCAGGGTAATATTTAGGGTTAACTTGGAGATCTGACAGTTTACATTTACATTCATGTGGGAAACTCACAGGAAGTAAGTGAATATGATTAATGTCATCAAGTGAAACTTGGACCAGAACTCTGAAACTTTCTATACTTTCTTCTCTTAGAAACTAAAGATTCTGTGCCTGGGGCTCTCAAGTCATGACTGCTGATTCTGCCCACTTAAAACTAACAGCAGGGCCAAGTCAGCTATAAGCATAGACACTCAGCAGACTTGCCTCTTCCTAGGGTAGGCTACACGGAGGCCACCCGCTCTCTAGACACCCAGATGGAATTAGAGTCCACGGCAAACCATGATCAGTCCTAACAACCCAGTGTTTACACTTGGCACTGGGCTCACCCCTAAGACACTAGACCCACAGAGGTCAAGGTCCCCACGAGGCAAACACCACAATGAACTGATTTTATTCACATACTAGGCACTAGGCTGGTTTCCGTGGGGCAGGTCTGGACATGAGCTAAGATAACACCGCTGGAGCCCCAAGAGCCCAGACACTGGGTTACATACTGCTTCTCACATGGGCCGCTCTGGAGGGCCCAACTGTGCTCCAGCTTTACCTTGTTACTTTCTTGACAATGGGAATGGCAAAGCATGGAAAAATGAAAAAACAATGGAAAGACTAAAGGTCAAAAGAAGCAGCAGAGGTTAAGGGTGAGTTACCTGCACTGGCTCCAGATACCGCTTTGGAAATGGCACTGCTGGAAATTGCTCTGTTTCGCTTCATGATCTCTTCAAATTCTGCTTCACTCACTGTAGAGGGCGGAGGGCCCGAATCTCGGCTGCACAGAAATAATATGGCTCCTGACCGCCACACTCCCCATTATCTCTACTATATCATGTCAATCATGTTCTCCTGTGTTTCTTAAATGGCTCTCCGCCTGTTCAGACGTTTTGTGTGTTCACATTCTCTTCCAGTACAGGACTTATGTCGTATGCTTTTGTAATTTTGACACGACCCAACAACAGCGCTAGACACTCCCAGCGTGCCCAACAGCACTAATGGTGCTTGTTTTACTCAAGCCCCTTAAAAAGGGGTATGAAAGGCTGGGTTTGGGTCAAGAAGTTAAGATGCAAACGCAACACCAAATGAAAACATTATCTAACAGATAAGTATTTCCCAAGACTCAACACTATGACAACAGTTTCCACAAGGGAAAACAAAAGAATTCAGTGCTCACTTTCTTCCTCCAGGAGAACATGCTTCCCTGTCTATCCCACTATACTGGCTCAGATCTGAAATAAACAAGATAGTCCTTACCTGCCATGGTGGTTATAGGGGGCTGAGGCCTTCATGTATGTATCTGGTGGAGGCCCCACTGTAGCATTTGGTGGGGGGAAGAAGGCTGGATTGAGGTGAAGGGCAGGTGGGATGGCCCCAGGGGGTGGTACAGCCAGATGAGGAGGTAATCGAGGAGGAGGGGGCATAAGATGCTGGTAGTGGATGCCAGGAGGAGGAGGAGGGACCCCAAAGCTTGAGGAGAGAGGTGGTGGGGGTGGAATTGGAGGTGGGGGCAGACCCATCAGGGGAAGGGCTGACGGAGGGCGATTGAAGTAGGGCAGCACACTGGGAGGCTTATCCACACGGGAAGATGAGGGTACAAGGTTCTCAGAGGGTGTGGCTCGTCCATCAGCAGAATCACTGGACTCTCGGGAGTGAGCCCGTGGAGGTATTCCTAGGAAGCAAAAAGAACAACTATTACTACCCAGGTTTTAGACACACCCACTGGAGCAATTAGTTCATCCTTCAGCAAGTCATCTGGTACCATACTGAGGACGTTAACAGGCAGCTAAAAAGGAAGGTAAAATCATCTACTGCCTTTCCTTTGGCCTGAGAGAAAAAGGTCAGGGGCAACTTAGTTAAGACATAAACCCAGAAAGCAATACCACCTTAAATTCTACATTTCAAAGAATGTTCTTTATCCAGAACTCTCAGTGTATCATGTTACTAGTCCTTAGCTTTGTTTTATATTTTTAAGTGCAGAAGGATCCCAATAACCCATGAGAAAATGACAGTGTTGAGGTAGTGTGTAACTGTTCAGTTGGATTCAATTGGATTTGAAATCACATGTCCCCTGATGAAAGAGTTGAGGGCTTCTCTCTTCATACTGGTCCTAGGGAACCTTCTCTATCCTGCTGTACACCTGGAATTTTCTTCTTGCCGAGGCACTGTGACTAGGGAATCTGGGCGGAGAGGGAAGGGCATGGCATGTATGACAGTCCTTCACCCATGCACCCAACCCATGATGAAAAAGAGGCACATAACAGAGTAGAAAGATTGGAGAATGAGAGGTGAAGAGAAAGTGGAAGAGAAGCCAGGAAGAGATGTGCCCACACAATGAGCAGATGGCACACAGTTGACAGCAGGGACTCCCGGCAAAAAGTTGGTACAAAACATGCCTCAAATCTGGGAACTCCCCACTACATTTCAATGGCCCAAATGTTCTTCTCAACAGGGCAGCATACCAGGAACACCATCACAGCACACTAGTATGGTCTTACGCACAACAGGGGCTCAAAACAAGTTTGTATACAGCCAGAAACATGATTCTGACACTGTCAGCCACTTGGTTAAATTTGTTCCCTCTCCCCAGTAGTCTACTCTAAACATAATTAATGTGGAATCCAACAGAAGAAAACGATCACATGGCCTTGGGAGTCTTGGAAATATACTGCTCACAAAAATTAGGAGATATTTCAAAATGAAGCAATAAAATACTGCTTAATTTTTGTGAGCAGTGTAGAAAGATGCCGCCTACGCAGGCAGGCAGAGGCGCAGTAGATAGCATGTCAGCCTGGGATGCTGAGGACTCAGGTTCGAAACCCTCACCAGCTTGAGCTCTCCAGTCAAGGCACCTGAGAGTAATCAACGAACTAAGGCAACATATCTGAGTTGATGCTTCTCATTTCCCTTCCTGTCTGTCTCTCTCTCGCTTGCTTAAAAAAAAGAAAAAAAAAAGAAGATGCCATTAGCAAACAAGTGTGGAGAGAAAGAGTGCTTCTTAAACTTAAACCTGTTAGTAACCCCAACTCCTGATTAAAGCACAAAGCAGGAGCGCCGCCCTGGTAACCACTATGGCTTCTATACTGAAGTGTACCCCCAGCGCTCACCGCAGCGCTGTCTCGCTCTGCACACCTCAAACATGGCACAATTTGCTTCTTCTCCAAGTTCTCTCAAACAGAAGAAAGAGGAATCAGTGTTGCCTTTATTCTAATTGCTTTTTTCTCTTTTTCTTTTTTTTAGATTTTATTTATTCATTTTAGAGAGAGGAGAGAGAGAGAGAAAGAAGGGGAGGAGCAGAAAGTATTAACTCCTATATGAGTCTTGACCTGACAAGCCCGGGGTTTCGAACCAGCGACCTCAGTGTTTCAGGTCAACGCTTTACCTACTGTGCCACCATAGGTCAGGCAGTGAGCGTTATCTTTGAAAGTTAGAGTCCTTCTCAGATGTTCCTTCGTCGGCAAAGTTCTGTTTTGTATCTATGGATACAAATCCCAAGAGTAACAACCATTTTTTAAGCAAATGAAGTTCACTGGCTAATTTTATGAATCAACAGAGGCCAAGTCCATCAACAGGACACAGCAGAAAAACACCACTCAGTCACCACCACCAAGTCAGTAAAGAAAGGTAACAGCAAGAGAGACAGCCGGTGCAGGTAAGGACGTTATCCGTGATGCAGCTGTAAAATTACGTATCTTAAGAAAAGTCTAAAGAGGGTTGAATTATAGAAAGACTCTAAAACAGAAAGAACTTGAAAATTTAAGTTGCAAGGAAGAAACTTGTGTGCCTTATAACCTAGAGCAACAGGAACTCACACCA
Source organism: Rhynchonycteris naso (assembly GCA_037038555.1). Taxonomy (NCBI): domain Eukaryota; kingdom Metazoa; phylum Chordata; class Mammalia; order Chiroptera; family Emballonuridae; genus Rhynchonycteris; species Rhynchonycteris naso. Next base: position 362,682,792 of record CM072995.1, read on the forward strand.
CATCCATCTAGGCTCTCAATCTAGTTACAAGAACAAACTGTTCGTATATAAGAGCAAAGTGGCCATATTTCTACCTTCAATCAATCAATCAATCCAGTTTCCCAGCGGAATACCCAATCAATACAAGGCACTATTTTGAGAGGACCTTTGCCAACCCCCCAAAACTTCCCAGTACAGTAAAAGTAAAGGCAGTTGGCGGTTCCAGGCAGGGCAGTGTAGGGTGGCTGCACATTGCGAGATCAGGACAATCCAAGGTCTGGTCCTCAGGTTTCACAGGTTCAGAAACTCAATTTCAGCAGTTCACCCATGGGTGATTAAACCCCAGAGCAGGGGTCCCCAAACTTTTTACATAGGGGGCCAGTTCACTGTCCCTCAGACCGCTGGAGGGCCGCCACATACGGTACTCCATACACTGACTACCAATGAAAGAGGTGCCCCTTCCGGAAGTGCGGGCCGTAGTTTCGGGATCTCTGCCCTAGAGACTGATTCCCACTAACCAAACTCACAAGAGACTGATTCATAAACCAGAATGCCGGTTTATTAATTTACAGTGAGAAATATAACTGCCAAGAAAACTGGAATATTTGTGTTGGCTGGTCAGTGCACTCTCTTCCCAATAGAAAAGCCTAGTTGGGAAACCAAATCTGTTATCAGAAAGGAATAAGGTGCACTTAAGGGACACCAGTGTCGAGCTAAGGTAGTATGGTGCAGCTTTCTTTAATAATGGAAAATACCTAGTTGCCAAGCAGACTAATATTCAGTAATTGAAAAGGCATCTCTGGATAATGATGGAGAAATATTGTTGAAATGTCATTCTCCAGCATTTCTTTTGATTAACTTCTTACAGGGCACCTTTCAAATCTAGGTTTAGGACACTATTACAGCCATCTTTTTTTTTTTTTTTTAAACTTCTTTTTATTTTATTCATTTTAGAGAGGAGACACAGAGTGTGTGTGAGAGAGAGAGAGTGAGAGAGAGAAAGGGGGGAGGAGCTGGAAGCATCAACTCCCATATGTGCCTTGACCAGACCAGTGCAGGGTTTTGAACTGGCGACCTCAGTGTTCCCAGGTCAACGCTTTATCTACTGCGCCACCACAGGTCAGGCTACAGCCATCTTTATATGCTTACTTACATTTTAAAGTGGCTCCTTCTTAATTTTTAGACAAGTATGTCCTACAATTAAGTCTATTCACTATACACTGACTTTTTTTTTTTTAATACACTGACTTTTAAAACCAGAAACACACAATGTACAAGGGACAGGAACTTTAGACATCACCTTTCCAGTTCAGATGGGGAAATAAGCCCACAGAGTAAAGTGACTTGGCCAAGGTCATGTGACTTCATGGCAGAACCAAACTATAACCTGAACCTATCTGACTCCCAGCAGTGTTCTTGTACACAAGCCTCATTTTTGGGCCAACCTACTGATCATGCCACCACCCACAACCACTACCACCCCGAAATTCCTCCACTTTGTAGGCTGAGCCTACACCATAGAGCACAAATCCATAGACTTCCCCCCTTCGTACAGATGGTCTCCACGTACCCCCTCTTGGGACTCGGACGCACTCACGTTTCCGAGCCTGTGCCTCAAATTGTGACAGGTTCTGCCTGTTGGCTGGCCTCACGTCTACTTTTTCTCCATTAAGAACTTTTCCTGGCAAGAGTTCCAACAATTTATGGACAGAGTTTTCAGAGGCTACCACCACCTCAGCATACCTTGAGAAAGAAAAATTAAAAACAAGGAAAAAAATGAGTGAGTTCTACTAAACAGAGAGGAACAAAGAAGTTCTCTTTCACTTTTAGTAAAAAATGGTAAAGCAAAAAATTATCTTCCTATTATTAAACACATGCACACACACAAAACAAAAAAGTGTCAGTCTATAATCTCCCAACTTCAAAATAAAGTGCAGACCTGTTAACAGTTACAAACTAAAAGGGGCTTCTTCAATCCAGACCTCACCCTTTGGACTGGCCATTTGCTCGATTCTCTGCAAATTTCAGCTCCACCACATCATAGACTCCGATGGAGCGGATAACCTGGATCAGCTGCTGGTCTGTGGTCCACTGGGGCCGGCAGGACGGAAAAGGAAGACATGTCAGGAGCTACCCTGCCCCTCAAACCCAGAATGTCCCAAACCCTTCCCCCAAACCTAGGATTCTAGTCACAGCCATGACCTCCCATAGGACACCCAAAAACCCATCAATATTTCACTAAGTGCAGGCTTTTCTTACTGTCCTCAACCACACAAAATTTTAAAACCACCCACCCTCCATAATCCCCATCTTTAGAGACTAAGAATATTAAAACCTATTTTAACTTTGACAGCCATTTGGGCTGGCTGGTCATCAGTTCAAACACTGATTTTAATTACAGATCTGACAGGCCAGATCTGACCACTGTCAGGAACTCCCCCTCAGTATACACTTCCTGTTTAGAAACCACCCCCCCAGCCCCAAAACATGTCACACAATAACTTGCAGAACAACAATCACCACCTACCCCGAGTGTACTAGAGCTATCAAGGTCTTTGATCCCTGTCACCCATCATTATCACAGGACCATCTAATGACCACCAAGAGTTCAAGGTATTCACTCTGAAATCTCATCCCACAGATGACCCTGCTAGACATAAAGCCCCAGGGTCAGGGGTGGTAACAAGATGGCAGAAAAAGCAACTACCCACTCAATCATTGCTTTCTTCGGCACTAGAACGTCCTCAGGATAGTTCTCTTTCAGAGATCAATCCAACCTGATCCCAGGAAAAAGAAATCCAACCCCATCAGAGCACAAAACAGTGCAACATCGGTTTTTGAAAATGCCATCACCTCCCAGTGCTCTCCCTCCAGCCCCCCCATGAGCCTTTTTGGTTACCCATGCTCACCCAGGAGAAGCTGCCCACATAAACAGCAGCTCGCCTATTTCGCAGGCCACTGTAGGTGTACAGAATTGCAGGGGTCTTGTTATTGGGCTTGGGAGATGGCTCCTGGCGAACAGGAGGAGGTGGCTCAGTGCTGCTGCTTCTGTCGTCTGAGGGCTGTGAAGTGGCTGTCAACACGTCATCATACAGGTCAATCTGATCTGTATTGTTGAACTCTGGGTCCTAAGAGATGAGGCGTCGGCAAAGGTGGGTTTGCAAACCTTTCATGTGTTCATTCCGTACTTGTCTAGTTTACTTAGAATCCATAGCCAAGTACTTTATAAAACGTACTACACTTCCATGTCCTACTCTAGGAAACTAGGTAAGAACAACTTCCTCATTTAAAACTATTTCACTTAATCATGCCCATGGAGGGTCCCCAAGACCCTGGTACTTGTCTGCAATGTTTCTAGCTCGTCACCTGTGAGGATGAAAGGCACGTGATGATAAAATAACAATGTAAACTAAGAATGCATAGAGATGCATTTATTACTGTTATCAATGAGGTTAGCTTCTAAAGATCACATCTAAGATACACAAATGAACACTTCATTTCAGTATCTTATGCATTTTCAAAATCAAGAGTTACATAAAACTATAAGAAAAAGTATATTTATTCAGAAATAGAAAGCAGGAGAACGGCATGTTAAAAAGAGAAACAAAATGCAAAAAAAGAAAAGGGAGATGTAGGTTTAAAATATTTGATTTACACAAATGATTTAGGGAAGCTAAAATTCATAGTACACAATCCCATTTTTCCAATATCCATCAAAGAAACATTTTAACAAATAGAGGGAAGGTAGTAACTCTGGGGGACTTTTCCTTACTAAGTTCTCAAGTGACATGGAGATCCAATATATTACCATGACCTAAATGAGACAGCTTTGAACAATACCAGAGAAGTTTACTGATACACACAATGAAAAGTTCTCTAAAATACAAGGGTCAGGAAATAGGAGACGTTCCCTTATCATAAGCTATGTCACAGTGAACGCTTACAATATAAATGTTTATTCTGGAAAATATGCAAAAGATAATTTTTGCCTATGTGATATAATAGTACATGGACTAAATATTTGTGCCCCCCTACCACCCCCTGCATATGTTGAAACTCTACTCCACAAGCCTGACCTGTGGTGGCGCAGTGGATAAAGCGGCGACCTGGGAACACTGAGGTCGCCAGTTCAAAACCCTGCACCGGTCTGGTCAAGGCACATATGGGAGTTGATGCTTTCAGCTCCTCCCCCCTTTCTCTCTCTCTCTCTCTCTCTCTGTGTGTGTGTGTCTCCTCTCTAAAATAAAATAAAATAAAAACATTTCTGTTAAAAAAAAAAAAGAAACTCTACTCCACAATGTGATGGTATCAGGAGGTGGGGCCTTTGGCAGGTAATTAGGATTAAATGATGTTTTGAGGGTGAAGCCCTCATATATGAGATTAGTGCCATTACAAGACTTAAGTGAGACCGCTTGGTCTCCTCTGCTCTCCATCACATGAGAACATAAAAAACTGCCAGTCTACAACCCAGAAGAGGACCCTCACCAGACCCCAAACCTGATTTTGACCTTCTAGCCTCCAGAACTATGAGAAATAAATTTCCGTAGTTCAAAAGCCACCCTGCTTTCAGGTTTTTTTTTTTTTTTTTACAGGGACAGAGAGAGAGTTAGAGAGAGGGATAGATAGGGACAGACAGGAACGGAAAGAGGTGAGAATCATTAGTTTTTCGTTGCCGTTATGACACCTTAGTTTTTCATTGATTGCTTTCTCACATGTGCCTTGACCGCAGGCCTTCAGCAGACCGAGCAACCCCTTGCTAGAGCCAGCAACCTTGGGTAAAGCTGGCGAGCTTTTGCTCAAGCCAGATGGGCCCACGCTCAAGCTGGCGAGCTCAGGGTCTCGAACTTGGGTCTTCCGCATCCCAGTCCGACGCTCTATCCACTGCGCCACTGCCTGGTCAGGCCCTGCTTTCAGTTTTGTTACAGAAGCCCAAGCTCACTAATGCTATGTACCAAAAATCCTGAAACCACAGAACTACTATTGAGGGACCTTAACGTTTCAGATTTTGCAATGTCATTAGCTCAGATCTTTTAAAGGATTGGACAAGTCTTTTCCTCAGGTAAAACTCTTAACACTCAAACAATGCTAAAGATGAGATGGTGCCAATATAACAAAGACAGGGAGAAGTTCAAAGTGTTTTAGGGGCACCACAGCTCATTCATGTCATTGCTGGCATTTTAAAAGAGGAATAAAAAAACCCTACATTAGATAACTTGTCTAGTTCCCTGAAGAGTCATTTCCTCTAAAGAACTTAGGACAGGAAGGTCCAATGACCTTCTCCCCTTCAATACCATCACAAGCACTGCTCATTCCAAAGCGAAACTAGAGAGGAGAGACTCACTACAAAATTCATTCATAGACCTACATCCCATCACAAACTTTTGGAAACAATCTTTTAGTTTCTCAGCTTATCTGAAGTACAACGGAAGAACATGCATACAAACATATTACTGGATTGTTTTGCTAGTGAAGGGGAAAGGATTCTACTTCCTAAGGCCCTGGTCGGCAAACTGCTGCTTGCGAGCCACATGTGGCTCTTCCACAAAATACCACATGCGGGCACTACCTCCATAAGGAAAGTGCCTACCTATATAGTTTAAGTTAAAACATTTGGCTCTCAAAGGAAATTTCCATCGTTGTAGTTGATATTTGGCTCTGCTGACTGAGCTTGCCAACCACTGCCTAAGGCATGGAAGTAATTCCAAAGGTCATGACTACTCTAAGAAACCCCACAGGGAGGAGTTTAAAACTTGTAAAAATGTCAGAAAGAGAATGGCAAAAAGATCAACTTTTTAGGGGCAGCTTAAAAACAAGACTGGTGGTAGTGCAGTGGATAGAGTTGACCTGGTATGCTGATGTCCCAGGTTCAAAACCCCAAGGTCACCAGCTTGAGCACAGGATCATGGACATGATTCCATGGTCACTGGCTTGATTGAACTAGGGGTCACTGGTTTCCAGCCGAGACATGTATGAGAAGCAATCAATGAATCAGGAAGGCAAATAAGTAAAGGAAGACTGTTCCAGGTAGGCAACCCTATAAATAAGATCTTGCATAAGAATGGGTGACTGTGTAAAGAACAGAGAGAAACTAACAGTGCAGGGTGTATAATAAGTTGAATATGGTATAAACAAAGCTAGGATTAACTTGACAAGCATGTTGTGTATAAAATATTTCAGAGCCCTTAGGTTTCAAACGAACGCAACTCTAGGCAAATCACTTATTTATTCACATACCAGCTATGGTGATTTACCTTTGTGGTTCAAGGTAGAGAAAGCACTTGATCCTCTCCAATGATCTAATCTTGGAGAGCACTACTTCACACCAGGTTGCCTTTTTAATTTTTTTAAATCAAGGGTTTTGACATGGAACTTAAAGGAAATAAGGAAACACATCACCTTGGCTAGTCAGTGAAATCAAACTGGGATTCCTTCCATGCAGTATCTGTGATTCAGAGATATGTGTCTCAAAGTTGTAATAGAAAAATTACCACTGATGGCCCTGGCTGGCTAGCTCAGTTAGTTAGGGCGTCATTTGGAAACACCAAGGTTGTAGGTTCAATCCCCAGTCAGAACACAAGTAGGAAGCAACCAATGAATACACATTTAAGTGGAACAACAAATGAATGTCCCACCCCTCTATCTCTCTCCCTAAAATCAGTCAATAAGCCTGACCTGTGGTGGCGCAGTGGATAAAGTGTCGACCTGGGAACACTGAGGTTGCCAGTTCAAAACCCTGCACTGGCCTGGTCAAGGCACATATGGGAGTTGATGCTTCTAGCTCCTCCCCCCTTTCTCTCTCTCTCTCTCTTTCTCTCTCTCTGTCTCCTCTCTAAAATGTATAAAGAAAAAATAAAAAGATCCTTTAAAATCAGTCAATAAAAAGAAAATTATCATTGATAATTTGGTACCAAATTAACACGCAGACTTGGACAGCTCAGGGAGCAAATGCATCACCAGGAAGCCCCCACAGCATAAGCCTACGCAAACCATTTACTCTTTCAGAGTACCTTAGAGAATGAGTCTCAATCCTGGAAGACCCTACTATATGGGTTACCTAAGAAACACAAAAGAATTCAATGAGTGAAAAATGGTCACGCGATTTAAACGGTCTCTGGGGAGCTACAGAGCCTCAGTTCAAAGCAGCTGATGGGAACGCTCTAATGCACAGGGCAGGCCTGCTGAGGATTGTGTCAGGTAAAATTTTACTGAAGAAACAAAGTATCAATTTGTGTTCAGATTTAAACCAACTAGCAACACCAATTCACTTTATTTCTTCTGTTGGTAAGACAAAAAACAGGTAACGGCCTGAAGTTTTTCTGATTACCAAATAAACTGATGATTTATGCAGGATGGATTAGGTTAAGGCAAAACCTAATTCTACAAATTAAGTGAATAAAAATTTTATTTAAAGAAAAAATCAAAACACAAAACAAAAAAATATTTTACTTAAAAAGGAAGTATTTATTTTATACTCAATGACTATCTCACAAAGAAATTTGTGTTTCACAGCATAGAACTGTGACTGTGTCATGAAGCTTCTTGGTTAACAAGAATTTGGAGAATTTTGAATTTATATAACAATCCCTCACCTGCATGCTTACCTCCAGGCCCCTTTCCCTGATATCTGAGGGGGGGAAATCCTAGGACTTATTTTTCTCAAGGCAACTTAGTTGATACTTTTCTTTTAATTACAAGCAAAGCTAAAATTTTTGGTTTTATAATTACCATTTGCACAGTTCTCAGTCCACAGCCTCCTTTCCGGTCACTGACCATTGCCCTCAGCCACCAGAAACTCTCTTTTGAGCACATGACTGCTTCCCCCCTTTTAGCTCACCAGTCCCACCACAGTGCCTAGCAAACACAAGTAGCTCAATCAACACTTGATGGAAGGAAGAGAACTGGGCAGACCATGCAAAGTGCCTGCCTATCTTGCACAAGGAACAGAGGCAAAACACTCAGGAGAGTGGCAACCAGCTCTCAGCTGCTGTCAGGGAGTTCTCCCCTGCCCAAGAGAGCAGCTGTGAGTCTCAAAACTCCCTATGTAACGAAGTAAAGTAGTTCTAAAGGCTTTTACAGTACACGTAAGAAGAGATCAGAGTCAGCCCCATAGGGTCCCCATCTAGGAAATGCATTGTTTTCCCTAGGGAGTAAAGTGCATGTGATGGAATTTTTGTGCATGGGTCAGTTTGGGGTGAATCAATAACATTCTTAAAACATTCTAAAGCACTATCTGCCCTGAGTGTCTTCAGTCTAAGCCTACTTCTGACAATCCTAGCCAAACAAAACTTTTATCATAGCTTTAGCAGCCTCCAAATTCCACTAAAACCAGCATTACCAAAAATTAACTCACTGATGAGGGGGCAAAAAGCACTTCTCCCTCAACTTTTTACAAGACATTCAAAATCTATTCTTTCTTCAACTCACTAAGCATCAAATATTGCCTGTTTGGTATAAATTTTTACTCGATCCCACACCCTATCTTTGGCCTATTTCAGATCTATATAAAAATCCTTTTTAACAAGAGACCAGAGAATTCAAACTGTTGAAGCTAATGACTTCTACTCTGACAAAGCAGTGACCTATAGACAAGGCCTGTGTCTTGTCCATGACTTACAACTTATACTGCTTAAGAAATAATAAAATCTCGCCTCACCTATAGTGGCGCAGTGTTTAGAACCGTGATGGTGAACCTATGACATGTGTGTCAGCACTGCCATGTGTAGCCATTTTCGATGACAAGCGGCCGCATGCCAAGAAGGATGTTTCATCCTCGGCTCCTGCACGGCCAGGTGCAGTAGCTGAGGATAAAACATTTGCTGTAGTGTAGACACTCTGTGCCGGAGGTCTGTAGGCCAAAGCGTCTAGTTCTGGGACTTCCGGTTAGGCCGTTTTTCTCGAAGTGACACACCACCGAGTTATGCTCGGTTTTTTGGTGAATTTTGATACACCAAGCTCAAAAGATTGCCCATCACTGGTTTAAAACCCCAGGCTTGCCCAGTGAGGGCACATATGAGAAGCAACCAATAAACAACTAACGTGAAGCAACTATGATCTCGCTCCCTCCCGTCTCTAAAATCAATAAATAAAATCTTAAAAAATAATGAAATCTCACTCTGTTAAACCAAAATGTGGCTAGACCAGTAGTCAAGGCCCCTTTTCCAAAGCAGTGCTTGTATCCACCTACAGAAGAGAGCCAACTCCACCAAGGGAATCTTCTTGCTATCTTGTAGCTAAAAAACTAACAAACCATAGCTTGCTGAAAAGTAGTAAAAGTATGATGCAAAGTAACATGAAAACCTCCAGAAATAAATGGTTTCTAATTAATATATTAAAACTTTCTTCTTATCCACAATAATTATTTGACCTGTTTGAAATTAAAAAACAAAACTTTTGGCCCTGGCCAGTGGCTCAGTGGATAGAGCTTTGGCCCATATGAACGTCCGAAGTTCAATCCCCAGTCAAGGAACACAGGAGAAGCAACCATCTGCTTTTCTCCCTCTTTCTCTCCCACAGCCATTGGCTTCGATGGTTAAAGTGTGTCCCTGGACACTGAAGATAACTAGGTTGGTCCAAGCATCGGGTGATAAAAATAGTTTGGTACTCAAGCATCAGGCCTAGACAGGATGCTGGTGGGTGCATGTGGGATTCCGTCTCACTACACCCCATTCTCACTTAAAATTTCTTTTCATGTATTTAAGTCAATCAACAGTCACATGTAGATGTATCCAGTTAACCAGTGAAGCTGTATAATGGGTACAAGGTCATTACACTATTCTAATTTCGTGTTTTAAAATCTCCATATTAAAAAGGCATAGTGCAGCCTGACCAGGCGGTGGCACAGTGGACAGAGCGTTGGACTGGGATGTGGAAGACCCAGGTTCAAGACCCCGAGCTCGCCAGCTTGAGCGTGGGCCCATCTGGCTTGAACAAAAGCTCACCAGCTTGGACCCAAGGTCGCTGGCTTCAGCAAGGGGTTGCTCGGTCTGCTGAAGGCCCACGGTCAAGGCACATGTGAGAAAGCAATCAATGAACAACTAAGGTGTCATAACGGCAACGAAAAACTAATGATTGACGCTTCTCACCTCTCTCCGCTCCTGTCTGTCTGTCCCTATCTATCCCTCTCGCTTACTCTCTCTCTGTCCCTGAAAAAAAAAAAGGGCAAAGTGCATTAAAGTTTTTTTTAAATGTAAACTTATGTCAAGTGGAAAAAAACCACATGTACTGCAACCTCTTCTGTTGCCTCATATCAGTCAGAATTCAAGTAGTGTACCTTCCTTCTCTAGTTTGTTCTTTTTATCCTCTCTCCAAGTCCTAATATACATCCATTAAAAGATGCCAATGGGAAAAACCCGCTTACTCAAATAGAATGGTGCTAAAACAATCCAGGCAAGGTATTACTAAGTTTTAAAGAAACTTTGGAACATTCTTGAGATACAACCCCAAGAGCTCAGAAACAAACGGTATATGAGATTACTGTTTTAAGTGAAATCCTTGTATAACGGTCCTTGACATAACAGAAAAGCACTAGCAAATCCAACTTAGGGCACATAGGTAGGTCTACACTTGCTTTTTAACTGGTTTGTCCAAAACCTTTATCTTTCCCTTCATTCCCCAATTAGATTCATCTGTAAAATATATTACACCAAAATGCCTATGGACTTAAGACTGGAGTCAAGCTACTTATAGATGTGAAACAATCAGAATGGCGCTGAAGTTAAACGTTAAGAGTATCTTTTTACTGTGCCTTTGTATCGCCTTATGGGAGAGGGGACTAACAACATTTTCTAGCTGCAGTTTGAAAGAATCAGGAAGAAACCGGTATTAACGTTGTTCTCATAAATATAACAGCAAACATAATACGGATTTGTAAGTGGTTAGTCTTTGATAGGACGGGTATCCAACTTTCGGCTTCCTGGGGCAGTACATTCCACAGGTTGATTCACCGTTCTATAAACCTGATTTTTATTTGCTCTTAAATCAAAGCCTTTAAAATTAAGCGTGGAGGCTTACACTAACAAAGTAGAATGGTCAGAAGTCTTGAGTGTCTATACTAGAGGAACAATTTTAGACAAGACAGAGGCGTGTTCAGGCCTAGCAAATCCTCAAAGACTGGCATAACTTGAAATCACTTCAAGTATGCTGGAAGTAATTCCTCAGCTGATCCAGTAAAATCCCAGTGCTCCCGATGACCCCTCACCTGATTGAACTCCTCATCGGCGTATATATCAATCAAGTCCACTCCTTCTGACATGGCTTCGGAGGGCAGATCGCGAGCCCGAAAAACGGACAAAGTAAGAAAGATGCCACTGCGATATCCAGAAAGAGGCAAGGGTTAGATGGCATGTGGCTCCCGGGTTGGAAGGAGGGCAATGGTTGCCAACCTCCCTCCCATCTCCAGAGACGCAGCCTCCCGACAGTCCAGGTTCGGCCCCACCCGCTCCGCCCCGCCCCCGGCCTCGCGCCGCCCCTCGCTCTCCCAGGCCGCCCAGGCTCGCGGGGCTCGCTACCCATCACCCTCGGGCCCGACCCGAGCTGCGCCGCAGCTGGCTGTGGCGCGACGGCGAAATCCAGGCCTCTGCTCCGAGGGGCTCTAGGACGGCGCTGCGAACGCCCGAAGCAAAACCCGCGGCCCAAGTATGGCGCACCTGCCTAGGCCCCAAGGCGACCCAGCCAGAGTCCCCGCGGGTCGCGGAGCTCCAGCCGCCCCCACCCAGGCCCAGTCCTCGCCCCCAGCTAGGCCCGCCCCGCTCCCTCCCCGCAGACCCGGCCCAGTGCCCTCGGCCCCCTCCCACAAAGGCCCGCGCCTCCCTCCGTCCGCCGACTCCGGCTGCCCGTAACTCAACCGACCCCCTCCCCGCCTCAGCGCAGGCCCCGAGCCCTCTTCCGGCCCAGCCGGCTCCCGGCCGCGCGCCCCCGTTACCGGGAATATGGCGGCGGAGGCGGCGAGTCCGAACTAGGCCCGAAGCGCGCGAACCGCTCTCGGCCCCCAGATCCCGCCTTCCCCCCCTATTCAGCCACGGGCGTCATACGCACAGCCACTTCCGCCATACGCAGGGAAGTGTTTTCCGGCTCAGGACGCAGCTTCCGTAAGGTCGGCGTCCGGAAGTTCCCGGAAGTGGCTGTGCCGCAGGTTTCCGGTACAGGTCGGGAAAAATTGTGGTGGCTATCATGTTCCCGGCCCTGACGCGGGTGAGGAGACTGAAAAGTCTAGGGTCCTAGGTGGACCACAGTGGAAACTGAGTCTCGTTTTCCTCTGCAGTCTTGGAGACCGCGAGGAGCATCCAAAAACCCTGATAGTCTAAGGCAAGGACAGACCCAAGGAAAGGTCGATCTTGCAAAATTAGGATATTCAAGTCGCTTCCCCCCTTTCCTGTGTGCATATTTTGTAGTATAGTTGAACAATTAGTGTTCCTGCGAGACCCAGTTCGGATCTCGGCTATTGCCCAGATGGAGTTGGCCCGACCGCCCCTGGGCGCCCCAAATCTCTGTTCTTAAGTCTTTCTGTTCCAAGGTCTTCTCTAATATCTGTCACTTTACATCGCATCGTAAGGTCTTCTTTTTCATTGTAGATGTTCATCACTATATACTTCTCTCTTAGTACTACTTTTTCCTGCATCTAATAATGTTTTGTCTTTAGTCTCAAGATAATTTCCAATTTCCCTTTTGATTTCTTTGACTCATTTGCATCGTTGGTTAAGTGTGTTATTTAACATATTTTTAAATTTTCCAGTTTTCCTTCTGCTATTAATCTAGTTTCACCCCATTATGGTCAGAAAATATCTCATATAATTTCAATATTCTTAGACTTGTTTTGTAACTTATGTGATCTGTCCTGGAGAAAGTTCTCAGCGTGCTTGAGAATAATATGTAGTCTTGCTGCTGCTATTGGGTGGAATGTTTTGTGTATGTCTGTCTGGTTAATTGGGTCTGAAGTCTTGTTCTGATCCTCTGTTTCATTATTGTTTTTCTGTCTGGATGTTCTGTTCATTATTGGAAGTTATGTCATGAAATCTATTATCATGTTGCTATTTCTCTCTTAAATGCTGCCAATGTTTGCTTCATATATTGAGTGCTCTGATGTTGATTGCATGTATATTTATAATTTTTATATCTTTCTGGTGAATTGACCTTTTTTTGTCATTACATAGTGTACTTTGTCTTATGACAGTTTTTGACTTAAAGTCTATTTTGTCTGGTATGAGTAGGGGCTTTCTGCTCACTTTTGGTTACCATTTTCATCCTTTCTCTTTCAGCCTATGTATATCCTTAGGTCTAAAGCAAGTCTTTTGAAACAGCATATAGTTGGATCTCTTTTTTCTTTTTTTTTTAATTTTTATTTTATTTATTTATTATTTTAAAGTCCAGAAACCTCAGGGTTTTTTTTAGATTTTATTTATTCACTTTTATTAGAGAGCGAGGAGAGAGAGAGAGAGAGGAAGAGATAGAGAGAACAGCTGGAGAAGCAGGAAGCATCAACTCCCATATGTGCCTTGACCAGGCAAGCCTGGGGTTTCAAACCAGCGACCTCAGCATTCCAGGTCGAAGCTTTATTCACTGCGCCACCACAGGTCAGGCTCTTTTTTCTTTTTTTAATCCATTCAGCCACTCTGTGTATTTTGGTTGGGGACTTTAATACATTTACATTTAAAATAATTACTGGTAGAGAAGGATTTACTGTTGCTGTTTTGTTCATTGTTTTCTGTTTGTCTTGTAGCTTCTGTGTCTCTTCCTCTCATCATCTTTTGTGTTTCATTGCTTTATTTTTTTTATAGAAACATACTTTGATTCCTTTCTAATTTTTTATTGTGTATCTGCTATAGGTATTTCCTTTATAATTATTGTGGGGCTTACACAAAAATATTATAATTTATTGTAAACTGGTAACAATTTAACTTTAATCTCCTACAAAATTCTACTCTTCTATTTCTTCCCGCTTCATTTTATTGATGTTACAATTCTGTTATATTGCGTCTATGAACATATTTTTAAGAAATGTTTTTGCCTTTATGAACATATTTTTAAAAAATGTTTTGCCTTTTAACTTCTATGCCAGAATTAAAAGTGATTTATGTACCACTGTTACAGTATTGAAATATTCTGTATTTGTCATATATTTACTTTTGCCAGTGAGCTTTATACTTTCATATGCTTTTGTTTTGCTGTCTAAAGTGTTTTAGATGCTTTGGGCTTCTTGAATTTGAATGTTCATTTCCCTTCCCGAATCTGGGAAGTTTTAGCCATTATTTCTTCAAATGAGCTTTCTGTTCCTTCTTCTTTTCTTCTCTGGGACTCCATAATGTGTTTAGTGTTTTGCTTGTTGATGTCCCATGAGTCTCTTAGGTGTACTTTTCTTTTCTTTTCTTTTTTTCTTCCTTTGGGTAATTTCAAATAACCTATATTAGAGTTCTTTCTTTTTTTCTTTTAAAAGATTTTACTTCTTGAATTTGTAGAGGCAGGGGTAATAGGAAGTATTGACTTCACTTTAGTTGTTCATTGGTTGCTTGTTGTATGTGCCTTAATCAGGCAAGCCAGGGTTTTGAACCAGCGACCTCAGCATCCCAGGTCAATGCTCTATCCACTATTCCACCACAGGCCAGGCTACTGTTTCTTTCTTGTGATTGATGAGTTTGATGTTTAACCCCTATAGTGAAATTTTCAATTCATTTATTGTAGCCTTCAGTTCTGAAAGTTCTTTTAAGTGTTTCTCTTTGTTGATACTCTCTTTTTGTACATGCATTGTTTTGAGGTCATTGAACATTTTGGATTCTTTGTCAGGTAATTCACATTCCTGTTTCTTTAGGGTTGGTTTCTCAAGATTTGGTTTGTTTGTTTGTTTGTTTTTGATTGGGCCATGTTTCCTTGTTTCATGGCATCCTGTGCAACTTTGGGTTGGGACGAAAGCCTTTGAAAGAATAGCTACCTCTCACAGTCATTTTAGACTGACTTTGTACAAGGAAGGACTTCACCAACCAGCCCTACTGGAGATTCTGGGGTTGGGGGGAACCTCTCAAGTCTTTTGTGTGGATATATTCTCTCTGGGTTTGTGCATTCCCACGAGGGAGATTTGCTGGCTTCTTTTTTTCAGGAGCTCATAATCTCTTCCTCCCTCTGCTGTCTGTCTACAGTACTGCAGGTTCTCTGGAGCTACCACAAGCTTCCTGGTTCTCTTGGTCTGAGTAGCCACCAGGCTTCTAGAGTATCGCAGGTTCTACTAAAACTGCAAGTTGGCCAAGACAAAAAACAGTTTCTTGGGCAGCTCCTTGGAAGGCAGGAATTTTGGATGCATGCTCCACTTTTCTTTCCCTCTCAGGGGAGAAGCTGCTAAGCTGTGTTGTCCTCTGTCTGCTGTACCATGGGTCCTCTGGAGTATGGTCAAGCCATCCAGCTCTCTTCTGTTCTCAGAGTCCCCCAGGCAGCTAGAGTATGCTGGGTCCTATCGGTGCTCTGAGACAGGTGAGACAGAAACCATTCTCCCTGACACCTCCCCAGACAGCTGGAACTTTAGATGTACATTCCAACTCTTACCTCCCCAGGGAGAAGCCAGAAGTTGGAGGTTTTCTTTCTTTTTTTTTTTTTAAGTTTTTTTAATTTTATTTTATTCATTTTAGAGAGGAGATACAGAGGGAGAGACAGAGAGAGAGAAAGAGAGAAAGGGGGGAGGAGCTGGAAGCATCAACTCCCATATGTGCCTTGACCAGACCAGTGCAGGGTTTTGAACTGGCGACCTCAGTGTTCCCAGGTCGACGCTTTATCCACTGCGCCACCACAGGTCAGGCCCTGGAGGTTTTCTTATACTTGTTTTGTGCTGAGCCAGGAATAGGGACCGTGGTGAATGACTGTGCTAGAATGCCTTTGTTCTCAGCAGCACCCAACCTGGCACCCTTCCCCGTCAGCACTTACGTTCAGAGAGGACAGAAACTGGTCGGTTGGGCAGCCCCCTGAGAAGTCAGCATGTTGGACACATGTTTCAGGCTTCTCCTCCGGGGAGAAACCAGGAGCTGAGAATTCCCTTCGGTTGCACTAGGCTGAGCCAGGGGAAGGGACTGTGATGAATGATTATCATGAATTTTCCTTCCTGCTTTAATGCAGCTGCCTTTGTGCTTGCCTGGGGTTTAGGACACTTTAACTGGTTTCTGGATTTCTCCTAAAGGTAACTGGTCCGTGTGTTGTGGAGTTGGAAGTCTCTGTGGGAGAAGGGGAGTGGGGGGCTTCCTGTTCTGCTGTCATGCTGATGTTACCTTCGCATCGCATCTTGATAGTTTTTGACTTTCTCTAGAATGAGAGCCCTCGAAGGATTAGGGTCCATGCCATTACTGTCTGCTCAGATTTTAACACAGTCCGGTGACTATAGTATAAACCATACCAGAAGGGAATGCAAAGGAAAGAGGAAATATTTCTGCTGAAGAATTTCCGGAAGGACACTGGTTAAGAACATGTTTGCAATTAGAGCTAGTTTTCAATTCCAACTACAGGCATGGGCAAAAGTAGGTTTACAGCTATTCTATGGAAAAAGACATGCAGGTTATGATTGTTACAATAGCTTTATTTTTTTATTTAGAGACAGAGGCAGAGGGACAGACAGACAGAAAGGGAGAGAGATGAGAAGCATCAGTTCTTCATTGTGGCACCTTAGTTAAACATCGATCGCTTTCCCATATGTACCTTTATGGGGAGGCTCCAGCAGAGTCAGTGACCCCTTGCGTAAGCCAGCGACCCTGGCCTCGAGCCATCGACCTCAGGCTTCAAGCCAGCAACCTTTGGGCTCACGCCAGTGACCATAGGGTCATGTCTATAATCCCACACTCAAGCCAGTGACCCCGTCCTCAAGCTGGTGAGCCCTCACTCAAGCCTGATGAGCCCACGCTCAAGCCAGTGACCTCGGGGTTGCAAATCTGGGCCCTCCACGTCCCAGTCTGACGCTCTATCCACTGCACCACCAGCTGGTCAGGCATACAATAGGTTTATTAACTCAAAGGAATGTCACAATGCAACGGGAGGCCTCCTTTGCCCGCCCCTGTATTTAGGTGGCTTTGAGAAGTGTCTTTAACCTCTCCAAGCCTCATCTTCTTAAGCTGTAAAGTGGGATCTGTATCAGAATAACTTCCTAAGGACTAAATGAGAGCAAATGCATTTAGCACCTATTAAATACTGAATGATGACAGGGGTGTTATTTGATGTTGTTAAAAGAAATATGGTTTATTTGTTTCAGGTGCTTGCTCTGTCAAGGCACCGCCCGGTGTCTCCTTTGCTCAGCATGACATCATTCAGCCGTTTCTACAGAGGTGACAGCCCAACAGATTCTCAGAAAGATATGATTGAAATCCCTTTGCCTCCGTGGGAGGAGCGAACTGATGAATCCATAGAAACCAAAAGAGCCCGCCTGCTCTACGAGAGCAGGAAGAGGGGGATGTTGGAAAACTGCATTCTGCTCAGGTAGGGAAACAAGGGTCTCGGGCCCCTTCTCTTCGACTGGAAACAGCATGTAATTTGTTTCTCTCATTTTGTAGCCTCTTTGCTAAAGAGTACCTGCACCGCATGACAGAGAAACAGCTGAACCTTTACGACCGCCTGATTAATGAGCCCAGTAACGACTGGGACATTTACTACTGGGCTACAGGTACTGGGCATGCGAAGCAGCATGTGAAAAATAGGGTGACTTGGGCTGGTTTGAGTCCGGAATCGTATGCTGGGCGATTTTCTTTTACTCACGAAAATAGACACTCAAACACTTCTCAAATTTTTGCAAAGAGTACAAAAATTTGTTGGATCAGTTAGGATTCTTTGTTTACAGACAATAGAAACCTATCCTGTGTAACTTAGGCAAGAAGGAAATTTAGTGACATTGTACAGGCGTCAGAGGAAGGTTGGAGAAAGTGGAGGCTGAGAATGGAGTAGGTTCAGACGGCTCGATAACTGCATAGCTAGAATTCCTCAGTAGTCTCAGTCCAGCCCGGCCTTTGGGAGGAACAAATGTCACTGGGTATAGTTAGGGTTAGCATTGGCTGTGGGTACGAGGAGTCCACCCTGACCGGGTAAGCTCGGTTGGTTAGAGCATCGTCCCGATATGCAAAGGTTGCCAGTTTGCTCCCTAGTCAGGGCACATACAGGAACAGATTGATGTTTCTCTCTCTCTGTCTCTTTTCTCTCTCTCTTCCTCTCGCTCCCTTTCCCTTCCCCTCCCTCTTCATCTTTTCCTCTCCCTGCCCCTAAAATCAATCAATAAATTTTTTAAAAGTCCAAAACAAAAATGGCTTAAGCAACACCGAGCTCTGTTTCCCTTTCTCATAACAGAAGTTCAGGGCCATCACATAGAGGGTTTTTCTTTTTTAATGTGTACACATTTGTTTGACTTCCTTAAAACCCCGCCTCCCCCGGGGCCAACATAGAGGGGTTTGGAAAGGTCACCAGGTCGAGTCCTCTTGATTTGCCGCTCCTTCATCCTCGGCACCTACCGTCTGTCTTCTGACCCAAGACGGCTGCGAGGCTGTCCGTCATGCCCATATTTCCCCCAGGAAAAAGTTCCCCATTCTTCATAGAGCCTTCTTAGGAAACTGTACACTGTACTTCCACTTCTTTTCCATTGGCCACAATTTAGTCACATGTCTGTACTTTGCCATAAAGAAGAAATAATATAGTCTATCCCATGTGTCCAACTAAATTGGGATTGTATTACCAAGGAAAAATGAGAGAGTAGATATTAGGGGACATCTGACCTATTTCTCTCATGCTCTGGGGCTTCTCACTCAATATGCATCATACAATAGAAGCTATTCTGTAGGTTCCAAGTGTAAAATGTGATCATGGATTGTGCCTTTGGTACTGTGTCAGAGAACTTGCCTGATGTAAAGTCATAAAGATTTTCTCTGTTCTACGAATTTTATAGTTTTATTTTTATTTATGTTTTATTTTTTCCTTTCTTGATTTCAGAGAGAGGGAAACGTTGATTTGTTTTTCCACTTATTCATGCATTCCTTGGTTGATTCATTTTTTAATTTATTTTTTAATTTTTTTATTCATTTTAGAGAGGAGACACAGAGTGAGTGAGAGAGAGAGAGAGAGAAAGAGAGAAAGGGGGGAGGAGCTAGAAGCATCAACTCCCATATGTGCCTTGACCAGACCAGTGCAGGGTTTTGAACTGGCGACCTCAGTGTTCCCAGGTCGACGCTTTATCCACTGCGCCACCACAGGTCAGGCTCCTTGGTTGATTCTTTTTTTTTTTTTTAATTTTTTTATTTTATTTTTTATTTTTTACAGGGACAGAGAGAGAGTCAGAGAAAGGGATAGATAGGGACAGACAGACAGGAAAGGAGAGAGGTGAGAAGCATCAATCATCAGTTTTTTGTTGCAACACCTTAGTTGTTCATTGATTGCTTTCTCACATGTGCCTTGCCCGCGGGCCTTCAGCAGACCGAGCAACCCCTTGCTGGAGCCAGCGACTCAAGCTGGCGCGCTCAGGGTCTCGAACCTGGGTCTTCCGCATCCCAGTCCAACGCTCTATCCACTGCACCACCGCCTGGTCAGGCTCCTTGGTTGATTCTTATAAGTACCCTGAACCAGGGATCGGACCCACAACTTTGGCATATCTAGAAGACACTTTAAGAAACTGAGCTATCCAGCCAGGGCCTTTATGTCTCTGTACTTGTTCTGTCAATAAGAGCAGGTGTTGACATCTCCATCTATAATTGTAGATTTTTTATGACTCCTTTTAGTTCTCTCAGTTTTTTGCTTCCTATGTTTTGAAGCTCTGTTATATGAAGAAATGTTGGGACTGTTATAGCTTCTTGGGGAATTGAGTCCTTTAGCATTATATAGTATCTATCTTTATTGCTGATAATATTTCTTGTTCCAAAGTGTCTGATTGTCATTTACACACTCCAGCATTCTTTGATTAGTGTTTGCAAGATACGTGTTTTTGCATCTATATGGCTTTCTACTGCTTTGTCATTCACGACCACAAACTGAGTGACTTTAAACACCTGTTTATTAGCCCGGAGCTCCATAGATCAGGAGCTGTGCCCACATCTCACAGTCGGAAATCAGTTGACTGTTTTACATTCCTGTCCGGAAACTAACTTCAGGTTGTCACAATGAGTTGTAGGACTGAGATCCCGCTTGCCGTGTTAGCTGTTGATCTATCTCTTTCAGCCCCGATGAAGCCACTCTCAGACCTTATCCTATAGCCCTGTCCGTCTCAGCGGTGGAAATCCTTCCTCACGTGGAGTCCCTCTTACGCTTCAGATGTTTCTGATTTCCCCTGTGTCTCCTGCTGAAGAAAGCTCTGCTTCTGTGGAGCTCCTGTGATGAGGTCAAGACCACCTGGATGATTTCCCTGCCCTCAGGCCACTGTGCTGCAGTCACATAACCTGACCGTGGGGGGATGCCATCGTGTCTGCAGTGCTGGGGACTACACAAGGCGTGTGCGCCAGGGCAGTGGGAAACACGGGGGCCGAGCTGGCAGGCTGCCTACCACACCGTTCTGTGGCTTGTAGACAGCATATGTAGTCTCTGTGTTTTGTCCAATCTTACAGTTTCCACCTTTTCCTTGGTGTGTTTTAGCCACTCACGTATAATTGTCAACGTGACTGCATTAACATCTGCCGTCACTTCGTTTCCTATTTCTTCCATCTATCCTTTCTTTTCCTCCCTCTTTCCATGGGCTTTGTAAATGGAGTATTCTAAACTTCATTTTACTCCACTGTTGATTTATTATTTATACCTCTTATGTAATTGTTTTAGTGATTGCCCCAGGGTTTGCATTATGCACCTGTAATTAATCACAGCCTACCTCCAAGTAATACTACACTGCTTCATGTGTAATGGAAGAACTTCACAACGGCACACTCCATGTCTTCCCGTCCTTTCTGCTGTGGGCATAACTTCTGTTTGCACTCACGCTGCGAGCCTGCACTGCCTTTGCGTTGTTTTACCTTACACAGTTATCTTTAGAGCAGTTTGAAATAAGGAAAAGAATACTTGATGAATTCCAACATATATAGCATATGTAAGTACACAGGTAACATAATATATAGCTCACTGTCATGTATAAAGTACATTATACTTTATATTTAACTTCATTTTGTCTTATGAGATCTTCATTTCTTTACGTAGATCCATTTTCCTTTATCTGGTATCATATTCCTGGAGAATTTCCTTTAATATTTCCTGTAGTTCAGGTCTGCTGTTAGGAATTCTCTCAGATTTTGTCATTTTTGAAAGATATTTTCACTGGGTACAGAATTATAGGTTCACAGTCTTTCTTTCAGCACCTTAAAGGGGTACTCGGGGCACTTTTCTTTTTCTTTTTTCTTTTTGCCAGGCTGTTAGTACAAAGGATTGAGTCAGTCTGGTTAGGACTGAGCTGGATTTGGGTTTGTTGCTTTGGTTACTTACCTTCATTGCACCGCCAGCTTCAGATCCCTCTAGTGTTACCATGTGCGGTTCTGTGGTTTGCCTTGTTTCTGACAAGCAGTCGGCCATGTCTGTTCCTTTCTATACACTGTATCTTTTCATTCTGAATGTTTTCAACAGTTTATCTTTGGTTTCTAGCAGTTTGAATATGATGTGTATAGATCAGGGGTCCCCAAACTTTTTACACAGGGGCCAGTTCACTGTCCCTCAGACCATTGGAGGGCCAGACTATAAAAAAAACTATGAACAAATCCCTATGCACACTGCACATATTTTAAAGTAGAAAAACAAAACGGAAACAAATACAATATTTAAAATAAAGAACAAGTAAATTTAAATCAACATACTGACCAGTATTCCAATGGGAACTATGGGTGCGGATGCATCCTGTGCTCCTCTCACTGACCACCAATGAAAGAGGTGCCCCTTCCGGAAGTGCGGTGGGGGCGGATAAATGGCCTCAGGGGGCCGCGTGGGGCCCGGGCTGTAGTTTGGGGACCCCTGGTCTATATGCTTGTTTTTGGTACTTACTCTGCTTAGGATTCTCTGGGCATGTTGGATCCAATTACACTTAGGTTAGACTGTGATTTCATAGCGTTTGGATTCTGTTTTGTGTTTTTTACTCTTTTTTTTCTTTATGAATCAGTTTTGGTAATTTGTGTTGGATAATATCTATTGCCTTATCTTCAGCTCCCTAATTTTTTCCTTGACTGTGTCAGATCTTAGAACTGTTGAGGTCATTATGCTTCTTTGCTTATGTTTGTTTTTAGCATTTCCATTGGACTATTACAGTTTCTTTTTTTTTTTTTTTTTTTGTGTGTGACAGACAGAGAGAGTCAGAGAGAGGTACAGATAAGGACAGACAGACAGGAAGGGAGAGAGACGACGAGAAACATCAATTCTTCCTTGCAGCACCTTAGTTGTTCATTAATTGCCTGCTGATAGGTGCCTTGACTGGAGGGGGCTGCAGCAGACTGAGTGACCCTTTGCTCAAACCATATGAGCCCGCGCTCAAGCTGGCGACTTTGGGGTCTTGAACCTGGGTCTTCCGCATCCCAGTCCGATGCTCTATCCACTGCACCATCGCCTGGTCAGGCTGGACTTTTACAGTTTCTAACTCTCTGCTAGAATTCCTCACCTGTTCACATATTTTGTTTTCTTTTTCTACTCAAGTCTTTAGCATATTAGTCATAGTTAACTTTAAATTTCCTAATAGCCTAACACCTGGGTCATCCCTTAGTCTGTTTCTGTTGATTGCTTTGCCTCTTCATGGTGTGTGTGTGTATCTCATAATTTTTGATTGAATGTTAGGCATCATGAGTAAGACAATAAAGACAGGTAAGTAGTATTTATGCCTAGAAATGGGCATGCCTCTGTCAGGCTGTTAGCATGGGGATCAGGTCAGTCTAGTGAGGAGTAGGCTCACTTTGGATTTGTTACCACTTTCGTTCCCTTCAGCGCACCTGCCTCTGTAGTTACCATGTGCTCAGGGAGGGGCTGAGTGTCCCGAGTGTATTTCTCCACGTTCCTGTTTTACCCTCAGCTTTCGGCCTTCCCTGTATTTCTGTGCCCCAAAGGGAATCTCCCTCCCTGCCTTGACCCTCCCCCAGTTGTAGATTCTTGTTGCTTTTACTTGGTGCTTATCAGTTTGGGAAGGGGAGGTTGGGAGAGCATTATTATCCTGCGCCAGCCTCAGTCCCTTCGGCCCTGGGTCTCAGTGACCCTGCCCACCCCACAGGGGAGAGGATATGTTTTTCTTCTACCTTTCTACCAGCTCAAATGGGTCCTCGTGTGCCCTGTGAGATACAAGATTTGCTGTCCTACTCGCAGTCACCTGCGGCTTTTGTTCTGTGGGAGGAAAGGGCTGGACTGGGCTTTATACTTTGTTTGCAGTGTTTTCTACTCCCCTCCTCCTGGCCTGCATTGCTGACAGCGGCTTTCTCCAGCCTCCTGTTCTGAACCCTTTCTTTGTCAGGGACATATTCAGTGCCGGTTTGTTGAGAAGAACCTGTAGGTGGGTGTGAAATCACCTGTGGCTAGTCCATACTTGGCTTTTCATTAAAAATTTTGGCTGAGCCTGACCAGGTGGGGGCGCAGAGGACCCAGGTTTGAAACCCTGAGGCTGCAGCTTGAGCGTGGGCTCACCAGCTTGAGCGCAGGGTCACTGGCTTGAGTGTGTGGTCACCGACTTGAGCGTGGGATCATAGACATGACCCCGTGGTCGCTGGCTTGAGCCCAAAGGTCACTGGCTTAAAGCCCAAGGTCGCTGGCTTGAGCAAGGGATCGCTGACTCAGCTAGTCAAGGCACATATGAGAAAGCAATCAATGAATAACCAAAATGTCACAACTACCAGTTAATGCTTCTCATCTTTCTCCCTTCCTGTCTGTCCCCCTTCCCCTCATCTTGCAAAAAAAAAAAATTAGCTGAATCTTTTCCCCTGCTTGTGTCCTGCCCATTGTCTCTTCCTGTGCTCTGTCTCAGGTGAGCAAGGGCTCATGTCCAGTTTCTCCTTGGAGGGGCCTCTCCGTCCTTAGATTTTATTCTACTTGGTTGCCCTGTGACCTCAGCTCTCTGATGACTTCAAGAAAACTCATAATGTTTGTAGTTTATCTGGCTTTTTGTTGTTGGAATGAGAACAGTGTTCTTTCCAACTTTCAGCATCCTAGGGAGGTACCTAAATCTTGACCTTATTTTGATCATTACAAAAAAACAGGGGCCTGGTCCGCTGGACACTAGGCCTGATGCTGAGTGAAGGGGGAGTCAAACTTGGTTTTGAGAAATTCCCCTCCTAGCCCTGCATTTAGTCTAGATAGGCGGGTTGTTCCAGAACACATTCCCTAGGCTTTCCCATGGGAGGCCTTGCTTGTTATTTGAAGTGTGAGTGTCTCAGGGGAGAGAAGGGCTGGAGGCGAGCAGCACGCTGCCAGACTCCCTCCCTGACTGAGGCTGGCGTTCTCCTTGCTGTGTTCTCGGTCCTTGGTCCATCCGGATCTGCTTCCTCAGGTTCTTGTTGCTGTTATGGATTCTAATAGCCTTCCGATAAATTCCTTTTTGCTGAAGTTTACTTGCGTTACTAATTTCTGTCACTTAGAACCAAGGACGTTTGCCCCACGGAATTTATAGACTAGAAGGAGAAACATAATGACCAGAAAGCAACTGAAATTCGAAATGCAGAGCAGAATAGTACAGCCGAGGTAGGACAGGCCAGAGGTTGGCACACTTGTTTGTAAAAGACCAGACAGGACACATTTCGGTCCTGTGGCCATATGGTCTCCGCTGCACTGGCACACGGGCAGCCGTGGACAATCTGTAAGCCAGCAGGAGCAGCTGTCCCAATAAAACTCGTTCCAGCCCTGGGCTGCCATTGTTTGCCCGCTCCGGGTTTCAGGTATAGGCTGCTGTATTTAGAGGAAGAAGGGACACAGTCTGTGTCTACCAAGGCTCTGGGCCAAGACCAGAGTTTCCAGTTTCAAGAGCCTTTTGCCTAAATATTGACTGATTGACATAATTCTTTCTGCCCATTCTTCCCTTGCAGAAGCAAAACCAGCCCCAGAGATATTTGAAAACGAAGTCATGGCACTGCTGAGGGACTTTGCTAAGAACAAAAACAAAGAGCAGAGATTGCGTGCCCCAGATCTCGAATACCTCTTCGAAAAGCCACATTGAGCTGCACACACTTCCTGCCATGGGGGCTCAGTCCATGGACCCTCGCTGCTTGTGACGGGGACTGGCTCGGACGTCCTGCTTTTCCTTCGCCGCTCAGCTCACCCAGCCCATCCAGCCTGCCCCACCTGATGGGCCCACGTCTCTCCCAGGACATGGAAATGCTCAGTGTCTCATCCTAACACCTTTTTGTTCCGCTCTAGGCCTCAGAAGTGGTTTAGAAGGGGGAGGGCTTCCTCTAGCAACCCAGATATGTGTGAAATTGTCTTTAAGATTAAGTCACCTACAAACAGCAGTGTTGAATTTACTTTCACTAGTTTCTTTCTGAAATCAAGTACTTAAAAAAGAAGCAGATTTTCTGTTATTTCATAAATGTGTATTCATTTTCCCTATAGAAAAAGTGATTAAAGAAAAATTGCAAACATTAATTATTTTTGTTATTACTTCTTCTACTTAAAAATTTTACATGCCCAATAACTGCTTTGAAAATTGGCTAATTAATTTAAAACATCTTTTAAAAGAAAAAGTGATTTGTCAGCGTCGTGGGCCCAGCTGGTCTGATCCCTGGCCAGTCTCTGCCACAGGAGGGCGCTGTGGGGAAGCTAATGTGGCCGCTGGCACTTCAGCCGACAGCGTGCTCCGCCGCGTGGAGAGGTGGAGAGGCAGCCAGCTGCCCCTGCTGTTTCCTGGGCAGCCAGGGCTTTGTTCAAGTGCAAGTCTCCCCTCCCAACCCAGGAAGGTTCTTCCTGCCGAGGGAAGCTGCCCCAGGAGCCCCCACCGGACTCTTGCAAAGACACACCAGGCAGGATGGGGGTGCATGCGGGAGTGGGGTGTGCAGTGCTGCTTAACAGCCCACTTCCTCATCATGTTTTCTCTGAAGTGTCCGCTCTGTAAACTGAATGGTAACAGGATGTTAAAGAGTGTTTTGAAAAGGAAAATCACAGTGCCCAACCCTCACAAAATTACTTAATTTTGTCTATTCCCATACAATCCTCAGACATGATTATGGAGTTTACAAGGCTACAGTCGTAGGTTTCATTTCCATGTAACAGCATAGCAACTTCCTTTTATATTTCTACAGTCTCCACAATTATTTTCTTTGGTAAAAGAACACAAAACGATGTAGAATGAATTAGTTTAAAGTGTTTGGCTCTAGGGAAGACTTTGGGGTTGCTAGGGACAGCCTCCCTGGAGGGCTGCTCCCCTCGGAGCTGTGGTCCTTTCAGAAGGGCCAGCACCCGGACTGGACCAGCACCGCCCAAAGGTGTGGCCTTAGGAAGGCAGGCCAGACTGCTGTGCGTGGTACGCAGAGCTGTGCGTGGGGAGGAAGTCCACGTTTTCAGCATTGTTGAGCTACGAGGTTCCCTTGGGGTCTCCCCATGGTCCTGTCTGCTCCTCAGTTCCCTGGCTAAGGAGGAAAGGGAAGAGAACTGGCCTGGACTTACACGACCTCATCAAAACGTCACAGCGCTCCTGCAGACCAGTGGTGCGATGCCTATTTTGTAGATGAGAAAGGGGCCTCGGAGAGTAATCTATCCAAGGTCAAGTAGCCGTTCCTTCCAAAAGCCAGACTCTCATTTAGTTCTGTCTGCCTCCAAAGCTCGTGAACTTTCTACTAGAACACACTGCCTCCCTGGTGGAAACTCAGTAAAAACCTACGCTTTTAAAAATGATGGCAAAGAAACTCAACAGTTATCAGGTGGGTCCTGTGTGTCACACGGGGCAGGAAGCTGCCAGACGCTTCCCCACATTGGCCCTTAGTCACCCAGGCTAGCTCTCGTCAAGTGAGGAAGCAGTGCAGGCCCTGGTTACAGGTTCAAATCCTGACTCCGCTGCTTGCTGCATAAATGAATTGGCTTGAGCCTCGGTTTTGTCATCTCTAAAATGGGGATGGTGACACTTTATCTTAAGCAGCGGTGAAGGTCAGATGGGAAAGGGATGAAGCATGCACAGCTCTTACATGAACCCCGGCACACAGTAGGCCCTCAGGACATAGCAGGTGTCAGCGTTGGATCATGGCCTCAGCCCAAGCCGTAAAACCTGTCGCCTAACCAATAGCCTGGCATGTCAGGAAGGTCACCAGAGTCACACGCAGGGCAGTCTCATCTGCAGCTAGAAAGCTGAGCCTATTAACCACGGGGGTGTCTGCCCAGCCAGTGAAGACCAGAGAGAAAACAGACCCTGGGAAGGAGACGTTTGATGGAAAAATCTGTAGCACTCACCTCAGCAGGGAGTGGGAGGGAGACTTAGAACAAGGCACGTGGGAAGATGGATGTCACCTGGGGAGCACATGGCAGACTCTGGCCATTCTCTTGGGCCTCCCTTGATATATGGTGGGGAGCTGGGTAAGCAGGCAGAGTTTATAGAGACAGCGATATCTGGACTGTTAGAAATCCACGTGAATCGGGCAGCGACTTGCCCATCTGTCTTGGACACTTATGCAATAAACTCCGGTAGCCAAGTATGCCGTCGGCGTTTTGATTCCCCGCGGTTTGATCTTCCTTATTCTGATTTTGTCTTATTTTACATACTGTTCAGCCGCTGCCACTTTCACCTGGGAATGCCATGCTTCTAAAGGAATTGTTTTCCTCCGCGGCTGCTGGCTTGTGTCATCTATGAAAGTGAAGGATCTTGCTAACTCCAGCTGTTCAGTGTCAGACCCAGGGGTGCTATGTAAACAGTTTTTCCCTTTATTGGGCATTAAGTAAAACTAGGCCGGCCACAGTGCATTAAAAATTTTTTTTTAATAAACATATATCAAGGGCCAGCAGCCCCCCAAGGATCCGTGGTGAACAGAAGCTAGATTCATTCCTCTCAGTTTGACGCATTGCTGCTCGCTGACCTCATTCAAAGCCTGCACCGGGCACATGAGCGTCTGGCCCTGTCCTAACCCATCCACCGTGGTCTCCCAAATCCTATCTCCAGGCTCCCGCGTGACACATCAAACTGGGTCAGTAACGGCTGTTCTCTTCCCATCATTTTCTCACTGAATCATTTTAAGTCTTCAAAATCCATAAGCCAAACACCTTTTGCCCGAGCTCTGGGCCTTCGGTGGGGCGCATCTGCTGCAGGTCATTGAGGAGGCCCCTCTTGCTGGCTTCGGGCATTATCTGGAGGTCATCCGGTCTGTCTCCTCAGCCCCAGCCAGGGCGGTACTGGCACAAACCTGGTTTTAAATATCACCAGGGAAAGAGATTCCTCTGGGAGAGTGGAGAGTCTCACATTTATCCTTCAACTCATCTGCTGCTCCTGCGGCTAGACAGGAAGATTCCATGATACGGAGGCTCAAGCAGCCTTAAATGGCAAGTGAGTCTGGCACGCTGTGAGCTGACAGCCCCCTTATTACTACAGCCTGTTGTGTCTGGGGACAGTGGGCCTGCCATCCTGCAGCTGTCAAGGTGACAATGCTGATCAGCTTCTAGTTAAGCCACCTTGTGACACCTCAATTTCCTACTGATCCCCCTGAGCGGTGTTAGACTCTACCCCAGCCGGGGAAAATGGCATTGGTGGGACAAGGCCCCTGAGGCAAGGAGTGCTCTTTCGGCTTTAAGAAACAAAGGTCTGTTAGCAGTTAGACACTTCGGAGGGATGGGAGAAAAGGTGAAGGATCCAAGACAACATCTGGCTTCACAGGGGAAGACATGCAGGGAAATCTACCCCCTGGCAACCTGGGACCATGAAAGGAGAGTGTAAGTCTGGCTGGGCCCCAGCTCTTCCGTGAATCCAGACACTTCTGCCAAGGAGAAGAATGTTCTTTTTTTTTTTTAATTCATCTTAGAGAGGAGAAAGAGAGAGAGAGAGAGAAAGGGGGGAAGAGCTGGAAGCATCAACTCCCATATGTGCCTTGACCAGACCAGTGCAGGGTTTTGAACTGGCGACCTCAGTGTTCCCAGGTCAACGCTTTATCCACTGCGCCACCACAGGTCAGGTGAGAAGAATGTTCTTTCAAAAGGGCGATGGGAACACATTTTACAGGACCACACATCACAACATGTCGTTTTAAAAAGCAAATGATAACCTGACTTGTGGTGGCGCAATGGATACAGCATGGACCTGGAACGCTGAGGTCGCCCATTCAAACCTGTGGTCAAGGCACACATGAGAGTTGATGCTTCCTGCTCCTCTCTCTGTCTCTGTCTCTGTCTCTGTCTCTCTCCTCTATCTCTAAAAATAAATAAATAAAATATTTAAAAAAATTTTTTTAAGCAAATGATAACATTAAGATGTACATTTTATTTCCCTCTGGGCAGGGTAGCTCTGTTGGTTAGAATGTCTTCCGATACGCTGAAGTTACAGTTCGGTCCTGGGCAGGTCACACACATACAAGGATCAACCAATGAATGTATAAATGGAACAACAAATCAATGTTTCTTTCTCTCTCTCTCTCTCTCTCTTTCTCCCTTCCTTCTTCCCTCTAGAAGATGTGCATTTTCTTTTCCAGTGGATTTCAGTGTAATTAGGATGTAATGAAATGTTCACATTTGGTGTTGCCCTGCATCTTACCTACAAAAAGGCAAGAAAAAGCCCCTCCCTCGTGTGGGTGTAAGCAGGAGATGAAGTCCTGCATGCAGAGTGCTTAGCACATACCTGACGCCCTCTTGACATGCCATAGTAATCACAGCGATGCCATTGTTCTCCGGTGGTGTGCCCTGCTGCTACGAGCTTTACACGGATCACGTCACTCACCGCCCGCAGCAGTAACACAAGACACAGGTCCAGCAATCGTTCCCCTTCTACAGATGAGGAAAGCGAGGCTTGGGGAGAGTAAGCTTGCTCCAAGTCACAGATGGGAAGTGGTCGAACTAGACCTGGAAGCCAGGCAGCGGGCCCCAGGGTCTGTGTGCTTAGACACCCTGTGCCACGCTGCCTCAAAACCCGGCAGTCATCGTCCCTGCTGTTCTACCAGGGGTCCTACGGAGCTCTGAGGTGCCGAGGACTCTGCAGAGACCCTCTTTCGGTTCCCTCTAGGACCCCGGGATCGTGACTCTCACAGAGATGACACCACAACCCCAGCAGCTCCAGCCTTAACCACCTGAGTCCTCCAAGCAGGACCAGCGATGGCTTTCCAGGTGATGGTTGGAGTTCAGGGAGATTTCCCTTTGGATTTGGAGGCGAGGAGCCAAAGGGCAGGGTCCAAACTCTGCCCTGCTTCAAGGGTTTTGTCCTGACCCTGAGTCACAGAGATAGCTTGGAAGCTTTCTGGGTCTTCCCATCGCTGTTTGTCTTTTCCAAGTTGCACGCTGGTTCTGAGAGCTGGGTGTAGCTGGTCGGGAAGGCCATGTGACCTCCATCACAGGGTCCCACGGTGACTTGCACAGCCTCCGTTGCACCTGCCGGCCCCAGCACTGCTTCTGACAAGCCAGTGCCGACTCCTCCTAAAGCCAAAGGCTCTGACGCCAAGCCCCGTGTGAACTGGACCCTCGCTTCCCTCTTGCTCCCCCTCGCCAGGGTCACCCAGAGGGGAGGAGGTTTTAGTAGATGCTGCAGTCACTCCTGTGTTTCTGGCACAGGTAGAAACAGGCAGCCGGTTTGGTCCAAACAGGAAAAGTGGTGCTCAGCAATCTAATTTGAAAGACACGGTTGAGGGAAAGCCCCAAAAGTCTAAATTCAGGATCCATTCCGAAGAACTGACATGTAACCTTTTCCAAATTTATAAGAGCTTTAATAGGAGAAATAGCAGCTGCTTCCTCCTGGTGGTGGTGGGCTAGAAAAAAATCCACACCCCTCCCAAAATGAGGTTCCTTTTTTTACAGGGGGTTAATAGCAAAACCATACAATCGGTAGCCACCTAGCCCAGCAGAAAGAATAATGCATTTCTAAGTTAAAAGAGAACTTCAGGCAGCCGTTACTCTCTATACATTCATTAACCTCCCTCCTGGGACATGATGTGTGTGCTTGGATGGCAGCATATGAACAGCCAGCCCAGCGTGAGGTTGCAGAGAGTCACAGAGAGCACTCACTGACAGCGTCGTAATTCCCAGATGCCTCTGCAGCGGAAGCCATATTGCATCTCTATAGTGAGTTCCCCGACAGATACACTGTGATGGCCTTCACTAGATGCTGGGTGTAAAGCCAGGAGCCAAGGTCACCATCACAGCTGCCTGGCCAAAGCAGGTTCGCATTTGATTCGGACAGTCGGTAATGAAACAACGGAGCCAAGAACTGGTGAGCCATCAGCTTTAATCCTAGCTTGCACCTGGCGGGCAAGCAAAAACACACACTGGGCTCCAAAACCCACTCATTCAGTGCTCACAAAGCTACTGACTTATCCAAGTTTCCTAGAATCAAAGGTTTCTAGCTCACCAGACTTATTCACCTCTGTTCCCCATCTCCTTCTCTCTGCACAAACTAACTTCTTCCTTAGCACTCCACCATCTTGGCTGCTTCTCCTGGCCTCCTCCATGTGGCCTTAATCTGCTCTCCTCTCTAATGCTAACCTCAGGAACCAAGAGAGAGCAAGCTTCCGGTCTGCCCCACTTTATAGTGTAGAATCCAAACCCTTAATCCAATCTACAAACAGGGAAGTCTCTGATACAAAGTCACTTATCTGAGGCATAATGGGATTCCTCATGAGAGTGCACCACCCCACATCATCCAATCAGTCAAGGGTGTGGGGAAAAGCTTACTTTTAAAACTAAGCCTTAGGCTCTAAAAACCCGGCCTGCCCACAGCCTGTCCCCCAACACACATTAATATCAACGGACTTGCATGTGGGCAGCGCCATCTTTAACAAAGTGAGCACAATACATTATATCTACCCAATACTGGGGATCAGAGAAGAACGCGTCTTGTCTGTCCTTGAGGAATTCACTGCTTATTCTTTCACTCTTGATTCCATTGATTTGCAAGCAGAGGTTGTCTGCACTATCATTAGGCGGTGGGGCCAGTGCCAGACCCAGGAGACGCAGAGATGAATGAGATCTAGCCCAGGTCCCGGAGGACCTCTGAAGAAGAGACAGTGAACAGAAGAGAAGTGAGGATTGGTCCATGTGTCTCAGGCCCCAACCCGAGTACAGGCCATGCATGGACATCCAGCCTTGGATGGCCCCTCTGTCCCCATGGTAAGGCCAAGGGGCTCTGATATACCTACTTTTTTTTAATTCAGTAAAAGGAGGGGAGACAGAGATAGATTCCCACATGCGCCCTGACCGAGATCCACCCAGGAAGCTCACTAGGGGGAGATGCTCTGCTCATCTGGGGCATCGCTCCATTGCTCAGCAACTGAGCCCTTCCTAGCACCTGAGGCGGAGGCCATGGAGTCATCCTCAGTTCCTGGGGCCAATTCGCTCCAATCGAGCCATGGTTGCAGGAGGAAAAAAGAGAGAGAGAAGTGCGAGGGGGGATGAAGAAGCAGACAGGCACTTCTCCTGTGTGCCCTGATAGGGAACCAAACACAGGACATCCACACACCAGACTGATGCTCTACTGCTGAGCCAACAGGCCAGGGCACACCTATTTTTGTGTGTGTGTGTGTGACAGAGACAGAGAAACATAGAGAGGGACAGATGGGGACAGATAGACAGGAAGGGAGAGAGATAAAAAGCATTAATTTTTTGTTGTGGCACCTTAGTTGTTCATTGGTTGCTTTCTCATATGTGCCTTGACCGGGGGTGGGGGTGGGGGTGTATAGCAGAGCGAGTGACCCCTTGCTCAAGCCAGTGACCTTGGGTTTCAAGTCAGTGACCTTTTGGGCTCAAGCCAGAGACCATGGGGTCATGTCTATGATCCCACGCTCAAGCCAGCAACTTCACACTCAAGCTGGCAACCTCGGGGTTTTGAACCTGGGTCCTCTGCATCCCAGTCTGATGCTTTATCCACTGTGTGACTACCTGATCAGACCACACCTACCTTTAATGTCATGGAAATAACTTACCTCGCTCTGAATTCATACTCGCTAACCAATTTTATAATTGTCTGGTAGATTCTTAGCCCAGTGCCATGCGATTTTGCAGGTCCTCCCCTGTGACTCTGAGTCAGCCAAGGGCCCTCCCTGCTTGGCCAATGGGACGCCCGTAATCACAGAGCAAGCAGAGCTTTGAAAAGCATTGGCACAGCTGGGCTTGCCCTAGCCCTTGTATTCTGAAAACCTGCCCAGGTTAGCTTGTAGGAGGGATGAGAGACATGTGCAAGTCATCCCTATCGCCTCAGCCAAAGCCAGCTGACAAGAAAGTGGACCCAGGCAAGACAAGAATTACCCAGCTAAGCCCAGTCCAAATGGCAAATCACTGACCCTTAAGCTAAATAAATGTTTATTATTTTAAATCACCGAGTTTTGGGATGTTTTGGTAGGTAGCATTACTGTAGCAATTGGTAACTGATAAAGATGGTAATTAGGCTTCCCAGATAGATTTGCTAATAGAGAAAAAAATTGCTGGACAGCATGAGTGAGTATACTAACCCCTGGAGAAGTGAACCTCTCATTTAAAAATTTTTCAAAACGTGCCTGCTTAGTACATCAGACTGGTGAACTGAGCATGTCAGTCTCATATGAACACATACGAGACACATATAATTCCTCTTCCAGTGTGTGAACAGCAGCAGTGATGGCTGACATTTACTGAGGGTTTCTTCCAGAACACCCACCCGGCTAACACTGGACAGGTGTAAAACTAGTGGCCAAGGCCACCATCAGAGCCACCTGGCCAGTGCAAGTTCGCATTTGATTCGGACAGTCAGTAATGAAGCAACGGGGCCAAAAACTGGTGAGCCATCAGCTTTAATTCTAGCTTGCACCCAGTGGGCAAGCAAAAACACACACTGGGCTCCAAAACCCACACATTCAGTGCTCACAAAGCTACTGACTTATCCGAGTTTCCTAGAATCAAAGGTTTCTAGCTCACCAGACTTATTCACCTCTGTTCCCCATCTCCTTCTCCAGCACAAATTCTGCCAAACTGGCTTCTCTTTCAGCATTCTGCTATCTTGGCTGCTTCTCCTCTCCTCCACGTGGCCTTAATCTGCTCTCCTCTCTAATGCTAACCTCAGGAACTGAGAGAGAGCAAGCTCCCGGTCTGCCCCACTTTATAGTGTAGAATACAAACCTTTAATCCAATCTACAAACAAGAAAGTCTCTGATACAAAGTCACTTATCTGAGGCATAATGGGATTCCTCATGAGAGTACACCACCCCACATCATCCAATCAGTCCAGGGTGTGGGGAAAAGCTTACTCTTGAAACTACACCTTGGACTATAATGACCTGCCTGCTTACAGCCTGTCCCCCACACGCAATAATATAATTACACCCATCCCAAGCATAAGGGCAACCAATATCACCTGGGCCATGGGCTTCCCCGTGGACAGCGCCATCTTTAACAAAGTGAGCATAATATATTTTATCTGCCCAACAACAGGCATTGACCTGCTCGTTCTTGCAACAGCTCTGTGAAGTAGGGTGTAGTGTTACCTTCATGTTGCCAATGAAGAGACAGGCTCCAGGAATAGAGTTACTCACCCGTGGTGACGTTGATGTGACGTTGACTTAGCACTTGGGCGGAAGTGAACAAAGAAACTGACATAGGACCCTCAAAAAAGTAAGAGATCTGCGTTAAGCACTAGCAAAAGGTATGGCAAAGCTATTGCCTGCCCAGAGTGGGAAGGTACCCCACATGCTGTCCAAGCAGGTAGCCCTCAGGAAGAGGCAGGAAAGCCGGAAACCAGTCATCTCTGTTGGCTGCTGTCATCTGCAGCTGGTGAGGATTCACCAGGAAGGGATGTGTTGGGGAGAGAATTACCCAGTGTTTGGGGAGTAATGAGCAGAAACAGGATGCAGAAATCCCAGGCCTCCCAGGGTTGAAAATCCTGCTGCACCCTAAGTAGAAAAAGATGAGATATAAAAAGGGCCCAGTAAAACTCTCCTCTTGGATAAAGTGACTCAGGACAGGATCAGATTCAAGGCGTGCCTCCCTTTGCTTTACTGTTCCAAATGGCCTCGGGATAGTCGTTGAGGAGAAAAGGAGAGGTGTGGAGGTGAACCAGCAAAACAAGTCAGGCTCAGGCACCTGTCCAGGGTGAGTGTAGCTGCAGGCGCCCGAAACTGACTAGAAACAGACAGGTTAGAAGCCAAGTCTGCAAAGAATTGTATTGCTAAGGGAACCAGGAGGGGGAGGGGTATTTCCCCCACAAATAAAGGTCCTGGACTGTTTTCAGCTGTGAACCACCTTCCGATCTCCAAGCACAGGAGAGAGTTATGCCTCCAAGGGCCACGCCCATTTCGAGGTAGCCATGGAGGATGAGGCCAAGGAGGAAGCTCTGGAGAGAAGCACCAGGGCCAAGGTGAAGAGCAGGCGGCATGGGAGGGTCTACCTGGAGCCGAGCAGAGTCAGGGAAGGAGGCGGCCTCCAAGTTTTGTCCCTCGTCTGCCGCTGTATGGGGCAGGTGAGGGGGCAGCTTCCCTGTCTTTTCATGGGTCCCTGGACCAGGAAGAGCCTCACTGGAGGGTCCAGGTCCAGGGACCCGACAGGACTTTGGGGGCTGGCCCTGGAGGAGACGGTGAGCGTGTGCCATGTGTGAGAAGAATAACTGGCTGCTTTGGCAAACAAGAGGGGGGGTTGTGGTGGAGGCTATGGCAGGCACCCACCGCACTGTCTCTTCTTCCTGAGCACAGAGGAGGGCAGCATCTCCGAGCCTCCCTCGTAGTGAGGCTGGCGCTCTGTGAAGGAGACCAGCCAACAGAATGTGCGTGCAGGTCAGGAAAGCACTTTCAGGCCTGGCCCCGAGAAACAGACGGCCAGAGGGGTGCCTACATGGAGAAGAGCCACCTCGACTCTTTCAGATTGTGTGAAATGAGACATAAACCTTTACTGTATCAAGTCCAGGAGATCTCGGGCTTGACCCATTTCCTCATCGGTCTCTGTGCGCCAACCTCCACAATACTCTTCAACCTCTCATTCACTCCTTAACTCCTCCTGCCACAGGGCCTTTGCACATGTGGTTTTCTCTGCTTAGAATGTTCTTTCCTCCCTTTCCCTCTTCACCCCACCTTCCCCTCTTTCAGATCTCAACTCAGGGGCCACTTCCTCAGAGAAGTCTTCTCTAATCTCTCAATTTAAAACCTGTCTAGTGATTCTCTGATTAAATCCTGTCTCCTCACTGGATTTTAAGTTCCACCAGGATAAGGAATCGATTTTTGTTCACCTTTATATTTCTAATGCCTGGCACATTGCTTGGCACTCAGAAGGTGTTTCTAATTATTTAAAAAGTGAGTAAAAATAAAAACTGATGTGTCAGTCTGATTACAGAGCGCGAAGTAGACCTTCCCAACAGCAAAAGCTGTGGGTTTGCAGGAGTCAGAGGCCTCTTGAGTCTCCTGCTCTAATGAGATTTTCCCCACCCCCCTCTCGTTCCAAAGGTTCAGTTTGCTCGAAGGATTGATCCCCAGCTTTCCCGGTGGCTGGATGCCTTCGGACTGGGGCAAAGGGTTTTAATTAATTAGATATGTCTCTCTCACCATGGAAAGTGGAGAGTTCTTGATTCTCTGCCCAGGCCTCTGGAAGGCCTGGGATGTTAAAAGAAGCAAAGTCCCAACCCCAGGCGTTCTTCAGGAAATAGACACTGTACCCGAAGTCCCTGGAGCCCAGGGCACCGGGGTCCACCCACCCCCGCGGAAGGTGGGCATCGCATTTTCCACAGGAGGATGTGCTGGAGAAGCAGAAATAGCTGGGAGTCGTGTCTGTGTGGGCGCTTAGTACAAACTCCCTCTCGGTTTTCTCCTCCCCATTCAACCTGGTGGGCTGTCTTAGAACTGCCCCACGGGCGCTTGCTGCTCCTTGCCCCAGCGTGCCCTTCAAACTGTTGTCCCAGGTAGCAATGTTCTCTGGCCTTGTCATGCGCAGGGAGGAA
Organism: Rhynchonycteris naso; assembly: GCA_037038555.1. NCBI lineage: Eukaryota > Metazoa > Chordata > Mammalia > Chiroptera > Emballonuridae > Rhynchonycteris > Rhynchonycteris naso. Next base: position 362,719,684 of record CM072995.1, read on the forward strand.
GGTGACATGTGGCCTCCCAAGCTATTCTTTCCCTGGTCTGTCCCATTCATACTCAGCAAGCCTCCCTCCAGGGGAGGTGGCCTTAGCCCATTTCTACACGAGGAAACCAGAACCCCGAGAGACTGGGCCGCGCGCACAGCTGGGAAGTAGCAGGACAGGCTCCTGTCCAGGCTCCTCTAAGACCTGTGTCCTTCAACTCCCCCTTGTCCCCGACTGATCCGTTCACTCCTCGCCACCCTGCACTTTGCTGCATCCGTGCACCAGCTCTGCTGATACTTACTGTCTTTCTTAAACTGAGTCCCTATTAATTTTAAAAGAAAATTGTTCATCATAACTGTAAATGGAAAAAATGTGTCAATAGCTGTCACTTGCTGCAATTAAAAAGGTAACAACATTGAAAGATTTTTACAGTGAACACCCATATATCCAGCACTGAGTTTCTGCCATTAACTATTTATTTTTATTTATTTTACAGGGACAGAGAGAAAGAGGAGAGTCAGAGAGACGGACAGACAGACAGGAATGGAGAGAGATGAGAAGCATCAATCATCAGTTTTTTGTTGTGACACCTTAGTTGTTCATTGATTGCTTTCTCACATGTGCCTTGACCGCAGGCCTTCAGCAGACGGAGCCACCCCTTGCTGGAGCCAGCGACCTTGGGTCCAAGCTGACGAGCTTTTGCTCAAGCCAGATGAACCTGCGCTCAAGCTGGTGACCTCGGGGTCTCGAACCTGGGTCTTCCGCATCCCAATCCAATGCTCTATCCACTGCGCCACCGCCTAGTCAGGCTCTGCCATTAACTTTTAACTCTACTTGATCCATCACATATCTGTCTGTCTTCCATTCCTCTCTTCAGCCATTGAACCATCTACTTTTTGATGCATTTCAGAGAAAATTACAGGGTTCTAAACGCTTCCTCTAAATATTTCAGAACGTGGATGATGAACTAGACTTTCACATTTACTTAAACTTTTTGTCTTTCGCTGTAAAATGACATACAATGACATGTACAAATCTTGAGTGTACACTTGCTGAGTTTTGACCCAAACAGTACCCTTCTGACAACCAAACTCCTATCAAGATACAGGAATTACCATCACCCTAGAAAGTTCCCTCATGCACCATCCCAGTCAGTCCCCAGAGCATACCAGGTGACCGAATCTTTGATTTATTATTTTTTCCACCGTAGAATAGTTTGGTCTGCTCTAAAATTTCATGTAGATGGACTCATTCAGTATGGACTGTTTTGCGTGTGCCTTTCACTCAGCAAAGTGAGACTCGTCCATGTCATCGCATACCAGCATTAGTCCCTATGTATCGTTTATTCCGTTGTCTGACTCTACCACGCTTAGCCCATCCATTCTCCCACTGATGGACACCTGAGCTCTGTCCAGTATTAGGCTGTGATGAATAAAGATACTAAAAATCAGTCCCTTATGTGAACAAATGTTTTTATTTTTATTTTTTTGTAAGTATCTAGAAATGGAATTTCTGGGTCACAGGTAGATATACGTCTAGCTTAAAATCAGCTGCCAAGCGTTTTTCCAAAGGAGATACACCATTGTATACTCCCACTAACAGTGTATGACAGAGCCACTGCCCCTTGGCATTTTCAGCATTTGGTGTTGTCAGCCCTTCAAATTTCAGCCAGTCTGGTGGGTAGGTACTGGTGCCTTGTTGTGGTTTTATTTTATTTTATTTTTAAGATTTTATTTATTCATTTTAGAGAGGAAAGAGAGAGAGAGAGAGAAGGGGAGGAGGAGCAGGAAGCATCAACTCCCATATGTGCCTTGACCAGGAAAACCAGGGTTTTGAACCAGCGACCTCAGCGTTCCAGGTCGACACTTTATCCACTGTGCCACCACAGGTCAGGTGCCTCATTGTGGTTTTAATTTGCATTTCCCTGCTGGTTGATGATGTTGAATTCTTTTTCACATGTTTATTAGCTTAAGGAAGATTAAGTTCAAATAAAGGTAGTTCAATTGAATTACAAAAAGAATTCATACTTAAAAGTAAGTTCCTCACCGAGAACAAAATGGAACTGGTTAGGACTAGTCTGTCATAAAAAGATATTTGGATTAATGTCATTTATATCTAAGATGAGGATGAAGTTCTCCATCAAAAAGCAATCCTCTTTTTTTTTTTTACTCTGTGATATTTACCAGCATTAAGAATGCCAGCGCCCATATGCATGTAGGAGGAGAGCGCAGAGGACTGTAGCTGCCTTCTCTGATACAATGTTTATCAGTTTGTCACATAAGAAATGGTGGCAACATGCGGGAAGGAACGTTTGCTGTGGGGTCGGGTGTGTAAATTCAGTACTTGAAAACGCACACCAGTGATTCCTTCCACCTACACCGTCCATGGACCGGGTGGCAGGAGGTTTGCGTGGTCCTGTGGTCAGCAGCCTGGCCAGTGTCCGAAGACAGTCAAGCCATGCTTCTTTTAGCTTTATGCCGAGACTGATAATAGTGAGATGAGTTTATGGTGGGAGGCACGCTTCTAAATGAGTTCATTTATTTCTCATAAGGAAAGGTAGAGGCCACCGGATCCTTCCCACTCTAACTGGGAAACTAGGGTGCAGAAAAATTGTCCCACTTGCCCGGGGTCACTCTGCTGGTGAGTCAGCGGAGGTGGGACAAGAAGCCAGGCAGCCTGGCTCCCCGCCAGCCCTCCCAGCCCCTCCGTAGGAAGGCATTCTTATAAGAAATGTACTGTCGCCATTACTAAGTAATTGTAGTGTATAAATTGGGGGAAATCGCTCGTCTCCATCCTTCCTAAAACATCATCAGGGAATGTGTCCCGCACCGCGCTTTGGGGCCTGCTGCCTGTGTCCTCCTGGTTACCCCTTCTCAGGTCACTGTGAGAGCCACAGCAGCTCAACCCTGGGACTTCTTTCCCACTCCCTGCCCTCCCCACGGCCACCCTGCCACACCCACACTGGGCCCTGTTAGCTGCCTTGCTCTCTGGTTGTGGCAACAGAGAAGATCCCACCTAATAAAATGGCCTTCATCTATGAAAATGAAACCCTCTGATTCAGCTGGAGAATGAGCTGCTCAGATGTTTCTCTCAACTGTCACAGAGCTGTCAGCAACGAAGTGACTTAGGAAGACAGGGTGGAAGGGAGAAGGTGACCTGGACCGCAAGAGCCAGGAGGTGAGTGAGATGCATGGGGCCTGCTCGGAGAGGCTGGGAACGGTCCTGCGGTCCTGCGGGTGAGGCTGGAACACAGGGGACCTGGTGAAAAAGTGCTCCCGAGGAGGCTCGAAAGGGAGGGTGGTGGATTTCCGTTGATGCTAAACCTTTTGCACTTAATTGTGAAATAATATGATTTCTTTTTTTATAATTATGTTTTAAAATGATAATGACTGAAAGTTAGGATGGGCTAGGTTGTGCTGTGGTAACAACCAGCCCCACCCAGATCTTCGTGGATCCAAATAGCACAAGTTTATTTCTTGCTCACATTGGGGGCGTGGGCTTCGCCCTCCCTGACATCCATTGATAAAAGCTTGGGCAGTTTCCATGTCCTGGCTATTGGAAATAACGCCACAATGAACACGAGAGCTCAGCCGTGTCTTCCAGCTGGTGTGTATCCTTGGGATATACACACAGGAACGGGATTGCGGGAGCATGTGGTCGTCCTAGTTCTCACTTTGTTGAGGAGCCTTCGTACTGCTGCCAACGGTGCACAAGGATTTCCTTTCCTCCACATCCCGGTCACACTCCTCCCTTGTCTTTTTGGTGACAGACATGCTGACAGGTGAGAGGTGATAGCTCACTGTTGTTTTTTTTAAAAATTTCTTTTTATTTTATTCATTTTAGAGAGGAGACAGAGAGAGAGAGAGAGAGAGAGAGAGAGAGAGAGAGAGAGAGAGAAAGGGGGGAGGAGCCGGAAGCATCAACTCCCATATGTGCCTTGACCGAACCAGTGCAGGGTTTTGAACTGGCGACCTCATTGTTCCCAGGTCGACGCTTTCTCCACTGCGCCACCACAGGTCAGGCTCACTGTTGTTTTGATTGGCATTTTCTTGATGATTGGTAATGGCGAGCACCTTTTCGTGTACCTGTTGGCCATTTGTATATATTCCTTGGCAAAATCTCTATTACTGTCCCTTGCCCTTTTTTTTTTTTTTTTTTTTACAGGGACAGGGAGAGAGTCAGAGAGAGGGATAGACAGAGACAGACAGACAGGAACAGAGAGAGATGAGAAGCATCAATCATTAGTTTTTCGTTGCCGTTGTGACACCTTAGTTGTTCATTGATTGCTTTCTCACATGTGCCTTGACCGTGGGCCTTCAGCAGACCGAGCAACCCCTTGCTGGAGCCAGCAACCTTGGATCCAAGCTGGCGAGCTTTTGCTCAAGCCAGATGGGCCCCGCGCTCAAGCTGGCGACCTCGGGGTCTCAAACCTGGGTCTTCTACATCCCAGTCTGAAGCTCTATCCATTGCGCCACGGCCTGGTCAGGCTCCCTTGCCCATTTTTAACTTGGGTTATATACCTTTTTGTTAGTGAGTTGCATGAATCCCTTATATGTTTTGGCTCTTAAGCCCTTTTCTGATGTGATTTCAAATACGTTCTCCCATTCCATAGGCTCCCCTTTCATTTCGTGGACGGTTTCCTTTGCTGGGCAGAAGCTTCTTTGCTTGATGTGGTCCCACTTTTTAAATTTGCTTTTGTTGCTTGTGCTTTTCATGCCATATTCACAAAATCATTGCCCAAGATCAATGTCAAGGAGCTTTTCTTCCCAATGTTTTCTTCTGGGAATTTTACAGATTTAGGTCTTTAAGTTTTTAACCCATTCGTCCAGCTATAAGCTGTTTAAAGACCAGGTCGTGGTTTCCTTGGCATTACTATTACTCAAAATTTCAGTAGGTTGCTCATCTATCTGCTTCCCATATCACAAAATGCGATGGTTAATTTTAGTTGTCAACCTGACTGGTTGGTCCACAGGGTACTCAGCTATTTGAACAATCGTGATTCTGAGTGTTTCTGTGAGGGTATTTTTGGACGAGATTAACATTTAAATCCATAGACTGAATAAAGCAGATTGCCCTCCCCAAAGTGGATGGGCTTCGTCCAGTCAGTTGAGGGTCTGAAAGACTGATCCTTCCTGAGTAGAAGTATTTCTGCTTGCCTGACTCTGAACTGGGATGTTGGCTCATTTTCTGCCTCTGGATTCAGGTGGAAACATTGGCTTTTCCAGGGTTTCAAGCCTCTTTAGGCTCACATGGGAACTACACCATCGGCCCCCGGGTTCTCAGGCCTTCGGCTGCAGATGGGAAGTAAATCACCAGCTCTCCTGGGTCTCCAGCTTACTGACTCACCCTGCAGATACTGGGAGTTGCCTACCTCCACAATCACATGAGCCAACTTCTTTATAATAACTCTATTTCTATTTCTTTCTATATATACATCTTATTGTTCTGTTTCCCTAGAGAACCCTGACTAATAAATGCACAGAATCACACCTAAAGCTCTTTCCCAAGAAGTCCTCAGATCGTCAGTCCTTCGCTTAGGTTGCAGTAACAAACAAAATCTCAGACCTCAGGGGCTTATAGCACATGGTTTTTCTCTCTACCACATCCCCATCTGCGGAGGGAAATGCAACACTCCAGGGCAGCTGGGCTCCATGCTGTGACTCAGTGATCCAGGCTGTTTTCATCTTTTAGTTCTTCTGTGCCAACATGGGGTCCACACCCACAGAGGGTGGAAAACTCACAGTCACTCCTAACCATCACATACTGGGAGTGGCACCTCTCAATTCCTTACACAGTGCACTGGCCAGAACTGGCCACGTGGCCCTTATCTGACTGCAAACGAGGTTGAGAAATGTAAAATAATCATAAACATTTACTGAGTGATTTTTCTCTGCCAGGCTTGTGGTAAGCTCTTAAGTATTATTGTTTTCTTCTTTCTGAATCCTCAGCCTAACTGCACAAGCTATATACTGTGACCTTGTTGTACAGCTAAGGAAACGGGGTTTGAGAAGTTAAGGAAGTCCGAGAACACTGACCTCATGAAGGCTGCATGCTCGAACCCAGGTCTCTTTGCACCCAGAACCCACCCTCTTTACCCCTGCCCTAGGTTTCTTGCTCATTGCTGCCAAGATGATCTCCATCCCATTGGAGAACTGGGATTGAGTTCTTATTTTCCATTTCATCTCATTTCATCTTTCCAAGAAGTCATGAATTTTTAAACCTTGTTCAAGATCAACCAGTTCCCCCAGAGGAGACAGTAAAAGAACAGAACCGGCAGAAACAGAACAGCCATGGAATACGCACAATAGAGTTCTTCCAGGAAACATCCACTGAAGAGGGGAAGTGAACTGGAAGAAATTATGCTTGTGTGGTGGGAGGCGGGGAGAGAGCGCTCAGACCGTCTGTCCGGGGAGTCATTTCCTTTCAGGAGAAACAGACAGAGAGAGGGAGTGGGTGGTTAGATGCGGGCCATTTCAGTTCCTGGGGTACTGCTAGTGTATGAGCAGTCAGGAGCGCTTTCGCAGGTGAGGGTTCTAGGAGCCCAGCCCCGCAGCTCGCCCGCCTCAGGAAGGCAGCGGTCCTTCCTCCTGGCCCCTGTTACACTGTGCAGAAGCTGGAAATGGGCAGAATTTGCAGTCATCTGAAGTTGTCTGCCTGTCTGCGGGCTCTCTCCCTGGACACAGTCTTTACGTCCATAATAATCACATCACTGTCACTCGTCACTGCCCGCTGTGCAAGTACCACCCCGCACACCTTGTGTACAGTCCTCATTTCATTGTCACAACAGCCTAGGAGCAGGCCTGGGGACACTGTCTCTGACGGAGCCAGGACTGGAATGCAGGTTAGCGAGGTCTCCAGCTCTCTTAACCTTTCCGACCCAGGAGCCTCCAGATCCACTTCCCGCGACATGGGGACCTGGCCATCCCTGAGGCTGCCGAAGCCCCGCTACCTAAGTCCCACCTGACAAGTGGGAATCCAGGCCACCGTATCTCCCAACCCCGTGGACAAAAGGGCCCCACGGGCTTGGCACTGCCCCAAGCAGCCCTTCCTGCCATGAGCTCCTGTATGCCATGTCCCAGCTTCAAACTGCTCTGCCTCAGAGGGTGGCTTGGAGCAGAGAGGGTGCAGGTGCCCACACCATGGGGGCACCTGGGCTGGGTGAGGTTTGTCAGGTGGCCTCAGAAGACTCTGGGCTCAGAAACCACATCCCCTCTGCAGAAGGAGGGGTGTAGTGATCTCTGTTTCGTGGTCCCTGTGGCCTCTGTGGACACACATGTGGGTCTGGGCTGGAGAGACTGCCAGTGCGGGTCCCAGGACCCAGAGGACCAGGCCACGCTAACCTGTGACAAGGTAGAGGGGAAGGACTTTGAAAGAGGGTGGGCTGGGGTCTGCTGTCTCGTGGAGGAGGCGGGGTTGGGGGAATAGACATGGGGACAGCCATCATTTCAATATCTGTTTGAAGAAAGAGTTCCAAGGCCTGAGGCCAAACAACACATCTCAAACTAAAACAATAATAATTATAATTATAATACGCCAAACCTTCTATTCTGGACCAGACCCTTCTTTTCATAGGCAGCAGGACCAGAGAGGGTGGATTAATAAAGGGAAGTCACACAGCACTATTTGTGCCAGAGCCAGATGTCAAACCCAAGTTTTAGAATAGTTTCAGAAAGGAGCAGGGATCTGACTTGGGTTCACCCAAGACAGGAGCACCCTTGTCTGTCCTCCAGGCTAAAGGGGCTCAGCTCAGGCCTTACCTGACAGGAATACCTGGTCTCATCCCTCCTCCCCAGCACCCCTTGTCTCAGGGCCCAGGAAACATTACCATCTGCGCCTGTTTCAGTCTCCAAAACAGAAACTTTAAAAGTTATAATATGAACCAGCAATTCCATTTCTGGCTACATACCCCAAAGAATAAAAAGCAGGGACTCAAAGAGATGCTTGTGCACCATTGTTCATGGCAGGATTATTCACTATAGCCAAAAGGTGGAAACAACCCAAGTGTCCATTTATGGATGAATGGATAAACAATGTGGTATATACACAGAGTAGAATATTATTCAGCCTTAAAAAAGAAGGAAATTCTGACACCTTCTACAATGTGAATGAAGTTTGAGGACATTATGCACAGTGAAATAAACCCGACACAAAAGAACAGATATTATATGATTCCTCGTATATGAGTAGAACAGTCAAATTCATAGAGACAGAAAGCCACATGGTGGTTGCCAGGGGCCGAGGGAGAGGGGAGAAGGGGGAGTTTGTGTTTTGTGGGCACAGAATTTGAACTTGGAAAGATGAAAGAGTTCTGGAGATGGATGGTGATGATGGTCGTGCAATATTATGATTGTACCAATACCACAGAACTGTGTACGCTTTCAAATGGCTATAATGGTAAATATTATGCTATGTATCTTTACCACAAGTTTTTAAAAAGTACAGATGGAACAAAGTTCCCTCTCCCCATCACTTCAAGCCTCCGGCTCTGTGAGGACTCAGCTCCCTCAGCAGCACCCCGGCATCCTTCTTCCCACTTTTTAATCACCTAGGCCAATTTGGATGATTTTAGACTTTTGTTCTGTGGATCTTTGCCTGGCGGCACCCAGCATAGACCAAGGAGCTGGGTGCAGGGGAGAGTGCATGGGAGGGTGAGTTTTTATAAAGGATTAAAAAAAAAAACAAAACAAAACCTGAAGCCTGACCTGTGGTGGCGCAGTGGATAAAGCGTCGACCTGGGAACACTGAGGTCACCAGTTCAAAACCCTGCACTGGTCTGGTCAAGGCACATATGGGAGTTGATGCTTCTAGCTCCTCCCCCTTTCTTTCTCTCTCTCTCTCTCTCTCTCTCTCTCTCTCTCTCTCTCTGTGTCTCCTCTCTAAAATGAATAAAATAAAAAGAAATTAAAAAAAAAAACAAAAAAAAAACCCTGTCATTGAAGGTCAGATTTTGAAAATAGCCTGAAGAACCTTTAGCTCAATCCATAAGGCAATATCAAAGTAGTGACCAGTGTGACCTCTTAGAGCCAGCTTGCTTGGATTCACACAATAACCCCTCCCCTAGTTCATTAGCTGGAGAAGTTACAAAGCCTTTCTGTGTCTCAGTTTCTTCATGTATAAAATGAAGGTGCTGAAACTGCCCACCATGTAGGAACACAACTTACCGTGGTGAGGATTAAATGTGTTAATAGGCGGGAAGTTTGGAACAGTGCCTGGTACCTCATGAAACCTGAGTAAGAGTTTGCTATGATTGTGACCCAGATTCAAGCAGATTCAAACTTCTCTTTCCTAGATGGAGACCTCACTGCCCCCACCCCCAGCCCGTTCCCGTTAGAAAGTTAGGTGTGATTGGAAGATTTCCCCTCCTTTAACCTGTTTCTTCCGATAAGAGCCCTGGCCCTGCCCTCTGAGGCCAGCCATGAAGACATGTGTCACCTGAAGCAACATGCACCATGCTTGGTGTTGTGCTGTCTGTCTCCTTTGCCCGAGTTGACCCTCCTTTGGGGGCCCGATGCTCACGTAGCCCAGAACACAGTGCAGATGTCTGTCCCTGTTCAGGACTGAGCAGTCACAGGGTGGTGTATAGTGGCCTCGGATGCCTGCCAGGGCCTGCCCCCATTGGTCCCGGCTAAGGAGTTCCATGGGCCAGCGTCCCCAAATGTCCTCTTGCTGGTTTCTGAGGCTCCATCTTCTGGGCTTCAGAGGGGAGTCAACTGCTGGTGTCCAGGGCCAGCCTCTGTTTCTCTGTAGTCCTGCCTTCTCAATTTTTCTGCTCAGGACTGGGCAAGTCTAGAAAGAAGAAGGAGGTCATCCATCTAGCCAGGGAGGTCTGCCCTTTTGGAATCAAGTGATGTTGAGCCAACAGCTACAATCTCAGCACTTTACAGAGAATTTGCTAGCACATCCAGAAGGCTTGATGCAATTCCTGAGTCCAAGCTGGCTCCCCCTAGCCTGTCTCTGAAGCAACCTAGTCACTTAAAAGTTCCCTCCTAGTAGTGTAGCTCCAGAAGTCCCCCAGCCTTTGAAGGCAGCACCTGCTGCATCTTCTGCAGTTCCCAGTTACAGACGCTGGGTGTCGCTACACAGCAAAGAAACCCCCACTGGCTACCAGGAAGCCCGCAACTGGTGGCCTTAAGGGGAGTTCAGACTGGAAGGGCCTCCACCTCTGGAATTACTGCCCAAGTCTTATAGTTATTAAGTGGCAGAGCCAGGGCTCATGCCAGCTGGCTTCAGAGTCTGAGCCTTGCTTGTGACCACTTCTCTGCAGACACTTTGAGGAGAGCCTCTCCTTCCCTTAGTCCTGGATGAGCCCCTGCCCAGGGCACCCTACCTTGTGCTTCATGGGTGGAGCTCCTCACTGGAGGGCAGGGCTGTGTGCATTCCCTTCTGACCTTGCAGCTCCTGGTCCCTAAACAGCATCATGCCTCTGGAGGGTAAGTGCCTGCCACCCCTCCATCCCCGGGCCCTGGACCCTTCAGAGTTCAGGGCCTCTCTGTGGGGGTCAGGTGCGGTAGACAACAGGCTCATTCCCTGGCAGGCCCAGTCACCTTAGAGGGTGCCAGAGCCAGACTTTCCTCCCCACCCCCTTCATTCACACTTCTCTCTCCTTTAAGGATCGGGTGCTCAGGCTGAGCATGGGAACTGAAGGCAAAATTTCCATGAAACTTACACTCTGATTGTTGAACTCAGCCATTGCTAAAAAGTCATTATATAAACCTAGAATTGAGTAAATTATATTAAAAATGAAGGTAATCAGTACTGCAAAGTCATTACCTCCTTGTGATGTTACTCATTTTCTGTCATTCGTAAGTGACGTTGAGATGACTCTGCTCTCTGGTAGCTGCACGGTGGAAATACTGGATGGCGGTGGGCTACCGAGCCCGCCAGCCCAGCTCCCTGGTCAGTGATATTTCCTGGGTCGCTTGAAAGCTGTCGTGATGGGAAACTGGCAAACGTCATAGATCAGGACTCTCCCGCCCTCCCCCCACCTCCCCAGAGGGCGAACTGTTTAACGTTTACAGGCCTTAACGTAGAAGCAGGAACTTTAGGCTTGGCTCACTCCCGATTTAGTCCACCCTCCGCCAGCTGTGAGGCCTGGCTCACAGGACGCTTTGTCCTTGGCCCTCACCTTTTCCCATCTGCAAAATAAGGCTGAGAAGAGCAGCTTGAAAAACTGAGCCTTGCCTGACCTGTGGTGGCGCAGTGGCCAGTTCGAAACCCCAGGCACATATATCAGAGGAGTAACTACTACGAGTTGACGCTTCCTGTTCCTCCCCTTTCTCCCCCCCCCCCCAGTCTAAAATCAATAAATAACACCTTTAAAAAATAAAATAAAATAAAATAAAACTGAGCATCAATTACCTGTCAGGGGCTGAGTCCCTGCTCTCATCAGATCTGCCAACAGCCTGGCCAGTGACGTCCCTGGGTGAAGATGAGGAAATGGGGGCACTGAGAGAAAACCTCGTCAAAGGCTACGGGTCCAGTTTGAACCACACTCCAGACTGCTGTGGCTTATTGGGCCTGTCAACACAGAGCCCAGCTCGCAGGGCGGTTTGGGGAGGATGATAGGAGACAGTGTGTGCAGAGGAGCTTGGCACAGATTAGGCTCTAGCAGAACACAACAAACATTAATTGACTGAGAGGCTGAGAGTGGGGTCTGGACCCACCCACGAATGAATATCAGCTCTATTTTCTGATTGCAAGCTCTCCAGCCACTTAGCGTTTCTAAACCTCATTTCCCCCATGTGACAAGAGGGATAATAATAGTTACCTGGAAGAGCCACTGAGAGCCCTGGAGATAAAGGATGTAAAGTGTCTGTTGAGAAGTGGGTACTCAATAAAGGAAAGTGATTGTTTGGGATTATCTTTTATTTCGTGTCATTCAGACAATAACTCTCTGCCCAGCCCTGCTGTGGGAGGCTGGCCATGGGAGCCAGAGCCCAGGAGGCCGGATCTTGCTTGCTGCAGCTCCTAGAACCCCCTGCTGGCGGGGTCAGCTCCTCAGTGGGCTCTGGCCCTAGAAGGGCTTCAGAGACTGGGACGCCGTTGCTAGGCGCCGGTTGCTAGGCAACGCACTGTTTCTTCTATCCTGGCCACCTCCCTGAAGGCCCAGGTTGCTCCTAGAGCAGCTTTGGCCTCCTGCAGCCTCTCTCGCAGACCTCAGAGCCACTGCGGAGGGCAGGTGAGGGTGGGGCCAGTTGCGGTTGGGCCCCGGGGGGTGGGGTGGGGAGCAGAGCCAAGTTCTGTTGGGAGGTAGGCGAGGCCCAAGGAGTGGACAGGGAGATAAGGAGTCTGAGTCTGGGAGTGAGGGTCTGGCTAAAGTAGCCCGGAATTCCTGACTGGCCAGAGGTTGTCTGACCATCAGTCCCCAGAGGTGGCGTGCTGGGTTAGGACCCTTGGCCAAGGAGTCAGGTACTCTGGGCCTGAGCCCTGGTTCTATCTACCCTATTATGAGCCAATCTTCCGTTGTTTAGAAGCTCAGTTTCCAAGCTATAAAATGGGGAGTACATAATAAGGTGCAGTAAAGGTGAGCTGAGACACGGCGTACGAGAGATAAGTGTTGACAATGACCAGTCCGGCCTTCAGTCTGAGGGGTGGGTGTTGGGGGAGAGGGGTGGCCAGGGCCTGGGGCTGCTGCCCTGTCCACGCTCTCTGTGCTTCCTTCCTAGGCCTCCTGGGGCCTGCCCCCCCACCCCCACCCCACAGCACCATGACGGGGAAGCTCCCCCTGGGTGCGGTCTCCCCCTACGTGAAGATAAGTTCGGGGGGCTGCACAGACCCCCTGAAATTCTACGCTACCACCTACTGCACAGCCTATGGTGAGGTCATCTTTGTGTGGGGTCACCCCCAGGACACAGGCAGGACGAGGGGGGGGATGGGGCTTCCTGCTGGGGAAGAAGCAGCCCCTCTGGCCTGTCACACACTCAGGGCAACCCCAGCATACTGAACTGACTGATCGGTCCCCTGAGCCGCCCAATGATGGTAGCCATACCCATACTGTCGGGCTAGCCCTGCCCTATAGTCCCTGTCCATGAGTCTGTCCTGTGATTCTGCCACACTGACCTTGTCCCCATCTGGTTGACTATTCTCGCTGCCAGATTCCCAAAGGGCCTGACGGTCAAGGCTCTAGCACACGTGTTCCTGCCCTTGGCTCTGTGCCTCCTCCATCCCTGGGAGCCCCTCTGCCCTCTGCTCTCCCACTCTGCTGATCTTGAGCCCTGCCTTCTTGCTTTCCCTCTGGCAGGTCGGGAGGAGTTCAAGCCCCGCATAGGAACTCATAAAGGCACCGGTTACATATCAAATTACCGGCCTGTGGTCTCCTCCCAAGCCAGCCTCAATGCCCTGAATAATCCAGCCATGGGGTATGATCTGTATACCCGCTTCTCAACCTCTGCCCTGCAGGGCCATAGTGCTCATGGACATTCATGCATGGGGACCCTGAGCCTTGCCCGCCTAGGTCTGGGGCCCTGGGGGGCTCAGTACATAGTGCCTAGCCTGGAGCCCAAAGGGCTTCTAAGGCATCTGTGGGAGGTTTGAGGGAGGCTGAGAGATAAGCATTGTGAGCCCTGGTGGTCACAGCTCCAGCTCCTGCCCTCAGGGAACAAGGCCAGGACAATTTCCAGGCTGTGACCAGTCAGAATTACTGCCCCGTGGAGGTGCCTGATGGCAAATACCCACTGGCCTGTAACTTGTACCAGACCAACTCTGGCTATCCTCTAGAGAAGGCCAACATGGCACCCTCCACCAACGAGGTCAGTGCTGGGCCAGGGCCAGGGCCAGGGGAGGGTGAGCGCTAAGCTGGGGTGCAGGAAGGGCTGGGGTGGGAAGAGTGGGGACTCCCCCAGCAGAGTGGGACTGCCCTACCAAGAAGCGGCCAAGGCTGAGATGCCTGGGGATGAAGGAGCCACAGTGTGGGCTCGGGAACCCACTCACCTTTATCACCTTTTCCTTCATCCCCGTCCCCACCATCACCACCTTTCCTGCCATCCCCACCATCACCCCCTCCAGGGCTATCCCTGTGCCCATCTCCAGTCTTATTCCCTCCCAACCCCAGCCCCACCCCAGGATCTCCACCATCCCACCCACGTCTCCAGGCCCACATCACCATTCCCACCACTGTGGTCACATTTGCTTTTGTCATTATCATCCGCATTTGTCTGTCTGCCTATCATTCTTATCATCACCGTCACCAGCAGATATTCATTCATTCACTGAAACAATGTTCTGAGCATGTCTTCCATATTTGAAGGTGATAAATACCAGGGGAAAACTACATCAGGGAAGAGGCAGGGGGTGAAGCAGAAGTGAAGGGGTTGGAACTGCACATCAGGAGGATCAGGAAAGGTTGCTACGGAGACGTTAGACAAAGGCTTGGGGGAGGTTAGTGTTCTCAAATGCAACAATGGGAGAGAGGAGTTCCAGGTCAGGAAGACAAGCACAAAGGCCCTGAGGTACGATGCGGAGGGCGAGGGGAGGTTGTCTGATGTGAGAAGGGGTAGCAAAGAGGCAAGCACTAGAAAGGAGCGGGGAGCCCGGGGGCCTTGTGGGTGGCTGTCAGAACACGGGATTCTACTCTGAGAGTAGTTCTATGAATGCTGCAGGGCTCTGAGCACAGGAGGGATAGGATCTGACCTCACTGGAAAGGGACCCCTTCCAGACGTCTTCAAACTTTTTATAAAAACGGCCCACTTTTGCAGTGCTGGTCTACCTGGTCCCTACCGCCCACTAGTGGGCGTTCCAGCTTTTAAGGTGGGCCAATCACTGTGCTCTTTGGTTGCTCCACTACTGCCCATCATGAGAGGGCAGAATCAGAGTCAGGAAGTGACTGTCATCCCCTCACCCAGTGGGTAATTGGTCGCTTCCTCCTCCCAGGTCAGGAAGGTCCATTTCGACACCCAGGACTATGGGCCCCAGGCCATCACAGGGCTGGAGCCCAAGCACATGCCCCTGCTCCACCAGCAGCAGAACAAGGGCTCACTGGAGTGGGAGAATGCCCGACATGTGAGTGGGCGGACCCCAAGGCAGGCCTTGGGCTGGACAGACTGGCCGACTCACCTCTTTCTCCTTCCTTTGCACTGACTCACCCAAGAAGCCTACTAAATGTGGGTTCAGGGCACCAAGAAAAACCGGAGCGAGCGAAGGGTTTGCTATTTCTAAGGCAGCATCAAAGTGGTCCTTATGCGTACCTTAGGATTTAACCCTGTGAGACTATGGGGTCTCCCCCATCCAGGACACCTTGAGTCTGGGCACTGAAGTATAAAGTGAGCACCCATTTTCTTCCGTCTCTCTCTCCTCTCAGTGGGGACCCCAGGCCCCATTGTAATTACCAGGAGTCCAGGGCCGGATATGCCTTAGTTTCCATTGTTGCAGGGGAACCGTGGACTTCTGCCACTGGGATGCCCGATCAGAGAGGAGTTTGTGCCAGGGGTGTCACACTGGCCCTAACCTCTCAGAGCGTATCACACAGGTCTGCTCAGGGCACAGATTTTGAGAGTGGTCACCACCACTGGATGCCTTCCAGGCCCTAGCTTGTGTCCCCACTGCTCCACCCTCTGTGTTCCAGGGCCCGCGCTTCATGACTTCTGAGTATAATTCCAAGTATCTCAATGAGCCTTCAAACCAGCCAGGTGGGCAGTTGTCTGAGCTCACACGTCCCTACCCCTGACTCCGGGAGAGACCCCTGAGGGACCGGAGCCAGCACAGCACTAACACCAGTGGAAAAAAAGAGGACATACGGGCAGCGTGGGGGAACTGTCTTCCCAGGGTTAACCCGAGGGCCTTAGACCTACCAAACCCCAGGGGACCGCTCCCTCACCTTGCAGAGCTGATTGAGCCTGGCCACAGCGACTCAGTGGCCGACAAGCCTCACCCTTCCTCCTGCTCCTCGCTCCTCTGCCCTGGATTCGGGATTCCTCCTGGTGCCCATAGTCCTGAGGGTTCAAGACTCCAGGTCCTTGGAGCCTGCTCCTACCCCACCCGCTGGAACTCTGAGCCTCTGGGGGCCCCGTGGGGAGGGACAGGTGGCTGGGGAGCCCAGTGTGGCTGTCTTTTGCAGATCTGTTGCAGAAGAACTCAATTGGTGCCAAGGAGGAGACTGGCTTCACTGAGGAATCCACCAAGAACCCCATAGTCTCCCAGCCGCCCTCCCATGCTCTCCCTGCGGACCCAGTAAGTCAGGCTGGGCCCCTCTAAAATCCCAGGGAGACTGAAACCATCCAGGCTGAAAATTCCTAGCTTAAAAAAGAAAAAAGCTGCAGAAGCTTTTGTTTAAACAAAGATAAAAGAGCTTGGGCGAAACCTACTTCTTTGGCCCAATACACCCACTTTATTGATGAGAAGACTGAGGTCTTAAGGGAGAAGTCATGGAGCCGAGGTCCCTCAGTATTCAGACAGGAGCTCTGCCTACTGGTGCCCACTCAATGCCACGGCCTCCTCCCAGTTTCCCCCAATCTATTCCCTCTCCTTGACCACCCCCGTGACGCCATTTGTGGTGAGCCTCCTTTTGCGCTCAGGACAAGAGAGCATCTGCCTATGTTGGGCTGACACTCTTCTGTTGGCCTCTTTCCAGGTCCCACTTCCCGGTCAGAGTGTCACCAAGTCAGACTTTCTCCCCATGGGTTGCCTTCATGTAAGCGGGGCCAGGGGAGGGATGCCTGTCCCCACAGCTGGAGTGTTATGTGGGACAGTTGGGACGTGGGCTAGAAGGTGCAGCAGGAGCCATGCTATGTGCCAGCGGCCACTTTGCTGCCTTAGGGCGCTGAGCTCCTGCCCCAGCTGGCCAGAGGCTCCGAGCGGGAGACAGGCTACAGCCGAGTGAACGAGAGGATTCTCAACTCCAGAGTAAGTGGCCTCGGGGCCCCGGCAGAGGAGGGCCACTCCAGAGAGAAAGGGACAGAAGTTTCTTGGACTTGGGCTGGTCTGGAAGGATGGGAGGAGAATCAGGACACTTGGACCCACGGAGGATAAAGGCCTGGGGCCTGGAAAGGGAGGGAATGCTAGAAAGATTGAATTTGGTGTGGCTGGAGGGGAAGGTCGCAGTCACAGGTCCCGGACAGGTTGTGACTACATGTGCCTCTGCCTGACCTCTCTCCATCCTTGCTACCTCAGCCTGGTCACCCAGCCACCCTTCTTGTGGTTCTGTCGCTTGCAGGTGGCCCCTCCTGGCCCAGAACTCAGCAGCGTGAGCCACTGGCAATTCCAACCCCCCCAGCGGGTACAACAGACGAATGTCAGCCTCCTTGGCCGCGAGACCCTGGGGAACAAGGTAAGGCCTGGGCTACCGACCCCCACCCCCACCCCCTCCCCACCTGACAGGTGCCGTCTCTCTATCATGCTTTTGCAGGAGCCCACAGGGTACAGCCTTAACAACACTAGCTACGTACAGCGCCCCTCCGACCCCGACAGGGATAATCGCTATCTGACCACCTACAACCAAGGGTGAGCCCCTTCCCTGCCCAGAGCTGGGGCTGAGAAGCTGGCTCTACAGAGAGGGAGGCTGGAATAAGTAATGAGCTCACAGCCTAGGGGGGAAACCAACACGGAGGCCGCCTGTGCTCTGTTGGAGCCAACACTCCTGTGGGGAAGGGCAGGGAGTCCGCAGAGGTGGGCAGAGGCCCGCTCCCTGCCTGCAACCCCTCCCGTGCTGCAGGTACTTCGAGAACATCCCCAAGGGTCTAGACCGGGAAGGCTGGACTCAAGGTGGAATCCAGCCCCAGAAGCCTGGAGGCTATGCCCTCAACCAGCCTGTCACCCGCATGGAGGCCCCTCCCACCCCCATGGAGAACCCGAGCCGCCTGCACCCCTACACGGGAAGGTAGCACGCCCTCCTCCCCTCCCTCCCTCCTGCGCCACTTCACAGGCCTCGGCTGGTTCCTGACCTTTCCCCAGCCCCTCCTCCCTTGCTCTGTCTGTCTGTCCTTCTGAGGTGCCCACTTCCTCTCTCTGGCTGGTTCATTGCTTCTCCTGCCCACACTGTCCCCTGTCTCTCCAGTGTCCCTGAAGCCAGTTCCACACCCGCCCCCAGCCAGGCTGCGTGGGGGCGGGGCTGGGGGTGGGGGTGGGGGCGGGAGGCGGGGCCCACAAAGCTGAATGGACTGTGGTTGTGCCTCACTCCGATACCTTTCTGCTCAACTCAGTCCCTCATGGCGGCCCGAGGTGGCGGGCAAAGAATGTCTGTGGCTTGGCTGCTCTGTCTGCGTTCTGACCCATCGGGGACAGGCAGGCGGAAGAAAAGGCCCGGCTCACTGCTCCAGCCCTCCCCTCATCTTGTCCCCTTCCTCCCTGCAGAGCCATGGTCTCAGCGGACCCCTTCTACGGCTCCGTACCTCACAGTAGCCGCTTCAACATGCCCTACTGAGCCTGAGGCCTGGGTAAGGCCTGGGGGACCCACCTGCAGCTGCTCCCCATTTGGGGGTGGCTATTGAGGGCCAACCTCGCCTCCAAACCCTGAGTCAAGGGAGCCCTGCTTGGGGACCCTGGCCCCAGAGTGGGCCGTGGGCGAGTGCACAGAACCTCCCAGAGCCCTTCAGGCTTCGTCTCCCTTCCCCACAGGTTTGCCAACCCAATGGGACAAGAGCCGGCTACTGTCCCTATTCCCACCCCAGTGTCCCTGAGACTCCCAGTTACTTTCCTAATGAAATAAAGAGCAGCGATGCAGAGCAGTGTGTCCGTCACTGTCCGGGGAGCTGGGAAAGGAAAAGTGAAGATGGGGCGGGGTGCAGGGGTGCAGGGTTGAGGGCCAGATGTGGAGTCAGGGAGGCCTGCTTGGGCTCACTGTGACACTGTGGACAAGGCACTTCGTTCCCGAGGCTCAGTTTCCTCCCCTGTCAAGGGGTCTCTAATGGGCTGTGCTAAGTGCTCTGTCAAGCATGGGAGGGAGGAAGCCCTAGGGAGAGGGCCCGGGAGGAGGGGAAGCGGAGGTACGTAGGGGTGGTTGAGAGGCCTCAGATGCCTGGTCTATAAAATGAGGATGGAGATCTGGGCGGGACTTCTGGGCCTTTCTGGGTTCCACACTGAGTGGTTTAAAGGAGAGGGGAGGCCCTGGCTGATTAGCTCAGTTGGTTAGAGCATCATCCAGAAACGCCAAAGCCGCGGGTTCAAAACCTGGTCAGGACACATACAATAAGCAACCAATGGATGCATGACTGATGAGAACAACAAATGAATGCTTCTCTTTTTCTCTATCTCTCCTAAAGTCAATCAATAAACATTTTTAAAAATGGAGAGGGGAGGATGGGGGCAGGAGGAGTCCCAGAGATCTCTCTCCAGAGACAGAGAGAGGAGAGTCTATAATAGACAGACACTTGGACACCACCTTAGGGAAGAATGGGCCCTGTGGAAAGGGCCGGTGCCTTTGGGTGACCCTTTCGTGAGGCCTGGGACAAGGCAGCCGTAGGCAGTCGCTTGACACCAGGGCCTTCAGCCTATAAGGCGGAACCGGGGCTGCCGCTCGGGGCCTGCCACCTCCCCAGGAGCACTTGCGCGTGTACAGCTCTACAAATGGGTGCTGGGGCCCTGCTGCCATCAGTGAGGAAGCTGGACCCAGAGCGGGTGCGTGAGCTGCTCGCTCAAGGTCACCAGGGACAGAAAGGCAGCTGCAGCCCGAGGTCGAGGATGTCCCCTGCACCTTGCAGCCCAGGCCAGCATGCAGAGGGTGACTCGGTGGTCCACCAGCTGCTCCTGCACCACTGCCCTGCAGCGGATGTGTGGAAACCAGTGCTATGGCCCCGGGCCGGGATGTCCCCAGCACTCTGGAGTGAGGAGCAGGCCTAAGGGCTGCTGTGGCCTGGCTGGGGCTCCATGTGGAATGTGGGCGGCTCCAGTTGGCTCCAGCACTGGAGGAGGGGAGGAGGGGGACACAGAGTCTCTCAGCTACAAAGCCAGCCAGACTCAGGACCCAGAGACAGCCCCATACACTGTGGTTGGGACCTGCTGGTCCATAGTCCTCAACATTAGGATGAGTCACCAAATGAGAAACTTGTCACCTGGGCTGGACCCCAACGTAGGCCTGGCCACAATGAGGTGGGGAGAGGTGGAGGTCAGCCAACCCCGCCCACCTACAGTCACACGCACACACCACCAAAGCACAGACCAACACAAGAGGCACACAGACACTCGAAGACATGCACATACAAACACGTGTGGATACAAAAATTCCAGCAGGCAAGTACATGCAGACTCACTAACAACCATACATGAAAACATATGGAAACACAAAACAAACATGTACACAAACACAGGTTTTCATATAAACACCCAAGATGCTTCTGCATGCAGACACACACACACGCACACAGGCAGACCTAGAGACACATCAACACATAGACACAGACACAGAAGAACAGACGGACAGAGACTCATAGGATAGGCCACCCCCCACTTCTCCGTTCTTGCCCCCCCCCCCATCAGCATGTGCTTGCAGCTCAGGTTTCCTGCTCAGCCTCCCTCTCACTGGCTCTATAGGAGATAAGGTATCAGGGACACTGGAGCTGGTTACACCTTCCCTCCGTTGCCTCCCCCCTCCCATCATCCTGTACCCAGTTTCCAGGCCTTGTGAGCTGGGGCTGCAGACCCCACCCAGGGGTGGGGGCTGAGCACCCCCTGCGGCCCCTAAACCCTTACCTTCCCCCTATATCCTCTCTCTGGGCAGCTCATCCCGGCTTCCCTGCTAGGGTTCTGGGCCCTAGCCCAAGGGGCTGTGTGAGGACAGGGTGGGGGGTGGCAGGAAGGGGATCTAGGAGCGGCCAACTGCAAGCCTGGGTCATTCAGGAGCCTCCGCCTGGGACAGGGCCTAAGCTTCCCACTTCCCAGATGAGGAGACAGTGGAAGAGAGGTAGAGCCACTCACCCAGGTCACAGCCAGTGAGGATGGTGGTGGGGGCCTGCTGCTGAGGGGTGGAGGGGAAGCCCGGAGTAGCAGTGCCGGGTGGGAACCAGAGCGGACCCCAAGTCTCCCCTGGCTTTCTAGCCTTTGCCCACCCACTAAGTTACTCAGGGCAGGCTCCTGAGGGCAGACCTTAAATTAAATGAGCAGAGTGGTCAGTCTGGGGCCTGAGGGAGGCAAGATTGTGGGCAAGGACACAGAAGGGCCAGCTGAGGCTTGGCCAGAGGAAGGGGCAGCAGGCGAGTGTGGCTGAGAAGGGGGCATCCCTGGGTTTCAGAGGCCTTGTCAGCCATGCTAAGGAGTCTCTCTCCGTCCCTGTCCTCAGTTATGGGACTCGGCAGGGCACCGGCTATGTCTGTCTTGTTCACCGCTCAAGTTCCATGCCCAGGACAGCGCCTGGCCCTTCTGGAGGTGCTCAGTAATTGTTAGACGAATGAATGAATGAACTTTGCCTGCCAGCAGGGCCACCAAACCTGGGCCCTGCTTCTGGGTGTCACTTGCCATGGCCCCAGGGTGGCAGTCACGCAAGCTCCTTGCATCTGTGCAGCACACACACACACACACACCCCACGCCGGAAACCATGACTGTGGCCCTTGAGAATGGCTCTGATTTGCCCACCAGGCCACTCCTTCTCTCTCTGTGAGTGCCCCTTTGTTCTCTGCTCACACTGTGCCCAGCTTTTGGCCAATCCCAACTAAGCTCCCCTGTGGTGGCCTGAGGGCCTCACATTCCAAGCTTGACCCCCACTTGGCCCCAAAGCCAATGTTGGGTCAGTGCTGAGCAGTCCTCTGTGTCTTGTGTCGCCAGGCAGGAGGGGTGAACCGTGCCCATCCTGTGGCTACTCAGGTTACTGAAACTCTGTTGAAGAGACTGACTGGCCTTTGCTGCGTCCCTTCCTCTCTGTACTGTCAGGTGAGTGTGGGCGCTGACCATGTGGCTTCATTTTAGGGATGTCTGTTTCTCTGTCCTTCTGAGACTTGAGTCTCCGGTCTGGCCCCGACCAGCATCAGCCCGGCACCTTTCCCTTGCCTGGACCCCAGCTGTCAGGAGAGTGGAGCTGTCCAGGCCTGAGACCTGCAGACATCCTGGGTTCAAATCCCAGCTCTTCCCACCAGAGACGACTACCTGACACTGGCCGTGGAGGCCACCGGACCGTGCTGAGCCGAGGACCGTGCTGAGCCGAAGCTAATAGCAGTACCCACCTCGAGCGCTAAGTGAGATGGCATGTAAAGTGCTCAGCGCACAAACGGTGGCTGCCTTTGTGCTGGAACAGAGGACACAGAGGCCTCGGTAGGAGTGGGGACTTGAACAAGGTCACACTGCAGTTAGTCACGGGGCCTGGCCTTTGTCTCCTCCTGCTTGGCCCTGGACAGGGCCCCTGGGAACCCTTCTCTGGAAGCACGCCCCCTCTGGTCCAGAGGAGCATGGGGGTGACCCACCTGCCCAGCCTGACCTGCATGGCCTCACCCAGAGGCCCAGGTTACCTCCGTGAGGCCAACCTCCTGCAGGGCCCCCTTGGAAGCTGCCTGCCCCTCCCTCACCTGCAAACCAGGGTTTATAATTCAGGCAATCACTCCTTCCAGCGCTGATTGTAGCTGCTGCCAAAAGCTCCCTGCCCCTCCCCACGGATATTCTAGAAACCGTTCTGAGGTGTACAGTGATGACGATTAACCTTTATTAAGCCCCCACAGCCTGCTGGGTGCTGGGAATTTTCCGTGGGCCTTCATCTTTTCAGCAAGAACACAGAGGAACCTCCCTCTGGGGGAAGTTTGGGGACACAGCTGGGTGCTGCGTTGACGGCATGGCTGTGGGGGTGTGGAGCCCCAAGGGCTGATGGAACAGCAGGATGGGGACAGACAGTGGGTGCCACACGATCGGGCCCCACTTCTGACGCGCACGGACATGTGTGAGGCTGCTGCTTGTCATGGCACGGGGCAGCTGATGTTGACAGGTACCATCTGGCCTGGGTCACATGGTAACATGCAGAGCCACCAGCTCATGGACTTGACAGCTAGCCAGCTGGGAAAAGGCATCTGCAGGGGAACTGGAGGCCGGGGGGAGGGGGGGGCGGGAAGCCCTAAGTGGGGAGGCTGCAGGAGGGTGGGTATGCTACATGCAGACAGATGGAGGGCCTGAAACTTGGAATCCGATCATCAGTTTCCTCTCTGACCATCTGGAGGGCCACCCATTCCCATAGAAATGTTCCCCAGACAGCCAAATATGCAATAACAGCAGAGGGATCAGACGCAGGAACACCCCAGCCATGTCCTCTGTTGAAGGTCAGAGGAGGGTCTGTTGGGGTCTCCCAGGAGTGCCGATACTTGTTGCTTCTCAAAATGTTGCTGCAGACAGGGTTCTGCCAAGAAAGCCCATTGAGTCGTACAACCACCCTGGCCGGAACCTTGTGGGAACCAGGTCAAGCCGAGCCAGAGAGATGGAGCAACCTCCCCAAGCCACCCAGTTTAGTGCACACACGTGGGCTTCTCTGCTCCGAGCACAGGCCTCTCCCATCGTGGCACCGGACCGGGGCCTCAGGTGGGCAGAAGTGGGGCCTGAAGCTTCCTGGGAGAGCCAGGCATCACATCTGCAGCCAGTGATAAGCATGCAGGTTGGTTTTCGTATGAGTGTGAGAGTGAGTGTGAGTCTTTGTGTGTGTGCATCTTCAGAGGGCCCAGAAAGGATCTGTCTCGCTTACCTATCCTTAGAGAGAGGTTGGATGAGATGCTGAAGGATTGCATTCGGGAAAGACTTTATGAGGCTCCAGAAGCAAACAGCTTGCTATGGGCCCAATGACAAGGTGTGGTCCCCATGGCCCCTTCAGGTCCCTATGGTAAGAACATTGCAGCAGGTGGGCTCTGGCACGGGGGGCAGGAGGCTGTCATGGAAGAACATGCACAAACTTATGAGCACATACGAGGCATCTGGCAGTGTGAGGACTCCTGGGTATGACACTGAAGGCCCTGGGGACATGGAACAGAGGTCCCTCCCCTGTGATCACGTGATTCCTGAGTGATCACCAGCTGAAGTCCTGCCGTGTGGGCAGCAGTCAGAACTCTTTGCAAGCTACGGAAACCAACTTTGGCTACTTTGAGCAGAAGATGACTTTGTTAAAAGGATTTTGGAGATTACAGAACCTTCAGGTGGACCTAAGAACAAAGCTTAGAGGCTCTGCAGTCAAGAACCAGGGTCAAAATTGCCCTGTGGGTTTAGTCCCAGGGAGACAGCATGCCCCTGGCATTGGTAGGCACTGGACATTGCTCCTCCGGTCACTGGCCCACCCATCCCCAAGAAGGGATCCTGCCTGGTCTCTTCTGCTCGGCATTTCTCATTTTCAATACAAAATCAGGGCTGGCTGGGCGCATCTGATGGGTGCTTCCAGGTCACATGCCTGCATCCAACTTGGAGAGAAAGTGGCAGAGGTGAGTCCACTGATTTCAGCTTCCACCGTACAAGTGGGTTCTGTTTCGTAAGGCAACTGGAATTCTTTTTTTTTTTTTTTTTTTTTTTTTACAGGGACAGATAGGGACAGACAGACAGGAACAGAGAGAGGTGAGAAGCATCAATCATTCATCTTTCATTGCCGTTGCGACACCTTAGTTGTTCATTGATTGCTTTCTCACATGTGCCTTGACCGTGGACCTTCAGCAGACTGAGCAACCCCTTGCTGGAGCCAGCGACCTTGGGTCCAAGCTGGCGAGCTTTTACTCAAACCAGATGGGCTCGCACTCAAGTTGGTGACCTCGGGGTCTCGAACCTGGGTCTTCCACATCCCAGTCCGATGCTCTATCCACTGCGCCACCGCCTGGTCAGGCTGGAATTCTTTAACATAGGAGAATGCAGAGTAGCCCCGAGAATTCAAATATCCCTCACATGTGGGCAACTATTAGGAAGGAAATGAGCCCACGCGAGAGCCTCCTGCGAGCCAGTCCTCACACACCTGGTCAGGATGTGCCAGCCTTTTGTGAGACATTGAAAAGGGTGCCTTTCAAGTGCCCGAGCAGTGTACCATCTACAAGGTCCCTGATGTGAATGGGGCCCCCTCGACTGTGTTCCATCGTGCACTACTCCCCCGCTAAGCTACGTGCTCAGCAGGCGTGGACCTCACAGGCACATAGGCGCTCAGAAATGTACCTCGGTCTCTCTGTAACTGAAAGACATCCATCTGGTAGTTTCCAGTTCAGCTTAGTCCCCTTTGAAATGAACTTTGTCCATTTGGGACTCAAATTCAATCAGGCCGGGAATTCAACCCCTTCTCTGTCTCATTATCTTCTCCCGGGAGTGTGTATACGCTCATGGAGCTTGCTGTTGAAGAAGAGGCACCCATTCATCCATGTTGGCTCCTCCTGAGCATATATGATCTCTGAGGGTTTTCACCATCCACACCTGTCTTTTCTGCACCTTCCTGGAAACAGTTGTGACACTCTGACCTCTGGATGCTGCCTTACCTGGACCACTCACGCAGCCCCTCCAGGTCTGCCAGCCTGCCCTCAGCCGCACCTCTGCATGTCCCCTCCAGGATGTGTAGCGGCGGAATGCTGGTGGCTGAGGCCAGGCGAGTTCACATTGGATTTGGACATACGGCAGAGGAACTGCGGAGCTTGCGATGGGAGGTGAGCAAACAGGCAGGGGTAAACCCGCTTCTGGTGGCAGCAGCTGGCCTCTCGCAGTGGCAAGCAGGCAGTCGGCCCAGAGGGAAAGTACTCGTAGCCTTACATAGGCTAACACACGTGTCTCTCTGCCACGTGCTCACACATCAATCATGCAAAGTTCAAGGGAGCAAGCCTAACACAGCTGTTTGCCTAACAAGAGGATTCAGTGGAAGGGCTAGCTCACCTCCCTTTTGCCTCTGCTGAAGATTCTCTAGGAAGTTAGCGAAGGGAAGCTTTTGAGACGCCTGTTGCATCCTCAGGCCACCCCTAATAGGAGAGTGCAGGTCCCTTTTCCGCTGGTGTCCCCCAAATATGCCTGGGACATTCTCTTGCCACGCTTGGGTTCAACCCAGAGCAGGCAGGGCTGGGGACTCCTTCCTTTGCCAGCAGGCATCCTGTTGAGGGACGCTGCTCTGCCCATTCTCTCCCACATGCTGGATGAGCCCTTCTTTCCTTTTGGGTGGGATCTAGGCTTCCGTGATGACGCATGCTTCCCCACTCCGTGGCTTACAGCATCAGCTCCCTGTTAAGCAAGCTCAAAGCCAAGCTTTTGGATCTACCAAAACATTTTTTCTCTCAAAACTCAGCTCTTGCAAGGTTATAGTCTCAGCTCTGGGTTTCAAAGTTTCTTTTGCAACTCAAAGCCAATGATTTGATGTTTGTTTTGAGTTTCCCTTGGAGAACCGGAATATAAACAGAATGGAGGGAATGCATACCAATACATTATCTACAGTGGAGCATCAGTTAATATCTCAAAATGAGAATGCCCAGCTCCCTGTAATCTCATGGATGCTTCACGATAACCCTTTGAGGAGAGAGTGGTTGTGCCCATTCCGGGGCCAGGGCTAGGGCAAGGTGAG
Organism: Rhynchonycteris naso; assembly: GCA_037038555.1. Lineage (NCBI taxonomy): Eukaryota > Metazoa > Chordata > Mammalia > Chiroptera > Emballonuridae > Rhynchonycteris > Rhynchonycteris naso. Next base: position 362,746,050 of record CM072995.1, read on the forward strand.
GGAGCAAATCACTTCCCCAGCCACCAAACTTAAAGTGCCAGAACCCGAGTAATCTTGATTTTTAAAAAATAGTTAATGCAATCATTTTTTAACAATTCAAAATTAATGCAAAAAATCCATGATGAACAAAATATTAAAAAATTTAAATACAGACAGGATTAGTACTAACTGATCTTTCCTTTTGCAGTGGGCTCCAATATGGTTCATCACAGCGCTGGCACGGGCCCATCTTAATTGTGATTATTTATCTTGATAACTAGTTTGTTTTTTGTGTTTTTGTTTTTTGGCACTCCCTTAAATTTTGTGCCTGGGGCAAGTGCCTTGCTCAGCTAACCCTAGTCCCAGTTCAGACTCATTCCTTAGATGTGAGAATTGAGGTTTAGAGATTGTGAGTAGTTCAAGTGGAACAGATGGCCCCAGGAAACCTGTTGGACAAGGCTCCCTCTTCACTCATTCAACACATATTTGTTAAGTAGTTACAGTGCAGCAGGCATGGGGTTGAATACTACGGAACATCATTGAGCAAGGTCCCTACACTCACAGAACTTGTATCTTAGTACAGAGGAAACCAACTTCAAATAATTTAAAGTTACTTATTTAATTGGAATTGGAAAAAGTACTTTGAAGGGAAAATGTGGGAGTTTAAGAATGTATAACATGGGAGCTTGAGATGCTCTGGAAGGATTCTCTGAGAGAGGGAGGTTTCAGCTAAAACCTTAAGGGATAAGTAATGTGAGCCAAGTAGAGTGGGAAGAAGAAGAAACAGCATGTGCAAAGATCCTGGGGTGGAAAGAAGTTGGTGCGTTTGAGAGGCTGAGAAGATGTGTGAGTCAGTCCAGGCTAATTCTGTAATAAATGACCCTTAAGTCTAAATGGCTAAATATGTTTAATTTATTTCTCATTTGCTTCACAGTTTAATATGGATCAGATAGCTCATCTTCACATGATGACTTGGGGATCCAGTTCCTTTCCACTTTTTTTTTTATTAAGTAATTTATTTTAGCAAGAGAGGAAGGGAGAGAGACTCACACACAGAAACATAGATCTATTTCTGTATGTGCCCTGACTGGGGATTGAACTGACAACCTCTGCACTTCCGGACGATGCTTCAACCAACTGAGCAATCTGGCCAGGGCTTCTTTCCACTTCTAATGATACAGATAATAAAAGCATGGAAGATTTTATATTAATCAGTGTTACCCCAATAAAATGCAATTAAAAAAAGAGTGGGAGATTGTGTATGGGTGTGGCCTATCCCTGCTGCCCGCATCTGTTGGCCCAGTGCTCACTCCAGGGTCCAGCCCCATCAGCCTGTGGAGCGCTCAGGAAGAAAAGGGGGAAACAGAAGTTTGTGCCACTTGGCTTCCCCTACCATTGGGGGGCGGGGTCGATGCCAGACAAGTCCTTGGCAGTCATGGCCAGGACCTGGGTCTGTAGTCTTGGAACAGAAGATCCAACCTGAACTTGACCGCAGGTCTAGGAAGGTATTCACACAGGGCAGCTGCCACTCGTGACGACTGTGATCTCATCCAGAAGGAAGGAGCCCTCACGTCGGAACCCACTGTGGAATGCGGAGGCCTCCTAGAACCCATGAGGATGGTCAGGTTCCCGTCCACGGCATGGAGTAATGTGTCTGGCATCAAGTCAGTTTCACTCCCCCGGCCTCTGTTGCTCCAGCTCTTGTGTTCCTGGGAAGGATGGGAGGTCTCTCTGCTTTCAACCAACCAGCCAGGTCGCTCTCAAGAGCTCTGGTTTCGGGGAATGTGATCCTTGGGGTGTATCTAGGCTCCAGTTTCTAGGGAGTCTGGGGAGCTGGGTGGCAGTGGCTGAGCCAGCTTCATGAGTTTGGCTATCTAATGAAGGGCTCTGGGCCAATGGTGGACTAGACATTGCCTGAAATTTGCTAATGGGCAAACCCTGAGCCCAGATCACAGTCCCAGGCTGACCCTGCACTTGAGGGCCTCTTGGTCTGCCTTCTTGGTCTGTTTTGGGGTTCCTAAGCTTGCTCTATAGGTTCTAGGATACCCCCAGGTGGGCAAACACTCTGAGGCTTGGGGCCCTGGGTCAAAATCTCCAAGAAGAACAGTCCTGGAAATCTGGCTGTTTGCAGGATGGGGGCAAGCATTTGGGCCTCCTGGCTGGTTCCTCTAGTTTTCCCTAACTGAGCAGGGCAGTAAGCTAGAGTAGAATCCAGGCTTTGCAACAATACAAATTGGGTTTGAATCCTGGCCTTGCCCTTACCAGCTGCGTGAACTTGATCAAGCTACTGACCTTCTTTGGATCTGCCTTCTCATCTGTAAAGCAGGGGAATTTAGTACCCACTTGGCAAAACTGTGGTAAAAAGTAAATTAGGTAAACTGAAGGTGGTCAGGAAATGATAAGCACCGTTAATTACTGTGTGGACCAGTGCCCAGATGAGAGGCATACAAGTTATACAAACTCCTTCCCCCAACACACACCCTTCCTCTCTCTGCCATGCTCCCTTGCTTCCTGGGCTTCCTGCTGCTCCTGGGCACCCTCCACTCTCCCACCCGGGCTCTCAGCATGCATGGCTGGCTTCCTCTCCTCTCTTCAGTCTTTGCTTAAACGCCATCCTATCAGTGAGGACTCCTCGACCACTCCGTTTCAGGTAGGTCCTCAGTCCTCCTCTCTCCCTTGCTTTATTTCCTCCATGGCCTGATCATCGCCTGGCACACTGTGAACTGCCTTTTGTTGATCTCCACTCACAAGAATATAAGTCCCACAAAGGCAGGGTTTAGTTTTTTTTTTTTTTTGGTCTGTTAACATGTTCACATCCACAGTAATCCATCTGCAGGGCCTAGGTGTATGGGTAGTGACCTAATGTTTGTGGATGAAAACCTGAATGAAGGCAAAGACTGGAGTTCCGAGGGGGAGAGGGGGCGTGCAGGGAAGAGGAGTGGGCCATGGCATGAAGAACATTGTCACTTTCATTTTTGCCAAATGAGGGAGTTACACTAGGTCCCAGGAGACCGTGATTCCAAGGGAACTGTGTATATCACTGGGTGAGTTCCTGCCTGCCTGGGTTTTTCTGGGATGAGGGTACCCAGCTTCCTGCAGACATCGGGCAGAGCCTGTGATCTCCCAGGGGGGCTAAGCACCCTCCCTGCTCTGACATTTCATGATTGGCTCTAACAAACAGGTCCTTGCTTTCTAAGGACCTCTGATGCTAACATTCCAGAATCTTATTCAAGTCTCAGCAGCCACAGGGGTCCTGGCCCCTAAGAGGAGAGAGGGACCCAGAGGGGGCCTTGGCAGGGTCAGCGTGGTGAGGGTGGGGGGCCTGTGGGGACGTCGGAGGGAAGACAAAGGAGACTTCTATATCACACGTGCTGTCTTCTTCCTTTAATGTAAAAGCAATTGAGTTTAAAGCAAGTATGACAAAATGTGTGCAATCGTCAACGCTGGGTACCAGGTACAGGAGTGTTTATCACAGAGAGCTTTGTCCTTTTCTGCATGTCAAAAATTTCTTTAAAAAAATATAGATTTGGAGGGGGGCAGGACAGTTATAGCTTATGATTAGGAATGGAGAGGCTGCTTCTGGACCCCAAGGAACTGGGACCTCCGGCATTTTCCCAGCGTGTGTGTGGGCAGAGGGGATGGCTGCTGTCTGGGCCCGTCCTCTCCTTCCCGCCCCCCCCCCCCACGTCTCAGTTTCCTGCCTTCCCGGGGAGCAGGGAAAAGCTGAGAGGCCCCGTGCTGGGGGTGAAGCTAATTCATTAGTGACGCCTCAACAAGGACCGGCGCCCGCAGTGCCAGCGTGATTCATCAACATGATTGCCCGCTGCCAGCCTGCGTGGGCCCAGAACGCCAGCACATTTTACCTGTACCCACTGAGAAGGACCTGGTGGGAGGTAAAGGTACAGCATCTACTGAGAACAAGAAAAAGACTTGAAGAAAGGAGAGGGCTGGTCCCCTGTGCCCTTGAGCCCAGAAAGCTCTGCCAGGCTGGTGCTGGAGTTGCAAGGGCGCATGTGACTCCTGCCGGTGCAGGCAGAGCCCAGGAGGACCGCCTGCTGCTGGAGTGCCAGCTCCCAGCATGTGGCGGGGAGGGGCGGGCGGGGCCTCCTCCTCCACAGCGAATGTTCCCCTGGGGAAACTGCTTGAGGGGCAGCAGGGAGTGGGGGTGGGGGAAGTACTCATCCTTAGCCTTCCGCCTGCTCGGGTTTTCCTCAGCTTTCGGGGTTTTGTGGTATCACTTCTTCCAAGAAGTTTCCCCAAATGTATAGAAGGGAGAGCACTGGGTTGGGGACTGGGTGAGGTCTGGAAGGAGCTCGGAGCCTCTCGGACCAGGGCTCACTCAGATCCTTCAGTATGCCACATCTGGTGTCTGGGCTCCAGGTCTCTCTGCCTGAGTCCCCCACCTCCTCTGAAGTGCTGTCTGCGTCTCATCAGTCTCCATCCCAAGACAGGGGGGCTCTGGCTCAGAGTAATACCTGCCTCTGTGCCCCCCCACATACCTCATGACATCCCTGGCCCGCTTACAACTGCTATTGTTCCTTTATCCCACACGTCTGTACGGTGTCTCTGAGCAAAAGAAGTACACAGTGAATAATTTCGTTTATATGAAATTCAAGAACAGGCAAAACTGATCCATGATGACAGAGGTCAGGATCATGGTTGCCCCTGGGAGGGGGAACTGACTGAAAGAGGCAGGAGGGAACTATGAGTGATGGAAATACTACATGGATGTTCACATCTGTCAAAACTCACACTGTCTACTTACACTGTCTATGCATTTCACTGTATGTAAAGTTTGCCTTTGTTTTTTAAGTTTAAAAACTTTCATTGTATAACTACAACGTGTCAGACCCTGCGCCAGCAGGGGAGACAAAACTGCCTGCCCTGTGGAGCTGGTATGATGGGGAGTGTAGTTCTGAGCCTGACCCTGCATTGGCCACTGCTCTCTGCTGGTGGGCGCGATCCTAGGCAAGTCACTCAGCTCAAGTTAAACTTCTCAGAGCTTCATTTCCTCACCTTGAAAATTGAGATATGGACGGTACCTAACCCATAGATAGGCACATCGCAAGGATTCAACGCAATGCTCTCCGTATCGTGTGGGGCACAAGGTAGGCAACCACACACAGACTTTGAGCATAGTTGGAGGGACAAGGCAGATTAGTGTGTGAGTACGCTAACGAGGAACCAGTCGGGCAATGAGGGTGTCCCGGGCGGGGAGGGGGAAGGAGTCAGGCTCTGAGTCCCCGAAAGTCTTTCGATGTGATCCACCCTGAAAACGGCCACACAGTAACACTACGCCGAATTACTATCCTGAAGTGACCCTAGCGGGGACACTAGTCGCGTGCCGCTGGACACAAGTGGCTGGAGGTGGCCGCAACCCTCGGTCTCTCCTTGAGAACCCTGTGTCCAGAGTCCTGGGTCACGCGCCGCCGTTTCGGTCCTCGGTCCCTTCTTCTTGGACTTGCCGATCTGGGTGCACACGACCGCATACCAAACGGCTCGTTGTGACTGGAGGTGTGGTGGATAGCTCGGACGTGGGGTCTGTGTTGGCCTAACACCAGGCTTGCGAAGCGCGGACCTTGGGTTCGCTAGGCGGGAGCTGGCTTCTGGGCGGGTGCAATTGGCCGGTGCCGGGCGGACTCCGGCGTCCGGACCCCTAGCTGGTAGCACTTTGGCTCCGCCCCGCTCCGCCCTTCCTCCGCCTCATTGGCAGCCGCGTCGGGGGTTGCCAGGGCGACGGGTCGCTTAGCTGCGAGTCAGCGTGAACCGAAGCCAGTCGGCCCGCGTAGGGAGCCTGGGAGGCCAGAGGGCTAGCGGCGGAGCTCAGCGTAGGGCGGCGGAGCCCCAACCGGGCGCCTCCTCTCGGCCCCGCACGGCCCCCCTCCCGGCGCAGGGGCAGGCCGGGGCGGGGGGCCCCGGACCCGAGGCGGTCTCGGCCCCGTCGGGGAGACTAGGGGTGGCCAGGGCGGAGCGATGCCGGGCAGCGGTGGCGGCGGCAGCGGCCCCGGTCGGGGCCCGTGACCATGGGCATCGCGGAGTCTACGCTGGACGAGCTGCCGTCGGACGCGGAGGAGCAGTTGCGCCACGGCGAGGAGCAGCTAGAGCTGAGCGGGAGGCGGCTGCGGCGCCTTCCCAGCGCCGTGTGCGCGCTGAGCCGCCTGGAGAAGCTGTACGTGAGCGGCACCGGTCTGCGCGAGCTGCCCGAGGAGATCGAGGAGCTGCGTGAGCTGCGCATCCTGGCGCTGGACTTCAACAAACTCGAACGCCTGCCCGACGGCCTGTGTCGCCTGCCGCGTCTTACGCGCCTCTACCTGGGTGGCAACCGGTTGGTGGCGCTGCCCAACGACTTCGCGCAGTTGCAGAGCCTGCGCTGCCTCTGGATCGAGGGCAACTTCCTGCGGCGCTTCCCGCGACCGCTGCTGCGCCTGGTGGCGCTGCAGTCACTGCAGATGGGCGACAACCGGCTGCGCGCGCTGCCCGCCGAACTGCCGCGCATGACGGGCCTGCGCGGCCTCTGGCTCTACGGTAACCGGTTCGAGGTGTTCCCGCCCGCGCTGTTGCGCATGGGCCGCTTGCACATTCTCGACATGGACCGCAACCGCCTGGGCGGTTTCCCTGACCTGCACCCGCTGCGCGCCTTGCGTGTCTTCTCCTACGACCACAACCCGGTCACTGGGCCCCCGCGCGTCGCCGACACCGTCTTCCTCGTAGGCGAGGGTGCCGTAGAGCGCATGGCCGAGCGCGACGAGCCCATTCCCCTGCCGCCACCCCGGCGCCCAGCACGGGCCTTTGAGGATGAGGAGGAAGAAGACCTGCTCATAGGGGGCGGTGGACTCCGGGCTCTGGGACCCCCCGGGGGCAGCCTCGGCGTCCTGGAAACCTCTCCAGGACTGGGCACCTGAGCCTGTGTTCTGGGTGATGGACTTTGGCCACTCCGGGAGGAGGGGCTCTGGGAAAGTCCGAGGGAGTGGTGGGCAGAGGAGGGGCCGCTTTGGGGGAGTTGCTGGGGCCTGGGGCCATCTTCAGTCTTTCCTGGTAGTAAGAAGACTGCCTTCTGACTGGTCGCTGGGCAGCCGTCAGACCAAGATACATGGGCTCCATCCAGTCCACTGTATCTCTGCCCTGTCCCTGATAGCGTCACCGGCAGACCGCGCAGTAGAGGTGCCAGCTTCCTCCTTGAACCAGGGTCACCACTGTGCGGAATCATCACCTTGGTTGAATCTGAATGACCAGGGTGCCCACCTGGGTACCTCCCTCCTCCTGGAGTTTGGATCTCCTAGGCCCACCATTTCTGGTGCATGAGCCACTGCCTCTGGACGACCACATGCCTCTGAGGCAGGATTTCTCTTGGAGGGGCCAGTGCCCAGGACAGAAGTGGGAAACTAGGGTTGGGGCCCTAACACCACAGCTGCCCTTGCCCTTCCACTGGGGCTCACTGTACATCCCTCCCTCCCCAGACCCCAAAAATTTGTGTGGAGAAGGGAGGGGGACTCAGGAGGCAGCGTCTCCACCTCCACCTTTTATCCAGGTCTCTTCTCCCAGCTTGTGCCTGGAATCTTGCTGGGAAAAGGCTCTGCCTCCCTTCCCCCAGCCTGAACCTTCCAGCTGTCAATTTTGAAAAGAAGCCACTGTGCCTCTAGGCCTCCTGCACTGAAGAGAGTGGCTCTCTGCTCTGGGAGGCTGCCTGGAGCCTCTCCCACTGCCTGCACTCTCCATTCCCTTAAATGGGCACAGTCAGGGTGGCTGGCACGGTGTGGGGCACGGGACAAGCACTGGGTGCCTCCACTCCGTCACCAGGGACAGCCTCAAGTGGGTGAGGAGGGTTGCCTCACTCTGCCATTCCCAGGGCCAGATCTTTCCCACCCAAGCAATAATGGAAGGAAGGGGCCAGGGACACTCAGGGACACTGTCAGGGGCAGGAGCCCCACATGGTAATGTTTTCTTTAGGAAGAAAAAAAAAACAACACTGGCTGTAAACATAAATTACATTTCTTGGAGAAAGAATGTGTGTTTCCTTGATGCCTGTTTATTTATAAGCCCTGGGAGCACTGACTCCATTGCTGTGGGGACCCTGGGCTCCATCTGGCACTGCCCTCTGTCCACGTGCCCCAGATCTGCAATCAGACTGGTCCGGCCAACTTGTCTTTTCTGGGGAACAAGCACGAAAGGCTTTGGCTGGTCGAGGCTGGTCTCAGTCTGCTGTATCTTACTCTCTGCCCCAGCCCCCCAATGCACCCCCTCCCTTGTTCTTCTCTAGGTCAATACTCAGGTTCCTGACTCTTAATATGTTTCTGAATCTCCCTCAAGCTGGGCCGACCTTTCTCTATTCCTTAACTGGTACTGACACCCTCCCCCCACTCTATTCTTCCCTCTTTTCATCTCCATTTCTCTGTTTTCTTCTGTCTCTCCCCCTTAGTTTCTTTTCATTCAGTTATGGCATTACTTCCTCCCCTCATTGTTCAGAAAAAAAAGTTTTAAGGATTTAAAGAAAGGAAGAGAATTGCAAAGCCTCAAGTCTAGAGGCCCATTTCCCAGGAGATGCTGCTAGGTCACCATCACCTTGGCAACAGGGCTGATGTCATACAAGGCCCAAAGGTCAGGCCTGGCCCAGCAGCTCTGCGGTCCATGGGGCTGGGCCTAGGTTAGGAGGAGGCTGGGAATGCTCTGGAGCAGTCAGCTTGCAAGTGCGAGTGAAGGCTTCGATTGGCCAGAGCTCGTGGGTGGGGAAGACGGGTGCCTCCTCCAGGGGGCAAAGGGGTCTGAGGCTACTGCAGACTGCCCCTCCCAGAGCTCCTCGGGTGCCCACGCTCACTGTGCTGTGGCTCTGTCAGGGCCAGTGGGCCTTCCTGGGGTCTGGGAACTTAGAGGAAGGAACTGAAATGTCACATCACACTGGTTTGGTAGGAGTGACAGTTGACCGGAATGTCCTCTGACCCCGTGACTCATGTCATGGCATGGGGGAAATATCCCTGGTCCTGGGTTCCGGTCGTAGCTCTATTGACTGAGTGACCTTGAGTAAGTCATGACACCCTTCCCCCAGGCCTCAGTTTCTCCATCTGCACACAAGAAGTTGAGTTTATTTAGATCTGATGCTGCAACCCAGTGTTTGTCTACCTTTCCTTCATGCGAATCCTAGACGTCGGGGAAGGGGGGAGTCACGCTCACCCTGGAATAGCTGTTGGCACTGGAAGCCCAGGTGTTCATCTTCTCTGGTTGGTTTCTCTGCAACTCTTTCTCTGCCTCATCCCCCAGCGCTCCGGGATGGGACAGGGCCCTGTGATGAGTCCCCTGGGCCATCCTGAGGCCTGGTCCCTGGCTTTGCTACTTGATTGCTCTCCATCAGGAGCCAGTTTTTACTGGGAAATTAGAGAATTTGCTTAAAGTGGGTGTGGATGCCTGGCTAGATAGCGCTGCTAGGGTCTGTCTCCTTGCAGAAATAGGGCAGACCAGGGTAGGAAGGGGCTGTTGCCAAGGACAGGTGGGCATTACAGCTCCCCTTGGTTATGAAAAGAGCACTGTATAAGGAGTCCTAGCACCACTACCCCACACCCAACTGTCTGTGACTCCCTCAGGGAAGCAGGGAGAAGGGGAAAGATTTTGGAGGGCCACAGGTCATTGTGCAAGTTGTGTGGAGGCAGCCAGCAGCGAGTGGGCCGTGGGGGGCTTGGGCGGGAGGGTCTCGGAGTTGTGTTTATGCCAGGTGCACAGGGCAGAGAGGTCAGGGGAGGCAGCATTGGAGCAGGAAGGCAGGCAGTGGGAACTGGGAGGACCAGAGCCGAGGCCGCAGCAGGGCGAGAACAGGCCCAGGGAGGGAGTGACTTGCTCATACTTGGGTGTGGGGCCTCTTAAACCAGTGCTCAGTCCACACCGAGCACCGAGGAGACCCCCTCTGTCCTTGGCTGGCCGTCAGGTCTGGGTGTGGAGTGAGTGTAGTTGTTAGTAACCTGCTCCTCCTCCCTCCTGCAGCCTCCCTACAGCCAGACCTCCTGGGAGGCAGAGCAGCAGAGACTGGGAAGGGGTGGACCTTTCTAGCTTTATTACCACCATGCCCTTCTCCCTGGCCACCCTCAGGGGCTTGGGAGAGTGTAACAGGGTGCTTGGTAACTGGGGCCCCTGCCCAGAAGGACCCCCTGCCTCTAATGCCACCACAGGGGCTGTCCCAAAGCTTCCTTAAGACAGCTGGGCACTCTTGTTCTGAGGATGGATGTTTATTAGCACACGCAGGTGTGCCACGCGGAATTGTATTCAGACAGGGACCCCTGCCGAGGGGGCTCACAGTCTAAAGGAGACACGGTACATACACACAGACGCAAACACAGGAAGTGGGGCATCGTCAAAGGGTACATACAGATGGTCAGGGGAGCCGTGGGCTGGGGCATTCAGCCGTTTGAGCCTTGTCCTTCTGGGTGTTTTGGGGGGAGAAAGGAGAACAGAACATGGCCCAGGATGGCCTTCCAGCAAGCGGTGGAACCCAGGCAGGACTTCTGGAGGAGAACACCAGAGAGCAGTGGTTCCAGGTACAGGGAAGGGAGGGCAAACCTCAGTGGGATGGTGGAGGAGGAGAGACCTGACGAAGTGGAGAACGAGGCAACAAGTCCAGGAGAAGGTCCCACACCCACGGCAAGAGGCTGTCACCTCTGCTGGGCCAAGTTGTCCCTGCTTTCAGGCCCAGTTTTCCAGAGCCATTTTCCCAGAGAAAGCTGGATTGGAGATTCTTGAAAGGGACTCACTTGAGGCTACTTACCTGGCCCTCAGGCTCCCTCCAATCTCTGGGTCAGAGATCAGAAGACAAAAGAGATAACTACCTTTAACTGGGAATCTTACAGCAGGTTGTGAGAAACAGAAGGGGCAGGAAGGGGAGGGTGGGCAGCTTCAGATGGCGGTACTTTGTGTTGCGTGAGGAGGCAGCTGCCAGCCAGATGCTGGGAGCAGGAGGCATGATGGCCCCCTCACTCTGGCGCTTGGCAGGAGCCAGCAGGTAGACGCATGACAAAAGAGGGTACTCATTCTTTCTGACGATACCCTGAGAGCTGCCAGGCCGCGGCTTCCCCCCAGCGGTGTGTGGGAAGGGAAGGGAATGGGGCCCGATGCTTATTGCTCCTCTGTGGTTTGAGACGGGAGGAAGGAAATAGATTACCCTGGGCCACAGCTTCTGGGGAGGGACACTGGGTCCAGCTTCCTAATGCTGGGTCTGGCCACAGCCTATTTTGAGATGGAGAGACTTTTCTAACCCTAAAGGATTCAACCCAGAACAGGTGGAGAGAAGCCACAGGTCCAGCCAACGGTGCCCGAGCTCCTCAGGGACCAGGAAGGAGAAACTGACCTGCAACCACAGTGGCCAACAAGAGACTTCAGATGGCGGGTGGAGAAGGGAGGGTCCCCTGTGGTTTGTCTTTGTCTGACTTGCCTTGGAGGGTGGTGAGGGTCCACTGGGAACTGAGGGAGGGGATGTTGGACTGGGTGAGCTACAGGAGTACCCTCAGACCCCACCTACTCCCAACAAGCCTTCATGTCTGATCCCTGCTTTCTGGGCAGCTGGTGGGTTTATAGTCTAGATCTGAGGATGGAGTGGAAGGGCCTCATTACCAGTGAAGACATCTCTCCAAGGTGACAAGTTGAGGGGAGACTCGGCCCCAGGCTCCCCATTGCCCTCACCCCACTGCCTCTTCCCCTGGGAGGTAAAGGAGGGCTGGGCCCCATGGAGGAAACAGCCAAGGCCCCACTTTTCCATGATCCTTTATTAATCAGAATGGGCCTCGCCACAAAAAGCAGGGCCCACTCCCACAAAAATATGATTTGCAAAGAGGAAATCTTGCTGGCTTAGAAGGTAAGTGTGGTGGAAAATTTTTTGTATGGTTCGTTTTTCCTTTTTCTCTTCAGTTTTTCTTCACGTCTCTTTGCTGCAATTTTATTTTTTTGTGACAGTGGGTTTTTGTTTTGTTTTTATAAAACACTTGCGCTCAAGGACTCAAACACAATACAAACGACGGCCACCAACCCCCATCCCGGGGTCCCAGCCGGGCTGGCTTTTTTTGTGGCTGTATCCCTGGTGTCTGGCACCGGTGGGCAGGTACGGGGTCCTGGGGTGGTGGGATTTGTACAGCAGTTCCCTGGGGAGATGGTCACAAGAAATGGTACCTGGACAAGATAACGACTAAGTCTAGGGCACCCACAAAGACAGCAGATGACGCTCATGAAGGGCCTGGGACACAGTGAAGACAGATGGGCCCAGGCCGGCCTTGGCTATCCCTGGAGGCTCTGTGGGGGAAGAGGCAGGTGGGCCTTGCTTTCAGGTTACAATAATAATACTTTGCTCACGGGTAGCACCTTCAGAGTTCTCCTGCCTTGACCCCCTGCCCCCAGGTCAGCTGACAGTGGCCTCACAACCTCCCCTATGAGGTAGGTGAAGTATTATTATCATCATTTTACAGATGAGGAAACTGAGGCCCCGGGAGTGTGGGTGCTTTGCCCAAGGTCCTGGGATGGAGTAAGGGCTCTGGTGCCCACCTCCACCCTCGTTTCCCCATTCCCTGTTCTCCTACAGGCCCAGACCACCTCTGCCCTCCAATGTGCCTGGGTGGGGTCAGACTGGGAACAGAACCGCGTGAAGATAGATGCTCTCTGCATATGATTGGCTAAGAGTCCCGTGGGCGGGGCTCGAAAATATGGGCTGCAGTTGCCGGCTCCACTCCTTGCAAACTGGTGCAATCCCCCGGGGGTTCTGGGGCGGGGCTCGCTCGCTCACTCACTCGCCTCCCACTGAGTGGAGGGGTACGGGATCCCCTCCATCTCTCGAAACAGCACCCTCTCTTCGTTTCCCCACAGCCTCGGAGTCGCTGCCCTTCTGTCCCCGCAGGGGGCTGGTCCCCAGCCGGCGATTAGGACCGTGCAGTTGGGGGAAGACCCCCATTTAAGCAAAGTTACAATAGAGAAAACTGGATTTACAAGGAATGGGGGTGACTATTTGCTGCACATTAGCACTTCTCACTCTACAAAATGATTCACCGACTTAGTATGATATTCCTCCAGATCCAAGGGGGCGTGGTGGGGGCGGGAGTATGAGATTCAATGTCAGAAATTTTTGATACGGGCAAATATGTGACCCGTCTACTGCTTAGGGCAAAATGCTCAGCTCAAGGGGAAGCCTACTGAAGGAGAATGGTTCCCAAATGCCCATGCTTTTGCCATGCTCTGCAAATGGAGACTTCGTCCAGAGCGTCCTTTCCGGGGGTGTCAGCCCCATCTGGGGTAGAACTGTGTCCGAGACCGCGATCACCGACTGCGGTGTCTGGACGCCATCTGGCGGTGTGTACTGGCAATGTCAGGTCCAGACTCGTGGACCCCTGGACTCGAGGCTGTCACCAGCGGCCTTGTATCAAATCCCAAAGACCCACATGGGGGTGAGCGGGCTTAAGCAGGGATCATCCTGAAATCTGCTGTCTCCAAGGGGAAGCCAGTGAGGCGGACAAACGACAACTTCTTTGTGTGGGGCAACCTCAGAACTCACAAGATCCTGGAGTTCTCCCTGCTTCCTCCACCTGAACTGAGAGGGGCAGAGGAGTTGCTCTGAAGGACAGGGAGCAGTGGGGAAGGTGAGAAGACATTCCTGGAGCAGGTTAGGTGACACGGATGCAGGATCAGAGATCATGACAGGGAATGAAAATGAAAGGGAAGGTCTGAAGCGTGGAGACTGAACGGGGAGGGAGGATGTGTGTGGAGGGGAGTGTCTGCACAAAAAAGGGGAGATGAGGGAGGTGAAGGAAGCTGGGAATCATGTCGAATATTGGGGTGTCCCTGGATGAGGCTCTTAGGGGAGAAAGCTAGTGGGTGCTTGGGACCCTGAGAAGGAAGGGAGCAGCTGGGACCTGGTGGAATGTGATACACACAGTAGGTGCCTAAAAGGTGTGAAACAATGTTCAGGAGATAAAATCACTGGGGAAGAAGCTACTGGAGAATGGGGCGGGGGGGGGGGGGGATACAGGAGGGAGAACAGCGGGAGGCAGCCCAGTTCTCAGCCCAGCTCACATCAGCCCCTCTTTCCCCCACCCCTCCACTCATCCTCCACCTCCTCTCCTCTCCTGTCCCCTGGCTTAGTGACCTGCCCTCTCCGGGGCCTCCAGACCAGCCTCACTTCAAGAAGCCCTGCGCTCTCTACAATCTTCAGCACTGCTGGCCTCAGGGGGACAGGGAGTGAGCCCCCGACTCCATACACACATACGCGCACGCACACACATACACACACACACAAACACAGTGGACACAACACAAGTACACAGGGCTGCGGCTCCAGGACCCCAGAGGGGGCTATATACTATCCTTGGCATTCAGGGCCCAGCTGGCACCTGAAACTGCCCAGGGTCTGGCCTCTCCTGGCCAGGTCGGGGCCAAATACCTCGACCTCCCCTCACCTGGGCCTAGACCAGGGGCTGGGGAGGGGGCAGCTTCTCTCCACTCCAGGCACTGCCTTAAAGAAAACGGGGGACCTTGCCCACCTGGCGGGCCTCTGGAGGGGTCTGCCTGTCTGCCCATCTGGCTCTCATGGCCTCCCCCACTTCTTTAGTATCAGCAAGTCAGGAAGGAAAGGGGCAAAGCAGGAAAATGGCTCCCAGAGCCCCTCCTCCAGAGCTGGACTGGTGGAGGATGGGGCTGGTATTTCCTAGAAATGGGGCCCGAGTGATTTCTGGGTCCCCTCTCTGGCCAAGCTGTCAGGGTCCTCCCCTCACCCCTGGCAGGGGGGCCAGGCCGGGCGTTGTGCATAAAGTGGTGAGGGCGTGATGGGGACCCGGTCCCTTGGCCCCCAGGGCCACTTTGGCCTGCTCAGGCCTTCAGCTGATGCCACTGGGCCACAGGCTGCCGGGGACGGGCAATCATGTCTTTCCAATGTTTCACCTCCCCAGGCCCGCTCTTCCAGGACAGGTAGATCTAAGGAGAGAGGGAAGAGGGCAGCATTAGCGGCAAGCTCTGAGGCACTGTCCTCTGTCCCCACGAGGGGAGAACACTCCATCTCCATCTATGCTCATGGGGACCAAGGGGTCCCCTTAGGCAGTGACAGCCTACTTCACAGAGGCCCCCTCCTCCCTTCCCCTGCCAGCCTGACCTATTTTCCTTTGTGAGCCTGGGCAGGCCTGGCCCTTCTGAGCTAAACTGCAGACCTGTTCGCAGTGGGGGGCAGGGAGTTAAAGATGGGGGTGGGGATGTTGAATTCCATGCTCTTTCCTGTCCTACATGTTGGGCATCATCTTTCCTTATTATGGTCACTCCCATCTCCTGGGCACTTCCTACACGTCAGGCACTGAGCTAGGGCTTTCCACACACAGATCATCAAATGATCAAATCCTGACCTGTAAGACAGGTATATTATCCCCATTTTACAGATGGAGAAACTAAATGCAGAGTTAAGAGACTTACCGGAATTTATAAGTGGTGCAGAGGGATTTAAACCCAGGTCTTGGGCTCTACACTCCCAGCCCGATTCTGCCGGCCTGGGTAGGGGGCTCACAGCCTCATGGGGCTGCACACACACGATCCCTCGCCTGCTGATACGCGGCCGGCTAAGAGCATAGGGCCCCCTAAGCTACCCAGGCCAAAGGCAGAACAAACTCCCCTCTGCCTCACTTCAGTGAACAGAACACAGACTGTTTCAGAAGGAGCTCTAATTGGCATCTTTGGAACTCCAAACTCTGAAAGGCTAAGTTTCAGAAAAAGCTTAGAAGTAGATACAGTGACCTGGCGCTTGGCCTGAGCAGGTCAAAGAGGCCCCAGCCTTGCTCAGAACACGCAGTCCTGCTGTGGTATGGGTGACGCAGTCCTGGGGAGTTGTCTCACCTGTGCCACAGGTGACCAGCCGAGCTCCCTGGGCCTTGCTGGATGGCAGGCACGGCCAGCACCCCTCCCTGCGGCAGCCACTTCCCCACCCCCCTCTGTCCGAGGGGGGCCTCCACCTGGGCCCCCTTCCCTGTGGGGGCCCTTTGTTTCCCCCACACAGGGTAATGCCCCAGGAGACCCCCGTCTCCCCTGGCTTGCTCCTGGCACCTACCCTTCCTCTCTGCCTGCCTGGGTCAAACCTCTATGTCTGAATGAACACACATGCCCTTAGTAGGGGTGTTTCAAAAATACCTTTTCTCCTAATAGTAGCTAACATGCGCGTTCCAAGTTCCGTGCTAAGCATCTCCCTGTGTTACTGACCCTCCAGCACACTGTGAGGTTGGGGCTGTCTTACTCATTTTATGGGGAGGAAATGGGGCTCAGAAGGGTGATAACTATGAAGGGTTAGGGCTGGGACTTGGACCCCGGGCAATCTAACTTCCAAGCCCACAGCCTTTACATAAAAATCATAGAGAGACACAGGAACAGATGTTTCAGAGTAGAAAAATGGACGGGTGTATGTAATAGAAGCACAATCTGGAAAAACTCAAGGCGAGGCATGGACCTCTCAGCTAATAAATGATGTTTTACAAGGAGAACATCTACATATGTCAGGCCATTTTTACCCCAGCCTGTGAAGTGCTGTAGGGTCAGCATTAGTAGCTCCATTTCACAAACGAGAGAACTGAAGCTCAGAGACCTGCCCAAGGTCACAGCCGTTTGGCGGGACAGGAGGTAGGAAGCGAAACCAGGCTTTTGGAATCCGACTGCCCCACACAGCTCTCCCTTTGCAGACGGGACCCTGGACGACCCTGCTAGGCGGTCCTTACGCTGAACGTCTTTTGGGGGACCCTGGGCAAGTCTTCCTCCCACTTCCATTTTTCCCCTCTTTTTCCAGCCGTCTGTCCTCAGCTGAATGACCCACAGTCTGACACTTTGGGAGAATCCCGTCCAATCCCCTCATTTTCAGAGATCCAGAGAAGGGAAGGGACTGAGCCTCCCTCCCTCTGTCCAGCCCTGTGCCTGCCCACGGCCCTGCTGCTTCGTGGATGGACGACCCGTGCCAGGGGCCCGCTGGTGCGCCACTCCACCCGCCTCGCCCCTACCTTGCCGATGACGTCGTTGCGGCTGAGCTTGTCCTTGTCCATGACAGTGATGATGATGGTCGTCTCCCTCAGCTTCTCCGTGGGGATATCGAAGGCAAAGGACTCGTTGAAGATGGGGTTCAGGTTCCTCTTCATCGTCACTGTCTTCTTCTTCTCCACCCTCTTGTCCTTGTACATCAGCCACACCTTCACGTAGGGGTCTGCGGAAGAGACGCAGGAAGAGTCAGCGGGGCAGGGGGCGGCTTCCCAGGACGCCCTTCTCCCTCTGGGGTGGGGAGAGGCTGGCACAGGTGGGGCTGTGTGCTTCCTGCAGAGGGTCAGGGAAGCCCCAGGCAAGAGGGGCAGCAGCAGAGGGGGAGCTGGAAGGGACTTTCACCATCACTATTGCCCTCCCCGAACACGAGTGAGGAGACCGAGTCCCACAGAGGCCGGGTCTCACCCGAGATCACAGACAGCAGTGCTGGAGCTGGGGCCAGAAGAAGGGCCTCCCTAATACAGTGTCCCCTTTTTCATGATTCTGGGAAGGACAGAGTCTAAGAGGTCAGCCCAGGCACTGCTCCACAGGAGGCCACCTGCGACTCTAGTGTCCAGGAGCTGAGACTGGAGGTGGGGTGTGGGAGTCAGGGATGATGTGAATAGCACTGTCCACACCCAGCATGACCCCTATGTTCCCAGAACCTCTCTGGCTCATCCGCCCTCCCTTAAGAAGCCCCCGAACCTGATGTGCCCCCGATGTCCATGGCTTTGAGGTTGCGGGCTTTGATGATGTTGACGATGATGGAGTTGGCAGAGGGGTTGTAGCAGAGAGACAAGAGCAGCTCCCCTCGGCTTCCCTGGGAGGGATAAGGGGAAGGGTGAGGCTGGGCGCAGCTCCCCTCAAAGGGAGAGTGAGAGGGCTGTGGGGACCAGGAGGAGGGAATGGTGATTGGGCTCCTTGGCTGGTCTCCTGGCCCCTGGTCCCCTCCACCCTGACCTGTCTGTCATACAGGTCACGCTTGGTCTCCCACCTCTGGCAGGTCTGTGTGCTAGCCCCATGTCACCCTTCCCTGAACACAATCCCAGGATATTTTTGTCACAGGTCAAGTGAGCGCCCCTGTGCCGCGCCCCAGTGCTGAGACTGCTGATGGGGGCTCAACCCTATTGGAGCCCGGATGCACCCGCTCCCCACAGCTCTCCTGACCCCCGAGACTGAGGGCTGTATATCAGCCCTGACCCGACAGCCCCCAGCCAGGGGCCCGAGACTGTGGCCTTACACTCCCATCGCTGCATGGCTTCAGATCCTTCCAGAAGGTCTGCATCTGGGTCAGGTCCACCTTGTTGAGGGGGATGGACACCTCCCCAATGGGGTCATTGCGGCTGAAGCGGTCATAGTCCAAGACCTGGAGGTAGAGGACCCTCTGCACCACCTTCTCGTAGGGGAAACCTGGAGACAGAGAGCACAGGTGAAGGCGGGCCAGGCGAGCCAGGTTGGGTCTGCACAGGAAGGCCAGCGAGGAGCAGGTTTGGTCACTTCCTGCGGCCACCCCACCTAGGCATAGCAGGCCACACCCCCATTCAGACCTTCCTAACAACAGAGCAAGAACTGTCATTGTCTCATCCGTTTCCAGCAACAATTCTCCGAGGTGGATGGCCTCTTGTCCCTTTTACAGATGAGGAGACTGAGGCTCAGATGGCTTAAATCACTTGCCCCAAGTACCACAGCTATTACAGAGCATACCTGGGACCATTCATTCATTTACTCATTCATCCTGTATCCGTCTTGGTGACCAGGCTGTGGTCCCCTTGCTCTCCGGGCAGCCCTGCCACTGCCAGTCACCCTGAGGCAAGTCTGGGCAAGTGGCCCTGCCTGAGACGGTGGCAGCTGCCACAAAGGAAGACCAGGAGGACCCGGCAGAGGGAAATGACAAAGGCACAGAAGTCGGAGAGGACGCTTGTCCTAGGATTCTGCATTTCCCCCTGCGCCTCCTTCCAATGCACCAGCTCATTCTTCCAACCTTCCTCAACAGATCCTACAGCTGTCCCCTTCTCCACTGTCCCTTCCCTCATCTGCCCCATCAGGGCCTCATGCCTGGACAGTCACAAGAGCCTCCAAGCCGCCCTCCCCATTCGCTCACTTTCTCCACAGTCCACTCTCATCACAGCGGCCAGAGCGAGCTTTAAAAATAGCAATCACATCATAATACTCTTGCTCAAAGCCTTTCAGTGGCTCCCAGTGCACTTAGAATAAAAGCCCTGCGCCCTGCCTTGGCTTCAAATCCTTCCACAGCTTGGCCCGCTGTTCTCTCCCTGGTCTTGTGACCACTCTTGACTCAATGACCCGGCCCCGCCCTACTGGCCTCCTTCCCCGCCCTTCCTGCCAAGGCAGCCCAAGGGGGCCCCCACCACGCCCCTCCTCCGAGCCTCCATCTTCTCCCCTGACATCCCAGATAGGGTCAACTCTCTGGTCCTACACTCGGCACTTTCCTCTCGCAGTCTGGATCACAGGCTGTAACAGAGATTTATCTGTTTGTTTCCTTGAGTCTGGCTCTCTCACCAGGCTAAGATTTCCAGGAAGGCATTTCCGTCCTCAATCACTGGATCCCAGCGCCTAACGCAGTTTCTGGCACGTAGTGGGCACTCAATAAATATTTGTTAAGTGAATCAATAACTGAACAAGTGAACAAGCGCCGGTGAGATGGCCCGGACAGGACGGAGTAGCCAGGGCAGAGTGGGGGCCGAGGCTGGAGGGAGAGCCGGGGGAGGAGCTCACACAGATGAAGGGGATAGACAAGGTACCAGGAAGCCAGGGGAAGGTCTGAAGCTGGAGTCACTGGATCGTTGAGGCTTAGTCTGAGGACGGGCGGTCTGGGAGATGTCGGGGGTCGCAGACTAGCCCAGAGGACTGAGGGGATCGGATCCTGAATCAGGGTATGAGCAGGAAGGAGAGAGGACACAATACTTTAGCCTGACTCATGGAGAACATGGAGATCTCGGGAGGATTCTAGAGCCTTCAGCCAGATATGCTAGAAGCACAGAGAAGCCTGGGACAGGAACAGGTGCACTAGGAGATGAAATCCTATGTTCCTTGAACCTCCAGCCTCTGAATTCCTCTGGGACCTCTTCCTTATATCGAAGGGGGCTAAATCTGTTTGGGTCATTTTGGAGTACCCCAGGGACCTTGCCTAAGTGTCCCTTGGCATCTATTTAGGTGAAATGCATGACAAGGTTCCAAGAGGTCCTTACACCTGACCTCCGACATCAGAGGAGGCAGTCTCCTATTTGGCAAACTCCTATTCATCCATCACAACCCATCTCAAATGGCCCTTCTTCTGGGAAATATTCTTCAGCACCACCAAGGGGAGCTCATACCGGGTTCCTGCAGCATCTGTCATGCAGTGCATGGCTTCATTATTTTCACACCTATTCCCTCTATTACAACAGAAGTGTCTTGAGGGCCATAATTCTGTATTGCACTCCTGATGCCCAGGAAAGTGCCTGGTTCCACCTTAATGCTAGATGAATGTGCAGAAGGGGCCAGTGGATTGAGGCTCTGCCTATAAACCTTGGCCCCCTAACTGGCTCCATATACTTCCAGGCAGCTTAGCCTCTTGCTGGTTGTACCATCTCTACACTGACCCTCATGCTGACCTGAGGAGGAAGAGGGTCCAGAAACAGGAGACCCATTAGCTCACCCTCGATTTATTTAGTGGGTGAGCTGGCTGCCACCTTGCAGAAGGCGTGGGGTGCCAGATGGCTGGGACCCCAGATGGAAGAGAGTGCCTAGGGAGCACACGGAAGGATCTGGACAGCCAGGCCAGCAGGGTGTGTTCTCACTGGGTGAAGAGGCCTGTTGGGAAAGGGTTATGGCCTCTCTAAGTCAGGTCCAGGCACCCAAAGGCACTGGAATCCCTCGCTAGTCACACACCAGCTTCCTGGTTACCTGGAGTCCTCAGAGACAACAGATAAAGAAGGGCCTGTCGAGCAGAGGAAGGACATCTGCCCCGCCAGGGGCATGGCTCAGAGCCCCTGTTCCTGTGCATCCAGGGGCACTGTTGTAAGTGCGTTTACTATCTGCTGGCTTACTGATTTCAAACCAAGGCACAGAGAGGCTCAGGAACCTGCCTCAGGCCCCATAGCTTGCAGGTGGTAGAGCTGGTATTCAAACTCAGGAAGCCTGGCCATAACCCGTGCTCTTAGCCACTACACGTGGTCACTCCAGATGCTCCACCTCTGGGTCCTGTGGGTACCTCCCTGCCTTCCTGCCCTCCTCAGGATGAGTTCTGCACTGGAGCTGAAGGTTCAGTGGCGGTCCCGCTTTCCTCCTTGGCCTCTGGCCATGATGCGAGCCCGACTCAGCGCTGTAGCCTAATCCCAGCTAGACACAAATTGCAGCAGGTTAGCTGGGTAAGACGGGCACTGTGTGGGCGCATGCAAGTGCACTTGTGTGTGAACGTGTGAGCGCGTATCTGAGCATGCCTGTGGTCACGTGTGTACAGGCGTGTGGTTGGGTGGGGTGACTGTGGAGGGGACAGAGGCTCTGAGCTGGTGGGCGGCACCGGCCTCACCTTCAAAGAGGAAGGTCTCGTTCCAGTGGGGGTTCAGGTTCTTCCTCTTCACCTTGGTCTCCAGCTTATGCTTCTTGTCCGGCAACAGGTAGATCTTGACAAAGGGGTCACTGGTGCCGCTGAAATCCTTGGCCGGCAGCTCCTGAGCCTTCATGATCTTCACAGTGAGCGTGGACTCCTGGAAGTTGTAGCCGACACTGAACTGGATCCGGCCCAGGTTCTCTCGGCTGCAGCCCTCGTGGGCTTCGTCCTCCTCGGAGCCTGGGGAGAGCTGGGGGCGGGGCAGAGGTGGGAGGGGTTGGGGGTTGGCAAGGGTTCTGCTTTCCCAAAGCCCAGCGCGGTTACAGGCCGCTCTGTGCCTGCCGCCACTCCCACAGCGGCAGAGAGCTGCGCCGTCTCTCTGGTCACCAGGTGGAGCTGGTGGGGACGCCCTACATTCAACACAGGTGAGAATGCCCAGAAAGAGGGCAAGTGCCTTGGGCAGAGTCACACGGGGAGGGAGGGAGAGCAGAGCCAGGACAGCCCCTGCCTCCTGGACCCCAGGGCAATGTGTACCCCATCCCCGGCCTCCCCTGGACCTGGGGTCTGCTGCCCTCTCTGCTCCCCCACAGGCTGCCTTCCCCTCCCCCAGTCACCGCTGTGCTGGCTTGCCCTAGTCCAGTGCTTCCTTCTCCAGCCTCCCAGCCTCCCAGAGTCCCGTGGGGAATTTTTGTGTACTTTGTGAAACACACCAACATAAAAACCTGGGCTACCAATCAGACGAGGGAGATTTTTCACATCTCAAAAGAGCGCACCGTGATTTTTCTTTGGAAAGTGACTCTCTGGAGTTCTGAGGATGATGTGATTTACAAAATGAGAGAGGCAAATTTTCAGGAGCAACAACTATTTGTGTAAGACAGGGACACTAAAAACACAGATTCCCAGGCCCGGGGCCCTGGGAACCTAAGGTGATGGGGTTGGGAGGACCTGGAGGCCGGGCAGCAGAGGTTTCAAAGGGGTCTCAGATGACAGTGCTACAAACCAGGCTGAGGACCACTGGAAGGGAGGACTACCCCCACCTGATTCAGTCCCCATCTCTAGGGGTGGCACTTGGGCCAACCCAGCAACTGACAGAGGCGTGGAGGACGGCATGGGTGTCCCGTTCCCAGACTGACACTGAAACGGGAAGTAATTGGAGGAGGGTCTTCCAGCCCAGTCTTCCCAGCTGTGGCTGCTTATTGGGAATATCTGGGTTGGTTTTAGACTACTGCCCACTCCTAGCCACCTGGGTCCCACCCTCACTCACACCCCACCCCCAAACACAGGGGGTCCCCGTGGCTCAGGCATCCCTGTACTAAAAGCTCCTCAGGTGACTGGACGAGAGCCAGGGCTGGGCTCAGGGTACCATGTTTAAGATGAAACTGCTGGTCCCTGTTTTCTCTCCCTACTTCCTTCTCCCACAGGAGCCCTTTCTGTGGCCCTCTGTCCTCCTGGAAAAGCGGCCCCAAGCTCTGAAATACTAAGTACAATAGGTGATAAGAATACATATAGGGTGCACCTACCATGGCAGAAGACTCTTACATCACCTTCTTACTGATTCCTGATAACAGCGGGCAAGGCAGTTATCACCACTCTAGCGGAGGAGACTGGCCCAGAGAGGTTAAGTCACACGCCCAAGATTGCACAGCAATATGAACCCTCTCTGTCTTGAAAGCCCGCTCTTTCCACCACAGCAGGCCCACATCCCAAGCAATATTGAGATTTTCCCCCAGGCCAGCGAGGACTCATCTGCCCCAGGTGAGAAGCACCCAAGTCACACAAATACAGCAATCACCATGCGCATGGCCCTGCCCTATGCAGGGTGCTTGGCCCTCATACTCCCTGCAATGTCCTGAGGAGGCAGGCACGGCTGTGTTCGTTTGGTGTGAGGCACAGATGGATTAGTAACTTGCATCAAGTCACCTGTGACTAGGTGGTGCGTGGAAGCTCAAACCCGGGTCAGTGCCACTGTGAGCGCTCCCTGTGGCCCTCACTTTCACACTCAGGTCAGCGTCTGGGCCTTACCAGCCACACCCTCATCCTGCCTCCCCTGCTTTTCCTCACAGTGGAACAGGCTCCCTCCAGTCACTGCCCACCAGCTGCATCCAGACAACCTTGCAAGCTCCGCCCGAGGTCCCCTGAGTGTGGCTTCCCTACCCAGATCCAGTTTTCCCCTGGTTCTCCTTCCCTGTCCCTTTGAACCTCAGTTTCTGCATCTGCAGAATGGGACTGTGAGACCGAGCTTGCAGGGTTCCTGGGAAGGTTAAATGGGTTTAGGGCCCTTCCATAGTCCTGCTCTTCAATCTGGCCCCTGCCACTGCTGCCCTGGGGCCAGCAAAGACCTCTTGCCCCTTCCTGTTTCTCCAAACGTTGAGGTGGAGTCCCTGGTAATGAGCCCAGGTGGCCTTAGCCCCACCTGAGGTCCCTTTGGTCATTTGGCTCTTGACTCCTAAACAAGGTGGTTGGGGGGGGGGGAGCAAGAGACCTTTCCCATGGAAGCAAGCCTGCTTTTGTGCCTGCTCCCAGCCTTTCAGAACCACAGCCTTGAGCCCTAATTAACCAGCTGGGACAGCTCCAGGAGTTGTTTCCATAGCAACTGGGCTGGCCTCCCCCACCACACCCGCGGCAGGGAGGTGGGGGTGATGCTGCTTGAGCCCCTGCTCAGATAGAAGAAGTATCAGAAAGCACCTGGGCAGTACCAGGGCGGTGACTCTGATGGAGCTGTGGCCCTGCCTCCTCTCTGATCCTTCCTCTGGCCAGCTGTGGGTGTCCCACTCCCTCCCCTGACCCCCAGCTTCTGACAGCCTGGGGCCCGGGGATCAAACAGTGGCTTACTTCTCTCCCTTGCTCATTCTCATCATCACTGTTGACACCAATGACCTGCCTTTGGCCCTCGGCTGGGCAATTGGGGTCTGCCTGCCCCGCTCTGAGGGTCTGCTGAGACCTGCACTTCCTCCCTCTGCCTGCTGCTGTCCACCCTCCCTTGGAGCAGCAGTGGCCAGCAAACTGACTGGGAAAGGGCTGTCCCTTCTGGGAACCTGGAACCAATTAAGAGACTGTGCAAGGAGACAGGATGAATGGTGGTGATGGCCTGTCCAGAGATGATGGCCGGACCATCTACATGGGTGGAGGACAGACAGGGGGTGGTGGGGAGCCAGGCATGCAAGGGCCTGGCAGACGGGGCAAAGGGAAAGGTGGGGAGGCCCAAGGGAGGCCAGATCAGGAACAGGGAAAATCTGATGCTCTAATCTGCATTTTAACCAGATCCCTGGCCTGGGCTAGAGTGGGGCAGTGGGGATGAATGGTTAGAGCCAACCCAAACCCTCAATGGCTGAGGGCAGAGCCTAGGGGCCTCAGGGAGGGTGGCAGCTGCTGTGCCAAGGAAGTGGGCAAGGGAATTCTGAATTGAAAATATGTTAGCCCTGGCGAGGGCCTGAGGGCCCACCAAGCACCTTCCTTCCCTCCACGGGAGGGAGGGAGGAGGTGACCTAGTCCAGGGAGGGAAGCACTGTGTCCCAGATCATGTTCAGTAGAAACACAGCTGGCAGTGGGCTCCCATCCTCTTACCCTCCGGAAGCCTTCCTGGGGCTCCTGAGCTGCCAAAGCTTCTACTGGCTCCTGCCAGGCCACCTCTGCTTTTTGGGAAGCAAAGGTGGGGCAAATGGCTGTGACTTGCCAATACAGCCACCAGGGGGTGCTATGTGAAGCCACAACCTTTGCCTTGGTGAAAAATTCCCTAGAACCATAGGGCTGGGGTCCTGGTGGGGTGGGGGGTGGACAGGAGTACCCCGGCCCAGCAGTCCCCTCATAGGGATCAGGACCAGGGCTCTCCTGTTCTCTTTGGACCTCAGCTGGCCCTCCAGCAGTGGGGGTTGGGGACGGTTTTTGGGATAGAGACCTGCTCCAGGAGGGTGGGGGACGGGGATTCTGCCTCAGACCTCTACTCAGTGGGATGCCACTCAGAGAAAGGGGACATCCTCTGTCGTAAGTCCTCTGTCCACTAGCCTTTCCTTTTAGGACCATAAAAATATCTCCCACGAATGGGTTTTCTTAGGCCCCTGTTCAAACCGGAGAGAGACTGGAGGAGGACGGGCATTCTTATTCTCAATTGACAAATGAGGAAACTGAGGCATAAAGCCTGTTTGGATGAAAGAGCTCGTCACTGTGCTGGTTTCCCTGCCTGAGTGGACTCCACACTGTCACCAATTTCCACACGTGCCCCTGCCCCCTCCCGGGGACTCGTAGCCCAGCTCCTGCGTGTGCACTGGGTCTCCCGCCCTTCTCACCATAAGCATCTCGCTGGTGAGGGAGTTGACGAGGTCGGAGACGGAGGAGTGTGGCTCTGTCCGACGGTCAGACTCATCGTGAGGCGTCTGGCTGGGCACTGGAGCCGTGTTCACCACCTTCCCGCCTGCAGGCAACCTGGGAGCAGGGCGGGTCTGAATGAGCATGGCCGAAGGCGGGCTGGGCTGGGCTGGGCACCGTAGGCCTGGGCAGCAGCAAGACCGGGGAGGTCCGGTTCTCTGCCCTGCACCGCTCCAGTGTGGATCTGCCTTGACTGACCCTGTGGGTGCTGGGCTTCTTTTTTGTGGGGGGCAGTACTCCCACTCCACCTGTTCCCCAGAAAACTTCCCCCTCTCTGGTCACTGCCTGCATGGTGGTCTCTGAGCATGCCTCCCTCCTCAGAGGCCCCCTGCACCCGGGTCGCCCTAGCCTGGGAGGGGAGGCTCCCCAGGGGTGGTGGCGTGTCCAGGTTGTCGCTCCGCATCATTACCTTCTGCAAACACATCCAGAGTGCCCAATCTCCCAGCCACCCCACCTGTGTTTGTTTGGGCTCAGGGAGAACACAGGTGCCTTTCAGACATGAGACTGACCAGGTGAGGTCAGGACCAATGTCCACACAGCTCTGTCCATAGAACTATGATGACAGAAGTGTTCTATATCTGTGCTGTCTATGCGGGGCTATTGAGCATTTGACACATGGCCAGTGTGGCTGAGAACTGAAATTTTAATTTTGTTTGACTTAAACTCCTTTAGATTTAAATAGCCACCTACTGGATAGGGCAAGTCATCATCCCTTAGGTCTCCAGTCCCCGCCCTTCCCCCACTCTCAGGACTGCACTTTTGAGGTTCTCCCCTAGCATCAGAGAAACATGGGGTACCACCAAGAAGCCCTGTCCTGACTGTTCCACAAGAGGCCTTGTCTGCACCCCAACTCCATGCTGTTTCCAGGGAGCCAGGCTCTCTGGCTCAGGGGCTCGGTGGAGAGCCCAGGCTCTGTCTAGCTGGAGCTCTGAAAGGGGACTAAGCCCGTCCGGGGACCAGGCTGGAACATCCCATGAGGAGGTGGTAGGGGCAGGCAGCATGGGGGAAACGGGGGAGACTGGTAGCATGGGGCTCGGGACAGGCTGCAACAGAACAGCTGTGAGAGTACCAGAGCCAGACGTGGAGACCACACAGCTGGACACAAGCCATGGCCCTCGGTATGGACCCGCCACCAGCACACAATTGGCCACGACAGGCAAAGACGACATGCGTGGATTATGCCAGGTCTTGGAGGGGAGACACCAGGATCCAACAGCAGGGTGAGCGCACGGGCACACACACGCACACACACACGTGCACATAAGCCCAACAGACACCCAGGGAAACGGGGAGAGAAGAGCACTGGCGACAGGCAGGTGGACCGGAGCAGCAAGACGACACACATACAGGGATGTACACACTTTGGTCCCGAGAGGAAACACATTTGGGGAGACCCAGGCATGCCAAGGTGTGCTGGTGAATTGGGACGAACTGAAACAGAAAAAAGCAGGGAGCAGGCTCGGGGATAGACACCTGAGAATCAGACACACGACACACCTGCCACGAGAACTCGGCCTTGCCCGGACAGCATGAAACTACCCCCACCCCACCTGGGGACACAAGGGTGCCCCTCCCAGAGGCGCGGCCACAGCAGAGCACGCACGCACACACACGGACACGGACACACATGCACGGACGCACACACGGACACACGCGCGGACACGTGCTCACGCAGGCAAGCACGGGGAGGAAGAGGAGACTGAAATAGCTGGAGAGGTAAAGTCAGGTTAAAAATAGAGGGGGAGAAGAGAGAGCGGAGATTGACGGCTGAAGGTATGAGAAAGTCAGAGTTATTTTGGCCACACCACAGCATCAGCACAGCTGCAAAGCAGCCTGGGAAAAGATGGTCAGCGCCACTGAAGCTATTGGAGGTTACAGAACAGAGACAGAGAAGTGCAGAGAGAGGCAGAGGGAGAGGCGGAGGGGCCCGTCACCGGCCCAGGGACATCCCTGTGAGGAGCAGATGGGAGGAAGAGGGGAGGGGGAGAGAGAGAGAGGCCAAGAAAGGTTAGTTGGAGACCAGTGAAGAAGGCTGCAGGGTGCACAAGGGGACAAAGAGGAGCGAGGCGGCCGAGAGGAGAGGCAGAGAGGAGGCAGGGACACACACCATGACAGGAGAAACATGGTGGCTTTGGGGCAAGGAGAGCGATGGGGTTGGTCAGGTCCTGGCCCTGTCCCGTGCCCCACGCAGGTGCGGGTGAGGCCATGGTGGAAACCATTTGGATCCCAAGAAGCAGTGGTGAAAAGGGTGGCCGAGAGCATGAGTGAGGGACGGGTGCAGGGCAGATGGGGAAGGCGAAATGCAGGGCATGGGAGCTAGGGGCAGCCTTGGTCTTCCTCCCGCCCTCCCTCCTGGCTCAAGAGCATTCTGAAGTTCTTGGTTGCATTGCGCTGAGGATCCTGGATCGGGGCTTCCCAGCCACCAAGAATTCTAGTAGGGGCAGTGACCATCCCTATCTGTCTTGGGACTTAAGAGTGGCTGCTCCTCCTCCCAGGATCCTCTTGTATCCCAGGAACCTGGCACTAACAAACCCTGGGGGCTGCATGTCCTCCCCAAGCACAGCCAGGAGTTCCTACTGCTAACCCTGGAGACATCTGGCCAAGGGGTCAGCTGGGTAGAAAACGGGGGGCCAGGTCTGGAAGCAGATACTAAAGAAGGGACAGATGACCTAAGCCTACCATGCCAAGGTCCAAGGAGCCAGGAGCCCAAAGGGTCGTGGAGCCCTAAGGGGCCTGGTGCCCAGTGCGGGGTGCCAGGGCCAAGCTTGGGGTGGGGAAGAACACCGGGAAGGAAGTGCTAGGCTCTGGACACCCTTGTAAACACCCCAGGGATCATGAGCGATGAGTGTGCAGGATGGGGTGGGTGTGAGTGGGTGGGAATGGCGAGGGTCCACTTGGAAAGTCCGGCCGGGTTGCGGTGAGGGCCCCCGGCCTCCACCTCCACACCCAGCTTTCCCAGGAGGGAATAGGAGGGCTGATGTGATGATGATCAAAAGGAACGGGTGTGTGAAAATATGGAGTGGGACCTGAGTAGCAAAGAGGTAAAAATAGGCTGTGGGTGAAAATGGAGCCAGCCAATCCCCACGTGAGTGATGTGAAATCTCGTTTCCAGCCTGCCTCCACCCCCTCATGCTTCCCACCTCGCCAGGTAAGGGGCAAGGGTACTCAGCGGGCTTTCCAAGATCTCTGGCCCCACACCTGCAGCCCCTGGCCCGTGCCCCACCCAGAAAGCCGGGACGCCCACCCATAGCACCCTCGGACTTGGGCTCAGGGTGTGACACCACCTGTGTCACCAGGGGGAAGAACTGGCCCTCTGTCCCCTCCCACTCTGGGGGGACTTCTGGCTTTGCCCACCACAGACATGCAACTGTGGACTTGGACTGGAATACAGGAGAGGGCTGGTCTCCAGAAGCCATCGGAGGGGCAGGCAAGTCAGCTGTCTAACTTGGCCTTCCTTTCCTAACCCACGGGTCCCTGGCAGCAGCTTGGGACAGTCCCTTCCTGTGCCTAAGGGCCTCTTAATGAGCAAGCACCAGGGTCCCTGCCCGGCTGACAGGATCTGACAAATGCCCCAGCCCGAGGGACTATTTGCTCATTAGGAGCTTAGCATGTCCGAGCCGGAAGGGGTCACCCTGTCCAACCCTTCATTTGACAGACAAGGAAACAGAGGCCCAGGACGGGTGTGACATGCCCAAGGTTGAACCACAGCTAGAAGGTGGCATCCTGGCACCGGGACACACGCTCTCCTGTAGTGTTGGGCTTTGGTCTGATCTGAAGTCAGACCTGATCCAAGGGATGAGCCCTCCTCCCATGAGTACAGGTCTGTGGCCATCCCAGCCTAAGGTCAGGTGAGAGAAGGTGGCCAGACCTGGCACAGGGTCACCCCACCTTTGTGATGCTGCTGGAGCCTTGAGAACCCTAGCCCTTCCCTGTCCTTTTCCCCAGGAGAGTGCTCCATGCCCTCCCTGACACGGGGCATCAAGAGATGCTTCCGAGATCCTGATGGCTGAGGTTGTGGGCGGCTACATGTCCAGCCCTCTGCTCAGCCCGTTCTATGGCCACACGGGCTATTCCTGGTCCCCACAGGGCCCTGAGGGCTAGCAGCACGGCTCCCAGTGACAAGTGACTCTTGGTCCCTAATCCTGTTCCCTCCTCTTGGTACCTCTGGCTCAGGGGCTGCCTTTCTGGTCACCAGGCCTCTCCCTTACCCCAGACCCTCCCCACCAGGGGCACTTCTTCCACCAGCAGAGTAGCCAGTCACACCTCTGCAGCAGACCATCACCCCAGCAGGACCTCCAGGCCAGAGGGGGGTTGAGGTGGCAGGGATGAGGGAGAACGGGCTGGCGCCCCTTCCCTAACATCCCCTCCACCACCAACCACCAGAGAAACTGGGATTTCTGGGTCAGGGCAGAGATGAAAGATGAGGGGGCAGCAGGGAGAGCCAAGCAGGAGGATGGGGCAGAAAGGCTGGCTTGCTCCGGGCAAGGGCAAGCGTGCCCGGGGAGCAGGCTTGATCCAGAATGGTCCCAGGACAGCCGCACTGGCCTCAGACCCGAGGGATACCATCAGGGTGGCCACGTGTGAGGGCACCGACTGGGGAGGGGGCAGTCCTCCGCTCCAGCATCCTCTGAAGGCACCGCCGCCCCGTCCAGCAGCCTGGCCGGTTGAGGCGGGCAGCCTCTCCACGCCTCCTTCTCTGCCGCCGTCGCGGGCCCTCGCCTGAGCTCGTACCTCTTGTCCCCCTGAGCGTTCTGGTTCTGCTGGGTTCCTGGGTTTTGCAGGTCAGGGATATTGGCAAAGTCATCCTGTTCCGAAAGCCCTAAGACCAAGGATAGCACCACCATCCGGCCTTCCCTGCCCGGGGTGGGCAGCCCACCAGCCGGGTGAGAGGAGGAGGCCCCATGGGGGGGCGGGGCGGGGTGGGGAAGGAGACAGAGACAGAGACAAAAAGAGAAGAAACAAGCGTAAGAAACTGGCCCTGCAGGAGAGAAACCAAACTTAGCACTGTCAACAGTTGTTGAGTAGGGTGCAGGCAAGGGAGGCAGGGAGCAGGCGATGAGGGGAGGTGTTCATGGTCTGAGACACAGCTCGCCAGGGGGCCAGAGCAAGATTATCTGGGGGGGGGGGAGGCGCGGGGCAGAGGCCTACTGAGATGGCGTGTGACTGGGGCTTCGCGAGGGGACACTGGACTAAGGTCAAGGGAAGCGGAGCCCTAGGACATGGCAGACTTCCAGAGGCTAATTCACCTCCAGCTGAACCAAGGCCGGGCGCTACCCGCTCTGACCATTGGGGCCCTAGGAGAGGAGGGAGGAGCTCTGTTGCTATCTTGCTTCAGGACTGTGAAGGCAGGTTTGGATCCCAGCTGGGAGGCTCTTAGAAAGTTTGAGGTCCGGTGGGCACTGCACCTTGTGCTTATGGAAGTCCCTCATTAGGACAGCTCTCTTGGTCGTGGTCAGCTAGGTGTGCTTGATGCCTTAGTTGATCTTAGAAGAGAGGTCTTCCTCTCCTGGGTCCCCGGACACATAGCCCATCAGAAGGAAATGGAAGCCCCTTCTGGACATGATGTATCGGCCATTGTGGGCCTTCTCCTGTGGGCCCTTCCTGGAGATCCAGGGAATACCAGCCAAGGCCATTCCCTGGAGAGGCTATCAAGAAGGCACCAAAAAGCAAAGACAGAGTTTGAGAAAGTGCAGGAACTTGGCAAGCCTGGAGAAGTCCAGGCAGGGCTCGTGGGAGCCTCCGTCTGCAGTGACGAGTCTGGAGAATGCTGGACAGCCCAGGCAGAGCCGCGGGAGCAGACAAAGAGAAAGCAAGAACCCCTTGGAGCTGACACGTGGGCGGCAGCCTGGAGCCCGCCGTCAAGGTGTAACTCCTCCCGTCTGGCGCATTCTCAGAGGACCACTGGGCTCCTGCAGGGCCGCCCATAGTTTGCAGGGAGGAAGTGGCTCGCTGGGTGCGCAGGCATCTTCTGGGTGCTTTGCAGAGCTCACACAGTGCTGGATGTCTCATTCAACCAATGGAGAGGGATTCTCAGATGGGGCAGGCATGAAAGCATCTCAAGAAGCTCCCAGGGAAAGATGGTTAGCTGGCAGAATGTTCCAGAGGAGGGCGCGATCCTGGGTCAGGAAGTTCACCTCTTCCACCACCACCCAGGAGGGCAAGGTAATGAGAAACAGCTGGCTCTGGCTGTGCCCCAGAAAGGGCACTCTAGCCGGTGAGAAATGGCCCCCGGAGGGAGGGTGGGGCACAGAATCCGAAAATGGGAGCTGGCAGCAGGCCCTGGGGAGGGGAGGACGCTGAGTGGTCACAGTGCCTTCCCTGTCACGGTGTCTCTGTCCTGGATGTGGCCACTCCAGGCTGACACTCGCACTGGCATCCAACTCTGCGGACACAGCCTCACTTCCTTTGCTCCCTGCCCACCGGGACTGTTTTAGAATCGGGAAAATTCCATTTGGCTGCTTGGGAGCTGGTTGAGCTGGGGGAAGGCGAACCCAGTGAAAACAGCATGTTTTTCCCTGGCTAATGCATTTTTCAGATATTCCCTTTGCTTGGTAAAAAGAAAACGGCTCCTCTGCATAAATCCCTGATTTGTCATTCTCTCCGGATTGCAGGCCAGGCCGCAAGGGCGAGAATGGGGGCTATACGGGGAGAGTTGGGGGGGCGGGTTGGTAGTGTTGGGCAGTCTCACCCATTCAGCAGGGGGAATGCCTTGCTCTGTGAGAGGGGGTGGGATGTTGGGGGTGGCCCTCGCTAGCCCTCTATCCTGACCATCTACCTTGCCCACCAGTGTTTGGGCCAGTGAAGGGCCTCAGAAACTGTAAGGCAGGGGCAGGGGTCAGCAAACTGGAGCTGGTGGCCTGTTTGTATAGCTCACAAACCAGGAATGGTTTGTACATTTTAAAATGTGATCAAGACTACATGTATCCGTCCGGCAGAGACTAAAATATTCACAACCTGTTCTTTACAGGACTGGCCAACCCCTGCTGTGAGAGACTAGAAGCAGAGGTGTAGCCTGCAGCCAGGGCTCAGGAGGAGCAGAGCGTTCAGGGGCCCGGCTGGCTTCAGTTCTGTTGAAGCCACAAGAAACACAATTCCCTCGAGTCTTCGAATCCACGCCAGTGCCACAGCAAACCCAGCACAACCGCAACCTGCCAACCGGCAGCTCTGCTGGACCTCCTGTCTCATGCCAGTGTTCATCGGGTTCCCAAGGGTCCTTGGATGGGAGAGAGCCCCAGCGGGCGCACTGCCCAGAGTGGCCGGGCAGAGTCACAGGAAGCATGTCCACCAGGCTGGGGCTGCACAGGCCGCTTGCACATGTGTGGGCAGCTGACATGGCGGAGCCTCTTCTGTTGGCTACCTCTGCCGGGGACAGCACTTCTGTCTGTCCTGGAAGTCTGGGGTCCAGCCAGAGAGGCAGAATGCCCTGAGGGACCTGCTCACTTTCAGAACCCCCACTTCTTGCCTATGAGCTGGGGCCTTGAGCTTGGCCTTCCCCTTCCTCCTCCCTTTCTCTTCTCCCAGGCCTGTTGTGCTTGTCTCCTGCTCATGAAAAGTGCTTTCAGGAAAGACCTGGGAGAGGTGAATAATCCCCAGAGCCTGGAAGGAAGGTCACGTTAGGCCCAGGAAGGTGGTGATAGCAGGGGTGGAAGCCCAGATCTGCCCTGGGCTCTGAGAGTGAGCACAGGTGCCCAGAGGGATGCCGGGAGAGGGTGTCCTGAGTGGGTGGGGCCCTACCTGTGAGGTGGGGTGGGGGGTGGGGCATGTGGCTGGGGGGAACTGCTAAGGTTAGATACCAATGATATTATGTTGTTGCTTCTCAGACCTGGCCACTGAAAAGAAGACTCTGATTTGGAAACAACATTCTCTAAAGCTTTGGGAGGAACGTCCGAAGTCTGTCCTCAGGGGATGGGTCATGACTGGTGGCTAGAGAAGGTGGAGAGGCAGAGGACAGAGCCCACCGCAGGGACCAGGGACCGGGAAGTGGGGGGAGGGAGGAGGTGCAGGGCAGGAAGGGAAGCAGAGCCAAGGTACAGGGAAGAAGTAAACTGGAGGGGAGGAGGCAGCGCCTAGGCGATGGAGGGGAAGGGAACCACTTTGGGAGAGCGGAAGGTGGGGCCGCAGGAGGCCCTAAGCATCTGGGGACTAACCCAGGAGAGGAGACAGATCTGGGGACCTCAGTAGCTTCTTTAGTGTCTCCACTGACTTTTAGGGGGAACCTTCTCTGAGACCTGAGACACCAGGGTCCTCAGAGGGGTGGCTCAGATAGGAATCTCCCACAGGGGGCTTCAGGCGTGAGCAGCGATCCCTAAGAGCCTGGAGAGGGGGTGGCTGGGTCTGCTTGGCACCCTGCCCTGGAGATGGAGGGCCAGCAGTTCCCAAGGAGATATGGGGAAAGCGGCTGGGTCAGGGAGATGGGGGGCAGCTGGCTCAAGGGGGGGACTTACAGGAAGGATTTCATGTCCAAGCCTCGGTTTCGAATCTGCCCCACCACGTGGTCCCAGCTGCCCGGGTTGGAGCGGCTGCGGCCAGCGGCTGCTCGGTACTTGGAGCCGGCCGAGGTGCCCTGCCGAGCCTGGCCCCTGCCATAGGCCCGGGGGTTGGGGCCGGGCACTGAGGCAGCGTGGGCCTGCAGCTGGCCCAGGCTCTGGCTGGTGGTGGGCTGGCTGGGCTGCCGGCCCCGCTGGTGCTGGCTCAGCGGCTGCTGCAGGCTCTGCTGCCGCATCAGAGTGCGGGGTCGCTGACATTTCGGCTCTCCCGTGGAGCTGGGGATAGACTCAAGGGTAGTGGCCGTGGACAGGGTGGAGTCCTCGAAACTTGGGGTGGGTGGAGGAGAGGAGAGAAAGGAGAAGCA
Source organism: Rhynchonycteris naso (assembly GCA_037038555.1). Lineage (NCBI taxonomy): Eukaryota > Metazoa > Chordata > Mammalia > Chiroptera > Emballonuridae > Rhynchonycteris > Rhynchonycteris naso. The sequence continues at coordinate 362,780,777 of CM072995.1, forward strand.
GGTGAAGGGCTCACAGTCAAGAAGAAAGAAACCTAGAGCCAGGACTGGGAGGCCCAAGTGCAGGGCGCATTCTGCCGGACCTCGCCAGGCCTCCGTCACAGTTGTCGCTGCTGCTGTCTGTCGCTGCCACCACCTTGCCCAGGAGGCCATGAAGGCCCCACCCACCCTGAGGCTCCTGCGTCGGCCCCACCCAGCCCAGCCTCCAGCCTTGGCTCAGCTTAGTGCCCAGATACCTCCTGTCTGAGCAGACCTCTTGGCTGGTCTGAGTAGGCCACAGAAGCTTCAGAGGCTGCCGTGTGGTGAAGGCGGGTCCCCAAGGCCCTGTGGCTGCCTGTCATGTCAGAATGGGAGGGGGTGGAGAGAGCTGCTACCGCCCACTCCTGCTGTCTCACTGGGGGACCCCTGGAAAGTCTGCCTCTGAGTACTAAGTCCTCCTGGCCTTTGGAGACACAAGGAAATCCAGGCCAGTGCAGAGCTGGCCTAGTAACACATGGTAAGTCAGGGAAGGTGGCAGTTCTCATGCTGATTTCAGAGGCCGGAGTGTCCTCGGGCTCCCAGACCTTGGCCCCATGGCCAGGGCTAACTAAAGATTCAGGCTGTGGCACAAATCTTCAACCTCCTTCCAGGAGACTGTTACTGTAGTTAAGTGTCCCCCTTGGGTATCTTGGCGAATGACTCCTACTCAGAGGTGGGGACCCGGGAAAGGGGCAGGTGAGGTGGGAGCCCCAGGAACCACCTGACTGGCCATTTTGGCATAATTCTGGTGGAAAACAGGATGATCATCATAGCCTCTATGCATTTGAAAGAGGGTGCCTCACGGCCTACCAGCCTCTCAGAAAAATGCTGGGGGTAGGGTGGGCAGGGGGCAGGGACAGACAGGAGACAGACAGGACATGGCTGGTCAGAGGCAGTATGAGGCCAGAGACCCAGGTTTAAAACCCATCTCTGCCACTTCCTAACTTTGGAACTTTGGGAAAGTGAGTCCACCTCTCAGTTTCTTCATCTGTAAAATGGGAGTGAAATCCAAGCTGCCTCTGTCCCAGGACCTAACGAGGTTGGACACAGAGATGTGTGGTATAGTCAACGACAGTAATGGCTGCCAATGTCTCAGGAGATAGGGGTAGAAGGAGTCAGAGCCTCCTCTGGGCAACCTGCCTGCTTTGTATCCTGGCTAGAGAGTTCAGCATGTCCAACAGGCAGGGCCAGAGCCTCAGAGGTCCCAGCTTTTTGCTCTGTCCCTTCCCTCTGGATCCCAACCCAGCAGTCTTGGGAAGAAGTTGGCAAGATATGGGCCCTTAGGCCACATGTTTTTGTAAATAAAGTTTTGCTGGAACACCGCCGCTGCTGTGAATTGACAGGCACACCTCATCTTATTGCGCTTGGCTTGACTGCGCAGCCCATATACTGTGCTTTTTTTTTGCAAATGGATGGTTTGTGACAACACTGGGTTGAGCAAATCTATCAGTGCCATTTTTAGCAACAAAGTATTTTTTAATAAAGGTATGTACATTCTTTTTTGACATACTGCTTTTGCACGCTTAATAGACTACGGTACAGTGGGAATATCACTTTTATACGAACTGGGAAACCAAAGAGTTCGTATGGACCGCTTTACTGCAACACTTGCTTTATTGCGGTGGTCTAGAACGGGACCTGAGCTGTCTCCAAGGTGTGCCTGTACATCCTCTCTATGGCTGCTTTAGGGCTACAATATCAGGGCTGAGTTGTTGAAAGACAGACTCTGTGACTTGCAGAGCCTAACTACTTCCTTTCTGGCCCTTTACAGAGAAAGCTTGCCAGCTCCCGGTCTAGGGACATAGGGCAGGCATGGACCTCAGCGCTGCCCGAGAGAGGGGGCCCCAGGCCCTTGGAGCCGCTTTCACCACTGCAATCAGACCTCAGCTTTGCTCACGCCCTGAGCCTACCCTGGGAACCAAAGGACAACAGTTAGGCTGCCCCTGTGGGCTTAGAGAGAGCGAGAGAGAGAAAGAGGAAAAGTCAGAGAATAGTAAAGAGAGAGAGAAAGAAAAAGAAAGAAAGAAAGAAAGAAAGAGAAAGAAAAAAAGAAAAAGAAAAGAGCAAAACGTGACTTTAGCTGGGGTATTGAGGGGGCAGCAGACTTTCCTGGCTCAGGCTTGGGGTCGGGGCTAGCAGCAGGGGCAGGCCCAGGCCTGGCCGGCCAGGCGGGCCCACAGCTCCCTGGGGGCAGGCAGAGGCAGCCGGAGGATGGCACCTGGGTGGCCACCTCCTCCTCCTTGCTGACCTCATTTTGGTTTCCTATTATATCCAAAATTAGTCCAATTTACAACCTCTCAGTCACAGGAAACTAAAATTGGTTCCCCCAGGCCTGGAGCCAGCGATGGCCTCCGCCAGCCTGAAGGCTGTGGCCGGAGCGGCCTGGGAGGGTGAGCGCTGGGCCCGGTTCTCCAGAGGGGTGCGCGGCTTCCCTCCAGACTCTCCTGGGGACTGATATCAGGAGGGAACCTCGGCCTGTGCTTCCTCGGCCAAAAAAGCAAACAAGACCTCGGGATAGTGGGCCTCAGCGGTCCCAATGGCAGGCAGGAGTCACCGGCCTTGTGAAAAGAACCAGGAGGACCCAAAAATGAGAAAAATAGGATAGCCCAGCAGCCGAGGAGTCAGGGCCACTGGCCTGCTAAGCGAGAGAGAGACTGCTCCTTCAGCTGGGAACAAAGCAGTCCTAACAGCTGAAATTAAAATCTATGTCCCAATGGGCGAGAAGAATCCTAGTTCAAAAGACTTGGCCTTGGGGGAAACAAAATTCTAAAAGCCAAGATGAGAACGAGAATACCCATGGAGGGGAGAAAGGGGAACATACTATCTGCTGAGAGTAGGGGCCAGCACTACATCCATAGCCCAAAAGAGGGACTGATGGTCTGACAAGCTCAGACAGCTATTAAAAGGGGCATGGCAATTCTGTCTGACGTGCAGACTACCATTGACAGAAAAGAGAAGCTAGCTGGGGCTCAACCCAACCTCCAAGAACATAAATCCCAAGAGCTGACAGCCTGTGGACCAAGACTGGACAGCCTGTGGGGATGGCTGAGATGAGGACGAACCAATAATGGGGACAGCCTGGCTGCTCATGGTGGGCCGGCAGAACGCATGGTGCTATGGTGCGAGCAAGACTGAGACAAGCCAATGGAGTCACCTGATGGTCAGAAATGGCATGGCTCGACCTCTGGGTCTAGAGCCATCTGCTGGCTATAAGAGGGAAGGCCTGGTGGCAGATGAATGGCATAGAAACACAGGCTGAGAGTGGGCCAGCCCCCCAGGGATGGGATGGTCCAATGGTTGAACAATTGCAGGCCTGCTGCCCATGGAGGGGAGACCTGGTGGCTGGGATGGGGCGGCCGGTCAAAGAGGATGGGATGACCCAAGGACTGAAATGAAGCTGCCATGGGGCAGAAAATGAAATGACCTGGTCACTGGGCAAAGGAAGACACTGATGGGGCAGCCGCCAGAGGCTGAGATGGGACACTCGATGGCTGCTCGTTGTGCTGGATGGCAAGGACGATGGGAGTCTCATGGAGAAATGAAGTGAGCCAGGGGCCAAGGACGGCACCTCTGGGGGCAGCAGCGGGCATGCCTGGGGTCCCGCTGTCCACCCTGGTGGGGGCAGGCTGGAGCTCATGGCTCTGGTGGCCATGGGGCCATCACTCACTTGGACAAGTTGAGCTTCCCTGCGGCCAGGTGGCTCTGCACCATCCGCCAGCGGCCTCTCCCCGCCTTGCCACCGCTGCCCGGCTCGCTGGGGGCAGCGCCGCCGCTTCTCAAGGCGTCCTCTCCGGGTGGTGGCACCGGTGCCGGCTTCTCCCCCAGCCGGCCTTCCCGCTCCACCGCCAGCCCCGGTGCGGCGGCCACTTTGGCGCCCGACAGGAGGGTGCCACTGGAGGCACACAGGAGGAGCCAGGCCAGAGGGGCACCGGGGGTGGCGGTGGGCGAGAGAGGGCAGGCCACACGTGGGGGTAGGGGGGTGGGAGAGGAGGAAAAACAATAACAGATAAAAGGAAGGAAGAGAGTGAGAGAGGAGGAGGAGAGAGACAGACGGACAAGAGACAGACAGAGAGAGAGAGAGAGACATCAGCACTGCAAATGGGTTAACAGCAGAGCCTGCAGAGAGGAGAGAGGGAGACCGGCGGGCTAGGGGTTGGAGAACAACGCACCACGACAACGGAGGGGGGCCCCTCCCCACCGCCTGGGGCAGGGGCGGCAGGGGTGGGGGGAGGGCAGCCACCTCCAACTCTATCCCACAGGACAACGAAGGGTTAACGACGGAGGAAGAGCGGGCTGTCCAGGCCAGGAGGCCCCCAGGCAGGGAGAGAGAGAAAGCCATGTTAGTCAGAGTTCATCACCACCACCACCATCACCGCCATCACCGCCACCACCTCCGCAACCGACCACCGACCACCACCACCGAGCAGCCAGGGCAGCAGCACACAGCAGGGAGGAAAGCTGAGCCACACCGAGAAGGAGGGACCAAAACGGGCAACCCCATCCTGACTGCACAGAGAGGGTGGGGCCAGCAGGACCAGCTGGGGGCCGGTGTGGCTGCGGAGAGGCCTCTCCTGCGCGGCTGGCCCTGGGGGTGGGGACAGAAGAGGGGCAGGCAGGCGAAAGGGGGGCAGGAGGGGTTGCTCGTCTCCATGGTCAGCCTGCCCATGGGGTGCAGGATGAGGAGTGGGGGAGGGGAGCAGGAGGAGAAGTGAGGGACCGGATGGGGAGGAGGGCGTGCGCGGATACTCAATACTGGGTACATATGATGAAACCAGGTAAAGTCACTCACTTGAGGGACAGTCGTGGGTCGCCATAAGGGGCGTAGGGTGAAATGTTTAGAATAAACTCCTTGGGAGGGTAGGAGCTCCATTTCTGCTGCACTGTGCTCTCATTGTTATTCCAAAAGTCTCTGTCTAGATCGCTGGAGGGGCAGAGAGAGAGGGGAGAAAACAGGGAAATACAAGAAGAAACAAGAACCACCAGTCCTGCGGGGCAGAGGGGCCAGTCTGGGCACACAGAGGGCAGGGTGGGCCGGGCTCCTGCAGGAGGAAGAGAGGCAGGTGGGCTCCGCCAGCGCCCCTTGCACAGGCACAGGCGCGCACACACACGCACACGCACACACGCGCATACACACCCCCTCGAGGGTGGGAAAAGCTGTGCAGAGAGGAAGTGAGCTTCAGGAGGGTGACTGGAGCCTCGCACCCTGGGAAACTGGTGGGAGAGAGAGAGATAGTGAGAGAGGAGGAGAGAGGGGAGGGGCTGGAGAGAAGGCCTGGTGGGATGCAGTGGGGGATGGGAGGAGAATAGGGTGCTGGCTTCTGGCTCGAAAGTGCTGAAAGGCAGATCAGACCCTGCTGTCCACTTCCTGGGCCCCATCTCCTCTGGCCTCAGTTTCCCTGCCTGTCAAACCAGAGCTTGGCTGTAACTTCTGAGGCGTAAGCTACCCCAGGGTGGGGTGGGGGCCCCAATTCTGGCACCCGACCTGCTCCCCTCTTTCATCTACGCCCACTGAGCCACTCCAGGGACAGACAGACTCAGCTCCCTGACCCCCTTTCTGTCTCCTCCTCCTCCTTGCCCTGAGGTCTCTCAGCCTCCTCTGCTCTCTTCCTCCTTGAAGGGCTGAGATGCAGCTTTCACACGATGTGGGTGGAATCTCAGCTGACCTGGAGACCTTCTCTGCTCATTGCAGATGTGGTGGTTGGGTTACTCCCCAGAAATGGGAAGCATCTCCAGGTCTCTGACCTTGCCCAGGGAGGAATAGGGGCCCTTCGGGTCCTCTGTACTAGAGCGTGGGAGAGGGAACCTGCCTTTCTCCGAGGGGACAATGAGCAGACTCAGCCTCAGGCCCTTGGCATATACCCGGTTAGGTAGCCCCTCCCTGTGCCTTTGCCCCTTTCCAAGGTACAGCTGCTTGGCCTGGAAGGGAGCCTCCGCCTCAGCCTCCCCACTCCCTCCTGCTCCGTGGCATGTCACGTGGAAGCAGACATGCTGGAAGCACAGAGAATTTGGGGACTTTCACGGGAGGCAGGTGGCAGAAGCCTCAGCTACGAGAAGGCATGGCCTGGAAACCCCGGGAGCCAATGACAAGTTTGACCTTGGCCTTGGCTCTCAACCTCAGATTCAAAAACAAAAGACAGAATGACAGAGAGTAGCTGAGCTGCCACCATGGGACCCCTGGGGTCTCCCTGGTGTGGACACAGTGTCCACAGTGCACCTTGGAGATGTCTCACAGGGACCCTGTGGTCCGGGTTTAAAGACAAAGCCCTGAGCAGCTCACGGGCAGTGGGGGCAATAGTGGGAGAGGCAGGACAGGCCCTCAGCAGTGGGCCCCTCCCTGGGTAGCCTCCCTGAACAGAAGACCCTATTCTCACTAGAGACGTCCTTCGGTCCCCCTCCTCGAGTTAACAGAGATGGAGTAGTTGCAAGTTCTCCTCCCCTTCCCCCATTCAGGTCTCCAGGCCTAGGTCCCGGAGAGAAGGACCCAGCCAGGGGGCACAGGCCCTTCCCCGCTGTGCCCCCAGGAGTTCCAAGGTCCCTCCGGTTGTCGCTGTGGTACTGAGAGAGGGTCTTCACATGGGTCTGTGGAACACTGGCTCCTCCAGCAGAGGGCTGCTCAGAGCCTGTGAGGTGCCAGTGAACATACTGTGCTGTTTCCCACAAGGACACTTCAGGGCCCTGGAACGCCTCATTTGTGGAATAACGGTGAGTAATTTACGGGGCACCCGTGTTCGCAGGAACACAGTTTGGGAGGCACTGCTAAAGAATGCATCTTGTGAGAACGTGAGACAAGCTGATCCCCTCAAAGGAGGTCCTAAACCCTGGGGAGACTGTGCCGGGAGTAAGCCCTGCTTCCTGCCATTCCCCTGGCTTTGGGCCCCTGGGGGAGAGGCAAAGGCCTAGGCACCTGGGGGCATGCAGAAAGAGATGGCGGCTCCCTTCCCCTGGGGCAGAGGGTCTGACAGCTCAGCAGGGGGAAGCTTGGGCTGCAGAGAGAGGTGCCCTCACTTTGTCTTTGAGAGCCCTCATGGTGGTGGCCCAGCCTGCAGGCCTGCTACCCACCCCGCTGCCCCCCTACCCCTTGTGGAGAACCCTGTCTCCTCTCGTGGACCCTTTCCAGGACTTCTGGTCCTGCTACACACTCCCCTTTCCAGGACGGTTATGGTCACCTGGCACAGGCAGGCCCCTTGGCCCAGACCTTGGCTGCAAACGCAGGGGCCTGGCCTGAAGATAGCACAGGTGCTGAGCTGGCCCGGGCTCCTCCCACGTGGTCCCTCTGCCTTCAGAAAGCCTGGAGCCCAGCTCTGCCGAAGCCACTGAGACCTGTCGGCTCAGGCTTTGAAGACTAGAGAGTATGCAAGCAAACCTGGCTTCAAAGGCTTCCGAGACCTCCTCCAGAGCCTCCTCCCCACTCCCAGCCTTGGCCTGGCCCACCCCTCCACTAACGCACCCCCCACAGACACACACCCCGCAGCTTCTGTGAAGGCCCCAAACAGGGTCAGAGCAAGAGATGAAAAGAGAGGAGGGGGCAAGGAGGGGCAGAGAGGGGAGAGGAAGAAGGGAAGGAGGAGGAGAGAACGGGAGAAAGACTGACAAGGGAGGGCAGGAGGGCTAGGCAGTGGGAAAGGGGAAGAAGACAAGGGTGGGGGAGGGCAGGTTGGGGGCGGCTTGGCCCTTAGCTGGCGGGCCCTCAGCCCTACCGTAGACGGACAGCCTCCCAGGGAAGGGCTGAGCTCAGCAGAGGACAGGGCCAGGGCCATTGGCCAGAGGGCATAGAGCCCACTAGAGAGAGCCCCTCATTCCCATTGCCCCTGAGCAGGCAGGGCAGGGGAGCTTCTCTTGCTGTCTTCCAGGGACCATCAGCAGTGGGCTGGCCCAGCTGGTCCACAGTGAAAGGCAGACCAGCCTACTCGAAAGGCCTCTTAGAGCAAAATGGGGAAACTCAGGCAAGTCGGAGGTAGCAAGGCATTAGGTGGGGCTGGGGGTGATGGGAGAAGGGAGTCTTCCCGTTACCAGCTTCCTCTCAGCTGCCCCACACGGGGCTGCACCCCTCTGGGTCACCCAGAGAACACGGGTGGGATCCGAGAACAGAGCGAGGGAGCTGGCTGGGGGGTGGGCATAGAGTGTGTGATGCGAGGGTGGGATGGAGGAACCAGCCACTGGGGCTGAGGGAGGAGGCACACAATGGCCCCAGAACATTGTGAGGGTCGGGGGTGTGTGTGGCATAGGCGGAGAAGGGGGAGCCCTAGAGCCCCCGAGGTGCAGACGGTGTGCGGGGTGAAGAGAGAACGGCATGAGGCTGTGAGGGGGAAGAGTGTGTGTGTGGCTAGATCCGTGGAGGGGTAGGGGCTCCCCCAACCTGGGCGGCCTGCGCACCCCAGCCCAAACTCCCCGGCTGGCACCTACTTGATAGCCTTCTTCTCACTGCGCCCACGCCCTGAGTCTGGCGTGCCCACCGTCTCCAAGGAGTTCTTGTAGCGTTTGCCCTATGGAGATAGCACCACGTTACTCCTAGGACCCAGGGCTGCACCCTCCCTGCTTCCCCAAAACGGGTTCGCCTGGAGAAGGGGAGTAGATAGAGCTCAGAGTTGGCAACAAGGCCAGGGGTCAACCACTGTGGGGTGCCTGCTTCATAGCTACCTGCTCTTTTGTCTGCAGAGCTTGAGCCTCACTGGGCCCTAAAACCTGCTCCACCCCCTGGACCTGTACTCCATCCCTGACCCCAGGACTGGGGCCTCTCCTGTCCTTCTGTCTCCTGGAGCTCTGGCCAGGATCCCAGAATCATATCTCTCTCTGCCACAGACAGATGGCTCTCAGGCGCCTAGCCACGTCACAGTGGCCACGTCATAGTGGTCACGTCACTGCCCCCAGATGGTGGGGGTGGCATCCTGCAGGGCAAGGTTGGCAGCAGCCAGTGACGTGAGCCATGGGGACAGGGAGAGGGCCTGTGCCCAATCTTGCCCAGGCTGAGTCCCTCACTGTCTGTGGGCTCCCTAGGGTCCTCATGCCCTGGCCTGAGGCAGGGCAGGGCAGAGCACTCTCCTTTGTAAGAAGGCAGCCTCCAGAAGAGAGGTTGCCCACTGACTCTGCCGCTAGGGACAACCCCCAGAGTTTCTCACGCCATAATGAGTCAGGGGAGGGGAGGGGCAGGCAGAGTGGGGTGGGCATGCCAGCTCCCTGGCTAGAAGAAGGGCCATGGTGGCGGCAGCAACTGGGCCCGCTGCCCGGAAGGTGAGCACCATTCACCTTCTTGGTTTGGGTTTCTAAATTTAGCTCAAGCAAAGCCCAGCACCATTAACATTCCTGGCTGCCACTAAACGTCCTCAGTGCACCCGTGGGTCACAGGCCTGGGCTAGGCCCGGGACTGATGTGGGTGGTGGCAGGGTGGGGGGTTGTACAGGGTCTGAGGCTGCCCCCACAGACCATTCTACTCCTGGGCCCTGGCCTGCCCCTGCTCAATGAGGGCATGTGCGCGTGCACGCGCGTGCACACACACACACACACATTTCCCCAACATCCAGTCATATGCACCAATATCACAGCCACAACAGTCAATTATTCCATTTTCCCTAAAGCAAAATAAAAGCCGCACAGCCGTGTTCCCTGGCACTCCTGCCAGCTACAGCCCCTTCCTGGGCATAGGGCCACCTGTTTAGGGATAATGGCACCAGAAGTCTCTTGAAGGGTGTGTGTGAGGTCAGGGGTGGGTCCTCATTCCACCTTCAGTGCCCCTATGTCTCAGGGGCACCAGGATCCTGGTCCCAGCAGTGCCCCACATTCCCCATGTCACCCTGGTCAAGTCCCTGGTCCTCTTTGGTCTCTTCTTCCTCCTTCTTGAAAAGGTGTGGTGTCATGGGATGAGTCCCATGCTTCAAGTCTCTTATCACAGGTACTATTACATCTCTCCTTATTTACTTTGACTCCCACCCCCAAGAGCATCGCCCCAATGGCCTCTAGTACTTGGTGTGGAACCTGGTACCCAGCAGTTCTCAAAACCATCCATTGGAAGCGCCCTTCTAGAGTCTCACCTGCCCTGAGGTCCAAGCCCCAGGCTGTTGCCTCTGAGCCAGAACTTTTAAGAATTAAAAAAAGAAAAGGCGCTGCTGGATCCTCCAGGTCCACAAAAGCTGCTCTTTTTTTTTTTTTTTTAAACAGGGACAGAGAGAGAGTCAGAGAGAGGGATGGATAGGGACAGACAGACAGGAATGGAGAGAGGTGAGAAGTATCAATCATTAGTTTTCATTGCCGTTGCGACACCATAGTTGTTCATTGATTGCTTTCTCACACATGCCTTGACTGCAGTCCTTCAGCATATCGAGCAACCCCTTGCTGGAGCCAGCGACCTTGGGTCCAAGCTGGTGAACTTTTGCTTAAGCCAGATGGGCCTGCGCTCAAGCTGGTGACCTCGGGGTCTCAAACCTGGGTCTTCCGCATCCCAGCCCAACACTATCCACTGCACTACTGCCTGGTCAGGCAAAAGCTGCTCTTTCTCAGCTCCATCTCTGATCCTCCCATCATTACCCAGAAGTTTAAATCCCAAACAATTCCTAGTTCCAACTGGGATAATCAGAGCCGAGAGCCACTTCATGGTGGCCAAGGGCCCTTCTTGGGGTGACCCTCAGGCAGGAGCCTCACTCCATTCTCTAGCACTTCAGGCAGTGTGGGGCCCCTCACCTCCTCTCCTCTTTCTTCCTAGTCTTGGCAGGGAAGCTGCCCCATAAGCACTGCCTTCTAAGGCTGCTTAGCTGTCCTTCCTGGAGGCCAGGCATGAATGGGTGGGCTAGTCCCCAGTTCACCCAGGGCTGCCCCTCCCCCTTCCACAGCTCAGAGAACCTTCCCCTCAGGCTGCAACTATCACTGCAGCAGGAGCTGGGGTGCTGTGGGGGACAGGGATCTGGAAAGGGTTTGATTTGGCGGACAGGAACCCTAGGCAGGGTCCAAGAGACATCAGGTGGCTCCGAAGGAGCCTGTGCCACCAGCCTGCTCCTCAGGGCGGGGGTTGGCTGGCGGATCTGGAAAAAACCAGCTAAAGATTAAGGAAGTTATTAATGTTTGGAAATGAGATCTGGGCTCTCATGGTGTCATGTCACTGCTGCTGAGGGGACAGGAGGTCAAGGAGAGCCCAGCAACAGCAGGAGGGCATTTTAAAGCCCCTTCCACGAAGCACAGAGACAGCCTGGGCAAAAACTCCCTGGTTTCTGCAATGGGGGGGGCAGGAGAGGGGTGATAGCAGGGTGAAGGGGTTGGGCAGCTCAGAGGAGTGAGTCAAAAGGGACAGACTGTGGTCTGGACCCCTGGGAGATTTCCTCAGGCTGGGGGCAGGGTCTGCTGTTGTCTTCTAACTCCTGTTCCCAGGTGAGCGGGGTGAGGGTGCGGCTCTTACTACACACACACACACACACACACACACACTGCAGCACCTACCATGGGAAGCTGGGACAGTGGGGCAGATGTATGCATCGGAGCACTCAGGGATCTGATGAGATTGTCCACATCTCACCATGCAGAATGAACAGACACACACACTGCACCAATCCCCTCAAAGTCAACACACTCAGCACAAACCCCCCCCTCCAACTCAAGGTCACCAGCAGTACCTACTCATACATCGTCACCTGCCTTCCTATACAGAGACATTCCAGTACCCACAGACAGACGGCCTAATAGGCCCAACAAGACACAGGGCTGCAGTGTGGGCTCCACTACTCCCACAGCCTCTGAGCCCACCCCCCCCTGGCGTATACACGGGCTTGTGGCCAGGCCCTACCCTCACCTCCCCTGAAATTGTGAGACAGACGCAGCCACGGGAGATCCAGGAACAATTCAGGACAGCCAGCCTGGCCCCACCTGCATGCACGGAGCAGCCTGGTTCCGCAAACACTCACACACACGGACTTGCACGTGGGGCAGGGCTGGCCTTTCCGTGGCTGCTCCCCACAGGAAGGAGCTGCCTGAAGCTGTGTATCTCAGGATGGAGAGTCACATTCCCAATTTCTGAGTGAGCCTTTCCTGAAGGAAGCATGCTGGGTCCTCCCCAAGGACATCTGCCCCTTCTCTTTCATAGCAGTGGGACGAAGCCCCCGCCCACAGAGTGCCCATGGCCACAGCCCTCCCCTTTGTCTTTAAGGTCCTTCTGTGGCTGGGCAGGGAGAAAATGGGGCTCCTAGCGACCCTTCTACGCCCCATGGGATGCCTCCCTGCCCACCGCCCGAGGGTATCCCCCTGCAGTCCCCTTCAGTTGCCACCGCACTTCTGGGCTGGGGCGGCAGGACAGGGAATGAGTGAGGGTCTCGTAGAACAGTCTCTCTCCCGGAGCCGCGGGTTGCGGGACTGCGGCTCAGACCAGCGCCCCTCCCCGGCGCCCTGGGTGATGAATGTTCCTCCTGACGGTCTCGTTACTTATTGATGGCCTAATCCTGCTCGTTAATCCTCCAGCCCTCGTTAAAAATGAAAAGAACCCGTTTGTGCTTGTACAAACCCGGAGAACCAGGATGAATGTGCGGGCGCTGGGGGTGGGGCGGGGCGGGCGCGGCCGCCTCATTGGCCAGGGTACACGGCTTGGCCACGCCCATCCCGGGGGAGGGCAGCGGGCGGAGGGGAGGGGTCTTCAATTCTCAGTCTACGCGTGTGTGCCTGCGGCTCTTTCTGTGGGAGGTGGGGCGTGTGTGCGAAGAGTTGGGCGCGTGAGAAGGCTCGTGAGACCCACGTCTACCCACGAATGTTCCTAGGTGTGTGGCTCCAGGTGTACACACAGACATACGGAGCCAACCCCCAGGCAAACGCAGTGCGTGTATGTGATGTGAATTTCTACGCAAGTGTGCCTGCCTACATGGGCAGGTGGATCAGCTGCACGCGCCCTTGAGAACGCTCACAAGCCTGTAATTGTGAGGAGTGGGGGGCGGGGCCCTCAGGAGCCTCACCAGTTTGCGCTGACACCAGTGGCAGAGGCTGCAGAGGATGACAGTGAAGCTAAGGCTGACGGTGATGATAGCGGAGACCAGCAGGACATCGCGGGTGGGCGCCCCTGGGGAGGACACGCACAGGTCAGACCCTCATTGGCCAGCCACTCTTCCTCAGCCCACAGCCCCCAGAACAACCACCGTGCCCCTCCACCTGGCCCCCACACTGGAAGCTCTCAGTCCCAAATTCTATGCGCAGCTCTGCCTGACAGCCTGACTCTGGGAAGCCTCTTCCCCTCACCGTGCCTCAGCTTTCTCATCTGTAAAATGGGGGATTGTGCCGGTTGACATCCTTCCTGGTCTGTCCCTGCACAAGCCCTGCGTGAGCTCATGGGATCTGTACTGTCACCCACCAAATTCAACATTCTTAAAGGGAGAAGCCAGAGTGCCCCTGGCCCAGCCTTCACAGGCCTTCAAATCCCTCTAAAACAGCCACTTTTTCTACGAGGCCTTCCCGCTCAACATTCTTTTCCCTATTCCCATACTCCGAGCCACAACTCCAGCCAAATTTGTCCAAAGGATTATTATTAGCTCCTACAATCCCTCTGAGGAAAATCCCTAGGAGCACTAACAGACCCTCTTTGGTGTCTGGCTAAGACTCAACAGCCACATGTAGAGTCAAAAGGGAAATCTCTGGAACTCTCTGATCAGCCCTCACCCCCTTTAGCCAGCTTTTCTTGGGCTGGAAGCCCACTCGGCTGGCTTCTGCATACCCTGCGGTCCCACCCCTTAGTCCCTGAGCATGTTGGGTGCAATCTAAATGCTCACAGTGCCCACCCAGCAGCTTCCATTCCAAGAGCTCAGGGGTCCCATACTTCAGGAAAGGAAATCTTCAGGGACCTGCTCAGGGAGGAAAATTCTAGGTTCCCGTGCAAATCCTGCCTCTTGCTCACTGTGTGACTCTGAACGAGTCATATAACCACTCAGTTTTCTATCCTGCAGTGTAGATTGAACCTCCTCCCTGCCTTCTCACAGGTGATTGCAAACATGAGCCCAAACCAAACACAAGGAAGGCAAAACTTGACCAGAGATGATCATGTGGGGGAGGCGAGTGGGAACAGCATAGATCACTCGTGCTCTGTAAACATGTGTGCACTGGGATGTAGCCTGAAGTCAAGGAGACGCTGTTTATTTGCAAAGGAGCCTGCGTAGGCTTGCTTTTCGGTGCCAGTGATGATGGTAATTAAGAGTTGACGATGGCTGTCTGGTCCAGGTTCCTGTGGTTTTTGCTTCTGGGCTCCAGTCTCTGTCGCTGTGCTGCGGGGCCTCAGGAGGAGGGCCCAAAGGTCACGCTCAGTGCTCAGGGCCCTCGGGGCTCCCTCTTGTCACTGCTCTAGCACCCTGGACACCTGCTTCTCCACCTGCTCTCCCTAGAATCCTGCTTGGGCGCCCCCTCCTTTCCCAATTCCCTGAGCCTCCCAGCTATGGGAAAAGACCACTCACCTGTCCCCCACTGTCTACATGCCAGGCTAACTAAACTTTGTCTTGTCCTGAGCCCACAGCCTCAGCGCCAGGAAGCCCCTGTCTACCTCAGGATCCGTAGCACCTGGGAGCTCTGACCCGAACAACCTGCAGACACCAAAGAAGTGGCCCTGCCCTTCCCTCTCGCTAGTGGAAGGGCACATTTGCCAAATTTCTCAGGCTAAATGGGAGGCTTCCATCTTTAACCTCTGGGGAGAGGGAACAAGTGGGAGAATGACGGCCCGAATTCCATAGGGTAGTCACCAGGGCCCCAAGGCTCAGGGCTGTGGTGAGGAGATGGGCAAGTATGCCTATCGGGAAGGGGGCCTACATTTCCCCCTCTCTGCAGAAACTGCCCCTGCCCCGCTGGAAGGCTCTGCGGGGGCAAGTGTGGGTTGGGAAAGCTGGTGACCCCACACCTTCTTTTGTTGAACTCCCTTTTCAATAAAGTAAATTCTGTTACTGGGCTGAGCATACTTCAACCACTATCTATTGAGAATCTGCCATGAGACACTGGACACAGGTAAGATTCCAACTAATTATTTCTTAGCATGCCGTGTACCCAGAACCAGTAAGCGGCAGGACACCAGCCCGGGGCTCCAGGCTCCCAAATACCTGAGAAAAGACCCAAGTGTGAGTGTAGCCTCTGTCACTTTTAAAAAAAAAATTAACATATATTCTTTTAAATGTATTTTTTCTTTCTTAAGTCAGTTTTTTAAATTTTCAATTATGATTGACATACATTATATTAGTTTCAGATGTACAACCCAGTAATTAGACATTATATAACTTATGAGACTTAAATTTATTTTTCAATTATAATTGACAAGCCTCTGCCTCTTAATAGCTATGTGGCCTTGGACAAGTATCTTATCCACCGTGTCTCCATTTTCTCCTGTACAAAGTGCAGATAAAAATGGCATACACTCCACGGGTTGTTGTTAGCACTCAATAGATGGGTACGAATACGAGGGCTGTTGGTGTCAGCTTTGTCTCAGGTGTAAACAGAGAGCTCTGGGAGCACAAGTGGAGAAGTGCTTGCTGGACTAGCGAGCTATCTGTGAAGGCTTCCCTGAGGTGGTGTTAGGTGTGGTCTGGGGGTGGGGCTAAGGAGAGGGTAGGACAATCTGGGCCGAGGGAACAGCAAGAGCAAACATAGGAGGCAGTGAGAAGGGTCAGGCATGTTGTCTGAGGAGTTGGACTAGGTTACAGGAAGGGAAGTGTGGAGACCAGACTGGAAATGAGAGTGGGGCCCAATGGGAAAAGGGCCTGTCTTTCAGGCACTCTCTGTGTCCTGTCGGCCATAGGAGCCATGGAAGGTCTGTGAGCAGGGGAGGGGTAGGATCAGAGGGGGTGTGTAGCAACCGCATGATCTGATAGCTGTGTTGCTGTGATAGGAGGCTGCACTCTGGGTGGGTCTCCCTACACACACACACACACACGTTTCCTGGCCATGGGACCATTCTCCAAGGGGTCACCTCCCTGGAGTTCCCTACTCTCTTTGACAAAAAAGATCCTTTTTAAAAGCTGCTCCTCAGCCTGACCTGTGGTGGCGCAGTGGATAGTGTCGACCTGGGAACACTGAGGTCGCCAGTTCAAAACCCTGCACTGGTCTGGTCAAGGCACATATGGGAGTTGATGCTTCCAGCTCCTCCCCCCTTTCTCTCTTTCTCTCTCTCTCTCTCTCACTCTGTGTCTCCTCTCTAAAATGAATAAAATAAAAATAAAGTAAATTAAAAGCTGCTCCTCAACCTCCTCTGTAAGAAGGGGAGACCCTCAGGACAGAGCCTGCCAATCCCAGAGGCCGGTGAGCACCCTCTGAATGGTCCCCAGAAAACTCCCATTTAAGCAATTAGCATTCTGTGGCATGCAGAATGAGCACTGGGCTAGGCATCTAGGAGGACTAGCAGAGGCCCTACTCTGGCCACTGTCAGTGCTGTGGCCTTGGGCAAAGTACTCAACCTCTTGGAGGTCAGTGACTTCATCTGTGCAAGAGCTGACCCTTCCTCACTCTGATGACAAGCAGGTATTCTAGGTGTTCCACGCGAGGTAACAGCTTAGTTCTCACAACTGAAGAAACCATTACAATTATCCCCAATTTACAAATGGGGAAACTGAGGTACAGAGGGGTCAAGCACCTTGACTGATGTCATTCAGATAGTAGGTGGCAGAGCCAGGGTTTGAACCCAGGCATCCTGGCTCAGAGTCTATACTCTTCGCTTTGTGTGCTTTGGGGAACACCTAGGGTCTCCAGGGATTTCTCAAGGGATTTAGAGGTGGGTGCAAAGTAAATGAGGCTGTGGTCCCACAAATCCTCATCAACTAAAGCAGCATCATTTCCGTTTCACACCTTGGACTTTTGCAGGCAATTGAGAAAAGGAACATGTTGCTAAGGAACGCTGAGCGCCCATCATTGGGATCAGTGATCCCGGGGTCCCCTGCAGTATGGGTGGCTGCCATCATCTTTCAGGCAGCCGGCCCCTCCCCCAGGTCCCCCAGCATCTCTTGGACAGCCCTTGAAGCCAGGGTGAAACAGATGCTTGCCGTTGCAAATTGCATCGATGCTGTGAATAAAGGTGACACGATGTCCTCAGCCAATACATGATGTTGTCATCAAGGGGAACAAGCATGTTCTCACCTGCCAGCCACAGTGAAACCATTCCTAGAGCATAGAGTCACTGTGTCTTGGGCTGAGAGGGACCTCGGAAGTCAGGGAGTCAGGCCCCATCAATGCACAAAGCCCCAGGTGGTCCTGTTGGTGACAGGAAGCTGCTTCTGCAGGAGACAGGCCCTCCATGGGTAGGCATTGTTAGGGAGCCTGCTGAGCCCTGTGCTGAGCTAAGTCTGTCTCCCGAGAACTTCCCCTCGTGCTCCTGAGTTTGTCCTCTGGAGCTGCTGGGAACAGGTTGGCTCCCTCTGCCACATGACAGGCCTTCAAATCCTTGCTGACAGCTCTCATGTCCCCTTCTAGTCCTCTCCAGGCAAAGCTGCCCATGCCCTTCTAAACCCTTCCTCCGATGACATACATGGTTTCAAGTCCCCTTAGCGTCAGCATATTAACATTTGGGGAAATAAAATATTACAGCCCTAGTCAGCCTTTTGACAGAGCTGAGTGCCACGACCTATCCTTGGGCAGAGGAGACATCCTGGGTCCCAGGGGGTGAGACACAGACAAGGGCAGACAGATGACATCGGGAGACCCGGGAGGCAGGGTGAGCCAGGAGCGAGGAGAACCAGCCCCCCTGAGTCTAATCCCAGGGGTGTCCTGGGAGGGAGGTGTGAACGCAGGCACATCGCTGCACCTGTGCCCAGGCCCGTGGCAGCTGTCAGCTGGTTAGAGCTCAGGATTAATAACAATCTGACAGCCGTGGAGGGACCGCAGGTCCCCTGGACAGAGCCTGTGCTCCTTACCATTCTACTCCCCAGAGAGCTCTCAGGGTAAAAAGGCAGCCCACGTCGGAGGGTGGACAAGATGTTCACGCACGATCTTCCCCTCTAGTCTGTCTGCTCTATGAGGGCAGGGCTTGCTCTCCTGCACTACTGTGCCAGCACCCAGGACAGAGCCAAGTGTGTAGGGTACTTAACACATGCTTGTTGAAAGGATAGTGAGGAGGAATCTCAGGCCTCCAGGAATAAAGATAATAATAGAGGCTACCATTTACTAAGCATCTACTACATGCCTGACTACAGGGTCCGTGAAGGCAGGGGCTGTATCTGCTTTGCTTGTTCCAGGACCATCTGTGACAGGCTGTACATCGGAGGCACTCAGGAAATATTTACTGAATGCTCAATGCTTGTGTTTGTTATCTCAGTTGTCACCCAAACAAGATGGGAGACTGCAGTGATAGATTTTGAGGACCTTGCTCACACACACACACACACACACACACAAACACACACACACACACAAACACACACCAGGACCTCTTCCATTCTTCCCTCATGCCCATCTTTGCCTGACAATTTCTGAATTTTCTAGATCCAGAGGAAAAGCACCTCCTCCAGGAAGCCTTCCATAATCTCCCCAACAGAAAGTAACTTCTGCCTCTGAGTGCCCCTCACACTATGCCTGCCCTTCTTACAGGGTGCAGTGATCAAGTGCCAGGGCTCTGGAGCCAGATTCGATTCTCTGGGCTCAAATTTTGACTCTCATTCTTCCAAGCCATGCGGCAAAATCTCTGCATGCCTTGGTTTCCCTATCTGTAAATAATAATAGTGCAGGCCTCATAGGACTGTTGTGAGGTTTAAAGGAGTTAGCCCACAAATGTGCTTAGCACAGTGCCTGGCCCAGAATGGGCAATAGATGCTAGCGATGATGGCATCCCCCATCTCACTGGGTAAGAGATACCTGGGGCACAGAGTTGGTGCTCAATGAGTGTTGAACGAAATACTGAACTAGATACACACCTAGCTTTCCGCACAGCACAGCAGAGGCCTGGGGTAACATCTTACTCAATTCTGTGCACCTCCTCCTCCCCTAACCCCACCCAGTCCCCGCTTCATGACCGAGCCCAGGGCTTGACCAAGAGCAAGCAAGCATCAGTGAAAGCTTATGGCAAGGCGTGGGGAGGGCTGAGGCGGGGGTGACAGCTGGAGGCCGGGCTGGGCTTCAGGTAGGAACTGAAGACCTGACTCCGTCCCTTGCCAGGGATCTGCCCCCACTCCCAATTTCTTCTCATCTCCTCAGCATGCCATGATTTATGGAAGAACAGAATCAAACAGGGCTGCTGGCTACTGAGATGCCCCGGGGAGCTGCTGGAGGTGGGAGGGATTTCTGAGAGCCAGCTCACCAGCTACCCGGGGGAACGGGAGGGGAGCCAGAGGGGTGCAGGTACACATGCATAGGCCACAGACAGACACCCATGCCCCCCACACACACGTGTGTGCATGCACCATGGAGGCTCACCCTTGGCACGACACCCACACCCACACTCACACACATGCACATGCATGGATACCCATGCATGCACATATACATACACGAGTCATGGAGACTCACTCTTTGCACAAACATCCATGCTCACATTCACACATGCCTGGCCACCTCTAGCCGTGGCTATAAGCAGATGCCCAGCCCACTCTGCCATCCACAGGCTCTAGGTATGCATGTACTTCCTCTAGCCTGGAATTTTCTCCCTATGCCCATTATTTGTCTACTCAAATGCTGCCTGTCCTTCTGAGGCAGAGCCGTGGGGAAGAAAGTAGACGTGGAGGCAGATGGCTTGGATTCAAGTCCCACCGCCCCCCCCCCACCCTGGCCAGTGACCCTGGAATGCTTTACCTTTATATGATAATTACCCCTGACCTCCCCTGCTGGGTCCTGTCAAGATAAAGTAACAGTTCACATTAATTGAGCACATGCCTTTTGTGCCAAGAAGTTTATAAGCACCATCTTATATGACCTCCACAACCTTGTGCCATTATTATTCACAGAGGAAGGAACAGGCAGAGAGAACTAAGGCAACTCGAGCCTGTCCTTTACCACAGTTATAGTGGCTTCCTCTGAGCTGAAGGATGTGACAACATTCTGTAATACCTTACATTGCACAACCTAGCCACACCCAACTTTTCTCCTTCCTCCGAGAAGGCTAACATCTTTTACACCCAAAGCTTTGCATAAGCTGTTCCCTCTGCCTGGCATGTCCTTCCTTCTATTGCCTACCCTCCAGATCCCTAGACAAAGATGGTTTTCATTCCCTCCCACATTTCTTTCTGCTTCCCCTGTAACTATGGCAATTCTTCCTTGAATTAGCGCTTTCTATGTCTTTCCGCCACTGGGAGCACCTAGAGGGCTGAGACTCCAGATCACTCATCTCTGTAGCCCAAGGTCTGATACACAGGACAGGCTGCATAAGTAAGCACTGAGCAAATGCATGAAATTATTTAAGGCCCAGGCAAGCCCACCTCTTCCAGGAAGCCCTCCCTGATGACATGCACTCAAAGCAGTCTCTTCCCCTCCAAACGTGAATTAACTGATCTTCTGTCCACCCTCCTCTTTTCTTGGAGGTAGTCCTGTTCCCCAAGCATGGCCAATAGGAGAAGATCCTGTATCCCCATTGCTTGGGGTCTCCTATAGCCCACAGCCCAGGATACAACACAGCGAAGCTGCTGGATATGCACACAGGCTCTTTTCCCCAGAGTTAACTGGCTCTCATACTTGCAGATGGTGACATGAAAGCTCCCCATATCTAGCCCTTCCAAAGTTGCCCATCATCCCACACCCTCTAGACTGCTCTCCCTTTGGGGCATACCCAGATCCCAGCCCCTTACTCTCCTTCCCAGGTGCCTTTAATCATAGTAACTAATGTACACTTAACACTGAATCCTGTTCTCAGTCCTCCACACCCTTCTGAAGGCAAATACTCTTATGCTCATTTTACAAAGAAGCAAACTGAGGCTCACAGCAGAAGAGAGACAAAGCCAGGATTGGACTCAGAGTCTGTAAGACCCTAAACCCTGCAGCTCTCACTGTGTTCCACCCTTTGGGAGCTAAGCCTTGAAACTAGTTGCTCTGAGGATAGCAGGACAAAAAGAAAGAAACTGAATGAACCCAAAATAAAGAGCAGCAGGGGAAAGGGCTTCCACTTCCCCAAGAATTTTACCAGAGAGCCACGGCCTAGTTACCCCAAGCATTTCAGAGATCCCCCCCCCTTTCCCTGGGCTCTTTCCTCTCTCCACTGGCCCCGCCCTCAGCCTCTGCAAAGCACTCTCAGTAGATAAAGGCTCAGTCTACCTAAAGGTCTCAGAAGAGGGTGGGGGTTAAGCACCTGCGGCTGGACAGCGTGGGAGCAGAAGAGGAGGGTGGGGTACCTGAGGACTGGCCCAGGGCCCTGTCTCTGCTGTGCTGGCTGGGGTGGTGTTGGAGGTTGGCTTTATCTACCTGTGTTACCTACTCCAGAGCATCCCCATGCTGATCCCCCCTGACCTGCACCAGGATGTATTATTACCCAGCACCTGCCCGCCCATCCTTTGGTGGCTGCAGGATGACGTTCCAGGTAGGAAGCAGTGGAAGCTGGAGGTGCAGGTTTTCATAGAAAGCACCCTTCGTGTGCACACTGAGCAGCTGAAACGGGGTGCGGGGGAGGGCACTGACAGGTGCAGAGCCTGTCAGCCCCAGGGCTATTTGGGCATGGGAAGGGGGGACATTTTTGGTGTGTATCATACCTCCCTAGCTCCTACCAACCCAACACACACACACACACACACACACACACACACACACACAAACAAACACACACAGGCCAGAAAAAGGCAGAGTTGGGAGATAGCAACAGAAAAGCAATGGGCTAAACTCTGAACCCCGAACGGCCAGGCAAAGCACCAGGCCTTTTGTCATGAGGAATTTTCTGCCCTCTCTCCACATGAAAACTCCCCGCTCCAGGCCACCCACCTTGGGAATGGGGGCAGCTCATTTCTTGAAGAAAAAAGAAGAAAATGAGATGGGCGGGTAGAAGAAAAAGAAGAGAAAGAGAGCCAGGAGCTCGTTCCCCAGGAAAGCTGAGCCTCGGCCTCCCCCATGCCCTTCCGATGGCCTGAGTGTCCTTCAGAAAGCAGCAGAGGCACCCACAGCCCCTGCGTTCTCAGCTGGGGGGAACAAGGCTGGCAAAAGAGGAGGCCCGAGAGGAATTGTTTTTGGAAAGTTATAAGTAGCTGAAAATAGGGGCTTAGCACGAGCAAGCCTCCTCAACCTTGACTGTAATAAAAACAGATAATGCGTGAGTGAGCTGGGGGGAGGGCCAGCAGGGGCCGCAGAGGCTGGCTGGATGCAGACAGTTTAGAATTCAGAGGAGATGCCAAGTGAGTAAACAGCGAATGAAGGATTATCCGGATGGACCAGGAGCTGTTCCAGCAAGAAATTGGACAGGGACACGTCAGGACCCACAAGCACTCTGACTCCTCATCAGAGAGCAAGGCCTGGCGAGCTATGAGGACCTCATCTACCCTTTCTCTCCCTCTGCTCTTTCTCTTCCAGCCAAGAGCATGGCCTTGGTAATAATGGCTCACATTTGTTCAGTGCAGAACAGTTTACAAAGTGCTCCAGAGTTTACCCAGGGTTTCACATTCATTGTTACATTTAATGGAGGTGACGGGGGTATCATCTCCCTGGTGACCTCCTCCTTTTATCAAAGCCACTCCCCACCTTCCACAATTCCTGGCTTATGGAAACCTGAGCACCTGACTTCCCTCAAAAGAGGGGGACATGGAGATAGGCTCTCTGCAGACCCCAGAAAGTTTCTTAGTCTGGAATTCATTGGGGTCAAAGCCACTCAGGATGAACAGGGCCAGGTGAGGTGCCAGCTCTGAGCAGGGAGCCCAGGCTAAAGAGTGTCCAGCTAGAAGTTAGACTGGAACCTGTAATCTTCCCACTGACCCCTATCCCAAAGCTGATGATCTGTCTGGGCAGCCATGAAAACGATCACATCCATCAGAGCATAAGGAACCCAGGAAAGGAGGAGCTCAGATGGAGGGTCCCTCCATCAGGAGTGTGGAGCGGGGGCAGATTCAAGGACCTGTGATGATTAAATGCAGGCCTTGACCACTAGTTACTTTTATGAATAATATATCGTTGTACCTTGGCCTAAATCAGCATCTTATTGTTATTAATAATACACAGTTGCAAAGAACCTGGGGTGGGAATGGGAGCAATACTTTATTCAGGGATCTGAGGGAACTTAAGAGCTCCTTATGCTGATGACTCAATGTTACCTCTCCAAGTCACAGGCTTCCTTACAGGTCGGGTCACCTGTCCTGCCCTGACACCCTCCCACTTGAGGCTTGGAGTCATGAGAGCCATAGGGGCTAGGAATCTCCTGTCCTGAAATTCAGATTCTTGACCTGGGGTTTTAACGGGGGCAGAATACACTTCCTCTTTGTCAGCTTGAGAGCTCTTAGGGATGCAACATAACGGGAAGCTGCTCCCAGAGGTGTTTAGGAGGGAGGAGGACAACTAGTGGAAGTTTGGTTGTGGGAATAATGGATGGAAAGAGAACCCTGGGAATCTGAGTCCAGTTCTGCCATCCACTGTGACACTATGGCAACTAATTCAGTTCTCTGGTCCTAAATCACCTTGTTAGAACATAAGGGTGTCTGAGATTCCCTATCAGAGGTGCCATTGTACCATATTCAGGGTATTATTTGCATCACAAATATTAGGACAGAGGCACGGAGCACGAGCCCGAACTCTGTCCATGGTGCTGAAACCGGTATCACCCTTCTGCCTCTGTCCTTGGTGCTGAAATAGGACTGGGTCCTGGGACTGAGCCTTCCGTCAGCCCACCTGTTTTGCATTGCCCCTGGTGGGCGGGATCCAACCAACCGGAATAAGGACTGCAGCATAGCGGTCCCACCTTGCACTGTCAATTTCTCCCTGATCATCCTGCCAGCGACCAACTGACCTTAAGAGCTCCCTTTCCCCCTTGAGGTCCCCACTCAGCAGTTTAACCTGGGACAAAAAGAGCCTCCCCGCCATTGTAAATACCGTATTCCGTTCCCTCAAGGGGATCTGCCACACTGCCTCCTTGAGGCTGGCGTCTGTACTGTGCTTAGGACGGGCGCACAGAAGGTCCTCAGTGGTGGCGCTGGGAGAATGGGGAGGGAGTAGCAGACTGCCCTCTGGGGGCAATCTGGTGCTTTGAACTTGCAGTGCTGCCCAACACCCGTGCTCCAGGCTGTCTGACTGTGTCCCAGTGGCTTTGCTGCCCGATTCACAGCAAAGACTCAATCCAGATGGCCAACCCAGGCAGGGGAAACTGCTTGCTCCCTCCTCCAAGGTGAGCGGGGTACACCCGTTTAAACAGATACAAGCTCACCTCTCACTGCAGGGTCAGTCCTACCAAGATGAACACAAAGATATGGAATATCCCTTCCACAAGATAGAGGCTCCTTACCTCACATCCACCCAAATAAGAAACTTGCCCACTGCCCCTGCCTAGGGAAAAGTGGGGGTCAGAGAAGGCCACAGCTGCAATCCACTCCCGTCCCCCACCCCAAAGATAGGGGATTTTTGGGAAGCAGATCTGTTTGTTGTTTGTAGGGATTGATTGATATTAGCCTCACTGGGTGTAAAATTCTTCTCCTTAAAAAAAAAAAGGGAAAACAAATAAAACCAACTGAAATTTAACACTCAAAATCACAGTTTCTCTGGATCTAGGCAGGGAGTAAAGATAATAGCCTTTAATTACAATAGATACTATAGCCAATGTCATTTATTGAGTACTTACTACAGGGTAAGCAAGCACTTAGCCTTTCAGTTAGCCTTACCACCCCCTGGTAGGAAATATGATCAGCACCCTACAGATGGCAAAAGTGGGGGAGGGGGGAGTTCAGAGAGGTGAAGGGACCACTCCGGGTGGTGCAGCACTGAGACTTTCATGGGAACCGACATCTGTCTGCCTTTAATCTGGCAGCGCGGCTGGATCCACCTGTTCTGGAAACCTTGTTGACCCTTTGGTGTTTACAAGACCACCTACCTCCCCGCCATTTCCACATCTTAGCTGAGAGCCACATGGAGGAAGACAGTAAGACCTCTAACTCCCGCAGCACTTTACAGCCTGCAAAGTGCTTTTATAGCCACTGTCCAAGTCAACCCCCACGGTACTGAGGACCTCATTTGATTTTACAGGAGAGAAAACTAAGGCTTAAAGGAGTAAGTGGTTTTGCCCCATCACACAGTGAGTAGTGAATCTAGAACTCAGAGGAAGATGGTGGGACTCCCAGCCCAGTGATACCTGCCCTCCTTCCGAGGGTTAGAGTCCTGGGAGCAAGCCAGGGAGGGGGTCCTATGGTCCTTCATCTCCTGAGGGGCTTCCTGAGGCCTGGCTTGGTCTGCTTCCCTCCTCCTGCTCCCTAGGGGCCACCAGTGGGCTCAGCTCTAACTTGAAGTTTCGATTTCTCATTCTAAATGAAATTTTTTTCTAGGCAATTACTTCCTGCTAATTAGGAGGCAAGGCTGCCTGTCCCTGGGCCCTGAGCTGACCCTGTTTTTTTGTTTGTTTTTTTTTTACTCACATGGCTCAAGGGTTGTTGAAGTACAGGGTAGCAGCACCAGCCCCAGAAACGGCCTGGATTGGCCCCATCAGCTGAAGGAGGCCAGAAAAGTTTGGAGGCTGGGGAGGGGAGGGCTGGTGGAGGAGTAAGGAGGGACAAGGGACTGGCAGAAGGGAGGTGAGATGCTGGAGAGGGAGGGATTCTGAAGTAAGAGAGCTAGTGGACAAGAAGCTGGAAGGAGCCTCGATGTGCCATGCTGAATAAGGGGGAGACCTAGGCTCAGAAGCAGCAGGGGAAGCCAGGGAGATCCAGAGAAATGGGAACACGTGTCATGTCGTAGGAAGGAAAGAGGAGGAACCTCAGGAAGCAGAGAGACGGAGGAGAGGGGAAATGTCCCCTCTGCAGAGGGAAAGAGAGGAAGAAAGCTCCCTGGAAAATGGTCAAGACGACAGAAGTAGGGGAGGCAGAGAGGAGGAGATACTGGAAGAAGTATCCAGGAAGGGGAAGGAGGGAAGGACAGGAAGAGAGGAGGAACTGCTGGAGCAAAGCCCCAAGGAGAAGGGGAGGCGAGCAGAGGAGGACGGCTGGAGTGGAAGCTCCCAGAGCCCCAAGAAGGGCTCTTTCTACGTCATTGTCCTTGAGCCTTCCCCAATGTCAGTGCCCAGCCAGTCAGGCCTGGACACCCTCCTACGCACCCACAGGTACAGGCGGGCATGATGGCAGGCCACCAGCCAGCTCAGGCTTCAGACACTCCACTCACCCAGGGAAGCCAGACCTCCTCTCTCCTTGCCAAACGGCCACCCTCCAGCGGGCTGAGCCAGGGACCCTCCTGGGTGACAGAGCAACATGACTAGGATGCTCTAGGACTATGTGATACTGCCTTCCCACTTTATAAAGGGAGGATCAAGGCCCACAGAGGAAATGGTGCTTGTCCAAGGTCATGTAGCAAGTGAGTGATGAGAGCCAAGTCCCAGTGGTGGGTCCTTTTCCCTCCTGGGCAAAGCCAGGAACGGAAAACAAAGACAGGTCTTGGTTGCCAACAAGGCAGTCCCTGATCAGTTTAATCCCTGCAGAGTATGGGGTAGCAGGCAGAAGGGAGTCAGGGTATCCAGAGGCTGGAGTAGAAGCATAGGAAGTCACCATTTACGGAGCATTGGTTGGGACGGTTCCACTTTGGTTATAATTGCAGCTGACCTTATTGAGTACTTACCAGCCACTTACAATATTACATGCAGGATCTCATTTAACCCCCATAATAGCTCTATAAAGTATGTATTACTATTATTCCATTAGAAGGAAGAAACTGAGACTCAGGAGGGTTGAGTAATTGGCCAAGTCCACAGGCTAACCAGTGCCATGTTTCTAACTTGAACAACTGGCCGCTGGCCTGAAGACCCCCAAGTTCCTAAGACCCCAGGCCAGCCCTGACAGAATCTAGGCCTCAGATGCCAGAGGGGTAACAATCCTGTGTTGTGGGAGCTTCTTATGGCTGAAAGAGTCCAGTTTTGAACAAGCCCTGTCTTAAGGCACTAAAGTCTGAGTTCTAGTCCTGGCTCTGCAACTAACTTCCTGTGTGACTTTGGGCAGGTCATTTGCCCTCTCTGAACCTGGTGCTCCCAGCTATATCATCAAAGGAGAAGATCAGATAGTGAAAGTTAGTCTACATATGGTGGTAACTCTGTGACAGGCCTGGATGTAGGCAGTTTACATACATTAGCTCATCAAATCTTCCCATCTGCCCACTGAAGTAGGTGCTATTATTGTCTCACTTTTACAGACGGGGAAATGCGTCAATGGAAGGTAAATTAACTCACCCAACGTCACATACTCAGCAATGCATGGTGGGTCTGGGGTTTGATCCCCGTTTCCTCTCATCCAGAGCCCCTGCTCTGGCTGTCACTCCGCACTACTTCCGTAATGACTCTCTCCACCCTTGCTTGTGTCCCTCTGCACAGGCCCACGTGCCATCATGTTTCCACATGAGAAGCACACACCAACACGTGTCTGTATGACACGACATGTGTTTGCTTCCACACCTGCTCCCATGCTTCCATGCGACTGCTGTCTGGCATAGCCACGCTCGATCACACACTGCCACAAGCATTCTAGCACTAGGAACAGGTCCACCCCAGCATGTCCCCATGCACATGCACACACACGTCCACATCCCCCTTTCTGGGCACTGGCTGACTCATGGGGGCCATGCCATGCCTCAGCACACAGCCACATGGCAGTGACGTAGGCTACCACACCCCTTCTCCTCTGCCCCCTCTAGTGCCCAGGTGACTCCCACGTCACAGCTCACACCTGCCGGCACCTCTGTCCATGCTGTCTTCCTCACACTTCTCCCGTAACAATAGCGGGCACCTTCTCCAGGAAGGAATCGGTCACATGCCCAGCACCCACAGCCTGAAGCTGCCAGCCAACCTGGGGGGGGGGGAGGGTTGGCGAGGGAGGAAGAGGCACTGCCTGGAGGCTCTGGGGTCCTGGGGTCCATAGCGCCTGTCTGATGCTGAGCCCTCCCTTAGGTCTGAGTGCCAGAGCTGAGTTCTCAAGACCCTAGCGACAGCCCCCTTCATCACTGCCAGATATGGGGACTGTATAGGGGACCCGGAGACCTCTGCCCATCCCTCCTGAGCAGGACTGTGGTGTTGCAAAGGCTTCTCTGGTCAAGTTATTGTTGCAGCCCTGCCCCCACCCCGGCCCCTGCTCTATCCTCCCCTGCCCAAGCATCTTGGAGTTCTGGGTATTTTTAGGCCTCAGCTGACAGGCTGTGAAACCGCTCCCTTCGCACCTCCCCAACCAGGCGGGGGCTGGAGAGGGAGAAATGGGGTGGGGGGGGGCACACAGCCAATTCATCAGGCTTCTCCAGGGCTGGCAGGTGCCAAGCAGAGAGTGAGGGGTGCCTCCCCTGAGTGCAGGATCCTTCCACGGGGCCTGTAGAGAGAGGAGACAGGGTGGGATGGAGGCTCTCCCCCACTCCAGGGACTGGAAAACAATGGTTTCAGGGGACATCTTGAATACTAAGGGAGGTGCTGGGGACACCCTCTGAGCCCAGCTCTGCAGCCAGTACCAATTTCTAGCACTTCCTTCTAAGTGATGGGCTGAGAGACAGTCTGGCTTGGGTCCTAGTGGGATAAGGGAGGTGCCAGGCAGTGTGGGCCAGTGGTTAAAATGTAGGCTGACTTGAAATCTCATCCCTGTTCTCCTGAGTGACCTAGTGAGACACTCCACTTCTTTAGGCCTCAGTTTCCTCATCTGTACAACAATGATGATGACATCTCTCTGACAGGATTGCTGTGAAGATTGAATGGAGTGATGTGTGTGAGGAACACTGTGGTCTGAGGACCACCAGGCACAGTCGGGATGTTCTCCCTTGCCACTTCCCGTGACCTGCGCATCCTCCTAACCTCTCCTTCCCTGGACTGCTTTCCTTCCTCTGAAGGGGCCTATAGTTCTTCCTGGCATCAGGCTCTCCGGTGCTCACCTGACCCTGTCCCCACAGGAATAAATCCTCAGCTCAGGTGGGGAGGTAGTGCAGGCCATCCCTACCTCCCTACTTCTTGTTGCAGGGTGCACATATGCATTATACGTGCACATGGTGTGAGGCGCTTACCCAGGGATGGCCCCCTCGGGAAGTGAGAAGACACACCCAGGCCCTGCTGGGAATCGGCGCCTGTGCCAGGGGCCAAGGGCACAGAACGAGGATGGCTGACTAGTTGCTGTGGAAACAGGTTGGCTCTGGTGGGGCCCTGGAGCTCAGGCCTGGCAGGGCAGTGTGAGCGGTGTGGGCTGGGGCAGGGATAAAGGGCCAATCCTCAGGAGCATTAACTGTCCCCTGGGTCCTGGGCCTGCCCACCTCAGCTCTATATCCCTCCCTATAAGGCTTTCTCTGATGCCCCTGCTCTCTAGGGAAGCTGCCTGTGGGTATCCATTTATGGCCACCTGTACCAGGCTGCTGCCTGATCGCCCATTATCCACCATGAGCTTTCAAAGGGCAGGGTCTCAGTCCCGCTAGACGCTGCAGACCTCCCCCTGTGGGCATCCTGAACTCAGCCCTGTGCAGGTGAGAGGCTGTCCACGCTGTCACAGCATTAAAGTTCGTAGAGAGCTGCTTGAACCACGGCTCTCCATTGCTCTATTTTAAAAAATCCAATTTTTCTATTTCAGAATGCCAAGACTTTCATAACCTGGCCCATCCTACCTTTCCTAAACCTTAACTCCGACAACTACTCTCAAAGGCCTCCCTTCCAGCCCCATTCAAACACTCCTTGCTGCCTCAGCTGGCCAAGACGTGTCACAGGTCCAGGCCACTGTGTGTGCTGTCCCCGCCACCCTGAATGCCTCCCTCCTGCTTGCTCATGTGGCATGCTCTTACTCTGCCTTCAAGAACCAAGGCCATGGACCCAAAGCTCACCCTTAGGTCAGGCAGTGTGGCTGGAATCCCAAATCGACTTTTGACTGCAAGTCCTCCCTCCTGCTGTTCTGATGGTAAGTGACCGACACTGGTTAAGTGAAGCCCTCCCCTACTCCTCCTCCAGCAAGGCTGAAGCCAGGCTAGTCCTCCTTGGAGCTTCTGGAACCCCCATCCACTAACAGCTGCCGCCAGTTGCGTGTTATTATGTGCTGGGTTCTTTGCTAAAGATGCTTCCTGCCTTATCTTGTCTCATTCTCCAACCCTATGGGAGGTAAGAACCATCATTATACCCATTTAACAGAGGAGGAAACTGAGGCCAGAGTGGCAGAGTAACTTGCTTCAGGGACACAGCAGCAAGTATGTCTGCCAGGGTTTAAACGAACAGATGTTTGACCCCAGAGACCCCTGCCACAGCAATGTAAGTGTTTAGCACCTACTGGCGCTCCACAAGTCGGAGTCTGCTATTGTACTGCACTCTTATTATCATCAGGAGAGAAAAGGGCTATGTATGTAACTGAGAGGGTTTACGTGGGCTACATGCACCCTTTACAAAGCACAAAGTCCCCATTCACGAAGAAAGGAATAAGGCCGTGATGGCGAACCTATGACACGTGTATCAGCACAGACACGCGTAGCCATTTTCGACGACACGCGGCTGCATACCAGAGAAGTATGGGGCCGCATGCCGAGAAGGACGTTTCATCCTCGGCTCCTGCACGGCCAGGTGCAGTAGCCAAGGATAAAACATTTGCTGTAGTGTAGACGCTCTGTGCCGGAGGTCTGTAGGCCGAAACATTTTTGTTATTTAAACTATAAATATCGCCAAATTATGGTATTTTTCTTGAAGCGACACACCACCCGAGTTATGCTTGGTTTTCTGGCGAATTTTGACACACCAAGCTCAAAAGATTGCCCATCACTGGAATAAGGGCTCAGAGGAGGCCTTGAGCTGCCATGGGGGTCAGGATGGTACAGAGGTGTGCAGGGAGCCCCAATATCTGGACCAGGTAAACCCGGAGACCCCAAGGGGTGCTGGGATGAGCAAATACTCCAAGGGGCCACAGTGGGCCCAAGCTGGGCAACGTGGGAGAGGGTCCTCTGTGTGCTGGCTGAGCTGGCCACTGCTCTCTGGCCCTGCTGACACCACCCTCTGGTAATGAGACGGATCCAATTTGTACCCAGGGCCCCGCCGGGAGCAGCTGCCGTGGCAGGGTTTGAAGTAATTTAATTGGACATA
The DNA here is from genome assembly GCA_037038555.1 of Rhynchonycteris naso. Lineage (NCBI taxonomy): Eukaryota > Metazoa > Chordata > Mammalia > Chiroptera > Emballonuridae > Rhynchonycteris > Rhynchonycteris naso. The sequence continues at coordinate 362,811,849 of CM072995.1, forward strand.
TTAGCCACACAGCTCTCTCCTCCGCTGCCCTCGCGCAGGGCAGGGCCCTCACGCAGGCGCCCCTCACGGCCTCCCTGTCTGGGGGCAGGGTGCGTGCTGCCCCAGCCCTTGCCATGAGACCCCGACCTGCTAGCACCAACCTCTTGGCACCCCTCCATTTTCATTCCTGGGGCTTCTGGGGATCCAGAACCAGAGGGCTGACTGGGCTCTGCAGGCCCCTGGTTCCCCCCTCTCCCTGCTCCTACAGGAAACCCTGGGGCTGCAGCTCGAACCCCTCCCTCCTGTCTCTGACAGGCAGACGGCTGCTTCTCTCCCAGCCAGGCTGAGAGCCCCCAGCTCCCTGCGGTCCATGCAGGGCAGGGAAGGAGCAGGGCCCCCGGACTCAGGGCTCTGCGGGGCGGGCGGGGTGACACACACTCACACACACACACACACACACACACACGCACGCACGCACGCACGCACGCACGCTGACTGACCCACACACTGTCGTGGAAATGCCTGTATCCGTACACACCAGAGCTCCAACCCCCACGTCCTCACTCCTGCGTGCCCACAGCCAGGTGAGGCCCTGCTCCCAGCAGATGGAGGCCTCGGAGGCAGCCAAGCTGGCAGGTGGGAGGGTGTGGCAGGGGACAGGCAGGGCCCATGGGAGGTACTGGCCCTACCTGGCTGGGGACAGGGACCCAGAGCCAGGAGGCGCTCCCCCTGCCTGGTGCTTCCAGCCCGAGCTCCCTGCGCACCTCCATGCACCTCACTACAAATATTCATTAGCTGCTGTTTACAGCAGGCATGGCGCTCAGAAGGCGCCGTATACAGTGGCCATCCACCGCCACCCTCGCCACAGCGCATGCAGGTACATATACCACGCAGTGCTTCTCCCAGCAGGCCCCGCCTCCCTTGCCCTGCTTTGTGGCCTCACTCAATCACACTAGTGGGCTCCTAGCCCAGCCCTGCAGGGGACACACCAGTGGCCCTACCAGGTAGAAGCTGCAGAGCCCCCAGAGAAGGCCCAACATGCTGGCCCACATTCTGACCAACTGGGTCTAGAATCCCAGGCGCCAGCTCTGGGCGCCATCCAGCCCCTTCCACAGGTCCCATGCCGTCTGCCAACTCCATTCCAACCCCTGGGGAATTCTGCTGGGTGAGACCAAACCCTGTCTTCCAGACACAAGTTGGACAGGGCCCAGACGGCTGCCCCTGCTGCCTGAAAGGTCAGTGATGTCCATGTCCATGGAACCGACCCAGTCCACCTGGCACCATTGGCTGGGGTTCCCTGGCAAAGCGGGCAGGCACCCGGGCTTGGCCTGGCACAGGATGGCTCTGGCACCAAGCCAGACCGGTGACTGCCCCAATAGAGAGAGCTGACCTCACCAGCTGCATGTGCCACCTGCAGGGCACTGCTCCTGGAGCAGGGGGCTGGCTCTCTGCAGGGCTGCCGGTGCCCACCTGGGAGGCCTTGGTGCCCTTGAGGAGCCTGTGAAGCAGAGCCCTCTTCCAGCCAACAGTCTCCAGGAGGCCCCTCACCACTCTCCTCCCTGCTGTTCCGGCCTCACTCCCCTGGGGGAAGCAGTTACTGAAAACGGTCCATCAGATTCAATAAGGATTCAAAGTCCCTGCGAGAATAGGGGATGGGCAGGGAGTGGGGACAGGGGAGAGGGAGCAGAACCACCCACCCTTCCTCTGCTTTTCCCTGAAGACCTCCTGCAACAGTAAGGCTCAAGGGGGCGAGGGAGACAGCCCTCCTCTGGCGTTCTGTTCCCTTCCATGCCCCCTGACTTCCAGCTGTCCCTCACCTGTCACTTGTTGGCCTGTGTTCCCACCTCGACCAAACCTGTTCTAGCCCCTCCTCCCCAACTAAGGTGGGCTTCAAGGCTATCTTCCTCCCCTCCATCCCACAGTCCGTTAGCCTATTGGTCAAGCTGTCCCCACAAGGCCACTGGCCAGCAAGAACCAAGACCAAAGGGGTCCTGTCTCCATGGAAAACTAGAGCTCGGGAGCACTGGCTCCCCCGACCCAAGCAAGTCCCATGGAAGTCACCCGTTCCCGCCTGCGTTTCAAACCTGCTCAGCCGCAGGTGCCCCTCTGGGTCATGGCCTATTGGAAGACCATTTGATTTTCAGTCCTAGGCTCTGATCCAAGCCCAGCTGTAGGGCAGGGAGGCCTGGGTGTGGGCAGAGGGGGCAGGTGAGGGGTGGGGGTGTATAGGTAGATGAAGGTAGGGGAAGAGCTTGTCAGGAAAATGGTTTAACAGTCAGGTGTCCTTGGACTGTCCCACACCACAGCCCTGGTCCCTCAGCCTTCGACCCTCACAGCACACCGTTGACCTGTTCTTTCAGCCACACTCCTAATTCTTGCTCCACACATCACCCAATAGCCACTGCCCCACAGTGCCCAAAGGGTGCCCAGTGCCCTGGGCAATCTCATGGATCCTTCTGCCTTGAGAGAGGAGGCCCATACAGTGTGCCCTCCATACTCCCTAAGAACGACCTGCCAGCAGAGCAGCTGTAGGGAGCAGAGCCCACTAACAGGTGGAACAGATGAGACTTCAAGTACTGCTTCCCCCAGGGACAAGCTTGTGGAGGGAGGGCCGGGCAGGGCAGGCCACCATCAGGACCTGACCTCTCTCCCTGCACTGCTGTACAGGTTCAGATTTTCCCTCTCTGGCCCTGATCACTCACTCACTACAAGGTCACCTCTCCCTCCCTCCCTCCCCACTGCCATCCTGCCTGCCCACTGCAACGCTGACCCCTGCAGGCCTGCTGAGGCCCTGCCTGGCCTGGGCACAGGCATCTGAGGGGCCCAGGGAGGGTTGGCCAGGCCAGCCTAGGGATGGGCAGAAGAAAACTGAGAACACGGAGAGGGACACATGTCTAGAGGAGGTGGCAGAGGTGAGTTTGCAGGCATAGCTGGGGAAGGCCGGGCAGAGTTTAGAGCAGAAGCTGATGAGATTCTTCGTTCTTTACTGGGTTCAGGCTTTTTTCCACAGTCCCTTGCTTCAGCCTTGATAGATCTGGGAAGGGAACTGTGTCTGTCCTGTCAAGTAAGGATCTTAGCAGTAGGCTGAGCCCTATGGGCACATGCTGAGTGAGTGGGCTGAGGAAGGGGGTACCACAGAAATCCTCTGGAACCAGCTTGGGACATGGGAGAACAGGAAATTAAAAAATCTTAAAGGTCTGGACCGCAGGTGTCCCTGGGAGTGGGTTGAAAAGACTGGGATATAAAAGGTTCTGGCCCTTGGGGGACCAGAGACTGGCTTGAATCACACAGGAATTAATTTGCATGCCTCACTCCCACCTGGTGCCAACCACAGGAAAGATGAGGACACAGAAATAAGGGACACAGCCCTGGCTGGAGGAGCAGAGTCTCGGGGGCCTGAGTGAGCTGGAAGGAAGTCTAGCTTGGAAATGTAGGCTTTATAGGAGGTAGGCAGAGATGCCAGGGGCACAGAGGTTAGAGTGGGATCTCTGGTCCCTCAGAGATCCCCAGGAGACTAGGAGAAAAGCAGACCCTGCTATCTCCAACCTAATACTGATCCCACCCAGCCCAGTGCCCACACAGGAGAGAAGTAGAGCGCAGGCTGGTCTGCTTCCTAGAGCTGGCCCTGCCATGGCACTGGTGGGCCCTGCAGCTGCAGTGGGAGTGGGCAAGACTGACGCCCACACCAGAGAAGGAGGCCCATTGGGGGGGGGGGAATTTGACAGGCTGCCAGCACTGGGTCCTAGGCCCTTTGTCTAGAAGATGCCAAACATGAGAAGTTGGACTCCATGGAGAGGCCAGAGGTGCTTGAAGGTGGGGTGATATCATGGTGCCCAGGCCTGGGAGGAAAGAGAAGGGTTGGAGAGGAGAAGGCACTAACCTAACAGGAGAGGGGGTGAGCAGGGGGAGGGAAGTGTCCTCACTGCATCTCCCCTTCCATCCTCACATCCCAGAGCTGGTCTCTGAACTAAGCTATTGGCTTTTGAGAGGGTGATCCAACCAGGAGAATGCCTCTGCCCTTGGTCCAAGTGCTGGAAGCTGGCAGCCTCTTGGGGGAAGATGCCAGGGTAGGTAACCTGGGTCCAGACAGATGAAGGGAGGAATCTTCAAAGTCAATGTCCCTTCATCCATAACCTAGAGGGCATTCTCAGATGGGCATGGGGTTCCAGAAAGGGAGACTGAGTCTCTTTCACTGTTATACCTGAGTACCAAGTGAGCAATGGCTGGCACAGTGCATCTCCCTCAGTAGAGTCAGCTGCAATGACTCGATGGTGGTAAGCAGACTCTTCAGGAGGCAAGGACAGGCTCAGGCTGCCCCAGAGGGAAGAGCAAAGTGGAGCTTGGGCAAAAGCAGACAAAGCAGGCATCCAACTGGACAGCCCTCAAAAGCCTTGCGGTTCTAGGTCCCTTCTGTGGAGGGTCATCATAGAACTGTCCCCCCCCCCCAAGACCTCCACCCCCAGGACATTGGAGTCAGTAAACCCAGGGACTCTCTTCTGGGTGCAAGTCCTCAGGCTGGGGTGTTTGTGCTTCAAGCCTCAGAGAGAAACCCAGGAACTGAGACCCTGCTGCCAGAACTGGCAGAGTGGGAGCGCTGGGCCTGGGGTGGGGCACCCCAGGAGGGAGCTGAGACTAGCCTGGGCAAGACCTGCAGGGGACCTGCCTACAGGTGGGCACCGCACAAGGAGGCATCGGGAGCCCCAGGAAATGGCAGAACCAATTGCCCAAGAAAGGAAGAAAGGTTCCCAGCTTGGCTTCCAGGATGCCGAGCAGACGCGGGCTCCAGGCCACTCCCCGGGCTCCAGCTCAGGAGAAATGCAAAGGAGCACGGCCCCTCCCCCTCTGTCTCCCGACAGGACTGGAGTGAGTTTGGGGTTCTTGGCTTCCCCCCTCCCCAAGCCCAGGAGAACATTCCCCTGGCACCCCCATACTCATCAGTGTCGGCTCTCTTTCCCTTCGGGTACTCCTGCCTCCCTCCGCAACGCTCTGCGGTTCCCCATCAGCCCCATCCCCTGCTGCTGCACCAGATTCCCACTTGCCCCCGGCACCCTCTCAATTCACAGTCGGCACTGCCGATGTCACTTCGCTCCCCAGTGCCTGCAACCTTGGTCAAAAGCTTCCCGGGATCCTGGTCCTGGGGTCCCCCCAACGTTGGCATCTCCCTTTTCATGACACTGGTGCTGGGGACCCGAGCATGCCTGAGGGAACTGCCTGGCTCCTGCGGGGGCAGCGGCTCCTCGCTCCGCCACACACGTTGTCCTTGGGCTGCTGGGGCGGGGGGGTGGCGGCGGTGGGAGGAGGTCCTTGTGGGGATACTGCGAAGCCGGCGCCGGGCACCCAGCCCGGCAGTGCTCAGACGACGGGGGTCGGGGTCCGATCCGCTGTCGCTCAAGCCCGCGCCCCCGGGCTGCGATGACCCTGGGGGTAAGTCTACGCGGCTCTGGCGGCCCAGGGATGGGGCTCCGAGACGGCGCTCCGCGCTGCCGCCGTCCTGCCCGCCGGCGTGGGGCGCCCCAGCCCGCGCGGGGCCGCGCTTACCTGGGCTGGCTGCCTCCGGGTCCCGGTACATGGTCTCCTCGTCGCCGGCTCCCTCCGGGCTCCTCAGAGCCGCCCGTAGCCGCGCGCTGCTCCGCCGCCCCAGCAGGGCATGGGGCCCGGCGACCCCCGGGGGCGGGTCCGAGGGCGGGGGCCGCGCGGGCTGCACCGAGCCGCGGAGCCGGGGAGCGGGGGCCGCCCGCCAGCCCTCCCGCCCGCCCTCCGAGCACGCTGCCGCTGCCGCCGCCGAGCCGCGCCGAGCCTCCTCCCTCCGGCCTGCGCGCCGCGTGTGCGCGCCGGAGCGTGTGTGAGTGCGTGTGTGTGTACGAGGCCGTGTGTTTGTGTGTGTGTGTGTGTGTGAGAGAGAGCGAGCGCGTGTGTGAGCGCGCCCAGGGCACCGCCGGCGCCGCCCGCCCGCTGCTGCCCGCTGCCGGCCGCGCGCCGCACTGCAGCCCGCGCCCGCCGCCGCCCGGAGCCGCCCCGAGGGCACCGCCGCCGCCCCGCGTCCCGCCCGCCTGCCGCCCCCGTGGGGAGGGCACGAAGCACTCCGGCTGCGTTCTTCGAGCCTGCGGGTCCCGTCGCACTGCGCCGCCCACTCGGCCGGTGCGTTCCTGATAGCAGCGGATTCAAATCCGGCAGGGCCGCGGAGCCCGCCACCTCCTCCGTGGTGTCCTTTGACTCCGCTTCAAAAGGCGTGGAAATCCTGTCCAGGTTTTCCACTTAGTGGCGACTCGGGGGCGTCAGCTCGGGCCTCCAAACCGCGACGGCCCGAGGGAGACCGGCGATGGTCCGAGGGAGACGGGCTGGTGTGTGCAAAAACGTGGAGTGGAGTTTTTGCCAGGCTGAGCCTGGATCCTGTACTCTGGGCGCCCCCCAAGCTTGCACACAGATGGAACCGAAAATTCTAGGATCACTTTAGACTAGACATAGTGACTCTCGCCACTTAACCCAGTCCCTTAGAAGAAGCAAACAAACCTTACAACCTGTGCTCACCTACCTGCCCCGCCTTTATTTTCCTTGACATTGCTTCCATGGGTAGGAAAGAAATCTCTCCTTGCCCTTACAAACCTGGGACTCTCTCTCGGCCCTCTCAGCCCTCCTGTCAGCTCAGCTCAGTCCCAATCAGGTGAACCCTGGTTCTTCTTTTTCTGCAGAATTGGAACTGTTTGATTCTGCGGCAGAGAAGAGAAGGGCCCTTGCCCTTAGCATTTGAGAGGCCTGGAACCAAATCTATTGGTGGTTTCAGGTACAGAGACCTCCCTGCACATACGTACACACCTGATCAACGACACCACCGCTACTCCACACACAGACACACAAACACACCTCCCACACGAGCAGCTAGATGCTGAAGTGGCACACAGCACAGAGCCTGCCCCCACCCTGAATTGAACAGGTCAGCAGGAAGGTATGATCCCAGGCCTGCTATAGCATCCCACCCTTCCCTCCACTGAGAAAGCAGTTCACAGATGAGCCAGGCTTTCCAGAGTCAAGGCTTCCTCCTCCCACCCTGAGAAATCCACTGAACTGATTTTATACTGCACAGCTCACACCCAGCCACACCTCCACCTTCCCACAGCACAGCGGGCAGCCAGCACCCACAGGGAAAAACCTCAACTTGAGTCTCCCCCAACACACACACACACACACACACACACACACCATTCTCTTGAATGCACATGGGGTCTCTTGCACACAGACACACACATGCACACACATCTCCACCCACAGCTTTTCCGGTTGAGAAACAGATAAGGAAATCCCCCCAAGCAAACCTTCATGAAGATTGTTCCGGTGGAGAACAGATTTCGTTGGATTGAATGTTCTAATGAAAAATGGAAGGAAAAAAGGCATTTGTAGGTTCTAGCCCACAATTCCTCAGTGGCCATAAATCTCAGCCCTCATCCCCTGGTCAAGGGCTATTACATTTCATATACCCACATACAGCCAAGAATCCAGGAGATATTCACACACCCTTTTTTGGCAAACCACAGAAAGCCAAGCCAACGACTGGGACCTCAGGGTCTCCAACTTAGCTTGTTCCCACTCCCTCCCGCTGCTGCCTCTCTCATTGTCCTAGTAAAGAGCCAATAGTGTACCTTTTCCTCGCCCCCCAATCCTTCCTCCCCTCACCCTCCTGAGACTCCCCCCATCAACAGGCACCACACAGAAATGTTCTCTGTTCAGGAATCTCCCCACCCATCATCCTGAGAGTCCGGAGGGGGATAGCAGAATTCATCACTGCGTCTCAACAGATCTTTATAAGCATCTAGATTCACAGAGTTTTTCAGCAGTGGTGGGGGAATGGATCTGAGAGATGACCTAGGCCACCCCTCAGGTGACAGATGGTGAAGACAAGGCCTCTAGAGGGGAAGGAATTGACCCAGGGAGCCAAAGACCCCAGAGCTAGAGACCCAGGGAACTGATGAGAGAACTAGGAATAGAACTTTTGGTCCTGACTCCCAGCCTTTTGCCAATATCACTGTGAGACTCACAAGAAGACCCATGGCTGCTCCCATCCAACAGCGTCCAGCCTGTCCCTCACAGAAATGAAAATCCCAATCTCATTCACTGCCAGCACTCATCAGACAACCATTGTTCCAGAATATCAGAACTGGAGCATCCGTCAAACATACCAACTAAACCCCATGAGATTCTGTTATGGAAACTGAGGCTCTGGGGCATTGAAAACCTTTTTATTTCCTGCCTGAATCACTGATGCAGTAAAAGCTTTGAAGACACCCTTTCTCTGGGCCTCAGTCACTTTGTCTAGAGGATGCAGAGTCATTGGAAAGAGGAAAGAATACAGATTAGTGTAGTTCTGTCATGCATAGCTGTGTGACTCTAGGCAGAATACTTGACACCTCTGGGCCTCTGTGTTCTCATCCATACAATGGAGATAATAATAGCACCCAATCCCTTCTACTATTATAAAGACTAAATGAGATGATATAAATAAAGCACTTAAAATGCTACATGGAGAATTGAACTTATTGACAGATACCGAATGCCTTTATAGTTAGTTGTTTATCCTTAAGAGAGACATCACATATTCTCATTTCCATGTTTTGACTGTCAAGGAAGTTCTTCCAGATGTCTAACCTCAAACCATTCTGCTGTATTTGAAGGCTACTCTTTCCTTCCGGAGAATCAGTGAGAACCAAGCCAACTGTTAGTTCCTATCTTCTGAGCATTAGTGGAGTATGGAGCACAAGCAAGACATGAAGTCTGGGATTGAGCAGGTCCTCTGAGAAAAGAGATCAGAGGGAGTGAATCACCTGTGTCCTGCCCTCAGGTCCCATCCCTTGCAGTTAAGGGCCTGGGCCTTTGGTGTTCTGCCTCTCCCGCCTGCCCCCAGGACAGGGGAGCCCAGAGAGGCCTTCTCTTTCTGTGAAGCTGCTGGCCCCTGTGTCCTTGGTTCCATGACATGTCAGGAAATGCTGGCAGCACCTAACTCCCTCAGGGCTGCCACTGCTTCCTGTGGACCCTCGGGCCTGTTTCCAATTTGGTGCTGTCTTAGAGGCCCAGGTGTCCTGGGTCGGCTTCAGGAGGGACTCGAAGTAGGGAAGGATATTCTGTCCCTCAGAAGCAGATGCCGGGCACACACTCTTCCCAACAGGGCCCCTGAGGCCGCCTGGCTTTGTTGCTAGGCCACGCTGAGAGGCAGGCTCCTGTGTTCCCTTCTGGCCTCTGCAGGGCACGGCCTCTAATGCTGCTGTCCTGCAAAGCTCCTGTCCCCCAGCCCAGCCCCTTGGCCATGGCTGCATTATTAATAAAAGTGCTGAGAAAGCTGTTTGTGCAGCTCACATGACAGAACAAACACACTTCTCTCCTTGCCACCATTTATGAGGCAAGAGCTGCAGGCCGAGCATTCGCCTGATCCAGGAGGGACAGGCCAGGAGACAGCTGTGAAGGGTCCACTGTTGTGCTAGAGCGGGAACGAGGACCAGCTCTGCCATCCTGTTCCCGCAGCTGCCCCCATCCCCAGACTCCCTTCCCTCTTCTGCTGAGGGCAGGAGTCTGGAGAAGGTAAGAGCATAAAATTCACAGAAGTCGCCTCCCTGGGAAGGACGCAGCAGCAAACTCCTAGAAGCAGCTGCTGCCACCTCTACGCCCACCTCATCACAATGGAGACTGAGTCAATGCTTGCTGATCCATCACCTCTTCTCTGCAGACCCAGTAACCACTGAGTCTCGAGGCCCACTCAGGGCCCACCCAGGTCACACTTCTGCCCAGCTGCACTTTGAAGGCCTGGTGCTAAAGGTGCAGGTCTGGCCCACGGTGTCTTGGCAAGAATGCTAGACTCGAACTCTGGTCCTGCACTGCCACTAGCTATCTACCTGTTTACTGCCCTCAACTGTTTACTGATGTCTCTCGGCCTCAGTTTTTCTCATCCATAAAATAGGACTGAGTAATTGCACCACATCGGTATGTGAGAAAACAGTGGGGAGATGGCTAGGCAAGGGCTGAGTGTCCTTCCCGACTCTATGGGGATGACCCCAGGCACCAAGGACCTTGCCCCAGGCTGGCCTTCCATAACCCGGGGTCCCCATTCCTCATCCTCAGGTCATATTGCAGGCCCAGAAACATTCTCTTACCAGAAACGCCTTCCCCAATCTTAGCCATGCCCAACTTTCTCTGTGTAACCTCCTCCCCTCCCAGACTCAAGCCCCGAGTTTCTCTCTGTGGTCATCCTGGCACTTCTCATAGATGAAAGCTGGTCTCCCTTCTGGCCAGCCCCTGCTTGGGACAGTTCCAGCCTCAGTCAGAATCTAGGCATTAGACCCCTGTTTTGAAACACCCCTCACTGTTCTTAGTCTTGTGCAACTCTGGGACCCTGAGGTCGACTGAAAGCAGCAGATAGAGAGGTGTCCTTATCAGGAGGCACTGTGGAAGCCCTTCGGCTTATCAATTTACAAGCCGAATGACCTGGGAAAAATCACTCAATCCTTCTGAGCCTCAGTTTACCTCTCTATACCATAAGAATGTTAGTGTTTAATCTTGATTTGGCCTTGGAATCCCTTGGGAATCTAATGAACCCTGTGGACCTCTCCTCCCTAGAAAAATGCACACCCATATATAGAAGTGATATTTCCCATAATTGGATGGCTGAGTCTTAGAGGCTTCAGATAAAAATCCCTGTCCTAGAGGCCTGTGTGGTCACTTCCAGCTCTGACTGAGCCCAGTGCTCTGCCCTACGTACCCTCCACACAAGTGATTCTCGGGTCCAGCTGGGTCGTGGTGGGGTTAGGTTTGTGGTCTATCCCCCACATTTCTGCTTCCATAGCACCTTCCCTCAGAGCACCCTGTGTGTGGAATCAGCTTGCCGGAGGCTCAGACCAGCGGTTCAATCCCTCTTGGAGCCTATTGAACAGGTTTCACCTGCCTTTCAAGGTATTTAAAGGTTCTTTGACCAAATGCTTTTTGATCCACTGCTGATGGAAACCAAGCAGAGGTTTTTTCACCAACAGCCCCTCTCCCCCCATATATTAGTCACTAAGAGCCTTTTGATATTGCAGAAACCTTCTGTGGATTGTTCAAAGCCTTGGCCCTTGTGGCCACATTCCGCGGAGACCCACGCCAGTCAGCTCCAGCTGCCACTGCCCACCTCCAGTGGTGGCCTAGTTAATGGGCCCTCCTAGTGCTAGAAGGCTCTGCCTGCAGCTGCAGGACGTCAGACCTGAGCCCAGATGGCAGAGGGCTGCTTCAGTGCAGCCCCACTCCTGCCAGGAAGCCCCTGCAGGGTCCAGGTAGGATAGGCTCTGAGTTAAGTGCACCCTGGGCTCTGGCACAACACCCGCCTTCTTCTTACCCAACTGAGGGTGCACAGATGGGCATGAGGCCCGCAGGACCTGTTAACCTCTTTCCAGCGTCCAGTAAATGAGACCCCTCAGCCTGAGGCTGAGAAGAGGAAACAGGCTTCGAGTAGTCCCTGGTACAGGTGTCGGTGATTGAAGGACAGAAGCCAGAAGCCATGGACTCAAGACCTTCACCCAGCCTGCAAGCCCCCATCACAGCAGGAACCGCTCCTCCTCCAGGGCCCCAGCTGCAGAGTCATTGTGTAGGGCTGCCTGGGGGGAGAGTAAGATAGGGGATGAAGCATTGGGCTCAGGACCATCACCGCCCGCGACGGACACCCCCAGCGCTGCCTAGCTTCTTGCCAACTTGGCAGACCCACCCAGAGCCCGCAGAGGTCCCCGGCGGGGTGGGGGCCTGGGCGGGGATGCGCCTGCGCGGAGGGGGAGCCTTGGAGCCCGAGCTGGAGTGAGCGGGAGAATTACTGTGTGCGAAAGGATTCATCCATGATCACTCTCGCTGCAAAAAAGGAGGTACCAGTGCCTCCAGCCGGGGGTGGGGTGGGGTGGGGGGGCGGTGTTGACACGCCCCGAAGGAGCCCCAGCCCCTGCGACCCAGCTGGAGTTGAATGGAGTTAAAGACAGCAGTGGGGGTGGGGGCCATTTCTCAGCTGGTGTAGGCTTATCACCGCTGAGAGGACTGTGACTGCCCCAGTTCCACGATGCCTGGCTCTGTGCTTCGGAGGATAACAGGAGGGGGCCTGGCATTTGGGGAGATGGGCAAGTTTAGGTCCCCTCCTTCGTTAAGGGCTCCGGCGCTGCTAGGCTCAATGACCCAGCCAGACTGAGCGCCAGAATCCAATCCCGGCCCTGTAATAACCATAATAGCAGCAGCCACCATTTATTGAGCTCTGAGGGCTTGCCAGGCCCAAGTGCCAAGTGCATAACACCCATTATCCCACTTAACAGTCACAGCAGCCGGATCAAGAAGTCCAGTTGTGATCCCCTGGGAAGTGGAGGAGGCTGAGGATCAGAGGGCGTGGCTTACCGGAGGTCACACAACCCGAAGGCGTGAGGGAGAGGGGCAGCTGGGAGTCCCACCCAGCTCTGCACTTAACCACTGGGCTTCGCTGCCTTTCCACTTGGAACTTTCCTGAAGATGGGCAGGCTCTGGCCGGGGCCAGCTATTCATCCCTGTTTAGCCCAACTCATGGAGGCTGCGGGGACAGCAGAGGTGGGGGCAGCACTGGAAAAGAGGGAGAAGACTGGGGACCACTCCCCTTTGCTCTTGGATCGCCTCTCTTCCTGTTATCCCCCCTCCCCGACTGTGGGCATTCCCCAGGGCTCTGTGCTTAGCTGCTATCTTCCTTCTCACCCCACACTCCCTCCTGCATGAGCTCACCACTCGCACAGCCTTAGCTTCTGCTTTAGCTCAACTCCTAGCTGCCTCTGGGGCCCTGACCGCCCCCAAGCTGGCATCTGCCTTCTTACTGCAGCCTCTCCACCCCGGTGGAGTAAATCCATCACCTTCCTTGGGAAGCAGCCTCTCACGGGGGTCTCACCATGCCCCTTCAGGCCCCATTACTCTGCCAAGGTCCAGATCAGTTTCCGAGCCTCCCACTGCTGTCCCTCCACATCAGATCAGTTTCCAGGCCCTTCAGTTCTGTCCTCTGGGGAGCCTCTCACACCCTCATCTCAAACTTGGCCGCTGTCTCTCTAAGTCAGACACCCGCAGCTTTCTGGCGCTCCGCCTCAGCAGTGGGTCCTGAATGGTTGCCTGCTCCTCCATTCTGGTCCAGTGCCCTCTTTCACTCTGATTGTCTGGTAATCTGATCATGCTGCTCCCAGCAACACACCCCTGGGCCGTGGGTGGCTCCCCACGGCCTGGGGAATAAGAGGTAAGAAACTACGCCTGACATGGAGTCCTCCCCAGTGTAAAACCCTGCTCTCCGTGTCTTGTCCAATGACCTTCCTTTAGCCTAAAACTCTTTCTGAGTTTCTGCTATGTGTTTCTAGCCTTCAAAACCCACCTCAAATGCCACTTCATCCAGGGAGCTGCCCCTGATCCTCCCAGGTGAGTTTGAACTCTCTCTGAGCCCCACGGTACTTCGGCACTGCTCTGACGGAACTGTCTACCTGAGTGGTACTTGTGTGTCTTTCCCATCCTGCCCCCTGCCTCCCGCCCCCCACCCAGGCAGTGAATGGGTCAGGAGCTCTTCAAAGTTAAGGATCGCCCATTACTATCCATCCTCATCTTCCTTTGTTCACTTTTTTCTTTTTCTCTTCTTTCATTCATTTTTTAATTGCTCCACCCAACCGACACACTACTATGTGCTCGGTGAGGCCTGTGCAGAACCCCTGGTCGGGGTTTCTCCTCTGGGTAACTGGCATACAGTGGGGCCAGTGCACTAATGGAGGGATGCTCAGGGCGCATTAGTGGGTAAGTCCGGCCTGGGCAAGCCTTTCTCAGTTCCCCGAATGCCAGACCCTGGCCTCGGCACTGTGACGGAAGGTAAGGTTGAGTAAGACGAAGCCTTGCCCTTCAGAAGGATTGTGGGTCTATAGAAACAGTCTCTGTGTGTGGGTATGAACAAAGTGCTCTGAAACCAGAGAAGACAGAACAATGACTTCGGCCCTGGAAAAATCCAGTAGCTTCCCAAATGCCGAGTCTTTGCACCAAGAGGGAAGCTCTTTAAATCTTGCTGAAAGGAATTGGATGGGAGAAGAAACAGCACATAATAGAGACCAAAGGAGAAAAGGCATAGAAGGGAGGACAATGGCAGAGCGTTGTCACAATATTTGCACAAAGTGGCCCCGCTGCCCATCCCAGAGTGAGTGTCTTATGGGCAAATGAGCTCATGAGATGCAGGCCTCTGAACTCTCAGAAAGAAAGTATCTATATATTTGTGTGTGTGTGTGTGTGTGTGTGTGTGTGTGTGTGTGTGTGTGCGTGCGTGATATTATTAGTCATCGGACAAGTAAATTCTCCTTTCCAGAAACCTCAGTTTTCCCTTGGGAAAATCAAGCGTACCCTCTGATAACTCAATTCTCTCCCTAGGCCTGTTTCCCCATCTGTAACATGAAGATGTGGGAGCTCCTGTCTCTGACTCTTCCAAGGAAATGCTCTGTGGGACCCTCTGTTTCTTCCTGCCCTCCACACCCTAGGCTGAGCTCAGGAGTCCCCATAAGGTCACAACGGCCACTCCCTGTCCTGTTTGTCTTTCTGGTCAAACAAGGTCATGCAGAAAGTGAGGCATGTGTGGATTTTCAGCCGGAAGTTTCCTTGTACATTTTGGGGCCCAGGCTTCAGGCCTGTATTCTGAAAAATACCTGAGTGGGCCCCTCCCTTCCATCCCAGTTCCAAGATCTGGGTTCTCCTGGGGAAGCCCCACTTTTCTCCAAGTTACCATGGGCTTCTCCCTTTATGGCCAGAGTGTTGGGGCACAAGATGCCCCCAAGAAAAGGGGATGAAGGCTGCAGTGGGGGAAGAGGAAAGCTTCTACCACAAACCTCCTTACGCCCTCTGATGTGTGCTCCCCGCCCATTCCCTGCACCTGGCTAGTGTACTGTCCCTCCCAGCCCGCCCTCCCTTCAATCAGACACATCTTGGGCATGTTCCCACCCACCCTCTTTTCCTTGCCTGCACATTGAACTGGTGACAAGGCTTGACTGCCCCCACCCCCCGCCATGCTCCTGTTCTCTCTCAAATCCTTCTCGACCGCCCTTATCCCCATCCACTGCCCCAGCTCAAGTCCTCTCATTTCTCGCTGTGTCCCCTCCTTCTGCTCCAGGTGGCTCCCCTTCCTGCCACTGTCCTATCTATGGGCACCAAAGCGCAAGTGTGACCATGCTGCTTTTCAGCTCAAACCCTTCGTGGGCCCCATTGCTTTGTGGGAGAGGCTTGCTCCTTCTCTGACAGGCAGGGCCCTTCCTGACCTAACTAGAGGGGCAAAGTCATCTTTGCAAGGGTTCTTAGGGTGAGAAGACTGCCTGAGGGGCAGTATGGAGGGCCTATTTCAGAGAGGGAACAGCAAGTGCAAACGTGGGGAGATTGGCCTGGGTTGGATGCCCAGGGGGTCTCAGATACACCTACTATGTGCCAGACACTCTTCTCATGTTGGAAGTACAGCAGTGATCAAAACAAAGACCCTTGCCCTCTGGGAGCTGGCACCTAGCAGGAGAGACGGGCAATCAGCAATAGCAAAATAAGCAAATGTCATTGTATGTTGGAAGGTGAGGAATATTGTGGAAAAATAAAGGGTAGGGAGAAACAAGGGTTTTCTGGAAGGCTGCAGATGGATTGCAACATAAAGACAGGGAAGTCAAGGTTGGCCTCAGTGAGAAGGTGATGTTTGAGCAGAGACTTGAGGGAGGGGTTGAGCGCCGTGGCACTCTGGGTAACAGTGGACCAGAGATAGGGAACAGCCAGAGCAAAGGCCCTGAGGTGGAACTGTTGTGTCGGGAAGGCTGGAGGAACAGCAAGGAGGCTTGTGGGGCTAGAGCAAAGTGGGGGAGGCAGAGAGGCATTGCAGAGGAAGTCAGGAGAGGAAGCAGGGAGGAGAGCATGGGTCACTGTAAGAGGTTTAGGAGATGGGAAGTTTCTAGAGTGCTTTGGCTGTATTGAGGGAGCAGGGGCTGTTAGGAGGCTGTTGCAATAATCCAGGCCAGAAATGAGGTGACTCAGAGCAGGGTAGATATAGTGGAGGTGGTGAGGAGTGGTTGGATTTTGCATCTATTTTGAAGGCAGAACCAACAGGATTTCTTGATGGATTGGATGTGCTTGTGAGAGACAGGGAGTAGGCCACCTCACCTCCATGCTCTTGGTCTGAGCAATGGAAGCCTAGGACTGCCACCCACCAGAATGAGAAGCTGGTGGTAGAGCAACATTTCTCAATCTCGTTTTCATTATTGCCTACCCCCAAGCCTCCAAGGACACTTTCTAGAATTTTTTTCTTCAATTAACATCCCCCCAAAATTTTAATAGTGCAGTCATAATATATATATACTTATATACTTTGGCTCTTTTTTTTTTCCAGGGACAGAGAGAGGGTCAGAGAGAGGGATAGATAGGGACAGACAGACGGGAACGGAGAGAGGTGAGAAGCATCAATCATCAGTTTTTCGTTGTGACACCTTAGTTGTTCATTGATTGCTTTCTCACATGTGCCTTGACCGCGGGCCTTCAGCAGACCAAGCCACCCCTTGCTGGAGCCAGCGACCTTGGGTCCAAGCTGGCGAGTTTTTGCTCAAGCCAGATGGGCCCACGCTCAAGCTGGCGAGCTCAGGGTCTCGAACCTGGGTCTTCCACATCCCAGTCCAATGCTCTATCCACTGCGCCATCGCCTGGTCAGGCTATACTTTGGCTCTTCGGAGAGTCACAGACTATGACAATATCTAAGAATTTCTGTCCCCTCCAAGAACTAATTTTCACCCACTTGGGAGAGGTGGTGCTCCTGTGGAGAAGGCACGTGTTAGAGCAAGTTGTACACAGGAGGGCAGGCGATCAGGTTCACGCAAGACCGAGTCAAGCAGTCTGTTTCAGGGAGGAGGTGTGGAGGAGACATTTGGACATTGGGTTTCAGACTGGAGGGATGGGTCTGGAAGTCAATGGCACTCGTGTGGCGCTTAAAGCCAGGAGACCTGTGAGATGACCAGGGTAGTGAGTACAGACAGAGGCCAGGCCCGGTGACTGGGCTTGGGGTACCCCACAATGAGGGGCCGGCGAGGAGAGCAAGAACCAGCCATGGAAACGCAGAAGGAACGTCCAGAGAGGTTGGAGAAAACCAAGTGAGCACAACAGTTGGCCGGGAAGCCAAGCGGAAAGAGTGCTTCAGGGGAAGGGAGTGCCAAACTGTGTCAAATGCTGCAAGACTGAGAACTGAGCCATAGGAGATGTTGACCGGGGCACTTTTGATGGGGTGGGAGTTGGGGGTGTGGGACAGCCGGATTGGAGTGGGTTTGAGAGGAACAGGAAGAGAGGAAGGGAAGGTAGTGAACTGACTACTCCCAAGAGCTTTCCTGCGGAGGGGAGCGGAGGAGAGATGGGGGTAGCTGGCAGGGAAGGTGGGATCCAGGCAGTTTCGTGTTAGATGGGAGGAAGAACTGGAAGTCTGTTCCCCGATGGGAAGATGGGGATGATCACGTGGAGAGGGTGAAATTGAGGATGCAGGAGGGAGAGAGCATGGGGGACAGGCGTGCTAGACCCATGCCCTCGAGCAGCGCGGAGAACTGAGCTCTGGTGCCCAGTGCGAGTGGGAGCGTGGGCCACATGTCTCATAGGACTGGGGAGGAAGGACGTGTGGGTGCGGATGCCCATGGGGGTGGATGTGCCCACGCAAACCTGGAGAGTCTAGATTGTCTTCGGGGAGTGGGAGACAAGGTCAGCAGCTGAGAGTCAGGTTGGGGAAGCTGGGACAGAGTGGGAGGCAGGATGGTGAGAAGTTGTCCTGGAAGCAGCGGTGGCAGCTATGAAAGGGTCCCCAGCAGCGAGCCTCTGCCCCCTGCCGGCCCAGGTCAGCTGCCTACCCATCCCACCCTCCGCAGGAGAGGTCTCATCCTGCCCTTATCATTCTAGTTACCAAAAGGGCTGTGCAGGCAGGCAGCCAACGTTTGAATTCTCTTCCACGAGTCACTTATTGTGTAACCTTGGGCAAGATTCCTTTTAATGTTCCCATGCCTCAGCTTTCTCATTTGTGAAATAGGGGCAATGGCAGCAGAAAGCCCTCTGTGCTGTGCTATTTTGGACCTGTTGCCTGGCGTGCAGGAGGGCTCGGTAAGTGGAGAGGGAAGGTGGGAGCGAGGGGAGGGGAGTTTGCTCTAGAACCCTGCGGGCCAGGAGTTGGGGGCAGCACGCTGGCATCAGATCTCTGCACCCCACCACTGCCCAGGAGAACTCTGTGGCCCATCCCCAGTGCTCAGCTCTCACCATGGAGCTGGGGGCCCTGGCAGAGCTAGCTCTCAGTGTCAGCTGGGGACAGACCCGGCATGCAGCCCAGGAGAGTCGCTAACTTAGCTCACAGCCAGGGCCCCTGGTCAACCCCTCACCCACCAGCACAGCCCACCAGCACAGGCAAGGATACAAGGGCTGGAGTTGGCACCTCCTCCCCAGGCCCCACCCTCAAGACTTCCTCCCCACCCTGGTCCTTCCTGTGTTTCCTCCCTGACCCCTGGAAGCCGTTTCCTCTACGGGGTCAGGGCAGGATGTTATTTTCTCTCTCCAGAACTCAGAGCTTTCTGGACTTGCCGACTTCTTGATTTGGGCCATTGAGACCCCATAGAAAATCACGCCCTGGCTAGCCCCTCCCCAGAAGCTGTGAGGTAGGGGGCTATGCCAAGCGAGTATTCTTTGTGTGTGTGTATATTTGTGTAGGGAGTGAATAGGAGGACTCGTGGGGGCAATGTAGCCTTGCCCTTCTCCAGTGGGCTGGCAACACACCATGAAAAGACTGTGGGATGGGAGCTGGCACCATGGGAGCGGCTCGCCGCCTGGCAGCGGGGCCTGCTTGGCCATGCCCAGCTGGTTACTCGCTCCCAGAACTGTCCTCATTCTTCCGCCCCACCGCAACCTGGAGGTAGCAATAAAGCCTCCCTCACAAGGGGCCTGCGAAGAGCGAGAGCTAATGGCCAGAATGGGCTTCATAGTCCGTTATGAGATCCACAATGTTTCTTACCATTCCCAGATGCCTGGTGGGAAGCGTGGGGAGGCAGCTGCTAAATGCCAGGTAGTGGGAAGACTGGAGCCAAGGTGAGGGCCGATGAAGTGCACAGCGAGCTCAGCCCCTTAATGACCTAGCCAGCATCCACCATTAGCTTGGTTCTCAGGCCTGGCAGAGGCTGGCGCTGATGCCTGGCTGCCCTGATCACTTGTGTGTCCTGCCACCAGGCAGCCAAATAGATCCCAGTTTCCAGGAGCCTGGCAGAGACCAGCTGCTGCGCCATTCTCACCCCTTGTGTCCACCCTGCCTCTCCCCTCCCCAGTCTGGGTACCCCACAGGGGAAGGGTCAGTGCCCGCGGGCAGGGCCGTGGCTCAGGCTCCAGGAGCAGTTCCCAGAGCTGGGGCGACTTCAGTCATCTCTTGGAATTCCCTCCATGGACTGCGGGCAGAAACCAAACTGGAAGGATAGGAGACTTGTCTAAGGAGACACAGCAGTTCTTTCTAGGCTAGTGGCTGCCCCTCTGCAACAGCCGGACTCCTCCGCTTCCCTTCAGGGAACTCTGAAATTAAAGAAGTTACTCCTTTGTTTGTCCACTAGTGATGTCGAGCCAAAAGTATCTTGGCAGAGTGATGATAACTCCTCCCTTTCATTGAGGGCTTGCTGTGTGTCAGGCAGCATTCTGGGTTTTAGGAATATGGTGGTGAGCGAGGCCAGGTCTACCATTTAACCCTGTGGGGCTCACGTTATTGCAGTAAACCCTTATAACACCCTATGTGGTCAGTATTGGGATCCCCACTTTATAGATGGAGTAACTGAGGTTCAGAGCCACTAGGGAGTGAAATGAGGCTCCATAGCCATTGGCTGGCAGAGCAGGGATTCGAGCCCGGGCCTGTCAGACCCCATCCACAGCCTGACCTTTTAACCACAGATCCACCAGGAAGAACCTGGACTGGCAGTTGGAAGATGGGCGTTGGCCACTCACTGGACTCTGGGCTTTGGGACAGTCTTTCCCTCCCTGGGCCTCTGTTCTCTCACCCACAGATGATCCCAAAGCTTCCTGCCAGCATTTCTGTAATCCTGGATTGTCAAAAGGACTGGACATCTGGGATTCCTGGAAGATTGGGCAGAAATCCCTCTTCTTCTTGCCACTGCAACCTGGTTGGAAAGACAGGAACCTAACCCACCCTGGCACAAACATTTGCAGCATATGGGAGGAATAGAAGCCATGGACAGGCTTGGACCCTGATCCTGTAATAGCCCAACCTGGCTTTGCCACAGTCCTCAAGGTGGTCCTGCTTTCTGTCCTTGCTGCAAGTCCCAACTCTGGGACTGGACTCAGAAGGCCCAAGTTCTAGTCCTGACTCTGCCGCCTCTAACTTGCTGTGTTACTGTGGGAAAGCCCAGGCCCCTCTCTGGGCCACAGTTTTCAGTTACTGGATAAGACCATTTCTGATGTCCCCCCTGACTCTGCCAATCTGGTTCTGTAAGTTTGTTGAGCTTTTCATGAGAGCCCAGTCTTTTCCGGGAATTAAGCCAGGCTCAACTTGTTGGCTGGTCGTGGGCCCCATGCCCCTTGCCCCTACCCCATTCTCTCCCGCCCCCACCCCACACTCTTCTTATAAACCAGAAAGGGAACACCAGCCTGTCTCAAGCTGGCCCAGGGGCGTCCCTTCACCTTCCCTTCCCTATTGCATCTCCACCTAGGCTCCAAGTCCCTAGCCCTGCCATGAAGGGCATCTTATCCACCCGGCTCCCATTGGTCCAGGCATAGGGAAGACAGTGGGCAGGCAGCCAGAAGGTCATGACAGGTAGGGCCAGGTGGAAGTGGGAGCTCCACAGAGACCACGCCCAGCAGAAAGCATTTCTCACTGTGGGCAAGTCTACCAACTAGGTTGTGGGAGGATCATTTTGTTCTTTTCTTTTTTATCTTCCATTCAAAGTGTCTTGGAGGAGGACAGTCCGGGAAGACTGCCGAGATGAGAGACAGGGGTCTACAACCCGGGCTCAGACTGGTGGGCACTGGCATCCAGGGTCTCCTCTAATCCCACTGTGAGGACACAGCCAGGCCCCAGTCCAGGCTGGACCCGCTGGCTGGGCAGGGAAGGCCTGGCCTGCTCTCCTCTCCTCTGGGTCTCTCATAATATTAACTACAATACTACATGGGCCAGAGTGCTCCAACCCATTTCACACGTGAGGCAACTGAGGCTCTGAGTGGAGAATTGACTGGCAAATGAGGGGGCATGGGGCAAGTGGCCAGTCTCCTGCGGGTTCTCTGCCCTTTTCATGCAGGGATAGAGGTTTGGGAAGATGACCCAATTGTAGGGAATGATTTCTACTTTTATTAGAAGCATGGAAAGAGCCAGGCAATAGGGAGAAGCAAAGAGACCAGCCAAACTACTGAGATTTCCCAGAACACACTGCTTCCTCTATACTCCAGACCTCTACCTAGGCTGTTCCCTCTTCCTGGAATGCTTTCCTCCACCTGGTTAACTCCTATGGATCCTTCAAGTCTTAGTTTAGATGTTGCCTCCTCCAGGAAGCTTTCCCTGGTTTTCCCAGAGTCAAATATTCCTATGTGTGCTCTTGCTGCTTCCTGGGCTTCCCTCACCAGGGTACTAATCACCTGCTATGTCATTGTGTTTCTCCCCATCAGACTGGTAGCTCCTTGAAGGTAAGGCTCTGCCTTATTAGCTCCTAATGTCTGTCCTACTACCCATTGTGGAGAAGGGTACACAGTTTGCCCTGAGGGCTATTTGTTGAGTGACTGAATGGCCGAATGGACATCTATAGAGATCAACTATGTCCCAGGCCTGTGCAGGGGGTCCAATGGTTAATAGGACCCAAACCTAGCCCCAGCCTGGTGGAGCACCCACATGCACAGTGGCCCATGACACTGTCCAGAGTGAGCCTGGACAAGGTGTGATGGGAGCTCAGAGAAGAAGGAGGTAGCTTTGGAGAAAAGATTCTAGGAATTTCTGCAAGAGGTAAGGGTCTGAATGACAAATACTATAGGTTGGGTCATGGGTGGGTGGGTGGGGCAGCTGGCTTAGTGACCCAAGAATAGGTTACTTTGTCGTAAGTCTGGGACTGTAGCTGGGAGTGGACTGGTGAAGGGGGCACTGGACAGGGAAGCCAGGTCACATTAACACCATTTCCAGGTGAGAACAGGAAGGGCAAGCATCTTGTTCCAGGTAACACAGCGGGCAGGGACTCCCAGTCAGGGCTCTGCGCCATCCACTGCCCTGCTCCCGCACGGTGGTCTGCAGGCAAACAAGCTGCCCCAGGCCCTGAGCATGCAGCACAAGAGGGAGGTGACAATAGAAGCTTATCAAACAGCATGTAGGAGGCAGCCACAGAGCAGCGGCTAAGTAATCTGTGTCTAATGCTCACTTAGCAGAGTGCAGGCCTCGGAGATGTCAGCACCCGTGGTCTGACCCTGCAGCGGCAAGACTGCCGGTGCCCAAGAGCAAGTCGCTCAGAGTTCTGAGAGCTCCGCACCTGGGGCCGTGGTTTAAGTGGGAGAGTTTTCAGGCGCCAGACGATCCTGGTGGCCCCAGCTGGCTGCTCCTGGGCATGAGGAAGCATCTTCTTTGGTCCCAAAGAGGCTATTCAGCACGAACACAGAGCTGCCCACTTACACAGATGGGGAGACAGCAGAGGCTGGGCATGGAAACACACCGCAGAGTGACTCCGGAGCCTGGTTTTACCCATGAGCCTCCTCTGCTGCTGTGACCTGGGGCCCCTGGGGCCCTCCTCACCAGTACTGTGGCAGTGAGGCCCCACCTGGCCCATATTGGGGCCAGTCTCACCTCTGAGCCTGCAAGGCCTTGGGGCTTACCTTTGTCCCATCTCCCTGTGCGACCTCAGGTCAATCCTCAGCGCTCCTGGGCCTCAGTTTCCCCATCTGTCAAGATCCCTCCTTCTACACTATCTTACAAGGGATGAATGAAGCAACAGTCCACACCTTCCCTTACCCTGCTCTCCATGGTGTAGGTGTCTGTCCCAGAGCAGGTGCTCAATACATTTTTGATGGCTTTTAAACTCCCAGTAGGTGTCCCACCTCTCCTCTGCAGGTCATTTACTGAGTAAGTCCCCCAGGCTCCAATGGAGCCCCTCCTGCAGGGGGCTGCATTGCAACCTTCTGTGCACGTGTTGATTGCAAATCTGGAACTCGGTTTCTAGTCCACCTTCTCCTTTCCATAGTGGGAGCGTGGGAGCCAGCCGTGTCTTCTTTTAGATTCCCCGGCACGGCTAGGATGAGTGCCAGGCCTTGGTGGTACAGCCAGTGCTTCGTCGAGTTGTTTACAGTCTGCCCCTGACTCACCACCATAGCCCCGAGAAGGCTCTGCCCAGGCTGGGCCCAGGCACAGGGAAGCAAGGGAGACCATGGTCTTAAAAGCCCCTTGGGCTCCTGAAACAAGTGGGGGAGTGGGAAGGCCTTCCATAATAGCCCTGGCCCAAGGGGAGCTAGCACAGGGGTCTGAGGGGCCAAGGATGGGCCAAGCTGGGTCAGAATTGAAATCAGTTCTGGCCAACCATTTTCAAGGCCCTGCTCTGGGTGACCTGGGATGGGAGCTCGGGGCCCTGGGGTGAATCAGCCCAGGTCTTGACCTCCAGGAGCTCGTAGGGTGATAAAGACGGTAGCGGGTATTATGGGCTCTAATGGAGGCAGCCACAGGAGACGCGGGGATGCGGGTGAGGCTTCAGTGAGTAGGGGCTTTCCTGGCAAGAGAAACAGCACATGCACGGACACAGAGGCGTGCTCAGACTGGGTGCATGGTTGGATGTGGGCCAGTCAGTCCCCCTGCGCTGTGACCTCGGCCACGCCCTCCCCTCCCAGGGACGGTTCATGTTCTTACTTGGTGTTGCTTGGGTAGGTACTTAGGGGCTGCCCTAACCGTTCTCCATGGGCTTCTGTAGCCGACAGTGAGAGGGGGTGAGTTGGCGGCAGGGGAGGGATCTGGTGACAGTGAGGTCCTGGTGGCTGGCAGACAGGACAAACAGGGTTGTCTGTTTAGGCAAGGAGGGGAGCCGGGAGTAGGACACCGCCAGCCAATTGGACTGTCTCTCCAGGCTTAGTGTTTGCTGATGGAACAAGGGAGTCAGGTGTGTCAACAGTGGGGAATGAGGTGGCCCTGAACTACACACACATGGGCTGTCCCTGGAGCATGTCATTGAGAGCACCATGCAGGGTGTGGCTGGTGGGAGCCCATGGAGCCTGATACGTGCTACACCCATTAGCGGAGGTGCTCAGAGAGGGCAGCCCAGGCTGGGTCTCCAGTCCTCTTCTTCAGGCTCTGGCTCAGCCCGAGGAAGGTGCCAGCAAGACATGGCATCCCCCTCTCAGAGGGCAGAGAGCCCCTGGTCCAGCTCCTGACGTCTCCTCATCATTCCCCTGGGAGGTCCTGCCGAATGGATTTGAGTCTTGACCCCGGGCAGTCCCTTCCCTCTCTCTCGACTTCAGTTTTACTCTCTGAAAGTGAGAGGCATGGAAGGAAGCACACTTTCAGTTTCCCGGCGGGACCCCATTTCTCTTCGGCCAGAGCAGTTCTGCTTTATGCAGTTTGCCTGGTGATTCCTTCACGTGCCAAACAGCTGCCGAGCCCACTCCACGCCTGGTGGGTATCAAGTCAAATGCGACAGCCAGGTTTCCCATTCCCAAAGAATTTCCTCTTTAAAAGGAGAGCCCCTCACCCCAGAGCCTGCACTGGGGCTGTGTGAGGTCCGTGGCTCTGTGAGATGCCCCCAGAGGGGTCCAGCCCCAGCACTAGCATGTGCTAGCCAGGTGACATTATGTAACACTTTATGCCTCATGTCCCTCATCTGTGGACTGGATAGGAGGAGAACCACCCATCTGGGAGACGCCCTGTCATAAAATCTTCAAAGTGTGCATGGTGGGTGCTCTATGTGTCTAAGTTGTTATTGTTATTACTGAGGATCCTGAGGGTTCCTCCCAGTTTTAAGAAGGGGTGGCCACAGAGAAAACAAGTCCACTGATGCAGGCAGTTGTAGGAGCAAGGGGATGAGGACCCCAAAAATTGGAGAGTAGGCTGGGTTGGGTGGAGCTAAAAGCTGCTAGGGGGCAGTACCTCTGTCCCCCATCCCACTCCATCAGACCCCATCTACACCCCAAAGAAGTCAGCAGTTAATTGTCCTCTAATGGACCCTGACACGCACAGGAGACCCGGGCTTCCAGGGTGGAAAAACTCCCTGCACGAGGTCTGGTTGGTGGGGGAAGCGTGGAGGGAGCCAGACGGTCACTCCATCATGCAAATGGAGACACTGAGGCTCAAGTGTCAGGAAAATGGGTCGTTTAATGTCCATCAGGGGACTTCAGGGCTCTTGAGCCCCCAGCCACATTTGTGAAGAGCAGAGTGAGGTTCAAAGCACCCTAACACCAGGCTAGCTGTACTTAGCTCTACCCTGCTCTTCCAGGGGGCCCAACCCCCCTGGGTGTACCCTCTGCAGAGCCTGACTCCCCAGGGGAAGCAGATGGTGCCAGACCTGCTGAGAACTGGTTGTCCCGGAGCCCAGCTGTTGCACAGATGTGGGGGGCAGGGTCAGAAGGTGGAACCCTTGGCGGCACAGGCTTGAGTCACCCGTCAGCCCGAGAGTGGTAATGAGCAGATTAGAGTTATTACAGCTGAATGACTCGGTGCTCACTTGCTCACCCAAGCAACCGCCACGAAGGGCTGGTCGCACGCGGCTGCGTTCCCTCCAGTGACTCCAAGGCAGCCTCTGTGGCCTTTACACGCCTCATTAGAGACTCCAGGGCGTGCCTGCTGGCCCCCTGCCCAGACATCACCCCATTCCTGGGCTTGGCAGGGGGGACACTGGAGCCTGACTTGGAGCCTTGATAAGGGGACAGTGATCCCTGCCCAGGGAAACTGGTTTGAAGTCCCCTGTCTGCCAGGAACTGGGGCAAGGACAGAGTGTGGTAGGAACCCAGCTCCCAGGGCCATCCTTGCCTGTCTAGTCTCCTGCCAGGGGTCTGAAAACAGTGGGGGCCCCCCAAACCTGGGTCAGGAACACCTGGGTCTGTGGTGAAGGCAGCTCCCCCTTTCCCAAGACTGGACTTCATGTCTTCCCATCTGCTTCCCCTCCAAGAGCAGGAACACAGAACCAACATGTCACGTCACTTGGGGCTGAGTCCCAGGGTGACAGCACCAATAACAGCAGATAGCTGAGACTTAGTGCTTGCGACGTTCTGACAGACGCCGCTCCGAGTGCCGGGCATGCCTTTGTTCTCTTTGTTTCATATCATCCCCAGTTTATGGATGAGACCACTTCAGCCCAGATGGGCCCAGTAACCGGCCCCCGTCCCACAGCTGGTAAGCAATACAGCTGGGTTTCAGTCTAAGTATTCTTATTCCAGAAGACTCTCTTTCCGCGGGTCGATGCACTTGCCCCAGGGCCTCTCTGCCTTCGTTTGTGCCCACCACTCATCTCTGAGAATCAGCTTGAGAGGGACACTTCTCATCACACTTGTGCCCTCATCAGAAACCTCCCGGTGCCCCAGTGCCCACTGGGGAGGCTTCTATCATGGTACTCGGACCCCATCCCTCCTGACCAGCCTTCCCGTCCCCTCTATTCCCCGTGTTCGCCCCCCATGCTGCCAAGTCTCCGCTCGAATCTCCCCTCTTGAGCGGCCCCACCTCCACGCTCTTGTATAGGCTGCGCCATCTCTCTGGAGTGCTCATCCCCTTAGGTTCTACCCGACCCCAGTGCCACCTGGCCTGTGAGCTGACCCACAACAAGCACCTATGGCGTTGAAGAAGCAGGGGCTGAGGAGGCAGAAAAGAAACTGGGGACTTCAGAGCAAGTCACCAGCACTCTGAACCTGTTTCTGCAAAGTGGAAATGTTCATCCGAGCTTCTTGTGAGGCTTAGAGGTGGCGTATGTGAAGGTCCTGGTACACTGGAGGTGAGACAGGGTGTCGGGAGACCCCTTCTCCATTTGCAAAGTCCAGGAAAGACCCTCTGGTGTTGGCAACAGAGGACAAGCTGTCACCTGAGGCCTTTATCCTTAGGGAGCCACCTGTCCTTACTGCCTCTCTACTCTGGTCCCACCACTAATAACCGGACCGGGAAGGGGGTTCTGTACACCAGGCAGCCTCAGTGACCAGTCCTGGCCGAGGGCCCTCCCCCATCTCCAGAGCCCAGCACCAAGCATCCCCTGTGCTGGGAGGGGGTGGGCGGCGCCCTCCCTCCTCCACATCTCTGCTGCCTCGAAGAGGATCCAGGGAGACTGTCTCCTGGCAGCGGAGTCTCGCAGCCCGCCCCGCTGAGTGTCTGTGACGCTGCTGTGCCCGGGGGCCCCAGGTGCTCTGGCATTGGGGCTGACTAGACCGTGGGAGTGGCCAGGGAGGCTGGAGACAGGCCAGCTCCAGGGGACAGGTGCCAGCATGGCTCACCCCAGGGACTGTGGGCAGGTGGGACAGTGGTCCTGCCTGGCTATTCTGAACCTGTTCCATTGTGAGCCTACACCTGGCACAGGAACCTTCCCCAGGGTGGGCGGGGTGGTGGTGGGGTCTGAACATTTCGGGTGTCAGAGGGCCAGAATTCCCAGGGGAGGGGGAGATATTTGACAATGGTTGTTGGGAGGATTTAGAATGTTCTATCCTCCTCACACAAGGAGCAGTGGTGACCTCAACCCCAGGACCCCCTGTATCTATTCATACCCACCCACTCCCCATCAGTTTGCCTGCTTTGAGCCA
This sequence comes from Rhynchonycteris naso, assembly GCA_037038555.1. Classification (NCBI taxonomy): domain Eukaryota; kingdom Metazoa; phylum Chordata; class Mammalia; order Chiroptera; family Emballonuridae; genus Rhynchonycteris; species Rhynchonycteris naso. The sequence continues at coordinate 362,839,530 of CM072995.1, forward strand.
GAACCAGCTGGACATGGGCAGAACGTGACAAGGGCAGACCTGCCTCAAGGACTTCACCAGCTTGGGGGACATGGTTGGGTGGGTGTCAATGCAGCCCCTCAGTTCCAACCATCCCCTGCCTTTGCCATGGCCTTAAGGTCCCAAGCCTGGCCCATCCAGCTCCTGGGGGACCCTTCTCACTGCCCAAACCTGAGCCCAACTTCTGAAGTTTCCTTATCACCATTCTCAGCCCTGGAAACACGGAGCCAAAGCACACCTGAAGCTTGATCTCGGCCAGCAGGGGCTAATTTAAAAAAATGGATATTTAAAAAATTATTTACATCTGTATTTTGAATGGGTAATGCATTCACATGATTCAAAATTCAAAAAGGATACACAATGAAAGTCACTCTGCCACTCCGCCCTGGCCACCCACGTCCCCTCTCCAGAGGAGAACAGTTGCTGGAGATATTCTACACACAGACCATCACCATCATACCTGCTCTCATTTGTTGTGTTTGTAAAATGCCTGTACATCCTGCTCTACGCCTGGCCTTCTTCCCTTAAAAATATATCTTGGTTATTGTTCTACGTCAGTTGAAAACATTTCCTCATTCTTACTTTAGGGCTGCCTATTACTTGATTGTATGGAGGGGCCACCAATTCTTTAACTGATCCCTTATTGAAGCACATTTAGCTTGTTTCTAGTCTTTGGTAATTACATTAAATGTTGCAGTTAATAGGCTTGTATATATGGCACCTCAAATGTGTGCTCGCAAACCTGCAGGGACATCCCCGCGGTGGGCTGGCTGGGCTGACCATGTCTGTGGGCAGCTGTGAAGGTCGGAGAGGGTCAAACTGCCCTCCACCCCCGTGGCACCGTGCTATACCCCCACCAGCCATACCTGCATTGGCCTGTTCTACCATAGTTCTGCCAGCACAGGGTTTTAGCAAACTCTGCGCACTTTGCCAATTGGTGTTTGAATGCCAGTGTGTCAGTGTGGTTAGAAATCTTAACACAGCAATGACATTGGTGGCTGTCTACTGACAAAAAGGCACCCTGCTAAGCACTTGTTATACGTGACATTGTGCTCATTTCTCACATAGAGCCACTGGAAGTAGACAGAAGTTGTCTCACTTTATATGGGAGAAAACTGAGGCCCAATGGAGTTAGGTGCTTTTCTAAGGTCCCAAAGCCTTGAAGAGAAGGAGTGGAGATTTGAACCTGAATGGTCTGCCTGATGCCTGTGCTCCTTATTTATTCCGGGCTGCCCTGGAGTGAAGGGTTGTACAAGATCCCCCAGACCTGGGACCACCCCCTCCCCATCCACCATAATCTCAGTCCAGCTTTGGCCCAGTCAGGAGTGTTGCTTCCCAGGAGTGGGTGATAGATGAAGACTTGGTCCCCTATGGCCCTTCCCAGGTGCGGGGCCTCCCTGAGAAAGACTCCCAGAGCCCCAGCTCTGCCCCCTCACCACCGAGGGCAGAGGCTCAGTAGGAGGTGGGCTTCGCTGGTCCTAACCTCCCTGGGTTGCATCACTGGAGGACAGAGCCAACCAGCTCCCTTGGTGCTTACGAGGGCTTGGGGGTTTGTTTCCTGGCAGCAATTTCTGCAGGCTGCTCCCCGAGGCCTCTCCTTCTTCAGGGCCCTTCCCCTGCCCTCCCCAGGCGACCCACAGCCTGAGGGGCCCGTCCACACTTAGAGCTGGGTCCCTCAGTCCTAGCCCTCTGCCCTCTGAGGTCATATTCCCAGATTTCTCCATCACAACCAACAACCAACAGATGAGCGTGTCCAGATTCCCACTTGGCGTCCGCCTCACTGCATGGCCCTGGACTCATCCATCTGCCTCCCCTGAGGCCTTGCTACGCCCATGGCCTCCTACAAACTGTAAAGTGCCTTTCAGATCTGCCAGCTCTCCCAGGGGTGGTCTCTATCCCAAGGAAGGCTGAGGAGCCCCCAGCTGCTGGGAGGCGCTGTTCCCCCATTCCATCCACCTGGGGACTGTGAAGTCTTTTTTCCCCTGCTCCCCTCCCCCAGGCCCTAGTGGCCGACAACAACTCTGAACTCTGATCCCAGCCTGTCCAGCACGGGTGGGGCAGGAGCTTCTGTCAACAGCAGCAGAAACTAGTTAACCGAATGTCAATAGGATGAAAGGCTCTGATGGCCCAGTAGCCCAGTGAGAATGAGTAAGTTTGCAAATGAAGACTGAGCTCTGGGAGAAGCATTCTGCCCTGGAAGCCTCCGAGGAGGCTGCGGACAGAGTCCCCAGGGACTCAGAATGGCAGCTTTGTCACTTAGGCAAGGATGAGCTGTATCAAGCACCCACGGGGTGTCAAATTCTTCCCTGGTTGTGGGGGGCAGATGGGAGCTGGAAGAGCAAAGAGAGAAGGAGGTCGACTCAGCCACGGAGTTTCCAGATGCATGGAGGAGAGGGCATGGAGCCAACTTAGCAAGATCCTTGACCCCACGTCCTAGGGCCACAGATGAGTCTGAGGCCCCAAGAGGCTAGGTGAAGGTCTCAAGGTCACTCAGCAAGCTAGGCGAAGGTTTGGTCCTGAGCCCAGGGTTCCTGGCCCGGTCCTCACTGCCCAGTACCTGATACTGCACAGTTAAATGGGACATGCACACTCACACGCACACGCAGACTCTCGGTGCCTGGTGCAAGAGGCGGAGGACATTTTTCCAGGTCTGCTGGGCTGAGCAATTTGCAGGAAGGTGGCCAGGAATGGCGGGGGCTGAGAGAAGATCAGAGCGCAGCTTCCCGTGATGTAGGTGCTGATGCAGACATGGGTCTGAGTCCCAGCTCCATCATTCTCAGGGTGGTTAGGAGGTTTAACGCAAAGCCCCTAGCTCATAGCAGGGCTCCAGGTCTCTGCATGGGATGATCGGCAAAGTCTCATTAATGGACTTGGCCCGGGAAAGCATCTGGGTGAAGCCAGATAAATAGAAAGGGGCCTCATTGGTGCCCAGCTGTTTTTCCCATGCCCGGCCCCCGGGATGTCTCAGCCACAGAGCCAAGACAGCTGATGTTGGAAATCCCAGGTTGACAGCTGGGTGCCAGCAGGACAAGCCCCAGCCAGAGTTGAGTCCCCTCCCCTCACACACACCCCAGGGCCTTTCCTGGCAAAGTGCCAGCAGAGTGGGGTGTCCCAGAGTTCCCCAGTTCTGGACAGGGCCCAGGACTTCTGCTGTGCCCACACTGCCCAGGCTGCTGGCTGGCACATAGGCAGGCAGGCAGGCTGGCCAGCGGGCACTGGGAGTGTAAATTCCACATTTGCATTGTGGATGTTCCTGGTCCCAAGGGCTGCTGACCTTTACAGCTGCTGTCTAGGTCCTTCTTCCCCTTCCAGGGCGCTGAGCTCAGCCAGGCTGGGGCTGGCCATCACATGCCATGCGGAGCCTTGTAAAACAGCAAGAGGGGCAAGGACCAGGGCACAAGGGCCAGTGGACAGGGGGCCAGGGAGGCGGTCCCTGCAGAGACCAGTTTGCCCTCCCCTCTCATTCAGGCAGGGGAAGCCCACTGTCCCTGACTCAGCATCAGGTCCTCAGCCGGGCTCTCCTCCACCTCCCACTTGGAGTCACTGCCTGACGCACAGGCAGCCTGGGCCCCCAGATTAGCAGTGACCCTGAAAATCAGTGGCCCCGGCTGCCTGTGACATCCCCCTGGGAATAGCCTCATCTGTGCTGATAGCAGCAATGCTGAGCACACTGTCACTTTTCTGGGCTCAGCAGTCAGGTCTGCCCCTCTGAGGGGCAGAAAGCCCTCCCCAACCCATCTGTACCCTCTGCTGGTCCCGGGAGGCTCTTGTCACGGGTGGCTTGAACATTCAACCAGATTGGCAAATTCCCAAAGACGCATCTAAACTAGAATCCACTTACAGGCCCTCCAGGAGAGCAGGCTCTGCCATGGGTCCCTGGAACGAGGAGATGGGGACACTGACTCTTGCCCTTGGAGGCTCACAGTCAGAAGACTCCACTTATTCATTTTTATTGGCCACCCCACAGATTCCTCTGGGACCAGGTGCTGAGGATGCTGATGAGTACTTTGGGTTGAACTTGTCCACTCAGGGGTTGTGCTGAAGTCTAACCCCCCAATACCTCCGAACATGACCTTATTTGGAAATAGAGTAGTTGCAGAGGTAATCAGGATAAGGTGAGGTCACACTGAAGTAGGGTACCCCCCCATCCAGTATGACCTGTTCTTACCAGAAGAGGGAGGATGGCCATTTGAAGGCACAGACATGAGCAGAGAGCCCCCTGTGATGACAGAGGCAGGGGTGGGGAGGCAGCGGTGAGTCCAGGGACACCCAGGATTGCCGGCCTCTGCCAGAAGCTTCAAAGGGACAAGCGGTGGGGGTGGGGGTCTTCCCCCACAGGTTTCAGAAGCAGCAGGACCGTGCGGACGCCTTGATTTTAGACTGTGAGACAGTCCATTTCTGTTGTTGTGAGGCAACCATGTGATCCTCCGTTTCAGCAGTCCTGGGGAAGCAATACAATGAGTGACAGGGTCCTAGACTCTGGGAGCTACTGGGGGGGCGGGCGGAGATGAGAACACAAATATAAATAATCACAAGACACGACACTCAGGTCATATAGTAGCGGACCTTTGCCGAGTGTTCACTACCTGCCTGGCAGTGTTATAAGACTTTTTATGTAACTCTTTCAACCCCCACATTGAACTGTAAAGTAGGTGTCTGTATGCTAGCCATCAGGAAACGAAGGGTCAGAAAGGTTGAGTGACTTGCCCAAGGTCACATCTGGTATGTGGCAAGGCGAGGATTTGAACTCTTGCAGTGTGTGGCTCTGGATCCCACACACTTAACCACTACTCCGTGACCCTGTGCAAGAAGCAGACAGGAAAATAAAGATGAGTAGGTGGGGAGGGACCATTTAGAAAGAGAAAACAAATGAAAAACAAATGAGGCCATGTTGCCCGCCTCTTGCTCAGACCTTTAAGGGCTCCGGGTTTTTAAGGTCCGGGCTCCTCACTCACTCTTGCCGCTGCAGGACTCCGACTACTCAGGGCTGAGAGCACAGACGCCTGAATACCGGAACTTGAATTTTGGTTCTGCCAATTGCTCGCGGCGTGACCTGTATAATGGGACGGGGCACAGGACCCCATGGTTACTGGAGGGTTTCATAAAATAGAAAGTGAACAGCGCCCGCTCACAGCATAAGCGGCCCCACCCTGGGACCCTCGCTGCCCTGACCTGGAAGTCACAGCAGAATGGACCCTGGCATGCTGGCAGGTCCTCATACTTTGCTCATACTGTCACCTTGCCTGGAATGCCTTTGCCTCTCTGCTTTACTTCCAAGATCCCTAACCTTCCTTCAAGATCCAGTCTGAAATGTCCCCTGCCCTGCCCTCTACTCCCCCCACACACACTGCGTGGGGTTCGATGTCTCCCACAAAGACCTCCCAGGGACCTGGAGACCCATCAACAAGAGAAGTGCCGCTCGCTAGCTCCCTTTATCCATGGGCAGGGGCCTAGCCTCAGTTTACCCTGACGGTGCTGTGGCACCCGGCATCCTTGCTCTGCCTTGGTCCCACTGTCTTCCCTCGCTTGCCCATCTGCCCACCAGCTGGACCCCCATCACCCTCCCTCACTGGCTGCCCTGCCAGCCCCTGTCCGGCAAGTGCAGCCTCAGCACGGGGTGGAAGAGAGGGTCTGACCAGCTCTCCAGCTGACAGGCAGATTATATGCCTGTCTCTCTCAGAAGAGAGTGGGTGACAAGGGTAATGAGCTGCCTGCCAACTAGCCACCCGAGGATCTGGCTTTGCCCGTGGAGGATGGCAACAGGGAAGGCCTTCCTCACCTCCCACCACGGCCAATGTCTCCCCTCCTCCTGAAGATTTCTAGGTGCTGGAGCCGTGAGAGTCCCCAACTCCTGAGTTCTCTAAGGGTCTTATCAATCAAGAACTCCGATCGTGTTGGGGTGGCGGTAGAAAGAATTCTGCCTGTGGCTTCAGAAAGCTCGGGTCCCAGTCCACCCTTGCTTTTTTGTTACCTGAACTTGAGCAAATCCCTTCCCCTCTCTAAACTCAATGCCTTTGTAGAAAAATGGGAAGAATGAGCTCCATGCCCTCTCCACAGTGTGCCTGTGGCAGACCCTGCTGACTGCCCACCCCTGCCCACGCCCTGCTGACCACACTCTGTGTATGGGGTTGTCCTTCAACCCCATGGATGGGTCAGGGGCAAGTCTGAGCTAATAATGCTCCCCAATTTCCCAGCTTCCCTCCCCACTCCCCGAGTCTATGGCTGACCAATGAGCCACGAACAGAAGTTAACTAGGTGAGGAAATAAGGAGCAGACTAGGATGTTAGGGCAGCTTTTGATTCCAACGTCCCTTTTTCTTGCCAGGAACCTAAACACAATGCCTGGAGGTGTAGCAGCTGTGTGGCATCATAAGGTTGAAAGCCAACATCTGAAGATGGTGAAAGACGTCAGGAGGCCAGTGCACCAGCCCTGGGCAGTTGGCCTCTAGCTTCCTTATTGGGTGAGAAGGGGAGGCCCTGAAATGTTTAAGCCACAGTTTTCAGGTTTTCTTTGACTAGCGACAAACGCATTCTCGCTGATGCAGATTAGACTCTGGATATCTCCATGGCTCTGGGTCACTGTAGGGTACTTGGAGCCCATGCTTGACACCCTTACGTACGTGCCTGTTGGTTGACTGACTGCATGACTGAGTGAATAGTAAGGGTCATGTTTATGTAAGTTCATGACAATAAGAATTGTCATATTATGATTAAGGCCTCATGTAATGAGGACGTGCTGTCCCCTCTAGATGAAGCTTTATCTCACTTCATCCTCACAGCAATGCTATGAAGTAGAACCTTAACTCTCCCCATCGTATGGATGAGGCTCAGGTCACACAGCTGGGAGGTGGTGAGGCTGGAGTTTGGTCTAGGCTGTGGGCTCCAGTGTCCACCTCTGTGCCCCCACCTCACAGCCTCAGGTCAAGGGAACCAGCTCGATCATTTTGTCTTTGACCAAAGAACAGTATGGGTGTTGCTGGACTGGGTGGCCCCAGGACTTTCTGAATCTCAGGTGTCATGTGCAACTGTTCTGAACTTGGGGAGCTGAGGGCTGGAAGTCAAGGAAAGCTGAAAGAGGGGACCTGGGAGGGAGGGCTCAGAGGCTTGTGGTGGACCAGGCTACAATGAATGTGTCCCCAGGGCCTCCAGCCTCAGCTTTCCCGATCATGGGAGAGGGGGACCACAAAGTGCCACCTGCCCGGCCCCAACTACTTCCCAGACTCCTCTGGGAGGGCCCCACTTGTTCCTCGGAGCTATTGCCAGAAAGGAAAAGGCTGTGGAAGAAGCTGGGTCCAGCTCTCTCCTGGCCCCTTATGGAGTGGAATCCCCTGCACAGTCGGCTTGGCCCAGGCCCTATTCTGGGATGGAGCCATGAGCAAGGTGACAGTTCCCTGCCCTTCAGCCTCGAGGGAAGCCAGAAAGACAAGGGAGGTCACAGGAGGAGGAGAGCCAAGGAAAGGCAAGAGCCAACGCCAGGGAGTGTTCCAGAGAGTGGGACCCTCAAGGGCAGAGGCCTGGTTGGCTCAATAGGGAGAGTGAGGGGCAGAGGAGAGAGAGAAGGCCGGAGTCATTGAAGGCCCGAAAGCCCGTCCCTGGGGCCCTGGGGAGCACTGCAGCTTGACACAGAGGTGTATGTGGCAGGGGTGGGCGGGGCGGGGTGGGCAGTGGCCACCTGGACTCGGAATGTTCAGGCCAGAGGGAACAGGCATGGGGCTCAATTTGGAACCTCCCTCACAACTCTCTTGGCTTAAACATCTGAGTCTGAGCCCACAGCCTCAAACAGCTGTGCAAGGTGAGCACCAGGCACATGACTGAGAATTAACCCAGGGAAGGTCTGCAGGGCCTCTAGCCCCACCCTTAGACTGGAGCGGGGGGGGGGGGGGGGGGGGGAGCAAGGGCCCTTTTTCCTGCTCTTCTCCAGTACTAACTCTGGCCTCCATCGGTTCCTGTTAATTAGTGCGACACCCACAGTGTCACCGTGGCGGCGGACGGGCGTTTATCTTGTGATGTGTAAACAATTCACATCGCTCTTAAATTTGGGTATATATACATTCAGACACAACACACGCACGTGTGATACTCATGCTTTGCATGACCCACTAGACGGGCTCTGAACACTGGAATTGCTAGCAGTGTTATTTTGTCAACAATGTTTAGTAACATTTCATTTACAGTCCTGAAAAATTAATGAAAATTCACATTAGGTTTCAAACGTTTTATGAATTATAATTTGTATTCTGCCTCTTAATTTTAAGAAATACTTTTAAACATTTTAGAAAGACATCTTTTTGAAAAAAAAATTTTTTTAATTTAGAAATTACATTGAATGAGGTGACACGGGTCCGTAGGAACACCTCGGTTTCAGGTGGACACCCCCAGAGCACGTGAAATACTCATTGCGTTGTGTGCCCATCACCCAAAGTCACAACATCGAAAATACTTTAAAATTTTTTAAATTTACTATCACTTATCTTTTTGATGAAAACTAAATTTTTTACTCATTATAAATTACACTTGTTATTAGAACCCAAATTAGTAACTTTGGTGAAATGAGAGCATGAACATTTTTATGGAATAAAACCATAATAATTTATGAGTTAACTATATCTTTATTTTATCACTTGCCCAAACACGACCAGTCCATCAACAGAATACCCACATATGCCAGCCTTCAAGCATATGAAAAACATAGCTTTATACATACTTTTCAATTTTGCCGCTAGAGAGGGATATTTGTCAAGGTAAGAGAAGGAAACATATTTTATTTAACAGCTTGTTTGCTTGATGTTTTAAACATTTAGGTATATGGTATGTAGTTCTCCACTTGTGCTCCTGAAGATATTAGAGGCAGATCTGTTTATAACAACTGTACTGATATAGAATTCACATGCCATAAATTTCACCCTTTCAAAGTATAAAATTCAGTGGTGTTTAGTATATTTATAAAGTTGTATATTTACCACCACTACTTAATTCCAAAACACTCACATCATCCCCAAAGAAAGCTTGCTGTCACTTCTCATCCTCCCCGGGGCCCCAGCACCTAGAAATCACCAATCTGCTTTCTGTTTCTATGAGTTTGTCTGTTCTGGATACTTCTTATAAACGGAACCATATAGTATGTAACCTTTTGCGTCTGGTGACTCTTTCACTTAGTATAATGTCTTCAAAGTTTCATTCATGTTGTAGTATGTGGGATGCTACGTCACCCTTTCATCCATTTTTAAGGCTGATTAATACCCATTGTATGGAGAGACCACATCTCATTTATCCATTCCTCGGCTGGTGGACATTTGGATTGTTTTTACTTTTGGGCTGTTATGAACAGGGCTGCTATAAGAATTCAGGTTTAATTTTTTTGTACATATATGTTTTCAGTTCTCTTGGGCATATACCTAGGAGTGGATTTGCTGGGCCATATGGTAAGTCCATGTTTAACTTTTTGAGGAACTGTCAAATTGCTTTCCAAAGTGGCCGCACCAGCAATACACATGGGTTCCAATTTCTTCACATCCTTGTCAGCACTTGTGATTCTAGCCACCCTAGAGGGTGTGAAGGGGCATCTTATGGTGGTTTTGGTTTGCTTTTCCCCCGATGGCTTATGATGGTGAGAGTCTTTCTCGGGCTTACTGGCCAATTGCATATCTGCTTTGGAGAAATATCAATTCAAATCCTTTGCCCACTTTTAAATTAGGGAATCCAGGTCTGGTTTTAATACGTATAGGGATACAGCAACAATCATTATGACCCCAAGACAGAAAGCTCCTGCTTGCTTTGACACCAGTCTGCACTTTGGGGTGGACAACTTATCTTTAAGTCTTTGCAGAGGCAGTTCTTATCACTTTGGATGCCTTCGCTCCTCTTGACGAAGCCATCCTGGTGATTTTTGTCTGGCCAGAGAATGATAACTGAGCACACTCCTGTGGCCCAGTCAGCGGTAGCCATGACTCAGAGCATGGGCTGTGAGGCCAGCCCCCCAGGTTCGTGCCCCGGCTCCCCTAAGCCTCCGCTGTGCAGATTGGAACAGCTAACTTCTCCGTCTCCTCCTCTGTGAGATAGGATTGATGGTTCCTTTCTTACAGAGTTGCTGAGAGCAAATGTATCAATCTTATTGCACATTATGCATGATCAATAGTTGGTGGGTATCCCCCTGGGCAGAGCGCTTCTGATGACAAGGCGGCATGACTTTCAGGCCTGGACTTTCTATTTGTGGATGCTGTTAATTGGAGGACGCCCTTGGGATGTTTGGCCGAAAATCACTTTCATGTGATGCCCATGGCCAGAAGGGCGGGGGTCCCAGGGCAACAGGGGCAGTGGCCAGGTCCAGGCAGCCTCGAGTCCAGGGTGAAGGCTGTGAGCTCCCCAACCTCTGGCCCCGACTGTTCATCCACTCCTCCCTGCTCCTCCCATCTGCACCACCCACGCCTCCTTCCTCCTGCCTGAGTGGCCTGTGAATGCTCACGGGACATGAGAGGCAGCAGGAAAGTGACACAACACCCCTTAATTGCCCTTGTTTCTTCTAGATCTCAGCACCTAAATATAGCCAGCAGAGCCTTGGCTCAGGGGACCCAGCTCCTCCCAGTGGGAAGTCCCCCATTCTCAGCAGAGGCAGAAAAATGGGGCCCGAGACAGGGGTTCTTCTCATCCTAACCCCTGCCCCTCGCTGCCCTGGGGGCAGGTCAGGCACTTTCTGAGAGGCCATGCGGGATGGGGGGGTACAGGGTGGTGACAAAAGGATCAGCAGGGACCCTTCCTGCTTCTGCTGAAATCTGGGGCTGCAAGTCCCGGGGGGAGCAGAATGCTACCTGCCCAACCCCGGCCCTTTTTAATGATGGGGAGGGTGGGAGAAAGTGGCCAGCCCGGGGTTCTAGCTTCTGTTCTGCTCCCCGCCAACTCTGGGACATTGGGCAAGCCAACAAACCTCTCTGGGCATGTTTCTGCATCTGAAAATTGGGGCCAATCACAGGATCTCATGAGAAGATATGTGTAAAACATGTAGCAGCAAGCATGTGCCCAACAGGCTCAACCACGATTTGTGTCGAAGTTGATTGACATATGGATGAAGAACCAGGCCTCTGGACTCACACTCTTCATCAGTGACTCCTTATGCCTCTGTTTTAGGTGAGGACACCGAGACGGAGAGAGGTTAATGACCAGGCCCACGGTCACCTGGCTAGTGGACTACCAGACTGGCAGTCGAGCCCAGGCCAGCGGGCACCGAAGTTGTCAGCAGCAATGCCCTTCCCTGCGTTGCTTTGCAGAGGGGCCTCGCCTCTTCCAAGCCTGTCTGAAGGCCCACCCCCTCTGGGAAGCCTTCCTGGCTGATCCTGGGCAGGTTCCTTCCCAGGCTCCAGAACAAGTTCTAGAAGGGAAGGGTTTGTTTGTTGTTTCTGTGAACCCTTGAAGTTACAGGACATAGTTGGTGTGCAGTCACTGTTCTTTGGGATAAACAGACAGGAGGAGCCAGCAGACGGGAATAAAAAAGTGAGTCAGTGTAGAGGTTGGCTCTGGAGGGAGAGAGTCAGCCTAGGGACAGTGTGCCTGCCCGCCCTGCAGCCCAGACATGGGTGACTGTGTCTTCACCGGGGAGCCGAGAGGATGGATGTCTTGGTCAGGAATGGGGGCTCCAGGGCATGTCAAGCCTGGGATCGATACCCTATTTCTGTGTCTCTGGGCCTCATTCCTCATCTGCAGAAGGGGCAGTGAATGCCATCCTCATAGTGGTGCTGAGAGCTGAAGTGGGGGACACAGTGCAGCACCAGTGTGCCCCCCCACTGCTGCTTGGCCACATTGGAGCCCCTGGGAATGATTTCTCAGGGGCACCAGGAGGGCGTGGCCTGGGGCAGCACCCCCTCTACTTCCCTGACCCTACTTTCCCCACACCACCAATGCCAGGCTGTCATCATGGCGCCCCGGGCATTGAAACCTCCCAGGGAGTCACTGTCATCAGCCCATGTCACAGGTGAGGGAACCAAGACACAGAGAAGTTAAGGAATGCTCCAGAAAGACAGACTTGGATTCAGACCCAAGCAGTGTGACTCGAGTCTGTGCTGGAAACCATGGCACTCTTCTGCCTCCCAGAATGAGACCGGACCGTCTTCCTGCCGGGTGAGGGTAACTGGGCAGCTTTACCACGCGGATGGGGGACACTTCAAGGTGTGGGCTTGCGAGATTGCGCCTGAGAAGTTAAATTCTCCCCTGAAGTTCCCCTCTCTGAGGCTCGTCGAGTTTGAGCTTCCATTTTACAGTACCTCAATAGGAATAATAATAATGCAAACAATAATAAACAACTGACAGCTATATTCTTCCAGCCCATTTTACACACCACGCACCCATCCTAAAACTTGACATGTGTGAACTCATTTAATCCTCACGACCACCTCGGGAGGGAGGTCTTCTGAGCAGCTTTGTCGTCCAAGTGAGGAAACCGAGGCTGAGAGGGTAAATCAGCAGGTGAATCCCAGAGCTGGCGGTGGAGCTCAGGGTGTCCAGCTCCCATCACCCCACAGCCCCTTGACCTCAGCCTCCTGCCTCTGGCCATACCTGGTGCAGACCCTGGCCCCCCACTTGACAGACGGGCCTGTCCCCAGCAGCCAGGATGATGCGGGCCAACGGAGGCACCAGCCCCAGCACGGGGAAGATGGTGGGCTCGGCCCTGGTGGTGGCCTGGGTAGTCCTGGCAGACCCCACTGGCTCTTCCCCAGCCTTCCCTCTGCAGGTGTGGCCCGGCCAACAAGCTCTGGGAGCCCCACAGACTGCTACCGAAGGTGAAGGCGAACATGAGACTCTGAGACAGAAGGAGTGAGCCGTGGAGAGGACAGAAATGTTTTCCCAGCCGCCTCCCTCTCTGGACACCACCCTGCCCCGGATCCATCCAGTAAGTGGCATGACGATCGTGCAGAGCAGTGCCCAGGCCTTTAATGACTGCTTTCTCAGTTACACAAGGAGCTTGTCCCGGAAAGGGTCCCATTAAATCCTTAGCTAAGGGCTGAACTCTCTCCCCTTTCCATTTCAGCCAAGGGGAGGGAAGGCATTTATCCAGTCCTCTCGTAGAGAGTTGGACACTGGAGGGTCTTCATTAAATGGCAACTATTAATAATAATATTATTATTATTTCATCATGTCGGAGAGAAGACCACACAACCCTGTGTGTCGGGAAAAGGCAGAAATGCCAAGGGAGTTAGCTAAAGTTTCTCTTGTGTTTGGCTAAGGGACCTGGCACTGGGACCAAGCTCTTACCAGATGTTGCAAATTCTCTCCAACGAAGCTCATTTCTGAGCATCCTTCTGAAACTGCAGGGAAGGAAGATTCTGGAATGTGTCCAGTGAGTGGAGTATAATACCTGGAAGGTAATCGTAGTGTGTTTGTTGTTGCTACTTAGGAGGTATAAAAACCCCTGCTGTTTTCCTTTTTTATTTTGTTTACGGATTTCAGTGGCAGAACAATTGGATGTGAGGGTTCTTGAAGTTCCCTTCTGACCTGTGTGTTGTTTAGGGTTAGGTTCAGCTGAAGAAGAAGATAAAAAACACACACACACACACAAAAAGCAAAGAAATAGTGTGTTCAACAATGTAGACGCTTATTTTTCTTCCAGGTAGGAAACAATTTGCAGGTGTCTAGTCCAGGACTGACGTGGCAGCCCCATAAACGTCAGGGCCCAGACCACTCCCTTCCCCTTTGTTGTTTGGTCACCCTAACATGTGGCATCTGCCTTCTGGTCCAAGATGGCTGCACCAGCTCCAGCAATCACAGGCATATTCCAACCAGCAGAAAGGAAGAGACAAAAGGGGTTCCACCCCCTGCCTTTGAATGACGCTTCTTCTTACATCCCGGTGGCAGACCTATTCACGTGGCCATAGCTAGCTGTAATGAAGGCCGGGGAATGTAGTCTTCATTTCAAGGGGTGTTGTGCCCAGCTAAAAATCAGAGGTTCTCTGGCAAAGAAGACAGGAAGAACAGATATTGGGGGATCGTTAGTAGTCTCTGGCACACTATAATGTTCCTTCTATTCCGCTGGAAAGGATGGTCATGATTTTCTGGCACAGAGCCCCGGCAGCCTGGGATTGACCTTGACTTGTTCCTCTTCACACCTCTTCACAAAACCACAACTACCCTGAGAGCAACGGGGAGAAATGGTCTAGGGTGCCTCCTAGTGAGAGCAAGAGGCAGACCCCAGGATAAAGCCCTTACCCTGGCGTTCAAGGCCCTTGGTCATTGGATTTCTCACCTGTCATAATACCGTGCAGCCTTTGCCCAGCCACTCTGAGCCACCCACCTGCTCCATTCCTTGCTTCACCAGATTGTCCCCTCTGCCTGAATGCCCGTCCCTGACCTCTTCTGCCAGGGGGACCCCTGTTCAACCTCGAGGACTCACCACGGAAACGCTGCCTTGTCAGAGCAGCCTCACAGCCCCTCCGGGAGAATCAGAACCCTCTCTTCCGCCCTCCCTCGGGCCTCCGGACCTTCCGTCATCCCTCTATTTATAGCCCGTTCCAGTCAGGTGCCCCAGTGCTGGTTGCTGGGAGGGAGGAAAGGGCCCCAGGCTGGGAGAACAGGTCCTGTAACCTGCCCTGGAGAAGGGCTGGGATTTTCCAGGATGACTCCTCTGGCCCGTGCCCACCTCATTCATTGCTTTCCTGGGGAGATGGAGCCCCCATACCTGCAGCAGCCCTCCTCACTGCGCGTTTCCCCTTGGCTTTGCCACGTGTCCTGGGGCCCGGGATGTGCTCATTTCCAGCTTAGACCCAGAGCCCAGCCCTGGGCCTGACCCTGCCTCTCTCACTGCATGCTGACCTGAGTGATGGGAATAGGGTCGGTGGTGTGTCCTGGGGAGGGCGCCAAGTAGATTCAGACCTATTCTAGGGGAAGGTCCTGCCAGGAAGAGTCCGACTGGGTAGAGAGCAAGTGCTGGCTGTCATTCTGGAGGACCAAAGAGGCTCTCTTCTCTGACACTTGGCTTTCCTCCTGCTTTCCTGGCCAGTCCAGACCATCTACCATAGGTGGTAGAGAAGCATCCCCCTTCCAGAGAGCTGGCAGAGGATGGCCCACACTCAATGTCACTGTCACCTCCCCTCACCCAGCCTAGTTCCTTTTGTGTACCGAAGCACCTTCCGGTCACCCAATCTGAACCCTGAGCCAGAGTGACCTGGGGGTCCAGAGCTCCACCCACTGCCCCTCTGTTCCCATCCTCACTTACACATCCACTTGCTGGCAAAGATGCCAACGTCAATGCCAGCAACATCCACCAGCTGTCGGCTGAGTGCCTCCCTACCCCTTTCCAAAGCTCGCGTGCCTGGTCCCGATTGCCTGGACCAAGCTCTTGACCCTTGAGCAATAGAAGGGACACCCTAAGGAAGGCTCAGCCCTATTACCACCGTCGAGGTTCACAGGCCCAGCTGACCAGGAACTCTTGCCCATCGTGGGCTGATGATAAGCTGAGTCTAGTGCACCCACCCTGAGCCTCCCCTGAACAAGAACTGGACTCTGGCATTTAGAATCAAACAGACCTGGCTGTGTGACCCCGAGCAAGTTACTAACCCTCTCTGAGCCTATGATATTTTTAGCTGACTCCAGTCTGGCACATGGAGCTCACAAGGAACCCGGAGAAGGGACCTGTGGGTTTGAGACCCCTCTCTGACCTCCCTTACCCTTGGAAAGTGAGGGCATAGAGGAACAGGGAAGATCAGTGTGACTTCCAACCTTGCCCCAGGAGCTGGCCCCCAGCCCCACCCAGCTCAGAGACCACACGGGCTGAGGATGAAGGTGCTGGTGCCAACAAGAAGAAGCAGTCTGGAGTGCCTCTTAGTGGACACCAGGGGAACATCTGCCCCAGCCGTGGACAATTTACATCCCCTTCAGGGAGGGCTCCCAGCTTGGAGTAGGAGCCCCGTACTGACCCATCACAGCCACCATGGCCAAAGTCACCTCTGCTCAGGAGACCTCGGTTTCCTCATCCCCCAAATAGAGATAAAGGATAACAGTAACACTGCAGAGGACCAGTGAGGCCTCAGCCCTGCCTTCACACGGTCACGGTTTTCAGGGTCTAGAGTGTCAGGGCCGCAGCAGGCTGGGGAGTAGCCAGCGGTGGACTCCTGGTCCAGTGCTCTTTCCACTCCTGGCTGCTTTCAGTGTAACCTTGGACTCTCTAGGCCTATTAATTCCTCCATGTGGCTCTGGGCATTTTCAGATGTTTTAGCGCCATTAACACATCTGTCCAAGGAACAAGCTTATGACAGCATCCAATTAACCTTCCTGCCAACAATTGTGGGATGTGATTTCTTTTGCAGCACTCACAGGGATGTCTCTGTTCCCACCTCCTTCCCAAAAGACAGAAGGCTTGTGTGAGCCCTGAGGTGGCCGTGAAGTCCTTCCACCGGAGGCTGTGTGACCCTTGGGTCCTCCACCAGGATGCAAGGCTGACCTGCTCAGCTAGGCCCCCGAGGTTGGAGTGGGACCTTATTTCTGCACCTGGCAGGAAACTCTGTATGCGTTTGTTATTGGGGCAGAGAAAGAGGCCTTCTCAGAAGGGGGATGCAAAAGGGGAGCCCCAGCCCCAGCCAACCCAGTTATTTATTGGTCTCTAATAGTGCTGCAAGGGGACTTTCCTGAAGTGCATGCTGGGCAAGCGCGTCTACCCTGGGGCACGGAGCTGACTGGAGGGGTGCTGGACCCAGCCCCATGCTGCGCTTGCATCTCTTTGCACTGGGGCTTAGTGCTCATCTGGGGTGAGGATGGGGTTTGGAGCTCTCCAACTGGGCCCTATCCATAGGTCCCCCAGAACTCCTCTTATATCCTAGGAAGGTTCCAGGGCTTCCTGAGACCTGAGTGGCCATACTCTGCACCTTGTACATGCTGTGGCACCCCAGCTTTTAAGAGCTACCCACAAATACACAGACACAGAGCCAGGCAAAGACAGAGGCTATGTGGTCACACAAGCCTGAAGAGACTCACACACACACACACACACACGTGACAGGAAAGCAGCAGGGTCCATAGGACACAGCTTGGCCCTGGGGAGCCGGCTGAGAGCTAGGGAAGTATACAGAAGTTGGAAGACCCTGGGGGTTCTGTGGAAATGGAGCTAGGCCCCCTCCCAACCAAATCACCTTGCCCAGGCTCCCACTCAGTGTCCAGGAGTGGCAGGCAATGAGGACTCAGGTCTGAGGCTGGTTCCTGGAGGCCCAGGGCCCCAGGAGGGCAGGGTGGAGCCAGCTCTGGAGACCCTCACCCTCCACCTCGCCTCGCACTACTCACCCCAGCAGAAAGGGGCTTTTACCTTCTCCCTGGGTGCTACTCCCTTCCTCTTCCTAGTCTCACATTTCACTATTCTCTCAGCTCACTCTTCCCTTCCCCTCCCTCCTCTCTTCCTCCCCACCTCTCCCCTGCCTTCCCTGGGGGCCCTCAGCAGGAGCCCCACGCCACCGTGCCCCTGCCATTGCTTTCCCCCCAGCCCTTGACAAACACCAGCTCAGCATCCCAGGGCCGGCCCAGTGCCTTCTTCTCTGAGATCATTCCCTGCCACCCTCCCCATGGGAGCTGCTCTGCCTACTGGAGCCCAGGGCCCTTGCTCAGACCCGGCCCTCGTTCCAAAGCCTCCCTGTTGTCATGTTCCATCCATGCACCTGACTCCCTGACTCTGCTGAGAAGGCTGTGATTTTTTTTCCTATTCTGTTCCAAGGACAATGGGAGACCATGCCATGATCTTAATGGAGCTGCGTGAGGATCGGGTTTGTGATTTAGAAAGGCCACCGGGGCAGCTGCACGGTAGAGGGAGCTGGAAGGGGGAGGGCCTCGGGCTCTGATGGGGGAGGTCGAGGCAGGGGAGGCGGGCAGATTGGGGAGCTATTCAGCGTGGAGCCTCTCCACAGCCAGTGATCCCCAAGCCTGGCTCTGCACCAGATCCTCTGGGGAGATTTTAAAAAATTAGGATCTCAAGGGTTAGGGCCAAAAATCTGTATTTCTTTAATTGTAGTAAAAAAACATATAACTTGAGATGTACCATCTGAACCATCTTAAAATGAATTTGCCTTGTTGTGAAACACAGCCCCAGAACTCTTTCCTTCTTGCAAATCAGAAGCTCGACACCCATTAAACAGCTCTGCTCCCCCGAGACCCTGGAGATCGCTCTTCTACCTTCCGTCTCTGTGACTTTGACGACTTTAGATGCCTCAAATCAGGGGACTCAGGCAGTATTTGTCTTTTTGTGACTCAGAATCTATTTTTCAGAATCCACACGTAGTTCTGATGCAGCCGGTATGTGGCCGGGAGTTTGAAAGCCATTGTCCTTGTCACTCAAGCTGTAAGGTGCCCTCTGTGCTCTTAGGAGCAAAATCAGATCCTCTGACCTTGACAGGTGTTTCTTTTGACATCTGAGGAGAACTGGCTCCCAGACAGGCCCTTGGTAGCTACTGACGTCAAATCAGGTAACACCCCAAATTATGATTAATTTTCGTGACCTACGTTTATATAGCGTTCTGGATCCTGGCTATTCAAAGCCTGGTCCTGAGAAAGCAGCTTCGCACCCCTGGGAACTGGTGAGAAATGCAGACTCTCAGGCCTCCGCCTACTGTTGAGTCAGAATTGGCATTTTAATAAGCCCCTCGGGGACAGCATGCTAAGGAAAGTTTGGGAAGCCCATCTTTAGGCTTTACAGAAGAGGTCTGCTGGGGGTTGGGGAAGGTGGCCCAGGATGGAGTGGGCTTGGCTTCGTTTCCCCCACCCCAGTGCCATGCTCAGCTTTGAATAAAGCTATCCTTACACACCTGTCAAAGGCCATGTGCCCTAGGGCAGCCTCTGGGGACATAGCTTCTGCACCACAGTCACCTGCCTCATGGTCAGCTCTCCTGAGCCTCAGCAGCTTGTTCCCAGGGCTCGAACCTCTGCGTGGGAAACCTGCTGCCCCCTTCATAGCCCGGCTGTGGGAGGGGGCCCTGCACTGGCCTTCCATTCCCTGTCCTGTCCTGACGCGGCCACTTCCAGCAGGTCCCCGCTCTTGTGACGTTCCAGCAATCCCATCCGGTCCTCACAGTGACTCCGCGGTCATAGCAGTAATAATGTCTAACTGGGTATTTATTAAGCAGTAGACAGTGGGAAAGGGACTCAGTCCTTCCAGAACCCTGTGAGGATGGCCACAGGGGTTGCCCCCATTTGGGAAACTGGGGCTCAAAGGCAAGGTGACTTGTGTGAGGTCTCATGACTAACTTGCTGGACGGAGATTTGAACTTGAGTCTGTCCGTTCGAGTTCTCACCTGGATACCTCCATTCTTGATGTCTTGTCACAGATAAGGACACTGAAATTTAGCTTTATGACCTGCCCGAGGTCATAGGCTGCTAAGTGCTAGACCTGGGACTTGAAGTCAGGACTGTGTACCTCCAGGCCCTGAATTCTTAGCCAGTGGGTCTGCTTTCTTTACCCCATTTCACACATGTGGGAGCTGAGACTGAGAAGCTGAGCCCGTCAGCCTGAGCAGGTGAGTCTGACGGGCTGGTCTACCCCATCTCCAGCTGCCTGTGCTCCCCGCTTGGCCGCGTCAGCCCCCTCCACCTGGGCTGTCATCTCAGTCATAACTGGCACTGATGGAACAGGGTCCCTGGAGCCAACAGAGCAGCCCAGAACATGTGGGGGGAGCTCAACGCCGTGGGGAGAAATGGAAAGTGACGCTTCTCGGCTCCAGGGCTCCGCGCCCGAGCAGAGGACAGATCACGCACATGGGCACGGGAGGTGGCAGGGCACAGCTACGGGCAGCGGATCAGGAGGCAGCAGGAATGGAAACTGACAGCTCATCTACCAGGGCAGTTGGACACCGTGCATAGCTGG
Organism: Rhynchonycteris naso; assembly: GCA_037038555.1. Classification (NCBI taxonomy): domain Eukaryota; kingdom Metazoa; phylum Chordata; class Mammalia; order Chiroptera; family Emballonuridae; genus Rhynchonycteris; species Rhynchonycteris naso. Next base: position 362,859,363 of record CM072995.1, read on the forward strand.
GACAGACGGAGGCTGGGGCCGAAGGGACTGCAGAGTTCCGGGGACCACCCCTGTAGAGCCCCACAGGAAGGGGCAGGGGCTTTCAGCTGACTCCCCATACAACGGCAGGATGGGGGGGGGGCAACAGGCATGAATTCACACAGCCTGACCCATCACTAGCTCCACACCTGCAGGCAAGCTGCTTACCCTCCCAGGGCCTCGGTTCCTCCTCTGGGAAGTGTGGATGGTCACAGTACTTCTGGCGCTGCTATGAGTGGTGAGAGTGTTATATATGACATGCCTAGCACCCAGGAAACTTCATCATCTGGTCTGACCAAGTTCAGGAAGGACAATTTACCCCTGTGGCTCAGACTCCCAGGGGACTGGGGGCCCTGCGGTGGGAGAAGGGTTGCTGAGGAAGGCTGCCGTCCATGGCTCTGCTGGGCTGTCCCTGGAGGTGAGGATGGGAGCATTTCCATCTGCTTGTCTTCTCTGTGTCTCCTGCTCCTGTAGAAACAGGAAAAAAGAACCATAAATAAAGCTCTAGTTAAGAAAAAGCACAGTGTTCTCATAGTGTGAGCTCTGTATCAATAATAGGTGTTATTAGAGGCAGGATTGGCTACATAATTGACAGAGCTCAGGGCAAAATGAAAACATGGGGCCCTTGTACAAAAATTATTAATAATTCCAAGATTGTGTTAGTAAAATATTAAACCAAGCCTGGTGCTTTATGTGACTACCCAGGTTACACACCTGTGAAGCCAGGCCTGGCTGGGATATAGGACACCAGGGTCCTTTTAGGAACTCAGCTGTCTGTCATCTGCAAGGTCGCCTGTCTGCTCAAAGCTGGAGCTGGGTGGGGGGAGCTTTGTCACCCCTGCTGCTGATCTTCAGATTATCCCCGTGTTCCTGGGCGCTCCTAACAGCCTCTTCTTATTAGCCTCATTCCAAGTTCACTTGTCCTGGATGAGAGAGGCCCACAGGTTCACCCTGTGCTTTGGGCCCTTCCTGAGAAGCCCAGGATTCTTGAATGTTAGGACAAATGGCCCTTTGAGATTATCCCCACATCCATCTCAAGCCAGGAAGGTCCTGCCCATGGAAGCACAGGACCCACAGAGGGCAGGATGAAGACCTTACCCTGACTCCCAGGCTGGGAGTCCTGTCTCATGGAGGCAGCTCAGACTCCCAGGGGATTCGGGGCCCTGCTGTGAGAAAAGGGTGTGCTGAGGAAGGCCATTGTGCACGGCTCTGCTGGGCTGTCCCTGGAGGTAAGGGTGGAAGGATTTCTGTTCTCGTGTCTTCTCTCCGTTTTCTGAAATGGCGCCAATTGCTTTTGTATTAACAGGAACAAAACATAAATAAGCCTTCATTTAAGGAAAAGCACAGTATTCTCACAGGAACCAAAGAGATGGGGCCCTTGGTAAAAAGTATACTCAGAAGGGAAACAAATAAAAATGCAGAGCCCTGGCCAGGTGGCTCAGTGGTAGAGCATCAACCCAGCCTGTGGAAGTCCTAGGTCTGATTCCTGGCCAGGGCACACAGGAGAAGCACCCATTTGCTTCTCCACCCTTCCCCCTCTCCTACCTCTCTGTTTCTCTCTTCCCTTCCAGCAGCCAAGGATCCATTGGAGCAAAGTTGGCCCAGGTGCTGAGGACAGCTCCATGGCCTCCGCCTCAGGCGCTAAAATGGCTCGGGTTGCATAGAAGCAATGCCCCAGATGGGCAGAGCATTACCCTCTGGTGGGCATGCCGGGTGGATCCCGGTTGGGCACATGTGGGAGTCTGTCTGACTGCCTCCCCGCTTCTAACTTCAGAAAAATACATAAATAAATAAATAAATGCAGAGACAATTAGATTAGAGCAACTGATTTGTAAAAACTCCTCAACGCTCTCACCTCCTCAACCTGGTTTGAGGGTCTAAACCAGTGATGGTCAATCTTTTGAGCTTGGTGTGTCAAAATTCGCCAAAAAAACGAGCATAACTCGGGTGGTATGTCACTTCGAGAAAAACGGCCTAACCGGAAGTCCCAGAACTAGACGCTCTGTGCCAGAGTTGTGTTGTTTTGGCCTACAGACCTCCGGCACACAGTGTCTACACTACAGCAAATGTTTTATCCTCGGCTACTGCACCTGGCCGTGCAGGAGCCGAGGTTGAAACGTCCTTCTCGGCATGCGGCCCCATACTTCTCTGGTATGCGGCCACATGCGGCCGCGTGTCATCGAAAATGGCTATGCAAGTCAGTGCTGGCACGCGTGTCATAGGTTCGCCATCACGGGTCTAAGAGGATCAATTCCCACCTGGGCTCTGAGATCCTGGGTGGAGCGGGCCATGTGTGTGTCAGGGTGAGTCTATAGTGTGATTATGTGAGTGAGTGACTCTGTGTGTGTATGGTGGGGGGTGTGGGGGGGAGGCAGTGGGTCCCTCAGGAAGCCTGGCCAGGTGCCCCCGGGCTGATGAGAAAACACAGGGCTCAGAACCAGGCGGAGTTGGGCAGAGTCGGGCGGTATAATTCCAGTCCCACCAACGACTCTGTTGCTTTGCTTCTTTGAACTGCACTTCTCTCAGTTATAAAATGGAGAAAACAATGTCTGCGTCACAGGGTTGTAGCTGTGGGGATTCAATAAAACTTTGAGTTGGCACAAAAGATCAGCACGGTGTAGGTGTTCAAACCTTGTGAGACCTTCTCTCCACCAATAACCCCTTCCCCTTACACTGACATTGTGCTGGGCTATTTCAGAAGCTGGTTGTCATCAGGATCTGTGACGTGATCCCAGGGGCGAGCAGCAGGAACAGGTGCCATCCCGGAGCTCAGGACACGGCGTCTCACTCCAGTCACCATCTAACATGGGCTCTGGACGGTGCATGCTCCTCCAAATTAGCCATTGCCAGTGGAACCCTTGGAGAATGAACCCTGGAGTAGCATTTGGTGGAGCGTAGAGTCCTCTAGTGGCCGCATGTGGAACTGCACCTTTCTTAGTGAAATCTCACTCCTGGAGAGATAGATGCCCCTCTAGGGCCCTGAGACTCCTTTCCTTGGCTCAGCGAACATTTCTTGAGCCCCTGCTCAGTGCCAGGGCTCGTACTAAGTGCTGTGGAAGCAAGAAGTGGGTGGCGCCCACCCCAGAGAGGTTCACGACCAGCAGAATTACAGAGGTTGGGCCATCCAACTCCTATTCCACATACATCTCCAAAGAAGAAAATTTGGGGATCAGTCAAGGGACATAGGGCAAGACATCCTATCTCCCACGTCTTGCTCTCTGCATCTGCCTCGTGGAGACAATGCCGCCACAAAGAGCTTCTGGAAGGAGCAAGAGTTTTTAGTCTGACCAGGTGGTGACGCAGTGGATAGAGCATCGGATTGGAATGCGGAGGACCCAGGTTCGAAACCCGGAGGTCGCCAGCTTGATCACGGGCTCATCTGGCTTGAGCACGGGGTCACTGGCTTGAGCATGGGATTATAGACATAACCCAATGGTCGCTGTCTTGAGCCCAAGGTCACTGGCTTGAGCAAGGGGTCACTCACTCTGCTGTAACCCCCCTGTCAAGGCACATATGAGAAAGCAATCAATGAACAACTGAGGTGCCACAGTGAAGAATTGATGCTTCTCATCTCTCTCCCTTCCTGTCTGTCTGTCCCTCTCTCTGACTCTGTCTCTGTCCAAAAAAAAAAAGGGGGAGAGAGTTTTAAATAGTCCCTTGCTCCTCTCCAAGTGCACTGGGAAGTGCTGGGTGCTTGCTTGTAGCGAGTGCTTCTGATGTGCCAGCTACTGGCAGAAGCCCTTCGCGGAGCGCGCCTCACCTGATCCCTGAGAAACAAACAGACACTGCAGGCCTGGGGACAAGCAAGCTGACACTCAAGGGGGTTCAGGTGAGTAGGTGGGGCCGGCTTGTGAACCCAGGTCTACCTGGCTCAGAACTCACTCACCTGTGAACGAGGCAATGTGTCTGCCTTGTGGGGCAGCAGTGACTTACCGCGGGGACTGACTCGCCTCTGGGCCACAGAACCCCTGTCGCTTTTTGCTTTGTTTCATTTGTTTGCTGCTGGGTTTTAAGACCATGTTCCCGGCCTGGCTGCATTGGATGCACTGGGTTTTTGCAGGTGATTTCAACCTGCATCAAGGGCTGGGGAGGACCTTGTGGGCCATGGCACGAGACTAAACCTTATTCTGCTAGGTAGTAAGTCTCAGAGGCCCCTTCCTCTCCCAATGCCCAGGTCTTATCCAATGCCTTTTATTATTTACTTATTAAATAAAATTCTTCCTTTGCCTGACCTGTGGTGGCGCAGTGGATAAAGCATCTACCTGGAACACTGAGGTCGCCGGTTCAAAGCCCTGGGTTTGCCTGGTCAAGGCACATATGGAAGTTGATGCTTCTTTCTTTCCCCACTCTCTCTACTCTCTAAAATGAATAAATAAACAAATTAATTAAAATAAATAAAAATAAAATTCCTCCCTTTAAAGTGGGCTCTAGTATATTCACCCATAAAAATAAAATTCCTCCCTTTAAAGTGGGCTCTAGTATATTCACCCATTTGTGCAACCATTCCCACTATCATATTGCACAACATTTTATCACCCCAAAGCCTTTCATCTGTTAGCGATCACCCCCCAAAACCTTGCACCTGTTAGCGATCACCCCAAAGCCTTGCACCTGTTAGCATTCATACCCTGAAACCTTGTACCTGTTAGTGATCACCCCCCAAAACCTTGCACCTGCTAGCGATCACCCCCCAAAACCTTGCACCTGTTAGCACTCATACCCTGAAACCTTGCACCTGTTAGCAATCACCCCCTAAAACCTTGCACCTGTTAGCAACCCCCCCCCAAAACCTTGCACCTGTTAGCACTCATACCCTGAAACCTTGCACCTGTTAGCGATCACTCCCCATTACGTCCCCCTCTAGCCTCTGGTCTCCTTTCTTTTTTTTTTTTTAAATGGTATTCTTTTTTTTTTTTAATTTTTATTTTATTCATTTTAGAGAGGAGACACAGAGTGAGAGAGAGAGAGAGAGAGAGAGAGAGAGAGAGAGAGAAAGGGGGGAGGAGCTGGAAGCTCAACTCCCATATGTGCCTTGACCAGACCAGTGCAGGGTTTTGAACTGGCGACCTCAGTGTTCCCAGGTCGACGCTTTATCCACTGCGCCACCACAGGTCAGGCTGGTCTCCTTTCTGTCTCCGTGGCTTTCCCTGTTCTGGATGTTTCACGGCAATGGGATCACACAACAGGTAGGCTTTTGTGTCCAGCTTTTCAATCTACCATAGTAGTTTTAGGTCCGTCCACATTGCAGCATGTACCAGCGCGTTACTCCCTTTTTATCTCTGAATACTATTCCATTGTATGGATGTACCACATTTTTTAATCTATTCAACAGCTGACAAACGGTTTTAAGGCTCTTACATTCTCTTGGCCAGTAGAGGTGACGGGATTTCACTCGATCGTGCCAAAAGGAAAGCCCAGAGGAAAAGGGATGTGAAAAACCAGCCTTGAAGAGCTCTGGGGGACAGACTGGGGTAGACGCTGAGCAGCGGTGAGAGGTGGGCCACGCCTGTCTCTCTACCTCCCTCAGTCAAGATAACCAGGGACCGGGACATGGCTACAGTTGCCCTTAGACTCTGTACTTTGTCCTATAGGTAGTTGTGCATAGAGGATATATGAGGCTAGGTGCTATAGCATTGCTTGATATATATACCAAACGATGGGAAACAACTTAAACATGCATTTTATAGAGGATTGGTTAATTAACTTTGGTAAGGATATGATACAATTATATAAAATAACAAGAAAGCACTCTATACTGATAGGGGAAAAAGCACTCAGATATATTTTTTAAATTTTTATTTATTTATTTGAGAGAGAGGAAAAAATGATGGGGAGGAGCAGGAAGCATCAACTCATCATAGTAGTTGCTTCTCATATGTGCCCTGACTGGACAAGACTGAGGTCTCGAACCAGCAACCTCTGCATTCTAGATTGAAGCTATATCCACTGCACCACCACAGGTCAGGCATGCACCGAGATATTTTTAGTGAAAAGACCAAGATTCAGTGTGTTTATGTAGTTACTTCTGTATAAAGAAGAGAAGAAGGGAGAATATATATTTTGCGTCTGCACTTTATCATGACAGTGCTGGAAGGCAGAGTGATAAAATATTTAACGGCCGGTACAGAGCAAGTGGCAACTGGCCCTGTAACCACTGCACAAGGGACACCCAGGAAACTAGGGGTGTGGCTTTCTGCAGACACAGAAAAGTGGGGTGAGCAGGGCACGGGTGGGGAATGAGGCTGACTTCTTAGCCTCTCTGCCTTTTTATACTGTTTTAGTGTTTGAAGCATGGGACTATATTGCCTGGTCAAAAATATAGTTTTCTTTTTAGGAATTTTTTTAGATTTTTAAATTTATTTATTCATTTTTATTAGAAAGAGGGAGGAGAGAGAGAGAGATAGTAAAAAGAGAGAGAGAACAGGGGGAGGAACAGGAAGTATCAACTTCCATATGTGCCTTGACCAGGCAAGCCCAGGGTTTTGAAGCAGTGACCTCAGCGTTCCAGGTCGATGCTTTATCCACTGCATCACCACAGGTCAGGTTAAAAATATAATTTTCAAAACAGCACACACAAAATAGTGGCTTCCAGACGTGCTCCTCCAGCCCTGGGGCATGAGGAAGGCTTGGAGAGTGGAGGGTTTGGTGGGTCGCAGTGAGCTTGGGTGTTGGGACAACCCCTGGGGACTGCACCCATCTGTCTCGGTCTGTCTGGTGCGTCAGCTCAAGGGTGAAGCCTTGGACCCTCTCTGGGGCATCAACCCCCACTACGGTGGCCCGGGTCTGTCGGAGAGACATAAGTAAGAGGCAGGGGTGCTCCTCCCCTTTTCAAAGGTCCCTCAAGCTTTCTGTTGGGGGACAAAGAGATTGAGGATTCCTCGGCTGCTTTGGCTTGGCACAGTGACCAGCACGTAGTAGGCTCTTAGTAAGCATTTGTTTAATTAATTGCACTCCCCTCGCTGGCCTGATGACTTCACCTTTGGAGTGGTAAGCCTCTTACCCACACGGATCTGCCCTGGTGGTTTAAGCCGTGGAGTTGCTGGTACGTTAGACTGTATTACTTTAATCAGATAATCAGATTTTCTTCCTTTGCATCTGGCGGAGACCAGGACATTACGGAGGGAAATGAAAGCATAAAACATCCATCCCATTGGGCAGATGTTTATCAAGTACCTGCCATGTACAGGCCCCAGGCTTAGGCTCTGCAAGGCAGCATGGATGCCCTTGGACTTCCTCGGCTAGGGCAGCCCGTTCTCTGAGCACCTTGTCTCCTCTGGGGGTGACTCGTCATTGCTCATGTTTATGGAGCGCTCACACATGTGAGGGCTGTGCTGAGCACTCCACACACAGCGTCTCTCCTGGCCCTCCCAATAACCAGGGGCAGGAAGCGCTTTCATTATTTGATGCCTGCAGGGGGCAGGTGATACAAGACGGACTAAGAGTCTTTTAATCAAGAGGGGATTTTATGGACTGGTACAACTGAAAGTTAGGTGGCTTCGGGTAGGGTAAGAGCAAGGCCCTGGCTGTTTCTCTGCCTTCCTCTGTATCCCCTCTGTCCTCAGGCTGGCTTTCCCCATGGCTGCAAGACGGCCATTGGGGGCAGGTCGGGCAGGACGTCTCCCTGTTCGGGTCTAACGGAGGAGAGGCTGAGCTTTCCAGGAAGGTTCTTTTCCCAAAGCTCCCAGTAAGCTTCACCTCACATCTCATTAGCACAAATTGGCTTAGACCTGTCGGCCCTGTAATCCAGCAGTTCTCAACCCTGGGACTGCACATCAGCTCTGCACCAGGAGTTACTGAAAAAGCACATGGTGCCCAGGCACTGCCCTGGTGCCTAGTAAACCAGAAACGCGGTGGGCGGGGCCTGGACATCAGCATTTCACAAACACTTCCCAGTTACTTCTAATGAACAATGGGTGCCTTGAGTGCCTCGGGGTTAGGCTTTGGGCATTATGTCCCGAGAAAGTCATCTGCCCAGTGACAGAGAGCCTGACCTGACTGAATGAAGACACGGTCAGAAAACTTCGCACCTGTCGCCCATTGCTGGACCCTGCGCCCATAGCCAACCAGCAATTAATCATTTTAGTCAATCCTATAATTTTCTCGTGAACGGCATAATTATATTGTTCAGCAATTTGAGTGTATGCTGAAAGCATTAATTTGTTAAATGTAAACATCTAAAATATACCTCAATTATTGTAAGCCATGGTAGTGTGTCTTATTTTATTTCATTTTCTTTTTTCATAAGCGGGGAGTTTCCAAAACTGGAAGTAGCCCCTGCGTCCCGGCTCCTGAGAGAGTCCCAGCCTGAGGCCCTTCCTTTCTCTGGAAGTTGGTATTTTTCATCCCAGTTCTCCATTGCCTTGTAGTGACTGTGTTACCCCTCTCCTTGCTCTTGAGGTTAAGCTTGGCCACGTGACCTGCTTTGACCTGTGGGTAAGTAGTGAATAGAACTGTGCAGAAGCCTGAACTGTGTTTGCCTGGCTGAGCTTGCCCCTCCCCCCTCTGCCATTGCCACGGGAAGAACACATCCCACATGACTGCTGTCCCTTCAGTCGGGGCCCCAGGATGCGACATGGGTCTGAGCTGAGCCTCACAGCCAAGCCCAATCGAGCTGCAGTCCCACCAGCATGTGCCGGTGTGATGGTTGTCTTAAGCCGCTGAGATTTGGGGTGCTTTGTTACACAGCATTATTGCAGCATTTGTTACCGAACACACCTTCTCAGACGGTGCTGTGGACAGACATAGCAGCCCCAAGCTCTTTTGGTCCCAGAGGACATTAAAGGCCTAGCACAACAGCAAGGAGTGTCTGAACAGAGAACATTTTCCTTCTGGGACCCAGTGATAGCATTTTGTGTTTATGAAGGTTATGGCCAGGCCTTAGTGTAAGTGTAGTGACCACAGGAAGGGGTTATTTTGCAACCTGCTGGCTTTGAAACTCAGCTCTACCACTTATATGCTGTGTGGCCTTGAACAGGTCACTTAACTTCTCTGGGCCTCAGGTACCTCACCTATAGAACAAGAATGATAATAACAGTCCCTACCTCTGTAGTGCAGACTGAACAAATTAATTTGTATAAAATGCCTAGTGCAATATCCTGTGTAGGGCATGTGATAAACATTGTATACGTGTGGGTTCCTATTATTAAGTACTCTCTCCACATTTTATTTCTCTCAACAAAATAATGACAGAGCCTTTTCACTGTTTTGTGGATAAAGGAATTGAGGTTAAGAGAGGTCAAATGACTTGTCCAAGGTTACACAATGTGTGAGTCACTGAACCAAAATATGAAAACAATTTCATCTGATTCCAAGCCATTTCTTATCTCTGTATCCTCCACATTCATGCAGGCTTGTGCCTAACAGGCATCAACAAATGTCAATGAAACAATGAACGGCCATGGCTAGCTGGAAAGCAGAGTGACCTGTGACAGAACTTATCCAGTGCTCTCTTTACTTCACCTGGCTTGTAATTGGGCTGGCGTCTGGTAGGTGAGTGGGGACCTCCCCCAGGATACTTGGGTGCAATGGGAGCTGCCCTGGGTTGGGGGTTGGGTCCTGCGTTCAAGTCCTGGCTCTGTCGCGTCCAACTGTGTGTTCCAAAACCAGCTGCTTTCCAAACTCTCTGAGACTTAGTTTACTCCCAGCTCAAAGCAGGTTTCTGGGAAGGAGAGCCAGGGAGCCTAGGGGCAGCCAAGGCCAGGGTCATTCTCCAAGCCCCAGAGCCTCCCCTCTGTCCTTTACTAAAAGGCTTTCTCCTTCCCAGAAGGAAATCGGAGCCCTGCTGAGCTGGCGGATTCTGGGGACCAGACAGCTTTGTCCTCCTGCCCCCAGCCCAGAGCAAAGGCGTGTCCCAGGCTTGACCCACAGGCTGGGCCCTAGGGCCACATGCCCAGGCCTCTCCTGCTGGAGAAAGTCAGGCAGAGCCCCGGTCCTGGTGGAGAGGAAAGAGGACCCGCAAACAGAGACCAGGGGTCACATCCCAGCTTTAGTTACTACGTCACATGGAGCAAAGTGAAATGGGAAACATAGTTCCTGCACCTTAATCCTGTGCAGAAACTATAAAGGGGCCCTGGACAGAAGGACCCTCTGTCAATGGCAGGGGCTTATGCTCCAGGAGGCTGAACTCTGGACCTCAGTTCTCTGTCTAGAAATGAGTCAGGGAGCTCAGAGGAGACCCTTCGGCCTAGCTCTGGAACAAATTGATTGTTACGTTCACTCGGTGTCACCCGTGAGATGTTATGTGGCCTCTGGAGTGATGCATTGTGAAGTATCACCACCGCCTGTGATGTCTTCTCAGCCAAATGCCGAACAACTCAAGATTGCTGAGGATACAGGAGCCACAGGAAGGAGCCCAACGTGGAGCAACAAGGAGACACACCCTGAAGGCGGAGCATTTTGCAAGACAACCTGTTCAGTCTTCACAAGTCGTTGACAGACAGGGGACCTGCTGGACCAAGAACCCTGAGTGCATCCAACCAGAGGGTCCTGACAGCACCCTGCTTTGCACGAATCATCAGAAAGGACATTTGAGGGACAGTGAGGGAATCTGAATATAGGCTGTACACTAGGTTTTTAAAAATGTATTGACATGGAAAGTTCAGGATTATTAATTGAAAGAAAAAAATAAAATTGCAACACAGCAAGAATACCATAATATTGTTTGGATGAAAAAGTTTATATGCATAGAAAAGAATTTTGGGAAGACAGACAACAAGGTGTTTGCAATGATCCTCCCCAGATGGTAGGAATAGAGTGGTTTTCCTCTCTTATTTTTGCTTATCTGTGTGCTCCAGCTTCTTGCCATGTGATAATCAAAGGTTATTTTAAATTAGAGAAGTTCCCTGCACAGTCCTGGCTCTGATGATCCGCTCTGGCCTCAACCTCCTCTCTCAGCTCCTACCCCATCTGGCACCGGCCATCAACACAACCAGGATGTAGCATCTGGGGTCACAGCCTGCCTCCCTCCTTCCCTCCCTCCCTAACTCACACCCTCCCTCCTGTCATGTCTCTGTATGGAGGAGTGTTCACTAAATTACAGTAACAATCCAGCTCTCTCTTCGTGTCCACTTCCTCCTCCTCCCCTGCAGAGAAGTGACTCATCTGATGACCCAATGGGGATGGGCTCTTGGGTAAGCCCAACCCAGCCTCTTCTCATTTTGTAGCCCCTACTGGTCTGCTCCTGCCTGTCAGTCAGAAGCCTCCCACATCCCCACTTGGGCCAAGGACTAGGTGATTTCAGTGGGTGAGTGTCAAGTTCAAGGATGGGAAAGTAGGAAACTCACCTGGCCACTAATCTGAAGTCACAGCCACAGAGGACTATTTCGAACATCGTCTGTCTGGCTGTTGGGTGTCTCTCTCAGTTGGTTCCGAACTCAGATGGGGAAGAGGCGTGCTCTTTACTGGACCCTTTAAAACCCAACATCTTGCTCTCTTTCCCCCAGTGGCCACTGTTCCCCTGCTCAGCTCCTGGCCCCAGTGGAAGTCAATCTTCTAGAGCAGTGGTAGTCAACCTGGTCCCTACTGCCCACTAGTGGGCGTTCCAGCTTTCATGGTGGGCGGTAACAGAGCAACCAAAGGATAAATAAAAATATAGATTTAACTATAGTAAGTTGTTTTATAAAAATTTATTCTGCCAAACTCAGCGAAAATCCAACATAAAGTACTTGGTAAGTAATTATTATTATATGCTCTAACTTGCTGTAACTCTGCTTTATAAATTTTATAAAGTAAAGTTACTTCCCTACTTTATAAATCGCCATTACTGTGGAACTGGTGGGCGGTTAGAAAATTTTACTACTAACCGAGATACAAAAGTGGGAGGTAGGTATAAAAAGATTGACTACCCCTGTCTAGAGGCATCTTATAGAGGTAGAACTTCAGGACTGAGTTTCTACTGAAGAAGAGAAAGACAGGAAGTCCCTGGTGCATCCAGAAGTGAAGGTGAGGGTGATGATGGGGACTGGGTATCCATACAGAGGGAACAGTGTGGGCAAAGTCACAGAGGCTGGATGGCCGAATGGGAGAGGAGGAGTGGTCCTGGATGAGGCTGTGCCCTGCCCATGACTCCAGGTGGCCCTGCGGGACCACCCTGACTTGCACCATGGCAGATGAGGGGCCACAGAAGGGTTTCAAGTCGAGATGTGGCATAGTCACACTTTTATATTGGGGACATCTCTTGGGGCCACTCCGTGAGGACAGATCAAGGAGGGAGTGGCCTGGGAGGGAGCGAGGAAACCAGCAATAGGATTGTTAACCCAGAATATTGACAGGGGAGAGGAAAAGAGCCCTTTAAAAGAATCAATGACAGCGGCAGCCTCTCCATTTGAGCGAGTTGAGAACTTTATTTCAGAAACATCCCTTCTGGTTGGCAGATTCTCAGAAACGGGTTTCTCAAGTAATGCGAAGATGGGCCCTCTGTGCGGTGGTTCCAAACCCTGCCCCCTTCGCAGGCTGAAACGAGATTCATAAATCACACATACTCACATACTTTAAAAAAAAATCAATGTAATATCCTAACCATAATACAAAGGAGAACCAAGAGGAAAGTCATGTATAATAAAAGAATAAAGGATGAACACGTGCGAGCCGGCTACAGCAGGAGACACGACACGGCCCGGTATTGCTCCCAGAGGTGGGACCACCGCAAACCCAGCCACCTCAGAGGCCGACAGGCCCAGGTGGTCCTGATGGTGACTCAGACACCTCGAGAGCGGGGCTGTTGCTGGTGACATGAAATGGTCAACATGTCTTGGCCAAATTCCAAGCAAAACAAAGGACAATCTTCTCTTTTGGTGAACAGAATAGTCATATTTCAGAAAATTCTATGCGTTGAAAGTGTGCAAAAATTACTCTGTGTTTATATATAAACAGGTACACACACACACACCCTTATAGATTTCCCAGACTCCTCCTAAGGGGGATGTTTTAATGATGCTTCATTAAGCATCATTGCCTTAGAGCGTCTTATATAATGATGGCAATTGAGACCAAAATGTAAATGGCTGGAAAAATCAACTGTTCATCTTCTCCTGGTGGCTGAGAGGAGCTGGGAGGCCGGGGACCTGGGGGGAAGAGTCCAAGCCCCCAGAAATGGCACCAGGCTCCGGTCCAGAGCAGACAGCTGGCTGGTGAGACATTCCCGATGACAGGGATGGACAAGGGAGGCTAGACATGGCAAGGTCCCGTTCAGTTGTAAATTGTTCTGAGGCAGGGCTCTAATCTCCTCCTCTGTGCCCAAACCTTCCATAAAATCAGCCTGGTCGGGGGATAAATCAAAATGACAGCTCGTGCCTCCTAACGGCCCGCGCTGGGCGCTTTACCAGCCTCGACTCACATGCCCTCCTACCAGCTCGAAGAGAGGGGGGCCTCACTTGCTCTTATTTTATAATGAGACAGCCAAGGCCAGGAGAGAGAGAGATGGAGTACCTTGCCCAAGGTCAGTCAGTTAGTCCGTTAATGGCAGAACTGGGCTTTGAACCCTGGCAGCCTGGCTTACCCCATCAGCAAGGGTCAGGCGTGGTGAAGAACTTCGGGGGGGATCACAGCAGCAGGTGAGGTCCCAGGCGAGGTCCCAGGAGAGTAACCTAAGAGGTTGCGGGAGATTATAAACACCCATTGGAGATTTCCGGAGACATCCAGAGGATGCTGGACCTTCTCAGCACGAAGAAGAGGGACTTGAGCCATTTCTCCTGGATCTTTCAGGGAAGGGTGAGTCCACCCACCCTCATTTAGGGAACCTCAAAATGGCCATATTTGGTTACACCCAGGACCCATCTGAACTCTGGTTTTCTGAACTCTTACATTTCAGCAGTACGACCTATTCCCACTTCATTTGTTAATCGCTGTATTTTTTTATGTTCAGTGGCTAAGAAGAAAAAATACAAAAGACCACTGTGAACTCAGTGAATTTGAATGTTATTAATCACAATGGCACCCACATATAGTTGAAAAACATTACATATGTGGAAACCAAATGCTACAATGCTTGGGGAACCTATAAACAATGCCAGGTTAAGAGCACAGAGGGGACCTAGGAAAAGCCACAGAGAGGTAGTTGATGCATCAGTGACACAGACCCCTCTGGGAGGCTCAGGGACAACCACAGCAGTCCTGATCCATGTCACTGGCTCCCTGTTGGTGTATCTTCTGAAAAAAGGTTTTGACTTGGTGGTCTTAATGCCACACTATTTTGGGTCCTAATTCTAATACGTGGTGGGAGGGGGTTCCCCGTACGAACAAGCAAGCTTCCTACACCAGCAGGTGTCTGAGAATTCAGCTCAAATCTGACGCTGTCTACCTGGGAATAGAATCAGATTGCACAGGTTGAGGGCTCAGTCCCGCAAGACTGCCTCCACTTCGGATGCCAATCGCAAGTCCGAGTTGTCACCTGTGCTTCTGACAGACTGGCTATAAATCAGAGGTTCCCATGACCCCTCCTTGGGTTCAATTAATTTGCTAGAATAGCTCACAGAGCTCAGGAAACGAGCTTAGTCACTAGATTACCGGTTTATTACAAAGGATATTAGCGGATACGAGTCAACTGCTCGATGAAGAGATACGGAGAGAGAGAGGTGCTGAACAAAGAAGCTTCTGTCCTCACGGGGATTGGGACCTGGCACGCAGGCCGGTGGCAGCTCTGGCTCCCCAGTGTGGGAGCTCTCTGAACCCCAACCTTTAGTATTTTATGGAGGTTTTCTTACATAGACATGATTGATGAAATTGTTGGTCATTGGTGATTGATGCAACCGCCAGTCCCTTTCCCTGGAAATCAGAGGGTGATGCTGAAAGTTCTAACTCTTTATTCACGGTTGGTTCCCCTGGCAACCAGCCCCTATCTTTAAGTGCCTTCCAAAAGTCACCCCATTAACATAAACCCAGTTGTGATAGAAAAGGACTTGTGAGGAATAGCAGGACGTGTATTTCACCTTCATGGATCTGAAGAGACTTAAGCAACTAAGGACAAAAGAGCAAATATGATCATAAAAGATGCTCCCATTGCTCTTATGGTAAAGCGATCAGCTCTAACCAATTGAGCTACTGAAGTGGATGGTGATGGGAACAAGTTGGTAACAAAGAACTCATAAGGTGGCTGGAAGGTTGGCTAAAACGGAAAGAAATGACTGTACCAAGTGCTACGAGGACGTGAAGCAGTAGCACTCTCATGCACGGCTGGTGGCAGTGAGAAGGGTAACACCGATTTGTAAAACTGGAAGAACCGCCCAACCGAACATACATAGACCCTAAGACCCAGAAAACCTGTCCCTAGGAATCTACTCAACAGAAATGGGTGCATGCACACGTTCACCAAGAAATATACCGAAGCCTGACCTGTGTTGGTACAGTGAATAAAGCATTGACCTGGAACACTGAGGTTAACAGTTCGAAACCTCGGGCTTGCCTGGTCAAGGCACATACGATAAGCAATCAATGAACAACTAACGTGAAGCAGCTATGAGTTGATATTTCTTGCTCTCTCTCTCTCTCTCCTTCCCCTCTCTAAAATCAATAAATAAAAATCTTTTTAAAAAATCAAAACGTATTGAAAATGGTCAATAAACACATGAAAAGTTACTCCACATCATTAATCACCAGGGAAAGCCAAATCAAAACCACAATGAGAAACAACTTTATACCTGTTAGGATGACTGTTATAAAAGATAAACTAAGAGCAAATAACACATGTTGGCACAGATGTGGAGAAACTGGAACCCTTGTGCATTTCTGGTGGAAATGTAAAATGTACAGCCACTAAGAATTAGACATAAAATCACCATATGATCCAGCAATTCCACTTCTGGGTGTCAAAAACAAGACAATAGGCCTAAAATGGAGTTGCTTATGCTAAGCCCCACATCACTAAACCAAGATTTAACTTAATCACATTCTGAGTCTCCCAGAAATGGAAACTTAAACCAGTTAGTCAAGAATCTCCTGTTCACCACTAGTTAGGTCATCTGCCTGACAGACCCCTGCTATCCCCTAAAGGAAAGTAACTTGGTAACAACCAGCCTGCTTCAATTGCTTAGTATAACTTCCTTGTTCTTCCTTCCCTCTGCCAGAAAAGTCCCAGCTCCTCAGAGCTCCTTTCTATCTACTAGAGTGGACATTGCCTGATACACATCAAATTCTGGCATAAATAAATTGAAAACATTGAATATACCTCAATTAATTTTTTACATGGGTATATACCCACAATAATTGAAAGCAGGGACTTGACCAGATATTTGTACACTCATATTTGTATTGTTGTTATTATTGTTATTATCATATCATCATCATCACCATTATTACCAAAGGCATAAATAACCCTATGCCCACTGATGGATGAGATGTGATACATATATAGAACGGAATATTATTCAGCCTTAAAAAGGAATACAATTCTGACACATGTGGCTACACCATGGATGAATCTCAAACATCCTGCTAAAAGAAACAAGCTAGACACAAAGGACAAATATCATGCGATCCCACAGTGGGTGAGCAAGAAAACTTCCTCCGCCCTTGTAGGTTCTCCAGGCTGTTCTATTAATTAGATCTGCATGAGACAGGTTAACAAGAGAAAATAACCCAGTTTAATGACATACCCACGTATGGGAACCTTACATACACGAGAGCATCAGAGACCCTGCATACACAAGAGGTTCTGAGACAGAAAAGGAAAAGGAGGTATTTATGGTGTTCTGAGCCAGGGATGAGCGAGATGCCATGGGGCTTCAGAGGGGAGGAAGGTCTTTCTCAGAACATTAAGAACAGATGTTCAGTAAGTAGAAGTTTGCCCTGCCCTATACATAGCTCATAAGAAGGGATTTCTGGTAATAACTCTTATGGGCAAAGCCCCAGATGGAATTCTTTAAGGCAAAAGTAAAAGTTTCTTGGGATCCCATAGGGTCTTGATTGCCATCAGCTCAAAGTAATCCACATGCCAAAGTGATTCATCTTGGAGTTCCTGTTCTGAGCCCCTTCCTCATTTACACAAGGTTCCTAGAATAGTCAAATTCACGAGACAGAAAGTCGAACGGTGGTTGTGAGGAACTGGGGGGAGTTCTTGTTTTTGGGGTAGAGTGTTGGGATGGATCAATGAAAAAAGTCTGGAAAATATTGGCACAACAACACGAATGTCCTTAATGTCACTGACTTGAACACTTAAAATGGTTCATTTTATGTTGCATATATTTTACCACACACAAGATGGTTTTTTTTTAACTTCTGAGAAAAGAATATCTGAGCCCTGGTCAGGTAGCTCAGTGGACAAAGCATTGACCCAGCATGCCAGAGGTTGCGGGTTCAACCCTCTGGTCAGGGCATGTACAAGAAGCAATTAATGCGTACACAACTAAATGAAACAACTAAGTGAAACAGTGAGTTGATGCTTCTTTCTCTCTCTCCCTCCTTTCCTCTCTCTTTCTTTCCCTCAAATCAATGGAAAAATTAAAAAAAAAAAAAAGAAAGAAAAGAAGCATGTCTGAGCTCCGAGGCTGGCCCCGCAGTTCCCTCGATCTGCCCAGCCCACCTCAGCCTGTGTGGTTCTTACCCCTCTCGTACCTGCCGTCTCAGGGGCTCCTATCGCAAACCTGCCTCCAGTGCCCTGTGGTACCAGTGCTTGCTGCCCCCTCCTGACATGATTTCAAGAGGCTGGGAAGCCCATTAGGTAGCCATCACCATTCATGAATTCACCAAGGAAAAGCCACCACTTTCTGACTCACACCACAGGATGGTTGGATGACATCAACTGGTCTAATCAAGTAGCAGCCTGTAGTGTCTGCTATGCTCTGTTCAGTGCAGAAGGTCACCTAAGCCCCGGGATTTAAGGTTCAGGGAAAGCACTTTGGCTGAGCACCTACTACATGCCAAGTGCCATACCTAGAATCCTGGCCACCGCCCCACCAAGGCAATACTATTGAACTCACTTTTCTGACCAGGAAACTGGAGCCTCAAAGAGGGTTTCACAGTCAGAAAAGCAGGCTGGTTAGACTTTAGAGCCAGCCACGTGTGGCTCCAAATCTTGCTGTGGACCTTCCAGCTCCATGACCGACTTGGGAAGGGGCAGGCTACAGGAGCTTGGTGGCAGTGCAATCCTTTCTCAGAGATAAGAAGAGGCCAGGGAGAAAGGGCAAAGTGCACTCCTCAAGGTCTATCAAAAGAGAAGTCCTGGCTCCCTCCCAACCCTGCAGGGACTCATCACCCTGAAGTAGTTGCTTGAGGAGGTTTCTGGCTGGACATTTCCGGTGTCTCCCACAGAATATCACTGTCCTCCCGACTTTGCCTGTGTCCCCATGCACTGCCAGGGTCACCCTGACCCTTCCCAGAAAGCAAAGTCATGGGAAGAGAAGAGAGAGAGAGAGTAGGGGTGGGTGGGTAATCTTGAATGGAAGAGAAGCTGATGGCTCAGAACAAGGCTGAGGGAGCAGGGCAGGCAGAAGTGTGGAGGGCCGAGGCTCATGCTACTGAGCGGAAAGAGCCCTGGAACGAGAATCAGAGCCTTGAGTTTCAGTCCTAACTCAGCCTCCACCATGCAACCTAGGGTAGCTCCTTCCCCTCTCCTGTCCCTGTTGCCTTACCTGTACAAGGATGGAACTGGAGTTTGTGGGCGCTAAAGGTTCACCTGCTGATTACTCTGATTACTCAAGTATTCATTGAGCCCCTGCTCTGAACATCAGCCAGGCTGTGGGGATACAGAGGACAGACCTGTTTTCTCTCCTCTTGGCGCTGAGCCTTGGGGGGAAGAGAGACACTACTAAGTAGTCACAGGCCCATTGTGTGCTGTGGAGGGGAGGAGTGGGCGGCTGTAGAGGTCCAACCTTGCCACAGGATTGGGCTCAAAGAACAGAGTCAGGTCAAAGAACAACCTGGCCCTGGCCAGTTGGCTCAGTGGTAGAGTGTTGGCCTGGTGTGTGGAAGTCCCTGGTTTGATTCCCCGCCAGGGCACACAGGAGAAGCGCCCATCTGCTTCTCTACCCTTCCTCTCTCTGTTTCTCTCTTCCCTTCCTGCAGCCAAGGCTCTATTGGAGCAAAACTGGCCTGGGCGCTGAGGATAGCTCCATGACCTCTACCTCAGGCTCTAGAATGGCTCAGGTTGCAATGGAGCAACGGCCCAGATGGGCAGAGCATCACCCCCTGATGGGCATGCTGGGTGGGTCCTGGTCGGGCACCTGCGGGAGTCTGTCTGATTGCCTCCCGGCTTCTAACTTCGAAAAACTACAACAACAAAAAGAACAACCTGCTTTTGGCCTGGCCTTGACCCTGGAATCCCAAGGGCTCCCCCAAGTGCTCCAGATATCATCGCCTGTGGTCAGTCAGTGCCTCGGGGGCACGGGGGTGTCAGATGGGGGCTCTCATCTCCGTTTCCCTGATGGGCCTGGGATGAACAGAAACTGTCACTCTCTGAATCCAAAACTCCTCAGAATCAACTCAGAAAGGCCGAGGGAAGCCGGGGGCAACAGGGCCTGCAGCCGGGGTGCTTACAAAAGGGGCCCTCGGTGGTTCTGGAGGCTCTTCCAGGAGGCAAAGGCAGAACTAACATGACATTAGCAGCAAAGAAGCCAGTCACTGTGGATCTCAACCCCAGCTGCACGCTGGAATGCCCAGGGGAGCTTTAAAAATTCCTGCCGCCTGAGTCTAACCCTCAGAGATTTGGCTGTGTTGCCCAGGGTGCAGCCGGGGCAGACGACCCCGGTGTACTGGGTTGAGAACCAGTGACCTGGCAGAAGGCTGGGTCTGCTCAGAGGCCAAGGAGGGTGGTTCATTGAGGCCAAATAGGTCAGAGAGTGGCCGTCTCTGCTCAGGGACAAACAGGCCGTGTTCCAAACAGCACGAGGACTTGGAGACCCAGGAAGGCCCCGCCTTGGTAGTAAAGCAGGGACTAACACCCATCCCCAAGGTCCTACCCCCACCCCCACCTGGGATCCCAGATAAGACACAGAATGCCCACTTAAATTTGAATTTTAAAATTAATTAAATTCAGATTTAATTTGGTATCTTTTTTTTTTTTTTTTTTTTTTTTGCTAAATCTGGCAAAATCTACCCACTGCACCACTAAGCTGAGCACCGAGAGCCCAAGTGTGGGTCCCCAGCTCTGACTCTAACATGTCAGGGAGCCTTGAGCAGCTCTGGCGGCTCTGAGTCTCATTCTCCCTGAGACTTACACGCAACATCCCTCCCTTCTCTGGGGCCAGGCTGGCTGCTTCCAGGGCAGTGCGCATGACTCACAGGTCCCTGGAAAGGCATCGAGCCTGTGAAGGAAAACAGCGCCTTTCTCTCTAAGATATCAGCATTTTCCTCCTGTAGTGTAATCCAGATGAAGAGCTTTCAAGAGTCTCCCTGCCCCGGAGACATATTGAGCACAAAGAGTTTATTTGATATTGAGTAACTGCTGTGGGCCTACTATGTGCTAGGCCCAAGGGCTAAGTGCTAGGGGACACAATGGTGACCCAGTCCCTGCCCGCATTGAGCTTCTAGTTTTGGGGTGGAGTGGGGGTGCGAGAAAGTCAACCCCTTAATCGAATATGTTATAGCAAACCTTGACAAGCATCCCACAGGAAAAGAGCAGAGTGCTTGGAGGGCACACTGGTAATAGGGGACTTGGCCTCCTTCTTTGAGGGTGTATCCTGGGAATTGATATCTAAAGAGTGGGGGAGGCCTGACCAGGCGGTGGCGCAGTGGATAGAGCGTCGGACTGGGATGCGGAAGACCCAGGTTCAAGACCCCGAGCTCGTCAGCTTGAGCGCGGGCCCATCTGGCTTGAGCAAAAGCTTGCCAGCTTGGACCCAAGGTCGCTGGCTCCAGCAAGGGGTTGCTCGGTCTGCTGAAGACCCGCGGTCAAGGCACATGTGAGAAAGCAATCAATGAACATCTATGGTGTTGCAACGGCAACAAAAAACTAATGATTGATGCTTCTCACCTCTCTCCGTTCCTGTCTGTCTGTCCCTATCTATCCCTCTCTCTGTCCCTGTTAAAATTAATTAATTAATTTTAAAAAAGAGTGGGGGAGGAGAAGGCCATCCCAGGAGAGGAAACACACATGCAAAGGATGCCTATAAAGAGCAGTGTGGCTGGAGGGTGGAGGGCAGAGCAGAGAGTGGCCTGATATAGGGGTGGACACGTTGGCAGGATCAGGCATGCTGGATGGTAGAGACCACGAGAATTTGAACCTTAAGTCCATTCGATGACCCAGCAATCCCACTTCTAGGCATCTACCTGCATTCATTTCCCGTTGCCGCTCTAACAAATTGCCACTAACTTGGTGGCTTCAAACAAAACAAATCTATTGCACTGGGAAACAATATTTTTTTCATTTTCTGTTGTATGAGGTTTTAGAACTTTTTCTATATATTTATGCATCGCTGATTCCAAATCTGAAATCCGTTTTTTGGTGCATGCTCTAGTTTCTATGCAATTTTAATTTCTTTTTGTTATAGTTAATTGTATGCATTGGTTTTTAAATTGGAGTTAAAGGAAAAAGACTCTTGGATTGAACATAACCACAAGGGAATTCATGTTTTACAAACATCACTTTTACATAATTGTAGTTGTTTTTAAATGCAAAAAATTATTATCTGACTAAAACACCCTCTTATTTTGTTTTAAGATTAAATCATGGCTTCTTCGAGTAGGTATAAATGTAAGAATAGTCCTGACACCTTCTGTTATATATGTGGCTGTTCCACACTTCAATGTCAAAGGCGCAATATTTCATCATTTGTGACATGTGCATATATTGCCTATTTTCAAGTTCCCCTTGGTGATCAAGACAAGAATTTGGGCTCTCATATTATGTGTCATAGTTGTGAGGAAATGCCATGACTAGACAAAAGGAAAATGCAAAGGAATGTCTTTGGGTATTCCCATGGTTTGATGTGAACCTAAGGACCACAGCAGGGACTGTTATTTCTGTCTGATCCATACAAAGGGCATCAGCAAGAAAAAACAGCATATGATTGCATATCCTAATATTCCTTCAGCAATACGACCTATCCCACACTCTGAGACACTCCCGGTTCCAGTTTTCAATGGTTTTATTTCTTCTAAGGACAAAGAAAGTGAACATGGTGATCAAGTGTATTTTGATAAGATGCATGAGGAAATGGTTGTAGAATCTGATGGGTCTTCTTCTGATGCCAAGCAGTCATTAACCCCTCAGCAGTTTAGCCAATCCAAATTGAATGACTTAGTAAGAGATTTGGGCCTATCAAAGAAAGCAGCTGAGTTATTAGCCTCCAAGCTTCAAGAAAAGAATGTACTTCACCGGTCAGCTGAAAGTATCCCATTTCAGGAAATGTGAACAAATTTTTGTGTACATTTTTTCCGAAGATAAACACTTTGTTTCCTGTCATGATATCAGTAGTCTTCTCAGGCAGCTAGATGTTACCACTTATAGTCCAACAGAATGGCGGCTATTTCTTGACAGCTCTAAATGGAGTCTGAAATGTGTTCTCCTACACAACGGTAATGTTTATGCAGTGGTTCCAGTTGGTTATTCAACTCATCTGCGAGAAGATTATAATGACATAAAAATTTTCCTTGACTTTCTGAAGTATGAGGAGCATAACTGGATCATTTGTGTGGATCTTAATATGGTAAATTTCCTGCTAGGACAACAGAGAGGTTTCACGAAGTATCCTTGCTTTCTGTGTTTGTGGGACAGCCGAGCTCGGGAGAAACACTGGACACAGAAGGAGTGGCCGAAATGTGAAGTTCTGGAATTAGGGATGCAAAATATTGTGAATGAACCTGTAGTTAATTGAGACAGGATCATTTTTGCCCCCCACTTCACATCAAACTTGGCTTAATGAAGCAGTTTGTTCAGGCTTTGAATAGAGAAAGTGAATGCTTTCAACATATTATTTCTGCTTTTCCTGCCTTGTCTTTTGAGAAGATAAAAGCAGGTGTAGAACCTCAAATTCAAACCCTCATATGTGACGAAGAATTTGCCAGGAATATGAATAAGGAGGAGAAAGCAGCATGGCAGTCTTTTGTGGCAGTTACAAAGAACTTCCTTGGCAACAAAAAAGCAGAAAACTATGAACTTCTGGTTCGAAGGATGCTGTTGGCTTTCTGCAACATTGGATTTAACACGAGCGTTAAGATTTACTTCCTGAATAGTCACCTTGATAAGTTTCCCGAAAATCTTGGAGCTTTTAGTGATGAGCAGGGAGAACGCTTTCATCAAGATCTGAAGACAATGGGAGAGTGTTATCAGGGGTGATGGGACAGAAATATGATGGCAGACTACTGCTGGAACATCAAACGAGATTGTCCTCAACAAGTACACAAACGCAAGAGCTACAAACGCAAATTTTTGCCTGAATAGAATTTAAATAAGTTTTGCGCAAATTTTATGATTAAAGTAAGTGTTTTAATATGTTCTATTTTGAAATTGTAGACAAATTCTTATGCAATCATATCTTTTAGTGTATTAGTGTATTTACTGCATTATCTAAATTATTATATTTTCACAAAGATGATGCCCAAGAAGACATTCTACTTCATTACATTAAACTAAATGTTGAAAATTTTACAATAAGATGAAAACCTAAAATCTTGAATAGCAAAAAAACTGTAGCTTACAGAGAAAAACTAATGTCAGATTTGAGATCAACACACTCGAATTAGGTAAGAACAAGTGTTTTTATGGATGCAACAAAAGTTTTGTTCCCCAGTGTTATCTTATAATTCTGATGGTCAGAGGTCAAAATGGGTGTTCTTTCCAGAGGCTTGAAGGGGTGATCTGTTTCCTCACCTTTTCCAGCTCCTAGAGGTTGCCCATGTTCCTGGGCCCATCTTCCAAGCCACCACCGCTGGCCCATGTCTCACACCGCCATTTCTCTGGCTCTCTCACTCAGCTTCTCTCTTCTGTTTATGAAGACCCTTGTGATTACATTGGACCCACCCAGCTAATCCAGAATAATCTCCCCATATCAGGGTCAGCTGATTGACAACCTTAATTTCATCTGCAACCTGACTTCCCCTTTGCCATGTAATCTAACACATTCTCAGGTTCTGGGGATTAGGACAAGGACGTCACTGAGGATACTATTGTTTTGCCTATCACATGACCCAAGATTTTTATAAGAATGTTCCTAGCAGCCTTATTCATTTAGAGCCCCAAATTTGAAAAAGTCACATATCCATCAATAGCAGACTAGACAAACCAATTATAGTATATTCATCTAATAAAATATTTCATAGCAATAAAAAAGAATGAACTATTGATAGACATAATAACATGGTTGAATCTCATAGACACTATGTTGAGCAGAAGAAACCAGACACAAAAGAGTACATACAATATGGACCCATTTTTCAGGAAGTTCAGGAACAGATAAAACTGATTCATGGCATACAAGTCCAAGTGGTGATCACTCCAGGGGGAGAGGGGTACTGACTGTGAAGGGCACAAAGAACTAGAAATGTTCTGCCTCTTCACCTGGGTGTAGTCACAGGTATATGCATCTGTAGCAATTCATCAAGCTGTACTTTTTTCTGTGTACGTTAAAAAAAATTGGGTCTGTATTTTAAGAGGGATAAGAAACCACAGCCAGGTTTTAAGCAGTGACATGACATAATCTGATGTTCATTTATAAAGGGTCACTTCACTCTGTCTGTTGGGTGGAAGGAAGATAGCTGAGAAATGACAGTTGTTGCAGTTTCCCTGAAGAGAAAAAAGGAGCCCTGGGTTTGGGTGGTACTGGTGGGAATGGACAGAAGTGGGTAGTTTCAAGGTATTTATGAGAAAGGATCAATAGGACATGATTTAGGATATGTTGGGTGGATGGGTGGGTGGGTGAGTGGGTGGATGGACGGAGGGGTGGGTGGATGAATAGAAGAAGAGGCAGGTACAAGTGGGTGGGTGGATGGGTGAATGGATGGATGGATGGATAGATAGATAAATGAATGGATGGATGGATGGATGGGTAGATGGGTGGATGGATGGATGGATGGATGGATGGATGGATGGATGGATGGATAAATGAATGGATGGATGGATGGATGGATGGATGGATGGGTAGATGGGTGGATGGATGGATGGATGGATGGATGGATGGATGAATGGATGGATGGATAAATGAATGGATGGATGGATGGATGGGTAGATGGGTGGATGGATGAATGGATGGATGGATGGATGGATGGATGAGTGGATGGATAGTTGGATGGATGGATGGATGAGTGGGTGGATGGAGGAATTGGTGGATGCATGAATGAGTGATGAATGAATGAGTGACTGGAATGGACAGCCTGGATGAAAGGATGTGTGAGTGGATAGAGGAGTAGATAAGTGCATAGGTGGGTAAAGAGCAAGTGGGAGAATGAGTGGGTGGGTGAGTGGGTGGATAGATTAAACACTCTCAAGAGGACAGGCTCCATTCTTGTTAATGGTGTCCAGAAAGAGATGAATTGCACCAGTCAGTCACCACCCAAGCTTTCCTCTGAGATATCTGTGTTTACACTTGTATGGCTCCCCAGTTCCCCCAGTAGAAAAACTAGTTCCTACAATGCCCATCAGGGAGCAGACGTTTATAAATGGGCTGGTTTAATGAGATGCAAGGATCCCCCAATCCTCTGGGTTTTACGGTGAAAGTGCTGGCAAAACCCAGTGAATGGAGGGTGAGACAGGAATGGCAAACCCCTCTCAGATTTTCTTGTGGAAGTCACCAGTCCTTTTTCTTCTCCCCATCATCACCACCATCCCAGTCATCATCACTGTCTTCTCTTCCAGTGTCTCCCCCATTGTCACCCCATCATGACACAGATTTGTTGAAACCGCAAACTGCTTACTGAGGTAAAAGGTATGAGCTCAGAGGCTCCCCTCTGGTGGGAGGGAAAATTTGCCTCTCACATGGGACCTCAGCACAGCCCAGTGGGGGCTGAGTTTTTAATCCCTGGGCTGCCAGCACAGCCACATGGTCCAGCCCCCCTGCTCCCCATCAGGCTATTTGTCCCTGTGACCCATTCCTGTATCTCATAGCAAGTAAGAACAGCAGCTTTCAGGTGGAAGAAGGGCTGACATGCCGCCAGGAGATGCCCCTATGATCCAGAGCTGGCTCCAAGCACCCTAAACCCCATTCACATGCATTTCCTAGACCTCAGAAGATGGCTCACTTCTCTCCCTGTGGGAGTCTGACAGCTGAGCCTCCAGAGCTTCACTCCTGTCTCCCCAGGAAGGCTGAGACTGTGCTATCTGGGTAAACAACATTCCCCTTGGACATCAGATGCATATTTATTTACTGGGTGGTGGACTCAGCGGTTCCTTCTCCTTCACCTCATCACAGGTACCATGACTTGGAGTGGGAGCCAGCACCCTACAACACTCAGGAATGGGGGACCCAGCATCTGGGTATGAGCAGTGACTTCACACTGGCTACAGGGAAAGTCACATTCACTATTTCACGCAGGGGCCTCTCTGGATTATAGCTAGGCTAAAGTCACCATGCCCCAGAGCTGTGATTTCATCCAGTTATTTTATACCCTACATCCAAGCTAAAATATAGTCATTGGATCTCCTTCGGCCATGAGCAGACACTTTATACTTTAAAACCTTGCATGCTTTCAATTCCCCCCAGTCCTAAATCAGCGTGCCATGTTGGCTCCCCTGCCCTCAAACTGTCAGGAAAGGCAGTCGGCCACTCAATCCCTGGGGGCACAGGGCAATGCAGTTTGAGGGTTGGTGCCCAGCTCAGGAATTCTGCAGCTGTCTTTTTGCAGGAGGCTTTACCCTGATGCAATTACTGGCCAAGCCATCCCATTCTGCAGCTGCTGGGAGCCCAGCGTCTGGGGCAGGGCACAGCTGTGCCAGCTGTCGGAGACAGATTACGCTATGCAGCTGAGCTGTGACTCATATTCCAGTACAGGGGAAATGCGCAAAAGTTATACACTGCTTTGGGGGTGACAAAAAATCATCTTGGTTTTGTCTTGCAAGATGTTCAGCTTGCAGAGCATGGGGCAGACGGAGGAAGGGGGTGGGAAGGAGGCGAGGGGAGCAGATCGGTCTCCGGTAGACTGCCTGTCACACACCCTCCATCGCTCTAATAACAACACTCAGCATTTAATCAGCCCCTTTGTGGAAGCAGACGCTGTCACACTCATTAATTAGTTAATCCACACAGCCCGACTGGGAGGAGGAGCCATGTTATTATCCCCACTGGGACACAGAGGGAAACTGAGGCCAGGGTGGGAATCTGGCACTGCACTGAGGGAACATAGCCTGGCTGCTGGACCAGGACCAGTCTATGCTGGTTGCCAGTTCTGCTACCTTCACTGCTGTCCTCCTCTTCCAATCTGCTCCTAATGCTGGCGGCTGTCACCAAAGACACCTGGACGAACCCCGTCAGCAGCACTCAGCATGGTAGTGCTGCTGACGGAGAGAAGGTGCAGCCTGGTAGCTGGACCAGGCCAGGCCCCCAGGGAACATGTGCTCTGAACCAGGCATCTGTGAGGGTACTTCCAAAGGGTGTCAGGACGAGGGGTGGAGGTGATGATGGCGACTCTCATTATCATCAAATTGTTTGCTGTCTCCTTCTTGCTCAGGCGACTTGGGGTTTTCATTGTCTGATGATTTTAG
This sequence comes from Rhynchonycteris naso, assembly GCA_037038555.1. Taxonomy (NCBI): domain Eukaryota; kingdom Metazoa; phylum Chordata; class Mammalia; order Chiroptera; family Emballonuridae; genus Rhynchonycteris; species Rhynchonycteris naso. The sequence goes on from CM072995.1 coordinate 362,886,940, forward strand.
AACTGAAGGAAGAAACATTTCCACCAGGAGGCACAATAATTGTTCCACTGAATTGGAAACAGACTGGCACGTGGGCGTTTGGAGATCTTCGGATCATGCACACACCACACAGGAGGGGTATGGGTAGAACCCAGGGTCCCATGGGGCACCGCCCACATTATTGAATGCAGAGGTAAACGTAGATGGACAGCTGCTATGATGCTTTAGAGCTGGGATGCCCGCATGGCTCAGGCCCTCAAGGATGAAGACTCAGGTCAGCCCACAGGGCAAAGAACCCTGACTAAATGAGATGCAGGCAGGAGGCAAAGGGGACGCGGAATACCACACTGAGTTAGAGGAAGGAAGTCATAAACACCTTTTAAGAGTTTGTGACCAGAGGCAAAAATAAAAAGCACAGCAGTAACCTGCATTTCCTTACCGGTTACTGAAGCTACTAAAGATGAAACAAGGAAGCCTTTTCCTAGTTTCTTTTTAAACAAGAATGGTCACAATTTAAAAATGTTTCTCATCTCTCTCCTTTGCCTTTCCCTCAATATTTTTGACAACACGGCTTCTCAAACTTCAGTGTGCATACAAATCACAGATCCCGTTAATCTCCTGAGATTCTTGGACCTGAGATTCTGCATTTTTTTTGTTTTCTCTCTCTTTTTAATGCTAATGCTCAGTGCCATGCTCATATGTTTGTTTGTTTGTTTTTATTGATGGGGGTGACATTGGTTGATAAAATTATATAGGTTTCAGGTATACAATTCACACCATCTGTATATTGTATTGTGTGTTCACCCCAAGTGAAGTCTCCTTCTATCACTATTTATCCCCCATACCCTCTTCAATCTCCCCCCAACCCCTTCCCATTCTGAATTTTTAACAAGCTTCCAGATGGTGCCAATGCCATGTTTTGAGTAGTAAGAGTTCAATGGACATATAATTGAAGGTTAAATTTACCCTTTAATTCAGCGGTTAAAGGTCCAGATGGAATCACCATAGAACTTAAGGAAACGGGAAGATCACCTCAAAGATCTCGAACTTGGATCTTGATCATGACATCAAGCCTGGAGGTGGCTGGCTGAACAGGGACTATTGGAACTTGTTTGGTGCGGACAACATCGACTGAATAGAAAAAAGGACGTGTGTGGTGTGTGTGTGTGTGTGTGTGTGTGTCCATGTGAGTTTGTGTGCATGGGACAGCTAAGAGGTGGAATACAGTACACAATCTTTGGACTGGCTGTTCGGGTCATGATTCCCCCTTCTCTGAGCACTTCCCTCACTAATGGAGGAGTGGGCTGACATGTTTGAACTAGGTGGCATCTGTTTCCCTGGCCATAGCTGATTGTCTACAGCCCAAGCTGCACCACTAAGATTCTTTCCTCTGGGGCTCTAGAACTTTAAACCAAGGGAGATCAGATTTGACAGTTTTCATCCTGATTATTTGCAATGATCTAGAAAGGTCCCTAAAGGGCCAATGCTACAGTCAGTCCTAAAAGCCTCTGCTGATCCCTGCCCTTCCGATGCTGGGAGGGTTCAACTCTTCCTTGTATTCCCTAAGCACCACACTCACTACTTGTCACACCTATCACCCCCATTTTCTATCTTTCTTAATGTAAGCTGAAATTTCACATCAAAATAACCACAGGAACAACAGAACACCTTCCTCAAGAAGCTCCCACCTGCTGGCACAGAGGGGAAGTCTGTCCTGGCCTCAGAGTTTCACTTTGAACCCAGATGTCCAGGTAACTTTGAGGCTGGGACTCCACCCCAACCCCTTCTCCGCACAGCTGCCTTTGCACCATCGTGGCCCCTATTTGCACGGAACTGCTGCCCACCACGCTGTTTCCTTGGGATGACAAACAGGGCCCAGAGAACGTGACAGAGGCACTTCCCCTGCAGAAACACACTATTCCGCTTTTCGCCTCTGAAGAATTTCTTCTCCATCTCGGAGACCAAGCTGGGTCATCACTAAGTTGATCAAGTGCCCCTTTTAAAAGCTGTCAGTTCCCACACCGCATGCACCCTGTATTGTGAAGGTCCAGTGCGGCAAAGACTGAGATCCTTGAGGGCAAGGACTGGGTCCTGCGTGTCTTTGTGTCCACCCACTCTCCCAGTACAGTCTGCGTGGGACCACAGCACTCCCTGCTCAGGAGCAGCACTCGGGGAAGGTGTGTTAAGTGACTTACAGTGTGAATGAATGGGCGGGTGTGAAGAGGAATAGGAGGGGCTATTTCCTTCATTTACCAGGAATTTAAAATTGACCCAGTGCCCCTTTGGACGCCAGGCACGATGCTGGGTTCTATGGGCGTGAAGGTGGGGTAGGGACATGATGAAGCACTCCGATCCCTCAAGGGGCTCTTAGTAACCCCGGGAGGTCGAACCCATCTCTCTTTTTACCTCCCCACAAATGAACCAGTCCTCCAGTGATCCTACTTGGTTTTTTGCCTCTCCCACGCTAATCTCGGTCACGCGGGGCCTGAAGGAGGGGGACCGAGGCAGCTCCCTTTCTCACAGGCATCGCGGTCCTTTCTGCCCCTCCCGAACGCCCGCCGAGCCATGGTCAGGGCGGGAGCACGGCGCCCACCGCCCACCGCCCCCACGCACGGGGCCTGGCTCAGGCGAAAGGCTCCGCTTGCTCCGGCCTCGGCGCCGCTCCCCTCCCTGGCACAAGGGGGCGCTGCCGCCCCACGGTCGTCGCCATGGTCACCGCTGGCGGCGGAGTGGGGTTTACGTAAAGGACGCGGCGTCCCCCGGGGGGCGGAGGCGGCCTTCGCGCCGGCGCCGGCGCCCTGCGGAAGCGGCGTTAGTGAATCGGGGCCTTGGGGAGCCCAGGATGGAGGTGGCGGTCGCGGCGGCGGCTGCTGCGGCGGGCCGAGCCCTGCAGAGGGCGGGAGGTAAGGGGGACCCTGGGCGCGGGCGCGGGCGCGGTGCTAGCGGTGCGGCCGGCGGGGCAGTGTCCGGGCGCGCGGTGGCTGGCGGATGGGTCCGCGGGCGGAGGTGCGGCTGCCACGCGCGCCCGTGGCAGGTGTGAGCTCCGTGGAGCCCCTGGCACCGGCGCGGGGATGTGACACCCGTGGCACGGGCGTGGGCAGTGTGAGTCTGGCACAGGCAGCGTGGTTTTTCTGGCACGGCTGTCAGAAGTCTCACCGCCACCTTGGTGCAGTGGTGGCCGCCCAGGTGTGAGGCGGGTGCAGCCCTCTGTGCAGGTAGGTGGTGGGCACAGCAGTTGGACTGATTTCAGGGTGGCGGTGGCCAGCTTGTGGGCACATGGTGGTGCCCGTGGCATGAGTGTGAGGAAGTGCTGCCATTGCTAGGGTGTTGGATTGTTCTGGCCTTGCCATGGTCTGGAGAGATGACACCCGGGGCTTAAAGAATTGGTGTCCTCAGCATGACAGGAGTTCCTGGCGACTGTGAGAAATGGTCTTGGCACAGCATGGTTCTGGGGCGGGGGAGGGGGGCTCCCTAACCCTGTGAGGGCAGAATCTGTGGCCCTCAAACCCAGGTGGATGGGAAGGGTATATGCCCATCCTCCCAGTCTGCTGATAATGAAGGGGCATTGCCTCTGTTACCAGGCCCTTTAATGCCAGCTGGGTACACTGGAGACTGGGAGAAGGTTGGTGCCCTTTATAATGGACATAAAAGAGAGACACCAGGAGATGCTTCTACCGTGAGGACCCTGATAGTAACCCAGACAGAGATCTGTCCAGATACTGGCATTACCTGGTTGAATTTGGATCCAGCTTTGGAGAAGAAGGGAGGTGGGTGGTTGTCAGCGGTGATCACTATCCATGAACATGTGTCATGAGAAACGTACAGCGCTGACCTGTGTCAGCTGGCTGGCTGGGAGAGGTGTGGCACACCATCTATTTGTAGTTACAGGCCCAGCCTTCTCCTAGGTTGATGGTTTGCTCAGGCTGTCTGGGAGTTGCCTCCCTCTTTGATTCTTGGAAGCCGTTGGGTCCAGAGGATCATTTGACCAATGCTTGGAAGATGAAGGGGTCTGTAACCACCGGGAGTGTGCTAGGACTGTGTCTGTTCCCACCAGGCCATTGGGAAGCTTTAGGTAAAGGTCTCTGCCTCCGTGTCACAGGGTATTGTACTTCACAGAGAGGCAATTTAAAGGTCCTCCAGAAAGTTCTGAGGGTGTGGAGGAAATCTTTTTAGAGGTCTTTGTGGATCTCTGGATAAGTGGAATTGGGGTAGAAGAATAAATGTGGCAAGCCTGACCTGTGGTGGCACAGTGGATAAAAAGCATCAACCTGGAATGCTGAGGTTCCCGGTTCGAAACCCCGGGCTGGCCCGGTCAAGGCACATATGGGAAGCAACTACTATGAGTTGATGCTTCTTACTCTTCCCACCCCCTTTCTCTCCCTTCTCTCTCTAAAATTAACAAATAAAATCTTTAAAAAAAAAAGGTGGTGAGGTTGGGCAGAGGTGGGTCAGGGGGAGGCCTTTAGGAATCCCAAAAGATGATGTTGAGGGTATGAAGGACTTGGGTGGCAGGTGGGAGCTCATTTGCCCAGGCGGTTGTTTGGAGGTGCTGCCGGGGTCCCCTAAAGCTGAAGCACCGCCCAGTGCATTTGGAGGCAAAAAAGCTTGAATTCCAGTCTTGGCTGTGTGACCTTGAGCAGGTGACTTTCCCTCTCAGAGTCATGTCACAAGGTGGTCAGAGAGGGTAAATGGAGATGGTGCCCACAAAAACCCTTTGTAAACCGTGAAAGGCTGTCCAGAGATCAGGGACTGTCATCAGGTAAAGAGCCCACAGGGTGATGCGATAGGAAACAGAGTCACAGAATGTGACTGGGAGGGAAGACAGCCGGAAGGTCAAGGACCTGTCATGAGGAATTAGAGGCCCTGAGGATAAAGGCTCTGGAGGGGAAAAGTGGGATCTGTTGACAATGTGAGTCAGCTGCTTAGTCCCAAGCATGGCCGCAGCTGCCGTGGAGTCCTGCAGGAGTGGCCTGAGCAAGAGGCGGCCCACTGCTCAGCTGAAGACATGCTCTCAGGGTCCACGCAGGGCTGGGCGGTGTCTGGCTGACAGATCTGGGGTACCTGTGTGGAGGGAGACTTGGAGATGTGTGTTTTCTCTTGAGAATTTCCTTTGGCTCTGGGTTCTGAGGGTGGGGGTGGGGAACCATCACATCAGCATTTTTGAAGCTTTGGCCCTAGGAAAGCAAAGTGGGTCAGAACCACCAGGTGGACTCCCGGCCTGTGGTCCTGTGAGGGAGGCTGGGGCTGGATGGCAGGGGACAGGGGGTGGTGAGGGATGCCCTTAGACATGTGGGCAAGGAGAAGGGGCGTTGGGCACCCTCAGAGGGGTCCTCAAGGGCTCACAGATGTGGCATGAATACCCCAGGACATCTCTCCCGACGGGGTTCCACTTCCACCTGAAGGGCCTTCCCAAGTCGGGAAGATGAGGTGGCTGCACATTGCTGTGCCTTCTGCCGCCAGGGGCCTGGTTCCTGACAACAGGCTGCAGAGTCTGGGTTACAGACCCGCACGGCTGCAAGGCTTTGCCCTGTCAAACCCCTTCTTCAGCGCTCCGTCCCTCCATGTGAGTATCTGCCTTGTCCAGCAGCCCATTCCAAAAGCTTGCTCCCCGAGGCAGAGAGTTCTTCCCCTGGGTCCAGGCTGCAATGTCAAGCCATGTGGGTAAAAGGGGCCATGGCCCTGCCAGGCTGACTTTTCCAGTCAGCTACCGCCTGGACCCTGCCTGGCCGTGCAAGTGCTGCCTGGGCCACCCGTTCCCAGGGCAGTCCGAGACGCATCAGAGGCCCGTTCCGCACACTTCCTGCTGCGCCTTTCTCTGCCGCGCCAGGAGTTGCCAGGACATCAACTCCTGCTTGGAAAGCTCTCCTAAGTGCGAGTCCATTAAGGGGAAACTTCAGGACTCCCTGTTGGGAATACTCAGCATTCGTGTCCCCTCGGCACACCCTGCAACCCGCCATTTGTTCCGATGTGTAGCTAGCTCAGCCTCACGGTTTGGGGCTCCGAAGCCGTTTGCAGCCACCCCTCGCCATCTGCTTGGGTTGCTGGGACTCTGCATGGCAGAGCTGGGTGGTGGCTGGGGCAGACCAGAGAGGAGGCACTGGTCTCTGTTCCCCAGAAGCAGAGCCGAGCTCTTCTCCGAGTTCTTGTGGTTGGGGACAGTCAGGGCCCAGCCGGGGGACTGCTCCTTGTCACTGTGCACAGATGCTGATTTTGAGCAGATCTCAGCTGGGGGCAGGGCTGGTACTGTGGAAGTGGACATCGAGGGCTAGCAGCTCACAAGCCGCGGTGGGTTTGTTTTTTTCAACTTCAGTCCTCAGTCCTATTCCCATTTCTTTGTCCATGTTTCTCCAAAAGTTGCTTAACTCAGCTCCAGGCAGCCTTTCCTGCCTCGGCTCATAAGTCACGGTGCTCCGCTGCTCTGCTTCGGGGGTGCCGGGAATCAGGCATCTCTGGACAGGCTTCTAGACCAGAGCTGAGAGCGCTGGACCGGCTGCCACGGCTAAAGACACAGCATTTCTGTGGAAACCCCTCCTCCACCCTGCCCCTCTTCCTGGGACCAGAGGGAGACCTCGGGGTTTAACCACCTGCTGGCCCAGCGCCCCACCTGACTTCAATATCTTACCAGAGTAGCTTTACATTACATTTCAGTGGACTGGGCAAGTAGCGCCAGGGGAAACATCAATGAGCTTGTGGTCAGAGGAAGATAAATCTTTTAGAACCGCCAGCCCCAGGATGTGGTTACCTCCCCAGTGGTCAGGGCTGAAAACTGTTTATCTTGATTTTCTTTTTTTTTCCCTTTGAGATACCAATTTTGGCTGGGCTAAACAGGGGAGAGTGTAGGCCAGGAAGACCCAGGGAACTGCCTGACCCAGGGGGACCTCTCGGCCGCCAAAGAAGGGGGTCCAGGAAGGCCCCTCCTGACGTGGAGGGGAGCAGTGTGGCCGCAGGTGAGGGTATTTGGCAGGAGTGCCCGAGTCCTCCACAAGCTCGTGGTTGAGATGAGTAGGTGTGGGGCTGTCACCGCCAAAGGGCTGCCCAGGGATTGCACGCGTGTGAAGCCACGTGTGCCTGTAAGTGTTTCTGTGGGAAGTGAGGGCTGAGGGGGTGTGGAGCGCCTGGCGGTGTGGGAACTTGTGGGCTTCTGTGTCTGGCTGGCTTGATGTCAGTGGGTGTGCAGAGTGGGGCGTTGCTGGGCTCCAAGAAGCAGGAGAGAACAGTGGGAGCAGGGGAAGGCGGCCTTTCAGCTGGGGGAGGGGGCGGAGTGGATTTAGCATTTCCCATTGTGATTCTTATAAGACTTTCTGCTTTCTCAGTATTCCTTAGAAGCTAGCCCAGGGTGGAGGTGTGGCTCTCAAACACTGGTACGTGTTCACACGCCTGCTTCCGTGCTCCTCCTCAAGGACCCCTGGAATTCAGTTGGGGACAGGCAACCCTCGATGACAGAAGATAGTGTTATAGCCCATGGGCATTACAACGTAAGAATCTGAAGTCAGGCAGACCCAGATCTGCGTTATGAAACCTTTCTACACCTCAGTTTCCTCATCTGTAAGATGGGGACAGAAAAACCTCTCCCGGGGGTGGGGGAGTTGTAAGAATGCCATGCCTAATAATGCCTGGTGAGTGGAGGGACCAGGATGAAAGCAGCACACTCAGTAAATATTGTTGCTTTTGCAGTCCAAATCTTTCCACAGAAAGGCAGTTACATCATGATCTGCATACATTAGCCGAGAAGATGTCATAGGTCATGTCCCCTTTCTTGATGAGCAGAAGTTAACTCCGCCCTATCCTTGGCATGGACGGAATCTTGCAGATCTGTCCATGGAGTTGTACACAAAATGTCTTTGTCTCCAGGGGCTGTTTCCGCTCCGATCCTGTGGATAGTTATTTGTTGAGCACCCTCTGAGGGCTGGTGTCAGCACAGGCTGTGGTGATGAGCTGATTAGGTATCTGTTCTGCCCTCAAGCCATCCAGAGTCTAGTGAGAAGATACGAGATGGACATAAAGGTGTGTGCTGCCATTTCAAGAGGTAGAGCCCCTGGAGGTCAAAGGAGGTTGAGGGACTCGAATGAGGGAGATCAGGGGAGACTTGGGTGGCAATGGCCTCCAACCGGGGCCACCCAGGTGGTTGCAGAGGGCGCAGCAGCAACGGGGGTTGTCTGAGGAAGCTGAGGTCTGGATCAAATGTCGGGTGCACAGAAAAGAAGTAACGAAGGCTGAGATTGGAGCTGCGTCCCTGGGAGCCGCCACTGCAGGGCAGATGCCATCTGTGGGAAACATAAGCAGTCACGGACGTGTTCTGAGCCAGAGTGTGGACACCAGGGAGAGGTGTCCAGCAGCAGGTGCCGGGGAGGACTGGGGGACAGGAGTGGAGAGGACAGCTGGTGGCGGGGGCAGGTGCCAGGTGAGGAGTGCTTAAAGCTGGGCAGTAGCCGCTGTGGGGAGGGCAGTGGACAGACCAACCTGATGGGTTATGGAGGTGCAGTGGGGGCCGTGAGGATTGTCCGTTGGGTCTGTAAGAGGTGGGCATGGGGCAGGGCCTCCGGGCCCCACCGGGGACGCTTCCCACACTTGACTTTCAGCTGCTTCAGCTCCAGCATGTTCCAAGCCCGAGTGTGAGTGGAGGCTTTCAGGATCCCCATGAGGCTGTGCGTGCCGCCCGCGAGGCCGTCCTCCTGCCTGAGGAACCCACGGGTTCCAGCCTTCTTAGCATTTACTTCCAGGCGTTTATCATTTCCTCACCATATCACCCCCTGAAATTTGCCTGCCCGAGTTCCGCCCGGCGGTTACTATTCAGAGAAGTTTCATCAAAACCCTTTGGGAGTTCTCTGAGCTGGGGGGTGGAAGTGTGGGGGGGAGAACAGGGCTTGTCTCCACCTGTGTTTTGGGAGCAGATTTCTGCACCTGGAGATGTGGGGTGGCGGAGGGTGAGGGAGGGTGGGTCGCAGCTGTACACAGCCTTTATTGTTGCCTCTTCTGGAGCCATTTAATTAATTTATGATCGACGTTCCTGGACTTACTTGAGGTTAATTTATTATTGATGGCCCTTCCTTATGTATAATCCACCCGGCACCTCCCACCCAGCACATGGCTGCTCCCGCTGGGCAGGCCACATGGTGGGTTGAGTTCCGTGGGCTGCACCTCAGCCCACCAACCCCTAACCCCCAGGACAGAGCCCGGCACTTAGCTGTGGGAAGGCTCCCACGTGTGTGTCCAGGAGGCTTTGCCGGGCTACAAGATAGCAACAGTAATAGCAATAGTTTCTATTTTGTGAAGGAGGAGGAGCCCAACCCAGCACAGTATGCAGAGGGTCTCTCTCACTGCTTGTGAGGGCGCTGCCTCCATTCCCCATTCTTCCAGTCCCTGTCTTACGGGAGGCTTAGAGAGGTGCAGTTACCTGCCCAGGGACACAGCAAGTAGGTGGGGAGCCAGGGTTTGAACCAGGAGCCTTCCTTGTCCTGTTCGAGCTGTACCTCTCCTTCAGGCCCACGCAGCCCTCCTCTCCCATAATGCCTTTCTTCATGCCACACTGAGCTCCAGGACTGTCCTAGTGAACAGGATTAGGGGGCATTGCACCAGTGCCCCCAAGAGTGTATGCTGTTAAATGTTGGTGGCTTGTTCCCTTCACTAATCTATACCTTCATTGAAGACTAACAATAATGGCCAAATAGCACTTACTGAACACAGATGCCAGGCGCCGTGCCAAGCACTTTTCATCCGTTAGCTCATTAAATCCTCATAACCACCCCGAGAGACAAGCAATATTAGCCCATTTTATAGATGAGGTTTAGAAACGTGCTCTAGGCACTCAGCTAGTGGGCGGCAGGGCCGGGATTTGGAGTCCAGCAGCCTTGAGATGCAGGGTGCTTCTCTGATTCTCCTTGTATTCCCTTCCCTCTCCCTCTCCTTGGGCCTGTGTTCATCGCATGTCTGGGTATTTATCCAGCTGCTCATCCACTTTCGCTTGTCTGACCTGAAATGTGGGTCTGCATCGGGCCCCTTCTTTTGCTGTGGTCACCAGGAGCACCCACTCACACATGATGATGATTTTAGAGAGATGACAAGGCACGTGAGGGTGCTAGCCCTGGATTCTGCCCCTGGCTCTGCTGGGCAACTTCAAATGAGTCACTCAACCTTTCTGAGCCTCAGGTACCCCATTTGTGTAATAGCAGCGATGATATTTATTCTCAGTGGCTCTCCCCATGCTCATCGGCGATGGGAAAGTTATAGTGCTAATCCAGGATTAGAATTGCTTGTGTATGCCATTCAAGAGCTGGCATGAAGGCCAGGAATGCCCAAGACCAGGTACATATAAGCCCAGGCTGGGGCATCATCAGCACCCACCCTTTGAACTGCCTGGACAGGCTAGGAGTTCTATGATTTGTCAGTTGGCAAAGACTTGCTCAAGGACTCTGTTGCGCCAGTACCTGGGCAAGTGCCAGGCCCCAGTCAGGGTCCTGGTTGGCTGAGCAGTGCTGGGTCATGGGGGCATTCCCCCTGCTCTGGGCCTTGGGGTGTGTGGCAGTGCAGGGGCCCTGCCTGGGGTTTTGGGCCCCGCTTACCACCCCTCTCTTTCCCACGCGCCTGGGCAGCGTGACTAGGTCAGCTCAGGCTGAGTTTGGTGAGGAAGGCTAGCTTCCCAAGCAGCTGCCAGGACCTCCTCTTACGCCTCAAAATACACAGAAAGCCTGGTGAAGAGGTGAGCCCTGCGTCTGTTGTTCCGGAAAGCGGGGAGACTGTCAGCCTCTCGATGGCAGGGTTCCCAGGGCGTTGGCTAGGAATCCTCTGCTTTCTCGTCAGCTGTACTCTGAGCACGTTTCTGCTTCGAGCTAGGCCCGGGGAGCCTGATGCGCGCTGCCAGGGTGCCCCCCACCCCGGCCACGGGCCCTGAAGAAGAGGGCAGAGTCCTCAGGCTGTGGATGAGGGTGAGGCAGAACTGGCATGTCTGCTGGAAATCTGTGGCCTGGCTGCCGTTGGGTGACGTTTTGTTTCACTTCCCAAGTTCCCGCCCCTCTGCAGGCGGGGATGACATCAGGCGCCCCCAGCACGCCCTTTAGCCGACTCCCTGCTTCATCCAGGCTCCTGCGCTGCCTTGGGACAGTGGGCACTCTGCCGCTTCTGGCAGCCGTGGGCCCAGCAGCTGAGGGGACTCACGTGGCCTTTTCAGTCTCAGCCACGGGGGCCCGTCCTGCCCACTGTGCCACCTGCAGTCAGCACGTGCCCACCTGGCCTGCTCTTGCATTCCTTTGGCCGTTCACTTCTGCTACTCACACGTGCACACACACCCATCTTCTTACATTCAGCACTGCGCAGGCCTGCAGACACAGACTGTGGCATAAAGACAGGGCTTCACTGGAGTCTGGTCTGCTTGCGCAAGCCACTCAGCCTCTCTCAGCCTCAGTTTCCTCCTCTCTGAAGTGGGGGCTCTGGTGGAATGTGGCACACTGGGCTGCTGTCAGGATCCAGGGAGACAGCACAGTGGAGGTTCCGCCCGGGGCCAAGGACATCTCAGGTTCTCAATAAATAGCACCTGCTATTTATTAAGCATCAGGATTATTTCTCTTGACTCTTCTCTGCCAGCCTAGGGTGGTGCTAAGCTCAGAGAGCCTCCCTTTCCTGAAGTAGCTTTCCTCCGCGGCCAGGCAGCCCCAGCACTGCGCCTGCCTGTGGGGCAGCTTCACTCCCCTTGGCCTCTGGGCCTCTTCTCAGCTGGCAGTGTCCCCCCCCCCTGCATCTTGCCTAGTTCCGTCCCCGCCCAGCCCCCCCCCCGAGGTTGGCTCAAGCCCCCCCCCGGCAGGCTCGAGTCCCCCAGTTCCATTCCTGCCCAGCCCCCCCAGGTTCGCTCGAGCCCCCCAGTTTCTTTCCCACCCAGCCCTCCCCCCGAGGCTGGCTCGAGCCCCCAGTTCCGTTCTCACCCAGCCCCCCCAGGCAGGCTCGAGTCCCCCAGTTCCATTCCCGCCCAGTCCTCCCCCCGCCAGGTTGGCTCGTGCCCCCCAGTTCCGTTCCTGCCCAGCACCCCCCCCAGGTTGGCTCGAGCCCCCTAGTTCCGTTCCTGCCCAGCCCCCCCCGAGGCTGGCTCGAGCCCCCCAGTTCCATTCCTGCCCAGCCCCCCCCAGGCAGGCTCGCGTCCCCCAGTTCCGTTCCTGCCCAGCCCCCCCCCCGAGGCTGGCTCGAGCCCCCTAGTTCCGTTCCTGCCCAGCCCCCCCCCCGAGGCTGGCTCGAGCCCCCAGTTCCATTCCTGCCCAGCCCCCCCCCCCGAGGTTGGCTCGAGCCCCCAGTTCCGTTCCTGCCCAGCCCCCCCCCAGGCTGGCTCGAGCCCCCAGTTCTGTTCCTGCCCAGCCCCCCCCCAGGCAGGCTCGAGCCCCCCAGCTCCTTTCAGCCCCTTTCCTATTTTGGTTTCCTTCCCTTTGGCACCTGGTCTGTTGGGCTGGCTTTTCTTTGTCCACCTTTTCCTCCCCTGAGGCTTTTGGGGGAGACTCTCTGGCCCTCGTGGACCAGTGGCAGCCCCATGGCCCCTCGGCTGTGGGAAGGTGGCCAGTGGGTCAGATTGGGCATTGCCAGCACAAGGTCAGGACTGGTTCTCACAGCCAGGAACAGTAATGTCCTTGGCGTATCAGGACTCCTGTCGCGTTCTCTCTGGCCCTGGGCGCCTGTCAGTCAGGGCAGCCTTTCCAGTGACTGCAGAAGGCCAGCCAAGCTTCCAGGGGAACCCAGCCTGTGGGGGCCACACAGCCCCACCTGAGGCTCAAGGTCCCAGTCACAGCATACTCTCCTCGGTCTCAAGGACAGGCAGAGGGAGAAGGCCAGCATCACCCCTAGCGTCCCAGAACCAGAAAAAACAACCACATCTGGAGTCTCTTTCCTCCTGAGAAGTCAAGGAATTTTTCTCAAGAGGTTGTTTTGGTTTCATAACTTTGAAAGAAACTTGGTTTTCCTCCGACACCTGTCTTGGGCTTGGGCCGTGGGCCAGACTGTGGAACAGAGAATAGTCTTGCCACTTGTAGTCTCCTGTGCATTCATTTTCATGGAGTGGTTCTGTTGTTGAGTTTACTGATTTGAGAGAGAGAGAGAGAGAGAAGCATCGATTTGTTGTTCCACTTAGTTATGCATTGATTGATTAATTTTTTTTTTTAAATATGGAACGCTTCACGAATTTGCATGTCATCCTTGCGCAGGGGCCATGCTAATCTTCTCTGTATCGTTCCAATTTTAGTGCTGCCGAAGCGAGCATTGATTGATTTTTTTTTTTTACAGGGACAGAGAGAGAGTCAGAGAGAGGGATAGATAGGGACAGACAGACAGGAACAGAGAGAGGTGAGAAGCATCAATCATTAGTTTTTCGTTGCTGTCGCAACACCTTAGTTGTTCATTGATTGCTTTCTCACATGTGCCTTGACCGCGGGCCTTCAGCAGACTGAGCCACCCCTTGCTGGAGCCAGCGACCTTGGGTCCCAGCTGATGAACTTTTGCTCAAGACAGATGGGCCCGTGCTCAAGCTGGCGAGCTCGGGGTCTCGAACCTGGGTCTTTTGCATCCCAGTCTGATGCTCTATCCACTGCGCCACCACCTGGTCAGGCTGATCGATTCTTATAGGTGCCCTGACCGGGGATAGAACTCACAAGTTTGGTGTATTGAGATGATGCTATAACCAACTGAGCTACCCTGTCAGGGCTTTTTCTTTTAGGGGAAGGGTGGCTGGCCCTAAGCTTAGTGCCCTAGAGCTGGTAATAATAAGAGAAAAGTTACCACCTGGTCCTCAGAGAGTTCTGATTGACTGAGGTTGTAACAGACAATTTACAATGTAACAACAAGTGAGTGATTGACATGTAGCAATTCATAATGTAACAATAGCAACAATAGCAGACACTTCCTAGCATTCCTCTTCGCCAGTCTCCTTCTACGTGCTTTATGCTAGTAACTCAGTTATGCAGAGAATAGTGACAGTTCCTGTTCAGTGGGCATGCACCCAGCTCTAGGCTCTGTGCTCAGGCTGGTGCCTACCCCAGCCCGAGCCCCAGCCCGAGCCCCAGCCCAGGGAAGGCATTTGGGTTTTACATGAGATGACAGGTCAGGACCTCAGTTTCCTTGGAGGACTGAAGGAACCTGCTAGAGGTCCTATGTTTGCAGCTGGCAGGCTGGGACTCAGGCCGCCCATCTGGCTGGCACCTGCTCTCAGGGTGTTTCTCCGTCTTCCCCAGCCTTGCCTTGGGTTTGGAGACCCTGCAAGCCACAGGGAGAACAGGTTCCTACAAAAAAAAGGCTCCTTTGGCCACCCTATTGCTGAGAGGACCAGCCTCCCCTCTCCCAAGAAGTCTGTCATTCCCCATGCACAGGCCCATCTGTGGCTGTGGCCACCTCCTCAGACCTGGCACCTTGCCCACCATGGCAGATGGCTTTTAGGCGCACGCCGACTTGTTCCTCTCACCCCAAATGCCCCTGCCAGTAATGCTGGGCTGCTGCGGACTGCACTTCTTGCTGCCAGACTGCTCTACCATACAGGTTAATAAACGGCTAACGGAGGGCCCCTGTTCTCCGAGCCGCCTTCTCTACTTCTTGGCCCCTTTAGAAACTGGCCCCCTACCCTTTCCCAGGTGAACCCATTCATCAGCCTTCCGGCAGCGGTAACTAAGCCGGGCACCCAGCCCACCATCTGCTCAGTACTTTATAAAAGTTTAAGCATCATGGGGTAATGAACTCCCATCATAAAGCAGCTGGAGCAGTGCATCCTGGGATGTATAAATTACAGGAGCCCTCTGAAGTTGTAATTGCAAATGGCAGCGACTGAGAGGTTGAAAGAGGCCGGCCTAGTAGGGCTGAGCACAGTTATTCTCAGCTTCCTTTCAGAAGGCATGCAAAACTGAATCTGGCTGGGAAAAAAAGAATGTCCTCAGACCAAACCAAGCTCCTGGTTCCTCCGCCCCAGTTCCCACTTCCTGCCCCCCAGCTGTGTCTGCATAGCCTGCGGGCTTTGGAGGCGGGACCCCCACCCAGGCCCTGCGCTCTGGCTCTGTGGCTCAGACGGGTGGGCCAGGAGGGAAGGATCATGGGCCTGGACATGGTGAGCGGGTAGGCTACGGATTCACCTGTTTCCCAGAGCAAGTGGCTTATCTTCCTGTCTCCGGGGCCTCAGCAGTCAAGTGGGGTGTTCGAGCCCACCTGGAGGAATGGTTTTGGGGAATGAACGGGGAGCCACAGGGGCGTTGTGACACGGGACTCTGACTGGACCCACCAGCTTTCCGTGGCAGCTCCTGCTGGTGGCACTTGTGAGACCATAACCACAGCGGCACTTTCCACCTGTGCCATCAGAGGAATAAGGAGCTGCGTCTGAGGAGCGCTAGGGAGAACGATGGAGGTGACGCATGTCAAGGACTCGGCACAGTGCTGCTTTCGTGGGGACACGGGTCACCTGGGAGCTTGCCAATGCACATTGCCACTCGGGCTAGAGGAGGCCGCAGGTCAGCTCCTAGCAATGTGGCTCACAGACCACACCGTGAGTGGCCAGGGCATAGGGTTTGAACCATAAGAAGAGGCTTCCTAAGTTCTGGCTGTGATTATCCATCTAGGCAAAGTGCCCGTCACCTGCACCTGCCCGCACCTGTCCATGGTGCCCAGGTAGGTTTAGTTCAGCGCGCCCGAGCGCAGCCCATGAGCCAGCAGCAGCAGCGTCGCCTGGGAGCAGGTTAGAAAGGCAGAATCTCAGTGTAGCCCCCACCCTGAATTAGAACCTCTGGGAGTGCAGCCCCGGAGTCTGCAGCTGGAGCCGCTTCTGCTTGCTCGGGTAGGAGAAGCTGGCAGGACTCGTCTTGGAGCCCGATGTCTCTGAGTGTGGAGGGGGTGTCCCCAGCATCAAGATCTCCATGGTGGGGCTCACTCAGAATATAGGTTCCTGGGCCCTGCCTTGGACCAGCCCATCTTGAATTTCTGGGTGGGGAATCTGCGTTTATCATTCAAGTGTGGGAGTCCCTGAGAGTCATTTAGAACTTGGGAGCTGAGGCCAGAACCCCCTCCCTACTCCTTCCCCTCCACCTTGTACATGAAGCTTTGCCTCTGGGTGGAGGGCTGGGGTGAGCACTAGATGGGCGCAGCCTTCAGGGACCCAAAGCTCCAGCACAGCCCTGTTCGGGGTCCCCCCCAGCTGCCAGCAGTTTCTCAGAGGGACACAGCCTAATGGCCACCAGCAGGGAACTGGTCAAATAAACTCATGTGCACCAGGCCCATGGACCACCTGTAGTAACCAGGGAGGATTGGGTTGGAAACAAATTCATGAAATGTTTACCTTCTTGAGCTCCGTGAAAAAGAGTGGTAGGTGCAGAATGGCCCCATATTTGGACAGAGGGAAAAGAAAGACTGGACAGATGTTAACAGTTAATAATTTTCCTGGAGGGATCGTGGGCGTTTTCTACTTTCCCTCCCTCCCACCCCCCTCTCTCGTTTCTGTAAGGAGAACATGGATTTTGTAATAATAAGAAGAAAATAAGCCTAAGATGCACATGTTTGGTCCAGGGTCCGAAGGTCCCAGACGCCCAGGACAGTGCTCCCCTTGCTTGCCCTACCTGCTAGGGTGACTTCATGGTATTCCTCACCCGCAGGCTGGGCCTGGCGTTCCCCTGTCCCCCACACTGCTTCTCCCACTTGTTTACTTTCTATCTGCCTTGAATCTTCCTGGCCATGGCAAGGGTAGCTTCTCCACTTAACAGAGGAGAGAGTAGGGAGACGGGGGAGTGGAGGGATGGGAGCCCATCCAGCTTGCAAGCCTCTGGGACAGAGTTCAGTTTTCACCCGGGCATCACATAGGCACCTAAACTAAGTACCAGAGTCTAGCCTCGTAGGGTGTGCTCGGGAAGTCATGGTCGAATGAATGAGGCTTGGAATATAGCCAAAGACCGGTCAGGGGCCCATCACTGTGTGACCTTGGGCTTGTCAGCATACCTCTCTGGGCTTTAAGGTCACCATCTCTAAAATTCAGAGAGTTGGGGAGGTTTGAACTCTGATTCCCCTGGGCCCTTCTAGCTCTAATCTCTGGGGAGTTATGTAACTCCCCACTCGGCCCCCTTGTCTGGTTTTCTAAGTTATTCGTGCTGTCCACAAAGACCCGCAGCTGTCTGTTCCATCTGCCCAGTGAGAGTGTGTGCAGAAACAGCTGCTCAGGGCAGGGCCCTCCAGACAAGGGCGGAGGGGGGAGCTGGAGAGGAGGAGACAATCCCCTCTGTCCTCACGGAGAATGAAAGTAAGCCACCCATAGTGGTGAGCTCGAGGGTGCCACTGTTCCTGTGTCTGATGCGAGCCTCCCATGAACTCTTTGTGCTGCCTTTGGCTAGGTGTCCGTTTTTCATCTGCTCCTGCCCAGAGCTGCCCCTGTCCCAGTGCCCTTCGCCTGGCTTTGTGGCTGAGACCCCCTTTCCTTCGGGCCCCAGCAACCCTGAGCTCCTACCCTTTGAGCTATTGTTTTCCGATGAGTGGTTTAGTAGGGAGAGAGGGTGGGAGAACTCTCTCAAGCCGTTTCCGTGAACCCATGGGATTTTTGTGGTCACATCTTTGCCATTTCCTTCCAAAGAAATGATGGGCTTCTGGGTCTCACCCTCTACCAACTTCCTTGCCTGAACCATAGAGAGGGGACTATCAAAGCTGGCAGGGTTGGGGTGACCTGAAGTTGGAGGGGCTCTGTATACCTGTCCAGGTAACACCACACATGTGTCTGCCTGTGATGCTGGAGAAACAGCCCGGAGGCCCGCTGCGCACTCAGGACTGTGTCCCTGGCGCAGGGAGCCTGTGGGAACCAGCTTAGCCAGCATCCCGGAGGCAGGAGGAGTTGGGAAGTCGTGATGGTGCTCAGCACAGAGCCCTTGAGGACAGGCGGGGTGGCAGGCCTCCGTGCAGGCTGGGGTCAGACCCATGCACACTGTACCCTTAACTCCTGGGTTCGGGGGCCTTCTGTGTAGGGGCAGGAGGAGGGAGAAAAGAACAAAGGGGTCTTGCGTTCCCTCCTTTTTCTGCCTGGTGCTCAGTGCTCTCCAGGGAGCCTTCTCTGTCTGCCTTGGCTGTGGGGTCCCGGCATCATAGCCCTGAACTCTTTGGCTTGAGCGTGGGTTTCCTGGTCATTCTGTCCTGTGAGCTCCTCGGGGTGGGGCTTGTCACCTTCTTCTTGACACTCTCAGGAGATCCCCCCAAGGTCCTGCTGATGCACCTGAAGCCTTGGCTGGAACCTCCAGCCCCCGTCGGCTCCTCCCCTCTGGCTTGGGAGCCCACCTGAGGCAGTGGGCCAGGTGTGCTCAGAACAGCACCCCCCCCCCTCACGTACAGGAAGGCGGCCCTCCCGCACAGGAGTCAGGCTGGAAGGGAATGGAGTAATGGGGTGGGTGGCATTCAACAGAATGTCCCAGGAGACAGACCAACTGGCAGCTGCCACAGGCAGGGCCTGCAGGCCCCCTCCCCTGCACCGCCCTGCAGCCTGGCAGCAGTGAAGTCGCCGCTAGCCGCTAACCGGTCTGGCAGGTTTATGGGGACCTGGCTGGGTTTCTTGAGGGACAGGATGTCCTGCTGGGAGCTGCCTTTGTGCCTGTCCTTTCTGTCCCCCTTTCAGGCTCTCAGGCCAGTCCTCTCCGGGCCTTGTGCTCCTCTTTGCCCCTCCTCTGTCCTCACAAGGAGGCCTTGACCCAGCCCTTCCTGGGGTCCAGGGCAGCATGTAGTGGGGGGGTTTCCGGGCAGGAGACAGAGGTCAGGGGTCCCACAGGAGAGAGGTAGGATGTCCACAACCTGCCCCATGAAGCCCTGGGGTTACTGAGGTCCCAGAAAGCAGGACAGACAGTGGATGGGGTGACAGTCACTGGGCAAGAGCTGGCGGGGGCCATGGTGAACATTCTCCCCTCCCCCACTGATAAAGATAAGGGGCCAGAGGCCCGAGGAGGCCGCAGAGGCGAGGTGCGGGCCCAGGACAGCAGCCTTCTGAGGGCTCCTCCTGCTCTGCTGCCAGGCCCCTCTGGGAGCGGGAAATGGGGGTGGGAACCCGGGCGTTCCTCTCACCCTCTGCTGGGAGCGGCTGGGTGCCCCACTTCGTAGGTGTCAGTGGAACTGCCACCCAGCGGTGGGCGCTGGTGCCGGGATTCCCCTGGCTGACTCACCCTGGCCTGGCTGTGCCTCAGCCGGGGCAGGAGCTGTCTGAAGGTGTCTGGGTGGCGACAGCGACTCACATGGAGGGAGTCCCAGGAACCGGGGCCGGGTTAGGGGCTGAGGGGACGCTGGCTGGCTGTGAGCGGGACCCCCAGCAAGCTCTTCACCGCCCCCACCAGCCCTGCTGCCTTCTCCTCACACTCCAGAGGTCTTAGCTCTTCAGCCAGCACCATGCCCACTTCTCTACAGGCAGGAGCAGGGAGGCCTCGGGGTCCTCAGCACAGAGGGTCCTGTCTCCCTGGAAGAGCCCCCTGCCCCACTCAGGGCCAAGGGCCTTTTCTCCAGAGAACAGAGACACCATTGAGTCCCTGATCCACAGAAGGGTGACCCTGTGGGGGACTGTGCGAGACAGGAAGGGGGGCCAGCGCAGTGACCCAGCGGGGGGCCAAGGACCCCTAGAGAAAGGGACAACTGCAGGCTCTCCCCCTGGAAGAATTCACACACTTCTGTGTTCAGTCTGGGGGTACCCATGAAGGTGTCACAGTTACGGCGTGTGGGGGGCCGGGGGAGGGCGAGCAGACAGAAACGGGGAGTGCACGCTCTCGGGGAGGCCTGTGGAGGCGGCTGCTGGGGGACGGGAAGGGGGTTGTACAGTTCTGGGTGACCGCCCGAGACCCAGCCTTCCTGTCACCAGTGGGCGCGGGGGTGCCTTCTGACCTCTCCAGGCTGGAAGAGCAGGGCCAGGCGGCCAGGCCTGAGGTTCATAGGGGGACATTGACTCGGCTTGGTCTCTGCAGGCAGACTTCTCAGCCCCCTTCCTACCCTCCTGACCTGGTAAGAAATGCAGCGGTTTTTGCTGGCCAGGTGCCACGGGGCAGCCCCAGTGTCTCTGATGAGTACCCTGCCTGACCCCCTGCAAGCACGTCCAGCCCCATTGGCCACACTAACCCTTCCACGAGCAGGCGCAGGGCAGGGCAGGGCAGGGCAGCAGGGAAGGAATGTGGCCTCGGCCCAGCCTCCTAAGTGATTGGACTGGGGGCCCAGCCAAGAGGGCAGGAACACTGAGGCTGAGCAGCTGTATCCTGAACTGGCAGCAGTAACAGGCAGGGCGCCGGGGAGGGGATAGCCCAAAGGCAGGGCCAGCATCCCTCAGTCTTCCAAGGGAGGACTGTCTTTAAAGACCAGTGGACAGCCCTGGGTGGGAACCTGCTCCTAGCCCGCTGCTGACCCGTGTGTGGCCTGGGCCGGGTGTCTGCTTTCTTGGCTTTCGCCTTCTGCCCTAAATGTGCATGTTTGACTCAGTGGCCCAGGAGGCTCCCACCTGGTGTTCTCCTGTTGTGTGTGAAGCCCCCAGGCCTAGAGAACAGAGGAGGGCCTTCTGAGGGGCCTCGGTGGTGGGTGGCTGCAGAGAGGCAGGGCAGCGGCCCTCTCTTGGACCCTGCTTTCCCCTCCTTCCTCCTGGGGTGAGGTGAAGGGAGGTAATGGCTGGAAGTTCCTGGTAAGGACCTTCTGGCAGGTAGTGGGTTACTTTTATTATCATTATGTTTGAGTCACTATCATCATTATTGTGGAGTTGGCTCCCCAGAGCCTGGTGGGGGGCTTCCTGGAAGAGGCAACATGGCTCATGTTTAGGCTGGCATCCTGGACCCAGGTCTGCTTGAGATAACCGCAGCAAGTCAGACTGGAGCACAGAGGGTCTGGGCGGGCATGGGGGGGGCTGGTACCCCTCAGGCTTGGCTGAGTTGCCGGCTCCCATCTGCAGAGGGGCGGCCCACCCTCCATGAGTTGGCTGGGAGACCTCAGAACTGAGGAGTGCGTGTTCTCCAAACATCTTGTTCACAGCAGATGGCAGCCACAACTCCCTTCTCCCTGCAGTTCCGGTTGCACTTCCCTTCCTTCCCTTTGCTCACCCCTCCTGTTGTTAGCTTTGGTTTCTGCATTAGAGATGGGGAGGCAGGTGCCAAACCCCAAAGCCACCTGTGACTGGTGAAGCTTGGTGCTCACCTCGAGCCCCACCTGCCTTGTCAGGGAAACTCAGCCCTGCCCAGTTCCCACTCGCGTCTGAGTCTCTGGCCAGACGGGCCAGCCTCGTGATCTGAGAAGAACAGGGGAGCTGGTCCCAGGGCCTGGTTTGACATTTCTTGAGCAGCTGGTACGCACCAAGTGCTATGCTGGCTGCCAAGGACATGGGCAGAAGGTGATGCCCTGCCCTCTGGGAGCTCCTAGCCTAGTGGAGAGCCAGGATACCGGGGGCATGAATGGAGGGGCACCAATCAGGTCTGCTTTGGGGTTGGCACGCTTCTGGAGGCTTCACAGAAGAGCTGGTGTTTAGGCTAAGCCCTGGGAGGCTGAGGAGTTCCCGAGACAGTCAGACTGGAAAAGGTTTTCTGTGCAAAAACCAGTCTGTGCAAAGGCACTGAGGCATGAAGAGCTCTGACCCTGCAGAACACTCGACAGTGGAATGTAGTGGAGCAAATAAAAGCCAAGCTACCTCATCAGCATGTGGTGTTCAACTCCAGGGTGGGGGTCTGTGAGGAAGAGACACTCTCCTCTGGCTGCTTTGTGGGGTGCAGTCAACCTGAAGCAGAAGCTCTGTATGGGGGCCCATGATGGCATAGCCTTTCTCAGCTGGAGGGAGTTCTAGGACCTGGCTCATAGCTGCCTTGCCAGCTGGGTCAGCCCCTGATAGTGGAGTAACTCTTGCTGGTGGAGCAGCCCCTCTTTGTGCAGCCATAGGTCGGAAGTCTCCCTGGGGGCTGAGACCAGGGGACCGCCGAGCAGCTGAGGGAGCATGTCCTCGGAGGGTGTGGTGCCATGACTTCCACAGTGCTGCCTCTGTTCTGTGACCTGCCCTGGCCTCACCCTACATCTGTGTGGCACTGGGCAGAGCATCCATGTATCGGGACCATCACCTGTGCCAAACTCTGCGCTGTTTCCACACGGGCCTTGTCCCATTTAACCCTCACAAGAGCTGTACACGTGGGCCTCACTGGCCCCGAGGGCCTGCCACTTGCTCAGAGTCACCCAGCCAGGACGTGGCTGCAGAGGCTCCAGGCCCTGCACTCCTCCTGCAGGGCCGCATGCCCTGGCCCCTAGAGTGAGGGCTAGGGGTGGCACCCCAGCCTCGGCAGCCCTGCTCCCTGGGCATGCATTCCCTGCCCGTGCTCCCCTGTTGCTGGCCCCCCCTCACCTTGCACTCAGGCCTCTCTCAGGGAGGGGTGGTGGAGAGGGGGTGAGAGCCAGGCTCTTCCCCCTGGGGGCCTCGGCGGCAGCTGCGGGCAGGGACACCCCGGCAGCCCAGCAGAGCCGTTGCCCACGGTGTTTGCTTTTCCTAGCCCTGCGTTTGCTGTGCCGCTGGTACCTGGCTCGCTGTTTGCCTAAGGACTTGCCTTCCAGGCAAGGGTGGAGCAGGTGGTCCTTCACGTTTGGGCTTCCAGCTTTTCTGTGTAACTAAGGAGGGCTGCACTGCCCGTGAGCGCCACACCCTGTGGTCCCCAATGCTGCCCTGCAGTGCCCCACTTCGCCCGCGCAGAGCATGTGACTTCGCAGTGCCAGGCCTGGCGTGCCTGGCATGCCAGAGCCGCAGTGGCAGCAGCAGCTGGATGGCCGGCAAGGAGGAAGAGAGTCCCCAGAGCCCTTGTGTTGGGCACTGGCCCCGGGGTGTGGAGGCAAGGGGGCGAGGGGCTGTATCAATGGGACTCCTGTGTGGTGGGGGCAGAGGAGCACATGGCCCAAGCCCCGGCTCATCTACTACTTTCTTTCCTGGACCTGTCCACAGCCCCCACCCTCCCTCCCAGTGAGGAGAGCTTGCCTGTCAACCACTCCCGCCCCGCCCTTCCTGTCACCCCCTTCAGATGAATCAGCCCCAGGAACTTGACGATTTCCCCTGCAGCCTCCGAGCCTGCCCTCCTGACAGCCTTCCAGCATCCTCTCCCTCTGTCTGAGCTCGCCACTGGGTGGGTAGCCACTGACCAGGGAATGTACTGGCCCGCCTTGGGGCCATGGGCCTGGTCCCCAGGGCTGATGGGAACTGATTAGGTAAACAGAGGCTGGATGGACCTGGCGTCCCGGGGAAGAGGGGGCCCTTTCTCCCCCATGGCTGGAACCTTGGGGAGAAACCTTCATTAGCTGGGCAGGGGGCCAGGCCTCCCTCCCTGCCGCCCTCCTGTGGTCAGCCTCTCTGAGCGACTCTGGTCCCTGGAGGGTGAGAAATGTCGGCACCACCACCGGGCATCCACCCTGCTTTGCACTGTGGTCTTTAGAAAACTCCCTGCTCTGGCCATGGTCTCCTCACGACTTGGTAGTTGTCAGGCAAGCTGTAAGGAAAAGCAGGTTGTCACCAAGCAGCTGTGCTGTGCTCTCCAGGGGCAAAGAGCTCTCTAAACAGAGGACAGCCTGGAGCCTGTCATCAGTGTCATCGCCCAGGCTTGGGGACAGCCTTCCCAAGTGGTTGGCAGCTGCAGGAGGCTGCCTGGCCACTCACATGCTGCCCGTTGGGGAGCCTCTGGCTCCTGGCTGTGGGGAGCCCAGGTCCCACCCCCACCTCCGAGCTGGGAGCAGGACAGATGTGGAGAAGGGGCGTGCTGGTCTCCTGAGGGCTGTAACCTGTTCAGGTCACTGTGGCCGCCAGACCCCAAAGCCCTCTCTCCTGCTGCTGGTCAGCAGTGGGTGCAGGCCTGGGGACAGATACGGGCCTGCAAGCCTGGGCAACATTGCGACTAGCCCCCATCCTCGGGCCTTTGGTCCCACCTGTCTCCACTCCCCAGCAGCAATGGTGGTCCCTGACCAAGCACTTGGTGGCCACTCTTGACGGTAGTGCTGTGAGGTTGGTACCCTTGAGGTTCCCATTTGAAGGGAAGGGCACTCCTGTCTGTCTCGCTGAGATGTTATTTATCCCCTTTCACTGGAATCTGGGTCCAAGAGGTGATGACTTGTCCACACCTAGGAGTGGCGAAGCCCAGTACCAAACCCGGGTTTCCCGACCCCAAGCCCTGCGCATTCCCGGTCTGCCCTGCAGTGAACCGAGGTGCTAATAAATGAGCACATTGATTCGTAATTGATCCCACCTGGGGTCCCTTGGGCCTTTTCTCTCTGAGGAGCTCTCAGCACTTCCCAGACGTGATCTCCTGTGTCCTCCTGAGGCCCTGAGAGGAGGCCCATGCAGAATCCTTTCTGGAAAGGAGTACAGACAGGGGTGGGCCGCAGGTCTGGATACCAGCCCCCCTTACTATCCAGGCCCTTGCTCGGCCCTCTGCCCCTGGTAGGGGAGGTGCTGGGGTGAGAGCACGCCTCTCAGGGCCACTTGCTCTCCTCTGGTCCCTGTGCATGCA
This sequence comes from Rhynchonycteris naso, assembly GCA_037038555.1. Classification (NCBI taxonomy): domain Eukaryota; kingdom Metazoa; phylum Chordata; class Mammalia; order Chiroptera; family Emballonuridae; genus Rhynchonycteris; species Rhynchonycteris naso. The sequence goes on from CM072995.1 coordinate 362,911,353, forward strand.
GGTGGGAGCCCGGAGTGTCTGGACGAGGCCCCATGGGGCAGGAGTGTGGAAGCCCAGGGCTCTGTCTTCTAGGGAAGGCATCATGTTGCTGAGGCTTTTTATAGACCGCTCTTCCTAAGGAGCCTCCTCTGGGTCTTGTTTGTCCTCCTCACATTCCTAGGAAGTTGGCAGAGAGCACATCAGAGTCACGGAAAGGAGGATCTAGAGGACAGGCCCTGTACCAAGTCCCCGCCTGTGCCCAGCCGCCCAGCGGGCAGCTGCTCTGTCTCCATTGTCTGGAGAGGAACTGAGGCTTAGACATTCCCCGAGGTAACGGGCAAGTCAGTGACGGGTTAGGTTTCAAACTTAGTTCAAGTTGGTGCCCTTCAAACACTGGGCAATTCTTAGCCCATCCACCTGCCAGGACGGCTATGAGGTGGGGGTGTTTGTACTTCTGAGTCTTCCTGGGATCGTATTCCTGAGGCAGAGATTAGAGATCCTTGGACATTGTCCATGCAGGGGGAACAGGAAAGTGGATCTAGGGAAACCAGGCATCTTTTCCATGCAGGGGGAACAGGAGAGTGGATCCAGGGAAACCGGGCATCTTGTCCATGCAGGGGGAACAGGAGAGTGGATCCAGGGAAACCGGGCATCTTGTCCGTGCAGGGGGAACAGGAGAGTGGATCCAGGGAAACCGGGCATCTTGTCCATGCAGGGGGAACAGGAGAGTGGATCCAGGGAAACCGGGCATCTTGTCCATGCAGAGGGAACAGGAGAGTGGATCTAGGGAAACCGGGCATTTTGTCCGTTCAGGGGGAACAGGAGAGTGGATCCAGGGAAACCGGGCATCTTGTCCATGCAGGGGGAACAGGAGAGTGGATCTAGGGAAACCTGGTATCTTGTCCATGCAGGGGGAACAGGAGAGTGGATCCAGGGAAACCGGGCATAGTTCAGCCAAGTCCCGTGTTTTCAGAGGAAGCCAGGCTCTGATGGGAAGTCATATCCCCAGGCCCTTCCTTCTCTTCTTTCTGACAGCCTGGCTGCAGGTCCTGGCTGAGCCCCCCCCACCCCCACCACCACACAGCCTGGGCCACAGGCTGTGGGTTCCACAGGGCGCCAGGCTAAGAGAGAGGGCTTGCGGGCTCAGCTGCGCCCTGGGAGCAGGACCCTGCACGCTCTCCCCATGGAGGGGCCACTTCTCTCCAGCAGTGTGCTTTTTGGAGGGGGACGCTACAAGTCACCATCACACAGAGGCACAAGGAGAAGCCAGGGCTCAGGGCTGGGGGGTGAGAGGACCTCCCTGGATAATTGGTCACAGTCCACCAGCTCACTGTGTCCCCTCAGGCAAATCACCCAACACTCCTTCCCACCAGTTTCTCCCTCAGTGAGACGAAGAAGATGTCCCACTTCTGCCCTGCTGCCCCACAGCATGGTGGTTGGGCCCCAGTGAGCTCCCTATGGGGTGGCTGTTGCAAGGGAGCCATGCAGGCGGGGCTGGGGTCCACACGGCCCACGGATGTGTGTGGGAAGAACCAGGACTGGGCTCAGGGCTCCCGGCCCCCCAGGCTGTGCTCGGACACCGCCCCTCCTCAGACAGCAGGGACTCAGTGGACAGGACTCAGTCCTGGGGACACAGCAAGGCAGAAGACAGGCGGGGTCCCTGCCTTGTAGCCACACCTGGGGGGGGGTAGTAAACAGGGTGACAAGTAAATAAGCCAGCAAGTGTTAGATGGTGGGAAGTGAGGGGCCAGCGGGGAGCACAGCAGAGGACTGTGACAGAGAGGGGACAGGAACACCTGAGGTCCTGCCGGCAGGTTGGGGGAGCCATGTCTGAGTCAAGAAACCAGTGACAGGAGAGAGCCAGCTGCAGAAATTGGGGGTGGGGAATGTGTCCGGGCAAGGGGAGGCCTGAGGATGTGGCACTGAGACAGGACAGTCTGGACTGTGTGAGGGACAGAGTGCTGGAGGGTGATAAGCCAGGGCAGCAGGGGTGATGGGGCAGGTGGGCCAGCAGTGGGTGGGGTGGGTGGGGGGTGTTGTAAGTGCCATGAGCTCTGTAGGTGGCTGGAAATGGCAGGGAGGGTTGTCCAGCAGACAGAGTCAGTCCCTCATCCCAGTCTCCATCCGCTGCGATCTGCTCTGCCCGGTTAGGGTCCTTCCATGTGGTCCTATTCATGGTCAGACTGGCAGTGAGCATAAGGAGTTGACTGTTCAGGGGAAACACCTCCAGCCTCCAGCTCATTCTGAGGACCCCCCTGGCTTGCTGCACACCTGAGGGCAAGGCTAGGCTGAGCTGAACCTCTGGGGGAGCATGTCACCACTGGGGTGCCCCGGTCCTCTGTTCTCATGGTGTCCCCCAGCAGGAGGTGCCCCAGGAGCGTGATGGTCCCTGCTGTCCCAGGGCATCAGGGCGGGTGCCAGTGCTGCCATCCTGGCTGTCCAGCTGCATGGGCCTCTAGACGGCAGCATCCTCGACAGTGCACTTCCCCTTTCTGCCCCCCCCCCCCATTACATCTGTTCCCACTGCTTGCCGGGTCTCAGTCAGCACCCGCTTCCCTCTGCCCTGGGGCCCGCCTTGCTCTCAGGATAAAGCCCAGACTCTGACCCCACCCACCCCTCCTCTCTGCCTCTGACCGTGGGTCCGGTCTCGGCTCCGTCCTGCGTGGTCCTTGCACGCGCCCGCTGGTTGAGGGTGTTCCCCACTTGTTCCCCACTGCCCTCTCCCCGTGGCCTCCTCGCTCAGCCTATCCCTCAGGTCCCAGCTCTGGCTCCCTGTCCCTCAGGCCACCGCCCCTCCCCTCCCTCCTCAGGCCCTGATGGACCGACCCCCTTCCGAGTGCACAGTGCAACTTTTTTCATTGTCCTCTGTGAAGATTAGCTTGAAACCTCCTCTCCAGGCCTGTAGGCTCCGTGAGGGTTGTCTCATATCTTTTATTTATTGTTGGGGCCCCTGGCGTGTAGTTGGCACTCTGATTATCTGTTGGATGGATGCAGAGTGGCTGCAGGCATGAATTATTTTTAACTAGACTTCACCTGTGTTCACACCACTTAGTGCCCACCCCTGGGGCTGTTTCTGCCTTTTCTCCTCTCAGATCCTGACCCTGCCCTACGCCAGGGAGCCTGGGCCCAAACCCTGGCCACATGTGAGGGTTCGTGTCCTCACACCGGACCCAGGGGCACCTCCAGGTCAGATCGTCCTGAGCCCTGGGGCCTGGGTCTCTGGAGCAGGGAAGGGCCGGCTCCCTCTGAAGCTACTGGAATGAACAGCTGTCTAGCATTCTCACTGGGCCTGTCAAAGTAGAGTACATCCCAGGGTGGCTTCGCGCGTGACGGCAAGTTTGGAAACCAGGTCACATCTAGCATGGACCATGGGACCGAGAAGGTGGGGGGAAGAAGGGGCATTAGTGGCTTTGGCGTGTCCCTCCCTGTGCTTGGGGCCAGAGGAGGCTCAAGGCAGTCTCGGGCCAAATCTCCTTTGCAGGCTGGTCAGGCCTTTGCTCTCCAGGGAGGCTGCGTCCTCAGCACTGGCCCGAAGCTGGTAGAAGTGCCGCAGCCATCCCCCTCAGCTCTGGGGTCTTCCTGGCCCTGGCCCTGCCTGGTGAGGGTGGGCTCGCAGGCTGTGAGGATGCTCAGGTCAGGCAGGCTTGGTCTAACACCGGCAGGGAGGGGGCACCCAGGGGGCCCCAGAGCCCATGATTCTAGGTCACCTCCTGCAACATCTAGAAGCAGGAGGGGTATTTATAGCAGCCACCAAGAGTGGAGCACTCAGCATGAGTAATGACGTAGCCCCCCCCCCCCGCCCCCCAGCTCTCACTGACTCGCTGGCCGCCACTCCCCTCTCCAGAACCTGCCTGGGGCCAGCAGTGAGGTCTGGCCCTGCAGAGACAGCAGGTGCTGTCACACTGCCTCTCCGAGCCCTGGAGGAGACCAGGTGCTACCTTCTGCCCAGCGGGCACCTCTGCCTCAGCCAGCCTAGCCAGGACCTTGTCTATCTCCTCTGCCCGGTGGGCATCCCATTAGCACTCAGTGCCCAGAGTCTGCTGCTCTCTGATGGCACTGTCTGCTCTTGTTGAAAGGTTCATTCCCTCGAGTCATCAGCAGTGCCACCCGCGTCCCCCGAGCTTGCCATGGTGAGGAAAAGGCCTGACTTGTGCCTGCTACCAGCAGGCAGTTAATGGGGCTGGGAGCACCTGCCCAGGATGACGAGGAGTTGTTCCTGCCAAATGCCTTCACCTCTCTGGAGTGCCATTTGGGGCTGGAGGGCAGTGGTCCCAGCCCGTGGTCACCAGGGCATTGCCAGGCATGTGGCCTCAGGCCCACCTGCTGCCACACCCAGGGAGCAGGCTAGGAAAAAGTGACAGAATGTCAGGACTGGGGCCCCAAGCTATGAGGATGAGTCTTCTGGGAAAGAAAATGACATCAAACTCAAGCCCAGTGGTCAAGCCTTTTTTTACCCAGATGGAAAGTGGGTCCCTTGGTCCTGTCTAGACATGAATAGGCAGAGTGGTGACATTGATCACATGACTGGTGGAGGGAGACTTGGGCTTCCCTCCTGGGTTCCCCTCACTTCCACTTTCCGTTCCCAGACCCTCCCAACCCGCCCCCTCCCCCATCCAGCCGGGAAAGAAGCAGGGGAAGGCTGAGGCTTTTCCCTTGGGAGCTTCCATGTAACAGAGATCAGTCAGGTGCACCAGGAGCAGGTGGGCAGGGGGCGGATCAGCCAGGGCAGGGCCATGAGGCCACATGGGGATGGGCCCCAGCTCCACCAGGGAGGAGCCTCTGAAGTGAGGGGGATCAGAGAGCTCATTGCACTGATGGGCAGGTAGGAGACGAGGTGGGGGCCGGAAGTGGGCTTGCCCTCTCACAGGGACCAGGAGGGGCAGCGGTTGGTGGAGAGCTTGATAGCTAATGGTTGGGAGTTTTAATCTTATTTAAAGAGCATTTAGGAGCCATAATATGCTTTTGAGAAGATGACTTATTTAATTAAAATTTTAAACTATGTGTGGCATAGCTAATGCTGCCTGGCACCCCTCTGTGCCGGACGCTGCTCTCAGCACTTTACAACTAGGAACTTTGTCCCCACGGCAGCCCCCCAAGAGAGGCGCTGTCATCGCCATCCCCTTTACGGATGAGGGGACGGTAGATGGTTTGTCCTCAGAAGTGGCCTCTGCACTGTGCTCGGAAGGTCCTGGGTTCTGAGTGAACAGCAGCATGAGGACAGGAGCTGGGTCTGCACTGTCCTCCACCCGGTGGCAGGGGGCCTCTGAGCTCCCAGCCCTGCATGGAGGCCTATGCTTGCCTGTGCTCGGGTCCACCTCTGTCATGTCTAGTGGTGGGAGGACAGGGATGGCCTGAGGGACAGAAGAGTCAGCCACGGGCCTGGTCTTCCAACTCCTGACTTAATGTTTTCTAGGCCTCGGTTGCCCTCATGACTCAGGCCAGGAGACATGTGGTGGACTTAGCGTGGGCTCCTGCCTGGAGCCCCAAGGTTCTCTCCTCAGCCAACCGGAACCAAAACAGCAAGTGGAACTCTGAAAGTCAAGACCATAGTGGACCCGAGAGGTCATCCTGTCTGGTGCCTCAAACATTTTCAAGCCTTGAGACTAATTCAAACACAGTGTTACAAGGAACGCTGATGTGTATGCAGCTCAGAGCTGCTCTGACGGACATCTCCTGCCAGCCCGTTATGACCACCTCCCCCCACCGGGGGTGTCTGAGGGGGTCTCAGAAACCAACTTTGGGGAGCACTGACATCCTCAGAGAACTGACTTATTGGGCACAGGAGAAGAGAGCCACAGAGGGTGGGACCTGGGTCCATGCCCACCTCCACCCATGCTCTGTGGGGACAGAGGATGTTAGCCCTTCCTGTCACATACAGGAACTCTGCAGACCTCCTCCCCTGGGAAAGAGCTCTTGTTACGAAGTCACTCGATCCCTACCTGCTTCTGTGATGCCCGGGGAATGGTCGAAGTGAAACCCAATAGCCCGAGTGGCGGTCTGTGTCCTAGATGGCCGTGCTGCCCCGGGAGGTGGCCCCTGCACACATCCGTGGCCCATGCAGCCTTCAGGAGTCTGGGAGGCATCTGCCCCAGTGCAGGCCAGACCCCGAGACCTGGCCACATCCTGAGGAGGTGTGACGGGACAGGACCCCGGTGGCACAGGGTATGCTGGGCATGGCTGTGGGGCTTCCTAGAGGGGAGGTGTTAGGCTAGGTGTGCCCACTTAGCATCCTCATTAACGGCCTCATTAGGGGGCCCCTAATGAAGTGGAAGGTGCTAATTCCTCTAGGAGGTGCTGCCAGCACCTGGGACAGGGATTCTCTCCTGGGGAAAGTTCTGAGAAGCGTCAGAATACCACAGGTGAACAGCCAGCGGGGGTGGGAGCTCCCAGCAGGTGGCTGACAGGAGAGCAGAGTCCTGGGGGAGGCTGTGGGTGGGTGCAGGGGTGCGGGTTAGAATCCTGGACTCCACTGATGGACGTGAGCGGTGGGTCTCTGCGGTGAGCGTCCAGAGGTGGAGCTGGGTAGGGGCCGGCAGTGCCACCCTGAAACGCAGAGACACCGGCGCGGGGCACTGTGGCAGGCCCGCAGGCGTGGCCATGGGCCCGTGCTCCATGGTCTGAGCTGACCTGTGGCAAGGTGATTCCCATCTCACTGGCTCATTGTGGATTAAAGACCCAGGGTCGGCTCAGCCTGGGCAGGTGGCTCCTCAGGCATGACGCCATCCCTACCTGAGAAGGTAGGTCAGGGCGTTGTGCAGGGTGGCCAGGTTTCAGGCAGGTGTGGGTCAGCCTGGTCACTGGGGACAAAGAGCAGGGCCTTTCTGTTTGGGAGAGTTGACTTAGATCACAGAGAGATTAGCATGGCTGCCACACCTCAGGGCAGGGACTCCATGCAGTGAGGATGAGGTCTGAGCACTGTTGGGCGGGACAGTTAATAATAACGATGGCTGCTGGCACTTTTCTGTGGGCTGGGTGTGTGGTATATACATTATTTTGTCTTGATTCCCTGTGAAGTGGGTACCTTCATTATCCCATTTTGCAAGTGAGGAAAATGAGGCTCAGAGACGAGAAGGTCACAGACAAGTAGAAGCGATGGACCAAGATTCAAACCCAGGGCTGCCTCCCACCATGGCTGAGGCCAGGAGACGGGGAGTTCCCAGGGAGATCGGGTAAGGATGTGTTAGAGCAGGGGTCCCCAAACTACAGCCCCCCGCGGGCTGCATGTGTCCCCCTGAGGCCACTTATCCGGCCCCCGCGGCACTTCCGGAAGGGGCACCTCTTTCATTGGTGGTCAGTGAGAGGAGCACAGGATGCATCCGCACCCATAGTTCCCATTGAAATACTGGTCAGTGTGTTGATTTAAATTTACTTGTTCTTTATTTTAAATATTGTATTTGTTCTCGTTTTGTCTTTTTACTTTAAAATAAGATATGTGCAGTGTGCATAGGGATTTGTTCATAGTTTTTTTTATAGTCCGGCCCTCCAACGGTCTGAGGGACAGTGAACTGGGCCCCTGTGTAAAAAGTTTGGGGACCCCTGTGTTAGAGCATGAGGGGACGTGAGAAGACCACAGGGCAGCATGGAAAGGACTCGGCCCAAATAGAAACAAACCTGGGCACGTGCCTACATCCTCCTCACAGACAGGCAGGATGAGGTGGCCCCAGGCTCGGAGACCCAGGCGGCCAGGCAGTGCCATCAGGAAGCCAGCTGTGCCCACTCATCAGAACTGCACCAGGGTACCTCTGCCTCCCATGACCGAATGAGTGTAGGACAAGGGCCCATTCTTAGTTTCAGGAAAATAAACAGCCTCCAAGAAAGAATTTAGAAATAAAACCTGGTCTGGCCTGAACAATGGGAACCTCTTCTGCTATTGGGAACAGGTCCATTCCAGCCCTGCTAAGTGCACCCTGGCATAAACCCCCTGGACAGAGGACCGGGTGGGGATTGGGGGCTCTGGGTGGGAGCAGGGCCCAGTCTGGCCACCAGGGAAGGTCCTGCTGCCCTCCAGGCCCTTCCTCCTCATTCCTGGCAGCCAGCCGCCCTCCTGGAATACCTAGCAGGAAACTAAAGGCCCCAATTGATTCCTGGGGAGTTGGCTGGTGTCAGTGACAGGGCCGGTGGCAGATGGCAAATTCTACTTGTAGACAAACGGAAAATACTTAGCGTGAGAATCAAAGCCGGAGCCTCCGGGATAAGTGATAAAGGGAGCCCAGTGAGGGCTCCCGGGGAGGGGCTGGGGAACAGCCGGAGGGGAGCCTCATCTCACGGCCCGACTCTGCCACTCACTAGCTGAGTGACCTTGGGCGAGTTACTGAACTGCTCTGGGCTTCGGTTTCCTCCTCAGTAAAATGGGGATAAGAATAACTTGCCTCCTGGGGTTGTTAGATAGATTAAATTAAAGAAGGCAGTGTTCCTGAGCTGCTCGCTACAGTACCTGGCATGTAGTAAATGTTACATAAGAATTTTAAAAAAATAAGCAGGTAATGGAATAACGGTTGGAGCTGTTTCTGTGCCCAGCCCAGGATGGCTGCGGGCACGGCCTCCAGCAGCTGGGGCTGCCCCTTTCCGTCCTCTCCGCTGGACTTCGTGCCCAGTCCCAGCTGGCCCTCTTGTAGGGAGGGGCTCTGGCCAGCAGGCACGTTGACATGGAGACACCTACCTTCAGAGCCGGCCTGGGCCCTCACTGACTAGGTTCTTAACCTCTCAGAACCTCAGTTTCCCCCTCCGTGCAGTGGGAACAGCCAGACCCCGCCCCCAATAGGGTTGTCCTGAGGGATGCAGGAGGTGACTCCCGGCCCTTCCAGGCCATCCGGGCCAGGACTGTGGGGAAGGTGCTTGTGAGTCCAAGGACCTAGGGTCAGAGGCGGATATGTGGCAGCAGCGTCCCCCTCCTGGCCCGGCCACGCCGGGCACCCTGCTGCCATCCTGGGGCCTGGGGGTGTGAGGACCCATTTTGAGCTGAGATCCAGCCCCGGCCCTGGGCAGACTCTGCTCTGCCTTCTGCTCCGGCACAGCTGATGCGAGAAAAGCGACAGCTTTCGGCCCCTAACTTGGGCTGCGCACACCCGGGCACAGGCTGGTGAAGCATGTGGCCCCCAGCCCACGCGCGCTTTCTCTCTGTCGCCTCCCTGCCGCCTTCTCCCTTCCTGTGCCTTTCAGAGCCCAGCCTCTATGCAGGGCCGTGGACCTGGGAAGGGGAAGGGCCTTATCAGTGCGTGTGGGAATGAGGACACCACCGAGGGCAGAGGAACTTTCCCAAGTAGCTCGCAGAGATGCCTGAGACCCCGGCTCTGCCCGGTCCTTGTCACAGGACCTTCCGGCAGACCTGAAGCCTCTCTGAGCCTCACTTGCTCCATCTGTAGAGCTGGGGTGCTCCTACTTGTGGCCTGATGGGGCTGGAATGAGAGGTCACATCAAGGTTTAGCCCCGTGCGCTCCCCCCGGAATGCCCCCCGGAGCTCCCCTGGGCTCAGCTCTCCTCTGCAGAATGGGGCCAACACCCGCACTCTCGCCCACGCTGTGAGGGTGTTGCTGCAGCCCCGCGTAGTGGTTAAGACACAGGCTCTGGGCGTAGGCTGTGTGACCTGCGCCTTGTCTATAAAACGTGGCACAGTAGCGACCTCCCAGAGCGGTTAGGAGGATGAAGTAAGTTGTTGGTGAACGGCTTCGACGTGGCCCAGGACCCGGTAGGCAACTGACCAGTGCCACAGGAGGCAAGATGACAGGGTCCCCAACTCACTGATGGAGCCCTGGAACTGCCCTGCTGTGTGGGGAAGTGAGTCCAGTTACAACAACGTGTTGATCGCCTCCATCTCAGGGAGGTTAGCCAGCCCTGCGGCTAAGACGCGGAAGAACAGGGATTTGACCCCCAACGAGGCCCACGGCTGGACACTGCTGAGGAGAGCAGGGACCCATCTGCCCGTCTCGTTAGGCAAGAGGGAGCCTGTTGGTGAGCCCGCCCAGAGAGGATGGCCTCTAGGGCCACCATTCATCCTGCAGGCTGCCCGGACCCAGCCACACTGTTGTCAGGAAGCCTCACCCCATCAGATGCCCCCCTCCCCGCCTCCAAGACTAGACAAGCGCCAGCGCCCAACACAGAAACACTTGCAACCAGATAGGCCAAGGGGGCCTCGCAGGCAGCAGATACCTGTCCCTGTCTCCTTCTTTAGAGCACTTTCCGATTTTAAAGCCTTTCCCATGGAATTGCATTCATCGCGGGATGGAGTCCTGGGCCCTCCCCTCAGGCACCGAGGGTCAGAACACCCTGCAGAGCTCAAGAACCCTTGCAGACCCCCAGCCTCCCTTTGCGCTTCAGCCACCAGGAAGTTGGAAGTGTGATGGTTGTTTCATGGGAAGCCACTGTGTGGGCCTTTATGTCTTGCATGTGTGCAGTGGATTCCCCCAACCTTCTGTCTTAATTTTACTTAGTTCTTTTTTTTTTTGTATTTTCCCAAAGTTATATAGAAGCGGGGAGGCAGTCAGACAGACTCCTGCATGCACCGACCGGGATCCACCCGGCATGCCCACCAGGGGGCAATGCTCTGCCCATCTGGGGTGTTGCTCCGTTGCAACTGGAGCCATTCTAGTGCCTGATGCGGAGGCCATGGAGCCATCCTCAGCTAACTTTGCTCCAGTGGAGCCTTGGCTGCAGGAGGGGAAGAGAGAGAGAGAGAGAGAGAGAAAGGAGAGGGGGAAGGGTGGAGAAGCAGATGGGTGCTTCTCCTATGTGCCCTGGCCGGGAATCAAACCCAGGACTTCCATATGCCGGGCCAATGCTCTACCGCTGAGCCAACTGGCCAGGGCTTAATTTTACTTAGTTCTTGTTCTGAGGTTTATTGGTTTTTAAATTTGTACAGGCAGTTCCCACGTTATGATCGAGATAGATTCTGTAAGATTGTTCTTAAGTTGGATGTGCATGTAAGTGGGAATAGGTACATTTACCTATTAAATGCAACTTAGGTGTTTGCCTTAATATAGTATTTATTTTTACCTTTTCTGAGCATATCAATGCTTAAACATTTTCAAACCTACATAGCCTACCTCGTTTGTAACCCCAGGATGGCCTGTACCCTACATTTTCCATTGTGGTTCCTACAAGGCACACACAGCCATTTGTTATGAATACAAATAAATACTAATGTTTATTAACAAACAAAACCCCAAGCCTCCCATTAGTCCCACTTCTTATTCTTCAGAAGAGGAAGGAGAGGACAGGAGGGGCGATGACTCTCTGGCCTGGGGACACTGTTCTTGGTCTGGGTGTGGCTACACCTGGCCCAGTCACCAGCCTCAGCAGGCAGGTCCAGGGGACCCACGGAAGGCGGGCTTCGGTCTGAGGGGCTCATCTCCTTCGGCAGCTGAGCTGCGGAGTGACCGTAACCCTGCCTGCCCGAGGTGGAGAGAGCCAGCCAGCGGTGACTGGGAAACCGTGCCAATGCTGGCTGCCTTCTTGCAGGTGGGTCTCCTGCAGGGAGCTCATGAGGATTTTGTCGGCTTCCAAGAGGGTTATGCATCTCCAAGAGCGTGAAAGAGAGGATCTCAGCCCGGGCTCCCTGGGGTGACACTCTATGAATGGAGCGCCTCTCGGGGAGTTGGAGGGCTGTGTGGCAGGAGGAGGGAGTGGGTCTTCGCGGGGACTCCAGGACTGCGTATCAGCAGGGAAAGCCGAGAGCCTCGGGGCCTTTCTGAGCCTCAGTTTCCTCACCCATAAAAGGGGGTGGCAGGACTGTTTCTGAGACCCCTCTTTTTTTTTTGAAGACTTTATTCATTTTAGAGAGGAACGAGAGAGAAGGGGGGAGGAGCAGGAAGCATCAACTCACATAAGTACCTTGACCAGGCAAACCCAAGGTTTCAAACTGGTGACCTCAGCGTTCCAGGTCGACACTTTATCCACTGCGCCACCACAGGTCAGGCTCTGAAGCCCCTTCTTACTGACCTTCCTGCATTAGTTGTGGGCCATGGATGGACCACTCAGCCCCCTGCTCCTCGGAAGGTCATGGGCCGGCGTCTCTGAACCCCAGTCCTGTCCCTCTTCAGTGGTAGCAATACTAGAAGAGCCAGCACTTGCTCAGCACTTACTGGGTGACAGGTGCAATCTTGGGCTTGTGATACATTAAGCCCTCACTACAGTTCCTGAAGCAGATACTGTTCTTAGCCTGGCTTTAGGAATGAGGACCCAAGGCATGAGAGGTTAGGTGACTTGTCCAAGGTCACACAGACAGTAATCTTAGAGCCAGGACTTGACATGGGCAGAGTGTAGAGGACGTGGAGCTATATTGCTGCCCTCGCTACGTCACTGCTGGAGGACGGAAGGCAGTGCGTCCTGGATTGGGACACGGGATGTGCAGCCAATGTCAGACATGTCCCCGTGGCCTAGGCCTGGCTGTCCTCCCTTGAGACTCACCTTCCAGCCCACCCCTGGGCCAAGAGGCCTGAGGCTGCCTCTGGGCAGGGGGAAAGGTCATGAGCTGATATGGAAGCTGGAGGTGGTCCTGTTGGGGTCTCTCACAGCGCATGATCCTGTCCCCTGTGGGCAAGGGGACATTCCGCCTCCTCCAAGGCCAAACCCTGTGCAAGGCCATCTGGAGTGCAGACAAGGCAACCCACACCCTCCTCGCTCCCCTGGGGGCTCTCAGCACCCTTCAGCTGGGACCCCCTGCCCAGGGGCTCTTCTCTCTGAAAGCTGCTCCCAGGATCAAGCCCAAAGGGACCTTAGGGTCAGGGGATGAAGCCCAGCCTGGGGTGCTTTAGCCAGCAGCCCCCTCCTCCAGGCTCACAGCGGGGGAGAGGTGTTACAGAGTCAGGACTCACACCTGGTCAGTCCAGCCCGTTTCCATTGGGGGGAGCTGGTCGTGGTGGCGGCAGCGCTGACAGACCCCAATGTCTGGCGGCAGTCCTCCGCCAGCCGTCTCAAGAGCTCTGTTAATATGACAGTCCCCACGAATGGAGGCCTGCAGCCTGCCAGGGTTGTGCAAACCCTCTGGTGACATCATCCCAGTCAGTCCTCCCTGCAGCCTTCCAAGGGGGTGGTGTCATCCCTGTTTGGCAGGAGACACTGAAGCCCTCAGGCAGTGAGGACAGGCTCAGGAAAGTAGATGGTTCTCCCTGAGGCTGGGGAGGCAGTGGGTGTGGCGTTTCCCCCAGAGCCAAGGGTGTGAGCTAAGAGGACTTTTATGACAGGAAGGGATTACCCTCAGGGGGACTTGGGGGTGCCTCAGGGGGAGGAGAGAGGGTTTGGGACAGTCTGTGAGGCTGCTTAGGAGGAGAGGGGCTTTGAGATCAGATGTGCTCATACTCCAGGGCACAAGAGGGTGTGAAGATGAAGGACATGCCAGCCCCCCTCCCACTCTCATTTGAGCTGGGTCAGGGATGGGTAGCAAGTAGTCTACGAGTTTATTGTAAGACAGTGTGCCCAGGGCTACACAGGCATGAGGGCCCCAGGATACCATTAGGGGGGCAGCCTATTCAGCGTGAGAAGGGTGGGGTGGCTGGATGCTATCAGGGAGGGTTTCCAAGAGGAGGTGATTTTTGGTGGATCTAGAAAGATGAGTAGGGCTTTCCTGGTAGAGGTGAGTAAACAAAGCACAGAACCTTCTGAAGAAGTCACTTTAGGGAGCAGCGAGCATGGGGGCAACAGGGAAGGGGGTTTGGGCAGTGTGGGAAGGAGTTGGGACATCTCCCCAGCCAGAAGGAACACAGTGGCTGAGGGCGGTATCTGTGCTGGAGTCTGTCCCCACAGAGAGGTAGTCTTTCCTGCTCCAGGACTCAGAGTGAGACACCTGCCCAATGTGGCAGAGCCTGCCTGCTGGTGACTAAGGCCCTTAGCCATTGCCTTGTGGGGGCTCGGACTTTACCCTGCAGGCCACAGGGAGCCATGGAAAGTTTTTATTTATCTACAGTGTGTCCGTAAAGTCATGGTGCACTTTTGACTGGTGACGGGTCAAAAGTGCACCATGACTTTACGGACACACTGTACTTATTTATTTTTAGGTGATAGGAGGGGAAGTAGAGAGACAGACTCCTGCATGTGCCCTTACCAGGATCCACCCGGCAACCCCATCTGGAGTTGATGCTTGAGTATCAAGCTATTTTTAGTACCCGAGGGTGTCTTGCTCGGACCAGCGGACCGATCCTCAGCACCTGGGCCACGCTTGAATCCATCAAGGCACTGGGTGCAGGAGGCGAAGAGGGAGAGAAGGGGGAGGGGGAGAGGAAGGGAAGCAGAAGCAAATGGTTGCTTCTCCTGTGTGCCCTGACTGGGAATCAAGCCTGGATGTCCATACATCTGCCTGACACTCTATCCACTGAGCTACCGGCCAGGGCAGAAGGTTTTTAAAGTAGGTGACAGCATGTGCATTTTAAAAAAGACTTGCAGTTTTAAGAAGAGGAACTCCCAGAATGAGGCCTGAGTCGCCATCAGGAAAATTGGACTTTGTGAGCAGGGGAAGAAAGGGGTTCCGACGGGCCATTCAAGTCATCCCATTGATGTGAGGGGTTCCTCGCACCTCAGCTCATACCTGCCCAGGCTGGGGGCTCAGCCAGGGGGAGGGGGAGCCCAGCAGTGCCCCTGTTCTGGGCTTTGGCGGTGGGGGCGGGAGGCTTTGTGCCCGCCCAATATGGTTGTTGGAGGGCACCGACCCTGTGCCCCAGGGGAGGAGAGCCAGATGATCTGTGGCAGCTCCAGACCAGGATGTAGCCTCTGCCCTCCCCCCTCCTGAGACATTTCCTCCAGATGAAATCACATCCCCAGCAGGGGAACAGGCCCCCATTGTGAAGAGCTGGGGTCTCAAGAAAAAGGAGAAAAAGGAAGTCTTTCAGGCCCTTAAAAATAGCAGCCCTGAGATTTATGAATCCGCATGGAACGGAGCTGTCCCACCCCCTCCCCCAGCAGCACAGGCCCTGTCACCCTCATCCCACTGGAGAATCCACAGGCCCAGGTGGGAAGGTGGGGGGCAGTCACACACTCTCCCTCTGCCCCCCCCCTCCCCTGCTAAGACCCTAAGACCAGCACCGGCATTTTCCAGCCTGGCTAGGGTCTCTGCAGACAGTTTCTTCTGTGGTCCTCAACAGAACTCTTAGCAGGTGGGAATAATCAACAGATGAGGAAACTGAGGCACAACTAGTAAGTCACACATTAGCAGGTGGTGGAATCCGGCTGGAAGTTTCCAGCACTGGGCCTAGGGTTCTGCAGTAGGGGCTGGTCCCCAGAAGGGGCAGGGGTCCATGTGATCTGGTGGGCACCGGCACTGACCTCAGCTGTTGGCCGCAGACTAGGGGCAGAGGCTGCCACCCGCCGTTTCACTCCAGTGCCTAACAGACCTTTAGCTACCTCAATGGGGCCAGGTGCCCGGCTGGCCCTTTCTCTCCCACCTGCGGGGGGGGGGGGACATATGCACACGTCGGGCTGCACATGAGTTAGAGGGGGTCTGCGAATGGTATGTGTGAGTTTAAGGAGTGTCCATTCTTCTAGACTCCCAAGAGGTAAAGAGGTGGGGCAAGGGGCGATTGGGAAGGGTTCCCCGGGGCATGCCTGAGGACAAGATGCTCTGGGCTGCTGGCAGGGGCAGGGTCCTCACGGGCCCTCCAAGGGCTGGTGCTGCCCTTCCTCCACCCCGGCCTGTCCTGATTGGAGCAGGATGTGGATGGAGCTACAGTGCTAGCAGGGACCACACTGACCCCATGCTGGCCTGGACCTCTTGTCATTCCTTCTGAATGAGGAGGTCCCTTGAGCCAGACCCCCCTCCCCCCCCAGGAGCCATCTGGAGACCGGGAGGGGCTGTGGAGAACCGGTGGCTAAGCCTCAGCTGTCGGCAGCTCTGTCTTGCCCTGGCCCTGCTGCTACTCACCGTGTCCCAGCCCCTCTGGTCCCATCCTTTCTGACCGAAGCTGTGCTGTCAACCACTTGTCACAGACACAGCACCCTAGCTTTAGCCTGCGACAGCCCCAGACCACACCCGGCCACCCCACCATGCCGCTCTGTGCTCTCCATCCTTCTCCCTGCTTCCCAGAACCGGTGCTCCGACTCCTCCTTGTCGAGTGGGATGATGTCACTTCCTGAGGGTGGGGGGAGGAGTAGGCACGACCCCGGCAGGCTAGCCCGCCAGCCCGCCTGCCAGGCCGCCACCTCACCGGGAGCAGTCAGGCAGCAGCTAGATGAAGTGGCTGCTCCCATGAGAGGGAGGTGGAGACTGGGCAGAGCTGGACATGCTAGCCAGCCCCACGCCCCCTGGCCCACCCTGAGGGCTGTGCCCATCAGCTGGGGGAGACTTGCCCGCTTCCTTCCTGAGTGATGCTGGTCTCTGAGGATACTCGTTTTCTCTGGAGGCGTCACGGGGAGAGGACTTGCCACCTGCCCCTGGACCAGGTGCCATGTAAGCTTGCCGGCCTGGGCAACTGTCTACCAGAGGTGCACCCAGCCTCCACAGCAGGGGTTACTCTGCACAGCTCAGCATGGGGCTATTCTGGATTCCCTCCCCGGGGTCCCTGGGCCAGCCCCCTGTGGGAGCCTTCCGGCTGCTCCACTACCCTGTTCCCCCGCTCTCAGGAGCCGGGCGGATTCCTGAGCACTCCTCCCTGACCTTCCCTTGGCTAGTTCGAACTCTGTGACTTGAGAGAGTTGAGAACAGGGCGGTAAAGACTGCTTGGCTCAGGGGAGGTCTGGGAGGTGCGGTTTCCAGGAGGGTGGGTCACCCACCACCCTTCTAGCAGGAGATCTGGGGGTGCCTCGGGCATGCCCTTGGCCCTGGATCTCAGCCATGTCAATCATCTTCCCTTCCTAGAGGCACGGCGGAGGTTGGGAATTCTTTCTAGTGGGCGCAAAACCAAGTCATAGAGTGTGCTCCCGGGGTTCCAGCAAAGGGAGAAACTCAAGACCCCATTCAGCAAATATTTACTGATACCTGCCATGTGCTGGCACTCCCCCTCCATGCCCACCATGCCCTCCCTGCACCTGCCCCAGGGCCCTTAGCCTCTACCTGCCCTGTTTGGCTCATGCCAGATACAGGCTCATGCTTGATCTGGGAAGCCCCACCCTACCCCAAGGACAGCGTGCACCGGGCTACGTCTCTCTGAGAAAAGGCAGTAGCAGGGCTGAGGGAGCCCCCTGACCCCACGTAGGGGGGTGTGAGCCCAGGCCTTCAGTGGAGCCGAGCAGTCACTCTTGGATGAACCCTGGTCTGAGCTGATCCCAAAGGGCAGGTGCTAATCTTAGGGGCGAGAGAGACCTCAGGAGTAGGGTAAAGCCAGAATCTGGCTGCCTAAGTTCTTTATGTTGGCTCTGGCAGGTGGGTCGGCAGAGGTGGGTCCTGCCCCAAAATGGGTTAGCATTTCCGGTGGCGTGGAAGCTGCTGGGCTGTGGGAACTGGGTGAGATGCCTGTGCTCCTGGGCACACCTAACCAGAGGGCGGTGGCCCTGGGCACTGTGGTGGCCCAGGCAGCCACAGGGTCCTCGGCTCTCTTTCAGGAGGTGAGCGCCAGGCCCGCTGAGCCTCTGCAGAGCCGCCAGCCATGCCCGGGATTGTGGTGTTCCGGCGGCGCTGGTCTGTGGGCAGCGATGACCTCGTCTTGCCAGCCATCTTCCTCTTCCTCCTGCACACCACCTGGTGAGTCCTGGGGCCATGCCACCAGCCTGGGTTTAAGGAAAGGGCTAGAAGGAAGCTGTCCAGCCATCTGTCCTGATCCTGTCATGCTCCCAGCTCCCAAGCTGTATGCTTGAAACATACAGCCCCTTAGGCGGGACCCGCCTGACCACCGCCAGACCAAAGCCCAGCCCTGGGCAGAGCGGGTGCTGTCTCCCATGGCTGACATCTGGGCTCCTCGCTCTTGCCTCCCTGCCCCTGGCAGCCTGCGTCTGCAGAGGCACGCAATGCCAGATGGACAGGGACCTCATAGCCACTGCGTCCAGGCAAGGCAGGCGGGGGCTGCGGGGGCTGCGGGGGCGGGGCAGCCTGCCCGCCCCCTCACGTGCGTGTGCTCGCAGGTTTGTGATCCTGTCCGTGGTGCTCTTTGGCCTGGTCTACAACCCACACGAGGCCTGCTCGCTGAACCTGGTGGACCACGGCCGCGGCTACCTGGGCATCTTGCTCAGCTGCATGATCGCCGAGATGGCCATCATTTGGCTGAGCATGCGCGGAGGCATCCTCTACACGGAGCCCCGTGAATCCATGCAGTACGTGCTCTACGTGCGCCTGGGTAAGGGCCGCCCGCCTTGGGTGGGGGGTCCGAAACAGCCTCACCCTCCTCCGGTGCCCCGTCGTGCAGCCAGTACTTGTTGGGACATGCGATTGGGTCCAGCAGACTGAGGGGCTTATGTTCTAGACCAGGGGCGGGCAGCCCCCAGCCTGAGGGGCTGATCCAGCCTGCTCTCTGTTTTTGTAAATAAAGTTTTATTGAAGCCCAGCCACACACATTCATTCACGGACTTGTCTCTGGCTGCTTTTGTGTGACAACAGCAGGCTGAGTCGCTGCGACAGGGTATAACCCGCAGAGCCTGAAATAGTTGCTCTCTGGCCTTTACAGAAAAACCTTGCCAACCCTGTTCTAGGCTGTTTCTTCAGCTGCTCTGTGAGCCTATCCAAACAACCCCTATCCTGGGGAAAGTCCTCAGCGCCTGGGCCAGACAATTCCCAGGAGGGTCCGCTTGTGTCCCGTTCCTGGGCTTCTCCTGATCAGATCGATCATCTCTCGTAAACACATCTCCTGTGCTTCTATGAACTATGCTGAGTTCTTTCCTCACGTTAATTCTGGGAGGAGCTATTATTATCTCATTTTACAGATGAGGGGGTCTGGGGCCCAGAAAGGTTAATCCTTTTCCTCAGGGTCATGCAGCTACTGTGGATGTGTTGGAGCTGAGATTTGAACCCAGGTTGTCTGGCTCCAAAGCCTGTAAGCTGGGGCTTCCAGTGCTGCCCCAATTATCCCACCCCCACCCCCATCTGGCAGGAGCATGGTGCCCTGAGAGCCCCCCCAGCCCCCGTCTCAGTCCTGGGCTCAGTGCTCTGGCAGGAGCACGGTGCCCTGAGAGCCCCCCCCCCCCCAGCCCCCGTCTCAGCCCTGGGCTCAGTGCTCTGGCAGGAGTACTGTGCCCTGAGCAGCTGGCTGCAGGGCCTCCTTCCTCCTGCCTCAACTGCTAAGAGTCCTTATCCTGGGGAAATAGCTTGTTTCCCTGAAATAAATGCTCTCTCATCTAATTCTTCCACAGTAACATAATGTAGATCTTGTCACTCATTTTACAGATGAGGAAACAGAGGCTCAGAGAGATTAGGTAATTTGCCTAAAATAGATCTGATTCCAAAGTTCACAGATGTAATTCCAAAATCCTGAAAGGACAAGGAAATATCTTTTCATTGTCCACCTTTCCAGTCACCTTCTCAGGGAGTGTCAGGGCCTGAGGACACATTCCAACAGGACCGTGTTGGGACAGCCACACTCCCTGGGCCCTCTCTTCCACGAAGCCTGTGGGCGGCGGGGGGAGGGGGGGAGAGTTGGGGAATTGGGCGGGGGACCTGACGCCCTGGCTGCTGGCCAGCAGAGGCCCTGTGGCAGGAGGGGCCAGGTCGAGGTTCCAGGGCCCTTCAGCCAGCACCCCGCTGTCCTTACAGCCATCCTGGTGATTGAGTTCATCTATGCCATCGTGGGCATCATCTGGCTCACTCAGTACTACACTTCCTGCAATGACCTGACTGCCAAGAACGTCACCCTTGGTATGTCAGCCCCGGGCTGGAAGGGACAGAGTGGAAGGGACAGGTTGAGCACCAACAGAGGAAAACGGTTTCTGTGAGGGGCTTGGCCTTCATCCCTGCGGTCTGCAGCAGTTGAGGGCCCCTCAGTGTCTCACTGGAAGACTACAGAACTGCCTTTGCCAAGGGTGGGCCTTGGGGTCATGGCCCAGCAAGCGGAAGGCTTCTGGGGGCCAGAAGCAGCCAGGGGCAGGGGGGCTCCAGCGCCCTTTTCTTTAGAGCTGGTGTGCCAGGGAGGTGTCCCCAGCACCTCCATCTCTTGCTTCCCGCTGCTGCCCCCACAGGGATGGTCGTCTGCAACTGGGTGGTCATCCTCAGCGTCTGCATCACCGTCCTCTGTGTCTTTGACCCCACGGGCCGCACCTTTGTCAAGCTGAGAGCCACCAAGAGAAGGCAGCGTAACCTGCGGACCTACAACCTACGGTGAGTCGGCCGGGCGGTGGGCAAGGCTGGCCCGACTCCTCCGAAACTGCCTTGCAGCCTGTGTGAGCCACGGGCTCCGTCCACGGCGTCGCCGCTCCCTGCCTCAGTGCTCTGGTCTGTGAAGTGGGAGTGATGATAGTTCCCGCCTCGTGCTGCAGCTGTGAGAGTTAAATTAGATAATGTGCCAAGTGGTCAGCACGGTGCTCCCACTGGTCCGTGCTCAGTAAATGGTAGCTAGCCATTGTTATCACTGTTATCCTCCTCCGTGCTGACGCCAGTCAGCGGTAATGGCAGGAGGCATGTGCATGTCGAGCCAGTGGTGTGTGGTAACTAACAGTAACTCTGTGAGGTAGCTGTTACCATCCTCCTCGTAATACAGGTGAAGAAACCGGGCCACAGAGAGGTTATGTGACTTGCCTGAGGTGACTCAGCTGGCATATGGAGAGGGGGCTAGGACTGGTTTTAGAGCCCGTGCTCTTAACCACTAGGCTAGGCTGCCTGTAGCGTTGAGGGGGCTGAAGGAGATTAATCAAGGAAGGCTTCCTGTAGGGGTTACGTTTTCCACAGGGTCTTGAAGAAGGGAAAAGGCTGTGCCATGGCAGAGAGAATGAAGGAGGGGACCCAGGGTCATCGTGATTCTTGTTTATTGAAAGAAAAATAGTGGGGTGGGGGGGGTCACAGTACAGTCCTGTTAATTGAGCTTCTGCTGAGAGTTACGCCCTGCCCTGAGCCCTTTCCACCAACCCCGGTGCAGCTGTGAGTCCCATTCTGCAGGTAGGAGTCGAAATCCCAGAGACGCAGGCACTTGCCCCAAGTCCGGCTGGTGGCGCATGGAACTAACTGGCTCTGCATCTCTGACCCAGGGCCGTGGGGTCTGGAACCCTCAGGCAGGGGGGCGGGGCCCAGGTTCCCCTGCCCAGCAGGGACCTCCCCACCCCACCCTCCTGCCTCCACGTCAGCTGGGCCCTGCTACCAGGGCCACACCCAGGCTTGGGCTGGCCATCTCCCAGCCCGAAATGCCAGGCCTGGGAGCCTAAGCCCGGAGCCCGTCTCCCTCCCGGTGCAGCTGGCCACCACCGCCCGTCCCATTTTACTCATTCTGAGCACACACCCCCCACCCCCACCTGACCTGGTTTCTGGGCTGCTGGGGCCCTGGGAAAAATCTCCTCTCCCTGACTCTGGGTAATTACCTTTGGGGCCTAGGGTAGCTACCTCCTTTGCAGTTGGGGGTTGGTACTGGCTGTCATTTTAGCTAGAAAGTCTTCCTGCTATCTCAGGGCCCCGTGCCGGCAAGTCAGAGGCCTTAGAGCTCCTGGGTCCTGTCCTGTCGCGGTTTCTTGCCCCGGCCACAGCTCGCTTAGTGCGACCACCTCTCAGGCTGTCCACTCACCCTCCCTCCGTTCTGAAACCGACAGTTTTTCCAACAAGGACATTTTCAAACCTGCCGACCTTTCATCCACTTCCAAGTTCAGGGATGCGCGCAAGCCTTGCTGGGCCTCGCTGACAGGGCAGTCTACTCTCTGGAAGTCAGGCAGCTGTTGGAGCCCTGGGCTCTTTCTTTCCAGTGACATCTGGTGGGAGTTGGGCAGTGGGTTGTTCCCAGCATTACTCCCGGGGAGCCTTGACCTTGGATCCTGGCAGGAGGAGTATCTGTCCTCCCTTCACTCCAGTGAGTTCCAGGGCAGAGGGCGGCTGGTCTGTGAACTTGCTCTGTCGGGGTTTAATATGTCTCACCCTGTGTTGGTCTCTGTAGCCTAACTTAGTGCATTAGGGCCAAACCTGTCACCGGCTTCCTCTGCCCCCTGGTGGTCATACAGAGTACTGCAGGGCAGTATACAGTCAGCTCCTCCTTCAGGCCAGAGACCCAGCAGGATTTTCTCTTTGAACCTTTGAAAACCCTGTTTGGTTAGAAAGGGTTAAAAGCACATGCTGCTCTGGGAGCCCACCTTGGCCAGCACGCCTTCCCTTTATCAAGCCCCTGGCAGGTGGGACGTTGAGTTAGGATGTCAGCTTGTTGCCCAAGTGTCTTCCTTAGGGCTGGCGGGTCCCAGAAACAGCAGTTCCTGTGCACCCTCTCCTAACCCCTCCTATAGCCCTGGAAGGCCCTATGGCTTCCCCTGCCTTGTAGAAGCAGGATTGGGCACAGGAAGTGGCCTTTGCTACAGAGAAGAGCCAAGAGGCTCGGGAAGGAGGGCACAGCCTGTCGCTCCTGATGGACGCTAAGTGCCTTACATGCGTTTGGGGCCGCCCATGCCTGCCCCTCCTGACCACCTGGCATCAGGCTCTGACAGCACCAGCGATAAGGCACACATCACATGAGCAAGCCATTCCTTCTTGCTCTGTCTGGAAATTACATTTTAAATATTGGATCTGTTATCTTTATGCTCAAAACACACCAACTTCTGGGCACCCAGCAGTGGAAGGGCATCCGTGGATAACTAACTGGCCAATCGCTCTGCCTTCAGATGCAGACTGCTGGATACCTGGTTCCCCATCTGATCAGCTTGGGGGCTGGGGGTTGCGGTGGGAATGCCAGGGCCAGCCATGCAGATGAAGGCTGGGGTGGGGGCCTGCCCCCTCTCATGTGACAGATCCAAGGAGCTGGGAATTCAGAGCCTCAATCAGCCCTTAAACTTCCCCCAAGTACAGAGAACGTGAGTATCTGAAATCCTTTTGAGGGGAAGCAGCTCTGACAGGCTTGGGCTCCCAGCTCCAAAGCCCCCAAGGCATGCTGGTGTTCATTCTGTAAAAGCTAGGTGCCTGGGACCTGACCTTGGCCATTGGTGTACCACCTTAGGCCAGCAGTAGTCCCCCCCAGGGGACAGCCAGGTTACTGGCTGCCCAGCTTTGGCTGGACCTGGGTCTGTTCTACCCTAGACAGGGAGCTCTTTTGTGGGAGCCTGGGAACAGGCCACCCTGTTTTCATAATGTCAGGGCCCTAGCTCTGCTGTTCCAGCCACGTGACCTCACCCATGCTAACTCTCCCCCTTTGCAGGCACCGCTTAGAGGAGGGTCAGGCCACCAGCTGGTCGCGCCGGCTCAAAGTGTTTCTCTGCTGCACTCGGACGAAGGACTCACAGTCAGTAAGTACTGGGAGGTCGCGTCCCGAGGGCTCGTGTCCTGTGGTCAGCCACTCGGGGGCCATTGCTCACTGGCAGAGCCGGGTGGGCCGGGCTCGTGGAAGGAAGCTGGGTTCTGTGCACGAGCCAGGGGGCAGGCAGCCTGCCCACCTGCGTGTCCTCCCGCATGTGAAACAGCCGACCCCTCGCTTTGTCAAGGGAGCAGAGAGATTTGAAGACTTTTTCACCGACCCTCTTGGAGCTCAGAGTCTAGTTTAGGAGAAGAGATACTAAAAAACCAGGGCTACCTGAAGACAAAGACAAAGACAAGCAGCGTGTCACCAGCTGCAGGTTACTCTGGAAGCTCCGACGGAGCTATAAAGTCCCCAGTGTGGCCCAGCGCGCAGTCAGCCTTTGCGCCCAGTGCTCAGCAGGGCTGCCAAAGGGCCAGCCCTGTCAGTGGCAGGGGCTGCAGGGGGCGGCCCCTGGGGGCGGGGCCCTTAGAGATCTCCTAGTCTCTTCCTTATTTTGCAGACCAGGCGGCTGAGGCCCAGGCAGGCGGAGTGACTTGCCCCGCATCCCACAGGTAGCTAGTGGTAGAGCCAGTGGGGTCAGGAGGCTCCTCCTCCCTGAGCCGGGCAGCTGGTACCTTCCATGGAAGCCACCGGAAGCCTTGAGTGTCTCTTTCCCACCAGCAGCCTTTCCTGAGCTGTAGAATGAGTAGTCAAGTCTCAGAAAGCCCCTCCCCAAGGTGCCCTGGTGAGTGAGGAGCACCCCCACAGGCCTAGGGGGTCAGAGGGGCACAGCCCAGGCCTGGCCCACAGGTGGGCCGTGCAGAGGGGGCAGGGAGCCGTCCACTGGCGGACCGGGGGCGAGGACACTCAACAGCGTCAGGGCTGGACTTAGAGGCTGGTGAGAAGACAGAATGTCACAGATGGGATGGGGTCAGGTCCGCTATAGAGGACTTTTTTTTTTTTTTCTTCAGTCTTTGCTGTGTTGCTTAAACACTTGAATCAGACGCCAGCATTTAAAAATCAGGGTCATTTATGTAAACTTCAGTATTTCCGGATCTGGCCACTTTAGGCCCCTTACAGGGCCGTTTAGGTCAGCCAGAGCTGACCCGTAGCTGGCTCTATTTGGCCCCTTTAGGCATTTGAGTTTGCACCCCTCGATTTTTTTTTCTCTTACAAGTGCCAGATCGTCAAGGGGAAAACCAGAGAAAGAGAACCAGTTGCCATGAGCTTGCTCCCGCCACAGCCTCTCCTGACACGTCAGGGATGAGGCTCCCAACTGCAGCGTGGTGCGAGGCAGGGAAGCCTCAGAGCACATAGACCGGCAGGGCTGTCCTGAGGACAGGGGGGGCCCTGGCCAGCATCACACCTTTATCCAGGCACATGACGAGGGTCCCTGAGCCTGCAGCCCCGGGCAGGAGGTGGGAAGGAACCCCGAGTGGGAGGAAGCAGGCAGGAGCTTAGTTTTGGCTTCTCTGCTAGAGAGAAAGGCCGGAGGAGAACCCTGCGGGCTGTGCAGGCCTTGATTCCTAGAGTCTGGGGAAAGAGCAGGAAATGGCTCCGGCTGGCATCTGTGCGTGCTAGACGGTGAGTGCCCTAGGAGTGCCAAGGACAGAGGAGGGCTGGGCGGTGGAGATGGACCAGGGTCAGGGCTGTGGGGCCCGGAGCAAGGCCCTCAGGCTCATACTGCGGAGGGCCGCACGGGGTCAGGCCCAGCTGGCGCGGTGAGCGCCGGGTCAACCTGCGCAGGGGCCCAGAGAAGACGCTAGCCCTGGGGGTTCACTCCTGGTCTCTTGTCCTCTCTCCTGCTCCTCCACTCCCGCCTCCTTCCTTCCTGGACCTCATAGGATGCCTACTCGGAAATCGCCTACCTCTTTGCTGAGTTTTTCCGGGACCTGGACATTGTGCCGTCTGACATCATCGCTGGCCTGGTCCTGCTCCGGCAGCGACAGCGGGCCAAGCGCAACGCTGTGCTGGACGAGGTGTGCACCCAGCCTTTTCCCTGGTGGCCTCCCCACAACCCCTTCCGCCCAGGCCTCACCCTGTCTGTTGCTCCTGGCTCCCTGGGTTCCACATCGTCCTGGGCCCTGGAGGCCCCCCTCCGGTGCTCATGCCCCTCACTTCCCCAGCTCTTCCCTGCAGCCACCACTCACGGCTCTTGCTTGAGCGACCTCCCTCTCCTGGGCCACGTGTGGCTGCTTCCCAGGCCGGGCCACCACAAGGGACTCTGAGCACTGGGGCCTCCGCCTGTGCATTGCCTCTCCCGCCCACCCAGCCCACCCCCCACAACACATCAGTTCCAGCTGGGGTCTCCCAGCAGGCCCTGCCAAACGCCCTTACTGGGCCTGGTCCAGGAACGCCCCAGGAGGGGCTGTGGGTGACGCTTTGAGCGGAAGGGAAGCAACTGGAAATATGCGAGTGCTCGGTGTTTGGAAAACTGGCTGGGCCACGGAAGAGCTAGAAACCACTCACTTCTTGGGCCCTGGGAAGCAGGCAGAGCACAGGCTGGGCGCCCAGACCCCTCTCCCAGCATGCAACTGGGCCAGGGCAGTCGCCTTCACACACCTGTTTCACAGGCCAACAACGACATCTTGGCCTTCCTGTCTGGGATGCCAGTGACCAGAAACACCAAGTACCTCGACCTCAAGAATTCGGTGAGTCACCCCACTCTGTCCCAAGTCCCTCTGTCCGTCTGCAGAAATGACCTGAGCAAACCACCTGCTCCAGCGCGAACCCACAGATGAACCCCAAGTTTGTTGGACCATGCTCGGGATGTATAGCCCTGGCCTCTCACCAGAGCGAGCTGCTGTTGTTATTGCTGTCATCGCTGTTGTCATACGGGGCAGTGGGACGGGGCACTCAGTTTCCATCTTCCTGGGGCAGGACTCTTCTCTAGCGCTTTCAGTAGAAATCCAGTCAGTGTCTGTGTGTCACAGGGAAGGTGGGCGGGGTATGCCCAGTGTCCAGTGCCATCAGCCAGCTGGGTGTTCATCCACTCCCCACTGTGGCTGTAGCCTCGAGCCAGTCCCTGACCCCCTGAGCCTGTTCTCTCATGCACATGGGTAGATGGACTGGGCCTCAGAGCTCTGGTGAGAGGAAGTGAGCCATCCTGAGCCCAGCTCTCAGCATGGGCCGGCAAACAATGGTGCGGACAGGACGCCACTAAGCAGGGCTCATCCTTGCTGCATCTGAATTCCCTGGAAAAGCTCCCAGTCCCCAAAGCAGGCCCTTGTAATTCCCTCCTGCAATCAGCCCGAGCCTGGCAGGTGCTCACTGGTGGAGGGGGCGGGGCAGGCAGCCCAGCCTCTAGGTGCTAAGGTCCCGCCTGCCACCTGGCAGAGGCTGCCGCCCCGCCCTACAGCCCGGAGCTCCGACACTCTGAGAGGATAATTACCTTCTCCAGCTCATTCCTGAAGAGTAGGCAGAGTGGCCCAGGGCTCCACTACTCCAGGCCCTGATTAAGGTGATACCTTTTCCACTTCCTGGGATGACTAATCACCCTCTTAAACTTTTACAAGGTGACTAATTCCCTCTAAGTACAGGAGTCCTCCAGTCCCTGGGGTTCTAGGACTCTGGACGCAGCTTCAGCTTGGCTTTGCAAGGCCCATGCCTTGGGCCTCCCTCCCGCCCTCGGGCTGATAACAGCAGCCCCCTGCCTCAGACACTGGGTTTCCAACTGGCGCCTTCTCTGGAGAGATCCCAATCTGCCAGAGGCCCCTTTCGAGCCAGTGACTCAGAGCATCAAGCTAGAGAGTCAGTGATCTGTCTGGTTGCCTAGCGTGTGGATGTGTCCTGGGCCGGCCCCACTGCTCAAGGCTGGGATGCCCCCAGAGGGCCCAGGGCCTCTCAGGGTTAAATTTTCCTTCCCAGGCCTGACTGCTGAGGCAGAGTGATGGCGCTCGCCTTCCCCTCTCTTCCCTTATTGGGAAACTGGGCAAGGGAATTGACCCAGTGCTCTGAGTGTTTTTCTGTCCCCAAATCATTAATTCTGAGACTGGTGCCACAGGACAGGTCTCGAGAGGATGTGTGCCCTGGTTGCATGGAGATAATTAGGGAAATGCAATTATCATTTGGAGGAGCGGCCCCTCCTCCAAGGTGGGAAGGGGTCTGCAGCCTGTGAGGAGCCTGAGGGGGCCCTGCGGTGGCAGCGAGGGCAAAGGTCAGGAGGTGACCACCCACTGCCTCCTCCCTTCCAGCAAGAGATGCTCCGCTACAAAGAGGTCTGCTACTACATGCTGTTCGCGCTGGCCGCCTACGGCTGGCCCATGTACCTAATGCGGAAGCCCACCTGCGGCCTCTGCCAGCTGGCCAGGTCCTGCTCGTGAGTACCGTCCTGTCCGCCCCTCTGGTGACCCTGTGTGGAGGGAGGGGCTCAGCCGTGAAGCTGGGCCCAGGGAGAGGCTTTCCCTAAGCAGACCGTGTGTGCCCTGGTCGGCCCCCCAGAGACCTGTGTTGCTTCTCTGCCACCCCATCTCTGGGCCTCGTCCTCCCTCGACCCCCTCGTCCCACATGAGCTGTGGCCGGGGAAGAATGTGGGCTTCGGGATTACACAGTTCTGGGTCTGAATTCAGACTTGGTTGCTTGCAGCTTTGGGCAAGTCTGTCTCCCTCTGCCAGCCTCAGTTTCTTTATCTGCAAAGTGGGGGTGGTGATACACACCTCCTGGACTGGGTTTGAGGGGATTACATGTCCCCTCCCTACCATTCCCGGGCCTCTCACCCATCCCCCTCTGCCACATCGCTCCTTCTCCCACTCCCACCCCCCCCACCCCCCGCCTCCCTGCCTTTTGGAGCCAAAGGACTTTCCTTGCAGCGTCCCCTCCCGTGGGGGCTCGGGAGAGGCCCTTCAGTGAACGTCTCCTCCCAGAGCCAGGGCCCGGGACCAGGATGCATTCTTCTTCTCAGGGGACAGAGGAGGGCGCCGCTCCTGGAGGGCTCCTCCCTGTACTTGCTGTCTCCACTGTCCACTGTCAGCCCAGGCTGGGCGGAAGGAGGACAGCTTCCCTGTCCCCTGGCCCGGGAAAGCAGGCGTGCTGGGCAGGCAGCTTCCGCCGTGACGCCCCTGCCCTCGGGGCCCAGAGCACCCACCCGTCCTGCAGAGCCTTCCTTCCCATGGAAGGCTGGCTGGCTCTCTGGACTTGTTTTTACCACTCCCCCCAGCAAGTGACAAAAGGGACCGGGGCTGCCATGCCCACTCCCTGTCCCCGCCAGCCCACATGCAGCTGGGTCCTCCCAGCTCCCTTGGGAGCTCCCGCTGGGGCTGAGAACATCTCAGAATGCGCACCACCCCGGGAGGCCCCTGACGGGGGGCTCTGACCGGCCCTGCTCAACTACTCACCAGCGGGGTGGGGACACTTGCACAGCAGTGTGTGTCCTGCCCACCTATAGGCTATCTTAGGAGCCAGGGAGTCACGGGCAGACCAGGCTCTCTGCGGACAAGGTGGATGTTGGCATTTGCAGCAGCTTCCTGGTGCTGCAGGGAGAGAGCAGAGGGATCCTCAGACCCCTGCCTCGGGCCCAGGCCCTTCCCTTGGCTGCTCTCCTCCCATCCGTGTCCCAAGTCCCTCGAAGAGCATGGCAAGCCAGGCGTGCCTATGGCTCTGCCCCCCACCCTCGTCTCCTCTGGGCAGGAGTGCCGGTCGAAAATGCAGCGAGCCCTTCTGCCCAGCCGCAGACCCTGCTGCTGTGGTTCGTCCCCTTGCCTCCAGACCACTGGCTCAGTGGGCGGCAGCCCTCGCACGGGACAGAGGGAGAGCCGCCATTTACTGAGTGCCTGTAGTGTGCGGGGCCCCCCTGCATGCCGGGCCTTTGACCTCACACTGGCCTGTGAGTAGCTACCAGCACTGCCCTTACAGAGGACGAAGCTGCCTGTGGACGGCCCGGTGCTCTCCAGGCTCTCACGATCAGGAGGGCACATGGCAGACCCAGGACTCAAGTCCAGATCTGTTTCCAGAGGCCATGCCATGGTGGCCCCATGTTCAGTGCTAGAGGAGGGGACTGAGGTTGGACAGGGCGCACAGCTGCCCGAGAATAGGAGCCGGGCCCCAGACTCAGGTTCGCCCCCATTGGACCTGGCGTGGGGAGCCGAAACTCTCCGCACCCATTGAGGTGGTGGTCGACCGCTGGCTTCCGAGGTTTGGCTCTACTCTGGGTCTTCTCAGCAAGTCCTCTCCCCTTTGGGAGATGTGTAACAGCCCCTCAGGTGCTACTGGAGTGAGGACAAATCTCTCGGCATCATCAGCATTCAGGATTCTTCATAAAATCTCACCTGTCATCTCAAGACGACAGGTCCTGGTCAGGCACTCTCAGGGCTCCTGGCGTGATCTGTTGGGTGCTGGCTCCCTCTGGTGGCCTGAAGAGCACCTGCACCCCTTGCTGGGTGCCTAGCTCTGCCGCTAGCACCCATTCATTAGGAGGGAGCCTCCCATGTGCCTGGCACGTTCTGGGTGCTGGAGACATAATTCTGAAGCCGAGCAAAGCCTACCCTCTGAAGCCTATCACCAGGCACAGACCAGGGAACAGAGCCTGTTGGAGCAGATGAGCGCTTTGGAGAAAAATAAAGCTAGGTGTTGGAACACTCGCTGGTGGGGGACTGGCTGTGTTAGGCAAGGTGGCCGAGTGGACGGCTCCACAACAAACATTCAGCACAGGCCTACGGGGAGCAAGGAGTCCAGCCACACAGCACCCAGGAGGAGGGTGTTTCAGGCAGAGGGAGCCATGGGTACAAAGACACTGGAGGGAATACGGCCAGCATGTCTGAGGGGAGAGCAGGAAGGCCAGTGTGGCTGGAGGGCTGTGGAGACTGCAGGCTGGGGAACCAGAGCCAGATGGAGCAGGGCCCTCGGCCACTGGGAGGGTCTGGCTCTTACACGGGGCAGGAAGGGCAGTGTTGTAAGGTTTTGAGCCAAGCGACATGGGTTGACTTATACCTTAAAGGGCCACTCTGGCTGCTGACCGAGAAGGTAGGGGCTGAGGTAGATGAGGGAGACCAGGCTGATGTAGACAAGGGGGGCCACGGTGACACTGCGAGGCAGAGAGGACAGTGGCGTGGGGCAGGGTGGAGGGCGGAGGCCAGGGAGAGCCGTCCGAGTCTGGTGGTGAATCTGAAGGTGGAACAAGCCAGTGCGCCGACCCCACTGCATGTGATGTGGAATGTGAGGCAGGGAGGGGACCTGGAGATGGCTCTGAGCGTGGGGCTGCCGGGGGGGGGGGGGGGGGGGGGGGGGGGGGGCAGGGCGTGGCTCAGCTTGTAGCCCCCCCCCCCCCGCAGAGGTTGAGGTCCTGCGGGGCGCTGGGTGGGAGCACCTGGGCAGCCCGTCGGGTCAGCGCACGGGCATCAGGGAGGCTGTGCCTGGATGGGGCTCTGCAGAGGCAGGGCCACCCAGAGGAGAGGGGGTCCAGTGGGGGCGACACGGTCCAGGAGAGAGGGCATCTTCAAGGGGGAGGGAGGGGCCCTCTGGGTCACAGATCACCTGCTGCCAAGAGGCCAAGTTAGACGAGGGCTGGGCATCGGCTGGTAAAACCTTGTAAGGAAGCTTGAGAGGGGGCAGCGGAGTTGATCCCAGAGAGGGTGACGGGGAAAACTGCTCTCTGTCGGGCTCGCTGGCCCTGAACCGCAGGTGCTGCCTGTGCCCCGCACGGCCCCGGTTCGCCCCCGGCGTCACCATCGAGGAAGATAACTGCTGCGGCTGCAACGCCATCGCCATCCGGCGCCACTTCCTGGACGAGGACATGACGGCAGTGGACATTGTCTACACCTCCTGCCATGATGCGGTGAGCGGCCCGACTGGCCGGGGCGGGGTGGGGCGGGGCCAATCGGGGTGGGGCGGGGCCAAGCAGGGCAGGGCGGGGCCAAGCGGGGCGGGGCCAAGCGGGGCGGGGCTGCGCCTGGTGTGAGGAGCAGGCAACCTAGGGCCTGGCTGCCCACCCTGGCCCATAGGCAGCAGGAGCCCTTGGCATTGCCGGCACTGCTGGAAGCTGCCTCTAGACCTCCCCTAGCTGGGTAGACCAGTGGGCCCTTCTTCCCACAACCCCTCCAGGCCCAGGAAGTGGGCCCCAATACCACACTCAGGGTTGGTGCTCTCTGGCCTCAGCCTTTGGGGGAAGGAATCAGGGGAGACAACAACAAGGCCCTGGGGAGGGGCAGCCACCTCTCTGGGTGCAGCAGGTAGGCGGCAGTAGCCAGGCTGCTTGAGTCCGGAGCTGGAAAGCAGGGTGGGCTGTGAGCTGGGCAGGGGTCTGCCATGGTGGCGGGGGGCCTGGCAGACAGGCAGGGGCCTGGCAGCTGGTGCAGGCAAGCCCCTGGCTGGGAGGGACATCTGCTTAGGTCACTGGCCTGAGTCTGGCCCCCTCCCAGGGCTGCTCCGGCTCACAAGCCGCCCTCCTCCTAGGTGTACGAAACCCCCTTCTATGTGGCAGTGGACCATGACAAGAAAAAGGTGGTGATCAGTATTCGGGGAACCCTGTCCCCCAAGGTATGCTGCCTGTGGGTCCCAGCCCACCTCTGGGAACCCCTTCCAGCCCCCTCTTCCTGTCCTCACCCTGCCCCTCGCCTGCTGCCTCTCTCCACAAGGACGCCCTGACAGACCTGACCGGGGACGCCGAGCGCCTGCCCGTGGAGGGGCACCACGGCACCTGGCTGGGGCACAAGGTACGCCCACCTTCTCCCCTGCTAATGTGCAGACCTGTGCAGCTGCTGCAGCGGGAGTCCTCCTTGCTTGCTGGGCGCACTGGTAGATGCTGGTCCGAGAGGCGTGGGTTTGCTCCACTGGGTCTCCCTCCCGGGACCCCCAAGCCCTGCCCAGCCTGGACCCTGGCCTAGAGGAGCCTGAGGAGGCAGCTGTGAAAAGATCCCTCTGGGTTCTATCAGACACAACCCTCCCGAGCCTCAGTCTTCTCATCTGTGAAATGGAAACGATGTGATCAAGTGTCCACCAGCCCCACAGCCATGTTACGAGGCCAAAAGGGGGAGCGGGCAGGAGCGGGGAGTGAGCTGCTGGTCACTGTGGGTTTGCTGGGCCCCGGGAGGCTGCCGTCTCCCCCGGGCCCTCCCCGAGCACCCGCCTCTCCTCCTCCCCACCCCAGGGGATGGTCCTCTCGGCTGAGTACATCAAGAAGAAGCTGGAGCAGGAGATGGTTCTGTCCCAGGCCTTCGGGAGGGACCTGGTGAGCCGCTTTCCATGGATCACGCCCGGTCTAGGTGTTGGGTACAAGGATCGGGGCAGGTGACCAAGTGATGAGAGCAGAGTATAATCATGTCCTATAAAGGTCATTCCCAAGGACAGATGCAAGGTCTATGAGGGAGGGAGCCTCCTCTAGGAAATCAGGAAGGGCTTATCTAAAGAGGTAACTCCTGAGCAAGGTTTTGAAGGATGAGTAAGAGTTTGTTAGAATAGCCTCCCCAAGAAGCTGCTCTGTGGGCGGCTAGCTTGGCCTTTCTACTGCCCCAGCAGCCGCGCCACGCAGATGTGATCCCTGGGCCCTAGGCAGACTCCTCTCTCTGAGCGGGTATTAGCTCAGACAGCTTGTCAAGCCATGGGGCGGGCTCTCATTCTCTCGGTTCCCAGGGCCGAGGAACCAAGCACTACGGCCTGATTGTGGTGGGCCACTCCCTGGGCGCCGGCACCGCAGCCATCCTCTCCTTCCTCCTGCGCCCCCAGTACCCCACCCTCAAGTGCTTTGCCTACTCCCCCCCGGGGGGCCTGCTGAGGTGAGCTGCCTGCCGGGCTTGCAGTGTTCTGGGGGCTGGGGGCTGGACTGGGCAGTCTGGCTTCTGGTCAGTGGGGGCCTGGCAGTGGCCTGGCAAGTGGGGGGGGTGCTCTGTCCAATGCCAGAAGGATCCCAGATCTACCTCTGGCAAAGCCCTCCTGGCAGGAAGGGCGGGGCAGGAGCAGGCAGTGCAGCCTGACACCTGTGAGCTCCCCAGGGGCCTTGAGTCTAGAAACTGCCCCCAAGTGTGCTGGAGCAGGGTGCCCACCCCTACCTGAGCGCCCTCCCCTGCCCAAGCGCTCTTCCCCGCCTGAGCACCTTCCCTCACCTGAGCACCTCCCCCACCTGAGCACCCCCAGAGCACAGCCCCCTGCCTGAGCACCCTCCCCTGCCTGAGCACCCTCCCCTGCCTGAGCACCCCTCTCCCCTGCCTGAGCGCCCTCCCCTGCCTGAATGCCCTCCCCTGCCTGAGCACCCTCCCCCACCTGAGTACACACCCCCCTCCTGTGCACCCTCCCCTGCCTGAGCGCCCTCCCCCACCTGAGCATCCCCCCCAGCACAGCCCCCTGCCTGAGCACCCTCCCCTGCCTGAATGCCGTCCCCCACCTGAGTACACACCCCCCTCCTGTGCACCCTCCCCTGCCTGAGCACCTCTTCTGCTTCCCTTGCAGTGAGGACGCCATGGAGTATTCCAAGGAATTTGTGACAGCTGTGGTTCTGGGCAAAGACCTCGTCCCCAGGCAAGTCACTGCTTCCTCTTTCCACCGTCCCAGCTGGGGCTGTTTCTCCTTCCGTGGGCCTCACCTGGGTTCCTCGGTGCTCACTCAGGTTCCTATCTCCCTGAGGGACACCAGCACCCCTTCTGTGCCTTCAGGGGTCCAAGCCCTGAGGCACCACCTGCCTGGCTTGGTCCTGCTGAACCGCAGAGTTCCCTCTGCCCACCCTGTGACCCTAACAGCCTGGTCTTCCTGTTCCTGTCCCTGGGGCTGGCCATCAGCCTGCCCGCTGCCCTCTCCCTGTACCTCTCCTGGTCCCTGGCCAACACTCATCTTGTCTCTTCCCCCAGGATCGGCCTCTCCCAGCTGGAAGGTTTCCGCAGACAGCTCCTGGATGTCCTGCAGCGAAGCACCAAACCCAAAGTAAGAGCCGTCCCCACCCTCCCGCCGGGGCACCCCAGCTCCGGGCACCTTGTCTGCCTTGTGCCCTGCTTGTCCCTTGGCCCAAAGCACAGCGGCCCCAGCCACGGTAGCCAGGACGGGATGTGGTCCTGGGAACCTCAGACCATTAGAACCTCAGCATCTCCAAGGTCATCTCATCTGCCCGCTAATGGTCCTTGTACAGATGGGGAAACTGAGGCCCAGAGTGGAAAAGGGACTTACTTTTGCTTATACAACAAGTTGTAACTGTCAGTTTCCAGGTGAGGGCCCTGTCCCACAGAGCTGCCTAAAGTCAGGAGAAGGCCGTGGCTGAGGCCCAGCCTGCGCTGGGCTTCTAGGGTGTGGTGGGATCCTTTCCCACGCCTGCTGTGGCTCCCGGCTCAGGGAGGCTGGCACTCACCTGGGGGGTCGGGGCGGCTGGCTCTGACTTTCCACTGTGGCCAGAGGATAGGATCAGCCCTTCCTAACCCCTCCCCGGGGCTTTGGGGGATACTGGGGGCCCTTCCTCTGGCTAGTAGGCCCTCAGCAGGCTGGCCAAGCGCGGGAGAGTGCTGTGGCAGGTGGGTCCTTTGTGCCCCCAGCCCTCAGCCTGTTTGCTGTCTCAGCTCAGTTTGGACTCTTTCTAGCCTCGTTGCACCTGACCCTCTTGGTGGGCAAGACCCTGGGCCAGGTACTGGGCACCAGGTGCCAGGCACCAGGGTGGGACGGGCAGCAAGTCTTAGAGGACCGTGTCTGCCTGGAGGAGCTTGGTTCAGGATGTGGGGCTGTTCCCATCGGGTCCAGTCCTGGGCACATGTCAGGCGCGGGAGAGGAGTGGCCAGGAGTGAGGCCGCCAGGCCTGGCAGGTGCAGCTGGACTGAACCTAGGGGTCTGTTCTGCCTCTGACCTGCCGAATGGCCTAAAGCAGCCCCTTCCGCTCCCCTCGCTGGGCCCTTCCCCCGCCCGCTTTGGGCTGACTGGTCCTCCAGGGCCTTTCCAGCCCTGAAACCCAACAGTCCCACACCATCTGTCCCTGGCATCATTTTGGCCATCATGGCTGTCTTTCACCTCAGACACTGCCTCTTCAGGTGGGCACTGCCCTTTCCTCTGCCTCATGGCTACCCTAGTTCCCACCTGTCACCCAGGTGCCCTCCATCTGAGCACCTCTGTCCCCCCCCCCCCAGCCGACACGACTCAGCTGTCCCCATCTCCCCCCTGCCTGCACAGTGGCGGATCATTGTGGGGGCCACGAAGTGCATCCCCAAGTCGGAGCTGCCTGAGGAGGTGGAGGTGACCACCCTGGCCAGCACCCGGCTCTGGACCCACCCCAGCGACCTGACCATCGCGCTGTCGGCCAGCACCCCACTTTACCCGCCTGGCCGCATCATCCACGTGGTCCACAACCACCCAGCGGAGCAGTGCTGGTAAGTGCTGCCCAAGGCCCCAGGCAGTAGGGACGCAGCCGCGGCCAGGGCAGGGGCCAAGGTGGGCGCTGGTGGCCTGGGCCACCATGATGGGGCTTGCCCCGGCTCGGGCCCTGGAAGTGGAACCAAAGACCCGTCCAGAGCAGGGCTCCGGGTTCCTCTTGTCCTCAGTGTCAGCCTCTTCCTGCTCTTGTCCCCTGGGCAGCTCTCCCCACTGTGCTCCATTTAAAAGTCGATGTCCCGGAGGGGTCACCCGAAGGCCCTGGCCAGCTCATACCTCAGCTGTCACTTGGCATCATCTCTGGGATTCGGTGGCAGACAGTTTGAGCGGGGAAGAGGGATGTGTGACAGACAAGGATGGCAAGGACTGGCCTTCTCCTGTCACACTCTTTCAGAGGGCTGGGCCCGAGGTCCCCAGCACCAGGGGCTGTGAGCCGGGCCTGCTCAGGGTGGAGCAGGTGTGGCCCGGCTCACAGCATGTAGAGGCTGGGTAGGGACTGCGGCTGAGGTCAGCCCTTGCAGGCCTCTGGTTGGAGCGAATGTCCCCACCTGGGCTGGGAGTGGGGTGGGGGTAGGAGCTAAGGGTGAGACCAGAGCAAGGAGCCAGGGATACAGCCCAGCTGGGCCTGCTGGGCAGGAGTCCTCCAAGTCCAACCACCCCTGCTGAGCCAGGCTGCCAGCCCCCCTCAGCCCCTCTGGCTCCTCTGCCCCCTCAGCTGCTGCGATCAGGAGGAGCCCACGTACTTCGCCATCTGGGGCGACAACAAGGCCTTCAATGAGGTGATCATCTCACCGGCCATGCTGCACGAGCACCTCCCCTACGTGGTCATGGAGGGGCTCAACAAGGTGAGGCCCCGGGCGGCCCCGGGCAGTGCCACCTTGTCCGGGCCCCATGGTGCCTTGCACATGTTGCAGGCGAGGGTGTGGATGCTCAGAGAAGTTAGCCAGAGTCCCCAGCTGGGCTCCGCACCCCTGCTCTGTCCATGTTGTCACGTGGCCCTGTGGTGAGGAGATGTTTAAGAGACTCCCGGAGACCCATCCCTGAGAAAGGCTGAGCTCACAGGCCCTGACAGCCACCTGGCACTTGTCAGATGAACAGCCAAGCAGGGACAGTCTCGGCCATCACTCGGCCACAGAGAGGCTGACTCAGAGAAAGGAAACTCTGTCCTGCCCTGTCTGTGCCGACGCACGGTCACAGGGCCAGTCCAGGGCCTTCCTGGAAGGGCGGGGACCTGGGAGGAGGAGAGTGGGGCCCAGTGACCCCATGCAGCTCTGTTTGGCCTGGCCTGCTGCCCGACCCCCAATGTGATTGTCGCCCCTCCACCAGCACCAGCTTCCCCATCCTGTCCCCAGGTGCTGGAGAACTACAACAAGGGGAAGACGGCTCTGCTCTCCGCCGCGAAGGTCATGGTGAGCCCCACCGAGGTGGACCTCACGCCCGAGCTCATCTTCCAGCAGCAGCCGCTGCCCACGGGGCCGCCGCTGCCTGCCGGTCCCGCCCTGGAGCTGCCTGCCGCAGACCACCGCAATAGCAGCAGCAGGTGGGCCCCGGCCCGGAGGGCGTGTGCGGGGGCCACAGTGTGGCTTCAGAGCAGTACGCTTGTGCACGTGTATCCCTTGCACAGACTGAGCTAGTGTGTTCACTCAGCTCTGCACACACGTGCAGGAAGGGGCCAGTTTGTGCCCTCTGCTGCGACTCTCTCCCACCCTGCTGCCACTGTCCCCCAGCCTGCCATCCGTAAAGCCCACCTGGGCTAGTGGGTATGTAAGGATGCATGGCCACCTGGTCACAAACACATAGATCCATTCATACCCGTTTAGACCCAAACAGGTGGACACACACATACACACACGTATTTATGCATTTGCACTGAAGCTTACACACGCAGGCATGTGCCTCCCAGGTAGCTCTAAGCACACACAGCCCCATACAGATATACTCATGTGTGGGACACACACTGAGACAGACGTGGAGTTACCTATGTGCAGGACACACTCGGACAGTCAGCCCTGCATGTGGATGACCTAGTCACACAGACACACGTGGGCCGGGACATGCAGGCAGCTAGAATGTATACTGTACAAACACTGAGCGTGCACACATGCTCCCAGACACACAGTCCACACTCACATATATAATGGGGGATCCTCCTCCCTCTCTGAGACCCTTCCTGTCCCGGTCCCGAGCCCAAGGAGGGCACAGATCTGACCAGGAGGCTGATGAGAAGGGTGACTGACTGCTTCCCAGCCCTCCGGGGCGCCGGGGCCTCTCTCCCACCTTCTGTGCATTGTCTGAGGCAGCTGCCTGACCAGATGAGGGAGCCTGTGTCTGTTCTCGCTGCTGTAACTGCCACAACCCCCCCCAACCTTCATTCCCACCCTGCAGGTGGCTGTGCCGCCAGGGGCTCACTCCATGGGCGAGGCAGGAGGGACCCCAGTATGAGGGAGGAAGGGATAGAGCTCTGGGAGAGACCCAGGGCCGCCAGTCTCTCTGGGCCCGTCTCCCACTGGTGCGTGGCCAGCTTCAGGGCAGGCACCCCGGCAGGTCCCCTGTAGTCTGAGTTCCGCCAGGGCCGCAGGCCATCAGCGCGCCACCCTGGCTCAGCCTAGCATTAGCCCTTTTTCTGTCTTGGGTTCTTGTGAGTTTTTAAAGAGTTCCTGCTCCCAAACAGTTTAACGATCACTAAGTGAACTTTCCCCTCTACCCCCGCCCCAAGTTCCCTCCAGCCAAGGATCTGGGGGGGTGCCAGTCTCTGCACCCCTCCTGCATCTCACCCCCACTCTGTCCTCCCCTCTGCAGGAGCAAGTCCCAGTCTGAGATGAGCCTGGAAGGCTTCTCGGAGGGGCGGCTGCTGTCCCCGGTGGCTGCAGCCTCAGCGGCCCGCCAGGACCCTGTGGAGTTGCTGCTGCTGTCCACCCAGGAGCGGCTGGCAGCTGAGCTGCAGGCCCGGCGGGCACCCCTGGCCACCATGGAGAGCCTCTCGGATACGGAGTCTCTGTACAGCTTTGACTCCCGCCGGTCCTCGGGCTTCCGCAGCGTCCGAGGCTCGCCCAGCCTCCACGCTGTGCTGGAGCGGGACGAGGGCCACCTCTTCTACATCGACCCAGCCATCCCGGAGGAGAACCCGTCCCTGAGCTCACGCACGGAGCTGCTGGCTGCAGACAGCCTGTCCAAGCACTCCCAGGACACCCAGCCCCTGGAGGCGGCCCTGGGCAGCGGGGGCGCCACCCCCGAGCGGCCCCCCAGTGTGGTGGCCAGTGAGCAGGAGGAAGAGGCGGGCAGCGGGGCGGCCCCCCGTGGCGAGCTGGCACTGCACAACGGGCGCCTGGGGGACTCGCCCAGCCCACAGGTGCTGGAGTTTGCTGAGTTCATTGACAGCCTCTTCAACCTGGACAGCAAAAGTAGCTCCTTCCAGGACCTGTACTGCATGGTGGTGCCCGAGAGCCCCACCAGCGACTACGCTGAGGGCCCCAAGTCCCCCAGCCAGCAAGAGATCCTCCTCCGTGCCCAGTTCGAGCCCAACCTGGTGCCCAAGCCTCCGAGGCGCTTTGCCGGCTCAGCTGACCCCTCTTCGGGCATCTCCCTGTCGCCCTCCTTCCCGCTTAGCTCCTCGGGTGAGCTCATGGACCTGACGCCCATGAGCCTCAGCAGCCAGGAGTGCCTGGCAGTGGGCAAGGTCCGGACTTCTACCCCCACAGGCCACGGGGCCAGCCCCGCCAAGCAGGATGACCTGGTCATCTCGGCACGCTAGCACCCAGGAGCGGCTGCTGCCAGGGCCAGGCAGCTTTGAACAGAGACCAGTTTAGCCTCAGGCGTGGGGCGCTGCTGCTGAGCTGGGGGTCCATATCCCTACCTCAGCTTAGGACCCCCAGAGCCAAGGCAGCTGAATATGGGCCCTCCAAACAGGGGAGGCATGGGGAGTGGGGAAGAGCCTGGGGCAGCCTGCCAGCCCGATGCCCCAGAGGCATCCTGGCACCTGCTGTTCCAGGACAGGCAGTGGGCATACTGACTCCCCTCCACTGCCCTCTGGCTGCTCTCGCATGGCTAAGATGAAGAATGGCCCCCTCTCACATATTCTCATCTGAGGTCCTGGCTGGCATCTGTCCTGGCCACCCCCCAGATCTGGTGCCTGCTGGCCAGCCCCTGGGGTGACCCCTCGCTGAGGGGGCCCGCAGTGCTATGTATGTTTACAGAAGCTGCTGGGCTGGCATGCCCCTCTCCAATCATGTGTTCAGTAGCCCCCCTCTGAGCAGGGCAGGGGTCTGGAGGGGCCTGGAGGAGGGTGGGGTCAGGACCGCCCCTTCTCTACTTGTGTCCCTCACGCTGACCCCTCTGTCAATGGGTCCTGGACACCCAGGCCTTCCTTGCCTGCTCAGTACTTCCTGGCTCGTGTTCTGCCTCGGGGGGTCCTGTTCATTCAGGAGTCAGTGCCATGGGAGGAAGGACATCCAAACCCCTCTTCCTTTGAGGGCCCATGTAACAGCCCCTTCACATCACTTTCCCCCATGCCCAGGCAGCCCCAGACCCTAGGATCTGAAGCCCGACACACCTCGACTCCCCTCACTCCCCTATTGCTGGCCTGGGCTCTCACCTGGGCTTTCTTCCTCCCAACCCCCAGTCCTGTCGATGGGAAGCAGGGCCGGGAGTGAAGCATTGTGGCACCTTGCTAGCGACCCCTGCTCACTGCTGGGGTGACATAGGAGGGCCAGGGCTGCTGGGGCTGTCCTGGCTGGAGGGGTTCCTTCCCTGTTGGGTTAAGGAAGCAGTGGGGAGGCGGAGACCAGGCCTTTCCCAGAGGCCAAGTAGGGGAGCTTGTGCATGCTCACGTGGGCGTGTGTGTGCATGTGCATGGGTGAGTGCCATTCCTGAGGAAGGGGCTGCCGGGGCACCCACCCCACCCGACCCACCTGCCTGCTGCCCTATCCCCAGCCTGCCAAGAAAACAGCCAGTGAGCGCCATGTGGCCGAGACCAGGGGCGAGCTCAGTTTCAGACATCACCCATTCTCCTTGTCTCGCTGGCTGCTCTGACCCCCGGTCAGGAGAACCCGAGTGCCGAGGCGCTGACCGCCCACTGTGCCTTCGTCTCCTCGGAGGCATGCTCCCCTGCTCTGGCCCTGCCCACAGCCTCCCAGGGTTAGCTCGGCTCTACTAAGAAGCCCTATCTCATGGTCACTGGATCTGCAGCTTGCACCCTGACCCCAACCCCCACACATAGCTGCAACTGGCCCAGACCCTGCCTGGGGCCCCTGTCCACCCCAACAGGTGGCACAGAGACCCGGGAGCTGGGCCTCCCTCACTCTGTGACCCCTTTCTCACCAAGCTCCAGGACCCTGCCCCTGCTTAGGGCCCCACTGCTGGCATAGCCTGGGGTCCAGCGCAGAAGCAAGACAAATCAATGGCTCTTAAGAGTTAAAAAAAAAAATTATAAATCAGAGTAATGTTTCAACAAGCACTCTGGCCAATAGCAGGGAGACTTTTGGTCTGGCCTTTTAATTTCTCCTCTGCCAAGGTGGGCCTGAGACCTCTAAGGGGGTGTGATGCCCACCCATGCCCAGGACTGAGCCATCAGGGACAGACTCCCCACCTCAAGGCTGCTGCCACACAGGGTTACAGGCTTGGGGCCGGGGCAGACTTGGACTCAGCCCTAGACCCCCCCCGCCCAGGGTCAGCCCACCTCCAGCCTGCTCCCACCTAAAGGTCGGCTCTGCTGCGTGTCTCTCCCCATCTCCCACAACACACGGGGAGGGGGGGTCTGAGCCACCCCCCAGCTCGGCTCAGCTTGACCCCTACTCTGTCCCCCGGCCCCACAGCACGAGCTCCCACAGCCGTGCACAGGCCTGTCCTCCTGGGGGCCTGGGTGACCTCCGTATGCAATCCATAGCAAGCAGCCGGGCCCTCCGACACATGCACTCGACGTGCCATTCTCCCGTGACTTTTTTTTGTACTTAATGTATGAAAGATCCAAACTAATATTGCTGTAAAAAGGAGAGACAAATTAATATAGCTTATTCTATAAATATATCTGTATATAAAGGTTTCTGTATATTGTATAGAGCTGTGTATAAACTGGATGTAGAAGCACACGGACTGCCTCGAGTGATCTCTCTTCCCAGCAGGTGGGTTCAAAGAGGGTAGGTAGTATGCTGCTCAAGCCCAGGCCGATCTGACAGTGCCCACCCCTTCCTCCAATGCTGAGCACTAGGGAAGGGGAGCGGGGCTCCACGACACTCAGTCCGGGTATGCAGGGACCACCGGAAGTCTTTTATGACAGCCTCTCTAGGAATGTGCAAAGACCTGGCCAGGTCCAGGGAACCCAGCCCTAACTAGCTGCAGGGCAGTAGGACCTCGGGAGCAGCGGCAAGGCCCTCAGGGTGAGCCGGCACCTTGGCCTCCTGCCTGCCCACGTCCGGGCCTGCCCTCTTTGTACGCCAGATGGCGCTGTTTCTCCAGCCAGTCCCACCACAGGGGCAGTCTGGCCCAGGCACTGACCCAGCCAAGCTTTGACCTAACCTTGACCTTCTCCTTTTCCCTACACTGGGCACCCGACCACCCCGTGAGTCCAGAGCAGCCCTACTTGGTGAGGGGTTAGGGAGGACGATAGGACTGTGCCTGTCTTCATTCAAGTCCACTTTGAACATAAGAGGAAACTGAGGCTACATAGGGCAAAGACCTGCTCAAGGTCACTTGGGTGGAAGGGACAGATCTAGAACCAGAATGCAGACCTCCCTGCCTGGGACTCTGACCGCCATGATCACCTAATGGTTTTCAGAAGTTCTTCCCAGCCCGGAGTCTCATTCGGTGTGCAAATCATCCTGTCCAATTAGTAGAGCAGAAGTAGAAGCAACTGAGGGCCAGAGAGGTTCTGTGATTGGCCCAAGTCACACAGCCAGAGTGCAGAATGGGGAAGGCTCTCATGAGGGGCAATTCAGGGAGAGGCTGAGGTACCACTGTACCTCCCAGTGCCCACTCGGGTTGCTCAGCTGGTCCCTCCGCCTCAGCTGGGAGGGTGACGGCAGAAAGGGTAAGGGCCCCCAGGCCCAATCAGGTGAAGCTGGGCCCGTGGCCTCAGTGACTCTCTGGGTCCCCACTCACCACCCTTTGGGTGTTTTCTGTCAGATGGGTGGATGGCGGGGCTGTGGGGCCCGTGGGAGGGCAGGAGTGCTGGATAGGGAGGCTGGGCCGGTCCACGGAGCCCCACCCTCTCCTGGGCTGGCCTCCAGCCTGTTACTCAATAACCCTTAAGTCCCTGCCTCCTTTTCCCCAGGGCTGCCTGCTGTCCTGCCGCCTCCTCCTGGTCCTACTGCCACTCAGGGGCAAACACTGGACACTGGGAACGGACCTGGAATCATAAAAAGCACTGTTTTTTTATCACTCCCCTGGCACCTGACCTACACTGAGGTGGGGAAACGGGCGGATGTACAGATGAGGATTCTAAGGAGCAGAGGACAGGCCTTGGAGCATAGCGGAGCCAGCCACAGGGGACAGCCACATCTGCTGGGCCTGGGCTGAGCTCTTGGTCCCTCACCCAATGTGGCTGGGTAGGGAGGGGGTGCACAGGGTAACTCCTTTCCACGAATGGGCCCCTCACGGCCGGGTGATGCAAGTCTCCCTGGGGTTTTCTCAACGGCCCAGTCACTGCCCTGCTCCCACAGGCTCTGCCCTGTTTGAGTGATTTGGGGGGATGGCATCCTTTAATCTTGGCTGAGCCCTTGAGTCTGGGACATTTCAGTCACCCCTTTCCCGCAGCCCAGAGATGAAAATCCCTGGGGACAGTTGCCCAGTGGCCTGGTGGAGTCAGGGGAGATGTCAGGACCCCTAACCAGGCCAGCTCCCCAGGGATTAATGGGAGGCTCCCTCCTGCCCCATCCAACTTTAAGGCTCCCCAGAGGCGTAAGCCAGCTGGAGGAGTTGGGGTGTTGGGGATAAAATACTCTTATCTCCCCCAACCCCACCCATTGATGACCAAGACGAGGGCAAGGCTTAGCTCGTGGGGATGGCCCTTGAATGATGAATATTTGGGCACCACGTGGGACAGGACTGAGAGACCTGTGGGTGGAGGACATTTATAAAGAAGCTGGATTTCCAGTTGGTTCTGGGCCACTCCTAAAATAAGTTCATTTTCAAAAATCATGTGGTGCAGGTGGGTGTCCACTTTGTCCACACGGCAAGCCTGACTCTGGCAGCAGCGGGGGAGAGGCAGAGCGGAGAATAACAATTGTCCTAAGGGAGGCTGCAGAGGGAAAGGAACCTCTGGGGTGGATCAGCTGGGAAAGAATAGATGCCTCAGTGTGGCCCTCTCCCCCCTCTCAGCCCTGCCCGGCCGGGTGGGGGCACACACAGCTGGAGCCTCCAGCAAAATCCCATTCTATATATCTAAGAGCAACAGTTTGAGGCCCCCGGGGGACAAAACCTCATTGTGAGA
Organism: Rhynchonycteris naso; assembly: GCA_037038555.1. NCBI lineage: Eukaryota > Metazoa > Chordata > Mammalia > Chiroptera > Emballonuridae > Rhynchonycteris > Rhynchonycteris naso. The sequence continues at coordinate 362,955,249 of CM072995.1, forward strand.
CACCCGCCGGCCTGGGCACCCCCTCCCTCAGCTGCAGAACTGTCATGGCATTGACCCTCCTCTCCTCGGCCGTGGCCATGGGCCGGCTGACTGGGCCACATCTGGGGCTCAGGCCCCGGTCACCCCTCCCCCCTCTCTGGCCACTGAGGAGGGGGAGGGCAGCCTGGGTGGGAGAAGATTAGCAGGCTCTCTCACCCCAGTCCCTCCGGGCAGCCCAGCATGTGCCCATCCTCTTCCTCTGGGGCTGCCACTGGCTGGCAGAGGGGAGAGCTCTAGGCTGACTGGGCTGCCATCTGATCTGCCTTCAGGTCCTCCTGTCCCTCTGGGTCACAGTTCCAGTTGTGTCGCGTGTCAAACAGCAGTGTGCTGGGATAGGTTTTCCCAGCTCTGACTTGCTGGGTCCGAGTTGCGGCATTTCTGTAGTGAGATGACTCACTGACTCGGGGATTCCAGAATTCCCAGCTTCCAGAATTCCCGGCTTTCAAGGTTTCGGAGGTCTAGGACTTTGCACTTTGAAAATGCCGTCATCCATTCACTCAACACATATTTCTCAAGCACCTACTGTGTGCCAGGTAGTATACTTGGGGCCGAAGCTACAGCCATGACCAAGCCAGAAAAATCTCTTACCTTCATAGGGCTTCCATTCTAGCATGAGAAGGACAATAACAAACACTAGATAAAACTCTTTTATGGTGAGAAAGAAAGGCCTGAACAGGGGCAGCCACTTTAGACAGGGTGTCGGAGAGGCGCTGTGTGAGCTGGGACCTGTGTGCTGAGAAGGAACACGCCGCCATGTTGGTTCAAGCATTACAAACAGATGGAACAGCACGTGCCCAGCTCCTGTGGCATGTTCGAGTCTTGGTGGTTGAGACTTAGTGACCAATGGACAGAAAGGTAGGAGCTGAAGTCAGTGCTCCAGACAGGGGCAGATCATACAAGGTCTTGGGAACCAGGGCAAGAGGTTCGAATACTGTTTGAGTGCAAAGGGGAACCACAGGTTTTAGCAAAGGAATTGACATGATCTGATTTACAGGTTTTCTTAAATTTTTTAAATTTTTATTTATTTATTTTGAAGGTTTTTGCTTGTTGATTTTATTGGGGGCGGGGGGATCGAGAAGTATAGTTGTTTTACTTTAGTTGTTCATTGCTTGCTTGTATGTGCCTTGACCCAGCAAGCCCATGGATTTGAACCAGCCACCTCAGTGTTTCAGGCCGATGCTCTATCCACTGTGCCCCCACAGGCCAGGCTGATTTACATTTTTTAAAAAAGTGATTTGGAAGGGTTGTAGGAGTCAGTGAAGAGGGAGGCTGTGTAGTGGGCAGGACGGAGATGAGGAAGCCCCTCAAAGGGCGGAGGTGGGCCGCTGGGAGAGGTGGGTTGACACAGGACGCCCCTAGAGGTAAAACCTTCACGTCCCACCACCCACACCGGGAAGCAGTGGCTGAGAGGACGGCTTCCCAGGTGACCAGCATCTGGCTCCGAATGCTGGCTTTGACCCTAATTACCTTGAAACCCTTAGACGTGTGCTATCCAGTACTCTAGCTGCATACAACTATCGAGATCTAACCCAATTAAAATGAACTAAAATTGAAAAGTCAGCTCCTCGTTCAAGTAGTCACATTCTAAGTGTTCAGTAGCCACACGTGGCTAGCGGCTACCATATCGGACAACACAGGGGACATTTCCATCATCACCACTCGCTCACACAGTACATATTGTCACTGAGCCTCAGTTTCCTCATCTCTAAAATCACATACTAGTGTCTCTTTGGTAGGGTACCTATAAGGACTGAATGAGAAAAGGCCTGAAAAGTGCTCAGCACAGGCCGGCACATAACAAATGCTCATTAAATTCTGATCATTATTACTATTATTGCTGAGATGGAGGGTGGGGAAGGAGAGTAAATGGAGAATGTCTCTGAGGTTTGGTTCTGAAAATCTAGGATTCAGAATCCTGCGATCCTCCCCTGCCCGGGGGGAAAGGGAGGGCGACCCTAGCTTAGCCTGCACGCCCTTCCCTCCTTGCACGAGGCCAGGTCGCCCGGCGATCCCCCACCCGGAAAGGACCCTCGGCCGGCGCCTCCCGGGGGGCCGCGCGTCCGCCGCCGCCGCTCGCCGCCCTCGAGGGGCTGCGGCGCGGGCCGGACGGCAGAGGGCGCAGAGCGCGGCGGGCGGGGCGCGGGGCGCGGGGGGCGGGCGGCGGGCGGGGGCCGGGCCAGGGCAGCGCGGGGGGCGAGCGCGGCAGCGGAGCAGCGGGACCGCAGCGGGAGCCGAGCCGGGACTGTCGCGCGGGCCGCGCCGGCGATGCCGCGCCCCCGGGCCGGGCTGTAACGGGGCCGGGGCGGAGTGCGCGCCGGGCAGGCCGGACATGGAGGTGGTGGACGAGACCGAGGCGCTGCAGCGCTTCTTCGAAGGTGAGGGACCGCGGGCCGGCGGGGGCGGCCAAGCTCTCGCGCTGGGAATCCCCCTCTGATCTCTTCGAGGACTGGGACCCCCGACGGGGCTTTCACCCTGCTGGGAACCCCCGGGACGCCGCCTCTAGGCTGGGGCCCGCCCCAGCCTGCCGTGCTGGCTCCCAGGGCTGGGAGACTCCCGGAGGTCACTACCCACCTCCACTAAAGTTGGGCTCCCGGTCCCCCGACATACAACTTCTTTGGAGCTGTGGCCCCTTCTGTGCTCGGTCCTCCTTTATGCCTCCAAGACCTGCTGCAACCCCCCTTTCCGCGAAATTCTGACACCTCCCACCCCCAGCGCACTTCCCACTTCCAGGGGGACCCTACACTGTGCTTCTCTGGAACCCCATCCAGAACTGGACCCCCAGCACCCTTGCTGGAATCTTCCATGTTTCTTCGGCTAGCCCCCCAGACCCCAGTGTTGGGCCCAGAGGTGGGACCACCGCCCAGAGACCCAGGCCCCTGGTGTGCCTTTCAGGTGCACCCTCCTCCCTTGTTTCCTTGAGACTGGGACCCCCTTCAAGACTGTCACCTGCATTCTGCAAGGATGCTCCCTCCCCCAGGCTGTAATTCCCCTTGAAGCACCTACCTCTCCCCAGCTTGGGGCTGGGAACCCCTCCCCAGCATTCCTCCGTGGACTGGAGCTCTCCCTGACCCCTGAGTGCTCCCTTGGGCTGGAACCTCCTTGATGTTGGTGCCCCTCCTGCCAGCCACCTCCAAATGGGACCTTCCCAAAGCTGTGAACTGCATCCTGCCAGCCATCAGCGGGCCCCCCAGCGTGTTGCCCATGCCTGGCCCTAGAGCTTTGCCTCCTCTGGCTGTGCTCCTCATCCTTCCCTTGAACCTGTAAGGGTCCTTCCCAGGGCTGGGATCTACACACACCTTACAATATTTTCTTCTATAACTTCCCCCTGCTGCGCACACACACACACACACACGCACACACACGCACGCACACACGCACACAAGCACACACATGCATGCACACACTCACACAATGGTTTGGCAGATCTGCGACATCTGACCAACTCTCCTCTTCAGTTCCACAGTAGCCTTTGCCCCTCCTCCAGGTGCTGGGTTCAGGAGGGATGGGACAGTGTGGGAGGGGATTAGAGGTGCAGGCTGACATGTCCCAGCCCATGCTGCTGCTCAGCCCCTCGCTGGAGCATCTAGCCAGGCCCTCTGGCTCCTTTTGTGACCCTCTCCACCAAGTTGGGGAGCCCAGCCTCTGCCCTACCCTCTCCCCGCAATCCCTAAGCCCACACCCTGCTCCTCAGTGCATTCAGAACCCAGAACTCAGTTAACCAGAAATTTCCATTGGTGTGTATCTGCCCCTGGGGGGTCTGAGGGTGACCTATGGGGTTCTGTGCTGGGGCTGTTGGGCCTCGGGGCCTGGAATCATGGCCCTGCTTTCAAGCCCAGTGCCCAGACCCCAGGTCTCATGAGGAGGAGAACTCCTTCTTTGCCTCAGTGCCCCCTTCCGGTGGCTTGGGGGTGGGATCCTCTGTCTGCTCCTGTGTGTTGAGCAGCCCAGGGAAGGGCATCCCCAAGCCTCAGGCCTCCCCATGCTAGGATTCTGGGTACTCCAACAGACCCAGACCCAAGAAATCAGGTTTGAACTGGATTAAATGGAGATATTGACCATTTGCAAGTCCAAGCAGCCCCTCATCAGTTCCGGGGTTGTCGGTCTTCCCAGACAGTGTTCACCTTTGCAAACCTTTGAGGGGCGCTATGGGGGCTGGGGCCCCCCGGGGAGGTGAGGAAAGGAGACAGGTTCCGGCTTGGGAGGGGCACTGTTTTGGAGATGTCCTGAGCCTGCTGACACCCCAGATGACCTGTGGGCCTGGCCACCTTGCTTCCTACAGACATCCCCGTGTCTCCTCCCCAGAACCCTGGGCCCTGGCAGAGGGATGGGCCTGGCTGGCCTGGGTTCCCTGTCTCCTGAGCCAAACTTTCCCTCCTGGCTGTGGGGTGGGGGGGTGGGGGGCGGGGGGCTGACGCCACGGCTCAGCCATGCGGCTGGCCTGGCCGGGAGGCTGTGCTGCTCCCTCCAGGGAGATAAGAGGAGACTCAAGAATGTCTGTGGGGAGCAGGGGGTGGTGTGGGGCTGCCCGCTGAGGAGGGCTCGGAGGGAGCCAGGTGCTGGAGAAGTGTTCCCAGAACCTGAGATGGGGGAATGGAGGGGGCACTGGGGCAGGGGTCTCCGGGGCCACGCGGGAGAGGCAGCCTGGCAGGCAGTTAGGAGGCTACAGGCCCAGTGTGGGTGCTAGGGAGCTCCTGGGTGTGGCAGGGCCTGAGTGTGCTCATGAGTGTACATATGAAAGTGCCGGGGGGTGGGAAGCTGTACTTGTGCAGGTGGATGTGCTCCCGAGTGTGTGGGAACAAGGTGTGATCTCGCACTCGGGGCTGGGGACACCTGATCTGGTCTGGTCCCTGCTCGGCCTTGGTCACTCCTTCCAGACAGAGGGTATAGGAGGCAGGGTCTGTCCTTTCTGCTCGGGAGAGCGTCGAGGCCCTTCCTCTGACATGGCCCACTCCCTAGGCACAGCAGGCATGTGTCCTGGTCCTGCCCTGGGTGGGTGGGCCCATCTGCGCCCGCCCCAGGGTGGTAGGCTGAGGCTATAAGGCGCTTTGGGCCTCAGGTGGGAGGCTGGGACAGGGCGGCCCCATCAAGGCTGGTACAGCGGGTCCCCGTGACTGCCCTGCTAATCCCTGGAGGGAGGCTATAGTCGCCCAACTCAGCGGGCACAGGACCTGCAGAGAGGAGACCCTCGGGCAGGATGCACTGGCTCCCAGAAGGTAACAGGGTTGCGGTCGCAGGTTTACTCCTCGTCACTTGGCCTGTGGCCTTGAATTCCCAGAGCCTGGTTAGGGACAGTGGCAAGGCAGCGTCATAGGGTCCCAACAGGGCCTTAGAAGTTCTGGTGAAGCCTCGGCCACCGAGAGCTCTGTGACCCTGTAGAGAGCTCTTGCCCTCTCTGGGCCCCTTTTCTTCACCTACAAACAGGAGGGGGTGGCATAGAAGGTCTTGATGATGATACCCTCAGCTCAGCCCTGGGGAAGAACATGGAAGGCGGAGCGTGCTGTCCCCTGACCTCAGGGTCATGTGGGATTTGAATGAGCCCCCCCAGAGTTCCCCAGAGAGCAGGCTGATGTGGAGGAAACTAGAGACTGATTGGCACTGGCCTTCCAGCAGGTACTGGAAAGGCCACTGAGTGGCTGGGGACACAGCCTCACCAGAGCTGGAGGTGGGAGGAAGGTTTTCACTCCATTAGGGCCTGACAGATGGCTTGGGCTGGTCAATTCTCTTCTCTGCTGTCATGTCCGCTCCTGGGGGGCAGGTGGGTTAGAACAGAGATGGGACTTCCCATGTGATTCTTTTTAGCCACCGAAGAAAGACAAAACTCTTTTGTCTGTAGCCACTTGATAAGATACATGCTAGAAACAAGGACCTGGGTGGACCCCCACAGTTCTCCAGAGCACCAGGGTCCTGGTTTGAAGCCACCCTTCACCCAGCTCTGAGATGGGGGTGGCATTGCTGCCCTCCTCCAGGGACCAAGGCCAGGGCTCCAAGAGGAGTTAGCCAGTGTTAGCCAGAGCTGACACCCAGCCCCTACTCTCCCCCACCCACCAGGGCCTTAGGAGAGGGAAGGGGGCCTTCCCATGGGGACCGGAGTCTCTGCCTCTTAAAGGAAGCAGACTATAGGGGAGAAGCCCCCCATGCTGGACGGGAGGCTGGGGCCGAGCTGGGGTGTGTGAGCGGTACTGCGCCCCATGTCAGCCTGTATGTCTGACCCAGGGAGTAGGTGGAGGCTTGGCGGCCAGACCCCTGACTCTTACAAGATGAGGTGGTGTGCCTCCTGGCTGCACCCAGAGTCCCTGGGAGGACTCCTGTCCCGGCCCCACCTCCCAGGTCCTGAGTCCAGCTGGAGGGGCCATGGAAAGGGGGAGTCTGACTCATCCCCTTGTCCCCAACACTCGGTGCCACACGGGATGGGGGAGAGCAGGAAATGTTCTCAGGGTCAATGACAGCAACAATGGCTGTGTGAACAGAGGCGGTGGGGGTGGGGGCACCCTAGACCGCCCGCTCTCCGGGAGGGCCTAGGGTCAGTCAGTCCAGTAGAGGAGAACAGGCTGTTTCCCACCTGCTGGTCTCCGGGCCTCTCCTGAGTCTGGGGGCCTGGCCAGAAGGCCCCTTGGGGGTTTTAGGCAGGGCCACGCACGGTGTTTGGGAGGAAGAGAGGCCACTCTAGGCAGAATGGCCTCCTCCTGGGGACCTGGCCCCCACTTTCTGACTTCCAAGGGCTTACAGGACTTGGGGGGGCCTTGGCAGCAGAGGCTGCTGGGTAACATCCCAACAGGGCCCCTGATTGGTGGCTGCCCTTGGACTTTGCCCTCCTGATAAGGACAGAGAACAGAAATCATTAACTGAATCATTAACGGGGCAGCCCCGCCCCACCTGGGCCTTCTGCCCTTCCTCTCCACCTTCTTCCATCTCACGGCCCCTCCTTCTCGCCTCAGTTTCCCTCCCAGCCTGGGCGTGTGTATGGGCAGGGCTTCCTCTCCCACCTCAAAGTCTCCAGGCCCTGCTTCTGCTGGGTGTGGGTAGCCCCTTGGTTGAGGGCAGGGGTCAGATGATGTCACGGTCTGGTCATTCACTGGGTGTGCTGTGGGGTCTGCCTCCAGCGCCGCGGCTCACCCACGGTCCTCCGGGCATGTCGCCACACCTCCCGTGCTTCCGTTTCCTCCTTGTCAGATGGGGATGCAGTTGCAGTCACAGTGCCCACCGCAAGGTGTCCGGGGGATTAGGTAAATGGGGGCCAGTCAGGGGCCTAGTACAGTGCCTGGCACAGTAACGCTTCACAGATGTCAGACTGGGTTGCAAATACGATTCCACAGGGCAGGCTCACGCTCACGGCAGGCATTATGCCCTTACTTTGAGGATTTATTGGTCCACAGGGTACGGTGGTTCCCCCAAGCTGGGGCTCAAACCTTTGGCTGGCCCTGTGTGCCTTGGGAAAGCCCCCCACCCTCTCTGGGCTGCTTATTCTAACGATGAGGGAATGCTATGCTATCAGCCTTGTTGAGCATGCGTGACAGGTCTGGCCCTGCATGGTTGGTCCTGATGCCTGCTCCTGGTTCCGGGCACCTCCAGTTAGGCCCAGCTGACCCTCCACCACAGAGCTGTGGAACTCAGGGCAGGCAGGCCGACAAGGGGGGGAGGCCTGGCCATTCTTGGTCTTTCCCTGCAGCATCCAGGCCAGGCCACGGGTGTTTGCATGTGTCATCTCCCAGAACAGGGTGACCACAGCAGAGCTGGGACAGGATCCCGGGTCCCCTGACCTGCAGCCACCCACGTCGGGTGCTGGGCTAGAGGGAGGCAAGGAAGGGGGCTCTCCTCCTGTGTGCTGGGGGTCCTCTCACTGCTGATGGTGACTCCTGTGTAGCCCCTTAGCCTCTGAGCCTTAGAACTCTCACTCAGATGGTTGTGTGATATGAGCAGTGAGACCCCAAGAAGGCCAAGGCCTGGAGTAGGAAGGGAAGCAAAGGCAAAACCCTGGGTCTAGAGACCTCGCTCACCTGGACTATAGACTGGGGGCTCCAGGACATCCTACCCCCCCCCCACGCTTCCGACCACATCAGTGTGAAAGTTCTCCCTCCACCTGGCCAAGATCCCTCCAGCCCCTGCAATGCATAACCACGCTTCCATTTCTCTATGGAGTCTGAGGACACTCCCTCCCTCAGGGGTCTTCTTCACTCCCCTCTTCATCTCTCAGCCCCTGTGCTCTCTTCTCCCTCTGCAGTTCTCCCTCCTGGGGCCTGGGCCTGGGGTGGGGAGGGGGATCCCCATCTCTTGCCCTACTAGCTTGGAGGGGGCTGCCTTTGTCAGGGCATCTGCGGGTCTTGGCGCCGAGTTTGCTGAGTTAGATCTGGCTCCAGCTAGGGATGATGGGGAGATGCGTTGGCCTGGGCCCTTTGGGTCAGTGAGCATTTGTGAGCATGAGTGTACAAGTCTGTGACATGTGCTGAGATGTGAACATGCACAAGCATGCTGTGCCTCAGGGCCTTTGCACTGGCTCCCTACCACCTGGAATGCTCTTCCTAGATACCCATGTGGCTCATTTCAGTGAGGCCTGCCCTGACCGTCCTACATAGAACCACAGTTTCTGCCTACTCTCCTGGCACCCAAGCCCCCTCTCCCTGCTTTTTCTCCATAGCATTTGTCACCTTCTAAAATGGTACTGATTTTACTGATCTGTCTTGTCATCTTACTCTGCCTCCAGAATGTCAGCTCTATATGGGCAGGAGGTTTTGTTTATTTTGTTCAGTGCTCTATCACCAGAGCCTACTGGCCCCGAACACATAGTAGATGCTCAATAAATACCGTATTTTTCGCTCCATCAGACACACTTGACCATAAAAGACACCTAGGGTTTTAAGGAGGAAAATAAGAAAAAAAAATTCTGAACTGAATGGTGTGTTAAAATATTTAATAAAATACCATATTTTTTGCTCCATAAGGTGTACGGGCATTTTCCCCTCCTCTTTGGGGGTGGGGTAGTGCGTCTTATGGAGCGATAAATACAGTACTTGTTTAAATGAATGAGCACATAGGGAGCATGCTGGTATGTGTATATGTGTGTGTTCGTGTGGGAGGGGCGTGCCACTGTGTGTGTGTGTGTGTGTGTGTTCGTATCTACACAGTCATGTGTGTGCCAGTGAGTACACACCGGGGAGTGCAGTACACCCTCTGTATACACACGTGTGTGGGATGTGATGGTGTGTGAACTCAGGTGGGCATGGGGAGCTTAAGAGGATACCTGCCCCTGGGCCTGGGCCTGGGCCTGCCCCTGCCCCTGCCCCCTGCCCCCTGCCCTGCCCCTGCCCCAGCCCCCTGACCTTGCCCCTGCCCCAGCCCCCTGACCTCAGCCCCTGCCCCTGGCCCAGCCCCTGCCCCTGCCCCGTGCTGCAGGATATCTATTCCACCTTTGTGAGAAGGGGCCTTCCCCCAGCCTGCCTCCCCTCGTTCCTGTGGGAGAGGGCTGGGGGCACTGGGTGGGAGCTACCTCAGGCCTGGGAGTCAGGGCTAAGGACCCTTGGAGGAGAGCACAGGTCCCTCAGAACAGGTCACAGCTGCTGGGCTCACATATGTTGGACCTGGCTTGGGGGCATCTTGGAACTGTGAGCTCAGCCTTGTGCTGGCCAGCAGGCAATGCGGCAGCCACGGCAGCCACGTGGGGACGGAGGAGGACGTAGCTGTAACCAAGGGCAGCGTGAGACCCCAGGTTCCCTGGAGGAGATGGGTCCCTGTAGGCAGACTGCGGGAATCCTCTGCATTCTCAACAAGAAGTTGAGAGGAAACAAAGACAACCATGGATCAGATTTAAGGACCCGATGGCAATGACTCCAGTGCCACCTCCTTGTCATTCAGCCCCAGGCTAATGAGATTTGTTATAGAATGCAAAGGTTGTCTGACAAAATCATGGATCTGAACTGAAGACATTTTAAGTGAGAAGACTCTGGTCACAATTTGAAACCTGAAGCAGGGATAGCTAGAAGTTATCGTATTAATCATGACCATATTAACAAAGATAGAAAATCCAAACCAAAGGAGGTGAGAGTCCACTGTGCCCTGTCCCAGTGTGAACTAGTTTGGGGTATGTTGACTAGCTCTGTCAATATTGGGAGACAAGCCACCACACTGGGGGCCCTCTGTGACTGGGGTAATTGACAGGATTGCTGGGGCAGGCAGTCACAGAAGGCTGACCCACACGGGGGATGGCTAGAACCATGGCCTAGAGGCTGGACTGTGTCATGCATGTGCCAGGATAGCAGCATGGTGGGAGGGTCTGGGAGACAGTGTGAGCACCTCTCGGAGGCTCCTTAGAGCTGATGTGCAGTAAGGTGGAGAAGCGTGAGGAATGGGAGGGACAGCTGGGCAGGAAAGGAGATGGAGGTCCCTAGAGAGATGGAAACAGCAGTTCACGTTGATGAAGAATAGCCTCCTGGGGATGAGGCGCCCTTCTGCCGTCTCACTGCGGATGCTAGGATCCCTGCTCCACTGATAGAGAGGAAGTCAAGTCCAGGGAGGTCAGGTCACTTGCCTAAGGTCACACAGCAATGAAGGCGGGGTGGGGGGTAACAGTAGCCAGGCCTCTTGACCCCAGGGGTCTCTGAGGGCATCATGGGGATGCCAAGGTGGGTAGTCCCCTGACCACCCCTACCCTGGCTATTGCTTCCAGATTCTAACACCTGGGGTGGACACTCAGCACAGCATGGGGACAGGCTTGGGCCTCGTGCCCTGTTGACCCCAGGTTCAGATCAGCTAGGCCTGGCCAGCATCCTTAGGCCCTGGCCTGCCCTGCCCACAGCCACGTGGCTGACGGGATTTCCGCCATGTTTGGGGCATGAATTGACAAGTGCCCCATTGACGGGCAGGGGGGAGGGTGTGGGCAGGGCACAAGCCACCCACTGTGCCGGGTCCCCACCCTCCCCCGTCCCCCAGGACAATGGCAGAGACTCAGCCAGTGGCTACAGCTGGTGGGGAGGGGGTGGGCATGAGCAAGAAGGCGGGGGGAAGGGCGGGGTCCAGGGCAGAGGACCACCTGGGCCCCCACCCATCCTCATCCTGCACCTGGCCCATGTCCCCTCAGTTCCCTTCTGCCCGGCTGAGTGGTCTTAAAGGAAGGAGGAAAGAGGCGGGGAGTGGGCTTCCTTCCCACAGCTCTGATCCCAGCCTGCCCGGGAAGGGCCAGTGTCTGGAACCTGTTAAAAGCAGGTAATAAAGGGCCTAATTAATGAGAAGCAGCTGAGTTGTATAGCTCAGCAGGGCAGGGATGGTACCTGGAGGGGCCCTGTCTAGCCCTGGCTCCTGACCACAGCATGTCCTGGTGGAGGTCCCCAGACACAGGCAGGCCCGGTTCTGGTGTCCCGCTCCACTTTACCCATTCATTCCATGAACATTTAGTGAGTGCCTTAGATGCTCAGGTCCCAGAGAGACAGAACAGGGCTCAGCCCAGCCCCCACATCAGCAAGTGCTGGGAGACACTCATCCTTTCTGAGCCTCAGTTTCCTCATATGTAAAACAGAGAACAAGAAAACCATCTACCCCAGGGGTTGTTATGAGGATTAAGTGTAAGTCCTATAAAGTGTGCGTCGTGGCGTTGGGCTCAGAGTGTGAGATGTGGGCAGTGGGTGGGCTGCGGACACGCCCGCAGCCTGTAGAAATGGCTGCGGACACACTCTGCCCACTTGTAGAAATGGGCTTTCTTCAGCTTTCTCCTGCTGTGCGGGGCAGGGTGTTGGTCCCAGGACCAATGAGGCAGGGGCTGGGCCGTGGGGGGTGGCAGGGAGGAGAACTGGGGCGGAGAGGAGGCTGTGGGGCAGGCAGGGCGCTGACCTTGGCAGGCCTCTGTACCACAGAGGGCTCTGGTCATCCCAAGCAATAGGAAGTTGTTGATGGGGAGGGGAAGGGCAGGGATGCTGGTCCGTGACCTGGTGGTACCATGTTCTGGCCCTGGGACCTTGGGCAACCTCTCCACCTTCCAGGGAGGTCTTGAAGATCAGCAGGAGACAGTTTCCTGCTGACAGGTATCTGTTGGCTCAATGGAATTCCAGGGCTTTTTCTGGAGCTGTGGGGGAAGGGGACCCTGCCTCCCTCCTGGGCTCCTGGGGGTTCTGTCCTAGCCTCAGGAATCCCTGGGTTCCCACCAGCCCCGACCTCTGTACTCCTGGACTATTTGTTTAGAAATCTGCAGCGTGGTCCGTGGGGCAGCCTGGGGGCATCTCCCTGGTAGTTGGGCCCTCAAGGCCGGCCAGGCTACGTGAGGAGAAACCTAGGCAGGCCTCGACTCCTAGCAAAGGAGGAACTGCGGGGTCAGTGTCCCTCAGAAGGCCCACCACCCCCAACCTCAGACTTCTTCCCACCCGCTGTCCCCCCATCCTGCCCTGTGGCTCCTCCCCCTCTCGGTCCAGCCGGCCCCTGGCACGGGAGGGTCTTGCCTCCCCCCAAACACATCTGGTTCTCATTAGGGTCTCCCAGGATGCCTGTGCCTGAGGCCCCCCTATCCTGGGGGAGGTGGGCAGGAGGATTAGGGGTGATTAGGAACACTCCTGGCCGGGCAGAAGGAGGAGGGAAAGAGGGAGCCTGGCCTGTTATAAATAGCAACATCATGACTCCATCACCCCATCATTCACTGTAGATTCCAAGTTCAGTCTCTCAAACCTGCCGCTTCAGCAGCGGGGCGGGGGTGCTGCTTCCCTCTCCCTCTCCCTCTGCACCTCTTCTGCCTGATCCTCTCTCAGGAACCCCCAGCCATCAAGGGGGGCAGCCCAGGATGGCCTGGAGGTCTCAGTAACCACCAGCCACACCTGCCCCCTTGTAGTCAGGCCCCTGCACCTGGGTTTGACCCCTTCTTGCTGTGCTGCCTTGGGCAGGAGACTTGACTTCTCTGAACAAAGGGAATGATGCTAATGATACCAAGTCTGCAGAGGTGATTGGGAGGTCACCCCAGAAAGCACTTAGAATAGGGTGGGGCCTGGCAGTCAGAATGAGCCATGGCTGTCACCGTTACAGGTTGGGAAGATTGTCATCCTGCACAAGGAGCCTGCAGGATGCCTTGCATATAATAAGCTCCTGTGATTATTTATGTACTTGGGCTCCAAAAGTGCCTGGCACACAGTAGGTGCTCAATAAATGGGACCTTCAGTTAGCAGAGAAGGATGGTGTGTGGGGGCCAGAGTGTAGACGGGAGTTCTAGAACCTCAGCATGCAGACTGGTCGTTCCTGGCTTGAGAAACTTCTCTAGCCCTGGCCACATGGGGCACTGGACAGCCACTGGCTGTTCTTGGTGGGTGTCCCCTGTTCCCAGCTGGGTGAGCCTCGGGTAGCAGGAGGGCCTGTCCCAGGCAGCGCGTGACTCCTAGGAGGGCTTAGCCTTCATTAATCACCTAAGCGGGGCTCAGCATTCTTGAAATGCCGACCAGGGCCAAGGAGGGGCCTGGCGGGGGGCTCCTGGGGACCCCAGGGCTCTGGAGACTGGGCAGAGGTAAGCCGTTCCGTTTACTGAGCACCCACTCTGTGCCAGGCACCTTACGTACCTTAACTTGTTTCATGCTCAAAATGAGACTATGAAGTGTTAGCTGTTCCTGTTGGCATTTTACTATTGAGGAGACTGAGGCACAGGGAGGGTATGTGACCTGCCCAGTGTCACACAGCAGGGAGTAGGTGAGCCAGGCTTTGTTCCTGGACCTGTCTGAGCTCTGTTCCCAGGGGTCGCCATGGGAGGAAGCATGAGGTATAGACCCCAGACTCGGGCTCCGGGACCCTGTAGGAGGTGCCTTCTGCCTCAGTAGGGCTGGCCAGCCCGGGTCAGCAGTGTGGGTGGGACCGTCCTCCATTATCGGGTTTGACGCACCTCCCACGTCAGCCCCATTATCACCCCACCCTCAGGCTCCCCCCGCAAGGTGACCCTGGGAGGGAAAAGGTCGGTGCCTCCCCTTCTCCTCCCCACTGATGCCCAACAGCACTGAGCCGCCTTTGCTGGGTGTCCCTCCCTTCTGTGGGGCCGGGGCCAACAAGGAGGGCCCAGAAGAGGGTGGGTGGGGGAGCCAAGCCCAGTCCACCATCATTTCATCGTTATGAAGCCAGGGCAAGCCCTCACCTCTCTGGGCCTCTCACGTCCGCAAAACCGGGGCTAAGCACCCAGCCCTACCGTGGGGTAATGGACACATGCAATGAGAGTAAACTGGGCTGGGCACCCCTGATTCCAATCCCCACTCCATCTCCATATGGGACCCAGGGTACAGGAGGCCTTGTGCTCCTGGATGCCCACCAGCTGGGCCATCTGGAACTGACTCCTGAACAGGGCAGGACAGAGTCATCAAGGGTGATGGGCATCCACTGGGTATTCTACCTAATAAAGCACCTTGTTTGTTCTTCACGGTCCCCCATAAGACAGGGGGACGAGTAGGTGAGAGGAAAGGACTTGCTCATTTGAGGAAGCTAGAAAGGACAGAGGGCAGGAAGCGGCTTGTCTGTCCCAGATCTGCTCCTTGGAGACGCCAGGTGGTAGCCTTGTGGGCTAGGGGAGGTCATTGCCTCCTGGGGGATGGGGAGACGAATGGTGGGCAATGAAGGACTCTGCCCCCCCCACAGGGAAGGGTGCACAGAGGGGGAGGAGCCTGGGAAGACTTGGAGAGCTGGGCCCAGAGGCCTAGAGTCTCGGGGAGCTGCACCCCTCCCCAGCTCACATCTGCCCTTCCCCTGCAGGCCATGACATCAATGGTGCCCTGGAGCCCTCCAACATAGACACCAGCATCCTGGAGGAGTACATCAGCAAGGAGGATGCCTCCGACCTGTGAGTGGCCCAGGACAGCCTTGGCCCCACCCCCAGGCCCTCTGGAGGTGTGACAGGGACCCATCTGTGAAGGTGGCTCCTGGTCCTTTCCCAGTGGCTGGCCCCTCTGCAGTCTGCCGGTCAGGTGGGGGCCCAGGGAGGGGCTTGGGTCCTGGCTGGCTCTGAGCTTCCCCCCTTCTCCGCAGCTGCTTCCCTGAGATCTCTGCTCCAGCCAATACCGCCTCCTATGCCCATGGGCAGCCAGCGATGCCCAGCTCCAGCGGGGTCCACCACCTGAGCCCCCTTGGGGGTGGACCCTCCCCGGGGCGCCATGGCCCCCTCCCTCCCCCGAGCTACAGCGCTCCGCTCAACTGCAACAACAACAATGGCATGGGCACGGCTCCCAAGCCCTTCCTGGGGGGCTCTGGGCCCCCCATCAAGGCAGAACCCAAGGCTCCCTATGCCCCAGGGTGAGTGAGGGTAGGGAGCGTGTTGGGTGGTTAGAGGCAGGGCCCAGGGGCAGGCAGAGCGCGGGGCCAGCGACCTTGGGCCTGGGAGGAGCTGGCCAAGGCCTGGCAGTGGTGATCGGGCTGCCCGCTGGGGTAGGACTAGAACCAGGCTGAGGACGGACTGGTGGCTTTGTTCTGAGGCAGCGGGCAGCATGGAGGGTTCTGTGCAGGGAGTGATAAGGGCTGATGGAAGTGCTAAACATTTTCCTGAGAGCTGTACGGAGAGTGGACAGGAGCGGGTGGGACCAGAAGCCAAACTGTCTCCAGTCACGTGTGCACACACACAGCACACAAACTCCCCTCACTCAAGTGCCAGCGCACCCACCCAGTCGTGCATTTAGCCACTATTCGCCGTGGCTGCAGGGAGTTGGCAGGTGGGGCAGATGTGGTACCTGATGTTCCCCCCCCCCCACTCAAGCCAGCCGCCAGGCCCTTCCCCCCACATCAGAGGAGTGCACGCCAGTGGCCTGGCTGCCTGACGCAAGGGCTCAGCTTGGGTCTGGCTGTGACCAAAGGTTCCAGACAGCCACCAGCCCAGCCAGCCAGACTCCAGGGCAGCCCACAGACACATGTTCATGGGAACAATCAGGGAACTTGGGCTCTGCACAGGGGCTCCGGGAAAGTTTTGGATTCCCCAGCCAGGGACAGGGACCCTGTCTGTGGACAGAAGAGTCATTGCGTGCTGGGAACATGGCACCTCTCAGACAGCCCGGCTCCATTGCCAGCTCCGCCATGGCCAGGCGCCTGGTCAGGGCCTCAGCTCTGCCCTGTACAGTGAGTCCCAAAAGCTTCCCCTCCAGGTATGGTGGAAATAAAGGGAGGAGGTGCTGGGGACCCTAGCCATTTCCTGGCTAACACTGGAGGCGAGCTGAGGGTTCCGGGGTCAGCTGTAGAAGACGGGCATTCCCTGGAGGGCTGGAGGCTAAAAGGCTGTCCAGAAGCCATAGACCCTGAAGGGAGGAAGAGGAGAGGAGAGAACTAACCTGTACTGAGTGCCCGCTGGGTACCCACTGCTGTAGCCCACGGCCCTGTGTGAGCTCATCAGCTGTCCCCAGTAATTGGCCTTTGAGGAAAGCCCGCTGGTCCTCCAGCGAACCCCTAACGGCCCATGAGGTCACTTCTCAGAGAGGGAAAGGGCTTGTCCAGAGCTACACAGGGCCTCTGGAGCCCTGGCCCTTCACTGCCACACCCCTGCCAGGCCCTGTTTGAGGTGGTAAACAAGACAAGCACATCCCTCCTGCTGTGGATACTGCGGTCTGGTCGGGAGGGAGTTATCCATCAATAAGTCACCACATGGTAGACTAATGAGCACCACAAGGAGTTAGTAGGAAAGAGCACAAGGGCCTGTGTACTGGGAGCATTTGATCACAGGGGGCAGAGGGTGTGAAAGACCTTGACACACTAGAGAAGCCCAAGGCCACTGTCAGGGAAAGGTGAGGAGCAGGTAGGAAGATGGGAGCTGACGGACGTGGAGCTAGAGAGTCCTGGTCAGCAGTGAGGACCATAGCGAGGATTCGGCCCCATCACTCCACACTTCCTGTCATCCTCACACAGCTTGTGGGGCTGGGTAGACAGCTTGTCTGGGGAGCACAAGCACTCTGGGGTCAGCCCCAGGCTATGTCCATGATGGCTGGGTATAGCGGTGGGCAATCTCTCCAGACTCTGCAGGCGTGAGGACCAGGGGCGGCCAAAGAGCTGGATTCCCATATGGCCATGTCCTCCCACTGGACAAGCGCAGGGTTCATGCGGGACGTGTCGACCTCTCAGGATTGAGTTTGTTCTGTTGCTTGAACCACTGATAAAACAAAGCCTGCAAGAAAAAAAAATAAACCCAGGCCCAGCCAAGCTGGCTCCCTGCCCAGTCCACACCTGCCCCTGGTGGGGCAGCCCCCCAGTGACCTGCGTAGCCCCCTGGGAGCCTGCGTTTCCAGGAAGTGGAAGCTTCGTGAATGTAGGAAGGGAGGAACAGGCCTGGACCCTCAGACTGGGCAGGGAGCCTTTGAATGTCTGTGCCATCATCGGGGCACTGGTAACTGGCCCCCAAGTGCCCAGTAGGCCTGAGGGGATGCTGGTCAGAAGACCAAAGCTCCCCCGCAACAACTGCCAGGCACCCCAAGGTGGACTGATGCAGAGAAGTGCTCCCGGGGTGGACGTGCGGAGACCTCGGTGCCTCCGGCCTCCCGTGTCTGTGGGTCCTTCGCCTCACAGAGGAACTGCCCAGCTTGGCAGCACGGCCTCAGTTGCCCTCCCAACAGCCCCTTTCTCCTCCCTCCCCTGTAGCACGCTGCCTGACTCTCCCCCAGACTCCGGCTCGGAGGCCTATTCCCCCCAGCAGGTGACTGGTGAGTCCAGCGGGCACCGCCCCCCCCCCCTCTGGGGTTTGGGCAAGTGATTGGGGCGGCCTTATCGGGGAGGGCGGGAGCGATGGAGGGAGGGGTCCAGTAGCTGCCCAACAGGCCCAGATTATCGCTGGTCAAATACTCCCTGGCGCGGGCTATTGTTTCTCTCCTGGTGGGTGGGGAGCCTGGCCCTGCCTCTGAGCAAGTGTCCCTGCTGGCGATGCCACCCACCTGCCTGCCTGCGCCATCATGGATGCGCCCTTCGGCGGTAAGTGGATGGCTGGGGGAGGCCGTGGCCACAGCCTGAGCGCAGGCCTCACCAGCTGCCCGGCCCACCTCACCTTGGGGGATGCTCGGGGGTGCTGGGGCCCCCAGGCGGCCAAGAGCAGAAGGATCAGGGATGGCAGTCTCCCCAGAGCCCAGAGAGGGGTCAAGAGTTCTGTTTATCTTACCAGAAACATCTCTGGAATGCCTCCTGGGGAACAAAGGGAGCTGGGCCTCCCCCCTCGGGCTGGGGGCTGGCCCCCGAAAGCCTGGTGAAGGGGCTGCCGGAGGGAGGATGCTGTCTTGGGCACTGGGGGTCTCGGGAGACTCTTTCGGAGGCCCAGGGGAGGATGGGGCCTGAGAGGAGCTTTGGAGAATCTGGGGGTGTGGGACCTCCCCTGGGCAGCAGGTGCCCAGCCCAGCCCAGGGTAAGGAGCTAGCTAAAGGCCGCTTGCCTCCCTGCCCAGCTCTCCAGTGGCCAGGCTTTAGGCTGCCCAACCCTCCTCCCACATGGGGGTGAGGGGGTGGGCAGCCCCCAGGGTGGTGCCCTGGGGCAGGTCTCTGATGCCCACTTCCCTTCTCTCCCACAGATCCCCACCTCCTACGCACCATAACCCCCGAGACGCTGTGCCACGTGGGGGGGCCCTCCCGCCTGGAGCACCTGCCCCCACCTCCAGCCCACCTGCCAGGCCCTCCGCCACCCCCGCCTCACTACCCTGTCCTGCAGCGGGATCTGTACATGAAGGCGGAGCCCCCAATGCCCCCCTACGCTGCCATGGGGCAGGGGCTGGTGCCCGCCGACCTGCACCATACCCAGCAGTCCCAGATGCTGCACCAGCTGCTGCAGCAGCATGGAGCCGAGTAAGACCGGGCAGCCGCTCTGGGCTGGGGAGATGAAGTGGACGGTTAGGGGACAGCAGGCAGGACAGAGGCAGGGACAGGGATGAACCTAGGACATGGGGTCGGCATATGTGTCCACGCGTGCCCAGCAAGGCAGCGGGGATTTCCAGCCAGGGCCGAGTCTCACGACAGCCTTGTTCAGCAGGCATGGTCACCGCTGTGGCCCACATGGGTAAACTGGGGCTCCGAGAGGGGGAAATGCTGCCCAGGTCATGGAACTAGGAAGGACAGAGTGAAGACTTGGACCTGGGCGGTGCTGTCACCCTCACACCGGTGGCTTTCCAGCCGTCTCATGGAGCCCTCGGGTTTCTAGGGAGGTTCCAGGCATAGACCCAAGCTCCCTGGTCTGGCTCCAACCCGCAGAATGGTCTTTTCCTTCTTTCACATTGAGATTTCACGAAGGATTTAGTTCAAGGAAAGATGCCACCGCCAAACTTATTGTCAGCCCGAAGGAGAAGGAGGTGCCCTGCTGACCCCCAAGTATTCATCCCTCACGCAACACAGTCCCCTTCCTGCCCTGGTGGCCTGGCCTTCTATGGCTTGTTTCTTACCACGGACAGACAGATGCCGCCCTCCAGAGAGCCCTCAACAAAAAGGGTGACACTGAGAGTGACGGCAGGGAGAAGGGACAGACTCAGTTACTCTACTGACGGTCCTGAGCGCTCTGTGGGCCAGGTCCACTGCCGGGCATGATGGGGACACACAGACAAGTCAGGAGTGGCTCCTGCCCTCCTGAATTCCACAATGTGGGGAATAGAGCGGAGTGACAGGAACGGGGAAGGACAGCACAGAGTGACAGGGGAGCTCTGGGAAGGCAGAGCCTGTGGGCATCCAGCAGGAGGTCTCCAGGCTGGGTCTATCCTGTGAAAATAGGATGGAGGAGGAAGGTGGGTGCTGCTCCAGGGGAGGAGGCACAGGGGGAGCCGGTCCCCATGGTGCACACCTCTGTCCCTCCAGGCTCCCCACCCACCCCTCCAAGAAGAGGAAGCACTCCGAATCTCCCCCCAACACCCTCAATGCCCAGATGCTGAACGGAATGATCAAACAGGAGCCTGGGACTGTGGCAGCCCTGCCTCCGCACCCGCCTCGAGCCCCGTCCCCACCCTGGCCCTCCCAGGGCCCGCTCTCCCCAGGCCCTGGCTCCCTGCCCCTCAGCATTGCCCGGGTCCAGACGCCACCTTGGCACCCACCAGGTGCACCGTCACCGGGTATGTGGCTGGCCTGCCGAACCCTGCAGGAGGCTGATCCTTCAAGTTGGGGAGGGGGCCCAGGACCCACCTAGGTGTTCTGTCCCTCCAGGTCTCCTGCAGGACAATGACAGCCTCAGTGGCTCCTACCTGGACCCCAACTATCAGTCCATCAAGTGGCAACCACATCAGCAGAACAAGTGGGCGACACTGTTCGATGCGAACTACAAGGAGCTGTGAGTGCCTGTGCCGTTCCCCACCATACTGGCCTCCCCCTCTGGGCCCCCCTCATCTGGGCCAGCCCTGGCATCATGGTCTGAGAGCAGGGCCTGGGCACACACTGGGTACCAGATGACCGGTTCAGGGCAGAGCTGGGACTGGTGCTCAGGATGCCCGCCTCCTGGGCCAGCCCGAGGCCTCCTTAAGAAGGTGGTGTCAGCCAGGGAGGGATGGGGGGGGCAGGGGGAGCCCAGTCAGGGAGAACTGTGTGGGGAGGTGTGTTCTGGCCCCTCCTCCTGCCCCCTCCCACCCTCATGACTCCTCTACCACCTCCCCCTGCATTCCAGGAAGGTAGCAGGAAGCTGTGTTAGCAAGGCCCTTCCAGGAGCCCCCTCCCTGGAGGAGAGGGCCAAGAGGGTGGGCGAGGACTAGGTTGGAGACTGCCTGGCATTCCTGGCCTTTCCTCAGCACCCACCGGGATTCAGCCTCGTGGCCTGGCCAGGAGCACTGTGGGACCACAGCCCTTACTCTCGTAGAAGGCCAGTGAGGGGTGAGGGTATGGCTCCCCTCAACTCATCCAGGATGCTACCAGGCCTAGGCAGGGTGGCTGGGCTTGGGCCCTCTACAGGTGGACCAGCCTCCTTAGGTGGGCACGCTGGGCTCTGTGGGATTCTTACCCAGAAGCCCTCAGGGCTAGAGGGGTCCAGCTGCTATGGTGGCTGAAGGGTCCCTTGAGACCCTGCCAGAGTTGAGGGGAGGTCTTTGGGGGTCCAGCCTCTATGGCCTGGTAAGGATCCCCCACTTCTACTTCTTGGGCCAGCCCTGCCACCCCACGGCCCAAGGCCAAGAAGCTGGCAGCTGAGGCCCCAGTGTGGCCCAAGCACTTCCTGGGTGTTTCTCTGGCACAGGCAGGTGGGTGGGGCCCTGGAAGGTGAAGCGGTGAGCCCTGGGCCTTCCTGTAGACATTAGCCAGGCCCCAAGTCCTCTTCCCACACATTTGAAAACATTTTCCCCGCCCAGCTTCCCCCAGGCAGGCACCGGGCATCCGGGGCATGGTTTATGCCTAGGGACCTGGGTGAAGGCCGGCCAAGCTATAGGCCAGTAATCGCTCTCTTTCCTTCCACCTGGCGGTCCCCCAGAGGGTACAGACTTGGAATACTTTCCCAGCAACAGATGGGTAAACTGAGGCTGAGTCCAGCTGCTCAGGGCGCCCCGGTCCCCACCTGGGCGTACAGAGGAGTCAGAATGAGGATGTGTAGGGTCGTGAGGGAGCCTGTGGGCAGGGGCTGGGCCAGCCCGGAGCTGGCGCCTGGTTACACCGTTTCCATGGCAACCAGCTGTCAGGCATAGTGAGACTTCCCAGATGGTCCCCTCTAACCCCATCTCTCATGAGGGCAGGGGCTTCGGGCAGTGTTCCGGGAAGGAGCCAAGTGTGAGGGGCACCAAGCCCCCTCCTCAGGAGTTCACTCCCACCTGGAGGGCCTCGGGCCTCTGGCCCTGTTTCCCCCACCCCCGAGGCAGAGTGGTTGGCTCCAGGCATGTAGAGGAGAGAATAGTGAGCATGGAGGTGGCAGACCTGAGCCCACATCCTCTGGGGACTCCGTTTCCATTGCTGGGAAGTGGGGGTAGGAAATCAGCATGCAGGCCTGGCTTCGGGCCTCTGGTGAGCGCCCGCCCCGCCCCCGCCCCCAGGCCCATGCTCACCTACCGTGTGGACGCCGACAAGGGCTTCAACTTCTCGGTGGGTGACGACGCCTTCGTGTGCCAGAAGAAGAACCACTTCCAGGTGACAGTGTACATTGGCATGCTGGGCGAGCCCAAGTACGTCAAGACGCCCGAAGGCCTCAAGCCCCTTGACTGCTTCTACCTGAAGCTGCATGGCGTGAAGGCAGGTTGGGGCCTCAGCAAGGAGGGGCAGCAGGAGGGCCAGGAAGGCTCCTGGGGACACTCCCCATGGCCAAGCCCACCTCATCTCTTCTCCCTGATGCCCCTTCACTGTCAGGGTCCTTGTTCCTTCTCCCCCCTCGCCCTAAGTCTGTATCCCCGGCCAAGGGGTCTCCTGACTGCTCCGTCAACCGCCTCAGGGTCACAAATGAACTCCCTGTGAGCCTGCCCCTCCCTTGGGGGTCCCATCTCAGGAATGGGGCTCAGGCTGTAACTGTGGGACCCACACCTCATCCTGCACCAGGCCCGCAGTGCCCTCTCCCCAGAGAGGGCCACCCCCTCTTCTTGTCTGAGTGTCCACAGCCGCTTGCCCTCTGGCTCCCACCTCAACTCCACCTGAGACACAGAGCAGGGGACATGATGCTCCCTATTCTCCCACAGCCCCACTGTCCCCATGGCAAAGCCCCGACTCCTGAGCCTCACCCACATAGGCCTTGGGCATCCAGCCCTGCCACTTGCTGTGCCCCGGACCTCTGTGCCCACGCACAGTCCCTGCCTTCCCAGAGCGGCTCCGTTCCCGGGCCGCCCTCCTCCTGGCTGACTGCTCCTTGACCTTCACTGTCCCCTCTACTACACCTGCCCTGAGGCTCGTCCTAAGAGGCCCCGCCCCGTGGCCCCCACCTCTAGCACAACCTTAGTGCCCATTGATTTTGAGCCCCATGAGCTCCAGGGGTATCCATCAATGTCATGCGGAGAGGTTGAGGGGATGTGGGAGGGGGCTGAGAATGAGTGGGTGTGGGTGTGACTGGGTGTTTGTGGAGGCCACTTTGGGGTGTGTACTCAGGCTGTGGGACTGTGGGTGTGGATTGGAGGCTAGGAGGGGGACGGGCGTGTGCGCATGCTTGCGTGTGCGCATGCTTGCGCGTGCGCGCAGAGCTGTGGGCAGGGTGTGGGTCTGGGTCTGTGGGGTGTGCGGCTGTGTTAGGTACCCGAGTTAGTGGGGAAGTGAGGCTGAGGGGAGCATGGTGCCTATTTCATGAGCTCCAGCGGGGCCAGGCCAAGGCTGATAGGATGACAGGGGCCAGGGCCAGGTGGGGGGCCAGGCCCTAAGATGCCACTGGGCTTTGCTCCTCCCCAGCTAGAGGCCCTGAATCAGTCCATCAACATCGAGCAGTCTCAGTCAGATCGAAGCAAGCGGCCCTTCAACCCTGTCACGTGAGTGTCTGACCCCTGGGTGGGCGGCAGCTGGGAGGGCTGCCCCAGGAACTGGCTTGGGAGCTGGGGGGGCGGGCTAGGCAGGCACCCACAATGTCCACCTCCCACACCTGGGTGTCCCCCTGTGGCCCGGCTCTCCAGAGCCCCCCAACCCCCCATGCCTGCCCCTGAGGATCCTGCCCCCCCTCTGCAGGGTCAACCTGCCCCCGGAGCAGGTCACGAAGGTGACTGTGGGGCGGCTGCACTTCAGCGAGACCACTGCCAACAACATGCGGAAGAAGGGCAAGCCCAACCCTGACCAGAGGTGTGCAGGCTACTCCTCTGCCCCTTTTCTGAGGAAGAGGGCTGGGAAGATGCCACCCTGCGTAGCATGCGGCCACAGAGTCCCACAGATGGACCCATCTTACAGACGAGGACCCTGAAACTAATAGTGGTTCACTGACTTGAGGATGGGAGAGCAGAAGCCTGGCTTCTGGGTTAAGAAGCAGCTCTGCCTGCCTAGCTGAGGGCCCTGTGGCACTTCCTCCCCCTAGTGGACACTCGGGTTCCTCCTGGAAAGGAATGCTCACTGCCACCTCACGGGGTGCTGGGAGCCCGGGGAGAGAACTGAGCAGGCAGTCCTGTGCACTGTGCGCCTGACCTGGGAAGGGCTGCAGGGCGTAGGGGTGGGCACAGGCGGTGGGTCAAGCCGCAGGGTGCCTCTAAGACCCTTGTGCGCCCAGGTACTTCATGCTGGTGGTGGCTCTGCAGGCCCACGCACAGAATCAGAACTACACGCTGGCCGCCCAGATCTCCGAGCGCATCATCGTGCGGGTGAGGGCCACCTCCCCCCAGGGGCTTGAGAGTCCCCCCTCCCTAGAGCTGGGAGAAATAGCAGCATACTGGGGAGGGAGTCAGGGCCTGGAATGCTGATCCTGCTGGGCACTGGCTGTGTGGCCTTGGGCAAGGCTCTACCCTCTCTGGGCCTCGGTCTCCTTCACCATAAAGTCTCCAGGTGGATAGGACCTGGTAGCTTTCTGAAACCCCACAAGGGACTGGAAATGACCACGACGGGAGGGACAGTTTAAGTTAGGCATGGGGGGTGAGGAGCCCTGGCTGGAGCTGGAGGGGCGGCTGCGGTTTCTCCCTTTCCCAGGGGTCCGCAGGCCTCCCATCTCCCAGGCCTGATCGATTCAACCCCAACTCCTACCAGGCCTCCAACCCAGGCCAGTTTGAGAGCGACAGCGACGTGCTGTGGCAACGGGCACAGGTTCCCGACACGGTCTTCCACCATGGCCGTGTGGGCATCAACACCGACCGGCCCGACGAGGCGCTGGTCGTGCACGGCAACGTCAAGGTCATGGGCTCACTCATGCACCCCTCGGACCTTCGGGCCAAGGAGCACGTGCAGGAGGTGGGGACAGGACCGCGGGTGGGGACAGCTGAGCTGCTAGTGGGAGGGGCTGATGGCCGGAGAAGGAGGAGGGAGAGCTGGGTCTGGATCTCTGGATCCAGGTATCAGGGTCACCCCTCCATTCTGCAGCCTCTCGGCTGCCACCCCCTTGGGCTCCAGGCCCCAGACCAGCCAAGAGGGGAGGGGTTCCGTCTCAGGCATGTCTCCCATGCAGGTAGACACCACGGAGCAGCTGAAGAGAATCTCTCGCATGCGGCTGGTGCACTACAGATACAAGCCGGAGTTCGCTGCCACTGCCGGCATTGAAGCCTCGGCGCCAGAGACGGGTAAGGACCAGATTGCGCGTGCAGGGGCTGGAGTCTGCAAACCCAGTAACCCTGCCTCCCCATCCTCTGTCCCTCCTCCTGGGGGCCCCGCCCCTGGGCACCCTGCCCTCTGGAAGTCCCGTCCTTCAGCCCCTGGGAAATCACGCCAAGCCAGGTGGGTCCCTCACTCCTGGACACTGGAAGTTCAGGAATTGTGCCCAAGGGTCTTTGCCCCTCTGCTCCGGGATGAATCCTGCCTTCGTCTCCCTGGATCCCTGCTCCTTTCCCATGGGATTCTTACTCCTGGGAATCTGTCCCTTCCCCCAGCCTGGGAACCCCACACCTTAACACCTGGAACTGTGACCCTGTGAACACTTGTCCTTGGAGCCCACGCTGAAAGGCTACTTGGAACCCAAATCCTAGAGGCCCCAGAACTTCGCCCTCCCCAGCCCCTGCCCCCTCCTTTCCTTAGGTGCTGAGGCTGGTTACCTCCTCCCTCCACACATACCTGGCCTGTCCCTCCTCAGGTGTCATCGCCCAGGAAGTGAAAGAGATCCTGCCTGAGGCCGTGAAGGACACTGGAGACGTGGTCTTTGCCAATGGGAAAACCGTAGAGAACTTTCTGGTGGTGAACAAGGTCTGCAGCAAGGGGGAGCCAGACGGAGCCCACGGGGCGGGCGAGGGCCGAGGGGGGGGCCAGCTGGAGGGCATTCACCCCTCAGAAGAGACTGGGGTCCCTGAGGGTAGTCCACAGAGGGCAGGAGCAGCCTTATCCACTCCCGTGCTGCCCTGGAGTGCCCTCCCCATCCCACAGGGAAGGGAATGAGCTTCAAGGGGGAGGTGGGGACTTGGTCACTCTGGCTGTGTGACAGGGCAAGAAGAACCTTGCTGAGGGTCAGTTTCCTGCCCTGCGGAAGGAAGGTGCCAGTAGTAACTGCTGACGCATTCTCATGTGGCTACTGCAAAGCTTAAACACGTGGTCTCTTGTGAGGATGGTGCACGTACCTTCCCTGGCAGGAGGCTGGGCACCCAGGGGCATGTAGCTGAATAGTCAAATGCTGAAGTGTGAGACACACGTTCATGAGAGGGGAAGATGAGAGAGCGGGAGCCCCTGGGAGATGGGGCCGCCCGACAGCGGGTGGGGAGGGCTGAGCCCAGGGCAAAGGTCCGGGCTAGCTGGGGGCAGGCACAGGGAGGCTTAGGAGCTGAGGCTGGACTGGAGGAGAGGCTGGCGTGGGGAGGGAGGCTTGGAGGGGCCCCCTCCAGCTCCCCAGCGCGCATGCAGCCTGGGGCTCCCTGGGCAGACTGCGCCCTCAACGTGGGCCGTTGGCTGCATCAGGAGCGCATCTTCATGGAGAACGTGGGGGCCGTGAAGGAGCTGTGCAAGCTGACCGACAACCTGGAGACGCGCATCGACGAGCTGGAGCGCTGGAGCCACAAGCTGGCCAAGCTGCGGCGCCTGGACAGCTTCAAGTCCACCGGCAGCTCGGGCGCCTTCAGGTGGGGGCGCGGGCCAGGGCGGGCAGGACCACCTCCCAGAGTCACCTCTGACCCTGGCCCTCTTGCTGCAGCCACACAGGAAGCCAGTTCAGCAGGGCGGGCAGCGTCCCCCACAAGAAGAGACCCCCTAAGGTGGCCAGCAAGGTAAGGGCGGGCATGAGTGGGAAGCAGGTTAACCTGGGGGGGCTCCCCATCCCCCACGGCTTCCCTTCCTGTCCTGACCCTCTAGCCCGCCCAGCCCTGTTTTTCTTTCCTCTCCCTCTGCCCGCCATGGGAATGAGTCAACCTTGGCATACCCTCTTCCAGCAAAACCCTAAGTCTGGGCCTTTTCTGCTTCTTCCCTTTTCCTCTTGGTCCTCAGCCGTCATCTGTGGTCCCGGACCAGGCCTGCATCAGCCCGCGCTTCCTGCAGGGGACCATCATTGCCCTGGTGGTGGTCATGGCCTTCAGGTGACTTGTTCTGCAGGCCCTGGGGTGGCTGGCTAGGGGAGTTGAGCTGCTCACGGGCCAAGGCTCGGGGGAGAGGAAAACATGGCCTAGAAGAGCCCCTGAGGTCTTGGGGAGGGAGGTGGCTGCTTCATTCTGCCTCGTCCCCCCGGGGCCGGGAGCCCAGACCTTGCCTGAGAGAGGGCTAACCTGTGACTCCACCTCTCACCGTCGCCCTTTCCTGTGGCCCCAGCGTGGTGTCCATGTCCACACTGTACGTGCTGAGCCTGCGCACCGAGGAGGACCTGGTAGAAACGGATGGGTACGTCTCTGGAGGCTTGGCTGCCCACTGGGCCACCAGGTCAGGCGGGGCTTTGGTGGGCAACCCAGGGTCAGCGGACCATGGAGGCTGTGCCCTCTAAAGGCGGCTCCACCTTAGGCTCTCAGCCTGCTGGAGGCTTGTGGGGCTGGGTAGGAGGGTCTCCAGGAGGGGCAGGCTGTTTGCCAGTCCCCACAGAAGCCAGCGTTTCTCTCTAGCCCAGTCAGTGCTCCTCCGTGGAGCTGGGCTTCAGAGTCAGAGGCACCTGATGGGCCCAGGGTGGGCAGGGGCGGAGGGAGGGAGGCTCGGGTGGGACCTTGGGCTCCGTGTGCCGCCGTCAGCCCCGGGGCCATCTCTGACTGTGTCTTCTCTCTCCTCCCTTGTGCATGTCGCCCCCCTTTCCTCTGTGCTGCCCCTCAGCTCTTTTGCCGTGTCTACTTCCTGTCTTCTGGCCCTGCTCCGGCCCCAGCACCCTGGGGGGGGTGAGGCCATGTGCCCATGGTACGTGTGTGGGTTGAGCCCCCTCCCTCCTGCCTCTGGCTCCTGCTGCCCTCTGCCAGCCCCTCTCCCTTTCCCTGTGCTCCTCCTCCCATCCCTCCTGCTTCTCCGGGACTGCCAGGCTTCCCTGCTCGGGCTCTCCCAGCCCACTGAGCTCGGCCCACCCTTCCCCAGCAGGTCCAGCCAGAGCTTTGGGACCACTCAGCTCCGGCAGTCTCCTGTAACCACTGGGTTGCCAGGCGTACAGCCCTCTCTGCTGCTGGGTGCGTGCCTGGGGTGGGCTTGGCGGAATGCGATCGGGGAGAGGTGGCTGTGTTCTGGGTGGGGGCAGCAGAGCCCCCTGCCCTGGCTCATACAGCCTCTGGCTTCTTCAGTCACCACCAGCCTGACCAGCTCAGCCCCGGGACCAGCCATCCGCACCTTAGACCTGTGCTCCAGCCACCCCTGCCCAGTCGTCTGCTGCTCCTCACCCACCCCAAGCCCTACCACCGACCCTAGTCTTCACCCCAGCATTAACCCCAGCCACGGTCTCAGCCCCAGCCCCAGCCCCTCCGCTAACCACTCAGGTATGATTATTTGGGGGCCAGGGCTCGGGTTGGGGTTTTTTTTTAACCTGAATCCAGAGGACGACCCCAAAGACTTCTTGTGCATGGTGTCAGGGTGTCCTAGGGCCCAGAATGAGGCTCTGGAAAAGTTTGGGAGCCCCTTTGGGGGAACTAAGAGACAGATGGGAGTTACCCAGAGTCCAGTGGGTTCCTAGAGACAGGTGGGAAGGAGGCAGCCAGTTCCCTCTTCTCAGCCTGTCCCTGGTTCCATCCACAGACCCCAGCCAGATGGCCCTGCTGCCGGTCACCAACATCAGAGCCAAGTCTTGGGGCCTATCAGCCAATGGCATTGGCCACTTCAAGTATCCAAAGAGCTTGGAGCCTCTGGCCAGTCCTGCAGTCCCCTTCCCTGGGGGGCAGAGCAAGACCAAGAACAGCCCCAACCTCCGCATCCATGGCCTCCACGGCCGGGCCCGCCGAGGGGCCCCCCAGCCTGGCCTGGGCCCTGCCCATCCCACTCGGACCCGGGACCAACCAGGTACTTGTCCTGCCCCGCTACGCCTCTCAGCCCAGCCAAGCAAGGCCCGCTTCAGCCCAGTGCCTGGGTGCAGAACTGTCAATCAGCAAACATTTGCTGAGCATTACTAAGTAACCAGGTATCCAGCCAGGAGCCTCACACAGACCGCCTTACTTAATCTTCACAATACTCCTGCAAGAGAGGAGCTGTCCCCACTTTTCAGAGGAGAAAACAGAGAGGTAGACAAGTGAAGTGACTTGTCACGGGTCGTGTAATCCATCAGAGGCAGAGCTGGAATTCGATACCAAGTCTGCCTGACTCCAGGCCTCGGCTCCTTCTGTGTTTCTCCAAACCTCAAACCTTTAGTTTAACCGAGCCAGAGAACGCTTCCCGCCGAGGTTCTCAAGCCTGGTTCCTCTGCAGTGCCCGCGAGCTGCCAGGGAGGTTGAAGGGGAGGCCAAGAGCCTCTCTGGCTTCAACCAGGTATTGTGCCTCCTCATCAACTTTCATCTGATGGGTTTTGTGGCTTAAAGAAAGAAGAAGAAAAAAGGCTGAGAACTGTTGCTTGCTGAGACTGAAGTTCAGTGACGGGGACACCCCACGGGGCAGATGCTCAGCAGACAGCCATTTGCTGGGCCTGCTCTGTACAGGGCACTGGGGCGATACATGCCCTGGCCCCAGAGAGCTCCCAGACACAAAAACACAGTATGGGGAGACTCCGACAGGACTCACAGGTGGCTCGGTGGCTGCATAGGACATTCAGTCCAGGCCAAGGTGGGGAGGTGATCAGGGAAGGATCAGGAAGGACTGGGATTCAGTCTCTGCAGGAGAGCAGGAGTTTGCCCAAAACAGAAGTGGAAGGGCGCTGATTCCCACCCATGGCCCCATGGACGTTCTGGGTCCTGTTGGGTTCCTTGGGGGCCTCACAGAGTTGCAGATGTACCAGGTTCAGTGGCTAGTGGTCCCAGCTCCCCTTCCTGGGTGGATGGTTAGGTAGCAGCAAGCCTGAAGATTACCAGAGATGAACAGAAAACCTGACCCCCCACCCCAAGTCACACTTCAGTCCCAGCCCCACCCAGCCAACCTGTCAGTGGTGGGTTTGTTCAGAGAGGACCACAGCAGAGGTGTGCTGCTATAGGTTTAACAACAGGCTTTCAGGGGCAGGGGCCCTGGGGGGTATGTGTGAGCATTCCCACTGTGACTGATTTCCCGCCACCCAACCGACTGAGTCCAGAGTGGGTTAGGGATGTGTGCAGTCAGGAAGAGAGGCCCAAAGTGTGGCCTCCTGGATACCCCTGGCAACGGAGGTTGGAAGACCAACCCTGCCCCTGGTTGTTCTGGGCCTGTCAACGAGACGGACCTCAGGCTCCTGGGAACTGGCTAGTCCTAGGCCTGCTGGGAAAGAGGGTGGTGTGCTCCCAGCCACTGTGGGGGTCTGGAAAGAATAACATGATTTATTCGTACTAAGGTGTGAGTGGCCAATCCACATCTGTCAAGGAAAGGCCTGGCTGCTTCTCATCTGCATCCTGCCTTGTCCTAACAGTCTCTTTCCTTGCAGATGCTGCGCCCTCCCTGACCTCCGTCCAGGTGCTAGAGAATCTGATGCCCATCACCTCCCAGTACTGTGCTCCAAGGGATGCCTGCAGGTGGGCTTGGCTCCCTCCCTCCGCCCCAAGGGCAGGTTCCCTCCGGTGACATGAGCCCAAGCAGTACAGATGTCCACATCTTGCCCTGCTCAGGGAGGAGCCCCCCCACAAGGTGGGGCAGTCCTTTTCTAGGCCCCTGAAGGGTTCTAGTATAGGCCGGGGGCTGAGGGGGCAACTGGGGTGAGGGCCCGTGGGGGTGGCCTTGGGCTGAGGAGCCAGCTCTGTCCCTTCAGGCCTGGGAACTTCACCTACCACATTCCTGTCAGCAGCAGCACCCCACTGCACCTCAGCCTGACCCTGCAGATGAAGTGAGTGTGACCGGGGGAGGGGACAGACAAGGTGGCCTCAGGAAGCTTGGGGAAGGGCACGGTGGAATGGTAACTTGGCCTGCTCTGTGCTTCACTGGCGGTGTGACCCTGGCCGTCTCTGGGCTCCTCTTCCCCATCTGTAGAATGGGCCGCTGCCTCACAGGGGCCCTGAGGACCGTGTGGGATGGTGGATGGGAAGGGTCTGTAGCCGTCTGGGACCTTGGCCTTTAGGCATCATGTGCAGGCTGTGTGAGGATTCTGTGGCTGTGTCAGCGGGGTTGGGTGGTGGTGAGTGGAGGGCTGGCAGGGGAGGCTGGGGTGGAGGACCTCGGAAGCCCGCTTCCCTGATACCTTCCCTTCCCCAGCTCCTCGTTCCCCGTGTCTGTGGTGCTGTGCAGCCTGACGTCGGAGGAGCCCTGTGAGGAGGGGGGCTTCCCACAGAGCCTCCACACCCACCAGGACACCCAGGTAGGGGGCAACTAGGAAGCTTGGGCCAGCCAGGCCCCAGAGCACAGCTGGGCCCCCACATGGGTGAGGAGAGGGAGCTGGGAGTCAAAGTCAAGGCCTCTCTACAAGGGACACTTGGGGACCAGGGCCTCTGTGCCTGGAGGAGCGGGGGAGGGGGGGGGGTTGCACCACTCACTGCTGAGTGTCTCCGGCCGTCCCTGCCCTGACAGAGCCCTGCAGAAGAAAATGGTCCCACAAGGACTAACTTGAGGGCAATGGTGGGGACAGAAGGGAGTCCTGGGTGCCCAGAGCAGGGAGAGCTAACCTTACCTGGTCTCCAGGTCATGACAGCCATTGCAAATAATGTTTAATTAGGATGAGCGCTGAAGGACAATTTGGGGACAGTGTCCCAGGAGTAGGGGAACAGCAGGTGCAGAGATCTGGAGGCCAGGGAGAGCATGGCGTGTTGGCTGAGGTGGAGACATAGTGAGGGCTGAGCTGGGAGGCCGGCAGGTTGGGAGCCTGGACCTCCACTCAGGCTGGGCAAGTGGCACAGTTCCCTCTTGATTTTTGGAAGAGCCCTTGGGCTACACGTGGAGGACCACGTGGCTGGCTCCTGTCACTGTCCAGTTCTTCACTGGCCGTGACCTGCAGTTGTGACTTCCAGCACAAGTCAAGGGGAATTTCTTCCCACCCTCCAGGTGTTTGGTCAGCAAATACTCGCTGGGACCGCCTCTGTAGCAGGCCCTGTGCCGGGCCCGCCACAGGGAGACGGGACGCGTGTGCACAGGCCTCGCCTCCCAACAGCGCACTAGCCAGGGAGAAAAATGCGCAGGAAGTGACCCGGGTGGAGGATGGTGGGTGAGGGTCTGGGAGGCCCAGGCCCTGGGGCCCCGCAGAGAAAGGAGCACAGGAAAGCGGAGGGACAGCCAGCCTGGCAGGGTGTCACGTGGACGTGGAGCCCAGGCCTGAGCACACATACAACAGAGACATGGCCAGCTCAGGCAGGGGCTGGGCAAGCCCCCTGTGGCGGGCTTCACACTGCCCTGCTGGGGAGACGGCATGACAGACCTGGGTTTGTCCAGCTCTGACACGTCACTGGGGTTTTGGCCAAGTAACTGTCTCCTCATCTATAAGCAGCGCCAGTGCAGTGGGTTGCAGTGAAGACAAGGTTAGTGAAATACTTCGACGTGCCCAGAGCGTAGTGGGTGGGAGGGATAGTACACAGGGGAGAGAGGCAGGTGCCAGGTGAGGCCAGCCATGAACTTGCAGGTACAGTACTTGGCCCAGGCTGCCCTTGCCCCCCAAAGCAGAGCCTGCTCCCTCCCATCTCTCCTCAAAGATGCTTTCCCCACCCTAAAACGCACTGCAGAGCGCAGGGCTGTGATAGCCATGTGAGCGATGCTGGTCAGGATGGGTGGGGCCATCCTGGCCTTTCTCCACTTTCTCTAGGGCACTTCCCACCAGTGGCCAGTGACCATCCTATCCTCCCGGGACTTTACCTACCACTTCCAGGTGGCACCGCTGGTGAGCACAGGCACCTGCATCTGTGTGGGACTCGGGGGAGGGCGTTTTGCAGAAAACGGGGCAGAACCTGGGGCAGTGTCAGGGTGGGGGGTGCCCCCGGCCTTGCAAAGCCCAGGCCGCCTCACCCCATCCCACTGCCTTTCCACCAGGGTCAGGCCAACTGCAGCGCGGAAGCCCTGGTCCGGCCAGCCACAGACTACTACTTCCGCTTCTACCGCCTGTGTGACTGAGCTGCCTCCCCCAGGCGGCCCGCTCCAGGGCCCAGGCGCCAGGCACCCCTGCCACACTGGATGCAATGGTTACACTGGAGCCTGCGCCCACCAGCTCTCCACCGTCCACTGGCGCTCCCTCTGAGACTGAGCTGGGCCTGGCCCTCCTGCCTGTGAAACTGGAAGTCCTCACACTGGAGCTGCTGTTCCTGCTGGCCACTCCTGCCATGCGCCCCAGATCCAGGGATCAGGAAGGGACCGGTTCACAAATATGGGGGGTGGAGGGCCGGCTTCAGGAGCCCTGGAAACAAGAGGAAGCCTGGGACTCTGTCCAGAGCCCACTCTCCCCTTTTGAGACTGGGCACCATATTCTGGGCCTCAGAGAAACCTGGCTGCCTGAGACCAGCAGGGGCTTGGACAGGAACCCTGAGACTTGGCTGGAACCGTGCCTTAGTGGAGGGTGGACAGCCCTCAGGCTCAGAGCTGTACCCTACGGGCGGCAAGGTGGTGGAATTTGGGGATTTGACTGTTACGCTGGACTTGCACTTCAAAGCTTTAAGTGTGGCCAGGTCTCTTCTCCCTGGGAGAGCTTGGCTCCAAGAGCTCCCGGGGCAGCAGAAGGCAGCCCCGGGTGGGCTGGAGAGACTGACCAAGTGCCTCATGTACACTTAGTCCCTGGCTGACCCAGTGGGCCGGGTAGGCCTTGCACCTGCACCTGGAATATCCTGGAAGGGAAGGTCCCTGTGAGCTTCCAGATGGTGCAGCCCCAGGGGTTGGGCTCTTGGGCGCTGCCACAGCTCACACTGGTGTTGGTGACTCATCATTCTCTGGGCAGAGGAGCAGAAACCCTTGCAAGGCAGCAGGCCATCTGGGCTGATGGTGGTGGACACAGAGAGCTTTTGCTGTTATGAATGAGTTACTAAAATGCACTTAAACCCAGAGAGGAGCGGAAGGATGGCGACGGAAAGGCCAACGTGAGCCAGAGCCCTGGGATGACGCTGCAAAGACCAGACCCTGTCCCTGACCTGTCCCAGGGAGCCTCGAGATACAACAAGACTCTCGCCCCTCCCTCCCTTCTTGTCTGCTGGCAGCCTTGTCGCCCCAAGTCAAGGGCTCCCGTGCTGACCAGTGCTTGGCAGCCACCCCATCTATGCTTCCCTCCTCCCAGGAATGGGACAGGGAGCTCAGGTTAGGGCACAAGTCTTATCCCCAGTGCCAGCGTTCACGTGGCCAAGTGGGTGCCATGCAGCCGCACCTGCCATGGGTTCGGACATGTGGACAGGACCTTCATGTTCAGTCTGCCCTGTCGCCATCTTTGAAAACTAGGCCCCGCCCCTCTCCTACCTCTCCTTCTGTCTGAACATGAGGCCTTTCTGTAGGGGCGGAATCTTGAAACTGCCCGCCCCCTTCCACTGTGGCTGTCACAGCACTTACCCTAAGGATGGGGAGACAGTGGGGGTCTGAGAGCTAGCAGAGATACCTGGCTACTCAGCCCCTCCCCAGTGTGGCCCCACTCCCTCATTCTGATGTAGGAATCCCGTGACTCTCATACCGTGCAAGGGGCCCAGCCTTAGGACTACTCTGTTCTCTCCTCCCACAGGGGAGAACCTCCTGAATGCCTTAAAACTGCTGAGCCTCACTCCTTGTAATACTATTCTGGGGCTTCCTCAGTGGGGGGTGTGTTCTTGGACTGTGGCCCCTCAGTTCTTAACTGGAAAGTGACCCTCCACTGCCCCCTGGAGCCCATCTGGACACAGCAGAGCCCCAATGTGGTTAGCAGCTGGCTGTTTCCATGCCTGGGGTACGGATCCTCGGTGCTGGGGTTGGGGCCAAGCAGGGCTCCAAGCTGCTGGAGGGGGGTCAACCTTGGACCAAAGTTGCCTTAAGCCCAGTAAGGTGAAAGGGCCTCAGGGAAGGTGAATGGGCCACCTGCTGGAGGCTGACAGCTGCCTGCTGGTACTGCTGAGTGGGTGTCTTGGCTCCAAGCCCTACCCAGGGCCCAGCAGCCATCTCTCCCTTTCTCTCTCCCCTTTGGGCTAATCTCCCCCAAGCTTCAAGCTGTACATAGGGCCTCTCAATGCACAAGACCCCTGCCCTCATTCTCTCCCACGTAAAAGCCTGCGTGTGCATAGAGCACCCCTCCCTCCCTGTTAACCCCCCCTTCCCGTCCCCAAGCTTTGACT
Source organism: Rhynchonycteris naso (assembly GCA_037038555.1). NCBI lineage: Eukaryota > Metazoa > Chordata > Mammalia > Chiroptera > Emballonuridae > Rhynchonycteris > Rhynchonycteris naso. The sequence goes on from CM072995.1 coordinate 362,990,380, forward strand.
TGTATTTATCGTGTACCAACTCTCTGACTCTGGAGTGGGCAGAGGGGAGCAGCCCTGGGTCTGTTTGCTTCCTGTCCCCTGAACTGTTCTTTTCTTCCGAAGCAAATACACGTATATAAATAAATGTATAAATACAGCTTTGTATCTGAGCATGCCTCCCTGTCTCTTCTTCAGATTGTTCTGCTGGGAGAGGAAGTCGCCTGAGGGCCTAGGAGCTAATACACTCTCTGGGGTTCCCTGGCCAGATGGAAGCTTTACACCCCACTATCCTTCTTAGCTTTATGCGAGGCCTGGGAACTGGACTCAGCAGCCCCTTCCCTTAGCAACACCCCAGGAACCTCCCACTGTCTGACCCGGCTTAAAAGTAGCCGTCCTAGGGAAAAGCTGAGCCTTGCCCGGGCTCCCAGCCCAGGAAGAGCAGCGACATTTGCAGCAGAGGACTGGCCCAGGGCAGACTTGGTTGGTGCAGGCTCCTAGATAAGTCTGCTCTAGAAACAACAGAAGAGGGGAGGTCTGCCCCTTCCTATCCACAGGTGAACCTTCAACCACAAGCACTAGACACTGCTCCACCCCCCTGTGCCCCTCCTGGGTATGGAGCAGGTATCCCCGCAGCAGGAACCATCTGGAAGGCAGAAGAGAAGAGAAACAGGAAGGGCTAGGACTAGGAAGCAAGGTAGGTCCCAACACCAGCAGCCACTCCCACCCTGCAGAAGGGGCACCGGACAAGATGGTCACACATCTGCCTTTATTGTGAGCAGCAGGCGGGTCACTTCCAGCAACAGTAAAAAAGTTAATTTACAAAAGCAGGGATTCAATGCAGCTGCCCTGTGGAACCTAAAAAAGGAGAGGGGAGTCAAAATGGGACCAGAGATCTTCCTTCCCACCCGCTTTCTTACTGAGCCCTTAAGCTCTCGGGCTGAGGGCTGATGGGCACCCTCCTTTGAAGCTAGCCCATTCTTATGACCTGTTTGGTGGGTTATCTGTATTTTGTTCTTTTATCACTTAGTCAGGATTTATTTCAATGGCCGAAAACCTTCAGACTAATCCAAACAGTCCTCCTTGCAGCAAGTGCTAAGTCTTATTCCCCCTCTGGCCCAGTCTTCAACAGCCTCTCCAAGTTCCCGGTGTAAGCGCACAGAGGCATAACCACAGGAAGCCCGCGCCCACAGCCTATGCAGTGCATCCCAAAGCCCGATCGAGGCCCTGGCTGCTGCCTGCTGGTTGGACCAGTAGGTGTTTGCTTCCTTCCCAAAGTTTAGGGATGACTATGAGGTGGTGTCTGTGAAAGAGGGCTGTAGACAGACAGGATGTGTAACTGACACTGCAGGTGTCCCTCGGCTCCAACCCCCATTAGGAACAGGGAAGGAGGCACATGGATCTGGTGTTCCTGTCCATCCTGCTGAGTCTGTCTCCATTAGCCAAGGGGGCATGCAGGCCTGAGCACCCCACTGCTGTGGGCCGGGGAGCTTTGTCCAGTGTCTTACCCGTGGGAGCTTATACGTAGATGCCGACCCAGAGCAGCAGGAAGAGGACTCCAAAGCCCATGAAGAGTGAGGCCACCAAGGAGATGAGCAGCTCTTTGTAGATATCCCGAGTGTACTTGGTGGAGGTGACCTCGTAACTGCCAAGACGGTTAAGGAGAAGCAAAGGGACTGATCGTACGGAGCAGGAAGCACGGCCACTGCAACTCTGGGAGAAAGGTCTGGGCTGTGGGCTTTCTGGAAGGTTTGTCTGACTTGGTGCAGCCAGGCAGAGGCCCAAGAGATGACCTACTCTGTTGCTCCATACCACCCCTCTACTATCCAGGAAGAAAATGAGGCCCAGAGAAGTTAGGACAGTTGCCCCAGGTCACACAGCAATGAATGGTGGAATAAGTCTAGTGTTCAGAGCTCCTGATGCCAGGAGGCAGCTCTCCCTATACCCCCTTCCCAACTTCAGATCTACCCCCAGCCTCCAGTCCAGCCAGGTCCTCTGCTTACTATCCTAGTAATCTGAAGAGCAAACTGAACTCACCCGAACTTGAAAATTAATGTCACAACCTAATCCTGAACATCAATGGCCTTCCCTCGACCTCCTTCCACCCCCCACACCAGGTCAAAATTGGCAGGGTTCATTCATGGTTTCTGCCTCAGTTTCCCAGATCACCGATTCAGGCCCAGTTGCAGCTTGCTCAGTGGAAGGATACACGAAGAACCAGGCAGTGAAGAACATACCAATGGCCAACAAGACCACGGTCAGGTGGGGGAATACAGCTGGGTTCACTGGGCTGGTATATCTGCTCATGGCCTCGAGCTCCTAAGAGAGGACAGGAGATCAGAGCCATTAAAGAATCCCACAACTTCAGCTCAGGGAGACGACAGGGTATCAGGAGCCTCCTGCTGCTGTGACTTAAGGCGTTTCAGCCTGCGAAATGTAGAAATCCTTCAGAACCAACATCAACCAATTCAGTTTGGGAATGACAACAATTACATCTGAAACTAAGGTGGCACTTTATCTTTTTAATATGAGACAAGAAGGGCGGCTGACCGGCCAGGACACAGAAGATAACTAATGAACTTTAAGTTGATGGCCCTTAATAATTCCTGGGCTACAGACCACTATAGAAAAATGGTGATGAAAGGTTTGGACTCTGCCTGAGAAAGACCACATATTAAGAAAAAGTCTGCCTATGATTTTAGGAGCTTTACGGACACACATCAGTAGGCACTGAACCGGTACCGAGAACTCAACTTCTAATTTTGTATTTTTCTCAATACGCTATTATGGAATCTCATGATCTACAGGCAAAAGACATCAGTTAAAATTCTGGTTCTACTGGGTGACACGAGTCTCAGTCAAGGAGTTATAACATCTCACCGGGGTGATGTATGATTTAAGAAAGATGATGAATGTCAAAGCTTCTGGCTACTGTCTGGCATAGAGTAGTTGGCTCGATAGGTGTTTGTTTCCCTTTCAAAGTTTAGGGACGATTATGAGGTAATGCCCATGAAAGAGTGCAGGCCTCTTTGTAAACATACAGTTCGGTACAAATGCTAAGTTCCATTGTCACCCACCAGCCACCGCTTCTAAAGTCCTGAACATAACAACTCTAGAGAAGTAAATCGACCCCATTGTTGTAAGAGACACTGGACTTCAATTCGGTAAACATTTATGCTCCTTGCCCCTCCCCAAATGATAAAGACAATCGCTGCCATTTATTGAGCCTCCAATTGCAGGCCCTGTGTTTGGCACTGGGAATACAAAGATGAATAGACATCATTTCAGGGCTAGAACACGTCAGATGGTGGTCATGAGGAGGCGTGGCAGGTAACAATGAAGTCCAGGACACGTGGCAAGAAGTCTTTACCGAGGATGGGGGAGCTCCAAGAAGAGGTCAATTGCCTGAAAGGGTTGGCAATACTTCACCAGGAAGGTGACATTTCCCAGGGCCTTGTAGTATGAGTACGAGTTCGGTGGGGGGAAGAAATGTCTAGATAGAGAGAAGAACCTGATCACAAGTAAGAGAGATAAAAGCGCCAAGTTATTAAAAATGCACCTCACGTTCCCCGCCCTTGAAACTGGAGAGATAAAACCTCAGCCTTAGGAGTCCACCGCAAGGGGCTTCCCGTTCCCGCCCCTCAGCCCAAGCCGGAGGCTATGGGAGCCTCCCGCTCTCTGGATCACCGGCGTCCGAGGCCTCTGCGAGAGAAACGGGATTTGGGACGGTCCCCGACGGGTCCTCACAGCCCTGATCCAAACTCCCCTCACCCTTCTCACCATTTTGCTGGGTACAGGATAACCTGCCGCTCCGCCACCGGAAAAACACGTCGGCAGAGGCAGGAGCGCTGCTCAGACGGAATAGGAAGTGCACCTGCGCAAGTGGCATTGTGGGACTTGTAGTCCTGTTTCGGGTGTAACGGGAGCTAGGGCCTGCGAGGACGTTGGACGGAGTGAGGGCAAGCGGTGGAGAAGGATAGGATAGCGTCCCTGAGAGGGGCCGTTCACCTTGCCGGGACTGTTTGCCGTGGGATAATCTGGCCGAGAGGTCGGGGCCTGCACTACACTTCCCAGGAGGCTGTGCGCACGGCGGGTCACGTGACGTGAGCGCGGGCTTTGGAAGGCGGTGGAGCGAGAGAAGACCCGCGGGCGAGCTGAGGCGGGAGCGGGACTGAGGATTGTCCTGGGCGACACCGCGTCAAGCGCTAGCTACCGAGACCTCGCGCCCCTACAGCCAGGTGAGACCCCAGGGGAAGCGTGTCCGAGAGCGGCGGGGCCTGCTTTGCCCTGGGGGATGTCGGGAGCCGGCTGCCGCGCGGGGCGGAGGCGGGAGTGCTGTCCCGCCACTTTCCTGCAGTGGGACTAGGACCAGTGGCATGACCTCCTAGCCCCTGTATTCATTTGTAGAAAGAGGATGGTAACCTCATCTCGAGGGGTCGTTGAGAATTTTGGCCAAGGTCCTGTGTAGACCTCGCTGTCGGATGCTGTAGAGGGGACCCCCGACTGATAAGGCATTGCCCCCCACGGAGCGGTGTGCGGGTGCTGGGGGGGACCTGACAAGGCATTGCTTCCCCACGGAGCGGTGTGCGGGTGCTGGGGGGGACCCCGGCTGACAAGGCATTGCTTCCCCACGGAGCGGTGTGCGGGTGCTGGGGGGGACCTGACAAGGCATTGCTTCCCCACGGAGCGGTGTGCGGGTGCTGGGGGGGACCCCGGCTGACAAGGCATTGCCCCCCACGGAGCGGTGTGCGGGTGCTGGGGGGGACCTGACAAGGCATTGCTTCCCCACGGAGCGGTGTGCGGGTGCTGGGGGGGACCCCGGCTGACAAGGCATTGCCCCCCACGGAGCGGTGTGCGGGTGCTGGGGGGGACCTGACAAGGCATTGCTTCCCCACGGAGCGGTGTGCGGGTGCTGGGGGGGACCCCGACTGATAAGGCATGGCCCCCCACGGAGCGGTGTGCGGGTGCTGGGGGGGACCCCGGCTGACAAGGCATTGCTTCCCACGGAGCGGTGTGCGGGTGCTGGGGGGGACCCCGACTGATAAGGCATTGCCCCCCACGGAGCGGTGTGCGGGTGCTGGGGGGGACCCCGGCTGACAAGGCGTTGCCCCCCACCGAGCGGTGTGCGGGTGCATGTTTCGTCCTGGCTGAAGTTTGGGGAGCACCACCCTAGGAAGTACTTGTCGAGGGGCCTGAACCACAGAGATGCAATACTGGGCTGAGAGACTAGATCAGCAGCACTGGGGGTGAGAGCCATGGAAGGCACACTTCAGCGAGAACATGCCAGGGAAGGATTTAACGCTCCTAGCAACGTTATGGTAGAAGTAGAAACTCTTCAGTGCTGAGGGGACACTGTATGAGAAAGCCACATTGGACCTAAAGTGACTTATTTCAAGGAATCGGCTCAGGTGATGACAGAGGTTGACAAGTTTGAAAGTTGTAGGGCGGGCAGGGAGACAGGCTGGGAACTCAGGCAGGACTTGACGCTGCAGTCTTGAGGCGGAAGTCCTTCCTTGTGAAAGCTCAGCGTTTGTTGCTGTGGTTGTGCCGATGATTTGGGTGAGGCCCAACCCCATGATGGAGAGCAGTCTCCTTTACTTACAGTCAGCTGATTATAGATGTTAGCCACATCTACAAAATAGGGTCACAGCAACACCTGGTTAAGTGACTGGGTACTGTAGCCTCCCAAGCTGACAACAAAACTAAGCATCACAGCTGTAAGGGAGGGAGGTGGAGGAATGTATTGGTAAGAAGATGGATGCTCATATGTTTATTTTACCACTTGACACAGTCAGTTATATAGTATATTATGGTTGCTTTGGTGTCTGTCTCATCTCACCTTTGTCTAACTAATATTTGCCTGTCCTTCAGGGCTCAGTTCTGCCATTGTGATCCCTGGGCTCCTCAAGTTGGCCAGGCACACTCTGGATTTACATGATCCTTGATGCAGATTGCTGCTGTGGCCCTTACTCTATTGTTGTCCTATCCACAAAAATTGTTTTAATATATATTTTTTATTGATTTTAGAGAAAGAGGAAGGGAGAGAGAGAGAAGAACATTGATCTGTTCCTGTATGTGCCCTGGCCAGGGATTGAACCCTCAGTCTCTGCTTCACGATGATGCTCCACCCAACCGAGTTTTCCAGCCAGGCATTATCCACAAAATTTTAAGTCCCTTAAGGACATCAGCAGTGTCTTACTCCTCTTAGCACCCAGTTCACTTATACTCAGGAAGGCTTAATTCGTATTAGTTGAGTGAGTCCCTTGCTAGACCGTAAGTTTCAGCAGTGGAAACCTTGTCTTGTTCATCTTTCACTTTCTGCAGTGCTCACTCGGTGGCCTTTTGTTGTACCAGGTTTATTTAGATGAAGGCTTCAAGTTGGTGAGATAGCACCGATTATATTTTAACTTTTTTTTTTTTTTTTTTTTGGTATTTTTCCAAAGTTAAAAGCGGAGAGGCGGTCAGATAGACTCTTGCATGCGCCCAACCGGGTCCACCCGGCATGTCCACCAAGGGCTGTAGCTCCATTGCGGCCAGAGCCATTCTAGTGCCTGAGGCGGAGGCCATGGAATCATCCTCAACGCCTGGGTCAGCTTTGCTCCAATGGAGTCTTGGCTGCAGGAGGGGAAGAGATAGAGAGGAAGGAGAGAGGGAAGGGTGGAGAAGCAGATGGGCGCTTCTCCTATGTGCTGTGGCTGGAAATGAAACCTGGGACTTCCACACACCAGGCCGACGCTCTACCACTGAGCCAACTGGCCAGGGCTCAATTATATTATAACTTTTTTTCCCTATCTTTTAAGTTCTTCCTTGTCTTACTTGCCTTTCTTTTTCAGCTGCCCCTTCCTTTGTACTGCTATGGGTATTCAAGGCCTGGCCAAACTGATTGCTGATGTGGCCCCCAGTGCCATCCGGGAGAATGACATCAAGAGCTACTTTGGCCGCAAGGTGGCCATTGACGCCTCCATGAGCATTTATCAGTTCCTGATCGCTGTCCGCCAGGGCGGGGATGTGCTGCAGAATGAGGAGGGTGAGACCACCAGTCACCTGATGGGCATGTTCTACCGCACCATCCGCATGATAGAGAATGGCATCAAGCCTGTATATGTCTTTGATGGCAAGCCACCACAGCTCAAGTCTGGTGAGCTGGCCAAACGCAGTGAACGGCGGGCTGAGGCCGAGAAGCAGCTGCACCAGGCTCAGGCCGCGGGGGCCGAGGAAGACGTGGAGAAGTTTACTAAGCGGCTGGTGAAGGTCACCAAGCAACACAATGATGAGTGCAAGCATCTACTGAGCCTCATGGGTATCCCATACCTCGATGCACCCAGCGAGGCAGAGGCCAGCTGTGCCGCCCTGGCGAAGGCTGGCAAAGTCTATGCTGCGGCCACGGAGGACATGGATTGCCTGACCTTCGGCAGCCCTGTGCTAATGCGGCACCTGACTGCCAGCGAGGCCAAGAAGCTGCCCATCCAGGAATTTCACCTGAGCCGGATTCTGCAGGAGCTGCGCCTGAACCAGGAGCAGTTTGTGGACCTGTGCATCCTGCTGGGCAGCGACTACTGCGAGAGCATCCGGGGCATCGGGCCCAAGCGGGCTGTCGACCTCATTCAGAAGCACAAGAGCATCGAGGAGATCGTGCGTCGACTTGATCCCAACAAGTACCCCGTGCCGGCAAACTGGCTGCACAAGGAGGCCCAGCAGCTCTTCCTGGAGCCCGAGGTGCTGGACGCGGAGTCCGTGGAGCTGAAGTGGAGTGAGCCGAGGGAGGAGGAGCTGGTCAGGTTCATGTGCGGCGAGAAGCAGTTCTCCGAGGAGCGGGTCCGCAGCGGGGTCAAGCGGCTGAGCAAGAGCCGCCAAGGCAGCACCCAGGGTCGCCTGGATGACTTCTTCAAGGTGACCGGCTCTCTCTCATCAGCTAAGCGCAAGGAGCCAGAACTTAAGGGCTCTGCTAAGAAGAAGGCAAAGACTGGAGCAGCAGGGAAGTTTAAAAGGGGGAAATAAATGAGCTCCCCTTCATTATACCCCCTTGACCCCAGAACGTCTGCCTCGTCCCCTTAAGAGTTAGTGCTAGAGAGACCTCCCCGGGGGCAGGCGGGGGCTTCCCCAGCACTGTCCTTTGCAGTGTGCATCTCCCCTTTTCACTTGATCTTATGGCAGGAAGGCCACAGAGGTACTGTTTTCTTAGCTCAGGAAAGTGTGTCAGGCTTAAACCACCTTTCATTTCAGTCAGTTGAAGGGACACCAAATCTTCTGTTACTTAAAAGTGATAGCAGATTTTGAAGAAGGGAGAGGAAGGTAAATGGTGGAGACAGAAGACTGGAAATGGTTTCCTGGCTGCCCAGCTGTTGTATAGGGATGATGGAACCAGACTGTACTTCCTGTCTGGTTCAGCCTTGGCCCACCTGAAGGATAGCCAGAAGGAATCGTCAGTCTTAACGATAGAAAGTCTGCTGAGATAGAAGACAGGCGGAGAGCTGGAGTCCCTGGAGTTGGAAACATGGGTTTGATTACTGGCTGTGCCCTGCGGTGGGCAGAAACTTGAACTTGCTATGTAACTTGAATCTTATTTAGAGGCATAAGGTAGCTTAGTTCTCATGGTCTCTTGAGGCAATCAACAGAGTTGAGACTTTGGGATAAGAAGCTATTGTCATGTGCTGTTTTTGTTTTAAATGTATGAGAAGAGTCAATAAAATTATAAAAGGCAGAACATAGTGTTCTTTTCAATCAAGACAGGGCTGGAATTGTACCCTATTAACAGGTGCTCTCAGCGTGGCCACCAGATGGCGCCATGCTCCAGTGAATGGCCAGAGCAGCTTGGGTCGTACATGAGCAAGCCATTTGGAGGGAGATGCTGGTTTTATTTTTTACCTATTGTGTATGATAAAGAAACTTTTGAGAAAGCCTCACATTTTACTTTTTTTAAAACTTTTACTCACTGACTTTAGAGATTGAGATGGGAGGGGAGTGGGAAACAACTGAGTTGTTGCTTCTCATCTGTGCCTTTACCGGACCAGCCTAGGATTTCAAACCCGTGACCTCAACATTCCAGGTCAACACTAGAGAAATCCTCACATTTCAGATCAACTAAGATGCATTCAGACATTTACCAGTTTGTGTGTCGTGAAAGCTGCCATTCAGAAATCACTTCTTTGTTCCTTTTGCGACATCACACCGTGCTCTTGAATTGCAGTCTTTTCTAGATGTTGACTAACCACTGCACACGACAGGGAAAATCAGTTCTGCAAAGTTTTATTTAGCGAGTCCTAATAGATTGCTGTTCTTGTCAGGGATGGGATGTTTTCGTACAATCCGGGTAAACCTTGGTGGGGAGCTGTCCTGTTTCAGAGTCTTGTTTTTAGCATTCCTATCATTGCCATTTGAAGTTGACAAGAACACGTAAGTGGTCTGAAATCTAAGTGTTTTCTACAGATTAAATAGGGAGAACACCAAAGATCCATGGTTTTCAACTTTCAACCTGTTTTTCAAATGAAGACCTTATGAGGAGTCTCAGGGTGTAAGAGCCCCTCTGGGTGAAGTATGACTAGGATAGCTGTGACCAGGGGACTCTGAAAAACCACTGGTGCAGACAGAGCTCTGTCCTGGGACCGGGGTCTTCATTTTGTTCACTGTTGTCTCCAGTTGATGAATAAAACCCAGTTTTTCCAGATTGAGCCAAGCTACACCCTTCTTTGAGCTCCACTCTTTGATTCACGTTAATTGGATCCTAACCCTGTGGTAATGGTGATGGGTCCCCGAGGTGGTGAGATTCTGTGGGCGGTCAGAACCAGTCACCCTACGCTGTGCCTCTGGTGTGCAGATGGTTCTGAGCTAAAGGCAACCTGAGCCACAGGTTCAAGAGAAACCTGCCCCTCCCTTGCTACCTTAATTTGAAGTAGGGAACTTGTCCATATAAGATTATCAGACCCCTGTAGAGCGGGACACTTTCCTATCCATCTGCTCCTCTTACCCTGGGATGACCCTTTGAAGTCTCCAGGAACCTTACCTGTAATTCCAAGCTCAGGTTATCTTGTATACCCATGTTCCCTTTTTATCTCAACCTCTTGTGCATGCGGAGTCTATGCGGGGTGCCCACACATTAAAGTTGGTCATTCTCTGCTGACCTCGGGTCTGATTACACCATCAGAAGAACCCTGAGGGAAGAGGAAAATGGACCCCTCCACAAATTCTCAGGACTTCCTGCCTCAGCGCAGAAGCTCTAGTTAAGGACTTGCACCCTATTGTGGACAGGCATGTAGGGGTTTTCCTCTTGCACTTGAATTGCGGTCTTTTCTAGATGTTGACTAACCACTGCACACGACAGGGAAAATCAGTGCTGCCGCAAATTTTTATTTAGCCAGTCCTAGTAGATGCTGTTCTTGTAGGATGGAGGTTTCAAGGCGTTGCTTTGCAGTCCAGCTCTAAGGCACTGTGCCTGCAGAGGAAGAGTTAGGTAGGCAAAGAGAGACCTACAGGGACTACCCATACGAGAACAGAAATGAGTTAAAGGGTGAGGCCATTACCCCGTGACAGGAAGGGAAGCACATAAAACCTAGTGTATCTATCTGGTGTTTGAACATATGGGTGTCATGGGAAGGTGTTGGCTTTTCTTTTCCTTGCCATAGTCCGCCTGTGCTCTGATGGGTTTTTTTCTTTTTTGTGTGTGGCAGAGACGGAGGGACAGACAGGAAGGGAGAGAGATAAGATATATTCGTTGCAGTTCCTTAGTTGTCCATTGATTGATTTCTCATATGTGACTTGACCGGGGGGCTACAGCAGCCCGAGTAACCCCTTACTCGAGCCAGCGACCTTGGGCTCAAGCTGGTGAGCTTTGCTCAAACCCAATGAGCCTGCGCTCAAGCTGGAGACCTCAGGGCCTCGAACCCGGGTCTTCCGCATCCCAGTCCGACGCTCTATCCGCTGCGCCACCGCCTGGTCAGGAGCTCTGGTGTTTTCTTAAAAGCCTAGGTACACAGAGTCCTACTGACATGTACAGAGGAGCATTGTGATTACAAGTGAATAGCCTTCACTTGGTCAAAATTAACTTTATTTTCCAGCTTTCCTTGGATGGGATGTGGTAGCAAAACCGGCACATACAAAAAGGATAGAGACACTGGGCTTAAGTTAATTGCCTCTGGCTTAGTGGGGGGAAGAGGCAAGTAACAAAGACAAACACAGAGGTTGGAGGTTTTCAAAAGTGAGTCCAGATGTTAGTTCTGCCGATTTGTGACCGGGGGTGACTTGTCCTGTCCAAGCCTTTTTTCTCACCTGTCATTGGATTAGAGATCACTCATGTTACCATTGTAACACTGAGACTTTTGTCACTGATGTGTCCTTTTTTGGCCACGTGCGACCACTCTGGTCTAGGCCAAGGAGAGAAGGCACATGTTAGAGGTGCTTCGAGGATCTAGACTTGGCTCAGGAAGCTTCACTGGGCTAGCTTAGCTGGGGCCCAAAGCCAGATATTTTGACAAGCTGGTGATACCACACCCAAGCCCTAGGTAGCAGGGAACAAGGATGGGGAAGGATCAGCACCTTTTCTGGAGTAAGGAAGCCGATGGGAATAGAACTCATATCTACTTCTGATTTAAACCAGGTTCCGCCCAAATGAAAAAGATCTGAACTCTTCTGCAACCTGTTCTCCCCCATCTGTTATAAAATTTTTCTGTTTTGACAAACCTCTAATCACAACATCCTTGCCATATAGGTGGTGCCTCTGGCCCCATCCCAGCATGTCTCAGGGACCTTCATCTCCCTGGTAGCCTTTCTCCCCAAAGTAAATGCAAACTCTCCCTTCTAGTTTGAGGTTCCCTCCTTCCAGTGTCCTAAATGCTCAAAATGAGGACTCCTCTCACCTGGACTCAGTGGCCAGGGGTGTGGGGAGGGAAGAGGGTGAGTGCTGGTGACAGCCCTGGAGTAAAGGTGGGACTCGGGGCACTTTCCTATGTTTGCTCTCTAGAGATGGACTAAACTTATCTTTTAAAAACCAGGAGATAAAATTGCATTTCAATTATCAGACCGATAGGAGATATCCTAAATTCCTGCCTTGTCTCCATCAGAGAAAGATACTTGAGCAGAGTTCACCAATAAGATGCCTAAAGACAGCAACAGATGATCACCACTTCTATGTGTTTCTCTTCCTGTTTCTGGTTTAGGGCTATGAAGTGATTATGTTGAACCCCACTGCTCTTGCTCAGAAGTAATGCTGTAATAATTTATGTTATGATCAAACTTGTATTTTCCTCATGACTGCTAATCCAGTTACCTCCCATCTTGGTCACTCGTGCTCACTGACGACTAGTATATTAAACTTGGAATACTAGGGAGCAAAGAGAACCCATTAGGAGCCCCCACTTGTTACTAAGGAGGAGAAAATTGAGTTGTCCCATCTGCTCATTTGTTTATACAGCAAGAAGCAGACTCCTTGTCCTAGGTGTTTCACTCCTTAGGTGCTGGTTAGAATAGGTGAGTCAAATGGTGAGTTCTAATGGCCAGCAACTCTCTGTACCTGTGTGGCTAGACCCAGGACCTAGTGCTCCTTTGGCACTCTGGATAGAACATGGCGCCAAAATCGGTAGTGGCAAGATCCTTCAGGGCCAGATGTCTTCAATACCACGGTCCTGGCTTTTGCCCTCCCTGCTTCTCGTCAATAAAAGTGGAGAAACTGCTGCTTCAGGAGGCTGAGGCAAAAAGATCACGGCCCTAAAGCGACTGGGCTCCCAGGCACTGCGTTATCCCAGGCCTCAGGATGAGCGGTAATGCTTCCTTTCTAAACCCTGCTCCAAAGGTTCAGCTGCTCTGTCTCCCTCCAGCCTGCGACACTGAGGTTTGCAAGGGAGGCTGGAGGCCCCGAGAAGTGGACCAGTAAGACAAGTGGTTTCTTTCTCTCCTCGGTGAAATTTTCCTGCTGAATCTCCTGATTTCTGGGCTCAGTTTGTCCTCCCTGTTCTAACACCTCCCTGACTCCCTCTTTGTCCACCACCACCTGTATCTGACACAGTAGGAAAAAGAAACAAAACTCACTCCTGCCCAACAGCTCCATTCCTTCTCCCAGAGGTCTCGCATATTCCCCCTCCCTCTCTGGGTCCTAGATCTGCCCAGAAGGTGGGAAGGGTTTGAGCTCAACCCGCCCCCCCCCAAATATTAGAATTGTAGTGGCATTGTCCTTCAAGGTCCCCTCTGCTTTGGCTCCAGAGAGAGGCTCCTCTTCCAGATGGGAGGTGGGGGGCAGCTGTTATTGGTGAAGATAAGCATCTAGCCAGAGTTGCCCGGACTCCTTCAGTGAGCTGCAGGGATAGATGGGAGCAGGCAGTGAGGGAGACGGGGCAGAGGTGAGCCCCAAAGCCTGACCGCCCCCCGGAGATGTAGTGGGAAGCTCCTCCGGAGGTTTGGAAACCTGCCTCCATGACATCAGGCACCCTCCATGTAAACACTTTCCTCCCCTTTGTCTGAGGAAGAGCTTGGGCCATGGCCCTGAAGGCAAAGGACTGACCTGGCCTCAGTACCACTCGTGTGCCCCGCTTTTGCCTTGGGGACCTCCATTCCATCGGGGAACCATCCTATGACTCCAACCCCACACGTCACACACACGCCGCACTGCCCCGCCCTCTTCCTGCCCTGCCAGCCATCTTCCCAGCTTCAGGTACTCACTGAACAATGTCGGCAAAGGCTGAGAGCAGGGACTTGGACTTGTACTCAATGCCATGCTTGGCACACAGGGACTGCACCAGGGGAGCCACCTTGTGGTAATTGTGTCGAGGCATTGTGGGGAAAAGACTTCAGGGAGAACGGGACAGTCAGTGTGGCTCCTACTTCTCTGTTCTGTCCCCACCCCCCACCCACCTGGCCCCCACCCAAGGCCCTGCTTCCCAGGTCTCCCTACTTACTGGTGCTCGATCTGGAAGTTGAGATGTCCACTGAACCAGTCATTGAAGGCAGACTTGTGGACGTTGCATGTTGCCTGGAGCTGGAGGAGAAGGTGGGGGGTGCAGAGCTCTGGGTACCAGATGCGAAAGCCAGTCCCGCCCTCTCCAAGTGAAGCTGCCTGAGGGGCTACGGGACTGCCCCTGGCCACTCCCTTCCCCACATGGCAGCAGAAGCGAATGAGGCAATGCCAGTGTGAACTGTCGTTACTGCCCACCCCCCGTTTTTAGTTGTGTCATGCCTAGGTCTTCCAAGTAACCGTCCCTTACCTGGGTGGAGACCCAGTCCCTGTTCCGGTCGTGATCAATGTGCATGGGGATATGGTTCATCTGTGTCACCCACACAAACCAGTTGCTTTCCAGAAACCTGGTGGGTATAACAAAAACAGTACGAGCAGAGCCCAGAGTTCCCACTCCCCCTCAGGTAAACGCTCCAGCCTGGCCACCTTCCTGAGCCAACACCTGAAACACCCCGTTACCCAAAGCCCCGGCACAGCCCTCGGACCAGACTGGTTACCCCCAAACACCTCCTTTTCTTTCCCTACCCCCCATATACTACCTGACCATGAAGAAAAGGCCCAGGAAGCCCTTCACTCCCAATAACGGCACGTAAGTGAGGAAGATGCGGACGTAGAAGGTGACCATCCAGGCCAAGTCCTGCAGTGAGAGGCAGGGAGCGTCACGACTGGCACAGGGCACCTCTTCCTCTCCCTCCACCTATCTGCACGGTGTGGCTGGCCATCCTCCTGGGGGTACCCAGACTGGGCCACTCAGTCACAGTCAGCGTCGCTCTCGCTTGCCCGGCCCTGCAGTATCTAGTGCTGCTGCTCCCTCCTCCATTCCTGGCGGCACCCCGGCTCTCCTTGCCTGTTTCCTTCACAGGTCTCCCTCGCTCCAGCTCCTCCCAAGCCATCCAAGTCCTTCATCCCCTCCTCATGCTGCCACATGAATCTTCATGCAGCACCGTGGCTCAGTCCTTGCCAATGCCCTGACCAAACCTCCAGCCACTGCTGTGCCGGACGCCTCCCTGGCACCCGAGTCCTCCATGAGACCCCCAGTGGAACACTCGCCCCTCAGCTCCCCGCTGCTCTGCTCGGGGGCCCGTCCTTTCTCCACCCCGCCTGTCTGCCCTCCGCCGGTCAGGGAAGGCTTGGACAAACACTTTCCTGATGCCTCCCCTCAGCCGCTGGTAGTCAGGCCCCTTTCGGAATCTCAGAACTTTCTGCGTGTAACTCTTTTCTGGTGTCAGCCACATCCTGCTCCAGCAGAAGTTTCCCGAGACTCCATGCTGTCTCTTCCTCGTTCCCCCCACTGCCACCCCCTCCTGGCTCCTTACGCCCAGCTTGGGAGCCCCAGAACTGCAGAATGAAACGGGGCACTGAGAGTCGGGTTGGGTCTGAGCCCTGATCATCCCGCCTAGAGACAATAACAACTCTACCTGGTTCTGTTACTTTGCTCTGTGTTAGGCCTGGCTACATCTCAGGGGGGTTTCTCTGGAGAAGCCCTTTCCCCTCCCGCAGGGTACTGAACCCAAAGGAGGCGGAACTCTTGGGCCACGGATACTCACCACCCACTTCTTGCGCTGGATAACAAAATAGAAAATATACCACTGGAAGTAGAGAGGCAGCAAGGCTGGGGGCCCAACTGGGGAGGAGAGGGAGACAGGGAGGAGGTGTGAGCAGCATGAGGGTCCCCAAAGGGCTGCCTGGTGCTGGAGGGATGGCCTCCAGCATCTCTGCCATCTCCCGTTGTCCCTCCAGCTGCCTTGCCACTCCTCAGTCCTTTGCAACCAGCAGGAAGGTGGCAATGAATGCGAGTGTGAAGAAGGCCAAATCTCCCAGGGGGATGCCCGGAGGGTGAGAGGTGGGAGTGGCAATCTTTTCCAGGGGAACAGGGCAGCTAGGGAAATTCAGGCTCTATTCATGGATCTTCTCTGCGCCCATGCCTTTTAAAGGGCATGGCTAATACCCCCCAAGTTGTCTGGCTACAGTCGTGCCCCTGCCAGGGACCTTCCTACTGACCCGATGCCTATCCTTGCAGTCACCTGCCCAGTGTTCCTGGCTGCTCCCCCACGCGAAGGGGCAGGGGCAGGAAAGCGCGTGCATGCGTGCGTGCATGCGGATGGGGACCTGCTGCCCCTTCACGGCTAAAAGCTTGCTTCCTTGAACTTGAGAAATGAGCTTGTGCCACCCAAGCGGAAGCCTAAGAGGTCAGCTGTGAGAAGCCACAGAGGGGCTTCTCTTCACACTGGGAGTTGAAGAAGTGGGTCCCATCCAGTGTGCTGTCCTGTTTCCTTTCAGGTGTCCCATCTCTGTATAAGCCCCGCATTACGACGCCTACCTGAGGCTCCTCTACCCTGAGGGGTCATGCATGCTAACATTCCTTCTTCTGGACATTTCTGTTCTACCTCTACCCCATCCCCTTTCTCCAGCAGGATGGCTAATAGGCAGTTAGGATCAATTCCTTTGAACTAAAATGGGATCAACGGAATCATCCCTTCCCTTCCTTTAAAAACTTGAATTACTTCCTTCTTTTTTAAAAAGAAAGAAAATTGAGTTTCTATAGGAGTTTTAAAACTCCAATTTTAAGCATTATGGAGATTTTTGAAGCAGGGAACATACAGCAGTCTTCAAAAAGAGCTTAAGACAACTACAGAAATGTTTTCTCCTTTCTCCAACAGCTCTTCCAATCCCTCTTCAGGGGGCCAACCCTCCACAGCTACGTCCGGGGGACTGGACTGTACCCCCGGGTCACCTTGACCCAGGTCTCTGTTTGACAGTGTTCAAGGTGAGGTCTAAAGCTAATCAGGATGGCCCCACACAGCCACTCGGTTCTCCTGTGGATACCTGGCTGTGAGCGCAGGAACCAGCTCGGCCCCAGCACACGTGAACTTTGAGCGACAGTAGCCTAACTGTTGACTTTGCTTAGCGGAGATGGTAGAGGGCTGCCCAGCGCTTGTTGGGAGTGGAGTACTTCATCTAGACTTTTCCTAAAATACCATGATCTTTTGGAGAGGCATTTCCTCCTCAGGTCCCTTCAGCACCCCTCCCCCCAGGGGAGTCTCCCTGTGTTGGATGGGGACACTCACTCAAGAAGAAGTATTTGTGCTGATGGTTGTATGGCATGTACTTTTTCTTCTGTTTCCCAAGCTGTGAAGAAAAGCAAACACAAATCAGCACCCACAGACCAGTCACCCATTGCTCTCCCCTTTGACCTTGGCTGTTCTCTGCTCAGGAGTTTAGGGCGACTCCAGGGGCTGTCAGCTTGTTGGTGTCACTGGAAGGCTCTAGCAGGCCCAGCCTGACCTCTAGCACCTGGCACATGAAGCCCAAGTTTTGATCTATTTGTGCCACACCATGGCACACAGCTCAATGGCCCATGTCACAAGAGGCATGTACACAACAGTCTCTGAAAGTCCTCAGGACTCCTCCCGTTTACTCAGACACCTCTGTCATAAAGTTTCTAGGCCCTTCCACCTCTTATTTTCACACCCCCGCACAGGTCAGTGTTCCCTCTACACCCAGCCCTTGGTACTCCTCATTAAAATCTTTTGGTCTCTTGACTTCAACATGAGCTTTATAAACCCCCTTGAAAACTAAGCGAAGTTTGGCAGGTATTTATAGACAAGGTACCAAGAACAATGGCAGTCTGAAGATTCTGGCAAGGTTCTTCCCAGCAGGTGGTGGTTATTTTGCCAAACTGCTGGAGAAGACAAGCTGGGACCAGCAGGTCAACCACTCAGCATGGAGCCCCTAGCTGTGCTGTCTCACTTGACGGCTCCTTCTGCTCCTCTTGCCCCGCTTAGTTCTGGCAACCAGACAACCAGGGGGAAGGGGAGGCACCTTACCCAGAGCAAAATGCCTGCTCATCCTTCTTTCATACGTCGACCCACTGTTTTGACAGGTCCTTTATTGAGAGTGTATTCTGTGCCAGGCACTTCTGCTAAGTAAAGCATTCTTTCTCTATTAACTGACTCATTCAACAAGTACTTACTGAGTACCTACTATGTGCCAGGCATTGTTCTCAATGCTGAGGATACAGAGGTGAACAGTACAAGCTTACTATCTTCATGGAATTTGAAATCTGCCAGGAAGCTGGTGATAAATCTAAAAGCAGGGCTCAAGGTACAGATTAGAAACAAAATGCTAACAGAAAGCGAGGGAAGCAGTGTTCGGGCGGGGGTGCTCAGAAATGACCTCCCTGAGGCGCTGACGTATGAACTGAGAACGGAATGATGAGGAGCCAGTAACACGAAGGTCCAGGGCAAGAGCACTTACAGCACGGGGAGCGGCCAGTATGAAGGCTTGGGGTAGTCAGGGAACAGAAAGAAGGTCAGCATGACCAGGAACAGTAAGCAATAGGGGAAGAAGAGTTGAGAAGGCCAGAAAACAAGGCCTGGTCGAATCATGTCAGACCTCCGAAAGCCCTTGGTAAACTCATGGTAAGGAGTCTGGATTTTATTCCAGTGGTGATGGGAAGCCATTGGGGGGGCTTTCAATGGGTTTGGCAGGATTTGCTTTGTGCTTTAAAGGACTCCCTTGGCTCTGGCCCTGGCCCGGATAGATAGCTCGGTTGGTTAGAGCATCATCCTAAAGTGCAGAGGTTGTGGTTCAACCCCCGGCCAGGGCACATACAGGTATAGATCCATGTTTCTTTCTCTCCCTCTCCCTTCCTCTCTTACTAAAACTAATCAAGAGAAAATTTTAAAATAAATAAAATGCTCCCTGGCTGGCAGTGGTGAGAATGAACTGTAGGGAGCTGATATAGTCTCAGTGAGGTTAGAGCAGTAGTTCTCAAAGTGTGCACCAGGGCACGCTGGTGCGCCCTAGAAGATTTCCAGGTATGCCCTATGGTATTCCAGAGAAATATGTGCCTGTTGGGGACCAAAAAACCAACAGGGTTTTTAGAGTTTAGGTTTTTGGGGGACAGAGGTGTGGGGAATTGGCTGTAAGCTGACAGTCTGCCCAACCCCCACCTCACTTGCCTGATTAGGTTGCAAAAGGCTGTTAAGCTGTGGTGCTGGATTGTTTACACTACCCTCCATGTTCCCCGGAAAGACTGGAGGCAAGTTTCTTCTATCCTTTGTTTGGTGTAAAGTTAAGATGATGTGTATGGTGGGGGTTTTCTGCACTCAACACAATTAAGAGTAAAACGAGAGGAATTCTTCAATGTATTGATAAGGAAACGAGAGTTTGCCTTTCAAATATATGCCCAAACACTGAAGAAATTGGTAGGACACATCAGGCTCATGTTTCTCATAAACACAAAAATGAAAAAACTTAACATGTTCGCACCAGAACCTACCGAATTTACTAAATCTTACTAAGAATGTATCTATCTATATATATATAAAAAGATAATTTTTGCCTGACCAGGCAATGGCGCAGTGGATAGAGCATCAGACTGGGATGTGGAAGACCCAGGTTCGAGACCCCGAGGTTGCCAGCTTGAGCACAGGGCCCATCTGGCTTGAGCAAAAAGCTTGCCAGCTTAGACCCAAGGTCGCTGGCTCCAGCAAGGGGTTGCTCGGTCTGCTGAAGGCCCGCGGTCAAGGCACGTGTGAGAAAGCAATCAATGAGCAACTATGGTGTCGCAATGGCAACGAAAAACTAATGATTGATGCTTCTCACCTCTCTCCGTTCCTGCCTATCTGTCCCTATCTATCCCTCTCTCTGACTCTCTCTCTGTCCCTGTAAAAAAAAAAAAGGTAATTTTTTGTCATTTTAAAATTTTTTAACCCTTCTTTTTTACGAATTCTAAAATGCATAACTCAAAAAATGTGACATAAAAATGTTTTTAATGTCAGAATAAATTTAATTTTGTCATATTTATTTTGTTTAATTACCATAAAAGCATGCTTGAACTTTATATTTTTTTTCTTTGATAGTTGACTTAATTATTATAACATATATCTCAGAAATTTGTATATGGTGCACCTACAATTATTTGTAGGATTTTAAATGCGCCCCGACTTCAAAAAGTTTGAGAACCACTGGGCTAGAACAATAATCTAGAGCCTAGATGGATCAGACCTGGGGGAGGGAAGCAATGGAGCTAGAGAAGTCAGTGGATTTGGGGTACATTTTAGAAGCAGTATTAACAAGGCTGGATGGTGTAGCAGTCCATCCCACCCCCAGCAACACTAACCGAAAGGGAAAACTGGAAGAGGAGCAGCTGTCTTATTCCAGGCGTGGATGGGCCCGAACGCTGCTCTCCTGCTTTGGAAGAGTTGTGGAAGGAAGCCCTGTCTTGCCTCCTTGAACAGCAATCACATGCCATTATGATGCTAACAAACTGCCTCATTGTACTTTGGCTCTTGAAAACCAGAGGGTTATATTTAGGGTGAAGTGTTCCCTGTATCTCCTGTCCTCTGGGGGAGCTGGGAGGCACTGAGGTGGACCAGCACAGAGATCAATGCCCATGGAACTAGACCCAGAGAGGATGAGCCAAGCCCCAAGCAGCCTGCACGCAGTGCAGTTACTAACATACTGACAGGGTGCTGACCTTCAACTTCATAACTAGGCAGAAAATGGGGGTGGGCGTTTTGGTCCCAGATCATTCTCAATTTTTAGTGTCTACAGGTAGGAATTTCCTAAAAGCCTAGTGCCAAGAAGCAACACAGGCAGTGGTGCAAGAGGCTCTCTTCCACTTAAAACCCCCACCTTTTTTTTTAACCTTCTGTAATAACAACAGATGTTCTATCAAGAGCTCCACGATCTGACTCATAAATAACCCACACTGCTCTCAAAGCAGCCACTGAGCCAGGAGGGGGCCACTTGGTCATCTTCCGCAGTGGTGATTGTCACAGTGTTGGACATGTAGCAAACCAAACAAGTACCTGCTTAGGAGGTGGGAAAATTAGGGCATTAGAGACAGGTGAGAGATAAGTTTCAAACCAGGGGCTTCCGGTGCTAGGACAGCTTCCAGAGCTCTCCCAGCCAGAGGGGAGAGCCAGGCCACCGTGAACTCATTCCTGGTCTCATTCAAAGACAGTTTCATTCTTTGCAGGCTGAAATGCCATAAAGTGGGGGGAGGGGACCTCCTGACTGCACCCTAGAGCCTTGGGACAAAGGTTTTACACGAACTTTTCAAAGAACACTGCTGGCCGTTCAAAGGCTCCTGCTGCATTACGCTCACCAAAAGCTTGCAGCCGCTTTATGATTTGCTCACAGTCTCAGATGACAACTCAAACCCAGTAGTGATTGAGCACCCTAGAAGTGAGACGGGGATCAGGTGGGTGGGAAGAGTTACTTGGTGAATGAATGTTCCAGCCGTAGGGAGCCAAGGAAGAGTAAGCCTTGATGGAGAAGACAGACACAGGAGGATATCAAAGTGTGAGAGAGGAACAGAGCATGGGGCGGGGCGGGGCTGACTGCCTAGGGTCGGGGTGGCAGAAAAGTCAAAAAAGCCAACAAGGGCCATCGATCACCAAGGATGAGCAAGGGCTTGCTCGTGGTTATCCTGTAGGTCCTTAGCAGCATCTGGTACCTTTATTTTACTGAGCTGAACTCACTAGGGAGTACAGGGGAGCCCCCCTTGGGCAGCCATTTACTGTCGGCTGCTTCCCACACGACTTGCAAACAGCAGGGAGCCAGCCCCCAGTGTCTTCCGCACACGGACAGCACCGTGAGCATTTCTCTGCAAGCCCTCTGTGCGGGCAGGCAGCTTTCCATTCTGCAAGACCTCTCCGCTCACAACTGCTCACCTCCACAGAGAGGATCTTCCCCAAGGCAAAGAAGAAGGGGTGCATGTTGATGTCTGGGTCTTTGCGGAAGCAGTTGGGCTTGGCATGGTGCTGGAAGTGCATGTGGTTCCACCAACTGGCAGGGGCCCCCTACAGAAAAGCGGGGACATGGATATGAAAACCTAGTGACCCCCCCAGTAGTCCTTCATGAGCCAGAGTTTCAGAAAACCCCTCCCGATCCACTGACCTTCAGGTGGCCAATTACAAAATGATGTAGCAGGTGGTTCCACGCAGAGGTGCTGAATACAGATAGGTGCCCAAAGTCATGCTGCAGCCAGCCAGCCTGGGCCTGGGTGAGAAAGTAGCACTGAGAGCAGCCCACCAGCCCAGCATCCCTCTCACTGCCCTCAGTGAGGTTTTCAGCCTCTAGACCTCAGCCACAGAGGCCTTTGAGGGCTGCAGTACCCTAACTTAGTACATCAGGAAAGGAGTTGGGAAGCCTGGGCCCTAACTCTCGCTCTGGCACTAACTCACATGAGAGTTGGGCCAAATCACTTTCCCTTCCCTGCGCATTACTTTCCCCAGCTCTGGAGGTCTGTGACTAACGACGGACCGAACATCCAGGCTATAGGAAAGGACAGAAAGTGACAAACTCAAAGGCTTGGCAAATGGATTCGGACATCCAAATACCAGAGCCTAGGCACTGTTAGCACGTCGGGCAGTCTTATGGTAGGGAGGAAGCCAAGCTTTGCTGACAAAGCAGTCTTGGTTCTTGGCACACTTGGGCTATGGCAGAACCTAAACGTGAAGTTTCAGAGGAAAAATTCCTTAGGAGAAGGAAACCCTGGGAGAAGCAGCTGGAGAGGCAGTGAGAGAAATGAACGTGCACAGGTGACAATGAGCAGACAAAAACCACAATGGCATGTGTGTTCTCTTTCGTACCAACTCTCCTGCCCATCAGAGGGGAGGGCACCTTGGCCCCCTGAGGGGTACAAAGAGCTTTCCCCAGGGAAAACACCAGCCAAGGGCTCTCACCTGAACTGTGCTGAGTAGCACTGCACAAAGGAGGAAGGGCACAAAGGACGTCCCAAAGACCCAAAGGGTGAGCCAGGCAGCAACATCCAGTAGCAGGATGTGTAGCAGGTACAGCAGGAAGAAGACATGGTTGGCCTTCATGAGCCCCATTTGTTCCACTGTGGTCCGCAGCTCCCGGAACTCATCGGTCAGCTCTTTCTGTGGGGTGGAGAGGGAGAGGCTGTAACCCAACCCTGCTGGTGACAAGGGCCCCCTTCAGCTTAAGGACATCTCACCGGGGTTGCAGTGGGAAGTCCACAGTCCTAGATAAAAGTACCACAAGATTGCCTGACCTGTGGTAGCGCAGTGGATAAAGCGTCGACCTGGGAACACTGAGGTCGCCAGTTCAAAACCCTGCACTGGTCTGGTCAAGGCACATATGGGAGTTGAGCTTCCAGCTCCTCCCCCCTTTCTCTCTTTCTCTCTCTCTCACTATGTGTCTCCTCTCTAAAATGAATAAATAAAAAGAATTAAAAAGTACCACAAGATTGAGGAAGGATAAGAGGTTCTATGGGATCATGCCTAAGAGCACATAGTCTTTGGAAGTTCGGCTTGGTTCAAGTCCCTGCTCTGCCATTTACTAACAGTATGATCCTTGGCCACATTGCTTTACCCTCTTTGAGCCTCAGTATTCTCATCTGTAAATATGTTTGAGGGTTATATGAGATTATGCTTGGCACACAGTAATTGCTCAAGATAGGTCCCATGCTGATGACGATGAGGACAATAGGCTTTGTGAGAACCCTGGGTTCCCAAGCCCTGCTCTCTTGGGCATGTGGCCCAATGACTATTAGAGAATCAGAAACCTCAGGATTTCCAAGTTTCCTGTGATTCCAGTAGTTTCCTGTGATCCTACCTAGGCCTTTCTTCCACTCCCTGCCCCTCAACAACCACAGGGTTTCCAAACAGTAAACAGGGTCTCACATTCTTAGTGGGCTCAAAGCTAGGCTGCTCCGGAGATAGTTCTCCAATCAGGAGAGAGCTCATGTACTTCCTCACAAGGCCCTTGTTGATGTGGAATGCCACAAAGGGATCCTGCAAAACAGAGAATGCAAAACAGTGAGGAAGCCAGCCCAGGTCTCCTGGACTCTTGGAGGGCGCCCACCAAAGGTAATCCTCCTGATCCAGCAAGGAGACTCTACCAAAGTTCAAACAGACATCACCTCTGTCCAGCCAGCTGTCCTTTGAGGGTGCTCAGACCTTTTCTAGGTGTCCACAGCTCAGGATCACCCAGCATCTGCAGTCCAGTAAGGACAGCATACCAACCAATAAGAAGCACGGGTTGGAGAACCACAGAAAGACCTTCCATGCCTGGCCTTTCCCCTGGGCGTTTCCAGGGACAGCTTTTACATGTGAATTTAGGTATTGGTGAAAAACAGAATGGAAAGGTGGAGCTATCAGACTTTTCTCTACCTTTTTCTGTGGGACTTAAACACATCTCTGAGCCATCAGTCTCAATAAACTGCTTTGAGAATCCCCAGGAACTTTTTGCATTTCTCCTTCGCTGTGCTCTGTTCCAGGTGGGCTTCCATATTTGCCTAGTACTTTGACCACATTTTGCCCTAGCGCTGCTAATTTCGGTTAAGCGAGGTGTGTGTGTGTGGGGGGGGGGGTGGACCTTGGTGATAAGATTCAGGTCCTCAGGTCAAGAGGCCCCAGGCTCAGGGGGAATCCGCAGGAGAGGCGGGAACCGGGGAGGAGCCGGTGGCCGGTGGCGCCACACAGCCGGACCAATCGCCGTCCCAGCTGAGGTCGGCCCCGGCCCCAAATCACACTACAGGAAGCCTAGGAATTACTGCCTGTTCGTTCTGCGCGTGCGCGGGTCCAAGCCCTGGCTTTCCGCCACGATCTGGGCTTCCCAGTGGTCACTCCCCGTGACAAGCGCAGGCTATGGCCTCGTTCCCCAGGCCTGACGCGTAAGAGGGAAAGGCGGGCCCTCACCTTGAAGGGTCTGTGCTCCTTTGCGACATAACGGGAATCCTGATGGCCCGGGACGAGCTCCAGGAAGGCAAGGGCAGAGGGTGGCTACAGCGAAAGAGGTCAAGCCGCTGGGCGCGAGATGGGAGAAGGATATAGGGGAAGGGGATGAGGCGAAGCGAACGCTCCAACCTTTGGGTCCCAAGGTGTGATCCCAAGCTCTCCAACCCAGGAAGAAGCCAGATGTCTCAACTCTGAGATCCGGGGGGGTCTAAAAAGGGAAGCATGACCTGTGCTGGGGCACGCGCTGACCCCGCAGGGTGGCTGGAGGGAGGGTTGCGACCCTGCACCAGGACTACAGCCCTGGAACGCAAAAAGCTGTCCGCTGCGGCGAATAGCTGGAGACCCTGCTGGTCTGCGGCTGAGTGAACACTCCACAGGATTAGAGGACCGTTCTGGGGTCCTCGCCAAGTGTGTGATGATGCAGCCCCCTCCCCCCTTCAGCACGTCACGGCCATTCTCCCTGTGCATGAGCAGCCGCTAGCCCTCTCCAGCTGGTGCGGCCCCTTCCCCGCCCTCCCGCCTGCACCCTGTTGTGCAGGGGTTCCTAAGAGAGGGGGCGCCGTGTGGCTTCCCACCTCAGTCCTTTCCCCAAGAGTGGTTCCCTGTCCAGCTCCCGCTCGCGAGTGTAGCCCAGCACATTCAGTCCAGACGTGGTTGCGCTCCCTTTCAAACCACCGTCGACACCCCCTGCCACTGACCTCTCCTCCCTCGGCCGTGGCAGCACGACCAACCCGCGACCTGCATCCTTGCTGTCCTCCCTCCTAGCCCTGCTCAGGGCTGGCCCACGCCTGACGACCGCAGACTCGCGGCCACAGATGGAATGCATGCAGTCCCGAGCGGCCCTTTGTGTGTATGTTGCCGGCCTCCATCCCCACTTCCCAGAGTCGTTTTCACAGCCTCTCGTGCGCTTGCACCCTGTGTCCACAGCACACCCAAGTCTGCTCGGGCGTCTTCAGCTTTCCCCTGAATTAGTTGGTGTTAGCCAAACTTCCTGTCTCATACAGTGAGCCTCTGGCCGCGGCGGCCGGGCCCCGCCTCCTCCCCTGTCCTAGTCTAGCTGTGCTCACCGTAGCATCCTGCCCCGCGTAATGGCTGATAACCCGGGAGCCTCCGGGGTGCCGGCGGGTGAACTCGCTGATGTTATACACCTTCCGCTCGATCACCAGCCACCGCTCCTTCTCGCGCCCGGAGCGCTGCGCCACCTCATCCCAGGTGAAGTAGCGCGGGGTCGGCCCCTGGGCAGCGGTCTCGGGAGCCATTCAGGCCTGGCGTTGTCGCGCGCGGACAAGGCGGAGGCAGCCAGGCGCGCGCTTGGGGCCCGCGGATAGCGCGCGCCAGCCTCGCGTGCTTGGCGAGCTGGTCTGCTGGCGCGCGCCCGGATCCTGCGGCCCGCGCGCCGGGTTTTCAGCACCCGCCGCGGGGACCGCTGCGCACGCTCCCATTGGTCAAGCCGTGTGGCGCGGGAGCGAGCCCCCTCCTTGCAGTGAGAGCGGGCGGTTGCAGGCCTGTGGCAGGCGCGGAGACCGCCCCCTTGCGGGCCCAGCGGGGTCTCCTCTGGGTCCCACTTCCCGACTCAGCGGCTTTCGCTCCCAGGAGGCGTCTTGGGTGGAATAACGGTTCCGGTGGAGGCTCCTTGATGCGGGGTTGGCTCACTGGGACAGTGGCTCCGAGTGTGCGGGTGGTCCTGGGGGTTTAGAGCCGGAGTTGGCTCCGCTGGCGGCCAGGGCCTGGCAACGAGAGAGGCTGTCCATCTGGCGAGGTTAGGGAGCGTGGTAAGGGAGGTGGAGAGGATCTGTCCCTGCTGCCCAAGTTGTCCCAGGGCTGAGGCTGTCCCTTTGATGGAAGCTGTCGCCCATTGATGGAAACTATACCAGGGGCATTGTCTTTATGATATGAACGGCCTCGCCAGCTCCATACCCTGCCTGACTTTCGGCAGTGTACCTGATAAACTACCTTCTCCGCAGCTGCTCCTCCACCTGTTGTGCGGCCTGGAGTAACTCTGGAGAACCCCTGGCAATTTTCTTGTGAACAGATTAATCGTAGTGTATTGGGGGTGGGGTGGGGTGTTATTGCTTTGCTCGATTTAACATTAAAAATGCCCCTCAATATTTGTAACCGTGTTTGTCTTTTTTTTTTTATTTTTGTTCTGTTTTAAAATTACCTGAGATCCTTGCCCTGGACCCATAACGCAGTTGGTTAAAGCATTGTAGGGATACACCAAGGTTGTGGGTTTGATCCCAGGTCAGGCGACGTAGAAGAATCAACCAATGGCCTAGCCTGTGGTGGCTCAGTGGATAGTGTGTTGACCTGGAATGCTGAGGTGGCTGGTTGGAAACTCTTGGCTTGCTGGGTCAAGGCAGATATGACAAGTAAACACTGGACAACTAAAGTGAAACAACTATGAGTTGATGCTTCTCATTCCTCCCCCACCCTCTCATCTCTCTGTAAAATCAATACATCTTAAAAAAAAAAACAAAAGAAAACAACTAATGAATGCATAAGTGGAACAACAAATCAATTCCTCTCTCTCCCCTTCTTTCCCTCTCTCTCATTCTTCTTTCCTCTCTCTCTTAAAAAAAATAAATCAACAAATTAACTAAATCCTTAAATAAAAGGAAATAGCAGAGATTTCTAGGAAGCCCTGTGTAAAGAGCCTGGGCCTTCAAGCTGAGGCATCTACAGTATACTCCATTCTGGGGGCATCTGGGCTGTAGGAGAGATTTGGGGCTCAGCTTTCCGGGGTTTAGGAAGCAGTAAGAAGCACCCAGAGGCTGGGGGCACCAGTCACAGAGCTGTTGTGGTAAAAAGTGACCCACAGTTTACCTGCTAATTTTTTTTTTTTTTTTTTGCAGGGACAGAGAGAGGGTCAGAGAGAGGGATAGATAGGGACAGACAGACAGGAACAGAGAGAGGTAAGAAGCATCAACCATTAGTTTTTCGTTGCCGTCGCAACACCTTAGTTGCTCATTGATTGCTCTCTCACATGTGCCTTGACCGCGGGCCTTCAGCAGACCGAGCCACCCCTTGCTGGAGCCAGCGACCTTGGGTCCCAGCTGGCGAGCTTTTGCTCAAGCCAGATGGGCCCACGCTCAAGCCGGTGACCTTGGGGTCTCGAACCTGGGTCTTCTGCATCCCAGTCCGATGCTCTATCCACTGTGCCACCGCCTGGTCAGGCCCTGCTAAATTTTATTAAACATTGTATACAGCACTTAACTAATGCCAGGCAACTATCCTTAGTGTTTTGTTCATTTCATTCTCATAGAAACCTTATAAGGTAGAAACTATTGTTAACCTCACAAATGGAGAAACTGAGGCACTGAGAGGGTAAGTATTTTGTCACACAGCTAGTAAGTGGCAGGCTGATTAGAACTGACCAGCGCTCTGAGCCCATAGGCTCTGCTGCGTCTCCTCTAGTGGTGGGTGGGGCACTGTGATGGGACTCTGCAGACAAAGGGGAGGAAGCAAAGCTTCATCCCATGCACTGAACTAAGTCGAGCTCCCGGGAGTCAGGGTGACATAGAACTGACTGGGAGAAATACAACTAGATGGCTGGTAGAAAAGGCCCTTAATCTATTCAATTCAAATCCCTCATTTTATAAGTAAGAAAATTAAGGTTCAGAATGGGGAAACTCAGGTGGCCTGGCTTTCAGCTAAGATGCCAGACTACTGTGCCTTGCTCAGGAAAGATGGCCCATGCAGCTGCTCTTCTGTACAGCCGACTTTCCTTTAAAAAAAAGAAAGAAGAAGCACGCAGCTTGACCAAATGGTGGCACAGTGAATAGAGCATCAGACTTGGATGTGGAGGACCCAGGTTCGAAACCTCAAGGTCACTGGCTTCAGTGCGGGCTCATCCGGCTTGAGCGCAGGTTCACTGGGTTGAGCTCAGGGTAGCTATCTTGAGCATGGGATTATAGATATGACCCCATGGTCACTGGCTTGAACCCAAAGGTCACTGGCTTGAAGCTTAAGCTCGATAGTTTGAACCCAAGGTTGATGGCTTGAACAAGAGGTTGCTTGCTCTGCTGTAGCCCCAAGTCAAGGCACATATGAGAAAGCAATCAATGAACAACTAAGGAGGCAAAGGAGCCACAATGAAGAATTGATGCTTCTCATCTCTCTCCCTTCCTGTCTGTTCCTATCTATCCCTCTCTCAAAACAACAACAACAACAACAAAAAACTTGCCCAGCAACTCAGCAGTGTGTAACAAGAGCTATAAAATTATTTATTTGTACTCTTTGATCAAGTAATTTCACTCTTGGCAAAGTGGGGGGCGGGAGATTGCAAAGATATTTATAGCAACAACTGGAAATGACTAAGTCCCTACAATAAGAAAATCATCTAGCTTGCTGGGAGGTATAAAAGCACCCCGAGGAATGACAGAGGGATGGAAAATAACCAAGAGGTGAACTATATCATTAGGTAGGAAAAGCAGAACCCAAAGTAGCAGGGACTCAGGGCGACAATTATGTAAGAAACCCATGAGTACTAAACAGAAAAGTTTGCTGTGATGAGAACATTTCATAGGTTAACATTTTTAAGTTTATTTTTCTGTAAAGTTACTTGACCTCATTAAATAAAAAATAAAAGACCTTGCTGAAACCATTATTCTTGTAGCGATAGTGCTATGGGATAGACACTCGCTTAGACTTCTAGTGGGAATGTAAATTGATTAACTTTACTGGAAAAATAGTTTGGCAACTTTATTTAGAACCTTAAAAATGAATGTTCCGCCTGACCTGTGGTGGCGCAGTGGATAAAGCGTCGACCTGGGAACACTGAGGTCGCCAGTTCAAAACCCTGCACTGGTCTGGTCAAGGCACATATGGGAGTTGATGCTTCTAGCTCCTCCCCCCTTTCTCTCTCTCTCTCTCTCTCTCTCTCTCTCTTTCTCTCACTCACTCACTCTGTGTCTCCTCTCTAAAATGAATAAATAAAAATAAATAAAGAAAAAAAATACAAGTATCTTTAAAAAAAAAAAATCTCTGCAAAAAAAAAAAAATGAATGTTCCTGGACCCCGGCCAGTTGGCTCAGTGGTAGAGTGTCAGCCCCGCATGTGGCTATCCTGGGTTCTATTTACAGTCAAGGCACACAGGAGAAGCACCTGTCTGTTCCTTCACCGTTCCTCCTCCCCCTTCTCTCTCTCTCTCTCTCTCTCCCCCTCCCACAGCCGTGGCTTGATTGGTTCCCATCTACCTAGGAGCTGAGGATGGCTCCTGGAGCCTCCAGCTCAGGTGCTAAAAATAGCTCAGTTATGTTCATGGCCCAAGATGGGCAGAATATTGGCTTCAGGGGTTGCCATGTGGATCCTGGTCAGGGCCCATGTGGGAGTCTATTTCCCCTCCTCTCATTTGGAAAAGAAGGGGGAAAAATGAATATTCCCAATAATTTCATGTTTAGGGATATAGTCTAAGGCAGTGATTTTCAACCTTTTTCAGCTCACAGCATACATAAACTGATTACTAAGATTCTGTGACACACCAGGAATATATTTTTTGCCGACCTGACAAAAAAAAAAAAAGGTATAATTGTGATTTATTCACACTGGATGACTATTGTTGTGTTGCCTGTTGTCATTTTTTAAATTTGATAATCTTATGTAAAATAGGTCAGTGTCCCTGACTGAATAGTCGTGTATTTCATGTTTTAAAAATTCTCACAGCACATGGGTTGAAAATTGCTGGCTTGGAGGATGATTCTTTGATTCACTCACCCACCTGAAACTATTAAGTGTTTCATTCAACATTTGCGGAGTGTTAGCTCTTTGTCATATTTTGAGAGGAGCTGCAAGTACAAAATTCAATACCGTATGGATCATGCTTAGCTGAAGCCCACTGAGGAAGACAGACAAATAGTCATTGATTACAAAGTCAGTAGGATAGAGGCAAATTATTTCTTTTTCCATTATGCAACATGTAAGCAACTTTTGTGACAGGGATCTGCATTCACATTTCTTTGTTTTGTAAGTGTTCTTATGCCAGTGCCTTGTATGTTGGCTACCTCCCTAACTCAATTGCAACCTGGGGCAGGGACTGTGGATTCTGTTTACTGCTTCCTGATAGATAGCAAGAATATCCATATTTGGGGTTCTTTATAGAATCAATAAATTTGTTGAACGGATTATTTTAACCTGAAAAAAAAATACGGTCTAGCAAGTGTGAGGTCAGTTGGCAATGGGGGAAGGTCACGTGAGGAACCAGGCCCCGGGAACTTTGGCTGGAACTGCCCACATGCACGCCAAAAGAAATTTCCCAGGAGCCCTTTGAAAAAGAATGACTCTTTCAGCCAATGAAATTTCACCACGTCATATCAACCCGACCACCGTACCAATGCTATAAATTACCCCCAAACAGGTGAGGTGGCGTGACTTCTCTGGCCCATTTTGTGGACCAGAGAACTTCGTCTGGGATGCACTCTAATAAATAAAGCTTTTGCTGTTCCACACTTGGTGACTATGCCCTTCTTTCTTCCTCGGCTGGGAAAATACCTTACATTTGGTGCCGAAACCCGGGAGGAGCTTGAAGCCCACTGGGGCCACTCCTCTCCCCTTCCGTTCTGAGGAAGAACCAGTATCTCCGACCTCCCACTCACTTCGGCACATGGTGCGGTAAGTCCCCTGCCTCCAGCCTCCTCTCAGTTCTTTCTGCTGAGATTCCCTGTCAGTAATCGCAGCTGCATCAGGGACCTCTTATCTGTTCCAAGTGCGTGGGTGCCCGTGGAGATGTCCTGGACACTCCCACTCTACCTAACAGTCTGGTGACCAGAGCTTGAATTGCGGGATGCCAATTCTCATCTCTGATCACTCCAAGGGATGAGGACGGCCATAGAGGCACAGGAAATCTAAAAACCCGACTCAAAAACACTCCTGGAGTGCCTTATCCAAAATCTCTCCCTCCCTAAAGAAGAAACTGTTCTTCTCCTCTGTGGCCAGGCCACAGAACCTACTGGATAACCAGACCAGGTGGCCTCCTGAAGGGACTTTTGATTTTAACACCCTCACCAATTTGACTATTGCCACAGAACTGGGAAACGGTTGGAGATCCCTTACATTCAGGGCTTCTAGTATTTGTGCTCCTGTCCTAATCTCTGTGCCACCTGCTACACGGTGCAGGCCCTTTTTGGCCAGAGAAATCTCAGCTAAACCCTCCACTTCTGATCTTTCCTCCTTCACTGACCCCCAACTCTCTCCCCCTCCTGCCCGACCCCCAAGGGCTGCCCCTCTCTTGGGAACCCTCTCTGGTCCCTCTGCGGACCTCTTCTGCTCGGGTCTCTTCCCTCCGGGAAGTCCCCTCCCCTGCTGGCCAGGAGCCCCTCCCTTCTCCACTGTGTTCTTAAGCCCCTCCCCCATCAGGCCATCTTCTGCTGGCCATTGGCCCTCACGCAGGTTTGCAGGGCTCCTGACCCCATAGCCCAACCCCGATCTTCTTGCAGGAAGTTCTGGCCCTGTCCTGCCTCTGTCTCCGGCGTTTCCATCTGGATCTGGGTTCCAGGCCCCCCAGGAGTCCCCCTCCTTTTATTCTCAACCCCTAAACCCCTATCCGAGACCTGACGAACATGGCATTTAAAGTTTTCAATGGTCGTGACTAGTAGGAAAAGGACGAGGCTGCTCACCAGGCCCACATGCAGCAAAAGGTGACACTTCAAACCCAGTCTCTTGTGGCAGCCGTGAGGCCGGTAGAGCAACAGGGGCAAGGCATAGGAGATGCCCGACCCAAGTCCAGGCCGCAAAGAGAAACCCCACCAGAAGTTTGCTTTAAACGTGGCAAGGAGGGTCACTAGTCCCGGCAGTGCCCTTGCCTGAGGCCGCCTATTAAGCCCTGCCCTGACTGCAAGCAGCCCGATCACTAGGGGAACGATTGCCCCTTTGGGTAACAGGCTCTTCCTCGGCACCTTCATGCAGAGGATAAGCCACCCAAATGGGAGGCCAAGCCAGCCAGGTGGGCCCATTGCTTGAACTCCGAGACCTCATGGACGACTGATGTGACCTGGACTCGGAGACCCCCAATACCCTCGCCGAGCCCAGGGTAATGCTGCAGGAGCGGGTAAGTCCATCTCATTTCTTATGGACATGGGGGCTCCCTTCTCTGTTTTTCCATCACATTCTGGACCTTTAGTTCCCTCACAGGTCTCGGTTATGGGAGTGGAGGGGACGCCTACTTTTCTCCTTCACACACCACTCCTGACATGCAGTTTGGACGGAATCCCCTTTTTTGCACTCCTTCAGATTCTTTCCTCGATCTAAAAGGCTTCTTTAGACACTGGATTCCCAATTTTTCTCTCTTAGCCAAACCCCCCTCCTCTTGCCGCCTACCTCCCCTTTCTGTCTTTACTCTGCCATCTTCTCAGGGAACACGTGGACCGGACCCTTCCTCCCATAGGGGGTCCAGATGAAGCACACCCAGCGGTTCTCCTCCAGCCAGGAGACAGGGTTCTCCTGAGGGAGCTCCAGGCCGGCTCCCTACAGCCCAGGTGGACGGGACCCCATACGGCAACACTTACTACTCCTACTGCAGCCAAGCTCCTAGGGAAAACACCTTGGTACCGTGTCTCTCGCCTCAAGCTTGCCCCCATACAGGACTGCTGGCAGTCAGAACCACTGGGCCCCACCCGTCTCCGGCTCACCAAAAGGTTGGGCCCTGCAGATCCCCCTATTGCTCCTGTCCCTCCCACCGGGAACCTGATGCCAGAGTGAATTAAAGCAGGGAGCAATGCTGTTACTATATCAATGAGACTGGCCTGATGAAAGAAAACATCAATGTCCTCGACCGTCTGCAAGAGAAACTGCACAAGGATCTCTCTTCCTACAACCCGCTTAACTCCTGGTGGCAGCCTCCCATCCTCACTGGGCTGCCCCTGTCCTAGGTCCTCTTCTTTCTTTTTCTTCTTTTTTTTACAGGGACAGAGAGAGAGTCAGAGAGAGGGACAGATAGGGACAGACAGACAGGAACGGAGAGAGGTGAGAAGCATCAATCATTAGTCCTCCGTTGCCATCGCAACACCTTAGTTGTTCATTGATTGCTTTCTCACATGTACCTTGACCGCGGGCCTTCAGCAGACCGAGCCACCCCTTGCTGGAGCCAGCGACCCTGGGTCCAAGCTGACAAGCTTTTGCTCAAGCCAGATGGGCCCGCGCTCAAGCTGGTGACCTCAGGGTCTCGAACCTGGGTCTTCCGCATCCCAGTCCGACGCTCTATTCACTGCACCACTGCCTGGTCAGGCATAGGTCCTCTTCTAATTATTAGTATATTACTCGTATTTGCTCCTCTTTTTTAAATTCTTACAGGGCCGCATCCGCGAGATTCCTTGAGTCACAGTCAACCAGATGTTCCTACACCCATATACGCGACTCCCCTACAGAGCCTCCACCTTCCAACCTCCCTTTCCCACGACGCTCCTAACCAGCAGGAAATAGCCAGACAAATAGCGGCGCCCCTATCTAACATAAATGGTCGGAATGTGAGGTCAGTTGGCAATGGGGGAAGGTCACACGAGGAACCAGGCCCAGGAACTTTGGCTGGAACCGCCCACACCCATGCCCGCCCAAAGAAACTTCCCAGGAGCCGTTTGAAAAAGAACTACTGTCTGTCAGCCAATGAAATTTCGCCACGTCATATCTACCTGACCACCCTACTGACACTATAAGTTACCCCCAAACAGCCTGACCTGTGGTGGCACAGTGGATCAAGCCTCAACCTGGAATGCTGAGGTCGCTGGTTCAAAATCCTAGGCTTGCCTGGTCAAGGCACATATGGGAGTTGATGCTACCTGCTCCTCCCCCCGTCGCTCTCTCTGTCTCTGTCTTCTCTAAAATGAATGAGTAAATAAAAATAATTTATAAAAAATTACCCCAAACAGGGGAGGCGGCGCAACTTCTCTGGCCCATTTTGCGGATCAGAGAACCTCGTCTGGGATGCGCTTTAATAAATAAAGCTTTTGCTGTTCCACACTTGGTGGCTATGCCCTTCTTTCTTCCTCAGCGGGGAAAATACCTTACAGCAAGCTTGAGGGCCACTATGCAAATGTCCCTATCCTCCTACACAACGGTCATGCAGATTGTAAACAAACTATTTCCTGGCCTGAGTCAGGGGTGGCAGGGAAGGGTGGCAACTGGACAAATCCTTTGCCTTGTGGGCACTGTTGATCCTAAACTGTCTTATCCAGGAAATAAATCACATGCTTAATTCCGGGTTGGGACTTGTGAATGCTCCTAATTGTTGTGTATAAATGTACTAAGGGGACAGAGAAATCAGCTTAAGACTCTAACGCTAATTCCAACCAGACCATATTTAAGTAACGTACTTGCTAAAAACCATTGCGGTAACCTGAGATGTGAGTTCACATTTTGATCTGTTTTGAGAAGGGCCACAGTAGTCAAAGGACTGGACCCTTAACAAAATCATCAGGTGCGGGAGGAAGAATAGTGGTTGTATTCAGCCCCTGCTGTAGCCTTTCCTGATTGACGGCCCCACAGGCCACTAAAAATCAAAGCCATTTTCCTAGTATCTGGGTGTCTGTGAAATTAGGTAATTTATGGGGGTGGAATTAGATTATTTATGGCACAGAGTAGGCACTAATAAAGTTAACTGCACCGGTCTTTGCAGAACCTCCTGCTTTATAGATAAGGTCACTGCGATCCAAAGACTTGGAGCCACATGCAAAAGATTGGAAGTCTGGGGCTGGAATTTGCCCCAGGACTCATTTATACGTTTAGTTCCTCTCTGCAGCAATTTCTAAACAGTGAGTTCAATAAGTGTGTTTGATACAAGGCCACCCTGGCTCCAGGAAGAGGTGCCAGGGTCATTTTGCTGTTGTAGCTTCTCTGGAGCAGCTTCTTCCTCCCTGACCCTTATGCCAGCCAGCCTCCACAAAGCTGGAGCAGGCAGGCCTACGCAGGGGGCCCACTCAGGGCTCCCAGGAAGTGGTCCTCAGTCCCCAGGCACGAAGGAAGGGAAGGGAAGGGAAGGGAAGAAAGAAAAAAAAAAAAAGGGCTCAGCTCAGAATACTTATCACAAGGAAAAGTCATTCACTTCCGTAAAGCCAGTAGCCACAGCCACCGTCACAGCTGCCTGGCCCGTGCAGGTTCGCATTTGATTTGGATAGACGGTAATGAAACAATGGAGCCAAGAACTGGTGGGCCATTAGCTTTAATCCTAGCTTGCACCTGCCAGGCAAGAAATACACACAGTGGGAAAACACTTCCCTTTCCATTCAGGGCTCCCAAAGCCACTGACTTATCCGAGTTTCCTAGAATCAAAGGTTTCTAGCTCACCAGCCTTATTCACCTCTGTTCCTCATCTCCTTCTCTCCATACAAACTGGCTTCTCCTTCAGCACTCCACCATCTTGGCTGCTTCTCCTCTCCTCCACGTGACCTTTCTCTGCTCTCCTCCCCTTGGGCTCCTCTGCCTCATTTTATAGTGTAGAAATCAAAACCTTTAATCTAATATACAAACAAGGAAGTCTCTGATACAAACTAAACCTTAGGCTATAACGACCCTACCTGCTTACAGCCAGTCCCCCACACCCAATGCAAACTATAAGCGAGCAAACATATACATCATATTTACAAACTTATTTGACCAACTACCTTACTGTAGCAAGTCATCATAAACATATACCCTAAAATCCCTTTGTCTATTATTGGACATTTGTTTAGAAGTGTTTGCTTGTATAAATTGAAGTGATGAACCTTTTTTTTTTTTATTGCCCATAATCAAAACTACTGAAAAACCGAGACCAAAATAGATCACTGTTATATACTTACAAAAGTAAATGTAATTACAGTATCTTGGTAGATTAACCTGAATTACTGAACTGATAAAGGCTATATATTTTTCTATTCCTCTTTCAAGGATGGATGTAGTAGATCTCTAGCCAAAGGCACATTGATCCTTTTACAAGCCCAGCCCTTCAATATCTCTGAGGAGACGCCCCTGGCCAGCACATGCCATCTGCAGAGATGGACTTTTACAAAGAGCACTAGCCAGTGGGAAAGGTGGGGGGTGGAGGTAGGAGGGGTGGGTGCAAAATGGGGGGAATGGGGGTGGAAAGAGACTGC
This sequence comes from Rhynchonycteris naso, assembly GCA_037038555.1. Taxonomy (NCBI): domain Eukaryota; kingdom Metazoa; phylum Chordata; class Mammalia; order Chiroptera; family Emballonuridae; genus Rhynchonycteris; species Rhynchonycteris naso. The sequence continues at coordinate 363,027,066 of CM072995.1, forward strand.
ATGGGGCATGACATGGAGTGTAGAGGGTGTTATATTGAGTGAGACACTTGAAAATAAAAAGCGTAGTGAGTCCTGCCTGGGTAGCTTAGTTGGTTAAAGTGTAGTCCCAATATGCCAAGGTTGTGGGCTTGATTCCAATCAGGGTGCATACAAGAACCAACAGTCAATCAATGAATGCGTAAATAAGTGGAACAACAGGTCAATATTTCTCTCTCTTTAAAAAATATATATATATAAATGAACTGATGTTACCCCAATAAATTCAGTAATTTAAAAAACAACATAGACTGACCTGTGGTGGTGCAGTGGATAAAGCGTCGACCTGGGAACACTGAGGTCGCCAGTTCAAAACCCTGCACTGGTCTGGTCAAGGTTGATGCTTCCAGCTCCTCCCCCTTTTTCTCCTTCTCTCTCTCTCACTCTGTGTCTCCTCTCTAAAATGAATAAATTTAAAAAAAAAACATAGATATTGGTTTATACTTATATTGGTTTATCTAAGGATAAGTTCTATATGTATAACTAGCAGATCAAAAGATAAGAACATTTTAGGCTCTTGTTATTTGTTGCCAAACCGTTTGTCAGCCAAGTTTATTGAGCACTTACTGTATTCTTCAGTTTTAACTGCAGCTGCTGTCCCCAGCACGTGAAAGGAATGTCTTCCTGCTGCTCCCGGGCCAACTGCCTCCCCACCAATGCTATGAGCTCTAGACATGCAGCAAAACCACTCTGGGTCTCTCCGCGAGTCTCCCAGTGCCCCTGAGTTCTATCCAACAACTGTACTATTGAACTGCAATCAAATTCTATTCTAACGCTTTTCACAGTGAGAGAGGATCCATTAAATTCCAACAGGGTGAGCAAGGAAGAGAAGCCATGCGGTAGATAGACTGACCGGTATTTTAAGAGACGCAGGGTCTAACCCTGGGCTCCAAGTCCTGCTACTCCACGATCCCTGCTCACCTAGAGATCGTGCTTCTCATAATAACTGTTAGGTTTGTTCCCCAACCTGCTGTGTTATGGCAACTGAGTTTGACACCCCTGGGTAAGTGTATGCCATTTTGATTGTTGGTAAAATTTGAATGTTATTTAGCCTGACCAGGCGGTGGTGCAGTGGATAGAGCATCGGACTGGGATGCGGAAGACCCAGGTTCGAGACCCCAAGCTCGCCAGCTTGAGCACGGGCCCATCTGGCTTGAGCAAAAGCTTGCCAGCTTGGACCCAAGGTCGCTGGCTCCAGCAAGGGGTTGCTCGGTCTGCTGAAGGCCCGCGGTCAAGGCACATGTGAGAAAGCAATCAATGGACAACTATGGTGTCGCAACGGCAACGAAAAACTAGTGGTTGATGCTTCTCACCTCTCTCTGTTCCTGGATGTCTGTCCCTATCTATCCCTCTCTCTGACTCTCTCTCTCTCTCTGTCCCTGTAAAATAAATAAATAAATAAAACATTAAAAAATTTTTTTGAATGTTATTTAAATGGTTATGATGTTCACCAGAAATTAATACGTTGCTGTCTAATGAGCTTAGTGTCAAGTAGTTGGGCCTGACAAAAGTTGTTAGCTAAGCTAACACATGTGTGGCATTCTCACAGACCTGGTGTTCTTTATTCCTCCTTATTAAATAAAACAAAACAAAACAGTGGGTGAAATTCCCACTTTTATCATGACAAAACCGAGGGTCTGAGAGCCTGTGAGACCTAACAGCCTGCAGTGGTTGACAGAATAGGAACACTTGTGTCGCCTGTGGTCGCTTCTGGTTTGTGACTTCCCACAAGAAGCTCGGTGGCTGGACTGGTGACCCGGGCCTAGGCAGTGTCTTGCTCCCCTGACAACAGTCATTGGTTTAAGGGGTAGCTATGTGGCCGCAAGCCCATTAGAGCCAGTCCTTGGGATTAATTCATGGAAGCAGGGCAGGGGCGGGCATTCTTTCTGCTAGGGTTGATTAGCAGGCACAACCGTGTTTTCTGTCACGCGGAGAAGACTTTTCTGCACCAAGAGAGAATCAGGCCAACAGAGAATGAAAAGCAGAGGCAAATTGAAAGTGTTGAATTGCTGCTTCCAGAGGCTCTAGTTCCCACTGCTGTGTAGTTTTATGACCTATCTGTCCAGTCTTTCAGGCTCGGTGAGTCAATACATTTCTTTCCCCTGATGCTAGTTAGAACTTTTTTTTCTTTTGCCATTTGTCACCCAGAAATGAACCCAGAACCTCTGGCTTTCACGCCAGGGTCCTTTCTTCTAATGTTAATGATTGCTGTGAGCAGTTGGACACTTACAATATGCCAGGCAGCGTGCTAAACACTCCCTTCTGTTTACTGTTGTTCTGAAACAAAAGCCCAAATTCAGAAGGGCTAAATATGAAACCCTGGAAAAGAGAAGCCCCATCCCCAGGTACTATGGCCTCTAAACCATCTTTTTTTTTTTTTTTAAGAAGTGAGGAGATAGGAACTTTTGTAAAAATGTGACCAAGTGATTCTGCCCTGGCAGAGAAGGACACCTAACTGTAGTGGGAGGGCTCCAGACCGTAACACCCCTGCCCCCTTCTAGAGCGAGGGAGCTAACCCTTCCCCTCGCTTCTCCCTGCTAAGTGCTTCCTCATTCTCATCAGCCATTCTGACTCAACAATGTGCATTGTGTTTTTTGACAGAAAGCCCTGATATAAGAGCAAGATCTACTTCATTGCTAAACCATGCTTTAAAATTTTCTAATCCATTGCTTTTTTTAAATGAAGGCACAATTGACATAGAGCATTATGTTACGTTCAAATGTACAACATAATGATTTGGTATTTATGTATTGCCAAACAGTCACCACAATACGTTTAGTTAATGCTACATCATTCTAGATTTCAAAACTCTAAATGTCTACATCATTAAATTAAATTTAATTATTCTCAGACTTCATGCTGAGAACACAAAAAGCATTTTCCATTAAATTTATGTTTAATCCAGAACATCCTTTTGAGCTTCTAATTCACATAACTAGTGGCTTCTTGCCACTTTTGCTGAGATGTCTTACCATCATCTCTGAATTAACATGTCCAAGCCTGAACTTTCTGTCTCCCAAACCAGCTCTCCTTCTGTCGCCTCCTCCATGGTGACAAATGCTTTGTTCTCTCGGTGGGATAAGCCAAAGACCTGAGAATTATTTTTGAAACTTTATTCTCCGTGAGCCCCCACCACTGATTCCTTATCAAGTCCTGCTAGTTGCACCCCCAGAACTATCATACATTTCCTCCCTTCCCTCAATCTCCAGTGTCTCCACTCTACCCAAGCTATTGTCACTTGCTCAGATTTCTGCAACAGAGTCCTGACCGCCTCCCTGCCTTTATCTACCTTTGACTCCCTCCTATCCACTCACAGAATAGCTGCACTGATCTTTGAGAATTTAAGATTGTGTCAGTTTCCTGCGTAAAACCTGCCCTTCGTTTCCCATAGCACTTGAAATAAAAGTCATACTCCCGTGGCACCTGCCTACCTCTCCAGGCTCATCTGGCGGCACTCTTCCCCTCACCCGGGACACTGCAGCCATGTGGCATTTCTTCCCCTGAACCAGGCTAAGCTGCTTCCGGAATTAGAGCTTTCACATATGGCTGTTCCTTCTGCCTGGAACATGATCCCTTGCTCCTCACATGATTGTCTCCTTCTTAGCCATCTGTTCCCAAGGTACATTCCATTTCTTCAATGCTCCTTCCATAACTACCACTTTTATTTTTTTAAAGTGAGAAGAGGGGAGATAGACTCCCGCATGTGCCCCTACTGGAATCCAGCTGGCAACCCCAGTCTGGGGCTGATGCTCTGATCATCTGGGGCCAATGTTAGCAGCTGAGCTATTTTTAGCACCTGAGGTGGAGGCTCCAAAGAGCCATTCTCAGCGCCCAGGGCTGACCCACTCAAATCAATTGAGCCATGGCTGTGAGAGGGGAAGAGAGAGAGAGAAAGAAAGGAGAAAAAGGGGAGGGGAGGAGAAGCAGATGATCTCTTCTCTTGTGTGCCCTGACCAGGAATCAAACCCAGGACTTTCACATGCTGGGTTAACACTCTACCACTGAGCCAACCGGCCAAGGCCACTACCCCAGTCCTTATTCTCCCTATTGCTGCTTTCTCATGATTTTAACCCCTTCTTTGTTTTCTTCTCGCAAAATGTGTAATTATTTTATTCTTTCTTTGCTAATTTTCTTTCTCCCAGACTGCATGATACACTTCATGAGGGAGAGGCTTGGTATTGTTCACTGTCATAGTCCTACTATGTACTCAACGCAATTAGCTGGATAAATGATTACGACCAATAACAAAAAAAATAAGCCAAAATGGGTGACACCAGCAGGAGGTTATATGAAAAAAACGTGTAGAGAGCCAGTAAACACAAGAAGGTGCTCAAACTCTGTCCCATGATTTTAAAAAGAGTTGCGCTTTTCATGTTAGCAGAACAGCAAATGTAGAGGTTTAGCCATATCTCTTAGACTTGGCAAGAGTTTAGAAAAACAAGTTGTGGGATGGTAATTTAGTACAGTGTTTTTAGAAAGCATTTGGCAATATCTAACAAGTTATAAAAGGCTTACAGCCATTGACCCAGGAATTCCAGAGACAGATTTGCTCAACAGTCAAATAAATATGTTCCAGAATAATCATGGCAGCATTGTTTGGAACAGGAAGAACATGGAATAATAACAGCAAAATGTTCACAAACTCACTGTGTCCCCTGAGCTGTTCAGAGAATTCTGTGTGCAGTATCTCATATACTTCACAGAGCAGCCCTATGAAGTAGTTGTTGTTCTTTCATCCCTATTTATTTTTAAGATTTTATTTATTCATTTTAGAGAGGGCGGCAGGGGTGGGGGAGGAGCAGGAAGCATCAACTCCCATATGTGCCTTGACCAGCCAAGCCCGGGGTTTTAAACCTGTGACCTCAGTGTTCCTGGTTGACACTTTACCCATTGCGCCTCCACAGATCAGGGCTGCATCCCCATTTATAAGTGAGGTAGATTAGCTGGTACCTTCCTCAAGGGCACACAGCCAGTGAGTGGCAAAGCCAGGGATTTAACCCAGAGCTGCCCACTTAATCATTATGCTATAACATCATTTAGCACAACCAAATTGCCCATTAAAGTAGAAAATGAGTTACATAAATATGGAATCTGAAATTCTACACACCCTGGCCCTCCGACCATAAGGGCTATGACACTGACAAACTAATAAACCTACTGTCTGGGACACTGTCCACTAGGCAGTGCCAGACGGTGATCCCCATGTGAAAGGAGGACACAGAGAATCCCACTGTCTCCCTGGCCTCGTGCCCAGTGGCCCTTTCTGATGCTGTAGCGAGGTGGGACACAAGCAGAGAGCAGCTACTGGGCCTCACGGCACTGGGAAACATAGGGTTCCTAGTAGCCAGAACCAGAAGACCTCAGCAGATATGCTGAGCATTCAGTTGAGACCCCAGTAAGGCCATGCATTAGTAGGCTACTCTAGCTAGCCCTAGACCAGTAGTTCTTAACTTGGGTTCTATCGAATCCTAAGGGTTCGATGAGTCAGTCGGTCTCAGGGGTTCGGAGAAGCCTCTGCCGCGGAGGCCAGAATAAAGCAATACCATAATTTGTTGTGAGTTCATGCACTTCGTTGGTTTTGTTCTTTGAGCAAGGTGATGAACCTGAGCAAGGTGATGTTCATGCACGGCTCATTTTGTGCACCAGTAAAAAAACATATACCTATGTCTTGAATTTGGAAAAAAAATCATATTTTATTTATCACTAAAGACGGGTTCGGTGAATGCGCATATGAAACTGGTGGGTTCGGTACCTCAAAAAAGGTTAAGAACCACTGCCCTAGACTATGTGCTACTCTAGGCTTTTCCAATAAAGCTTAAAAATAAGCTTTAGAAGACAATGGGGAAATTTTTCTTAACCTAGGAATTGGTATATATTTATCTATCTATTTATCATCTATCTATACTTTTTTTTGAGAGAGAGGAAGGAAGAGAGAAGCATCAACTCATTGTTCCACCTAATTGTGAACCCACTGATTGCTTCTCATACATGCCCTACCAGCACCCCCTGGGATGGAACTGGCGACCTCGGTGCTTTGTGACGACTCCATCCACTGTGCCACCACCAGGGCGAAAGTATTCTTGATAAATGAAGGCCTGTGTGCAGAGAAGGGAGGATGCAGGGATATGTGGGACTTCTCTGTGCTTTTCACTCAGTTTTGCTGTGAACCGAGAACTGTCCTAAAAAGTCTAGTTTTGAGGCCCTAGCTGGTTGGTTCAGTGAATAGAGCATCAGCCTGGTGTGTGGGCATCCCGGGTTCAAGCCCCAATCAGGGCACACAAGAAAAGCGACCATCTGCTTCTCTTTCCTCCCTCTTTTGCAGCCAGTGGCTGAGGATCGCTCCGTTGATTCGGGCATTGGCCCCAGACGGCATCTGCTGGGCAGATCCTGGTCGGGGCACATGCGGGAGTGCAGTGGATAGAGCGTCGGACTGGGATGCGGAAGACTCAGGTTTGAGATCCCGAGGTCGCCAGCTTGAGCGCAGACCCATCTGGCTTGAGCAAAAGCTTGTCAGCTTGGACCCAAGGTCGCTGGCTCCAGCAAGGGGTTGCTCTGTCTGCTGAAGGCCCACAGTCAAAGCACGTGTGAGAAAGCAATCAATGAACAACTATGATGTTGCAACAGCAATGAAAAACTAACGATTGATGCTTCTCATCTCTCTCCATTCTTGTCTGTCTGTCCCTATCTATCCCTCTCTCTGACTCTCTCTCTGTCCCTGTAAAAAAAAAAAAAAAAAAAAAAAGTCTATTTTTGAAAATAAAGTTAAGGTCCTGGTCAGGTAGCTTAGTTGGTTGGAGTGTTGTCCTGATACGCCAAGGTTGCAGGTTCAATCACCAGTCAGAGCTCATACAAGAGTCAACCAATGACGGCTTGAATGGGTGGAGAAACAATACATGTTTCTCTCTCTGTCTCTCTCCCTTCCTCTCCCTCTAAAAATCAATAAGTAAAAAAACAATTTAATGAAGCTAAATTAAAATATTTTTAGCCAAAAAGGCTGAGAGAATTCATCAGTAGATCTGCACTGCAAGAAATGTTATTCTTTAGATCAATGGAAAATTATGTAAGATGGAAACTTTTATTTATAGAAAGGAATGAAAAGCACCAGAAATGGTGCATATGTGGGCAAATAAAAAATACTTTTTCCCACTTGTTACATTCCTTTAAAAGAAGAAGTAACTGTTCAAAGAAGAAATAACGACCCTAAAAAGAATGCAAACAAGGGGAGCTTATCTCAAGAATGCAAGTTTGCTTTAAAATTTGAAAATCACTGCAATTCACCACATTAACAGAATAAAGAATAAAAACCATATGATCTTTTCACAGTAGATGCAATAAAAGCATCTGACAAAATTTAACACCCTTCATGATAAAAAACCCCAATTACCTAAGAACAGAAGGGGACTGCCTTAAATATTTTTTAAGATTTTATTTATTTATTTTAGAGAAGACAGAGAGAGAGAAGGGAGGAGCAGGAAGCATCAACTCCCATATATGTCTTGACCAGGCAAACCTAGGGTTTTGAACCTGCGACCTCAGCATTCCAGGTCGATCCTTTATCCACTGCGCCACCACAGGTCAGGCAGGGAACTGCCTTAATTTGATAAAAGCATCTACAAAAAACCTACAGCGGACATCATACTTAATCGTTAAAGACTAAATGCTTTCATCCTAACGATAGAGAAAGGCAAGAATGTCTGTTCTCACAACTGTTCAACAGCGTCACAAGGAAAAGAAGTAGAAGACACATTGAAAAGGAAGTAGTGAAACTTTATGCACAGACAATGTGATGTGTATGCAGAAAACATGATGGAATCTACAAACAAAAACACACCAAACTTGCTAAATGAAATCAGCAAGGTCACAAGATGCTAGGTTGACAATTAAAAATTGATTGTAATTCTATGTACTGGCAATGAAGAGATGGAAAATGAATGTTTAAAACAGCCATTTACAGTAGCAAGAACTATATGAAATATTTGTGATCTATTTTAAGGAAAGATAAACAAAGTCTCTATACTAACAATTCCATGGGACTGTATAGTAACTATTCTAAACCTAATGTTCAAAAATGGAATTTTTTATTCTTCATCCTTACCCCCACTCCACTTCCCCATCCCAGTAATGGTATCATTATCAACTCAGTTGCTTGAGCCAAAGGCTAGAAATCTTCCTTGATTTCTCTTATTTCTTCATCACCACCAAAGACCCTGCTCTGGTACATCCAGTTCATTCGTAGGCCTTGATTGTATCTCCAGAAGATTCAGAATTTAGCCGCTTGTCTACATTCCATCACGTCTGCCCTTAGTGAAGCCACTTTCTTTGCGTGGACCACTACGGTAGTCTCGTTTCTAGGCTCCCTGTTTCCATTCTTGCCCCTTTAGAACCCATTCTTTGTACATAAGCCGAAGTCATCTTTAACTAAAAATGTTAGTCTCTCCCTTGCTTTTATTTTATTTTATTTTTAACAGAGACAGAGAGAGAGTCAGAGAGAGGGATAGACAGGGACAGACAGACAGGAATGGAGAGAGATGAGAAGCATCAATCATTAGTTTTTCGTTGTGACACCTGAGTTGTTCGTTGATTGCTTTCTCTTATGTGCCTTGACCAGGGGGCTACAGCAGACCGAGTAACCCCTTGCTCAAGCCAGCGACCTTGGGCTCAAGATGGTGAGCCTTGCTCAAATCAGACGAGCCCACGCTGTTTAAGCTGGCAACCTCGAGGTCTTGAACCTGGGTCCTCCACATCCCAGTCCGACGCTCTATCCACTGCGTCACCGCCTAGTCAGGCCTCTCTCCCCTGCTTTTAAAACCCTCCCTTGGTTTCTCAATGTGCTTAGAATATAAACTCCTTATTGAGACCTTTGAGATCTTGAGTGATCTGGCCACCGCTTTCCTCTCAAACCTGATTTATTGCTGGTCCTGCCCCCCACCCCAGCCACTCTGCTCCAGCCACACTCCTTCTTCCACCTCAAACACTCCAAATTCACCACCCTCTAGTTGTTCTTTCTTCTTGGAATACTTTCCCCTCAGATTTTTATAAGTCTGTCTCCTCCTTATTTGGTTCTCAGCTGAAATAAACGTCCTTGTCTTAAAGGAGCGTTTCTTGCCTTCCTGCAATGCTCAGATTAGATAAGAGATGGGCAAAATGCAAACAGGCGCATGCGCACACACAGATAGACACTCCCCACAAATGCCCACACAGGCTTTCTAGGAAGGGGCGTGGCTGCTCAGCAGAGCTGCGTGTCTGCCTCACCTTTTCGCTATCTCCCAGGTCCCTCCGCACGAGAAGGGTCCTGCCAGAACCCGGGGGGAAACCAGACTCCTGCCCCATTTCTGCTTTTCTAAACTCAGACTTACGTCACTGAGCGGGAAGACTGCACTAACAACCGCGTGCTTCCATCTAAGGGCAACTTTGTACCCCGTGGCCTCTGCCGGTTCCGAAACATACTCAGCACCAGCAAGACTGCATCCTCATCTCTGCACTCAGCCCGTCACATTCCTCACAGCCTGCCTCCCCGTGGGACCCCCTCTCTTCTTGGCCTCTGCCAGTGACTGTGCTGCTCGTCTCTGTTGCTTCAAGACGCTTACCACTCTGGAAGTTCTTTGTTTTCCTGTTTCCCCCCACTGAACCATGAGGACCATGTGAGCAAGACCTTTTCTTTCTTGTTCACAGCTGTCCTTCCAACACGTAGAACAGTGCTTGGCCTAGAGCAGTGTGGGTCAAATAAGTTTGCAAATATGATGTATATGTTTGCTCGCGTATATATTGCATTGGGTGTGGGGGACTGGCTGTAAGCAGGCAGGGTCGTTATAGCTTAGTTTAAAGGCTTAGTCTTAATGTAAAGCCAGTAGCCACCGCCACCATCACAGCCGCCTGGCCCATGCGGTTTCGCATTAGATTCCACAGACGATAATGAAACAACGCAGCCAAGAACTGGTGGGCCATTAGCTTTAATCCTAGCTTGCACCTGGGCAGGCAAGAAATACACACAGTGGGAAAACGCTTCCCTTTCCATTCAGGGCTTTGCTGGAAGCACTCCCTGCCCCGGGAAGCTTTTCCCATGGCTAGAAAGAAGGCCAAGGACATTTTGCACTTTTGGCAAAGTGCTCAGAGACTGGGGATTTCTTTCTAATTTCCTCCATTGCTGCCCTACTGAGTCTTAGCCTTCTCTGAAGTTCATGACTGCGGTCTCTATTTGGATTGATGACTGAACCAAGCAAGATAAGCAAAACCTCTAACAATTTTGATATCTTCATTGTCTCTGTTAAAGTTGCATCTTTATTCTGTAGTCCTGACTTTTGTCTCCTTGATGTTCAAATACAGTCCTGCTTTGGCACTTTCATTTATCAGATCTTTTTATTATTATATACTGGCAAAGAGAAAGTAAACTGTTTTCCTGAGTTCTGTGAGCTGCTCTAGCAAATTTATAGAACCCAACGAGGGCATCACAAGAACCTAGATTTACCGCTGATAGGTCGTTAACAACCTGAACTTTTCGACTGGCATTTACAGTCATGGTGGAGGGAGTCTTGTGGGACTGAGCCCTTCACCTGCAGAATCTGATGCTATCTTCAGGTACATAGTGTCAGAATTGAGTTAAATTTCTGGTGTCCCAAAATTGCTTAATGTAGGGACCCCAGCACACACACACACACACACACACATGTGGTGACCAGAGAAGTGTCATAAGTGAAGTGTTCTAAAAGTGAAGGAGAGACATAGGACATAAAGACGACTTAGTTTTCCTAATATAGACCTGTATGGACATTTTTCCGAAGAAGATACACAAACGGCCAACAGGTACATGAAAAGGTATTCAACATCACGAATCATCAGGCAAATGAAAATCAAACCCACAATGAGATATCACACCAGATAGGATGTCATTTATTAAAAAAATGAGGTAAGAGTTATCAAGGGTGTAGAGTAGGAGTCCTCAAACTATGGCCCACGGGCCGCATGCGGCCCCCTGAGGCCATTTATCTGGCCCCACCGCACTTCTGGAAGGGGCACCTCTTTCATTGGTGGTCAGTGAGAGGAGCACAGGATGCATCCGCACCCATAGTTCCCATTGAAATACTGGTCAGTGTGTTGATTTAAATTTACTTGTTCTTTATTTTAAATATTGTCTTTGTTCCCATCCTGTGGTGGTGCAGTGGATAAAGCATCGACTTGGGAACACTGAGGTCGCCAGTTCAAAACCCTGCACTGGTCTGGTCAAGGCACATATGGGAGTTGATGCTTCCAGCTCCTCCCCCCTTTCTCTCTCTCTCTCTCTCTCTCTCTCTCTCTCTGTGTCTCCTCTCTAAAATGAATTTTAAAAAAAAGATATGTGCAGTGTGTATAGGGATTTGTTCATAGTTTTTTTATAGTCTGGCCCTCCAACGGTCTGAGGGACAGTGAACTAGCCCCCTGTGTAAAAAGTTTGGGGACCCCTGGTGTAGAGAAAGGAGAACCCTTTGCACTGTTTCTTTGTTTTAATTTATTGATTTTAGAGAGAGATGAACGGCGGGCTGGGGAGTAGGGAGAGAAACAATGCTCTTTTGTTTCACTTACTTATGCCGTCACTGGTGGTTCTTGTGTGCTCCCTGACCCAGGATCAAACCCACAACTTTGGCATATCAGGGACGATGCTCTAACCAATGGAGCTACCTGGCCAGGGCACCTTGTACACTGTTGATGGAATGTAAATTCATACAGCCACTATGGAAAATAGTGTAGAAGTTCCTAAAAAAATTGAACATAGAGCTACCATCTGATACAGCAATCCTATTTTTGGTTATACATCTGAAGAAAAGGAAATGACTATCTCAAAGAGCTATCTGCATTCCCTTGCTCATCACAGCGTTATTCACAATAGCCAAGACACAGAAACAACCTAAGTGTCTGCTGATAGGTGAATGGATTAAAAAAATGTGGTATGTTTACAGAATGTATTATCCAGCCATAAAAAAGAAGGAAATCCTGTTGGTTGCAACATGGACAGACCTTGAGGGCATTATTCTAAGTCAGTGGTTCTTAACCTGGGTTCTATTGAACCCTAGGGGTTCGATGAGTCAGTCTCGGGTTCGGAGAAGCCTCTGCTGCGGAGGCCAGAATAAAGTAATACCGTAATTTGTTGTGAGTTCATGCACTTTGTTGGTTTTGTTCTTTGAGCAAGGTGATGTTCATGCATGGCTCATTTTGTGTACCAGTAAAAAAACATAGACCTATGTCTTGAATTTGGAAAAAAAAATCATATTTTATTTATCACTAAAGAAGGGTTCAGTGAATGCGCATATGAAACTGGTGGGTTCAGTACCTCAAAAAAGGTTAAGAACTACTGTTCTAAGTGGAATGAGTCAGGCAGAAAAGGACATACTACCTGACCTGTGGTGGCGCAGTGGATGAGGCGTTGACCTGGAACACTGAGGTTGCTGGTTCAAAGCCTCAGGCTTGCCTGGTCAAGGCACATATGAGAAGTAACTATAAGTTGGTGCTTCCCGCTCCTTGCTGTCTCTCTCTCTCTCTCTCTTTCTCCCCTCTCTCTAAAATCAATAAATAAAATCTTAAAGAAAGAGAGAAAGAAAGAAAGGAAAAGAGAAAGAGACGAATACTGTATGTTCTCATATATGAGGTACCTAAAACAAGCAAACGCCGAGAAACAGACAGTAGATTGGTGGTACCGGAGGTGTGGAGGATGGGTGGGCGAGATGGGGGATGGTACTCAAAGGATACTCAAAGGATATCAATTTCCAGTTACAAGATTGATATCTAATGTACGGCACGAGGACTCTAGTTAATAACACTCTATTGTATCTTTGGAAGTTACTAAGGGAGTAGATCTCAAACGTTCTCATCAGACACACACAGGTAACTATGTCAGGTGATGAATGTGTTCCCTAACCTTATTGTGGCAATCATTTTGCAATATATGCATGTATCCAATCATCACATTGCACAACTTCAACTTATACGATGTTATATGTTAAATATATCAATAAAGCTGGAATAAATAAGAAAAGGAACAATTTGCCTGACCTGTGGTGGCACAGTGGATCAAGTGTTGACCTGGAATGCTGAGGCCACTGGTTTAAAATCCCAGCTTGTCTGGTCAAGGCACGTATGGGAAGCAACTACTATAAGTTGATACTTCCCACTCCTCCCCTGCCCCCTTTCTCTCCTTTCCTCTCTCTCCTTCCCTCTCCTCTCTCTTTAAAATAATAATAATAATAAATAAATAAATAAATAAAATCTTTAAAAAAAGAAAGAAAACAAACAACTCGATTAAAAAGTAAGCAAAGGACTTTAAGACATACTTCCCCAAAGAAGATACACAGATGGGAAGTAAGCATATGAAAAGGTGCTCAACACCATATGTAGTTAGAGAATTGCCGATGAAATCAACAGTGAGGTCCCACTCCACAGTTATTAGGATGGCAGAAATCCAAAGCACTGATTACAGCGAATGCTGGTAAGGGTGCGGGGAAAGGGGAATTCGTGTTTATGGCTGGCGGGAGTGCAAAGTGGCACCACCACTTGACAGGACCTCTTGGTAGTGTCTTACAAAGCTCAGCGTGCTCTCACCGCACAAGCCAGCAGCCGAGCTCCTTCGTGTTTGCCTGACTGAACTGGAAACTTATGTCTACACAAAATTCCGCCACTAATGTTTACTTGGTTAAAACTAATGTTTGGCTTTATTCATAAGCACCAAAAACTTGAAGCAACCAAGGTGTTCTTCATAGGTAAGTGGACAAACAGATGGGTATATGCAGACAACAGACAGTTTTTTCAGTGCTGAACAGAAATGAGCTATCCAGCCACAAGAACCTCATGGAGGAACCTTAGCTGCATATGGCTGAGGGAAAGGAGTCATTCGGACCGCTCTAACGGGGAACTAGACACTGGGTGGCTTATGAGCGACACACATGTATTTATCACAGTCCCAGACGGGGGAAGTCCCAGATCAAGGCACTGGCAGATTGGGTGTCTGATGACAGGGTCCACTTCCTACACGGCTGTCTTTTCAATTAACCTCACATGGGAGAAGGGTCAAGGGATCTCTGTGGGGTCTCTTTTACAAGGACACGAATTCCTTTCATGACTTAATCAACCCCCCCAAAAAAATTTTCTAAACTCCATCACATTGGGGATTTGGTCTCAATATTGGCATCCTGAGGGAGACACAAATATTCAGACACAGTATACTCTGTGGTTCTAAGTATATGACATTCTGGAAAAGGCAAAATTATAGAGACAGTGCACTTTGTCATATCTGGTACTGAAATATAGAAAAGAAAGGCCCTTAGCATGAATAACTCTTAGCAGAACTTACTTTCTTTAAAACAAAGAGACTTTTGGCAGGACTTACTATTCTAAAAGACTTCCTATTGGCCTTGAGGCCAGTCTCCCGGACTGTGGCCTTGGGCTAGCTTTGCAAGGTTGCAGGTGTTCTCAGAATGCTTCTTCCTGAATTAACCCTTTATGTAAATATTGTAAGAAAGCTTGTTTCACTGCTTTGTCCTACTGCTATGCTGCCTCTCCTCCCCATTTCTCAATCAGGACGGAATTTGGCCTTTAAAAGCCAGCCCCAGCCTGTGTTCGAGACCGCATGATTTGAAGGACTTAAGTCTGCCTGCGGTTGTGCAGCTGGCGTTAATTAAAGACTCCTTAATTTGGCTTCTTGATTGTGTGGCAGGACGTCTGTTTCTCACTGTTCCGATACAACCGTACCGGTTTATGGATCAGCCCTTGTGCTGGCTAAATAATATCTCCCAACCGTCGTATTGGGAGACCCTGACGTGTGTTAGTTCTTGTGCTGCAGAAGGTCCACAGCAGAGATCCTTAGTGCTGGGCCTGAGCCAGAGGTGAAGAAGGAATGCCAGCACTGGAGTCCGTGCCCTGCATGCTGGGCATATTATTACTAATACCAAAAACAACCCTGTGGAGTAGGGATTGTAGGTGGCGTGCTGAGGCTTGGGAAGAGTAAGCAACCCGCCCAGGGTCATACTGTAGTAGGCATGTAGGCAGCACCAGGATGCAGGCCTGGGCCCATCTTGACTTCAAAACCCATGTTGTTTCTGCCCCGCACTCTTTTTTTATAGAAGCAACATTCTCCTCTTCTAAAAAATGGCTCCTTCCCCCCACTCCAACATGCGATTACTTGAGGTCCAACTCCAGGCCATAGCTCATTCATCCCGGCCTGGGCACTTGATCCACGAAGGGTGTGCCTGTCCGGGTCCTTCCTCGTGTGTTTGAGCTCACAGATCGAGAGACGGGAAGGCATTACAGGCCAAGCCAGCAAGCGATGGGGTCTGAGACTCAGCCATTTTCAGCAGTCTTGTCCGGGAACTGGCCTGCAGAAAGAGAGACAGAGCAGGGAGAACTCTGGTAGCCTGCCAGTCCCTAGAGCCGCTTGTTCCCGAGCCCTACCTTCTCGTGGTTAGATTGTTTCACTTTCCTTGGAATTTAGTGTTAGATTGTTTCACTTTCCCTGGAATTTAGTGAGTCCTAAATCCTTCCTTTTTCCTGGGCCAATGCCAGTTTCCATCACTCTCATCAGAACAGCTTGGATTCCAGCATCGTCATTCTTTTCGCCAGGAGGGAGCCAGCACTGCATTCCGGTGGAAAGAATGTGGACTTCTGAGTGTGGTCCTTGCCCAGATATGGACAAAACAATTCTTCACGGCGTCAGAGCTTCAGAAACTGTCAGAAGCACTTCTCTTAGCAATCAATGAACAACTAAACGTGCCACAACTATGAGTGGATGTTTCTCATCTCTCTCCCTTCCCGTCTCTCCCTCTCTTGCTAAAATTAAAAAAAAAAAAAAGCCTGACCAGGAGTTGGCGCAGTGGATAGAGTGTCGGAGTGGGATGCAGGAGACCCAGGTTTGAGACCCCGAGGTCGCCAGCTTGAGCGCGGGCCCATCTGGCTTGAGCAAAAGCTTGTCAGCTTGGATCCAAGGTCGCTGGCTCCAGCAAGGGGTTGCTCGGTCTGCTGAAGGCCCGTGGTTAAGGCATGTGTGAGAAAGCAATCAATGAACAACTATGGTGTCGCAATGGCAACGAAAAACTAATGATTGATGCTTACCACCTCTCTCCGCTCCTGTCTGTCCCTATCTATCCCTCTCTCTGGCTCTCTCTCTGTCCCTATAAACAGACAAACAAACAAACAAACAAATAAGTAAATAATAGAGAAAATAAAAAAATTTAGAAGCACTTCCCTTAAGCCACCACAAAAGAGACAAGAGACTGAGCTGTTGTCTCAAACACAAGACAGTGCATTTGGGCTGTTACTGTGCTGGAGACACAGATCTCAGATCTACTTGAGGAAGGAAAACACACAGCTAACCCTCTATGTTTATTTTCAGTTCAGTCACTTTTGAAGTCATAACAGAAAGTGCAATTATGAACTGAAACTCGCTTCTCCACCAGTCATGCTTTCTAATTTTAACATTTTACAGTTGCACTTTCTTTTCTAGAACATATTACAGACATTCAAATGGTTCAAAATGCAAAAGGCCCAAAAAAGGAAAATAATACAAATTCTTCCTCTCATCTCATCTGCCCCAGTTTTCTGTACACTGCACCCCCCTCAGCCCCAGACAAGCGTAATCAGCCAAGAAGTCTTCCCACTGATCTCTCTGCATGTGTATAATGGCTTTTGCTGCTTGACAAGTCACTCCAAAATGTAGCTGCTTAAAACAACAAGCGTTTGCCTTAGCTCAAGATTCTCAGGGCCAGACGGACCGTCTTTGTCTGAGCATGTTCAGCGGACTCGATGATCTAGAACGGCCTTAGTCACAAGTCTGACAGTTGACAGGCTCCTTGGACTCAGGAGTCTTCACCTACCTGGAAACTGGCTCTGTGTCAGCTGGTATGAGAGCCTCACACCCCCCCTTGTGCAGCAGGCTAGCCTGACCTCACTCATGTTATGACAAGACTTCCCAGAAGGGAAAGAGGTTAGCTCCCACGCACAAACACTGCACGTTTCTGCTTTCATCACAGTTATTCGTGAAGCTTTGGCGGGAGGACACTGAATCAAAGCAAACAGCCAGGTCCCCATTCAAGGGGTCTGAGGGAATAGACTTCGCCTCTGGATGAAAAGAGCTGCAAAGTCACATTGCCAAGGGGCATCCATGCAGGGAGGAGGAGAATTTGTGGCATTTTTCTCCCACAGCATATGTTTCTGAATATGTGTGTGCATACTTTTCCCCATTTTTTACAAAAAGGGTGGTGTCATTTTTATGGCTTTTTGTAAATATTTGAAACCTGTTTCACAAACCTTGATGTCTATCAAAACAAAAGTTTATGCCGCGCAGGCGCAGTGTGCGCAGGCTGTCAAAATGGCGCCCTCTGAGTACAAGCCTTCTCGGCTGGCCACCTTGCCCCCTACCCTCGACCCAGCTGAATACGACATATTTCCGGGAACCCGTAAGGCGCAAGCCGAGCGGTTGGCCATAAGATCTCGGCTTAAAAGGGAGTACCTGCTTCAGTACAATGACCCCAGCCGCCCAACGCTCATTGATGATCCCGCATTGGCTCGTTGGACCTATGCAAGATCAGCAAATGTATTTCCCAACTTTCGACCCACTCCCAACACCTCACTCTTAGGAGCTGTGGTTGGAATTGGGCCCCTCTTCTTCTGGTATTACGTTTTTAAAACTGACAAGGATAGAAAAGAGAAACTTATCCAGGAAGGAAAATTGGATTGAACATGTAACATCTCATATTAAGTGTGGCAACGAAGACTATATGTATTATTGTTTAAATAAATCTTCTATTACTCAAAAGACAAAACAAAAGTTTATGTGTAGACGGTAAAGACAGATTGCAGTCAAACAATTTGGCAAGAGAGTTCGTATCTCTTTATGTCCAAGGGTAGAAAGAGCAGGCGGAGAGATCTGTAACTTACAAGTAGAGAACGGAACTGACTTCAGTTTCACCGGGCAGTCTCCCCGGGTGAATCATCCGCGGATCAGGATCTTGGGAATAGTTCTCTAAGATTGGAATGTCAGCTTCTCCCACAAGCACCCTCTCAGCATCTGAATAATCAGAGTAGTTTTTGGTCCAAGGATTTCCTTCATAGTCTCCCTTTAATTAGAGCTGATTCCCTTCTTGAAAGAAGACTCATTCTTTTATATAGTTATCCCTTATCCAAGAGGGGGGTTGTATTATCCTTTGTTGGGTCTCAAATGCCACCTTTTTGGGAAAGTCTTCCCACCCAGTTTTAAGGAGTGCCCCACTTCACCTACTGGCATTCCCCTTCCCCTCTCCAGCTTTATTTACTCTTTTCTGTAAGCACAGTACCGCCTGGCATGCTATATCGTTATCTGTTGTCCGCTCGCCATCCATCTAGATCTAGCTCTAGGAGGACAGGGAGTTTGTCTTGTTTACTCCTGTGTGTGTCCCCAGCACCCAGAACAGTCACGGACACATAGACGGCCCTTACTAAATACTTACGAAGTGAAAATAGTGCATATTTCCACACATTGGATACTTTTCTAAGCCTCAATTCCCTCATCTGTAAGATGGAGGTTTTCAATACCTCCATCACTAAATTCCCATGCAGTTGGGGAGTTATGTAAGCACCACACCTCTGTCATGGAAGGCATCTGGACAGATAGGCCTCCGTCGCCCTGTCAATCAGGTGTGCTCACAACCTTCGCTTACACCAGGGCATAAGTGTTTACAACACAAGTAGCGCCTCTTTGGGGACACTCGGACTTTGGGTTTAGATCAAACCTTGGAAAAAGAAGAAAGCTAGCTTGATCTAAGGTTACCTGGGACACCCCTTGCCGTATAGCAGTGGAACATGCAATACTCCCTTAAAATGAGAAAAAACAAACAAACAGAAAACTAAACTCATAATACTGAAGACAACAGGATGGGCCATCAGAAAATGAAGGATTTCAATGAGTTTCCAGAAGATATAAGGTAGATGAAAATGTCTTGACAGGTGAAATGGGATGGAGGAGGCCCCGGCCAAGAATAAGCACTGGAGGACACAATCAACAAGCCTAGCAGAAACCCAGAGAGTAGGGTGCCTCCGGGCCGAGGGTGGAGTGAGATAGGAAGGCTATGTCAGGGATTAATGCAAATCCCTCTGTTGGACAACGGCACGTATCAGCTGCTCACAGTCCCGTCTCCTCCCTTCACTCCCAAGCCTGTGCCAGTAGCTAGCCAGCCATGGAGCCCTCCCCGAAAATCCAGAAGGAATATTCTTTAAAGAAACTGAATGAACTGCAGATAAATTGTCTGTTGGCACCCCAGAGGGGCAACCTCTCCATTCATTCTGCCATTGAAGGGTTCTCACTACCCAAAGGCTAGCTCCTTGTCCATTTACCCTAAAGTAACGCGTGTGAACCAACAGGCCCTGCCCAGGTACTCGGATGGACCAGTCAGGAAAGAGGCTGCTAGAATAATCCACCTTGCCTTCGTTTATAAATGTCAAATGTCAAACAGGGATGAAGACCCACAGCATGGAAGAGAAAGACAAACCGTTCTTGCACAGAGAGCTGAAGTCAGTCCCGCACCCAGGCCCGAGCCAGACTACTTAGAGGGAGAAGACAGACAACCGGGAGAGCGGAAGTAAAGGAGGCAGAGGAACCATGTAGTAAGCACATACGTCTGCCCTCTGTGAGAGCACAGAAATGCGTAAGATCAACCCCTCTCTCATACTCATGGGGATCGGGGAGGACTTTACAGAGAGGGTGTGTCTGAGGGGCTCTTAGATGACATGATGGATAATTTTCTGTTTCAATGTGGCTGAGCCATGGTGCCCAGATACTTGGTGAAGCACTGTTCTGGATGGTTCTGTGAGGGCGTTTTTGGTTGAGATTGATGTTTAAATTAGTGGACTTTGAGTAAAGCAGATTGCCCTTCATAAGGTGAGTGGGTCGTAGCCATTCAGTTCAAGGCCTTAAGAGAGAAAGACTGACCCTCCCTGAGCAAGAGGGAATTCTGCCAGTGGATGACCTTCAGACTTGAACTGCAACATTGGCTCTTCTGTGGAGCTCCAGCCTACTTACCCTGTGGATTTTGGAGTGGACAGCCTTCATTATCACATTAGACAATTACTTAAAACAATCTCTCTCTCTTTCTGTGTACACAAACACACACACTCACACACTTTCTGTTCTGCTTCTCTGGAGAGCCCTGACTAATCCAGATGGGCATCTCTGGCCCTCTCCAAGGGTGCTCGTGGGAAAGAAGGGTGTTTGCTAGTACATATTTGACAGCCAACCATGGACAGAGTTGACAGAGAGTCATTGAATGCAGAGAAGGCAGAAGTCAAGCCAGGGAGTTCTTTGTCATAACAGAGAGTGAGGTGAGTGTGAAGCCTCATCTTTGCCATTTTCCAGCTGAGTGGCTCAGGATCTAAGCTGAGTACTGGGAATGTGGTAACACGCAAGTCTCTGAGGAAGAAGACTTAAAGAAATAATTGATTGATCACAAATGTGCCAAATGCTGCCAAGGAGAAGCATGAGCGCTCAGGGTGTTGAGAAGATCATGGCTGGTTGGAAGGTCAGGGAGGGTTCCTCTGAGGAAGTAATATTTAGCTCAGATCCAAAGAAGAGGTAGAAGTCAGAAGGGTAGGAGTGGGGAGAGCCTTCCAGGTAGAGAGAACAGCATGTGGAACAGCCCAGGCTAGGAAGTCTGCAGAGCTGAGAAGTCCAGCATGGCTGAAATGGGTGAAGGAGGGAGTGATGGAGCTGAAATTGGAGAGGTAAGCAGGTATGTTGGGTAGAATCTTGTAGGTCCATCTGACCAGGCGGTGGCACAGCGGATAGAGCGTCGGACTGGGATACAGAAGACCCAAGTTCGAGACCTCGAGGTTGCCAGCTTGAGCGCAGGCTCATCTGGTTTGAGCAAGGCTCACCAGCTTGAGCCCAAGGTCGCTGGCTCGAGAAAGGTGTCACTCGGTCTGCTGTAGCTGCCCCCCCCCCCATCAAGGCACATATGAGAAGCAATCAATGAACAACTAAGGAGCTGCAACAAAAAATTGATGCTTCTCATCTCTCCCTCTTCCTCTCTGTCTTTATCTGTCCCTCTCTCTGACTCTCTCTCTCTCTCTCCCTCTCTCTCTATCTCTCTCTCTCTCTCTCTCTCTCACACACACACACACACACAATCTTGTAGGTCCACATAAGGAGTGTGGCCCTGGCTGGACGGCTCAGTTGGGTAGAGCATTGACCCAAAGCACAGAAGTTGTGGAGTCGGGCTCTAATCAGGGCACATACAGGAACAGCTTGATGTTCCTGTATCTCTCTCTCTAAAATCAATAAATTAAAAAATATATATTTTTAAAACGTAAGGAGTGTGAATACTTTTTATTTAAGCACAGACACATGGAAAATTATGGAATGGTTTTCTTTGGGAAAGTGGCCTGATTATTTCTTCAGCTACTTTTTCTGTCTTCCCCCGTCTCTCCCCCATTTCTGCAACTTCAGGGACACACAGGTGAGTGCTCACTATTTGCACGGGTCACTGATGCTCTGCTCATTTTTTTAAATTTTATTTATTCATTTTAGAGAAAGGAGACAGAGAGAGAGAAGGGGGGAGGAGCAGAAAGCATCAACTCCCATATGTGCCTTGACCAGGCAAGCCCGGGGTTTCGAACCAGCAACCTCAGTGTTTCGGGCTGACGCTTTTACTCACTGTGCCACCACAGGTCAGGCGCTCTGCTCATTTTTTGTCATTTTTTTTTCTTCTCTATTCTTCATTTTGGACCAATGTCTACTGCTATGTCTTCAAACTCACTTATCTTTTCTCTGCAGTGTCTAATGTGCAGCTTATCCCATCCAGTGCGGTTTTCATGTTAGTTATTGGCGTTTTCAGCTCTAGAAGTTTTGTTTGAGTCTTTGTGTTATAGCTTTTGTTTCTCCTCTCATCTTGTTTCTGTTCCCCTCCCCAACCCACCTCCTTCTTGAACATGTGGAGTGTGTTTATGATGGCTCGTTCATATCCTCGTCTGCTAATTTCATTCTCTCTGTCACTACTGGCTCTCTTTCTATTCATCAGTTTTCTTCCAGGATATGGGCCGTATAGTTGCTTATTTGACACTGTCAAGTTTACACTGATGGATGAGAGGTTGTGTTGTGTGCATTTAAGTCAGCCGTTTTCAACCATTTCCATCTCATGGCACCCATAAATGAATTACTAAATTTCGGGGGCACATCAAAAAACATATTAATATTTTGCCAATCTGACAAAAAAAAAAAAAAAAGAGTTCTCTTTTTGATTCATTCACACCGGACAGCTATAGTTGTGTTGGCTGTTGTCATTTTCTTATTTGACCTTCTAAGGCAGTGGTTCTTAACCTGGGTTCTATCGAACCCTAGGGGTTCGATGAGTCGGTTTCAGGGGTTGGGAGAAGCCTCTTCCGCAGAGGCCAGAATAAAGTAATACCGTAATTTGTTGTGAGTTCATGCACTTTGTTGGTTTTGTTCTTTGAGCAAAGTGATGTTCATGCACGGCTCATTTTGTGCACCAGTAAAAAAACATATACCTATGTCTTGAATTTGGAAAAAAAATCATATTTTATTTATCACTAAAGGAGGGTTCGGTGAATGCGCATATGAAACTGGTGGGTTCAGTACCTCAAAAAAGGTTAAGAACCACTGTTCTAAGGGAAGAGAGGTCAGGGCCCCTGACTTAATAGCCAGGTATTGTATGTTTTAAAAATTCTTGTGACACACCGGTGGAAGATCCCTGACATAGGTAGCGTTGGCCTTTGTTCTGACATGCAGCTAGTTGCTAGGAATCAGTTTGATCCTTTTGAGACTTGCTTTTGAGCTTTGTTAGGGCGGTCCGTGGCAGCCTTTAGTCTAGGGCTGGCTCCTCCCCACAAAGGTGCTGCCCTGTGTGTCGTGCGGCCTTCCCGCTCTGGCTGCTGGAGCCATTGCCAGCCCTGTGTGTGCCCAGGAAGCTTTTGGCTCACAGCTCTCTGGTGGTTCTTTCTCTGGACCCATTCATGTTCTGGTCACTGCAGAACTAGCAGGTGGAGGAGAGTCTCCTGCAATTCTCCTTGCGGCTCCTCTTGATTGACATGGACTTTCTCATGCCTTGGTCAGGATGAGTTCAGGATGCCCACGGTGATACTGGTCCCCCTTTCCTGCACAGGGGCCCCGGCTGGGCTCCCCGGCACGTGGCTCTTGCTGTGCATGGTCCTGTGCTCATCTTCTCAGTTTAGCAAGAAGGTGTGGGTTTCCAGGAATGAACTGCAGCGGCTTATGAAAGTTTCTTTAACTGGAATGATATTGCTTAGGTCAGCAGCTTTCAACCGGTGTGCCACAAAAGGTTTTACAAGAGGCGACACCTGGCCCTCCAGCAAGGGAACCGGCCTCTTTTCTCTCAGATTGCCTAATAAAAAGAAATGACCACAGCCAACACAACAATAGGCATCTGGTGTAAACGAATCAAAGTTATACCTTTTTTATTTGCTTTTTTATTTTTGGTGTGCCACAGAATTTTAGTAATTAGGTTTACACATGCCATGAGATTTTTAAAAAGGTTGAAAGTCGCTGGCTTTGGTGAAACAAAAGAAAATGGCACTTTAAGGAATTCCTGTCGGAGTTCTGTCCCGGAATCAAACCCATTAGCTGACTGCGGATGTGTGGTCCTGTGATGCTCTGTTCACACAAGGGCATCTGATGTTCTGACCTGCCCTGACCTGACAGAAATCCGCGGAATCTAGTCATGCAAGCATCTACGAATGATTTTTTCTTTTGTTTTTTCTTTTTTAACAGGGACAGAGAGAGAGAGTCAGAGAGAGGGACAGATAGGGACAGACAGACAGTAACGGAGATGAGAAGCACCAATCATCAGTTTTTCGTTGCGACACCTTAGTTGTTCATTGATTGCTTTCTCACATGTGCCTTGACCGCAGGCCTTCAGCAGATCGAGCCACCCCTTGCTGGAGCCAGCAACTTTGGGTCCAAGCTGGTGAGCTTAATGCTCAAACTCGATGAGTCTGCACTCAAGCTGGCAACCTCGGGGTCTCAAACCTGGGTCTTCTGCATCCTAGTCCGACGCTCTATCCACTGTGCCATCGCCTGGTCAGGTACGAACATATTTTAAAACAAACCTTTCAAAAGGAATCTTATGTTTCTTATGGCTCTTTCTGGGGGGTTGGGCCAGCAATAAAAGACTGGGCTACACCTGATACTCTGGGCCACCATGACTTAGAGCCCAAGTTTCAGATGGGTGTGTCAGAAACGTCTAGAGACAGGCGATTAAGGAAAGCTAAATCCTTGGTGTCTTAGCAGGGGTGTCAGTATTGTGACAAAGGTGAGTTGGAGAGGAAGCACAGGACCCAGCTTCTTTTTTTTTTTTTAATTTTTTTTTTAAATTTTACTTATTTATTTATTCATTTTAGAGAGGAAAGAGAGAGAGAGAGAGAGAAAGGGGGGAGGAGCAGGAAGCATCAACTCCCATATGTTCCTTGACCAGACAAGTACAGGGTTTTGAACCAGTGACCTCAGCATTCCAGGTCGACACTTTATCCACTGCGCCACCACAGGTCAGGCAGGACCCAGCTTCTTTGTTTCTTGTTTGAATTGGGGTAAGATTGACGTAACACAAAATGAACCCCTTCAAAGTGTAAATTCAGTAGCATTTAGTACCTTCACAGTGTTGTGTGGCCATCACCTCTGTCCAGTTCCAAAACGTTTCGTTGGTCTGAAGGGAGGCCTGGACCTGGTAAGCAGTCTCTCCCCATCCCAAGGCCCTGGGAGAAGCACGTTTTGGCACAGGGTTTCTGAGAGTCAAGGTTGGCACTAAAGATCTTGTGTGTGTGGTTTTTTTTCAAAAAAACACTTTGATACACAGAGAAAAAACTATGCATGGGTGGTAGGGTCAAACCGGGCCAGGTTCTAGACCAGCTTTGTTACTTATCTGTTTAACCCGAAACCTAGTTGCATAATCTCTCTAAGCCTCAGGTTGGGCAT
This sequence comes from Rhynchonycteris naso, assembly GCA_037038555.1. Taxonomy (NCBI): domain Eukaryota; kingdom Metazoa; phylum Chordata; class Mammalia; order Chiroptera; family Emballonuridae; genus Rhynchonycteris; species Rhynchonycteris naso. Next base: position 363,052,030 of record CM072995.1, read on the forward strand.
AAAATCTACATCATATCCAGTGTTGAAATACCTGCAGGGAGGTATTTCATAAGAATTGAAAGTCAGGTGTGTGGTTACTGGTCCTCGGGTAAATGTCAGAGGGCACTTCTCCGTTCTCCAGGACCTCTATGGGGGGCTCTGGGGCGCTTACACTTGGTCCCAATGTCCTTCCATTAGCCATTAGCAGCAGGGAAGCCATAGGAACTTGTATTCAAGAATATTTCAGGCCTGACCAGGTGGTGGCGCAGTGAATAGAGCGTCGGACTGGGATGCGGAGGACCCCGGTTTGAGACCCCAAGCTCGTCAGCTTGACCACGGGCCCATCTGGCTTGAGCGAAGGCTCCCCAGCTTGGACTCAAGGTCACTGGCTCCAGCAAGGGGTTGCTTTGGTCCGCTGAAGGCCCGTGGTCAAGGCACATGTGAGAAAGCAATCAATGAACAACTAAGCTGTCACAATGGCAACGAAAAACTAATGATTGATGCTTCTCATCTCTCTCCATTCCTGTCTGTCTGTCCCTATCTATTCCTCTCTCTGACTCTCTTTCTGTCCCTGTTAAAAATAAATAAATAAATAAATAAATAAAAGTTACCTCTTTATGGGCCATCTACGACAAACCCCCAGCAAACATCATACTAAATGGACAAAAAAAAAAAAAAAAAAAAAAGGGTATTTTAGGACATCGGCCTCTACTTCTAATATTTAATACCGTGCTTGGCTCATAGATAGTCGGGCATACATGAATACATGAGGCAGTCATCACCTTACTCAGGCCTTGCTGGAGAAGACGTGTTGAGAGTTGAGTCTGGTTCATAATTGTAGTTCTGTGGGACCCATGGGACCCTAAGAGGGCTGGTGGAAATACCCTTGCAGGGTTAGCAAACGACATTACCCCTTTGGAGTTCTTTGCCTCTTAGACCCTTGCACTCGAGTGTCACGATGGCAGAGGGGACAGTGGGTGCCCTGGGCATGGGCCAAATTTATCCTGTGGCCTGGTGTGCCCTCAAAGGTACTGGCCCCCCAGTATAAAAAGCACAGATATGGGATAGTCGCTGGGCTCCCCTTCTTTCCCTCACGCACAGGAAAACTCTCTCCCGTGTTCTCAGGGCACTGAGGTGGGCATTTGTTAAGTAAGAGAATTATCTCCAGCCCCAGGGATCAGACATAATCCAAACTGCTTCAGCAAGCCCACACAGGAGGAGAGGATCCAGGAGCCGTGATGAACGGGAGCCTGTTTCTGTGACAGTAGTGAGCTCTCGTGTCACCGTGGGTTCCCTGCTTTTCTGGGGTGGCATCTGTGAATAGCGTAAATGAATTCTGCAGGTTGATGACAATCTGGTCTGGGCTGTATGGCTGGAAGAACAGACTGACAGGGGTTGGGGGTCTTCGGCAAACAAGCAACTTCGGAGAAGACCTAGCAACTTTGCAACTCAATCTCGCAAGTTCCAGAGTCCCAGGGTGAATGCAGAACTGGCCCATCTTCCAGGCCCTTCTGGGCGTAGCTGACTCAGGCAAAGGGGCTGTGAGTCTCTTGAACTTCTGGGTGTAATCGAGTCTGCAACCACTCAGGATAATTGCTCCCAGTCCCAATGGTCAGACATAACTTCACTTGCTTAAGCAAGTCCTAACAAGAGGAGAAGTTCTAGGAGTTCAGATGAGCTGGAGGCTGTTTCTGTAACATGGGTGAAGTCCCAAGAATGTAGTTCTGGGGCCAATGGAAGCCCTAACCGGAAGCCTCAGGGGTCAGCAATGCTGTTCGGAAGACATGATTTGCTGGACTTGAGAAATTCAGAAGAACAGGCATGGTTTCTTAGGGGTTGGGGAGGAGCAAGGCAGGCTTGGCTAGATCCAGGGTCAGGGCGTGTCCAGCATGAGTTGTGGGTTTATCCTTTCATTAGCATCCTCCCAAATCCTGTCAAAATTCAATAACCTCCTCACTATTTTCTGACAGGTAAGCCACCACCCATGGATGGCTCATTTGTCTTCCTGAAAGGCAGTGGCTCTTTGCATTACAGAATGAATGACAAGAGGGGAGGTCATCGGGGACTGGGAATACCCTCCCAAGCCCTAGGCCAGTCTCTGCAGGTCAGCTCTAGAAGGAAAGGGGGCCAGTGGACCTCAGTTTGCCTGCCTGTGTGAAAAAGAAATGGCCCTAAACCTTTCACAGTGAGGAGGACTCTCTCTCTCTCTCTCTTGACTTCTGGAGAAACTTAGGGCTTCTTTGTCATCCAGGGGTGGCTGGGCCTTGGCATTTGTTCTGGTAGTTTCCCTGCAAGATTGTGTAATGAGAGCCATCCTCTGGAAGGCACGGCATGGGGGGGGGGGGAGAAGAGAAGCCTGCTCAGTCTGGCACCGGATGGTCTTGAGAGGCATGGAGGCAAGATGGGCAGCGATAACGAAGGAGCTAGTCACACCGTGCGCCCTGCTTAGTAAGACGTGGTCAGAGATCTGCACATCTGACGGAAATGAGAAATCTGGAAGTTGAAGTAGCCACGGGGCATGATCAGACTTACCGGGAAGGACCTCTGTGGCTGCAGTGTGGGAATGGCTGGCGGTCGGGCTGGGGTAATGGCAGTGGAGTAGAATGAAATGGATGGACAGGCCTCCATGTTGATTGAACCCCAGGAAGCCAGAGAGAAATCAATAGTGATTATTATTGTTATTTTTTGTCTTGGGTAAACAGTGGTGTCATTGGCTGAGAGAGGGAAAGGAGGGTACAGGATAGGAGGGGATATGATGAGCTTGGGTTTGGATGTTCTGGTCTGAGAAATGTGTGACACCCAGGCAAGGCCGTCCAGTCAGCAGCTGGAGGGAGAGCTCTGGTTAGAGACGCAGATGCGGGGTGGTTGGCTCTTAGGTGGTGAAGGAGGTGGAGGAGCAGCTGACACTGGAGAGTGAGAAGGAAATCCTGGGACAAAGCCCTGAGGAAGGTCCCCAGTGAGGTCCTGGGCCGGGGAAGGGGAGCAAGCAGAGGAGGCTGAGAAGAGACAGTCGGATAGAAGGCAGAAGACCAAGAGAGTACAGGACCATGGCAGCCAGGGCAAGAGTTTGTTTTTAAAAGGAGAAGGTGAATGGTAAAAGCCTCAAAGAGGCCATCGGTTGGTCAGAAAGGATCCAGCATGGCGTGTGCCTGTGCACTAAGGAGAGACACCAGTATAATCGTCCCGGGTTATGTGGGAATCGGGTTACTTGGCTCATTCGGCTTGCTTGTGCCCTCTGGTCTTGTCCTACAAACCATTGCTGCCAGGCCCATATGACCCAGTGGCTCTGGCAGGAGTGGACTCCTGATGGGCAGTTCTAGCCACATGGTTATTTGATACCTCCCGGTGAGTCACTCCATCCCTACCAGGAACCAAAGCATGCCAAGGGCTGACGTTCAAATTCTTGACTGCAGATGACATAGCTTTGTTTCAGAGCTCTGAGGGTTTATGATTTGATTCCTAATGTGGAATTTGACATAAACTCCACCCATCTTTTTGAAGCCCAAATACCTCTAATACTGTGGTAGCAGAGGTGGGGGAGGGGACCTGCCAGTTCCTGTGACCAAGCCAAGCAGCAGGCTTCTTGTACTTTAGCCTGGACCTACTGCAGAAGCCTTTCCCTCTACCGAACCCCACTCAAAACTAGCCCAAAGGTCGCTGGCTTGAGCAAGGGGTCACTGGCTGGGCTGGAGCTACCTGGTCAAGGCATGTATGAGGAGCAATCGATGAACAACTAAAGTTACATAACTATAAGTTGATGCTTCTCATCTCTCTCCTCCCTCACTCTCTCTCTTCCTGTCTCTCTCTCTCTCTCTTCCTCTCTCTCTCTCTCCGTCACTAAAAAAGAGAGAGAGAGAGAGAAATAGAGAGAGAGGTTTTTCACTGGGCCTTTAACTCTTCATAGGATTTATCTCCCATCCTTTGAAATAAATGTGTCCTATCAAGGCCTCCAGTGTACTTTCTACTTTTGCTCATGGATATAGTGTATCCATGAGATATTCTACAGGGTACCCAGGTGGTCCAAACCTTTTCAGTGTATGAGAGAGGTCAGAGAGTCAATATAATTTGGGACAAGACCATCATGTATTCTGTTACACATCCTTGTGAATGTGAACTGCTTCTGGTCCTCTTTCTAGACAGGGAGAGAACAAATCCATTGTATCAATGGCTGCAGACCACGTAACTGAACTGGAATGACTCCTCGTAGTTGACTTGAATTGAAGCAACATTCAATTTGAGATCTCGCTGCCTCAATCAGTCACTGGATTTGGGCTGCCCCAGGGAGGGGCCTGACCTTGGGTGAGGCAGCCCCCTTCAGCCAAGGGCAGTTCCTGGGGAAGGTCTCGGCTGTGAGCAGCCAACACTACCGGCAGCTGCGGGACGAGCGCCTTGCACATGGAAGGGGGAAGTCTACGCTGTGTTCCACAGCATCCGCTGCACATGTCAGTCACCAAGTTGATGTTGGGCAGGCAGGTGATTCAGTGAGTCTGGAGTCGAAAGAGAGACCTAGGGCTGGAAACAGAAAGTGGAAGTTTGTCATGAAAATGTCATCTAGGCCCTGGCCGGTTGGCTTAGCGGTAGAGTGTCGGCCCAGCATGTGAAAGTCCCCCTCTCCTTTCTCTCTATCCCTCTCTTCCCCTCCTGCAGACAAGGCTCCACTGGAGCACAGTTGGCCCGGGCACTGAGTTTGGCTCCATGGCCACCACCTCAGGCACTAGTATGGCTCCAGTTGTAACAGAGCAGTGCCCCAGATGGGCAGAGCATCACCCCCTGGTGGGCATGCCGGGGATGGATCCTGGTCGGGAGCATGCGGGAGTCTGTCTGACTGCCTCCCTGCTTCTTACTTTGAAAAAATACAAAAAAAAAAAAAAGTCATCTAAAGCCATGAGACCAGGTGAAATCACCAAGAGAGGGAAAGTAGATTAAAAGTAAGAGCGAGGGAACCCAGGGCTGAGCCCTGAACGCCCCAACATTAAAAGCGAATCCATGAGGGCGGGGGTTCTCTTTGTCTCTTTTATTCACTGATGTATCCCAAGAGTTTGGAATGCAGCTTCAGTGTTCAATAAGTATTTGTTGATTAAATAATCAACAATTTAAAGGAGATACATTATTATGTGTTACAGACTGAATGTTTGTGTCTCCCCACCTCCTACCCCATTCATATGTTGAAACACCAACCTCCAGTGTCATGGTATTTGCGATGGAGCCTTTGGGTGGTAAGTAAGTCACAAGGATGGGGTCCCAGTCTGATGGGATTAGTGACCTTGTAAGAAGAAGCAGCAGAGAGCTCATCTCCTTCTCTGTGTTCACACACCTAGAAAACACCGTGTAATGAGAAGTCAGCCCCATCTGCAAGTCAGGAAGACAGCCCTCACCAGAATTCCATCATGCTGGCACCCTGATCTTGGACTTCAAGCAGATGTCTGCTGTTTAAGTCACCCAGTCTGTGGTATTTTGTTCTGGCAGCCTGCGCTAATAGGTCATATATTCAGAAAGATGTGCGGGCTCCCCCCCCCCCCAAGAAAACCTCAGTAGGAAAAACAAACAAAATTATCAGCAACCAAGAGCATTCGATTTTAACGCCAGGCCAGCTCCAGCACAAAACAAATTCCAAAGAGCAGCACGAAGGTGACCAGAAGGCCTGAGCGGGTAACCAGAGGGCTGGTGTGGGGCAGTCATGTGATTTCGGTCCAAGCATTCCCACCTCTGCCCCGCCTCTACTCCCACTCAGCTGAGAAGGTCAGACTCTCCGAGTTTTGTGACTATGTGCTATCATCATCATTTTTAAATAGAGAGGTAGTCCGTGTCCACTGCAGGAATGCATAGGGTATAATGTGAACACCATGCTCTATGCAGAGCGAACCTCTCACCAGCAACAGACTTCCTCCCAAAGCTCTTTCTGCCGTGGACCTGCTCAGATGTTCACCCCTCCGTGAAACCCTCCCACGTCCCAAGTCCCATCTTTCCCCTTCTCTGTCCCCCTGGCACTCTGTGTGGGAAGACAGGGGCTAAGGAGATGGGGTGCAAAGAGAAGGGGCCGCTTCTGTGCGCAGGTCGGGGAGGAAGCGACTGGGAGCCTCACACGGGTCGGAGCAGGAAACCCCTGAGAAGCCGTTCATGGAACCGTCCACCTAGCTCCCAGCTGACTCGGAGAGCAAGGCGGGCTGCCATGCTCCCACTGGTGGGAGAAGAGGGTCACAACGTCTATCTTAAAGGACACATTTTGGCTGCATTTAGTCATTAAGTTTTTTTTAAAAAAACCAAGGCGTAGCACACCTATAGTCGAGTGCACAAATCATAAGCGTACACCTTGAAGAATTTTCACACACACGCCTGTATACAACTACCCTCCAGACAAGGAGCTTTTCCAACTCCTCAGTGTCACCCTCTGCTCTTGGCACGCAGCCCCCCACCCACTCCCAACACCATCACTATTCTGACTTGCACCACCGTCTGTTAGTTTCCCCTGGTTTTCTTAAAATTAATTAATTAATTAATTAAGACAATTAAATTTAACAGGGTGCATTGATTGTGTCAATCAGAGTACACAGATTTAAAGAAAACATCTCCACGTCGTTTGGACAATCAGTTCTGCTGTCTACCCACCACCCACGTTTTTCCCGGGCTTGACCCTCCTCTGGACGAACTCACACAGCGTGTACGTAGCACGTGACGTCCGCCATCTTTTGCTCATCATCATGTCTGCAAGATCCCTCCAAGTTGTTGCATGTGGCGGTAGCTTGTTTTCATTTCTTGCTGGGTGGTATTTAGTTGTAAAATTATATCACAATTTGTTTATTTTTTTTGCTCTGGCTGGACATTGGCTGTGGTTCCAGTTAGGGGCTGTTATGAATAAAGCTTCCCTGATCCTTCTTGTACTTGTTTTTTGATGGGCAGATGTGCTCATTTCTCTTGTGAATCTAACCTAAGAATGGAATTACTGGCTCATGATTTGTTTCTTAAGGAAACTTCCAGAAGGATTGGCAGGGATTTGCCCTGGCCGTGAATGCTAAGGCCACTGCAGGAGCCGTAAGGATGGTTGTGGAAAGGTGAGAAGCGCCTGTTCCTGACAAGGTCATCCCTGTCTGGAAGGGGCAGTGGCCGGAGGCTGACGGTAGCCCCCACACTGCAGGGAAGATTTCTTGCCTAGTCCCTACAGCCCGAGCAAAGCTAGTGGCCCATTCCAAGGTCTGTGTTTCAGTGACCTCCCTAGCTGTTTTTCTGAGCTTTTCAAGAGCTTTGTGACTTGGCCTTGCAGATCGATGAATGATTTGGGGAATAAGTTCACATCCTCGGAGCTGCAGGCAGGCTTGCTCTGCTCTGGGCCAGGGTCTGCGCCTCCCTAGAGGAGGACTTTGAATTTTGGGGAATAAGCCCTGGTGAGCAGGAAGCCAAGAACAGAACAGCAGCCCAGCCACAGCAGATAGAACCAGAGCTCCAGAGGGCTCCCCCTGTGGTTCCACCAGGGCCAACAAATCCAAGTCCGAAAGCAGAGGGCAGTCAGGTCCTGGACACCTCAAGGTGTCTGGACTCAGTCTGGGATGCTGGATGCCTCTATGGAAACCTGCAACCTAGTGAGCACTTTTCACAACCTGACACACCATAGCACCACTGGAATCAGCTGGAAGCAGAGGAGAGACCTTTGTACCTGCCGCCGTCAGTCTGAGGGTGCCCAGCGCAGCCTCCGGACCTCTCGCACAGCTCCCTGCGCTCATACAGAAGCAACGGGAAGACATGGGAAACAGTCCCACCAGCCTGGCCATGGAGCCTGAGCCCCAGACCTACCAGCGACTTCCTGCTGACTGCAAGTTATTTTCCCTCTGGAACCACAGTTTGCTCCTGAGGACAAGGGGCTAGTAGTCCCTGTTCCTATGTGCCACCCAGAGTTATTCTGAGAATCACTTACACACTGCTCACCAGAGGAGTAAATATGACTCTGTAAATAGAAAATACTGTATTAAGCCTCAGAAACCGTTTATGGTTGGAGGGAAGGATCAGCAAAGTGGTAGTGGCTGAGGGTTGTCTACCCAGGAAGAGCCCTTCCTTGGGCCTCATTGTCACTTCCGTCGCCAGATAGAGCTGATGCCCGCAGCACAGCCTGAGCCCACGACAGGAAATCACGTGCCCTTCAGGGCCATGGAGTCAGTGGGTTATCAATTTCACGACTATTATTATCTTTATTTGTAGGTGAAAAAACAGAGGTTCAGAGGTTAAGAAAGGTACTCAGGATGGCCCTGGCCGGTGATCTCAGTTGGCTAGAGTGTCATCCCTCAGCCAGGAACAGACATGAAGGAACCAATGGACGCACAACTAAGTAGGACAACAAATGAGTGCTTCTCTCTCTCTCTCTTCTTTCCTCTGTCTCTCTAAAAGCAGTCAGTTAAAAGCAAACAAACAAAAAAGGAAATGTACTCCGGATCACGAAGTCATCAGCAGAGCTGGAGTCAGGACCCCACTCCTGTTCTGTCTCCCCCAACCCACCCACCCCCAGTTCAGCATCAACCCTGGCAGAGGCCAGTGAGGTCTAGGGAATTCTCTTTCCTACCTGAGAAATCATCTGAACCCTGCCTGACAAAAACCCGTGAGTTAACATGGAACTTCCCAGACCCAGGGCCTCAATCAATACTCTGCAGAAAGTCAAATACAGCTTTGGACCCCTAGATCAAGAGTCAGCCAACTGTACAGCTCATGGGTCAAATTCAGCCCTCCACTTGTTTTTGTAAATAAAGTTTTATTGGTATATTTGTTTTCTATGATTGCTTTTGTGCCGCGTTGGCAGAGTTGAGTAGTTGTGTAACTGTGACCAGAGATTATGTGGCCTGTTAAGCTAAAGATATTTACCATCTGGTCCTTTACAGAAAACAGGTTGCCAACCCCTGATTTTTCATAGGAATTTTTTCTTTTTCAGTTTTTTTTGTGTGTGTGTGGAAATACACATAACATAAAATTTACCATCTCAACCATTTTTAATTGTATAATTCGGAGGTATTGAATACCTTCTTCACATCGCTGTGCAACCATCACCGCTATCCATCTCTAGAACTTTTTCCAAACTCTGTACCATTTATTTATTATTATTTTTTTACAGGGACAGAGAGAGAGTCAGAGAGAGGGATAGATAGGGATAGACAGACAGGAACGAAGACAGGTGAGAAGCATCAATCATCAGTTTTTCGTTGTGACACCTTAGTTGATCATTGATTGCTTTCTCACATGTGCCTTGACCGAGGGCCTTCAGCAGACCGAGCAACCCCTTGCTGGAGTCAGCGACCTTGGGTCCAAGCTGGTGAGCTTTTGCTCAAGCCAGATGGGCCCGCGCTCAAGCTGGCGACCTCGGGGTCTCAAACCTGAGTCCTCCACATCCCAGTCAGATACTCTATCCACTGCGCCACTGCCTGGTCAGGCCACTCTGCACCATTTAAACAATAACTCCCTGCCCCCACCCTCCTCTCCTCCAGTACCAGGAAACCTGTTTTACCATCCGCCTCTAGAAATGTGACTACTCCAGTAACCTCCAGTAAGTGGAATCATACAGTATTTGTTTTTTGTGATGGGCTTATTTAACTTAACTTCATGTCCTCTAGGTTCAACCATGTTGTAGCATGTGTTAGGATTTCCTGCCTGTTTTTCCCTATTGATTTGAGAAAGCGAGAGAGCGAGCGAGAGAAGCATCAACTTGCTGTTCCACTTAGTTGTTCCATTTAGTTGTGAACTCATTGATTGCTTCTTGTACGTGCCCTGACCAGGGATTGAACCCGTGACCTCAGTGCATCCGGACAATGTTTTATTGACTGAGCCACTCAGCCAGGGCAGGATTTCTTCCCTTTTTAAGGCTGAATAGTTTTCCATTGTATGAATATGCCACATTTTGCTCATCCATTCATTGGTCAATGGACACTTGGGTTGCTGGGATGTATTAGCTATTGTGAATAATGTTGTTATGACCATGGGTGTAAAATATATCTTCTAGATTCAGCTTTCGATTCTTTGGATATAAACCCAGAACTGGAATTGCTGAGTCATGTGTTAATTTTATTTTTAGTTTTCTGGGGGAGTTTGTTTGTTTTTCTGTTTTTTTGTGACAGAGACAGAGAGAGGGACAAATAGGGACAGATGGATAGGAAGGGAGAGAGATGAAAAGCATCAATTCTTTGTGTGGCACCTTAGTTGTTCAATGATTGTTTTCTCTTATGTGCCTTGACCAAGAGGCTATAGCAGACTGAGTGACCCCTTGCTCAAGCCAGCGACCTTGGGCTCAACCTGGTGAGCTGTGCTCAAACTAGATGAGCCTACACTCAAGTTGGCGACCTCGGGGTTTCAAACCTGGGTCCTCAGTGTCCCAGTCCTAAGCTCTATCCACTATGCCACTGCCTAGACAGGTTCGATTTTCAGCTTTTTAAGAAGTGCCATCCTATTTTCCACAGCAATGACACCATTTTACATTCCCACCAACAAGGGTTTCAGTTTCTCCACATCCTCCCCAACACTTACTATTTTCTGTTCCTTTGCTTTGATAGCAGTAATCCTGATTTCCCAGCTTTTTGTACCTACTCCCTACCCCACCTACCTCACCCCCAACGCTCTGCATCAAGTCACTTGTGTCGTCAGGCGGACAAGATGGTCAGATCCTGCAGGCACAGACAATCGTCTCTGCGTCCACCTCAGTGACCAGCACACTTGTCATCTCGAATGGCCCTGATTTCCAGGAGCTTACACTTTGGAGGAGGAAGTAAAAATTACTGTACAGATGCCGGAAAAGAGCAGCAGGATGTCACTGCTAGGGGTACCTTAAGGCCACAGCAGGGCTGGCTGCATAGGCTCCCTCCCCTGGCCTCTGCCCTCTCCATTGTCCTGCACACCACTTGCCTCTTGAGTTCTCTCAAAAACAGAGCTGTAAGCTCTGGCTGGATAGCTCAGTTGGTTAGAGCATGGTCCCAAAGCACATAGGTTGCTGGTTCGATCCCCAGTCAGGGCACATACAGGAACAGATTGATTAATGTTCCTCTCTCTCTCTCTCTCTCTCTCTCTCCCTTCCTCTCTCTCCCTTCCTCTCTCTCTAAAATTAATAAAGTAAACATTAACAAAACAACAACACACACACAGCTGTGATACCACAATGCTGGTCAGTGCCTCTTCATTCCCTCATTGCTCAACAATAAAGTATAGACTTCTTGGAAGGTCAGTGCAAGGACTGTTTAACCCTATTGTCCCAGCCATGGCTCCAGCGATCCCCTGCTGTCTTCTCTGTGTCAAAGCCGCTGGACACCCCCATTTCTTGAGCACACATGCACTGTGCCATTCTTGGCTTTCAAGGCCTGGCTCTAAATGACTGTCCCACACACCCTTCCCCAGGTCAGAAGGTTTCACACTAAGCTCCCAGTTCCCATTTTATTTTTTGAAAGAGAGAGAGAGGCGGGAGGGAGAGAGAGAGAGGAAGGAAGAAAAGCATCAACTGGTTCCACTTAGTTGTGCCATTGATTGCTGACACTGCGCCACTGGCCAGGGTGCCTCATTCAAGTTTTCTGCTGCGGTGCGTGTCATACGGGAGTAGGAGAAAGAGCACTGATAGAAATCTGAAGATCTGCATGGGATCTAGCCGCTCCCACCAGCTGGCTTTCTGTCTTGGGTGAGTCAGTCTACCTCTTACTTCTCCATGTTTAGAAAAAGGAAATTGGGTCAAGTCATCTAGAAGTTTCCATTTATAGCCTGACCAGGCGGTGGTGCAGTGGATAGAGCGTTGGACTGGGATGCGGAGGACCCAGGTTCCAGATCCCGAGCTCGCCAGCTTGAGCGCAGGCCCATCTGGCTTGAGCAAAAGCTCCCCAGCTTGGACCCAAGGCCCCTGGCTCCAGCAAGGGGTTGCTCCGTCTGCTGAAGGCCCGCGGTCAAGGCACATGTGAGAAAGCAATCAATGAACAACTATGGTGTCGCAATGGCAACGAAAAACTAATGATTGATGCTTCTCACCTGTCTCCATTCCTGTCTGTCTGTCCCTATCTATCCCTCTCTCTGACTCTCTCTCTGTCCCTGTAAAAAAAATAAATAAATAAAAGAAGCAAGCAATGAATGGAAGAACAAAGGAAGAACAAATTGATGTTCCCCTCCTTTCTTTCCCCCGATCTCTCTTCTCCTTTCTCTCTTTCTCTAAAACTCCATTTAAACAACAAAAAAAAGAAGTTTCCATTTATAGCGAAACTCCATCATCCAAAAAAAATTTGTATTTTCCTTATCTCCCTGCCAGAATGATGTCCACGGGGGGATGCGTTCCAAGACCCCTGTTGGGCAGATAAAATATATTATGCTCACTTTGTTAAAGATGGCACTGCCGCCTGACCAGGTGGTGGCGCAGTGGATAGAGCATCGGACTGGGATGCGGAAGATCCAGGGTTGAGACCCCGAGCTCACCAGCTTGAGCGTGGGCCCATCTGGCTTGAGCAAAAGCTCGTCAGCTTGGACCCAGGGTCGCTGGCTCCAGCAAGGGGTTGCTCGGTCTGCTGAAGGCCCATGGTCAAGGCACATGTGAGAAAGCAATCAATGAACAACTAAGGTGTTGCGACGGCAATGAAAAACTAATGATTAATGCTTCTCACCTCTCTCCATTTCTGTCTGTCTGTCCCTATGTATCCCTCTCTCTGACTCTCTCTCTGTCTCTGAAAAGCAAAAAAAGATGGCATTGCCCACGTGGAAGCCTGTCACCCAGGTGATAATTAATATTAGTTGCCCTTCTTGCTTGGGATGGGTGTGATTATATTAATGTGTGTTGGGGGTGGGCTGTGGGCAGGCAGGATCCTTATAGTTTGGGGCTTGGTTTCAGGACTAAGCCTTTCCCACCCTTTTTTGACGTAGGGTGGTGAACTCTCACGAGGAATCCCATTATGTCTCAGATAAGTGACTTTGTATCAGAGACTTCCTTGTTTGTATATTGGATTAAAGGTTTGGATTTCTACACAATAAAATGGGGCCGACCTGGAGCTTGCTCTCTCGGTTCCTGCTATCACCATTGCAGGGGCCTCCCCAATCTCTTGCCTTTCATGGGAAAACCAGGTTTTCCGCTTTTCTCTTGTCTTCTCTTGTGGCTTGTCTGTATTGGTGAGACACCAATGAACAGAATGGCCCACCATCCTCTGACTCTGCCATTTCTTTACCATCTGCCCGAATCCAATGGGAACCTGCATGTGAATGGCCACGATGGCAGCTCCTGGCCTTACAACCCCCAGTGGTTGCCTGAAGCCACAGAAAGTACTGAGCCCTACACATACCATGTTTTTTTCCTATCCATAAATACCTACGATAAACTTCAATTCCTAAGTTAGGCACAATAAGAGATCAACAGCATCAACTAATAATAAAACAGAATAATCATAATAATATACTATTTTTAAAAATGGTTATATAAATGGCTTTGGGACCATTTTTAAGTAAAATAAGGGTTACGTGAACACACTGTGATACCATGACAGTTGGTCTGATAACCTAGACTGCTACTTGTAAAGCCAGTAGCCACGGCCACCATCGCAGCCACCTGGCTCATGCAGGTTCACATTTGATTTGGACAGATGGTAATGAAACAATGGAGTCAAAAACTGGTGGGCCATCATCTTTAATCCTAGCTTGTACCCAGCGGGCAAGTAAAAACACACACTGGGCTCCAAAACCCACTCATTCAGTGTTCACAAAGCTACTGACTTATCCGAGTTTCCTAGAATCAAAGGTTTCTAGCTCACCAGACTTATTCACCTCTGTTCCCATCTCCCTCTCTCTGCACAAACTCTGCACAAACTGGCTTCTCCCTTAGCACTCCACCATCTTGGCTGCTTCTCCTGGCCTCCTCCACGTGACCTTTCTCTGCTCTCCTCTCTAATGCTAACCTCAGGAACCGAAAGCGAGCAAGCTCCCAGTCTGCCCCACTTTATAGTGTAGATTCAAAACCTTTAATCCAATCTACAAACAATGAAGTCTCTGATACAAAGTCACTTATCTGAGGCATAATGGGAGGATTCCTCATGAGAGTGCACCACCCTACATCAAAAAGGGTGGGAAAGGTTTAGCCTTAAAACTAAGCTTTCGGCTATAACAACTCTGCCTGCTTACAGCGGGTCCCCCCCTCCCCCTGCCACACATTAATATAATCACACCCATCCCAAGCAAGAAGGGCAAATAATATCATCACCTGGGCAACGGGCTTCCATGTGGGCAGCACCATCTTTAACAAAGTGAGCATAATATATTTTATCTGCCCAACAGGAAGCGTCTACCGCGTGGATACGCCAGAGAAAGGGACGAGTCAAGTCTTGAGTGGGACGGAGAGGGACAGCACAAAATTCCTCATGTTAACCAGAGCAACCTGCAATTTAACACTTAGGCGTTGTTTATTCCTAGAATTTTTCATGTAATATTCTCAGGCCATGGTTGGCCACAGGCAACTGAAACCTCAAAAGGGAACTGTGGATGTGGGGTGACTACATTACTATAATTTATTCTCTGATCGCCACCCCCAGCACCCACTGCCCACTTTCTGACTGCCGACTTTCTGGGCAGCGAGTGCTCATGATGATTCTCGGATGGGTTGTGTAAAGCCAGTAGTCGGGGTCAGGATAACAGCCGCCACAGCTGTCTGACCCGTGCAGGTTCACATTAGATTCGAACAGTCGGTAATGAAACAATGGAGCCAAAAACTGGTGAACCATTAGCTTTAATTCTAGCTTGCACCCAGCGGGCAAGCAAAAACACACACTGGGCTCCAAAACCCACACATTCAGTGCTCACAAAGCTACTGACTTATCCGAGTTTCCTAGAATCAAAGGTTTCTAGCTCACCAGACTTATTCACCTCTGTTTCCCATCTCCTCCTGCACAAACTCTTAACAAACTGGCTTCTTCCTCAGCACTCTGCCATCTTGGCTACTTCTCCTCCACATGGCCTTAATCTGCTCTCCTCTCTAATACTAATCTCAGGAACCCAGGAACCGAGAGAGAGCAAGCTCCCGGGCTGCCCCAGTTTATAGCCTAGAAAATCCAAACCTTTAATCCAATTATACATAAAGAAAGTTTCTGATACAAAGCCACCCATCTGAGGCATAATGGGATTCCTCAGGAGAGTGCACCACCCTACATCATCCAATCAGTCAAGGGTGTGGGGAAGAGCTTACTCTTAAACTAAGCCTTAGGCTATAATGACCCAGCCTGCCCACAGCCTGTTCCAGAACACACATTAATATCAATGAACTTCCATGTGGGCAACACCATCTTTAACAAAGTGAGCATAATATATTTTATCTGCCCAACAGGTTGCTATGGGGCTCTGTTGGGCAGATGAAATATATTATGCTCACTTTGTTAAAGATGGCGCTGCCCATGTGCAAGTTTTAAGAGCAAGCTTTTCCCCACACCCTTGACTGATTGGATGATGTGGGGTGGTGCACTCTCATGAGGAATCCTCCCATTATGCCTCAGATAAGTGACTTTATATCAGAGACTTCCTTGTCTGTAGATTGGATTAAGGGTTTTGAATCTACGCTATAAAGTGGGGCAGGCCGGGAGCTTGCTCTCTCTCGGTTCCTGAGGCTAGCTTTAGAGAGGAGAGCAGATTAAGGCCACATGGAGGCCAGGAGAAGCAGCCAAGATGGCAGAGTGCTGAGGAAGAAGCCAGTTTGTGCAGAGTTTGTACAGAGAGAAGGAGATGGGAACAGAGGTGAATAAGTCTGGTGAGCTAGAAACCTTTGATTCTAGGAAACTCGGATAAGTCAGTAGCTTTGTGAGCACTGAATGAGTGAGTTTTGGAGCCCAGTGTGTGTTTTGCCTGCCGGGTGCAAGCTAGGATTAAAGCTGATGGCTCACCAGTTTTGGCTCCGTTGTTTCATTACCGTCTGTTTGAATCTAATGCGAACCTGCACTGGCCAGGCGGCCATGTTGGTGGCCTTGACTACTGGCTTTACAGGCTCCATGATGTGTTCTGTGCCTCGCTCACGGTGTGACTTCAGTCTAGAACCCTTCTCCTCATCCTCAGAGCCAGTGGGGATGCCGTTGTCTGCAATGGGGTTCCCGCAGCTCTGCGGGAATCAGCACCACGTCATCAACTTCACTAGACTGTGAGTTCCCAAGTCATTGTTTCCTCCTTGTCACGGTTTCCACTTGCCCGCTGTTTGCAGACAGGAGGAGGTGGAGCTAGCGGGGCTGAGCCTAGGATGGCATCGTATCCATGCCTGTTCAGAAGTCCTGCTTCCAGTCTGGCTGCACCAGAGGCTGTGAGGATGTAGCCTCACCGAGCCCAGGCCCCATGCCATAGCAGCGGGTGACATTAACTCCCGTCCCCTCGTTTCCCCTCGCTTTGTTCTCCTGGGCGAGGCCATCACCCTTCTGCAGCCCCTTCTCAGCTACACCCCTGAATGTGGCTGCTGCATCCGGCTGCTCCTGCGGACACTTGGTTCTCGGCAGGGGCAGTGTTGGGCAGATAAAATATATTATGCTCACTGTTGGGCAGATAAAATATAATATGCTCACTTTGTTAAAGATGGCGCTGCCCACATGGAAGCCCGTCACCCAGGTAATATTATTTGCCCTTGTGCTTGGGATGGGTGTGGGGGAAAGGCTGTAATGTAAGCAAGCCAGGTTGTTATGACCTAAGGCTTGGCTTTAAGAGTAAGCTCTTCCCCACACCCTTGACTGATTGGATAATGTAGGGTGGTGCACTCTCCTGAGAAATCCCATTATACAGAGATTTCCTTGTTTGTATAATTGGATTAAAGGTTTGGATTATCTATGCTATAAAATGGGAGAGACCAGTAGCTTGAGCTCTCTCGGTTCCTGCTATCCCCATTGCAGGGGCCTCCCTGATCCCTTGACCTCCATGGGAAAAGCTGGTTTTCTGCTTCTCCCTTGTCTTCTCTTGTGGCTTGCCTGTATTGGTGAGACACCAATAAACAGAATGGCCTACCATCCTCCGACTCTGCCATTTCTTCACCGTCAGCCCGAATCCAATGGGAACCTGCATGTGAATGGCCACGATGGTGGCTCCTGGCCTTACACTCACTTTGTTAAAGATGGCACTGCCCCCATGGAAGTTCGTTGATATTAATGTGTGTTCTGGAACAGGCTGTGGGCAAGCCAGGTCGTTATAGCCTAAGGCTTAGTTTAAGAGTAAGCTCTTCTCCACACCCTTGACTGATTGGATGATGTAGGGTGGTGATGTAGGGAGGAATCCCATTATGCCTCAGATGGGTGGCTTTGTATCAGAGACTTTCTTGTATGTATAATTGGATTAAAGGTTTGGATTTTCTAGGCTATAAACTGGGGCAGTCCAGGAGCTCGCTCTCTCTCTCTTGGTTCCAGAGTTCCTGAGGTTAGTATTAGAGAGGAGAGCAGAGTAAGGCCACGTGAAGGCCAGGAGAAGCAGCCGAGATGGCAGAGTGCTGAGGAAGAAGCCAGTTTGTTAAGAGTTTGTGCAGGAGGAGATGGGAAACAGAGGTGAATAAGTCTGGTGAGCTAGAAACTTTTGATTCTAGGAAACTCGGATAAGTCAGTAGCTTTGTGAGCACTGAATGTGTGGGTTTTGGAACCCAGTGTGTGTTTTTGCTTGCCCGCCGGGTGCAAGCTAGAATTAAAGCTGATGGCTCACCAGTTCATGGCTCCTGTGTTTCATTGCCGACTGTTCGAATCCAATGTGAACCTGCGTGGGTCGGGCTGCTGTGATAGTGGCCACGACTACTGGCTTTACAGGCAGCTAACCAGGTCCGAGAGCCAAGGGGAAGACGACCTGCCCATGGAGCTCTGCAGAGTGAGCCTCAGCTAAGTCTGGGACCAACACCCTCACTTCAGAGCCCTCAGACCCAACAGGGCCTCCTCCTCCCTTCTGGGGTCTGGGGAGGCCGGGACCGCAGCCCGAATGACCGCGCTGTGCAACCAGGCATATGGGAAAACACAGAACGATGCGTGAGAGGGAGGCCGGGGGAGAATGGCAGGATGGGTCAGCTTTCTAAACCTGCCTAAGCATGGGACTCCCCTGGGAGTTTCAATTTGTGTTGTTTTGTTATTGATTGATAAAATGGCTACTCTGCCACCATCTTAAAAACAATGCAGGCCTGAAGGAGGAAGAAGGACTTGCTTACTCAGTAATCCGGCTCAGATCTCCCTTGCAGCTGGATGCTGATAAGGGATGATTGGATCAGGTGCAAACAATTTTGAGGAAATGTGTTGCCATGCCCAATCACAAACAGAAGAGGCTATCTTGCAGCCGCCTTTACCCAAGGCCCTTTGATGAATCCATATAACCTCTCTCCCATCCCTCCCTCGGGGCTGACACCCTTTGCTGGTCTCAGCCCACTTGCACCCAGGCTCTTTTAAAATAAATTTTCCTTTTGGAACACACTAGCCTCGTGTTTTTGTGTTTTCGGTTCAGCCTTGGTTTCTGCCTTTCAGTTATGAGACAGTGGAGCCGTAAATAAAATAGAGATGGGTAATATCTAAATAAAAGACCAACCTGATTGGTAAGGTTTACCCATCTACCTGAGGTCATGGTGAGGAGCAATGATTGACAGTGTGTCTAGGGTGGAGGATCCTGACTTGGGTGGTCCAGCGAAGCAGCAGTGACAGATGTAAGATGCTACCACATGGGATGGATCTCTACCTAGACATAAGGTTCCCATTGATGATGGCCACAGTTGGGGCTGAGGTGTACATTAGGTGCCTGGTTCCAAGTCATCATACAAGAAGAATGGGGGAGAGACCCCTTTGTCTGTTTAAACCCTAGACTCCCATGCTCTTGACTCAGCATCTCCAGCAGCGGGGCGTTGAGTCCTAGTGTAGCCCACCTGGCATGGGCCCACGGACAGTGCTCTCAGCCTTGCGGATGGACAGGAGGAACACTGACGGGGATAGAGAGCTGGACTGTTGACCCAGACCTATCAAGTCTTAGCTGTGTCGAGGTGGGCTGCCTTGTTCATACTTGTCTTCCTCTCTCATTCTTCACGTGATCCAACTAGAAATAATAATGCCTCCATGGAGCTCTGATGAAGGAACTGGAGACAACGTAGGTGGGGGTGTCTGTTGGCCCGCTGCCCCTGACACGTGGACCCAGGGACTGTCAGCCACCTGCTTGTGCTAATCATTAAGCCTCAGGAGGAGATCTGTGTGTTTTGTGATTTGTAGCGGCGGGTGGGGCGGGAGTGGGTTGGTGTCCCAGGCCTTGAGCCCAGATGCTCACACCCTCTCAGACAACAGTGACAAAATCCGATTGGTTTGGGTGCCCCGAGCCATTGGTAATACGTCTGCCCCGGTACCGTGGTGGTCCCTGAGCAGAAAACGGTAGTGTCATGAAGGCCTGGGAGTGGGCACAGGTTGGAACCTGTGGTTTCGGGAGACCTCGCCCTCACTGAACTCAGCTATGGCTGAGGGTCAGCACAAGTGAGGGTTGCAGAGAGGGTGAACACTCTCCTGGAAGCTATGTGCCCCACAGCAGTGGGAGACAGGCCCAAGTCTGGGGATCTGTAGCCTCTCAGCACATGAACCCTTGAACTCTCATCTCTGATCCCTTTAGCAAGGAATTTAGGGAATATTCAGACAGGCAAACAGCGGAGGGGCTGGGTGGAGGGAGGCCAGTGATGCTCTTTCTTGGTTAGTACTTTCTGTGCAGGGTAAGGTCAGGGACAAAGGCCCAGCTGCTGGGTCCATTCTGAAGGATTTAAGCTAAGCCTGGGATACCTCAGGTCAAAGATGGTGTCTATTTGGTGCCATGTTGCTGCCCTCTGGGAGGAGGATGAGGGGCCAATATTTGGAACTGGTAGAGAAGCGGCCAACACACTGTTTGCAGGTGCATGGTCACCCGTGGTATTAGAAATACTCTCCTCAGGCCCTGGCTCAGCGGTAGAACGTTGGCCCAATGTGTGGAAGTCCCAGGTTTGATTCCCGGCCAGGGCACATAAGAGAGGCACCTATCTGCTTCTCCACCCCTCCCTCTCTCCTTTCTCTCTGTCTCTCTCTTCCCCTCTGGCAGCCAAGGCTCCATTGGAGCAAAGTTGGCCCTAGCGCTGAGGATGGCTCCATAGCCTCTGCCTTGGGCACTGGAATGGCTCTGGTTGCAGTGGAGCAATGCCCCAGATGGGCCAAGCATCGCCCCCTGGTGGGCATGCTGGTTGGGCATATGTGGGAGTCTCTCTCTGCCTCCCCGCTCGCTTCTCACTTCAGAAAAATACCAAAAAAAAAAAAAAAAAAAAAAAAGCATGGGCCAGGCTGACCTGTGGTGGCGCAGTGGATAAAGCATTGATGTCACTGGTTCAAAACCCTGGGCTTACCTGGTCAAGGCACATGTGAAAAAAAAAAAAGAAAGAAAGAAATGCTCTCCTCGTGGACTATGAATCCACATAGGATGCACCTTGACACGGCCCCTGCCTGCCTCACCAACCCCCTCCAGAGCGGTATGATCCTCCCAGGCCTGTCTTCCTGCCAACCCCTGAC
The DNA here is from genome assembly GCA_037038555.1 of Rhynchonycteris naso. Classification (NCBI taxonomy): domain Eukaryota; kingdom Metazoa; phylum Chordata; class Mammalia; order Chiroptera; family Emballonuridae; genus Rhynchonycteris; species Rhynchonycteris naso. The sequence continues at coordinate 363,072,456 of CM072995.1, forward strand.
TGCCAAGCTTTCTCCCCCTCAGGCCATCCGCCCACCGCTCTCCACTGTACTCTGCTGCCCACTTCTCCCATGAGGCTTCTCCCCACCCTTGGTCTCACTTGAACATCCCTTCCTAATCAACCTTGGAAGCAAAGTCCCTTCCCTGCTCCTTTTTACAATGTTGATCACAATATGTATTCACTCATGTTTATTGATGTACATACTGTGGTGAAATTAACATCATAAAGTCAACAAGCTCCATGTTCAGCCCCATACAGGCATCTGCTTTCTGTCTCTGAACTTTCCTTTTTGGCCATTTCATATAAACAGAATCATATAGCCCTGGCCAGGTAGCTCAACTGGTTAGAGCATTATCCCAATGCACCAAGGTTGTGGGTTTGATCCCTGGTCAGGACACATATAAGAATCAACTAATTAATGCATAAATAACAAACACAAATCTCTCTCTCTCAAAGCAATCAACAGCCTGACCAGGCTGTGGTGCAGTTGATAGAGTGTCGGACTGGGATGCGGAGGACCCAGGTTCGAGACCCTGAGGTCGCTAGCTTGAGTGCGGGCCCATTTGGCTTGAGAAAAGGCTCGTCAGCTTGGACCCAAGGTCGCTGGCTCCAGCAAGGGGTGGCTGGGTCTGCTGAAGGCCCATGGTCAAGGCACATGTGAGAAAGCAATCAATGAACAACTATGGTGTCGCAACGGCAACGAAAAACTAATGATTGATGCTTCTCACCTCTCTCCGTTCCTGTCTGTCTGTCCCTATCTATCCCTCTCTCTGACTCTCTCTCTGTCCCTGTAAAAAAAAAAAAAAAGCAATCAACAACAACAAAAATTTTTTTTAAATCACAGACGTGTGGCCTTTGTGGCTGGCTTCTTTGACTTCGCACGTTTTCAAGGTTCTCCTGGGAGTGTTTATGGCTGAATAATATCCCATTGTCTGCACAAACTGTGTCTGTTATCCCCTCACGGACATTTGCGTTGTTTCCACCTTTTATTGCTATGAGCATTCATGCGCCAGCTTCTGTTTGAATACCTATTTTCAATTATTTGGGGCATATACCTAGAGCAAATTGCTGCGTTACATGGTAAATTTTGTGTTTAACTTTTGAAGGAGTCATTCGTTTATCTTTGATGTCTTCCTAATCCTGTGATGGCGAACCTATGACACGTGTGTCAGCACTGACACGCGTAGCCATTTTTGATGACCCGCGGCCGCATACCAGAGAAGTATGGGGCCACATGCCGAGAAGAACGTTTCATCCACGGCTCCTGCATGGCCAGGTGCAGTAGCCAAGGATAAAACATTTGCTGTAGTGTAGACACTCTGTGCAGGAGGTCTGTAGGCCGAAACAACAGAACTCCGTCCGGCACAGAGCGTCTAGTTCTGGGACTTCTGGTTAGGCCGTTTTTCTCCAAGTGACACACCATCCGAGTTATGCTCGGTTTTTTGGCGAATTTTGACGCACCAAGCTCAAAAGATTGCCCATCACTGTAATCCCTTGATGTCACCTTCCAATAGTAGCCACAACCCCTTGTGGGTATTTAAATTAAAATTAGTTTATAAAAAAATAAAGATTCAGAACCTCAGTCACACAAGTTATGTGCTGATATAAGAAATATCCCAACCTGTGGAGAATTTTTGAGTTTATCTGAGCCAAACTGATGACAGTTGCTAGGGAGCAAGATCTCGAATGCTTGGGAGAAAGACAGTTTTGCAGTTTCTATCATGCATCTGAAATTATGGAGGGAATTCAAGGGAGGTTACAGGAAGGCAGGGGAAGAAGCAAGGCAGAGATCAGAGTACAGGATGTGAGGATTCTGGGCTCTCTTAAGGGTGATCAGGCCTTTGGCATGTCCAAGATGTGTTGAGTTAGATGCACAGAAACAGTGGACAAGGCTGGCTTACAAAGCTTCCACTAAAGAAGCTATAGGCCCAGGAAATGACTGACTACCCACCGTGACCTGCCCAGTTAGGAATTTATGATTTATTACAGCACCTCATTATTTATTTATTTATTTTTGGCAGAGACAGAGAGGGTCAGAGAGAGGAACAGATAGGGGCAGACAGACAGGAAGGGAGAGAGATGAGAAACATCAGTTCTTTGTTGCAGTTCCTTATTTGTTCATTGATCGATTTCTCATATGTGCCTTGACTGGAGGGCTACACAGATCGAGTGACCCCTTGCTCGAGCCAGCGACCTTGGGCTCACGCTGGTGAGCCTTACTCAAACCAGATGAACCCGCGCTCAAGCTGGTGTCCTCAGGGTCTCGAACCTGGGTCCTCCACATCCCAGTCCAATGCTCTATCCACTGCGCCACCGCCTGGTCAGGTTAGCACCTCATTTTTCTTTTTTTTAAAATTATTATTGGGATGACATTGGTAAATAAAATTGTACAGATTTCAGGTGTACAAGTCTATAATACACCATCTGTATATGGCATTGAGTGTTCACCACCCAAGTCAAGTCTCCTTCCATCACCATTTATCCCCCCTCCCCTCCTCCACCTTCCCCACCCTCTTTCCCTTCTGCAATCCCCACCCTGTTCTCTGTGTCTATAAAATCTATTTTCTTTGCTTATCCCTTTACCTTTCTCACCCAGCCCTACAACCCCCATCCCATCTGGCAGTTTGTCCACGTACATTACGTTTCAAGTGCCCACTAGCTGCAGGTGATTACTAGCTACTATGGTTCCATCACCCCAGTAAGTGTGATTAGCCCTGGCTGGATAGCTTGGTTGGTTAGGGCATCGTCCCGAAGCACAGAGGTTGCTGGTTCTATTCCCGGTCAGGACACATACAGGAACAGATCAATGTTTCTGTCTCTCTCTCTCTCCCTCCCTCCCTTTCTCTCTTGCTAAAATCAATCAGTAATTTAAAAAAAAAGAAAAAGAAAAAGAAATGTGATTAGACAGCGCTGGTCTACACAGTAAGAGCTTCCCCGAAGGCAAGAACCAAATCTTTCTGGCTTACTACAATATACCCAAGGCCCAGGAAAGTGCCTGGTACATAGGATTGTTATTTTTGGAAGGGAGGGAGGGAATAAAGGAGGGAGGGATGGACTCCTTTCAGAGAGATTCCTTCATTTGCTCTTCTCAGCAGGTCTGTAAGGGAGGCTGGAAAGAACGACTTTCCCTTCTGTGCAGATGAAGAACAGGATGAGGGAGTAAAATACCATTCCAGTGTCACTGAGCTGGTACGGCTCGTGGCCCTGGACCTCCCCAGTCTGTCCACCAGCCAGACCTTCCGCGGCTCCTGAGATGCCTGGACAGAATAGTGAGTAGGCAGCCCGGGACTGGAAAACACCAGGGGCGGCAGGACAAATCAGTCTGGCTGTCACCAAGTTAGGGCATTTTCCATCTGAAAAAGGATTGTCAGCAAGACTTTGTGTGCTCTCTGGATTTTCTCGACTAGGAAAGAGGCCACAAGAAGTTATGTGTGCATGGGAGGAGCTAAGAGCAAAGCGGCTGGGGTCCGACCAGCCTTTGCAGGGCTTGGAGGGAAAGGCTGCACCTTTTTTTCTTTTTAACTGCTTTTAGTGGGGTGGGGGAGAGAGAGAAACATCAATTTGTTCATTCCATCTATTTATGCCTTCACTGTTTGAGTCTTGTATGTGTCCTGAACGCGGATCGAACCCACAACTTTGGCATATTAGGTCGGCGCTCTAACCAACTGAGCTACTCGGTGAGGGCAGGGCTGCAGCTTTGGGGGATTCACTAAAGGTTTTACAGCAGAGCAATGAGTTTTGTGGCCTCTTTTTTTTTTACAGGGACAGAGAGAGATTCAGAGAGAGGGACAGACAGACAGGAACAGAGAGAGATGAGAAGCATCAATCATAAGTTTTTTGTTGCGACACCTTAGTTGTTCATTGATTGCTTTCTCACATGTGCCTTGACCATGGGCCTTCAGCAGACTGAGCAACCCCTTGCTGGAGCCAGCGACCTTGGGTCCAAGCTGGCGAGCTTTTGCTCAAACCAGATGGGCCTGCGCTCAAGCTGGCGACCTCGGGGTCTCGAACCTGGGTCTTCCGCATCCCAGTCCGACGCTCTATCTGCTGTTCCACCACCTGCTCAGGCTTGTGGCCTCTTAATCACACCAGTCTGGTAGCATCCATGGGCTGGACAAGAGCTGAGACTGAAGGAGAGACCCGTAGGGGAGCACCTGTAACCTGAAGCAAGATGGGGTCCATGGGACAGATGGGAGTCAGTGAACTCTGAGGCAATAGGGACCTTGAGTTTTTGTGACTTGGAGCCAGGAAGTTATAATAATATCTGTCACTTGCAGAACATTCTAGGTAAAAGGGACTTTGTAAGTGATATCTAATCCTACCTTTTTTTTTTTTTTTTTTTTTTTTTTTACAGGGACAGAAAGAGAGTCAGAGAGAGGGATAGATAGGGACAGACAGACAGGAATGGAGAGAGATGAGAAGCATCAATCATTAGTTTTTCGTTGCCGTTGCGACACCATAGTTGTTCATTGATTGCTCTCTCACATGTGCCTTGACTGCGGGCCTTCAGCAGACCGAGCCACCCCTTGCTGGAGCCGGCGACCTTGGGTCCAAGCTGGCGAGCTTGGGGTCTTGAACCTGGGTCTTCCGCATCCTAGTCTGATGCTCTATCCACTGCGCCACCGCCAGGTCAGGCTAATCCTACCTTTTATAGGAGTTTTATTAGTGGGGAAACTGAGGCCCAGAGAGGTGAAAGGGCTGGCTGAAAGGCACACCATGTGTGAAATATAGAACTGGACCTGAACTCTAGCCACATGTCATTTCATCCAACGAGGCTTCGCTCTAGCCTCCCAAATTTCCCCGCTCTCTCTTCCCCCCAGGCCAAGACCTCCCAACGCGCGTCCCTCCCCTGGCTGAGAAACAGATGTGATTTGACTTCATTAACATTTGCATCCTCTCTAGTGAAATCTGACTTGATTATAGATTACATAAGATGTTTAATCCACATACAAATCTTTCACCACATACCCTTAGGACTTAAGAACATGATCTGTTCTGACAAAGAACCCTTAATGGCTTTTCAGTTAACACCTTTGCTGTTTGGGGCACGTTGCTTATTGCCTCTGCTTTATGTAAAATGGCCATGGCAGAACCCAGAACCGACTGCACAGGCAGTGCCTCGGCCCGGAGGTAGTGTATGGAAAGCGCCCAGCATGGTCCTGGTATGTCAGCTATTCGACGACACGCTTTCTATTCCCTTCCCCCACGAGCAGAGCAGCGCGGCGCAGAGCTGGCTAGGCTGGCTAATAACAGCTCAAGGTTGGCTGAATCAGGGAGACCAAAGACATGAAAATTCCTTGAAAACAGAAACCCTTGATGTTGCTAATGGCACAATGCGATGGCATGGCTGACCTGGGTCTGGGGATTGTTTTCATGGAACTTGGGTAGAAGTCATGGCAGTTCCTTGGGAAGCAGAGGGCACCTGCAGCATGTGGGTGTTGCTAACGTAGCCGGCGCTGTAGGAGTGCTTACCAAGCCTCCTTTCCCCTTCGGTGCCACGGGGGTGTATTCACAGGAGCAGGCGGGGGAGGAATCACCCTTCCTACCGTCTCCCTGGGGATGGAAGAGTTTGAAACTTACCTCCCAGGTGGATGACCATTAAGTTTTATGGATGGTGAAGATTGTGAAGTCCCCCAGAGATGCTTGGAGCCTATACTCTGGAGCATATTGGGCTCCCTCCCTGGCCTCAGTACCTCTTGTCACCTGCCCGTGTGAATGTTTAATAGCAGTGCTGGGCCTTGAACGTGGGGTGGGAGACAGTCGTGAACATTCGTACCAGCCTGCGTCTTACAGCACGGTATCCACTCAGTCGTGCGTGGGAGTCCTCACTTAGCAAACAATGGCCCACGCGCACTACCTGCTGGTCACACGGCTAGGGGTTGAGTAGTGGGCAAATTGACCTGGTCCCTGACCTCAGGAAGTTTCTAGTCTAGTGGAGAGGAAGACAATGAACCAGCAAACAAAGCGTGACACTGGCTATGAAGGAAACAAGAACAGAATGGTGGAGAACAAGGGTTTGTCGGGATGGTGGAGGGACACAGGGAAAACTCTGAGGGTCAGCTTTGAGCCAGACCTGGGCGGGGGAGAGAAGGAACATTTTGGGCAAAGCCAGCAGTTTGAGCCAAGGCCATGAAACAGGAAAGAACTTGGCTTTTCAAAACCAGAAAGCAGTCTTGACGTGAGGCGTTTGGACTGTGCTGAGGACAGTGGGAAAGATTTTCAGCAGGGGAGGGCCAGGGTCCATCCAACCTATGTGTTATAAGCACTTGAGCTGAAGGGGGCAGGGTAAGCATGGGAGTGGGGAGACGACAGGAGGCTCCTGGGGGGAAGGAGAGGAAGTGTGGAGGTGCTGCTGCTCCAGACAGGCTCACTGGGGGGCTGGCTACAGGGGTGAGGAAGGAGGAGGTCCCCACCCAGCTAACTGTGGGAACAGCCTCAGGCTTGCGGCGCTGTACTGGAAGCTGATACACAAGCAGGGACTTAGCTCAGCAGAGATCACGGCAGTCTGCACCAGACTTCAAAAACCCTTGCCGTACCTATCGTGAACTGGCAGCTTCCTAGAGAGCCTGGAGACGACAGTGAGCCATGGAGTAACAGGTGGGCAGATCAAGACATTTGAAGAGACTAGCCTGGTGCCAAAGAAAAGCGGGCCTAGGGGGTGGAGGCTCCTGTGATGTCCCTGGTGGCAGGGTGCTCAAGGTTAGGGGTTTGTTGTCACTACTGATACAGCCTGGACATGGGGATCTGAGTGAATTTCATGGCTCTTGCATCTACCTACACAATGGTTGGACTTTAGGCCATCTGGGCTAGTGTGTCCAAACTTTTTTTTCTTTCTAGAAGGTTCAAAGTTACATTGTCTTGAGCTATAACATTCTCATATAATTGTACCATTTTCTCCTCTAAGAATCATCTTGTAAAGTTACTACTTTATTTATTTTAGCTCAGCTTTTTATCGAACGTGTCACAAAAGAGGTTTAGTCAAAAAGACCAAAGCCCGTGTGTTGGGCAGATAAAATATATTACGCTCACTTTGTTAAAGATGGCGCTGCCCACGTGCAAGTTTTAAGAGTAAGCTTTTCCCTACACCTTTGACTGATTGCATGATGTGGGGTGGTGCACTCTCATGGGGAATCCTCCCATTATGCCTCGGATAAGTGACTTTGTATCATAGACTGGATTAAAGGTTTTGAATCTACGCTATAAAGTGGGGAAGACCAGGAGCTTGCTCTCTCTTCGTTCCTGAGGTTAGTATTAGAGAGGAGAACAGATTAATGCCACATGGAGGAGAGGAGAAGCAGCCAAGATGGCGGAGTGCTGAGGGAGAAGCCAGTTTGTTCAGAGAGAAGGAGATGGGGAACAGAGGTGAATAAGTCTGGTGAGCTAGAAACCTTTGAATCTAGGAAACTCGGATAAGTCAGTAGCTTTGTGAGCACTAAATGAGTGGGTTTTGGAGCCCAGAGTGTGTTTTTACTTGCCCGCTGCGTGCAAGGTAGAATTAAAGATGATGGCCCACCAGCTTTTGGCTCTATTGTTTCATTACGGGCTGTCTGAATCAAATACGATCTGCACTGGCCAGGCGGCTCTGATGGTGGCCCTGACAACTGGCTTTACATTTGGCGTAGTCTGTGGCAGGATTCGATACAGATCGGTATGGAGCCGGCACCCTTGAGGTGCATGGTAGAGGACTGGCTGCTGTTATGGTTCCCTGTGGCTGTTGTTCTGGGGACTGTAGGCTGGCTGACTTTTACAGCCATGTGTGAGGAAACTGAGAGCGCTATGGAGGAGGCTGCCCGGGACCTGCAAACCGAGCAGCAGAAGGAGCTGGAGGAAACGTGGGAGAAAGAGATGCCGACCCTGGAGCTGGAGGAAGTGCTGGAGGAGGAGGCCGACCAGGTTTGCAAGATTCGCCTGGAAATGGAGCAGACGCTGGAGAAAGAATCACAGGTTTGTGAGTTGCAGATTGCCCTGGACATCGTGGAGAGCCAGCAGCGGCAGGAGGCCAAGGCTGAACCTGGGGCCGGAGCTGCAAGGCCTGCTGAGGAGAAGGCAGCGGTGGCCTGGGGCTCAAGCCCAGCAGCAGGAGCTGATGTTTTCAGTTCCTCTTTGGAGGATGAGGAGAATCAGGCTGGAGTTGCAATCTGCAGTCTCCAGAAGATAAGAGCCCAGTTGAAATGGCAGGGAGTGCCTGCTAAGCTGCTGGTAGGTCTGCAATTTTGGGACATAGGGGTGGATGCCATCATGCTCCCCAGAGCAGAGATGGAAATGCTGACTGCCATTGCCACATGCTTCTCTTTAGGACTGTGTGAGACCTGCCATGACGGCAGGGATGAGGGGGGAGGCTAACACCCCATGTGCATGGACTGATTTCCTGGACTACGACCAGAGTGAGCACTGACTGGCTCCTTTGTTGAATGGACTAATGGATTTTAGACAATGTGAAATACCCTGATGGGGGTGGGGGCGGCTTTGCTGGAGACCCTTCCCCTGCCCTGGGAAGCCTTTCAAACGGCAAGAAAGAAGGCTGAGGACATTTTGCGCTTTTGGCAAAGTGTTCAGAGACTGATGAAATGTACCTTTGTAATTGTTGAAATTGTATGATTTGTCATTGTTGGGAGATAAAATATATTATGCTCACTTTGTTAAAGATGGAGCTGCCCACGAGGAAGCCCATGGCCCAGGTGATATTGGTTGCCCTTATGCTTGGGATGGGTGTAATTATATTATTGTGTGTGGGGGACAGGCTGTAAGCAGGCAGGTCATTATAGCCCAAGGAGTAGTTTTAAGAGTAAGCTTTTCCCCACACCCTGAACTGATTGGATGATGTGGGGTGGTACACTCTCATGAGGAATCCTCCCATTATGCCTCAGATAAATGACTTTGTATCAGAGACTTTCTTGTTTGTAGATTGGATTAAAGGTTTGGATTTCTACACTATAAAGTGGGACAGACCAGGAGCTTGCTTGCTCTTGGTTCCTGAGATTAGTATTAGAGAAGAGAGCAGAGAAAGGCCATGTGGAGGAGTCCAGGAGAAGCAGCCATGATGGTGGAGTGCTGAATGAGAAGCCAGTTTGTGCAGAGTTTGTGCTAGAGAAGGAGATGGGAACAGAGATGAATAAGTCTGGTGAGCTAGAAACCTTTGATTCTAGGAAACTCGGATAAGTCAGTAGCTTTGTGAGCACTGAATGAGTGAGTTTTGGAGCCCAGTGTGTGTTTTTACTTGCCAGCTGGGTGCAAGCTAGAATTAAAGCTGATGGCTCACCAGCTTTTGGCTCCATTGTTTCATTACCGACTGTCCGAATCTAATGCGAACCTGCATGGGCCAGGCGGCTCTGATGTTGGCCTTGGCAACTGGCTTTACACCGTGTCATTGTCACACTCCTCAGCTTCTTTTTTCTTGGCTTCCACTTTCTCCTCCCCCTGAGGCAGGTCCGCCAGCCCCCAGACTTGCAGACCAGGCTCTGATGTTGACATCGCCCAGAGCTTTCTGCAAACAAGCCTGGCCAGTAGGGCTCAACACTGACACCAGCTGCTTTTTTGAGGGCGCTGATCTTGTCCTCCATCACTGTCCCCTCATCACTGTGCAGGGTAAGGGCTGAGGAGACGCAGGCGAGCTCCCGGATGGAGGCCACCGCCTGGGCCAGTGCTGGGTGAACGTAGCCGGATGTGACACTAGTCGCAGGATGAAGTGAGGGCCGCATCCCAGTGCGGCCTTTGCTTCCCAGCGAGGACCAGCACCCTAGCGACAGGTGGGGAAAGGCATCTCATAATTTAAAGAATGATGTGCTTGGTTCTGGCTGGGGGAGCTCAGTAGGTTAGAGCATTGTTCTAATTCACCAAGGTTGTGTGTTCGATCCCCAGTCAGGGCATATATGGGAACAGGTGGATGTTTGTGTGTGTGTCTCTCTCTCCCTCCTTCCTCTCTCTAAAACAAATACAAAAAATAATTTTAAAAATATAAACATAGAGTTTTAATACCCCATATAGCTGTTTATGTACTGTATGGACATCTATATTTATATAGAAAAAGAGCAAGGTTTTTTTTAATCAATATTTTTTTAGAGAGAGGGGACGAGGAAGAGAGAGAGACAGACAAGTACATTGATTTTTGTTGTTCCACCTATTCACGCTGTCATTGGTTGATTCTTGTACATGCCCTGGGGATCAAACCTGCAACCTTGGCAGGTCGAAATGATGCTCTAACTAACAGAGCTTACCTGGCCAGGGCCTTTATGTATATATATATATATGTATTTGCAGTTTTCATCCCTTTTGGAGTGATCCTCCGGCTCTGGGAATGCATGGGTTCCCCTCACCCCCCAGTCAAGGCCCACAAAGAGTACCTCACCCATCTCATCAACATACCCACTCTTGCTTCCAGCAAGAACCTGCCCAAGTCCTGCAGAGGACCCTGTGCTCCCAAGGTCGCCTTCCCCTACTCCGGAAGTGGCAGAAGCCTTGAGGAGCTCACTGCACCGGGTTCCCTGCAGACCTCACCTATCCCAACCCTGCCAATGACCCCCAGAGAAGAGACACGTATCTTATTTCCTTCATAAATTGTGTCTCCAGGCTGGAGCCGTTCTTCTCAGAGATCTCACGAGGACCCTTCAGCTGAGCCTGGCCTTGCCTAGTGGCCAGCTGAGCAAGACAACACTGTCTCTCCCCCCCAGGTCTCCCAAGAGGTGCTTCTTGAAGAGCCCTCTTAGCAACTACATACAGATCAGCAGCCACAGCCGAATACTGAATCCCAGCTTGGGCTCCGCTGGACAATGGAGCCTTTGCAACACACCCTCCCTGTGTAAGTCACCTTGTTCTGATAACAGTCCATTTCCCAGATTAGAGTCCTGAGACTCTGAGAGGTTCAGAAGCCAGCAGATCAGAGGCTGAGCAGTTCCGAGGCCTGTTTTCTTCCTGGTCTCCCCAGCAGTGCGCACACCTCTAGGAGCTGAGACCCCGCCCCGGACTCTGGTGTCCGTGGGTAGCCCAGGCCTACTTGGAGTGCAGCACCTGGCCACAAACTGTCTGTTACTTGTCCACACTGAGGTAAGTGCAGGAATCAGAGTAGCATTCAGAAGCGTTTACAGCAATTCGATGGAGAAATTTTATGCCGGTGAACTCTAATAGTAAAAACTCTAGCCCTGGGTTCCTTTCTTTGACAGTTTTCTGATTCATTTTCTCTGTATTTTACAAAAGTGTCGATTTGTGATAGATTAGATTTTTTTAAAGCTGATCCTTTATCACTGTCTGAGAAGCAGTGTGGAGGCTGTGTGCTCCCCCAACACACACACACACACACACACACACACACACACACAACATGAAAGGTCTTTGACCTCAAGATTACAGAAAGAAAAATAACATGTGGTTGTTTAGCTGAGCTAACAGGTGGATGGAGCTCAAAGGTCTCTCTTTTAGCCTGGGCTGACACAGCCTCAAGGTCATCAGGGGCCTGGCCCCTGGGAGGTCTTTCAGTCCAAGGTGTGGCTTCCTACTGCCCCACACTGCAGGAGAGGACCTGGCTGCTCAACCCCACACGGGGGCCATGAGGCAGGCCACTCTACCGGGCTGGTGTGAGTCCCCCTGCTCAGAATGATCTTTTCCTCAGAGCTGTCCCTGGGATTTCACATACACATAGCCTGTGCCCCACACTGGGGACTTGACTCTGAGTCAGGCTCTTCCCAGGGAAGCTGACAGGGATGGTGATGGAGGTAGATGTATAAATAATTTGATGCCATATATTCTTTGGGAGCACAGAGCAGGAGACGTCTGACTTTGGCACAGTGGAAGCGGCTCAAAAACCCAGACTTATGGTCAAGTGGGAGTTGCAGGTAGACACGGTGGGGAAGGGCCCTCTGGCTAGGAGATGAACTTGGGTCAAAAGGCAGGAGGATTGAGACGTCGTGGCCATGCTGGGGGAACACTGGGCACGTCCACGTGGCTGCGGGTAGGATGACTGGAGGGGAGAAATGAGCCGGAAAAGCAAGGCAGGAGCCAGACCACACAGGGTTGCCCACGCTAGCACCCTGGCAGAAAGATGCAGACGTCTGGACTCGGTAAGTGCCTGTGGGCAGGGACGCAGGAAACATACTCCAGAGACAGTGAGAGCTAGAGTTCAGCTGGAAGATCCATGGCATCTCTGTGAGGGTGTGAGAGGGTATAGGTTTGAATTTGGGGGGTTCATAGCAATGGCAGACAAGGATGAGGAAGCCAGTTGCTGAGTCACACAGCCCCGGTGTCAGGGCCAAGGGCAGGAGGTGAAGAGAGGTGAGGCCAGCCAGACTGGTAGCCTCTTTAGCCTCAGGGTAGACTTCCCCGATGAGCATGAGGCCCCCAGAGTTTGCCAGTCTGCTGATACAGCCCAGACAGGATTCCCAGATGCCTCTGAAACCTAGTAGCCGATGCCTCTCATCAGCCAGCACCTGGGACAGGCTGGCCTCTGCTCACGTGGCCCTGACAGCCCCCTCCGCTTGGCCACCGTGAAACAGGGAGGTGGTGCCTTTAATTTGAAACAACTGTTGCTCTTGGAGAAAAGAGAATCACAGATTAGAAGGGAATTTAGAGATTATCTACTTAAAACCATTTTCTTGGCTCTGGCCCGCTAGCTCAGTTGATTAGAGCATCATTCCGACATGCCAAGATTGAGGGTTCAATCCCTAGTCAGAGCACATACAAGAATCAACCAATGGCCTGACCAGGCGGTGGCGCAGTGGATAGAGTGTCGGACTGGGATGCGGAAGACCCAGGTTCAAGACCTCGAGGTCGCCAGCTTGAGCGCGGGCCCATCTGGTTTGAGCAAGGCTCACCAGCTTGAGCCCAAGGTAGCTGGCTCAAGCAAGGGGTTACTCGGTCTGCTGAAGGCCCGCGGTCAGGGCACATAAGAGAAAGCAATCAACGAACAACTAAGGAGCTGCAATGAAGAATTGATGTTTCTCATCTCTCTCTGTTCCTGTCTGTCTGTCCCTATCTGTCCCTCTCTATGACTCTGCCACAAAAATAAATAAATAGATAAATGAATGTAAAGCCAGTAGTCAAGGCCAGGATCACAGCAGCCTGACCCACGCAGGTTCACATTGGATTCGAACAGTCGGCAATGAAACATGGGAGCCCAAAACTGGTGAGCCATCAGCTTTAATTATAGCTTGCACCCGGCGGGCAAGCAAAAACACACACTGGGCTCCAAAACCCACTCATTCAGTGCTCACAAAGCTACTGACTTATCCGAGTTTCCTAAAATCAAAGGTTTCTAGCTCACCAGACTTATTCACCTCTGTTTCCCATCTCCTCCTGCACAAACTCTTTACAAACTGGCTTCTTCCTCAGCACTCCGCCATCTTGGCTGCCTCCTCTCCTCCACGTGGCCTTACTCTGCTCTCCTTTCTAATACTAACCTCAGGAACTCAGGAACCAAGAGAGAGAGATCAAGCTCCCAGACTGCCCCAGTTTATAGCCTAGAAAATCCAAACCTTTAATCCAATTATACAAACAAGAAAGTCTCTGATACAAAGCCACCCATCTGAGGCATAATGGAATCCTCCCTACATCACCACCCTACATCATCCAATCAGTCAAGAGTGTGGAGAAGAGCTTACTCTTAAAACAAAGCCTTAAGCTATAACGACCCGGCCTGCTTACATTACAACTTTTCCCCCCACAGCCATCACAAGCATAAGGGCAAATAATATCACCTGGGTAACGGGCTTCCATGTGGGCAGCACCATCTTTAACAAAGTGAGCATATTATATTTTATCTGCCGAACAATGAATCAACCAATGAATGCATAAATAAGAGGAACAACAAATTAATGTTTCTCTCTCTCTCTCTAAAAATTAACAATAATAATAAGCAAAGTGGTATTATGATCAAATTTCTTTATAAGAAAGGAGAGAGCCAAGAAGTACAAAGTGAGGACAATGGACTTGGCCAGTTTGCCCCCGTTTGGTGTTCTCACAGCACACCTGTCATCTGGTTGTTTCCTGCTCTGCTTGGCCTCCAGCTCAGATGGAGACAGCTGAGGACATCAGATGTCAGTGCCTGAGCAGGGTGTCATCAGCTGGAGGCAGGGTCCAGGGTGAGGGACGCTGCTCTGCTGGTACAAGAGCAAGGTCATCGGAAGGTCTGAGCAGCGTCTGCACAGCTGAGGCCATCGGTGGTTGCTGCATTTAACAATACTTTATATCTTTTATCCAGGACTTTTAGTTAGTTTCAGTGAGAGGACAGATCTAGATGCCTAGACTACCCCGTTAGAAACAAATCTCTCAAGTTCCTCACTACTCAGTCATTTTTGGACAAGCCAATCTCTGGGCTTCAGTTTCCCTGTCTTTTTTTCTTTTTAATTTTTATTTATTCATTTTATAGAGGAGAGAGATATAGAGAGAGAAAGAGAGAAGGGGGGAGGAGCAGGAAGCATCAACTCCCATATGTGCCTTGACCAGGCAGCCCAGGGTTCTGAACTGGCAACCTCAGCATTTCCAGGTCGACGCTTGATCCACTGCACCACCACAGGTCAGGCCAGTTTTCCTGTCTTAAAGGTAATCAGCAGGCTGTCCCCCACTCCTAGTTACAGCATTCCTGCCCCCTGTCCCGTCGTGGCTATGCCTGGGGCTGTGTGGGCCAACGGGGCTCCTGGCCTCAGGTGTCCAGCTCTGACCCTGTGGCCACCTGCAGCTCCCTTTCCCGCTAGTGCTTCCTCTCCCTCACCCCCAGCCTCTCAAAGATGGTCATGCACCAGCTGGACTCCGAGGGCCCGACAGTGAATGTGGGAGGAGAGCCATTGAAGCAGAGCAGCACCATTCCTGCCCCTCCCTGCCAACTCGGGAGGACTGACCGCCCCGGGAAAAGCCCTGGATTAGACAGCAAAACATCAACTCAGCCGCCACCCGTGGTGCAATCAGATATTTAGATTAGATGTTGCATTACCTCTAATCTATACATAGGCATCTACAATACATTACTTAGCCTGCATTTATTTATTTATTTATTTATTTATTTATTTCTTTATTTATGTAGAGAGACAGGAAGGGAGAGAGATGAGAAGCATCAACTCGTAGTTGTGGCACCTTAGTTGTTCATTGATTGCTTCTCAAACATGTCTTGATGGGGAAGGAGGGTCCAACTGAGCCAGTGACCCCTTGTTCAAGCCAGTGACCTTGGACTTCAAGCCAGTGACCTTGAGCTTCAAGCCAATGACCTTTGGGCTCAAGCCAGTAACCATGGGATCATGTCTGTGATCCCAAACTCAAGCTGACAACCCCATGCTCAAGCTGGCACCCTCGGGGTTTCGAACCTGGTACCTCAGCATCCCAGGTTGATCGATGTTCTATCCACTGTGCCACCACCAGACAGGCACTTAGCCTGGGGTTTTCACGAATGATTTGAAAGTGCTTTTCTACCATTACATCAAGCGATTGTCACACGAAGCGTTTGGAGGAAGTGGATGTGTACGCTTCCTTCTTTTACAAATGGGAACTTGGAGCATCAGAAGGGTTAAATGAGTTGCCTGAAGTGATACTAGTTTGGAAAGAGCTTCTTGTACTTTGGAATTGGATTTGGAAGTCAAATTCTAGTTACACCAATTACATAACTTCACTAAGCTTTGATTTCCCAACTGTACAGCGGAACAATAAGGTCACGTCCGCATCCCAGTAAGTTCCCTCCTTTAAGTCACCCTATGTTTGAGCACCACTGGGAGAGCCAGCCACATGGTGAACCAAAGGCTGGGCTGGAGAGCTGGGGACCAGCCCAGCGAGTCCCTACCCAAGTGTGCTGAGGCCTAACCCCGGGTCTTTCCAAGGAGACGGGAGAGGTCCCAGGTGCAGCAAAGCGCGAGGGCAGGAGGAGCCTTCAGTCCAGGCTCAGAGACCCATCGGAACTCGTCGATGCCACAAGCTTCACACTCAAACGCTTGTGCAGATTTGTGGTGTTGGATCAGGCCCTGCCATCTGTATGTGTCTTGGTCATTGTCAGTAACTAGACCATAAATGAAAAAGCACTGACCTCTAAGTCATAAAACCGGAATTTCTAGTTTCTGCTCTGCCACCAATTTGCTACTTGGCCTTGGGAGGCCCTTCGCTATCCTGTCGGTATAACAGTATAATGAGGCCTTGGATGACGTTAGGACACGAGCGTGGGCACTTGAACTTCGCGGACTTGAAAGCAGAGCCGAAGGTCTGCAGGGCAGCTCTCGGTCCCAGTGGAGGGCTGTCCAGTCCGCCCACATTGCCTGCGTTGGCCGCTCAGGCCTGGCGTGCGCGGACGCTCAACACACAGCTGTTCAGTGATGTGTTATCCATTTGGGTACCTCAAACCTGTATAATTTTGTTAACCTGTGTCACCCCAATAAATTCAATAAAAAGGAAAACACCCCCCCCCACCGCCAAAAAACAAATAACTGTTGCATAAATGAATGAATGGCTTTAGGTTTGCCCATTTATCTTTTTTTTTTTTTCTTTAATATTTTTTCTTCTTTTGTTTCTTCATTTTATTTTTTAATTTTTTTCCCGTTTATTTTGGTTTTCTCATTTATCATGGAGACACTGCTCTCGTCACGGCTGTGCCTTCCTGGGAAAGGCATGGGCTACAGAGTCAGACAGATTCCGTCTCTGCTGATAAACGTGGGGCTGTGAGCAGACAACTTAACCTCTCCAAGCCTTAGTGGCCTTCATGGTCCTTGTGGGATTGTCATGCGGGTGAAAACAGATGGTGGATTTAAGAAATTTAACACAGTTGCCTGACTAGGTGGTGGCACAGTGGATAGAGCGTAGAACTGGGATGCGGAAGACCCAGGTTCGAGACCCTGAGCTCGCCAGCTTGAGCGCGGGCCCATCTGGCTTGAGCAAAAAGCTCATCAGCTTGGACCCAAGGTCGCTGGCTCCAGCAAGGAGTGGCTCGGTCTGCTGAAGGCCCACGGTCAAGGCACATGTGAGAAAGCAATCAATGAACAACTAAGGTGTCGCAAAGGCAACGAAAAACTAATGATTAATGCTTCTCATCTCTCTCTGTTCCTGTCTGTCTGTCCCTATCTATCCTTCTCTCTGACTGTCTCTCTCTGTCCCTGTAAAAAAAAAAAGAAAAAAGAAAAAAAGAAAGAAATTTAACACAGTGCTTAGTGCATGGTAAGCGCTCAGGAAATGCTAATTAGCAGTGCTGACTGTCCAGACAACAAACACTGGCAGTGGCTCCAAAGACCTGGAGCTGTGTATATAATAACAGCAACAGCAGCAAGAATAATAGCTCCCTTATGATGGGTATAGTCGGACTTCACAACTGGTCAAGCGGCTTCAGTTTTTATTGTATTTATCTGATTTTTGTCTTTATACTCCTGTAAGGTAGATAGTACCTCCATTTTACAGAGGAGGAGACCGAGGTTTAGGGAAATAAAGTGACAAGGTCAAGGAAGGTCCACACAAGCAATAAAGACCAGAGATTGTGCCAGAATCGAGGATTTCTCATACCTGTATTCTCTGGGGCCTGGCTTGTGGTCCATCATGCCATTGTCCTTCATTGACGGGGACACAGAGGGACATGCTGTAAAAGTCTATGACAACCTGATCTGATGTGAGAATCACAGATTGGACATCCCCCCAAGCCTGGTTCCCCAAGTATTCAGAGTGGGCATCACCCATTCTTACACTGCTTCCCACTAGATAGTCAGTCTTCTTATTTTTTTTGACAGAGACAGAGAGTCAGAGGAATAGATAGGGACAGACAGACAGGAAGAGACAGAGATGAGAAGCATCAATTCTTCGTTGCAGTACTTTAATTGTTGATTGTTGGCTTTCTCATATGTGCCTTGACCGTGGGGCTACAGCAGAGTAAGTGACCCCTTGCTCAAGCCAGCGACCTTGGGCCCAAGCTGGTGAGCCTTGCTCAAACCAGATAAACCCACGCTCAAACTGGCGACCTCAGGGTCTTGAACCTGGGTCCTCCACATCCCAGGCCAATGCTCTATCCTTTGAGCTACTGCCTGGTCAGGTTCTTTTTATTTTTAAGACTAAATTTTTCTTTTTTAAAAAATTGTTTTATGTATTGATTTTTAGAGAGAGTAGAAAGGAGAAAGAAAGAGAGGGAAAGAGAGAAATATCCATTTGTTGTTCTACTTATTTATGCACTCATTGGTTGATTTTTGTATGTGCCCTGACGGGGGATGGAACCCACAACCTTGGCACATCGGGAAGATGCTCTAACCAACTGAACTACCCAGCTAGGGTGTCCTTCATTATTTCTTGTTCCTCTTTCACACTGAAGACCCATGAAAAGCATCCTTTTGCAGTAATACATACATCTCCTTAGTCATTCATTGACTTCATGATCAGAACTACACGGGATGTTCCCATGGGAACTACTATGAATTTGTACAAAAAAAAGGGAATTTTCAGCCCTGATTGGGTAACTCAGTTGGTTAGAACATCGCCCCGATACACCAAGGTTGCAGTCCCCACTCACAGCACATTTAAGAATCAACCAGTGAATGCATAAATAATTGGAACAACAAATCGATGTTACTCTCTCTTTCTCTTTACTTTCATCTCTCTCTAAAATCAATCAATACATTTCTTTTTAAAATAAGGTCATTTCCCCTCAGCATCCTCTCTGATGACATCCTGTATATTTTTAGACATTTATTTGGGTTGGAGCTTCGGGCAAGGCCAATGTCATTAGGGAACATTATCAATATTTATGTGCTTTCTTTCCTCCCCCTGTCCATGCTTACTTCTGTAGGCAGCGAGAAACCATGGGCAGGAGATGTCCAAGAAGAGCTGGGCGCAGCAAAATGACATCACAGCTGTGGCTGCAATGGTTGATGTTGGGACCCTGAACCAGCGTAGCAGCGGCAGCAACAGAATAAAAGGAGCAGGTAGGAAATACTGTTGGAGGTAGAATCCTTTGAACACAACAACTGTTTTGCACAGGTGGGAGACAGAAGTAAAAGACATTCTGGAATTCTGAGATGGAATTTAAGAGCAAGGAGTGATGCCATGAATAGAAATGAAGGCGTTCACAGGAGGGCTCATTTTTATGAAAGGGAAGATGAAAACTTCAGTTTTGCATCCCAAACAGTGAAGGGCTGGACCAGGATGGACCCAAAGGCAGAGGTGGATTTAACGGCGGGCGCAACAGGCATGGAGCCTGGGCCCCAAATTCTGAAGGGTCCCACAAAACCCCAACTTTCCACTTTTTTTTTTTTTTTTTTTTTCTTTTTTTTTTTTTTTTTTACAGGGATAGAGAGAAAGTCAGAGAGAGGGATAGATAGGGACAGACAGACAGGAATGGAGAGAGGTGAGAAGCATCAATCATTAGTTTTTCATTGATTGCTTTCTCACATGTGCCTTGACCGCGGGCCTTCAGCAGACCGAGCCACCCTTGAGCAGACCGAGCCACCCTTGCTGGAGCCAGCAACCTTGGGTCCAAGCTGGCAAGCTTTTATTTGCTCAAGCCAGATGGGCCCGTGCTCAAGCTGGCGACCTCGGGGTCTCGAACCTGGGTCTTCTGCATCCCAGTCTGACACTCTATCCACTGTGCCACCACCTGGTCAGGCAACTTTCCACTTTTTTCTAATGATACCAAGTTTGGTTTCATATGTGCAATTTTAACATTAATAGCACATAATATTTTTCATTTATTTAAAAATATGGTTAACATGTTGTAAAGCCAGTAGCCACAGCCACCATCACAGCAGCCTGGTCCATGCAGTTTTCCATTTGATTCAGACAGTCGGTAATGAAACAACGGAGCCAAGAACTGGTGAGCCATCAGCTTTAATCCTAGCTTGCACCCTGTGGGCAAGAAATACACACAGTGGGAAAACACTTTCCTTTCCATTCAGGGCTCCCAAAGCCACTGACTTATCCAAGTTTCCTAGAATCAAAGCTCACCAGCCTTATTCACCTTCTCCTTCTCTCTGCACAAACTCTGCACAAACTGGCTTCTCCTTCAGCACTCCGCCATCTTGACTGCTTCTCCTCTCCTCCACGTGGCCTTTCTCTGTTCTCCTCTAGCATGGGGTCCTCTGCCCCATTTTATAGTGTAGAAATCAAAACCTTTAATCCAATATATAAACAAGGAAGTCTCTGATACAAAAGAAACCAGCACAAATCATACAATTTCAACAATTATAAAGGTACATTTCACCAGTCTCTGAGCACTTTGCCAAAAGCACAAAATGTCCTTGTACTTCTTTCTAGCCATGGGAAAAGCTTCCTGGGTCAGGGGAGGGGACTCCAGCAAAGCCGCCCCCCAACTCCATCAGGGTATTTCACATTGTCCAAAATCCGTATTCCATCCAACAAAGGAGCCAGTGCCCACTCTGGTCATAGTCCAGGAATCAATCCACGCACATGGGGCCTCAGCCACCCCTCTCATCCCTGCCGTCCTGGCACGTCTTACACTGTCCCAAAGAGAAGCACATGGAAATGGCAGTCAGCATTTCCATCTCTGTTCCAAAGGGCATGATGGCATCCACCGCTATGTCCCAAAATCACAGACCTATCAGGGCATAGTAGGTACTCCTTGATTCTGGGCTCTCATCTTCTGGAGACTGCAGATCTCAACTCCAGCTCGATTCTCCTCATCCAAAGAGGAACTGAAAACATTAGTTCCTACTGCCAGCCTTACAGCCCCGTGCCCGGCCTCAGCCCCGGCTTCCCGCCACTGCTGGCTCTCCACGATGTCCAGGGCAATCTGCATCTCACGAACCTGTAATTCCTTCTCCAGTGGCTGCTCCATTTTTAAGCGAATCTCATGAACCTGGTCAGCGTCCTCCAGTGCTTGCTGCAGCTCCAGGGTTGGCATCTCTTTCTCCCGCATTTGCTCTAGCTCTTACCACTGCTCGGTTTGCAGGTCCCAGGCAGCCTCTTCCACAGAGCTCTTGGTTTCCTCACGCATGGCTGTAAAAGTCAGCCAGCCTACAGCCCCCAAAAGGACAGCCATGGGGAACCATAACAGCAACCAGTCCTCTACCATGCACCTCAAGGGTGGCGGCTCCATACTGATCTTTGAATCCTGCCGCAGACTATGCCAAATGTAAAGCCAGTAGCCACGGCCACCATCACAGCCACCTGGCCCATGCAGGTTCGCATTTGATTCGGACAGACGGTAATGAAACAATGAAGCCAAGAACTGGTGGGTCATTAGCTTTAATCCTAGCTCGCACCTGGCGGGCAAGAAATACACACAGTGGGAAAATACTTACCTTTCCATTCAGGGCTCCCAAAGCCACTGACTTATCTGAGTTTCCTAGAATTAAAGTTTCTACTTCACCAGCCTTATTCGCCTCTGTTCCCCATCTTCTTCTCTCTACACAAACTTTGCACAAACTGGCTTCTCCTTCAACACTCCGCCATCTTGGCTGCTTCTCCTCTCCTCCACGTGGCCTTTCTCTGCTCTTCTTTCTCTGCTCTCCTCTAGCATGGGCTCCTCTGCCCCATTTTATAGTGTAGAAATCAAAACCTTTACTCCAATATACAAACAAGGAAGTCTCTGATACAAAGTCACTTAGGGTGGGAAAGGCTTAGTCTTTTTATTTTTATTTTTTATTTTTATTTTATTCATTTTTAGAGAGGAGACAGAGAGAGAGAGAGAGAGAGAGAGAGAGAGAGAGAAAGGGGGGAGGAGCTGGAAGCATCAACTCCCATATGTGCCTTGACCAGACCAGTGCAGGGTTCTGTACTGGCGACCTCAGTGTTCCCAGGTCGATGCTTTATCCACTGCGCCACCACAGGTCAGGCTGGAAAGGCTTAGTCTTAAAACTAAGCCTTAGGCTACAAGGACCCTGCCTGCTTACAGCCTGTCTTCCACACCCAATGCAAACTATAAGCGAGCAAACATATATATCATATTTACAAACCAATTTGACCAGCAGGACCCAATATTTTCTTCTGTACCCGGGGCCTCAACGGACCTTAATCTGCCTCTGCTTAAAAGATATATTTGCTAATAACCTGTCCATTGAGTCTGGGAAATGACATTGAGTTTGAGGTGCTAGTGGGACATTCAGCTTTGCATGAGTAGGTGGTCAGTAGATGTAGATTCAAGATACAGAGTCGCCTGACCTTTGGTGGCGCAGTGGATAAAGCGTTGACCTGGAACGCTGAGGTCGCCGATTCAAAGCCCTGGGCTTGCCTGATCAAGCAAGGCACATATAGGAGTTGATGCTTCCTGCTCTTCCCCTTCTCTCTCTCTCTCTTTCCTGTCTCTCTAAAACTGAATAAATAAGATCTAAAAAAGAAATAGATACAGTGTCATTGCAGATGTAGTCTCTAAAGGAGAAAAGGTTGAGTGAGCCAAGGGCAAGAACATTTAGAGGGAGTGGAGGAAGAGAAACAAATGGAACAAACACAAAGGAGATTACACACAATAGGAGAAACAGACCATGTGCTGTCAAAGGACCAAGAGAGCATGGGATTACAAGAGAAAAGGGAGGCCAGCTGGTGTTGAGAAGATAAAATATATTATGCTCACTTTGTTAAACATGGCGCTGCCCACGTGTAAGCCCGTCGCCCAGTGTTGGTCAAATAAGTTTGTAAATACGATATATATGTTTGCTCGCTTATAGTTTGTATTGGGTGTGGGAGACAGGCTATAAACAGGCAAGGTCATTATAGCCTAAAGCTTAGTTTTAAGAGAAGCTTTTCCCCATACCCTTGACTGATTGGATGATGTGGGATGGTGCACTCTTATGAGGAATACCATTATGACTCAGATAAGTGACTTTGTATCAGAGATTTTCTTGTTTGTATATTGGATTAAAGGTTTTGAATCTACACTATAATGTGGGACAAACCAGGAGTTTGCTCTCTCTTGGTTCCTGAGATTAGCATTAGAGAGGAGAGCAGAGAAAGGCCATGTGGAGGAGGCCAGGAGAAGCAACCAAGATGGTGGAGTGCTGAGGAAGAAGCCAGTTTGTGCTGGAAAAGGAAATGGGGAACAGAGGTGAATAAGTCCGGTGAGCTAGAAGCCTTTGATTCTAGGAAACTCAGATAAGTCAGTAGCTTTGTGAGCACTGAGTGAGTGGGTTTTGGAGCCCAGTGTGTATTTTTACTTGCCCGCCGGGTGCAAGCTAGGATTAAAGCTAACAGCCCACCAGTTCTTGGCTCCATTGTTCCATTACCCTCTGTCCAAATCTAATGCGAACCTGCACTGGCCAGGCGGCTGTGATGGTGGCTGTGGCTACTGGCTTTACAGCTTGCCAGAGGCCTCTAAGAGGTCTTGAACTTGCTAATGACCTTTCAGAGAGGGTTCTAGAAGGCTTGATGGGAACAGGGTCTGGAGTTTGTGTTCTAGAACTCAAGTGTACCTTCTGCTGGTTGATGGCTAGACCTGTTTTCTCCCTGACCATTTGTGTTCTCATCTGCAAAGATAAGAGTATTAATACCTTTGGCCTTCATGTGAAGGATGAGATAAGGAGGAGGAAGGATAAAACCACCATCTACTGAATCCTTTTTCTGTACCAGGCATTGTCCATTATTTTAGTTCTTTGCCCACCCAAATCTAACAGAATTAAAGATTGTGATGCTCAAAGAAATGAATGGGAGATAGAAAACAGACCCCGACAGGGCAGACTGCTCATTCACAAAATTTGACAATTAAGGCACTATGAAAGATAGGGGACATGACTTGAGAAAAAATTGACTTTGAAGATTATTTTTTCTTAAGATGAGGGTGCCGTGGCCATATTTACCGATCAAGGAAACTGAGAGCGGTCTTCACGGGCAGCTGAATCTCTGCCGGTGGGGTGCTCTGTGTCTGAATCACCTGTCCTCTTTGGGTGTCTTTCACTTTCACTCTCTCTCCCTCTGATGAACTTCTGTGACCCTGCCCGTCTCCCAGTGGACATCAGAGACTCCTTTCGAGGGGAAGATGGAAAGCCCCGCCCACCTGTCTTTTGGGGACTGGTGGCACTGACTGCACCCCTCCCGGCCCTGTCTCCCCATTCTATCCAAATTTTCACGCACATGGCTGAGAGGACACGGGCTCTGTTGGTCAAATAAGTTTGTAAATATGATGTATATGTTTGCTCGCGTATAGTTTGCATTGGGTGTGGGGGACAGGCTGTAAGCAGGCAGGGTTGTTATAGCCTAAAACTTAATTTTAAGAGTAAGCTTTTCCCCACACCCTTGACTGATTGGATAATGTGGGGTGGTGTACTCTCCTGAGGAATCCTCCCATTGTGCCTCAGATGGGTGACTTTGTATCAGAGACTTTCTTGTATGTAGATTGGATTAAAGGTTTTGATTCTACACTATAAAGTGGGGCAGGCTGGGAGCTTGCTCTCTCTCGGTTCCTGGGATTAGCCGTAGAGAGGAGAGCAAAGAAAGGCCACGTGGAGGAGGCCAGGAGAAGCAGCCAAGATGGCAGAGTGCTGAGGGAGAAGCCAGTTTGTGCAGTTTGTGCTGGAGAAGGAGATGGGGAACAGAGGTGAATAAGTCTGGTGAGCTAGAAACCTTTGATTCTAGGAAACTAGGATAAGTCAGTAGCTTTGTGAGCACTGAATGAGTGGGTTTTGGAGCCCAGTGTGTGTTTTTTGCTTGCCCGCCGGGTGCAAGCTAGGATTAAAGCTAACAGCCCACCAGTTCTTGGCTCCGTTGTTTCATTACCGACTGTCCGAATCTAATGCGAACCTGCACTGGCCAGGCGGCTGTGATAATGGCCGTGACTTTTGGCTATACACCTTTGATTCTAGGAAACTCGGATAAGTCAGTGGCTTTGGGAGCCCTGAATGGAAAGCGAAGTGTTTTCCCCCTGTGTGTATTTCTTGCCTGCCGGGTGCAAGCTAGAATTAAAGTTGATGGCCCACCAGTTCTTGGCACCATTGTTTCATTACCGTCTGTCCGAATCAAACCTGAACCTGGATGGGCCAGGCAGCTGTGAAGGTGGCTGTGGCTACTGGCTTTATACCTGTCCATCCAAGCAGTGAGAGCCATAAATAAGAGTAGGAGCCTGACCAGACGGTTGCGCAGTGGATAGAGCGTTGGACTGGGATGCGGAGGACCCCGGTTCGAGACCCCGAGCTCGCCAGCTTGAGTGCGGGCCCATCTGGCTCGCCAGCTTGGACCCAAGGTCGCTGGCTCCAGCAAGGGGTTGCTCGGTCTGCTGAAGGCCTGCGGTCAAGGCACATGCGAGATAGCAATCAACGAACAACTAAGGTGTTGCAATGGCAATGGAAAACTAATGATTGATTCTTCTCACCTCTCTCCATTCCTGTCTGTCTGTGCCTATCTGTCCCTCTCTCTGACTTTCTCTCTGTCCCTGTTATAAATAAATAAATAAACAAACAAATACATAAATAAATAAATAGAGTAGGAAGAGAGCAGATGGGGACAAAACAATGTCTGCTGTGGGCTTCAGCCTTCTCAAGTTCTCTTAGGTCAGGTCCCCCCTTCCTGTCTCACCTGATGTGCTTCATTGGGCCCTGAACTGATCTTGCTATTTCCAGGGTTTCTTCCCTACATCCCATCCCCGCTCCAGCCTGCCTCCTGAGATCTCTTTCCACACCATAGATCTTGGTCACAGCACACTCCTGCTTTATGCATATTCCCACCTCCTCCAGGATAAAGGTCTCCATCCTTACCAAAGCATGGGAGGCTTTCCCGATTCGATCCCTGCTCATGGCAGGTTACATCCAGAACCCTCACCAGAACCATTCCTCACTGTTGCTTCATTCATTCATTCATGTCTTCAGCAAATGCTTCTCAAGGCCTACTTTGGGTAGACCCTATGCTCAGATCTCCTGGGAACCCCATATCCTGGCCAGTCCACACTCCAAATATCCTCACTGCCTTTCAGGGCCTGGTGACTTCTCACATGCCCTTTTCTCCATGAGCTATTCCCTGGGTCTCCCTTTCAGAGAGCCCTTCTTCCTCTGAGCTCCACAACCTTTGAAATTTTTTCATTAAATTTATCTATGTATTGTGTTAATCTCTCTTTTGAAAACATTGCAATGTTGGGTACTATTTCAGTAAGCCTTTAACAGGCATAGAAGTCAGTGTCCCTAGCGTGTGCTTCATCCTCTCTTATCTTATGAGCCAGGCTTTTGGTTTGGATGTCTGTTCCACTCTTCAAAATCAAAGGTCTTGTTCTCTTCCTGGCTGGAGTTTGTGGCATGAATGAGGGACGCTGGGGATGGACACCAGCATGATATGACAGTGCTATAGAGACCCACCACTGCGGGAATGGCATGCAAGGGACCGGTGTGCCACCCCCACTACCCCGTACCCCACCACCTGACCAGAGTGAGCTTCCCCTACACAACCCCTGTATCAGGTTGCTCCCCAGCAAAGTTTCTACAATGGTTCCTTTCCACTGACCGCATTAGGAGAGAGGCTAAGTGATGTCTGGAGGGGGCACACCTGTGCGCGCCCCTTGTGCATTTGGCTATTTCATCTCTCCTAAACCTGTCCCTCCGTGTTTACATACAACAATCCGGGCCTGTTCACCTCACAGGGTTGGACTGAGACACTGGTAAAGAGAGTACACCACCTTTCATGCACCTGGATATCATCCTATTGAAATCTGAGGGCCCCTTATTAACTCCTGATTTGCAAGGTCTTCCTCAATGCCACCACCCCCTCCCACATTCATCCTTACTTCCACTTGTTCTCAACCAGCCTCCTGCATCCAGGGCTCCTGGCTAGCACTGTCCTCAGGGCACTGATCTAAGCAGCTCCATTCAGCTGCGGTCTGGGGGTCTGCTCCTCCACCTATCCTTTTAACACCCCCATCTTTATTTCCTGGAGTCTGTACTACAGCACTGCCTAATTAATCGTGTGTGATCCGGTAATGTTTCCATGTTCCTCTCCCAACTAGGTTGTGATCTTACTGCGTCCAGGGCAAGAATCTGTACTCTTCAACGTCGCGTTCCCGCTGCCCCCACCATGGCGCTTCTTCCTCCCCCACCATGACGTTTAGCATAATAAAGCAGAACAGATTATTTTCTAAGATCGTCCAGTTACAGGGTTCAGGGCCCTGGACGAGTTCGAGGCCGGCTCATTCTCCCAGGGAGGCTGCAGGAAGGCACCAATGCGGAAAGCACAATGTGGAGATACTGGAATCCCGATTCCAGAGCATTGGGGAGGGGCGTCACCAGGCCTAGCCAGTCCTGAAGTGCAGCTCGCGGGCCGGGTGGCTCGGCGCCACCCACCCCGCAGCCTGCCCCAGCAGTGGCGCACAGCGCCGCGCGGCCGACCGGTCTTTGTGCCGGCATCAGGTGCAAACTCTGCGAGTGCGGGGCTTGCGCGCACGCGCTCCGGAGCGCGCGGAACCTAGCAGCGGCCTCAGCTCGCCGGGCAGGCTGCTCTGGGATGTCCTCCTGCGCCCCAGGCGGGGGCGGTAGGAGGGAGGAGGTCGGACACGTAGCCGGCCTTGCGGCTGGGCCCGACTCGACGAGGCCGGCAGGCGGGGGGAGCCGAGGACAGCCGCTCCTGCCCGCTGGCCTTCGAAAGATCCTCCTGGGCCAATGGCAGGCGGGGCGACGCGCCCGGATTGGTGCAGGCGCTCTGCTGATCACTGTGGAAACCCGGGCGGCGAGGAACGCGGGAGGATGCGGAGCTCGGGCGGGGGGAGCCGGAGGGGCGGGCGGAGGAGGCGTCGAGGGCCTAAGCACCCGAGTTTTTACTGGTGGCAAAAGTCCCTCGCGGGCTGGCGGGCGGAGGGCGGGGACTGCTTGGGGCACTGGGAAGCCAGGGATATTCCGAGGGATATTTGGCAGCACACTCCCGAGCAAAGTCGAGGAGGTTGGGGGAGGGGGCGCGGTGGGAGGAGGAGTAGAAGAAGACAAAAGCCGTAGGCGGGGAGGGCCCGGCCGCACACTCAGGCAACCGGCGCCGGGAGGCCGCGGTACACGGGGGATCCCCGTCGGTAGGCAGCATGGGGAAGGGGGGGAACCAGGGAGAGGGGGCCACCGAGCGCGAGGCGCCGATGCCCACCTTCAGCTGGGAGGAGATTCAGAAGCACAACCTGCGCACCGACAAGTGGCTCGTCATCGACCGTAAGGTCTACAACATCACCAAATGGTCCAGCAGGCACCCGGGGGGCCACCGGGTCATCGGGCACTACGCGGGGGAAGATGCTACGGTAAGGGTTTGGGGTTCCTTTGCCACTTTTCTCTGCCGAAGGCGGGAGTTAGGGTGCCAGGGCGCCAAACCTCCACCGCTGAAGGGAGCACAAGGCGCCCAAGGAAGGAAGGAAAGTGTGTCTACTGCGTTCATCCGCTGCTCCGAATCTTTGTCCCATGGGACCGCGGGGCCAACGTGGCGTGGCGGTCGGATTTGGGACCCCGGGAGGCGGAGCCGCGATGGCGGTCCGAGCAGTGGAGAATCATGCAGGATCTACTGCGCGCGCTGGGACCCACGCATCCGCTTCTTCCGCGGGATTCACTGGAGCTAGGGACGCCCCAAAGGGGGCGCTCGGGCCCTAGGACTTTGGCGCCCCCGGTGTAGAAGATGGCCGCCCGGGGCGCTAAGTAAAAGCGCAGAAAAGGAGCCAGGTGTGGGACCCGGAGCGCGACTCTTACTCTCCAGGCGGACTAGGGGGCGGGGAAGGAAAGCCCGTCCCTGGCCCGGGCTTCCTCCTGCCTGGAGTCTGGTTTATGGAGGTCCGCAATGGCTGCCTCGGAGAGACCGCCTGGGAGCTCCGGTTCCCACGCTCTTAAAGTCTCCCAGGACCCACCTCACTCCAAAGATAAGCCTTCTTGGGGACTCGGGTGAGGACTTGGGGAAAAAGGAGAAAGGGCTGGAGTTTGCAAAGCCCAGGTCGAAAGGCGTCGTAAGCCGCGTGGATTTAGCAGCACTGGGCTGGCTTGGCAACAGGTCCAGCTGCACCCGAGGTTACTCTGGGACGTTCAACTCAATGGTCCTCTGTTTTAAATCCGGCCAGGAATGCCCTTCCCTCATCTCGCACAACCCCTATCCCAGACACTTCTTCTAAGACCAGACTTCCCGAGCATGAAGTGTACTAGCTGGGGATATAGTTGAATAACGTGGAGTGAGAACTGGACATTCTCTTCCCTCAACCCCACCCCCATGGGAAATATGAGAAGAGGATTTGGAGAGAGACTGAAACAGGCTAGGAATCAAGAGAGTTTTGTTTTTATTTATTTAAAAATTTTTTATTTATTAATTTTAGCGAGAGAGGAAGGGAGAGACAGAGAGACGAACTTCTATCTGTTCCTGTATCTGCCGTGGCCATGATTGAACCGTCAATCTCTCCACTTTGAAAGAATGCTCCAACCAACTGAGCTAATGGGCCAGGGTGAGAGTTTTGTTTTTAGAATGTTGAGCAGGTGCTTTGCCCCTTGGGGCAGGGAACTGACCTCTTCCTCAGAGTTTGGGGGAGTGACTATGATGAGCAACAAAAATTTGGGGAGGGGACTGATCAGCAGATAGAGGTCGCATCCCCTGAAACACTTCAATGCACTGTTAGGAGTCAATCGAAATGCAGTCAGATCCTCACAAGAGGCTGAAAGTCAAGGAAGCGCATAATTCAGTCTCAGTAGGGAATTTTCCTGTTAAGAATTTACTCCTCCTCTTCTCTTTCTCTCCCCCCTCCTCCTCCTCCTCATGACCTAGTCGAAGAGCAAGGGCAGTTGTCATTTGGAACTTGTGCAGAAGTTAAAACTTTTTGGCCTTGCCTGTCAGAAAATGGTTGCTTAATTTTTACAGTTTACAAATCCCATTTATATTTAGTACCTCATTTAGCCTGGGATCAACACTATAGGCCTGTCCAGTTGGTCATTGCTCTTAGGTTTAAACACTTGCGCAAGCAAGAACCGTATTTCCACCTGACCAAGGTGGTGGTGCAGTGGATAGAGCATCGGACTGGGATGCAGAAGACCCAGGTTCGAGACCCCGAGGTCGCCAGCTTGAGCGCGGGCCCATCTGGCTTGAACAAAAGCTTGCCAGCCTGGACCCAAGGTCGCTGGCTCCAGAAAGGAGTTGCTCGGTCTGCTGAAGGCCCGCGGTCAAGGCACATGTGAGAAAGCAATCAATGAACAACTAAGGTGTCGCAATGGCAATGAAAAACTAATGATTGATGCTTCTCACCTCTCTCTGTTCCTGTCTGTCTGTCCCTATCTATCCCTCTCTCTGACTCTCTGTCCCTGTAAAAAAATAAGAAGAACCGTATTTCCCCATGTATAAGATGCTCCCATTAAGATGCACCTTAATTTTTGGACCCGAAATTTGGGGGAAAGAAAGAAAGTATTACATAAAGTTATTGCACTCAATTTTATTCATCATAAAATTCATACAACTCATCACTGTCAAAACAGCAGGGAATGCAAGTAAAATCTACAACCAACTGTATAAGACACACCCAGTTTTTAGACCCCAAATTTTTCGGAAAATGGTATGGCTTATACATGGGGAAATACAGTAGCCTCTGGGCCTAAACTCAAGACCTACCATCCCTGAGTGTCCCTCCTTCCCTATTTCACCTCTGGTCCCTGGGTATCTCGCTGCTCTGCTCTGCTCTGCTAAGGGCAAAAGGAACTCTCACCTGTGTCCCAAGGGTGTCTGGTCTCCTTATGGCAGAGTCCCGCCACGGCAGAGCTTTCCCCAATGGGGCTTGCATCTTTAGCTATAATTTCATCACTCATTTATTTATACAGTGTCGCCATGGCTCAGAGCTGGGCCCTGGGCACAAAGATGAGTAATCCACCCCCAGTGACCGCCTCTGCTTGGTTTGCTTCCTTCCTTCCTCTCAAGCTGGGGCTCGAATGCGGACTCCCTATCTCTAGCTGCCAGCTCCCTCCACCCACCGTCTGCAGCACTTGCCCACCGGTCCCCTTCTAGAACCCAGAGGAGAGAAGAGGTCAGGATTCATCCTCTCTTACCCTGCTCCTACGCTGTTCTTGTGAAAAGGCAACAGGTGGAAAATGGGAGTGGCTCTCTGCCCTCCTTTAGACAGTCAGGAGGGTCACTGAGGCAGAGGACCTGCGTCTGGGGGCTGGCCCTCTGAATTCCTCGGCAAGACACTTACTTACCTGGAACTTGCCTTTCCAGGCCTAGGAGGTGGGAAGACTGTTGTCAGGCTGAAGTGGGCTGCCCGAGGTCATTGTTTAAACTTCAGAATGCTCTGCAGGTGTGAGGATCAGTGCAAGTGTATGTTACCAACACACACAGCGGATAGGAAAAGGAGGGTGAAGAAGGGGAACCTAAGTGACCCCATTTTTTACCAAAGGAAAAGGCATTTAGGGCAACAGAAGTTCCTCCCGGGTTATGCCTGGAGGGCAGTGCGGTCCACTCTCTCAGGTGGATCTGGGAGGAGGGGGCCAGTCCCTGCTGGCTACAGCCTCAGGGAAAGTCCCATACCCAGCCCAGATACTCTGCTTGTAGGAGTGATGCGGAAGCCTGTTTCCCCACTCTAACCCCATCAAGCCCAGGTTGCCTGCGTGGGGCCTACTTCCTGTGTAACCCACCCTCCCAACCCCCAGCAGTGCTTGTACCTGGCATCAGGGACACTCACCAGGGGCTCTTTGGGCACAGCACTGTCCCACCAGCCTCCATTGCTTCTTTCTCTTGGAAAGGACGTGGCACAGGGCTTCCTACCATGCCTGCATCTCTGCTTTGGAAAGGGAGTCCGTGTCTACGCTCATACTACCCTGAGCGCGCCCGATCTCTGATCTCGGAAGCCAAGCAGGGTCCGGCCTGGTTT
Organism: Rhynchonycteris naso; assembly: GCA_037038555.1. Taxonomy (NCBI): domain Eukaryota; kingdom Metazoa; phylum Chordata; class Mammalia; order Chiroptera; family Emballonuridae; genus Rhynchonycteris; species Rhynchonycteris naso. The sequence continues at coordinate 363,104,097 of CM072995.1, forward strand.
GTGCTTGGATGGGAAAGGAAGTCAGCAGCCCCGTCTGCAGCTGAGATCCCAGGGTCCCTCTGCTTTTCCCTCTCTAACCACATGTTCCACAGAGTCTCGGTTCCCAGGGCTGGTGCCTGCAGCCCTGTATGCCTGGAGCTGGCTCCTCGCACTTCTGAGTCCTGGGCTTAGTGCCCGGGGTGAAGCTGGATTAGAGACCAGCCTTGCTCTGCAGAGGAGGTAGACACAGCCAGAAACAAATCATGGCACCTGATACCTGGAGTGGGACCAGGACAGGGATCATGTCTTCTTGCAGAAGTTAGTTGGCATGGAGCTGGGCCATGGCAGAAGCAGCAACTGTGAAGGCCAAACCTTGTGACATACACTTGTCTTCTATGTGGAAATTGGGGTGCTCTGGCCCTCCCTCCTACTGCCTGACTCCCTTATCCATGACATATCCTGCTGGGGGTGTGGTCTGCTCTGTTCTTTCAACCTGTTTGCTACTCCTTTCCCTTCACCTGTGTCCCTGGCCTTTTCCTGAAAAGTCCTTGGCTTCCCTTCCTGTCAGATGAGGATAGAGCTTGGTTCCAATTCTTGTTCCAAAATCAACCTCTGGGCTGCCCCTGGCCTGCCTGGCCCCACAGCCTGCTCTGCAGCAGCAGGAACTTCTGTGACACAGCAGCTATTGGGAACCTTCTGCAAGTGCGCGCGGCACACCCAGGACACGGAAGGGGGAGACACAAACAGTGATCCCCTCTGGAAGGAAGAGGAAGCTCAGTTTGATTGAGGTCTTTGCATTCACAGTGGAAAGCTGTGGAGTTTGACCAGGGACAAGTAGCTTCGTCTCCCTCGGTCTCTTCTCAGCTCTACGATAGGATCTGTCTCAGAGTTGGGTCCAGATTAGTGGCTTGTGTCCGTAGAGCCCATGGCGCAGTGGCCAGCCCACGTAACCTCAGCGTGCGGCCCCTCTACCAACCACCAGTGTGTAAGTGCTGGAGAAGGTGAAGTGTTCTGGTGTTCCAGAGCATAAGCTGAGTTGTGCAAAATGGCAGGAAAAGTCTGAATGTGATGGAGGAAGGGGAAGGCCTCTTGGGATTGGGGGTGCACAGCCATGGGGTCCTGAGGTGATTACAGCAAAAGAGACAGGCATGTCCTCTACGTCTCTCATACTCTAGTGGGGAAGACAGGCAATAAAGAAGTAAGCACGGATGGTTCCCAACTTACGATGGTTTGACTTAGGATGTTTGACTTTAGAATGCTGTGAAAGTGATATGCGTAATGCATTGCATGAGATAATCAATATTTTGTTATAAAGTAGGCTTTGCCTTAGATGGTCTTGCCCAACTGGAGACTAGTGTGTGTTCTGAGCACATTTAAGGTAAGCTGGGCTAAGCCATGGCGTTTGGTAGGTTAGGTGTATTGAGTGCATTTTCTACTTCCGATACAGTACTTTCAACCTGCGATGGGTTTATCGGGAGGTAACCCCAATGTAAGTTGAGGAGCACCTGTACATAATGCAGCCTGTGATGTTGAGAGCTGCTCTGAAGAAGATAGAAGATGTCTCAGAGAAGGTGCGGGGCTGGAGAGTGGCCATTTCAGACGGGGTGATTGGGAAAAGCCTTTCAGAGGTGCATCCCCAATGGAGCCAGCTACAGGACATTGTGGGAGTAGGATTCCAGACAGAGGGGAAGAGCTGTGCAGAGGCCTGGGGTGGGAATGAACTTGGTGGGTTCAAGAGTGTTTTCTACCAGGCCTGCTCAGAAAACTGACGGGTCTACCAGGGACAATGAGACAGTCCAACAGCAGCGCTCAGCTTGAAGTGTGGGGAGGCAGTCCCTGAGTCAGGTGAACTGGGATTTGATCCCAGCTCTGCTACGGGGAGCACAAGATGCCACCTTCCTGAGCTCCAGGGTCTTCATTGTCAAGTAGGGCTTGAGGCCTCAGGGAGGTAACAGAACGCTCCAGCTCTCTGTCTGGCTGTGGTAACCTGAGAGCTCCACCAGGTCCCCAGCCCCGGCAAGGGCCTGGTGGCATGTCCTGGACCTGGTGGGCTGTAGGAGCTGCAGGCAGGGTAAGTGCACTTGCAGACCACTGTACTGAATTGCACCTCTCCGTGAAAAGTAGAGAGTAACCGTTTGTCAGACAAGGCGGTTCCTCAGGAAGCTGCCTTTTTTTGAGAACTTCCTGTTCATGTCCCCAAAGCTATGATCTCATGTGAGGAGAACCAATGAAAGTTTAGGCCCTGTCTTGGGGAGGCAGCTCTGCTCACCACATCCCACTCATGCTCTGCGCCCCAACCTGGGAAGCAGCGCTCGGCCCTCGCCTTGGAATATGGGAGGCTGGAGGGTCCTCCCTTTGCAGGGTGGGTCCAGCTGGTCAGGACTGGACCCCAGGCCTCCTCACTGCCGGTGGTCCCTGGAATAGCAACAGGCCCCCTTCTCTGAAAATATACATACATCATGTGATCCTCTGCCACCATCCCTTTCCTGGTGGGGGGTGGGGCGGGGGGCACACACAGACCATTTTTAAAAAAGACAACTCTGCGCCCAGTTTTCGTCTGCACCAAGTACTGCTTGGTAAGTCTGTCCTGGACACCTAATAGAACAAAGACCAGGCAGAAGACTTGGTGCCAGGCAAGGGTGCGGTAAGGAAATGGGAGAACACCGGTAATTACTACTGCGAGGTCCTGGAGTGGGGAGTGGGGCAAGGGAAAGAACGTTTTTATGCCTTGTCAGCCTTTCCCCCATTTCTCCCCCTTTTTTTGTATTTTTTTGCTACTTGAAAATTTCGAAACACACAGAAAGGGTGAAAGAATAAGTGAACATCTGCATAGCGTCAACCAAGATTGACATTTTGCTCCGTTTGCATGCGCGCTGTGTACGCATGCGCAGTTTTCTTCTCCGGAATCGTATGGAAACGATTCTTGTGTTCTCTACCAGCGCAGCCCTCAGTTCTAAACCAGCGTCTCCTAAGAATTGGGGCATTCTCCCCCATAATCACACCTTTATCAAACTTAAGAAAATGAATAATAATTATTTTAAATGATTGGATACCCAGTCCATATTTAAATTTTCTCATTCAAGTCCAAAAAGAATGTCTTATAAACAGCTGGGATGTTTTATCCCCATCCAAATGGAGTCTTTCAAATCAAGCATTGCGGTTTTTTTTTTATATCTTTTTGTTTTCTCTTTCAGTCTCTCTTGATCCAGACATCCCTCTCCCCCCGATCCCCACTCACAGCTCACTGTTTTCGCCCCACGACATTGATTTTCCTTATTGGTTCTTGTGGGGTTCTTGGACTTGTTCCTCTGTCCTAGCAATGTCTCAGCCTCGTGCAGGGTGAATGAATACTCTACCACGGGGACATCATCCTGTGGGCCATCAGGGGGACCGGTGACAGCTTATCTCCGAGGTAGATGCTATATTTGTTATGAGATGATTTACAAAATGTACATGATGTGAATAGAAAAAAACACCGGACAGAAATATGCTAAAATCATAGCGACAGTGGTCACTGTCTGGTGGTATTTATTTTCCTCTTTTTTCTAGGTTTGCCCAAACTATGCTCATTATTTATAATCAGAAAGAGATGAAAATGGACAATTTTTTAAAAATTTTAAATGCAATATAGCAATGTTAGAGAAAGTTTGGAAAGTAATGAAAATAAAGCAAGCCATAATGCCACTGGCTTAACATGTAATAGTTTATAGAACCTTCCATAAAAATTATTTTATAATTTCATACTTTTTCAATTATGAAAAAAGCTTTTTTCAGAAATGCTTTAACCTAATTCTGCATTTGCTTTTAGTTTCACGTTGTCTCCTTAAGCGCATTTTCCATGTGTGGTGCTTTCGAGCCTTGTTCTCATTGATAGCCATGTGCCAGGGTTGTGGGTGGCCCACTTGGCAGGGTCCCAGGCACCCAGCAGAGGAGCCCAAGGAAGCTCACGTCCTTCCTTGGCCCAGCTGAGCCGAGCCTGGTGCTGGCACCTGCATCTCTCCCTGGCGGGCGCATTGTGCTGACTCGCCGTGAGGCAGCCCGCATATCCCTGTGCAATCCCTTGGCGAGCTCAGCGGCCCCCTCCCTCATCAAGGCAGAGGCCCGGGTGACACCATGGTGGGAGGTGGGAGCCGGGCACTGAGGGATCTCTCTGCCCGTGGGAGACCTCATCGGTGTCTGAGTGGGAAGCACACAGAGGTTTTGCTGGTAAGCCCTGCCCTCCCCAGTGGGGATACAAGCTGAGGTTGGGGTCCCCACTCATCAGCTACCGCCCCTGCTCCCCAGGATGCCTTCCGCGCCTTTCACCGCGACCTTGATTTCGTGCGCAAGTTCATGAAGCCCCTGCTGATTGGTGAGCTGGCCCCGGAGGAGCCCAGCCAGGACCGGGGCAAAAACGTGAGTTAGATGGGACCAAGGAAGGAGGGAGGGTTTGCAGGGAGGTGAGGACCCCACTCTCAGGTGGAGATAGCTGGGTGTAGAGCTGGGGAGCTTTATGCGGCTCCATGAGAAGCCACCGCCCATCCCCTGGGGTCAGGGAGGACTTGGAGCTCCTGCGGGAGCACTCCCTCCTTCCCCTGTCTGGCTGCCAGGCTGGCTGACCTCTCCACTTGGGACTAATTCATTCCCAGGGTATGTCCTGCAGAGGCCAGCCTCACCTCCTGCTGGCTCCCCCAGCTCTGGAGGGCAGGGACTTCATCCTGCACAGTTTTCCTGTCTCCCCGCCTCAACCTCCTCAAGGCCTGGTAGGGTACCCAGGACAAGCACATTGTACCCAGTAGTGGAAACAGCAAGCATTTTGTGGGGGGGTTTAGGGGGGCGGGTAAAATAGTCATGAAATAAAATTTACCATTTCAACCACTTTTAGGTGTGCAATCAGTGGTTTTGAGTACGTTCACACTGTTGTACAACCATCCCCACCATTTATCTCCAGAACGTTTTTGTCTTCCCCAAATGAGACTGTCCCCACTAAACGTTCTCCCTCCCCAGCCCACGTGAAACACTGTTCTACTGTCTGTCTATGAATTTGCCCATTCTAGGTACCTCAGATAAGAGGAATCAATCAAGAATTTGTTAGTGTGTGTCTGGCTTAATGGCACATAGCATAGTGTCTTCAAGGTTCGTTCATGTTGTCGCACGCGTGAACACGTCTTTCCTTTGTAAGTCTGAGTAACGTCTAATGCACGATGGACCATGCTTTGTTTAGTCATCCATCCACCGACGGTACCTGGCGTGTTTCTGCCTTCTGCCAATTGTGAATAACACTGCCGTGCGCAACATGCAAGCTTTTGAGTCGAATGCTTTCTCTGCCACTTATCTGGCTGTGGACAATCGCACTGTCCCCAGGGCTGTGCCAGGCCCAGGCAGGCACGTGGTCACGACAGCAGTTGTTGTGCACGGTGGCTCCATGGCCGACACCCGCCCCATGCTCTTGCCCCATAGTCCCAGATCACCGAGGACTTCCGGGCCCTGCGGAAGACCGCCGAGGACATGAACCTGTTCAAAAGCAACCACCTTTTCTTCCTCCTGCTCCTGGCTCACATCATCGTCATGGAGAGCATCGCGTGGTTCACCATCTTTTACTTCGGCAATGGCTGGATTCCAACCGTCATCACGGCCTTTGTCCTTGCTACCTCTCAGGTGAGGGGTTGACGCCCTCCCCTGTCGCTTGAAGGCCCCGACTCCCCCAGCTCACAGAGGCCTGGCGGCCTGTGTGCCACTGCTGAGTAAGCACCTGTGGCTCTCTCTCCCCAGGCCCAAGCTGGATGGCTGCAACACGATTACGGCCACCTCTCCGTCTACAAGAAGTCCACGTGGAACCACATCGTCCACAAGTTCATCATTGGCCACTTAAAGGTAAACACCAGCGACCCTAGGCATCTGTCCCGTCCGTTGCTGGTTAGAAGTGTTGTTTCCCTTTGCTCCAAGGCCAGATCCCCTCTCAGACCAGCTGGGAGCCTCTGTCAAACCCTCCCCTTCTTCGAGCTCCCGAGCCCCGACTCTGTATCTCATTAGACCCACAAAACCAGTGTGTTAGTTATGAAGACAGACACATGCCTCTTGTCTGTTGACTCAATTGATTATACTGTTTGCTCCTTATCTAATAAACTCCTTTTATTTGGGGCCAGTAGAGAAACAGTTCCTCTTGATGAATTGGAGTGTTTCCCTCACTGGGTGATGTGAGCTGTGTAATACATAGAGTTCCTCTGTTTCCTCCTCCTGGGAGACACAAAGGAAGACTTGGAACGGTGGCCATCCTTAGTCTGGCTTTTGTTAAATGTATTCTCCCCTCTTATGACAGGTCATTTATGTTCATTTTAATCATTTGGTTGTATATGAGTCCTTTATCATGAGCCATCTCAGATATGCCTTGGGGTGTGGAAAGGAGATGCTGTCATCATACAAGTCTTTAGCTAAGGATACTTCCCACAGTATAATCAGCTGAGCCAAAGGCCGAGAGTTGTTTAAAACTCGGAAGGGAAGGCAGTTTTACTGTCCGCCATACAGATGAGGAGGCCGACCCCCGGAAATGACAAGATTGTGAAACCCTAGTTCAGTGGTTCTTAACCTGGGTTCTGTCGAACCCTAGGGGTTCGATGAGTCGGTCTCAGGGGTTTGGAGAAGCCTCTGCTGCGGAGGCCAGAATAAAGTGATACCTTAATTTGTTTTGAGTTCATGCACTTTGTTGGTTTTGTTCTTTGAGCAAGGTGATGTTCATGCATGGCTCATTTTGTGCACTAGTAAAAAAACATATACCTATGTCCTGAATTTGGAAAAAAAAATCATACTTTATTTATCACTAAAGAAGGGTTCAGTGAATGTGCATATGAAACTGGTGGGTTCAGTATCTCAAAATAGGTTAAGAACCACTGCCCTACTTGGACTGCCATTGACCTTGTGCTGATCTGATAGGCATAATCTCCTTGGTTTTGGAAATAACATCCTTGGCCAGCTCTCTCTCTCATAGGGATCATCCTCTGCCCCACCCCTTTTCCAGCGACATTCAGCTGCTTCAAAAGAAAGACTTGTACCCTCCCCAGCCTCCCCACCCTGGCTTGGGAGGAGCTACCCCGCGGGGTGAACTTATCCCCCTGCCACCCAGATGCATTGAGCCCTGGGCTTGCAGGCTCCAGATCTGGTTGATGGTGAACTCCCATTGAACTAGTCACCAGTCCTGCTGCAAGTGGTTGGCCTGGCCCTGAGCTGGAAGCCATCAGAGAACCTGGTTTCTTTCCAGAATTTCAAGGCTGAAGGGAACGGGTACGCATAAAGCCATCAGAGAACCTGGTTTCTTTCCAGAATTTCAGGGCTGAAGGGAACGGGTGCACATAGTGGAACGCTTTGTTTCATTCTGTATGCTTTGCTGGCGGATAAAACCCTCCTAGTATCGGAAAGTAACATTTCACTACAGACCTGTGTTATCCTCACATGCTCAACAAAGATGTGCTGTATCCTGTTTCCGGATTCTGGGGGTTCTGGGCGGGAGCCAGGGTGGGGGGTGGGGCTTTCCTGCCTGGTGTTCCCCAGTCGAAGGGCCCTGGAGCACAGCTCTGTGTCAGATGGGACGAGGCCAGGACAGTAGATTGGCCCTCGTGGAAAACCCTGTGTTATGAAATCAGAATTCTGAAATGACAGCAAGGACGGTCCTTGGGCTCAGGGACGAGAGGAGGTCAGGGACATGGGTTCCACTCGTGGCTTGTTATCCCCCGCTAGCTGAGTCCTTCATGCTGTGTCTGGGCCAGGGTCCTGGCCATGCAGCTCACCTAGGGGTGCCCCAGAGCCAGGATGTTCACAGCTCCTCTGGAACGGCTGTGGTACTTGGTGACCACAAAGCTGCAGGCAAGTCTTTTTAAATTTGTATTGATTGATTGATTTCTAGAGAGAGAGAGATCAATTGGTTGTTCCACTTATTCATGCATTCACTGGTTGATTCTTGTATGTGCCCTGACCTGGGATTGAACCTGCAATCTTGGTGTATCAGGATGATGGTCCAAACAATTGAACTACCAGGCCAGGGCCAGATAAGTCTTATAAGGCCATTTGTTCCTCTGGTCCCTTTGCTGGGACTAAAAGGGGTGACTATAGGGAGCCCTGATGTTCTAGCACAAGCAGTGAGGACAGTGAACCCGGATGCCAGGAGCCTTGAGGGGCTGGGACCTACTTTTTTTTTTTTTTTTAGTGAGAGAAGCGGAGGCAGAGAGACAGACTCTTGCATGCACCCCTACTGGGATCCACCCAGCAAGCCCACCAGGGGGCAATGCTTTGCCCATCTGGAGTCCTTGCTCCGTTGCAACTGGAGTCATTTTAGCACCTGAGGCAGAGGCCATGAAGCCATCCTCAGCGCCCGGGGCCAACTCCCTCCAATCGAGCCATGGCTGCAGGAGGTGAGGAGAAGAGAGATAGAAGTGAGAGGGGCAGGGATGGAGAAGCAGATGGGCGCTTCTCCTGTGTGCCCTGGCTGGGAATTGAATCCAGGACTTCCACACGCCTGGCCGAGGCTCTACCGCTGAGCCAACCGGCCAGGGCTGGGACCTGCTTTTTAGAATCAGCCTGCGTGGCTGTAGGATTCTGTGAGGGAGCCCTGCACATCCTGCCTTTTCCTCGTCCTGCAGCCGTGCCACTTCTGTTGGACATTTCTTCCAGAGGATTGTCTTACGTAAGGACGATTCTAAGCCGACGTACCTCCGCTTGACACCCTTTCATTGTTCAGCATTGCACTTAGGATAAAATGCAGACAGCAGGGCTCGGCACCATCTAGACTGTGCATGTGGAGATGGAAACCTGGAAACCTGCCAACCTGCTCACAGTCCCGTCTCGGGCCACCGCGGCCAGGGCAGGGTGAGGCAAGGGAGGCATGCACCTCAGGCGCAGAGTCAAGGGGACACCAAGTAAAAACAGTCGGTAATTGAGATAACATTTTTTTTAATCATTTCTTTTTATTTTATTCATTTTAGAGACACAGAGTGAGAGAGAGAGAGAAAGAGAGAAAGGGGGGAGGAGCTGGAAGCATCAACTCCCATATGTGCCTTGACCAGACCAGTGCAGGGTTTTGAACTGGTGACCTCAGTGTTCCCAGGTCGACGCTTTATCCACTGCGCCACCACAGGTCAGGCTGAAATAACATTTTAATGCAACATTTTCTCTTTTTTTTTTTTTTTAGGGAGAGAGAAGGAGAGACAGACAGACAGACATAGACAGGAAAGGAGAGAAATGAGAAGCATCAACTCATAGTTGCGTCACTTTAGTTGTTCATTGACTGCTTCTCATATGTGCCTTGATGGGGGGGGTGCTACAGCAGAGCGAGTGACCCCTTGCTCAAGCCAATGACCTTGGGCTCAAGCCAGTGCCCTCGGGGTTTCAAACCTGGGTCCTTACTGTCCCAGGTTGACGCTCTATCCACTGCACCACCCCCTGGTCAGGCAATGCAATATTATCTTAAAAAGCAAAATTAATGCAAAGAAAAATCCACAATGAACAAAATATCAACATTTTAAAGATCAGTCTGTATTGTGCTGATCCATATTGGAGCTGGAGGCAAAAACAAAACAAAACAAAAAACTTGTGCCCCTATCCACATGTTTTATGTGTTCTTTTTTTTAATGGTTGATCCCCCTGCCCAGAGCATCAAAGTAGTTGACAAACACTTAAAAATTGTAAAGCTAGTGTATTAAAAGTCCCAACATTAAGCTTATTTATTTTTAATATTTATTTATTGATTTCAGAGAGAGAAAGAGAGAGAACGGGGTGGAGGGGTGGAGGGAGAAGCAGGAAGCATCAACTCGTAGTAGTTGCTTCTCATATGTGCCTTGACCGGGCAAGCCTAGAGTTTCAAACTGGTGACCTCCGCATTTCAGGTCGACACTTTATCCACTGTGCCACCACAGGTCAGGCTAAGTTTGAATATATTATTTATTACCAAAACAGAGTTGACTATTTTATTTCAGTTAATTGGAAATCATTGAAGATCGTCGCTGGGTTGAAATTGTCACCCTTAGCAGTGCTCTTGACTGAAAACGAGGTGAACCAAAAAGCAGGTTTGGAAAATATTGTTGTTGAGGTTGCCTCTGTTCAAACCAGGGTGCACAGTTTTCCTTTCCCCTCGGGCTCTGACATGGCTCAGTCCAGCACTTCCAGCTACCATCCTGGGTCTCTGGCCTTCCTTCGGCTTCTGGAAAAGTCCACAGTTCCCCCTCTTGCACCCTGAAGGCCTTCACCTTGCCTCTTGCCCTCTGCTGGCAAAGCACCTGCACTCGCCTGGTCCTCCCCTCCTAGCTGGCAGACCAGTTGCAGTCCTGAGTGGCGTCTCCGGACCCGTCCAGCCCCATGGGCCCCATCTCTGCGGTGTGATGCCCGACTCCCTCGCTAGAGGAGGGCTCGCCTCTCCTTCCCTCCTTCATCCGCGGGGCAGGCAGCGTCACCACCCACATTCTGAGAACATAGGCTGGGTCACTGTTCCAGGGAGAGCAGGGCTTCGTGGGAAGGAGGGTTCATGAAGGATAAGGAGGGCTCTGCCTGGAGAAGAAGAATGGAAGAGAATCACAGCAGAGGAATGTCATGGTCAAAAAAGGCTTTGTCTTTACATCTGATCTGTGTGAGGGCTGACCCCCTTCTCTGCTGTTCACAGCCCATCTCGCTGCCCTGCGATTATTCATTCAACAAACGTCACACTTGCTGATAATATGCCTTGCCTCTTATTTCTTTGTTCCAGAAGTTTTCAAGTTTATTTGTCTCAGAAATTTGGTCCCTTTGACTAGAAAGTTAAATGTGTCATTTGATTCTTCGATCCTCTAAGCTCTCACTCGCCGACACTTATGGGGTTTTTCTTTGTTTTTTTTTTTGTTTTTTTTTTTACAGGGACAGAGAGAGAGAATCAGAGAGAGGGATAGATAGGGACAAACGAGAACGTAGAGAGATGAGAAGCATCAATCATTAGTTTTTTGTTGCCGTTGCGGCACCATAGTTGTTTATTGATTGCTTTCTCACATGTGCCTTGACCGTGGGCCTTCAGCAGACCGAGCCACCCCTTACTGGAGCCAGCGACCTTGGATCCAAGCTGGTGAGCTTTTTGCTCCAGCCAGATGGGCCCGCGCTCAAGCTGGTGAGCTCGGGGTCTCGAACCTGCGTCTTCCACATCCCAGTCTGATGCTCTATCTACTGCGCCACCTCCCGGTCAGGCAATACACTTATGGGTTTTAAGGCCTACCTGCTTATAGGTGCTTGGGGTCACTGTAGAGGCCACAGCAACTCGCGGCTCTTCCCACCCACGGTGTTCAGAGACCGTGTTTGTCTCAGGTAGAATGTTGCTGTTGGCTCTTAGACCTTTTTTGTAGATGGCCAGACCTCTGGCCAAAGCACTGACGGGTCCAGCAACAGCTCAGCGTGAGGCCCGATGTGGCGGGTTAGAGGAGCCCTGCTTCTTTCTGTGTGTCATGGGGCCACTTTGTGGAGGGAATGTGCCCACAGAATGGGGGTAAGATCTTGAGCTGGTGAGACAAATCTGTGGCCTGGAAATAAATACTCATGTAATGCTTCTTATCTCCTAGAATCTGATTTGACACTGACACGCTAGAGCCAGGGAGCTCTTCCCTGTGTGTGTTAGCGATTTAGGCAGTGCTTCCAGTCGCCGTCCCTATGACTCGGTTCTCACCCCTGAGTGCCTAGTGTTGTGTCTGGCTGCTGGTTGGGCTGTCGCTTGCCAACTACTTTGGGCCCTTTATTTTGTTTGAAAAGGCTTTATTGAGATACAGGTCACATAATCTATCATTCGCCCGTTTCCCATTGAAAGTGTACAAGCCAGTGACTTAATCATCGTCACAGTCAATTTTGGGACGCCTTCATTACCCCTACAGAAATCCCTGCCTCTTAGCCATCACCTCCTAGTCCTCTCATCCCTTCCAGCCACCCCCAACCCTGGCCCTAGGTGACCACTCATCTTTTCGTCTCTAGATTTCTCTGTCTGGACATTCCATATAAAATGGAATCCTCTATGCCAGTGATGGGCAACCTTTTTATAAAAACCACCCACTTTTGCCTGACTAGGCGGTGGCGCAGTGGATAGAGCGTTGAACTGGGATGCAGAGGACCCGGGTTCGAGACCCCGAGGTCGCCAGCTTGAGCGCGGGCCCATCTGGCTTGAGCAAAAGCTCCTCAGCTTGGACCCAAGGTCGCTGGCTCCAGCAAGGGGTTGCTCAGTCTGCTGAAGGCCCGCGGTCAAGGCACATGTGAGAGAGCAGTCAATGAACAACTAAGGTGTCACAATGAAAAACTGATGATTGATGCTTCTCATCTCTCTCCGTGTCTGTCTGTCCCTATTTATCCCTCTCTCCGAGTTTCTCTCTCTGTCCCTATAAAAAAAACAACCTCCTACTTTTGCCATGCTGGTCAGCCTGGTCCCTACCACCCACTAGTGGGCGTTCCAGCTTTCCTGGTGGGCCAACCGCGGCGCGCTTTGGTTGCTCCGCTACCGCCCGCCATGAAAGCTGGAAAATCCACTAGTGGGCGGTAGGGAGCAGATTGACCAGCACTGCAAAAGTGGGCGGTTTTTATATGAAGGTTGCCCGTCACTGCTCTATGTGGTCCTTGGGGCTGGCTTCTTTCATTCAGCCTGAGGATTTTCCAGGTCTGCCCACGTTGTAAGGCGTGTCAGCACTTCACTCCCTTTCAGGCAGGGCCACACAGCATCCCATTGAATGGCTCTTCCTTGCTTTAATTATCCATCTATCAGTTGGTAGAAGTTGGTAGCCATTTTGGTTGTTTTGCGTAATGCTGCCGGGAACATTCGCATACCGTTCTTGTGTGGCTGTGTTTTCATTTCGCTCAGGTTCACACCAACACCACTTCTTACTGTCCCTGAAACCCCTTACACAGCCCGTCGCACAGGAGACGTGCCGAGGGTGAGGGCGTGGCTGCTCGCACCCCGTGTTGGAGAGCGAGACCACTCCACACCTGCCGCTGCGCTTGCTGCTTCGTGGTGCATTGCCGGGGGTCCCCACCCACCGCCACCGTCACTGTCTTGCTGTTGGGCAGACAGGCCTGGAGACATGGAGTCCGCGTTCTTCTGTGGGCAGAGACCTCTTGTGTAACAGAGAACTCGGCCCCCAGTGTTGAGGGTTCCAGTTCCCTAGGAACTAGTCCTGAGCAGGGCCTGTCTCCAGCAGGCTCAGGTCCCCCCGCGGACTGCGCTCCTCACCCCCATGTCTCCCCGCAGGGTGCCTCCGCCAACTGGTGGAACCATCGCCACTTCCAGCATCACGCCAAACCCAACATCTTCCAGAAGGATCCAGACGTGAACATGCTGCACGTGTTTGTCCTGGGCGAATGGCAGCCCATCGAGGTACAGCGGAAGGGGCAGTGATGGCAGGGTCTGAGGGAGCCGGGGAAAGGGAGGCTGGAGGGTGACTATTCAGCCAGACCTGATGTGTAAATGGAAACCTCTGCTGGTCGCCCTGAATTATTCAAGTTGGGGTTTCTGTGGAATGGGGTCACGTGTAACTAATGGACACAGCTCCTTCTCAGGGGTTCGTGGTGGTGAGACGCCTCCCTTCCTCCCACCAGCCAGGGACGAGCATTTCTCGGCTTGCTTCTGCCCAGCGGACGGGGAATCTGTTGTTGGTTTGTGGGAGATACCATTCCAGGGCTCATGCTTGGTCCCTCCAGGCCAGCTCAAAGAGAGCTTATTTGGAAAGTCACAGTCCTTGACCCTGGAAGGGACGTGGCATGATCTGGCCCACCCGCTTCACCAACCAATGACAAAGCCAGGCTAAGCGGGCGGAGGGGGTGTGCTCAGGGTCACAGGCTAGACCGCTAGCCATTTTCTTCCACTCCGTCAGCGGCCTTGTTTTAGTATTAGTACGTTGTGTTGGTTTTTTATTATTATAAATACAGAGCGTACCTATCAGAAACATTTAAGTAAAACAGAAATATACAAACTTTAAAAATGAGTCTGATGTTATCTTCACCATCGCCCTCTCTGCCTCAAATGTCATGCCCCTGACAGTGACCCCTGCTGACAACATGCCATATAATTCCTGTGTGTATGTAAGCATGCATTTATCTGTTTTTCAAAAGCAAAAATTAGAACTTGCTGTATTCTGCAGCTGGCTGCCTCAGCAGATGCGGCCCTTTGTGAGTGAGGGGCCCGTCCGCAGGCCTCCGCCTGGGGCAGTCCACACTCCGCTCTGTTCCTGTTCCGCAATGTTGTCCATACTGTTTTTTGGTGGGTTTTCTTTAATTTTTATTTTATTCATTTTAGAGGAGATACAGAGTGAGAGAGAAAGAGAGAAAGGGGGGAGGAGCTCGAAGCATCAACTCCCATATGTGCCTTGACCAGACCAGTGCAGGGTTTTGAACTGGCGACCTCAGTGTTCCCAGGTCGACGCTTTATCCACTGCGCCACCACAGGTCAGGCCATACTGTTTTATAAGACAGGAAAACTTGGTGTTGCTCATTCTTAATTTCCTTTTAATAAAAGCACTCCCAGCTTATTTGAAGAGTGTCCTTATTTAATGCATTTCTCTTAAAAAAGGAACCTCTTTGTGACAAACTGTTATGGTTCAGTTTACAGAAAATGTCTTTGTGGGCTTTGATTTTTGGAAGTTCATAGATGTAAAGAAGGAAAAACAAAGACGAGAACACCCGTGTTGCTTTCGTGCCGGTCTTAGCATCGTGGAGTGGGCTCAGGGGTGGCGCGCAGGCCTCGGTAAGGAGCAGTGGCTTGCATTTCATCCTTTGTCCAGTGGTGCTCGTGTCCAAGGCCCGCAGCGAGGAGGGGAGAGAGCCTGCCCCCCCAATTCTGGTGTGTACCTCCTCTCTCCTGTCCACACGAGAGAGTGTCTGAGCAGAAACATGGATTTCCTGTGACATCATAATTCAGAGGAAATTAGCCAAAACTCAGTACTCTGGAAGCGTGAGATCTCTGTGCCAAAGTACATGCTAGAGTGGTTTTTTTTTGGAGGAATGTTTGCTGGCTTTGATTGGTGGTGTCTCGCTAGTGGACCTGGTTAACTTTCTCTCCCCTGGCCAGTAGAGACGAAGGCCCCCTGAGCTGGGTGAGGCTTCATGTTGTAGAGTAATTGGCTGTCCTGACAGATACTCTGTGTCCCTAACAAGATTTGGTGTCAGCCACCAATGCTGCCAGGAAGGTGTCTCTCCCGTCTGCCTCGTAGCCAGGGAAACCTCTTCCAACATCTCTTTCTAGACTCTTCTCCGATGCTGGTCTGGGGACAGGATGGGCAGGACGGGGGTGGTGGCTGGTAGTCCAGTTGCCGGGAGCATTTGAGCAGCCACGACCAGGTGCACAGTGCTCCGTGCAGGCCTCCTGTCTCACTGTTTTGTGTTCCTGGCTGAGCTGCGCCCTGCTGGCCTCAGAACTGTGCTGCCCTGGGAGGGACCCTAGCCTCAGAACTGCGCTGCCCTGGGAGGGACTCTAGTGATGATGGGTCTGATGGCACTTGTCCCATGCCAGCCCCACGCACCACACTGGGGCCAGCCCCCAAGCTGGGAGGCCAGGGCTCTTTTCTCTGAGTACCACGAGCAAAACAGCCCAGCCAGGCGCTGCAAAGGGCCGCCCAGCGCACAGAAGTGCAAGCAGGGGCCTCCTGGGGAGCTTTCTGCCTTCTGGTCTTTGACTTCAGGGAGAATTTTTTTTTAAGTTCTTTTAGTTTGCTTTTTATTACTGCTTTTAGAGAGAGAGGAAGGGAGAGGAGAGAGAGAGAGAAACAGAAACATCATTCGGTTCCTATATGTTCCCTGACTGGGGATCGAACCCACAACTTTTGCTTATTGGGACAATGCTCTAACCAACCAAGCTATCCGGCCAAGGCCCATACGTTTCTTTATACGTATTGCGGATGTTTCTCTTTCAGTTTAGCCCTAGATATTTTCTGTTTTTGTTGTTACGACTGGGGTTTCTCCAGTATGCAGGGAAGCTGTTGACATTTGGCTAGCTAGTTGTCCTACAAGTTGTGTCCACTTATGTGTTGTTGTGATTCCAGTGGCTTTCCAGTTGATTCTTGTGCGTTTCCTGGGTATCCTTGAAAAGATCATAGCCTTGAAAACGATGGAAACTCAGTCTCTTTCTTTCTGATGGCTCCACACTCTTCCTTCGGGTTCAGATTTATGACACTCCTGGACCGCCCCAAACAGCAGCGATGGCGCTACTCAGTGGCACCCTGTCTTGGCTAATCTTTTCTTTGCCACGTCATAGAGGATATTGTCCCTGTGGCGCTGTGTTTCCGCCTCGCTGCCCAAGCTCCTGGGTGACCACCCATCCGGGACGCTCTCCCTGCCCCTCTGTGGCCCGCTGCGCAGCCTCCCGGCTTCCCGGTCCAGGCAGCCTTTCGGGAACAGGCCAAGTGGCCAGTTCTCCTTTGTACTGGCCACGGGCCTCCTGTCCGGGCCCCTGGGCTGGGCTTTGTGGTCTTGCCAGTCTGCCATGCCTGGTGTGGTCCTGTTGCTCACGCTCTCGTGAGTTTGCAGGTTCCCAGAGGCTGGGGCTAGACTTTGCAACAGCTCTCCTCCCCCACCTCTGAACAGACAAGGAAGGCCCTTGTCCTCCTTTAGACAGTTTGTTCCAATGCTGAGAAGTCCCCTGCACATGCCCCTGGCATCCAAGCCCATAATCCAAGGCTGGCCTTGTGGTCCTATGGAGAGTCTGGGTACAAGAGGGCCAGCCAGCTGGGGCAGAGGGCTGTGGGCCTCCGGGAAGCCAGGCCACCGGCTGGCCGCGCTCCCCCTCCCCGTGTCCCTGGCCTGTGTCCCTGTCGCCCTCAGCTTGGGAATGCGTCAAAGAGAGCCCTATATGCCACCATCTCCTTCCCAGGGTCCAGACACCTGGGTAAAAGCACCCTCTGTCCTCCTGCGTCTCAGCCCCACCACCTTGGGCTTTCTCTCGGTGTATGGTGAGGGCTGTCCTGAAGGGGTGTGGGGGGTCCCCGTGGGGAGGAAGGCAGACCCTTAGCGTGTGAGGCCAGGGCCTCTCACTGGGCTGAGCATGTGGCATGCAGGGCGTCACTTAATCCTTGCATAACTGTGAGGCAGAAGCTATCAACAAACCCATTTGATAGGTGGAACAGCTAAGGCCCACAGAGAAGAAATAACTTGCTCAAGGTTACAGCTAGAAAAAGCAGTGCCACCACCCCAACCCAGGCCATCTGGCTCTAAGCTGGGGCTTCTGGGTCCTGTGGGACCTTGCCCAGGGCCACCACCTGGTAGACATTAGGGAGGTGTTTTGTTGGATCACTCCAGCTTTCTGATGAAGGGAGAAGCCAGGAGCGCCCCTCTGAGCTTGTACATTCTAAAATATCCTTCCCTGCGCCCATGACATATGCCTGGGTTCTGGCTGAGAACTGAGTGACAAGAGGCAGCAAGTCAGCCCCACGCCAGGCGTGCCCTCGGCCAACCACAGCTGTACTTTCTGGTTTTCAGAGGAAACCCCCTGCTGGGCCAGCACACCCTGACACACGGTCTTGCAGTTGTCCACCTCAGGAAGGGACTAGATGCCGGTGACGTTTCAGTGTGTCTCCACACGCAGGCACACGTGTTCCCATGACTAACCTTCCCTTCACGGTCCTAAAGTGCTTTTATATCCGCTTCCTCTGCTGGCCCCTCAATAACCCTATGAACTGCCCACCAAACCTCCAGTTGACAAATAAGGACCCCAAAGGTCGTGAGGTGGAGGGTTGGGAAGCAGTGTGCTCAAATGAAGAATTGTTTCCTGATCTGCAGCCCCTGCCTCCTGAAGCCTGGGAGTGACTCATCAGCAGGGACCCATCAGCCTGAGGGGGCTCCTATAACCCTTCTTACCCCACCCCTACCCCAAAGGTTGCCAGAAATAAAGGAAAACTGTGTGTTTCTTTCTGTGCAAGTGCAACTTCGAAGGAATTTTCCCTCCCAGCAGTTCGGTCACCCTAAGTCCTTCTGTGGGAACACTCTGGTCTCTGCTGATTGCCTAGGGCCCTCCCTGGGGTGACCTGTGCGCCAAGAGGTGGAGAAGGCTCCTGTCCAGGGTCAGAGGAGCCTACAAAGGCTGCCCTGTGGGCTGGGTTTCTGGCCTCTGGGAGGAAGTTGGAGCAGAGCCCAGGGGCCTAATCTGAGGGCCATGTGCTCCCCAGACCCCCGGGAGGGCGCACTTTCTCCCCTGGAATGGCCACTTGGGGCTCCCCCCCCACCCCACCTCTGAAGCCTCCCTGTGTGGGGCCTCTCCAAGACCAGCTTCAGCACTGTCATTCGTGATAATCTTCGAGCGAGGGACTCACGTTCTGGGGACGGGTGAGACCCTGCCGAAGCACGGGAGGCCACACGGAACTGAGGGAGTGGTTCCAGTGGCACGTCAGCCAGGTGTGCTCTGACCGTGGCTGCCGGCGGCAGGAGGCAAGCCCTGGGGATAGGTGGGCTTTGTCCCTCTCCAGGGCCCCTCCTGTCAGGAGGCCACGGACCTTCCTTCCCTCTGGTTTTGACGGTCACTGTCCTCTCTGTTCTCACCGGAGAACCTTGCTGTGACTTCGTAGCCATAAGCTGGACACCGATGGAGAAGGGAGGCTCTGGCTGTCGGGTTCAGGGAAGGGCTGCTGAGGAGCAGTGTCCCCAGGGTCAGCATCTGGCATTTAGGCCCATGTTCTCATTGTCTCTTCTTCTTTTTCTTTTTATAATTTTTATTTATGGACTTTAGAGAGAGAGGAAGGGAGGGAGAGAGAGACAGGGACATGGGTTGTTCCTGCAGGTGCCCTGGCCGGGGATCGAACCGGCAACCTCTGCATTTCGGGATGATGCTCTAACCAACGGAGCCATCCTGTCAGGGCTCATTGTCTCTTCTTAACAACCAGTGATGTGGCTGCCAAACGGGGCTCAGAGGACCCGAGTGACCTGTGAAGGGTCTCAGCCCTAGCCTGGCTCCCCACACAGCCCCCTCACCCCCGGCATGACAGACAAGAAAAGCAAGTGCCACTCTGCAGGCAGCCGCTCAGGAGCAGGGTGGGCTGGTCCTCTGGGCCGGGGCTTCAGGATTAAAGGGTGCAGGAACCCCATGAAGCCTAGCTCTCCCACTGTCTCATGCTTGGAGGACCCGAGCAGCTCTGTATGTATAGTGAGGATGCCCAGACACCAGCCCGGCCCTCCTCCCTCAGAGTGTCCGGGCATCAGGGTCCCACGGGTGCGGGCTCCGCTGGGGAGGGAGCAGGTGCCCTGGAAAGAAAGATTAGCTTTGGAAATGGCAGGAGGCTCTGAGGAAGTAGATGCTCCAGCTTGTGACTCTTCGTAAATCCCCAGGCCCTTATCTGGGTTCTTGCAGCTGCTTCAGGCTCTGGGGAGCCCCCCAGAGTAGTCTGGCAGCTTTTCTCATTCCCAAAGGGGTGAAACCTAGCCCAGGCGCTCCTTCTGTGTGAGTGGTTCAGTTGTACATTCACGTCAACAGACAAGTATTTAGTGGCTGTCACTTGGGCTCTGAATGAGCTTACCTACGTCCAGATCCTTGCTGGTCCCACTCACCTGTGGCCTTGGGCAGGGGCTCAGCTTCAGAAGTGCTGGCTTGTGAGCTCGGGTACTCATGCCTGGGTCAAGGCCCGCGTGCGTGCCGGGCAGCACACTCGGCCAGGGCTGAGGACCTGTTGGCCCCTGCTAGTCGAGCGGCTCTGGCCTGGGGAGCTCAGGGTGCAGATTGACAGGAAGGGGACAGGTACCCTAAGCAGGAGGCAGAGATGGTGGCTGCAGAGCAGGCGCAGGCGGGTGTGGGACGTGGACCCCGAGGGGCACGGGTGCCCGGCACTCACGGTCTCTGCTTTCCCCTCAGTACGGCAAGAAGAAGCTGAAGTACCTGCCCTACAACCACCAGCACGAGTACTTCTTCCTGAGTGAGTGCGGGCCCCACAGGCCCACCCCGTCTCGGTCCCCCCCTCACGCCCGTTTGGGACTCAGACACTGAGCCTGTCGGGGGAAGAGGGGTTATAGCAGCCGCCCTGTGCGGACCCCTCCTGGCCCATCATGCAGACGTGCTCCGTGATCTGTGGGTGAGAGCTGGGGTGGAGTGGAGGTGCTGTCTGCCCCAGCGCCCTCGGCTGGACCAGGGCCTCTGCGGGAGCCACAGGGTCCCGGCCCGGTTCCTGCTCTTGCAGCACGAACCAGGAGGGACAGGACGGACCTGATGGCGCAGTGCACCCTGAGCACGGCTCCACTCTCCCCGCAGTTGGGCCGCCGCTGCTCATCCCCATGTACTTCCAGTACCAGATCATCATGACCATGATCGTTCGCAAGGACTGGGTGGTGAGTCGCAGGAGCCTGCTGCCTGGGGACCGGGAGGAGGGAGTCTGGGCAGTGGGCCCTGGGGACCTGCGCTGGGCCACGCCCCTTTGTGCCTCTGCGGGCCCTGGGCTATACTTTGTCACTCTCAGGAAGGGACCTGCTCTGAGGTGCCAGGAGCCGGCAGGCCATTGCCCCCATTGTTAGAGACCCCCCCCTATACAGGGGAGCCACTGCTTTTGCAGACAGAGCTCCCTCAGAAAGTTCCTGAAGGCAATGTGATCAGAGCCAAACGCAGCCCACCGTGCATGGCTCTGCCCCAGCCATTGCCCTCTTGTGTCCCTGTGCCGCCTCTAAGACCCATGAACTGGGTCTCACGGCCCCGGCACTCGGGTTGGTAAGTAGAGAGCAGCAGGGCGGTGGTGCAGACGACAGAGGTATCAGTGTGCTCAGGCTGCATGATAGAGCACCACAGACGGAGTGGTGGGTCTGTGAGCCGCGGAATGTATTGTCTCACAGTCTGGGGCTGAGGTCCGAGGCGGAGCTATGGCTGTGTCCGTTCCTGAGGCCGTGAGGGAGTCGCCCGTCTCTTTCCAGTGTCTTCCTTGTGCATGTGTCTGTATCTGTGTCTAAATCCCCCCTTTTTATAAGGACACCGGTTGTAGTGGGTTAGGGTCCTGCCTGATAACCTCTTCTTAACTGATGACATCCGTAGCGACCCTGTCTCCAAATAGGGTCACGTTGTGAGGTCCTGGGGGTTAGGGCTTCAACATAGGCATAGTAGGGTGCACGGTGCAGCCCGTAACGCCAGACTAGGGGGGCCGACAGTGTTGTGCACGCAACCAATGGCTTGGTGTAGACTTGCAGGCGTCACTGTGCCTAAGAGGTGGTGTGGCCACAATAGAATGACCTGGAGGGAACAGCCGAGATGGAGCTGGTTTCAGGGGGACAGGCACAGGGCCCTGCTCTACAGTCACTCGGTAGGTATGGCCAGTCTCTCTTACCAGTTTTTTTTTTAACTCAGTTTCATAAGTGAAGATGTTGAGACTCAGAGAGTTTGGGACTTGCCCAAGATGACACTAAGGGGGTGGGCGCTAGAACCCAGGCCTCCCAGTGCCATGTCCTGGGCCCTCCTCCACATTCAGCCACCAGTCTCTCTGAAATAACAGTACCTTCTGTTGCACAGCATTTGAAGGGCCTCAGAGCACTTTGTCTTATATCCTCTCGTGGAAAGTACAGGCAGAGGGTCCAGGCTGTGGCTTCTGCCAGGAGAGCCAGGACTGGGCTGGCGAGCAGCGGGGGTGGTCGGGGAGGAGCCGTGGCTCTGGAGGCCTCCGCCTGCGCCGTGCTGCTAGAACCTGTACGGCTCCCTTCCAACACAGGTTCTTTTCCCAAAGGTGGGCATGTCATCAGTGCTCACCGGGTTCCAGGGACATTCCAGCGCCGCCCACATTGTGTCGTTTCAACCCGCTTTACCAAGGAGGCCAGAGTGGGCTGGAGGGATGGGGTTTCTGCATCAGGTCAGCGATGGGAATTTGAACCCAGATCTGCTCCTACGGTGAGCACTGTTTGCACCAGGCTCACTTGGGCGCTGGGAGGAGTCCCGGCTGACCGAGAATGAGAGCATGTGCGCACCGCGGAGCTGGGTCGCGATGCTCAGGGGCATTTTAATCTGCATTCAGAGCGGATGACTTCTGATGTGAATATTTAATTATTATTACTATTGTAGTTGTTTACCCCATAAGGAACAAAGCATTAAAAAGGGACAGCAGGAAAGGAAATCAGATGATATACCTGAACAGGATCAGGTGGCAGAGCCTGGGAAATTGATAGGGCCTCCGTGGCCCTGCCCTCGCGCCTGCCGGGAAGTACGGTTCAGCCTCCTGACTGCTCCCGGACTGGGTGTTGGAGATTCTCGATGGATATGACTCAGCAGACCCCTTGGGCTCAGGACCGTGTGGGTAGACTCATGACCTACACTGCAGTCTGTTTAGGACAACAGTGAGCTTAGGTGCCACTTAAGGCTGTGACCCGGGGTAGCGTCCTCAATGGGGCTGATCTTCATTGTCAAAACCTGGGACGAGGGTGCTGGTATCTAGTGGGCACCTAGCCAGGGAGGCAGCTGGACATCCCGCCTTGCACAGAACAGCCCCGCGTGCGGACTGTGTGGGGGCTGAGAGGCCTGGCCCGGAGGAGGGACTTGTCACACACAGTGCGAGGGAGGTCCCTGGGGTCTGACACCACTACCAGCTCCGTCCTGAAATTCTCCCTGTCGGCTTCTGAGTCCCCCTACTGGGTCTCTCCCTCCTCTCTGTGTCTCTACATCTGCATCATGCCCTCCCATTGGAGCCAGTACCGCGGTCACGTGTCACTCGCGGGAAAAGAGATGGGTAAGCATGCACACCCACAAACACACGGGTGCTCACTGCTGCACCGCAGACGGAAGAATGATGTCAAAATGAGTGTGGTGAAAGTAGCGGTAGAACTTGTCATGTTGGCTCCCTCCGTCCCTGAAAGACCGCCGCGTTAGTTTGGAGGTCTTGCCCAGGGCTCCCCTCTGGCCCTGCCCGTGCTGCCTCCCCAGGCGCTCCCGTCCCACCTTTCTCACGAGGGCGCAGTTCCCTGATGCCACTGCCCCTGCCTCCCAAGTAGCTCTGGGCCTGCTGCCCACTCACCACCCCGAGCACACGCCCTCTGCCGTCTCCCCTGTCTGGGCTTTTCTCTGCATCCCTGTCTTTCCTGCTGATATCCTTTATGCTGTACCCCCGACCCTCAGGCAGACCTTTCCTGAATCCCAGGGTCGTGCTGGGTCCCTATGCCGTGTTTCTGTCACCCCTGTAACTATCTGTCCCCCTTCCTTGTGATGTTCAAGGAGTCTCTTTACGAGCCTGTCCTTGCAGACGCAGGGCTTCTGAATGACCTCTTGCTCCCAGGCACCTGACACACAGAGAAGGCATTTGCTGAATGTTTGTGGAGCTTAACTGAACAGAGCTGGGCTGAAGGATGAGTTTGCTGAGCAGATAAGGGAAGAAGGAGCCCCCGGGAAGTTACAGCCCGGACGCAAACACTGAAGCAAGACAGAGCATGTCCTGGTCGGGCGCACATAGGTCAGGAGGTGGGCTGCGGAGCAGGCGAGGGAAGGGCCGCGTGTCCTACCCAGGGGCTAGATTTTGTCCTTTGTCTCCTGGCAGGGAAGGAAGCCAGTAATGGCTTGGAGGATGGCACTGGTGTGATCCAGTTGACATGTTAGGAAGGTCTCTTTGGTGGCACAGGGGTGCAGTGGGCTGTTTGGAGTTGTGAGAGCTCACTATAGGAGACGCTTATTGTTAGAACACACACATTCAAGCCGTGTAGGACCTCAATGGGAGGTTCTCCCATCCTGCCGATGGGGGAACTGAGGCACAGCTGAGTGAACCATCTACAGCCACAGAGCCAGTGGTAGAGCTGGAAGTAGCACAGGCAGCCTGACCTGGAGCCTGTGCTCCTAACTACCCTGCCAAGGCTCCGGGGAGAAGTGATGGGGGAACCCAGTTACTGCACAAGCATTCTTGGCTGAGGAAATGGTCTCAGTGCAAAGGCCCTGAGGTGATCTCTTGGAACATTGGGTAGGGTGGGAGGCTTAGCAAGGGAGAGATGGGGTTTGCTTGGTGTTAGGAGGGCCACTCTCTGTCACTCTTATACAAGGGAGAGCCAGAGACCCATGGGAGGCTTCTGCAGTCCAGCAGAGACACCTGGATTCAGGTGACAGACAGGAGGCAGAGTCCGTGTCTGCAAGTGTCTCTGGCCCCTGCCTTCCCACGCTGGATGAGCACGGAGGAAGAAGTTCCCAGGTGCCGATGAGTACAGACAGGAGACGGGGCCATTTGTGAGCCTGCCTGGCATCGCAGGAGGGGTTGGAGTGTATGCGTGTGCAGTCAGAATCCTTGGGACCAGACCCCTGCCTGTGGATGCCCTCAGCTGATGTCTCTGTTCCCTATCCCTGTTTCCTTCTCTGAAAGCAGAGCACATGGCTCCCTCCCTGCCGCCAAAACACTCAGCATTTCCCGAGAAACAAAGACTGTCGCGAAAACCCTGCACAAGGCAGCATCTGCCGCTCGGCGGGCCTGGTGCCCAACTTCCAAGAGGCCTGTGGGGGTTAGACACCTGTGCCTAGCAGGGCATATGAGGTGCTGTGTATATACCTGTGGTCAGGACACAGTGCCAGGGAGGGCTGGGCCCTCCCACACCTAATTGTTTCTCTTGGCAGGACTTGGCCTGGGCCATCAGCTACTATGCCCGTTTCTTCATCACCTACATTCCTTTCTATGGTGTCCTGGGAGCCGTACTTTTCCTCAACTTCATCAGGTGCCTGAGCTTTGCTGGCTAATCCCTGGACCCCAGAGCACTGGTGTTGACGGGAGCTTTGTCAGGAGAGACCCACGAGGAAAGGCTCAGAGGTCCCCACTTCCTGCCCTGCGCCCCACATCCTGCCACCTGAGCTTACCCCCGACACCTGCTCTGGGCCAGTGAACGTTGGGAGGGAGGGGCCGTTCCCACTGTGGCCGGGGCCCATGGAGAGCCAGGTGGCCGGGACTCCAGCACTGAACTGCACTCTCTCCCAGGTTCCTGGAGAGCCACTGGTTTGTGTGGGTCACGCAGATGAATCACATTGTCATGGAGATCGACCGAGAGCCATACCGAGACTGGTTCAGCAGCCAGGTGAGGTCACAGGGGCCCTTCGTCCTGGTCAGTACAGGCTAAGCAAGAAAGGGTTGTAGGGCTCTTTAAGAGGGAGCAGTGGGGCCTGACCAGGAGGTGGCGCAGTGGATAGAGCATCGATAGAGCATCGGACTGGGATGCGGAAGACCCAGGTTCGAGACCCAAGGTCAACAGCTTGAGCTCAGGCCCATCTGGCTTGAGCAAAAGCTCGTCAGCTTGGACCGAAGGTCGCTGGCTCCAGGAAGGGGTGGCTCGGTCTGCTGAAGGCCCGCGGTCAAGGCACAACTAAGGTGTCGCAGCGGCAACAAAAAACTAATGATTGATGCTTCTCATCTCTCTTTGTTTCTGTCTGTCTGTCCTTATCTGTCCCTCTCTCTGACTCTCTCTCTATCCTTATATAAAAAGAAATGGGTGGGCTGAGGACTCGGGCAGAACAGTACGGCATGAGGGCTGGTGCTGAGGCCTTGGGTGAGGCTGACCTTAAGGGAAGGCAGAGAGGCCCTTCGTTTACTCCCGGCCGCTCCTCCCGCTTCCCCGTACAGCTGGCGGCTACCTGCAACGTGGAGCAGTCCTTCTTCAACGACTGGTTCAGCGGGCACCTTAACTTCCAGATCGAGCACCAGTGAGTGCAGGCGCGGGTGGCCAGGGCAGGCGGGCCACAGACAAGAGGATGGAAGTGGCCACCAGCCCTATCTAGGCAAAGGGCAGCATTTGGGGGCTCCCCCCCGCAGATACCTCGCCCCGAGCCCTACAGCATGCTCCATGGCCGGCTGCGCTGAGGCCAGGGGAGGGGCGCTCTGTGCCCTATGCCACGCTGTCACAGTGACAACTACCCCTTACGTGTGGCCGCAGCTTCGTAGTTCCAGAGAGCGTACAGCAGCAGCCCCTTGATCCCGCAGGCCTGCAGGGCAGGGCCATCAGTCCGCTTCATTGGCCGGGAAACTGCGGCCCAGCCTGGTCAGAGAGCTTGCCTTGGAACGGCTACCCTCCAAACCCCCATGACCTCTGCTGTCCCTCATTCTAGCCTCCCCCTTGGTCACTGTTCCTTTTCCTCTCAGTCCCTCTAGTTTATTTATTTCCTTTTTAGAAAAATAGTGTTTTGTCTCTAGCCACCAAGTTTCTTTCCAACCCCAGAGCACAAACACACCCGAGCCACGTGCCAGCACCGCAGAGAGCACACAGCAAGGGCCGGAGCTGGGGTTCCCTGGGCTTGCCTCTTATCTGTGGGTGGGGAGAGGAGGCGGGCACCCTCACACTCTGTCCCCCACGCTCTCTCCAGCCTCTTCCCCACGATGCCCCGGCACAACTTCCACAAGGTCGCCCCGCTGGTGAAGTCCCTGTGCGCCAAGCATGGCATCCAGTACCAGGAGAAGCCCCTGTTGAGGGCCTTGCAGGACATCGTCAGGTAGCGGGGCCCGTGCGCAGCCCGTGGGTGCAGGGGCACAGTGTGTGGGTGAGGACAGTCACAGGGCCGGGACCACTCGTGGACAGTGGCAACCACAAGAGGACCCGAAACCTGCTGGCAGAGGGGCTCCATCAGTCCACCCCCTTCCTAGGGACTGCCTGGCTTCTTCTCTGGGCCGGTGAGGGCTTCCCTCTGTCGTTCCATGGGGCTCTTTCCACAGAGAGCAAGAGGAAGCCCCTGCACGCCCCGAGTGGCCTCCCCAGCCTCCCCACCCACTCCCTAGGGCTCCCTGGCGCCCCTCCTGGCCTCTGACTGTCCCCACCCCCTTTCCTCCCAGGTCCCTGAAGAAGTCTGGGGAGCTGTGGCTGGACGCCTACCTCCACAAATGAAGCTGCCATCCTCGGGTGCCCACGGGGAGGGGGAGCAGACGGGGAAGACGGCCAAGAGGGAGGGGGGGGGTTTGTTCCGAGAGGTGTCCGTGAGGCTGGGGTCCATGCCGGCTCACAGACCCCAGGTTCGGTCTTTCTCCTGTTTTCCTCTCCTTCGTCCTTTCCCTTCACCCTCCAACGCCCTCCCTCGTGGGGTCTGCCCTCTGAGTCCCTCCCCCTGGGGAGCAGAGGGAGATGGCCTTGTACCTGCCTCCGCCCCTAAACATCTGCCAGACCAGAGGTCCCAGGTGCTCCTGGCCCCCTGCAGCCTGGCCTTCAGGCCTCACACTCCCTCCGTTCTCCCTCCGCTGCTCTTGGGCTCCACGGGGCTGGGTCCTAGTGGGGCAAGATGGCTCCTTTACCCCTCAGACCTGGCTCCACCCTCTGACGGTGCCCACGGTCTGCGCCTTGATAGGGAGATGCTTTGTGATTCCAGGCTGCCGCTGGTTCAGACCTCAGGCCCAGGACAATGTCTTCCTCGCCCCGTGGGAGCCCTCTGATCCAGGGCTTGTGCACTTCCGGCCCACCATCTTCCAACCTCCAGAACCCGCAGCCTTGGGGCCAAGGGGCAGCCCTGCAGGTGGGCTCTGCGGAGGTCAGGGGCTCGTAGGCTCTGCCCACCTCCCATCCTGTTCCGATGTTTGTCCTAGCTGGGAGGCCTATGACTGGAGCATTCGAACCCAGCTCCTAAGTGCTGTTACCTGCCAGGCAGCCACGCTGGGGCCGCCGCGCTGGACAGGCTCTCGCTGTCTTCCGCTCTCTCGTGACTTTCACTGTTTTTTTTTTAATCTCTTGCTACACAGAATACACATTCTGACAGGGTGTCACTGGGGCTGCGTCTTATGACAATCTGCCTTTGACCACCTGCCCATTGAGGCCTCTGCCAGGGCCCACAGCGGGCTGAGCTGGGCTCACTCCCCGAGGCCATGGTGGCCTTGGGGAGCAGTGGGGCAGAGACGGAGAGAGTCCTGGAGGAGGTGACTCTGAGGAGCCAGGGGATTGGTGGGGGGGCCTAATGAGAGCCAAGTGGGAAGTGCAACTTAGGAGAGTTCGGGGCTGGCGGCCAGGAGTGGAGGGGACAGGAAAGTTGAGGGGTGGGCGAGGAGCCCACCACCCCAAGGAGGGGTCCAAAGCGATTGCATTTGGAAACCTAACTCACTAACCAACATTTAGCTTTGGGGCAGCACGGGCAGGAACAAGTGCAGAGTGGGGACCTCGGGGGAGGACATGTCGACCCCCAGCTCTGGCCAGCCAGGAGGGACCAGTATCTACTGTGACAGACCTTTGAGTT
The DNA here is from genome assembly GCA_037038555.1 of Rhynchonycteris naso. Taxonomy (NCBI): domain Eukaryota; kingdom Metazoa; phylum Chordata; class Mammalia; order Chiroptera; family Emballonuridae; genus Rhynchonycteris; species Rhynchonycteris naso. The sequence continues at coordinate 363,132,124 of CM072995.1, forward strand.
GCCGAGGCAACAGGGGCCCCCCTGAGGCTCTGCTGCTGGAAATAGGGGCCCGAGGAGCTGCTGTCCCTCCTGAGGCCAACAGATCGTAGGGAACTGATCTTAACTTTTATCATGTTGCTCTCCTGGCCTTGCATTTTTGGAAATAAAAGAGGTAATTTTATTCTCACTTCCTTGCTGAATGGGCTGCCTGCGCTCCTGCTGACTAATGCTAAGGAAGGGCGGCAGCAGGAGCCAGGGCTGGGCATTGGCGGCCCTTCTCTGTCCCTTCCTCCCCTGTGGTCACCCTACCCCTGCTGCCACTGCTCAGGAACTCCCTCTCCCCATCCCAGACCGGGAACTTTGGGTGACCCAAACAAATAGGCGCGCCTTCTATCTGGGGACTCTCAGCAGCTCAGGCAAAGCCAACTCCCGAAGGCCCTGCCTGGAGCCCCGTGGAGCCTCTGCGAAGGTCTCTGAAGGGCAACAGGGGAGGCCGGCACAGGCCACCTTCCTGACGCCATTCCCATCCCTGTCTCCACCCTGAGGCCAGCTGTGCGCCCACAGCTTCTGCCTGTATCCTGGTCAGCACACAGCTCCAGGGCAGAGTCACAGGAGCTCTGAGCAAAGCCCCGATACCTGTATCCTGGTCAGCACACAGCTCCAGGGCAGAGTCACAGGAGCTCTGAGCAAAGCCCCGATACCTGTATCCTGGTCAGCACACAGCTCCAGGCAGAGTCACAGGAGCTCTGAGCAAAGCCCCGATACCGACACGACCTGCTCTGATGATCCTGTGCCCCTGCAGCGGCTCATTCGGTGCCCACACCTTTGGGGAAAGCCTGTGCGTCCCAGCCTAGCGTCATCAACCAGTTCATTGGCAACGCCATGGAGACCGAGTCCACGGAGGCAGTCTCGCAAGGGGGCTCTCGACCTCCAAGCCTGGGAAGAGTCCAAAGGGATGTACCAGGGTCACCTGCACAGGCGGTCCCAACACTGCTCCGTGACTGTCTACTCCGGGCTGGCTCAGTGGGCACGTCAAACTAGGCAAGCCAGGGCCAAGCACCATACTTGGTGCTGTGAAGGCACCAGGTAAACCTTGGCTTAGGTTGATGGGCACTTGGATCTTTTCTGGCTTCTAACCTTGCCCTTGGGTCAAGAAGCTGGGGGCTTGCTATGGCTGGGTAGCTTAGTTGATTAATGTCTTCATACACGAAGGTTGCGGGTTCCATTCTCAGGACACACGCAAGCATCAACCAGTGAATGCATAAACAAGTGGAACAATGTTTCTCTGAAACCAACAGACCAAAATATTTTTTTTAATCATGTCTCAGTGGCTTAGTAGTGTCGGCCCATGCATATGGATGTCTTGGGTTCAATTTCTGGTCAGGGCACATAGGAGAAGCAACCATCTGCTTCTCTTCCCCTCCCTCTCTGCCTTCTCTTCTTTCCCTCCCACAGCCAGTGGCTCCATTGGTTCAAGTGTGGCCCTGGGTGCTGAGGATAGCTCAATTGGTCTGAGTTTGTCAGCCTCAGGTGCTAAAAATAGCCTGCGACTTGAACATTGGCTCTAGATGTGGTTGCCAAGTAGGTCCCAGTTGGGGTGCATGCAGGAGTCTGCATATCTCCCTCTCACCTAAAAAAAAAAAGTCTTGGCCCTGGCCATTGGTTCAGTCAATAGAGCATTGGCCTGGTGTGCAGACATCCCAGGTTCGATCCCTAGTCAGGACATGTGAGAAGTGACCAGCTACTTCTCCCTCCACTCCTTTCTCCCCTTCCCGTCCCACAGCCAGTGGCTCAGTTGGCTCCAGCATTGTCCTCGGCGCTGAGGGTAGCTCATTCGGTCTGAGCATTGGCCTGGGTGCTGAGAATAACTCAGCTGGTTAGAGCATCAGCCCCAAACGGGTTGCTGGGTGGAGCCCAGTCATGATGCATGCGGGAGTCTATCTCCCTCTCACTTAAGAACATATCTCTACTGTCCTCTACCATTATAAATGTTTAATTCTGAAGGTTTTTCTTCCCTATCATCTGGTTCAGAAGCAAGTATCTTAGAGAATTAGTAGCTTGGCAAGGGCCACGACGACCAGGGCAGCCAAATACTTCAGGGCATATCTGGGGGGAGGGGGATTGTGGGAAAGGCTCATGAAAGAGCCACTACCTGGTCATAGAAGTTTGTCACCCCTACGAGGCCCTCAGGACATAACAGGCTCTCCTTTGCCACCACCTGGCTAGGTCAGTATACAGGTGATTTAAATGACTTCTCTCAGTAGAGTTTTGTGTTTCTTTGGGGCCCAAGACTGTGCAGCATAAAGCAGGGACAGGGTTCCTTAGAGGACCCGCCCAGGTCATTCCCTTCCCCCTTTTACAAACCCTGCACATGCCCCCAAGTTCTTGCTTAGTGACTGCCTAAGAGACAGCTGGAGAAGGGAGAGCGTGGCTCAGGTGCAGGGTGGTGACCTGTCCCCAGGGGCTCTAGTATGGGGGACAGAGTGGGACATGGGCAAAAATCTCTGGCCGGTGGAGGATTCCAGGCAACAAGGAGAGATCTGGGAGTGGCTATTTGTGGTAAGGGGGCCTCCCCAAGGGTCCTTCCCAAGGGCCCTTTAAGCAAATGACGAAAACTACCCATTTGCAGACGAGAGGTTACACTACCCGCTTGCTACCACCAGGGGCAGCATGGAGCAGGGCCTGCCCCACAATGGTGCAGATACTCCCAGTGCCCCAGGGTGGCGCTGCAGGCTCAGCGTAGGCTCTGGGTGGGGACGTGCTGCCTTTGAGTCCAGGGTATTATATCTCCCTGATAAAGGCATCAGAGGCACGGCAAGAAACGTGCTGCCCGGTCTGCCCAGGTGAGGGGACAGGGAGTACCATCCAAGGGCCCCGCATGGCATCAGGGTTTCCACAGGAAGGGGGACTCCTGGCAGAGGGAGGAGCCTGTGCAGGGCCTGAGTGTGAGCCCTGCCCTGGACATAAACAATTCACTTTCAAGGTAGAAACACCTTTCAAGAAGTAAACAGGCTCAGAGACAGCCAAGGACTTGTCCCAGGTGATGGCCCCAGGGTGTTAAATCGTGTGCACACAATTTCAAAACGTTTCTGAGCTCTGTTGCTGGGCCCTATGCCAAGAGGCTTCCACCACATCCCTTTTATCTTCCACCACCCTAGCCTAAGGGGTCACACGACCCTCAGAGAGGTTGAATCAAGTCTCCAAGGTCACACAACCTGAGTTCCAACAAGCAACGCTTGCCCCTGGTCAGCCAGACTGCAGAGAAGAGGGGAAGACCTGTGAGATGAGTGACCCCAGGAAAGGCTGAACAAGAACCACGATACCAATACCGTGCCCCCCCTCACCTGCTTCCCGAAGGACCCAGCCCAGAGCATCGGGGGCCAACAGAGTGCGGGACAGTGCTCAACTGGCGGGGAGATTACAGCTCCTATTCCGGCAGGGACCTCCAATATTCTAGCTCAGCATTTCAGTATTTTCTTGAAATTGCTGACACTTCTTAAAATAGAACCTTCGTCTCAGCTTAGAGCTGCTAGTGTGTGGGTACTGGGGTCTCAGGGGTCCAGCAGCCCACCCCTCTCCCTCCCAACGTCAAGAAACCCCAAGGGGCAACTCAAAGCCCTCCACAGAATTGTTGAAAACCATAGGCCCAAGGCCAACTGCACCCATTTTCCAGATGAGGAGCCTGAGGCTTAGGGAAGGACACTGGCCAAAGCAGGGTGAGCCCCTGGGTACTTCTCAGACTCCAGGGGTGGAAATGACCACTTCTCAGGGGCCCAGCTTAGTCACTGCAACAATGACAGGCAAGCCCTGGCTCCAGGCAGGCATGGGGAAGAGCTGGTGTCACCTGTGGGTGACTGAGTGGGGTCCAGCTGTCCCCCCACTGGTGCACTGGCAAGTGTGATACTAAGATCGGCAGGTGGCCCAGTGCCACCACACTCTGAGGCCCCTCACCACAGAGGCTGCAGGAGGAGATGGCTTCCCCATCCCCTGCGCCAGGGCCACCTGCAGACATGGCCCTCAGCCCTGGACCCGCCCCTATCCCACTGTGCCCAGGAGTCAGGTTAGGTGAGCCCACGTGACCACCCAAGTTTGCTGGTGAGCAGGTGAACAGGAAGGGACGGGGCCGCAGGCGGATGTGAGCTGGAGGCAGCTGCCAACCCCCCTACCCAGAGTAGAGGGAACCGAAAGCCAGCCCACCCCAAACACCCTGCTGACGCAAGGGCCTGAACTCTTGGGGATCTTGGCAGACTCCAGCTCCAAAAGTCATGCAAGTTCAATACTTTATTTCATAATATATCTGGGTTTGTTTTTATATAAAAATAACAGTTTTCCCAAAATTTTTGCTCTAGGAAAACATCCCATGCTCATCATGTGGCTCTCTCTACCACCCCCTCTTCCCCCCCCCCCCCTGTCCTGTTGGGCAGAGGTCTGTGGCTTTAGGGCTGCTGAGCAAACAGGCAAGAGGGAAGATGGCTGGACCAGGAGGGCAGCAGGGCCCCCAAGCCCAGTGGGGGTGGGGTTTGGTCAAGTCTGCCTGTGCCCATTTGATGGTTGCAGGGGTCCAGGGCGCTGCCTTCACTGTTGGAGGTAGGCTTCCAGCCAGACTTTGCCAGACTTCTTCAGGGACCTGCGAGGCAGGGGTAGGGGAAGGTGCTGGGAACTCAGTTCCAAGGTACCAACCCCCTTCCCGCAAGACGATGCGTGGGAGTGGAGGTATAGCCATTCCCGAGTCCCTTTCCTGAGGCAGGCAGCTGGGTAGGGCCGAAGGGGTGGACCAGGAAATGAGGCTGCCCTCTCAGGAACTGGACTGGCATCTAGACCTGGGGTGGAGGCAGGGGAGGGCTAGAGCCAAAGCAAAGTCCCGGCAGGAGCCAGGGTGGGCCTGGCCCTCTTTTTCCCAGCGCTGTCTGTCTGTTCCCTCCTTCCGCTGGGCCCTGCGACCCAGAGATGGGGACCCGAGCTTATCCACCTCTTCTGCTTGATGTGTCCCGAGGCCTGGACAGGGCACTGCCCCTCTCTGGGCCTTTGTTTTCTCAGCCAAGTAAAGGGACAGGGTCCTTGCCCTGCCAACTGGCACCTGCCCACCAGCAGCCTGACATCAGGCAGAGGAGCCAGAAATATCAACGACTTAGGAAACCCTGTGCCAGGTGTTCTAACGGGGCCAGGCTGCATGGTAGGGGCTCAGAGGATGGCGCTGGCAAGGGTTGTGAATGAGAAGCAGGAGTTCACACACCAGGACAGAAGGAAGGGCCTGCACGCAGAGGCAACAGCGCATGTGGAGACACTGAGGTGGAAGAGCTTTGGCTGTGGAATCCAACCTCTCATCCCTCCTCCGCTCAGCGGCCCTCCCACGCTCCGCACCTGCCTCAGGGCCTCTGCACTGCTGTTCCCTTGCCCAGAATATTCTTCCAGATGTCTCTGTAGCCAGCCCTCCCCCTCTCCCGTCTCCGTTCACTTGTCACCTCAGTGCCAGCCACCTGCCACGCCTGCCTGGCACTCCCCAGGCCCTCTCCTGGTCCCACCCTTAGGTCTTGTAGTTTTGTTCTTTGCCGAAGTACTTCTCCCTTCCTCACATTTGCTGTAACTTACTTCATTTATATGCTTGTTTTCCGTTTCCCCTGCTAGGATGTCAGTGCCAAGAAGGCAGGGCCCCGGCCTGTTTTCACTGGTGTTTTAATAGCAAGCACCCAGCACGGAGCCTGGGCTCATGGCAGGTGGAATGTGAGTGAAGGCCGGGAAAGGGGGGCCACAGGCCGAGGACAGAAAGACTGACGGGAAAGGCCTCGAGTGTCAGCTCTTAAAGAGGGACCAGTGTGGGCTCAGACAAGAGGCTGATGGGCAGGGTGGACAGGGTCCCCAGGGGAGCTACCGTGAGCCCTTACCCAACAATGTCCACCAGGGCGGTGAGGAAGGGCTTCACCTCGTAAATGAGGCCGTGCTTGGCACACAGCGCCTTGACCAGCGGAGCGACCCTGTGGTAGTTGTGCCTGGGCATCGTGGGGAAGAGGCTGGGGGAGGAGAGCATGTGCTGAAACCTGAGGTGGAGGGCTGCCGGGGGGACCACCGCCCATCACCAGCCAGGCCCTGCTCACCACCCTTTGCAGGTCCCTGGGCTCAGATCTTGACCGCCCCAGGGAAAGACTCACTCCCACCCTGCTGAGCCCCAGGGCCTGCACTCACTGGTGCTCAATCTGGAAGTTGAGGTGCCCGCTGAACCAGTCAATGAAGAGTGAGGGCTCCACGTTGCAGGTGGCCGCCAGCTATCAGGAGTAGGCGAGGGTGCAGGTGAGGGAGGCTGGCACGAAGCCCCAAGCCCATGGCGTGCTGAACCTGGCAGCCCCCATCAAGGGCCCCTTCCCTCCCAGCAGGGAGACCACCCCCCGACCCCGGAAGATACCCTTCCCAGCCTGCCCCTGCTGCCCACCTGAGAGCTGGCCCAGTCCCGGTGCTTCTCATGGCCGATCTCCTTGGGGATGTGGTTCATCTGTGTGATCCACACGAACCAGTGGCTCTCCAGAACCCTGTGGGGGAGGCACTGCCCCATGTCCAGCTCACCACTTAGACCAGACCTGAGCCTCAGCTTCCTCATCTGTACAATGGGAATGCAGTAAACCCTCCCCCGCTGGTGTTTAGAGCTGCTGAGAGGAGCAGGCGCCATGCCAGGCTAAGCCCAGAGCAGGCTTGCTCAGGAGAGGGACCACCCCCAGGGCCACTTGCCCCAGACCCGCTGTCCCAAGGAGCCCGCCACTCTTGGATCATCTGATTCTTGCACAACCCAGGGAGGTAGTCCTGTTGTTCCCGTCCTGCAGATGGGGCTGTGGAGGATCGGAGAGTGGAGGGCTGTGGGTCCCCTGCTGCTGGCATGTGACTGCCCCATCCCTGGCATGTTGAACCACTGTACCTGACAGCCACGAAGAGGAGCAGCACCCCAGAAACGCTGTAGAAGGGGATGTAGGACCAGAAGAAGCGGAAGTAGAAGCTGGCAGCCCAGAGCAAGTCCTGCAGAGAGCAGAGGGCAGAGGTCTCGAAGCCGCCAGGGCGGGGAGCTGAGCTTATCCACCCCTTCTGCTTGGTGTGCTCCGAGGCCTGGGCAGGGCACTGCCCTCTCTGGGCCTTGGTTTTCTCAGCCAGGTAAAGGGACAGGGTCCTCGCCCTGCCAACTGAGCACAGAAGTGCAAGGGCCACGCAGGGGCTGAGATGGGGGAACAGGTGCCTGGTGGAGTCAGACCAGTGAATCCCCACCACAGGGACCCCCCAACATAAGAGACCACGAATACCACACCCTGAGCACACACTCGCTCCCCTCCTGCACGTTTAGCACACTGAGGCATGCGCAAATGCACACCATCTGCATTCGTGGACCGGGGCTGTCCCCTGAATGCCCCCTCATCACAGACATCTGCCTGGGGGACTGGAGCAGGGCCCACTCACCTTCCACTGCATGCACACCAACATGTAGGCCAGATTCTCCACCTCAAAGTTCACCAGGGTGAGCAGCGGGGGGCCGACTGCAAGGAGGGCAGGAGGGCTCAGCCACAGGGCAGGGGCGCCAAGCAGGCTGGCAGGTGTGGTGGGGGAGGCGACTTAACTCCAAGCACAGCCAGCTGGGGTGACCCGGCATGACCCACAAGGCCCAGTCCACATTCTTCCCTTAGCACCTGAGCCTCCCGAGGCTGACCCCCCCTCACTGCTGCAGGTTCGGGCCAGCCTTGCCTGTCCTCACCCTGCCTGCTATGCCCACACGCCTGTCCACCCCAACAATTGCTCAGAGGCTTTGGAACTCTGCCTGGACCACCCTGATGTAAGGGCAGGAAGGCATTCTGAAAGCTCGGGCAGGGCTGTGACTACCTCTGGCCGGAAGGCACTCCAGGCACAGGGACTGGCTAGGACAAGGCCTGGCAGTGGGACAGTCAGCACGGGCTCAGGCTGGGGCAGCCGAGCAGAGTCTGGGAGAGGCTGGGAGGTGCCGTGCTGAGGGATGGCTAACAGGTGCCCCTGCCCCGAGAGGCTACTGGGAGCTGCTCAGTGTTGGCAGGCACGAGGCAGACAGCGCAAGCTCAGGTGTGGTCCCCAGCCCAGCCATGTCCCCACCCTTGGGCGGACAAAGGGACACTCACTCAGGAAGAAGTACAGGTGCTGGTGGTTGTAGGGTAAGTATCTGCGTTTCTTCTTGCCGTACTGTGGAGACAGAGGCAACTGGGGGGGTGGGCAGCTCTCCAGGACCTCCTCCCGGGCAGGGGCCGGGCGCTGGCTGGGGCCACGGGGCACAGGCAACTCTAGATGCCAGCAACTGGGCCCATCGTCACCAGCAGGTCTGGCGCTGGCCAGGGACACGGGGCAGGGGCAACTCTAGATGCCAGCAGCTGGGCCCATCGTCACCAGCAGGCCTGGCGCTGGCCAGGGCTATGGGGCAGGGGCAACTCTAGATGCCAGCAGCTGGGCCCATCGTCACCAGCGGGCTAGAAGGTGGGGGGGGCGCCTCTGGGGTAAAGGCTCAGCCTCGAACCAGCATGGGGGGCTGGGCCATAGTGGGGGCCCCTCAGCAGCAAGCCCAGCCTGTATGTGTCCACAACCCCCCACGAACCTCAACAGATGACTCCCCTAAGAGGAAGACGGGCGCCAAAGTCACATCTGGGTCTTTGTGGAAGATGTTGGGCTTGGCGTGGTGCTGGAAGTGGCGAAAGTTCCACCAATGGGCAGAGAAACCCTGCAGGGGAGAGGGAGCTCTCAGGGGTGGGGCCTGGCATCCGTCATGCCATGCCTGCACAATGGGCAGTCCCAGCGTGGCGCCACAGGTTGGCCACTGGCTGCCCACCACCCACCGCACCCTCACCTTCAGCTGGCCCATCACAAACTGCTGGGCCAGGTGGTTCCACCGGGACTTCCTGAAAACAGAGGTGTGGCCCAGGTCGTGCTGCAGATACCAGCTCTGAGCCTGCAGGAGAGAGGCAGGCTCAAGAGCCCTGGCCCCGGCTCTGGCCCTAGGGGAGGATGCTGGCTGCCCAGGGGCCCAGTCCCGGCGTCCCAGGGAGTCCCCGGCTCACCAGGCACACCCACAGCTGACGCTCCATTTTAGGACCCTGGGCACCAGCTAGCTTCCTCTTTGTACAGAGCAGCAAGTTTCAGGAGGTCCAGGGGACTGCCCGTCATGGGGCTGGGGGATGCAGCCTCCTGGCTCCCCGTCCTACACTTACTCGGGGTTAGGGAGCTTCCTCGGCTCACTCAAAATGCAGCTTGACCCTCAGATACACACCTCATGGGGTCTCTGGCTGGTCGTTCATTCGTTCGTTCATTCATTCACTCGTCCATTCATTCAACCAATCTGCCCAGAAGGTTCGCACGTGTCTGCTGGACAGTGTAGGGGCTGCAAGGCAGTGCTGGGTCACCTGGGAGACGGCCAGGATAAGGGCGGCGAGGGTGCTGGGCGCCCAGCCGGGGCCGAGGAGGTAGACGGTGAGCCAGGCGAGCACCTCCATGGCCAGTATGTGGCCCAGCAGGAGAGCGAAGAAGGTGGGCTTGGCCTCGAACAGCTTCATGTCCTGAGCTGCCTGGCGCAGGGCACGGAAGTCCTCGACCAGCTGGGCCTGCCATTGTGAGTGCGTGGCCAGTCAGGCGAGGGGCGAGGTCCCAGTTTTCCCCAGAAACTACCCACAGCCACTCCTCCCATGCCAGGCACAAGGGGTGTGGCCCAAGGGGTCACAGGGACAAGGACACCTGGCTTGGGGTGCAACCTGGATTGCTGCCTGGTGGCAAAGTCTCCCCTGCAAAAGGGGGGGTGTGTGTGAGAGAAGCAGAAAAAGCCGGAGCAGGCAAAACCCTCCCAGCACAGTGGAGGTGGGGACACTGGGCCAGCCAGAGAGGACACGCCTGGGGACAAGCGCTGGCCCAGCCAGAACTGCGGCCCTCGGCTCCTTGCGGGCAGCCCTACAACTGCCGGCCCAGGAGGGGACGGCAAAGCAGCCGGGGCCCCAGGTCCCCGTGGGGTGATGCAGGTGGAGCCGCTACCAGCCACACCCTGCACGCCTTCCAGGGATGGCTTAGCTGCCGCCAGGGTCCTGCTCACATTCTGGGGTCCATCCTGGCTGGGCTCCTCGGGGGCCAGCTCTCCGACCAGCAAGGGCTGCAGGAACTTGCGTACAAAGTTGAGGTCCTGGTGGAAGGCATGGAAGGCATCCTGAGGGAGAGCAGACAGTCAGGTGGGCAGACAGACAGACAGCTGGAACAGCACCCAGAGGCAGCAGGCGAGGTGGAAGGACTGTCAGTGGAAGGGCAGAGCAGACAGGAGAGATGAACGGAGAGTCAGCTGCTTGCTCAGTGGTCACAGACACAGTGCGCGTGGGTCTGCCTTGCGCATGAGCCTGCTCTGGTCCTCCCCAGGCCCCGGGTGCCCTGCCAGCCAGGCCCCGGCTGCATCGCCCAGCACAGGGGCCCTTCTCCGAACCTGGCTGGGTGTCTATAAGTCTAGGTTTGCAGAAAGGTCTCCCTGGAAGACTCTCGATTCCTTTTATGACAGGGCTCAACTTTTCCAAAAAGAGATCTCTGGAAAGTCTTCCTGAAATCACATGGTTTTCTACTGCAGATAAAATAAAGTCTGGCTGACCAGGCGGTGGCGCAGTGGATGGAGCGTTGGACTAGGATGCAGAGGACCCAGGTTCAAAACCCTGAGGTTGCCAGCTTGGGTGTGGGTTCATCTGGTTTGAGCAAAGCTCATCAGCTTGGACCCAAGGTCGCTGGCTTGAGCAAGGGGTCACTCAGTCTGCTGTAGCCTGCCGGTCAAGGCACATATGAGAAGGGAATCAATGAACAACTAAGGTGCCACAATGAAAAATTGATGCTTCTCATCTCTCTCCATTCCTGTCTGTCTGTCCCTATTTATCCCTCTCTCTGTCCCTGTAAAAATAAAAAAAAAAATTATAAGGTCTGGGTCACAAATGTCACACATACGCAGCACTCACAAACACAAGCACACGCTGAAGTGTGAGTGGGGACATGTAACTGAGGACCACTAGGCCACTGGGAGAAAAAAAAATCAGTTGAGGACCACATAGACTGAATTCTTAGGACAGGGGTCGGGAACCTATGGCTCGCGAGCCAGATGTGGCTCTTTTGATGGCTGCATCTGGCTCGCAGACAAATCTTTAAAAAAATAATAATAACGTTAAAAATATAAACCATTCTCATGTATAACAATCCATTCATTTCCTACCGCTCCTGTTCATGGTTGTGGGTGGCTAGAGCCAATCACAGCTGTCCTCCGGACAACACCAAATTTTTATTGGAGAATGCACAACGCACACGGGTCATTGTATGGCTCTCACAGAATTACATTTTAAAATATGTAGTATTCATGGCTCTCTCAGCCAAAATGGTTCCCAACACCTGTCTTAGGAGGTTTGCAAGGAAGGTATCTGAACACTTAAACCCACTCAAATTTTAAAAGCAGGCACAGAATATGTAAGTTTTTTAAAAAGTAAATTAAATAAATAATCTAACATCCTCTGTAATGGGGAAGAGGGTAGGGTGCAATGACGGCGAACGGGTTAGTGGAGGAGAGAGACAGAAGAGAAATAAAACACTAGTCAGGAAGTGGCCTGGGCGTCTCTGAAGTGATGGCAACCTTGACACTCACACCTGTGGCTCGTGTGGTCTTCCTGATCTAGTCTGGGTGTAACTGGCTCCTTACTGTTCATAGCTCTTCAACCAATTGTTACCCCTGGGCTTTCAGAGGCGCTCTCTGACAAGCTGGCCACAGCCACCTGGGGGTGGAGGGGAAGAAGCAGAGCCTAGAATGGTGGTGTCGCCTGGCCTGTGGTGGCACCGTGCACAGAGTAGTGACCTGGAATGCTGAGGTCGCTGGTTCAAAACCCTGGGTTTCCCTGGTCAAACCACATACCAGAAGCTGCTTCCTGCTCCCCTCCCCTTCTCTCCTCTCTCAAGATCAATAATAATAATAAAAAATCTTAGAACGGTGCTGTCCCCAAGAGCCCGGGGCGGGTGACTGCTGACCTGCTAAAGGAAATACCCTGAAGGCTGACTGAGAACAGGGGCCTCCTACTGTCCTCTCACAAATGAGCCTACCCAATTCTGGACAGAGTCAAAAAAAAAAAAGTGATGCCTTACCCGTGGTGGTGCAGTGGACAGAGCCTCGACCTGGGATGCTGAGGTCCCAGGTTCAAACCCCGAGGTCGCTGGCTTGAGCGCGGGCTCCTCCAGCTTGAATGCAGGCTTGCCAGCTTGATGATCACATGGTCATTGGCTTGAGCCCAAAGGCCGCTGGCTTGAGCCCAAGGTTGCTGGCTTGAGCAAGAGGTCATTGAATCGGCTGGAGCCCCCTGGTCAAGGTACGTATGAGAAGCAATGAATGTACTCAAGTGACACAACTATGAGTTGATGCTTCTAATCTTGTCTCTCTCTCTCAAGAGAGAGAGAGAGAGAGAGAGAGAGAGAAGTGACAGCCAGGCCTGTACTTGCTGCCAGACAGCCCAGAGTCTTGGGGAAAGGAAGCAGCTTGGGCAGCCCCCCAAGTCCCACTTAGAGGTCACACCTGCAGGATGTCTGCTCTCACTGGCCAGGGCAGCCTGAGACCGGGACAAGAGGGGGGGCAGCAGGAGGTGGGAGGGTGAGGCTTCCGGAACAACCTGGGCCCTCAGGAAGGCTGACTCAGGGCTCCTCCCTGGAGTTCCCAACAGAAGAGGGTACTGCGTGGGCGGTTAAGTGCAGATCTCATCTCCGGAAGAGCCCTGACACCCTGACAGAGGGCAGCACACCTGGGAGGGCGCGGCCGGAGGGAGGCGGCCGCGGAAAGCTGTGCAAGGAGCTGGGGGGAGACTGCTCTGGTCGGCTGACCCCACTCATTGTGACCATGAATGAGTCTGTTTTTTGGGGACTAGGCAAATCCAGGGGGCACATCTAGGGGGCAAGACTGGCTCCTGACTACTAACTTTCTTTTCCCTTTATTTTTAAACTTATAGTAAAACATACATAAAATTTACCTTTTCTTTGGGGGGGGGGAGAGATAAGATGCATCCACTTGTAGTTGCTTCATTTTAGTCGTTTACTGACTGCTTCTCATACATGCCTTGACTAGGCACCTCGAACTGAGCTAGTGACCCCCTGCTCAAGCCAGCGACCTTGGGCTCAAGCCAGCAGCCTTGGCTTCAGGCCAGTGACCTTGGGATTATGTTGGTGACCCTGCACTCAAGCCGGGGCCCCGTGCTCAAGCTGGCAGGCCCACACTCAAGCCTCTGACCCCCAAGCTCAAGCTGTCAACCTCAAGGTTTTGAACAATGGCCCTCAGTATCCCAGGTCGACATCAACCCACTGCGCCACCACCTAGTCAGATTGTTCTAACCGTTAAAAAAATTTTTTTTTAATTTTTTTTTAGTTTATTGAGTTAAGAGAGAGAGAGAGAGAACAAGAGCAAGAGACAGGAACATAGGTCTGCTCCTACACGTGCCCCGATAAGGGGTCAAACCAGCAACCCCTGCACTTCAGGACAACACTCCGACCCAGTCATCGGCCAGGGCTGTTTAAACCATTAAACTGTACACTTGTACAGTTCAGCGGCATTAAGTCCAGCTCCAGAACTTTGTCATCCTCCCAAACTAAACTCTGTCCCCATTAAACAAACTTGCCCACCCCCCTCTCCCTGCTGGTGGCCCCCACAGGTCTGCTTCCTGTCTCTATGAATGTGACGATCCTAGGGACCTCAAAGAAATCACAATGTTTGTCCCTTCGTGACTGCACTGCCCCTGAGTGTGTCTTCAAGGTTCCTCTATGTTGTGGCCTGTGTCAGTCTCTGTCCTTTGTAAGGCCCAGTGAGCAGGACTCTGACTCCTTCTGTGCTCCTCACAGTTCCCTGGAGGCTTGCCGCACTTGCGGGCACACCCACCGGGAGCCAGAGGCGAACACCTGTCACAGAAAGGCAGTCAGTGTCCGCCCTGTGGGCCTCCACACCTTCCACCCACCTTGGCACCAAGACTCGGACCTGCAGGTGCACACTCAGAAACACACAGATGAGCAGAACACGAGCACTCTCAGGCAGACCCCACCTCACACTCACACTCACGGAGCAGGACTCCCGTGCTGTGGCTGAGACCCCAGGGTTTCCTGCCCTCCCCCCAGGCCTTTCTCTCTCCCACCCTGTCTGTCCTGGGGATCCCTAGCCCAGTGCTGGCTGGGGTCCTCACCAGGAGGCTGGGCACCGTCCCAAGCCGTTGGCTGCTCTAGGAGCCCCAGGGCCATGCCCTTGAGCCGACTTGCCGGGGAGCAGGTCCGCCCCCTGACTCCAGACCCTTGGTCCTGATCCACCCAGGTCAGGCCTGGAGATGAGCTGGGGGCGAGGACAGAGCCAGGCCCACCCAAGGGACCTCCTTGTGGTGACAAGGGGAGGGGTGAGTGCTCGGGGTCCCTGGTCAGGGCTTCAGCTGGAGAGAGGGGCTGGGCAGGTCCTGGGAGAGCAGGGCGGGCACCACTGGGCTTGGGCTTCTGTGCTCTCAGCACCAGCCGGGCGGGTCCCTGCCCTCAGAACAAATCTTGATGCACCAACAAACAGCATTTTTCTGGAACACTGGCTGGGGCCTTATAACTCAGTTCTCTTTGGCGTCTCTTTAGGACCCAGGGGCCCGACAGAAGACTCAGAGAGCATAAGCCAATCATCCAGCTCCATTTGGAGGCTGGATCAGACCCTCTGACTGTAGAACTGTGCTTGTAGCCGCTCGGCAGGAGCCCTAGGGTGGCCACCCCTGGGCCAGAGGGGAGGTGGCGGACCTCCAGGTGAGGGGGGGATTCCTCACCATGAGGCTGGTCACCATCCCAAGCAGCCAAGAACCCAGCTGTTCTGGGACTCGGCTGTCAGGAACAGGAGGGTGGTACTGGCGTTTCTTGGCCACAATGACCAAGTTTCAGGGCACCCACCGCTGGTGCACTTGGAAGTATCCTTCCAGGGGCATGAAAGCAAACCCCATGGCCTCCCCCACCTAACAAATCAAGGTGGTAGGCAAGGTCTCTCGGTGGGTCTGAGAGCAAAGCTGGGAATAGCTGCTGGAACAAAACGGTGCTCTAAATGTCAGCTGCTGGTGGCCGCGACAGGCTGGGGACAGCGCTGTCTTCGGAGTAGGGGCTGGAGAGTAGGTGTAAGCAGACACGAGCCAGCCCTCCCCAGTCCACGAGCAGGGGTGTGAGTCATTCACTGGTGGGGGACCAGAGAGGCGCAGAGCGGTGGGGACACCTGCCCAGGTCAGAGTGTACCCTGCGGGGACGGCCCTGACACCCAGGTCCAGCTCCTGTGACACAGCCCTGCCCCAGTCCCTGGAAACCGTGGAATGGCCCCTGCCTGCCCCAGTCCCTGGAAACTGTGGAGTGGCCCCTACCCTGCCCCCAGCCCTGAGCTCCATGCAGCAGCTGGTCAAGGGGTGGCGGGGGGGTGGTGTGCTGGAGGCAGCCTGCCAGAGATGGAATCTGATCTGCCACTTATGAGCTGGGCCACGGGGACACAAAGATCACACCCTTTCTCTGTTCTCTATTTTCTCATCAGTGAATGAGGAACTACAAATGTCCCTCTCGAGGGCCAGTGGGAGGACCCAGCCAGAACAGGTGGAGCATGCAGAAGGGGCCACGCATCCGGCGGTCACTCCACTGCGAGCTCTGACCCGAGCCCCGACCGGCCTGAGCGCCCTAGAACGGTGGGTGCACAGCGGCAATGTGTGGTAGGACAGTGTACCCTGCAGGTCTCGTCCCAGCCTACCTGAGGCTGAGGAATGAGAGGACTGGTAGCACCCCTCCACCCGAGACACAGTGGGGGTGGGGGAGCATGTCCAGAATTCAAAGATTCTGGAATGTTCCAGATCAGAAGGGGGGCAAGCTTTGGGGATGGTCTGGGTCTGCTCCTTAAGCCTTTGCTGAGGAGGTGGAAGTGGGTTTTGGAGATGGGGGATAAGGAGACCCCGGGAATCCTCCGTCCCTCTCCCAGGTGGGAAGACAGAGCAGAAACTCACACCTAGCACGAGGCTGATAGACAGGCATTATCAGTATCCCCACCTTACAGATGTGGAAACTGAGGCAAAAAGATGCCAAAGGGCATACAGCTCTGAACATGGCACATCCAACTCCCACCCATGCAGCACAGCCCGGCTTCAGGGAAGATGCCCCTATCTCCCTAGCACTGCTGGTGTCCCGGGTGACAGGCTGGCACACACGTTAGGGCCTCCTCCACCCAGCACCCTTGGCCTCACAAGTGTCACTAACCCTGTGGTGACCCCAAAGTGGCTCTCGGTCCTCTCTCCACCACTAGGCTCTGGCTTCTCTCTGCTGTTACATGAAAGGCCCAAGGCAGTTCGGGACCCTTGGGAAGACACCAGAAGACTGCCAGCAGCCCCTCCTCTGTACACTGTGTCCCTGCTCATTGCTGGGAAGTCCCAGCTCGTTCTCCAGGGAGGGAGCAAGCCACCACAGCAACACTGGGAAGGGGCCTGGGGGTGGGGACATCGCAGTAAATACCTACAGAGCCCAGAGAGGTCACACGCCATTAGGTAGCAGGGCTTTCCCGGCAGCCAGCGTGGTGGATGAGAGTGTGGGCTCTGGAGCCAGGTCCCCCAAGTTCATGGCCAGTACCCTGGGCCCCTCGCCCTCACTCCAGAGCCTCAGGATCTGCCCTGCCTCCTCAACTCCACCAAGACCCAACCCCACCCTCCAAGCCAGTGGTTCTTAACCTGGGCTCTATCGAACCCTAGAGGTTGGATGAGTCGGTCTCAGGGGTTCAGAGAAGCCTCTGCCGCGGAGGCCAGAATAAAGTAGTACCGTAATTTGTTGTGAGTTCATGCACTTTGTTGGTTTTGTTCTTTGAGCAAGGTGATGTTCATGCACGGCTCATTTTGTGCACCAGTAAAAAAACATAGACCTATGTCTTGAATTTGGAAAAAAAAAATCATATTTTATTTATCACTAAAGAAGGGTTCGGTGAAGCCTGACCTGTGGTGGCGCAGTGGATAAAGCGTTGACCTGGGAACACTGAGGTCGCCAGTTCAAAACCCTGTACTGGTCTGGTCAAGGCACATATGGGAGTTGATGCTTCCAGCTCCTTCCCCCTTTCTCTCTCTCTCTCTCTCTCTCACTCTGTGTCTCCTCTCTAAAATGAATAAAATAAAAATTAAAAAAAAAAAAAGAAGGGTTCGGTGAATGCGCATATGAAACGGGTGGGTTCGGTACCTCAAAAAAGGTTAAGAACCACTGCTCCAAGCCCGAGACGGAAGGCCCTGCTGTTCAAGGGCCCTAAGAGTGTCCCTTTACATCACCCATATTCAGCCACGGTCTCCTCATATGCAAAACAGGTGAGCACCAGCACGCCTTATAAGGGTGCTATCTGAAGGCCACACTGAACTATATCCCAATGGCTCCCCTGTGCCCACAGCACATCTTACCCTGCCCTGGCCACACCTGCCCTTTGGGACCTCTCATCTCTTCCCTTACCCCCTGCCCTTGTCCTGGGGGGCTCTGCCTTCTCCCTCCCCATTAGGGTTCACTTTAAATCAAGACAGATTCCCCCGGCTCCCCTGTTGGACCCTGCAAGGCCCCCTTAGAATAAAACCATAGTCCTTCTTCCAAGGACACAGAAGTCCAGCAGAAGCAGCCGCTACCACCCCTAGACCTAACTAACCACCTGCCCCTCTCCCACTGCTCGGCTCCAGCCACGCAGACAGCCCTGCTGCTCCTTGATCACGCAGAGCCAGGTGCCACCTTGGGGCTCTGCTCTGGCTGGTCCACCAGCCGAGGAGCGCCCTTCTGGCAGAGGCTTCGTTCCCAGCTGTATCTTCAGAGGTGAGAAAGGAGTCTGGCACTTAGGGTATGTTCGTTGAATATCTACGGTGGGTTTAATGATTCAATAGTTGAAGAATGAATGACTGAATGGAATAAACAACTAAGTCACAGTGTAGCATGTGGTAAAGAGCATAGGCTGTGGGTTCAAATCCCAGGCTAACTTTTAATTTCAAGTCACTTTGCTTCTCTGAGTCCTAGTTTCCTCTTCTGTAAAATGGGAATAATCACAGTGCTACCTGCCTCATAGGGGGATCTCGAGGATTAAAAGAGAGAATCTATAAATCTGACTTTGGAGCCATAGTGGGTGCTTGGCGGCCGGCCCTGGTAGACTTCTGACTATGGAGTACTGTGACGTCTTGGGATAGGACACAATCTCCTTTGCAGCAGCCGGGCTGGGCCTCGCCCCGCCTGCCTGGCTGCACTCGCCTCAGGCTGCCTATGACTCTTAGACAAACCTGGCCCGGGGCCCAGAGCATTCTCCCCAGGGTACCCGCTTTGTATCCCAGGATGGCCACAGGCTGACTTCATGGCACAGGAACTCTGGGAATTTCCTGGCAGGAAGGCTTCTGTTGCCTGGACAAGAAAACAGCTGATGGATGGCCAGGGCTGGTAGAGGTGCTTCAGGAACTCTGCCCTGGTAAGACAGCTGCCCCACCCCACCTGTGCTCTGGGACCTGGGATAGGATGCCTGAGCTCTGGGCTTGACCACACAGGGCACTGGGCTCATCCAATCCCTGGTCTGCCGGGCGGCCCATTATGGACAAAGACTGGGCTCCCCCGACCCCAGCCACCTCATTACTCCTTTGGCCTGAACAGACCAGGTGTTTCTGGCAACTTCAGCCCAGTGTGTGGGGCTTTGAGGAAGTTAAGAGATGGCCTGGTGCAACTCTTTCCTGTCACAGACATTGGCAGAGCCAGGCAAGGTCACGCAGCAGAGGGGTGGCTATGCCATTACTGTCCCAATGCACTATACAATTTGCAGGGGACACCCACACTTAACAGCCAGCAACATATACCCACCAGGAACATGGCAGCACTGGGGCCATGGAGTTGACAAGGCACAGTCCTGCCCTCAGCTGGCTTGCTGTCTGGCCCAGCTCTCCCCATCTTACTGATAAGGAAATCAAGGCTTAGAGGAATGACATGCCTGGTTAGTGGTCACTCAGGGCCTCCCATGGCTGAGCCTTGACCCAGCCCCAGGGGAAGGGACAGAATGCTTTTTGGAAACAAGATACAGAATTCACTGTGATGATGACTCAGTAAGAAAACTGTCAGATGGAGGTCTCAGGGTCAAGAGCCACCTGTGTGACGGGGTTCCCACGTGGGAGGGTCCCCAGCACAGGTCTGGGCAAGCAGAAAAATGCAGTTAACGAATGCTCTCCATCATGGTCTTCTCACCTGCCTCCATCCTGTCCTGCAGAGCAGCGGCTGAAAGTAGGGTCCTAGAGGGGTGGCCAGGGCTCCCCCAGGCAACGGGGAAGGGCTGTGGCGCCTCATACCCCCCTATCCTGACAGGCGTGCACACGTGTACCACCACGCACAGACACACGCAGCATTCACACACACGCAGGCCCATACAGTCACACACCGTGGGCCTACAGTTAGGGTCCACTCCATGGCCACTACCCGGCCCCTTGACACCTAAGGACAAGGCTTTCTGTCCATTTCTAGAGTTTTAGGAAGCTTCTGACCCTAACCCCTCAGCTTCCTGGGGAAGAAGTGGAGAAAGAAAGACCTCTCTCCTCTAAAACAGTGATTTTCAGCTGGTGTTGAAAGAGACACTCTGGCGTCCTGCAAAAATTGTAAAACATGCAACACCTGACTATTCAGTCAGGGGCACTGGCTCTTTTCCCTTAGATTGTCAGATTTAAAAAAATGACAACAGCCAACACAACAATAGCTGTCCAGTGTGAATGAATCAAAATTATACCTATTCTTTTGGTCAGATCGGCAAAAAATATATTTTGGGGTGTGCCGCAGAATTTTAGTAATTAGTTTATGTGTGCCGTGAGACAAAAAAGGTTGTTAAGCGCTGCTCCGGAAGAGTCCTGTGAAGAATGTCCAACACAGGGGAGAAGGCAGTGGGCAGAGCGCGGTGGCCCGGCAACAGGGACACTGATCTTCTCAGGATAAGACACAATCTCTTTGGCTGACTCAAGTTCTGCCTAGTTAGGAATTCATTCCCTGGAATCTTGAAGACTTTCCTGGTACCCAGCCCGGCCTACCTAGTATTTCGGATGGTCAAAGACAGAGCATCATGGCCCCAACTCCTGTCCCCACCATGGGGGACTGCGGGAAAGGAGTTGATGGGGAGTCCCTCTACCACTGGGCTCCAGCCAGAAGGTCTCCCTGGGCCAGGCCACACCCCTTCATGGCCAAAACAAGTCTAGACATGGCCTGGGAAGGGGAAGTGGAGGTCCCCAGGGGCCAGCCTGTTCCTGCAGTGACTGTGCTTCTCAAGGAGGCCCACCCAACTTGGTTGGCAAGGTTCTCCCCCATGCGGCTGCCAGTCCAGGAGAGGTGAGTCACTGACCCTCACTGGCATTGACAAGCAGCTCTTGGGCAAGCCACATACCTCTGGGCCCAGTCCAACTTTTGTTGCCCAGCCCCCAGCCTCTGATGGCACATCCCTGCCCAACCCCTAGGGTCTCGGCAGCATGGGGGACCTAATCTGGAGAAAGCCAGATCTGAGAATGCCCTGTTCTAAGGAAGATTCTTTCGGCCATGACACACCCACCTCTGTGCGCCCCTTCCTCCAGCACAGCCCGACTCCAGCCCGACCCTGGTCCATGGCCGGATGTGCGGTCCTCCGCGCAGGGATGTGGTCCCCTTACCCTGCCTCAGGCCCTTGCCAGTCCACCTCAACTCAGGGTCCCCGGTCAGGAGGTCAAAGGTCAGCTAGGGAAGGGCGCTAAGGCCCCGCTGGCGAAGCAGGACACAACACCCGCGGTTAGGCCCCAGCCGGCGCCAGGCTCCACCCCATTGGCGGCGGGATTCCTTACCGTGGCGTCCTCCGCGCCGTGGTGGCCGATTAGGCGGCTGCCCCCCGGGTGCCGCTGTGCCCAGCGGCTGATGTCGTACACTCGGCGCTCGATGACCAGCCACTTGTCGCCCGGCAGGTTGTGCGGGCGGATCTGCTCCCAGCGAAAGGTGGGCAGCGGCTCCCCACGCTGCGCGGACCCCTCGCGCGGCCCCGGCCCCGGCCCCGGCTCCCCGCCGGGCTCCCCGACGCCGCCCATGGCTGCGTGCACAAGTCCTCTGGCACCGGGATCTTCCCGAAGTCCCCGCGAGACACGAGGGGAGCGAGGTAGGTGGCCTTCCCTGGGGCTCGCTCCGCCGCCACCAGCTCTCCTGCGGCTCCGCCCCGCTGCTGCAACCGGCGTAGGAGCGTGCGCCGCCCGGCTCTCCCTTCCGCGCAGAACTTTCCTCCCTTATAACCGCGCCGGCTGCTCGCCCGCCGCCCGCCCCGGCCCGGCCCCGCCGCCCACCCCACGCTCCAATCCCGGCGCAGCGGCCGGGCCCCCATTGGCTGCGCGGCGCTGGCAGCCGGGGAGGACGGTGTCGAGGCGGGCCTGCCCCGCCCTCAGGCCCGCGGCCACCACGCCCGGCCCTTCCCCGCGCTCCGGCCCTGCCCCGGGCTGTGTCCGCTAGCGGGCTCCGGGATCGGCGGGGCAGAAGGGGGAGGGACGGGGACAAATAACCACAGCTGGTGTCCGCTGTGCCCTCGGGGACCCACGTCTGCTCCTGGCGGGCCTGGAGCAACAGTCTGCGGATGATAGGCTTCCTGCCACGCGTCCCGGGACATCAAACCCTGAGCGCCCAGAGCTCGGGACGCTACTTTGCGGTGACTGTAAACAGCATGCAAACAATGGATCCATAGCATCTGCGCAACGTGGCCACCGTGGGGGCTGAGGGACCGGCCCCTGGGGGAGGGCTGGGGAGGGGGTGGTCTTTCTGCCGTCCTAGCTGTACGGTTGAGGATGTGGAAGGCTGGCCACTGGGGCAAAAGTGATGGAGGGGCACTGGAGTAGGTAGTGGGGGCTGTCATTTACTGACGGCTGGGTTGGGTGGTTTGCTTGTTACCTTCCCCCCGTTTTTTACTTAAATAAACTCAAATTCTTTTAAGAGTGTAGGTTTTGTCCAAACGACTGTATTTCTTTAAGATAAAGATCCTTGTTCCTAAAAGTTAAGAGTTTACACCCAAGGCAGATGAAATCAGGCTAATGTTATGCTTCAGGGCAGTAGTGTCACCCTGGCTTGCACATCAGAATTACCAGAGGGCTTAAGCTAAAACCACAGGGCTTCTGAATGGAATTCAGCAGGTCCGAGAACTGAATTTCTAACAAGTTCCCAGGTGCTGCTGATGTGCTGGTTCTGAATACACTTTGAGACCACTGGGTTGACTCTTGAACAACAGGGGTTTGAACTTTGTGGGTGGAATTTTTTTTTTCTTTCAGTAAACATATGGGTTCTAGCCAGTGGCTCAGTAGACAGAGCCTCGCCCGTGTATGGACATCCCAGGTTCAATTCCTGGTCGGGGCACACAAGCTAAGTGACATCTGCTTCTCTCCCCTTCCCTCTGCCCCATCTCTCCCTCTCCCCTAGGGCAGCCACTTGGCTTGATTGGTTCAAGCATAGCCCCGGGCACTGAGGGATAGCTCTATTCAAGCATCAGCCCCAGACCAGGTTGCCAGTGGATCCCTAGTCTGCCTCCCCCCCCACACACACACACTCATCAAAACAAACAAACAAAACACACACTGGGCCCTCCATTTTTTTTGGTTTCTTGTCCGCAGATTCAACTGCAGATGAAAACAGTATTTTCCTTCCCAGGTTGGGAATCCCTGGATGCGGAGAGCTGACTATATGCATCTTCTACACCATTTTAGATAAGGGACTTGAGCATCCGTGGATTTTGATATTTGTGGGGATCCTGGAGCCAATCCCCCAAGGATACCGCAGGCAACTGAAGTTTTGGAGGACTCAAAAGTTACACGTAGATGTCGATGTTCGACTGCGAGGACTTGAGCGCCCCTAGTCCCTGTGATGTTCAAGGGTCAACTATATATGATATGCTAACGTTTTATTTTGGTCAGTTTGTAGAATATCATTCTAGCTAATATTTGTGGGTTAGGCAGACCAGGGCCCAGAAGAAGGGCTAAGGAGGCCACTGGTTCTCCTTGGTACCCAGGAGCACCTGTTTTGATTGCCAGGACAACCAGTGAGGCTGTGAGGTCATCTGCAGTGGGACTGCCTGAGCCCTTTCTACTGTGGCATCCTCAGACCGGCTCCACAGCCTGTGTATGTGGGTACCAGGGGTAGAGAAGTGTGGCTGGCAGCTGAGGCTGGAACCCCTACCCCTACCATGTTTACACATGGGCATGAGAATAGAGGATGCAGCCTCTTGGAGGAAATAAACTTCCCGCAACAAAATACAGAGATATAAGCTGATGGTTGCCAAAGGGGGAGGGGTGGGTGAAAAAATAAAATGATACCCGCCCCCAAACTTCCGGGGTTGTGGAGAGCATGCGGGCTGCTCTCTCCTTCTGGCAGCTGTGGGTCAGCAAGGAGCTTCTCCAGGAGGAGAAGTCGGCCCCACCCCCTGGCCACTGCAAATACCTCTAAATGATGCAACTGCATTGTGTTTGTTGCATGAGTTCATTTACAAGTATAACTTTGCCCTGGCAAAATATATACACTTATGCCAAAAAAGAAAGAAATGGATTAAAGTCTTAAACGTAAGACCTTAAGCCATAAAACTCCTTAAATGAAACGAGGGGGGAAGGCCCGTGGACATTGGTCTTGGCAACAATTTCCTGGGCACAACACCGAAAGCGCCAGCAACAGAAATAAACATAAAGAAATGGGATTACATTGAACCAAAAAGCTTCTGCACAGCAAAGGAGTCAACAAAACGACAAGGGAATCTTCTAGGATGGGAGAAAAGATTTGCAAATAATATATCTGATAAGAGGTTAATATCCAAAATATGTAAAGAACTCATACAACTGAACAGCAAAAAGGCAAACAATCTGATTTAAAAATGGGCAAAGGAACTGAATAGACGTGTTTTTCCAAAGAAGACATAGAAATGGCCAACAGGTACATGGAAAAGGGAAATGCAAATCAAAACCATAATGAGATATTACCTCACACTTGTTGCAAACCAAAACCGCAATGAGATCTCACCCTCCACTTGTTAGGATGGCTTTCATTAAAAAAAAAAAAAAAAGACAAGAGGTAAGTGTTGGCGAGAATGTGGAAGAAGCAAACCCTTGTGCGCTGTTGGTGGGAATGAAAATTGGTACAGCCACTGTGGAAAACAGAATAGAGTTTCCTTGAAAATTAAATATGGAACTACCATATGGTCTGGCAATTTCACTTCTGGGTATTTAGCCAAAGGGGGAAAAACACTCTCTGGAGGTAGCTGCACTCCCGTGGTTCTTAGAACAGTGGTGTTCCGAGGGCCCGTGGCTGAAAACCACTACATTACAGTATCATTCGCAGTAGCCACGACATGGAAACAACTCAAGTATCCATCCACCAACAGAGGAGTGGGTAAAGAAGCTGTGTGATAATAATGTGGAATATTATTCAGCCATGAAAATGAAGGGAATCCTGCCATTGTGACAGCCTGGGTGAACCTGGAGGGTATTACGCTAAGTGACATAAGTCAGACAGAGTCAGACAAACGCTGTATGGCCTCCCTCATGTGTGGAACCTAAAAAAGCCAAACTCTTGGAAACAGAGTGTAAAATGGTGGCTAACAGGCTGAGGGGTATGGGAAATGCGGCGAAGTTGGTCAAGGGGTTAAAACTTTCAGTTATAAAATGAATCGGTGTTGGGGATCTAATGTACAGTGTGGCAATTATAGCTGATACTATATTATATACTTGAAAAGCTGCGCATTGGATCAATCTTCAGTGTTCTCATCCAGGCCTCCACGACCCTCACATGGTGTTCAACAGCTGTCAGTTGTTGGGGGCGCTGATCCCTGCCTCCCTCCCTGGGGCCTGGCCTGCTCTCAGCTTATGTACGGGTCCCTCAGGAGGGTACACAGGGACAGGGCTCGGCGCCACCCACCCCTCCAGGCACTTCACCCAACAAGAAGGTCGAAGTACTCCTCCTGGAACCCGACTTGTGTTACCGTAAAGCCTGAATTGTGTCTCCTCCCCATAGCGTCCCCCCTGATTTCTCTGCAGGCCTTGGCGCCCTTGGTAGGTTGCTTTACCTCTCTAGGCTGCAACCCAGTGGATCTTGCAAATCTCCTAGAATCAGGTGGACCCTGAGAATTCATTATCTCCAAACCCCTATGGGGGCAACTGAGCCCTTTCTGACTGACCACTTGGAAAGGGCGAGGTACCACTTGACATTCCTGAGCTGCCACTGGGCCGCTGCCAGAGTGTTGGGTTTACGGAGGAGGAGGGGGAGCTAGCCAAAAGGCAAGGGGGGGCGGGGGTCTGGCCAGCCAGAGCATTTTGGGAAGGGACACTCAAATACAGCCCTTGTCCCAGCCCCCACCGGGCTTCTCCCTACTGTGAGCTGCCACACAGGCCTCTTGTTGGCCACGCTGAAGTCTCCACCCCATTAGGGCTGCCAGCCACTGTCCTGGAGCCAAACGATGCTTGTGCCGGCCAGCAGGGCTCGGGCAGGCCATGGACACAGCCGTGGCCCAGGCAGGGACATTTACGGGACGGTGCCAGCGCTGGGCTTCCCGAAGAGAGCACTAACAGGCCCAGCCGCTTGTCTGCGGCAGACGCACCAACGGACTTGAGTCAGAGCTTCGGAGTTTGGCTTGGAGTTAGAGCCCGCCACGCAGCCAGCTTGACTACTAGTCCCGGACACAGCGCTTCTGTGACGGGAGGAGGCCTGGGGAGGCAGGGCCCACAGAAGTATTCAAGCGCTGTGGCCCCACCAGCCACAGAAGACTCCCTGAAGGCCCTGAGTAAAAAGAGGCTGAGCAGGGAAAGGTGCTCAACATCATTAGTCCTCCCAGAGACGCAAATCAAAACCACAAGGAGTTACTGGCTCACAGCCATCAGCGTGGCCTTTATCAGAAGACACCAATGGCGAGGACGTGGAGAAACGTGGGACCCTTGCACACCGCTGGTGGGATTATAAACTGGTGCAGGCACTATGGAAGATAGTCTGGAGGGTCCTCAAAAAATTAAAAATAGAATTATTGTATGATCCTGCAATCCCACCTCTGGGTGAATATCCGAAGGCATTGAAAGCTCACTGTGTTCCTACGGCATTAGGCATTATTCACAATAGCCAAGAGGTGGCGCCCCTCGCTCCCCGCGTGTGTCCAGCGGCGGATGGATGCAGCAGATGTGCTGTAGATGCACAATGGAATGTTATTCAGCCATAAAAGGTCCCATGCTGCAACATGAATGACCCTTGAAGTCAAATAAGCCAGTCACATAAAGACGAAGACTGCATAATCCCACTTCAAGTCGCTAAAGTAGTCAGCTCCATAGAAACCGGAAGTAGAATGTTGGTGGCCAGCAGCGAGGGGAGGGGAGTTGCTGGGCGGGGATGGAGTTTCAGACCAGCAAGATGAAAAAGTTCCGGAGACCTGTATCCTATAGCAATGTGAACACAATGCAGCTGACCGGCACACTCGAAAATGGTTAAGATGGTAACCTTTATGTGTTTTTTTTATTACAATAAAATAAATGAGCCTGCCCAGGCGGTGGCGCAGTGGATAGAGCGTCGGACTGGGATGCGGAAGACCCGGGTTCGAGACCCCGAGGTCGCCAGCTTGAGGGCGGGTCCATGTGGTTTGAGCAAAAGCTCGCCAGCTTGGACCCAAGGTCGCTGGCTCCAGCAAGGGGTGGCTCGGTCTGCTGAAGGCCCGCAGTCAAGGCACAAGTGAGAAAGCAATCAATGAACAACTAAGGTGTCGCAACGGAAAACTGATGATTGATGCTTTTCATCTCTCTCTATTCCTGTCTGTCCCTATCTATCCCTCTCTCTGACTACCTTTGTCTCTCTGTCCCTGTAAAAATAAATAATAAATAAATTAATTAATTAAATGAAAAAAGAGGGAGGGGAGCTGCGAAGGTCACTTAGTCCTATCTTTACAACCCACAGATGGGAAAACTGAGGCCCATAGAGGAGTGGGTCGCCCAGGGACACAGCCCCGGCAGGATCAGACCGGGCCAGGGTGGCTGATTGTGAAACGTAGCAGCAGAGTGAGGTGTAAAGGCTGCTGTGTGGAGGCCTCAGGCTCAGTGGCCATGGTTGGTACTAGCTTTCAAGAGGTGGCCACATGTGCCAGGGCCAACTGGGTTATCTAGACAAGTGGTTTTCAACCTTTTACACTTACAGACAGGTGAAAATAGAATTATTTGGGGGAATGCTAAGGCAGAAATCACCCTGAGAATAAGCAAATTTGTCTAATATCATTGGGTCTATAACCTTCACACAGCTCCAGGGGGGTTCACTCTTTTGCAGACCAGCACAAAATTTCCGGTGGACCTGTCTGTGGACTGGTCATTGAAAAACATTAGTCTAGAGAATTCGCTTAAGAAGAACAATTCCTGTGTGGCTGATGTCAGCTGTCCCCTCTCAACTCCAGGAGCCAGAGCCCTGACCTCCTTCAGAGAGCCCACACCCCTACCCCAAGCCAGGATAACAAGTGTCTAGGCAGCTGTCACCAGGTCAAGTGTGGGAAACAGACGTAGATGCAAATCTGACTCTGCCCAAGTCCCAATTTGTCCATCTCTGAAAAACAGGGAAGGGCCTGAATCGGGTCCAGGCATGGGGCGGGTGTCTGGTGAAAGGAGTCCGGGATGCTGGTTAGTAATCCTGTGGGCTCTGCAGCTGGGCTCATTTATTCCCATCGTGGGGCCGTTTCCTCTGGGTGACATCTCAGTGAGTGCCTCAGTCAATTCTTCTGCAAATGGGGAAAATAATAGTACCTCTTCAGGTTTCAGTGAGGATTAAATAAATGCTTATTCATTTAAAGGGCCTGGGGTCAGGCGTGGGACATACAAAGAGCTCAGAATTTAGCTATTGTTGGGAGACAATGGGGCCAGTGTGTATGTCCTGGTCCCACACACACACCCCCGGGTATCTCAGCTATTGTTTGTTCATGATGGCCCCATGTGTGTCTGATGACAGAGGTGTCATGTCTCAGGCAGGCCGAGCAGGTCTGGGCTGTGGGGCCTTCTGCCAGACCTCTAAAATGTCGCTTGGTGTCTCCTTGGCCATGGGTGTGCCTGGACAAGGGGAATGGGTGCTGGGAACAGGGATGCTCAGCACCGGGGCTCAGACCCTCATCCTCCTTTGCCCCAACACTACCCCAGTTCCTGCCTGTGCTGCTGGCAGACGTCACCCATCAATCCTGCCACCATCCCACGAGCACCTGGCAGCCTCCAAGTCCGGACCCTGGGCTCCGGGCTTCCATAAGGCTGAGGCAGGGAGCTGGGAGGGGACCTGCCCAGGGCCCCTGAGAGGCAGTGGCAGGGCCAGCTCTTCTCCCGGACAGCAGCCGCTCCTCAGGGGACAGGAAGCTGGGCTCATCCCCTAACAACCCATAGCCCCACGGATGCCAGGGAGGACTCAAGGAGTCCTACAGCAATCCCTTCAGGATTTGGGTTTAATCCTAAGCACGAGGGTGGGTGGGCAAGCAAAGGATTTGGTTTCATTCCTTTAGGTGCCCGAGCCTTGGCCTGAGCCCCAGGGCACAGGAGTAAAGGCGCGTGGCTGCCAGCCTCTACCAACAAAGCCTTCCTTTATTAAATAGAGATGGCGTTACATTCCATTCAGAGGAGGAAATCGGACGTGGTGAGGGATGTGACCAGGTTGTACCCTGGTCCCTAGTGGACTGTAAGAGATGAGGAGGGGCCCAGGTCCTGTCCATCCCATTCCAGTCCTGCGTGCAGGGCTTGGTGACCTCAGCCCCCACTGTCTGAATGACCACCCACAGCAGAAAACAGACATGGCACCCCTAGGCCTTGTCTGGTTTTACTGGGGGAAACGCGCCCCAGTCCTTCCAGCGGTGGGGAGGACACGGCCTCCTGGAACACAAGACTCAAGATGGGGGCCGGGGGAGTTGAGTGGGAGGGGCCCTTGATCCACAGTAGAGCTTCAGGCAGTAGCAAGCAGACACCAGCTGGCGTTAAGTCCCTGCTGGCCCTCCGAGCACCACTGTCCCCAGGACACTCAGGATGGCAGGCTCCCTGGGGCAGTCAGAAGGGGAGGCCGCATGGGGTGAGGGATGGCCACAAGGGGGTGCTGGTGGCCTAGGGCTTGGGCACTGGGGTGGGGGAACTTGGGGACAGGCCACCGAGCTGGGCTTCTTTCTGAGGAAACACAGCCGCAAGGCACCTGGGGGTTAGGGGTGCGGGATGGCCCGGGTGTCCCCTCCCAAAAGCAGAACCCCTGAGTATAGCTCCGGGCTCCTCGGTCTTTGGTGCTTCCTGGAGTCTCTTCTGCAGCCGTAGCACCACTGTGGAAGGGTGAGGGCCAGCTCACAAGGTCCTGTCTGTCCTGGGATAGACGTTTGGTACCAGCTCAGCGCTACCTCCACGGCCTGGCCATCTGTCCGTCTGTTCAGCTTCTGGCTCAGGGCTGGCTCCAGGACCTGGTCTTCCCGTCTGTCTGTCTGTCCTGGGGCAGGTGTTGGCTCCAGCTCTGAGGTCACTTCAGGCCTGGGCCAGGCCCTAGGCCTCCTGGGGGAAGAAACCCAGCTTGGCCAGCGCCATCTCCTTCCGTAGCCTCATGATCTCCCAAAATACCGGCTCTGCTGTAGGCAGAGAGAAGGGTGGACAGCTTGGTGATAGCTCAGAGTCACCTGAGGCCGATGGCCTGGCCCCCTCCCCTGGCTATGGGCAGGCAGCTGGTAGGCACGCTAGGGCTCCCCAGTCCCCAGGAAAGATGACCTTGGAGAGTGGCTGAACCTCTCCGACGCTCCAGTCTGGAGCCGTGCAAACTGTAGAGGGCCAAACGCACTGGAAGGATTGGTCCTGTAGCCGGGGGAGGAGGGGACGGCCACGCCCACAGGCTGACAGAGATATGCATGTGCACACCGCCACACACTCACAGATGCTTTCCCAGCTCGCCTCTCTGGGGTCTCACAGCGACCCTGAGCAGTGAGCAGGGCCACAGTGTCAGTCCTTGTACCTGGGAGGAGGTGGCCCCTTGGGGCTCATCCCCTGGCCAGCTTTGGCCTTTCACAGAAACTTGGCCCCCACATTGGGGAGGAGAGGCTCAGCCTCCAAGCCGGTTAGGGAGAAGACGCATCCGGGAACAGTTTAGGGGAGTAAGTAGGAAGTTTGCAGAACGGGAGGGGCGTGGGTGAGGGAGGACCTGCCAGGCAAGGGCGCAGTGGGAGCCCCGTGTTCAGCGCAACATAAGGACACCACACCTAGAGAGGAGGGGATTACCACGGAAGGCCCCTCACGCATGTCCTCAAATGCCAAGCCAGTAAGCCAGTAACAGGGAGCTATGCCTGCAGGCCCGGGGGCAGGGAGAGGTTTCTGGGCAAGAGAAAACAGTAAGACCTGGTACGGGAGTGGCATGGGGCTAGTTTTCCCGATAAGGCAGGGCCCAGGAGGCTCCTTCTGGGGTTCATCTCAACACCAGGAGGCTTACCAGCCCTTTACTAACCCTCGATCTCCCTCCTCACTGAGTCCTAGCCTGGGAAAGGGGCCGCAGAACCCTCTGGTTGATCCCGCTGCTGCCGGCCAGCCCGATCCCCCAGGGCTCCACCCCCTCCGGCCACCAGGGGGCGCTCACCGTCCTGCCGCACCAGGCCTTGCTGGATGTAGCGGATGTAGGTGAAGAAGTTGCACACAGCAGTGATCTGTGGGAAGAAGGGGGCAGGGTGTGACAGGCCAGTCCTCAGACTGCCGGGGTGGGTCAGAGACTAGGCGGGAAGCTCCATATCTGGCTCTGTCCCAGAGCCAGATAATGCTCCCTGAATTGAACAGGGCTGGGCTGTTTAATGAACAATAGCTCTACTATTATTAATTCTAAATAAAAAGCAATTGCAGCAACTAACATTCAATCAAGTACATGCATCCAATGAGGCAG
The DNA here is from genome assembly GCA_037038555.1 of Rhynchonycteris naso. NCBI lineage: Eukaryota > Metazoa > Chordata > Mammalia > Chiroptera > Emballonuridae > Rhynchonycteris > Rhynchonycteris naso. Next base: position 363,162,961 of record CM072995.1, read on the forward strand.
ACATGCTTATCATTCTCATTTTACACTTGGGGAAAACGGAGCCCCCAAAATGAATTGAGGTCATAGAGCTAACAGTGGCAGAGCTGGACCATAAACCCAGGCAGCCTGCCTAGAATCTATGCTCAGCCCAGGGCCTGCTTGCTGCGGACCCTGGAGGCCCCGGCCAGCCAGGCCTGAGCCAGGTGCTCTTTGTAATGCCCTGAGAGACACAGGAATCAGAAGCTGCTCATCTGGAGGCCCTGGCTCCGTGCCTGAAGCCCCCACCCGGCCTGATGCCTGCTCTATGCCAGGCCCTGAGCTCACACCAGGGCCCTGCCATGAAGACTCCCAGACCATGGAGAGGGCATTGCTGGTTCCCTGCCCAGGCCCCTTACCCAGACTAGGGTCCTATCCCCCTTGCTGAGAGTGTTGGCCACTAATGGCTCATAGATGCCCCTCTGCCAAGGACGGGCTGGCATGGGGGTATGACTCCAGCTAAGGCCACACCCCGCCTTGCTCCCCCACTTTCTCCTGCCTTCTACGCCATTCTGCTGCCCTCACCAGCTCCTCAGACTTGCACAGAATTTCTCTTGAGCTCTGCTTCTGGGGAAAGCCAGCCTCAGATAGGCTGGGAGACAGTGGGCAGACGCGCCCACGGCAGCCCTGCTGAGTGTTCGGCACTCTGGGGGAGGGAGGCCCAGAGTGTGTGGGCCCCAGTCTGGGGAGTGGAGAAAGTGGCAGGGAGGGGGCAATGTTGCTGCTGGGTCCTCACACAGGAACTCCTGTCAGGGGGAGACAAAGTGGGTGCGGGGGAGGGAGGTGGCCCGGGTAAAGGCAGGGAAGTGTGAAGAGAGTGTGGCCAAGTCCGGGAGGCTCATGAGGTGTTTGCAGGGAGCAGGGGGCGTTTCCCCCAGACTATGCTTTGGGGATGGAGCTCTTCTCCCTAGGAACTCCACACTCCTCGGTGTCTTCAGGATGGGGGCCACATCCTAGGGGACCACATCCTAACTCTTAACACCCTTTTCATCCCCCATGCTGGGTCTGCCTAGCACAGCGGACACGCAGGCCTGGAAGGAGCAAAGTTGTTAAAGTAATTTTGCTAGGCAGGGGGATGCTAGGTGCGGGGACTCGGCGCAGGGGCGTTAGGCGCGGGGATGCCAGGCACAGGCATGGGGACTCTTCTGCTGAACCCTAGCTGGGACTGGAAAAGGAGACTGAACAGGGCTCTGGGCACAGATGTGTAGGATGGGGCGGCAGCCAAAAGAGACTGGATTCAGAATGGGGGACCCCAGGTCCGCTGAGCAGCCCCAGGCCCCCTGGGTAAATGGGAACTCCTGGAAAGGTTCACTAGGACGACACGCTCGGATTCCCTGCGGAACCTGTCAGCACCATTTGAGCTGCCTGCACTGACCAGTATTCTGCCCGGTGACAAGGCCATTGTCCATTTAATCCGCAAGAGGAGCCCCTCGTAGGTCAAAGGGGGGAGATATTTCCTCAAAGAGAGCCCATCTCCACTGTGTCACCCTTGCACCCAACTCAGTTTTCTAAACCACATTCTCTTTTGTTCCTTACAATCCTCTTCACTGTCTATGAGGGGACAGAGGAATAGGGAACACCCTACCTTAAACTCCCTACTGGGTGAGGCCCCCTGATCCAGCCTGGGTCACACAGCAAGAAATGGCAGGAGCTGGGAGTCCAGAGGACCCTCGGCACCCGCAGACTATCAGTCAGGCTCTGTAACAGACATGCCACAAAACCCTCTCCAAAGGCTGCGGCTGGAGCCCAAGCCCAAGGAGCCTGGAGCTGTAACCTGAACTCCAGTGTCACCCCTTGAAGAGGTTACAGTAAACAACAGAGGTCAGGGATGTCACTCTGCGATCACGTTTGGCTGGCAAGAAAACAGGTACCTCAGTCCTTCAGCCACAAGGAACTGAACTCTGCCAACAGCCATGTGTGCTCAGAAGAGGACGCTCATCTTCAGAAAGGAGGCAGCTGACTGACACCTTGACTACAGTTCAGGGGACCATGAGCTGGGGACCCGGCTAGAGCTGTGCCCAGACTCCTGACCCAGGGAGATGAGAATAAATTGGTGTTGATTTAAGCCACTGTGTTTATGGTAATCTGTTATGCAGCAGCAGCAGCAGCAAACTAGGACGCCTGGCTCAGCTGTGTGGCCCAAGTCTCTGCACATCAGTGAGCCTGCTCTGTAGACGAAGGCCTAAGGCCCAGAGTCCCAGCCCAGAGGGCCCCCTAAGGAGCCAAGTGACACGCCCAAATGGATGACTCACCCTGGCCCGGGAAGATGGTGAGATGTAGTAGTGGCTCTCGGAGTCCCCGAGCCGGATTCGGTGGCGACAGGCACGGGCCAACCCGCTCAGGGCACATGTGCTGGGGGAGAGCAGACGAAGCCATGGGGGCCCACCGGGACTCACCCACCCAGCTCAGGCAGGAACACGCAGCAGCCGGGAGGTGGCACAGTGGGACGACCTTCAAACCCAGCTAGACCATCCCAGAACTTCTGTCCTTGTCTCTCTGGGAAGGAGGGCCTGGCGAACCTCCTGTCGGGTACGCCAAAGCCCCAGCCACGGAAGTCCCTAAAACTGTCTCTCCTACCTTACTGGGGCCCTCAGACCCAGCCACCCCTTCCCCCAACTAGGCAGGCGTCCACTTAGTTATCAAGACCCAGGTGAGGGCACGCCGGCGGGGCCTTTGGCCGAGCTCCCCTCAGCCCCTTTTTTTTCATGTTACTGTGGGTGCCAAGGGGCTGGGGCTCTTCCAAACCCCACACCTCACCCACCGTCCTGCTCTGCTGCTTACCTACCGCCCAGGAACTAGGCACGAAGCAGCCTGAGCAAAGGAACATTACGTCGGCTCCTGGCTGCGGGGCTGGTCAGAGCTTTCGCTGCCTCCAGGTTCACTATGACTCGATGATGGGACCGGGGAACCCTCTCTTTCAGGAACATCTTGTGATGGTTTGTGAAATGCTGACCCAGCAGGCTAAAGCCCAGATCTCATCTGAGGACCTCTACACTCTGGCCCCAGTCGCGCCCTGTAGCCTCGCCCCTCCCCCGCCTTCCCCATGGCTGCACCTTCCGGGTGGGTGGCCCTTCCGTGGCTACCCCAGCTTCTCATCCCTGCACTCATTCTTCTGTCTGGAAGGCCTGTCCCTACCTGACATATAGCTGCTGACTCTTCAAACCTGGCTCAAATGTCCCCTTCTATCCCAAGGCTCCCACCACGGGGCCCCCTTGCAGGCCACGGCCTGGGCTGCTGAGGGGAAGTGCCCCCCACTGGCTCTGCCCCTTGCTCCACCCTGGCGATCTGCTCTGCTCTAGCCCGGCTCAATGCCAGCTGAGGAGCAGGAAGGACAGGACGCCAGGGCCATGTGGTTATGTGTTAGCAGAAGGTACAGCTGGCAACTGACATCGCTTACGTGTCAATCGGGGCCTGGAACACACTGCGGGAGAGAGGGGAGTGGGAGGGGGTGTCAGGTCAGCCAGGAGTGGGAGGCCCCAGGTCCTGGACTTCCTGAAGAGTCTGGGGCTCCATGGCAAGGGGCAGGATGTGTCAGTGGGCAGAGACAAAAATGTTTTCTTGTCCTGTGTTGGTAGCCTCTGTCCCTCGTCCTGGCCCAGCCTACATGCCATCCCCTGCCCACCCCGGCCACACCAGAACCCCAGCAGGCAGGCCCGAGCCTCAGTCCTCCGTGGCCACCCCCCTGCAGAGCCAAGTGGGCAGGAAGGGGTGCAGGGAGCTCAGTTTACTTGGTGCTGCCGTATTCGACGGCGGCCACCTTCATGGCAGGCGGTGTCTGTGAAGCCACCGGCTCGATGGTGAGCGTGTTGTCCTCCACGGCGGCCCGAACCAGTGCCGAGAGCTGTGGTAACAGAGCAGGGTGGCGGCACGGTGGTGAGGGCGGCCCCGGCTGAGGCACAGGGCCCCCGGCCAACTGCCCGCTGCCCCGACTCACCTCCTGCATGGTGAAGTCCAGGCACGGGCCCACGTCCTCCCGGTACACCCTTTCTAGGAAGGGGCTCGTCTTGTCCAAGGTGGGTGATTCCCTCCAGGCCTGAAACTCTGCAAACAGGGTTGTGTCCACCTGTGGGGGAGGCGAGCGGGGTGGGGTGGTCAGGGTACTGGGGACCAGCATGGCAGAGCAAAGCGGAGCAGAAGGCGGTGGGAGCCGAGGCGGGGGGGATGCAGGGCAGACGGCAGCACGCCTGCCACCCCGTCCCCAGCGGCCCTGTCCCCACTGGCCGTGCAGGACAGCTGTGACCGGAGGAAGACGCCCCTCTTCCCTCTGCGCCAGAGACTTTGTATCTCAGACTTTCCCTTCCAGGGGCTCACAGGTCCCTGGCGCTGCCCGATCACAGATGTGGGTCCAGGGTCTTGTCCTGAAGACCCTCACTGTGCCCTGAAGGAGGAGAGGTGGCAGGGACCACAGGGACCCCAGGCACGACACAAGCACATGCACACGGAGGGACAGGCACTGCTCAGAGGCTGCCCTCTGTGCTGGGGGTGCATGCAGAGTGGGTGAGGCGGAGCTGACAGAGGCTGGCCCCTCTCCGGAGCCATTACCTGTCGGGAAAAGGAGAGACAGGGAGCGGAGGTGGGGGCTGCGGGTGGCTCCCCAGGAGGGAGCGGCCAGGCCGGCTCGTAGGTCAGGTGGACCGCCCTGCTGGGGACCACACAGAGGAGCAGGGAGAGGAGGGCGGGCAGCCCGGGCTGGGCAGTGGGGGTGGGCGGGACAGACAGACGCACAGACAGGTGGACAGAGACAGACAGGAGGAAGCAGATGTTAGTGTCCAGTCAGAAGCTCAGAACTCAGAAGGGGGACAAGAGGCCTGGCCTGAGCCTCCTTCCTGGAAGCTCTGGAGACACAGACAAGATGGGTCTGGGGGCCGTCTTGTGTCAGGGACCCCGGGAAGCTGAAGTCCACTGGAGCCCTTGTGGGCACTCGCTGGGTACAGCCCCAAGCTGAGCTGCGGACATCCACAGCTCTTCAGTTCCTCTAGAGCCCCAAGGGTCTCCCTTGACCATGTGAGGAAGCTGAGGCAATGACAGGTATCCCCACTTGCTCAAGGACCCATGGCCAAGGATTTCACAGCCCATTGTCCAGCCAGCCCAGACCAAGTGCTCCATGTACTCAGCCCAGGAGGGCAGGCAGCCCCTCCCTGGCCATGCCAGTCTCAGCACCACGGTGCCGAGAACCCTCGAGTCCAGGGTGGTCACAGGTAGTCCTGGGCCTCAGGGCTGTGGCCACACAGGGCCCAGCAGCCTCTCCCCAAGGCCCAGGGAGTGTGTCTCCCCGTCCTGGGCATCCTGTGTCCTCTGCCCGCCCTCCGCCCCTCACCTCTTTGCCCTCCTTGTCCGGGGTGAGGATGTGGCCTGCAGCAGGGCACACGACAGGGCAGAGGGCACTGCTGGTGCTCTTATGACGCAAGTGGCCCTTGCGGGGTGCGGCCTTGGTGGGGCTCAGCAGCTGCGGGTGGAGCTCGCGGTTGGGAGAGGCTGGTGTGGACGTGATGACCAGCGTCTTCAGGGCCGTCACCTCAGCCTGCAGCATGTCAATCTGGCCAGGACGAGAGGGCTGCCAATATGAGCCCAGGGTGCCTGCCACCCCAGCTCTGGACAGCAGCCACTGGCACCTAACTCTGCCAGGTACCCTTGGAATAGCCTCCCAGGTGGGGGCTGAGAAACCCAATTTACAGACAAAGGAACCCAGGGTCAGAGACGAGACGTGGCCTGCCTGAGGTCACACTGTAAGCCAGATCTGGAGCTGGGTGGGCCTCCCACCCAGGGGCACCCAGGGGCCAGGAACAGCCCAGCCCTCAGAGTCTGCAGATCAGACAAATGGGCATCAGTAAAGCAATGGGAAGTTACTTGGCCAGGCTTACACAGCCAGAGAGAGGTTTCTGCCGTATAGAGGGTGTGTGTGTGTGTGTGTGTGTGTGTGTGTGTGTGCAGAAATGACAATGACCATGGGATAATCCCAGCCCCTGGAAAGTCCCAGAAAAGCCTCTGTGGTGCCCTGGGAATTTCAGTGACATAATCTCTGCCCTGTCCTCCTAGGCCTCAATCTGCCCATCCTTGGCAACCCCGATCTCAATTGAACAGGAAGGAGGCCGGAGCTCTGGGCGGGCCTGGGTGTGGGGGACCAGGAGGCAGGGGAGAGGCTCACCTTGCCCCGAGCCTCTTTTAGCTGCTTTTCTGATGCTGCCTGCTTCATGTTGGCTTCCCGAACCATCTTGTGGGCTTCCTGGGGAGGAGGCGGCAGTGAGGGCTCAGGGACGCCCAGCAGACCTGGGCCCCAGCCAGCTTCCCACTGGCCGGCCACCGCACCTCAAATAGGCTGGCTGTCAGCTCCTCCAGCTCCTGTTCCAGCTGCTCCCGGACCTTGGACAGCCGCTCACATTCCTCATCCTTCAGCTTTAGCTCCTGGGGGGCATGGTGAGGGTAGCTGTCAGCCCCTCAGGTACCCTCAGGCCTGACACTGGGATACCAGGCCCCCTGACCGGGCTCCACGGCCCCTGGCGCCCTTCTGGGGGCCTGAGCTCACCCCCTCTGGTGCTCCAGCTTATGAGGCGTTTTCCACTGAGCTCCTGGAGAGAGGCGAAAACCCCACTGTCCACCCGTTAGGACTTGGGACAGGCTTTCAGAACAGTCTAGACTCCTTCAAGTCGTTTCAGAACTGGTCTGCCCCTTGGCCTTCCCTCACGCCCCACACAGGCCTGGGTAAGTGCGTGAGGTCTCTGGGAATCTGGTGAGAGCCCACCGACCTCCCGGCGCCCCTGGGCCCCCACCTTCTGGGCTTTGTGCAGCTCCTCCTTCAGAAACTCCGAGCCCTTCTCGCGGATCTCCATGGACGAGCTGCGCAGGCGTGCCACATCCAGCCTGGCGGCTGCAGGGCCCTCCTCACCTTGGGGCTCCTCCCCTGCAGACGTCTCCACCAGGCCTCCTGGGGTCTCCCTGTGGCTTTTGCAGGAGCCCACACTCTTCCAGGGAATCGGGATGGCTTCAAGGGGTGGTGGGTGGCCCTCGTCCAGGTGGGGCTGGCTGGGAGGCAAACAGCAAACATGGAGTGGGGGCCTGAGACCTAGAGAGCCCAGCCTAGGGACCAACCCTGGGCAACACCCCAGCCTCTTTGGGCCTCAGTTTCCCCATCTGTAAAATAGGGATGCTACCAGGGAGGTCATCACTAGGGTTGTCACAAGGGCAGAATGACCAAACACAAAACTTTCGGTGGCAAAAATAGGCCTCATAGGCCTGACCTATGGTGGCACAGTGGATAAAGTGTCAACCTGGAAACGCTGAGGTCGCCGGTTCGAAACCCTGGGCTTGCCTGGTCAAGGCACATATGGGAGTTGATGCTTCCTGCTCCTCCCCCCTTCTCTCTCTCTGTTTATTTCTCCTCTCTAAAATAAATAAATAAAGAATAGGACTCATTCATCTTTTGTCACCGCCCCGCCCCCCAAGCCCAGGGCCTAGGGCTGTGTGTGTGTGGCACACAGTAGGTGGTCAGCACAAGCAGGTGCTCTGTTCTGTTCCTCCAACAGGTGACTGTCAACACATCAGGACTGAGAGTCTCCGTTTCCAGTTCTACAAAGTGTGGACAGTCTCAATGGTCCTATCTCAACAGTCCCTGAGAGCAGAGAGATCTGCACAAAACCTTGGCACACAGGAGGCACTTAAGTGGGAACTGTCTTTGTGATTACTGATAATGCAAATTTTATGTAAATTAAGAGCAGACCAGAGAGGAAGGACCAAACAGAACAGGCAGGGCTGAGGCAGGAAGATTCTGCAAACAGCCAGGCAAGCAGACCCACTTCCTGCCCCCTGGACCCGTGGGGAGCAGTCCCAGCTCTCCCTGGTCTGCTTCGTGACCTCAGGCAAACACCCACGCTCCGGGCCTCAGGACCTCCTGCCCCAGAGGCAGCGTGGGGTGGGGGCCACCAGCCTCTGCCCTCCCCTCCTTTAGCCAATCCACACTCCTGCCTTCCCCTTTGAAGCAGACCTCGGAGAGAGGGAGGGAGAGGGCTTGGCCAGCAGCGGTTTGTGCCAAGACAGCACCTCTGGACTTGCTCAGTCAGCAGAAGCCCGGGCTCCTGAGCCAGCAGCTTCTGAGCACAGGGGCCTGGCTGAGGGTGGGGGGCTGGGCCAGCCACTGATAACAATGTAGAAGTGGAGGGGAGCGGGCCCAGGGGGCCCACACAAGAGGGTGGAAAGACAAGGCCAAAAAGTTGTGGAATCCAGGGTTGCTGAAGGGAAAGTGTGAAAGGCAAGGCTGGAGACAGGCCCTCCTCCTTGTCCTTTGGACCCTGGACCCCAGCAATGGGCCCATTCCTTCACTGTAACTGTTCATTGCTCGCTTGTCATATAGGCCTTGACCAGGCAAGCACAGGGTTTTGAACCAGTGACCTCAGCGTTCCAGGTCGACATTCTGTCCACTGCGCCACCACAGGCCAGGCACTGAGCCCCTTCTTAACCCTACAACTGGCCAGCCCAGTCTGTCCTCTGCTTTGGAACTGGCCCAGAGTGTGGTCTCGGGGTTTCTCGGGCTGGGTCCTACCTGGCAGCGATGCGGGGCTTGGGTGAGTAAAGTGGGAGCACACATCCCTTGCTCCACCAGCTGTGTATGTGCCTGACAGGGATCTCCCCAATACCCTTGTTTGGGAAGGTCTCTTTGGAAGGGGTCCCTGAGGCTTGAGGGGCTGTGGCAGTGCTATAGTGGCCCTGGGCCACTACACCCAGGGGACTTACACTGTACTAGAATCCACATGGCGTGCTCTGCCCACACGATCTCACTTAAAACTCTCAACAGCAACTCATGGTGTTGTTGCCATTCTACAGATGAGGGACACAGTCTCAGAGAGGTGACAAAACTTGGCCAGGATCACACATCTAGCTGGCGGTTGGCAGTGCTGAGACAGGTGGCCAAGCCTTCAGATCAGGCCCCAAACTCCACAGAGAGAGCACCAGGCACAGACAGGATCCCAGGTCTTGGAACCCAGACTCCGCACCTTTACCCCTGCAAGGACCACCTTGCTGCTGCATCCCACACTGTTTCCCTAGGAGAAGGCCACCAGCCCCTCCCAGGAGGGTCAAACTTTGTCCACCGGTGTGGTCTGGGACTCTGGCCACTGTTCAAGACTCTCCTGCTGGTCCTGAGGGTACGGCCTGGGAGTGGTCCCCTTATTATTTTCACAACAGGCCCTCACTTCAGCCCACTGCTAGGGAAGCAGGGAGGGGACCCTATTCTGCAGCCAGAGGAAACAGTGATCCCGGCAGGCCTGAGACAGAATCTGTGATAACCTCCCCTTCCCCTGCCCCCTCCCTCCACTGGAAAAGCCCAACGTGCAAAGCCTAAGGCAGAAAGCGTGGGAAGAGCACAGCCGCCCTGCAGTCCCCCACTGCCCAACGCCTGGGTCAGGGGTGCAGGAGGCAAAGAGGGCCTACCCTATCCTGGGAGGGAAGCTCCCATCTGAGGACCCTCTGCCTCCCGCTTCCGGGCTGTGAAGCCAGCTCGGTGACTCAGAAGCTTCAAACTAGGGAGGAACCCCAGGCCCCTCACTCCTGGGTCCAGCTCAAGCCAGAATACCTGTCCTCCACACACTGCAGCCTCCCAGCCCACAGGCTTGAAATGCTGGGTGTCAGCCCTGAGGAGGGCAGGGCACACCTCTCTCTCAGGGGAGCACAGGCCACCACTGAAGATCTTCGCTATGTCCCCTCCCTCAAGCCCAGGTCCATGCCCTCTGCTCAAACCTTCTCAGTCTCGGGTCCCTGCAGAATCAGAGTCCAGAGCAGGAGATAGTAAGAGTCAAGGTCACGGTGGGAGGCCGGGGAAACTGGAGCCCACAGCAGTCAATCCAGGGAACTTCCTGCCGGGTTGCTTCCCCAGGAGACACACAAGGCTGGCAGGAATACAGTCCCCATAATCCTCACACCCCATCCAGGCCTGCCCCAGGGGGGCTTTTGTCCCCACCCACAAAAAAGGGCAAACTGAGAATGTGGACCCGTGATCCTATGGTTCCCAGTCACCCAGCAACCCCCACTGGACCAGAGGCCCTTCCTGAGGCCGGAAGAGCCCAACTAGGGTCCTGTGTGCCAGTTTCCAGCCCCAGCCAGACCAGCCTGCCATGATGTCTTTCTGACCCCCAGCCTCTCCCTCCCCACCCACCGGTGCACCCAGGTCACCTCTTCAATCCAAAGGCCCCTGAGCTAATGGGCACAACAGGCTCATTAAACAAGCAGGGATGTGGCCAGCAAGGAGAGTTCTGAAACTGGGGGAAGAAGAGGGCTGGGCGGGCACGCTGGGGCCAGTCCCCTCTGCCTGGCACCACCAGGCCCATGGTCCAGGGTGGCTGCAGCTGGTCTGGTCGGAAGGAACTCCGACTCCGTGCCCAGCTCTGGGGCAGCGCCATGGCATAGTGGTCAGGTTTGGACTCATGCTCGTGAATTCAGGGGCAGTCCAGTAAGCCCTGAGGGTACTGAGGCGGACAGTCACCTTGCTCTCCAGGGGCCACGGACATCCCAGAAAAGATTTCATGTGTTGGCTCCCTGACCAGCCTCAGCTTACTAAGAGGGGACAAGTTTTCAGCTCCAAAGCTACCAGCACATTAGAATCCCAAGACCCTGCCACACACATCCACCCCAGCCCGCCACTCCCCTGGACAGGGTGTGAGCATTACGGTGGCTGCGTTCCCCCCACCCTTGACATCTGTACCCACAGATGTCACCGTGGGGCGACTCATTATGCCCTTGCTAGGAGATGCTCCGTTCATCCCGGTTTGAACCACAAGGCACTGAGGTTCAGAGAGGTTTGGCAACTTGGCCGGAACATATAGAGCAAGGAAGTGGCAGGGTGGGTACTGAACCCAGAGTCCTGGCACTCGTGAGTCACGTGACCCATCACCCAGAGAAGTCCGGAGGGGAGGAAAGGGGATGAATGGCGCTTTCGCAGAAACGAGGCAGGACACAGATGGGTTTGAGGAAGTCTGAGATGGTGCCCGAGTGGTGGTGGTGGGGTTCCACCCACGGCTGCTCTGAGCTAGGAGGGGACACACACACACACAAAAGACTCTGAGGGGGGTTTGGGGGCTGGCTGGGGGGACAGAAAAAATAAGTTGAAGTAATTAATGAATTTAATAATAATAATAATAAAAACAGAGAAAAGGTGAATGAGGGGGAGTGGTACCCGTGGCAGGAATGAGGAACTGGGTGGGTCTTTCAGGGAAGAAAAGGGGTGACTGAGGGGAGGCACCAGACCGGAGGGAGCAGCCACAGCCTGAGCCTGGAGGAGGAAAGGGGTGACAGAGGTGTGGAGGCCAGCCGGCCAGCCTGGACATCTGAAGAGGATCCATCCCAGGCGTTGGAGGGGAGGGTTATGGAAGAATGGGACAACAGTGTCACACAGGGGACAGAAAAGCAAGACTCGGGGGTGGGAGACGGGAAGCCCGGACTGCTCCAGGAAGGGGGAAGCAGGTGTGTGCCCGGGAGGCGGGAGCAGCAGCGATGCCTTGTGGGAGGACACCGTGCAGGAGCAGCCTGTGGACACTAAGAAGGGAGGTCAGAGCACCTGAAGCAGGCGGCCCAGGCCAGCCTCTCAAGCCCACAGCCCCAGACCTCCAGCCCAGCCAGCCCCGCTGAGGAAACCCAGCCCCGTGTCTCCACTGAGAGCCTTTGCTGGTTCTCAGGACGGGGCACACAGCACACACCTCGTACCCACCTGTCCACTACTAGAACCGGCCACCCCAAGACCTCAAACGTCCAGCGTGTACACAGCAAGCATCCTGTGCCAGGCAATCTTTCAGGCCTGACCCACCTGATCTGCACAGCCTCAGGGCTTCCAGGAGCTTCACCCAGGCCCCTTCTCACCACACGCTAATCCTCCCCCATCCTGTTGGGCACAAAGCCTGTGCAGAGTCTAGGACAAGCAGGGCTCTAAGGAGGGTGAGTCCTGCATAGATGTGCTGATTATGGAACAGCAGGAAAGATCTCCATCTGTTGAGGGGGAGGGGGAGAGGGAGGTAGTGATTCATGGAGGGCATCCAGGAAGAGGCCACAGTGAAGACTGCATAACCTCCTTCCCCCTGCTCTGGACCCTGGAGCCCCAGGCCATACTTTAGAACTGTCTCAGGGAAGCATTTGGGATCCAGCTTCCTGGCAATGTGATCAGTTTGGTTTAAATTAAATCTTACGCCTGACCAGGCGGTGGTGCAGTGGATAGAGCGTCGGACTGGGATGCAGAAGACCCAGGTGTGAGACCCCGAGCTCGCCAGCTTGAGCGCGGGCCCATCTGGCTCGAGCAAAAGCTCGCCAGCTTGGACCCAAGGTCGCTGGCTCCAAGAAGGGGTTGCTCGGTCTGCTGAAGGCCCACGGTCAAGGCACGTGTGAGAAAGCAATCAATGAACAACTAAGGTGTTGCAACGGCAATGAACGACTAATGATTGATACTTCTCGTCTCTCTCCATTCCTGTCTGTCTGTCCCTATCTATCCCTCTCTCTGACTCTCTCTCTCTCTCTGTCCCTGTAATAAATAAGTAAATAAATAAATCTTACAAAAATTTTAAAAAAAAAGTCTTTGAGCTATAGTCTCCTGTGACTTAGGCCTTATAGGCAAGAGCTCACAGACTCAGACCCCTTAAGGTAGCTATGGCCCAGAGCAGTTAAGTGACTTGCTCAAAATCACATAGCCCTTCTCCAGTCCTGGAGCTCTCCAACATCCTGCTTGCTGCAAAGACACAATCCCCTACCCCTAGCAGGTTGGGTGGTCTCATCCCACTGCAGGGCAGTCCCTCAGAGCCTGGCCTTCCCTAGAATATGTATGATTAGCTCCATCTGTCAGATGGGGAAATTGAGACCGAGGGGCTACACCAACGTCGTGAGGTCATTAAGTGGCAAAACCCTAACAGCAACCGGATTTCCGGCCTCTGCTATCCAGGGCCCAAGTGCCCAGCAGTGTTAGCTTCGGGACCTAAGATGCTGTCCTCGCTTCATCCTCTCAGAGCAGGCCTGGTGACCCAAACTATGGGCATGGGGAACTGTGGGACTGGGAAGAGGTGCAGCCCAACTTGGGGGTTGCTTCTGCGTCCCGAGATATGGCCCACACTGAGAGTCCCAAGAAAGGAGGTCCACTGAGTTCCTGCAGAGTCCATCACCGTCACCTGCTCCAGGGGAGTAGCCCTGGGTCCAGGGCCAAGGGTTGAACTAGCACCAGGCCCTGGCCATTAACAGAAGCCATCTAAGAGAGATCCCTCAGTTCCCCTTACAGATGAAGACGCCAGGCTCACCGACTGCTAATCCCAGACTCCTGGTCTAGGATGAGATGCACAGCTGCCCAGAGTTCTCATGAGCTTCTGGGGACAACAGCACAAGCAGCTTGTCAGAGTTATGAGGGTAAGAGTGACCCCCAAGCAGGGTCCCTCTAGCTGCTGACGGGGTCTGGATGAGCTCCTAGGAGAACAGGCCCCCCGTGGGTGCTGGCAGCTTGGCCTGTGATCTGGATCCCTGCCTCCAATATCCAAATGAGGGGTCCCTGAAAACGCAGTGGTCAAGGTAACCCCAACACTCTGCCCCTCACTCCCAGGTACCCGGCTGCTCGTTCTGCCCCCTCGTGCTTTTCATCTGCCTTTATGAAGCCCCTGCTTTGTGCTCTGCACCAGGTTAGCCCGGGGGATTGAAATGTTCATAAAAGAAGTGAGACTCATGAGGTTATGTGGGGGTCAGCTTGGTAGCCTGGGTCATCCCCAAGGTTCCTGGGAATATGGCAGGGAGGCTGGGCTGGGGACTTTTTCCAGAACCTCGAGTTGTCCCTTTGACTATGTTCTTAAAGAGAGCGTGGTGCCCAGCCTTGCCTGTCCGGCCCTGGCTCGAATGCCTCCAGGGAAGGACATTCTCTGGGCCTGCATCACTCCCCATCCCACAACCTGCTCATTTCACCGAGCCAGCGGCCAAGGGAAGGGAGCCCATGCTCTCCAGATCACACAGCAACTCAGCGGCTGTGTTTTGCCTTGAGCACACCTGGCACAAGAGGCCACAAGTTTCCTCCAGACCAGACTGCTCCTCAAACACAGCTGACGCCAGGCACAGCTGTCCTTACTTCTCCAGGTGCCACCAACCCGCCTCAACTACCTTCTCCCTGAGCTCAGTCTCCTTCCCTCCAGGCGTAATTCCAAAGAACGCATCATGCTCTGCCTCAACCCTTTCCCTTTAAGTCTCGGGCCTCTGCACACCTGACCCCACTGGGAGCTCATTCTCTCAGCACCCCTGCTGGGGATGAAGCCTGCTCTTCCCCAGCATCTCAGCTCAAGCTTTGCTGGGTGCTGGTGAGTAGGGTGGGTCTGGCCTGCATCAGAAAACTCTCCAGCCCACCAGCTTCCAGGGGTGGGGGTCTTCCCTCACTCCCCAACTGTGTCTGGGAGTCCTGCCCTGCGACCACCCAACTGGCCCAGTTCTTTCCAGAAGTACAACCCACCCCCACTCTGGCCACCTCCCCATCCAGGACCTAGTCTTTCTAGGCCACGGGAAAGAGGAAGTGTTTACCCAGCTCCATGAAAAGACCACAGCCTTTCTGCACATATAGGGCAAGGGGAGGCCCGGGTGGGGGTGGGGGGGACACACTACACCGCTGAGAGCCGATGGACAGGTCTGGGTGCTGGGGGGAGACGCCACCCTACATTGCTGAGTCCTGCGGTGTCCAGGGGCCCCAGATGGAGGATCAGCAACTTGCAAGTGACTTTGGCACAGATCCAGCCCCCTTTCCCCAACAGCTCAGCTTTCCAAGGGTTCTTCTAGCCTGGGGGCCCCTCCTCTGGATGTGTACCCCAGATTTTCTCTGACTTGCACCCCTCCCCCATCTCATTTGCTCTCCAGATGAGCTAGGAGGAGTTGGCGCTGTCATGCTTAGGGCGGTCTGCCGCCCACCTCGTACATCGCCCACCCCCAGTGACCTCTCCCACCGACTGTCCTTCCATCTCCGTTTTACAGTCAGAGATGTACAGTCCTGTCCTCGTGCTACTATGGGCTCCTCCGTCGCGGACAGGGCTGCGGAGCAGAGCATCTCCCAGGCGGGGGTGCAGATCCGCAGGGATCCCCCATCCCCCAGGCCGGACGCAGCCGCGGCCCGACCCCGCGCGGAGCTGCGAGCTCGCCCGGACATACCCGTTCCACATCCCGGAGCCTCGGGCGCCCCGGCGTTCGTCCCTGCCGCCGCCTCCAAGATCTTCCCGCACCGCGTCCCCGCCAGGTCCCCGCCGCCGCCGACTCCGCTCCGGCCGGCCCGCCTGCCCTGCCGCCTGTCAGTCCTGTCCGCAGCCTGTCTGTCCGGCCGGCCGGCGGCGGTCCGCGCCCGGGCCCCCAGCTAGCCCCGACCCTGCCCTCGGGGGTCACGTGGCCGAGGGGGTGGCCCGAGGACACGTGCCCGGCCCCGCCCCTCCGCCCTCCCGCAGCAGAGCTCGCGCGCGCCCGGGGCCTAACCCCACTCGGCCGCTCGCCCCAGGGCCAGCCGCGGCCGGGGGTGCGGGGAGGAGCCCGGTCCCTATCACCGCGGCCAGCGCGGCGCGGACGCTGCCCGCCGCTGCTGATCACCGGACGCCACTGCCCAGCGCCGCGCAGTACCTACTCTGGGCCACTCCGCTCAAGACCCTACAGTGGTTCTTGGGCTTTCTGCTACTGATTCTTATCGGATTGTACTTCTAAGTCAGCAAACACCCTCCCACCCATCACCCGGCCCTCTGGCCATCACTCCTTCCTGAGCTCCCTGCTCCCTGCCTGTCCCTGTGCAACATCCTGCCTGGTGGGAAGGGGGGCAGACCCCTAAACAAGTGTTCCCGGGCTTACTCTCTGAGAGCTCAGCCCAGGTAGGCAGTACTCACGTTTGGCCCAAGTCTCCAATCCCAGCTTCTGCCTATGAACATGCCCTGCCCATCCTTGCCTTTGCCCACATTTTCTCTGGAGGAATGCACCCCCCCACCCCCACACACACACCTGTCTGGTCCCAGAAGCTCTGCAAAACCTTTCCCTGAATCCCAGACCACTGGCCTTCATGAACTTCAATGTCTCTGACTCCTCTCATCTATCCTGAGCTCTGACCATTGCATTTGGGCCTCAACTTCAACCTGGGACCTGACCCAGTGAGAGCATAACCCCCTTATCTCCTCCTGGGGACCATGGCTCCCATCCTCCTAATCTAGGGGAGAACTGAGAGGGCTGGGATGAGATACTTCTCCTCTGGATGCTACAGAACTCTAAGCACCCTCTTCCAGGCACACAGAGCTTCATCTAGGAGTACATATGTATTTCATTCATTCATTCAACCATTCTTTCTGAGTACAAACTATGGGCCGTACAAAGGCTGGGGACCCAAAAGGAAACTGTTAGATACAGGCTCTGTCCTCCTGCGGCTCCATGGGGGTATGGGGACATATTCTCAAGGACGTCCACTTCGAGGGCCACGACTTGCCCAGGGCACACCTGCCTTGCTCAGCAACGATATCTTTGTTCAAAATAGAAAACAGCATTCTTTCCCTAGGTGGGCACAACCCACGCCAAGGTTCAGGACTTGGAGAGTGGAGAGCAGGCTGGATTTCATGCCTTGCTCCCTCATTCCCTTGGCCCGCACCTTGCACAGTGGACCACCAGGGCATCCCTTCCAACTTTCCAGAATCATTCTGCCCAAGTCTTCCATGCCCTTCATTCAGTAGAGCAGCTGTTCCCACGACTGTGGTTTCTCAAGGACAGGGACCAGCGCCTTCCTAGAGCTGCGTTTCCCCACCCACCCCAGCCCAGCCCAGGTCTGGCTGAAAGTGATGTCATCATGCTTGTTGACTCGAATCCTTCACCAAGTAAGTCTTGAGCAACTCCTATCTTCCTGGCCCTTGCTCTATTCACTGTGTATGGGCAAAAGGAGAAGATGACACAAAAGGCGCTCAGGACAGGACACTTACCTTCCACCTTCACAAGCCCAGGCAGAAGATAAGACCTGGTCCAAGTCTGGCAACCCAGACTGGTGGCAGATAAGGGGTGGTGGGTGTGTCAGCCCAGGACCATGGCACTAGAGGAAGAATCCTCAGTATGGGAGGGCTCGTGGGCCGTGGAGGCCCTTGAACAAGGCCTCAACGGACAAGTGTGGGGGTCACATTCTGGGAGCATTGACACCCCAATTATTAGTCAAAAATATCCCATCATCTTTGCATCCAGTTCCCTTGGGCTCCCAGGCTTCATTAGCTTCTCCCACAACCCAGTAAGCTCTTCTCCTTAGCTGAAAAGGAAGGGCTCAGAGAGGGTAAGGACCCTGCCTGATGTCACACAGCCAGGGGTGGTGGGGCTGAGACCCCTTATCCTAGTTGTCTGAAAAGACAGCCCAAGAACCAGAGGGCTCACTGGCAGCTGCAGCTACGGGCAACCAGGCAACAAGGGGTGCCTATGAGCCGCTGGCCTGCAAGTGGGGAGGGAGGAATAAAAGGAGGTGTGTTCCCTGCCCCCCAAACCACTGGCCTCCCCAAATTCCCCCCAACTTCCCTGGTCATCCCCATCCCACCTTTGGCCACAGTCCCTTGGCTGGAGGCACATTTGGCGCAGAACTGACAGCCTGGGCGACCCAGGCCTTGACTCTGTCCTCAGTTAAGTGTGTGACCCAGGATGAGGGTCTACTTTCTGAGCCTCGGACTCTACGTGGTTATACAGACAACCACCAAGCCAGACAAACACACTCAGGGCATCCCTCTGGTGCTGACCTTATAAGAGGTTCATGCAGTTCCTCATAGTTCCAGGCTAGTCTCCTGTCCGGAACCTGGCTTCTCAACCCCTCCCCCAACCTCCCTGTACAGCAGCAAGATTCCTCCCTCCCCTTCATGTCCCAGGTCACTGGCTCACCTGTGTGTGTCCCCGGACTCCTCTCCCAAGTTCCCCTCAAGTGCAGGGCCTAGACCTGACGGGGCATAGCGGACAGTCCCTGAGCTCAGCGCCAGGTATACTGGGCAGGTCCCTCGGGCAGGGCATCTGGTACATTCCTCACGGGGGTTCATGCTTGGAGGGCCAGACCAAGGGTCCCTCTGGGGACTGTCAAGCTCCAGGTGGCAGGAGCCTTCTCCCCACCTCCAGGGTCACACTAACCTTTGCTATCTCTGAGAAGCAGCTGCTTGTGAGGGAGGAGCCTCCTGGACAGGCCTCTATCTCCTTACGCCCATAATTATTAACTCCTGGGGCTCAGCAGGCAGCATAGCATTCTGGGGCCCTCCTTCCTGGGCTCTGGGCCCGGGAAGGTAAGACCTCAAAGGGAGGTGGGAGCTCCCCTACATACCCCAGGGCCCGGGCTTCTACCAGGCCCACAGATGAGGGGGCCTGTTCCCTCCTAGCCCAGGTGGGCAAGCTGGAAGCAGCCTGTCCGGATGGCTCTGTGGCCTTGGCTAAGTCCCTGCCTCCCTCTCCCCAATCCCTGGCCTCAATGTCCCCTTCAAACCTATAACAACTAACAAAAAGAAACAACTCAGTAAAGCAGTTAATGCAGGCCTTGAGTCAGACAGGCTGGATTCAATCCTACTTCCAGACTGTGATCCTCTGGATGTGCTGGCCTCTCTGTGCTGCAGTTACCCCAACTATAAAATGGAGTCTTACCCTCAAAGGCGCACTAGGCCAGCGGCTCTTGCCTAGATATGCCCCTCCCTCTCCTCACAGGAACCCCTCGTTCTGCAGCTTCCACTCCACCCCACCCCACCCTGCTGATAAATTTCTCTTCTGCTCATGTCCCCTCCTCCAGGAAGCCTTCCTCTGTGAATTGCTTTCTTCCTCTGCAGGCATCAGCCTCTAGCCCTCAGACACATGGTCTGCCTTGTGTCATGGTGGGTACCCCATGGTACTGTAGGAATCCCCACAAAAGCTGAGTGACCCCTGGGCAGAGGCTGGCTCACAATCATCCCCAAGGCCCCCTTGCCTGGCACATGGCCTGCAGCAGTTCACCCAGGAGGGGTTGAAGGTTTCACACTGTCTCATTTGGCCTGAATTCTACTCCCAGTTCTGCTATTCTCTGGCTATGTGAGCTAGGGCAAGTCACTTAACCTCTCTGGGGCTCAGTTCCCTCATCTATAAAGTGGGAACAGTTCTCCCCTGTGACAGGTCAGATTTGTGAAGTGTCTGCCTCAGTGGAGACTGGAACGAGCCTTTCCTGTCCCTTCTCCCCTGCCTCCCCTCTTCTTTCCTGTCAGCCTCCAAGTTCCCGAGTTCGGAGTTCCGCTGGGGAGAAGCTGCCAGTTCCTGACATGCGGTCACACCCTGCCCGCCCACCCGCCTACGGATAACAATATCTCCCACTCAGGCTCTGGGCTTCCAAGCTCTCGGCCTTAATGCAAACCAGATGCCGGCCTGCCTTTCCTAGCCATGAATTTTCCACGGCCTGCTCCCACCCCCTTCCTGTTTTTGCTCCTCACTGGTCCCCCTGATAAATTCTTCCGTGCCCCCACCTTCCTTCGCAGGGCAACCTCTGGGCCCACCTGGAAACAATTAATGGAAAACAGGATGTGTGAAAAGGGGGAGGGGTCTCTCCATCACCCCAACATGGCAGGAGGGGAAGGGGCTCAGTCCAGCTAGTGACGAGGTGTATGACAGACGGCCCTTCCCTCCCAAGCCCCAGTCAACAAGGGCGAAACTGAGTCAGCGCAGCTTTGGGAGCTGTATAGAAGACTTGACCACTTTCTAGATGCAGGCCCAGCTGGGACTGCATCCGGAGCTGGTGAGGGTCTTGTCCTTGGCTGTGACTTCTTAGAAAACTCAGAGCCAGAAAACACCCAGCCCCTTCCTGCTGCAGGTGAAGAAACTGAGGCTCAGAGACCTGTCCCAGGTCACTGGTGAATCCAAGGCCAGAGGCAGCCGGGTCAGAGACCCGCTGCCAATAAAAGCTGCTGGCGAAGTCACCTGCGGGGATGCTATCTTGGCGTCCCTCCTTCCCCCACCCCACCACGCCTCCAATGAGCCTAGTCACGAGGGGAGGCTCACAAGGCTGCTCAGCCACCTCCCAACCAGTGGGCAGGAGTCTGTGGTGCACACCTGGCCCACAGACCTGGCTCCCCCCCACCCCCACTCCCACCCCCGCTCCCGCCCCCTCCTCTGGGGCTGAACGCTCCTAGTACCCAGTGCCTGTGGGTGTTGGGGGTTTTTCCTTTTTCCTCTGGGCACTGTGAACGCCCTCAGGGGAGTCAGGGCTGGCCCTCCCAGCGAGGACTCCGCCACTTCCAACAGTCCAAGGGCTCCCAAAAGCCTGGTTTGGGCTGCCCCTCCCTCTGCCAGCTGTGCAGAGTGTTTGGACAACTGGATGGAATGTTTTGCAATGAGTGAGTCCTCCCTGGATCCCTGAGCTCAGATTTCAAGAGGGCAGGGAGGAGAGGATGCCGGCTCCAGGGAGAGGGCAAGGGGCTCAAGCTGTCAGATGTGGGCCTGGATGCCCCCTCTGAGGGCTGGCCAAGACACTGCCCACCCGGACCCAGGATACTGGGGAGCTGGACTCAGACCCGGGCGCCTGGAGGAAGGACGGAACAGAGGGTGGAGGCTGCCAAATGGAGTCAGCTGATAGGGTCACCTGGTGAGGTCAGGCCCCAGGGGCAGTCTGGGTTCCAGGAGGGGCCAGGTTCAAGAGAGTGCTTTGAGAATGTTAAGCTTCTATGACAAAGATGGTTATATCTACCACCGCCCCATTCTACAGATAGGGCAACTGGGGTCCTGAGGGGGCACGCTTTCTCCCCAGGTAGTTCTGCAGCAGGGCTGGAATCCAGGGTTCCTGATCTTCAGCTGGCTCTCCTTACTGTCCAGGCTGTTCCCAACTCACTCCTGGCCCCAGACACACATACACCCCAGCCAGAGACTTGTCATCATCCTTGCTCTTCCCATGTGACCACTACTCAAGTGTGGTGCCCCAGGTTCACAGAGAGAATCCACAGACACTGAGCTCCCCGCCAGCATTCACCCACCTGTGGACAAAGCGGAGGCCTTGACAGCCAGGATTCATGTACCAGCTCCTACCCTGGGGCCAGAGCTCCCCCACATTCTCCACCACAGCCGCCCATCCTCCCAGAGCCCCTTGAATAAGGCTGAGAAGTTTAAGTCCTAGACCCAGCTATATGGAAAAGAGTTTGAGCCTCAGTTTATTCAATCCAAATTGGGAGGATTATCCTTGCTTTACTTGACTCATCGTATTTGTGGGTGCTGATGGTAAGGGGCACGGGTTGCCAGGGGACCCCTCTGGAGCCTTAAACATTTCCCAGTGACAAAACTATTGGAGCACATATGAAGAAAGGAAAGAGGAGATTCCTTTGGGTCCAAATGGGTGTGGGAATCCCACCAAGGTGCCCGAGGGCCTGGGCTGGATTCCTTGGATGGAACCTGTTTGCTCACTCCTAGCTCTCAAGCGGAAAATCTCAGCCACGTCATGGAATCTGAGAAACTGCCAAACCTTCAGGGGCAGATGTGACTAGAGGAGGAGGGTAAGACATCATCCCTACCCAACCCCACAGACAGACACCTGACGACTCCTTTTCAAAATGGCAGAATGTGGAGCGGGGCTGGGACCATGCCAGGGTATTTACATGTGATATCAAACTTAGTTCACGCTTGGCCCTATCCGGTTGGCTCAGTGGTAGAGCATCAACCTGGTGTGTAGAGGTTCCTGGTTCAATTCCCGGTCAGAGTACACAGGAGAAGTGATCATCTGCTTCTACCCCCCTCCCCGTCCCTTCTCTCTCTCTCTCTCCTCCCCCTCCTGAAGCCATGGCTAGATTGATTTGAGCACATCAGCCCCATGTGCTGAGGATGGCTCCGTGGAGCCTCTGCCTCAGGTTCTAAAAATAGTTCAATTGCGAGCATTGGCCCCAGGTGGGTAGAGCATTGGCCCCCGACGGCAATTGCCGGGTGGATCCTGGTCAGGAATGCACGGGAGTCTGTCTTTCTATCTCCCTTCCTCTCACTTAAAAAAGAAAAAATCTTGGCCTGACCTGTGGTGGTGCAGTGGTTAAAGCATCAACCTGGGAACACTGAGGTCGCCAGTTCAAAACCCTGCATTGGTCCGGTCAAGGCACATATGGGAGTTGATGCTTCCAGCTCCTCCCCCCTTTCTCTCTTTCTCTCTCACTCTCTCACTCTGTGTCTCCCCCCAAAAAATGAATAAAATAAAAAGAAAAAAAAGAAAAAATCTTAGTTCACCCTTGCAACCACTCAATGTGGTCACTCACTGCCTTCTGTTCCCATATTAAACATGAGGAAACTGAGACTTGGAAGGGTTAAATAATTTGTTAATAGTGAACAACTGATGAAATTAGAATTTTAATCCAGGTTTGTTTGAGCCCAAAGCTCATGTTCTTTTTCTTAAATTGAATTTTATTGTGGTTAACATAATTTCACAGGTTTCAGGTGCCCAGTTCTACAACACATCTCTGTACACCCTGTTGTGTGTTCACACTCACCCCCATCCGACCCCGGCCAAGCAAAGCTGATGTTCTTATCCTCCCGGCATGTACTCTCTTGGGAAGAAGGATAAGGTCAGACTCTTTTGGAAAGGAGGGCTTAAAGGAATAGTACAATTTACATATATAGAAATATAAAACAAAAGAAACGGAGGGTGAGCATTCTGCGCAGAGGGCCCATCAGGAACAAAAGCTTGGAGGTGGGGCAGAGCAGGGCACATACAAAGAGGAGTAAAGCGTCACTTTGGTGGAGCTCAGGCTGACTTGGGCACAGTAAGGACTAAATGGGCAGGCTCGAGATGAATCATGGAAAAAGTCTTGGAGGTCAAGTTGAGGAGTTTGGTATTTATTCTAAAGGCTCCAAGGGGACTCTGGGCAGGAGAGCGATATGATCAGGGCCTCGCTTTTGGGAGCTCAAATTGACAGCAGCGTGCACAGGAAACACAAAGGAACACTTATCAAATATCCAGAGAGGAACAGACTTTCTAAACTTAGAAACGTTTAAAGAATCCTCAAAAGAAATATCAATAGATCTGTTTACATTAGAATTTAAAACTCATGTTCCTCCCTTCTTCATAAATTAACCAAAATTAAAAGGCAAATAGCCTGGGGAAAATATTCCCAGCAAAGGGCAAAGTGTTAAATCTTTAATCTATAAAGAAGCCACAAAAACCAGTAAGAAAAACACTGGGAGCTCAATAAACAGGTTCATTCACTCATTCAACAAATATTTAATGAACACCCGTGCCAGGTTCTGAGGAGATAATGGTGGACCAGACAGAGTTTCTGCACTCATGGCGTAAGTATACAGTGCACAGAAGGGGCAGGTAGGAAGCATTCAGACATCTAATTGCAACTCTGTGTGACAGGGACAGGGATGGGAAGTGCCTCAAGGGACTCCTAACCCAGACTTGGGATCTGGGAAATGTTCCCAAAAAAGAGGTTGGAAGTTAGAAGGGGGACTATTGAGAGAGATGCATCTGGCAAAGGCAGCAGGGCTAGATCGCACGGGGCCTTGTGTGATAGGTAAGGAGTTCAAACTTTATAATGGAGGGCAAAGGGGAGTCATCGAAGGGTTTAAGCAGGAGCATAATGTGAGATTTACACGTCAAACAATGACCTGTAAGTGGCTCCTGCGGATATGTGTGGAACGGATTGGAGAATTTCTGCTTCTAGTGATGTGGTGGGCTTGGAGCAGTGGCGAACTTTCCTACTACAGAAAAATAATATCCTGAACAGAGTCCGTGATTCCTCGAGGCCCTGTTGTCTACCAAGAGCTCCAAAAACCACTTCCTAATCCACAAAGGAAAGTGAGAGTGAAGCTGGGAGGTTGGCCGAGAGAGAGGGTGAGCTGGATCTTGGGCAACTACATTGATCCAGGATTCTCAAGGAAGGCTGAAATGTTCCATGTTGGTGATATCCCTCGGCTCCTGGCAGGAACAGATCACCAGCACAGGAGGCTAGCCACTATGAGTAAGAATCGGCAGAAAGAATACACAACAGATTAACATGCTAGAGGACTCCAGCTATTCAGATCCTTTATACAATATAGAAAGGTTATATATGAACTTAAAAGCAATAAGAGGTTATCAAGGACAACCAAGATAATATTTTAAATGACCAACTAAAACACACACACACACACACACACACACACTAATGGGTTAAATAGACTAGACACAGCTACAGAGAGTATTAGAATCCTGGAAGATACATCTAAGGAATGCAACAGAAAGCAGCACAGCGAGTCCCACACAGAGATGGAAAATATGAAAAAGAGGTTTTTAAAAAGATATAGAACTGTTCCTGTCTGTCTGTCCCTATCTATCCCTCTCTCTGACTCTCTCTCTGTCCCTGGAAAGAAAATAAAAAGATACAGAACATAGACTTGTAGGTCTGTAAAACCCAAGAAGAGAAAATAAAAAAGCATGGAGGGGAGGTGATATTTGTTTAGTAGATATAGAGTTTCAGTTTGGGAAGATGAAAAAAGATCTGTAGATGGATGATGGTTATGGTTGCACAACAATGGAAATGTACTTAATGCCACTAAGCTGTACACTTAAAAATGGTTAAAATGATTTTAAAAAACATGCACCCAACACATCTCAGCGTAAGGATATGGAAAAGTTAAGCTTGAAAAAGTTATACCAAGAAATATAGAGCCAAAGAAAGATAGTATACTTTTATTGGTAATTGAACCTTAAGACAAATCATATTTAAGGGTAGAGATGGCCACTATGCAGAAATAATAAAATAATGACAATGTTAAGTAAAATAAAAATTGAATTCACCAGAAAGATGCAACAATTCTAGATTAATATGTGCTTAATAGCCTAAAAATATTTAAAGCAAAAACCACCAGAGCTAGAGCAGAACACTGGACAAATCTATAATTATGGGGTAAAGTATCAACAAATCTCTCTCAATTGTGACAAGACCAAGGAAACTGGCAGCAACAGAGACCTCCAGCATTGGCGGTAAGGGCAAAAACATTGAGCTCTAGATCAAAGCTGGTTGAGAAGCAATTAGATGCCCACATTTCCTCCCCGGCTTCATGTCATTGGGCAGCTTCTTCTTTCCAAGTCTAGTATAAGATTAGAAATGTATTCCCTGGAGACGGTAAACCAGAGAATCTTTGAGCCATTAACTGAGTAAGGAGATTAAGTGATTGTATGCAAGTGGAATATAGGCACTCTTCCCTCCCCAACCATCTCCCCTTGGCAGCCGGACCTTTACCTTTCAGGAGCAGGTTGGAAAAGCCTTCCCTGGGGACTCTGGCCAGCCGAGAAGAGAGAACTAAAGACCTTAAGACTAGTGTCCCAGGACAAAGGCTGTGTATAGCACGGAGAGCAACCACCCCAGATAGAACAGAATGACGGTCATTAGAAATAATGCCTCCGTGCAAAGTCACTGACAGATTCATATGATTGAAGATACTGGAAGGTGTGAGAAGAACTAACAATAGGGGAGTATAACGTAAAAGCAAAACAATTAGTAATTTTAGGGAAAACCAAAAGTAGAAAATATAATCATAGCTTCTAAAGTGTTCAGCAATGAATAACATTTGAGTAGGCATAAAAATGTAAAGCTCAAATATTTTCTTCGCCCTTATTGTGTTAACTCACAATGGTATCAAATAACTAAACCCTCGTCTACCAAATAAGACATCCATAGATTAAATGACTAATTAAGTTGTTGGTATACTCGTTACCTAGAGATAAGAAAGATGTGTAGATCCCAGCCAGCACAGCTAGAGCGGTGGAGGAGAAAACTGCTGTTTCATTATAAGCCTTTTTGTGACCATTGATTTTTTTTCTTTTCTTTTCTTTTAACCAAGAGAGAGACAGACAGAGACAGACAGGAAGGGAGAGAGATGAGAAATATCAACTCATAGTTGCATCATTTTAGCTATTCATTGATTGCTTCTCATACATGCCATGACTGGAGGGTTCCAGCAGAGCCAGTAACCCCTTGCTCAAGCCAGAGACCTTAGGATCATGTCTATGATCCCACGCTCAAGCCAGCTACCCAACACTCAAGCTGGATGAGCCCACACTCAAGCTGGCAACCTCGGGTTTCAAACCTGGGTTCTCAGCATCCTAGGTCAATGCTCTATCCACTGTGCCATTACCTGGTCAGGTTGTGATCACTGGCTTTTTAAATTATATACACGTTACTACTTTGATAAAATAAAAATTAATTTTAAAAAGAAAAAGATTCACAATAGCGAAGACCTGGAAACAGCCCAAGTGTCCGTCAGAAGATGAGTGGATTAAAAAGCTTTGGTACATATATACTATGGAATACTACTCAGCCATAAGAAATGATGACATCGGATCATTTACAACAAAATGGATGGACCTTGATAACATTATACGGAGTGAAATAAGTAAATCAGAAAATAAAACTGAGAACAGCATGATTTCATACATATGTGGGACATAAAAGTGAGACTATGAGACATGGACAAGAGAGTGGTGGTTACGGGGTGGGGGGAGGGAGGGAAGGGTGGGATAGGGAAGAGGGGAGGGGCACAGGGAAAACCAGATAGAAGGTGACAGAGGACAATTTGACTTTGGGTGATGGGTATGCAACACAATTGAATGATAAGATAAGCTGGAGATGTTTTCATTGTACATATATACCCCGATTTATTGGTGTCACCCCATTAAAATTAATAATAATAATAAAAAAAGAAAAAGAGAAACCCAACAAGGAGGTATGAAATGGAGAAGTATAAACCAATGTCACTAATTTTATTTATTTATTTATTTTTATAATTTTATTTATTAATTTTACAGAGATACAAGAGAGAGAAGGACAGGGAACGAGAAGTATTAACTCATAGTTGCTTCACTTTAGTTGTTCACTGATTGATTCCTTGTCGTATGTGACTTGACCGGGCAAGTCCAGGGATTTGAACCAGTGACCTCAGCATTCCAGGTTGACGCGCTATCCACTGCGCCACCACAGGCCAAGCTCACTAACTTTAGGTGCAAAAATTCTAAATGCAGTATTAGTAAACTGAACCCAGCAATAAGTACATAAGTATAGATATATAGATCAATGGAACAGAATTGAGAGTCCAGAAAAAAACCCATACATTTATGGTCAACTGAGTTTCAACAAGCGTGCTAATACCATTGGATGGGGGAAGAAAATAGTCTTTTCAACAACAAGTGGTGCTGGGACAACCAGATATCTACATACCAAAGAATTAAGTTGGTTTTGACCTGTGCCTCAGTTGGTTAGAGCGTCATCCCCAATAAGCCAAAGTCGGGGGCTCGACCCCTGTCAGGGCACGTAAAAACATCAACCAATGAGGGAATAAACAAGTAGAAGGATGACCTGTTTCTCTTTCTCTCTCCCATCCCCTGTCTCTAAAAGTCAATCAGTGAATGAAATTAAAGAAAAAAGAATGAAGTGTGACCTTTACCGCACACCATATACAAAAATTAACTCAAAATAAGTCAAAGACCTAAAGGGAAGAACTACAGTTATAAAAATGTTTTTAAAAGAAAATGTAGCCTGACCAGGAGGTGGCGCAGTGGATAGAGCATTGGACTGGAATGTGGAGGACCCAGGTTCGAGACCCCGAGGTCGCCAGCTTGAGCACGGACTCATCTGGCTTGAGCAAAAAAAGAAAAACTCACCAGTGTGAACCCAAGGTCGCTGGCTCCAGCAAGGGGTTACTCATTCTGCTGAAGGCTCGCGGTCAAGGCACATGTGAGAAAGCAATCAATGAACAACTAAGGAGCTGCAACAAAGAATTAATGCTTCTCATCTCTCTCTGTTCCTGTCTGTCTGTCCCTATCTATCCCTCTCTCTGACTCTCTCTTTGTCCCTGTAAAAAAAAAAAAAGAAAAAGAAAAAAGAAAACGTAAGGGCAAATCTTCATGACCCTAGATTTATTTATTTATTTGTTTGTTTGTTTATTTATTTATTTATATTTTTCTGAAGTGAGAAGCAGGGAGGCAGAGAGACAGACTCCGCATGCGCCTGACTGGGATCCACCGGGCATGCCCACCAGGAGGCAATGCTCTGCCCATCTGGGGTGTTGCTCCATTGGAACCAGAGCCATTCTAGCGCCTGAGGTGGAGGCCAAGGAGCCTTCCTCAGCGCCCGGGGCCAACTTTGCCCCAGTGGAGCCTTGGCTGCGAGAAGGGAAGAGAAAGATAGAGAGGAAGGAAAGGGGGAAGGGTGGAGAAGCAGATAGGCGCTTCTCCTGTGTGCCCTGGCCAGGAATCGAACTCAGGACTTCTACACACAGGGCTGACACTCTACCACCGAGCCAGCCAGCCAGGGTAACATTCTTAATTCTAAATACTTTTTAATTGATCTTAGAAAGAGATGATGGGGATGGGGAGTGGGGAAGAGAGAGAGAGAGAGAGAGAGAAATGTCAATCTGTTTCTATATGTGCCCTGACTAAGGATCATGCTGGCAACCTCTGTGCTTGGAGATGATGTTCTAACTGAGCTATCCGGCCAGGACATGACTTTGGATTTAGAAACAGTTTCTTAGATAGGGCACCAAAACACAAGCAACAGAAGAAAAAAACCCTGATAAACTGGACTTCATCAAAATTAAAAACTTTTGGACTCTGGCCAGGTAGCTCAGGTGGTTAGATAGAGTGTTGTCCCGATATGCCAAGGTTGCAGGTTCGATTTCTGGTTAGGGCATTGTTGAAGTTTCTCTCTCTCTCTTTCTAAAATCAATTAAAAAATTTTAATTAAAAGCTTTTGTGTGCTGCCTGACCTGTGGTAGCGCAGTGGATAAAGCGTCGACCTGGGAACACTGAGGTTGCCAGTTCAAAACCCTGCACTGGTCCGGTCAAGGCACATATGGGAGTTGATGCTTCCAGCTCCTCCCCCTTTCTCTCTCTCTCTCTCTCTCACTCTGTGTCTTCTCTCTAAAATGAATAAAATAAAATAATAATAATAAAAAAAAGCTTTTGTGCGCCTGACCAGGCGGTGGCACAGTGGATAGAGCCTCAGACTGGGATGCAGAAGACCCAGGTTTGAGACCCCGAGTTCGCAAGCTTGAGCCCGGGCCCATCTGGTTTGAGCAAAAGCTCGTCAGCTTGGACCCCAAGGTCACTGGCTCCAGCAAGGGGTTGCTCGGTCTGCTGAAGGCCCGCCGTCAAGGCACATGTGAGAAAGCAATCAATGAACAACTAAGGTGTCGCAACAGCAACGAAAAACTAATGATCGATGCTTCTCACCTCTCTCCGTTCCTGTCTGTCCCTATCTATCCCTCTCTCTGACTCTCTCTCTCTGTCTCTGTAAAAGGAAATAAATAAATAAAATTAAAAAATAGCTTTAAAAAAAAAACTTTTGTGCTTCAAATGACATCTTTAAGAAGATGAAAAGACTACTCACAGAGTGGGAGAAAAGTATTTGTAAATGATATCATCTATCTTATAAGGGTCTAGGATCCAGAATACATAAATAACTCTTACAACTCAATGATAGTCAATCCAATTGAAAAAAAATGGGAATGAGCAAAGGAATTGGATAGACTTTTCTTTAGTGAAGATATGTCAATGGCCAATAGACCCTGGAGAAGATGTTTAACACCATTTGTCATTCGGGAAGAGCAAATCAAAGCCTCGATGAGACATCATTGCACACTCACTAGAACGGCTCTATTAAAACTGAAAAAAGAATAGCAAGTGTGTCTGTGGATGTTGGGATACTGGCACTCTCATACAACGCTGGTAGTATACCCTCTATGGAAAAGTTTGATTGGTTTTCAAAAAGTTAACCACAGAATTATTATCAGACCCAGCAATGTCACTCCTGGATATGTTCCCCGAAGAACTGAAGACAGAAGTTTAAACGAAAACTTTTACATAAATATACAATAATAGCCCCCAACATGGAAACAAACCAAATGTCCATCCACTAATAGATGAATAAACAAATTGTGGTACGTCCATATTATTCAACCAAAAAGTAACGACGTGCTGGTCCACGCTGCACCATGAACGAACCTCGGAGACATTACGTCAAGTGAAAGAAGCCAGACACAAAAGGACAAACACTGAGTGACCCCATGTTTATGGAATGTCAAGAACAGACAAATCCTTTGAAATAGAAAACAGAGTAATGGCTGCCCCAGGCTGGGGAGTGATTGCATAATGAGGACTGAGCATTCGCCTGGGGTGGTTAAAATGTTCTGGGATGAATTACTGGTGATGGTTGAATAACTCAAAGCCACTGATGTACGGGAAGGAAATACATCAACACAACAACCTTCAGTGGTTATTTCCTGTCTACAATAAATGCGTAGTTCACTAATAAACGTAAATCTCTCCTGCCATTTTCTGAAGCAAGCCTCTTGAACTTTCACGGGCACACAGGTTTCCTGGGGGCTTTAGTAAAATGCAGATTCGGATTGGGTAGGTCCAGGGTGTGGCCTGAGAACCTGCATTTCTAACAAGCTTGCAAATGCCCATTGTGTCACTGGGCACAGGAAAGGGTGGACGGATGGGGTGACTTGGATACACCAAAACTAAAGTGCCAACACCTGTTGCTTCTGAAACCCACCCCCTCCCCTCAGAAGCCTACACACTAAAGTTGTTGTTGATCTGAAATTCGTTCTTAACGGACTGTCCTGTAGTTTTATTTCCTAACTCTGGAGCCCTGGCCTGGGGCAGAGAAAGAGGCAGAGCTGTGATCTGCCAGGTAACCTTTGCCTGAAACACCTCAAGGCAACTGAAGGTAGCTTGCTAGGTGGTCCTGTTGAAACAGATGTCACCAATGTGGCTTACTGCTGGTCTGGCGTGCCCTGTGCCATCCTCCGCCACTGCCCTTGGGTCAGTTCCACCCAGCTGGCCACCTCCTGAGAAAGGTTCCCTGGAAACTGACACAAAGATTCCCAGAGCAGGTTCAACCACCCACCCAGCCAGGTTAGGAGTCCCCTCCAGGGCATCCCTGCCAGGGTTCTCACCCTAACCCTGTGGACAGTAACTGGGGGCCAGGAGATAGTTTGCACCAACATGCCTGCAAGATCTTAGGACCAGGCCAACCAGGGCTCCAGTGGAGGCTCAGCCCAGTTCCTTACCTTCTTTTCTGGGCCTTGGCCCACCTGTAACAGGTGGCTAACCCTTCCTACACCCCTGGGGTTTGTTCTGATGAAGAGATGAGGAGATCACTTCCGCACAGCGCTTAGAGTGCTGCCTGGCACCCAGTAAATGCCCAGATAGGGGAGAAGCCATTGTTTCTTCTCGCCCCCACCCCTCCTCCACAAAGCCCACCACAGCGCTAAGCCCAGCTACATTTAGCAGTGGGACTGAAACCACAGGGACATTCTGGAACAGCAAAGACACACCCTGCTCTGACACAGACAGCAACCTCCTTATGCCAGTCCAGCCTTGACCGCGGGCCTTCAGCAGACCGAGCAACCCCTTGCTGGAGCCAGCGACCTTGAGTGCAAGCTGGCGAGCTTTTGCTAAAGCCAGATGGGTCCGCGCTCAAGCTAGCGAGCTCGGGGTCTCGAACCTGGGTCTTCCGCATCCCAGTCTAACGCTCTATCCACTGCGCCACCGCCTGGTCAGGCAGGCTCAGGTTTCTTTATCTGTACAATGAGCAGCTGGACGAGAGCCGTTCAGGTGCTCTCAGAGAGGGTCGAACCGCTGGCCTGCCTGAGCAGTGAGCATGTGACAGGACCA
Organism: Rhynchonycteris naso; assembly: GCA_037038555.1. NCBI lineage: Eukaryota > Metazoa > Chordata > Mammalia > Chiroptera > Emballonuridae > Rhynchonycteris > Rhynchonycteris naso. The sequence continues at coordinate 363,194,555 of CM072995.1, forward strand.
GGTCTGCCCACACCCTTGCTCTCCGGGAGAAGCCCCACCTGGGACGCACCTCCCTCCTCACCTGACCACAGACCCCGGTTCCAGCTGGGGGCTGGGTGGGGGTGGGGGACGTTGATGGGGTCTGTGCCTCACCTGGCTGGCCTCAGTGGGGCAGAGGCCATGGGGACAGAGCAGCTCGGAGATCCGTGTTCTCCCCGGATGGTGGTGAACCCTCTGTCCCTGCGTCACCAGCTCTGGCCTCTGCCATGCTACTTCATTGTCACTGGTAGGTCTGGGCTGGGCGAAGCTGGACCTAGGTGTGTCCCAGCCTCTCCCTGCCTCTTCTGGTCCCTGTGTCTTTCTGCAGGAGCCAAAGCTTATGTGTTCATCTCTTTGAATGTTAAGTCTACTAGCCCTTCAGGGGCAAGGGCTGCCTGGCCCCAGGGCAAAGGTGTTGCCCGTGTTATTTCTAGCCCCCAGGCGTGCAGTCTCCCTTTCTCCCCTGTCCAGCTATGCCAAGCCCTTTTTCTTTCCTGGCTTCTGCCCTGTTTGTTCTATGTTTGCCCCAAGAGAGGGGTGTGGGCTGGCCGGAGCTCTATGTAGAGCCTGGCGGCAGCATCCAGGACTGGCCAGCTCATTCCAGGGCCCCCTGCCCACTGCCCCCAGCCAAGCTGGCTCTCCTTCTTATGCCCGGCTGAGGCGGGTCCTGGAAGGGCACAGTGGCAGCCCCTCTGTGATGATCTTGTTGCCGTGGTGATTCTAGATAAGAATACCATAGCGTTCTGCCTTTGGAACCTCCACCCACATGCACAGCTCTGCTCTGCATGCCCCCCAAGATGACTTTCCACCAAGGGGCTCGAGCACACCGGCTACACTGTCATCAAAGTGTCTTCCCTGCATCCCTGTCCTTTGGACCTCCTTTCAACCCCAACAGAGATGACTGCGCTAACACACAAGGCTCCACCCCTCAGAACCCTCCGCTGGGGAGGTGACAGTGGATAATGGACAGTGCACAGGATTCATAACAGATGGTCCATATTCCAGTCCCCGCTGAGTATCCATGGACAAGGCGGGCCTTGGGTTTCAGCACTCTCCTCTGTAAAATGTGGGTAACAATGACATACTGACCCGCTCCTCTGCTATTCCTCTGTGACTTCCCACAGGCTGTTTCCTTCGTATTCTCTTCCATTCTTCTCAGTTTAGGTGAACTTCTACTCACACTTCAAAACCCAGTTAAAATACTCTTTTCTTTGCAAAAGTTGCCCTGACCTCTGCGCACTTGGCACAGATATTATTAGGCCCTGATGTTCTGTGTTAGAGTTATTGTTTCCCTGGTTTTTACTTCACTATAAATTCTTTTTTTTTTAATAATCTAACTTTTTTAAAAATTATATTTATTCATTTTAGAGAAGAGAGAGAGAGAGAGAGAGAGAGAGAGAGAGAGAGAAGTGGGGGAGGAGCAGGAAGCATCAACTCCCATATGTGCCTTGACCGGGAAAGCCCAGGGTTTTGAACCGGGGACCTTAGTGTTTCAGTTTAATGCTTGATCCACTGCGCCACCACAGGTCAGGCTGAATTCTTTTTTAAAAAATTTTTAAAAATTATTATTATTAGAGAGAGGAGAGAGAGACAGAGACAGTGGGGCGAGCAGGAAGCATCAACTTGTAGCAGCTGCTCCTCATGTGTGCCTTGACTGGGCAAGCCCAGGGTGTCAAACCGGTGACCTCAGTCTTCCAGTTTTATCTACTGTGCCACCACAGATCAGGCTAAAAATTATTTTTTTAATTACAGTTTACATATAGCATGATATTAGTTTCAGGCATACAACACCGTGACTAGGCATTTATATAACTAACAAAGTGATCACCCCTATAAGTCCAGAAGCCAACTGGCATCCTACACAGTTGTTACAATATTACTGACTGTATTCCCTGTGCTACACTTTATATCCCTGTGAGTATTCTGTAACTGCCAATTTGTACATCTTTTTTTAAAAAGGTTTTATTTATTGATTTTAAAGAGAGGAGAGAGAGAGAGAGAGAAAAAAAAAGGGAAGGCAGGGAGGAACAGAAAGCATCAACTCATAGTAGTTCCTTTCTGCACATGCCTTGACCAGGCAAGTCCCGAGCTTTGAACCTGCGACCTCAGCATTCCAGGTCGACACTCTATCCACTGCGCCACTACAGGTCAGGCCAGTTTGTACATCTTAATCTCTTCCTCTTTATCATCCATTCTCCCATCTGGCAGCCATCAATTAATTTCTGTTTTATTTGTTCATTTATTTTGTTTTTTAGACTCTACATGTAAGTGAAATCATATGGTATTTGTCTTTCTCTGACATTTTATTTAGCATAATACCTTTTGGTCCATCCATATTGTTACAAATGGTAATATTCTGTTCTTTTTTATGGCTCAGTAATATTCCATGGTACCACATATTTGTTAGTCATTCACCTACCAATGGACAATTTGGTCGCTTCTATGTAAACAATGTTGTGATGAACACAGGAATGTCTATATCTTTTTGAATTAATGTTTTAGATTTATTTGGATAAATTGACTATGAATTCTTAGAGGTGGGAATCAGGAGAGTCTCAGTTTTGGCATCAGAAATGGTTTGCTGAGCGACTACTTGGCAGATAGTAAGTAGAAGAGACTTACTCTGACTGCATTGGGACCCCTGAAAGGTCAATCCTGGGACCCTTTGTCCAAGCATGACTTGGGTCAGTCAGTGCTTCTAGTGGCTTCTCTGTGTGCCCAAGCTGTCCCTGGCTGGCTGAGATTTTCATGGCTGAGACCCAGTGGGAGATGCCATCACTTGTGCCAGGGTGTGCCTGTCTTAGCGCTGGGGTTGTGCCTGGCACACCTAGCTGCTCATGGGTATTTCTGGGGGTATCTTGGGGCATCTGGGAGGGGAAGGGGGCCTGGGGCAGCCCTGTCAGCTGGTCCTGGAATATTGTGAAGGAACCCCCAGTTCAGTAAAAAGGGAGGGAGGACTCCAGTGTCTCCCACCTCCCTCTTTTGACTCTATAGCTGCTGGCCAGGGTCAAGGAGATGAGGGAGCCATCCAATGTCAGCTCCAGGGTTCACAGATTCTTCGCGTGGGAGCCAGATAGTTAAGGGCGCCCTCTAGCGGCCATCGTGGGGCAGTCAAAACCCTGACCCCACAAAGGCCGGTGATTTTATTTATTCTTTCAACTAATACAGCGTGAACATTTCGAAATTGTGCCAGGTGTGGTGCCAGGCACATATTTAAATTTTAATTAGAATACATATTTATTAATCACTTGCTAAATGGAAAGCTCTCTCTCGAGTGTTATGTGTTGGGGGTGGGTGGGGAATACATGACAGATAAATATTCCCTTATAGCAGTGGTTCCCAGTCCCCACTGCCCCTTAGGCTTCCCTGGGGAACTTGAATCAACACCAGCACCTGGACCCTGTGCGGACGAATGGGAGCTGGAGGGCTGGGGCAGAAGAAGCACCTTGGATTCTCAGACAGTCCAGGAAAAGCTAGCAGGCAGCCAGGCATGAGAATCACCGGTTTGGAAAGTTGACTGAAACAGTTCTTGTCCAGCATTCTTACTTAGCTGGCGAGGTAGGTATTATTATTATTGTCCCGTTTCACAGAGGAGAAGACTGAGGTTCAGGTGAACCTGCCAGTTCAGTGAAGGACAGCGATGGGAAAGGTGCTTCCCACCTCACGGGAGGCAGGGATGCAACCAACACTCCTTGAAGGCTGTCGCTGCTCTCCGAAGAGGCTCCCTCATTACTGTTTGCCACAGAGGCAGATTTAATGGCGGGCGTGCCAGGCGCGCGCCCTGGGCCCCGACTTCTGAAGGGCCCTGCAAAACCCCAAGCTTACCTTTTTTCTAATGACACCAAGTTTGGTTGCATATGTGCAATTTTAACATGAATAGTACAAAATATTTTTATTTATTTAAAAATATGGTTAATGTATTTTTATTTTCCCTCTTTCTCTTTTCTTAAGGGGCCCAATATTTTCTTCTGCACCAGGGGCCTCAACCGAACTTAATCCGCCTCTGGTTTGCTATGAATACAAAAAACCCAATTGTAAAAGAATTATGAAAAATTTTCAGGCATTGACTTATAGAGGCAAAAGTGGTGTGCGCCGAAATCACCCTTAGTCTCAGCCTTGTTAGCACTTAGGAGCATGTCAGGGAGAGCGGAAGGGGCTGGTGGATTTCCTTTTCGGCTCAGGATCAGATTGTAAGTCAGGGCTCCTGAAAGCGCGGTCCGAAGACCACTAGCATCATAATCTCACAGGGCCCCTTGGAAATGCAACACCCCCTGGGGTGCAGGATCAGACTCTGGTAATAGAACCTGGCGGCCGCTGAAGACCAAGTGCTGTGACTATTTGGGGCTTTCCCTCAATTCAAGAGGAACACGTCCTAGACACACATCACTTCTGGTGGCTTAGGAGGGCCCTCAAGTATGGATCGATGTATTAAAATGAATGAAAGCTGCCCTGGCCAGGTGGCTCAGTTGGCTAGAGCATCATCCCGATACACCAAGGTTGCAGGTTCCATCCCCAATCAGGGCCCGTATAAGAATCAACCAATGAACGCACAAATAAATGGAACAACAAATAGATGTTTCTCTCACTAAAATCAATAAATTTATAAAAATTTAAATGTACGAAACTAGCTGCTGAGTTATTAACCAGCTACCCTCAGGGACCTGAGTGCACACCCCATTTCTCATGGCTGGCTGGGAGCCAGAGGCATGAACACCAGGCCTGGCCCACTCAGGGCAGCCCCCTGGCCACCCCCATTCTCCTTCTCTAGCTCTGAACCAATCTGCCTACTCTGTCCTGCCAGCCAATCACGGAAGGAATAGCTGATGTCATCAGCAGCCAATCAAAGTTCCTCACTGGTATACAGAAGAATTCTGTCACTCATACAGAGGTGATAGAATTCTAAAGAAATGCCACCCTTTGCAGATAGGGACACTGAGGCCTAGAGAGGAGCAGAGATCCTCCCAGAGTCACCGCACACAGGTGGCAGGGTCAGGACTTCTGAGTGTGGCTCGCGACGCTGCCACAGCCTCACAGGGCCTGGGCAGAGGCTCCTGTCTGCAGACGGCTCTGGCCCTCTTCCCCACAGCACTTCCTGCAAGCCCTCAAGTGTCAGAAACGAACCCCTCAATCTGTGGATTTTAGGGCCCCCAGAAAACGGCAGGATTGGCCGGCCCTGGTGGACGGCGGTTGCCGGAAATTCACCCCGGCTCCCGGCCCTCACCAACGCACACCCAGGAAGGAATTAGAGGGGTCCTGGCTGCTGCTTATGGACAGATTATGGGGAGGAACCAACACAAGGGCTTCTTTGTGGAGGTGTTGGCTTAGGGAGTCAAGTGACTGCTTAGCACCCACATGGGCAGTGCCAGCCCCTAAGTGTAGGCAGGGGCACCGGCCACAGGACCCCAGAGAATCTCATCAGTCCAGTGGCCAGACCTTTTGTGGAATCACCCGACCAGACTGGAGGCCCACCTGTGAGTAGGGGTTGTCTGGGTGGGCTGGGCTGGGACTTTGAGGGCCTGTGGGGTAGATGACTATTCTAGCATATGTGTGTGCAATGTATACACACAGGCAGCACGTGTGCAGATGCGTGGGCACCTGTGTGTCTGTGCAAAGGCACTGAGGTGGGAGTGAGCTTGGTGTGCACTAGGCACAGAGAGACAACCAGTGAGGGAGGGTGGGTATCAATCATTGCTGCAATAAATTTGTGTCAAGCTCCTCCTCTGAGGACACAAAAGGAGCCTCTGTCCTAAGAAGGGAATAGGCCAGGGGTCCCCAAACTTTTTACACAGGGGGCCAGTTCACTGTCCCTCAGACCATTGGAGGGCCGAACTATAAAAAAAACTATGAACAAATCCCTATGCACACTGCACATATTTTAAAGGAAAAAAACCAAAACGGGAACAAATACAATATTTAAAATAAAGAACAAGTAAATTTAAATCAACACACTGACCAGTATTTCAATGGGAACTATGGGTGCGGATGCATCCTGTGCTCCTCTCACTGATCACCAATGAAAGAGGTGCCCCTTCCAGAAGTGCAGCGGGGGAGGATAAATGGCCTCAGGGAGCCGCATGTGCCCGCGGCCATTGTTTGCGGACCCCTGGAATAGGCAGTAAACAAGCAGAGAGCCTGCAAAATATAATTTTAAGTATAACATAATTAAGTGGTGTTTAGAAAAATTGAACAAGGCGAGGGGACGGAAAGTGTGGTGGCACTGGGGTGCTATTTCCAGGTAGGACAGCTGGGGACATTCTTTCTGAAGAGGTGATCTGAAGTGGAAATGAGCCATACAGTTAGATCAGGAAGAGCATCCCCAGGGCAGGAAGATCAGCAGGTGGAAAGGCCCCGGGGTCACTGTTCAGTAAACATTGTTTGAACATCTCTGCCAGCCAGGCTCTGTTCTGAGAACTGGGGACAGGACAGTAGATAAGAATGACCAGGTCTCTTACCAATTCTTTCTCCAGGGGGGTTGAGGGAGCTTGGGGAACTTACAGATAAGATGGACTCAGAATAGAGGACAGCCCAGTGTGTGCAGAGGACAGCACAGCGTGTGCAGCGCCGTTGTCCTTGTCACACAGTTTAAGGGCACGAACCTCTCTATGTCTTCCCTGCCGAGGTTGGCGACAGCCTCTGGGTTCACTTCCCACCTCCTACAGGCAGTCAGAGCCGGAAGAGCCCAGGGACCCCCACATCCCCATCTCGGTGTCCTGAAGGAAGTGTGGAGGTCCAGAGCAGGGAAGGGTCCTGGCTAAGGTCACACATGAGCCCCAGACTGCCTCTGACCAAGGCCCTGCTCCCTCCCAGCCCCCCAGTGGTGTCTCTCCTCTGCCTACCAGGACCCAGCCCACCTTCCACAGCCCAGTGCTTGACCATGACTGTCACCTACTCGAGCCAAGTGGCAAATGCCCGCTTAGGCTCCTTCTCCCGCCTGCTGCTGTGCTGGCGAGGCAGCATCTACAAGCTGCTCTATGGCGAGTTCCTCATCTTCCTGCTCAGCTACTACACCATCCGCTTCATTTACAGGTATGGGTGGAGGGCTGAGGTGGGCCTGAGAGGGGCGCAGCTGGGGCTTGGCCATCTCCTGGAAGCTCCATCCTGGGCCAGGCCGTGCACCAGAGATCTATCAGGCTCAGCTGAGGTTGTGACCTAGCCCTGGAGTTGGGGTTGGGGCTGGGGAGGAGAGCAGAGGAAGCTGACAGGGAGGCAGCATCTCGGACACCCATTCCTCCAGCCCCTGGAGGGTCCTAGGACCCAGGTCTTACCTGGTGCCACACAGCCAGCCCGTTTTCCTGAACTTTACACAGGCTCACAGGTACAGATAGTACCTTTTTCTTTCCGCAATAAAAATGTTTACATAAACAATAACATATGGACAGATATAATCACAGACTATATACACTAGCATTTTAAATGGAAAAAGCATTAATAACTGAATAGATTGAGTATATCAACTACGTAAAATTTTTGAGTCCATAGTGATAATACTAAAGCACATTGGTTTTCTTTGGTTGTTACTAGGATACTAATATACTACTTTTTTATTAGACTTTATTTTTTAGAGCTGTTTTAGGTTCATAGCTGAATTGAGCAGAAGGTACAGAGAGTTCCCATAAATCCTCCCATATACACAGGACCCCACCCACCCACTATCAATGTCCCACAGCAGAGTGGTACACTTGTTATAGCAGATGGGCTCTGGTGGACACACCCTTATTACCCAAAGTCTGCTTCACAGTGTACATTAGGGTTCACGCTTGGCATGGTACATTTTATGGTGTCCTTAAAAAATAGTTCCACTGCGCTAAAATCCCTCTGTGCTCTGCCTATTCATCCCTCTCTATCGTACCTTTAAAAAATTTTTTAAAAGACCAAACATCTTTTAAAAATGTTTAACCTACTTAGAAAAAAACAACAACTGTCGTTTGGAGCCTTTAAAAAGGCCCCCAGAAAATGGCAGGATCAGCAGGCCTTTCCTTCCCACACGTCACGTCACGGAAAACCTCCCTCGGGACCCCCTGCAGCGATGGCACTCCGCTGGGGTTCCCGCTACCGGAGGAGTGGGACCGGCCCAGGCAGTCAGAGCTGGAGGGTCCAGTGAAAGGGATAGGGAAGGCGCAGGACAGTATAGAGGCAGCCACACACCTACCCTGGGGCCCCTCTCCGCCTGTGCTCCGAGTGTCTCCCCATCTCCTCCTCCCCCACCCCTTCCCCAGGATGGCCCTCACCGAGGAACAGCAGGTGATGTTTGAGAAGCTGACTTTGTACTGCGACAGCTACATCCAGCTCATCCCCATTTCTTTCGTGTTGGGTGAGCTCCCTCTTCCGGGCGTCCGGGTCCCTCTGGCCGTTAGGATCGCGGGGAGCTAGGAGCGGGGTGGGGAGTGTAGGGGGAGATCAGTGTCAGGTCGGTGTCTCTCGGTAGTTCAGGGATACGGGGAGACTGCAGCCAGAGGGACAGACGTTAGACGTTAGGAAGGACTACTGCTGCCGTGAGCCCTGAAGACCTCAGTTTCCGAGGGCAGCGCTGACACCACGGTCCCTGGAGCCGCTGCACAGGCGGGAGCGGGGTCTGGAGGATTTCTGGGATGGGCGGCGGAGGGTGTGGGAGAGATCATTCGAGGCTCTCCGCCTCCACGCGGGACTCTGATGGCCTTCCCCTCCCGCGCGCCGTCCTGGAGGAATGGGGCCGGGCCCGCTCCCGTTAGGAAGGCGGAGAAACCGAGGCGCCGCCCCAGCTGGGCGCTGGCCGCAGCCTGGGCCCTCGCCTCTCGTCCTCCCCACCCCCTTCTGCCCAGGCTTCTACGTGACGCTGGTCGTGACCCGCTGGTGGAACCAGTACGAGAACCTGCCGTGGCCCGACCGCCTCATGAACCTGGTGTCAGGTTTCGTGCAGGGCAGCGACGAGCAGGGCCGGCTGCTGCGGCGCACGCTCATGCGCTACGCCAACCTGGGCAGCGTGCTCATCCTGCGCAGCGTCAGCGCCGCGGTCTACAAGCGCTTCCCCAGTTCCGAGCACCTGGTGAAAGCAGGTGGGCGGGGCCGGAGCTGGAGGTGGGTGGAGCCAGAGGCCCCTGGGCTGAGGATTGGTGGAAACAGGGTGGGCTCGGGGTCGGGACCTGGGGGCCGAATTGGCAGGGTGGAGTTAGGTGCCTGGAGGTGGGGCCAGGCCAGAAAGCTGCCCTAGGGGGACAGGGTTTTGAGGTGGCGTTAAGGACCCTTGAGGGATGAGAAGAGCAGGTAGGGGGCAGGGGAGCGGGGTAGGGGTCCTTGGAAAGTGACGAGGAACTAAGGTCTACCTCCCTCTACCATTCCCCATCCTGTCCTCCTGTTCTCTGGTTTCCAGGCCTGTACATCTGTGACCATGGTCTCTGGCCTTTCCTGACCCGTTAATAAGACAGACCCCTCTCAAGTGCTCTGTCCAGAAGAGCACTTAGTAGGCACTCAGTAATTACTCTTTGAAAGAAAGAGGGTGGCTAAAGAGCTCCGAGCTCCCTACAGGCTCAGCAGGGGTTTGGGCCTGAATCCTGAGCGTGCCCCCCCCTCCCATTGGGCTTGGCCACCAGCTCCTTGCAGGTCCTCCCATCCAGTGGTTCTTCACTCTACCCTACCCTGCAGGCTTCATGACGCCCGCGGAACACAAGCACTTAGAAAAATTAAACTTGCCACACAACACGTTCTGGGTGCCCTGGGTGTGGTTTGCCAACCTGTCAGTGAAAGCTTGGATCGGAGGTCGAATCCGGGACCCTGTCTTGCTGCAGAGCCTGCTGAATGTGAGCCCACTGAGCTGATGGTCGAGCTGCAGAGCAGGGAGGGCTGTGCCCCAGGGGGAACAAGGATTTCAACAAAGAGGAGGCTTGAGTCCCCGAGGATCTTCCTAGAGCCTGCCTTGGGATTGTAGGATCTTTTCCAACAGGACCCCACAGTCCCAAGCGGCCCCTCCCAAAGTCCCCTAAAGTGAGCTTCTGAGAGCCTGGTTCCTTTTTGCTAGTTAAGGAGGCTGAGGCACAGAGAGGCCAAGTGAGCTGCCCAGGACCACACAGCTAGGGCTAAGTCATAAGCACCAGACCCTGGTACCTGGGAAAGAGCCTGGGAGAGTAGGTGGAGGTCAGAACCCCAACCTTCTGTCCTGTCCCCCAGGAGATGAACACCTTGCGTACGCAGTGTGGACAACTGTATGCCTACGACTGGATTAGTGTCCCGCTGGTGTACACGCAGGTGAGGACAAGGTTGGTGAAGCTGCCCCTTTAGAACTGAGGCTAGGAGGGCCTGACCTGTGGTGGCGCAGTGGATAAAGCATCAAACTGGAACACTGAGGTCCCTGGTTCAAAACCCTGGGCTTGTCTGGTCAAGGCACATATGGGAGTTGATGCTTCCTGCTCCTCCCCCACTTCTCTCTCTCTCTTTCTCTCTCTCTCTCTCTCTTCTCTAAAATGAATAAATAAATAAAGACAATTAAAAAAAAAAAAAGAACTGAGGCTAGGAGGACCCAGGAGGCAGCCTGTGACGAGAGGGACTCAGGGGCTGAGAAAGAGGCTCACCCAGGGAGTTGGGTCTGGACTTTGCAGGTTCTCTCTAGTGTCATGGTGGGAGTCCAGGCTCCTGCCTTGTCTAACCTGGTGGAGGCAGTGTGATCATCCCCATTTTAAAGAGGAGATCACAGAGACCCAACCTCACACTAATGTGTAGGTGAGAGCAAGGTCTAGTCCTCCCAGCCTCGGGAGCGTCCTGACCCCAAGCGCCCACCCAGCCGGTTTCAACTGCCTCGTTCTTTGCCCAGGTGGTGACCGTAGCGGTATACAGCTTTTTCCTGGCTTGCCTGATTGGACGGCAGTTTCTGAACCCAGCCAAGGCCTACCCGGGCCATGAGCTGGACCTTGTTGTCCCTGTCTTCACATTCCTGCAGTTCTTCTTCTATGCTGGCTGGCTGAAGGTGAGCCTCCCGGGGCCAGGCTGGGCTGTGGGTGTGGCCAGAGGGGTCACTGCCAGTGGGTAAAGGAGAGTCTCCAGTGTGGAGAGCAGGGCACAGGGTCCTGACCATGACCTAGTTTCTCCACCTCTTTACACACAAAGAAACTGAGACCCAGATGGAGCTGGGCCTGTGTGAGGCCCATGTCTGATGGCAGTGCTTCCCCCAGGCCTGGAACTTAGCAGGCAGGAGAGGCGTAGCTGTCAAACCATCTGAGGCCTCCTCAGGAGAACAGTCTCCACATTTGTCCAGAACGCAGGGAGCGCCCGGAACAAGAGCGGCTGTGGCAGGCCGTGCTGGCGCGGCAGCTTCTCCCTGTCCCCAACAATTAGGTCCCAAATTTGTTTCCTCTGCCTAGTGAAACAAAAGCCCTGAGGTTAACTCCCCCCCCTCCCTTTATAGGACAGACGGGCACCTCCTCTCTTTATTCAAGCTGTCTGTGGTGGGGTCCTGCGAGTCCCGGCTCCCACTCCGGGTGGCTTATGAAAGTATTACTTCCCGTCACCTCTAGTGCTCTTTCTAACAGGAGTTCTGAGTGACAGTGTTCTGTCCACCTTTCTCTTTCCATCCATTTCCCACCCATTCTCCCATCCTTCCTTTCTTTCTTGGCAGCGGTAGTGGTGGTGTCTCTCTCTCCCTCCTCTCCATGTCTCTCCCTCTCCCTCTGTCTCTCTCTGTCTCTCTCTCTCTCTCTCTCTCACACACACACACACACACGTATTCTCCCCCTTCCCCAGATCAAACCACATCATACCATTTTGATGCTTGAAATTGAGGCCTGACAGTGAATTGTCTCCTCCCTGTGGTACCTGCTGGCTTGCAGTATGCCCCCCCATCCCCCGCCCATCCTTCAGCACCCTGCAGCTCACCCGCAGTGCAGGGCTGTGTCAGGCGAGGTCAGAGGTCAGTGCCCAGGATCTGCCTGCCTGCTCTGCCCTTTAATTCAGCACAGCCTCAGCACATACGTCTGTTGCATTAGCAAATAATGAATAAGAGAATGTTTGAAAGCATGAATGTGTAACTGAACAAATGTACAAAATTATGCCACTCCAGGTTAGATGCAGTGACAGGTGGTAAAGCTGGTGACTGGGCTGAGCGACACTCAAAGCCAGCTCTGGGTCCGCAGCGGGAGGACTGGCTCACGGGAGTCAGAAAGCTCGCTGTCCCAAAGGGCAAGGCGGTGTATGTGGGTGACCACAAGTGTGGGTGGCTAAAGCCCTTAGTGGCTTTGGAGACAATGGTCACACAGGAGGGACATCAGGGAGAGGGGTGGGAGGTGGGAATGTCGGAAGCAGAGGTTTATGGGTGGGAAGCAAGGCTGCAAGTTGTACTGAGGATCTGCAGAGCTACACCTACCCCAAGGTGGCGGAGCAGCTCATCAACCCGTTTGGAGAGGATGACGATGACTTTGAGACCAACTGGATTGTCGACAGGAGCTTGCAGGTGTGTGTGTGGGGGAACCCGTGCCATGGAGCCTCCCCAAACTGGACCTGTGGGGGGATCCCCAAACTGGACCTGGGGAGGGGACCCGGAAATTCTGTAGAGAGGCCTGACAATGAATTGTCTCCCCCTCTTCCCCACCAACCATTCACTCACGGGACTCTCACCCCAGCTTTTGAGGCTTCACGTAGGCATCAGTTTCTCCATTTTGCAGGTAGGTAAACTGAGGCCCAGGGACACAGAAGTGGCCTCTTCAAGCCACCAGGCAAGTTCATGGTCCTGCTTGGGCTGATCTTTCTGTTGGACACCTGCTTCTGTCCCCGGCGCCCAGGTGTCCCTGTTGGCAGTGGATGAGATGCACCAAGACCTGCCCCCAGTGGAGCAGGACATGTACTGGAACGACCCAGAACCACACCCCCCCTACACAGCTGCTTCGGCCCAGTCTCGACGGCCCTCCTTTTTTGGCTCCACCTTCAATATCAGGTAGGCAGTGCCAGGGAACCATTTCAGTGGACAAAACCCAAGTGCAATGGCCTGCCTAAGAACTTAGCCTAGTTAATGCAGATGGGGTGCTTACTAAGTCCTGGGCACTGTTCTAAGTTCTTTACATACAGTATATTAACTGTTTTTTGCTTTCCCCTAACCTTGGTTTGCTATCTCCAGTTTCCAGATGATTCATTCCAGATTCAGAGAGGTTAAGTAAGTTGCCCAGCCTGCTGTCCCATAGCCAGCAAGTAGCACCTGTGGGCCAGGGTCTGGCTCACCTCCATGACTTTCACTCTCACCTTGTACTGCTTCAGGGTTCTTGGGTGCCTCCAGTCTAACCCCCCGTGTCCACAGATGGGAACTGAGGCCCAGGGAGAGAAGGGACTTACTCAAAGGCAGTCAGTGATCAGCGAGACAGTTGGGACATCAGGGCCTCGGGCCTTACTCTGGTTCAGAACTGTTTTCTGCTAGGCCAGGGTGCTTAGATGGGGAGTGGAGTGGCGGTGGTGGGATGGGGTGGCCCCAGAATGTGGGAGGGGTGGCAGATATGACACAGCAGGATGTACCTGCTGGGTAGACTTTGTGTTACAGTTACAGTGTGACCCAGCCTCAGACCGTCTACAGCAGCCAAACTTCCCTCCACATGGGTCCCATTTCTCTGATTTGGTCAGAAATCCTTGCCTGACCCGGTGGTAGCACAGTGGATAGAGTGTCGGACTGGGACGCATAGGGCCCAGGTTTGAAACCCCAATGTTGCTGGCTTGAGCATGGTCTCAGCAGTTTCAGCAAGGGATCACTGGCTTGAAGCCCAAAGTTGCTGCCTTGAGCAAGGGGTCACTGACTCTGCTGTAGGCCCCCCTCAGCCCCCCGTCTAGGCACATATGAGAAAGCAATCACTGAACAACTAAGGAGCTGCAACGAAGAATTGATGCTTCTTATCTTTCTCCCTTCCTGTCTGTCCCTCTCTGTCCCCCTCTCTGACTTTCTCTCTGTCAAAAAAAAAAAGAAAAGAAAAGAAAATAAAGAATTCCCTTTGAGCTGCTGCTGGGCCACTGTGGGCTGGAGGCCACATCAGACAGCTTTCTCCTTTTAGGATAGTGATGGACAATCTTTTCAGCTTGGTGTGTCAAAATTTGCCAAAAATCCGAACATAACTCGGGTGGTGTGTCACTTCGAGAAAAACGGCCTAACCGGAAGTCCTGGAACTAGACGCTCTGTTGTTTTGGCCTACAGACCTCTGGCACAGAGTGTCTACACTACAGCAAATGTTTTATCCTTGGCTACTTCACCTGGCCGTGCAGGAGCCGAGGATGAAACTTCCTTCTCATGCGGCCCCATACTTCTCAGGTATGCGTCCGCGTGTCATCAGAAATGGCTATGCGTGTCAGTGCTGACACGCGTGTCATAGGTTCATCATCACGGTTCTAGGATGAGAGTGGAGAGAGGATGTTTGTTTGTTGCAGGGCAGGGTCCATGCCATCAAGGTTTTCTTCTGCAGTATTAAGCTCTATTCTCTTCTTGTTCTGTAAGAACTCACTATCCTATTAAGCTGTAATTAGAATTCGCTGGAGTTCCCTAGTTTGCGTGCACGAAGTTTGGGAAAGGGATCAAATGAAGGCTTGCTTAGGCCAGAAACATTTCTGGAGGTTGCCTTTGAGCTCTACGCGATCCGTACTCCAGCAGCTGAAGGTTGGGGTACGGGGGATGGGGGTGGGTGGGTGGGGGAGGGGAGTAACAGAAAATAATAATGCGTGGGCCTTGCCTCTGAGGAGCACAGTCTAGTGAGGAAGCTCAGACTCTGGGCTGAGTGCAGGTACTGGACGCCTGGGAAAAGGTCAGACTATGGGAGGAGCCTCTAGCTGGGCCGCACCTGGGCCCTGAAGTGGGAGGAGAGTTTGGACAAGGGCAAGGGCGGGCCACCCTCTGGCGTAGGTCCTCCTGCGTAGGTGGGCTTTCTCTTGCCGAGGCCAGGCCTTGGGCTCCCAGGCAGCCAGACTTCTGTCCTTGGGGATGCTGCTCCCCTGTTGGAACCACAAATTCCTGACTTGCCGAGTCACTCCTAGGCTTCATCTAACCACCCGTCCCTGGGGCCAGGAATTCAGCCTCTGGCATGAGGGGTATAGGATGGGTCAGGAGAGAGGCCAGTCAGGGCATCATGAGGAAGACTGTGTCCTTGACCTTGGGCCAGGAGAGGGAGGAGCAGTAGGGAGAAATGGATCAGGTTTGGTCCTTTGTTCCCCTTACTCAACCCTCAGCCTCCTGCTTCTTTCCAGCCTGCATAAGGAAGAAATGAAGTTCCAGCCAAACCAGGAGGAGGAAGAGGAGGAGGGTCTTCGCAATGGTATCATCGGCCGCTTCCTGGGGTTGCCGTCCAACGACCCCCACCCCGCCAGGACAGCCTCAAAGACCAAACTACTATTGCCCAAGAAAGAAGTCTTTCTCCATGAGGGCCAGCCTGAAAACCTCGGTGGGGCCAGAAAGAACACTAGGGATCAGGAAGATGGCAGGCCCTGCAAGATGAAGGGGGAGGATGCCTTTCTGTCCATGGCACTGTATGGGAGGCCAGGCTACCACAGTGCCCCGCAGACACCCCTCAGCCCCACCCCGATGCTGTTCCCGCAGGGACAGACCGCACCCTCAAGTCTGCGCCGAGTCTCAGGTGGAGACAGCGCTGTCAAAGACCAAAGCCTACAGACTGGGACTCCTGGGACCAAGAGCTTTGAATTGCTCCCAGAGCGTGCTGGGGCCTCAGTGGAGCACCTGGAATTGTGTCACATCAAGAGGAAAACCGTCGAGTTTAACCTGACCAATATGCCAGAGGTCCCTGCAAGTCATCTCAGAGAACCACGTACACTGTCAGCAAGCAGCATACACACTATTCTCAAAGATCATGACCCCTACTGGGCCTTGGAAAACAGGTCTGTCCTTTGCCCAAACCAGGGTCACTGCACACCCCCTTTGGGTGCACCCCTGCTTCCCTTGCTTTGAGCCTGCCCTTCTTCCACGATTTCCAGAGCATGCCAGACCTATGCCCAGCACTGGCTTGGGGCATACACTTGGCCACCCCAGCAGGGGCCCTAGTGAAGTGCTGGGGCCTTTTACTCACTTCACCCAACAGCCTGGTATCACCAGGCTCGAGTCCCTGGGACCTAGGTGAAGGGGCTGCACTGACGGGCATGACAACAGGGCTACCAGGCCAGGCTTGGACGGAGATGTGATCACCGGATCCAGCTGACCTTTGAATAGTGTGACAGACACAACAAACTCAGGGAGCAGAACCAGAAGCTTTAGGTTGTAGCCCAAGAATTTTAACTCCCTGCCCACACTCAGCTGGGAGACTGTATCTGAGCACTCCCCCCACAATCACGCCTTGAAGCTCTTGCAAAGGCTGCCATACCCCTAGGAGCAGATGGCTTAAGGTGAGGGTGAGCAGCTCCCTGCTTTGGGGACCTCAGCAAGACTAAGACTTCTTTTTTATCTTTTAAAAAATTTTTTAAATTAAATTTCTTTTTTAAATTTATTTTAGAGATGAGAGAGAGAGAGAGAGAGAAAGGGGGGAGGAGCTGGAAGCATCAACTCCCATATGTGCCTTGACCAGACCAATGCAGGGTTTTGAACTGGCGACCTCAGTGTTCCCAGGTCGACGCTTTATCCACTGCGCCACCACAGGTCAGGCCAAGACTAAGACTTCTTAACTTAAACGTACTCTTCCTGCCTTGTGTGTGTGTGAATCCAAGCTGTTACAAAAACTGTATTATCTCCCTTTATTCCATCTTGACTAGACACACCCAATTATACATCTGCCCCATCCCAACCGCAAGCATAAGGGAAACTTGACTTCCCATTCCTAGATACCTAAGCAGTTACTTTCACAGAATACATCGCTTTGACTGAAAACTTAAAAAGGCTCCCACCTACCTTGCTTCTAGTGCTAGACAAACATCCCTGTGGCTTGTTTGGGGAAAGGATGCTAACAGCTCTGCAATCTCGACAATTAGCGACTGGTTTTTAGTACTGAAGCTGCCTCAATCTTTGCTCTCCTGCTGCAGCTAGTTTAGTATTGAAGTTATCTTCTATGCTCACGTTGTCACTTTTCTCCAATTTTCAATAGGGACGAAGCACATTCCTAGCCCGTTTCTCAAGGGGGATGCTTCACCAGCCTGGTCCCACCTGCGTGTACCCCAGCGGGACACTGATCCAGTCCTAACCATATAGCTGTCCACACTGCAGTGTTCCAGGACAGCCTGAATGAAAGGGTTAGCTCCATCGATAACAATGATGATTAGTTTCAGGACCACTTAAGCCTTTAAATGCTTAATGAACCACTGGAAACGTAATTTAGTCACGAGCCCTGAAGTTCTGATTTCAGACATCCAAGCCTTGGTATTGTTCCCAAACTTAGGTGTTCCATATAACTAAGGTTTAATAAACTAAGAACTTTCATACATACAAATCCTCCTAGGCGTTTCATTTTGATTAGTGTGAACTGTGGCACTTAAAAGATGTAGTGAAGACAGCCTAGATACATTCCTAGCCCATCCCAAGAATTCAAAGGCAACACCTGGGTACCAAATTACTTTATTTGAAGGAATGGTACAAATGAAAGGACGTAGTGGATGATTTGGTACAAGTTTAGAAAAGGTAAAGGTAACTCAAACATGCACATACTGCTTTGGTGACCAGGGAAGTCACCCCATGGATATGGGAAGCCAGCCTAAGGCTTAGCTGTTTTCTCCATCTCCCAGGGTGTGCTTGTCAAAGAGATACTCTGCCATGCCTGTTTCGGGGGCCCCCAACCTGCGCAAGTTGGTTATGTGGTCACCCAATTCTTTGATGGATTTCACCTGCTCATCCAGGTAGTGAGTCTCAATGAAGTCACACAACTAGAAAACAGAACGGGAAAAAAGTTACTGGTAAACTCTCCCAACAACCAAGGGAAATGATTCCCTCCATTTACTCCCCGGTTGCCAATACTCACATGAGGGTCATTTTTGTCAGTGGCCAGTTTGTGCAATTCCAGTAGTGACTGATTCACACTTTTTTCCAAGTGCAATGCACATTGCATTGCATTCAGCCCATTTGCCCAGTCGTCAGAGTCCGGTTTCTGAAGAAGAGAAGCTAGGTCAATATATCCAGTCTCCACCAATCAAACCATGACAACTCAGCAGGCATCTAGTATGTAACCTTTTGGCAAAAGGGACATCTAAGTTTCTCTTGATAACAACGTCCAATTTAACATCTTTGGCCATTACCATTTGCCTTTGACTTAGATGGGGGCCAAAATAGCACAAAAGCCCAATGTATCCTCATTTTAAAAGGGTAACTGCTAATCTGAGTGATTTCTGACACCTGAGGACTGCTAGATAAATGTAGCACAACACCCCCAGCATCCTTTGTTCACCTTGATGTCCTGAAGGAAGATGCGGCCACCACGCTGGTTCTGCAGCTTCATCAGTTTCTCAGCATGTTCCCTCTCCTCATGAGATTGGTGAAGAAAATATTTGGCAAAGTTCTTTAGAGCCACATCATCGCGGTCAAAGTAGTAAGACTGAGAGAGAAACACGAATGCATTCTGTTAGGGGCAGGCTCTGTTCCTACATTGAACACAATAATTCCTTTCTACTCTAAAATACAGAAATGAAACCTGGTTCTCGAAATCGAAAGTTTACTACAAGGAACCTTGAGAATACCATAGGAGTTGCCTTCGGGACCTGTATTCCTGCAAAGTTCTTACAGCTGCTGTCAAATTTCACTGGACAGGGTGCGGGAAGATTTCCCCTGCACTATTAGTGCCTTCTTCCCCTCCTCGTCCCGGAAAAACCCACCTTAAAACATGAGTTTGCCAGCTTACAGGCAGACTAAGAATTTCTAAAATTAACCGGCTAGGCAAGGGGACAACTGTGGGAAATGCTAATGTAGACAGAATGTTACCAGTAGAAGCAAAAATCTGATTCAGTTTTTGACACTTCCTTAGTCAGGAGTTCCTTAAAAAAAATAGCAGTTACAGAAACCCCGGCCTGTTTTCAAACCCATCTGGAACATGTCTATTCTTGGATAAAAAAACTCTTAAAACTCCTACCACACCACCTAGGATTTTGGAAAACTGATCCCGCCGATTACAGGGGTAAATTTCTTCTTAACTGTTGGTGGATTTTATCCAAGAATTGAGCGTTCAATCAGAGGGCTACAGTACAGTTTTTAGATACAAAAAGGACAAAGTAGTACCCAGGCACTAGGATGGGTAAGACAACTTCGTGTCCACAGTAGACAATTCTAGAGATAATCCTTAAATTCAAGTGGGGTTTAGAGATAAGCAGAGGGGTGTGGACAGCTGTTCGGGAGTGGTCGGCCCACGGAAGATAAGGCACTTAGCACCAGCCAAGGTTGCCATCCGACACCATTACCCAGCAGGCTCCGCCATATCCAGGGGGATGGGAGTGGACCTCTAGGCCCGTTAGTCAAGCAGACTGAGGGCCTCAGGGACACGTGATCGGACTCAGAGGAAGAGATGAAAATGCAAAAATCCACCTTCCTAACTGCAGAACTGTATGTATGCGATGTGGGTGTAACAATCCCAGGATGTCAAGAAACCAGGCTCTCCTTATAAACGCAGTGGTGCGCAGAGGCGGACCTTGCCTATGAGGACACCCTCCCAGAAAACAGTCGGAAAGGGCCAAGTGCCGGGAATTTCTGAGCACAGATCCCAAGAGACCCAGAGGGACCTCCATTTTCTCCAAGGGCGCATGCGGGCGGTGGGACCCCCACCGGTAGCCCCACCTCCGTCCAGCCCCGAGAAACCGCCCCTGTCCCCGCCCCGCCCAGCCCAGCGGCCTGCGAGGCCGCACCAGCCCTCACCATGGACAGGTAGGTATAGGAAGCGTAGAGCTCCAGGTTGATCTGGCGGTTGATGGCGGCTTCAGAGTCCTGGTGGTAGTTCTGGCGCACCTGCGAAACGGTGGGGGTCGTCATGGTGGGCAGCTGAGAAGAGGCAGCTGGACGGTGCTGGAGCTGTGGCGGTGGCCTTGGGACGGTCTGAGGACGATGTGAGGCGGTGGCGGAAGGATGAATCCGGGAGGCCGGCTAGGACGGGGTCGAGCGCCGGGTTCCGTTCAAGCACTGTTGAAGCAGGAAACCCCAGCGACTCTGGCGAAAACTGTGGCGCAGGCTTCAGCCGCCCGCTTTTATAGCGGGAGCGGGCGTCCGGCCCGCCCTGGCCAATCACAGCGCCCGCCCTTGGCGCCCCGCCCCGCCCCTCGCCGTGGGCGCGCGACACCGCCCCGCTGGGCCGCTGGGGGAGGGGAGGCACGGGGCCCGGGCGTGTGCGTGGGGGCCTGCGGCGGGGGAAGCTTGCTCTGCTTTGTGTGGAGCGCTTGGTGTGCTTTCCCGGATGACTTGGGGGAGAAGGGGGAGCAGCTCGGTCCGGACCCCAGTGGAGTCGTGTGTCACGGAACCACGGGAAACCGCCCCTGGCCCCTGATGCTGTGGGTCAGGGCTGTTAATCAGCGCTGCACAGTAGCAGTTACCACACTCCGAGGTCATCTCGAAATGCAAATTGGGAAACACGGGCTCTAGGAGGCCGAGGGAGTCAGGTTGGGCTGACAAAGAGCGCATTTCTGTTCCTTAAAGTCTGGGAAGAAGCAAAATGGAGGCGGAGTGGGGCCCACGGCCATCTCGGATCAGCCCGTTGCCTTTTGCAGAAATTAAATATGGCTCCTCGGCAGTTCATGCAACAAAGGCCGGGCAGGCGGGCGGGAACACAAAAACTGCCTTTCCCGAGGGAGCCACCTGGGTTTCTGAGAAAATGACTGATGGTGCTTAAAACTCAGAGATCGGAGGTTAGAAAAAAAAGGAGAAGCCACTTGAATCTGAAGACAATGCTGGGTGGCCATTTTGAAACGGCCTCTTTTACTAGGTGGGACAGGCGCCCCGGACCCCCGGAGGGGCAAGGCCATTGCTTGTGGCTTGCAGCTGTGTCCCAGGCTGGGTGTGAATTCATGGGTGCAGGACTGGAGCTAAGCTGAACTCTTGTCCCCGAGTCTCCTGGCTTCAAGGTTCACTATTCCTAGCCAGGTCCTTCTACACGTTGGTGGGAGACCTATCCAAGACCCCTCTCAGGTTGCTTATAAGCATTGAAAATGGTAGCCAGACTTTCAACCCTTAAAAAAAGGTGGTGGTGGTGTGGGGGGGAATCCTATTAAAATACAGTGTGTCCGTAAAGTCATGGTGCACTTTTGACTGGTCACACGTTCAAAAGTGCACCATGACTTTACGGACACACTGTATTTAAAAAGTTGCTGATGGAATTATGGCACTTTCTCTTTCTTGGGTCTTTATTCATTTCAAAATAAGCATATATTACTTTCAGGACATATTTAGTGAGGCTAGAACTACAATAAAGTAAGCAGAAAGATACTGGGAGAGGAGACAGGAATGCTGTACCCCGTCTGGGATAGGAAGTCAAGGAAGGCTTCCTTTAAAAAGTGACACTTGGACTAAATTTGAAAAAAAAGTTAAGAAAAAGGTGAAATCCGGGAGGGAATTCTAGGCAGAGAGAACAGCATATGCAAAGGTGTGAAGGTGTGGAAATGCCTATCTGCCCAAGGTACCTTAAGAAAGTGGATTGGCTTGGAAAGAAGAATTATGTTGAAGAATGCTGGAAGAGTAGTCCAGGGGCCAGGTCAGAAGGTCTAGGGGCCGGGTAGTCTTGTGTGCCATAAATAGAGGTTAAATTTTATCCTGAAAAACATAGAGACACTGAGGGATTTCTAGCCAGGCTGATACCATGTTGGTTTGTTTTCAGAAACTTTACACTGAATCAACAGAATAACCATTAGGATAAGAGTACAGCAAAGTCATCAGTTGCGAAACTCTTTTGTATAACAATAACCTTGAGTTAGAAAGTGTAATGAAAGAAAAATCTTTCATTTACATTGGCAAGAGAAGCTTAAAGTACCTAGGAATAAAGTTAACAAGAAACGTGTGAAGAAAACTGATAAATGTTTACCTCTGGGCAGCTATTGAAAACTTGCTTCAGTGAAGAGACACCATGCTTCTAGATAGCCAACCTTGGTTTTGTAAAAATGTCAGTTTTCCTAAATAAACTTACAGTGCAACAAAACAGCCCTTCTGCTCTCATTGTACGGGAACCCAGTAAATGCTAAAGTGACATTTCAAATTAAGGGAGAAAGAACAAATTATGTTGAAACAATTGATAGTCATGTGGAAGACAATGACTCATTGTATTTCAAAACACATTCAAGACTGATTAAATGGTCAAGCCTTAAAAAAAAAAAAAGCCTGTGAAGTTGCTAGAATATTATGTAGAAGATTATCTTAGAATTTTGTGGTAGGGAGTATTTTTCTGAAGCTATCAAAAACCATAAAAGGACAGTTGACAGGTGTGACTATTTAAAAATGAAAAGCTCTAAGACAAAAGTTGCCATAAAGTTAAAATTCAGATGACAAATTGAGTTAATGATACCTGTAGCTCCTGTAAATAGTGAAGATGAATAACCAATAATGCATATTTATTTGCATAAGTCACACCTTGTAATGCCTTTTGATGATCTTCCCTGCTACTGTATCTACCCTGTGAACTGCTGGAGAGCAGGCATTATTTCATCCTGGGCTCCCAGCACTGTGCAAGGTGTATGTTACTTGGTGCTCAGTCCTTGCCTATTGAACAAATGGACGCGTGATTGAATGTGGAGGGTGGATTAAGGTCAGGCCAGTGGGCTCGGTATTGGTGGGGAGGCAGTAGCCCTAGTTTCATTGAGCAGAGGAGGCAGAAAGCAGAGCTGAGAGACCTGGAGAAGACAGAACAGACAGGATGAGGTGGCTGCTTGGATGTCATGAGGGGTGGAGGTGAGGGGTGGGGGTTGAGGGGTGGGAGGTGGGCAAGAGAGCCCAGCTTTCTTGCTGGGTTACAGCCGCCATTGGCTGAGACGGGAAGCAAAGGAGGAATGCAGTCTGGGGAATAGGCCCGCTGGCTTTCAGAGCCTTTAGGACATTCACGGGGACGGAGCCAGCATGAGGTCGGGCCCACAGGAGTAACGTGGTCTGTTGCAGAAAGGAGGTGTTATGAACCCGTACTGGCACCGTGCTTGGTTAAACACAGCGGCTGCACGGACCTTCACCGCAAAACTGAGGGACAGCGTGGCCCAGAGGCCACTCGGGGAGGCTCGCTGGGAAGAGTGAAAGGAAAACCTTGTGCGGTGTATGTGTGTGTTCGCTTGCTATTCCCCACCTTCTGGGGTGTCAGAAAGGTGGACTCGAAGCTTCTAGAGCCTTCCAAAGCAAGGGCCTGGCCTTTAGTTCTTTGTTGACCAGGATGCAGGCTCCCTCCCCTCCAGCCTGAGCATCTCGTGACTTCGAGGAGGAGGGGAGTGTGGCTGACTTCCCGGAACAGCAGCCTCGGTGGGGAGGAGGAGCCACACGCAGAGAAGAGCCGGCAAGGATTGTTTCTGGAGGACGAAGGCTCTGTGCGGGTTGCGGTGGAAGCTGCTGTCCCACCGTGACTCAGCACTCTGCTGTTCTTGAAGGGTTGGGCAAGAGCTCCAAAAGTGCTTTGTCAAGGAGAGGGAAGGGAGGGCTGGGAGGGCTGTTGTTTCCCTATAGGGTGAGGGAGGGAGAGCAGCCCCCATTTCCTCCTGTGGCTGGCTGCCCAGGCTGGGCCAGGAACAGAGGGGGCTACGTCACCAAGCCAGGCCCTACACTGGGTTTTTGCTGGAAAGGGGCCTCTGTCCCTTCCCTACTACCTTCCTCAGTGCCTTCCTGCCTCATGGGGAGTTCTCAACAGATGATGGTTTTCTCCCTTTTGGGGATCGTTGCTTTGGGGTTACAACGTAGGATGCCACTGCTGGAAAACATCATACACTCAGAATGTCAAGCTTAGAAAGGACTTGAGAGTTTTCACATTACAGATAAAGGGTTTTACAGATAAAGAGAGAGGAGCACCAGAGCTTGTCCAAGGCCGTAGTCACAGACAGAAACAAGGCGTAGGAGCGGGCTCATAATGGAATATGGTGTGTTAAAAATAATACGTTTGTTGGTGTAATATGTATGTGAAATGAAACCACAGGGCTGGAAACATGAGGATTGGGAGAGAATGGGCTGAGTCATGTTTTAACCAAATAGCTGATGTTTTCAGTGTCTGAGATTCTCCCTGAAGTTAAGTTAAGGGATGTGTGTAAGGGACTAGAGTTTAGGAATTTTGAAATTGAGACACAACAGTACTGGGTGAGATTCAGGTTCATTTCTGGATGATACAACCATGATTCAGAGAGCTGGTTCTGAAGCCTTTTCTTGAAAACCCATGGAGCAATGTAGACTCGAAGTCTGGGTAGGATCCTCCTTTTCCAGTAGGTTAAGGTCAAGAGCCTTGACCTGGGCTGTTAGACAGTGATAGAGAATGGAAGGCCCACTTCTTTCAGGCAGCTGGGACCTTGCTGCCTCTGTGGGAGTTCCCCAGGGCAGCCAGCACACTGCACCCCTGCCAGACTGACACCCTGGGCCCTGGCCCTGGCTGTTGGCTTGTCTGCCTTTTCACTAGACTTTGAGCTCCATGTTATGCTGTGTCTCAGACCCTAGAACAGCCCAGGGGCCCTTCCTGTCTGTTGGGCAAATAAGTTTGTAAAATGTGATTTTTATGCTCACTTTGTTAAAAATGGCCACTGCTCACGTGATGCTGCCGCCACGTAACCTTCCTGTTAGGGAAGGAGCTTGGTTATGCTAATGTGTGCTGGAGGGTGGGGCAGTTGTCACGCAAGAAAATTTGTGAAGAAGCAAGAGCTGGGAGGCCATTTTGGAAGGGAAGCCACATTGTTGCAGAGGAGGCAGGCGGCCAAGATGGAGTTGTGCTGATGAGGAAAGGAAGGTGACTGAGCTAGTGGGGCCTTTGATTCTAGGAAAACTCGGATGTGTCAGTAGCTTTGTGAGCACTGAATGAGTGCGCTTTGGAGCCCAGTGTGTTTGTGCTTACTCGCCTGCCGGCTGCATGCTAGAATAAAAGAAATGGCCCACCATTTCTTGGCTTCGTTGTTTTGTTATCCGAATCTAATGTGAACCTGCACGAGCCAGGCGGCCCTGACGGCCGCGACTACTGGACTTACCCAGTCCTAAACTTGCAGCTGCGCGGCCACCCTCTGGGATCATTGTGCCTGGTGGAATGTATGGTGTCTGCCTTTGAACCATAGGCCCCTGGAGGTCAAGGATATTGCCTTTTTATTTTTTAAGACTTTAATTATTCATTTTAGAAAAGAGAGAGAGAGAAGGGGGAAGGAGCAGGAAGCATCAACTCCCATATGTGCCTTGACCAGGCAAGCCCAGGGTTTCAAACCGGTGACCTTAGCATTCCAGGGTCAATGCTTTATCCACTGCGCCGCCTCAGGTCAGGCAAGGATCTTGCCTTTGATTCTTTGCTGTGCCCTTCCAAATGACCTCCTGGGTATCTGCCTGCATTCTAGACACTTCAGGCCTTTCTGAACTTTGTGGAGCCAGTCTTCTCCCGTGTTACCATGGGTGTCCCCCAACTTTGGGTGCCCTTCTCACCACAGTTCATGTTGCATGCCATGATCTAGCAGCCCAGAAGCCGACCCCTCACACATCAGACAGCCTAGCTGGCCTAACTGCCCTCGCCTAACTTTTCCGTCTGAAAAGTGACCCAGCTCTCAACACCCAGCTCACATATCCTAGGCCAGGCTTCCCTCACTCCCCCTGCAGGGGTGAGAATTTCCATTCTTTGTGCCCTCCGGCGCTGCTGCTACCCTACACCGCCTGCCTGCAGTGGCTAGGTACCTGCCTTCGCTGGAAGGGGGCTCCTGCCTTCCCCACCTTGGCAGTGCCTCTCCCTTCCCTGGCTCAGTCCGCAGCAAAGCGCCGACTCACTGACTGCCCAGAACCGCGTGTCAGTTTTCACTTCAGGCCTGGCTCTTACTCACCTTTCCTGTAACCGAGGGATGGGCCCCCAGCCCTTGCCTCCCAGGTTTGCTTTTCCCCTGTTTACTCAGGTAACACTAGCTTGCTCTGCCTCCCACATGGAAGATGCAGAGAGTAAGTGGATCTCTCCACGTTCTGAAGGTTATTTCCCAGCAGAGAGCTGAGAACACCGTGACCAGCTGGGCCATGGTGATGGTGATGCCATGGTCACGGGCTCCCTGCTCTGAGCACTGGTTCCCTTCGCCTGCTTCTGTGGCAGAGGGAGTCTGTGGGAGGCCACAAGAGGCCAAGAAGGAAGTGTAGAAGGATTGATTCTCTCTAACAGAAAACATACCCCGTGCTTCCTGGAGACGAGACTAGAACATCCTTGGAGCCACTGCCTTCCCATAAACACAACATGCTGGAGAGTTCACACAAAGCATTTTGACACCTTATGGTGGCTGAAAGCGACCACACCTCTGAGGAGGAGGTAGGGCAGGTAGCCTCGTTGTAAGCAGTCTCTACTTTTCAGGGGAGGAAACGGAAGGTCAGGGAGGTTCAGTGACTGCCTCGCCTAAGGTTGCACAGCTAGCAAGAGACAGGGCTGTGACTGGAACCCGGAGTCTAATTGGGGGACAGTTTAATTTTCCGGATCTGGGGCCCTGATGTACGCACTGCAGTTCTGAAAATCAGCTGGTGGTACATGACTGTCAGCCACAGGCATGGAGGCAGGCGGTCCTTGAGATGCCGGTTGCCTGGAGACTGAAATATCCTTGCGGATGGAGAGGAGTTCCTGCAGCCCCAAATCCAGGTGAGGGCCAGCCTGACCTAGCCAGAAGCTATGGTTACCTTGTTAGCAAGACCGTGGAGTTGGGACACCCAGGTCTGTCCCTTCCGAATGTAGTACACTGGATGTAGGTCTGTTTGGAGACCTCTGTTGGGCCCAGCACTCAGCTTTTGGAGTCCTGTAGGCCATTTGTATATCTTATTTAGAAAAATATCTATTCAAGTCCTTTACCCATCTTTAAGTTAGGATATTTGGCTTTTTGTTCTTTATATGTTCTGGATATTCACCTCTTATTTGATATAATTTATAACTATCTTCTTCCATTTCATAGTTTGCAATTCATTCAGTTGATTATTTACTTTGCTAAGAGAGCTTTTAAGTTGACCAGTGAATTTTTTTTAACCATGATGAATGCATAGATTTAAATGTATATGATATGTTTCCATGAACTGCAATTCTTATTACTGGTATTGTCTTTCAAGGTTGTCTCATTTTGGATCCAGTGGCAGCCTGGACTCCATTACCCTTGAGTCTTGCACACACAGCCTCTGTATTAGAGCCTTTGACAAGTTCTTTGTTTTCTAGGATGATAAGCTGTTCCAAGCTCAAGCTCACTTTGTACCTTTGCTCCCCCCGGTTTCTAGTCAGCTGTTTCTCCAAGAACCTCTGGTTCCTTTTACAGTGGTGGTACCTTGAGATACGAACAGACCAACTTATTATTATTATTATTATTTTTAAGATACGAGCTGCGACTCGATCTATATTTTTGTTGGAGATCTGAGCAAAATTCCGAGATACGAGTCGTGATTCGGGAAGCTGCCGCTAGTTGGCACGTTGGCTCACGGGTCCAGTATTGGCAGTTTGATATACGAATTGACTGACTTACGAGCTAGGTTACAGAACAAATTAAATTTGTATCTCAAGGTACCACTGCATTTGAAAATGGTATTTTGAGGCCACCAACTGGGTCCTAGAAGCACTCATGGCCTCTGTTACTCAGTAACACTAGGTCTTTTCAGAGAACAGAGATAGGATGTTTTTTAAAGACCAAATACAAGTTCATACTCTTAATTTCCATTCAAATTCAGAATTCTAGGGGTTTTGTTTAATCTTAATAGTTTTTATATCTGAATCGCCATTCTCCCATGCTTCAAAGCTCAGTTCTCAAGGGCACCACATAATTATTTAGTTATATTTTTTCTCCATTGCATACACAATAGTCTTAGAGTAACAATTCTTTTTTATTTTTTTATTTTATTTTATTATTATTTTTTTTTAGAGTAACAATTCTAATACTACTACCAAGTAATCATTATTGAAATCAGGTTAATATTTTGCTTTTGTAGTTTTCTTCTTAAAGTAAACTCCACTAGGAAGATAGAGTCTGACTAATATGTTTACAATTTATTTTATCAAGCCTGACCGGGCGGTGGCGCAGTGGATGGAGCATCAGACTGGGATGTAGAAGACCCAGGTTTGAGACCCTGAGGTCACCAGCTTGAGCATGGGCCCATCTGGCTTGAGCAAAAGCTCGTCAGCTTGGACCCAAGGTCGCTGGCTCCAGCAAGGGGTTGCTCGGTCTGCTGAAGGCCTGCAGTCAAGGCACCTGTGAGAAAGCAATCAATGAACAACTAAGGTGTCGCAATGGCAACGAAAAACTAATGATTGATGCTTCTCACCTCTCTCAGTTCCCGTCTGTCTGTCCCTATCTATCCCTCTCTCTGACTCTGTCCCTGTATCATTGGCTAATTTGGGGATGTAAGTTCACGTGTGTTTTTTTTACAGGGACAGAGAGAGAGTCAGAGAGAGGGATAGATAGGGACAGACAGACAGGAATGGAGAGAGGTGAGAAGCATCAATCATTAGTTTTTTGTTGCTGTTGGGACACCTTAGTTGTTCATTGATTGCTTTCTCACATGTGCCTTGACCGCGGGCCTTCAGCAGACCGAGCAACCCCTTGCTGGGGCCAGCGACCTTGGGTCCAAGCTGACGAGCTTTTGCTCAAGCCAGATGGGCCCGCGCTCAAGCTGGCGAGCTCGGAGTCTTGAACCTGAGTCTTCCGCATCCCAGTCCGACACTCTGTCCACTGCGCCACCGCCTGGTCAGGCGAGTTCATGTGTTTTATAGCTACTTGGAACAGTTCCTTTTTGTGTGTTTTTGCTACCAGTTCATTACTCAAGAGCATTGACTTTTTTGCTCTCAATTTGTAGGACTTGCTTTTTAAAATTTAATTTAGTTTTCTCCTTTCTGCCGGAACAAAGCCACGGGCATCTCTTGGGACAGTTGGCACAAGCACCGCAAGGCCAGGGACAAAAGCAAGCCTCACAAGCAGTGAAAATATGAGCTGGGACGCCCTACTGCGAGCACTGACATTGGTCCCCACCGTGTACCTACTTTCTGCGTGTGAGGGGGCCGTAGCAGCAAGACGTGCCCAGCCTGGAGGCTGGACGTGGGCAGTTCTCCTGGGGCTCTTGCAGTGCTGTCTGCCCAGAACGGGGATGTTCACACCGCACCCAGCAACAAACTGGTCCTCCCCCAGACCCCCTGAAGAACTGCACTGTGCTCACTGACAGCGCACCGCGCCCACAGTGGTGCGAGTCCCCTAGACCCAGCCCCTGGGCTGCAAGAACGGGACAAGCACGCTCCTGAGTAGGAGGAGAGTTTCAACAAAAATCAGAGAAAATTCAGATGAAAGGAAAAAGGATGGCACCGTCAGCAGCCCCCTAGAGGAGCAGTCCCAGCCAGGCCAGCTTCCTGCGCATGGCGCCAGGACCCCGCCAGTGTGGCAGCACAGACACCCACGTGCCAGAGGGAGGGCCAGGAGCTGGAGCCCTGTTAGGGGAAAACCAGCGCCCCGAAGGGCAAGTGCACCCGCCCTCCCTCCACTCATAGGGTGTTTATTTCTACAAAAAGGTTAGTTGTATAGTTATGTAAAGTCCATACATGGTCGAAGGCAAATCTATATGGCAGGATATGTTTAAAGGGACCTAGCGTCTGTTCTTTTCCTCCATCGCCTTCCTTCTTTTTGTTCAAACCACTAATGTTTATAGTTTAATTATAAATAATCTATTTATATTTTTTCTTTCTTTCTTAGGTAAGTAGTACATTATACACACTTTTCTCCACCTTGTGTTTTTCTTTTAACATGGTATCCTGAGGATCCCATTGTAGGAAAAAATATGTTCTTTTTTTTTAATAAACATAACAGGAAACTTATCTTCTTAACCATTTTTAAGCATACAATTCAGGGTCGTAAAGTGTATTCCCACTGTCGTGCAGCCATCACCACCATCCATCTGTAGAACTCTCCATCCTGTGAAACGGGAACTCTGTCCCCATGAGACACCGACTTCCAGCCATTCTCCCCCAGCCCCAGGCAGCCATCGTTCTGCCTGTCTCTGTGACTGTGCTTACGTTGGGAGCCTCATATAAGATGAATTGTACAGTATTTGCCTTTTTGTGATGGGCTGATTTCATTTAGCATGTTGTCCTCAAGGGTTTTCCATATTGTAGCATACGGCAGATTCTCTTTACTTTTTAAGGCTGGAAAGTATTCCATGGTATGTATAGGACACATGTTGCTGACCCATTCCTCCGTCAGTGGACACTTGGGTTGCTTCCATGTTCCGCTGTTGTGAATCGTGCTGCTGTGAACATGGCTGTGGACCTATCTCTTCGAGGCCCTTTTTTCAGTTCCTAGTATATACCCGGGTGTGGCATTGCTGGATCATTTGGTAATTCTACTTTTAGTTTTTTGAGGACCTTTCCTCATTCTTTCCATGGCTGCAAAGTACTCCATTGGAGAGATAGTACTATTGTTTATTCTACTGAGCCTTATTGATGAATATTTGACTTATTTCCAGGCTTTGGCTATTCCAAATAGAGCTGTAATAAATGTCTTGTCCCTGTGTCTTTTTGGATTGTTTGCGGTGGATCTTTCGGGTGGATTCCTAGAAGTGGGAAAGAAAGCGAATACACATGGAGTTTTGTTAGGTGTTGGCACGCTCCCATCAACAGAGACGGTGCCATCTCACATTCCTGCCAGCAAAGGGTGAGTGTCTGTTTTCTTACAGCCTAGACAAGAGAGCATTCTGTTAAACTTTTAGGTTTTGGCCAATCTGATCAGCAAGAAATAGTTCCTGGAGGAAGCTGGCATTTTTTAAACTGTAAGTCAGGTTGAGCACCTTTTCATTATAGTTTCAAAACATTTGCCTTCCTTTTTCTGTAAACTGTTCATATTTTTAGTGCATTTTTCTTGTAGGTTGTTGGCTTTTTAATTTTACTAGAAGCTCTTTACATTCTTTTTTAAAATTGATTTTGAGAGAGAGAGAGAGATTTATTTGTTGTTCTACTTATCTATGCATTCGTTGTTTGATTCTTTTTTTTAATTTTTTACAGGGACAGAGAGAGGGATAGATAGGGACAGACAGACAGGAACAGAGAGATGAGAAGCATCAATCATTAGTTTTCCATTGCTGTTGGGACACCACAGTTGTTCATTGATTGCTTTCTCACATGTGCCTTGACCGTGAGCCTTCAGCAGAACGAGCAACCCCTTGCTGGAGCCAGTGACCTTGGGTCCAAGCTGGTGAGCTTTTGCTCAAGCCAGATGGGCCTGCGCTCAAGCTGGCGAACTCGGGGTCTTGAACCTGGGTCTTCTGCATCCCAGTCCAACGCTTTATCCACTGCGCCACCACCTTGCCAGGCTCATTGGTTGATTCTTGTATGCGCCCTGACTGGGTATCAAACCCACAACCTTGGCCTATTGGGACAAGGTTCTAACCAACTGAGCTACCAGTCAGGACCCGCTCTTTATAGTCTGAGAATATTAACCCTTTGTCTGTGATGTAGGTTGTGAATTTATTTCATTTTTTTTTTACCAGTCTGTCATTTGTCTTTTTAAATTTTGCTTGTTTATTTAAATTGAATTTTCTTTTTTGCCACATAAAACTTCAATTTCTTAAAATTATTAGTCTTTCCCCTTATTGCTCGTGGAAGTTGAGCCAGAATTAGGAACACTTTCCCTACTCCCTAAGTAGAGAAAAATGTACCTATGTTCCCTTTAGTTCTTGGGCGGTTTCATTTCTGCACTGACTCCCCAGTCCCTCTGCAGTGACGTATCCTGGTATATAGAACTAGCCCCTGATGGCTTCTGACGGCACAGGGCTCTCCAGGCATCCTGACACTGACCGTTAAATCGCCCATTCGCCCCCCACCCCCGATGTGTGAGGCCACCTTTATCATATACAAGCTTCCCTGGGTCAACATGGGGGCCATTTCTGGGTTTTGTACACTGTTCTCCAGAGGACTCACTTCATTTCTCTCACCCCTGCTCAGGACCCCCGCCCCCCCGCCAGGCTCCCACCTTCCAACAAAGCCTTCCGTGCCAGACTCAGAGGTCAAGTTTTGGTGGCAGATACTCCTGAGAGGGAGATGTGGGGGGACCACATTCCCCAGAAGGCGCGCACTCTGTGGCTCAGGAGCTGTTTCCGGAGAATCACCCTCAAAGAGGAGGGTCCCCTGGAGTTGGGGAAGTATGTGCCCTGGGGGCGGGATAGGCGGGACCAGTATTCTGTGCTCACAACCAGCCCTGGGGCCCAGGGAGAAGGGGAGAAGCATATGGTGGCTGATGAATGTGACCCTTTGAAGGATCATACGAAATACTGTACAGAACAAGTTTTCCCCTAATCCGCAGCAAACACTACGCTTTGTGCTGCAAAAGGGAGTTCGGCCTCTTTGGGAGTGATAAGAGCAGAGGCTCTGAGAGCTGCAAGTGCCATAAAAAGAGGTGTGGCTTTGTTTTCTGAGCAATGGTCACCGCAGCTGCTTCAGTAAATCAGTGTCCTTGTCAAAACTCAATCGGCTAGAATACAACTTCTAGCAGGAAGCAAGGCCCAGGGGACGGGCATGGCTGGGACAAACCTTAATGATAAGTTAAGCTCTCGTTCTTTGGACAAAGTAAAGCAACAAAAAATACTTTTTGAAAGTTTAGAATGGGAGAGATTATGTCCAGCTTGGGGGCTGTAGGGGAAATTTTTCTTTAATTGATTTGTTGCAAATTGATTTTTGGTGGGTTGATTTTCAGTGAATTGGTTTGCCTATAGTGTGGGCTCTGGGAACGGAGGCTCGCAGCACCTGACAGGCAGGCCTGAAGGTCTGGAGCTGAGTAGGACTGTGGGAAGTGGGGGCCCATCTTTTTCCCCTGTCTGGGTACCTGCATGATGTCATAGCTGCTCTACTGACCTCATGGGGCTCACTGTAGGAATAGACACGTGTAGACACTGTATATGTGCTGGGCAGATAAAATATATTATGCTCACTTTGTTAAAGATGGCGCTGCCCACATGCAAGTCCGTTGATATTAATGTGTTTTGGGGGACAGGCTGTGGGCAGGCCGGGTCGTTATAGCCTACGCCTTAGTTTTAAGAGTAAGCTTTTCCCCACACCCTTGACTGATTGGATGGTGTGGGGTGGTGCCCTCTCCTGAGGAATCCCATTATGCCTCAGATGGGTGGCTTTGTATCAGAGACTTCCTTGTTTGATTGAATTAAGGGTTTGGATTTCTACACTATAAAGAGGGGCAGGCTGGGAGCTTGCGCTCTTGGTTTTCTGAGGTTAGTATTAGAAAGGAGAGCAGACTAAGGCCATGTGGAGGAGAAGTAGCCGAGATGGCGGAGTGCTGAGGAAGAAACCAGTTTGTGCAGAGTTTGTGCAGGAAGAGATTGGGAACAGAGGTGAATAAGTCTGGTGAGCTAGAAACCTTTGATTCTAGGAAACTCGGATAAGTCAGTAGCTTTGTGAGCACTGAGTGAGTGTGTTTTGGAGCTCAGTGTGTGTTTTTGCTTGCCCGCCGGGTGCAAGCTAGGATTAAAGCTGATGGCTCACCAGTTCTTGGCTCCGTTCCTTCATTACCGACCGTCCGAATCTAATGCGAACCTACACTGGCCAGGCTGCTGTGGTAGTGGCCTTGGATACTGGCTTTACAATATGTAATTAGACTTATAAATGCCCCACAATATTATTGTTCATATGGCCTAGATTTTGCAACCAATGTCCCTGCCACCAAACAGTCATTCACAGCTTAACAACTTTGTCCCCTGTTCTCCCTAGAACTCCCAGGCGACCTGGCAGCCCCAGTCTCCAAGAATCAAGAGCATAGACGTGTTCGAGTTAAAGTGACCCTGGAAATGGTGGTGAGCAGTGAGTTTCAGCGTGGGAAGTATTTTGGTAAAGATTCGTGGCAGGTATTAGATACTGCTGCCTGCACAGACCGACTTTCCTGGGAAGTCAAGTATCCTGAGAGAGTGTGTCCCCCGTGAGTATGGTGGAGGTGCACAGGTTGTCTGGTTCTAGTCCAGCCTGCTCCAAGTGCAGGCTTCCTCCAGGCCTGGGACGAGCCTGGGGATGCTCCCCTGCTCTCCTGGACTGTCCCCTTGGGCCAGGAGAACCAGAGGCTCAGCATGAGCAGGGCCGGGGGCCGGCCACCGGAGGTAACCCGTTCTTCTGCTGGGCTGCAGCCGAATTGGGCTGTTTTTTCTTAGAGTGAAGTGATCTCTGCCTATTTCTCCAACTCTGGGGAGTTACACTCCTGTCATCTAAGCGTCCTCTGCCATATTGCCCTCCCACTCTTTAATTGTAAAAAAAACTTATTGATTGATTTTAGACAGAGAGGAAGGGCGAAAGAGAGACAAAAACATCAATGTGTTTCTGTATGTGCCCTGACCGGGGATCGACCCCGCAACCTCTGTGCTTCAGGACAGCGCTCTAACCAACCGACCCATCCAGCCGGGCGCCCTCCCACTCCTTAGACTGGGCACCTGCTTCCTTTGCCTTTGCCCCACCTGGCATGCTTTCCAGCATTCCTTGTCCTGGTCCCCTCCCTAGCCTCACTCTCCTCCTGCTGGCATGAAGCCCGGTGCTGAGAAGAGAGGGACAGGAATGACCCTGACAGGGTGCATGGCCTGTCCTTGTGCTGCCCACGGTGGCTGGTGAAGAATGGCTTTTGAAGGACCATGAAAAGAAACAATAAGAAGCCTCCATGAAGTGGGGAAACCAAGCAAACAGAACCCTGAGACGAGAGGGGTTTGAATGATCCTCCCCCTCTCTCTACAGACTTACTAGGATTATTTTCATAGAGAAAACCTAGCCCCAGGGGTCAAACCTCACAGTCCTGGTGTCAGCTGGAGGACAGAGCGGTGGATACTGGGGCTCAAAGTCCCTAAGCTCATCTGTCCTACCCCCGAGACCCTGGCATTTATCAGTAACATCAAATAGACTGCTTGAGCCAAGCCGGTGACCAAGCAGCTCGGAGACCAGCAGTGGAGGGAGGCGCTTTGGGCCGAGCTGAGCCGTTAGGTCATGGTGCGAGGACGGCTTTGGCGAGGAGCTGCTGGCCGGTTAATCAGTACCTCGTCTGGCTCCACGTCTCCTGGGAGGAGAGTTCACGACCTTTGACCCTCAGGTCTAGGAGGTGTTTTGGGCCTACTCTGCCAAAAGGACTGTTTGGGTTTGTAAGCTTTCAACGCACTTGTGTCCACAAAGAAGCAAGTCGAAGCTCTTGCAGCTGGACAGGGAGTTCCATCGTCTCCGTCCCGGGCACGCAGAGTCAGCATTCTGTGCAAAGCAGCCAGGACTCTGGCTCCACGAGGCACTAGAAAGGGAACACAAGGCTCTGCCTGTCCTTCTGAAAGCTTTGGGTTCCTGTTGAACACCTACCCCAGCAAAGAGCTCTGCTTTGTCACAGTGACACTCCAGCTAAGTGTGTCCACACTTCGTGCAGCCATACGAGGTTTTCTGCTTCCATTATCATATCTGCGAGAAACCCGATGAAAGGAAAAGGAGTCCCAAGAGATTCCTCAGAGATCTCCCTGGATCTCCTGGTTCTGACCATTCAGTGTAACTCAGGACTTCCGTATTTGCTGTTCCCTCTGCCAGAAGGCCCTTCCCCCAGGTGTTGGCTAGACTGGCCCCTTCCCGGGCATTGATGGCTCAGCTGCAACATCAGCTTCTGGTTGACTTCCCTGACCCCTCCCCAAAGTAGCTCATCCCCCTAAGACTCAGTGTGTTTTAAGCCATTACTGTTTTTTCTCTGTAGTAGTTAAGACGATTTCTGTTTAATACACTTCCTTTTTGCAGTTTCCACGGCTCGATCGTGAACCCCGAGAGCCGAGCTCCCCCGTGGCGATCATTGCCACATCCCAGTACCTTGGCTAATACCTGGCACCTGGTGGATATTCAGTCAGTATCTGTCGCCTGGGTGGGCCGTCCTCGAATTTGATGGGGAAGGGAAAAAGACGACTTTGAGAGAGAAGTGGACACAGAAGGGAGGAGACAGCTTCCTGTCAGCTTCCTCTTCATGTGCGTCCCAAGGTTCTGATCACGTGAAGAAAGAGGCATCCCACCAGTCTCTGTCCCTTTAAACACCTTTCTCAACAAGGAGGCTCCCGGCTCCCCTGAGGCTGGGGGCAGGCAGATGGACCATCCCCCAACAGAGGTGTATGTGGGTCAACAGAATTCACACTGGCCACTATGCTTTGGCCAGATAAATCCAAACACCTCCAGCCCCATGAGCAAACCCATTAGAAATCTGTTGAACATTCTTCTTGGTCTGCGTGCGGCTGGAGCCCTGAGAGCCCATGCTGGAAAAGGCGGAGTGGGCCCCTTTGACTTGCTGAACTGAAGTGGGTAGCACAGGTGGGAACAGGTCGGAGGAGCCGGGTATCCTTCTATTCGGTGTGCTTTCAAGCCCTGAGTTCTTCTGCCATCCCCGGTCCCCTCCGCCCTGCCTTGTGCCGGCCCGAGCTGCACTGAGCTCCTCAGAGGTTGGT
Organism: Rhynchonycteris naso; assembly: GCA_037038555.1. Taxonomy (NCBI): domain Eukaryota; kingdom Metazoa; phylum Chordata; class Mammalia; order Chiroptera; family Emballonuridae; genus Rhynchonycteris; species Rhynchonycteris naso. The sequence continues at coordinate 363,230,997 of CM072995.1, forward strand.
CTGAGATGGGGGAGCATACCTAGGAAGTGGTAACAAAGGAGGGAAAGCTGGGTGGGGCAGCGGTGAAGAAGACAAGCAAAGCTGTTTCCGCTCCGGCCTGACCCCAGAGACCGACCCCACGGGTGCCTAGAGTGTGAATGACACCGCAGAGCTGTTCCGCGTTGGCACAGGCGTGGGCCTTTGTAACCCTGTAGCACCCCGTCGTTGGCTGCAGGTCACCCCTGGCTGGTGTGAGGACTAAGAGGCTCCTGTCAGTCAAAGGAAAAGGGTACAGTATGGGCCGGCAGTGCTGGACATCACAGCTGGGGAGTGGGTGCACCTGCCGGTGATGGGGACCTGGGAGGGACATTTGTCTGTCTCCTGAAGTCTCCAACCTGGCCGCCTACTGCCCCAGAATGAACCACAACTGCCCCCAGGTGCTTTTGCCTCTGCTGTCACCTCTGCCTTCAAGGTCCCTGTAAAGCCAGTAGTCGAGGACAAGGCCACCATCACAGCAGCATGACCCGTGCAGGTTCGCATTGGATCCGAACACTTGGTAATGAAACACAGGAGCCACGAACTGGTGAGCCATCAGCTTTAATTCTAGTTTGCACCTGGCGGGCAAGCAAAAACACACACTGGGCTCCAAAACCCACACATTCAGTGCTCACAAAGCTACTGACTTATCCGAGTTTCCTAGAATTAAAAGTTTCTAGCTCACCAGACTTATTCACCTCTGTTCCCCATCTCCTCCAGCACAAACTCTTAACAAACTGGCTTCTCCCTCAGCACTCTGCCACCTTGGCTGCTTCTCTTGGCCTTCACGTGGCCTCAATCTGCTCTTCTCTCTAATACTAACCTCAGGAACCAAGAGCGCAAGCTCCCGGCCTGCCCCACTTTATACTGTAGAAATCCAACCCTTAATCCAATCTACACACAAGGAACTCTGTGATACAAAGTCACCCATCTGAGGCATAATGGGATTCCTCAGGAGTGCACCACCCTACATCATCCAATCAGTCAAGGGTGTGGGGAAAAGCTTACTCTTAAAGCCTTGCCTGACCAGGTGGTGGCGCAGTGGATAGAGCGTCGGACTGGGATGCGGAAGACCCAGGTTTGAGACCCTGAGCTCGCCAGCTTGAGCACGGGCCCATCTGGCTTGAGCAAAAGCTCATCAGCTTGGACCCAAGGTTGCTGGCTCCAGCAAGGGGTTGTTCGGTCTGCTGAAGGCCCGCAGTCAAGGCACATGTGAGAAAGCAATCGATGAAGAACTAAGGTGTTGCAACGGGAATGGAAAACTAATGATTGATGCTTCTCACCTCTCTTCGTTCCTGTCTGTCTGTCCCTATCTATCCCTCTCTCTGACTCTCTCTCTGTCCCTGTAATAAAACCAAACAAACAAATAAAAAAACCCAAAAAACAAAGCCTTAAGCTATAATGACTCGGTCTGCTTACATTACAGCTTTTCCCCCACAGCCATCCCAAGCATAAGGGCAAATAATATCACCTGGGTGACAGGCTTTCATGTGGGCAGCGCCATCTTTAACAAAGTGAGCATATTATATTTTATCTGCCCAACAGTCCCCTTCCCACTCCTCTGAAGTCCTGTCTGAACAGCTACATCACAGCCTTGGGTCCTTATGGCGCTATTGGCACCAGTCATGTCCTCCCTGCCTCCTCATTCCATTCTGGAGTGTGGGCCTTGTCTCCACATGCCCTCGCCAGGCAAGGACCACCCCTGTCTTGCCCTCTATTTCTCTAATGGGACTTTGAAAGGAGCTGTCCATCTGTAAAGCCAGTGGCCAAGGCCACCATCACAGCCACCTGGCCAGTGCAGGTTCACATTAGATTCAGACAGTCGGTAATGAAACAACGGAGTCAAGAATTGGTGAGCCATCAGCTTTAATTCTAGCTTGCACCCAGCAGGCAAGCAAAAACACACACTGGGCTCCAAAACCCACTCATTCAGTGCTCACAAAGCTACTGACTTATCCGAGTTTCCTAGAATCAAAGGCTTCTAGCTCACCAGTCTTATTCACCTCTGTTCCCCATCTCCTTCTCTCTGCACAAACTGGCTTCTCCCTTAGCACTCTGCCATCTTGACTGCTTCTCCTCTCCTCCACGTGGCCTTTCTCTGCTCTCCTCTCTAATACCTCAGGAACCAAGAGAGCAAGCTCCCGGTCTGCCCCACTTTAAAGCATAGATTCAAAACCTTTAATCTAATATACAAACAAGGAAGTCTCTGATACAAAGTTACTTATCTGAGGCATAATGGGAGGATTCTTCATGAGAGTGCACCACCCCACATCATCCAATCAGTCAAGGGTGTGGGGAAAAGCTTACTCTTAAAACTTGCATGTCGGCAGCGCCATCTTTAACAAAGTGAGCATAATATATTTTATCTGCCCAACACCAGCTGTGAAGTGACTCAGAGTAGACACCACAGAATTCGGAGGACGCTAAGCCCGGGAGGCCACAGCTCAGGGTCTGCCCCTGGTCTCTGGGCTGTAGGCAGAGCCGGGATTAGAACTCATGATGCCACTCGAATCTCGCTGCTGCCACGGCCAGACAAGTGTGAATGTTTTCTTTATAATTTTATTTATTGATTTTAGAGAGAGAAGAAGGGAAAGAGAGAGGCAGGAATATAGATCTGCTCCTGTACATGCCCTGACTGGGAATTGGCAACCCCTGCGCTTCGGAATGATACTCAAACGAGCCGTGCCATCCAGCCAGGCTGGAGCTCACTCTTTCCAACTCCCTCACTGGTCTCAGTGTTTGTGTTTCTGGGTGTCAGCTTGGTCGGGACTGTAACCCTTGCTCTGCCGAGTTGGAAACTCTTTGTGTGTAAGCTTACTGCAGTTGGCCCACTGCTCAGAAAAATCGTGAGCCAAAACCCCCGGAATTGGGACACACACAAATTGCAGCAGGCTCAGAGATCAAGTGGGATTTCCAGAGGAAGTGAAAGCTTCAGCACCAGCTAGAACACCCAGAACAGCTGGCCATAGCCTGTCCCCACAGTGCGCTGTGCTTTACAGCCCAGAACAAGCTTGTTTCCCCTGAGCCAGAGCTCACAAGCCCCCAGCGTACAACTGGGCCTCCCCCAGCACCACTGCTGCCGTGTGTCCCCTGGGGGCCTGGGAGGCGTCAGAAAGGCTGAGGCCCAGCCGTGGACTTTGCACTTAGAAAGCAAAGAGTCTCTCCCCACCCCCCCCTCTGTCAGATGAGTTGTCCTAAGACCCAGCCCCAAGACAGCCAGGAACGGACAGGACAAACAAAAGGCAAAAAAGACATTCCTGGACGACTTGGAAGCAGTGTCTTATTCTCTAACAGAGCCAGAGAGGACATGCCCATCGATCATTTTGAACGGGAGTCAAGGCAGCAGCTGGGCTGTACCTCCAAACCAATCCGGAGGAGGAAAGCAGTGCAAAGAAAGATGGTATTCAGGGCCACAGACAGCTTCTCCCTCCTGCTCAGTCACCCCCTCACTCCCTGAAATGCTTCCCACCCACGGCACCAGCCGTCACTGTCCCGTGATGGGCGTGTGTGTGTGTGTGTGTGTGTGTGTGTGTGGGGATCCGAGAACTGGTTGCCCAATTCTGCCTGGCCAGCTGGCTGCAGACTGTAGGTCATGGAGCACAAGGGGCTCCAGGATCGGAGTGATGTTCCCCAGACACCAAATGTCAGTCCTTAGGTCTCTTGTGTTTGCTACCACCCAGGGGACCTAAGATTTTTCTCTCTTTTAAACTGGGCATTTGGACTCAAAGCCTTTTCTTTTAGAAGGTTTGTGGCAGGAAGGTTTGATAGGAAGAAGCCCCCCTGACACAGTGTTCGGCAGATAAAATATAATATGCTCACTTTGTTAAAGATGGCGCTGCCCACATGAAAGCCCGTCATCCAGGTGATATTTGCCCTTATGCTTGAGATGGCTGTGGGGGAAAAGCTGTAATGTAGGCAGGCCAGGTCATTATAGCCAAAGGCTTAGTTTAAGAGTAAGCTCTTCCCCACACCCTTGACTGATTGGATGATGTAGGGTGGTGCACTCTCTTGAGGAATCCCATTATGCCTCAGATGGGTGGCTTTGTATCAGAGACTTTCTTGAATGTATAATTGGATTAAAGGTTTGGATTATCTATGCTATAAAGTGGGCGGACCGGTAGCTAGATCTCTCTCTCTTGGTTCCTGAGTTCCTGAGGTTAGTATTAGAAAGGAGAGCAGAGTAAGGCCACGTGGAGGAGGAGAGGAGGCAGCCAAGATGGCGAAGTGCTGAGGAAGAAGCCAGTTTGTTAAGAGTTTGTGCAGGAGGAGATGGGAAACAGAGGTGAATAAGTCTGGTGAGCTAGAAAGCTTTGATTCTAGGAAACTCGGATAAGTCAGTAGCTTTGTGAGCACTGAATGTGTGGGTTTTGGAGCCCAGTGTGTGTTTTTGCTTGCCCGCCGGGTGCAAGCTAGAATTAAAGCTGATGGCTCACCAGTTCGTGGCTCCTGTGTTTTATTACCGACTGTTCAAATCCAATGCGAACCTGCACGGGTCAGGCTGCTGTGATAGTGGCCTTGACTACTGGCTTTACACACAGTATGGGGGCTCCGGGCTTCCCCAGGGAAAGTGACTTCCAGACCAAGACCTTGCAGAGTCTGATCTGTGTTTTTCCGACTTGGGCAGCTGCTTGGGAAGAAAAGCTAGAAAGTGGTTTTCAGCGCGTGTATGCGCCTGTCCACCCGCCTGCCCGCCCGGGCACTAAAAGGAAGGAACTAGTGGCATACAACTTGCTGAATCACGAAAGCATCATGCTGAGCGAAGGAAGCCAGTTTCAAAGGTTGTAACTACGTTGCCATTTACATGACATTCTTGAGGACAAAGCTATGGGGCGGGGACAGATTAGCAGTTGTCGGGGTAATATGAGTGGGAGAAGGGAGAGGGACAGAAGAGGGAGTTTTCAGGAAGATAATGAACTGCTGTGAATTCTGATTATGGTGACAGTTACATGAATCTATACATGTGCTAATTCAAAGAAGTGTTTGCCAAAAAGAGTAGATTTTACTGTAGCGATAATTTTTTAGATATAAACCTTAAAAGTCAATGACAATAATAATAGCTGACATTTGCTTCCTACAAGCCCAGTTCTGTGCCAATTGCAATATAGCGATGACCTCATTTATTGCTCTCAAAAAGCCCACCTGGCGTTCGGGTGACGCAGCTTGCTCTGGGCCACGTGGTAAGTGGCAGAGCGGAGACTTGAATCCATGTCTCCCTGACTCAAGGGCCTGTGATCCGACCACTGTGGCAGTGGTGCCTCCTTTGGGGGCAGGAGTGGGAAATAATATCGCAGTGTCTAAGAGCCTGGCTTGGAGAGGAACCAGTGAGAATCAGGCTTTCTTCTAACGAAGAGAAACAGCAGGGGGGTTGGGTAGGGGAAGGCTAGTGATGGTTCTAGACAGGCCCACAGAGTTGAATTTCCATCCATCTGCTTGAGATGACTCTTGGTGAGAACCCATTTCTCTGGTTCTCCCCCAGGGTCGGGGGTGGGGAGCTGAGTAAAACACCTGCCCACTAGAAGCCACACACTGAAGGAAAATCGTGGTTGGACCGATGTTACAGTACAGCAAGAATTCGCCCGCCACTGGCACAGCCAAACACTAGACACTGAGAATCTCAGTGAGGAGGTATGGGCTATGTTACTACGAGTGGTGCCGTCCAGGAGAATGGGATATTTCTTCAGTTCTAAAAGACAGTTCTGAGGTCTGTTCCCATGTCTCTGTCTGGTTTCATGGGAAAGGAGCCGGGGGCTCATTCTACCTTAAGGCTCAGGTACTGGAACAACAGGTCAGGATGCTATCTTTAGCCTGCCAGAGGTCCAGACCTTGTGATCAGTAGTCAGGTCTGGGCTACTGTCTTTTGCTGCCTTGAAGGTTGCTGATTATCAGGGAAAGGCTAGGTCTCTGAGAGAGAGAGAGAGAGAGAGAGAGAGAGATGATTTCTAGAGCAAGTATAAAAATTGGGATTTTTTAAGATGAGAGGGTATTTTTCCTTTTCTTCTTATTTATATGTCCCATAAATTGACTTCTTTTCCAGTTTTATTAAAGAGGGTTTCCTGTGCTGGACCAGCAGGTGGTGAGGGACCACTGGCAGGCACCTGCAAATTACTGAAGGTGTTCCCCAGAAGTCAGGGTGGCGATCCGCCTTCACTGGGAACAGCTGCCCCCAGGAACCCCGACCTCTGGGTCTCTTCTCAGAAACAGAAGGAACCTTGGGTGTTGAGTGGCCCACAGCCAGCTCTCAGCAAGTGAATTCTGGGAACTTCCAACCTAACAGGTCCTTGGAAATGGAAGCCTCAGGCCCTGCAGGGCTGAGGCCGGCCCAAGGTCACAGGGCCTCCTGAGCAGGCAGGTACAGGGTGGGGGATGGTGGGAGGCTGGTGGGAGAGACAAAGGTGGGTAAGAGATCAGAGGAAGGTCCCGCCTTGAGCAATGCAGGGAAGGAAAGGGCCCAAGTTCCCAGGCCCTGCTGACCCGCAGCCAGCTCCCTCCCCCTGCTTCCTGCTGGGGCCGTGAGGTGAGCCTTCACACACAGTGCTGAATGGGCTGGTCCTGGAATGCTTGGAGTCTGGGCCCTGGAACAGCCTTGTTCTGGTTTCCTCCAGCTCCCTGGGAGGCTGAGCTGCTGGGAAGTTCCCACTGCTTACCATGCCTCCTGGCTTTCCTGGAACCTTCTGTAGAGGCAGCCAAGAAGGGCTCTGGCCACGGGCCCTGCAGTTACAAACCCTCTCTCCTCCAGGCGCTCTGCACTGTCACCTCTCCTGGGGTGGAAGACTTCCATGACAATAATAGCCCCTGAAGGGAGCAAGATTGTGGTCGAGTGACTGCTTTGTGTCCTGGGCAGTTTTTCCCTCCTTATCTCATTTAGTTTTCTCAACGAGTCTAAGAAGTGTCCTGTTGGTTTTATAGATGAAACAGGTGCAGAGAGTCTGAGTAACCAACAAGGGGTCACACCAGCCAAGAAGGGACAGGTCAGCATTCCCTTCCAAGCTTGTTGACCTCCCCTACTTCAGGTGACTGTGCAGGTGCCCGGATGAGGAAGCCCGTGCTCTACCCCGTACACAGGGCCCATGAGGTCTGGTCCCCACTAATTCTCATCTCCCTCTGCTGCTTTAGCCACGGCACATCCCCAAGACCGCCCTTTGCACGTGCTATTCCCTCTGACTGGAAGGTCACAGTTTCTTCTTGGCTAATTTCTGTCAGGGCCTCAAGGCTCGGTTCCTGCCTGCAGACTTGCATCTTAGGGGCAGAGGGGGAATCTCATGTGGGAGGTCATTATACTGATCTGTACTTTCCGGGAAGCCCGAAAGACTTCATAACTAAAACTAGATGACCATGTATGTCCTTCTGTGAGGCATTGTGATAAGGTAAATAATGCCCTCCCAAAAAAGTTCAGGTCCTTCCGTATCCCAGGACCTGTGAATATGTTACCTCCCAGGACAGACAGGACCGTGCAGATATCATTAAGTTAAGGCTTTTGAGGGAAGGGTATTATCTGGGTGGGAGGCGCAGGAGTCTGGGAGCCAGGAGACAGGGAGATGGAAGCAGTTGGAGTGATGTGATCGTGGGCCAAGGAATGGGGGCCATCCTCGGAGACGGAAACTCAAGGCACTGATCCTCCCCTGGGGTCTCCAGGAGGAACATGGCCCCATTGGCACCCTGCTGGCCTCTGGAGGACTCACTTCAGATTTCTGACATCTGGAACTGTGAGATAATAAACCTGTGTGGTTTTAAGCCCCCAGGTTCATGGCAATTTGTTGCAGCAGCTGCAGGAAGCGAACAGAGACGTGACTGCAATCGCCATTGGTGCTGATACAGCTTCTCAAAGTCAGAACAAGAGACTCAGGAGGGCACAGCTGGCGTCCCCGAGCCCTGAGTCCCCAGCCTCGTGCTTCCCCTGGAGCTGGACAGTTCTCTGACTTCAGCAGGAAAGCAAGGACCCCAAAGGCGTGTGGGACCAAGAGCCCTGGCCTGTGTGGTCCACATCACACCCTGTTAAAGCCTCAGATACCCAGTTCCCGGTGCCAAGATACAAGATACTTCTGTCCAGGATTATTTACTGCCTGGCCTTCTCTCCTGGGTCTTACAGGTAGACACCAAGTACTTCTCATTCCTCACATTGTTGCCTTAGGGCTCTGGTTCTGTTGCCCTTTAGGTGGCTGGTCAGAGAACCGTGGCTTCTGACCTCTGAGCCAATGCACCAACTCTGTGGACACCAGGTCTGCGCCGGTGCTGGGTTCTGGGGCAGTTGCTGTGCCCCGTTCACCTTCGGCGCTCCCAGTCTGGCCAGGGCCATGTAGCGGGATAGCCACAGAACAAGGCAGCGGTGACTAGCAGGGCGGAGGGTCTGAGATTCAACACTTAGTGGTTCACTTACTGGTTAAGGCTCCAGAATCATCTCCCATCGGCCCACTCAGGCTCTGAACACTGAAAATGTGGTCCTTTGTCCCGAAGGGGCAAAAAACCCAACTAGAGAGAAAATCCGGGCAAATAAAACATTTACTAGCAGTGCCCAGTGTTGGTAAGGATGTGTGCCCTGCTTTGTGGGCCTAGACAGCATGGGACCCAGAGAAGGGGGCGGCTCGACAGGGGGGGTGGATTCAAGCTAGATCCTGGGAGACCCTCAGAACTGTGAGGGGAAAGACTTGGTGGTGGTCTCAGTGGCGGTGGGCGGGGGGGCTGCAGTCAAGAGATTTGAGGGGGAAAAGGTTTGAAGGTGTTGACGGAAAAGGGGTTCACACTTACGAGTGGGTCAGGAGTAACTGGAATTAGCTGTTGAAGGAGGTCAGGCTTTTGTGTTGGGAAATAATCTATGTCCATTAAATTAAACCCATGACAAACCTACGTGTCCCTTAATGTCCTATCAGTGTTCCTGCAATACCTGTTCAGCCTTCACTGGTGAGTCTGTCCGGGTGTCAGGGAGTGGGGACTTAGAAGGTCTGGCCAGGTCAGATGGCCTGAAAGAACAGGATAAGGAGGAAACGACAGGACAGGACAGGACAGGACAGGACGGTCTCCTAATTAAATGTGCTCATAAATGTGTGTGTGTGTATGTGTGTGTGTGTGTGTGTATGTGTGAGTGTAGGGGGTGGGGAGGGCTGACACGATGGGTCGAGGGGGGTGAGGGTTAACTGAAAGAGCTGAGGGAAGGAGATTTCTCCCAGGAAATGAAAGAGACACCAGCGAGGATTCAGGTGCAGTCACCTTCCCTGGAAACATGATCGGAACTTCAGCGAGAAGCAGGACCATTTTGTTGACATTCAAATCTGTCTGAAGGACAATGTAGAGCCACTGTCGCATAGCCAGAGGGCGCCTGCGGGGGGGGGGGGGCGGTGTCCCTGTCAAGGGCATGTGGGAGTCTGTCTCTCTGCCTCTCCACTTCTCACTTAAGAAAAATATCTTTTTAAAAAAAAAGTAGGGGGGAGAGACAAAAGTTGGAGGCAAGAGAGGAGGGAGGAAAATGTGAAGACAGTGAACAGTAACCAAGATGGGGTAAAAACAAGATGATCACGCAGAAAGCACAGGGTTGGGGAACAATGGGTCGTGGGAGAGAAAAACAAAGGCCCTAGACCCAGCACAGGCTTCTGGAAGCAGTTACACAATGGGGACTAAGAGTATCTGCCAGACACAGTGCCACGTGCCCTGCTGTCTCACTGGGCGGGGAGAGGGGGCTCTACAGTGAACCGCACTGCCAGTCGTAAAGACTGAGGTGGGATCCATCTGCAGAGCGAGGTGTCCAGGGTGTCTCACGCTGGCAGGGGTGGGAGGGAACCAGGCCACCAAGTGACTGCAGGTCTTTGTGGAGGGGATTCTGGAGGCTGGAAAGTCAAATGGCAGCATCTGATACAGCAACCAACACACAATAAAAGTCAGAGCCCAGTCAGGTTACCATCCCTGATAGTTGTATCTCATCTGGACGGGAGTGTAATGTACCTTACAGGGGACAGTATGATGTGGTGGTTGACGTGCAAGCTCCATGCTCTACTGGCCTGGGTTCATATATCTGCTTCGCTCTGCTACTAGCAGGGAGAACCCTGACCTCGGTTTTATGATCTGCAAAATGGGTAGAACAATAATACGCACCTCATAAAGTTGCTGTGAGTATTAAATCTGCATTCATGTTAAGAGCTTAGAACAGCGCCTGGCACACAGAAAGTGTTCACTCCATGGTAGTAATTATGATTTATTAGAGTTCATAAGCACAGGAAGTAGAAGGGGGCCCTCAGGTGAAGGAGGAGAAGTTACTTTTGAGTCAGGTGTGTGTGTGTGTGTGTGTGTGTGTGTGTGTGGCCTACATAGCAGTGGGGTCAGAGAGACAGGAAGGGGCTGCCTGCTGAAGCTGGGGGTTAGGGTGTGGTCCTTCCTGGGGTTTGAGAGCGTTTCAGAGTGAACTAAGTCCAAGAAACGAAGAGCCTCATCCATTCACTAAGTAACAAACTCTCTGGGTAAAGCATGTGTTGGGCCCCTGCCTTGATTCCTCCCAGCCCTGGAGACCTGTAACACAGCCCAGCAGGTTGACATTCGGAGAAACAAAATCAGATTTGGGCCCTGCCGCTTGCTAGCATTGTGACCTCCTTTGCCCTCAGTTTCTACCTGTGGCCCAGAGAGTTGGTGGGAAGGTCCAGCTAGTAAAGCAAGCAATTGCACTCCTTAGTATTTACCCAAAGGATCTGAAAACTTACGTCCACACAAAAGCCTGCATATGGACGCTTACAGCAGCTTATTCATAACTGCCCAAACTTGGAAGCAACCAAAATGTCCTTTAGTAGGTGAATGGATACATAAACTGTGGTCCACCCAGACAATGAACTATTACTCAGTGCCAAGAAGTAACGAGCTACCAAGCCATTAAAGGCCTTGGAGGAACTTTACATGAATATTATAAATAAAAGAAGCCATTCTGAAAAGGCTATTGTAAAGCCAGTAGCCAGGGCCACCATCACAGCCATCTGGCCCATGCAGGTTCTCATTAGATTCAGACAGTCGGTAATGAAACACCGGAGCCAAGAACTGGTGAGCCATCAGCTTTAATTCTAGCTTGCACTCGGCGGGCAAGCAAAAACACACACTGGGCTCCAAAACCCACACATTCAGTGCTCACAAAGCTACTGACTTATCCGAGTTTCCTAGAATCAAAGCTTTCTAGCTCACCAGCCTTATTCACCTCTGTTCCCCATCTCCTCCTGCACAAACTCTGCACAAACTGGCTTCTCCTTCAGCACTCCACCATCTTGGCTGCTTCTTCTGGCCTCCTCCACGTGGCCTTACTCTGCTCTCCTCTCTAATACTAACCTCAGGAACCAGGAGAGCAAGCTCCTGGTCTGCCCCACTTTATAGTGTAAATTCAAAACCTTTAATCCAATCTACAAACAAGGAAGTCTCTGATACAAAGTCACTTATCTGAGACATACTGGGAGGATTCCTGATGAGAGTGCACCACCCCACATCATCCAATCAGTCAAGGGTGTGGGGAAAAGCTTACTCTTAAAACTTGCACGTGGGTAGCGCCATCTTTAACAAAGTGAGCATAATATATTTTATCTGCCCAACAGCTATATATGGTGTGATTCTAACTATACGATGTTCTGGGGAAGGCAAAACTATGGAGACAACGAAAAGATCAGTGGGCGGGGGAGGGAGAGATGAATAGGCTGAATACAGAGGATTTTAGGGCACTGAAATGACTCTATAATGCTAAACCAGTGGATACATGGCATTACACATTTGTCCAAGCTCATGCAGGGCGGGCAAAAGTAGATTTACAGTTGTGAGTATACAAAACGCAGCTTATTCTTATATTATTGTTTATTAATTATTGTTCTATTTTCTATAGGAATAACTGTAAACTTACTCTTGCCCCACCTTGTAGAATGTACAACACCAGAAGTGAGCCCTAAGGTAGATTATGAACTTCGGGTGATTATAATGTGTCCATGCAGGTTCCTCCTTGGTCAAACTGTACCTTTCTGATGAGTTATGGTGACCGTGGCGGAGTCTGCGCATGGGTGGGGCAAGGGGGTGTTTGGGAAGTCTCTGTAACGCCCTCTCAATTGCTTTGGAAACCTAGACCTGCTCTAAACAAAGTCTTAACAAATAAAAAGAAGCCAGGTCTGTACCTGTCTTGCCTTGGCCATTTTTCAGGAGCTTAGAACAGTGTCTGGTGAGAAATGTGTGTTGAATGACTGAACAAAAGTTAGTTAGTGCCCGGGTCACCCAGCCGAACACTCAGATCTACTCAAGTGGGAGACACATTCTGGTCCTCTCCTCAAAGGTCTGAGTAAGGGTTAACGACATCTTCTTCCCTGCAAGGATCCCAAAGCCCAAGAAGTCCATACAACACCCCTCTTTCCCTGCTGCCCAAGAGTGGGAGAGTGGGAATGAGAATTCCATGCCCTTGCTGTTAAATCTGGGAGTTTCCACCCCATTCCCTGAACTCCAGAGGGGAAGAAGACTGCTGGGTTTGTTGACCCAGGAAGCAGAGCGCTCCGTTAGCTTGGGGAAGTGAGTCAGCTCCTTGCCACACACGGATTTCAAAATAGAAGGGACAGCAGATGTGACAGAGAGAAGAAACCCAGCTGACAGTGTAATTACATCAGGTGAGCTGAAGTCAGCGGCAGCCCTGTGCAGTCAGCAGACACCCACAGGAGGCGACAGGGTTTATTTTGACCACACCCCTCTCAGCAGTTACAGACAAGCCAAAGGGAAAAAGCCCAGACACCATGACTGGCAGAAAAGTGCCCATTTGGGGAAAGTACAGTATGTTTTACAAAACCATGTTTTCAACACGTACTGCGCGGCCTTCTCGTCACTGTGTGTGCAAAGACTGAGCCAGCCAATGGCTCTGCCCACGGGAAACAGCTGAACGCCGCCGCCTGGCACATGAGTGTCCCTTGTAACGCCACCACTCTGTTGTGTCTGTCGCTCCTCTGACCTTCACTGGCGGAGGCCACAGTTCTTGATTGAACTTCAGAGCAGCGGTGTTCAACCTTGTTTGCGCCCTACAATTACCCTGAGAGCTGTTAAAAATTCCCAACCGGTCACCCCCAGACCAGAGAAACCGGAACCTCTGGGAGCTGCCGCAGCATCAGCATAGCCCTCCGAGGAGGGGCTGACGTGCTGCCCAGGTTGAGCAGCCCCGCTCTGGGTCCCGTAGAGCACCTACTCAGTACAGATTTATTAAATAAAACGTGAAAAGAGATTTCTTCAGCGGAGGCCAGGGGAGGCCCCTGTTCTGGCGTTTCCCTGGGACGGGTTGTAAGTGAGAATCACCTGCCCAAGGCACAGGCTGGCTGGCCCTCACCTCCTGTGGGTCCCACAGGAAAATGGCTTAGCTGAGGGCACAAACGGGACCCCGGGGCTTTCAAACTCAACAGTCCCGAGCCTCAGCGTTGTTGCTCTGGCACCAATCTGAGGGGACCTCACGGGAACCCACTTCTGTAGCTCCCATCAGGTGGGTGGCGAGGGCGGGAGCTGCAGCCCGAGTCCCAGTGGCCTCGGGGGCCCTCTGTGTAGCCTCTAGCTCCTGTCCCTCCAGCTGTCCCTCCCGGGCTGTCCCGTGGTTCTCCTGCCGTGCAACACGGATCGGGTTGGATGTGAAGGGGAAAAGGAAACTCACGGTAACAGAGGTGCGAGGGGAGCAAAATTTGAGCTCTATCCACCAGTTACGGGGCCCACAGGAATTCTCACATCCTTTTGGGCTCTTCTCTCTAGAGAAATCCTCCTGATAGCTGAGACTAGAGATAACAACAGTGTTTATTTTATTTTAAGTTATGGTAAAATTTACAAAACATAAAATTTACATTTTTTTTTTTTTTTTTTTTGCCATTTTTCAGCATACAGGTAAAGGGCATTAAGTACGTTCACATCGTTGTACTACCATCCTCTCCCCGCTCCAGAACGTTTTCCTTCTTTTTTTTTTTTTTTTTTTTACTGGGCCAGAGAGAGTCAGAGAGAGGGATAGATAGGGACAGACAGACAGGAATAGAGAGAGGTGAGAAGCATCAATCATTTCTTTTTCGTTGCCGTTGCAGCACCTTAGTTGTTCATTGATTGCTTTCTCACATGTGCCTTGACCACGGGCCTTCGGCAGACCAAGCCACCCCTTGCAGGAGCCAGCGACCCTGGGTCCAAGCTGACGAGCTTGAAAGCCAGATGGGTCCCGCGCTCAAGCTGGCGACCTCGGGGTCTCGAACCTGAGTCTTCCGCATCCCAGTCCGACGCTCTATCCACTGCGCCACTGCCTGGTCAGGCACGTTTTCCTTCTTCTAGAATGGGAACTCTGTCCCCACTGAACAGTGTGTCCCCATAACCCTCCCCAGCCGCTGCCAGCCGCCAACCTACTTTCTGTCTCTGTGACCTTGAAGGCTCCAGGACCCTCAAGTAAATGGAATCGTGCAGTGTCTTCCCTTTTCCGACTGGCTTAGTTCACGTAGTGTGTCTCTGAGGTGCATCTGTGCTGAAGCATGCATCTGGGTGTCCTTTGTAAAGGCTGAATTATACTCCATCGAATGAACAGACTACGTGCTGTTTGTTTGTTCATCCATGATAGACACAGGAGTTGTTCCTGCCACTTGGCTATCAAGTGACGAGTCCCTTTGAGCGCTCCCTACGTCCTAGGTGCTCTTCTGGGCACTTAGCCTCTACTAAGTCATTTCGTCTTTCCAGCAACCTGTGAGTCAGCTTCTATCATCACCACCGTTTTTCGGATGAGGAAACTGAGGCACCGAGAGGTCAAGGAGCTCGCCTGGGTACTCAGCTAGTGAGTGACAGAGTCAGGACTCCAACCCGGCATCTAGTGTCTAGGCCAGGGTCCCCAAACTACGGCTTGCGGGCAACATGCGGCCCCTTGAGGCCATTTATCTGGCCCCCGCCGCACTTCTGAAAGAGGCACCTCTTTCATTGGTGGTCAGTGAGAAAAGCACAGGATGCATCCACACCCATAGTTCCCATTGAAATACTGGTCAGTTTGTTGATTTAAATTTACTTGTTCTTTATTTTAAATATTGTATTTGTTCCTGTTTTGTTTTTTTACTTTAAAATAAGATATGTGCAGTGTACATAGGGATTTGTTCATAGTTTTTTTTATAGTTCGGCCCTCCAATGGTCTGAGGGACAGTGAACTCGCCCCCTGTGTAAAAAGTTTGGGGACCCCTGGTCTAAGGCCACGAGCCTGGGACCATTCCAGCAAGGGGGGGGGGCTCAGCTGCCGTGCGTCCAAATTAGTTTACAGATGGGAAACTGGGGACTTAGGTGTTAAATGACTTGTCCCGTAGCTATGGAGACTATATTACCTGAACATCCCACTCAAGATGTGTAGCTTGAGCCTGACCAGGCAGTGGCGCAGTGGATAGAGCGTTGGACTGGGATGCGGAAGACCCAGGTTCAAGACCCCGAGCTTGCCAGTTTGAGCGTGGGCCCATCTGGCTTGAGCAAAATCTCGTCAACTTGGACCCAAGGTCGCTGGCTCCAGCAAGGGGTTGCTTGGTCTGCTAAGGGCCTGCGGTCAAGGCACATGTGAGAAATTAATCAATGAACAACTAGGGTGTCGCAACGGCAACAAAAAACTAATGATGGATGCTTCTCACCTCTCTCCGTTCCTGTCTGTCTGTCCCCATCTATTCCTCTCTCTGACTCTCTGTCTCTGTAAAAAAAAAAAAAAATGTGTAGCTTGATATTTTTACTGTTTCTTGGTAAAAAAAAAAAAAAAAGTCAAACTGAGAGGTGTAATTTAAAAGGACTCCAAAAGATCAGTGACACTAGATCATCTTGAGGGTTTAAAATGGACTCTCTCAGACAGAGCACTGCTTTTTTGGTAGAACTTGGGCCTATCCCTCCAACTGGTATACAACTCTTCATCTGAAAGCAAGGACTCCTGGCAATGTGAGTCTGCCCATCAGAAACATGAGCAGATTTCTGCTCCTTCATGATGTGGGTGGGACACAGCTTTCACCTGCCCGGGCACAACCTTGCTCTGGGCCCTGACTAGTCTTATATCATCTGCCTTTGCACACAAGGGGACAGGGGAGAACAGGGAATATGAAATTATCTCAACCCGCTACCTTCCATGGAAAGAACAGCACAGCTCTGAACCCTTGCCAGAGAGGACAAGGCCGCTCATTCAAAGGAGTCCTTTGTCAAATTTCCCACCTGTGGGTTTTATCCTGTTCCGCAGTTTGCAAAGAGCTTCTGTTTCCATCGCAATAGCCCCCTGGTAACTCCTCCTTGGGTTCCTGGTAGCTAATTCATTTACACCTTGCTACCAGATATCTTATAAAGTGTTTGATCATGCCACTCTTCCCCTCAAGCACCCACGATGGCTCCCCATTGCCTGCAGAGTGTGAGCACGAGGACCCTGGCATTACTCGTCCCCCATTACGGAGCCCCACGGTTCCTTGACAGCCTCACCTGCCGTCTGCGCCCTATGCTCAAAGTGAGACTCCCCACGGGGCCTGGACCCAACTCCAGGCCCTTCCTCTTGGCTCTCCAGCTAAGCCCACTCCCGAAATGCTTCCTCTTTTGCACACCTGCCCTTCCCTGCCCCTTTTGGTCAGAATTAGTCACTCCTTCCTCAATGCCATCACTGCCAATGGCAGCTGAGCCAGCCCAGCCCTCCCCGTGCCCTGCCCGGGGACACCTCGGGTCCCTGTGAGGTGTCCGCATTCCTTCCCCTATAGATAATAGGTTCTCCAAGGGCACTGACCATGAATTCACCTTTGTGTCGGGCAGAAAAGCAAACTCTTCTATTTGCAGGCAATACGATATCCCCTCTGGGTATATAGCATCCTTTCCCAGCCACCATCTCGCTGTTCTTTGTTTTTTTCCTTTTATAGCAATGTTTCTTAAAATGAGATGGTAGGAAGGTGACATGGCTGAAAGTCACCCGTGGTGAACACAGCACGAGGTACTAATCTAGTGTTGGACAGAGCAGAGAAAACAGTCGAGAACCACTACTCGGCAGCCACACAGCTTGAAAGAAAAGCCCAGTTTTGTCTCCTATTGGCTCAACCCACTGCCGATAGGATGTAGACCCGACAGAGCCACTGAATTCCTTTCTCTAAGGTGAGCCCCCAGGAGCAAAGCCCAGCACATGGTTTAGCACTCAACACTGTCAGGAGCACTGCCCTCTTCTTCTTCCGCCGGGCTCATCCCTGTCTAAACCCCTCGTACTTGATTATCTGTTTGAACCCAACTCACGTTAGTGATGCTCTTGCCCCATTTGGGGACACTGTCCCCAGAAAACGTACTTGTGGGGCATTGGTTGCTCCCTAGATGCAGAAGAGCCAAGCCTTGGTCTATATTTGAGAACTTACGGAGCTCCAGATGAGAATTTCTGACTTCTAGCGGGATGCCACTGTGACCGCGGAAATAAACTTTCCCCTTCCCTCAAGGTCCTTTCAGCTGGCCTAATAATAAACATGAAACAGATTAAATAGAGAAGATAACCAAACAACGCATACATATGTCTGGGAACCGCCGGCTACGTGAGAAACAGACCCCACGTGCCCGAGAATGGCTCCAAGACAGAAAGGGAACGCGGGTCTAGAAGGCATCCTGAGTGAGGGGTCAAGTAAAGTACTCAGGGGCTTAAAAGGGTCATTGCAGGGTGCAAAGAGCGGCTCCCTGGCCACATGCTTCTGTGGGAACAGAACGGCTGGGCGTAGGGTTTTTTTATAGTTTTAAAAGGATTGCTTTGGCTGCGGAGAGTGGATGTTTAGGGAACGATAGGAGGTAGGGAGACCAGAAGGTGAGGAGCGCTACTGCAGGGGTCTCCTGAGTTAGCGTCCTGGGAGCAGGGCCGGGCTACCCATGCAGGCCTCGGCCTCCTCCCGCAGAGGCAGCTGCTGGGCCTCCTTGGGCGCCCACAGCTGCGGCCAGCTGAACCTGAACAAGTCTCCGAGCCTTCCTCTCTGATGCGCTTGCACATCCCATACCCCGCTCTGCAGTCCTCCCCCCTGACCCAGTGAGCACGGTTCAGACCCCCTGCCTACTATGATCCTTCCCTGGCTGAAGACACCCCCACGACTCCCTGTGGGTCAAATAAGTTTGCAAATATGATGTATATGTTTGCTCGCTTATAGTTTGCATTGGGTGTGGGGTAGAGGCTGTAAGCAGGCAGGGTCCTTATAGCCTAAGGCAGGGGTCCCCAAACTTTATACACAGGGGGCCAGTTGACTGTCCCTCAGACCATTAGAGGGCCGGACTATAAAAAAAAACTATGAACAAATCCCTATGCACACTGTACATATCTTATTTTAAAGTAAAAAAAAAGAAAACGGGAACAAATACAATATTTAAAATAAAGAGCAAGTAAATTTAAATCAACAAACTGACCAGTATTTCAATGGGAACTATGGGTGCAGATGCATCCTGTGCTCCTCTCACTGACCACCAATGGAAGAGGTGCCCCTTCTGAAAGTGCGGCGGGGGTCGGTGTAAAGCCAATAGGCAAGGCCACCATCACAGCCGCTGGCCCATGCAGGTTTGCATTAGATTTAGACAGTCAGTAATGAAACAACGGAGCCAAGAACTGGTGAGCCATCAGCTTTAATTCCAGCTTGCACTCAGCGGGAAAGTAAAAACACACACTGGGCTCCAAAACCCACTCATTCAGTGCTCACAAAGCTACTGACTTATCTGAGTTTCCTAACATCAAAGGTTTCTCGCTCATCAGACATTCACCTCTGTTCCCCATCTCCTTCTCTCTGCACTAACTGCACAAACTGGCTTCTTCCTCAGCACTCCGCCATCTTGGCTGCTTCTCTTCTTCTTCATGTGGCCTTAATCTGCTCTCCTCTCTAATACTAACCTCAGGAACCAAGAGAGCAATCTGCCGGTCTGCCCCACTTCATACTGTAGAAATCCAAACCTTTAATCCAATCTACAAACAAGGAAGTCTCTGATACAAAGTCACTTATCTGAGGCATAATGGGATTCCTCATGAGAGTGCACCATCCCACATCATCCAATCAGTCAAGGGTGTGGGGAAAAGCTTACTCTTAAAACTTGCACGTGGGTAGCGCCATCTTTAACAAAGTGAGCATAATATATTTTATCTGCCCAACAGCCAGATAAATGGCCTCAGAGGGCCGTAGTTTGGGGACCCCTGGCCTAAGGCTTAGTTTCTTTTGTTTGTTTGTTTGTTTTTACAGGGACAGAAAGAGTCAGAGAGAGCGATAGATAGGGACAAATAGACAGGAACGGAGAGAGATGAGAAGCATCAATCATTAGTTTTTCGTTGCCGTTGCGACACCTTAGTTGTTCATTGATTGCTTTCTCATATGTGCCTTGACCACAGGCCTTCAGCAGATTGAGCCACGCTGGAGCCAGCGACCTTGTGTCCAAGCTGGTGGGCTTTTGCTCAAGCCAGATGGGCCTGCGCTGAAGCTGGGGACCTCGGGGTCTTGAACCTGTCTCTTCCGCATCCCAGTCTGATGTTCAATCCACTGCGCCACCGCCTGGTCAGCTAAGGCTTAGTTTTAAGACTAAGCCTTTCTCACCCTTTTAATCCTAAGATCTTCTCAACACTAAGCTTTTCTCCACTCCCTTGACTGTGCATGTTGTGGGGTGGTGCACTCTTATGAGGAATCTCAATATGCTTCAGATAAGTGACTTTGTGTCAGAGACTTCCTTGTTTGTATATTGGCTTAAAGGTTTTGATTTCTACACTATAAAATGAGACAGACCAGGAGCTTTCTCTCACTCAGTTCCTGAAATTAGCATTGCATAGGAGAAGCAGCCAAGATGGTGGCATGCTGAAGGAGAAGCCAGTTTGTGCAGAGAGAAGGAGATGGGGAACAGAGGTGAATAAGTCTGGTGCGTTAGAAGCCTTTTGATTCTAGGAAACCCGGATAAGTCAGTAGCTTTGTGAGCACTTAATGAGTGGGTTTTGGAGCCCAGTGTGTGTATTTCTTGCCCGCTGGGTGCAAGCTAGGATTAAAGTTGATGGCTCACCCGTTCTTGGCTCTGTTGTTTCATTACTGACTGTCTAAATCAAATACGAACCTGCATGGGCCAGGTGGCTGTGATGGTGGCTGTGGCTACTGGACATAAACTCCCTGTTGGGCAGATAAAATATATTATGCTCACTTTGTTAAATATGGTGCTGCCCACATGGAAGTTTGTTGATATTAATGTGTAATGGGGAACAGGCTGTGGGCAGGCTGGGTCGTTATAGCCTAAGGCTTAGTTTTAAGAGTAAGCTTTTCCCCATACCCTTGACTGATTGGGTGATGTGGGGTGATGCGCTCTCCTGAGGAATCCCATTATGCCTCAGATAAGTGACTTTGTATCAGAGACTTTCTTGTTTGTAGATTGGATTAAGGGTTTGAATTTCTACACTATAAAGTGGGACAGACCAGTAGCTTGCTCGCTCTTGGTTCCTGAAGTATTAGAAAGGAGAGCAGATTAAGGCCACGTGGAGGCCAGGAGAAGCAGCCAAGATGGTGGAGTGCTGAGGGAGAAGCCAGTTTGAACAGTTTGTGCTGGAGAAGGAGATGGGAAACAGGTTGTTGGGCAGATAAAATATAATATGCTCACTTTGTTAAAGATGGCGCTGCCCACATGGAAGCCCATCATCCAGGTGATATTAGTTGCCTTTATGCTTGGGATGGGTGCGGGGGAAAGGCTGTAATATAAGCAGGCCAGGTCATTATAGCTTAAGGCTTTGTTTTAAGAGTAAGCTTTTCCCCACACCCTTGACTGATTGGATGATGTAGGGTGGTGCACTCTCCTGAGGAATCCCATTATGCCTCAGATGGGTGACTTTGAATCAGATACTTCCTTGTTTGTATAATTGGATTAAAGGTTTTGATTCTACATTAAAAAGTGGGACAGACCAGGAGTTTGCTCTCTTGGTTCCTGGGGTATTAGAGAGGAGAGCAGATGAAGGCCACGTGGAGGCCAGGAGAAGCAGCCAAGGTGGCAGAGTGCTGAGGAAGAAGCCAGTTTGTTAAGAGTTTGTGCAGGAGGAGATGGGAACAGAGGTGAATAAGTCTGGTGAGCTGGAAGCTTTGATTCTAGGAAACTCGGATAAGTCAGTAGCTTTGTGAGCACTGAATGAATGGGTTTTGGAGCCCAGTGTGTGTTTTTACTTGCCCGCCGGGTGCAAGCTAGAATTAAAGCTGATGGCTCACCAGTTCTCGGCTCCGTTGTTTCATTACCATCTGTTTGAATCGAACGGGAACCTGCATGGGTCAGGCAGCTGTGATCCTGACCCCGGCTACTGGCTTTACACTCCCTCAACAGACAACTAGGTGACCCCACTTTGTACGATCTAATAGTCAATGTGACGCGTGCCCTAAGTTGGTTTCCTCCATGCATTTTAGGCAACTCCTTTCTTAGGGGTTTCATCTTTGTAGTGGCTTCTGCCCCCCACAGGCCACTGAGTGGGCACTGAAGGAAGGAGTGAGGGACTGAATGCATTCTCGGGGAGATCAGCTGGCAGATACACTGCTCCCTGGGGTGATTAGGAAACTGAGGGCCACGCAGATGAGCCCGGCAGGCAGGATCACTGGGAAACAGCTGGTAAAGTGGCTGAGCCAGAACTGGAAACTACAGGGTATATATTATATATATATGAGGACTCCTTGAAAGAAAAAGCATGGGAGGGCGGGGATGAGGTAGGGTGGCTCCTGGAGTAATTGGCATCCATTCTGGGCAGAGGGAGGGAAGCTAGAGGCTCCTGGGGCTGGAACCTCCCAGGAATGGAAACCTGGAACATGCCTTACTGTTGCTTAACAGAGAATAAGTCCCTTTTATCTCTCCCCTTGCAACGTGAGCGTGAGCGGTTGTTACAGCCACCTCTGCCCCGAGATAGGGCCCAAGGCACTGCAGCTATCAGCCTGAGTTCTTGGCTCTGTTCCTCCCTGTTCTCCAGATAAGCTGCAACAAGCAGAGATAAATTAACTCATAAAAATAAGGTCAATCCATCCAGTTAGTTGGCTATAGAGATTCTGGAGAAAGAAAAAGGGAGATTAGAAAGAGGTGAGGTAGGAGGAAGGGGGGCCGGGTTGGATGAGAAGGGGAGACAATTAATTATAAAGTAGTGTAAGGCCAGGAGCCGCCATCGTGGCCATTCACATGCAGGTTCCCATTGGATTCGGGCTGACGGTGAAGAAATGGCAGAGTTGGAGGATGGTAGGCCATTCTGTTTATTGGTGTCTCACCAATACAGGCAAGCCACAAGAGAAGACAAGGGAGAAGCAGAAAACCACCTTTTCCCATGGAGGTCAAGGGGTCAGGAAGGCCCCTGCAATGGCAATAGCAGGAACCGAGAGAGCTCAAGCTACTGGTCTCTCCCACTTTATAGCACAGAATCAAAACCTTTAATCCAATTATACAAACAAGGAAATCTCTGTGTAATGGGATTCCTCAGGAGAGTGCACCACCCTACATTATCCAATCACTCAAGGGTGTGGGGAAAAGCTTACTCTTAAAGCCAAGCCTTAGGTCATAACAACCTGGCCTGCTTACATTACAGCCTTTCCCCCACACCCATCCCAATCATAAGGGCAAATAATATTACCTGGGTGACGGGCTTCCATGTGGGCAGCGCCATCTTTAACGAAGTGAGCATATTATATTTTATCTGCCCAACAAGTAGTTATTAATTCTATTATTTAGTCCTAGTAGAGAATGTGTTTTATTAAAACAGCAAATTGTCCCCAGATGGACTAGGCAAGCACTACCCAACCTGGATGCCAGGGACAAGGACTGACTCATGGACTGTGTGTTATCAGTTGTTGGGCAGATAAAATATAATATGCTCACTTTGTTAAAGATGGCGCTGCCCACATGGAAGTCCGTCACCCAGGTGATATTATTTGCCCTTATGCTTGGGATGGGTGTGGGGGAAAGGCTGTAATGTAAGCAGGCCCGGTCGTTATGGCCTAAGGCTTGGTTTTAAGAGTAAGTTCTTCTCCACACCCTTGACTGATTGGATGATGTAGGGTGGTGCACTCTCCTGAGGAATCCCATTATACAGAGACTTCCTTGTCTGTATAATTGGATTAAAGGTTTTGATTCTACGATATAAAGTGGAACAGACCAGTAGCTTGCTCTCTCTTGGTTCCTGAGGTATTAGAGAGGAGAGCAGATTAAGGCCATGTGGAGGAGAGGAGAAGCAGCCATGATGGCAGAGTGCTGAGGGAGAAGCCAGTTTGTTAAGAGTTTGTGCTGGAGGAGATAGGGAACAGAGGTGAATAAGTCTGGTGAGCTAGAAACCTCTGATTCTAGGAAACTGGGATAAGTCAGTAGCTTTGTGAGCACTGAATGTGTGGGTTTTGGAGCCCAGTGTGTGTTTCCGCTTGCCCGCCGGGTGCAAGCTAGAATTAAAGCTGATGGCTCACCAGTTCTTGGCTCCGGTGTTTCATTGCCATCTGTCCGAATCCAATGTGAACCTGCACTGGCTGGGCTGCTGTGATGGTGGCCTCGACTACTGGCTTTACACCAGTCCATGAGGAAACACGTACAGAAGTTCAGAGAAAATTTCTGGAAAGTTTCATAGCAATTTAACAGAATAATTTTTCCAGCCATCAAGTCTAATAACGAAAACAAGACTTGCATTGTGTAAGTCTTTAAAATATTTTATTTTTCTAGTGTAAGGCAGTCAAATTTTACCTCTACCCTCCTAAGAGATTTTGACTGGGACTGAGAATTATATATTGACTTAAGACAAATTGACAGGAGAAAAGCATACACATTTATACATTTATTTAACATATGTGCTGGGTAACACAGGAGCCCTTATAAGGAAATGAAGACCTCAAGACCTGACCAAACCTAAATGTTTTTATACGAGGCTGAACAAAGAGAGGCGATTATAGAAAAGTAGTTGGACTACATGGGAGGCGAAAGGATGGTGAGAGTTACTTTAACAAGGTCTGTTTGTGTAGAATTCTCTCAGCTTCCACTTCCTGTCCTGCTGGTAGGAACCTTACTCTCCTCCTGGTGAGGCGGGAGAGGAAGAAACAAGGGAAATCCCCTTGGCCAGTGGGATGGGGAAACTGAGACAGACGGCTAAACAAACTGGCTGAGTAATTTACAGCGAGAAACGGAAGGTCAAGCAGGGTGGAAAACCCCAGATGCCTAGCAACAGGCAAAATTGGTGCTGGACCTTGCCCCCAGTGTGACCTTTCCTCTCCTGGCGTATGGCTGCCGGTGCATTTAGACCCCTGACCGCATGTCTCTGGCCATGTGGTTTAGACACCTTTCCTCCCTGGAGATGACATCTAGGCCTCAGTTGTATTTCAGCTCTGTAAAGCCAGTGGCCAAGGCACCATCACAGCCACCTGGCCAGTGCAGGTTCGCATTAGATTTGGACGGTCGGTAATGAAACAACAGAGCCAAGAACTGGTGAGCCATCAGCTTTAATTCTAGCTTGCACCTGGCGGGCAAGCAAAAACATACACTGGGCTCCAAAACCCACTCATTCAGTGCTCACAAAGCTACTGACTTATCTGAGTTTCCTAACATCAAAGGTTTCTAGCTCATCAGACATTCACCTCTGTTCCCCATCTCCTTCTCCAGCACAAACTGTCTTCTCCCTCAGCACTCCGCCATCTTGGCTGCTTCTCCTCTCCTTCACGTGGCCTTAATCTGCTTTCCTCTCTAATGCTAACCTCAGGAACCTAGTGAGAGCAAGCTCCCGGTCTGTCCCACTTTATAGTGTAGAAATCCAAACCTTTAATCCAATCTACAAACAAGGAAGTCTCTGATACAAAGTCACTTATCTGAGGCTTAATGGGAGGATTCCTCATGAGAGTGCACCACCCCACATCATCCAATCAGTCAAGGGTGTGGGGAAAAGCTTACTCTTAAAACTTGCAGGTGGGCCTGACCAGGCGGTGGCGCAGTGGATGGAGCATCAGACTGGGATGTGGAAGACCCAGGTTCAAGACCCCGAGGTCGCCAGCTTGAGCGCAGGCCCATCTGGCTTGAGTGAAGGCTCGCCAGCTTGGACCCAAGGTCGCTGGCTCCAGCAAGGGATTACTTGGTCTGCTGAAGGCCCGCGGTCAAGGCACATGTGAGAAAACAATCAATGAACAACTAAAGTGTTGCAACAGCAATGAGAAACTAATGATTGATGCTTCTTATCTCTCTCTGCCCCTGTCTGTCCCTCTCTCTGACTCTCTCTCTGTCCCTGTAAAAACAAAAAACAAAAAAACTTGCAGGCGGGCAGTGCCATCTTTAACAAAGTGAGTGTAATATATTTTATCTGCCCAATAAGCTCCAGGCCCAGAAAAGCAGCAAGACCAGGCAGGCGACACCAGGACAAGCTGCAGTGACTATTGACTCCCTGCCCTGGTGCCGAGGAGTCAGTGGAGACCACGACCCTGAAAGGATACGACTGGAAAAACCGATGGATGGATGTTCTACTGAGATCCTTCCCTAAGGCCTCCCCTAAGAGCCCAGCCTTTAAAACCCTCGGGACCCAGCACAGACTCTCCCTCCAGAAGGGGTAGGGGAGAAGGTCTTTTCCTGCCTCCTCTTCTTCCCCCTTGGATGAATGGCCACTCCTGGACAGAGACGCAGCCACAAGTATGGGTGAGGTGCTGTTGTGAAGAACACAGACTGGCCAGCTTGCCACAGGTGGTCACAGAGAAACACGACACTCCCGTTGTCACCACCAAAAGAAGAAGCGCATGAGAGAGAGGAAGCAGGGGACCCTCCCTGTGTGCCTCCACCGGCCTTGCCCCTGACAAGCTGTTCGGCAGATAAAATATATTATGCTCACTTTGTTAAAGATGGCGCTGCCCACATGGAAGTTCGTTGATATTAATGTGTGTTCTGGAACAGGCTGTGGGCAGGCCGGGTCGTTATAGCCTACGGCTTAGTTTTAAGACTAAGCTCTTCTCCACACCCTTGACTGATTGGATGATTTAGGGTGGTGATGTAGGGAGGAATCCCATTATGCCTCAGATGGGTGGCTTTGTATCAGAGACCTTCTTGTATGTATAATTGGATTAAAGGTTTGGATTATCTATGCTATAAAGTGGGCGGACCGGTAGCTAGATCTCTCTCTCTCGGTTCCTGGGTTCCTGAGATTAGTACCAGAGAGGAGAGCAGATTAAGGCCACGTGAAGGCCAGGAGAAGCAGTCAAGATGGCAGAGTGCTGAGGAAGAAGCCAGTTTGTTAAGAGTTTGTGCAGGAGGAGATGGGAAACAGAGGTGAATAAGTCTGGAGAGCTGGAAGGCTTTGATTCTAGGAAACTGGGATAAGTCAGTAGCTTTGTGAGCACTGAATGTGTGGGTTTTGGAGCCCAGTGTGTGTTTTTGCTTGCCCGCCGGGTGCAAGCTAGAATTAAAGTTGATGGCTCACCAGTTCTTGGCTCCGGTGTTTCATTGCCATCTGTCCGAATCCAATGCGAACCTGCGTGGGTCAGGCTGCTGTGATGGTGGCCTTGACTACTGGCTTTACACAAGCCCAAACCACTGCTTTCTTGGCAAGGTTGGGAGGATACGGGACCAAATGACATTGAAGTTCTTAAGTGTTACAAGTCTTAGTGACCGAAATCGACTCCCAGAAGGGGTTTGCTCTGGGGCCACGTTTTCCCACAGCCTTGGCATGCCCTCTGAGGTGCTCTTAGGGATCGCCATGCTGTCATAGCTGTTGAAGTCAGTCCAGAACGTCCTGAATTGTGCTGAGGAATTGCTGCTACCGTAGGCTGCCATCTCTACATTTTGGGCAGGAGGCTGCCCAGACCAAAACTCTAACAAAACCCCTGTGAATGAACCCAACTTGGTGAGCCCCACACACCGGCCTCAGAAGGGGAGGAAAAGGAGTGAGTCCTCCAGGAGCCAACATGATGCAGCACTGAAAATGCCGGACAACAATGTGACAATGGATACAAACCTAGCACAACAGATTTCTTAAAGCAGCACTGTGAAGCCAGTGGCCAAGGCCACCATCACAGCCGTCTGGCCCATGCAGGTTCGCATTGGATTCGGACAGTTGGTAACGAAACAACAGAGCCAAGAACTGGTGAGCCATCAGCTTTAATTCTAGCTTGTACCCGGTGGGCAAGTAAAAACACACACTGGGCTCCAAAACCCACTCATTCAGTGCTCACAAAGCTACTGACTTATCCGAGTTTCCTAGCATCAAAGGTTTCTAGCTCACCAGCCTTATTCACCTCTGTTCCCCATCTCCTCCTGCACAAACTGCACAAACTGGCTTCTCCCTCAGCACTCTGCCATCTTGGCTGCTTCTGCTGTCCTCCACGTCGTGGCCTTAATCTGCTCTTCTCTCTAATACCTCAGGAACCAAGAGAGCAAGCTCCTGATCTGCCCCACTTTATAGCATAGATTCAAAACCTTTAATCCAATCTACAAACAAGGAAGTCTCTGATATAAAGTCACTTATCTGAGACATACTGGGAGGATTCCTCATGAGAGTGTATGTAGGGCAGATAAAATATAATATGCTCACTTTGTTAAAGATGGCGCTGCCCACATGGAAGCCTGTCACCCAGGTGATATTATTTGCCCTTATGCTTGGGATGGGTGTTGGGGAAAGACTGTAATATAAGCAAGCCGGTTCATTATAGCCTAAGGCTTAGTTTTAAGAGTAAGCTTTTCCCCACACCCTTGACTGATTGGATGATGTAGGGTGGTGCACTTTCCTGAGGAATCCCATTGTGCCTCGGATGGGTGGCTTTGTATGGGAGACTTCCTTGTTTGTGTGATTGGATTGGAGGTTTTGGTTCTACACTATAAAGTGGAACAGACCAGTAGCTTGCTCTCTCTTGGTTCCTGAAGTATTAGAGAGGAGAGAAGATTAAGGCCACGAGGAGGCCAGGAGAAGCAGCCAAGATGGCAGAGTGCTGAGGGAGAAGCCAGTTTGTGCAGAGTTTGTGCTGGAGAAGGAGATGGGGAACAGAGGTGAATAAGTCTGGTGAGCTAGAAAGCTTTGATGCTAGGAAACTCGGATAAGTCAGTAGCTTTGTGAGCACTGAATGTTTGGGTTTTAGAGCTCTGTATGTGTTTTTGCTTGCCCGCCGGGTGTAAGCTAGAATTAAAGCTGATGGCTTACCAGTTCTTGGCTCCGGTGTTTCATTACCAACTGTCCAAATCCAATGCGAACCTGCATGAGCCAGGCTGCTGTGATAGTGGCCTTGACTACTGGCTTTACAGTGTAACACCCCACATCATCCAATCAGTCAAGGGTGTGGGGAAAAGCTTACTCTTAAAACTAAGTTTTAGGCTATAACGACTCGGCCTGCTTACAGCCGGTCCCCCATTACACATTAATATCAACAAACTTCCATGTGGGCAGCTTTAACAAGGTGAGCATAATATATTTCATCCCAACAAGCACATCCTCTGCATTCAAATTAATGAGAGAAATTAGTGCGTAAAGAGAGGCTTCTTTGAGAACAGACTTGGGTTAGAAGGCGGTAGGAGTTTAATTTCTTTTTATTTTATTCATTTTAGAGAGGAGACACAGAGTGAGAGAGAGAATGAGAGAGAGAGAGAAAGGGGGGAGGAGCTGGAAGCATCCACTCCCATATGTGCCTTGACCAAACCAGTGCAGGGTTTTGAACTGGCGACCTCAGTGTTCCCAGGTCGACGCTTTATCCACTGCGCCACCACAGGTCAGGCAGAAGGCGGTAGGAGTTTGAGTTGCTTGTTTTGTGTTTTGGCAAGAAGGCAAAGGAAAGGATGTAAAGCCAGTAGCCAGGGCCACCATCACAGCAGCCTGGCCCATGCAGGTTCACATTAGATTCGAACAGTTGGTAATAAAACAATGGAGACAAGAACTGGTGAGCCATCAGCTTTAATTCTAGCTTGCACCCAGCGGGCAAGCAAAAACACACACTGGGCTCCAAAACCCACACATTCAGTGCTCACAAAGCTACTGACTTATCCGAGTTTCCTAGCATCAAAGGTTTCTAGCTCACCAGACTTATTTACCTCTGTTCCCCATCTCCTTCTCCAGCACAAACTCTGCACAAACTGGTTTCTTCCTCAGCACTCTGCCATCTTGGCTGCTTCTCCTGGCCTCCATGTGGCCTTCATCTGCTCTCCTCTCTAATACTCCAGGAACCAAGAGAGAGAGATCAAGCTACTGGTCTCCCCACTTTATACCGTAGGATCAAAACCTTTAATCCAATTATACAAACAAGGAAGTCTCTATAATGGGATTCCTCAGGAGAGTGCACCACCCTACATTTTCCAATCAGTCAAGGGTGTGGGGAAAAGCTTACTCTTTTTTTTTTTTTTTTAAAGAGAGAGAAAGTATTTATTTATTTTTTTACATGGACAGAGTGAGAGTCAAAGAGAGGGATAGGTAGGGACAGACAGACAGGAACGGAGAGAGGTAAGCATCAATCATTAGTTTTTCATTGCCGTTGTGACACCATAGTTGTTCATTGATTGCTTTCTCACATGTGCCTTGACCGCGGGCCTTCAGCAGACCGAGCAACTCCTTGCTGGAGCCAGCGACCTTGGGTCCAAGTTGACGAGCTTTTTTGCTCAAGCCAAATGGGCCCGCGCTCAAGCTGGTGAACTCGGGGTCTCGAACCTGGGTCTTCTGCATCCCAGTCCGACTCTCTATCCACTGCGCCACCGCCTGGTCAGGCGAAAAGCTTACTCTTAAAGCCAAGCCTTAGGTCATAACAACTGTTCGGCAGATAAAATATAATATGCTCACTTTGTTAAAGATGGCGCTGTCCACATGGAAGCCCGTCATCCAGGTAATATTATTTGCCCTTATGCTTGAGATGGCTGTGGGGGAAAAGCTGTAATGTAGGCAGGCCAGGTCATTATAGCCTAAGGCTTAGTTTAAGAGTAAACTCTTCCCCACACCCTTGACTGATTGGATGATGTAGGGTGGTGCACTCTCCTGAGGAATCCCATTATGCCTCAGATGGGTGGCTTTGTATCAGAGACTTTCTTTATGTATAATTAGATTAGAAGTTTGGATTATCTATGCTATAAAGTGGGCGGACTGGTAGCTAGATCGCTCTCTCTCTTTGGTTCCTGAGTTCCTGAGGTTAGTATTAGAGAGGAGAGCAGATTAAGGCCATGTGGAGAAGTAGCCAAGATGGCAGAGTGCTGAGGAAGAAGCCAGTTTGTTAAGAGTTTGTGCAGGAGGAGATGGGAAACAGAGGTGAATAAGTCTGG
Organism: Rhynchonycteris naso; assembly: GCA_037038555.1. NCBI lineage: Eukaryota > Metazoa > Chordata > Mammalia > Chiroptera > Emballonuridae > Rhynchonycteris > Rhynchonycteris naso. The sequence goes on from CM072995.1 coordinate 363,261,132, forward strand.
TGAGCTAGAAACCTTTGATTCTAGGAAACTCGGATAAGTCAGTAGCTTTGTGAGCACTGAATGTGTGGGTTTTGGAGCCCAGTGTGTGTTTTTGCTTGCCCGCCGGGTGCAAGCTAGAATTAAAGTTGATGGCTCACCAGTTCTTGGCTCCGGGGTTTTATTGCCATCTGTCTGAATCCAATGCGAACCTGTGTGGGTCGGGCTGCTGTGATAGTGGCCCCGACTACTGCCTTTACAACAACCTGGCCTGCTTACATTACAGCCTTTTCCCCACACCCATCCCAAGCATAAGGGCAAATAATATTACCTGGGTGACGGGCTTCCATGTGGGCAGCACCATCTTTATCAAAGTGAGCATATTATATTTTATCTGCTGAACAAAGGACATGACAGCGGAGGACTGGCCAGAATGACAAATGGCTTCTTGGGTAACGAATGCACATTAAGCGAGCCTGGTCTATATCTCAAAGTGATTTACACCCCAAAGGGTAATAAAACTGAACTCAAAGAGCAGCCTCGGTGTTGGTCACAATCGCACGACTTGCGATAAGGAAGTCACTTTGGAATCATGAGGATCAGCCAACCAGGGTGATAACATCTCTGGTTACAACTAGTGGAAGAGTAGCGGGAACCTCCGCACATCCAAGGAGAATGAATGGTTAGTGTTCCCTGTCCAGGATGCCTGAGTGTGAGGAGGGGCCTGCCCCCCACCCCCAGCCCACCCCCGCAGTAGGTGGGCCTGGACCGCCTCGCAACCTCCTGCCCTGCAAGCTCCCTGTGTCTTCCCAGCAGACATAAAAGGTGGAGCTGGATCCTGTGCCCACTACAGAGACGCCTGGAGCAGAACCTGGGCAGCTACCCGCAAGGTGGAACTGAGCCTTGCTATATCACCCAATTTCTTTCTAGAACATTCTCTTTGTTTATATATGCTAAAACTCTTTTTCTGGGAAAAAGGATAGGTGGCTATTTTTCCTTTTCAGAAACCCTCAAAGAGCAAACCCCAACATATAAGACCTGGAGAGGAAACTAGACGCCCCATCAGCTCCCTCTGGCTCAGCCCTCAGGCTGGGCCGGTCCTGCAGGAGGCTTGGGGAGCCCCTGGCAGACCCACGGCCCTGTGTGCTTTGCTTGCTCATTGAGTGGATGAGTGTGGTCTCAGCACAACCCGGGGAGCCTCTGCTCACCCAGCTCATCGTCTTCCTCCAGACTGGCCTGGCTTCCTATGTTCTCCAGGCCACCCAGGCCAGAGGCCCCGGGTCATTCTGGATTCCTCCCTGTCATTTGCTCTCTTCCTCTCCTCACCATCCCTGCTCCCCCACCATCTGATCAACAACCAGGTCCTCTCCCCTCCCCTTCTGCAACCTCCAGTGTGAAATGTCAGTAACTGAGGACCACGGGTGCTGGGTATATGGAGGGTCATCACACTATCCTTTCTCCCTTGTGTGTGTGTGTGTGTGTGTGTGTGTGTGACGCTTTCTAGATCAGAAGGTGAAATTGAACAAAAGAGAAAATTCCTCAAATCGGTCCCTCTGTTCCGCTCCTTCTGAATCCAGACTCTCACCATCTCTTGCCAGAATGACCTCTTTGCAATCTCTTTGCCTCCTGGTCTCGCCCAGCGCAGCTCCGAGCCCTCGTGGCCCCACCAGGCACCCTTAGCTTGACGGACGATCTTCCCTCAGTGCTGAACGGAGACGCCAGCCTCAGGTTTCCTCCCACTAAACGATAGTTTAAATTGATTTTAATTGAAGGATTGACAAGACGTGAGACACAGATTAGCACTCTGCCAGGCATGGTTTCCCCTGGGGCTGTTGGAGAGCACCTGAGCTCCAGAATGTGCTCCGCTACCAGCCAGGCAGGTGGCCAGGTCCGTGGGAATGAAACACACAAAAGCAGCACAAGCCCTTGGTCCATGATTTCACCTTCAAAGAGATTTGAAGAACATTATGGTCCTGTTTGAATCTCAAAACAGACCTATGGGGATGGTTGGGCATGTTTTAAGGTTATTTCAGTCAGTCCTTGGCAAGGTAGGTAACGAACACCTTCCCTGGATCCCCCCCAGCCCTCCCCCAGAAGAGGGCTGACACACGTCTGGTTCAAGCAAATTACCGGCTTCATCTCAGCTGACTCACTTGTCTGAGACACGTTCAAGTGCCAAAGCCAACGGAGAAGAAGAGAGGATTTGTAGGAAGAAAAACAGACACGTATTTCAACTTATTAAGATGTAATATTAAAGGCATGTATTTTTAAAAAATATTTTTTATTTATTCATTTTAGAGAGGGGAGAGAGAGAGAGAGAGAGAAGGAGGGAGGAGCAGGAAGCATCAACTCCCATATGTGCCTTGACCAGGCATGCCCAGGGTTTCAAACCGGTGACCTTAGCATTCCAGGTCAATGCTTTATCCACTGCTCCACCACAGGTCAGCCAAGGCCTGTATTTTTAACTTCACAACAGGCAAGGACAGATTCTTTGGAAGACCAACCTGAATGAAGTTTGCAGAGGTGAACTAATCTGCCCAAAATAATTCTCCGTAATAATACTAAGAGTAAACAATAATAATAGTATCAGCAGTAATCACTTCTTCTATATCAGGAGCAGCAAAATGATGACTTTTCTCACTGAATCCTTACAATGACCCTGTGCGATATGAATAGCATGTCCTTTATATAGATGAGGAAACAGATCCGAAGAATCGAATCACACGTCCTGGAAACAGGAATGGATCACTGCTCCAAGGCACGCTGTGCCCTGCGACCACTGCACATATGTCTGTTGGCTGTGCCAGGTCATTTTCCAGTTACTGTAGGAGCTGGGACAACAGTCAAACCCCCCACCCCCACCCCCACTATACCTGCCATCCTCTCAAATGGCTTTCCCAGTACGGGGAGAGAGTGACCTGCAAAATCCAGACTGTAGGAAACACTTCAGATCTGCCAGCGAAACTGCGGGGGAGGGACAGAACCAGGGGAAGTCCAGAAACTAGGGAGGCCTACGAGACACATCCGATTCAACAAATGAGCAAGACTAAATCAACTGTAGTGTATAGTGTGTGCACACTTGGGGGGCACAGCTATAAAAAGCTCACGTCTATGATTCCCGTGGTCCCTGTAGAAGTCACAATTGTTGGGGGAGGGAGGGCGTGGCTTGGGAGCAGGGATATGGGAGGGACTTTGGGGAAGAGTTCTACTCTTAGACTTGGGTAGTGGTTGCAAAGTTGTTCCCCTTCTAATAACTTATTAAAGCCATACGTTTGTTTTGCGTGACTTTCTCTACCTGGGCCGTGTTTTATTTTTACATTTATTTTATTGTTGTGTGTGTCTGCTTGTGTTGTGACAACAAAATGACTTGAAAAAATTTACCCTGGGGCTAGTCCAGTGCTGCCACACAAAGGCCACACCTTCCAGCGGTTGCTCACCCGTCTATCTGCGTTTGACCTAAGCGTGATCCACTCAGAACCTTCTGAAAGTAAGCCAAGGCCCAGAAAAGACTCACGCTAAGCTGAAGTGTGTGTGTGTGTGTGTGTGTGTGTGTGTGTCCCCATCATATGTGGCCCCCACCCCTCACTTTTCAGATTATAACTCCTGAGGCAGGTGAGAGCCTCTCTCCATCCAAGTTCAAGTGCTTACAGCATGGCTCTTCCTTACCGGATGTGGAGAGAACGTCTCTCTCAATTGCTTGTATTGCCTCTGTTTCCTGATGGTCAGTAAGCGTCACATTTTTACCAAGGGAATGCCACCTTCCTGTCTCACTCTGCTCTTTCTTTTTCTTTATCTTTTCTTCTTGCTTCACATGTATTTTTGTTCCTTTCTGCATTCGGAAAGAAACCGTGTGTGTGTGGGGGGGGGGATTAATAAAAGGCAGTAGAGAAAGATGGCAATAGAGAGACCTCCCATTGTCTGTCCTGAGTGCTGTTTGCTCAGACATGTGTGCCCTCCACTGACCCAGTGCCAGAAGGCAATTGTCCCTGCACTCCTCCCTCTAACAGGCAGTAGAGTGGGGGTAAGGGGGGTGGTATAATGTTGTCTTCTGCGGGGTGCGGTCCTGTGCCCCTCGGGGAGTGTTTATAGAGTCTCTTCTCTCCAACAGGTCAGGAAAACCTTGTTGCCAAAGAGCACAAAGTTCCCCAGAAAAGCTTGGGCAGGAAAGATAAAGTGGAAAAGCCCAAAGTTAAAAAAAGGGAAAGAAAAACAGAGGTGTGGCCTTAGAAAAAGACAAACAAGTGTCTGCTATTCCGTAACTGGTTCCTACCTGCATACTTAGGGACTCTCTCTTCCTTTGGTGCCCAAAAGGACAGAGTGCCATCGTCCTTGTCCAGACCGGTTTGTACTGACTGACCCACCAGGAGACCCTCACTCTTCCCCTGAGCCTGCTGCTTCTCCTTCTTCCTCATGGGCTATTTTTTCCCCTTGACTTTTCTCTTCCACCGTCCCCTCCTCCTTCTCGGGGGAAGCCCCAGTGAACCCCATGGTGTGCACTGACAGGTGGTGCAAACCGAGAGCAAAGCCTGTTCACTGCCGCCACCTTGGCACGCCTCGCCTGGCACGTGGTCATTTTGACAATCCTAGAGGTGCCAGTCAAGGAACAGCTGCCAAGCTTAGGGGGCACTGAGGTAATAGGAACTCAAGGCTGGGTTTGCAGATTAGTGTGGACAAGGCCAAAATGATCAACTCAGGGCTTTCACAGGCAGCAAAGTCCCCTGGATCCCTCCAACACCCGTGTCATTGCTTCATAATCTCTTATCTGAGCAGTGAGCGTATCAACATTTCCCCCTGTTCAGGCAGCGTGTGTGGAGGAACAAACTCTCTTCTGCCCCCAAGGCTCTTGTGGCTAGTCCAATAACCAAATAACCTGAGACGGGTTAGCAAGAGAGAATAAGCAAATTTAATACGTACGCATGCATGGAAGCCACACACATGGGACAGTCAGAGATGATCCCCATGCAGGACAGGTTCAGAGTGAGGTGTACGAGACATCTTGAGCTAGGGATGAGGTAACGCACCTTGGGGGCCTCCAAGGCCATTGCAGGAGGACAAGAAAAGCAGGCGTGAAGTTTGTCTTACCCTCTAAATGGGCCAAAGTAAGTTATTTTTGACAATCCTTTATTATGGCCTACGTCCCTAATTCAATTTCTTCAAAGTAAAGGGAGAGGTAGGAGTTCCTCTTGAGCCTGAAGCTAAAATTGCCTTTAGCTCAAGGTAATCTGCATCCCACAGAGCACATCTTGGCGTGGTTTATTCTAAGCCCTCCCAACTGCTTACTTGCTGAGTGCCTGACCCTAACACTCTGCAAGGTGCTGTGGGTGACAGCAAGCTATAGAACAGTGACACCCTTCCCCTAGCTCTCAGGCAGTGGACTGTGACAAACCTGTGGGAGAGAAGCACATCCTGGTTCATGGGGTTCATTCAGCATCAAACGGAGCACACAGTAAACACGTGCCAATGGAAGTCGAAAGAATTTGGGGAGTGTATTACTGTCCTAAGGCTGCCCTAACAAATGACCACAAACTGGGTGGCTTCCAGCAGCAGAGAAGTATTGTCTCCCAGTTCAGGAGGCCGTTAGTCTGAGGTCGAGGTGTTGGCAGGGCCCGGCTCTTTCCTCAGGCTGTGTGTGTGTGTCCTTCCCTGCTTCCTGCAGAGTCTGGTGGCTCCAGGCAGTCCTCGGTTTGTGGCAGCGCACTCCAGTTTCTGCCCCTGTCTTCACATGGCTGTCTTCTCTGTATCTTCTAAGGACACACTTGTCATCAGGTTTAGGGCCCAAATGCACGATCTCCTCTCGAGATCCTCAATTTAATTATATCGGTAAAGACTGTTTTGCCAAAAGAGGTCACAATTCCAGGGAGTCTGAAGTCTGAACAACAAAGGAGAACCTAAAAAATGGAGAGTAGAAATCACTGGACAAATAACTCAAGAAAATTGACATCTGTATTGCACGTGTGTATGAGCATATAGATTAATACGTGTCTGATTCATTTTTACTGCTGAAAAATTCCTTGTATAACTAGGCCCATTTACTGATCTATTCTCCTTATAATAAAGTAACAGTAAGTAAGTAGTTCATTGTTTTCTTATTAGCACATTGGAATTCTTTTAATATTCTAAACACTAATCTTTTGTTTGGTTATGTGGTATGCAAAATTCTTCCCTCAGTCTGTGGTTTATCATTTTGCTTCATTTATGATGTCTTTGAAATACAGGATTTTACATTTCAAAACCAAATATATCCACCTTTTATTTTATGCATTTTGAATTAAATGAAATACTTCTTTATTCAAAGGTAATAAGTATTCTATACTTTTAAAAGAATTTTAAAGATTGCTTTTTACATTTAGATGCCTGATTCCCCTTGGTTTTATTCTCATATGTTTGGTACGAGGTAGGTGTCTCTGTCCGTATGTGTGAGTTTCTCTCTGGCAGGGTGCACAGGAGAGTAGCCTTGGGAGCTTGGGGAAAATAAACAATTTTGGGGTCGCGTCCCAGAATTGACGAAACCTTAATCTCGGAGGGTGGAGCACAGATATCCGGGTTAGAAAGAGCAAGTCTTCCAGGTGGTTCTAAGATGCAACCAGGGTTGAGAAACTCTCCACTAAAGTCAGACAGGGCAAGAGCAGAAGGGCTGGGTGGATGTTATATCACTAGCTAAGCTGGATAGTGCTTGTGCTCTGTGAAGTGACTGGAACTAATTATGGTCCTTCCTGTAAGAAAGTTTCAGTTGCTTCACATCTTTGATTATCCCAATTAAGTGATAAAGAAAGCACTGCTCAGAGCTTTACTCACTAGCGTCACTGGACAAGGACACTGGCAATATGTGTGGGTCGGTAGACCCCATCTGGCTTCTATTTGGATTCTAAACTCAACCTTGGTTTAAAGAGAGAGAGATTCACCATTCAGCTGATTGCTCCTGAAATTCTGGGGTCAGCCACTCCCATAAGCCCAGGCTTTCAAAACACACAGAATCATCAAAGGAAGGGAGTCTGAATATTGACCAAGGAGTTAGTCCTCAAATGCCAGTTGGCAACTTGGAGTTTGTCAACTTTACAAAAATGTATGTATTCCTACCTGTGTGTCAGAGAGCAGGTAAGAGGTTCTAAGAGTCTCAGCAGTATAAGGTAAGGTTCTTGCTTTTTTGGAGATACTGAGATTCTAACGTGAGACAAAGCTTACGCAACTCAGTTTTAAATTATCATTAGAGAGTTTTAAGTGGTATAATTTCAAAGAAGTGATTCATTTGAGCGAGCCATCCAACTAGGTGGAACATTCCAACAGTAGTAGGAAAAGTCCTAAGATTATACTTTGGTATCTTTGAACGTGTGACTCTTTTATTTTAAGGGGCCCTCAATTAATAACCTCGTATGTAACTGCTTTCTTGTTGTCAATGATTACAGAGGGAAACAGACAAAAAACTAACCAGTGCAGTTCACAAGTAGATGAGTCGCATATCGAATAGAAGTGCTGAATCAAGTTAAAACTACACTGGGATGCCTGACCAGGCGGTGGCGCAGTGGATAGAGCGTCGGACTGGGATGTGGAAAACCCAGGTTTGAGACCCCAAGCTCTCCAGCTTGAGCGTGGGCCCATCTGGCTTGAGCAAAAAGCTCGCCAGCTTGGACCCAAGGTCGCTGGCTCCAGCAAGGGGTTGCTCGGTCTGCTGAAGGCCCGCGGTCAAGGCACATGTGAGAAAGCAATCAATGAACAACTAAGGTTGTTGCAACAGGAACGAAAAACTAATGACACAAAACTACCCTGGAATGAATAGGGGAAAGGGTTCTAGTCTTTCCTCTTAAAATAACGTGCTGTTTATAATTATATTTCAAATAGTACATTTGATAAGTACCATGAGGTATTTTAGCCCTCTCACCTAGTATTATTCTCTGTGGAATGCTCCTCCTTTGAACATTCACTGCTAATCTCTAAAGGGTGCACGACAGGAAGCATCATTCCAATTGGTTCTGCTGTAAAGACTTAACCAGGCCTGACCTGTGGTGGCGCAGAGGGTCAAGTGTCTGACCTGGAACGCTGAGGTCTCCAGTTGGAAACCCTGGCCTTACCTGGTCAAGGCACATATGGCAGTTAATGCGTCCTGCTCCTCCCCCCTTCTCTCTCTCTCTCTCTTTCTAAAATGAATAAATAAAATCTAAAAAGAAAATTAATAATAAATAAAAAAGACTTAACCAGGATGTCAGCAAAACAGAAGGTACAAACAATAGGATATGGAGGAGAGTTCAACTTCACTGGGAACCAAAGATATGTGTATTAAACATGAGCAACTATTTGTAGATTCTGTTCAGTTAAAGATTTGGAAGCATGACAAAGGCTAACATAGGCATTGTTACGGCAGATGCACACTTTCACAGATTCCCAGTGGGTAACAGCAGCAGAAACGAAAACCTTACCGTCCTCAGACTCAACAGGGGAGTACGGAACTCAGCCTACTTCCCACGAGAAGGAAGGTTGTAGTCGGCGGAAGTGAGACTCACAGAGTGGTGACATGGTGAAATGCACAAGCACAACAAGTGACCAGAGAATGCAAGCTGGTCCGGGTTCCATGATGATAGCTGTTTCTAAACACACACACCCACACACCCACACACCCACACACACCCACCCACACACACTCACACACTCAGACACACACACTCAGACACACACACACTCACACACACACACCCACACACACACACACTCACACACACACACACACACACACGAAAAGGGGGGAAATACTCAGGAAGAATAGGGCTGTGAAGAAACAGTGGGATCAGGTGCTGAGATCAGGTGGTCCTTTTCTACTTCTGTCTTTCCCCAAAGTTTTTATAATGAGGATATATTATTGTAGTATTTTTTTTTACTTTCTGTTTTATGTTTGTTTTTTTTTTAAATGATGGAGAGGCATTCTTTTTTTTATTATTATTCATTTTAGAGAGGAGACACAGAGAGAGAGAGAGAGAGAGAGAGAGAGAGAGAGAGAGAGAGAAAGGGGGGAGGAGCAGGAAGCATCAACTCCCATATGTGCCTTGACCAGACCAGTGCAGGGTTTTGAACTGGCGACCTCAGTGTTCCCAGGTTGACGCTTTATCCACTGCGCCACCACAGGTCAGGCCTGTTTTATGTTTTTTAAAAAATGTTTGAATTATGTAAAAACCCAGTGTTCAAGCATCCCAGGTCTGAAGGTGACGAGAACCCAAGTTGCGGGGACAGCTGACCCATCCATAACGTTCTCCTGAAGGATTCTAGAACATCGCAGAGGGCCTCATAGCCTACCCTAGGGAACAAGGCTACATGTATCTTTGGGGAAAGCTGTACTAATCTGCCAGTGCTTCCATCTAATAACAGAAGCTTTATAACCCTATACAACGTTCCTTCTTATTTCAGCACCTTCCCCCTTTGCAGCCCACCTGGAATGTTTGCTCTTAGCTTTTCTGAGGCAATGAAATCTTTGGGCGTAATTTCAAGTTCAGGAGGGAGGTTGTGACAAGAGCCTCTCTCCATTTTGAGCAGTTTCCTGTTCTCCTGTAGGTAGGTAGAGACCCCCCAGAGCTCCTGGTTGTCTCAGGAGCCCACAGTGCCCACCGTGCCAGGGGAGAGCCCTGAATGTCCTTACAACCCAGGAAGCATCCTGGATTGATGTTTACCTATTAGAAGAGAGGCGGAGTGTTTAAGAGACAGCAACATGCAGCATTATCAACCAAACAGACCATGGGTATGGTCTTATGAACAAAACAAATAAAACAACATTACATGAATTATAATATGCACCCTGACTTGTGCATACCCAGTAAATCCCCCAAAGGGTAGAGGTGGTTTTTTAAACTTCTTTTTATTTTATTCATTTTAGAGAGGAGACAGAGAGAGAGAGAGAGAGAGAGAGAGAGAAAGAAAGAGAGAAAGGAGGGAGGAGCTGGAAGCATCTACTCCCATATGTGCCTTGACCAGACCAGTGCAGGGTTTTGAACTGGCGACCTCAGTGTTCCCAGGTCGACGCTTTATCCACTGCGCCACCACAGGTCAGGCCGGAGGTGGGTTTTTTTTTTTTTTTTTTAATGTTTTATTTATTTATTTATTTTTACAGGGACAGAGAGAGAGAGTCAGAGAGAGGGACAGATAGGGACAGACAGACAGGAACAGAGAGAGATGAGAAGAATCAATCATTAGTTTCTCATTGCCATTGCGACACCACAGTTGTTCATTGATTGCCCTCTCACATGTGCATTGACCGCGGGCCTTCAGCAGGCCGAGCAACCCCTTGCTGGAGCCAGCGATCTTGGGTCCAAGCTGGCGAGCTTTTGCTCAAGCCAGATGGGCCCGCACTCAAGCTGGCGACCTCGGGGTCTCGAACCTGGGTCTTCCGCATCCCAGTCCGACACTCTATCCACTGTGTTACCGCCTGGTCAGGCAAGTAAGAGTTTTTCATAAAGGAATTTATTTAGCTCACTGTGATATATTCTGAGATTGTGTACTCACTACTTTTTGAGTTAAATGCCTTTTCTTTTATAATAGTAGGATCATAAAAAATGATAGGTTTAAAATAAAAACATATAAAAAAACCCAAACAAACAAAAACCAAACACCAATCGATAAAATTAATCCAATGCAGAAACACAAATGTTTTTGTTATTTTACTGCTTTGGGAGATCCTAAAGTCCAGAGAACCACCATTTTAATGAATGTAATCGGATATTTAATTTGAAATCATGGATTTAATGATGTAGAGGTTCAGAACGAGTCACCCCAAGATATGCCAGTTTGGCATGTGAAATACTGAGCTGAAGGCAACCAAGACCCTGCAGGCTTGTGAGAAACTGTCACCTCTCCTTTATTTATTTATTTATTTATCTATTTTTTACAAAGGGACAGAGAGAGAGTCAGAGAGAGGGATAGATAGGGACAGACAGAAAGAAACAAAGAGAGGTGAGAAGCATCAATCATTAGTTTTTCATTGCCGTTAGGACACTTTAGTTGTTCATTGATTGCTTTCTCACATGTGCCTTGACCCCGGGCCTTCAGCAGACTGAGCAACCCCTTGCTGGAGCCAGCGACCTTGGGTCCAAGCTGGCGAGCTTTTTGCTCAAGCCAGATGGGCCCGCGCTCAAGCTGGCGATCTCGGGGTCTTAAACCTGGGTCTTCCGCATCCCAGTCCGACACTCTATCCACTGCGCCACCACCTGGTCAGTCTGTCACCTCTCCTTTAAAGAATTTAAATTAGGACCCTTGCCCATAATAACAATGATCACCCAAAATAACTTTTGGTGACCAGTCTATTGAGCAGAGCAAACTTCTAATCACTCAACATCTCATCACCCTTAAGTGACCCTCCTCCCCTCTGAAGTCCTAGGGTACCACCCCATCCTTATCTCAGGATGTCATATATACCTCCTTTCCTCTTTTTGTCTTTGAACCTCTCATGTGTTTGGGGTCTCCAACTCTCTCACGTGTGTGGAGTTCCCATTTATATGTAAGTAATTGAATTTGGTTGTTTTCTCTGGTTAACCTGTCTCCTGTCTATTTGGCTATTAGAACAACCAAAAGAACCTTGAGGGTAGGGGAAGGTTTCTTCCTCACCAACAATGAGATTTAATTGAATCTCATTCTGATGGGGAAGGTTTTGAATAATCCATCTCTGCACATTCAAAAAGTCAACCTACTTGGAAGCAACGAAGGTGTCCTTTAGTAGGTGAGTGGATAAATACACTGTGGTTCGTCCTGACCAGGGGATATTATTCAACACTAAAAAGAAATGAGCGATCAAGCCATGAAAAGACACAAAGGGAACTTAAATGCATTTACTAAGTGAAAGAAGCCAATCTGAAAAGACTATATACTGTATGAATCCAACTATATGACATTCTGGAAAAGGTAAAACTTTGGAGACAGTGAAAAGATCGGTGGTTGCCAGGTGTTGAGGGGAGGGAGGGATGAACAGGCAGAGCACAGAGGGTTCCTACGGCAGTGAGGCTATAATGGCAGACACATATCATCATACATTTGTCTAAATTCATAGAATGTACAACGCCAAGCGTGAGCCCTAACGTAAGCTATAGAGTCTGGGTGATAATGAGGTTTCAGTGTAGGTTAATCAGTTGTAACAAGAATAATACTCTGCTGGGGGATGTTAATAGCAAGGAAGGTTACACATCTGGGGGGCCAGGGGATATATGGGGAGTCTCTGTACATTCCATTTCACTTTACTGTACCTAAAGTGCTCTGAAAAATAAAGTCTATTTTTTAAAAAAGTCAACTTCCCGCCTGACCTGTGGTGGCGCAGTGGATAAAGCGTCGACCTGGGAACACTGAGGTCGGCAGTTCAAAACCCTGCACTGGTCTGGTCAAGGCACATATGGGAGTTGATGCTTCCAGCTCCTCCCCCCTTTCTCTCTCTCTCTTTCTCTCTCTCTCTCTCTCTCTCTCTCCCTCTGTCTCCTTTCTAAAATGAATAAAAATAAATAAATAAAAATAATTAAAAAAAAGTCAACTTCCCAAGCAAAATTTAATGCTTAGTCTGAACCACTATAGGGGAGCAGAGCTCACTGGCCAGGTATAGCCGAGACCTGAACGTCAGACTGTTAGACTTAAAGGACCTTTCGAGCTCACCTCTCATTAAGAGCTGAGAGACTGACTTTGATGGCTCTGGTCCCGGCGCTGCGGCTCGTCATCGTGTGACCGTGAGCTAGCTAGTCGCCACTCTGGCCTGTTTCCTCAACTGCACAGAGCCCTTCCAGATCTGAAATTCTGTGACCTAAGTCAGTGGTCTCCAAGTTCAACGTAGTAAGAAAAACTGATGGTTTCCCACGGGGGAGGGGTCAAGTCTGGGGAAAGACTGGTAAGGAAAGCAACAGAACATTCATTGTTTTCCCTTATTGCCTGAAATGGACATAACTTAGAAGTTACCAGTCTAGAGTAGCTTGGTATTTGAGGGAAAACTGAGAAGAAATTCCTTGTCTCACCCCCTTACCTCCTACCCCCTTTAAACATTTTTTTTTTTTTTTTTACATTCACTGACATCTACTGAAGTGAGGCATCCGTTCAAAGGGCAGTGGATTTAAACACAGACAGTTACTGCCTCCTAGTGGACACAGCGTGGGGCTCATCTCTCAATCCAGAGGTTATAACAGGATTTCCCAGGGGCTGCAAGCACTTATCTTTAGAGCTGGAGGGGCCTTAAGAAACCACCTGTCTCACTTTCTTCACTTTACAGAAGGGGATGTTGATGCTCAGAGTCATACACTGGAGACCGGGGCCATCTACCCCAAGTTCAGGCCTCTACATCGCACTGCAGGTTCCTTAGGCTACGCGGACCCCGCCTGTGCCTGCAGACGTCCTGAGTGCTGGGAACTGCTATTACCTGCGGCAGGGAAAAGAGGACCCGACCCCTGTCGAGAACTTTGGCTGCGGCAGAACGCCTCAGACACAGCCATGTGGCCTGATATGGGAAGTGCACAGGGAGAACGCCATGAAATGTGCAGGAAGAGATGGTGTCTGGCAGTGTTGCCAGCAAACCAGCCAGGAGAGCAGCGGCATGAAACAGGGCTCCGTCAGAGCTCCCAGAAAGCCCCGACCCCGCGACACCTTGGCCTCGGACTCCTGTCCGCCAGAACTGTGAGACAATACTCACTCGTTGAAGCCACTCTGTTTTTGGTAGTTTGCTACAGCAGCCCTACCTAACGAATAAAGATTTTGTAGAGCTTTCTCTGTCAAACATGTTCCAGTTGTCAATCACACTTTGATGTTGCAGAAATTAGGTTATCTTTTCTTCAAAGCTGCCAACCACTGTGAGCTTGCTCGCTTGCTTGCTTCCTTCCTTCCTTTCTTTCTTCCTTTTCAGTGAGAGGAGGGGAGATAGTGAGACAGACCCCTGCATACACCCGGGCTGGGATCCACACAGCAACCCATCTGGGGCCAATACTCGAGTACCGAGCTATTTTTAGCACCTGAGGTTGATGTGCTCAGACCAACTGAGCTATCCTCAGTGCCCAGGGTTGACACTCGAACCAATTGAACCACTGGCTGTGGGAGAAGAAGGGGGAGAGGGAGTGGTGGAGAAACAGATGGTGGCTTCTCCTGTGTGCCCTGACTGGGGATCAAACCTGGGATGTCCAAATGACAGGCTGACACTCTATTCACTGAGCCACGGCCAGGGCCACTGTGAACTTTCAAAATGTGAAAAGGACCATGTAAACAGAATATCAGAGTTGTGAGATGGAAGGAACATAGTCCAAGCACTCCTTTTGCATGGGAATTCCTTACTCAGGGTCTCCTTCAGCCAGGGGCAGAAAAGACTGCTGTACTACAGGGCGCAGAGAAGGTGATTCAGGAGTGACTGTTTTTTTAAAATATTCAATTTCTTAAAGTTAGGCCTTAAAATCCTGATTCTTTCTGAAGTTTTAAAAAGTTAATTTTACCTGGAAAAAGCTGGCATTTTAATAATTACTTTTAAGATATCATTTTACAAACTTAGTTAAACTTCTTTAAATGTTTTAGGTTATGTTTATACCCATTAAAATTTTTTTTTTAAATGGACAGCGCGAGAGAGGGATAGAAAGACAGGAACGGAGAGAGGTGAGAAGCATCAATCATTAGTTTTTCGTTGCCGTTGCGATGCCATAGTTGTTCATTGATTGCTTTCTCACATGTGCCTTGACCGCGGGCCTTCAGCAGACTGAGCCACCCCTTGCTGGAGCCAGTGACCTTGAGTCCAAGCTGGCGAGCTTTTGCTCAAGCCAGATGAGCCCCGCGCTCAAGCTGGTGAGCTCGGGGTCTCGAACCTGGGTCTTCTGCATCCCAGTCTGATGCTCTATCCACTGCGCCACCGCCTGGTCAGGCCCATTTAAATTTTTTTTAAGGACTTCAGTAGTCTGGTTTAACAAACCATTCCAGATATTAGGTTGAATCATATCAAACTGCATTTTTGTAGATTAAAAAAAAAAACCACCCCGAACCAGTTAAACCAAGCCCGGGTCAAGGTGAACTCAATTCTTTTTTTTTTAAATTATTTTTATTTTTTTTACAGGGACAGAGAGAGAGTCAGAGAGAGGGATAGACAGGGACAGACAGGAACAGAGAGAGATGAGAAGCATCAATTCTTTGTTGCAGTTTCTTAGTTGTTCATTGATTGCTTTCTCATATGTGTGACCGCGGGCCTTCAGCAGACCGAGCAACCCCTTGCTGGAGCCAGCGACCTTGGGTCCAAGCTGGCGAGCTTTTTCTCAAACCAGATGAGCCCACGCTCAAGCTGGCGACCTCGGGGTCTCAAACCTGGGTCCTCCGCATCCCAGTCCGATGCTCCACCGACTGCGCCACCGCCTGGTCAGGCGGACTCAATTCTAATGTTGCCATCGTGCTTGGGCTTACACCACTGAGAACACCTGCAGTCTTTGCCAACGCTGACCCCAACCACTAGGGGTGCCCGGAGTCCAAACCACTGTGCATACCCAGAGCAGAAGCAGATCCACCGCTGCACCTCCCCTGGGGCCAGTGCTGCCACAGCCCCCATCCCAGCACTAATGGACACCAGGCCCTGGCACTAAGAGGAATCCTCTCCGTTGTGACTTCTCCTTATGGAAAAAAGGAGAGCAGGAGACCCTAGCAGTCATTGCCACCAAGTACCTAAGCAGCCCTCAGCACCCCTGTGGACACCCTCAGCCTTTGATACCGAGGCTCTTTATAGTCTTTTTTTTTTTTAAATTTTTTAAAATTTATTTATTCATTTTAGAGAGGAGACACAGAGTGAGAGAGAGAGATAGAGAAAGAGAGAAAGGGGGGAGGAGCTGGAAGCATCAACTCCCATATGTGCCTTGACCAGACCAGTGCAGGGTTTTGAACAGGCGACCTCAGTGTTCCCAGGTCGACGCTTTATCAACTGCGCCACCACAGGTCAGGCTATAGTCTTTATTGACCCTTACCTCTACTGTGGAGCTTTCTGGACTCCATGTCACCACACTCCATTAGACCTGTCATTGCTCCTGTGCTCCCATAGAGCTGTAGTCGCTGTACCCCATCTAGTTGGCATCCTCACACCCAACTCCAGTTAAAGGTCTTTCGTCACCAAAGCCAGTGACAAAAGTTTGGAGGAGGTGACTTCTTTAAATGTGCTGAGGTGCAGGGCTATAAGGAAATATGACATCAGCAAAAGAACAATACATTCCTAGCAATCAATCCCAAAAAGATGGAGATCTATGAATTGCCTGATAAAGAATTCAAAATAACTGCCTAAGAGAAGCTCAGTGAGTTCTTAGGGGACCGAGGAACCTCCATGAAATCAGGAGAACAACACACGAACAAACTGAGAAATGAAGTAAAGAGATAGAAATCATGAAAATGAACCAAACATCCCTGGCTGGTGGCTCAGTGGATAGAGTGTTGGCTGGTGTATGGACGTCCTGGGTTTGATTTCTGATCAGGGCACACAGGATAAATGACCACCTGCTTCTTCCTGCCTCGTCCCTCTCCCCCTTCTCTCTCTCTCTTCTCCTCCCACAGTCAGTGACACGACTGGTTTGAGCATGGCCCCGGATACCGAGGATAGCTCGGTTGGTCCTAGCGCCAGCCTCAGTCGCTAAAGATACCTCAGTACTCGAGCATTGGCCTAAGACAGGGTTGCCAGGTGGATCCTGGTTGAGGCACTCTATCTGGTCTGTCTCTCTATCTCCCTTTCTCTCACCACAAAAAAAAAAAAAAAAAAAAAAAAGGAACCAAATAAATTTCAGAGCTGAAGAATACAATGAATGAAATGAAACAAGCAATAAACAACTTCAACAGCAGGCTCAAACAAGTAAAAGATTCTGCTACCTTGAAGGCAAGTTATTTGAAATCCATCCAGTCAGAGAAGAAAAAGAAAAGAGAATGAAAAAGAGGGAAGAAAACTTGTTATTTATGGGACATGAATATAGACATGAGAATCTCAAAAGAAGTGAGAGAAAGGGCCAGAAAGCTTAAAGAAATAATGGCTAAATCTTCCCAAATCTTGGTATGAAAATGGACAGCCAGATTCACAAAGAAGACTAGACTAAGATACATTATAATCTCATTGTCAAAAGTGAAGGACAGCCTGACCTGTGGTGGCGCAGTGGATAAAGCGTCGACCTGGGAACACTGAGGTCGCCAGTTCAAAACCCTGCACTGGTCCGGTCAAGGCACATATGGGAGTTGATGCTTCCAGCTCCTCCCCCTTTCTCTCTCTCTCTCTCTCACTCTGTGTCTCCTCTCTAAAATGAATAAAATAAAAATTAAAAAAAAAAAGTGAAGGACAAAATAAGGAATTTTTTTTTTTTTTTTTTTTTTTTTTTACAGGGACAGAGAGAGTCAGAGAGAGGGATAGATAGGGGCAGACAGACAGAAACAGAGAGAGAAGCATCAATCATCAGTTTTTCGTTGCCGTTGGGACACCTTAGTTGTTCATTGATGGCTTTCTCACATGTGCCTTGACCACAGGCCTTCAGCAGACCGAGCAACCTCTTGCTGGAGCCAGTGACCTTGGGTCCAAGCTGGCGAGCTTTTGCTCAAGCCAGATGGGCCCGCGCTCAAGCTGGCGACCTCGGGGTCTCGAACCTGGGTCTTCTGCATCCCAGTCCGACGCTCTATCCACTGTGCCACTGCCTGGTCAGGCAAAATAAGGAATTTTGAAAGCAGCAAGAGACAAGTGACTCGTCACATATGAGAGAACACCCAGAAAGCTATCAGTGGATTTCTCAGCAGAAACTTTACAGGCCAGTGGAGAGTGGTATGGTATATTCACAGTACTGAACAAGAAATAAAGGCCACATGTGGAAATTCCATAGCTAACATCAGAATCAGTAGGAAAAAACCGAAAGCTTTCTCTGCAAGATTCAGCACAAGGCAAGGATGCCCAATCTGGCCACTTCTTTTCAACGTAGTACTAGAACTCCTATACAAAGCAGTTAAACAAGCCTGACCAGGCACAGTGGATAGAGTGTCAGGGTCAGACTGGGATGCAGAGGACCTAGGTTCGAGACCCCGAGTTCGCCAGCTTGAGCGCAGGCTCATCTGGTTTGAGTAAGGCTCAATAGCTTGAACCCAAGGTCGCTGGCTCGAGCAAGGGGTTACTCGGTCTGCTGTAGCCCCACGGTCAATGCACATATAAGAAAGCAATCAATGAACAACTAAGGTGCCACAACGAAAAACTGATGATTGATGCGCCTCATCTCTCTCCATTACTGTTTGTCCCTATCTATCCCTCTCTCTCTCTTGTTTTTGGAAAAAAAAAGAACAATAAAAGGAAAACAATAATAACACAAAGCCGTTAGACAAGAAAAAGCAATAAAAGGCATTCAAATCAGAAAGGAAGAAGTGATTTTATCTCTGTACATGACATGGTAATATATGTAGACAGTCCTAGGGACTCAACAACAACAACAACAACAAAAACCCTGTTAGAACTAATAACTTAATTCAGTAAAATTTCAGGACACAAAATCAACATACAAAAATCAGTCCCATCTCTATACATAAACAATGAACAATCTGAAAAGGAAATTAAGAAAACAATACCATTCATAACAGCAACAAGAAAGAATAGAATTCTTAGGAATAAACTTAACCAAAGAGTGAAAATGATAAAACATTGATCAAGAGAATTAAAGAAGACTCAAATAAATTAAAAGCCATCCTGTGCTCATGAATTGGAAAACAATATCATTAAAACATCTTTACTATCCAAAGCCATCTAGAGATTCAATGCAATCCCTACTTAAATCCTAATGGCATTCTCTACGGAAGTAGAAAAAAAGATCCTAAAATCCATTTGGAACCTCAAAAGAGCCCAAATAGCCAAAGCATTCTTGACCAAGAAGAACAAAGTTGGAGACATCATACTTCCTGATTTCAAAATGTATTGCAAGACTATATAGTAATCCACATGTATGTTACTGTCATAGAAACAGATATGCAAGCTGATAGAAGAGAATAGAGAGCCCAGAATTATACCCATGCATGTACAATCAGCTAATCTTTCCACCAAGAATACAACTGGGAAAGGACAGACTTTTCCATCAGTGGTGTTGGCAAAACTGCATATTCTCATGCAAAAGGATGAACCGGATCTCTATCTTACACCACGCACATAAATTAACTCAAAATGGATTAAAAACTTACATAGAAAACCTGAAATGAAACTCCTAAAAGAAAACGGGAGAAACTCCTTGATACAGGTCCTGGCAATGATTTCTTGGATATGACACTAAATGCACAGGCAACAAAATAAAAATTAACAAATAGGATTACATCCAATTTTAAAACTTCTGCACATGTAGTGGATAAAGCATCAACCTGGAATGTTTAGGTCACTTGTTCGAAACCCCCAAGGTCTCTGGCTCTGAGCGTGGGCTGCTCAGTGTGTGGCTGCTGGCTTGAGCAGGGGATCATCCATATCATCCCAAAGCTCGCTAGCTTGAGCCCAAAAGACACTGGCATGAAACGACCACGGTCGCTGGCTTGAGCTAGGGGACACAGGCTCAGCCCCAGTCAAGACACGTAAGAGACGCAATCATTGCACAACTAAAGTGAAAGCAACTTATAAGTTGGTGTTTCTTGTTCTCTGCTCCATTGGAAGCAATCAATGTTCAACTAAAGTGAAAGCAACTGTGAGTTGATGCTTCTCATTTCTTGCTCCCTTCCTGTCTCTTCTCTTCCACGTTCTCTTCTCTCTCAGAACAAAAACTTGTGCAGAACAAGAATCAACAGTAAAAAAGGCAACTTATAGAATGCGAGAAAATAGCTGCAACCATATATCTATCTACTTACGGGGTTAATATCCAAAATATACAGGGTTGGGCAAAAGTAGGTTTACACTTGTGAGTATTTGAAACAGAATTCATTCTGCATTATTTATTATTGTTTTATTTTCCATATGAACAACTATAAACCTACTTTTGCCCCATCCTGTATGAAGACCTCCTACAATTGAATGACAACAACAAAACCCAAATAGCCTGATTAAAATAAATGCCAAGGACTTTTTCTTTTGTTCCCTTTTCATCTACTGATGGACATTTAGGTTACTTCCACCTCTTTTTCCCCCCTATGACAATAAATACGTACCTATCAAATCTACCTTTTGGCCATTCCAAATAATGCTGCAATGAGCATGGTTGTGCAAATAACTGTTCCAGATTTAACTGCTTTTATACGTGATGGCAATCCGACTCACAGAGTAAAGTGACAGATGGAAGCAGCTTCTCAGCACGAGTGATACTGGCATCTTGAGCCAGTTACTTCTTTGCTGTGGGGGGCTGTCTGTGCACTGACGGGTGATTCGCGTGGTCTGCCCCTACCCACTGAATAAATGCCAGTGGCAACTCCCTGCCCCTAAAACAAGATATATTCATACAGTGCGGGGGTGGGCGCGGGCACAATGTCGCCCAGGTTGAGAACCACTACTTCAAAGAAACGCTAGGGGCTCAGTATTGGTGGGATCCAGGCTGCTGCTGCCCAAGAGGTGACCGAGGGCTCTCCATAAATACAATCTTCGGCACGACCTGGAAAGGAGTTTCTTTTGTGTGTGTGCTTTTCAAAAGTGACAGAGGTCGGAAAGTTGTCTTCCAGCATGGAAGACAAAACTGGATGAAAAAAGGCGAAGTGGAAGACTCCCTGAGCAAGCGTGACCTTCCGCGGCCCACGAGTCCCGCCCACGGAGAAACAAGGGGCGTGTCCCACGCCCCGAGGGGGCCTTCGCAGTGCACACTGGGGCTTGTAGTTCCGCCGTACGAGGTCCAGCGCGCGCATCCGCACCGCGGGGCGACTTCCTCTTCAAGCCGCCGGACGCGGCTCACGGAAGTTGAGCAAGTTAAAGTTTCAACGCTTCCTTTCCCCTCCTCTTAGTCCCGCAGACTGCCAATCCAAGAAACCAATAGGTGGCCTGATTGGCACTTTCCTTTACCTGATTGGTTTAGAGTTTTGCAACTGTCCGAACAAATTTGCTGGGGATTGGTCGAGCTTTCAGTTTTGAAAATCGTAGGTTTACCCCGCGCAGTACCGCCCCAATTCTTCCCCGGAGCTGTGGTCCTCCGAGTTCGGGAGCTGAGGGTCTGGGCGGGCGGGGAGGGTCTTCTAGGAAGGCCGCCGGACTTGGATCGGAGCAGCACTTAGAAGACGTAGTGCAACCGAGTGAGTGTGCGGGCAGCCAGCGGGGGTTGTTCAGAGGCTTAGCGATCTGTTACCCTTCGCTAACTCCGAACCGGGTGCGTGACCCCTTGCCCTCCTTCAGCCTGGGAAGAGACAGGTCATTTCTTTCACGTGGCGAGGTGACCCACCTTAATCCTAGGGCCTGAGATGAATTGGTCCGCCCCCACTTCGACCTAGGTCACGGTTCCGAGAAAATAACCCTGTCCCCTCTCGGAGCCTAGCATGCTTGTGTGCCCAGGAGGCCGTTTGTTGACTTGGACGTGGAGAAAGCGCACACCGACCGGGTTGTGTGATGGAATTATGCCAGATGGCATTTCTCTGTACAGTTAACCTTCGCTCAACACCTCCCGCCTCCAGCTGAGCGACATTTTAAACTAACCCTTTCCGGATGCCTATGCCGCCCCTTGTCAGTCCCCAGGTATGTTCGCTGTCTGCGATTCAGTTCCATCCCGCCACCGTGGCCTTCTCTGGAGATGCCCAGAGTCAAAACTTGACGCCTGCCTTTCAGAGGCTGAAATCGGGGAGGCGGCATAGCTGATTGTTAAGAACACAATTTAAGTCCGGGCTCCGGGGTATCTGTTAACTTCTCTTTGCCTCAGTTTCCTCATCCGCTCACGGGTGTCCTTGAGGTTGAGGTGAAATTTAAATGAGATGATCTGAGCGTGGAGTAGGATTCTGCAAATGGGAACGGCTGTTAGGACCGCTTTTCACTAAAGAATGGTAGAGGGTGAGGTCCCCAACTTCCTGCACCCTCAAAAGAGCAGGCTTTGCAAAGGAGGGCGGAGAGCCTCTAGTCTGGAGTATGGTGTGAGGGAAGTATTGGCAGGGAAAGAAGCTGTTACCCAGTTGGGCATTTTGAACAGATACCTAAAAAAAAAGATCGCAAGTTGCTTTTCTGTGAACCTTTGTCTTGGGTTTGGCTTCCTTGAACAATTTTCTCTTACCTGGCCTGGAACTGGTTGGGGTCTTGCACTTTGCCAGGCCTGAGCTCTGGTGCAGAGGGCAGAGGGAGCCAGAGTGATATCAGTGGGGAGACCATGCCCTCCACTGGCTGGCTGCAGAGCTGTCTCAGTGCGGCTCTGCGGTCCTGCCCAATGGGACCTGCCCTGATCAGGGCTACTCTTGGCATCTCGGAGCAGGAGCTTTGAGTGAGTGTGGCGTGCCCTAACCCGTGTAGAAGTGCCCTAACCCGTGCAGAATGAGCTTATTTGGTGTCTGTGTGTGAGGGTGGGGTGGGAAGAGAATGCCTAGGAGGTTTATTTCAAGGTTTAGAGTTGATAGGTGGAGTAACTCATTCAACCAGTATTTCTTTCATGCCAGGCACTGTGCTGGGCTCTGGGCTTTCAGCTATAAGGAAAGCAGTCAAGGGCTTGCCCCCAAGGAGCAAGGTTTAGTGGGCAGAGACAGGCAGTAACCAAACAGATCCACAGCCACCTAAGTGCTGTGCAGAGAATTGAAATGAATGGAGATGGGATCATGGCTGATGGTCAGATCCTCCCTGAGTTGCTGAGATCCCAAGTAATGTGGAGAACTGTGCAGTAGAAGACATTAGGTTCCAGAGGGCAGACCTTATTCGGGGAACAAGGCTGTGTGCTCTGGAAATCAGATCCCAGAAAATCCCATGAGGCTGCAGCAGGACCTGGTGTTAAGCTCTTAGCCTAGCACCTCCTTCTAGGTGCTTCTGTCTTAGGTGGGAGGTTGAGCTTTGCATGGTTCTTGGTTTTGAAGGTGTAGATCAGGGTGGTGGGTCTCCACCATGTCATGAGACGTGCAGTCTGTTATTATGACTTATGATCTTCACCCATCCCCTTGTTCTTTTGTTCATTCATTCCAGTAGGGATATTTACTGAGCCCTTGCTATGACTAAATGGAACACTCCTTCCTTGACTGGGACTTGAGTGATATTATAAGCGAGGCTTGAGGATGCTTGAACTGCTAGATTTTAAGAAACTGAGTGAAAACTGGTTTTATATTTCCCCCACTGCCGCAAACCAGCGAGGCTAGTAATTCCAGGTCCTGAGTGGGAACTAAGAAAATAGAGAGAAAAAGGATGGGCTCAGGAGGGCTCTTTGCAACCCAAAAAGATAGCTTGTAAAAAGCAAGCCTCCACCCACCTACCTGCTTTATTTATAGGGCAAAGCGAGGTAATTAGCAAATTAAAGAGATCATTAAAAAAAATCACATTTCCAGGGCAACCCAAGCATTCTCCCAAGTGCAGAAAATCCCCACCGTACATAAAACATCTTAACTTCACAAAACAAAAGATAAAAAGAAATCGCCTCAAGTCTCTGGAGGGACCAGGGAGGATAGGAGAGTATAAACAATTCAGCATCACAGCTAACAGGGAGGTGTGGAAAAAAGACAGCTTTTAGCAACTTCACTAAGCAAGTGAGGTGGTGGGTTGGGGAGACTGTCAGTTTACTGCTTGTTCCCCATACCTCTGTCCCCAAAATATCTAAACTGCAAAGACCCTGTTGGCTTGTGGGCCCCAACACCCCACCAGTATTTCTACACAAGTTATCTTTTTTATACTTTTAGTTTTCTTTTATTATTAGAGAGAGGGACAAATAAGAACAGACAGGAAGGGAGAGAGATGAGAAGCATCCATAATTCGTTGCATCACCTCAGTTGTTCATTGATTGCTTTCTCATATGTGCCTTGGGGGAGGGGGCTGCAGTGGAGCCAGTGACCCTTTGCTCAAGCCAGAGACCTTGGGCTTCAAGCCAGTGGTCTTTGGGCTCAAGCCAGAGACCATGGGGTCATGTCTATGGTCCAATGCTCAAGCCAGCGACCCTGCACTCAAGCTGGATGAGCCTGCGCTCAAGCCGGCAACCTCCAGGTTTTGAACCTGGGTCCTCTGCGTCCTGGTTTGACACTATCCACTGTGCAACCAACTGGTCAGTCCCTACACAAGTTTTCTTAAAAAAAATAAGACATTGCGCCTGACCAGGCAGTGGCGCAGTGGATAGAGCGTCAAACTGGAATGCGGAAGACCCAGATTCAAGACCTCGAGCTCGCCAGCTTGAGCGCGGGCCCATCTGGTTTGAGCAGAGCTCGCCAGCTTGGACCCAAGGTCGCTGGCTCCAGCAAGGGGTGGCTCGGTCTGCTGAAGGCCCGCGGTCAAGGCACATGTGAGAAAGCAATCAATGAACAACTAAGGTGTCGCAACGGCAACGAGAAACTGATGATTGATGCTTCTCACCTCTCTCCATTCCTGTCTGTCTGTCCCTATCTATCCCTCTCTCTCTCTCTCTGTCCCTGTAAAAAAGAAGAAAAAAAAAAGACATTGCTTATTTGCTCCCCTCATGCTTCCTCATCCATTTCTAGGGCATTTCAGCTCAAGGGAGAGAGGGTTGTGGGGGCCTCTTGGCAGGGAGCAGTCTCTGCCCCCTTCTTTCTTACTGACTCCTTTGGAATGCAGAACCCCTTCCGTTCACTGGCCTCTTGAAGAGGCAGTTGGATTTGAGGTTCTTTGTCCTGAGGCCTGGGGTCAGCTCATGTCTAGCTCACGGTGGCTGTGTCTAAGCCTTGCTCACCCATAGGGAGGTAGAGGAGAGCCCATAGAGTAAGAGCAGGATTGTGTTTGGGCAGGTAGACTGGGGCCCTGTGATGGCCGCAGTTTCTCTCTGATCCAGGAAGGCAGTTGGCCTTACCTTGTCATTTTAAGCCCCAGAAAAAGCGATTTGTAAGGAGGACTCTAGATACCAGAATTGGCTTGGAATTGTGGGCTTATGGGATGGGGACTTAGGGTTGGATAGAGGGAAGGCATTTGCAGAGTGTGAGTAGGACAGACCCTTCTTTTAGCAGCAATGGGGCTGATGGGTTGGCATCTGGAGTCCTGCATCTCTTGGCAATGGCTGTGGGCAGGGAGGGCCCAGCTTCAGGCCCGTGGTGTCCTGTGATTGGGGGGTGGGTGCTGTGGCCTGGCAGACTGTTACCCTGGAGACGGTTCCAGTCTCCTGTGCCTCTTTTCTTTGTTTTTTTTTTTTTATGAGACAGAGCCACCATGGGGACCACAGCCCCCGGGCCCATTCACCTGCTGGAGCTGTGTGACCAGAAGCTCCTGGAGTTTGTCTGCAATGTGGACAATAAGGACTTGGTGTGGCTCCAGGAGATTGAGGAGGAGGCCATGCGCATGTTCACCAGGTGGGGGGGGGAGGTGCTGGTGGGAGGCACGGGGGGCACGGGGCCCACCTCGTATCATGGGAGGAGGTGGGAGAGGTGTTGGGCTGAGCCTCAGAGGACCGGGCTGCACATGTTGCCTGGCAACCTTGCTCCCCTGCCACGTCCCTGGGAGGAAGCCTGCCGTGGCCTTGGAGAGCTCACCTGGTCTTGGTCACCAGCGTGACCTGTCACTGGCTGGAAATGGGCAGGGGCTGGGTGGGTATGGGAGGGGCCGGTGGTTCCCAGGTTGCCACAATGATCACCTTCCCTGTACCAAACAGAGAATTCAGCAAAGAACCTGAGCTGATGCCCAAAACACCTTCTCAGAAGAACCGACGGAAAAAGAAACGGGTTTCTTATGTTCAGGATGAAAACAGAGACCCCATCCGGAAAAGGTGGGGTGGCCGGGGCTGCCGCTGGTCAGGCAGACTCAGCTGCGCTGGGGGTCCAGAGGCTTAGTACCTACCGTCAGAGGCTGATTCCCAGAAGTTAACTGGGAGCAGAGGCCTGAAGGCCTGGAAGTGGGTGGCACACGGGCCATGCTGAGGGGCCAGATATCACAGGAATAAAACTATGACCCGGAGTCCAGAGAATACGCACGCTTGTGCGTGTGTGTATGTGTGTGTGTGTTGGGGCAGGGGTGTGATCTGGGCCTTAGAGGAGGGGAAGGGTTTCCAGAGGTGGCAGAAGAAAGAATCCAACCTTCTGCTTGGGTGAGAGCCAGCAGAGTTGTGGACCAGGGCCTCTGAGCACCTGTACAGGGTGCTTGGCACAGGGTGAGCTCAGTCAGCGAGGGGTTTCTATGAATTCAATCTTTCTAGCAGTTCGGGGAGGACTGGCATTATCCCCAATTTACAGGCCGGGAGGCGAAGGCTCAGAGAGGAGTGGCCGCTGGTCTCATGGCAGGGGTGGCAGAGCCTGGGCTGGAACCCTGGTCTTCTGCCTCCAAGCCCTCCACTTTGTCCTCCACCCAAGCTGGTGGCTTCTGGGGAGAAGGTGCTCCGCTCGAATGTTGGGGTGCCTTCCTGCCCTGCTGGGTCCTCTTAGCTTCTGCTCTGCTACCTTCGGCAGGTTGTCCCGCAGGAAGGCTCGGAGCAGCCGGCTGAGCTCCCAGCAGCGGCTCAGCAAGGACAAAGGGGAGCAGCTGGCCACGGTGGCAGGGGAGAATGGCTCCGTCCCGCGGCGAGTGACCCGTGCTGCGGCTGCAGCTGCGGCTGCGGCGGCCACCATGGCTCCTGCTTCGTCGACCCCGGAGTCCCCCACGGCGCTGACCAGGGAGCCCGAGAAGAGTGTCGCCCAGTGTCAGCTGGTGCCCGTGGTGGAGATAGGCGCCAGAGAGCGCTGCAGCGCTGAGCGGCACCTTGGCCAGCACTGTTCTGCCCGGGCTCCGGGGGCAGCTCTGGCCAACCAGGTCACCTTGATATCGGACAAGGAGTCAACACCCAAGAAGTCAGAGGCCGGGAGACTGGAGTCTGTCGCCGTGAGTTCCCTGACGACTACACCCCAGGACCCCAAGGGCCGAGGGGTCAAAGCTGGCCGCTCTGCCTCCAAGCTTAGGATTGCACGGACGTCCCCAGACGCAAAGGACTCTCCTGGCTCTCCAGCCTCCCCGCGGCGGGTGCAGGTGCTGGCTCCCATCCTGCCGGATAACTTCTCTGTGCCCACGGGCTCCCATGTGGACCGGCAGTCAGTGCAGCGCAGCCTGATTGCCCCGTCCTCCTCGGGTTCCCAGAGTCCTCTGGCCCAGAAGTCCTCCTCCCAGAAGGCCACCAAAGAGCCAGCTGCCTCTGCCCGCATCATCTGTGAGTCCGTGGGTACAGTGGGGGGTCCTTGGTGCCCAGCTTGACCAGAGGGGCTCTGGGAGTCCATCTGATACTCTGGCAAGGAGCTGTCCATAGAACTTTCTGTAGTGATGTAAACGTTCCATATCTGGTAGCCACAAAATGTAGCTGGTATGATTGAGGAACTGAATTTTTACTTTTACTACATTTTATTTATTTATTTATTTATTTTTTTTAGTGTTTATTTTTACAGGGACAGAGAGAGAGGGATAGATAGGGACAGACAGACAGGAACAGAGAGAAATGAGAAGCATCAATCATTAGTTTTTCGTTGCCGTTGTGAAACCATAGTTGTTCATTGATTGCTTTCTCACATGTGCCTTGACCGCGGGCCTTCAGCAGACCGAGCAACCCCTTGCTGGAGCCAGCGACCTTGGGTCCAAGCTGGCGAGCTTTTGCTCAAGCCAGATGGGCCCGCGCTCAAACTGGCGAGCTCGGGGTCTCGAACCTGGGTCTTCCGCATCCCAGTCCGGCGCTCTATCCACTGCGCCACTGCCTGGTCAGGCTACATTTTAGTTAATTTTGATTTAAATAGAGACAGTTAGCTAGTGTTTACCGTATCGGACAGTGCAGATCTCGGCCAGTCCTCTTGTATTACAACTGAGGAAACTGAGGTCCAGAGAGGTTGCGCACCGTGTCCCTGTGGTTAACGCCATTCTGGGACTCGAACCTGGGCCTTTTCCCTGGGCCAGTGGGTTCTTTCCTCATGCAGGGCTCTCAGGTTCACCACACTTGTGGGCCGCTGCTGTGAGTGAAGCTGTTTAGTCTCGAGATCCTGGGCTGAAGAGATGTGATGGTCCTCACAGCCAGCTCCTTCTGGGACGGACAGATACTGGGTTTGAGTGCCAGCTCAGCCATTTACCTTCCCTGCGACCTTGGGCAGGTTACAGGACCCTCTTCACAGGCCTCAGTTCCTTGTCTGTCACGGGGGTGATAATAGTATCACTGTTCAGGGTTGCTGTTTCTTCAGCTAACCCATGCAGTGTGCTTAGAGCAGGGTTTGCCCCATGCAGTGATCTGTGACCTGAGCAGTGCTTATCATCGGGTCCTAGCTCAGACAACCATTGTCCCAGTGGGAGCCACTGAGGGGGACAGGCAGATTGGTGAGTCAGGGCTGGCTGTGTGGGGGAGGTGGGGTCCTGCTAAGTAGAAGAAATATGGGGAAAGGCATCCCTGGAAGAGGGAGTAGCTAGTGTGATGACCCTGAGGCAGAAAATGCGAGCAATGGGGTGCCCTGGGCTCACGTGCCACACAGCTGCTCGGGCTTGATGCCACCAGTGTGGCATTGCACTATGTGTGGGGTCACAGAGTGTGGTGTGTGGCCCTTGATGGCTGTTGGGAGGTTGCTGGCACTGTATAACAAGTGGCCAAGAGGGAGAGAGACCAGGCAGGAGGCTGATACGAGGGCCCAGCCAGAGGATGGGTGGGAGTGGGGTCGATGGAGAAGATGGGGCAGTGTTTACATTAATGTGTATTAAAATTATAGTTGACATCTGCCTGGCACTTTAAGATTTATTAAACTCAAGATGATCTTTGGTCCCTGCAGCAGCTCTGGTAGCCTGTTAGGGTTTCCCTACTTCACAGAGGAGGAAACTGAGGCTTAAGGCAGGGGTCCCCAAACTTTTTACACAGGGGGCCAGTTCACTGTCCCTTGGACCGTTGGAGGGCCGGACTATATAAAAAAAAACTGAATAAATCCCTATGCACATTGCACAAACCTTATTTTAAAGTAAAAAAACAAAACAGGAACAAATACAATATTTAAAATAAAGAACAAGTAAATTTAAATCAACACGCTGACCAGTGTTTCAATGGGAACTATGGGTGCGGATGCATCCTGTGCTCCTCTCACTGACCACCAATGAAAGAGGTGCCCCTTCCGGAAGTGTGACGGGGTGGATAAATGGCCTCAGGGGGCCGCAGTTTGGGGACCCCTGCTTAAGGAGGTCGCTGAGTCTATAAGCTAGGGAACTAGAGCCTGAGCCCCATGTGTTTGGTCCCTTCTAGGCTGGCAGCCACTGGGTGAGGAGGTAGAACGTCCCAGGTGGGCCCAGTCAGGGAGGTGTGGACACCTCACCTTGCCAGGTTTCATCCCCACCTGCTCTGGACTAGGGGGCTCAGCGATGCTAAATCCGGGGCACATGCAGCTGTGTGGTCTGACCCCCCGTCTGACTTTGGATCTTCAGAAGGGCCCAGATGGTTCTGACCTGCCTCGGAGATTTCCTCAGGCCTGAATCTGGTCCTGGCAAGAGGCCCCAAGGGGCGGGTGAGCCTGCAGCTTCAGGGAGAGGGTGGGAGAGACTGTAGAGCCTGTGCCTTCCCTGGGATCCGAATCCAGATCCCCATTAAGCCATTCCGATTGCTCCTCCCTCAGCCTTCTCATTTGATTTACACTTGACACAAGCCGTTCTGACTCCTCTCCACCTTGAGAGGCAAGGAAGACAGTAGAGAGGGAGACACTTCTAGTCTTTAGGTGTTAGAACAATCTTTAGGTATCAGGAAGCTTTGAAGCTCATGGTGGTAGATACTTATTTTCCAAAACTCTGTTTATGTTTATTTTCTCTCTCGCTCTCTCTCTCTGGCTCAATTTTTTATTATTGTCAACAAATCCTGTTAGTTGTTTTTAAGTGACTGAGTCACTTTATTCAGTTTTCAGAAAATATTTGCCAAGTACCTAAGCTCGAACAACCACAGTTTGTCACGTGTTCCTTCAGTAAAAACAGTCTTCCATGAGAAGAGTGGCTGTTTGGCTGGGAACTCGGGCATGTGTGCTCTTCACAGACTTGGCATTCTGCGTCTTCTGCTTTGTCCTACAAAATCTTAGGAAGTCATGTTCTTCAGTTTAGGTTTAATGAAGTGAGTAGTTTCTACTCCTTCATCAAAGAGATTCCCAAGCGGAGCTAGACGTTCCTGTCCCGTGAGTCTGGAGAGCACCTGTCTAGCGAAGGGAGGGATCTCTGAGGTGGACAGGTGCCCGGTTCCCTGGATCTCTTGGAGTGGTACCTGACCAGCTTCTGAGGTCACCTTTTGTTCCTTTGTTTTTCCCTCAGGTCACAGTTACCTGGAGAGGCTCCTGAATGTTGAGGTGCCCCAGAAGGTCAGGTGAGTTCAGTTCCAGGGATTGGGGATCTTCCCGGGGGGGGGGGGCTCGCTGGGGCCAGGTTGTCCAGGTGTAGGCCAGGATGGAAGTACTTCCCAAGCCTAACCCTTCCCTCTTCCTAGGGACTGCCCATGGGTGTAGCCCTGCCCCCGCTCCAGTCTAACCAGGCAGTGAGTGTCAGTGTCAAGTCTGCATCGCTTGTCAGTAGCCTTGGTCAGCCCTGGTCTGGCCTTGACCCCTCCAAGCCTTATCCTGGGACGCGGGCTCCATAGGCTGTCCGGTCCCAAGGCCTATGGATGAGCTAATGCAGCCATGAGGGACCATGTTCAAATTGGGGTGGGCAGGTCGGAGGCTGGGCTGCTCCCTGTCCTGGAGGTCACGTCCTGCCGTCACTAAACTGTGTTCACACCCTTGCTTTGGAGCAGAAGTTCAGTGCTTGGGATGGGGAGACGGGGTGTTGGCCTTGCTGGCCCTGTGCTGAGTGGAGGGCTGGCTTCAAAGAGATGTCGCTCATCCAGGGCCAAGGGGCTGAGGAGGAGCAGGGCGAGGGCTCCCGTCCTGAATCGACCCTGCTGCGGGTGACGTGAAGCCAGATTTGGAAGCTGGCATCCTCGTCTACCCAGGCCCAGATGCTCTAGGGAGCCATTGGCTCTGGCTGTTGTCAGCCCGTCCTGTCTGGAGCTGTGGGTTTGTGGCCAGGCCAGGGCGGCTGACATGGACCCCTCGGGGTCTCTACCCTAGGGACTGGGGCCGAGTTCCTGTGGGAACAAATGGATCGGTGGGTCCCACAGTGTTCCCTGCTCTGCTTTCAGCCCCCAGGAGGACCCCAGCAAGAAGGCGGAGCCTGTGGAGGAGGCTGCGGCAGAGGTAAGTCGGTGGGCCAGGGAGGGGAGCGCTCGAGGGCCTTGGGCTCGTGCTCTGGGCTGTGAGTCCCAGGGGCTGATCCATACAGTCTTGGTTCTTTCCCCAGACCCCCAAGAATGAAGAGAGCACTTTGGGGCCATGCAGTGCCACCAAGATGGCCATTAGCACGCCTGGCTCGCGGCCTGCAGCTGGTGGCCAGGAAACACCCTCTGTGGGGCAGCGAGGTGAGTCTTCCTGACCCGGCGTGTGCAGAGCCCCGGGGCCACGTGGGCCTGGAGGTCTCGGCCTGACTTTCTCTCGGGAGAGAGGAAGCCGCATGCTCTGGGCTGTGGGCTGAATGGGCCCCAGGGGTGCGCAGACCTGAGTCTGCAGCTGTCCTCGCCTGCCTTTTGGCTGGAGCTGCTGCCAGGTGCCATGTGAGTGGCCACGGCTGGTTGGTGCAGGGGGTGGGAGAGTGGGGGGAAGGGCCTGAACCTGGCAAGGCCTTGAGCTGCACTCAGAGGACCAGCAGGGGAACTGGATGCTGGGGTCTCGTTCTGTCCTTGCCACAGGCTCCCTTCTCACCATTGGGGGTCCCCTGTCTGCAAAGAGCGGGAGCGCTGTAGGCTCTGGGCTCCGGCACCCCCAGTCTGCCAGAGGTGCCCCAGGGTCCAACTCACGTCTCCCTGGTGAGAAGGGCACTGTTGTTGTGAGGACTTGAACATGCTTCCTCAGTGACCCTGGGTCAGGGACAGTGGCCAAGCCAGTCCCCTAGCCCCGTGGGCTGTAAGGACCCTTTGGAATGAAGGGTGTCAGAGGGCAGGGGAAAGATGAGTGCTTTCTCCTGGCAGTGACACAGAGTGCACTGACCCGCACCCCCATGTGTACCCTGTGTGAGAGCCCCCCCCAGTCATATCAGCCCCAGCTGGGAGGGCGGGAGGAGTGGTTTCGACATCAGTCAAGGGCCTGTGAGAGCTTGCACCTCCCATAGGTTCTGCTCCTGAAAGGCACCCTGGCTCTCTGTCAGTGGTGGCCAGGTCATGGTTGGGGCCCCTCGGGATTATCCTGCAGTCCTCATCCCAGAGGCCGGGCTTGGGTTGAGAGGTCTGTGGGCTGGGGACAGCATGCTGGCGGTGCTTCTGCCTCCAGCCTCCCCGGGTCTGCTGCCCCCCTCCCCAGTGTCTGCCAGGAGCCAGCCTCGCCCCCCTCCCTGGGGTCTGCCGCCCCCACCTCCCCAGCATCTGCCAGGAGCCAGCCTCGCCCCCCTCCCTGGGGTCTGCCGCCCCCACCTCCCCAGCATCTGCCAGGAGCCAGCCTCGCCCCCCTCCCTGGGGTCTGCCGCCCCCCTCCCCAAGGTCTTCCAGGAGCCAGCCTTGCCCCCCCTCCCCGGGGTCTGCTGGTAGAGGGCCTCGCCCCTCTCTGGCTGCCCCGCTGGGCCTTCCCTGGGCCCCTCTGTGCTGTCCCCGCAGTCTTTCTGATGTTGTACTCTTCACAGAAGCGAAGATCAATCAAGCAGATGGCTCCAAGGAGCCACCCCAGAGTGTCAGGTTTGTGTCTGGGGAGGGTGTGTAGGCCAGTGTTCTAAGGGGCCTGAAGGGGCAAGGACCTCGAGTCCTCTCAGGAAGGTGGGTGTGTGGTCAGGGGCTTCATCTCCTCTCAGCTCTGACTTGACGGAGGAGGCAGCTTGGTGCTGTGGGAGGAGTGACCAGTCCCTGGACCCATCCTCCTGTGTCCTCCTGGTCATGTGACCGTGGACTGATCACTTCCCTGGGCAGCAGGGGGTGGGGGTCGGTCAGGGTGATTTTACCTCTGCAGTGGTGAGTCCTATGGGCGATCTCAGTTTTCTTCATAGGGATGATCTTTTGTGGGGTGTGGCTAGGGCTCTGCAGGGGGTCCCCGGGGCAGCTCTTTGACACCACTGGCCCCCCCACCCCTGCAGGAGGAAGCGCAGCTACAAGCAGGCCGTGAGTGAGCTGGACGAGGAGCAGCAGCTGGAGGAGGAGGAGCTGCAGCCCCCCAGGAGCAAGACCCCCTCCCCGCCCTGCCCAGCCAGCAAGGTGTGTGGGTGTCCATCCCCCTCTGGGCTTCTGCCCCCCCTCCCCGTGCCTCCGCCTTCCTCCGGGCCTCTGCCTCCCCTCCGGCCTCCGCCCTGCCCGGGAGTCCTGACCCGGTGCCTGTCCGCAGGTGGTACGGCCTCTCCGGACCTTCCTGCACACCGTGCAGAGGAACCAGATGCTCATGACCCCAACCTCGGCCTCCCGCGGCAGTGTCATGAAATCCTTCATTAAGCGCAACACCCCCCTGCGCGTAGACCCGAAGGTGAGGGAGCCTGTGTCCCTGGCTGAGCTTCGCTAGAGTTGGGCTATGTGGCTAGAGGCTCCTAGGCATCCCCTAGGCTGTGGGAGCAGCGTGGGTCTGGGCCAAGGCAGCTGTGACCTGACACTGGTCAAGGGCCAGCTCAGGCCTCTCCGACCATAGGCTGCCTCAACATTTGGGGACTGTCCTGACCTTTTGGGTTCTGTACTGGAGGCTTGGCCAACTGGTATGACCCCTGAGTCTTGGGCTCTGGGCTGGGAAGTTGCAGAATTGGCCTGGCAGGCCCCCACCCTGGCCACCCACCACACACACCCAGTGCCTGAGGGTTTAGGAGGGGGCATACGTGCAATGTTTTCCAGCATTGGGATGCGGGTGGGTGAGAGGGGACCGCAGGCCCTGAGCAGACTCGCTGGCGTGGCCAGGAGCCTGGCCAGCTGTTTCGGATGCCCCGTGGCCTTGCACTGACTCTTGGCTTTTTCCTTGTCTCCTCTTTTCCACAGTGCAGCTTTGTTGTAAGTAAAGCCTTTTCCTGTCCTTGTAACCTCGCCCTACCTCGCACTTAGCTGCTGTAGCCGTCCTTGCAAAACTGACCGCTCCTATAGAGACACTAACATGCTAAGCGGGAGCCACCGGGGAGGTGGGCAGTGACCCAGAGGCGCTAGGTGGCAGCCGGAGGCTCCAGTGGGTCGGCCTGGACCAGGCCTCCTCCCTGCTGCTCTGCCTTTGACTCTGCTACCAAGAGGCGGAGTCTTAGCCTCCCAGATGCAGAAGGAAGCAAAGGGCAAAGAATGTATGACCTGCAGCTGTCACCAGGGCCACAGCTTCAAGTTCCCTGCAGCCACCTCCCACCCTGCTCTCCAACCCTGGGCTTCTAGTTATGGTCTGAAGCTGTGATTTACTGGGTCACACACCTGTGTGTGACCCAGCCTTGCAGGGGCCGCAGAGTAATGAGTGGTGGAAGGCAGGCAGGTGACAGGGTGGAACTGTCAACAGTTCTCATAGACGCCTCAGAGCTGAGCTGGCCCACCAGCCATGAGCAGGGAGCCATGGAGCGCTGGGATGTGCTGGGCCCGCAGTCCTGGCACTCTGGGGACTCCCGAGTGGCCAGGCTGCAGCCCCTTCATTCCATAAGTTCTCCCTGGCATTTTGAGGGTCTCCGACTAGGAGGGCATCCGCCGCCATCAGGGGCCTCAGCTGCAGTGCCTTTGGGCTTGGCAGGTCATGGGGCTGTCCCAGCAGCTGGATATGTGGACCCTAAACTTGCCTGTCCTGCGGGAAGGTTGGTTTCCTTTGGGTGGCCTTGACGATGGGCTTAGCTTCCGATATGCCAATAAGCGGACTCGGAGACCTTACATCCCTGTTTTTCTGCCAGGCCCCTGCTAGGCACTTGAGCCCAAAGCAGTGGGCCAGACTCAGACTTACTTGTTCCCCCTGCAGGGAACTCCTGTGCCCTGTCCAGACTGAGGGGGCCTTGCAGGGTTCATGCGGATGACTGAGAGGTCCAGGAAACCTCCTTTTCCTGCTTTAGGGACCCCAGGTCCTTGCCTAGGGCATCTGGTAGTGGTAGGACACTCCTTAGTGTGGAGATCAGGGGCCCAGGTAGGTCACAGGAACCTTGGACTGATATCCTTTGGGCCCGAGTATCCTGAGCGGGACAGAAACCTGTTTTGCTGGGCCCGGTGGAACGCAGGAGTCTGTTGGGCTCTCGGCGCAGGAAGGGATGATGGTGAGCACCCTCTGGGCCACCCAGCTTTCTCTTCCAAGGTGCTTTCCTCACGAAAGATCAGGTGGGTGTGGTGGATGGAGGTCTCCTGCTGGTCTTCTCTGGGGCAGGCCACTGTGAGGGAGAGCCAGCCAAAGGCCACCTACCCCCGCCCCAATGGGGCCTCCCAAGGCCCGTGTCTCCCTCCAGGGCCTTCCTGCACCCAGCTTAGCCTTCAGGGCTCACCGCCACTTCTCTTTCCTTCTATTTCTTTCTCTGTCATAACAACAAAACAAAAACCAAAACCTTATTTTGATAAGTTATACAGTAAAGTTTATATTAAGAATTATACTGTAAAATCTGTACTGCATAAATGTTCGCTTGAACATATTTTAGTATTCCATTTTAATTTGTCTATTGTGGTTTTAACTGTTTTGTTCTGTAGTTCTTTTACTGGTTGCTGTAGGCATTACGGATTTAACTTTCAGGATCACTCTCGAATCCGCTGTCGGTTCAGTTGCGACGTAGAAATCTTACTGCCCTCGCCCGTGTGCTGTTTTTGTCTTACGTGTCACGTCTTCTTACATTGACGAGCCCTGTCAGACGCTGTTAGAATCTTTGCTTTCAACTGCCCAACATTGTATGAGAACTCAAGAGAAAAGGAATAGTCAGTTGATATTTACCCAGAGAGTTATCATTTTTATTGTTCTTTTATTGATGTTTCATGTGTCCTGGTATCATTTCTTCTTTTTTGTTTGGAGAATTTCCTTTAGCAAGTCTTTGAGAAGGAGCCTGCTGCCGACAAATTCTGTAGTTTTTCTTCATTTGAGAGAGTCTCTTTCCTCTTTCACTTCATTTCCCAAGGCTGTTTTCACCGAATATGGAGAGTTCTGGGCTAACTGGTCTTTCACTTTACAAATGTGGTGCCAGTTCTTTCTGGCATTCATAGTTTCTGAGGAGAAGTCTGCAGTCATTCAGAGCATTGCGTCACCCGGACACCAACCCCTGGGGCAATGAGTCTCTGTGGCTGCTTTTGAGAATTCCCCTTTGTATTGAGTTTTCAGCAGTGTGATTATGATGTGGGCCAGACGTGGGTTCACTTGGCTTCATCCTACTGGAGTTACAACGGCCTTTTTGAATCTGCAAGTTTATATCTTTTACCAAATTTGTAGCATTTCCAAGCCAGTATTTTTCTACATTGTGTCCCCCGACCCCCACCGCATGTATTCTTCCCGTGTGGGGTGATGCTGGCACAGATGACAGGCCTTTTGGTGTCACCTCACATTTGCCTCAGGCTCTATTAATTTTTCTTCAATATCTTTTCTCTGTTTTCAGCTTGGATACATGTTATTAATTTCTCTGCTGCATGTTATTAATACATGTGCTCTGCTGATGTCTGTCTTCTTCGTCTGTTTTTGGACTGTCCCTTGAATTTATTTCAGTTATTGTATTATTAGTTTTAAAATTTCTATTTTGTTTCTCTTTGGATCTTCTGCTTGCTGAGATTTTCTGTTTTTCAGGTGACCTTAAGAATGTCTGTGATTACTTGTTAAAGTGCACGCAAGCGCACACACACACACACACACACACACACACAGTAAAATAGTTATAAAGCATAATAATAAATTACCAATCCCGTTTTTCATTCTCCTTTCAAATGTACTTGTACATAGTTATCAGAGTGTACGTCCAGTTTTGAACCTAATTTTTGTGTAACCCACGATTTGGCAGGGCTAAGTCAAGGGCACTGGTGACGCAGGCCCTTGGGAGGCCTTCGGGTCCCCCAGGGAGAAAGGTGGAAGCCCCAGGCCTCACTGAGGGTGGCAGTGGAGAGTGTTTGGGAGCAACTCTGCCCTCAGAAGCAGCCTGGTGCTGCTGCCTGTCTGGCAGGAGGCAGGAGGCAGGAGGCTGGAGGTGGGTCGTGGCAACCACGTTCCTGCCCAGCTCGGGGCTGTCCTCGCTCACACTCAGCTCCCACCCAGGAGAAGGAGCGGCAGCGCCTGGAGAACCTGCGGCGGAAGGAGGAGGCAGAGCAGCTCCGCAGGCAGAAGGTGGAGGAGGACAAGCGTCGGCGGCTGGAGGAGGTGAAGCTGTAAGTGGCCCAGCCCCTGGCCCCTGGCCCTGCAGGCTGCTGCGGGCCCCCCCTGATTGCCCTGTGCTCACAGGAAGCGCGAAGAGCGCCTGCGCAAGGTGCTGCAGGCCCGAGAGCGGGTAGAGCAGATGAAGGAGGAGAAGAAGAAGCAGATTGAGCAGAAGTTTGCTCAGCTGGATGAGAAGACTGAGAAGGTGCGCACTGTGGGCTGGTGCGCGCTGTGGGCTGGCACGCTGTGGGCTGGCGGGCGGCTGCGTTCCAGTGGGCTGTTCCCTGCTGGGGCCCAAGCAGGTCCAACTTGGTGGCCCGAGGGTTAGGACTGAGCCCCTTTGACACCCTGGACCCCTCTCCTGTCCATCTGATTGCCCTGGAGTGGTTCTGAGCCCGGCTGAGGGTGGAAGGTCTCTGCCCTGAACCAAGGAGCAGCCCTTTGCAAGTGGGTTGGCTGGTGCTCCGGGGCAGGGCTGGCTTCCAGGGGTCCCTCCCCTGGGCTGTGTGGGGTCCCGGCTACCTGTCAGTTTGGGACCCACTGTGTGGGGTTGGGGGGGGGCTGCTCTAATGGGCATGTGGGTGGGCTTTGCAGGCCAAGGAGGAGAGACTGGCTGAGGAGAAGGCCAAGAAAAAGGCAGCGGCCAAGAAGATGGAGGAGGTGGAGGTGCGCAGGAAGCAGGAGGAGGAGGCGCGGAGGCTTCGGTGGCTGCAGCAGGTGGACAGGGGCTCGGGCATGGAGGGGGTGGGGCAGGACAGCACTGTCCCCGCCCCTGAGGACTGCTGGGTGTACCCTGCTTTGTTGACTTAATCTTGGTGGACCTTGTGGCATCAAGCCCTGAGGACAGTCAACAAATGACTTGGAGATGGGGATGGTGAGAGTAACCTGCCTCCTGTTTTTCTGTAGAGGTGGCACTTTCACGGTTAAGCACATGGACTCTGGAGTCAGACTTCCAGTGCTCTTTATTAGCTCTGTGACCCTGGACAGGTGACTTGACCTCTCTGTGCTTTGGTTCCTTCAGGTAGCAGTGGTATCCACTTGATAGGGCTGTTGTGAAGATGAGATGTTCTGTCTGTAAGAGTGAGGAGCTGTCGATCTTATAACTCTAGGGACATAAATCTGTTGCTGGGGTTATAATAGTGGCTAAACTTTATTGAGTATCTACTACGTGCCGGGCACTGTTTTAGGTATGTTATATTATGTATAAACTCAGCAACTTCAGGAAGTGTAGGTATTGTATACTGTTGTTCCCATTTTATTGTTGAGGAAACTGAGGCCAGAAGGCTTAAGTGACAACCCCGTGTCACACAGCTAGTATCTCTGGCTCCAGTCTGTACCCTTAGCTACTAAATCTGCTGCAGCAGCAAGCGAAGTTGTCACAAGATGCCTTTTCAGGCTGGTGGTGGTGATTCTGGGGCACCTG
This sequence comes from Rhynchonycteris naso, assembly GCA_037038555.1. Taxonomy (NCBI): domain Eukaryota; kingdom Metazoa; phylum Chordata; class Mammalia; order Chiroptera; family Emballonuridae; genus Rhynchonycteris; species Rhynchonycteris naso. Next base: position 363,299,728 of record CM072995.1, read on the forward strand.
GCGTGGGGCATGGGGTGGCCTGACGATGCCACCAGACCCTGGGCTGCGGGAGCCCCCTTTACTGTCCAGCCCACGTCTGGCCTGAGGCCCTGACCCGGCGTGCGTTCACAGGAGGAGGAAGAGCGGCGGCACCAAGAGCTGCTGCAGAGGAAGAAGGAGGAGGAAGAGCAGGAGCGGTCTCGGAAGGTGGCCGAGGCCCGGCGGCTGGCCGAGCAGCGGGAGCAGGAGCGGCGGCTGGCCGAGCAGCGGGAGCAGGAGCGGCGGCTGGCCGAGCAGCGGGAGCAGGAGCGGCTCCAGGCCGAGAGGTGAGGGCACCCTGAGGTTCAGGCTGGTGGGCCACCCCTGGGGATCCGGGTGGCACCTTGCCATGCGTGTGTGGACGAGAGCTAGAGCTGTCCTCTGGAAGCGGCTCCCAGCTTTGCTTGGGGTTTGCAAAGGAGAGAACTGCTTCCCTTGGCTCCAAGCCCAGGGGCACCCAGCAGGTGGGCCGCCCCACTGGTGAGCTGGCTTTCGAGTTCACAGACATAAAGGTTGGGGTCACTTGGGACTCAGTTTTGCCTCTGGCCAGTGTGCTGCCCCCTTTGGTTCATTTTGCCCTCAGCTGACATGGGAGGCGCTGTGGGGTGAGCCAGTATTTCTCAGCAGGACCCCCACGGGCACTGGGCAGGAGTTCTTTGTGGTGCACTGTAGGACGTCCGGCATCTTTGGCCCCTGCCCACTAACTGTGCCTCCTCTGTGGTGATAAGAGCTCAGATCCCCTCCCCCGCCACCTCCTTCCTCCCCAACATTTCCCCACTGCCTCCCTTGGGAGCTGTGGCCGAAGAGCCTGCAGGTCTTGCAGCTCTGTGCAGCAGGCAGGATGCCCACCCTGACTTCTACAGGCCTGTATCTGGGGCTGGCCCTGTGCTTGTGTGCGGGATCCTGAGGAGTCCGTGGGGGACACGCTACAGTCACTGCTGGCCCAGAGAGGTGGGGCCCAGCCTGCGTTGAGCCTGCTTGTGTGCAGACACGGAGAACTGGGCTTGTGTGTGTGAACAGACAGGTGGCGATACCCAAACACTGCCCAGCAGCGGCCTCTCCCGCCGCCGCCGCCTGGGCACCACCTGGCAATTTCGTGCGTCTGTCTTTGGGTGACTTCGGGCCCAGTGGAAAGTGGGGTTGGAAACCAGAGGGCTGAAGTGCATCGGGGGCATCTCCCTGGGCTTGATTGACAAAATGGTGACTGATCCCGTGGTAGACCTGGAGACAGGAGTCTGGGAAGAGGACAAAGGGTGGGTGGGTGACAGTTGATGTAGTTTTAGAATTGCGTGTGTGCTGGACGATGCCAGGGACTTCGAGGGGGTGCTGATGCTCGTAATGGTTGCAGCTTTGGTGGGTACTGAGCTGTATGCTTTACGCCTGGTCCCTTGTTGCATCCTCGGCGGAAGGCCGTTGTGGCACAGGGACCAGCAGCTCTGCTTTCCAGAGGGGAGCAGGTGCAGAGGTAAGATGATTTGTTCAAGTCACAAGCTAAGTAAGTGGAGGTGGCCCCAAAGCCCAGCCCTGCCCTGCCTCACAGAAGGCGTGGAGCCCAGTGTGCACCCTGTGGGCCAGGACGATCGGAGCTAACTCAGATAATCATCTAATTCTCATGGGGACTCAGGAGGTAAGGTGTACGATCCCCATCGTACGGCAGACAAGACTGAAGCTGAGACCTCAGTTGTGTAGGACGTGTGAGCGCCAAATTGGATGGATTTGTGCAAAGCTGAGCGCTCCCTGCACCCTGGGTGTGTACTCTCCAGCCCTTCTGGTGCACGTGCAGGTGCAGGTGCCGCTGCGGGCCCTTGGCTGCTGTGCCCTTTCTGCCATTCTGTCTTCCACAGCCAGTGCCGCTGGGCCTGGCTTCCCTGGTGGGGACGGACACAGCCAGGGCTTAGCTTCCTGCCCTGACTGGCTCCTGTTTGGCCCTCAGGGAGCTGCAGGAGAGGGAGAAGGCCCTGCGGCTCCAGAAGGAGAAGCTGCAGAGGGAACTGGAGGAGAAGAAAAGAAAGGTACAGGGAGCTGCTGTGGGGCGTGCACGGGCCTGCACGGAGCTCCGGGCTGGGGAGCCCTCCTCTAGTGGTTCCTGGGGCAGGAGCTGGCTTGGGGGCAAGGGAGAGCAGTTCACCTGGTCTCTAACCATGTGGGGCTGCCTGCTTGTCCCAGGAAGAGCAGATACGCCTACAGGAGGAGCAGAAGAAAGCCAAGGAGGTCGCAGCAGCCAGCAAATGCCTGAACGTGACCATGGACGGGCAGGTGAGGCGTGGGCACCGGAGCAGAGAGGAGGGCAGGGCCTCCAGCTCTGATGATTCTCTTCCCAGTAGTAGCCAGTGCAGATCATATCTGAGGACCATGAGTAAGGGGAAGGATACGGTTGGCTCATTAGTTTTTACTGTTTTTGATATGTGTATTCTTTCTTATTCTCAAAATAGAATTTGTTCAAAAAAGAAAAAAAAGAAACTAAGTTTTATAAAGGAGTATGAAGTAAAAGGAAAGCGCCCTCAAATGAGAACTAGTACATCTCCCTCTGTATTTTACACGCATAAACAAGTCTTAAGTGGACACAGACTGTACGTACTGCCCTACACTGTTCAGGCTGCTTTAACAAAGTACCACAGACAAGGTGACTTAAAAATAAACATTCATTTGAGACTGGGGACTCCAGGCTCAAGGTGCTTCAGATTCATGTCTATTGGAAGCCTTCCTCCTGGTTCACAGATGGCTGTTTTCTCGCTGTGACTTCACGCGGGGCAAGGGGAGACTGAGCTCTCTGGAGTCTCTTTATTAAGGGTGCTAATCCCATTTGTGAGGGTTCTGCTCTCATGACCTAAACATCTTCCAAAGGCCCCGCCTCCTAATAGCACGATATTGACGGATAGGATTTAACATAGGAATTTGGGGGGGTGGGACACAGACATTTACTTCATAATACATACCGTTTGACAACTTGATTCTTCCTGTTTTTTTCCTTTTTAGTATATTGTAGACACCTGTCTACTTCAGCACTTGTAAATGTCTTATTTTAAACTGTGTAACAGCTAGTTGTATCAGAATATCATTAACCAGTGTGCCTGTTGACAAGCATTTAGGTGACTTCCAGTTTAGTGCTTTACAAGGTGTAGCCGGATAGCTTGGTTGGTTAGAGCATGTCCTGAACTTCAGAGCTGCTGGTTCGATACCTGGTCAGGGCACAAACAGGAATAGATCGATATTCCTGTCTCTTTCTCTCTCTCTTACCCCCTCCCTTCCTTTCGCTAAAATAAATAAATAAAAATTTTACAAACAAAATGTACTATGAGGAAGGGTTTTCAGTGCAGCCTAGGTTAAGATGTTGGAAAGGTGGTTAGCTGAGCATTCATCTTACGGATGTTTAAGTTTCAAATCGTGGGGTTTCTAGTGGAATCCCCAAGAACTGTTCACAGCAGACATGCTGACCTGGAAGTACATTGCTGTAACAGGAAAGAGGAAGATACATAGTTGTGTGTGTCGTGTGACCCCGAGCCTTGATTTTTCCCATGCAGGGAGGCAGCCCAAGCCCCGTGCTCACCCTCGGTGGTGGGAGACGCAGGAGAGGGGCGAGGGTGCTGACAGCCTTCTTGATCTTTTCCAGTCTCCAGCTTGTACCTCCTATCAAATGACTCCACAAGGGCACAGGGGTCCCCCCAAGATCAACCCGGATAACTATGGGATGGATTTGAATAGTGATGACTCCACTGATGATGAGGCCCACCCCCGGAAGCCCATCCCTACCTGGGCCAGAGGTAAGCAGGGCCCCGAGCTCCCTGGGGACCCAGGCCTCACTTGCGGCTCCGGGGCCCTGGAGGGAGCGCCGTGGCGGCTGTGGGTGTGGGAAAGCTGCTGTGTTCCTGGGCTAGCCGCTAGATACCCGATGTGTTGGCTCAGCCATCCTGCACCGGGCCTTGGGACGCCCGCCGGAAGGCTGGGTGGTCCATGGCCAGTGGGCTCATCTTTGGATCAGGTGTCAGATGACTTTGTTTCAACCAGTGTATTAAATTGTGGCTTGCTGTTGGCAGCATGGTGCTGGGTGTTCCAGCTCGGGCTCTGGCCCCTCCTTGGAGACCTGCCCAGCAGGCCAGTTGACACTTGGACCCCAATATGTGGCCTGGGGTGGGACTAGAGCCCTGATCTGCAAACTGTGGCTCACAAGCTACATGTGGCTCTCTGGCCCCTTGAGTGTGGCTCTTTCACAAAACACCACGTGCGAGCACTACCTTGATAAGGAATGTACCTACCTATATAGTTTAAGTTTAAAACATTTGGCTCTCAAAAGAAATTTCAGTTGTTGTACTGTTGATATTTGGCTCTGCTGACTAATGAGATTGCCGACCACTGGGCTAGAGTAAGAGTGGTAATGGGGCTTAGCAGTGCCTGGAGAGCTCAGACTGGGAGCTCCAGCCAACTGGAGGGAGGAAAGCCCTGTGGCGGGCAGGGCATGTGAGCAGGATTTGACCCTGGAGTTTATAGGCCCCAACTCCAGGCCCCAGCGTTTCTTTCCCAGGAGTGCAGTGAGCATGGGTGTGGCCCGAGGTGTGGGTGTGGAGGAGCCTGCTGGCAGTGGAGCGGGGGCCAGTGCACACAGTGGGTGCTTTACAGAGTTTGCAGGGTGGGGGGCAGGCGGGCTGCAGTCTCATTCCTTGAAGGATAATGCTCTGTATAAGACAACTTGCTTTTGTGAGTGTCACCTCATTTGAATCCCACAGTAACCAGAATCTGATTTAGTCTTCCTAACTACCAGCATCAAGTCACTTGGGAGGTGTCAACAAGCAGTTGTCAGTGTGACCAGGGAGCCAGATGACTGGCAAAGCCACCTAGTTATAGTTGACCTTTGCTAGCTTCCTCCCTCTCTCCCTCCCTCCCTTCCTCCTTCCCTCCCTCCCTCCCTCTATCAGGCTATCCACCTGGGGTCGATGCTTGAATCATCTGAGCTATATTTAGTGCCTGAGATAGACGCTTGGACCAATCGAACTATCCTCAGCTCTGCGGCCAATGCTTGAACCAATTGAGCCACGGGCTGTGGGAGGGGAAGAGAGAGAAGGGGGAATGTGAGTGGGAGAGAAGCAGATGGTTGCTTCTCCTGTGTGCCCTGACTGGGAATTGAACCCAGGATGTTCATACACTGGGCTGATGCTCTATCCATTGAGCCACCGGCCAGGGCCATCCAGCTTTCTTAAACTTTTCTCATCTGTGAAATGGGCATGTTAACAGGACCCAGTTGAGAAGAGTTATTGAGGGTGAAGTGAGTTTAGTACATGGAAGATTCGGTGTGGAGCAAGCTGGGTGCACGTTGCACCTGACCTTCCCTCTTGGCAGGGGTGTGCCACCCACAGCCTTCGCCCAGAGGCCCCCTGAGCCTGCACCCTCCACCTCGGGGCCTGGGCGGCTATCTGATGAGATCCATAGCCAACCATGACAGTTGAGGATGGCATCATAGGCTGAAGTTCTGGAGCCAGACTTGGCTCCAAACCCCAGCTCTGCTAGTTATTAGCTGTGTCTTTGGGCAAATCTCGCCGTTAAAAATGGGGAATGTAGAGGACCTGGCTTCCAGGAGGGTGTGGGGTGGCGTGGTCACACAGTGAGGGCTCAGCCAGGTGCCTGGCCCCTGTGACCTCCCGAGGACCTGTGGTCAGACTGGGCTGCCAGACGATGGCAGTAGGAACATGCAGGGGGAGCATTATCAGGGCTCGGTGGGGGGCAGGAGGAGCGGGGCACAGAGGAGCTGATACGACAGGAGGTGAGGACATGCTGACGTGGAGAGGGTGGCCAGGGCTCTGGGCATGGGGAGCCCCAAGGCGGTGACCCGGCTGGTGTTTCCCTGCAGGCACCCAGCTCAGCCAGGCCATCATCCACCAGTACTACCACCCCCCGAACCTGCTCGAGCTCTTTGGAACCATTCTCCAGCTGGACTTGGAGGACATCTTCAAGAAGAGCAAGCCTCGCTACCACAAGCGCACGAGCTCTGCTGTCTGGAACTCGCCGCCCCTGCAGGGCCGCAGGGTCCCCAGCAGCCTGACCTACAGCCTGAAGAAGTACTGAGGCAGGCCCACTGCATCCACGCCAGTCTCGGCCGTCTGTCTGTCTTCCTCTCTCTGTTCTGGTGCCCTCCTGCCTGGTATTCTGTCTCTGAGTCTGGTCACATGTATATAAGCATAAGCGTTCTGTGTGCTTGGTGGGCAGGTGGGGAACGCCAGGCCAGGCCAGCCCCGCCGGGTTCGCAGGAAGTAGTGCCCTGTAAATAGATTGTTATCGTTTTAGCCTCTAGTGTTTGAAAGCTAGATTAATAAAGTCTGTTCTGTCAAGCCTGTTGTGGGTTTTGTGAAGACCAGGGGCCTCGGCAGACCCTGGACCCTGGTCCTGCGGCCGTGTGTATCTAGCCAAGCGAGGCACTGCGCCTTGTCCTGGGCTGGGGCTTCAAGGTCAGCTGGGTCCCACCCCCAGAGGATGATGTCAGTAGCTCTGGTGTCATCCCTGGGCAACCTGGGGACACTGCTGCTCTCCTGATGGGGCGGGTGACGAGACTTCCTGTTTTTCTGGTTAGCTCCCTGTCGGTAAAGGCTTATTCAACAGGAGAGACCTGGGGTCGAGGTCAGGAGAACTGGGCTCTCGACACAGTTCTGTCCCTTCAGGTGTTTGTCTCGCCCCTTGCTGCATGGATCGACGGGTTGAGCTGCTTAAGCAGGATTAGAAAGGGGCGGCAGAAAGGAGATGGCTTTCAAAGCTACCTTGGGGCCAGTGCTTCTAAGCAGTTGAGATATTTTTCCAATAAAACCGGGCAGCTGCTAGTCGAATGCTTAGTGCTAGTCCATGCTGGCCCTGGACTTGCCCCATGGCTATCAGCTGAGTTCTCAGCGTGTGACCGCTGCCCCTTGTCCTCTGCTGTGCCAGCCCCTGCATCAGGGCGGTGGCCGAATCAAGCCACGGCCACTTTGTAAATTTTATTGGAACCCAGCCTGCAGAAACAAATGCCCATCGTCTCCGGCTGCTCTGCTGAGGGCAGAGTTAAGGAGCTGCAACAGAAGTCTCATGGTCCGTAAAACTGAAAATACTTTGACCCTTTACAGAAAAAGTTTGCTGACTCCTGCTTTAGAACTAAATGCAGGCTGAATTCAAGAGCGCTTTAGAAAACTGAGGAAATAGTACATGTACACGGCAGGCTGAAAGCTGGAGGATTCTGCCCGTGCCAGCAAAAACGTTGTACACTTCATTCAAATGTGGTGCACAGTTCGCATTTGTTCTATGTGTTCACTGACTAGCCCTTTGTGTCGGGTTGACTGGCAAGTGTCTGCTCAAAGTCACAATGTCAAAACATTACTTCTTTTAGGATGTTTATATAGTGTTGGAGAAAAACTTGTGCAGCAAAAAGGTAGTTCCAGGTGCTCTGCGTCTTCATCAACACTAGGTATTGTCAGTATTTCTTATTTTGGCCATTTAAGTAGATGTATCATGAGATCTCATTTTTTCTTTTTGCTTTCCCTTTTTCTTTTAAAAATTTTTTATTCCTTTCCTATTTTTTTTGGTTCATTTTTAAGTTGTGTAGTTTTCTTACTTTCAAGTTTAGAATCTTTATGTATAAAAGATTACAAATCTTTTATCAGTTACATGCTTTGCAATGTTCTCTCCTAACTTGCAGCTAGCTTGTCTCCTCATTCACTTAACTTTTTCATTGAGCAGCAATTTTTATTTGGATGTCCAGTTTATCAGTTTTCTTTCTTGTACCGATTGTGCCATTTTGAAGACGTTTTTATTTTTTCAGTGAGAGAAGGGGAGGTAGAGATAGAATCCCACATGTGCACTGGCCCAGATCCACCTGGAAAGACCACTAGGGGGCAATGCTCTGCCCATCTGGGGAGTTGCTCCATTGCTTAGCAACCGATCTATTCTTAGTGCCTGAATGGGAGGCTCTGAGCCATCCTCAGTGTCCAGAGCCAACTCGCTCCAATTGAGCCATGGCTGCAGGAGAGGGGTAGGGAGAGAGAGAAGCGAGAGGGGGAGAGATGGAGAAACAGATAGGTGCTTCTCCTGTGTGCCCTGACTGGGAATTGAACCTGGGATATTCACATGCCAGGCTGATGTTCTACCACTGTGCCAACTGGCCAGGGCCTCGAAGAATTCTTTGTCTAGTCTCAGTTCTGGAAGATTTTCTTCTAAGTGTCTTATAGTTTAACATATTCTGTTTAGATTTGTGATCTATTTTGAGTTAACTTTTTTATAAGTGGGAGGTTTGTGTTTTCTGTTTGTATTTGGGACATGTGGATGGTAGTCTGGTTTTTCCGGGACCATTTGTTGCAAAAACTATCCTTTTCCACTGAATTTCTTTTGTATCTTTGTCAAAAATCAATTTGCCATTTCTGGACTTTGTGTTTCTTATATTGATCTATGAGTTATTCTTTTACCAATACTACATGGTCAAGATTACTTGTAGCTTTTAGTATAAATCTTACAAGGCTGGTAGTGTGATTCCTACAAATATAGGCAAAATAATTTTGCCTTTCTGTATAAGTTTTCAAATCAACTTAACTGTTCAAAAGCTCTGCTGGGATTTTCTCTGGATTTGCATTAAATCTACAGATAATTTTGGGGAGAATTCACATATTTAAACCAGTGTTTTTCAACCGTTATTTTGCAGACTGGCACCAGTCCACAAGAGTTATCCACTGTGATGTATGAAGATTCTAGAGTCTATAATCTTCATACACCATCAGGGTGATTAACTCTTTCACGGACCAGCATGAAATTTCCAGCGGACCACACTGTTCCGCAGACTGGCGGCTGAAAGCCACCGTTTTAAACCATGAGCATGACGTGTCTCTATTTATTTTCACTTCTGGTTTCTTTCATTCATACTGTATAACTTCAGCATACAGATCCTGTACAAGTTTTTGTTGGATTTAGAGCTAAGTATTTTCTTGGGGCCATTGTAAATGGTGGTGTTTTTCTAATTTTGATTTCTACTTGTTCATTGCTGTTATATGGAAATAGAGTTGACTTTTGTGTGTTGAACCTGTATTTTGTGATGCAATGAAAGAAGTACTTAGAGGGAAACTTATAGCACTAGATGTTAACGTTAGAAAAAAAAAGTCTCAAATGAGTGACCCCAGCTATTATTTAAGGAAAGGAAGAGCAAACAAAAGTATAAGCAGAAGGAGGCAGTGTCGGTCTCATACAAGCTGTGCCTTCGTAGGAAGAAGGGGACGTTTGCACGGCTTCTTTTCCGGGCCTTTCATAATTTTGATATTTCCTCATGAATTATTTCTTTAGATATTTATCATTCCATTAGTTTCCCTTATTTCCTTTGTGCATTCTAATTACTCATACGACCTTTTAAACGGATCATGGAAAAAGGTGTGGCACAATCAGGTCCACCCGTGGGACTGGCACACAGGAGGAAACTTCGAGGGGTATTTTCTCAGTTGAACACGCTGTAAAGTCTGCACCCCAGGTGGCACCATTTCCCGTAGGATCTGGGATCGCCCTGAACGCATGCAATCTACCCTTTGTCGCTAGGGGGAGCCTTAAGCTTCGTTCTGGATGCAGGGGCCAAAGTGACCCAAAACGACAGGTTCAAGTTGACCCAAGGCACTGAGGATGGGTTCATGACCTTGCCTCAGGCGCTGGAATGGCTCCGGATCAGCAGCCCCAGATGAGCAGAGCATCAGTTCCAGACGGGGTTGCCCAGCAACAGATCAGCAGCCCCAGAAGAGCATCAGTTCCAGATGGGATTGCCATGTGGATCCTGGTCCCGGCGCATGCAGGAGACTGCCTCTACCTCCCTGCTTCTCACTTGAGAGAGAGAGAGGTTCACTCGGATTTGTACTATTCAGAACTGACTAGCTCTGCCCTTCTTGACAAAGGAGGGCTCTTTCCAGTCACACCGGGTGTGTTTAATGGGTGTCTCTTCCGACTTCACACCCACGGAGCAGCAGAGGAGATTTAGGGCAACATAGGCTGATGAAACGAGACATGAACGACTTCGAGCCTTTGGTAAGTCGTGGTCACGGAGGGTGCAGGTAACAGAGGAGCGGATAGAGCGTGCACTGGTGCTGGGGAAGGACGAGGGAGGAAAATGTGGAGCATGGAGCTGGGAGGAGTGAGGATGAATGGTCCTCAAATTCTACATTGTGTCGCAAATGGCCCCTGGACTGGATCCCCAGCATTATGAAGGCACCACGCACAGGGAGAAACGTTATAGGATATTCAGGAGCAAAGGACGCATCTCTGACATTTTCTGCCTTCTCCCTCCCAGGCTGTCACAGAAAAGGGAAGTAGTCACCACAGTGCCATCGCTTCATGGCAAGAGCTGGTGGACGAGAGGAAGGAGACACTCTCCGCTGCCCCATGGTCTTTTCACTGCGGGCTTCCCTTTGCAGCTCACAGCCCGCAGGAGGAGGTCAGAGCCCCGTCAGGGGTCCAGGGACTGTGGCTGGTGTCCGTGGGAGCGGGAAGGAGCGGTGCAGCCGCTCACACGTGTCCTTCATCAGCCTCAGGGCACGAATCTCAGGCTCAACCAGGCACTGAGCAAGGGAAGAAGTGAGAAAACAGTGTTGAGACGTTCATAACACAGAGTACATTGCTGTCATGTACCGGTAGGGACGCTTAAGGCTTTGGATAAAGTCCTGGCACATTTTTAATTATTGATTTATTTTCCTAAGTTAGAAGCAGGGAGGCAGTTAGACAGACTCCCACACGTGCCTGACTGGGATCCACCCGGCATGCTCACCAGGGGGCGATGCTTGGTCCATCTGGGGCGTTGCTCTGTTGCAACTAGAGCCATTCTAGTGCCTGAGGCAGAGGCCATGGAGCCATCCTCAGCGCCTGGGCCAACTTTGCTCCAATGAAGCCTTGTCTGCAGGAGGGGGAGAGAGAGACAGAGAGGAAGGAGAGGGGGAAGGGTGGAGAAGGAGATGGGCGCTTCTGTGTGCCCTGGCCAGGAATTGAGCCAGGCACTTCCACACGCCGGGCTGAATCTCTCCCGCTGAACCAACCTGCCAGGGCTGACCTGACACATTTTTGATACATCTTTGCCACGAACCAGCACAGCTAGTAATTGCAGGTCCTGAGTGGGAACAGCACCGAATTAAGAAAATAGGCTTAAAGAAATAAGGGATGGGGTCGGGAGGGCTCTGCAGTTGCTGCTGGCAAGAAGAGAGTGTGCTCCACGCCCGTTTCTTGCTTTATTTATAGGGCAAAGTGAGGCCATTAGCAAATCAGAGATCTCTGATCACGTTTCCAAGGCAACCTAAGGATTTTACCAAGTGCAGAGAACCCCCTCCATACAGAACATCTTAACTTCACAAAACAAAGGATAGAAGAAACTTGCCTCCAGTCTTTCCAGGGGACATGGGGGGTAGGATGAGTATAAACAATCCAGCACCACAGCTTAACAGCCTTTTGCAACCTAATCAGGCAAGTGAGGTGGGGGGATGGGCAGCCAATTCTCCACACCTCTGTCCCCCCAAAATCTAAACTGCAAAAACCCTGTTGGCTTTTTGGTCCCCAACACATCTTAAATACATGACGAAAAATGTTATTGATAAAGCATATCTTAGTCCAAAAAGCTCACCAGCTTGGACGCAAGCTTGCTGGCTCGAGCAAGGGGTTACTCGGTCGGCTGAAGGCCCGCGGTCAAGGCACATGTGAGAAAGCATCTCTTAGTCAACAGAAGGAGGCCCTGCTTTAATTTTATATATCCGTGCACAATATCATTTTTGGACAAAATGTGGTAATTTTCTTTATATTTTTCATCTTCATAGATGTGATGCTGAACAGATTGTTGCAGGTATGTGCAGATGCAGAAATACTGTGTTTGTGCTAGTGACGTCATCTGAGTCCTTGAATTGTTCGGGCCATTGACTAAATACTGTGTCACTATAATTTGTCACGTAAAATTATTTTCAATTATTTATCAGCCATAGCTAAATCGGGTCTCCTTTGCTTTATAAAAGTAAGGGATTAAAAAAATCACTTTGTATAGAAAACATTTTGTCCACAAAATGCTTCAATACCTTATTTTGAAGCCCAGTAATTCACATGAGAGTCAGTACTGAGTATAAGGTTCGGATGGGGGGCCTCTGTCCATGTCCTGGGAATGTTGGCATGGGACCGACTGGGACACTGGAGGCAGAGACGGCGGTGGGCACCGCCACACGCGTGTACAAGGTAAAGTAGACTAGATGCGACCATCTAGAAGTGATCCCTTAAAACTGTTCATCTCTCTGGTGTGTGTTTACCAGTTTGAAGACCAAAGAGGTCAGTGGCTAGGGAACATAGCTGGCGCCCCCCTGAGGGCGTAGTACCGTTTTTCTTGTTTGTTTTGGAGACCATTTGGCGCTCTTCAGAGAGGGGCGCCCATGGCATGCTGGACCACCTTCCCCCCACTCCCCCCCCCCCCCCCACGCTACTGAAAGAGGTAGGATTCCTAAGATTTCGCCCTGAGTCACGAGGGACGCTGTGTGCCCAGCGCCTCCCTGAGGAAGGAGTCCAGAGACCCCGTGTGTCTGCGGTAGGTAGTGCCTATCCCCACCTGCCACCCGTCTCTTCCCTTAGTTTCAATATCTGATATTCAGGATTTTTTTTTTCTTCTTTCTACAGGGATAGAGAGAGAGAGTCAGAGAGAGGTAGGTAGGGACAGACAGACAGGAGCGGAGAGAGGTGAGAAGCATCAATCATTAGTTTTTCATTGCCGTGGTGACACCTTAGTTGTCCATTGATTGCTTCCTCACAAGTGCCTTGACCGCAGGCCTTCAGCAGACCGAGCCACCCCTTGCTGGAGCCAGCGACCTTGGGTCCAAGCTGGCGAGCTTTTGCTCAAGCCAGATGGGCCCGTGCTCAAGCTGGGGAGCTGGAGGTCTCGGACCTGGGTCTTCCGCATCCCAGTCCCACGCTCTATCCACTGTGCCACCGCTGGTCAGGCGATATTCATGATTTTTAAAATCTCAGTAACAGTGATTCAGATGTGATCATAAAACCATAGATTGAGTGATTGAAAAGTAATGACCTTATTTTCACTGATAGAAATCCCGGTGGAACCAGAGCCAAATTCAGAAGCACACTGTGTTAGCACCCAGGATAGCAAACATTCCTTATTGGCAGAGTGTTTGTTTAGTCTGATATTGATTTTGGGGATTAGGTAATTTATTCTGTTTGATTTAGTATTTCCATTTGTTTCTCTCTTTCTTTCTTTCTTTTTTTTTTTTTACAGAGACAGAGTCAGAGAGAGGGATAGATAGGGACAGACAGACAGGAACAGAGAGAGATGAGAAGCATTAATCATTAGTTTTTCGTTGCCGTTGCTACACCTTAGTTGTTCATTGATTACTTTCTCATATGTGCCTTGACCGCAGGCCTTCAGCAGACCGAGCAACCCCTTGCTGGAGCCAGTGGCCGTGGGTCCAAGCTGACGAGCTCTGCTCAAGCCAGATGGGCCCACGCTCAAGCTGGCGAGCTCGGGGTCTCGAACCTGGGTCTTCCGCATCCCAGTCTGACGCTCTATCCACTGCGCCACCGCCTGGTCAGGCTCTCTTCCTTTTAATTTTTATTAACAAGTGAGAGATGAGAGACAAGAAGCAGAGAGACAGACTGTCTCATGCACCCAGACTGGGATCTACTGGGGAAGCCCACTAGGGGATGATACTCTGCCCATCTGGGGCCCCTGCTCTGTTGCTCAGATCTGAACTGTTTCAGTGCCTGAGGTGAGGCCATAGAGCCATCCTCAGCACCCAGGGCCAAATTGCTCCATTTGAGCTATGGCTGCAGGAGGAGAAGAAGGCGGGGGGGAGGTGTGGAGAAGTAGATGTTCACTTCTCCTGTGTGCCCTGACCAGGAATCAAACCTGGGGCTTCCACATGCTGGGCTGATGCTCTACCACTGAGCAAACTGGGCAGGGCCATTTTTCTCTTATTTTAAAATAACATTTACCACCAGACACTATGTTGAGCATTTTCCTAGATTAATCCATTTATCTTCACACAAATCCTTTGAGGTCGGCATTGTGATACACTCTTATTGTACAGATGAGGAAACTGAGAGTAAGAGGTCAGCACTGTGCTGAAGACCCCACACGTAGAAAGTTTTAGAGCTGACCTGGGACCCATTAATCTGAGTCCAAAATCAGGCATCTCCCTACTAACCAGGAAATTAAAAGGCAGAGAGATGAGGATATATATGTGTTTTGGAGGAAAAGAAAGATCAGAGACTCAGAAGAACTTACACAACCACATTGAATATATTGCCCTTTGGTCCTATCTCTCAGCAGCATGTTTTCCAAAACTACACCAGACAGCAACTGAATAACATATTTTTAGTAGTTATTTTAGAGAAGGATGTGGAGGAGGGTACCGGGTGATAAATGGTGATGGACAAAGACTTGACCTGGGGCAGTAAAAAACCATACAATATCATGTACAGATGATGTGTTGTAGAATTGTGACCCTGAAACCTCTGTAATTTGTTAACCAACATTACTGCAATGAATTCAATAAAAAGTAATTATTTTTTATTGCACTTTTTTTTTTTTTTTTTTTTTAGAGGGACAGAGAGAGAGTCAGAGAGAGGGATAGACAGAAACAGAGAGAGATGAGAAGCATCAATCATTAGTTTCTCGTTGCCTTTGCGACACCATAGTTGTTCATTGATTGCTTTCTCACATGTGCCTTGACCGCGGGCCTTCAGCAGACCGAGTAACCCCTTGCTGGAGCCAGCGACCTTGGGTCCAAGTTGGTGAGCTTTTGCTCAAGCCAGATGGGCCCGCGCTCAAGCTGGCGAGCTCGGGGTCTCGAACCTGGGTTCTCTGCATCCCAGTCCAACACTCTATCCACTGCGCCACCACCTGGTCAGGCTTTCATTGTACTTTTAAAACACGTAGGCATGTGCAGTGTGCAGCAATTCTTCAATCCTGGTTTACTCTGTCTTCCATTTCTCTTACTTCTTTGGTCTTTACTCAAATGTCTGTTCTTAGTGGTGGAGTATCAGTGTTTGGCTCTTCCCATGTCTCTTAACGTCTGGCTCAGTAGAAATCACATAGAACACATATTTGCTTCCATCTTAACTCCTTTGCAACATCACATGCCATGTAGTCTTCAGGAAATTCCACTGTACATTTGTGAGAGCATGAGAGTGACCTGGGAAAATAAACCTTCACGTCATTATTAAAATAGTTTTTTTCCTAGACCCCCTGAGTTTTAGGGTCCCATCAGCAGTCTCCGGAACAGCTGTAGCAGGTCAATTGTGTGTGTGTATACTGAAAGTTCTCCTCTGTGTACCTGTTAGATGTAGGCCATTAGGAGACTTGCCTTTAAAACTTATACATATATAGTGGATTCCAGAAGCAAGTGTTACCTCAAATGCAAGACACTATTATCAACATTATTACCTCAACAAATGTATGTAGTACAATCTAATGAACTTTCTTAGTAGAAATTCTAAAAAAAATAAGGATAGAAGAAAATTAGTTAGAACCAAGAAAATCAGTTTTCAAAGTCAACAGCAAACATCACTGTAAAATAGTGAGTGCTAAAGTTAATTATATTAAACTATGGGGAAAATGCCTGATATATTCATTGTTTGTCAGTATGGATCTGTGAGTTGTAAGTGTCACACTAAAATAAGAAAATGAAAGAATCGTAACTATTTCCAAAGATAAGATGAAAAAACTTTCATTTGCAGACAATATGACTCTTTTACCAGGGGACATGAGACGTGCTCACAGAGACCTCCAAAGAGAAATAAAATAATAGGATGGGATGCATGTAAATGGCTGGATCTATGCTAAATATATAAAAATACAACAGCTTGATTACACTACATGCAATATTGAGAATTCAGAATGGAAAAAGATGTCTCATATGAAAATGTCAAATTATAGAATGCTAAAGAAAAAAATCTAATGAGTGAGGTAGTATATATGGTGTCTTTGGAAGACTAGTTACAAAAATTTCAATATTTCCAAAATTCATATACAAATTCAATGTGCTATCAGCCTAAATCCCAGTGGAGCTTTATAAGAAACTGGATAAAATTATTTTAAATTCATACAAAACAATCTGTCTGAAAATGGCCAAGAACATTAGGAAGAACACTGAGTAGTTGATTGCAATATCAGATATTGAAACTTACTAAAAAGAATTATTCTCCTTGATCCAGATTAGAGTCGGATAGTTAAATTAGGAACAGACAGCTATGCTGTAGATTGTAATAGGGACTCCAAAATGGATCCGTATATATAGGAGACTTAATCTGTAGCATCAATGACGTTACAACTCAGTCATTAAAGGACTGTTTATGTTTTGGTCAGACATCTCCAATAATCATTAGGAAAATAAAAAAAGACTTCTGTCTCTTACAATATACAAAATTTAAATTGGCCTCAAGATTAATATGTAAGAAATCAGGAATTTCAGTATAACAGTTGGGGTGGAAGCCAGATTGCATGGGGACGAGAGGTGAAGGGAAGGTGACTCGTGGGACCAGTCACTGGGATGCTGTGAAGTAAACACTGCAGGGGCTTGTGAAGCGGCCTGGCTGAGACCCTGCGGACTCCATGTGGCGCACACTGGTTTCCACAGAGGCCTGGCTTTCTTTTCAGCCTCAGGGAGGCCATTTTTCTCACTTATAGAAAAGTTAATTGCAGGTAAAAGATAATAGCCTACAACATGACAAAGATGACTTAATTAGCATAATATATACCTTAAATGGTTAGCAATTAGTAAGGACCATTATCTACAAGGAACAAAAGACTTGAACTGACCCCTTCACTACAAAAGCCTTTTCAAAAAGATAGGTCTTTCTGGTGAGCAAGAAATCAAGTTAAGAACAAAAATAACCTTGAGGATCCTGAAGTGAGAATTAGCTGGTCAGTTTCCTGGGTCATCTCACAGCCCTGAGGCCTTTTGGCCTCTTTTCCCAGGGTGTTCCTCCAGAATACACAGGCTTCCTTCAGCGCATCCTGGGAGCCACAGCGTGGTGCCTTTGTGCCCTAGGGTCAACGGGTAGATAATCTGCTTATTTTCATTGTTGTAAAGAACACCTGTGTGTGCACAGGACTCAGACTTTTCTGTTTGAGAGACACTTTGTGGCATTGTGACTTTCTGTCCTCAAGTTTCTTGCTCACAGGAGGGGCTGACATATGAGGAGGAGCATGAGCCTCAAGCAGGGACCAGCGCACCTACCGACTGTGGGCGGGTCGGGAGGAGCTGTGAGGATGGGGCCTCACTGCTAGAGGCAGTTCTTCCTCGGGATTTTTAAAGTTTTTTTTTTTTTTTTTACAGGGACAGAGAGAGAGTGAGTCAGAGAGAGGGATAGATAGGGATAGACAGACAGGAACGGAGAGAAGTGAGAAGCATCAATCATTAGCTTTTCATTGCCTTCGCAACACCTTAGTTGTTCATTGATTGCTTTCTCACATGTGCCTTGACCGCGGGCCTTCAGCAGACCAAGCAACCCCTTGCTGGAGCCAGCGACCTTGGGTCCAAGCTGGTAAGCTTTTTGCTCAAGCCAGATGGACCCGCGCTCAACCTGGCGAGCTCCGAGTCTCGAACCTGGGTCTTCCGCATCCCAGTCCGACGCTCTATTCACTGCGCCACTGCCTGGTCAGGCCCTCGGGATTTTTTATGGAACTTCCTCCCCCATAGAACACATGCACTGTAACAGAGCCTTCCCTGGGCCTGCTGACCTTGATCCCGCTGCAAAGGGGCTCAGGCTGGAAGGAGAGTCCCTGAGCTCAGTGTCTTCTATTACTGGGGGAAGGAAGTCACTGGGCATCACCTGGAAATCTCATGGGCCTACGACAGTGTCATGTCTGCAAACCCCAAGCTCCTTTGAATGCAGCCGCAAGATCATTGTGTCTTTGAGAGGGCTTTAAGCCACTTTTGGGTTTTTTGTTTGTTTTGTAATTTACTCAATTCCTAATATGCCACTGGACTTGTGTCTGAACTCTCCAGAGCTCTGGGATGGGGTGGAATGCATGGCCGTAATTTGATGAGTAAGACTTTGCATATCTGCTGGATGATTGGTCTCACAAGCTGAGGCTCTTGGTTTAGCCTTTTTTTTTTTAAATGAAATACCCCAAAGACACTGCACACTGGAGCAAAGGAGTAACACGTCAATGGTTGATGGTCTGGATAAGTTCATGGTAGTGATCGATTAAACATATTCCTTTGGACTATGAACCAAAATTGTCATTGTGATCTATCACTCCAAATAATTTTACACTTGATCTTAGGCCTAGGACCGAGAAGTGATCAAAATAATTTCTAAGGACTAATCAGCCATGGCTGAATTAGGTCCTTTCTTACGTTATTCAAAGCAAGGACACAGAGATGGGTCCCAACAGGAAAAATGTGTGCACCAATAAACGTTGCTCATAGTGTTTTTGTTTTTCTTTCTTTCTTTTTTTTAGAGCTTACAGTTGTATGTGCTGAGTCAGTGTTAGGTAGATTCTAACAGATGACCTGTAGCTATCTCTCTTTATCAAATGGAACAAGGATGATTATGACGGAGAAGGTAGAACATAAAAACCATGGTTGGCCCTGGCCTGTTGGCTCAGTGGTAAAGCGTTGGCCCAGCGTGTGGAAGTCCTGGGTTCGATTTCCACCTAGGGCGCACAGGAGAAGCGATCATCTGCTTTTCCACCCTTTCCCCTCTCCTTTCTCTTTATCTCTGTCTTCCCTCCAGCAGCCAAGACTCCATTGGAGCAAAGTTGGCCCCGGGCACTGAGGAAGGCTCCATGCCTTCTTCCTCAGGCTCTAGAATGGCTTTGGTTGCAGTGGAGCAATGCCCCAGATGGGCCGAGCATCGCCCCCTGGGCATGCCGGGTAGATCCTGGTCAGGCACACGTGGGAGTCTGTCTGCCTGCCCCCCCACCCTGCTTCTCACTTTGAAAAATACAAACAAAACAAACAAACAAACAAAAAAACCATGGTCACTGATGATATGTAAACTGCAAAACTATACTAGGTCATCATGATCCAGAGATGAGGACTGAAATGTGTCCATCCCCCTGCTGACCAGTTAGAGACTTGGCTAGAGGAGCCCTGAGATTTCAACAGCAGCCAAAGGACATATGTCACCAGCACATCCTGCTAAGGACAAAAATACAGAGATCCTGCGTCTTTGGATGGAGAACACCTGTCCACACCCAACACCCTCCTATAGCCTTAGCTCCAATAAACAGTGGTTAGGATAATTAAATCCCAAGACCAGCCCCTTAGATGTGATCATAAGTCAGTAAATTCAGTGACTGGAAAGCAATGATCTTATTTTACCTAAGAGAAGCCCCAGTGGAACCAGAGCCAATTCAGAAGCACACGGTGTTAGCTCCCAGGTAAACCGTTCCCACGCTGGCAGAGTCAGTGAGATTCAGTCTGATATTTGTCCTAAAGGATAAGGTGATTTATCTGTTTGACTTATCACTTATAGTTTCATATTGTAGCATAACTGTAATAGCTGACATTTACTGCCAGATACGGTGCTGAGCATTTCCCTGAATTAATATATTTATCCTAACAAGGACTCTATGATATCACCCTTATTTACAGATGATGAAATTCAGGCAGAGAGGGTTAGCACCTTGCTGATGGCAATACAGGTAGAAAGTTTCAGAGTTCAGTTCGAATCCATGTAGACTGGTCCTAAAATTAGACTCTTCTTCACAAGTCAGTAAGTGAACACGTTCTAAATTTGAAAGAACCAAACAGCACTTCAGAACTCAAAACAAAATGTAAAACTGCCCGTTTGGGATTCTGATGTGGGGCAGAGGCAGATTAAGGTTGGTTGAGGCCCTGGGTGCAGAAGAAAATATTGGGCCCCTTAAAAAAAAAAGAGACAAAAATAAAATATATTATAGATGTACTATTATATATACTATTATATAAAAATATTATATACTATTAATGTGGCAATAAAAATAAAAAGTATTATATACTATTGATGTTAAAATTGCACATATGAAACCAAACTTTCGTGTCATTAGAAAAAAGAGTAAAGTTAGGGTTTCGTGGGGCCTTTCAGAAGTCGGGGCCCAGGGTGCGCAACCATGTGCCCGCCTCTGTGTGTGGGGGGATTGAAACCGCAGAGTATCTGAGAATACAGGGCTTCTCTTTACGTTTTCACTGTTTCTTCAGGAACGAGGTGTGAGCCTTGGTGATTTTAGATCCCTTGTTCTATCTGTAAGTAAATTTTATGATTTTTATCCTTCAAGGTGCGCACGTTTCAAGTAAGCGTGTGACCTTCAGTACATTTCTGTTGCTGCTAGAGTTCCGGTTGCCATGGAGTCATGGTTTCTGTCTGCCATGCGGTGGTGCAGGGTTACAGGCAAGGACGGGTGTTCCCCGCAGGTCCTGTGTTCAGCTACATCATGAACGTGCACCATTCTCACAGTGGTTTTCAAAAGATTATTTAAGATTTCTCTAGTTAATGAACTACCTATGTATCATGACCAATTCGTCAATTCAGTTTTATTTTCTTAAATTTCTTATTTATTTATTTTAGAGAGGAGACACAGAGTGAGAGAGAAAGAGAGAGAAAGAGAGAAAGGGGGGAGGAGCTAGAAGCATCAACTCCCATATGTGCCTTGACCAGACCAGTGCAGGGTTTTGAACTGGCAACCTCAGTGTTCCCAGGTCGATGCTTTATCCACTGTGCTACCACAGGTCAGGCTCGTCAATTCAGTTTTTTATCTGATGTTTCCACTTACTGTATTTGAAGAGAATGTTTTCAACAAAATGTTTGCCCTCTTTTTTCTTACTAGTCTTTATTTTCAGAGCAGTTTTAAGTTCACAGCAATATTGAGCAGAAAGTACCCTGAGACTCCATGTACCCTGATTTCCAGACACACACAGCCTTCCCCAGCTCAGCGTCACACTCCTGGTGGGACCTTAGTTCCCAGAAAGTGCAGTTGCTGGGCCGTGTGGTAAGAGCACGTTTGGTTCTCAGAGAACAGCCAAGCCGTCCCCCAAAGTGGCTGCACCCTCTGTGTTCCCACCAGCAGTGAAGAAGAGTTTGTGCTCCCGTCCTGGGCAGTGCTCGCTGCTGTCAGTCAGTGATCTAATTGAAAAGGAGGAGACAAAAGAGTCGAACAGACAGATGAGGGAACCAGAATGGGCCATCAACTAGAGAGTTTGACTGAGGCAGAACCTGAGCTGCAAGCAGCTGAGCTGGGACTTCACTGTCACCACCTCCTCTGCATGGGACCCGTCCCCACTAGCAGACACCCCGACTGGGTAGCACTGGGTACTTGATCCTGCACATCAGTGCCTGAGCGCGACCTAGCAGCCTCCCCACTCTGCCAGTTTGAGCAAGCCTCCTACTTTCTGAAAGTTAGTTCCCTCAACTGTTAAGATGGGAAATGTAATAGCTTACTGATTAGTAGCAATGCTTAAATATGCTAAATTATGTTTGCACATTATGTGACCATACTTAGCATTAAAAATCATCACTATTCTTTTAATTACCACTGTAATCATCTACAGAGCTTTGTCTCCCAAAGGACCCGTATGCCGGGTGACGACGGTTGTTTGCAGCTCTGATCAGTTCACAGTTGCCTTGATGACTTTATCTTACTGAGAATGGCTCCCTCACTACCCGGCCCCTTGGAGCCACCCTTCTGTGTTCTGTGTCCATGAATCTGACTGCTCTAGGAAGCTCATTCCTGTGTAGGGATCCCACATTACCGTCTTCTTGTGACTGGCTTATGTCACGTAGTGTACTGTCCCCCACGTTCACCCTGTTGCAGCATGTGACGGATTTTCCGCCTTACCATGAGAATAAGGGCAGTCTCCCATTATCTGTGTGCTCTGACTCTGTTTACCCATTCATCTGTTCGTGGACACCTGGGCTGCTTCTAGCTCTTGGCTACTGTGAATTGTGCTGCGATAAAATGGGTGTGCAAGTGAGTGTTTGAGACCCTGCACGTGTACTCAGGGCTGAACTTGACCCATCACACTGTAATTCTAGTTTTAATTTTTTTTTTCAGAGATAGAGAGTCAGAGAGAGGGATAGATAGGAACAGACAGGAATGGAGAGAGATGAGAAGCACCAATCATCAGTTTTTTGTGTTGACACCTTAGTTGTTCATTGCTTTCTCACATGTGCCTTGTCCGTGGGACTTCAGCTGACCGAGTAACCCCTTGCTCGAGCCAGCAACCTTGGACTCAAGCTGGTGAGCTTTTGCTCAAGCCAGATGAGCACGCCCAAGCTGGCGACCTCGGGATCTCGAACCTGGGTCTTCTGCATCCCAGTCCGATGCTCTATCCACTGCACCACTGCCTGGTCAGGCTAGTTTTAATTTTTTAGGGAACTCTAGGCCCTTTCTTTGGTGGCTGCACCAATTACATCAGCACAAAATGCATCCCTGCCAACTCTTGTAAAATTTTCTTGTTTAATACTTTTTATTATTTTTTTGAAATAAATAATTTTTTTATTTTAATTTTATTCATTTTAGAGAGGAGACACAGAGTGAGAGAGGGAGAGGGAGAGAGAAAGAGAAAGGGGGGAGGAGCTGGAAGCTCAACTCCCATATGTGCCTTGACCAGACCAGTGCAGGGTTTTGAACTGGCGACCTCAGTGTTCCCAGGTCGACGCTTTATCCACTGCGCCACCACAGGTCAGGCCCTGGAAATAAATAATTTTAAAAACCCATGTGATGTTAACCTGAGATCTGAAACAGAGCAAGAAAACCTGGGGGCACAGTGTCTAGCTGTGTCTCTTCCACCCACCTGCCCGCCCCCAGGGCTCCCAGAGAAGAATGGGGACCCTCCTGACTCAGCTGTCCTGCTTCCCCAGTCACAAAGCCTTCCCTCTTCCACCAGACACTCCTGTGTTTCAGGGTAACATGGGCTTCTGTCCCTACAGGCCACCTGGCTGATGGTGTCTTGTCTTCCCCCTGCCTTCCCTCGGGATCCCTCTTCCTAACATTTCCTACTGTCACAATTGTCCCCTTTCTGAGTGGCTCCCAGAATGCTCCTCTGTGACCGCACTGCATCCTAATGCCTTCCTCAGAACTGGCCCTGCACCCCCGTGTGTCCATGGAGCATCAGGTCATGGCTGGGGACAAGAGCATCCTTGTACTGCTGGGACCTGAGCACTCAGAAGCGGCGATCCTCCTAGCTGACAAGTGGATCCGTCAGTTAGGACAGTGTAGGGTTGGATGTGATTTGAAATCTCTCCATATTTTTTAAACAATAGATAAGAGTAGGAACTTACTTTTATTTGATTAGAAATGTCACTTGATGCTTGTCGATGTGTTAGATTAAGTAGGAAGTTAGGAGTTGGGATGTAATCTTCCTCTTGTCACAGGTTTCTCTCGGGAACCAAACACCTCTGATTTCTTCACAGTTGTCACCAGCCCGCTGACCTTTCTCCCTCAACTGCCAAAGGAGCCCTGGCACAGCAGGCATCATCTTACACTAAAGATGCTCCCTAACCCGACTGAGTAGTTTGTTAATTCATATTCATGCCCACCCAGGAGTACTTGCTGACCCTCGTCTCTGTGCCCGGCACCAGGCTGACAAAGATCAGCAAAGCAGACATGTCCTGGAATTAAGGAGCCAAATCCCAGGGGTCTCCCATCAATCACTGAGTATACATGTCTAACCCCCACCTCGGTGTTGCTGCCAAGGAGATGTCAGGGTGCCAGCAAGGCCGATCATTGACCAAGTCACTTGTCTCTGTGACATTCAAGCATGGCATCATTCCTCAGAGGAAGGGTGGGCTATAAACCAGGCCTGGTGAACCTGCCACATTCTTTGTGGGAAGGACCCTCAAAGCTTACTAGGTGTAAATAACCCTGGGCTCTGCAGGTTGCTGAGTTCAGCTCCTAATTGGTCATTGTTTGCTGAAGCTGAACACAAAGCAAAGTCCACCATGAACCTAGTCCTGTCTATCCTGCTGGTCACTCTGGCCTTTGGCTGCTATGAGGGTGAGTATCATTTGTAACTAAAGTGCAATTAGCTTGGGTAAGTAACCTTCTCTAAAGTAGGTGACTTATTAGAGGTTGGGGGTGAGCAGATCAGAATCCAAACCTTCCCCACCACTTGTGGACTAGCCCTTAGCAGTCAGGGCTCATTGTATCAATTCCTAATGATCTGGAACTTTCTCAGACATCATGGCAGGATCATTTTAAGGGTTCTCCATCGGAAACCTCGTCCCTGTCTGTGGTCTACGTCTCAGAGCAGCATGATGTAATGGGACTTGGTTGTGAGTCATGACTGCCACTCAGCAGTGCTGTGACCTTGAACAAACGCTTAATCTCTCCTAGTCTCCTCTTGTCCTCGCTTTTCACAGCTGCCACCCAGAGTGGCTCTGACAGAGCTGAGATGACATATGTCGGAGGGCAGCTCCAGGTCCCATCACACGTTCTGCTTCCCTGGGTCTTTTAGGAGCCGGTTGAGTCCACGGCCTGTGCACTCCCGGATTCAGACTCATAGGATGTGCAGGCTGGAAGGGCTTTAGCAGAGTCCTCAGTTCAGGAAGAGCCGGTGTTGTCTGAATCTCCGAATGATCAGTCTTCCCGTGGGCTCTGAGACCCGGCAGCCCTCAGCCAGTCGACACGTGCTGCTCGTTCTTCAGGCGTCCGGCCAGGGCTTGGAGACCCAGTGACATCGTGAGGGCGGCAACTGCTGCTTTTTTGGGTTTGTTTGAGGCATTTGTCAAAGAATACTTTAGTGTGACTTCATGCCCTCGTCACGGACCCAAGTCCTTTTGAGTTGTTCTCTTTCACCTGCCTTTCTGAACCCCCTCCCGTTTCCCTGTGTGGCCTCCGATCTGACCCTCTCACCATCTCCGCACAGCTGCTGTTGGATCCCGTCAGATCAGAGCCTGGCAGGGCACATTCTGGGCTGCAGGTGGTTGCAAAGACTTGGGGGAAGGGTAGAGAATCTAGACCAGTGAAAGTGGTCACTTCAGGTCTCAGCGCAATCCCAGTGGGGTCGCTAGTAACCCCAGTTCCCACCTCCCACCTTCTCTAAGAATTCTGTACATCAGTGCAGAACACAAGAGCCATCATGACTTGTGCATAATTTCAGATGTGTGGAACTCATACAGTCCTTTTCTCAGAAGCATTTCACTTGTCTTCTTCCAATGACATAATCCTATAGCCTAACTTAGTCTCAAAGGACCATCTTCTAACATTAATAGATTTCCTCACTGCTCTCCAGATTTAGTCCCCTTTCTCTGACCTCCGGTAAGCCCTGACTCTGCCATTCACTTGAAAGAGTCATAATTATTATTTTTTTTGAAAGACTCATTATTAACATCTTCTTTCCCCCATATCAGAAGTAAAAAAGGTGTTACTGTATTGACAGGCAAATCTTAATTTTTGAAATCTAGGGAGTGTGAATTTCAGCAAAGCAGGAGAGTCCTGGAAAGTGGCGGGTGTACTTGACAAAGAATAAACCTGAAGTAGAGATCGGTCAACCTGCTTTTCAGACAGAGCTCTGCAGCTTGCTCTGCGATCTTGACCGAGTCATTACTTCCAGGATTTTGCATTGATCTTGACACTATTAAGGAATGTGACTATAAACTCCTAGGTGTTTCTGTCTGGTTCTAAGGTCAAGAGCCACAGGGAAAATGTGACTTTTTTTTTACATCACTTGTTATTTTCTTCCTTCTGCTCCAGCAAATACAGGAAAGGTCTGTCTAAATGTTGTTACTGAATAAGCAGAACTGTTTTTGCAATCCCCCTTTGTCTCCAAAACCAGTCTTCAGAAATATGATACCCCTGCAGAAGCTGCTGAGGCCAAGTTGACAGTGAAGCGATGCACAGATAACATCTCGTCTGGGAACAGACTAAGGGTTCTCGGCGCTTGGGTAATTTCTTTCTCTGTTGGCAGAGAGGCTGCCGCTCAGCAGTGCAGCCAGGAGGGAGGTCCGGGTGCTGCTCTGGGGGCTCACGGTGTGAAGGCAGCTGCCCCTCTGCTCACCTCTGATCTAGTGGCCCATGCACACCAGGTCCATGATAACGTGACACCTGCTGAGCTGGACTAAGGCTGCACACAGTGCTGGGCATGTGCCTCCTTCTCAGGTCACCTCCCTGGGCACCAGGTTCCCCACAGTGTCCTGAGGAGAGGGACAGCCAGGGCCACAGGGTGTGATGGGGCAGGGCCAGAGACAGTTGCCCCCAGCAGGACGTGTGTGTCACCCAGGGCCACAGTCCCTGGGACTCTCACGGGAGGACTGGGAGTGTTGAAGGGGACACAGTGAGAGGGACAGAGCCGGCCCCGCCCTCTGTCAGGACGGAGGGGCAGCTACTGGGGCTCTGCCAGCTCTCACAGAGCTGAGGCCACTCCCTGTTCCTCACCCCATGTTTCCTGGCCAGGGGGCCGCGACCCTCCCTGTGTCCTCTGCAGCCCCGTGTGGAGCTGAAACACTTCAATTATGCCCTTATGGACAGATCACACAGATGTAAAGGTGTCTCTCAGCCCGGTGCCCCTGGAATGAAGTCAGGTTTTACACAAATGTCCTCACTAGCTGGATTCTCAGCGTGGACAAGTCCGTGTGCCGTGTGGGGAATGTCCACTCCTGGAAGCGGGGACATCTGCAGGGAGAACAGCCCACATCCCCTCCCGCTCCATCCTGATCTCTCAGCCTTGTGTCCCCGTTTAGTGAAAAGTGGAGTCCCCGGTCCAGGGACTCAGAGAAAGGACACGGGGCTGCTCTGCCCAACTCCTGAGCCTCCTCCTCGCTCCACTAGAGACCTGAGCCCTTCTCTGGGGACACGCAGGTTTATCTGCTGGGTGTGGACCTGGTTCTCTCCTGACTCGCACGGTCTGTGCAGACTGGACCAGGACTATTGAATTCCCCGCACGCACGGCTACCCTGCCTGGTGCCTCCATTTGGTTGCTGGTTGCAGTTTCTCCCACATCTGGGTTGTGAACAACAGTCTGTGTTAACGTGTCATCTCCAGGGGTTCATGACTGATGTTTCTTTTCTTTCTTTTTCTATTTCAGAGAAATATACTGATGGAATGTAACAGATAGGTTTAACAATCTTCCATGCGAGCTCCCTGTCGTTCAATGATGACCTGATCTTTCCCAGACAATGTGAAGGTTTCAATGTCTTGCTTCAACAAATTTCTTTCCTGCACTTCGCTGTCTGTCCTGTTTTATCCAACAGTCTCTGGCTTGAGTTGGGGTGGTTTCATCATGAAGCGGCCTGCGAGTGGTGTCAGGAGTAAAGTTGGGAGACCCAGTGTCCAGGGACCAGGGCGGCCTGAGTGCAGGGGTCCCGGTAGGAACATGGGCTCAGGAGCCACCCTTCATGACCCCACAGACTGCCCGGTCACGTGGCCCCGAGGGCGGGCGGTTGAGGGTAAAAGCATGAGAACGTCCTGCTCTGGGGCGCGGACTGCGGAGACCGCAGCCTGACGGCGGTCACATGGTTCCCACCCAGCAGCATCGCTGCTACTGCGCCCTCATTGTCAGCACAAACCCTGCTCAGTCCTCATCCCATCCCTGGGGTCCATGTCCGGATGGCCTCGTGTGACATGGTCTCTGTCCACTTCTCCACCTGTAGTGAATCTGCAGCGTTCAACTTTTGCTTACTGCCTGCACTCTGCACATGCGCATTGCTCACCTCCACCCCGGCTACCGCTTCCTTCCTTAGGGTCTCCTTAGAGCCCTGGATACAGGTGTCCAGCTCCCATGTGGACAGCTCCATTCTCACCATCCACACTTACTGCGGGAGGAACACGTCAGATGAGCACAGTGTCTCCCCACCTACGCCTCTTCCATGAGCCCATCCAGGCTAAAGGGCCCCCACCCAATGAGGCAGCTGACTCAGATGATGGAGACATTACAGATCAGGATTGGTGCTCAGTGGCTGCTGTGACACACAGCCACACACTTGGTGGCTTCAGTTAATTTACTTTCTCCAGGTGCAGAGGACAAAAGTCTAAAATCTGTAACCTCTGCTGAAATCACAGTGTCAGGAGGCCATGCTGGCTCTGGGACATTGAGGGGAACATCTATCCCTGGTGCCTCCAGCTGAGAGCTGATGGCTGTCCTTGTCTGGTAGCAGCATCCCTCCTAGCTCTGCCCCATGAGGGGACATTGCTGTATTGTTTCTGTGTGTTTGAAAATCTTGTGGTCTCCTTCATATACCATATGTGGGATGGCATTTAGAGGTCACCAGAAAATTCAGTATCATCTCCCTAACTCAAAATCTGTAACTTTATCACATCTACAAAGTCTTTTTCCCATGACAGAGACATGACAAGTCGGGTTTAGGGTCTGGATCTGATTGGGATCGTTATGAACCTACTTCAGCTCCTGTGTCTGCTGCCTCTAAGCGTCCACTGAGTCCTGCCCCTCCACGGCCAGGCCTCCCTCCAACACCCTTTTGTAAGTTTGAAACAGTGGAGGTCATGTGTTTCTAAGTGTTTTAAGTAAGAGGACTTATTATTAGACCTACACCCTTTCTCTAATAATAAACTATATATTTATACAAAATATGGGGAGAAAATGGAAAATAAGTGTTAGCTTCTATTAGCTATTGCATCTCTCTCTGTTCCTGTCTGTCTGTCCCTACCTATCCCTCTCTCTGACTCTCTCTCTGTCCCTGTAAAAAAAAAAAAAAGAATTTATTATCTATTGCAAGGGTGCTAAATATGTCGATTGCGAAGGAAGTGTGGGTAGATCGCATGACATTAAAAAGACATTTGTCTTTTGATTGGCGTACAGGGTAGCCAATCTGACGTCTGAACTTTTGACACCCTACGCATGCGCGTTAAACTGCGCTAACTTGTTCAGTTACATTGCTGAGTAGTTAGCCTTCAATCTTTTTAAACTAAATACAACAAAGGGTATAAAAATGAGTGCCGTAGCTGGTCCGAGTAAGAAGCCTAAAACCTACCACTTTCATACAGAATGGGAGGGGATTTTTTTCACTATGTCATATTCTAAGTGCATTTGCCTCATCTGTCTGTGTGCCATTGCTATTCCAAAGAAGGGAAATGTGGAGTGGCTTTTTCGGACTGTTCATAAAAACTATGACATTGACTTTCCTCCGAAAAGAGAACTGAGAAGGAGAAAGGTAAAAGAAGAATACACAATATTAAATAGCAATAATTGTAACTTAAATAATGATAATATAGAAGAAATAAATTTATGTTGTGCATTTTTATTGTAGGTAGATCATTTTGACTTGGTCATCTTATAAGTAGCTCGCAAGCTGAAAAAGTGTGGGCACCCCTGATTTATTGTACCTAAAGCTTTTACAGTAACTGTGATCACAGGGGGTACATGTCCACTTAAATTAGTTTCTATTTTCTGGAACGCCTTCTGTGTTCATCCACATCCTGTGCTTGGTGGACACAGGGTCACTGAGCTTTTGCCACTGTCTGAGTAACACAGCCTAGAATTGCGCGAGGAGGACAAGGCCCCTCATCGGCGGGGGACACCAGCCTGGCCTGACCCTTTCCTGGGCTCCCCTCCGTTCCCATGTCCCTGTTCACCCAGACGCTGTGCTCAGCCATCCTGTCTACATGCCATTCACTCAACATGACGTTGGGTCACAGCACTGCACGTGGGCTCGTCGTGGTCCCTTTCCCTCTATGTTGTCCCAGCACAGGACAGCTGACAGTCTTGTCTGCAAGGTCTGTGTCCCGTCCCCTGCTTCGTGAAGCCATCTCTGCCTCTCACACCCTAAAATAAACCTTCATACACAGTCACGCTGTGTGCACTAAACCACACACACATACAGATTTTTTTTTTAAATTTATATATATATATTTTATTATTATTAATTCTAATGGGGTGACACCAATAAATCAGGGTACATATGTACAATGAAAACATCTCCAGGTTATCTTATCATTCAATTGTGTTGCATACCCATCACCAAAAGTCAAATTGTCCTCTGTCACCTTCAATCTGGTTTTCCCTGTGTCCCTCCCCTCCTCCCTATCCCACTCTTCCCTCCCTCCCCCCATCCCAAAACCACCACTCTCTTGTCCATGTCTCATATTCTCACTTTTATGTCCCCCCTATGTATGAAATCATGGTGTTCTCAGTTTTTCTTTTTTTCTGATTTACTTATTTCACTCCGTATAATGTTATCAAGGTACATCCATTTTGTTATAAATGATCCGATGTCATCGTTTCTTACACACATACAGATTTTAACACATAGCCAGAACCATGCATACCCAGACATGCACAGACACACCCAGAGACACACGCGCACGCACACACACACACACACACACACACACACACACACAGAGGCAGGCACTGTCATCTCTCTGTGGTCACTTTTTCTTCTGTGATATAAGGGTTCCATCAAGAGCTCTTTTGGGAACATTTGAAATAAATTAACACTATCAAAACAGACACTATCAATCATTGTTAATATTTCTAGAATGCTTAGGAGTTTAGAAGCATGGAGACCCCTATGGGAACGCACTGTTCTGGAAGGTTACAGGTTCTGTCTCACTTTGTCCTGACGGGTCTCCACAAGCAGAAAGACTGTTACCACCGTTGGACGTGGGACGAAGGACGTCCCACCACTGGCCTCCAGCCTGGCTCTGTGTCTTCTCAGCATCAACTGGGAAGATTTCAAAAGCAATTGATGTGCAGGTCCCAGTCCAGGACCAACGTGAGTGCCTCTGTGAGGGGAACCCATGCGGTCCCCATCCCCACCTCCCCCGCTGCGGGTGCAGCACCACGTGACTGCGGAGGCCATGACAGCCCCTGAACTGGGGAGGACAGTAAGACTGTGCATGAGTCAGAGACTCCCAGCATCACCGGGGGGTCACCTGGAGACCTTTCCTTGGCCACTTCTCCAGCTCTCCCAGGCAGGCAAAACAGGGCCTTCATTGGTGTCACTGTAATAACAGTGACACAAGGGTTTTGGGCAAGAACATGTTTTTTTCTGAGCTGATGACGGTGCAAGAGATGAGTGATGCACAATGGTGAAGGCTGGGCTGAAGGGGACAGAGCAGGGGAGCGAGGGTGGCGAGGGCCTCTGATCGGGACGATTCTGGACATGTATGGTGGTAAAATGGAGACCATGATGTACCCCATGCCAGTGGATTGTGTACTTAACTAGATTAAAATGGTAAATTTCATTTTGTATATTTTACGAAAACCTAGAAAAATATTCTCAGAACATGGCTGTCTGTGAGGCAGCTGGAATAGACCTGCCCATGGGAACAGGTTCTGTATTTCAATCCCCCGGACACTCTGCCTGCATTGCTGACACCTCCTGTCAAACCACATCTGGTGTCAACTCTCTGATTTGCCTCCTGATACTTCTTTTGTGGAAGACACCATGTATGTTCAGAATCTCTGCTTCAAACTCACAAACTGATATTACCAGCTACAAAGGATTGATCTGCAGTCTCTTGACTTTATCTTTGAGGCCTTGAATTCCCTTTGAAACAAATGTCATCACTCTCTGCCTAGACTCTGTTCCTCAAATGTCTTCTCTCTGCATTCTTCTTACTGTCTGTGACAAGCTCAATATTCCAAGCCCAAGGCAGTGGTTTCTTGTACATTTACTTAGAGCAAACTTTCAGTGGCTCTCCACTCCTATAATATGGCAGTCAGTCTCCATTCAGAAACGAGTGCATGCTTGCCGGTAGAATAACAAACTCTTTACCTACGTAAAAATTAATACTGTTCATTCTTCCCTTTCTTTTAATTCTACTCTGTGTCTCCCAGACACTAAACATCATTTCAGGCAGACTGCGGGCATAAAAATGGAGAGAGACAGAGAGCAAGCAAGTTCTTAAGACACTTAGTTTTATGAGACAGATCGAAGTTCTCTGGGCCAGACAGAACTCTCTCTCGTGGGACACATCATGGCTCTTTAGAAAGTGCAGATTATGAATATTAAGCATTCACAGTAAAACAAAGAACTTTGGAAATATGATGAATAGGACAACTAGATTAAAGCATAAAGAATTTAGAAGACATAATGTGACAAAGTGTGTGTATGTGTGTACATGCATATGTAAGATAAAGAACAGAAATAAGAGAGGAAAGATAAGCATGTTCAGACAAGGATCGAAGATGTCCACCTATAAAATAATCTTTATTTTTATTTATTTATTTTTTACAAAGAGAGAGTCAGAGAGAGGGACAGACAGGAACGGAGAGAGATGAGAAGCATCAATCATCTGTTTTCTGTTGCGACACCTTAGTTGTTCATTGATTGCTTTCTTATATGTGCCTTGACCGCGGGCCTTCAGCAGACCTTCAGAAAGATGCTCAAGTCAGCGGCCTTGGGTCCAAGCTGGTGAGCTTTGCTCAAACCAGATGAGCCCGAGCTCAAGCTGGCGACCTCGGGGTCTAGAACTTGGGTCCTCGCATCCCAGTCCGATGCTCTATTCACTGCACCACTGCCTGGTCAGACTATAAAAAATTTTTAAATGAGAGGTTGTGGTGGAAGAAAATCACCAAAGAGATACATCAAGAAAATGTCCCCACGGTGAAGACTATGAACTGGAACAGCTTACTCATTCCCCACATCAGAACACATTTTGTGACGATTGGAAACATCACCTTAAAGGAAGGAGATTCTTTCAAAAAGCAACACCAGGTCACCTGCCAGGATGGGGAATAAAAGTAGAATCAGCACCGACCGGAGGGCACAGAGGAACACTGACAGTTCGGAGGGCTGGCCTGTGCCTGTGTGCACACAGGATTCTGAGGCAGTCAGCTAGCATTTCCGCATGAACATAAACACATCTCAGAAGAGCGGCAGGTCCGCTGAAGTTTTATCTCCCGTGAGGTTTTTCTCAGAAGGTAGGGGAGAATTAGCTCTACGAAAAGGACCGGATGAAGAAAGACAAGGCATGCAGCCCAGTACACACAGGATACAACACAGGTGTTAGTAGATGAGCCGCAGAGAAGGGTGCAAACAGAGAGTTGCACACGTCCCCATAGGAGACGCGGTGAACGCAGCTGTGGGGAGAGGCGACCGAGTGTTGAGGATAAGGTCGCAGAGGCTTCTCGGGCTTCTCACTGGAAGTGGTTTTCAGTCTTTTTTCATTTGGAACAATGCTTTGACATCACTATTTTAATATAAAAAACTTGATAATTACAGGAAATTGTCAGAGAGAAATGACAAGAAAGGACAGGACTGAAATTCGCAGGACTAAATAAGGTTGAAATTAGTTAATAAGTGGCAAATCATCTAAGGCCACATAGGATTGTCAGCTGCACCAAACTTAGGGGACACTCGATGTATTTTGTTGAAAGGACTAATGAATTTTCTTAGGGAATTGATTGTCATATTAAGTGACAAGAGATAAGGCCGGGAAGTGAAGAGCAGTATGTTATATCACAGGATGGGATTCTACTGTAGAAATGAGAGACCAATAGACATTCAACAGAGAACGAAGCCCCTGTGAGCCTGCATTCTCCCAGATGAAGACTGTGAGCAGGGAGGAGTGAGTGGGTCCTGAAGGACAAAGTCAATGAGGGTGACAGAGAGGAGGGGGTGGGGACCTCCAGGAGGGAGGACAAGCCTGGCAAAGTCCTGACCTTGGAGATGAGCTCCGTGCACTAGAGGTCACACGTGACCACTCTTCTGCCGCCACTGGTCAGCATGGCGGCTCCTCACTGTCCTCTGGGTGTGAGGCCACCGGGCTGTCCTCATCTTTGCCACAAGGATGAATGCTGTCAGGGATGTCTCTATGATGGGTGTCTCGGCCGTGGTTTTAGTGACGTTGGAGGTTGAGGAGATCTTTGTTGAGTGGGTGCCCTGAGTAGCGCAGGTTGCTTAGCAGCAAACCTGGTGTCACCCATTTGATGCCGCCACCCACCGCCAGGAACACCAAAATATTTCTGGACGTGACAAATGTCTAGAGCAGCTGGAGGAAGGAGGAAGAAAAACAGCCCCAGGAGAGAATCGCGGCTCCAGCACTGGGAATACGTATTAACCCCGTTTCCTTCTGTAACACTCTAAGAGCACAGATTCACACCTGGAGACCAGTGGTTAGCAAGGAGACAGGCGCACTAGCTGCAGGGAAACCAGGGACTGAATAGAGAAGACTTGCTGTATTAATCTGAGGAAACACACCGACTGTCACTTGTGTGTGGGATTAAACATTTAACCACACATTTTGTAGAAATGTCAAGTTGTGTAAAGTTCAAGGCTTTGCTGAATAAGCCAAAAAGAATTAACCAGAGGTGCCATCTGATCCCGAATTAGCTTCCAAATCTGTCTCTTGGTTCCCAGTCAGTAGATGGATCAGAGTTAGATGAAATCAAAGTAATGTTTACTTCTAGGGAACAGAAGGACTGAGGTGTCCCCGTCCCTGGCTGTCAAGGCTCAACTTCTTTCTCTCCTCGCCTAGCCGTGCCAAGTGTGATTCCTCAGCTCTCTCCAGGGACAGAGAAAATGTGGTGTTAGCACCACAATGTCTGGCTGATGCTTGGGTTTAGTGTTGATGTGGCCTTGCCTTTTTAGAGTTCTTATTTTAAATGAGTCCCCCTTTCGAAATAAACCCACCAATGAAACATGTTTTATAATCAGAGAATTCTTTGTAGAATCTCAAACTGTCCCCAAAAGAGTTATAAAGCAAGTAGACACCCAGTGTACCACTACTGTCACACACAGACCGGAAGAGCGCAGGTTATGCTGTGTTGGAGCTGAACAGGGAGGAAAGAGCCATGGGGTCAAGTCCTTGTCACCAGGAGAAAGGTGCACACAAGAGAAAGGGTCTTGGGTAGGTGACTCTGGAGATTCAAGGCCACAACCCGACAGTGACACTGGGCTGTCTCTGGTGGGGCATAGGGAATAAATATTTTCAACCTAAAGGCACCCAGGCAGGAACAGTGGAGAAGAAGACTTCATGTGGAGCAAAGGCCTCGAGCAGGACACCGTGGGGCCAGTACAGAAATCTACTTGCAGGCCACATAGGGCAGTTGTGTAGGTCAAGGTCACAGGAATCCATCTTATTCATAATGTAGATGCCCATTGGGTCAGACTAAGGAGATCAGCAGTGTTGAGGGTTCTCCAATCCTAGACACCTGCCTCCTTACCTGGCTCTGCCTCCCACTAGCTGTGCTATGTGCCACGGTCAACTTACTGAGGTCTTTTGTCCCATTAAGTTGGAGAGACATGGCATACCTACCTCGTGGGGAGGGACATCACAGATCAGGTTGCTCAGGATAATCCTGGTTTGTGCCACTGTCCTGGTGTTCATTCATTTAGTGACCTCTTTTATCACAGTCTCAACTACCTATGTATCAACTCATCAATTCAGTTTTTTATCTGATGTTTCCATTTACTGTATTAGGCTTTGGTGAATAAGCCAAAAGGTAGGACAATAAGCTTCCTTGTCACTCTACTCACTGGCTGTTGTGAAGATTATGAGAGGTGGTCACAGTGCCCTGCATCGAGTCAGTGCTATGGAACTGTTTACCATTCATGTTTTATTGAATCTGGAAGTAAGTGTCACTGGTCAGGGCTAGACATGGAGAGCTCTATGGGCCAGTGGCAGGTACAATGTATTCAGAAGCCAAGTTTTCTCAGTACAGCTATTTAAGAACGAGTCAAAAAAAATATTAAGTAAGAACAGATCAAAATATAGTGCTTTAATTTAAATTGTGGGTCTCTCTTTTCATCTCTGAGCGTGATCACCTCTGGATGTCTTAGAGCAGGGGTGCCCACACTTTTTCAGCTTGCGAGCTACTTATAAGATGAAGAAGTCAAAACGATCTACCTACAATAAAAATGCACAACATAAATTTATTTCTTCTATATTATCATTATTTAAGTTACTATTATTACTATTTAATATTGTGTATTCTTCTTTCACCTTTCTCCTTCTCAGCTCTCTTTTCGGAGGAAAGTCAATGTCATAGTTTTTATGAACAGTCCGAAAAAGCCACTCCACATTTTCCTTCTTTGGAATAGCAATGGCACACAGACAGATGAGGCAAATGCACTTAGAATATGACAGAGTGAAAAAATCCCCTCCCATTCTGTATGAAAGTAGTAGGTTTTAGGCTTCTTACTCGGACCAGCTACGGCACTCATTTTTATACCCTTTGTTGTATTTAGTTTAAATAAATTGAAGGCTAACTACGCAGCATGTAACTGAACAAGTTAGCGCGGTTTAACGCGCATGCGTAGGGTGTCAAAAGTTCAGATGTCAGATTGGTTACCCTGTATGCCAATCAAAAGACAAATGTCTTTTTAATGTCATGCGATCTACCCACACTTCCTTCGCGATCGACCAGTAGATCGCGATCGACGTATTGAGCATCCCTATCTTAGAGGATGTAAATTAGCAGCATGTTTTGGGGGTCTGTCGTGGTCCCAGTCGTCCTCCGAGGTTTATGGAACAGCTGTCTCACTGTTATAAATCAATGGCTGCCGGCTGACATGTAGAGAGCACCTACTCTGTGCCCAGCCCTGTTTGAGGACTTGCACGCTGTAGCTCATTCAGCCTCGTGACAAGCTGAGGACTGTTCCCATTACACAGGGAGACCCGGCTGTGAACACTCCCAGCTGTCCTGGTCCATGGCATGGGAGGCGCCTGGTCTAGGAATGGCTGGGAAACTGTTATCACCAAACATCTTTCTGCCACCAAGATGGCTCCAGGATCAGGGCCTTTCCTGAAGTTTCTTCCTCAGGAGCACCATTCTCAACTTGTAGACATCGGTGAGATCTTAGGGAAGAAGAGGCTCACCTCCAAAGAACACGCCTGAGGTGATCACACAGCCCGGGAGTGAGGGGCAGACCCGAATTACAGACCGAGTGAACAAAGTACAGGGTTTCTGGTGCCCAGATACTGTGGGGCCAATTTGTATGTGTAACTTACAATTAAGAAAAAGTCAATGAACATCTAAAGGTCAGAACTCATTTTTATAGGTTTTGTTTCTTTTTTTAGAGTCAGAGAGAGGGACAGATAGGGACAGACAGACAGGAATGGAGATGAGTAACATCAATTCTTTGTTGTGGCTCCTTAGTTGTTCATTGACTGATTTCTCATATGTGCCTTGACCAGGGGCTACAGCAGACCGAGTGACCCCTTGGTCAAGCCAGTGACCTTGAGCTCAAGCTGGTGAGACTTGTTCAAACCAGATGAGCCTGTACTTAAGCTGGCGACCTTGGGGTCTGGAACCTGGGTCCTCGGCATCCTAGTCAGACGCTCTATCCACTGCACCATCGCCTGGTCAGGCTAGGTTTTGTTTCAATACATGGATCACTAAGAATAAATATAGGTCTCACTGAATATTATTACTTTTATTCAGTATGGCAAGGCTTCAAATAACCAAAATATTAGCATAGTGTGAGTGCATCTCAGGACTATGAGAGCCCGAGGACAGGCCAGCTAGAACTCTCTCTCACCCTCGTGTGTCCTTCAGTGAGGACACAGGAGGTCAGGGAGGAACCTGAGTAATTCTCCTCCACAGCAGGTTGGCCTTAGAAAGGGGACACACACACTGAGACCAAAGGCCACTTCCCTCTGCTGCTACTGAGCTGAGGTTGCAGATATGAATCAGTTCATATTGGGGAGAGAAAACATCAGGCCAGTAATATAAGCATTCAAACCTCTTGGTTTCTTCAATCTCTGCTTGGGAAAGATAACGTTTAAAGAGCCTCTTTTGAGCAGAAGTATAGTTCTCTGACACCTGACAATGGTCACCGTGGGCTCCGGAGAAACCACGGGGTAAAGAAGCACACACTTGTTGCATGTGACATGGGAGCGTTTTTGCTGAGGAAGAACCTGGGAAGGGTCCCGTGTCCCAGCAGACAGCAGGGCGGGCAGGGCCATACTCTGGGGCTCCAGGCAGGTCCTCACTGAGTCCCGTTCAACGAGACAGTCTTCCCTTCCGTTACGGTGGTCTCACACTCGCCTTAGGAGTGAAGTCTGCCAACAGAGGTCACCTGGGAGAGGGCACACACATAAGATCACAGCCTGTTCTGCATTTCTAGCCTCTTCCCAAATCAGTATTGTTCTTGGCAACTTAGGATCCAGCATCCAGTCCAGCTGTCTGGTGAATCAGGGGAACAGATACAGGATTTGAGTTTGAGTTTTTTGTA
Organism: Rhynchonycteris naso; assembly: GCA_037038555.1. Taxonomy (NCBI): domain Eukaryota; kingdom Metazoa; phylum Chordata; class Mammalia; order Chiroptera; family Emballonuridae; genus Rhynchonycteris; species Rhynchonycteris naso. The sequence goes on from CM072995.1 coordinate 363,337,756, forward strand.
CCTTGAAGAAGAGAAAAAGAGGTGAAACAGAGTTTGGGGAGGAGGAAGAAGGACAGGGTGGAGGAGCAAAGGAGAGTTGACTGGTATGGAGAAGGAGGAGGGATGACAAGGATGACAGTAATAACACAGCAGGACGACACACAGGTCACAGTGTTGTCATTTCTTTATTGTTTAGCAAGCACTTCTCCATCAATTTCATCTACTGACATGGCCATTGCTACAGTTTAAAATTTTTCAGGGTTTCTAAAGCTCTGTCTCCTTGGTTTCTACACACAGAGCACAGACTGGTGGGTTCTGGTGGATTTCCACGGTCCTTTCCTGGCCCAGTGCCAGGTGTGTCCGGTGACTCGTTCCTTTATTCATGGGAGGGGTCAAGGTGGCCTCCTGGAGAATAAAAGGAGGAGTTCTGGGCACTCACCTCCAAACTGAGATCCTTCTCTCCTGCCACACCGCAGTGACCAGCCAGAGCCGCTGCCGGGACCATGAAGCTGCTCCCAGTCCTCGTGCTCGCTGCGCTCCCCTTTTACTGCTACGCAGGTGAGTCCGCACGGGGCGGGGCTCGGGGGGCTTGTTGTCAGGGCCGCTGTGGGAGACCTCTGCTCCCCACACCCCAGGACAGGGCCCCTCTCTTCTCTAGTTTGTAGTTGTGTGTGTGTGTGCGCGTGTGTGTGTGTGTGTGTGCGCGCGCGCGTGTGAAACAAGGAAGCAGTGTGTGAGGGCTTAAAGAATACCCAGATGCTGAGTTACTGTCCGAGGACTCAGACCATTCCCCGCCATCTTTCTGAATGGACGTGTAGCTGGGATGTGGGAGAAGGACAAGCATCAGGGCTGCCCAACAAGGAGTTCATGCCTCTGTGATGAGCAGCTTTTGCACCCTTTCATCCCAGGTACCGGATGCACACTTGTGGAAAACGCGCTCAGTGATTTAACTGATATTCAAGTGAGCACGGATGAATTCCTAGAAAAATATCAACAATTCCTAATGGATGAACAAAATGTAAATGTCATGGATAAAGTAAAGAGTTGCTTTGGGGATCAGGATGAGGAAACTCTGGGCAATGTCAGATTGATGTTGGTAAGTTTGGTTTCTTATTTGCTTTTAAAGCACTGGACTGGGACAAACAGGAAGTTAGTTATTATTTTTTTGAAAGAGAATGTTTCTTACATTTTATTTTATTTCAGGGAATTTAATTGTTAGCGAGTGTGTATACTCTGACACCAGGAAAGCCGCCCAAGCTGGTGTTGGTGTGCCTGTGCACTCTGTGGAATCTCTAGTGAGTGATTACTGGAAAGAGCGAGAGGGAAAAGGGTGTTTGGGCAAAGGCTTACCTTCCCCTCAGCTGAAGAGACCCTGGGTCTGAAGAGGACCCTCACTCGTAACAGTGATCAGTGGTGAAATTCCTTTTGTTTATCAAAACAAATAGAACATTTTAAAGAATTTTCAAAAGACTCGAGAAATTTACATTTGAGGATGTAAATGCAGGTGTAAGTGATTGAATTTCTTGACCATTAATTATAGTCCCATAAGTGATAAGTGGAAACCATGGCTGTGACTCGGGCGCAGGTGATGTCATTGATGAAAAGCAAATCAGTAGTTAAACAACAAGATATCCCTGCTGTTTATAACAGATACTGTGTAGTTATTTCCAGCAGTCCTTCCCTACCCTAATGTAACATTCACAGCGTCCCTGGGCACAGCACAGAGATAACTGTCCATCACGAAGGGATTTCTGACAATATGGATGAACCTTGGGAAATTTTGATAAAAAAATAAATTAGTCCCAAAGAGAGAGATATTGCATTTTGCAGAGTAAAAAATCTCTAAGAAACATGATAAAAAAATGATTTGCGGTGGAGAGGGTAGGACAATGGGAGATGTTCAGGGTCGAGAGTTGCACGTTAGTAAATGAATAAGTCCAGGAGATTGGTTGCTCTGCAGAGTGAATGTTTTTAACACGGCAAAACCGTACGTTCAAATGCAGACAAAAATAATATTTCTTATGTATACTTACCATGATCATATTTTAAAAAAATTAATAACTTCTCAATTAAAGTTGAAGGGAACTTTAAATAAAAACCCTAAATCAGACAAACACGTTGGAGCACCTATTAAGTTTTGTAGCCTAAAAACGATATGGTGCAGGCATCTGTCCGTCTGGTTGCCCGTGTCCTAACATGGAGGTTGTTCAGGAACTCAAATTGCATCCTGCTACGTATTTTGGCTGAGGTATTGAAAACTGACAAAACAGTGTATTTCTTGGATAACTTTTCAAAAGAAGAGGAAACATACAGGGAAAATCAGCAAAGGGATCTCCGTTGGAGAAAGGGCTGGAAGCACCGGCCCCTCTGGCTGAGGTGACCAGATTTTAAAATTGGTAAAGCGGGACACCATTGACCAGGTGGGGGTGGGTGGGTTCTTGATGAAAATTTTGGTGTATATGGAGCAAAAAAAATTTTCATAGAATGCAGAAATAGTAAATATTGTAATATATATTTTTAAACTTCAACATAAGTACAATTTACAAATATAATACATTAAAAATTATGTATAGTATTATTTTATTCTTTGGCCTATTTCTCATTTAAGTGAATTTATTTTAGTAGATTGCTGTCGTTGTTTAAAAGGTTATAAAATTTTTCACAAGAATTTGTTAAGTTATATTTCACACATAAAATGGCTTTCAAAATCTCAACACTTAATTGTGATTTTTCTGATGTCCACACTTTATTTAGCGTAGAAAAAACACGTTCAATCGCAGCATTAGTTCCTGGTAAAGACAGTGCGTATTCCACAATTTTTAGTGCATTATTGTATAGAACATGGTTTGTTTCAAAATGATAAAATATTTCTAACCATTTGTTCTCTATTGTGATTTTTGCTAATGACCAAGATTTAACCTTTTTCTTATCAATCTATTTTTAAAATAATGATACCTTATTAAAAAGATCATTTTCGGAAATAGATCATTTTCGGAAATATTACTATATGGGAAATTTTGAGTGAGTCAGAGGGATCGGGTTACACGGTCCTGAAAGGGATGCCGGAGCTGCACGAGCGGGCGGGGGCAGGCAGGGCAGCACCACCGGAGCACTTGTGCATACTCCCCGCCCGGACTCGTCCTTGCGGCCCTCACTCCCCGCGTCCAGCCCCGCCGCCCGCTGGACACCAAGCGGCTTGCACCTAGCGAGCCCGGAGCCGCACGCCGGCATCCAGGGCGCGGGCCTATGGGTACTTAGGGGACTTGACAGCCGCCGCCCCAGCAGGTACGCCCTGCCTGAAGTAGTTTGTTTTGGGGCCTGCACAGGGTAGCCAGCTCCCCGCTGAAAACCGTATATTCCCTTCCCTTTCTCCTGCTGTTCCCTAGCTTTTTGTGCATTCTTTCCAAAAATTGGGACTTTTTAAAAATGCCGTGGGACACGGGACAAATTGTTAAAAATTGGGACTGTCCCGCCAAAAGCGGGACGTCTGGTCACCTTACCTCTGGCATCAGCAGAGGTCTCCTGAGCGGTAGGACACAGCACAGAATTCCCATGTTACTCCCAGCACCAGCTCTTTGCCTCTGGGTGTGACTAATCCAGGGAAACAATAGAGAAAATGTTTATTTTCATGATTGTCCTTTGTAAGAAGCACGAAATTTAAGTGATGACTGTTCTTGTTTTCCAGAATGCAATATACAACAGTGAATGGTGTAGTTCATATTAACTTTCCGCCAGACCTTTGACTCAGACTACGGGAATGATCAGAAACCGACTGACGATGAGTAGAAACCACGACTGAGCACTCTTTTCTGTCTTTTGATCTGCAAACTGCAAGACAGTTGTTGAAACCTCACATACATTTTCCCTTCAATAAAGCATCTGCAAAACTAACGTTCTTCCTTGGTGCCTGACTAACATGGGGGTTTTAAGGAGACGCAATGACACACGCGCGGCTCTCTCTCTCTCTCTCTCTCTCTCTCTCACACACACACACACACACACACACACACACACACACACACACACGCTGCTGGGGACCTCTCCCTGCCCCTTGGCACGGGCTCTCTGGAGCGGGCTCTGCCCCGCCCTGTCTCCAGCATCCCTCCCCACACCCTGGTGGGCCTGGCCCGCTGGCAGTCACTGGTGTTGTTGGCACAATCCACATCGTTCACACCAGCTCTTCTTAGGAACACAGACAAATGTCCTCTGACTGACACCTCCAACCATGTCATCAGATGAGAGCTGCACCTGACACACAGGAGCACGTAACCAGTGCCCTTCCTCCCCCGAGGCAGCTCAGGGCTGTGCTGAGGCCTCTAGGACCAAAGTGGGCAAAGTGCAGAGTCCAAGGAGGAAGGGCATCCCAGACGCCAGATCAGGCTTCACCTGTGACTCTGCCTCCTGCTCCTCCCTCCTCGGAGCTGCCATTGCTCAGAATCCGGGGGCCTTTCCTCACTTGCAAGCCCCTGACTGGTCTGACTAGGCAACTGGGATCCAGCGACTACAGCCCTATTTCCCCTTAGGACTCCCCAACAAGGTCTTCTCCTGCTCTATGGACACGCCCCTTGCAGCTGAAATGGGACAGGCTCCTCCCAGATGGCCCAGGATCCATCTGAGCAAATGCAAACTTCTGCACATACGTCAGAGAACCAGAACTGAGCACGGCCCATGAGTTCTTAATAAGTGTGTGTGTGTGTGTGTGTGTGTAATAAATGAAATGTTATGGATGGATCTGGGTAAAGTGTTCTTTTCCCTGCACCTAATGGTGGCACGGCCAGAGGTGTTTTGAAGGAATGGGAGGAGTTCTTCATATGACTTATTGAATCTTAGGTACTTATGGCCACTTCTCTGTAAAAACATGATGTAAACATGCATAAACCTTAAAGAGGTTCATTGGTGCATATTTATTATTACTATAGTCACTTCTGCTTAATATTTTTAAAGACATTGAAACAGTTCTGTGGGACCAAAATATATCGTTTGCCTTGTTCCCTGTTTGGGTTATGGCTGGTGGAAGTCGGCCCTGGCGGGAGCTGAGTTGTCCTGAGAGGGGGTCAGGGCTCATGCTGGGTGAGAGGGACCCGTGCTGGTGTGAGCAGAGGGCGCTCATCACCCACCCCTGGTGTCAGGCTAGTGGGGACGGGCCACAGGGAGGAGAGCTGAGTCCCAGTTACAATCACTCGCTTTGCTTCTTTCCCAGGGAATTCCATCCTCACTACTGGTTGGTCACTATGGGAATGAAAGGGTGGACCACACTGCCCCCTGCAGGGCCATGACCAGGGACAGTCACACAGTTGAAGGAAGGACCAAAAATATCCATAAAGTAAATAAATATGTAATAAAATATTTTTAGAATTCCAAACTGGGGCCACACACCAATTTTTGAATCAAGACAGAATTCAACCCTGCATTGCCTGAGTCACTTTTGTCACTGGCTCTGTCCCGTCTTGGCACCTCTGGTCAGGGACAGAGAGCGCCCAGAGAGTAGCCTGGCGATGGTCATCAGGGTGGGTGTGATGGGGACACAGGGACAGCTGTGGATTCGGGTACCTGAGTAGCTACACCCCGGGACCTGCGAGCCCACAGTGCAGGTGGCTGTAGCCAGTGCATTAGGTGAAAAAGAAAAAGGCACCAAAAGGAAGAATTGAAACTGTATTCAGAGATGGTTGTAGAAAATCTGATAGGTGGACGAAGGGTCCCCAAACTCTAGGTTGCATCCCAAATGGCCCCTGGACTGGATCCCCATCGTTATGAAGACACCGCGCATAGGGAGAAACATTATGGGCTATTCAGGAGCAAAGGACGCATCTCTGACATTTTTCTGCCTTCTCCCTCCCAGGCTGTCACAGAAAAGGGAAGTAGCCACCACAGTGCCATCGCTTCATGGCAAGAGCTGGTGGACGAGAGGAAGGAGACACTCTCCGCTGTCCCATGGCCTTTCCCTGCTGCGGGCTTCCCTTTGCGGCTCACAGCCCGCAGGAGTAGGTCAGAGCCCGTCAGGGGTCCGGGGGCTGTGGGCAGGTAGGTGTCCGTGGGAGCGGGAAGGAGCGGTGCAGCCGCTCACACGTGTCCTTGATCAGTCTCAGGGCACGAATCTCACAGGCTCAACCACACACCTGGCAAGGGAAGAAGTGAGAAAACTGCGTTGAGACGTTCATAACACAGAGTACGTTGCTGTCATATACCGGTAGGGATGCTTAGGACTTGGATAAAGACCTGACAGGAACATTTTTGATACATCTTAAATACACGGTGTAAGATGCTATTGATAAATGTGTCTCTTAATTATCAGAAGGAGGCCCTGCTTTGATTTTATATACCTGTGCCTAATATCATTTTTAAGCAAAATGTGGTAATATTCTTTATGGTTTTCATTTTCACAGATGTGATTCTGAAAAGATTTGTCACAAGTATGTGCAGATGAAAAAATAATGAGTTTGTGGTAGTGATGTCATCTGAGACTTTGAATTGTTTGGGCTATTAACTAAATACTGTGTCACTATAATTTGTCATTCAAAATTAATTTCAATTATTTATTAGCCATGGCTAAATGTGGTATTTCTTTTTATTAAAGCACTTCCTATAGGAAACATTCTATGTCCACAATATATATATATATATATATATATATATATATATATATATATATATATATATATTACAAGGGACAGAGAGAGAGTCAGAGAGAGGGATAGATAGGGACAGACAGACAGGAATGGAGAGGTGAGAAACATCAATCATTAGTTTTTTGTTGCTGTCGCAACACCTTAGTTGTTCATTGATTGCTTTCTCACATGTGGCTTGACAGAGGGTCTTCAGCAGACCGAGCAACCGCTTGCTGGAGCCAGCGACCTTGGGTCCAAGCTGGTGAGCTTTTGCTCAAGCCAGATGGGCCCGCACTCAAGCTGGCGAGCTCGGGGTCTCGAACCTGGGTCTTCCGCATCCCAGTCCGACACTCTATCCACTGCGCCACTGCCTGGTCAGGCCAAAATATTTTTTTGAAGCCTAGTGGTTCTTAAGGGAGAGTCAATGCTGAGTATGAGGTTCGGATGGGGGACGGTCAGTCCGTGTCCTGGGAATGTTGGAGTGGGAATGATTGGGACACTGGAGGTAGAGATGGATTGAACACGGTCACATGCATGTAAATGGTAAAGTAGACTGGATACTACGATCTAGAAGTGATCTCTTGAACGTTTCCAACCCTTGGTGTGTGTTTACCAGTCTGAAGACCAAGGCCCTAGGGAATTCCTGAGATTTTGTCCTGAGTCATGAGGGTAGCTGCGTGCCCAGCGAATCTTCCTGATGAAAGAGTCCAGAGACCCCATGTGTCTGGGGTAGGTAATGCCTATCCCCACCCGCCACCAGCCTCTACCCTTAGTTTCAATATCTGGTATTCAGGATTTTAAAATCGCAGTAACAGTGATTCAGATGTGATCATAAAACCATAAATTGAGTAATTGCAAAGTAATGACCTTATTTTTGCTGATAGAAATCACAGTGGAACCAGGACCAAATTCAGCGCACTGTGTTAGCACCCAGGATAGCAAACATTCCTTGTTGGGAGAGTCAGTCAGCTTACTCTGATGTTGACTTTGAGAATCAGGTGATTTATTCTGTTTGACTTAGTATTTATATTTGTTTCTTTTCATTTATTTTTTTTAATGATATTTACCACCAGACTCTTTGTTGAGCATTTTCCTATATTAATTTATTTCTCATCACACAAATCCTTGAGGATGGTACTATGATATCACCCTTATTGTACCGATGAGGAAACAGACTGAGAGGTCATCAGCACTGAAGACCCCACAGGTAGAAAGCTTTAGAGCTGACCTGGCACCCATTAATCTGGGCCCACAGTCAGGCTCCTCCACAGTAATCAAGAAATAAAAATGGGCTAATTCTGAGGAATCTAGACTTCATCTTTTTTTTTTTTTTTTTTACAGGGACAGAGAGAGAGAGTCAGAGAGAGGGACAGACAGGAACGGAGAGAGATGAGAAGCATCAATCATTAGTTTTTCATTGTCGTGGCAACACCTTAGTTGTTCATTGATTGCTTTTCACACGTGCCTTGACCGCGGGCCTTCAGCAGACCGAGCAACCCCTTGCTGGAGCCAGCGACCTTGGGTCCAAGCTGGCCAGCTTTTTTTGCTCAAGCCAGATGGGCCCGCGCTCAAGCTGGCGAGCTCGGGGTCTCGAACCTGGGTCCTCTGCATTGCAGTCCGATGCTGTATCCACTGCGCCACCACCTGGTCAGCCTAGACTTTATCTTAAAATTCAAAACAGATTACAAGCTATGCTGTCACAAGTGTGGCGGGAGTACACAAAACTTGTAGAATTATGTGAGAATAGTCGACATCTTTAAATTTATAGGAATTTCCTTAAAGAACAAGGTGTGTGCTTCTGTTTATTTAGATTGCCTTTTCCATCTGTGTGTCAACTTTCATGTGTTTTCCTGAAAACAGTGCACATTTCTGAAGGTATAGTTCAGATTGTTCCTGCTCATACTGTGCCTATTGCCAAATGACCTCATAGTCCCCACGATGTCATGTGATGGCCGCAGCTGGTTTATAGGAAAGGAATCCATGTTTGTACGCTGAGCACGTGTTGGGCTAACACAGTGAATTCTATCAGTTTCAGTATATCATCTTATAGTTTTAATTCATTTTATATATTTTTTCCCTTGTTTGAAGAGAATATTTTTTGCATTATCCTTTTTTTTTATTAATTGACTTACTATTTTCTTTAGAGTAGTTTAGGTTCACAGAGAAATTGAACAGAAAGTACAGTTTCCACATTTGTCCTACTCACAAACCATCTATATCCCCCACCAGACTGGACATATGTTACAGTCGATGAACCTATACTGATACATCATTATCACCCAAGGCCCACAATTCACATTAGGTTCACACTTGTGTTGTAGAATTGTGTCTATGAAACCTGCATAATTTGTTAAACAGCTTTACCACAGTAAATTCAATAAAAAGTGGTTGTGTTTAATTGCATTTTTAAAACATGTAGGCATGTGCAGTATGCAGCAATTCTTCAATTCTGGTTTACTCTGTCTTCCATTTCTCTTAATTCTTTGGTCTTGACTTGAAAGTCTTTTCTTAGTGGGTAGAATATCATCAGTGTTTGGGTCTCCCCAAGTCTCTTAATGTCTGGCTCAGTAGAAGACAGATGGAACACATATTTGCTTCCATCTTAACTCCTTTGCAATATCACATGGCATGTAGTCTTCAGGAAATTCCACTGTCTTGTGAGAACATGAGAGTGACCTGAGAAAATAAACCTTCATGTTATTATTAATGTACTTTGTCCTAGACCCCCTGAGTCATAGCGTCCCACCAGCAGTCCCCGGAACGCCTGTGGTATCTCTTTTGTTTGTGTGTAGTGATATTTTCCCTCTGTGTACCAATTAGATGAAGGTCATGAGGAGATTTGCTTTCATAATTTAAATAGTGGGTTTCAGAAGCAAGTGTCTACTTCAACTACAAAGAACTATCTCAACATTATTATCTCAACAAATGTATGCAATTGGATAAACTGTCTTAGTAAAAATTCTAAGTAAGGGCTCAGGATCGTTGGCTCAGCAGTAGAGCGTCAGCACAGCATGTGGAAATCACAGGTTTAATTTCTGGTCAGGGCACACAGAAGAAGCTATCATCTGTTTCTCTACCCTTCCACCTCTCCATTGTCTCTCTCTCTGACTGCTGAAGCCATGGCTTGAATACTTTGAGCAGTTTGACTCTGGGAGTTGAGGATGGCTCCATGGCCTGCCTCAGGCACTAAAATTGCTTGGTTGCAGAGCAGTGGAGCAGCAGCCCCAAATGGACAGAGCATTGCCACATAGGGGGTTTACCAGGTGGATTCTGGTTTGGGCGCATGCAGGAGCTGGTCTGTCTGCCTCCCCACCTCCTAATTAATAAAAAAAATTCTCAGAAAAGATAGAAGTAAACTATTTAGAACCAAGAAAATCAATTTTCAAGGTCAACTGCAAACATCACGCTAAAATACTGAGTGCTAAAGCTAATTATATTAAAATATAAGGGAAGTGCCTGATATATCCTATTCGTCAGTATGGATCTGTGAGTTGTAAGTGTCACACTAAAATAAGAAAATGAAAGAATCTTAACTTTTTCCAAAGATAAGATGAAAAAATTTTCACTTGCAGACAATATGATTCTTTCACCAGGAGACATGAAATATGCTTACAGAGCTCCACCAAGAGAAATAAAATAATAGGATGAGATGCATGTAAGTGGCTGGATACATGCTAAATATATAAAAATACAACAGCTTGAGCATGCTACAAACAATAGCGAGAATTAAAAATGGAATGAAAATGTCGCATTTACAAGTGTGACAAATTATAAAACACATAAATACAAATGTAATGAGTGAGGTAGTATATACCTTGTTTTTGAAGGAAAATCACAAAAATATCAATATTTCCAAAATTTATACACAAAATCATTGTATTTTCATCCTGAATCCCATTGAAGCTTTATCAGTAAGTGGATAAAATTATTTTAAAATTCCTAGGGAACAATCTATGTTTGAAAATGGTCAAGATATTAGGAAGAACATTGAGTAGTTACTTGCCATCTCAGATATTAAAACTTACTAAAAAAACAATTCTCCTTGATCCAGATGAGTTGGATTAGAAATAGACAACAGCCTTACCAGGCAGTAGCACAGTGGATAGAGCATTGGCCTAAGACGATGAGGACCCAGGTTCAAAACCCTGAGGGCGCCTGCTTGAGCACAAGCTCATAAACGTGACCGCATCACTGGTCACTGGTCACTGGTTTGATCTCGAAGGTCATTGGCTTGAACCCCAAAGCTGCTGGATTGAAACCAATTTCACTGGTTTGAGCAAGGCGTCACTGAATCAGCTGGAGCCCCCCGGTCAAGGCACATATAAGAAAGCAATCAATGAACAACTAAGGTACCACAACTATGAGTTGATGCTTCTCACCTCTATCCCTTCCTGTCTGTCCGTCTCTCTCACTAAACAAGAAGAAAAAAAAAAAGACAACCATACTGTGGACCATTAAAGAGCTCTAAAATGGAGGTATATATATAAGGGACTTAATATATAGCATCAACGTTACAATTCAGTCATTAAAGGACTATTTATGTTTTGGTCAAACATCTCCAATAATCATTAGGAAAATAAAAAAAGACTTCTACCTCTTACAATATACCAAATTTAAATTGGCATCAAGATTAATATGGAAGAAATCAGAAATTTCAGTATAACAGTTGGGGTGGAAGCCAGATTGCATGGGGACGAGGGGTGAATGAAAGGTGACTCGTGGGACCAGTCACTGGGATGCTGTGAAGTAAACACTGCAGGGGCTTGTGAAGCGGCCTGGCTGAGACCCTGTGGACTCCATGTGACACACACTGGTTTCATCCACAGAGGCCTGGATTTCTTTCTCAGCCTCATAGAAGCCATTTTCCTGACTAATAAAAAACTTAATAATAGGTAAAAGATAACCTACAGCATGAAAAATATGACTTAATTACTATAATAAACAGATCAAGCAATGAATATATAACATTTGTTAGTCAGTACCTGTGTATTAGGCAGTGCTGGGAAAGAAATATTCCTGTAAGGCCCTGGCCAGAGAGCTCCTTTGTTTAGAGGATCATCCTAAATAGAGAGGTCGACAATTCTATCCACACTCAGGACACTCAGGAATAGATCAATGTCCTGTCTCTCTCCCTCCTGTCCTCACTCTCTAAAATAAATAAAATAAAAAATTTTTTTTTGTGTGTGCCTCAGTATTTATTTATTTATATTAATTTTAATGGGGTGACATTGATAAATCAGGGCACATACGTTCAGAGAAAGTATTTCCAGGTTATTTTGACATTTGATTATATTGCGTACCCATCACCCAAAGTCAAATTGTCCACTGTCACCTTCTATCTGGTTCTATTTGTGCCCCTCCCTCACATCCCCCTCCCTCACATTCCCCTCCGCCCGGGTAGCCAGTACACTCTTGTCCATATCTCTGAGTCTCATTTTTATGTCCCATCTATGTATAGACTCATATAGTCCTTAGTTTTTTTCTGATTTACTTACTTCACTCAGTATAATGTTATCAAGGTCCATCCATGTTGTTACAAATGATCCGATGTCATCATTTCTTATGGCTGAGTAGTATTCCATAGTATATATGTACCAAAGCTTTTTAATCCATTCGTCCTCTGACGGACACTTGGGCTGTTTCCAGATATTCGCTATTGTGAACAATGCTGCCACGAACATGGGGGCGCATTTCTTCTTTTCGAAAAGTGCTATGGTGTTCTTAGGGTATATTCCTAAAAGTGGGATATTTGGGTCAAAAGGCAGTTCGATTTTTAATTTTTTGAGGAATCTCCATACTGTTTTCCACAGTGGCTGCACCAGTCTGCATTCCCACCAGCAGTGCAGGAGGGTTCGCTTTTCTCCACATCCTCGCCAGCACTTATTCTGTGTTGTTTTGCTGATGAGTGTCATTCTGACTGGTGTGAGGTGATATCTCATTGTGGTTTTAATTTGCATTTCTCTAATGATTAGTGATGTTGAGCATTTTTTCATATGCTTATTGGCCATCTGTATGTCCTCTTTGTAGAAATTTCTATTCATTTCTTTTGCCCATTTTTTGATTGGATTGTTTGTCTTCCTGGTGTTGATTTTATAAGTTCTTTATAAATTTTGGTTATTAACCCTTTATCAGACGTATTGTCGAATATGTTCTCCCATTGTGTGGTTTGTCTTTTTATTCTGTTCTTATTGTCTTTAGCTGTGCAAAAGCTTTCTAGTTGTTTATCCTGACTTTTATCTCATTTGCCCATGGAGATAAATCGGCAAATATATTGCTGCGAGAGATGTTGGAGAGCTTGCTGCCTATGTTTTCTTCTAAGATGCTTATGGTTTCATGGCTTAAAGTTTTTTTATCCATTTTGAGTTTGTTTTTGTGAATGGTGTAAGTTGATGGTCTAGTTTCATTTTTTTGCAGGTAGATGTCCAATTTTCCCAACACCATTTGTTAAAGAGGCTGTTTTTACTCCATTGTATGCTCTTTCCTCCTTTGTCAAATATCAGTTGTCCATACAGCTGTGGGTTTATTTCTGGGTTCTCTGTTCTGTTCCATTGATCAATGTGCCTGTTCTTATGCCAGTAGCAGGCTGTCTTGAGTATAATGGCCTTGTAGTAAACCTTGATATCCGGAAGAATGATACCTCCTGCTTTATTTTTTCTTTTTAAGATTGCTGAGGCTATTCGTGTTCTTTTTGGTTCCATATAAATTTTTGGAATATGTGTTCTATATCTTTGAAGTATGTCATTGATATTTTAATTGGTATTTCATTGAATTTATAAATTGCTTTGGGTAATATAGACATTTTAATGATGTTTATTCTTCCTAACCATGAGCACGGTATATGCTTCCATTTGTTTGTATCTTCCTTGATTTCTTTTATCAATGTTTTATAATTTTCTGAGTAGAAGTCCTTAACCTCCTTGGTTAAATTTACTCCTAGGTACTTTATTTTTTTGGTTGCAATAGTGAAGGGGATTATTTCCTTAATTTCTTTTGCTGACAGTTCATTGTTGGTGTATAAAAATGCCTCTGATTTCTGAGTATTAATTTTATATCCTGCCACCTTGCTGAATTCATTTATCAGGTCCAGTAGTTTTTTGACTGAGACTTAAGGGTTTTCTATATACAATATCGTATCATCTGCAAATAATGACAGTTTTACTTCTTCTTTTCCAATTTGGATGCCTTTTATTTCTTCTTCTTGTTTGATTGCTGTAGCTAGGACTTCCAGAACTATGTTGAATAAGAGTGGTGAAAGGTGGCACCCCTGCCTGGTTCCTGATCTTAAGGGGATTGCTTTTAGTTTTTGCTCATTTAGTATGATGTTTGCTGTGGGTTTGTCATAAATGACCTTTATCATGTTAAGGTATGTTCCCTGTATTCCCACTTTGCTAAGAGTTTTGATCATAAATGGGTGCTGGATTTTATCAAATGCTTTTTCTGCATCTATTGTAATTATCATGTGATTTTTCTCCTTCCTTTAGTTTATGTGGTGAATCAAATTAATTGATTTATGAATGTTGTACCATCCTTGCCTCCCCAGAATAATTCCTGCTTGATTATGATGTATGATTTTTTTTTATGTATTGCTGGGTCCGGTTTACTAATATTTTGTTGAGGATTTTAGCATCTAAATTCATCAGGGATATTGGCCTGTAATTTTCTTTCTTTGTATTGTCTTTGCTCGGTTTTGGAATCAGAATTATGCTCGCCTCATAAAATGAACTTGGTGGTGTTCCTTTTTCTTGAATATTTTGAAATAGCTTGAGAATGATAGGAATTAGTTCTTTGAATATTTGGTAGAATTCACCAGTGAATCCATCTGGCCCAGGGGTTTTGTTTTTTGTGAGCTTTTTAATAACTGTTTCAATCTCTTTTGTTGTAATCGGTTTGTTTAGGTTTTCTGATTCTTCCAGATTGATTTTTGGAAGATTATATGTTTCAAGGAATTTGTCCATTTCACCTAGGTTGTTTAATTTTTTGACATACAGTTCTTCATAGTATTTTCTTACAATATTTTGTATTTCTGTTGTGTCAGTTGTTATTTCTCCACTCTCATTTCTAATTTTATTTATTTGAGTCCTCTCATCTTTTCTTGGTGAGTCTCGTTAAAGGTTCATTGATCTTGTTTACCTTTTCAAAGAACCAGCTCTTGGTTTTACTGATCCTCTGTATTGTTTTTTAGCCTCTATGTCATTTATTTCTGCTCTGATCTTTATTATTTCCTTCCTTCTACTACCTCTGGGCCTTACTTGCTGTTTTTTTTCAAGTTCTTTTAAATGAAGGGTTAGGTTGTTTATTTGAGCTTTTTCAAGTTTCTTAAGGAATGCCTGTAGTGCTATGAACTTCCCTGTCAGTACTGCTTTAGCTGTGTCCCATAAATTTTGAGTTGTTGTATGTTCATTATTATTCATTTCTAAGAAATTTTTTATTTCTTTTTTAATTTCATTGTTAACCCATTCGTTATTTAATAACATGCTATTTAGTTTCCATGTGTTTGAGTATTTTTCTGTTTTTCTGTTGTGGTTGATTTCTAGTTTCATGGCATTGTGATCAGAGAAAATGCTTGATATGATTTCAATCTTCTTAAATTTGTTGAGACTGCTTTTGTGTCCTAACATGTGGTCTATCCTAGAGAATGTACCATGAGCACTTTATATCCATCAAAGTCTGCTTTATATATTTAGGAGCTCCTATATTAGGTGCGTAAATATTTATGATGGTTATATCTTCATGTTGGATTGCTCCCTTTATCATTATATAGTGACCTTCTTT
Source organism: Rhynchonycteris naso (assembly GCA_037038555.1). Taxonomy (NCBI): domain Eukaryota; kingdom Metazoa; phylum Chordata; class Mammalia; order Chiroptera; family Emballonuridae; genus Rhynchonycteris; species Rhynchonycteris naso. The sequence goes on from CM072995.1 coordinate 363,353,112, forward strand.
ATCTCTTACTATAGCCTTGGTTTTAAAGTCCATTTTGTCTGATATAAGTATTGCTACCCCAGCTTTTTTTTCATTTCCATTTTGCATAAAATATTTTTTCTATCATTTTACCTTCAGTCTATGTGCATCTTTTGTTTTAAGGTGTGTTTCTTGTAGACAGCATATGTACAGGTCCTGTTTTTATATCCATGCAGCTACCCTATGTCTTTTGATTGGATCATTTAATCCATTTACATTTAAGGTTATTATTGATATGTAGTTGTTTTTGCCATTTTATATTTTAAAGGTGTATTCCTCTTTTGCTATATTCTTTCCCCCCTTTGATCTGTTCACAACAGGCCCCTTAACATTTCCTGCAGCATTGGTTTTGTTGTAATGAATTCCTTGAGTTTTTTTTTTTTTTTGGTCTGGGAAGCTTTTTATTTCTCCTTTAATTTTAAATGATAGCCTTGCTGGATAAAGTAGTCTTGATTGTAGGCTCTTGTTCTGCATTACTTTGAATATTTCTTGTCATTCTCTTCTAACCTCAAGTGTTTCTGTTGAGAAGTCGGATGTCATCCTTATGGATGATCCTTTGTAGGTGATAGCCTATTTTTCTCTAGCAGTTTTTAATATTTTCTCTTTATCACTTAGCTTTGGTATTTTAATTATGATGTGTTTTGGTGTAGGTTTCTTTGGGTTTCTCTTTAATGGAGATCTCTGTGCTTCTTGAACTTGTGAGACCCTTCCTTGCATCAATTTAGGCAAGTTTTCAGCTATGATTTGATTGAAAAAAGTTTCTATTCTTTGTTCTTTCTCTTCTTCTTCAGGGACCCCTATTATGCGAATGTTATTTTTCTTCATGTTGTCACAGAGCTCTCTTAGAGTTTCCTCTGACTTTTTGAGTCTCTTTTCTTTTCTCTGCTCTGATTCCATGCCTTTGTTCATCTTGTCTTCCAACTCGCTGATTCGATCCTCAGCTTCATCCATCCTACTTTTAATTCCTTTATTGTGGTCTTCATTTCTGATATTGTATTTGTCATCTCTGACTGATTCTTTTTTAATATTTCAATGTCCTTTTTTATACTTGCTATCTCTTTATTTAGGTGTTCATAATGAACATTCATTGTTGTTCTAAGATTTCTAAGCATCATAACAATCATTATTCTAAACTCTGCATTTGGAAGTTTGTTATTTCCATATCGCTCAGTTCATTTCCTGGAGGATTCTCTTTTATTTATTTATTTATTTATTTATTTCAGGGACAGAGAGAGAGTCAGAGAGAGGGATAGATAGGAACAGACAGGCAGGAGTGGAGGGAGGTGAGAAGCATCAATCATTAGTTTTTTGTTGCCATCACAACACCTTAGTTGTTCATTGATTGCTTTCTCACATGTGCCTTGACTGCGGGTCTTCAGCAGATGGAGCAACCCCTTGCTGGAGCCAGCAAACTTGGGTCCAAGCTGATGAGCTTTCGCTCAAGCCAGATGGGCCCGTGCTCAAGTTGGCGAGCTCGGGGTCTCAAACCTGGGTCTTCCGCATCCCAGTCCGATGCTCTATCCACTGCACCACTGCCTGGTCAGGCTCCTGGAGGATTCTCTTGTGGTTTCATTTGGATTGCACTTTTCAGTCTTCTCATTATGTCTGTGTGTTTGGGTGTGTTGTTTGTAGAACTGATTGAGTCTAGGCTTGTTGTTGTCTGCCTCCAATTTTTAGTTGCGTTATTTCTAGGTCTTCTTGGGTTGGTTTCAGCTTTTGTTTGTAATCCACTGTGGAATTTAGCTTTTCTAATAGAGCCCCTTTGAAGTCTTGATTTGTTTGTTTTCTTCTCAGTTTTCTTAACTCAGTGGTAGTCTTGTTTACTGATCTCAGCAGGGGGCTTATTTAAAACTGTATCCAGGAATGTGGTGGGTGTAACCTGAGACTCCGAAGACCTGATCTGCCAGTTACTCTCTCTGGGGCAGGTTGCTTTCTCCGCTTCAGTTGGGGGAGGTTTATCTCAGATCTCCATGGAGACCTGAGTTACTGCCCCTCCTCCCCACTTCTTGTTTTCAGCTGTGTCTTTTTTGCGCTGATTGAAGCTGGAGAGATATCTTCAGATGGTTGACCCAGAACCACTTTAGTTTTGTGTTGTGTGGAAGGATAAACCCCTCCCCCAGCAATGGCTGCCTGCAGCACCTCCCCCAGGTATGGCACTGGATTATTCTGCTGTTCAGGTCCTCCCATGCATTCCTCTGTTTGTCACCTACTGTTTCTCTTTCCCCGTTTCCTTTTGGAAAACAAGCCAGCTCTTTCAACACACCTCATTCCCAGGTCCCCAGGCAAGTGGCTGTGAATGATATTTTCTACTGTTTTCCTTGGATTGAGAGCCTTTCTGAGCTCTCAGCCGAAACTGTCCCCCCCTTTGTTCCTGTAAGTGGGGGAAGTTTACCGCTGCTCAGGGCTCCCCACCAGGCTCGGTGTGGCTTCTTCTTTGCTCCTTGGTTTTTGCGAGCAGTTCTTGTAGTCCAGAGTTGGTTTTTCATGCTGGATGTTCCTAAATTAATTTGTAATCCAGTTTAGTGGTGTGATCTGGGAGTCTGTGCGTCTGCCTACTCTGCTGCCATCTTGTGTCCCTCTAGATGTGTTTCTTGAAGGCAGCATACAATTGATTTTTTTTAATCCACTCTGCTACTCTGTATTTTATTGATGAATTCAATCCATTTACATTTAATGTAATTATTGACACAACGGTTTCCTATTGCCATTTTATATATTGCTTTTTGATAGCTCTGTTTCTTGTTTGGTTCTTCTCTTTTGTTTTTCTGTCATTTGCTTTTGTTCGGTTGTATTCCATACTTCTTTCCTCTGTTTCTGTTTCTTCCTTTTTTAAGCCACATATTTCAGTAGTGGTATTTTCAGGAGTGGTTACCATTAAGCAATTAAAAGGATATATATCATAGTCATTATAGTCCATTTTCTCATGAGTGCTTCTGCACTCCATCCTTCTTTGCTACTGCTAATTGTTGTCCTCTCCCCTTTTTTCTTTTTGTTGTCACAGATTATTCTTGTTTATATTGGGATCTTATTGGAGCTTTTACTTGTGACTTTGTTTTGTTTTATTCTTTGTATCTGATTGGATAACCCTCTTTAGTATTTCCTGAAGTGAGGGTTTTCTGGTGATAAATTCCCTCATCTTCTTTATATTTGTGAATGTTTTTATTTCCCTTTCATATTTAAAGGAAAGCTTTGATAAATGTATTCTTGGCTGAAAGTTCCTGTCTTTCAGTACTTTGAATATTGGGGTCCACTCTCTTTTGGCTTTTAGAATTTCTGCTGAGAAATCTGATGATAACCTAATGGGCCTTCCTTTTTATGTTGTATTCTTCTTTTCCCTGACTGCCGTGAGTAATTTTTGTCATTGATTTGTGAAAATTTCATTATGATATGCCTTGGAGTAGGTTTGTTTGGGTTAAGGTAACTCAGTGTTCTGTTTACTTTTTGGATTCAAGGCTCTAATTTGTTTCACAGGCTTGGGAAGTTCTTATCAATTATTTGTGTGAATATGTTCTTCATTCTTTTTCTCTCTCTTCTTTTTGATATACCCATTATTCTTATGTTGCTCTTTCTGATAGAGTCAGACAATTCTTGTAGGGCTTTCCATTTTTTTTAAAGTTCGTGAGTCTTTCTCCTCTTCTCTCTGTAGTATCTCTAGTTTCCTGTCTTCTATATCACTAATTCTCTCCTCTACCTGGCTTGTTCTATTAGCTAAGCTTGTTTCCTTGTTTTTCAGTTCATGTATTAAATTTTTCATCTCTGTTTGGTTCCTTTTTATAGTTTCAATTTCCTTGGTGAAGTATTCTTTTAGTTCATTACATTGTTTTTTCAGCTCTCTAAATTGCCTTTCAGAGTTTTCTTGTGTTTTATGGAGTATTTTTAGGACTTCAATTTTGAATTCCCTGCCATTTTACTCCAAGGTCTCCATGTAATTAAAATTTTTTTCTAGAGAATTTTCATCATCAATTTGAGCTACCTCTCTATCTTTTGTATCATAATATTTGATTTCTTTTTCCTTAGTGGCATTTGAGAGTGGTATTGTTAATAACACTAGTAGGAGATAATTAAAAAATAAAATAAAAATTGAAAAGATACAGTGATAAAATGAAAATTCTGTAATGATAAGTGGAATAAGAACTACAGAGAACAAGGAACAGGAACTGAGGAAAAATGACTAAAAAGAAGAAAAATGAAGTAAAAAGAAGCTGAATACACACAAAAATATGAGTACAAAATATAATAATTTGATGATAAATGATAATTTAATGAGAGGAAAAAAGGAGAAAGGAGAAGAAATGGGAAGAGGGAAGAAAGAGAGAAAAATGGAACAACAGAAAAAGAACACCCCCAAAAGTCCCCCAAACAAAAAAAAGAAATAAAGATTTCTGAAATGAAACCCTCACAAAAAACAAGAATGAAAAATGTAACAACTATAAATAACAAAGTTCAAAATGAAAAATAAAAAGAGGAAAAAGACAAAAGAAAAAGGAAAGAAGAAAAAATGACCAAAATGACAAAAAGCCTTATAAAAATGTAATTTTTTCCTGGTTTTGAGAAGTAACTTCTTTATTTTTTCTGGAAGGTGGTGCTGTACTATGATTTTTGCCTTGGTAGGGCTTTTGGGCAGAAATCTGCTGATGTTTCTCTGTGGCAATGACATAGGCTGGGTCTCAGTCCCTTTGGTGGGCAGGGCTTGGTAAGGCTTTGCAATTTTATGACTCTAGCAATGGAAGTCTCAGTTTTCCAGGTGCCATTCCCCATGCCCTTCCACTGGAGCTAGCAGCCTGGAGACTTAGCTGTGTGGTCCACCTCAACCACAATCTGTGCAGCCAAGTCCTACCTTGAGTATTGCTCAAAGTCACAGTTCTGGGCATGGCAGTGGCAATGAGAGCCACTAGCAAAAGCAAGCAGGGCAGGGTGCAGATCGCTGATCCAATGCCTTTCTGCTACCACAGGCAATATTCTATGGGCCGGCAGGCAGGTCTAGCACACCTCAATGCATTGTGCGCCTAATCTCCACACGTTTCTTCCTCTTATGCTGTTTGGTAGCCCGCAGTCAGCCATGTGTGTGTCCAGTTCCCACAACTCCAGCAATGCACATGGATGCCTGCATCTGCCCACTAAGGCACCCAGTGCCTGTGATTTTAGTCAAAGCCGGGAATGCACACAGACGCTGGCATCAGTCCACAGAGGCACCCAGCATGGGCAGTCTCAGGCTAAAGATTTTGGCCTGTGCACATGCCCCACGCTGATTATTGTGAAGCCAGGAATCCCCAAGGACACTGGCAATGGCCCACGTAGGCGCCTAGCACTGATAATCTCAGACTAAGCACTCTGGCCTGCGCGCCCAGTGCCAGTGATGCTAGATAGAGCTGCTTGCACAATGTCAGTGATGGTGAATCCAGAAATGCACAAAGGTGCTGGCCACGGCCCATGTGGGCACCCTGCACTGGTAATTTTAGGTGGAGCCCACTGCCTGTGCGTGCCCAGCATCTATGATCTCAGGCAGAGCCGGTGTGTTCTTTATTTTGTTTGAGCACCTTCCCTAACTCAGCTCTTTTCCCTCTATCTCAGTCTCTCCACTTCCCTTGGATCCAAACAAAAGTACCCCTTCCTCAGATCAGTGAAGAAAGCGAGATGTGCCGTTCTCCATCTTATTTCCTTCAGAGTGGATTATACATTCAGCCACATTTTTACCCAATCATACCTTTGTCTGGTGTGTGTATATTTCAGGTACTCCTGAGATTTTTTTCTCTTATGTTTAGTTGTTGAATGTGTTGACATTTCAAGGGGAGATTTCGGGAGTATCCCTCATGACACCATTTCTCTGACGTCACTCCCAAACACATATTTTGAAATCTCACGCTTCTTAAATGTATGTAGTAAGATGTTGTGAAAAACACATCTCTTAATGAGTTGTATGAGGCCTGATTCTGATTCATCTATCTATGGATAGTATTATTTTTTTATTAAAATGAGGTATTTTAGTCACAGGGTCATCCTTAGATGTCTTCATTCTGAAAAACAGTTGTCACACAAATGTGCAGATGCAGAAAGGATAAGGTCGTGATACTGATGTCGATTGATTAAAAGTATTCCTTTAGAGTATTCGCCAAAAACATCATTGTGATCAATTATTCCAAATTGTTTTTACACTCGATCTTAACCTAAGGGTGATAAGTGACCAAAATAATTTTTAGTGACTTATTAGACATGGCTAAATTAGGTCCTTCCTTATGTTGCTCAAGCAAGGACACCAGAAACCAGTCTCCACAGGAAAAATGTGTGTGCTAGAAAATATTGCTTAGTTGTATTAAATTTGGAGGCTAGAGTTGTATGTGCAGAGTCGGTGTTAATTAGGATCTGACAGATGACGTGCACACCATCTCTCTTTATCAAATGGAACAAGGATGTTTATGACAGGGAGGTAGGAAATGTAAGGTGTCCAATCGTCCTCCTTTAGGGAGGACAGTCCTTTAGTAAGTTCTGTCCTACCTCAAAAAGTGTTCTCCTACATGTCCTCTTTTTTGATATTAGAAGACTAATCTGTAAATGTCTGTATTTGATTGACGCAGAGTGGATCCATTGCGTGTGATGTGACGTATTTGTATTTGACAGGACGATTCATCAAGGATCAGTACAGTGCAGCGAGACATGATTATGAGACGCATGCACTCCACACAGGAGACCTTGAGAGAGCCCGTGATATTCCAAGCTGCAAGTGGCTTTGTGTACTTCTTATGGAAACACAATACAGCACATACAACATTGTAGACTTACGATTATTTCTTTTTCAGTGAATTATCAATTACAGACAGGTAAGCACTATTCATGTTTTATTAATTCATTATCTATTTAATAATTTCCAAATGCATGAAATTTTATATACAAGTATTTTCCCAAAATTTGAGTTTTAAAGTAAAAATCTAACATCAAATCATATCTATTAATAATGCATTTTGATTAAGTAGTTGCATAAAACAGACCTTTTAAATTAGACAATGATAAATACACATGAATATCACTTCAAATTAGTGGTTTTGTTTGATGTTTAGTTTTTTAAAAAATATATTTTTAAAACAATTTATTTTATTTAGTTATTCATTTTTAGAGAGAGAGGAGACAGAGAAGGAAGAGAGTGAAAGAGGGAAGAGGAGCAGGAAGCATCAACTTCCGTACATGTCTCGACTAGGCAAGCCCCAGGTTTCGAACTGGCGACCTCAGCATTCGAGGTCGAGGCTTTTATCCACTGCGCCATCACAGGCCAGACTGATATTTAGTTTTATTAAATGAGTGCTTTTTTCTTACAATTACTATTAAAAATTAATAGGCATGTAAGCACAATTACAATATAAAATATTACAAATGTTATTATTATGCATTTATCATATTAGAGTGTATTATTGTTGTAATGAATAAAATGTTTCTTTTATTTATATTATTTTCTTCAATATATTTTTGTTCTCCTTTTCACTGTAAAAAAGTTGGTCACCTTAGGAAATGACAACAAGTGTCACCGGAAGACAGAAATTGTGAAACTATATAGGAGGTCATCACGACCCAGTGGTGACGCCTGAAATGTGTCCACGTAGCAGGAAGTGGCCGCAAGGGGAGGATAACAGCCACCCAGACAACTTGACAGAGGAAGAAATATTTATTAGTAGCTGGCGAAGCATGTGGGCTAGTAGCACCCAAGCACGAGCTCCCTAAAATCAGTGTGTTTGAGTCTAATATTCCTTTACAGCTTAGGTTTCGTGTGACAAGTGCCTGATTTGAGTTCTTTGTCTGCAGTCCTACATGACTTGGTGTCTCCGAGGGTGGGGTGAAGGGCGAGAGGGTAGGAGAGGAGGTTTGCCTGTCTGTCCTTGACTAGTCACATATCCCATTCCTCTTCCTGGTGTCCCAAAGTCATTTCAGGGAACTGATAAAAGGGGTTCCAGCTGTGATTTGTCACTTTTCAAACTGTCTCAGTCAACACTTCCTCCCTCAGCCTGACACCCAGAGGTCACTGACTTGAGCGTAAGATCACACACATTGCAGAACCCCCTCTCCTGCATTCTCCTGGTTTCTCCCCTCTCATCCACTGCCACGTGCCTGCCGACCAGCTAGAGACTGAGCTAGGGGAGCCTGGGATTTCAACAGCAGCCAAAAAACACGTGTCACCAGCACATCCTGCTGAGGACAGGAGTTCAGAGATCCTGCGTCTCGGGATGGAGAATATCTATCCCCACCCACTAACTTCATGGACCTTGAGTTCCAATATCCAGATGTTAGCATAATGAAGTCTCAAGAACAGTCATGTCAATTTAATCATAAATCAGTAAATTAAGTGATTGGAAAGCAATGATCTTATCTTACCTAAGAGAAACCCCAGTGGAACCAGAGCCAATTCAGAAGCACGAGGTGTTAGGTACCAGGTAAAGTTTCCACCCTGACAGAGTCGGTGAGATTCAGTCTGATATTTGTCCTTAAGGATAAGGTGATTTATCTGTTTGACTTACTACTTATAGTTTCATATCGTTGCATAATTTTAATAGCTGACATTTACTGCCAGATACGGTGCTGAGCATTTCCCTGAATTAATATATTTATCCTAACACAGACTCTATGATATCACCCTTATTTACAGATGATGAAATTCAGGGAGAGAGAGTCAATACCTTGTTGAAGACTCTACAGGTAGAAAGGTCCAGAGCTCAGCTTGAATCCAGAGAGTCTGGTCCTATAATTGGACTCTTCTCCACAACTCAGTAAGGTAAAATGTTCTAAATTAGAAAGAACCATACAGCAGTTCACAATTCAAAACAAAGTGTAAAACTGCCCGGTGTGGATTCTGATGGGGAGGGGGGATTGAAACTGCAGAGTATCTGAGAATACAGGGCTTCTTCACCTTTTCCACTGTTTCTTCAGGAACGAGGTGTGAGCCTTGGTGATTTTAGATCTCTTGTTCTATCTGTGAGTAAATTTTATCCTTCAAGGTGTGCACGTTACAAGTAAGTGTGTGACCTTCAGTACATTTCTGTTGCTGCTAGAGTTCCGGTTGCCATGGAGTCATGGTTTCTGTCTGCCACGCGGTGGTGCAGGGTTACAGGCAAGAACGGGTGTTCCCTGCCAATCCTGTGTTCAGCTACATCGTGAACTTTCATCTGTTCTGACAGTTTTTCTCAGATTACCTAAGATTTCTCTTACAGTAGATTGACTATATGTGTATCATGATCAATTCATTGATTGACTTTATATTTGATGTTCCCTCTTGTCTGAGGGAATGTTTCCAACCAAATGTTTGCCATCTCTTTTTTTTTTTACTAGTCTTTATTTTCAGAGAAGTTTTAAGTTCACAGCAATTTTGAGCAGAGAGTACCCTGAGACCCCATGTACCCTGATTTCCAGACACACACAGCCTTCCCCAGCTCAGCGTCACACTCCTGGTGGGACCTTAGTTCCCAGAAAGTGCAGTTGCTGGGCCGTGTGGTAAGAGCACGTTTGGTTCTCAGAGAACAGCCAAGCCGTCCCCCAAAGTGGCTGCACCCTCTGTGTTCCCACCAGCAGTGAAGAAGAGTTTGTGCTCCCGTCCTGGGCAGTGCTCGCTGCTGTCAGTCAGTGATCTTCTTGAAAAGGAGGAGACAAAAGAGTCGAACAGACAGATGAGGGAACCAGAATGGACCATCAACTGGGGAGTTCGACTGAGGCAGAACCTGAGATGCAAGCAGCTGAGCTGGGACTTCACTGTCACCACCTCCTCTGCATGGGACCCGTCCCCACTAGCAGACACCCCGACTGGGTAGCACTGGGTACTTGATCCTGCACATCAGTGCCTGAGCGCGACCTAGCGGCCTCCCCACTCTGCCAGTTTGAGCAAGTCTCCTACTTTCTGAAAGTTAGTTCCCTCAACTGTTAAGATGGGAAATGTAATAGCTTACTGATTAGTAGCAATGCTCAAATATGCTAAATTATGTTTGCACATTATCTGACCATACTTAGCATTAAAAATCATCACTATTCTTTTAATTACCACTGTAATCATCTACAGAGCTTTGTCTCCCAAAGGACCCGTATGCCGGGTGACGACGGTTGTTTGCAGCTCTGATCAGTTCACAGTTACCTTGATGACTTTATCTTACTGAGAATGGCTCCCTCACCACCAGGCCCCTTGGAGCCACCCTTCTGTGTTCTGTGTCCATGAATCTGACAGCTCTAGGAAGCTCATTCCTGTGTAGGGATCCCACGTCTTCTTGTGACTGGCTTATGTCACGTAGTGTACTGTCCCCCACGTTCACCCTGATGCAGCATGTGACAGATTTCCTACCTTATCTTGGGGATAAGGGCAGTATCCCATTATCTGTGTGCTCTGACTCTGTTTACCTATTCATCTGCCCGTAAACACTTGGACTGCTTCCAGTTCTTGCCTACTGTGAATTGTGCTGCGATAATGGGTGTGCAAGTGAGTGTTTGAGACCCTGCATGTGTACTCAGACCTGAACCTGATCCATCACTTTGTAATTGTAGTATTAATTTTTTAGGGAACTCCAAGCCCTTTCTTTACTGGTTGCACCAATTACATCAGCACAAAATATATCCATGCAATACTTGTAATATTTTCTTATTTGTTTAATACTTTCAATTATATTTTGGAAATAAATAATTTAAAATACCCACGTGACATTGACCTGAGATCGGAAACAGAGCAGGAAAGCCAGGGGGCACAGTGTCTAGCTGGGTCTCTCCCACCCATCTGCCCACCCCCATGGCTCCCGAAGAAGAATGGGGACCCTCCTGACTCAATCAGTCCTGCCTCCCCAGTCACAAAACCCCCTCCTCCACCAGGCATGCTTGTGTTATATAGTCACATGAACTCCTTGTCCCTACAGGCCACCTGGCTGATGGTGTCTTCTCTTCCCCCTGACTTCCCTTGGGACGCCTCCTCCTAACATTTCCTACTGTCACAATTGTCCCCTCTCTGAGTGGCTCCCCAGAATGCTCCTCTGTGACCGCACTGCATCCTAATGTCTTCCTCAGAACTGGCCATGCATCCCCCGTGTGTCCATGTGAGCACCTGGTCTTGGCTGGGCACAGGCAGAGGACGGGCACTGGGGAACTTGTACTGCTGGGACCTGAGCACTCAGAAGATGTGATTCTCCTAACTGACAAGTGAATCCGTCAATTAGGACAGTATAGGGTTGGAATTGATTTGAAATCTCTCGATATTTTTTAAACAATAGATAAGAGTAGGAACTTTCTTGGTTTGATATGAAATGTCACTTGATAATTTCGATATGTTAGATTAAGTAAGAAGTTAGGAGTTGGGATGTAATCTTTCTCTTGTTAAACAGATTTCTCTTGGGAACCGAACACGTCTGATTTCTTCACAATTGTCACCAGCCCACTGACCTTTCTCCCTCAACTGCCAAAGGAGCCCTGTCACAGCAGGCATCATCTTACACTAGATGCTCCCTAACCCGACTGAGTAGTTTGTTAATTCATATTCATGCCCACCCAGGAGTACTTGGTGACCCTCGTCTCTGTGCTCGGCACCAGGCTGACAAAGATCAGCAAAGCAGACACGGCCTGGAATTAAGGAGCCAAATCCCAGGGGTCTCCTTTCAATCCACTGAGTATACATGTCTAATCCCAACCTCGGTGTTGCTGCAAAGGAGATGTCAGGGTGCCAGCAATGCTAATCGTTGACCAAGTCACTTGACTCTGTGACATTCAAGCATGGCATTATTCTTCAGAGTGAATGTTAGGGCAGGAAGCTGGCCCAGTCGGGTGAACTGCCACATCATTTGTGGGCAGGACTAAGGATATTCACCAGGTACAAATAACCCTGGGCTCTGCAGGCCGCTGAGTCCAGCTGCTTATTGCTCAGTGTTTTCTGAAGCCGAACGCAAAGTCCACCATGAAGCCAGTCCTGTCTGTCCTGCTGGTCACTCTGGCCTTTGGCTGCTATGAGGGTGAGTATCATTTGTAATTAAAGTACAGTTAGCTTGGGTAAGTAACCTTCTCTAAAGTTGGTGACTTATTAGAGGTTGGGGGTGAGCAGATCAGAATCCAAACCTTCCCCGCCACTTGTGGACTAGCCCCCAGAAGTCAGGGCTCATTGTATCAATCCCAATGCTCTGGAACTTTCTCAGACATCATGGCAGGATCGTTTTATGGGATCTCCATTGGAAGCCTCGTCCCTGTCTGTGGTCTACGTGTCAGAGCAGCATGATGTAATGGGATTTGGTTGTGAGTCATGACTGCCACTCAGCAGCGCTGTGACCTTGAACCAATGCTTAATCTCTCCTAGTCTCCTCTTGTCCTTGCTTTTCGCAGCTGCCACCCAGAGTGGCTCTGACACAGCAGAGATGACATATGTCAGAGGACAGCTCCAGGTCCCATCACACGTTCTGCTTCCCTGGGACTTTTAGGTGCCGGTTGAGTCCATGGCTGTGAACTCCCGGATTCAGACTCATAGGATGTGCAGGCTGGAAGGGCTTTAGCAGAGTCCTCAGTTCAGGAAGAGCCGGTGTTGTCTGAATCTCCGAATGGTCAGTCTTCCTGTGGGCTCTGAGATCCGGCAGCTCTCAGCCAGTCGACACGTGCTGCTCATTCTTCAGGTGTCCGGCCAGGGCTTGGAGACCCAGTGCCTTTGTTAGGGCGGCAACTGCTACTGTTCTGGGCTCATTCTGGCCATTCATCCAGCAATACGTTGGTGTGACTTCACGCCCTCGACATGGATCCAAGTCCTTTTGAGTCTTTCTCTTTCACCTGCCTTTCTGAACCCCCTTCTGTTTCCCCATGTGGCCTCTGATCTGACCCTCTCACCATCTCTGCACAGCTGCTGTCGGATCCGGTCAGATCAGAGCCTGGCAGGGCACATTCTGGGCTGCAGGTGGTTGCAAAGCCTTGGGGGAGGGGTGGGGAATCTAGAGCAGCCAAAGCAGTCACTTCAGGTCTCAGCACAATCCCAGTGGGGTTGGTAGAAAGCCCAGCTCCCAGCTCCCACCTTCTCTAAGGAATTCTGTACATCAGAGCGGAACACAAGAGCCATCATGATTTGTGCATAATGTCAGATGTGTGGAACTCATAGAGTCCTTTCCTCAGAAGCGTTTCAGTGATCTTCATCCAATGACAAAATCCTATAGCCTGATTTAGTCTCAAAGGAACATCTTTTAACATTAATAGATTACCTCACTCCTCTCCAGATATTGTCTTCTTTCTCTGACCTCTGGTATGTTTTGACTGCCATTCACTTGAAAGACTCATTACTAACATCTCCTTTCTCTTCATATCAGGAGTAAAAAATGTCTCACTATATTGGCAGGGAAACATTAATTTTTGAAATCTAGAGAGTTCAATTTCAGTAAAGCAGGAGAGTCTTGGAAATTGGCGGGTGTACTTGACAAAGGATAAACTTGAACTAGGGATCGGTCAACCTGCTTTCCTGACCGAGCTCCGCAGCTTGCTCTGGGATCTTGACCGAGTCATTACTATCAGGATTTTGCATTGTTCTTGACACTATTAAGGAATGTAACTATAAACTCCCAGGGGTTTCTGTCTAGTTCTAAGGTCAGGCACCACAGGGAAAATGTGACTTTTTTGACATCACTTGTTATATTTTTTCTTCTGTTCTAGCAAATGCAGAAGAGGTCTGTCCAAATGTTGTTCATGAATTAACAGGACTGTTCTTGCAACCCACCTTTCTCTACAAATTCAGTCTTCAGAAATACAATGCCCCTGAAGAAGCTGTTGAGGCCAAGTTGACAGTGAAGCAATGCATAGATAACATCTCGTTCTGGAACAGACTAAGGGTTCTCGGCGCTTTGGTAATTTTCTTTCTCCATTGGCATAGAGGTTGCCGCTCAGCAGCGCAGCCAGGAGGGAGGTCAGGCTGCTGCTCTGGGGGCCCAGGGTGTGAAGGCAGCTGCCCCTCTGCTGCCTTTGATCAAGTGGCCCATGGACGCAAGGTCCATGATAACCTTGTGTCCATGACGTTGTTTATTCAAAAGTGGAGTCCTTGGTCCTGGGACTCAGAGAAAGGACACCGGGCTGCTCTACCCAACTCCTGAGCCTCCTCCTGGCTCCACTAGAGACCTGAGCCCTTCTCTGGGTACACACAGGTTATCTGCTGGGTGTGGACATGGTTCTCTCCTGACTCGCACGGTCTGTGCAGACTGGACCAGGACTATTGAATTCCCCGCACGCACGGCTACCCTGCCTGGTGCCTCCATTTGGTTGCTGGTTGCAGTTTCTCCCACATGTGGGTTGTGAACAACAGTCTGTGTATTTCGTGATCTCCAGGGGCAGCATGACTTATGTCCCTTTTTCTTTTCTATTTCAGAGCAATGTAGTGAAGAAATGTAACTCATAGATGTAACGATTTTCCATGCTAGTTCCCTGTGGTTCAATGATGACCTGATCTTTCACGGACATTGTGAAAGTTTCAACGTCTTACTTCAATAAATTTCTTTCCTGCACTTCGTGGTCTGTCTTGTTTTATCCAACAGTCTCTGGCTTGAGTTGGGGTGGTTTCATCATGAAGCGGCCTGTGGGTGGTGTCAGGAGGAAAGTTGGGAGACCTAGCGTCCTGGGACCATGGCAGCCTGAGTGCAGGGGTCCCCGTGGGAACACGGGCTCAGGAGCCACCCTGCATGACCTCACAGACTGCCCGGTCACATGACCCCCAGGGCGGGCGGTTGAGGGTAAAAGCATGAGAACGTCCTGCTCCGGGGCGCGGACTGCGGAGACCGCAGCCTGAGGGTGGTCATATGGTTCCCACCCAGCAGCATCGCTGCTACTGCGCCTGCATTGTCAGCACAAACCCTGCTCGGTCCTCACCCCATCCCTGGGGTCCATGCCCGGATGGCCCTGTGTGACATGTTCTCTGTCCACTTCTCAATTTGTAGTGAATCCGCAGGGTTTTACAGTGCTAGTCAACCTGGTCCCTACCTCCCACTAGTGGGCATTTCAGATTTCATGGTGGGCGGTAGCGAAGCAAACAAACGGCGCCGCAATTGGCCCACCATAAAAGCTGGAACGCCCACTAGTGGGTGGTAGGGTCCAGGTTGACTAGAACTGCAAAAGTGGGCGGTTTTTTATAAAGAGGTTAACTACTCCTCGATTACTCCCTAAACTCTGCGCACGCGCATTGCTCACCTCCACCCCAGCTACCATTTCCTCCCTCAGGGTCTTCCTATAGCCCCAGATACCAGCGCCTAGCTCCCACGTGGACAGCTGCAATCACACCATCCACACTTACTGCGGGAGGAACACGTCAGATGAGCACAGTGTCTCCCCACCTACACCTCTTCCATGAGCTCCATCCAGGCTAATGGGCCCCCATCCAATGAGGCAGCTGACTCAGATGATGGAGACACCACAGATCAGGATTGGTTTCCAGTGGCTGCTGTGACACACAGCCACTCACTTGGTGGTTTCAGTGAAGTGCTTTTCTCCAGGTGCAGAGGACAAATGTCTAAAATCTGTAACCTCTGCTGAAATCAGTGTCAGGAGGCCATGCTGGCTCTGGGACATGGAGGGGAACATCTATTCCTGGTGTCTCCAGCTGAGGGCTGATGGCTGTCCTTGTCTGGCACCCACATCCCTCCTAGCTCTTCTCCTTGAGGGAACATTACTGTATCGTTTCTCTGTGTTTGAAAATCTCCTTGTCTCCTTCATATACAATATGTGAGATGGCATTTAGAGGTCATCAGAAAATTAGGGATCATTTTCCTAACTCATAATCTAAATTTATCACATCTACAAAGTCTTTTTCCCATGACAGAGACATGACAAGTCGGGTTTAGGGTCTGGATCGGATTGGGATCGTTATGAACCTACTTCAGCTCCTGTGTCTGCTGCCTCTAAGCGTCCACTGAGTCCTGCCCCTCCACAGCCAGGCCTCCCTCCAACACCCTTTTGCAAGTTTGAAACAGTGGAGGTCATGTGTTTCTAAGTGTTTTAAGTAAGAGGACTTATTATTAGACCTACACCCTTTCTCTAATAATAAACTATATACTTATAAAAAATACTGTGGAGAAAATGGAAAATAAGTGTTAGCTTCTATTAGCTATTGCCTAAAGCTTTTACAGTAACTGTGATGACAGGGGGTACATGTCCACTTAAATTAGTCTCTATTTTCTGGAACGCCTTCTGTGTTCATCCACATCCTGTGCTTGGTGGACACAGGGTCACGGAGCTTTAGCCACCGGCTGAGTAACACAGCCTATAATTGCACGAGGAGGACAAGGCCCCTCATCGGCAGGGCACTCCAGCCTGGCCTGACCCCTTCCTGGGCTCCCCTCCGTCCCCATGTGCCTGTTCACCCAGACGCTGTGCTCAGCCATCCAATCTACATGTCATTCACTCAACATGACGTTGGGTCACAGCACTGCACGTGGGCTTGTTGTGGTCCCTTTCCCTCTATGTTGTCCCAGCACAGGACAGCTGACAGTCTTGTCTGCAAGGTCTGTGTCCCGTCCCCTGCTTCGTGAAGCCATCTCTGCCTCTCACACCCTAAAACAAACCTTCATACACAGTCATACTGTGTGCACGAAACCGCACACACCCACATACACATTTTAACACATACCCAGACCATGCATAATTATACATGCACAGATATACCTAGAGACATGAACAAGGAGACACACACACACACACACACACACACACACACATCCATGTAGGCATACTCATTCCTCTGTTGTCACTGTATTCCTTTGTGATATAAGAAGGCCTATGATAGAGCTCTTTTGGGAACATTTAGAAAAAATTGATATCAGGTGGTGGCGCAGTGGATAGAGCGTCGGACTGCGATGCAGAAGACCCAGGTTTGAGACCCAAAGCTCGCCAGCTTGAGTGCGGGCCCATCTGGCTTGAGCAAAAAGCTCACCAGCTTGGATCCAAGGTCGCTGGCTCCAGCAAGCGGTTGTTTGATCTGCTGAAGGCCCGCGGTCAAGGCACATGCGAGAAAGCTATCAATGAACAACTATGGTGTCGCAACGGCAATGAAAAACTAATGATTGATGCTTCTCACCTCTCTCCGTTCCTGTCTGTCTATCCCTATCTATCCCTCTCTGACTCTCTCTCTGTCCCTGTAAAAAAAAAATTGATATCAAAACAAACACTATCAATCATTGTTAATATTTCTAGAATGCTTAAGAGTTTACAAGCATGGAGATCCCTATGGGAACCCATTGTCCTGGAAGGTTACAAGTTCTGTTTCACTTTGTCCTGACGGGTCTTCAGGAAGGGTATAGACTGTTACCACCGTTGGACGTGGGACGAAGGATGTCCCACTATGGGCCTCCAGCCTGGCTCTGTGTCTTCTCAGCATCAACTGGGAAGATTTCCAAAGCAAGTCATGTGCAGGTCCCAGTCCAGGACCAACGTGAGTGCCTCTGTGAGGGGAACCCATGCGGTCCCCATCCCCACCTCCCCCGCTGCGGGTGCAGCACCACGTGACTGCGGAGGCCATGACAGCCCCTGAACTGGGGAGGACAGTAAGACTGTGCATGAGTCAGAGACTCCCAGCATCACCGGGGGTCACCTGGAGACCTTTCCTTGGCCACTTCTCTAGCTCTGCAAGGCGGGCACGGCAGGGCCTTCATTGGTGTCAATGTAATAACAGTGACACATAGGGTCTCAGGCAGGAACGTGTCTTTCCTGAGCTGCTGAC
Organism: Rhynchonycteris naso; assembly: GCA_037038555.1. Lineage (NCBI taxonomy): Eukaryota > Metazoa > Chordata > Mammalia > Chiroptera > Emballonuridae > Rhynchonycteris > Rhynchonycteris naso. Next base: position 363,370,789 of record CM072995.1, read on the forward strand.
GGTGCAAGAGATGAGTGATGCACAATGGCGAAGGATGGGCTGAAGGGGACAGGGCAGGGGAGCGAGGGTGGCTAGGGCCTCTGATCGGGACGATTCTGGACATGGATGGTGGTAAAATGGAAACCATGATGTACCCCATGCCAGTGGATTGTGTCCTTAACTAGATTAAAATGGTAAATTTCATTTTGTATATTTTATGAAAACATAGAAAAATATTCTCAGAACATAGCTGTCTGTGAGGCAGCTGGAATAGACCTGCCCATGGGAACAGGTTCTATATTTCAATCTCCTGGACACTCTGCCTGCATTGCTGACACCTCCTGTCAAATCACATCTGGTATCAACTCTCTGTTTGATTTGCCTCCTAAGGTTTCTTTTGTGGAAGACACCATGTATGTTCAGAATCTCTGCTTCATACTCACAAACTGATATTACCAGCTACAAAGGATTGATCTGCAGAGTCTCTTGACTGTCTTTGAGGCCCTGAATTCCCTTTGGGACGAATGTCATCACTCTCTGTCTAGACTCTGTTCCTCAATTGTCTTCTCTCTGCATTCTTCTTACTGTCTGTGACAAGCTCAATATTCCAAGCCCAAGGCAGTGGTTTCTCGTACATTTACTTAGAGCAAACTTTCAGTGGCTCTCCACTCCTATAATATGGCAGTCAGTCTCCATTCAGAAACGAGTGCATGCTTGCCGGTAGAATAACAACCTTTTTACCTACGTAAAAATTAATACTGTTCATTCTTCCCTTTCTTTTAATTCTACTCTGTGTCTCCCAGACACTAAACATCATTTCAGGCAGACTGCGGGCATAAAAATGGAGAGAGACAGAGAGCAAGCAAGTTCTTAAGACACTTAGTTTTATGAGACAGATCGAAGTTCTCTGGGCCAGACAGAACTCTCTCTCGTGGGACACATCATGGCTCTTTAGAAAGTGCAGATTATGAATATTAAGCATTCACAGTAAAACAAAGAACTTTGGAAATATGATGAATAGGACAACTAGATTAAAGCATAAAGAATTTAGAAGACATAATGTGACAAAGTGTGTGTATGTGTGTACATGCATATGTAAGATAAAGAACAGAAATAAGAGAGGAAAGATAAGCATGTTCAGACAAGGATCGAAGATGTCCACCTATAAAATAATCTTTATTTTTATTTATTTATTTTTTACAAAGAGAGAGTCAGAGAGAGGGACAGACAGGAACGGAGAGAGATGAGAAGCATCAATCATCTGTTTTCTGTTGCGACACCTTAGTTGTTCATTGATTGCTTTCTTATATGTGCCTTGACCGCGGGCCTTCAGCAGACCTTCAGAAAGATGCTCAAGTCAGCGGCCTTGGGTCCAAGCTGGTGAGCTTTGCTCAAACCAGATGAGCCCGAGCTCAAGCTGGCGACCTCGGGGTCTAGAACTTGGGTCCTCGCATCCCAGTCCGATGCTCTATTCACTGCACCACTGCCTGGTCAGACTATAAAAAAATTTTTAAATGAGAGGTTGTGGTGGAAGAAAATCACCAAAGAGATACATCAAGAAAATGTCCCCACGGTGAAGACTATGAACTGGAACAGCTCACTCATTCCCCACATCAGAACACATTTTGTGACGATTGGAAACATCACCTTAAAGGAAGGAGATTCTTTCAAAAAGCAACACTAGGTCACCTGCCAGGATGGGGAATAAAAGTAGAATCAGCACCGACCGGAGGGCACAGAGGAACACTGACAGTTCGGAGGGCTGGCCTGTGCCTGTGTGCACACAGGATTCTGAGGCAGTCAGCTAGCATTTCCGCATGAACATAAACACATCTCAGAAGAGCGGCAGGTGTGCTGAAGTTTTATCTCCCGTGAGGTTTTTCTCAGAAGGTAGGGGAGAATTAGCTCTACGAAAAGGACCGGATGAAGAAAGACAAGGCATGCAGCCCAGTGCACACAGGATACAACACAGGTGTTAGTAGATGAGCCGCAGAGAAGGGTGCAAACAGAGAGTTGCACACGTCCCCATAGGAGACGCGGTGAACACAGCTGTGGGGAGAGGCGACCGCGTGTTGAGGATAAGGTCGCAGAGGCTTCTCGGGCTTCTCACTGGAAGTGGTTTTCAGTCTTTTTTCATTTGGAACAATGCTTCGACATCACTATTTTAATATAAAAAACTTGATAATTACAGGAAATTGTCAGAGAGAAATGACAAGAAAGGACAGGACTGAAATTCGCAGGACTAAATAAGGTTGAAATTAGTTAATAAGTGGCAAATCATCTAAGGCCACATAGGATTGTCAGCTGCACCAAACTTAGGGGACACTCGATGTATTTTGTTGAAAGGACTAATGAATTTTCTTAGGGAATTGATTGTCATATTAAGTGACAAGAGATAAGGCCGGGAAGTGAAGAGCAGTATGTTATATCACAGGATGGGATTCTACCGTAGAAATGAGAGACTGATAGACATTCAACAGAGAACGAAGCCCTGTGAGCCTGCATTCTCCTAGATGAAGACTGTGAGCAGGGAGGACTAAGTGGATCCTGAAGGACAAAGTCAATGAGGGTGACAGAGAGAAGGGGGTGGGGACCTCCAGGAGGGAGGACAAGCCTGGCAAAGTCCTGACCTTGGAGATGAGCTCCGTGCACTAGAGGTCACACGTGACCACTTTACTGCCGCCACTGGTCAGCATGGCGGCTCCTCACTGTCCTCTGGGTGTGAGGCCACCGGGCTGTCCTCATCTTTGCCACAAGGACGAATGCTGTCAGGGATGTCTCTATGATGGGTGTCTCGGCCGTGGTTTTAGTGACATGGGAGGTTGAGGAGATCTTTGTTGAGTGGGTGCCCTGAGTAGCGCAGGTTGCTTAGCAACAAACCTGGTGTCACCCATTTGATGCCGCCACCCACCGCCAGGAACACCAAAATATTTCTGGACGTGACAAATGTCTAGAGCAGCTGGAGGAAGGAGGAAGAAAAACAGCCCCAGGAGAGAATCGCGGCTCCAGCACTGGGAATACGTATTAACCCCGTTTCCTTCTGTAACACTCTAAGAGCACAGATTCACACCTGGAGACCAGTGGTTAGCAAGGAGACAGGCGCACTAGCTGCAGGGAAACCAGGGACTGAATAGAGAAGACTTGCTGTATTAATCTGAGGAAACACACCGACTGTCACTTGTGTGTGGGATTAAACATTTAACCACACATTTTGTAGAAATGTCAAGTTGTGTAAAGTTCAAGGCTTTGCTGAATAAGCCAAAAAGAATTAACCAGAGGTGCCATCTGATCCCGAATTAGCTTCCAAATCTGTCTCTTGGTTCCCAGTCAGTAGATGGATCAGAGTTAGATGAAATCAAAGTAATGTTTACTTCTAGGGAACAGAAGGACTGAGGTGTCCCCGTCCCTGGCTGTCAAGGCTCAACTTCTTTCTCTCCTCACCTAGCCGTGCCAAGTGTGATTCCTCAGCTCTCTCCAGGGACAGAGAAAATGTGGTGTTAGCACCACAATGTCTGGCTGATGCTTGGGTTTAGTGTTGACGTGGCCTTGCCTTTTTAGAGTTCTTATTTTAAATGAGTCCCCCTTTCGAAATAAACCCACCAATGAAACATGTTTTATAATCAGAGAATTCTTTGTAGAATCTCAAACTGTCCCCAAAAGAGTTATAAAGCAAGTAGACACCCAGTGTACCACTACTGTCACACACAGACCAGAAGAGCGCAGGTTATGCTGTGTTGGAGCTGAACAGGGAGGAAAGAGCCATGGGGTCAAGTCCTTGTCACCAGGAGAAAGGTGCACACAAGAGAAAGGGTCTTGGGTAGGTGACTCTGGAGATTCAAGGCCACAACCCGACAGTGACACTGGGCTGTCTCTGGTGTGGCATAGGGAATAAATATTTTCAACCTAAAGGCACCCAGGTAGGAACAGTGGAGAAGAAGACTTCATGTGGAGCAAAGGCCTCGAGCAGGACACCGTGGGGCCAGTACAGAAATCTACTTGCAGGCCACATAGGGCAGTTGTGTAGGTCAAGGTCACAGGAATCCATCTTATTCATAATGTAGATGCCCTTTGGGTCAGACTAAGGAGATCAGCAGTGTTGAGGGTTCTCCAATCCTAGACACCTGCCTCCTTACCTGGCTCTGCCTCCCACTAGCTGTGCTATGTGCCACGGTCAACTTACTGAGGTCTTTTGTCCCATTAAGTTGGACAGACATGGCATACCTACCTCGTGGGGAGGGACATCACAGATCAGGTTGCTCAGGAGAATCCTGGTTTGTGCCACTGTCTTGGTGTTCATTCATTTAGTGACCTCTTTTATCACAGTCTCAACTACCTATGTATCAACTCATCAATTCAGATTTTTATCTGATGTTTCCATTTACTGTATTAGGCTTTGGTGAATAAGCCCAAAGGTAGGACAATAAGCTTCCTTGTCACTCTACTCACTGGCTGTTGTGAAGATTATGAGAGGTGGTCACAGTGCCCTGCATCGAGTCAGTGCTATGGAACTGTTTACCATTCATGTTTTACTGAATCTGGAAGTAAGTGTCACTGGTCAGGGCTAGACATGGAGAGCTCTATGGGCCAGTGGCAGGTACAATGTACTCAGAAGCCAAGTTTTCTCAGTACAGCTATTTAAGAACGAGTCAAAAAAAATATTAAGTATGAACAGATCAAAATATAGTGCTTTTTTTAAAAAAAATTTTTTTTTTAATTTTAGAGAGGAGACACAGAGTGTGTGTGTGAGAGAGAGAGAGAGAGAGAGAGAGAGAAAGAGAGAAGGGGGGAGGAGCTGGAAGCATCAACTCCCACATGTGCCTTGACCAGACCAGTGCAGGGTTTTGAACTGGCGACCTCAGTGTTCCCAGGTCGACGCTTTATCCACTGTGCCACCACAGGTCAGGCAAAATATAGTGCTTTAAGTTAAATTGTGGGTCTCTCTTTTCCTCTCTGAGCGTGATCACCTCTGGATGTCTTAGAGCAGGGGTGCCCACACTTTTTCAGCTTGCGAGCTACTTATAAGATGACCAAGTCAAAACGATCTACCTACAATAAAAATGCAAAACATAAATTTATTTCTTCTATATTATCATTATTTAAGTTACTATTATTACTATTTAATATTGTGTATTCTTCTTTCACCTTTCTCCTTCTCAGCTCTTTTCGGAGGAAAGTCAATGTCATAGATTTTATGAACAGTCTGAAAAAGCCGCTCCACATTTCCCTTCTTTGGAATAGCAATGGCACACAGACAGATGAGGCAAACGCACTTAGAATATGACATAGTGAAAAAATCCCCTCCCATTCTGTATGAAAGTGGTAGGTTTTAGGCTTCTTATTCGGACCAGCTACGGCACTCATTTTTATACCCTTTGTTGTATTTAGTTTAAATAAATTGAAGGCTAACTACGCAGCAATGTAACTGAACAAGTTAGCGCGGTTTAACGCGCATGCATCGGGTGTCAAAAGTTCAGATGTCAGATTGGCTACCCTGTATGCCAATCAAAAGACAAATGTCTTTTTAATGTCATGCGATCTACCCACACTTCCTTCGCGATCGACCAGTAGATCGCAATTGATGTATTGAGCATCCCTATCTTAGAGGATGTAAATTAGCAGCATGTTTCCAGGGTCTGTCGTGGTCCCAGTCGTCCTCCGAGGTTTATGGAACAGCTGTCTCACTGTTATAAATCAATGGCTGCCGGCTGACATGTAGAGAGCACCTACTCTGTGCCCAGCCCTGTTTAAGGACTTGCACGCTGTAGCTCATTCAGCCTCATGACAAGCTGAGGACTGTTCCCATTACACAGGGAGACCCGGCTGTGAACGCTCCCAGCAGTCCTGGTCCATGGCATGGGAGGCGCCTGGTCTAGGAATGGCTGGGAAACTGTTATCACCAAACATCTTTCTGCCACCAAGATGGCTCCAGGATCAGGGCCTTTCCTGAAGTTTCTTCCTCAGGAGCACCATTCTCAACTTGTAGACATCGGTGTGATCTTAGGGAAGAAGAGGCTCACCTCCAAAGAACACGCCTGAGGTGATCACACAGCCCGGGAGTGAGGGGCAGACCCAAGTTACAGACTGAGTGAACAAAGTACAGGGCTTCTGGTGCCCAGATACTGTGGGGCCAATTTGTATGTGTAACTTACAATTAAGAAAAAGTCAATGAACATCTAAAGGTCAGAACTCATTTTTATAGGTTTTGTTTCTTTTTTTAGAGTCAGAGAGAGGGACAGATAGGGACAGACAGACAGGAATGGAGATGAGTAACATCAATTCTTTGTTGTGGCTCCTTAGTTGTTCATTGACTGATTTCTCATATGTGCCTTGACCAGGGGCTACAGCAGACCGAGTGACCCCTTGGTCAAGCCAGTGACCTTGAGCTCAAGCTGGTGAGACTTGTTCAAACCAGATGAGCCTGTACTTAAGCTGGCGACCTTGGGGTCTGGAACCTGGGTCCTCGGCATCCTAGTCAGACGCTCTATCCACTGCACCATCGCCTGGTCAGGCTAGGTTTTGTTTCAATACATGGATCACTAAGAATAAATATAGGTCTCACTGAATATTATTACTTTTATTCAGTATGGCAAGGCTTCAAATAACCAAAATATTAGCATAGTGTGAGTGCATCTCAGGACAATGAGAGCCCGAGGACAGGCCAGCTAGAACTCTCTCTCACCCTCGTGTGGCCCTCAGTGAGGACACAGGAGGTCAGGGAGGAACCTGAGTAATTCTCCTCCACAGCAGGTTGGCCTTAGAAAGGGGACACACACACTGAGACCAAAGGCCACTTCCCTCTGCTGCTACTGAGCTGAGGTTGCAGATATGAATCAGTTCATATTGGGGAGAGAAAACATCAGGCCAGTAATATAAGCATTCAAACCTCTTGGTTTCTTCAATCTCTGCTTGGGAAAGATAACGTTTAAAGAGCCTCTTTTGAGCAGAAGTATAGTTCTCTGACACCTGACAATGGTCACCGTGGGCTCCGGAGAAACCACGGGGTAAAGAAGCACACACTTGTTGCACATGACGTGGGAGCGTTTTTGCTGAGGAAGAACCTGGGAAGGGTCCCGTGTCCCAGCAGACAGCAGGGCAGGCAGGGCCATCCTCTGGGGCTCCAGGCAGGTCCTCACTGAGTCCCGTTCAACGAGACAGTCTTCCCTTCCATTACGGTGGTCTCGCACTCGCCTTAGGAGTGAAGTCTGCCAACGGTGGTCACCTGGGAGAGGGCACACACATAAGATCACAGCCTGTTCTGCATTTCTAGCCTCTTCCCAAATCAGTATTGTTCTTGGCAACTTAGGATCCAGCATCCAGTCCAGCTGTCTGGTGAATCAGGGAACAGATACAGGATTTGAGTTTGAGTTTTTTGTACCTTGAAGAAGAGAAAAAGAGGTGAAACAGAGTTTGGGGAGGAGGAAGAAGGACAGGGTGGAGGAGCAAAGGAGAGTTGACTGGTATGGAGGAGGAGGAGGGATGACAAGGATGACAGTAATAACACAGCAGGACGACACACAGGTCACAGTATTGTCATTTCTTTATTGTTTAGCAAGCACTTCTCCATCAATTTCATCTACTGACATGGCCATTGCTACAGTTTAAAATTTTTCAGGGTTTCTAAAGCTCTGTCTCCTTGGTTTCTACACACAGAGCACAGACTGGTGGGTTCTGGTGGATTTCCACGGTCCTTTCCTGGCCCAGTGCCAGGTGTGTCCGGTGACTCGTTCCTTCATCCATGGGAGGGGTCAAGGTGGCCTCCTGGAGAATAAAAGGAGGAGTTCTGGGCACTCACCTCCAAACTGAGATCCTTCTCTCCTGCCACACCGCAGTGACCAGCCAGAGCCGCTGCCGGGACCATGAAGCTGCTCCCAGTCCTCGTGCTCGCTGCCCTCCCCTTTTACTGCTACGCAGGTGAGTCCGCACGGGGCGGGGCTCGGGGGGCTTGTTGTCAGGGCCGCTGTGGGAGACCTCTGCTCCCCACACCCCAGGACAGGGCCCCTCTCTTCTCTAGTTTGTAGTTGTGTGTGTGTGTGTGCGTGTGTGTGTGTGCGCGCGCGCGTGTGAAACAAGGAAGCAGTGTGTGAGGGCTTAAAGAATACCCAGATGCTGAGTTACTGTCCGAGGACTCAGACCATTCCCCGCCATCTTTCTGAATGGACGTGTAGCTGGGATGTGGGAGAAGGACAAGCATCAGGGCTGCCCAACAAGGAGTTCATGCCTCTGTGATGAGCAGCTTTTGCACCCTTTCATCCCAGGTACCGGATGCACACTTGTGGAAAACGCGCTCAGTGATTTAACTGATATTCAAGTGAGCACGGATGAATTCCTAGAAAAATATCAACAATTCCTAATGGATGAACAAAATGTAAATGTCATGGATAAAGTAAAGAGTTGCTTTGGGGATCAGGATGAGGAAACTCTGGGCAATGTCAGATTGATGTTGGTAAGTTTGGTTTCTTATTTGCTTTTAAAGCACTGGACTGGGACAAACAGGAAGTTAGTTATTATTTTTTTGAAAGAGAATGTTTCTTACATTTTATTTTATTTCAGGGAATTTAATTGTTAGCGAGTGTGTATACTCTGACACCAGGAAAGCCGCCCAAGCTGGTGTTGGTGTGCCTGTGCACTCTGTGGAATCTCTAGTGAGTGATTACTGGAAAGAGCGAGAGGGAAAAGGGTGTTTGGGCAAAGGCTTACCTTCCCCTCAGCTGAAGAGACCCTGGGTCTGAAGAGGACCCTCACTCGTAACAGTGATCAGTGGTGAAATTCCTTTTGTTTATCAAAACAAATAGAACATTTTAAGGAATTTTCAAAAGACTCGAGAAATTTACATTTGAGGATGTAAATGCAGGTGTAAGTGATTGAATTTCTTGACCATTAATTATAGTCCCATAAGTGATAAGTGGAAACCATGGCTGTGACTCGGGCGCAGGTGATGTCATTGATGAAAAGCAAATCAGTAGTTAAACAACAATATATTCCTGCTGTTTATAACAGATACTGTGTAGTTATTTCCAGCAGTCCTTCCCTACCCTAATGTAACATTCACAGCGTCCCTGGGTAATCATTTGGCAATATTGCCACAGCACAGAGATAACTGTCCATCACGAAGGGATTTCTGACAATATGGATGAACCTTGGGAAATTTTGATAAAAAAATAAATTAGTCCCAAAGAGAGAGATATTGCATTTTGCAGAGTAAAAAATCTCTAAGAAACATGATAAAAAAATGATTTGCGGTGGAGAGGGTAGGACAATGGGAGATGTTCAGGGTCGAGAGTTGCACGTTAGTAAATGAATAAGTCCAGGAGATTGGTTGCTCTGCAGAGTGAATGTTTTTAACACGGCAAAACCGTACGTTCAAATGCAGACAAAAATAATATTTCTTATGTATACTTACCATGATCATATTTTAAAAAAATTAATAACTTCTCAATTAAAGTTGAAGGGAACTTTAAATAAAAACCCTAAATCAGACAAACATGTTGGAGCACCTATTAAGTTTTGTAGCCTAAAAACGATATGGTGCAGGCATCTGCCCGTCTGGTTGCCCGTGTCCTAACATGGAGGTTGTTCAGGAACTCAAATTGCATCCTGCTACGTATTTTGGCTGAGGTATTGAAAACTGACAAAACAGTGTATTTCTTGGATAACTTTTCAAAAGAAGAGGAAACATACAGGGAAAATCAGCAAAGGGATCTCCGTTGGAGAAAGTGCTGGAAGCACCGGCCCCTCTGGCTGAGGTGACCAGATTTTAAAATTGGTAAAGCGGGACACCATTGACCAGGTGGGGGTGGGTGGGTTCTTGATTAAAATTTTGGTGTATATGGAGCAAAAAAAATTTTCATAGAATGCAAAAATAGTAAATATTGTAATACATATTTTTAAACTTCAACATAAGTACAATTTACAAATATAATACATTAAAAAATTATGTATAGTATTATTTTATTCTTTGGCCTATTTCTCATTTGAGTGAATTTATTTTAGTAGATTGCTGTCGTTGTTTAAAAGGTTATAAAATTTTTCACAAGAATTTGTTAAGTTATATTTCACACATAAAATGGCTTTCAAAGTCTCAACACTTAATTGTGATTTTTCTGATGTCCACACTTTATTTAGCGTAGAAAAAACACGTTCAGTCGCAGCATTAGTTCCTGGTAAAGACAGCGCGTATTCCAGAATTTTTAGTGCATTATTGTATGGAACATGGTTTGTTTCAAAATGATAAAATATTTCTAACCATTTGTTCTCTATTGTGATTTTTGCTGATGCCCAAGATTTAACCTTTTTCTTATCAATCTATTTTAAAAATAATGATACCTCATTAAAAAGATCATTTTCGGAAATAGATCATTTTCGGAAATATTACTATATGGGAAATTTTGAGTGAGTCAGAGGGATCGGGTTACACGGTCCTGAAAGGGATGCCGGAGCTGCACGAGCGGGCGGGAGCAGGCAGGGCAGCACCACCGGAGCACTTGTGCATACTCCCCGCCCGGACTCGTCCTTGCGGCCCTCACTCCCCGCGTCCAGCCCCGCCGCCCGCTGGACACCAAGCGGCTTGCACCTAGTGAGCCCGGAGCCGCACGCGGGCCTATGGGTACTTAGGGGACTTGAATGCCGCCGCCCCAGCAGGTACGCCCCGCCTGAAGTAGTTTGTTTTGGGGCCTGCACAGGGTAGCCAGCTCCCCGCTGAAAACCGTATATTCCCTTCCCTTTCTCCTGCTGTTCCCTAGCTTTTTGTGCATTCTTTCCAAAAATTGGGACTTTTTAAAAATGCCGTGGGACACGGGACAAATTGTTAAAAATTGGGACTGTCCCGCCAAAAGCGGGACGTCTGGTCACCTTACCTCTGGCATCAGCAGAGGTCTCCTGAGCGGTAGGACACAGCACAGAATTCCCACATTACTCCCAGCACCAGCTCTCTGCCGCTGGGTGTGACTAATCCAGGGAAACAATAGAGAAAATGTTTATTTTCATGATTGTCCTTTGTAAGAAGCACGAAATTTAAGTGATGACTGTTCTTGTTTTCCAGAATGCAATATACAACAGTGAATGGTGTAGTTCATATTAACTTTCCGCCAGACCTTTGACTCAGACTACGGGAATGATCAGAAACCGACTGACGATGGGTAGAAACCACGACTGAGCACCTTTTCTGTCTTTTGATCTGCAAACTGCAAGACAATTGTTGAAACCTCACATACATTTTCCCTTCAATAAAGCATCTGCAAACCTAACATTCTTTCTTGGTGCCTGACTAACACAGGGGTTTTAAGGAGACGCAATGACACACGCGCGGCTCTCTCTCTCTCTCTCTCTCTCTCTCTCTCTCACACACACACACACACACACACACACACACACACACGCTGCTGGGGACCTCTCCCTGCCCCTTGGCACGGGCTCTCTGGAGTGGGCTCTGCCCCGCCCCGTCTCCAGCATCCCTCCCCACACCCTGGTGGGCCAGGCCCGCTAGCAGTCACTGGTGTTGTTGGCACAATCCACATCGTTCACACCAGCTCTTCTTAGGAACACAGACAAATGTCCTCTGACTGACACCTCCAACCATGTCATCAGATGAGAGCTGCACCCGACACACAGGAGCACATAACCGGTGCCCTTCCTCCCCCGAGGCAGCTCAGGGCTGTGCTGAGGCCCCTGGGGCCACAGTGGGTAAAGTGCAGAGTCCAAGGAGGCGGGGGCATCCCAGCTGCCAGATCAGGCTTCACCTGTGACTCTGCCTCCTGCTCCTGTTCCTCCTCGGAGCTGCCATTGCTCAGAATCCAGTGGCCTTTCCTTCCTTGCAAGCCCCTGGCCCGTCTGACTGGGTAATGGGGATCCTGTGACAACAGCCCTATTTCCCCTTCGGACTCCCCAACAAGGTCTTCTCCTGCTCTATGGACACGCCCCTTGCAGCTGAAATGGGACAGGCTCCTCTCCAGATGGCCCAGGACCCATCTGAGCAAATGCAAACTTCTGCACATACGTCAGAGAACCAGAACTGAGCACGGCCCATGAGTTCTTAATAAGTGTGTGTGTGTGTGTGTGTGTGTGTGTGTGTGTGTGTGTGTGTGTAATAAGTGAAATGTTATGGGTGGATCTGGGTAAAGTGTTCTTTTCCCTGGACCTAATGGTGGCACGGCCAGAGGTGTTTTGAAGGAATGGGAGGAGTTCTTCATATGACTTATTGAATCTTAGGTACTTATGGCCACTTCTCTGTAAAAACATGATGTAAACATGCATAAACCTTAAAGAGGTTCATTGGTGCATATTTATTATTACTATAGTCACTTCTGCTTAATATTTTTAAAGACATTGAGACAGTTCTGTGGGACCAAAATATATTGTCTGCCTCGTTTCCTGTTTGGGTTATGGTTGGTGGAAGTCGGCCCTGGCGGGAACTGAATTGTCCTGAAAAGGGGTCAGGGCTCATGCTGGGTGAGAGGGACCCGTGCTGGTGTGAGCAGAGGGTGCTCATCACCCACCCCTGGTGTCAGGATAGTGGGGACGGGCCACAGTGAGGAGAGCTGAGTCCCAGTTACAATCACTCGCTTTGCTTCTTTTCCAGGGAATTCCATCCTCACTGCTGGTTGGTCACTGTGGGAATGAAAGGGTGGACCACACTCCCCCCTGCAGGGCCATGACCAGGGACAGTCACACAGTTGAAGGAAGGACCAAAAATATCCATAAAGTAAATAAATATGTAATCAAATATTTTTAGAATTCCAAACTGAGGCCACACACCAATTTTTGAATCAAGACAGAATTCAACCCTGCATTGCCTGAGTCACTTTTGTCACTGGCTCTGTCCCGTCTTGGCACCTCTGGTCAGGGACAGAGAGTGCCCAGAGAGTAGCCTGGCGATGGTCATCAGGGTGGGTGTGATGGGGACACAGGGACAGCTGTGGATACGGGAACCTGAGTAGCTACACCCCTGGACCCGAGAGTCCACAGTGCAGGTGGCTGTAGCCAGTGTTTTAGGTGAAAAAGAAAAAGGCACCAAAAGGAAGAATTGAAACTGTATTCAGAGATGGTTGTAGAAAATCTGATAGGTGGACGAAGGGTCCCAAAACTCTAGGTTGCATCCCAAATGGCCCCTGGACTGGATCCCCAGCGTTATGAAGACACCGCGCACAGGGAGAAACGTTATGGGCTATTCAGGAGCAAAGGACGCATCTCTGACATTTTTCTGCCTTCTCCCTCCCAGGCTGTCACAGAAAAGGGAAGTAGCCACCACAGTGCCATCGCTTCATGGCAAGAGCTGGTGGACGAGAGGAAGGAGACACCCTCCGCTGCCCCATGGCCTTTTCCACCGCGGGCTTCCCTTTGCGGCTCACAGTCTGCAGGAGGAGGTCAGAGCCCCGTCAGGGGTCCAGGGGCTGCGGGCAGGTAGGTGTCCGTGGGAGCGGGAAGGAGCGGTGCAGCCGCTCACATGTGTCCTTGATCAGCCTCAGGGCACGAATCTCACAGGCTCAACCACACACCTGGCAAGGGAAGAAGTGAGAAAACTGCGTTGAGACGTTCATAACACAGAGTACGTTGCTGTCATATACCGGTAGGGATGCTTAGGACTTGGATAAAGACCTGGCAGGAACATTTTTGATACATCTTAAATACACGGTGTAAGATGCTATTGATAAATGTGTCTCTTAATTATCGGAAGGAGGCCCTGCTTTGATTTTATATACCTGTGCCTAATATCATTTTTAAGCAAAATGTGGTAATATTCTTTATGGTTTTCATTTTCACAGATGTGATTCTGAAAAGATTTGTCACAAGTATGTGCAGATGAAAAAATAATGAGTTTGTGGTAGTGATGTCATCTGAGACTTTGAATTGTTTGGGCTATTAACTAAATACTGTGTCACTATAATTTGTCATTCAAAATTAATTTCAATTATTTATTAGCCATGGCTAAATGTGGTATTTCTTTTTATTAAAGCACTTCCTATAGGAAACATTCTATGTCCACAATATATATATATATATTACAAGGGACAGAGAGAGAGAGTCAGAGAGAGGGATAGATAGGGACAGACAGACAGGAATGGAGAGGTGAGAAACATCAATCATTAGTTTTTTGTTGCCGTCGCAACACCTTAGTTGTTCATTGATTGCTTTCTCACATGTGCCTTGACAGAGGGTCTTCAGCAGACCGAGCAACCGCTTGCTGGAGCCAGCGACCTTGGGTCCAAGCTGGTGAGCTTTTGCTCAAGCCAGATGGGCCCGCGCTCAAGCTGGCGAGCTCGGGGTCTCGAACCTGGGTCTTCCGCATACCAGTCCGACACTCTATCCACTGCGCCACTGCCTGGTCAGGCCAAAATATTTTTTTGAAGCCTGGTGGTTCTTAAGGGAGAGTCAGTGCTGAGTATGAGGTTCGGATGGGGGACGGTCAGTCCGTGTCCTGGGAATGTTGGAGTGGGAATGATTGGGACACTGGAGGTAGAGATGGATTGAACACGGTCACATGCATGTAAATGGTAAAGTAGACTGGATGCTACGATCTAGAAGTGATCTCTTGAACGTTTCCAACCCTTGGTGTGTGTTTACCAGTCTGAAGACCAAGGCCCTAGGGAATTCCTGAGATTTTGTCCTGAGTCATGAGGGTAGCTGCGTGCCCAGCGAATCTCCCTGATGAAAGAGTCCAGAGACCCCATGTGTCTGGGATAGGTAATGCCTATCCCCACCCGCCACCAGCCTCTACCCTTAGTTTCAATATCTGGTATTCAGGATTTTAAAATCGCAGTAACAGTGATTCAGATGTGATCATAAAACCATAAATTGAGTAATTGCAAAGTAATGACCTTATTTTTGCTGATAGAAATCACAGTGGAACCAGGACCAAATTCAGCGCACTGTGTTAGCACCCAGGATAGCAAACATTCCTTGTTGGGAGAGTCAGTCAGCTTACTCTGATGTTGACTTTGAGAATCAGGTGATTTATTCTGTTTGACTTAGTATTTATATTTGTTTCTTTTCATTTATTTTTTTTAATGATATTTACCACCAGACTCTTTGTTGAGCATTTTCCTATATTAATTTATTTCTCATCACACAAATCCTTGAGGATGGTACTATGATATCACCCTTATTGTACAGATGAGGAAACAGACTGAGAGGTCATCAGCACTGTGCTGAAGACCCCACAGGTAGAAAGCTTTAGAGCTGACCTGGCACCCATTAATCTGGGCCCACAGTCAGGCTCCTCCACAGTAATCAAGAAATAAAAATGGGCTAATTCTGAGGAATCTAGACTTCATCTTTTTTTTTTTTTTTTTACAGGGACAGAGAGTGAGAGTCAGAGAGAGGGACAGACAGGAACGGAGAGAGATGAGAAGCATTAATCATTAGTTTTTCATTGTCGTGGCAACACCTTAGTTGTTCATTGATTGCTTTTCACACGTGCCTTGACCACGGGCCTTCAGCAGACCGAGCAACCCCTTGCTGGAGCCAGCGACCTTGGGTCCAAGCTGGCCAGCTTTTTTTGCTCAAGCCAGATGGGCCCGCGCTCAAGCTGGCGAGCTCGGGGTCTCGAACCTGGGTCCTCTGCATTGCAGTCCGATGCTGTATCCACTGCGCCACCACCTGGTCAGCCTAGACTTTATCTTAAAATTCAAAACAGATTACAAGCTATGCTGTCAAAAGTGTGGCGGGAGTACACAAAACTTGTAGAATTATGTGAGAATAGTCGACATCTTTAAATTTATAGGAATTTCCTTAAAGAACAAGGTGTGTGCTTCTGTTTATTTAGATTGCCTTTTCCATCTGTGTGTCAACTTTCATGTGTTTTCCTGAAAACAGTGCACATTTCTGAAGGTATAGTTCAGATTGTTCCTGCTCATACTGTGCCTATTGCCAAATGACCTCATAGTCCCCACGATGTCATGTGATGGCCGCAGCTGGTTTATAGGAAAGGAATCCATGTTTGTACGCTGAGCACGTGTTGGGCTAACACAGTGAATTCTATCAGTTTCAGTATATCATCTTATAGTTTTAATTCATTTTATATATTTTTTCCCTTGTTTGAAGAGAATATTTTTTGCATTATCCTTTTTTTTTTATTAATTGACTTACTATTTTCTTTAGAGTAGTTTAGGTTCACAGAGAAATTGAACAGAAAGTACAGTTTCCACATTCGTCCTACTCACAAACCATCTATATCCCCCACCAGACTGGACATATGTTACAGTCGATGAACCTATACTGACACATCATTATCACCCAAGGCCCACAATTCACATTAGGGTTCACACTTGTGTTGTAGAATTGTGTCTGTGAAACCTGCATAATTTGTTAAACAGCTTCACCACAGTAAATTCAATAAAAAGTGGTTGTGTTTAATTGCATTTTTAAAACATGTAGGCATGTGCAGTACGCAGCAATTCTTCAATCCTGGTTTACTCTGTCTTCCATTTCTCTTAATTCTTTGGTCTTGACTTGAAAGTCTTTTCTTAGTGGGTAGAATATCATCAGTGTTTGGGTCTCCCCAAGTCTCTTAATGTCTGGCTCAGTAGAAGACAGATGGAACACATATTTGCTTCCATCTTAACTCCTTTGCAATATCACATGGCATGTAGTCTTCAGGAAATTCCACTGTCTTGTGAGAACATGAGAGTGACCTGAGAAAATAAACCTTCATGTTATTATTAATGTACTTTGTCCTAGACCCCCTGAGTCATAGCGTCCCACCAGCAGTCCCCGGAACGCCTGTGGTATCTCTTTTGTTTGTGTGTAGTGATATTTTCCCTCTGTGTACCAATTAGATGAAGGTCATGAGGAGATTTGCTTTCATAATTTAAATAGTGGGTTTCAGAAGCAAGTGTCTACTTCAACTACAAAGAACTATCTCAACATTATTATCTCAACAAATGTATGCAATTGGATAAACTGTCTTAGTAAAAATTCTAAGTAAGGGCTCAGGATCGTTGGCTCAGCAGTAGAGCGTCAGCACAGCATGTGGAAATCACAGGTTTAATTTCTGGTCAGGGCACACAGAAGAAGCTATCATCTGTTTCTCTACCCTTCCACCTCTCCATTGTCTCTCTCTCTGACTGCTGAAGCCATGGCTCGAATACTTTGAGCAGTTTGACTCTGGGAGTTGAGGATGGCTCCATGGCCTGCCTCAGGCACTAAAATTGCTTGGTTGCAGAGCAGTGGAGCAGCAGCCCCAAATGGACAGAGCATTGCCACATAGGGGGTTTACCAGGTGGATTCTGGTTTGGGCGCATGCAGGAGCTGGTCTGTCTGCCTCCCCACCTCCTAATTAATAAAAAAAATTCTCAGAAAAGATAGAAGTAAACTATTTAGAACCAAGAAAATCAATTTTCAAGGTCAACTGCAAACATCACGCTAAAATACTGAGTGCTAAAGCTAATTATATTAAAATATAAGGGAAGTGCCTGATATATCCTATTCGTCAGTATGGATCTGTGAGTTGTAAGTGTCACACTAAAATAAGAAAATGAAAGAATCTTAACTTTTTCCAAAGATAAGATGAAAAAATTTTCACTTGCAGACAATATGATTCTTTCACCAGGAGACATGAAATATGCTTACAGAGCTCCACCAAGAGAAATAAAATAATAGGATGAGATGCATGTAAGTGGCTGGATATATGCTAAATATATAAAAATACAACAGCTTGAGCATGCTACAAACAATAGCGAGAATTAAAAATGGAATGAAAATGTCGCATTTACAAGTGTGACAAATTATAAAACACATAAATACAAATGTAATGAGTGAGGTAGTATATACCTTGTTTTTGAAGGAAAATCACAAAAATATCAATATTTCCAAAATTTATACACAAAATCATTGTATTTTCATCCTGAATCCCATTGAAGCTTTATCAGTAAGTGGATAAAATTATTTTAAAATTCCTAGGGAACAATCTATGTTTGAAAATGGTCAAGATATTAGGAAGAACATTGAGTAGTTACTTGCCATCTCAGATATTAAAACTTACTAAAAAAACAATTCTCCTTGATCCAGATGAGTTGGATTAGAAATAGACAACAGCCTTACCAGGCAGTAGCACAGTGGATAGAGCATTGGCCTAAGACGATGAGGACCCAGGTTCAAAACCCTGAGGGCGCCTGCTTGAGCACAAGCTCATAAACGTGACCGCATCACTGGTCACTGGTCACTGGTTTGATCTCGAAGGTCATTGGCTTGAACCCCAAAGCTGCTGGATTGAAACCAATTTCACTGGTTTGAGCAAGGCGTCACTGAATCAGCTGGAGCCCCCCGGTCAAGGCACATATAAGAAAGCAATCAATGAACAACTAAGGTACCACAACTATGAGTTGATGCTTCTCACCTCTATCCCTTCCTGTCTGTCCGTCTCTCTCACTAAACAAGAAGAAAAAAAAAAAGACAACCATACTGTGGACCATTAAAGAGCTCTAAAATGGAGGTATATATATAAGGGACTTAATATATAGCATCAACGTTACAATTCAGTCATTAAAGGACTATTTATGTTTTGGTCAAACATCTCCAATAATCATTAGGAAAATAAAAAAAGACTTCTACCTCTTACAATATACCAAATTTAAATTGGCATCAAGATTAATATGGAAGAAATCAGAAATTTCAGTATAACAGTTGGGGTGGAAGCCAGATTGCATGGGGACGAGGGGTGAATGAAAGGTGACTCGTGGGACCAGTCACTGGGATGCTGTGAAGTAAACACTGCAGGGGCTTGTGAAGCGGCCTGGCTGAGACCCTGTGGACTCCATGTGACACACACTGGTTTCATCCACAGAGGCCTGGATTTCTTTCTCAGCCTCATAGAAGCCATTTTCCTGACTAATAAAAAACTTAATAATAGGTAAAAGATAACCTACAGCATGAAAAATATGACTTAATTACTATAATAAACAGATCAAGCAATGAATATATAACATTTGTTAGTCAGTACCTGTGTATTAGGCAGTGCTGGGAAAGAAATATTCCTGTAAGGCCCTGGCCAGAGAGCTCCTTTGTTTAGAGGATCATCCTAAATAGAGAGGTCGACAATTCTATCCACACTCAGGACACTCAGGAATAGATCAATGTCCTGTCTCTCTCCCTCCTGTCCTCACTCTCTAAAATAAATAAAATAAAAATTTTTTTTGTGTGTGTGCCTCAGTATTTATTTATTTATATTAATTTTAATGGGGTGACATTGATAAATCAGGGCACATACGTTCAGAGAAAGTATTTCCAGGTTATTTTGACATTTGATTATATTGCGTACCCATCACCCAAAGTCAAATTGTCCACTGTCACCTTCTATCTGGTTCTATTTGTGCCCCTCCCTCACATCCCCCTCCCTCACATTCCCCTCCGCCCGGGTAGCCAGTACACTCTTGTCCATATCTCTGAGTCTCATTTTTATGTCCCATCTATGTATAGACTCATATAGTCCTTAGTTTTTTTCTGATTTACTTACTTCACTCAGTATAATGTTATCAAGGTCCATCCATGTTGTTACAAATGATCCGATGTCATCATTTCTTATGGCTGAGTAGTATTCCATAGTATATATGTACCAAAGCTTTTTAATCCATTCGTCCTCTGACGGACACTTGGGCTGTTTCCAGATATTCGCTATTGTGAACAATGCTGCCACGAACATGGGGGCGCATTTCTTCTTTTCGAAAAGTGCTATGGTGTTCTTAGGGTATATTCCTAAAAGTGGGATATTTGGGTCAAAAGGCAGTTCGATTTTTAATTTTTTGAGGAATCTCCATACTGTTTTCCACAGTGGCTGCACCAGTCTGCATTCCCACCAGCAGTGCAGGAGGGTTCGCTTTTCTCCACATCCTCGCCAGCACTTATTCTGTGTTGTTTTGCTGATGAGTGTCATTCTGACTGGTGTGAGGTGATATCTCATTGTGGTTTTAATTTGCATTTCTCTAATGATTAGTGATGTTGAGCATTTTTTCATATGCCTATTGGCCATCTGTATGTCCTCTTTGTAGAAATTTCTATTCATTTCTTTTGCCCATTTTTTGATTGGATTGTTTGTCTTCCTGGTGTTGATTTTATAAGTTCTTTATAAATTTTGGTTATTAACCCTTTATCAGACGTATTGTCGAATATGTTCTCCCATTGTGTGGTTTGTCTTTTTATTCTGTTCTTATTGTCTTTAGCTGTGCAAAAGCTTTCTAGTTGTTTATCCTGACTTTTATCTCATTTGCCCATGGAGATAAATCGGCAAATATATTGCTGCGAGAGATGTTGGAGAGCTTGCTGCCTATGTTTTCTTCTAAGATGCTTATGGTTTCATGGCTTAAAGTTTTTTTATCCATTTTGAGTTTGTTTTTGTGAATGGTGTAAGTTGATGGTCTAGTTTCATTTTTTTGCAGGTAGATGTCCAATTTTCCCAACACCATTTGTTAAAGAGGCTGTTTTTACTCCATTGTATGCTCTTTCCTCCTTTGTCAAATATCAGTTGTCCATACAGCTGTGGGTTTATTTCTGGGTTCTCTGTTCTGTTCCATTGATCAATGTGCCTGTTCTTATGCCAGTAGCAGGCTGTCTTGAGTATAATGGCCTTGTAGTAAACCTTGATATCCGGAAGAATGATACCTCCTGCTTTATTTTTTCTTTTTAAGATTGCTGAGGCTATTCGTGTTCTTTTTGGTTCCATATAAATTTTTGGAATATGTGTTCTATATCTTTGAAGTATGTCATTGATATTTTAATTGGTATTTCATTGAATTTATAAATTGCTTTGGGTAATATAGACATTTTAATGATGTTTATTCTTCCTAACCATGAGCACGGTATATGCTTCCATTTGTTTGTATCTTCCTTGATTTCTTTTATCAATGTTTTATAATTTTCTGAGTAGAAGTCCTTAACCTCCTTGGTTAAATTTACTCCTAGGTACTTTATTTTTTTGGTTGCAATAGTGAAGGGGATTATTTCCTTAATTTCTTTTGCTGACAGTTCATTGTTGGTGTATAAAAATGCCTCTGATTTCTGAGTATTAATTTTATATCCTGCCACCTTGCTGAATTCATTTATCAGGTCCAGTAGTTTTTTGACTGAGACTTAAGGGTTTTCTATATACAATATCGTATCATCTGCAAATAATGACAGTTTTACTTCTTCTTTTCCAATTTGGATGCCTTTTATTTCTTCTTCTTGTTTGATTGCTGTAGCTAGGACTTCCAGAACTATGTTGAATAAGAGTGGTGAAAGGTGGCACCCCTGCCTGGTTCCTGATCTTAAGGGGATTGCTTTTAGTTTTTGCTCATTTAGTATGATGTTTGCTGTGGGTTTGTCATAAATGACCTTTATCATGTTAAGGTATGTTCCCTGTATTCCCACTTTGCTAAGAGTTTTGATCATAAATGGGTGCTGGATTTTATCAAATGCTTTTTCTGCATCTATTGTAATTATCATGTGATTTTTCTCCTTCCTTTAGTTTATGTGGTGAATCAAATTAATTGATTTATGAATGTTGTACCATCCTTGCCTCCCCAGAATAATTCCTGCTTGATTATGATGTATGATTTTTTTTTATGTATTGCTGGGTCCGGTTTACTAATATTTTGTTGAGGATTTTAGCATCTAAATTCATCAGGGATATTGGCCTGTAATTTTCTTTCTTTGTATTGTCTTTGCTCGGTTTTGGAATCAGAATTATGCTCGCCTCATAAAATGAACTTGGTGGTGTTCCTTTTTCTTGAATATTTTGAAATAGCTTGAGAATGATAGGAATTAGTTCTTTGAATATTTGGTAGAATTCACCAGTGAATCCATCTGGCCCAGGGGTTTTGTTTTTTGTGAGCTTTTTAATAACTGTTTCAATCTCTTTTGTTGTAATTGGTTTGTTTAGGTTTTCTGATTCTTCCAGATTGATTTTTGGAAGATTATATGTTTCAAGGAATTTGTCCATTTCACCTAGGTTGTTTAATTTTTTGACATACAGTTCTTCATAGTATTTTCTTACAATATTTTGTATTTCTGTTGTGTCAGTTGTTATTTCTCCACTCTCATTTCTAATTTTATTTATTTGAGTCCTCTCATCTTTTCTTGGTGAGTCTCGTTAAAGGTTCATTGATCTTGTTTACCTTTTCAAAGAACCAGCTCTTGGTTTTACTGATCCTCTGTATTGTTTTTTAGCCTCTATGTCATTTATTTCTGCTCTGATCTTTATTATTTCCTTCCTTCTACTACCTCTGGGCCTTACTTGCTGTTTTTTTTCAAGTTCTTTTAAATGAAGGGTTAGGTTGTTTATTTGAGCTTTTTCAAGTTTCTTAAGGAATGCCTGTAGTGCTATGAACTTCCCTGTCAGTACTGCTTTAGCTGTGTCCCATAAATTTTGAGTTGTTGTATGTTCATTATTATTCATTTCTAAGAAATTTTTTATTTCTTTTTTAATTTCATTGTTAACCCATTCGTTATTTAATAACATGCTATTTAGTTTCCATGTGTTTGAGTATTTTTCTGTTTTTCTGTTGTGGTTGATTTCTAGTTTCATGGCATTGTGATCAGAGAAAATGCTTGATATGATTTCAATCTTCTTAAATTTGTTGAGACTGCTTTTGTGTCCTAACATGTGGTCTATCCTAGAGAATGTACCATGAGCACTTTATATCCATCAAAGTCTGCTTTATATATTTAGGAGCTCCTATATTAGGTGCGTAAATATTTATGATGGTTATATCTTCATGTTGGATTGCTCCCTTTATCATTATATAGTGACCTTCTTTATCTCTTACTATAGCCTTGGTTTTAAAGTCCATTTTGTCTGATATAAGTATTGCTACCCCAGCTTTTTTTTCATTTCCATTTTGCATAAAATATTTTTTCTATCATTTTACCTTCAGTCTATGTGCATCTTTTGTTTTAAGGTGTGTTTCTTGTAGACAGCATATGTACAGGTCCTGTTTTTATATCCATGCAGCTACCCTATGTCTTTTGATTGGATCATTTAATCCATTTACATTTAAGGTTATTATTGATATGTAGTTGTTTTTGCCATTTTATATTTTAAAGGTGTATTCCTCTTTTGCTATATTCTTTCCCCCCTTTGATCTGTTCACAACAGGCCCCTTAACATTTCCTGCAGCATTGGTTTTGTTGTAATGAATTCCTTGAGTTTTTTTTTTTTTTTTGGTCTGGGAAGCTTTTTATTTCTCCTTTAATTTTAAATGATAGCCTTGCTGGATAAAGTAGTCTTGATTGTAGGCTCTTGTTCTGCATTACTTTGAATATTTCTTGTCATTCTCTTCTAACCTCAAGTGTTTCTGTTGAGAAGTCGGATGTCATCCTTATGGATGATCCTTTGTAGGTGATAGCCTATTTTTCTCTAGCAGCTTTTAATATTTTCTCTTTATCACTTAGCTTTGGTATTTTAATTATGATGTGTTTTGGTGTAGGTTTCTTTGGGTTTCTCTTTAATGGAGATCTCTGTGCTTCTTGAACTTGTGAGACCCTTCCTTGCATCAATTTAGGCAAGTTTTCAGCTATGATTTGATTGAAAAAAGTTTCTATTCTTTGTTCTTTCTCTTCTTCTTCAGGGACCCCTATTATGCGAATGTTATTTTTCTTCATGTTGTCACAGAGCTCTCTTAGAGTTTCCTCTGACTTTTTGAGTCTCTTTTCTTTTCTCTGCTCTGATTCCATGCCTTTGTTCATCTTGTCTTCCAACTCGCTGATTCGATCCTCAGCTTCATCCATCCTACTTTTAATTCCTTTATTGTGGTCTTCATTTCTGATATTGTATTTGTCATCTCTGACTGATTCTTTTTTAATATTTCAATGTCCTTTTTTATACTTGCTATCTCTTTATTTAGGTGTTCATAATGAACATTCATTGTTGTTCTAAGATTTCTAAGCATCATAACAATCATTATTCTAAACTCTGCATTTGGAAGTTTGTTATTTCCATATCGCTCAGTTCATTTCCTGGAGGATTCTCTTTTATTTATTTATTTATTTATTTATTTATTTATTTCAGGGACAGAGAGAGAGTCAGAGAGAGGGATAGATAGGAACAGACAGGCAGGAGTGGAGGGAGGTGAGAAGCATCAATCATTAGTTTTTTGTTGCCATCACAACACCTTAGTTGTTCATTGATTGCTTTCTCACATGTGCCTTGACTGCGGGTCTTCAGCAGATGGAGCAACCCCTTGCTGGAGCCAGCAAACTTGGGTCCAAGCTGATGAGCTTTCGCTCAAGCCAGATGGGCCCGTGCTCAAGTTGGCGAGCTCGGGGTCTCAAACCTGGGTCTTCCGCATCCCAGTCCGATGCTCTATCCACTGCACCACTGCCTGGTCAGGCTCCTGGAGGATTCTCTTGTGGTTTCATTTGGATTGCACTTTTCAGTCTTCTCATTATGTCTGTGTGTTTGGGTGTGTTGTTTGTAGAACTGATTGAGTCTAGGCTTGTTGTTGTCTGCCTCCAATTTTTAGTTGCGTTATTTCTAGGTCTTCTTGGGTTGGTTTCAGCTTTTGTTTGTAATCCACTGTGGAATTTAGCTTTTCTAATAGAGCCCCTTTGAAGTCTTGATTTGTTTGTTTTCTTCTCAGTTTTCTTAACTCAGTGGTAGTCTTGTTTACTGATCTCAGCAGGGGGCTTATTTAAAACTGTATCCAGGAATGTGGTGGGTGTAACCTGAGACTCCGAAGACCTGATCTGCCAGTTACTCTCTCTGGGGCAGGTTGCTTTCTCCGCTTCAGTTGGGGGAGGTTTATCTCAGATCTCCATGGAGACCTGAGTTACTGCCCCTCCTCCCCACTTCTTGTTTTCAGCTGTGTCTTTTTTGCGCTGATTGAAGCTGGAGAGATATCTTCAGATGGTTGACCCAGAACCACTTTAGTTTTGTGTTGTGTGGAAGGATAAACCCCTCCCCCAGCAATGGCTGCCTGCAGCACCTCCCCCAGGTATGGCACTGGATTATTCTGCTGTTCAGGTCCTCCCATGCATTCCTCTGTTTGTCACCTACTGTTTCTCTTTCCCCGTTTCCTTTTGGAAAACAAGCCAGCTCTTTCAACACACCTCATTCCCAGGTCCCCAGGCAAGTGGCTGTGAATGATATTTTCTACTGTTTTCCTTGGATTGAGAGCCTTTCTGAGCTCTCAGCCGAAACTGTCCCCCCCTTTGTTCCTGTAAGTGGGGGAAGTTTACCGCTGCTCAGGGCTCCCCACCAGGCTCGGTGTGGCTTCTTCTTTGCTCCTTGGTTTTTGCGAGCAGTTCTTGTAGTCCAGAGTTGGTTTTTCATGCTGGATGTTCCTAAATTAATTTGTAATCCAGTTTAGTGGTGTGATCTGGGAGTCTGTGCGTCTGCCTACTCTGCTGCCATCTTGTGTCCCTCTAGATGTGTTTCTTGAAGGCAGCATACAATTGATTTTTTTTAATCCACTCTGCTACTCTGTATTTTATTGATGAATTCAATCCATTTACATTTAATGTAATTATTGACACAACGGTTTCCTATTGCCATTTTATATATTGCTTTTTGATAGCTCTGTTTCTTGTTTGGTTCTTCTCTTTTGTTTTTCTGTCATTTGCTTTTGTTCGGTTGTATTCCATACTTCTTTCCTCTGTTTCTGTTTCTTCCTTTTTTAAGCCACATATTTCAGTAGTGGTATTTTCAGGAGTGGTTACCATTAAGCAATTAAAAGGATATATATCATAGTCATTATAGTCCATTTTCTCATGAGTGCTTCTGCACTCCATCCTTCTTTGCTACTGCTAATTGTTGTCCTCTCCCCTTTTTTCTTTTTGTTGTCACAGATTATTCTTGTTTATATTGGGATCTTATTGGAGCTTTTACTTGTGACTTTGTTTTGTTTTATTCTTTGTATCTGATTGGATAACCCTCTTTAGTATTTCCTGAAGTGAGGGTTTTCTGGTGATAAATTCCCTCATCTTCTTTATATTTGTGAATGTTTTTATTTCCCTTTCATATTTAAAGGAAAGCTTTGATAAATGTATTCTTGGCTGAAAGTTCCTGTCTTTCAGTACTTTGAATATTGGGGTCCACTCTCTTTTGGCTTTTAGAATTTCTGCTGAGAAATCTGATGATAACCTAATGGGCCTTCCTTTTTATGTTGTATTCTTCTTTTCCCTGACTGCCGTGAGTAATTTTTGTCATTGATTTGTGAAAATTTCATTATGATATGCCTTGGAGTAGGTTTGTTTGGGTTAAGGTAACTCAGTGTTCTGTTTACTTTTTGGATTCAAGGCTCTAATTTGTTTCACAGGCTTGGGAAGTTCTTATCAATTATTTGTGTGAATATGTTCTTCATTCTTTTTCTCTCTCTTCTTTTTGATATACCCATTATTCTTATGTTGCTCTTTCTGATAGAGTCAGACAATTCTTGTAGGGCTTTCCATTTTTTTTAAAGTTCGTGAGTCTTTCTCCTCTTCTCTCTGTAGTATCTCTAGTTTCCTGTCTTCTATATCACTAATTCTCTCCTCTACCTGGCTTGTTCTATTAGCTAAGCTTGTTTCCTTGTTTTTCAGTTCATGTATTAAATTTTTCATCTCTGTTTGGTTCCTTTTTATAGTTTCAATTTCCTTGGTGAAGTATTCTTTTAGTTCATTACATTGTTTTTTCAGCTCTCTAAATTGCCTTTCAGAGTTTTCTTGTGTTTTATGGAGTATTTTTAGGACTTCAATTTTGAATTCCCTGCCATTTTACTCCAAGGTCTCCATGTAATTAAAATTTTTTTCTAGAGAATTTTCATCATCAATTTGAGCTACCTCTCTATCTTTTGTATCATAATATTTGATTTCTTTTTCCTTAGTGGCATTTGAGAGTGGTATTGTTAATAACACTAGTAGGAGATAATTAAAAAATAAAATAAAAATTGAAAAGATACAGTGATAAAATGAAAATTCTGTAATGATAAGTGGAATAAGAACTACAGAGAACAAGGAACAGGAACTGAGGAAAAATGACTAAAAAGAAGAAAAATGAAGTAAAAAGAAGCTGAATACACACAAAAATATGAGTACAAAATATAATAATTTGATGATAAATGATAATTTAATGAGAGGAAAAAAGGAGAAAGGAGAAGAAATGGGAAGAGGGAAGAAAGAGAGAAAAATGGAACAACAGAAAAAGAACACCCCCAAAAGTCCCCCAAACAAAAAAAAGAAATAAAGATTTCTGAAATGAAACCCTCACAAAAAACAAGAATGAAAAATGTAACAACTATAAATAACAAAGTTCAAAATGAAAAATAAAAAGAGGAAAAAGACAAAAGAAAAAGGAAAGAAGAAAAAATGACCAAAATGACAAAAAGCCTTATAAAAATGTAATTTTTTCCTGGTTTTGAGAAGTAACTTCTTTATTTTTTCTGGAAGGTGGTGCTGTACTATGATTTTTGCCTTGGTAGGGCTTTTGGGCAGAAATCTGCTGATGTTTCTCTGTGGCAATGACATAGGCTGGGTCTCAGTCCCTTTGGTGGGCAGGGCTTGGTAAGGCTTTGCAATTTTATGACTCTAGCAATGGAAGTTTCAGTTTTCCAGGTGCCATTCCCCATGCCCTTCCACTGGAGCTAGCAGCCTGGAGACTTAGCTGTGTGGTCCACCTCAACCACAATCTGTGCAGCCAAGTCCTACCTTGAGTATTGCTCAAAGTCACAGTTCTGGGCATGGCAGTGGCAATGAGAGCCACTAGCAAAAGCAAGCAGGGCAGGGTGCAGATCGCTGATCCAATGCCTTTCTGCTACCACAGGCAATATTCTATGGGCCGGCAGGCAGGTCTAGCACACCTCAATGCATTGTGCGCCTAATCTCCACACGTTTCTTCCTCTTATGCTGTTTGGTAGCCCGCAGTCAGCCATGTGTGTGTCCAGTTCCCACAACTCCAGCAATGCACATGGATGCCTGCATCTGCCCACTAAGGCACCCAGTGCCTGTGATTTTAGTCAAAGCCGGGAATGCACACAGACGCTGGCATCAGTCCACAGAGGCACCCAGCATGGGCAGTCTCAGGCTAAAGATTTTGGCCTGTGCACATGCCCCACGCTGATTATTGTGAAGCCAGGAATCCCCAAGGACACTGGCAATGGCCCACGTAGGCGCCTAGCACTGATAATCTCAGACTAAGCACTCTGGCCTGCGCGCCCAGTGCCAGTGATGCTAGATAGAGCTGCTTGCACAATGTCAGTGATGGTGAATCCAGAAATGCACAAAGGTGCTGGCCACGGCCCATGTGGGCACCCTGCACTGGTAATTTTAGGTGGAGCCCACTGCCTGTGCGTGCCCAGCATCTATGATCTCAGGCAGAGCCGGTGTGTTCTTTATTTTGTTTGAGCACCTTCCCTAACTCAGCTCTTTTCCCTCTATCTCAGTCTCTCCACTTCCCTTGGATCCAAACAAAAGTACCCCTTCCTCAGATCAGTGAAGAAAGCGAGATGTGCCGTTCTCCATCTTATTTCCTTCAGAGTGGATTATACATTCAGCCACATTTTTACCCAATCATACCTTTGTCTGGTGTGTGTATATTTCAGGTACTCCTGAGATTTTTTTCTCTTATGTTTAGTTGTTGAATGTGTTGACATTTCAAGGGGAGATTTCGGGAGTATCCCTCATGACACCATTTCTCTGACGTCACTCCCAAACACATATTTTGAAATCTCACGCTTCTTAAATGTATGTAGTAAGATGTTGTGAAAAACACATCTCTTAATGAGTTGTATGAGGCCTGATTCTGATTCATCTATCTATGGATAGTATTATTTTTTTATTAAAATGAGGTATTTTAGTCACAGGGTCATCCTTAGATGTCTTCATTCTGAAAAACAGTTGTCACACAAATGTGCAGATGCAGAAAGGATAAGGTCGTGATACTGATGTCGATTGATTAAAAGTATTCCTTTAGAGTATTCGCCAAAAACATCATTGTGATCAATTATTCCAAATTGTTTTTACACTCGATCTTAACCTAAGGGTGATAAGTGACCAAAATAATTTTTAGTGACTTATTAGACATGGCTAAATTAGGTCCTTCCTTATGTTGCTCAAGCAAGGACACCAGAAACCAGTCTCCACAGGAAAAATGTGTGTGCCAGAAAATATTGCTTAGTTGTGTTAAATTTGGAGGCTAGAGTTGTATGTGCAGAGTCGGTGTTAATTAGGATCTGACAGATGACGTGCACACCATCTCTCTTTATCAAATGGAACAAGGATGTTTATGACAGGGAGGTAGGAAATGTAAGGTGTCCAATCGTCCTCCTTTAGGGAGGACAGTCCTTTTGTAAGTTCTGTCCTCCCTCAAAAAGTGTTCTCCTACATGTCCTCTTTTTTGATATTGGAAGACTAATCTGTAAATGTCTGTATTTGATTGACTCAGAGTCGATCCATTGCGTGTGATGTACGTATTTGTATTTGACAGGACGATTCATCAAGGATCAGTACAGTGCAGCAAGACATGATTATGAGACGCATGCACTCCACACAGGAGACCTTGAGAGAGCCCGTGATATTCCAAGCTGCAAGTGGCTTTGTGTACTTCTTATGGAAACACAATACAGCACATACAACATTGTAGACTTACGATTATTTCTTTTTCAGTGAATTATCAATTACAGACAGGTAAGCACTATTCATGTTTTATTAATTCATTATCTATTTAATAATTTCCAAATGCATGAAATTTTATATACAAGTATTTTCCCAAAATTTGAGTTTTAAAGTAAAAATCTAACATCAAATCATATCTATTAATAATGCATTTTGATTAAGTAGTTGCATAAAACAGACCTTTTAAATTAGACAATGATAAATACACATGAATATCACTTCAAATTAGTGGTTTTGTTTGATGTTTAGTTTTTTAAAAAATATATTTTTAAAACAATTTATTTTATTTAGTTATTCATTTTTAGAGAGAGAGGAGACAGAGAAGGAAGAGAGTGAAAGAGGGGGGAGGAGCAGGAAGCATCAACTTCCGTACATGTCTCGACTAGGCAAGCCCCAGGTTTCGAACTGGCGACCTCAGCATTCGAGGTCGAGGCTTTTATCCACTGCGCCATCACAGGCCAGACTGATATTTAGTTTTATTAAATGAGTGCTTTTTTCTTACAATTACTATTAAAAATTAATAGGCATGTAAGCACAATTACAATATAAAATATTACAAATGTTATTATTATGCATTTATCATATTAGAGTGTATTATTGTTGTAATGAATAAAATGTTTCTTTTATTTATATTATTTTCTTCAATATATTTTTGTTCTCCTTTTCATTGTAAAAAAGTTGGTCACCTTAGGAAATGACAACAAGTGTCACCGGAAGACAGAAATTGTGAAACTATATAGGAGGTCATCACGACCCAGTGGTGACGCCTGAAATGTGTCCACGTAGCAGGAAGTGGCCGCAAGGGGAGGATAACAGCCACCCAGACAACTTGACAGAGGAAGAAATATTTATTAGTAGCTGGCGAAGCATGTGGGCTAGTAGCACCCAAGCACGAGCTCCCTAAAATCAGTTTGTTTGAGTCTAATATTCCTTTACAGCTTAGGTTTCGTGTGACAAGTGCCTGATTGAGTTCTTTGTCTGCAGTCCTACATGACTTGGTGTCTCCGAGGGTGGGGTGAAGGGCGAGAGGGTAGGAGAGGAGGTTTGCCTGTCTGTCCTTGACTAGTCACATATCCCATTCCTCTTCCTGGTGTCCCAAAGTCATTTCAGGGAACTGATAAAAGGGGTTCCAGCTGTGATTTGTCACTTTTCAAACTGTCTCAGTCAACACTTCCTCCCTCAGCCTGACACCCAGAGGTCACTGACTTGAGCGTAAGATCACACACATTGCAGAACCCCCTCTCCTGCATTCTCCTGGTTTCTCCCCTCTCATCCACTGCCACGTGCCTGCCGACCAGCTAGAGGCTGAGCTAGAGGAGCCTGGGATTTCAACAGCAGCCAAAACACACGTGTCACCAGCACATCCTGCTGAGGACAGGAGTTCAGAGATCCTGCGTCTCGGGATGGAGAATATCTATCCCCACCCACTAACTTCATGGACCTTGAGTTCCAATATCCAGATGTTAGCATAATGAAGTCTCAAGAACAGTCATGTCAATTTAATCATAAATCAGTAAATTAAGTGATTGGAAAGCAATGATCTTATCTTACCTAAGAGAAACCCCAGTGGAACCAGAGCCAATTCAGAAGCACGCGGTGTTAGGTACCAGGTAAAGTTTCCACCCTGACAGAGTCGGTGAGATTCAGTCTGATATTTGTCCTTAAGGATAAGGTGATTTATCTGTTTGACTTACTACTTATAGTTTCATATCGTTGCATAATTTTAATAGCTGACATTTACTGCCAGATACGGTGCTGAGCATTTCCCTGAATTAATATATTTATCCTAACACAGACTCTATGATATCACCCTTATTTACAGATGATGAAATTCAGGGAGAGAGAGTCAATACCTTGTTGAAGACTCTACAGGTAGAAAGGTCCAGAGCTCAGCTTGAATCCAGGGAGTCTGGTCCTATAATTGGACTCTTCTCCACAACTCAGTAAGGTAAAATGTTCTAAATTAGAAAGAACCATACAGCAGTTCACAATTCAAAACAAAGTGTAAAACTGCCCGGTGTGGATTCTGATGGGGGAGGGGGGATTGAAACTGCAGAGTATCTGAGAATACAGGGCTTCTTCACCTTTTCCACTGTTTCTTCAGGAACGAGGTGTGAGCCTTGGTGATTTTAGATCTCTTGTTCTATCTGTGAGTAAATTTTATCCTTCAAGGTGTGCACGTTACAAGTAAGTGTGTGACCTTCAGTACATTTCTGTTGCTGCTAGAGTTCCGGTTGCCATGGAGTCATGGTTTCTGTCTGCCACGCGGTGGTGCAGGGTTACAGGCAAGAACGGGTGTTCCCTGCCAATCCTGTGTTCAGCTACATCGTGAACTTTCATCTGTTCTGACAGTTTTTCTCAGATTACCTAAGATTTCTCTTACAGTAGCTTGACTATATGTGTATCATGATCAATTCATTGATTGACTTTATATTTGATGTTCCCTCTTGTCTGAGGGAATGTTTTCAACAAAATGTTTGCCATCTCTTTTTTTTTTTACTAGTCTTTATTTTCAGAGAAGTTTTAAGTTCACAGCAATTTTGAGCAGAGAGTACCCTGAGACCCCATGTACCCTGATTTCCAGACACACACAGCCTTCCCCAGCTCAGCGTCACACGCCTGGTGGGACCTTAGTTCCCAGAAAGTGCAGTTGCTGGGCCGTGTGGTAAGAGCACGTTTGGTTCTCAGAGAACAGCCACGCCGTCCCCCAAAGTGGCTGCACCCTCTGTGTTCCCACCAGCAGTGAAGAAGAGTTTGTGCTCCCGTCCTGGGCAGTGCTCGCTGCTGTCAGTCAGTGATCTAATTGAAAAGGAGGAGACAAAAGAGTCGAACAGACAGATGAGGGAACCAGAATGGACCATCAACTGGGGAGTTCGACTGAGGCAGAACCTGAGATGCAAGCAGCTGAGCTGGGACTTCACTGTCACCACCTCCTCTGCATGGGACCCGTCCCCACTAGCAGACACCCCGACTGGGTAGCACTGGGTACTTGATCCTGCACATCAGTGCCTGAGCGCGACCTAGCAGCCTCCCCACTCTGCCAGTTTGAGCAAGTCTCCTACTTTCTGAAAGTTAGTTCCCTCAACTGTTAAGATGGGAAATGTAATAGCTTACTGATTAGTAGCAATGCTCAAATATGCTAAATTATGTTTGCACATTATGTGACCATACTTAGCATTAAAAATCATCACTATTCTTTTAATTACCACTGTAATCATCTACAGAGCTTTGTCTCCCAAAGGACCCGTATGCCGGGTGACGACGGTTGTTTGCAGCTCTGATCAGTTCACAGTTACCTTGATGACTTTATCTTACTGAGAATGGCTCCCTCACCACCAGGCCCCTTGGAGCCACCTGTGTTCTGTGTTCTGTGTCCATGAATCTGACTGCTCTAGGAAGCTCATTCCTGTGTAGGGATCCCACATTACCGTCTTCTTGTGACTGGCTTATGTCACGTAGTGTACTGCCCCCCACGTTCACCCTGTTGCAGCATGTGACAGATTTCCTACCTTACCATGAGAATAAGGGCAATATCCCATTATCTGTGTGCTCTGACTCTGTTTACCCATTCATCTGCCCGTAAACACTTGGACTGCTTCCAGTTCTTGCCTATGTGAATTGTGCTGCGATAATGGGTGTGCAAGTGAGTGTTTGAGACCCTGCACGTGTACTCAGACCTGAACCTGATCTATCACTTTGTAATTGTAGTATTAATTTTTTAGGGAACTCCAAGCCCTTTCTTTACTGGCTGCACCAATTACATCAGCACAAAATATATCTATGCAATACTTGTAATATTTTCTTACTTGTTTAATACTTTCAATTATATTTTGGAAATAAATAATTTAAAATACCCACGTGACATTGACCTGAGATCGGAAACAGAGCAGGAAAGCCAGGGGGCACAGTGTCTAGCTGGGTCTCTCCCACCCACCTGCCCGCCCCCATGGCTCCCGAAGAAGAATGGGGACCCTCCTGGCTCAATCAGTCCTGCCTCCCCAGTCACAAAACCTCCCCTCCTCCACCAGGCATGCTTTTGTTATATAGTCACATGGACTCCTTGTCCCTACAGGCCACCTGGCTGATGGTGTCTTCTCTTCCCCCTGACTTCCCTCGGGACCCCTCCTCTTAACATTTCCTACTGTCACAATTGTCCCCTCTCTGAGTGGCTCCCCAGAATGCTCCTCTGTGACCACACTGCATCCTAATGTCTTCCTCAGAATTGGCCATGCACCCCCGTGTGTCCATGTGAGCACCTGGTCTTGGCTGGGGACAGGTAGAGGACGGGCACTGGGGAACTTGTACTGCTGGGACCTGAGCACTCAGAAGATGTGATTCTCCTAACTGACAAGTGAATCCGTCAATTAGGACAGTATAGGGTTGGAATTGATTTGAAATCTCTCGATATTTTTTAAACAATACATAAGAGTAGGAACTTTCTTGGTTTGATATGAAATGTCACTTGATAATTTCGATATGTTAGATTAAGTAAGAAGTTAGGAGTTGGGATGTAATCTTTCTCTTGTTAAACAGATTTCTCTCGGGAACCGAACACGTCTGATTTCTTCACAATTGTCACCAGCCCGCTGACCTTTCTCCCTCAACTGCCGAAGGAGCCCTGGCACAGCAGGCATCATCTTACACTAAAGATGCTTCCTAACCCGACTGAGTAGTTTGTTAATTCATATTCATGCCCACCCAGGAGTACTCGCTGACCCTCGTCTCTGTGCCCGGCACCAGGCTGACAAAGATCAGCAAAGCAGACACGGCCTGGAATTAAGGAGCCAAATCCCAGGGGCCTCCTTTCAATCCACTGAGTATACATGTCTAACCCCAACCTCGGTGTTGCTGCAAAGGAGATGTCAGGGTGCCAGCAATGCTAATCGTTGACCAAGTCACTTGACTCTGTGACATTCAAGCATGGCATTATTCTTCAGAGTGAATGTTAGGGCAGGAAGCTGGCCCAGTCGGGTGAACTGCCACATCATTTGTGGGCAGGACTAAGGATATTCACCAGGTACAAATAACCCTGGGCTCTGCAGGCCGCTGAGTCCAGCTGCTTATTGCTCAGTGTTTTCTGAAGCCGAACGCAAAGTCCACCATGAAGCCAGTCCTGTCTGTCCTGCTGGTCACTCTGGCCTTTGGCTGCTATGAGGGTGAGTATCATTTGTAATTAAAGTACAGTTAGCTTGGGTAAGTAACCTTCTCTAAAGTTGGTGACTTATTAGAGGTTGGGGGTGAGCAGATCAGAATCCAAACCTTCCCCGCCACTTGTGGACTAGCCCCCAGAAGTCAGGGCTCATTGTATCAATTCCTAATGCTCTGGAACTTTCTCAGACATCATAGCAGGATCATTTTAAGGGTTCTCCATCAGAAGCCTTGTCCCTGTCTGTGGTCTACGTGTCAGAGCAGCATGATGTAATGGGACTTGGTTGTGAGTCATGACTGCCACTCAGCAGCGCTGTGACCTTGAACAAATGCTTAATCTCTCCTAGTCTCTTCTTGTCCTTGCTTTTCACAGCTGCCACCCAGAGTGGCTCTGACAGAGCTGAGATGACATATGTCAGAGGGCAGCTCCGGGTCCCATCACACGTTCTGCTTCCCTGGGTCTTTTAGGTGCCGGTTGAGTCCACGGCCTGTGCACTCCTGGATTCAGACTCATAGGATGTGCAGGCTGGAAGGGCTTTAGCAGAGTCCTCAGCTCAGGAAGAGCCGGTGTTGTCTGAATCTCCGACTGATCAGTCTTCCCGTGGGCTCTCTGAGACCCGGCAGCCCTCAGCCAGTCGACACGTGCTGCTCATTCTTCAGGCGCCCGGCCAGGGCTTGGAGACCCAGTGCCTTTGTTAGGGCGGCAACTGCTACTGTTCTGGGCTCATTCTGGCCATTCATCCAGCAATACGTTGGTTTGACTTCACGCCCTCGACATGGATCCAAGTCCTTTTGAGTCTCTCTCTTTCACCTGCCTTTCTGAACCCCCTCCCATTTCCCCATGTGGCCTCTGATCTGACCCTCTCACCATCTCCGCACAGCTGCTGTCGGATCCCATCAGATCAGAGCCTGGCAGGGCACATTCTGGGCTGCAGGTGGTTGCAAAGCCTTGGGGGAGGGGTGGGGAATCTAGAGCAGCCAAAGCGGTTACTTCAGGTCTCAGTACAATCCCAGTGGGGTTGGTAGAAAGCCCAGCTCCCAGCCCCCACCTTCTCTAAGGAATTCTGTACATCAGAGCGGAACACAAGAGCCATCATGACTTGTGCATAATGTCAGATGTGTGGAACTCATAGAGTCCTTTCCTCAGAAGCGTTTCAGTGATCTTCATCCAATGACAAAATCCTATAGCCTGATTTAGTCTCAAAGGAACATCTTTTAACATTAATAGATTTCCTCACTGCTCTCCAGATATAGTCTTCTTTCTCTGACCTCTGGTATGTTTTGACTGCCATTCACTTGAAAGACTCATTACTAACATCTCCTTTCTCTTCATATCAGGAGTAAAAAATGTCTCACTATATTGGCAGGGAAACATTAATTTTTGAAATCTAGAGAGTTCAATTTCAGTAAAGCAGGAGAGTCTTGGAAATTGGCGGGTGTACTTGACAAAGGATAAACTTGAACTAGGGATCGGTCAACCTGCTTTCCTGACTGAGCTCCGCAGCTTGCTCTGGGATCTTGACCGAGTCATTACTATCAGGATTTTGCATTGTTCTTGACACTATTAAGGAATGTAACTATAAACTCCCAGGGGTTTCTGTCTAGTTCTAAGGCCAGGCACCACAGGGAAAATGTGACTTTTTTGACATCACTTGTTATATTTTTTCTTCTGTTCTAGCAAATGCAGAAGAGGTCTGTCCAAATGTTGTTCATGAATTAACAGGACTGTTCTTGCAACCCACCTTTCTCTACAAATTCAGTCTTCAGAAATACAATGCCCCTGAAGAAGCTGTTGAGGCCAAGTTGACAGTGAAGCAATGCATAGATAACATCTCGTTCTGGAACAGACTAAGGGTTCTCGGCGCTTTGGTAATTTTCTTTCTCCATTGGCATAGAGGCTGCCGCTCAGCAGCGCAGCCAGGAGGGAGGTCAGCTGCTGCTCTGGGGGCCCAGGGTGTGAAGGCAGCTGCCCCTCCGCTGCCTTTGATCAAGTGGCCCATGGACGCAAGGTCCATGATAACCTTGTGTCCATGACGTTGTTTATTCAAAAGTGGAGTCCTTGGTCCTGGGACTCAGAGAAAGGACACCGGACTGCTCTACCCAACTCCTGAGCCTCCTCCTGGCTCCACTAGAGACCTGAGCCCTTCTCTGGGTACACGCAGGTTATCTGCTGGGTGTGGACATGGTTCTCTCCTGACTCGCACGGTCTGTGCAGACTGGACCAGGACTATTGAATTCCCCGCACGCACGGCTACCCTGCCTGGTGCCTCCATTTGGTTGCTGGTTGCAGTTTCTCCCACATGTGGGTTGTGAACAACAGTCTGTGTATTT
This sequence comes from Rhynchonycteris naso, assembly GCA_037038555.1. Lineage (NCBI taxonomy): Eukaryota > Metazoa > Chordata > Mammalia > Chiroptera > Emballonuridae > Rhynchonycteris > Rhynchonycteris naso. The sequence goes on from CM072995.1 coordinate 363,407,797, forward strand.
CGTGATCTCCAGGGTCAGCATGACTTATGTCCCTTTTTCTTTTCTATTTCAGAGCAATGTAGTGAAGAAATGTAACTCATAGATGTAACGATTTTCCATGCTAGTTCCCTGTGGTTCAATGATGACCTGATCTTTCACGGACATTGTGAAAGTTTCAACGTCTTACTTCAATAAATTTCTTTCCTGCACTTCGTTGTTTGTCTTGTTTTATCCAACAGTCTCTGGCTTGAGTTGGGGTGGTTTCATCATGAAGCGGCCTGTGGGTGGTGTCAGGAGGAAAGTTGGGAGACCTAGCGTCCTGGGACCATGGCAGCCTGAGTGCAGGGGTCCCCGTGGGAACACGGGCTCAGGAGCCACCCTGCATGACCTCACAGACTGCCCGGTCACATGACCCCCAGGGCGGGCGGTTGAGGGTAAAAGCATGAGAACGTCCTGCTCCGGGGCGCGGACTGCGGAGACCGCAGCCTGACGGTGGTCATATGGTTCCCACCCAGCAGCATCGCTGCTACTGCGCCTGCATTGTCAGCACAAACCCTGCTCGGTCCTCACCCCATCCCTGGGGTCCATGCCCGGATGGCCCTGTGTGACATGTTCTCTGTCCACTTCTCAATTTGTAGTGAATCCGCAGGGTTTTACAGTGCTAGTCAACCTGGTCCCTACCTCCCACTAGTGGGCATTTCAGATTTCATGGTGGGCGGTAGCGAAGCAAACAAACGGCGCCGCAATTGGCCCACCATAAAAGCTGGAACGCCCACTAGTGGGTGGTAGGGTCCAGGTTGACTAGAACTGCAAAAGTGGGCGGTTTTTTATAAAGAGGTTAACTACTCCTCGATTACTCCCTAAACTCTGCGCACGCGCATTGCTCACCTCCACCCCAGCTACCATTTCCTCCCTCAGGGTTTCCCTATAGCCCCAGATACCAGCGCCTAGCTCCCATGTGGACAGCTGCAATCACACCATCCACACTTACTGCGGGAGGAATACGTTAGATGAGCCCAGTGTCTCCCCACCTACTTCTCTTCCATGAGCCCATCCAGGCTAATGGGCCCCCATCCAATGAGGCAGCTGACTCAGATGATGGAGACACCACAGATCAGGATTGGTTTCCAGTGGCTGCTGTGACACACAGCCACTCACTTGGTGGTTTCAGTGAAGTGCTTTTCTCCAGGTGCAGAGGACAAATGTCTAAAATCTGTAACCTCTGCTGAAATCAGTGTCAGGAGGCCATGCTGGCTCTGGGACATGGAGGGGAACATCTATTCCTGGTGTCTCCAGCTGAGGGCTGATGGCTGTCCTTGTCTGGCACCCACATCCCTCCTAGCTCTTCTCCTTGAGGGAACATTACTGTATCGTTTCTCTGTGTTTGAAAATCTCCTTGTCTCCTTCATATACAATATGTGAGATGGCATTTAGAGGTCATCAGAAAATTAGGGATCATTTTCCTAACTCATAATCTAAATTTATCACATCTACAAAGTCTTTTTCCCATGACAGAGACATGACAAGTCGGGTTTAGGGTCTGGATCGGATTGGGATCGTTATGAACCTACTTCAGCTCCTGTGTCTGCTGCCTCTAAGCGTCCACTGAGTCCTGCCCCTCCACGGCCAGGCCTCCCTCCAACACCCTTTTGCAAGTTTGAAACAGTGGAGGTCATGTGTTTCTAAGTGTTTTAAGTAAGAGGACTTATTATTAGACCTACACCCTTTCTCTAATAATAAACTATATACTTATAAAAAATACTGTGGAGAAAATGGAAAATAAGTGTTAGCTTCTATTAGCTATTGCCTAAAGCTTTTACAGTAACTGTGATGACAGGGGGTACATGTCCACTTAAATTAGTCTCTATTTTCTGGAACGCCTTCTGTGTTCATCCACATCCTGTGCTTGGTGGACACAGGGTCACGGAGCTTTAGCCACCGGCTGAGTAACACAGCCTAGAATTGCACGAGGAGGACAAGGCCCCTCATCGGCAGGGCACACCAGCCTGGCCTGACCCCTTCCTGGGCTCCCCTCCGTCCCCATGTGCCTGTTCACCCAGACGCTGTGCTCAGCCATCCAATCTACATGTCATTCACTCAACATGACGTTGGGTCACAGCACTGCACGTGGGCTTGTTGTGGTCCCTTTCCCTCTATGTTGTCCCAGCACAGGACAGCTGACAGTCTTGTCTGCAAGGTCTGTGTCCCGTCCCCTGCTTCGTGAAGCCATCTCTGCCTCTCACACCCTAAAACAAACCTTCATACACAGTCATACTGTGTGCACGAAACCGCACACACTCACATACACATTTTAACACATACCCAGACCATGCATAATTATACATGCACAGATATACCTAGAGACATGAACAAGGAGACACACACACACACACACACACACACACACACACACATCCATGTAGGCATACTCATTCCTCTGTTGTCACTGTATTCCTTTGTGATATAAGAGGGCCTATGATAGAGCTCTTTTGGGAACATTTAGAAAAAATTGATATCAGGTGGTGGCGCAGTGGATAGAGCGTCGGACTGCGATGCAGAAGACTCAGGTTCGAGACCCAAAGCTCGCCAGCTTGAGTGCGGGCCCATCTGGCTTGAGCAAAAAGCTCACCAGCTTGGATCCAAGGTCGCTGGCTCCAGCAAGCGGTTGTTTGATCTGCTGAAGGCCCGCGGTCAAGGCACATGCGAGAAAGCAATCAATGAACAACTATGGTGTCGCAACGGCAATGAAAAACTAATGATTGATGCTTCTCACCTCTCTCCGTTCCTGTCTGTCTATCCCTATCTATCCCTCTCTGACTCTCTCTCTGTCCCTGTAAAAAAAAAATTGATATCAAAACAAACACTATCAATCATTGTTAATATTTCTAGAATGCTTAAGAGTTTACAAGCATGGAGATCCCTATGGGAACCCATTGTCCTGGAAGGTTACAAGTTCTGTTTCACTTTGTCCTGACGGGTCTTCAGGAAGGGTATAGACTGTTACCACCGTTGGGTGTGGGACGAAGGATGTCCCACTACGGGCCTCCAGCCTGGCTCTGTGTCTTCTCAGCATCAACTGGGAAGATTTCCAAAGCAAGTCATGTGCAGGTCCCAGTCCAGGACCAACGTGAGTGCCTCTGTGAGGGGAACCCATGCGGTCCCCATCCCCACCTCCCCCGCTGCGGGTGCAGCACCACGTGACTGCGGAGGCCATGACAGCCCCTGAACTGGGGAGGACAGTAAGACTGTGCATGAGTCAGAGACTCCCAGCATCACCGGGGGGTCACCTGGAGACCTTTTCTTGGCCACTTCTCTAGCTCTGCCAGGTGAGCACAGTTAGGGCCTTCATTGGTGTCACTGTAATAACAGTGACACATAGGGTCTCAGGCAGGAACGTGTCTTTCCTGAGCTGCTGACGGTGCAAGAGATGAGTGATGCACAATGGCGAAGGATGGGCTGAAGGGGACAGGGCAGGGGAGCGAGGGTGGCTAGGGCCTCTGATCGGGACGATTCTGGACATGGATGGTGGTAAAATGGAAACCATGATGTACCCCATGCCAGTGGATTGTGTCCTTAACTAGATTAAAATGGTAAATTTCATTTTGTATATTTTATGAAAACATAGAAAAATATTCTCAGAACATAGCTGTCTGTGAGGCAGCTGGAATAGACCTGCCCATGGGAACAGGTTCTGTATTTCAATCTCCTGGACACTCTGCCTGCATTGCTGACACCTCCTGTCAAATCACATCTGGTATCAACTCTCTGTTTGATTTGCCTCCTAAGGTTTCTTTTGTGGAAGACACCATGTATGTTCAGAATCTCTGCTTCATACTCACAAACTGATATTACCAGCTACAAAGGATTGATCTGCAGAGTCTCTTGACTGTCTTTGAGGCCCTGAATTCCCTTTGGGACGAATGTCATCACTCTCTGTCTAGACTCTGTTCCTCAATTGTCTTCTCTCTGCATTCTTCTTACTGTCTGTGACAAGCTCAATATTCCAAGCCCAAGGCAGTGGTTTCTCGTACATTTACTTAGAGCAAACTTTCAGTGGCTCTCCACTCCTATAATATGGCAGTCAGTCTCCATTCAGAAACGAGTGCATGCTTGCCGGTAGAATAACAACCTTTTTACCTACGTAAAAATTAATACTGTTCATTCTTCCCTTTCTTTTAATTCTACTCTGTGTCTCCCAGACGTTAATTTTCATTTCAGGTTGACTGAGGGCATAAAAATGAGAGAGACAGAGAGCAAGCAAGTTCTTAAAAGACACTTAGTTTTATGAGACAGATCAAAGTTCTCTGGGCCAGACAGAACTCTCTCTCGTGGGACACGTCATGGGTCTTTAAAAAGTGCAGATTACTACAATCTGTTCTTTGTTATGAGTATTAAGCATTCCAAGTAAAACAAAGAACTTTGGAAATATGATGAATATGACAACTAGATTAAAGAATAAAGAATTTAGAAGACATAATGTGACAAAGTGTGTGTATGTGTGTACATGCATATGTAAGATAAAGAACGGAAATAAGAGAGGAAAGATAAGCATGCTCAGACAAGGATTTAATAAGTACACTTATAAAAAAAATTTTTAAATAAGAGAGATCGTGCTGGAAGAGAATCACCAAAGAAATGCATCAAGAAAATGTCCCCACGGTGAAAACTATGAACTGGAACAGCTTACTCATTCCCCACATCAGAACACATTTTGTGACGTTCGGAAACATCACCTTAAAGGTTGGAGGTTCTTTCAAAAAGCAACACCAGGTCACCTGCCAGGATGGGGAATAAAGTAGAATCAGCACCGACCGGAGGGCACAGAGGAACACTGACAGTTCGGAGGGCTGGCCTGTGCCTGTGTGCACACAGGATTCTGAGGCAGTCAGCTAGCATTTCCGCATGAACATAAACACATCTCAGAAGAGAGGCAGGTCCGCTGAAGTTTAATCTCCCGTGAGGTTTTTCTCAGAAGGTAGGGGAGAATTAGCTCTACGAAAAGGACCGGATGAAGAAAGACAAGGCATGCAGCCCAGTGCACACAGGATACAACACAGGTGTTAGTAGATGAGCCGCAGGGAAGGGTGCAAACAGAGAGTTGCACACGTCCCCAGAGGAACACGGTGAACGCAGCTGTGGGGAGAGGCGACAGCGTGGTGTGGATAAGGTCGCAGAGGCTTCTCGGGCTTCTCACTGGAAGTGGTTTTCAGTCTTCCTTTTTTGAACAATGCTTTGACATCACTATATTAATATAAAAAACTTGAAAATTACAGGAAATTGTCAGAGAAGAATGACAAGAAAGGACAGGACTGAAATTCGCAGGACTAAACAGGGTTGAAATTAGTTAATAAGTGGCAAATCATCTAAGGCCACATAGGATTGTCAGCTGCACCAAACTTAGGGGACACTCGATGTATTTTGTTGAAAGAATGAATAAATTTTCTTAGGGAATTGATTGTCATATTAAGTGACAAGAGATAAGGCCGGGAAGTGAAGAGCAGTATGTTATATCACAGGATGGGATTCTACCGTAGAAATGAGAGACCGATAGACATTGAACAGAGAACGAAGCCCCTGTGAGCCTGCATTCTCCTAGATGAAGACTGTGAGCAGGGAGGACTGAGTGGATCCTGAAGGACAAAGTCAATGAGGGTGACAGAGAGAAGGGGGTGGGGACCTCCAGGAGGGAGGACAAGCCTGGCAAAGTCCTGACCTTGGAGATGAGCTCCGTGCACTAGAGGTCACATGTGACCACTCTTCTGCCGCCACTGGTCAGCACGGCAGCTCCTCACTGTCCTCTGGGTGTGAGGCCACCGGGCTGTCCTCATCTTTTGCCACAAGGACGAATGCTGTCACGGATGTCTCTATGATGGGTGTCTCGGCCGTGGTTTTAGTGACGTTGGAGGTTGAGGAGATCTTTGTTGAGTGGGTGCCCTGAGTAGCGCAGGTTGCTTAGCAGCAAACCTGGTGTCACCCATTTGATGCCGCCACCCACCGCCAGGAACACCAAAATATTTCTGGACGTGACAAATGTCTAGAGCAGCTGGAGGAAGGAGGAAGAAAAACAGCCCCAGGAGAGAATCGTGGTTCCAGCACTGGGAATACGTATTAACCCCGTTTCCTTCTGTAACACTCTAAGAGCACAGATTCACACCTGGAGACCAGTGGTTAGCAAGGAGACAGGCGCACTAGCTGCAGGGAAACCAGGGACTGAATAGAGAAGACTTGCTGTATTAATCTGAGGAAACACACCGACTGTCACTTGTGTGTGGGATTAAATATTTAACCACACATTTTGTAGAAATGTCAAGTTGTGTAAAGTTCAAGGCTTTGCTGAATGAGCCAAAAAGAATTAACCGGAGCTGCCATCTGATTCCGACTCAGCTTCCAAATCTGTCTCTCGGTCCCCAGTCAGTAGATGGATCAGAGTTAGATGAAATCAAAGTAATGTTTACTTCTAGGGAACAGAATGACTGAGGTGTCCCCGTCCCTGGCTGTCAAGGCTCAACTTCTTTCTCTCCTCGCCTAGCCGTGCGAAGCGTGATTCCACAGCTCTCTCCAGAGAAAACGTGGTATTAGCACCACGATGTCTGGCTGATGCTTGGGTTTAGTGTTGACGTGGCTTTGCCTTTTTAGAGTTATTTTAAATGAGTCCCCCTTTCGAAATAAACCCACCAATGAAACATGTTTTATAATCAGAGAATTCTTTGTAGAATCTCAAACTGTCCCCAAAAGAGTTATAAAGCAAGTAGACACCCAGTGTACCACTATTGTCACACACAGACCAGAAGAGCGCAGGTCATGCTGTGTTGGAGCTGAACAGGGAGGAAAGAGCCATGGGGTCAAGTCCTCGTCACCAGGAGAAAGGTGCACACAGGAGTCACGGGGTCTTGGGTAGGTGACTCTGGAGATTCAAGGCCACAACCCGACAGTGACACTGGGCTGTCTCTGGTGTGGCATAGGGAATAAACATTTTCAATCTAAAGGACCCAGGCAGGAACAGTGGAGAAGACTTCAGGTGGAGCAAAGGCCTTGAGTGGAATATTATGAATCCATCTTATTCATAGCGTAGAGGTCCACAGGGTCTCACCAAGGAGATCAGCAGTGTTGAGATCTCTGATTCTAGACACCTGCCTCCTTACCCAGCTCTGCCTCCCACTGGCTGTGTGCTGTGGTCAGGTTACTGAAGTTTCTCTTTCCATTAAGTTAGACAGACGTGACCCTCGTGGGAGGGACATCACACATCAGGTTGCTCAAGGGAATTCTGGTTTGTGCCACTGTCCTGGCGTTCTGTCCATTTAGTGACCTCTATTATCACAGTCTCAAGTGCACCAGGTAGGACAATAAGCTTCATTGTCACTCTACTCATTGGCTGTTGTGAAGATTAAGAGAGGTGGCCACAGTGCCCTGCATCGAGTCAGTGCTATAGAATTGTTTGCCATTCATGTTTTACTGAATCTGGAAGTAAGTATCACTGGTCGGGGCTAGACATGGAGAGCTCCATGGGCCAGCAGCAGGTAAAATGTGTTCAGAAGCCGAGTTTTCTCAGTATAGCTATTTAAGAATAAGTCAGAAATATATCAAATAAGAACGGATCGAAATATAGTGCTTTATGTTAAATTGTGGGCCTCTCTTCCCCTCTCTGAGCATGATCACCTATGGATGTCTTAGAGGATGTAAATTAGCAGCATATTTTGGGGGTCTGTCGTGGTCCCAGTCGTCCTCCGAGGTTTATGGAACAGCTGTCTCACTGTTATAAATCAATGGCTGCCGGCTGACATGTAGAGAGCACCTACTCTGTGCCCAGCCCTGTTTGAGGACTTGCACGCTGTAGCTCATTCAGCCTCATGACAAGCCGAGGACTGTTCCCATTACACAGGGAGCCCCGGCTGTGAACGCTCCCAGCAGTCCTGGTCAATGGCATGGGAGGCGCCTGGTCTAGGAATGGCCTGGAAACCGTGATCAATAAACATCTCTCTGCCACCAGGACGGCTCCAGAATCAGGGCCTCTCCTGAAGTGTTGGTCTGTTGGTGTGATCTCAGGGAAGAAGAGGCTCACCTCCAAAGAACATGCCTGAGGTGATCACACAGCCCGGGAGTGAGGGGCAGACATGATTTATAGACCAAGTAAATGAATTGCAGGTCTTCTGGTGCCCAGATACTGTGGGGCCGATTTCTATGACTAACTTACAATTAAGAAAAAGTCAATGAACATCTAAAGGTCAGAACTCATTTTTTTTTTTTTTGCAGGGACAGAGAGAGAGTTGGAGAGAGGGATACATAGGGACAGACAGACAGGAATGGAGAGAGGTGAGAAGCATCAATTATTAGTTTTTCATTACCATTGCAACACCATAGTTGTTCATTGATGGCTTTCTCACATGTGCCTTGGCCGCGGGCCCTCAGCAGACTGAGCCACCCCTTGCTGGAGCCAGCGACCTTGGGTCCAAGCTGGCGAGCTTTCGCTCAAGACAGATGGGCCCCCGCGCTCAAGCTAGCGAGCTCAGGGTCTCGAACCTGGGTCTTCCGCATCCCAGTTCGGGGCTCTATCCACTGCGCCACCGCCTGGTCAGGCCAGAACTCATTTTTGCAGGTTTTCTTTCAATACATGAATCACTAAGAATAAAAATATCTCTCACTGCATGTTATTACTATGTTCAGTATGGCAAGGCCTTGAATAAACAACATATTAGCGTGAGTGTATCTCAGGACTGTGTGAGCCTGAGGACAGGCCAGCTAGAACTCTCTCTCACCCGTGTGTGTCCCTCAGTGAGGACACAGGAGGTCTGGGAGGAACCTGAGTAATTCTCCTCCACAGCAGGTTGGCCTTAGAAAGGGCACGCACACTGAGACCAAAGCCACTTCCCTCCGCGGGTACTGAGCTCAGGGTGTGGATATGAGTCAAAGTCCCTATTGGGGAGAGAAGACATGATACCAGGAATACAGGCCTTCAAACCTCTTGGTTTCATGAATTTCAGCTTGGGAACACCTGCTTTTAAGTGAGTCCTTTGTGAGCGGAGGTGTAGTTCTCTGATACCTGACAATGGTCAACGTGGTCTCCGGAGAAAACACGGGGTAAAGAAGCACACACTTGTTGCACGTGACGTGGGAGCGTTTTTGCTGAGGAAGAACCTGGGAAGGGTCCCGTGTCCCAGCAGACAGCAGGGCGGGCAGGGCCATCCTCTGGGGCTCCAGGCAGGTCCTTACTGAGTCCCGTTCAACGAGACAGTCTTCCCTTCCGTTACGGTGTTCTCGCACTCGCCTTAGGAGTGAAGTCTGCCAACGGTGGTCACCTGGGAGAGGGCACACACATAAGGTCACAGCCTGTTCTGCATTTCTAGCCTTTTCCCAAATCAGTATTGTTCTTGGCAAGTTAGGATCCAGCATCCAGCCCAGCTGTCTGGTGAATCAGGGAACAGAAATAGCATTTGTGCATTTTTTACCTTGAAGAAGAAGCAGAGAGGAAAAGAGAAGAAACAGGTTGGGGAGGAGGGAGGAGGACAAAGAGGATGGAGAATTGACGAGATAGAGGAGGAGGAGTGATGACAAGGATGACAGTAATAACACAGCAGGATGACACACAGGTCACAGTGTTTTCCTTTCTTTATTGTTTAGCAAGCACTTCTACATACATTTCATCTACTGACATGGCCATTGTTACAGTTTTAAAAATTTCACGGTTCTTATATGTCTGTCTCTTTGGTTTCTACACACAGAGCACAGGTTGGTGGGTTCTGATGGATTTCCAGGGTCCTTTTCCAGCCCAGTGCCAGGTGTGTCCGGTGACTCGTCCCTTCATCCGTGGGAGGGGTCAAGGTGGCCTCCTGGAGAATAAAAGGAGGAGTTCTGGGCACTCACCTCCAAACTGAGATCCTTCTCTCCTGCCACACCGCAGTGACCAGCCAGAGCCGCTGCCGGGACCATGAAGCTGCTCCCAGTCCTCGTGCTCGCTGCCCTCCCCTTTTACTGCTACGCAGGTGAGTCCGCACGGGGCGGGGCTCGGGGGGCTTGTTGTCAGGGCCGCTGTGGGAGACCTCTGCTCCCCACACCCCAGGTCAGGGCCCCTCTCTTCTCTAGTTTGTAGTTGTGTGTGTGCGTGTGTGCGCGCGCGCGTGTGAAACAAGGAAGCAGTGTGTGAGGGCTTAAAGAATACCCAGATGCTGAGTTACTGTCCGAGGACTCAGACCATTCCCCGCCATCTTTCTGAATGACGTGTAGCTGGGATGTGGGAGAAGGACAAGCATCAGGCTGCCCAACAAGGAGTTCATGCCTCTGTGATGAGCAGCTTCTGCACGCTTTCATCCCAGGTACCGGATGCACACTTGTGGAAAACGCGCTCAGTGATTTAACTGATATTCAAGTGAGCACGGATAAATTCCTGGAAAAATATCAACAATTCCTACCAAATGAACAAAGTGTAGAGGTCATGGATAAAGTAAAGAGTTGCTTTGGGGGTCAGGATGAGGAAACTCTGGACAATGTCAGATTGATGTTGGTAAGTTTGGTTTCTTCTTATGTGCTTTTAAAGCACTGGACTGGGACCAGCAGGAAGTTACCGTATTTATCACTCCACAGTTCGCATCTGACCATAAGACACACCTAGGGTTTTAAGGAGGAAAATAAAAAAAATATGCTGAACCAAGTGTTCTGTTAAAATAATTAATAAAATACCATACTTTTTGTTCCATAAGACTCAAGGGCATTTCCAACTCCACTTTTGGGGGAAAAACAGGGCGTCTTATGGAGCAAAAAATACGGCAGTTATTATTTTTTTCAAAGGGAGTGTTCCTTATGCTTTATTTTATTTCATTGAATTTAATTGTTGGTGAGTGTGAGTACTCTGACACCAGGAAAGCCATCCAAGCTGGTGTTGGTGTGCCTGTGCACTCTGTGGAATCTCTAGTGAGTGATTACTGGAAAGAGCGAGAGGGAAAAGGGTGTTTGGGCAAAAGCTTACCTTCCCCTCAGCTGAAGAGACCCCGGGTCTCAAGAGGACCCTCACTCGTAACAGTGATCAGCGGAGAAAACTCTTTTTGTTTATCAAAACAAATAGTAGAACATTTTAAAGAATTTTCAAAAGAGTTGAGAAATTTATATTTCAGGATGATTCCTTACACATATTAATTAACACTATCTTCACTAAGTGATTGAATTTCTTGACTATTAATTACAGTCTGTGAGTGAAAAACGGAGACCTTGGCTGTGACTCGACTGCGGGTGATGTCCTTGATGAAAAGCAAATCAGTAGTTAAACAATGAGATATTCCTGCTGTTTATAACAGATGCTGTTTAGTTATTTCAGCAGTTATTCCCTACTCTAATGTACCATTCACAGCGTCCCTGGGTAACTATATGGCAATACTGCCACAGCACAGAGATAACTGTCCATCATTAAGAAATTTCTGACAACATGGATGAACTTGGGGAAATATTTTTTTTTTAGAATTTTATTTTTATTTATTTTTCACAGGGACAGAGAGAGAGTCAGAGAGAGAGATAGATAGGGACAGACAGACAGGAATGGAGAGAGGTGAGAAGCATCAATCATTAGTTTTTCGTTGCTGTAGCAACACTTTAGTTGTTCATTGATTGCTTTCTCACATGTGCCTTGACCGCGGGCCTTCAGCAGACCGAGCAACCCCTTGCTGGAGCCAGCGACCTTGGGTACAAGCTGATGAGCTTTTGCTCAAGCCAGATGGGCCTGCGCTCAAGCTGGAGAGCTCGGAGTCTTGAACCCGGGTCTTCCACATCCCAGTCTTACGCTCTATCCACTGTGCCACCGCCTGCTCAGGCAAACTTGGGGAATTTTGATGAAAAAATAAATCAGTCTCAAAGAGAGAGATATTGCATTTTTAAAAATTAATTAATTAATTTTAATTTATGATTTTTACTTTGTGTTTACATAGATTCAAGTGTCCCATCGAACATATCTTCCTGCACCCCTTTATTCCCCCTTGACCACCCCCATGCCCCCTCCCTTCAATTTCTTCTCCCCTTTCCTCCATGACTTGCTGTCCTGCTCTCTATAATGCTGTGTTATGTATATATAATTTCATTAATCTCCCTTCTTTGATCCCATCTTCTCTTTTACTTTCCCTCTGGTCCCTTTGATACCGCCTCTGCCTCTGTTCCACTCCTTACTTCACATTGTTCATGGGATTCCTCACATGAGTGAGGTCATATGGTATTTTCCTTTCTCTGCCTGGCTTATTTCACTTAGCATAATAGTTTCCAGGTCCATCCATGTTGTCACGAAAGGTAAGATTTCCTTCAACCTCACAGCTGTGTAGTATTCCATTGTGTATATGTACCACAGCTTTGTAATCCACTCGTCCTCTGACGGACACTTGGGCTGTTTCCAGATCTTGCCTATTGTAAACAATGTTGCAATAAACATGGCGGTGCATTTCTTCTTTTGAATCAGTGATTTGGTATTCATAGGATATATTTCTAAAAGTGGGATAGATGGGTCAAAGGGCAGTTCCATTTTTAATTTTTTGAAGAATCTCCGTACTATTTTTTACAGTGGCTGCACCAGTCTGCATTACCACCAGCAGTGCAGAAGGGTTCCCTTTTCTCCACATCCTCGCCAGCACTTATTCTGTGTTGTTTTGTTAATGACCACCATTCTGACAGGTGTGAGGCGGTATCTCATTGTGGTTTTAATTTGCATTTCTCTGATGATTAGTGATGTTGAAAATTATTTTCATATGCCTATTGGTCATCTGTATATCCTCTTTGGAAAAGTGTTTATTCATTTCATTTGCGCATTTTTTTTTTTTTTTTTACAGGGACAGAGAGAGAGTCAGAGAGAGGGATAGATAGGGACAGACAGACAGGAACGGAGAGAGGTGAGAAGCATCAATCATTAGTTTTTCATTGCTGTTGCGACACCTTAGTTGTTCATTGATTGTTTTCTCACATGTGCCTTGAACGCGGGCCTTTAGCAGACCAAGCCACCCCTTGCTGGAACTAGCGATCTTGGGTCCAAGCTGGTGAGCTTTTTGCTCAACCCGGATGGGCTTGCGCTCAAGCTGGCGAGCTCGGGGTCTCGAACCCAGGTCTTCTGCATCCCAGTCTGACGCTTTATCCACTGCGCCACCGCCTGGTCAGGCTCATTTGCCCATTTTTTGATTGGACCGTTTATCTTCCTGGTGTTGAGTTTTACAAGTTCTTCATAAATTTTGGTTATTAACCCCTTATCAGATATATTGGGAAATATATTCTTCCATTGTGTGGGTTGTCTTTTTATTTCGTTAATGGTGTCTTTTGCTGTGCAAAAGCTTTTTAGTTTCATATAGTCCCATTTATTTATCCTGTCCTTTATTTAACTTGCCTGTGGAGATAAATCAGCAAGAGATATTGCAGAGTTTATTGCCTATGTTTTCTTCCAAGATGTTTATGGTTTTGTGACTTACATTTAAGTCTTTTATCCATTTTGAGTTTACTTTTGTGAATGGTGTAAGTTGGTGATCCAGTTTCATTCTTTGCAAGTACCTGTCCAAGTTTCCCAGCATCATTTGTTAAAGAGACTGTCTTTACTCCATTGTATGCTCTTACCTCCTTTGTCAAATATCAATTGTTCATACAGGTGTGGGCGTATTTCTGGGTTCTCTGTTCTGTTCCTTTGATCTGTATGTCTGTTTATGCCAGTACCAGGCTGTTTTGAGTACAATGGCCTTGTAGTATACCTTGATATCAGGAAGTGTGATAGCCCCCACTTTATTCTTCTTTTTCAGGATTGCTGAGGCTATTTGTGTTCTTTTTGATTCCATATAAATTTTTGGAATATTTGTTTTATATCTTTGAAGTATGCCATTGGTATTTTAATAGAAATTGCATTAAATTTATAGATTGCTTTGGGTAGTATAGACATTTTAATGATGTTTATTCTTCCTACCCATGAACACGTTATATGCTTACACTTGTTTGTATCTTTTTTGATTTCTTTTAACAGTGTTTTATAATTTTCTGAGTATAAGTCTTTAACCTCTTTGGTTAAATTTACTCCTAGGTACTTTATTATTTTTGTTGCAATAGTGAAGGGGATTGTTTTCTTAATTTTTCTTTCTGACAGTTCATTGTTGGTGTATAAAAATGCCACAGACTTCTGAATATTGATTTTATATCCTGCCACCTTGTTGAATTCATTTATCAGGTCCAGTAGTTTTTTGACTGAGATTTTAGGGTTTTCTATGCACAGTGTCATATCATTGGCAAATATTGATAGTTTTACTTCTTTTCCAATTTGGATGCCTTTTATTTCTTCTTCTGCTGATTGCTGTGGCTAAGACTTCCAGAACTATGTTAAATAAGAGCGGTGAAAGGGGGCACCTCTGCCTTGTTCCTGATCTTTAGGGGATTGCTTTTAATTTTTGCCCATTGGTTATGATGTTGGCTTTGGGTTTATCGTAGATGGCCTTTATCATGTTGAGTATGATCCCTGTATCCCCACTTTGCTGAGAGTTTTGATCATAAATGGGTGCTGGATTTTATCAAATGCTTTTTCTGCATCTATTGATATTATCATGTGATTTTTATCCTTTCTTTTGTTTATGTGTTGAATCACACCGATTGATTTGCAGATATTGTACCAGCCTTGTCTCCCTAGAATAAATCCCACCTGATCATGATGTATGATTTTTTTCATGTATTGCTGGATCCGGTTTACTAATATTTTGTTGAGAATTTATCATCTAAGTTCATCAGGGATATCAGTCTATAGTTTTCCTTCTTTGTAGTGTCTTTGCCTGGTTTTAGAATCAGTATTATGCTTGCCTCATAAAAGGAGTTTGGAAGTCTTCCCTCCTTTTAATTTTTTTGAAATAGCTTGAGAAGGATAGCAGTTAGTTCTTTGAATCCTTGGTAAAATTTTCCTGAGAAGACATCTGGCCCAGGACTTTCATTTGTTGGAAGTTATTTGATAATTGTTTCAATCTCATTTGATGAGTTCGGTCTGTTTAGGTTTTCTGATTCTTCTATATTGATTTTTGAAAGATTATTTGTTTCAAGGAATTTATCCATTTCACCTAGGTTGTCTAATTTTATGGCATACAGTTCTTCATAGTATTTTCTTTTCTTTTCTTTCTTTTTTTCCAGGGACAGAGAGAGAGCAGAGAGAGCGATAGATAAGGACAGACACACAGGAACGGAGAGAGGTGAGAAGCATCAATCATTAGTTTTTCGTTGCCATTGCAACACCTTAGTTGTTCATTGATTGCTTTCTCACACGTGCCTTGACCGCGGGCCTTCAGCAGACCGAGCAACCCCTTGCAGGAGCCATGTAGTGCTATGAACTTCCCTCTCATGACTGTTTTGTTGTGTCCCATAAATTTTGAGTTGTTGTATGTTCGTTTTTATTTGTTTCAAGGAAATTTTTTATTTCTTTCTTGATCTCATTGTTTACCCACTCGTTATTTATTAACATGTTACTTAGTTTCCAAATGTTAAAGTGTTTTTCAGTGTTTCTATTGTAGTTTTACACCATTGTGATACAAGAAGATGCTTGGTATGATTTCAATCTTCTTAAATTTGTTATGACTCATTCTGTGTCCTAGCATACGGTCTATCCTAGAGAATGTACCATGAGCACTTGAAAAAAATGTATATTCTGCTGCTTTAGAGTGAAAGGTTCTGAAGATATCTATTAAATCCAGTTGATCTTGTGTGTCCTTTAAGTCTGCTGTTTCTTTGTTAATTTTCTTTCTTGAGGATCTATCCAGTGATGTTAGTGGGGTATTAAAAGTCCCTACTATTACAGTATTGCTGTTAATCTCGCCCTTTATACCCATCAAAGTCTGCTTTCTATATTTAGGTGCTTCTATATTAGGTGCATAGATATTTATAATGGTTATATCTTCCTGTTGGATTGCTCCCTTTATCATTAAGTAATGTCCTTCTTTGTCCCTTATTATAGTCTTTGTTTTAAAGTCTATCTTGTCTAATATAAGTATTGCTACCCCAGCTTTTTTTTTCATTTCCATTTGCATGAAATGTTTTTTTCCATGCTTTTACTTTCAGTCTATGTGCATCTTTTGTTTTAAGGTGTGTCTTTTTTTTTTTAAACTTTATTTTTCTATTTTTTATTTTATTTTTTACAGGGACAGAGAGAGAGAGAGATAGGGACAGACAGACAGGAACGAAGAGAGGTCAGAAGCATCAATCATTAGTTTTTCGTTGCCGTTGCGACACCATAGTTGTTCATTGATTGCTTTCTCACACATGCCTTGACCGCGGGCCTTCAGAAGACTGAGCAACCCCTTGCTGGAGCCAGCGACCTTGGGTCCAAGTTGGCGAGCTTTTGCTCAAGCCAGGTGGGCCCGAGCTCAATCTGGCGAGCTCGGGGTCTCGAACCTGGGTCTTCCGCATCCAAGTCTGATGCTCTATCCACTGTGCCACCACCTGGTCAGGCTAGGTGTGTCTTTTTTAGACAACATATGTATGGGTCCTGTTTTCTTATCCACACAGCTACCCTATCTCTTTTGGTTGGAGCATTTAGTCCATTTACATTTAAGGTTATTATTGATATGTAGTTGTTTATTCTTTAAAGTTGTATTCTTCTTTTGCTATATTCTTTCCCCCCTTTGATCTGTTTACAACGGGCCCCTTAACATTTCTTGCAGCACTGATTTGGTTGTAATGAATTCCTTAAGTTTTTTTATTGTCTGGGAAGCTTTTTATTTCTCCTTCAAGTTTAAATGATAGCCTTGCTAGATAGAGAAGTCTTGATTGTAGGCTCTTGTTTTGCATTACTTTGAATATTTATTGCCATTTCCTTCTGGCCTCTAATGTTTCTGTTGAGAAGTCAGATGTCATCCTTATGGGAGCTCCTCTGTAGGTAATACACTGCTTTTCTCTTACAGCTTTTAGTATTCTTTCTTTATCTTTTAATTTTTGTATTTTAATTATGATGTGCCTTGGTGTTGGCCTTTTTGGGTTTATCCTTAATGGAACTCTCTGTGCTTCTTGACCTTGTGTTACTTTTTCCTTCATTAATTTAGGGAAGTTTTCAGCTATAATTTCTTCAATCAGATTCTCTATTCCTTGTTCTTTTTCTTATCCTTCAGGAACCCCTATTATGTGGATGTTATTTCTCTTCATGTTGTCACAGAGCTCTCTTGGAGTTTCTTCAGACTTTTTGAGCCTCTGTTTTTTTTTTGCTGCTCTGCTTCTTTGCTTTTGTTTATTTTGTCCTCTAAATCACTGATTCGATCCTTAGCTTCATCCATCCTGCTTTTAATTCCTTCCATTGTGGTCTTCATTTCTGATATTGTATTTGTCATTTCTGACTGATTCTTTTTTATTATTTCAATGTCCTTTTTTATACTTGCTATCTCTTTATTTAGGTGCTCATTATGTCTATCCATTGTGGCTCTAAGATCTTTGAGCATCCTAGCAATCATTATTTAAAATTTGCATCTGGTAATTTTGTTATTTCTGTCTCATTCATATATTTTTCTGGAGATTTCTTTTGATACATTGGAGTTGCATTTCTCTGCCTTCCCATTTTGTCTGTGTATAAGAAGGGTGTGGCTTCTGGAGTCTGATAGATGTGGCCTCTGTGTTCCATAGGTGTGGTCTGTCTGCAGGCCTGCCACCCCCTCTGCCACCACCTCCAGTATTTGTGCACGGGTGTAGCCAGCGCCGGCCTGCTGCAGTGATTGCTGTGGTTTTCACCTTTCCTCTGTGGCCGGGACTGTGTTCGCGTACCCGGGCTGCAAGCCTTGGCCAGCCCCTGGCCTTCGCCCTGCTCCCACAGGCAGGACTGTGCTTGCGTGCCGGGGCTGCAAGCTTCGGCCCTATGAGCAGGGCTGCGTTCCTGTGCCTAGCCGCGGGTCTTAGCCAGTCCCATGCAGGCAGCACTGCAGGTGGGACCACTCTCGCTCGCCTGGCCCACAGCTGTGATTTGGACTGCTTCTGTGCACCCCTTCCGCCACTTTGGCCACCTTCAGTCTCCACCCCCGTTGGGTAGAACTGTGCTTGCGCCTGGCCTCAGTTGCAGTCGGCCCGAATTCTACCCTTGTGGCAGGACTGTGCTCACACCCAGGCCGCAGATGCAGCCAGCTCCCAGCTTCCATCTCCACAAATGGGATTGTACTTCCGCGTCCGGCCGCCACTTGCCCTTTGGCGAACACTCTGCTGTGTAGTGGTGGTGATGCAGCTCAGACCTTAGCACTCAATACTGTATCCCTGATGGCTCCCTGCTTCTAAGTGATTCTTTGCTCTAGGTGCAGCAGTAGAGCTTCTGTTTGGCTGATGACATGCTTCCCTTTGCTGGTGTTGCTGGTTCCAAGAAAAATATTCACTTTAGATTTGGGGAGTGACTCAGCCCAGGGGTTAGGGTGGCTGTCCCTCAGAGTGTTTGTCCCTGTGCCACCTAGATTACACTCTCTTCCTGCTACTACAGTCCTCTCAGTTCTTCCTGTCCCCCAGAACCCAGGTGAGTGGTTGTGAAAGAAGTTTTCAGTGCGGGCCCTTTAAGACAAATCCTGGGTCTGAGAAATCTGTCTCTTTCTTGTAAACAGTATCCTGGCTTGTTTCGCAGCTAAATACTGTTTGTAGGCCTCTTCTAGGCTCTGGGGCTGCAGGCTGGGGCTTTGGTCCTGGGGCCCAGGACTCTCCTCTCTCCGTTAAACTCACTTCCCACCACGCGAGTCCCTCTGGGCTGTCGGTCACTCCCAGGAACTGGGCAGTCCTCTCCGTGTTTCTTCTTTTCCTACCAGTCTCGGTGTGGCTTCTTCAGTGATCCTTGATTAAAGCGTCCTCTTAGTTTAGTCCAAAGTTGGTTTTTCCAGATGATTGTTCTCAAATTAAGTTGTGATCCATTTTAGTTCTGGGAGGTGGAAGTTGGTATGCCCACCTACTCCATCGCCATCTTGCCCGGAGTCGAGAGATATTACATTTTGAAGAGTAAAAAATCTCTAAGAAACACAGTAAAAAAAGTGCTTTGCAGTGGAGGGTGGTGGAGAAATGGGAGATGTTCAGGGTTGGGAATTGCACGTTAGTGAATGAAAAAGTCCAGGAGATTGGTTGCTCTGCAGAGTGAATGTTCTTAACATGACTAAACCGCACATTCAAATGCAGATAGAAATAATATTTCTTTTGTATCATATTTTAAAAAAATTAATAACTTCTCAAAGATGAAAGGAACTTTAAATAAAAACCCTAAAGCAGACAAATAACGTTGGAGCGTCCATATATTTGGGGTAGGCATCTGTTAGCCCTAGTTCTAACATGCAGGCCGTGCAAGAACTCAAATTGCATGCTGCCCCATATTTGGGCTGAGGTATTGAAAACTGACAACACAGGATTTTTTTGGATAAGCTTTCAACGAAGAGGAAACATGCAGAGAAAATCAGCAAAGGGATCCCCGCTGGGGAAAGTGCTGGAAGCACCGGCCCCTCTGGCATCAGCAGAGCTCTCCTGAGCGGTAGGACACAGCACAGAATTCCCACGTTACTCCCAGCACCAGCTCTCTGCCGCTGCGTGTGGACAATCCAGGGAAACAAGACAGGAAACGTTTGTTTTCATGATTATCCTTTGTAAGAAGCACGAAATGTAAGTGATGAGTCTATTCCTGTTTTTCAGAATGCAATATACAACAGTGAATGGTGTAGTTCATATTAACTTTTCCAGCAGACCTTTGGCTTAGACTATGGGGAATGATCAGAGACCAACTGACGATGAGTAGAAACCACAACTGAGCACCTTTTTCTGTCTTTTGATCTGCAAACTGCAAGACAATTGTTGAAACCTCACATACATTTTCCCTTCAATAAAGCATCTGCAAAACTAACGTTCTTCCTTGGTGCCTGACTAACACGGGGGTTTTAGGGAGACGCAATGACACACGCGTGGCTCTCGCACACACACACGCTGCTGGGGACCCCACCCTGCCCCTTGGCACGGGCTCTCTGGAGCGGGCTCTGCCCCGCCCCCGTCTCCAGCATCCCTCCCCGCACCCTGGTGGGCCAGGCCCGCTGGCAGTCACTGGTGTTGTTGGCACAATCCACATCGTTCACAGCAGCTCTTCTTAGGAACACAGACCAATGCCCTCTGACTGACACCTCCAACCGTGTCATCAGATGAGAACTGCACCCGACACACAGGAGCACATAACCGGTGCCCTTCCTCCCCCGAGGCAGCTCAGGGCTGTGCTGAGGCCCCTGGGGCCACAGTGGGTAAAGTGCAGAGTCCAAGGAGGCGGGGCATCCCGGCCACCCCATCAGGCTTCACCTGTGACTCTGCCTCCTGCTCCTCCCTCCTCGGAGCTGCCATTGCTCAGAATCCTGTGGCCTTTCCTTCCTTGCAAGCCCCTGGCTGGTCTGACTAGGCAACCGGGATCCAGTGACTACAGCCCTATTTCCCCTTCCGACTCCCCAACAAGGTCTTCTCCTGCTCTGTGGACACGCCCCTTGCAGCTGAAATGGGACAGGCTCCTTCCAGATGGCCCAGGACCCATCTGAGCAAATGCAAACTTCTGCACATACGTCAGAGAACCAGAACTGAGCACGGCCCATGAGTTCTTAATAAGTGTGTGTGTGTAATAAATGAAATGTTATGGGTGGATCTGGGTAAAGTGTTCTTTTCCCTGGACCTAATGGTGTCACTGGCAGGAGGTGTTTTGAAGGAATGGGAGGAGTTCTTCATATGACTTATTGAATCTTAGGTACTGATGGCCACTTCTCCGTAAAAACATGATGTAAACATGCATAAACCTCAAAGAGGTTCATTGGTGCATATTTATTATTACTATAGTCACTTCTGCTTAATATTTTTGAAGACACTGAAACAGTTCTGTGGGACCAAAAGATATTGTCTGCGTCGTTCCCTGTTTGGGTTATGGCTGGTGGAAGTTGGCCCTGGCGGGAGCTGAGTTGTCCTGAGAAGGGGTCAGGGCTCATGCTGGGTGAGAGGGACCCGTGCTGGTGTGAGCAGAAGGTGCTCATCACCCACCCCTGGTGTTATTAAAATCACTCATTTTGCTTCTTTCCCAGGGAATTCTAACCTCATTGCTGGTTGGTCACTGTGGGAATGAAAGGGTGGACTACACAGCCCCCTGCAGGGCCATGACCAGGGACAGTCACACAGTTGAAAGAAGGACCAAAAATATCTGTAATTAAAGTAAATAAATTTGTAATAAAATATTTTTAGAGTTCAAAACTGAGGCCACACACCGATGTTTGAATCAAGACAGGATTCAGACCTGCTTTGCCTGAGTCATCTTTGTCACTGGCTCTGTTTCCCTCTCTGCACCTCTGGTCTAGGACAGAGAGCGCCCAGAGAGGAGAATGTCCATGGTGGGGATATGGGGACAGCTGTGGATCTGGGCACCTGAGTAACTACTTCCCCAGGACCCGAGAGCCCACAGTGCAGGTGGCTGTAGCCAGTGCATTAGGTGAAAAAGAAAAACGCTCTCAAAAGGAAGAATTACAATTACATTCAGAGATGATTGTAGAAAATCTAACAGGTGGACGAAGGGTCCCCAAACTCTAGGTTGCATCCCAAATGGCCCCTGGACTGGATCCCCAGCGTTATGAAGGCACCGTGCACAGGGAGAAACATTATGGGCTATTCAGGAGCAAAGGACGCATCTCTGACATTTTCTGCCTTCTCCCTCCCAGGCTGTCACAGAAAACAGAAGTAGCCACCACAGTGCCATTGCTTCATGGCAAGAGCTGGTGGACGAGAGGAAGGAGACACTCTCCGCTGCCCCATGGCCTTTCCCTGCCGCGGGCTTCCCTTTGTGGCTCACAGTCCGCAGGAGGAGGTCAGAGCCCGTCAGGGGTCCGGGGGCTGCGGGCAGGTGTCTCTGGGAGCGGGAAGGAGCGGTGCAGCCGCTCACGTGTTCTTCATCAGCCTCAGGGCACGAATCTCTCAGGCTCAACCAGGCACTGGGCAAGGGAAGAAGTGAGAAAACTGTGTTGAGACGTTCATAACACAAAGTACATTGCTGTCATGTACCGGTAGGGACGCTTAGGAACATTTTTGATACATCCTAAATATGTGGTGTGAGATGCTATTGATAAATATATCCCTTAATGAGCAGAAGGAGGCACTGCTTTAATTTTATATACTTTTGCATAATATCAGTTTTATACAAAATGTGGTAATTTTCTTTATGGTTTTCATCTTCATAGATGTGATACTGAAAAGATTTGTTACAAGTATGTGCAGATGAAAAAGTAATGAGTCCGTGCTAGTGACGTCACCTAAGTCTGAATTGTTTTGGCTATAACTAAATACAGTGCCACTATAATTTGTCACTGAAAATTATTTTCAGTTATTTATTAGACATGACTAAACGTGCTTCTTCTATTTATTAAAGCACTTCTTATAGGAAACACTTTATGTCCACAAAATGCTTCAAAACATTTTTTTGAAGCCTGGTGGTTCTTAGGGGAGAGTCAGTGCTGAGTACGTGGTTCGGATGGGGGACGGTCAGTTCGTGTCCTGAGAATGCTGAAGCAGGACTGATTGGGACACTGGAGGCAGAGACGGAGTTGGGCAGGGCCACACGCGTGTACATGGTAAAGTAGACTGGATGCTACAATCTAGAAGTGATCCCTTAAAGTTTCCAACCCCTGGTGTGTGTTTACCAGTCTGAAGACCAGGGAATTCCTGGGATTTCGCCCTGAGTCACGAGGGACGCTGCATGCCCAGCGCCTCTCCCTGAGGAAGGAGTCCAGAGACCCTGTGTGTCTGCGGTAGGTAGTGCCTATCCCCACCCGCCACCCGCCTCTATCCTTAGTTTCAATATCCGGTATTCAGGGTTTTAAAATCGCAGTAACAGTGATTCAGATGGGATTATAAACTCGTGAATTGAGAGATCGCAAAGTAATGACCTTATTTTCACTGATAGAAATTCCAGTGGAATCAGGGCCAAATTCAGAAGCACGTAGTGTTAGCACCCAGGATAGCAAACATTCCTTGTTGGCAGAGTCTGTTTGTTTAAGCTGATATTTGACTTTGCGAATCAGGTGATTTCTTCTGTTTGACTTAGTATTTATATTTGTTTCTTTTCATTTTTTTTAAAATGGTATTTACCACCAGACACTATGTTGAGCATTTTTCTATATTGATCCATTTATCCTCACACAAATCCTTTGAGGTCGGCACTGTGACATCACCCTTACTGTACAGATGAGAAAACTGAGACTGAGAGGTCAATACTGTGCCGAAGACCTCACAGGTACAAAGTATTAGAGCTGACCTGGGACCCATTAGTCTGGGCCCAAAGTCAGGCTCTTCCACAGTAATCAAGAAATAAAAATGGGCTAATTCTGAGGCATTTAGAGTTTATATTTAAATTCAAAACAAGAGTACAAGCATGCTGTCAGAAGTCTAGTTGGGACTACACAGAAATTGTTATGTGAGAAGAGTTGACATCTTTAAATTTATAGGAATTTCCTTAAAGAACAAGGTGTGTGCCTCTGTTTATTTAGACTGCCTTTCACATCTATGAGTAAAGTTTCATGATTTTTCCTGTAAACAGTGCACATTTTTGAAAGTATAGTTCAGAATATTCCTGCTCGTACTGTGCCTGTTGCCAATGTTCTCATAGTCCCCACAATGTCATGTGATGGCTGCAGCCGGTTTATAGGAAAAGAATTGTTTGTACGTTGAGCATGTGTTTGGTTAATGTTGTGAATTCTATCAGTTTCAGTAGTGTTTTAGTATATTATATTATAATTTTAATTTATTTTATATATCTTTTCCTTGTTTGAAGAGAATATGTTTTACATTATCTTTTTTTTCATTAATAGATTTATTATTTTCTTTAGAGTAGTTTAGGTTCACAGAGAAATTGACCAGAAAATGCAGACTTTGCACATATGTCTTACTCACAAACCATCTACTAAGGTGACCAATCATCCTCTTTTTTAGGGAAGACAGTCCTTCTTTTGTAAGTTTCGGCCTCCCTTGAAAAGTGTCCCCTTATGTGTCCTCCTTTTTGATATTGGAAGACTAATCTGTAAATGTCCGTATTTGATCAATGCAGAGTCAATCCATTGTGTGTGATGTGACATATTTGTATTTGACCTGACGATTCGTCAAGGATCAATACAGTGTGGTGAAACACGATCATGAGACGCATGCGCTCTGCATGGGAAACCTTGAGAGAGCGTGCGATATACCGAGCTCGCAAATGGCTTTGTGTACTTCTTACTGAAACACGACCTGGCACATACAACATTGTAGACTCATGATTATTTCTTTCTCTGTGAACATTCAATCATAGGCAGGTAGGCACAATTTACGTTTTATTAATTCATTATTTATTTAATAATTTCCAAATACATATAATTTTATATACAAGTATTTCCCCAAAAGTCGAGTTTTCTTTTTTAATTTATTTTATTTTTATTTTATTCATTTTAGAGAGGAGACACAGAGTGAGAGAGAGAGAAAGAGAGAAAGGGGGGAGAAGCTAGAAGCATCAACTCCCATATGTGCCTTGACCAGACCAGTGCAGGGTTTTGAACTGGCGACCTCAGTGTTCCCAGGTCGACGTTTTATCCACTGCGCCACCACAGGTCAGGCAAAAGTCGAGTTTTAAAGTGGAAATCTAACCTCAAGCCATATGTATTAGTAATGCATTTTGATTAAATAGTTACATAAAACAGATGTTTTTTAATTAGAAAATGATAAATACACCCAAATATCATTCCAAATTAGTGGTTTTGTTTGATATTTAGCTTTACTAAATGAGTAGTTTTTTCTTACAATTATTATTAAAAACTAATAGGCATGTAAGTATAATTACAATATAAAATATTACAAATGTTTTTATTATGTATTTGTCATATTATAATGTATTATTCTTGAAATGAATAAAATGTTTTTATTATTTACGATATTATTTTCTTCAATTTATTTTTGTCTTCCTTTTCATTGTAAAGAAGTTAGTCACCTTACATCTACACCCACGCCCCCCCCCAGCCTGTGACATATGTTACAGTCGATGAACCTATACTGACACATCATTATCACCCAAGGCCCATAATTCACATTAGGGTTCACACTTGTGTTGTAGAATTGTGTCTGTGAAACCTGCATAATTTGTTAAACAGCTTCACGCCAGTAAATTCAATAAAGTTGTTTTAAATTGCATTTTTAAAACATGTAGACATGTGCAGTGCACAGCAATTCTTCAATCCTGGTTTACTCTGTCTTCCATTTCTCTTAATTCTTTGGTCTTGACTCGAAAGTCTATTCTTAGTGGGTAGAATATCATTAGTGTTTGGGTCTTCCCAAGTCTCTTAATGTCTGGCTCAGTAGAAGACAGATGGAGCACATATTTGCTTCAGTCTTAACTCCTTTGCAACGTCACATGCCATGTAGTCTTCAGGAAATTCCACTGTCTTATGAGAGCATGAGAGTGACCTGAGGAAATAAACCTTCATGTTATTATTAATGTACATTAATATTATGTATTAATGTTATGTATTAATGAGTCATAGCATCCCACCAGCAATCCCTGGAACAGCTGTGGAAGGTCAGTTGTGTGTGTATAGTGAAATTTCTCCTCTGTGTACCAAGTAGATGAAGGCAATGAGGAGACTTGCCTTTATAACTTAAATAGTGGATTCCAGAAGCAAGTGTCTACTTCAACTACAAAAACTATCTCAACTTTATTATCTTAACAAATGTATGGAGTACAATCTGATAAAATTTCTTACTAAAAATTCTAAGTAAGAGCCTGGGCTGGTTGGAGCAGTGGTAGAGCATCATCCTGTCATGTGGAAATCCCAGGTTTGATTCTTTGTCAGGACACACAGGAGAAGCTACCATCTGCTTCTCTACCCCTCCATTTCTCCCCCCCCCTCCCACACACACTCCTGAAGCCATGGCTCAAATGGTTTGAGCAAGTTGACTCTGGGAGTTGAGGATGGCTCCATGGCCTGCCTCAGGCACTAAAATTGCTTGGTTGCAGAGCAGTGGAGCAGCAGCCCCAAATGGACAGAGCATTGCCACGTAGGGGGTTTGCCAAGTGGATTCTGGTTTGGGCGCATGCAGGAACCTGTCTGCCTCCATACTGCCCACTTAATAAAAAAAATTCTAAGTAAGGATAGAAGAAAACTGTTTAGAACCAAGAAAATCAATTTTCAAAGTCAATTGTAAACATCACTCTAAAAGAATGAGTGCTAAAGCTAATTATATTAAACTATGGAGAAAATGCCTGATAAATCCATTGTTTGTCAGTATGGATCTGTGGGTTTTAAGTGTCACACTAAAATAAGAAAATTAAAGAATCTTTACTATTTCTAAAGATAAGATGAAAAAACTTTTAATTGCAAGACAATATGAATCTTTCATCAGGAGACATGAGACGTGCTCACAGAGCACCACCAAGAGAAATAAAATAATAGGATGAGATGCATGTAAATTGCTAAATATATAAAAATACAACATCTTGAGCATGCTACAAACAATAGTGAGAATTAAAAGTGGAATGAAAATGTCTCATTTACAAGTGTGACAAATTATAAAACTCATAAAAACAAATCTAATGAGTGAGGTAGTATATACCGTGTTTTGGGAAGACAAATTACAAAAATATCAATATTTCCAAAATTTATACACAAAATCATTGTAGTACTTTCATCCTGAATCCCTTTGGTGCCTTATCAGTAACTGGATAAAATTATTTTAAAATTTCTAGGGAATAATCTATGAAAATGGTCAAGATATTAGAAAGAACACTGAGTAATTACTTGCCGTATCAGATATTAAAACTTACCATTATTAAAAATAATTCTCCTTGATCCGGATAAGTTGGATTAGAAATAGACAACAGCCTTACCAGGCAGTAGCTCAGTGGATATAGCGTTGGCCTAAGAAGATGAGGACCCAGGTTCAAAACCCCAAGGGTGCCTGCTTGAGCACAGGCTCATAGACATGACCCCATGGTTGCTGGCTTGAGCCCAAAGGTCACTGGCTTGAACCCCAAAGCTGCAGCTTGAAGCCAAAGTCACTGGTTTGAGCAAGAGGTTATTGAATCAGCTGGAGACCTCTAGTCAAAGCACATATGAGAAAGCAATCAATGAACAACTAAGGTGACACAACTATGAGTTGATGCTTCTCATCTCTCTTCCTTCCCATCTGTCTGTGTCTCTCCCTAAACAAGAAAAAAGAAAGACAACTATACTGAGGACCATTAGAGAGCTCTAAAATGGATATATATATATATATATATATATATATATATATATATATATATAATGTTTTAATATATAGCATCAACATTACAATTCAGTCATTCAAGGACTTTATCTTTATGTTCTGGTCAGACATCGCCAATAATCATTAGAAAAATAAAAAAACACTTCTACCTCCTACAATATACAAAATTTAAAGTCTCTTCAGATTAATATGTAAGAAGTCAGGAATTTAAGTATAACAGTTGGGGTGGAAGCCAGATTGCATGGGGACGAGAGGTGAAGGGAAGATGACTCGTGGGACCAGTCACTGGGATGCTGTGAAGCAAACACTGCAGGGGCTTGTGAAGCGGCCTGGCTGAGACCCTGCGGACCCCATGTGGTGCACACTGGTTTCCACAGAGGCCTGGATTTCTTTCTCAGCCTCATGGAGGCCATTTTCCTGACCTATACAATAGTTAATAACAAGTAAAAGATAATAGCCTACAACATGACAAAAAATTACTTAATTCGCATAATAAACGCATCTATCAAAAGAACATATAAACTTCATTGGTGAGTACTTGTGTTCTAAGCAGTTCTGGGTAAGAAATATTTCTGTAAGGCCCTGGCCAGATAGGTCAGTTGGCTAAAGCATCATCCTGAAGCACAGAGGTTGCTGGTTCTATTCCTGGTCAGGGCACAGAACAGAAACAGGCTGATGTCCTGTCTCTCTCTCTCCCTCCCTTCCTTTCATGTAAAATCAATAAAATAAACATTTCTTTAAAAACAAGAGTTATATTCCTATAAGATCTTATGTCTTATATTTAAACCTAAGGAACAGCAGGTCCAAAATGATAGAAATTTGGAGAAAATGTTAAGGCTACTGATAGTAGAATGGAACAAAAGACTTTAATTGAACCCTTCACTACAAAAGTCTGTTCAAGAAGAAAGGTCTTTCTGGTGAGCAAGGAATCAAGTTAAGAACATAAATAACCTTGAGGATCCTGAAGTGAGAATTAGCTGGTCAGTTTCCTGGGCCATCTCACAGCCCTGAGGCCTTTTGGCCTCTTTTCCCAGGGTGTTCCTCCAGAATACACAGGCTTCCTTCAGTGCATCCTGGGAGCCACAGCGTGATGCCTTTGTGCCCTAAGGCAAATGGGTTGATAATCTGCTTATTTTCATTGTTGTAAAGAACACCTGTGTGTGCACAGGACTCAGACTTTTCTGTTTGGGAGACACTTTGTTGCATTGTGACTTGCTGTCCCCAAGTTTCTTGCTCACAGGAGGGGCTGACGTACAAGGAGGAGCATGAACCTCAAGCAGGGACCAGCGCACTACCGACTGTGGGCGGGTCAGGAGGAGCTGTGAGGACTGGGCCTCACTGCTAGAGGCAGTTCTTCCTCGGGATTCTTTATGGAACTTCCCTCCCCCGTAGAACACATGCACTGTAACAGAGCCTCCCCTGGGCCTGCTGACCTTGATCCCGCTGCAAAGGGGCTCAGGCTGGAAGGAGAGTCCCTGAGCTCAGTGTCTTCTACTACTGAAGGAAGGAAGTCACTGGGCACCACCTGGAAATCTCATGGGCCCACGACAGTGTCATGTCTGCAGAGCCCCAAGCTCCTTTGAATGCAGCCGCAAGATCACTGTGACTTTGAGAGGGCTTTAAGCCACTTTGGGTTGTATTTCTGTAACTTAGTCCTGAATTTGCCACTGGACTTGCGTCAGAACTTTCCAGAGCTCTGGATGGGGTGGGATGCATGGCTGTAATTTGATGAGTAAGACTTCGCATATCTGCTGGATGATTTGTCTCACAAGCTGAGGTTCTCAGGTTTTGTTTTTTACTAGAATACCCCAGAGACCTCACACTGCAGCAAAAGCAGCAGCACGTCAGCAGTGGGTGGTCTGGGTAATGTGCACAGGCTTTTTCTAACACAGATCATTGCAACATTTCTGTCACTTTGGTGCTATCTTCAAGTTCAAAGTTAAATATTGCGTTTCTGAAGCAAAATGCATTGTGATGAACACGCTCCCGGCCTTCCTGGGAAGAAGTGTCAGCCATGCGGGGTGAGCATGTGATACAGCAGGTCACAGGAGTGCCCCTGATGGGGGATGGTGCAGGAGTCCAGGGGCACTTGAAAGAAGGGTCCTCCACCTCCAGGTCGTGTCTGCAATGGCTCCTGGACTGATTCCCGCATTACGGAATGCACAGGTTAGGCAGTGCACACAACGAGACTCTAGGAGAAATCTGGGCAAAAATGTAGCATTCCTAATTTTTCCCCACTATTATTATTACATTTTATTTATGTATAACTCAGAGCACAATTAAGTCATGGCAAGAGTTAGTAAACAGGAAGAAAAGAATCATCGATGGCCCACAGTCCTTTTCCCACCTGGGCTTCCCTTTGCGGCTCACAGCCCGCAGGAGGAGGTCAGAGCCCATCGGGGGTCCTGGGGCTGTGGGCAGGTGTCCGTGGGAGCGGGAAGGAGCGGTGCAGCCACTCACATGTGTCCCTGACGCCTCAGGGCCAGTGGTGGAATTCAAATAATTTAACAACTGGTTCTCTGTCCTAATGACTGTTTTAAGTACGAAAAAGGTTATACTGGAAGTAGTTTATTATTTCATGCATTTAATGCTTAAATAAGAATAAAAGAGGATCACAAAACTAGATTATAAGAAAGCATTTTAAAATATTAATGAAAAAATATTCAATAACATCTGACAAAAACAATAAAACTGTTATATAAGATATTTTTGCATTTCTTCTTCATTGGCGTCCTCATTTGCAATTTTTTTTTTTTTTTTTTTACTTTTAAATGAGCATCATTGGCTGTGTGATTTATCCTTAACCATCTTTCCACTGTACGGGTAGAATCCCACTTCTTTACCTATGGATGGAATGAACATTACTACGGGCGCTTAGAATATGCTGTTGTGCAGATGAATGTTAAAAAAAGTAAGGAATGTAAATTTGTGATTTGTACATTGGGCGGCTGCCCAGGCGCCCACTTAAGAGAGAACCCTGATTACAAGTGCCATTTTACCAAGCAGTTCGCCAAACTCAATGAAAAATTAGGTATCGGTTCTGCCGAACCTGCGAGAGCCGGCTGAATCCCAGCACTGGGCATGTATTTCCTGACTCATCAGAGCGCAACGGCAAGGGAAGAGGTACTAACATGGCCCATGGAGTTTGTAAGGTGAGGGACATGCTGACTTGGGCACCAGCTGAAATCTTGCTGCTTTGGATAAATATCAAGCACATATTTTGAAATCTCATGCTTCTTAAACGTATGTAGTAATATATTGTAATAAACACATCTCTTAATGAGCTGACTGAGGCCTGATGCTGATTCAGTCTATCCATGGGTGGTATTATTTTTTGATTCAAATGTGGCATTTTAGTCACAGGGTCATCCTTAGATGTCTTAATTCTGAAAAACAGTTGTCACATGAATGTGCAGATGCAGAAAGGATAAGGTCATGGTAGTGACGTCAAGCGATTAAAAGTATTCCTTTGGAGTATTGGCCAAAAATGTCATTATTCAATCATTGCAAATTGTTTTTACACTTGATCTTAGCCTAAGGGTGAGAAGTGATCAAAATCATTTTCTTTTTTTTAAAAAAATTATTTAAAGATTTTATTTATTCATTTTAGAGAGAGGAGACACAGAGAGAGAAAGAGAGAGAGAGAGAGAGAGAGAAGGGAAAGAGGAGCAGAAAGCATCAACTCCCATATATGCCTTGACCAGGGAAGCTCAGGGTCTCGAACCGGCAACCTCAGTGCTCCAGGTTGATGCTTTTACCCACTGCGCCACCACAGGTCAGGCATGATCAAAATCATCTTAAGTAACTTATTAGCCATGGCTGAATTAGGTCCTTCTTTATGTTGCTCAAGCAAGGACACCAGAAACCAGTCTCCACAGGAAAAATGTGTGTGCCAGAAAATATTGCTTAGTTGTGTTACATTTAGAGGCTAGAGTTGTATGTGCAGAGTCGGTGTTAATTAGGATCTGACAGATGACGTGCACACCATCTCTCTTTATCAAATGAAACAAGGATGTTTATGACAGGGAGGTAGGACATGACAAGTGTCACCAGAAGACAGAAATTGTGAAACTATATAGGAGGTCATCACGACCCAGTGGTGACGCCTGAAATGTGTCCACGTAGCAGGAAGTGGCCGCAAGGGGAGGATAACAGCCACCCAGACAACTTGATAGAGGAAGAAATATTTATTAGTAGCTGGCGAAGCATGTGGGCTAGTAGCACCCAAGCACGAGCTCCCTAAAATCAGTGTGTTTGAGTCTAATATTCCTTTACAGCTTAGGTTTCGTGTGACAAGTGCCTGATTTGAGTTCTTTGTCTGCAGTCCTACATGACTTGGTGTCTCCGAGGGTGGGGTGAAGGGCGAGAGGGTAGGAGAGGAGGTTTGCCTGTCTGTCCCTGACTAGTCACTTATCCCATTCCTCTTCCTGGTGTCCCAAAGTCATTTCAGGGAACTGATAAAAGGGGTTCCAGCTGTGATTTGTCACTTTTCAAACTGTCTCAGTCAACACTTCCTCCCTCAGCCTGACACCCAGAGGTCCCTGACTTGAGCGTAAGATCACACACATTGCAGAACCCCCTGTCCTGCATTCTCCTGGTTTCTCCCCTCTCATCCACTGCCACGTGCCTGCCGACCAGCTAGAGACTGAGCTAGAGGAGCCTGGGATTTCAACAGCAGCCAAAACACACGTGTCACCAGCACATCCTACTGAGGACAGGAGTTCAGAGATCCTGCGTCTCGGGATGGAGAATATCTATCCCCACCCACTAACTTCATGGACCTTAGCTCCAATATCTAATAGTAAGGACAATAAAGTCCTGAAAACTTCCTCGTCAATGTGATCATAAAACAGTAAATTAAGTGATTGGAAAGCAATGATCTTATCTTACCTAAGAGAAGCCCCAGTGGAGCCAGAGCCAATTCAGAAGCACGCGGTGTTAGCTCCCAGGTAAACAGTTCCCACGCTGGCAGAGTCGGTGAGATTCAGTCTGATATTTGTCCTTAAGGATAAGATGATCTATCTGTTTGACTTATTACTTATAGATTTCATATTGTTGTATAATTGTAATAGCTGAGATTTACTGCCAGATACGGTGCTGAGCATTTCCCTGAATTAATATATTTATCCTAACATGGACTTTATGATATCACCCTTATTTACAGATGATGAAATTCAGGTAGAGAAGGTCAGCACCTTGCTGATGGCAATACAGGTAGAAAGCTCTGGAGCTCAGCTTGAATCCAGTTAGTCTGGTCCTAAAATTAAACTCTTATAACTCAATCAAGTAACATGTTGTAAATTTGAAAGTACCAAACAGCAGTTAACAATTCAAAACAAAGTGTAAAACTTCCCGGTGTGGATTCTGATGGGGGAGGGGGGATTGAAACTGCAGACTATCTGAGAATAAAGGAATTCTTCACCTTTTCTACTGTTTCTTCAGGAACGAGGTGTGAACCTTGGTGATTTTAGATCCCTTGTTCTATCTGTGAGTAAATTTTATAATTTTATCCTTCAAGATGCGCATGTTTCAAGTACGTGTGTGACTTTCAGCACATTTCTGTTGCTGCTAGAGTTCTGGTTGCCATGGAGTTATGGTTTCTGTCCGCCACGAGGTGGTGCAGGGTTACAGAAAAACACGGGTGTTCCCCGTCGGTCCTGTGTTCAGCTACATTGTGAACTTTCATTCATTCTGACAGTTTTTTTTCTGAGGATTATCTAAGATTCCTCTGATAGTTAATCACCTATTCATGTATCGTGACCTATTCATCAACTCATTCTTTATCTGATGTTTCCATTTATTTGAAAGGAATGTTTTCAACCAAATGTTTGCCATTTTTTTTTTTGCTAGTCTTTATTTTCAGAGAAGTTTTAAGTTCACAGCAATATTGAGCAGAAAGTACCCCGAGACTCCATGTACCCTGATTTCCAGACACACACAGCCTTCCCCAGCTCAGCGTCACATGCCTGGTGGGACCTTAGTTCCCAGAAAGTGCAGTTGCTGGGCCGTGTGGTAAGAGCACGTTTGGTTCTCAGAGAACAGCCAAGCCGTCCCCCAAAGTGGCTGCACCCTCTGTGTTCCCACCAGCAGTGAAGAAGAGTTTGTGCTCCCGTCCTGGGCAGTGCTCGCTGCTGTCAGTCAGTGATCTAATTGAAAAGGAGGAGACAAAAGAGTTGAACAGACAGATGAGGGAACCAGAATGAGCCATCAACTAGAGAGTTCGACTGAGGCAGAACCTGAGCTGCAAGCAGCTGAGCTGGGACTTCACTGTCACCACCTCCTCTGCATGGGACCCGTCCCCACTAGCAGACACCCCGACTGGGTAGCACTGGGTACTTGATCCTGCACATCAGTGCCTGAGCGCGACCTAGCGGCCTCCCCACTCTGCCAGTTTGAGCAAGTCTCCTACTTTCTGAAAGTTAGTTCCCTCAACTGTTAAGATGGGAAATGTAATAGCTTACTGATTAGTAGCAATGCTCAAATATGCTAAATTATGTTTGCACATTATCTGACCATACTTAGCATTAAAAATCATCACTATTCTTTTAATTACCACTGTAATCATCTACAGAGCTTTGTCTCCCAAAGGACCCGTATGCCGGGTGACGACGGTTGTTTGCAGCTCTGATCAGTTCACAGTTACCTTGATGACTTTATCTTACTGAGAATGGCTCCCTCACCACCCGGCCCCTTGGAGCCACCCTTCTGTGTTCTGTGTCCATGAATCTGACAGCTCTAGGAAGCTCATTCCTGTGTAGGGATCCCACATTACCGTCTTCTTGTGACTGGCTTATGTCACGTAGTGTACTGTCCCCCACGTTCACCCTGATGCAGCATGTGACGGATTTTCCGCCTTACCATGAGAATAAGGGCAGTCTCCCATTATCTGTGTGCTCTGACTGTTTACCCATTCATCTGTCTGTGGACATCTGGGCTGTTTCTAACACTTGGCTGTTGTGAATTGTGTTGTGATAAAATTGGTGTGCAAGTAAGTGTTTGGTATACTGCAAAGTACTCCGTGCTAAACTTCACCCATCAAACTGTAATTCTACTTTTAATTTTTTGAGGGAATTCTATACCCTTTCTTTAGTGGCTGCACCAAAATGTATCCATTCCAATATTTATTTTTTTTTTGTTTATTTATTTTATTATTTTTTGGAAATAAATACTTTTGATAATTCTAGTTGACATGGACCTGAGATCTGAAACAGAGCAGGAAAGCCAGGGGGCACAGTCTAGCCGGGTCTCACCCACCCACCTGCCTGCCCACACGGCTCCCGGAGAAGAATGGGGACCCTCCTGACTCGACCTGTCCTGCCTCCCCAGTCATAAAGCCTCCCCTCCTCCACCAGGCACGCCTGTGTTTCAGGGTAACACTGGCTTCTGTCCCAACTGGCCACCTGGCTGATGGCGTCTTGTCTTCTCTCAGGTTTCTCTCGGAACCCCTCCTCCTAACTTTTCCTGCTGTCACAATTGTCTCCTTCCTGAGTGGCTCCCCAGAATACTCCTCTGTAACCTGCTGAGTCCTAACGTCTTCCTCAGAACTGGCCATGCCTTCCCCGTGTTTCCATGGAGCATCTGTGTATGTCTGGGGACAGGCAGAGGACGGGCCCTGTGAGACCTTGTACTGCTGGGTCTGATGACCCAGAAGGTGCGATTCTCCTAACTGACAGGTGAATCCGTCAATTAGGACAGCGTACCATGTGATTTGACTGAGATCTCTTCTGATATTTTTTGAAACAGTAGATTAGAGTGAGATGTTATTCTGATTTGATTTGAAATATGCCTGATAGTTTCGTTACGTTAGACTAAGTAGAAACTTAAGAGTTGGGAGGTAATCTTCCTCTTGTCACAGGTTTCTCTCGGGAGCCGAACACCTCTGATTTTTCACAATTGTCACCAGCCCGCTGATCTTTCTCCCTCAACTGCCGAAGGAGCCCTGGCACAGCAGGCATCATCTTACACTAGATGCTCCCTAACCCGACTGAGTAGTTTGTTAATTCATATTCATGCCCACCCAGGAGTACTTGCTGACCCTCGTCTCTGTGCCCGGCACCAGGCTGACAAAGATTAGCAAAGCAGACACGGCCTGGAATTAAGGAGCCAAATCCCAGGGGTCTCCCGTCAATCACTGAGTATACATGTCTAACCCCCACCTCGGTGTTGCTGCCAAGGAGATGTCGGGGTGCCAGGAATGCCTAGCGTATTAAGTCATTTGATTCTGTTACACAGAAGCATGGCATCATTCCTCAGGGAGGAAGTTAGTGCTGGAAGCCAGACCTGGTGACCTGCCACATCCTTTGTGGGCAGGACCAGTGAGGCTCACTAGGTACAAATAACCCCAGTCTCTGCAGGCTGTTGAGACCAGCTCCTAGTTGCTCATTCTTGTTAAAGCTGAACTCAAAGCAAGGTCCACCATGAAGCCAGTGTTGTGTGTCCTGCTGGTCACTCTGGCGTTTTCCTGTTATGAGGGTGAGTATCATGTCCAATGTGAGGCCCATCAGCCCGTGTAAGTAACCTTCTCTCAACTAGGTGACTTATTAGGGGTGGGGGGTGAGCAAATCAGAATCCAAACTTTCCCCACCACTAGTGGACTAGCCACCAGCAGTCAGGGCTCATTGTATCAATCCCAATGCTCTGAAACTTTCTCAGACATCATGGCAGGATTGTTTTAAGGGTTCTCCATCGGAAGCCTCGTCCCTGTCTGTGGTCTACGTGTCAGAGCAGCATGATGTAATGGGACTTGGTTGTGAGTCATAAGTGCCACTCAGCAGTGCTGTGACCTTGAACAAATGCTTAATCTCTCCAAGTCTCCTCTTGTCCTTGCTTTTTGCAGCTGCCACCCAGAGTGGATCTGACAGAGCAGAGATGACATATGTCAGAGGGCAGCTCCAGGTCCCATCACATGTTCTGCTTCCCTGGGACTTTTAGGTGCCGGTTGAGTCCACGGCCTGTGCACTCCCGGATTCAGACTCATAGGATGTGCAGGCTGGAAGGGCTTTAGCAGAGTCCTCAGTTCAGGAAGAGCCGGTGTTGTCTGAATCTCCGAATGATCAGTCTTCCCGTGGGCTCTGAGACCCGGCAGCCCTCAGCCAGTCGACACGTGCTGCTCGTTGACCTGGCGCCCGGCCAGGGCTTGGAGACCCAGTGACATCGTGAGGGTGGCAACTGCTGCTTTTCTGGGCTCATTCTGGCCACTGATTAGAAAATACTTCGGGAATATTTTGGCGAGTCTTCATGCCCTCAATACTGACTCAAGCCTTTGTTTTTGTTTATTCTACATTTTTCTGAAGTAAGAAGTGGGGAGGCAGAGAGACAGACTCCCGCATGAGCCTGACCGGGATCCACCCGGCATGCCCATCAGGGGGCAATGCTCAGCCCCTGTGGGGCATTGCTCCCTTTGCAATAGGAGCCATTCTAGCACCTGAGGCAGAGGCCATGGAGCCGTCCTCAACACCTGGGCCAACTTTGCTCCAATAGAGCCTTGACTGCAGGAGGGGAAGAGAGAGATACAGAGAAAGGAGATAAGGAGGGGTGGAGAAGCAGATGGGAACTTCTGTGTGCCTGGGCCAGGGATCAAACCTGGGATTTCTGCACGCTGGGCTGATGCTCTACCACAGAACCAAATGACCTCAAGTCCTTTTGAGTTGTTCTCTTTCATGTGCCTTTCTGTGTGGCCTCTGATCTGACCCTCTCACCATCTCTGCACAGCTGCTGTCAGATCTGGTCAGATCAGAGCCTGGTAGCGCACATTCTGGGCTGCAGGTGGTTGCAAAGACTTGGGAGGGGTGGGGAATCTAGACCAGTGAAAGTGGTCACTTCAGGTCTCAGCACAATTCCAGTGGGGTCGGTAGTAAGTTCCAGCTCTCACCTCCCACCTTCTCTAAGAATTCTGTACATCAGTGCAGAACACAAGAGCCATCATGACTTGTGCATAATTTCAGATGTGTGGAACTCATAGAGTTCTTTTCTCAGAAGCATTTCAGCGATCTTCATCCAATGACATAATCCTATAGCCTAATTTAGTCTCAAAGGAGCATCTTCTAACATTAATAAATTTCCTCACTGCTCTCCAGATTTAGTCTCCTTTCTCTGACCTCTGGTAAGTCTGACTCTGCCATTCACTTGAAAGACTCATTACTAACATCTCCTTTCCCCCATATCAGGACTAAAGAAGGTGTCACTGTATTGGCAGGGAAACCTTAATTTTTGAAATCTAGGGAATGTGAATTTCAACAATGCAGGAGATTTGGAAAGTGGCGGGTGTACTTGACAAAGGATAAACCTGAACTAGGGATCGACCAACCTGCTTTCTGGATCGAGCTCTGTGAAATGCTCTGTGATCTTGACAAAGTCACGACCTCCAGGGTTTTGCATTGTCCTTGCCAGTTAGGACACGGGCCCATAAACCCTGCGAGGCTCTTGTACACTGTAAGGTACGGAGCCATAGGAAAAAGTGAGTTTTCTTACAGCGATTGTTTTTTTTTTTCTTCTACTTTAGCAAATGTAATGGTCTGCCCAGCAGTTCTTTCTCAAGTGAGGAGCTTACTTTTGGACCCTGTCACTACTTACCGCCAGGAAGTGAACAGATACGACGTATCTCGGGAAGTTGTCGACGACAGTGTGGAAGTGAAGAAGTGCTTGGATGAGATTTCTCCTGAAGACAAAACGAAAATTCTCAGATACGTGGTAATTTATTCTCCATTACACAGAGGCTGTCAATCAGCAGCGCAGCCAGGAGGGAGGTCCGGGTGCTGCTCTGGGGTACACAGGGTGTGAAGGCAGCTGCCATTCTGCTCAACTCTGATCGAGTGGCCCATAGATACAAGGTTCATGATAACGTGACACCTGCTGAGCTGGACTAAGGCTGCACACAGCGCTGGGCATCTTTGTCCTTCTCAGGTCACCTCCCTGGGCACCAGGTTCCCCACAGTGTCCTGAGGAGAGGGACAGCCAGGGCCACAGGGTGTGATGGGGCAGGGACAGAGACGGTTGCCCCCAGCAGGACAGGTCCCTCACCCAGTGGCATAGTCCCTGTGACTCTCAGAGAGGGACTGGGAGGGTTGAAGGGGACACAGCGAGAGGGACAGAGCCAGCCCCGCCCTCTGTCAGGACGGAGGGGCAGCTGCTGGGGGCTCTGCCAGCTCTCACAGAGCCGAGGCCACTCCCTGTTCCTCACCCCATGTTTCCCGGCCAGGGGGCCGCGACCCT
Organism: Rhynchonycteris naso; assembly: GCA_037038555.1. Classification (NCBI taxonomy): domain Eukaryota; kingdom Metazoa; phylum Chordata; class Mammalia; order Chiroptera; family Emballonuridae; genus Rhynchonycteris; species Rhynchonycteris naso. The sequence goes on from CM072995.1 coordinate 363,446,173, forward strand.
CCCTGTGTCCCCTGCAGCCCCGTGTGGAGCTGAAACACTTCAATTATGTCCTTATGGAGAGATCACACAGATGTAAAGGTGTCTCTCAACCCAGTGCCCCTGGAATGAAGTCAGGTTTTACACAAATGTCCTCACTAGCTGGATTCTCAGAGTGGACAAGTCCGTGTGCCGTGTGGGGAATGTCCACTCCTGGAGGCGGGACATCTGCAAACTGGCCCACGTCCCCTCCCGCCCCATCCTCGTCCCTCAGCCCTGCGTCCCCGTTTAGTGACAAGTGGAGTCCCCGGCCCAGGGATTCAGAGAAAGGACAGTGGGCTGCTCTGCCCACCTCCTGAGCCTCCTCCTGGCTCCACTGGAGACCTGAGCCCTTCTCTAGGGACACGCAGGTTTATCTGCTGGGTGTGGACATGGTTCTCTCCTGACTTGCACGGTCTGTGCAGACTGGACCAGGACTATTGAATTCCCCGCACGCACGGCTACCCTGCCTGGTGCCTCCATTTGGTTGCTGGTTGCAGTTTCTCCCACATCTGGGTTGTGAACAACAGTCTGTGTTATCATGTCATCTCCAGGGGCTCATGACTGATGTTTCTTTTCTTTCTTTTTCTATTTCAGATTAGTGCGGAAGATGCATGTAACAGTCAGAGTTAACAATCTTCCATGCGAGCTCCCTGTCGTTCAATGGTGACCTGATCTTTTCCGGACAATGTGAAGGTTTCAACGTCTTGCTTCAATAAATTTCTTTCCTGCACTTCGCTGTCTGTCCTGTTTTATCCAACAGTCTCTGGCTTGAGTTGGGATGGTTTCATCATGAAGCGGCCTGTGGGTGGTGTCAGGAGTAATGTTGGGAAACCCTGCGTCCAGGTGCCATAGTGGCCTGAGTGCTGGGGACAAAAGTCTAAAGCTGTGGTTCTTAACCTGGGTTCTATTGAACCCTAAGGGTTCGATGAGTCAGTCTCAGGGGTTCGGAGAAGCCTCTGCCGCGGAGGCCAGAATAAAGTAATACCGTAATTTGTTGTGAGTTCATGCACTTTGTTGGTTTTGTTCTTTGAGCAAGGTGATATTCATGCATGGCTCATTTTGTGCACCAGTAAAAAAACATATATCTATGTCTTGAATTTGGAAAAAAAATCATATTTTATTTATCACTAAAGAAGGGTTCAGTGAATGCGCATATGAAACTGGTGGGTTCGGTACCTCAAAAAAGGTTAAGAACCACTGGTCTAAAATCTGTAACCTCTGCTGAAATCACAGTGTCAGGAGGCCATGCTGGCTCTGGAACGTGGAGGGGAACATCTATCCCTGGTGCCTCCAGCTGAAGGCTGGTGGCTGTCCTCACCTGGTGCCCACTCCCTCCTAGCTCTGCCCCATGAGGGGCCATTGCTGTATTTTTTCTCTGTGTATGAAAATCTCCTGGTCTCTTTCCTGTACAATGTGTGGGATGACATTTAGAGGTCACCAGAAAATTCAGGATCATCTCCATAATTCAAAATCTATAACTTTTTCACAACTACAAAGTCCTCTTTCCCATGGCACAGACATGACAAGTCCCAGTTTTAGGTGTGGATGTGTTTGGGGACAGAGTGGGCCTACTTCGGCTCCTCTGCCTGATGACACTAAGAGGCCACGGAGTCCTGCCCCTCCACGGCCAGGCCTCTTTTCCAACATCCTTTCGTACTTTGAAACACTAGAGGTCATGTGTTTCTAAATGTTTCAAGGAAGAGGATTTGTTATTAGACCTACATCCATTATTTAATTATAATTGGCATATTTATACATACTATTCTTTCCTTTGTGCCCTGCCTGGCCCAGCTTCTATAAACTATTCTTGAGAAAATAGGAAATAAAAAGTAGGTGATACCTATTATTATCAACTGTGTCCAAAGCCTTTAGAATAAATGTGATCACAGGGTGAACATGTCCACTTAAATTAGTCTCTGTTTTCTGGAACGCCTTCTGTGTTCATCCACATCCTGTGCTCGGTGGACACAGGATCACGGAGCTCTTGCCACAGCCTGAGAAACGCAGCCTGGAATCGTGCAGGGAGGACAAGGGCTCCCTTCCGTCCCCATGTCCCTGCTCACCCAGACGCTGTGCTCAGCCATCCTGTCTACATGCCATTCACTCAACATGACGTTGGGTCACAGCACTGCACGTGGGCTCGTCGTGGTCCCTTTCCCTCTATGTTGTCCCAGCACAGGACAGCTGACAGCCTTGTCTGCAAGGTCTGTGTCCCGTCCCCTGCTTTGTGAAGCCATCTCTGCCTCTCACACCATAAAATAAACCTTCATACACAGTCACACTGTGTGCACGAAATTACACACACTCACATACACATATTTACACACATCGGAAACATGCTCGGTCAGACATGCGCAGACACATGCAGAGACACACATACACACACACAGACACACACAGGCAGGCACACTCATCCCTCTGTGGTCACTTTATTCTTCTGTGATATAAGAGTCCTATCGCTGAGCGGTTTGGGCGTACATTTGGGAAAAAATAACAATATAAAGAACAAATACTATCAATCACTGTTAATGTTGGTAAAATGCTAAATAGTTTACAAGCATGGAGACCCCTACGAACAGCCACTGTCCCGGAAGGTTACAGGTCTGTCTCACTTTGTCCTGACGGGTCTCCACAAGCAGAAAGACTGTTACCACCGTTGGACGTGGGACGAAGGATGTCCCATCACTGGCCTCCAGCCTGGCTCTGTGTCTTCTCAGCATCAACTGGGAAGATTTCCAAAGCAAGTCATGTGCAGGTCCCAGTCCAGGACCAACGTGAGTGCCTCTGTGGGTGGAACCCATGCGGTCCCCATCCCCACCTCCCCCGCTGCGGGTGCAGCACCACGTGACTGCGGAGGCCATGACAGCCCCTGAACTGGGGAGGACAGTAAGACTGTGCATGAGTCAGAGACTCCCAGCATCACCGGGGGTCACCTGGAGACCTTTCCTTGGCCACTTCTCTAGCTCTGCCAGGCAGGAAAAACAGGGCCTTCATTGGTGTCACTGTGATAACAGTGACAGACTAGAGTCTCAGGCAAGAATGTGTCTTCCTTGAGCTGCTGATGGTGCAGAAGGTGAAATATCTCATAATTGCAAAGGCTGGGCCAGAGGGGACGGGGGGTGGGGGAGTGAGGTTAATGGCTAGGCTCTCAGTCCGGATAATTCTGGACATGGATGGTGGTAAAATGGAGACTAAATATAACACATGCCAGTGAATTCTGCACATAATATGATTAAAATCATAAATTGCATGTTTGTAATTTTTTTCCTTCTTTTCTAAGCAAGAGGAGGGGAGATAGAGAGGCAGATTCCTGCATGTGCCCCGATCAGGATACACACAGCACCCCAAAAGGGGCTGATGCTCTGCTTATTTTGGGCCATGCTTACAACTGAGCTACTTTTAGTGCCTGAGGTAGAAGCTCCATGGAACCATCCTCAGCACCCAGGGCCAATGCACTCAAACCAATCAAGCCATGGCTGTGAGATAGGAAGAGAGAGAGAGTGAAAGAGAAAGAAGGGGGAGGGGTAGTGAAGCAGATGGTTGTTTCTTCTGTGTGCCCTAAGTATCAAACCTGGGACATCCACACGCCAAGTTCATGCTCTATCTCTGAGCAAACCAGCAAGGTTCTATGTTTGTATATTTTTCCAAAATACAAAAAAAGACTCCACAGAACGTAGCCCTCTGAGAGGCAACCAAAATAGACCTGCCTATGGGAACATGTTCTGTATTTCAACCATCAGGATACTCTTTCTGCATTGCTGACACCACATGTCAAATCATGTCTGGTGTCAACTCTCTGTTTGATTTGCCTCCTGGGACTTACTTTCTTGAGGACCCCCCCTATGTTTAGAAACTGCTTCAAACTCACAAACTGAGTTAACGCAGCTACAAAGGATTGATCTGCAGAGTCTCTTGACTTTATCATTGTACCTCGAATTCCACCCAGGACAAGAATTATTACTCTCTTCCTGGACTCTGCCCCTCAAATGTCTTCTCTCTGCATCTCTCTTACTCACTGTGACAAGTTCAGTATGCCAAGCCCAAGGCACTGGTTTGTCATATGTTTACTTAGAGCAAACTTTCAGTGGCTCTCCACTCCTATAATATGGCAGTCAAAGTCTCCAATCAGTAATGAGTGTATTCTTGGATGTAAGATAACAAAAACTTCACCTTAAGTCAAAATTAACACTCTTCATTCCTCCTTTTCTTTCAATTCTACTATGTGTCTCCCAGATGCTAACCATCAATTTTGACAGATTAAGGGCATAAAAATGGAGAGAGACAGAGAGCAAGCAAGTTTTTAAAAGACACATAGTCTATGGAGAGATAGAAGTCCTCTGGGCCAGACAGAGCTCTCTCATGTGGGACAAGTCATGGGTCTTTAGAAAGTGCAGATTACTACAATCTGTTCTTTGTTATGAGTATTAAGCATTCACAGTAAAACAAAGAACTTTGGAAATATGATGAATATGACAACTAGATTAGAGCATAAAGAATTTAGAAGACATAATATGACAAAGTGTGTGTATGTGTGTACATGCATATGTAAGATAAAGAACAGAAATAAGAGAGGAAAGATAAGCATGTTCAGACAAGGATTTAATAGGTCCACTTATAAAAAAATTTTTACAAAAGAGAGATCATGCTGGAAGAAAATCACCAAAGAAATGCATCAAGAAAATGTCCCCACGGTGAAGACTATGAACTGGAACAGCTCACTCATTCCCCACATCAGAACACATTTTGTGACGTTTGGAAACATCACCTTAAAGGAAGGAGATTCTTTCAAAAAGCAACACCAGGTCACCTGCCAGGATGGGGAATAAAGTAGAATCAGCACCGACCGGAGGGCACAGAGGAACACTGCAAGTTCGGAGGGCTGGCCTGTGCCTGTGTGCAAACAGGATTCTGAGGCAGTCAGCTAGCATTTCCGCATGAACATAAACACATCTCAGAAGAGCGGCAGGTGTGCTGAAGTTTTATCTCCCATGAGGTTTTTCTCAGAAGGTAGGGGAGAATTTGCTCTACAAAAAGGACTGGATGAAGAAAGACAAGGCATGCAGCCCAGTGCACACAGGATACAACACAGGGGTTAGTAGATGAGCCGCAGAGAAGGGTAAAATGATATAATTTCACACATCAACACCATGAGATGCAGGATCCTATTTGTGGGGAGGGGGAGATGGCGTGGTGTGTATGAGATGGGGAGTCATCTCGTGCTTCTCATTGGAAGTTCTTTTTTTTCATTTTTGAACAATTTTCTGACATCATTATTTTAAAATAAAAAATTTGAAAATACAGGAAACTGTCAGTCAGAAATGACAAGGAAGGACAGGACTGAAACTCACAAGGACAAAATATGGCCAAAATGAGTTAAAATGTGGCACATCATTGAAGGCCATGTAGGAATCTATGTGGCACCAAACTTAGAAGAGTCTTGATGTATTTTGTTGAAAGAACTAATGAATTTTCTTAGGAAATTGATTGTCATATTAAATGACAAGAGATAAGGCCAGGAAGTGAAGAATAATATATAATAGAATGATTCTATCATAGAAATGAAAGGACTATAATAACAGGGGTCCCCAAACTACGACCTGCGGGCCGCATGTGACCCCCTGAGTCCATTTATCCAGCCCCCGCCGCACTTCCAGAAGGGGCATCTCTTTCATTGGTGGTCAGTGAGAGAAGCACAGGATGCGTCCGCACCCATAGTTCCCATTGAAATACTGGTCAGTGTGTTGATTTAAATTTACTTGTTCTTTATTTTAAATATTGTATTTGTTCCCGTTTTGCTTTTTTACTTTAAAATAAGATCTGTGCAATGTGCATAGGGATTTGTTCATAGTTTTTTTTATAGTCCAGCCCTCCAACGGCCTGAGGGACAGTGAACTGGCCCCCTGTGTAAAAAGTTTGGGGACCCATGGACTATAAACATTCAACAGAGAACGAAGCCCTGTGAGCCTGCATTCTCCTAGATGAAGACTGTGAGCAGGGAGGACTGAGTGGATCCTGAAGGACAAAGTCAATGAGGGTGACAGAGAGGAGAGGGTGGGGACCTCCAGGAGGGAGGACAAGCCTGGCAAAGTCCTGACCTTGGAGATGAGCTCCGTGCACTAGAGGTCACACGTGACCACTCTTCTGCCGCCACTGGTCAGCACGGTGGCTCCTCACTGTCCTCTGGGTGTGAGGCCACCGGGCTGTCCTCATCTTTTGCCACAAGGATGAATGCTGTCAGGGATGTCTCTATGATGGGTGTCTTGGATGTGGCTTTAGTGCCATAGGAGGTTGAGGAGACCTTTGTTGAGAGGGTGCCCTGAGCGGCGCAGGTTGCTTAGCAGCAAACATGGTCCCACCCATTTGACACCAATGGCCACCACCCACCCCAGGGCATAGCAAAATATCTCTGGGCATGGGCCAATGTCCACAATGGTGGGTGCAAAGAGGAATAAAATCAGCTATAGTGGAGCACCGTGGTTCTAGCACTGGAAATATGTATTAGATCTCCCTTATTCCCCTTGTAACACCTCTGTGACCACATATTCAAGCTCTGGAGTCCAATGGTTAATAAGAAAACATGGGCATTAGCTGGAGGGAAATTAGCAACTGGATAAAGAAGACTTGGTGTATTAATCTAACAAGCCATATGAACTGTCACGTGTGTGCGGCTTAAATATTTAACCACACATTTTGTAGAAATATCAAGCTGTGTAAGTTTTGGTGAATGAGCCAAAGACAAATACCGGGAGGTGACAAGTGATCCTGGCTCAGCTTCCAAATCCAGCTCCCTGTCCCAAGTCATTAGATGGATCCGGGTGAGATTAAATCAAACTAATATTTATTTCCAGGGAACAGAGGACTGAGGTGGCCCTGCTCCTGGATGTCAAGGTTCCCACTTTTTCTTTTCCTACCCTGGCCCTACTGATGGGTGATCCCCAGTTATCTCAAGGAAAATAAAATACGTGGTGTTAGCACCACGACGTCAGCTTGATGTCTGGGTTTAGAGTTGGGGGTGAGCCTTGCCTTTTAGAGTCCCTATTTTAAATGACCAATTCTTTGTAAATAATCCCACTAATAAAACATGTTATATACTCATAGAATTCTTTGTAGAATCGCAAACTGTCTCCAAAAACAATAATAATACAACTAATTAGACACCCACTGTATCACTATTGTCACACAAAGACGAGAAGAGAGCAGGTTATGCTCTCTAGAAGTTGAACAGGGAGGAAAGAGCCATGAGGTCAGGTCCTTGTCACCAGGACACAGATGAACACTTGGAGCTATTGCGTCCTGGGAAGGTGACCCCAAAGATTCAAGGCTATGATCTGATACCAGCAGTGGGCTCTCTTTGGTGTGTTATTGGGAGTAAATAGTTTCAACTAAAAGGCACCCAGGCAGGGATAGTGGAGAAGACTTCACATGGAGCAAAGGCCTTGAGTAGAACACTTTGGGACCTGCACAGAAATCTGCCTGGAGGCCACAAAGAGCAGCTGTGGAGATCAAGGTCACAGGAATCCACTTGAGTCATAAAGTGAAGGTTCATAAGGGTTAAACTAAGGAGATCAGTAGAGTTGAGAGTTCTCTGATCCCACAACACCTACCTCCCTACCCTTCTCTGCTACCCACTAGCTGTGTGGCTATGATCAAGTCACTTGAGTTCTTTTGTCCTATTCCCTATAGCTGGACAGAGATGATATGCCTACCTCATGGGGAGGGAGACCACAGATCAGTTTGCTCAGGGGAATCAGTCTGTGCTGCTGCCTTGGCATTCTGTCCATTTAGTGACGGAACTTCTACATCAATTTTATCTACTGGCATGGCCATTGCTACAGATAGAAAAATTTTGAGGGTTTCTAAAGCTCTGTCTCCTTGGTTTCTGCACACAGAGCACAGGCTGGTGTGTTCTGGTGGATTTCCACAGTCCTTTCCCGGCCCAGTGCCAGGTGTGTCCGGTGACTCGTTCCTTCATCCATGGGAGGGGTCAAGGTGGCCTCCTGGAGAATAAAAGGAGGAGTTCTGGGCACTCACCTCCAAACTGAGATCCTTCTCTCCTGCCACACCGCAGTGACCAGCCTGAGCCGCTGCCGGGACCATGAAGCTGCTCCCAGTCCTCGTGCTCGCTGCCCTCCCCTTTTACTGCTACGCAGGTGAGTCCGCACGGGGCGGGGCTCAGGGGGCTTGTTGTCAGGGCCGCTGTGGGAGACCTCTGCTCCCCACACCCCAGGACAGGGCCCCTCACTTCTCTAGTTTGTAGTTGTGTGTGTGTGTGTGTGTGTGTGTGTGTGTGCGCGCGCGCGCGCGCGCGCGTGTGAAACAAGGAAGCAGTGTGTGAGGGCTTAAAGAATACCCAGATGCTGAGTTACTGTCCGAGGACTCAGACCATTCCCCGCCATCTTTCTGAATGGACATGTAGCTGGGATGTGGGAGAAGGACAAGCATCAGGGCTGCCCAACAAGGAGTTCATGCCTCTGTGATGAGCAGCTTCTGCACGCTTTCATCCCAGGTCCTGGATGCACACTTGTGAGCCAGGTGATCGAGCAGGCAATTGACCCTCAAGTGAGCGAGGAACAATACATAGCAAATTTTAATGACTACATACCGGATAAAGAAGGAGAAGAGGCGATAAGACAAGCAAAGCAGTGCTTTCTCCAGCAGAGTGATGAGACTCTGGGAAATGCCCAACTGATGGTGGTAAGTTTGCTTTCTTCTTAACTGCTTTTAAACCACTAGACAGTAACAGAGAATGTCAAAGTTGGTTACAAGTTTCTTTAAAGCTAGCCTTGTTCACAGTTTATTTTATTTCAGTGAATTTAATTGTTGGTGAGTGTGAGTACTCTGACACCAGGAAAGCCATGCAAGCTGGTGTTGGTGTGCCTGTGCACCCTGTGGAATCTCTAGTGAGTGATTCCTGGAAAGAGCGAGAGGGAAAAGGGTGTCTGGGCAAAGGCTTACCTTCCCCTCAGTACAGCGGTGTGCGGGGGAGGGCAGTGAGAAAATGGGAGACGTCAGGCGTGGAGAGCTGCACGTTAGCTGGTCACAAGGTCTAGGAGATTGGTTGCTCTGCTGGGTGAATATTCTTACCACAGCTAGTCTGTATATTTAAAATACAGAGATGGGGAATATTTATGTTATGTGTATTTATTATGATTAAAATTTAAAAAATATTAATAACCCCTTTAATCGAAGATGAGGGAACTATTTAAAAAGAAAATACTAGATCAGACAAATCCACAAGAGTGAACATCTGAAAAGTTTAGTAGCCTAAGAAGGATAGGGTGCGGGCATCTGTCCATCTGCCCTAGTTCTTAACATGCAGGCCATGCAGGAACTCAAACTGCATGCTGCCTCGTATTTGGGGTGAGGAACTGAAAACTGACAGCACAGTATTTATTGAGTAAATTCTTGAAGGAAAGGAAACATGCAGGGAAAATCAGCAAAGGGGTCCCCGCTGGGGAAAGTGCTGGAAGCACCGGCCCCTCTGGCATCAGCAGAGCTCTCCTAAGCGGTAGGACACAGCACAGAATCCCCACGTTACTCCCAGCACCAGCTCTCTGCCGCTGCGTGTGGACCATCCAGGGAAACAAGAGAGGAGATGTTTGTTTTGCAGTATTTTCCTTTATAAGAAGGACTGAATATAAATGATGACTGTTCTTGTTTTCCAGGATTCAATATACGACAGTGAATGGTGTAAGCAATATTAACTTTCCACCAGACCTTTGGCTCAGACTACAGGTAATGATCAGAAACCGACTGACGGGTAGAAACCACGACTTCGCATTCTTTTTCTGTCTTTTGATCTGCAAATTGCAAGACAATTGTTGAAACCTCACATACATTTTTCCTTCAATAAAGCATCTGCAAAACCAATGTTCTTTTTTGGTGATTGATTAACATGGGTTTTTAGAAAGACACAATCACACACGTGTTGCTCATGTGAACACACGCCTGTACACAATCCTCATCACATAACTCATGGATGAAGGGTTGAGAATCAGAGAGGCACTCTGTCCCTCAGCATCTGCTGCCTGTCATGGACCCGGTCCATTGAAAAGCAATGTTCTCTCCTCATCAACCCACCTTCCTGGGTCCCTCGGAGCACTGTGGGCTGTCAGCTCTTGTGGTTGCGTCTGCTCAGGTTCCTGTCCCAGATTCACTGCGTCCCCATGTCCACGCCATGCCCTGCTGACCACTCAGACTCCTTTCTGGGTGCTCTCTGTCCCTGATGAGAGGTGCAGGGAGGGGAACAGAGCCAGTGACAGAGGTGACTCAGGCAAAGCAGGGCTCAATCCTGTCTTGATTGGAAAATTAATGTGTGACCTCAATTTTGAACTTTAAAAATATATTATTACAATTTATTTACCCTATTATGGATATCTTTGGACCCTCCTTCAACTGTGTGACTGTCCCTGGTCATGGCCTTGCAGGGGGCAGTGTGGTCCTCCCTTTCATTCCCACGGTGACCACCAGCAGTGAGGATGGAATTCCCTGGGAAAGAAGCAAAGCGAGTGATTGTAACTGGGACTCAGCTCTCCTCACTGTGGCCCGTCCCCACTATCCTGACACCAGGGGTGGGTGATGAGCACCCTCTGCTCACACCAGCATGGGTCCCTCTGACCCAGCATGAGCCCTGACCCCTTCTTAGGACAACTCTCTCCCGCCAGGGCCGACTTCCACCAGCCATAATCCAAACAAGGAACGAGTCAGACAATATCTTTTGGGCCCACAGAACTGTTTCAATGTCTTTTAAAATGTTAACCAAAAGCGAATATAGTAATAGTAAATATGCACCAATGAACCTCTGTGGGTATATGCATCTTTAAATCAATGCCATTATTAGATATGTTATTTAACATGTTTTTAAGAAGAAGTGGCCACAAGTACCAAAGACTCAATAAGTCATATGAAGAACTCCTCCCATTCCTTCAAAACACCTTCAGCCCCTGACACCATTAGGTCCAGGCAAAAGGACCCTTTCCCCAGACCCAACCTTTACATTTTATTTGTTATATACATACGTGTGCACATGTGCACACAAACACACTTATTAAGAACTCATGGGGCCTGACCAGGCGGTGGCGCAGTGGATAGAGCATCGGACTGGGATGCAGAATACCCAGGTTCGAGACCCCGAGGTCGCCAGCTTGAGCGTGGGCCCATCTGGCTTGAGCAAAAGCTCGCCAGCTTGGACCCAAGGTCTCTGGCTCCAGCAAGGGGTGGCTCGGTCCGCTGAAGGCCCACGGTCAAGGCACATGCGAGAAAGCAATCAATGAACAACTAAGGTCGTAACGGCAAAGAAAAACTAATGATTGATACTTCTCATCTCTCTCCATTCCTGTCTGTCTGTCCCTCTCTATCCCTCTCTGACTTTCTCTCTGTCTCTGGAAAAAAAAAAAAAAAAGAACTCATGGGCCATGCTCAGTTCTGGTTCTCTGATGCATGTGCAGAAGTTTTTATTTGCTGAGATGGGCCCTGGGCCATCTGGGAGGAGCCTGTCCCATTCTGGCTGCAGTAGGTGTGTTCACAGAGCAAGAGTAGGCCTTGTTGGGAGTCCCAAGGGGAGATAGGGCTGTAGTCGCTGGATCCCCATTTCCCAGTAAGACTGGCCAGTGGCTTGCAAGGGAGAAGAGCCCGTGCCAAGGGTCAGGGTGAGGTCCCCAGCAGTGTGTGTGTGCACTAGAGCCATGCGTGTGTCATTGCGTCTCTCTAAAACACTCGTGTTAGTCAATCACCAAGGAAGAATGCTAGGGTTGCAGATGGTTTATTGAAGGAACTGAAATATTTCTTTTATCATGGGTGTTTTTATTTTAAGTCCCCCTCATTCTTAATTGAGAAGCTGTTAATTAAAAGAAAATTTAATCATGGTAAATGCACATAACATAAATGTTACCCTTCTCTGCACTTTAAATGTACAGTTTAGTCGAGTTAGGAACATTCACTGTGCAGAGCAACCAGTCTGGACCTTCTCATCACCTAATGTGCAAGTCTATATCCTTAGCATCTCCCATTTTCTTACCACCCACCACAACAAGCTACATTTCTACCTTCTGTTCTTAGAGATGTTTTACTCTATCAAACACAAAAATTGTCTTTTTATGACTGGATTATTTCTTTTATCATACTTCCTCAAGGTTTATCCATGTGGTCAGAAACCCCAGGTCAGAAGAATTTATTGATGGACAGCTATCTCTGTGCTGTGGCAATATTGACAAATAGTTACCCGGGGATGCTGTGAACGGTACATTAGGGTAGGGAATGACTGCTGAAATAACTAAACAGTATCTGTTATAAACAGCAGGGATATCTCATTGCTTAACTACTGATTTGGTTTTCATCAATGACATCACCCACAGTGGAGTCACAGCCATGGTTTCCACTTCCCACTCACGGGACTGTAATTAATTAATGGTCAAGAAGTTCAGGAACTACAGGTTCTACAAATATTAGGAACAACTTATGGTAATAAATTTGAAAATTTAAATGAAATGAGGACAAATTTCTTGGGAGATATAAAATATCTTAGATTTACTTAAGAAGAAGAAGAAAACCTGCAAGCTTTAGATATATAAAAATATGGATTTGTAATTTAAAACCTCACAAAGCATATTGTAGGCTATTTTAAAACAATTTTGTGAAGAAGCAAATATTAAATACAAAAAACTTTTAGGATATTCAAAAGTTAGATGGCTTGCTCTAACACCTGCTATAAAGCATGTTCTACAATTATTTGAGCCTCTCCATTTATATTCTTCAAGTTTAGACAAGTATTCTAAAATCCTGAAATCGTTTTTTAATAATAAAATATCTGAGATATTAATGTATTTTGTTCATAATCAAGCATCTGTTTTTCACAAAACGGTTCAAAAGATTGAAGGTGAACACATTTCAGTTACAGAAGTTAGTTTTATTTTGAATGACTTTATCCTTCAATATAAATTTTGTTTATCAGAGAAGTGCAGAATTTTTACCAGACATGTTTTCAATATATTGAAGAATGGTTGAAACAAACATCCCGGGAAATAACAGTTTTCAATGGTGTTTTTTTTACTTCATCACAAGTATATTGGACAGTTTTGAATCTTGTCTTGAGTTTGTATCTAAAGAAATGCCAGACATCAAGATAGGCGACAATGGTCTCTTTAAAGGAATTAGAAGACTGAATGTATATTTAAATTCTGAAAAATTAATACAATGGGAAAATGAACATGTTGAAATTGATAAAAGATGGATGGAAATATTCAGCCATTTCAAAAATGAACATATTCCATGTGCAAATTTATTTATTCTTGTTCAATTTACATTGTGCTGCCCTGGAACTAATACAGCAGTTGAAAGAGTGTTTTCAATTGCTAATGATTTTTGGACAAGTGAGAAATTGAGATTGAATGTTTATACGCTAACTGCAGCACTTGCCATAAAATTCAGTATGAAGGATATTTCTTGTTCACATATTTCCAATATATTATTACAGGATGATACATTGACAAAACATATTCATTCAGTGGAACAGTACTCATTTAGATTACCTAAATGAGTACTTCTTTCTTATAATTATTAAAAATTAATAGGTATGTAAGCATAATTACAATATAAAATATTACAAATGTTTTTATTATGCATTTGTCATATTATAGTGTATTATTGTTGCAATGAATAAAATGTTTCTTTTATTTACCATATTGCTTTCTTCCATTTATTTTTGTCCTCCTTTTCATTGTAAAAAGGTTGGTCACCTTACCGAAGGGAAACGTGGCTCCAAGTGCCACGCTCACTTCTCTGTAGCCGCCCTTCTCCTAGAACCCCGACCCCTCCGTCCATACGGCTTTGGCCTGGTTTTCATACGTCATCTTAGATTTTCCACCTGCTCTTGGAGACAGTGTCGGTTTCATACAAGCTGTGCCGTTGTCGGCCGGAGTGGATGTTTGCACGGATTCTTTACCGGGTGCTTGATGTTTTTCATAGCTTTGGAATTTTCTCATAAATTATTTCTTCAAATATTTATTAACCCTAAGTTATTTCCTTTGTGCATTCTAATTACTCATACGACCTTTTAAACGGATCATGGAAAAAGGTGTGGCACAATCAGGTCCACCCGTGGGACTGGCACACAGGAGGAAACATCGAGGGGTATTTTCTCAGACTGAACACGCTGTAAAGTCTGCACCATTTCCCGTAGAATCTGGGATCGCCCTGAACGCATGCAATCTACCCTTTGTCGCTAGGGGGAGCCTTAAGCTTCGTTCTGGATGCAGGGGCCAAAGCGACTCGAAACAGCAGGTTCACTGGGATTGGTTCTAGTTCAGAAGAACTGACCAGCTCTACTCTTCTTGACAAAAGAGGGCTCTTTCCAGTCACGCCGGGTGTGTTTAATGGGTGTCTCTTCCGACTTCACGCCCACGGAGCAGCAGAGGAGATTTAGGGCAACATAGGCTGATGAAGCGAGACATGAACGACTTCGAGCCCACGGTAAAGCATGGCCACGGAGGGCGCAGGTAACAGAGGGGCGGATAGAGCGTGCACTGGTGCTGGGGAAGGACGAGGGAGGGAAACGTGGAGCACGGAGCTGGGGAGGAGTGAGGATGACCCCAAAGTGCCTTATTTGCAGAGGAATGCCTGCCCCTGGATTTACCGTTCCTGTTCAGGGGAGAATCTGATAGGACACGTTGCTCAGTGTCGCACAGACATGCGATCAGTTAATTCCTGTTATTCTCTTGTAAAGAAAGAAGAGTTTCCATTTACTGGCATTTAGAAAACCTCAATGACTCTCTTAAGCGGACCTAGTCCATAAAGCCCCAGTTGGAAAATTGGATCCATATTCCAAATCCAGATGTTCCTGAACAGTCTGCCTGCCTCTTCCCTGTCTATCTTGGGAAGGCGTCAGGACACCCAGTTGTGGTGTGCTATCCACAGACCGAGTCCAACCTGGACATGGGAAGCTAGACTAGTTTTCTCCCTCAAATGGTATTGAAACCATTTCCCTGCTACAGAACTCTTTATCTCTGGCATTATATTCAATGTAGGAAATTCAGGTTTCTCAGTAAAGAAACAAATTTCGAAAGGAGATGTATTAGCTTAAAAAGTAACCCATAAAGAAACTTCCGTTTGCCACCATATGGTCATGATCAGCCAAAGCCCCTGACCGCAATGGCAATCAGCACACCGCCAAAGACAGAATCGGCAGAACAGACTGACCATGAGTATAATCTCTCTGCCCATCCTCCTTTGAAGTCCCCACCGCCACTCCCCCCCCACCACAACGATGTTAATAGAACAAAAGAACAAAGCAGTGAACTCAGCATTGGGGTGGGGGGAGAAAGTGACATTTGATGAGAAGTGTTTGTCCACAGAGAGCGGGCAGATGGGATGAACCTACTGAGAAATGAATCCAGAGGAAGTGAGGGACAAGCGCAGGCTGGAGCAAAGCCTTTCAGAGAGGGCAGATTTTTGGGCAAAGGGGGAATCGAAGCGGAGGGGAGGACTTGAATAATTATTAGAGATGTGAGTGGCATGGGATGTGAGTAGAAGTACACCAGCAGCACCGGGCAGCTACGTCACCCCGATTCTCTCTGTTGGCTTAACAGTGGTCAGCAAACTCATTAGTCAGCAGAGCCAAATATCAACAGTACAACGATTGAAATTTCTTTTGAGAGCCAAACTTTTTAAACTTAAACTATATAGGTAGGTACATTCCTTACCGAGGTAGCGCCCGCACGTGGTATTTTGTGGAAGAGCCACACTCAAGGGGCCAAAGAGCCACATGTGGCTCGCGAGCCACAGTTTGCCGACCAGGGCGTGTGTTTCACCACAGAAGACAGAAGTAAAAGGTTGCACAACCGACTTCTTTTAGGTACAATAAGTTACAGGTCAGCTGGTGACAGCAAAATTATACCACATCTGAAAATATTATTTAATGTCAATTATCAAATGAGTCTGAGTCATAGTGTCGGTCACGTGCGTTTGAAGATGCCAGCGTATTTGTTCAGAGAATGTAAAACGCAGGACCGTGTGTTGATCTGAAATTTTTTCTCTAACTGACCTTCAGTGTGTCCCATAGTCCTGACCGTGATGGCGCCTCTCTCTTTCCTTTGTGATTCTGCAAGTTATGTGTTTTCGTGCATGCAATCAAGTTAGCTATAAATAGTCTTTTCTAGTGTTTATCAGCTTGTGTCCAATAAAGGAAAGAGAAAACTGCCTAGGTCTGTTGAGCAGGTAGAATTTGATCCAGGAATTGGTTATGAAGGTGTTTGCAGGGCTGTAGAAGCAAGAAAGAGAATCCCAAGGCTGTCCAGTGATTGAAGATTGCCGGCAGACAGTTCCCAGAAGTGGGAGGGAGAAACGACGACCGGTGTTGCTGGGAGCACGACTGCAGGTGCAGCTTAGGCTGCCGCTGCTGGGAGTGAACTGGTTGAGCAAGAACCCAGGAGCCCATCCATGGCAGCCACCCCTGTGGACACGGCCTTCCTGGGCTGTGGTGAGTGTCATACACACTGCTCCTAAAGCCAGTGCAAGAGGTGAGGTCAAGGCTGAGAATCATCGCATCTGTCTCTTCCCACCTTTCTTCTCCATCAGGGCCTTCCACTAGAGGAGCTAACACAGAGGCAGCTGAAAGGGAGTCTGAATGTGTAACTCGCAGGCCTTCAGCTGTAATGTAATGACAGAGAGGTGAGTATCACAAACAGCTCTGAAACTCAGACATAAAGACCCAACCTGGCCCTGTCGTTATAATGCCTTTTTTTTTTTTTTTGTATTTTTCTGAAGTGAGAAGCAGGGAGGCAGAGAGACAGACTCCCACATGTACCCGACTGGGATCGACCCAGCATACCCACTAGGGGGCGATGCTCTGCCCATCTGGGGTGTTGCTCTACTGCAACCCGAGCCATTCTAGTGCCTGAGGTGGAGGCCATAGAGCCATCCTCAGCGCCTGGGCCAACTTTGCTCCATTAGAGCCTTGGCTGCAGGAGGGGAAGAGAGAGACAGAGAGGAAGGAGAGGGGGAAGGGTGGAGAAGCAGATGGGCGCTTCTACTCTGTGCCCTTACCGAGAACCAAAACCGGGACTTCCACATGCCGGGCTATTGCTCTACTGCTGAGTCAACTGGCCAGGGCTTTTTTTTTTTTTAATTAAGTGAAGGAGGGAGGAAGAGACAGACTCCCACATGTGTCCTGACTGGGACCCACCTGGCAAGCCTACTAGGGGGCAATGCTCTCTGCCCACCTGGGCTGCTTCATTGCTCAGCAACAGAACTATTTTAGTGCCTAAAACAAAGCTATGGAGCCATCCTCAGCACCTGGAGCTAACTTTGCTCAAACCATTGAAGCCATGGATGCAGGAAGGAGAGAGAGAGAGAGAGAGAGAGAGAGAGAGAGGGAGAGGGGTGGAGAAGCAGATGGTTGCTGCTCCTGTGTGCCCTGACTGGGAATCAAACCTGGGACTTCCACATGCCAGGCTGATGCTCTACTGCTGAGCCAACTGGCCAGGACAAGTCATTGTAATTCAGTCTTCTTATTCTCTCTCTTTCTTCCTCTTCTTTCTCCTTTTTCTTCGCCTCTTCCTCTTCCTCGGCCTCCTCCTCCCCCTCCTCTTCTTCTTCTTCCTTCTCCTCTTCCCCTCCTCATTCTCTTCCCCCTCCTCCTCCTCCTCCTCCTTCTTTTTTTCTTAACTTTTATGAGGTTGAGTCAAAATAACAACATATGCCTGAAAGCAGGATCTTAAATGTTTCCTATAAAGACTATTGTTCGCGGGCAGTTGGAGGTCATTTATTCAATCCTTACAAGAGTTATAGCAGGTAGTTTGTGGTCCACAACCTGATAAACAAATTAAATTAACTTGAAAATAAATAGTCTTGAGGATGCTACATTATTAGCTCTCCCCTATCCCTGTCAATCTCAGAAATCCTGAGTTATTTGACCTCTTTTGCCAGGGAGTTCTTCCAAAATTTATAAAACAACTCTCTTCAACCTGGTGTGGATGCCACAGGGTGACTGCTTCCATCCCCGGGCTAACAACGAGAACAGTCCTCTTGTTTTCATTTGTCATAAGCGGCACATAAATGTCACTTCCTCAAGTGTTTGCAATGAACTCAAACTCCCTTGTTTGGGAGGTACCTTAGATGGGGTTGTGCCTGGTTGGCCTCAGGTTTCTTGTTCATTTGCCGGGCTGACTTACAACGAGGACCATGTACCTCAAGGATAAACCAGCGCACCTACTGACTGTGGGGAAGGTCAGGAAGAGTTAGTGCCTGGCCATCACAGTTGTGAGGCAGTTCTCTCTGGGGATTTCTTTATGTAATGTCAGTTCCTCAGGAAGAACAGATGTGTTGACAAGAGCCTCACCTTGATCTGGTGCTTGACTCCTGCTGAACAGGAACTTAGGATGCAAAGAAAATCATTGACACTCAAGTGTCTTCCACCTGTGGATAAAAATCCCTGGGGTACCACCTGGAAGTCTCATGGGCTCATGACAATTTCATCCATGCTGAGAGCCCCAGTTATTTGAATGCAGTCGGCATGCTCACTGGGACAGTGAGAAGGCTTTAGCGAACATTAGTCCTGCTCATTGTAGTTTTCTCAGTTTTGTTTTTGTGCGGCATTTATTCATGACCCTGCCAGAGCTCTGGACTTGGGCAGGGATATAAAGTTGTAATTTGATGACTAAGGCTTTGCATACTAATTGGAAATTTTGTCCCATGGTTGAAACTATTGGCCAGAGTTATTCTTGAGCAGAATTCCCCAGAAGAGACTGCATAACAAAGTAAATGGAGGATCTGGAAAAATTTTACAGGTATTCTTCTAGAGTATACATTATTGCAACATTTCTATAAGTTTGAAGTAATTTCTATGCACAAAGTTAAAAACTGTGTTCTCAAGGCAAAATGTATGGTGATGAACACAGCTCCTGTCTTCTTGGGAGAAGAAGGCCTGAGGACTTCCAGAGGTCATGAGTGTATCAATTCATGGAAGGCGGGGTATAAAGTCCATATACAGGTGGACAAAGGGTCATGAAACTCTAGGTTGCGTCCCTGGACTGGACCCCCAGCATTATGAAGACACCGCGCACAAGGAGAAACGTTATGGGCTATTCAGGAGCAAAGGACGCATCTCTGACATTTTCTGCCTTCTCCCTCCCAGGCTGTCACAGAAAAGGGAAGTAGTCACCACAGTGCCATCGCTTCATGGCAAGAGCTGGTGGACGAGGGGAAGGAGACACTCTCCGCTGCCCCATGGCCTTTTCCACCGCGGGCTTCCCTTTGCGGCTCACAGCCCGCAGGAGGAGGTCAGAGCCCCGTCAGGGGTCCGGGGGCTGCGGGCAGGTGTCCGTGGGAGCGGGAAGGAGCGGTGCAGCCCCTCACATGTGTCCTTCATCAGCCTCAGGGCACGAATCTCACAGGCTCAACCAGGCACTGGGCAAGGGAAGAAGTGAGAAAACTGCATTGGGAAGTTCATAACACAGAGTACATTGCTGTCATGCACCGGTAGGGATGCTTACGACTTTGGGTAAAGACCTGACACTTATATTTTTGATACATCTTAAACATGATATAAGTGTTATTGATAAAGAATCTCTTAACGAGCAGAAGGAGGCACTGCTTTAATTTTATATACCCGTGCATAATATCATTTTTGGACAAAAATGTGCTAACTTTATGTTTTTCATACTTATAGGTATAATTCAGAAAAGATTTGTCACATGAATGTGCAGATGCAAAGGAATGAGTTTGTGGTAGAAATGTCACCTTAATCTTTGAATTGTTTGGGCTTTTGACTAAATACTGTGTCGCTATAATTTCTCACTCAAAACACTTCAATTATTTATCAGCCATAGCTACATGAGTATCTCCTTTGATTTATAAAAGCAAGGGATTAGAAACCATTTTCTATAGAAAACATTTTAGTACCTCAAAATGTTTCAATACCTTTTTTTTGAAAGTTGGTGTTTCCATGTGACAGTCAGTGCTGAGTACGTAGTTAGGATGGGGTATGATCAGTCCTTGTCGTGGAATATTGGAGCTAAAGTGATTGGGATACTGGAGGCAGAGACGGAGTGGGCAGGGCCACACGCGTGTAAATGGTAAAGTAGACTGGATGCTACGATCTAGAAGTGATCCCTTAAAGTTTCTAACCCCTGGTGTGTGTTTACCAGTCTGAAGATCAAGGCCATAGGGAATTACTGGGATTTCACCCTGAGTCACGAGGGACACTGCGTGCCCAGCGCCTCTCCCTGAGGAAGGAGTCCAGAGACCCCGTGTGTCTGCGGTAGGTAATGCCTATCCCCACCCGTCACCCGCCTCTACCCTTAGTTTCAATATCCGGTATTCAGGGTTTTAAAATCACAGTAACAATGATTCAGATGTGATCATAAAACAGTAAATTGAGTGATTGGAAAGCAATTTTATTTTACCTAAGAGAAGCCCTGATGGAACCAGAGCCAATTCAGAAGCACGCGGTGTTAGCACCCAGGATAGCAAACATTCCCTGTTGGCCGAGTCTGTCCGTTAATGTGATGTTTGACTTTGCGAATCAGGTGATTTCTTCTGTTTGACTTAGTATTTATATTTGTTTCTTTTATTTTTAATGACATTTATCACCAGACACTGTGTTGAGCTTAATCCATTCTCCTCACACAAATCCTCGAGGATGGCACTATGACATCACCCTTATTGTACAGATGAGGAAACTGAGACTGAGAAGTCAGCACTGTGCTGAAGACCCCACAGGTAGCAAGTTTTAGAGCTGACCTGGGACACACTTTCTGGACCCCAAATCAGGCTCCTCCTCAGAAGAACTTGCACAACCAAACTGAATAGAGTACCACCTTGCTCCTGTGTCTCAGCAGCATGTTTTAAAAAATATGCAGAGCAACAACTGAATAGCATATTTTAAGTAGTTATTTTGGAGGGGATGGGAAGGAAGGTTTAAGGGGATAAATGGTGTTTAATAAAGATTTGACTTGGGGTGGTGAACGTAACAATATGGTGTACAGATGGTATGTTGTAGAATTGTGTCCCTGAAACCTGTATAATTTTGTTAATCAGCATCACCCCAATAGATTCAATAAAAAAGTACCAATTTTTAATTACATTTTTAAAACATGTAGGAAAATGCAGTTGCAATAATTCCTCAATAATGTTTTACTCTGTCTTTCATTTCTCTTTCTTCTTTGGTCTTTACTCGAAAGTCTATTCTTAGTGGCGCTAAAAGTTGCTCACTACTAGCATCAACCCCAGATATGGTTGCTGGGTAGATCCTGTTCAGGTGCATGCAGAAGTCTGTCTCACTATCTCCCCTCCTCTTACCTATAAAATTAAAATTAATAAATAAATAAAATAAAGCATTGTAAGTGGCTGGATACATACTAAATATATAAAAACACAACAACTTAATTATGCTCTAGGCCAGGGGTTGGGAACCTTTTTGACTGGGAGAGCCATGAACGCCACAAATTTTAAAATGTAATTCCATGAGAACCATCCAATATGTTTAACACTAAATACAAGTAAATGTGTGCATTTTATGTGAGACCAACACTTTTAAAGCACAATAAGTCTCTGAATTCTTTTTAATAATGTTGCCATGCTTTTGCTAACCAATGATAAATAAAGTACTTCTTACCATTAATGTGACTTCTGATGCTGCATGGTTTTGCTGATGGCTTTGTAGTCTGGTTGATACATGGTGAGGTTAAGCTTCATGCAGGCTTTGAGACTTCCATCCGTTAAACGTGATTGTAGGTGGTCTTAACGTTCTTTAGGTGTGAGAAAGACTACTCACATGCATACGTAGAGCCAAACATTGTCAGTACAGCAATACTCACATGCTTCAGTGTGTGGTATGTGATGGGAAGTGCATTCCAAGTTTTGACAATCAGTTGGTCCATGGGTTGAAGTCTTTTCATTTCTCCCTACTTGTGTTTGCTCACCAACTCTGCTTGCTATTGTGCAAGTCTTTCCAAATCTGCATTCAGTAACTTGAACTTATTCACCCACATGTCTGAGGCCTTCAGGTCAGCAGCTTGTAGCTCAAATTCTCTGATGGAGATACCGGGAATGTAACTCAGGTTGGCACTGTCCACTGCACACTCATGTGGATGGGTGATGAACTTAAAAAGATGAGTGCACTCACGAAATTCTCCAAAGCGCGCTTTGAATGACTGCAGGAGATTAGATGTGAAGCCTGCTAGCTCCTGGAGATCAAGATGTTGAGCAGGGTCACTTGCTGTGCATGCATCTTTAAACTCTCCCAGTTTTTCAAAGTGTAGTAAACAACCTGTTTCAATGTCGACAATGAAGAGTTCCAGCTTGTTTTCAAACGCAAACACTGCTTGTTGAAGGGATAAGACTGTATTTCCAATGCCTTGCATTTTCACATTGAGCTGGTTCAGATGTTCAGTCATGTCCACGAGATAGTAGAACTTCAGGAGCCACTCAGTGTTAGCTAACTCAGATGATCGACATTTTTCATTACAAGAAAAGTTCGAATTTCGCTCAGACAAGCAGCGAAACGGCTGAGCACCTTCCCTCTTGAAAGCCAATGCACATTGCTGTGCAGAAGCAGACCAGGAAAATTATTCCCAACTTCATCCAGTAGTGTTTTAAACTGGTGATCATTTAAAGCTCGGGCAACAATAAAGTTGACCACCCGACCGACCAGCGACATCACCTTACTAAGCTGCTCGCCGCACATCCGAGCACAAAGCACCTCCTGATGTAGAATGGAGTGAAAACTTAGGATTGGTCTCTTTCCATTTTCACAAAGAAATGCTACAAACCCTCTGTTTTCCCCCACCATGCATGGAGCACCATCAGTACACACTGAAATAAGTTTATCCATTGGTAGATTTTTTTTTAGCGAACTCAGTGAAAGACTTGAACAAATCCTCCCCTCTTGGTGTCTCTTTCATAGGCAAAACAGCAAGACTTTCCTCACGTAGTGTGTCACTGACAGCATACCTTGCAATCACGCTGAACTGGGATAAATGGCTTACTTCTGTTGACTCATCCAAAGCGAGAGAAAAGAATGGTGCTGCATTTATGTCCTTCACTTGTGTTGCCTCAATTTAATTTGCCATCATGATGGTACGATCATGAACAGTTCTTGCTGACAGAGGCATGTCTCTTATTTGTTTGATTATCTTTTCTTTATTCGAAAAGCCATCAAAAATTTATTGACAACATCAAGCATGAATGTTTTGGCATACTCCTCATCTGTGAATGGCTTTCCGTTTCTCACAATTGCTAAAGCACCAGCAAAGCTGGCTGAATTCCAGTCACCTTGTTGGGTCCAAACACGGAGTTGCTGCTGACTAGCTTGCACTCTGCACAGTAGCTCCTGACATGCTTTCTTCCTGCTGTCTCCTGCTGGATACTTTAATGCAAACATAGTATGGTGTGTGTCGAAGTGCCACTTTATATTTGACCGTTTCATTGATGCAATTTTATCATTGCATATTAGACACACTGCAGAAACTGCTGTCTCCGCAAAGGCGAATTCCTCTGTCCATTCCTGCTGAAAAGTACGATACTCCTCATCTTATTTTCTTTTAATCATCTTCTTCGTCAAAAGGGTTTCTGCAATTAGCTAGCTGACTACTTGATTAAAAAGAGGGAAGTTTACTTCCTGACCTCACAATGACCCATGTACATTTCGCATTATACAATAAAAATTTGGTCTTGTCCCGGAGGACAGCTGTGATTGGCTCCAGCCACCCGCAACCATGAACATGAGCGGTAGGAAATGAATGGATTGTAATACATGAGAATGTTTTATATTTTTAACGTTATTATTTTTTTTTATTAAAGATTTGTCTGCGAACCAGATGCAGCCATCAAAAGAGGCACATCTGGATCGTGAGCCATAGGTTCCCGACCCCTGCTCTAGGCAATAGTTAGAATTAAAAATGGGAAAAAAAAGATGTCTTATTTGCAAATGTGACAAATTATAAAACACTTATAAACAAATCTAATGAGTGAAGTAGTATATACAATGTCATTGGAAGACTAATAAAATAATGTCAATATTTCCAAAACTTATATACAAATTCAATACACTTTCAGCCTGAATCCCAGTAGAGCTTTATCAGGAACTAGATAAAATTATTTCAAAATTCATATGGAACAATCTATGTCTGAAAATGGCCAAGAACAGTAAGAACACTGAGTGGTTACTTGCCATATCAGATATCGTATCTTACTAAAAATATAATTCTTCTTGATGCAGTTTAGAATTGAATTAAAAGCAGACAACTGTACTAAAGGTCACAATAGGGAGCTCCAGAATGGATCCACATATATAGGAGATCTAATATATAGCCTCATTGATGTTATAACTAAGTAGTTAAAGGAATATTTATCATTTGGTCAGACATCGCCAATAACAAGCAAGAAGGAAAAGGAACAAGACTTTATCTCTTATAATATACAAAACTTAAAGTGTCTTCAAGATTAATATGTAAGAAGTCAGGAATTTCAGTATAACAGTTGGGTTGGAAGCCAGATTGCATGGGGATGAGACGTGAAGGGAAGGTGACTCATGGGACCAGTCACTGGGATGTTGTGAAGTAAACACTGCAGGGGCTTGTGAAGCAGCCTGACTGAGACCCTGCGGACCCCATGTGGCGCACACTGGTTTCCACAGAGGCCTAGATTTCTTTCTCAGCCTCAGGGAGGCCATTTTTTTCACTTATAAAAAAAAGTTAATAGCAGGTAAAAGATAATAGTCTACAACATGACAAAGATGACATAGTTCACATAATAAACACATTGGCTAATGAACACATAACCTCCATTGGTCAGTACCTGTGTACTAGGCAGTGGTAGGTAAGAGATATTCCTGTAAGATCTTATGTCTTACACCCAAAGAGCAGCGGGTTCACAGTGAGAGAGAGAGATGGAGAAGATGCCCAGGCTAAGTGTATGTTCATCTTACATAGTTAACGATTAGTCAAGGCCCATGTCTGCGCAGAACAGAAGACTGCAGTTGTCCCCTTAACTACAAAACTCTGTTCAAGAAGAAAGGTTTTTCTGGAGAGCAAGGAATCAAGTTAAGAACAAAAATAATCTTGAGGATCCTGAAGTGAGAATTAGCTCATCAGTTTCCTGGACCATCTCACAAGCCTTGAGGCCTTTTGGCCTCTTTTTTCAGAGTGTTCCTCCAGAATACACAAGTTTCATTCAGCCCGTTCTGGGAGCCACAGCGTGATGCCTTTCTTCCCTAGGGTCAAAGGGTCGATAATCTGCTTATTTTCATTGTAAAGAACACCTGTGTGTGCACAGGACTCAGACTTTTCTGTTTGGGAGACACTTTGTGGCATTGTGACTTGCTGTCCTCAAGTTTCTTGCTCACAGGAGGGGCTGACGTACAAGGAGGAGCATGAGCCTCAAGCAGAGACCAGTGCACCTACCGACTGTGGGCGGGTCGGGAGGAGCTGTGAGGACGGGGCCTCACTGTTAGAGGCAGTTCTTCCTCGGGCTTCTTCATGGAACTTCCCTCCCCCGTAGAACACATGCACTGTAACAGAGCCTCCCCTGAGCCTTGATCCCATTGCAAAGGGGCTCAGGCTGGAAGGAGAGACCCTGAGCTCAGTGTCTTCTGCTATTGGGGGAAGGAAGTCACTGGGCACCACCTGGAAATCTCATGGGCCCACGACAGTGTCATGTCCGCAGAGGCCCAAGATTCTTTGAAAGCAGCCGCAAGATCACTGTGACTTTGAGAGGGCATTAAGTCACTTTGGGTTGTATTTCTGTAACTTAGTCCTGAATTTGCCACTGGACTTGGGTCAGAACTCTCCAGAGCTCTGGCTGGGGTGGGATGCATGGCTGTAATTTGATGAGTAAGACTTCGCATATCCGCTGGATGATTTGTCTCACAAGCTGAGGTTCTCAGGTTTTGCTTTTTACTAGAATACCCCAAAGAGACCTCACACTGGAGCAAAAGCAGCAGCACGTCAACAGTGGGTGGTCTGGGTAATGTGCACAGGCTTTTTCTAACACATATCATTGCAACATTTCTGTCACTTTGGTGCTATCTTCAAGTTCAAAGTTAAATATTGCGTTTCTGAAGCAAAATGCATTGTGATGAACACGCTCCTGGCCTTCCTGGGAAGAAGAGTCAGCCATGCGGGGAGAGCACGTGATACAGCGGGTCACGGGAGTGCCCCTGATGGGGGATGGTGCAGGAGTCCAGGGGCACTTGAAAGGAGTGTCCTCCACCTCCAGGTCGTGTCTGCAATGGCTTCTGGACTGATTCCCGCACTACGGAATGCACAGGTTAGACAGTGCACACAATGAGACTCTAGGAGAAATCTGGGCAAAAATGAAGCATTCCTAATATTATCCCATTATTAATTATTATTATAATTATTATTTTACCTATTTACAACATAAAAGAAAGATTTACACATTATAGACCAATTAATTATGGCCAAAGTTAGTGCACAACAAGAAGGAGACACTCTCCGCTGCCCCATGGCCTTTCCCCGCCGCGGGCTTCCCTTTGCGGCTCACAGACCGCAGGAGGAGGTCAGAGCCCCGTCAGGGGTCCGGGGCTACGGGCAGGTGTCCGTGGGAGCGGGAAGGAACCGTGCAGCTGCTCACACGTGTCCCTGAACCCTCAGGGCATAAATTTCATGACTCATCAGCGCACAGTGGTGAGGGAAGAGGTACTAACACGGTTTATGGAGTCTGTAAGGTGAGGGACATGGTGACCCGGGTATCATCAGAGATCTCGCAGCTTTGGATAAAGGGCAAACATATACTTTGAAATCTGATACTTCGTAAATGCATGAAGTAAGATATTGTCGATGAATACATCTCTTAATGAACTAAAGGAGGCTTTTTACAAATTTAATCCATTCATAAATAATACTATTTCTGTGTGTGTGTGTAAAAATGAGGCCGTCTAGTCACGGATTTTATCTTTTGAGGGCTTAATTCTGAAAACATTTGTCACATGAATGTGCAGATGCAGAAAGGACAAGGTCATGGTAGGAATGTCAATCGATTAAGCATATTTCTTGGACTATGGTCCAAAAATGTCATTGTGATCTCTCACTCCAAATTATTTTTATACTTGATCTTAGGCCTAAAGTCAAGAAGTGATCAAAATTATTTTTAAAAACTTATCAGCCAGGGAGAAGCAAGATGGCGACGGAGTAGGCGGACGTACCAACTTCCAACTCCCAGAACCAAAGTGGATTATAACTCAATTTAAAGAACCATCATCTGGATAAACCAACTATGAACTAAACTAAGTGAACTCTTCAACCAAGGAACACTGCAGAAGCCACATTGAGACTGGTAGGAATAGCGAAAACGCGAAGAGGGCTGCCCAGCTCCCCGGAGCAAACGGCAGCTCGGAGAGAGACCCGTGGGGCAGGAGGAAATTTTGGCGGAAAGGGAGGGACCTGGGTCCCAGGAACCAAGCCCCAGCCTGCAGTCCCAGAGCCTAGAAGAGGCGTTTGGACAGTTTTGAGCTGTGAAACAAGTGAGGGAGCTCCCAGGCCTACAGTGTGGAGTATTAGGTCCCTTCCTACTCTGCTGAGGGCTGCTTAAGGGTTTGGGGCGGCAGGACGCTGAAACACGGTTCTGTCGGCGTGGGCAGAGGCCAAGCTGGTGTGAGCTTGGGCTAGCCCAGAGGGTCGGAGGGGATGCGCGAAAGTGGTCCAGAAGCTGTGGGCCCGCCTTTAACCCCACTTACGGGGACAAAGCGGGAGGCCAGGAACGGGCAGGCCCTGCGCAAGCCGGCCCTGACCGCGGGGACCGGGCTGGGACCAGGGATGGGCAGGGGCTCGCGGCTGAGCTCACGCTACCAGCCCCCCCCACCCCCGGCCGGAGAAACCGCGGTTGGCCAGTACACGTGCGTGAGCGGGCTCCGAGCGCGGGAATGGGGTAGACCCCGAGACAAGTGGAAGCTCGCAGCTGAGCCCACGCTATTATCCCCGCCCGGCCGGAGAAACCGTGGATTGCATTCATACGTGCACGAATGGGCTCCAAACGCGGGGGCGGGGTAGAGTCCGGGACGAGCGGAAGTCCGCAGCTGAGCTGAAGCCAGCAAACACGCCCGCCCCAATAAACCTTGGTTTCCGACCCTGCGCAGAAGGGCCCTGGCCTCGAGGGCAGGGCTAAAGCTCCAGACGGGCAAAAGCTTACAGCTGAGAGCACGTCAAAAGCCCCGCCTAACCCGCGGAACTGTAGCGAGCAGGCTCCGACTGCTGGTTCTGGGTGGAAGTCCGGAAATAGGCTGGGTCCGCAGCTGAGGAAAGGTGCTCACCTCTACCCTTGGTGCTAATCTTGTGGCTTCAGTGACAGCCCCTCCCACAGAGGAGAGGCAGAAATCATAGCAAAAGCCACAGTGGGCTGGCACTGGCAACGCTCATACCCAACCACCCTAGGCACCGGCAGAGGGGGTGGGGAGCCTGCAGACAGACCACACCTAGAGAACACAAAGGCAACACCTACTGGACTCCAGTGGCCACAACTTGCTTATACACAGAAAAAATGGGCAGGCAGAGGAATGCAAACCAAATGAATCAAGAGAAATCCCCAGAGAAGGACCTGAATGAACCAGATATAACCAAATTACCAGAAGCAGAATTTAGAATAATGATAGTTAGGATGTTCAAAGAAATTAGAGCAACAATGGATAGTCATTATGAACACCTAAATAAAGAGATAACAAGTATAAAAAACGAAATTGAAATAATAAAAAAAAAATCAGACAGAAATGACAAATACAGTATCAGAACTGAAGACCACAATGGAAGGAATTAAAAGCAGGATGAATCACGCTGAGGATCGAATAAGCGAGTTAGAGGACACAATAAACAAAGGCACAGAAGCAGAGAAGAAAAAGGAAAAGAGACTTAAAAAATGTGAGGAAACTCTAAGGGAGCTTTGTGACAACATGAAGAGAAACAACATTCGCATCATAGGGGTGCCTGAAGAAGAGGAGAGAGGACAGGAAATGGAAACTTTGTTCAATCAAATCATAGCAGAAAACTTTCCTAAATTAAGGCTGGGAAACACTCCACACATTCAAGAAGCACACAGAACTCCATTAAAGAGAAACCCAAAAAGATCTACACCAAGACACATCATAGTTAAAATACCAAAGCTAATGGATAAAGAAAAATTTTAAAAGCTGTTAGAGAAAAAAAGGCTATCACCTACAAAGGAGCCCCCATAAGGATGACATCGGACTTCTCAACAGAAACACTTGAGGCCAG
Source organism: Rhynchonycteris naso (assembly GCA_037038555.1). Classification (NCBI taxonomy): domain Eukaryota; kingdom Metazoa; phylum Chordata; class Mammalia; order Chiroptera; family Emballonuridae; genus Rhynchonycteris; species Rhynchonycteris naso. The sequence continues at coordinate 363,475,407 of CM072995.1, forward strand.
AAGGGAATGGCAAGATATAATCAAAGTAATGCAGAACAAGAACCTACAACCAAGACTACTTTATCCAGCAAGGCTAATGTTTAAAATTGAAGGAGATATAAAGAGCTTCCCAGAAAAAGAAAGCCTGAAGGAATTCATAAAAACCAAACCAATTCTGCAAGAGATACTAAGGGGCCTCTTGTGAACAGTTTAAAGGGAGGAATGAATAGAGCAAAAGAAGAATACAGCTTTAAAGAATAAAATGGCAAAAAACAACTACATATTAATAATAACCTTAAATGTAAATGGATTAAATGATCCAACCAAAAGACATAGGGTAGCTGCATGGATAAAGAAACAGGACCCATACATATGCTGTCTACAAGAGACACACCTTAAAACAAAAGATGCTCATAAACTGAAGGTAAAAGGATGGAAAAAAATATTTCATGCAAATGGAAATGAAAAAAAAAGCAGGGGTAGCAATACTTATATCAGACAAAATGGATTTTAAAACAAAGGCTGTAGTAAGAGATAAAGGAGGACACTACATAATGATAAAGGGAACAATTCAACAGGAAGATATAACTATTGTAAATATCTGTGCACCAACTATAGGAACCCCGACATACATAAAGCAGACTTTGATGGATATAAAGGGCGAGATTAACAGCAATACTATCATAGTAGGGGATTTCAATACCCCTCTAACAACACTGGATAGATCCTCAAGAAAGAAAATTAATAAAGAAACAGCAGACTTAAAGGAGACACTAGATCAACTTGATTTAATAGATATCTTCAGAACTTTTCACCCTAAAGCAGTAGAATATACATTCTTCTCAAGCGCTCATGGTACGTTTTCTAGGATAGACCACATGTTAGGACACAAAAATGGTCTCAATAAATTTAAGAAGATTGAAATCATATCAAGCATTTTCTCTGATCACAATGCCATGAAACTAGAAATTAACCACAAAAGAAAAACTGAAAAATACTCAAACACTTGGGAACTAAATAGCATGTTATTAAATAATGAATGGATTAACAATGAGATCAAAGAAGAAATAAAAATGTTTCTAGAAACAAATGATAATGAGCATACATCAACTCAAAATTTATGGGACACAGCAAAAGCAGTTCTGAGAGGGAAGTTTATTGCACTACAGGCATATCATAAGAAGCTAGAAAAAGCTCAAATAAGCAACCTGACCCTGCATCTAAAAGAACTAGAAAAACAACAACAAATAAAACCCAAGACAAGTAGAAGGAAGAAAATAATAAAGGTCAGAGCAGAAATAAATGACATAGAGGCTAAGGAAACAATACAGAGGATCAACGAAACCAGAAGCTGGTTCTTTGAAAAGGTAAACAAGATTGATGAACCTTTAACTAGACTCACCAAGAAAAAAAGAGAGAGGACTCAAATAAATAAAATTAGAAAGGACAGTGGAGAAATAACAACTGACACAACAGAAATACAAAGCATTGTAAGAAAATACTATGAAGAACTATATGCCAAAAAATTAGACAATCTTGGTGAAATGGACAAATTTCTTGAATCATATAACCTTCCAAAAATCAATCTGGAAGAATCAGAACTCCTAAACAGACCAATTACAACAAATGAGATTGAAACAGTTATCAAAAAACTCCCCAAAAAGAAAAGTCCTCGGCCTGATGGCTTCACAAGTAAATTCTATCAAAAATTCAAAGAAGAACTAACTCCTATCCTTCTCAAGCTATTTCAAAAAATTCAAGAGGAAGGAAGACTTCCAAACTTCTTTTATGAGGCGAGCATAATTCTGATCCCAAAACCGGGCAAAGACAACACAAAGAAAAAAAATTATAGGCCTATATCCTGATGAATTTAGATGCTAAAATTCTCAACAAAATATTAGCCAACCGGATCCAGCAATATATGAAAAAAATCATACACCACGATCAAGTGGGATTTATTCTGGAGAGGCAAGGCTGGTTCAATATTCGCAAATCAATCAATGTGATTCATCACATAAACAAAAGGAAGGACAAAAATCACATGATAATTTCAATAGATGCAGAAAAGGCATTTGATAAAATCCAGCACCCATTCATGCTCAAAACTCTCAGTAAAGTGGGAATACAGGGATCATTCCTTAACATGATAAAGGCCATCTACGATAAACCGACAGCAAACATCATACTAAATGGACAAAGATTAAAAGCAATCCCCTTAAGATCAGGAACCAGGCAGGGTTGCCCACTTTCACCACTGTTATTCAACATAGTTCTGGAAGTCCTAGCTACAGCAATCAGACAAGAAGAAGAAATAAAAGGCATCCAAATTGGAAAAGAAGAAGTAAAACTGTCATTATTTGCAGATGATATGATATTGTAAATTGAAAACCCTAAAGTCTCAGTCAAAAAACTACTGAACCTTATAAATGAATTCAGCAAGGTGGCAGGATATAAAATTAATACTCAGAAATCAGAGGCATTTCTATACACCAACAATGAAATATCAGCAAAAGAAATTAAGGAAACAATCCCCTTCACTATTGCAGCCAAAAGAATAAAGTACCTAGGAGTAAATTTAACCAAGGAGGTTAAGGACTTGTACTCGGAAAATTATAGAACATTGATAAAAGAAATCAAGGAAGATACAAACAAGTGGAAGCATATACCGTGCTCATGGCTAGGAAGAATAAACATCATTAAAATGTCTATATTACCCAAAGCAATTTATAAATTCAATGCAATACCAATTAAAATACCAATGACATACTTCAAAGATATAGAACACATATTCCAAAAATTTATATGGAACCAAAAAAGAACACGAATAGCCTCAGCAATCTTAAAAAGAAAAAATAAAGCAGGAGGTATCACTCTTCCAGATATCAAGGTTTACTATAAGGCCATTATACTCAAGACAGCCTGGTACTGGCATAAGAACAGGCACATAGATCAATGGAACAGAACAGAGGACCCAGAAATAAACCCACAGCTTTATGGACAACTGATATTTGACAAAGGAGGAAAGAACATACAATGGAGTAAAGACAGCCTCTTTAACAAATGGTGTTGGGAAAATTGGACATCTACCTGCAAAAAAATGAAACTAGACCATCAACTTACACCATTCACAAAAACAAACTCAAAATGGATAAAAGACTTAAATGTAAGCCGTGAAACCATAAGCATCTTAGAAGAAAACATAGGCAGCAAGCTCTCCGACATCTGTAGCAGCAGTATATTTGCCGATTTATCTCCACGGGCAACTGAAATAAAAGGCAAGATAAACAAATGGGACTATATCAAACTAAAAAGTTTTTGCACAGCTAAAGACAATAGGAACAGAATAAAAAGACAAACCACACAATGGGAGAACATATTCGACAGCACATCTGATAAGGGGTTAATAACTAAAATTTATAAAGAACTTATAAAACTCAACACCAGGAAGACAAACAACCCAATCAAAAAATGGGCAAAAGAAATGAATAGAAATTTCTCCAAAGAGGACATACAGATGGCCAATAGGCATATGAAAAAATGCTCAACATCACTAATCATTAGAGAAATGCAAATTAAAACCACAATGAGATATCACCTCACACCAGTCAGAATGGCACTTATCAGCAAAACAACACAGAATAAGTGCTGGCGAGGATGTGGAGAAAAGGGAACCCTCCTGCACTGCTGGTGGGAATGCAGACTGGTGCAGCCACTGTGGAAAACAGTTTGGAGATTCCTCAGAAAATTAAAAATCGAACTGCCTTTTGACCCAGCTATCCCACTTTTAGGAATATACCCTAAGAACACCATAGCACTGTTCGAAAAGAAGAAATGCGCCCCCATGTTCGTGGCAGCATTGTTCACAATAGCGAAGATCTGGAAACAGCCCAAGTGTCCGTCAGAAGACGAGTGGATTAAAAAGCTATGGTACATATATACTATGGAATACTACTCTGCCATAAGAAACGATGACATCGGATCATTTATAACAAAATGGATGTACCTTGATAACATTATACGGAGTGAAATAAGTAAATCAGAAAAAAAGAAAAACTGAGAACAGCATGATTTCATACATAGGTGGGACATAAAAGTGAGAATATGAGACATGGACAAGAGTGTGGTGGTTATGGGATGGGGGGAGGGAGGGAAGAGTGGGATAGGGAGGAAGGGAGGGACACAGGGAAAACCAGATTGAAGGTGACAGAGGACAATTTGACTTTTGGTGATGGGTATGCAACACAATTGAATGATAAGATAACCTGGAGATGTTTTCATTGTACATATGTACCCTGATTTATTGGTGTCACCCCATTAGAATTAATAATAATAATAAAAAAAAAACTTATCAGTCAGCCTGACCAGGCAGTGGCACAGTGGATAGAGCATCGGACTGGGATGCGGAAGACCCAGGTTCGAGAACCCGAGCTCGCCAGCTTGAGCGCGGGCCCATCTGGCTTGAGCAAAAAGCTCGCCAGATTGGACCCAAGGTCGCTGGCTCCAGCAAGGGGTGGCTCGGTCTGCTGAAGGCCCGTGGTCAAGGCACATATGAGAAAGCAATCAATGAACAACTAAGGTGTTATGACGGCAACGAAAAACTAATGATTGATGCTTCTCACCTCTCTCCATTCCTGTCTGTCTGTCCCTATCTATCCCTCTCTCTGACTGTCTCTCTGTCCCTGGAAAAAAAACAACTTATCAGTCATGGCTGAATTAGGTCCTTTTTATTTTATTCAGAGCAAGAACACAGAACACGCTTCCTGTGAGGAAAATGGGAGTGCCACACAATATTGCTCATATTTCTTATTTGGAGACCACAGTCGTACACGCAGAGCCAATGCTACAGAGTCTGGCAGATGGTGTGTACTCCATCGGTCTTTATCAAATGGAACCAAGATGTTTATGATGAGGAGGTGGGATATGACAACCAGTGTCACCAGATCTATATACTGTAAAACTATATGAGCTCATCACGATCCAGAAGTGAGGTCTGAAATGTGTCCATCCCCCTGCTGACCAGTTAGAGACTGAGCTAGAGGAGTCTGGGATTTCAACAGCAGCCAAAGAACCTGTGTCACCAGCACATCCTGCTGAGTGAGGACAGGAGTTCAGAGACCCGGTGTCTTGGGATGGAGAACACCTGTCCCCACCCACTAACTTCATGGACCCTTAGCTCCAATATCCAGTAGTTAGGATAATAAAGTCCTCAGAACAGTCACATCAATGCAATCATAAAATCGTAAATTAAGTGATTGGAAAGCAATGATCTTATCTTACCTAAGAGAAGCCCCAGTGGAGCCAGAGCCAATTCAGAAGCACACAGTGTTAGCTCCCAGGTAAAGTTTCCACCCTGGCAGAGTTGGTGAGATACAATCTAATATTTGTCCTTAAGGATAAGGTGATTTATCTGTTTGACTTATTACTTACAGTTTCATATTGTTGCATAACTGTAATAGCTGAGATTTACTGCCAGATACGGTGCTGAGCATTTCCCTGAATTAATATATTTATCCTAACACAGACTCTATGATATCACCCTTGTTTATAGATGATGAAATTCAGGCAGAAAGGATCAGCACCTTGCTGATGGCAATACAGGTAGAAAGTTCTAGAGCTCAGCTTGAATCCAGGGAGTCTGGTCCTAAAATTGGACTCTTGCTCACAACTCAATAAATGAACACGTTCCAAATTTGAAAGAACCAAACAGCAGTTCAAAATTCAAAAAGTGTAAAACTGCCCGGTGTGGATTCTGATGGGGGGGGGGGATTGAAACTGCAGAGTATCTGAGAATACAGGGCTTCTTCACCTTTTCCACTGTTTCTTCAGGAACGAGGTGTGAGCCTTGGTGATTTTAGATCCCTTGTTCTATCTGTGAGTAAATTTTATGATTTTATCCTTCAAGGTGCACACGTTTCAAGTAAGCGTGTGACCTTCAGTATATTTCTGTTGCTGCTAGAGTTCTGGTTGCCATGGTGTCATGCATTCTGTTCGGTCACACCCCTGTGACCACCATTCTATTTTCTGTTTCTATGAATTTGACTGCTCTGATCCCACATTTATAAGAATCATATATTATTGTCTTCTTGAGACTGGCTTATGTCACGTAGTGTACTGTCCCCCACGTTCACCCTGATGCAGCATGTGACAGATTTCCTGCCTTACCATGGGGATAAGGGCAATATCCCATTATCTGTGTGCTCTGACTCTGTTTACCCATTCGTCTGTCCGTGGACACCTGGGCTGCTTCCAGCTCTTGGCTGTTGTGAATTGTGCTGCAATAAAATAGGTGTGCAAGTGACTGTTTGAGACCCTGCACGTGTACTCAGGGCTGAGCTTGACCCATCACACTGTAATTCTATTTTTAATTTTTTGAGGGAACTCCAGACCTTTTCTTTAGTGGCTGTAGTAATTTACATCTGGGCCCCAAATGCATCCTTGACAACACTATTAATATTTTCTGTTTGTTTATTCCTTATTACTATTTTTTGGAAAGTAGCCATGTTAATGAGTGTGAAAACCCCATGTGACATTGACCTGAGATCGGAAACAGAGCAGGAAAGCCTGGGGGGCACAGTGTCTAGCTGGGTCTCTCCCACGCACTCACCCGCCCCCAGGGCTCCTGGAGAAGAATGGGGACCCTCCTGACTCAGCCCGTCCTGCCTCCCCAGTCACAAAGTCTCCCCTCTTCCACCAGGCACTCCTGTGTTTCAGGGTAACACTGGCTCCTGTCCCTATAGGCCACCTGGCTGATAGTGTCTTCTATTCCCCTAGGCTTCCCTCGGGACCCCTCCTATTAAGATTTCCTAATGGCAAAATTCTCTCCTTCCTGAGTGGCTCTCTGGAATGTTCCTCTGTAACCCACTGCATCCTAATGTCTTCTTCAGAACTGGCCATGTCTCCCCTGTGTTTCCATGGAACATCTGGTCATGGCTGGGGACAGGCAGAGGATGGGCACTGGGGCACTTGTACTGCTGGTACCCTGAGGACTCAGAAGGTGTGATTCCTCCTGCCATGTGGAATTGTCAATTAGGACAGTTTAGTGTTGGATTTCATTGGAAATCTCTATTGATATTTTATGAAACATTAGAGTAAGAAGTTGGCTTGAATTTTTCCCCCTTCATTTTTTAGAAAGGGGTAGAGAGAGAGAGAGTGAGAAAAAGGGGGAGGAACAGAAAACATCAACTCCCATATGTGCCTTGACCAGCCAAGCCCAGGGTTTCAAACTGGTGACCTCAGCATTCTAAATCAATGCTTTATTTACTGCACCACCAGAGGTCAGGCAGCTTGAGTTGATTTAAAATGTCACTTGAGAGTTTTCAATACATTATATTAAGTAGGAAGTTAGGAGTTGGGAGGTAGTCTTCCCTTTGTCTGTGCTTTCTCTCAGGAACAGAACACCTCTAATTTCTTCACAACTTTTCTCCAGCCTACTGATCTTTCTCCCTCAATAGCTGAAGGAGCCCTGGAACAGCAGGCATCATCTTACACTAAAGATGCTCCCTAACCCGACTGAGTAGTTTGTTAATTCATATTCATGCCCACCCAGGAGTACTTGCTGACCCTCGTCTCTGTGCCTGGCACCAGGCTGACAAAGATCAGCAAAGCAGACATGTCTTGGAATTAAGGAGCCAAATCCCAGGGACCTCCCGTCAATCACTGAGTATACATGTCTAACCCCCACCTTGGTGTTGCTACCAAGAAGATGTCAGGGTGTCAGCAATGCCGATGATTGACCAAGTCACTTGGTTCTGTCACATCAAAGGATGGCATCTTTTATCAATTAGGACAGAAGGGCTTGAAGCCAGGTCTCATGACCTGCCACATCCTTTGTGGGCAGGACCAGCGAGGCTCACTAGGTACAAATGAGCCCGGGCTCTGCAGACTGCTGAGTCCAGCCTGTAATTGCTCAGTGTTCCTAGAGCTGAACTCAAAGCAAAGTCCATCATGAAGCCAGTCCTGTGTGTCCTGTTGGTCACTCTGGCCTTTTGCTGCTATGAGGGTGAGTACCATGTCCAATGTGAGTACCATCTACCCGGGTAAGTAACTTCCTCTCAACTAGGTGACTTATTACGGGAGGGGGGTGAGCAGATCAGAATCCAAACCTTCCCCACCACTTGTGGACTAGCCCCCAGCAGTCAGGGCTCATTGTATCAATTCCTAATGATCTAGAACTTTCTCAGACATCATGGCAGGATTGTTTTAAGGGTTCTCCATCGGAAGAATAGTCACTGTCTGTGGTCTACGTGTCAGAGCAGCATGATGTAATGGGACTTGGTTGTGAGTCATGACTGCCACTCAGCAGTGCTGTGACCTTGAACAAACGCTTAATCTCTCCTAGTCTCCTCTTGTCCTCGCTTTTCACAGCTGCCACCCAGAGTGGCTCTGACAGAGCTGAGATGACATATGTCAGAGGGTAGCTCCAGGTCCCATCACACGTTATGCTTTCCAGGGTCTTTTAGGTGCCGGTTGAGTCCACGGCTGTGCACTCCCGAATTCAGACTCATAGGATGTGCAGGCTGGAAGGGCTTTAGCAGAGTCCTCAGTTCAGGAAGAGCCAGTGTTGTCTGAATCTCTGAATGATCAGTCTTCGCGTGGGCTCTGAGACCCGGCAGCCCTCAGCCAGTCGACACGTGCTGCTCGTTCTTCAGTCGTCCGGCCAGGGCTTGGAGACCCAGTGACGTCTTTAGGGTTCCAAATGTTTCTTTTCTGGGCTCATTCTGGCCCTTCATTTAATAATGCTTTGGCGAGTCTTCATGCCCTTGACATGGACCCAAGTCCTTTTGAATCTTTCTCTTTCACCTGCCTTTCGGAACCCCCTCCCGTTTCCCTGTGTGGCCTCTGATCTGACCCTCTCACCATCTCCGCACAGCTGCTGTCGGATCCCGTCAGATCAGAGCCTGGCAGGGCACATTCTGGGCTGCAGGTGGTTGCAAAGCCTTAGGGGAGGGGTGGGGAATCTAGACCAGCGAAAGTGGTCACTTCAGGACTCAGCACAATCCCAGGGAGGTCGGTAGTAACCCCAGTTCCCACCTCCCACCTTCTCTAAGGAATTCTGTACATCAGAGCGGAACACAAGAGCCATCATGACTTGTGCATAATTTCAGATGTGTGGAACCCATAGAGTCCTTTTCTCAGAAGTGTTTTATCAGTCTTCATCCAATGACATAATCCTACAGTTTAATTTAGTTGCAAAGGAACATCTAAATTTAACAATAGATTTTCTCACTCCTCTCCAGATTTAGTCTTTTCTCTGACCCAGGCATGGCCAACATACAGTCCGCGGGCCAGATTCGGCCCGCGTAATGAGTTTATGCAGCCCACAATTAAATTTTTAATATTCACTACTTTGATATCTCAGCTACTCAGAAGCAGAAGCGTCTTTGATTATTGGAAACCGAGATATTAAAGAAGATAGTGATATTTGGAAAAGAATTCCACGTGTAACTAATCTAGGACTAACTTCCAATAATTGGTCGAATGGATTCATGATACTTCTTTATTTTTAAAAAAAATTCCATTATAAAGATTTACAACTTTTGTACTCATCTGTACTGGATATGAACTGTTTGACGTTTAGCGACGATGTGAAACCCACTTTCTTTTAGGCGGAGTTTGCCAGTGCTCACCCAGTTCAAACAATTTGTTATTTTTGTGGTCAAGTGTGATGAATCAAGTGGCATTGTAGCATAGACAATAGCTGCAGTTGATAACTGAAAAGGTGTCCAGGCTGCTTGTAAAACAAAATAATTATTTTATTTGCAATATAACCCCTTCAAGCTCATTCTACTAATTAAATATTGTTTCAATTGATTGCAATAGTTTAAATTAGGTATGTAATTATATTTTTATTGAAATATATGTTTATTAAAATATTTTCCACTCACATTTATTCATAAACAAATTACATAACAAAATTTTGTTTACTTAAATGATTAGTTTTTGTATTTAACATTTTTAAATTTTAATATTTTGTCTGGCTCATGAAAAAAGTTTTCTTTCTAATCTGTCCCGGGGGCAAAAATTGTTGGCGATGCCTGCTCTGACCTCTGGTAAACCCTGATTCTGCCATTCATTGAAAGACTGATTGCTAACATCTCCTTTCCCCTATATCAGGATTAAAGAAGGTGTCACTGTATTGACAGGGAAACCTTAAGTTTTGAAATCTAGGGACTGTCAATTTCAGCAATGCAGGAGAGTCCTGGAAAGTAGTGGGTGTACTTTACAAAGAATAAACCTGAACTACAGATCGGTCAACCTGCTTTCCAGACCAAGATCTGCGGCTTGTTCTGGGATCTTGACCGAATCATTACTCCCAGGATTTTGCATTGTCCTTGGGTCAGTTATGAGATGTGACCATATACCCCGGGGTTCCTGTTTAGTTCTAAGGTGAGGAGCCATGGGGGAAAGTAACTTTCTTTAATTAATTGTATGCCTTATTCTTTTGCTCCAGCAAATGCAATGGCGTGTGCAGCACTTGTTTCAGACCTGGGGCGCTTCTTTTGGGAAACTCCCAGCAACTACCGTGCCAATCTTGAGAAATATAACCCACCTGAACAAGCGATCCAGGGTGTGCTACAATTAAAGACCTGCGTTGATCAAGTGTCCAACGACAAAAAAATGAAGCTTATCGACTATTTGGTAATTTATTTCTCCCTCTGTACAGAGGCTGCTTCTCAGCTTCACAGCCAGGGGGGCGCTCAGGGTGCTGCTCTGGGCTGGCCAAAGGTGGGTAGGCAGCTGCCCCTCTGTGCACATCATATAGAGAGGCTCTGGACACAAGTTCCATGATTACGTGACACCTGCTGAACTGGACTAAGGCTGCACACAGCACTGGGCATGTTCCTCCTTTTCAGGTCACCTCCCTGGGCACCAGGTTCCCCACAGTGTCCTGAGGAGAGGGACAGCCAGGGTCACAGAGTGTGATGGGGCACGGCCAGAGATGGTTGCCCCCAGCAGGACAGGTCCCTCCGCCAGCAGGGCGGGTCCCTCACCCAGTGGCATAGTCCCTGTGACTCTCACAGAGGGACTGGGAGGGTTGAAGGGGACACAGCGAGAGGGACAGAGCCAGCCCCGCCCTCTGTCAGGACTGAGGGGCAGCTGCTGGGGGCTCTGACAGCTCTCTCAGAGCTGAGGCCACTCCCTGTTCCTCACCCCACGTTTCCCGGCCAGGGGGCCGCGACCCTCCTTGTGTCCTCTGCAGCCCCGTGTGGAACTGAAACACTTCAATTATGTCCTTATGGAGAGATCACACAGATGTAAAGGTGTCTCTCAGCCCGGTGCCCCTGGAATGAAGTCAGGTTTTACACAAATGCCCTCACTAGCTGGATTCTCAGTGCGGACAAGTTTGTGTGCCGTGTGGGGAATGTCCAATCCTGGAGGCGGGACATCTGCAAACTGGCCCACGTCCCCTCCCGCCCCATCCTCGTACCTTAGCCCTGCGTCCCCGTTTAGTGACAAGTGGAGTCCCCGGCCCAGGGACTCAGAGAAAGGACACCGGGCTGCTCTGCCCAACTCCTGAGCCTCCTCCTGGCTCCACTGGAGACCTGAGCCCTTCTCTGGGGACACGCAGGTTTATCTGCTGGGTGTGGACCTGGTTCTCTCCTGACTCGCACGGTCTGTGCAGACTGGATCAGGACTATTGAATTCCCCGCACACACGGCTACCCTGCCTGGTGCCTCCATTTGGTTGCTGGTTGCAGTTTCTCCCACATCTGGGTTGTGAACAACAGTCTGTGTTATCATGTCATCTCCAGGGGCTCATGACTGATGTTTCTTTTCTTTCTTTTTCTATTTCAGAACAATGTAGTGGTGGCATGTAACGAATAGGTTTTTTAAATCTCCCATGCGAGTTCCCTGTTGTTCAATGGTGACCTGATCTTTCCTGGACAACGTGAAGGTTTCAACGTCTTGCTTCAATAAATTTCTTTCCTGCACTTCGCTGTCTGTCCTGTTTTATCCAACAGTCTCTGGCTTGAGTTGGGGTGATTTCATCATGAAGTGGCCTGTGGCTGGTGTCAGGAGTAAAGTTGGGAGACCCAGCGTCCAGGGACCAGGGTGGCCTGAGTGCAGGGGTCCCGGTGGGAACACGGGCTCAGGAGCCACCCTGCATGACCCCACAGACTGCCCGGTCACGTGGCCCCGAGGGCGAGGCGGTTGAGGGTAAAAGCATGAGAACGTCCTGCTCTGGGGCGCGGACTGCGGAGACCGCAGCCTGACGGCGGTCACATGGTTCCCACCCAGCAGCATCACTGCTACTGCGCCCGCATCGTCAGCACAAACTCTGCTCGGTCCTCACCCCATCCCTGGGGTCCAAGCCCGGATGGCCCCGTGTGACATGTTCTCTGTCCACTTCTCCACGTGTAGTGAATGCGCAGAGTTCAACCTTTGCTTACTGCCTGCACTCTGCACATGCGCATTGCTCACCTCCATCCCGGCTACCGCTTCCTCCCTCAGGGTCTCCCTAAAACCTCCGATACAGGCGTCCAGCTCCATTCACACCATCCGCGCTTACTGCGGGAGGAACACGTCAGATGAGCCCAATGTCTCCCCACCTACTCCTCTTCCATGAGCCCATCCAGGCTAATGAGCCCCCATCCAATGAGGCACCTGACTCAGATGATGGAGACATCACAGATCAGGATTGGTTTCCAGTGGCTGCTGTGACACACAGCCACTCACTTGGTGGCTTCAGTGAAGTGCTTTACTCCAGGTGTAGAGGACAAATGTCTAAAATCTGTAACCTCTGTTGAAATCACAGTGTCAGGGGGCCATGCTGGCTCTGGGACATTGAGGGGAACGTCTATCCCTGGTTCCTCCAGCTGAGGGCTGATAGCTGTCCTTGTTGGGTACCCACTCTCCCCTATCTCTGCCCCATGAGGGGACATTGTCAAATTTTCTTCAGTGTGTTTGAAAATCTCCTTGTCCCCTTCATATAGAGTATGTGGGATGACATTTAGAAGTCACCAGAAAATTTAGGATAATCTCCCTAGCTCAGAATCTCTGACTTAATGACATCTACAAACTCCTGATTGCTATAGAGGGGACATGATATGTCCAGGTTTAGTGTGTGGATCTGTTTGGGGGCTCTTATGAGCCTATTTCAGCTCCTCTGCCTACTGACACCTCAGAGTCCACTGAGTCTACCCCCTCCATGGTCAGCCCTCCCTCGAACACCCTTTTGCAACTTGGAAATATTAGAGGTCATGTGTTTCTGTTTCAAATAAGAGGACTTATTACTAGACCTACACCCTTTCGCCAATTATAAAGGATATAGTTATATAAACTATGGTTCAGAAAGTAGAAAATAAGTGTTAGCTACTATTATCAATTATGTCCAAAGCTTTTTCTACAGTAAATGTGATCACAGGGAGAACATGTCCACTTAATTTAGTCTCTATTTTCTGGAATGCCTTCTGTGTTCATCCACATCCTGTGCTTGGTGAACACAGGGTCACAGAGCTCTTGCCACAGCCTGAGAAACGCAGCTTGGAATCACGCGGGGAGGACAAGACCCACCACTGGTGGGGCACACAGGCCTGGCCTGACCCCATTCCGGTCTTCCCTCCGTCCCCATGTCACCTAGACGCTGTGCTCAGCCATCCTGTCTACATGCCATTCACTCAACATGACGTTGGGTCACAGCACTGCACGTGGGCTCGTCGTGGTCCCTTTCCCTCTATGTTGTCCCAGCACAGGACAGCTGACAGCCTTGTCTTCAAGGTCTGTGTCCTGTCCCCTGCTTCGTGAAGCCATCTCTGCCTCTCACACCCTAAAATAAACCTTCATACACAGTCACACTGTGTGTACTAAACCACACACACTCACCTACACATTTTTACAGACATCCAAAAACATGAATACCAGATATGCACAGACACACCCAGAGACACGCACAATGAGACACACACACAGACACACACAGAGGCAGGCACAGTTATCATTCTGTTGTCACTTTATTCCTTTGTGATATGAGTCCTTTCACAGAGCGCTTTGAGGGTAAATTTGGAATAAATTAACAATATAAAGAACAAATACTATCAGTCACTGTTAATGTCGCTAAAATGCTTAAGAGTTTACAGCATGGGCCCTGGCCGGTTGGCTCGGTGGTAGAGCTTGGCCTGGCATGTGAAAGTCCCGGGTTCCATTCCTAGCCAGGGCACACAGGAGAAGCATTCATCTCCTTCTCCACCCTTCCCCCTCTCCTTCCTTGCTCTCTCTTCCCCTCCCACTGTCAAGGCTCCATTGGAGCAAAGTTGGCCCAGGCACTGAGGATGGCTCCATAGCCTCCCCCTCAGCTGCAAGAATGTCTCCAGCCACAACGGATGAATGCCCCAGATGGGCAGAGCATCGCCCCCTGGTGGGCATGTCAGGTGGATCCCGGTTGGGGGCATGTGGAAGTCTGTCTCTCTGCCTCCCGGCTTCTAACTTCAGGGGGAAAAAAGAGTTTACAAACATGTAGACCCCTATGAACAGCCACTGTCCCGGAAGGTTACAGGTTATGTCTCACTTCATACTGACGGGTCTCCAGGAAAGGGAGAGACTGTTACCACCATCGAATTTGGGACGAAGGATGTTCCACCACGGGTCTCCAGCCTGGCTCTGTGTCTTCTCAACATCAACTGGGAAGATTTCAAAAGCAAATCTTGTGCAGGCCCCAGTCCAGGACCAGCGTGAGTATCTCTGTGGGTGGAACCCATGCGGTCCCCATCGTCACCTCCCCTGCAGCACCACGTGACTGCGGAGGCCATGACAGCCCCTGAACTGGGGAGGGCAGTAAGACTGTGCATGACAGCTCGAGACTCCCAGCATCACCGGGGGTCACCTGGAGACCTTTCTTTGGCCACTTCTCTAGTTCTGCCAGGCGGGCATGGCAGGGCCTTCATTGGTGTCACTGTAATAACAGTGACAGATAGGGTCCCGGGCAGGAACATGTTCTTTCTGACCTTCTGACAGTGCGGGAGGTGAGTTGACACATGACAGCAAAGGCTGGGCTGAAGGGGTGAAATGGGAAGTGAGGTTAATGGCCAGGGCCTCGGATTGGGATGATTCTGGACATGGATGTTGGTAAAATAGAGACTGTAATGTAAGCCATGTCAGTGAATTCTGCACTTAATAAACTCAAAATGGAAAATTTCATGTTTATATATTTCACCAAAACATAGAAAAGGACTCCATGAAACGTAGCTCTCTGAGAGGCAGCCAAAAGAGACCTGCCAATATTCCCTGCCAAGGGAACAGGGCCTATATTTCAACCCTCCGGACACTCTCCCTGCATTGCTGACACCTCATGTGAAATCATGTGTGGTGCCAACTTTCTGTTCGATGTGCTTCCTTAGATTTTCTATGTTGAAGATACCATAAATCTTTAGAAACTCATGTTCAAATGCATACATTGAGTTTAACTTGGTAGAAAGAATTGATTCTGCAGAGTCTTTTGCCTTTATCTTTGAGGTTCCAAATCTCCCTGGGACACGTGTCATCATTCTCTGCCTAGACTCTGCCCCTCAAATGTCTTTTCTCTGCATCCCTCCTACTCTCGTTGACAACTTCAAAATGCCAAGCCCAAGGCACTGGTTTGCCAAATGGCCACTTAGAGCAAACTTTCAAGGGCTCTCCCTCCTATAAAATAAGACTCAATGTCTTTGTTCAGGAATGAGTGTATTCTTGAATGGAGAATAATCCTAACTTTACCAACCTCAAAACTGACACTTTTCCCTCCTCCTTTTCTTTTAATTCTATGTGTGTCTTAGATGCTAACTATCATTTCTGACATATTGAGGGCATGAAAATGGAGAGAGACAAGAATTCAAGCAAGTTCTTAAGAGACCCATAGTCTTATGAAGAGATCAAAGTCCTCCGGGCCAGGCAGAAATTTCTCTCATGGGACACGTCATGGGACTTTAGAAAGTGCAGATTACTACGATATGTTTCTCCTCAGGGTTAATAAACATTCAATATAAATCAAAGAACTCTGGGAAAATAATTAGATAAAGCCATAAAGGATTTGGAAGATAGTGTGAAAATGTGTGTGTGTGTGTGTGATTTTGTAATATAAAGAAAAGAAATAAGAGAGGCAATAAGCATGTTAAGACATCAATCCAAAATTTCCAACTAATAAAAAATTTAAATGAGAGAGATCATGCTGGAAGAAAATCAACAAAGAAATACATCAAGAAAATGTCCCCACAGTGAAGATGAACTGGAACAGCTCACTCATTCCCCATATCAGAACACATTTTGTGACATTTGGAAACATCACCTTAAAGGAAGGAGGTTATTTCAAAAACACCAGGTCACCTGCCAGGATGGGGAATAAAGTAGAATCAGCACCGACCGGAGGGCACAGAGGAACACTGAAAGTTCGGAGGGCTGGCCTGTGCCTGTGTGCAAACAGGATTCTGAGGCAGTCAGCTAGCATTTCCGCATGAACATAAACACATCTCAGAAGAGCAAGTCCACAAAAGTTTTATCTCCCATGAGGTTTTTCTCAGAAAGTAGGGGAGAATTTGCTCTACAAAAAGAAATAGATGAAGAAAGACAAGGCATGCAGCCCAGTGCACACAGGATATAACACAGGTGTTTGTAGATGAGCTGCAGAGAAGGGTAAAATGATATAATTTCACACATCAACACCATGAGATGCAGTGATCCAATTTGTGGGGAGGTGGAGATGGCATGGTGTGTATGAGATTGAGGAGTTGAGAGGAAGCAAGATGGCGATGGAGTAGGCGGACATACCAACTTCCACCTCCCAGAACCAAAGTGGATTGCAACTTAATTTTAAGAACTATCATCTGGAAAAACCAACTTTGGACTAAACTAAGAGGAATCTTCAACCAAGGATCACTGAAGAAGCCACACTGAGACTGGTAGGAAAAGCGGAAATGCGAAGAGGGCTGCCCAGCTCACGGGAGTGAACAGCAGCCTGAGGAACTTGCGTGGTGGGAAGTGAGTTTAGTGGAGAGGGGAGGGTCCTGGGCCCCGGAACCAAAGCGCCAGCCTGCAACCCCAGAGGCTAGAAGAGGCATATGGACAGTATTTAGCTGCAAAACAAGCCAGGATACTGTTTGTGAGAAAGAGATTTCTCAGACCCAGGATTCTTCTAAAAGGGACTGCCACTCAGCCAGAGCTCTGGGAGACGAGGAGAAGTGAGAGGACTGGATGTAGCAGGAAGAGAGTGTAATCTAGGAGGCACAGGGAGAAACACTTTGAGGGACAGGCACTCTGACCCCTAGGCTGAGTCACTCCCCAAATCTAAAGTGAGTATTTTTCCTAGAACCAACAATAGCAGCAAAGGGAAGCAGGACACCAGCCAAATAAGCTCTCCCGTGGCACTCAGAGCAGAGTTGCTTAGAAGGAGGGAGCCTTCAGCGATACAGCATTGAGTACTAGGGTCTGAGCTGCAGCACCCCCACCCACACTGCTGAGTGTTTGCCAGAGGGTGGGCGGCTGTGGGACACAGAAGCGAGGTCCCGTGTGCAGGGGCAGAAGCAGGGCTGGCCATGACTGAGGCCTGGCATGAGCTCAGTCCTGCCTGGTGGGGATGAAAGATGCACAAGAAAGTGGTCCAGAAAAGCTGTGGGCCAGGTGAGCAAGAGTGATCCCTCCTGAAATCCTGCCCACAGAGGAAAGGTAAAGGCTGGGGAACTGCAGAGACCCGCAGCTGAGTGCTGGCACGCAGCCCTGCCCAGCTGGCAGAGCCAGGGCTTGCAGCTGGACAGGCAAGCACAGCTCCACCCACGGAGGCAGGGTGAAGCCTGGGAACAGGCGGAGACCCGTGGCTGAGCATAGGTGCTCAACCCTGCCCGTGGGTGCTGAGGTAGGCAGCCCCCGCACAGCATGCAGCCACATCCATGGGGGCGGGGCGAAGGCCGTGGCCAGAACACCCGGGAACGTAAACACAGCCCCTCCCATGGAGGAGAGGCAGAAAATGCAGCAACAGCCCCAGCATGCCAGCACTGGCAACACCCATACCCAAAAGCCCAAGGCTCCATGAGAGGGACTGGTGGGCTTGCAGACAGACCGCACATAGGGAACACACCCATAGGACTACAGTGGCCACACCCTTCTTATACACAGACAAAAGTCCTGGGCCTGATGACTTCACAAGTGAATTCTATCAAATATTTAAAGAAGAACTAACTCCTATCCTTCTCAAGCTATTTCAAAAAATTCAAGAGGAAGTAAGACTTCCAAGCTACATTTATGAGGCAAGCACAATTCTGATTCCAAAACCAGGCAAAGACAACACAAAGAAAGAAAATTATAGGCCAATATCCCTGATGAAGTTAGATGCTAAAATCCTCAACAAAATATTAGCCAACCGGATCCAGCAATATATGAAAAAAATCATACACCACAATCAAGTGGGATTTATTCTGGAGAGGCAAGGCTGGTTCAATATTCACAAATCAATCAATGTGATTCATCACATAAACAAAAGGAAGGAGAAAAATCACATGATAATTTCTAAGGATGCAGGAAAACGCATTTGATAAAATCCAGCACCCATTCATGATCAAAACTCTCAGCAAAGTGGGAATACAGGGAACATGCCTCAACATGATAAAGGCCATCTATGACAAACCCACGGCCAACATCATACTCAATGGACAAAAATGAAAAGCAATCCCCTTAAGGTCAGGAACCAGGCAGGGGTGCCCCCTTTCACCACTCTTATTCAACATAGTTCTGGAAGTCTTAGCCACAGCAATCAGATAAGAAGAAGAAATAAAAGGCATCCAAATTGAGAAAGAAGAAGTAAAACTATCATTATTTGCAGATGATATGATATTGTATATAGAAAACCCTAAAGTCTTAGTCAAAAAACTGCTGGATCTGATAAATAAATTTAGCAAAGTGACAGTATATAAAATTAATACTCAGAAATCAGAGGCATTTTTATACACCAACAATGAACCACCAGAAAGAGAAATTAAGGAAACAATCCCCTTCACTATTTCAACCAAAAAAAATAAAGTACCTAGGAGTAAATTTAACCAAGGAGGTTAAGGACTTTTACTCGGAAAATTATAAAACATCGATAAAAGAATTTAAGGAAGATACAAACAAGTGGAAGCATATACCGTGCTCATGGTTAGGAAGAATAAACATCATTCAAATATCTATATTACCCAAAGCAATTTATAAATTTAATGCAATACCAATTAAAATACCAATAGCATAGTTCAAAGATATAGAACACATATTTCAAAAATTTATTTGGAACTGAAAAAGAACACGAATAGCCTTAGCAATCTTGAAAAGGAAGAATAAAGTGGGAGGTATCACACTTCCTGATAACAAGTTATACTACAAGGCCATCGTACTCAAAATAGCTTGGTGCTGGCAAAGGAACAGGCACATAGATCAATGGAACAGATCAGAGAACCCAGAAATAAACCCATACCTTTATGGACAATTAATATTTGACAAAGGAGGAAAAAGCATACAATGGAGTAAAGACAGCCTCTTCAACAAATGGTGTTGGGAAAATTGGACATCTACCTGCAAAAAAATTAAGCTAGACCACCAACATACACCATTCACAAAAATAAACTAAAAATGGATAAAAGACTTAAATGTAAGCCGTGAAACCATAAATATCTTAGAAGAAAACATAGGCAGTAAGCTCTCTCCGACATCTCTCGCAGCAATATATTTGCTGATTTATCTCTATGGGCAAGTGAAATAAAGGACAGGATAAACAAATGGGACTATATCCAACTAAAAGCTCTTGCACAGCTAAAGACAATAAGATCAGAATAAAAAGACAAACCACACAATGGGAGAACATATTCTACAATACGTATGATAAGGGGTTAATAACCAAAATTTATAAAGAAGTTGTAAAACTCAACACCAGGAAGACAAACAATCCAATCAAAAAATGGGCAAAGGAAATGAATAGACACTTCTCCAAAGAGGACATACAGATGGCCAATAGGCATATGAAAAAATGCTCAACATCACTAATCAGTAGAGAAATGCAAATTAAAACCACAATGAGATACCACCTCACACCAGTCAGAATGGCACTCATCAGCAAAACATCACAGAATAAGTGCTGTTGGGAATGCAGACTGGTGCAGCCACTGTGGAAAACAGTATGGAGATTGCTCAAAAAATTAAAAATCAAACTGCCTTTTGACCCAGCTATCCCACTTTTAGTAATATACCCCCAGAACACCATAGCACTGTTTCAAAAGGAGAAATGCACCCCCATGTTTATGGCAGCATTGTTCACAATAGTGAAGATAAGGAAACAGCCCAAGTGCCCGTTAGTGGACGAGTGGATTTAAAAGCTGTGGTACTTATATACTATGGAATACTATGGGGCCACGAAAAAGAAGGAAATCTTACCTTTGCGACAACATGGAGGGACCTGGAAACTATTATGTTAAGTGAAATAAGCCAGGCAGAAAAAGAAAAACATCATATGACCTCACTCATTTGAGGAATCCAAGGAACACTGAGAACTGAGGAACGGAATTGAGACAGAGGAGAGATCAAAGGGACCAGAGGAAAAGAGGACAGAGGGAAAGGGGACGATAGGATGAGATAATCCTGAAGGGAAGGGGGCAGTGGAGAAGCTGAGGGGAATACAGGGGAGGGGGATGCATTCGGGGTGACACTAGAATCTATGTAAACACAATAAATTAAAATCTATAAAAAAAAGATTGGGGAGTCATCAAGTGCTTCTCATTGGAAGTTTCTTTTCCATTTTTGAACAATTTTCTGACATGATTATTTCAAAATAAAAAATTTGAAAATACAGGAAACTGTCAGACAGAAACAACAAGGAAGGACAAAATATGGCAAAAAATGAGTTAATATGTGGCACGTCATTGAAGGCCACGTAGGGATCTATGTGGCACCAAACTTAGGAGATTCTTGAAGTATTTTGTTGAAAGAATTAATGAATTTTCTTAGAGAATTGATTGTCATATTAAGTGACAAGAGATAAGGCCAGGAAGTGAAGAGCAGTATGTTATATCACAGGATGGGATTCTGTCGTAGAAATGATAGACAGATAGACATTCAACAGAGAACGAAGCCCTGTGAGCCTGCATTCTCCCAGATGAAGACTGTGAGCAGGGAGGACTGAGAGGATCCTGAAGGACAAAGTCAATGAGGGTGACAGAGAGGAGAGGGTGGGGACCTCTAGGAAGGTGGACAAGCCTGGCAAAGTCCTGACCTCAGAGATGAGCTCTGTGCACTAGAGGTCACATGTGACCACTCTACTGCCGCCATCAGTCAGCATGGCGGCTCCTCACTGTCCTCTGACTGTGAGGCCACCGGGCTGTCCTCATATTTTGTTACAAGGACGAATGCTGTCACGGATGTCTCTATGACTGGGTGTCTCAACTGTGACTTTAGTGCCATGGAAGTTGAAGAGTTTTTTTTTTTCCTGAGTGGGTGCCCTGAACACCGCAGGTTATTTAGCTGCAAAACTGGTCTTACACATGTGACGCCATTGGCCACCACCCACACCAGGGGACAGCAAAATATCTCTGGACTTGACAAATTATTGTAAAACAACTGGTGCAAAAAAGGAGAAACTCAGCCCCTGTAGAGAATTGCAGTTCTGATATTGGAAATAAGTATTCTCATATCTCTCCTATTCCCCTTGTAACATCCCTAAGATCACAAATTCAAACTCTAGAGGAAAATGGTTAGCACTAAAACATGGCCACTAGCTGGAGGGAAAATTAGTAACTGAAAAGAGATTTGGGGTTGAAATCTGATGAACCATATAAATCATCACATGTGTGTGTCTGTTAAATATTTAACCACACATTTTTTTAGAAATATCAAGTTGTGTAAGTTCAAGGTTTTGATGCATGTGCCAAAACGAATTAATTGGAGGTGACACTTGATTCTGACTCAGCTTCCAAATCCGGTTCTCGGTCCCAACTCATTAGATAGATCCGGGTGAGATTAAATCAAGCTAATGTTTATCTCCAGGGAACAGAGGACTGAGGTGTCTCTGTCCGTGGATGTCAAGGTTCCAACTCTCTCCAGGTACATAGAGAACGTGGTGGTGGCTTCATATTGGCAGTCTGATGTCTGGGTTTTCTGTTGGGGGTGAATCTTGACTTTCTGGAGTTTCCATTCTAAATGAGGTGCTCCTTCTAAATGGACCCACTAATAAAACATGTTATATAATCAAAGAATCCTTGGTAGAATCTCAAACTGTTCCAAAAAGCAGTTATACAACAGGTAATTAGACACCCAGTGTATCACTATTGTCACACACAGACCAGAAGAGCTCAGGTCATGCTCTCTAGGACCTGAACAGGGAGGAAGGAGCCATGAGGTCAGGTCCTGGTCACCAGAAGAATGGTACACACAAGGACCATGCGATCTTGGTTTTGAGAAGTTGACCCCAGAGATTCAAGGACACAATCCGACACCAGCATGGGCTGTCTTTGATGTGGCATTAGAAATAGATAAAGAGTTTCAACCAAAAGGCACCCAGGCAGGGACAGTGGAGAAGAAGATTTCACATGGAGCAAAGGCCTCGAGCAGAACACCGTGAGGCCAGCATAGAAATCTACCTGGAAGCTACATAGGGCAGTTGTGCAGGTCAAGGTCAAAGGCATTTATCTGAGTTATGAAGCAGAGTTTCCATAGGGTCAAACTAAGGAGATCAGTAGTATTGAGAGCTCTGATCCTAGACACCTGCCTTCTTACCGGGCTCTGCCTCCCACTAGCTGTGTGCCTTGGTCAGGTTACTGAGATCCATGTTCATGGACTGGAAGAATCAACATAGTTAAAATGGCCTTATTACCCAAAGCAATATACAAACTTAACGCAATTCTCCTTAAAATTTCAATGTCATTTTTTAAAGAAAAAGAACAAGAAATCACCAGGTTTGTATGGAATCATAAAACAATACAAATAGCCAAAGCAATCCTGAGAAAAAGGAATGAAGGCAGAGGTGTGACACTATCTGACTTCAAATTATTTTAAAGAGCCATGATAATCAAAACAACATGGCATTGGAAGAAAAACAGACATGCAGACCAATGAAACAGGATCCACAATAATCTTTGACCAAAGAGCCAAAAACACACAATTGAGAAAAGAAAGCCTCTTCAATAAATGGTGTTGGGAAAATTGGAAAGCCACATGCAAAAGAATGAAACTTGACTAATTTTTCCCCTTGCACAAAAATTAATTCAAAATATAACAAAGACTTAACTTTAAGATCTGAAACAATAAATTACATAGAAGAAAACATAGGTACTAAATTTATGGGCCTTGGCTATAGAGAACATTTTATGAATTTGACTCCAAAGGCAAGGAAAATAAAGGCAACAATAAATGAATGTGACTATATCAAACTAAAAAGCTTCTACACAGCAAAAGAATCTGACAAGAAAACAAAAAAGGCAGCCAATCAAATAGAAGATGATATTTACAAACAACAGCTCCGATAAAAGGTTAATATTCAAAATATATAAGGAACTCACATTTGTCAGCAACATATAAGCAAATAAGCCAATTAATAATGAGGAGAGGTGCTGAACAGACACTTCTCCCAAGAAGACATTCAAACAGCCAACTGATATATGAAAAACTGCTCATCTTTATTAGCTATAAGTGAAATGCAAATCAAAACTACAATATGAAACCACCTCACGCCTGTTAGATTGGCTATTATTGATAAGACAGGTAATAACAAGTGTTGGAGGGACTGTGGAGAAAAAGGAACCCTCATTCACTGATGCTGGAAATGCAAATTTGTACAACCACTATGAGAGAAAATACGGTTTTTCCACAAAATAGTAAGACTAGAACTACCATATGACCCAGCAATCCCTTTACAGGGTATCTACAAAAAAACTCGAAAACATCGGTACGAAAATATATGTGCAGCCCCATGCTCATCGCAGCATTATTCACAGTGGCCAAGACATGGAAGCAACCAAAGTGTCCCTCAATACAGGATTGGATAAAGATGTGGCACATATGTACAATGAAATACTACTTCCCCAAAAGAAATGATGACATAGTGACATTTACAACAACATGGATGGACCTTGAGAACATTATACTGAGTGAAATAAATAAATAAGAAAAAGCTAAGAGCTATATGATTTCACCCATAGGTGGAGTATAAAACTGGATCTCACAGACATAGATAAAAGTGAAGTGGTTAGCAGGCAGAGGGAGTTGTGGAGGAGGGGACTAAAGAGAGACAAATATATGATGACAAAATGATTTGACTTTGGATAATGGGGATACAACATAATCAACAGTTCAAATGCTGTAGAAATGTTTACCTGAAACCTAGGTAGTCTTTTTTTTTTTTTTTTTTTACAGGGACAGAGAGAGGGATAGATAGGGACAGACAGGAACGGAGAGAGATGAGAAGCATCAATCATTACTTTTTCGTTGCTGTTGCGACACATTAGTTGTTCATTGATTGCTTTCTCACATGTGCCTTGACCGCGGGCCTTAAGCAGACCGAGCCACCCCTTGTTGGAGCCAGCGACCTTGGGTCCAAGCTGATGAGCTTTTGCTCTAGCTAGATGGCCCGCGCACAAGCTGACGACCTTGGGGTCTCGAACCTGGGTCTTCCGCATCCTAGTCCGACGCTCTATCCACTGCACCACTGCCTGGTCAGGCCTAGGTAGTCTTATTGATTAGTGTCACCTCATTAAATTTATTTGAAAAAACTCAATGATCAGGTAAACTTACGGACTCCTTTTTATAGGCTTTCTTTGAATACATGAATCACTAAGAATAAAAATAGCTCTTACTGCATGTTATTACTATGTTCAGTATGACAAGGCCTCGAATAACCAACATATCAGCGTAGTGTGAGTGTATCTCAGGACTGTGAGAGCCCGAGGACAGGCCAGCTAGAACTCTCTCTCACCCTCGTGTGTCCCTCAGTGAGGACACAGGAGGTCAGGGAGGAACCTGAGTAATTCTCCTCCACAGCAGGTTGGCCTTAGAAAGGGCACGCACACTGAGACCAAAGCCACTTCCCTCCGCTGGTACCGAGCTCAGGGTGTGGATATGAGTCAAAGTCCCTATTGGGGAGAGAAGACATGAGACCAGGAATACAGGCCTTCAAACCTCTTCTCGGTTTCATCTATTTCAGCTTGGGAACGCTTGCTTTTAAATGAGTCCTTTGTGAGCGGAGGTGTAGTTCTCTGATACCTGAGAATGGTCACCATGGGCTCTGGAGAAAACACGGGGAAAAGAAGCACACACTTGTTGCATGTGACGTGGGAGCGTTTTTGCTGAGGAAGAACCTGGGAAGGGTCCCGTGTCCCAGCAGACAGCAGGGCGGGCAGGGCCATCCTCTGGGGCTCCAGGCAGGTCCTCACTGAGTCCCGTTCAACGAGAGTCTTCCCTTCCGTTACGGTGGTCTCGCACTCGCCTTAGGAGTGAAGTCTGCCAACGGTGGTCACCTGGGAGAGGGCACACACATAAGATCACAGCCTGTTCTGCATTTCTAGCCTCTTCCCAAATCAGTATTGTTCTCGGCAACTTAGGATCCAGCATCCAGCCCAGCTGTCTGGTGAATCAGGGAACAGATACAGGATTTGAGTATTTTGTACCTTGAAGAAGAGGTAGAAGAGAAAAAGAGGAGAAACAGGGGTTGGGGAGGAGGGAGAGAGAGTTGACTGGTATGGAGGAGGAGGAGGGATGACAAGGATGACAGTAATAACACAGCAGAACGACACACAGGTCACAGTTTTGTCATTTTTTTATTGTCTAGCAAGCACTTCTACATCAATTTTATCTACTAACGTGGTCATTGCCACAATTCCAAAAATTTTCAAGGTTCTTATAGCTCTGTCTCGTTGGTTTTCTACACAGAGCACAGACTGGTGGTTTCTGGTGCATTTCCACGATTCTTTCCTGACCGAGTGCCAAGTGTATCTGGTGACTCGTTCCTTCACCCATGGGAGGGGTCAAGGTGGCCTCCTGGGGAATAAAAGGAGGAGTTCTGGGCACTCACCTCCAAACTGAGATCCTTCTCTCCTGCCACACCGCAGTGACCAGCCAGAGCCGCTGCCGGGACCATGAAGCTGCTCCCAGTCCTCGTGCTCGCTGCCCTCCCCTTTTACTGCTACGCAGGTGAGTCCGCACGGGGCGGGGCTCGGGGGGCTTGTTGTCAGGGCCGCTGTGGGAGACCTCTGCTCCCCACACCCCAGGTCAGGGCCCCTCTCTTCTCTAGTTTGTAGTTGTGTGTGAGTGTGTGTGTGTGTGTGTGTGAGTGTGTGTGTGTGTATGTGTGTGTGTGTGTGAAACAAGGAAGCAGTGTGTGAGGGCTTAAAGAATACCCAGATGCTGAGTTACTGTCCGAGGACCCAGACCATTCCCCGCCATCTTTCTGAATGGACGTGTAGCTGGGATGTGGGAGAAGGACAAGCATCAGGCTGCCCAACAAGGAGTTCATGCCTCTGTGACTGAGCAGCTTTTTCACGCTTTCATCCCAGGTCCTGGCTGCACACTTATGAGCCAGGTGATCAATCAGGCAATTGACCCTCAAGTGAGCGAGGATCAATACATAGCAAATTTTAATGACTACATATCGGATGACGAAGTGGAACAGGCGGTAAGACAAGCGAAGCAGTGCTTTCTCCAGCAGAGTAATGAGACTCTGGGAAATGCCCAAGAGTTGGTGGTAAGTTTGCTTTCTTCTTAACTGCTTTTAAACCACTAGACAGTAACAGAGAATGTCAAAGTTGGTTACAAATTTCTTCAAAGCTAGTCTTGTTCACAGTTTATTTTATTTTAGGGAATATAATTGTTAGCGAGTGTGAGTACTCTGACACCAGGAAAGCCGTCCAAACTGGTGTTGGTGTGCCTGTGCACTCTGTGGAATCTCTAGTGAGTGATTACTGGAAAGAGCGAGAGGGAAAAGGGTGTTTGGGTAAAGGCTTACCTTCCCCTCAGCTGAAGAGACCCCGGGTCTCAAGAGGACCCTCACTCATAACAGTGATGGGCAAAAGAATTCCTCTTGTTCATCAAAACAAATAGAACATGTTAAAGAATTTTCAAAAGGATTGTAGAAAAGTACAATTGAGCATGATTTCTTACATCTTATTAACACAATATTCAATGCACTGTAAGGAACTGAAGATTGCTAGTGTAAGTCATTGAATTTCTTGACCATTAATTACAGTTCCGTGAGTGATAAGGTGAAACCATGGCAGTGAATCGGCCATGGGTGATGTTCTTGATGAAAAGCAAATCAGTAGTTAAACAATGAGATATCCCTGCTGTTTATAACAGATGCTGTTTAGTTATTTCAGCAGTCATTCCCTACTCTAATGTACCATTCACAGCGTCCCTGGGTAACTATATGGCAATACTGCCACAGCACAGAGATAACTGTCCATCACTAAGGGTTTCTGACAACATAGATAAAACTTGAACTATGATAAAAAGAAAAAAACAGTCACAAAGGACAAGTATTGCATTTCATAGACTAAAAAATCTATAAGAAACAAGGTCGAAAAGTGCTTTGCAGTGGAGGGTGTGAGGAAATGGGAGATGTTAATGGTCGAGAGTTGCACGTCAGCGGACGAGAAGCTCCTAGAGATAGGTTGCTCTGGAGAGTGAATGTTCTTGACACAACTAAAGTATCCACTCAAATACAGACAAGGATAATGTTTACGCTATGCATATTTACCATGATTAAAAATTTTAAAAAGTAACAACCTCTCAAGTAAAGATGAGGAAACTTTAATAAAACCTGTACAGCAGGTAAGTTTATAAGAGTGAGCATCTCCAAAGTTTTGTAATCTCTAAAGGATAGGGTGCTGACATTCGTCCGTTTGCCCAAGTTCTAACATGCAGGCCATGCAGGAACTCAAATTGTACATTTCCTGTATTTGGGGTGAGGAACTGAAAATGACAACACAGTGTATTTACAGTATTGTGTAAGTTCTTGAAGAAACGGAAACATGCAGCAAAGGGTCCCCGCTGGGGAAAGTGCTGGAAGCACCAGCCCCTCTGGCATCAGCAGAGGTCTCCTGAGCGGTAGGACACAGCACAGAATTCCCACGTTACTCCCAGCACCAGCTCTCTGCCGCTGGGTGTGGACCTGTCCAGGGAAACAAGAGAAGAAACGTTTGTTTTCATGATTGTCCTTTGTAAGAAGCACGAAATGTAAGTGATGACTGTTCTTGTTTTCCAGAATGCAATATACAACAGTGAATGGTGTAAGCCATATTAACTTTCCGCCAGACCTTTGGCTCAGACAACAGGGAATGATCAGAAACCGACTGACGATGAGTAGAAACCACGACTGAGCACCTTTTCTGTCTTTTCATCTGCAAACTGCAAGACAATTGTTGAAACCTCACATACATTTCCCCTTCAATAAAGCATCTGCAAAACTAAAGTTTTTCCTTGGTGCCTAACTAAACACGGGGGTTTTAGGGAGACGCAATGACACACGCGTGGCTCTCGCACGCACACACACACACACACACACACACACACACACACGCTGCTGGGGACCCCACCCTGCCCCTTGGCACGGGCTCTCTGGAGTGGGCTCTGCCCCGCCCCCGTCTCCAGCATCCCTCCCCACACCCTGGTGGGCCAGGCCTGCTGGCAGTCACTGGTGTTGTTGGCACAATCCACATCGTTCACACCAGCTCTTCTTAGGAACACAGACAAATGTCCTCTGACTGACACCTCCAACCGTGTCATCAGATGAGAGCTGCACCCGACACACAGGAGCACGTAAATGGTACCCTTCATCCCCCGAGGCAGCTCAGGGCTGTGCTGAGGCCTCTGGGGCCACAGTGGGCAAAGTGCAGAGTCCGAGGAGACAGGGGCATCCCAGCCGCCAGATCAGGCTTCACCTGTGACTCTGCCTCCTGCTCCTGCCTCCTCGGAGCTGCCATTCCTCAGAATCCGGTGGCCTTTCCTTCCTTGCAAGCCCCTGGCCCGTCTGACTGGGTAATGGGGATCCAGAGACTACAGCCCTATTTCCCCTTCGGACTCCCCAACAAGGTCTTCTCCTGCTCTATGGACACGCTCACTGCAGCGGGAATGGGACAGGCTCCTCCCAGATGGCCCATGACCCATCTGAGCAAATGCAAACTTCTACACATGCGTCAGAGAACCAGAACTGAGCATGGCCCAGGAGTTATTAATAAGTGTGTGTGTGTGTGTGCACGCGTGTGCGTGCTCATCATGCATGTGTGTAACAAATAAAATGGAAGGAGTGGGTCAGGGAAAGGGTTCTTTTGCTTGGATCTAATGGTGTCACTGGCCAGAAGTGTTTTGAAGAAGTGAAGGGAGTTCCTCATAAATTGAGTCTTTGGTATTTGTAGCCACTTTTCAATAAAAACATGTTAAATAACATATCTTATAATGGCATTGATATAAAGATGCATATACCCACAGAGGTTCATTGGTGCATATTTATTATTACTATATTCGCTTTTGGTTAATATTTATAAAGACATTGTAACACTTTTGTGGGACCAAAAGCTATCGTTTGCCTTGTTCCTTGTTTGGGTTATGGCTGGTGAAAGTCAGCCCTGGCGGGAGCTGAGTTGTCCTGAGAAGGGGTCAGGGCTCATGCTGGGTGACAAGGACCCGTGCTGGTGTGAGCAGAGGGTGCTCATCACCCACCCCTGGTGTCAGGATAGTGGGACAGGCCACAGGGAGGAGAGCTGAGCATCCCAGCTAAAATCACTCGCTTTGCTTCTTTCCCAGGGAATTCCATCCTCACTACTGGTTGGTCACTGTGGGAATGAAAGGGTGGACCACACTGCCCCCTGCGGGCCATGACCAGAGACAGTCACACAGTTGAAGGAGGGACCAAAGATATCTGTACTTAGGGTAAAAATTTGGAAATGAAATGTTTTTAAAAGTCAAAATTAAGGTCACACATCAATGTTCAAACAAGACAGGATTCATCGCTGCTTTGCCTGAGTCACCTCTGTCACTGGCTCTGTCCCCTCCCTGCACCTCTGGTCAGGGACAGAGAGTGCCCAGAGAGGAGTCTGGCCATGGTGAGCAGGGTGTAGCGTGAACACGGGGAGAGAGGTGGATCCGGGTACCTGAGTAGCTACACCCCTGGACCCGAGAGTCCACAGTGCAGGTGGCTGTAGCCAGTGCATTAGGTGAAAAAGAAAAAGGCACCAAAAGGAAGAATTCAAACTATATTCAGAGATGGTTGTAGAAAATCTGATAGGTGGACGAAGGGTCCCCAAACTCTAGGTTGCATCCCAAATGGCCCCTGGTCTGGATCCCCAGCGTTATGAAGACACCGCGCACAGGGAGAAACATTATGGGCTATTCAGGAGCAAAGGACGCATCTCTGACATTTTCTGCCTTCTCCCTCCCAGGCTGTCACAGAAAGGAGAAGTAGCCACCACAGTGCCATCGCTTCATGGCAAGAGCTGGTGGACGAGAGGAAGGAGACACTCTCCGCTGCCCCATGGCCTTTTCCACCGCGGGCTTCCCTTTGCGGCTCACAGTCTGCAGGAGGAGGTCAGAGCCCCGTCAGGGGTCCGGGGGCTGCGGGCAGGTGTCCGTGGGAGCGGGAAGGAGCGGTGCAGCCGCTCACACGTGTCCTTCATCAGCCTCAGGGCACGAATCTCTCAGGCTCAACCAGGCACTGGGCAAGGGAAGAAGTGAGAAAACTGCATTGGGAAGTTCATAACACAGAGTACATTGCTCTCATGTACCAGTAGGGATGCTTACGACATTGGATAAATCTGACAGGAACATTTTTTTTGTTTTGTTTTGTGTTTTTTTAAATTTTATTAATTTTAATTCATTGTGCAAACATGGATTCATGTGTCCCAGTCAATGTAACACCCTCCTCCTTAACCACATGTCCCCCATTGCATTCCTCTGTCTCCCTTCCCCTAACTCCCTCGCTCCCTTCCCTCTGGGATTTGCTCTCCTGTTATCTGTATCTATGTGTTATGTATATATAATTTCACTAATCCTTTCACCTTCTCTGATCTTATCCCCTCATCCTTGTTCCTTCTGACAGGTGTCCCTCTGCTCTTCATGACCCCACCTCTGCCCCTATTCCGTTCCTCAGTTCACCTTGTTCATTAGATTACACATATAAGTGAGATCATATGATATTTCTCTTTCTCTGCCTGGCTTATTGCACTTAGCATAATAACCTCCAGGTCCCTCCATGCCATCGCAATGGTAAGATTTCCTTCTTTTTCACAGCTGCGTAGAATTCCATAGTATATATGTACCACAGCCTTTTTTATCCACTCATCCACTGACAGACACTTGGGCTGTTTCCAGATCTTGGCTATTGTAAACACTGCTGCAATAAACACGGGGGCGCATTTCTTCTTTTGAATCAGTGTTTTGGAATTCCTAGGATATATTCCTAAAAGTGGGATAGCTGGGTCAAAAGGCAGTTTCATTTTTAATTTTTTAAGGAAATGCCATACCATTTTCCACAGTGGCTGCACCAGTCTGCATTTCCACCAGCCGTGCAGGAGGGTTTCCTTTTCTCCGCATCCTCGCCAGCACTTAACTGTGTGTTGATTTGTTAATGAGCACCATTCTGACACGTGTAAGGTGATATCTCATTGTGGTTTTAATTTGCATTTTTCTGATGATTAGTGATGTACATTTATTTATACCTGTATTCCTATTGGCCATATGTATGCCAATATATCTCCACGGGCAAGTGAAATAAAGGACAAAATAAACAAATGGGTTTATATCAAACTAAATTTTTTTTTTTACAGCAAAAGACATCCCACACGATGGAAGAACATATTCACCAGTACATCTGGTAAGGGGTTAATAACCAAAATATATAAAGAACTTCTAAAACTCAACACTAGGATGGTAAACAATTTAATTAAAAAATGCGCAAAGGAACTGAATAGACACTTCTTTAAACAAATAAGCTTTTGAAACACTTTAAATACATGGTGTAAGATGCTATTGATAAAGCATCTCTTAATGAGCAGAAGGAGGCACTGCTTTAATTTTATATACCCACGAATAATATCATTATTGGATAAAATGTGGTAATTTTCTTTATTTTTTTCATATTTATAGGTGTAATTCTGAAAAGGTTTGTCACGTAAAATGTGCAGATACGAAAGAATAAGTTTGTGGTAGTGATGTCACCTGATTGTTTGAGCTATTGGCTAAATACTGTGCCACTAAACAGTCTCGCTCCATGTCGTGGAAATGTTGGAGTGGGACTGATTAGGAAAATGATGGCAGAGACAGGAGTGGGCACGGCCACATGTGTGTAAATGGTGAAGCAGACTTGATGTTACAAACTAGAAGTGTACCTTTAAAAGTTTCCATTCCCCTGGTATGCATTTACCTGTTGGAAGACCAAAGCCCTAGCGAATTCCTGGGATTACCCCTGAGTCATGCCCAGCGCATGGAACGAGTCCAGAGACCCCGTGTGTCTGCAATAGGTAATACCTATACCCATCCACCATCCGCCTCTACCTTTAATTCAATATCCGGTATTTAGGATTTTAAAATCACAGCAACAGTGATACATATGTGATGGTAAAACAGTAAACTGAGTGATTATAAATAATGATCTTGTTTTCACTGATAGAAATCACAATGGAACCAGAGCCAAATTCAGAAGCACACTGTGTTAGCACCCAGGATAGTAAATATTCCTTTTTGGGAGAGTCTGTCAGCTTAATCCGATATTGAGTTTACAAATCAGGTGATTTATTCTGTTTGACTTAGTATTGGTATTTGGTTCTTTATTTTTTTAAAAAATGATATTTACTACCAGACACTGTGTTAAGCATTTTCCTATATTAATCCATTTCTCCTCACACAAATCTTTTGAGGATGGCACTATGATACACTGTTACTGTACAGACCAGGAAACTAAGACTGAGAAGTAAGCACTGTGCTGAAGACCCCACAGGTAGAAAGTTTTACAACTGACCTGGGACCCATTAATCTGGGCCCAAAGTCAGGCTCCTCCACACCAATCAAGAAAAGCAAACATGCTAATTTTTGAGGCAGCTAAACAGTACTTCAGAATTCAAAACAAGTAGAAGCTACCCTGTTAGAGTTTGGAGGGGAGAGCATGATCTTGTAGAATTATGCGAGAAGTGTTGACATCTTTAAATTTTTAGAAATTTCCTTAAAGAACAAGGTGTGTGTCTCTATTTCTTTATATTGCCTTTCCCATCTGTGGTAAAGTTTCATGATTTTTTCCTGAAAACAGTGCACATTTCTGAAGGTATATTTCAGAACATTCCTGCTTGTACCGTGCCCGTTGCCAAATGACCTCATAGTCTCCATGATGTCATGTGATGGCCACAGCTGGTTTATAAAAAAGGAATCAATGTTTGTACGTTGAGCATGTGTTCAGCTAATGCTACGACTTCTATCAGTTTCAGCAGATTATTTTATACTTTCAATTCATTTTATATATATAGATTTTTTCCTTGTTTGAAGAGAATATTTTCCACATTAACCTCACTTCTTTAATATACTTATTTTTTCTGGAGCAGTTTATGTTCACAATATGGTGTACAGAAGACGTGTTGTAGAATTTTGGAAACTATATAATTTTGTTAACCAACGTCATCCCAACAAATTCAATAAAATGTAGTTATTTTTTATTGCACTTTTAAAAAATGTAGGCATGTGCAGTGCGCAGCAATTCTTCAATCCTGGTTTACTCTATCTTCCGTTTCTCTTACTTCTTTGGTCTTCACTCAAATGTCTGTTCTTAGTGGGTAAAGTATCAGTGTTTGGGTCTTCCCATGTCTCTTAATGTCTGACTCAGTAGAAGACAGATGGAGCACATATTTGCTTCCGTCTTAACTCCTTTGCAACATCACATGCCATGTAGTCTTCAGGAAATTCCACTGTCTTATGAGAGCATGAGAGTGACCTGGTAAAATAAACCTCCACGTTTTATTAATGTACTTCTTCCTAGACTCCCTGAGTCATAATGTCCCATTAGCAGTCCCCAGAACATCTGTGGCAGGTCAATTGTGAGTGTGTAGTGAAATTTCTCCTCTGTCTACCTACTAGATGTAGGCCATTAGGAGACTTGCCTTTAAAACTTATACATATGTAGTGGATTCCGGAAGCAAGTGTTACCTCAAATATAAAACACTATAACCAACATTATTGCCTCTACAAATGTATGTAATACAATTTGATGAACTTTTTTAGTAAAAATTCTAAGAAAAGTAAGAATAGTAGAAAACTATTTAGAACAAAGAAATTAAAATTTTAAAGTCAACAGCAAATATCACTATAAAATAGTGCTAAGGGTAAATAGAGTAAAACAGGGGTAAAAGTACCTGATATATCCATTATTAGTCTATATCGATCTGTGAGTTGTGTCACACTAATATAGAAAATGAAAGAATCATGACTATTTCCAAAGATGAGATAAAAGAACTTCCATTTGCAGACAATATGATTCTTTCACTAGGAGACATGAGACATGCTTACAGAGCTCCACCAAGAGAAATAAAATAATAGGATGAGATGCATGTAAGTGGCTGGATATATGCTAAATACCGGTGGTCCTTGGCTTATGACACAGTTCTATTCCTACGACAGTGACGTAACCCAATTTTGGTATAAGTCGAAACACACCCTAGCCTAAGTCACTTACCTATCGTAACACAGTTGTAAAATCATAATCTAGAACAGAATAACACAACTAAGCCACAGAAAAAAGGAAATGACATAAACATATTGTACTATAGTAACAGAAAAAAAAGTGACCAAAACAATGGATGTAAAAAAAATTCCTTACCGTTATCCCCGTGGTTGGCTTGCACACTGGAAGGGGCATTGCAAGGTGGGAGAGAGGGACCTATTGGGAGGAGCAAGCCTGAGAGGCAGGAGAACCTGCAGCAGGTGCTGGAGATACTGGGTCAGGTGAATCAGGATTGCTTAAGGAGCATGCAGGAGACGCTGGAGATGATTCTACCTGTACTACAGGCGTTTCATCTCGAGAATCAGCTGATGTAGGGGATCTGTTGCTGGCCTCTCTACTTTTTTAAAGAATTGTTCCAGGCTAGTCTGGAAAGTTGATGACTTCTCTTTCAAAATCTGCCTATAGCATTGCAAAGTATCCGTAACAGCTCTGTAGACCTTATTGAATCTGTTATCACTGGGGTCCTCAGCCTGAAATTTTGCAAACCCCTCCTCTACCGTAGAAAAACCTTCTGCTAAATCCTTGATAGTAAATTTCTTGGGTTCTGGGGTTTCTATCTCTTCCTTTTCAGTCAGCTGCTTCTCCAGCTGAATTATGTCCTCAGCAGACAGCTCTTCTCCACATGATGCCAGTAGCTATGTGACATTTATCGTGATGGCTTTCCTCTTCTTCGAAACCCTACCATCTGAAGACTCTGACCTTTGTTTAGGAGCCATGATAAGGGCCAAAGAGTTGCCAAACAAAGCAACACAAACAGAACACTCGTGCTTTTAACAGTCCAAAATGGCGTAGGTAAGTATACTAGGGGACGCCATGCCCCTCACTCAGACGCCATGTTACTGTGTATTCTGCTGCGCAACCAAACTCATTTGCCCAGGTAGTCCGTAACTACAATGCTAACGGTGTAAGCTGAAATGCTCATGTCTCAAATTTCTTCAAGTTTTTTATGGGAATGAGTGTTGTAAACCTGAAACATCATATGTCAGGACTGTCATAACCTGAGCACCCCTGCATATAAAATTCAATAGTTTGCTTATGCTATACGCAATAGTGAGAATTAAAAATGAAAAAAGGTGTCTCATGTGCAAATGCGACAAATTATAAAACAGTTAAAAACACATCTAATGTGTGAGGTAGTATATATGGCGTCTTTGGAAGACTGATTACAAACAACAATATTTCCATTTCAGCCTGAATCCCATTGGTGCTTTATCAGGAACAGGATAAAATTATTTTAAAATTTATATGGAAGAATTTATGTCTGAAATTAACCAAGATATTAGGAAGAATACTGAGTAGTTACTTGCTATATCAGATGTTAAAACTCATTAAAAAAATAATTATCCTTGATCCAGATTAGAGTTGGATTACAAATAGACAGCAGCCTGACCAGTTGGTGGTTCAGTGGATAAAGTATCAGCCTGGGACACTGAGGACCCAGGTTCAAAACTCCAAGGTTGCCTACTTGAGCATGGGCTCATAGACACAACCATATGGTCACTAGCTTGAGGCCAAAGGTTGCTGGCTTCAAGCTCAAGGAGGCTGGCTGGAGGTCAAAGTCACTGGCTTGAGCAAGTGGTCACTCCCTCTGCTGTAGCCCCCTGGTCAAGGCACATATGAGAAAGCAATCAATGAACAACTAAGGCGGTGCAACTATGAGTTGATGCTTCTCATCTCTCTCCCTTCCTGTCTGTCTGTCCCTGTCTGTCTGTTTCTCACTCTCTCTCCCTCTCTAACTAAAAAAACAAAAAACAACTATACTGTGAACCATTCACAGGAGCTGCAAAATGGATCCACATATAAAGGAGACAATATATAGCATCAACAACATTACAACTCGGTCATTAAAGGATAAATAGGCAGATAAATACACTGCTCACAAAATTTAGGGGATATTTCAAAATGAATATAAAGTGATAAAATATCCCCAAGGTTTTGTGAGCAGTATAGTAAAATATGGTAAGAGATTGCCAATAACCATCAGGAAGAAAAGAAACAAGGCTTCTAAATCTTGCAATATACTAAATTTAAAGTATCTTCAGATCAATATATAAGAAATCAGGAATTTCAGTATAACAGTTGGGGTGGAAGCCAGATTGCATGGGGACGAGAGGTGAAGGGAAGGTGACTCGTGGGACCAGTCACTGGGATGCTGTGAAGTAAACACTGCAGGGGCTTGTGAAGCGGCCTGGCTGAGACCCTGTGGACCCCATGTGGCGCACACTGGTTTCATCCACAGAGGCCTGGATTTCTTTTTGTTGTGTGTGTGGCAGAGACAGAGAGAGTCAGAGAGAGGCACAGACAAATAGGAAGAGAGAGAGATGAGAAACATCAATTCTTTGTTGTGGCTCCTTAGTTGTTCATTGATTGCTTTCTCATATGTGCCTTGACCAGGGGGGCTACAGCAGACTGAGTGACCCCTTGCTTGAGCCAGCGACCTTGGGCTCAAGCTGGTGAGCCTTGCTTAAACCCGATGAGCCCATGCTCAAGCTGGCAACTTCAGGGTCTCAAACCCAGGTCCTCTGCGTCCCAGTGTGACACTCTATCCATTGCGCCACCACCTGTTTAGGCCCTGGATTTCTTTTCAGCCTCAAGGAGGCCATTTTCTTGACTTATAGAGAAGTTAATAGCAGGTAAAAGATAATAGCCTACAACATGACAAAGATGACTTAATTAGCATAATAAACACATTCACCAGTGAACTTATAACTTTCATTGGTCAATACCTGTGTACTAGGCAGTATTGGGTAAGAAACATTATTGTAAGGCCTAGGCCTATATGTCGGTTGATTAGAACATCATCCTGAGGTACAGAGATTATTGGTTCGATCCCTAGTGAGGGCACAAACAGGAACAGATTGATGTCTTATCTCTGTCCCTCCTTTTCTCTCTCTCAAAAATCAATAAAATAAATATTTTTTAAAAAACAAGAGAAATATTACTGTAAGGTTTTCTCTCTTATGTCTTACACCCAAAGAGCAGAAGGTCCACCGTGCGAGAGAGTTGGAGAAGATGCCAAGGCTATGTGTATGTACACCTTTCAAGGTTAGTGATTAAAGAGGATTAATATTAACAAGAAACACAAGACTTTAATTGTACCCTTCACTACAAAAGTCTGTTCAAGAAGAAAGGTCTTTCTGGTGAGCAAGGAATCAAGTTAAGAACAAAAATAACCTTGAGGATCCTGAAGTGAGAATTAGCTCATCAGTTTCCTGGGTCATCTCACAGCCCTGAGGCCTTTTGGCCTCTTTTTCCAGGGTGTTCCTCCAGAATACACAGGCTTCCTTCAGCGCATCCTGGGAGCCACAGTGTGATGCCTTTGTGCCCTAGCGTCAACACATAGAAAATCCGCTTATTTTTATCGTAAATGCCAGCTGTGTGTACACAAGACTCAGACTTCCCTCTTGGGGAGGTCATTAGTGGCATTGTGACTTGCTGTCCCCAAGTTTCTTGCTCACAGGAGGGGCTGACATACAAGGAGGAGCATGAGCCTCAAGCAGGGTCGGGAGGAGCTGTGAGGATGGGGCCTCATTGCTAGAGGCAGTTCTTCCTCGGGATTCTTTATGGAACTTCCCTCCCCCGTAGAACACATGCACTGTAACAGAGCCTCCCCTGGGCCTGCTGACCTTGATCCCGCTGCAAAGGGGCTCAGGCTGGAAGGAGAGACCCTGAGCTCAGTGTCTTCTGCTACTGAGGGAAGGAAGTCATTGGGCACCACCTGGAAATCTCATGGGCCCATGACAGTGTCATGTCTGCAGAGCCCCAAGCTCCTTTGAATACAGCCACAAGATTACTGTGACTTTGAGAGGGCTTTAAGCCACTTTGGGTTGTATTTCTGTAACTTAGTCCTGAATTTGCCACTGGACTTGGGTCTGAACTCTCCAGAGCTCTGGCTGGGGTGGGATGCATGGCCGTAATTTGATGAGTAA
The DNA here is from genome assembly GCA_037038555.1 of Rhynchonycteris naso. Lineage (NCBI taxonomy): Eukaryota > Metazoa > Chordata > Mammalia > Chiroptera > Emballonuridae > Rhynchonycteris > Rhynchonycteris naso. Next base: position 363,513,977 of record CM072995.1, read on the forward strand.
GACTTCGCATATCCGCTGGATGATTTGTCTCACAAGCTGAGGTTCTCAGGTTTTGTTTTTTACTAGAATACCCCAGAGACCTCACACTGGAGCAAAAGCAGCAGCACGTCAACAGTGGGTGATCTGGGTAATGTACACAGGCTTTTTCTAACACAGATCATTGCAACATTTCTGTCACTTTGGTGCTATCTTCAAGTTCAAAGTTAAATATTGCTTTTCTGAAGCAAAATGCATTGTGATGAACACGCTCCCGGCCTTCCTGGGACGAAGAGTCAGCCATGCGGGGAGAGCACGTGATACAGCGGGTCACGGGAGTGCCCCCGATGGGGGACGGTGCAGGAGTCCAGGGGCACTTGAAAGGAGGGTCCTCCACCTCCAGGTCGTGCCTGCAATGGCTCCTGGACTGATTCCCGCACTACGGAATGCACAGGTTAGACAGTGCACACAATGAGACTCTAGGGAGAAATTACTGATTTTTTTTCCTTTAATATTATTACTTTTTACGTATATTCAACACTGAGATCCATTAGTAGTGTTAAGAGTTGGTGAACAAGAAGGAGACACTCTCCGTTGCCCCGTGGCCTTTCCCCGCCGCGGGCTTCCCTTTGCAGCTCACAGCCCACAGGAGGAGGTCAGAGCCTGGTCAAGGGTCCGGGGGCTGCGGGCAGGTGTCCGTGGGAGCGGGAAGGAGCGGTGCAGCCGCTCACACGTGTCCCTGAACCCTCAGGGCATAAATTTCATGACTCATCAGCGCACAGTGGTGAGGGAAGAGGTACTAACACGGTTTATGGAGTCTGTAAGGTGAGGGACATGGTGACCCGGGTACCATCAGAGATCTCGCAGCTCTGGATAAAGGGCAAACATATACTTTGAAATCTGATACTTCTTAAAAGTATATAGTTGGATGTTACTGATAAATACAACTGTTAATGAGCTGAGTGAGGCCCGTTTGTAATTCATCTATCCATGGATATTATTTTTTGGTAAAAATGAGGTCATTTTAGTCACAGGTTTCATCCTTGGAGGTTTTAATTCTGAAAATACTTGTCACATGACTGCACATGTGAAAAGGATAAGTTCATGGTAGTGATGCCAATCGACTAAACATAATCCTTTAAAATATTGACCATAAATGTTATTGTGATCTATCACTCTAAATTATTTTCACACTTGACCTTAAGCCTAAGGCTGAGAAGTGATCAAAATAAATATTTTTTGTATTTTTCTGAAGTGAGAAGCGGGGTGGCAGCCAGACAGACTCCCACATGTGTCCAACTGGGACCCACCCAGCATGCCCACCAGGGGGCGATGCTCTGCCCATCTGGGGCGTTGCTCTCATTGCAACTGGAGCCATTCTAGCGCCTGATGTGGAGCCTATGGAGCCATCCTCAGCACCAGGGCCAACTTTGCTCCAATAGAGCCTTGGCTGCGGGAGGGGAAGAGAGAGTTAGAGATAAAGGAGAGGAAGGGAGGGTAAAGAAGCAGATGGGCGCCTCTCCTATGTGCCCTGGCCAGGAATCAAAACCTGGGACTTCCACACACCGGGTCAAGCCTCTACCACTGAGCAAACTGGCCAGGGCTTCAAAATAACTTTTAAGGACTAATCAGTCATGCCTGAATTAAGTCCTTCCTTATGTTATTCAAAGCAAAGACAGAGAACCAGACTCCCTAGGAAAAATGTGAGTGCTAAAAAATATTGATTAGTTTTTTATTTGAGTCTAGAGTTTTACATGTAGTCAGTGTTACGCAGGATCTGAGAAATGATGTGCAGCTGTCTTGTCTTTTTCAAATGGAACAAGGATGTTAATGACAGGGGAGGTGGGACATGAGAACCAGTGTCACCAGATGATATATTTCTGTAAAACTATATGAGGTCATCAAGACCCAAGGAGGGGTCTGAAATGTGTCCATCGCCACATACCTACAAACCAGTTAGATTGAGCTAGAGGAGCCTGGGATTTCAACAGCAGCCAGAGGACACGTGTCACCAGCACATCCTGCTGAGGACAGGAGTTCAGAGATCCTGTGTGTTGGGATGGAGAACACCTGTCCCCATCCACTAACTTCATGTACCCTTAGCTCCAATATCCAGTAGTTAGGATAATAAAGTCTCCAGAACAGTCAAATCAATATAATCATAAAACAGTAAATTAAGTGATTGGAAAGCAATGATCTTATCTTACCTAAGAGAAGCCCCAGTGGAGCCAGAGCCAACTCAGAAGCACACGGTGTTAGCTCCCAGGTAAAGTTTCCACCCTGGCAGAGACGATGAGATTCAGTCTGATATTTGCCTTTAAGGATAAGGTGATTTATTCTGTTTGACATATTACTTATAGTTTTCATGTTATTGCATATTTGTAATAGCTCATATTTACTGCCAGATACTGTGCTGAGCATTTTCCTGAATTAATATATTTAACCTAACACAGACTCTTTGATATCACCCTTGTTTACAGATGATGAAATTGAGGCAGAGAAGGCCAGCAAATTGCAGAAGACATTACAGGTAGAAAGTTCCAGAGCTCACCTTGAATCTAGGTACCTACTTAGTCCTAAAATTGGACTTTTCCTCACAACTCAATAAATGAACACGTTCTAAATTTGATAGAACCAAACAGGACTTCAGAATTCAAAACAAAGTGTAAAACTGCCCAGTGTGGATTCTGATGGGGGAGGGATTGAAACCGCAGAGTATCTGAGAATACAGGGCTTCTCTTTACGTTTCCACTGTTTCTTCAGGAACGAGGTGTGAGTCTTGGTGATTTTAGATCCCTTGTTCTATCTGTGAGTAAATTTTATGATTTTATCCTTCAAGGTGTGAACGTTTCAAGTAAGCGTGTGACCTTCAGCACATTTCTGTTGCTGCTAGAGTTCCGGTTGCCATGGAGTCATGGTTTCTGTCTGCCATGCGGTGGTGCAGGGTTACAGGCAAGGACGGGTGTTCCCCGCAGGTCCTGTGTTCAGCTACATCGTGAACTTTCATTCATTCTGACAGTTTTTCTCAGTAGATTATCTAAGATTTCTCTGACAGTAGATCGACTATATGTAATTCATGACCAATTCATTGATTAATTTTATATTTGATGTTCCCTCTTGTTTGAAGAGAATGTTTTCAACAAAATGTTTGCTCTCTTTTTTTTCTTTTTCTTTACAGGGGCAGAGAGAGAGTCAGAGAGAGGATAGATAGGGACAGACAGACAGGAACGGAGAAAGATGAGAAGCATCAATCGTCAGTTTTTCATTGCCGTTGTGACACCTTAGTTGTTCATCGATTGCTTTCTCACATGTGCCTTGACCGCGGGCCTTTAGAAGACCGAGCTACCCCTTGCTGGAGCCAGTGACCTTGGGTCCAAGCTGGCGAGCTTTAGCTCAAGCCAGATGGGCCAGCGCTCAAGCTGGTGACCTGGGGGTCTCGAACCTGGGTCTTCCGCATCCCAGTCCGACGCTCTATCCACTGCGCCATTGCTTGGTCAGGCTTCTCTTTTTTTTTTATTAGTCTTTATTTTCAGAGCAGTTTTCAGCACAGCAATATTGGACAGAAAGTACCCTGAGACTCCATGTACCCTTATTTCCAGACACACACAGCCTTCCCCAGCTCAGCGTCACACTCCTGGTGGGACCTTAGTTCCCAGAAAGTGCAGTTGCTGGGCGGTGTGGTAAGAGCATGTTTGGTTCTCAGAGAACAGCCAAGCCGTCCCCCAAAGTGGCTGCACCCTCTGTGTTCCCACCAGCAGTGAAGAAGAGTTTGTGCTCCCGTCCCGGGCAGTGCTCGCTGCTGTCAGTCAGTGATCTTCTTGAAAAGGAGGAGACAAAAGAGTTGAACAGACAGATGAAGGAACTAGAATGAGCCATGAACTGGGGAGTTCGACTGAGGCAGAACCTGAGCTGCAAGCAGCTGAGCTGGGACTTCACTGTCACCACCTCCTCTGCATGGGACCCGTCCCCACTAGCAGACACCCCGACTGGGTAGCACTGGGTACTTGATCCTGCACATCAGTGCCTGAGCGCGACCTAGCGGCCTCCCCACTCTGCCAGTTTGAGCAAGTCTCCTACTTTCTGAAAGTTAGTTCCCTCAACTGTTAAGATGGGAAATGTAATAGCTTACTGATTAGTAGCAATGCTCAAATATGCTAAATTATGTTTGCACATTGACTTTAGGTAGAAATAAAAAACATTACTATCCTTTTAATTTCTGCAGTTATTATCAACAAAGCTTTGTCTCCCAAAGGACCCGTATGCCGGGTGACGACGGTTGTTTGCAGCTCTGATCAGTTCACAGTTGCCTTGATGACTTTATCTTACTGAGAATGGCTCCCTCACCACCAGGCCCCTTGGAGCCACCCTTCTGTGTTCTGTGTCCATGAATCTGACAGCTCTAGGAAGCTCATTCCTGTGTAGGGATCCCACATTACCGTCTTCTTGTGACTGGCTTATGTCACGTAGTGTACTGTCCCCCACGTTCACCCTGATGCAGCATGTGACGGATTTTCTGCCTTACCATGAGAATAAGGGCAGTCTCCCATTATCTGTGTGCTCTGACTGTTTACCCATTCATCTGTTCATGGACACCTGGGCTGCTTCCAGCTCTTGGCTGTTGTGAATTGTGCTGCGATAAAATTGGTGTGCAAGTGACTGTTTGAGACCCTGCACGTGTACTCAGAGCTGAACTTGATCCATCACACTGTAATTCTAGTTTTAACTTTTTCAAGGAACTCCGGGGCCCTTTCTTTAGTGGCTGCACCAATTACATCTGCACAAAAATGCATCCTTGCCAACGCTTTTAATGTTTTTATATTTCTTTCATTATTTTTAAGAAATAAATAATTTGAAAAAACAGCTGTGGCATTTACCTGAGATCTGAAACAGAGCAGGAAAGCCCATGGCACAGTGTCTAGCTGGGTCTCTCCCACCCACCCGCCTGCCCACACGGCTTCCGGAGAAGAATGGGGACCCTCCTTCCTTGGCCTGTCCTTCCTCCCCAGTCACAAAGCCTGCCCTCCTTCACCAGGCAGGCCTGTATTTCAGGGTAACATGGTCTACTGTCCCTACAGGCCACCTGGCTGACGGTGTCTTGTCTTCCCCCTGCCTTCCCTCGGGACCCCTCCTCCTAACATTTCCTACTGTCACAATTGTCCCCTTCCTGAGTGGCTCCCCAGAATGCTCCTCTGTGACCACACTGCATCCTAATGTCTTCCTCAGAACTGGCCATGCCTCTCCTGTGTGTCCATGGAGCATCTGGTCATGGCTGGGCACAGGCAGAGGACGGGCACTGGGGCCCTTGTACTGCTGGGACCCTGAGCACTCAGAAGGTGCGATCCTTTTAACTTACAAGTGGAATTGTGAAATAAGACAGTATAGCATCTGTTTTGAATTGAAATCTCTCTTAATATTTCTTGAAACAGTATATTAGAGTAGGAACTTGCTTTGATTTGATTTGAAATGTCACTTGATAGTTTCAATACGTTAGATTAAGTAGATTAAGGTGTTGGGAGATAATTGTTCTCTTGTCACAGGTTTTCTCGGGAACCGAACACCTCTGATTTCTTCACAGTTGTCTCCAGCCCACTGACCTTTCTCTTTCAACTGCCAAAGGAGCCCTGTCACAGCAGGCATCATCTTACACTAAAGATGCTCCCTAACCCGACTGAGTAGTCTGTTAATTCATATTCATGCACACCCAGGAGTACTTGCTGACCCTCGTCTCTGTGCTCGGCACCAGGCTGACAAAGATCAGCAAAACAGACACGGCCTGGAATTAAGGAGCCAAATCCCAGGGGTCTCCCGTCAATCACTGAGTATACATGTCTAACCCCCACCTTGGTGTTGCTGCCAAGGAGATGTCAGGGTGCCAGCAATGCCAATCATTGACCAAGTCACTTGAGTCTGTGACATTCAAGCATGGCATCATTCCTCAGAGGAAAGGTGGGCTATAAACCAGGCCTGGTGACCTGACACGTTCTTTGTGGGTAGGACCAGCAAGGCTCACTAGGTACAAATGAGCCCGGGCTCTGCAGGCTGCTGAGTCCAGCTCCTAATTGCTCAGAGTTCCTAGAGCTGAACTCAAAGCAAAGTCCACCATGAAGCCAGTTCTGTCTATCCTGCTGGTCACTCTGGCCTTTTCCTGCTATGAGAGTAAGTATCATGTCTAATGTGAGTACCATCTGCTCATGTAAGTAACCTTCTCTCAACTAGGTGACTTATTAGGAGGGGGTGAACAGATCAGAATGTAAACATTTCCCACCACTTGTGGACTAGTCCCTCAAAACAGGCTCATTGTATCAATCCCCAGTGCTCTGGAATTTTCTCACACATCACTGCAGGATCGTTTTAAGGGTTCTCCATCGGAAGCCTCGTCCCTGTCTGTGGTCTACGTGTCAGAGCAGCATGATGTAATGGGACTTGGTTGTGAGTCATGACTGCCACTCAGCAGCGCTGTGACCTTGAACAAATGCTTAATCTCTCCTAGTCTCCTCTTGTCCTCGCTTTTCACAGCTTCCACCCAGAGTGGCTCTGACAGAGCTGAGATGACATATGTCAGAGGGCAGCTCCAGGTCCCATCAGACATTCTGCTTCCCAGGGTCTTTTAGGGGCTGGTTGAGTCCACAGCTTCATAAGTCCTGGATTCAGATGCACAGCATGTTCCACTTTGGAAGGGCTTTGGGAGAGTTCTCAGTTTAGAAAAAGTCAATGTTGTTTGAATCTCCAAAGGATCAATTTTTCCTTGGGCTCTGAGAATCATTAGTCTTCAACCAATCAACACGTGTTTGTTGGTCTCTAGTCATTCAGTCAAAATTTGGAGACCGTGTGTCATAGTTAGGGCACAAATGCTACTCTTCTGTGTTTGTTCTAGACATTCATCCAACAATACTTTGGCGAGTCTTCATGTCCTCGACACGGACCCAAGTTCTTTTAAGTCGTTCTCTTTTATCTACCTTTCTGAACCCCCTCCTCTTATTCATGTAGACTTTGATCTGACCCTCTCACCACCTTTGCAAAGTTGCTGTCTGATGAGATCAGTTCAGAGCCTGGTAGGCACATTCTGGGCTACAGGTGGTTGCAAAGATTTGGGGGAGGGGGAGGGAATCTAGGCCAGCGAAAGTGGTCACTTCAGGTCTCAGCACAATCCCAGTGGGGTCGGCAGTAGCCCCAGTTCCCACCTCCCACCTTCTCTAAGGAATTCTGTACATCAGTGCGGAACACAAGAGCCATCATGACTTGTGCATAATTTCAGATGTGTGAAAATCACAGAGTTCTTTTTTTAGAAACTTTTCAGCAGTCTTCATTCAACGGTATAATCTTGTACAGTGGTACCTTGAGATACAAATAGACCAACGTATGATTTTCTTTCTTTCCTTTTTTTTTTTTTTTTTTTAAGATACAAGCTGTGACTTGGTCCATATTTTTGTTTGAGATCCGAGTGAAATTCCGAGATACAAGTAGTGAGATTCGGGAAGCTGCCACTAGTTGGCTCGTTGGCACACGAGTCCAGTATCGGCAGTTTGATATACGAATTGACTGACTTACAAGCTCGGTTACAGAATGAATTAAATTTGTATCTCAGAGGGGATGCAAGATGGCGACGGAGTAGGCGGACATACCAACTTCCAACTCCCAGAAGCAAAGTGGATTATAACTCAATTTAAAGAACCATCATCTGGATAAACAAACTATGAACTAAGTGGACTCTTCAACCAAGGAACACAGAAAAAGCCACATTGAGACTGGTAGGAATAGCGAAAACGCGAAGAGGGCTGCCCAGCTCCCCGGAGCAAACGGCAGCCCGGAGAAACCCGCGTGGCGGGAGGGGAGTTTGGCGGAGAGGGAGGGACCTGGGTCCCAGGAACCAAGCCCCAGCCTGCAGTCTCAGAGCCTAGAAGAGGCGTTTGGACAGTTTTGAGCTGTGAAACAAGTGAGGGAGCTCCCAGGCCTACAGTGTGGAGTATTAGGTCCCTTCCTACTCTGCTGATGGTTGCTGAAGGGTTTGGGGTGGCAGGACGCTGAAACGCGGTTCTGTCGGCATGGGCGGAGGCCCCCCCAAGCCGGTGTGAGCTCGGTCTAGCCCAGCAGGGTCGGAGGGGACGCGCGAAAGCGGTCTGGAAGCTGCGGGCCCGCCTTTAATCCCACTAACGAGGACAAAGCGGGAGGCCAGGAACGGGCAGAAATCTGCTCTGCAACACTGTGCAAGCTGGCCCTGACCGCAGGGACCGGGCTAGGACCAGGGACGGGCAGGGGCTCGCGGCTGAGCTCACGCTACCAGCCCCGTCCGGCCGGAGAAACTGCAATTTGCAATTATACGTGCACAGCGGACTCTGAACGGGGGAGGGGTAGAGTCCGGGACGAGCGGAAGTACACAGCTGAGTGGAAGCCAGCAAACACGCCCGGCCCAATAAACCTGGGTTTGCGACCCTGTGCAGAAGGGCCCTGGCCTCGAGGGCGGGGCTAAAGCTCCAGACGGGCAAAGGCTCACAGCTGAGAGCATGTCAAAAGCCCGGCCCAACCCGCGAAACTGTGGTGAGCAGGCTCTGACTGCGGGTTCTGGGCGGAAGTCCGGAAATAGGCTGGGTCCACAGCTGAGCAAAGGTGCTCACCTCTACCCTTGGTGCTAAGGCTTGTCGCTTCAGTGACAGCCCCTCCCGCGGAGGAGAGGCAGAAATCACAGCAAAAGCCACAGTGGGCCGGCGCTGGCAATGCTCATACCCAACCACCCTAGGCAGCGGCAGAGGGGATGGGGGACCTGCAGACAGACGACACCTAGAGAACACAAAGCAACACTTACTGGACTCCAGTGGCCACAACTTGCTTATACACAGACAAAATGGGTAGGCAGAGGAATGCAAACCAAATGAATCAAGAGAAATCCCCAGAGAAGGACCTGAATGAACCAGATATAACCAAATTACCAGAAGCAGAATTTAGAATAATGACAGTTAGGATGTTCAAAGAAATTAGAGCAACAATGGATAGTCATTATGAACACCTAAATAAAGAGATAACAAGTATAAAAAATGAAATTGAAATAATAAAAAAGAATCAGACAGAAATGACAAATACAATATCAGAACTGAAGACCACAATGGAAGGAATTAAAAGCAGGATGAATCATGCTGAGGATCGAATCAGTGAGTTAGAGAACACAATAAACAAAGGCACAGAAACAGAGAAGAAAAAGGAAAAGAGACTCAAAAAATCTGAGGAAACTCTAAGGGAGCTTTGTGACAACCTAAAGAGAAACAACATTCGCATCATAGGGGTACCTGAAGAAGAGGAGAGAGGACAGGAAATGAAAACTTTGTTCAATCAAATCATAGCAGAAAACTTTCCTAAATTAAGGCTGGGAAACACTCCACACGTTCAAGAAGCACACATAACTCCATTAAAGAGAAACCCAAAAAGATCTACACCAAGACACATCATAGTTAAAATACCAAAGCTAATGGATAAAGAAAAAATTTTAAAAGCTGCTAGAGTAAACAAGGCTATCACCTACAAAGGAGCCCCCATAAGAATGACATCGAACTTCTCAACAGAAACACTTGAGGCCAGAAGGGAATGGCAAGATATAATCAAAGTAATGCAGAACAAGAACCTACAACCAAGACTACTTTATCCAGCAAGGCTAATGTTTAAAATTGAAGGAGAAATAAAGAGCTTCCCAGAAAAAGAAAGCCTGAAGGAATTCATAAAAACCAAACCAATTCTGCAAGAAATACTAAGGGGCCTCTTGTGAACAGTTTAAAGGGAGGAAAGAATAGAGCAAAAGAGGAATACAGCTTTAAAGAATAAAATGGCAATAAACAACTACATATCAATAATAACCTTAAATGTAGATGGATTAAATGATCCAATCAAAAGACATAGGGTAGCTGCATGGATAAAGAAACAGGACCCATGCATATGCTGTCTACAAGAGACACACCTTAAAACAAAAGATGCACATAGACTGAAGGTAAAAGGATGGAAAAAAATACTTCATGGAAATGGAAATGAAAAAAAAGCAGGGGTAGCAGTACTTATATCTGACAAAATGGACTTTAAAACAAAGGCTGTAGTAAGAGATAAAGAAGGACACTACATAATGATAAAGGGAACAATTCAACAGTAAGATATAACTATTATAAACATCTATGCACCAAATATAGGAGCCCTGACATACATAAAGCAGACTTTGATGGATATAAAGGGAGAAATTAACAGCAATACTATCATAGTAGGGGATTTCAATACCCGTCTAACAACACTGGATAGATCCTCAAGAAAGAAAATTAATAAAGAAACAGCAGACTTAAAGGAGACACTAGATCAACTTGATTTAATAGATATCTTCAGAACTTTTCACCCTAATGCAGTAGAATATACATTCTTCTCAAGCGCTTATGGTACGTTTTCTAGGATAGACCACATGTTAGGACACAAAAATGGTCTCAATAAATTTAAGAAGATTGAAATCATATCAAGCATTTTCTCTGATCACAATGCCATGAAACTAGAAATTAACCACAAAAGAAAAACTGAAAAATACTCAAACACTTGGAAACTAAATAGCATGTTATTAAATAATGAATGGATTAACAATGAGATCAAAGAATAAATAAAAAAGTTTCTAGAAACATATGATAATGAGCATACATCAACTCAAAATTTATGGGACACAGCAAAAGCAGTTCTGAGAGGGAAGTTTATTGCACTACAGGCATATCATAAGAAGCTAGAAAAAGCTCAAATAAGCAACCTGACCCTGCATCTAAAAGAACTAGAAAAACAACAACAAATAAAACCCAAGACAAGTAGAAGGAAGGAAATAATAAAGGTCAGAGCAGAAATAAATGACATAGAGGCTAAGGAAACAATACAGAGGATCAACGAAACCAGAAGCTGGTTCTTTGAAAAGGTAAACAAGATTGATGAACCTTTAACTAGACTCACCAAGAAAAAAAGAGAGAGGACTCAAATAAATAAAATTAGAAAGGACAGTGGAGAAATAACAACTGACACAACAGAAATACAAAGCATTGTAAGAAAATACTATGAAGAACTATATGCCAAAAAATTAGACAATCTTGGTGAAATGGACAAATTTCTTGAATCATATAACCCTCCAAAAATCAATCTGGAAGAATCAGAACACCTAAGCAGACCAATTACAACAAATGAGATCGAAACAGTTATCAGAAAACTCCCAAAAAAGAAAAGTCCTGGGCCTGATGGCTTCACAAGTGAATTCTATCAAAAATTCAAAGAAGAACTAACTCCTATTCTCCTCAAGCTATTTCAAAAAATTCAAGAGGAAGGAAGACTTCCAAACTCCTTTTATGAGGCGAGCATAATTCTGATCCCAAAACCAGGCAAAGACAACACAAAGAAAGAAAATTATAGGCCTATATTCCTGATGAATTTAGATGCTAAAATTCTCAACAAAATATTAGCCAACCGGATCCAGCAATATATGAAAAAAATCATACACCATGATCAAGTGGGATTTATTCTGGAGAGGCAAGGCTGGTTCAATATTCGAAAATCAATCAATGTGATTCATCACATAAACAAAAGGAAGGACAAAAATCACATGATAATTTCAATAGATGCAGAAAAGGCATTTGATAAAATCCAGCACCCATTCATGCTCAAAACTCTCAGTAAAGTGGGAATACAGGGATCATTCCTTAACATGATAAAGGCCATCTACGACAAACCCACAGCAAACATCATACTAAATGGACAAAAATTAAAAGCAATCCCCTTAAGATCAGGAACCAGGCAGGGATGCCCCCTTTCACCACTCTTATTCAACATAGTTCTGGAAATCCTAGCTACAGCAATCAGATAAGAAGAAGAAATAAAAGGCATCCAAATTGGAAAAGAAGAAGTAAAACTGTCACTATTTGCAGATGATATGATATTGTATATTGAAAACCCTAAAGTCTCAGTCAAAAAACTACTGGACCTTATAAATGAATTCAGCAAGGTGGCAGGATATAAAATTAATACTCAGAAATCAGAGGCATTTCTATACACCAACAATGAAATATCAGCAAAAGAAATTAAGGAAACAATCCCCTTCACTATTGCAGCCAAAAAAATAAAGTACCTAGGAGTAAATTTAACCAAGGAGGTTAAGGACTTGTACTCAGAAAATTATAAAACATTGATAAAAGAAATCAAGGAAGATACAAACAAGTGGAAGCATATACCGTGCTCATGGCTAGGAAGAACAAACATCATTAAAATGTCTATATTACCCAAAGCAATTTATAAATTCAATGCAATACCAATTAAAATACCAATGACATACTTCAAAGATATAGAACACATTTTCCAAAAATTTATATGGAACCAAAAAAGAACACGAATAGCCTCAGCAATCTTAAAAAGAAAAAATAAAGCAGGAGGTATCACTCTTCCAGATATCAAGGTTTACTATAAGGCCATTATACTCAGGACAGCCTGGTACTGGCACAAGAACAGGCACATTGATCAATGGAACAGAACAGAGGACCCAGAAATAAACCCACAGCTTTATGGACAACTGATATTTGACAAAGGAGGAAAGAACATACAATGGAGTAAAGACAGCCTCTTTAACAAATGGTGTTGGGAAAATTGGACATCTACCTGCAAAAAAATGAAACTAGACCATCAACTTACACCATTCACAAAAACAAACTCAAAATGGATAAAAGACTTAAATGTAAGCCGTGAAACCATAAGCATCTTAGAAGAAAACATAGGCAGTAAGCTCTCTGACTACTGTAGCAGCAATATATTTGCCGATTTATCTCCACGGGCAAATGAAATAAAAGGCAAGATAAACAAATGGGACTATATCAAACTAAAAAGGTTTTGCACAGCTAAAGACAATAAGAACAGAATAAAAAGACAAACCACACAATGGGAGAACATATTCGACAGCACATCTGATAAGGGGTTAATAACTAAAATTTATAAAGAACTTATAAAACTCAACACCAGGAAGACTAACAATCCAATCAAAAAATGGGCAAAAGAAATGAATAGAAATTTCTCCAAAGAAGACATACAGATGGCCAATAGGCATATGAAAAAATGCTCAACATCACTAATCATTAGAGAAATGCAAATTAAAACCACAATGAGATATCACCTCACACCAGTCAGAATGGCACTCATCAGCAAAACAACACAGAATAAGTGCTGGCGAGGATGTGGAGAAAAGGGAACCCTTCTGCATTGCTGTTGGGAATGCAGACTGGTGCAGCCACTGTGGAAAACAGTTTGGAGATTCCTCAGAAAATTAAAAATCGAACTGCCTTTTGACCCAGCTATCCCACTTATAGGAATATACCCTAAGAACACCATAGCACTGTTCGAAAAGAAGAAATGCGCCCCCATGTTCGTGGCAGCATTGTTCACAATAGCGAAGATCTGGAACCAGCCCAAGTGTCCGTCAGAAGACGAGTGGATTAAAAAGCTATGGTACATATATACTATGGAATACTACTCAGCCATAAGAAATGATGACATCGGATCATTTATAACAAAATGGATGTACCTTGATAACATTATACGGAGTGAAATAAGTAAATCAGAAAAAAAGAAAAACTGAGAACAGCATGATTTCATACATAGGTGGGACATAAAAGTGAGAATATGAGACATGGACAAGAGAGTGGGGGTTACGGGATGGGGGGAGGGAGAGAAGAGTGGGATAGGGAGAAGGGGAGGGACACAGGGAAAACCAGATAGGAGGTGACAGAGGACAATTTGACTTCTGGTGACGGGTATGCAACATAATTGAATGATAAGATAACCTGGAGATGTTTTCATTGTACATATGTACCCTGATTTATTGGTGTCACCCCATTAGAATTAATAATAATAAAATATATATATTAAATAAAAAAAGAAAAAAACAAAAATTTGTATCTCAAGGAACCACTGTAGTTTAATTTAGTCTCAAGATAGCATCATCCAACATTTAATACTTTTTATCACTTCTCTCCAGTTTTAGTCCCCTTTCTCTGACATCCAGTGAGAGCTCTGACTCTACCATTCACTTGAAAGACTGATTACTAACATCTCCGTTCCCATCTGTCAACACTAAAGAAGTTGGTACTGTACTGACAAGAAAACTTAGTATTGAAATCTAGGCAGTGTGAATTTCAGCAAAGCAGGAGAGCCTTGGAAAGTGGCGGGTATACTTTACAAAGAATAAACCTGAACTAGGGATCGGTTAACCTGCTTTCCAGACTGAGCTCTGCAATCTTGTGCAAATGAACTTTCAGGATTTTGCATTGTCATGGCACAATTAGGAGATATGACCATAAACCCCAGGAGTTTCCAGTATATTCTAAGGTCAGGAGCCATGGGAAAAATGTGATTTTCCTTACATAAATTGTTTTTCTTCCTCTTAAGTTCTAGCAAGTATATTAGTCTTTCCATCACTTCTTTCTGACTTGAAAAGCTTATTTTTGGATCCGGCCAGCACCTTCTGTGTCAGTCTTCAGAAATATGATGCACCGGAAGAAGCTGTTGTAGCCCAGATGAAGTGAAGGAATGCACAGATAAGACCTTCGTTGAGGGCAGAATGAGGATTCTCGACGCTTGGGTAATTTCTTTCTCTGTTGGCATAGCGGCTGCCGCTCAGCTGTGCAGCCAGGAGGGAGGTCCGGGTGCTGCTCTGGGGACTCTGGGTGTGAAGGCAGCTGCCCCTCTGCTCACCTCTGATCGAGTCGCCCATAGATACAAGGTCCATGATAACATGACACCTGCTGAGCTGGACTAAGGCTGCACACAGCGCTGGGCATGTGCCTCCTTCTCAGGTCACCTCCCTGGGCACCAGGTTCCCCACAGTGTCCTGAGGAGAGGGACAGCCAGGGCCACAGGGTGTGATGGGGCAGGGACAGAGACGGTTGCCCCAGCAGGACGGGTCCCTCACCCAGTGACACAGTCCCTGTGACTCTCACAGGAGAACTGGGAGGGTTGAAGGGGACACAGCGAGAGGGACAGGGCCAGCCCCGCCCTCTGTCAGGACGGAGGGGCAGCTGCTGGGACTCTGCCAGCTCTCACAGAGCCGAGGCCACTCCCTGTTCCTCACCCCATGTTTCCTGGCCAGGGGTCCGCGACCCTCCCTGTGTCCTCTGCAGCCCCGTGTGGAGCTGCAACACTTCAATTATGTCCTTATGGAGAGATCACACAGATGTAAAGGTGTCTCTCAGCCCGGTGCCCCTGGAATGAAGTCAGGTTTTACACAAATGTCCTCACTAGCTGGATTCTCAGTGTGGACAAGTCCGTGTGCCGTGTGGGGAATGTCCACTCCTGGAGGCGGGACATCTGCAGGTGGAATGACCCACGTCACCTCCCGCAGCCCTATGCTAGTTTCTCAGCCCTGCGTCCCTGTTTAGTGAAAAGTGGAGTCCTCAGTCCAGGGACTCAGAGAAAGGACACCGGGCTGCTCTGCCCAACTCTTGAGCCTCCTCCTGGCTCCACTGGAGACCTGAGCCCTTCTCTGGGGACACGCAGGGTTTATCTGCTGGGTGTGGACCTGGTTCTCTCCTGACTCGCACGGTCTGTGCAGACTGGACCAGGACTATTGAATTCCCCGCAGGCACGGGTACCCTGCCTGGTGCCTCCATTTGGTTGCTGGTTGCAGTTTCTCCCACATCTGGGTTGTGAACAACGGTCTGTGTTAACATGGCTTCTGCAGGGGCTTCATGACTGTTTCATTTCCTTCTTTTTATATTTCATGGCAATATAGTAGTGGCATGTAGCCAATTGATGTTTCATTATTTCCATACGAGTTCCCTGTCATTCAATGATGACCTGATCTTTCCCCGACAATGTGAAGGTTTCAAAGTCTCCCTTCAGTAAATTTCTTTCCTGCACTTCGCTGTCTGTCCTGTTTTATCCAACAGTCTCTGGCTTGAGTTGGGGTGGTTTCATCATGAAGTGACCTGTAGGTGATGTCAGAAGTAAAGTTGGGAGACCCAGCGTCCAGGGACCAGGGTGGCCTGAGTGCAGGGGTCCTGGCGGGAACACGGGGTCAGGAGCCACCCTGCATGACCCCACAGACTGCCCAGTCACGTGGCCCTGAGGGCAGGCGGTTGAGGGTAAAAGCATGAGAACGTCCCGCTCTGGGGCGCGGACTGCGGAGACCGCAGCCTGACGGTGATCACATGGTTCCCACCCAGCAGCATCGCTGCTACTGCGCCCGCATCGTCAGCACAAACTCTGCTCGGTCCTCACCCCATCCCTGGGGTCAATGCCCGGATGGCCCAGTGTGACATGTTCTCTGCCCGCTTCTCCTATTGTATTGAATCCACAGGGTTCAACCTTCTCTTACTCCCTTCACTCTGCACATGCGCATTTCTCACCTCCACCCTGGCTACCGCTTCCTCTCTCAGGATCTCCTTAGAGCCCTGGATACAGGCATCCAGCTCCCATGTGGACAGCTGCAATCACACCATCCACACTTACTGCGGGAGGAACACGTCAGATGAGCACAGTGTCTCCCCACTACGCCTCTTCCATGAGCCCATCCAGGCTAATGGGCCCCCATCCAATGAGGCAGCTGACTCAGATGATGGAGACATCACAGATCAGCATTGGTTTCCAGTGGCTGCTGTGACACACAGTCACACACTTGGTGGCCTCAGTTAAGTTACTTTCTCCAGGTGCAGAGGACAAAAGTCTAAAATCTGTAACCTCTGCTGAAATCACAGTGTCAGGAGCCATGCTGGCTCTGGAACGTTGAGGGGAACATCTACCCCTGGTGCCTCCAGCTGAGGGCTGATGGCTGTCCTCGTCAGGTACCCACTCCCTCCTATCTCTGCCCCATTAGGGGACATTGCCATAATTTTTTCAGTGTATTTAAAAATCTTCTACTCTCTTTCATATACAGTATGTAAGATGGCATTTAAAGGTCAGCAGAAAATTCAGGATCACCTCCCTACTCAAAATCTCTGACTTTATCACATTTACAAAGTCCTGATTGCCATAGAGAATAAAGGACAAATCTGGGTTTCGGGTGTGGATGTGTTTGGGGCCGTTACGAGCTTACTTGAGGTTCTCTGCCTGCTCACCCTAAGAGTCCACTGAGTCCTGCCCCTTCACGGCCAGGCCTCCCTCGAACTTTCTTTTGCAACTTTGAAATACTAGAGGTCATGTGTTTCTAAATGTTTTAAATAAGAGGACTTCTTATTGGACCTACAACCTTTTTCTAATAATAAATTATATATTTATATTAAATATGGTGGAGAAAATGGAAAATAATTGTGAGCTTCTATTATCTATTTTATCTAAAGCTTTTTACAGTAAATGTGATCACAGGGAGAACATGTCCACTTAAATTAGTCTCTATTTTCTGGAATGCCTTCTGTGTTCATCCACATCCTGTGCTTGGAGGACACAGGGTCACAGAGTTCTTGCCACAGCTTGAGAAACGCAGCCTGAAATCATGCAGGGAGGACAAGGCCCTTCACGGCAGGGCACACAAGCCTGGTCTAACCATATCCAGAACCTCCCTCCGTCCCTATGTCCTTGCTCACTCTGATGCTGTGCTTAGCCACCCTGTCTATATGCCATTCACTTGACATGATTTGGGGTCACACTATGGCAAGTGGGTTCATCATGGTCCTTTTCCTTCTACGTTGTCCCCTGTAAGGATGACTGACAGCCTGTCTGCAAGTTTGTGTCTCGTCTCTTGCTTGGTGAAGCCATCTCTGCCTCTTACATGCTAAATCAACCTTTATGCACAGTCACACTATGTACATTAAACACGGCACTCACATACACATTTTAACATAAACCTGGAAACATGCCCAATCAGACATGCACAGACACACCCAGAGACACACACAAGGAGACACACACACAGACACACACACAGGCAGGCACACTCATATCTCTGTAGTTACTTTATTCTTCTGTGATGTAAGAGTTTTATCACAGGGGTGTTTGAGGAACATTTGGGATAAAATAACAATATAAAGAACAAATACCATCAATCATTGTTAATATTATTAAAATGCTAAAGAATTTACAAGCATGACGACCCCTATGAACAGCCATTGTCTCGGAAGTTTACAGGTTCTGTTTCACTTTGTCCTGACGGGTCTCCACAAGCAGAAAGACTGTTACCACCGTTGGACGTGGGACGAAGGATGTCCCACTACGGGCCTCCAGCCTGGCTCTGTGTCTTCTCAGCATCAACTGGGAAGCTTTCCAAAGCAAGTCATGCGCAGGCCCCAGTCCAGGACCAACGTGAGTGCCTCTGTGAGGGGAACCCATGCGGTCCCCATCCCCACCTCCCCCGCTGCGGGTGCAGCACCACGTGACTGCGGAGGCCATGACAGCCCCTGAACTGGGGACGACAGCAAGACTGTGCATGAGTCAGAGACTCCCAGCATCACCAGGGGGTCACCTGGAGACCTTTCCTTGGCCACTTCTCTAGCTCTGCAAGGTGGCCATGGCAGGACATTTATCACTATTACTGTGATAACACTGACAGATAGGGTCTGAGGCAGGAATGTAACCTCCCTGAACTGCTGATGGTGCAGCAGGTGAGATGACCCATGACTGCAGATCTGGGCCATAAAGCCAGAAAGCCAAAGTCATAAAGATGAAGCCATAAAACTCTCACAACATGCCCCACCCATCCAGACAATTATGGTCCTGCCTACATTATGGTGACAGCAACATCTTAGCAGAGGACAGCCCAGAATTTCACAGAGTTAAATATTGTAGTATAGCTACACCTACTGAAAAAATAACAGTAACCTCTCAAAACCAAAATTTATTTTTGCTATTTTTCCATTTTATTCTTTTATTTTTTTCTATTTTTTCTTCTTTTCTCTTTTGAATATTTCTCTAATTTTTATATTCTTTATTCATATTTTTTGTAGGTATTTTGTTTGTTTATTTATTTTTGGTTTTTCAATCTTTGTTTTCTGTTATTATTCTTTTTTGTCATTCTTTTTTAAATTTTTATATATATTTTTGTAAATTTTAATTGAAAATTTTAATTTTTTTAGGTTTTTTTGGGTTAGAGATCTTAATAATAGTACTCTCAAATGCAATCAAGGAAGAAGAAATTAAATACCATGGTCACACAAGACAGAGATGTAGTTCAGAGAGAAAATAAAAATTGTCCAGAAAAAAAATTCGATTACATGGCAACCATGGAGTTGAATGCTAAAGTATTAAAAATAAAAGTTCTGAAAATATTCAACGATATATGAGAAAGCACCAGCAGGGAACTTAATGAGCTCACTACGGAGGTTGAAACTTCAAAAACAGTGGTGAAGAACTCAACACATGAATTGAAAACTGAGGTAGCAAGTTTAGCTAATGTATCAAGCCAGACAGAACAAAGAATTAATGACATTAAAGACAAGCAACTAAAAATGCTACAGAGAGAAAATAGGAGAGACTCATGAATTAAAAAATAAATGAAAGAACTACAGAGCCACAATAATCAAAACATCATGGTGTGGGCAAAAAAATAGACATACAGACCAATGGAATAAAATCAAGAGCACAGATATAAAACCACACATATATGGTCAAATCATCTTTGGTAAAGGAGCCAAAAACTCACTGTTGGACAATGAAGAAAAGAAAGCTTCTTCAATAAATGGTGCAAGGAAAATTGCAAAGCCACAAGCAAAAGAATGAAACTTGATTGCAGTTTGTCCTTTGCACAAAAATTAATTCAAAATGGATCAAAGATCTAAATATAAGATCTGAAACACTAAACTACATGGAAGAAAACATAAGTACTAAACTCATGGATCTTGGCCATAGAGAACATCTTATAAATTTGACCCTAAAGGCAAGGGAAGTAAAGGCTAAAACAAATGGATGGGATTATATCGAACTAAAAAGCTTCTGCACAGCAGAAGAAACTGACAACAAAACAGAGAACCTACTAAATGGAAGACAATATTTGCAAACAACAGCTCAGATAAGGGGTTGATATCCAAAAATATATAAAGAATTTACAAAACTCAACAGAAAACAAGCAAAAAATTTAATTAAAAAATGGGGAAAGTTGGGGGGTCACTACAATATATGTAAATGCAATAAATTAAAATAAAGTAAAATTTAAAAAATATGGGCAAAGGACATGAACAAACACTTCTCCCAAGAAGACATACAAATGGCCAGTAGATATATGAAAAAATGCTCATCTATACTAGCTATTCAGAAATGCAAATCAAAACTGCAATGAGACACCTGTTAGATTAGCTATTATCAATAAGACAGTTAATAACAAGTGTTGGAGAGGCTGTGGAGAAAAAGGAACCCTCATCCACCTTTGGTGGGAATGTAAAGTAGTACAACTGTTATGGAAGAAAGTATGGAGGTTCCTCAAAAAATTAAGAATAGAGCTACCATATAGCCCAGCAATCCCTCTACTGCAGGGGTGCCCACACTTTTTCAGCTTGCGAGCTACTTATAAGACGACCAAGTCAAAATGATCTACCTACAATAAAAATGCACAACATAAATTTATTTATTCTATATTATCATTATTTAAATTACTATTATTACTATTTAATATTGTGTATTCTTCTTTCATCTTTCTCCTTCTCAGCTCTTTTTTCGGAGGAAAGTCAATGTCATAGTTTTTATGAACAGTCCGAAAAAGCCGCTCCACATTTCCCTTCTTTGGAATAGCAATGGCACACAGACAGATGAGGCAAACGCACTTAGAATATGACATAGTGAAAAAAATCCCCTCCCATTCTGTATGAAAGTGGTAGGTTTTAGGCTTCTTACTCGGACCAGCTACGGCACTCATTTTTATACCCTTTTTTGTATTGAGTTTAAATAAATTGAAGGCTAATTACGCAGCAATGTAACTGAACAAGTTAGCGCAGTTTAACGCGCATGCGTAGGGTATCAAAAGTTCAGACTTCATACTGGCTACCCTGTATGCCAATCAAAAGATAAATGTCTTTTTAATGTCATGTGATCTACCCACACTTCCTTCGTGATCGACGTATTGAGCACCCCTGCTCTACTGGGTATCATCTACCATAGAAGTAAAAAACATTGGCACATAATGACACATGCAGCCCCATGTTCATCACAGCATTGTTCACAGTGGCCAAGACATAAAAGCAACCAATGAGTCCCTCAGTACAGGACTGGAAAAGATCAGGTGGTACATGTATACAATGCAACACTACTCCCCCATAAAAAAGAATGGCATAGTGCCATTTATGACAACATGGGTGGATATTGAGAACATGACACTGAGTGAAATCAGTAAATAAGGAAAAATGAGAGCTGTATGATTTCACCCATAGGTGGGGTATATAACTGAGACTCATGGACACAGATAAAAGTGAAGTGGTTCCCCGGGGGAGGGGGAAACAGGGATGGGGTAGGGGGAAGGAGTAAAGAGGGACAAATTTGCAGTGACAGAAAATGATTTAAGTTTGGGGATGGGTTTACAACATAGTCAATCATTCAAATGCTATAGAAATGTCTACCTGAAACCTGTAACACTTACTGATCAATACCACCCTGTTAAATTAAATTTCTTAAATAAAAAATTAAAAAGAATACAAAAAGAAAAAGAGAATATATTCAGAAGCCAAGATTTCTCAATACAGTCTTAAAGAATGAGTCAGAAAAATGTTAACTAAGAACTTATCGAAACACAGTGCTGGGCCCTGGCTGGTTGGCTCAGTTAGTAGAGGAGAATAGAGATCCCAGGTTTGATCCCAGTCAGGGCACACGTGAGAAGCAGCCATCTGCTTCTCTTCCCATCCCTCCCCCTTCTCCCCCTACTGCCTTCCCACAGCCACAGGCTTGATTGGCTTGAGTGTCAATCCCAGACACAGAGGATAGTTTGGTTGTTTAGACCATTGGCAATCAATTATGACAACAGAGTAGATCCTGGTAAGGCACATGTGGGAGTCTGTCTTCCTACCTCATATATATATATATATACGTGTGTGTAGTGCTCTATGTTCAGACATGAGCCACTTACCTCATCTATGAACATAATTATTTTGAGATCTCTTAGAAGACATAAATTAGCAGCAAGTTTCTGGGATGTATTGTGGTACCAGCGAACTCCGAGGTTTATGGAACAGCTGTCTCACTGTTATAAATCAATGGCTGCCGGCTGACATGTAGAGAGCACCTACTCTGTGCCCAGCCCTGTTTGAGGACTTGCACGCTGTAGCTCATTCAGCCTCATGACAAGCTGAGGACTGTTCCCATTACACACAGACAGGCTTTACAGGTTGTCATCAATAATCATCTCTCTGCCACCAAGATGTCTCTAAACTAGGGCCTTTCCTGAAGGTTCTGACCCAGAAAATTACCTCCACATCTAACTTGTAGACATCGGTGTGATCGTAGGGAAGAAGAGGCTCACTTCCAAAGAACACGCCTGAGGTGATCACACAGCCCGGGAGTGAGGGGCTGACCCGAGTTACAGACCGAGTGAACAAAGTGCAGGGCTTCTGGTGCCCAGATACTGTGGGCTGATTTCTATGACTACCTTACAATTAATAAAAACATAATGACCATCTATATGTTATAACTCATTTTTGTAGGCTTTCTTTCAATACGTGAATCACTAAGAATAAATATAGCACTCGCTGCTATTATTACTTTGTTCAGTATGGCAAGGCCTCGAATAACCAACATATCAGCACGAGTGTATCTAAGGACTGTGAGAGCCCGAGGACAGGCCAGCTAGAACTCTCTCTCACCCTCGTGTGTCCCTCAGTGAGGACACAGGAGCTCAGGGAGGAACCTGAGTAATTCTTCTCCACAGCAAGCTGGCCTTAGAAAGGGCACGCACACTGAGACCAAAGCCACTTCCCTCCGCTGGTACCGAGCTCAGGGTGTGGATATGAGTCAAAGTCCCTATTGGGGAGAGAAGACATGAGACCAGGAATACAGGCCTTCAAACCTCTGAATTCCTCAATTTCAGCTTGGGAACGCTTGCTTTTAAATGAGTCCTTTGTGAGCGGAGGTGTAGTTCTCTGACACTGACAATGGTCACTGTGGGCTCCGGAGAAAACACGGGGTAAAGAAGCACACACTTGTTGCACGTGATGTGGGAGCGTTTTTGCTGAGGAAGAACCTGGGAAGGGTCCCGTGTCCCAGCAGACAGCAGGGCGGGCAGGGCCATCCTCTGGGGCTCCAGGCAGGTCCTCACTGAGTCCCGTTCAACGAGACAGTCTTCCCTTCCGTTACGGTGGTCTCGCACTCGCCTTAGGAGTGAAGTCTGCCAACAGAGGTCACCTGGGAGAGGGCACACACATAAGATCACAGCCTGTTCTGCATTTCTAGCCTCTTCCCAAATCAATATTGTTCTTGGCAACTTAGGATCCAGCATCCAGCCCAGCTGTCTGGAGAATCAGGGGAACAGAAACAGGATTTGAGTTTTATGTATCTTGAAGAAGAAGCAGAGAGAAAAAGAGGAGAAACATGAGTTGGGGGAGAAGGGAGAAGGACAGGGAGGAAGAGAGAGGAAGAGTTGACAAGGGTGAAGGAGGAGGAGGGATGACAAGGATGACAGTAATAACACACCAGGACGACACACAGGTCACAGTGTTATCATTTCTTTATTGTTTAGCAAGCACTTCTACATCAATTTCATCTACTGACATGGCCATAGTTACACTTAAAAATTTTTCAGGATTCTTATGTCTCTTTCTCCTTTTTTCTACGTACAGAGCACAGGCTGGTGGATTTCCACAGTCCATTCCTGGCCCAGTGCCAGGTGTGTCCGGTGACTCATTCCTTCACTCATGGGAGGGGTCAAGGTGGCCTCCTGGGGAATAAAAGGAGGAGTTCTGGGCACTCACCTCCAAACTGAGATCCTTCTCTCCTGCCACACCGCAGTGACCAGCCTGAGCCGCTGCCGGGACCATGAAGCTGCTCCCAGTCCTCGTGCTCGCTGCGCTCCCCTTTTACTGCTACGCAGGTGAGTCCGCACGGGGCGGGGCTCGGGGGGCTTGTTGTCAGGGCCGCTGTGGGAGACCTCTGCTCCCCACACCCCAGGACAGGGCCCCTCTCTTCTCTAGTTTGTAGGTGTGTGTGTGTGTGTGTGTGCGTGTGCGTGTGTGCGTGTGTGTACGCGCGCGTGTGTGAAACAAGGAAGCAGTGTGTGAGGGCTTAAAGAATACCCAGATGCTGAGTTACTGTCCGAGGACTCAGACCGTTCCCCGCCATCTTTCTGAATGGACGTGTAGCTGGGATGTGGGAGAAGGACAAGCATCAGGCTGCCCAACAAGGAGTTCATGCCTCTGTGATGAGCAGCTTCTGCACGCTTTCATCCCAGGTTCTGGATGCACACTTATAAGCCAGGTGATCAATCAGGCAATTGACCCTCAAGTGAGCGAGGATGAATACATAGCAAATTTCAGTGACTACATACCGGGTGAAGAAGCGGAAGAGGCGATAAGACAAGCGAAGCAGTGCTTTCTCCAGCAGAGTGATGAGACTCTGGGAAATGCCCAAGTGATGGTGGTAAGTTTGCTTTCTTCTTAACTGCTTTTAAACCACTGCCTCATATTTCAGCTCAGGCACTGTAAATGACTACACAGTGTATTTCTTGGATAAGTTTTCGAAGAGGAGGAAACATGCAGAGAAAATCAGCAAAGGGTCCCCGCTGGGGAAAGTGCTGGAAGCACCGGCCCCTCTGGCATCAGCAGAGCCCTCCTGAGCGGTAGGACACAGCACAGAATCCCCACGTTACTCCCAGCACCAGCTCTCTGCCGCTGCGTGTGGACAATCCAGGGAAACCATAGAGGAAATCTCTGTTTTCCAGTATTTTCCTTTATAAGAAGAACTAAATATAAGTGATGACTGTCTTTGTTTTCCAGGATTCAATATACGACAGTGAATGGTGTAAGCAATATTAACTTTCCACCAGACCCTTGGCTCAGACTACAGGGAATGATCAGAAACCACAACTTTGCATTTTTTTTCTGTCTTTTGATCTGCAAACTGCAAGACAATTGTTGAAACCTCACATACATTTTCCTTCAATAAAATACTTGCAAACCTAACGTTCTTCCTTGGTGCCTGACTAACACGGGGGTTTTTAGTGAGACACAATCACACACATGGCTCTCGCACACACACACACACACACACACACACACACACACACACACGCTGCTGGGGACCTCTCCCTGCCCCTTGGCACGGGCTCTCTGGAGCAGGCTCTGCCCTGCCCCGTCTCCAGCATCCCTCCCCGCACCCTGGTGGGCCAGGCCCGCTGGCAGTCACTGGTGTTGCCGGCACAGTCCACATCGTTCACACCAGCTCTTCTTAGGAACACAGACAAATGTCCTCTGACTGACACCTCCAACTGTGTCATCAGATGAGAGCTGCACCCGACACACAGGAGCACGTAAATGGTACCCTTCCTCCCCCGAGGCAGCTCAGGGCTGTGCTGAGGCCCCTGGGGCCAAAGTGGGCAAAGTGCAGAGTCCAAGGAGGCGGGGCATCCCAGCCACTAGATCAGGCTTCACCTGTGACTCTGCCTCCTGCTCCTGCCTCCTTGGAGCTTCTCAGAATCCGGTGGTCTTTCCTTCCTTGCTAGCCAGTAGCCAGTCTGACTGGGTAATGGGGATCCAGCGACTACAGCCATATTTCCCCTTTGGACTCCCAACAAGGTCGTCTCCTTCTCTGTGGACATGCCCACTGCAGCCGGAATGGGACAGCCTCCTCTCCAGATGGCCCAGGGCCCATCAGAGCAAATGCAAACTTCTGCACACGCATCAGAGAACCAGAATCAAGCATGGCCCAGGAGTTATTAATGTGTGTGTGTGTGTGTGTGTGTGTGTGTTATAAGTAAAATATAAGGTGTGCATCTGGGGAAAAGGTCTTTTTACCTGGATCTACAGTTAGTGCTCGACTTACAATCATGATTGGTTCCGACAGACTGGTCGTAACACGATTTGGTCATAAGTTGAGTAGAATATATGTACAGTACTGTGAAATGTTGTTATAAAAATCTTTAAGTCATATTTTATTATAATTTTCTTTCATTATTGTTATAGATCATAATTTTCTTTGTTCATTTTATGCCATTTGTATAATCTCTACACCATTTTGTTTCTTATTTTTACATTCATCAGGTTTAAGTAAAACACTGCATTACTGAAACAACTGGTTTAATACTTGCAAAACATACATAATTACAAACTACAGGTGCATACAAAAACTGCTCCAGAAGCGGTGTAGTCGTGGCTAGCGGTTGTGGTCGTAAAGTCGAATGGTCGTAAATTGCATAGGTCGTAAGTCGATCGATACCTGTACTGGTGTCATGGGTCAAAAATTTTTTAAAGAAATGGGAGGGAGTCACCTGACCAGGTGGTGGCGCAGTGGATAGAGAGTCGGACTGGGATGCGAAAGACCCAGGTTCGAGACCCCGAGCTCGCCAGCTTGAGTGCAGGCCCATCTGGCTTGAGCAAAAGCTCGTCAGCTTGGACCCAAGGTCGCTGGCTCCAGCAAGGGGTTGCTCGGTCTGCTGAAGGCCCGCGGTCAAGGCACATGTGAGAAAGCAATCAATGAACAACTAAGGTGTTGTGACGGCAGTGAAAAACTAATGATTGATGCTTCTCACCTGTCTCCGTTCCTGTCTGTCTGTCCCTATCTATCCCTCTCTCTGACTCTCTCTCTGTCCCTGTAAAAAAAAAAAAAAAAGTGGGAGGGAGTTCCATATAACTTATTGAGTATTAAATACTTGTGGCCATTTGTCTGTAAAAGCATGTTCCCGGTAAATACTATACCTTATAATGGCATTCATATATAGATGCGTATGCCCCACAGAGGTTCAGTTCATTGATACTTATTCATTACTATAGTCATTTTTGCTTAATATTTATATAGACATTGTAAAACTTTTGTGGAACCAAAGGGAATCAGTTGCCTCTTTCCCTGTTTGGGCTATGGCTGGTGGAAGTTGGCCCTGGCGGAAGCTGAGTTGTCCTGAGAAGGGGTCAGGGCTCATGCTAGGTGACAAGGACCTGTGCTGGTGTGAACAGAGGGTGCACATCACCCACCCCTGGTGTCAGGATAGTGGGGACGGGCCACAGGGAGGAGAGCTGAGTCCCAGTTACAATCACTCGCTTTGCTTCTTTCCCAGGGAATTCCATCCTCACTACTGGTTGGTCACTGTGGGAATGAAAGGGTGGACCACACTGCCCCTGCAGGGCTATGACCAGGGACAGTCACACAGTTGAAGGAGGGACCAAAGATATCTGTAATTAGGGTAAAAGATTGGATATGAAATATTTTAAAAGTCAAAATTTAGGTCACACATCAATGTTCAAACAAGACAGGATTCATCCCTGCTTTGCCTGAGTCACCTCTGTCACTGGCTCTGTCCCCTCCCTGCACCTCTGGTCAGGGACAGAGAGCGCCCAGAGAGAAGCCTGGCCATGATGAGCAGGGTGTGGTGGGGACACAGGGACAGCTGTGGATTCGGGAACCTGAGTAGCTGCTGCCCTCAGACCCAAGAGCCCACAGTGCAGGTGGCTGTAGCCAGTGCATTAGGTGAAAAAGAAAAAGGCACCAAAAGGAAGAATTGAAACTGTATTCAGAGATGGTTGTAGAAAATCTGATAGGTGGACGAAGGGCCCCCAAACTCTAGGTTGCCTCCCAAATGGCCCCTGGACTGGACCCCCATCGTTATGAAGGCACCGCACACAGGGAGAAACGTTATGGGCTATTCAGGAGCAAAAGACGCATCTCTGACATTTTCTGCCTTCTCCCTCCCAGGCTGTCACAGAAAAGGGAAGTAGCCACCACAGTGCCATCGCTTCATGGCAAGAGCTGGTGGACGAGAGGAAGGAGACACTCTCCGCTGCCCCATGGCCTTTTCCCGCCACGGGCTTCCCTTTGCGGCTCACAGCCCACAGGAGGAGGTCAGAGCCCCGTCAGGGGTCCGGGGGCTGCGGGCAGGTGTCCGTGGGAGCAGGAAGGAGCGGTGCAGCCGCTCACGTGTTCTTCATCAGCCTCAGGGCACGAATCTCTCAGGCTCAACCAGGCACTGGGCAAGGGAAGAAGTGAGAAAATGTCATTGAGACTTTCATAACACAGAGTACATTGCTGTCATGGGTACCGGTAGGGATGCTTATGACTTTAGATATATCTCACAGGAACATTTTTGATACATTTTAAATACATGGTGTAAGATGCTATTGATAAATCTATCTTTTAGTGAGCAGAAGAAGGTCCTGTTTTAATTTTATATACTTGTGCATAATATCATTTTTGGTCAAAATGTGGTAATTTTCTTTAAGTTTTTCATCTTTATGGTGTAATTCTGAAAAGATCAGTCACTTGAATGTGCAGATACAAAAGAATGAGTTTGGGGTAGTGAAGTCACCTGCGTCTTTGAATTGTTTAAATTATTAACTAAATTCTGTGTCACTATAATTTGTCACTCAAAGTAATTTTCAATTACTTATCAGCCATAGCTAAATGAGGGTCTCCTCTGATAAAAGTAAGGGATTAGAAACCACTTCCTATGAAAAACATTTTACATCGAAAATGTGCTTCCATACCTTATTTGTAATCCTGGTATTTCATATGCGCGAGTCAGTGCTGAGTATGTTGTTCGGATGGGGGACGGTCAGTCCGTGTCCTGGGAATGTTGGAGCCAGACTGATTGGGACACTGGACACAGAGACGGTAATGGGCATGGCCACATGGGTGTAAATGTTAAAGTAGACTGGATGCTACGATCTAGAAGTGATCCCTTAAAGTTTCCAACGCCTGGTGTGTGTTTACCAATCTGAAGACCAAAGCCCTAGGGAATTCCTGGGATTTCACCCTGAGTCATGAGGAATGAGGGACGCTGCGTGCCCAGTGCTTCTCCCTGAGGAAGGAATCCAGAGACCCCGTGTGTCTGCGGTAGGTAATGCCTATCCCCACCTGTCACCCACCTCTTCCCTTAGTTTCAATATCTGATATTCAAGATTTGAAAGTCACTGTAATAATGACTCAGATGTGATCATAAAATAGTAAAATGAGTGATTGCAACATAATGACCTTTCTTTCACTGATAGAAATCCCAATGGAACCAGAGCCAAATTCAGCAGCACACTGTGTTAGCACCCAGGATAGCAAACATTCCTTGTTGGCAGAGTCTGTCAGCTTAATCCGATATTGAGTTTGGTAATCAGGTGATTTACTCTATTTGAGTTAGTGTTTATATTTAGTTCTTTTT
The DNA here is from genome assembly GCA_037038555.1 of Rhynchonycteris naso. Taxonomy (NCBI): domain Eukaryota; kingdom Metazoa; phylum Chordata; class Mammalia; order Chiroptera; family Emballonuridae; genus Rhynchonycteris; species Rhynchonycteris naso. The sequence goes on from CM072995.1 coordinate 363,543,171, forward strand.
TTAAAGAGACATTTCCCACCAGACAATGTGCTGAGCATTCATCGTATATTGATCCGTTATCTTCACACAAATCCTTTGAGGACCACACTATGACATCACCCTTATTGTACAGACGAGGAAACTGAGACTGAGAAGTCAGCACTGTGCCGAAGACCCCACAGGTAGGAAGTTTTAGAGCTTACCTGGGACCCATTAGTCTGGGCACAGTGTCAGCCTCCTTTCCAGTATTCAAGAAATAAAAAAGTGCTAATTTTGAGGCATCTAGACTTTACTTTAAAATTCAAAACAAAGCACAAGCTATCCTTTTAGGATTCTGGTGGGGACAGATTAAATTTATAGAATTATGTGAGAAGAGTTGATATCCTTAAATTTTTAGGAATTTCCTTAAAGAACAAGACGTGTGCCTCTGTTTATTTAGACTGCCTTTCCCATATGTGAGCAAAGTTTCATGATTTTTCTTGAAAACAGTGCACATTTCTGAAGGTATATTTCAGAATGTTCCTGCTCTTCCTTTGCCCGTTGCCTATGACCTCGTAGTCCCCACGATGTCATGTGACGGCCGCAGCTGGTTTATAGAATGGAATCGATGTTTGTACGTTGAGCATGTTTCAGCTAACGCTGTGAATTCTGCCAGTTCAAGTAGTGTTTCAGCAGATTATCTTATAGTTTTAATTTATTTTATTTAGATTTTTTCCTTGATCAAAGAGAATATTTTTCTCATGTTCCTCACAGAAACTGTATAATTTGTCAACCAAAGTGAACTCAATAAATTCAGTAAAAAAGTAGTTTTATTTTCTTATTTTTGCAAGTGAGAGTAGGGGCATATAGGGGAAGAATCTTTCATGCGCCCCTATCAGGATCCACCCCAAAACCCCCATTTGGGGCAGATACTCTGTCCATCTGGGACCATGCTCACAACTAAGCTACCTTTAGCGCCTGAGGTTGAAGCTCCATGGCACCATCCTCAGTCCTCTGACCAATGCCCTCGAACCAATCGATCCATGGATGTGGGAGGGAAAGAGAGAGAGAGAGAGAAAGAAGGTGGAGGGGGAAGGGTGGAGAAGTAGATGGACGCTTCTCCTGTGTGTGCTGACCAGAAATCGAATCTGTGAATATCCACACACCAACGGACACTCCAGCACTGAGCAAACTGGCCAGGACCAAAATGTAGTTACTTTTTATTGCATTTCTAAGAGTCATATGAATATGCAGTGTGCAGCAATTTTTCAATCCTGGTTTATTTCCTCTTAGGTTTCTCTAACTTCTTTGGTCTTCACTCAAATGTCTTTTCTTAGTGGGTAGAATATCAGTGTTTGGATCTTCCCATGTCTCTTAATGTCGTGCTCAGTAGAAGACGGAGCACATATTCGCTTCCATCTTAACTCCTTTGCAACATCACATGGCATATAGTCTTCAGGAAATTCCACTGTCTTGTGAGAGCATGAGAGTGACCTGAGAAAATAAACCTTCACATTATTATTAATGTACTTTGTCCTAGACCTCCCGAGTCATAGCGTCCCATTAGTAGTCTCCGGAACAGCTGTAGCAGGTCAATGTTTAGGGGAATGTTTTTCCTCTGTGTACCAAATAGATGAAGGCCATGAGGAGACTTGCCTTAATAGACTAAAACATATGTAGTGGATTTCATAAGCAAGTGTCCACTTCAAATACAAAACACTATAACGAACATTATAACCTCTACAAATGTATGTAGTTTAATCTAATGAACTTTCTTAGTAAAATTTCTAAGAAAAATAAGCATAGAAGAAACTATTTAGAACCAAGAAAATAAATTTCCAAAGTCAACAGCAAACATCCTCTAAAATAGTGAGTGCTAAAGATAATTATATTAAAACAGGTGGAAAGTACCTGATATACCTATTATTAGTCAAAATGGATCTGTGAGTTGTAAGAGTCACACTAAAATGAAAAAATAAAATAATGGTAACTATTTCCAATGATCAGATGTGAAAACCTCCACTTGCAGACAATATGATTTTTTTCTCTAGAACACAGTACCCATATTCATAGAGCACCACTGAGAGTATTAAAATAAAATAATGAGATGTATTGTAAGTGGCTGGATACATGCAAAATATATAAAAACACAGCAGCTTGATTATGCTATATACAATACTGAGAATGAAAAATGAAAAAGATTCTCATTTGCAAATGTGACAAATAATAAAGCACTTAAGAACAAATCTAATAAATGAGATGTCTTTGTAAGACTGACTACAAAAATGTCATTAATTCCAAAATTTTTATACAATTAATATACTTTCAACAGGAATCCCATTGGAAGTTTATCAAAAACTGCATAAAATTATTGTAAATTTCACAAAGAACAATCTATGTGGAACATGTCCAAGAACATTAGGAAGAACACTTAGTAGTTACTTGCCATATCAAATACAGAAACTTACTAAAAAAAAGTCCTCCTTGATCTAGATTAGGGTTGGGCATTGGATTATAAATAGATATCTATGCTGTAGATCACAATAAGAAGCTCTAAAATGGAGCGTGTGTGTGTGTGTGTGTGTGTGTGTGTGTGTGTGTGTGTGTGTGTATAATCTGTGATGTTACAATTCAGTCATTAAAGAACTATTTACGTTTTGGTCAGACATCACCAATAACCATCAGGAAGAAACAAAACAAGACTTCTACCTCTTACAATATACTAAATTTAAAGTGGCTTCAGATTAATATATAAGAAATCAGGAATTTCAGTATAATAGTTGGGGTGGAAGCCAGATTGCATGGGGACGAGAGGTGAAGGGAAGGTGACTCGTGGGACCAGTCACTGGGATGCTGTGAAGTAAACACTGCAGGGGCTTGTGAAGCGGCCTGGCTGAGACCCTGCGGACCCCATGTGGCACACACTGGTTTCCACAGAGGCCTGGATTTCTTTCTCAGACTCATAGAAGCCATTTTCCTGACCAATAAAAAACTTAATATCAGGTAAAAGATAACCTACAGCATGAAAACTATAACTTAATTATTATATTAAACACATCAACCAATAAATATTTAATATTCGTTGGTCAGTACCCATGTATTAGCCAGTGTTGGGTAAGAAATATTCCTGTAAGGCCCTGGCCAGAGAGCTCCTTTGTTTAGAGCATCATCCTGAATAGAGAGGTTGACAATTCTATCCCCACTCAGGACACATACAGGAACAGATCGATGTCCTGTCTCTTTTCCTCCTGTCCTCACTCTCTAAAATAAATAAAATAAAAAATTTTAAAAATACAGGAGAAATATTCCTCTGATACCTTATTTCTTATGTCTTACACCCAAAGAGCAGCAGGTCCGCAGTGAGAAAGAGTTGAGAAGATGCTAAGGTTATGTACACCTTTCAAGGTCAGTGATTAAAGAGGATTAATATTAACAAGAAACACAAGACTTTAATTGTACCCTTCACTACAAAAGTCTGTTCAAGAAGAAAGGTCTTTCTGGTGAGCAAGGAATCAAGTTAAGAACATAAATAACCTTGAGGATCCTGAAGTGAGAATTAGCTCATCAGTTTCCTAGGCCATCTCACAGCCCTGAGGCCTTTTGGCCTCTTTTTCCAGGGTGTTCCTCCAGAATACACAGGCTTCCTTCAGCGCATCCTGGGAGCCACAGCGTGATGCCTTTGTGCCCTAGGGTCAACACATAGAAAATCCGCTTATTTTTATCGTAAATGCCAGCTGTGTGTACACAAGACTCAGACTACCCTCTTGGGGAGGTCATTAGTGGCATTGTGACTTGCTGTCCTCAAGTTTCTCGCTCACAGGAGGGGCTGACATACAAGGAGGAGCATGAGCCTCAAGCAGGGACCAGCGCACCTACCGACTGTGGGTGGGTTGGGAGGAGCTGTGAGGATGGGGCCTTACTGCTAGAGGCAGTTCTTCCTCGGGATTCTTTATGGAACTTCCCTCCCCCGTAGAACACATGCACTGTAACAGAGCCTCCCCTGGGCCTGCTGACCTTGATCCCGCTGCAAAGGGGCTCAGGCTGGAAGGAGAGACTCTGAGCTCAGTGTCTTCTGCTACTGGGGGAAGGAAGTCACTGGGCACCACCTGGAAATCTCATGGGCCCACGACAGTGTCATGTCTGCAGAGCCCCAAGCTCCTTTGAATGCAGCCGCAAGATCACTGTGACTTTGAGAGGGCTTTAAGCCACTTTGGGTTGTATTTCTGTAACTTAGTCCTGAATTTGCCACTGAGCTTGTGTCTGAACTCTCCAGAGCTCTGGCTGGGGTGGGATGCATGGCCGTAATTTGATGAGTAAGACTTCGCATATCCGCTGGATGATTTGTCTCACAAGCTGAGGTTCTCAGGTTTTGTTTTTTACTAGAATACCCCAGAGACCTCACACTGGAGCAAAAGCAGCAGCACGTCAACAGTGGGTGGTCTGGGTAATGTGCACAGGCTTTTTCTAACACAGATCATTGCAACATTTCTGTCACTTTGGTGCTATCTTCAAGTTCAAAGTTAAATATTGCTTTTCTGAAGCAAAATGCATTGTGATGAACACGCTCCTGGGACGAAGAGTCAGCCATGCGGGGAGAGCACGTGATACAGCGGGTCACGGGAGCGCCCCCGATGGGGAACGGTGCAGGAGTCCAGGGTCACTTGAAAGAAATGTCCTCCACCTCCAGGTCATATCTGCAATGGCTCCTGGACTGATTCCCGCACTACGGAATGCACAGGTTAGGCAGTGCACACAACGAGACTCTAGTAATATAGAGATCTTGCAGCTTTGGATAAAGAGCAAACATATTTTAAAATCTGATACTTCAAAAATATATGTAGTAAGATGTCGTGGCAACAAGGAACTACCCAGAGACCAGATGATGTACTCTGAGGGCCGAGGGGAGACAACACCCTGGTCAGTGACTGAAGGACTGAAACCCCATCACCAGCCTTCCTGAAATATTTATTAGCTAGTACAAATAACTCAGGGACACGGACATCAGAAGTTTTTAGGGAGTAAAGGGAAAGGCAAGGAACATGCTGACTTCTAATCTCTGTTCTGAGAGCCTGAACATTTCTTGTTGCTGAATCTTACCCTGCTGTTTTGCTGTTTCTAGCATGCACTGTCTCCAGTACGGGTCAGAGAGGCCCCTGGACTCTCACCTGTTCAGGCCCATGGACTCTCTCACCTGTTCAGGGCACCTGGCTGTCTCTAATTGTTACTTTAACTCTGCATATTTTCATGACATATTCCTACATATCCCCTATTTTTGTTTTATTAAAGTCTAACGAGAGTAAGACGGCTAGGTGGTTGTGGTGGAAGGTGAAGGGCAAGCATAGAGAGAAACAGGTTTTTAGGGGTCTCTGGTGAGCCTGTACTTTCCAAAAGTTCTTTAGCACACCAAGTTAGATTTTTTAAAGTGTCCCAGATGATGTCAGGTGTTCCCTGAGGGCTTGGGAGCAAGTCAGGTGTCCTCTTTCTTGTGTTCATCCCCAGAGTTGGATTCACTATCAGCTTCTGGATCTCTGGAACCAGATTGCTTTCTAGAATCTGATGACAACTCATGATGAAACTTCATGTTCCTCACTGGTGTGTAGAGAAGAGCTGTTGACGATGAAACAGCAGCGTTCCCTCGCCCCCAGGCTAGTGACCTGACTGGATGCTGCTCCTCAGCATCAGTTAGTACATCCTGGTACAACTGAGAGGCTTGGGTCATACCTCGGCTGGTACAAGAAACCTCTTGGCTGCAGTAAGTCCAGGTGAGGAAATGTTCAAAAAGTTAATAATAAAAAGAGGCTTATCCAGTTGTTCTTCTGGGCGAGTCTCTCCTCCGGATTCCCCCTTTGTTGTTTGTGTAGTTGGGGCTTAGGAAGCCCACTGGCTCTATCTGCAGTGCCCGTAAGTTTGGGTGAATTTCTCAAGCTCCTGGGCCCCTAAGAATGCCCTAATGTTCTCTTCTATTTTCCTTTCAGGACAATCCTTCTTCTAAAATCCTTCCTTCTTTTTTCACCTTTGTCAACTTTCTCAGTCACTTCTCTTCTTGTTTCTTCCCTCTGCACAAACCTTCTACAACCTGCACAAACCTGCAACTTACACAAATATTCTGCAACTTACATAAACTTCCTTATCTATTCAAAACTAACTAGCTTCCAGAACTTGTTTACTTCCTTCCTTTTCCTTTCAAAAAATATCTCTATACCTTTTACCTTGTATTATTAAAACTATAAGATTTCTTTCTAGTTAATCGGAATTCTCAACTTCTGAAAACCTTAACTTTCAGTGAGGATGAAGTTAGTAATTAGCAGTTTTAGAATGATGCTTTTATGAATATATTTATGACCTTTAGAAATGATTTATTTTATCGCAAACAAACGTATATTTTCAAAAGATACAGTAAAGATAATAGGAACCTTTTATAAACCTAGGCAAAACAAGTATAGTGTTTGTTAAGAACTTCAAAAGACAGTCAAATTTAAACTAGTAGTAATAAATGCTTTCTTAGACCACCTTGTTAAAAAAATTGGGATTGTTTCATATTTTACAGTATCATTAATAACTTTTCTATTGTTCTCAGGATTACAGTAGTTCTCTGGTCTCCAGGAGAAGGCTTCAAGATATTTAAATGGCCTAGTTTCCCTTTTTCATTCCTAAAATTATCCTCAGAGTTTCTCTAAGAGCCAAATTGAGATTATCCAAATTACAGTATTAAGTTTAGTTTTAACTTTGCCTGGTAATATTCAAAAACACAATAAGAACATTAATTGATCATATTGGCTTTATACAATTTGCTTTGTAGGCTCTTTAGAAGGAATTTTTAGATTGAGGTTTTTTTGGGTTTTCTTTTAATTCCATTTATTCATTTTAGATGGGAAAGAGAAAGAGAGAGAGAGAGAAAGAGAGGAGGGAGGAGTAGGAAGCATCAACTCCCATATGTGCCTTGACCAGGCAAGCCTAGGGTTTTGAACGGGCGACCTCAGCATTTCAGGTGGACAATTCATCCACTGCGCCACCACTGGTCAGGTTAGATTGGGTTTAAATTAGCCTCTCAGGGCACACACAAAAGCCAAACTACACCGTTGTTATTAGGCTCTGCCTGTAATCTTTCTGAAAATATCCTTCTTTCCCACAGTTATAACAGGTTTGTGGCCTTAGTCACAGAATGTCTTCTTTTCCAAACCCCCAGGTCCCTCCTGAAGGCCTTGTCCCAAGGATACTCCTCAGAACCTTTCCAGGGTGGGGGAGTTGTTTAAGGGGCAAGGGTGGTCAGATGAATGAGATACTTCATGAAGAAGTTGCCTTAGTGGGAGATTGAGGAAGGGGAATTTGAGTTTAAAGGGGTCTTGCATTTCAAGGCACCCTGGACCCATACCTAACAGTCTAGCCCTTTGATTTTTAAGGAAATGGGGCTAAGGTCTCTTCTGCAGCTACTCCCTGCTGGTTAGGGTTAGTGAACTATCTAGGGGAAGGCAGTAGTTTGTGGTCCAGGTGAGATGGTGAGAACAGTTTTACACACACTTTCAAATCCGAAGGGGTCATTTTGTATCCTGTCCTGATTGCTTCAACCATCCCCTTGGTAAAAGTGCTTTCCCAATCTTCTCAGTCTGAACTTCCCCCCTTCACATACCAAAGGCATTGTCGCTGCATCCTGAGCGAGAGAGCACTTAAACTCCAATCTGACACTCTGCAGCTCACAGGAGTCCGCACAGCTGTGACCTGCGACTCCCCTGCTCATGGGACAGGGAATTCTCCATGATAAAGGAGAGATGAAGGAAGAGGGAACCCCCTGGCTTGACCCCTAAAAGTGACCTCACCGCAAGCATGCACAGGCTTTTCTCCTGCTGCTTGTGTCCCTTACCAAACAGGATGAGTGAACATCGTTTTCCTTTGCCAGGTTTTGGGAGGTCGTTTCTTCTGGATCCTCACATGGGGAACCACTTGTCGCTGCAACAATGGACAACTCAGAGTAACGAAACCTGGCATTTGGTTCCCGTTCCTCACACGGAGCACCACTTATTGTGGTGACAATGAGCTATTCAGAGATCAGATGACATACTCTGAGGGGATGAGAGGACACAGCCCAGGCAGCAGACAGAGGGACTGAGGCCTGTCCCCAGCCTTCCTCAGATATTTATTAGCAAGTACAAATGACTCAAGGAAGCAGACAGAAGAAGTTTAGGGGGTGAAGTAAAGTGCATGGAACATGCTGACTTCTAATCTCTGTTCTGAGAGCCTAAACATATTCTGTGTTGCTGAATCTTACCCTGCTGTTTTGCTGTTTCCAGCACACACTGTTTCCAGTACAGTCAGAGAGGATCCTGGACTCTCATTCACTCTGGGCTTTCCCCCTAAGACACATCACTGTCTCTAATTATTATTCTAGCTCTGAATATTTTCATAGCATATGCCTACAATAAGATGTTATGATCAATACATCTCATATTGAGCTGAATGAGGCATGTTTATCATTTGATCTATCCATGGAAAGTATTATTTTTGGTGAAAATAAGGCTATTTATCACAGTTTTCATTTTTGGAAGTCTTAATTCTGAAAATGCTCATCCCATGACTGCAGATGAGGAAGGATAAGGTTGTGGTATGATGCCATTTGATTAAATTTAATCCTATAGATTATGAACTAAAAATGTCATTGTGATCTATCATTCCAAATCATTTTACACTTGATCTTAGGCCTAGGACCGAGAAGTGATCAAAATAATTTTTAATAACTAATCAGCCATGGCTGCATTAGGTCGTCCTTCAGTTATTCAAAGCAAAGACACATAAACCAGTCTCCACAGAAACATTTGTGTTCCACTAAATATTGCTCACATTTTGTTTTTATTTAGAGAGTAGAGTTGCACACGCAGAATCAGTGGTGCGTGGGAGCTGACAGATGATGTGTAGCCATCTGTCTTTCTCAGATAGAGAAAAGATGTTTATGATGTGGAGGTGGGACATTAGAACCAGTGTTACCAGATGCCACATATACCGTAAAACCATACGAGGTCATCAAGACCCAGAAGTGAGGTCTGATATGTATCCATCTCCCCACGAACCTGCTGACCCGTTAGAGACTTGGCACTGGAATTTCAACATTAGCCAGAGGGCATGTGTCACCAGCACATTATGCAGAGGAGAGACGTTCAGAGATCCTGTGCCTTGGGATGGAGAACACCTGTCCCTATGCAACACCCTCCTGTACCCTTAGCTCCAATAAACAGTGATTAGAATAATTAAATCCCAAAACAAGTCACTTAGATGTGATCATAAATCAGTAAGTTAAATAATTGAAAAGTAACAATCTTATGTTAACTAAGAGAACCCCAATAAAAACAGAGCCAATTCAGGATACAGTGTTAGCACCCAGGTAAACTAACTTCCTTCCCAGGCAGAGTCAGTTAGATTCAATCAGATATTTGCCCTTAAGGATAAGGTGATTTATTTTGTTTGACTTATTACTAATATTTTTTCATATTTTTGCATAATTGTAATAGCTGAGATTTACTGCCAGATACTATGCTAAGCATTTTCCTGAATTAGCATATTTATTCTAACACAGACTCTATGATATGACCCTTACTTACAGATGATAAAATTGAGGTGAAGAGGGTCAGCACCCTGCAGAAGACATTACAGGTAGAAAGTTCCAGAGCTCAGCTTGAATCTAGGTAGTCAGTTCTAAAATTGGGCTCTTCCCAAAAACTCAATAAATGAAAAGTTCTAAATCTGATTCAGAAGGGACGACCCTTCTAGATGACAAGTGAAGCCATCAGTTAGGACACGGTAGCATCTGATTTGATTTGGAATCTTTCTTGATATATTTTGAAACAGTAAATTAGAGTAGGAAGTTTGTTTCATTTGATTTGAAATGTCACCTGATAGTTTTCAATAAGTAAGATTAAATAAGAAGTTAGGAGTTGGGAGGTAGTCTTCCTCTTTTACTGTTTTCTCTCAGAACCTAAACATTTCTGATTTCTTCACAATTGTCACCAGCCCGCTGACCTTTCTCCCTCAAGTGCCAAAGGAGCCCTGGCACAGAAGGCATCATCTTACACTAAAGATGCTCCCTAACCCGACTGAGTAGTTTGTTAATTCATATTCATGCCCACCCAGGAGTACTTGCTGACCCTCGTCTCTGTGCCCGGCACCAGGCTGACAAAGATCAGCAAAGCAGAAGCATGTCATTATTCCTCAGGGAAAAAATTAGAACTAAAAGCCAGGCTTGGTGACCTGCCACATCCTTTGTGGGCAGGACCAGGGAGGCTCACTAGGTACAAATAACCCCGGGCTCTGCGTTGAATCCAGCTCCTAATAGCTCAGTGTTGCTAGAGCTGAACTCAAATCAAAGTGGACCATGAAGATGTCCCTGACTGTCCTGTTGGGTCACACTCGTTTTTTGCTGCTCTGAGAGTGAGTATAATGTCTAATAAAAGTACATCAGCCAGGGTAAGTAACCTTCTCTCAACTAGGTGACTTATTAGGGAAGGCGGGGGGGCGGGGGTGAACAGATCACAATCCAAAATGTTCCCGCCCCTGTGGACTAGCACCCAACAGCCAGGGCTCATTGTATCCATTCCCGATGCTCTGGAACTTTCTCAGACATCATTGCAGGCTCGTTTTCAGAGTTCTCTGTCAGAAGGCTCACTCCAATGTGTGACCCTGAACAAACGCTTAATCTCTCCAAGTCTCCTCTTGTCCTCGCTTTTCACAGCTGCCACCCAGAGTGGCTCTGACAGAGCTGAGATGACATATGTCAGAGGGCAGCTCCGGGTCCCGTCACACATTCTGCTTCCCTGGGTCTTTTAGGTGCCGGTTGAGTCCACGGCTGTGCACTCCCGGATTCAGACTCATAGGATGTGCAGGCTGGGAGGGCTTTAGAGAGTCCTCAGTTAGGAAGAGCCGGTGTTGTCTGAATCTCCGAATGATCAGTCTTCCCGTGGGCTCTGAGACCCAGCAGCCCTCAGCCAGGACACGTGCTGCTTGTACTCGAGGCATCCGGCCAGGATTTGGAGACCCAGTGCCATTTTGAGGGCAGCAACTGCTAAATTACTCGGCTCATTCTGGCCCTTCATTTAATAATATTTTGGCGAGTCTTCATGCCCTCGACACAGACCCAAGTCCTTTTGAGTCGTTAGTTCTCTTTCACCTGCCTTTCTGAACCCCCTCCCGTTTCCCCGTGTGGCCTCTGATCTGACCCTCTCACCATCTCCGCACAGCTGCTGTTGGATCCGGTCAGATCAGAGCCTGGCAGGGCACATTCTGGGCTGCAGGTGGTTGCAAAGCATTGGGGGAGGGGTGGGGAATCTAGACCAGTGAAAGTGGTCACTTCAGGTCTCAGCACAATCCCAGTGGGGTCGGTAGTAACCCCAGTTCCCACCTCCCACCTTCTCTAAGGAATTCTGTACATCAGAGTGGAACACAAGAGCCATCATGACTTGTGCATAATTTCAGATGTGTGGAACCCATAGAGTCCTTTTTTCAGAAGTTTTTCAGGGTCTTCATCCAATGACATAATCCTATAATTTAACTTAGTCTCATCTTCCAATATTTAATACTTTTCCTTGCTCCTGTCTAGAGTTATTCCCCGGTCTCTGACCTCTAGTAAGCTCTGACTCTGCCACTCATTGCTGGAAGACTCATTACTAACACCTGCTTCCTCCCCCCCCATATCAACAGTAAAAATGGTGTCACTTTATTGACAGGGAAGCTATAATTTTTGAAATCTAGGGAGTGTGAATTTCAGCAAAGCAGGAGAGTCTTGGAAAGTGGCGGGTGTACAGGAGGGAGGTCAAGGTGCTGCTCTGGGAACAGAGGGTGTAAAGGCAGCTGCCCCTCTGCTCACCTCTGATCGAGTGGCCCGTGGACACCAGGTCCATGATAACGTGACACCTGCTGAGCTGGACTAAGGCTGCACACAGCGCTGGACATGTTCCTCCTTCTCAGGTCACCTCCCTGGGCACCAGGTTCCCCACAGTGTCCTGAGGAGAGGAACAGCCAGGGCCACAGGGTGTGATGGGGCAGGGACAGAGATGGTTGCCCCCAGCAGGACAGGTCCCTCACCCAGTGGCACAGTCCCTGGGACTCTCACGGAAGGACAGGACACAGCAAGAGGGACAGAGCCAGCCCAGCCCTCTGTCAGGACTGAGGGGCAGCTGCTGGGGGCTCTGCCAGCTCTCACAGAGCCGAGGCCAACCTATGTTTCCTGGCCAGGGGGCCGCGACCCTGCCTGTGTCCTCTGCAGCCCCGTGTGGAGCTGAAACACTTCAATTATGTCCTTATGGAGAGATCACACAGATGTAAAGGTGTCTCTCAGCCCGGTGCCCCTGGAATGAAGTCAGGTTTTACACAAATGTCCTCACTAGCTGGATTCTCAGTATGAACAAATCCGTGTGCCTTGTGGGGAATGTCCACTCCTGGAGGCGGGACATCAGAAGGCGGAATGGCCCACGTCCCCTTTATCCCAATCCTCGTGCCTCAACCCTGTGTCCCTGTTTAGTGACAAGTGGAATCCCCGGTCCAGGGACTCAGGGAAAGGACACCGGGCTGCTCTGCCCAACTCCTGAGCTTCCTCCTGGCTCCACTGGAGACCTGAGCCCTTCTCCGGGGACACGCAGGTTATCTGCTGGGTGTGGACATGGTTCTCTCCTGACTCGCACGGTCTGTGCAGACTGGACCAGGACTATTGAATTCCCCGCACACACGGCTACCCTGCCTGGTGCCTCCATTTGGTTGCTGGTTGCAGTTTCTCCCACATCTGGGTTGTGATCAACAGTCTGTGTTAACATGGCTTCTGCGGGGACTTCATGACTGATGTTTCTTTTCTTTATTTTCTATTTCAGGAAAAACTATTGGTGAAATGTACCTTATAGATTTAGCAATCTTCCATGCGAGCTCCCTGTCCTTCAATGATGACCTGATCTTTCCCGGACAATGTGAAGGTTTCAACGTCTTACTTCAATAAATTTCTTTCCTGCACTTCGCTGTCTGTCCTGTTTTATCCAACAGTCTCTGGCTTGAGTTGGGGTGGTTTCATCATGAAGTGTTCTGTGGGTCATGTTAGAAGTAAAGTTGGGAGACCCAGTGTCCAGGGACCAGGGTGGCCTGAGTGCAGGGATCCAGGTGGGAACACGGGCTCAGGAGCCACCCTGCACTACCCCACAGACTGCCCGGTCACGTGGCCCCGAAGGCGAGGCGGTTGAGGGTAAAAGCATGAGAACGTCCTGCTCTGGGGCGCGGACTGCGGAGACCGCAGCCTGACGGCGGTCACATGGTTCCCACCCAGCAGCATCGCTGCTACTACACCGGCATCGTCAGCACAAACTCTGCTCGGTCCTCACCCCATCCCTGGGGTCCATGCCCGGATGGCCCCATGTGACATGTTCTCTGTCCACTTCTCCACTTGTAGTGAATCCGCAGGGTTCAACCTTCGCTTACTCCCTGCACTCTGCACATGCGCATTGCTCACCTCCACCCGGGCTACCGCTTCCTCCCTCACGGGTGCCCACTTCTCATGTGTTCAACTCCAATCACACCATCCACACTTACTGCGGGAGGAACACGTCAGATGAGCACAGTGTCTCCCCACCTACTCCTCTTCCATGAGCCCCATCCAGGCTAATGGGCCCCCGTCCAATGAGGCAGCTGACTCAGATGATGGAGACATCACAGATCAGGATTGGTTTCCAGTGGCTGCTGTGACACACAGCCACACACTTGGTGGCTTCAGTGAAGTGCTTTTCTCCAGGTGCAAAGAATAAAAATCTAAAATCTGTAACCTCTGCTGAAACCACAGTGTCAGGAGGCCATTCTGGCTCTGGAACGTGGAGGGGAACATCTATTCCTGGTGCCTCCAGCTGAGGGCTGATGGCTGTCCTTGTCTGGTACCCACATCCCTCCTATCTCTGCTCCATAAGGTGACATTGCTGTACTTTTTTTCTGTGTGGATGAGTATCTCCAGGTCTCCTTCATATATCCAATGGCATTTAGAGGTCACACGATAATTCAGGATCTTTATCCTAACTCAACATCTCTGATTTTATCAGACATTATCACATCTACAAAGTCTGGGTTGAAATGGAGGAGACATTTGAAGTTTGGGGTTTGGGTGTGGATTTGTTTGGTGTCGTTATGAGCCTACCTCAGCTACTTTGCTGACCCTAAGAGTCCACTGAGTCCTACCCCTTCCACAGCCAAGCCTCCCTAAAACATTTTTTAAAACTTTGAAATACTAGTGGTCTTGTGTTTATAAATGTATGAAGTAAGAGGACTGCTTAATAAACCTACATCCTTTCTCCAATTATAAAGGGTATAGATATAAAAATTATGGTTGACAGGATGGCAAGATGGCGATGGAGTAGGCGGATGTACCAACTTCCAACTCCCAGAACCAAAGTGGATTATAACTCAATTTAAAGAACCATCATCTGGATAAACCAACTATGAACTAAACTAAGTGAACTCTTCAACCAAGGAACACAGAAGAAGCCACATTGAGACTGGTAGGAATAGCGAAAACGCGAAGAGGGCTGCCCAGCTCCCCGGAGCAAACGGCAGCCGGGAGAGACCCGCGGGGCGGGAGGAAAGTTTGGCGGAGATGGAGGGACCTGGGTCCCAGGAAGCAAGCCCCAGCCTGCAGTCCTAGAGCCTAGAAGAGGCGTTTGGACAGTTTTGAGCTGTGAAACAAGTGAGGGAGCTCCCAGGCCTACAGTGTGGAGTATTAGGTCCCTTCCTACTCTGCTGAGGGCTGCTTAAGGTTTTGGGGCGGCAGGACGCTGAGGCGCGGTTCTGTCGGCCTGTGCAGAGGCCAAGCCGGTGGGAGATCGGTCTAGCCCAGAGGGTCGGAGGGGACGCGCGAAAGCGGTCCGGAAGCTGCGAACCCGCCTTTAATCCCACTTACGGGGACAGAGCGGGAGGCCAGGAACGGGAAGGCCCTGCGCAAGCCGGCCCTGACCGCGGGGACCGGGCTGGGACCAGGGACGGGCAGGGGCTCGCGGCTGAGCTGATGCTACCAGCCCCCCACCCCCCGGGCCAAAGAAACCACGGTTGGCCAGTATACGTGCGCGAGCGGGCTCCGAGCGCAGGAACCGGGGTAGACCCCGAGACAAGTGGAAGCTCGTAGCAGAGCTCACGCTACTATCCCCGCCCGGCCGGAGAAACCGCGGATTGCATTCATACGTGCACGAGCGGGCTCCGAACGCGGGGGAGGGGTAGAGTCCGGGACGAGCGGAAGTACGCAGCTGAGCGGAAGCCAGCAAACACGCCCGCCCCAATAAACCTTGGTTTCCGACCCTGCGCAGAAGGGCCCTGGCCTTGAGGGCGGGACTAAAGCTCCAGACGGGCAAAAGCTTACAGCTGAGAGCACATCAAAAGCCCCGCCTAACCCGCGGAACTGTAGCGAGCAGGCTCCGACTGCTGGTTCTGGGTGGAAGTCCGGAAATAGGCTGGGTCCGCAGCTGAGCAAAGGTGCTCACCTCTACCCTTGGTGCTAATCTTGTGGCTTCAGTGACAGCCCCTCCCACGGAGGAGAGGCAGAAATCACAGCAAAAGCCACAGTGGGCCGGTGTTGGCAACATGCATACCCAATCACCCTAGGCACCAGCAGAGGGGGTGGGGGGCCTGTAGACAGACCACACCTAGAGAACACAAAGGCAACACCTACTGGACTCCAGTGGCCACAACTTGCTTATACACAGAAAAAATGGGCACGCAGAGGAATGCAAACCAAATGAATCAAGAGAAATCCCCAGAGAAGGACCTGAATGAACCAGATATAACCAAATAATCAGAAGCAGAATTTAAAACAATGATAGTTAGGATGTTCAAAGAAATTAGAGCAACAATGGATAGTCATTATGAACACCTAAATAAAGAGATAACAAGTATAAAAAACGAAATTGAAATAATAAAAAAGAATCAGACAGAAATGACAAATACAGTATCAGAACTGAAGACCACAATGGAAGGAATTAAAAGCAGGATGAATCACGCTGAGGATCGAATAAGCGAGTTAGAGGACACAATAAACAAAGGCACAGAAGCAGAGAAGAAAAAGGAAAAGAGACTTAAAAAATGTGAGGAAACTCTAAAGGAGCTTTGTGACAACATGAAGAGAAACAACATTCGCATCATAGGGGTGCCTGAAGAAGAGGAGAGAGGACAGGAAATGGAAACTTTGTTCAATCAAATCATAGCAGAAAACTTTCCTAAATTAAGGCTGGGAAACACTCCACACATTCAAGAAGCACACAGAACTCCATTAAAGAGAAACCCAAAAAGATCTACACCAAGACACATCATAGTTAAAATACCAAAGCTAATGGATAAAGAAAAAATTTTAAAAGCTGTTAGAGAAAAAAAGGCTATCACCTACAAAGGAGCCCCCATAAGGATGACATCGGACTTCTCAACAGAAACACTTGAGGCCAGAAGGGAATGGCAAGATATAATCAAAGTAATGCAGAACAAGAACCTACAACCAAGACTACTTTATCCAGCAAGGCTAACGTTTAAAATTGAAGGAGAAATAAAGAGCTTCCCAGAAAAAGAAAGCCTGAAGGAATTGATGAAAACCAAACCAATTCTGCAAGAGATACTAAGGGGCCTCTTGTGAACAGTTTAAAGGGAGGAATGAATAGAGCAAAAGAAGAATACAGCTTTAAAGAATAAAATGGCAATAAACAACTACATATCAATAATAACCTTAAATGTAAATGGATTAAATGATCCAATCAAAAGACATAGGGTAGCTGCATGGATAAAGAAACAGGACCCATACATATGCTGTCTACAAGAGACACACCTTAAAACAAAAGATGCTCATAGACTGAAGGTAAAAGGATGAAAAAAAAATATTTCATGCAAATGGAAATGAATAAAAAGGCGGGGTAGCAATACTTATATCAGACAAAATGGACTTTAATACAAAGGCTGTAGTAAGAGATAAAGGAGGACACTACATAATGATAAAGGGAACAATTCAACAGGAAGATATAACTATTGTAAATATTTATGCACCAAATATAGGAGCCCCGACATACATAAAGCAGACTTTGATGGATTTAAAGGGCGAGATTAACAGCAATACTATCATAGTAGGGGATTTCAATACCCCTCTAACAACACTGGATAGATCCTCAAGAAAGAAAATTAATAAAGAAACAGCAGACTTAAAGGAGACACTAGATCAACTTGATTTAATAGATATCTTCAGAACTTTTCACCCTAAAGCAGGAGAATATACATTCTTCTCAAGCGCTCATGGTACGTTTTCTAGGATAGACCACATGTTAGGACACAAAAATGGTCTCAATAAATTTAAGAAGATTGAAATCATATCAAGCATTTTCTCTGATCACAATGCCATGAAACTAGAAATTAACCACAAAAGAAAAAATGAAAAATACTCAAACACTTGGAAACTAAATAGCATGTTATTAAATAATGAATGGATTAACAATGAGATCAAAGAAGAAATAAAAAAGTTTCTAGAAACAAATGATAATGAGCATACATCAACTCAAAATTTATGGGACACAGCAAAAGCAGTTCTGAGAGGGAAGTTTATTGCACTACAGACATATCATAAGACGCTAGAAAAAGCTCAAATAAGCAACCTGACCCTGCATCTAAAAGAACTAGAAAAACAACAACAAATAAAACCCAAGACAAGTAGAAGGAAGGAAATAATAAAGGTCAGAGCAGAAATAAATGACATAGAGGCTAAGGAAACAATACAGAGGATCAATGAAACCAGAAGCTGGTTCTTGAAAAGGTAAACAAAATTGATGAACCTTTAACTAGACTCACCAAGAAAAAAAGAGAGAGGACTCAAATAAATAAAATTAGAAAGGACAGTGGAGAAATAACAACTGACACAACAGAAATGCAAAGCATTGTAAGAAAATACTATGAAGAACTATATGCCAAAAAATTAGACAATCTTGGTGAAATAGACAAATTTCTTGAATCGTATAACCTTCCAAATATCAATCTGGAAAAATCAGAACACCTAAACAGACCAATTACAGCAAATGAGATCGAAACAGTTATCAAAAAACTCCCAAAAAAGAAAAGTCCTGGGCCTGATGGCTTCACAAGTGAATTCTATCAAAAATTCAAAGAAGAACTAACTCCTATCCTTCTCAAGCTATTTCAAAAAATTCAAGAGGAAGGAAGACTTCCAAACTCTTTTTATGAGGCGAGCATAATTCTGATCCCAAAACCGGGCAAAGACAACACAAAGAAAGAAAATTATAGGCCTATATCCCTGATGAACTTAGACGCTAAAATTCTCAACAAAATATTAGCCAACCGGATCCAGCAATATATGAAAAAATCATACACCATGATCAAGTGGGATTTATTCTGGAGAGGCAAGGCTGGTTTAATATTCGCAAATCAATCAATGTGATTCATCACATAAACAAAAGGAAGGACAAAAATCACATGATAATTTCAATAGATGCAGAAAAGGCATTTGATAAAATCCAGCACCCATTCATGCTCAAAACTCTCAGTAACGTGGGAATATAGGGATCATTCCTTAACATGATAAAGGCCATCTATGATAAACCGACAGCAAACATCATACTAAATGGACAAAGATTAAAAGCAATCCCCTTAAGATCAGGAACCAGGCAGGGTTGCCCACTTTCACCACTCTTATTCAACATAGTTCTGGAAGTCCTAGCTACAGCAATCAGACAAGAAGAAGAAATAAAAGGCATCCAAATTGGAAAAGAAGAAGTAAAACTGTCACTATTTGCAGATGATATGATATTGTATATTGAAGACCCTAAAGTCTCAGTCAAAAAACTACTGGACCTTATAAATGAATTCAGCAAGGTGGCAGGATATAAAATTAATACTCAGAAATCAGAGGCATTTCTATACACCAACAGTGAACTGTCAGCAAAAGAATTTAAGGAAACAATCCCCTTCACTATTGCAGCCAAAAATATAACTTACCTAGGAGTAAATTTAACCAAGGAGGTTAAGGACTTGTACTCGGAAAATTATAGAACATTGATAAAAGAAATCAAGGAAGATACAAACAAGTGGAAGCATATACTGTGCTCATGGCTAGGAAGAATAAACATCATTAAAATGTCTATATTACCCAAAGCAATTTATAAATTCAATGCAATACCAATTAAAATACCAATGACATACTTCAAAGATATAGAACACATATTCCAAAAATTTATATGGAACCAAAAAAGAACACGAATAGCCTCAGCAATCTTAAAAAGAAAAAATAAAGCAGGAGGTATCACTCTTCCAGATATCAAGGTTTACTATAAGGCCATTATACTCAGGACAGCCTGGTACTGGCATAAGAACAGGCACATAGATCAATGGAACAGAACAGAGGACCCAGAAATAAACCCACAGCTTTATGGACAACTGATATTTGACAAAGGAGGAAAGAATATACAATGGAGTAAAGACAGCCTCTTTAACAAATGGTGTTGGGAAAATTGGACATCTACCTGCAAAACAATGAAACTAGACCATCAACTTACACCATTCACAAAAACAAACTCAAAATGGATAAAAGACTTAAATGTAAGCCGTGAAACCATAAGCATCTTAGAAGAAAATATAGGCAGCAAGCTCTCCGACATCTGTAGCAGCAGTATATTTGCCGATTTATCTCTACGGGCAACTGAAATAAAAGGCAAGATAAACAAGTGGGACTATATCAAACTAAAAAGTTTTTGCACAGCTAAAGACAATAGGAACAGAATAAAAAGACAAACCACACAATGGGAGATCATATTCGACAGCACATCTGATAAGCGGTTAATAACTAAAATTTATAAAGAACTTATAAAACTCAACACCAGGAAGACAAACAACCCAATCAAAAAATGGGCAAAAGAAATGAATAGAAATTTCTCCAAAGAGGACATACAGATGGCCAATAGGCATATGAAAAAATGCTCAACATCACTAATCATTAGAGAAATGCAAATTAAAACCACAATGAGATATCACCTCACACCAGTCAGAATGGCACTTATCAGCAAAACAACACAGAATAAGTGCTGGCGAGGATGTGGAGAAAGGGAACCCTTCTGCACTGCTGGTGGGAATGCAAACTGGTGCAGCCACTGTGGAAAATGTTTGGAGATTCCTCAGAAAATTAAAAATCGAACTGCCTTTTGACCCAGCTATCCCACTTTTAGGAATATACCCTAAGAACACCATAGCACTGTTCGAAAAGAAGAAATGCGCCCCCATGTTTGTGGCAGCATTGTTCACAATAGCGAAGATCTGGAACCAGCCCAAGTGTCTGTCAGAAGACGAGTGGATTAAAAAGCTATGGTACATATATACTATGGAATACTACTCAGCCATAAGAAACGATGACATCGGATCATTTATAACAAAATGGATGTACCTTGATAACATTATACGGAGTGAAATAAGTAAATCAGAAAAAAAGAAAAACTGAGAATAGCATGATTTCATACATAGGTGGGACATAAAAGTGAGAATATGAGACATGGACAAGAGAGTGGTGGTTATGGGATGGGGGGAGGGAGGGAAGAGTGGGATAGGGAGGAGGGGAGGGACACAGGGAAAACCAGATTGAAGGTGTCAGAGGACAATTTGACTTTTGGTGATGGGTATGCAACACAATTGAATGATAAGATAACCTGGAGGTGTTTTCATTGTACATATGTACCCTGATTTATTGGTGTCACCCCATTAGAATTAATAATAATAAAAAATATATATAATAATAAAAAAATGAAAAAAATAATAAAAAAAGAAAAGGTAAACAAGATCGATAAACTTTTAACTAGACTCATCAAGAAAAAAAGAAAGAGGACTCAAATAAATAAAATTAGAAATGAGAGTGGAGAAATAACAACTGACACAACAGAAATACAAAATATTGTAAGAAAATACTATGAAGAATTGTATGCCAAAAAACTAGACAACTTCTATGAAATGGACAAATTTCTTGAAACATACAATCTTCCAAAAATCAATC
The DNA here is from genome assembly GCA_037038555.1 of Rhynchonycteris naso. Taxonomy (NCBI): domain Eukaryota; kingdom Metazoa; phylum Chordata; class Mammalia; order Chiroptera; family Emballonuridae; genus Rhynchonycteris; species Rhynchonycteris naso. Next base: position 363,564,136 of record CM072995.1, read on the forward strand.
TGGAAGAATCAGAAACCCTAAAGTGACCAATTACAACAAATGAGATCGAAACAGTTATCAAAAAACTCCCAACAAAGTAAAGTCCTGGGCCTGTTGGCTTCACAAGTGAATTCTACCAAAAATTCAAAGAAGAACTAACTCCTATCCTCCTCAAGCTATTTCGATAAATTCAAGAGGAAGGAAGACTTCCTAGCTTCTTCTATGAGGCGAGCCTAATTGTGATTCCGACACCAGGCAAAGACAACACAAAGAAAGAAAATTATAGGCCAATATTCCTGATAAATTTAGATGCTAAAATCCTCAACAAAATATTAGCCAACTGGATCCAACAATATATGAAAAAATCATACACCATGATCAAGTGGGATTTATTCTGGAGAGTCAAGGCTGGTTCAATATTTGCAAATCAATCAATGTGATTCATCACATAACAAAAGGAAGGACAATAACCTCATGGTAATTTCAATAGATGCAGAAAAAGCATTTGATAAAATCCAGCACCCATTCATAATCAAAACTCTCAGTAAAGTGGGAATACAGAAAACATACCTTAACATGATAAAGGCCATCTACGACAAACCCCCAGCAAACATCATACTCAATGAGAAAAAATTAAAAGCAATCCCCTTAAGATCAGGAACCAGGCAGGGGTGCCCCCTTTCACCACTCTTATTCAACATAGTTCTGGAAGTCCTAGCTACAGCAATCAGACAAGAAGAAGAAATAAAAGGCATCCAAATTGGAAAAGAAGAAGTAAAACTATCATTATTTGCAGACGATATGATATTGTATATTGAAAATCCTGAAGTCTCAGTCAAAAAACTACTGAACCAGATAAATGAATTCAGCAAGGTTGCAGGATATAAAATTAATACTCAGAAATCAGAGGCATTTTTATACATCAACAATGAACTGTCAGCAAAAGAAATTAAGAAAATAATCCCCTTCATTATTGCAACCAAAAAAATAAAGTATCTAGGAGTAAATTTAACCGAGGAGATTAAAGACTTGTATTCAGAAAATTATAAAACATTGATAAAAGAAATCAAGGAAGATACAAACAAGTGGAAGCATATACTGTGTTCATGGCTAGGAAGAATAAACATCATTAAAATGTCTATATTACCCAAAGCAATTTATAAATTCAATGCAATACCAATGACATACTTCAAAGATATAGAACACATATTCCGAAATTTTATAGAGAACCAAAAAATAACATGAATAGCCTCAGCAATATTGAAAAAAAAAAGAATAAAGCGGGAGGTATAACTCTTTCTGATATCAAGTTTTACTACAAGGCCATTGTACTCAACAGCCTTGTACTGGCATAAGAACAGGCACATTGATCAATGGAACAGAACAGAGAACCCAGAAATAAACCCACACCTTTATGGACAACTGATATTTGACAAAAGAGGTAAGAGCATACAATGGAGTAAAGACAGCCTCTTTAAAAAATGGTGTTGAGCCTGAACAGGCGATGGCACAGTGCATAGAGCATCGGACTGGGATGCGGAAAGACCCAGGTTCGAGACCCCAAGATCACCAGCTTGATCACGGGCTCATCTGGTTTGAGCAAAGCTTGCCAGCTTGGACCCAAGGTCACTGGCTGCAGCAAGGGGTTGCTCGGTCTGCTGAAGGCCCGCGGTCAAGGCACATATGAGAAAGCAATCGATGAACAACTAAGGTGTCGCAATGAAAAACTGATGATTGGTGCTTCTCATCTCTCTTTGTTCCTATCTGTCTGTCTCTATCTATCCCTCTCTCTGACTCTCTCTGTCTCTGTAAAAAAATAAAATGGTGTTGAGAAAATTGGACATCTACCTGCAAAAAAATGAAACTAGATCATCAACTTACACCATTCAAAAAAACAAACTCAAAATGGATAAAAGACTTAAATATAAGTTGTGAAACCATAAGCATCTTAGAAGAAAACATAGGCAGTAAGCTCTCCGACATCTTTCGCAGCAATATACTTGCCGATTTATCTCCTCGGGCAAGTGAAATAAAAGACAGGATAAACAAATGGAACTATATCAAACTAAAAAGCTCTTGCACAGCTAAAGACAATAAGAACAGAATAAAAAGACAAACTACACAATGGGAGAACATATTTAAAAATATGTCTGATAAGGTGTTAATAACCCAAATTTATAAAGAACTTATAAAACTCAACAACAGGAGGACAAACAATCCAATCAAAAAATGGGCAAAAGAAATGAATAGACACTTCTCCAAAGAGGACATGCAGATGGCCAATAGGCATATGAAAAAATGTTCAACATCACTAATCATTAGAGAAATGCAAATTAAAACCACAATGAGATATCACCTCACACCAGTCAGAATGGTGCTCATCAGCAAAACAACACAGAATAAGTGCTGGTGAGGATGTGGAGAAAAGGGAACCCTTCTGCACTGCTGGTGGGAATGCAAACTGGTGCAGCCACTGTGGAAAACAGTATGGAGAGTCCTCAAAAAATTAAAAATCGAACTGCCTTTTGACCCAGCTATCCCACTTATAGGAATATACCCTAAGAACACCATAGCACTTTTCCAAAAGAAGAAATGCACTCCCATGTTCGTGGCAGCATTGTTCACAATAGCGAAGATCTGGAAACAGCCCAAGTGTCCTTCAGTGGATGAGTGGATTAAAAAGCTTTGGTACACGCCTGACCAGGTGGTGACGCAGTGGATAGAGCGTCAGTCTGGGATGCAGAGGACCCAGGTTTGAGACCCCGAGGTCGCCAGCTTGAGCGCGGGCCCATCTGGCTTAAGCAAAAGCTCGCCAGCTTGCATCCAAGGTCCCTGGCTCCAGTAAGAGGTTGCTCAGTCTGCTGAAGGCCTGGGTGATGGGTATGCATTATAATCAAATGTCAAAATAACCTGCAGATATTTTCTCTGAACATATGTACCTGATTTATCAATGTCACCCCATTAAAATTAAAATTAATAATAAAAAACATAGAGACAAATGAAAATGTCAATACAACATAACAAAGTTTCTGGGATACAGCAAAAGCAATGATAAGAGGGAAGTTTAATCATTTCGGGCTTATATGAAGATACTAGAGATCCCAAGTAAACAACCTAACATCACACCTTAAGAACTATTAAAAGAAAAACAAAGGCAACCCAAAGTCAGCAGAAGAAAGAATATAGTAAAAATTAGAGCCAAACTAAATGAAATAGAGAACAAAATACTATAGAAAAATTAATACAACAAACGGTTGGTTCTTTGAAAAGATTAATAAAACTGACAACCCCCTGGCTAGACTCCCTTAGGGAAAAGGAGAAAGGACTCATATAATCAAAATCTGAAATGAATAAGGAGAAATTACCACAGACATCATAGATATAAAAAGGATTATAGTAGAATACTATGAAAGATTATATGCCACCAAATTCAACAACCTAGAGGAAATGGGTAAGTTCCTAGAACTGTACAATCTTCCTAGACTGAGTCACGAAGAAGCGGAAAACCTAAGTAGACCTATCAGCAGGGAGGAAATAGAAACAGCTATCAAAAACTACCCCCAAAATAAAAGTCCGGGACCAGAGGGCTACACTAGTGAATTCTACCAAACATTTAAACAAGATTTGGTACCTATCCTTCTCAAAGTCTTCCAAAAAATACAAAAAGAAGCAGTACTTTTGAACACATTTTATGAGGCCAACATAACCTTGATACCAAAACCTGGCAAGGACAATAAACACAGAAAGGAACTGCAGACCAATATCTCTAAAGAATACACATGCAAAAAATCTTAATAAAAAACCAACAAAAAAACAGCCAATCTAGTACAACACATTTAAAAAAGTAATACTATATCATGTTCAAATGGGATTTATTCCAGAAACACAAGAATGGTTCAACATACATAAATTAATCAATGTAATTTGCCACATCAACAAAACAAAGAACAAAAATCATATGATCTTATCAATAGCTGCAGAGAAGGCATTCAATAAGATACAACATCCATACTAATGCAGTGGTGGGATTCAGCCGGTTCACACCAGTTCAGCATAACTGACACCTAATCTTTTATTGAGTTTGGTGAACTGGTTCTTAAAATGTCACTTGTAATCAGGGTTCTCTCTGAGGTGGGCGCCTGGGCAGCTGTTCAATGTGGAAATCACTGATTTACATTTCTTCCTCTTTTTTAATATTCATTGATGCAACAGCAAATTCTAAGTGCCCGTAGTAATGTTCATTCCGTCCATAAGTGCAAAAAATTGCAAGTGAGGACGTCAATCAAGAAGCAATATGGAAATATATTAAATAATAGTTTCACTGTTTTTTGTCAGGTAATATTTAATACTTTTTCATTAAAATGTTAAAATTCTTATAATCTAGTTTTATGTACCTCTTATTATTTTTAAGTATCAAATGTGTGAAATAATAAACTACCTTTTGGTATATCTTTTTTCATACTTAAAAGAATCACTAGGGTAGAGAACCAGTTGTTAAATTATTTGAATCCCACCACAGCCTTTATATTTATTTGTTTTGTTTTTTAAATTTATTTAATTAATTGTGTTTACATAGATTCTAGGGTAACCCCAACTGCATCCCCCCCATATTCCCCTCAACATCTCCCTTGCTCCCCTCCCTACAGCACCCTCCCCCCTTCCCTTCAGGTTTATCCCATCCTATCATCCCCTTTCCCTCTGCCCTCTTTTCCTCTGGTCCCTTTGATCCCTCCTCTGTCTCAGTTCTGTTCCTCAGTTCTCATTGTTTCTTGGATTCCTCAAATGAGTGAGGTCATATAATATTTTTCATTTTCTGCCTTGCTTATTTCACATAATAGTTTCCAGGTCCCTACATATTGTTGCAAAAGGTAATATTTCCTTATTTTTCATGGCCCCATAGTATTCCATTGTATATATGTACCACTGCTTTTTAATCCACTCCTCCACTGATGGACACGTTTTTGCTGAGGAAGAACCTGGGAAGGGTCCCGTGTCCCAGCAGACAGCAGGGCGGGCAGGGCCATCCTCTGGGGCTACAGGCAGGTCCTCACTGAGTCCCATTCAACGAGACAGTCTTCCCTTCCGTTACGGTGGTCTCACACTCGCCTTAGGAGTGAAGTCTGCCAACAGCGGTCACCTGGGAGAGGGCACACACATAAGATCACAGCCTGTTCTGCATTTCTAGCCTCTTCCCAAATCAGTATTGTTCTTGGCAACTTAGGATCCAGCATCCAGCCCAGCTGTCTGGTGAATCAGGGAACAGATACAGGATTTGAGCATTTTGCACCTTGAAGAAGAAGCAGAAGAGAAAAAAGAGGTTAAACAGGGGTTGTGGAGGAGGGAGGAGGACAGGGTAGAGGAGGGAGAAAGAGTTGACAGGAACGGAGGAAGAGGAGGGATGACAAGGATGACAGTAATAACACACCAGGACGACGCACAGGTCACAGTCATTTCTTTATTGTTTAGCAAGCATTTCTACATCTGTTTCATCTACTGACATGGCCATAGTTACACTTTTAAATTTTTCAGGGTTTCTATAGCTCTGTCTCCTTGGTTTCTACACACAGAGCACAGGCTGGTGGGTTCTGGTGGATTTCCACAGTCCCTTCCCGGCCCCGTGCCTGGTGCGTCCGGTGACTCGTTCCTTCATCCATGGGAGGGGTCAAGGTGGCCTCCTGGGGAATAAAAGGAGGAGTTCTGGGCACTCACCTCCAAACTGAGATCCTTCTCTCCTGCCACACCGCAGTGACCAGCCTGAGCCGCTGCCGGGACCATGAAGCTGCTCCCAGTCCTCGTGCTCGCTGCGCTCCCCTTTTACTGCTACGCAGGTGAGTCCGCACGGGGCGGGGCTCGGGGGGCTTGTTGTCAGGGCCGCTGTGGGAGACCTCTGCTCCCCACACCCCAGGACAGGGCCCCTCACTTCTCTAGTTTGTAGTTGTGTGTGTGTGTGTGTGTGTGTGCGTGTGCGTGTGTGCGCGTGTTGTGAGTGCGTGTGCGTGTGTGTGTGTGTGTGTGTGCGCGTGTGAAACAAGGAAGCAGTGTGTGAGGGCTTAAAGAATACCCAGATGATGAGTTACTGTCCGAGGACTCAGACCATTCCCCGCCATCTTTCTGAATGGATGTGTAGCTGGGATGTGGGAGAAGGACAAGCATCAGGCTGCCCAACAAGGAGTTCATGCCTCTGTGATGAGCAGCTTCCGCACGCTTTCATCCCAGGTCCTGGATGCACACTTGTGAGCCAGGTGATCCATGTGACAATTGATCATCAAATAAACAAGGGTCAATTCATAGACGGTTAATTCCCAGTGAAGAAATTGAACACACTATCAGACAAAGGAACCAATGCTTTCTCCAGCAGAGTGATGAAACTCTGACAAATGGCCAAGTGATGGTGGTAAGTTCCTTTTCTTCTTAACTGCCTTTAAACCACTGGACAAGGACAAGCAGGCGCGAAGTTGGTTACTAAAGCGTTGCTTACTTTATTTTATTTCAGTGAATCTAATTGTTGGTGAGTGTGAGTACTCTGACACCAGGAAAGCCATCCAGGCTGGTGTTGGTGTGCCTGTGCACTCTGTGGAATCTCTAGTGAGTGATTCCTGGAAAGAGCGAGAGGGAAAAGGGTGTCTGGGCAAAGGCTTACCTTCCCCTCAGTACAGCGGTGTGCGGGGGAGGGCAGTGAGAAAATGGGAGACGTCAGGGGTGGAGAGTTGCACGTTAGCTGATCACAAGGTCTAGGAGATTGGTTGCTCTGCTGGGTGAATATTCTTACCACAACTAGTCTGTATATTTAAAATGCAGAGGTGGGGAATATTTATGTAGTGTGTATTTATTATGATTAAAATTTTAAAAAATATTAACATCCTCTTCAATTGAAGATGAAGGCAACTATTTTTTAAAAAATACCCTAGATCAAACAAATCTGTAAGAATGAACATCTCAAAAGTTTTGTAGCCTAAAAGGAATGGGTTATGGGCATCTGTCTGTTTGCCCCTGTTCTAACATGCAGTGCACACAGGAATTGAAACTGCACATTGCCTCATTATTGGGCTGTGGTATTGAAAGCTGACAACATGGTGTATTTATTGGATAAGTTTTCAACGAACAGGAAACATGCAGCAAAAATCTACAAAGGCATCCCTCTGGAGAAAGCGCTGGAAGCACCAGCCCCTCGTTGGTATCGGTAGAGGTCTCCTGAGTGGTAGGACACGGGACAGAGCTCTGATGTTCCTTCAGGCAGCAGCACTCTGCCTCTGGGTGTGGGCCCATCCAGGGAAACAGAGGAGAAAATGTTTGTTTTCCAGGATTGTCATTTGTAAGAAGAATTGAAATGTATGTGATGAGTCTGTTTTTGTTTTCCTGGATGCAATATACAATGGTATATGCTGTCGTCCACATTAACTTTATCTGTGCTGCCGAAGCGAGCACACCACATTAACTTTAAACCAGACCTTTGGCACAGACAACAAGGAATGATCAGAAACCGACTGACAATGGGTAGAAACTACAACTTAACATTCCTTTTCTGTCTTTTAATCTGTAGACTGCAAGACAATTGTTGAAGTAAGGTGACCAATCGTCCTCCTTTAGGGAGGACAGTCCTTCTTTTGTAAGTTCCGTCCTCCCTCTAAAACTGTCCTCCTACATGTCCTCCTTTTTGATATTGAAAGACTAATCTGTAAATGTCTGTATTTGATCAGTGCAGAGTCAATCCATTGTGTGTGATGTGACGTATTTGTATTTGACCTGACGATTCGTCAAGGATCAATACAGTGTGGTGAAACACGATCATGAGACGCATGCGCTCCGCACGGGAGACCTTGAGAGAGCGTGCGATATACCGAGCTCGCAGATGGCTTTGTGTACTTCTTACTGAAACACGACCTGGCACATACCACATTGTAGACTCGTGATTATTTCTTTCTCTGTGAACATTCAATCATAGACAGGTAAGTACAATTCACGTTTTATTAATTCATTATCTATTTAATAATTTTCAAATATGTATAATTTTATTTACAAGTATTTTCCTGAAATTTGAGTTTTAAAGTGGACATCTAACCTCAAACCATATCTATTAATAATGCATTTTGATTAAATAGTTGCATAAAACACATTTTAATTAGAAAATGATAAATATACCTGAATATCAATCCAAATTAGTGGTTTTGTCTGATATTTAGTTTTACTAAATGAGTACTTTTTTCTTACAATTATCATTAAAAATTAATAGGCATGTAAGCATAATTACAATATAAGATATTGCAAATGTTTTTATTATGCATTTATCATACTATAGTGTATTATTGTTGCAATGAATAAAATGTTTCTTTTATTTACAATATTTTTTTCTTCAATTTATTTTTGTCCTCCTTTTCATTGTAAAAAAGTTGGTCACCTTATGAAACCTCACATACATTTTCCCTTCAATAAATCATTTGCAAACCTAACATTCTTTCTTGGTGATTGACTAACATGGGGTTATAGAGAGACACAATGGCACATGCATGGCTCTCTCTCGCACGCATGTGAGCGCGCGCGCATACACACACACACACACACACACGCTGCTGGGGACCTCTCCCTGCCCCTTGGCTCGGGCTTTCTGGAGCCTGCTCTGCCCCGCCCCATCTCCAGCATCCCTCCCCGCACCCTGGTGGGCCAGGCCCGCTGGCAGTCACTGGTGTTGCCGGCACAGTCCACATCGTTCACATCAGCTCTTCTTAGCAACACAGACAAATGACCTCTGACTGACACCTCCAACCGTGTCATCAGATGAGAGCTGCACCCGACACACAGGAGCACGTCAACAGTGCCCTTCCTCCCCCGAGGCAGCTCAGGGCTGTGCTGAGGCTGGATGGGGCCAAAGTGGGCAAAGTGCAGAGTCCGAGGAGACAGGGGCATCCCGGCTACCCCATCAGGCTTCACCTGTGACTCTGCCTCCTGCTCCTGTTCCTCCTCGGAGCTGCCATTGCTCAGAATCCGGTGGCCTTTCCTCCCTTGCAAGCCCCTGGCCCGTCTGACTGGGCAATGGGGATCCAGAGACTACAGCCCTATTTCCCCTTCAGACTCCCAACAAGGTCTTCTCCTGCTCTATGGACATGCTCACTGCAGCCGGAATGGGACAGGCTCCTCCCAGATGGCCCAGGGCCCATCTGAGCAAATGCAAACTTCTGCACATGCGTCAGAGAACCAGAACTGAGCATGGCCCATGAGTTTGTGTGTGTGTGTGTGTGTGTGTGTGTGTGCGCGCGCACACACACGTGTATACACATAAAATGTAAGGTGTGGGTCCAGGGAAAGGATCTTTGGCCTGGGTCTAATGGTGTCACTGGCCAGAGGTGTTCTGAAGAAGTGGGAGGGTGTTCCTCATTATAACTTATTGAGTCTTAAGAATTTGTGGCCAGTTCTCTGTAAAGACGTGTTAAACAATGTATCTTATAAGGACATTCATATACAGATGCATGAATCCCATAGAGATTCATTGGTACATATTCATAATTATTAAAGTCACTTATGCTTAATATTCCTCACTGCTGGTTTGTCACTGTGGGAATGAAAGGGTGGACCACACTGCTCCCTGCAGGGCCATGACCATGAACAGTCACACAGTTCAAGGAGAAACCAAAGATATATGTAATTAGTGTAAAAAATTGGAAATAAAATGTTTTTAAAAAGTCAAAATTGAGGCCACACATCAATCTTCAAATTAAGACAGGATTAAGCCCCACTTTGCCTGAGTCACCTCTGTCACTGGCTCTGTCCCCTCCCTGCATCTCTGGTCAGGGACAGAGAGCGCCCAGAGAGGAGTCTGGCCATGATGAGCAGGGTGTGTTGGGGACACGGGGACAGAGGTGGATCCAAGAACCTGAGCAGTCGCTTCCCCGGGACCCGAGAGCCCACAGTGCAGGTGGCTGTAGCCAGTGCATTAAGTGAAAAAGAAAAAGGCACCAAAAGGAAGAATTGAAACTGTATTCAGAGATGGTTGTAGAAAATCTGATAGGTGGACGAAGGGTCCCCAAACTCTAGGTTGCATCTCAAATAGCCCGTGGTCTGGACCCCCATCGTTATGAAGGCACCGCGCACAGGGAGAAACGTTATGGGCTATTCAGGAGCAAAGGACGCATCTCTGACATTTTTCTGCCTTCTCCCTCCCAGGTTGTCACAGAAAGGAGAAGTAGCCACCACAGTGCCATCGCTTCATGGCAAGAGCTGGTGGACGAGAGGAAGGAGACACTCTCCATTGCCCCATGGCCTTTTCCACCGCGGGCTTCCCTTTGCGGCTCACAGTCTGCAGGAGGAGGTCAGAGCCCCGTCAGGGGTCCAGGGGCTGTGGGTAGGTGTCCGTGGGAGCGGGAAGGAGCGGTGCAGCCGCTCACACGTGTCCTTCATCAGCCTCAGGGAACAAATCTCTCAGGCTCAACCATGCACTGAGCAAGGGAAGAAGTGAGAAAACAGCGTTGAGACGTTCATAACACAGAGTACATTGCTGTCATGCACCAGTCGGGATGCTTAGGACTTTGGCTAAAGACCTGACAGGTACACTTTTTAAAAACTTTTTGTGAGAGGATGGGAGGCAGAGAGACAGATTACTGCATCCGCTGGGACCATGATCCTCCAGGCAAAGCCACTAGGGGACGATGTTCTGCCCATCAGAGGCCATTGTTCAGTTGCTCATCAACTGAGCTCTTCTTAGCATATGAGACAGTGGCCCTGAGGCCATCCTCAGTGCCCCAGACCAAATTGCTTCAACGCATTGAACCATGGCTGCTGGAGTGGAAGAGAGGGGTGGAGGAGTGGATAAGCAGATGGTCGCTTCTCTTGTGTTCCCTGACTGGGAATCGAATCCCAATGGGCTGATGCTCTACCACTGAGCCTACCAGTCATGGCTGAGTGGTACCCTTCTGAAACTTTTAAAATATATAACATCAAATGTTATTGATAAATTAATTTCTTAATGAGCAGAAAGAAGTCCCACTTTAATTTTATATACACATGCATAATAACCTTTCTTGGACAAAATGTGGTAATTTTCTTTATGTTTTTAATATTCATAGGTGTAATTCTGAAAAAATTTGTCACATGAATGTACAGATGCAAAAGAATGAGGTTGAGGTAGTGATGTCACCTGTTTCTTTGAATTGTTTGGGCTATTGGCTAAATACTGTGTGACTATAATTTGTCACTCAAAATTATTTTCAATTATTTCTCAGCCATGGCTAAATGAGTGTCTCCTTTGATTTATAAAAGCAAGGGATTAGAAACTACTTTTTATAGGAAATATTTTATGTCCAAAACGTGCTTCAATATCTTATTTTGAAGCCTGGTGGTTCTTAGGGGAGAGTCAGTGCTGAGTACGTGGTTCGGATGGGGGACGCTCAGTCCGTGTCGTGGGAACGCTGAAGCAGGGCTGATTGGGACACTGGAGGCAGAGACGGAGGTGGGCACCGCCACACGCGTGTACATGGTAAAGTAGACTGGATCCTACAATCTAGAAGTGATCCCTTAAAAGTTTCCATCCCCTTGGTGTTTGTTTACCAGTTTGTAAAACAAAGCCCTAGGGAATTCCTGGGTTTCGCCCTGAGTCACGAGGGTCTCTGCGTGCCCAGCGCCTCTCCCTGAGGAAGGAGTCCGGAGACCCCGTGTGTCTGCGGTAGGTAATGCCTATCCCCACCCGCCACGGGTCACCCGTCTCTACCCTTAGTTTCAATACCCGGTATTCAGGATTTTAAAATCGCAGTAACAGTGATTCAGATGTGATCATAAAACCGTAAATTGAGTGATAGCAAAGTAATGACCTTTCTTTCACTGACAGAAATCCCGGTGCAACCAGAGCCAAATTCAGAAGCACACTGTGTTCGCACCCAGGATAGCAAACATTCCTTATTGGCAGAGTCAGTCAGCTTACTCTGATGTTGACTGGAAATCAAGTGATTTATTTTGTTTGACTTAGTATTTATATTTTTATATTTGGTTCTTTGTTGTTGTTGTTTTTTTAAAGACGTTTGCCACCACAATCTGTGTTGAGCATTTTTCTATATTAATCCATTTGTCCTCACACAAATCCTTTGAGGACGGCACTGTGACATCACCCCTCTTGTACAGATGAGGAAACTGAGACTGAGAAGTCAGCACTGTGCTGAAGACCCCACAGGTAGAGGGTTTTAGAGCTGACCTGGGAGCCATTAGTCTGGGCCCAACATCAGTCTCCTCCACATTACTGAAGAAATATAAAAACGTGCTAATTTTAAGGCATCTAGAAATCAAAACAGAGTACGAGCTCTCCTGTTAGGATTCTAGTGCAGACAGCTTAAACTTATAGAATTATGTGAGTAGAGTTGATATCTTTAAGTTTTTAGTCATCTCCTTAAAGAACAAGGCGTGTGCCTCTGTTCATTTAGACTGCCTTCTCCATCTGCGCGTAAAGTTTTATGATTTTTCCTGAAAACAGTGCACATTTCTGAAGGCATAGCTCAGAATGTTCCTGCTCGTACTGTGTCTGTTGCTAAGAACCGCGTTGTCCCATGATGCCATGTGATGGCAGCCGCTGGTTGATAGAAAGGAATCCATGTTTGTACACTGAGCACATGTTCAGCTAACGCTGTGAATCCTATTCGTTTGAGCAGATGATCTTATATTTTTATTTGATATAGATTTTTTCCTTGTTAGAAGAGAATATTTTACACACTTTCCTCCTTTCTTTAATACACTTACATTTTTAGAGCAGTTTGGCTCACAGAGACATTGAAGAGAAAGTGCAGAGTTTTCACAGTCGTCCTACTCACAAACATGCACATTTCCCTCCCATCCCCCCCAGACCGTGGGACATGTGTTACCATCGATGGACCTATAGGGACACATCATCGTCACCCACGGCCCACAGTTAACATTAGCATTCACACCTGTGTTGTGTATCCTATGGGAATGAGGCGTACCAGCCATTATAGCTCGATTTCCCTGCCCTAAAGTCCTCCTACTCATCCCTCCTTCTCCCAAGCCCTGAACTCCCTGATCTTTAATGTCTTCATAGCCTTGACTTTTCCAGAATGTCTGCCATTAATCAGGGGTCCTGTGAGCCTTGGGCCCTGCGACACGCTGGAGCCACCCGTGGAAGTAGCCTGGAGGTCAGCATGGATCACAAACAGGCGTCTGGGAGCACGAGGTCCCGGTTCAAGGGAACAATCATTTAGAATGTCCATCCCGGGCAAGTGTGTTATCAATAATATTGTTTAGAAGACTGGATCATAGTCATAAATAAAAGCAGTTGACTTTTCATTCAGTTTATTATCATTTCTAAATTCTCCACAGAAGGGACACCCTTCCTTGCCCATACCCAGTGGGACCACTGCCGCTGCTCCACCCTCAGACCTCAGTGTGATAGGAGCATGTCCCCTGGCCTGGGCACTGCACTGGACTGACAGCTAATAATGACAAGCCATTACCTTTAAATTCACTGTAAATAAAAAGGCAGAGAAATGAGGATATATATATATATATATATATATATATATATATATATATATATGTATGTGTGTGTGTGTGTGTTTTGGAGGAAAAGAAAGATGAGAGACTCAGAAGAACTTACACAACAAAACTGAATAGATAGCCCCCTTGGTCCAGTGTCTGAGCAGCGTGTTTTCCAAAAATACACAGAACAACAACTGAATAACATATTTTCAGTAGTTATTTAGTGGGGCGGGGGATGTGGAGGAGGGTACCGGGGGATAAAGGGTGATGGATGAATACTTGACCTGGGGTGATGAACAAACACACAATAGAGTGTGCCTGCTGACCAGTTAGAGACTGAGCTAGAGGAAACTGGGATTTCAACAGCAGCCAAAGGACACGTGTCACCAGCACATCCTGCTGAGGACAGGAGTTTAGAAATCCTGTGTCTTGGAATGGAGAACACCTGTCCCCACCCAACACCCTCCTGTATCCTTAGCTCCAATATCCAGTAGTTAGGATAATAAAGTCCCGAGAACAGTCACATCAATGCAATCATAAAACAGTACATTAAGTGATTGGAAAGCAATGATCTTATCTTACCTAAGAGAAGCCCCAGTGGAGCCAGAGCCAATTCAGAAGCACATGGTGTTAGCTCCCAGGTAAACAGTTCCCGCCCTGGCAGAGTCGGTGAGATTCAGTCTGATATTTGCCTTTAAGGATAAGGTGATTTATTCTGTTTGACTTAATACTTACGTTTTTAGTATTGTTACATAACTGTAATAACTGACATCTGCTGCCAGAAATGGTGCTGATTTTTCCTGAATTAATATATTTATCCTAACACAGACTCTATGATATCACCCTACTTTTACAGATGATGAAATTGAGGCAGAGAGGGTCAGCACCTTGCTGAAGACTCTACAGGTAGAAAGCTCTGGAGCTCAGCTTGAATCTAAGGTAGTTCGGCCCTAAAATTGGACTCTTCCTCAGAACTCAATAAAAGAACACGTTCTAAATTAAATAGAACCAAAAAAGCACTTCAGAATTCAAAACAAAGTGTAAAACTGCCGGTGTGGATTCTGATGGGGGGTGGGGGATTGAAACCGCAGAGTATCTGAGAATACAGGGCTTCTTCACCTTTTCTACTGTTTCTTCAGGAACGAGGTGTGAGCCTTGGTGATTTTAGATCCCTTGTTCTATCTGTGAGTAAATTTTATGATTTTATCCTTCAAGGTGTGCACATTTCAAGTGTGTGTGTCCGTCAGGATATTTCTGTTGCTGCTAGAGTTCCGGTTGCCATGGAGTCATGGTTTCTGTCCGCCACGCAGTGGTGCAGGGTTACAGGCAAGGACGGGTGTTCCCCGCGGATCCTGTGTTCAGCTACATCGTGAACTTGCATCGGTCCTAACATTTTTCTCAAAAGATTTCGCTGGGGAACAAAATTTTTGTTGCATCCACAAAAACATTTGGTCTTACCTAATTCAAGTGCGCTAATCTCAAATCTGACACTAGTTTTTCTCTGTAAGCTACAGTTTTTTTTGCGATTCAAGATTTCAGGTTTTCATCTTATTGTAAAATTTTCAACATTTAGTTTAACATAATGAAGTAGAATGTCTTCTTGTGCATCATCTTTGTGAAAATATAATAATTTATATAATACAGTAAATACACTAATACACTAAAAGATATGATTGCATCGGAATTTGTCTACAATATCGAAATAGAACATATTAAAACACTTATTTTAATCATAAAATTTATGCAAAACTTATTTAAATTCTATTCAGGCAAAAATTTGCGTTTGTAACTCTTGTGTTTGTGTACTTGTTGAGGACAATCTCGTTTGATGCTCCAGCAGTAGTCTGCTCCAGCAGTAGTCTGCTCCAGCAGTAGTCTGCTCCAAGATTTTCAAGAAACTTATCAAGGTGACTGTTTAGGAAGTGAATCTTAATGTTCATGCTATATCCAACAGTATCCTTTAAACCAGAAGTTCATAGTTTTCTGCTTTTCTGTTGCCTAAGGAAGTTCTTTGTAACTGCCACAGAAGACTGCCATGCTGCTTTCTCCTCCTTATTCATCTTCCTGGCAAATTCTTCATCACATATGAGGGTTCAAATTTGAGGTCCATCGAATACACCTGCTTTTATCTTCTCGAAAGACAAGGCAGGAAAAGCTGAAATAATATGTTGAAAGCATTCACTTTCTCTATTCAAAGCCTGAACAAACTGCTTCATTAAGCCAAGTTTGATGTGAAGTGGGGGAAAAATGATCCTGTCTCAATTAACTACAGGTTCATTCACAATATTTTTCTTCACATTTTAGCCACTCCTCTGTCCAGTGTTTCTCCCGAGCTCAGCTGTCCCACAAACACAGAAAGCAAGAATACTTTGTGAAACCATTCTGTTGTCCTAGCAGGAAATTTACCATTTTAAGATTCATACAAATGATCCAGTTATGCTCTTCATACTTCAAAAAGTCGAGGACAATTTTTATGTCATTATAATCTTCTCACAGATGAGTTGAATAATCAATTGGAACCGTTGAAAATAGGCAATATATGCATGTGTCACAAATGATGAAATATTGCACCTTTGACGTTGAAGTGTGTGACAGCCACATATATAACAGTAGGTGTCAGGACTATTCTTACATTTACGCCTACTCAAAGAAGCCATGATTCAATCTTAAAACAAAATAAGAGGGTGTTTTTTATCAGATAATAATTTTTTATATTTAAAAACAACTACAGCCTGACCAGGCAGTGGCGCAGTGGATTGAGCATCGGACTGAGCAGCAGCAGACCCAGGTTCAAGACCCCAAGGTTGCCAGCTTGAGTGCGGGCTCATCTGGCTTAAGCAAAAAGCTCATCAGCTTGGATCCAAGGTCACTGGCTCAAGCAAGGGGTTACTTCATCTGCTGAGGGCCCACAGTCAAGGCACATGTGAAAAAGCAATCAATGAACAACTAAGGTGTTGCAACAAAAAACTGATGATTGATGCTTCTCATCTCTCTCCATTCCTATCTGTTTGTCCCTATCTATCCTTCTCTCTGACTCTGTCTCTGTCCCTGTAAAAAAAATAATAAATAAAAAATTAAAAACCAACTACAATTATGTAAAAGTGATGTTTATAAAACATTAATTGCCTTGTGGTTATGTTCAATCCGAGAGTCGTTGCCCTTTAACTCCAATTTAAAAACCAATGCATGACATTAACTGTAATTAAAATTGCATAAAAACTAGAGGATGCACCAAAAAACAAATTTCAGATTTGATTTGGAATCAGCGATGCAGAAATATATAGAAACAGTTCTAAAACCTTATGCAACAGAAAATGAAAATGAAATTGTTCCCCAGAGTTATCTAAAATTTCTCTGATACTTGACCAACCACCTGTGTATAATGACCAATTCATCAATTCATTCTTTATCTGATATTTCCATTTCTTTGAAAAGAATGTTTTCAACCAAATGTTTGTCATCCTTTTTTTTTACTAGTCTTTATTTTCAGAGCAGTTTTAAGTTCACAGCAATATTGAGCAGAAAGTACCCAGACATTCCATGTACTCTTATTTCGAGACATGCACAGCCTTCCCCAGCTCAGCGTCACACTCCTGGTGGGACCTTAGTTCCCAGAAAGTGCAGTTGCTGGGCCGTGTGGTAAGAGCACGTTTGGTTCTCAGAGAACAGCCAAGCCGTCCCCCAAAGTGGCTGCACCCTCTGTGTTCCCACCAGCACTGAAGAAGAGTTTGTGCTCCCGTCCTGGGCAGTGCTCGCTGCTGTCAGTCAGTGATCTAATTGAAAAGGAGGAGACAAAAGAGTCGAACAGACAGATGAGGGAACCAGAATGGACCATCAACTGGGGAGTTCGACTGAGGCAGAACCTGAGCTGCAAGCAGCTGAGCTGGGACTTCACTGTCACCACCTCCTCTGCATGGGACCCGTCCCCACTAGCAGACACCCCGACTGGGTAGCACTGGGTACTTGATCCTGCACATCAGTGCCTGAGCGCGACCTAGCGGGCTCCCCACTCTGCCAGTTTGAGCAAGCCTCCTACTTTCTGAAAGTTAGTTCCCTCAACTGTTAAGATGGGAAATGTAATAGCTTACTGATTAGTAGCAATGCTCAAATATGCTAAATTATGTTTGCACATTATGTGACCATACTTAGCATTAAAAATCATCACTATTCTTTTAATTACCACTGTAATCATCTACAGAGCTTTGTCTCCCAAAGGACCCGTATGCCGGGTGACGACGGTTGTTTGCAGCTCTGATCAGTTCACAGTTGCCTTGATGACTTTATCTTACTGAGAATGGCTCCCTCACCACCAGGCCCCTTGGAGCCACCCTTCTGTGTTCTGTGTCCATGAATCTGACTGCTCTAGGAAGCTCATTCCTGTGTAGGGATCCCACATTACCGTCTTCTTGTGACTGGCTTATGTCACGTAGTGTACTGTCCCCCACGTTCACCCTGATGCAGCATGTGACGGATTTTCCGCCTTACCATGAGAATAAGGGCAGTCTCCCATTATCTGTGTGCTCTGACTATTTACCCATTCATCTGTTCATGGACACCTGGGCTGCTTCTAGCTCTTGGCTGTTGTGAATTGTGCTGCGATAAAATAGGTGTGCAAGTGAGTGTTTGAGACCCTGCACGTGTACTCAGGGCTGAACTTGACCCATCATACTGTAATTCTAACTGACAAGTGAATCCATCGTCAGGACAGTGTAGCGTGGGATGTGATTCAAAATCTTTCTTGATATTTTTTGAAACATTAGATTAGGATAAGAAGTTAGTTTGATTTTATTTGAAATGTTGCCTGATGATATGTTAGATTAAGTAGGAAGTTAGGAGTTGGGAGGTAGTCTTCATATTGTCACAGTTTTCTCTCAGCGTACTGAACACTTTTGATTTCTTCACAATTGTCACCAGCCTACTGACCTTTCTTCCTCAACTGCCGAAGGAGCCCTGGCACAGCAGGCATCATCTTACACCAAAGATGCTCCCTAACCCGACTGAGTAGTTTGTTAATTCATATTCATTCACACCCAGGAGTACTTGCTGACCCTCGTCTCTGTGTCCGGCACCAGGCTGACAAAGATCAGCAAAGCAGGCACGGCCTGGAATTAAGGAGCCAAATCCCAGGGGTCTCCAGTCAATCACTGAGTATACATTTCTAACCCCAACCTCGGTGTTGCTACCAAGGAGATGTTAGGGTGCCAGCAATGCCGATCATTGACCAAGTCACTTGACTCTGTGACATTCAAACATGGCATCATTCCTCTGAGGAAGGGTGGGCTATAAGCCAGGCCTGGTGACCTGCCACATTCTTTGTGGGCAGGACCAGCGAGGCTCACTGGGTACAAATGATCCCGGGCTCCGCAGGCTGCTGAGTCCAGCTCCTAATTGCTCAGAGTTGCTAGAGCTGAAGTCCACCATGAAGCCAGTCCTGTGTGTCCTGCTGGTTGCTCTGGCCTTTGGCTGCTCTGAGGGTGAGTATCATCTCTAATGCGAGTATCATCTGTCTGGGTAAGTAACATTCTCTAAACTAGGTGACTTATTAGGAGTTGAGAGTGAGCAGATGATAATCCAAACCTTTCCTGCTACTTATGGACTAGCCCCCAAAGCCAGGGCTCATTGTGTCAATTCCTGATGCTGTGGAACTTTCTCAGACATCATTGCATGATTGTGTTCCGAGTTCTCCATTGGAAGACTCACTCCAGTGCTGTGACCTTGAACAAATACTTAATCTCTCCAAGTCTCCTCTTGTCCTTGCTTTTCGCAGCTGCCACCCAGAGTGGCTCTGACAGAGCAGAGATGACATATGTCAGAGGGCAGCTCCAGGTCCTATCACACGTTCTGCTTCCCTGGGTCTTTTAGGTGCCGGTTGAGTCCATGGCCTGTGCACTCCCGGATTCAGACTCATAGGATGTGCAGGCTGGAAGGGCTTTAGCAGAGTCCTCAGCTCAGGAAGAGCTGGTGTTGTCTGAATCTCCAAATGATCAGTCTTCCCGTGGGCTCTGAGAACTGGCAGCCCTCAGCCAGTCGACACGTGCTGCTCGTTCTTCAGGCATCCAGTCAGGATTTGGAGACCCAGTGCCATTGTTACGCTGGCAACCGCTACTTTTTTGGTTTTGTTTGAGGAATTTGTTGAAAAATACTTTGGCGAGTCTTCACACCCTCGACACGGACCTAAGTCCTTTTGAGTTGTTCTCTTTCATCTGCCTTTCTGAACCTCCTCCCGTTTCCCCGTGTGGCCTCCGATCTGACTCTTTCACCATCTGCTGTCAGATTGGGTTAGATCAGAGCCTGGTTGGGCACATTCAGGTTGCCGGTGGTTGCAAAGACTTTGGGGAGGGATGGAGAATCTAGACCAGTGAAAGTGGTCACTTCAGGTCTCAGCACAATCCCAGGGGGGTCGCTAGTAACCCCAGTTCCCACCTCCCACCTTCTCTAAGGAATTCTGTACATCAGTGCAGAACACAAGAGCCATCATGACTTGTGCATAATTTCAGATGTGTGGAACTCATAGAGTTCTTTTCTCAGAAGCATTTCAACGATCTTCATCCAATGACATAATTCTATAGCCTAATTTAGTCTCAAAGGAGCATCTTCTAACATTAATAGATTTCCTCACTGCTCTCCAGATTTAGTCCCTTTTCTCTGACCTCTGGTAAGCCCTGACTCTGCCATTCACTTGAAAGATCCATTACTCACATCTCCTTTCCCCCATATCAGGACTAAAGAAGGTGTCACTGTAATTGGCAGGGAACCTTAATACTTGAAATTTAGGAAGTGTGAATGTCAGCAAAAGAGGAGAGCCTTGTAAAATGGCGGGTGTACTTTACAAAAGATAAACCTGAACTAGGGATCGGTCAACAGGCTTTTCAGACCAAGCTCTGAGGTCTTGAGAAAGTCACAAGTTCCAGGATTTTGCATTGTCATCGTCACAATTAGGAAATGTGACCGTAATGCACCAGTGGTTCCTGTCTAGTGTAAGGTCAGGAGCCATGGAAAAAAATAAACATTTCCTACATCAACTGAATTTCTTTTTCTTCCACTCAAGCGGGTCCAGCTGTCTGTCCAACACTTGTTTCTCAATTGCACATCAACATTTTGGCACCTGTTGGCACCTTCCTTGCCAGTTATCGGAGGTATAATCCACCTGAAAGAGGTTACCAGGGCGTGATGGAATTCAAGAAATGTGTAGAGCTGTTGAGCGATGAAGAAAGATTGACGTATATTAACTTTTTGGTAATTTTTTTCTCTTTGACGTTGGCATAGATGCTGCTGCTCAGCTGCGCAGCCAGCAGGAAGGTCAGGGTGCTGTTCTGGGGGGAAGAGGGTGGGAGGTAGCTTCTCTTCTTGTCAAGTCTGATCAGATGGCCCATGGACACAAGATACGTAATAACAAGACACCTACTGAGCTAGACTAAAGCTGCACATGGCACTGGGCATGTTCGTCCTTCTCAGGTCACCGCCCTGTGCACCAGGTTCCCCACAGTGTCCTGAGGAGAGGAACAGCCAGGGCCACAGGGTGTGATGGGGCAGGGCCAGAGACGGTTGCCCCCAGCAGGACGGGTCCCTCAACCAGTGGCACAGTCCCTGGGACTCTCACGGGAGGACTGGGAGGGTTGAAGGGGACACAGCGAGAGGGACAGAGCCAGCCCCGCCCTCTATCAGGACGGAGGGGCTCTGCCAGCTCTCTCAGAGACGAGGCCACTCCCTGTTCCTCACCCCACATTTCCGGCCAGGGGGCCTCAACCCTCCCTGTGTCCTCTGCAGCCCTGTGTGGAGCTGAAACACTTCAATTATGTCCTTATGGAGAGATCACACAGATGTAAAGGTGTCTCTCAGCCCGGTGCCCCTGGAATGAAGTCAGGTTTTACACAAATGTCCTCACTAGCTGGATTCTCAGTGTGGACAAGTCCGTGTGCCGTGTGGGGAACGTCCACTCCTGGAGGAAGGACATCTGCAGGGAGAACGTCCCACGTCCCCTCTCCCACCCCATCATGGTCCCTCAGCCCTGTGTGCCCATTTAGTGAAAATAGAGTGTTCGGTCCTACACTTCGAG